>CM051462.1:59430264-69430264 GCA_028095005.1 Rhynchospora pubera
TTTTTTTATCTCCTCATTATATAAGACCGTTGTCAAGTATATATAGGAATCAAGTGCAAGCATACTTGGACAATAATACTTAGACCATTAAGTTACAGCAGAAACTGCTGTCGATTGCAAAGGTTTTTCTTCCAATAATAGTAAATCAGAACAAAGAAGTCAACCTGCAGCTTGGTAAAAAATTGCTTGGCTCATTTTTGTGTCCTCTATTAAAAACTTACTATGAGTTGCTGTATTAGAGAAATAAAAGTAAAAAAGACATATGAAAATATATAGTTCACAATATCTAGAAGTTTTTTTTCAAAAATTAAAAGGTCTCCATAATCCCTAAGACAAGAGTACTAAACTACTAATATATCTTCATTTGATCTATTATCTATATATAATCTCTGCGAGTCTGCATATGTCACATGGATGCTAACTCTGTTCTGCTCGCATGCAACAAGTTTCATTTTAAACCACGGTAAATTAGTTACCACTGGTACAGGCATAATACTTAGACCATGACAGAATATATAAGAATTAAACTATGATCGGTTCATATATGCATAAGCAACTGATTGAAGATCCTCCGAATCATTGTAACTGATGCCCCAAGGACTTGTTTCCATGTCTATAGAAGCTGAAGAATCATCCTCAACTATACCCGAATTGTTTGAACTGGGGCTGGTTTGCTGATCATAGGTGGTCCTAAAATTTGTGCAATCATTTCTGTTGAGATATAGATGTTGAAGGGATAAAGGTGCAATGCTTTCATCGCCAAAATTATAAAATTTGGTATCTTGAGTGCCGGTGTACTGGCCTGTGCTGTGGGAATTTGCTTGTCTTTGTGCGGCTTGGGCCTTGAGAGATGCTAACTGTGCTTGAAGGCTGATAACCTGCATAGTTAAAACACCCAAATTGAAAAATTATTTAATTATATAAGGAAAAAACGAAGTTTGTATAGAAAGATTAAAGGTTTTGCTGTTAGGTTGTTAATTAATTGAGTTGACAAGAAATAAAATGTTCTAATATGGTAATCAGTGTGCATTATGATTTCAAATTTCTACTGTTAGGATCTCATATAGTAGCCTGATCTATGAACTGTACTTATAATCCGGACAAATCTAAACAAGGTAATATAATTATAACTTACATAAACTCTTGTCACAAGAGAAATTGCTGTATCGTGCATATATAGGTTTGTGCACAACTGCCATTTGATGATAAGCAAACATACTTCTTACAAGGTATACATAATTTAATTACTTTTTTTGAGATCATTAACAAAGAGAGCTATGAAAACTGATAACAAAACAAAGGACGAAACTAATTACTTGTTGTTGAAGAACAAAAATATGAGCGACGCAGCCATATACGGGGTCTTGAATCCTGGCCTGTGCTTCATATCCAATAGTGGCTGCAGCATCAGCTCGATCAGAGACAGGCAGTTGCGTTAATAGTTTCGATGCATTACTTGCCCCAAAAACCCTATGAATAGCTGCAAAGTGAGTGGCGCCTTGTTCATGGCAGAAATAAGGTGCAAACACACAACCTCGCACACACTTCCTCCTTAAAAATTTGCATGCACCACATGGAGATCCAAAGCCAGACATGTTTATTAGCAATAATAAAATTAATCTAGAGATATAGGAATGAAATGATTTGAATATGCTAGTGGAGTAGTGTGCAACTAAATGAACTTGCTTTGCTTATAAATACTAGAGAGATCATAGGTTAGCTTATAAACACTAGAGAGAGAGAGAGAGAGAGAGAGAGAGAATACTCGTGCTTTTTGGGAATAACAAATTTGAGCATGTCTCCTTATTAGGCAGCATCCCTTGATTGATTAAAAGATATATGGGACCTATCTTTCACCTCATCTTTGTATTTTAATGCAACTATTTGTTTGCTTTGGCACTCAAAATTAAATATTTTTATCATAGTTCGCCTAACAAGGCGAGAATATGTAATTATGTTGGGGCCTTGTGCTATGATAAGAGCAAGCATGTCGAGGTGAACCGTTCCTTGTCAACTGTTTGGCTGGAATGTTGTTTCTGACTTGTTGAGTCAATTCATATGTTTTCTAATATAATGAGTAGTTAGTTCAGTTGGGTAGATAGCTTCATTTCTTACCTATTGCATTCGGGAATGGAACGTATAGATACCGAGTTTTGTGCTACAAGCTAGTTAGCCCGTGCTTCCGAATACCGGACATGAGTTCTTTATTCTACTAATAACTTATTATTGAGCGGTAAACTTCTCAAATAAAACAAGGGCTTCTTATTGCTTAGGCTTGGAGGTAATTGCTTACGAATAGGGGCTTTCTCACTTTCAGGCTTTACCTATACAGGGGACTTTGATCTATTGGGATTCGGACTCGGATTATGAGACCCCTTATACGGGATTCATACCGAGATGAGGTCGGGCAACAATGTAGAGATCATCACTGTAAACCATGCATATACCTACATATTAGGGGATGATGGCACCATTCAGATGCGAAGCCAAAATAAATAAAATTTTGTTATAAAAGATGGCCAATTAAGCCTTCTAAATTAAATATTTACAAAGAAGTTTCAATTGAAATATCTTCTAATTTAAAATGTGTATAAAAATTTTAATCTTCATTCAAATTTCATCTCACGCCTTTCACTTCAAGAAAATATTATTTTTTGTAGTTATATAACAACCAAATATCTCCGCATTGTTAGAGTATGGTTGTATTAGGTAGGAGATATAAAAATTGTATGATTGTTGGAGATTGATAACAATAGAGATTGTAGAGGGTTGGTAGGAGATGCACTATTGGAGATGGTTAGTAGTAAACTTAGAGTAGCCTATAAATACAATGTAATTGTAATCATTTTAATCACAACTCAATACAAATCTCTTTTCTCTATCATGGTATCTGAGCCAGAACTATTCTGGAATTAGGCTCACGCCTATTCCAGGAATAATGATTCTCTTCTTATTCTATTCTACACAATAATCCAATTAAGTAGTTTGATCTTTCTTTATTCCAGATACCTTATTTCTTTTTGTTCTTATTCCAAAAATAAGCCTCGTCTATTCTCATCTCCACAGATCCACCTCTCTCCATCTCTCGATCTCTCTCTAGATCCGAAACCAGTGCCTCTAACACCGATCTCCGCTGCAACGCGCTACCCCGGCCATCCCGCACTTCTCAGGTGCCATCTCAGTTGATCGCCGTCGACCACTGCCTCTGGTGAGACTTCACAAGCCTAGCGTTTCTCTTCTCCAATCAGATCTGACGACGTGCACGACATCGCGCCTCGCGAAGCTGTTTCGAGCACAAATCCGAGCTCTCCAGCAACTATTGAACAGATCCAACAGATCCGAGTCGATTATCGTCGCGAGCGCAACCACCTCGTCGGAGAGCACCGAGACGTGTCATCGACCACCTCCATCGACATCAGGGGCCTCATCTCGAATTCTCGTTACCTCTTTGAGCCGCCTCTATGGCGCCTGAACGGAGAAGCCTACCACGATGTGCTCGACCACGGCAACAACATCATTGCTCTTCACAACTCAGATCCGACCCGCTTCATGCTCAAACCCGCTTTCAGACCCAATCTCAAATGTTGTTCAGTATCAACATTGATCCAAGCTTATGGCGAGCAACAACAGTACCGCCATCGACAAGGTTCTTGTTGTGTCATCTCTGACAAGGTTTGATGCGAAGGTCACATACTGGTAAATACTTGAAATCAGGTCATTGAGTGTATGTTGTTTATAATGGTAAAGACCAGTATGAAATGCTAAGGAGTAGAAAGATCAGTCAAGTTCATTCGATTACTTGTGCTATTACCTTCATTTGCTACACCTAACCAGATTCCAAACCCTCTCACCTAACAAACTCAACCAAGAAAAATTTGTGAAATCCCTCCTGCAAAAACATATATGCCAAACAAGCATGATCTCCTTTTCCTTTATTATTTTCTCAAAAATGACATCAAAAGTCAATGAACATTTGTCCTATGCTCAAACGAGCCATGAACATGTATTGGCAAAAGTCAATTGAGCCAAGAGCTCTCAATTTTTCTTTTCTTTTTCTTTTCTTGAGGACTCCCACGAGCCTCTTTACACACATGCTAGGCGAAAAGCCATTGAAAAAGCATGCATGAGCCACAAGAGCTCCTTCAAATTGAGCCAAAAAGAGCTCATTCTCTTCTCTCTTGAGTCAAAAGAACTCAATTTCTTTCTTCAAAATTGAGCCAAAAGAGCTCCCTACTTTCTTTCTCGAGCCAAAAGAGCTCATCTTCTTCAATTGAGCCACAAGAGCTCTCAATCTTCTTCTCTTTCAATTGAGCCAAAAGAGCTCTCTTTTCTTCTTTTTTCTTTCTTCAAGGAGTACAAATGCAAGTTGGCAATTCAATTTCGACAAGAGTTGAACCATTCGAAAATGGCAAGCTCAATCGTGTGTCACTACGATGAGCTTGAGGGGGGATGTTAGAGTATGGTTGTATTAGGTAGGAGATATAAAAATTGTATGATTGTTGGAGATTGATAACAATAGAGATTGTAGAGGGTTGGTAGGAGATGCACTATTGGAGATGGTTAGTAGTAAACTTAGAGTAGCCTATAAATACAATGTAATTGTAATCATTTTAATCACAACTCAATACAAATCTCTTTTCTCTATCACGCATAAATTAAATTATGTTAAGGAAACAAACTGACATGAGCTAATTATCTTATATTTGTATTAAATGTAAGTATCTCTTTTGACCATCATCTCTTGAATATAACAAGTTTATAATTAATAATAGTCCCTTTTTTTTAATTCAATATGAAATATATATAAAGATATATGCATAAAGAGGATTGCTGATAATTACTTCTATTATACCTTCGGCCTGATCACTATTAAAATTATCTAAGGAGATCAGTAAGGATAACCTGACCTCCCAATCTAGGACGCCCATCGTGTAATAATTTACGTTTCATAAGATTATTGGTGATGATGGAAAGCCTCAACTCCATGCAAAAAGCATGTGCTTTTGGTTATATACGGAGTTCAGCTAAATCTTATTTTACTCTCTCTCTCTCTCTTACGTACATAGTTTGGCTAGCAAATTGATAAGTGGCATTAATTAATCAAATTTTAAGTGCTAGCTGTACCATGACCAATAATAATGGTCTTATCATCTCAGCGCTTTCCTTTAACCTTTTGTGTTAAAGAAAGAGTTCAGTCCTTCGCATTTTAATATCCGACTGAAACTATATATGTAATTTGTTAACATCAAATCTGTATAATTTTGCATTTAAAATCAATAGTTGTCAATACCGTCATCGGTATTTCAATAAAATAATAAAGTTATGCTCCATTTGTAATAAGTTGATATATAATTAGAAGTTAGAATTAAATAGTTTTGCTCTACTGTGCAAGACAAAGTTATCTATAAGAAACATATTGTTCCTTGTAGTTACACTCCTTGATGTGGGACTGATTCCAATTGTATGTGACATCCACAACACCTGACAAAACGATTATCTAAATAAAAAAAATAAAAATACAGATACCTTCATTAAATTATAAATATATATGTGTGTAACTGTGTATATAGAGAGAGGGAAATGCTAAAATATTACGCGTAGCACGGATGGGTCTGTGCTACACATTCATTCTTAAATTTTATACTTTGAATAATCAATTCAAACCATTCAATATCTTTTTTATATTGAAATCTTAATTTTTGAAAATAAAATTTTATATTTTTCGAATTTTTTTTACTATTTTTTTCAGATTTTTGAAAATTGCTATTATATATTGAAGGGTCAAAAATTAATTAGATTAAGAATTTTCCAAAAATGTAAAGAACAAAATAAAAAAATTTAAAAAAATGTAAAATTTGATTTCTAATTATGAGATTTCAATGTGGAGAACATAATGAACGGTTTAGATCGATTGTTTGAAGTATGAAATTTAAGAATGAATCCGTAGCACGAAGTATGAATAACATTTTACCAATCCTCTATATTTATAAAGATTATGCAGCATATTAATTAATCAGTGAAAATTGAAAATTATTTGGCCATCGAAAGCTCCACCAAAACTGAATTACTAATTTTGAAATTTTGTTGATGGATGACCAAGTGATTATCAAATTTTACCAAATTTGATACACAATATATCTAAACTATTTGAAATTTTATGGCAAATTTATTTGACAGCCGCACATCTAAATAAAATAAATTGATGCAATATCATCCTATCCAATTCCAATCCCCAAAAAAAAAGTCCCTAGATGTGGATTGTGAGTTTTAAAAATTCAATATATATATATATTCACATTTGTATCTGTATCCGACAATATCCGATCCCTATTCATATCTATTTAATATCCGAACCGTATCTATATCTAAACATATCCGTATTTTATATATATATCCAATAAAAATTATAGTTACATGGTTTCAACACTATTCGATCCGTTTTATCCACGGATAAAAAATTTTTTAACGGAAACATATAAAAAAAAAATTCTACCGTACTGTACCATATATATATATATATATATATATATATATATATATATATATAGATAGAGAGAGAGAGAGATTGGCTAAAGTATACTCCAGCATACGGATTAAACCCGTATGCTGGAGTCGTTTCTCAAAATCTAAAATTCAAATAGTCGATCCAAACCGTTCAAGTTGTTCTCCATATAAAAATATCTTTCAAGACCAAATTTTATATTTTTTCGAATTTTTTTATTATATATTATGCTATTTTAAAATTGAATGGTCAGAAATACTCTTTTACAACTCCTTTACAATATTTTTTTTAAAATAGCATAATATATAGTAAAAAAATTCGAAAAAATATAAATTTTAGTGTCCCAGGAGATTTCAATATGGAGAACAATTTGAAAGTTTCGGATCGACTGTATGCATTTTAGATTGTGAGAAACGACTCCAGCATACGGGCTATCTATATGCTGGAGTATACTTTAGCCAATCTCTCTCTCTCTCTCTCTCTCTCTATATATATATATATATATAGATTGGCTAAAGTATACTCCAGCATATAGATAGCCCGTATGCTGGAGTCGTTTCTCACAATCTAAAGTGCATACAGTCGATCCGAAACTTTTAAATTGTTCTCCATATTGAAATCTCCTAGGAAACTAAAATTTATATTTTTTCGAATTTTTTTACTATATATTATGTTATTTTAAAAAACATTGTAAAGGAGTTGTAAAGGAGTATTTCTGGCCCTTCAATTTGAAAATAGCATAATATATAGCAAAAAATTCGAAAAAATGTAAAATTTGGTCTTGAAGGATATTTTTACATGGAGAACAACTTGAACGGTTTGGATCGACTGTTTGAATTTTAGATTTTCAGAAACGACTCTAGCATACGGGTTTGATCCGTATGCTGGAGTATACTTTAGCCAATCTCTATATATATATATATATATCCATTGACAGCCTTACCCCTACATGGCAACTTTCGGATCAGGCCACAGCATCATTGACAACTTTTGTTTGCAAATTTTTAGGAGCCAACGCTGCATATATAATTTGTGTATTGACTTCTGAAACGTGTCACTATCGAGGGAATTAATAACAATGTTATATAACACAAAAAATTGAAGCAACATAGTTCCTATGCACCTGTCGATCGAGAAGGGTCGAACGGATCAGATATATATACACATATTACGGTAGCGTATTAAACTTTGCAACAATATATGCATATACAAATCCTGTTAGGCTAGTTTCTGTGTATATGTTTCATTACGTTGTACAATAAGTGGCAGAGCAGATCCCAGTACCCCTTTATTATTATTTTGGAAAACGAAGCTCTTAGGCCTTAGGTACGCGGCACACCCATTTGTTGGAAGTACCAAGAGCTAGCTAGCTACGCAGTGGCGGATTTAAATGGTTGGAATGGGGTGCAACGTCCCCCATTCAATTTGCTAACTACACATATTTATTTTGTATTTTTAGTTACATATCAACAATTATCTTAATAAAAGTAGCATTTGAACCCTATTTAATATGATAATAATTTTATTGTTGACCCCATAATTAGATTTTGTTAGTAAATATCATAATAATATATCAACATTAAGAATTAACATAATACTTGAACCCCATTAAATTTTTTTCTGGCTCCCCCACTGTAGCTACGCATCCCATGCATGCCTTTGCATGGCATCTTCTACATGAAATTTACTATTTTCTTTCTTAAAGGAATTCTTTCCAACCCTCTCCATTTTTTGGTTTACTCGCAAGGACTTCTGCTCAAAATTTTTTCATGATGGTATTAATTTTTCTGATAAAATATGTCCGTTTCACATCAAAATCCTGAATTCCTGATTACTTACAAGTTACAACTAGAAAATTGACAGAAAATATCAGCACATATATATATATATATATAGAATTTTGCTATGGTGAGTTGCAACTCACAAGGGCTCTGATGAGTCGCAATCCGGGCCGTCCGATTCACTTCAAAAATCGTGCAGATCGCTGAGATGGTGAGGCGCTGGATCGGTTTAAATTTTCCGTTCCGTCTCTCTCTCTCCGTTTCCATCTCTTCTCTTTATTTCCCCTCTCCCCGACTGTATCTCTCTGACGCTTCTCTCCTTCGAAAAAAAATCGCCTCCGCCCACACCTGACCTCCGCTTCCTCTTCTCGTGGTTGTCTCCGTGGTCTGGCAGTAAAGTCGCCTGGAAATCTCTCTCTCCACGCCACTAACCCTAAGAGCTCGACTTTGCTGGGAGAAATGCCTCGAAACCCTAGCAAACCCTAGGCTGGTGCTCCTCACCTTCTCTGAAGTTAGTTCGCTCCATCGCGATAGATCTGGGAGAGTTTCTCTTTGTCTCTAATTTTGGTTTAAAGGTGGGTGTATGGTTTTCTTGTTGATTTTGGTTTAACGTTAAATGGGTTGGATGGTTTAGTTTAATTTTCGTTTAAAGATAAATTGGACAATTTTGATTTAATCTAGTTATTTTTTGTTAATTCAACAATTATCCTATGGCATATATTGGATCGGGTTCAGCTAGTACGGGTCTGATTTCAGGTGCTGATTTCATTAGATTTTGTTCATTCGCTCAGTCTTTTGTTTTTTGTTTAAGTTTCTTTGATATAAACCGAACCAGAATCAAATGTGTGGACCGTGTGGTTTATTTGGGACTCTAAGCCATTAACAGTAAAGAAACTTTTAATTTCACTAATGTTAATTTCACTAATGCCTTTTATGTACTGTTAAAAAAATGTGAATTCATAACAAAAGAATTTGGTTATTAGATTTCAAGAAGAATTACAGCCGGTGCTTAGATTATCAGTTCTCTTTTATAATATGATTTTCAAGTGTAAACAAATCAGTCTTTTTTTGGTACCAAACTATATTCAGGAACAAAAGGTAAAAAAATCTGTACCTAACTAAATAAACTTTGGGTTATTAGGCTAATTATTTATGTTATTTTGGCTTGCTAATATACTAGAGATTTCCAACCGCAAAAGAAAGAAAAGACGTTGAGCAAACTATTGGAGATTAGTCCTGAAAAAGAGAAAAGAGAAAATAGAAGATAGTGAGCAAGCTAGTTGAGAAAAGGATGATGGAGAAGAGTAAATAAGAAGATTTGGTGATCAGCAAAATTTGAGGGGTGACTTTGCGAAAAAAAATGATTAGTTCGAATTTCATAGTTAGCTAATTTAGGAATCCCGTTGGCATGTTTTGATGTTACTGCTATATAAGGTTTATTTTATTTTATGTTTAGTGAAAAGATGTTGTAAATAATGAAATACTATTTGGTGATGCTTGCTATAGCTTGGTACCATTTCAATTAATAAGTTCATTTAGAAGCTGTACCATGCAGGGTACTGTGCTTGGTATTTAACAAGTATTGCTTATGTACACAATATCAGTGCCAACTCGTTAAAAAAATGCAGCTTATAAATTTGGTACAGCTTGCATTTGTTTTTGACACAATGTCTGTACCAACTTGGTACATTTGTTTTTGACACAATGTCCTTAGCAGCCGCTGCTAAGTTGTCTAAAAAAAAACTTGGTACATGTGTTTGTTTTTTATATAAAAAGATATATTGTACCAACTTGTAAAAAACTTGCGATATATGACTTATACCTGTAAAAAAACTTGTGTTTTTTGATATACCGCACTAACTGGTAAAAAACTTTCATTTTTTGTACCAACAACTTATGTTTTTAAAAAGCATGGTACTGTAAAGAAAAGCATGGTACTATAAAACAGTGCTATAAAAGCATGGTACATCTTCTAAATCGTGTGGTACAGTGCAATATGATAAGCAACTATACACATGGTAATCCCTGGCGCCTAGAAGCATGATACCCAGCATGGTACACAGTTTTATACAAATTTTATCCCCGGTGCCTAGAAGGCGTACCAGTAAGCATGGTACAGAAAACGAAAAGTATCTTAGGACTAGTATTCTTTTAGTACATGAACTAGTATCTTAGGAATTAACATAACACGAACTAGTATCTTCCAATTTGAAAATAGAAAGTAGTACATGATTGAAAATACAAGCCAAATTTAAACAAATTCAAAACAAAAATTTATCATAGCATCGCTGCTGCTATCTTGATTCTTCACTTATCTCCAAATATGTCTCCATTTCCAAGGATCAAATATATATTTCCTGGCCTTCACTGCTGCTGCTGAAATTAGTATAGTATCTGGAAATTTCAATAACATGAAATTAGTACCACACTTGTCTCCAATGTGAATTGAAAGGGGTTGGTGCACTGATTTATATTAAATAGAAAGGGAGAATTTGACAGATGGAACGGAGAATCTATCACACACTGATGTATTTACCCGGATTGAAATCCCACTAATATGAAGTAATTTTAGCCTACTCAAAAGCAAAATCGAGAGAAAGAAGGGAGAATTTGACAGACCGAACGGAGAGAGAGAAAGAGATAGAACATGTCGATGTTGCTCTCCAATCTAGGGTTTCTATACTGCTCTCCAATCTGTTGATGTTTCGAAGAGAGTATGAGAGAGAGAGCGAGACAGTTGAGGAGGTTCGAAGAGGCGGAGCTTCGAAGAGGAGGAGCTCCGATCTAGGGTTAGATCGGATTTCAAAGAAGAGGCGGATTGTGTTTCGACTCAGAGGAGGAGATAGGGGAAATAGAGAGAGAGAGAGAGAGAGAGGGTGAAACGGAGCGAATTTGACAGACGGAACGGAAATTTTTAATGGCTCAGCGACTCATCGCGCAATCAAATCTGCACGAATATTGGAGCGGATTGAACGGTCCGGATTGCGACTCACCAGAGTCCCTGTGAGTTGCAACTCACCATAGCAAAATTCTATATATATATATATATATATATTTAGAGGGGTGATAAAATACACTCTGGTGTACGGATCGTCCTCGTACACCAGAGTCGTTTTTGAAATCCAAAAATCAAACGGTCGATCCGAACCGTTCAACTTGTTCTCCATATTGAAAAACTATCGGAGACCAAATTTTATATTTTTTCGAATTTTTTTGCTATATATTATGATATTTTCAAATTGGAGGGCCTGAAATACTCCAATTGTAGTGTTTTTTGAAAATATCATAATATATAGCAAAAAAATTCGAAAAATGGTAAAATTTGGTCTCCTAGAGTTTTTCAATATGGAGAATAACTTGTACGGTTCGGATCGACTGTATGATTTTTGGATTTCATAACGACTCTGGTGTTCGGGAGAGGATCCATACACCAGAGTGTAATTTATCAATCCACAATATATATATATATATAGAGAGAGAGAGAGACACACACACACACACTGCATTCTTTGTTCACAGATACTTCTTCGCGAAGCAATTGATTGCAGTGGCGGATCTAGAAAAAATATTTAGGTGGAGCTGAGTGCTCCAATGAATTATTTGATCGAACGATTTCTCTTCTTTTGTTCTTCAGCCACACCTTTGAGTGCTCCAATGGCAGAAAAAATTCGCTGAGGCTAAAGAGAAACTCTAGGAGCTTAACGGCGGTAGGTGAGGCTCTAGCCCCACCCGCCCCTGATTGATTGTACACATACGGCGCAATTGTTTTAATTTGTAGACACTAGACAATGCGCATATATAGATTTGTTTGCTGACATTGTTATTCATTATTATTATTATTACTATTACTATTACAATTATTATTATTATTATTATTATTATTATTATCATATGTGAATTTTCATATTGAAAATATTGTATTTCGAAGTCGACTTGTAATGATTTGATTGATTAATGTTATATAGAAGAAATAGAAAAAAATCGTATTCCACTATATATACCTAATGGGTGAGGTAAAATTCTTGTTTTATCCCGTTTGGTATGCAATACTATTTGCCTCTTAGGAGTTTTGCTTCGCAATTCAGTTTTTTTATTTGTACAAATAAATATATAATTTTGCTATGGTGAGTTGCGACTCACGAGAGGGTCTATGAGTCGTACTCAAAACTCCTAAATCTGGTTCAAAATGACCGATCCAAACTGTCCAATACGATCTCTCCATGCACACTAAATTTGACATTTTTCGAAATTTTTAAGTATTCTTTTTGAAATTTAAGAAAAATATTAATCTAATTAGTTTTGAACCATTAAAAAACAGCAGTTTTTCAAATCCGAAATTTTTAAGTATTTTTTTGAAATTTAAGGAAATTGTTAATATATATGCATGTGTGTGCGAGAGCGAGTATGCGCGTTCCTCGATCGATAGTACCTATTGTTTATGTGTTAATTTTTGTTTATAATTCACGGTTATGAACCTCTTATTTATATATATATATATAGAGTTTTGCTATGGTGAGTTGCAACTCACCAAAGCGTCCGTGAGTCGCGCTCAAAATTTCAAAATTAAGTTTAAAACGACCGATCCAAACCGTTTAATACGATCTTCCTATTGAAATCTCCATGCAGATCAAATTTTATATTTTTTTCGAAATTTTTAAGTAATTTTTTGAAATTTTAGAAAATCATTAATCTAATTAGTTCTGAACCATTCAAAAACAGCAGTTTTTAAAAATCTGAAATAAATAATTAAAAATTTCAAAAAATGTAAAATTTGGTCTGCATGGAGAATTCAATAGGGAGATCATATTAGACGGTTTGGATCGGTCGTTTTGAACTTAATTTCGAAATTTTGAGCGCGACTCACGGACGCTTTGGTAAGTTACAACTCACCATAGCAAAACTCTATATATATATATATATATATATATAGAGAGAGAGAGAGAGAGGATTGCTAAAATGCTATGCATAGCACGGATGGCCTTCGTGCTACGGATTCGTTCTTGCATTTCATGCTTCAAACAACCGATCCAAACCGTTCATTATCTTCTTCATATTGAAATCTCATTAGAAACCAAATTTTACATTTTTTTGAATTTTTTTACTATTTTTTTTTCAGATTTTTTAAAATACTTAATTTAATAAATTTTGGACCCTTCAATAATAGTGATTTTAAAAAATCTGAGAAAAATAGCAAATAAATTAAAAAAAATGTAAAATTTGGTTTATAATAATAATTTAATATGTAGAAGATAATGAACGATTTGGATCGGTTGTTTGAAGCATGAAATGCAAGAACGAATCCGTAGCACGAAGGTCATCCGTGCTATGCATTGCATTTTAGCAATCCTCTATATATATATATATATATATATATCGATCCTTTCCCAAAATTGACTGATATATATAATATAATTACATATGTTCGCTGACACAGATAATCAGCAAAATTTGAGAAATTTTTCATATTAAATAGTGCATATATATTTGAATTTCTGTATTTCAAAATCCTTTATTTAAAGACTTTCTAATTTTAAAATATTCGTTCCACCTTACAAAAGAGACGAAAAACGTGTTGTAAACTATTACTTCTCATTTTTTTATGCCACATTGCCTACCTGTCCACCACCTTGCACAGCTGATTTCTCTAACTATAAAGCTTAACAATTAGGGTGTCTACGCAATGAATTTGAGGAATTTGGTCTTCTATTTGTCCACCAATTTGATTTTTAAATATGTAAAGCTTATCTTAACAGTTTGAAGAGCATAATTGTCAAATTATTGTCTTCAGGAATGGAGAGAGTACTACAATATTTGGCACTTTCTATGTCAAAGCACTCCTTTTTTGTTTAAAGAAAGAATGTCATATGTACTTGTTTGCCACTTAGCAGTCAGGAAGTGGTATTTTTGGTTTAAACAAATATATATGTCTTTAGGTTCAGTAGGGCATATAGCACTATCATTTGCTCAGTTATGTTCCTGTTAAACAACTATTCATCAGAACATCCAATAATTAACACCTGGAAAAGCCAGCTAAAAAACTCACTTTAAAAATAAGTGTCAAAGGAGTTTAAGAGTTTAAAATTGGCGCTTAAAATAAATGGGTACTATTTTCAAAGGTTATTTCTTAAATGCATCTACTAAGGTTTTTTTTTTTAATCTGCATTTGAGTTTAACATGCATCGGAAATAACATTCCTTAATTTTTGAAGATAGAACAGTCATTTCGATCGAATTATTACATTAGGTATCTTAATTTTATAAAGTGAAATTATCTCAGCTTGAAATTCGAATATTCAATATAAACTATTTATTTCAATGCATTAACGAAAAAAAAAGAGGAAAAAAAAGGACCTTTTTTCCTGAATGAAAATGGAAATTTGGAAAACTCTCAAATGCATATTTTAATTGTATGATATATATATGTAATGAAAGAGTATACACATATATAAAAGTTAAATAAATAAAGGATAGTATAATTAATATTATATTGATCTTGTGCCGTTCAGCCGTTGTAAAATTTAGGTGCCGAAAGTACTAGTAACTAATTAATTCCATTGACGTAAAACAATGAAGCTGCAGACTTGCGCATCGCTCCAGTAAACATGTGCAGTTCTACTTCTATCAGGTATGAACTTATGTGCAACATAAGATTCTAAAATTTGCATCTGTACAACTCAGGTAACCATGTATCAGTTAAAAAAAAAAATACCGCAATTTAATAGGCTCATGCTTTGTTTATCTTTCAAATGATTGGCCCACATGGACCACTAATGTAACTTTTTGTAATCAGAGTGGTTTCCTAATTTGTCCCTTCTCTGGAATTCGTAGTTCTTTGTCGATATCAACGTCTCAAATACCGCAAGTTTGATTTTTATTTATTAAAGCTGAGTACTCTGATATGAGGGGAAAATATAATATATTCTGGGATTTGAATTCGAATTGATATTCCAAGTCAAATTCGAACTCTCAGGGAGCTCAATTTATTGATTTATAATGTGGCGTAATTTTCAGTCTTTCGCATAATTAGTTTAACAAATGAAATGCTGTTTCATAAAACTTTCAATTATTAGTATTGTATTAATTGTTGATAAAATGATCATGAAGCTCGATCACCTTCTTAAATATGGTAATAAGTACATTTGTTACAGTATTTCAAAATTAATCTGGCTGAAAATCAAACTAAATAAGTCGATCTAGTTTTTTTTTTTACACTGAAATAAGTAAAGTTTCATTCTTCTAAATTTGAGTTGAATATGAGTGAGATATGTATAGTAGTAATTTTAATTTTGTTTTTTTCGGAGGTTTACTAAAATTACGTTGAAGAATCATTATTAGAAACTAGCTATATTATCATTATACAGAAAAATTCTATGGTAAAAACGACACTACCACAAAAGAGGGCTTTTGTAACGGACCATCTGTAACATTTTAAATGAAATGCGTTATATATCTGCCTGAGACAGCGCGCCCCAAAAAGATGAGTTTAATCTGTAACGTTTTTTTAAAAATTGAACGTTATAATTGTTCCGTCAAATAAATAAATAAATTCTATCAAATCTTCTGTAACGCTTTTTATATAAAAAGCATTTTAAACAAATTCGAATCTATAACATTTTTTATATAAAAAACGTTATAGATTTTCTGATATTTTTCTTTTGGGTTTTTTCTTTTTCTCATTTTATATCCTGAAGAAGACAAGTCTTTGTTCTCTCTCTTCGATCTTCCTCTCTCTCTCCCCTGAAAACCCATCCCCCTTCCTCTCGATCACCCCTCTAGCTTCAAACCTAACCTAGATATGTAAAGTGTTAACCTTGTTGGTTCGATCCGATCGTGCACTTGTTCACTGTTCAAAATTGTCTCATTTATGGCCATGGCGCTTGTCGCCACCGCCTCCACCAAATGGAAGATGCTCGTTGCCACCGCCTCTCTTTACTTCAGGTTCAGTCCCACCGTCAACTCCTTCTGATTTATGTTCTACGCGACAATATTGGTGTTCTAATTTCTCCGCCCCGACCGCCGATGAACCGAAAGAAGTCTTCGTCTAGGCGCCGATGATCTCTGACAAGCTGGCCTTTTGCTCACGCTCGCAGTCTCCCCTTTCATTGAGACTTACTACACTCTGTGCTTCTACCCTTCTCCGCCCCTTTCTCACAGATCTCTCTTATCTCCTTGACTGACTCGGCACATCTCACTCTCCGTTAGAGAAAACCCTAGGTGGCCATACTTAATCAACAATCCAAATAACTAGTGGCAGGTACTGATTCCCCTTCGCGAGAACTCATAACTATTCGTTTTCTCATTCATAATTTTATTTGATTAAATTTGTCATTTTGTGTTTTGTTAGTGGTACTTGTACGAATTTATTTAGGTTTTGCACAGATTTTTAATTATTAATTGATATGTTGCTTGAAATTGATTTGGTTAATATGTCTGTTGACTCATGGGTTAGAAATTGAGTATGCATGCTTGCTTTAGATAACAATATGGGTTGCTTTTCCTTTCTAACCTTGTACTAGTCTGGTACCAGGCTTAGTGTTGTGTCAATTGAGGATTAGCATTAGTCTGTACTACTGAGAGGAGCTAGCCAAAATAAGCATACATCTTTTTATAGTGTTTCAAAAGATATCATTAACAAATCAATTTGTTGTTCCATTGTTCGTTAATTTGGAATATCAGAAACATTTGAAGCTTATAAGATGCTTGAGAGATTTAGATTTTAGATAGGAAGAATGCATTTTATGGAGCAAATTATATTCAGGTCATGTATATCTTCTAATTTTTCTGTTGTTCTTTTATATTCTTGTTTGTTTAAGACTCACTAATTTGTCGAAATATCTTGAGGTAGAAAAAATAGAAAAAAAAGAACACTCTACATGCCTTATTTGGCTGTGTGCCTATTGGCTAGAAATGGAGTGCCATTAAAGCACACGAGGAGCTGAACATTCTTTTATCATAATGTGTTTATTATGACTTTGCATTTGGTTATTTACTTTGGCTTATATACTCATTTTTTGGTTGTCAAGATTCTTGTTTGATAAGAATTGCTCAGAGTACAAGTACTATGAGTATAGGCTCCAAGAGAAAGAAAAGGCTGTTGCACAATTAAACAATTGAAGGACTCATATATGTTGCATCCTCGCATCATGGTAAAGGCTGAATTTTCAATGCTAAATCAAAATTGAGGCCTAATTGCACAATTATGGATAAATTGTTTTATCTATACAACTGAATGTTGATTGAATAAGGCAGAGGTTTATTTGCTTGATTGAAAATTTAGTGGTGGTATATTTGCTGAACTGCAAAATTTAGGGATAATGAAGTTAATTGAGGCATAATTGAATTTTCTATTGGAGGTTTAATCATGGAGGAGTAAGAACTGGAATGTTGTTGTAAGTAAAATAAAAGATAATTACATTTACATGAGAGCATATGTTGTTGTATTCTTCTCTAGTATTTCTTTCAATCCATTTAGATGGTCTTTTAATCAATTTTTATTTGTTGTTTGTGCAGGTCAAAAAGAAATAATTGGTAATATTTTCTAGTATGGATGTAGTGCTCTAGTTGCGTACTTGTTAGAACGCATGAGCAAATTTTATATTGTATTTTACATTTTGATTGATTATATAAATACTTGAATGTTATTTTTGTGTTAATCTTGATTGATTTTGTGATTATTCATATTTATATTGTTCTCGTCTCCTTGATACGATGTTATGATTATTTGTACTTTAAAAGAGAATAACTATTAATATTCATATTCACCGAATAGTGGGTCAGCATGTTTTTATATGATTTTTATTTTAAATAATAATAATAATATTATATATGCAATGAAATAATAGCAAATGGCTTCTGTAACATTTTTATGTTAATATTGTGTAACGTTTGTTTTGGAAAAAACGTTACAGATATTGGTCAATCTGTGACGTTCTTTTCAATCTGTAACGGGGGTTATTGTAACGTTCACATGAACGTTACAAAGCATTTTTATTGAACGTTACAAAAAAGGGAAATTTCGGGTAGTGCGATATGGACAGAGAGCTATGTTAAACCCGACCATATCTCAATATGAAAACTTCAAAAATGACCGATCCGAACATCAAATGTGATCTTTGTATATTGAAATCTCCTTGTGAACTACATTTCATATATTAATTAAATTGAAAGATTCATAATTAATTAAATTGGTGATTTTTTATTCTAAAAAATAGTTAACAAATTCAAACAAAACACATTAAATTTGGTCGGCAAGAAGATTTTCAACACAAAGATCATATTAGAAGGTTCGGATTAGTTGTTTGAGGTTTTCATATTGAGATATGATCAGGTTAGATGGACTGCATCCTGTTAAAAGTTTTGAATGCGTATGTGTATATTATTAATATGTATTCAATTTTGTAGACACTTTTTCATCAATTTATGAAGTTAAAGGTCCGAGGAGCTTTATAAACTATAGTAGATATCTTATTAGGTATTAAATCGATGTCTACTTTAGTCAAAGCTATATCTATCTATTTTGGCGCTGTGCGTATTAATTTGGGGACAAAAATAATTTGATTGATGTCTTGTTGAAAATAATTCAAAAAAAAAAAATTGTAATAGAAGCAGAAACAGCGACAACTTTATTCTTAAATTATTCTCCTCTCATATATAACACAGCCATAGAATGAAGAAATTAACATTACTAAACAGCAGTGCATATGCGTGCGTCCAATTAATGTTTCTATCATGGTGGTAGGAATTCGCTATAAATTATTTAACCATGCAATGAAAAAGATTATACATTCCGAAACAAATGACAAGTTACCAATACTTTTATCAGATTATGATGATTGGCCTATGCGAGTCGATATATCTGCGGTTTTGTCTTTCATATTATAGTCCAAATGGAGAGAGGCGACCCCCCGACAGCGAACAAGATACAGAGTCAGTAGATAATATTAAGAAATGAATTAATTATATAAGCTATAAAAACCATTAATATAATTTTCCAACAGCATATATGCATTGATTTCAATTTTTTGTAATTAAAATTAGTAGAAATTTTTTGTAAAATTTGTAATTAACATGGAGATCATATTGAATGATTTGAATATTGGTTATTTGAACTTTCAAAATTGAGATCTGACGGAGTTTATAATTTTACATACTCAAATTAACATATTTTAATTTTATTTCTTAATTTTTACAATTATTTTCAGTTATCTTACCCGGCCGTTTAACAAATTAATATGATTTGTCAATTTATTCTTTATTTTCGTGTTTTGAGATACATCTAAGGGTGAAAACGGTGCGGATAAACTCCGCACCGAACCGCATTCGAATCCGAAAAATATGCTTAATGTCTGAACCGTATCCGAATCCGAACATATCCGTATCCGACAAAAAAATATGGATGCGGATATGGTTTGACTACTATCCGTATCCGTATCCGACAAAAAAATTCGTTATCCGATCCGTATTTGGTCTTTATCTGAACCGTTTTTACCCTTAATTAAATCAAAGACACAAGATAATAAACTTAATACTCCTCTAGCACCTATAGAAAAGACTTTTGATTTATAATAAACTAAATTTTTACTAGTTAGATTGGCTTAAAATAACATTTTGGCAATATAATAACATAATATGATGATAATATGAAATTAATTATTTTTTTCTTAATTTATATATATCTATTTTAATATCTAAAATATATTCGTATCCGTATCCTAAAATATCCGATTCGTATTCGTATTCGTTTAACATCCGACCCGTATTCGTATCAGAACATATCCGTATTCGTATTCGAATCCGGAAAAAAATATGAATACGGATATGGTATGACCACTATCCGAACCGTATCCGATCAGTTTTCATCCCTAGATATACATCTCTCTGCCTTTCTTTGTGGGCTATGTTTAAATTAATCCTCCGTACGGAAATAATGGATTATTAGAGACCTAGAGACGGGCTAAGCCACTTAATTAATCCTAGGAAAGCTCATGCATTAGGGTTGCTAAACACCCACGTTTGCGTTGGAAATTAAATATGAACACCTCTAAACACGTCCGAACAAACCTATAAGCTGATTTTACTCCAACTAATTGAAATATAATAATGATTAGTGATGTAACCTTTCATTGCTCGTGCATTAGTGCATTATTAACCTTGTCCGCTTGGGCAACATTCCTTTGTAATTAGGGCCGGCGTATTATATGCTCTTCTCATCTTCTGTGTTCCACTTACACAGATACACCTGATTTCCAAACATAAGGCACCCGTGTGTCACAAGACTATAAATAGATATATATTTTTAAATTGGTGTTAATATTGATAACAGTTTGATCGGATATCGTTAATGATCAGATAAATTGAATATAGAATTATATCCCAATAGAAATGTGAAATTCACATGCTGGTTCAACATTCGATAAACGAGAGAATCAGCTCTTGATTTACTAGTGATAAAAAGCAATATATCTCAAGTGAGACGTTGCAGATTCAAAATCCGGTTAGAGGATCTTTTATAGATATTTAATTTAAAAATAAATCGGGAGACTTGATCCCAATTTATCTTAAAAAAACATTCGATAAACAAAGAGGAACAATTTCGCTTTATCGTCAAATGCTATTAACGGTCAAATCAGCTTAAAAAATCCATAAATGGAACGTATGATGTTTCTTTCAAAAACTGAATAAAAGTAATATATGTAATATATATAGTTTATGTTAATAACATTAGAATTGATAAAAACAGAAGTATCTATGGCTCCGTTTGGATGCGTTGAGAATAAGGTAGGAAGAAGGAAGAAGGGAAGAAATTTATTGGGAAGGGGTAAATTTATTGGGAAGTGTGTAACTTTTGTGAAGAGTTTGGATGGTTAGAAATAAATTTATTGGTAAAAAGTGATTATTCCTTATTCCTTATTCCGGAAGATTGTTTAGATAATATTCTTCATGTAAAAGAATATATATATATATATTAGATTTGAAATTCAAAATTAATTGAAGTTTATCAAAAAAGAAGTAACTCATACTGAAAAAGAAATACATACATATCGATGTTTGTTCTGCTCGTATCAGACATGTCATGCACTAGTGACAGCGAGCTATGACCAGTCCTGAGGGCTGAGGCCTTTATCAAATTTACCATTTGATGTGATTTTTTTAGATAAAATGCCATGACATTTCGAGTGAATTGTTTAATATGTATGAGTCCCAAGTATCCCAAGATAGATCACCTGCGGATCACACTGAAATAGGGGGACCAACGCGTGCAACTTGGTTGGTTTCTGCCTGAGTAAATTGTATATGAAATCCACGTACGTAATTGTTAAAATAATAAAATTAATATTTAATATACACATATATACACTCAAGGACGTCGACGACCTAATTAATTAAAGGATCGAGTAAATGTTGCTCTTAGCTCGCAGCACAAGCACCAAATAAAAAGAATCGTCAGCAAATTAATTAAAACCTACTAGAGAAATTAACGTCCATCTTTAAAAACATAAGATAAATTCATAATAAATTTCTATAAGTTTGGTTTACATTATGATCCCAACGGTAGACACAGTCACAAAGAAAGAGGCCCCACTACGTATAAAATGATTTATATCCCACGTAAGGACAAAAATTCAAGAAATAAATATGTTACTTCACATAACGCATAAATCAATATTGTTTAGGTACCATCGTACGATATACTTATCCCATTAATTAGAAATGTTTTGTTCAAGTGTGATGACGCATTAGCAAAGAAAAAATGGGGACAAGGAGAGCCACAGGAGCGGAAATGCCTGACGGTCGCCTGACACAGACGCAGTGGTTCCTTTTCAAGCCTTTGTACGAATTTCTATTCTACCTAGTTATGAATACGCATTGTTGCCTCTTTGCTCTACACGCTCTTATAAATTTAATCCATCCGTTTCATGTTGGAGTTGGACCGAGCTTTTCTTAGCGACCTCTTAACTGCAGATATAATTTTTCGTCTATATTTGATGTTTAGTTACTTGAAAGAAATATTTAAAGGCTTGGGTCAGGGGCGGATCTACCACCGGGGCGGGTGGGGCTAGAGCCCCACCTCACGCCGTCGAGCTCTTGGAGCCCCCCTTTAGCCCCAGCTAATTTTTTCTGCCATTGGAACACTCAAAAGTGGGGCTGAAGACTTAAACAGAGGTTGTCAGACCCACCTAGATATTTTTTCTAGATCCGCCACTGGCTTGGGTAGTATAGCCGGAGCCGAAATATTTTGTTTGTTGAGACAGAAGAGAAAAAATAAATCTATAATATAGATGAGGTAGAAGACAAAATCTAGAAGAGGCTCATTACTACTCAAAGCATTCTCTGCGTTGATATCAGGCTGCACGAACATGGAATCCAACATAGATGCACGGTGATTTTGCTATGTTTTGTTGGAGAGAACAAATTTAAGCTCATACAAAGTGGAAGAAATTGAATATTACGCACTGAGCTATGCCTTTTTCATGAAAGACCTCTTGGATATATAAAAAAAATGTTTAAGTGGCACTACTTGTAAGATTTTTAAATTTCAATTAAAACAAAAACTACACTTATTCTTTCTATATTTTTAAAATCATAAAAAATGAATTATAAAATTATGCAACGTGGGAAAACAATAACAATTAACAAAAGTCTTAAGAGAATATGCAATCCCATAGGCCATAGTCCTGTAACATGGTTGTGGGCCGAATATTAAAACATCAACTATATAAACATTAAATGGCTCTCTAATTTGCTGAGATCCACGTCGAAGTATATAGGCCAACAAGTATAATAAGCCTCCATATCTATTTTGAGAAAAGGCCCAGTGATTTTAGGCCCAATAGAAGCAGCGGATTTGACCAAACCAAACCCAGTGGCGCTGTTAGGGGTGTGAAAACGTGGTAAGTGGCACGGAACATCCTGTTCCGTTTGTCGTGCCGGTAAGGAAAACAAAATTTATTTCAGTGCCGTTAACTATGTCACTTCGTTAACGAAACGATTTCGCTAAACAGCGTGTACAAAAACACCTTAACGAAACAAATTTCGTTGCCATTTGCCGTTTCACTAAAAAAACAAAATAAATTTCAATACCGTCAACCGTTCCACTTACCGGTAATGTAACAGCAAAACGGTTTAACGGCTGCTAGTCGCTGTCAAGCCAGCTGCAGCGCTGTCGCTCTCTTGCATAAATTTACCTACTTGCTCCACCGTAGTCCGTAGAATTGCCAAGGGCCTGCAGTCGCTCTCTCTTGTCAAGCCACATGCTGTCCTGTCAAGCCTGTCGCTCTCTCTTGCATAGCTAGTTGCATCCATTTTCCTACTTACTCCACCGTAGAATTGCCAACGGCCACACAAGTGACAACATGCAACACGTGATCAACTGGATCATACTGCTGGTTTTGAGAATTTCAAGTGACACACACACATACTGACACCTCACTCCTTCATGGAGTTCTCAAAAAATAGGAAATAAAGGACACCTCACTGTAGTCCAGCCACATGCAATTACTGTTACTTTCAACTTATTCATTTCAAACTTTTTATTCCAAAATGCTCCGCCTCTTCAATTTTTTCCTCGCCAACAGTTGGATTTATTAACTTGAAAATATTTTTTTTTTTTGGTTAACAGAATCGTGCTAATTTCTTTTCGTTTTACAAGTATTTTGTCTGCTTTATCAATCAAGTAACTGCTAGTTTCGGTGTCAAGTAGTCATCAGATGATCAAATTTTGTTTTAAAGAGTATTATGGATTTATCAAGTACGGAGTCAATACAAAGAAGGCATTATCATTATACAAAAGAAGAAAAGAGAAAAAAAAAATAATAATAAAAAGAAGAGTTTGTAAAGAACAAAGATGGAACAAATCTGTCATGTACAGTTAGAAAACACAAAACCGGGTGTGCATCCCGGCAAAGGCTCGTAATAGAACGGCTCAGCAGGGTGCCGCCACATTGCACCAGAAGCGGCAACAGCAGAAGCAGCAATAGCCGTAGAAGCAGCATCTGTACCATGATCAACTGCCTGGTCATGATCCTTTTCTGACATGTAGTTGTGTTGCACGGGTGATACATCGAGCGGGGAGAGAAGCGGTATCGGGGCTTGCCAGTTGGAAATGGAAGTGATTTCTGCCGGGCCCACTTGGATCGAAGCCGGGGCTTGCATCTGCAAACGGCTTCTCTGCCGATGTAGCTTGCGGCCAGATTTGTTTTTGTTGATCATAGGAGATTGGGAGGGGGATGGGGATAGGGATAGAGAGGTAGAAGAAGAGTTGGGGGTTTCCATGATTTCTGTGGAAATTTTGGGACGCTGTTGAAAAGTGAGACTGAGAAAATGAGGATGACTGAAGTGAAGGAGAAACAGGGAGGTTTTATTTCTAATCTCACCTCACTCCTCTAGAATATATCTTTAGTAGAATAGTTGTTAAAATTGTGTTGTTTAATTATGGTCTATAGATCGTTATATATATACCCTTTTTTTTCTACATTTTATATTATTTTCTCTTGTACGCTATTATTACTTTGTACCATTGTTTTATTTTTGCTTGCGAAGATGCGAGGTCAGATAAACAATTGATCGGGCAAGAAAAAGAAGGGACTCAGCTATATTATATTTTTTGTGTTGGTTTTGTTTGTAAAATTGGTTTTCAACTTTTCAAGCAGCATTAAAACGTTTAACATGTTACTAATTTATAAAACTATATAAAAATATATTGATCCAAGTCGCATTCATTTCCATGATAAAAATATATTCATACCATATAATAATTTATAGGAAAGTCTTTTTGATTTAAGAGTACTACATAGAATTAGTCATTTACAGTTAAGTTGCTATTTTATTTTGATGTGATTCCTAGTAGGTTTTCTTTCTTGCAATAAAATATTCTATTTCATATATTTTTAGCCTCGATGAAGATATTTGTTTGATCCAAATAAAATTATAAAATGTTGTTAATTAAAAGTTCATAAGAATTCCCTCCTCTCATGAAATTTTACCTTCCTGCTTAACTATTATTTTAGATCAATTTTACAAGGAAAAATCTCATGAAATTATCTTGGAGCGTTTTCAAAGGATTGCAGTTAATCTTCAATAAGATCATGTGGTTGGCACGTGTCAGTGGTTTTTATAGGTTTGTCATATCTTCATAAAGAGATCATGTGGGGGAGGTAGATCTAAAAAATTTGTCGTCAGTATAAATTTTTTTGCAGTTCCGAGGATCTTTGAAGTTTGAACGGTCGTTCATATTTGTGGTAACTAACACAAAACTTTTTGCTTTCACGGTTTCACTTTCACTTTCATCTTGATCCATAATGGAAATTTAAATAGAAAGAAGAAAACAGTAAAAAATAATATGGCTTAGCTAAACTACTTTATATACTAATATATTCATTTTAACAGATGCTATGCGCAAAAACAAAGGAAAGACATTTGACAATTCCAAATCATGTAATATATTACTGCTATCCAACATTCCAACTGTGGCTGGTTTTCAATTCTGGCTGAAAGATGTATGTAAACTATCGGCGCCTCTGCTTTCCTCAATTGGAAAGGATAAAAATGGTACTTTATGACCCAGCAAAACTGGGAAACATCAACTTATTGTGTGCGCCCACTTAAAATTTACAACTTGACACAAACCCCTACAATCCGTTATCTGAAATATCCATACTTTCTTTCTCACCGTTTGTTTCTTGAGAATTGTTACCTTGGGGAGTGTTTGGATGGGAGTGAGAATAAGAGAAGATGGAAAGATGAAAATAAATTTATTATTAAACAATTCAAACTCTTTATAAAGTTATACACTTTCCAATACTTTTTTCCACTTCTTTTCTTATTCTTCTTCTTCCCACACCATCCTAACGGAACCTTCGAAAAGAACGAAAGATGAATAATAAAAAAAGATGAACAATAATTTTCCTTGCTAAATATGAAAATTTGGTTATTGAAAACAAATATATAAGAATTTAAAGATTTTGTTGCTTTTCTAGGGGTACGTATGATATTCTGACACATTACATTACAATTTACAACGGTGCCCTTATCTTTCAAAAAGCAGCTATGTACAAAAGCAAAAAAAAAAAATGCTTTGACAACATCGCACCGTCAAAATTTGACCATGATGCAAAGTATACAGACTATAATCAAGCCTCCATTTTTTTAAAAAAAATTCTTTTTCACTTTTTAACTTACAGATTGTTTCCTCACTTTGTTAAACTGCAGAAAGTTCTAGTCCTTTAGGGATATATAAATCCCAAAAACTATATTTCTAGATGCAGAAAATTTTGCGCAAGTCTTCAGTTCTTCAGGGCTTTTCCTATCCTCTAGCGACTAGCGTCCAGTTTACATAATTGCAACAAACATTTTGGTACAAGTCAAAAAAAACATCGACCTCATACAAGTGACTATTTTGGAGCTAAAAAGGGCAAAGAAAATGGGAAGAAGACTATTTGGAAGATAACCTTGCGTTGATACTAATTTAGGGGTTCACTGACAAAATATGCACAAAGCATAGTTAGCAAAAATTTACATCAAAGTTATGCTAGCGAGGAACTTACTATCAACAAAATTGGATGGCTAATATTTCAGCTACATCCATTCACCTCGCCTATAGCTTGATAGATACTATAAAGATAAACCGTCTAACTAATAAGATTGATAATTTATCCTCATTTAAATAACATCTTGAGCTCCTCAATTCTTGCTGTGCGAACTTCATCATCCGTGAGTGCACCTGAGATCATTCTCTGCTTCCTATCCTGCACCTGCTGCATCCTTTCTTCCACAGAATCCTACACAATCAACAGGTACAAAGTTATAAGGGATTTGGTAAATAAAACTTCCCTAGTACAGAACAAATATAATAAATTAGGCCCTTGAGAAAATAAGTCTAGCTTGTACCTTGACAATGAAGCGCCTGACTTGGACCTGTTTCTTCTGCCCAATACGATGAATCCGCATGATTGCTTGCTCTTCAACAGCTGGATTCCACCATGGATCCTGCATTGCAAGCATTTACTGTTAGATTTATACATCAAGAGGTTTTATTTGAGACTGATCAGCCAGATAAGCAAACCAACTAAGAATCCATAAGCAATTTCACTATGAGATATCAATAGGAAGATATTAATGCAAAAATAAAGGAAAAAAAAAATGCAGAGTAACTTTCAAACATGTGAGTATGGTATGTATTTCCATCCTATCAGGCACTTTAATGTAATGTTGGTTCTAAATGGGATGTACCTATCTCTCTAATTACATATTATGGGCAACCATTTGAAGACCATATATTTTGAACATATAGATATGGGCACGTTATGGTACAATTTTGAACATATAGATCTTTTCGATGTTTACAATTTTTGTGTCTTTCTTTTACAGAAATAAGAAGGGATGCATTACCGTCAAGAAGACATTTGAAGCAGCAGTCAGATTAAGTCCAACTCCGCCAACCCTCAATGACATCAATAGCACCTATGTTTTGAAAATTGCTTATTATTTCACGCTGACCTTAAGAACAAATTTAAAGCTTACAAATTAATGTAAAAACTTTACCAGCTTATTCTTAGATTCATTGAACTCTTTTAAAACCTGCTCCCTCTGCTTCTGTTGGAGCTTTCCATCAAAACGCAGGAATCCAATGTTTTTTCTCCTCAGCGGTATCTCTAAAAGATCTAAAAACCCAGTCCACTGACTAAACACTATACTCTTCTCTTTCTTCTTCTGTACCCCCTCCAGACACCTAATCAGCTTGGCAACCTTGCATGACTCCTTCCATTGGTTCTCAACATCAACCTGGAACCGGTTCTCAGTCGGGCAGGTGATCAGATCTGATTTGTTCAACATGCGTCTACAAATAGGGCAGGGACCGCCTTCTGGAGTTTGCCAGCTGGCAAGAAGACATTCACGGCAGAGTTGGTGTGCACATGGGGTAAGCACCGGGTCATCAGACGCTGACTCAAAGCAGATGGGGCACTCAGTAACTACACCTTGGCGAAGGTTTTCTACCACCTCTTCTACATATGCTGGTGTGGGTCCAGCAATTGAGTTGGTTTGTGAAATATCAAGGAAACGCCGTGCCAACTTATCAAGATCAGTGTACTCTCTAGTGCTTGCTTGGCTGTGAATATGAATGAAGTTAGAAACTAACAAATTACCTGTACATTGACATTTGGGTCCGCCAGGCTGCATATTTTCTTTTTTGGTTTAAATTTAATTGGTCCTAACATTGATATTTGTTTTTAGTAGGGACACCATGCTCAGCTGATGACGTGGACACTAAACAGAATAAGCAATCTAACTTTTAGCACAGTAATGACACAAGTGGCATTGCTATGAAAGTCAATGCCCTTGTCTTTAATGAAAATGACATGGACAATGATGTTCTTACACTTGTGTCATCAAATTGAAACCAATAGGGGATAACTGTGATGATTTAAGGACCTCCATGTAATTTACTCTATAGAGGAAAAAAAAGTTATTTCTTGAAATCCACAAACGAAGATATAACTCCATCTTACAACAATTTTAGCAAAAGTGATTTTTTGACAACCTTTGAAAAGTTTGGCATAATTATCAATTGCCACTAAGATTGATGACAATGTTTTAGGTAACGTACCTCATAACGAGAAACGGGTGGTTACAGCACTGCCTTAATCTGAGCAGAAGCTCAAGAATTGATGCGTAGTTGTGAAGAACTTTGCCTTTTGCGACAAATTGATCAAATTTCACCTGTTTTTCATTCGTTAGAAATTTAGAATAGAAAAATTTTACATTATTACTCCTGATGAAATGAGAAGAGCATTACAAAGTAGGCGAAAGTTTAGCAAATGGCCCTTAAAATTTTAGTACTGCTTGAAACATAGGAATGCTTGAAATGAACCTGTGATCTCCTAAAGAGAGCTTGGTAGAAATCCCTTTCAGCCTCAGATGGTTCACATTCCACGACTTGCACATTAACAGGAGGAAGCACAAGGATTGGCCTGAGAAAGAAATAGGCAAATAACTATTATACTGTAAAACAAAAACACCTTCTGTGAAGTTCAAGGTTCTGTTCCAATATATTTTACATAGCCTACCTTCCCTCCTTATCTTTAGTTTCTTTAGTTCTCCTAAGCATCAATGACCTTAAAATTGCCTTCACCAAATTCAACCCTCTTTCTTCACCATTTTCGTAAGGTCTTTGGATCAATTTACTCCACCTTGAATGAAAAGAGAACAATATAGTTTGAAAAGCTTACAAAAGATAGGAATATAACAGAGAATTATTCATATGTACCAGTCCCAGTTGCACCATGGCTTGACGTGCAAAAAGCGAAGAAGACTGTAGAGGTCCTCCATGTTATTCTGAAGCCATAAAAGAATATCACAAGCACATTTATATTAAATCCAAACAAAACATCTTCAGGAAGAGACAATACAAAAGTTTACAAAGCAAAAAAAATCTTAAATATATATAAATATATAATTATAAAAGACTCCATTTTCATAATAATAAAGAAGCGGCTGGTTTTCTGAAAAAAAAATCTTGAGAACATGGATGCAAACCTGGAGGGGAGTCCCAGTCAAGCACCACCTACAATGTGAACGCAATGCAAAAGCTGCTTGTGCAACTTTGGTTTTAGATGATTTTATTGTATGTGCCTCGTCTAACACCACTCTGTACCAATTTATCTTGTGGAAAATGCTGTTCTCTTGTGCACCCTGCAAAAATATTAGAATACAGTAAGTACATTGATAGTGGCCAGCACTGCCTACACTTAATTTTTATCAGCATTTCCTTCTTAGTCCCTTGAGCTAATAAATATCAAGTTTCGGACATCTATAAATGAACACAATTTAATTTGCAATTACCTACTAAAGTTTGCAACAATTATAATTCATTTTATTTGTACAAATGTGATGGACAAAATGTATCATATTATTCACTTAAAAACGTTGTTCCTAGATATGACAAACCACATTTCCCAAGCTCATTTTTTTATCTTAAATTAAGCAAAGCTGATTAAAGTTTAAATATAGTCTAAATTTCAAGAAACTCATCTATGAATCGAGTTGAGGCCTGAATTAGTACCAATACCTATTTTGTCAACTTTAGCTCTACTTGATCTTGTCCTTGGTTCTACCATGTCAGAGTTATTTTGACTGACCCAGAACGTGAAATGCTGGTGGTTTCTAAAACTTGATACGATCTTGCACAGTTGCACAATTATATGTCCAAAAGAGAAATTACTTATTTACTTACAGGTTTATAAGCTGAGCTCAAAACACCATAAGTAGTTAATACAACATGGTGGCGAGTAATAATTCTTGTTTCAGTAGTTCTATCACCGCCATAGTGTACAAATACAGAAAGAGATCCTGGCTTGGCATGACACTCGAACTCATCCTGCAGTACTTCCAGTTAGATATGCTTTGCAGTTGCAATATCAAATGTCAGCATAAAAAACTATTTTGTTGATTCACCTTCCACTGGCCTAACAATGCCATAGGGCAAACAATGAGGGTGCCCCCTTTGACGTAGTCTTCCGAGTCGCTGTCATAGAATTCAGAATTCTCTCCTCTTGGGTTTGACAACACAAGTGCTATGGTCATGACAGTCTTTCCCAGACCCATTGCATCAGCCAGAATCTATTTTTAATTTTTTATTTAAAAAAGATAACAAATTATTGAAAAAGTTCTGTCAGTTGTGCACCTAGAAAATGTTACAATGTGAAGAATCTACCACAAAAAAAAGGAAACGACTAATTGCAAAATGAACAATTTGCAGATGGTGCTATGTTAGAAGTTGAACGATAAATAATACATCTACAGATGGTGCTAGTACTCTTTTTTCCTCATTTTTTTCCTAAAAGATGGGTATGCACCTAAGAGAGGACAAAGGGCTATTTTGGATGTTTGATGAAAGAGGAAGAAGGTTTGCAACATATTTTTCCTGGGAATTGAGAGAGAGCATTTATCATGGATATATGGATGTTTGAAGTTTTCAGGGTTATAGAAGAATTTAACAAAAAAAATCCCACATAGTTACAGTAATAGTGAAGATAAAATTGATAGATATGACCATACCCCGCCTCTTGTTGTCTGTGTCACACTCGGGAACTGAGTTGTAGCTTCACCAGAGAAAACATTAACATAAACAGCAGGGGCCCTCCTGGTAACACAAAAGACATCTATATCAGAAATGACATTTAGCAAATAAAAAAGTTCTACCAGTTACATTAATAATAGAACTATTGCATACTGGTCAATGAGTTTGTAAGAACTCCAGCAAGGATGAAGGGTTTTCGATGCTTCCTCAACTTTCACCCCTTTCTCAAGCCCAGACATCCAATAGAGAGCCTGTTTCTGGTATGGCTTTAGTTTACATACAAGGGTTCTTGGTGGCTCTGCTTCCTGCATAAAAGAAAGAGAAGTCATTACCGAAATTTGAAGAAAATATAGGGACACAGATAAAAGAAGTTAAGAATACCGCTAAATTATAATTATCGGCTGTGCCAACAAGTTTATTCAGAGAAGCCTGAGAGATAGCCTGTTCGTCCTTATCTAGGTCAGTATAAGCTTCACCTTCACCTCCTTTTCGCTTCTTTGATGAACCAACTATCTGACTTGGCATCTCTAAGTCATACATATCATCCTAAATATATTAAGTACCAAATAGTTGTCAGAAAACATTGAACATTATACACATGAAGGCTATCATTACCGTTCAGGATAATGTACATTTTTGCCTTAGAGAAAAAATATTGTTGATTGGGTCTAGCTTACTCTCAAGTGAAGGGCCCGCTTCCTTGAATTAAGCTCGTTTTGAGTGAACTCAGCCTTTAAGAAGACAACATACAAATCATACTCAGAAAAGCAGAGAATTAGATAACAATTTTGATAAAACGTGAGATAATTAAGAGTTTACTTACCCCTTTGCTTGGCTTAATCTTGAGCATATTAATTAGTGTTGCTAGAGGATGTGCTGTGGAATTGATATCTGACGGGGCTATTTGCTCACAGACAGCTTTATCACAGTCAATGAAAACCGAGATATGGATATAGAAGCTGTGAATTTTTTATAATCCAAAAACAGAAAAATATATTATTATACATTCATAAACAGTACTAAAACAAGACAACTTTTACAAGCCCAATTTCATATATACACCTAATGCATGAAGTGCCCCCCACATGCCTCAACGATTTTTAGAGAAACAACCTTATAATTCCTCCACATTTACTCTATTTTGCTCCATTAAAGGATCTAGGAGTGAGGTATGCACCACAAATATTACAGATACAGGTACAGCAACATAGCACATATGTTAAACCCAAGGATAAGAAAAGTCATATTTAACAAAAAAAAAAAGAAAAAAACTTTACCTCACATAAAGTAAAACCTCTTGCATGAGGTTCAGATTCACAGTGGGAAATACACATCGGCCACTGATCTTAACCTTTGATGAGTTGACAAGTGGCACAAGACGTCTTGTCCACTCTGGTGGCAACTTTCCAATCTAAATAATTACACAGAAAAAAATTCTCTTATATTTTCTATCAATAAAGTTCCAACTTTATCACCACAATGCATGATTTATTAACATACCTCCCCAGATCGTTTTGTGGAAAATCGCACTATCGTTGAGAACGCAGCAGCAGTCTTGGCCCTGATACGGACCCCGCCAAAATCCCTATCAGTTGCAGGAAATGCGAAGTGAACAACTTCTCCAGCATCCAACAGCCTCTTCCCCCGGCATGTCGACAACCCAGGTACATACGCTTTCCCTACCAACAACCAGTCATCCTCCTCTGGGAAGTCCCCGAGTTCGGCCTCATCTGGGTCTGGTATGACTTGGAGCCTCCTATCTGACACAACACAATAGGGTGGTCTGATAGCCCGAATGGGGCGTGGGTTTAGGTATGGTAAGGGATGGGATGTGGTGAGGTTTTCGACGGGAACATCAGAGCTCTCACTTCTTTTCTTTTCTTCATCTTCGAGACCACGTCTTCTTTTCATGTATTCTTTTAAGCTTTCACCAGGCATCGGCCTAACATAGTCATCTTTTTTGCTAGACATACTGGTTTCTTCCTCTTTAGGTACGAAATCATGTTGTTCTTTTTTGACAATGGGTGTGAACTCGGGTTGTTCTTCTTTTAAAATGGGTGTGAGTTCAGATTGTTCTTTCTTAACAAAGGGTAAATCTTGGCTTTTTTGAGAGTCTACATCTTGGTCTAGTTTCTCCTCTTTAACTTTAATCTCGGTCTGGGAGATAGGTTCAGGCTTAGATGAGTCTTTTTTGACAAAAGAACTCACAGGCGCATTTGATCGAACAGGTTGCATGCAAACCTCCTGTTTTGGTGAATCAAGGAGAGCATTTATTGCGCGGTTTGGATTGTTACCACATGCGTTGAGGGCTTGGATGATGTCACTATCTGTGTATTCTGACCCAAGCACTGATCGGACGGTTGAGATTTCTTCAGCTAGAAGAATCTGAGGTTCTGGCGTTTCAAGCCCTGAAATCTCCATTGAAGGAGAGAAGAAGTGAGAGAGGGAGTAAGAGAAGACGATGGTAAAAATGTTGAAAAGTTGATAAAAAGAAAGTGCCCTTTTCTGTGTTTTAGGAGTGGGAAAAATTTGGCGGGAATTGAAGAGCAAAAATTACTGAATGTTATTGGTCTCTCGTACGCCATCGTTCTAAAGCGCACAATTTTTGAGTGGGGTCATGCTGTCAGAAGAATAGGAGTATTAGACCTGCTGTAGGCGAAAGATTTTGGGGCGAAAGAGTTTCCGGGAAAATTTTATTTCGCTGTAATGGCGGGAAATTTGGGGGAGGGTTTCGCAAGGAAGTATCTTTTAGATTGCCTGAATAATTTTGTCAGTGACTTGGTCTCTTAAGCCAATTCTATGCAATAATAATAGGAGAATTAATTTATATTCTTTTTTTGGGGAACCTGCGCTTTTTCTGGCGCGAAAAGGTAAAATTTCACGAGGTAATTTGGAAAACCCATTTCGCGGTATTTTTTTTCTTTTCCATATGAAATGGACTGACTGACTGAATTTTTTGGGCTTTTTGGATATCATGGGCCCCCAATATTCTGGGACGAATAAAAGGACTTTAAATTATTTTACAAAATAACGAGTTCAAGAATTCTCACTCCATAAATTGTTGCATTTCTATTGACAAAAAAAGAGTTTCCATTTATGACTGAGCTAACGGATGGCAGTTACTCCTTGTCATGTGAAACATCATGATTCATGCAGTCAAAATTGGTCAATTTTCTCCACGAATATTGGCAGAGCACTACAACCGTTACATTTAGTGATGCGCAAATTATGTACACTTCAATATTTATGTGTGTTGACCATGTGACCAGGACCATGTTTTTGAATGTTTTCATGGGTTAAATTTATATTTGATACTATGTTTTACTTTGTTCACTCCACATTCGGTGCCATCTATTTTGTGTCAATAATGGATAGTTTAGTATCGTTGTTTCTCATTATAATTACTCTTCCATTGGCGCGAGTTACTTCGAGCTTGCTTGAGAATGACAAGGAAATATATCTAGTTCTTGTCGACGGTGAGCCTGTTGCATTTCAACAAGTAAATCCAACGTTGCACAACCATGATGAATTGCATCCATCAAATAGGTATAGTACATAAAAAGGTTAATTTGATAACTAGTGAGATATGTAGCTAGCTTAATGCATTAAATCTAACACAAGAAATAAATACTCTGGTAATTGCAATGAAAATTTAAACCGATATTACTGGTCTTTTCAATAGATCATTGGTGGTTCTTCTAATCATTCGCTATAGTTTATTATGGTCATTTTTCAGAAACGTATATGAAGTGCAAAAGAGGATATTAGTTGAATTTCATGATTCGATTCTTCAAAGCACATTCCAAGCTGGCACTTACCGCAAGCTTTACAGCTTTCACCACATTGTAAATGGATTTGCCATTCACACTACCCCTTCTCAGGTTAAGAAATCGCCTAATTTTCAATTAGTATTTTCAACAATAAGCTCTCTCTGTGCTCTTACTTTTTTCCTTGTATTTATTTTATTTAGATAAAGAAACTTCAATTGGCTCCTGAAGTGTTGACGATAGAAAAAGACCGAGGTACAAAGCTAATGACAACATATACACCACATATGTTGCGCTTGCCAGAAGATGTATGGCATCGAAAAGGTCAACGACCAAAAGATGGTGAAGGGATGGTAATAGGAGTGATTGATACAGGCATTGACCCAATGCATCCAAGCTTTGCGTATAACCCAAAAAATCCTGATGGACATAGTAAATGTATGCCGTTATTTGCTGGTATATGTGATATCGGTCCCTATTTCCCTGTTGGTTCATGTAATGGTAAGATAATCACAGCCAGGTACTATGCGGCAGGGGCTGCTGCTGTCATCCCTCTCAATGCTTCAAGGGACTTGTCTCCATTTGATGTGTCAGGTCATGGCAGGTTTTCTCTTTAATCCTGATCTTTTGTTATTTTCTTTTCTATATATCCATAATCAAACTACAGAAAAATGATAATTGCCTAACAGTAAGATTCCTGAATTTAGTCATGTGGCTTCAGTAGCAGCTGGGAATAGGGGAGTTCCAGTAGTGGTTAACAGCTTCGTGTATGGGTTTGCTAGCGGAATGGCACCTAGTGCAAGGTAATTTATCATAAAAACTAATTGTCACAAAAAATTTTATGCTTCATATTACTGGACACATCACTTATACAAGGTACATTATCTGGCACTACATTTTTCTGTTGAAATATTTGCATCTGCAATCGTATGCCATTGGCTTGATCAAGCAGATAGTTACATGATTGCACATAGATGATTACAGCTATTGTGTTTATTTGAACAGGTTAGCAGTGTACAAGGCGATGTACCCTGCAGGAGGCACAGTTGCAGATATGATTTCGGCCATCGATCAAGTTAAACCAATCAACAAGATTATTTTCCTTCAAATGTTTACCTCTTTAGTGTCTATATTGTTGTCAATCTCATTCTCCTAAAATTTTCTCTAGGCAGCTATAGACAGAGTAGACATACTGGTGCTATCTATAGGTCCAGACCAACCGCCAGCTGACAAAATAACATTTATGAGTGTGCTTGATATTGCATTGCTTTTCGCAAGACGGGCTGGGATATTTGTAGTTCAAGCGGCTGGCAACCGAGGACCTGATGCAGCCTCTGTTTCCTCTTTCAGTCCTTGGGCAGTGGGAGTTGCAGCGAGCACCACAAGTAGAGCTTATTCCCCTGTTTTGGTGCTTGGTGATGGCCATGCGATTAAAGGAACTGGCTTATCAGGTAAATTTTACATGTGTCGTGCAAAAATGATAGATCTGCTCTCAAAGTTTTTCCCGTATTAGGGTCTCTTCGTTAAACAAAAAAACTCGTTGTACTTCTTCTTTCGTCTACCTCGCTATGTTATATTAGGCGCTCATAAAGTGTTCGATGAATTTGTCTCAATGATATTTTTTTTGTGTTGATGAGGTTTCTAGTACCAATGGTATCCTGGCTGCACATGTTCACTTCTATTTCGATGAACTGCCAGTATTATGTTATTGTCTATTTGATGGCAATATTTTATTGCAGCACCAACACCTGGAGATGGGCTCTTCCGATTTAGGCTAGTCGCTGCTAGGGATGCCGCTTCAACTTCCACAGCCAGTGCTGAAGAATGTCAAAACCCAGAGGCACTAAATCCATCCATAGTGGCTGGCAGCATAGTTCTATGCTTGTTCTCACAAGGATTCTATAACGGGACAGCAACCATAACGGCAATCCTCGACACAGCGACTTCTCTTGGATTTGTTGGTTTTGCGCTACTAGCTAATCCTCTGTATGGAGACTTCCTAGCTGAACCACTCCCTTTCCACATACCTGGAATTATGGTTCCTAGTGTAGCTGATGCACAGGTCAGGTTTAGATCTTGACTTTCAGAAATATTATATGCCTCTATTTTTTTGAGATTAACCTTCTGTGCCATTGTTACAATTTATTCTGTATTTTCCGCTGTCTGTGTTCATCTGAATGACAGATATGGCATCTATCTGTTGATTACATTCATAGTTGGTACTTTCATGGGCATCAGTCTCATATTGTATGATTGTCTGAACTTAAGTTTTAGTCTAATTCCAACTTCCAAACAGGTTATTTGGAACTACTATAACAACCACACTATTAGAGACATCAAGGGCATTGTAACCTCCTATGGATCATGCGCAACAATCAAAGAAGGCAGAATTGCTACATTTTCTAATACTGCTCCAGCCGTTGCTCGATTTTCATCAAGGGGTCCTGACATTTCTGACAACCAACTAAACCCAGCTGATGTACTAAAACCCGACATCCTAGCACCAGGAAACCAGATATGGGGTGCATGGAGCTCGGTCAGTTTAGACAATCCCATTCTCTCTGGCCACCATTTTGCCCTTCTATCAGGGACCAGCATGGCAGCACCACACGTGGCTGGAGTTGCAGCACTTGTTAAGCAATATCACCCATCATGGACACCTGATATGATTGCATCTGCATTGAGCACCACTGCCAGAAAGCATGACAGGCTAGGCCGGCCAATAATGTCTCAGGGTCCAGATCTGTATAGGTTATATCAATCGGCCCCTTTTGACTATGGATCTGGTCTTATTAATCCTTCTGGAGCACTAGATCCCGGCCTTGTTTTTCCATCAGGTAAGACCATGCACAAATTGCAAATTAAGTGATCTCTCGTCTTCACATCTCTTCTCTATACAAATTTTACTTCATACTCTGATCAGTGGCTATTGCCATCATTACAACAGACAGAAAAGAAAAATATAGATGACTAGATATCACGCAATTAGCGTTGCTTATACTGCGATGAAAATGATCACATTAATGTATTTTTGGGTCATTGGGCGGGGTCATAGTTCAAATGTAAAAAAGATTAAATTAATCTTGTTTTATATTGTGACCGCACAAGGTTATAATACTTGAGATATAATTGCATGTAGAATTTGAGGATTACATTGGGTTCCTGTGCTCTCTGCCAAACACCACCTCCGAGGAGATCTTTTTGGCAACAGGAGTTGCTTGCAAGGCATCTACCAATACCCCCTCTGATCTCAATCTCCCATCAATAACCATATCTTCATTGAGAGGCTGTCAAATTATCAGGCGTTATGTGAAGAATGTGGGAGGAAAAGCTGAGACCTACCTTGCTGCAGTGCAGGCGCCTGATGGTGTAGCCGTCCATGTAGAACCATCTTGGTTTAACATAGGTCCGGATAGGATTCAACATTTGGAGGTAACATTTAATGTGACTGAAGCATCAGAATCGTTCAATTTTGGGGAATTAGTGTTTATTGGTAGTCTGGATCATATAGTTAGGTTACCACTAATAGTCTGGCCAACACTATAAGTTCATGAAAGGAACTTAATTTAAGATAATTGCAAGCCGTTAAATATATATTTGATTAGTTTTACATGGAACGAAATTTTCATAGTCTGAAGAATTATTACATCACCATTGGTGCAGTACTTTCCTTTGAAAGGAAATTTAACAAAAAGTAATTCAGTGGAACTTCTTAAATATTTGAGCTGTTAGAACTATCCCAAGTCCTTAACTACTACTTTTGACTATGTGCGATGTGATTAACACTTACATATGAAATAACGTCTAAAATCTAGGAAAAAATACTTAGGACCAAAAAATTGGAAAGTGACAAGAGCTTATTAAACCGTGGCAATTAGATCTATATGGAAGATTTAGAGAATATTCAAACGTCATATGAAAAGAATTGACACAATTGAACAAAAACTAGGCTTCCCTTTGTGCAACTAAAGATGCTAAGTTTGTGTCAATTAATAGAGGTGCTAAGCATGATCAAGCTACAATTGCGTGAAGCAGCTCTGGTTTAAAGAAAAAACTACATGTACATTAGGACCTAACTGATATGTGCCAAGTAATAGAGAGCTTAGGTGTAGCATTCTGTATTTTTTATGTAAGCAGCAAACTTATAATATATTATAAGTAAATTCAAGGTTGCCTTTATTTTCATGTTCATCTGTCCTAAAGACAACATATATGAGCATGAGACGACTTTACTAAATATAAATTTGTACCACTTGAGAACCAGCTCTTGGTCTAGTGGCAAAGAGCAATGCACCTTGACTCTTTGAGTGAAAGGTCGCAGGTTTGAAACCTGGTTGGGGGGTCTTTCATAGACATTTAATTTAAAAATAAGTTGGATGGCTTAGACCTCCAATTTATCTTAAAAAAAAAAATTTGTACCACTCTGATATTTGTTAATTCTATTGTTGTATCTTTCCTGTGCCGATATAGGTTAATATGGCGAAAGAAAACGCCAAATCTACTGTACAGTGTCTGTTTATTTTTTTATTAAATAAAATGAGAGTTTTAATATCAGTTAATTTTCTGTCAAATATTTTATTGAAGCCTTTTCTGTCAAATATTAATGTCCTTAAGCTTATGTTGAGTATCAAATTAAGAAGCCAAACATGAACACATGCATGGCCTTATACAGTGTGTTTGTGACTAGTGTAAAAATCTCCCTGCAAAAAGCTACATGCTTGAATTAAATGTGAAAACTATCTAGGCTATGTTATCATATTCTTCCGCATGCTGTTCTTTGTTGATGGCTTCTCTCTATCATGCACTTCAATAATTTGGTTCTTATAATATCAAGCTTCCTTCTAAAATAAACATGGTTCGATGAGTAGCGGCTACATATGAAGGTGCTATGCACTCAATTTGAATAAAGTATTGACTTATGATAAATTAATGTATTGCTTATTATCAGCTGGTAGTCCAGAATTTATTTAATATAAGAGTTGATTCTTACAATAACCCATACTAAATTTCTTGAAAAGCGTAAAGGTGTATGCTATTGATATTCAAGGTTTTAGATTTAATTTACATAATTATTGTCGAGGAACTTATTATAAACAAAGAAAATAAAAATATCCTTCTAGTTGACATGAACAATTCGGTACTTGAAAATATTGGAACTTTGGCTTTCAAAGAAATATTAGTGAGCACTAAGCAAACATTTTCTCTAGAAGACAAAGAAACTTCTTCAGTACTCTAAAGTTCTTTTGTTCTGATAAAATTTGTTATGTTATGAACAACTTCAAACGACGTAAAAGGAAATTGAAAAAAAAAAAATTGGCACCCATATAATCCCTAAAATACAAGCACAACAGAAACTCTCATTCCTTATAATCAAGTATTTAAATTTCACCGAAATAATACTGTTACCAAGCACAAAATAACGGTAGCGTTATATTTCCGAAAAATTGGCGATGTAACTTAAAATTTTTGCATTTGGCGGCGTAAAAATGGATGGGTCATTCAACTTACAATTTTTTTTTGCTAAATACAAATCCATACCAAGTCCTAATTCGTTTAGCTTTTAAAACTTTAATTTTGTCTATTTTGCTTTTTGACTTGTTAATTTTTTATATTTTAGTTTTTCAAGTAATTGATAAGATAGGCTAGTTGTATAATTTTTTTATGCACACCGTTTTTTCTCCGTTATATCACCGATATAACACCGAATCGCTAAATCAACTTTGTACCGTTATACCGCAAAAATCACATTTTAAAACTTTGCTTATACTCAAATTATTTTACAATGAATATTGATGCACAAATTTGTTTCCTTATTTTTTTAATATGGATCGTTGCATAGAACATTAATATTGTATGTTTGACAGGAGTTAATTTGGTATAATGCCATAAATTAATATGAGATAAATTTTAAATGTCATAGGCATGAAAACGATTTTTAATTGAAATGGAACATTCTTTATTTTAATAGTGTGTAGTGTTAGCCTAGAGAAATAAAATAATATTCCATGGCATATTCAGTTATTCACCACTCAAATTCTTTCTCATGCTTGCGTTTGGATGAGAGAAGAAGAAGAGGAAGAAGGAAGATGGGAAGAAAAAAAATTATAAACAATCCAAACTCTTCACAAAGTTACACACTTCCCAATACTTCTTCCAACTTCTTCCCTTCTTCCCTTCTTCCCACACCTATCCAAACGGAGCCATGAGAAGCCCCGGGAATTGTGATATGTATTTAAGTTGAGGGAGAGAACAGAGAGACGCACGGAAGAAAGTAAAGGACGGAGAGAGAGAGACAGACACACACTGTATTGCTAAAATGCTATGCATAGCACGGATGACGTTCGTGCTACGGATTCGTTCTTGTATTTCACGCTTCAAACAACCGATCCAAACTGTTTATTATCTTCTACATATTGAAATCTTATTAGAAACCAGATTTTACATTTTTAAAATTTTTTTACTATTTTTATCAAATTTTTTAAAATCACTGTTATTGAAGGGTCCAGAATTTATTACATTAAGTATTTTCAAAAATTTGAGAAAAATAGTAAAAAAATTTAAAAAAATGTAAATTTTGATTTCTAATGAGATTTCAATATGAAGAAGATAATGAACGGTTTGGATCGGTTGTTTGAGTCATTAAATTCAAGAACGAATCCGTAGCACGAAGGGATATCCGTGCTATGCATAGCATTTTAACAATCCTCTTTATCTTAGATAAATACGCTGTCTTACACTTTAAATTGTACGAACTCTTAATGCATTAGGTTAGTACTCCTCAATTATGCAGAACAATTAATTGTACATGTATTATGACATGACGTGTTAATTTTCGTCAACTATTTTCAATATAAATTTCCAAATCAAAATATATATACAATATGAAATGCTTTACTACCCTTCATAACGATACTCTTATCATTTTTCTCCCCTTTTATAGTCTGTTTGGTTTTCGGAAAAAGGAAGGAAAATAACAAGGGGAAGGGAAATAGCAAAATCACCTCGTTTGGATTGCGAGTTTTTAGGAAGGAAATTTTTTACCGATGGAAATTATTTTCCTTCGCGAGTTCACTTTCTATACAAAAAAAAATTCCCCCCGATTTGGGGTGTAACAGATGGAAAGAAACAGGCAATCTTTCCTGTGGACAACGATGCCCCTAAAATTGAGGTTTCCTTTTTTTTGGCGGAGTTTTTGTCATTGCCAAATTTCTCCATTGATTTTGTCCTATTACAAGTCACACCTTCCTCTGGTTGATATTGCTCTTCATGTTCTTCTCTTCAAACCGAAAATCAAAGTATTTTCTTCTCTCGAGTTTCTTCCTTTCGTGAGTTGCTATTTCTATGTTTGGTCTTCAAAAGTTGATTTATAAATTTAATCATATGTGTCCGTACGTATTCTACTGATTCTTTAACCATGTTCGAAAAAAAAATAATGGAGTTCCATAGCAAAAGTTAAAATAGTTCGAGAGGCCTTTAATTTTCGATCAAGACTTTATACTAAGTCTGATTAGGCCCTCTTCTAATATTATATGTACTTTTAACTTCATAAGATTGCAATTCTTCTTTTGAGTTGGAAAGAAACACGCTAGATCATTTTATGCAATATGATTTTTTAGTCTAAAATGAAATCAAGGTCATAATGGTCATTCATTTTTAATTAGTCATATACTCATATTTTACTCCTTTTAGTTTGATCACCCAAACATGAAAAAAACAAGAGAAGTATAATTTTTTTTCTTTCCTTCCAATAATTATCCAAACAAATGGATGTAAATATTTTTCCATTCCATCCCCTTCCCTCTTGTATTTTTCCTTACTTCCTATTTTTTTACTGAAAACCAAACACAGTGTTAGACAACTTGACCTAAGCACTCATGTTCTTATCACATTTCATGGGAGATGTTCACCAACCACTTCATGTTGGCTGTGTTTGGATGGTGGGAAGTGGGAAGAAGGAATAAGGAATAAGGAATTTTTTTCAATAAATTTATTCCTAACCATCCAAACTCTTCACAAAAGTTACACACTTCCCAATAAATTTACCCTTTCCCAATAAATTTCTTCCCTTCTTCCTTCTTCCTACCTTATTCTCAACACATCCAAACGGAGCCGTTGGGTTTACAACTGATGCCGGTGGAAATAGCATTACTGTATATTGGTATAATGTTCAGACCAACCTTCACTCAGTAGTGATCCACACTATTTGTATCACAACAACATATATGGTAAATATATACTTGTATTGATGTAAATCATACTTATGTTGACTAATGTTTGTTTTATATATGTTAGTTATGGGACACAAAAATAATTACAACCTCAGAATCCAATTACTTTGGCAATGATGTAAATAAAATGTCTGATTTAATCAAAGCAAACATTACGCGGTATGTGTAACTACTATTCAGAACTTTTATTTCCATCACTAATGCAAAGACCCAGTAACATAGTATCTTTGAATAAATGAAGAGAATATTTATGCTTTATAAAATTAACTTGTTTTTCCTTATGTTACTTTTTTCTATTTCTTTTTTGTTATGTAGTCAACCCAAATAAGCCAATGGAACTCCTGCGGTTCTAGCACAGCCGCTTGTGCAGACACGTAAGATATATATTAATTACTTAAAATATTAGTTGAATTTTAAAGTTATAGTTTCTCATTCTCTTTTAATAATAATAATAATATTAAATAATGCCTTAAATCACACAATATATCAGCTTTGCAACGGAGAGCATTCAACAAGCTTGTAGTTATTATGCATACAAAGACGCCCCCAATGGTGCATCCTTAAGCGGTATGATATTTATGGCAGATAAAACTAAAATATAAATTTTAGTAACCTTCAATTTCGATGCCGAAGAGGGCATGCTCAAAAGCTATAAAAATCAACAAAATTTGGCATTATATTTTAAAGTGATAAAGTTGCCCTGTAACATAGAATCTTCATCAATATGTTTTTTCCAATTGCAGATACTTATTACTTATCCCGAAAATCAGTTGTAAATACAAGAATTGCTCAAGGTGGCGTAAGACTGGCTAATTTTCTCAACCAAATTTTTGTGTAAAATTATAATGTATCATCATAATGAGTGGCATCTGTAATAAGAAATAACCATATTAACATGACTATCATGAGCTACTTTTTATTTTAAAATGTAATAAGTTAATAATCATTGTTAATAGCCAAAATTGTTGATGGTTGTTACGGGTTGCTTCTATTTTACAATGTAATAAGCTAACAGATAAAGGTTGGCTATGTTGTATGGATGTTTAATTTTTAAATTGAAATTTGATCGTGTTGTGCTTATGGTGTTGATTTATTTATTTGAATGTAAATTTTTTTAAGTTCATGCATTAATTTTGAGTAAATTCTTTAAGAGACGTTGCCAATTCTAATTTCTTAATTGCAATGATTTCAAATATTTTGATTATAATATATGAAAGTTTATTACTTCCACGACAGACTGTGATAGAGTGATATCAAATGTAAAGTTTTGTAAAGCAGTTAGTGTACACGAATTCACAGAGCCGAACAAATTAAAAACAATATTAAAATATTCACAAATTTCGAAAATAATCCAAAAATAATCGAAATTATATAAATGATGTTGTGATATTGGTTTTTCATATCAATTTTCCAAAAACCGATACTAGCTGATACTAGCCTTTTTGCATTTTAGCGATTTTTCAATTAAATTGGTAATTAGAGATATATCATTCTTAAATTGTAAATTAGTTTTATATCATTATTTTCGGTGAAAATTAGAGAAATGTCACTAAAATTAGAGAAATGCCACTGTGACTTTTAAAAAATATAAAAATGCCCTCTCATTAAGAAATGACAAAGAAATTTATTGAAATGAATTAAATTTTAAATTTTAAATTTCGAAATTTCAGATTTACAAATTTTCGAATTTTAGATTTTCAAATTTTAAAATTTTGAACTTTCAAATTTTTTATTTTAAATTTCAGACTTTTGAATTTTAAATTTTCAATTTTCTAATTTAAAAATTTGAAATTTTAATTTTTCGAATTTTAAAATTTGAAAATTTTTTTGTTGATGGTGTAAATTCACTTATTTAACTTAATGGTGACATATTTCTAATTTTTATGTTTTACATTGGCATATTTTTAATTTTATTATTTTATAATGACATATTTAAAAGGGTATAATGGTTAAATTAGTTATATGGTGGCATACATCTAATTTTATCATTAAGTGATGGAATTAAAATAATTTGTCATTTAGTGATGACATTTCTCTAATTTCTGATTTTTCAGTGGCATAAATCTAATTAACCCTGATTTTTTTATTTTAATTAATTTTAAATAATTAATACCGATTATTTTGGATTATTTTCGAAATTCGTGAATATTTTAACAATATTTTTAATTTTTTTTGGTTTGTAGACGATATAAACAGGGATAAAAACGGCAATTGTTTTAATCGTTCTTTCATTTCATTTCGTTCAAAATGAAACAAAAACAGTTAAAGATTTTAGTGGTGAACGCAACACGTAGTCAGTTTCGTTCATGTGTAATTTTGTGGTATTTTTGTGATTTCGATCATTTCGTCTAAAATGAAACGGTTAACGCAACACGTAGTCAGTTTTGTATTCAAAATGAAATGGTTAATAATGCAACACTCCATTTTCGTGTTCGTTTTAGACGTTATGCACCTCCAGATATAACAGAAAAACGGCCCAAAAAGATATCAATAATTTAGAAGCCCAGAATGCCCCAATACTCTTTGGAGCCCAAAAGCGTCGAGTAAAGCAGCTTCGCGCTGCGCCGGAGACCGCCGAAGCTCTCGCCCGCTCTCTTCCCCATTCCTCCTGAAACCCCCCTTATTACCCTCTCTCTTTCTCACTCTACACAGAACAGAAGCATGGCTGCATACGCACAGGATTACCTCAAAAGCGTCGTGCCTTCTCAGCTCATCTCCGAACGCGGATCCAACTTAGTCGTCATAAACCCAGGTTAGTAGCACCACTAACCCTACTTTTTCTTCATTTTATTGCTTTTTCCATCTCACTCCGGTTCTTCAAACCTTAAAATGGGTTCTCAATATGTCTATATTGACCCTTGTTTTAGCAATTTAACAGAAAGAGGAGCTTAAGTTAGTAGTTTAATTCTTTTACTGGTACATATGGTAGTACCCTTGGCTGGCAGCAATTGATTTTGTTGTTTGATCAATTGGTTGAATCATAGGTTCTGCGAATGTTCGAGTAGGATTTGCGCATCAACAAGTTCCATTTAGTGTACGACATTGCATTGCTAGATATTTTAAGCCTCGGAGTGATGGATCGAGGCACAGCTTCTTACAAGATGAGGCACTATACTTCTCTAAAACCTCAATAGATTCATTGTTTTGACATTAAATATAATGTACTGTAATGCCTGGTACTTGTACCATTCATACTTAATCTGCCAGATTTCAAGTGTTTGGTGTTTCACTGGGGTGTTAAAAAGACTGTAAATGAAGACCAATCAGTTTGGCCCCCTGTTGGTGAGGTCTGATATATGGTATCTACCAATAAGGGGTATTATGTTAAATTGATAATTGTAATCCTTTATCATTTATAATATTACATTGGTTTCAGATGCTGAATTGCAAGGCATCTGCACCTCAAAACTTGGAGCGCGAGAGGGCATATGACATTGTATGAAAAAAACTTATACCTCGTTCAATTCCATTGTTCCCACCTTCTTTTTACTGCTAATTAATGACAGCTTATTTTTAAATTAGATTGCGTCCTTGTTGAAGATTCCTTTTCTAGATGAGGAAGCCCCTAGCTCCTCTCTTCCTCCAAAGGTAAGCTATACTATTTATATTGCAATTTTTATGTCTCTTTATATTTAATTTGTTGGTTACGATTTTAATTTGGTTTTATTGTAATTTATTGAGATGGGTCGTGTTGATAGTTTTGTGCCACAACAAGGCAGGAGTGATAGTGCATTCACATGGACTAATGTTAAGGAGAAAGTGTCAAAGTCTCATCAAACAGATGGTATCTTATTCCTTATTCTGAGTGTCTTTTTTCTTAGAAGATAATTTGTCTAATCAGGTATTATTCTTCGTTTGATGTGGAAAGTAGATTATTCAGTGGTAAATAGTGAACTAATAGTTGCCTTTTTGCACTTGTTTTTTTTATAAATCATTTTTTTTTTCTTTGCATACTCTTTTGCAAAATTTATTTATTACTGTTCTCCTTTTCTGTCAGAAAGTACAAGTACTGCTTTGCTGAACTCAGAAGAATACAAGTATAGAGAAATTATATTTGGTGAAGATGCCTTGAAAATTTCTCCTTCTGAGCCATACTGCCTAAGGCGCCCAATTAGGAGAGGGCACTTTAACATTTCTCAGAATTACTCATTTCAACAGGCATGCTTCTGACAAGTTGGGCGTATTATTATGGTGCTAGTCTTTGTATCAAGCTGACTCAAAATATTTTTCCTTGTAGGTCTGTGAAGACCTTATAGCTATTTGGAATTGGATACTGACAGAAAAGCTGAATATTCATTTAAAGGATAGAAGTTCCTACTCAGCAATTCTTGTTCTTCCAGAGACTTTTGATAATCGCGGTACTTATTTCAAAAAAAAAAAAATTATGGAGTTTATTTTTTCACACAAAATACATCATGTTTTACATGAAAAATGGTTGGATATTTGCTTCCTTGACAGAAATAAAAGAAATGCTTTCTATTGTGCTACGTGATCTGAGATTCAGTACAGCTGTAGTGCACCAGGTTTGTACCAATTTATTTCTGATATTTATGCTTTATTGTACTGAATGCCAAACATGTATTTGAAAGGGGAAAAACTAGAGTAACGATGACGCAGAACTCTTCCTATGACATTTGCATTGCTACCATCAGATTCTTTTTTTTTCCTTAAAGCATCCCTAGTTCTTGAATTTCAATATTTCCTTTTGAATTGCTTTTGTCAGAACTTAATCCATATTACTTGTTGCTTCATTTTTTTTTTCAGGAAGGACTGGCTGCAGCTTTTGGAAATGGATTGTCGACTGCATGTGTTGTGAATATTGGTGCTCAAGTCACATCAGTCATATGTGTTGAGGTTGTTCTAATTTCATTTCTATGTTAGATTTTCCCTACATTGAGGTTCTTTCAGATTTCTGATTATGTATTTCTACTTTCAGGATGGAGTGGCTATACCAGCTACAACTCTGACACTGCCATTTGGTGGAGAGGTAGTTCCTTATTCCTGTAGACAAAACTTAGGAAATATATTATTGTGAATGTACTGAAGCTCACATAATTATGTTTGCATAATATGCGTGTGTGATTTACTAACTTTGTTATATTTTTGAATCTTTCATGAGAACATATTGGCTCCGATAGTATCAAAATGCTGTGCAATAAAAAAAAAGAAAGAATAAAAAGATAAGTAACAGTACATATTTTGATGATATGGGAGATTTAATCCATATCTAATTCAAAAGTTGAATTGAGATTTCATATGTATGTGTGTTTCATCCTTTATGTCTTTTACTCTCATAAAGGAAATAGAAATTCCCAAAAGAAAATTTGGTTCTGAAGTCCTGTTCTGTAAGTTGTGCACTTGTGCTAATAATTGTAGCTCTAATCAAATGACTGATGTACTTATTGTAGGATATTTCGAGATGCCTTCTGTGGGCCCAAAGGCGTCGTCAAACATGGCCAAATATCCCAACAGATCCATTGCACAAACCTGTTGATCTATTAATGCTCAATAAATTAAGAGAAACATATTGCCAGATTAGAGTGAGTCTTTGTTTCACCCAAGGTCTAATTTCATTAGTGTTTGACATATAATGGATTTGTTGTATCTAACTACAATTGACCAAGACTGCACCTGATTAAATTGTTTCTATGGTAAATGCTCCTAAGGGTACTATTGGCGTTGTAAGAAATATTCCAGTATTAAGGGCTCTAAAATTCTCAGTGCAAGTTTTGATTCCAATGATATTGTTGCCTGCTACATTCTTAAATTTTTGTCATGTTATGTTTCCGTAGGAAGGAGGCTATGACGGCATAGCAGTGGTTCATTCTTATGAGCAAGATAAGCCTGTCTCTACACATAAGACAAAGCTCTCATCTTTAAATGTATGTTTCATTATATGTGATGAAATATATTTTGTATTATATTTATTTGCCAAAAGTTTTTGGGGTTATTTACATTCTTGTAAACTACACGCGATGAAATGTCACATTTGCTACTCAAATTGTCCTGTGGGGGTTATTTACAAATGGCAGCCAACATCAATTTCTAAGTCAAAATGGTATAACTAAAATGCATAGTGATATTTCACAATTCATTGACACAAGTTTCGAAATCAACAATTACTTGTTTCAATTTGGGCTAGGATGGCATGCTTATTCATAGGCAAAAGGTAAATTTGTTAAATTCAGTGGAACTACATCACCCAACCCTATTGTAATTGATGTGTGATATCTTTAAATGACCCATAATAGTGTACTTGTTGCAGATATGATGAATGACAAGTTATTTGCAAACATAAAAACGATAATAGGGTTTAGCTCACGAAAGAGCAATATTTGTTTAGCCCACCTCTTTTTGTGTCATTTTAATTGTTTAGGTTCCTCCGATGGGTCTCTTCTACCCGAAAATATTTGCTCATGAAGAGTACTCCCCACCTCCTCGGTCTTGGTGAGTTAAACTTGTAACAACATCGTGCAACTTTAAGCTTCCTAGAAAAAAAAAATCAGATTTTGAAATTTTTGTACTTTTGACCAGGTTTAATGATTCTGAGGATATGTTAGAAGACACATGGAATATGGAGTATGCTGGTGGAAATGTGGGTCTTGGAATTTGGGATAGTTATTACCCTGTTTATCCCACTAGATTAAAAAAGTATGATAATGTTGGCCTTGCTGAAGCCATAGTAAGCAGTATCCTCTCAACAGGTTTGTGTGACTGGATTTATCTTCCAAAATTTATCTTGTTTAGACATTTCTGTTTATCCACTGTGGGATTTCATGATCTACTTCTTTTATTGGTGCTATCCATGACGCATGTTTTCCATTTTTTTCTTATTTTATGTACCCCTATGAAAACATCATTTTTGTAGGACGTATTGACCTTCAGAGAAAACTGTTTTGCAGCATTCAGCTGGTGAGTGTCAGCACTTTGTTATATTGTTTTGAAATTGTCACTGTTGTTGTACATTTTATGAAATTTCAGGGAATTTAATTTACTTCAATTTTCAGATTGGTGGTGTAGCATCCACTGTTGGTCTTGTTCCAGCTGTGGAAGATAGGTACAGTAACTTCCTTCACTATATGTGTACCAACTCGTAAATGTTAAATGCACGAACCTTGTGTAAATTATATAACTAAACAATATGGTAAGACAAGAAAAATAACAGTAAAGAGAAATTTAGTGGAGGCAAAAGCAGCAAGTATCCAGTTGGTATCAGACTAGTATCAGATCCCTGAACGATAGCTTTTGCTTACGTCAATTTTGTGCTTTAGTTTATTAGACCTGCCAATTTTCCATGCAGGCTTCCTTATTACATGATATCCAGGAAAAGAATTGATTAACCAAGGCATTGTACTTGAAAAACAGAAATGTTATGTAGTAATAAATCATGTTATATTAAAGCACCTCTACGCTTTCAGGGTACTGCATGCTATTCCTTCCAATGAAGCAATAGATACAGTGGAGGTTAGTTTCTTGTCTATAATAAGCAGCATAAATTTATGTATTTCTTCTTATATCTCTTTTGTTATTTCATTTGTGCATATACCACAGTTCTATTCATTTCGTGTATTATAAAACTTGAAACAGGTCTTGCAATCAAGAAGCGAACCATCATATGTATCATGTAAAGGTGGAGCTGTAAGTGTTTCTCTTTTTAATATTTGTTCGTCTCATACTTTGTGATTTCATATCTGAATCTATTTAGACTAATTGTAAGTGGTATGGAAATTAATTTAGCAATTCTGCATTTGTTGCTATTTGTTTAATTAGCCCTTTATATTTACTGACTGGATTAAATTAATTTGTTTATTTATTTTAGATAATTGGCATACTAGACTTCGGTCGTGAAGCTTGGATCTACAGGGAAGACTGGGTAAAAAATGGCATTCATGTTGGTAGTGGCAGGAAGTACAAAGATTCTTATTTTCTTCAGTCACAAGCCATGTGTTATTATAATGCATAAGTTAAATGATAACTTATGAGTATCAATTTGCATATGTAATTGTTTTTTTGGTTTTAGTGTTCTCATTAACAGTAGCGTCCACTGTTTTCGAGGTCATTATGCGATTAGATGGGTAGCTATCCAGTGTTTTTTTTTTTTTAATTTCTCTAATCTTGGGCCTAAAATAACGTAACGCAAAAGCAAAATATTGAAACCAAATCCCATATGCATATTTGCTTTGTGGAAATTTAAATGCTTACACTAAGTTTGGGAGAATCAAAAAAAAAATTTCAATAACAGATCTACTATATCCCGAGTAAATCTCTCCCAAACTTAGTTTAAGCATTTCGCTGGAAAAAGCGAACGCATCGTCTAAGTGTTGTCGTTTCATTGGTTGAGCTGGGTTTATTTTTCTTGAGGAATTCAAAAGCAACGACTCTTGGTCTTGGGCAACAGCGATAATAATAATTAAATAATGATCAATTGCTAATGGCAGTCTAATATATTCGCTTTACTAATAAACGTAAGTGAAACCTAATCGTTAGCAAATTTAGACCCGAGTATAACCGACCCATGCATCCTTTAAGCGCAAAAAAAAGAAAGGACAGATGGAATCTAAGCGATCTTGATTTCTCTCTATTTATTTCGAATGAAACAATTCAAATTCAATTGTTTATTATTAAAATATTACAATCATTTGATTCAGAGGAATGACTTGTATTTCTGATATCCAATAATTTTGTTTAATTCAAAATAACCAGAATTTATAAAGATAATACATATTATTCTCTCTAATTTATTGAAGTATTATAACATCATACAATTGCAGTCTAATCTAAGGTCGTTTTCTCTACTGTATTTCATACTATGTCATTCATGGAAAAATATGACATCCTTATTATATAGTACATACTACTAGTTAACATATAAATTGTTAATATACAAATACCTCTTGATTACAACTCTTGTCCTCCTACGGGATGATTCTCAAAAAAATAAAATAAAAAATACTCTTGTCATCCAGCGGTTTAATAAACTGGTCAGGGGCAGAGTGCGGACATTATAAGGGGGCGTTTGTTTGTGTAGTAAGGAGTTGCATAACTTAAGGATGCCTAAATATTTATGTAGTGTTATGTAATAGATGTTTGGTTGTGTAGTAAGGATGACTAACTTAATGCATGCATATATTCATGTCAAAAGACTAAAATGCCCTTAAATTTGAATTACTATAATGTATTATACTAATTATTGTTAATTATTAATTATTATAAAAATTAATTATTAATGATGATAATAAATCATTTTTACTATTATGAGATATTAATAATTTACTTTTAATTAAATATTATAAATATTATTATTTATTTTATAATAAAAATTAATTATTATTCTTAAATCATTATTATTAATAATTAATATTACTTGTTAAATATTATTAATTATAATAATTAATCTTTGCTATTAATTATGTTTTTTAATAATTATTGTTACTTATTAAGTATTATTATTTATTAATTAATATTAATTAATTTTTAATTTTTAATTATTATAAAAATTAATTATTAATGATAATAAGAAATCATTTTATTATTATGAAATATTATTAATTATTTTTAATTAAATATTATAAATATTATTAATTATTTAATAATAAATCAATATTGTTTATTAGTTATTATTATTACTTGTTATAAATTATTATTTATTAATTATAATATTTAATATTTATTATTAATTATTATAGAATATTAATTATTATTATTAATTATTTCTAAGGGTATTGTTGGAAAAAAAATTAAAGGGGACCGGTGCATAACTTATGCAACCTATTTAGGTTGCATAACTTATGTATCCTTAAGGCATCTTATGTAAGAGGTGTTTGGTGACTTAAGGATACATAACTTAAGTTATGCACCCTTTAAGTCACAAACAAACACCCCCTAAATATTTAGCAGTTATTTATCATTTCCATTTTTGGAGAGCCAGACAAAAGCACAAAACGTGGCTCATCAGTGATCAGTAATGACTTCTGGGGATAGAGCCATCAGTATTGACTACTGAGCGAATAAGTTCGAAGCCCAATCTTCTGTCATCAGAAATATTGGGAAGAAGGAAAGAAGGGAAGAAGTGGGAAGAAGTATTGAGAAATGTGTAACTTTGTGAAGAGTTTGGATTGTTTATAATAAATTTATTCTCTTCTTCCCTACTTCCCAAATGGAATCCAAATTGGCCACAGCCATTTTTTTAAAAGGAAAAAAAAGATATTAGCCATGTTTCAAAAATAGAGATTATATATATAATAATAATTAATCTTAATAATATATAATTTTTTAATTAAAATGTCAAAGTATATTCGCAAGTATATAATACGGACTCCCTTTTTTCTTTTTCTTTTTTTCTTGCAAATTCGTTGAGAAAACGGAACGTCCGTTGTAAATTAAAAAAAAACTTTTTTCTTAATAGAAGCTGATCTCGAGCAGATGAGATACGTGAGTTGCAAAACTGATCATTACCTCAGTCTTGTCTTGTAGTATCATAAAAATCTAGACTAGCCTCGTACCAACACGCTTTCTCAAACTAGCTATGGCTACCTATGACCGCACCGCCGAGCTTCATGCTCTCGACGCCACAAAAACCGGTGTTCAAGGACTTGTCGCATCCGGCTGCACCAGTCTTCCTCGCATCTTCATCGTCCCTCCAGATAAACGGATCCCTCTGCCTCCTGCTCTTCCCACCTCTGCATGCACCAGCATCCCAGTTATAGACCTTAGCTCCCCTGATAGAAAACAAGTAGTTAAGGAGGTGCTTCGAGCCAGCAGCGAATGGGGGTTTCTTCAAGTGGTTGGTCATGGGGTTCCACAGGCAGTTATGGATTCCATGCTAGATGCAGTGAGGGCTTTCCATGAGGGAAAATACGAGGACAAGGCACGGCTTTATTCGAGGGATCCAGAAAAGGCTGTAATGTATCACTGTAATTTTGATCTCTACCAGTCCAAAGTCACCAATTGGAGGGACACTTTGCACTGTCGCATGGCTCCAGACCCGCCGACATCAGAGGAGCTTCCTGATTCTTGCAGGTACAACATTTCCTGTGTTTTCTGGTTTGATTGTAAATGAATTTGAAAATGTCAAACACACAAATTATATGGCCAGGTTTGTAGTCAGCTTTGAACGTTTTGGTATTGGGACAGAATTATTGTATTGGGAATGCACCAGGCCAGATACTAATTCAGCTAAATCTCAACTATGATATTTCTAAAGTCTGGGTAAAGTTATATAACAAATCAATTACTGGCCTCTGTACAAAACAACTAATCTGTGGTCACTTTCTTTCCTGGGTGCAATTTTCAGGGATGCTCTTTTGATGTACTCCAAGCTGGTCAAGGAATTAGGGAACACCATGTTCAGTTTGCTTTCAGAGGCTCTCGGTCTTGGCCCGTCGTACTTAACCGACATCGAGTGTAACCAAGGTCAAATTTTTGTATGCCAATACTACCCACCATGTCCTGAGCCTGAAGTTGCTATTGGAACAAGCCAGCATTCTGACCCAGGGTTTCTGACAATACTTCTCCAAGATTGCACTGGGGGGCTCCAAATCCATCATGATGGGCAGTGGATTGATGTCCCACCTGTCCCAGGTGCATTTATTGTAAATATCGGCGATCTTTTACAGGTAGTTAATAATGCATACCTGTACCTAATTAACTAACAATTCAGTTAGGTAAGGTAAAAGTTTTTCTTTACATAGCTTATGAGGGATGAATATTTAAATATTGTGCTCATACTCAGTTTTGGTGGCAAATTTGTTTTTGTTGTAAACATTATTTAGTTTACCATGTATGTACCGGTACCTACCTATTGTCAGTTACCTTTAAAGGAAAGGACAGATAAAGTAAATCCGGTAGCCAATTCTTGACGGGCCTGGGTAAGATATTTGCAGAAAAATCCTTAATGGATACAGTTATAATTCTATTCCAAACAGTCTGTTTGGTGTCCTTCTGCTTAAAAATTGTGGACTCAACAAGTGTCATGAATCAAATGGGAATATGAAATCTGAGATTTGGGTGCAATATTGTAAACAATAATGTTCCAATTTAGGATCGACATGTAGTATTTTGAGGAACAGCAAACATTTTCTCTAACAATAGATTTCCATCTTTTGCCTACCTTTCTTTTCAGCTGATATCAAATGATAGGTTTAAGAGTGTAGAGCACAGAGTTCTTGCAAAGAATGCTGGGCCCCGAGTATCAGTGGCCTGTTTCTTTTGCACGAATTTTCATCCAGCTTCGACAAGGTTATATGAACCAATAAAGGAACTATTATCTGACAGGAATCCCCCTTTGTATAGGCAAACACTTGTAAGGAATTTTATAGCGTATTTCTACTCGAGGGGCCTTGATGGAAAATCTGCGATTGAGCATTTCCGTATGTGACATTCTGATAGCATGTAAAATTCTGTAATGTGATCGTCCGTGGCAAGTATTGTGGTCGATTATCATTCAGTATCATAATTAAAAGCTATAACAAATTAAAGCTTACATTACATATTTCTAGTCTATGGGGCTGTTTGGATCCCACCGGAATTTGAGGAATTTCATATTCCTAGAATAAGTTTATTATAAACAATCCAAACTCTTCACAAAGTTATACACTTTCCAATATATTTATGCCTAGGAATAAGAAATTCTCCAAATTCATAAGCGATCCAAACAGCCCCTATATGTCTATTAAAAGGTCCTTTGTTCATAGAAAGTATTTTTTCGGAAGTATTTTGTTCCTTTTCTAATTTGAACCTTTAGCATTCAATTCAAAGTCATGTTTCTTATTATGTATTTTATGCCCGCATAGTAGAAGTGGCAGATCAAATCAAATGCATTTTTTTAGGGAAGTTTAAAATGAGGTAAATTTCTTTTCAGGTCACGAAAAGTAGCTCTTTTTTATCACTCAATATTTATTGCTCCCAATACGTGACTGAACTTTGGAGCTAATCAATTAGTCCATGCGTCCAGATAAATTAATAGAGTTACATGTCAATAATTTGCTGTCGTTGACAAATATTTCTACTATGCTGTGGTCAATTTTTTTCTAATTTGTTTTCTAATGTGGTTGGTCTTTTTCATGACGGGGGGCCATCCGGCCATTCTCTTTGTTGATGTAATCCATTTTTGCTGACGTGGACATGGCTCTTGCTTATGGGATGACCGAATGAGTCACTTCAGAACCACCTTAGTTTTGTTTTTGTTTTTGTTTTTATTTATTTTTTTTATGATGGGAAAGATAGCTGAGTGACTTAATTGGAACGATATAAGATTTGTTGCCTTGTGTGGGACAAATTAGAGCTCAGTGCTTCGGTGACCAATTTGCAGAAAAGGCAAACTATAGGGTGTTGGGTTTACTTTAATGTCAAAGGAATAAACGGTTCTAACATGTTAAATAAGTAATCCAGAAACTTAAACATAACTCTTTGAACCAGTAGCTGGAACGGGCCGTTCTAGAGTTGGAAAGAACCGTTTCAATATACGTAATACAAAATAGAGCGGAAGCTTACCTATATTGGCCATTGGAGCAGTCGGTGTTGGTTGCTCACATCTCTTGTACACCTGAGTACCTGGGTTACCCTCCTGTATGTACCGAAAGGTGGAAGAGAGGCCTTCCAAAGGATCAGATTATGTCTTGGTACCCTAATGTCTAAACTAGAGCACCTACTCTTACTATTTGATGGAAGAACAGAGAGAGGCAGAGATGGTTATTATCGACTCACGTATGCAGCACAAACTCGTGGATTTTCTATCCCTTGGAGATCAGTGCCAAAGACTTCTTGGTCAGCAAATAATTTCATATTGGTCCATCATCAATATGGATTTGTTTCTAAACAAAAGGTAGCACATTTATGCACAAAATCTTGTTTTTTTTACAGTCACGTTTAGTCTATTACCATATCTGAATTGACTTGAAAATCAAGCAGAATCAGCCCACACCAAACAGATTCAACATTTCGTACAATCACAGTGAGTCGCTCCCCTCGTCTCACCCTACCCTCTTTTTACCCTCTCTTCGCTCCGTCTCCTCTCTCCCTCTATTCAATCTCCTCACACAATCAAAATAATATATCTTCGCCTCATCTCAGCCTCTCCTTCGCCTCTCCTCTCCTCCGCCTCACCTCCGCCTCCTCCTCATCTCAGCATCTCTTCTCCTCTGCCTCACCTCCGCTTCCGCCTCATCTAATCCTCTCATTCGCTTCTCCTCTCCTCCGCCCCCGCCTCGCATCCGCCTCCACCTCACCTCCGCCCCCGCCTCCACTCACTGCTCCATCTTCTATACCGATAAGATCTGATTGAGGAAGAAAGAAGTAGAAATCAAGAAGGATAAGAAGAGAAATGAGGTTTAGATCTAGTTCCTTTACAACTTAGGAGTAACAAAATTACTATAAGGGATGAAATTAATCAGTATAGGGAGTATCTAATATATATAAGGGAGTAAGTAATATTCCTATATGATTCTGCTATTTTTTGGAAGTAACTAAATTATCATAAGCAAGGAAATTGATCAGTATAAGGAAGTAAATAATATATACAACGGAGTAAATAATATTCATATCTGATCGGATAAGGGAGTAAATAACTAGTATAAAAGCAGTATCTAATATGTATAGGGGAGTAAATAACATTCAGAACTGATTCTACTATTGTTTGGGAGTAACTAAATAACTATAAGGGAGTAAATAATTAGTAGTAATGGAGTATTAAATACAACTGAGGGAGTAAATAATATTCTTTTCTGATTCTGTTATTGTTTGGGAGTAACTAAATAGCTATAAAGGAGTAAATAACTAGTATAAAAGGAGTATCTAATATGTATAAGAGAGTAAATAACATTTAGAATTGATTCTACTGTTGCTTGGGAGTAACTTAATAACTAAAAGGGAATAAATAATTAGTAGTAAGGGAGTATTTAGTACAAGTGAGGGAGTAAATAATATTCATTTCTGATTCTGATAACGACAGGGCTGGACTGGGCGACGGGAGGGTTGCGACAGGAGGGCTGGACGACAGCGATGGGAAGGCTGCGCGATGACGTGTGGTGAGAGAGAGGAGCGTGGGTGAGAGGGAAGGACACACAACCAAATAGGGGTGAGAGAGGGTGAGGGGACGTGGGTGAGGGGAAGTGAGCGGTCTGATTCTATTTTCAGAAAGAGAAGATTACAGACCTTATCCAAAATAAACTACGATTGTTTGATTGCCTGATTGCTTGATTGCAGTTATCAGCTCCATTTCTTAATCTTACGCAGGATCTGGAACGGTCCAGAATTGAGACGGACCGTTCCAATGCCAAATAATCTTACATGTTATATGCAGAAGAATCAGCTCTGTTACTTGCGCTTGTTCTTGTCTTCGCTATATAATTTGTTTAAAAAAAATTAAAATGTCAAAGTATATTCGTAAGTATGTTTGATATATATATAATACGGAGTCCCTTTTTCCTTTTTTTTTTCAAATTCCATGGGATAAACGGAGTCCGTTGTAAATTAAAAAAAAAAGTTTTTTCTTAATAAAAGATGATCTCGAGCAAATAAGATACGTTACCGCATTCGTCTTATATTTTATTTCGTTAACTGGTATAGTATGGATAAAGAAAATTTTTCGCTAATTTAACAGATAAGGATATGGGTAAAAACTATTTCGTACCCGTTTTCATAACGGATAATTGTCACAATTAGAAAGATACAATTACATAATATACATATGGCATTTTATTGCATAATTGTTAAAAATATTGCTAGATTTTATTTAAAATGTTTTATAATTCTTTTCATTCGGTGTATTAAAAAATAAAAAACAAAAAATATTTCGCCAGCCATTCCGTCTCGTAAAAACTGAAAATAGTTTTTTTTTTCGCTTCTATATTTCTCACCTTATGCTGTTTTTTTCATTTATATTTTATTTTTTTTCCTCACATGACTCTTCATATACTTTTTTTTAGTGATATTTGACATCAGAAGAAATTCTATAATTTTATTATATTTAATTAAAAAATTATGTAATATATTTATTGATATAATTTATTTTATAATTTTATTGTTATTATCTATTTTCTATTGTTATTGTATCCGTACCGTTAATTCTTAACGGATACGAATAAGATACATATAAAACTAATTTCAACAGATACGAATAAAGTACGGATAAAAAAAATTTAACGGATGCGGTATTGAACCTTCTACCGTATCATATGGTAATCATTAATAAGGTACTTGAAAACTCATTACCTCGGTCTTGTAGTTAGAGCTGTCAACGATAAGAAATATCACAAGTTTTCGTTTCATTTAAGCGAAATAGAACGAATAATAATATCAATTTTTATTCCGTTCTAATAATGAAACGATAAACAAAATGTTAGATTGTACCGTTTCGACTGTTTCAGCCTTATTTCAAATCGATTTATGTGTTATTTTTGAAGTGGAACGGTTAACGAAATAGAATTTTGTATCGTTTCAAAAACGAAATAGTTAACAAAATAGAATCTTATACCGCGTTTTTTAACGGAACGCTAAATGAAACATCTCATTCCGTGCATTTCTGCCACGTTAGACAGCTCTACTTGTAGTATCATAAAATCTAGACTATCCCCATACCAACACGCTTTCTCTGACTAGTCTATGGCTACCTACGACCGCACTTCCGAGCTTCATGCTCTTGACGCCACCAAAACCGGTGTTCAAGGACTTGTCGCATCCGGCTGCACCAGTCTTCCTCGTATCTTCATCGTCCCTCCAGATGACCGGATCCCTCTGCTTCCTGCTCTTCCCACCTCTGCATTCAACAGCATCCCAGTTGTAGACATCAGTTCCCCTAATGAAAAACAAGTGGTTGAGGAGGTGCTTCGAGCCAGCAGCGAATGGGGGTTTCTTCAAGTGGTCGGTCATGGGGTCCCTCAGGCAGTTATGGATTCCATGCTGGATGCAGTAAGAGCTTTCCATGAGGGTAAATTTGAAGAGAAGGCATGGCTTTATTCGAGGGAACCAGCAAAGGCTGTAAAGTATTACTGTAATTTTGATCTCTACCAGTCCAAAGTCACCAATTGGAGGGACACTTTGTACTGTCGCATGGCTCCAGACCCACCCACACCAGAGGAGCTGCCTGATTCTTGCAGGTACAAAATTTCCTGTGTTTTCTGGTTTGATTGTAAATGAAAATGTCCAACACACAAATTATATGGCCAGGTTTGCAGTCAGGTTTGAACGTTTTGGTATTGGGACAGAATTATTGTATTGGGAATGCACCAGGCCAGATACTAATTCAGCTAAATCTCAACTATGATATTTCTAAAGTCTGGGTAAAGTTATATAACAAATCAATTACTGGCCTCTTTACAGAAACAACTAATCTGTGGTCACTTTCTTTCCTGGGTGCAATTTTCAGGGATGCTCTTTTGATGTTCTCCAAGCTGGTCATGGAATTAGGCAACACCATGTTCGGTTTGCTTTCAGAGGCTCTCGGTCTTGGCTCGTCGTACTTAATCGATATCGAGTGTAACCAAGGTCAAATTTTTGTATGCCACTACTACCCACCATGTCCTGAGCCTGAAGTTGCTATTGGAACAAGCCAGCATTCTGACCCAGGGTTTCTGACAATACTTCTCCAAGATTGCACTGGGGGGCTCCAAATCCATCGTGATGGGCAGTGGATTGATGTCCCACCTGTCCCAGGTGCATTTATTGTAAATATCGGCGATCTTTTACAGGTAGTTAATAATGCATACCTGTACCTAATTAACTAACAATTCAGTTAGGTAAGGTAAAAAGTTTTTCTTTACATAGCTTATGAGGGATGAATATTTAAATATTGTGCTCATACTCAGTTTTGGTGGCAAATTTGCTTTTGTTGTAAACATTATTTAGTTTACCATGTATGTACCGGTACCTGCCTATTGTTGGTTACCTTTAAAGGAAAGGACAGATAAAGTAAATCCGGTAGCCAATTCGTGACGGACCTGGGTAAGATATTTGTAGCAAAATCTTTAATGGATACAACTATTATTCTATTCCAAACAGTCTGTTTGGTGTCATTCTGCTTAAAAATTGTGGACTCAAAAATTGTCATGAATCAAATGGGAATATGAAATCTGAGATTTGGGTGCAATATTGTAAACAATAACGTTCCAATTTAGGATCGACATGTAGTATTTTGAGGAACAGGAAACATTTTCTCTAACAATAGATTTCCATCTTTTGCCTACCTTTCTTTTCAGCTGATATCAAATGATAAATTTAAGAGTGTAGAGAACAGAGTTCTTGCAAAGAATGCTGGGCCCCGAGTATCAGCGGCCTGTTTCTTTAGCACGAATTTGCATCCAGGTTCGACAAGGTTATATGAACCAATAAAGGAACTATTATCTGACAGGAATCCCCCTTTGTATAGACAAACACTTGTAACTTCTAAGGGATTTTATAGCGTATTTCTACACAAGGGGGCTTGATGGAAAATCTGCGATTGATCATTTCCATATTTGACATTCTGATAGCACATAAAATTCTGTAATGTGATCGTCCGTGGCAAGTATTGTGGTCGATTATCATTTATCAGTATCATAATTAAAATCTATAACAAAAGCTTACATTACATATTTCTAGTCTATGTATGTTAAAAGGTCCTTTCTTCATAGAAAGTACTTTTTTCTGGAGTATTTTGTTCCTTTTCAAATGTGAACCTTTTGCATTTAATTCAAAGTCATGTTTCTTATAGAAGTGGGCAGATCAAATCAAATGCATCTTTTTGGGAAGTTTAAAATGAGGTAAATTTCTTTTCAGGTCACTAAAATTAGCTCTTTTTTATCACTCAATATTTATTGCTCCCAATTAATACGTGGCTGAACTTTTGAGCTAATCAATTAGGTTTATGCATCCTGATAAATTGATATTGTTACATATCAATAATTTGCTGTCATTGACAAATATATATTTCTACTATGCTGTAGTCAGTTTTTTCTAATTTGTTTTCTAATATGGTTGGTCTTTTTGATGACGGGGGGCCATTCTCTTTGTTGATGTAATCCATTTTTGCTGACGTGGACATGGCTCTTGCTTATGGGATGACCGGATGAGATGAGTCACTTCAGAACCACCTTAATTTATTGAAGTATTATAACATCATACAATTGCTGTCTAATCTATGGTCGCTTATTCTACTATATTTCATGCTATGTCATTCATGGAAAAATATGATATCCTTATTATATAGTACATACTACTAGTTAACATATAAATTTTCGTTAATATACAAATACCTCTTAATAACTACTCTTGTCCTCCTACGGGATGATTCTCAACAAAAAAAAAAAAAAAAAAAACTACTCTTGTCATCCAGCGGACTAATAAACTGGTCAGGGGCAGCAGAGTGCAGACATTATAAATGTTTAGCAATTATGAAGAACATATTGAACGGTTCGGATCGATCATTTAAAATTTGAAAACGTGAAAACGATCTTATTGGACGGACCCATCCATCCTATATATAGGACACTAGCATTTCTCATTTGAGAAATGCTAGAGTCCAATATATAGGACGGATGGACTTTGTCCAATACGATCGTTTTCATATTTTAAAATTTTAAATAACCGATCCGAACCGTTTAATATGTTCTCCTTATTGAAAACTTGTAAGAAACCAATTTTTGCATTTTTTTAATTTCTTTTACTATTTTTTTGGTATTTTAGAAAATCATTGTTATTGGACGATCCATAATGTTTATATCATTAATTTTCAAAAACACCAAAAAAATAGTAAAAAAAAAAATAAAAAATGTAAAAATTGGTTTCCTTTAAGTTTTCAATATGAAGAACATATTGAACGGTTCGGATCGATCATTTGAAATTTAAAAACGTGAAAACGATCATATTGGACGGACCCATCCATTCTATATATAGGACACTAGCATTTCTCTTTCCATTTTAGGAGAGCCAGACAAAATCACAAAACGTGGCTTATCAGTCATCAGTAATGACTTCTGGCCATGGGAGGAATTAAGGGGGGGAGAGGGGGGGGGGGTTTGGCGTAGGCGAGACATACGCCAAAATCAGAAAGTTTAATTGAGATAAATTGTTATGCCTCCCCTAAAGAAATTAAAAATCTAGTTATAATAAACTAGCTTTAGATTCGCGCTTCGCGCAATGAGGAGAGTTTTAAGGCAAACTTATAATTTTTATAAGGGCTAAAATTATGATTGTAAATATTTGAATAAATACCAAATTATCTTACAATTGATCTTTTGATTGTAATTAATTGCATAATTTTGTATGTATGTCATTTATAATATATTTATCATTTATATCGGAACTATTGTTTTTGGAGATTTTTAATTTCAAGAGACCTTAATTGTCTCTATCATTTTTAATATATAGAAAGTGAAGGGTGACATGTAATCATTAAATATTTTTGTTAAAAAGTATTAGAATTATGAGAACAAAACCTAATGTGTTCATCTTCGACAAAAACCAACTATCTTAAAATTTTTCTAAGTTTTACCAATTTGATCAACTTTTATTTTTTTATTATTGATAATCAATAATTGAATACCAATAAAATTAAATACTATCTTAAAAATAATTTAAATTACTTAGCAACAATGGATTTCTCATAATTACTATTCATATAAAACTTGATGAAAAAATTAATTTTAAAAAATCGCCAAATATTTTAAAAGTTATGCAGTTCTATAGAATTTGTAAAATTTTAAAAAGATGAAAATTGCTAAAAAAATGTATGACCATGTTAGTTATGTAGCATGATTGGATTTGTTATAATTTTACTATTATTTATGTAGAATTTTATGCACAAATAAAATTATAAATTTCTTTGAATAATTAAAAATTTAATGATATTTATGAAATTGTGGAGATTCAATATTTATTAGATTAAGAAAATTATTTAAAATATTTATAAATCTATAATTATAAAATTTTACATAATTAAATTTTTCATATATCTGTGAGTAATAAAATAAATTTTGATAGTCAAATGATGTTTTCAAGTCCTCCAAACAATTTTAAAACGAAAACTTTATGCAGATTAAAGTTTATGAGATTCAGAAAATTTTTTAAATTATTTTATAACTCTATAAATTAAACATCTTATATTCATGAATTCTTTATATTTTTGTGAGCACACATATAAATTTTCATAACCAAATGAAATTTTAAAGACAGCTAAACAATTTAAAAACTAAACTATATTTAATCTGAAATTATGAAATGGAGGTGTCCATTGTCGTAAAGAATGGAGAAAAAATTGTGCTGACTTCACTATAGAAAACACCTCTAAAATTAGAGTATTTACAAAAGATTCTGCATGTTTCTATTCGATTCTCAATTTCTCATGGAAAAACCTACGGGTTTGAAGTTTCAAAAAAATAAAAAATAAAAAATAAATAAATTTCTCATGGAAAAAGGTTTAGGCACTTAGGCCATGACATGGGGTGGGCCCAAACGCTGTCTATCTTTTTTTTTTCCTTTCTTTCTTTTTATATTGAACACCTATAAATTGATCAATTTATGATGTAGTCCAAATTTGATTTACAACATCTGATATTATTATATGTTCATGAGTATCTTTATATATAATATAATCCTTAATCACCTCAATTCGGTCAGTTAGGAACGGACGAACGGTAACATTTGTTGAATTTCGGAAGGAATTATCGGGAGCGTCCGCTGACGATACGTGCGGTCCGATTTAGGCGGAGAGGAGGGCGGTGCGTCAATAAACCTGCTATGAACAGTGCTCCTTCTCTTTTTCTCTGTGAATTATCTGGGTCGTCTGTTCTGAGTACCATAATCTAGACTAGCCTCATACCAACACACTTTCTCAGACTAGCCTATGGCTACCTATGACCGCACCGCCGAGCTTCATGCTCTCGACGCCACAAAAACCGGTGTTCAAGGACTTGTCGCATCCGGCTGCACCAGTCTTCCTCGTATCTTCATCGTCCCTCCTGAGGACCGGATCCCTCTGCTTCCTGCTCTTCCCACCTCTGCATTCAACAGCATCCCAGTTGTAGACATCAGTTCCCCTAATGAAAAACAAGTGGTAGAGGAGGTGCTTCGAGCCAGCAGCGAATGGGGGTTTCTTCAAGTGGTCGGTCATGGAGTCCCACAGGCAGTTATGGATTCCATGCTGGATGCAGTGAGAGCTTTCCATGAGGGTAAATACGAGGAGAAGGCACGGCTTTATTCCAGGGAACCAGAAAAGGTGGTAAAGTATCACTGTAATTTTGATCTCTACCAGTCCAAAGTCACCAATTGGAGGGACACTTTGTACTGTCGCATGGCTCCGGACCCACCGACACCAGAGGAGCTGCCTTATTCTTGCAGGTAGAAAATTACTTGTGTTTTCTGGTTTTATTGTTATGAAAATGTCAAACACACAAATTATGCGGCTAGGATGATTACTTTTGTCGTCAGGTTTGAACATCTTGGCATTGGGACAGAATTATTGTATTGGGAATCCACCAGGCCTGGTACTAATTTCAGCTAAATCTCAAGCATGATATTCTAATTAAAGCCTGGGGAAAATTATATAACAAATCAATCACTGGCCTCTGTACAGAACAACTAATCTGTGGTTAATGGTTACTTCCTTTCATGGGTGCAATTTCAGGGATACTCTTTTGAAGTACTCCACGCATGTCATGGAATTAGGGAACACCATGTTCGGTTTCCTTTCAGAGGCTCTCGGTCTTGACTCGTCGTACTTAACCGATATCGAGTGCAACCAAGGTCAAATTTTGGTATGCCACTACTATCCACCATGTCCTGAGCCTGAAGTTGCTATTGGAACAAGCCAGCATTCTGACTCAGCGTTTCTGACAATACTTCTCCAAGATTGCATTGGGGGGCTCCAAATCCATCACGACGGGGAGTGGATTGATGTCCCACATGTTCCAGGTGCATTTATTGTAAATATCGGCGATCTTTTACAGGTAGTTAATAATGCTATACATGTACCTTAATTAATAATGTGCAGCTAGGTAAGGTAAATGTGTTTCATTACATAGCTTATCAGGGATGAATATGTAACTATTGTGCTCATACTCAGTTTAGTTTTGTGGAAAATTTGATTTTGGTGGTATTGTAAACATTATTTAGTTTACCTGGTAAGTACTGATACCTGGCTATTGGCTTTTTTATATTGATGGAATTTGTCAGTGTGGTACTTTACCACTGGACCCTCAAAAAAAAAAGATACCTGCCTATTGGAGGTAACCTTTAAAGGAAAGGACAGGCAAAGTAAAGCCGGTAGCCAATTCTTGACGGGCCTGGGTAAGATATTTGTAGAAAAATCCTTAATGGATACAACTATTATTCTATTCCAAACAGTCTGTTAGGTGTCATTCTGCTGAAAAATTGTCGACTCAAAAAGTGTTATGGATCTAATGGGAATGTGAAATCTGAGATTTTGGTGCAATATTATAAACAATAATGTTCCAATTTAGGATCAACATGTAGTATTTTGAGGAACAGGACACATTTTCTCTAACAATAGATTTCCATCTTTTGTCTGCCTTTCTTTTCAGCTGGTATCAAATGATAAGTTTAAGAGTGTAGAGCACAGAGTTCTTGCAAAGAATGCTGGCCCCCGAGTATCAGTGGCCTGTTTCTTTAGCACGCATTTTCATCCAGCTTCGACAAGGTTGTATGGACCAATAAAGGAGCTATTATCTGACAGGGATCCCCCTTTATATAGGCAAACACTTGTAAGGGATTTTATAGCGTATTACTACTACAGGGGCCTTGATGGAAAATCTGCGATTGAGCATTTCCGTGTGTGACATTCTGATAGCATGTAAAATTCTGTAATCTGATCGTCTGTGGCAAGTACTGTGGTCGATTATCAGTATCATAATTAAAAGCTATAACAACAGCTTACATTAAATATTTCTAGTCTATATCTATAATAAGGTCCTTTGTTCATAGAAACTACCTTTTTTTCTGGAGAATTTTGTTCCTTTTCAAATGTGAACCTTAGCATTCAATGCAAAGTCATGATTCTTATGATGTATTTTATGTCCACATAGTAGAAGTGGGCAGATATAATCAAATGCATTTTTTTAGGGAAGATTACAATGAGGTAAATTTCTTTTCAGGTCACGAAAATTAGCTTTTTTTATCTCTCAATGTTTATTGCTCAAATATGTAACTGAACTTTTGAGCTAATCAATTAGGTTCATGCATCGAGATAAATTAATATAGTTACATGTCAATAATTTTCTGTCATTGACAAATATTTCTACTATGCTGTGGTCAATTTTTTCTAATGTGGTTGGTCTTTTTGATGACGGGGGACCATCCTTTTTGTTGATGTAATCCATTTTTGCTGACGTGGACGTGGCTCTTGCTTATGGGATGAGTCACTTCAGTTCAGAACCTCCTTAGGTTTTTTTTATACATGGGAGAGATAGCTGAGTGACTTAATTAGAACGGTATAGGATTTGTTGCCTTGTATAGGACAAATTGGAGCTCAGTGCCTCAGTGACTAATTTGTAGAAAAGCTAAACTATAGGGACCTTGGAGGAATTTTGTCTTTGAAATTTTATCAGAGTCTCAAGCCTCAATCGATGAACCTATACATACGTCTTATGCCACAATTAAATAGCTACGGACAAGTCATACTCAGTTTTCCATATAGACCCCACACGTGTAGCAGGTTAGAATATTTTATATGTGGACCACCACCTACAAAGCATTAATTACTATCTGAAATCAGTCTGTGATATGTTGACTTTTTTTAATTGGATGATGTGATATTTTTCATATAAAAAGAGTAAGAGTATGACTTCATCTACCTATTCTCTGCTTATCTTTAAGCCCATACTCCTCCATTGTCAACCATAATTCAAGTTCTGTTGATCAAGAAACGCTTCAGGCTCACCCAAATTTGAAATGGCCTCACTTTCTGTCGACATTGGAGCCCCGGAGACCTATGATCTGGCAAAAGAACTAGAGCAATTCCAGAACACCAAAGCTGGTGTTAAAGGCCTTCTTGATTCAGGCATAACCAAGATCCCCAAAATGTTTGTTCATCCAAAGGAAGATGCTCCTAAGAACTCAGAGCTAGGCACGACAACAGCTCTAGAAGTTCCTGTTATTGATCTGGCTTCCATTGATGATAAGCAGGCACACCTGGATATTGTTGAAAAGGTACATGAACATATATAAATTCCCATATAATTTTCATATTTACAGGTTAAACTATAGTATCTATCACCAGGTAGAGAAGGCTGCCTCATCTTTTGGTTTCTTCCAACTGGTAAACCACGGGATACCAGAAAATGTTCTGGACTCTGTGCTCAAAGGGTCAAAAGCTTTCCATGAGGGTGATGTGTCAGTTAAGTCAAATCTTTATACTATTGATCGGTCGAGGAAGGTGAGGTATTTCTCTAATTCCAGGCTTTACAAATCAGCCTTTGCTAACTGGCATGATACACTTGTATGTGATTTTGATGGGTCGCTGGATGCTAATGATATCCCTGTTGTCTGCCGGTGAGACCCTTTTTCCATCTTATTAAAATTTTCCTATGCTTATATTTCAGTTAGAATTGTTCTGCTTTTTAACTTTTTGGGTATTTTTCAGTGAGAAATTCCCTAATTTGTGAAACCTATTTCAACTCTGACTAGTGTGGTACCAAATAATCAGTATGTTTTTTACCACTTCATTTAGAAAAAAAAGAACTTGGTCATTTTCTAAATATTTAACACCATTAGTGAAAAAGGGCTCCATCTAAGTAATTTTTTTAATCCCACTTTAAGTAATTGACAATGCACAACATGGATTTCGGTACAATTATTTAATAGTGTCAACTGTCAAGCAATGTTACTAATCTTGTAGCTTCCACTCTGCTGTAATACTAACACGGCTTCTACAATTTACCCATAGAAATTCAATAATCAATTACGGGCAGCATTTACGGAGTGTTGCAAAAATAGTATGTGAGTTACTATCAGAGGCTCTAGGGCTTTCGAAAGACCACCTTGCCAGCATTAATGCGTCACAGAAGCAATTCATGGTTTGTCATTACTACCCACCATGCCCTGAGCCGGACCTCGCTATGGGTAGCACAAAGCACACCGACCCTAGCTTTCTAACCATTCTTCTTCAAGATTCAGTGGGTGGTCTCCAAGTGCATCACCAGGGCCAGTGGGTAAATGTGCCTCCTGTTCGTGGAGCACTCGTTGTCAACATTGGCGACCTCCTTCAGGTACTTCAGGAAGTGCAGCACTAGATTTCACTTTATTATATAGGGACCAGAAAACAAGTTGTATTATGTATCTTTCTATTAGCATTCATTTGATAAAAAAATCACTCCAGTTTTCCAGTTTTTACTCCAACAAACAAAGTATTTCAAAGTAATGGCTGGTCATTACAAAACTAATTTGTTCAATTGGAATTACTTAATGAAATATGATAGGCTTCAGCTTTAATCATTTAAAAGTTGCTTCTCTTTTTTGTTTCTATTTTCATGCAGCTAGTAAGCAATGATAAATTCAAAAGTGTTGAGCACCGAGTCCTAGCTAACAGCACAGAAAAAGGACCCAGGCTCTCCGTTGCAACATTTCTCAATCCATTACGCAGTGAAGAGAAGCCTTATGGCCCCATCAAGGAGTTGCTTTCTGATAGTAACCCACCCATCTACAGGGACGTTATTTTTCAGGACTACATGATGCACTTCGCTTCTAAGGGCATAACTGCTAGAGCACTAGACCATTTCAAACTTTAATGTCTATTATTTGCATTCCAAAAGGCAGTCTTGCTTGTACTTAGCTGTTATTGCTAATTTGAAAAAGTTTTTAAGGCTAATTAAATTGTGTATAGGTGTACTGTGGTCCGTACCAATTAAGTGCACATCTCCAAGATGTAAGTGTCAGTTTCTGTTGTGTGTTCATGGATCTCTTTTGTGAATGGAGTTGCAGTATATAAAGATAATCTGCTATAATTTGATGCGTGTTATAGCTGAATTTTCTGGTTTTGAAAATCACAATACAGATTTATATATTTTAGCAGGGTAATATGTATTTTCAATTTTATTTACTTCAATATAGATTTGTTTGTCATTGGACACCTGCTAGGGCAATAGTTATCGCTTCAGCTGTCTAAATTAGAACTTCCAGGATCAACTATTAACCTTGTCCTTACAACAATGTCCAACATAAAGAACCACGACAGAACTTGAAAGCATCTGCCGGAGTAATAACTATTAACTTTGTCCTTGCAACAATGTCCAACAAAAAAAAACTACAAATTGATTAACTATTCTTCCGAAACCAATTTATTGCGATTATTGTCTAGCTTCCAACAACAAAGTTAAAGCTTGAAAGGGCTTAAAGCTGACGCAGTGAGTCCCTTCGAAATGTAGGCCTTTATATAATCATCCACAAGAAATTCCTTGTACAATGGGGGATTCGTGTCAGATAACAGCTCTTTAATTGGGCCAAATAGTTTCTTCTCATCAAAACTTGGATTTAAAAATGTTGCCACTGAAATCCTCGGTCCTCTTGCGCTTGCTAAAACACGATGCTTGATGCTCTTGAACTTATCATTACTAACCAACTATCACAAAAAGAGAAAGCAATCAAGTTCAGCATGTATAATCAGTTCTTATTGTACTTTAATAAGGATAGGGGAGTTTTGTTTATTTCTTAAATTTTTTTTATCGCTTGACCAGATTTTGTTGCAGAAATAAAGCTGCTAGAAGAAATTTCTGGTACAAATGGGTAAGTATACAACTGAGAATCTAGGATAACAATATTGAATTAATAAAAATAATATGCTTTGTACTTCTTTCTATTTTCTACCTGGAGGAGATCGCCGATGTTCACAACCAAAGCCCCAGGAATGGGAGCAACATTAACCCAATGGCCATCATGAAGTATTTGAAGTCCTCCCAGATCATCTTGGAGGAGGAAAGTGACAAAAGATGGATCAGTGTGCATGCTGGTACCCAATGTCAGCTCTGGCTCTGGGCAAGGTGGATAATAATGAGCTACCATTAATTGTGTTTTTGCACAATTCATGCCTCTAAGGTGGTCTGAAGGGAGGCCAAGTGCTGCTGATAACAACTCATACAATGTTTCTGCAACTTGTAGTATGGCTTCTCTGTACTTCATGATTGCGTCTCTGAAAATAAGTCAGTTGTACAGTTGTCTGGAATCAGCCAATATTATCACTGGGACCAATTATTCAATAAATTTTACAGATGTGTCGTTCAGAAAGAAATTTGCTTTTACAACTTCTATACCGTGTGACCTCAAACATCCCTGAATTTTAGGACACTAACTGATTTCCTTCTTATTAAATTTGTGGGTAGTTGTGCCCACCCAATTTAATCCGAAAATATTTTTTGATCAATTACAAGTTTACTGCCATAGCTTTGTTACTATATGACAATAGATGCCCCTCCAGTATCCAATTTATCTTCCTCATCCGCACTCTTGGTACTTTCTTTTTTTTTTTGTGATGAGAAAAGTGGCAAGAATATTTTATGTTTTACCTGCAGACTGGTGGAATATCAGAAGGGTCCAAGGAGCCATCAAACACACAGGTAAGTGTGTCGCGCCAGTTGGCCGCACTCAAGAGCCGCAAGTTGGAGGCAAACCTCACTTTCTTTACTCGGTCCCTGCTGTATAGTTTCTCCTTTACATCCTTATCTCCCTCGTGGAACTCTTTGACTCCTTGAATCACCTCATCTAACAAATCTTTTGGCACACTGTGGTTCACCAACTGGAAAAATCCCCAAGAATCTGAAGCTTGCTTTAGCTCTTCAACAATCTGTTTATAGCATCCAGCATCTTTGTGAATTGCTCCAAGGTCTATGATTGGAACTTGAAGGGTGGGAGGTGCGATGTCAGATGATTTTGGGAGGAGTTCTTGAGGCTGGATGAAGAATGCTGGAATCTTTTCTATGCCAGAGTCAACGAGGCCTTTAACGCCTGCTTTTGTGTCATCAAATTGCTTCAATTCATTTAGAATGTCATTGGGTTGATCAACACTAATACCATCTGTTGGCGTTGCCATTTCTTAGAGATGATAAGTTTCGAATAGGTCTCTACTGGAATATTTACTTTATAATAACTCCATTATTGCATAGGTCGCCTTCCAAGAAGGTAGCTGTATCGTGAGTTGACTCAGGCCTTATTTTAATAGTTTGTTGGACAAAAATTGCTGATCTGTTTTCCATATCTCAATGTAAAAATATATATATAAAAAAATAAAAGAGAGAAGGGTATATATCCCAGCAACAGTTTTCAACAACTCATTAAACTATATCTGAGTTGGTTACTTACTGGTTAGTTTGACGAACTTATTATTTCAAGTTCCATTCTACAAATGCCCAAAACCACGAGACAAATGTATTAGTTTAAACAATGTCCTTGATCGTTACCATATTATTATTATTATTATGATTATCATGAATTATTATTATTATTATTATTATGATTATGATTATGATTATTATTATTTATTATTATTATTATTTTTAAAAAAAAAAATTTATTTATTTTTTTTATACCGATTTATGGTTTATTCTACAAACAGAAGCCGCAAGCCCCCACCCAAACCCCTCCGAAAAGAAAAGAATCAAAATAATAGGCAACATAAAGTCCAAGCCAAATACATAATCACGCTCCTTGCTTGTCCAATTAGATGCTTTCATTGAAGAGGGCATGTTTCATTCAAATACAGGAACCTATTTATTCATGGATTTTCCTATCTAACCTTTGCGGAGATGCACTAGATATTTCCCTTCAGAATTGACAATTAATAAAAGAAACCATCTCAATTTGCCTGAAATCATAAGTAATTCATGAAGCCCTCTAGAAAATATTTGCTTCATTGTTCAAGTTGTCTATCAGTTCATCAACCGATGAAAAATTACACCAACTTTCCTCTTTGGAGGCTGGGTAACTTGAACAGTTTCGATCTCTGGTCTCAAATCCACATTCAACTTTTCTGGAGTTACCTTCTTAGTAACTTTTGAATTGGCTTTCATTATGTTTGGCGGTGTAGCATATCTTGGCTGGTTCAACCACAAGTCAGTTCTGCCAGAAACATGGAATTCATATCAGCACAAACAATTGGGTTGCCTAAAAACTCGCATATGGAGACGGGAATTGTATTTCGTGCAGTTTGTACCATTACCTAAATGGCCACAAGCAATAATATAGGAAAATGCTGATTCTCACGTCCCAGTTCAACTTCAGTTAAACAGTCTGGTTGCAATCATCATCATGGCCTAACAAAATAACATATAATTAACAAACAAAGGCAAAAGCTATGTGCTTGAGTTTGGTAATATGCCAGTCATAGCTTCTATCAGTGACAGCATGATCAATTAGTACAACAATACATTTTGATGGAAGTACTTTGCACTCTTTATATCATCAAAATCTGTAAAATATGATAATCAGCATATAAGAAAAAACCAGTTCAAACACCCTATTCTTATAGACAAAAATTGCAGAATTGGCTGTTATGGCCTCTGATGTATTACTAAGCCATAAAACATTCCAATCAAGTCCTAATGAATGTTAGGTGTGCTTTTGCAATATTTTATATTAGCAATCCATATCGCATTAGTGAAATCATTGTATCACTACAAAACAAATTTGCTTATGTTTGAAAGAGTATACTTTTTAATAGCATGCACCAACAATTCGCTTATGTTTAAAAGTGAAATCATTTTATAACTAAAAATACAAAAAGGGAGTGGCTAGTGTCAAACATATAGGACACGTACACTTGTCCAACGTGATAAGATTTTAATTTTTAAGATTGGAATGGCTGATCCAAACCGTTCAAATTGTTCTATGTTATAAAATCTTCATAGAGACCAAATTTTATATTTTTTCAAATTTTTTTACTATTTTTTGGAATTTTTTAATATGCTCAATCTAAAAAGTTCTGAACCCTTCAATTTTGAAAATTCGAAAAAAATAGTTAGAAAATATGAAAAAATATAAAATTTGATTATCAAGGATATTTTAATGTAAAGATCATATTGAGCGGTTTGGATTGATCGTTTGAAATTTTAATGTGCGACGTTTGGATCGTGTTTGACGTCCTATATGTTTGATTCTAGCATTACTCAAAAAGAAATTCGTTAACCAAGTTCTTGTTTTCTGCTGTATGAATTTGGCAAATTAGTCAAATAATAAAGTGTAATGACCTCTGTAATAGTAGAATGAGACTGGATGCTTTGAGAGAAAATGGTCCCAGCTGTTAGTGTTTCTGCAGTCTCCATCATGATATAAGAAATATGCAATGCCACCAAGACAAGCAATGATCCACACTGACAAAAGCACCATTTCGTTAAAACAAATACAGCTGACATTAATAATCAAAACATATCATGATTCTGGTCATATTAGTATTCAGGTAAGAGCTACGACTTCTAGCATACCAAAGTTCAGCTAGTACACACCTTCGCTTGCAGTTCAAAAGAAAGAAAGAAAAGGATTGCACCAGTTTTAAATCAATACTCCTTCCAATCTTAAAAAATAGTCCAGTTTTTGTCTCAATTAGTCAACCCTTGACACTTAATTTATCCTCAGTTTAACCCCTTCTGGACAACGGAACACCAATAGTTTCACACAGAATAGACAATAAATAAGCATCCTTTGGCTGCCCATTTTCACCTTCATTCTATTTTATGCCACAAAATAGACAATAAAGAAGCAAGTATGAAAAACACTGACAGCATGACATTGGACTCAATTTCCTTGGTAACCCAATTCTAGCTAATGTGTACTAAAAATTTGAAGATCATATAATATCCAATAATTGCAAAAGAGCACTAAAATACATTACTCATCGTGATGCAAATACTTCTTCAATTCCTCCCGCATCTTATCCCTCGTCATGGCCTCATGCACAGAACTGCTTATCTCCCAAATTGTCTTCCACATATCATCACTCAGCTCAACAGCAGGATCATCGCAGACCGCACCACCACCATCGAGCTTATACACTAGTTTCTGGCAGATCAGCAGGAGCATTTCGTCGAGCACATGGCATGCGAGGTCGGGGAAGGCTTCAACCAGGTTGGGACGGAGCAAGTGCACTAAACGGGAGAGGAACTCGTTCATAAGCTCATCTTGGGTTAGGGTTTCGGAGGCTGATTGGGGTAAAATGGTCGGGTTGGGGTCTTGAGGATTTTGAAGGGAGGGAAGACTCCGAAGGAGTGGAGTGGGGAGAAGGAACAGTGTGGAGGTGGGAGAAAGACGGGAGGAAAGGCGGAGGCAGTGGCGAGTGGCGGAGGCGTGAGAGGCGGGAGCGGAGGTGGCGAGAAGGTGACTAGCGTCAAGCAGAGAGAGAGACGGATCCTAAACCACAGAAAGAGAGGAGTGAGATGGGTTTTACAGAGAGAAGGAAATAAGGGAGGGGGCGTGACTGCGTGAAAAAGAAGTGAGGTCGCGGAGAATCGAATACAGAGATAAAAGAAAATTTGTTAACTTGTTATCAACATCTCAGCCTTGATTAGGGGTGTACAAAACCCAAAAAAAAAAAAAAAAAAAAACGGTGAACCCGCTCAATCCGTTTAACCTATTCGATCCGAACTGTTTTTTACCGAATTAGCATGATATTAGATCGGATACGGGTTCTAATTTTAATAAATCCATTACATTGGGTTGGGTAACGAATTTTGCACTAGTAATCTGTGTATACTTCAACCCACCCGTTAATCACTTTACTCAAAAATCTCTTCTTTAACGAAGTTCCGATCTCTTCCATAGCCATGTAAGCCCTCTATGTCTCTCACAAGATTTAAAAAATTAAAAGATGCTTCGAATGCGTTTCTAATTTGTCTCGAACTAAATTGTAATTGTCACAAAATGATTTTTGTGTGTATTTTTATTTGATCGAAATTTTAATCTGCTAAACCCATATAACCCGTTTAACCCGTGAAAATCCGTACGTAAAAAAATTGATGGATTGGGTTGGGTTACGGTTGGGTTAACTAAATTTATTTTCTAATTCGACATTGTCGGATTGGGTTCAAATTTTACTAAAATATCATCAACCCACCCGTTATACACCCCTGACCTTAACCCTTAACTAATCCCAATCTTTACCTGAAATACATATCTAAATGGTATATGAGATCAAGTTGCACATATCATAATTAAAATGACTAGTATTTGAACCCTTTTTAGTGAAATTATTTTGACTTTTTTTTGCTTTAATAAGTATAAGTAGAGATAATATAATATAGTTCATTAATTATAATGATCTAATTTGATCAAGAGTGTAGATTTAATTTCATAATAAAAAAATTAAGCTCTTCGCTTTTTATAATTTTTAGCCAGTCTGAATGAAAAGAATAGTAATGGAAAATTCATGTCAGCCCATTATTATAATTTTTGTAGCCAATCTGAATTTTTGCAATTGAAGCAAAATTAGATAATATTATTTGCAAAATCTTTTCATTAGACGCTTTACAAAATTATTGCCCTAAATTATATATTGACAATTCTTTAGTTTGTTAAAATTTTGTCGACACATTAGTTGGACGCGTTTTGCTAGTATCCTAAAAAAAATCAAATTTTACATTATTAGTGTTCACTCACTTACCCAATTGTTAATCTATTTTACCATGTATTACATTTAAAACTCATAAATTCTATCACATCTTTTTTTCACCTTTTTACTTCAACAAAAGACATCGAGTGTGCCTGCCAAGAGAGATATCCCTCCGGCAGGCCATAGAAGGAGGCTCAAGGAAGAGGGAAAACCTTGACAAGCTTATTAAAGTAAGTTATTTTTTAGAACCAGTTCTTGGTTTAGTGGCAAAGAGCAATGCACCTTGATTTCTTGAGTGAAAGGTCGCAGGTTCGAAACCCGGTTGGAGGGTCTTTCATAGATATATTTAATTTAATTAATTTAAAAATAAGTTAGATGGCTTAGATCTCCAATTTATCTTTAAAAAAAAGTTATTTTTAATTTATGTATGTTGATACAATCACTAGAGTGCTCGCCCAAGAAGGAAGTCCCACTTGCTTGTTTGTTGATTTTAAAAAAGAATTATTAAGGAAAAAGAAGCAAAACCATATATAATCGAAGATTTAAACAGAATAAATTTTATAATCAAAGAGGATAGATAAAGCAACAACATAACAAAATAGCACGTGGCATAGTGGCTCACTGATAATCTTAATTTCTTCAAGGCTCAATCGACTTCTCCAATAATATTGTCACGTCTCGAATAATACGTGCGAAGTAATAGCCAGTTTGAAACTCAATAAAGCTCTTCAATTTCATGATTGTTTCCTCTTGTCGGTTTCTTTATGGCCACGACTTTTATTTTCTCTTATCCAGTTTGTTCATTCTTACAAAATTCTTGCAACAAGAAACTTCGAAGCATCTAGTTAGCTAGGGAAGATTCCATGGACGAAATCAGGATTTGAAGATAAGGAAGGTCGAAATCAAACATCGAGTTGTTCGATCCACCAATCAAGCCTGAATAGAATTTACTCTTTCCAATTTTAAATTTTGAACTTCACTAATGACGGAGAAAAAGATTGACTACGGAGTACTAGAAAGAATATTGGATAATTGAAAGAGCTCAAGTCATAAAATTTCATTTACTGGACATACTATTTTAACAGGAATTATAACCACCATCGCATTTTGTACCATCGCTACCATCGCTAACCAAAAATAGAATTTCCGCTCCCTCTCCTTTCACGCGCGCACTTCTTTCGCTCTCTCCTCTCACGCGCGCTCTCCTTCCCTAGCGCGTTCATCTTCTCCACCTCCTCTCTTCCCTTCTCTGCCACACTCCCCTCCGTCCCTCTTCACTCTCCTTCTACCACGTGTCTTTTCTTCTCTTCTCTGTCTTTCTTCTGACAAGCAAGAAAACAAATTGAACATATAGAATAACAAATTGAACATATGAATGAACAAAGTGAACATATACACCAACAAAGTGAGACATAAAATAAACAAAGAACTCTGACGCACAGCAAAACAAATTGAACACATAGAAGTAACAAATTGAACATATAGAATAACAAATTGAACATATAAATTAACAAAGTGAACATATACACATAAATCTGACAAGCAAGAAAACAAATTGAACATATAGAATAACAAATTGAACATATGAATGAACAAAGTGAACATATACATCAACAAAGTGAGACATAAAATAAACACAGAAATCTGACGAACAACAGAACAAATTGAACACATAGAAATAACAAATTGAACAGATGAATGAACAAAGTGAACATATACACTAACAAAGTGAGATATAAAATAAACACATAAATCTGACAAGCAAGAAAACAAATTGAACATATAGAATAACAAATTGAACATATGAACGAACAAAGTGAACATATACACCAACAAAGTGAGACATAAAAAAAAACACAGAAATCTAACGCACAACAAAACAAATTGAACACATAGAAATAACAAATTGAACAGATGAATGAACAAAGTGAACATATACACTAACAAAGTGAGATATAAAATAAACACATAAATCTGACAAGCAACAAAACAAATTGAACATATAGAATAACAAATTGAACATATGAATGAACAAAGTGAACATATACACCAACAAATTGAACATAAGGAAGAGACTGAAGAGTGCGAAGGGAGGGGGAAGGGAGAGAGATGCACAGAAGGAAGAGACTGAAGAGTGCGAAGGGAGAGGAGCGTACCCGGATGAGGAGAGGGGAGCGCTTCGCAGGGTGAGGAGAGGGCTCACTTCGCTGGGGAGAGAGGACCGCTTCGCTTCGCTGGGTTAGGAGAGGGGAGCGCTTCGAGCGATGGTAGCGATGGTAGAAATAGAGATGGTAGTAATCAATTTCCCTATTTTAACGTTTATAACAAAAGTTTAAAAGATCAGAATGGGCCACGGGCCATATATTTAAAGATTATAACTAAATTTCTAAAAAAGAGGGTGGGCCAGGCCCTCTTGGGTCCTGTGCTGGATTCGCCACTGGACGTTCAGAGCTGACAACAAAAAAAAACAGGTAATTACTACTTATCATCCTCTTAATTGTCATCTAAGTCATCCAATTAATCGTCGCCCTTCAATTTAGGCGATCGCCTTCTGATCCGAGCGCAACTCTCACCCAGTTTCTTCACCTACGCGTCATCTTCCTTCCCTCTGCTCCCAAGCGCTGCTCCCTCTCTCTTCGCACTCCCAAGCGTGGTTCCCTTCCTCTCCCTTCACACTCCCATGCGTGGCTCTCCCTTCGCACTCCCAGGCATGACTCCCTTCGCTCCCTTCTTCTTTCTTCGTTCTCTTTTCCCTTCTGCTATCTCTATTCCCTCTCTATTGATATTTTTGATTTCTCACTGGTCTTTTCTTCCTTTTATCTCACGTTATATTTGTTAAATTTATTTGATATAACTGTTCAATTTAATTGTCATTTCTGTTCAGTTTATTTGCTCACTTTTTTTTTATGAGTCCACATTGTTTGCTACATCTGTTTAGTTTATTTGATATAACTGTTCAATTTAATTGACATTTCTGTTCAGTTTATTTGCTCACTTTTACTTTTTGTATGAGTCCACATTGTTTGTTACATCTGTTCAGTTTATTTGTTATAACTGTTTAATTTAATTGTCATTTCTGTTCAGTTTATTTGCTCATTTTTACTTTTTGCATGAGTCCACATTGTTTGTTACATTTGTTCAGTTTATTTGTTGTAACTGTTCAATTTAATTGTCATTCTGTTCAGTTTATTTGCTCAATTTTATTTTCTGTATGAGTCCACATTGTTTGTTACATCTGTCAGTTTATTTGGTATAATTGTTCAATTTATTTGTTATAACTATTCAATTTATTTATCATTTATTTGATCACTTTTACTTTTTTGTTTGAATCCACATTGTTTGTTCCATATGTTCAGTTTATTTGATGTTTATGTTCAGCTAGTTGTTATAACAGTTCAGTTTAAGAAGGCAGAATAAAGTGTGAGGGAGATGAAGGGGAAATAGATCGTCAGGGAGGAGGGAAGGACGTAAGGGAGGGTACTGGCGAACAAGGAAGGAGCGTTAGGTACGTAGGAAGGGGCGCGAGGGAGGAAAGGAGCGTGAAAGAGGGAGGGCGCGTGAGGGAGGGAAAACGCCTCACCCAGACGCGCGGAAAATAGCGAAAGATGGAGGGGAGGGGAGGGTTGAATGGCGCGGATGGTTTTTTTGTGGATGATGGTCAGCTCTGAAAAAAACATATATATTAGTTTCTTTCTTTCCTTTTTCCTCTATGTAGAATCAAATATCAAATAAGGGTTCGAGCCATTCTAATTTATGAAACCCATTTATCAGTACGGACTAGGCTGTGCATGAAGCTAACTTCATTATTTAACTGCTTGATTAATAAATTCAGGATGTAATACTACACGGGCTCGTCCATTTCCGTTTGCTCTTTCTTTTTTTTTTATCTATGCAGTTTTTTCTTGTGATCTTGGCATTTTTTTCTATGTTCACGTTTACATGTCTCCATTGAATAGTTGATGTTTTAGATAAACTGTTCGTTACACAAAATAATAATTATAATAATAATAAATACAATGGCTATTCTTATGACAATAATTTGTAAAAAACTAAAAATCATTCTATGACAATAAAATTTGTATTATTATGACAACAATATTTGTAAGAATTATTCTTTTATGACAAAACTTGTTATGATTCTTCCCTCCCAAGTTAGAACAGAGGTATTAAAAAAAGTCCAAAATAGAAGTTTAATTATGGCCGTTCACTCCCAAGTTCTAGAATTCCGAAAATATCAAAATCATGACTTGGAACGTATGTATTTATTTATTTATTTATGTTACCTACGAATATAGTCTAACTCCAGAACCTGATTTATAAAAATAAAAATAGTTTGTCAACGGTCAACTGGGTCTCTTTTTTATTATGAGATGAGATAAAGATAATGATAAAAGTAAATTTGAAAGGAGAAAGACGCATAGTTGAACAAAAATAACACATTTATCTAATCCCCTGTTTTAAATTCTCCGTATCAAACCGTATCAAGTGATTTAGATTAGTGGGACCCGGATCACTTTCTAACATAATAACTCGTGGAGCCCATAAGACATATAACTGCAACACATTCTACTACAGGTTTTGTCGTAACAGAGAACCGAGGGTGAATCTCCGTTTCAGAACTTGGGGCAGCTAGACCTCCCAATAGTTCGGAGCTCAAACTTAGAACCGCCTTTAGTCTTCATGAACTTAACCTCTCTCTTTCTCTGAGTCTCCTCTTCTCTTCTCCTCTCTCCTTCTTCTGTAACTTTAAAGTTTAAGTAAATCGATTTCTCTTTCGTTCCTTTATACATTCCTCTTTCTCTTCAGTTGTTCAAGAATTGAAACCAAGAATTTATGGGGAGGAGAAAGATAGTGATTGAGAGAAAGGAGACTATGGCCAAGAGGCAGACGTATTTTAACAAAAGACATGTTGGTCTCATCAAGAAAGCGTACGAGCTTTCCGTTTTATGCAATGTCGATGCCAGTTTGATTATGTACTCTCCTAAGGGCGATCTCCGCCATTTCTCTACTAAATCCCCCAAGTAAGTAATCTCTCCCTTTCCCTCTCTTCATTATTATTTTTTTTGTTTGCAAATTAAGTTTTTCTGGTAGTTTCTAATTGTTGATGATCATCATCTTTTTGCTGTTTTTCTTTTTCAAATTTTTGTAGTGCCATGAAAGTGCTTCAAGGATTGGTAGGGCACCTTAAGGATATGTCAGAGGAAGAGAGAGCACGGTAAGCATTTTTGTATTTAATGAAACCTTGAAAGTTTGTCTATATTTACAAGTTCAATTCTCCAGTTTGCTAATGGCTGATGCTTTCTTTCTTTCTTTCTTTTTTCTGTTTTTCTCCTCTTAATTTGTCTCCGTTTCTGTTGAGGCACCAGATTTCAACTTCCTCAGGTACAATTCTTCTCAAAAAAAATTTTACAACCGATTTGCTTCTGAGAATTTAACCTTTTCTTTTGGAGAAGAAATGGAAACAAAATATCCTTTTCCTCAAAACATTATACAAATGGCAAATAACAAATTAACTAACGGAGAAACATTAAATTGGAGGCTCTCAGTTGATATTCACCTTTGCTGGCATGTCCTGATGTGTATATGTTTTTAGTTTCACAATTCTCTTATATCCGATATCCGATACATTAAATAAAAGTGCATGCTGCTTGCAGGATATTGTTAATAGAATCAACAGAACTGCTGCACAAGATGATGCTGCTGACCAACCAGGGTATATAAAGCTTTTTTAACTCTGAAATATATAATTGATAGATTACCTCAAAATAATAGCAAAAGATAAAGAAAAAAAGTGAATAAATCCCAATACATCAGAATTATGTATAATCTTCTCCACTCCTTAAAAGCATGATAAGATACTTTAGGTGCTTTCATTTTCTAATAAGAATACTTAGAAAGATGCCTTTATCTACTCTAACAGTTTCACTTTCTTGGTTTTTTCATGTGATGTCCTGCTCTCAGCCCTGATACAACCAGGAGGGAGGTACGAGGCATTGCTGTTTTCCTCATAAATTATCTTCGAATAATTATCCGACAAGTTTGTTTAAAAGAATCTTTCCATTTTTGTATATGTTGAAACAATAGTCCCATCATAGGTCCGATATTTTATTAAAGGTACTGAAGAGATTGAGGCAGTCCTGTTACAATGATGAAAGATATTTACAGTCTTCTTTGCGTTATTTTGTATGCATATGTAGATTCAGTATGTCAACATAATTAAATTATTTTACTAATGTTATGCTTGTTTCTATCAATTTAGCTAATCAAAAGTAAGAATAGAGAGCTGAGGTTGCTCCAGGAGACAAAAAGGTACAAAAAAGCATTAATTTCCATGCAATCTCTCTTTCTGTATTGGTTTTTATCACTTAACTTGGTTGAGTGCACTTGTAGAATGGTGTACCCTTCCATGGAAACATTATATTCTTCGTCAGAAAGACAGAAGCTTGAGAGATGCCTTGAGACATGTCTTAGTGCGATTGTCGAGCTGAAGGTCATTTCTTGTTCTTAAAAAATTTTAATCCGAATTTTAGTATCCCCCCCCCCCCCCCTATATCAAGGTAATGGAATATTGATTACTATTGTTGACGCCTTCATAAATTAAAATGTTAGATAAAAAATGTGAAATTATGCTAAGGCAATGAGAACTTAATTTAGAAAATACCAATGGAAAATGTAATAATGGCAAGAAAATATCCGTCATTTTGTTTCTGTCTGTTATGGTGGATACCAAGTTGCAAAAAATTGTATGATACAGATAAATTTCTCCCTTCTTTTTTTTTCTCATTTCCAGAGAAAATATCGGGCGCAACAAATGTATCATCAGCAGGGAGTCCAAGCACGTGGAATGGGATATCCATCTTCAGTTCAAGTACAGATGCAAGCAGGGAGAAATTCGGATCCATCGCACGGTGGTCGACAACTGCAGCATCAGCAGGTAGTCTCAGCAGGTGGAATGGGATATGTATCTGGATCTTCATCTTCAATGCTAGTACAGTCGGAGGAAGAAGCCTCACTTGCAGCAGATTTGGAGATGCATGAGGCAGTTCAACAACATCTCCACCCTCCAGTCGATTCATTTGATGGTTCAATCATTTGAAGCAGGCGCTAGAGCCCTTTGGTTTCCTTTAAAGTTTTTACAATTTTATTTATTATAATATTTCAGATGAATTTAACTGAAGATCACATGGGTTATGTTTTCTTGGTTATTATTAATGCTATGTTTGCTTATGTTTACTATGTACCAGTTTTACTTAATTAAATGTACGTTGTTTTCTGTTACTATAATGCTTTGTTTGCTTATGATTGCTTTGTACAAGTTTCACTTAATAAAATTACTAGGGTTTACGAGAAATAATTAAAATGAAAAATAAACAGTACATTAATTTGTTTGAACTACAGAACAAAAAAAAAAAAAAAACACAACTCAACGATAACACAATCTAAAATAGACGAGGTACTTCGGTACTAGTTTGATCCTTCTCGTGTAATCTCTATCTTCAACAAACAAAAATATGACTTCTCTTTAAATATGTTTTTTCTTCCATTGCTTAATTAAAAAAAATTGTATAATACAATGCAAGTTAAACTCACAGAAAAGCTAAGATAAAATAAATGAACGGTCCTAAATGATAAGTAAAGCTTAAGGTAGCCGGTCAGCTAAAAAGTGAAGTGGCTCTATAAACGAAAGGTCGACTTGAAGTTTAAACTAGAAATTAACACAAAAAAAATACTACAAATTTTAAACCCACATAAAAAAAAGGACACAAATATAAGATTCATTTTGCTTCAGCTGCCCTTATTATTACCGCTTCACAGAGTTTTTGAAAAAGAAAGTCCTCTTCCAACACTCTTCCTCTACTGGAATGTTTAATTTACAATAACTACATTATTGCCAAGGTCGCCTCAACCAAGCTGCACTGCACGTTGACTTGGCCTTAAGCCCTTAACAGATAACTTCTGATCGGCTTTTCCATATCTCAATGTAGAAAAGAAAAAAGAAAGGTATCTCCACCAACAGTTTCAACAACTCATTAAATTGTATGGGCACACAACACTTCAAATTTCGAGAATTGGTTACTTACTGCTTAGTTGGACGAACTCATTGTTACATGTTTGGTTCTGCAATGCCCAGAACCACGAGACAAATGTATTAGGTTAAACATGTCCTTGCTCATTAGCACCATTATTATTATTTCTACCCAATATATATGGTTTATTCTGCAAACAGAAGCCCCCCCCCCCCCCACACACACACACACAACCCCCTCCAAAAAGAAAAGAAGCAAAATATTAGGCAACAAAAAGTCAAATACAACAGTCATGCTCCTTGCTTGTGCAATTAGATGCTCTCATTAAAATGAAGAGGACATGTTTCATTCAATACAGGAACTTATTTATTTATGGATTTTCCTATCTAACCTTTATGGAGATGCATTTGGAAATTTCACTTCAGAATTGACAATGAAAAGAAACAGAAACCATCTCGTTTGCCCTGAAATCACAAGTAATTTATGAAGCCCTCTACAAAACACGCGCTTCATTTTTCAACTTGTCTATCAATTCATCAACCGAAGACAAAATCACACCAGCTTTTCTCTTTGGAGGCTCGGTGACTTGAATGATCTCTATTTCTGGTCTCAACTCCACATTCAACTCTTCTGGAGTTACCTTCTTAATAACTTTCGACTTAGCTTTCATTATGTTTGGCAGTGTAGCATATCTTGGCTGGTTCAACCTCAAGTCAGTTCTGCCAGAAACATACTTCATATCAGCACAAACAATTGGGTTGGCTACAAACGTGCATATGGAGCTGAGAGTTTGTGTTTCGTGCAATTTCTAACATTAACTACATCTATTAAAATAGGAAAATGCTGACTCTCACACTTTTCAGTTCAACTTCATTAAAAAAAAGTCAAAAATAACATAATTCAAATATTATAAACAAAATTCAATTCTATGTTGCTTTCATGGAACATGTACTGGCTATATAATCTAAACTGAATTTTTTTGGGCGCATTTAATAAAAAATACTGGTGGTAATTGCAAAAAAAAAGAATAATAATAATGAAATACTAGAAGATATGTAAGATGAAAACTACGTAATTACTGCAGGCAAATCTAGACAGATGGTCTCAATCCCTCCATCCACCTCTCTTTCGACAGTTGCCTTTTGTTTCTCCTTGTCTAAAACTACCTAGCAAGGTAACCAAGCAAATTTATCATTTCTTCAATAATTTCGTTATATAAACTGCCGTCAGAAGTAATCAATAAATTTGTACTCTTTTCTTCAATTGATAAAATTCACAAATTGTTGGCTTACCAAGGCTGAATTAACATCCACAATTTCATCATAGAAAACACAAAAGGTCAAAGCTGAACAATCCCCAGTTCAATGTAAAACCCAGTTTTTACCTAGACCAAACAAAAGCAAAGCATACATTCAATTCCTGGTTAGAAATGAGAAATACCTTGGAAGCAAATGTTCCTTGTGGCCATTGTAGCAGCCCAGCCACCATCTGACCCGTCTGGTTGCAATCATCATCAATGGCCTAACAAATTAACATATAATTAACAAAGGCAAAAGCTAATGTACCAGTAATAGCTTGTATCAGTGACCACATGATTGATTAGTGCAATCATGCATTTTGATGGACGACTGTTTATTTCATCAATACTGGCAGTGTAAGATAAACTAACATTTATGTACAAACCAGTACCAAAAACTATGATCAAAATTGCATGATTGGCTGTTCTGATCTACATATTTTACATTTTTACTAAGCCAGGAAACAGTCTAATACACCAAAAAAATTCTCAGCCAACAAGCCAGTCTTACAATATATAACAAAAATTTCTCAAAAAGAATATCACAAATTATGCAATTGAGAATTTGAGATCATATTTGGTGTTCTTACTATCTTTTTTTGAGGGCCGGCTGGCAAAGGGCCAGGGGCAAATTTTATTAAGAGAAAAAAAAGTAATTACAACAAAGGAGAAGTAATTCTCCTACAAATAAAGTAGGAAAAAAGAAAGTAAAGCACTACTAAAGTACAAGATCACTTAGCAAAGAGAGTTTGCCATTGTTTTGTCTTAGACAAAATGTCATAGAGTAAATTTTGAATGGAAGTCCGGCGATTGTCGAAGATGACCAAACATCGGTGTTTCCAGATAAACCAAGGTGTTCTTACTATCATTTAACCATTAAATAAATAACCTGTTTTCCCAGAATCAATAAGCCTGGCTGCTCAGCCTGCACAAGTGCTCGCAGAATCTTCGCCACAGAAAGCGGCTGCACATGTGCCATCCCAGCATCGACATGCACGGCCCGGTCGGCACCCATTGCGAGTGCCGTTCGAAGAGTGTCAGTACACTGGGCCGGGCCCACTGACACTGCAACCACCTCCTTGGCCAATCCTGATTCTCGAATCCTCAGCGCTTCTTCCAGCGCTATCTCGCAAAAAGGGTTCATTGACATCTTCACATTGGTTGTTTCCACACCAGTCTGATAAAGAGGAAACCAAGTGCCACATAAAATTTATGCAAAATTGATTTCTTATAGCTCAGAATTAAACATAGAACTAACGGATCAGCCTAATCGTCACGACATCCAGTAATGTGCGTAAAAGGGATTACCATAGATGCATAATTGATGATAGTTTAAAAGGGATTAGAACCTTATCGGGTTTGACGCGGATCTTAACGGCGTAATCGACGACGCGCTTAACGGCGACCATTATCTTCATTGCTCCGGCGGAGGTTGGTGTGCGAATCTCTTGGCGCTTAGTTTAACAGAGAGTTTGTGTTGTACTAGAATTCTACTAGTACAAGATAATCGACTCGGAGGGGAGTAATAGAAAGAAGAAGAGAGGGTTTTGGATCCAGTCCGTTCAAATAGTATGATGTACGCTCCAGATTATAAACAATTGAAGTACATTCTGTGACACTGAGTGGTGATTGATCTGATCGATAATTGGATGCACGCTCCAGATCAGAAGCAATTAAAGTATACTCTCTTGGATAAGTACGTGAGGGTACTGCTACGGTGGACCCAAAAAACGCATTATTGCAGCTGATGACTGGCAACTTCTTCTTTTTCACAAAAAAATAAAGAACAAATTATGAGCATAACCTCAAAAATTACCTGTCGAATTTAAATATTGAGATTTAATCATTATTATGACCCATCTTATAATCATACATTTACATTTTTTTCTAAGTTAAGTAATTTAGATGAGTTTTTTAACACTATTTTATCTTGGTATCATAAAATTGGTTCTGTTTTTGCATGCGTGCGTTCAAAAAGGGTATTATAAGATTAAAGATTGTGTGGCCATCCATAGATAATTTCGTTTTCTTTTAATTTCTTTTTGGTGTACTTGAAAGTTAAAAATTCGTATCGACAACAGTAAGAATTATAGCACAGATTGAATAGATGATATCTTATTGAATATGATATATTTAAGAAATAATTGCACAAAAAAATCTCTAATAAAAATTGCGTATTCCAAATTATATGTTGATACTTTTGTCAGCTAATTTTTGGAAAAGAGCACTAATTTTTTCTATTATGTAATTCAGTAATTGTATTATCTCTTAAAACATATATGATGACCTTGATAAAAACAATATTAGTTTTGCTATATTCAATTCTCGACAATGAAAACTTTTACTTGCCTAGTCTCTGTCCAGCCCCCACTCTCTTTATGGTGGTATTTTTTATTTTTTTTAATGTTCTTTATGAGGGAGGATGTGAGATACCTTTGTATTTTATAGGGTAAATTAATTAGTTGTTGTGTAACTTGTGTTACGGGGAGATTATTCACAAATCCTGATTATCTAGCACAGTCGACATAATTTTTGTCACTGTTGAGATTTTATATGAATTAATTAGCCTAATCTGAAGCGAGTCTAAGACTCAACCAGGAGTCCAGGACCAATTCAATCAAGATTTTGTTGGAACTGTAACTGTACAATGATGATTGGTTCTGAATTTTGATGGGCTTTTTTCTAACGAGATCTAATCTATTTGTACTTTTTCATATCAAGATGCAAGTTTGAACATATTTTGTTGACTTTTGACATATTTTCTCAGACACTGTATTCAACTCCGAAAATAAATCAAGATTTTCTTCTTGCCTTAATTTTTGACGTATTTCCTCAAAAAACTATAGTAAATTTTGAAAAAAAACAAGTTATAAAAAAGCAAATGTGTTCTAGCATGCCACGTCACGATATGACATGTCTAAAAATTCATGGTGTATCAATATCATTATGTGTTGTCTCAAATACTGAAAATTTGAACACAACATGACACATGGCAATTATACAATTTTAGAACACTATCAATCACCTAAGGCTCCGTTTGGATGCGTTGAGAATAAGGTAGGAAGAAGGAAGAAGGGAAGAAATTTATTGGGAAGGGGTAAATTTATTAGGAAGTGTGTAACTTTTGTGAAGAGTTTGGATGGTTAGAAATAAATTTATTGGTAAAAAGTGGTTATTCCTTATTCCTTATTCCGGGAAGAAGCCATCCAAACGGAGTCTAAGATATAGATCATAAGGCAGTGTAATAAAAATTAAATATATAAATTTGTAGTTTTTGATAGGATAAAGAGTATAATTTACACAGCTAGTTCTAGTTTTCTTTATGTATATATGAAGGAATTTGACACAGCAAGTTAGCTTTTAATTTTATCTTGAAAAAATATCTACCAAAAAATGAACCGCGACAGGTGAAAAATGCAGTTCATAATTTTCAAGTGTCGAAGGATAAAGTTATTGTGGGCTTAAAGATCAACGCGCACATTCCAATAAATGATACAATTAGGGCAAAACAGTTCATTTAAAATTAAATATCAAGTTTAAATGTTTTTTTTTTGTTCTAATTAGTCAAATTAAATGTTATCTGTTTTTTTTAGAAAAGCTTGACAGTGGCTGTCAAGTAGTGGTATACCACGAGTGGTACACCGATACAAAATAAAAAAAAAAAAAAAAACAACATCAAAAGATAATCAATTACATCTACGATTATACCAAATCATCGGTCTGTGTATCTACGTATCATACATTGCGCACATCAGTCACATCCACACACCGACCACATCTTGCACACCAAGAACAACCATTAGCCAAGCCACTCCTTCTCAAGTCCTGGTCGCATCTCGCGCACCGACCACACCTCTTCGCGCACCGATCACATCTCTTTGCACATCGGCTGCACATCATTACGGACTAGTCGTGCCTCACACATTGGCCGCACTTTTTCACGCACCGGCTGCACCCCCTCGTGCACCGGCTGCACCCCCTCATGCACCGACCGCACCTCATCGTGCACCGGCCGCACTTCATGAACCAACTGTGCCTCTTCACGCACCAGCCGCATATTCTCTTTTCCCGGCTACACCTCCTTATGCACCGAGTGCATCTCGCACACTTGGCTGCACCACTTCGAGCACCAGCCGCACCTTGTGGAACGCCTGCACCTCCTCGAGGACAGGCCATTCCGACCGTCCACCTACCAGTTGTGGATCTATGACACTTACACACATGTATCATCGCATTGTCCACAGCTACAACAATCTCGGCAAAACCGCATCCGCCGTCTGACCACCTAGATCTGTCGGAAAAGACTACCAAAAACAGTAGAGAAGAAGAGAGGAAGGCGGGGGGGAGACCGGCGGCGGCCTCCCCCGCCTAGGGTTTGCCGAAATTAAGGACTCTCAAAATCGCTTTTTTCGCTCTGGGGCGGCGCCTAGGGTTTTTCAAAAATGTTATCTGTTGTCTAAAGGAACATGGCATGCTCTCAACATAAATTACCTTATCCGAAAAAAGAGTTCCGATATCACAAAAAGTTTTGATGTAACATAAATGTCACAAATTTGACAGCTTCTGTCAAGCTATCAAAAAAAAAAAAAAACATAAATGTCACAAATTTGATTTTTTTTTTTCAAATTAAAGCAACCCAAACAATTGATATAATTTATTTAAAATACAATGACATCATTTGTTTCAAAATCTTGTGCCGTCGAAACACGTCCTCTGAAAGGAGACGAAGTTGATGAGAAGAGAAAATTTTATGAAAAAACAAATAAATAAGAGCATGCGAAATTTTTTTACATAATCAGAAGGAGATAACTTGTATCGTATACGTATATATACTGTCTAGGCTACGTCAATCAAACAGCATTTGACGAAAAGTAGCCTTCTTTTTTTTAAGATAAATTGGAGGTCTAAGTCATCCAACTTATTTTTAAATTAAATGTCTATAAAAGACCTCCAACCGAGTTTCGAACTTGCGACCTTTCACTCAAGAAATCAAGGTGCATTGTTCTTTGTCACTAGACCAAGAGCTGGTTCTCGAAAAATAGCCTTCTAATCATAAAAATTTTCAATCAATAGAACGAACAAACAAAGCGTAACAACGCCGGAGAAAACAAAAAAAAAATAAGAAAAAACCAATTAATGTTTTCCTTGTTAACAGAAAGATCGAAGAACAAACGTAGTCAAGTCAACAATAATTTTCAACAAAAGCACAAAATAATGACAGAGGCGCCAAATAGAATGTGCTAGTACCGTGTATTGGGTTAGGAAGTGCATAATTTTTAATTTTTAAATTAATTACTCTTAATTAATCATCAAATACATCATGCAACAATAGATTTAGTGCTTTAAGCATCAACATACAAAGAGATAAAGCTAAAAATTGTACCTCTTCTAATCTCGTAATTAGGAGGCTTGAATCACGGCGTAGGAGTCGGTGGCGTGCCTTCTCCTCCACCATTTTGTCGTCGGCGGCCGCCTCGAGTCCACCAAAGAGGATTAATCACGTTCTACAAGGTACGTGCTAGCATATCCATAGAATAAGTATAATCCTCATGGTTTTCTCTCTTCTTCCAATTAACCATTTAATTTAGAGGAGAGAAAGGAGCTCAACACATGAGCAAATGAGAGGGAGAGAGGAGGTGGATGGCGGCCTAAGAGGGAGGCAAGAGATGAGAGAGAAAAATTTAGGTGAAGGCTCTCATAAGTGGTCCTTATATAGAGTACAAAACCTAATTGACTTCTTCCATACAACTATGTTATCCCACCTACCACCATAAATGGGTGCCACGAAATGGACCTTTATAGGCCATTTAACCTCTTCATTTGGACCATTAATTTATATAATTAAGGCCTCTCAAGTTTGCTCTTTAATTGGGCTATATATTTGCTATTTAAATAACGGTCCAATTAATCAATATAACCATTTATATTAAAATGTGTTGAACTAAATTAATTATTAACTCATTAATAATTATTTTAGAATTAGTTAATACATTAATTTATTTTTATATGATTCATTGACTTAATTAATTATAACGGTTCACAACGGTATATAATTAATTAATCAATCTTATCATATTTCCACAGTACTTACTGTTGTGAATAAATAAATAATGCACTTTGTGATTAATGTCCTATTTATGTGACCCTTTGAGGATTTATGCTACGTTGGACATGGAAATAAATCTATATTTATTTCCAATAATCATAAGCGGTATCTAGCAACACGTTATGATTCTCAATTCGCATAAATAATGTACTACTACAATATTAAATCCTGCATAAGAGAATAAATATAATTCTCTATTTTGATTCTTATGTCTCACGATATCATCGTATAATCCAAGATAGGAATGTGTCATTCTTGTAGATTATATGTTTCTTGATCTAGAGATAATTGTATAAGGTTGCATGCAAACAATCTATCTTCATCAAGGGGCCCAAACAAATATCGTCACTCACTAAGTTAATTAATGAGGGACATACGGTTTTTTTTTATGATTAGCTTTTTTCCGCACAATTCAAGAGAACATAAATAAAGTCCGTATAGCAACCCTTATCGAAAATCGGCAGTAGACGATATTTATTGAACCTATCTTCATGTGGAAAAGATAAACATCTCAAACTTAGAACCAAAATCTAACGAAATATATAATGACACATAACACAATTTATATATTTATTTTGTTGGGTCAAGTCATGTACTATGTTCCATAACATACACATATGCAATTAAGTTGGCAACTCTTTACCTATGATTTGTAGAACTTAATCATCACTTAACTTGCATACTAATTTTATATGATAATTAATATTCCTTGTTAATTATCAAGATTATGAACAGTTTAGATTTATTATTGTCATTCTAAAGAATGATCCACGGAGATCCACAATTCGGATCCCAACTTGAATGATCTGTCAATAATAAACCTAGGAACAAATGATTAAATATCATTCATAACATAAACTAATATTTAAGTCAATTAGCTTATTGACTTCTAGGACATAACTCCAACATATTGGTCGTTTGCAAAGAAAAACAACTTTTAATAGCTTTCGTATATTATTTACTACTAAAACTTACAGACCCTATTATTTTGTGACAAGATTAATTCCTTTGAACAAATGTTAAATGATCCTTCATAACATAAAGTTACTAACCTGGCGATAAATTCGATTACAGCCTGCAAAAAAAACATCGTTGGAGGAAAAAAAATTATATAGATTTTAGTTCATGAAAGGCAAAATAAATTGGAACTTGGGAGAAACAATTATACTAGTAGTTCTTTTTTCTGTTTACAGTAAAATTGTAAGAAAATCAGACATGAAAATTTCATTACCCAAATAATATTAATCGGCATGTAACATATCATAGGCACAAAACCATCAGCAACCAACATCGCAGAAGCAAGAACTGTAAGAAATGGTCAAGAAAAATATAACCCGCATAAGCATCCTGGTCTGGAATAATTGATAGACATTTCAATAAATATTTAAATTAAACATTATTGTAAGAGCAATATAGAAAAGAGTTTGATGTTCATCATGACGAATTGAATTTTGCACTTTGGAGATGTGATGGCTAGTTAAACTCAGCTGTACATTACTATATATACAGAGTAATGTTATTGAGGGTTCATTAAGTAAAATTTCATTTCATGTTGGTGTTATTTGGATTTGTTAAATCTTTTAATCACAGAAGAGATATCTTTAAAATCCTTGCAGCCGCAACATAATCGAGAATTTAAAGGTCACGCACAAACTTTATATACGCTAATACCTTATTTTAATTATTTAAAGAAATCAAGGTAATAACTTCATCACACCGCTTAAACCTTATTTTAAATAAATATTCTACTTGTGGTATTTTGAAGGGACACTTATTCTTCGCGATAATTAAGATTTATCTTCGATTCAGTAAATTAAGAGCGAAATGAAGTATATACATAAATTAAGAGCCATTGACTATGTATTAATTAAAACTCTTTACTTTGCAAAGGATTATATTTTAATTTAATTTAAATGTTGATATATGCAATCATCATACTATAAAGAGGATGATTATTGTAAAGAAAGTTTCGTTCTGTAAACAAAGTTTCAGCTCTTAGTACCCATTTATGAGGATAAAACATTATGCTTCTACAATGGATTGTAAATCTTATGAACGTGTGTAAAGAACTTATCAAGTGTGCTGTCAAATTTTGATCATTACGAAAATCGTTCTTTTCAGTTTATTTCCCGAAAATTTTAAACAGTTAATACTTTTCAGCTCAAAATCCCAAAGCAGTACCTATATTGTTGTACTAAACGCGCGTCTCTAGGTTTGTCGATTACAAAACAATATCATTTGGCATTTAACAATTTTCTTTGAATTTTATAGGAAAAAGATGCAATTTATGAAGACTTGGATAAAAACTTTAAGAAAGATCAAGATCAAGTCTTTGGAGAGCTTGTAGGCTAGTTTAGACTAAGATAGAAGGTATACTTTAGTCCTTGTTTATCCTTGAAATGGTCTAGATAGCGAAAAGCTCAATATATCAGCAAAATCCTGTTTTCTGTGACCCAGCGTCGTACAACGCTAAATAGTGGCACACAACGCTGAGCAACTTCGTTGTACAATGCTCATTAGCGTCGTACAACGCTACAGAGAAAGACTTAAGAAAATTTCCTTAGTACCGTTGTGCAACGGCATATAGCGTTGCACAACGCCACAAAATCTCATGTCTCCTCCACTGCTCAGACAACGCTGCATCGATGTTCAGACAGCGCTGTCCCATGTAAAACCCATGCAAACAGCTGTTTTTACATGCAAAGTTGCAGGCAACGTTAAACAACGTCTTTCAACGTTGTGTGACGTGAGCGTTGTGTGATGGTATATAGCGTTGTACGATGCTCTGTTAAATCTGTCAGAGTTGTTCCCTTTGTCTCCCTTTAACATTGTGTAACGCTAATCAGTGGCAAGCAACGCTCTGACAATTTCCAACGGAATTGTCGGAGCTTTCCTTTGGCTGTACACTCCTTTGTTGTGCAACGACAAATAGCGTTGCACAACGCTCTGACAGACCGATGGCTATATTAGCTGGCCGTTAGAATTTGCAACGGTCATATTCCAGCGTTGTATAACGCTACTCAGTGTTGTACAACGCTGTGTCCAATTTTTGCTGGTAAACTGCTCCTTTCGAGCCCTATATATGTCCACCCCTTGTTCTCTCTCTTTAGAGAGCTTTGCTTTGCAAAATTAGACTAGAATTGAGTCTTTGAGCACATGAGTACTCTCCCACTTGAGTTTTTCAAATCTAGACCATCTTGAGAGATTTAGTAGCCTCAAACACTACCGTCCCGACATTATCGCTAGGTGTAGGTTGGAATAGATTGAGAACTCTTCTCCTTTGAGGCGTTGTGCCATTTGAGTTCGGCCGATCCACCTCGGTTACTTGGTGTAAGAGGTGATTCGGTTCGAAGTTGTAGTTCCGTTCTTATTGAAATTGAACGGAGCGCGTCCTTGTGTGGTAGCAAAACTCCCGGAGACGTACGACTAAGGCTAACCTTTCCTAGTGGGTCGGAACTCCGTAATCATATCGAGTGTTCAATTTCTCTCTCTCTCTCTCTTTCTCTTTATTATCTTGCTTTACTTTAATTGCTTGTGTTCTTGTTTGTATTAGGTACCAATTGAATTGTGTTAAGGTAGTTCATACCAAAATGGTCTAAAACGTCAATTGCTTCCGCTAAATTTTGGTTAAGCCGCCTCCTTTAAGGACAACATATGTATCCATAACAATCTTACCAGCCAAAAAAAAAAGAATCCAAAGAAAATAGAAAATCGCTCCCCAACTAATACATGACTGAAAATAATCCTTCAAGAATCATTCCCTTCCTTCTTCCTTCCCCTTTCCCTCTTGAGTAGCTTTCTAAGTCTTTCTTCTCCGGTGAATTAGTGAAGATCAACTAGTGATTGACACAAGTTCATTATGGAAAGACTATGGAATTTTAGTAGATGTTTAGCTCAAGATAGCTTAGTGAATAGGCCTAATAAAGGTTTTGTCTTATTAGAATCTGAATTCCCCTCCGCTAGTCTCTTCCTCTCCGGCCGGTAAGACAAATGGAGGGATCCCTGTCTCTAATCACTGCGCTCCAGCCTCTTTCGCTGAGGTGATGAAAGACAAGGAGGGAGGTTCAAATTTTGAAGCAAAGAGGACTCTTTCCCTGAAATCAGTGCATTATGATAAATTTTGCACTAATCTTGATGGGGTAAAGAAGGGTGATATTATTAAACGGATGGCTGGATTCTGTTTGAGATGTGGAGGTGCGAAGCATTTGGCTAAGAATTGTAGAGAACCGCCGAGATGCTTTAAGTGCAATAGAATCGGACATACGTCTCTTCAGTGCACTACTTCCTCTTCTCTCTCCATCCCCATAACCGTTTCTCCCAAAAAAATTACTAAAACCTCTTTTCTACCTTTACACCTCAAAGAAAACCCTAGATCCAAGATTCCAGATATGGCGTCTCAAGAGCCAATTTTGCTTGAAGAGGATGACGACAATGTTGAATTAGAGCAAGAAATTCTTCGCAGTGTGGTTTTTCAAGCATATGCTCGAGTGACACCTGTTGATGTTCTTGCTGAGATGCGTAGAAGGCTTCATCCCTCTCAGCACAGAGTAGTTTCTCTTAGAAACCATCGCTATCAAGTCATAGGCCCCTCGATTCGTTGGAGAGATGAGCTTTTCAATAATGGCAACATAACCATCGCAGACAGAAATTTGATTAGGTACACCTATCCGATTCTTTTTGTTGTCCCTGAGTTGAATCTGCAAACTGAATCGGAAACTTTGTAGGTCAGAGTGGTCGATGTTCCTTTTGGTTGGAGATCTTTGACTGGTATTAGAAAGATTTTCCGATTTGGTCAAGTTATTAGAATGGATATTCCTACTCAAATGGGATTAGAAGGTAGATTTACCAGAGTCTTGGTGGAGGTAGGTGAAAGGAGTCAAATTCCTTTTTTCAGAAGGTATGAAGTGCGTAGAAAATCTGGTAAAGTGGATTTGGTGAAGATTCATTTTGTAGTAGAAGAGAAAGAGGTTAGAGATGAGTTTCATGAGCAAATAAAAGGCCTGGTGAAATTTGAGTGGACTGATCAGGATGATGCTCATCTCAATACCATTGTCTCACCTCCTCCAATGGTGATTCAAGGAGAGAACTCTCTCACTGGCAAGTCTCAGAAGAAGAAGATTAGAAAGAAGAAAACTTCTTCTGCCCCTATCCAACACATTCTCTCTCTACCTGCCCCTCAACCTTCTCATGCTTTGACTATTAAGACTCAAAATAACACTACCCCTGTGAGTCCTGGAGTGCAAACCAGGGCTCAGACTAGAAGACTCTCTGGTCAAGGCATAAACATAGGAGGTGCAGTTAGATCAGAAGAAGAGGAGATTGTTACAGGCAAAGGAAAACAGAAGATGGTCAATAAGAATTCTGAAGAGCTAGCTCAACTCAAAAAAGCTGCTAAGGAGAGCAGGGCTCAAAGATTCAATGAGCAAATTTATGCTTCTGGTCATGGTCAATCAAGCAAGCAGCACAAACCCCTTAGTAGCAAATACAGTCTACTGATCTGAGTGTTGAAGTTATCAGAGATACAAGCACAGAGGATTCTGATAATCCTGAAGTCATTAAGATAGGTCCTGTGCTGGGAGATGAAGATATAGTATTAGATGAAAGCTTGACCTATGGATGTGATGCTTCTCAAGTCCCTGATCTAATCAAGAAGCTAGTGAATCAAGGGGTTCTAAAAAATTTGGTGATAAGTGGCCCTGACAAAAGACAGGTTACTGTTATACCAGAAGAAGGCCCTGTCATTCACATCCCTGATAGGGCAGAAGAAACTCATTCTAGACCCTCTGTTAGTACTGACAAAGAGCTTACCAAGAGGGAGTTAGCCTCTAAGATAGAACTGCTTGAGGCACAAAATAGAGCACTCAAAGCTCAATTGGCTATGAAAACAGACATTCTGCTCAAGAGGAATAGAGGAGAACAACTTTTTAGACCCTGAAGTTAGTGTGACAACTCCTCTGAAGAAGGCCAAAATAGGTGAAAAAACTAAGAAGGGTGAAAAAAGCAAGGCAAATAAGTCTGTCAACTCTGAAATCTCCAAGCCTGTTGTAGAGGTTCCCAAAGAAGCTGAAAAGGAAGCTGACATGGAGATTGAAGAAGGAGAGATGGTTAAAGCTACTCCAAGTCCCCCTTCACTCCCACCAGGTAATCCTTTGCTCAGATTTATCCTTTTCGTAGTTTGGATGATAGTGATCTAGTTTCTCTTTCTAAGGATGTTGGAATTTCTTTGGGACCTGACATTGAAAGTAGGAACAATTTCACTTGCAGCATCAGAAATCATAATTCTGAGGCCATAATAAACTTCCTTAGTGAAGCAATTGATATTTTTAATAGAAATAAAGATGTCAGCAAGATGGGTGATGAAGTAATGTCCAAATGAGGCACATCACCTGGAATGCAAGAGGATTAGGTAGTAGTAGTAAGAGACGATATTTAGCTGAGATGATTAAGCAAGAAAGAGTTGACATAGTTGGTATTCAAGAAACCAAAAAGTCAAACTTCCTAGCTAGATCTCTTAAGGTGCTAAATATCAACTTTAGTTGGAATTTCATACCAGCAATAGGTGCTTCTGGAGGCATCTTAGTTGGTGTGAATTTAAACACTTTAAATATTTTAGATTGGAAGATTGATTCTTTTTTCATTTCTGTGAATGTATTTAGTCCTTCCCTTGATAGCTCTTTTCTCTTCATGACAGCATATGGGCCTATCCCTAATGCTCAGAAAACTGCTTTGAATGAATTATTCCAAATAGGAAATTTAGCAACTTCACCATGGATTGTATGTGGTGATTTCAATGCAGTCAGAAAAAATCTGAAAGGAAAGGTATTTCCTTTGATGTGAGAAATACCAATAAATTCAATAATTGGATTGAGAATTTCAACCTTTCAGATTTTAGGACACTAGATAGAAAATACACTTGGGCCAGGGGTGGTAACAGTAGGCAATTTGCCTGCTTAGATAGATTTTTTGTTAATCAGGAGTGGATTGACATCTTTCCACATTCTCACTCCTATAGCTTAGCCAAAACCTTCTCTGATCATACTCCTTTAGTTTTTGACTCTGGTACTGATAGAATGCATCCTAAAAGTAATTTCAAATTTGAAAGAACTAAGTTAAAACATGATGATCTCTTAAAAAAAATGCATGGTTGGTGGCCAAGCAACAATCTAGGTTTCAATAAGGCATACAATTGGTGCTCTAAATTAGCTTTTATTACCAATAAGCTTAAAGGGTGGAGCAAGAATATAGGGAAAGAAATCAGAGATAAAAAAAAACTCTTATTTCTTCCATAAAGGACTGGGAAGATATTTTAGAAGATAGAATTCTTAGTTAAGTAGATTTTAATAATTTCATAGATGCTAAGAAGGATTTATATGAAATTTATCAATATGAGGAAACTCACTGGAGACAAAGGTCAAAGGTGACTTGGCTTTATGAAGGTGATGCTAATACCAAATTTTTTCATAAAGCTGCTTCTATTAGAAAGAGTAAGAATCATATACACTTTCTTATCATTGATGGGAGAGAGATAAGGGATACTGAAATCATTCAGAATCATGCTTTCTCCTACTATAAAAATTTGTTTGGTATTCATAACTTCAGTAGTGGCAGTTTAATGAGTGATATCTGGTTGCAAGAGGAAAAAGCATCTTTTGAGGATAATTTACTCTTATGTCAACCATTTACTATGGAAGAAATAAAGACAACTCTCTTCCAAATGCATCCAGATAAAGCACCAGGGCCAGATGGCCTTTCAACTCTTTTCTACCAGACTTACTGGGATATTCTTAAAGATGACATCCTAAGTATGTTTAATGATTTTCATTTGAACAAACTTGATGTCTCTTGTTTCAATAGGGCCCACATCTGCCTTATTCCTAAAACTAAAGAGGCTGCTAGAATTACTGAATATAGGCCTTTAGGATTACTCAATTGTTGCTATAAACTTTTCAGTAAAGTTTTAGCAAATAGGTTAACTCCTTGTCTGTGTAGGATAATCAAGCCTAACCAAAGTGCATTCCTCAAAGGTAGATTTATTCTTGAAGGAGTTGTAGCAGTTCATGAGCTTTTACATTCAGTTCATATCAAGAAAGAAAAAGGTCTCCTTCTCAAATTAGTCTTTGAGAAGGCTTTTGATAATGTTAGCTGGGACCTTCTTTTTGATACCTTATATCAAAGAGGATTTTCTCCAATTTGGACTAATTGGATTAGAAAGCTTTTGGTAGGTGGTAAAGTTGCAGTTCAAGTAAATGGAGCAACTAGAAGTTATTTTGAATGCAAGAAAGGTTTGAGGCAAGGGGACCCTCTTTTCTCTTATCTGTTTATTTTAGCTGCAGAAGGGTTAGCTAAAATGATTGAGAAAGGAATTCAAGCTAACTGTTTTGAAGGTTTAGGTCCTAAAATAAAAAATATGCAGATGACACTCTTCAGTATGCAGATGACACTCTTCTTTTCCTTAAGTATGATAGTGTTATGCTTCAAAACATAGTATGTACTCTTAGAGGCTTTGAAGCTATTTCTGGACTTAAAATTAATTTTGCTAAATCTAAAATGATTCCTCTTAACTTAAGTAAAGAGGAGGAGAATTTGGCTATATCTATTTTGCAATGTAAATCAGAGAATTTACCTATTAAATACCTTGGTTTACCTTTGCACTGGAAGAAACCAAGTAGATATGATTAGCAAATATTAATTGACAAGTTCCAAACTAAGTTAGCAAAATGGAAGGGAAACGCTCTTTCCATTGGAGGTAGGTTAGTTATTCTGAATCCTGTCCTTACCTCCATTCCTCTATATTATCTTTCTTTCTTCAAATGTCCCAAATGGGTATTAAACAAAATAGATAGAATTAGGAGACTATTTCTTTGGGGCTCTTTCCAAGGAAATGGAAAAAGAAAATATAGTTAGTGAACTGGGATCAAATTTGCAGAAGGAAAGAATTTGGTGGCTGGGGTGTGCTTAATCTTACACATATGTGTTGACCCTAAAAATTAAACCCTGAAAACCAAGTTCAAAATCCGAAAAACCTAAGGCCAAACAGCAAAAACCAAATTCCCAAATTGCCAAAAATCAAAATCAAATTGCGAAAAATACCAAAAAAACTCCAAAAATTCTCAAAATTTACCCGAAAATTCCTTAAGAATTATGATGATTTATCATAATTTTTAAACCCCAAAAATACCCACACAAATTCCAAAATTTACAAAGAAGCCCAAACATTCTACAAAATTACCAAAATAAATTCATAAGGAATTTTGCGAAACCAGTCGAACCATTAGATTCCTTATATTTTTATAAACTTACCCATAAAATTTCGTTCAAAAATACCCAAGGGAAGACCCCTAAATAATTTATTTTGGTTTGGCCTTAAAGAAATAAAAAGAAAATTGCGAAAATCAAATGGAAATCCCAGAAAAATGCAAAGCCCTTGGCGCGTGCATCTGTTGGAGGGGATCCAGCAGGGGCAAGGAAGGTCGCTGTCCCCCAGAGAAGAATTACCATCCCCTGTGATTGATTAAATGCTCCCGTTTCTTGTGAACCATGCACAGAAATTTGAAATGTTCTATTGGTGCACCATAGACCGAATGCTCATATCTCCATCTCTCTCATTAAAACCTTACAAATGGGCCCCACTCGTCATATGCTCCTTCTCCCCCCAGTAAAAAGGTTTGAAGGTTAAAGCCCCGACATTTACCGCCAGACGCCGGGTGAAAACGCCAGAGCCGTCGACGTGGCCTCCTCCAGCGCCACCAACTCGAAACCACTTATTCCGCCCCTGGTTTTCCCTAAACTAAGCCCTAGCGCAGCCCGTTTGGAGCCATTGGATCAAGATCAGACGATGAACCAAGTCACGGCTCAAAAGTGTTGCCCTAATTCAATTGCCTATTTAAAGTCCCCAAATCGAAGAAGAAAAAAAAGAGGAAAAGGGGGGCAAGGTTAGGCTAGGTTTAGCAAATCGATATTGTACTAATCTGAGAGAAGTGGAGTGAAATTGCGAGAGGCATTGTGTCGAACAGTGAAGAAGAGAGGAGAAAAAGGTAGAATTGAGAGAGTTTTGCTTGTAAATCCTGGTTTTAAATAAAGAGAAAGAAATTTGAAGTCACGATTTTGCTGTTTTGCCTTTCTTCCATCAGCCCCCAACTCTCCACCTCTCTCCATTACGGTTTTCCATTGAGGTCTCCTCAATTGAAGACTGGAGAGAGGTGCCTACCTGCTTACCTTGATGCCATGCTCAAGGATAGGCAAAACCATGGCTTTGATTGAGGACTCCTCAGTTTTAGGCCGAGATTCTATGATTTGATCTAGAAATGGTTCAAATCATGGAATCTTTGTATAATATACATAATTCCTCCTGTTATGCTGCCAAAATTTCATGGGGTATAAAATGATGTTTAGGAACAAATCATGTTTATTAGAGAAAGTAAAAGTGTAAGAATTAAATAGAAAAAGGTCATTTATGAAATAAAAGTGCTGTTTTCAGATTCTAAGTTCTTTCTCCTAAAAAGAAAAGTGTTTGGATTAAACTTATCAAGAACATTAAAAGTATTTACTGTAAATTTGCACTAATTTTGGATAAAGGCACGTCTCATTTTCATTGTAGAAGGGACAGAATTGGCATCTATGTTTGCTAAACCTCAAGGCTGTACTCATGTATACCCTATATAGCACATTATGACTCCTGCAACTTATTTTTCAGCAATTGAGCAACTCAAGTGAAAATTGCCCCAAAACAGTAGCAAATTTGCTTAAAAGTGAAAACTAAAAACTGTGAAAAACGCCAAATGACTTGCTTGTACATCATGAGCAGTTTAAACATTTAAAACAAGTTTAAATAAGTCTAATTTGAGCACCAAATCCAGCTCTATCGCCGTAAAGACATTTACATGTAAAACTGGAACTGAACAAAGGAGTGTCTTCTGCCCCAGTGGCTCTCACAACCAACCATGGTGTTTCAAAGCGAATCAAAGACATTGATGATATTTATCTGACAACCTAAAGCTTTCCAAACAATTACTGGCACAAAGAAATGGCCGTGTGGGCCCCACCAGTTTAGCTCAAATCTGTTCAAATTGGAACCAAGTCATCTCAGTCCCAATTACCTCTTCTCAACCTTCTTAAATTTCAAAACAATGCACAGAAATCATCTTGATGTTCCCATAAGCTCACACAACCTCCAACTGGCAAGGAAAAGTGGTTGCAGTGCTTCAAATCCCGTTAATGGATACTCGAGCGTTCTCAGATCTCACAGTGCAGCACCAGCGACTGAAGCTTAATTTAATGGCATAAACACGTTCTCCTCAGTCTCACGATTCCAACGAATCTAGTTTCAACCAAAATGGAGGCCGGAGTCGCTATGATTTCATCGGAGAAAGGCGATGGACCAAACTGCATAAAACCCCACTTCTGGCGGAGAAGATGGGTTTAAACCCGTCGTCACAAATGATTTTCTGTGGCCATATTCCATGTGGCGGGTCACTGACAAGACGATGACTCGTTACGTGAAAATATTTTGATAAAAATAATTAAAACAAATAAATGTCACATCAGCGCTCAGTCAGCGTCAAGCTAGCTGCCACGTCAGTGCCAACAGCAAGCCAACTCAGCCTTCCCTGCCTACGTGGACCAACCAGAAAATGCCACATCAGCAGAAACTTTGAAAATTCATTAAAAATAGTAGGAAACTCAGAAAAATACAAATAAAATATCCATAAAATCCTAAAAATCCAATTAAACCAAATTCACTGATATTTTGATATAAAAATCTGTCAAATTATTGGTCTTTTATATTTTTGAAGTATTTTTCTTATTAAACAAATTTTACAAATTTCTAAAATGATATTGAACAAATTTTATAAAAATCCCAAAATGATTTCGAAATTCAATTAAATTCTTTTAACGAATTTCTAAAAATAAATGTTGACACAATTTTGAAAATAAAATGATTTTAAAAGGAAATATATTAAATAACAAATATTTTGAAAATAAACATAACTAAAAATATAAAAAGATATTTCAAAAGTCTAAAATTAAAAATAAAAATAAAAAGAAATTGTGAAAATGGTAAAATCCAAAGAGAAACTCAAGAAATTAAAAGTCCAAACACGAAACCCGAAATCAAAACCGAAGCCTCTCCACTTCAATAACGAAAACTTTTTAGCATGTTAGAACGTTCTCAATTGGGTCCCGTCAACTAAGTCTGGTACACCAATCGAGTCCGGTTTAAACCAAAAGAAATAAACCCAAAATAAACATAAAACAAACGATTTCCCTAGCCTTTATATATAATTCTTCAGATCCCTTAATCAGAGGTTCTCGTGAGCGATCACGGGGTAATTAACAGTAGGGGCTTGCGCCTACTGGAAAGAAAGGACCCACGAAATCAACAAACCTCTTTAAGAAGCGACTCGTGTTTTTGGTTCTCTTGTCGTAAAGAGATACTCGAACTGAGATCGGACCTTAAGGGGGGTGAATCCAAGGCTACGTTCCCATTTCTCGAGGAAACCCAACTTCCATTTTTCGAGGGATGACGAAAAAGCCTACACAATATGAACACTGCTCTATTAGCTAAATGGATATGGAATTATATGTTCAAAGAGCATAAGGGCATTTGGAAGGACATACTTTTCACTAAGTATGATGGAAAATTTGGTAGAGATAAGTTCTCTCATTTTTGGAAAAGCTTGCAGCCTTTACTTCCTATTATGAGAATAGTATCTAGGAGGTTAATAGGGAATGGTAACAGTATCAACTTTTGGGAAGATATTTGGTTTGATAATATTTCTATGACCAAACAATTCCCTTTGTTGTATGCTAAAACAAAAAGAAAGCAGAATATATTTCTTGCACAAATCTGGAATAATGGAAATATCAACTTACATCTGACAAGAGGAGTGTCTAGGGATCTTAGGAAAGAAAAAGAAACTTTATCTAGTATAATTGGCAATAGTGGTATTTGTAATGAGTCTGACAGTGTTTGGTGGAATTTAGAAAATAATGGAATTTTCACTGTGAAGTCCTTGTACTCCTTTCTTAATAATAGTGGAGTTTTAACTGATATTAAGGCTTCTGTTTGGCACTTGAAAATCCCTCTAAAGTACAAATGCTTGCTTTGGTTTATTACAAATAATAAAGTACTCGCTTATGACAATTTGATTAAAAGGGGTCTTCATGGTCCTAATAAATGTCAATTTTGTAATAATGAGAAAAGTGTAGATCATCTCTTCGTTACTTGTCCTTTTGTAAATTCCTTTTGGGTTAGTTTTAATATCTTCAACAACAAAGGCATCAATCTCGATTGTAGCAGTTTAAATTCTGTTTGGTGTGATATAAATAGACTAGATAAAACCAGAAAGATTTATGTTAAAACAATCTTGGCTGCCCTTTGTTGGAACATATGGATAGAAAGAAACAAACATATCTTTTCTGACCTAAAAGGAAGCAGTAACTTTATGATCAATTTTAATACTTTGAGTCTCTATCACTTTTGGACAGGATTTAGTACACAGATGGAGAATTGTTTTAGAGACCTGGCGGCTATGCAGAGAAGTAATGAGACAAGTGAGGGTTTCTGATGCTGAAGAATCAGGATAGAAGACGAAGCTACAGAACTTTGTAATCATTTGTCTCTTATGGTAGCATGAGATTTTGTACGCTGTCCAAGTTGAACTTGGTTTATTGTGTTTTGTATTTGTTATCTGATAGTTTGCCTTTTTAAAGTGTCTTCTTAAAAGGCCTTTTAAGAAGGATAGTTTTCTGTAGTTGTTATGGATTGTAATACTTTACTTTTTAATGGATGCCCATTTTGGACCCCTTTTGCTCAAAAAAACTAATACATGACTGAAATATTAATCAAACATATATAGAAGAGACCTATTATGGCACAAATTATAGTTCTCCGTGCGATGAGATAGCTAGTTTATTTCAAATATCAAGTTATGAATAGGACTGCAAATGCAATTCCGTTTAACCATTGATCATTTCGTTTCATCTACTTTTAAAATGGTTAACGAAAATGGTCTCTTTCATTTTATTTATTTTCGCTTAATCGTTTTATGTCATTTTTATGTAATTTTTGTGTATTTTTTAAGTATTTATAAACAAATTTTGATGAATCAGAAATATTGCATTATCAAATCGGTCAGTTATGCATGTGAAATAAAAAATATATATATAAAAATAATTAATTATGAAAGCAACAAATCTAACACAATTCTACGTTTTGATTGTTTCGAAATAGGAAAACAGGTATGAAATTGTTTCGATTATTTTGATTGTCTTTTAAAACGAAACGGTCAACGTAAATTAATTTTTTTCTGTCATAAACGGAACGGTTAATTAAAATGTTTCATGATCGTTTCTTTGCGTTTGAGGGCCTAGTTGTGAACATCAAATCTTGTGCCACCGGAAAAGAAGAAGAGGAAGTATTATAGTAAAAATAAATAAATAAATAAAAGCATGCGAAAACTTCAAAAACTGACATAATCATAAGGAGATAACTCGTATCGTATATATTCTGTCTAGGCTACGTCAATCAAACAACATAATTAAGCCTTCTTCTTTTTTTCCGAAGAGAACGAACATTAGCCTTCTTGTAATAATAAATTTCAATAAATAGAACCACCAAAAGGAGCATAATAACGCTGGGGAAAAAAAAACCAATTAATGTTTTCCTCGTTAAGAGAAAGATAATAGAAGATCAAATTAACGTAGTCAAGTCAATAATAATTTTCAACAAAAAAAAAAACAGGAAATAATGACAGAGGCGCCACATAGAATGTGTTAGTACCGTACTACAGTATCTATAATGGTCGTTCACGAAGGAAACAACTTTAATAGCTTCCGTGTATCATGTAATACTAAAAAAAACCTACTTATTTTTGCGACAAGATCAACTCATAGCTAGGGCTACGAAGTACAAACATTTTCTCAGGAATATGTAATTATATAACCAAAAGTTGAGAAAGTTTATAATATGCACTGTAGTGTATAAGGTATTCCGTGCACCGCGGACTTTTTCGGACTTATTTTTATAAATTGACAAATTTAATTTAACCAATCTAATCTACATATTGAAATGTCATAGTAAACTAAATTTTACAATTTTTAAAATTTCATTACTATTTTTTGCAAATTTTTTTAAAACATGTCATTTTTGAAATGTTAAAAATAGTACAACATTCCAAAAATGACATGTTTTAAAAAAAAATGAAAAAAATAATAAAATCTCAAATATTATAATATTTGGCTTGCTATGAGATTTCAATATGTAGTAATGATTGGTTTAATTAGATTTGTTAATTTATAAAAAAATATTTCCAAAAAAATTCGCGGTGCATGAAATGCCCTATGCACTATGGTGCATATTAAACTTTCTCCCAAAAGTTTGGATGTATTTAATTTATACAATAGGTCAGGAATTAAGATGTAAATAGACTTCCTTTGAACAAATGTTAAATGATCATTCATATCATAAAGATACTAACCTGCCAATAAATTCGGTTACAGCCTGCAAAAAGATATCGTTGGAGGGAAAAAAATATATAGATTTTAGTTTCACAGGCAAAATAAATTGGAACTTATGGAGAAACAATTATACTAGCATTTCTCTTTTCTGTTTACAGTAAAATTGTAAGAAAATTAGATATGAAAATTTCATTACCCAAATAATATTAACCGGCATCCGCTTGTAACATATCATAGGCACAAAACCATCGGCAACCAACATCACAGAAGCAAGAACTGTAAGAAATGGTCAAGAAAAATATAACCCGCATGAGCATCCTGGTCTGTAATAATTGATAGACATTTTAATAAATTTTTATATTAAACATTATTGTAAGAGCAATATAGAAAAGAGTTTGAAGTTCATCATGACGAATTCAATTTTGCACTTTGGAGATGTGATGGCGTGTTAAACTCAGCTGTACATTACTATACAGAGTAATGTTATTGAGGGTTCATCAAGTAAAATTTCATTTAATGTTGGTGTTATTTGGATTTGTTAAATCTTTTGATCACAGAGATATCTTTAAAATTCTTGCAGCCGCAACATAATCGAGAATTTAAAATTGAGCAAAGTTCCCCTAACAATATTTTGGTTGCCCCAAAATGCCAACATTTTATTATTAAGTTATTTTTTCAAATTTTAAAATTCAAGCGTTAAATTTAAACCGTTTATCTTATTTAGTTTAATGAGCGATACGTTTTAATATAAGTTTTGTAAAATTTGGAATTTATTTGATACTCGATCAATAGATAGAAAAACAAACGAACCTTGGTAACTATGATAGATTCGTTCTAATACGTTCATATTTTAGCCTTTGATCGAGTATCAAATAAATTCAAAATTTTACAGAACTTATATGAAAACGTATCGCTCGTTAAACTAAATAAGATCAACGGTTTAGATTTAACGCTTGAATTTTAAAATTTGAAAAAATAACTTTCATAGTAAAATGTTGTATTTGAGGGCAACTAAAATATTGATAGCGGAATCTTGCTCTTTAAAGATCACGCATAAACTTTTATATACGCTAATACCTTCTTTTAATTATTTAAAGAAATCAAGGTAATTAACTTCATCACACGGCTTAAACCTTATTTTAAATAAATATTCTACTTGTGGTATTTGAAGGGACACTTATCCTTCGCGATAATTAAGATTTATCTTCGATTCAGTAAATATTGGGATCAAGTAGAAAAGAATGAAATGAAGAATATACATAATTTAAGAGTCATTTGACTATGTATTAAAACTTTTTTTACTATGCAAAGGAATATATTTTAATTTAATTTAATAGTTGATGCAATCATACTATAAAGAGGATGCATACCCAAAAGCGGCCCGCACCAAACGGGATGAAGACCCTTCCTGTATAGTGCCATGTTGCGCATGTTAGCTTTATAGATTAGAAAACCAATGATGATATTGTATCCCCAAATTGGCTGTAAATTCCATAAGACCTTAACAAATCCATTCAACACACGCAAAGCGCCTGCGTTTATTGTACAAGCACAATGAAATTTATTCAAAGGAATGCATCATTAAGCAGAAACTTAAATTATTATTATTACTTTATACCGAGCAACTTAAATTAAGTTCTATATATTTGTGCGCAAGTCAGCAACTCTTTTTTTTTTGTGTAAATGTCCTTTTGGAGAACGAGCAATTATTATTTTTTTTTCTCTATCAGTTTTTGAAGAACACTTAAATGTGCTCATGAAAATTACAGCTGTTAGCGTCTATTTTTGCAGAATGTTTACATACCGTAGCAAGCTCCAAAGGAACACCAACGACGGAACCGATTTTTCAAAGTCATTATATCACATAAAAGCCGCAAAATAGGATTAGTTGCCACAAGCACTAAAATGATATCTCCAAAAAATCCTTTTAACATGTCACATGCGTTGTGAAGTCTATCTAGCTCATTTTGAACTTCTTCATCCTCCTTTCCTGAAATTGTTCCCTGAATTATAGAGGAAAAAAAAAGAGAGAAAAAAACATGACAAAGATAACAATGGCAAGAGTCACATTCATGTTTTGCCTGACTTCAATAATAAATTAATAATGCATCATTTCAAAACTCTAAATACAAATCAGCAGCCAATCATGCATATAATAAAAAAACCATATAATAAAGTTTCTTAATCTTAAGAAATATTTAATTTAATTTCTAATGAGACCTTATTTTTTTTCCTACGACATCCTGAACGATGCTCCTGAAAATTATTATCTAAAATTAAATATACTGAAGAAAAAATTAAAATAATAATTATATTTTTGCCTTCGAAAATTGATTTTTCTAAAAAAAAAATATTGTAGAGATATAGTTAGGGTATGAAATTAAAGTCCTATTTTTCAAGCGGATGCATCGTCAGTAAGAACTAAGAAGAATTGAAATATCGCCGTATCTCTTGCAATATTTCTCTAAATACTAGTATTTCATTACAGGTGAACTTTAATCAACGAACAGTACTGCTAAACAGCGAGTAAGATAACAGCAATAAAAAATTGGATCATTCAAATCATATTTTGCCATTTTCTAATCCTTTTTGTACCTTTTTTCGAGATCATAAAAAATATTTTTGCTGCAATTTATGTTAATTCAACCGTGTCAGTTCATTTTGATCAAAGTACTAAACAATTTTACAACAAAAATTCTTTTTTATAATATTTTTACTGCAGTAAAGATTAAAGCAGTTAGACTTACTATTATCTCCAAGGCAGCAGGGCTTGCTTTGACTGGAGGGAACGAAATCGGAGATGAAACTCTACCTGACTGAGTCAAAGCAACATTGTTACGATAGAGTTGATGTTCTTTATTCCGGCATGAGAACGAGGAACCAACAGGAACTATGCGCACAACATTGTGTGGTATGGCTAGACGCGTTGGAATCGCCATTGGAATGGAAAAAGGAAAAGGAGAACTGGAGAAGCGCACAACAAGAGAGAGCACTAAAGAGCGTTATTATTTGAAAAGTTTCTTTGGGCTATATATGGGAACTTGTGACATTAATTAATTAATAGGAGTGATATATCTATGCTTAGTAAATTTTGTACCTCTTTACTTTTTTGTTGCGTGTGGATGTGTCCATATTTTTCGTGATTGTAGATATTATTATATCTAATTAAAGAAATGATCAAAAGAAGAATTGCTAATTAGGCTGTGGTAATATGTACAAAATAGTTTTTACGTTTCAGTTGTATTCCTACTCAGTAATTTTTCAGTTTTAGATTAGTTGTATTTTTTATAATTATAATTTTTGAGAAATGATAACTTTCATTTATAGCTTTGTTATCGCTTATCATCTTTTGATTAATGTGAACAAATATAATATAAAAGATGAACATATAAATAATCAAAATGAACATATAAATACGAATAATAATTTTATCATACCTTATTCAAATTTTTATATACATATTCAACTTATTTTTATTGAACTTATTTATTTATATTTATTCACCTTGATTATTTATATATTCAACTTGTTAATTTTATATAATCATTTAGTTCAAGCCACGACAAATAATGACAAAACTGTAAATAGCACTAATCAATTTCTATAGTTTCAAGTTAATTATACTGTCGCTAGTACTAGTAGGCCTTGCTACGTTTAGGAACAGAGGCCCACTAAATTATAATTATCAATTAAAATATTCCTAATCTTGTTTAATGAGCTCAGTCATCCCATTTTGGGTTTTACATCATTTCATCGAGCAGAATAAAAAGTAGAAACTGACTACTCACAAAATTATTTACAAAAGAATACAAACTGGTGTCAACCCAAATCCTAACTTTTACACACAGATTGAAAGAAGCAAAAACAAGTTTGCCTCTACGAGCTAATAAATACAAAACATTTTCCTCCTGTTTTCTTTCACTCAGCTCTGACAAGCCTGTCTCTGATTTCTTGTGGACTGCACAACATATCGACTCTACAAAAAAAAATAGAAATCAATATTTACTTAAGGCCAATATGAGGATTACATATACAAATTTAAAGTTATTAGTTCAAAATGCTCACCGAATGAGGACATCTCCACCTAGTGCTGTCTTTTCAGATATCCATTCTGGTACAAGCTCTAGGAACAGCCTTATCTGTTCTTCCACTTCCTCTACATTTCATAATCAGAGAACTTACATTCAGATATCTTATTTTTTGCATGAGGAAAAAATGAGGCTAATGATAGTAAATAAAAAAAAACTATATAAAAAAAAAAATATGCAAAAATCTTTGCACAGCATCATCATGTTCATACTACCAGCTTGATGTACCATGCAATTGGTTGTATACCAATTTTCTATTTATTGTTCTTTTTGTACTTGTTTGTTAACTTCTGAAATTAGAAAAGCAAGTAAGCCAAATTGCATAAATTAGAATTGGTATCAGGGGTCAATTGAATCACAGTTCCAGTGTTTTCCACAATTTCACAAAAGTGCTGGCAAGAAGTATTGAATACTATTTGATCATGTTGACTACCTCTATCAACAATTTTTGCATTGTTTGCAATTATTTTGTGGATGAGTTCCTGCTTGGTAATGATTGATCTTTTCATCGATCGGTATATAAGTAGAATTGTATTAAATGTACTAGGCAAACATCTTATCATCCTTTGCCGCTTAATTGCATCAGCAACACCCGTCTCCTTTTCAACCTTGAGTCTCATTTCCTTCTCCTTTACCTACAGAACCAAAATAAACTGTCACCCAATGATAATGGTTCTATTATTTATAGACTGAAAACTGGAGCATCAGTTTCTAATTTTATGAGAAAGGAATAAAATGTATAGAATCCAGTTCATCTCATTACGTATTAAGCCAGCAACAAAGAAGTTCCATGAATCATACCAAAACCATGAACTCCATATACACATGTTTCAATCAATTTAAATTTACTTGACTTGTTTTGTTTCAATTTGGGCTTACAAATATGGTTAATTAATCTAAGGGTAAGCTCTTCGTTGTAGGGAAATATGTTCCCTTATAAATGACAAGTCTGTTCTCTATTGGCAAATCACAAGCACCTTAAAGTTGCTAAAATGAGAAACATTTGATGCTGATTGAAATATAAAAAGAATTGGGGTAATCTGGATAACAGGAGAAATTCTTACAGATTGCAACAGGGACTTTGGTAGGAAGTCGAGCACACCTTCCTCACTTGTTTCATCCAAATCAATCTCATCTGTTTCCTTGATGCTTTTATTAGGACTCATAAACAACAGAGATCGTGCTGATCTCTTACTCGCCAACTTCTTCACTGGGGGTGAATCAACACAGCTTTCTGACAAGCACCTCTTAGGTGTCCCCATCTCCGGTGTGGCTGCCATTAACCTTACAGGAGTAGAAACGTGCTTGGCAGGAGTAGCCTCAGAAGCAATGGCTTGCTCTTTGGCAGGAGTAACCTCAAAACCACTGGTGCATCTTTTGACAGGAGTAGCCTCTAAAGCACTTATGAACATTTTCGGGGAGTCAGATGAAGATGAAGGGTTAAGCAAAGAACCTTTTTCTTTGGAAATGGTGGCCTTTTGAAAAAATCGTCTCTGGAATGACGGTGACATGTGGGAAAGGACAACAGATTCTGGTTTATCATTTGCTATGTTTTTGCTGATAATTTTCGGTGTGGATAGCATATTTGACTTGTTAAATGGATGAGGCAACTCTTCTTCTGGTACATCATCTGCCTTCAAAAAAAAAAAAAAAATGAAATTGTCATTTCCTTTTTGTCATGATTCATTTTTTTTTACATTTTGTCTGGTATAATGCACCCCATCAACATATACAGAATTTTCTCCAATAAGATTTGACATTCAGAAAATTTCACGTGTAACATATAAATTATTGAAATCTAACATATGCTCCCACAGAATGAGAAAAATATCAAATGTCCTCTAAAGAACGCTAAATATCGCATATATCCGTCTATTAGTTTACAAAAGATGCTGAAAGTTTATCTTTTTACTTCTGATTTCAATACAAAGTGGCAGTAAAAAAGGATGATTGTATAACAGAAACCCATGCTAGATAAGGACTTTTGTTCCATTGTTTGTAGGGGTATGTAATGTTCTCATCTTGCAGTGGTACAACCATGAAGCTAACCCTCAAATTTTAGCATTTTATATAAATTCAAGTAAATTGTAAATAATAATTTTTAATTGTTATGAGAGCTTAGAAATTTAACAATGTGTACAGCTCAGAAATTAGGTTCAGATGCAGAGGCCAGATTTCATACCTCTGGATGAGCTTGGACAAAATCTACAAGCCTCTGCCTGAAAACCTTTCTCAACTGTAAATATGCATTTTGGCCCTCCTTTTTCATGTTAATTCCAATGCTCTCAGCATTCAGGATGATTTGTAGGTCAGGTTTCATACAACAGGTGATTTCATCCCGTAAAAGCACCTTTTTTATCATTATGGCCTCAGGTAATATGTGCTTCATCTGTGCTAATTGCGTATAAGTAAAATTCCTGCACAAAAATGATAAATTAGTAAAAGCAGAAGAGGAGATGAGTAAGCAAGGAACAAGAATAATATATGATTCATGGATTATTACTGATTAGCCATGTCCTGGATCCTGCCATAAAGATTTGAAAATGTTGCCATAGACCCTTTAAGTCTAAGAAGCCGAATTGAGCACTCCATGCTATTGAAGATTTCACACAGAATCTGGTATCTGGAAATGGAAAATATCACAGCGTGATGCAGATGTTAATTAAAATGAACATCTCAGAGCAAAACTTGTGTGTAATAAATGCAGAAAGATGACAGAAAATAATGACGTAGATATGCTTATGCAATAACTCTTTCTCTAAAGCTTATAATAGGACCAAGTATTAAACAAAAGTAAATTAAGGATGCACTTATTACAATTTCTGACATCAGAAGACTAAATTGATTTTTGTACGTGAATTAAATACCCCCAAATTGAATCTGATTACACATTATTCAGCTCATTGATGAACAAAAAATAACTCCTCCGTCGCACCCAACAAACCACAAAATATATTAAAAAGGATTGTTAATTATTTTGCCCTTTTTTTTTCCTCTTCACCTAACATCTAACAATCGAAGTAAATCTGAGGATAAAGAACTTTACTTTTCTGGAAGTTTAATCTGATTCTTCAATTTAGAAGGACTTGATTTGACAGCCCGATCCGCACGCAACTGCTCCTCCAACAAGGCGAGATCTCGATCTGCGCTATCGGCGCCTCGATCTTTCTTGCGGAGTCCGAGAGCAGCTTGTCTCACCTCCTTCATGGAAAGGACAACATTCCTGCTGCGACCATGTCTAGACAGCTGCGTTGGTTTCTCCGGCGTGGGCGTCCAGAACTGGTCGTGAGATAGCACTGCACTGCTCCCTTTAATCGGAGTGCTAGAGGAAGGTAGGGTTTTCTTTTTCGGAGTGGCGAGGGGAAACTGAGAGGATGCTTCGGTTGAATCCATGGAGAAGATGGAGTGATTAGCGGTCGATTGGAGAGAAATTGTGATGGGATTTGGTAATTAAAAAAGGGATGGGGAAAGGTATTAGGGAGCTAAATCGGTAGCAGTTTGGCGGGTAAATATGGCGGGACGGACTGGCGCGATGCCACGTGGCTGAGAATTCCCGCCACCATAGTCGTGCGAGTCGGGTTGTGGGACCACGGTTATGTTATGCGATCGTGTCGAGTTTAACCAGGGCTGCAACGTGGTAGGTTTGACGGTTTGGCCTTGGGAACGGTTAATATCAGTTTTACTAATAAGAGAATTTAGTTATTTTAACCATCTATTTTACTAAAAAAAACTTTTTAGAGATATGCGACAAATTATTCCTTTTTATATTTAGGTGAGTTTTTTTTTATAAAATAAAATTATAAAGTTGAACATTCGTCTAAAATTAACACTACAACTCTACAAGATAATTTTTCAACTGACCAAGAAGTTAATGTATACTACTATTTTATATGTCACATGCATAGTATTATACTTGGAAACTATTTGCATGATTTTTAGAGGCTGATAAGGAAAACAATTATTTTATCGGAGGATCATTCCTGATTTTTATCATCCTCATCATCCTCAAATGCGTTTTCTATTTTTAGACAACACGTAATTTCTATTTTCAGTAATAAGGATGATGGGGATGATTTTATGGGCAGTTACATTAACGCGTTTTTTGATGAGCAGATGAGAAGGAGGGCTGAACGACACGGAGGAGAGGGAGGGAGCGACACAGTCACGCAGAGGAAAAGAAAATAATTGTTCTAGTTAATATATACAACTATTCTAGTTATATGTATAAGTGATCTAGTTAATATATATAATTGTTCTAGTTAATAGTTAATATAACTAGAACATAATATTCTACTTAATATATATAAAGGTTCTACTTATATACCGATGTGCTTCTCGAAGGAAATGCACGAACCAGTAAACGAGATATACTTATGCAAGTGTATTATCAATGCCCTACCGATAAATTTTACGTGAAGTTTTTTCAACGAGATGTATTTCAAGTCAGAGGGCCCAAACACTGGACAACCTAGTTAAGAGGATGGAGGTTATCATGTCCTCCGTGCAGATGGAATCGTATGGTTGCGTTTGCAACAAGCTTGTCCTCCTTATTTTAAAAATCATCTGTTAAATGAAAACGACATATATCGTATGAAGTAATTATTAGGTTTTTTATTATTAGATGTTTTATTATTATCTGTTTTAATTTCCTATTTTATTACTACTTGTACGTTTATCTGTTTTAATTTGGTCGGATTTAATATGATGTGTTGTTCGATTACTTCGTGTAATATGTGTGTTAATTATATTTACGACTTTTATTTTTTGTGTCAAATTATAACTATTAATATTATGAGACATAACAATTTTTTATTACATTACACAATACAACTTATACTGATACAATGTATCAATAAAAAATAAATTAAAACACATAAAAAACAAAAATCACAATGTATTAAAATTTTGAACCACACAATCTAAAACAAACACATAACTAATCAAAATTATATTACATTAAAATTTTGAACTACATAAACTAAATTTGTAAAGGATCTATTGCTAAGGGTGACTCGAGATAAGAGTCATTTCTAAGGGTGACTCATTGTCAACTACTAACCTCCTTTGGCCGAGACTTGGACGAAGACGATGCATGTATGCAGATTCTCATCCAACGAGGTTGGCTGCTGGATTATGGCTCGAAGGCCCAGACCAGAAGCCCGTCCTCTACACGTAATAGCAGATTCCACATGAAAATTTTATTTTTCTTTTTTTTTAAAATTTAAAATCAGTGGAATATTAATACTCATAAGGATTGTGTGCGACCCTGTATCACTAAATAGTTGTGCCGCATACAATCCTTATGGCTATTAATTTCGCACCAACTAATATTTTTCATTCTGCCATCCATCTTTTTCTCTTTTTCTGTTTCTATTTCTGTTTCTGTGAGAAATAACCATAGCAGGCTGGTCGTATATATAGGAAATATTTGGTCTTAATTATCCGTTTATGAAACGGGTAATAAACTTTATTTTTCGTTTATAAAACGCGTTAATACGTCGGCTCTGTCAAAATCTGCATGCAACGTTATCTGAGTGAGTACAGCCTAATTACCTGTTCCTAAAAGGCGTTGGAAGCCTTTTAACCCGTTTATAAAACGCGTTAGAGAGGAGAGAGAGCGACGCGTTTATAGAACGGGTAATTGCTTGCTCCTTATTAAAAAAAATAAATCATTCTTTCTATTAAAATTTTAGAGGTTAAAATTCTTGTTAAAGATAATTTCAGTATATTTTGGGTCTGTCATTATTATTATTAATTTTTTGGGGATAGGGTGGCAAAAGGGTCTGTTTGTTTTTGTTTCTTGTATGGTTTGTTATCTGTTTATTTTTTTGGTGTATGTTTGATACATTTTGCGTTGGCAGTGGCTGTCAAGTTTATACAAATAAGGGAAAAAAAAGGGGCACAACAAATTTGAGTTGATTGAACCGCAGAGGAAAAATTTGAGTTCTGATCTAAACTTTTAAATGGATCATATCAGATTAGCTTTTGATCCTTCTTTAAAAAGTTACCATTTAGTTCTTGAACTCTGAAAGTAACTATTGTTTCAGGAGGAGAACACGTATATTGAAGAGCCAACTGAGTTTTAAGTTTTCTTTTTCAATAGTATAAAGATCAATTTGATGCAAATAAAAATCCAGAAACAAACTTGATTATGTTTTTGACAAAAAAAAAAATCGAGGATCCAACTTGAATTTCTCAACCGAAAACAATAGCTTAAAAGGCTAACTGAAACAAATGCAAATTTTAGGGGGAATGAAAACAAAACTGCTTGAAAAAAATGCATCGGAAAGTTTCTTGTCATGAGGTAGCATATACACTTAACTAAACTAAACGCAGACTTAATTTTAGATTAATCCTAATTTCCCTCGGAAAAGAAACAAAAAGTGATATTGAAGCTTTCTTAAACTTTGGAAAAAGGTTATGGCATAAAAAAAGGGTCAGTTGTTCAACTCAGCACATAGGGGTGTCAACGGCTCCCGTTTCAACGTGATGCCGTTCCGTATAAACGAAACGGAACGGTTAACGGCACAGGTTTTTGTATCGTTTCAGTAACGAAACGGTAAATGAAATATCATACTCTACCGTTTCGACTGTTTCAGCCTCATTTCAAACTGTTTTATGTATTATTTGTGAAACGGAACGGTTAACGAAACGAAAATTTGTGCCGTTTCATTAACGAAACGGTTTACGAAATGAGTTGGTGTACCGTTTCATTATACGAAACAGAAACGGTAAGAGCCTATTCCGTGCCATTTTGACAGGCCTATCAGCACATGCACAGAACCTGTACACTATGATCACTATCCAATTAGCTTCTTATAACAAAGATTAACACGAACTAAACTCTCTGCGTACCAGCATACAAAACTATAAAGAAACAAAAAGACAAAATTGTTCACAATATTCACAAAAGTCGTCGCCTGAAATTCCTGGCAGTACTTTGGTAGGTGCTAACCATCAAACCAACCCCTATTCCAATTCAAACACAGATACCAAGGCTGATACCAACCCCGACTCGCACTCCTGCAATGAACAAGATAGTTCTTCATCCTCCCCCTCAAAATAGTTAATGCCTTCTCCTAGATCACTATAATCTATATTTAAACTCTTTATACAGTAAAAAATAAGTTTATAAAATTAAAAATAAAAAAGATTGGATTATACATGACAATTACGCACATAAAAAACAAATACTGACCGTTCTGGACAGAATTGTAGCATTTCACGCGATTGTGCATTCATTGCAAGTCATTTGATCACTATAATCTATATTTAAACTCCTTATACACTGGGGAATAAGTTTATAATCTTAAAAATTCAAAAGAATTGGATTATATATGACAATTATGCTCATATAGTGCAAATAATTTGCGTTCTGGCAGAATTGAAAAATTTCATGCGATTGTGCATTCATTTCAACCCATTTAATCACAATAATCTATATTTAAGCTCTATATACAGTGGAGAATAAGTTTATAATCATAAAAATTCAAAAGGATTGGATTATAAAATACAATTACGCACATAAAGTGCAAATAATGAGCGTTCTGGACAGAATTAGAGCATTTTCACGCAATTGTGCATTCATTTCAAATAGTTTGATCACAATAATATATATTTAAGCTCTTTATACGATGGAGAATGAGTTTATCATCTTAAATATTCAAAGATTTGGATTATAGATGGCAATTACACACATATAGTGCAAATAATGTGCGTTATGGACAGAATTAGAGAATTTCAAGTGATTGTGTGTTTATTTTAAATCATTTGTTCACTATAATCTATATTGAAATTCTTTATACAGTGGAGGATAAGTTTATAATCTTAAAAATACAAAAGGATTGGATTATAGATGACAATTACGCATATATAGTGCAAATAATGTGCGTTCTGGACAGAATTGAAAAATTTCATGCGATTTTGCATTCATTGCAAGTCATGTGATCACTATAATTTATATTTAAACTCTTTATACAGTGGAGAATAAGTTTATAATCTTAAAAATTCAAAAGGATTGAATTATACATGGCAATTACGTACATAAAGAGCAAATAATGAGCGTTCTCGACAGAATTGGAGCATTTCTTGCTATTGTGCATTCATTTCAAGTAATTTGATTACAATTGTCTATATTTAAGCTTTTTATACATTGGAGATTGAGTTTATGATCATAAAATTACAAAAGGATTGGATAACAAATGGCAAGTACGCACATATAGTGCAAATAATGTGCATTCTGGACAAAATTGGAGAATTTAAAGAAATTGTGCATCCAACACAAGTCATTTAATCACTATAATCTATATTTAACCTATTTATAAAGTGAAAAATATGTTTATAATCATAAAAATTCAAAAGGTTGGTTTTTACAAGGCAATTATGCGCATAAAGTCCAAATAAAGAGCGTTCTGGACAGATTGGAGCATTTCACGCGATTGTGCATTCATTTCAACTCATTTGATCGCTATAATCTATATTTAAACTCATTATACAGTTAAAAATGAGTTTATGATCTGAAATATTCAAAAGGGTTCCATTATACATGGCAATTACGCACATAAAGTGCAAATCAAGATCGTTCTAGACTGAATTTGAGCATTTCACCCGATTGGGTATTCATTTCAAGTTATTTGATGACAATAATCTATATTTAAACTTTTTATACAGTGGAGATTGAGTTTATGATCTTAAAAATACAAAAGGATTGGATTATATATGGCAATTACGCGCATATAGTACTAGTAATGAGCTTTATGGACAGAATTGGAGCATTACAGGCGATTCTGCATTCATTGCAAGTCATTTGATAACAATAATATATATTTAAGATCTTCATACAGTGAAGAATGAGTTTATGATCATAACAATTCAAAATGATTGGATTATACATGGCGACTACGTACATATAGTGCATATAATGTGTGTTCTCGACAGAATTGGAGAATATCAAGAGATTGTGCATTCATTTCAAGTCATTTGATCTCTATAATCTCTATTTAAGCTCCTTATACAGTGGAGAATATGTTTATAATATTAAAAATTCAAAAGGATTGAATTATACACGGTAATTACGCACATATAGTGCAAATAATATGCGTTTTTGACGTAATTGAAGAATTTCAAACAATTATGCATTCATTTCAAGTCATTTGATAACTATAATCTATATTTAAGCTCTTTATACAGTGGAGAATGAGTTTAAGATCTTAAAACTTCAATAGAATTGGATTATAAATGTCATTTACTCACATAAAGTGCAAATAATGAGCATTCTGGACAGAATTGGAGAATTTCAAGCGATTGTGCATTCATTTCTAGTCATTTGATCACTATAATCTATATTTAAGCACCTTATACAGTGGAAAATATGTTTATATTCTTAAAAATTCAAAAGAATTGGATTATATATGACAATTATGCAAATAAAGTGCAAATAATGAGAGTTAGTGACAGAATTCGAGCATTTCACGCGTTTATGCATTCATTTCAAGCCATTTGATCAAAATAATCAGAATTTATATTCTTTATACAGCGGAAAATGAGTTTATGATCATAAAAATTTAAAAGGATTGGATTATACATGTCAATTACGCATATAAATAGCAAATAATGAGCGTTCTGGACAGAATTGGAGCATTTCACACGATTGTGCATTCATTTCAAGTCTTGTAATCACAAAAATCTATATTTAAGCTATTTATATAGTGGAAACTAAGTTTATAATCTTATAAATTCAAAATGACAGGATTATAAATGTCAATTACGCACATAAAGTGCAAAATAATGAGCGTTCTGGAAAGAATTAGAGCATTTCATGCGATTGTGCAATCATTTCCAGCCATTTGAACCCAAATAATCTATATTTAAGGTCTTTATATAGTGGATAATGAGTTCATGATTTTAAATGTACAAAAGTTTATAATGAGTTTATGATCTTAAAAGTACAAAAGGATTGGATAACAGATGGCAATTACGCACATATAGTGCAAATAATGTGCGTTCTGGACAGAATTGAAGAATTTCAAACAATTGTGCATTCAACACAAGTCATTTGATCACAATAATCTACATTTAAACTCTTTATACAGTGGAGAATAAGTTTATAATCATAAAATTTCAAAAGTATTGGATTATAAATGACAATTACACACATATAGTGCAAATAATGAGAGTTCTGAACAGAATTGGAGAATTTCATGTGATTGTGCTTTCATTTTAAGTCATTTGATCACAGTAATCTATATTTAACCTTTTATACAGTGGAGAATTTGTTTATAATCATAAAAATTCAAAAAGATTGGATTATACAATGCAATTATGCGCATAAAGTGCAAATAATGAGAGTTCCGGACAGATTTGGAGCATTTTCACGCTATTGTGAATTCATTTCAACTCAATTGATCACAATAATCTATATTTAAACTCCCTATATAGTGAAGAATGAGTTTATGATGTGAAAAATTCAAAAGGGTTGCATTATAAATGACAATTATGCACATAAAGTGCAAATCAAGATCGTTCTGGAAAGAATTGGAGCATTTCTCGCGATTGTGCATTAATGTAAAGCCATTTGAGCACAATAATCTATATTTGAGTTCTTTATACAATGGAGAATGAGTTTATGATCTTAAAAATTCGAAAGTATTCTATTATACATGGCAATTATGCACATAAAGTGCAAATCAAGAGTGTTCTGGACAGAATTCAAGCATTTCTCGCGATTGTGCATTCATTTCAAGTCCTTTGATCATAATAATCAGTATTAAAGCTCTTTATCAATTGAGAATGAGTTTATGGTCTTAAAAATTGAAAAGAGTTGGATTGTACATGGCAATTACGAGCATAAAGTGCAAATAATGGGCGTCCTGGACAGAATTGGAGAATTCAAGCGATTGTGCATTCATTTCTTGTCATTTGATCACAATAATCAGTATTTCAACTTTTTATACAGTGGAGAATGTGTTTATGATCTTAAAAATTGAAAAGGATTGGATTATACATGACAATTACGCACATAAAATGCAAATGAAGAGTGTTCTGGACAGAATTGGAGAATTCAAGCGACTGTGCAATAATTTCAAGCCATTTGAACCCAATAATATATATTTAAGCTTTTTATACAATGGGTAATAAGTTTATGATCTTAACAATTCAAAAGGATAGGATTATACATGGCAATTACGCACGTATAGTGCAAATAATGTGTTTTCTGGACAGAATTGGAGAATTTCACGCGATTGTACATTCATTTCAAGTCATTTGATCACTATAATCTATATTAAGCTCTATATAAAGTACAGAATAAGTTTATAATCTTAAAAATACAAAAGGATTGGATTACAGATGGCAATTACGCATATATAGTGCAAATAATGTGCGTTCTGGACAGAATTGGAGAATTTACGCGATTGTGGATTTATTGCAAGTCATTTGATCACTATAATCTATATTTATGGTCCCTATAGAGTGGAGAAGAAGATTATAATCTTAAAAATTTAAAAGGATTAGATTATAGATGGCGATTACGAACATAAAAAGCAAATAATGAGCGTACTAGACTGAATTGGAGCATTTCTTGCTACTGTGCATTCATTTCCAATCATTTGATTACAATAGTCTATATTTAGGCTCTTTATAAAGTGGAGAAGGAATTTATGATCTTTAAAATATAAGAGGATTCGAATACAGATAGCAATTACGCACATATTGTGCAAATAATGTGCGTTCTGGACAGAATTGGAGAATTTGAAGCTATGTGCATTCATTGCAACTCATGATCGCTATAATCTATATTTAAGCTCTTTATACAGTGTAGAATAAGTTTATAATCGTAAAAATTCAAAAGGACTGGATAACATATGGCAACTACGCACATATAGTGCAAATAATGTGCGTTCTGGACAGAATTGGAGAATTTCAAGCAATTGTTCATTCAAAACAAATCATTTGATCACAATAATCTACAATTTAAGCTGTTTATACATTGGAGAATAAGTTTATAATAATAAAATTTCAAAATGATTGGATTATAAATGACAATTACACACATATAGTACAAATAATGTGTGTTCTCGGCATAATTAGAGAATTTCAACCGATTGTGCATTCATTTCAAGTCATTTGATCACTATAATCTATATTTAACCTTTTTATACAGTGGAGAATATGTTTATAATCATAAAAATTCAAAAATATTGGATTATACAATGCAATTATGCGCATAAAGTGCAAATAGTGAGCATTCCGGACAGAATTTGAGCAATTCACGAGATTGTGTATTCATTTCAACTCATTTGATCACTATAATCTTTATTTAAACTCCTTATACAGTGAAGAATGAGTTTATAATTTGAAAAATATAAAAGGGTTGCTATACATGACAATTACGCACATAAAGTGCAAATCAAGATCGTTCTGGAAAGTATTGGAGCATTTGACGCGATTGTGCATTCATTTCAAGTCATTTGGTCACAATAAAATAAATTGAAGCTCTATATACAGTGAAAAATGAGTTTATGATCTTGAATATTCAATACTATAGGATTATACATGGCAATTACGCACATAAAATGCAAATCAAGAGCGTTCTGGACAGAATTGGAGAATTCAAGCGATTTTGCAATCATTTCAAGCCATTTGATCTCTATAATCTATATTTAAATTCTTTATACAGTGGAGAATTAATTTATATTCGAAAAATTTCAAAAGGATTGGATTATACATGGAAATTACGCGCATAAAGTGCAAATAATGAGTGTTCTGGACAGAATTGGAGCATTTCACGCGATTGTGCATTCCTTTGAAGCCATTTGATAACTATTATCTATATTTAAGCTTTGTATACAGTGAAGAATAAATTAATAACTTAAAAATTCAAAAGGATTGGATTATACATAGCAATACGCACGTATAGTGCAAATAATGTGTGTTAAAGACAGAATTGGAGAATTTCAAGAGATTGTGCATTCATTTCAAGTCATTTGATCACTATAATATATATTTAAGCTCTTTATAAAGTAGAGAATAAGTTTATAATCTGAAAAATACAAAAGGATTGGATTGCAGATGGCAATTAGGCATATATATTGCAAATAATGTGCGTTCTGGACAGAATTGGAGAATTTCACGCGATTGTGCATTCATTGCAAGTCATTTGATCACTATAATCTATATTTATGCTCTTTATATGGTGGAGAATAAGTTTATAATCTTAAAAATTCAAAAGCATTGGAGAATAAGTTTTTTATCACTGTCTTCGCGATCTTCTCTTTTTTTTTCTAATTTTTTCATTTGTTGTGTCAGATCAGCTATAGTAAATGGATTTTCTATACATGGCAATTCCTCACATAAAGAGTAAATAATGAGCGTTCTGGACAGAATTTGAGCATTTCTTGCTACTGTGCATTAGTTTCAACTCATTTGATCACAATAGTCTATATTTAAACTCTTTATACTGTGGAGATTTAATTTATGATCTTAAAATCTTAAAAATATAAAAGGATTGGAATATAGATAGCAATTACGCACATATTGTGCAAATGATGTGCGTTCTGGACAGAATTGGAGAATTTAAAACTATTCTGCATTCATCGAAACTCTTTATACAGTGCAGAATAAGTTTATAATCATAAAATTCAAAAGGATTGGATTATACATGGCAATTACGCACATAAATTGCAAATATTGAGTGTTCTGGACAGAATTGGAGCATTGCACGCGATTGTACATTTATTTCAGGCCATTTGATCACAATAATCAATATTTAAACCCTTTATACAGTGGAGATTGAGTTTCTGATCTTAAAAGTTCAAAAGCATTGGATAATATATGGCAAATAAGTCGCTATCTAGCTTTTCTAAAAAAAAAACATATGGCAAATAATGTGCGTTCCGGACAGAATTGGAGAATTTTAGCAATTGTTCATTCAACACAAGTCATTTGATCACAATAATCTACATTTAAGCTATTTATACAGTGAAGAATATGTTTATAATCATAAAATTTAAAAAAGATTGGATTATAAATGAAAATTACACACATAAAGTGCAAATAATGAGCGTTCTGGACAGAATTGGAGCATTTCACGCGAAACTGCATTCATTTGAAGCCATTTGATAACATTAATCTATATTTAAGTTCTTCATACTGTAAAGAATTAGTTTATGATCATAATAATTCGAAAGGATTGTATTATACAATGCAATTAGGCGCAGATATTGCAAATAGTGTGTGTTCTCGACATAATTCGAGAATTTCAAGCTATTGTGCATTTATTTCAAGTCATTTTGATTATTATAATCTATATTTAACCTCTTTATACAGTGGAGAATATGTTTATAATCATAAAAATTCAAAAAGATTGGATTATACAATGCAATTATGCGCATAAAGTGCAAATAATTAGCGTTCTGAACTGAATTAGAGCATTTCACGCTATTGTGCATTCATTTCAACTCATTTGATCACTATAATCTATATTTAAAGTCCTTATACAGTGAAGAATGAGTTTATGATCTGAAAAATTCAAAAGGGTTGCATTATACATGGCAATTACACACATAAAGTGCAAATCAAGATCGTTCTGGACAGAATTAGAGCATTTTACGCGATTGTGCATTCATTTAAAGTCATTAGATAGCAATAATCTATATTTAAGATGTTTTATACAGTGGAGAGAATGTTTATAATCTTTATAAGTTCAAAACGATTGGATTATAGATGGAAATTACGCACATAAAGTGCAAATAATGAGCGTTCTGGTCAGAATTGGAGCATTTCATGCGATTGTGCATTCATTTCAAGCCATTTGAATACTATTATCTATATCTAAACACTTTATACAGTGAAGAATGAGTTTATGATCTTAAAATTGAAAAGGGTTGGATTATACAAGGCAATTACGCACATTGAGTGCAAATCAAGAGCGTTCTGGACAGAATTTGAACATTTCATGTGATTGTGCATTCATTTGAAATCATTTGATTATAATAATCAGTATTAAATCTCTTTATACAATGGAGAATGAGTTTGTGATCCTAAAAATTTAAAAGGGTTGGATTATACATGGCAATTACGCACATAAAGTGCAAATAATGGGCGTTCTGGACAGAATTGCAGAATTCAAGTGATTGTGTATTCATTTCAAGTCATTTGATCACAATAATCAGTATTTCAACTTTTTATACAGTGGAGAACTTGTGTATGATCTTAAAAATTGAAAAGGATTTGACTATATATGGCAATTACACACATAAAGTGCAAATCAAGAGCGTTCTGGACAGAATTGGAGAATTCAAGCGATTGTGCAATCATTTCAAGCCATTTGAACCCAATAATCTATATTTAAGCTCTTTATACAATGCGTAATGATTTTATGATCTTAACAATTCAAAAGGATTGGATTATACATGGCAATTACGCACGTATAGTGAATGAGTTTATGATCTTTAAAATTGAAAAGGATTGGATTATACATGGTAATTACGCACATTAAGTGCAAATCAAGAGCGTTTTGGACAGAATTTCAACATTTCACGCGATTGTGCATTCATTTGAAGTCATTTGATTATAATAATCAGTATTAAATCCCTTTATACAATGGAGAATGAGTTTGTGATCCTAAAAATTTAAAAGGGTTGGATTATACATGGCAATTACGCCATAAAGTGCAAATAATTGGCATTCTGGACAGAATTGGAGAATTCAAGCGATTGTGCATTCATTTCAACTCATTTGATCACAATAATCAGTATTTCAACTTTTTATACAGTGGAGAATGTGTTTATGATCTTAAAAATTGAAAAGGATTGGATTATACATGGCAATTACGCACATAAAGTGCAAATCAAGAGCGTTCTGGACAGAATTGGAGAATTCAAGTGATTGTGCAATCATTTCAAGCCATTTTAACCCTATAATATATATTTAAACTCTTTATACAATGGGTAATGATTTTATGATCTTAACAATTCAAAAGGATTGGATTATACAAGGCAATTGCGTACGTATAGTGCAAATAATATGCATTCTGGACAGATTTGGAGAATTTCACTCGATTGTACATTCATTCCAAGCCATTTGATCAGAATAATCTATATTTAAGTTCTTCATACTGTCAAGAATTAGTTTATGATCATAAAAATTCGAAAGGATTGGATTATACAATGCAATTAGGCGCATGCAGTGCAAATAATGTGTGTTCTCGACATAATTGGAGAATTTCAAGCTATTGTGAATTTATTTCAAGTCATTTGATTCCCATAATCTATATTTAACCTCTCTTATACAATGGAGAATGAGTTTGTGATCCTAAAAATTTAAAATGGTTGGATTATACATGGCAATTAAGCACATAAAATGCAGAATAATGGGCGTTCTGTACAGAATTGGAGAATTCAAGCGATTGTGCATTCATTCAAGTCATTTGATCACAATAATCAGTATTTAAACTTTTTATATAGTGGAGATTGTGTTTATGATCTTAAAAATTGAAAAGGATTGGATTATATATGGCAATTACGCACATAAAGTGCAAATCAAGAGCGTTCTGGACTGAATTGAAGAATTCAAGCGATTGTGCAATCATTTGAAACCATTTGAACCCAATATTCTATATTTAAGCTCTTTATATAATCGGTAATGATTTTATATGATCTTAACAACTTAAAAGGAATGGATTATAAATGGCAATTACGCACGTATAGTGCAAATAATGTGTGTTCTGGACAGAATTGGAGAATTTCACGCGATTGTACATTCATTTCAAGTCATTTGATCACTATAATCTATATTTAAACTCTATATAAAGTAGAGAATAAGTTTATAATCTAAAAAATACAAAAGGATTGGATTACAGATGGCAATTACGCATATATAGTGCAAATAATATGCATCCTGGACAGAATTGGAGAATTTCACGCGATTGTGCATTCATTGCAAGTAATTTGATCACTATAATCTATATTTATGCTCTTTATACAGTTGAGAATAAGTTTGTAATCTTAAAAATTCAAAAGGATTGGATTATACATGGCAATTGCGCACAAAAAAAGCAAATAATATGCGTTCTGGACATAATTGGAGCATGTCTTGCTACTGTGCATTCATTTCAAGTGAATTTGATCATAATAGTCTATATTTAAGCTCTTTATGCAGTGGAGATTTAATTTATGATGTTTAAATATTAAAGGATTTGAATATAGATAGAAATTACACACATATTGTGCAAATAATGTGCGTTCTGGACAGAATTGGAGAATTTAAAGCTATTGTGCATTCATTGCAACTCATTTGATATCTGTAATCTATATTTAAGCTCTTTATGCAGTGCAGAAAAAGTTTATAACCTAAAAATTCAAAAGGATTGGATTATACATGGAAATTACGTCCATAAATTGCAAATAATGAACGTTTTGGACAGAATTTGAGCATTTTCACGCGATTGTGCATTCATTTCAAGCCATTTGATCACAATAATCTATATTTAAGCTCTTTATACAGTGGTGATTGAGTTTATGATCTTAAAAGTACAAAAGGATTGGACAACAGATGACAATTACACACATATGGTGCAAATAATATGCGTTCTGGACTGAATTGGAGAATTTGAAGCAATTGTGCATTCAACACTAGTCATTTGATCACAATAATTTACATTTAAACTCTTTATCCAGTGGAGAATAAGTTTATAATCATAAAATTTCAAAAGGATTGGATTATAATAACAATTACACACATAAAGTGCAAATAATGAGCGTTATGGACAGAATTGGAGCATTTCACGTGATACTGCATTCATTTGAAGCCATTTGATAACAATTATCTATATTTAAGTTTTTCATACTGTGAAGAATTAGTTTATGATCATAAAAATTCAAAAGGATTGGATTATACAATGCAATTAGGCGCATAAAGTGCAAATAATGTGTGTTCTCGACATAATTGGAGAATTTTAAGTGATTATGCATTCATTTCAAGTTTGTTTTGATCACTATAATCCATATTTAGCAACTTTATACAGTGGAGAAAATGTTTATAATCTTAAAAATTTAAAAAGATTGGATTATACAATGCAATTATGCCCATAAAGTGCAAATAATGAGCGTTCCGGACAGAATTGGAGCATTTCACGCGACTGTTCATTCACTTCAACTCATTTGATCACTATAATCTGTTTTAAAGTCCTTATACAGTGAAGAATGAGTTTACGATCTGGAAAATTCAAAAGGGTTGCATTATACATGGCAATTACGCACATAAAGTGCAAATCAAGATCGTTCTGGACAGAATTGGAGCATTTCGCGCGATTGTGCGTTCATTTCAAGTCTTTAGATAGCAATAATCTATATTTAAGATGTTTTATACGGCGGAGAGTAAGTTTATAATCTTAATAAATTCAAAAGGATTGGATTATACATGGAAATTACACACATAGAGTGAAATTAACGAGCGTTCTAGTCAGAATTGGAGCATTTTCACGCGATTGTGCATTCATTTCAAGCCATTTGATCAATATTATCTATATTTAAACTCTTTATACAGTGGAGAATGAGTTTATGACCTTTAAAATTCAAAAGGGTTGTATTATAGATGGCAATTACACACATAAAATGCAAATCAAGAGAGTTCTAGATAGAATTCGAGCATTTCACGCGATTGTGCATTCATTTCAAGTCATTTGAATAATAATCAATATTAAAACCCTTTATACAATGGAGACTGAGCTTGTGATCTTATAAATTTAAAAGGGTTGGATTATACTAGGCAATTATGTACATAAATTGCAAATAATGGGGTTATGGACAGAATTGGAGCATTTCACATGATTGTGCATTCATTTCAAGTCATTTGAAAACAATAAATCAGTATTTAAATTTTTATACAGTGGAGAATGAGTTTATGATCTTAAAAATTTAAAAGGGTTAGATTATACATGACAACTACACACATATAGTGCAAATCAAGAGCGTTCTGGACAAAATTGGAGAATTCAAGCGATTGTGCAATCATTTCAAGCCATTCGAACCCAATAATTTATATTTAAACTCTTTATACAGTGGATAATGAGTTTATGATAATAACAATTCAAAAGGATTGGATTATACATGGCAATTACGCACGTATAGTGCAAATAATGAGCGTTATGGTCAGAATTGGAGCATTTCAGGCGATTGTGCATTCATTTGAAAACATTTGATCACTATTATCTATTTTTAAGCTTTCTATAATGTGCGTTCTGGGCAGAATTGGAAGCGATTGTGCATACATTTCAATTTATTTGATCACCATAATTTATATTTAAGTTTGTTATACAGTGGGGAAAAAATGATGATCTTAAAATTCAAATGGATTGGATTACACATGGCAATTACGCACATATAATGAAAAATAATGTGCGTTCTGGACAGAATAGGAGAAGTTCAAACAATTGTGCTTTCATTTCCAGTCATTTGATCACTATTATCTATATTTATGCTCTTTATACAGTGGAGAATAAGTTTATAATCTTAAAAATTCTATAGGATTGGTTTATACGTGGCAATTACGCACTTAAAAGTGCAAATAATAAGCGCTCTCGAAATAATTGGCGCATTTAAACTGATTTGAACACTATTATCTATATTTAAGCTCTTTATATGTTGGAGAATAAGTTTATAATCTTAAAAATTCAAAGGGATTGGATTATACATGGTAATTACGCACAAAAAATGCAAATAATGAGCGTTCTGGACAGAATAGGAGCATATAACGCGATTGTGCATTTATTTCAAGCCTTTTGATCACAATAATCTATATTTAAGATGTTTCATACAGCGGAGAGTAAGTTTATAATCTTAATAAATTCAAAAGGATTGGATTATACATGGAAATTACGCACATAAAATGTAAATAAAATGAGCATTCTGGTCAGAATTGGAGCATTTCACGCGATTGTGCATTCATTTCAAGCCATTTCAACACTATTATCTATATTTAACATCTTTATACAGTGGAGAATATGATTATAATCATAAAAATTCAAATAAATTGGATTATACAATGCAATTATGCGCATAAAGTGCAAATAATGAGTGTTCCGGACATAATTGGAGCATTTCACGCGATTGTGCATTCGTCTCAACTCAATTGATCACTATAATCTATATTTAAACTCCTTATACAGTGACGAATGAGTTTATGATCTGAAAAATTCAAAGGGTTGCATTATACATGACAACTACGCACATAAAGTGCAAATAATGAGCGTTCTGGTCAGATTTGGAGCATTTCACGCAATTGTGCATTCTTTTCAAGTCATTTGATCACTTTTTCGATATTTAAGCACTTTATAAATTAGAGAATAAGTTTATAATCTTAAAAATACAAAAGGATTGGATTGCAGATGACAATTAAGCATATATAGTGCAAATAATGTGCGTTCTGGACTGAATTGGAGAATTTCACACGATTGTGCATTTATTGTAAGCCATTTGATCACTATAATCTATATTTATGCTTTTTATAGAGTGGAGAATAAGTTTATAATCTTAAAAATTGAAAATGATTGGATTATGCATGACAATTACGCACATAAAGAGCAAATAATGTGCGTTCCGGACAGAATTGGAGCATTTCTTGCTACTGTGCATTCATTTCAAGTCATTTGATCACAATAGTTTATTTTTAAGCTCTTTATACAGTGGAGATTGAATTTATGATCTTAAATTTATAAAACGATTGGAATATAAATAGCAATTACGCACATATTGTCCAAATAATGTGTGTTTTGGACAGAATTGGAGAATTTAAAGCTATTGAGCATTCATTGCAACTCATTTGATCGCTATAATCCATATTTAAGCTCTTTTTACAGTGAAGAATTAGTTTACAATCTTAAAAATTCAAAAGTATTGGATTATACATGGCAATTATGCACATAAATTGCAAATAATGCGCGTTTTGGACAGAATTGGAGCATTTCACGCGATTGTGCATTCATTTCAAGACATTTGATCACAATAATCTATATTTAAGCTCTTTATACAGTTGCAACTGAGTTTGTGATCTTAAAAGTACAAAAGGATTCGATAACAGATGACATTACACACATATAGTGCAAATAATGTGCGTTCTGGACAGAATTGGAGAATTTCAAGCAATTATTTATTCAACACAAGTCATTTGATCACAATAATCTACATTTAAGCTCTTTATACAGTGGAGAATAAGTTTATAATCATAAAATTTCAATAGGATTGGATTATAGATGACAATTCAACACATATAATCCAAATAAAGAGCGTTCTGGATAGAATTGGAGCATTTCAGGTGATACTGCATTCATTTCAAACAATTTGATAATAATAATCTATATTTAAGTTCTTCATACAGTGAAGAATTAGTTTACGATCATAAAAATTCAAAAAGATTAGATTATACATGGCAATTATACACATATAGTGCAAATAATGTGTGTTCTCGACATAATTAGAGAATTTCACTCGATTGTGCATTCATTTCAAGTCATTTGATCACTATAATCTATATTTAACCTCTTTATACAGTGGAGGATATGTTTATAATCATAAAAATTCAAAAATATTGGATTATACAATGCAATTATGCGCGTAAAGTGCAAATAATGAGCGTTCCAGACAGAATTGGAGCATTTCACGAGATTGTGCATTCATTTCAACTCATTTGATCACTATAATCTATATTTAAACTCCTTATACAGTGAAGAATGAGTTTATGATCTGAAAAATTTAAAAGGGTTGCATTATACATGACAATTACGCACATAAAGTACAAATCAAGATCGTTCTGGACAGATTTTGGAGCATTTTCACACGATTGTGCATTCATTTCAAGTCATTAGATAGCATTAATCTATATTTAAGCTCTTTATACAGTGGAGAATAAGTTTTTAATCTTAAAATTTCAAAATGATTGGATTATAAATGGCAATTACGCCCATAAAGTGCAAATAATGTGCGGTCTGGAAAGGATTGGAGAATTCAAGCGATTGTGCTTTATTTTCTAGCCATTTGATCACGATAATCTATATTTAAATTCTTTACATAGCGGAGAATAAATTTATAATCTTAAAAATATAAAAAGGATTGGATTATACATGGCAATTACGCATATAAAGTGCAAATAAGGAGCGTTCTGGACAGAATTCGAGCATTTGACGCGATTGTGCATTCATTTCAAGTCATTTGATCACAATAAAATAAATTGAAGCTCTTTATACAGTGAAAAATGAGTTTATGATCTTGAATATTCAATACTATAGGATTATACATGGCAATTACGCACATAAAATGCAAATCAAGAGCGTTCTGGACAGAATTGGAGAATTCAAGCGATTGTGCAATCATTTCAAGCCATTTGATCACTATAATCTATATTTAAATTCTTTATACAGTGGAGAATAAATTTATATTCATAAAATTTCAAAAGGATTGGATTATACATGGAAATTACGCGCATAAAGTGCAAATAATGAGCGTTCTGGACAGAATTGGAGCATCTCACGCGATTGTGCATTCCTTTGAAGCCATTTGATAACTATTATCTATATTTAAGCTTTGTATACAGTGGAGAATAAATTAATAATCTTAAAAATTCAAAAGGATTGGATTATACAAGGCAATTACATACATAAAGTGCAAATAATGAGCGTTGTGGACAGAATTGGAGCATTTCACTCGATTGTGCATTCATTTCAAGACATGTGATCACAATAATCTATATTTAAGCTCTTTATACGGTGGAGAATTAATTTATGATCCTAAAATACAAAAGTATTATTTTATACATGGCAATTACGTACATATAGTGAAAATAATGTGCGTTCTGGACAGAGTTGGAAAATTTCAAGCGATTGTGCATACATTTCAATTTATTTGATCACCATAATCTATATTTAAGTTCGTTATACAGTGTGGTAAGAAATTATGATCTTAAAATTCAAATGGATTGGATTACACATGGCAATTGCGCACATATAATAAAAAATAATGTGCGTTCTGGACAGAATAGGAGAATTTCAAACGATTGTGCTTTCATTTCAAGTCATTTGATCATTATTATCTATATTTAAGCTCTTTATACAATGAAGAATGAATTTATAATCTTAAAAATTTTATAGGATTGGATTATACATGACAATTACGCACTTAAAGTGCAAATAATGAGCGTTCTGGAAATAATTGGTGCATTTCAACTGATTTGATCACTATTATCTATTTTTAAGCTTTTTTTGTGTTGGAGAATAAGTTTATAATCTTAAAAATTCAAAGGGATTGGATGATACATGGCCATTACGCACATAAAGTGCAAATAATGAGCGTTCTGGACAGAATAGGAGCATATCAAGCGATTGTGCATTTATTTCTAGTCATCTGATCACAATAATCTATATTTGAGCTCTTTCTACAGTGGAGAATGAGTTTATGATCTTGGAAATTCAAAAGAGTTGGATTATACATGGCAATTACGCACATAAAGTGCAAATCAATTTCGTTCTGAATAGTATTGGAGAATTCAAGCGATTGCGCAATCAGTTCAAACTATTTGATCACTATAATTTATATTTAAGCTCTTTATACAGTGGAGAATAAGTTTATTATATAAAAATTCCGAAGAATTGGATATACATGGCAATTACGTACATAAGGTGCAAATAACTAGCGTTCTGGACAAAATTGGAGCATTTCACGCCATTGTGTATTCATTTCTAGTCATCTGATCACTATAATCTACATTTATGATCGTTATATAGTGGAGAATTAGTTTATGATCTTAAAAAAAATTCAAAATGGTTGGATTATAAATGGCAATTACGCACATATAGTGCAAATAATGTTCGTTTTAGATAAAATTGAAGAATTTCAAGCGATTGTGCAATCATTGAAGTCATTTGATCACTATAATCTATATTTAAGCTCTTTATTAAGTGGAGAATATTTTTATAATCTTAAAATTCCAAAAGGATTGGATTTTACATGACAATTACGTACATAAATTGCACATAATGAGCGTTCTGGACAAAATTGGAGCATTTCTCGCGATTGTGCATTCATTTTAAGGCATTTGATCACAATAATCTATATTTAAGCTCTTAATACTGTGGAGATTGAGTTTATGATTTTAAAAATATAAAAGTAGTGGATTAGAGATGACAATTACGCACATATAGTGCAAATAATGTGTGTTCTAGACAAAATTGGAGAATTTCAATCGATTGTGCATTCCTTGCAAGTCATTTGTTCACTATAATCTATATTTAAGCTCTTTATACAGTGGGGAATAAGTTTATAATCTTATAAATTCAAAAGGATTGGATTATATATGGCAATTACGCACATAAAGTTCAAATAATGAGCATTTTAGATGGAATTGGAGCATTTCACGTGATTCTGCATTCATTTCAACTCATTTGATCACTATAATCTATATTTAAGCTCATTATACAGTGTAGAATGAGTTTAAAACTTTATAAATTTAAAAGAATTGGATTATACATGGCATTTACACACATAAAGTGCAAATAATGTGTGTTCTGGACAGATTTGGATCATGTTACGCTATTGTGCATTAATTTCAAGTCATTTGATCAAAATAATCTATATTTAAGCTCTATATATAGTGGAGAATGAGTTTATGACCTTAAAAATTCATGGATTATACATTGCAATTACGATCATATAGTGTGAAATAATGTGCGTTCTGGACAGAATTGGAGAATTTCAAGCGATTGTGCATTCATTTCTAGTCATTTGATAACTATAATCTATATTTAAATTTGCTATACAGTGGAGAATAATTTTATAATCTTGAAAATTTAAAAATATTAGATTATAAATGGCAATTATCTACATAAAGTGCAAATAATGAGAATTTTAGACAGAATTGAAGCATTTCACGCGATTGTTCTAGACAGAATTTGAACTATCTCTTTCTTTTTTAAAAAAAATTTGAACGAACACTTGATTTGCAAAAAATGGGCACTTGATTTTACCATGATTTGGTCTCTTTCGATTCATCCTCCCGTCATTAAAACTAAATCATCAATGATGTCATCTTTTTAATTATTAAGCTGATCATGATTGGAACGGAGCCGCACTTGCATCTTTTTATATTTTAAAGAAATAATTCTATCATTCAGTTATATATATAAAGTATCTAGTTAATATACGTAAAAGACAAAAAGTTCTACTTATATATATATATAAAGGTTCTGAAAAATCTGGTTCTCTTCCTCCCTCCTCCTCTCATTCGCTCATTCCTTCTGATTCGCTCATCTTCTCTAGACTTCCTCATCCCTCTTCTATCATTCTCTGGACTTCTATCATCCTCTCTCTTCTATATCATCCCCTGGACTTCCGCGTTTTCTAAAAATGGAAGAAATTAACGCGTCTGTAGAGGGGATGATAAAAGAGGAGGATGACACAAATAAGTGTTGTCATCATTTGTTCAGAATTTTACATGCATATTCAACTTATTTTCATTGAACTTATTTGTTTGTATGTGTTCATTTAGATCTTCTATATGTTCACTTTATTTGTTGTATATGTTCATTTTATATTTATTGATGACAGTAATCAGTGGCGAAGCCAGGACTGAGGAATGGTAGGGGCTAAAATCTGATCAAATGAAATTGAGAACCGGGCCATGTTTGGATACACGCGAACAAAGCCAGTTTGGCGATTACCATACCTGAGCCGAATACGAACAAGGCCATATCCGTGAGTGTATTCTAGATTCTAGAATTTTGGGGAATACGAACAAGCTGCACGAATAATGGAAACGAATTGGGAAAAGAATTTTTTATTATTATCTTGATTTGCGAATCCTAGTTCGCTACAGGAACCAAACACACATAACAAGTTTAAGTTTTAATTACTTGAAGCATACCAACAACCATTGATCTTTCTTAACTGAAGCATCATTGAATATAATATTTCTTAATATTTCTTATCTTAGGGTGCGTTTGGATCATTGGAAGAAAGAAGAAGAAGGAAGAAGAAGAAAAAAAATTATAAACAATCCAAGCTCTTCACAAAGTTACACACTTCCCAATACTTCTTCCCACTTCTTCCCTTCTTTCCTTCTTCCCACACCTATCCAAACGGAGCCTTAAGAATAATATTTTGAACCTAGAAAAGGCCATGAACTTAATTATATAAATTTATCTAAATAAATTAACGTATGAGAAGAATAAAATTCTAATTATTAGGAGGGACCTGGCCCTTGCCAATCCCCTCTGGCTTTGCCACTGACAGTGATCAATTTCCGTAACAGCTAAGTATCATAAAACACGGTAATGATGAATAAGAAAAATTCATTACTACCAACTAAGCTCCGGATGGAGAATGTAATAGATTCTAGTAAATTCAACAACTAGGAATATTTTCTACTTTTCTTTATTGCGAAATTACTTGATAGCGTGTTTTCTTTCAAATCCCAATTTTTATCGCTTTTTACTTGTACCTTTATTTGCAAATTCACCATAGAGTTGAAAGCATGAGTAGGTACTGGAAAACATATTAAAAAATTGTCAATTTTCACATCTAATTATTTTTATTCATATATCTAATTGTTCTATTTAATGTAAGTAATTGTTCTAGTTAATAATAATTGTTCTAGTTACTAAACTAATTATTCTACTTGGTATACTAATTATACAATAAGGTCAGCGACACAGAAAAAGAAGATGCAGATGAGAATAGCATAGGTGCTGGATCAATCCGACTCTGCTGTTGCGCGACACAGAGTGTAGCGCACTACGAGCCGTCTGATCTTGATCGGATGGTTCACTTTTTACGGGCCTATCAATCTAGGTTACATGCACGGGGCTCCCTTGTCCATTGGATCTTAATCAGACGGCCAGCATACCGAGCGACACGCGGTGTCGCGCGACAGCAGATCTCATTTCGTGCTGGATGAGCCCAAAAAAAGAAAAGAAGAGATGAGGATGATGAGAATGATTTTTTATTCTCTAGATTTTTCTATTAATGAGGATGAGACCAAAAGAAGAAAGAGAGGATGAGTATGATAGTAATGATTTTTCATCTTCTAGATTTTTCTATTAATGAAAATGTTAGATAATTAATGAAGCCTCCGTTTGGATGCGTTGAGAAGTAGGAAGAAGGAGGAAGGGAAGAAAAAAATTATAAACAATCCAAACTCTTCATAAAGTTACACACTTCCCAATACTTCTTCCCTTCTTTCCTTCTTCCCACACTTATCCAAACGGAGCCGAAGACATGAGAATGATGAAGATGATGGAATCTGGTAAATAATTCCCAAAGTTTACTCATTATTTCAATTCGACCAATAGTTTTTGAGGTTAGGCCCATTTCTTTAAAAAAAAAAAATGCCGCTCATCAGCGGCAGAAATGCGTTTATTGGTCCGGTGCACTATAGCAATATCGTTGTATATCTCATCTTCCCCCACCTTATTCGATTACTATTTTCAAGATCAATCATCACTCAAGACTCAAGAGAGTATAATTTAATTGCTTCATGATCTGGAGCTGCATCATACTTTTTGTACGGATACGATCCATCATCAATAACCCTCTCTTCTTCTTCTCCCCTCCGGGTCGATTATTCGATACAAGCAAGCAAGTGATAAAATAAATATATATTCAATACAACACAGTTGTGCAAAACGTGCCGAAAGAGATTCGCGCACCAACCTCCGGCGGAGCAAATAAGCAATGAAGAATTGAAGATGATGGTCGCCGTTAAGATCTGCATCAAGCCTGATAAGGTTCTAATCCCCTTTCGCTACCATCAATTAGGCCAATCTGTTTATCAAGCTAAACCCTTAACCCTTTTATGCACATAACTTGATGTCGATTAGGCATTTAGGCTAATAAGTTGGTTCGTTTGTATAGTTCCGAGCTATAAAAAATCAATCAAAGATAATTATCGTGGGACTTTTTTTCTCAGACTGGGATGGAAACACAAACACCCAATGTGAAGATGTCAATGAACCCGTTTTGTGAGATTGCGCTGGAGGAAGCGCTGACTATCAAATTTAACGTGCCATAAGTCCATAACCCGGTATTTTTTCTATTTACACCAAAATTTCATTTTCATTGTCAAAGTTTAATTCCGTTTTTAAATAATGTATATTGGTAGAAATAATAAGCCGAGGTAATTACCAAGGACAGAGACTAATACATATTTTTCTCGTGGATTTGGAAATTGGTGATTCGATCAACTTGAAATTATTAATTGGACAAATTAAGCTTGGCAGGTTATATGGGTTGTGGGCAATGTATTTTTTTTTCATTGAGATCTGGACCATTAAATCAGAAGTAAATTCTCTAACAGAACTATTAAAATAATGCCCAAGTCTACTTACAGCACATGTAATCTTGGGGAGGTGACATAGGCTGATATGCAATAATGTAGCTATAAATCAAACACTCAGGTGAGATCTAATCAAAATTATCAGCTCTAAGAAAATGGCAATGCCAACAGACACCACCAGTGCTTGTCAAACCAATAGCATTCTAAAAGAGTTCAAGGAATTCGATGACACAAAAGCAGGCGTAAAAGGCCTCGTCGACTCTGGCATAGAAAAGATTCCAGAATTCTTTATCCAACCTCAAGAGCTCCTCCCGAAATCATCGGAGGTTGCCCCTCCCAGCCTTCGAGTTCCAATTATAGACCTTGAAGCAATTCACAAAGATGCAGATTCCTATAAACAGATTGTTCAAGAGCTAAAACAAGCTTCGGAATCCTGGGGATTTTTTCAGTTGGTGAATCACAATGTCCCGAAAGCTTTGTTGGATGAGGTAATTAAAGGAATTAAAGAATTTAATGAGGGAAATAAGGATGTGAAAGAGAAACTATATAGCCGGGATATAAAGAAGAAAGTGTCGTTCGCATCCAACTTGAACCTCTACCAGATGAGTGCGGCCAATTGGCGGGATACACTTAACTGTTTGTTTGATGACTCCTTAGACCCTACTGACATTCCACTAGTCTGCAGGTAAAAAAAAATAAATATTTTCTCGCCAGTTCTCTCAAATAACATTAAAGCAAAAAAAAGTGCATGACAATTTGAATATCATAGACATAATAATAAAGCTGTTTGTAGTGGTCGGTGATCTTGTAATTGGCCAAACAAACATTTTACATAATGGCAGTGATTTTTATAATTTGAGTTAGTGTCATCATATTCAATAAAAAAAAATGAGGCGGTAAAGGATATAATTTCTGAAAACAAAGAACCTATTTTAAGATGTGTGCATTTACCAAATAATTGGTCTTGGTAATTTTTCAGAGATGCGTTTATGAAGTACAGGGAAGACCTACTGCCAGTTGCAGAAACATTGTATGAGTTGCTATCAGTAGCTCTTGGCCTCCCTTCAGACCACATAAGAGGCATGAATTGTGCAAAAACACAAATATTTGTTGCTCATTACTATCCACCTTGTCCAGAACCACAACTGACAATGGGTACCAGCACACACACTGACCCATCTTTTGTCACTTTTCTCCTCCAAGACAGTCTGGGAGGCCTTCAAATACTTCATGATGATCATTGGGTTGATGTTACTCCCATTCCTGGGGCATTGGTGGTGAACATCGGCGATCTCCTCCAGGTAAAAAGAAAAAAATAATAAATAAAGGAAGTGCGGAGTATTAATTATATTTCTAAAATACTGAGTCGTATACTAATCCAATTGTTATAGAAATTTTTTTATCCACTCTACTATTTCTAAAACTAAATGAGATCAAGACATTTAAAAATGATGAAACTTAACAAATTAACAGTCTCCTCTCTTTATTAAAGTACAATAATACAACATCAACTGGTTGGTTATATAATATATATGCTGAACTGAACTACTTAATTGCTTTCTCTTTTTGTGGTAGTTGGCTAGCAATGACAAGTTCAAGAGCACCAAGCATCGGGTGTTAGCTAGCACAAGAGGACCAAGGATTTCGTTAGCAACATTTTTAGTTCCAGCTTTTGATAAGAAGAAACCATTCGGTCCAATTAAAGAGTTGTTATCTGATAAGAATCCTCCATTATACAAGGAAGTTCTTGCGACTGATTATTTGAAGTCCTACGTTTCCAAGGGACTCAATTCGTCAGCTTTAAGCTATTTCAAGCTTTAACTTTTGTTGCCGAAGTTATTATATGTAGAATACAATGGTTGCAAGGAATTTAGTGCCTCAAGTTATGGTTCTTAACTTGTGGAAGTATTTCGTTACAATATGATGTTGATGCTCATAAAGTGAACTCTAATATTAGTACTGCACTTCTCATAAGCCTTTTTTTTATTATTATCTTACAATTTTAAAATTAACAGGGACCGATTCATCTTTATTCACTATACATAATATAAATGAAACAAATATATATAGTTTTAGTTTATGTCAATAATATAATTATACCAAAATTAATAATAAATAAATGAATTTTGTAAAAAAAATTATAAAAGAAATGTTTGAAAATAAGGATAAATTAAAGTATTTTTTACAGTTGAGGAAGTTATATTGAGAATATTTTAAAAGCAATTATTGAGAACAAGTTCTTATTTTAGTTGTACTAAAAGAAAAAAGATATCTTGATTCGAAACTTACCTAAAGAATTTAAAATTATAAAAATAATTAGAAGATTTGATTTCATTTTATTTTCTTTTTTTAAAAAAATAAAGAATGAAATTAAACCTTTTGCTTCGGTGGTTGAAATGAAACCTTTTGAAACATCAAACAATCCCTCTGTAGTCTGTCCACTCCAGGGTGGGGCGGTTTTCGCCCATACCAGAAACATAATTCACGTTTGCACGCTGAAGTTGGTTGACCAGTCAACATCGCTAGAGTAACAATGATTCCTTCAAATCCTTCCTAATATAACCAAAATCGAATCCAGGCCCAGGCCCAGCGACCTAGCCAGGAGTCCACGACCCGACATTCTGTCTCTGACACAGGCCCTGATTAATGGGCTTGCTTATTGGCTAACGATGGTTACGACGCTTAACTTAAGGCCTTAAAGCCTAGATCCTATAGGTGGGACCGCTCTAGCGGAACGGACTCTCTTTCTTCAATCCGTTTCAGACATCACCACCAAATCCGAAAGCCAACACAGGCACCAAGCACGGTGGCGGAGAGAGAGAGAGACGCACTTTCCTTCTCTCTTCCCCACTGCCATATTACTTCTTCACAAAACTTGAAAGCAAAGTTAGGGTTTGGAGGCACCGAGTCGATTCCAACCCGGCTTCGATGAAGGCCAGGTGCTCCTACCGCCCCGACCTCCCTGCGACAGGGGCCTCCGACGACTGGGGCGACGGCTCCTGGACCGTCGACTGCTCGTGCGGCGTCAACTTCGACGATGGCGAGGAGATGGTGAGTTGCGACGAGTGCGGCGTCTGGGTGCACACTAGGTGTGCCAGGTTTGTCAAAGGGGAACCCTCCTTTGCTTGCCATAATTGTAAAGCGGCTGCTGCCCCGTCGGGCGGTGACCAGTCCGGGCCGACTGGTTTCCCTTCTGATAATGAGGAGACTGAGGTTGCTCAACTTCTGGCTGAGTTGCCCATGAAAACCGGCCCCGCTTCACTCCCGCCTTTTCGCAAATGGGCCGAGGTTCCGTTGCAGGATCGGGTCCATGTGCAGGGTGTTCCTGGTGGAGATGCATCTCTTTTTAAGGTAATTGTTTCTGGCTGTATGGAGTAATTAGGATTAATTTGGTAATAAATTAGAAGGAATTAGGTTAGAAGGAAAAACAAATCAACAATTTTTGTATAACTGTGGCGCCGTGGCCTATTGACTTGTCTTATTATGGTTTGGTGTTGTTTATTTTTCAAGTGAGACTCTTTTTCCCAATCAGTGGTTTGGTAAGTCCTTGCATTATCATCTTATAGCAAAATATTGTTCAACACCCATAGAAAGAAGTTGAGTGTTTCTTATTTTATCTGAGGCACTGTTTAGGTTTCTTATAGTTTTGTGCCCTGATTTTGGCAATTTGGATAATTAGAATGAATTAGGTAAACAAGACAATCAAATTGACAGAAAAATACAGAATGCAGTCCAGGATCTGGCAGAAGTTTTGTTTCTCTGTATTCTTTTTCAAATATTTCTGAAATATCCCTAGTTTGAAATGTTTAGCAAATTTATGCTGAAGTTCCAGACCTTGATCTCACAGTCAGAAGTGTATCTGACTGTAAGAAGTTACCTTTTCTTTATTGGCTGTGACTACACAGTTAGACATACATATTATAGTCATGCAAAGTTGTGGCCTTATGTGATGAGATCCCCAGGCATAGTAAAGCGAAAGAGCTTTAGATGTAGACTAGGTCTAGGGTTTAGCAAGAGCCAAAGATGAGAGGAAGATTGGTGGGTGAGGGGTGGGGGTGGTGGTGGGAGTTTTAATTTCGAAAGATTAACCTGCATTTCTGTAAAGTCATTACTTATAGTTATATTTTATTAATAGTGTTGGATCTTTCAATAGACTTATCAATAGTACGCAATAAAGGAGCATCTGTTTTCGTTAGAGAGAGAGAGTGAGAGAGAGAGACATATATCTGCTTTGTGTTTCATTTGATCAAGTCATGCACCTTGCAAATTTCCTGCCTTTATAATTAGTGACCACTCTAACTGGCTTAAGAATATACTTAGCAAGTAACCAACTAGGAATTTTAACAACCAGTGTAGCAATTTTGAAGTCCGCTCATTGTACAGGGTGGCATATCATCAGTCTTCAATGCCAATTTGTGGCGCTGCACAGGTTATGTGCCGAAGAAGTTTGGCTTTCAGTACAGGGAGTTCCCTTGCTGGGAAGAGGTCAAGGATGGAGATAGCCAACCTAATGTAAGCCAGGGTGCTGATGCACTCTTTGCGCTTTCCAAGGAGGCTGAGGCAGCTGTTGCACTTCCTCAAGGCACTGTCAGAAAAATATTCAAGCTGGGAGATACAGCTGTGGTTGCAGAAAAAAAGGACAAGCACCGAATTCGTCCCGCCGGGGATCGTTCCAATAAAAAAAGGAAGGATGGATGTGGAGAAACAAAAGACCACAGTGTCACGAAGAAATCTTCTTGGGATAACAAGAGGAGAGGTGTTTGCTTTATCCATTTTTTATTCAAATATTGTTACATTGGAGAAGTAAATGTTAAATGGGGTTTAAATTCTAAGAGTTTATCTGAAATGTGATTCGGTTGTTATGCAGAAAACTTTAAAGTTAAGTTTTTGCAATGTGGTTGTGGTGTTGTCGTGTGGCAGATGCCTGGATTCATTACTTAACCAGTGTATTTTGGTCCCTTTTTGTGCTTTCTTTTTTTATGTGTTTAAGTGGGTTTCTGGAGGAGTGGTTTAATGACGAAAGCTCTCAACATAGGTGGCCATAAAAAGAAAAAAGGACCGAAACAAATTAATAGAACCCAGTGACAATAACGGTTCGCTTCTGCTACTGACAGTCTTTACTGGGATAATTGCGTGTCAGCTACCAGTTTTGCCAATACTTTTCTTAGTTGATGTATCATAAATATATACCTAATTAGATTATATATAGACTGTTTCTGTTAGAAGTTTTAAATAGGTATTATTTGCAATAAATACTGAAGTTCCACACTAGTACAAAAGAATTCAAGATCTAATTACCTTGCTGCCTTCCTGTTATTGTCTTGATATTATAGAGACTAATAATGTTTACGTTGGTAATGTATTATTTTGTTATTCTGCATTGATGCAACAGATTCGCTTCCTATAGTTCATGGCACCATATCTCGCATCCATGAGGACAGGGTTCTGCATGTGGGGGAGTCGGTTCCAGAGGAAAAGAGCGAAACCAAAATAGGAGACGCTTCAGAAAAATCGACCTCAAATGATCAGGTTGGTGAAGGATTCGGAGATACTAGAGAAGACATGGATATAGATAAGTCCTCTATAGAGAAATTGCCGGAACCAAGCAAAGAGCAAAACACAATTGAGAAATTTGAAGCTGTGAATGCAGTACAGATTGAGGTTTCCTCGAAGGCTCGAGGAACTGATGAATCAGTTGAAGCTGAGGTATCTCTTCTTTTCAAAACACAGCAATCTGTAATACTACACTTTTTTATAGAAGAACCGTCTACTTTTTCTTGTGCTTCTTGCTATTAGATTTATCAAATATAAGTCCTAATAATTTTTGTCAGGATTTTGCGGAGGCATTGCATGCAATGGAGATGCTGAAAGATGAGGCCAGGCTGAAGGAGAACAAAAATGAAGGTGCTGCATCTCGGATCACCTATTCCAATTCAGAACATACTTTGCTAGGGTCAAATTTAGATAAAGTAAATGTGAAATCAGAGAATGTTCCCCAATATCCAATGGAAACAAAAGATGAGCCTTATAGTGAACATCTTCTGCAGCATGCAAAACTGTCGCAAGGTAATAACAGGACTGATACTATAAAAGATGAAAATGAAGCTGATACAGCTGAAGGGGGTTTTGCATTTAGAAGTGCAGAATCAAGTAAGCACACACCTGGTACTGATGAATCTACAAAGGGTGCACCAAAAGCTTCTGCTTCTTCATCTGACCCCTTGGCCCATAAATCATGCTCTTCTGGTTTATCGAGGCCAGCTATATCAGGTTCCTTGGATAGATCCAAGGATCCACAAGTTAGGCTAAAGACTGCCAATGCAGATTTGAAAAGCCCGTCCCAAGACCATTCTTCAAAACACCCCATAATATACCATGCAAAAGGCTCAGCATCATCTTCACAAAAATCTTCTCAAGCAAGTAAAGTTCCTTCCTACTTTGTAATAAAGAATAAAACAGTTAATATGAAGGAACATGTAGCCAAACCTGCTGCCAATGTGGACGAGTCGCCTTCAACTAGTTCTCGAAGTAAGCTGGGGCCTGTGAACACATGCCAAAAGGGTGAGAGGAGCCAGCAGAAGCAAGATCCAGATGCATGCAACAACTCAGCACTTGGGACTCTGCAAATGTCTGATGCTACTGCTAACCTGAGCGATGAACAGGTATGTGATTTGAACTTGTGTTTGTTTGCAAGTTTGTTAAACCAGTAGAGAATCAAAGATCACAACACTATTTCTTGTGAATTATTTATACCTTTTGTGTCTGAGAATAAATATTTGAGCTGAGTAAAAAAAGGAATAGTAAGAACAGCAACATTTGCTGAGTTCTTGTGGTATTACTTGTTCTAGTGGGCTGATTACTGCCGCAAGCCCGCAACTTTATTCATGTATTTTCTTTTCTTTTTCACCTTTTCTCTTATCGGCAGCTTGCACTATTATTGCATCAACAACTCAACAGTTCTCCCAGGGTTCCTAGGGTCCCACGCTTGCGTCAGACTCCAGGCATGCAGACAACCCTTCCGGCTGCAACTTCTATGCTTTCAAAGCGTTCTTCAGCCTCTGGTGGAAGGGATCATATTATAGTAAGCTTGCTGCCTTAGAATGGTTTGAAATAAATTTTTCTTATACTTAAAATCCTAGACTTAAATGTGAGAAATGTAAATGCAATGCTCATCCAATATAAACTTATGCTCATATTGTAATTAGTTTTAAGGGTTTCTCTGGTATACCTTGTAGATCCTTAATGAATGCTAACTTAAATGTGAGTTTTCTTATGCCAAAATAATTCCATATAAAATAACATAATGTAATGTCATCTTTGTCCCTTCAAATTTAAAAAATATCATGAATATCCCTTTGAAATAATAAATATCATAGATGATACCGTGCAAGTACCTGGGCCAAGGCATCAAAATTTCATAGATGACAGCTCTACCATTTTTCCTTTGCTGGAGTAGTAATTAATTTAATGGGCAAGAATTTATTTTTTAAATAATATACTTAAGTTAATCAACCAAGGTAAAAGTATAATAGATATTGAATGAAATAGGGCCGGCTTGATGGTCAAGTAATGGGTATAATGTTGCACTTCTTGCAGTTTTGCAGAGAGATCTTTATGGAGATATATTGATGTTTTGTAGGGTATGCATATTTTCTGTTTTACTGGGCATTCATGTTCTTTTATGTTTTTGAGGGGTGCATAAAATTCTTTTTTTTATATGATAGATATTTTCTTAAATAAAAAATAACCATAGGATATCTTCCTAAATTGTTAGTAATTGGAATAATATTGATCCTGTAGGCACCCAAAAAGAAGCATAGAGAGGAGACCACAAAAGAGCGTTCCCGTGAATCTTCCGGGATGAATGATGGGAAAGGAAGCAAGTCTGGAACCAGCCAATCTACTTCTGCTAGCAAGGATTCTGACAAGAGGTTACTGGATATGCCAGCGCATCAGAGCCCCACAGCTTCCTCGACTGAAGGTGCAACTAGTAGTAAACCACCTGTAGAAGCTAGTTGTGGCCCAGGTGATGGCACCAGTAGCAAATGTCATACTCTACCAGGTAGTTATTTGGGACTGATAATGGTATTGTTAAAATCATATATACCTTTACAATAAATGCCTCTGTGGAATAGAGAACATAAAGCAACTCTTTCATTTTTCTGTTCCCATTTTGTATAGATGTCCAGCAAACAGTTTGTTCCTCAATGTTTCTCTGTACTTAGGCGAACGAATCACTAAGTTGGTTACTTCTGACCAAATTTGGTTATAGGTTGGAATTTACCATGTTTTAAAGCATGCTAGATGGGCAATTCAGAGCATGCATGGTACTTTGTGTCTTGCAGGAGAAAACCGTTCTATGTTTTCCCAATAATTTATTGCTTAAAACTGTCTCAACAAAAAACAAGTAGTTATTTTAGCCTGCTGTAGGGAGATGGTATTCATGTGTCTTCAATCATAATTAAGTTCTTAATTTGAATTATGATTAGCAAGTATTGTTATGTTATATGATGCCCAACTGTTAACCGATTGAATACAAGAAACCATTTTTCAATGTATGATCCCAAGTCACTGCTGACTGCTATCCTTTTTTTCAGGATTAATCGATGAGATCTTTAATGCGAATCCACACATTACTTACGATGATCTGTGCTGCAGTGTCTCTCAGGTGAATATTAGTACTTTTTGGTTTAAGGTTCATTAATGTACTTCTCATGTAATTTCTTCTTTGGGAGAACAATTTTAATTTTAAATTTAATTTTTAACTGAGCAGAGCTAGTACCACAATATGTAATATTTGCATGGAACAGAGTAGACAAATTGCTCCTTATAGCAGCACTTTTTCTCCTTTTTCTCTGGTGATGTGTAAACTGTACTTTTCGGACTATCACTAGTGGCATATAAATTTAAAACAACAGTGGGAGAAAGTTTCCACTAATTTGAAGGTTAGGTTTCTAGATACAAAGTGTCCATTAATGTATGAGAAATGCTAGTGTCCAATATATAAGATGGATGAGTCAGTCCAATATGATCGTTTTCACGTTTTTAAATTTCAAACAACCGATCCGAGCTGTTTCTCCATATTGAAAAGTTACAAGAAACCAATTTTTACATTTTTTCGAATTTTTTTACTATTATTTTGGTATTTTTGAAAATTCATGATACAAACATTATGGATCGTCCAATAACAACAATTTTCTAAAATACCAAAAAAATAGTAAAAAAATTCGAAAAAAAATGTAAAAATTGGTTTCTTATAAGTTTTCAATATGGAGAACATATTGAACGGTTCGGATCGGTTGTTTGAAATTTAAAAACGTGAAAACGATTGTATTGGACAGAGCTCATCCGTCCAATATATTGGACTCTAGCATTTCTCTGTATGTATAGCTCAGGGTTCTAGGTAGTAAATTTGTGGGTTAAAGTGACTGAATTTTGAGATGATGACTGCAGGTCCTAAAATGTAGCAAAGTGACCCATAATTTATAGGTCACTCTTATTGGTACTGAATTGGTGGGTATCAATACAGGTTAGGATTGTTGATGCTGAGCTTGAATCATTTTTCCTCTCCTATCTATCTTAGGTTACCTGTCCTTTACATTTCTCTCTTTTTTTTTAGCACTGGAGTAACTTGAGAAAACCAAACGGTGAGAAGTATGCATATACTACCCCGGTTCATGCTGTTCATGACATTTTGAGGAATAGGAGGGAATGGGCTCATCTAATTGATCAGGCCTCGAAGGTAGAGAATAATGCAACATCCTTTGCCATTTTCATGCTTTTGTTACCTTCATATAGGCTTTGTTTTATTCTATAATCTATTCAAGTGAAGCTAATATAAGCCAGTGTTGTGTTAGAAAATGATATGATTTGCTATTATTTCAAGTGTGAAGTCTTGTAAGCATATTGAGCAATATAGAAAACTCTACTGAATTTAAGGAATTATGAGAGGGAGCACTGGTGGCACTAGAGTTTGGAGCTTCTAGTTGAATAAAGTGTGAAAAAAGATAATACATGATAATTGTATTATGCTCATTGCTCAAGAGAATAGAAATGGACACTTTCATCTTATTTGTTGAACATAAATTGCTACAAGACTGTTATTTATTTACCTACCAAGTTATTAATGTGCTGTTATGCAATTGTTGTTTCAGACAAATTCAAGCAAGAAGAGAAAGAGTTTGATTGCTGAAGGAGAAAAGGACTTGAATGGATCTGATAAGGAGAAATCCAAGAATAAGATGGAGTCTGAGGAAGAAAAAACTGATGAATCAGAATCAAACAGTGAGGATTTTGCACAGGAAAAGAGGACAGCTAGGAAGCGCAGAAGGTTGGAGCTACGGGGAAGAAGTGTGAAAGATGTTCGAAGGAAGAAAAGCAAACACAAAAATTATGGCCCTGATGACCCTTCGTACTCAGATTCGAGTTCTGACCATGAGGGTAAGTATGATGGTAACACGAGTGATGATGCTTCTAGAGCTCAGACTGCTGGGTCAAGCTCTTCAGATTAGGTTTACTGATGCAGCGACTATAGTAGTAACATAGGTGTTTAATGCTTAGCTTACTTTTTTTTTTTTCGGTGCTGTCTAGTTATGATAGGATTAGAGTGCCATGTACAGGTGTTTTAGATGTAGCGATATGCTCACTGATTTTTTTTGGTTTTTTTCTGTGTCTTTGGTTTGAAGCTGTAGTTTGTCATTCTGTACTTAACTGTAACATTCGTGTAATATCGTGTTGTATTATCAATCATTCGTTCTATTCAGTTTGATTTCATGTGCTTCACCATCCTTTCTGACACTCAAATATATATATACTGTGAATTTCCTTGATTTCTTCCTGCTGTTGTTTCACCCAATACATGGATTAAATTTTATCAAGTGACTAAGCAAAATGCTCACGCCACGCTAGAAAATGTTGCCTTTATCTACCTGTATACTAATTTCTACTATTAGACTTACACAAGGTGATCAGTAGCTGGCTCCGTTAGGCCTGTTAAGCTGGTCAAAGCCTAGAGCATTTTTACACGATGATCAGCAGCTGGCTCCGTTAGGCCCGTTAATCTGGTCAAAGCCCAGAGCAATTTTGTTACGGGAGTTACGAATTAGGTGGTCGTTTTTTACCACCTGGTCGTTTTCGATCTGGACCGTTTGATTTAATCTCAACGGTTAATATTTTTTCGGACCTATCAATCGTGGTACTAGCACGGGGCATCCATAGCCATTAAGATTAAATCAGACGGCCCAAATCTAAAAAGACCAGGTGGTCTGCCGACCAGAGGGAATTCGCATTCTCTGGATGGCCATCCAGTGGATGGTTCGATCTCAGCCGTCTAAGTTAATCTCAATGGCTATAAATGTCCCGTGCATGATACTAAAATTGATAGGCTCGAAAAAATCTAACTATTTAGATTAAATCAGACGGCTCGAAAGACGTTTACTGGATGGTTGAATATCAAACCATCCAGAGAATACGCTCCCGACCAGAGGATCTGGTTCCCGAATTAGGATAGTTCTCTCACTTTTCAGTTTACAGAGAAGAAATTAGAAAAAAGAAACCCGACCGTCACACGGTGATATCTTCATCAGAGGTAGGTGCCAGTGCCAGGTGCCAGCGCCAGTACCAGTGCCACCGACGGAGTCTCTACTCTTCCTTTGGATCGAGCAAGCGAAGCGAGAAATAAGATGCCAAAGGAATAGGAATGACAGCAATCATCGCTCCCATTCTCCACTCGGAACGCCTCCTCCTCTGCTCCTCTCTTCTCGCGGCGCTGTTGCTCTTCCTCCTCCGCCCTTCCTCTGCGCTCATCCACCTCTACTCCAATCCCAACTCCTACACCTTCCTCGACGCTCCTGCTCGTTTCGGTTCGCACCACCACACCCATTTTCCTTCAATTTAATCATTTGTACAGTTTTTAGTGTTCGGTGAGCTTATAAATATCCCAATAAGCATGCATTTTAAGGGTAATATCAATCTTCCAGGTAGCAATTTTGAACTTGAATGAAGTATTAGAACATATAGATCTTTTTATCTCGGCACTGCAATTATTCGCATTCCATCCCTTTACCCAATTGAATATTTTCTGTATCACCAATGAGGACTACTTCTTACACGGTTTTTCTAATTGTGTTCGTAAAATATATATTTTTTTCCTCCAGCTGTCCCCATTGGTGCTTCTGGGATTTGTGGGTCTTTGCACGTAGCGGACCCTATCCTAGCTTGCTCTTCACTTCAGAGTCCTAATGGAACTGATAGTGGTTCAGCAACTGGGATTAGGTTTGTGCTAATCTCAAGGGGCATATGCAGTTTTGAGGAGAAAGTAAGAAATGCACAGGATGGAGGGTTTCAGACTGCCATTATTTATGATGATCAAGACAAGGGAAATCTATACTCAAGTAAGTAACCTATATTTCTGTTACTTGGAATGGCGTTTTTGCACGCTTGGCTTGTTCAGTATGTTATAAGCTGGTGTTGAGGACCCTTAGTTGCTTCCTTGCTTACTTTGGTCGCCATAAGATGAATGTATTGTTGTGTTAGCTGTGCATTTTTTAGCAGCATAATGGTTCACAAGTGCTTAATGTGGTACTTGTTTGGTGATGTTTTTTAGAATCCCTTTTTAATGCTTTACCTTATATCTATTTCTTCTATATTTCCAGTGTAACATGACTCCAGTTTGCTTTTCCTTTTCTTTTTTCCATTTGACATTTGAATAGATTTGATTATTATCCTTAAATATGTTTTTATTGGTATTTCAGTGGTTGGAAGTCCATCTGGCATAAACATACATGCTGTGTTCGTCTCAAAGTCAACTGGGCATACCCTGAATAAACTTGCAAGAGGTGTAGATGGTGAGTGTTGTATAAACTCATCTTATGAAGAAACTGCAGGAACAGTATTAGTCATATCCTTCGTCTCCCTGGTGGTTATTATCTCAGTTGTGGCGACCTTTTTGTTCGCACGCAATTGCCATCTACTGAGGCGTGCAGCCTATAGCCGGCCAAATAGCGTGAAGAAAGAGGCTGTGGAGTTGCTACCACGTTACGTGTACAAATCTTCTGGCTCAAATGGGAAGCATGTTGGAGAGACTTGTGCAATATGTCTGGAAGAGTACAAGGAGGGTGATACGTTAAGGGTTCTTCCCTGTAAGCATGGTAAGCTTTATTGACTTCCAAAAGCTGGTTATTTGTGTTTTCCTTCAATTTTAGTTAGAAATGGTGATTTGAACTTCAACCAGAAATGCAGCTAAATTTCATTTATTACTGTTGAGGGCAAGATGGTTAAATTGCTTTATGAATTTCACCTAGTCATATTATAACTTAGTTTACAGCACAGTTTGTTTTGAATTTTCTTCAATTTGGGATGGGGTGTAGTTTAGGTTGACATCTGAAAATTGTCAATACTTTCCTGGATACAAGCTTTATTGACTTCCAAAAGCTGGTTATTTGTGTTTTCCTTCAATTTTAGATAGGTATGTTGATTTCAACTTCAACGAGAAATGCCGCTAAGTTTCATTTATTACTGTTGAGGGCAAGATGGTTAAATTGCTTTATGAATTTCACCTACTCATATTATAACTTAGTTTACAGCACAGTTTGTTTTAAATTTTCTTCGACTTGGGTTGGGGGATATTTTAGGTCGATATCTGCAAAATTGTGACTATTTTCCTGGATACACCTTAATCAACTCTTCTGTTAACTACAAATGCTCTTCCTCGTTGCAGAATTTCACTTGGACTGTGTGGACCCTTGGCTGACTAAGTGGGGTACATTTTGCCCCGTGTGCAAGCATGAAGTAGGTTCAGCATAACGAATTAAATCTAACATGGAAGTATTTATGTGCTGCAAGTAGAGCTACATTTGCATCTGCAACCCTCCAATTTCTGGAATTTTCAAAAAAGGAATTCCGTTGGAAGCAGGTTTTGGAAGCCTTAGCATTCACCACATAGTCATTATAAGCAAATTAATTGGCGTGTTGATAGTTCATTCTAAGCAAATTTATTGGCAGTCTTGATGCTAGGTCAAAATCTGTTTCCTTTTTATTTATTAGATAAATGAGGGAGAAGATATCGGTTTGATAGGTGTTGTGAATAAATAGTAGCTTTGGTTTATTGTTATTTTTTTAATAGGACTACTTCACTATATAATTAATTTATTATCAGGAGCCTTTTTTTTTTTACCTTGATTCAGGTTTTTCTGCTCCTACATTCTGGTGGTGACATTTGATTTCGTGGTTATTGACAGCATATAGCAGAAGTCTATAATAAAATGTGCAGAAAGTCGTAATATAAAAGAATAGTAAAGTTCAAATTTGAAAGCATTTTTTTTTTCTCGAAGAGGAATAATTTTCACCTATTTCCACATCATAATCTCTCTCTATCTCAACTCTTTATAAATGCACATATTCAAGAAGTGTTACAAACGAAATCTAATATTTAAATATGTATTTTTGCCATTCGATCGATTTGGTTTATGGTTGAGCAACATAGCTAAGAAACACAAAAACAACCACCATTAAAATACTCACATTAGTCTAATTATTAGTCTAATAAGAGTGAAAAAACAGCGAATCATAAGTCTATATCTAAGAATAAAATATTCACATTAATTATTCTACACATAGTTCTTTGATTTAAATATACATGAATCAATTAATGTCACTTGCTAACCAATGTGTATACTCAAGTTAATAAAATTATCCTATGCTATGAAGATTATTTATACACAAGATTTATTGAACTAGATAATGCTAGTTTACACAAGACTCGACCCCTGATTCCTATTTTTCGGCAGCTGTACGTAAACCTGATGGATATGGTCCTTGCTCACATCCCCCCGGTCCCTATCTATTGCGTAGCAGATATAAACTGCATCTATGACATTATCTAAAACATGAACAAAATAGCACAATACTACCATGAGAAGAACCCATGTCAGAGCTGCAACAAGATACAGCTCCGTGTTAAGAGAACTTGTAGCCCTCAAGATTACATAGACCTGTTAAAAAAGGAAAAGTATGGGTATTAAGCCAATGCAAATCCATAGTTTACATAACAATTTTCCAGGGACAATGGGGCAAAAAATAATAATGAGGAATGCCCCTGTGTTCTTATTTATTGTACCCCCTGGAAAGGAGAGACACACATGCGAGCACACACACTAATACTAACACAAGACAGTAAATTGATTACAATCAGTACATGCCTGGCCCATACTGATGGCTGACGAATGATACTCATACCGATCAAAAGTTCATGAAATATCACAAAACAGAAGAGGAACTGATGTAAGCAGCACAAAGAAATCAAAGCTACAGCAATCTAAATGAGGCTTTCTCGATGGTGCTGGATCTGGGAATTTCACTACTAACTGGTACCAGCTCGACTTGGTGGGTAATATTCTGCTCAGATATAACTTGTGCAGATACTTTTGGCATATTAGCTTGATCATATAAGGCCAAGACAAATCAAACTATTGGCTTAGCTTTGCCAATAATTAATTACAAACTAAGACTACAAGGTTCTTTCTTTTTATTCTACTTTATTTATTTATTTCTTGACACAGTTAGTGTTTATAATTTGCCAATAAAAACCAAACACATTTGAGGTACTTGCAACTAGCACTCAGCCTAACATTGTGTGATGTTATCAATGTTCTATTAAATGACCAAGTTCCCCTCAAAAACAGTCAGCAAACCTCAAGGTATTTAAATGCAGAAAGTCCACCCGTTTCCATTTCTTCTGAGAAACAGAAAACACTTGATGCACTTTATATATAAAGAAAGAAATGCTCACCAGTATAGCATACAAAGAAGATATGACGAATACTATCCCAGCTAACAATCGGGTAGAGACTGTTTCAACAAAAACAGCAGAAAGTAGATTCCTTTTGAGCAATTCATATGTCATCTTGGCAGAAGAGCAATACCCTTCACCTGTTATTGCCGCAAAATTTATGGTGAACTTGTTGACAAAATTAAAAGCTGACAGCAGAAAGTCAGCACAGCACTTCAGTATGAGAGCGATGCATCCTCGTAGCTCGCGCTCTTGTTTTGCAGCATCAAGAACAATGCGCACTAATCTGACAGCACCCAGTACCATTCCAGAGAAGGAAACTGTGCCGAAGGAAGGACCTAAGGCATTTCTGACAAAAGGAAAGGAAATAAATAATTATGAGGGTTGGGAACGATTGAAAAAATATATTAGAATAATACAAAAAGGTTTAACAGTTATTTGTCAAGTTGTTCATCTGCCAAAGTTCAACACCAATAGACAGACACACTGAATAAAAATTTGGTTGGACAACTTCACTTAAGATTGAACTGAACGGACAGAATATACAGCTCTACTTGAATAGCTGAATTCAGTAATTGGCCTGATTCCAAGAAAAATCACCATACTGTATAAATAAAATAAAATTCATGTAGGGATTCAATAAACCTCAAGGAGCTCCTCAAGCTTCTTTTTGGCCTGGATACCTCTGGTGTGAAGTACCATTGTGCAACAGTGCCACTAATCACATACACCTGAGCTTCAATCATCGTAGCAGCTGACCAGAGCAACATTATCACAGCCAGCGCAAAGTACCACTGAACCCACCTATCCTCCTTCCACTCACACTTATAGAATCCCTTGTGTGCACGTGGCACAACCTTGCCATTCCACGTAGCAAACACCAGAAAAACCACAACCGGTGTGAAATAGACCAATGCATACAACAACAACAGCAATGGGAGGACCAAGAGGAGGGAAATGTTCTCCGCCAATGCGGCTGCTGACGCCTGAACAATCTGGATGGTCAGCTCAACACGGTGCCAGTTAGAAACTATGATCCAGAGAATTACACCTATAAGAAGAAACACAAAAACAAGCACCACTATGCGGTACGTGAGCGGGAATGCCTTGTGGCAGCCGGCACTAACTAGACAAGCTGCGAACCAATAGGCATTGAGGAAGCACGGGGTGAGGATAAAGAAAGGGATGGAAGCATAGATGAGGTGTTTGGCGAAATGCCTGAGAAGGAAGAGAAGAGAGAAGGTGATAGGAGGGGAGAGGAGGAGTGTAATGAGAAGCGTAGGAATGAGGAACTCGAGAAGAGTTGAAGAGGTGAGAAAGGGAGAAGAGGGGAGGGATCGAGAGAGAACGCAGGAGGAGAGGGAAGGGTTGTAGGTGAAGTGGGGAACAAGGGTCTTGTCAGGGTTGCGACGAGCGAGGGAGAGAAAGCCAATGGCGAAGGTGGAGAGAGTGAGGAGGAGAAAGAGGAGGAGGAATGGGAGGTCGCGAATGGGGCGTGGGGAATGGGTGTAGGAAATTGGGGCTGGGTATTGGTCGGAGTAGGAGGCCGAGGGGGCGAGGAGCGGCTGCTCCGTCGCGGAATTGGACGGCTCTGGTTGATCCGAGCTGCTCATCGGACGGCGAGCGGGTGAGGAGACGTGGGAGACTGGGAGATGGGACGGACGGAGTGTGGAAGAGAGATGAGTAAGATCAAAGGCTGTGTTTGGTATGGAGGAGTAAAAGAGGAGTAAGACTCAATCCATTTTTAATCTCCCAAACATAGAGTAAGACTTAATCCATTTTTAAAAGGTCGGTAGAGGATGTGATTTCGAGTAAAAAGGGTGGAGTAGCGTGGAGTAATGGCCCAAATCGAAGGAGTAAATTACTGCTCCTGAACAGGTAGCGTAAATTTAATCCGCGGAGTAAGCGGGTCCCACGCTATTTCTTTTCCGCTGCATACCCTCAATCTATCGCCTCCTCTTCGGCCTCCTCTCACCACTCACCAGTCTCACGTTCCTCTCTCTCTCACGGCAGCGCTCTCTCTCTTTCAAACCGGTGAAAAAATGGCAGATCTCAACCTTCTCCTACTGCGAGAAAAGGTAATCGGTCTTCTTTTTCAAGTAATTTTATTGTTTGTTGATTTTTCTTTAATCTTTTTCGTGCAATTAATGGAGAAGCCAGGTGATATGTTGGTTCTTGTGTGTGGGTTGAGTTAGTATCTGAAGTTCTATTCAATTTTTTGTTTCGATTTAACTTGTAATCTCTAATTTTAGGGTTTGCTTGATTGAGACAAATACTGGTACGAGATCAAGGTTGTTTTATTGTTCAAGTTTAATAGTTGGAGGCAAATACAAGAAATTAAAGCTGGTTTTTCTTCATTTGATATTGGTACATATCTTCTTTTTTTTCTTCATTGAGTAAATACAAGTTTAATTGTTCATGCGGCTGATGGCAAGATGCATGCAAGCTACTTAATAATTCTTCATTAAAGCCCGTAGGCTTGTTTCTTTAATAATTTGTCATTTGTTTCAAACATGATTGTATTTGAGACTTGATATTGTGTTGTTTATTTGAGACTTGATATTGTAGTTGATATTGTATTCTATAGTTGTTTATTTGAGGCTTGGTTATTTCATAACTCATTTAATATGCCACTGATTTCACAACACAAGCATGTTGTTTATTGTAGTTGCTTTTCTGAGGTACAATGGCTGTTGATTCGGGTTTTATTGCTGGCTCCAAATTTCTGTTAAGGGCATTCTGATAATCCCATCAATCTGAGGTTTTAAATAAAAAAAAAATGCTTGTGTCCTTTTTTTGCAGATTCTCTTATAGGGTGCGTTTGGATAGGTGTGGGAAGAAGGGAAGAAGGGAAGAAGTGGGAAGAAATATTGGAAAGTGTGTAACTTTGTGAAGAGTTTGGATTGTTTATAATTTTTTTTCTTCTTTCTTCCTTCTTCCCCATTCTTCTTCTCTCATCCAAACGCCCCCATAGGAATGAAATTTATGTTTGTTCTTGGTCTAAACTGGTACAGCCCACCTGGTAAAAGTTGCTATAGTTTCCATGCTTTGATACATATCAGAAATTAATGCAGTATATCTAGTCATGATCTATATGTTGCTAGTATATATGCTTTGTTTGTTGCTGAATTGGAATTGTTATATTATTTTAGTTTCTTGCTAGTAAATATGTGGCTTTTTATTTATGTGCTGGATTGGAATTGTCATATCAGAAAAACAGCCACAGTTGGTAATTGATTGTGCCAACAAATTCATACCAGTATGAATGTGCAAAGTTTCAATTATTGCTCTTATTGCTATAAGCACATCTTTGAATATTTTTTTATCAGCGTCATTAATGATAATATTTTTGGTGTTTGTTGTTTGGAACAATATGAATTATGAGGTCAATTTCCAAAAAAAAAAAAATTTATGAGGTAAAGTTAGAAGCTTCATTAATTAGTGCAGCCATACAAAAATGGTACGCCAGGTTATAAACTAAGAGACAAAAATCATATAAAAAATAACTTAAGGGTAGTTTGGTCATTTTATAATAAGTAATTATGTAATATTTTTATATCCTCACTTACTCCTCACTTAATCCTCTACTTTTCATACCAAACATGACTTACAAAGTGTGGAGTAAATAGGCTTAACTATTTAATCCTCCTTAACTTTAATTCTCTTTTACTCCTCTACCAAACATAGCCAAAGGATTTTAGTCATTAATAAGAAAAAAAAATAATGAGAACAATTCTCATTAATATCAGAGATGTATTCCGAGTTCTTCTCGATAGGCATGAATGAATATAGAAAAAGAAGAATAGTGAATGAACGAAAAAGTTTTATTGCTCATGCACAAATATATCAGATTGTATATTCATGTTTACTTTTTTGTTACAAATTGAAAGAAATTGGCGAGTTTTGGTGGTAAGATTATATTTGGAAAATAAATTGTAAAAAATTAATTATGTTTGGAAAATTACATAAAAAAAATTTGTCGTTATTCTAGCTCTCATGAAGAGGAATGAAATCGACAAAAAAAAATATTAATGAATGAAAAATAGTATTATTCACACATAATCACATCACATTATGTATGTCAATCTCTTTTTTTGTTATTTATTGAAAACGAGCTACAAAATCCGAATACAATTTTTTTTGTAATAATTCAGGGAACAAGGTCATTATGGTCTAGGAGAAGATTGAGAGTTTGTTTTCCTCTAATGATAATTTTTCTTTATAATTTTGAATTAAGAAAGTTCAAAAATCTGTTTTATGAAAAGTGAAGTACAAGTATTTTTCTATCAAAAAAAAAAGTATAAAGGCATTTTATATAACTTATATATATTTTTTACTATACTCCATTGTCGAGGATAGTTTTGGCCATTGAAATTAGGAAAATACGGAGAACTAACTTTCTCTATTTTATGGGTTTGGTAATAAAGATGTGCACGTACGACGTAGCTTCTCAAGATCCTTCAAATCACATGTTAACTTGGTGCGAGAAGTCTTAGATGAATGCTCAGGTACATCTATATGATCTATTAATTTTCATTATTTTTTCTTTACCGGAGTTTCTCAAATCATTTACTTTCTTTACTTTTATCCGATTTTATTGTGATTAGTTCAATATTTTGTTGTTGAAATATGATAAGTTAGCATCTGATTAAATATCAAGAGCTATAATCTTAACTATATTATAATATATCTTAATCTCTTCCAATGTCATAATTCATTTTAAATATTTCATGGAGTTTAAGCAGACGAAAATTTCGCTTTAAGAAAAAATATATGATTGTTTGTTAATGGGAAATCCACATATCATGGAGAGAAATGTATTTCCCGTGAAAAAAAAAGCTACAAAGTAATTATAAGGAATGAATTTAAATAAAAAAATATGTCATTTATGCATGCAATTTAAATAAAAATATGTCATATCCAACTAAGTAATAATAAGAAATGAATTTGTCGACCAACTTAATTAAAGCCGATTTTCAATTTTGAAATTAGAATGGTGGTTTTAGTACGAATTTTGAATTAAGAAGTTTTTAAAGTTGGCAAAGTCAGATCTAGAATTCCGAAATGATAGTCAAATATGTGTCGTCCAGGAGAATTCCAAAATAACAAACAATACAAGGGAAATATTCTTTTATTTTTTATGTGATAGGGATTAATATTAAATTCTTGACTGTAAGAAGGTCTTTTAAGTTTTTTTAATATTTCAAGCCTATCCACCACATTATACTTGAAGCCATACAAATACATCACAAAATTAAAAATAAGATAAATATAACTAACTGATATAGAAGAGTCAAACAATATGCAAACAAAATAAAAAATTTACTTGCGTAACATCATAAATGTGATAAATATTAATTACATCATCATAACAAAAATAACACCAACATTAACAACAATGTACAATAATAGTAATATTAATTAACATAGTCGGCCGGATGCAGTGGCTCCAATAGCGTATATATGCTTAGGTTGGTCTGAACAGGCCTGATCTGGAGGGAATTGAAACTCAGGAAAAACCTTAGGGTGGTTTGGAACAATGACTACAATGACATATAAGACCACCCTTTATATTCTCCACGCATTCGCTTTTGGATGTAAGATTAGGGAAAACCACTGTACTGCAGTGTTTGTGGCATTTCGTCGGATCGCATTTGTTATCAGGGAATGGATATCCTGTTCCCGTGCAGCTCTCTAATACAGTAGGAGGCGGACGTCCACCTATTGCTCCTGCATATATATTCAGTAAAATTTTTTGTCATATATATGATATAAAGCCATAATTAGTCATTGTTGATAAGATTCAGCTCTTGCTCCAATAGCAAAAAGTAATATATCTTTAATAAAAATCACAAGTTCGAAATCCCTGGTTGGAGATTCTTTCATAGACATTTAATTTCAAAAATAAGTTGGAGAGACTTTACCCAATTTATCTTAAAAAAAATTAATCATTTTTAAAGATTTCATATGATGATCGCTCAACAGAGAAAACAAAAAGACACATAATTAGTTAATCCATCGATAAACAATTAAAAAGCTAGTTTGAGTAATAGTACACCTTATCTGGTTTGGGCGAGTTACCAGAGTACACATATGAATCCCTACGGGGAGTTGGAATGTTCAAAAAAAAAAAAAAAAGTACACATATAAATCGATGGTACATAAATTGGCATACTCATCCTGTTATTTTCTTGACCCTAATGTTATTATTTTCTTGCCACAAAAACTATTAGCTTCAATAGGAAGAATTGTCAGTTTATAGGTTACATCCATCTAATTAACTATGGTAACTACTTCAACCTCGCTAAATTATATTTACAATATGGTGCAAAATAATTAAAGAAAGAAATAAAAAAGCACGAAACTATAAACAACTAAACAACTTAAAAGAAAATATACCAGAGGATAGAATGACAACAACGATCAGAAGAAGAATTGGGCTCAGAAAAGAAATTTTCATTATTTTTTTAATGAATTGTAGACTGTGGTATGACTGATTGTAACAAGCAAGGTATTTATAACAAGTGAAATTTTTTTGTTTCTAATAATAGCTTTGCAACAGTTAAACTTTCAAATAATGCGTGATTCACATTGCATTGACCAACTCATGTTATTGTGATCTAGAAGTTCATATTGAAAATATCTATTTAACCACATTAGAATAAAGTTAACGCAAAACGTGCAAAGTAATTTCATTAAGCCTAATTAATAGGTATCATTAGAAATTTTTTTATCAAAATGTACAAATTAATTTGGTGTCATGTGGCTGGAATTTTCACATTATTAGATCCAATAAATTTCCGAGAAATCAATTCCAATGAAATGTAATCCCGCATAATTTTTTTTTTATCAAACCCTTACAGTCAAGAATTTAATATTAATCCCTATCACATAAAAAATAAAAGAATATTTCCCTTGTATTGTTTGTTATTTTGGAATTCTCCTGGACGACACATATTTGACTATCATTTCGGAATTCTAGATCTGACTTTGCCAACTTTAAAAACTTCTTAATTCAAAATTCGTACTAAAACCACCATTCTAATTTCAAAATTGAAAATCGGCTTTAATTAAGTTGGTCGACAAATTCATTTCTTATTATTACTTAGTTGGATATGACATATTTTTATTTAAATTGCATGCATAAATGACATATTTTTTTATTTAAATTCATTCCTTATAATTACTTTGTAGCTTTTTTTTCACGGGAAATACATTTCTCTCCATGATATGTGGATTTCCCATTAACAAACAATCATATATTTTTTCTTAAAGCGAAATTTTCGTCTGCTTAAACTCCATGAAATATTTAAAATGAATTATGACATTGGAAGAGATTAAGATATATTATAATATAGTTAAGATTATAGCTCTTGATATTTAATCAGATGCTAACTTATCATATTTCAACAACAAAATATTGAACTAATCACAATAAAATCGGATAAAAGTAAAGAAAGTAAATGATTTGAGAAACTCCGGTAAAGAAAAAATAATGAAAATTAATAGATCATATAGATGTACCTGAGCATTCATCTAAGACTTCTCGCACCAAGTTAACATGTGATTTGAAGGATCTTGAGAAGCTACGTCGTACGTATACCTGTCAAACGCGTTAAAAAAGCACGGAACACCATGTGCCATTTACCGTTCCGTCAAGAAAAACGATACCAGATCCTATTCCGTTAACCGTTTCGTTTTTGAAACGGCACAAAATTTCAACTCGTTAACCGTTCCACTTCAGAAACAACACATAAAACGGTTTGAAAAGAGGTGAAACGGTTCGAAATGGCAAGATTCCTCATTCCGTTTGCCATTTCGTTATTGAAACGATATAGAAATTGATGCCGTTTGCTGTTCCGTTTCGGTTATACGAAACGGCATCACGTGGTGGCATGCATCCTCGTAGCTCGCGCTCTTGTTTTGCAGCATCAAGAACAATGCGCACTAATCTGACAGCACCCATTACCATTCCAGAGAAGGAAACTGTGCCGAAGGAAGGACCAAAGGCATATCTGACAAAAGGAAAATGAAATAAATAATTATGAGGGTTGGGAACAATTGAAAAAAATATATTAGAATAATACAAAAAGGTTTAACAGTTATTTGTCAAGTTGTTCATCTGCCAAAGTTCAACACCAATAAACAGACACATTTTGGACTTTTCTTTTTTGTTAATCATGAGTTAAAAATGAAATAAAACTAACTGTTGCATCGCGCTTCGCGCGATGAAAGTTTAATTGTAATTTGTATTCATAGCCATTTACTTGGATAAAAAACTGGAAGAACGTAAATTTGAATAGAAAATATAATATAATCCAATCCATAGAAAAGTTTAATTGTAATTTTTACTCATAATGGCGAACTTCCAATTAGAAAAGTAAACTAAAACAAATTCTCATCAATAAAAAAGAAACAAAATAATTTATCATTTAACAGCCTATGAAGAGTACCTTCATCCGTGTGGAGTTGGCACCTTTCTTGTGAAAATGTACTTAAGATAGTTAAAAATCTAAACAAATTAAAAAGCTTCGTTCTCGTTGAATTAGTTATTCAGAAAGGCGGTATGGCATAAAAAACAACACAAATCTAATAAAAAAAGAAAGTACATAAAGAAAAAGAGTTGCTCTTAACATTTAAAATATAGCTATGTCATGACTTCTCAATGCATGGCCTCATTTAAAAAAAAAAATGGAGTTAAAATTTAATGCATTGTCATATTGTGCTCTGAGCTGCCATGGCTTCTCAACGCATGGCCTCTTTTCTTATCCATTAGACAAAAAACATAACTATGCTAGAAAAATACCATGAGCCCTAAGTTCTAATACAACCAATATGAAACATTATATATAATCAGAGTTCGTCATTGCATATTCTATTTTACCAATTATCAGTCCTTGTAAACTACTTATGAGTCCTCGCAAGTTTTCTAGCAATTAAAAATTTCTGATGACACTAAGTAATCACAAACACACAGAATACTGAAGCAAACCACAATGGACATTTTAGGATGTACTCATACCAGGTTATGAGCGTGTGCATTGATAGGCACCAATAAGTAGTTTGAAAGTAGAACTCCTTCCTTAGGAATGTTAGAGCTGCTTTCACATGGAATATCATACTATTTTTCATTCGTCTCATCCACATGAAAGACAAACAGAAAGAAATATAAAAATCCATAATAAAATAAAAAACTGATTTACTTTTTTAGACTGTGAACATTAACATATATAACAACTATACAATATCAGCCCGAAATTATTTAATATAAAAATTCAGACACCAAAAAATTTAATACAAAGAATTATTTATTTTTTTTAATAAGAAGAAAGTTCCAACGCGTTTATAAACCGCGCCTCTCTCTCTCCTCTCGAACGCGTTTTATAAACGCGTTACAAGCCTTAAAACGCGTTTATAAAACGCGCTAGAAGGCTAAACTTTCGGAATAGTTAAAACGCAATTAACGCGTTTATAAAACGCGCTAGAAGGCTTGTTACCCGTTTATAAAACGCGCTGGGAGGGCAACATTCCAACTTCTATCACTTCGATCAAACTTTAGTCATTTCGATCAAACTTTAGTCATTTCGATCGAACTTTAGTCATTTCTGTCTATAAGTTTGTGAATTTATAACCGCGTTATTTGAAGTTATATAAGACTATACATTCTCGCAGAATTGAAATCGTCAACAACAGATTATCTCTTACAATTTAAAAACCTATCAATCAAATCCAAAAATGTCTACAATTACAATATATGTCAACCAATGTCCAACTTTTGGTGCTTCTTACTTCCACATCGGTTGTAGTATGCATACCACATTTGCTGAAATTCGAAATGAATTATACAGCAGGCTACAGATTTTAGAAATCCAGTACACTTTGAATATCCATGATCGTTACAACGATATTGTAAATGGGAGATATGAATCGCTATTTCTTCCTGTAAATTCTGAAGATCAATGGCGCCTTTTTTACCACGAGACATTCGAGACGAGAGGGTTACCGATTATTGAGTTGCATGTTGATTTCATTCCCGTATATGGCACGGGACCAGATCTGAACCTAACACCCCTTGACGAGCCCGGTAGCAGTGAGCCAAACACTTCCTTAAACCTTATGTGTGGCCAGCAATCCACCCCTTACCAATACACTGGCGAACAATCCATTCCTACGCAAGACAATAACACATCAGGAGATGAAGTCGAGGTTGCCGATGGTGATGAAGATGAGGGTCCGGCGACTTACTCCGACCTTCCTACCGGAGAAGAATATACCGATGTGGAGGACTTCTCCGAGAGAGAAGTGCCTTTTTATGCAAACTGCGACCAGCCATACGTTTCAGGAAGGACGGACTTGCACCATCCTGTAAGTGAATTGTGTGATATTTCCATGTTTGAGTATGCTGGTATGCCGGAGCGTAGTTTAGGGTCACAAGGCGAACTTGCTGTTGGTAAACGATTCGGTTCCAAAAAACAACTAATTCTAGCTGTCTGTGATGTTTCATGCAAAACAAATCGAGAAGTTCGAACGGAAACTAGCAATAAACAAAAAATTGTAATGGTTTGCATGCAAAAAACGAATTGTAAGTGGCGATTGTATGGTAGACGTGAGAGTTATAATACAAATTGGAAGATCTCTACCAATCCAAATGAGCATATTTGTTCGAGACCCCCGGGCCAAAAAGATCACGCAAACCTTACAGCTAGTCTCATTGCCGAACACGTTAGGGATGAATTGAAAAAAAATTTGGGAAAAAGTGTCCAGGACATAGGAAGCCTCATAAGGGCTAGATATCCACGTATTGAACCGACTTATAATAAACTATGGCGTGGGAGGGAGCGAGCGTTGGAGCAATTGTTTGGGTCTTGGGAAGGGGCCTACAATAAACTTCCACGCCTCCTGGAGGCAATGAAGACGACGACCCCAGGAACGAAATACACAATAGTTTCTTGGCCTACAAACGATCCTAACGTTGGCGTCTTCAAGATGGCAGCCTGGGCTTTTGGTCCGTGCATAGAAGCGATAAAATATGCCAGACCTGTTATCTCAATTGATGCTAGTTTTTTATCGGGCCGATACAAAGGTAGATTGTTCTCAGTGTGTGGTTATGATCCAGAAAATCGATTAATTCCGGTTGCATTCGGTTTAGGCGAAAAAGAAGATAAGGATACTTGGGGATGGTTTATGTCTTGGGTTAGATGGGAAGTTTTAGGGCGGAACACTAGATACTGTGTCATATCTGACCGTCATAAGGCAATAAAAGCGGTATTTGCATCCGTAGATTACGGTTGGAAGGCACAAGGTGCACATGCAGTAGCGATTCATCGGTTCTGCATGCAGCATGTTGCGGAAAACTTATGGAAGGAGGCTGGCGGGTCACAAGATGCGGATTTGAAAAACTTTTTCAAATGTAGACTTGCTAACAAGAAAAACCCTAGACGTTTTAGAGAGAATTGGGGAGTACTAAAGGAAAACAACCTGAGGGCTTATCAGTATCTAAGAAATTGTGGTAAAATTAATGAAAATGACAAGAACGAGCGGCCAAAACTATATAAATGGGCTCAGAGTTTTGACAAGGGGCGTCGATGGGGTATAATGACAAGTAATGGATCGGAGAGTCTGAATAATGTGTTTAGAATAGAGAGAAGATTACCAGTGACAGCACTTATAGAAGGCACGTGGTATAAATGTGCCAACTGGATGAACAAGCGAACACAAGAAGCACAATTAATCACGTAAGTATGATGGAAAATCACGTAAGTACTTAGAATAAATTGAGTTTAGGAGAAAGATGGCCGGAAGGAGTAAAGAATAAATTGATCAAGCATGATGGAAAATCACGTAAGTACTTAAAGAAAAAAGAATTTAATTCATTCATTCATTTTAATCCATTTTGAACTAACTTCATCTTTTTGTTTCAATCTCAGAGGAGTTTATGAGCACATTCGTGTTAAGATTGGACCTTGGAGAATTTCGCGTGAAAGTTCGCGAGGAGTACCGTGATGGTGTAGGCTATGATTATTCCCATTACACAGTTCAAATTCCACCCGACATGGAGCAAACCGATGTGCAATTGCCCTTCACTCGAACCACATGTGAGTGCCAAAAACCACAATTGACAGGTATCCCTTGCGCACATGTCATTGTTGTTTGCAGGGAGACAAATTACAATGTAGATCAATTTGTGGATGGTCACTATAGCATGCAAAACCAGCACATGATTTGGTCAGCAAGTCGGTTTCATTGTTACAAAGATGAGGAAGAGTGGCCAGTTTATACAGGTCCGATAATTGTCCCCGACAAGAGTTTGGTCAATCGAGGAAGGCGCAAAATCATTCATGCAGAGATGTGGATGGATAGGATGGAAGGAAGGAAAGGTGGAGGTTCCACAAGAAAAACAAAAAAGAAAAATCAAGGTGAAGCTTCAACCAGTCAACCGCGACAAGCAGCACCCCAACCGCCATATCTGATGGACGCATTGCAATCCGGTCGATACACCAGTAGACCACCAACAAGGGCCAACAGTCCAAGAAGGGCAGCGAGTACTGAACATACGGTTCGGACTCGTCAAACACCCATTCAACCAGGACGAATGTCATTGCATGTTGATCCACGTAGCAACAATAATCGGGAGGACCAAGGATCTGTACAACCACAGAGAAATTCTATAAGCATTAATCCACGGATAAGAGATGTCGCATCTGGAAATATGAGAAGTGAGTCGGCTAGATTTCCAACAGATGAAGGCAATACATCAAGGGAGAGAGGACGAAAAGGATTGTTTGGGGGGAAATTTGGCAATATATTGTCTTTCGGTAGGAAGAAAAAATGAAATAATTGAAGATTAAGTGTTGTCGTAATTTTATATATTGTAATGGAATGTATTGTAAGAGAATTTTACAATTAACTCGTATAATATAATGTTGAAAGGTTTAGTGTTAGCATTGACAGACATGCATTCTTGTTATCTACAAAAAGCCCTAATCCTAAAAGGCTTTGTACTCTATAGTTCATCCGACCTTCATGCAAAGACTGAGGCACTTGAACTTTTTAGTGTTGAGAAGCAGTTAATTAACTCATATAATGGGACCCTCAGCATTCAATTAACTATTTAGCGTTGGGAAGCAGTTAATTAGCTCGTAGCGCTAAAAGGCTTTGTACCCTTTTATAAAACGCGCTAAAAGGCTTTCTACCCTTTTATAAAACGCGTTAAAAGGCTTTACCCTATTATAAAACGCGTTCAAAGGCTTTCTACCCTTTTATAAAACGCGCTAAAAGGCTTTACCCTTTTATAAAACGCGCTAAAAGGCTTTACCCTTTTATAAAACGCGTTAAAAGGCTTTGTACCCTTTTATAAAACGAGTTAAAAGGCTTTGTACCATTTTATAAAACGCGTTAAAAGGCTTTACCTTTTTATAAAACGCTCAATTCTCGCATCTCTCATTCTCACCTCTGAATATCATTCTCATCTCTCATTCTCACCTCTCTCATTCTCACATCTCAATGTTAATAAGTGCAAAATTGTAATAAGAGATTTTCCGGTGGAATCTGTTATTATGTACGAAGGTCGGCCCAGATGGACAGCTCGCTAACTTCATCATCATCTGAGGTAGACCAACACTCTGCTGCCTACGATCGTGGGTAATGGGCGGTAGAGTTCTGCCGACCCAATTAGGGAGGAACTCGACGACTGTCGAAGGCTCTCGCAGAATTGGGCAACTGTCCATGAGTCTCCGCAAATCGTTGTTTTCATATTAATGAGAATTATAGTAATGAAAATTGTTATTAAATTAAATCGTTGTTTTCATATTAATGAGAGTTATTGTATTGGAAATTTTTCTTAATTTTTATATTAATTAGTTATAAATATTAAAACATAGATAAAACATAAAATCATACAATAACATAAATTCATACAATAACATAAATTTCATAGAAAATAAAATAGATAAATTTCATTATTCTAGCACAATTAAACTCTAATTTTTCTCCACTTCCTTAACCTGTTTATTCTTCTCCTCCTCCTTATTCTCACTAGAACTCTCATCTATTTTAACCCCCATACTAAAATCAGGGCTCCTGCCACATCCTGGAGGGAAACGACGTACAGCCGAGACGACCCTTCTCTTCGGAGGGCCGTATAATGGGATCCTTTTTGCTCCCACATTAGGTGTTCCCTCCCCCACCTTGGATGTTTCCTCCCCCATCTTATTATTGTTTTGATCCTTCTCCATTTCTCAAATTTCTGATTTTACGCGTCTTTTGTTTGTGATTTTGTGATACGAAATAGGAGAACGAATTGAGATATATATAGCCAATTATTTAGCCGTTTATAAAACGCGCTAGAATAGGGGTCTGCTCAAAAAACGCGCTATAAAACGCTGCTCAAACACAGTATCACGCTGCTCAAAAAGTGGACACCACCTTCGTACGCGTTTATAAAACGCGTTGGAGGCCTTCGAACGCGTTTTATAAACGCGTACGAAGGTGGAGTCCAGGTAAAACAGTAAAACAGACTGACAGCCTGCGAAAGTATTGAATTCCATTAACTTAGCCCTTCGTACGCGTTTATAAAACGCGCTCAAACCTTATTACGCGTTTTATAAACGGGTAATAAGGGTTGAGTCTATAAATTGTCCTGCTTCTCCGCAAATTCACGTCGAAAATTCAGAAATCAAAAACCAAAACTTTAGAGAAGTTACGGAGAGAAAAGAAACCGAGAAAACATAATGTCAACTAAACCACGTCATGTTTGTACCGGTGTGCTTCTACAAGGAGATGGAGAAATAAGTAAACGAGATATTCTTCGGCACGTCTACTTGCACTATCCTTCCGACAAATTTTACGTGAAGGTTTTTCAACGCGACGTTTTTGTAGTGAGAGGGCCGAAATATTGGACGGATGCAGTTAAGAGGGATGGAGGATATCATGTCCGACGTGGAGATGGAATCGTTTGGTTGCGTTTGCAACAGGCATGTCCTCCTGGATTTGAAAATCACCCGTTAAATTGAAATGACATATATCATTTGGACTGATTATTAGGTTTTCTATAATTAGATGTTTTTATTATTGTGTGTTCTATAATTAGGTTTTCTATAATTATATGTTTTTATTATTGTGTGTTCTATTATTATCTGTTTTCTTTTATGTTTTAGTATATGTATTAATTCGTGTTTTAGTATATGTATTAATTCGTGTAGTATATGTGTTGTAAGTTTTATTATCTAATTTATTTTAGTTTTTATTTTATCCATTTTCATTTTTATTGTGAAATTCGAAATATTAATATTAAGAGACTTAATATTTATTTAAATTATATTAGACATTACAACTCAATGAACATTATAATAAAAAACACAATACAAATTAAAAATTACAATTTATTAAAATTTTGAACCACACAATACACAACAAAAAAAATTACAAAATACATGATATTAAAATTTTGAACCACATACAAAAAATTGTAGAGGATCCATTGCTAAGGGTGGGAAGAGAAAACATCACCGCAACTAATAGACAAGAGTCGGGCGACTGATTGTCATATTGACCCCCTCTTTTTCTGAGACTTGGATGAGGATGACTGCATGTATGCAGATTCTCATCCAAGGATGTCGGCTGCGGTGTTATGGCTCGTAGACCCAGCCCAACAAACCGTCCTCTACACGTAATAACAGATTCCACAGGAAAGTTTTTATTTTAAAGTTGGTGGAATATTAATAGCCATAAGGATTGTGTGCGACTCTGTATCAGTGAATAAGTGTGCCGCATACAACCCTTATGGCTATTAGTTTCGCACCAACTAATATTATTTTGCATTCCACCATCTAACTCTTCTTTTCCTCTCATTTTTTTTCTTTTTTTTCAGATCTTTTCTCTTTTTTTTTTGATTTTGGACGACAGAAGGATGGGTATTTATATGGAAATTAGATCTCTCGAACGCGTTTTATAAAAGGGTAAGAAGGCTTCTTACGCGTTTTATAAACGCGTAAAATCAGAAAATAACGCGCAAACTCAGAAACTTTTGCCGCAATCACTGCAGCTTTTAGCGCGTTTTATAAACGCGTTTTAAGGCTTGTAACGCGTTTATAAAACGCGTTCGAGAGGAGAGAGAGAGGCGCGGTTTATAAACGCGTTGGAACTTTCTTCTTATTAAAAAATAAATAAATAATTCTTTGTATTAAATTTTTTGGTGTCTGAATTTTTATATTAAATAATTTCGGAATATCAGCAGATATCTAATATAAATCAGTAAATCTAGTGCATTTTGCAACATCAACTGAAAAGCACAGCAGTGACTCTTATCTTCAATTTGATAAAGAAATAATCAGATAAAGAAATTAAAAACAACCAACCATCTAAATTTAAAAATGAATAAAAAATTTTGTACCTTCTGAAGGAAGAGACTTTTATGTTGCGGATTAGCCTTAGGCAGCCTAAATCGAAAGAAGAATAATCCAATTGATGATATCAAAATCATTATAAAAAAATAACAAAGATCTCAGCCTTCGATGTAAAAAATAATGAAGGTCTGAGCCTTTGATTCAAGTTTTATATCAGGAACTGAAAATAAATAGATAATTGAGAGCGAATCAGAGAATGGTACAAAAATTTAAAAAAAGAGACCACGTTAGAGACCCAGCTGTGATCCAAAAATATTAGAGATTAGAGAGATGAAACAGTTTTTAATATTATGCGACATAAATGGATAGATGTGGTACAGTTTCAAATATGCCAATATAATATATATCAAGATTCTTATTAATTGATCTGTAACCAAATAGTTGTAATCTCATGATAGTCAACAAAACCAAGATAATCAAACTCAAGAAATATTTTAAAGGAACTAAGTTAAAATTTGATGATGCAGAAGCCAAATTGTACCTTTTTTCTATCAATAAAATATAGGATTGAAAGGTATCGTTTATTTGCATGAAGCAATCAGTGTGTGCATGTAATCTCATGTGGTCTTAACCAAGATGAGGTTATTTCATTATCACATGATTTCTTTCATTTTTTTTTTTGTGTAAGGGCAATATAGATATATATATATATTTTTATTGTGATAAGTTGTTTTCTATGTGTGGTAGGAGTAAGCAAACCGACCTTGCTTGATCAGGACAGGTCATGTCTTTGCTAGAGACTGATGTAGTGTCTGATATGCCTGGCGGTGGTATTGAGAGGCCTACAGCTGGTGGTGACTGCTCCACTTGATCTTGTTTGGGTAAGATAAGTTGAGCAGTGACTTTGTTACCAAATGCAAACTATTCAATGTTAAGAACGGTGTGATCAGTAATGGTGGGAAAAAAACAACACGGTGTAGATTAGTATGTGAATTTGTAATTGTTTTAATTTGAAAAAAAAAGAAAATTATCATCCGTGTGCTGCTGCAGTTTCTGCACCATCCTTAGTAGGTTCATTCACTGGATGGATATCCAGCAGCAGCATAGCATATGGCAGTACTGGATCATACGCATGATAGATTTTCTCTTGTATCCTGGATACATCCGGGATCTTTTGGGTAGAACAGTGAATACACATGCTTTTCCAATGATGCATGATTTATCTATTCATTGAGTTTGACCCTGTCATATGTGCAGTACACATGTTAATGGTTCTCATCTAGCAGATCCATTATCAAAACAAAATTGAGGCATACTCATTTTCTACCAATGAAACATATACTATCATTGCAAACAATCAATACGTGAACAACAATATATAAGGAATTTTATAATTTAATATACATAATAGAAAAAAATGAAGGTAGAAATCAGGATTTAGCATATGAATACCTATTCAAATCTCGATTAAACCGATTGTTTTCGAAAGAACATGAGATATGCCAGAATTAAGCGATATGGACAAAACCTTAGATCATTCTTTCTTAATCAATGATAGCTACCACATAGAAATCAAACAACTAAAGTTTAGTAAGGAAAGCAGAAATAACAAAAAAGATAAAAGAATAAAAACTTAGCTGAAAAATAAATAACAACAAAAAAAAGAGAGGAATAGACGCTTCACTGGCTGTGTTCCGAGCTCTTCTTACCATTTCCCATCTACCTCTTCATGCATCTGTCTCTAGATACGAAAATCTGAAAGAAAGAAAGGCCTATCAACAACCAAAGAAAGTACTATATTGTACTGATTTTCTAGTAACCATGACCTGCACTTATTTTTTGGTAAAAGTACTATATTTATTAAAGCTACACACCTAAACCAATGTTATGTAATATTGTACTTTAAGCTGTACTTAATATACCAATGAGTTTTACCAAATCGGACAATCTCAAAACAGCTTGTGGTGGTGCCTCTTCTTATAATCCCAAATACATAACTTATCTATATGGGGTTCACCAGCAACTTGTTCGACTTCACTGGATGGTCAAACATCAGATTATCATGCTTGTTCCTTTGCGAAATACCACCACATGTCTTGTATAGTCTGAAACCAAACTCTCTTTGTCAATCACATCATCTTCACTTTTCTTGTCCCTGCACAAACCATACTAATATTAGCTAACTCACATTAGCATTTCATTTTGATAAGTTTAAATAAACTATGGTTCTTAGTGTTAGATATCTGATGATGATATTATGACAGAATAGTCTACCAGCAAACTGAGATTAATTTTGTTTTTTTAATAAAATCACTTATCAAACTAATTTCAATCCATACATAAATGAACTGAGAAGTAAATCAGAAAAAGAAAAAAAAAATGTAGCCAGCAAAGCAACTCTCTTGCCATGCATTGATGAACAGAAATGTCTAAACTGTTGACCTATCAATGTATAAATGCAATTAAAAACTTGGAGCTAATTCGAAAAAGTACGCATATAATCTATAATCGAAATGCGAAAAGATTCGATCGAATTAAGCACCTTAATAATGATCCAAAACAGACATATCTAAAAGCACCATAGAACGGATCTGCTGACCTGCAAGAACAATATAATTTTTAGATCGACACTAAAATTAGTTAGCACCAATATGCAGGCATGAAAGCACAGTAACAATTTAGCACGATGAAAGATATCAGAAATCTGCTTATTACAAATATAAATTTATCTTTCTATAAATATAACAAAACTAAATTGTGTCTTTAATCAACATAATTGTTAAATTCACAACTTATTGAGAAAATAATAGCACTTCTCATTTAATAACAGAAAAAGGATAGAATCAAGCAAACTCACTTTCTTGATATCGTCATTCTTCCTACATGAATAAGAAAATGAACACAAACAATTAAGCAAGAAAAATATAGATTAAAATATAAGATGAAACCTTTTTTGCTGCCACCCAATTTGCTAGGCATGACGGTAAATTTAAAAGAGCAGCGATGCTTTTGAACCAAATATAATCCTCTTTTTCTGAAAATTAGGAAAATAAAAATAGAACATGAAACTAAATTTCAATTGATCTATGTGTCTAGAAGCAATTTCATTTGATCTATGGTACATAGCTAGGAGAATAGTGTGACTTTTACAAAAACGTGATCTAGAGCAAATCAAAAGCAAAAGCACCTGGTGCATACATGTAGACACATAGATGAAATCAAAAGCACCTGCAAATCAAATCAATAGCGACACATAGATCAAATCAAAAGCACAACCTGTTGAAAGATGTGACCTAGAGCAATTAGAGAAGAGGGGAACTGGAAATAGAGCAAAACCTGTGCGAAGAGAAAGAGGAGGAGCTTGGGAATCAATCCAGCTAAACAGAGGGATTGACTTCCTTGTTTCAGTAAGAATTCGCATCCTCTGGATGGCCATCCAGTGGATGGTTCGATCTCAGCCGTCTGATTTAATCTCAATGGCTATAAATGCCCCGTGCATGATACTAAGATTGATAGGCCCGAAAAAATTTAACCGTTTAGATTAAATCAGACGGCTCGTATCGAAAGACGTCCACTGGATGGTTGAATAACAACCATCCAGAGGATACGCTCCCGTTTCAGTAATCGCCGAAGCCACTGGAATCGCCAAGAAGAGGAGCAAAGAAGGAGCTTGGTAACTGCCTGGATTGACCTCCGCATCGCCTAGTTGCCAATCTTGTACGAATCAAAGGAGGAGGAGCAGGATAACAGCAAGGCAGGGTTTTACTGCGGAGAGGGAGAGAGAAATTTCGAGAGATCCATCATCCAGGGTCTTCCATAGTGCGCACGAAGGGCAACACTCAGAGCCGTACGCATCGGAATGAGGAGAAAGGACATAAACCCCAGCAGCTTCGTCCGGAAAAGGGATGGGTTAAGATCAGATACGGCAGGAAAAGGAGAAGAGCAGGGGAGCGGAAAGGGAGAAGAGTAGGAACACACGGAAGCAACAAAGATACGGGAGTAGAAAAGCGGAAGGAGCGGGTGCAGGACAGAGCTAGTGGAGACGAACGGAGCAGATGAAATCCATCGCAAGTTGAACAGTCAGTCCAGCCGTTGCGATTGGAGATTCACCTACAGTAATTTGAGGTTTTGAAATTGAGTTACTTATAATTATGTTGAGTTGGACAACGCATGGAGCAAAATAGAATGCAAAGTAGGTGAGAACAACAAATACAATGCCTGACCCATATTATATTCATAAAAGCATAATTTTGAAGTTCCCATTGTAAATGCCCGTCTCCATGTTCATACCAGATGTAACTACTATTAGACGTCTCAAATTTAAACATAATATTAATCCGGCTTTATAGGTTTATTAACTTTACCGGTTTAAGAGAAATACAGCTAATAAGAAATTTTTCTGGTAATTATCAATTAAATAATACTATAATTTACAAGATAAACAACCACAACTTGATATTTTTAAATGCTCGAATCGCCGGGAAAAATACACCTATTGATCTACGGATCTTAGTGCTTGAATAGTAACAATTGAAAAGTAAATAAAAAGGAAAAAAAAAAGAATTACTCAAAACAAATCCTATATATATCCATCTCCAATTGCCTTTAGGTTTCAGTTGTCCAATTTAACACAAAAAAGAAGGTTAGAAAAAAAAAGATTAATTTCATGCTTTTTTTGTTGTGTGTGTGTGGGGTGGTGGGGGGGGGGGGGGGGGGCACGGCTAAACATTGGTGCCATAGTACTGAAGAAAGTGTTGCATTTCACCTCATCGAGATCTCTTTTCAGGCATCACTGAGTTTGATTGATTCGTTGGAGGTGAATTTTGTTATATAGACCGTGGATGTAATTGAGTTGTGGTCAAATTCAAAAAACAGTATCATCAGATCGAAATAGTACAATTAAACAATCTTCACCATAATTTATTAGGAAAAATTTCTATTTATACCCCCTTACTTACCAGTGAATAACTAACAACTTGAATTTTGTTAAAATGAAGCTTAAAATCTAGAGCCATCGAGCAGTAAATTTGTACAATCTTATTGAATCATTATCAATTTATCAAAAGAAAAATTATGTACCAAATCCCTTTTTGTGTCAAGATAATTGTAAGAGTATAATGCACATAGTCCCTACTGCAAGCAAAGATAATTGTGCATGTCCAGGAATGACTACGAAAATTGACATCTCAGACTCCTTTTTTCAGGGCAAGATAATGGCCGGTGCCTTCATGTATTTAGAACACTAATTGCAGATATATTAGTATAACTAGCATATACGCACATCCAATGTGCGGGCAAAAACAACTTAAACGATAATTTTAATATAAGGTTCTGTTTGGATGGTGTGGGAATAAGAAGAATAAGGGAAGAAGTATTAGAAAGTGTATAATTTTATGAAAAATTTGGATTGTTTATAATAAATTTACTCTCTTATTCCCTTATTCCCTTATTCCCTAATTCCTAGGGGCTCATCCAAACTAGGGGTGAGCAAAAAGCTCGCAACTCGTGAGTTACTCGAACTCGACTCACGAAAAACTCAGTTATAACTCGAGCTAAAAAAACTCGAGTTGGTATAACTCGAGTTGACCCAACTCGGTTAATCAACGAGTCGAGTTTGAGTTAGGCTCAACTCAGCTCGTTGACTCGTGAGCTGACTCGTACCGTAATAAATTTAAATTTTTTGAAGGTTATCAACATGATCTATGAGTATTAATATTGAGTTTCAAGACATATTTTGCTTCAAATCAATGAAAAAGAATAAAATTGATAATAAAATTTATTTTTTATATTATTGTATATAGTAATTACTTTAATTTTGAAATAATATATAAATTAAAAAATGAAAATTTGAAGTAGACATATTCATATCAAGTTGGCTCGTGACTCGTGAGCCAACTCGAGTTAGAGACGAGTTGAGTTTGAGCTAACTTAAAAAACTCGAAAGTATTTCCAACTCGAGTTAAGCTAACTCGAGTTAGAGCCGAGTTGAGTTTGAGTTGGCGCCAACTCGCTCGAACTCGGCTCGTATACAGCCCTAATCCAAACAGAGCCTAAGATATTATTTCTTAGATAAATGAACAACTTTTAAAAATTAGATTTAATTTGTTGTAGACTTTTTTTTTTTTGGGGAGACCAAACAATTTGGACACCCTAGCACTTGCATCGGGATGAAAATTGCCTAATTAACACGGTGTTATATATATAAATCAGAAGAGGAATATGTTTTCATATCTTCAATATTATGTTTCCTTTAATAGTTAAACATGAGTAATTGTATGGAAATCAATGTTTTTTTTTATTTATTAAAAATCAGAACATGCCATGAGTGTGAAAAGTAATTCCAAATATATGGTGCAATTGACGTCTGTCCCAAATACCACGAATTTATTATTTACTAGGTAGAGGGAGGCGGCTTCGCCACGGTTTGAGTGTAAATGTGTTATATAAATTTTTTTTTAAAAGAAGGATATCAATTTAGCAAATGAGTCACCAAGGAGGATATCAATAAATCACTATATCAGTTTTCATTAAGAAGGAGAGATGTTTTTACTGATGTCTTCAAATTCGCTTTTTTATATTGAAAATCATCTAAATTTTTTCTTTCAAATTTCTTAATATATTAAAGTAAAACAAAAATTTTTGGAAATGATAAATTTTTCATATTTCATTGTCTTTACATGAGCATCAGTACAAATTTCATATATAGTTCATTTTTATTATGTTATTATAATTTAGTTATGTTCATCTTTAGATACATAGTTCAGCTATGTTCACTTTTTGAGGTATAATTTAGTAATGTATAAAATAAAATGACAAATATAGAGAAAACTCATAGGAACTATGATTCAGGCTATTTGCTACTTTGATGACCTCAGCAATTGATACTGACGATCAGTAAGCAGAGAATTTTGTTGTCTTTCCATATTTTATACAATAATAAATAATCGGATATTGAATTTAAAGAAATAGACAATGACATATACAATTTTTGCACAAAGGACGTCAATCCAAATGAAGGCATACTTTAAAGTTTGCACAAAGTATCCTCTTTCACAAAATTTTCAAACGAACTTTAAATCATCTTTTTAATAAACTCAACTTTTCAAGCAGCTTGCGTGCACGTCATAAATCAAAACATTACTGCACATAAATCGAAGGGACAAATGACAAAGGGCCAAATGTGTAACCAACTTGTTTCTCCTGACGAAACCTACATAAAAGGTAAAATACAGAAGTTCAGCATACAGAAACCAGGAAAAAAAAAACAGAAGACGTGCTTATATGGGGCTTTTCATTTTCTTCTTTATTATTAAATTCAATGTATATGGATCTTGAAGAGCCATCGATCACAGCTCATGTATAAAGCTGACGCACTTGATTTTTTACAGCTCATATAAAAAGATAGATTTTAGCATTTTTTTTTCTTTGCATTTATAACCCTTTCACACACACTTTGGACTCAATGCAAATTTTTAGAGTGGTTGCATGTAGGACCTTTATTTTTTTGCGTAGCTGTTTGAAAATCATATCATTATTGATATTATTCCATTGATAATATCTCCATACTTTGAGATAGGAAACGTGCATCTGACCGGGTACATAAATGGTTCGATGCTGGTACCTTATGAAGCTTTCCAATTATCTGATATCACCTTCTGATCTTTTGTATTTAGTCGTTTGAGCACCTAAATCACTCGCACAGAAAGGAGTGGACACCTAGATGAATAAAAAAAAGGAGCATTTCTGCACCGAATCGCATGATGTTGAAGAGTTCTATGTCAAAAGCAATTGATGCTTAGTAGTTTATTGGAAACTAATTAGAGGATTGTTTTTAGAAACCAATAAAGTGCAAAGAAAAAGACGACTGACAACACAATCCACTCTAAATTGTAAGGGCCATAGTTAATGATAGATAAATTGACGAGAACTGACCTGAACAAAGCAAAGCTGCAATTGCGTGTAGAACACTTAAGTTGTGACCCAAAGAGAAGAAGGCAGCACAATTAGATGGCACATGGCAGAGACCCTGAGAGAGCATCAAATTAAGTTCAACTTGACAATTAATAATGAACTCTTTCTTTTTGGCATTGAAACCCTAAACTTTTCTGGTTTCTTTTGAACTGTATCATAAAAAAGGTTATACTACTAACCATGATTATTTCATCATCAATATATAAATAATATTTCGTTTAAATAAAAACTCGTTTTGCTATTCAATTTTTGACCCTGCATAAAATATCGTCTCAATCTTTACATCATTTACCATTTTTCCAAATTCAAAATATAAAGCTGGTAAAAAGCTCTCACGTCTTTAATTCCCAAAGTTGCCCGGTCCACATCATCCTACGTTACACCAGAATAATGTCAGATACAAAAAAAAAAAAAAAATCAAAGACGGTTCTTCTTTAGTACTCCTATAATAGAATAATCAGTTTTAATTTATGTGCTACAATCCATATCTTAAATAATCCACCCTTGACCACGATTTTCTGTCATTCTAGGGGTATGTTGGTGAGAGTGTACAGTTGGAACTTGAAGACAATAGGTGGTTGACTCGTGTCAATTTCTATCTTCGCAAAAAACTCATGGAAGTAAGATGAGAATTTTCAAATTAACCTCAAGTATGCTTAATAAGTTCAAGAATTTAAAAATTGGCATCCCCAACTCTTACAAATAATGATAAACCAAAGCATAATAATAACTTATCTAATAAAGAAAATTGAAAATACCTCTATTTTTTATCCTAATTAAGCCAGCTGTTATACCAGAGGAATGGAATTGTTCCATTTTGTTTGGTTCCTACAACATTTGATAATATTATTTCTATAGGATATAGCAAAAAAGACCCAGAATTGAGATAAAACTACAAAAAAAAAAATTTAAAAATAGAAGTTCAAGGGGCTTAACATCGGTTATGCACTTTGTATAAATTGAGATTTCAACAACTTATTACAAACTAAAAACAGGTTCAGCCACAACATTTTTTAGGTTGGCTATGACCTTTTCCTCATAATCTCTATTCTATCATAATTCTAAATAATTGGTGTTTGTGAAGTAAATCTTACCCGAAAGGGACAAAATTAGAAGGGGAGGAGCAGCCACAACATTGAAGGTATGGAGAGAAGAAGAGGTTGAAGATGGGACGAAATTGGCGCCTGAAGGAGAAGGAAGTGAAGACAAAGAGAAACGGAGGAACTGGCGAGGGAACGGAGAGGAAGGATGAGGGTGCAGGGAATGAGGCATATTTGGTAGAGGAGATGTGAGGAGGAGTGGCGATAGAGAGGAGGGATGAGGGGCATGGGGTAAGGCCGTGAGGTGGGTTTGGCAAAGACGCCAAGAGAAGAAGAGTCACAGAGGAGGGAAAGAGATAAGAAAGAGGGAAGTTTGGTTAATGGATCATATTAATCACCATATTGGAGGGGCAGATGGTGGCGTGCTGTTGGCCGAGGAGGACATGGAGGGGGCAACAGAAAAGAAAAACCTAGACTTCGATGGAGGAAGCCAAGAAGTGGGAAGTCGGGGGAGAAGGGGACGGATTTCAGCGAAAAAATAACAGCTCAAATTGCCGTGTCGAAACTGAAAAAAAAAAATAGCGACCTCCGACACCCACGGGATTTAATTAATACTATAGATATGTTTCCCTTTATATTTTGAGCAACTTAATTAAGCAATAGAGAAAAGGGTTCAAACAACTTAATTAATAGCTAAGTGTGATTTCAAATAATATTGCATTATTACCAAATAAATTGGTATATTATGGCAAGCAACAGTTATATATTTTCTTTTACTAAAAAGCACACAAAATTAAATACATACTGTAGTAATAATAGTAATGGCACATATTAGTCAACTTATCATAAAGTTAAGGCTTTGTGTTGGCTTATTTCATTTTATTTATGCTTATTTAATTGACGTTCAGAATAAGCAGAGGAAAGCTAATATGTACTTATTTAATATGATACTTAACTAAAATTGAATTTCTGGTCTTCAATCACCAAAATTATCATCAGCTTGGTCGAATTTTTTAAAAATAGAAAGGAATTTATGAAAATGTATTCATATTGACAGGCAAAGTTGAAAGTAATATATTTTAAAAAAATGGAAAATGAAATTCGAAGGAAGCATGGCTGGAAACTTAATTGATAGTCAATCCAATTTACAATAGGTTAGAATTGAGAAATACCAGCCTATCACGAGACCTGGAACTCTTCATCCCTCCTTTGATGCTCTCATGCACTTCCCCTCCTTATCACTCGACCAAATAGGCAGTTGTGCAGACGAGAAGGTGGATCTGGTGCCAGTATGGCAGGGGATGTGTCAGACATAGAGCAAGTGCATTGTACCAGTATAGAAGGTAGATCTGGTACCAAACCAATACCGATTAGCAAGCTCACAATCTGAATTTAATATCAAAACAAAATTTTTTTAATATATGTCGATCAAATGCAGTGCATATTTGAATTTGTTAATCACTATTTGCAAACATGCCATGATTGTGCACATTTAAGAATGATAATTCGGTTTCCAAACATAATGCACTTCCCCTCCTTATCACTCGACCCTTTAATAACTCCTTTTTATCTGATATTTAAATCTGAACCATAGATCATGTTAATTAACAAAATCAATGATCCATATTTGATATTAGAGGGGTGTAACTCCTTTTTATCTGGAAGTTTACGTCTTTTCTATTTAAATCTGGAAGTTTACGTCTTTTCTGACTTTTGATGGTCCTTTAATTAACATGCAAAAATGGAAAACAAAATATCAATTGCAAATGGCAGATCTCATCTCCATCATTGCAGGTCTGATGCAAATATCAATTAAAAACAAAATAACTAACAATGAGATATTAGAACTTGGAAGTAAGATCTAAACAAAATAATCTGATTCCTTCGGAGGCAACGCTAAACTAACACAAATCGATCCTACATATGTGACTTTTCAATGAATCGAATAGAAAAGTGATTGATCGAACTTGATAAGTGCTGTCGAACTTGTCGTACAGGAACCTGGATGTGGTTTGGTACAAAGGTCTATCCAAAAAACTCATGCAATTTAAAAGCAAATGGAAGATAAACACAGGAATAATAATTTAAGGTAACATTAAAATTCTATGCCTATGAGTAGAGATTAGTATAAACCAATTGCAAATGTAGATTAAAAGCATGGTAATGGTGAACTAACAGTGAGCATTGAAGGAAGAGAAGTGAGCAGATTAGCCCTCCAACAATAGTCATTAGTTCTGATGAAGCGAATTTTCTTTTATACATTTTGGAGAAGTGAGAGGATAACAGAAAACAGCAGGGAGGAATAGATCATGGATATGCCAGGAGTCGCCATTGTTTCAATCCTGTGTAATTGCAATAGAAAAAGAACAAATCAACCCAAATCTCACAACAAGTAATAATTTTCATCGATCTGACACTTATTTATGGAAAGTATATTAGAAAAAATAAAATAAAACAAAACAAAAATCGTTCAAAAAGAGAGAAAAATTGAGGAAGAGATCGACAAAGATTTCATCGGTAATAGATGGGAGTTTTTGAACAAGTGGTTGATCTCTAAGAAGTTAATTGATGGAGTATAAATACGTAGAAGAGATCTGAGAAAGATCTTACTGTCTGCTTTATGACCTGGCTTGGATCGATAAACCCCAACCCTCCTCCTTCCGTCGAAAGGCCGCCGCCGTCGCCCGTCAACATTTTATTATTCTCTTCTTTCACTCAGCAGTAGATGATTTGGGATGACGCAATTGTCATGGGTGGAGCAGGGAGCGGCCATTGACTCCGAGATCCGACGGTAGCACCACCACCGAAAAGTCGTCGGTCACCTCCCTTCTCGCCATCTCCGCCAAAGTAGGTTGCCAAAGGTATGTTGTCTTGTTCCCTCTTCAATCGCTAATTACGGTACACAGAGGAAATGAGGAAATGAGGAGGGGTTTTGACTTTTGTGCGTGGTTTTCCTTTTCTGATAAAATTGATGCAAATGGAATAGGGAGCTGTTATTTTTATTATTATTATTTTTTTTGAACAATAAAGCCCGTAGGCAAGGGGGATCCGTATCCTCTGGATGGTTTATTCAACCATCCAGTGGACGTCTTTCAATCCGAACCGTCTGATTTAATCTAAACAGTTAGATTTTTCCGGGCCTATCAATCTTAGCACTGGATATCTATGACCATTGAGATTTAATCAGACGGCTGATATCGAAATCATCCACTAAATGGCCATTCAAAGAATGCAAAATCTAGGCAAGGGAGCTGTTATTTGATGCAAATGGAATAGGGGAGCGAAATAATAGGTGCCTGAACCCTTAACGCACGAAATAAAAATAAAAATAAAAATAAAAAATAAATAAATTTGCGTAACACAAAGTCGATTCATTGCGCTGTGATAAACGAACCAAAAACTTACCGATCCACCGCCCAGCCACTTTTATATATCTATAATCTTTGCCATGTAACGCCAACAGAAATGAACAGTGAATGAACAGTAAATGAACAGTGTTTTGGATTTTCTCTTCATAGTTTTGTATGGTCTTCTGTGTGTGTTAGTCAGATAGTGTACAGAACAATGGAAGAAACACGGGCGGTTACACGTATACGCGTATCCACAATCTGGTTTTCTGAGAGAAAGTTCTTACATGCACGTGCGTGTGAACATAGATGAGACGGGTCATAGATCCTCAGAGGATGTCTGTTTACTACATCTGGCTATACGCCGGTGGTTATAGAGGATCTCTTGAACTTCATTTTATCTCTTCTTCTTCAGTCGGTGCAGATAGGATAGGAGGGATGCACCGCAAATTGCAAAATTAAACTTGCTCTCTACTTTTTTGCACTGCTCCAGTGCTCCGTCCTCTCCCAACAGCAGAGACGATGACGATAAGCGTTGCCCACTATTTTTCTCTGTGCTCTTTTCCTTACAAGCAACAACAACAGATCCTGCTTAGGTATCTTTGAGTCCCATTTTTCTATCCCTCTCTTCTTTTCCAATAGCCTACTGGGCTAGAGTTACTTTAGGTACGTTTGATTACTGCCTTAAATTATTGGATTGGATCAACCAATTGCTGGTATTTAACAAGATCATCAAGTTTGTGATATCTATAAGGCCTTGCTTTATTTTTTTCCTCTTCCTTTATTTTCCATCGTTTTTAGATTTGTTTCCTTACTCTACTTTTTATAGCTTTTTTTCCTACCCTTTATTCTACTACATCATTTAATTGCAGCACTTATACAATTAGTAATAAGTATCCCATATTGTTACTTATACATCAATTTCAAAATGATGCTTATGTTAATTTTTTATATATATGGCTTAAAATGGTTTATTTATAAAGATAAATATTTTTCTAGAAGTTTCAGCTTGAGAAATGCTGATTAAAACGTCAATAACTCAAGTCACATATGTTTAAAGGGGAAAAAAACATCAAAACAATATTTCCTTTGAAGGAAATAGAAAAAAAAGAGGCAAGTTACCAAAGCAGTCTTTAAGCCCACAGCTTTCCCCATGGTCATGTTTCTCTCACTATCATCTACAAATAGCGAACTCAAAGAAAGAGCAAAAAAGGGTGCAAATGTTAATTCCTGCTTAGAATTGCTGTAATAAAGACCGATTTGTTTTATTTCCACAAGCTATTGTTGACTAATGAATTAATTGAAACCGTAATATTAAAACTGATACCAAACTTAAGGAAGGAACATATTCAAAATAGTAGAAGTAGAGACATAACTTTCTGTATTTAATTGGTTATTGCACTGCAATTCTTGCTTCTTTTGTTTTGTTTTTTTTTAAAGTACTTCTGCTGCATTTATATTTTCCTTTTTTTCCTTTAAATTTAGTGTAACCCCTAAAAGAAGTTTAGTTATATACCATCCTTTCTGGATTGAAACCAGCTAGGCATACAGCTATCTCAGCTGTCTTAGGAGAGGGTTTCATAACAACTTCTGATGAAGTAGAGATGATTTCTTTTGTCTCCTCGAATAGATGTAGATTCATAGTCTCAAAATATATTATTTATTCAAAGCAAGTCTCTAGAGTGCCAAGTCTGGCCAATGCTTTAGTGACATGCTTCCTTTCAGAAACAGCTGAAAAAAAACAAAAAAAATATTATTAGCTTTAAAAGTTTTGCATTTTAAATTAATTTGAAAAGAGTTTATCTCTTGCCAAAATAGAATTATCTAAGGAACACTAGACATCCTCCGAGTTTCACTTCTCGGCAAGTTAATAAAGATATACCTAAAGTACCCTTTGGCTTCATCTTTTCTTGAAGAACAATTGAGAGAAGATTAAGGGTAGTTTGGGCATGCTTCCAATTTATATGCTGATATTGCACTAAGCAGTTTGTTGTATTAGCCTATTAGGTATAAGCATTTTCAGTATTATTATCAATTATCCAACAGTATTCTGGTATATAATTACCTAATACCAAAACTGGCACTATTCATCTAATATCTAATACTGGTACATGTGTATGAACCACCTCATGTATTATGTATAGGTCCTATTATATGCAGTGACCTTTTATTTTCTTTCTCTCAACGTGTTAATTAATTCGTTTCATGTATTTGATACTTTTGGAAATTCAAAATGTACTATTTATGTGCAGGCCTGCAACAATTAGGATCGTCGAAGCCTGCTTAATTATAAGATGTTGTCTTCTAGCAAGATGTTATCTACCAGCACTCAGTGGAGTCAATCTTCCACTTCTGATGACGTCACTTTGTCTGCCAAATTTTTTCCAAGAATTAAGCCAAAGAAACCATATTGTTCACGTCGGGTACAAAATGAATCTTTTCCACGGGATGATGAATCTTGTCTTACGAACATTGTTGTTGATCACGGTACGTTTTTTTTTCTTGATTCCTTTTGTGTTCATCTATTAAAATCTCTAAAATAATACATGGTCTATGATAAATTTGATTTGTCAGCCTCAAACATGAAAACTCTGATTTTTTATTTTAGAACGGTTTATATATTTACACATTGCATGCATAAAAAATTATCATATTTGTGTGGCTTAAAAAAAATTCTTCAACGATTGTTTAATTATCGTTGTCTTGTAGTGAAGTGAGTAATTTTTTTTTTTTTGCTGTTACAGGTTACTTGGTTGTCCATTGATCTTTTATTTTCTTTCTTTGAACACATTAATTCGTTTTTTTTCTATTTGATACTTTTGGAAATTTAGAAATGTACTATTTATATGCAGGTTTGCAGCAGTCGAAGCATCTGAGCCTACTTATGAGATGTTGTCTTCCCGTGTTCAGTGGAGTCAATCTTCCACTTCCGATGAACTCCTTCTTTCTGTCAAATGTTTTCCAAAAATAAAAAAATAGATTGTACAGCTTGGGTTGGGTCAATAACGAATCATTGTTCAAGAAGAGTACTGCACCTGGTCTTACAAATATTGATGCCAGCAATAGTATGTCTTATAACCTTAATTCCTTTTAATTTTCTTCTACTGAAATTTCTGACACGATTATGAACATTTTATGCTGCAGAGTAGTTGTATTTTTTTCAATTGCCGTGTGATATTTTATTTTTCTACCAAATTCGTACAGATAGAAATTATATAACAAGTTTTGTTTACTTTGCAGAATTCGGTTACTTAAGCTGTATTTTTTATCTCCCACAAATATATATATATAAAATTCTGCTAAGAGCTTATTTCATTTCCAAAGTTTGTTCAATTAAATTAAATAGGCTTGGCCTTCGTTTAGGATTCTTTTGAACATTTGGTTTGTCGAGTGTTATAATTATTTGGATTTTGCAGTCTCTTTTTTTTTTAAAAAATTCCTATATTGTAATTGAAAAAGTTTTTCACGCAATTTTGTGCTTTGGGACTTAAATAAGTGATGGTATAATTTTATACTTTTTTATTTACTTTTCCTCTCACAAAATTTCTGAATGGGTTTTATGCAGTAATCGTATTTTTTTCACTGTTCGATAAGTTTCAAAAATAAAGTTGTGATTTTTTTTTACAGACTTCCAACAATAATTAGAAGTATCAAAGCATATAGAAATGAAGGAAGCTGCTTTCCAACAACATGTACAATCTGCAAATATTGAATGTAATGAAACTTTCAGTTCTGATGATCTTTCTCTTCCTCTCAAATTCCTCCGTGGATCATGTAAGAGATCCCGTAGTCGTATTCAATTAGCTTGCGACCAGACATCAGCGAATGGTATTTCTGTGTTATAACATTCTGTTTCTTTTTTATTTGGCATTATGTTTTCTAATATACTTTGTTTTGTATGCATTTATTTTACAGGTGTCAAGCACTGTTTCTTGCCATTTGACATAGGTCGACCAGATCGTACTTGTAGCTGTTGTGGTGTGTTCTTATGGTATAGAGCTTTAAAACTTCAACAAAAAATTATCCCACATACAACCTTTATTGCAGAAAAGGTCGAGTTAGTATCCCTCTGTTAGAACAATCTCCGTATATTTTGCAACAGCTTCTTTCATCAAGTGACAATCCCGACTTGAAACATTTCAAAAGACTCATACGTGTATACAATTCAATGTTCTCATTTACTTCATTCGGATGTAAACTTGGTGATTCTATTAATAATGGCTCAGCACCATATGTTACAAACCTACTTTTGCACAACTTTATGTATATGATGCAGAAAATGAAATTCAAAATAGGCTTGCTCCTTTTTCACATTCATCTTTGCACGATCAACCTAGAACTCACATTGTCCAATAGCTTTGTGAAATGTTTGCTGAGCATAATGCTCTCGTAAAAGAATATTGTACTATTAAAGAACGATTGGATGTTGCAAATGCTCCTCAATTGCAAATACATATACGTTCCAATTACAACCAAACGAACCCACAATATTGCCCTCCATCTGCATCAGAGGTGGTTTGGTTTTGTTGTTGGCGATATTAGTGCCAGACAATCTAACAGAGTATAATTCTTGAATATCACTCAAAAAAATTACAACGTATTTACAATGATAATCCGCTTTGTATGCCTTTTCAATATCCAATTATATTTGCACGTGGTGAAAAAGGCTATCATCCGTAAATTTGTTACAAAAGCAATACACCAGGTACGAAAAAACTTAAAAGACAATATGTAACTATGGCAGAGTACTATTCATTTCGCATGCATCCACAGCGCGATGAACCTCCTACTATATTTCAATCAAGAAGATTGTTTCAACAAATTGTAATCGATATTTATGTTTCCAATGAACATAGAAGGCTTCATTTCATAGAACATAACCAGCATAAACTGCGAACTGACAAATTATGTAGAATTAGACGTGCTATTACTGAACGTGATATGCTCGGTTGTGAACTTGGGAAACGTATTATGTTGCCTTCTTCCCACGTTGGAAGCCCTCGATATATGTTCCAAAACTATCATGATTGTATTGCTCTTTGTCGGCTCTTTGGCCCCCCATATTTGTTTGTTAAGTTTACATGCAACTCGCAATGGGTGGAGATCGAACAATCTATTCTGCTTGGGCAACACTCTAATTAATGAACGCCCTAATATTGTGTGTAGGGTTTTCAAAATGAAGCATGATGAGTTGATGAGTGACATCAAGCGATGTTCGTATTTTGGTCGAGCCATTGCAGGTAATATTCATGTTCCTTATTTTAATTAGATATTTATTTTTTCCATGTGAAATACTTCTTAAATAAACTACGTTGATTGTCTTATCATAGCAAAAAAAAAATGTTAATGCCCTAATAAATTTAAAAAACTAATAATATTACCTATCATAATATTACTTATTATGAAAAAAAGGGACATAATAACTATTAGCTGTTAATATTGTTATAATTATTTCTCTTATAATCATAAATATTATGATTGTTATTGCTATTTTGTTTGATGCAGTAACTATTAATATAATAACATCGTCTATTCAAAGATAGGAACACGACTCCTATTTTCCTTCAAAAATAACATCGTCTATTCCAGGCTGATTTTAAGTCTGGGCACAATGAAAATCATTTGTTTAATATTAAAATAAAACTCAATGAATTTTACTACAAAATACATCTATTTTCTATAATCCTTATAATTTGTTTAATCTTTATATCTATCGCTAATAAGCACAAATGAAAAAAATATATATATACAATTCTAATCTCTATATATAATTGTAAGGATTTGATTGGTGAATTCTTTTTTTTTTCTGATTATACATACAATTGCGTATATAACTAACATTGGTAATATAAATTGTATCCTTGCCTTAATAAAATCTAAGCATAGCATATCAATATTAAAAGAAGAAAAATTATTTAAAGATTTTATTTACTTCTTTCAGGAAGGAAAATTTCACACCATCTTTAAGGAAATATTCCTTATTATACAAAGAATTTTTTTTCACTTAAGTGAAAATTTGTATTTTTTTTAGGTGTTTGTTTAATTTCATATTAACGACAAAATTCTTAAAACCAATAAAGAGACGTACCATAGGAAATTATAACATATATTCCATTTTCTTACTAAGCTGGCGTAAATTCATTATTATCATTTATTAGAGAAGGATGAAAAATAAAAATAGAAAATAATTGAAAAGTGACTTTGCCCATTTTATGGAATCGCATGGGTAAGAAACGCATTTAATTTTTTATCGATTTATTATTGTCTGCACTGGGCTAATGGGAGACTAAGAGGAGAGAATGCTCATGCGCCATAAGCAAATTAAGGCTTAACCTGGGCACAACTGAAATTGAAGCCAGAGTACTTTGAATATTAAGTTTAAAAACCTTATGAAAAGAACACTCAATTTTTAATTTCTGCAGGTTAGACCTGGGAAGTGGCCCTTCTTAGCTCCGCCCCTGGACTATTACAACGACATTACTTAATATAATTTTTGTTCTCTTCATCATTATAGTGATAGCTATTGCTATAATACTAATATCGACTATTATAATACTGATATTAGTCTAATAAGCTATGCTGATTGTTCATATCTTTTTATTGCTATTCTTAATATTTTATAATTACTAATTGATTTTTTTTTTGTTCACGTTGCATTTACTACTGGCGAGAAAATAAAAGATGTGAGAAACGAGAGAAAATGATAAAACAATATTATCTTATTATTTCCAAACACTCTCTCCAAATAATTGAAAATAATAAAAAAACATCTGGATGGTTCTTTATTTATTATTTTTTTTAAAACAATAACCCAAACAAGGGGTACCAATGCATTAACCAAGTGACTCAATACAAAACAGAAAACAAAAAAAATAATAATAATAAAAAAGAAAACCTGGTACCACTGAGGTCAGTATCTCCTGACTCACTATTAAGCCAAAAACGAAACAACCCAGTCATACAACCGAGATAATAAGCAATTAAAACTATGATCTAAAAGACATTAAATCTCTGAACATCTTTACTGCAGCAAGTCCTCGTCGGTATCTTCTCCGGCCCTATAGTTCAACTCTTGAAGGAATCCTATTTCCCCTTTGTGCAACCGAGAGACGAGATATGAGAGGCCTCAAAACCGAGAGAGAAGAGATATGGTTCTTTATTAATATACTATCTTGGTGTATTTATTAGGTTCGTTTCTTATCAATAGCATGTACATCATTCGAGTAGCATTTCGTCACTAATGAATAAACTATTTTGCCTAAATATTGTTAACAATTTTCTTCATGAACAACCTATTTATTCTTTTTTGAGGGCCAACAACCTCTTTATTCTTATTTATTTAATTTTCATACACACCCTTAAAAAAATGGAGATCTTTTTATAAACCATGTAGGGGTCTTTAGATGTAGGGTGCTTTTGGATCGTTGGAAGAAAGAAGAAGAAGAAGAAGAAGGAAGAAGAAAAAAAAATTATAAACAATCCAAACTCTTTACAAAGTTACACACTTCCCAATACTTCTTCCCACTTCTTCCATTTTTCCCTTCTTCCCACACCTATCCAAACGCACCCGTAGAAAATTTATAAAGTCTAATTGTTATTCTCATTGCAGTTGTCTCACATATAGAGTTTTATAAAAGAGGATTGCCTCATGCCCAAATTATTTGGCTTGCTACGCATGACAAATTAAAAACCGCTGCAGATGTCGACCGTTTGATAGCAGCAGAATTACCCGATCCCAATACAGATCCTGTTGGGTATGATGCTGTCAGTAAATTCATGTTGCACGGTCCTTGTGGCTTTGTGAACAGGTATAGTCCATGTATGAAAGATGGAAAGTGTTCTAAATATGAAAGACAGTATTTATGTTTACTAAAAACCTCAGTCGTTTCTGTCGATAGTATTATCAAGCACACGATCTTTCCTCTACAATTATATTAGTTTTGTTGAACTCTTTCAATTTTCATTGTCCATATTTTTACTATTGTCGATAATACTATTGTCGATAGTATTATCTTCTTTCAATTTGACCACTAATAATTTGTCCTTTAAATAATCCATGACTACTAATTTGTTCTGTCAACTCTTAAAACTTTCATCATGGAATTTGTTCAGTGAAGTTTCATCAATGTAAACAGTAAAAGGATCAAATCTAAAGTTTTTCAGATCAATTTGTTCCGGCGGAGCCGGAACGGGTCCATCTAGTTCAGATAAAAGATCATCCTTTATCTAATCCATATTTAATATTAGAGGAATGTATCTTTTTTTTATCTGAAAGTATAAGTCTTTTCTATAGATGCTTTAAGAAGTAGTATAGATTAGTGATATCAACTTGCAAAATTCTAGAAATTAGGTTATGAAAACATTCAAATTTGCCCTTTCCCAACCATGTGCGGCTTGAACAAATCAAGAATGATTCCTATCAGTGGAAATGGGGGTCGCTTAATTCAAAAACGTGCATCGATCTCCCAAACAATATATCAGCCTCTTTTAGAATATTATTTTCTTTTATTCAGAAAATTCTGAAGTTCGAAGACACAATAATGCCTGTGACATATTTCAAGTCTCGTCACTTGATACGAGGTAAATTAGCCAGGTTCTGAGGTTCATCTTAATCCTCAATTTAAATTTATAAAATAAAATGACCGATTAGAAACATGGTGCCAGTTAGAAACTATGATCCAGATAATTACATTTACACCTATGCCTCCGTTTGGATGAGAGAAAAAGGAGGAAGAAGGAAAAAGAAAAAAAAAATTATAAACAATCCAAACTCTTCACAAAGTTACACACTTCCCAATACTTCTTTCCATTTCTTCTCTTCTTCCCTTCTTCCCACACCTATCCAAACGGAGCCGAAGACACAAAAACACAAAAACACAAAAACAAGCACCACTATGCGGTATGTGAGCGGGAATGCCTTGTGGCAGCCGGCACTAACTAGACAAGCCGCGAACCAATAGGCGTTGAGGAAACGCGGGATGAGGATAAAGAAAGGGATGGATGCATAGATGAGGTGTTTGGCGAAATGCCTGAGAAGGAAGAGAAGAGAGAAGGTGATAGGAAAAGAGAGGAGTGTAATGAGAAGCGTAGGAATGAGGAACTCGAGAAGAGTTGAAGAGGTGAGAAAGGGAGAAGAGGAGAGGGATCGAGAGAGAACGCAGGAGGAGAGGGAAGGGTTGTAGTGAAGTGGGAAACAAGGGTCTTGTCAGGGTTACGACGAGCGAGGGAGAGAAAGCCGATGGCGAAGGTGGAGAGAGTGAGGAGGAGAAAGAGGAGGAGGAATGGGAGGTCGCGAATGGGGAATGGGTGTAGGAAATTGGGGCTGGGTATTGGTCGGAGTAGGAGGCCGAGGGGGCGAGGAGCGGCTGCTCCGTCGCGGAAATGGACGGCTTTGGTTGATCCGAGCTGCTCATCGGACAGCGAGCGGGTGAGGAGACGTGGGAGACTGGGAGATGGGACGGACGGAGTGTGGGAGAGAGATGAGTAAGATCAAAGGATTTTCGTCGTTACTCACTAATGGAAAAAAAAATAATGAGAACAATTCTCATTGGCACCGTTTGGATATAGGAAGAATGAAGAAGGAAGAAGGCCCAAATTTATTATAAACAATCCAAACTCTTCATAAAGTTACACACTTTTCAATACTTTTTCCCACTTCTTCCCTTCTTCCCTTCTTTCCACACCTATCCAAACGGAGCCTAATATCATAGATGCATTCCGAGTTCTTCTCGATAGGCATGAATATAGAAAAAGAAGAATAGTGAATGAACGAAAAAGTTTTATTGCTCATGCACAAATATATCAGATTGTATATTCATGTTTACTTTTTTTGTTACAAACTGAAAGAAATTGGCGAGTTTTGGTGGTAAGATTATATTTGGAAAATAAATTGTCAAAAATTAATTATGTTTGGAAAATACATAAAAATAGAATGTTGTCGTTATTCTAGCTCTCATGAAGAGGAATGAAATCCACAAAAAAAAAAAATTAATGAATGAAAACTAGTATTATTCACACATAATCACATCGCATTATGTATGTCAATCTCTTTTTTTGTTATTTATTGAAAACGAGCTACAAAATCCGAATACAATTTTTTTTTAATAATTCAGGGCACAACGTCATTATTGTGAGTTTGTTTTCCTCTAATGATAAAATTTCTTTATAATTTTGAATTAAGAAAGTTCAAAAATCTGTTTTATGAAAAGTGAAGCACAAGTATTTTTCTATCCAAAAAAAAAAGTATAAGACATTTTATATAAATTATATATTTTTTTACTAAACTCCATTGTCTAGGATAGTTTTGGCCATTGAAATTAGGAAACGGAGAAATAACTTTCTCTATTTTATGGTATGGTAATAAAGATGTGCACGTACGACATAGCTTCGCAAGATCCTTCAAATCACATGTTAACTTGGTGCGAGAAGTCTTAAATGAATGCTCAGGTACATCTATATGACCTATTAATTTTCATTATTTTTTCTTTACCGGAGTTTCTCAAATCATTTACTTTCTTTACTTTTATCCAATTTTATTGTGATTAGTTCAATTTGTTGTTGAAATATGATAATTTAGCATCTGATTAAATATCAAGAGTTATAATCTTAACTATATTATAGTATATCTTAATTTCTTCCAATGTCATAAACTCATAATACATTTTAAATATTTATTTTGTATGATTAAATATTTTATGGAGTTTAAGCAGATGCAAATTTCGCTTTAAGAAAAAATATATGATTGTTTGTTAATGGGAAATCCATATATCATCGAGAGAAATGTATTTCCCGTGAAAAAAAAAGCTACAAAGTAATTATAAGGAATGAATTTAAATAAAAAAATATGTCATTTATGCATGCAATTTAAATATAAATATGTCATATCCAACTAAGTAATAATAAGGAATGAATTTGTCGACCAACTTAGTTAAAGCCGATTTTCAATTTTGAAATTAGAATGGTGGTTTTAGTACGACTTTTGAATTTAGAAGTTTTTAAAGTTTTTTTCGAAACCTAAGAAGTTTTTAAAGTTGGCAAAGTCAGATCTAGAATTCCGAATTGATAGTCAAATATGTGTCGTCCAGGAGAACTCCAAATTAACAAACAATATAAGAGAAATATTCTTTTATTTTTTATGTGATAGGGCTAATATTAAATTCTTGACTGTAAGAAGGCCTTTTAAATTTTTTTAATATTTCAAGCCTATCCACCACATTATACTTGAAGCCACATAAATACATCACAAAATTCAAAATAAGATGAATATAACTAACTGATATAGAAGAGTCAAACAATATGCAAACAAAATAAAAAATTTACTTGCGTAACATCATAAATGTGATAAATATTAATTACATCATAACAAAAATAACATCAACATTAACAACAATGTACAATAATAGTAATATTAATTAACATAGTCGGCCGGATGCACTGGCTCCAGTAGCGTATATATGCTTAGGTTGGTCTGAACAGGCCTGATCTGGAGGGAATTGAAACTCAGGAAAAACCTTAGGGTGGTTTGGAACAACAACAACTACAACTACATATATTATTACCCTTTATCTTCACGCATTGGCTTTTGAATGTATCGTCATTAGGGAAAACCGCTGTACTGCAGTGTTTGTAGCATTTCGTCGGATCGCATTTGTTATCAAGGAATAAAAATCCTTTTTCCGTGGTGAAGTGGCAGCTCTCTAATACAGTAGGCGGACGTCCACCTATTGCTCCTGCATATATATTCAGTAAATTTTTTTGTCATATATATAATATATGATATAAAGCCATAATTAGTCATTGTTGATAAGATTCAGCTCTTGATCTAGTAGCAAAGAGCAATACATCTTTAATAAAAGTCACAAGTTCAAAACCTCCTGGTTGGAGATTCTTTCATAAATATTTAATTTCAAAAATAAATTGGAGAGGCTTTACTCCTAATTTATCTTTAAAAAAAATTAATCATTTTTGAAGAGACAATAACCATATGAAAGTTTGATGATCGCTCAACAGAAAAAACAAAAGAACACACAATTAGTTAATCCATCGATAAACAATTAAAAAGCTAGTTTGAGTTATAGTACACCTTATCCGGTATGAGCGAGTTACAAGAGTACACATATGAATCCCTACGGGGAGTTGGAATGTTCAAAAAAAAAAAAAAGTACACATATAAATCGATGGTACATAAATTGGCATACTCATCCTGTTATTTTCTTGACCCTAATGTTATTATTTTCTTGCCACAAAAACTATTAGCTTCAATAGGAAGAATTGGTTACATCCATCTAATTAACTATGGCTCCGTTTAGATAGGTGTGGGAAGAAGGGAAGAAGAGAAGAAGTGGGAAGAAATATTGAGAAGTGTGTAACTTTGTGAAGAGTTTGAATTGTTTATAATTTTTTTTTCTTCCCTTCTTCATTCTTCCTCCTCCTTATTCTCCTATCCAAACGGAGGCTATGGTAACTACTTCAACCTCGCTAAATTATATTTACAATATATGGTGCAAAATAATTAAAGAAAGAAATAAAAAAGCACGAAACTATAAACAACTAAACAAGTTAAAAGAAAATATACCAGAGGATAGAATGACAACAACGATCAGAAGAAGAATTGGGCTCAGAAAAGAAATTTTCATTATTTTTTTAATGAATTGTAGACCGTGGTATGACTGATTGTAACAAGCAAGGTATTTATAACAAGTGAAATTTTTTTGTTTCTAATAATAGCTTTGCAACAGTTAAACTTTCAAATAATGCGTGATTCACATTGCATTGACCAACTCATGTTATTGTGATCTAGAAGTTCATATTGAAAATATCTATTTAACCACATTAGAATAAAGTTAACGCAAAACGTGCAAAGTAATTTCATTAAGCCTAATTAATAGGTATCATTAGAAATTTTTTTTTTATTAAAATGTACAAATTTGGTGTCATGTGGCTGGAATTTTCACATTATTAGATCCAACAAAATTCCGAGAAATCAATTCCAATGAAATGTAATCCGCATAAAAAAAAAAATTATCAAACCCTTAATTCTCTTATATGATAAACTTTTTCATATTTATTGCATAACAAAAGATACAAATCTTAACAAAATATATGACGCATTATTAGATACAAGCCGATAAATTAAGATGGTTGTTAAAGACAAATTCAATGTAACCAAAAACAAAAAAATCAAGAACCAAAAAGTGAATAATAAATTTGCTAGAGCAAATCAAATAAGTCTGGAGTCTGGACTAACGTACACTACACTTGTTAATAAGTGATAGCATCTGAGGTGTCTTTCGGTTATGGTTATAATGCTGTTTTATACCGTCTTTGCCTTCTTTTTTTTTAAAAAAAAGAAAAAATTGATATCAACTCAATTATATATAGGGTGTAGATTGGAAATTTTGCTAAGGACCTGCTCCAGAATCTGGTGGGAAAATGAAAGGAAAGGGGTGGGAAGAGAAGAGGAGTACACTCCAAATTTGGGTGTAATCACAAGTGCACATCTCTTCTTAGTTTTACATAAGAGTTAAAGTCCATTCTCCCTCATTCTCCTTGACTTTACTTCAAATTTAAGTTTCTGGAGCAGGGTAAAGATCTTGGACAGGAAAATGACAGTTCACTTTTTCTCTCATCCTCTTCCATTCACCCCTTCATCCTCTCCCATTCACCCCTTCTGGAGCAGACCCTGGTGAATTTATTACACACTCGTCACTCAGTGTCTCCATGTTTCCATTTGACAATAATCTAAGTTATTCAGCATGACATTCGAGTTATTAGTTCTTATAAATTTGAGACGTTAATTGTTATCAGGCAAATCAGATTGTGTAGTGTCTGAATTCTCATTCATGAATTACCAATCAATACATACACGCAATGTGTTCGAACACGGCTTGACACGACACGGTACGACACAGTTAAACAAGATACGACAACTTAAGCATGTCATGTTTTTAGACGCGTCATGTCCGACTTTGATGGCACAAACATGACACAATTTTAAAATCCGAAAAAAAATACTATTTTTTTATAAATATGAAATTTGGTCTACAAGAAGATTTCAATAGGGATATATCATATTGGACGATTTGGATCGATCATTTTGATGCAGATAAAAAAATTTAGATCACTATGCGCGGATACGTCGAAGATCCAATCATCAAAATCAAAACATATATTATTCGGCAGTTTAAGATCCGACTCCGAAACAACTATTCGTGTACAGTTCTCCAGACAGTATTTTCGCGCGGATCTTTTGTTGCTGCAGCTCATTATGTGGTCACATAATCAAGCACGGTTCAGCGAGCATGGTCGCAGAAAATCCTCTTTGATCTTCCTTCTGGTCGGCCCATCTTTGCTTCTTCGATGTGGCCCGTCTGATTGCATATGTTGCCTATCGTGTCGCTTATCCCTTCTCCGCTGCCATCTTCTTCTCTGCCTCGATTTTTCCACTCTGCTTTGCTTCGTCCCTTTGGCTTCTCAAGGGTCACCGTTCCCTGCCTCGATTTTGTCCGCCATGTGGTCCCTGTACGGAGGCCTATCGGAGTATGCTCCCGGTGTCTACGCCGCTCCCTCAGCTTTTCAGTCCGCGGCTCATGGATGGTCTATTCCGTTCCTCGATCTTCATTTCTTCGTTTGCTCCATGCGCTCGGTGTTGGGACCTGCGTGCCGTTCCTGTTTGCTCATCTTCTTTTCTTCGCTGGGTGTTTACTCATCCGATTCCATGCTTCTTCTGTTGTGGTTCGTACTGGCCGATGTTAGCACAGTATTACCTCTAGATCCTTCCCTTTGTGCTTTTTTCATCTCCTCTCCAATTGCATCGCATTTGTTCCTTGCTTGGGTAATATTTTCTTCTCTTCTTTATCCTTTTTTCCGATTTCTATATCTTTCTGTTCGCATGATCTACCTGATTTTTCTCATCTCGCTTTCTTTCAGGTTGCTGCTACGCTCTATTGCTGCTTCCTCTTCTTCCTTGCCTCCTCGAAAGCTTCTGCTTTTGCTGACGTTTGTTCTGTTATCTTTATTTCGCCAGGTTTCTTTTTCCATTTTTATTGCTTTCCTACATGCAGTCGTCTTGGCTCATATTTCTTTTTCTCATTCAGCCATTTGCAAACTTCTTTCCTTCTGCTCATATGTTTTTTGCTATTTTATTTCTCTGTTGCTTTACTTGCAGGTTCATCTCCACTTTGCAGCCTTTTCTTCTCTGCTGGTCTTCGTGTGTTCCTGTTCCTGCTTGCTCTTTCCAGGTAAATTTGTTGCTGATTTTCTTCTTTGGTTTATATAATCTTTTAGGCTGTTAGTGCGATTTGCATTACGTTTGTGTGCTCCTTCAGTGTTCTGTTGCTTTTGCTTGCTAGCACTTAAAAGAATTAATTATCTTTTTTGCTGGGGTCGTCTCCATCTCTTCTTCCTATTTTGTTTTCTAATTTTTGAGCTTGATTACAAATTGTCCTGAACTTTTTTCCTCCTTTTTTGTTGCTTTGCGGGTCCGTGCTTCTATTTTGGGCTTATCATTCAATCCTCCTTGCTTCTGAATATTTCAGGGTTGTAATTTTTCCCCTTTTATCCATTCATATTTTCATGTTCCTTTCTCCGTTTCTTTTCCTACATCCACGATTTTGATTATGCAACTAAATCACGTCAAAAATAGTGTGGTGACAAATAAGCTTGGTGTACTAAATTGCCCATCCTAATATTCATACTGTTTCTCTTTTTCTCTAGAACTAACTAAATAAATTATAAATTATAGATCAAAATGTTCTACCTTGCCATTGGTACATGAAACAACAAAATTAATGTTGCTCTATTTATGAAAATTAGAACCAACGACAAGAGACTATGGTGTTATTTTTATGTTCTCTCTCTCAGGTAACAATTCTCAATTGAAATAATTTTACTCTTATTGACTTGATCACAAGCTAAAGTAATTAGTTTTGTTTTCTTTTATGAATTTTTTTGGTACTGCCATTCAGATACTCAGTTTATGCCTATGAACAGTAATTAGTTTGTTTTCATGGGCATAAAAATCATGTGCTGAGAATCTAAAATTTTTTTCTTAATTTTTACTATTTCAGTACAAGTGCTACATTCTTGATGTATCATTGTGATTAATTTCAGTGTGCTTCTTTTCTTTCAACGTAGGTCATTTCAATTTGTAATTGTTTTTATCTAATATGATCTTATATATGCGCAGTACCACAAGGAGGAGGAGAAGGTGATTGCTCGGTTTGAAGACACTTTGATTTGGTCTGCAGTTAAGGTACCACCCATATATACTGGCCACTATTCAATGGAAATGTTGATTGCTCCAAAAAAAACGAAGAGAAATTTAACAGGTGTTAAAACACAATAGTATACATTGTTATGATATTTCGTGACATCCATCTGTCTGTATCAATACCAGTAAATGATCCAACTAATCTGGCATGGAATCCTGTGAGATATATATATTTTTTGGTATATATAACCTTGCAAACATTTGAGTTCCCTTGATTAGATTTTTCATGGTACATGTGGGTCAGATGGAACAAAAAGATATTTGAGGAACCATAGTCGTATTATTTAATCTCTTTGTTTTCTCTATAATTAGCTTTTTGATCGATTGATTTACATATACAGACCTTTTTGTTGGATACCAGTAACCAATTTACCAACATATGTTTGGATGGGCTCTTAGCGTTTGGCCCATGGCACTGTAGTCTGTTGAGATTTTTTTTTCTTTTTTGTTTGCCTTTAAGTTCTTTTGCTTTTTCTTGGTTATTATCCTTTTACATTGTTATCCTCTCTTTCTAGGTTTGGTTTGCATATGGTGCAATCAAAGTGGATACTGGTAGCATAAAAATGTTAAAAGGTATCCTTTTTTCCCTTCTCTTTGCTATGCTCTTTTACAGGGCTACTTCAGCCTTTACTCTCATTTATTCATTTCTTTGGGTTCGTATATTAAAAAGTATCATTTTACAGTCACATCCTTTACTCTCAATTTCTTTTTGCTGAATTTAAATGATTATTGTTTGTGTTGGTTAAACATTTTCTCTCGATTTGCCGATTTGCAAAGCAACACCGAAACCTTTAAACTAACATCTCTCTTTAGTGTTTTATAGCTAAATTTATTGAAGAATGGATTAAAGCAAGTGTGGCACTTAGTTTGGAGCTTCAAGAGATTGCTTTGGTCTAGTTAGAGTCAGTAATTAAGGTTTAATTAAACTCTAAACTAATCTCAATCAATTTGCTGGTAAAATGCTCAGTTTTTCTGTCCAGCGTCATACAACGCCAGTTGCCGTTACACAACGCTGAGTTAATTCGATTTTAATTGCAAAATCTCTGACAAGGTTGGAACAGCGTTACACAACGCTCTGTAGCGTTGTGCAACGCTAGTTCATCTGTTTTTAAACCAGTTAAATCCTTTATTTCCCCTTGTCAGAACGTTATGCAACGCTAAGTAACGTTACACAACGTTTCCTCTCCTATGTTGTGTAACGCTACTCAGCGTTGTACAACGCAGTATGAAACAGGCGACTCTGCATTGCTCAGACATCGATCTGCATCGATGCTGCATGCATGCTGCCATGTTCCATGCATTGTAGCGTTGTGTAACGCTCTAAACTTCGCTCAGACTTCGCTTTTTTGCTCTGGTCGCGTAGAGCAACGCTGAATAGCGTTGTGCAACGGCGACGTTGTGTGACGCCAGTCAGCGTCGTATGACGTTCTGACAATATTGTTTGAGTTTGTCAGTTCTGCCTTATTCTCTTCTTGACTTCGTTGTGCAACGCTACCTAGCGTTACACAACGCTCTGACAAGTTCCAACGGAACTGTCGAGGTTCTGCTTTGGATTCTGATGAAGCGTTGTGCAACGCTATACAGCGTTACACAACGCTCTGACAACTCATAACGTTATTGTCTGTGACCGTTTGATTTTTCAACGGCTATTTCAGCGTTGTACAACGCCATATAGCGTTGTATAACGCCAGAGTCTGTTTTGACTGGTCTTTGGAGCTGTTGGCGCCCTCTATAAATATGGGGCCTCTTGGAACTGTTTAGACACTTTTGAAACCCTTGAAACTCCTCCCTTTTGAGCTCCAACCAGTTAGACATTATACTCTCTTGTGTTTGAGCATTATTTTAGCAAAATCATTGAGATTAGAGTGTGCTAAACCAATCCACTAGTGTTAATTGCTAGATTAGTTGAGTGATTTGGTTAGAGCCTCAATCCTTTGTGTGTTTGAGATTGTTTAATCGAGTTAGGCCAATCCACCTTGAGAGTGTTTGTAACAAGGTGATTTGGTTCGAAGTTGTAGTCCCGTTCGTGTGGAATTGAACGGAGCGCGCCCATTTCGAGGTTGCGAAACTCCCGGAGACGTACGACTAAGGCTAGCTCTTCCTAGCGGGTCGAAACTCCGTAATACATCGCGTGTTCAATTTCTCTCTCTCTTTCTCTCTTTATTATCTTGCTACTTGAATTGCTTGTGCTTTGATTGTTTGTATTAGACCAAGTTTGAATTGAACCAAATATTGACCATACCGGTTTAGAAATTCGTTTTTGTGCCTATTCACCCCCCTCTAGGCCTAATTTTAGGGACAACAAAGTGGTATCAGAGCAGGGGTTATCTTTTGACCATCTTGTTAGGTAGATAACCTCGATTCATGGCCTCTAGGGTGATAGAAAAACCAGATAAATTTGGTTCCACTTGCAAGAACTTCCGTTATTGGAAGAGATGTATGGTTGTATACCTTAACTTGATTGATCTTTGGGAGGTTGTTGATAAGCCATACACACCAATTGTTGATAGTGAAGGTAGAGAAACCCATGCCTCTAAGACCATTAGGACCAAAAATGATAATGCCGTTAATGTCTTGCTAAATTCGGTACATGAGTCCAAAGCGGCCATTTTTGGTAGCTCTACTAGTGCACATGAAATGTGGGTCTCTCTCTTGAACCGTTATGAGGGAAATTCTCTAATCAAAAGCTCTCGACAATTCGAGTTAGAGTCTAGATTGGATAATTTCCGCATAAGGGAAGGTGAATGCATCGAGGAAATGTATACTCGGTTTATACAATTGCTCGATGAATTCACTAACATAGGAGAGACCCTTTCTAATAGTCGTGTTATAGGAAGATTGCTTAGGGCGTTGGTGGGAAGACCTCAATTCGACACTCTCATCTCGACTCTTGAGACACAACAAAGGTCCCACAACAACCTCACACCGGAGATCATCTACACTCACTACCGGTGCGTGGAGGAGAAGCTCAAGCAACTTGGAGAGTTGAAGTATGAGCCCAAAACCGTGGCATTGGCGGCAAATGACAACAAGGCATCTCCCTCCAAGAACCGCCACAATGACAACCACCAAGGGAGACACCGCCACTCAAGTGACAAGGCCAAAGGCATCATCGACCTTGATGAGGACAAGCAAGGAGCCGTTCTCTCAAAGATGTTTCGAGCTATCATGGTGTTTGAGGGAAAGTTCAACAAAGAAAGGCTTGAGAATGACGAAAGAGCTCTTTGCTTCGTGTGCCAAAAAGAAGGTCATACCATGTACTCTTGCTTCAAGCTCTTCCCTCACTTGAAGAAGGACAAGGAAGATGGTGGCAAGAGAAGAGGTGATGGCCGGTTCAAGTCCAAGAAGGGACACTACAAGAGCAAGAAGAAGGGTGAGAGAGCCATGCAAGCCACTTGGGACAACGATTCCGATTCGAGCTCATCCTCTCAATCCGATTCGGAATCCGAGTGCGATTTTGACAACCTTGCTCTTGTGGCTCAAGTGAATGATGTGGTGATGCCGGTGGATGACGACCTAGATGACTTGGTGAATGAGGTCTTCAACGAGTTCAACCGAGGCAAAATCTATGTGCATCCATTGAGCAAAGCTAGCCTTGATGAAGCATCATCCTCTACATCGACTCTCACACAAGCTCCAACGACTATTCAAGAGGAACCATTCACAATTGCCATTGAAGTGCCCAAGGTCACAAATGAGGTACTTCTAAACTCATTCTCTAGTAGTGATAGCGATTGTGATAGTGAGAATGACTTGAGCTTGAATGATGATGCAAACTTGCAATTTGATAGGTTGAATGATTATCTTGATGAGTCTCTTAAGACTATTGCTAGTCAAAAAGAGCAAATTAGTCTTTTGACGACTAAGGTGCATGATCTTGAATCTTTGGTGACAAGGTATAAGGGTATGATTGAAAGTTTTGAAAAACCAAGTGTTTGTGAAAAATGTCAAACTCCTTTGAGTGAGACAAATGTTTTGAAAAATGAAAGGGCTTCAAGTTCGTCTAGTGCTTCTCATAGCACCAAGATGAATCTTGATAAAATGTTTGTGGGACAAAAACCCAATGACAAAACGGGTCTTGGCTTCAAAAAGAGGAATCAATCCTTTTCTAGACCAAGAACCATGTCAAGCCCAACACAAAATGAGAGACTTTATCATAAGAGCACCAATGGTAGGAACACACACGGGCAAGGGCAAAAGAATTTTGTTGGCTCTCAAAATGGTGCTCAAAAGAGTTTTGGTAGGAATAGAAATGGGACTCAAAGACCTCAAAAGAACTTCCAAAACAATCGGGGCCCAAACAACTTGTATTTCAAGGGACCCGATGGGTGTTTTCATCCTTTTCAAAACAATGGTGGGAATAGGAATAGAACACACACTAGACCTCAAACCAATGGGGGAAATCAAAAGGTCTCTCAACAAAACAAAAAGAATTTTCAAAAACCAATTTTGAGAAACTCTCAATCATACACTTTCTCTAAGGATCCAAAGATTAGGGCCATGGAGCTTAGGCGCCATTTTCAAACCCATTTTGTTAGAGAAAGTTCACAAGTGAACAAGCTAACTTGTGCTTGTTGCAACTATTGTGGTAAGAATGGCCATGTCACACTAGAATGCAAAGTTAGGAAAGCAAATCATACATCCGGTTCAATTAACATGATTTGGGTTCCTAAAGTCACTTCCACATCCGTTTTGATTGGTGGAAGTGATTCGAGTGTGGCTTAGTTAGTCATCTTCTTTCCCCAAGGTTATTCTTGTCAAATCTTAAGGGGGAGAGATTACAAGAATATATTAGTTGTTTGTTTCTAACTAATATGCATTCTTGTAGGTTTGTTTGTTATCATCATTCAAGAGAAGTGCTTGGATCATAGATAGTGGTTGTTCACATCACATGACGGGTGATGAATCTTGTTTCAAGACACTTGAACCTTTTGATGGTGGTGAGGTTACTTTTGGTAATAATCTTAGGAAGAGCTCTATTATTGGTATAGGCTCGGTTGGAAACCAAAATTTAACGGTTTTTAATGTTTACCTTGTGGATGGTCTCAACTACAACCTTTTAAGTGTGAGCCAATTATGTGATGCGGGATATTATTTGAAATTTGATCACTCCTCTTGTTTTGTGCATCAAATTTCGGATAATTCTCTTGTTTACACGGGACAAAGGAAAAAGGATGTCTATTACTTAAACTTTGATCACTTCACAAATGGTGAACAATGCTTTAGTGCCATAGCTACCGGTTCATGGTTATGGCATAGAAGACTTGGTCATGTTTCCCTAGACTCCATTAAGAAACTTGTGAAATTGAAACTTGTCCGTGGTCTTCCATCACATAAACTTGACTTAAATGGGTTGTGTGAAGCTTGCATGAAAGGCAAGCAAACCAAGTCTAGTTTCAAAACCAAAGAGATCATCTCAACCACTCAACCTTTGCAATTGCTTCATATGGATTTGTTTGGACCAATCAATGTCTTGAGTATAAGTAAGAAAAGGTATGTCTTTGTGGTGGTAGATGACTATAGTCGCTTTACTTGGGTTTTCTTTCTTGCTCACAAGGAAGAAGCATTTGACCATTTTGTTAAATTTAGCAATCAGGTTGAAAACGAAAAAGGGTTGAAAATCTCTAGAATTCGTAGTGACCATGGAAGGGAATTTGAAAATGCTAAATTTGATGAATTGTGCATAGAAAAAGGATATAAACAAGAGTTTTCCGCTCCACGCACCCCTCAACAAAATGGTGTAGTGGAGAGGAAGAACCGAACCTTACAAGAATTAGCACGCACCATGCTACATGAATTTGCCGTACCCAAATTTCTTTGGGCCGAAGCGGTAAATACGGCATGTCATGTAGTAAATCGCGCATGCATTCGTTCTCAACTCAAGAAAACTCCTTTTGAATTATGGTTCGGTCATACTCCTAATATATCCTATTTCCGTGTATTTGGCTCCAAATGTTTTGTCCTTGATGAGTCTCCTAAAGTAACCAAGTTTGATGCCAAGTCTTTGCCCGGTATTTTTGTTGGTTACTCAACCACAAGCAAAGCGTATAGAGTCTATTTGCCAAACTCAAAGGTAGTTATCGAGTCTATTAATGTCAAATTTGATGAAAAAGTCCTTGAGGAATCCAAGGAAGGTAATTCTATTGTAGGTACACAAACGGAAGAAACTACACAAGAAATTGAGTCACAACCTCAAGCACAACCACCGGTGATTATTGAGGAGCCTTTGAACCGGGTTGATGACATTTTGATAGGGGGAGAGACTCATGAGGAGGGCATCTTAGACACAACTCAAAATGAAATGCCTCATGATGATCCTCAACCTCAACCGTCTCCCCAACCGGTTCATGAGCCTCCCGAAGTGCTTAGAGAAGTTTCCTCTCATCCTCTTACTAATGTCATAGGTGACCCTAGGGAAGGTGTTAGGACTAGGTCTAGTTTGCACCAAACTATTGGTCATTGTGTCTTTGTTTCTCAACTTGAACCAAAATCCTTCAAAGAGGCCAATGTTGACCCAAATTGGATTGTTGCCATGCAAGAAGAGTTGAACCAATTTGAGAGAAATCAAGTTTGGGAACTTGTACCATTACCAAAAGGTAAGCAAGTTATTGGTACCAAATGGGTTTTTAGAAACAAGCTAAGTGAGGATGGTATTGTGGTTAGAAACAAAGCCCGTTTGGTTGCACAAGGTTTCAAGCAACAAGAAGGTATTGATTTTGAGGAGACCTTTGCACCGGTTGCTCGTCTTGAATCCATTAGAATGCTCTTGGCTTTTGCCGCTAACAAAGGCTTTACCCTATTCCAAATGGATGTCAAGAGTGCTTTTCTAAATGGTTGGATAGATGAGGAAGTTTTTGTCCAACAACCACCCGGTTTTGTTGACCATTTCAAACCGGACCATGTGTATAAGCTTCACAAAGCTTTGTATGGTTTGAAGCAAGCTCCTAGAGCTTGGTATGGTAGACTTTGTACCTTTCTTCTAGACAATGGTTTTAGTAGAGGCAAAATGGATACAACTCTTTTCACTAAGAAAAGAGGTGACCATTTGCTACTTGTGCAAATTTATGTGGATGATATTATTTTTGGCTCTACTAATGCAACTCTTGCCCAAGAGTTTTCTTCTTTGATGAGTAGTGAATTTGAGATGAGCATGATGGGAGAACTCACTTTCTTCTTGGGGCTTCAAATCAAACAACTCAAGGATGGTATCTTTGTGAACCAAGTCAAATACGCCAAGGAGTTAGTGAAGAAATTCGGTGTTGAAGATAGCAAGAGTTTAGACACACCCATGGGCAAAAGTGCGAATATCGATGCGGATGAGAAAGGCAAGCCTATGGACATAACTCTCTATCGGGGCATGATCGGTAGCCTCCTCTATCTCACGGCTAGTAGGCCGGATATTATGTATGTCGTATGTCTATGTGCTAGGTACCAAGCCAATCCTAAGGAATCTCACCACAAAGCGGTAAAACGTATCTTGCGATACGTAAAGGGTACTCAAAACCTAGGTCTTTGGTATGGTAGACAAACCGAACTAGACTTGTTAGGTTATACCGATGCCGATTTTGCCGGTGACCGTATGGACCGCAAAAGTACTAGTGGAACTTGCCAATTTCTTGGTGGTTCACTTGTATCTTGGTCTAGCCGCAAGCAAACTTCGGTTGCTCTCTCCACCGCGGAAGCGGAATATGTAGCGGCCGGTAGTTGTTGTACCCAACTTCTTTGGATGATGCAAACCCTTAGGGATTTTGAGTTAGATTTCCAAAAGGTACCAATCTTGTGTGACAATACTAGTGCCATCCTTATATCCAAAAATCCGGTATTGCACTCTAGAACCAAGCACATAGAGATACGACATCATTTTATCCGAGATCATGTTGAGAAAGGTGATGTGGAATTGGTCTACATCGACACAAAAGAGCAAATCGCCGATATCTTCACTAAACCTCTTCCAACACAACAACATCTTGAACTTAGGTTCAAACTTGGTATGCTTGAACTCAAAGATTAAATTTATGCATGTCATGGTGTTGTCTTTGTTGTTTGGAGCTTATTTCAGTTTAAATTGGTTGTATTTCTTTTGAAAACTTTAAAAAAAAAAAAAAAGTTTTTAACTATTTTGGTCTCAATTTTCTGAATTTTCTGGTTTTCTGAACTCTGGCGTTACACAACGCCATTCAGCGTCGTGCAACGCAAGAGTAACGTTAGTTTAAAATGAATTTTGAATTCTGTCGAGTGAAACGTTGTACAACGCTGCATACCGTTGCACAACGCTGGTTTGATTTTGTCTTGTAACGTTGCACAACGCTGACTATCGTTGTACAACGCTGGCTTTGTTTTTTCATTTTCCTTCGCTGAATTTTAAAAATCTGTCGAGTTCAACGTTATACAACGCTGATCACCGTTTTACAACGCCAGTCTGTTTCTTTTTACTGAACGTTGTACAACGCTGTCCACCGTTGTAAGACGTTGTTTTGTTTCTTTATTTTATTTCTTTTTAATTATTTATTTATTTGGCTTTAGTGTTGTACAACGCCCTTTAACGTTGCACAACGCTGGGTGGTAGCGTTACCCATCGCTACTCAGCGTTGTACAACGGAGCAGTCAGTTTCTGCTCATTTTTCGCTGTTTTGACTCCTGCGTTGTACAACGCCCTTTGGCGTTAAGTAACGGTGGACGCGTTTTTAACTGTTGCGACCCCACCTCTTCTTCTTCTTCTTCCTCTTTTCTCTCAAATCCGAGCCCCTTCTATTTTCTCTCTCTTTCTCTCCAACTCACACCCCTTCATCTCTCTCTCTCAATACTCTCTCAACTCTCTCTCTCCACTCCAACCAATACCACCAAAATACTCCTCTCTCTCTCCTCTCCACTCTCATACCCTCAATTCTCTCTATCTCTCTCTCTATCCCTCAATCCACCGAAACCCTAGCCACCGCCATCACCGTCAATTCCGGCGATCCGACCGTCGGATTTTCGATCGGCTTCGGTTCTGTGCTCTCCAAGGCCATCTCATCCTCTCCGGCTCTTCAATTTAAAGGTTTAGCCTCATCCTTTCTCTCTCATTTTTTCAATGGCACCGAAAACCGCAACCAACAAACGGTCTAAGCGCAACCCCAAGGGCGCTTCCTCATCCAACCCACCGGTTCAACCCGACCAACCAATTCCAATGGATATACCCCCGGTACCCGTGGATTGGACCCTCTCCTCCTCAAATAATTACCTATTCAAGGACTCGGTCTCGTACATGCACTTTTGCCAATACCGCGATGTCAATCGCGAGTGTTCCGAGTGCTTCTACTTCGAGCACCCGTATGGGGTCTACCACTTGAATCCAAGAGAATTAACTTGGATCAAAGAAAGGATCGAATATTGGAACATGGCGGGTCTTCTCGCACATTCTCAACCATACAACCCATCATTGATCAAGCTCTTCTATGCCAATCTCACAATGACGTGGACCGAGGGCCACCCAACCGCCAACTCTTATGTCCTCGGTCGCCACATCTCCATCACCGAGCAAACATTGGCCAATCTCCTTAGCCTCGACAATGACAACTTGGAGATTTACATCCATGCCACTTGGCCACGTGAGTTGCCTCCTTATGATGAATTTCACCGATTCTTTTATTGTTGGAGGAACTACACCGCTCGTCAATTCACCGCCACCGAGCTCCCGGCTTTGCACCGCCTTCTCTTCCTCTTCATCAACAATATCATCACTCCGAAGGCAACAATCAAAACAAATGTGGAGCAATTCGCCGTGTTTCTCCTTCGATCTCTCCTTGAGATGAATCAAAAGGTGAATCTCCCTTATATCATGCTTGCTCATATGGCACGGGTCGATACCTCTTCTCGCTTCTCTTTTCCATATGCCCACATCATTCAATCTATTCTCATCGAAAACGGCATCCCTCATGACACACCCCTTTGGGGCGAACCCGTGCCCGAGAATGCCATTGCCACTCCCGAAAACCTCATGGCATATCTCAATGTTACCGGATGGATGGCCCAAGATGATGACTCCATTGTGCCCGGTCCTTTCCACCGCAACAACTACCTCTTCCGGCCCAATGCCACTATAAACCAATATGAAGAGATAGGCAATGAACCATTGCATGTGCCCGGCGGACGGGTGGAGGGTCAAGGCGCACCTCAAGACTTTCATGCCTATCTTGATGCAAAATTCGCCGCTTTGACCACTCACATTGATACGCGGTTCAACACAATTGAGGAAAACTTGACCGCTTACCAAGCCAAGACCGATGCCTCGATCACTCATCTCAAGGATGAGATGATTAATCTTTGGGGGAAGATGGAGCTCCATCTCAAAAGGGGATCCGGTAGTGGCGCGGGGGATGATGATGAGGAGTGATTCTAGCCAAAACCCTCTCCAAGCCTTAGCCCTCTCTTTTATCTTTATTTGGACTTTTGATTTTTGTAGTTTCTTTGCCTTTCGTCTCTCGTTTGTGATTTTTCGTTGTTTTGAGTGTCTTAGTTATGCTAAATGGATTTGGTTTGTTTTATGGTTGTTGCATGAATGATGTTTTGTTTTTAATGAATTATGTTATGTATTAATGTTTTATGTTTGTGCTAAATGGTGTTGTTTTAGCCTTTTTTCCTTTATTATGCATGCATGGTATACAATTGTTAGTTTAAGCCCTCATTAAACATTGTTAGATACCCCTAATCAAATGAACTTAGTGGCCAAATTCTTTTCGAAAGGGGGAGGATTCTTATGGTTTGTCATCAAGGGCATTTTGGGTATTCTTTTCCCTAATTGCAAAAAGGGGGAGAATTAGGTAATTTGGGTTATTCCGCCTTGTTGTATCAAGTCCCAAATATACCTTAGGTGTTGTTTTGCAACTCGGCAAAAGGGGGAGATTGTTGGTTAAACATTTTCTCTCGATTTGCCGATTTGTAAAACAACACCGAAACCTTTAAACTAACATCTCTCTTTAGTGTTTTATAGCTAAATTTATTGAAGAATGGATTAAAGCAAGTGTGGCACTTAGTTTGGAGCTTCAAGAGATTGCTTTGGTCTAGTTAGAGTCAGTAATTAAGGTTTAATTAAACTCTAAACTAATCTCAATCAATTTGCTGGTAAAATGCTCAGTTTTTCTGTCCAGCGTCATACAACGCCAGTTGCCGTTACACAACGCTGAGTTAATTCGATTTTAATTGCAAAATCTCTGACAAGGTTGGAACAGCGTTACACAACGCTCTGTAGCGTTGTGCAACGCTAGTTCATCTGTTTTTAAACCAGTTAAATCCTGTATTTCCCCTTGTCAGAACGTTATGCAACGCTAAGTAACGTTACACAACGTTTCCTCTCCTATGTTGTGTAACGCTACTCAGCGTTGTACAACGCAGTATGAAACAGGCGACTCTGCATTGCTCAGACATCGATCTGCATCGATGCTGCATGCATGCTGCCATGTTCCATGCATTGTAGCGTTGTGTAACGCTCTAAACTTCGCTCAGACTTCGCTTTTTCGCTCTGGTCGCGTAGAGCAACGCTGAATAGCGTTGTGCAACGGCGACGTTGTGTGACGCCAGTCAGCGTCGTATGACGTTCTGACAATATTGTTTGAGTTTGTCAGTTCTGCCTTATTCTCTTCTTGACTTCGTTGTGCAACGCTACCTAGCGTTACACAACGCTCTGACAAGTTCCAACGGAACTGTCGAGGTTCTGCTTTGGATTCTGCTGAAGCGTTGTGCAACGCTATACAGCGTTACACAACGCTCTGACAACTCATAACGTTATTGTCTGTGACCGTTTGATTTTTCAACGGCTATTTCAGCGTTGTACAACGCCATATAGCGTTGTATAACGCCAGAGTCTGTTTTGACTGGTCTTTGGAGCTGTTGGCGCCCTCTATAAATATGGGGCCTCTTGGAACTGTTTAGACACTTTTGAAACCCTTGAAACTCCTCCCTTTTGAGCTCCAACCAGTTAGACATTATACTCTCTTGTGTTTGAGCATTATTTTAGCAAAATCATTGAGATTAGAGTGTGCTAAACCAATCCACTAGTGTTAATTGCTAGATTAGTTGAGTGATTTGGTTAGAGCCTCAATCCTTTGTGTGTTTGAGATTGTTTAATCGAGTTAGGCCAATCCACCTTGAGAGTGTTTGTAACAAGGTGATTTGGTTCGAAGTTGTAGTCCCGTTCGTGTGGAATTGAACGGAGCGCGCCCATTTCGAGGTTGCGAAACTCCCGGAGACGTACGACTAAGGCTAGCTCTTCCTAGCGGGTCGGAACTCCGTAATACATCGCGTGTTCAATTTCTCTCTCTCTTTCTCTCTTTATTATCTTGCTACTTGAATTGCTTGTGCTTTGATTGTTTGTATTAGACCAAGTTTGAATTGAACCAAATATTGACCATACCGGTTTAGAAATTCGTTTTTGTGCCTATTCACCCCCCTCTAGGCCTAATTTTAGGGACAACAGTTTGATAAATTAAAATAATTTTGAAAATTAATTGAAATGAACTGATGAAAATTAGTGGTATTATCAGTTTCAGATTCCTGATCAAACTTAAAGTCATGTGAATAGTTTACATTGTAAAGAATAAAAGAATCAATGTATTTTATTTCATATTAGACATGTACACTGGAACAATTGAAAGAATAGTGAACTTTCTAGAGAGTCATATATCTCCTTCGTTCTCTCTCTGTGTTCTTTATTCTCCCTCAACTTCTCCATCTCTAGGTCCAATCTTCAGAACATGTTTGATGTATATTCATATTTGAATAAACTATACAAATCTAATAATATTGCTTCTTATTTTTTGTTTGCGCATGTGCCAATAGAGCTTGCTCTACTTACTTTTTCTTTAATTTGATCGCAGGTGCTTTCTTAACTTAATTGGCTTCATGATATCAGGTCATGGCTTTTCTATTGAAGGTAAACTCCCATCTTTACAGATTAATGTGTTTGATTATATTAAGCAATAATAATCTGTATAATATTATAATCAATTAATTATAAATGAATTTGATTAGTTATTCCGAGTCTCTTCAGGCCAGGAAAAAGAATATGATATTACGTGCTCTTGCAGGTGCCATACATTAGTGTTTTATGCAAAGCTATGTGAGTTGTACCTGAGTTACGACCCCATATTTAGTTTCCAAAAAAAAGGAAGATTTGTTTCATGATACATTGCATCTCATGCTGATCTTTAATTGGTATTTTTTACATGTGATCAGATTTTTTCAGTGCATATGCAGATCGTTTAACAGGATTTGATCAAATTTTTTCCCTAGGTGAAGATTAGGTATTATGTTCTTTCAATCTAATTGGAAATTAAAATATTAATTATGTCAGAATAGTTAAATTGCGTTTGGTTTAATTAATTATAGAGAAAATGAAAGGGGCATAACACTCGAAAAAAATTCTTACCAAGTACATGGACATGATGGAAGAGGCCAAAACAATTTACCAATAACTGATAGATAGCTGTCAAAAAATTTTGTACAACATTGCTGGACATGAGGACACCAAAAGGATTAAATCTAATCTCATTCGATTTATCAATATCAATTGCATCAAAAGATTTTGTTTCCTCACTTGAATTTATAATTTTCATCCCTTTTACTTTGTCTTATTTATGAATATGTAATTAGTTCTTTTGTCCTGCAATATTTGGTGCATGAATGGCTAAAGAGAAGATATTGATATTCTGTTTATGTTCTAAAATTCATAGATATGAGTTGGCAAGTTTTAGATTGTTAACATTTCATTTCAATTAGAAAAACAATTTTGGTACACGTTTTATTTGATGTACTTTTATATCAAAAATTGTGTAATGTTTTTTGAGTATTATTGGTCGAGTAGTCAAATATTTGGTTGAATTAATCTTTTAATCTGCATTTATTCATAAATTGGCATAAAACTAAATTTAATAAAAGTTATAAAAAAAATAGATCGCGCAACGCGCGAGATGCCCACTAGTACATTATTATACACTATATATATTATTCTATATATATCATCAGTATTCAGTGTTATAATTTATAAATAAAGATCATTATACGCGGATACGTCGAAGATCCAATACATTTTTATTTTTTATTTATAAAGATGCGTGGGAGTCCGGTTAAATTTTTTTTAGTAACAATCGACACGCACGGTAGCGAATTTGTTTACGGTCTTAATCATTTAGTATGCATTGATATAGAAACTATGTAACCAAATGTGTTGCTGTCAATTAAGATGGTTAAAATGACCCGTCTTAACAAGAAATGCTTTAAAGAAAATGCATAAAATTAGTGCAATCCGGCAAAACCCAACCTTCCATCTGCGCCGCTCATCCTCTTCTCTCTTTCTCGCTTAGCCCTCTCTCCTTCTTTGATCGCCTCTCCCACCTACTTCTTTCTCAATCGCTCCAGCCAAGGACCCCACCTCCATCACATTCCTCATCTCTTTTCCGTTGTGGCTCCCCCCGCCAAAGCCCAACCATACCTCTTTTTCTCCCTCTCAATCTCCGATATAGTTGAATCTGTGGTAGTAGAGACACCAACACCACGTCGTGGCCTAAAAAAGGCCGCAAGACACCTTCTAAGATGGTGGCCCCTAGGTCGCCAGAACGGTCTATTAGGAAGTCAACTAGGAGGTTAGCTGAGAGCACAAATCGTGCAAATTCTACAAGAATTGTGGAAAAAAATATCCCTTGATCCAGATGACGACAACAAAGCTCACACAGGTGCTTTGATTCTTCAAACATATTTATTTCAATTTGTCAAATGTTTACAAAATTAGGGAATTTTTTATATAGAATGATGAAATGATTTTATTTTTAATTTCTAGTTTCAAATATTTGGAATTGGAGAAAGAGCTACAGCTGGAAAAAATTTCTTCGTTTGATATTCAATTAAGATTTTTCCCATTCAAATTTTCTGTTCTAGCAATTTGAGTCAACTCCATGTCACAATTTAGATATACTGGGTAAAGAAAGAGGAATTTCAAATTTTGTCTAAATTTTCATAATGAAAATTAATGGTCCTTTTTCTAATCTGATTTTTTTGGTTAATTTTCAGAAAGTACTATAGTTGTAAAACCATGTAATAGTTAGTCAAAAAATTTGAATAGTACTACACTTCTTTCAATGGTTCCTGTTATGCAATTATTGATAATCATTATCTTTAGGTATGCAACCAAAATTGATATATAATATTGAACTTATATTCTGATTGGTATTGAACTTTTTTTTTTATCTTTTTGGATGAATTTAAAACAAGCCATAAATGTATTTAATTGTCTTTTTTGATGTTTCTCTTTCCTGACGTTTCAACTTTTTTCTCAATATTATGGCTATATATATTGATATTCTTTTTCCTTGTCTTTTTCTACTCCCTCCTTATTATTCTCAATCGTCTAAAGCCCATTTTAATTCCATATAAAGCTCTATTTTGTTTCTTTCTTTGTATCTATTTTGTGACAACAGGTATGCAACAAAAAGCATAAATTTGGCGTGCATTAATGAATTGTTATACAACAATGACAAATGTTTGCTACACATAAATGAGAAATATCTTAGTAAAATTGGTGAGCTGTTGCTGACAATTAGTGCAAGGCCTAAGGGAATTAAATATATTAATTTACTGTATAATTAAAGTATTTATTTTTTTTTCTGTTACTGTTTCCTCTTCTCTATATATGATGGTATGTGACAAATTTTTTCTGAATCTTTCAAATTGAGTGGTACTGTTTTTGTAATGCAAAAAATAGTAATCAAAATTAAGATGGTTGGACTAATTTCACTGTTTATTTCTTAATGTATAGGTGACAATGTCTACCGTCATTCCGATATTGGAATTTACTAACATGATTCTATGAGTTCTACATTGCCGTGTGTTTAAATTGTGGGATGTTGTTGATCCCAAAAACGATAACATATGGGGGAAGAATTTTGTACTTGCCAACAGAGAGGTATATTCAATTGCTCTATAGTTCATTTATCCAACTATTTCTTTGAATGCATAGTGTTATATAATTGTATTCTTCCAATTTGACTATTGTAATTTTTTAAATTAGGGAGGTGCAATCCATGGGATTGTCCCTGTTAATATCTATCGACGTATCGAAGGTGATTTCAAGGAAGGATTTGCCTTTTAGATCGGAAGGTTCACGGCTAAACACATAAGAGACGATACCTCATGAATTTACACTAACGTTGTCGAGACAAACGTGCGTAAAGCAGCTGTCCTCCAAATCGATCGATATGCCTTTATCTTTCTTTGTGTTCAAGCGTTTGGAAGACATCGGCACAGAAATGACAGATGACAAAGAACCAATAGGTATGGATATATAATATTGAGGTTTATTGTGAAATTTTTTTATATATTTCAAAAAAAAAAGAATTCTGACAAACCCTATCAAACTCCTTCGACCTACTTCCCAGATTGTATTTAATCTTCTGTTATTTTACTATAAATGCCGTATCCTTTCAGTAAATCTTTGTGTCATGATCCCTTACCGCTATTATTACCAGAAAAAAAAAACTTTAGACACTTGACTCCAAGGTGCATGTCACTGAAGTAACCCTAGACCTAGATAGACATCACAGCTGCCGTAGATGAAACATAATCAGCCTTAATTTGTTTGAACTCTTGAAACGATAATTTTGGTCAGGAAAAAAAAAATTCTCTTGAAACGATAAATAAAGCAACAAGCTAATATAGGGCAACACTATGTTTGAACTCTCTATATATCTTATTGCTTTCTTTTAATTTGTTTTTTTTAGGTCATTCACTTATTTGTTTTACTTTTGCGCTGTCACAACCCGACAGGGAGGCATGACAGATTCCGCTGCACATACACAGCTTCCCATGTATTTGCAAGAGCTGTCTAAGACTTAACAAATAGAACAAACAAATAGTACTTACATCAATAGGTTTCAGTTAAAAGTTTTAAGCTTGTATACAACACAAACAAGAGGACATATTTATCTCTCTAATAATAGTACGATAAAAACATCAAAATAGTAGTAAACATGGAAGCTGTACTTTGGTTAACTTATCAATTGAACCAATGACAGCAGAGAGGATAGCTCGGTAAGGTTGAATGAATTATTTTTTTTGTTATTGTAACATGAATGTTTAGCCTCCCTAAATGGCGTGCCTAATTCAATGGTAACGGTATGCTTTGGATCATGCTCAATGGTACCTTATTTTTCCTGAAGAAAATGGCAACGAGCCAGATAATGTAATTTGCAATTCCAACCATCTTTAATTAATGTAATTAATTATTTTTTCCTCTTTTGGTTCCTTTGTCTATTATTATTATTATTGGGAGAAATTACAATCGTTAATGCAATTAATTACCTTTTTTCAAAATCTGAATCCTACCTATATCATTGTTTGAGAAATTACAGTCTTGTGCCTCTCCTAATAATCATGCAAATAATAATCAATTTATTTTAAACTGAGAAAAATATTCGCTGGATATAGCCCTCTAGTATTGAAAATAAGTAGGGAATTGCCCACCACTTTCCATCGACTAGAAAACAAATATCCTTTACAAGCGATACTCCAAAAATCATTTCTACTACCCAAAAACAAACAACTAATATCTATCTACTTCCAATTCACAGTACGTAAACCGCACCGGGTACCTGGTCTAATGGCCGGTGCCTTCATGTATTTAGAACACTAATTGCAGGTATATATGTTAGTAAAATTACTGATATCAACTTGCAAAACTCTAGAAATTAGGTACTGAAAGCATTCAAATTTGCCCTTTCCCAGCCATAGAAGGCTAGAACAAATCAAGAATGATTCCGTGATCAGTGGAAATGAGGGTCGCTTAATTCAAAAAACATGCATCGATCTCCCAAACAATAATGTTGATAAATTATGTATGCATCTACCATATATCATTAAATACGTAAGAACAGCTGGAGTCAACAGCTAACCACATCAGCCTCTCTTAGAATATTATTTTCTTTTATTCAGAAAATTCTGAAGTTCGAAGATATAATAAAAGGGAAATAAATAAATAAAAGCATGCCTGTGACAAATTTCAAGTCTCGTCACTTGATACGAGGTAAATTAGCCAGGTTCTGAGGTTCATCTTAATCCTCAATTTAAATTAATAAAATATAATGTTCTTAATTATCATTTCAAATAGCACACAGATATCCTCTTATAGCAAAAAAGGTAGGTTTATTAGAACTGGAGTAAAAAATCAATTTAACATAAATTACATAGTACCACCATCTTAGCATTTGACTTAGGATTAGTACCATCATTAACTTAGGATTAGTTTATGAAACTCCTGGATTTAATTTAGTTGAATTAGTGGAAATCGATAATCTCTCCATCTTTGAAAATCGACTTCCGAAACTATATTTGATGTGCGTTGCATATTTGGAGTTAAAATTAATATAACTAGGATATAAATGTTCGAGGTACGTAGGTCATAGCTTTTGTTTTGATCCTCTCCTTTGTCAAGTTGACTTCATTAATGATTAAGTTCCAACAAAGTATCATGTAATGACGGCTATAAATACCGAAATGGTCTCTCTAAGTGTCATCCAATTACCATATTACTGTTTTTTAATTTCAAGTATTAATGTTTAAATGCATCACTATAAACAGTATATATAGTAGTATTTGGTCCATGGTATTATCGTTTTGTAAATATAATAGGGGTCAATTCTGATGCCAGTGACATGAGTCATGAGTCGTCTATTGGATTGATTAGATAAGGCCACCAAAAGGAATCATTTTATTCCGTTTCAACGCCGACAGGTTGCGCATCTATCATGATCAGACACCAAATTGAGCAAATTCTTTTATTTATTATTATTATTTTGCTGAAAAATTGAGCAAATTTCAATGGCCAGGTACTGTGATTCAGGACACAGGTTATAAATATAGGGACCATTTCTGTATATTGTAATGATCACTAAAAGAAATTTAAACAAGAATTTGGGGGGGGGGGACACAAATGTTGAAAATATATAAAAGAACATATATAAACTTGATGAAGTTCTTACAAAGTAATTCGTAGCTTTTGACAACATCGCAAGTTTTTTTTTTTTTTTTGAAGATAAATTTGGGGGTCAAGCTTAATTGTAGAATGGAAAAGAAAAAGGGAGAATTCAGAGATGTTTAAAATTGGGTGAGGTCGTAATGCTATGTGACAACATTCCTTTCTTTGAAGGATAGATGGCGAAGAGCGATGCCATCAAAATAAATTAAACTAAATTAAATTATAAGGAGTTATATAGAGCTTTTTGGGCTTAAACATTTGTGCCAACATCCCGAACAATACTTTTTGGGTTTAAACTTTAAACATTTGTTCATCGAAATAAGTTGCCTAAATAAATATGATATTTTAGAGTGCTTCTACTGTATATAAGATTTGGACTTCTCATAAGTGGCATGAGAAATATCATAAAATAGTGCATTAGTGGGGATGTGAAAAGATAGAGACGTCATCAGCGTTATATATGTTATATGCACTTAATTTGGCACACATATTTACTTGGGAGTCGCCGAGTACACACTACTTTTTACCTAGAAAAGACACCATTACCCTACGTTAAGCAGGGTGATTAGCAATTTGATTATCTATTGTCAGGTGCAAAGTGGTATTTATAATTTTATATGGTTCAGTCCGTGAAGTAGTTACATTATTGGCAACACCAAAGAACTGAAGAAGCCTCGAGAAACACTTCAAACTGGATAGCATGAAGCCTCGAGAAACACTTCAAAATGGATAGTATGAGTATTTAAATTGGAAATGCCATTTTCATCTAGAAATTCCATTAAAATTCACTTAGGCCCTGATCAAAATCCCATTTTTTTTTAACGTGGGATTTCATTTCGTTGAAAATTTTTTGATCGAAATAAAAGAATTTGGTGTCATTTGGTTGGAATTTCTATGTAACTAGATCAAACGAAATCCTATAAAATCAATTCAATTGAAATGAAATGAAATGAAATAAAATCCCACGTAAACTTCATTTTGATCAGGGCCTTTGTGTCTAACTAATTATTTTATTTAAAGAAATAAACAATTTATGCTGGAAATTTTCAGTAATGAAACAGGGTCGATCGGCTTTTTCTTAATAAAAAAATATGATTTACTTTAATTTTCTGTGTATAAAAAGGTGAAATATATACTAGACAAACCCTGAATTTCATGAGCAATAATTACCGGTGTCTATATTATTTCTTTGATGAAAGTGGAACAAGCGCTACCAATTTCTGTTGAAATCAGAGAATAGATAGATGATAACAGCTCGACTATTTTATATTCTATATAAAGAGTGCATACAACAAGATGCTTTGAACTTTGATCAAGATTCAGGATGTATAATATAGATGCTGAACTCATGGCTTTTCCACATAAGCACAAGTGCATGAGAATTGATTTAGTAAAACGCATTTTAACTAAACAGTTAACAGATATGTATTAGGAACTTTGCCATAATTGCAAAATGGAAATAAAGCTTTTAGGAAGCTAAAAGGAAACCCATTAAAATTGCTTTCTATCTTTTCACTATCGAAGCTAGCTGCTAAGGAAGCAACAGAAAACACACTTACCACTACAATATCCTATCGTACTCCCACCATTATCATGGCATTTAAGGCCCACACCACCATTCATTCATCCCAATTCCTTATATAAGAAGAGGTCTCACTCTTATTTTACAAACACAAAGCTTTTCATCCAGTTTATTTCTTGTATAACTACTTCCTTTTGTTGGAAAGACCTGCCAGAGATATCAAAAGAGAGTATACACCGTGTCAAAGAGACAACAATCAAACATGTTACCTAGGAGCCGTACACTTCCACCTAGGATACATGACAGCGTGGTAAGCTTTGGAATTAGAAAAGGGATTTGCTATCCAAATTAGCAAACTACACTAAAAAGGTGTTTGCATCTGTCAATGCATTCACATATTTCTATGAATGGCATGCACGTGTGGATGCTCAGTACTTCCAAGTTTACCGAACTGCCCCCTAATTTCTTATGTGGTTTTTTTTTTGTTGATTAGTAACATTAATTATACCTAGTAATGTAAAAATGCAAAATTGATTTGATGCAATGCTTATGTAGACGGATGAGAATCGGGACATGAGGAAATATTTGCAAGTTGAGACCCGGCCAAAATTACAAGAAGATACAGAAACCGGCATCCCTCCAGGATATTCCAAGTGCTTTGATGATGATGGTCGAGTTAAACGAACAGGTCACTTAGATAAAAAAGCATCATCTTTTCTCTTAGAAATTTAAATATGTAGGTATAGCATAAACATCTTGAGGAACAACCAATTCTATTAAGAATTTTTGGTAATTCACGAAAACCAGATACAACTTATTAATTCAACACTCTGTTTCACATGTGGCCGTTCCATTTTATTATGGTAACTAGGAGACTCTTACTTTGTGTACTGTATATAAAAGGTGACTCCAAAGCTTTTGCTTGTAATTTTCGACAGGAACTATGTTGACTGCTAGTTCGCATATAATCACAGCCGTAATAGGCTCCGGTGTTTTGTCACTTTCATGGGCAATAGGACAGCTAGGATGGATCGCTGGCCCAACTGTCATGATTCTTTTTGCCTTTGTGATTTACTACACATCATGCCTTCTTGCCGAGTGCTACCGGACAGGTGATTCAGTTAGCGGCAGGAGAAACTACACTTACATGGATGCTGTTAGATCTAATTTAGGTGAGAGCTCGGTTCATTCCTCCTAGAGGGGAAATTATACTTTATGAGGATTTGATGTCAAGTTATTTAATTATATAAGATAGGAAACTATGAACCAACACTAAAAGTAATATACATTACAAGAAATATATGCATTATTATATTAGTGCAAGCTTCAATTGGAATTGAAAATTTCTATTGGAAAAAGAAAATTTTTAATTAACGGCACTTTTCTGTTACAATACATCCAATTCTTTTTTTATATTTCTATTATTATTATTATTATTTTTTACAGGAGGTGCAAAGGTAAAAATTTGTGGCGCAATTCAGTACATAAACCTCTTTGGGGTGGCCATTGGATACACAATTGCAGCTTCCACCAGTATGATGTGAGTTCACCAATACATCAAAATTGACCATGACAGAGACTGCATTTATGCTTCTAACAAAACATAATTAAGTTCAATTCTATGAGCCTATACTAATTCGAATACTACAACTAAAAAAGGCTTTCTTGCTTTTCAGGGCAATACAGAAGTCGAATTGCTACCATGCCAATAATGATAAGGGGCCATGTCTTGTGTCAGGAAATATTTACATGATCATGTTTGGTGTTGCAGAGATTATATTTTCTCAGATACCAGATTTCAGCCAGGTGTCCTGGCTCTCTATTGTTGCAGCCGTGATGTCATTCACTTACTCCACTGTCGGTCTTGGATTGGGTGTAGCAAAAACTGCAGGTACTCTTCCAATTCAAAATAATGCTATAACTGGACAATGCATCCTTAACTAGAAAATTTCAAAATGACTTGGGCCGTTTGGATCGCTTAGGAATAGGAGGAATTTTCTATTCGTAGGCATAAAATATTGGGAAGTGTGTAATTTTGTGAAAAGTTTGGATTGTTTATAATAAATTTATGTCTAGAAATAGAAAATTCCCCAAATTTCCATTTGATCCAAACGGCCCCTGAAAAAAGTTATTAGTACTATTGTAATGCCTCAAAATGGCAATCAGAAAGAAACAAAAATGCATTGCTCTTGTCAGGTTGGCAGCAAGCTATCATAATGGAAGGAAAAATTGGCAGTGACTTGTTTTTATTTTATTTTATTTTACAATGGGCGGATTGCACCCACATGGAGAATCTAAATCAAAATTAGAAGAAAGGACGAAAATTGGTAGCACCCAAGGACTGAATACTGTAGTAATACTGTAATAGTATAATTCAGTATGTAATCGAGTATATGTACTACAAGTTTTTGCTAGTCTTTTCCTATTCGTACTGAAAATCTGTTCATAGTTTAAAACCAAAAAAAAGAAGTTCCAGTTGTCATTTACATTACAATGTTTATTTGCAGAGAACAAGAAATTTGGCGGTAGCCTCCTGGGTGTAAGCATAGGAGCAGCGACCAAATCAGGAGTAGTGACCCCCACACAAAAAGTTTGGAGAAACCTGGCAGCCCTTGGTGACATTGCCTTTGCCTATTCCTACTCAGTCATCCTTATTGAAATCCAGGTATTATACAAATTAGGACCAAGAAGATGGTACGCTTTCTGACATTTCGTAGGAACAATTGATTGTGATCTCAATTTAGTACTATTTAAAAAATTAACTAATTTATAAAAGCAGAGGAATCTATATGAGCTGTACCAGTCAGTGTCATATTGAACCTGGCATCATGGTATCCATATTGTACTAACATCCAGTAAAAATTTTGCCAATGTCCCAGGATACACTCAAATCCCCACCAGCTGAAAATAGAACCATGAAGAAGGCGACATTATTGAGCATTATAGTGACAACTGTATTCTACCTCCTTTGCGGCTGCATGGGCTATGCCGCATTTGGAGATAATGTGCCTGGCAATCTTCTTACTGGTTTTGGATTCTACAACCCGTATTGGCTCCTTGATATTGCCAATCTTGCTATAGTTGTGCATCTAGTTGGTGCCTACCAGGTAACCCAATCAATTGTTACCTAATTTCCATTTATTATTGGGAAATTGTTTGCTCCATGTTCTGTCTTGGATGCTCATTCACTCTCTTTTCATCAAACACACTTGCCTCTTACATGGCTGTTGTCATATTGAAATGTCAAGCGATTACTTCTTCAAGCAAACCAAGCTTGAGACTAATTATAATTATTCATAAATGACATTTATTCATAACTTCAAGTACTTGTTATGTGTATCGAGGGTCCACAGTCCACACTACCAAAGGACATTTTTTTTTTGGATTAATTTAGTTTGTCATATAAATAGGTATACTGCCAGCCTTTGTTTGCCTTTGTCGAGAAATGGACATCCGAGAAGTGGCCTAATATGGAGTTCATGACCCACGAGTACGAGGCTCGCTTCCCGCTTATTGGCAACATCAAGTTGAATCTCTTTCGCATGATCTGGCGCACCATTTTTGTCATCATCACCACTGTCATTTCCATGCTCATGCCATTTTTCAGCGACGTGGTGGGCATCCTCGGAGCTTTCGGCTTTTGGCCGCTAACAGTTTACTTCCCTGTTGAAATGTACATTGTTCATAAGAAGATAAAGAAGTGGTCAACCCCATGGTTGGCGATGCAGATGCTCAGCATAGTGTGTCTTGTGGTATCTGTAGCTGCTGCCACTGGATCTGTTGCTGGTTTGATGTTGGATCTCAAAAGTTACAAACCTTTCCAATCCAGTTCTTAAGAGGCTCATGAATATTTTAACTAAATAGCTAATTAAGTGGTTAAGTATGTGAAGGCCAGATTGGTACAACTCTGGTCGTCTTAAGGTACAAGTTTGGTCAACGTTTCAGTGAAGATGTAACATCACTTTTTGCATGTAGCTGAATGATTTGAGGAGCAATCCTGTAGGGCGTTTAAATTTCAAAAACGCAATAATAATTGATATTTATTATTTGACTAAATGCTATTTTGCTTTGGTTTAACTTTGCATCTGGTTTCTGCTGCAAAATAAATTGATGAGTCTACCAGAGTAGGTAGATATTAATTTATATCCCTAGTCTTTATAAATGTATGGATATCCAATAGTATATCACCTCTAGATCTAGTGTGTATCCACTATCCACCTTCTGTACTGTTTGATCAATTTGATTTTGTCACTAGATGTCAATCGGTAGATGAAAAATATTATCATTTGATTTTGCATCTAGAGTGAAAATAGCATTAATTAGAATAATACTATTTTTCTGTTTTAGAAAATAGAGAACATGTGAAAAACTTTTATCGTCTATATTTATTCAAATACTTTCATTATAAAATATATATATTTTTATTCAATTATGTTCTTCCGGTTGATATTTTGATTAAGTTTTATTAAAGTATAAATATTTTTTAAATTATTTACCTGCATATTGAGTGAGTATGTTTTTAGTTTATTTTGTAAACTTATTATATTTCATCCGATCCAAACCTATCATGGATTAAAAGAGGTCCCTATCTGTATCCGACCTGATCGGTAAACGGGTCAATATGACACAACCCATTTAATACAAAATTATTGTATACTTAGATAAAGAAATAGTGTAGAATAATAAATAAATATAAGTTCACGGTAAATTGTTCAAATTAGTCCTTTGAGGGAAGAGGAGGTCCCCCTGTATCCGACCTGATCGGTTGCACCAAAAATGAGAAATATAAGGGAGAGAGAATAGGGAATATGCACAGCAAAATATGGAATAAATATGGGTACAAGTACTATTCCTCTTCTTATGGGCCACACATCAAGATCATATCACACAAATCAATGGTTCATAATTAATATAATATTTATTTTCACTTTTTTATGTAATTATTCCGACCTTGACTTTATAAGGACTGGGGTTTTTTTTTAAAAAAAAAAATAGAGACGTTTAATTCGCGACCAAACATAACCCTGTGGAATTCATTCATGAATTAAATATGGGAACCATTCCCAATTTCAATTCAAGATCACTCGAAACGCAAAAAGGCGAAACTTCCTCCCGCTCAAAATCAAATCACAAAACCACAAAGCGGACCAAACCCCTACCCAGTCAGATCTACCTAGTTCTCTATCGCTTCCTCTTCTCTCCACTTAACACTGAACCTTCGCTCTTCAAATGGAGGAGAAAGAGAGCTCACCTCCGCCGCCTCCGACCACCGTTCGCCGAAACCCTTACAGACGAGCTCGGAATACTCCTTTTGTACCCTCCTCTCTTTCCAACTTCAATGCGGCGGCCGTAGCTTCCACTCTCGCGCCATTCTCCCTCGATGAGGCTCCCGAAACCCTACCTCCTCTTCCCTCTCCTTCTCACTCTCCCTCTCCAGCCAAACCCTCTGATACTGTTACCTCTTCCAATCTAAGAGTGTTCCTTCGGATTCGCCCGGTAGAAATCAAACCCCATCCCCGACCTCATCCCGGTGCTAAAAACCCCAAACCTAGGGCTAGAACCAAGGGGACTTCTCCTCAGAAGGCGATGAAAAAGAAGAAACCTGAGGTGTGTTTGGCTGTTAATAGCTCTGAATCGGTCACTCTCACAATCCCCAAATCCAAATTGGTGGATTCGAAAAGAGGCAACAAGACTGAAGTCTACGATGGGTTCTCATTTGTTTTTCCTCCTGAGTCTCTTCAGGTTCTTTTTCTATGCCCTACATAAGTTGTAATATACAAGGTTTTGAGTTTCTCAGTTTCTCACTGATCCTTTGCTTCGTCCAAAATAGTAAGAATGATCTCATGATATGCAATAACTTGCTCAGGAACAGTTTAGTTGAAAAAATTGTTGGTTTGGTTGAGGTCAATTTGCATTAGAAACTTGGCTTTTTTTTTTTTCCTTTTTCTTACAAGGTCAATCGAGTGGGGAAATGTTAACCATCCCTAGAAAATGGAAATTGGAAATTGAATTGAACTGTTTTTGGAACCAGAACTGAACACTGAAGTTCCTCACGGTGCTCTCTATTGCTTCTAAAAGCAAAATTGAAGCTATTCATAGTTTCATACACAGTGCCTGTTTAGTTTTTTTTTTTATTTGTTTATGTGGTTATTCTAAACTGCAATTACTACTTCACTATATCTATTAAGGTATACTGTTCTGGAATATGATCCCTGATATCCTTTGTCGCTCCTTGCGAGCTGGCAACGCTGGATCGTCTTCTTTTGATTTGTAGACTGATGTGTATGATAAAGTAATGCATCCATTAGTAAAAGACTTCATGGGAGGAAAGAGTGCTCTGCTAGTAGCAATGGGGCCTACGGGATCCGGCAAAACACACACCATGTTTGGGAGCAATAGAGAGCCAGGATTGGTACCTCTTGCATTGAAAAAGATCTTCTCTTTTGGAGAAAAGAGTTCTAGCCAGCATAGGTAAATCTCCTGTTCACATCTTCTGCTTAGCTTCAAAATTACATATCGCTCAATTGTTCCATCTGCCAGTATACTGTGCCCAGTTTAATCAGGTTAGGTAACTAGTAAGTGGTAGCTTGTTGGGTAAAGCCTCTTTAAACTTGAGTAAATCTTGTAATAGTATAAACTTACTATTTAAGTAATTGCAGATCATTTTACTTGGCAATGCTTGAAATATACTCTGTAAGTGGAAAGGGAGAGAAAATGATTGATCTCTTGTCTGACGGGGCTGACCTAACCTTGGTGCAGTCAAGTATTAAGGGGCTTGAAGAGGTAATCTTCTGATAAAGCTTCTTTTTTTTTTGGATTCTGATACAAATTCTCAATACACTTTTCTGCACAGAATTAGTTGTGGTTTCCTTACTTCTCTGTGCATATTTTTTCCTTAGAAAACGAGAGGTTTCGAACAGAAGTTGTCTATTACTTTATCTTACAGATAGATACTGTACAGTTTCTTGTAAGAATAGCTCAAGATGTTTGGCTGTACTTATGTGCATGTGTCAACTAAGTGCAAGCTTATGATTTGTGACGTCAATTGCTAACTCAGGCTGTATAATTTCAAGTGTAGTGCTTAGTTCCAAATTTTAGTTTATAATTTTTTAGTACTTCCATTCAAGTTTTGTAGTATAAAAATTGCCCCTTTTTCATACTTATGGAGAAAAATGATCTGACCCTGATTAACCTTCTTTCGCCTACTTATATGGTTTTTTCTGTTTTCGTCAAATAATACTTTATTTCAATTAAGTTGTTTTTTAGGTGCCTGTCTCAGATCTAGAAGGGGCTGAACGTCTGGTTGCACGTGGCATGTTGAAACGCAGTACTGCTGCCACAGATGCAAACAGCCAATCAAGGCAAGTTTTGTTTATAAGTTGCAACGGTCTCTAACTTCTATAAAGGGTTATCATATTTAATTGGCAGTTGGTTTTTGGTAGAAAAGATAACCTAAAGGCGTCCTCTTCACCTGAATCCAGACCAACTGTACCCAAAAATTTTGAAACCTCAAGTAAGCCAATGTGAAACTGAGGCAAAGAATTTGAGCTAGGAAAAATTTTATCAACACAAACCTCAAAGCAATTTAATGCTGAACATTTTGAAAAGTGAGGAACTGACAAACGCCAGCAGAAACTGGAACAACATTAATCTGATGGGACCTGAAGTCATGAATTTGTCTTGGCACAGATCAATTTAGCTATTGCCCACCTCCTGTTATCAAAATTTTCTTTAATTAATTTTTGGTTTACGCAGTCGTTCTCAATGTATTATTACAATCCGGAGAGCCAAGGACATTTTCTGCACTGGGAATGACATGCCATTTGGTAATGGTATACTTGTGATAGCTGATCTCGCTGGAGCTGAGAGGGAACGGAAAACTGGCAACTTGGTGAATCTCTCTCTAATTTATTATCCTTTGCATGCATATCATCTTGCAGGCTTTCCATTATTTGGTTCTGGTATTTCTCACACTAGTTTGTTTGAGTAATTTTCGGGTTGAACAATTCCCCAATTGCAGGGTTCCAGACTGGGAGAAAGCCATTTCATAAACAACACCTCCATGGTTTTTGGTCTCTGTTTGAGAGTAAGACATTTTGGCTGTGTTTTGGAAGCAATATTTAATTATTGCCATAATCTGTTAAGCCTTTTTATTTGGTGAATTTCTTTTTTTTTTTTTCCTCTTGATGTTGTAGTCCCTACTTGAGCATCAGAAGAACCCTAAAAGGCCTTTGGAAATGCACTATAAGAATTCTCTGGTAATTTCAATCATCCTACAATTAGAGTTTTATTTTTTTAATCAGCAATACATTTCATGTCATGAGTTTTCTTTTGCTTATTTGAATCTTATTTATCTTCTCAGTTAACAAGATATTTGAAGGAATATCTTGAGGGCAAGAAGAGAATGACTCTGGTACACATAATTTAGATTGGTATCTGCTATTGGTGCAAATGGCTTTTAACTTGGAAGTGTTTTACGGTTGGTTTCATTTTCTACAGATTCTGACTGTAAAACCAGGGGAGGATGATTATTCTGACACATCATATGTGCTGAGACAAGCAGCTCCTTACATGAAAATAAAGTATGATATGCAATAATTTTTGTGCTCATCGTTCTTTTTCTTTTTTTGGGAACTTGTCTTTCACTCTTTGGATAACGTTCCTTGCACCTATTTTCTTTGTTTTTACTCTGAGAGATTATTTTATTTTGCTCGTGTGCTTTTGGCCACTTTTGGCCATTGTTTACTAGGTATACTAATATTGAGGAGGCACCTCCTGTGCAAAAGAGAAATAACATAGCTCCTACTCAGCATGGGAACAAAAAAAGAAGAAAGGTCGATTCCACCGATTCTTCCTCAGTAAGTAATTTTTAACAAGTTAGTTACTGCTGTCTTAGGAGCTGCAAATGCATAGTTATTTCATAGCTTCAAACTTACCAATCATGCTCGTGGATAGCTTGGATTTATGCTATTTCTTTTATTAGGTTGGTGGGGAGGCTTATGTTGATTCGACTGAAGCTGTTAAAATATCTCAGAAAGGTAGATGAGTGTTTTATGCTTAATTTGCCAGTTCATATATATGATGTGCTTAAATTAATAGTCTTTCATATTCTTTTAGTAAACTCAGAGAAGCCTGAAGTGGTTAAACCAATTGAAGATTCAGCTATTGCAAAGACTGCTGCAACAGTGGATACGTGTGATGTTAATGGTGGCCTTAATACTGAGTTACAAAAAGCAAAGAGAAATGAAGTTATAATGACCCAGTTCGCGAAAACCCTTTGGAAAACATTGAAGCTTTACAAGGACAAGCTTTTGGTATGTCCATTTTCTACGCCATTCGTAATACAAAGGTTTTGCTGGATGATCAGGCTTCAGTATACATATTTCTATTAAAACACACAATATTTACGTTTTTTTTTCAACCCACTGTTAAAGTATTTGGGTACTAATTTCCTTGTCTTTGGGCATGACAGAAATCAGAAAATGAGGTTAATAGCATGGGAGGAATTATTGTAGAGAAGAACAACCGAATCATGGAACTGGAAGCGGATCTAGCTAAACTGAAATCATGTGAAAAACAATCTGAGCAAGCCATTTCTTCTCTTGATGAAAATGAAGTGAGAAATCTTATTTCTGTTTCTGAGGTCAATATGGTAAAATAACAAATTAGCTTCTAGATGAATCAATTATCTTACATCTTGGAAACTTATTCAAGCTAACATATGAAACATGCTTCACTTGTTTCTGCAGCTAAGTGAAACAACTGATGATTCCAAGCATTTCAAGTGCTCAGATTATCAAAACTCTTCAGCTGGCTCAACGGAAAGAGGTTAGGTTATATTATCCCTTTTTCTTTTCAGAAGGTTATCTGCTATTGTTACTGCTTAGGCTGGTTCTCATTACTCACTGAGGATTGCAACCTGGCAACCTTTCATAAACAGGAGCTCCTTCAAATTCAAGCAACTCTACTGCTTTCTCATCTATTCATCCATTAAAATTCAGTCTGCTGTCAGATTGTGAGCAGGTTAGTACAAACCAGCCAGCTTTTTTTTTTCGTCTTTTAGGTGATGAAAGAGAAATGTTAAAGGCAATCCTATACTTTAATAGTTTCCCTTCTTTTAGGCAACAGTTCTGTCAATCATGGAAGACAATGTGGTTAAACAATCCCAAAACCATATAAATGAAGTAAAAGAGAAATCTAACCTCCAATTTGACTTTACAAAGCCAGAGATTTTTCTCAAGGGGAGCACATCAGGTTCGATTCTCTTGTAATTTTGTGTTCTTGCTTTTTTACTGGACACATAGTTTTATATTTACACTGTAAACTGATAGGTGTTTTGCGTCTATTAACGTACTACATTTTGTAATTAATATTGGTTTTGGCAGAAAAACATTTTGTTGAAGGCGATCCTCTTGAGATGGTATGTTTAGACAGTGACACTGATGATGGACAAATGCCTTCTACAGAAAATGTAATGCAATCCTCTGATCAGTCCATCAAGGTATGTTCTCTAGTTATGCTCTTTGTTCTTCTTCTGTAGTTTGAAGCTATCAAAATCCTTTTCTTCTTATTTGCAGAGAATGCTGCTGGTACTTTTGTCAAAACGCTTTTATTCCAACAATACTAATCTGGGGCATATAACATTTTGCCTCTGGTGTTGAGATTTTTTAATGATTAGGCATGGCTGCATAAGGGTCAAAACTAATTGAATCAACTGGTCAATATAATACTTTGTACGTATTAATGAAGTGAAGGTTTTTCTATTTTAGGCAATGACTTCAAAAGTTGCACATAATAGTCCTTTCGTGATTGAAGCTAGAAAGCAAAGCACTAACATAATTCTTACCTAGTGATCTTCATTCATTGTCTAATATCATATTTAACTAACAACAACAAAGATGCAGGTCGCTAGTCAGAAAGCTGGCTATCCTGAAGGAAGTTTTGCAGAGGGATCTGATGGGAAATTGATCTCAAGATTTGAGGGTTCAACAGGTATGATATCATTTATAAGTGGGAAAATTATTTTCTCTCTTTTTTCCTTTACATATTGGACCATACGTTCATAACTATAAACTCTTTTGTAATCACCAAATTGACCAAAATCATGGTACAACTTGAAACAATTTCTTGACTCTTTTGTAATAGGAAAGTTTCCAATAATTAAGTAATATTTCTGATTGTTGAAGATGAAAGGATTTCTTATGGATATCTCAAATCTTCTACAGTTGTTTCCCAAATAGCTATTTCACCGAGGGGTTGTGTTGCTTCGGCATCTACTGCTCTAGGGAAAATTGATCTACTTTCAGACTTTGAACAGGTTAGAAGAGTTAGCCGTCATTTTTTTATGCTGTCATCAATTGAAAATGTTGAGATGTGTCTTGTAGCCTTTTAGATTACCAATCATCTTTTCTCGTAGGCAACTGTGCTGTTTGACCATGAAAAAGCTGGTAAGAAATCTGAAGATCTATTCGAAGAGGAGGAAGAGAAAGAGGATGCTTCTTGTGATAACATTACAGGTTTGATATATCTTGTAAAAACAAAAAAATTCCCCAGATGATAATGCCTTTTGGTATCTAATCATGTAAGACGCACTCAATACTTCTTATATTTTATGCACAGTGTTACTGTTATCACTTAATGTTAGTATTTCTGACGTTTGAAGCAATGAAATCTGCTTTAATACACATTTTCAAACTGAATATCTTTGACCAGAAAACAATTGTGATCCTCACTTTGCCAAAGGCGATCCTGTGCAAATGATATGTCCAGATAGTGACACTGAAGATGTAAAAGTTCTGTCTACAGTATATGAAATTCAGTGCTCCCCTCAACTTCATAAGGTATCTTCTTGTGGTTTCTAATACATGTGCGTAGAATGAACAGCGTCTGATCATATAAGGGTGTTGTCTATAAAATCTTTTGTTTTGATTCAAAGTATACTAGGCTTTGAACATAATTTCTATTGGTTCCTTTCTTCCATTTTATATATCATCTGCGTCTGAATTTAGGTTATCTGCTATATAATATTTGAAAGTGACTTGGCATATGATAGTAACAAAACCATTAAATACTTACATATATTGAGGAGCAAATTTTGTTCTCTTAAGGCAAAAGCTTCAGAAGCTGCAGTTTCAAGGACTTCATTACTAAATGAGGCTAGAAGGCAAAGCATTGAGGTAATTAACATTGCTTGTTCATATATATCTATCTTTTCTGATGATATTAGTGCCTAATTTTAGAAGTACATATTACAGTTCACTAGTGAAAATTCCAGTCTTTCTGGAGATGTTTTTTCTGAAGTATCTGGAGTTAAGAAAGCCTCAAGTTTTGAGGGTTCTGGACATGGTTTTTATGAAGTATCTGGAGTTGAGAAAGCCTCAAGTTTTGAGGGTTCAACAGGTAAACGCTTATTTGTTTTTGCTTAAATATTTTTTCTGTAAAGCTGCACAAAAATGAACACACCACAGAAAAATGAGGAAGCAATAAACCACAGAAAACACTTTTTTTTTTAACGTGATAATCCTGCTATGGTTGGGAGCTAGAGTATTAAGGAGAAGCTGCTTGTTCCACCAGAAGTTTTGGTGCATTAGAGAAAAGTATACAAAGGGAGAATCTCTTCTGTTTCCATTGTTAAAAGGCCACATTAAGATTGTTTCTGATAGGTTGGATCCTTAAATGTAAACTCTTCAAGTTTCACCAAAATGGATTAAATTGTGGTACTGTGCTTGCAGAAGTTCTACCTTTGAACTCTGCATACTGAATTCTGGCTTTTTTATGCTTTAAATAATGGGGTCAAGGGAAAGAGTTCTATTTCATATTTTCCTGGGATGTAACTGTTGCTGATCCTAGTGTAATCTAATATTTTGTGTTAGGAGCTCCTTGAATTATCCAGTAATTGGCCACTTTTCTAACTGAATTCATTGTTTTGGACAGAAAAGCACTTTGATGGTACTGATCCTCTGCAAATGGTATGTTCACACAGTGATGTTGATGAGGGACAGGTGCTAGATGCAGAGAGCCAAACTACGCATTGCACCAACATTGAGGTTAGTTATTAACTATGTGCAGTTAATAAACGTAGAGATTCATTACTCACACACTTTGTTATTCCTGACTATTAAGTATCTCATTGCTCTTATTTTTTTATATTATCGATTAAGCAAAGTCCTGTTTTGCTATCAGATAAGTGCTTCAGAATTTCCCGATCATAGTACATCCTTAGCAATTGAAGCTTGTAGAGAAAGTGTCGAGGTATCATAATCACCTTTGATGGCCTACTGGTCTTTCTTTACTTTTATTCAATTTAATGCAAAATGTTTTTTCCAGTTCCAATTGGCTTGTTATTCTGGGGGCCATTTTGTCAAAGAATGTTGTGAGGAAGGAGATTTAGACTCTAATGATTTGGCAGGTATGCAGCTTGTGTACCGATTCAATACATTTTGTCTATTAATTTAGTTCACCTGTGCTGAAATTCATTCATTGCGATAACTTTGACAGATGAACTGAAAATTGATACCTTGGATCAAGCAGTTTCTGAATTTGCACAGAAACATAGTAATATCTCTTTGAATTTGTGTCAGACCATAGGAGAACCTGAGGTAATTGTTTAGGTTTTCTCCTACAGAATATACAATACAAATGTTCTAAAATATTGCTTGTTTCCTGTGCTGAATGCAAAAATTCAGTTGAAAAAGAAATAGATTCATTATTGACTTGAAACAGCACATGTTGTGAAAATATTCTTTTATTCAATGGGTAGCATTAACTGGAGTTTCTGTTAACTATTGACTGAAATATGATGGTTAAAAGCAAATAGTAGTTTAATGTTTACAGGGACTAAATATGAACTCTGAAAGGTGTCAGGTCTCCTTAAATTAAACCAAAGAAAATTTGAATTTTTACTCTCAATTAATTTGTTTCTGTTCTTTTAGGTAGGTGCACTGAATGATTACGAAAAATATGATGTGGGGTCAGTGACCGAAATAGAAAAGAAAGAAGAAAACAGTGGTTATACTGTTGACCTGGATCGTTATGAGTTATCGCCTGATCACATTTTGAAAGGTGAATTTACTATTCTTAATTTTTTTTTATGGTTTCTGTGGCAAGCTTGTTAGTCTGATTTTTCTATGTATCTCGTTGAGTGGAGCATTTTATTTATTTATTTTTATTTATTAATGTGCAACAGTATGAATCCTTGGATTTTCTATACTCTCAAATTAGGATATTCTTTATTGGTCTGTTGTTTTCTGAGATCTGAGTACCTGTTGAACTGGATATTGTTGTGGACAGAAAAGAATCTTTCTAAAGATGATCTGTTGCAAATGGTATGTCCGGACAGTGATACTGATGAAGAAGAAATGCTGTCAACAGAGGAGAAAATTCAATTCTATGTTGGACATATTGAGGTAACTTGGTTTTAACTAAAGTGTTCAAGAATTGTTCAGGTGTTCAATCAATCTTTCTTTGCAGATTCAATTTTCGTTGTTTGTGATTTGTACTATTAAGGAAGCAATTTAAATTCTGTCATTCGTCAGGCAAAATCTTCCGACTATACAAATTCTAGTCCATTAGTAACTGAAGCTAAAAGGCATAGCAGTGAGGTAACCAACACCTCTTATCCATTGATCTTTTCATTTTTTTTTTTTTTTTTTGCAATGTTAATTTGAACTGCACAAATGGCAAATATATATTTACAGTATGCTAGGCAAAGAAACAGTTTGTTGGGAGCTTATTTTGCTGGTGGATCTGAAGCAAGAAAAGCTTTAAGCTATGAGGATTCAACAGGTAAGCTACCTTGGAGCATATATCTACTGGATTTTGTCAATTTTATATCGGTCCTCATTTGTGGGAAGACTTCAATGAAATCATATTTTACAGATGAAGCAAGTGACGATACCTTGAAGCATGTAGGTTCTGAAGAAGATGCTACAAATAGCACAGCCTCCTTTAGCTCACACGAAACCTTCCACGACTGTCAAGTAACTTTTTTTTTTTTAAATATATGGGCTTGGAAACCACCTGCACAAGCTCATCCCCTCAACACACCCCAATTAGCTTTTCACACAGCATAAAATGAAAATTTGGCTGTTGTGCCACACAGTTACCTATTATGCCCTTGCACATTTGCCTATTGTACTGATACACCCTTATTTATATCAATTAGATCAAAGCTGTTGAAAGTTGGTCTGCAATTTTGACCAAGTTAAAAAATGTGTTTTGATATCTGTCCAATAGCTATCTGGATCTTCCAAACTTAATTTCTAAACTCCCAAAATGCACACATGAGTATTACACACTGGACACTTGAGTATAGAGGAAATACACACTTGAATATTGTGTCAATGGATGCATGCTTATTTGAAATCTTCTAGAAAGTTGGTTAACCAATTCAGGGCATTCAGGGGGCGAGAACATTGGGTAAGCATAATATTTTTTGAACATATGGAATTGGAACTTGTGGAGTAAGCATAATATTCCTTGAACTAATTTTCTAAAAACAATAGTTAAGCAGTTGGATCTGACAATTGGGAGTCCTCAACAATTGCAGCAGGACAACAGCTGTAGCTCGGGAGAATTAATGCTGGAATTAGAGAATGAAAAAGATGCAAACTCTGAGGAATTAAGAGGGAAAACAACAAACAGCCTTGGAGGAGAAAATAGTTACCTGCCTGCGAATATTGAGCCTAAAACAACTAAATCTTCTGCAGGTATCACTTTCTTGTATAGTACTTGTTATGTGTGCGTTACACACAGGGGAAAGCCAGAAATATGAAAATTCCATATTTTGGAGGGGCCATTCTACATATTTGCTCAAACTTTTACGAAGATTACCTTGTAATTATTAGTAAAATTAAAAAATGAGTGGGGGTCAAGCCCACCAGGGCCCCCATGCTGGCTTCGCCCCTGGTTACACATTTGAGATAATTTATTTTATATCCTTGCAAAACCTTTTAAAATTAAAGGAAAAGAGATTAAGAAAGGGCATGGAAAGTAAGTAACGTGCATATCCTATGCTGGTAATAGTATTATATACATATCTACTCTTCATTCCAAACATATATTATGTTTGTCGCCCTTCACTGTTTATTATAGAAAACCCATCTTATTCTTATTTTATCTTGAGAGAAATGGCGATGAAAATGAGGGCAGTGTGAGCAATTGTAATCTATAAGGAGATGAAAACCATGATACTGGCATGTGTGGAATTAGTACTGTTTTTCCTTCGCCAAGAATTATAGTTCCAGTTTAATTTTTTGGCATACAAGGATATTGGATTGTCCTGGTTCATTATCCGTCGTACTGCTGAAGAAGGATCCACTAGTTGGATGCACGGTGCAGTACAAATACCGTGCATGTCATTTTTGGTATCAGTGGGCACCTTCCTGAAATTTTGGCCGTAATGCCATGACTAGTTCTTGGTAAACATACATATTCTTTTCTCACAGTTATATTTCCATTCTTTAGATCCTGAGAAACTTCCTTTGACTTCTTTAGACCATGAGGAAAAGTCAAGTATTGAGCGACGTAAGGTTAGTTTCTTGAATTGCTTACAGTATATTTACATTTCTGTCATCTAATGAGAAATCTTCCGATATTGTTTCCATTGCTCAAACTTAAAAATTTCATTACACTCAGAGTCTCAGACTGTCAGTAAATTGAGTCATCAGATCCTAAAAGCACTTTCTTTGTTTAGGAGAACCAATCAATTAAAAGCTTGATTGAAGCTATGGGAAAGGAGAACCGGGCTTCCTTATCAAAGCCCTGCATTGCAAGGAAACCCAAGAGGTTAGTGTACGAGTACAATTTAAATCCCTCTTTCAACCACTTATTTTGCTTCTGTGTTCAAGTAATTTGTACTTATGTACATTTCCAACATTACTAATTGAACTTCACTAAGAATTTTGACCAGGAGATTGAGACCAGCTTCTTCCATGCTGCTTAAAGAATTCGCTAGTCCAGATATTGACCCTGATATACCTAAGGTATCCTCTCTCTCTCTCTCTCTCTCTCTCTCTCTCTCTCTCTCTCGTCCTTCCCAAAACTTTACAATGTTCCTGAAGGATGTATGTGCAGATGTAATTGCAAAATGGTTTATTCTATAAAATCTTTATTAATCCTTCACTTCCTAAATTGCTAACATATATTTTGTCAACAAACCAGGAGGGAAGAGGAAAGGCATCTGCTGAGGGAATGGCCAGATCAGAAGGTAGTATGTCGCTCATTCAGCTTCTTACGAGGCCAATCAGAGAGAAAAATATTTGAGTTGGTATAAAAGCTTGACCAGAAACTTTGTTTGCATAAATTTTTGAGGTCCTGTGAAGAGGGTTTATATACCAGAACGTTTTGTATCTTCTTTTTTCTTGTAAATAAATTCTATGAACGTTAAGACTGTCCAAATGGTAAGGTATGTAATTAATTAAAATATTTCGATTAAAGCAGGTATTTCATGTTACTGTTTACAAGTCCTGTGAATTTGCAGGTAGTGAAACAAACAACCTTTATCCGTTCTGAAAATGAATGGACTTCAATTGCTTTACCCCTTTATCCCTCTATACGACTCTTATTTATTGGTTTTATCCAATGTGAAATATCTTCTCCATTTTGTATAAAAAAAGAATTTCTCAATGCAGTTATAGAAATATCACATTATTGTCTAGTGTTGGCACGAATATTAATGCATATGTGCACATTTTTTATACATCTCAAACAGTAAATTATGCATAACTTTAAATTTATGCACTGTTTGAATTTCACATTTTAAAATGTTAATTAAAAATAAAGGTGTGACACTAGGTGGTAAAAAAAAATGATGATAAAACACAATTCACATTTCTGTACGCCAAAAGCTTTACCTGAACTTGTGGAACAATAGTGGTAGCTCCTTTTACTGGTGATAAATATGGTCTACCTTTCTATGTAAACCCGTCTGATCACTAATCTTACAAACATTCCACAAAAGATTTAAAAAACAACAACAACAAAAATAGGTAAACTCCTATTTCCTCGTTTCTTTCTTTTGAAATTAGCAAATCCTCAAAAAGGTTACATTACCCATGCAAGCACAATAAATTGGGTGAGTTATTTGTTGTTAATTGATTCAACCAATAAGTTTGCAAATAGAGAAAGAGCAACAACTCCGTAGGTCGAGTCCGATGGCCTCCTTTAGTGCTATCCCTGACCAAGCTTTTTAGTTGTGTGCATTTAATCGAATGGTTCCAGCTATCAGAGATTTTGCTGACTACACATTGCTTAACGTAAATATGTAAACCATGAGTGCATGCAGTAATAAATTATCTATAATTTCTTTTTAAAGTACAAAATGGAGTATCAAATTTTGTTTTTCCGAAATTTTGGGTCGTCTTAATTATATATGAATTTTAATTTGAACATAATTGTTGCTTATGAACATTTTACGGGATGATACAACATGCTACATTTAACAGCTGATTTATTGACGACATGCTACATTTCTCGGGATGATGCACCTCGGTAAATATTAGTACCTCTATTTAAATTAATTTTTTTTTCCTATTTATAAATGGCTTAAAGCAGTTCAATTTTTTTTAAACAGATAAAAGGAAAAACCTCAACTCTAAAATATCTCCTCAATGATACGTGAAATTCTATAAAACCGATATCGTACTCTAATTTCATGCTATATAAGCTTTTTTTGCTAAAATATTAAAAAAATAGCATTAGTAAATCATAAAGTGCTTTGTACTTTTCTATTTGTTGGTTCCTCGTTTACTGTATTAAAAATATGCTGATCTCGATGCCAGATTTAAAAAAAGTCCTAATTAATAATATTTTCAAATACCTTGATAGTTCCAATCTAAATTTATTCATTTAATTACTCTGCAAATAATAAACTTTATGTTTATGTTCATTCTTTTTCAAAATTACTTTGAAATTTTAAATTGTCTTCAACACTAACGTTTAAACTCTTGAAAAATGTGACTCCCAAAATAATATAGTATGACAATACACTTATTGAAGCATTAACTGATAGAACACGATCAGTCAAGCTAGAGAATTAAAGTAAAAAAGAACTCTTTCACGAGCACTTGCCATTTTAGCCTATCTATCTCATATATTATTAATTATTTCTTCATTGCCTCACGGCCTACTCGCCTCTCTACCGCCTTTGTCTCTGTAGCATCTACCAGTCACAAGTTCAATCCTCATTCCTCATCAACTTTCCATGGAAGGAGACACTGAGCTCTCTAGGTCAAAATCTATCGAAGAACAGAACAACCACACCAACACGGTACAGTCGGTGGATGACAGCTTCGGCAATGACAGAGTCGAGGAATGTACAAAAGGCCTGCTCTCCTTTGCAGATAGATTGGACTATGCATTGATGCTGTTTGGTGCCATTGGTTCATGTATCCATGGCGCTGCTCTTCCTGTATTCTTGCTGCTGTTTGGTCGACTCATCGACTCATTAGGTTCACTCGCGAAACATCCGCACCGACTTGCCTCAGAGGTTTCAAGAGTGAGTTCATTCATGGCGCCCCTCTTCCCAACTACATTGTCATTTGATGAAACCTTTTTTTCATGTAAAAGGAAATGTATGTTGTAACTTGTGAAGGACTTCAATGAATTTGTGGGCGAGCTTTTGTCTCCCCACCTTCAAAAAAAAAAAAAAAAAAAACTTGTGAAGGACTGATGAGGTCAATCGGTTCTAAGTTCTGACTTTTAAGTTTTAAGTCGGGCAGGCCTTATTATGACATAACATCTTCCGAAAACTTTGACAGTGGTTGCCATGTGGCACCACCCTTTGACTCACCATAAGTGCGTTATTTTGAAAAGCAAAAGTTTGCCTTTTTTTTTTCTAAAATGGTTTGGAAATTTAACCTGGGTTATACATTACTCTCCGCAGGAGGGCACAAGGACCTGTCTAAATTGGTTTTTTTTTTTTTTTTTGCATTTTATAATATAAAATGAAAACTAGAGTTGAGATAGATTATGTATCAAATTTAATACAATTTGAATATTGTTAAGTATTATTAAAATTAAATTGTTAATTTTTCATGTTCCGGATGACAAATTTTTTTCCCCCTCAAAATTCGTCACACAGCTGCTGACTAACTTATAAAAATATTTATTTTTAAGTTGCCAAAAAAAAAGGAGTGGCTAGTGTCAAATACACTTGTCCAATATGATAAAATTTTAATTTTTAAAATTAAAATAACCGATCCAAACCATTCAAATTGTTCTATGTTATAAAATCTTCATGGAAACCAAATTTTATATTTTCTTCAAAATTTTTTACTATTTTTTTGGAATTTTTGAATATACTCGATTTAAAAAGTTATGAACCCTCCAATTTAAAAAATTCGAAAAAAAATAGTTAGAAAATTTGGAAAAAATATAAAATTTGATTTTCAAGGATATTTTAATATAGAGATCATATTGAGCGGTTTGGATTGGCCATTTGAAATTTTAATAATCGAAGTTTGGATCGTATTTGATATCCTATATGTTTGATTCTAGGATTACTCAAAAAAAAATGTGGATAAAAAACAATTTTTTAAAATTCTCCATATGACACAATTTATCTAAAACTTGAAATATTCTTATAATTTTAATGTATGTTTTCGACTATTGTGGTACTAAAATATATTTTTCTGTCCATGTAACATGTTCCAAATTAAAATAAGTATTTTTTAGTGAAAAATACCCCGTCGGATATTCCCGACCCTTTGCCCCTCCGATCTAAACCCCAAACCTCTCTCATTTCATTTGTAACTTCAGAGCTTTACACTCTCTTTCTTTTCTTTTTACTCGCAGCACGCTCTGCATTTGGTCTATCTGGGCCTGCTTGTCCTGATTTCAGCATGGATCGGTACGTATGTTCTCAACTAATTTCAATCCTATTTCTAGTTCCAAAATGAACATTTTCTTTGTATTTGACAACGGCTGCTTGTTTGTGATTCTACAGGAGTTGCATTTTGGATGCACACTGGGGAGAGACAAACAGCTCGACTGAGGATCAAGTACATTCAGTCTGTTCTAAACCAAGATATGAACTTCTTCAGTACAGATTCAACAAAGCAGAATGTACTTCAGCACATTTCAAGCGACGCCATACTTGTGCAAGATGCGATCGGTGACAAGGTATACAACGAAATTATTCTCTCTGGAGCATTATGTCGAACACCTTATGTGCAAATATGGTTTGATATAAGCTTTGTCTAAGTAGTTCTAATTAACTCATACAGATTGGTCACTGCTTGAGGTACATTTCCCAGTTCGTGGTCGGTTTTGTTGTGGGATTCTTATTGGTGTGGCAGCTTACACTTGTTACTTTGGCCGTTGTGCCATTAATGGCAATTGCTGGAGGAACATATGCTGTTGTAACATCAAATTTGTCAAGGAAAGGAGAAGCTGCATATGCTGAAGCTGGAAAGATTGCAGAAGAGGTGATATTTCAGTCTTCTTTGATAAACTTTTTCACTAAAATTTCTAAACATTTATTGGATTTTGACATTTCATGCTAGTGCATTATCTTTGTGAATTATTTTGTACTATGCATGCTCTTTTTATTTTTCATTGCAAAAGTTGATGCCATATTGAGGATAACTTGGGTAAAATTGTGGATAATTTGGGTAAAATTGTGCACAAGTTGTAGAATTGATGCTAGTTTTGTACTGCATTGAGGATGAATGGTTCAATCAAGTTTTAATTTGCAATGGTGCCTATTCATTTTGACTTGGACTACATTTTTTCACTTGTCAGCAGAAAATAATGGAACTAAAGTTCTGCACCTTTACCATGTTACAGAACATTATCTTATAATGTATTGCCTATATAATACTATTCAGGAGTCAGGATAACCAGAATGGCATTGCCCAGCCAGAATCAGCTGCATACAAGTGCTGTGGCATGATCAAAAAGTTCAAATAAAAGAATACTTTACTAATAGTTATTCTAATTGTTCATACATTTCCCTATTTCAGGTAATATCACAGGTACGGACAGTTTATTCGAATGTAGGAGAAAGCAAGGCCATTGAAGCATACTCTAGATCACTGAGAAAGGTTTTTAAACTTGGCAAGAAAGGTGGTCTTGTGAAAGGTCTGGGTGTGGGTTCCACATATGGACTACTGTTCTGTGTGTGGGCCCTACTTCTGTGGTACGCTGGAGTTCTTGTCATGCACGGAGTCACCAATGGTGGGAAGGCATTTAGCTCCATATTAAATGTCATCTTCAGCGGATTGTGAGTTTGGTTTCAAGCTAACAAAGTAAAGAGTAAAGGCATCACTTATGCAACCATTTTAGTAAATTGTCAATGCTTTCTTCAAATTTAGGACAGTTGCTGTTGTTAAATCTAGCTAATTAAAATGATGAAACATTGTGCATCTGCCAAAGTTTACCTTTTAATCCAGATGCTTTACTGATCTTAATACCTTCTTTGTATTGTTATCTTTTATTTTGGTATGCTTTTATTCTCGTCTGCTGCCAGAAATTTTCAGTTCTGATTTGGGTACATGTTCACTGGCTGAATAATGCATTATGGAAACTTCCATGAATTATCCTTTCAGACATTAACAACAAAGGTTATGGTTGTCTTGATTATCATCACATCATGATTCATGACAATCCTTTTTTTAAACAAACCCTTTTAGCTATCCATTGAACTTCTGTAATTACTTTTATTTTTAGACATTAAAATATTGTGCTAACAATAATAATATTCTGTGCAGTGCTCTTGGGCAAGCAGCACCTAATTTGAGTTCTTTGGCAAAAGCCCGGGCTGCCGCAAGAAACATTGTCACTATGATAGAAAAGGATAAGAGATCTTTGTTAACAGAAGGAGAAGAAATCGTCAGGACAAACTTAGTTGGTGAAATTAAATTTTGTAAGGTCTCTTTTGCATATGAATCAAGGAAAATCATACTTTTTGAAGACCTAGATTTCACAATAGATGCTGGCAAAACAACTGCAATCGTCGGTCAAAGTGGATCTGGAAAAAGCACCATTATTTCATTGATCGAAAGGCTTTATGAACCAAAATCAGGTAATTGCAAAGCTTTTCAATTGTATAAGAAAAAAAATAAGACTCAATTTAAGTGAACTTGTTGTTTCTTTGGCCCATTTTGGGGGCTCCATGCCCTATTCTCTGGTACAAATAGGCACAAATCCAAATTGCAATCTTTGGTTCAGGAATCTCAGCATGTCAGTCACAACAAGAACTATAATAAGACAAGAAAATGTTCTTTTTCATTTTATTTGTTTTCTGTGAATAAGTGCTGCCATTAATTCCTTTGCAACATCTAACGTGATAGGTAGAATCCTCTTGGATAGGCATGACATAAAGAACCTCCAATTGAAGTGGTTGAGAAATCAAATGGGACTGGTCAGTCAAGAACCAGTTCTATTCTCTACATCTATTGTCAACAATATCATGTATGGACGAGAAGGTGCAAGTATGGAAGATGTAATAGAAGCTTCCAGAGTTGCAAATGCTCATTCTTTTATTGAAGAGTTACCAGATGGTTATCTGACTTTTGTAAGTATTCTGATGGATTCATGTGCTTGGTACATAAATTGCTTTTAGATTGCAAGTTGTAAGCAACCCAACATTATTAATGAACTACAAAAGAGGATAATTTAAAAATAATATATTTTATTTCTTTTCAAATGCTGGACAGGAAGGGCTTTTCAAATATCTGCATAATATAGGTATCTTTTGGAAAATTTTCAAAAGATGACCAGATTACCCTACAAAACAAGCAATGTCATGGATGTCCCTAAAAAAATGAGCAATATTCACTAGCCAAATGTTTCTCATCTTATTCAAAAGGATGCCCAGAATTACTAGTTATCCTCGTCAACATCTACATTTCAGAAAGGGACCTTTGTGGGGAAATTGATTACTGCCATCTGCAGTTTTATCATCCCTGTCATCGCTAAATATAAAGTGAGCATAAAAAGCAAACAAAGTGAACATGTAGACAATCTAAGTGAACACATACAAACAAATAAGTTCAATGAAAATAAGTTGAATATTCATGTAAACTTCTAAACAAGTAGTGACAAGACTTATTTGTTTGTAAGTGTTCACTTTGCGTCAGAAAAAAAAGTTTGTAAGTGTTCACTTAGATCGTCTATATGTTCACCTTATTTGCTGTATATGTTCACTTTGTATTTAGCGATGACTGGGATGGTATATTTTCCGATGGCACTTATAATTCCTGCCTTTGTGGCAGTTTGTGTTGTTTTTTTTTTTTTTTTTTTAAATGAGGTGTGCTATCTAATCAGATATTTCTTTAGCAGATTCTACGAAATATTCTCATTTTTTTCCTAAAATCTTTTGTAAACAATTATTCATATTGGTGCTTCATCTCATGGAAGGTTGGAGATGGAGGTAAACAGCTTTCAGGAGGCCAGAAACAAAGGATTGCCATCGCGAGAGCAATACTAAGAAACCCAGCAATTCTCCTTCTAGATGAAGCCACCAGTGCTTTAGATGCGGAATCTGAGTTTATAGTTCAGCAAGCTTTAGAGCGTGTTATGGTAAACAGGACCACTGCTATAGTTGCACATAGGCTGTCAACTATTAGCAAGGCTGACAAAATAATTGTCTTGAAGAATGGTAAAGTTGTGGAATGTGGCAGTCATAGTGAGTTGATGTCAAAGGGAGAAGAGGGAGAGTATGCAATGTTGGTGCAACTCCAGGTTTTAGGGAACAACAGCAACAGAAGCTCCGCCTGTATCAAGGAAATCCTGTGAGTGAGGTTGCATTTGTAGTACCAAGTTGACTTGCACTAAATTACCATTGCCATTGAATTTGCAATAGATGTGTTTCCACCAAAAGAGAAATCAGTTTCTTTCCCAAGGTTCAAGTTGGGTGCTAGTCTTCAGGTTACAAATGCTAAAGTAAAAGATAAGTTAACAAATAAACAAATAGGAGAATCAAAGTAAAAAGAGATTCCAAACACAAGAATGGTCTGTAATTCTTGTAATCATTATATATGAAGTCTGCCGTACACATTTTCACAATGCTGGTATTTTTCCTTGGATATTGTTAGGGGTATTTCTGCAATATCACCTCTCCAACATGCTAGAGAAGAGAAAGTTAAAGAGACCATGCCTGCAGTTTCAACAAATACCAAGCAAGGAAATCATGCTTCCCCAAAAGAGGCACTAACTCCAATTCGAAAACTGATCCAACTAAACAGATCAGAATGGTCATGTGCCATGTTGGGTTCAATTGGTGCAATAATAGCTGGAGCAGAAGGCCCTTTATTTGCACTGGGAATAACACGTGTTCTCTCGGTATTCTATACTCACAATGCACATCATATCAAGAATGAGTTGAGAACAATTTCTCTTATTTTTATTGGAGCCGCTTTAATTACAGTGCCAGTTTATGTGTTGCAACACTATTACTATACTTTGATTGGAGAGAAGCTCACCAACCGGGTCAGACGGCAGATGTTTTCAGGTCACTAGCCTACTTACCTTCAGTGCTTTTACCACAGAAAATACTTTTACAACCTCAGTTTTTAGTCTTGCATTTCTGATGCTAGGAAATAAGACCCAATTTTTTATAAGTTCCTTAATATTGTGCATCAAGCAAAAATGACGAAATTTCCCCAGTTTAAAATTTTATCATTCTAAATGATTCACTCCATGACTGTTTCACGCAATACATACCTTTTCCATCAATCCAATATAATTCGTGAGTTCCAATTTGCCACATAAAAAGAAAAATAAATAAAAATAATATTTGTGCACTGCTGCAACTTGCAAGTGAATACTGTATGTTATTAGCCAATGCAGATACAATGCTTGATATGCACCTGTAAAGAGCACAGAATGCAAACCAGTACTAAAACTTGCAGAAAAATAGGAAATTTATGATTTAAGTGTCTTAATCTGTTTCTCATTATCATCTTTATCCATTTAGCTTTATTGAGGAACGAGATTGGCTGGTTTGATCAAGACCAGAATAGTCCTGGGTCACTTACATCAAGTCTTGCAGTAGATGCAACACTGGTCCGCAGCATATTCTCTGAGAGAATGTCAACTGTTATACAAAATATGTCACTAGCTGTGACAGCATTTGCGATATCTTTCTTCTTTAGTTGGCGGTTGGCATTAGTTGTTGTATCAACATTCCCTGTACTCATTGGTGCTTCTATAGCTGAGGTAAAACTGCACAAATTGCATTAACTTGGCTTAACTTAATGTCTACATCTACAAAACCTCGATACATTTTCATAACATGAGAAACAAGATATAATTTCATGAACAGTACAAAGAGTAGAAATATCATGTTGTTTGTTAGTGTGGATGCAAAATGAAGGTTGTATTTGATAATTCTTTTTATTTTGCCAAGGGTCTGGATGATAATGCTATTGCTTTCATGGGAAACATTGCACTTGTTGTTTTCAGGGGCACATTAAATATTTTGTATTTCTTCTGGGGCCAAATTGATATCTCTTTTCTTATGAGGGTAGGTATATTGAATACTTTGTTGTTTGCAACGGGTCTGCGTGAAAATGCTTTTGTTTTCAGGGGTATATAGAATTTTTTGTCTTTTGCAATGGTGTGTATGAAATTTCCTGATGATAAGTTTATTTTCAAGAGCACATACCAACTGAGTTAATTAAATATTCGTCTTTTCTCTGTGCAGCATTTATTTCTTACAGGATTTGGAGGAAACTACACATCCAATTATGCTCAGGCAACTGCAATAGCACGAGAAGCCATAAACAATATAAGAACAGTGCAAGCATTAAATGCGCAACAACAGATAACATCACACTTCTGTGAAACATTAGAAAAGCCGAATGAGGCAGCATTTCTCAGGGGTCACATAGCTGGCATGGGCTATGGCTTGTCCCAGTTTTTTGCGTACTGTTCTTACGCACTCGGCCTATGGTATGCTTCTGTCTTGATAGCACACAAACAGTCTGATTTTGGCAGCATCATGAAATCTTTCATGGTATTGATTATTACTGCAATCAGTGTGGCTGAGACAATTGCATTAGCTCCTGATATTGTGAAGGGGTCACAAGCACTTAGCTCGGTTTTCTCTATCCTGGAGAGAAAAACTGAATTAGACCCAGATGAACCAGGAACGATGCATGTAGAAGCCATTGAAGGAGATATTGAGTTCAGAGATGTGAGTTTTAAATACCCGACAAGGCCCAATGTTTTTGTTCTGCAGGGCTTGAGTTTTTGGATCTCAGCAGGAAGCAGCTTTGCTTTAGTTGGGAAAAGTGGATCAGGAAAGAGCTCAGTGATAGCTCTTGTAATGAGATTCTATGATCGAACCTCAGGAGACATATTAATTGATGGCATGGATATAAGGTACTTGAACTTGAAATCGTTAAGGCAACGAATTGGACTAGTTCAACAAGAACCGGCATTATTTTCAACCACTATATATGAAAATATTGCATATGGGAAGGAAGGCGCAACAGAAATAGAGGTCATGAAAGCAGCAAAGGCTGCTAATATACATGGCTTCATAAGCCGGTTAGCTGATGGGTATAATACACCTGTAGGAGACTGTGGGGCCCAGTTGTCCGGTGGCCAGAAACAGCGCGTGGCAATTGCACGTGCAATTTTGAAAGACCCCGCGATTCTCCTTTTGGATGAGGCAACAAGTGCACTTGACACAGCCTCTGAGAAGCTTGTGCAACAAGCTTTGAATGTGCTCATGGAGGGAAGAACAACAATTGTGGTGGCGCATAGGTTGTCAACTATTCGAGAAGCTGACATGATCGCTGTGATTAGTGAAGGGAGAGTGCAAGAGGCAGGGAGGCATGAGGTGTTGATTAAGAGGCAAGGGAGTGCTTATTCTCGACTATTGCAGTTGCAACAGCAAAATGGTTAGCCAATAGTCATGCATGTGTATGTTTAGAAATAACTGTATATTGGGGTTGAATTCGTAGTTGTACAGAGAACAATATGTGTAGTACTAGTAGTATATGTATGTATATTGTATAATAAAACTTCTGCGAAGATGGAAACTGTGATAAGCATAAAAAGTTCAATTGGTTTTTTTTTTTTTTTTTGTATTTTTTTCCTCCTTTCAAAGATGGTGGTTTTGGGGCATAAATTTCTATAGTGTTTACATCAAGGAGAATTTTTGGAAAATAGCAAAGAGCGCTACCCAGCAACTTGTTTATTATTATTATTATTATTATTATTATTATTATTATTATTATTATTATTATTATTATTATTATTATTATTATTTTTTCCTCCTCCTAGGAAAGAATCACTTCTTGAATAATTAAACCTATTGGAGTTCACATCCACTGTCGCTGTTGCATCACTGGTTACAATTATGGCGCACTATTCGATTCAAATTTAGCTCTCAACTCCAAATTCATTCATAAAAAGGTTCAACAAATCTGATAAGTTCGAAAAAAGGCACAAATCTGATAGTTCGATTTAAGACGAACAGAACGAACAAATCAAATTATGTGTCATAGCAATAATATCAAACTTATTCTTTATTGTATTTTCAATGCCCAATGTACAATGTTCCAGATGAGATTATATAAGTTTATAACAGGGATCGTTCAAAATTCAGCTGTACCTAAGAAAAAGAAATGATATTTCTCCCGTAAAAGAAAAAAGAGTAAAGGTGTTTAGTGTTGCACAATACGGCGCATAATGGAGTGCTTCAAGAATCAAGATTTTGGAGAGATGCACATGACAGTTTTCTTTACTAAAATCCAAGCAACCTTTTCCCTGTCTATACTTAGTCTACTAGGTGTGCATTTAATATATCGCCAAAGTAAATCTAAAATCCTGACGTATGCCATCTAACCGCGGTTACTGCATTCAAATTAGGCTCTGGCCTATAAGTTGCAAAATTAATTATTGCACATGCCACACTTATCCATATCTTTAAGTATCAACTCTCCAGTCTCCAGTGCTGAAAATTGCAAAAGATCGCTGTAGTCAGAGAGAGATAACGAGGTATATCCCTATATATATAAATCTTGTATATTCACAGGTCGGTGGACATACATTCGCCTTTCCCTTCCTTCCAACTGCAGACATGTAGCCACTCAAACCGAATATTTTTATACCAAAGCACACACTCCTACCTATATACATACTTTATTTCACAGGAAACGAAGTGTAAAATTGACTAATGTTTGTGGGTTTTGGAGAGGAGGATACATGATACATCAATACATCATACACGTGAAATGGGACCTTTTATCCCTGTAAAAAAACGGGAGGTGCATTGAAAAGAGGACAAAGCAAATGGCTCGGTAACAGTGCGGTGGTAGAATTATGCTGAGGGGATAAAGCGCTACATATATGATAATGCACAGGTCTGATTTTGTCACCGTCTCCACCTGCTCTTGTTGTAAGTGCTGCCAAATTATATATGTACATGCTAACAGGCAGAATGCAGCCAGCCCGTGCACTCAGCAATTAGCTCCGTGATTCAGACCTCTCACCTCTGCCACCCCTACTACTCTATTCTCCAACCCCACCATCCACCCAGAATATAATCATGCATATTGTATATTACCCTGTTTCAAAAATCAGACTGAACTGGGTGGTTCGGTCACGAACCTTCCACTGATCGGGCCAACATCAAAGCCACAAATCGGCTTTTTTTTTTTTTTAGGGAAAAAATGAAAAATTATTGTTTGGAGGGGTTTGAATTTTATTTTGAGCATTCATGAAATCAAATTTTCTACCACCGTACTAGTTTATCCGTATTTAACGTGTGGTAGTGACTCCGCCCATTATTTTGAAGGTGATGAATTCAATTTCTACTGGATGCTAATAAATGAAAATATTTTATACATAGTTAATTCTGCAATCTCTAGATAAATAGTCTTATTTAAAAAATTATTCAGTATTTGCATTTATTAGATGTCTCGTTCGAAATTCAAAACCTATATATATATATATATATAATATATATATATATATATATATATATATATATATATATATATTGAGGGTCAGGGAGGAAATTAAGTATCACGTCGACAATTACATTAATAAAATAAAAGTATTTAGAAGAACATTTTACTGTTGCTCTTTGCTATTTCTGTTATTTGAGTGGGTCTTCACCGTTACTGTTGAAAAACGGTGCCAAATCTGGTGTACCCACGCACCTGCCTTCGAAATGTCCTTGTGTCTTTAGCAATTATATGGTTTTTACATTATTTTTGGGAGTGTAAAAATAGTTAAGAATGTAAATCACGCCGGCATAAATTTATATTTGTAGACTTCATAATTACTATAAAATAATATATATAATTCATACTTCAACCATGTTAATCGTAATTTAATTAATCTTTTCTAACAAGACCCATAATAAAGTTCATATCTAATATATTACTATATTAGGAAAAATTGGATATAACCCCCTCAAATCTTCTTCATTTGAATATAACCCCCTCAAATCTTTGAAATTGGATATAACCCCCCTCTAATCTTGTTCTATCCGGATATAAACCCTTATTAATAATATTAATAGTATTATGATTAAAAAAAAGTTGTTTTTATAAAAATGTAGCCGAAATACCCTTTTCTCTTCTCCTCCTCTTTCCTAGAATCAAATAGTAAAAGAGATGATAGACGACCTCTTCTTCTTCACCTGACAAAATGTTCTCCTTAAATTGGAATCAAAGTTCGATCTCACGTTTGTTAACTACCAATGGTTGCATCTTAAAAATGATTATTTTAATCTTGGTTGCCTCCAGACATTTGGAAATGCATTTATTTTGCATTTGAATTTCGCTCTAGATTGAGCCAAAGACGAGAATTCCATCGTTTGATATATTGAGTTCCTCTCCTTTTTAGTAGCTAAAGATCAAGAGTATCTAGAAAAACAGGGACAATTTGTTTTCCTAAACTAGAGATAAATCGAATGGGCTTTGACCTTGAAATTGCTCCAGTAATCGGAGACCTTTCCTCTTCCATTTGATTGATCAGGTTCACTCAAGGGCAATTTGGTCACATTTTCATAAAAACTGCTTTTTTAATTATAATTCTATTAATATTATTAATAAGGGTTTATATCCGGATAGAACAAGATTAGAGGGGGTTATATCCAATTTCAAAGATTTGAGCGAGTTATATCCAAATGAAGAAGATTTGAGGGGGTTATATCCAATTTTCCCAATATATTATGTCAAAGAAGGACCATGTAAAAGTTTATTTATAAAAAAAATCATACTTTTGATATATCAAATTAATGTTATAAGTTGAAAGTGAAGAGAAACTGACAATAAAAATTATTTCCTATGTTCATTTAGTTCAAGGACAAAATATTCACCTTTTTGATGAATGAATGTTTGTTGCCATTTTGTATTTAGAGAAAGATATATATTTCTTTTCTATAACCCTGATACGTAAAATATTTTATAGATGAAATTTACATCCATTATAATAGTGAGTGCTATGACAACCGTGTGCCAAAAACAGTTGCTATTTTGTTAATAAATTAATTATTGATTGCCGACTCTACTTAAAAATGAATGTCTGTTGCTAACATTCAAATGTATTGCTAGTTAATTCATTCATACCATCATTGTGTGCTATGATAATGGCGTCTCATGCATTAATTTAGAGCATGACAGCATGTCATCTGGACTTATAAAATGAAACAAAAAATCCTCTAATCTCTTCACTAAAAGTTCGTTGCGTACTTTGGACCTTTAAAACAACTTTTAATGATGGAACTAGGCCACAGTAAATCGTCTAAGGACCACTGGTTTTGTTCGGACTTTGGTGTTAAGATCCCTCGTGGTATGCTTACCACCAGTTAAGCCATTTTATTATTTTTTTTTTGGCAGTACCATTATTCGAAACATCGAGTGCATGTAGCTTTCTTGAGCATAACAACTTCTGTTTCTCCAGTACAAGTTTCTTAATTTAAGCGTCACCATTTATGTATTATACTGTAGCTTTCCTCAATTTTGATAATTATGCCATCTTTTAGCAAACCCATCCGAATCATTGAACTACGCTATTTGTGCATCCAGGAAATTCTCAACTATGTTGATGATAATAACTTTGCTTAAATTTAGTACCTTTCGATATGTCCGCCTAGATAGAGGGCACTTATCATGTTAACATCACAAAATGTCACATGTTGAAAGAAACTAGATTTGTGGAGAGTGAAGTGAAATGTATGTGAATGGGTTGGTGAAGCCATTCAATGCACTTTGCACCAAAATTGTCTTCTTTGTAATTACTAATACTGTAATTCATCATTGTGAAAAATAGTACATAATTGAAGTCCAATAATATCACATTGTTGCACGTCTTATATAAAGTTCATATTGTACAATATTATATGACTAGTCGGCTATCAATATCAATTCATTGGACAATTAATCTATTAAATTATTAAAAATATATAATTTTGAATTATTTAAATCGTTAACTGCCCTTGTTTTTTCCAATTGTATTTTTTCAACCATGGTCCATGGATAACCTATTAACCCAATAGCTCCGTAGAGATTTATCATGGCTTCGAAAGTTTTTTTTTTTTTTTTTTTTTTTGAATGGTGCTTCCAAAGTTGCCAGTTCCAACTTGTGGGAAAATCATAGGATCGCTCATCAAATAGATCAGAGCCGTTTAATACGCGGACCCCTCGCACGGTTTAGATCGGTCCCGCGCGACTGACGTGGCAGGAAAAAATATCTTGTCCTTGGCACCTAATCCGTGCCAAAACCACCGAAACCGATTCACCTCTGCCAACGAAGGTACACATTAGGAACGATCTGGACTGTTCTATATGAAATGAACGGTTCTGATCTATCTAGAGCTGTCCAATGGTTTGGTACTGTTAGAGAGGATCCGGACCCGGGAACCACCTCGGTATCGGAAGCGGATCGGCTGACACGTACGGTGCCTGGTGGACTCCACCTAAAGAACAAAGCATTGGCGCACTGTTCTTATGAGGTACACTACTCTACAACTACCGTGCGCTCATGTGTGTTCAAATATTAGATAACACTTTTTTTTAGATATGCTTGGTAGAGGTTATCGAGATGAAATATTAGAGTAGAGATATTTGAGGTGTCAAATTTGTGTGATTTCCATAGAGATGGATAAAAAATAACATTTCTTGTTCTTTTGAATAATTCTGATAAAATAGAACCTTCACTGTTTATTTTAGTCTAATTGTATTTCAAGCGAAGGTCTAAATTATTTTTCTAGATAGAATACAAAAACATATTGTGTCTCTTATAGAACTTTTGTTTAAGTTATGCGTACTTCATAGCTTTATTTTAATTTAGTTTATTGGTTTTTTAACCTTTCTGAATTATCTTGTTTCAATCATTAATGTCAAAGTGCAGTACTGCAATATTTGGATTTTTTTTCTAGACAAAATTATTTCCTATACATCATTAATCCGTCGTTTTCTTGAATAAATGCCGGCTACCATATAAGCTCTTAGTGTTTCTTTACATTATGCATGTAACAATATAATTTGAATGTTTCATATCAACAGATATTTTTAGATGTATGAAAATAATAATGTTATTAAATTGAAAAACCTTGATAAAATATAGAACAATATTTTATTTTATTAGTAACGAGTATTTTTAGAAAGGAGCAAAATTACGTTAAATTTTTTGTACCATCAAATTAGCAACATCCTTTTTGTATTTATAATTCAAACATAAAATCTATAAAAGCATCCAAAGCTTAACAAAAAAAAAAACTAAACATTAATTGCAAATGTTCTTTGAATTATATGTTTGTTTCAATAAAGTACAAAACCTAATTTACGAATAGTTTTATGAAAAATAAGGACATGCAGAACATTCAGAATTATAAACGAACAATAAATAACAAAATTTATAAACGACCCATCCAATGATCCAACGACAGTAATTAAAAGAAGCATAATAAAAACACATAAAACCGCAGGATCCAATGGGAATGGAGAGGACGTTTTAGATCCAAGGGAAGCAAGGGACCTAGTGTTCCTCCCCGCCTCCCTCTCCGCCGCTTTTGAGGGCTGTCGTTGAAAAGCGTCCCAAGTTCGACATGCCCTTATGGGCTTATGGCATGTGGCCCCAGTGGCGGATCTAGAAAAAATATCTAGGTGGGTCTGACAACATCTGTTTAAGTCTTCAGCCCCACTTTCGAGTGCTCCAATGGCAGAAAAAATTAGCTGGGGCTAAAGGGGGGTTCCAAGAGCTCGACGGCGTGAGGTGGGGCTCTAGCCCCACCCGCCCCGGTGGTAGATCCGCCCCTGTGTGGCCCCCTCTCTGACACCTCATTTTAACTCGCCTCGCTGTCATCCATTACCATTACCATCACCCCTCGCTTGGAGCGGATCCGATGGTTGTAATACAACCATCCAGTGGACGTCTTTGGATACGAGCCGTCTGATTTAATTTAAACGGTTAGATTTTTTCGGACCTATCAATCTTAGTATCATGCACAGGACATTTATAGCCATTGAGATTAAATCAGACGGTTTAGATCGAACCATCCACTGGATGGCCATCCAGAGGATGCGATTTCCGCTTCCCCTCCCTTCCCATACCCTTCACATATTTACTCCCGCTCTTCTCAGTTCTCAACTTCTCACTTTCGCACTCTCTCCCTCACCCCCTTTCCCATGTAAACCAATTTAACTCTTAAGTTACTGAACCCCCATTTAAAACCTCAAAACCCTTTTCCTCCCACACTCTCCTCTTTCCTCTCTCACTTCATGGCCACTTCCATTCTATTTCTCTTTCTATCCATTTTTCTCTTCTCTGGGCCAACAGCCTATGCATGGCGGCCCTGGCCCAGCACTACCTTGAACACCACCACCACAGCCGGTGCCTCTCCGGCTGAGCTGGGTGCTTCCAAGAAGTTCGAAGGCTCTTCCGAGTTCGTCAAGTTGCGGTACCACATGGGCCCGGTACTGACCTCTAATATAACCGTGCACCCGATCTGGTACGGCCACTGGGCTCCGGAACAAAAGCGCATTATCCGCACCTTCCTCCGCTCTTTCTCTGATTCCTCTATCCGGGGCCCGTCTGTCGCCTCCTGGTGGCGGACGGTTCGGCTCTACACCGACCAGACTGGGTCCAATATCTCGTCCAATGTGATTCTCGGTGAAGAGAAAAACGACCGTGGTTGTTCCCGTGGCACTTCTTTGACCCGGCTTTCGGTCCAGTCGGTAATAAAAGACGCCATTACCGCATCGACCAAGCCGCTGCCAATAAACACCCGTGGTGGCCTCTACCTTGTTCTCACCTCACCTGAAGTCGCCATGGAGAACTTTTGTGGCCAAGTGTGTGGCTTCCATTACTTTACGTATCCTTCCATTGTCGGTTACACTCTTCCTTACGCATGGGTCGGTAACTCCCACGGTAGGTGTCCTGAGGTGTGTGCGTACCCCTTTGCGGTCCCTAGCTACATCCCCACTGCAAAGGCTGAAATGCCGCCTAACGGGGATGTCGGGGTTGATGGGATGGTGAGTGTGGTGGCGCATGAGCTAGCTGAAATGGCGTCCAATCCTTTAGTCAATGCATGGTATGCCGGTGGTGACCCGTCATTTCCCACAGAGATAGCTGATCTCTGTGAAGGAATTTATGGAACCGGAGGTGGCGGTGCGTACACCGGGCAGTTGTTGGTCGACGGGCAGAGCGGCGCCGCATACAATCTGAATGGTGTTGGTGGGAGGAAGTTTTTGGTACAGTGGATCTGGAATCCGTACCTGAATTATTGTTCTGGACCAAATGCATTGGATCAGTAATTAAGGGGACAAGGCATCGCCAACTGGTGGATTTATTCGGCCTCATAAGTAGGCACTCAGATATTGTAAACCATATGGTTGTACTGGGTTTAGAAAAAGATGGTTGGTTTAATGGCGGATAAATCATGGGTTAAATAAGAAAGACGAGAAAAAGTTGATATGCTTGGTTAGTGATTACCATGTACTAAAACCGGTATGTTGCATGTTGGAGTACCGGTATGTCTTATGGGAGGAGCAGCATGGTTGGGATTTCGGAGTTCAGGAGCTTGTATTAAATTCGTTTCATAATTTTTACTTATTTTGAATTTATGGTTTTTTCCTAAAAATATATATATATATAGTTATATACATATCAGGAGTGTTATGAAATTTCTCATAAACATTAGCTATAATTTTCTTAAAAAGAGAAGTAATATATCGAGTTGTGCTAAATGTACTCGGAATTTTTGGTCGAGGTGACATGTTGACCCCTCTAACTAAATTTAGTACCTGTTTAGATCAATGCCTTTGAAACTGATTGATACAATGATACTGCCATGCCAAAACTGCTAATAGCCCTTTTCATCAGGCAACCTGGGAGAATTCCACAAGTAACAATTATACATCATTTCTTTTTCAAATGTGTGTTGTAATTTGCAAGTGTGCTTGCTAAGTTGCTATGTATGAGACCTTGTCACCTTGGTGAGCTTTATGCGTGAATTGCATGATTGCATCTCTCAGTACATTTTTCCTTATATATATACTGTAGTTTTTTGTTGTTCATTATTAAAACACCTTATATATATAAGATAATTGTTAATTGGAAATTACATATTTATTTTTATATAAAATGTTAAATCTATATAAATTTAAATATTTGTAGGATTCATATTTTTTTTGAAATAAAAGTGACCCAAGCAGGATCACCAGCTTCATTAAGCAGGCAAACGGTTACAAGTATTCAGTGGTACTCAGAGTAAATTTTTCCCCAAAAAACAAGTAAAAGGAAACAACAAGGGTGCTCCTACAGGAGAAAACCACCCAGGACTTGTAGGATTCATATTTATTGATAAACCTACAAGACGAAGTTGTTTAACTGGTGAGTGATTTAAGATGAAAATATTGGAAGCAATTCTTAATAGACTACACTCTTCAATTGTACACATTTTTTCAATCGAAACGGTCTAAGTTAAATCTTATCTTACTTTCCAATGGGAGAGATCATTGGCTCCGTTTGGATGGCTTCTTCCCGGAATAAGGAATAAGGAATAACCACTTTTTACCAATAAATTTATTTCTAACCATCCAAACTCTTCACAAAAGTTACACACTTCCCAATAAATTTACCTCTTCCCAATAAATTTCTTCCCTTCTTCCTTTTTCCTATCTTATTCTCAACGCATCCAAACGGAGCCATTGCTACTGGTTACTTCCTGTTTAGCTTTATCGTTTCCAGTGCTTTCAAAGAATCAAAGTTATTAAAGCAAGAACAAGAATTTCATTGTTTCACATTTTATGTATGACATCCATGAAATTTTTTTCCCCTGTTGAGCAACAAGTGCTTTTCTTTAATTCCAGTCAATAAAGTAAATCTGCTGGGACTGCTGCCAAAAGTGAATGAGTTTCGAATTGCATTAGACGTTTGTGCAGAGATCGTACACAATTTGTACCAATTCTGTACCGGTTAAAGTACTAATCAAACTTATGTTTTGTTCTATTACTTTTGTTAAATGTTTTACTGGGGTTTGTGTATATTATTACGAAGTATTTAAGTTCTGCCTTTATCCTACTGAGAATAATGATTTTTTTTTTTCTAAAATTCAAAAGTTCTCATATAATTTTGTTCACAACTTAAAAAGTATATCCCATGCCAAAACGCTCCAACCTGGGTTCGAATTTAAGAAACTTTTTGAATTTGAACTTCACAATTAAATATACTATCGGATTTCACGGCTTAGGCATGATTTTTATTCACTTTGTGCGTTTGGATCGTTAGAAGAAAGAAGAAGAAGAAGGAAGAAGAAGAAAAAAAAATTATAAACAATCCAAACTCTTCACAAAGTTACACACTTTCTAATACTTCTTTCCACTTTTTCCTTTCTTCCCTTCTTCCCACACCTATCCAAACGCACCCTTTGGTGGAAAATTGGAATCATACATGAAGAAAATATTTACCAAGCTCATTAAGAACTTTTAAAATGCATTCCGGGGCTAGTATCGTTTTAAAGATGGGATTTGGTAACCCTTAAGTTGATCAAATTAGTACTGTAAAGAGCTAAATAGTACAGTATATTGGTTTGTCTGGAAGAAAAAATAATTCTATCTTCTTTGGATGCGTTTGGATAGGTGTGGGAAGAAGGGAAGAAGGGAAGAAAGGAAGAAGTGGGAAGAAGTATTGGGAAGTGTGTAACTTTGTGAAGAGTTTGGATTGTTTATAATTCTTTTTCTTCCCATCTTCCTTCTTCCTCTTCTTCTTCTCTCATCCAAACGCACCCTTTAACAAGTATTTTGGAAAAATCAAAAGAAATTCTATCATTTTCTCCGTTTGGATAGGTGTGGGAAGAAGGGAAGAAAGGAAGAAGTGGGAAGAACTATTGGGAAGTGTGTAACTTTGTGAAGAGTTTGAATTGTTTATAATTTTTTTTCTTATTCTTCTTCATTTTTCTTCTTTTTTCTTCCAACGATCCAAACGCACCCTATAATTTTTTTTTCTTCCTCCTTCCTTCTTCTTTTTCCTTCTTCCTATATCCAAACGCACCCATTATGAGTTTGATTTGGTAAGTTCTTGGATAGTTAATACCAAATTAAGCAGGGGTTAAATAAAATAAAAGTGGTAGGATGGATGCCTGAGGGGAGAGATGTCATCATAATACATATTGTGGGCCTTAATACTGTGCTGTATGATTAAGAGGTAGTGGCTGTTGGTACCAGTCAATGCTCAAGACAAAACTGTTCCTTGATAAAAGACAATTGTGAAGCTTTCATGTTTAATACATAGAAATTTGGGATGTATTGAATATCACCAGGGTTGAGACTATAACAATCACTTGCTATATAGCATCTTATTTTGGATACAAGTGATGTAGGGCTGCATACTGGGACTGTATTGTCTGCACTTTTAAATTAATTAAGAATAATTTTTAAAGATTCAATTTCTGAGTAAGGGAATTATGTTCAATTTTTTATTAGATATTTTGTAGATACTTACAATTGGGAGGTTTAATTACATTCTTATCTGAAAAAAAAAATCTGAGTTTAGAATAAGTATCTACGCTTGAAAATCTTTCCTTCGAGACCAATTTATGAACAATTTAGTGTTAATGAAGGTTGACAGTGCCAGCAATTTTTCTTTTATATTTGGGTTTATTTGCAATTGCCGTGACTTTTCCTTTTATTATCTTTTTGAATCTGTATACAAGCCATTCTTCATCTTCATCTTTTATTTTTTTTTAATATGCATGTATTATTATAGTTTGCCCACGAAACGGAGCATCTCCATCGCATGTCTCTATCAATGTAGGAGCATCAGTAAGTCGGATCAAATTATATTCATATCAAATTAATATTTTTTTTAGGGTCCATATTAAATTAATATTACTTTATCATTTTTCACTTATACAGGTTAACCCCACTCTATCTGTCTGCAGTTAAAAAATATACTAACCTGAACCCAACATAAGTATTTTAATACTGTATAATTAATTAATGATCGTACTTCTCCCCGGAAAAAAGAAAAACAAAGAACAAAAAAGAAAAGAAAAAGCAGCTGTTATGATTCTTCAAACGATTTCACTAATTGCTGTGATCAGTTGCGATTACAATTGTCTAAATCCAGACAATGATCAACTGTTTGATGCACTCCAAAATAGCGATTTATTAATTTCCTAACACAACTTGACTAGTAATTGAATATAACTTGACTAGTAACACAACTGTTTGGCGGTCTTTTCTGAAGCACGTTCAATTTTATTCTTTGAATTGGGTTAGCTTGACCACATTTTTTTTGCTGTCGCTGATGTACGGTTTTCGTACTTGATTTTCAGCCAGAATAAGCCCCAAAATTTCGTTCAAATTACTTGTGTTTTTACTCATTTTCCTTTAAATTGTGCTAATGTTAGATGTAGGAAAGTTCAGCCGTAGCCCGGCAAGTTTTTTATACAGGTTCATCACACTTTGGCGCGAAAAAAGTAGAAAATCGACTAAGTTGCACAGATCCAGCAAACTGGAACGGTCCGCCCCAATCATAGGACGGGTCGTCCCACCTCAGTGCAGACATAGACAGAAGAATTCCAGACGACACAATCAGCCCATGCTGGGACGGGCCGCCCCATGTTCAGACCAGGCCGTTCCAGTCCACAACCAGGCCAGAGAGCTATTTCGAGATTGCCAAAAATAGAGCGCCTGATTTGGTGAGGCGGTTTCTACAGTTTCCACCGCCTTTCTGAGCCACAATGCCACGTTTTGGAACTTCCCAAGAAGCCTATATAAGCTCTGTCCTGGCTCCAAGTCAAGAGAGTCCAGATTTGCTAAGTTTTGAGAGCCAGAAAGGAGCAAGACAACCACCATGTCGCGACGGCCATCCACCAGCCTGAGACGCACCGCCCCAGGATCAGGACGGGCCGCCCCAGACAGGACAGAGCTTAGGAGTTGGACGATTTTCGAGCACATCTTGTTGTAACTTGGTTTTTCCTTTTTCTTTGTGTTTTTTGTATGATGAAACCTGCTTTTTCTTGCATGGAGTAGTTTAGTTTAGGGGCTATGGTTCGATAACTTTTCTTTTAGTTGTTTGTTTTGTTTGAATACTTGATTAATTGCTAAGTTAAGTTGCGTTTTTTATTTCTGAAATTTGATTCTATATTTTTGTTGCAATTTGTTAATGTTAGATCTGGCTATTGCGTTAAACAAATGCCTAGTTTAATTGTCAAAACAAAGTCTATCTGCAATAACAAGTAAACACTTAGATCAATTAGGTAGGCGATATCCGAAAGGATTAAACCAAACTTTGAGAAATTAGAAGTTTAACTCGACAAACCGAGAGGTTGAGAGTTTACCAAGACCCAGAAATTAATTGGAAGCACCTAAACCAAGAAACGAGAGTTGAAATTTAGGAGTTTTTAGGATTTGTCAAATAGAACTTCACAACTTGACCTGAACGAGAGTTAGAGCGCAAGTCTGTAGGTTAGGTTTGGTCTAATTCACGTAAAAACACTCAGCAAATAATTAAGTAGGATGACAAAACAAGAATCAGATGATTGGAACGGCCCGTTCCAAGGTCAGGACGGACCGCCCGAGAGGGGTCGTCCTGGCCTAGAACGGACAGTTTCAGCCATCTGACAGGGTTAGGACGGCCCGTTCCAGAGATGGAACGGTCCGTCCCAACCTTGACAGACAAGAGAAGTTAGACAATCTGAACCCCTAATCGTTTGTTAACTGTTTAAATTTTTAATTAGTTAAGTTTCTCTAGGGAATTAGAATTTTAATTCTGTAACTGCAATTCGCCTTTCTGTTTAGATCCGTTTGAAATTTAAATTACTTATTTATCCAAAAGAATTTAATTTAATACGAATTGTTTGAATTTAGAAAAGGAATAGTCCGTCCCCGTGATTCGACCCTTAAACTGTACTGCAAACGAATTAGTATCGGTTTTTAAGGAATTAATTTGACCAGTACCCTCAGCACCGATCAAATTTTGGCGCCGTTGCCAGGGACGGTGACTTTTTCTAAGTTTTATTTTTGTTTTAACTTAAATTCTTTCAATCTCTCTTCGCCTTCTCTTTTGTTTTTGAAATTTTGCAGTCGCATACGCTGGCTAACAAGGAGAAGGAACTAGGCAGCGCACGCGATACAAATTTTCGTCAACAAGGAGGAGGGGAACAAAATCAACAATCGAGCCCATCTTCATCTGGAACGGCCCGCCCCATTTTAGGACGCACAGCCCCAGGTTTAGCTGAGCTCACAGAGGAGGAAAGCTCTCTGGTTCAGCCGTTTCGCCAGTTTTACCAGCGCAACTGCAGAAATCCAGAGAGAACTCAACCACCTTTGACACCACCCGAAGAAGACATGGCAGACCGCTTGAATGGCAATGGGGGAAGACCTGAGGAGACTCCCGTCCAGCGGGCCCTTAGAGAAGCCCTCGAAGCAGCAAGGGAAGCCGAGGCCAATCGACCTCTTCGAGAGATCAGTGCACCAACAGCGACTAATGTCCGACTTGGAGTTAGACCACCAAAGGCTGAGCGAACCCGTGACTTTTACTACAACCCAAGCTTGATCGCTTTGATCAAGGACTCAGCTTTCGGTGGAGTCCCCAACGAAGATGCCAATCGCCATTTGCAAAGCTTCCTGCGCAATTGCACAACCCTTGTCCCTGAAGACGTGGATCCAGAAATAATCCGCTTAACTCTCTTTCCTTTCTCCCTTAGGGGCAAAGCTGAGAATTGGCTTAACAGTTTCAATGATGCACCATTTGATTCTTGGGAAAACTTGACCAAAGCCTTTTTAGATAGGTTTTATCCTAGGGTAAAAACAACTAAATTGGTTAGGGAATTGTTAACCTTTCAACAAGAACCAGATGAAAATATGTTTGAGGCATGGGAAAGGTTCAAGGACCTGCAGAGAATGTGTCCACACCATGATGTACCTGAAAATAGGCTTATTGTCAGTTTCTATGATGGTTTGGATGATATGACTCGTCAGAATATTAATTCAACTGCAGGTGGATCATTCCTTGAGATGGGTTGCAGAGAAGAGAAGGCTCTACTTGAGAACATGGCCAGGTCTCAAACCAACTGGTCAGTTAGAGCCCAGAAGAAAGGAGGACTTCTTGAAGTGGATAGGGATACCCACATGCAATCGCAGCTGGATTCTTTAACCGTTATGATAAAAATCTCAACAAGAAACCTGCTGAGGTGGTAGCTAAGTGTCAGTTTTGCGAGGAAGAAGGACATACGGCCAAGGCATGCCACTTGGTTGAGAGAGAAGAGAAGATAGAAGAGGTGAATGCACTCATGAATCCTCCTTCCTTTTTCCCGCCAACCAACAACTATGCTTATCGCGACAAGAGAAACCATCCAGGCCTCTCTTACTCAAATCCGAATGGAGCTGCTAACCCCAGCCAAGCCGGACCACCAAGGAACCAACAACGCCCTCAAGAGACACTCACGCAGCCCATGGTTGAGAAATTCATGCAGAGTCAAGGAATTTTCAATCATGCAGTCCATCGGGAGTTGGAGAAGATCAGGGAAGACATGGGGGCTTTTCTTCAAAGATTCGACGAAATGTTGTCTCAATCTAGCGCCGGAGCTCTTACCAAACCAGGTATGTTCCCCAGCCAACCTGAACTAAACCCTAGGGAGGATGTGAAGAGCGTTTCACATCAATTGAGGAGTGGAACAAGGTATGACGGGCATGAAATGCCCTCAGACTCTCCTCCAGGACTATCTGGAACGGACCGCCCCATTCTGGGACGGCCCGCCCCACCTCAGGACGGAGCAGAATCTGATCAGGCGGACCAGTCCAGCGCCGAGGCAGACATTGGAACGAGCCCACCAGCAGCAGAACGAGATGATGGAACGGACCGTCCCAAATACATCGACTGCCACAAGCAAGCAAGTCCCAACAGCCGTCTCTCCATCTAACAGAGCTATCGAGGTTCCATATCCACAAAGACTCGCCAAGGATAGGAAGGACAGGGCGTACGAGAAGTTCCTGGATATTCTACGGCAAATCAAGATCTCAATTCCCTTCATCGATCTCCTAACCAGAATGCCATCTTATGCTAAATTCTTGAAGGACCTCCTTTCCAACAAGAAAAACCTGGAGGAGTGCGGGACCATGGCCTTGACCGGAGAATGCAGCGCCCTGATCACAAAGAAGATGCCGGTCAAAATGAAAGATACAGGAAAGTTCACGATCCCATGTAAAATCGGGAATGCAGAAGAGAAGAAAGTCTTGCTGGATCTCGGAGCAAGCGTTAGTCTCATCCCCGAGACAGTCTATGATCAGATAGGAATGGGGGAGCTGAGCCCGACCCGCATGACTTTGAAGCTTGCTGATGGATCAATTAGACTGCCATTGGGGATAGCAATCGACGTGCCAGTCCAAGTTGGAGATTTGATTGTGCCTTGTGACTTTGTGGTTGTGGATATGGAAGAAGATCCAGATGTTTCAGTCATCCTTGGTCGCCCCTTCCTCACCACAACCGGAGTATTCACCAACTGCAAGACCGGAAAGATGATCCTAGAGGTTGGAGATGAAAAAGTGGAGTTTGATGTAGAGAAAGCCATGAAGATGCCTGACCATATTGACTCAATCTTTATGGTGGAATCATTGGAAGGCATTGTTGAAGAATCCTTCAACACACGTGTTGTTCAGGCATACCATTCCTTCTCGGCCACACCTGAAGAGGAGGAGGCAGATCTAATATTCAACGAAATTCTCCAAATGGTTGAATACTTGGCTGCCAGAGAGGAACAGAACGGACCGCCCCAGATCAGGGCGGATCAAGCCATCATGCAGCTGCGATCTTCAGCTGAAATCCAACAAATTCTCAGCCTGGACACCCATCAGGACGGACCGCCCCAGATTGGAACGGCCCGGCCCAATTCAGATGATGCGAAATCCAGACCAGAATTGAAGGCTCTGCCAGACAATCTCAGGTATGAATTCTTGGGCCCAGATCAGACCTTTCATGTTATTGTTAATGCCAATCTTGATGCAGACCAAACAGCAAAGCTACTAAAGGAACTGAGAATTCATCAGAAAGCTATCGGATACTCGATTGAGGATCTAAAGGGTATCGATCCCTCGATCTGCACCCATCGGATCCTTCTTGAAGAGGACTCCAAGCCAACTGTGGAGCACCAAAGGAGACTCAACCCGAACATGAGTGAAGTTGTGAGCAAAGAAATCCATAAAGTTCTAGAGGCAAGGATCATTTACCCCATCTCAGACAGCAAATGGGTTAGTCCCATTCATGTTGTTCCAAAGAAGGGAGGCACAACCGTGATAAAAAATGACGAAGGCCAGCTGATCCAAACAAGAATCGTCACAGGATGGAGAATGTGTGTGGACTATCGCAAGCTGAATGCAGCTACCCGAAAGGACCACTTTCCTTTGCCATTTGTTGACCAGCTACTCGAACGCCTGGCTAAGCATTCTTTCTTTTGCTATCTAGATGGTTATTCTGGTTTCTTTCAAATACCAATTCACCCCCTAGACCAAGAAAAAACGACCTTTACATGTCCATATGGGACCTATGCATACCGTAGGATGCCGTTTGGTTTGTGTAATGCACCAGCAACGTTTCAAAGAGCCATGATGGCTATTTTCTCTGATTTTATAGAAAAAGACATTGAGGTTTTCATGGATGATTTTTCTGTTTATGGTACATCTTTCGATCACTGTCTAGCTAACTTGAAAAAGATATTGCAGAGATGTGAAGAAGTTAACCTAGTCTTGAATTGGGAGAAGTGTCATTTCATGGTGCAAGAAGGAGTCGTTTTGGGCCACATAATCTCGGAACAAGGAATTAAAGTTGATCAGGCCAAGGTGGAAGTGATTGAGAAGCTCACGGAGCCAACTTGTGTAAAGGATGTTCGGAGTTTCCTGGGTCATGCCGGTTTCTACAGGCGTTTCATCAAGGATTTGTCTAAAATTTCTAACCCTTTAACAAACTTGACTATGAAAGATGCAGAATTTATCTTTGATAAAAGTTGTGTTGATGCATTTGACAGATTGAAGAAGACACTCGTGACAGCCCCGATCTTGCAACCTCCAAATTGGGATGAACCGTTTGAATTGATGTGTGATCCCAGTGATTATGCAGTTGGAGCAGTACTCGGACAGCGAAAGGATAAGAAGCCATATGCCATCTACTATGCAAGTAAGGTGTTAGATGAAACCCAAATCAACTACACCACAACAGAAAAGGAGCTTCTTGCAGTAGTCTTTGCCTTAGATAAGTTCAGGTCCTACCTGATCGGTTCAAAGGTTATAGTCTACACCGATCATTCGGCACTCAAGTACCTACTCTCGAAGAAAGACGCCAAGCCAAGACTCATCCGGTGGGTTCTCTTGCTTCAGGAGTTCGATCTTGAGATCCGTGATAAGAAAGGTACAGAAAACAGTGTTGCTGATCATTTGTCCAGGATCAAAACAGAAGGCACCAAATCCGAGACTGCCAATCAACGATTCATTTTCAGACGAACATTTATACTCAATCCAGTCTGGAATGGACCGCCCTAGCATGGGACGGTCCGCCCCAACCACAACAAATGATGTCAGGACAGCCGTCCCAGCCAGAACGGCCCAGTCTGAGCCATGCAATACAGTTGGAACGGCCCGCCCCAATCTGGAACGGTCCGCCTCAACTCAGGCGACTCCATGGTATGCTGACTTTGCGAACTATCTAGCAAGCGGAGTTATGCCCTATCAGATGTCCTTCCAGCAGAAGAAGAGATTCATGGCCGATGCTAAATACTACTTCTGGGAGGACCCTTTCCTGTGGAAGTTTGGAGTTGATGGAATGTTCAGAAGGTGTGTACCGGAGAGCGAAATCGAGCAAATCCTGCACAATTGCCACGCATCAGCTTACGGAGGACATGCCTCAGTGTCAAAGACCGCGGCCAAAGTTCTGCAATCTGGATTTTTCTGGCCCACGCTTTTCAAAGACGCAAGAAAATTTATCTCTTCTTGCGATCAATATCAAAGGACAGGCAACATTTCGAGACGCCAAGAGATGCCTCAGAATCCTATTCTAGAGGTTGAGATCTTCGATGTTTGGGGGATTGACTTTATGGGACCGTTTCCTTCTTCATGCGGCTATGAATACATTCTTGTGGCAGTTGATTACGTGTCCAAATGGGTGGAAGCTATACCGAGCAAGCATGCAGATTCAGCAACAGTCAAAAAGCTTTTCACCAAGGTCATATTTCCACGGTTTGGAATTCCAAGGACAATCATTAATGACGGGGGCAAACACTTCATTAACAAACAGTTTGAGAATCTTTTAAAGAAGTATGGAGTGAGACACAAGGTGGCAACCCCTTACCATCCGCAAACTAGTGGCCAAGTTGAGATATCAAATCGAAAAATAAAGAACATCCTGCAGAAAACAGTGAGCAGTACAAGAAAAGATTGGGCATTAAAATTGGATGATGCCTTATGGGCATATAGGACAGCTTTCAAGACTCCTATAGGCATGAGCCCATTCAAGCTGATTTATGGAAAAGCATACCATTTGCCAGTGGAATTGGAACACAAGGCATATTGGGCAGTTAGAGCACTCAACATGGATTATAAATCAGCTGGAGAGAAGAGGATTCTGGACTTGCACAAGCTGGAGGAAATAAGGCTAAATGCATATGACAATGCTAGGATCTACAAGGAGAAAACGAAGCTCTGGCATGACAAGCATATCCAAAGAAGATCATTTGAAGTAGGAGACCTAGTTCTGCTGTTTAACTCAAGGTTGAGGCTATTTCCAGGCAAACTCCGGTCTAGATGGACGGGCCCTTACGTCGTGAAGAGGGTCTATCCATTTGGAGCTGTTGACATTTACAAGGAAGGAGATGAGGTCTTCAAGGTGAATGGACAGAGGCTCAAGTTCTACGTCGATCCAAATGCTAGCACAGAAGGAGGGGAAGTGCACTTTTTGACTAACCCCTCACACACAGAGACGTAGACATCAGGGGTCGAGCTTGAGACCTTAAACAAGCGCTTCTTGGGAGGCAACCCAAGGGTTCAGTTTTTAAATTTATATTAAGTTTATTTCAATTTACTTTGTGTCAAAAAGTCAAAAACAAAATAAAAATTTGAAAAACAACAAAAGAATAAAAAAAATTAGGAGTAGGCTAAATAACCAGAATACTTGGCTCAATTTGTGATGTGGTTGATTGCTTTCAGGAAGAAAACGTGAAAAAATCGATGAGGTACTGAGAAAGACAAGCTTGGGGGAGAAAAATCTGATTGGAACAGACCGCCCTAATATTGGAACGGCCCGTCCCAACCAGTGGAACGGCCAGATTTGGACCAGGACGGAGTGCAATTGAGCATGTGGACTTACCCAACGGAACGGTCCGCCCCAATCATAGGACGGTTCGCCCCAATTCGAAAAATAACCGTTACGCATGGCTCTTCGCGTGTAACCACCCACTACCCAAATCCGACCCATTAACCCACTAACCCAACAGTTACTCCCTATCTCCCTCTCCCCATTCAAACCACTTTAAACCCATTCAAACCCCTCTCCATTTTCTCTCTCCCGACCCTCTCTCTCTGCCCTCGCAAATCCGACGAAGCGCCGCCGATGACGCCTCGCCGGAACCCTACCCCTCTCCTCTCACTCACCCCATCTCTCTCTCGCTCCCTCTCTCTGCCGCTGCCCTCATTCCCTGCCGCGCCGCGCCCCATCGACAGATCCGCCATCGCCGCCGCATCCGTCGTCGCATTCGCCGCGCGACAGGCTCTCTCGCCTCTCCTCTGTCTCCACTTCGCCTCCATCCTCTTCATTTCGCTGCATTCTCTCGATTTCGCCGGAATCCGCCGCCTCCACCGCTGCCACCGCGCCTCCGCCGCCTTTTCCTCAGGATTTTCCGGTAAAATCAAACCCTTTCTCCTCTCATTTCATTCCTTAAACCAATTCCATTGAGTCTGCACCAAAAACCAGTACCAATTTCAAAATCGAAAAATCAACGGATAACACCTCTGACACTTGGCCATTTTCTGCCCAAACCTTAATTGGAACGGACCGTCCCATCTCTGGAACGGCCCGTCCCAATCACCAAACCCTGTCAAAAGACTTCGCCCCAGTACCAGACCGTCCCGTCCCAGCCAAGACCTCTCCATCCCCATAAGTCCAGAACGGTCCGTCCCACCATCAGGACGGTCCGCCCCAGACCCATAAAACATCCAAAAACACCGCATTCCAGGCCAGACCAGCCCGCCCCATTTCTGGACCGACCCGTCCCATGCAGAGAAGGAGTTCAGGGAGATTATCAGACAAAATCTCAAAATATTTTCGCGAACTCCCGCGCAAACCTGGGAAGAGGAGGATCCTCGTGCTTAGATCATTCACCAGAGGCATCGGTGGGTGGGCAACAAAGGAGGAATTTCCCATTCCGACTCTGGACAAATACCCGCTAGATTCGCGGGAATTCATGGTCAACCCGCCTCCAGTCTCACAGTCCCAGTACACAGTTGAGGACCCAAACCAGATCATCCCATACGCTGGTTGGGGGGATCCTAGGCGATCATCCCCCTACGTGTGCTACTGGTCCGAGCTCGAGTCTGTCTCAGGCATGGCTGACGATCGGACCGAGCCTGCTGATACGGCTCAGTTCTACCAGCCCGAAGCTTAACCCGAGCCTGAGCCCGCTGCCACAGATGCAGAGATCAATGCAGCAGCGGAGGCAGAAGAAGAGGCAGAAGAAGAAGAGGTGGAGGATCTCGTCCCTGAGACGCAAACCTACCCCTCACAGCCCGCAGAAATTGAGCTCGCCGATGTGCACATCCGCCTCAAGGGCTCAGATGCCAAGCAGAGGTTCAAAAACCTCCGCAACAAGCACTTCCAAAGCACCAAGGCCATTGATTTGCGGGTGCTAGATCAGCTTGGCATCCGTGATGACTTCTTCCGTCTTACCAGATCTGTCGGGTTTCGCCCGAGATTCTGGAAGATCAGAGCTCCAGCCTATACGGCCCTCACCATGGAGTTTCTCTGTACCCTTGACCTCTTTTTCAAGGATGATCTCTGACAGATGACATTCCGTGCGAACGGAAAGAAGATGATCTGCAATGAGAATGACTTCGTCCGGTTCTTTGGGCTTGAAAATGGGGAGATCACGGATGAGTTCTTTGAGGACAACCTTTGGGAGGAGTTATCTTTGGAGCACAAACAGCCAGTCAACACCCGCCGCTCCTCCCACATGCAGCACCCGACTATTCGCTTCATTCAGCGGATGCTCTCTCTCACCATCTTTGCCAAAGGTGAGTCGGGTGTCAAGTTGACCCGTGGTGAGCAAGCAATTCTCAACCATATCTTCTATCCAAAGGGAGAGACAAAGCTCAATCTGGCCTACTTCATGATGAAGCATTTCGAGAAACAGACCAACAATCTCAGGGCAGGCACGGGACAGATCACAGTTGGCGGGTACGTGACTCATTTGATCCGCCAGTATGATGTTACGGTGCCTTGGGATGAGTTGAGGAGAAGCGGGGGACCAAACCGGCTTGGCATGAGGCAGCTGGTTGAGATGGGGATGGTGGCCCAGGTCGGATCAGAGTATCAGTATTGTTACGACCGCCATCGGTTCCCGCTTCCATTCACCTGGTCCATTGATCTCCAAAACAAAAGGACCTGGATTCTGGTTGATAGAGATGGACGATTGATCAACTATGAAGATGAAGAGATGCAGCGCAGATTGGCTGAGATGGAAGAGATAACTACACCAAAAAGGGGTTTTAGCAAGAGTCAGATTACAAGGAATATTATCTTTCTTGCTAATTATAAGCTATTGCATAATTAAGTTGCAACATTAATCTTCACGTCGCTGCGCAAGAGATAATTACGGCGCCAAATTTTTGCGCCAAATTTATTTTTCCAGTAACTTACCTTTATTCACGTTGCTACATTGATGACCACGTTGCTGCATAATATTGCTTTCCTTATTTTCTGATAACTTTCTAACTTGAGACTTGAGAGCACCAACAGCTCACTTAAATTCTACATGATATTATTCTGCATCAAACTTTACATTATATAAAATTGTTTTTGAAACTTTAAATTTTTAATTCGTAATAATAATAGGTTATATTTAAGATTTAATAAAATTTAGCAAATATAATGTTAAGGATATTATAGTGTACATAGTATTGATATATTAATTGAAACATTTTTTTATTATTGACATAAAACCTGACCACAATGCATCCACTTGATTTTTTGCAATCGGAGTAAATGATAGTCATGATATGTTACGGTTTTTATTTTCAAAAAAATAACTTCCAATCATTACTGTTTTTATTTGAAAAAGAAATAACTTCCATCTTTACATTTTCTTATTATAACCTCCATCATCACGGTTTTGAATTATTTATTTTAAATTCATTTTTTTAAATATAAAAAGTAAAAAGTTTTATGTAATATTCATTTTCTATACATGATGATTGCAAGGAATTTTAATTTTCTCGCTAATTACATATTATTGCAAGACTGATATTAAAGTTAATTGCTTTCTTGCTATGATAGCGCTACTTTTCGGCATAACCATTTTTTATACATGGTGCCAAATTGTGTACCGCCAAAGTTGGTTACCCGATTTTTTTCGTCCGTATCAATTGAAGAAAATTAATCTCTCTAAACAAAATAATTAATGAATGAAATAAATAATGAATTAAATAACCTCCCACTCACGTACACGTCCCGTTTATTATATGAGCACGAATCCCATACGGGTCATACCACTCCACATTCTATTGTCTTTTTATAGCTGATCTCTTCTATCAATAAATAAATAATTATAGGCTCCTGTAAATTGTGAACTAATTGAAAAAAAATTTCTTTCAAATTTTCTTCTCAAAAAGCAAGATTCGCATGTTTAAAAATTAAAGATTTAACTATGATCAATAAAATTAATCCAATTTCATGAAATTATTTCCATTGGTCGTATAGATTGTATATTAGTACTATAGTTATTTTCGTTGAATTATTTTTGCATATTGAAATATCGTAACAAAAATTATAATTCATATTTTTTTTTAATTTTATTTATTATTTTTCAGATTTTTAGAAAATTATTTTTAATTTATAGATTCTATTCGGATTTGACGAAACGATATGTCAAATCCTATTAACTGTAACCATACTCAATAATAATTTTACCATGGGGATCACTCTATATCAAACCTAACTATTTTTATAATTAAATGCGATATACATATTATTTTTTCTGGAAGATTTAAATATTTATTAATGTGATAATATAGGAATTCTAGCAAGAAAAAAATTTGAAATTTTTTTTTGGTAAAAATAGAAGATTTTACTTTTGGATGGAAAATCCTCAATTTTCTCGGTTTTTGGATGGCACATGAAATTTTTTTCCTAGAAGTTATGTAAAGGTCAAGTACAAATGTACAATGCATATTTGAACATTAAATGTAACTAGATGAGGGGGAGGTTGCTTCGTCATTATTTGATAAATTTTGATGGCTAAATCTATCAATATATAAAAAATATATATATTTCCAATATATCTATTTTATATCTACTTTATATATAAAGAACTATCTTAGATGATTGGTAGAACTATTTTTAATATATTTAACCAAAAAAATTATTTTTAATTAAAAGCTAATGAATTCACGGTTTTTAATTAAGAAGGGTAAACTTCTAGAATATATTCAGATTGATAGATCAACGAAAATTGGAATGCTCAAATTGCATGTTGTAGAGAGGATAATTTTTTTTTTCTATAGATTAAGCATGAACTACCTTAGATTTCTAAATATATTTAATTTTTAAATTAAATAATAATTGGTAGAACTACTTTTAACATATTAAAAAAAACTATTTTAATTAAAAGCCAATGCAGTCACGGCTTTTAATTAAGAAATGATAAACTTCTAACATATATTCAGATTGATCGATCAACGATAAATTGAATGGCTCAGATTGCATGTTGTATGAGCGGAGATAATTAGGAGGAATATTATCTTTCTTGCTAATTATATGCTAATACATAATTAAGTTGCTACATCAATCTTCACGTTGATGGCCAAAATTTATTTTCCCAGTAACTTACTTTTATTCACGTTGCTACATTAATGACCGGGTTGCTGCATAATATTGCTTACCTTATTTCCTGATAACTTTCTAACTTAGACTTGAGAGCACCCACAGCTCACTTAAATTATACATGGTATTATTTTGCATCAAACTTTACATCATACAAAATTATTTTTGAAACTTTTAAATTTGTAAGCCCGTAATAATAATAGGTTATATTTACGATTTAATAAAAATTAGCAAATATAATGTTAAGGATACTATAGTGTACGTAGTATTGATATATTAATTGAAATATTTTTTTTATTATTAACAATAAACCTGATCACAATGCATCCGCTTGATTTTTGCAATCAGAGTAAATGATAGTCCTGATAAGTTACGGGTTTTATTTGAAAAAAGAAATAACTTCCAATCATTATTACGGTTTTTATTTGAAAAAATAACTTTCAATCATTATGTGACCTAAAATTATTATTATTTTGCTAATGGCGCCAAATTTTTGCGCCAATATTTTTTCCCAATATCACTCAATAACTTCCCATCTCCTCCTTCATTATACCTCAAATAACTTCCCACCTTGTCCAATTACAGGAACCCAAGTACTTGTAAATTTTTCATGCACAATTCCCTATCTCTTCTTCGGTGGAGTCCAGGACTGGTATTGCCGTATCTAGTTTCTCTATCTATCATCAATTTTCTGGATAGTGGTATAGTGGTATATTTGCTTATTGCCTCATCTAATTTTCTCATTGTGTTTTATTTCGACTCAAATGGATGTTGCAAATATACTTTGATTAAGGGCTCTGAGTAATCGTGGGTATGTTGCAAAATCAGTGAATATTTGACCTTGGTTGCAAAATTTATGGTACCAGTGCAAAAATGTTGAATACACATGTTAGTATGTTACTAACTGACCCAAATATATAGAAAGTTAGAAACTTTTACTGAGGTAAGTATTCAAATTTGGTATTTCCAAATTTCAATGTGCTAAATATATATGGTGTCTTGAAACTCTTATAATTTAATAAGAGCATAAGGGGTCTGATGTAAATTTCCAGTTAGAGGGTTCAGTGTATAATCTTTTAACAATTAACAGATCATACCAAATATTTTGGTCAATGATACTTTTCACTTTCATGCATCACGGTAACTGGATTGCAAACATCAAGTGTTTCTTCAAAACCAGGCAGTAACTCAAGTTCATCAACAATTAATTTAGCGCCAATGCCTCAAGGTTCCTGAATATCTTTTTTTTTTCTAAGTACTGCTAAGCAACTTTTAATAACATCTTATTATTTTTTTTATGCGGCTTCCTTCTAATAATACCTCATAATATTTTAGGTGGCTTCCCTTAATTTGCTACATACAGGCGGTGCTAATGATTGGTCGATCTCTGAAATTTAAGCTCTATAAATGGCTGAATGTAATCTAATTGTTATTCTACAAATACAATGATTGGATAGGTAAGATAATAATAATAAAAAAAATTTTTGAAGATTGCCCTGCATGAGACTTCTGAAATCTCAACCAAAAATGTATACTCTCAAGCCCAGTTAGTGCCTTCATACAATATTGAATGAAATGAGGTCCATTAGAAACACAAGGAATATTTTTTATATCAGTTTTAAAATTTTCTGAACTACATATTAAAATTTCGAGTTAATAGTACTCAGTTGGTACTAGGCTCAAATAAACAATTGATGCTGATTTCATGCATTCGGATGAGAAAAATGGTGATTAAAGTAATCCTGAGGAAATAAAAATAATTTTAACAATTTAGAAATTAAATGAGTAAAATGTGTACAATCATTTCTATGAATTATTGCTGTGAGTTGCTTCTAGAAATGTACCATTCTAAAAGTCGCTATTGACACTAGAAAGTTCATGTGTAATATATTTTCATTTTCAATCTTGGTGCCATGCACTTTAGTTCCGGATTCATGTGTAAATTTTGTGTTGATATGAAAATTTATATAATTATCTGTGAATAATTATTATATTCCTATATAAACATATTAATCAATATTCGTATATATAAACATACATAAAAATATTCAGTAAATTTAATTTGCTTTAATAATATATTAATAGCCACAAATTTCGATATATACACACATATATCGAATAGTGTAAATAAGTGTTTACACTATTTGTTAAAACTAAAAATGTTCATATTTAAAAATATCCCTATCCCTACTACTTTTAAAAGTACGTATCTAAGGGCTAAAACAATTAAGCGAATAGTGTAAATAAATGCTTCCTCTGTGCATTCTTAACCGTTGATCATGTAAATCAATGGCATAAACACTCTAGCGATATATTTTTTTTAATGAGTGTACAACCAATGAGCGATAATTTTTTTCCTATTAAAAGTGAAGAGTTTTGTAAACTTATATCCATCGATAACTAGACTCAATAATAATTTTACCATGGGGATCACTCTATATCAAACCTAACTATTTTTATAATTAAATGGGATATACATATTATTTTTCTGGAAGATTTAAACATTTATTAAAGTGATAATATAGGAATTCTTGCAAGAATAAAATTTGAATTTTTTTTTTTTGGTAAAAATAGAAGATTTTACTTTTGAATGGAAAATCTTCAATTTTCTTGGTTTTTGGACGGCACATGAATTTTTTTTTTTCTCTAGAAGTTATGTAAAGGTCAAGTACAATGCATATTTGAACATTAAATCTAACTAGACAAGGAGGAGGCTGCTTCGCCATCGTTTGATAAATTTTAATGGCTAAATTTATCAATATATAAAGAAATATATATTTTCAATATATTTATTTTATATCTACTTTATAGATAAAGAACTATCTTAAATGATTGGTAGAACTATTTTTAATATATTTAACCAAAAAATATTTTTAATTAAAAGCTAATGTATTCACGGCTTTTAATTAAGAAGGGTGAACTTCTAGAATATATTCAGATTGATCGATCAACAAAAATTGGAGAGTTCAAATTGCATGTCGTATGAGAGGATATATATATATATATTTTGATTAGGCATGAACTACCTAAAATTTCCAAATATATTTATTTTTTAAATTAAATAATGATTGGTAGAATTATTTTTAACATATTTAACAAAAAAATATTTTAATTAAAAGTCAATGCAGTCACGGCTTTTAATTAAGAATGATAAACTTCTAGCATATATTCAGATTGATCGATCAACGATAAATTGGATGGCTCAGATTGCATGTCGTATGAGCGGTAATTTTTTTTCTATAGATTAGGCATGAATTATTTTAGACTTCCGAATATATCTACCTTAGATTTCCAAATATATTTAATTTTTAAACTATTTTTAATTTATATAAATGACAGTGTAAAAAAAATGATCCTATTTTTTACCGCATTTTAAATTTTAAAATGCAGCCACGGTTTTAATTTATATTTTAGATTTATTTAGACGCTCTGAACTTATAAATTTGTTAGTTAGTATGAGAAACATGTTCTATGTTGAGCAAATGTATTGATTTATAGGCTAATTACATGGTTTATTAGACAAAATATTCACCGAATGATCAAAATTGAAAAAGTCGCAGTTTAACAACTAAAAATAAATTAGCAGGCTTGTAGTAGTCATAATATTAATTAATTATAATTTCAATTGAAAACTAATAATAATTTATATTTACAAATAATAATTATTATTATATTTTTATTAGTAATCATAATATAATATTAATATAATTATGTTATAAATACTTATAACTATAATAATATTAACAATTTTTTTATTTTAATATCAATTATCGTTACTAGGAAAGTTTTACCATGAACGAGTATTTCAACGCCCATTGCTAATCAATCACAATCGTTCATCATTATGAATTAATGGTATAGATTCTAGTTTTACAAGAAAATTTATCCATAGTAGAAATTTTCTTATTATCATTACTAGTCATTTATAATATTGCTAATAATAATAATTACAATAATAAAATTAATATTAAAATAATATTAAAATAATAATCCTTATTTCACGTTAGTAGTTGATAATACTATGTTCGTCAAAAATATTACAGTTCTATGTGTTAGTGCTCTAAGACTTCTAGTTTAAATTTAACTTCATTAGTAATTTTTCTTTATTATTTTGTGTCAATTTAGTTTTCAAATAAAATAATAAAGATCATAAAATCGAACCATTTTTAAGAATAAATATATAAGTATACAAAATTGTAATGATGACATATATCATTAGGAAAATAGACTTTAGTCTTATTCTAAACCTACCGTATCGAATTACGATGGAAAAAATAAAAAATGTCATATTACTATATGCGCTGAAACCGCAATAACGCATATAATCAGGAAATTAATCGGTGAGTCAAAATTCCCCCAAATCATGCTATATGCGCTGAAACCGCCTGTTCTCCCCGTAGAAAAGATCGAAAAGATTCGAAGCAAAGCAAAATGATCCGATCGGCGCCGATCATGCGCCTCTCCTACCACGCGTGCTCTCTTTTACGCACGTTTCCCTCTCTCTCAAAATCGAAACGAATAGAGCGCGCCGTTCCGGCGTTCCAACGGTCATGTGCCGTCAAAACAAATCGGGAAAGAAAGAGATGAGTGACAACTTTACGGTGTTTGCTATGGCTTTAGAGTGGCGGACTGGTGGTCATGTGAAGAGAAGCTACTCCTATCAGGTCATTTTCCTTATTCAAGGCACTAAATTCATTCTAACCTTGATCTCTTCTTTCGGTTTTAATTGTAACAGCCAACTAATGGCACAAATTCGTGATTGAAGTTTCAAATTTGATGGAAAATATGCTTGAATTAATCACAGGCATGCTAATTTGTCACCAAACATGTACCTGTTGTCCTAAGCCACCATATAATCAGTACTTAATCACATCCATGTCTATTGAAGATAGCCAGAATGCCACTTAGACTTTCATAATGTTAACATCAATTAACCAAAAAATAATCATCAATTTTACTATTTAATTACTTTTTTAATGTGCATGACAGATGTGGCTAGGAATAATTACAAATAGTGAGACAGTGGGTGCTAATTAGGTCTATACACTTGTTTTTTGGAACCATCCATTAAATTTAGTCATTTGCCTCATTTATATACAGGTTATTTTATAATTAATAAATTTAAATTTTTAAGTGCTTCAACTGATTATTCACATTGTAACTTATTTAGGTATGTGTTTTATTTATTGTACAGCTTTGTTGAGACAGCAGGGGACAAAAGTATGTGTCTGAACTGCTGGTTTGTCTTTTGCTGCTTTCCATCGATGAGATGTGGGTTCAAGTTATCTCTTTGCTAGGAAATTCTAAATTTCTAATAAGTAATTTTATTTTTTTGACCAGTAATCAACATTGTAATCCAAGATTACATGTGAAGAATGCAGTTGTTAGTTATAAAGATGAGGAGATTGTTTTCCACAAATGGAAGCATGCTAAATCAGGTTGATTTTATGTTTTTCTTTGTAGTAATGGTGATAGTCATGTTAATTATTAAATGGAACCAAACTTTAAATTCAACGAAACCAAAATCCATTGCTGCTGATAGTCATGTTGTCGGGATCTGGAATCCTAACATGGTCAGTTATTAAATCACTATTAACTAAATAGATATACAGTTTGTTTCTTTATTAATGTGGAGGTGACATGGCTGGAGTAAAGTTAGCGGTGGTGCAATGAACTATGTTTATATTTTTAGATATAGTGGATTGTTGTTATTAGCCTGGATAATGGGCAAATTTCAGCTCACTTTTTGCATGTATCGGGTCCAGCTCCCAAAATTGTGCTCCCATTTTGAAAACCAAAATTTGCATGAGCTTTCTTCACCTTTTTTTTTTTCTTTTTTTACTAATTCATAAGTTCTCTAAATTTTCAAATTGGATTCTTGTTAATCCAGTTACTGATTTTAGTGAATTTTTTGAAAACTGCAGTTGATATGGTACCCATTTTTGAGATACTACATAGGAGACATTCATAAATTATCAGATTGAGCTCCTGCTGTATGATTCCAAGGACTATGAGTGGATTACAGAAATCAATAGACACTCGGTTAATTCTTTTCTCACCTTTTATTATTTTGGTAAATTTATGAGTAAATAAATTAAGAGCACTTGTCAAATTTGATGAGTTAGAAGGCATATACAAGGAAACGAAGTTCAATGCATATGTTATGTATTTGTCAAGATTAATTTGCAGCATCTTTTTGTTAGAATTCGATCTGATTGTTCTTGTATGCGAGTCATTTATGAAATTAGCTTTTTGTAGTTAAGGGCTTGGTAATCTTAACTCTTAAGACGTGTTTATGGTATTGCAATAATAATTTAATTCATTTTGTATTGAACCAAGGTGACCAGAACTCAAAACTGGCCGTGTTCTAAAATTGATTTATTTGTACAGGTTTATAATGGATCAGAATTTAGTCAAACATTTGTTAAGCCATTTGAGATGGAGTGCTGAATACTTAAATGGTTGGTTGATGTTGAAGAGATTTGGTTGAAGATGAAGTGATTTGCTTACGCCTGACAGATTTGAAGCACTTCTAGTTGGGGAGGAATTTAATTTTAATTGTACAAAATTTCGTGTTAGAAATATATACTTTGGTTAATTATGACCGTATGTTCGTGTTGTCATTATTAGAATGATATTTGAATTATTATATAGATTAATTTTGGATTAATATTGTTGTATTTGTCTTGCAATATCGTGTTTATTAACGCTTATTATGATTTTTTATTGTTTATTTAATTATTAAATGAAAAAAAAAAATATATAAAATTTTAATAGAACGTAAAGTGGCCGGAAAAAGGGCTAGACTATTCGGTTCTGCAAGAAAATTAGCAAGACCGTGGGTCTTGCGATAAAAGTAATAATTATATTTTCGCTTATTTCGTGCAAACTAGAAAAGAGAATTGCAACATTATTTTGTCTTGCAATCCTTCATGGTAGAGGTCTTGCTATTTTGCAAGACTCTCGTCAATCTTTACCCACAAAATAATTTTTCTTTCTACAGACCCTTGCTACAGGACCAGTTGCAACATGAAAGATTTCCTTGCAAAAATAGTTTGCAAGGGATATACGGCCTTATTGCAAGGATATTGTATCTTGCTAAAACCCCTTTTTGGTGCATGGAGAGATCATTGCTACTGGTTACTTCCTGTTTAGCTTTATCGTTTCCAGTGCTTTCAAAGAATCAAAGTTATTAAAGCAAGAACAAGAATTTCATTGTTTCACATTTTATGTATGACATCCATGAAATTTTTTTCCCCTGTTGAGCAACAAGTGCTTTTCTTTAATTCCAGTCAATAAAGTAAATCTGCTGGGACCCGAATCTGGTGCCGCGCGGCACACCGTGCAGCGCGCGTACGAGCCGTCTGATCTGGATCGGACGGTTCATTTTTTACGGGCCTATCAATCTAGGTTACATGCACGGAGCTCCCTTGTCCATTGGATCTTGATCAGACGGCTATAATGCCGCGCTGCACGGTGTGCCGCGCGGCACCAGATCTGAATTCAATCTGCTGGGACTGTTGCCAAAAGTGAATGAGTTTCGAATTGCATTAGACGTTTGTGCAGAGATCGTACACAATTTGTACCAATTCTGTACCGGTTAAAGTACTAATCAAACTTATGTTTTGTTCTATTACTTTTGTTAAATGTTTTACTGGGGTTTGTGTATATTATTACGAAGTATTTAAGTTCTGCCTTTATCCTACTGAGAATAATGATTTTTTTTTTCTAAAATTCAAAAGTTCTCATATAATTTTGTTCACAACTTAAAAAGTATATCCCATGCCAAAACGCTCCAACCTGGGTTCGAATTTAAGAAACTTTTTGAATTTGAACTTCACAATTAAATATACTATCGGATTTCACGGCTTAGGCATGATTTTTATTCACTTTGTGCGTTTGGATCGTTAGAAGAAAGAAGAAGAAGAAGGAAGAAGAAGAAAAAAAATTATAAACAATCCAAACTCTTCACAAAGTTACACACTTTCTAATACTTCTTCCCACTTTTTCCTTTCTTCCCTTCTTCCCACACCTATCCAAACGCACCCTTTGGTGGAAAATTGAAATCATACATGAAGAAAATATTTACCAAGCTCATTAAGAACTTTTAAAATGCATTCCGGGGCTAGTATCGTTTTAAAGATGGGATTTGGTAACCCTTAAGTTGATCAAATTAGTACTGTAAAGAGCTAAATAGTACAGTATATTGGTTTGTCTGGAAGAAAAAATAATTCTATCTTCTTTGGATGCGTTTGGATAGGTGTGGGAAGAAGGGAAGAAGGGAAGAAAGGAAGAAGTGGGAAGAAGTATTGGGAAGTGTGTAACTTTGTGAAGAGTTTGGATTGTTTATAATTCTTTTTCTTCCCATCTTCCTTCTTCCTCTTCTTCTTCTCTCATCCAAACGCACCCTTTAACAAGTATTTTGGGAAAATCAAAAGAAATTCTATCATTTTCTCCGTTTGGATAGGTGTGGGAAGAAGGGAAGAAAGGAAGAAGTGGGAAGAACTATTGGGAAGTGTGTAATTTTGTGAAGAGTTTGAATTGTTTATAATTTTTTTCCTTATTCTTCTTCATTTTTCTTCTTTTTTCTTCCAACGATCCAAACGCACCCTATAATTTTTTTTTCTTCCTCCTTCCTTCTTCTTTTTCCTTCTTCCTATATCCAAACGCACCCATTATGAGTTTGATTTCGTAAGTTCTTGGATAGTTAATACCAAATTAAGCAGGGGTTAAATAAAATAAAAGTGGTAGGATGGATGCCTGAGGGGAGAGATGTCATCGTAATACATATTGTGGGCCTTAATACTGTGCTGTATGATTAAGAGGTAGTGGCTGTTGGTACCAGTCAATGCTCAAGACAAAACTGTTCCTTGATAAAAGACAATTGTGAAGCTTTCATGTTTAATACATAGAAATTTGGGATGTATTGAATATCACCAGGGTTGAGACTATAACAATCACTTGCTATATAGCATCTTATTTTGGATACAAGTGATGTAGGGCTGCATACTGGGACTGTATTGTCTGCACTTTTAAATTAATTAAGAATAATTTTTAAAGATTCAATTTCTGAGTAGGGGAATTATGTTCAATTTTTTATTAGATATTTTGTAGATACTTACAATTGGGAGGTTTAATTACATTCTTATCTGAAAAAAAAAATCTGAGTTTAGAATAAGTATCTACGCTTGAAAATCTTTCCTTCGAGACCAATTTATGAACAATTTAGTGTTAATGAAGGTTGACAGTGCCAGCAGTTTTTCTTTTATATTTGGGTTTATTTGCAATTGCCGTGACTTTTCCTTTTATTATCTTTTTGAATCTGTATACAAGCCATTCTTCATCTTCATCTTTTATTTTTTTTAATATGCATGTATTATTATAGTTTGCCCACGAAACGGAGCATCTCCATCGCATGTCTCTATCAATGTAGGAGCATCAGTAAGTCGGATCAAATTATATTCATATCAAATTAATATTTTTTTTAGGGTCCATATTAAATTAATATTACTTTATCATTTTTCACTTATACAGGTTAACCCCACTCTATCTGTCTGCAGTTGAAAAATATACTAACCTGAACCCAACATAAGTATTTTAATACTGTATAATTAATTAATGATCGTACTTCTCCCCGGAAAAAAGAAAAACAAAGAACAAAAAAGAAAAGAAAAAGCAGCTGTTATGATTCTTCAAACGATTTCACTAATTGCTGTGATCAGTTGCGATTACAATTGTCTAAATCCAGACAATGATCAACTGTTTGATGCACTCCAAAATAGCGATTTATTAATTTCCTAACACAACTTGACTAGTAATTGAATATAATTGAACCTAACTTTCAATTACAATTTACAAGTTTGTTCGAAGATTCTTAATTGCTTCTCACCATAATTAATCTCAAATGTTTTGTCTATACATAACAGATTTTTGCAACCACCTATTTTCTGGCTGTACAGAGAGGAATTTAATTATTGTGATTTTTATTTTATATTGGTATTATAGATGTCCCATTGATTTTTATTTCTGTTTGGCGGTCTTTTCTGAAGCACGTTCAATTTTATTCTTTGAATTGGGTTAGCTTGACCACATTTTTTTTGCTGTCGCTGATGTACGGTTTCCGTACTTGATTTTCAGCCAGAATAAGCTCCAAAATTTCGTTCAAATTACTTGTGTTTTTACTCATTTTCCTTTAAATTGTGCTAATGTTAGATGTAGGAAAGTTCAGCCGTAGCCCGGCAAGTTTTTTATACAGGTGCATCACACTTTGGCGCGAAAAAAGTAGAAAATCGACTAAGTTGCACAGATCCAGCAAACTGGAACGGTCCGCCCCAATCATAGGACGGGTCGTCCCACCTCAGTGCAGACATAGACAGAAGAATTCCAGACGACACAATCAGCCCATGCTGGGACGGGCCGCCCCATGTTCAGACCAGGCCGTCCCAGTCCACAACCAGGCCAGAGAGCTATTTCGAGATTGCAAAAAATAGAGCGCCTGATTTGGTGAGGCGGTTTCTACAGTTTCCACCGCCTTTCTGAGCCACAATGCCACGTTTTGGAACTTCCCAAGAAGCCTATATAAGCTCTGTCCTGTCTCCAAGTCAAGAGAGTCCAGATTTGCTAAGTTTTGAGAGCCAGAAAGGACCAAGACAACCACCCTGTCGCGACGGCCATCCACCAGCCTGAGACGCACCGCCCCAGGATCAGGACGGGCCGCCCCAGACAGGACAGAGCTTAGGAGTTGGACGATTTTCGAGCACATCTTGTTGTAACTTGGTTTTTCCTTTTTCTTTGTGTTTTTGTATGATGAAACCTGCTTTTTCTTGCATGGAGTAGTTTAGTTTAGGGGCCATGGTTCGATAACTTTTCTTTTAGTTGTTTGTTTTGTTTGAATATTTGATTAATTGCTAAGTTAAGTTGCGTTTTTGATTTCTGAAATTTGATTCTATCTTTTTGTTGCAATTTGTTAATGTTAGATCTGGCTATTGCGTTAAACAAAGGCCTAGTTTAATTGTCAAAACAAAGTCTATCTGCAATAACAAGTAAACACTTAGATCAATTAGGTAGGCGATATCCGAAAGGATTAAACCAAACTTTGAGAAATTAGAAGTTTAACTCGACAAACCGAGAGGTTGAGAGTTTACCAAGACCCAGAAATTAATTGGAAGCACCTAAACCAAGAAACGAGAGTTGAAATTTAGGAGTTTTTAGGATTTGTCAAATAGAACTTCACAACTTGACCTGAACGAGAGTTAGAGCGCAAGTCTGTAGGTTAGGTTTGGTCTAATTCACGTAAAAACACTCAGCAAATAATTAAGTAGGATGACAAAACAAGAATCAGATGATTGGAACGGCCTGTTCCAAGGTCAGGACGGACCGCCCGAGAGGGGGCGTCCTGGCCTAGAACGGACAGTTTCAGCCATCTGACAGGGTTAGGACGGCCCGTTCCAGAGATGGAACGGTCCGTCCCAACCTTGACAGACAAGAGAAGTTAGACAACCTGAACCCCTAATCGTTTGTTAACTGTTTAAATTTTTAATTAGTTAAGTTTCTCTAGGGAATTAGAATTTTAATTCTGTAACTGCAATTTGCCTTTCTGTTTAGATCTGTTTGAAATTTAAATTACTTATTTATCCAAAAGAATTTAATTTAATACGAATTGTTTGAATTTAGAAAAGGAATAGTCCGTCCCCGTGATTCGACCCTTAAACTGTACTGCAAACGAATTAGTATCGGTTTTTAAGGAATTAATTTGACCAGTACCCTCAGCACCGATCAAATTTTGGCGCCGTTGCCGGGGACGGTGACTTTTTCTAAGTATTACTTTTGTTTTAACTTAAATTCTTTCAATCTCTCTTCGCCTTCTCTTTTGTTTTTGAAATTTTGCAGTCGCACACGCTGGATAACAAGGAGAAGGAACTAGGCAGCGCACGCGATACAAATTTTCGTCAACAAGGAGGAGGGGAACAGAATCAACAATCGAGCCCATCTTCATCTGGAACGGCCCGCCCCATTTTAGGACGCACCGCCCCAGGTTTAGCTGAGCTCACAGAGGAGGAAAGCTCTCTGGTTCAGCCGTTTCGCCAGTTTACCAGCGCAACCGCAGAAATCCAGAGAGAACTCAACCACCTTTGACACCACCCGAAGAAGACATGGCAGACCACTTGAATGGCAATGGGGGAAGACCTGAGGAGACTCCCGTCCAGCAGGCCCTTAGAGAAGCCCTCGAAGCAGCAAGGGAAGCCGAGGCCAATCGACCTCTTCGAGAGATCAGTGCACCAACAGCGACTAATGTCCGACTTGGAGTTAGACCACCAAAGGCTGAGCGAACCCGTGACTTTTACTACAACCCAAGCTTGATCGCTTTGATCAAGGACTCAGCTTTCGGTGGAGTCCCCAACGAAGATGCCAATCGCCATTTGCAAAGCTTCCTGCGCAATTGCACAACCCTTGTCCCTGAAGACGTGGATCCAGAAATAATCCGCTTAACTCTCTTTCCTTTCTCCCTTAGGGGCAAAGCTGAGAATTGGCTTAACAGTTTCAATGATGCACCATTTGATTCTTGGGAAAACTTGACCAAAGCCTTTTTAGATAGGTTTTATCCTAGGGTAAAAACAACTAAATTGGTTAGGGAATTGTTAACCTTTCAACAAGAACCAGATGAAAATATGTTTGAGGCATGGGAAAGGTTCAAGGACCTGCAGAGAATGTGTCCACACCATGATGTACCTGAAAATAGGCTTATTGTCAGTTTCTATGATGGTTTGGATGATATGACTCGTCAGAATATTAATTCAACTGCAGGTGGATCATTCCTTGAGATGGGTTGCAGAGAAGCGAAGGCTCTACGAGAGAACATGGCCAGGTCTCAAACCAACTGGTCAGTTAGAGCTCAAAAAAAAGGAGGACTTCTTGAAGTGGATAGGGATACCCACATGCAATCGCAGCTGGATTCTTTAACCGTTATGATAAAAAATCTCAACAAGAAACCTGCTGAGGTGGTAGCTAAGTGTCAGTTTTGCGAGGAAGAAGGACATACGGCCAAGGCATGCCACTTGGTTGAGAGAGAAGAGAAGATAGAAGAGGTGAATGCACTCATGAATCCTCCTTCCTTTTTCCCGCCAACCAACAACTATGCTTATCGCGACAAGAGAAACCATCCAGGCCTCTCTTACTCAAATCCGAATGGAGCTGCTAACCCCAGCCAAGCCGGACCACCAAGGAACCAACAACGCCCTCAAGAGACACTCACGCAGCCCATGGTTGAGAAATTCATGCAGAGTCAAGGAATTTTCAATCATGCAGTCCATCGGGAGTTGGAGAAGATCAGGAAAGACATGGGGGCTTTTCTTCAAAGATTCGACGAAATGTTGTCTCAATCTAGCGCCAGAGCTCTTACCAAACCAGGTATGTTCCCCAGCCAACCTGAACTAAACCCTAGGGAGGATGTGAAGAGCGTTTCGCATCAATTGAGGAGTGGAACAAGGTATGACGGGCCTGAAATGCCCTCAGACTCTCCTCCAGGACTATCTGGAACGAACCGCCCCATTCTGGGACGGCCCGCCCCACCTCAGGACGGAGCAGAATCTGATCAGGCGGACCAGCCCAGCGCTGAGGCAGACATTGGAACGAGCCCACCAGCAGCAGAACGAGATGGTGGAACGGACCGTCCCAAATACATCGACTGCCACAAGCAAGCAAGTCCCGACAGCCGTCTCTCCATCTAACAAAGCTATCGAGGTTCCATATCCACAAAGACTCGCCAAGGATAGGAAGGACAGGGCGTACGAGAAGTTCCTGGATATTCTACGGCAAATCAAGATCTCAATTCCCTTTACCGATCTCCTAACCAGAATGCCATCTTATGCTAAATTCTTGAAGGACCTCCTTTCCAACAAGAAAAACCTGGAGGAGTGCGGGACCATGGCCTTGACCGGAGAATGCAGCGCCCTGATCACAAAGAAGATGCCGGTCAAAATGAAAGATCCAGGAAAGTTCACGATCCCATGTAAAATCGGGAATGCAGAAGAGAAGAAAGTCTTGCTGGATCTCGGAGCAAGCGTTAGTCTCATCCCCGAGACAGTCTATGATCAGACAGAAATGGGGGAGCTGAGCCCGACCCGCATGACTTTGAAGCTTGCTGATGGATCAATTAGACTGCCATTGGGGATAGCAATCGACGTGCCAGTCCAAGTTGGAGATTTGATTGTGCCTTGTGACTTTGTGGTTGTGGATATGGAAGAAGATCCAGATGTTTCAGTCATCCTTGGTCGCCCCTTCCTCACCACAACCGGAGTATTCATCAACTGCAAGACCGGAAAGATGATCCTAGAGGTTGGAGATGAAAAAGTGGAGCTTGACGTAGAGAAAGCCATGAAGATGCCTGACCATATTGACTCAATCTTTATGGTGGAATCATTGGAAGCCATTGTTGAAGAATCCTTCAACACACGTGTTGTTCAGGCATACCATTCCTTCTCGGCCACACCTGAACAGGAGGAGGCAGACCTAATATTCAACGAAATTCTCCAAATGGTTGAATACTTGGCTGCCAGAGAGGAACAGAACGGACCGCCCCAGATCAGGGCGGATCAAGCCATCATGCAGCTGCGATCTCCAGCTGAAATCCAACAAATTCTCAGCCTGGACACCCATCAGGACGGACCGCCCCAGATTGGAACGGCCCGGCCCAATTCAGATGATGTGAAATCCATACCAGAATTGAAGGCTCTGCCAGACAATCTCAGGTATGAATTCTTGGGCCCAGATCAGACCTTTCATGTTATTGTTAATGCCAATCTTGATGCAGACCAAACAGCAAAGCTACTAAAGGAACTGAGAATTCATCAGATGGCTATTTTCTCTGATTTTATAGAAAAAGACATTGAGGTTTTCATGGATGATTTTTCTGTTTATGGTACATCTTTCGATCACTGTCTAGCTAACTTGAAAAAGATATTGCAGAGATGTGAAGAAGTTAACCTAGTCTTGAATTGGGAGAAGTGTCATTTCATGGTGCAAGAAGGAGTCGTTTTGGGCCACATAATCTCGGAACAAGGAATTAAAGTTGATCAGGCCAAGGTGGAAGTGATTGAGAAGCTCACGGAGCCAACTTGTGTAAAGGATGTTCGGAGTTTCCTGGGTCATGCCGGTTTCTACAGGCGTTTCATCAAGGATTTGTCTAAAATTTCTAAGCCTTTAACAAACTTGACTATGAAAGATGCAGAATTTATCTTTGATAAAAGTTGTGTTGATGCATTTGACAGATTGAAGAAGACACTCGTGACAGCCCCGATCTTGCAACCTCCAAATTGGGATGAACCGTTTGAATTGATGTGTGATCCCAGTGATTATGCAGTTGGAGCAGTACTCGGACAGCGAAAGGATAAGAAGCCATATGCCATCTACTATGCAAGTAAGGTGTTAGATGAAACCCAAATCAACTACACCACAACAGAAAAGGAGCTTCTTGCAGTAGTCTTTGCCTTAGATAAGTTCAGGTCCTACCTGATCGGTTCAAAGGTTATAGTCTACACCGATCATTCGGCACTCAAGTACCTACTCTCGAAGAAAGACGCCAAGCCAAGACTCATCCGGTGGGTTCTCTTGCTTCAGGAGTTCGATCTTGAGATCCGTGATAAGAAAGGTACAGAAAACAGTGTTGCTGATCATTTGTCCAGGATCAAAACAGAAGGCACCAAATCCGAGACTGCCAATCAACGATTCATTTTCAGACGAACATTTATACTCAATCCAGTCTGGAATGGACCGCCCTAGCATGGGACGGTCCGCCCCAACCACAGCAAATGATGTCAGGATAGCCGTCCCAGCCAGAACGGCCCAGTCTGAGCCATGCAATACAGTTGGAACGGCCCGCCCCAATCTGGAACGGTCCGCCCCAACTCAGGCGACTCCATGGTATGCTGACTTTGCGAACTATCTAGCAAGCGGAGTTATGCCCTATCAGATGTCCTTCCAGCAGAAGAAGAGATTCATGGCCGATGCTAAATATTACTTCTGGGAGGACCCTTTCCTGTGGAAGTTTGGAGTTGATGGAATGTTCAGAAGGTGTGTACCGGAGAGCAAAATCGAGCAAATCCTGCACAATTGCCACGCATCAGCTTACGGAGGACATGCCTCAGTGTCAAAGACCGCGGCCAAAGTTCTGCAATCTGGATTTTTCTGGCCCACGCTTTTCAAAGACGCAAGAAAATTTATCTCTTCTTGCGATCAATGTCAAAGGACATGCAACATTTCGAGACGCCAAGAGATGCCTCAGAATCCTATTCTAGAGGTTGAGATCTTCGATGTTTGGGAGATTGACTTTATGGGACCGTTTCCTTCTTCATGCGGCTATGAATACATTCTTGTGGCAGTTGATTACGTGTCCAAATGGGTGGAAGCTATACCGAGCAAGCATGCAGATTCAGCAACAGTCAAAAAGCTTTTCACCAAGGTCATATTTCCACGGTTTGGAATTTCAAGGACAGTCATTAGTGACGGGGGCAAACACTTCATTAACAAACAGTTTGAGAATCTTTTAAAGAAGTATGGAGTGAGACACAAGGTGGCAACCCCTTACCATCCGCAAACTAGTGGCCAAGTTGAGATATCAAATCGAAAAATAAAGAACATCCTGCAGAAAACAGTGAGCAGTACAAGAAAAGATTGGGCATTAAAATTGGATGATGCCTTATGGGCATATAGGACAGCTTTCAAGACTCCTATAGGCATGAGCCCATTCAAGCTGATTTATGGAAAAGCATGCCATTTGCCAGTGGAATTGGAACACAAGGCATATTGGGCAGTTAGAGCACTCAACATGGATTATAAATCAGCTGGAGAGAAGAGGATTCTGGACTTGCACAAGCTGGAGGAAATAAGGCTAAATGCATATGACAATGCTAGGATCTACAAGGAGAAAACGAAGCTCTGGCATGACAAGCATATCCAAAGAAGATCATTTGAAATAGGAGACCTAGTTCTGCTGTTTAACTCAAGGTTGAGGCTATTTCCAGGCAAACTCCGGTCTAGATGGACGGGCCCTTACGTCGTGAAGAGGGTCTATCCATTTGGAGCTGTTGACATTTACAAGGAAGGAGATGAGGTCTTCAAGGTGAATGGACAGAGGCTCAAGTTCTACGTCGATCCAAATGCTAGCACAGAAGGAGGGGAAGTGCACTTTTTGACTAACCCCTCACACACAGAGACGTAGACATCAGGGGTCGAGCTTGAGACCTTAAACAAGCGCTTCTTGGGAGGCAACCCAAGGGTTCAGTTTTTAAATTTATATTAAGTTTATTTCAATTTACTTTGTGTCAAAAAGTCAAAAACAAAATAAAAATTTGAAAAACAACAAAAGAATAAAAAAAATTAGGAGTAGGCTAAATAACCAGAATACTTGGCTCAATTTGTGATGTGGTTGATTACTTTCAGGAAGAAAACGTGAAGAAATCGATGAGGTACTGAGAAAGACAAGCTTGGGGGAGAAAAATCTGATTGGAACGGACCGCCCCAATATTGGAACGGCCCGTCCCAACCAGTGGAACGGCCAGGTTTGGACCAGGACGGAGTGCAATTGAGCATGTGGACTTACCCAACGGAACGGTCCGCCCCAATCATAGGACGGTCCGCCCCAATTCGAAAAATAACCGTTACGCGTGGCTCTTCGCGTGTAACCACCCACTACCCAATCCCGACCCATTAACCCACTAACCCAACAGTTACTCCCCATCTCCCTCTCCCCATTCAAACCACTTTAAACCCATTCAAACCCCTCTCCATTTTCTCTCTCCCGACCCTCTCTCTCTGCCCTCGCAAATCCGACGAAGCGCCGCCGATGATGCCTCGCCGGAACCCTACCCCTCTCATCTCACTCACCCCATCTCTCTCTCGCTCCCTCTCTCTGCCGCTGCCCTCATTCCCTGCCGCGCCGCGCCCCATCGACAGATCCGCCGTCGCCGCCGCATCCGCCGTCGCATTCGCCGCGCGACAGGCTCTCTCGCCTCTCCTCTGTCTCCACTTCGCCTCCATCCTCTTCATTTCGCTGCATTCTCTCGATTTCGCCGGAATCCTCCGCCTCCACCGCTGCCACCGCGCCTCCGCCGCCTTTTCCTCAGGATTTTCCGGTAAAATCAAACCCTTTCTCCTCTCATTTCATTCCTTAAACCAATTCCATTGAGTCTGCACCAAAAACCAGTACCAATTTCAAAATCGAAAAATCGACGGATAACACCTCTGACACTTGGCCATTTTCTGCCCAAACCTTAATTGGAACGGACCGTCCCATCTCTGGAACGGCCCGTCCTAATCACCAAACCCTGTCAAAAGACTTCGCCCCAGTACCAGACCGTCCCGTCCCAGCCAAGACCTCTCCATCCCCATAAGTCCAGAACGGTCCGTCCCACCATCAGTACGGTCCGCCCCAGACCCATAAAACATCCAAAAACACCGCATTCCAGGCCAGACCAGCCCGCCCCATTTCTGGACCGACCCGTCCCATGCAGAGAAGGAGTTCAGGGAGATTATCAGACAAAATCTCAAAATATTTTCGCGAACTCCCGCGCAAACCTGGGAAGAGGAGGATCCTCGTGCCTAGATCATTCACCAGAGGCATCGGTGGGTGGGCAACAAAGGAGGAATTTCCCATTCCGCCTCTGGACAAATACCCGCTAGATCCGCGGGAATTCATGGTCAACCCGCCTCCAGTCTCACAGTCCCAGTACACAGTTGAGGACCCAGACCAGATCATCCCATACGCTGGTTGGGGGGAGCCTAGGCGATCATCCCCCTACGTGTGCTACTGGTCCGAGCTCGAGTCAGTCTCAGGCATGGCTGACGATCGGACCGAGCCTGCTGATACGGCTCAGTCCTACCAGCCCGAAGCTTAACCCGAGCCTGAGCCCGCTGCCACAGATGCAGAGATCAATGCAGCAGCGGAGGCAGAAGAAGAGGCAGAAGAAGAAGAGGTGGAGGATCTCGTCCCTGAGACGCAAACCTACCCCTCACAGCCCGCAGAAATTGAGCTCGCCGATGTGCACATCCGCCTCAAGGGCTCAGATGCCAAGCAGAGGTTCAAAAACCTCCGCAACAAGCACTTCCAAAGCACCAAGGCCATTGATTTGCGGGTGCTAGATCAGCTTGGCATCCGTGATGACTTCTTCCGTCTTACCAGATCTGTCGGGTTTCGCCCGAGATTCTGGAAGATCAGAGCTCCAGCGTATACGGCCCTCACCATGGGGTTTCTCTGTACCCTTGACCTCTTTTTCAAGGATGATCTCTGGCAGATGACATTCCGTGCGAACGGAAAGAAGATGATCTGCAATGAGAATGACTTCGCCCGGTTCTTTGGGCTTGAAAATGGGGAGATCACGGATGAGTTCTTTGAGGACAACCTTTGGGAGGAGTTATCTTTGGAGCACAAACAGCCAGTCAACACCCGCCGCTCCTCCCACATGCAGCACCCGACTATTCGCTTCATTCAGCGGATGCTCTCTCTCACCATCTTTGCCAAAGGTGAGTCGGGTGTCAAGTTGACCCGTGGTGAGCAAGCAATTCTCAACCAGATCTTCTATCCAAATGGAGAGGCAAAGCTCAATCTGGCCTACTTCATGATGAAGCATTTCGAGAAACAGGCCAACAATCTCAGGGCAAGCACGGGACAGATCACAGTTGGCGGGTACGTGACTCATTTGATCCGCCAGTATGATGTTACGGTGCCTTGGGATGAGTTGAGGAGAAGCGGGGGACCAAACCGGCTTGGCATGAGGCAGCTGGTTGAGATGGGGATGGTGGCCCAGGTCGGATCAGAATATCAGTATTGTTACGGCCGCCATCGGTTCCCGCTTCCATTCACCTGGTCCATTGATCTCCAAAACAAAAGGACCTGGATTCTGGTTGATAGAGATGGACGATTGATCAACCATGAAGAGGAAGAGATGCAGCGCAGATTGGCTGAGATGGAGGCCGCTGCTAGGGCAGCAGGCGCCGGAACATCGGCAGAGGCAGAGGCAGCAGGTGCCTCTAGCCACCCGTCTCAGCACCCCTCCCATTTTCCTTCGATGCCCCACATTGAGCCCTTTGAGGATGTTCAGGCCGAGCACTTCACTTGGGGCGGGATCCGCATGGAGGACATTCATCCATCCCCCTCATCGCCACGCCCACATGGAGGGTTTGAGCCGCAATGGCAGCCGGGATACGGCCGGGGATCGGACCAGCGCTACTTTGACATGCTGCAGGGCATCCACACCGCTCAGTGGAACCTGCAGGCATCATTTGATGAAGAAAGGGAGGAGAACAGGAGATGGAGGCAGCAGCAAGATGAGCGCAATGCAAGGAACGATGATCTGCTCAGCCGCCTCGCGAGCCACATCTTTGGCCCTGGACCATCAGCTCCACCGCCACATGACCCACCACAGTTCTGAGCCAGTTACAGGTACGTTTTTCTACTTTTCTCTCTTTTATTTTCTTTCTTGCATCTACTAGGACTAGGGACAGTCCAGTAGATAAGCTTGGGGGGGTTAAAGGATCGAAAAATCGAAAAAACGGATAACTTAGAGCATCTGCATAGCATATTGCCAGTTTCAGACAGTATTGGAACGGACCGTCCCACCAATGGGGTGACCCGTCCAAACAGGGCGTCCCAGTCTAGAACAGCCCGTTCCAACACTGTCTGAAACATTGAAACTAGTCAAGTATTGTGTCTGGGACGGTCCGCCCCATTGGGTCGTTCCACGCTAGAACAGGCTGTTCCAGACACAATGCATTGGCAGTTTTTGTAAATACATGTAGGATTTGCATAATTAAATCATTCTAAGTTGCATTTAGGATAGTTCTAAGGATCGTTTAGCTAAACTTGATGTTTGTGACTTAGGAAATTTGGGCAGATTCTGAGAAAAACTAAAAACTTTGTTGAAAATTTGCAAAATGAATTTGACTAAACTAATTTGAGGCAAGCTAAGGATAGTAACTTTCATTTGACTTGGGAGTAATTTTGCTAAGCATTGGATAGTTAATTTCAAAAGCAATTATTCGGTTGTATTGAATAGAGCCGGCAAAGGGCTTGATTTAGTTCGCCTAAGATCATTTGAGTAACTCAAAAATAAGGATAACTGTAAGATGGTTTGCACAGATTTTCAGAAACTAAAACCTTCGCAATTTTCTTTTCAAAATCAAAATAAAAAAAATATAAAATGAAAAAAAAATGGAAAAACAAAAAAAAAACAAAATAAAAAGGGGAACTAAAAAGTGGTGCAGTGCCATGGACACTGTAGGAGGCTATAGGTACTTGCGGATTAAAAGAATTCCATAAACCATGGGTAAGAAACAGAAAGAGATTCATGGTATAAAAAAAAATAAAAAAAATAATAATAATAAAGAGGAAAAATCCTCTAAAAATCCGCTCTTATCTGGCCGACTTCTCCGCCTCGGGAAAAACCTCCTTGCCCCAGGAGAATTGTATCTTGTAAATAATTTTTCTTTTTAGTTATTTAAATTTCTGGTTTGAAGTATCGTAAGTCTGTGCAAAACAACTTGGAGTTATTCTGAATTATTTGAGTTAAGCAGGTTCGATCCCGTTTCTACTTGATTTCTAACTGAATAAAAACTTTGAAGAATTAACTGATTTAATGCTTAGTGAAATGAAACAGAGTCAATGTGATGTGAGGATCTTTGGTTTTATTTCAGAAAAAGTTAAGTCACTCAAAAATAAAATAATTTGGTCTTAATGAAAAAACTTTTTGATGAAAATGCCCTTGTAACTTAAAGTCACAATCGGTTAAGTCTAACTAGAAGGATTCTTTGAACTAGTTAGTGCACAGGTACTTGAACTCAATTAGGGTCTAATTCAGGTCTAAGTCTAGAGTTTTGCTTGGGGACAAGCAATGGTCAAGCTTGGGGGATTTTGATGTACGGTTTCCGTACTTGATTTTCAGCCAGTATAAGCCCCAAAATTTCGTTCAAATTACTTGTGTTTTTACTCATTTTCCTTTAAATTGTGCTAATGTTAGATGTAGGAAAGTTCAGCCGTAGCCCAGCAAATTTTTTATACAGGTTCATCACACTTTGGCGCGAAAAAAGTAGAAAATCGACTAAGTTGCACAGATCCAACAAACTGGAACGGTCCGCCCCAATCATAGGACGGGTCGTCCCACCTCAGTGCAGACATAGACAGAAGAATTCCAGACGACACAATCAGCCCATGCTGGGACGGGCCGCCCCATGTTCAGACCAGGCCGTCCCAGTCCACAACCAGGCCAGAGAGCTATTTCGAGATTGCCAAAAATAGAGCGCCTGATTTGGTGAGGCGGTTTCTACAGTTTCCACCGCCTTTCTGAGCCACAATGCCACGTTTTGGAACTTCCCAAGAAGCCTATATAAGCTCTGTCCTGGCTCCAAGTCAAGAGAGTCCAGATTTGCTAAGTTTTGAGAGCCAGAAAGGAGCAAGACAACCACCCTGTCGCGACGGCCATCCACCAGCCTGAGACGCACCGTCCCAGGATCAGGACGGGCCGCCCCAGACAGGACAGAGCTTAGGAGTTGGACGATTTTCGAGCACATCTTGTTGTAACTTGGTTTTTCCTTTTTCTTTGTGTTTTTGTATGATGAAACCTGCTTTTTCTTGCATGGAGTAGTTTAGTTTAGGGGCTATGGTTCGATAACTTTTCTTTTAGTTGTTTGTTTTGTTTGAATACTTGATTAATTGCTAAGTTAAGTTGCGTTTTTTATTTCTGAAATTTGATTCTATCTTTTTGTTGCAATTTGTTAATGTTAGATCTGGCTATTGCGTTAAACAAAGGCCTAGTTTAATTGTCAAAACAAAGTCTATCTGCAATAACAAGTAAACACTTAGATCAATTAGGTAGGCGATATCCGAAAGGATTAAACCAAACTTTGAGAAATTAGAAGTTTAACTCGACAAACCGAGAGGTTGAGAGTTTACCAAGACCCAGAAATTAATCGGAAGCACCTAAACCAAGAAACGAGAGTTGAAATTTAGGAGTTTTTAGGATTTGTCAAATAGAACTTCACAACTTGACCTGAACGAGAGTTAGAGCGCAAGTCTGTAGGTTAGGTTTGGTCTAATTCACGTAAAAACACTCAGCAAATAATTAAGTAGGATGACAAAACAAGCATCAGATGATTGGAACGGCCCGTTCCAAGGTCAGGACTGACCGCCCGAGAGGGGGCGTCCTGGCCTAGAACGGACAGTTTCAGCCATCTGACAGGGTTAGGACGGTCCGTTCCAGAGATGGAACGGTCCGTCCCAACCTTGACAGGCAAGAGAAGTTAGACAACCTGAACCGCTAATCGTTTGTTAACTGTTTAAATTTTTAATTAGTTAAGTTTCTCTAGGGAATTAGAATTTTAATTCTGTAACTGCAATTCGCCTTTCTGTTTAGATCTGTTTGAAATTTAAATTACTTATTTATCCAAAAGACTTTAATTTAATACGAATTGTTTGAATTTAGAAAAGGAATAGTCCGTCCCCGTGATTCGACCCTTAAACTGTACTGCAAACGAATTAGTATCGGTTTTTAAGGAATTAATTTGACCAGTACTCTCAGCACCGATCAGTCGCCTTTGTCGTTATAATTATATCAACAAAACAACAAGAAACACTCATCAGGGAAGTGATTCGGACACCCCCTAATTTAGTCTGAGCATTCCGAAAAAGTTTTTAAGACAAAATTGCCCATGCTGATTGAAAGTAATTACATATCCATAAAAATTACGGTAACATACATCTAAAAAATCAAAAGACTATTAACCATGCTTGATATATAAAAAAAAAAGAACAAAGCAAACTGCGTTGTCAATGTCAAAAAAATCATGCTCTCTTTAATTTAATTGAATTATGTAAAATAGCACAAAAAAGACGAAACAAAAATGGCACCATCTATTAAATCGTGCCATTATTATAGCAGCACAAACTCAAAAAGGCATGGTGGTGTCCTAAAATTATGACCAAATTATTCTCGTGTAGTCATGAACTGGTATTTCTTCGTGGCTTATAACTATTACTATATTTTTCAAGCCAATTATTTCAAAATCAATTTTCACAAGTTAATGATTTCAATAATTTCAAATTCTGCACAGCCTCAGAGAGATGAAGGAGAGAGGAGTATAAAGAGAACTTGTGGAGTAATCGAAACGTGAGAATAAGAAACTAGCATCGAGTTTGCTTTGTGTTCGAGATCTTTTGATGGGAGAAGAAGGATGGAAAAGAGTGATAGAGAAGAGGTCAGTTTGGTCATTTTAAAAAAGATAAGGGTGCTCGGACTAAATAAAAGGGTGTCCAAATCAATTCCCCACTCATCAATGCATGCGCAAGTGTACCGTGTACTCGATTATAAGCAAGGAAAGTGTAGAATAACATGTTAAAAATATATATATATATATATTATGTTGCTCCAAAGAAATGCAGTGATGCCACTAGCTGGCATGGCTTATAATATATTAATATTGAAGCCTGCCAGGCAAGGTAAGGCCGGACTTTGGATATGCTTGGTCAGATAATGGGCCAGGACCTGACATCTGCAATAAACTCGTTAACCCTATATTATTGTTTGGGCTTAGTAAATTTAGCTTGCTGGCCTATTTCTTTCTGTTCCAAATGTAGTCTCTCTAGGCCTGAAAACGATGACCGTTTCGACCGTCTTTTCGTTTTGTTTCATCCGAAACGAAACGGTTAAAAATTTTAGTTGTGTTTTAAAAACGAAACGGTTAATGCAAGCTTGAAACGGTTCCGTCCATGTATATTTTCGTGATTTTGATTGTTTCGTACAAAATAAAACAGTTAACACAAATGATAGTCAATTTCGTGTCCAAAACACAACGATCAACGCAACCGTCCATTTGCATGGTTGTTTTAAACATTATGCACCCCTAAGTCTCTCTAGGAAATGGAAATTGATTAACTCCGTTGGAAGAAATGCCATTGCACATCATCGCTGAGCAGTGCTCTCTCGATGATCCTCTCATCTAGTGTCTATTTTTTGTTCACTTCGTTATTATAAGTGTTCACTATGTTCACTATGTTTATTTTATTTTTATTTCTTATTCAAATATTCAGTTGGGTAAGTATAAATGTTCTATTAATTAAGTATAAATGTTCTGTTAGTAGTAATAAAAAATATAAATATTATGAGCAAAAATGTTCATTATAAATGTTTAGTTTAGTAAGTACAAATGTTCAATTTATTATATATAAATATTCAGTTTATTAAGTATTAATTTTTAATTTTTTAATAGGTGCGCATGGAAATAGAAGAGGTCACAAACCAGACAAAAAATTAGAAGGGGTCATGAACCGATACGGTTCAACTAAAAAATTTCCAACTCTGCCCTAACACGTCTCTCTCTTTTGTCTAAAAAAATTTCAATTTAGTAAGTATAAATGTTCAGTTTGTTAAGTATATATGCATAGTTTATTAAGTATAATTGTTCAGTTTATTATGTATATAAATGAGACAAGAAATATGCTTTAGCGCTAGCGACACATGAGACTCACGTGATTGAGCGCCCTTCATTCAACGATGGCGCGCGATGGTAAATCCAACGATGACACTTATCATTTTTGCATCCCTCCCTCCCTTCTTTATAGCGTCTATCCTCCATTTTTTTTTCTTCCACTTCTTACCCACCTCTTCCACGTCTTTTCTCCTTCTATCCTCTACCTTTTTTTTCTTTTTGTTTCTATTGTATGTGTTTAGTTTATTTGTTACATTTGTTCAATGTATTTGTCATATATGTTCAATTTATGTTCATTTTTTATCTTTTTGTATGAGGTAACATGTTTGTTTCATCTGTTCAATTTATTTTTCATATTTGTTCAATTTATTTGTTATATCTGTTCATTTTATTTGCTATACATGTTCAATTTATGTTAACTTTTTATTTTTTTGTATGAGTCCAAATTGTTTGTTATATCTGTTCAATTTGTTTATTATATTTGTCCAATTTATTTGTTATACCTGTCAATTTATGTTCACTATTTATTTATTTTTTTGTATGAGTCAATATGTTTGTTACATCTGTTCAATTTATTTATTCACTTTTATTTTTGTATGAGTCCACATTGTTGTTACATCTGTCTAATTTATTCGTTATATTTATTCAGTTTGTTAATGTTCATTTTTGTTCTTGTATGTATACATTTTTATTTTATGTTCATATTATTTTTGTATCTGTTCAATTTATTATCGTATATGTTCATTGCCCTTGTTGTAAGCACTCTGGATTAATTAATGGATGTTGATAAAAACAAAAATATAAAATTAGTATAAGATATATGAAGAGTCATGTGAAATGAAGAAGCAAAAAAATAAAAAATGTTTTCAGTTTCACGAGACCTCACAGAATTGCTTTTCAGCTTTTGCAAGGCTGGGACGACGAATATTTTAGATTTTTGTTTTTTATTTGTTTGTACAATGAATGGAAAACATTATAAAATATCTTAAATAAAATATAACAATATTTTTTTACCAATTATGTAATATAAGATGCTACATGTATCATGTAATTGTATATTTTTAATTGTGGCAATTACTCGTTATGAAAATGGGTACGAAATAACTTTTACCCGTATCCGTATCCGTTAAATTAACGAAATTTTTTTTTTACTCATAACCGTATCCGTTAACTTAACAAAAATAAAATTTTATCCGTACCCGTCTTATCGAATGCGGTACGGATCGGTAGATGGATAAACGGATTTCATTGACGGTCCGGTCAGCGGAGTATAAATAAGCAAAGTAGTCATAGGCGCCAAAATTTTCTTTCCATCGATGGGAATCTTCGGAAGGAAGGAAACGATCACCTCCCTAAAGTTTTGCCTTCCCTATTTCTCAAATTTGCCTCCGTTCACTTCCCTCCTTCCTCCTCCGCTGCTGCCATGGAGGAGGAGATGATGGATGAGGACGAGTTTCGCAAAGAAAGCCTACTCAAGTACGAAGAGGATGAAAAGGCGCTTCTACTGGTTCGAGATGAGGCCATCGCTTCCCGACTATCCAAGTGGAGACGACCTGCTCTTTCCTCGAGTTATCTATCATCGTCAGAAAGTATAATGTATTTGTGCTTGTAGCTTCATATTTTTTTTATTGGTTTTTTGTGGATTTTGAGGTTTCTTTTTGTTTGTGGAAATACAGTATTTCAGCAACTGGAGATTGATCACTTTATTGGTGGGAGTCACAAGGAGATGTTGCCTAATTCGTTAGGTCCTGCTGCAATTCTTCTGTGACTCCCACCCTAAGTTACCCGGATACTCCAAAAACATCACGTATTCCGTATCCGACGCGTATCCGACGCGGATTCGCATGCGATTCGTGTGCGATTCGCATCCAATGTTCCACGTGGCGTATCCTGATATTTTAATGTATTTAGACCAGAGGATTCGGTCAAAATTCGCTTGGATACGCTTCTACATACGGTTCTGGATACGGCTAATAAAAGTGGGTTTGGAAGGAAGATAAAGGTCAGTATGGCGAGAAGAGAACACCTCTGAATTAAATAATGGGTCCCACTTCTTTTGTTTTCTAATAACAGTGTATCTTTTTTCTTTTGACCGTTGTCTTAGACACCATTTTCCAAAGCAATATTTGGGGTAAATAAATGAAATTTGTCTTTTACATTACTATGGCATGCATTAATGCCTTAATGGTCTACATCATTTCCCAAATTCATGGTTTATGTTATAGTAGCCTACGGGCGTCTTTTCCTTTCAAATTTTTTTATGTTATATATATTCCTTAATTTGTGCTTTTTCTGAACTAATTTATGCATTTTGTGTTATAGTCCTTAATTTCGTTGCAAAGCACTTCTACTTTGGAATTGTTTTATTATGATAATATGATGTTTAAAATAAAGCTAGCCTTATTTGATAAAAATTGTTTAATTCCGTCCAATAAAGAACTAATAGGTATTCACAATTAATATATAAATAAAAAATTAAAAATCTAACGCTTGAAAACACTTAAAAAAACCTGGTGACTGAAATATTTGACTGGTGTTACTTTATTTTTCATAATAATAAGGCTCGCTTTTACATTTGAATATATTTTTTTCAACAAATTTAGTTTTTTCCCCTCTCCTCTCTGGGATATAATTGTCTTTTTCAATTTTTCTGAACAAGGCCAACAATTCAAATCTCTTAAACTTTCATTTGATTGCACGTATAAAAAAATGACATGACATGACAAAAGATATTAATTACACGTATCCGAAAAAATTACTAATTATTTTACATACATTAAGGTGTCTTCCATAAATATATAATTATTTTATTATAATTTTTAATTATTTTATATATACTCCGTATCCTAATTTTTCAAAAAATAGCGTATCCCCGCACCCGCACTGTATCCGATACGACACCCGCACCCGCACCCGTGCAACATAGCTCCCACCAATAAGGTACTGAAGGGAAAGAAAAAGAAAAAATCTGTGAAATAATTACCTTCTCTGGATAGTCACAAGGAGATGTTGCCTAATATTTGGTGTAACCAGGGTAATTATTTCACAGATTTTTTCTTTTTCTTTCCCTTCAGTAAATGTAGGAACATTTTGTCCTTTCAGTTGCCCAATCCAATATATCTTTTCAATTATGAGGTCTATATATAATATATGTGGTGAGTTAAACAACTTTTGGTTTCTATAATTAATATAGTTAATTGTTTCAATAGCGTAGTTGCTTGTCTTGCTTTGTTTGTGATACTAAAATTTGGAAAAAAAAATTTATCCCGACATCTTAACTGAAATTACCTTACTCTGAACCCTTGGGACTCATCTTACTAATCAGATATCAAAACTACTATGGTAAGAGAATTATTTTTCCCTAATTATTCCAAAAAGAAAAGAAAATATTTAATCCAAAACTACAAGGGCAATGGCACTAGCGCGTTGATTTGATCCTCATGTAGGTTGTTCAGATTGTCTCGCAGTATCTCTATATTTTTATACATCTATATAAATATACATCCTGACATGAGACTGAGCTTTCACAGTAAAATATCTAGGATGCAGCAGTCCTACTTTCTTATCAACTGTCTTACCTTTCTGCGAAAAAGAATTCTCCACCAATTCTTATTTGTGGAATGATTTACAGGTAGAGAGAACAATCTATTACCTTTAGCCGATTAATATTTTTTGAAAGTGAGAATCTTTTGTGTTTACAGGTCACAGTGTGTGCTGTCATGTGCATGGATTTGAGCCATACTTCTACATTAGCTGTCCACCTGGCATAGGACTCCATAATATCTCACATTTCCGCCAAGCCTTGGAGGTACTTTGTACTACAGAGTAAAGACACCATGATTGCTTCATACATAGTGCCTATCCATCACATCCTAATTTTGTGTTCTTTTTTTTTTTTAAATTCACAGGGGACAATGAAGCACTCAAACAGAAATCGTAAAGTGCCAAAATTTGTAAAGAGGGTCGAATTAGTGCAAAAGAAGAGCATGATGTATTATCAGCCTCAAAAGGTCGAATTAGTGGTTGCATTGCCAGATATGGTTGATAGTTGCCATGGTAAGTTGGAGATAAACTTTAAAGGAAGTCCAAATTGGCCCCTTAAATTTTAGATCATGGTCAACATGGCTCCAAAATAAGTTCTCTCTTTTTGGTTGAACCAGACCTCTGAAGTACCAAATTTTTGTTTGTTTAGGCTTCATTTGAACTTCACTACGGTGCACTGATAGGACATTCAGTAGAGATCGCATTAAACACACGAAAGTTATAGTACGACATTATAGAATAAGGTACGTTAATAAAAGAAAATCAACAAGGTTTTTGATGCTATACAGTGAGAAACCTATATCAACTTAAATACACAAATGGAATAATGTACTTTAACATTTGCAGGTATACTTAAGAGTGGAATAAGAATAGACGAAGAGTTTTTTACATATGAAAGCAATCCTTTTGAACTCCGTTTCATGATAGCAATATAGTAGGTGGAAATTGGATTGAGGTCCCTTATGGCAAGAAAAGTGCTAAGAATATGTCTTACTGTCAACTCGAAGTTGATTGCTTGTATCCTTTTTCTATAATTGAAACTTTGAAAGTGTTGAAGAAGCACGTATTTCAGCTAAACGATCTGAGGATCTTTAGAATAAAATCCCACATCCTTTACGAGACCCCTTGATGATTTTTAGCAAACTTAAATAGAAGAGTGAATAATTCCTGGAACAGTGGTACATGGTTGAACTTTTCTGACCAGTGCATCCATCTTTTGGGTACAACCAGTTGCCAGGTTGCACAACAACTGGTTTCGGTACTGATCACAACTGATGCTGAACCAGCGAACAGTGCATCTCAGTACTTGTTTTGGGAGCCACTTCTACAAATTGGCCCATTCTTGATCACAATATGATTCTCAAATGTTACTTCAGTAACATGTATTAACAAAATTTTTCCCTTAAAAATGCATTAAAAGATGCTCAGATTTGATAAGCCATGCACTAGAAGGCGAGTACTCAAAGATGGCACCATTTCGTATTCTAAGTTTTAATATAGAGTGTGCAGGTCGGAAGGGTTTATTTCCAGAACCTACCCTTGATCCTGTTATTCAGGTTAACTAATTAGATTTGTAACATTACCTTTCGAAATGCATAGCTTTAGTTTCATTCTAAAATTTTATTGTTTTTCTTCTATGTTTGAGTAGATTGCGAACTTGGTGACTCTGCACGGCAGAGACCTGCCCTTAATACAAAATGTCATGACTTTGAAATCATGTCCATCTATATTTGGAGTTGATGTGATGTCATTTGATACTGAGAGAGATGTTCTACTTTCTTGGATGGTTAGTTATTTACTTGGGTGAATGATTTCCTTTTCAGAATGATCTGGTGTAATTTATACATGCACTGTGTAGGATTTCATCCGTGAAATTGACCCAGATATCATAATAGGTTACAACATCTGCACATTTGATCTTCCATAAGTGACAAGGGGAGGTTGTCTGCATGGCCTAGTACAAGTAAATATGAAAGGCTTGAACTTTTTTTTTTAATTTTTCTAATGTAGGGTACTAGATTTAATTGTAAATTATTATTAGTAAACGCCTGTACTGTTTGCCAACAAATATTTCAATATCAGTTCTTTGTATGATCACTGTCTTTCATACTAGTACAAATGTGCGTAGTCCCACAAGTAGTCTATTGATTTATTCAACTTATATTTATGTATAATTGAATTTGGTACCCCTTCTTGGGGTTCTTTCGTTCAAAAAAAAAAAAAACCCTTATATTTATGTTCATACATAGCTTCATAAATCATAAGCAGTCTATTGAATTGTTCAACTTATTTATCTGTTTCCGACGCTTTCCAACCAACAAATAAGTCAATAGCCTCATCAAATTGAATAAGATCCACCGTGGAAATATTAGTGAAAAAAAATATTCACAGTTGAAATATTAGTTAAAAAAAGCAAAAAAATTGTTGCATTTCACGACACCCAAAAAGTTGTGAATTGGTGCCTCCTATTTTCTGGAGCAATCTAAATGCGCGATGCAGCAATAAAGGATAGAGTTGCACACTGCTGCAGCTCGTAGAAATTATTGCTCTTCCACCATCATTGAATCCCCAGCGTACTCCTTTCCACAATACACAACAAATCCTTGCCATTAATTGATGAACGAAAAATAACGTCAACGAGTTGCTCCAAAGCAGCGGTGGACTACCTATTTCATTTTGTGGTCCAATTGGAAGATTTAGTTTTTTAAGTGCGGCGTTGCGATAAAGAAATATCAAAATAAGTCAACCATTGCGCTAATTATTCAACAAATTTGAATCTCGGGTAATGATTTTACTATCTACGGGATATCAAACCACAAAAATTGTTGCAAGTATATCATATCATTGCTTCAAACAAACATTGATGAAGACATCCATATTTAAACCCTAATCATTTCTACCGTTTATCTGATTTTTGTTTCAATAGTAACAATTTCATAGACTATAAAAATTCATATAAAATAACACAACAAGAATCAAAAGCTTTCTTATTTACAGACGAGTTCCAATGATCTCTACTCCCGCCTGAAGCCTTTATTAAAGACAGATTCCAACTGCACAGTGAATTCATGGTCATTTAAAGCAATCCTTGACAAAACACAGGAAATCAAATTGAATTCCATGTAAAGAACAGACCTGAATGTTGACGGTTGCAGAGCTACATAACGGAAGACCTGGGTCTTGATAAAAAGGCAATAGTAAATTACATATTGTCAGACATCGGTGAAGCTAAGAAAGATCAAACGACCCCTGCCCTTCATTGATGGCATAAAGCAATTTTTTGTACATCACTTCCTGCAAATGCATAAAGAAAGCCTCTCATCACCAACTATTCGACACCTAACAACACATGCTCAGATGTGTATGTATGTGTGTGTGTGAAGAGAGAGAGAGAGAGAGAGAGAGAGACCTTTGTTGAGTAAGGAGGAAGCTTAAGGTAATTGGCACAGGTCATGACACTGGGCAAGTCGTCATCTGCAGATTCATTAGCTCCAGCGGCAGAAGATACATTTGTCATATTAGAAGGATGCTGAAAAAGGAATTAGAACAGACTTCTATCAAATGAAGGGAGAAAAGAGAGCAAATAAATTGGAATTATAATATAATTCAAAAGAAGTACCTTTCTGACTATTGTCAGCTTCGGGTTGAGAGCAGCAAGGCCACCAGGTGGAAGCCGGGGAGCGCCAGTGACAAATTGGCAGAATGCATGCTGCTGTTCTGGTGTAAATTCTGCCATAATCTCTAGGAGCTGAAACAAGGACAACACAATACAATAAAATTTGTTTTCTATAAAGGCCAGATGATCTTAATGTTTCTGTACAACATCAGCAAGAAGTGATGTTGATCTGATTTTATTACTTGGTTTGAACAAAAACTGTATTATGTAACTACTCGGCTGCTTTATTCATCTCCAAGTCCAATATTTGCCATAAATCATGTCAAAAAAGTTAGTATTGATCATTCCAGACAGCTTTTGTGCATTTGGGAAGCTTTCTATTATAGGGGGGGGGGGATCTTACATTGACAATAACAGGGCTCTTAGCAGTATAGCCATGATCAAATTTAATATGATCAACCAGAGTGTCAGCCTGGAATATATAGCATTTTCAATTTGTCAGAAATAAATTACAAAATCTTTTATCTTTTAGTGTACAAATACAGCAAAGTAAATACATATAATACATTACCTCCCACAACTCCCTGCGGCCACAAAGTAAGTAGTCAAGCTCATGAGGTGAGAATATTTGAAGCGAGGTGATGTCAAAAACCTGAAGAAACCCAAAATGTAACTTCATGAACTCAGACAAGAATAATAAAAGCAGAACATAGATCTATTAAGGCTACACTAAGATACACCAGGAGGAAAACAAATGATTAAAAATAGAACATATCTAAGAGTACACCAGGAGGAAAAAATGATTAAAAAATAAGAAAACTTCCGTAGGGATTAATTTCAGTTGAGAACTTGTAACAAGGATGAGTAGTTATCTATGTAGAATAATTTTTTTTTTCTCTCAGCCATTACAACTATAGCCTTTCAAGATTAATCTCATTACAATTCCACACTCATTCAAAATCTCTCCATTGCTTTTGTTAAAACTACATCTATCCACCAAAAACATCAATCTTTTGCCCCATATCTTTTAGCTAGACTCTGCCGGTCCATGTCAAAGAAAGAGAAGGATAAATATAGTATGGCAGAATCCTCCCCAAATTGGACTCCCAACCCAGATCTTCATCAGGTAAACAAACCACCAAAGTACATAGATTGGAAAGTTTCTCCTATTTATTTTGTCCTTATCAGGGGATTTGGCAAAAGAATAAAATGCACGTCTTCACTTTGTAGGAACAATTGATTCCCATCAAGATGCATTTAATGTACCAACCATCTCATTTCAACCTATTCATGAATGAGACAGACCCTGTTATAATACAAAAAACAAAAATTTCCAACTGATAGATTACCTGGTTAAACCCAGTCCTAAATGCCTCCATCTGCCGTGCTATTCCCGTCTTGACTGTTGCATCAACTACCAAAGAGATGTATTCCTTCAAATTATCAATATTGACCTGGGAAAAAAAAATGTTAGACATTCAACACGATGCAAAGGTGGAGCTTCATTAAATTACAAAGGGATCAAACCAAGTTCAATCAGAAGAACTAAATGAGAAAAAAAGATGATAGTACAAAAGGTAGATTTGGAACCAAATAATAGTACAAGTCCTCAGATTGGAAAAAAAAAAAAAAAGACAAGTCCATGCATAATAGATTGCAAAAATCAAGACAAGGGCATTCACACATCTTGACCGCAATGGAGACCCACTGTTGCTAGAAGGTTGGTCATTCATTAATTTAATCAAATAACTATAACTATTGGTGTCATGTGTGATTGTATAAGAACCAGAGCAATTTAACAACACTCACCATTGTGCTTTCTTCACCTTCTTTAAGGACATAATCAGGATAGCCTGGAAGTGTAAAATCAAGGCACAGGTCTTCAATTGGGGCTCCACGGAAGCACAAGTCATCAATAGATTGGGTACTGTCACCAGAAGACTCCAGATATTTTTTGCGATGTACAACGATCTGCAGCTCTTGTAGTATCTTACCAAATTCAGTGTCAAATGAGAGGATATCGTGCAAATCCAGATCCTGCAGAAAAAAAGCCATATTTCACAAGGTTACTGCGCTAAACCTCCCTACTCGACTGTCACCAAAAGCATTAGTACTACAATTCATATGAGCCTGTGTTTGGTTGCGCCACAAGTGTGGAATAGCTCATTATTCCCAACTTACACCCCAAGCCATTCTACTTAAGGAGGATGGTTAAGTTCTTAACAAAGTTTTAAGTACCGTACGCTTCACACTACGTATCGCACGGTACGGTACGAGTCAAAGCCTAATCGAGACGTACTGTGCAGTGTATCAGAAATGGAGGGTATCGCCAGAATCGTGCGCAATCCAACGAACGATACATGTATCGTATCGAATCGTGCGATACGAACGATGCGGTAGTGACCAATCAGAACGTGAGATAGATGCGACGATTCAATTTTTCCAATAAAATATTAGGTCACCGCTTTTATTTGTGTGCCAGGGGAGAGTGAATGTTAAAGGGAAGGGAAGCAACCGACAGGTGGGACCCATATTAATTGGACATGAAATGGGCTCAATCAGGCTTCACCCCTATGTTTGTCCTTTCCTTATTTCAGCTAGAGAATTCAAACGTTGAAGATAATAAATAATGATTATATCAATTAACTTACAGATATTTATATTACATAATTCAAATTATTAATTATTAATCATTATACTAATTATAATTTATATAAATTAATAATATATATAATACAATATAACGATTATGATAATTATAACCTATATATATTATAAAGTATAATATTTTATAAACAATATAATAATTTGTAATGTATATGAAATTATAATAATATAATATTTACAAGTGCAATATAATGATTAAAATGACTAAAATTTTTATATTTTGTACAGTAAAAATGATGTAATAATGTTAATAATAATACAGTAATTTACAATATAATTTTATAATTTATGTTCGTCTTTTCCTTATTTCAGCTAGAGAATTCAAACGTTGAAGATAATAAATAATGATTATATCAATTAACTTACAGTATTTATATTACATAATACAAATTATTAATTATTAATCATTATACTAATAATAATTTATATAAATTAATAATATATATAATACAATATAATGATTATGACAATTATAATCTATATAGTATAATATTTTATAAACAATATAATAATTAGTAATGAATATGAAATTATAATAATATAATATTATACAATATAATGATTAAAATGACTAAAATTTTTATATTTTATACAGCAAAAATGTAATAATGTTAATAATAATACAGTAATTTACAATATAATTTTATAATTTACGCAGATGATGTTACTCAAAAAATTAGACAGATCATACAGAAATAACCAATACTCATAGACGACCCCTAATGATGCCTAGATGGATGAATGATTATAATGATATTGCGCTTTACTAAAACTTCCTTTTAATGACAATCTTCCAATAAATGTTCTAACTAATTATTCTACTTGATTTCAAGGATAGCTTAGTGTATATTTGACGATCCATTACGATACACGATACATGATTCGATACTAAATCCCATCTAAATTAACGATTCTAAAACTATGGTTCTTAAGAAGTTATAAAATTTGTTCAGAACAAAAGTGCCCTTTTAAAGTTACTAGAAGGCCTTAATTTAGCCTACATCATGCTAATCAAGGATCAATATTCTAAAAGTGAGCTTCTATAACTACCCAGTTCTTAGGAAATATCAAGATCACACTATGGTTAACTCACACCCTAAAGCAAATCCAGGTAAAACAGAGCTGCAATTCAATGAAGGTCCAATGTTCTTGAGGTAAGCAGAACCATATGCTATAAACAACGAAGGTTTCTGCCATTTTAAGATTTGGACGCATTAACAAAAAACAAACCAAGAAGCAAATAATGCATTTACCTGACCCAGCACAAGTTTGTATAATGCAGTTGACAAAGGCAAGTCCAGAAGCCGACCATCCTGCAGGGCTTTAGCCATCACCCGACCAAGCAACCGGAAATACTCCACTGCCTTATAAAGCTGGCTCCCTTCCGACATGTCGGCATTAACTGGCCAGGGACGGGGGAACAATCCAAGCGGGGACCGCACCAAATCATCCCTCGTACCTGTCAAATCGACACCTGACTTCTTCCCATCCAAATTAACATCTGTTTCCATCACAACACTCTCTTCAAAATCAGAAGAGGAACGCCACAAACCAAGACTCGCCTTTTGCAGGTCATGACTCAAAAGTGTGTAGAACTCAAGCGTGGGGCCCAACCCAGTACCAACCTCCCCAAAGTACTCTACCTCAAGCACTGCCTTCTGACCAGAGAACATTTCCATTACCTTGGCGGCTGAATCTAATATCCTATTTCTTGATACACGCACCTTTTGCCGCTGCAGACGGCCAACACGGACCTCCCGCTCACTAGAGGAATTAGTGTTATCAGCACCCTGCTGCTGCTGAAGACGGTGCAATGCACGAGACAAACCGAAGGCCGTCGAATAAAAATACTGACGCCTAGTTTCAAAAGGGAACAAAAAAGGGCATGACTTGGTCAATTGGTAACACCATGAGGGAAGGCTTCCACTACATAAAGCAAGCACGTCTTGAATCTGCCTTGCAAGCTTGGGTGTCAGCTTATTGTTAACAAAATCCTCATGTGGAACCCTTCCACCAGTCTTGTAAAGTTCATCAAGATTACAAATTCGTCCCTCAGCGAAATCATCAGACACGGTCTGAACTCTTAGACGTGGTGCAAGCTGGTTCAAACCCTCAAGAACGCGTAATAAGGCCAGTATGTTGTACGTTGGGTTTGACCTCTCCATGTCGCAAGGCAACTCACCTTGTAATAAACTGTCAAGAAGGGAAACCTGCTGGCTTCGCCCATCAGTCCCAGCTCTGGAAGTACCAGATTTTGACTTTGCAGCTGACAAAGCAGAACCAGATCCACCCTGAGCAGTGTTCGCATCTGCTTTCTGATAAGTTATGGTAAATATGTCACTCCAAAACCTGCTTCCGTCATTTGGTAAATCAGAACCATTGAACCTCTCTTCATCCTCTTCATCATGCACCATCTGACGCTGGATTGCCTGGTATATAGTCAAGTTCTTGCTAAGTTGTCGGCCACCAGCAGTGAATGTAAGCCGGTTGTGATGTTCACTATTGCTTCCACCAAGTCCCAAACCACGGCGGTCCCGGCTGCTTCCGCGAATTCCACGACCACTAACAGATGCCAGCCCAGCCATTGCAGCAGCAGCGAATGACATGGCACCACGTGAGCCAAACACGCTGCTCATTGCACGTAAATCAGCAGGATCAGGCCTCGAGTTGGTATTTCTGGCACTAGATCCCGAGAGGAGTGGTTGTGACTGGCTCTCATTTGTAGATGATGCAGGATTGGAATCCTCAGCTGGGTCACCAAGTTTCACATCATGCACCCTCTCTGGGACACAGATGGGAAGAGAACTGTCTCTCAGAACCTGATAGAAAATAATGAATAAACAAGTAATAATACCAATTAAAAATGTGAAGATGACAGCAACGATAATAACAGCAATGGCAACAAAAACAATCTAGTACCATATGCAATGAATATCAATAGCAAAATTAGCATTAGTCCCTATACTTAAAGAGTGGTGATAGTTAAAGACAAGTGTGCACTAGAGACCAATAGCTCTTGCTTAGTCTTGCCACACCTGATTTGGCATGCAACAAAATGATTGGAACGGTCTTACTGAAACTGCATAAAGGGGGGGGGGGGGGCAGGAGCAGTAATGCATTCCGATGAAACACACTGCAGGAAAGAATATAGAATGGATTACATCATCATGGTCATCATCTTCATCTTCCGAAATATCATCCTCATCAATCATTAGAGCATCATCTATCTCAACTGGAGAAGCGTCCAGCTCATCGTCCTCCTAAAGGAATAGCATCAACAATGATGAATAATAAAAAAAAAAGGTTTTTTTAAAAAAATGTACTTTCTGCTAAAAAAAATCAGCAAAATCTCTGAAAAGTGTTTTAAAAAAAACCCCAGACTAAGTTTGTGCAACACACTTAAGATAAAGGTTCTAACTTCTAAGCAAAACAAAAGCAAACCTCGGAGCTAGAATCGTCATGAGCAGGCTTCATTTCTGTATCTTTCTCAGAGGTGGGCTTCCTGCGTCCAGCATTTCTTGTCTGTGGCCCCTTCAGCTCCTCTGAAGATGGTTTCAAAACTGCCTTCCCCTTCCCTTTTGAAGAGCTCGTGTTGGCGCTCCCACTTGCTTCTTGTGAATCCTTGCCTGATGTGCCACCGCCAATCTTTACTGATGATCTAGTGGATCTAGTAGAGCGACGTGCTACTGGACTGGATCCTGATGGTGCTGTCACAGCAGGCCCTGCGGTGGCAGATCCAGACTCCGAATTCGTTGAAGGTTTATGTGTGGACGATGAATCTGTGCGCTGAATTCTCGGCCATAGAAAATCCTCCACTGCTGCTAGGCTTGCCAGGGGATCGATTAAGACAACATTAGATGAATAATCGCGCAGTGACTTCTCACCCTGGGCTCGGCAGAGGCGTAGCTTGAACGGATGGGAAAGTGCACTCAGACCAGATGAAAGCCTGGACCCACCACTGCTCGATGACCTGCCTGAATGGCTGAGCACAACTGGAAATCGCTCCAGAGATGACAAAGCATTCTGAAGCTTCTGCACAAGAGTAGTCATGGGTGCCTCACTTCCATCCTTGTCAAAAGGAAGGGCAATTGAGATGAACGACTTGTAACGTCTGATTGCTTGATGACGCAGTTTGGGATCAGTGACCTTTTCTTTGCCAAAAGTGCCGCATGATAAATAGTTCAGCAGTGCAATGACAGCACCACTCCCAATGAACTCGAATGTGGACACACCATCACCCTTGCTGAGCTCGGTAAGCATTTCAGAAACGACCTCATCTAGCTGTCCTTCAACGCCATCTGATATATCAAACGAACCAGCAGCAGAAACCTTCGACTTTCCTTTCCCTTTTGCTCTAGCAATCTCAGCACCAGCGTTAAGTTTCGCACAGAGAGTCCTCAGGAGGCGAAGGTCATCAGTGACCCCAACATCATTTGAATCAGGGTCAGCAGGAAAGTACTTCTCCTTGAAGGATTTCGCACACCCACTGACTAGAACACGCAAGGACGAGCTTGACCCTGGAGTGTCTGTAGAGCCACTAGCTGGCGTCGGGGTTTTAACTTCGTCCAAATTGGTGCCATCCGTGCTGGGACCACTACTCCGTCTGCGATATCGTCGGGACCGTGATGATGTGCTGCTAAGGGACTCGCTGTCCTTATCAGTGGCAGGCGTCTGATTGGGAGTTGCATTAGAAGGTTCTGGGCCTATGAGGTTCTCAATGGCATGAACCACACCTTCTCTTACAAACATCTTTGAGAATGTCCCAGGAAGCTTCTCCATCAGGGTTTCAGCTATCTCAAGAGCAGGAATGAGCACTTGAGGATCTTTCCAGGCCAAAATACCAGCCAAAAAGCTGTAAAAAATCCAAACGAACTTTAGACAAAGGCTAAAGTCACTTCACACAAAACTACAAGTAATCAAACTGTCAATGTACTAGGACAAGGATTGGATCGCAAAAATTGTTCCTTACCTGGATATGTTTGTTGTGCCAAGCAAAGTCTGAATCATGTCAGCAGAGCTGTAGTGCATTAGCTTAGCAATAACAGAGAGGCATTTGTGACGAATAGGGCCATTTATGCTGGACCCATACACCTATTGAAAAAATTATTGGTCAGAAATGCCTAAATTTAATGGCATATTTTCACAGATTCATCCTTCCTGCTGGCTGGCTAGGAGCCATTGGACATTCTTATTGAATGTAATTAGTACAAACCTTCAATCGCTTATTTTGTTCTCGATATTTGGGTTATTTCTGTTACTGCAACTTCTTGCCAAGCCTTACATTCTTTGTACATCTTTACTTCACCTCATCTACACCACACGGAAAAAAAGAAAATCACATACCTGTGTTAAAACAGGCAGAAGGTCCATGCCAAACTGTTGAAGCAGCTCTGGCTGCTCCTCCAGTAGCTTCTCACGAGCAGAGGCTTCATTAGTAGCACTGGACTCATCTTGTTTACTGGAAGTGGCAGCAGGAGATTTCCTGGAGGAACCCTTGATAAGAGCACTGTAGATGGGTAGAGATATGGTCCCTCGAGGTATTGGTGGAAGAAGCTCATCAGACAGGTTAACAATCTCAAATATCTGCGAGTAACACAAATCGAATAATGATTAGCCTTAGATTATGTAACTGGGCTTAGTAATAGATTAGCTTGTAAATTCAAATTCGACATGAAACAATGTCTTTGATACACATGTCTAGTTTGTATGTACTTTCGAACAGCAACAACAAATTAATCCAACTTGTATCAAAATTCTTATCCAATTATGACAATGGTACCTTGATAATAACGAAAAACTAAAAAACTAGGAACAGCAATATCAGCAACAGTAATTAACCCAGCTTGTACCAGATTCTCGTTCACCAACAACAACAGTACCTCAATAATAACGAAAAACTAAGACTAGGAACAGCAATATCAAATGCTTAATGGCATAAACAAATTCTATAAGAAACAACTGTAGCAAAAAGCCAAACTCGCAAACCACAATAGAGTAAGGAAAGCAAGCATTAGATTTCGCTTTGATGTAGGAAAGAATAGATATCTGGCAACATCATCTGGCCACCAACAAAGCCAGATGCAACCAACTTTCCATTACATCGCCATTATTTTCAACCCAACATATAATTGAGTAAAACAGTTTTATCATGATGGTTCGCTAGCTCAAAACACTCAGTTTGGTCAATTGAAATTAATACAGGCATCTCACACTGTTTCTTTCGACAGACACATGACCTGATGGATGCCAGATAAACTGATACTGCATGTATCAGCAAATATGTAACTGAATTTTAAAATAACACAGCTACTGCGATGACCAGAGGTCAATGTACCTGTTCTGGTGGCCTTGTTAAAGCAGGTGAAACAGTTGTACCAGAAACTAGGCCAGAACCTGAGAGGATGTCCTTTAAGGTCCCGCTGATTCCTAGAAGGAGAAGGGTTTTAGCTGCTAACGAAGAGCCACTTGCACAGGTTGAAAGGAGTCGAATAACACCCTAAATATAATTGTCAGAACAATAGATTATCACCCAAGACACAAGAAAACAATGAATAATCTATCCCAGCAACAACATCAGAAAATAACAAGGCAATATTTTATGCATCCTTCAGATATTATAGCACAAAAACTTACTTTGGCAAAGACAGCTCATAGGTGTGACAACCATTTCAATTGTCATGACGAAATGTCCTTGGAACAACAACAACTACTACTACTACTACTACTATGACAACCTACTATTATTTTTAAAGCAACTGTTCACTAGCAGAGGTAGAAATATTCCACTGGGTTCGATACATGTATTTTGAAGGCTTTTGTAAATATATTTATTGAAAATATATGCTCATTAATTTAAATTGCAACGTGAGTAGGGTCAGTACCAAGTACTCTACAACATGGCTCCAGCATTGCTAAGTCTACATTATAATTTCAATTATTTACTCTTATAATCATATTTTTAACACCACCATTATTTTAATCTTTTCTGCAGTCTAAAGTCTAAGCCTTTTGTCCCAAACAAGTTGGGGTAGGCTAGAAATGACACCCCGACCCTGGTCATTTCTTGTATATATGGCTGAGTTTTTACGCTGGCTCGCCAAGCCTATCGCAAGCATGCGGGCTTGAACCCTGGATCTCTTAGAAGAGAGCCAAGTGCTCTTACCACCTGAGCTACTAGACCATTACTTTCCTATTCCTAAACATGCTACCAAACAAACAGCATCATAAATATGGACTCCCTGAAGAATTGGTTAGTTCCTAGAGTCCACTCAATCATATAGAACAATTAAGATTACAGAATGGAAAATTTTGTTGTGCAGGATGATAACAGCGCCCTTACTGTGTATGTAGATGTGCTCAGTGACGACTGGCCAGCAGAATTGCTAACAGAAATCAAATTAGCAGCTTGTGCAACCAATCCGTGATTGCAGAGCTCATCCAATTTATCAGGAGATGACGCAAAAGCTTCCGCTATGCGTGTCAAACAGACTGATGCATGCTCGAGCACCTTCACATATAAGATTCTTGCAATTAAAACATTACAAAGAAAATATACATCTGGTTGAGCACCTTCAAATATATAAGTTCTTGGGAGACGACAGATCCATGGAACATTTTACAAAAATTGAAATTCAACCCGGTCAGAATCTAGCAAGAGAACAAGCTACTTAGTCAGGAATACATCCAGAAATAGGGCATTTGCTCATCTCATCCTATTATCAGATATGACCAATAGTAACCAGGTCCCAGAAAACAATTTGGAAAGGGGGCCTTATTTATATATTCACCCACAATCAAAACTCTAATAAGCCATATTTACCTTTGAGTCGTGATAATTTAGAAGATTGGTCAGCAGTGGGACAGCTTCCATGACAAAGTCTGCTGCATCAGAAGGAAGCTTGCGGCACATATTTGCTGCAGTAGACAATGCAACTCTCTGACATGCAACACCAGATGACCGCATTAGGTGAAACTAAACTAGCCAAAAAAAGAAAACCACAAATATCATATGCAGGGACGGCAATGGTGGGGGTACCTGGACACCAGTGGAGAAGAAATCGAGATAAGAGAGTACAGCCATCAGCGCACCAGCACGCAAACAAGCAGTAGGGTGCTCCTGTGATATCTTTTTGAGAGCTTGCAGAGACTACAATTGAGAGAGAGAGAGAGAGCGAACAATTGTTAAGTAGATCTTAACAACTATGGGTGTGTTTGGATGTCACACGAACAAGGGATGAACAAGGGTTGCGCGAACAGGCGTTGTTCGTATGGTGTTCATCCCTAGTTGGCCAAAAAGAGGAAACTACGAACAGGGGGTTTTGTTCGCGGAACTTCTTGTTCGCGTGTTGTTTGGTTTCCACGAACAGCCGCTGTTCGTGAACAGGCTGTTCGTGAGCACTTCCAAACACACCCTATGATAACTTCCACTAAAAAATCAAATGAGCAGCTTCTTCAACACACTCTTTTTTATTCCAAAATCAGGCATGCTTAAACTCAACACTTCACTTTAGAAAACATAAAGAACTATTTTTTAACCTGTTCGGCAAGGTCCATGTATTCAATCGTGAGGAGGCGGGCACAGAAGCAAGGAACAGCACCATAATGCACCACAGCAGCACAAGAGGATGGAAGTACGTCACACAAGTGTGAAAGTGCCCTAGCGGCGAGTAGCATAATGTCAGGGTTGCTCTCGTGATTTAGCAACCCCACTAACACAGGGACAAATGAATCCACTGAGAATGAACCCAAAGAATCCTCAGTACCTATTGACAACATATCACACAGTTGCGTTAGTGCCTCCACTTGTCTACCTTCCTCGCCATCAGCTCGTAGACCTGTTAATATTTTTTTCAGCCGCCCTCCCTACAAAAAGGAAATATATTGTTATTAAATTATGTGAGTTTTCGATGGGCCACAATTCACCATGGTCATGAGCAATGGTTCTCCACCAAGGAAAAACATATGGTACAGATAGAAAGATTTCAATCTAAGACCAAATGGACTGCTCAGGGCCATAACATAGCTAACTGACGCAGGGTACTGAGAATCAAATTCAGGATTCCAAGTGAAAACTTAAGTTTACATTTATAAGAAAATGTCTGCATGAACAGATGTTAATCAATAAAATTTACATTTATAATGAAATGGGACATCAAAGTGAAAATTTCGAAAATTATGCAAACAAACCACATTGACTGCAGACTTGATTCGTCCACTAAACCGAATCAATATTGTGTCAAAAATATTGTGTCTGTTATGATTTGAGGTAAATATTGTGTCAAAAATATCAACTGTGCAATGATTTGAGGTATCAAAAATACTATAAACAGATGCAATTTTCAATCAATATTGTGTCTGTTAACATCACCTGCTGAGATGATGATGCTGCACCGGCAGATAAAGCTGATGAAGGAAGGAGATCATCAAGGCCAGCTCCAAGCTTACGAAGAAGCCCTTGCAAAGCACTGCTGGCAGTTGTGAAATTCTGGTGCAGTAGACCAGAACCACCTTCACTGTCATCCTCATCGGCTGATCCACTGCCTCCACCAGCACCAGCAGCGGCTTCGAAACTCAATCCGAGTAACCTCTCAGCCTCTCTTTCTCGTTCACGAGCCCGAGACGAGAGCGGCTCAGGCGGCTCCTGTTCTTTTCCCTTGCCAGAGCCCGACCCCGACCCACGGCGCCGGCCAGACGAAGACTCAGCGGGTGTATCCATGTTGGCTGAAGGGGGAGGGAGAGAAGAATTAGCAGCGCGGCGGGAACGGGTGATGATAGGAGGGTTAGGTGGGATAGAAGGAGCAGATGAGGTAGAGGAAGAGGAGCGGGGGCGCTTAGTGGAGCGGGTGGTGGGTTCTTGAGAAGAGGACGCCTCCGCCCGCTTGCGGCTCCGCGTTTCCATACAAGGAAGAGGGAAGCTCGCCTCCCTCGCCCAGAGGGGGCGCCGGAGATGGGAGGAGGAAGGGGAGGAGAAACGAGATTAAATCAAGAGATCGGTTCTCATCGGAGGGGAGGGAGAGATGGGACGGGGTTTGGATTGTCGGATTGAGGGGTCGGAGCGGCGAGATCTACCGCCGACGAATGGAATTTTGTAGAGGGGATTGGGAGGGGGTGAGGCGTAGAGCTAGGGCTTGAATGAATTGGATTGATTTGGGATGGGATGGGATGGGGAAAGAAAAAGGGGAAGGGGAGGAGGCTCTTTGTTGGCGAGTCAGTGTGTGTGTGTATGTGCGCCTGTGTCTGTCCAGGAAAGGGGCGGTGCGGTTGATTGGGTCGGGGTTTGCTAAGTTTGCCGCATCTCTCCGATGAACAGGGGAGCTTTGGAATATGCTTCAGCCTGGCCTGTGTTTGTGTTTGTGTATATTTAGCTTTTTTTCATGGGCTTGGATTTGGGTTGTGCTCAGTGCTCATTTGTGACTGAAAATCTTAGCAAAAGGCCTCTTCAAGATTGAGTTTTTAGGTTTCTGATATGTTTGGTCCAATGGTAACCCATTATCATTATCTACTTCGACAATACATATAAATATCTACATTTAATGTATAAAATTTTTTTATTGGACTATATTGTAAAAATAATAATTTTAGGGTCATCGACGAATAACTTCAACAAAAATATATTCAATTTTTCACCGATGACCCTAAAATTATTATTTTTATAATATAGTCCAATAAAAAAATTTGTTATACATTAAATGTAGATATTAATATATAATTTTTTTAATGTATAAATAAATATACATAGAAATATATGTACATAATAATATGTATCATATATTTTAATTATATACAATAATATGTATTTAATATATAAAATATACGATACATTATATATATATGTATGAATAAATATTACAAACATATTCAATATTATGTATTTAACATGCAATAATTTAATTATATACTTATATTTTTATAATAGATGTTTTAATTATGTTTAATTTTTAATTATAAATTATATATTTTGTAATAATAAAAACTTTGGGGGCTAAAATGCAAAATTTGCATTAAAAAAAGATTGTGAATTTTTTTTGTTTGGATCGTCATTTGGGATGACGATCCAAACAAAATAATTTCACAACCTTTTTTTTAATATTTGTTTTTTGTTGGATTGTTGGATCGTCATTTCGAATGACGATCCAAGCTTGGGTCGTCAACTGGGATGACGATCCAAGGGTATTGGGCTTTCGTCAACTGGGATGACCATCCAGCAACGTTAGTATTAAAATTTCGATTTTTTTTCTGTTATTATCAAAATTAATATGAACAGTAACGTCATTATTAATTTTTTCGGAGCCTTGGCAGTTTGCAGTTTTCAGTTTGGTAGAGTCCATTAAGGACCAGCGCTAACCTTCAATCCGAACCGTCCGATCTAATTTCGACGGACATATTTTTAGGACCGCACGAATCTCGAGGGATCTGATATTAGTCACGGAACATCTATCATCGATCGGACAGTTCAGATCATAAGTTTGCACTCTACTGATCTTTTAAGATCAGCAGGGGATGTGATTCTATCCATTAAGTGTGTGTTTGAAGGAACGATATCCTCTACATTCCTCAGCAAGAACTCCAAATGTTGTGCATATGAGCTCATATGAACATTAGTTAGCGAAATGTAGCTTGCATATTTGCATTTTTAATGTTTTTTACAATTTTTTCCCCTTGGTAACTTTTTTTTAGGGTCAGTAAATGCTGACAATTTTTTCATTAAGAAAAAAAACAAAAGTTTTAAAAAAGTATAACAATCAAAACTCAAAACAATACCAGCATCAAAAACTGATATAGCACAACATATGAACGGCATAGAATCCTACAAACATCTATACCTAATGTATCGTTATTATACCGGTACCAACTCATCGAAATCTAGTTCGTAATCTACTGAGTATCTATGAGCTGCTCTCGAAACAAGCAGAACCACACAACCTGACTCATCCAGACACAATCCGTAGTGTAACACTTTAACTCCCAATTATGAGCTTGCATATATCACCACGGACGAGGCCGTAAACTGAGAATTGTTTTTTTCTTATAAACTCATACATTTTTTCCCCTTCGTAACTTATAAACTCTTTTTTGTTTAGTTTAACAGAATTAACATAATAATTGTCGGCAAGGCCTACTTTCGTAAAAACATAATAAATTCGGACATAAACCATTTCATCATTTATTAATTATCTAGTATTTTCCAAAAACGTTTTTACAAACATAGACATAGCAATTGACAATTGAGTTCAATATTTTATCTAACTTGCTTAATACTCGGAACGCCATCGCCTGAAAGTACAATTGTTGTGTTTAAAACTTGTGATTTGCGAATGATAATCGATGCTAACCCCGTAACTTTGAACTGTATTCAATACATCTAAGCGTAATTAATCCTACTAATCTAACCAGTGTACAATTGTATATCTCTGATTGGTGTTCTCCAACTACTCCACGTGCTTTGGTGAACAACCTTCCTGTGTCCAGTCCAAATCGCCCAACCACGGCTTTACTTTCCTCTTTATTTTTTTTGTGATAGACTCTAGTGCATGCATTTCAACTGCTCCTATTTAGCGGCAGTTGCACCCGTATGGATTGTACCTTTGATTTATTATATCGGACTGAAATTTCTCCTTTCTTATGCTGTCATCTGAAAATGACCAAACAGCTCTTACTATCATTTATCTACCACACTTTTGGTTGGCATTTTTTTTTATTATTTATTTTTTTATTTTCCAGTTTAGCACACGAATAGGAACTTGAACAGAGGAAAGTACCCTTCGCACAGTACTAGCTAGTCACTTTTGTTTAGTTGGCTTGCAATTTTGTCTTTGAGCTATAGCTAATCGAGTGCACCGGAAATAATTTCATTTGTTTTTTTTTTTCTTTGGTTATAACTTATTCCTGAAATGCTCGTGTGGTAAACCGGTGGTTGTGCTTTCACTATAAGCGCATTGCTTAATTTCAGGCAGTTCCCACCTATTTAAGAATTATTATGACATGAAACTGCGACATCTATAGGTGCTGAGAATCGAGTTCCAAAAGATAAGGTCTGGTCGGGCTGGTCCCCTTTCCGATTTGAGGATAACAAAATATTTAGGTGCAACAAATTTGAGGTCCTTAAATTTTGAATCTTAACACAAGTAACGGGTAAGATTTATTGACACGAATCGAGTTCCCCTGACATTAAGACCCTGATCATAATGACATTTCTTTGGCTCCATTTGGATAGGTGTGGGAAGTATTGAGAAATAACCCGGTACGGTACCACAACTACACAATCAAGAAATTAGAAACAACCAATTGCATACAACCAAATATCAAGCACCAATAGAGGAAAGATGTTACCGTGTATAGATCGAGACACAACAAGCACAAGAGAAGAGAAAACACAAGAGTAAAGTGGTTCGGCCGAGCCTACTCCACCGGGAGGCAACGAACCGACAAATTTCACTATTCACCAAGGAGATTACAAGAGTTTCCAAGAGGCTCTCAAGAGAATACAAGAAGGTACAAGAGTATCTCAATTGCTAGAACAAGCAATCACTCTCTCTCTCTCTATCTCTACCTCTCTCTCTCTACCCTATCTCTTCTTCTCTCTATTCTCTCTTTCTCACTCTCTGTATGCGGCAGCCAAGAAGAGCACGAGTACCCCCTCTAACCTAGCGACACACTGGAGGAGAAGAAAATAAGTATACCAAGAAATGGGCCGGGCCCAATTTGGGCCTAAACTCAACAAATCTCCACCGTAGGCTCAAATTGGCAACACAAGCATACACGTAGATTTTCACAAGCATACACCTTGATCTTCACAAGCATACACCTTAATCTTCGCTCCATACACAATCAAGTGCCAAGCATCACAGCCCAATAGTCTATCTGTCGGTAACCACATCACCTCCCACAAGCCTCTAAATCCAGAGACTAACCGCATCTACCTGAGTCCACGGCCAGTGGCCGCCCAGGTCCAATGCACCATGCGGAATCAGCAACCACATGTCCCCGCCTGCCTCCACCGGCATCAAGGCGTCCACCAGAAGAACCAAGACAGTCAAGCCTACCGTCTCCAGCATGCCCTAATCCAGGCTGCTGTGCAATGTGTAACATGCCCTCAACCACCGCAGCAACTCCACTGCAATGGGCCACATAGTCACCTCCTACAGCTCCACAAGCTATAGTGCCGGCCGATACGACAGTGGCCGCAGACTCCACCGTACCGACCACCTCATAGAGGCCACCGTGCCTAGCACCTCGAATGACAACTCTATCACCTCGAAGTACCTCCATGAATCCATCACGGATTCTGAACTCAAACCCGCGTGAATCCAACTCACTGAGTGACACAAGACTCCTTCGTACACCAGGCACATATCGAACATCAGTAACCGTACGAACCACACCATCCCACATTCGAAATCTTACTGTGCCAACTCCAACGATCGACAAAGTCGACCCATTAGCCAGAGTCACAGTGCCACCGGACTGCTCACACAAGGAATAGAACCAATCCCTCCGTGGACAAACATGGAATGTGCTACCAGAGTCTAACACCCACCTACTCAAGGCACCACTGCTACCGCCACTCATCCCACCAACAACAGTCTCAGTCACATCCTCCTCACCAACACACAAGAAAATATCATCCACATCACCGACCACAACCGCCGTGTGACTAGATCCATGTGTAGAAGGACTAACCTGTCGTAACTCGGGACAGTCGCGTCGAAAGTGACCAGGCTTCCCGCACTTATGGCATGTCCCATGGCCGGATTTCTTCCGTCTTCGTCGATCCGATACAGTCACTAGCGCATTGGAGGATTCTGGCACATCCTCCTCACGTCTCCTCAAGGACTCGGAATCCAAAAGTACGGTGGTCACCTCCGCCATGGTTAGCTCGCTCTTCTTCCCCAACAAAGGCATCGTAATAGCATCATACGACTTTGGTAGGGATGCCATAAACAAACAAGCTTGATCCTCATCCTCGATCTTTCCACCCGCATTGAGCACATCTCTTACCAAAGTGTTGAACGCACCAAGGTGAACCCTCAAGTCCGTACCCTCCTCCATCCTAAGTCGGTACAACCGCTTCTTCAAAGCAGTCCGACTTGCCAAGGACTTAGACAGATACATCTCCTCCAGTTTCTTCCACAAGTCATTCGGAGAAGTCTCGGCCATGAACGGGGCTTTGACCTCATTCGACAAACAAAACCAGATTGTACTTAGGGCTTTACCACACAACGTCTTCCACTTATCATCCTCTAACTCAGCTAGTTTGGTATCACTCAAGGCATCATCTAAACCCTGAAGCACAAGGGCATCACGAACCGTGCCTTGCCACAATGCAAAATTTTGTTTCCCATCAAACTTCTCAATCCCAAATATGGATGCTACACTAGGGTTTGCCATTGCCATATCTTGCTCAAGTTGAAACCGTACCAACGAACCTGTCTCTCTGATACCACTTGTTGAGAAATAACCCGGTACGGTACCACAACTACACAATCAAGAAATTGGAAACAACCAATTGCATACAACCAAATATCAAGCACCAATAGAGGAAAGATGTTACCGTGTATAGATCGAGACACAACAAGCACAAGAGAAGAGAAAACACAAGAGTAAAGTGGTTCGGCCGAGCCTACTCCACCGGGAGGCAACGAACCGACAAATTTCACTATTCACCAAGGAGATTACAAGAGTTTCCAAGAGGCTCTCAAGAGAATACAAGAAGGTACAAGAGTATCTCAATTGCTAGAACAAGCAATCACTCTCTCTCTCTATCTCTACCTCTCTCTCTCTACCCTATCTCTTCTTCTCTCTATTCTCTCTTTCTCACTCTCTGTATGCGGCAGCCAAGAAGAGCACGAGTACCCCCTCTAACCTAGCGACACACTGGAGGAGAAGAAAATAAGTATACCAAGAAATGGGCCGGGCCCAATTTGGGCCTAAACTCAACAGGAAGAAGGGAATAAGGGAAGAAGTATTGGAAAGTGTGTAACTTTGTGAAGAGTTTGAATTGTTTATAATTTTTTTTCTTCCCTTCTTCCTTCTTCCTATTTTTTCTCAACCATCCAAATGGAGGCTTTTGTTAGATTATTTTCATATAGGCTGACGAGTCTATATGGAAAGAATCTAAATTAAGCGTGGGCTGATTTGTTTGGTATCCAAGTTTCTATTAATTATGGTAATAGGCTAAATTTGTCTGTAAAAGAATAGCAGATTTTGTGCAATAGATGCGTTGCCTTTTATAGGTGGTTATATTTAGAAACATTGCCTAATTAAGATGGTTAATTAAGGCATTGTTTGGAGGCCAAGAAGCCTTTGGCTCTCTATATATAAAGGGGTTGGTCCCCAAGGGACAAGACATCCATGAAACAACGTGATTGCTGCATACATGAGTTGATAGCAGCAACTCTGCCCCTCTTTCTAGTTATTCCATCGATTAGAGAGAGATAGTGCTTTGCTTTTAGGCGTAAGGCATCAAAGGGCGTGTCTTGATCCTTTGGAAGACCTCCTCCCAACCTTGGTGGTGATCTCACAACACTAAGGACTTTAGCAACAAGCAAGACGTGCTCAACATCAAGATTCAGACCATAGCAATGGAATTAGGTAAGCTTCCGCTCATGATTTAGTTTTCTTGTGTTTTGGAACGGTCCGTTCCACTGCTGGTTCTGCGAGTTCATTTTTTTTTGGGTTGCTTATTTGAATTGCTAGAATTGCTTATTGTCTTTGGTTTTAAAGCAAACCCCAACAAGTGGTATCAGAGCCACTCGTCATGAGCTAGTAGAATAACACAAAATTTGGATCTAATTGCTTGATTTGATGAGTTTTGAATTGGTATGAATTGTTTCTTAATTTTAGTGCATTTGCTAATCACCAAATAATTATTAATTAGTTAATAATTATTTATACAACACATATTTTAATTATAAGGCTTTAATTTAAATGTTAAATTTAAAACCCAATAGGGATCCGATTTGGGTGCAACTTCAAAGGTCCATTTAATATAGATTATATGGATTAATTAACACAACACACATAGCCCAACTAGGCCCATGTGTGGCCGGCCTAGAAAGGGTGGTAGGTGGGTGGCATGGCTTGTAATTTTGGTGAACTCTACCCTAGGGTTGGAGCACTATATAAGGAGGTGCATAGAAGCAAATTTGGACTTGCTCTCATTCCCCTTAACCTAGCCGCCACTCTCCCTCCCCTTTCTCTTCTCTATGGCCGGCGCCACCCTCTCCCTCTCTCCCTATTGCTCATGTGTTGAGCTCTCTCTCTCTTCCACTTAAATTGGTTAATTGAAGATGAGAGAAAGCTAGGTGATTAGCCTTGATCTCCAAGTTACTAGCATAACTTGAGAGATTGTGGTTAATCTCTTGGTGGACTCGAGGCGGCCATCGATGGAGGTGGAGACGCAAGGAGAGCACGCTATCGATTTCTATGCCGTAGGATCGAGCCCCGCGAATACGATTTCACGGGAGGTACAAATTTCCACCTATCTCTTGTGTCGAATAGCTTTGTACTAGATCTCTCTTGCTCTTGTGGTTTAATTGGATTAATTAAGCGTAATTAGTCATAAAATTAAAATTGAGCAATTAACTAACACCATGCACCTCTACGCTGCTCAAACAGCGCTGCTGCACATGACCCATGCACCATGCAGGCAAAACAGCCATTTTTACATGCAATTCTGCAGGTAGCGTTCGCCGATGCCATCTAGCGTTGTGCAACACCACCGTTGTGTAACGACATTCTGTGTCATATGACGTTCTGACAATTGTGTTTGAGTCTGTCAGAGATGGTTTCTCCTTGCTTAGTATTCCGTTGTGTAACGTTTTCTAACGTTGCACAATGCTCTGACATGTTCCAACGGAACTGTCGAGCATCCGTTTTGAATGTTAGCTCAAACGTTGTGCAACGTCATGTAACGTTGCACAATGCTCTGACACTCACAACAAAATTGTTTATTACCGTTTGATTTTTCAACGGCTAGTTCATCGTGTACAACGCCGGAGTAAAATTATGACAGGTTTGGAGCTATCGACGCCCCCTATTTATATTAACCTCCTTGGGACTGTTTTGACACTTTTGAAACCTTGCGAAATCCCTCCTTTTGAGCTCTAACCAGCTAAAATCTTCTCTCTCTTGTGTTTGAGCATTTAATTTGCAAAATTATTGAGATTAGTGTGCTTAGACCAAACCCTTAGTTTGAATTGCTAGACTTTTGAGTGATTTGGTTAGAGCCTCAATTCAATTGAGAGTTTGTGATTGTCTTATTCGAGTTAGGCCGATCCACCTCGAGTGTCATTGTAACGAGGTGATTCGGTTCGAAGTTGTAGACACGTTCATTGTGGAATCGAACGAAGCGCGTCCTTTTCGTGGTTGCGAAACTCCCGGAGACGTACGACTAAGGCTAGGCTAATCTAGCGGGTCGGAACTCCGTAATCACATTGCGTGTCATCTTTTTTTTTATTTGCATTGTGAATTGCTTGTGACTTGTATTGAGTTTAGATCAATTACAATATAGTTTCCCTCTTTAATAAATTATTATTATTTTTTTAGATTATAGTTGATAAATTATAAAGGAACCGACCAGTTTAAAAATTTATTCTATGTTGACGGCAGATTTAAGGGACGACGACAAGGTCTATATTCATCTATCATTTTAACACTGATTCCGAAACCCCTTCATCATATTTGACACTAATTTTAAAGTCTAACGAAAAAGACAATGGCTAATGGTATGATAAGTGATAACGAAAAAGAGAATGTCTATCCATCAATCCCTTGTTGCTAAATATTAATTTTTTTAATTTTGAATAACTAATTTTAATTTTATTTTTATTATATATTTTTTTGAAGAACTCCCGTAGGATATTTTAATTTTATTTTAAGCGACGCAAAACACACTCTTACAATGCATAGTTGCATACTGCTGTATACTAATAATAATAATAAAGAAAAAGAGACGAAGAAGCAATTTAAAGCTTAAAAACACCTGCCCAAAAGGAAGGTTAGCTGTACAATGCGAAAATAAAATTGAAATAAAACAATCGCCTAAAGACTTAATAAATTGGATTTAATCAATAATTAATGAGACCTTTGTTTCGTATTAAGCCCCCACCCCCAACCCCCGCATTTTAATACAGCCTCAGCTGTCGCCATTCGTCCGAGCTGGTCAGCGACCGCTTCAACCGCATCGCTTTCTCCAACCAATCCGCCTCTCTCTCCACATTAGGGTTTCCTGGATTTGTTTTCTTTCGGTTCGTTCGGTCCGATCTCGTTAGGTAGTCTCGCCTGTTTCTGCGTGCATTTCCGGAAATAGAAACAAGGCGAGAGAGTAGAGGAGAGATCCTTTCGGATCTGGACTGAGAAGAGAGAAATGAGCGCGTCGCGGTTCATTAAATGCGTCACGGTCGGAGACGGCGCCGTCGGGAAGACTTGCATGCTCATCTCCTACACCAGTAACACATTCCCCACGGTGAGATTTCTAATCTTGGGTTTTTTTTTTTTCTAACTTTTTTTCCATTACTATTTGTCCGATTTGGTTCGGAATTAGTGGAGCTGATTGAATTTTTTGTTAATTTATTTGTGGCATTTTGCTCTAGAGATGGGAATTTATTAATTGTCACAGTCTTGCCGTGATCTAGGATTGAATTGATAGAATTTGAGTAGGAATTCAGATGAGAATTGGGGAAGCCATGGAAAACAAGAAGATACAGGAAAGGAAAGAGTGATAATTAAAAGAGAGAAACAATAATTTTCATTCAACAACCCCTTTAGTTTACAGCTTACAGCCTATTTATAGGCGTTGTTAACTCAGAACAGAACAAAACACAGTACATATCATAGCTTTATCTTCTCTATAATTCATAATCAAACTAACGGATGGATTCTCTTGACCATTGGCGATGTACGGCTCAGATCAGCTATCTTCAGGCATCCCGTTAAATACTTAACGGATTCTTCCTTTCCGTCAACGAAGGGACTCTTTTGAGTAACGTCTTCCATCCTCGTGGCCCCGCCTGTCAGCCCCATACCATTCATGCCTTCTGTTCCCGTCTTCTGGTTAAGCTGATTACCCATACATTCAGTACATGACATTAATTTTGTATGGGTAAATTGAAGTGTGATTAACCTCTCTCTGTTCTAACGAGTTTTATTTTATTTTTGTTTAAATTTGATTTCAATTGTAAGTTTAAGTTGTTTTTTAAAGGGATTGCATTGTTAGGTTGTAATTTTCATTGGGCAATTGCATACATGTTAGCACATTATAGAAAGATTTGGTATAATGGAGAAAAATTAATTGGTATTGCGGGGGCATATTGAGAGATTTGTGCTATATCATTAATATTTACTCATTTTAAAGGAATTTAGTGTCTTTCACTCGTAACATTAAGCCAATTGCTTGTTAGAGATTTTGAAACATTTTGTAAATTGCATTGTGTTTTACTGAAAGTGTGTATAATTTTAGTGGCTGGCTGATCATTAGTATATACTGGTTTTGTAATGGTAGTTCAGTACCTTGTCGTTTTTCTAACATATTAAATGTTACTAATAGTTTCTGATGAAGGAGAAATAAGTTAGTTGTATTATAATCATGTGTAGTTTTGTATTAAAATTAATAACCAATATAATTGTTTGTACAGAATTAATGACCATTATTTTTGTTCGTAGAAAAGTTGTTATACACCCAAGTAGCAAATTGACAATTACTATTTGACACAATTTGACTTGATTGCATCTTTTTCTCTATTCATTTTTTTTTTGTTTACACTCAATAATCTTTAAACTGATTAAACTAAAAAATCATTATATTTCTTATGCAGGATTATGTTCCCACTGTTTTTGACAACTTCAGTGCTAATGTTGTTGTGGATGGAAGCACTGTCAACCTTGGCCTCTGGGATACTGCAGGTACTTTATTCTTCTTTTCTTTCTCTCCTTCCTTCCTTCTCTTTCTTTTTTATGGCTACGCATCTAGGTGTTTTCAATAGAGCAACAAATCTTTTTCTAATCGCAATTATGTCTCTCAACTTCATTTTTAAACTACCTAGACTAGAAAGACTTGAAATAAGACTTTTTGTGCTTTATTTTCTTTTTTTCTTTATTGTGCTTCATTATATTCTTGTCGTAATCTAAATTTGAATGATACCATCAATGCAACAGGACAAGAGGACTATAATCGGTTAAGACCCTTGAGCTATCGTGGTGCTGATGTTTTTCTCTTAGCCTTTTCCCTTATTAGCAAAGCCAACTATGAAAATGTTTCTAAAAAGGTTTGTGCTATCTTTCTATTTTTCTTTTTAATTTGTTCTACTCTCAGAATATTTTTGTTTTTACTCAACCTTTTTTATTTCATTGCTTGTGTGGTTATCAGTGGATTCCTGAGTTGAAGCACTATGCACCTGGGGTACCTGTTATTCTTGTAGGGACCAAGCTTGGTAATTCCTTTTCACAACCCTAACATTATAAGTTCTTGTACATAGCCTGTTTTATTTTTTTTTATCTGGCATTTCTTTGTTATTTGTGCTCAAGCATCTCACTTGAGTGTTTTTGTAGCAAGCAACTTCTTTACAGATAAAACTTCATTTTCTATCATTTTGCTTATAGTTGGAACTTCGTTGTCCATGTACTTTAGTCAGTTTTTTCAGGTGTTTAAGCTACTGTCTCATCTGAACTGACTGCAATATCTAAATTGTCATGTCCTTTTCCCATTTGAATGGTCTTTTGATCCTCTTCATGACAAAGAATTGTGATGCATATTATGATTTATTAGTGTCAACCTTATTGAGATTGTGTGATTTATTTTAGATCTGAGGGACGATAAGCAGTTCTTTGCAGATCACCCTGGTGCTGTTCCCATCACCACTGCTCAAGTAAATATCTTGTTTACATGCTTACTTCTCTTTTAACCATAACTGTTCTTGTTGGACTGACACCTTTTATTTTTTCCTTGGTATTTTGTCAAGGGGGAAGAGCTAAGGAAGCTCATTGGTGCTGCTGCTTACATTGAGTGCAGCTCAAAGACGCAACAAGTATCTTCTCTTGTTCCTTTGAATTACTTTTTGTTTTGCAAATTTCACCCTGCGTTTCTCCATCAATACAAATAAAATAACACTCTGTTTTATGCCTTATGATCGCAACTTAGATCCAATTTCCTTGGGTCTTTACAACACCCACAATTAAAACCAGGGTTAAGCAAAAGTGACTGCAAATAATCTTGTTCATAAGCTTTTAGCATGCAAGTTTGAATTCTGTTTTAATTGGTATAATGCTGGTATGGATATTTGAAATTAAAGAAGACTTTTTCTCCATTTATGGATATTTTTTACAAATGTCCATTCAACTTTTAGTTTATGTTATAAGCTTGAGCGATGCTGGGGCCTATTTTTTTCGGCTACCACTAAATAGTGGGTTTATGGTTTTTTTGCATAAATATCTAACTTTTGAATTTTAACATATTCTCTCTTCTCTCTCACTTTGTGTCCCCTATTAGAATGTGAAGGCAGTTTTTGATGCGGCCATTAAGGTAGTGTTGCAGCCACCCAAGCAAAAGAAGAAGAAGAAGAAGAAGTCACAAAAGAATTGCTCGATAATGTGATAATATCAATCAGAAGAGAATGAATACTCAGCAGCCGCATTAGTGATCTCTTGGGGAATACCCTTATTTGTCTAATTGTATAGCGTACTACTGACCACATTTCAAGTTGCTAATTGATGCACGGAGTTATTTTGGTGATTTTCATTTCTCATTGTTGTGGTCGTAACAATCTATCTTTATTGCTATGTTGGCTGTCATATGGTTCTAAATAGTAAGTTAGTATGAAGGTTGTTTTGGACTTAGATCGTGGTGCTATGTGTTGTATTGTATCTTGTTTTAAATTACTGGAGGTCTCAGTTTCTGTTTGTTTTTAGAGTAAGATCTTATATTTAGCTTAGTGATACTCACTTGAAACTATCATGTGAGTATGCTTATGTATAGTTTTGAGCTTATGTATTGAACTATTATTATTCCTATGCTCCATTTGATGCCTTCATTTTGTGATCCATATTTGTGACAGGTCCATGCTAATCCTGATTGTTACTTTTTTAGGTTTTTTTTTTTTCGCTTTGTTTTTGTAAGATGGTTATTTTATTTCTTAGAGCCAAAAAGATTTAATTCTCTTTGCAATCCTGATGTAAAATTAAAATTTGTTGATCTGGTTTGCTATTTCAAAATCTCTGGGAGTGAAACTGTAGTTGTATCGTACAAGAATCTGAAAGCATTAGCCTTCCCTTTCGTTTATCAACATCGAAATCTAAACTTATAGGGATCCCTAATACAGTGAGCGGTTCGTTTATTGCTGCATGAAGCCACATCGTCTCAACAGCTGAGGCCTCTGCAATTCCTTCTATAAATAGATTGATACAACACATCAGAGTTCTGTCGTGTTGTTCAATTAGTCCTTTTGTTCTCTTTCGCCAGAGAGAGAGTGTTAAGTTCTAGATGCTAGGAGGATTGTTGATGGACGAGCTCAACGATTGGTCATGTGCCAGTGACTATGGAGAATATTTGCAATTGCGCTATGATGTGAACCTTACTAACTTGAGCTACTATGTTGACAGCCTATGTATAGATTTCAGCTGGTATGATGCCAGTTCTAATTATGACTACAACAAAAACATTTTGAGTGATTGGGAGTATAAGAATAACAATGACGACGATGATGACGAGGACGAGGACGAGGACGATGACAACGACTACGATGATGGTGTTCACAGTGGATATGATGAGAGCTTTATCATTAATCTTCATTCCGAGGATGACCACGGTAAGAGCCCCAACAAGTTAAATAACGATAAGGACCACCATGATGACAATGGCAATGATAATTACAACTGTTGTGATGACTGCCTTTTCAATCTTGGGATCTTCTTTGATGCCTCTGTGTTTTTTATTTTTGCAGATGACTATGATGATGTTTGGAGTCTCTCTGATTGGGATTATGAGGATGACTATGCTAATATGGGTATGTTTGCATGAATTGTCCTCAGTATAGCAATTAGTAATAGATATAATATCTTTTTTCTTCTTAAAGAGTCTCATGTATTTGATATGGTGCTGATAATGTTATTTTTCAATCTGATTATGTACTCGTATGTACTTCTATTCAGCATTATTTGTTCAGGATCAATTGATGCTTTAGGTTTCATAAAAAAGAGAAATTTTGAGAATAATTGTCATTGAACCGTGAACACACAAAAATGATGAGCGATGACATGACATGTGAAAACATTGTTATCATGCAAACCACTGACATGCATATAATGTTTTATGTGTAAGTGAATTTATTGACACGCAAGTGTTACTTGTGCTTAATAGATGATTAATTAACAGACTGTGTTTGCGTTTGGAACCTTTTATCTTCTCTCTTTGCTACAATATTAATTGTTAGCTAGTGTGTTGTAAGAAAAGAAAAAAAGTAACAGGCAAAAAATGCGTGTATGACCTTATTCTTGGATTCTACATGCTCAATTTTACTAGGATTCTTTAATTGATGTTTCTTTGAGTATATCTTATTGTAATTTAAAATTTTTGTTTTTACTAGGTTAGACAAACAATGAAGGCCTCCAATTTAACACAAAATGCACACTCAAATTTGAAGCTCTTCTCCAACAAAAGCTGCTGCTAATGGTTCTCTGATTCCTTAATTGACTGCCAGCATAACAAACTGACTGGAGTTAGATTGCACACCATAGTTAACTAGAATTGGGTTAGTGTTACGAATGTAATCTATTTAAAGCAAACATGGTCTTGTAAATTGTATATCAGAAATCAGAGATCAAAGAAATGAACCAAAAATTGGTTGAAACGTATAATAGAAAATTAAATGTTTTATTTTATAATTTAATATGCTATTTCCAAATGAGCAATGAATGATCAGTTGATCACACCTTCAATTATTGGAATCATTTGCACCTTTTCGGTAAACACAGCTGGCTATTGGTGGGCAAATTATTTGATTATTCCCTGTATATCTTTATCCCTATTGCCTTCTGTTGATTTGAAGAGAGATAAAAATTAAGTTCTAAATATGCATTTCTGACTAGGTGCATCAATTTAATCTGGTTATTAATCTTTCGATCATCTACAACCCACTAATCTTTTTCTATATAAACCTCTCTCTGCTGATTCATGAAAATGAGATTTCTCGGTCACTATTCTATTCAATATCTCTAGTTTCTTCTAATCAATAATCACTAGATATTGAAGGAGCGTTCTATCTTCTCCTCTCATAGACGTGACCCTAAAGAGAAGCTTAACCTGTGGCACCTTGGAGTTTCTGGTAACCTCACATTTGAGAGAAATACATCTCAGGACAAAATAATACCGAATAAACTTGTTTCAATCTATTTTATTTGATTTATTATTTTTCTGATTTCTTGAATATTGATTTACTTTGATTTTATTTTTAATTACAATCCAGTATTTTGAAGCATATGTTCTAACAAAATAATTTCTTACCAGTATTGTCACCTCTATACCAGTATCAACGACTTTGTCATCTAACAGATTCAACACGAGCCTGACCGCAATTATACCCAAATAAAATAGGACAAAAAGATAAAAGCATTTTTTTTTTTTTTGAAAATAGATAAAAAGCAATTGAGTGAGTCGAAGTCCGGTTTAAGTTAACTAAAAGGCCCAATTATTAGCCCAATAAAACGGAAGAGCCCGTACTCAAAAAGTGAAAGACAGGTGGCAAAACGAAAGCAAAAGAGCTGCCACGTGGCGGAGATCGGCAATGCTTATCTTGCACCAGTGATCCTAATCGCGCCTTGGTTTGGACTTGGAGAGCGCTAGGCGCCAAGGTGCAGCGACCGTTGATTCCCTCCAACTATCCAGGCCACTTCTTTCTTCAACCAAGCGTTCAAGCTCCTCTTCTTCTCTTATCCCCACTTTGGAATAACCCCACAAAATTTTTCTAGCCTCACAACATGCCAATCAGATAGAATTGCTCTCTGCTATATTCCTACCTTAACCTTCTTTTCTCTACTTCCCTCCATCAGTACTTCTTTTTTGAGAGAAAATGGCCAAGCCCATATCGATAGAAGTGTGGAATCCAAGTGGAAGGTATAGAGTGATTAGCACAAAGCCCATGCCCGGCACCCGTTGGATCAAGCTTTTAACTGATCAAGATTGTCGCGTCGAGATTTGCACTGAGAAGAAAACTATTCTGTCTGTCGAGGATATCCTTGCACTTATTGGCACTAAATGTGATGGTGTGATTGGACAGGTATACATTTAGACCTGGTACCAGTATTGTAAAGGTGACTTCTTTCTAGCATGGGATTTGTATGATTAAATGCCTGAATGAAATGTCTGCAGCTGACTGAGGATTGGGGAGATGTTTTGTTCTCTGCTTTGAAAAGGGCTGGTGGAACCGCCTTCAGTAACATGGCTGTTGGTTATAATAATGTCGACGTGGATGCAGCTACCAAGAATGGTATTGCAGTTGGAAATACACCGGTATGTTAATTCCTTTATTCCCATTTTTTCTTGGCTATTGATTTTAATATTGTTTGGATAATACGATGATTTCATTAACTTGTTAATTTGGTTTGTAGGGAGTACTTACGGAGACAACTGCAGAGCTGGCAGCTTCGCTTTCCTTGGCAGCTGCAAGAAGAATAGTTGAAGCGGATCAGTTTATGCGAGCTGGACTCTATGATGGATGGCTTCCTCATTTGTATGCATATTTTTTTTATATCAATTTAAGAGAACCTTGCAAATATTGTACCAAGTACCAACTTTGTGATGATTATGAACAGGTTTGTTGGGAATCTTCTCAAAGGGCAGACAGTTGGAGTGATTGGAGCTGGCCGTATTGGATCGGCCTATGCTAGGATGATGGTACTACATAGTTTCTGTTGAATTAGATTTTTACTCAAATAACCTTATGAACATTATTTAGCTGCCTGTATTGGATATGAAATGACGTGTACATTGTGTTTTATGGATTTAGATTGAGGGCTTCAAGATGAACCTCATTTACTATGACTTGTATCAATCCACGAGACTTGAGAAGTTTGTCACAGGCATGCTTTCAATTTTTCCCTCTCATTTTATGTCTTTAGAGTTAACATCTGAAATCTCTAAAATAAAAGTATTATTTTTCCTATTCATAGCTTATGGACAATTTCTGAAAGCAAATGGCGAGCAGCCAGTTACATGGAAAAGAGCAGCCACGATGGAGGATGTTCTTAGAGAGGCTGATGTGGTTAGTGTTTGACTCGAGTTCTTATGTGCTTTATGACATAGCGTAGATATATATATTTACAAATTATAAATAATCAATATTTTTTTTTGGGAGATGCATGTCTTGAATTAAGCAGCTCATTTTGCACGCTAGTCATGAAGTGATTCTTTATGTGTTCAAGCCCTCAATGATTAGAAATAGACAAAATTTAAGGCCTTTACCATTTAATGGTACATCAATAATTTATCAGTAATTTTTTTTGAGGGTCAATTCATCAGTAATTTGTTAATGGTACAATTTGTTTTGTCATAATTTGCAGATAAGCCTGCACCCTATATTGGACAAAACTACATACCATCTGATAAACAAGGAGAGGCTAGCCATCATGAAGAAGGTAAAACCCGCTCAAATAGGAGGATTAATAAATTATCCTACACTAACTTCAAAAATTAAGAAAATATTTTGCTACGTTTTAGGAAGCTGTACTGGTGAACTGTAGCAGAGGCCCAGTAGTACATGAAGTAGACCTAGTGGAGCATCTCCGGGCAAACCCTATGTTTCGTGTTGGCCTTGATGTTTTTGAGGTAACAATTTTCCCCCCCCCTATATACTAAGTATAAAGAAGCACTATATATGCATTGGATTATAATATCTTCAGCTTCATATGAAGAACTGTTTCATGCGTATAATGAAAAAATCCCCCAGAATGATATCCAAGACTCCAATTAAAAAGTTATAGGAGTTGACAATTGAAATATATCTAAAGTCTGAAATGAATTTCTATATAACTTGACAGGATGAGCCTTACATGAAACCGGGACTGGCCGAAATGAAAAATGCTGTAGTTGTTCCTCACATTGCATCAGCTTCCAAGGTAATCTTTTTAATCATGTACAGCATAGATGCACTCATGTAATGAGAATGTGAGAACAACATGTTTAATATTTGCTTTCCAGTGGACGCGGGAGGGAATGGCGACACTTGCTGCTCTGAATGTACTTGTAAGTAAATAAATTTTCTAGTATGTTTAAAACCTTTTTCTTCTCTTTCCGCCATTTGTTAGAAGTTTGATTTGACACTTTGTATTTGCTAACAGGGTAAGATCAAGGGATATCCTATTTGGCATAACCCAAATCAAGTTGAACCATTCTTAGATGAGAACTCTGTACCTCCTCCGGCTGCTCCAAGCATTGTTAACGCCAAGCAACTCGGTAAATTCCCATCTTTCTCTATTTAGACCTTCCTCTGTTGTCATAATTAATAACATTTATGGTGCCAACCTTGTCCAGATCACTAAATTCAAGTATTCAACCCATGTGTGCCCATGTCCACATTCTAGCAAATATTATAATAAACACTTAAATTCTCCACAAGTGTTGTGCTGTACCATATGATAATACCCACAATATTCCATAGCACAGAAAATGCGTTCTTTATGGATATTTGCTGTTAATTTTGATGCAATGACTGTACTTGCAGGGTTGCCTACTGCAAAGCTTTGAGTGTGGGCTATTACATCCAATTAAGAAGCTTGAAGTCATGAAATCTTAGTGATATATTCGGATGAAATAAATGCTTGTCATGTATATTAGTTGGATGCCATATGACATTTTTGAGTGCCATAGTTGCTGCGTGAAGGAGAGTAGTTGGTGGAGCAAATCAGTTATGCACACAACTAAATCTAAGGATTAATTTTCTTTCTCAAGGTTTGTAGATTTCAAATCAGGCAATAGCTTTGGTACATAAAATACAAGTCTGAACAATAATATATAATTAATTGAACAACCATCTGCATTAACACCAATTAGACGAATTGCTGTAACAATATGGAATCGTAACGGTAAAAAAGAATTCGAATTTACAGCAAATCTGTCCCCATAAACAATACGTGGAAGCAAGCATGAAAATGGATGTTACTTTGCACAAACCATAGTATTAAGGGGGTTGCGCAAATAACCACCTCCATTTATCCTGGAATTTGCATTCTCTGTCACGCGGCACGGGCTGGAGTTTTCATCCCAACCGTCCGATCTATGATGGATGTCCCGTAAATTATACCAGATTGATAGGCCCGAAAAGATTTAACTGTCGGGATCTGATCGGACGGTTGGAATGAAAACTGCGTCCTCGAGGATTTTGGTCCATTTATCCTGTGCTGCAGAAGACTTGATTGGACATTTTAAAACCTACCTTCCTGAAATAAAATTGAAGTTAGATATAAACTGAGCCTAGAAATTCATTTGTCTGCGGTGGGAAAAAGCAACAATCAATTGCAAAAAAATAATGTAAACATCACACACTTATTATGGCTTGGATACGACAGGCCAACGTCTGAACTGGTTAGTTCAAACTCAAATTTCACATGGCGTGCCACTGTCAGGTGACAAATCCTGGCTACTTTAGTAAATATTTATATGAATTAGTTCAAAAGCTAAATTTCTAATTATTTTTGGGTTTATTAAGAAAAAATTCCTCAATAGTCAATACTCAATACTCAACAGTCAACACCCCTCTCCATTAATTACTATCCTGTAGGAGGTACGCAGAGGGTCAGGCGTATAGGTCCCGCAGCGACACTTTTTTATGGGGAGCATGGTACGTTTGCCTCTCCCCATCAGGATGGCAATCAATTATACTAAGGCTTTTCATTGCCCTGACTTTCCTCTTTAATTAAACGATTAGCTATGTGTTGTTACTGACTTACTGTTGAACGAACCTCTCTTTAGCTGATATCTCCATTTGTTTTACTGGCTTTGGTGTACCATAAAAACCGCACTTAGGGCCCAATTTGGGTAAAGCTTCTTACTTCTTATACTTTGCTCTCGCTTTAAGCCGGTTTTCATGGGACACACAAGCTGTTTGTTGAAATGCCTTAATGGCTGTTTTTGGGGTCTTTTCAGACTCGACACTTGTTTCTCGGCATGAAGGGTGCGTTTGGATCGTTGGAAGAAAAAAGAAGAAGAAGGAAGAAGAAGAAAAAAAATTATAAACAATTCAAACTCTTTACAAAGTTACACACTTCCCAATACTTCTTCCCACTTCTTCCCTTCTTCCTTTCTTCCCACACCTATCCAAACGCACCCGAAGGTAGGCAAGCATGTGGAATTTTCAATTTGGCTACCCCACCAAATTACAAGAGTTGTCAATGCCAAATAATGTGGTACATGTCTACTTATCTTCTATGGAATTCATGCATCGACATTATTTATAGCATGTATGTGATAATCATGAATACCATGTTCCCAGCATTTATTTTACACAAACGGTAAAGGAAACACAAAAAATTCGTTCTAAATCATATATAAAGCAGTTGCTTTGTTAGATTATACCATATGATGTCAGCCAGACATTCCACAATTAAGTTTAAGCTGTGAAATTTGTCTCAAAATTGTGATGCTGGAATTAGGGAAAAAAAATAATAGGTTGTGATAATGCATTTCTTCAAAGGCCATCACAAGTAATCCTATCCTATAGCTGGCAACATTTGATAGAAATTAACAACAAAAGCTATCTTTGAAGCGCAAATGCCTTTGTAGAAATCTTCTTAAACCTTAGGAGCTTAAGTATGTGATTAGCAAGATTTGGTTGGGAAAATCACCTGTAAAAGCTTGATATGTGATAATGCATTTCTTCTGCAATCATGACCAAAGGCTTGATATGTCGATGTTGTTGATTTTTCTTCTCATGGACAGGTTTTAAAATTTGAAAACAAATCAGAAAAATGATGCAATTTGTGCACAGGAATATGGTTTATGTCATTAACTTGTTGTTACCTTATGTTATCAATTTTTTATTTAGTTGAAATATCAAGTGTTAGATAAATCTAATTAAATGGATGATCTAATAAATGTAAGCCATGGAATTTGAATCTACCATATTATTGCCAAGGAAACTATGTACTTCGGCAAAATCTAGAACTGGTCTGCAATATCAAGTCAGCGGATGATTTGGGTGCATTTGGACGAAGAGTTGGAACAGCAAGAGCAGTTGTAATTTACATTTGAGCGGATTATTGGAACATTGCTATTTGGAGTTTGCCCATTGCTATCTGTGTTTGGCATACAAACCCAAGCTTTGGAATAGTCGCTAATCCAGATTAGTAACATTTTCTCACCCATCAAAACATACTGTTCAGAATTGTGCAATCAAAGGAGCATGCAAAGTCTTAGGGGCTTCAATGAAAAAGTCAAAGAAAAGTACATTTTGCATCGGTCACATCACCTACAGTGACTATTAAATATATATATGAGAAAGTAACTCTGAAGCCCTTTTCTTGTTTCTAATTAATCAGTATTACTTTTGGGAACATTTATTTGTCTCGTTATAAGCAACTGGCACCACTGATCATGATCTTTGAGCTGTGTAGCAACTTGTTCTTGAAAATAGGCAAATTCAATGTCCTTGCCAAACTTTGGAGCATCTGTAATGTTATACCTGTTATTTGATAGATGCAATTTGTTTTGCATGTGGTTAGTAGCTCAGGTGGTAAGAACACTTGGCTCTCTTCTAAGAGGTCCAGGGTTCAAGCCCGCATGCTTGCGATAGGATTGGCGAGCCAGCGTAAAAAACTCAGCCATATATACAAGAAATGACCAGGGTCGGGATGTCATTTCTAGCCTACCCTAACTTGTTTGGGATAAAAGGCTTAGACTTTTACATTTAGCCTGCACCCATTGTTGGATAAATCTCTATACATAGAGGAATGAATGAGTTAAGATTACTTTTCCTGTTGTTTCAGAATACTAAGAGGCAATGCTGTGCTTCTTTTAGTGACTGTAGGAGGGGCCCGGGAGTAAATGAAGTAGACCTAGCGGAGGATCTCATATCAAGCTTTTTTCTGTGTCAGCCGTGATGTCTTGAGGTAACTCTTTCCTTACTATAAACGAGTATAAATAAAAAGCAATACATTGGATTACTATCATCTTCAACTTCACAGAAATATATCAGTTTGCATAAACAAATAATCTGAACTGAAACTGTTAGTCTCGAAATGAAGGTGAAAGGATTTAAGATCCTTGAATTATCTATGAACTGTTATCTTGACATATTGTTTGTATGGATGAGCTCAACTATAATGGGCACTGACTGAAGAAATAAAATGCTGTAGTTGTGCCAGCATTGCTTCTGCCTCTTGGTCAAACATTTTGTCACAATATGAATAACACAATATTTAAATTGGAAAATGCATGGATAGAACAATCTTGTTGATGTACACTTTTGGTTGGCAAGGGCGAAGGTGTGGTTACACTTGCTTTTCTTGATGTACTTTTTAAGTAAATAAACTAAATATAGTATCTAACATGTATCAAATCCATTTTTATCTTATAACTAGAAGATCCATGTCATGTTTTTCTGCTTGAGAACTGGGTATGATTAAGGATGCCTAGTTTGGGTTAATCTGAATCAAGTCAAACCATCCTTAGATGAGAACTATGTATCTTGGTTGTATGATTAACGCCAATACAACTTTACACATAGCTAGCTTTCTCTCTTTCGGTCTTTGTTGTCTTCTTTTATAGTATTTATGGTACCAACCATAGCACCATACCAAATCACAAATGCAAGTCATGCGTGCCCGCACTCTGGCAAACATAACAAACAGTTGTGTATGTCCACACTTATAAAGCATTGAGAGCATTAGCTTGTACCATATAATACCACCAAGGAAATTTCCTTACTAAAATGTAATGCATATTCTTTGATATTTCTATTAATTTATGCACAATGGCTGTACTTGTAGGGTTGCCCACCACAAAGCTCTGTACCTATGCGCTAGCACTAAATTTAAGTCTGATGATATGATATCTACGTGACATGTCCAGAGGAAATAAATGCTTGTGATATATATATATTGGATACCTTATGACATTTTGTAGTTCTATTGTTGCGAGAGAGTAGTTGGAGGAATTCAATTAATGCACACGATTATATCTAAGCTATAAATTTTCCTTCTGAAGCTTTGGAGCTGTGATGATTTAATAAAAATATATATATAACTGAGAAGATTTTCAGTAGCTTTGTTAGTGAACATGATGAATCCGACAATGATGTATTATTAATCAAATAATAAGCTTTAGCTTACATAAATTAAGCCAACCTTTGCACCAAAAATAGAAAAAAAAAAGTGAAGTGAGGATGGTGGTGGTTGGGGTTTGGGGGGAGGGGGGGGGGGGGTGTTGTTGATGGCAAATGCTCATCTACAAATTTCACTAGTCATCATTGATTATAAGCATTAAGCATTCAAATGTATGTAATCTTAGCTTGGTACTAGGAGGCTGAGCGTCAGATTATATGACTAATTTTCAAGGTAAGTGACGAGTTTTTGGAAAATGTATTCGGAGAGTATGCTGTATGCTTTTTCTGTGGGATGGTAGCTGTCCCAAAACACATGCTTAGATACATCTGTACAAACCGTAGGAGTAAGGGGGTTGCACAATACGGATACCTCCAGTAATCCTGTGCCGCAGCAACCTTTGTTCGAAACTTCAAAACCTACATGTTGAAAGTTTAAACATCTTAATTAACAGTGCATAATGTTTGTACCTTTGGAATTCGAATTCGTTTGTTTTAGTTCAATGACCTATGTATCTATATCATGGGATTTCATTTCAATTCATTTCATTAGAAATTTTCTGAACAAAATGAAGAAAAATTTGGTGTCATTTGGTTAGAATTTTTATGTTATTAGATCCAACGAATCCTGAAAAATCAATTGAAATGAAATCCTGGTAAAAGCATTTTGATCAAGGCCTTAAGACTTGGAAAATATTTGTCATTCCATAGTAACATAATCAAGTTTTTAAGGCTCTGATTGAAACTGTAGACAAACGAGAAGAGAAGAGAAGGGAAAAGAAAAGAAAAGAAAAAAAAAGAATTCTCGCCAAATTTCTTAATTTTGGACGAGAAATCAGATGGCTAAGATTTTCTCGCCGCCGATTCTCACCAGAAGAGAATCCCCGCCCCTCCTTCGTCACGAAAAAAAATAAATTTCATCTCCATTTCTTGCGTAAAAGATCCAGTTCCAATCGGAGCCTAAGTGTTATATAAGCTTGAGCTTACCATATTTGGTAGGATGTTCAATCATATCGTACAAGAAATCATAGATATCAGCAAAGACCAAGACAATGTTTTGGCTTTGGTGCCTTTTCTTGATTTTCTCGACCTCCACTGCCAATCTGGCGTTGTACAAGCGTGCAATTTCATTGTGGACCGGTGCACAACCCCTCAATATCCCTCCACCCAGGGTTCTCTGTGAAGGTACGCACCCAATCGGCGGGACGCCGACAATGGCAATTTTTCTTGCACCCAGTTGAATGAGTTGCTATGGAGGAAATACATATAAAGAAACCAAAGGATTAGTATGGAAGTTGTTTGTGATGCAATAAAGAAATGGACTGATTAAATGACTTCAAGTATTTTAAAAGTCTCGTATATATTGAACTAGAAAATTTCAGAATCTGTCCGTTTGGCTAAAATATTAAGTAAGTGCAAATCTAATACAAATATAAAGTGAAAATTGACTGATTGTTAATGCGTTCGTTCGTACCCCTATATGTTTATAAAACTACAGAGGCTCAAATCCATAATGACATGACCACTGTATTATAAAAAAAAAAAAAAAGACATGACCACTGAATTTCTTGTTGGACACCTTTCTCATGCATAACAGTCTTTCATGTCCAAAAAGCATCCAGCTTCCCTACTAAATGTGCATATCAACTTTGCCATATGCTTCCAGGAACAATAATTTATTCTTAACTTATGTAGTATTTATTGAAAGCAATCAAAGCATGCTTTCCAACCCCTCTCCATTATGAGCTCTTGTCATTTGACCTGACCTCTTGTCCATTGATTATCTAGCTATCTCTAGGTCACTATGTGCAAAGAACTTATTAGTATTGCTGTTATTCAATTTTTATTTGGGGAAATTATCTTTCCAATACATGGAGATCAGAGATCAACATAGAATTCACTGATCAAAGCATATGAAAATTATTTGATTCCCATGTTTTCAGTCAAATCATATTCTTTTCCATCAAAGTTCACTTCTAGAAATTTGTGGTAATTAGCAACATGGGGTTAAATGTCAACTTGAATTGGGAGCAAGTTTCTAACAGTGCCTGACACTGGAAAAGAGGAACACCAATTTTACTGTTAAGTCCTCTGGCCCAAAATTATATCATTTAAATGTGTAATGCTTTTGTTTGAGGTCCATGAACATGGAAGCGCTTTAATTGGCAAAAGAAATGTATATACCTCAAGAAAACTGGAAGCACCCTGCAACATCAAGTCAGCATATTGGGACGAGTCGTACTGGCTTTTACGGAATGGGGTAGCAAAGTACGTATTTGCCACGTCATCACTTCCAGCGATTACTCCATATACGCTTTTAGAAAATAATTCTGCGGCTTTTCTCTCACCTAGAATACTTCTCACCTTCCCTTGGTATTCCTTGAACTTCTCTAGCTGCTCCGGCATTGATATTACTGACTAAATTTGGAACAGAAATCTATATAGATTAGGTACAGGGGTAACAACTTACTAACTGTATAGTAGTGCCCTCAATATATTTGATCACACTTATAGTTTCTTTATTCATTTTTTATTTGGGAATAACACTGGGTCCATGATCACGTTTCAAGTCAAATGTTGAAATTGTGGTGGTGGGTCTTAATATATAACGTGGCATTAATTGGCCTTTGAATATTACCTATATTTTCATGATTGTATTAATATTATGATGTGAGAAGTGTGTCACACTGTTACTCGTTAGTATCATGAATATGTTACAACGTTTTGTCTAATTAATTAACGAAAAATGGTATTTCAATTCTTGTGTGCGTACAGCTATCTTAGGAGTAAGAGGATCGAAGCCTGTCCCACCAGATGCAAAGCTTACGCCAGTAATTAGATCTTGATTAGTGAGATTAGTGCCAAAATATGCGGGCAATAGCTCCTTGATTCCAAGCTTAGATGCTGCAAATAAATGCCTTAATGTTGTTATAAAGTTATGTGTCCTAAGAATGTCACTATTATTTAAATCACATAGACCTGGTGAAATATGTCATTAATTGTACGTTACAGTCTTAAAGGATGTATATACTTCTATGGGGCGAAACAAAGTGCAAGTACAAATCAACATTTATTGTAAAACTTATATATTATTATATCCATACTTTCAGTTCATATATGCAAGTCTTTATCAGTCACCTTTATCTATAAGCATGTTCTGATAAGCGTGCAATGCCATGAAAACTTTTCTAAACGAATGTACTAAACTGAGTACTGCACATGATTAAGGCTGCTAAACTTTTTAATTTTGTTTTTAAATTCAGCTTGTGATAAACATAATGATACCCAAATTAAGTACCTATGCATCCTATGTGCACGCATGCACATACGAAAAACTCTCTCAGTATACATACCTAGAAAGTCCGTGGGAATCCTTCCGTTGCAAAACCTCCCAGTCGGTCTGTGTGTAACGAAATCCATACCATAGGGCAAGAAGTTGCACTTGATGATAGTCTTCTGCACATTGTTGTTTCCGGGGTCAATGATCGAGTCGCCGAATGTGATCAAAGCTGGAGCCAGCTGCTTGGTTGTCTTTTTTGCACTTTGGCCTTGTGTTAGGTCTTGGGCAATGCCATGTTGGATTGCACATAAAAGAAGGTAGAATGCAAGAGTAATTCTCAAGAGCTTCATTACTTCAGCTAGCTAGATTTTGTGTATCTTAAGTTGTTCTTTCATAGGATTTAGTGATCCTGGGGGAAAGCTATATATTGATGTGCAGAGTGCAAAGGACCTAGCCTATGTAGGCAGCTGAACCAAAGGAGACATTGTATTAATTGAAGAATTAATTGATACAGACCCTGTCATCCGTACTAAGCTTTTTACTCACAAGTAAATTTAGGCAGGTTTGAGCTGGCTATGTTAGTAATGTTACACAGTAGTATTCTTGCATAATGTACGAATCAGGGAAAAGATAGTCCAACTTCCAATAGAAAATTGACAAGTGTACCTGTATCACAGTGAGTTTTGTACACAATGGACTCCAAATCCTTTCAGCTGACACCACTATTAATTATATATAAGCTGTTCATCCATTAACGCCGTGTGTCATGTTGGATTGTCTTTTTTGTTTGAACGAACATGTTGCATTTCTCAGTTGTTAATAATGAAAGGATATGAACCGACTTCAACTGCTATCCAATCAAGTATTTAATATATAAAGGAAGCAAAGTATTTAATTTCCCCAGTCATGAGTGTACTGTCAAAGCACATCTAGCCAACTGAACGACTCAAATCAACACATATATATACATCGATCTTGATAGTTTTAATTAATGGTGCCTATGTTACTCCGACAGTCTTATGTAATCGGACAACATATTTGGATATATAACGAAAATTTGTGTTCCTGACTTTAATATCGAGATGAATTAATTTTTGGTTCAAATGTCCCTCCACTATAAACTATTTAAATATTTGGAAATAAAAAGAAGAAATGCTAAACCAAAGCAAAATCACCTGTTCAACGTACATACCTTTTTAAATCACATATGACCTAGCTTATAGTAACATTGAATTATTTTTTAAAGCTAATTAGTGTTCAAGATCGGCATTCATTACCCCCCCCCCCAAAAAAAAAAAAAGGAAAAATGAACTGCGTGGTTTTCGTATCTTTTCTCAAAAATAAACAAAAGAACATAGAACTTATCATGTTTTTTAGTGCAGAGCAGTAAATAATGAACTCATTATTATATTCCATAAAAATATTAATGTTAAGTGAAATGAGACAAGCCTGATATTATATAGCGGCAATTGATCGACTTAATTGCTCCAGGTTCTACACATCAAGCCTGCCTTCAATAATCGTTTATCAGTCTTTCATATTGTATATATACTCCGAGTCTGATTAATATGCTTCAGAAATATTACAATGGTGATGAAGATTTTTCTTCAAAAGAAAGAAAACGGTACCTAAAATTTAAAGAAATTTACTATTGCTAGAAAATTTCATTTCAAGCAAAATTATATGGAAAAAAGATGGAACGTTAATTTGAATAGCATTACTGCATTTGTGGCATTTGAAATCCACCGAAATGTGACACCAATTGCTTCAAAATAGCATTCAACAGTTAATTTAAATAAAATAGACGGTTAGCTGTTGCTAAGAATTAAAGCCATCAGTATTAATAAACATACAGGTATTAACAGCTGTAAAAGCAGCTATATAAACGTGATTTATTTACGATAAAATTACATTATTTTTGTTAATTTCGATAGCTTGATATTTTTTATTTACTAGAGGTGATTCATTTTTTTTCTATTCGAACATGAAAAATGTACCATAATTTTAATTGATGATCTTAAACCTAATCCATTATCAATGATGATTATATAAAATTAATCAAAATCACATATTGAATTATGTCTTGGCCAGTAACCTCAATTTCACTCATAGTTTATTATCATCTATTATACCTTATAATGGTTGTGCCATATATAAACATAATTAGTTAGTTACTATCAAGTGTCTTGTAAATTATTATCATAAGGACCCAAAAGTCTTGTAGCAATTATTCCAGATAAATTTAAGGTACATGTTGAAATATTTACAGCAGACATGGTCACGTGGCAGCACTCTATTGGGTTTATGACTTTTTGCTATCAAGTGAAAGACCAGAATGGAGGTTGTCAAGGTTCAGAATGTTTGTTTATTTGTTGAATATGCATTCAATTAAAACTGGTTTGAGAATATCCAACAAACAATTTTCCTAGTTGTAGACTTGTAGCCATGGAGAGGCGTCGTTGATGAACACTACAAAAAAAAAGAAGGCCATGTTTTGTCTAAAAACCAATTCTATGGTTGGGCTAACTTTTTTGTACTTTTATAGGCTGGTTTGGAAAAGCCCATGCCTTAACGCTTAGCACTGCTTCGTTGAGGGGAGAGAGTCGAGAGGTGAAATTGTGAACGTGAAGATGAAGAAGAAGAGAAGGCACTGGAGGCTTGCTTTATATTTTTTTTGAGGGTCAGGCTTGCTTTATGTTTATTATTATATATATTTTTTTCATATCTCCAAGTCTCAGTAACTTTGTACCTTCCTTGTAATCCACCAGCACCGGTACATAGTGGTTTCTGTGTGACTGTTTTCCTGAGAGTGTTGGACTGTTGGTATCTAACGAGGTGAAAGACTGTGTGACTGTTTTCTTGCATATGTGTTTGTTTGATATTTTGGTGTATTCTTCGTAGTGCACACAAGCTGTATGATGAAATGTCCAGTCCGTTAGAAAGCAAGGTAACCCTGATGGAGGTTGGAAATTAAGAGCGCTGAGCCCCAACCAGTTCGTTGTCATTGCTAAACAATTTGGTACATGTTTTACTTTCTCTTTTTATAATTTCATTTTTTGTCTTTAGTTTTAGCTTTTGTGGCACTAAGGATAACTCTACTATTTCTACAAGCATGACTGTTGTTTAGAAAGTTGAGAAAAAAAACAAGTAAAACATTAGCTATGAAGAATCACATCTGAAGCAGTAATACTGCAACTTCTACATGCTACCAGTCAGATGTGTTTTGTGTGTACCAAAAGTTGTCTGTTTGTACCTTTTGCATTATAATCAACTACGCATTGGGGATTGAAACATTTAAACTAGTACGTCAGGCAATAGGCATAAAGTAAGGCATTTAACTTAAATAACACATTTTGTATTCTAGGCACATGGAGAATAATTAGTAGTTGAACTAATCAATGTAGTCTACATAATGGGTGCGTTTGGATAGGTGTGGGAAGAAGGGAAGAAGGGAAGAAGTGGGAAGAAGTATTGGGAAATGTGTAACTTTGTGAAGAGTTTGGATTGTTTATAATTTTTTTTTCTTCCCATCTTCCTTCTTCCTCTTCTTCTTCATCCAAACGCACCCAATAGAATTAAAGCTGTAAATTTTATAAGTCTTGATGATAAAATTAGAAATAAAAAAAGATTTAACTTGCAAGACGCTGCAATTAAAAATTAGGGAACAAGACCCATTTTTTTCCATAATACAGCAGTCTTGTACATTGCGATGTACGTATTTTCAAATCTTGCATGCAGCCATGAAAATAATTTAGGAGGAAAAAAACTAAGGAAAAGAGGCTTATTACCAAATTATAGCACTCACAGTACCTGCAAGCCTACTACGTGGCTTGCAATAATGACATTCTTGTTAGTTACTTAAATCTCTGATCAGCTAACTAGGTGATGGAAGTAGTTTTTGTATATGTAGTTGACAAGTACACTGTATGCTTTTTCTGTGGGGTGGAAGCTGTCCCAAAATATGTACCGAGAGACATTTGTACATACTGTCAAAGTCATAGGATTACACAAAAAGGCTGCCTCAAGTAATCCTGTGCCACAACAACCTATATAAGAAACTTCAAAACCTACATGTGTAAAACAGGCATACCATTAGAGATATCAATTACATAACTAGCAAGTGTCCACCTTGGAAATTCACCACTGTAAATTTATTCAGTGCAGAAGCTTACCATACTTAGTTGGATGCTCAATCATGTCAAACAAAAATGCATAGATATCAAGGTGGACTAAGGTTGTGTTCTGGTGTCTTTTCTTGATTTCCTCAAGCTCCTTGGTCAATCTAGAATTGTAAATTTGCGCAACTTCATTCTGAATTGAAGCACAACCCCTAGCAAACCCTCCTTGAAGAGTCCTCTGTGATGGTACACAACCTATTGGCGGTATGCCAACAATACCGATCTTTCTTGCACCCAGTTGGATTAGTTCCTATGCAGAAGTAATGAAAAATGTGAGCATTATAGCAGAAGACTTTCTAGTTTCTAAAAGAAAAAATGGAATGAGCATGATATATTAGACAGAATTGGATAACAAAGATATCTGGTACATGTGTGTGCATCTAGCATCTCAGATTTATTTTTGGTCTGGAGTGACAAAGATACTTTTAAGAGTTTATGATCTAAACTTCTTGATTTAAACACAGTTCTCCAGAATCAATTTTATTACTAATTGATAACAACCAGGGCCAGAGAAGCTAGGTCACAAAGGATCAATTGCTATAAAATTTTAAATGGATAACCAAAATGAAGCCAATTTACAACTAATTAAACAATATTGAATTGAAGAATCCTTTATTTAAAATCTTCTGACCTAGTTTCTATTACAAGTGACTGCCACGTGCAAGTGGTTACTGCAGTCCTTATTATAATGACAGCCAATGGGACTTAATATGTCAGTGACTTCTAACAGAAAAATTACCAGGGAATTTGTAACAGAGAACTATGATTCTAAACTGAATTTCTGGCTATTCCCTTTTTCAGTATTTTTCTTGCCCCTGATCAAGAAATTAAAATCAATTAATGTCTTTCTGTCTGCTACTCCCTTTATACTTGAATGTTTGCAGATAAAAATTATTGGTTTTAATTCTTTCCAGATTTTCAGCAGTTGGGCTCTGGTGGTGCAGAGACAATGGGGAATACTCTCATCTTAAAAATGCAACAACAAAGTCCACTGAAAATCAGAGATAGTTAATGAAGTTTATATGGTATCCCATTGGAACCTTTCCTTTTGTTCTACTTGTTTTCAATTTTTGGGCAACTACTTTTTGCATTTCACCCTAATTTTCCCTTACTATATATATCATCACTCAAGGCTTGATGGAGTGATGTTGGTATTTACTTTTCCAAGTGTAGGATTTAAAAATTTGAACCAAGTAATGCAATCTTTGTATTAGTATGCAATAGAATCTCAATTTTGATTAATTAGTTCGAATCCCGAGAGTAATTAATCTAATTAAATTTATTATCCCATAGATGTAGATCATAGAACTTGGATCTGCCTAACTGCCAAAAGAATAAGAACAGGGGAATCTACTTGTATAAAACTGGAAGCACTATGCAATAAGAAGTCAGCATATGAAGAAGAGTCATAGCGGCTACTACGCAAAGGCGAAGAGAAGTACAGACTTGCTAAGTCGTTGCTTCCTCCAACTATTAGGTATGCACTCTGTGCGAGCAACTCTTTAGCCCCTCTCTCCCCTAGAATACCTTTCACCTTCTCCCTGTATTTCTTAAACATCTCCAGCTGCTCTGTCATTGGTATTGCAGCCTAAATGTAGGAAATAAATTTGATAAAAGAATTATAGATAAATCCCTCTACTTAATAGTGGCATGTGCTATGTACTTTTACCACAAAGCTGTCAAGTAAAACATACACAGTTAATGCACTCATTAATTTCAATGTACTGGACAAACAAGGGTAAAAAAAAATTGGAGCTTTTTTACTGAGTTGCATGTCTCAATTTAGGTTCTTGGTCGGCTCTTAATCAGGCATCAGTTATTGGTGGTACTAAAAATCACTGGAATTTGCTCCTTTTTTTGTTTTTGATGTATGCAAGGTCATTATCGTAAACAGACAAGTGTCCAATAAACAAATATTTGTGGGTACAGAACAAATGATGCCAATGATATATAACCGGTTTAGTAATCAGATACTTTCGTACTGCCAATTGAGAAGTGATAGGATCAAAGCCTGTGCCACCAGAAGCAAAGCTTACACCCGTGATTAGGTCTTCATTACTGAGACTAGTGCTGAGGTATGCTGGCAACAGCTCCTTAATTCCAAGCTTAGATGCTGCAAGTAAAAGCATTGTACGCTCAAATATAAGCTTAGATGCTTACTTTTATATGAAGCTAGAATACACAAGAGAGATGATATTACATGATGCTTTTAAGATCTCCATAATCCTGACAACTCAACTGTGTTCTAAGTTCTAACATAATCTATGTCCAGTATATAGCTCACTTGTGAAATTTATTTGCATGATATTGAAAAACTGAAAGCAATTGTAAAGAAAATGTTTTAAATTAAACGCATCAATCATCATGCATATTACATATATATAAATAGATTTGCCCATATTCAAAAAATAAAACAGAACCTATAAACCACCACCTATGTACCTATAAAGTCAGTTGGGATCCTTCCGTTGCAAAACCGACCAGTCGGTCTATGTGTAATGAAGTCCTCACCATATGGCAAGAAATCAGACCTGAGCATAGTTTGCAACTGGTTGTTGTTTCCTGAATCAAAAATTGAGTCGCCAAATGCAAGCAGTGCTGGAACCACTGGTTTGTTCAAATGTTTTGCATTTTGCTCGTGGCTTATGGTTCTAGCTATGCCATGTTGCATTGTGCATAGGAGAAGGGAGAATGCAAAAGCAGCAGTCAAGAGCTTCATTGCTTTGTCTAGAAAGTGCTCCTTGGTGAGGTAGCTTCGCATGTGAAATTGCTGTTATAATGCAACGAGAGTAAATTGTAATAAGTAGCATTAAAAAAATTGAACTACACGCTGTCTTTCCGTGAAAACCCTACAGAAATGATAAATGCGAGTACTTTTCACACTTCTATTCTTGCGCAGTGTGGTAGTAAAATTACGTCTCATTTTTACTTCCAATAGAAAGGAAACATGGGAATACTGTAACCAGCGCTTCTTGTCTGAGTGGGGTTACCTATTATGCTATATTCTTGTCGAGAGCAGCGGAGATAATCAGAAATTTTACACCGTCCGATTTGATATATAGCTCAATATGGAGAGGCTGTAAATGATGCTTGACACAGTTATTTAACACAAAACCAATGAACCGGCTCCCCAACAGAGCTAGTGCAGTTCCTATTATTGAAGTTTACACAATGCTCCACGGACAGTCAAATTATAAAGAATACTGTTGAAATATATAAGGTTTACATGTGTGTGTATAGATAACACATGCATAGATCAAATGGTGTAGCATGATGTTCTTATGAATAATTCGAATCAATAGAAGCTCTGTTCGGACCGGATAAGAATGGACTCGGACCGAACAGAGAGAATACATTGTGGCATTGAGGTCTATTCGGACCGAATAAGAGAAAATTCGGACCAAATTAGTGAGCTAGTGAGTCAAGATCAATGTTATCGTGATGTAATTCAGACCAAATTGTAAACCAGCATATTGAATATGGTAAAAATTGGTGACCAAACTTGAAGATTATTTTCTTGTGTGAGGAAATGAACTTTCCATAGAAGATGAGTACGTTTTTCTATAGACTCCGTTTGGATCGCTAAGGAATAAGAGGAATAATATTAGAAAGTGTGTAATTTTGTGAAGAACTTGGATAGTTAGAAATAAATTTACGCCTAGGAAAAGGCTATTCCCTTATTCCTAAACGTATCCAAACAGAGCCCATATGAAGAGGATTAGATGTGTGTGAGAAAAGAAGAAAACTTGAAGAATAAAGACAAGAATTTGTATAGTAACTTTTATTATGGAAATGATTAGTTGCCTTATGTAATTCTTTATGTCTTGTTTGGATGAGTTAGGAATAAGGAAGGAACCTTATTTATTTTAATATTTGATATTTAAAATAAAATAATAATTAAAAAATTAATAGTTATAGTTTATTCATTACTTGAGAAAATATGATATTATATAAAATAAATAATAACAATAATATAATAATAAGTAATTATTAAAGTAATTATTATTATTATTTAATTCTAATGCTAATAATAATAAAATAAGTAATAATTATTACAATATTATAGTAAATTAGTAATATATTGTTATTAATAATATCATAATAATATTATTAAATAATAATAATAATTATTATTATTATTATTTAATATTAATAATCTGAATAATAAAATTTAAAATATTTTAATAACAATAAAAATATTTAATATTATGATTTATAATAATATTACTATACAATGTGATTTATGCGGAAGAAAAAACAAAGTGGAAGCAGCTCTTCTCAATTTCTTCCACCTTGTTTAAATGAAAATTTTCTTCCGGAAAGAAATCTCTTCCAACTCCATCCAAACAAGGCCTATTATAATGTCTATTTATTCTTTCCTTCTCTCTCAATAATGTATTTGAGAAATTTCAAAAAAATAAATAAAAAAAAGTGTGTGTATGTGTGGAGGATGTAGTCACCAAGTTGATGTTGAATCTCGTTAAATTCTCATGTTCTCTTTGTTTCAAATTGTTCGACTAACCCTAAGAGATATGGTACTCAGTGGCGAAGCTAGAATTTCGTATCAGCAGGGTCCGTAAATTTTTTTTTGCTGAAAATATATGTATGATGTAACGTCTAATATAGAAATAGTATAATATTAATTCTTAAATAAACAACTCTAAAATAATGTTAGATAAAAAAAATCATGAATAATCAAATATATATTAAAATTATAATAAAAATATAAAATAATATATTTAATATACAAGATAATAATTCAAAAGTCAAGACCACAAAAATTACAATAATTTTCGATGAAATTTCATTTTTTTCATAATTTTGCATAATAAGTTCTTTAAAAATTTCATTGAACACTTATTTTTCTTATTTGTAGTGGTAGTTTTTATATAATATTCGAGTTGTATTTTTTATCTTTTGTGGTAGCTTTTATTTATAACGTCCTAAAATAAAAAAAAACATTATATAGATGAATCACGTAATGCGCGAGATTCGTGCTACTATATATATACTACAAATAATTTTTCATCTAAATATTTCATTATATTCTAAGTTTTGTCTTAATAATATTCATTGGGTAGAAGGGAAGAAGATGATTGGTCAGGAACAAATACTATCTGGGTTCTTAGGTGATTTTTTAGGTGTCGTTATGCAATTCAAATCAAACACGACATGTCCAGCTGGGTCCTTCAATTTTTTGAGATAGGTCCCTATTTTTTTAGTTTTTTTTAATTACAAATAAATGTAATATCAAATAAAATTTTTATTTGAGGTGGGTCCATGGACCCACCAAAGAATGTGTAGCTTCGCCCCTGATGGTACTTGTATAGTTTCACTTGGATCGTGCCTCGTCGAACCTAAAACTCAGCTTTCGCTGCATAGACGTTCGAATTCTTAACAAATACAAAGAAAACTGACCTGGTATTTGAGCCTGGAAAATGGACAGAAAATCTTAATTTTTTTATCAAAACCATTGCGGGGGTGTTTGATTCATGAGAGTAGAATGCAATATGGATCAAATGTGAGTTTTGATAATAGAGATTGAAAATGTGTAATGTATTTGTAAAACACATCGTCGAACTATGCTCACAAGTCACAAGCAAAAAAAAACAAAATAAAAAATAGAAGAAGTTTTATACCAAAGCAAAGATGCTTAGTAATTCTATGCAGCAATAGTTCAAATGATTACCAGCTATCAACAAAACAAAATCAATAAAAAGTAAGAAAAAACGCCAAGTAATAAAAAATACGTTTTGATGAATTTTGACAATTAATGACGCAACAGCATTTACGTAGATTCATTTATAACAACTTGTACTCCAGTTAAATACCACATGGTCATACTGTACATAAATGGGACCAATACTCCATTACTTCCAGGTCTTTTTAATGCTCATCACAGGACTGCAAAAAGGCAGATCCCTAGCTACTCTCTAGCTGTTAGTCGAATGTAGTCAATGTATACTTATCATGGTTCATCCATCTAGATCTAGCATGTTTGACCCAACTATTGGTACGGGTCATAGATTGGTATTGGTTGGTATGGAGTTGCTAGCATGATCAATAATTGACAAATTCATCCCTTTTTTTTGGTTTGATTATTCATTAATCAATTATTATTCCTACCCATATTGCCCTGTAATTTGGAGTTGGGAAATACCAGTATATATACCACGGTTGGTAGTGGTACTGTCTTTATTTTTTTTCCCCCGTTTCTTCGTACCAGTATATGAAATGCATCTCCGTATGATTTAGCAATATGATATGTACGTTAGAGAATCCCGGGGTCTTAAATCATGCTTGCATGATAACAATTTGTCAATACAAACGGGAAATTACAGTAAGTGCACATCACATGAAACGCAGTGGGCTGAGATCACATAATATACTAAACAGGGAAATAAAAATTAATTTTAATTTTAGCCCATGGGCTGAAATAGTAGTCGCCACATCCTTACGGCTTACGAGTAGAGAGATTTAGATTCTAAGGGAAATACACAAATAGTTTCACATAATCAAGGTATTTGGAGATATTGTATTAATGTAATAATTATATTAATATAAGACATTTCTTCAAGCATACATGATAGCGAACGTACATCCATTAGTATGATTATTTTTTTCAGGGCTTCTATTTATAATCCAAAAGTAGAAATAATCGATAGTTTTTTATTGTTCATGTTTGATCGAGTAGTTAAGATTTAAGATTTAAGTTAGTGTTTACAAACCTAATAGTACATCAAATAGAAGGAGCTACCGATTCAATATTTCAATGATTCGACCAGTAATAAAAATCAAGCATCATGTTAAGTAGAGCTGAGGAGTGTTTGAACTTTTAAAGATCTTTTTTTTTTTTTTTTTTTTGTAATAGATTCAGGTGAGGCAACGACAGAGGTCGAGAGAGCTAACTTTCGGCGGGAGCCGGGAGGTGGTTGGGTGAAACTAATTGTCCCCAATTAAACCAGTCGAACCGAACAAGAATAGTCTGATTTTATTATAATTTCTATATATAAACATATTAAAAATTGAGAATCGTCTAAACTGAATCTTTGCTTTTTAAATTGGATAGATTAGGATTCTTATCCTTGGGTGCGTTTGGATCGTTGGAAGAAAGAAGAAGAAGAAGGAAGAAGAAGAAAAAAAATTATAAACAATTCAAACTCTTCACAAAATTACACACTTTCCAATACTTCTTCCCACTTCTTCCCTTCTTCCCTTCTTCCCACACCTATCCAAACGCACCCCTTAAAATGTACAGTCTCTGCACTAGTTAGTGATAGACATAGTATTGGTTCGAGTGAGGATGAGACGTTCTTTTTACAGTACCGCCTGGTATATATGCTCCTCCTTAATTTCCTGATTATGGTATATATTCTATTAATAATCACCTTTATTGCTGGAGAAACTTAATTAAAGATGTTCTTATATATTTCCACTATGTTGCGGTACGGTGGTACGAAAATTTTTAAAAATCTCCGATACGGATACGACGATATATATATATATTATTTGAATATTTTATTGTACTATAATTATATTATATTATAAAATATAATGTCTATAACATATTTTTTTTAGTTAAGGTTTGGATTTATACAATAAATGACATAAACTTAGAGTTACACAAATACTAATATCAACACATTGACCGTTGACCATTAACCATACTGGTACGTACCGAGTACGGTACCAGTATTCGATTCGTACCTGGTACAGCTGATGTTCCAAAGTACGGAGGTAACCTAGTATTTCCAACTATTAGCATAAAAATTTTATATAATGATTGGTGATTAGTGATGCACCACCAAACCTAATTTAACGTGTCAAATTCCAAGCCATCGCCTCCTAATCACCTTACAAAAAAAACTTTTTAGCGCGCAACTGATGTTGAAGAGTCAATGGAAATTTTAAAGGATCGGACACCTGTATCTCATACATATTTTATATGCTGTGAGTTTGTAACAGATGAACAAGTTGTAAAAATGTGCACGCCTCAATCTGATGTGAAAAGTAAAAGAAAATGATGGTCCAATTGCAAATTAGAGGCTGGCCTTGTTTTCCAATTTTTGGTTGGGAATAACATTTTTATTCCTCGTTGAGATTGTGCATTCGGCTGATTTTCTGTGGTTGTTTCTGTTTAACTATCCGTGCAACTAATGATCTGCATCATTCTCACATGTTAATGAATTGGAGTGTGTTTGGATCGTTAAATTAATTACTCAGACTTTAAAAATATGTTTATTTGATTTAATAGTATTATTTTTTATAATTTTGAATTCAAAATAATCTTTAATTCAAATTTACTTAGATTATGATTTTTTAATTTCAAATCGAGAATTTCAGATTAACTTTTTATTTCTTAGCAGTTACCAGTTAGTATCCAAACGCACCTTTGACTCGTTGTTTTGCGTCCAATGAGACACACACAATCAATATTTGTACCCATGCTGTGTGAGTGTTTTCGTGTGAAATTTGAAGAAATCTCTATTCGGGTCCACAAGATGGAAAGGCGCCACCTTTGTCACCCAGCTGACCAACTCTGAAGAAATCTTTTTCGGGCCCACAAAATTTGAACTCTGTTAATAGAAGCGCCAACGAAATCCTGTTATAAAATATGATGCTGCTTTGTTTTATAAAATAAAAAAAAACCATGGGCTATATTCAATATTTAATTATTTATGTAACATTTCATATACTTTCATTTAACTAGTGATTATATTTCAAAATTAACGATATCCTCCCATATGCATTTTCTCGTTATATTTAACTGGCATAAGATGTCTTCATATGTGGACAAATAAAGAAACAAAATAATGTTAAATAATAAAAATATGTTTCTTAATTTACCAGCTATATAAATAGATGTGTTATTCAATTTATTTCTATATTAGATGGAAAACCAAACAATGGTGTTGCTTCGGCTGGCGATTGATATCCAACCGCAGATCAAACCAATCGAACGACAGAAACATCTGTTTACGTCCTAAATCTAACGCGTTACACCTCTTGGTATGTGCGCTTTAATATGTTGTATAGATGTATAGATTATATTATATATAATTTATTTGTATTCATTACCGGTTCATCCATCACATTAGGCCTATGTTGCACGGATACTTCTAAAATGTTGTCGCACCCGTATCCGATACCGATTCTCGTGGGATTCTCACCGATACTCCACGTGATGAATCATATTATTTTAATGTATTTGACTGATGGATGTGATCTAAATTCGTTAAGATATGCATTAGATTCATTTCTTTAAGTATGTTTTGAATATATTTTTGGATTAGATGCACTATTGTGGTAGTTGAACTATAAAAAATCATATATTTGATATAAAATGTGATTTTTTTATTATTTTATATATATTTCCGTATCCTAACTTTTTAAAAAATATCAAATTTCCGCACCCGCATCGTATCCGATACGATACCCGCACCCGCATCCGTGCAACATAGCATTAGGCGCTCGCACGATGGAGGAATCTCGTAAAAGAAGAGATGACCAATCTAATATTTTTTTTATTTTTTGAATAACACCCGTAGGATGACCAATCTAAAATTGGTATTTGTCAATCAACATCTTCATGTACCTACCCATTTGTCATGGGACCTCCTGTTCTTATCCTTTTAAATTACCTTTGTCCTCATATATTTTATCCTTTTTGAAAGTTGCATAAATTTGAGGAGAGGAGGCCACTTGGATGGATACCATTTTTTCCTTCTTCTGTATATGAAGAAAAGGTTCTCGTCTGGGCATTCCAATATGAACGGACAAATGTGTCGTCCAAAGAGAAAATTTTACAGCAAACAAATTGTCTTTAATTTTTAGGAAATATATACTTTTTAAGTTTAATGTTTAGTATACCTAATACTAAATAATATCTATTGATTTAGATAAATTTGCTTACTACTACTGAAATAGACATACCATAATAAACATATGATTAGGCGAGTCTGCGTACACATGGGCCCACTTGTTAGTGACAGTTCGAAAATGTTGACTGCCAACTTAGAAAATTCAGATGAGGCATTAATTTGTCTAAGATATGTACAGGCATCACTAATTATTGGCGATATTTAGTAATGTGTGTACAATGTGCATTTGGAGACTGCGAGGTAGTTACAAGAGAAAATGCTGCTGAAATTCCCTATTTTAGTTATACACTCCTAGTTCACTAAAATACCTCTATCTTATTTAAAATTTAGGTAAACGATCTACAAAATTTTAGCAATTAGATATATATTTAGATGAAGAACAATTATTCATTTTGAAATTTAATTTTTAAGTTTATATAAAAACATAAAGAAACTTAGTATTTATTAATTATTAAGTCGATACAAATAAATAAAATTCTATGCTCGTGAAAATTCAAACTCAAATTCAAATTATTCTGAATTCGATAACTCAATATATATATGATTTTAACTATTAAGCTCGCCTATTTTATAATCCCAATAAGTATTTTAAGTAGAGAAAAAGGGAAAGTTTTTGGCAACTTTTCCAGCGAACATTAATTCCATCGGGGGAAAAAATGCAAAAGACAAATCTCTACAACTTGTTGATCGGCTTCATGCGCTTGACTATAGCGGTCGTCATTTTTTATTCTTACTTTTTGGCTGCTTAATAGTTAATAATGTGTAGAAGTCCTATTATATACCGCAAGAGCTGTATTCATTTGCAAATGATGAACACTTTTGGCCGCGACAGTTGATCAATATTAGGGTTGGACATCGAGATTTTTTTATATAATTTAAAGTTTGATTTTTATTATTTTATTTTTTATATATGTTAATTATAATGTGAATATCTAACTTATCAATATCATCATATTTTAAGTAAGGTCATAAACATATTTTAGACTATATAAACAACATAAATATAGATTATTGTGATCAAATTACTTAAAATGAATGTAAAATAGCTTGAAATGCTCAAGTATACTCAGAATCTGTAAAATCTGCAAATTATGTGAGTAATTACAATATATAATCCGATCGTTTTGAATAAGTGAGTTCATAAACATATTCTAGACTATATAAAGAGCTTAAGTATAAATTATTGTGAACAAATTTTTTAAATTGAATGCAAAAATCGGTTGAAATACTCAAATATACTCATAATCTTTAAAATCTGCACATGATGTGCATAATTACAATGTATAATCCAATTGTTTTGAAGAAGTGATATCACAAACATATTCTAGACTATATAAAGGGCTTAAATATAGATTAATGTGATCAAAACACTTAAAATGAATACAAAATGGCTTGAAATGCTTAATTGTACTCAGAATCTGTAAAATATGCAAATTATGTGAATAATAAATAATTATAATGTATAATCCAATCGTTTTGAATAAGCGAGCTCATAAACATATTCTAGACTATATAAAGAGCTTAAATATACATTATTGTGATCAAATAACTTAAAATGAATGCAAAATCGCTTGAAATGCTCAAATATACTCAGAATCTGCAAAATCTGTATATTATGTGTATAATTACAATGTATAAACAAATCTTTTTTTTTAATTGACCACATAAACATATTCTAGACTATAAAATAGTATATATATATATAGATTATTGTGATCAAATGACTTAAAAATGAATGCAAAATCGCTTAAAATGCTCAAATATACTCCGAATCTTTAAAATTTGCGCATTATATTCATAATTATAATGTATAATGCAATCGTTTTGAATAAGTGAGTTCATAAATATATTCTTGACTATATAAAAATCTTAAATATAGATGATTGTGATCAAATGATTTAAAATGAATGCAAAATCGCTTCAAATGCTCAAATACACTCAGAATCTGTCAAATATGTAAACTATGTGAATAATTACAATGTATAGTCGAATTATTCTGAATAGTTTAGCTCATAAACACATTCTAGACTATATAAAGAGCTTAAATATAGATTAACATGATCAAAACAGTTAAAATGAATGCAAAATAGCTTGTAATGCTTACATATACCCAAAATCTTTAAAATCTGGACATTTTTGGCGTAATTACAATGTATAATCCAATCGCTGTCAATACGTGAGTTCATAAACATATTATAGCTATAAATATAGCATAAATACAGATTATTGTGATCAAATGAATTGAAATAAATGCAAAATTACTTGAAATATCCAAATATACAAAGAATCTATAAAATATACATATTATATGTGTCATTACAATGAATAATTCAATCGTTTCAAATTAGTGTGTTCATAAACAAATTCCAGACTATGTAAAGAGTTTAAATATACTCATAATCTGTAAAATATGCACATTATGTGAATAATTACAACGTATAATCCAATCATTTTGAATATGTGAGCTCATAAACATATTCTAGACTATATAAAGAGTTTAAATATGGATTATTGTGATCAAATAACTGAAAATGAATGCAAAATCGCTTGAAATGCTCCAATATACTCAGAATCTTTAAATCTACACATTATGTGCATAATTAGAATGTATAATCCAATTGTTTTACATAACTTAATTCAGAAACATATTCTAAACTATATAAAGAGCATAAATATAGATTACTGTGGTTAAATGACTTAAAATGAATGTAAAAATCGCTTGAAATGCTCAAATATACTCAGAATCTGTAAAATCCATACATTATTTGAATATTTACAATTTATATTCCAATCCTTTTCAATAAGTGAGTTCACAAACAAATTCTAAACAATATAAAGAAGTTTAATATTGATTGTTGTGATCAAATGACTTAAAATGAATGCAAAATCGCTTAAAATGCTCAAATATAATTTGAATCTGTAAAATATGCATATTATGTGAATAATTACAATGTATAATCCAATCGTTTTGAATAATTGGCCTCATAAACATATTCTAGACTAAATAAAGAGTATAAATATAGATTATTTGTGATCAAATGAATTAAAATGAATGCAAAATCGCTTGAAATGCTCAAATATACTCAGAATCTGTAAAATATACATATTATGTGAATAATTACAATGTATAATCCAATCTTTTTGAATAATTAAGATCATAAATATATTTTAGACAATATAAAGAGCTTAAATATACATTATTGTGATCAAATGACTTAAAATTAATGCAAAATCACTTGAAATGCTCAAATATACTCAGAATCTATAAAATCTGCACATCATGTGAATAATTACAATGGATAAACCATTATTTCTTAATAATTGACCTCATGAACTTATTCAAGACTATATAAAGAGTATAAATATTAATTATTTTGATCAAATGACTTAAACTAAAAGCAAAATCGCTTCAAATGCTCAAATATACTCAGAATCTGTAAAATCTGCACATTGAGGTGAATAAATACAATGCATAATCTAATCGTTTTGAATAAGTGAGTTCATAAATATATTCTAATCTATATAAAAAGCATAAATATAGCTTATTGTGATCAAACAATCGCTTGAAATGCTCAAATATACTCATAATCTTTCAAATCTGCACATTATGTGCATAATTACAATGTATAATCAAATCGTTTTGACTAAGTTATATCATAAATATATTCTAGACAAAATAAAGAGTTTAAATATGTATTACTGTGATCAAATCACTTAAAATGCTCAAATATACTCTGAATCTGTAAAATCTGCATATCATGTGAAGAATTAGAATGTATCATCTGATCGTTTTGAATAAATGCGTTCATAAATATATTCTAGACTATATAAATATAGATTATTGTGATCAAATGACTTAAAATTAATGCAAAATCGATTGAAACGCTCAAATATACTCAGAATTTTTAAATCTGCACATAATGTGCATAATTAGAATGTATTATATTAATTTATTTGTATAATTCAATTATTCTGAATAAATTATATTATAAACATATTCTAGACAAAATAAAGAGGTTAAATATTGATTATTGTGATCAAATGACTTAAAATAATTGCAAAATCGCTTCAAATGCTCAAATATAGTTGGAATCTGTAAAATATGCATATTATGTGAATAATTACAATGTATAATCTAATCGTTTTGAATAAATAAGCTCATAAGAATATTCTAAACTATATAAAAAGTATAAATATAGCTTATTGTGATCAAATGATTTAAAATGAATGCAAAATCGCTTGAAATACTTAAATTTACTCAAAATCATTAAAATCGACACATTATGTGAATAATTACAATGTATAATCCTATCGTTTTGAAAATTTGAGATAAAAAACATATTCTAGATAATATATAGATCTTAAATACACATTATTGTGGTCAAATAACTTAAAATTAAAGCAAAATCACTTGAAATTCTCAAATATACTAAGAATCTGTAAAATCTGTACATTATGTGCATAATTAGAATTTATAATCCAATATTTTTAAATAAGTGAGTTCATAAGCATATTCTAGACTATATAAAGATCTTAAATATAAATTATTGTGATCAGATGACCAAAAATGAATGTAAAATCGCTTGAAATGTTCAAATATTCTCAGAATATGTAAAATCTGCAAATTATGTGCGTAATTACAATGTATAATCCAATCGTTTAGAATAATTGAGTTCATAAACATATTCTAGACTATATAAAGATGTTAAATATAAATTATTGAGATCAAATGAATTAAAATGAATGCCAAATCGCTTGAAATGCTCAAATATACTCAGAATTTTTCAAATCTGCATATTATGTGCGTAATTACAATGTATAATCCAATCGTTTTGAATAAGTTATATCATAAACATATTCTAGATAAAATAAAGACTTTAAATATATATTATTGTGATCAAATCACTTAAAACGAAAATAAATAGTTTGAAATGCTAAAATATTCTCAGAATCTTTAAAATCTGCACATCATTTAATAAATTACAATGTATAATCCAATGCTTATGAAAAAGTGAGTTCATAAACATATTCTAGACTATATAAAGAGCATCAATATAGATTATTGTGATCAAATGACTTAAAATGAATTCAAAATCGCTTGAAATGCTCAAATATCTCAGAATCTGTAAAATCTGCAAATTGTGTGAATAATTATAATGTATAACCCAATCGTTTTGAATAAATGAGTTCATAAACATATTATAAACTATATAAAGAGCATAAATATAGATCATTGTTATAAATGACTTAAAGTGAATGCAAAATCGCTTGAAATGCTTAAATATACATAAAATCTGTAAAATCTGCACATTATGTGAATAATTACAATGTATAATCCAGTCGTTTTGAATAATTGAGCTCATAAACATATTTTAGACTATATAAAGAGCTTAAATTTAGATTATTGTGATCAAATAACTTAAAATAAATGCAAAATCGTTTGAAATTCTCCAATATACTCAGAATATTTAAAATCTGCACATTATGTGCGTAATTACAATATATAATCCAATCGTTTTGAATAACTTAGTTTAGAAACATATTTTATAAAGATCATAAATATAGATTACTGTTGTCAAATGACTTAAAATGAGTACAAAATCTTTTGAAATGCTTAAATATACTCAGAAATTGTAAAATCCGTATATTATGGGTTCGTTTGGATAGGTGTGGGAAGAAGGGAAGAAGGGAAGAAGTATTGGGAAGTGTGTAACTTTGTGAAGAGTTTGAATTGTTTATAATTTTTTTTCTTCCCATCTTCCTTCTTCCTCTTCTTCTTCTCTCATCCAAACGCACCCTATGTGAATAATTATAGTATATAATCCAATCGTTTGGAATAAGTGAGTTCACAAAAATATTTAAATTATACAAAGAGCTTAAATATAGATTATTGTGATCAAATGACTTAAAATAAATATAAAATCGCTTAAAATGCTCAATTATTTTAGAATTCGTCAAATCTGAACACAATGTGAATAATTACAATGTATATAAAATCTTTTTTAATAATTGACATCATAAATAAATTCTAGACTATATAAAGAGCATAAATATAGATTATTGTGATCAAATGACTAAAAATTAATGCGAAATCGCTTCAATGCTAAAATATACTCAAAATCTCTAAAATCTTCACAATATGTGAATAAATACAATGTATAATCCAATTGTTTTGAATAATTGAGCTCATAAACATATTTTAGACAATATAAAGAGCGTGGATATAGATTATTGTGATCAAATAACTTAAAATGAATGCAAATCGCTTGAAATGCTCCAATATACTCAGAATCATTAAAATATGTACATTATGTGTGCAATTAAAATATATAATCCAATCGTTTTTAATAACTTATATTTCAGAAACATACTCTAAACTATATAAATATCATAAATATAGATTACTGTGGTCAAATGACTTAAAATGAATGCAAAATCGTTTGAAATACTCAAATATACTCAGAAATTGTAAAATCCGTATATTATGTGAATAATTATAATGTATAATCCAATCGTTTGGAATAAGTGAGTTCATAAACATATTCTAAACTATATAAAGAGAATAAATATAGATTATTGTGATCAAATGACTTAAAATGAATGCAAAATTTGCATACAATGCTCAGATAAACTTAGAATTTGTCAAATCTGCACTTTGTGTGAATAATTACAATGTATAAACCAATATTTTAGAAATTATTGACTTCATAAACATATTTAATACTAAATAAAGAAGATAAATATAGATTATTGTGACATAATGACTTAAAATGAATGCAAAATCTCTTTAAATATTCAAATATACTCAGAATCTGTAAGAGATGCACAATATGTGAATAATTACAATGTATAATCCAATCGATTAAAATAATTGAGCTAATAAATATATTCTACACAATATAAAATGCTTAAATATAGATTATTGTGATCAAATGATTTAAAATTAGTGCAAAATCGCTTGAAATGCTCAAATATACTCAGAATCATTAAAATCTGAAAATTACTTGCCTGATTACAATATATAATCCAATCATTTCGAATAAGTGATGTCAAAACATATTCTAGACAATATGAAAAGCTTAAATATACATTATTGTGATCAAATGACTTAAAATGAATACAAAATCGCTTGAAATGCTCAAATATACTCAGAATCTGTAAAAGCTACATATTATGTGAATAATTACAATGTACAATCCAATCGTTTTGAATAATTGAACTCATAAACGTATTCTAAAATTTATAAAGAGCATAAATATAGATTATTGTGACCAAAGGACTTAAAATAAATGAAAAATCACTTGAAATGTTCAAATATACTCAGAATCTTTAAAATCTACATATTATGTGCGTTATTACAATGTATAATGCAATCGTTTAGAATAAGTGAGTTCATAAACATATTCTTGACAATATAAAGATCTTAAAAATAGGTGATTGTGATCAAATGATTTAAAATGAATGCAAAATTGTTTGAAATGCTTAAATGTACTAAGAATCGATAAAATCTGCACATTATGTGAATAATTACAATATATAATCCAATTGTTTTCAATAAGTGAGTTCACAAACATATTCTATACTATATGAAGAGCTTAAATATAGATAATTGTTACCGGATGACTTAAAATGAATGGAAAATCGATTGAAACGTTCAAAAAAACTTAGAATCTTTAAAATATGCATATTATGTGAATAATTACAATGTATAATCCAATCGTTTTGAATAATTAATCTCATAAACATATTATTGACTATATAAAGAGCTTAAATTCGGATTATTTTGATCTAATAACTTACAATGAATGCATAATCATTTGAAATACTCCAATATATTCAGAATCTTTAAAATCTGCACATTTTGTGCGTGGTTACAATGTATAATCCAATTTTTTTGAATAACTTAGCTTATAAACATTTTTAAACAATATAAAGATCATAAATATAGATTACTATGGACAAATGACTTAAAATGAATACAAAATCATTCAAAAAGCTCAAATATACTAAAAAATTGTAAAACTCCTTATATTATGAGAATAATTAGAATGTATAATTGTGACACCCCGTCGAATACTGTAACTTGACAACACGCGACGGAGTGCCCGCCGCGGATGCTTGCTGCACCCGCAAGGCTTAGAACCACTCATTTTACAAATTACTGTGATTATACACAATTAATATACGTGTAAATTATAAATTTATAACTAATTACTTCAATATGAATTAAATCCTACAAAGTCTGGTAAATATAGGTTGCTAACCACAATATCCAATGGCTCGCTACTCGTCCTGATGTCCAGCACTTGACCTGAAACCTGGAACCCACAACCAATCGTGGAAAATAATGCAAAAGCACGGAATGAGATAAATAAAATTTATCTCAGTACGGTATTCAGTTCCAGCCACTTGAGTTTTGATTATCATGTGTTAGAACTAAATACAAGACTGAGTCAAACATTTTTCTAATCAAATCCATATGTATTTCGAACAAGCATTAAAATAAAGTTGCAATCAAGTAATGCAATTATGAGATAAATTATGTACAATTCAATATCATTTTAGAATTCAAAGTATGACAATTGTCATATTATATAGTGGAACAAGTAATTAATAGTATGCAATAACTATCATTACATCTTGTTGCAATTTAATTGCATATGAACTATGAGCTCAGAACCAATTTAATCGTATTTCAGATTTGGAATTATACAAATGCTGACTCAAATATTTGGGCAATCTAGTAATATGCAAGTCGAGTTCTATAATTCCATATCAGAGTCAGAAATGTCGCGAGACACCTATGAGTGCTACCCACGACCGGACAGATATGCCATGAGTCTCCTTCTATGAGGGCTGCCAATGGCCAGATAGATATTCAGATATGCCATGAGTCACCTTCTATGAGGGCTGCCAATGGCCAAACAGATATTCAAATATGCCATGAGTCACCTTCTATGAGGGCTGCCAATGGCCGGACATATATTCAAATATGCCATGAGTCATCTTCTATGAGGGCTGCCAATGGCCGGACAAATATGCCATGAGTCTCCTTCTATGAGGGCTGCCAATGGCCAGATAGATATTCAGATATGCCATGAGTCACCTTCTATGAGGGCTGCCAATGGCCAAACAGATATTCAGATATGCCATGAGTCACCTTCTATGAGGGCTGCCAATGGCCGGACATATATTCAAATATGCCATGAGTCACCTTCTATGAGGGCTGCCAATGGCCGGACAGATATGCCATGAGTCTCCTTCTATGAGGGCTGCCAATGGCCAGATAGATATTCAGATATGCCATGAGTCACCTTCTATGAGGGCTGCCAATGGCCAAACAGATATTCAAATATGCCATGAGTCACCTTCTATGAGGGCTGCCAACGGCCGGACATATATTCAAATATGCCATGAGTCACCTTCTATGAGGGCTGCCAATGGCCGGACAGATATGCCATGAGTCACCTTCTATGAGGGCTGCCAATGGCCGGACAAATATTCAGATACCGTGAATCACCTTTTAAGAGGGTTACCAACAATTGATAACACAATTCAAACAATCGAAAATCAAAAGCACAACAAGTCAAAAATATTACCAAATCCGAAATATAAACGCTTACTTCACAGTGCATAGTCATGTTATAACACAATTCAACTGAATACCACTCAATATGCCACTTTGCAATCATGCATCAATATACATATACATAAAATATGTCTCATGAATGAAAAACAATAATGAAACGAAAGTGCATAATACTAATATATCATGTAATTAAAACTCAAGTGGAATCCGTACCTGACGTCGAAAAAGTAGCAGCAAAATCGAGATAAGATAATCCTAATAACCCTCGATCGTATCAACTGCTCTCGGCTCTGATACACATTCATCCAACCCTGAAATGATGGGCTAGGAGATGTTGCTCCTCAGGGAAGTCAACGCCCAGGAATTAAGTACATCTTTAGACCTTTATATAGTTTAAAAGAATATGATTTTCTTTTTTTAGGAAACCATCCAACTTGAAAGAAAACGAGTATAGTAAATAAATTCACTCATTAAACTAAAGAAGCAAAAGACAAGCTTAAGCAAACTAAAGCAATCAGAGAGTTAAGTTTTGATTTTGTTTTCTTAAAATGTCATGATACAGTCGGCCCACAATAACTCAAACAACGAGGAGAATTTTAACCATGCCACGCATTGTACCAACAAAAGCAAATAGTGATGAGCTGGCTAAGCAACTAGTAATTATCATTTATTTGGCACGCAACCAAGCAAAGGAGACATTTTTTTTTTATAACTTAATAAAAACAACTTCTACCAAGTCAAGGAAAAACAGAACCAAACCCAAATTGGAAGTGATTTTATGCAAACTAGTCCCCCTATCAGAATAAAATTACAGCTTTCAGTTGTAGCCTCAAATACTAGAATTGATTGCAGCAAGGTTTTCAATGTAATTGACAAAATTAAACATAAAAGCTATTGTTACCAGAAAATTTCAGAAATAGGTCCCTGGACTAAGGGATTTGTACCAGTATAAAAATGAGAGTTGGTACAAACCTAATATCAGTTCCTAGCAACATCAGAGTTCATCTTTAAACAGCATCGAGTCAAGCACAGTAGATAATAACCCAAACAACGGAGAAATTGAATTGTATGAACTAGCACAAACTTGGGTTCAGTGAGAAAATTTATCAACAAGGTTATGGGCACCCTGCAATTAGTAAACAGATAGAAGCCACGGCACAAACAACTTCAATTCTAATGGCACATAGCAAATACAAATGCTAGACCTCTCAATCAAACACACATTCCACAAATCACAGAAATTAAGTGAAGAAGGGTAGGATTGCAATTGTTACCACTGAAATGCTCAAAGAAGAGAAATGACAAAGAGATAGAAGCAAATGTCAAACCACCACCACCACCACTGTGACACCCCGTCACACACAGTGACTAGAAAGTATATGACGAAGTATCCGCCGCGGATGTCCTTGCACCCGCAAGGCTTAACTAAATCTAACCTAATTCAATAATTGACAAAATACGATTTATTGTACAAAATTAATATACATGTCAAACATAAATTTACAATTAATTATTTAATTATAAGATAAATCCTATAAGGTCTGATTCATATAGGTTGCTAACCACATTATCCAATGGTCTGCTACTCGTCTTGCTGTCCAGTGCTTGATTTAAAACCTGGAACCCACAACCAATTGTGGAAAAATATACAAAAAGCACGGAATGAGATAAATAAAATTTATCTCAGTACGGTATTCAGTTCCAGCCATTTCAGTTTTAATTATCATACGTTGGAACTAAATACATGACTGAGCCAAATAATTTTCCAATCAATCCATACTTATTTCAATTAAGCATTAGAAATAAAGTTGTGATCAAGCAATGCAATTATGAGATGAACTAAGTACAAGTGAATATCAGTTTAGAATTCAAAGTATGACAATTATCATTTTAAATCTTGGTCAAGTAATTGATAGCATGCAGTAACTTAAAAAAAAACATTTCCATCTTGTTGCGAATAGGTATAGCAATGTCGAATTAATTAAATAAATGCAATATGAAATATGAGCTCAGAACCAATTGGATTGTATTTCAGTTTTGAAATCACACAAATGTTAACTCAAATAATTGGACAATCTAGTAGTAACATACAAGTCCGGTTCTATAATTCAATATCAAAATAAGAAAGTCGTGAGACACCTTCTAGGAGGGTTGCCAACGACCAAACAGATATGCCACGAGTCTCCTTCTACGAGGGCTGCCAATGGTCGAACAGATACTCAGATATGCCACGAGTCTCCTTCTATGAGGACTGCCAATGGCCAGACAGATATTCAAATATGCCACGAGTCTCCTTCTATGAGGGCTGCCAATGGCCGGACATATATGCCACGAGTCACCTTCTGTGAGGGCTGCCAATGGCCGGACAGATATTCAGATATGCCACGAGTCACCTTCTATGAGGGCTGCCAGTGGCCCGACAGATATTCAGATATGCCACGAGTCACCTTCTATGAGGGCTGCCAATGGCCGGACAGATATTCAGATATGCCACGAGTCACCTTCTATGAGGGCTGCCAATGGCCGGACAGATATTCAGATATGCCACGAGTCACCTTCTATGAGGGCTGCCAATGGCCGGACAGATATTCAGATATGCCACGAGTCACCTTCTATGAGGGCTGCCAATGGCCCGACAGATATTCAGATATGCCACGAGTCACCTTCTATGAGGGCTGCCAATGGCCGGACAGATATTCAGATATGCCACGAGTCACCTTCTATGAGGGCTGCCAATGGCCGGACAGATATTCAGATATGCCACGAGTCACCTTCTATGAGGGCTGCCAATGGCCGGACAGATATTCAGATATGCCACGAGTCACCTTCTATGAGGGCTGCCAATGGCCCGACAGATATTCAGATATGCCACGAGTCACCTTCTATGAGGGCTGCCAATGGCCATTTCAATTCAGATATCATTCTATCAATTTGATCATCTAATGTACAAGCAAGCTGAAAAAAACTCACACTTCGAACCATTCTAGACTAGACCTACTGAGTCCTGATACATAAGCGCTTACTATACGGTGCTTGGTAGGATGGGTCATTACTCCACCTCCAATCATTACGAGTGTCTATCTCAACCACACAAGCTGTACTTACCTCAATCATAACACATTTCAATCAAATGCCATTCAGTAAGCCATTGTACAATTATGCATGAATATACCTATACACAAAATATATATATATATATATATATATATATATATATATATATATATATATATATATATATATATATATCTTGAATGCAACGCACAACTTATTAATACAAAAATGCATCATACTAATATATTATATGTAATTAAAACGCAAGTGGAATCCATACCTCAAACAGCAACAAAAATCAAAGCAACAGCAAGCAATCAACTAATTCTACAGTGTCTCAGTCATGTCAGCTGCTTCTAAATCTCGACACATAACCACCTGACTCTAAAACAACACAAATAAATTTCCTTTTGAGTTTCGAGTCTCGAATAAATTCACTTTTATATTTAAAATAGTCCCTAATTTAATAATTATTGTTGTCCAGAGATTCTAATTCAAAAGCTCAAATATTCGAGGATACTCTTAAAATCATGCTTTGTACGAAATCATGCATTATCCTTATTATATATAATCTCATGCACTATACTAGCCAAGTCTTTACAAAATATACTTCCTTCTCTCATACATCTAAATTATGTGAACATGTAACTTAGTACTAAACTCATTTAGTAAATATAAGAATATACAACTATTACAAATTGTGTTATGAATCACTAAAGTGAATGTCACCTTGGAATATTAGATATCTCTAAATCCATGCGACAAAACATATACTAGTGCAGGAATTCTATTTTTAGAACTCTAAATCAATAATAAGTAAACTACTTTATTAAACTTCTTTTATAACCACAACGTGCACTACTACAATTCAACACCATTATACATCTTGTTAATTGTCCTTTAAATCCATATGCTTAAATAACCATGACATGCCATGCAACTTGATCGGTACGATCTTGTACCCAATACACATCTAAACTCACATACAAAACGTATGTAAAGACTCGTGTAATACTTAGTAAAATCCTTTGTATTTAGTTTTCTCTCCAATTCTGATAAGTACCATTAATTCTACTATGCACAATACATGCATGATATGACCATAAATTAGAGTCAAATGCCAAATCCTAATCCAAACCCAAAATAACCTTATTTTTTTACAAAACCAACTCTTAAGAACCATAAAATCAAATTTACCATGCAATCGCTATTTATTTCTACAAATATGCATGACATGCAAATCCTTAAATACTCTTGTATATGCATGCAACCACATTTTATTAAAACGAATGCAATAGTTAAATCTATGTAATGCCATATACTTAAAAATCCCTAATTATCAAGCATCCACACACAACATACAGTAAATCACAAATTTAAATCAAAGACGGACAAATAAATCAAATTTCACAAATTCCACAAGTCATGCAATTACACATATATATTCAGATAATTCAGATTACACGTCCTAAATTATGTTACACAACTATAAAAGGATTATAAAGACTTACCAAAAGAAATGACGGCTCGCGCACCAAGCAATGCCGTCGACAGATCGGACGATCAGACAATGGGATGGTGATTGAGCGAGAACAAAGAGCGAGTCAATGCCCGCTGGCTAGACTAAAGTCTCGCGGATCAAATTTGAAGCCGATTTCGAGTTCGGATCAGGTTAGGGTTTTGGAGGCGGACTTGGAGGAAAGAGGCACTAAATGCGCTATTAGAGGCTAGAGGATGGCCGACTGGACTTAATTCAACGGAGGAGCAGTAAGACTGGGCTCCTTTGGTGATGGGGCGACCTAGCCGAGAGGAACAGAAAAGAGGAGAGGTGGGGCCGACCATGGGGTGGAGAAGAGAGGGTGAAGAGGTGGGGATGATTCTAAGGTGCTGTGGAGAGAGAGTGGCATCGAGAGAGAAGGGCGGAGAATGGGGATGCCATGAGAGGAGGGTTTAGGCAGAGTGAACGAGAGGGGCAGTGAGAGGGATCGGGAGAAAAAAAAAATAGGAAGGGGAAAGGTCTCACGGGTTGGGGAATTTAAATCCCGTAAATTCCATCTCCAATTTTTTTTTTTTTTTTTTTTTTTTTTTTTTTTTTTTTTACAGTTATCACATTCGACCCCCCTAAATTAATTTCGTCCTCGAAATTTAAAATGAGGTACGAATCAACGGAGATGAGTTCAAAAATATCATCAAATCAAATTATTTTATAAGGAATAAGTCAAACATAGTAGACAACAATTTAGTCAAGACACAAGAAAGATAATGCAACGGAGATGATAACAAATTCTAACACAGAAACAATAGAGTAGCACCATAATATCAAAATGTATTCTTTCTTCAATGGTGACTAGTAAATGACGAAAGAACAAATCTAATATTATAATATAGAATCAATTAACAAAGCTGATAGTCAGTCAGTTTTGTTTGACTCATGCGGCTAACGAAGAAAGAAGATCGAATCGAGCGATTTAGGAAAAATCTAAATTATTCTATTAGAAACGAGTCAATTTGAAATACGGAACTCAAACTTCAAAGGAAATGATAACCAATGTGCACTAATTAAAAATCTATCCCTTTTTTCAAATTCATAAAATTCAAGCAATAATAAATTTCTACTATTACATTTAAGAAACTAATTATAATATATTTAATAAGGCATAATCTTAACAAAATAACATTAAAGCACTAAACATCAATTTACTCGCTAATCAACCACAATTTGTAACAATAACTTAATATTATGCTTAAACGTCATTAAGCAATTAATACAACAAATTAACACCTAATAACCATATATATACAAAATATCTTTATATTATATCACTCAAAAATAAGTTAGACCAATATTGACCCATTGTCATAATTACAAAGAAAAACAACATTTATACGAGCAAGCCCATACATCTACCCCACTCACGCATCCTACAAGTCTGGTTTGGTCATTAAACCATTCTCTGATACCATCTGTGACACCCCGTCACACACAGTGACTAGAAAGTATATGACGAAGTATCCGCCGCGGATGTCCTTGCACCCGCAAGGCTTAACTAAATCTAACCTAATTCAATAATTGACAAAATACGATTTATTGTACAAAATTAATATACATGTCAAACATAAATTTACAATTAATTATTTAATTATAAGATAAATCCTATAAGGTCTGATTCATATAGGTTGCTAACCACATTATCCAATGGTCTGCTACTCGTCTTGCTGTCCAGTGCTTGATTTAAAACCTGGAACCCACAACCAATTGTGGAAAAATATACAAAAAGCACGGAATGAGATAAATAAAATTTATCTCAGTACGGTATTCAGTTCCAGCCATTTCAGTTTTAATTATCATACGTTGGAACTAAATACATGACTGAGCCAAATAATTTTCCAATCAATCCATACTTATTTCAATTAAGCATTAGAAATAAAGTTGTGATCAAGCAATGCAATTATGAGATGAACTAAGTACAAGTGAATATCAGTTTAGAATTCAAAGTATGACAATTATCATTTTAAATCTTGGTCAAGTAATTGATAGCATGCAGTAACTTAAAAAAAAACATTTCCATCTTGTTGCGAATAGGTATAGCAATGTCGAATTAATTAAATAAATGCAATATGAAATATGAGCTCAGAACCAATTGGATTGTATTTCAGTTTTGAAATCACACAAATGTTAACTCAAATAATTGGACAATCTAGTAGTAACATACAAGTCCGGTTCTATAATTCAATATCAAAATAAGAAAGTCGTGAGACACCTTCTAGGAGGGTTGCCAACGACCAAACAGATATGCCACGAGTCTCCTTCTACGAGGGCTGCCAATGGTCGAACAGATACTCAGATATGCCACGAGTCTCCTTCTATGAGGACTGCCAATGGCCAGACAGATATTCAAATATGCCACGAGTCTCCTTCTATGAGGGCTGCCAATGGCCGGACATATATGCCACGAGTCACCTTCTGTGAGGGCTGCCAATGGCCGGACAGATATTCAGATATGCCACGAGTCACCTTCTATGAGGGCTGCCAGTGGCCCGACAGATATTCAGATATGCCACGAGTCACCTTCTATGAGGGCTGCCAATGGCCGGACAGATATTCAGATATGCCACGAGTCACCTTCTATGAGGGCTGCCAATGGCCGGACAGATATTCAGATATGCCACGAGTCACCTTCTATGAGGGCTGCCAATGGCCGGACAGATATTCAGATATGCCACGAGTCACCTTCTATGAGGGCTGCCAATGGCCCGACAGATATTCAGATATGCCACGAGTCACCTTCTATGAGGGCTGCCAATGGCCGGACAGATATTCAGATATGCCACGAGTCACCTTCTATGAGGGCTGCCAATGGCCGGACAGATATTCAGATATGCCACGAGTCACCTTCTATGAGGGCTGCCAATGGCCGGACAGATATTCAGATATGCCACGAGTCACCTTCTATGAGGGCTGCCAATGGCCCGACAGATATTCAGATATGCCACGAGTCACCTTCTATGAGGGCTGCCAATGGCCATTTCAATTCAGATATCATTCTATCAATTTGATCATCTAATGTACAAGCAAGCTGAAAAAAACTCACACTTCGAACCATTCTAGACTAGACCTACTGAGTCCTGATACATAAGCGCTTACTATACGGTGCTTGGTAGGATGGGTCATTACTCCACCTCCAATCATTACGAGTGTCTATCTCAACCACACAAGCTGTACTTACCTCAATCATAACACATTTCAATCAAATGCCATTCAGTAAGCCATTGTACAATTATGCATGAATATACCTATACACAAAATATATATATATATATATATATATATATATATATATATATATCTTGAATGCAACGCACAACTTATTAATACAAAAATGCATCATACTAATATATTATATGTAATTAAAACGCAAGTGGAATCCATACCTCAAACAGCAACAAAAATCAAAGCAACAGCAAGCAATCAACTAATTCTACAGTGTCTCAGTCATGTCAGCTGCTTCTAAATCTCGACACATAACCACCTGACTCTAAAACAACACAAATAAATTTCCTTTTGAGTTTCGAGTCTCGAATAAATTCACTTTTATATTTAAAATAGTCCCTAATTTAATAATTATTGTTGTCCAGAGATTCTAATTCAAAAGCTCAAATATTCGAGGATACTCTTAAAATCATGCTTTGTACGAAATCATGCATTATCCTTATTATATATAATCTCATGCACTATACTAGCCAAGTCTTTACAAAATATACTTCCTTCTCTCATACATCTAAATTATGTGAACATGTAACTTAGTACTAAACTCATTTAGTAAATATAAGAATATACAACTATTACAAATTGTGTTATGAATCACTAAAGTGAATGTCACCTTGGAATATTAGATATCTCTAAATCCATGCGACAAAACATATACTAGTGCAGGAATTCTATTTTTAGAACTCTAAATCAATAATAAGTAAACTACTTTATTAAACTTCTTTTATAACCACAACGTGCACTACTACAATTCAACACCATTATACATCTTGTTAATTGTCCTTTAAATCCATATGCTTAAATAACCATGACATGCCATGCAACTTGATCGGTACGATCTTGTACCCAATACACATCTAAACTCACATACAAAACGTATGTAAAGACTCGTGTAATACTTAGTAAAATCCTTTGTATTTAGTTTTCTCTCCAATTCTGATAAGTACCATTAATTCTACTATGCACAATACATGCATGATATGACCATAAATTAGAGTCAAATGCCAAATCCTAATCCAAACCCAAAATAACCTTATTTTTTTACAAAACCAACTCTTAAGAACCATAAAATCAAATTTACCATGCAATCGCTATTTATTTCTACAAATATGCATGACATGCAAATCCTTAAATACTCTTGTATATGCATGCAACCACATTTTATTAAAACGAATGCAATAGTTAAATCTATGTAATGCCATATACTTAAAAATCCCTAATTATCAAGCATCCACACACAACATACAGTAAATCACAAATTTAAATCAAAGACGGACAAATAAATCAAATTTCACAAATTCCACAAGTCATGCAATTACACATATATATTCAGATAATTCAGATTACACGTCCTAAATTATGTTACACAACTATAAAAGGATTATAAAGACTTACCAAAAGAAATGACGGCTCGCGCACCAAGCAATGCCGTCGACAGATCGGACGATCAGACAATGGGATGGTGATTGAGCGAGAACAAAGAGCGAGTCAATGCCCGCTGGCTAGACTAAAGTCTCGCGGATCAAATTTGAAGCCGATTTCGAGTTCGGATCAGGTTAGGGTTTTGGAGGCGGACTTGGAGGAAAGAGGCACTAAATGCGCTATTAGAGGCTAGAGGATGGCCGACTGGACTTAATTCAACGGAGGAGCAGTAAGACTGGGCTCCTTTGGTGATGGGGCGACCTAGCCGAGAGGAACAGAAAAGAGGAGAGGTGGGGCCGACCATGGGGTGGAGAAGAGAGGGTGAAGAGGTGGGGATGATTCTAAGGTGCTGTGGAGAGAGAGTGGCATCGAGAGAGAAGGGCGGAGAATGGGGATGCCATGAGAGGAGGGTTTAGGCAGAGTGAACGAGAGGGGCAGTGAGAGGGATCGGGAGAAAAAAAAAATAGGAAGGGGAAAGGTCTCACGGGTTGGGGAATTTAAATCCCGTAAATTCCATCTCCAATTTTTTTTTTTTTTTTTTTTTTTTTTTACAGTTATCACAACCACCTTGCTTTGTTGCTGCCACTACCTCGACCCGGTGTGGCCACCACCTTCTCCTATGGAATCTGTTTTTTTTTGTTTTTTTTTTCTTTTGAACGGTTTTAACATGAAATTTCAGAAGTGATTTTGGGTATGGCACAAGAGAAAAGGCAGCTCAACTTGAGAAGGGAAATAGGAAACAAGGAGACAGAGGCGTATGGAACCATACCCAATCATCCAAAAGTCAAAAAAATGAGTTTCTACAAAGTTCTAAACTTTGCAACTCTATTTGAACTTGGTGCAAACTTAATCAGTGGAACTAGAAGCTCATATTATATGTGGCTCCACATGTCATAGAGATTATAATGGACAAGATACCAAGCAAATGAAATGGAAATGACTTTTCCCTTTTCTTATAAATGTCGGCCCAAAGAATGAAAAAAAAAATACATATTTTTAAATTTTAATATTTCACTCTACCAATCATAATAAATAAGCAATAAAATGAAATAAAATAAATAGTTAAAACTTTTTACAATACAGGTAGTAACTTAGAAATTTTCATATTTATATTCCAAATAACAGTGAATATATAAGTTTAAACTTCACGAAATAAAATCACTCATATCAAAATTCAAGCAAGTGTATAAGAATTTCAAAATGAACAAAAATATTTAACATCACAAATATAGAAATCTGTCAAATTCATAAAATAAAATTACTCAAATTAGAATTTCACTGGAAATTCAGAACAGTAGAAATTCAGGGTATGACAATAATCCAATTATTTAGAATAAGTGAGTTCATAAACATATTCTAAACTATATAAAGAGCATAAATATAGATTATTGTGATCAAATGACTTAAAATGAACGCAAAATCGCTTGAAATGCTCAAATATACTCAGAATCTTCAAATTATGAAAATTTTGTGCATAATTACAATGTATAATCCAATCTTTTTAAATAAGTGAGTTCATAAACATATTTGAGACTTTATAAGAGAGCTTAAATATAGATTATTGTGAACAGTTGACTTATAATGAATGTAAAATCGCTTGAAATATTCAAATATTCTCAGAATCTATAAAATCTGCAAATTATGTGCGTAATTACAATGTATAATCCAATCGTTTTGAATAATTGAGTTCATAAACATATTCTAGACTATCTAAATAGGTTCAATATAGATTATTGACATCAAATGAATTAAAATGAATGCAAAATCGCTTAAAATGCTCAAATATACTCAGAATCTTTCAAATATGCACATTATGTTCATAATTACAATGTATAATTCAATAGTTTTGAGTAAGTAATATCATATACATATTCTAGAAAAAATAAAGAGTTTAAATATATATTATTGTGATCAAATCACTTAAAATGAATGCATAATAGCTTGAAATGTTCAAATATACTCAGAATCTATAAAATCTGCACATTATGTGATAAATTACAATGTATAATTCAATTCTTATGAATAAGTGAGTTCGTAAACATATTCGAGACCATATAAAGAGCATCAATATAGATTAATATAGATTATTGTGATCAAATGACTTAAAATGAATTCAAATCGCTTGAAATGCTCAAATATACTCTGAATCTGTAAAATCTGCAAATAATGTGAATAATTATAATGTATAATCCAATCTTTTCGAACAAATAAGTTCATAAACATATTATAAACTATATAAAGATCATAAATATAGATTATTGTCATCAAATGACTTAAAGTGAATGGAAAATCACTTGAAATGCTTAAATATACTCAAAATCTGTAAAATCTGCATATTATGTGAATAATTACAATGTATAATCCAATCGTATTGAATATTTAAGCTCATAAATATATTCTAGAGTATATAAAGAGTTTAAGTATAGAATATTGTCATCACGTAACTTAAAATGAATGCAAAATTAATTGAAATGCTCAAATAAACTTAGAATCTGTATAATATGCACATTATGTGAATAATAACAATGTATAATCCAATCGTTTTGAATAATTGAGCTCATAAACATATTTATACTATATAAAGAGCTTAAATTTAGATTATTGTCATCAAATAACTTAAAATGAATGCAAAATCGCTTGAAATGCTCAAATATACTCAGAATCTTTCAAATCTGCACATTATGTGCGCAATTACAATGTATAATCCAATCGTTTTGAATAACTTAGTTCAGAAATATATTTGTAACTATATAAGATCAAAAATTTAGATTACTATGGTCAAATAACATAAAAACAATACAAAATCTTTTGAAATGCTCAAATATACTCAGAAATTGTAAAATGCGTATATTATGTGAATAATTACATTATATAATCCAACCGTTTGGAATAAGGAGTTCATAAATATATTCTAAACTATATGAGATTAATTATAGATTATTGCGATCAAATGACTTAAAATGAAAGCAAAATCGCTTAAAATGCTCAAATATACTTAGAATTTGTCCAATGTGCACATTATGTGAATAATTACAAAGTATAAATCAATCTTTTTTTAATAATTAACCTCATAAACATATTCTAGACTATATAAAGAGCATATATGTACATTATTGAAATCAAATGAATTAAAATGAATGCAAAATAGTCTTAAATGCTCAAATATACTCAGAATCTTTCAAATCTGCACATTATGTGATAAATTACAATATATAATCCAATCATTTTGAATAATTGAGCTCATAAACATATTTTAGACAATATAAAGAGCTTCAATATAGATTATTGTGATCAAATAACTTAAAATGAATGCAAAATCACTTGAAATGCTCCAATATACTCAGAATCTTTAAAATCTGCACATCGTTTGCATAATTACAATATATAATCCAATCGTTTGAATTAGTGCTATAATAAACATATTCTAGACAATATAAGAGCTTAAATATACATTATTGTGATCAACTGACTGAAAATGAATGCAAAATCGCTTGAAATGCTCAAATATACTCAGAATCTGTGAAAGCTGCATATAATATGAATAATTACAATGTACAATCCAATCGTTTTGAATAATTGAACTCATAAACATATTCTAGACTTTATAGACGAATGATATACTACACTCTGGAGTATTGAGTCCTCATACTCTGAATTTCTGAGCCTTTGGATCGCTTTAAAATATGCACATTATGTGAATAATGACAATTTATAATCCAATCGTTTTGAATAATTAAGCTCATAAACATATTCTAGACTATATAAACAGCATAAATATATATAATTGTAATCAAATGACTTAAAATGAATGTAAAATCTCTTCAAATGCTCAAATACACTCAGAATCTGTAAAATCTGCAAAATACGTGAATAATTACAATGTATAATCCAATCGTTTTGAATAATTTAGCCCATAAAAATATTCTACACAATATAAAAAGCTTAAATATAGATTATTGTGATCAAATGACTTAAAATCAATGCAAAATCGCTTGAAATTCTCAAATATACTCAAAATCTTTAAAATCTGAACATTATTTGCATAATTACATTTTATTATCCAATCGTTTTGAATAAGTGATATCATAAAATATTCTAGACTATATAAAGAGCTTAAATATACATTATTGTGATAAAATTACTAAAAATGAATACAAAATCTCTTCAAATGCTCAAATATATTCAGAATCTGTAAAAGCTGCATATTATGTGAATAATTACAATGTACAATCCAATCGTTTTGAATAATTGAACTCATAAAAATATTCTAGACTTTATAAAGAGCTTAATTATAGATTATTGTGGTGAAATGACTTAAATAAATACAAAGTCACTTGAAATGCTCAAATATACTCAGAATCTTTAAAATCTACAAATTATGTGCGTAATTACAATGTATAATGCAATTGTTTATAATAAGTGAGTTCATAAACATATTCTTGACTATATAAAGATCTTAAATATTGATGATTGTGATCTAATGATTTGAAATGAATGCAAAATCGCTTGAAATGCTTAAATATACTAAGAATCTGTAAAATCTACACATTATTGGAATAATCACAATGTATAATCCAATCGTTTTGAATATATGAGCTCATAAACATATTGTAGACTATATCAAGAGCTTAAATATAGATTATTGTGATCAGGTAAAATAAAATGAATGGAAAATCGATTGAAATGTTCAAAGAAATTTAGAATCTGTAAAATATGCGCATTATGTGAATAATTACAATGTATAATCCAATTATTTTGAATAATTCAGCTCACAAACATATTATAGACTATATAAAGAGCTTAAATAGAGATTATTTTGATCAAATAATATAAAATGCATGCAAGATCACTTGAAATACTCCAATATACCCAGAATCTTTAAAATCTGCACATTATGTGCGTGATTACACTGTATAATCCAATCATTTTGAATAACTTAGTTTAGAAAAATATTATAAATGATATAAAGATCATAAATACAGATTATTGTGGTCAAAAAACTTAAAATGAATACAAAATCGTTTGAAATGCTCAAATATACTCAGAAATTGTAAAATCCGTATATTATGTGAATAATTACAATGTGTAATCCAATCGTTTAGAATAAGTGACTTCATAAACATATTCTAAACTATATAAAAAGCTTAAATATAGATTATTGTAATCAAATGACTTAAAATGAATGCAAAATCGCTTTAGATGCTCAAATATACTTAGAATTCGTCAAATCTGCACATAATGTGAATAGTTACAATGGATAAACCGTTATTTCTTAATAATTGACCTCATGAACTTATTCAAGACTATATAAAGAGCATAAATATAGATTGTTGTGATCAAATTACTTAAAATGAATGCAAAATCGCTTCAAATCCTCAAATATACTCAGAATCTGTAAAATCTGGACAATATGTGAATAATTACAATGTACAATCCAATCGTTTTAAATAATTGAGCTAATAAACATATTATACATAGTATAAAGAGATTAAATTATTGTGATCAATGACTTAAAGTTAATGCAAAATCGTTTGAAATGCTCAAATATACTCAAAATCTTTAAAATCTGAACATTATTTGCATAATTACAATTTATAATCCAATCATTTTGAATAAGTGATATCATAAATATATAAATGACTTAAAACGAATGCAAAAGTGCTTGAAATGCTCAAATATACTTTAGAATTTATAAAATCTGCACATTATGTGAATAATTACAATGTATGAACAAATCTTTCTTAATAATTGACCTCTTAAACATATTCTAAACTATATAAAGATCATAAATATAGATTACTGTGGTGAAATGACTTAAAAAAAATGAATTCGAAATCGTTTGAAATGCTCAAATAAACTCAGAAATTGTAAAATCCGTATGTTATGTGAATAATTACAATGTCTAATCCAATCGTTTTAAATATGTGAGCTCATAAACATATTCTAGTCTATATAATGGGCTTAAATATAATTTATGTCATCAAATAATTTAAAATGAATGCAAAATCGCTTGAAATGCCAAAATATACACAGAATCTGTAAAATCTGCAAATTATGTGTGTAATTACAATGTATAATCCAATCATTTTGAATAAGTGTGTTCATAAATAAATTCTAAACTATATAATGATCATAAATAAAGATTATTGTGATCAAATGACTTAAAATGAACGCAAAATTGTTTGAAATGCTTAAATATACTAAGAATCGATAAAATCTGCACATTATGTGAATAATTACAATATATAATCCAATTGTTTTCAATAAGTGAATTCACACACATATTCTATACTATATGAAGAGCTTAAATATAGATAATTGTTACCGGATGACTTAAAATGAATGGAAAATCGATTGAAACGTTCAAAAAAATTTAGAATCTTTAAAATATGCACATTATGTGAATAATTACAATGTATAATCCAATCGTTTTGAATAATTAATCTCATAAACATATTATTGACTATATAAAGAGCTTAAATCCGGATTATTTTGATCTAATAACTTAAAATGAATGCATAATCATTTGAAATACTCCAATATATTCAGAATCTTTCAAATATGCACATTATGTAAAGAGCATAAATATAGATTATTGTCAACAAATGACTTAAAGTGAACACAAAATCGCTTGAAATACCCAAATATACAAAGAATCTTTAAAATTTGCACATTATTTGTGTAATTACAATAAATAATTCAATCGTTTTAAATGAGTGTGCTCGTAAACAAATTCTTGCCTATGTAAAGATCTTAAATATATACATTATCATGAACAAATGTCTCAAATTGAATGCAAAAATCGCTTGAAATGCTCAAATATACTCGGAATCTATAAAATTTGCACATTTTTAGCATAATTACAGTGTATAATCCAATCTTTTTGAATAAGTGAGTTCATAATTATAGACTATATAAATAGGTTAAATATAGATTATTGTGATCAGATGACTCAAAATGAATGTAAAATTGTTTGAAATTTTAAAATATTCTCAGAATCTGTAAAATCTGCACATTTGTTCGAAATTACAATGTATAATCCAATCGTTTTGAATAATTGAGTTCATAAACATATTCTAGACTATATAAAGAGGCTAAATGTAGATTATTGAAATCAAATGAATTAAAATGAATGCAAAATAGTCTTAAATGCTCAAATATACTCAGAATCTTTCAAATCTGCACATTATGTGCACAATTACAATATATAATCCAATCCTTTTGTGTAATTTATATCCTAAACATACTCTAGATAAAATAAAGAGCTTAAATATATATTATTGTGATCAAATTACATAAAACGAATGCAAAATAGCTTGAAATGCTCAAATAAACTTAGAATAAAATATGTACATTATGTGAATAATTACAATGTATAATCCAATTGTTTTGAATAATTTTGCCCATAAACATATTCTAAACTATATAAAGAGCTTAAATATAGAATATTGTCATCAAATAACTTAAAATGAATGCAAAATTAATTGAAATGCTTAAATAAACTTAGAATCTGTATAATAAGCATATTATGTGAATAATTACAATGTATAATCCAATCATTTTGAATAATTGAGCTCATAAACATATTTTAGACTATATAAAGATCTTAAATATAGATTATTGTCATCAAATAACTTAAAATAAATACAAAATCGCTTCAAATGTCAAAATATACACAGAATTTGTAAAATCTGCAAATTATGTGTGCATACAATGTATAATCTAATCATTTTGAATAATTTTGTTAATAAATAAATTCTATACTATATAAAGAACATAAATATGGATGATTATTATCAAATGATTTAAATTGAATGGAAAATCATTTGAAAAGATCAAATATACTCAGAATCTGCATATTATGCACATTACGTGAATAATTACAATGTATAACCCAATCATTTTGAATTATGAGCTCACAAACATATTCTAGACTAAATAAAGAGCTTAAATATAGATTGTTGTTATCAAAAGACATAAAATGAGAGCAAAAATCATTTAAAATGCTAAAATATACTTAGAATCTGTAAAATCTGCACATTATGTGAATACTTACAATGTAAAAAATCAATCTTTTGAATCATTGACCGCATAAACATAATCTAGACTATACAAAAATTATATATAAATTATTGTGATCAAATGACTTAAAATGAATGCAAAATCGCTGAAAATGCACATTATGATTAAATGAGTTAAATGAATGCAAGATCGATTGAAATGCTCAAATATACTCAAAATCTTTAAAATCTGCATATTATATTTGTAATTACAACGTATAATCCAATTGTTTCATAAAAACATATTCTAGACTATATAAAAATCATAAATATAGTTTATTATGATCAAATGACTTAAAATAAATGAAAAATAGCTTGAAATGCTCAAATATACCCAGAATCTTTCAAATATGCACATTATGTGCATAATTACAAAGTATAATCTAATTATTTTGAATAAGTTATATCATAAACATATTCTAGACAAAACAAAGAGCTTAAGAATGCAAAATCGCATGAAATGCTCAAATAACCTCACAATCTTTAAAATCAGAACATTATGTCAAAAATTTCAATGTATAATACAATGCTTTTGAATAAGTGTGCTTTTGAATAAGTGAGTTCGTAAACATATTCTAGACTATATAAAGAGGATCAATATAGATTATTTTGATCAAATGACTAAAAATAAATTTAAAATCGCTTGAAATGCTAAAATATACTCAGAATCTGTAAAATCTGCAAATTATGTGAATAATTATAATGTATAATCCAATCATTCTGAAAATAAATGAGTTCATAAACATATTATAAACTATATAAAGAGCATAAATATAGATTATTATCTTCAAATAACTTAAAATGAATGCAAAATCGCATGAAATTCTTAAATATACTTAGAATCTGTAAAATCTGCAAATTATGTGAATAATTATAATGTATAATCCAAATGATTCATAAACATATTATAAACTATATAAAGAGCTTCAAAATAGATTATTGTGATCAAATGACTTAATATTAATGCAAAATCGATTGAAATGCTCAAATATTCTAATAATCTGTAAAATCTACACATAATAATTCTTAATTACAATGTATAATATAATCATTTTGAATAAATAAGTTCATAAATATATTCTAGTCTATATAAAGAGCTTAAACATAGATTATTATGTTCAAATGACTTAAAATGAAAGTGGAATCGTTTCAAATGCTCAAATATACTCAGAATAAATAAAATCTGCACATCATGTGCATAAATACAATGTATAATCCAATCATTTTGATTAAGTGAGTTCATAAACATATTCTAAACTATATAAAAAACATAAAATTATAGCTTATTGTGATCAAATGACTTAAAATAAATGCAACGTCGCTTGAAATGCTCAAATATACACAGAATCTTTCAAATCTGCATATTATGTGCATAATTACAATGTGTAATCCAAACGTTTTGAATAAGTTATATCATAAACATATTCAAGACAAAATAAAGAGCTTAAATATATATTATTGTGATCAAATCACTTAAAACAAATGCAAAATCGCTTGAAATCCTCAAATATACTTAGAATCTTTAAAATCTGCATATTATGTGATAAATTACAATGTATAATCCAATTCTTTTGAATAAATGAATTCATAAATATATTCTAGATTATATAAAGAGCATTAATATAGATTATTCTGATCAAATGACTTAAAATGAATTTAAAATCGCTTGAAATGCTCAAATCTACTCTGAATCTGTAAAATCTGCAAATTTTTTGAATAATTATAATGTATAATCCAATCATTTTGGATACATGAGTTCATAAATATAATATAAACTACATAAAGAGCATAAATGTAGATTATTGTCATCAAATAACTTAAAATGAATGCAAAATCGCTTGTAATACATAAATATATTCTGAATCTGTAAAATATGCACATTATGTGAGTAATTACAACGTGTAATCCAATCGTTTTGAATATGTGAGCTCATAAACATATTCTAGACTATATAAAGAGCTTAAATATAGATCATTGTCATCAAATAACTTAAAATGAATGCGACATCAATTGAAATGCTCAAATAAACTTAGAATTTGTAAAATATGCACATTATGTGAATAATTACACTGTATAATCTAATTGTTTTGAATAATTGAGCTCATAAACATATTCTAGACGATATAAAGAGCTTAAATATAGATTATTGTCATCAAATAATTTAAAATGAATGTATCATCAATTGAAATGCTCAAATAAACTTAGAATCTGCAAAATATACACATTATGTGAATAATTACAATGTATAATGCAATTTTTTTGAATAATTTAGCTCATAAACATATTCTAGACTATATAAAGAGCTTCAATGTAGATTGTTGAGATCAAAAGACTTAAAATGAGATCAAAATCGCTTAAAATGTTCAAATATACTCAGAATCTGTAAAATCTGCACATATGTGAATACTTACTGTGTATAAACCAATCTTTTTTATTAATTGACCGCTTAAACATATTTTAGACTATATATATAGCATATATAGAGATTATGGAGATCAAATGACTTAAAATAAATGAAAAATCACTTAAAATTCTGAAATATACTAAAATCTAAAAAATCTGCATATTATGTGAATAATTACATTGTACAAACCAATCTTTTTGAATAATTGACCTCATAAATATATTCTAGACAATATAAAGAGTATAACTAGAGATTAGTGTGATCAAAGGAGTTAAAATGAATGCACAATTGCTTGAAATTTTCAAATATACTCAAAATCTTTAAAATCTGCACATTATTTTCGTAATTATAATGTATAATCCAATTGTTTTAAATCGGTGAATTCGTAAACTTATTTTAGACTATATAAAAAGGCATAAATATAGTTTATTGTGATAAAATGACTTAAAATGAATATAAAATAGCTTGAAATGTTCAAATTTACTCAGAATCTTTAGAATCTTTCAAATCTGCACATTATGTGCATAATTACAATGTATAATCCAATCGTATTGAATATGTCAGCTCATAAACATATTCTTGATTATATAAAAAGTTTAAATATTAAGAAAAAATTAAATGTCCCTTATAGAATATAAGATAAATAATTTTACAATTAATAGAATGTACTAAAAAGAGGAGAAAACACCTCTGATGATATGTAACTAAGTACATGCACTATTGAATTTCAAGACATGATATATATCAAATTCAATATGTTACTTGAAACTTTAGGCAGAATTTAATATACTAAAGTAAACTCACCTAATTCTAAACTAAACGGGTCAACGAACATGATAACGATTATGGTAGTGACAATTGCCTTTTGTATAAACCCAATTCCTTATGCATCCATTGGTACCAACCACTGTACCAACTAAGAAATCAGCTCACCAAAATTAACAATCACCATAACAAACATTATTTCTTCCTTCTCCTCATAGTTTGATACTAAAAAACCTATCCTTGTACCAATGCATTTCCTTGAATGCAACAGGTATCAAGCATGTACTTGTGTCATACCAGCCCTAATTTGTCCCACATTTTTGAACCACCATACCTGATCTCAAGTGGTCCTACCAATATATACCAAAACACCTAAAATCAATATGAATTCACTCTCTCATCAACTGAGATCTTCTATGCCAAAAGATCTGATCAAAATTGACAAAAATTTGAAAAAATTAAACAAATTAGCCATACAATTTCTAACTTTATAATAAAAAGAAAGACAAATCACATTATTATTAATTCAAATTAGAAAAAAAAAACTCACAATAGAAAAATTGATGCTTAAAGCAACAATTGATGTGTAATTACTTGTTGACTTATCATATAACACGTGTAGTTTTCTGTTTCACAAATACATGAACCCAGCTTGAGCAATTAATGTAGTGAAGTTTGCACAAAAAAATACATGAATAATATTCAATCATTTATATGCATTTCCTCAACAATTCATGGCTGCTTATCTCATTTTTGTTTCTCATTGTTAGCTTCAAAGTTTTTCAAAAAAAATAGTAAGAAAAAAGAAATTAAGTTACCTAATTGTAAGAGATGAATATACTGAAACCACCATCCAAAAGATGATTGTTTGGTTGTTCTTTCAAAATCAGCAGCACACGGTATAAAAGATATAAAAGATGCCCTGTAGTCGATATCACTTTTTTTTTCTCAGTTCAGATCTGAAATTGAAGAAAATACCAAGGAACAACCAACAATTACAAACCTCCCAAAAATATAACACCAATAGTACCTGGACTCGGTTTACATTTGAAATTAAAAGATCGATAATCGATAACCTAGATAAAAAGAAAAGAGAAGAATGGTCATTTTTTCACAAAATTTCACAGATAGGAATGACTTGTGCAGTAGATATAAAATTAATGGAGAGTGCGACAATAATGACCGTTTTGATACCAATTTGATTTCTCTAAGCACTATATAAGGAAAATAAATAGTATTTAAATATAACTTTGAAGCATATTTAATACAAAATAATAATGGCAGCATCAAAGATTCCCTTGATTTGTGCATCTATCCATGGTTGGTAAGAAAATGAGTTGTCTTGCCTTAAAAATTCTGAAATTAAATTGAAGGGTCAACGAAACTAAAATTTGCTCCCATATATATCATATAAATATACTAAGTGGTACAGAATAGCCAACCAAATGATAAAGTAACGGCATCAGTTCTAAATGGACCTAAGAGTTCAATTTCTTTAAACAAAACTGAATTATATAATAAGATTTGTAGGAAAGGTAATAAATCCAAATTTCTAAAATATTAACAGCAAGAATATGGAAAATTATTGAATGTCAATCCTTAAATCTTCCTATCATAAAATAAAACACATGAGAAATCACATCATATAAATAGCATGACAAAATCAAATACAGTCTAAATATCATTGGTTGGAAGTAAAGAGTCATCAACTCGTGAGATGGTTGAGTCCTCATTGGAAGGAGCGTACTATTAAACTTCTTTCAAAACAACTTGTGAATGAAGTTTCGCTCAACTCCCACTAAGTACCATGTATGGAGTGACAAGTTTCCCATAAGAGTACTTCTTGTAGTGATGCCTAAACTATTTTAATGCTCACTTTACTCCCACTACTTCTTCTTGAGAATTTCAATTCATCAAGACTACATTATGATTAGCAACAACTACTTTGTTCTTATCATATTCGTGGAAGTAGTGCCTTTTAATATAAAGCATCCTACAAATATTAAATGCCTTATTTGGGTACAAGCTTATCAACGATCTTGAAATAAGCTTATCAACACCAAATCTTAAGAAGCATTATACTTAGAGATCAAAATCTCATAAGATATATTCCTCAAAAGACTTCGATGGAACACCATTCAGTGTAAACAATATTATCCTCAAACATAATTCCTTAATACGAGTTGAATAAGGCCATTTGAATTATTATCGATCGAACAAAATATTGTTCGATACCTCCATTCTTGGATATATTATTCCTCATGGAGCGAGCTATGAAACTATTTTCATACTCTTTAGATAATATTTCAAATTATACGACTTAACTCCTTATTTACCACGATTAATTGTAAGACTTCTATTTTTCTTGAACGGTCTTTTAAACTTCACTCTTGAACTCCTTTGAACTAGTCAAAAGGTTCATACTTATACCTTATCAAATAGATATGTTAATATCTACAATGATCGTTGGTTAAGTAGTAAAGTATCAACAACCTTTCATTGCACAAGTACTTATAGGTCTTTATACATCGATATGTATAAGTCCTAATTAATTCACTTGTCCTTAAACCTTCATAGGTTAAAAGGCGCTTATGTCATTTAACAAACATGATTCGCATACCAATCAATTTGAAATCGAATTGAATTACGAGCTCTATGTTACGTAGACTCTCGTAATGCGATTCTCGTTTATGTATGTGACTAAGCGGTTATATATAACATGAAAGTCAAAATACTTTATGTTAAGTCTTACGCATCCTATTTGTCATTCAAAATTTGTTTATCTATTTCAAGCAAATTCAACCAAGATGCATGAGATCATATAAACAAATCTATAATAAAAGATCTTGTCTTTTACAAAACATAATCATCCATCATTGAATATGAAATGGAGATATTATGAGAGGTTTTAGAATTAAGGTATGCAACCTTCAATTCCTAAACAAACTCTTAATAAAGATAACTCTACGTATTCAATGGTAATGACTTAAATGAATAAGTCATTTCCTATACGGAGTTAACTTTGCATCTCTCGAACATTCTCTTATTCTTCATTGCTAACACATTTCGTTAAATGCGAGCATATGAACTAGTATCAAGTTACTTGTGTGAATTAAAGATAGTGAGATAATTTGAACGACAAATACACTTTAGGATTAGAATATTTCTAATCGTCACAATCATGGTATTTCGGACAACCTTTCAAATGCCTCCCATAAACGGCAAATGAAACATCTCATGTGACACATGGTCATCAATGAGAGTCTCGAAATTTCAACTCATACATTGGTGAAGTATTTCTTGAATACTTAATCAATCACCTTTTTGCATCAACAAGCGTGCGAAAAAAGGTAACATTATATCCTTCATGATTCCAAAAAGATCGTATGACAATATCAACAATCCTTGATATCGGAGATTAATATCTCTAGTTGTCAATTAGCTACTTAAATCTTTCGATTTATAAGCCAATGAAACATTCATATAACTTCTTATAAAAGAAGAATCTCTTGGTCAACTCATATTCTTTGTAATCGATCATAAATGATGGGGTTAATATCTACTTTATCCAAGAACACTTTCTTGAGTAAGCGGATGAGAACATATGAGTTAATTTTAGTCCATATGAATTCGCTAATTCAAAGGTCTAGAAATTTCAAATGAGGATATTAAGCACACGCTTTATTGAATAACTTTTCGCCAAAAGTCAATCAATCATCGCGTTGCTACGTTCGGATAGTTTGAGGAAAGTTTTGGGAATTGACATACTCAAATTTCTCTTCACTAAGATCGTGTCTTAGGAATCGGTATTACTTCTTTAAGTGAATACTTTTAGAAACGAGTTTGTTAATTTTCAAAGATTGATCGCAACAAAATTAACAATTTAAACATCTATAACAAAATCAATTTACGGTCATTTAGTTTATGCAATTGTTTTATTTATAACAAATAAAACTCCCACTACAATTATTTAATGTCCCTAATGTAGTAGGTTTTCCAAGATCCCTATTTTCGTTGAGATGGTGCTAGCGTCGGCGTGACACCAAAAACAACTAGATAGAGTAGGTTCTCCAACCAATCATTCCATATAATTCTTGGTTTGTAAAATATCACATGTACATCCACAAACTTTGCCCCGATGTCCAATCCGATTAGAAAACATCGTTAAGTAACCTTTCTCTATTTGCTCCTGGTAAATCCGATTTACACCCCGACACGGATGATGGAACACGATGTCCCGCGTCGGCGAGAATGCATCAATGAACGATCATACACGTTAGAAGGGGATAGAGAGAAGGAGGGCGATTTAACTTAATCATGTTTTGTTTGGGACAATCAATTAAGTGACACTTGTTTGGTGGTCATGTAAGCATACACCCATACCTAGCCTATGACAATTCATAGCAATCACAAGCAATCACATATAAGCATCTCACAGTTGTGGGTTTGTATGGCTCCCGCTTGCATTAGTTTCGCCACATCGTTCATGGAGCAAAACTAATCTAATCCTTGTCCCTCCCACTAAATTCTATAAGGATCTAAATCCTATAAAATAAAGGAACAAAATACATGTGAAAAATATCCTACTCCCATCCTAGCCTTAGGGGCATGCAAGCCTCACAAGTTACATCAAAAATTAATCAACAAATTAATTAATTAATGGCACCAAAGGCCGCATTACAAACATTCACACATGCATTCAATTTACAACCACAAGGCATTGAGTCTTGAGCCATACTAAACCCACTATCCACCTACAAAACAAAGTTAGCACATACAAGCACTTTGTTTCCAATTAACGATTTTCAAGCATCTTTGCGTATCGTTTGCAATAAGTAAATTCCGTGTACAAATTCTCAATTTTAAACAACCAAACTTGTTTAAATTCATTTAGAAAGTTCTTTCAACATCCCATAACTGAAAGGAGATCAAACAAGGAGTTTTCTAATTATTTTCAACTAGTTTGAATACTTAGAAAAACAGTAATTTAACAAAAAACATAACTAATGGAATCCAACAAAATCAACAGTTTTTGGTCTCCAAAAATTCTCAAATAAATTACTTAAGCTCCTTATCATAATTGTGATTACCAGTAAAAATTTCAAGAAGAGATCTTAAACCATCTGGGAGAATAAAAAATGACAAATCTCTTACAAGTGCACGAAACACCGTTATGAGATTTTCAGCTTATCCTCTCAACAATTTGGTCTGTTAGACCACCTTCTATCCAGTTTTTATATATATAATATACATAGAAAAACTATTTTAGACTATAGGCTATCCATCCATGAAAAGAAAATAATCAAGTTCAGTTCAAAAAATTCGAGATACATACTAAACAATCAACAAATTCTGTACTGGAACAGACTGTCGATCGAAATATTTTAACCTAGTTGAAGGTCCAAACTTCCATGAAAAATTACGAAACTAATTTTCCTGGAATCTTAACTCAAAATAGAACAACTCCATTTAAACAGAATTTTTAAAGGAGTTCTCAGTTGGTACAGTTTATTAGAACAATCGATTTGCTCAACAAACTGGATCTGACAAGATCTTCCTTTTCATACTTGAAAACCCACAAATTAATCCGAGTCATGCAACAATTTATACATGCTCAGAAATAGTTTCAAGTCCTCTTTATTTCTAGTCATAGAACACTGGTACTTATATTCAAAATATAAATCTTTCAAGCCATTCAAACAGGACAGTGCGAGCAGAAACTGGTTCTGCGCACTGTCACCGTTTTATTCACAATAAATCTATACTAATTCAGAAAAATGTGAATCCAACGCCAAAAGAATCACAATCCAAATATCTACAACTTTCATGTAGATGGAAAGATCTTCCAGAGAACATATCACATCGAAAAATGCGAAACAACACAAAAAATACCATTTCCAGACAGCAAACAAACGCATCATCTCTACTAATCCGTTAATTAGCTAATTTCTTTTAATTAAGTGTCAAAATAGCTTAAGTACGACCATGTGCTCTGATACTACTGTTATAAAATTGCTCAATTTTAATTTTGTGACTAATTACCCTTAATTAATCCAATTAAAACACAAACAACACGAGATCTAGTACAAAGCTCATTCGACACAAAGAGATAGGTGGAAATTGTACCTCCCGCGAAATCGTATTCGCGGGGCTCGATCCTACGGCATGGGAATTGATGGGGTGCTCTCCTTCGCCTCCTAATCGCGCGCCTCGAGTCCACCAAGGAAACTAACCATTCTCATAGGTCCTATGCTAGTAGGAACTAGAGGAATGCTCATCCCTTTACTATTCTTGAACTAATTTTAGGAATAGCTATTCTCAACACATGAGACCTATTAATAATCAATGGAAGAGAGCATAAAATGGAATAGAGAAAACTAATTTTCTCTCTTGAAGGTGGTGGCTAGAGAAGGAGGCAAGAGGAGGAGAGAGAACTAGAGTTGGAAGGCACCAACTAGTGGTCCTTATATAGAGATCAAGTCCAACCTTCTCACTTCCAAAATTACCATCATGCCACTCTATGGCCGGCCAAATAAAAGGCCTAAATGGGCCATTTACATTTTATTGTTTAATCTCTCTTAGACCTATTATATCAATTATATAATGGGCCTATCCAATTGATTATATTTCGGCTCATATCGGCTAATTAAATTAAGCCTATTTATTCAATATAATTCCTGCAATTATATTAAATATTGTTGAGCATAATTAATTATCAACTTAATGATAATTACTTTAGGATAAGAATATGTATTAAATTAATTTCTATATGATCCTTTTGATATAATTAATTATAACGGTTTGCAACAGTATATAATTAATTAATCAACACATCATATTTTTGCATTCTCCAATGCAAACAAATCAATTAATACACTGTATGGTTAAAGTCCTATTTGTGTGACCCTTTGAGGATTTATGCTATGTTGGATATGGAATTAAATCGCTATTTAATTCCAATAATCATAAGCGGTATCTAGCAACACGTTATGATTCCCAATTCACATAAATAGTGTACTGCTACAATATTTCAATCCCGCATAAGAGAATAAATGTATTTCCCTATTTTGATTCTTATGTCACACGATATCATCGTATAATCCAAGATAGGAATGTGTCATTCTTGCAGATTATACGTTTCTTGATCTAGAGATAATTGTATAAAGTTGCATGCAAACAATCTATCTCCATCAAGGGGCCCAAACATATATCGTCACTCACTAAGTGAATTAATGAGGGACATACGGTTTTCTTGATAATTAACTTTTCCCCGCACAATTCAAGAGAACATAAATAAAGTTCGTATAGCAGCCCTTATCGGAAATCAGCGATAGACGATATTTATTGAACCTATCCTCATGTGGAAAAGATAAACATCTCAAACTTAGAACCAAAATCATAACGAAATAAACAATGACACATAACACAATCCATATGTTTATTTCGATGGGTCAAGTCCTGTGCTATGTTCCATAACATACACATATGCAATTAAGTTGGTAACTCTTTACCTATGATTAGTAGAACTTAATCATCACTTAACTTGCATACTAATCTTATAAGATAATTAATGTTCCTTGTTAATTATCAAGATTATGGACCGTTTAGATTTATTATTGTCATTCTAAAGAATGATCCACAGAGATCTACTATTCAGATCCTCAATATGAATAATCTGTCAATAATAAACCTAGGAACAGATGATAAAATATCATCCCATACATAAACTAATAATTAAGTCATTAAATTATTGACTTCTAGGACATAACTCTAACAGAACTCACATAGGAGGCGATGGAGAGTAAGAGCCACTGAGACTGAGAACCACCCAGAAAAGGCGATGGAAGAGGTAGAGAGATGATGGAGAGGGGCGATGAATAGAGAGGGGCACCATCATGCAAAAGAAAAATGGGATAAGTAAAACCTATTCGAAGGAAGATGTAGAGAGACCATAGAAGAGTGGAAAAATCATAATACGGATCTTCACTGGTCTAGTATAATCTAACACATACAAAGGTATATATGAATACACCACAAAATATAGGCTGGTCTATATTTTTAAATTTCAATATGGTTGTTTAATTAACTGAACCAATGTCAGGTTCATATATCGCAACTTTACCGTCAGTGAGGTTCTTCATAATGATTAATAGTGAATAAATAAACACTATCTAATATTGATTGTCTATTAGATAATAATAAATAATATGAAAGAAATCATAAACCCTTACTGATATGTATCTGGTAGAATTTAAATAGGAGGTAGCACACAGTCCACACCTAATAAAAAAAAATCAAACATACGGATTAATTTTCAATCATCAGTTGTAGTAAAAATCATAGAAATTCATTAGAATCCAAAGGCCTCCTTATGTCAAAACAGTTCGATTGTCCTTATAAATTTTACCTCTCGAAGAAAATGATAGTTTGTAAGAGGTTGAAGCAAAGATTCTCCTGCAGTCGATGTTGCTTCTCTTAGTCCTTAGTTCCGATCTGAAATAGAAAGAAATACCAAGGAACGACAAAATGCTATAAATCTTGCAAAAATATAGCCCAATCGTACTTAGCCTCAGTTCATATTTGAAATTAAAAATGAATAACATAGACAAAAAAAGAAAAAAAGAAATATTGCTCACAAAGTTTCACTTTTGACATATCTATTTCTTGTTATCGCTTATAACAATAGCACTATTAATCGGAAAAATAGCACATAGTTTATTATTTTTTATCATACTCTAATTTTTCAATGTTCATATTTATAACATTACTTATCAGCCCCTAATTTCAAATAAACTTCAAACCTAATAAAAATATTTGTGATTAAAAGGAAATATTATACAAATAAAAAAGAACACAAACAGAAAAAAAATTAAGCAATCAAATTAGATGAATAAACACATGAATGGCGAGTGATATCTCATATTTATATCGATATTTTGACCAGACTTCACATCGAAATTATAACTAAAACTGTGATTTTATCTTGTTTTTCGCTTTTGTTTGCCAGATTTGGCACTGCCGTTGCGTTTTGTTTTATTCTTATAGGAACTCGAAGAAAGCAGCAAAGAAGCAATGAATTGGATAGCTAGACGACTCATTCCAAGCTTAGGTCAAGTCTCGACTCAGCCCGATACACCGCCTACGCACAAAGCCAACCACTCCACAGCCTATCTCACTCAACCTCTACAATCCAGCCCGGATTCCTCCTAATCCGGACCCGATCCTTATGCAAACTCAATCCAGTGGCTCTAATCCGGTCCGGATTGCATCCTGTCCGGTCCGGATTGTCATATAAAGAAGGTTCTGATCAGAAATTAAAGGCGATTTCTTTTATGGAAAGGGAGGTAATTTCGTGTGTGTGATTGAGGGAAGGTAGCTGGACGTCCAGGCAGGAAGGGGAGGCAATTTAGGCGTGCTCCATCTTTGGAAAGGCATCATTCCTCATTCCACAACTTTCTTTCTCTCTCTCCAGCAGCAGATCTAGGTTTTTAGTGCTTTTCTCTCTTCTTTGTGCGACTAGGGCAGAGGCTAGGCACGTTTTGGAGCTTTGTTTTGCTGTGGCAACGAGTTCTCAAGGTCGTAAGGTGTTCTCTAGCGTGACGGCAGCGGTTTACAACTTAAAAACTTGGATATTTGTTGTTTCTCTCATACTTTCTCTCTAAATTTTGTTTCTATGGCTTGTATGACTTTATCTCTTGCTATTTGCTTGTTGTTTGAAGTTATGTTAGGCTAAACTTTTAATGCTTTAGGGGTAGATGTAGCTTAGGGTTTGGATTGCTTGATTTACTCTTTTGGTTGATGGAAGAAGTCAATTACCTTTGGGAGTTTTATTGATTTGCTTGTGTTTTGTGTTTATTATTACTTGTGTTGCTCTGCTTGTGTACGGCCGCACTTGTTTGAGACATCAACTCATTATAATAACTGAACCATTCACTAGTATTTCGAGGTAGGTCAATGGCGAAAGTCGACCAGTTAGTAACCAAAAGTAAACACATCTAATTAGGCGAAAGTCTAAGTTAGATATCTCGCAGAAAACCAATTGTAAACTCGAATAGGTCCACCGGCAAACGAAAGTTGAGGGTGCAATGCATTCGATGAGGGTTAACACTAGGTTTTATACCAAATACCGTACCCAATAAGTGACAGCAAAGGGTTAGGGAGTTTAGGTATGGCTAGATAGACCTTTGACTTGAATAAATCAGCAGTTGAGTAAATCACAGCATTCACGCAGTGGAATCCGGACCGAATTACCCATGATCCGGACCGGATTAGTGAAACAGAGACACGAAAGTGGTATGTTTCACAACCCTGCGACCAAACCTAAGTGAAATCGAACCCTAAGGCACTTTTCGCATCATATATTAAACTGTTAGAAAACCCCAAAAATATTTACTCGCATTGTTTTGCATTATTTTCATATTTGCAATCGCATTCCTTAATTTCTCTTTTATTCATTACATTTGTGACTCAAAAACTTTTCTAAACTTTTACTGTCTAGATTTAACGAACCAATAAGAATAGTAGTCATACCCATCTCTGTGGGATCGACACCTTTACTTTGCTATAAACGACTAGTCGAGTACAAGGTTAATTTGTTTGACCTTGGTTTACACCTCGATCAGCGAGGCAACAGTTGTAGTGTCACTAACATGAAGTCTATGATCTTGAACACCCACCTCTAATTCAAAATATGTAAAATTGTAAAAAAAATCACTGAACATAAGAAGAATAAATAACATTTGAAAATAGGAGTTTAATTTTGTAGAAAATGCATCACAACAGTCATCAAGGTCTACCATGATTACTTGTTAAATTTGGTATAATCACTAAATCGGTTTCTGAAACCTTTGGTTCCTTATGCTCACAACACTTGTTAAATATCCAGCAATTCACCATTGTAAACTAAGGCATGCATGTGCTAAGAAGGATTTCAACATGCAACAATGAAATCATTATTTTTAATTCAAATTGATTAAAGAGTTCTCAGATATATAACTGTATTAATTCAAGTTAAATTGTAAGTGTTGATAACTAAACTGAACACAATATCATGACTAATGCTAAAAATAGTTAACGACTAAAAAAATCTGTTTTTCTGAATCTACAGACTTAGTAATCAACAATAGTTTGTATACCCCCCCTGTAATTTCACAAATATTCATTCATATTGATTGTTTTTCAAAATTAATATAAGAATAGAGCGGTAGAGAGAGAAGGAAAGAGAGAGAGAGAGAGAAAGAATGCTGGAGTTTGGGATTGGAACGTAATTGGCGGAGTTGCAAACAGAGAGGTGACCGCTGTTGGGATTGGGAAGTGGATGGCTGAGGCGTAAAATTGGAGATGCGTAAGCAGCGGTTGAGTAAAATTTGATCGACAATGGAGATGGAATAGAGAGGAGAGGGGATCCTTGACGTCAGCCTTGATGATGGGCTGGATGGCGGTGAGGTCGACACCGGAGCAAAAGGCTCGAAGAAACAATTGCTGAGGAACCATAGTCGGGTCTACTGGAGGCATGTCTTCCTCCGTGCCTCTTCCTTTCGCTTCTGCCATCGCTAGTTCTCTCTCTCTATGACTCTATCCCACTGCTCTTCCTGTCTCCACGAGAAACAAAATGAGGAAATGAAGAATTAAAAAGAAAAATTGAGAATTAAAAGAAAGAAACTGAAGAGGCGCCGAGGCAGTAAATGAGAAAGTTAAACACGGGGAAGAAACCGAAGGTACACAACGAATAGGATAAACGGATTAGATTAAAAACTTTTAAAAAAACAACGGATAAGATCTGTTTTCGGTGTTTGAGCGTGTGCTTTGCTTTAAAATCCACGCAAAAAATTCACGCAGATTATATTATACTATAGATATGACGTAATTAATACACTCAAGGATTAATTATTTATGTGCTCATCAAAATTCCTAAATACTTTTTTATGGAAACTTTAAAAATAATTCATTTTTTATCAAACTTTAAAAACATTTCATATTTCTTTTTGTTCTTCGTTATTTATAATATTGCTTAAATTATTTATTGAAGATCAAATTAGCATTCATCCCTCACTCACAAACTAATAAATACATAAACTTGGAATAAGAACAAGGCTCATTCGGAGCAACTTATTAAAAAAAATGGAACCAAACATTAATGAAACAAGAAAGGAATCGGTTATTCAACCCTAATTCCGAATTAGTTATTCATTCCTTGTTCCACTCGTTGCCGAACTAGTGTGTTTATTACACATTGGAATAGAATAGAATAAGAATTTGAATAAGAATTCTCTCTCCTCTCTCCTCTTATTCCGAATAAGAGTCTAATTCCACCATATAGATGGTATTAGAATAAGAGATTGAATAAGTTCTTATTCAGAATAAAAACTTATTCAAAATGCGTTTGGTTTCATTCCGAATAAATCTTATTCGGCATAAGACTTATTCACCCACAAACAAACACACCTACTAGGTTTCATTTCCAGCATCCCATTCGAAGTTTCGTTGATATAGAAATTTATTGTACTTTTTTTATATTTGGGGAAGTAGGTTTTCATTGGTTAAAGATATTACAATAAATAATAATTTTTTTATTCAATGATAAATTTAATAAATTATAGGTCATGCACTCATGCTGAAACATTACCGCTTGCAGTTGTAAAAAAGTACTAACTTTAAACCATATGCATTATGAACCACAAAGTCCGTAAATCGCAACCATGGAATTATATTTGTCCAAAGTTAGGAAAAAATTATAGTTAAATTACGAAAATAAAAAACAACAATTTGTCGTCACTCGTCAGATCCAAATATTAACACAAACGGCTAATGAAGAAAATAACTAGTTAGCGACCTCTTCTACTTAAATATATCACTTCTTATCCCACTTAAGACATTTTCTAGGACATAAATCTCCATTCATCTCTAAAATTCTTTTTTTAACAACAACACATCAACAAATCTAGTACTAAAATCTCACACTCAATTTTGTCCTTAAATCTTTTTTTTGAATAATTTGTCCTTAATCTTGTATCATCCGGACATAAACTATTAATAATTCCAGAACAAAATCAGCCGTTGGATCTTCATCAGATAGCTGCCGACAGCATCCAACATTTCACAATTACACAGTGTCTGTGTACAGCTGAGGCGGGACTCATCTGTCCGAATCTGAGGAAAGGGAAATAAATGCTACGCGGATCAGATTTCTTCTCAGTAAATACGGACACAAACGCGGAGCAACCCACGCTTTGGTGGGACCCGCCATCAACCGCTATCCGCGAAGGCGCTAACCATACCTTACCGGGTCCGGGTTTGTTTATGGATGCACGTGGGTGGGCCCATTCTAACAATCGGTCTTCGGATGGATCCAAGTCTCTTCTTTTGTTTCTTTTGTAATTGGCGTTGTCCTTGAAAAGAGAAAAATATACAAACGGAATCCAAGTCTTTCTCTCAGTGGCGTCCATTTGAACTTGGTTTATAGCCTAAATGCTAAACTTTTTTATTGTCTAAATTTGAGAATTATTTGTTAGATTTTAGGCCGAAGTTTTTAGATTCAATAATCGAAATAGATGAGTAATTTGTAGTGGAATATAGTTTTATAATTATATTTTAAATATAAGGATACCTAGTTTAACTTGTCAAGAGGATTCATAAATTTAAACTAAACAATCTTAATGTTCATCTGATGTGCTAAAAAAATCGGTATTTAAATTTTATCTTCGCACTTCATGTTGTATAAGACATGATAACAAGAGAGAATTCATTAAAAAATAATTCAACTTAATCATTTATTTTGTACAAACAAACTAAAATAAAGGAATAAACTTGAAATCAACATATATTAGACATACTGCTTTTTGTTTGAAATCTAATATTAGACATACTGCTTTTTGTTTGAAATCAACATATATAATAATGTTTAGGTCATTACGGACTTACGTAGTTACGTGTAGTTAAACTTGTGATGCTTTTACTATTTACTTTATCTATTTAACTATTAGTTAGATTATGAAGCCATAGTAAATATAATTTGTCACTCCAAATATTATTACTGACCTTCTCCATTTCACTTGAAAAATATATGATATATACTTGTTAAGAAAACATTAACCCAAAAATTTTTGTACCCTTTTCTATGCACAGATTATTTTTAGTCGTAAAAGTTGTTAGTTAAACATGTCATGTTTGCATCAATTGGTGCACCAAGTTTACTTAATAGCTCGAAGGTGGCTCAGTTTTTCTCAACCAATCCAGAAAAGTCGGTGACTAAAGAAAAGGATGCGTACCACCTCAGGCGCAGTACTCCTCACTAAATTTGAACTGATAATGATATATTCTCATCGTCGCCAAAAGATAATAAATAATCAAACCGAAATATCTTTACATAAGTGAAGTGGATCCATCAGGTGCTGCCACGTTGCAGTAGACACCACGTGGAAGTGTCAGAGTGAATCTCCATAGATCTAAGGCCACGTATTTCTCTGACAATAGACCTGAACTATATTGACTCGGTTATCACGTGGCGCCTTCCTATTCGATAGATCTCTCTACAGAGGCTCTATAAGACGCATCTGCTTCCCATCTATCCCCTCAAATCTTAACTTACTTCTTCAACTTCCCTTTTTAAGAAAGAGATCTTGTGCATACTGAGTTCCACAGTTGTCTTGAGTAGAAATCAAGAAAGAGACTAAAAACAGAGACAAAAACAAACGAAATGGGGCTTGTAGATTTTGTGTCGGAGTTCTGTTCTGTGTCACATACACACAGGCTGAAGAGGCGCAAGCAGCTACAGGTATATATACACACTTATTATAGAAGTTAGAAGTTGGTATATATATTGATATTGTACTAATATAAGATTTTTAAGGGCAAATGATTTTCTCCTTTGATTTGAGAAGTGTTTGTTACTTTGTTTAGTAACTAGTTGGTTTGTACTTTCTGGTTACAGACGGTGGAGATGAAGGTGAGAATAGATTGTGAAGGTTGTGAGAGAAAAGTCAAAAAAGCACTTGAAGGCATGAAAGGTATTGAACCTCTCGTCTTGTTTGTTCCGGTACATTTAAATTTTTTAAATTTTTTTATTGCAGTACTTTTTTTTTCTCAGACTGACATGCTTTTGGAGCAGTTTTCCTTTTAACTAATATTAAATTAGCAAAATTTTTTAACTAAATATTGGATTAGCACAGCTTCCCATATGGATGTTAATTTAAACCACAAATTATATTACAATCAATGGAGATTCGTGCCAGAGTATTGTGCTTACAATAAGTCAAATATGGAGTAGAAATGACTTACATGTATTTTAAAAACAACAAATAAATAAATTCATGAGCATAACTAATCAATACGTTCTTCAATCACTAAACAGGGGTAAATACCGTGGAGGTGGTGCCGAAACAAAACAAAGTGACAGTGACCGGGTATGTCGAGCCATATAAAGTAATGAGAAGAGTTGCATACAAGACCGGAAAGAAGGTCGAACCATGGCCGTATGTACCGTACGATCTCGTGGCACACCCATATGCACCGGGTGCATATGATAAGAAGGCGCCGCCAGGTTATGTGAGAAATGTTCTTGCTGATCCTAATGCCGCACCGCTAGCCAGAGCAAGTTCACTTGAGCAGAAATACACATCTGCATTTAGCGATGAGAATCCTAATGCTTGTGTGGTGATGTGAAAAAAGGGTTTTGGTAGGGTTTTATTGTAAGAAAACGTCTCTGTAGATTAGAAAGAATATTGTGAACAAGAGTATTGTTTTTTTGTAAAGTAGTTCTTAAGTTTTTGTTTGAAAGTTTGGTTTGTGGTTTTTGGACGTTTTTTAGATTGTAGTATTCTGTTATCTGAAGTACAAGAAATTCTTTTTTTTTGTGATGACAGACAACATATAAATCATAAAAATATATTCAGATGTTCTTTTATGAGTATGATGCACGAACTACAGAAAAAATTGATGGAAAATAAGAAAATAGAGAGATTTTGGCTCCGAAATAACGAAGATTCAAATTTTTTATAAAATTATAATATAATTTTCAAAATATAACTAAACTGTCATAAGTCATGATAGCGGTCTTAAATAGACAATACAGAAACTCTAGAAAGATAAATTCTATATAAAAATACTAAAAACAACCTTACAATAGCGAAAATTATAAAGAAAGGTCGAAAAGTCAATCAAGGAAGATTTAGATCGCAAATCCAGACTGACGGTTTGGCCAATTGCAACATAGCTGCATTTTTTTCGACCTCTGAGTCGCGAATCTCCTAATAAAATTTGAGCCCAATCCGACGGTTGGATAAAAAATTATGACTATTTTTGTGAAGTGTGTGTGGGAACCATATTGCATCAGAATACTTATTCTGGAAGATAAAGTGGAGCAGGAATGCAGGATATGCAAGTCTTTCAACTCCTAAAATTTATGGACAAGAAATTTTCTAGCTGAATTTTAAATCTGCAATCTAATTATATAAATTTAAAATCATCAAATGCGGTCAACTTCTGAAAGGGATAACCGATGCAATGTTAGCAGAAACAATCTAATACTCAGTAATTTCGCCATAGTAACTCAATTAGAAAATTTGAATTTGACATAGGTAACCCGCGACAGCAATTAAAACTCACCATATCATGTAAAGTAATTATTTTTCATGTAAATAGGAAGACCATTTTATGTTGCATCTTCATAAGTAACAATACAGCTTTATGCTAACTAGCAATAATACATTAATACCTCCTCTGTTTTCTAGACATATAATTATGTTAGCCTCTAGTACATACACAATGCAAAGATATTCTGGAACCCTCATCCAGAGTGAGAAAGAGAGACAATCTGAACTTGATTTTATTAGCAACATAAAGTAAGATCGAAATTTCTGTACCAAGGAATAATGACACATGATATTGTCGAATAAGGTCTGTAGTTAACATGTTCTATCAACGAGCACTACGAGAGCAGAGCACCAACAGACAGCATCACATCACATGCTAGGCGTTGATATTTAGTAATTACATTAACTATTATTACATATTTACATTCAATAAGCATTGCGCTAACATTAAACTCATGTTAACATTTAACAACAAACTAAATTTTTATTTATAAGTACTACTATTAATTCTCATTAATAACGACTAAAATGTTACCAAAAAAAAAAACAACTAGTTGTCAAACAACAAAAAATACGTGTACTCATCTAACATTAATTAGTGGCCACTTGATAATTTTTGTTAATATGTCCGATGCCAATTAGAAACTTGCCACATCGTATGTTATTTGGTACCATATTTGTTCTATCAAAAAGATGATTATAAGATGCTATATCTACCGGACAATATCCTTATATCCATTGCTTAAGATTATATGAATTTTCCTGCGATGGCACCAGCACCTACTTAAAACTTGACAGTATATATGTAAGCCGTTCCTAATTCATCTTTTGGGATACCTTATATGGTAATGAGTATACGAGGTACTTTGGTCTTTTGCAAGCTTATATATTCCATGATGTTGCATATTAATCCAATCTACAAGATTAAAGACAAGCCATCAATACATTTAACTAGGGATAATAAGTTGGATCAGGTACCAGTCATATTCTTCTCAAGTCGGAAAATTGTTCTAAAATTAAAAAAAAAAAAAACTGCTGAACCCTTGACTTACCATTTACCAACAGGTCAAGAAATACAGACACACATAGCAGAAAATGTATAGGGATAATGAGTTGGATCAGACTACATCAGAATATCAGATACATCATACATATCAGCCCATGAATTTTTTTTTTTCCAAACAAAAGACCCAATTCTGACCACCTGACCCACCAGCAGGCCTGGAAATACAGATCCATTGGACTGCTAATACATAACGTCAGGTCAACCCAATTATTCGGCAAATGCAATTATGCAAACATATTAAGTTTTTTTTTCAGATGAAGGCCCGTAGGCTTGCAAACATATTAAGTTGGTTTTGAACATTTCCTGGACCATATATATATATATATATATATATATATATATATATATATATATATATATATATATATTTAAATAAAAAAGTATAGTTAGAATTTTATTACAGACAAAGTTGACCTGAAATTTTAGGCATCCTATGGTACAAAACAAAAAAAAGAATAATAAAGGCTAAAAATCCAGGTCTAACCTGACTACAAACTTATCAACTTTTCAGAAGTAATAATAGGATTTTAGAGCTTCAGCAGTAGTAAGAGATATATTTGGAGATAGCATATATGTGCACCAGGTGATCAACAGCCCACCTAATTATAAAAAAAAATAAAAAGAAAAGTCAGCTATGAAATATCACAAAATCATTTGTGCACCAATCCCTAATTTGTAAGTTAAAATCTACATGCGCCACTTGGCTTCTTCTTCATCAGTAGCAGTAGTCAGGATCAATATAACTTGGTTGATTATTCTGCAAATGTAAAAGTGCAATGCTTGTGAAATTAATGCTAAAAAAGCTGGCATAAATTAAGGCAATTTGATCTTCATTCCAAGAGAATAATTGCAGTCTATACACTCAGTTCTCTGGTCAATATCAATATCTATGCTATTACATAAAGCATGTAAGGATTAAATTGCTTGAGGGATTTCACGATCATACAAATTTTTGTGGTCTAACAAAGAATTTCGATAAACATCAGTGATACGTCTGAAGATGAGGATCTGTGATTTTTCGGCAATGTCGCATTCGATTCTCTTTCTTTCTTTCTTTCTTTCTTTCTTATATAGTTCAATCCTATCCCCACACGGCGCCTCTTTATCCCTCAATTTTGTTTAATATAAAACCCCTTTTTTTCTTTCATACCAGCTTCATCGCCCTCCGTCCCTCTGTAACAGTATCAGTCTCCGGAAGTTATTGAATATTAATTGATAACTTAGATTGATGGATTAGTGATATTTTGAAAATTGAATAGGCGAAGCGAAACGTTTTTGAAAGAAAGTATAAGCAGTTTTGGATTAAGGGAACGGACATAAAAGTGGAATTATCACTTTCTTTTTTTTTTAGTTATAAATTTCGTTATAAATTAAGTTGCTTTTTTGAATAGTTAAATTAACTTTATATTGAATGCATAAAACATACCACTTGATGTTTGGTTGAATCAACATAGTTTAAGAAAATTAGGTCTAAAGAAATGAGATGCACTGAAAATGACATAAACAGGTGCAGGAGGTCAGCGGTCTTAGTCGTCAAGATGCCTTGTACTTATACTGTGCATAATGCTTCCAATATTTTGGTTTGCAGTACTAACACTCCTCCAAGGGTTCTTCAAATAAAAAAGAAAAGTCCACCTAGGGATAAAATTCCCAAAATAAATAAATAGAAAGGGAAAAAAAACTACAACACTCCATAGGACCATAAGTACCTCCTTGAATGTAAATTATTTACTTTGAAATTTGTAAGAGAATCATGCATGTTGACAATTGGAGAACCTCTCTCTTTGAAAAGACTATATAATACAAATACCAAATCATTGCAAAATAGATATTCCAATTTGTTTTCTGAAGCAAACGATTTGGAGATCTCGTCTGTTTGCAACCTCTGTTACCAAGTCATAATATTTCATGGTTCCTCCGCACTTCAACTTTATTCACGATTGCACATCTGTTACCATTTACTAAAGTTCTTATAAAGTACTAATAAATTTATGAAGTAGTCACATATCATGAACTATACTGAACTGAATAACAATACAAATTACAAACTATTTCTTTTTTTGGAAATTCTTGAGTAAAAAAGTGTCTCAAAAGATCAAGCTTTCCTTATTATTTTGGAAACACCAATCAATCGTGCATCATGCATAATTGCAAAAATGTGTAGTCCAATAAGTGAATGCATAACTTTTGAAGATTGTTATGCGATGCCTCCGAAAAAGAGCAACATGCATGATGTATTTTGTCATCATCAAAGAACCACTATGAGACAGGGAATGCATTTTGAAGAGATGGCGTCTCTCATGCCTAATCATAACCTTTTTCAGATTTGAAGCTCATTGGCTCATGCCAAAGCAATATTATTGGAGAAGGGAATGCTACAACAGTGCTTGGGACCAATATCTCAGGACAATTTACTTCCTACTATGACACCACATGCATATCCAACAAAAGTTGTATGGTGACGCGAGGTGAGTAAAATAATTGTTAACACTATACATTTTAGTCAAGAAACTGACAAATAAAAATTTATGAAGATGAAATGAACAGAACACAACACGTTGAGCAGAGGGAACTAAGATAAGTAACTCCACTGAAAAATTGAAAAAAAAAAATTGTTCCAATTGTGACCTTCAAAAAAAAAAAAGGAAAAAAAGTAAAAGGTAAAATGTTTGATAATAATGGAAATATATAGGCGAGTTTCACAAGAACCTCACAACTCGCTGAATATTTGAATTAATCAGAGATATTTGCAAATATCTTTTTTGCATATAGCAACTAAATAATACTAGCTATCACCAACAGTATTTCAGAAGCCTGGGACAAGCATGGCGGAAAACCATATCACCAGATCATCATTCAATTGCTCCTTTGTGTGTTTTCCATCTTCTGCTGAATCAACTGATACGCGGCAAAGTGGGCAAGTTTTTTGACAAACATCCAGCCACTGATCGACGCAGTCTTGGTGAAATATGTGCCGGCATGGTAGTTTTTTTATTATGTCGCCTTCCTGGAGCCTAGACAGGCATACACAGCACTTGGCATCCTCCTCAAAAGCTACTACAGTTTTATTTATTGGTTTGATGGGTTTAGGAGGAAGCATGTCCCTAATGCAGAAAAATTGGGTTAAACGAGTGATGAGAAGGCTCATTTGATGCTTATTTTGTCCATAAGATTTGAACAATGTGCTAAAATGTGGTTTGGTTTTATTGTGTCTACATGTTGATTTTTTTCATGGGTGTTAGATGGTCAATTGTTTTTTCAATTGCTTAGTTGAGAAGGTTGGTTGCAATGGATTGGTGTTGTGAGGTGCACCTAAATCTTTTGTTTAATACTAAATGTAGATGAAGCAACCCTATCAGATGAAGTTAAAAGAGAATTAATTAAATTGATAATTGAATGGTTAACAACAACAGACAGAACCAACAACAATTCACAAGGGAAAAAGCGACAAATAAAAGACGAAAATAGCACAGACGAGAATTTTGTGAAGCCCTATAAGAATTATTTAATGCACAATTTGGTGGTATAAAATATTAAATAATCTAAAGAATTTGTTAACATCTCTATTTTTCTCATTTTAGATTTTAAATTTTTATTTGATGGATTTTGGAATATTTACAGTACTATTTTTACTCATATAAAATTTATTTATGTACTTCAAAAAGTATTATTTTTAAATTATTTGAGACCCTTTACCAATTTATTTTGCCATGAAATTTTAATTTCATACTCCAATGGAATAAAATTTTATGATTAAAGATTAATAAAATAATTTAAATATTTCTTCAAACCACATGATATTTTATATCTGTAATTCTAAATTGTTTTAAAAATTTTATGGCTTTTAAAAATGTATTCGCGTCATTAAATTTTTTGCACATACTTAGAAAATTATAAAAAAAACCAAATGTTTCTATTTTGGGCTTTCAAAGTACTATGCATTATTTTTTTGAATTTTATAATTTTTAAAAAGTTATTATTTATATATTTTTTAATGTTTTATAGCTTTCTATCATTTAAGTTTTTTAATAAAATTTTATGTACATCACCACAAGAATATATTGATTCCAATGATATCAATTTTTCTATTTTAGGTTTCATATTTATGCTATTTTTTCTCAAATTTTATTCATATACTTGTAAAAAGTATCTTTTAGCCCTTCAATTTTTTCAGTCCCTTCTAAAATCTATTTTTGCGTGAAAAATTGTGTGTTCTTAAATAATTTTAAAATACCTATTGATGCGTATTTAGGAAAATTTTGTTCAGTATTTGTATTTCATATACTTTTCTTTTTAAAATTTAATTATATTTTTTAATAATAATAATAATAATAATTATAATATAATAATATCATTAAATTATCATAATAATAATAAAATAAATTATGTCATCATAAGTAGTTATCCACATATACCACAAAAATAATAAATATTGTTTTAACTATATAATTTATTACTTTTATTATTAAAAATTAAATATATTATTTAATTATAATATTATAATTATAATAACATTATAATAATTATTATTATCTTATAGTGATAATAATATCATTAAATTATTAAAATAATCATTAATATAATAATAAAATAATAATTTATGTAAGCATAAGTTATTCATCAACATATTCCATAACCAAACACCAATTACATAACCATAACTTATACATCCTCTTACTACATAATCAAAGGCCTCCTTATTTTTTTTTGAAGATAAATTGGAGGTCTAAGCCACCCAATTTATTTTTATTTTTAAATTAATTATTAATTAAATGTCTATGAAAGTCTCACCAGCCGGGTTTCGAACCTGCGACCTTTCACTCAAGAAATCAAAGTGTATTGCTCTTTACCACTAGACCAAGAACTGGTTCTCAAAAACATCCTTATTATAGCTCGTGCATTATCTTACTCCATAACCAAACGCTCCCAAAACTCGCGTAACAGTTCTGAAATCAACCACAATCAAATAAGGAAATTTTATGGATACAAATATAGGGGATTAAAATTTTACTTTTTTTTGGAGTTTCACGCACACAAGCACTCTTAAGGGGTTTTTTTCTTAATGGGCTACACACAAAAATTTATCTCGACCAAACCCCAAGTACATGGTGATATTTACATAAAAGACCAAGGCGCAAGTAGCTTGTGCGCAAAACACTTTTATGAAAATTAGGCGCTTATGGCCGGTGCGCCCTTTTTTTTCCCCTTGTTTCCAAATCACACATGCACTCTATATTCCCTTATTTGCAATTGCACCCTGTAAGTGGGGCCAAGGCATGGGATATTTTAATGCATCCACGTGGTTATAATTTTAATGCAATTGCACCTTATACTTCAACATTTATTTTGTGTTGTTTCCGTTATTAATTATTAATTTTTTTTTAAAAAACTCTTAACAACAAATGACAATCCATTTGTTTCTGTTTTACTTCGGTCATGTTTCTCAAACTCCAAACATTAAATGGCTAATTCGAACCGTTCACTTTGGAAATTTTTAGAATTTGTTTGATAATTTTCGCAATTTGAACTTGATTTTTCACAATTTTGATTTTGGTTTTCAGTGTTGAATTTGTAAAGTTGAACACCCATCTTATGTATGAAAACATATCACATATATGTTCTTATATATATTACGTACTTAATTTATTTTATTTTATAATCACATTTAGCAATTATTTTTATCGAATTTAGCTTATTTCATAATAATATCTTAAATTTATACATCAATGATTGACATCTATAATATATATTAATATTAATATGTACATATAAATATATATTGATATGTTTGACATCTATAATATACTTATTTTTAATTTAAGATTTATTTTAAATTTAATTTAATATATTTAACACATATAATGTAACATGTATGTATAAAAAAACTATACTAGAAAATATCAATCAACATTATAAGAACAATCGTACCAGGAGTACGTGTATAGTTGCTTTTGACATTTCGAGAATAAAATTTTAATTTACATTGATTACCTTTATTCCTTCCCTTGGTCTTTTTTTCCTGCTAAAAACTTATTAATTTGTGGAAATAACGGAAATGAATAAAAATGCAAAGCAGCATAAATAAGGGGGAACACATTGCGCCTTACAAACTTGTGAATTCAAGACGCACAAGGCCACTGCGCCTTGCCCTTTGTGTGAGTATCGGTATGCATTGGGCTCTTTGGTTAGATATTTATGAGACCAGAGCCGTTTAAGATAGGTGTTCCCAGATCTTTAGCGCCCAAGGTCTAACGAACTCGAGGTGCGTTTTACCGGGTCTGGGTGTAGGGGCTGGTTCTGGTCATGGCTTCGGATTTTAGCTATCTAATTTCTAAATACAAATCGTTTGTTATGCCCTACTAGTTACAATTATTTTATTTTGGGGAAGGAACTCTGTGGAAAATTAAATTGTTATTCTACTTTACAATTTGTACTGTTGTAAATTGAATTTGTCCTTTTGTTTTAAAACTTCATGATAAATTTAAGCGAAAACATTGAGTTTGATTTTCAATATCTGTTGCATATATTAAAAATTAAGAAGTTTGATTTTCATCTGTGTCTCGAAAATTAGTTCCTATTAACGCACATATCAAAAAAGTCCTTCATACAATTCATAACTTATTTGGTTAGAATAAGACGCCAAGATCCATAGTTTGAAATTCAGATCCGCTGCCGCACGACACATGGTGTAGCGCGGCATCCTGACTGTCTGATCAATATCTAATGGACAAGGAAGCCCCGTGCATGTAATCTAGATTGATATGCCTGTAAAAAATGAACCGTCCGATAAAAATCAGACGGCTCGTACGTGCGCTACACCGTGTCCCGCGCTACAGCGAATCCGGATTGCATAGTTTGTGAATTACATGATAAAGTTTAGAAACAATTATATATCCTTAAAAGAATAGTTGAGAAGTAGTTCGTTATTTAATTCTGCATATAATGTATGAAAATGCTCATATTTCAACAATGGGGGCGTTTGGATGAGGATGGAATAGGTAGGAATTGCAAATTCCCGGAATTTCTTATGCCAAATTTATTATAAACAATCCAAACTCTTCACAAAGTTACACACTTCTCAATAAATTTATGCCTAGAATTGGCTATTCCCCCAATTCCCAACCCATCCAAACGGCCCCAATAATAATTAAAAATACTTCATAATGTTTGTCCTTGTAGATGTAGGATATATATATATGTGTTCTGTACATTCGGATAATCTTCAATAAATTCAATAATATGCTAAAATAATTATAAGTATTATATGAGAACAATAGTATTCATTGTCACACACCAGGGACACCGAGATCTCTTCTTCATGATTTTATTACAGTTTACCGTTTTACTTAATTGCTATCCTATTAGCTAGACTATTAGTACACATCAGCAACAAGTAAGAAATTCAACATATATCAAAAGTTACTAATTAGGAAAGCTCTACAGATTCTGTCCGTTTGATATAGGATCCTTTAGGCAAAAAAGTTACTAATTAGCAAATGTTGAATCAATAATCCCGAGGTTGAAAGCACAATCAAGACTCTACTTACCAATTTACAATTTCCAAAGCGTTTTTTAATTTTTAGTTATCGCCGGAACAATAACCAACCGAGAGTATACATGTATCAAATACATCTATACAAGGTAGGAATAAATTGAATACACGAAGAGCATCATCAAAAATACCAAAAAAAGCCTGCTTCAAATCTTACACATAACTATGCGCAAGGTCCTTGACCCTAGTGTGGGACCCAGGACCCTACGATTCAGTTGAGCTCGCATCTAACTTACCTGGCGGGCACGTGTCAATGTCTGATTGGCTGTCTATGCTGCAGCTCAAAGATTGACACGTCGCACTCAAAATCCATGGCAGGCATCACCACGTCAAAGCCAGGTCAATGTCACCACACTGCGCCTCACGTACGGAAAGAGACGTCTCTACAGTACACAGTGCATTATGCCTCGCTTGCAACAAAAGCGATACTGTTTATTTCTCTTTGTTGACCATTAATTTACCCCCTTGGATAACTTTTATTTATCTTTTGGTTCTGAAGAGTTATTTGTTCTCCTCGCTAACATTTTAAATATATGTAGAGGTAAGACATAATGTTCTAAAATGTTTATTATGAAAGATACTTTATTAGAATAAAAGTTTTAAAAATAACCATATCAAATTAATTTTTTGTTACAATTTCAAATCAGAAACAAAGGGTATCATGCAACAATTATTTTGACAAGACATGAGGCATGCGCCATGATGTACTATCATCAGTTAGTGGATCCATAAGCTACTAGCTAGCAATACATAGATAACTAAATTGTTATAGAACTAAATAACCATCAAAACAAAGAGGTAGATTAAAATCAGTCGCGACTGACAAATGAGACGGTCAGCTATAATGAAATCTCAATTTTCGAGATTCTAATTGTCGATCCGAACCATTTAATGTGTTCTCCATATTGAAATTTCGTTGAAGACCAAATTTTACATTTTTCTGAAATTTTTTAGAATTTTTTTGACATTTTACAAAATTCTTAATCTAAACAATTCTATATCCTTCAATAATAATAATTTTTAAAAATTCCAAAAAAATAGTAAACAAATTCAAAAAAATATAAAATTTAGTCTCCAATGAGATTTCAATATAGAGAACACATTGAACGGTTCGGATTAGTTATTAGAACCTCAAAAATTGAAATATAATTGCGGCTGATGAGTCCATCCGTCAGTCGCAACTGATTTTAGTCTACCTCAAAAAAAAAAAACATTCAGAGACAAAAGTTTACTATATTGTTAAAATAAAGTTGCACAAATACAGAGCTTGTTGACTATTTTAACTTTTAATGAATCAATAATTCATTATCGCCCACATTTATACATCTCCAAGACATAATTTTATTTTGAAGACCAGTTCTCGCATCTCAAAATGAAATTTATTTTGAAGACTATTTGTAATATCCAAAATGGTAATAATTAAAAGTAGAAATTATCCTTGGTCTAAAATGATTTGGACCATAAGCAATGGTAATCATCCACTTCCTATTCCCTATTGCTTGGTTTATTCTCGAATATAACCGATCGATATGATAAAACTTCAAACCTTTCAATGCTGGATTTTAAAGTTTGGATCCTCGCTTGACCCTCATTTTTATCAACAACAAAAAAAAAAGTTTGAATTCTTAATCATCAGAAAATTTCTATCAATTTGTTCAATATTGATACTGCAAATATTACTTCGCAAATAATATACATGTATACGATAAGTAAGAAATCCAACAAATAAAAAAAGAAATAATATGACATGTCGAGGGACTTACAAGAAGAAGAAGAAGAAGAAGAAAGAAGAAGAAAAAAAATTTAAAACAATTCAAACTCTTCACAAAGTTACACACTTTCCAATACTTCTTTTCTTCTTCCCACACCTATCCAAACGGAGCCATGAAGTATTAAATATAGTTAACGTAATTTTGCATCTTAAGAACAATCAACAAGTAGTGCTTTTTTAAAGTTGACGAGTGTTCCCACAATCCACTTGCGAAATTGCTTAAGATGATTTCTTATTCAGTGTCATTTAATTTTGTTCATTTTTGAAATATTTGCAAAACATCATGCCATCATTTTGGTTTTGGTCTTTAATTAATCCGCATCCAGTGCACAACCTCCACTTCTATTTTTGGCTCCGTTTGGATGACTTCTTTCCGAAATAAGAAATAAAGAATAATCACTTTTTACTAATAAATTTATTTCTAACCATCCAAACTCTTCACAAAAATTACACACTTCACAATAAATTTATTTCTTTCCAATAAATTTCTTCTTGTCTTCCTTCTTCCTACCTTATTCTCAACGCATCCAAACTGAGCCCTTGGTATAAATACTCCCCCCTCCTCATCCCATCTCATGGGGATTCCAACCTCGCACAAAATCACGAGAATTACAATATATACAAGTACAATTATGTTCAATATTAAAATAAAATTCTCAAACAAACAATATAAAAATCAAAATAATTAGCATACATAACAAGGAAAATTAGTATAAACTTTTAAGGCAATCGGTATAAAAAATCAACACAATTAGCAAGCATAGAAATGGAAAACAATTAAATTTTTATGTGTACAATTACCAGTTAGGATATTGTACTTGGGCAATCATCATAAGAAATAGGACAATCAGTATATAAAACTAGAACAATTAGAAAAAAAAATACTATCGTCCTAGAAAAAAATAATACTATCCTTGTCAAGCCCGAATCAACATTTACTACTCTCCGTAAGGAAAATTGTGACTTATGATAAAGTATCACTTTAATTAGCATGTTTAATATTCGTTTGAAAAAAAATACAAAATTATTTCTTTACAAATTTAAATTCTTCAAGTATTTTTCACAAATATAACTAAAATTTATAATTAAAGAACCAAATTGTAATAAAAATAAGTCACAGTTAGTATGATAATTCTTTCGAGATTTTTCAAAATTATAGTGTTATTATTCAAATTTGTCTTGTACATCTTAGAATACAATCAACATGAAGTAGTACATCTAGGAAATTAATTTACGAGTGTTTTCATATTTCAAATTGAACAACCAATAATTAGCCCTTAGGTACAGTTGTATCGTTTTCGCAAATAGTGACAATGTTTAGTAAAAGTACCAATGGCGTCAAAACATAAAATTTCAATTTTCAAGTTCTCATCAACAAATCTTGCAATTAGCTATATGTGAATTTTACATTTTGGAGGGTCCCACGGGCAAAACCAACTTCAACCACAGAAAGAGGACGGTGTTGATGGAGGATGGCCCACACAGACAGAAAAAAGAGAGAAAACCTAGAAAAACCCGATAGGATGTGAGTGTGTGACGTGATAGGCTCGGTCGCCCACATAAATAGCCCTTTCGCACAGTGTTAGAAGCCTTTCGGAGGCCTAACGTGGGCCCCACATTCACCTCTCTCAATTTAGTGCAATGCAGCTATTGGCTGTTGTTACTTAGCCCCTACACTACCCCTCCACCTCAATCTACGAAGCTCTGTTGCCTATTTGGAAACTTGGAATCTCTTTCCTTGACTTTATAAGGCTTTTGCTAGAGAAAAAAGAAAAAGAGAAGGAAGAGAGCTATATCGGATGCTAACCAAATATACATAAATGTGGCCATAATTCCATCAATGTCATACATGGTAAAAGAGAGCAATAAGGAAAGAAAAAGATCTGGTAAAACCCCCATAGAGACTTTGCTTGACTTGGGTGGGTTTGCCTTCACTTGAAATCTCACAAAAAAGAGTTAAATAGGTGTACTATATCTGCACCAGCACTTGACTAGCCGAACACATGCCCCTCATCTCTTTTTAGCAAAGCGAAAGAGTTGAGTTGAGAAGAGAAAAACATAAATAAAAGTTAACAAAAAAGTAGTAAGTTCTTGGGGACTTTCATGTCACTCCCCGTTTCCCTCTCATCATATTTTTCCTTCTCTTGGGCTGTTCAGATAGCATTTATGACTTCTTTGCGTTACAAACTTCCCCTCTTCTTTCTCAAAATGGAGAAGAGGTGGATCTTTGGAGAGTGTTCCTTATAGATTGCTGGCCTACAATGGAATGCCTCAACTACAGTTTCATAAAAGAGTAATACACTGAAGTCAATTAGCACACACGCCCAAGTCAACATAATATTCTAACAGAAGTACATATTAACGGAACTAGAAAAACTTCCAAAAAAAGACTCAACATATTTGACATGAAAATTTCCATTCAATGCTTCATAAACTAATCAAATTCTTTAGTTCATTTGTAACGCAAAATAGGCCAAATATATATTTCAATCAGATGGTCAAAGGGGACCCTTGCCTTTTTCTTTGTCACAGTATGACAGTAAGCCTTGGTCTTCTACATCAAGGGGTAATAAATACAAAAAAAGAGGGAAGCCAAATTATGCAGGTTAAGTACCTGATCATACTGCTTCCGAAGCTTTTCATTCTCTTGCGTCAAAGTTTGCACTGTCCGCTCCATCTCATTAGTCTGAGCCTAATACGTACAGAAACCAATTAATTCAACAAAAAAAATGGAGAGGAGATACAGAACATGGTACATGGACTACCCAATCCAAAAAAAGACTGTACATACTACATAGGCTTGTAAATACCAGTTTTCGAGCACGGGAGCGGGCTGCCGATTCACGGTTCTTTATCATGCGCTTCTGTCGCCGGTCACCTCCAACCATAGAACCCTCTGGAACTCTTTTCTTTGAGCAGAAGGAAAGTATGTTACCTGGTGAGGAGGGACCCATGATCATGTCATTTAAAGCAGGAGAGATAAACGAAGATGTCTCCGTGGCACGACCAGTGACTCTTGAATCGCCTGAGCTGGAATTTGAGCTCAGGCTGTTGCCTAAGTAGCCGAAGTCGAGGCCCGAGTTTAGGCTCAGTGATGTCGGGGGAAGGTTTGGGGTAGGAATTGGTGGTAGTGTATGAGGGTCTTCTATGGGAGGGGAAACCGAAAGGGGCCGGTTGAGGGGACCGGCAAGGAAGTCTTGCAAGATCATGCCTTTGAAGGAGTTTGATTTGTTGGAGAGATGGAATTGGTTTTGGTGGTGGTTGTGGTGGTGATTTGGGTGGTAATGGTTGCTGCTGCCATGGTAGTGGTTTTGAAGAGGAGTCATGAGAGAGATATCCTTCCACACATCTTCCATGGAGCGCCGAGGGGTCTGTGGGAAAATTATGGAGGCATTTGAGGAGGGAGATGATCTTGACGAGGAGGAAGAAGAACCAAAGGTACGGTTTCTAGGGTTAGGGTTCGTGGTGTTGCTGTCTTGCTCTGAAGACCACATTTTTTTTTTTACTTATAAGGCGGAGAGAAAGAAAAAGGACTGAAAGGAGAGAGGTAGAAGTAGAACTCAGAAGAGGGAAAGTGTGATCTCTGCATCCATTGGAGAGAACTCAGAGAACTCTGCTTTAATTTGGTTATTTAAATAAATTAAATGGGTTTCAAACTTTCAATTCATAGTACAAAGAGTACAAGGGTCACACGTGCTTAGGAGGTCACGCTAACCAATGCACATAATAGGCGATTCATCGACGGAGAGAAATTTTTTTCTTTGCTTTAATTATATCAGGCTGTTTGGATTTTTCGGAAATTTGAAATTTTTTTTTTAAACATAAATTTATTGAAAAATATGTAATTTTGTAAAAAATTTAAATTATTTATAATAAATTTATGCAATTCAAACGGCCCCATTGGATGTTTCTCGTGCAAATGAAAATTTTCATTTTCTGATCCTCAAAAACAGAAAATTTTTATTTTCCTAGTTTGCGTATACATTTCCTTATATGTAGATATGATTGAAACACTTCAGCCCAAAGGATCTAAGACTTTAGTTAAGTGTTGTCATTCTATATTTGAAAATTCAAATCATGACTATTAATCGAGTTGATGTATTGCAATGAAGCTGAAATGTTGGGTCAAAGTCATGGGCACTGTCGGAATAAAGAGAAAAAACTTTTTTAAAGTTGGGCGATAAGATAATGTTTGTTAAGGTTTCTTGTCGAAAATCTTGACCTGCAGCATTTCCAATTGCCTTGATCAGAACAGGTTTACCATCGAGCTTGTCTCATTTAGTCCCTAGCTCGAATTGGTCCTCGCAAAATGCTTCAAATCATGCTATAAATGTGCCGGGCAAGCGACCTCATGGAAATTTTAGCATCATGTTATCACGTTAATGCCAATTATTAGAGGATACTGTATTAGAAACATATGCTAAGCACTTTGTTGTCAATATTGTTATATTTGGACATGCACAATTTCATGATTATACAAATTAACATAGAAAAGAAACGATTGGTAATTAAAATTCGTAATTTCGGTTGCTTGATTAAAATTTAGGACTTTTGTATACATTTAATTGAACCATTTTGATATTTTGTTGTATAGTTCTCATTCTCATACAATTATGACAACAGAACCTTTTCTTTTAAAAGGGACTATTCTCAATGCACTTTCCCCATTTATTTTTCCATTTCAGAAAAATGAAAAAAAAATCCTCTCTACTGCTTTGCTACATATATCCATAAAATTGGAATTCTGTGGCGAGCGACACCTGGTGTAGCGCGCCACACTAGCTGTTTGATCAAGATCCAATAGACAAGGGGAGCCTCGTGCATGTAACAGATTGATAGACCCGTAAAAAATGAACCGTCCGATCAAGATCAGACGGTCGTGGGTGCACGACACATGGTGTAGCACGTCAGCAGATCCGGATTGTATATCCATAGACAAATTTTCTCATAAACGCTACTAGTATTCTTCATAATTTTCATAATGAATTAATTTAGAATTCTTCTCTTAGGATGCAAAATTATATACAACTTTTGCGAAAAGTAACTAACGGTTAAATCCAATTTTCGAAAGGACCGGTTAATTATATTCATCAGCAGTTAAAAGTAACTAACGGAATGTTCAAAACAATCTCAATTTTTCTCTTTCGGTCCAAATTTCTATTCTAACAAAATCATGAAATTAGAATAATGAATATGAATAGGCATATATTTTTAAATTCTTATTTTTATTTCTTATTCAACGCCTCATCCGGACTCACATGTTGGATGCACAAGATTAAGGAATCAGATAAAAATAAGTTCTAATTTTTTTATTCTTGTGAAACCCAAACAACACAAGAAATGCGTGCCTATCCATATTCATTATTCAAATTTCATGATTTTGAGCTTATTCGAGTTCTTATTCATATTCTAACAAAATCATCGAATATATAGAATAAAAAATATAGACATGCACGTATTTCTAAATTTTTATTCTTATTACTTAATCTTTGCAACATCCAAACATATTATTTTTTCAACTGTTCTTGTCTAATTTAAAAACTATCGTGGTATAAAATTTTCTCTTATTCTCTACGGGTGGGTTTGGATAGATGTGGGAAGAAGGAAGAAGGGAAGAAGTGGGAAGAAGTATTGGAAAGTGTGTAACTTTGTGAACAATTTGGATTGTTTATAATTTTTTTTTCTTCTTCCTTCTTCTTCTTCTTTCTTCCAACGATCCAAACGCACGAAGGAAAGAAGGGAAGAAGTGGGAAGAAGTATTGGAAAGTGTGTAACTTTGTGAACAATTTGGATTGTTTATAATTTTTTTTTCTTCTTCCTTCTTCTTCTTTCTTCCAACGATCCAAACGCACCCTACAATCATTTAAAAAAAATTGGGTCCTATTGTCTGACTATAGCCCTCGCCATTCGGTATACCGAACCGGAATATTTTGCATATTTCTGATGTTCGGTACACTCTGTATATCTGGTGTGTTTAGTATGAGGTTTGAATAAGTCTTATTCCGAATAAAACTTATTCGGAATGAAACCAAACATATTTTGAATATGTCTTATATATTTCGAATAAGGGATTATTCAACCTCTTATTCTAATTTCACCATATAGATGGTATTAGAATAAAGAGTTGAATAAGCTCTTATTCGAAATAAGATTTATTCAAAACGCGTTTGGTTTCATTCCGAATAAGTCTTATTCGGAATAAGACTTTTTCAACATTTTGTCAAACACACCATTGTTCAGAATAATGCTACATTGCTGCGATCATAAGTATTGCGAAGGTATAAAGTTGGACTTCTATTGTCCTGAAGAAGAGAGAGTGAGAAAAACGTCTATGCAAAAATGGAAAATAAAGGCGGATTAAACAAATGCATTTACTCTTCTTCATTTTTGGTTTTATTCTTTTTTTTTCATCATGTGTACTCCTTTCCCTCCGTTCTTTCTTTCAATCAGAGCTCTTCTCGGCCAGATTAAGTTGTAATCAGGGCCATCCACCATCAAAGAAATTGCATTGTATCTATGACAATGATAATTTTGCTGCCATCGTAAGTCAAACTTTCGTCTATAGGACAGGCTGAAGTAGTGCAAGCTACCATGTTCTAAAATTGGCATTGACAGTATGTTCCTAATTTTATAATTTTTTATTTTAAAAAATTTCAATATATACACATTATTATTTTCTAGTAAATTCTTCTCAGCGTTGCATACCAAATTTGGCCATTTAATTTTATGTTATTCATTACTTTGGAAGGCTAATCAAATACTTTCGGATTATCATTGAGTCTTTGAAGAAGGGATGAATATTCTAAACACTGTTTGGGTCCAATTGGGATTTGTGTGCATGTTTGTAATCGACAATATGCGCAAAACTTCATTCAAAAAATATTATGTTTCTTTTGGTAATCAATTTTTCCTAACATTTATTGTTCAACAGTTACAGAGGAATACATTTTATTAATGTCCATTTTTAACATTGTCGTTATAAAAGACGATGTAAACAGTCACAATTTTATTAGTATTGTATAACGCCATTCCTATGTGACAGAACAATTGATTTTTCAATTTATTTCATAATTCCATTATAGTTAAGGTTATGACAGACATATAGTTTTGACAATCCAAAGCAATACATTATGGAAAAAAATTAACTTGGCAGGAGAGAATGTAGTTTTGACAATCCAAAACAATACATTATGGAAAAAATTTGACTTGGCATACCTCTCCCAGCTGATTTCATAGAAGCATAATTATCTAAATAAAATAAACTTCTTTTTTTTTTACCACAATTGGGAAAAGTTCAATCTCCAGCTCTCCTATAATATACAAAAATGTCATCCAACAAATTATCATCCAACGCCATCCGATTCTCTTATTTCCTTCCCTCGAGCTCTTTCTCCGCTATTTTTCTATCTTTCCTTTTTTTTCTCTACTTCTCTCCTCCTTTGTCTCACCTCCGCTGCCCTCGCCCTTCACCTCAGCTCTCCCCTCCTCTCTTCTCCTCTCCTCCATTGCTTTTTGTATCTATCCTCCCTCTAGCTTCATCTTTTCTCCTACGTCGTCTTCCGCATCTCCTCTCTTATTTCGCCCAACATTGATTCCACCTCTCTCCCCATACCTCTATATCATTCTCATTCGCCTCCACCATGTGAACTCTATATTGTTTTCTTAGAATGAACATATACGATAATAAAATAAGCACGTACAAAGATTTAGAGGGGAAAAAAATCAAAGTATATTGATACAAGAACAAACTGATCATATATAACAAACAAATTAAACGGATATAACAAACAAAGTAAACTCATACAAAAGATAAAGCGAACATATATACATATATAATGAACGTATATAATCAACAAAGTGAATGAGTACATCTATTAGATATTCCTTTAGTTTTATAGACTTAGTAGATATTAGATACTTCCTTGTTGCAATTAAGTGAATTGTTACTTCTATTAGGTATTCCTTGTTATAACAAACTTAACACCTATGCGCATTAAATAATTCCTTAGTATTACTAACTGTCAAGAAATATAAAATTATTTAAGAGAAGGAAAAGTGAAAAAAAATAAAAGAGAACGAAGAAAGAAACAAGGAGAAAAAGATAGGTGAGAGAGGAATCATACAGAAAGGGAGAGAGAGGTGAGGAAGATAGGGGAGACATGAGAGGGAGGGAACAGAGGGAGAAAGCAAACACTACGCGAAATTTCGACTTCTGTAACTGTTAATAAAAGACATTTGTAACGGTACATGTAACGTTACAGTAGCCCCCGTTACGGAGGGTCTAATAACCGTTACAGATCTATAACGGTTATTTGACAATAACCGTTACAGAAGCCAGTCTTCTGTAATAGTTATTATCTAATAACTGTTATGGTATTGCGGACGGAAATGTGGTTACGGTTTTTGAAGAACAACTGTAATGGTTATTAGATAATAATCGTTATCGTATTTGTTGTCCCTAAAGTAGGCGGCTTAACCAAAGTTTAGCGGAAGCGATTGAGGTTTTGGACCGGTTTGGTATGAACTATTCTAACACAATTCAATTGTTACCCAATACAAGTAAACACACAAGCAATTCAAGTACAGCAAGATAATAAAGAAAAAAAGATAGATAAAAATTGAACACTCAGTATGATTACGGAGTTCCGACCCGCTAGAAAAATGCTAGCCTTAGTCGTACGTTTCCGGAAGTTCCGCTACCACGAAAGGGCGCGCTCCCTTCAATTCCAACAAGAACGAGACTACAACTTCGAACCGAATCACCTTGTTACAAGACTCTCAAGGTGGATCGGCCTAACTCGAATGGCACAACGGCCTCAAATGAGAAGAGCTCTCAACCTATTCCAACCTACACCTAGCGACAATGTTTGGTGCGGTGGTGTCTGAGGCCACTAAATCTCTCAAGATGAACTAGCTATGAAAATCTCAAGTGGGAGAGTATTTCTGTGCTCAAAGGCTCAATTCTGGTCTAATTTTACAAAGCAAACCTCTCTACGGAGAGAGAACAAGGGGTGGATATATATAGGGCTCGGAAAGGACAGTTTACTGATCGGTGCTGAGGGTACTGGTCAAATTAATTCCTTAAAAATCGATACTAATTCGTTTGCAGTACAGTTTAAGGGTCGAATCACGGGGACGGACTATTCTTATTCTAAGTTCAAACAGTTCGTATTAAATTAAATTCTTTTTGTTAAATAGATAATTTAAATTCCAAGCAAATCTAAACAGGAAATCAAATTGCGGTTGCAGAGTTAAAATTCTAATTCCCTAAAAAAAAACTTAAGCAATTTAAAAGTTTAAACAGTTAATAAACGATTAGGGGTTCAGGTTGTCAAACTTTTCTTGTCTGTTAAGGTTGGGACGGACCGTTCCATTTCTGGGACGGTCCGTCCTAACCCTGTCAGATGGCTGGAACAGGCCGTTCTAGGTCAGGACGCCCCCTCTCGGGCGGTCCGTCCTATCCTTGGAACGGTCCGTTCCAATCATCTGATGTCTGTTTTGTCATCCTACTTAGTTATTTGCTGAGTGTTTTTGTGTGGAGTTAGTCAAACCAAACCTACAGACTTGCGCTCTAACTCTCGTTCAGGTCAAGTTGTGGGGTTCTATTTGATAAATCCTAAAAATTCCTAAATTTCAACTCTCGTTTCTTGGTTTAGGTGTTTCTAATTGATTTCTAGGTCTTGGTAAACTCTCAACCTCTCAGTTTGTTGAGTAAAACTTCTAATTATTTGAAGTTTGGTTAAATCCTTTCGGATATCGCCTACCTAATTGATCTAAGTGTTTGCTTGTTATTGCAGATTGACTTTACTTTGACAATTAAACTAGGCATTTGTTTAACGCAATAATCAGATTCAAACAGTAACAATTTGCAACAAAAAGATAGAATTAAATTTCAGAAATCATAAACGCAACTTAACTTAACAATTAATCAAGTATTTAAACAAAACAAACAACTAAAAGAAAAGTTATCGAACCATAGCCCCTAAACTACACTACTCCATGCAAGAAAAAGCACGTTTCATCATAGATAAACACAAAGAAAAAGAAAAAAACCAAGTTACAACAAGTTGTGCTCGAAATTCTCCAACTTCTAAGCTCTGTCCTGTCTGGGACGGCCCATCCTGATCCTGGGGCGGTGTGTCTCAGGCTGGTGGATGGCCGTCACGACAGGGTGATTTTATTGCTCCTTTCTGGCCCTCCAAACGCAGCCAATTCGAACTCCCTAGACTTGGAGCCAGGATAGAACTTATATAGGCATCTTAGGCAGTTCCAAAACGTGAAATTGTGGCTCAGAAAGGCGGTGGAAACTGACGAAATCGCCTCACCAAATCAGGCGCTCTATTTTTTAAAGTCTCGAAATAGCTATCTGGCCTTTTTGTGGACTGGGACGGCCTGGTCTGGATGTGGGGCGGCCCGTCCCAGTATGGGCTGAACGTGTCATCTGGATTTCCTCTTCCTACGTCTGCACTGAGTTGGAATGGCCCGTCCTGAGATTGGGGCGGCCCGTTTTAACTTGCTGAATCTACACAACTTGGTCGATTTTCTCCTTTTTTCGCGCCAAAGTGTAATGAACCTGTATAAAAAACTTGCCGGGCTATGGCTGAACTTTCCTACATCTAACATTAGCACAATTAAAAAAAAAATGAGTAAAAACACAAGTAATTTGAACGAAATTTGGGGTTTATTCTGGCTGAAAATCAAGTACGAAAACCGTACATCATTTACTAGCAAAAACTAGACACAACGTTGTACAACACTGAATAGCGTTATACAACAATGGAATATGACCGTTGTAAATGCTAACAGCTAGTTAATATAGCCGTTAGTCTGTCAGAGCGTTGTGCAACGCTATTTGTCGTTGCACAACGAGGGAGTGTACAACCAAAGGAAAGCTTCGATAATTTCATTGGAAATTGTCAGAGCGTTGCTTGCCACTGATTAGCGTTACACAATGTTAAAGGGAGAAAAATGGAACAACTCTGACAGATTCAACAGAGCGTTGTACAACGCTATATACCGTCACACAAGGCTAACGTTACCCAACGCTGAAAGACGTTGGCTAACGTTGTCCGCAACTTTGCATGTAAAAACAACTGTTTACATGGATTTTACATGGGACAGCGCAGTTTGTACATCAATGCAGCGCTGTCTGAACAGAACAGATTTCTTGGGATTTTTGTGGCGTTGTGCAACGCTATATGACATTGCACAATTGTACTAGATAAAGTTCCAAGTTTTTAACTATAGCATTATACAACACTACTGAGCGTTGTACAATGTTGTGACTTAGCGTTGCCCAACTCTATATAGCGTTGTGCAACGTTGATTTACAAAAGTCAGAATTTAGCTGTTCTAGTATAGAAACCTCAGCGTTGTGTGCCATTATTCAGCGTTGTACGACGCTTGGTCACAGAAAGCAGGATTTTGCTGGTATATTGAGCTTTTCGCTATCTAGACCATTTCAAGTATAAACAAGGACTAAAATATACCTTCTATCCTAGTCTAAACTAGTCTACAAGCTCTCCAAAGACTTGATCTTGATCTTTCTTAAAGTTTTTATCCAAGTCTTCATAAATTGCATCTTCTTCCTATAAACCTCAAATAAATTTGGTAAATTCCAAATAATATTGTTTTGTAATCGACAAACTTAGAGACGTTTAGTACAACAATCTTCCCCTTTTGACGATTTGCAAAACAATATCATTAGTAAAGCGATTAAATTTTGGCATTTCACAAGTTTTACTACAATTCTCCTCCTTTTTGTAAAACGACAAAAGGTGAAAATCGTAGCAAGTTCCTCCTAAATTTATGGCGCCCAATTAATTTTGGAGAAACAGAATTGGAGAACCAATTTTAGGACACTACACAAAGTAGTGTGACCAAATTTAACCTCTCAAATAATAAGAGGATAAAAATAAAGAGGCTCCCCCTAAATATTTGGCTTATAGGACCAGTGGTAAATTTGGTATTTAGGCCACATTGGTTACCATACAATGAGTTGTACCACTAGAGGTACAAGCTTTTGGAATCCATTTACATTTGGATTCACCATTTGGTTTTCTAATTTTGCATTCCAACGAGATATGTCCATTTTGACAACAATAGTTGCAAAATGCATTGGTTGGCTTAGGTAAGGTAGAACCTTTAACAAAATGAGATAATAATGGGCTCTAAGGTATTCGGCATTCTTCTTAGGATCATTAGATGAGGCATTAAAATACTTTTTGTGATCCTTTTGGAAATGTTGGGAAATATTCTTTTGATGCTCATTGGATTGAGCCTTGTGGTTTTGTGAAAGATGTTGCTCTTTAAATTCATAAAACCATCCATCGGGTCCTCTAAAATAAATTTTATTTGACGCCTTTGGAATAAAAATCTTCTTTTCTTGATTTTGCAAATTCATTGTGTTTTCTGCTCTAGTGTTTCTAGGTTTCCTTTTATAAATATTTGCATGACCACGGGAATACCTAGATTTTTTGAAATTGTGTGTTTTGTGCAACTTGTTTTCCATTATTGTGTGACAAGTTTTTTTTCTTGGTTTGATAAAACTTTTGATAACCAAGTCCGGACTTGTCATGAGATTTTTTATCTTTGAAAAATTACTTCAAATCCATTTTAGGGGCTTAAGCTAAAATTGGTTTTTCAAGCTCCTTAATTTTAGCCTCATACTCACCAATTTTAGAAGTCAGCTCATCTACCTTAGTTTTTAAGGTTTCTATGGTATCGGCTTTCCTAACCAAGACTTCATGGGTGGAATCAAGAATAGAGTTTTACCTATCGCAATCAACACATTTGGTTGAACTAGTTGGTTCATCACTACACTCACTATCATCATCGCTAAAAGAATCATTGAAAGAGAGATATACCTTAGGAGAGCTCGATTTTGGTGAAGTCGGTGGAGATAGAGGTGGTGGTGCTTTACGCGCTTGGATTAGTGGATGAACAAATCTTGTCCCTTGATTGAACTCATTGAGGATGTCATTCACGAAGTCATCTTCCACATCATCCGTTGAGAATACCACATCATCCACATTTGCCACCATAGCATACACCTAATGAGAATCCGAATCGGAATAGCTTGTTACGGATTCAACATCCCACAAGGCATGCATGGCTTGAGCCTTCTTCTTTTCCTTCTTGTGCTTAGACTTTGGCTTTTCGTTTTGCACTTGAGAGAAAAGCTTGTGACACTTGTGCATTAAGTGTCCCTCTTTATTGCACAGAAGACACAACTCTCGTTCATCATTGGCTAATATCTCATTGTTGAACTTTTTCTCAATCACCACCTCTTGCTTTACCTCATCAAGCTCGTACAGGTTCAATGGTGTTTGATGTGGGTATCGGTGATGGGAGGATTGAGAGGAGGATGTTGAGGCGGGATTGTTTGTGGATGTCATGGTTAGAGTTCTTGGATGATGCCCTAGTTTGGCGAGTTGCTTGAGCTTCTCCTCCACACATCGAAGCTTCGTGTACATTTGATCCGGGGTGTACTCATGGTCCATCCGGACAATGGTCTCAAGTGATGTTATATGATCATCCCATTCGCGCCTTGCACTCATAGTCCGCATTATCTTCCCTACAATCTTACCAATTGTTAGGGGCTCACCTCCTTCGGTGAATTCATTTTGGAGTTGTACAAGACGAGTGTACATATTCTCAATGGATTCACCATACTTTATGTGGAAATTCTCAAATTGAGAATACAACTCATACAATCTAGAGTGCCTAATTTGAGAATTTCACTCATAACGGGTGAGGAGAGCCATCCACATATCATGTGCTAAATCAAACCGACTAAAAGTTATACCAATTGATTCATGAACCGAGTCTAATATGGCATTATCCGCACAATCATTGTCCCTTTGGTTATCACGGGATTCCCTAGTCAAATTGGTAGAGTTTGGTATAAATTCGGGGGTATATCGCTTTTCACCATGCATCTCTTCCAAAAAAAGAAATTTTTATAATTTTGGCCTAATTTATTCGGTCTCTTTACAAACCGAGCCGCCATGACCAGAAATCGAGATTAAGAATAGCTTAATCGTGGTTCCCGTTCTAATACCACTTTGTTATCCCTAAAGGAGGCGGCTTAACCAAGGTTGAGCGGAAGCAATTGAGGTTTTGGACCGGTTTGGTATGAACTATCCTAACACAATTCAATTGTTACCCAATACAAGTAAACACACAAGCAATTCAAGTATAACAAGATAATAAAGAGAAAAAGAGAGAGATAAATTTAACACTCGGTATGATTATGGAGTTCCGACCCACTAGAAAAGGCTAGCCTTAGCCGTACGTCTCCGGGAGTTTCGCTACCACGAAAGGTCGCGCTTTGTTCAATTCCAACAATAACGGGGCTACAACTTCGAACCGAATCACGTTGTTACAAGACTCTCAAGGTGGATCGGCCTAACTCGAATAGCACACAACCTCAAATGAGAAGAGCTCTCAACCTATTCCAACCTACACCTAGCGACAATGTCGGGACGGTGGTGTTTGAGGCCACTAAATCTCTCAAGTTGGTCTAGCTATGAAAAGCTCATGTGGAAGAGTACCCCTGTGCTCAAAGGCTCAATTCTGGTCTAATTTTGCAAAGCAAACCTCTCTACAGAGAGATAACAAGGGATGGATATATATAGGGCTCCGAAAGAGCAGTTTACCAGCAAAAACTGGACACAGCGTTGTACAACACTGAATAGCGTTATACAACGCTGGAATATGACCGTTGTAAATTCTAACGGCTAGTTAATATAGCCGTTGGTCTGTCAAAGCGTTGTGCAACGTTGTTTGCTGTTGCACAACGAGGGAGTGTACAGCAAAAGGAAAGCTTCGACAATTCTGTTGGAAATTGTCAGAGCGTTGCTTGCCACTGATTAGCGTTACACAACGTTAAAGGGAGACAAAAGGAAAAACTCAGACAAATTCAACAGAGCGTTGTACAACGCTATATACCGTCACACAACGTTAACGTTACCCAACGCTGAAAGACGTTGGCTAACATTGCCCGCAACTTTGCATGAAAAACAACTGTTTACATGGGTTTTACATGGGACAACGCTGTCTTAACATCGATGCAGCGCTGTCTGAACAACATAGATAACTTGGGATTTTTGTGGCGTTGTGCAACGCTATATGGCAACGCTATATGGCGTTGCACAATGGTACTAGGAAAATTTTTCAAGTTTTTTACTATAGCGTTGTACAACACTACTGAGCGTTGTACAACGTTGTGACTCAGCGTTGCCTAACTCTATATAGCGTGGTGCAACGTTGATTCACAAAAGTCTGAATTTAGCTGTTCTAACTTAGAAACCTCAGCGTTGTGTGCCACTATTCAGCGTTGTACGACGCTGGGTCGTAGAAAACAGGATTTTGCTGGTATATTGAGCTTTTCGCTATCTAGACCATTTCAAGGATAAATAAAGACTAAAGTATACTTTCTATCCTAGTCTAAAATAGCTTACAAGCTCTCCAAAGACTTGATCTTGATCTTTCTTAAAGTTTTTATCCAAGTCTTCATAAATTGCATATTCTTCCTATAAAACTCAAAGAAGATTGTTAAATGCCAAATAATATTATTTTGTAATCGACAAACTTAGAGACGTTTAGTACAATACTATTGTTGACGGAAATTGTTACAGTTTTTAGAGAACATCTGTAAAGATAATAACCGTTACAGAAGCCAGTCTTCTGTAACGATTATTATCTAATAATCGTTACAGATATTGTTGATATAAAAAAAATGAAATTATGAATTTTGTAACGGTTATTCCTTAATAACCGTTACAAAAGACCTTCTTTTTTTTATTTCTCCTGTTTTATTGGCTAGTCCAATTTTGCTAGCCGAATTGATACCAAATTGGTACCCAATTTACATACACATCAGACAAACATATATAATGCATATATCACATCTCACATATATATACCAAGCACAAACATATATCAATATATAGCAAAAATTAATAAAGTAACTATACATAGAGTTAACACCAAGTTAAATGGAAATTTTCCTAAAATAATATCCCATACATGAAGTCCATAACCTCCGAAACGACTGCATCAACGTCTTCGTTCTTATATGGTTGTCCAATCGGCTCGATATACTGCATTTGATCATTAACAATTGAAGTCAAATAATTTTCTAAACCCTAAATCCTAAATCAATAAAAATATGAAATCCTAAAACAATAAATCGACTTAAAATAACCTCGAGAAATTCTCCGACCGCAGTCCAACTAGTTAATATTGCCCTTATGTTGAGCATTGTGAAATATTCACACTCTGTGCCGCCCTTTTGTATCGGTCCCTAATTAAGATCCCAACAAAAGAAACACAAGCTTTTTTAGTTAATTTCAATTTCACAAACAAATAATATCTTAAACTGATAAGTTCCGTACCTTAATTCGGTACCAATCAAATCATGTTCTTCTCTTTTGGCTATATCTTTCGATTTCCACTTAATACCTCTTGTATACCATGCATGCAATATCATTTAAAACAAGAAAATCTAATATTTTTTAATTTGAAAATCTCATCATGCTTTGACTTAATTCAGAAATGGAAACTTACGAAGATATGAACGACTTAATATATAACTTTGGATTCTTGCGTTCCAAAGAATCAACAAAGTGAACGGTGCGCTTCTCGATATTAATGACAAGGACAACCCAATGAAACCTGTAATTAATAGAGATTTATTATTTTGGTGGATTTAAAGGAAACTACAAATTTCTTTCATTAGTAGCCATATTGGTTATAATATTTCTTACTTCTGATTATACGACAAAACAAGATAGGATGATGGATCATCCATGAATGCTCTCGTTAGGTAATTCACCGCACCGAGTTCTTCGTGTTTGAATTTCCACTTAGCCAATAACTCTGGATCCAGTACGGTGATGCTCTTGGAGTTCCCTTCACCTGTTGAAAGTTCTTCCATCCAAAACCTGCAAACATGGATATCAAAGTTCAACGATTTCAATTTTGAATGAATTGAATGAACAAAAAAATAAACATTAAAGTTGAAAAATTCAAACCAGCAGTAAAATTTCACGATCTATTGAGATAGCTCCTCCCTTTTAAAACATTCGACAATATCGCCGACATTAACGTTGAACTTAACCTCGTCATTGTGTGTACCCCAAGAATTGCAATTAGGCACCTCAAAGTTCTTCACTTTTTCTGGTTGGAGCATCAACAATCTGTATATTGCTAGTTCGGATGGGCTCAACCTGTCAATAATATTCTTTGGGAGGTGTGGATCGCGAGTAACAAACTACCCCGCACTTGGGACCTTTGGACTCTCCTCCATATTCTTCGCCGCCTCCTTTGCCTTTGGCTTCTTTTTGGCCGGCTTCTGTTTGGTCAAACTCTGCATTCAATGCCATCATATTAATAAGTCATTAGGAAAAATGTATGAAACAGATTGTCGTAATTAAATGAAACGATACCTTGTGGCCTATTTCCACCAAAAATGACGGCCATGGGAATTGGCCCCCTATATTATTTCCTAATAGCTCATCTGACTTACCAGGGACTTGCCATTCACGAAATTCATCGCCTACTCGGAGAAGATGGACATACAATTGTTGATCAGTTAGAAGCACGCCGTGTACGATCTGACCAACAACACTCGGAATAATATTTCCTTCGGCCACCATAATCCTCTGGTTGTCGTGATCAAGAGAAAAGAGATCGCACGGCCTTTTTTTCCTGAAATTTAGTTCAATCAAAAACCCTAATGCTAAGCTAAACATAAATCTAAAGAGAAAAGAGAAAAATGATCAATATGAACCTGAACAACGTTTATCGGATCCGGAAGCATATAGCTTGAGTCAACCGTTTGGAATAACTCTTCGTTTGGCATTCCTGAGTTTACCTCAGGTTCAACAAATGGCTGGTATGGTGTCAAAAATTGCTGCGGTGTTTGCAACTGCACTCCGCTACTGACCAACCATTGTTTCACCTGCTGAAATTTATCAAAAAACCGGATGATGAAGAATAGTTTTACGATTTACATTTAAGAACCTTAATAGATTTCAGGCATTACTTGAAAAGCTTGTTGTCTCGCCGCATTCATTATCTCCTCAAAGTGAATCAAGTCCATCTTCGTTTTTTCAACGGCTTCAGCTGCAACCTTGCTAATCAAATCTGCTATCTAGTCCGGTGCTATCCATCCTTCATGTCTATCATTTCTAGACTTTCTTTTATAAATATCTTCCTTCTTGGTACGTAAAAGATATCCCCTAATTCTTCCTGGATACTCCGGTCTGTCAACCGTCCGATTTAAGACTTTTTTTCAGGTATTTACCCGAAATTTATTTCACCAGACATGGCACTCAACCGACTGAATGCCTCAATAGTCAACGAATCAGAGTTATGGAACGTGTAAGTATCTAACAAACAACAAACAAATATTATTAATGATCACAAAACATAAATTGAAGTTAGCATATATAATAAGTCTTTAAATGTGTAAGTACCTTTATCCTTCGTAGCCATGAAATACCTTTGACTCCTCGGTTCCAAATCGCCGATGGTAATGCTCGTGGAACCGGCCCCTTCATAATCATTGGGTATGACAACCTTGTCTGTAGGTTTTCATGAATCTTTTTTTCCTCTATGGCCAGTGGAACCCATCCTATGAGGATCTTTCCATTTCTATCTCAACTCCTTCGTTTTGTTACTCTTTTGTACAAAATCTGCACCCGTCGTTTTCTTGTAAAATTCTTCCCATTATTTTTGTGAGATTGGGTGTTTATCGCATGGATTTTGAGGATTGTTTGGATCGGCATTTGTGATGTACTCGTCAGCAGTCCTACTTCTATAAGCCCTGTGACTTATGCTCATCACTTTGAGAGTATTGTTCTTGGTTTTATCATCTTCGATGTTGAACATTTTCTGAAACATAACGAAACGTTAGTTAATTGGTAGCATAGAAATTTTCATTAGATGATTTAAGTGAAAATTTATTCACCTTGATGTCAGACCACAACCCAAGTTCAAGTTTGGTATCCTTTGAAACATCCTTCCGTCAATCATTAATTGTGATTGGCACTCTTGCTCTAGCCTGATACCCGCAATATGATGCAAATTTGTTCACCGCCTCTTCAGTACCAATTGGCACTCGTTCTTTGTCAAATTTAATCTCATACTTTTACCTAGTAGTTTTTTTCTCCTAAACTCTTCGATTGGCATCGATTACTTGATTATATCCACGTCCGATCCATCTGAACAATAAAATTTATGCAAATTATTAGGATTTCGGGCCAATTTGTCATATTAGGTTTTCGGGTCGGTCACCATCCCAGACTGCTCTTTGGATACACTGTCTCATTAGCGAGCGTACGTTAGATGCAATGTGTTGTCTAAGAAAAATTCGGCAGCATTTCCCCTTATGTTCCCTGAATACGCCAACACATGATTGCTCGTGCGTACATATTCGTGGGAACACAAGGAGAAATGCCGTCGAATTTTTTTCGAACAACACATTGCATCTAACGTACAACTCGCTGTCCTAAAATGAGACAGATCGTATCCAAAGAGCAGTACTCCCAACCGGAAGTACTATCCGAGATTAATACCTAATGGATTAATCTCGGACGGACAATGACCTAAATTTAGTTCAGTTCCGGTATTTGGGTCCTGTATGACAATACGAAATTCATGCCTATATATATATATATGCAAATTATTAACGAAATGCAAATAATTTTAAAAAAGAGGAGTTTATGAAAATATACATTCAATCGTGTGATTTCCGATCCGTTGAATCGTGCGACTTATCCGGCCGATGTAAGATCTTCTCCTATTTAATGAGATCTTAAAATATATAAAAAACATAAATTAACCATAAATTAATAAAAAAATCGAAATAAATAAGGAAAAAACGTTAAAAAAAATACGGTTCAAATTTATTTTTTTACCTTAAATCTGCTTTCCTTCTTATTCTCTTTCTAATTATTATTTTTTCAGAATTTTTAGAAATTTTTTGCTATTTTTTTGGAGTGAAGTGGACACCACGATCGCAATAAATAAAAAAATCAGAAAAGAGTTAAGTGCGGCGCTAGCTGTGAGTTTGTTGGGATAATGGAGAAGAAGACCTAAATACAGAACCTTTCTATAACGATTATTAGAAAATAACCATTACAGAATCATAAAAAAAATAAAAAAAGGTCGTTACAGAATCATAAAAAATAAATAAAATTCGTTAACCTTCTGTAACGGTTATTAGGAAATAACCGTTACAGAATCATTAAAAAAAAAGCGTTAACCTTTTGTAACAGTTATTTACTAATAACCTTTACAGAAGATTGTTAATATTAATATATTTTTTTCTTTTTTGTAACGGTTTTTGGATGATAACCGTTACAGAATATAAGAAATCTGTAACGGTTATTATCCAACAACCGTTACTGAAGGTTGATGCATTTTTTTCCCTCACCGTGACGGAAATGTTATTACGGTTGTTTAATAATAACCGTTACAGATTTGTGCCTCACTATTCTATAACGGTTATTTGAAAAATCGTTACGGAAGGTTATTTTTCCCGTAATAAAAAAAACATGGAAGGGAAGAGAGAGGAGGGGAGAAGCAAATAAAAAGGAAGGAGTGAGCGCTTCATTACGTTTTGATGATTATTTAATTAAAGTTTTAATTTAGTTTATGAATTAATATATAACTTTTGCTATTGATTTTATTTGTTTGCTTGAAGTTTTATTAAACTTTGCTATTTTGAGAGTAAATTAAGTTTAGTAATTTACGGGATTTTACAATCAAGATAAAACCTACTGTTAGACATATATTGGAGTAGATAAATGTGAGAAATACATTATTAATTGACTACAAGAATAATCTCAACATTGGCAGGATATAGTCGACCACCGGTATTCCTCATAGCTTCAACAACTTCATCATCAGATTCTCTCAGAATCAACAGCATGTGCCGATATATCTAGCGGAATCTATGTCTTTGACTAACGTGAAGCACATCCTCCAAACCAGTGACTTCTACAAAGTGAGAAAACGCAACCAATGCCTGAACAATAACTCTACGAAGCTGCCACTATATTCGTGGTGCATGATCTCCAGTGTTGATGGACAAAAGCACTTCATTAACTGCGTCATTTAACTGCACAAAGGCAACATAATGATCAACAATTTACAACTTTGTACAAAGGACTTAGTGCTACTTGAAGAATGAAGATTTAAAAGGAAAGATTTTGAAATACGAAAGGAAAATGAAGAAATTTGTTTATAATTACCTCATCTTGCAATGAAGGACAATCATGTTGAATAAATGTCTCCATCTTGTCGAGCGCACTGAATATCTGGTCAAAATCATATGTGCGAATTAGGAGAAGAGCATTCTGAACACGAGATCCATGACGAATCAACAAACTTGAATTATACATTTATATTAAAATATGCAATATGAAAACTAAATAAAGAATAACATAGCAAAATATTTAAGAAATTAAGCAAATTCTTTGTACAGTGTGGACACTTTTCTAACTTAAAGGCCTAAATCAAATTATCTTATTTACAGGTTTAAGGGCCAATCTTTCGTTTTGGTTTTCTCCCTTATCTTATTTTGTTCTGAAATTTAAATGCATAATAAGTCCATTGATATAAAAAAAAAATTGCTTCTTTTTTATGTCATTATGTTTTTTATGTAATTGTGTAATACACAAATACCGTGGGAAAAATATTTATTGCATGATAAATGAGATATGCATGATTTATGTCCCTTATTACAAATAAGCTATGGTAATTGTTGTTATCATCACAGTGATAAATGACTGGATAGTCAAAAGGTAAATAATAACATATCAAAATATCTTTTGTAAGGTCTAATTTACAATCATTATCCAACTATATGTTATCAGTACTCAAAATAACAATGCATATCTTATAAATCTATTAGGCATAGTTATAAAATATTGTGCTAGATATACTACCTCGAGCTTTAGTTTGCTTTGACTCTATTGGCTATGTTAAACAAGTGAAACGAATAATTCTTTTAGATATGATTATTTATATTAAAAAAAGATCGTAGTTATTTTTCATGTGTAATTTTATACAGTCTCAAATATATCTTGTCCAAAAATTATATAACTTCAGTATTCTTGAAGATTCCAATTAAATAGTAAAAATATCCCTTTTTTGATTCGTAACTTTACATATATGGAAAACAAATTACGTACTTTATAGTTTTCTTGAATTTAAAATTCTGAAGTATTGAAAAAAAAATTTATTGTTTTAAATTTAAGAATGAGTAAGTGTTCTTGCTTTTATTAGAAAAAGAAAAATGATAATTCACTTAGTACGGTAGTAGTGAAAATCTGTAGAAGCAAATTAACGCAATTGCAAAAGGGTTTGGCTAAAAGCTTTAAACGATTATTGGACAGATCATACCAGTACTGGACAGGAGCCCAGTTTGACACTGATATAGCTAATGTAAAAGACTTTTCTCAAATAATTAGATGATTTTGTTATAGTAATTGTCGATAATAATTAGGAAAATTTTAGATTGACCGATGCAGTTTTGTTATATCTATTTGGCAGATATTGAGGTTGGACAGAGTATTTGTGAGGGAAATTTTTGATGGAAGAAAAGAAAGGAGATGAGAAATAGAAACATGAGAAGAGAGTGAGAGTGACAGTTACAAAACCTATTGTAGGTAATAGTGAAATTGACAAAAGCTGCAGATTGAATCAGATACAGAAATTGATAGGCTTAATTAAACTAGACAACAGTTCATAGGCTCAATTAATTGAACAATGTACAACAATGCAGGACCTAAACTAGAGTTTTCTCAAATATAAAAAAAAAACAAATTTGGATGTTCAATTATGAAGAAATAAAGACAACGTTTAATAAAACTTAACAAGCATACCTTTGCAGGAGAATATAATTTGCAGATTAAGCATTTTGCCAAAAGCAACAGACTCCAAGGAGTCGTGCACTCGATTTTTTATTTGAAACTAATAAAAATTACATACATGAACAAATCAAAATGACATCAAGAGGGAGGATGAACAAATTTATTAGGTCAGTATGTTTGCAGACTGATGATAGTTAGGCAGTTAGTTTTAAGCTGTATAACTTGTAAGATTGTTTCTGAATACGAAACGGTCATCTGGACTTTTTTCTAAAAAAAGCAAATTTAATAAATGACAAAAGTAAAAGAAGGACAAAGGCAACTACATAATAATTCAGAAAGTAATGCATGACAAACTTTGGAGACTTGATTCCCAATTTATCTTTAAAAAAAATGCATGACAAACCTTATGCAGCTGTGGACCATCATCATCAAAATTCAAAACCACCCATGAGTACAGGCCAATTGGTTAGACTAGCACAATTCTTGTTGCGTTAACAAGAACTACATAATATACTCTGACTATTCCTAATACCAGGAATGATTACATGTCAACAAAATAATTAATATTTATTGGGATTCATTGTAGTCCTTCATCATCAAACTATAGATTTTTGCTAAAAGTGCAACAATTGGTGTAGACTGCAACAACACAAGAACAATTCAAGTAAAGCACAGGTCATTTTGAGTAAAATAAAAATAACTTTTCACAAACAGAAAAGAAAAGTTAGTTAAAGCATGACAAATGTTGTGTGTTGTCCATTTGGAACAACTATAAATTGAACATCCAGATAACATAATAGAAGTACTAACCCTCACAGTGCGTTGAACCAAACGTGGCAAAAAATTTCTTACCTGTGGAAAAAAAAGCCGAATAAAAAAAGAACAATGATGAAGAACGTTAATTGGTAACAAATGAAAAGGGATGAACAACAAAACAAAATGACTCAAAACTAAAAAGGAAGTGTATAGATCTCATTATATTTTCAAGGGAATTCACGTAAAACATCACTATGGTAATTGTCACATACAAAGAAATCAATATACAAAGGTTAGTTTTCAGTATCACCGTTATTTATAACATAAAGAAAATAGTAAAATCATGCCAACGTCATCTAGTGATTACTAACCAAACAAAAAACAGAGAAAAGAATTATACAATTTTTGGAAATGTATGTGGCACTATAAGTAAAAAATGAAAATGGAACAAGGTTGATTTCATTTTGCTATTTTCAAAAAATTGTATATCAAGGAGGGATTCCTGTAGCTGTCCATTCATACAATCAAGTTTACAGAAAGTAACATTACAGTTTTCCAACTTCTAGTATAACATAAAAAAATAGTTATTTCTATGTTTGGGATATAGTAACAACTAGGCAATTTTAAATATCCAAACCTTAAATCTTTTTTTTTTTGAAAGAAAAACCTTGAATCGAGCATCTGGACTCAGTTCGTTAAGTTGACTAGAAACAAAAGTACTTTTTATGCCTAGGGTTGTCTGGCTGGGTAAAATGGGCACAAAATGGCACTCAGGAACCGTTGACATTGTTCGATAACACTCCAATTCAAAGCAGAATAAAAATGGCAAACAAAAGTTAGAAGCATCATAATTTGAAACAGGGAGCAGATAAAAAAGTTAAATGCTAGATGCATAATACAAAGCTGTAGATAACGGAGAGAAATAGATCTTATAACTGAATGGTGGTGATAGAATCGGACGAGCCGTTCAACATGTCTTCATGTTTCTCCACACTCACTTTCGAGGAGGACGCCATGATTAGCAAATGTGAATCTTCAGAGCCGAGGTGGAGTAAGATCGGAACTAATGGCATTCCTGGATGTCAATTTTGCCATATTATTTATTTTTAACTAATTCTGCTATGGATAATAAATAGTATAGACTGGAATTACATGAAAGATCAATGTTACTTGCTATAGCATCTTCGGACCTTGCGTTGTTCTTTAGTTTTACTTCTAATAGATGTAGGAATTAGTCTTCTGATATTTGTTGGCTGTTCATTTTCATTATTGAGAAAAAAGTTACCCAAAAATGTGGTACAAATTATTGAAATTTTAAATTATCTAGCTAGTCCACAAATCTTCAAAAATAAAAATTAGTGTAGTGCTTACCATAGATTAAATACTAAATCTTGGTTTTGTTTTCATGGTCTTTGAAGTATTGTTTGGATTGGTTTTCTTGAGTTAACTTGTTGAGTTGAATAGATTACTCACGAGTAAATCATAAATTAATGGTATGAGGTTTTTCCATGGATTTCTTTTCGTATCGTGTTCGTTGTATCATATTGAATGATGGCTCATTAGTCATGAGCCATGATCGCTGTGAAGTGCACCAGGTACTCCTAGTGGGTAATAAACCACTCATTCCTTCTTATCAAGTTCGGCATCAGTCATGTTGAGCGCTGTCAAATGTGTTGGATGGAACAGAAATCCATCATTTCGTTTCCGTTTTGTTTCAAAATACAAAACAGAAAAACTATTTCGTTACCGTTCCGTTTCGTTAAACGGAACGGAAATTCCGTCATATTTCACTTCCACGTTCATTTTACATTGAAATTTCTCATTCAGCGTTCCGCGGACGAAAAAACAGATTTTCGTTTCCGTTTCATTTCTGAAAATGAAACCACTTTCCCTTCCACTTCTGTTCCGTTTCAGACGGAACTAAATGGAAACGTGCGAAAGGACGGTATATTGACGGCCCTAGTCATGTTGGGCTTCTTGTTTGTGGCCCATAAAACTTTAGGTGTTCGGACAGTTTAGGCCTTGTTTGGATGTTATTCTTTACATTATATCATTTTTTTTCAAGAACGATAACTGTCATCTTCAGTTTTGCCATCCCTACCATCGCTAAATATAAAGTGAACATATTCAGTAAATAAAGTGAACATATAGAATATCTAAGTGAACCCTTACAAACAAATAATTGTTGTTATCATTTGTTCAGAATTTTACATGCATATTCAACTTATTTTCATTGAACTTATTTGTTTGTAAGTGTTCACTTAGATCATCTATATGTTCACCTTGTTTGCTGTATATGTTCACCAAGTCCATTTTAATTGGTGAAGGTGATAGAAGCATCGGATGTCATTTTAGAAGTGCTTGATGCTCAGCTCCCACTTGGCACTCGGTGTATAGACATGAAAAAGATGGTTCTCAAGGCTGATCCAAGCAAGTGAATTGTTTTACTCCTTAACAAGATTGTTATGCACTATTTAAAATGGACTTAATTAAATTAGGGATGGATAGTAGAACTGTCTACAATTGTTTTGACCCCATGCCACCTAATTAAGAACAATCCAGTGGTTATTTTGGTTAGATACCTGTCAGGTGTGGTATCACTGTGAAGTTGGAACTGCTCACATTGATCTAAACATGTTCAGTACTTGATTTTTGTTTACCAATAGAACCGTATATCCTAAACTCCAACTTACTTGATATATCAGGTATATGGATTTATTTTATATATCTTTCAGTGTTATTGACTTGTATGATAATTTATAATTACAGGACAAAAAAATAAGAAGTGGTTGAGGACGGTGATTATAAATTGGACTTAACAATACATCTTGAGAAGGCAAAGGAAAGAGTTACTTAGCTCCAATCTGAACTCTAACTTACTTGATATATCAGTTGTATGCATTTATTTTAGTGTTATTGACTTTTATGATAATTTATAATTACAGGACAAAGAAATAAGGAGTGGTTGAAGGACAGTGATGGCTTAACAATACCTCTTGAGAAGGCAAAGGAAAGAGTTACTTAACTCCAATTTGAAATTACATCGCTAGAAAGGTATATCTTTTATTGATACAAATTATAGATGTGATGTTACAGTTATTTTCATTGAACTTATTTGTTTGTAAGTGTTCACTTAGATCATCTATATGTTCACCTTGTTTGCTGTATATGTTCACCAAGTCCATTTTAATTGGTGAAGGTGATAGAAGCATCGGATGTCATTTTAGAAGTGCTTGATGCTCAGCTCCCACTTGGCACTCGGTGTATAGACATGAAAAAGATGGTTCTCAAGGCTGATCCAAGCAAGTGAATTGTTTTACTCCTTAACAAGATTGTTATGCACTATTTAAAATGGACTTAATTAAATCAGGGATGGATAGTAGAACTGTCTACAATTGTTTTGACCCCATGCCACCTAATTAAGAACAATCCAGTGGTTATTTTGGTTAGATACCTGTCAGGTGTGGTATCACTGTGAAGTTGGAACTGCTCACATTGATCTAAACATGTTCAGTACTTGATTTTTGTTTACCAATAGAACCGTATATCCTAAACTCCAACTTACTTGATATATCAGGTATATGGATTTATTTTATATATCTTTCAGTGTTATTGACTTGTATGATAATTTATAATTACAGGACAAAAAAATAAGAAGTGGTTGAGGACGGTGATTATAAATTGGACTTAACAATACATCTTGAGAAGGCAAAGGAAAGAGTTACTTAGCTCCAATCTGAACTCTAACTTACTTGATATATCAGTTGTATGCATTTATTTTAGTGTTATTGACTTTTATGATAATTTATAATTACAGGACAAAGAAATAAGGAGTGGTTGAAGGACAGTGATGGCTTAACAATACCTCTTGAGAAGGCAAAGGAAAGAGTTACTTAACTCCAATTTGAAATTACATCGCTAGAAAGGTATATCTTTTATTGATACAAATTATAGATGTGATGTTACAGTTGTAATTTACTATAGCTATGATTCATTGATATGCATGAGTAGTTAGTGACAAACTGGACTAGTTCACATATAAGCTCAATTATTCTCTCTTATTGTTTTATCTATTACTTGTCTAGTCACATATATCTCATATGAATGATAGTCAACGTTCAAATAACCATGTAGTGGATACTTGTATAGCTTTTAAAATAAATATTAACCTTTTTGTCTAATCAGGTTATCCATGAAGAGTGAAAATGACTATCCAGTAGATCACAAGTTTTCTATGCCGTATATAGTGATATTTGAAGATTTCGGATTTGAAAATTTAGTTTCTACTGGCAAGACAATTTCATATTAACTACGGTGAGCAGCAAGAGAAGTATGCATGTGGCATTGCTGTGCATAGAGGATAACTCTACCCAACTAGCTCATCAGTCAGATTGTAATTGTTTTTCTCAGCTCGATGAATATTATGCTAGCAAAGACAAATCAACCAGCTTATAATCATGGGAAGAACTAGGTTTGAAATGGATGTGGACTTTTATATGGATTATGGTACTGTATTAGATCTTTATTTTGTGTGGTGTATTGTTGTTGGATATCATTTTGGTACTTTTAGATGTGGTGCTACATATTGTAGAGGATGGTATTTGAAATTAATTAATATTATAAATTATAATATGTTATTTTGTGTTATATTATTTTCATATAGTTTTAACGCATCAGCATGGTTGATGTCGATAGAAACAATGGTATTTATTCACTTGATGCAAACAATATAAATTCCCATTCGTTTAGTTTGATGCTAATAGGAACAATGGCATTCGTTCATTTGATGCAAACAATATAAATTGCCATTCGTTTAGTTGATGCTAATAGAGACAATGACATTCGTTCACTTGATGCAAACAATATTAATTTCCATTCATTTAGTTTATGCTAATAGAGGCAATGGCATTCGTACACTTGATACAAACAATATACATTATCATTCGTTTAATTGATGCTAACAAAACCAAGTGCACCTGCTTAGTGGATGCAATTAATAGACCTTAACATCAACTTTAGTTGATGGTAACAAAAATAGTAGCATCCGCTCATTTGATGCAAACAAGATATATTGCCATCCACTTAATTGATGCTCGCAAAACCAATAACATGCACTCTTCGGATGCAAAACAACAAGTAGTTGCATCCGCCATGCAGATGCACTAATGATTTTAGTTGCATCAATTTAATGTTGATGCAACTGAAATTTCGATGCCATTGAATCATCAGCATCGAAGCCAACTACATCGGAAATTGGCCGATGCAACTGACCTGTAGAATCCGCTTGTCAATGCAACAAGCCCTCTTTAGCATGGAGTTGCTTGATGCAACCGAAACATTCTCCTCTAGTGTTATAAATACATAGCAGGAACTAAAATTAGTAATGCTAGGTCAAGCTCAAATCTAGTAAAAGATGCATTTATTCTTGAGTCTTGCAAGAGCAGGTAAAGGTTTAACTTAATTTGAAAAGCTTCTTAAGCTTAGGCTTAAATTTAAGCCTGAAGTTAGAGAGAGAATTCCATGAGAAAATTACTTTCCGAACAATATGAGTACATAGTGGCCCGGTTATATAACAGCTAGTACGTTACATGGGCTGAGAGTCGTACAGAGTTTTAGCCCATGGAAATTATATAGGAATGGTAAATTCAAATCTTTAGTACTGGATATCCGTGCAGCGGTCCAATTAGCTTTAGAAGCTTAGACGATGTCATGATGGAAGTTGCACGAATATAAACACAACGGACGCCGTCCGATTATCCAGTGCATTGCCGTAGAAAGGCAAAGTTATATGTTCACTCCAATCCTCTTGGGCGGATTTAGTTGGAAGGATTGGGGACAATATCTCTATTTTTTTCTTAATTAATATATAATACCTATTTGTATAATAGTTTTTTGTACTGCATAGATGTAAACCAACTAAAAATGTCATTTTTAGAAAATCAAATCATGATTTAGTGACAGAAGACAACACTAGGTTGAGTGAAACTTGTGAGATTGAAATTCAATTAAGGGATTTTTGTAGATGACTGATTTCGAAAGAAGTTTGTTTTTTGGGCTAGATTGCGCGCTGCTTCGTGGGGCATGACTGCCCTGGCTTAATTGCGATCAATTCCACTTAATAATAATTGTCTAGATTTGCTATCAATTCTATTGCTATTGATCTTAACTCTTAAGATTAATATGATCATGACCCTCAATTAAAAAAGATTAATATGATCATGGTTTTTATATTTGAACCGTTATTTTTTCAGTAAAAAAGGACCAGATGGCATCAAATTGAGACTCTCTCTGAGTATTCAGATTAGGACTCGTTCATTTTATATCACACTAACTATTCGGATATGGACAGCATTGTTCTATTTTTCTGTAATGAATAACAGCCGATACAAATCTGCTAGATTTGAAAAAACAAACATATAACATAAACATAGTGTGCTGTTATCTTCTGATGTTGATTTTAATTTTATGACAGAATTTTTTTTGTGATTATTTTTACTTATTAAACATGCAGTGGCGGAGATAGGTGGAAGGAAGGGGGGTCAATTGACCCCATTAAAAAAAAAATTTGTAACTAACATATAAAAATATGTACTTTTATGATGAAAAATTGTATGGATGTAATAGTTTGAACCCCATTAAATTTATACGTTATTTTATTGGTTGAACCCCATCAAAATATATGGAAGTATCCTTGTTAGGTTATTTTTGAAGTAAAATTAGCATTTTTCTTATAAAACAATAAAAGATATTGAATGGGACAAAAAAAGTAAAGTGAGCCAACTTTTCTCATCAAACTTTCTATTCCTAGAATAACAACCCACCATTCCCCATTCATAAAAAACTCATCTCTTTCTTTTACTCTCCTTTCTCTTTTTTTTTTCTTTATGTCTTTGTAAGCATATGGTCCACGAGAAAAAACAGGAGACGAAAAAAAAATAACTGAAGAACTTGGATCTTGGCATCTCGCTACATATAGGTACAAGAATTTTTTTAATTAAGTTTCAATTTGGCATATTAAATAGTTTATGTTGTTATGCAACTCACGGCCCGCTTGTCAGAACCAAGAAATTTATGTTTTTTTTTTGTGCAGTCTTTGACTTGTTGTGATTAATTAGCATAAGTATGACCATAGAACTAATTGGAAATTGAAATTTATTCTTACCCATTTCAATTTTTAGAACTATGATTCTTCAAACATAAAATTATTTTATGTGTGAGTAATGTGTTCTATTTAATATTTTTTATTTGTCTATTGATTAGTAACTTCATCTAATCATCTCTCTTGATATTTTTCTATTAGATACTCATGGAGAAGTTTTTGAAACGAAAACAACCACATGATGATTCACCTACCTCTCAAGCCCCTAAACAGATTCAAATTAACCCAAAAGACTACCCGTCGATTTGGCAAAGCGTCCGAAGATTTTCGAGTACCATCCGAATGAGCAAGATGAAGTTCGAAGAATTTACTTAAATAGAGGCCCAAATCAACCAAAAGCATGTAAATTTGAGCAAATTGAAATAGGAGGATGTGAATTTATAATTATATATTATTACATGTATGAATCTTGAATTGAACCCCATTTTTGAAATTTCTGACTCCGCCACTGTAAACATGTCATAGTATTTATGGAATACACCACCTGAATTTTGGTTTGTTGTATTCTTCGGATTGTTCAATTGGTTCCTAGTCTAAGAGCTTTAACTAAACAAACCTGATTTAATAAAAGAAACAAATTTATATGTCCAGACATTTTATGTAACGGGAAATATATGCGATTCTGTTGACCTGTTGTATTTGAAGTATATGATATTCACATAACCAAAAAAGAAAGATTAGTCCGAGACATAATTTTTTATGGTTGATTGACCATTAGCTGTTATTCAAAACGCCAATTAGTTTGATACTGCATGGCAGCATGGAAAATCATTGGAAGTTTAAGAGCTGTACGCCTTATATCCAATATTATCCTGTCATCCAAGTCTAATAACAATTATTGCATCGCTATCCGATTCGTCCTAATCACATTTATTTGCGCAATATAATCGGTTCAGTAGGTACTTTCATTCTTAATGACAACTAAAGAATGGAAATAATTAAGTTCAGGCGATTACAATAAATTATATGGCAACACAAAGCATTGCAATTTGATCCTATTTACTTAAAAGAATTGATTAACTAATCATTAAACTATGTTCAGTTTTTTTTTAAGGAATTAAACTATGTTCAGTTGAATAAAACTTTCTTCCTTCTTCTCATCGGATTCATTCTTCTCATCGGATTCCTTCTTAACCTTCTTCCCCTGCAGAACCAGATCATCCTCATCCATTATATAAAGGAGAATGTCTCTGAATTTGCGTAAATAAATTTGCCCGAATACTTGTTTTTCCTTTTCCTGGTCTTTTTTTTTTCCTCTTCTTCCCCATGTTTTTCCTCTTTTTCCTATGTTTTTATGTGCATGTTTCAAACCCAAACAAAGAGGAAAAGGAAAAATTGAACCTTTATGTTAGCTAAAATATAAATTAATTAATGAAATTGCCTCAGCCAACAAAAATAACTCTTTATTTTTGTTATTTTGTTTAGAATAACGGTCTCTCTCCTGTCCAGAAGGAATCATATTGCACATGAATTGATTGATCTGTTTTGTGTGGAGATTTTATTCTCAGCTCGAAGGCATCCAACTGAGTGCCTCCGATATCCTTCCTGGCCTCCAATGATTGCGCAAATCCACTATTTTTTTTTTTTTTGGATTTCATGTTCAACATTTTTTTTTTCATTTTTTTGCTAATTCTCTCTTTACCAAGAATGCTTTTGAAAAAAAAAACATATCCTTTTTCTCCTTTATCTATGATTTATTTTATGCGTTATATTGTTAGTTGATCATTTGTTTTCCTGTCACATTCTTATCTCTAACACGCTAATTTTCTATCAAGCAAATCGTAAGATCATACCATTAATCATGTCGCAGTCGCACTCTTAATCAGTCATCAAACGTTCTTGATGTATTTCAAGTTGCTAACAGAGACCTAAACTGCAAAATTTTTCAAGAAACATTCTTCATGCATACCCCTAAATCAGGAACAATACTTTTTTTTTTAAGTTCAATTTAACTTCAAATTTTGCTCAGCTGGAATTTATTAGAAGAAAATTTTGTGATTTCATTTCGTGAGGAAAAAAAAATATTTCATCATGTCCAGTTATGAAAGGGGAAAAAAAAGAAGAAACAGCAGCAATAAGAGAGAGAGAGAGAGAGAGAGAGAGAGAGAAAATGATTGAAAAACAGAACAAAGAAACCGACAGGGTTTTTGTACATAAAGACCCCGTTTGTTTGTGACTTAAATAAAATGTCTTAAGGGTACATAACTTATACAACTAAAATAGGGTGCATAAGTTATGCATTGAAAAACAAAACAAAGAAACCGGCAGGGTTTTTGTACATAAAGGAAGTAAGTTTTGTAAGATGCAAATTAATTTAGGATTTGAACTATAATAGAGACAAAAGTCTTTAATGGGTTACAGGTCGTATATTCCCCCATTTTAGGGAATTTTGCTGGTTTTGATACAAAACAATTATTGGATTAGGCAAAGCAACAAACCTTGGCCACAATAATTAACAAAATAGAACAAGATGAGTTTAATTTAATTAGCTCGTTGCCAACTAGCCAGTTCCAGGTCTTCCTACAAAAATTAAAAGTTTAATTTAATCTATCATCAGTTTGTTAGTGCATTCATTGATTAGCAGGTAAGCAGCCAATTATCTAAATACTCATTAATGTGCTCATACAATATGTTACTCCTGCTTAATTTGTGTTGCATTCCTTATGTTTGACATGGCACACGTACATCAGATCTGTAGCCATTTGTACGTACTACGTAGAAAGAAATATAAACAATTTTGTTTTGAAGAAAAATACCGGTAATCGAATGAATTCGGAGATAACAAGAAGTGGTCGTACTTGACTGGTAAAATTGTAATATGTTTTGGCACCTCAAATATCCATTTATTGAGACATAAATTGCATCAATTTAGATTATTAGTCCAATCGATAAGCATGATTGCTTTCAAGAGTCGCTATTAGAAAACATATTTTCAAACATTATGACATTGACATGGATTTCATTTCGAGAACAATCCTGAAGATAATATTAATATTTATAATTTATTGTGAAGCACATGTAAATCCGGTATTCATGAAAGGATAGAAAAAGAAGTTAAATTTATTACATATTTATTGCGGCCAACATATTGAGTGATTCATTCTCAAAATAAATAAATAAATAAAATATTGAGTGATTTAAAGCACTGTTCGAATTTTTGAAAGAAATAATGAAATTTGAAGTAATTAAACTATTACATATAGTAATATTGATTGATTTGGTGCTCTGTGTTGCTTCTGATCTCTCGCCATAAATTATAATGCTGGCTCTATTGAGAGATATTTGAAATATGAAGGGTCTTACCTGATGCAATTTTTTTTTTAATATTTTCTTCGTGGAAACAAATATCAAGTAGTCTGCAATACAAATGTCCAATTTGACAGTTCACTATAATTAGAAGTATAGTAACTTAGTGATCTATTTATTGTTTTGTAAGAAAGCTGTCTGCTTAATGTATTTTATAACAGCCACAAATGAAATAATGCTTATGCATTCATTTTAAAAAAGACCAAAATCCTAATCTTCCAGTGCTTTGATTGAAAATAAAAAAAACTATTTGATTGAACAATGCAAAATTAATTTTTTAAAGAATCTCATGTCCTTTACCCAAAATGTCTGGTAGCGTGACTTTGTTTAATTTAAATTGCTACCGTTGTCTGTGTCATATGAGGACACAAGACAGTCAATTTTAATTACTTTTAAGGACTAAATGATAATAATAAAACAATTCCACCCAAGAAGTGTTCTGCAATGGAAATAAAGGACCGTTACACAAAATGTGAATTTGGGAAATGATGCTGACCATCAATCAAGAGTAAAGCTCCCACGAGGAGGTTTCTTCAAAAAAAAAAAAAATCAAGAGTAAAGTATATTTTATTTTTATCCCAAATTTTGTTTTGGAAAATGGTGTCTAAAAGCCAGGGGCGGATCTACCACCGGGGCGGGTGGGGCTAGAACCCCACTTCACGCCGTCGAGCTCTTGGAGTCCCCTTTAACCCCAGCTAATTTTTTCTACCATTGGAGCACTTAAAAGTGGAGCTGAAGACTTAAACAGAAGTTGTCAGACCCACCTAGATATTTTTTCTAGATCCGCCACTGCTAAAAGCCTAACGGTCAAAAGATTGTCAAGCATACGTATATATATATAGAACTACAGAAGTCGGAGTGATGCCTGATAACAAAAAGAGTCGTTGGTCCAATCTGCCCGTACCACGTGGCTTCATCCTGTAGCTTCGATCCTAGACGACTCTAGAAGTACGGTCAAAACCTCCATCAGCGAGACCGAGGAGTTGATGTTTAAAACGAGCAGCAAACACCGTTTAAGAACCACTAATTTTCTGTTGTTCGCGTGCTGTCCTTTCATCATGACAGCTAGATGGTAACTGAATCCGGGACCACGCCGTTGAATTCACCACTGAACACTCGACACGTGGACTCTGTTCTTGTAGACAATTTCAGGCTTTAGTCGGATAAGGCTTGTTTTCCGGCGGATAGGTATATCACCACCGTTGATTATGATTTTAACGGTTGATTGAGATGGTGTGAAAAATTCAAGTGGCATCTGGATCCTGACACGTAGCACATGTTGGCATGGGGACAATCAGGCCTACCTGTTGTATCATTACCAATCCGACTCTGCTGTTGCGCGACACAGCGTGTAGCGCACTACGAGCCGTCTGATCTTGATCGGACGGTTCATTTTTTACGGGCCTATCAATCTAGGTTACATGCACGGGGCTCCCTTGTCCATTGGATCTTAATCGGACGGCCAGCGTACCGCGCGACACGCTGTGTCGCGCAGCAGCGGATCTGAATTTTATCATTACCCACCAAGTTTGGTCCGGGCAGCTAATTTTGTATGGCATTAGAGAGATTTAATAATTTATTGAAAAGTTGTATTGCTTTTGGGTTTCATATTAATTATATTTTATTTGCATTTTCTTTTTGTCTGGCGGTTATGGAAAATATGAAATTATTGCTTGAATTTATTTTCAATATCTGCATGATCATTTAAGTCTTTGAAATGGGGACCGTTACATATATTCAAATTGTACCAATCAACAAATTAAATTTGCAATTAAAATCTTTTGGCCAGATTAGCCTGAACGGATAAGGTGGAATCTCTGGTTGCTTATTTCACATTATGTATTGAATTATTTTCGTTATCTTGCATTCAATTTCGTATTAGTGTTGGTCAATTTTGTTTTTAAATTTTCCATGGGAGTTAGGAGTGTATAAAAAAATAAACATTGCTTTGTGAGTTACCAAGCATGATACATGTACATGCAACTGCTGAAAATTAGAAAGAACTGTTTTACCGTGGGCCACGGACAAATGAGCCTGGAAAAAGGGAAAGGGACCAGACTGTCATAATTGTGGTCCATGAAACCCCCACAAACAAGAATTTTCGCTGACAGACGTTAGTAACAGAACGGTCCTGTTGTCATTTCCTAATTTTTTTAAAGAAAGATTGGCGGCTTTCTGGTACAAAAAGGGGAGCGAGCGAGCAGTTCTAGCCGTTTAGGTGACGCTGGGGTTGTAAAGGAAAGCAGCCAAGAAGCCATTGAATGCCAGCCTGACGGCTATTTGCGTCTCCCAACTTGTGTACCCCATCAGACACCTCACGATTAACACAAAGTCTGGTCCCACTCCCACGCATAGCATTGCAGCATGCACCAAGCACCATTCTATAGTTAACCGCTAAATTACAAGGCTGTGATGATGAGGAGTGTGCTTACTGCTTACTTGGCATCACATGGCCTCGCTGTACCTGGTCCCAGTCAACCAACCATACAGCCCCAATTTTTTAAGTTTTTAAATTTTAACCCCAACATTTCTTTTTGATTTTCTTTTTTTTAGTAGCGCCCAACGGCTAACATTTCTATTTTTTATTTTTTTGTCATGAAACTATTCGAGAAGGCATCAAGTCGTTTGAGTTACATGTTTAAAGCATTTGGGGATATTGCTTGCTTAATATATCTTTCTCTTTCTACATTTTAAATCCAAAAACAAATTATATGCTGTTAGATCACTCCAAAAATTTCTTTCTTTCTTTCCCGCCTTCGTTGCCAAAAAAAAAAAAGAATCTTTCCAAGTAAATAATTTGACGGTAAAGTTAATTTGATTATTTTACGATGCAGATCATGGGTTTAAATGTCTTATATTAAATAAATCGACGAGAAATCCACATTATCCAAATCCCAGCTATTCCAAATATATGTTGATCTCAATCTAACGTCCTCAAGTTTTCCGACCCGGTGAAACCTGATTACCTGACTCGATCCGAACCTTTGCTATCCTTAGTACTGGCTTTGTGTTTGCATGTATTCCCACAATAATATAATATTTCTAACTTGTAAATTTTTCAATGCAATTCTAACTAAAAATCGAGAAAAAGAATGACGATGGAGCCCCAATGCTTCTATTGTTTACGTTAGCGTACTCCTACTATTCGTCGGTACGAGATAAAATTGAAATTTATACGCATAATAAATTAATAACAATTGATTGTATGCAATTCAATCGAATAATCAATAATATTACTAACTGGTTCATCTCAACAATACGTCCAAGGAAATGCAGGTTATGCGATTAGCAAATCACTAAAGATTTACCTAAAAGTAACTGTACTCATCACTTTCTAAGCCAAGTACGTTATAATAACAGTGTACCAAGTAGGTCAAATATTTTGAACATCTATCTGCTCACTGCTCAGGACTCGGTTGTCATGACTCGTGACTAAAATTTTGTGGTCAAGAAGTTTTTTCCAGTTAGTTGTCAGTAAAACCACACTGTAAATTGGGTCCATACACTCTCAGAAGATATGGATTATTCTCAATTAATAATTTCGATCACAATCACTCTTCGTCTCTCCACAGAACCTTGACTGTAACGCCGTCATTACCTCTAATCACATCACAGAAAATTAATGACCAAAACAAGAAGACTCTACAATGAACCTAAATAAAGAAACTAGACCACAGTTTTATTATCATTAAATTTTTTTCCATGGTATGGATTTGTTACCTTTCTATAATGACATCCAAGTACCCCACATGTTAGTTGTCATTCATATCCTTTCTTTCCTCTTCTTAATTTCTTTCTTTCTCTTATAATTTTCACAACATTTCCATATATTAAAAAATTTAAAAAAGATTTTAGCTTTTTCTATTAAAGACAGCTCCACCTGGACCCACATCTCTGCCTCTCAATAAATTCCCTACCTCCTCTCTTCTCTCACTCCAAAGAGAGAGAAAAAAAAACTAGAAAGAAAGAACAAAAAACACTTCACTCTTTCTACTCAAGTTAAACCAACAATGTCTAAGGAGGTGAGCGAGGAGCCTGAGCACCACCATGCACCGGCGAAGGACTACACCGACCCACCACCGGCGCCGCTCTTCGACGCGGCGGAGCTGAAGCTGTGGTCTTTCTACAGAGCTCTGATCGCTGAGTTTGTTGCAACGCTTCTCTTTTTGTATGTTACAATTGCGACTGTGATAGGGTACAAGGTGCAATCTCAGGCAGATCAGTGTAGTGGCGTTGGTATTCTTGGTATTGCATGGGCTTTTGGTGGCATGATTTTCATCCTTGTTTACTGCACCGCTGGCATCTCTGGTAATTTTTTTTGTTGATTATATGTATATACATGGTGCTGTTTTGTCGTAGGTGTACGTTGTGGTGGTAGTTTTTCTAGGACTAGTTTTTGGTTGGTATAAAGGAAGGTTGTTCAAGCGTGCTGTGTGCAGAACCAAGTTTGAGAAAGGTTGTCAAAGTCCGGTGTATAGTAAACCAGTATGAAGTAAAACGCCAGACCTTGGACCCAAGTGCAAGAGTGTTCTTTTTCTTTTTTGGATTGTTAAAAAGAAGGCTCTTGCTTTCGGGCATGTAATAGTTTCATAAAACGGTTGGTAGTCAAAACAAATGCTTGAAAAGACCAAAAAAAATTTACAGAATTGGAGCTGGTAATCGATAGAAAATTAACATGTATTAAAGGTTTGAAAACAAACATGCCGTGAGAAGAGTGCACAGTAATAATAGATTGAGAAACGAAAACCTCTCAAGTAAAATTGGAAAAGACATGAAAAAAAAATTAAGAGATTAAATGTTACTGGTGTTTTGTGATTGTAATCATTTGAGCAATTGTCTTCTGTTTTATGGCAGGTGGCCACATCAACCCCGCTGTGACGTTCGGTCTCTTCCTCGCTCGCAAGGTCTCTTTGGTTCGTGCAGTCCTCTACATTGTTGCACAATGCCTTGGTGGCATTGTTGGTGTCGGCATTGTCAAGGGGATCATGAAGCACCCTTACAACTCTCTTGGCGGTGGTGCAAATGAGGTTCAACCAGGCTACTCAAAGGGTACCGCTCTTGGTGCTGAGATAATCGGTACCTTTGTTCTTGTTTACACTGTTTTCTCTGCCACAGACCCGAAACGCAGCGCCCGCGACTCCCATGTCCCGGTTTGTACCACTTTTCTTTCTTCCTTTTTTTTTTGTTATTGTATAAAGCATTTTTAATAGTTCTTTACTTTGTTTCTACTTTTAGGTAAAATTTTTTGGAATTCATAATGTTTTATCCTGTCTGTATTATGGTCATGGAAACTTAGGTTATTGCACTCTAGTCACTAGGTTTTAATGTTTATCCAAATTAAACCACGTCCTTCATTGTAGATTCAAACTATACACAAAAATATAAACTAATTGTTCGAGGAACTATCTTCTAAATTTCTTGTTTGCTTGTATTATAGTTGAACAAGTTGATTGATTTATTAGTTAAAGTGAAAACTATTATAAAATATAGTGGTTACAATTAGTTAGATAAATTAAAGCTGAGTGATCTAGAAATAATAAATTTCGGATTCCCCTGTAAAATATTTCCAAAAGTCAGGATTAATGGAACAAAAAAGAACCCTCTAGGATATTCTTAAAATGAAGGTGATCCCTGCAACATGACCTACTTTTGGATAAAGGAAAGGGAGCTTTCAAGAGGATAATGTTAGAAAAATGCTCTTATCCAAGTAGGTAGAACTTTAATATTCATTTCTAATTAGGATTTTGCTGTTGAAGAAAAGTTTTGGATCCTTGCTTTTGAAAGAGAAACAAACAGTTCATTGACACTTAACAGTCAACACAGATAACCTTAGGAATTACTACCTTTAACCTATGTAAAGCACCTTTAACCTAGCTTTGTTTTTGGGTTCTTTGATTTCTAGGTGCTTGCTCCTCTTCCAATTGGATTTGCTGTTTTCATGGTGCACTTGGCTACCATCCCCATTACTGGCACCGGCATTAACCCTGCTCGTAGCTTGGGTGCTGCTGTTATCTACAACCAAAGCAAAGCTTGGGATGATCATGTTAGTAATTTAAACACATTTGTTTAACCTTTTGAGATAATGTTTGGATAAAATTTTCACACATTCATGTTCTGTCCATACAGTGGATCTTCTGGGTTGGTCCCTTGGTCGGAGCTCTAGCTGCTGCCGCTTACCACCAATACATTCTTCGTGCGGCCGCTATAAAGGCACTCAGTTCGTTCAGAAGCAATCCAAACAACTAAGTGCTAATTGTCCATTGAAGATAAAGGAAAGGGGCCTGTTTCTCTCTTTTGTATGGTTGTGTGTAATTGACAGAAGTTTGAGAGAGGAAGAGGAGCTTTCATGGTCGGTTTGGCTTCAATTTCTACAATCTCTTTCCATCACTTTCTTCTCTTTTTCTTGTGTAGTTGTGTACCTCTACTGCTAGCTTCCCATTGTCTTGTGTACTGTAAGAAGGTTTTGTGTCTCCATTTGTTTGATTTTTAATTAAATTATTATGGGAATATTGTGCACTGTGAACAGATATTCGGTAGCTTTGTCTTTCTTCTTCTGAGTTTTTCATTACTCTTAGTGCTTTCATTTTTAATTAATTAATTTAATTAATTAAATTAAGTAGTACAGTCCTGCTGACAAAGCGAGTCAATTATTGGATCCATTAAAATAGTGTTTCAATTATTAGGCATGTCAGAATGCTTATCCAGAAGACCAGAACATTCCTTGATTCCATCTTTTTCTGGCTTCCAACTCATTTTAACCAAATATTAATTCTACCTAACCTAATCTTCTTATCTTAACTAAAGCAGCCACTTTGGGTAAATTTCTATTATAAGATTATTTAACATCCCAGTCTACAGATGGGTTCATGGTTATTGGAAAACTATTTTCTAAAACAAAGCTGAGCTGCTTTGATTGGAATTTTCTGGACTATGCGCAAGTAACAGAAACCAAATCATGTGTCGTGCGGCACCGTGCAGCGCATAAATTCAGACCGTCCAGATTAAATCCAATAGATGAGGGAGGGATTCTAACAGAAACCAAGTAACAGGGAAGACACTGTGAGGTGGTTAATTGCTGAATTATTGTTGGTGCAAGGACAAAAGGACAGACATGTGAGAAGAGGTTTTCCTAGAGTTTAAAGTAAAAAAAAACAAACTTTTTTGTTCACTGTTTCTTATTGCGTGCGGGTGTGATCTTTTTTGTGTGGCACAAGTTTTTCCGGTGTTCGGCTCATTGATAGTGCACCGATTTGGATTCATGTAGTTCTTACTTCTCGTGCTATCTCGTGATTTGTGCTGTCTCGTAAATTGTGTGATGTTGGAACCCCTTGGAATGCGGAAAAAAATTGTCCTTCAAAATCTAACTTTATCGGTCAACTAATTTTGACACGGCTATAAATCACAAATTATGTTTAAAGACAAACTTTTTGTTAGATTAACAATAAAAAAAATGTTTCTTGGAAACTAAATCACCAGTCTCGTCTCATAATACAGTCATTTTATCAATTGACGATTCCTTGAAAGGAGATTGCTAGCCAACAATTGATTCCTTAAATTTCAACCATATACAATGTATTTCAAAATTTGAATATAGACTGGAATCACTGTTTCTAAAACAACGGTCTCATTGGTTTTCACTTTTCAATTTAGGGTTGTATTTTCAAACTTTTGTACTTTTGTAATAACATCACCAACATAAATTTTCGTCTTTCAATAAAAAAGAAAAAGAACAAAATTTTGTTTCCGCGAAGAATCTGTATTGTCAAACATATAAAATTTGTCTGAATACGGAAACTTTTCCTTGAATTACTCGAGTAAACAAAGGCAGAGAGAGAGAGAGAGAGGAAACAGTGAGGACTGAGCAGTGAGAGTGAATAGTGTGGGTTGGGTTAGGTACAATCCGACTCTGCTGTTGCGCGACACAGCGTGTAGTGCACTACGAGCCGTGTGATCTTGATCGGACGGTTTACTTTTTACGGGCCTATCAATCTAGGTTACATGCACGGGGCTCCCTTGTCCATTGAATCTTAATCAGACGGCCAGCGTACCGCGCTACACGCTGTGTCGCGCGGCAGCGGATCTGAATTTGGTTAGGTACGGGGCCTAGATGCTTCGTCTGGTCCTTTCACCATCACATGCGATTTTATAGTGTGACCACTGACAGACTAAGCCATGCCCATTTTTCGCTGGATTCAAAAGCTGCTTGCTTACTCTTTTTCTTTCCCCAATTCTAACCCAACCCCACTTCATGATGCTGAAAGATACTTTAACCATCTTTGTAAAAAGGAGAAAGAAACCATGGTTAAAGTGCGCTTGCTTATCTTCAAATTTGTTAACCAGGTAAGTCTAATCTCTTCAGGTCAGTAAGGTACATTTTTTCATTAGTTGATCTATAATTAGTATATACTAATTTGGACTTCCGAAATAGTCGCTAATATAATTTTTAACTAAAATGGTAACATAATTGCTAAACGAAATTATTATTTATTTGTCAATATATTTACAAATGAATTTGATTGAATTCATTCTCTTTTACAAAGAAATAGTAAAAATATGTAAAAAGTAATAAAAATAAAAAAAATTGTAAAAAGTTTGCAAAGAGATTTCAATACGAAGGCCATATTGAATGGTTTTAATCAGTTATTTAAAATTTTAAAATTAAAATTTGATGGAATATAGTTAGAAATCTGGAATATAATTAGAATCCATTCTCTATTAGTCAATAGCCTTACTGCATGCATCGAGTCAACTCTGATGCACACTCTTAACCTTAAAAGTATATTGTATTAGGCAATTATCGCCACTCCAAAGCACAAATATTTTTATTTGTTGGAAGTATCATTATGACAGGATTATAATTTCTTGCAAGTCATAGGCGTACAGGGAATAGGATATCTTTCCGGAAAGGTTCAATGATAAGTTTCATTGTACATGGTTCCCATGGACCAGCTTGCAGAGGGCAAACTTTTAATTTGAATCGTCCGATTAAATCTTGACGAACAAATTTTTACAGGCAGCAAGAATTTCAATTGGATAACCTTTGATCCTTATTAGCAACCTCTCAAATCACAAGTCTATATATAAAGGTGCATAATGTGGACAACGGTCATGAAATTGAGTTGTTTTATTAACCATTTCGTTTATGGCATGAAACAAATTTTCATTTGAGTCAACCGCTTCGTTTCAAAATACGATCAAAACAATCATTTAACTGTCAATTAATTTTTATACATATTTTCCTATTTCGAAACGATCAAAATGTGTAATTGCATTCTATTTGCTGCTTTTACAATTAATTTTTATATATATTTTTCTATTTCATGTACATAGCTGATAGATTTGATATTGCAATATTCCCGCTTCATAAAAAAATATTTATAAATACTTAAAAAAATCCATAAAAATGACATAAAACTGTTAATGTAAATAAACTAAACAAAAGGGTCAGTTTCGTCTACCAAACGAAAATAGAAAAATAGCTTCGTTATCTGTTTCGAAGGAGACAAAAACGAAACGATTAACGGTTAAATGGAGTTACATTTGCAGCCCTGTGTATGCAGGCTTATTGGACCATATGTATCTCTCAGGGCCATATCATTTTCTTTTTTTGTTCTCTCTCTTTTTCTAGATTTGATTTTGAGCTTTGGGTGATTTTGTTGGCATGTTGGCCCAACACGCAGAGTACTGATGATCATGGAAATTGCATATAAGAACTCCCGGGGACCTTTCTTTTTTTTTTTATTAGTTGAACTTGCAAGATTATTACAACGCAAGGGAAATCATATTAAACTAAATAACCAATAAATAATTAAAGGAAAATTAACGAAACGAAAGATGCAAGTTTCGTTAATAGTTGTGTTTAACAAACAAAAATAAAAATAGTTTCGTTAACCGTTTCAAAGGGGATGAAACGAAACGATCAATGGTTAAACGAAGTTGCGTTTGCAGCCTTATATATATAGGCTTATTGGCTCATATGTCTCTCTCAGGCCCATATAAATCCTTTTTTTTTTTTTTGTTCTCTCTCCCTCTCTCTCTTTCTATAATTCTAGATTTGATTTTGGGCTTTGGTGTTTTGTTGGCATGTTGGCCCAACACGCAGAATACTGACGAATATAAGGAAATTGAATATAAGAACTCGGGCTGACCATTCTTTTTTGAGATTAGTTTTATGCCACTGAGAATTTTGTTAATTAGAAAAATATCATTTTTAAATTATCAATTAAATTTATGCCATTATAAAATTGTTAAAATTAGTTTTATGCCACTATTTGTCTAAAACATACTAAATCCTAAAAATACCATTACCAAATTTATCGTTAATATTTTTTAATAACCAAACTACCCCTCATAACAAACCCTAAAAATAAAAAAAAGGACGGCGCCAGAAAACAAATGATTCTTTAACATTACCTACATCAAATAATGATTATTTCAGATTTTACATACGTAAATGATTATCTTATAGTCAAATTATTTTTTACAAGTTTAGTACCACAAACCTAACTGGTGTATACAACATTCAATGAAAGCTAATGAATATATCCAATTATTACTTCAAAAGTAGAAAAAATAAGAATATATCAATCTTAAATTTTTATTCACCAATGGCATATAATAATTTTGTTATTTTGCAGTGTCATAAAACAAATTGTCAATGATTTATAATAGCATAAAATCAATTATATTTTTTATTATGGCAAATTACTAATTTTTAAATTTCATAGTGGCATATTTAAAAGGGTAAAATTGTCATATAATTGTCTGATGGTAAAAAAATAATTTTTATTATTTTACAGTGGCAAAAAAATAATTTGTTATTTAGTGATGACATATCACTAATTTCAAACATTTGCAGTGGCATAAATCTAAATCACCTTTCTTTTTTTATTAGTTGAGCTTGCAAAATTATTACAAGGCAAGGGAAATCACATTAAACTAAATAACCAATAAATCACATTCAACTTAGAGCCTGGATTTGGATGCAATGTCAATCACAAAACGGTAACGAACATCATTTCGTGCTAGCCGGGACAATGCATCGTTAATGTAGTCCGGCGTAACAATTTCAATATCACATTTTATGTTGTGCTTTGCACAGACGTCAAGCATCTCTTGTGTCTCTTTAATCCCTCCTGTCATGCTTCCACTCACCGTCCTCTTTCCTACATTATGCAAAACAATAGATTAATTAGATTAATTAATGTGGCCGTTTTTGTTTTTGTATTTTCTATTTTTGTTTACTATAGTCTATACATGTACATGATTATCTTGGAAGAATCCTCAACTGCATATTAAAGAATGAACTTTGAAAACGTGAAATAAATTCATTTCCTTACCAAAAATTAGAGGGAATGAGGGAAGATCCACAGGTTTATCTGGAGCTCCAACAAGCACCATCTTCCCGTTCACTTTTAACAGCTCGAGTATTGGCCCGAGCGAGTGTTTTGCTGAGACTGTGTCAATAATATAATCTAGGCTCCTTGAAGAGGCCTGTACTTTCAATGCAAAATAAAAATTTGTTAACAGATAAAGTGATATTCCCCCCCCCCCCCCCCCCCGCTAAATACAATTACCCATTATGATACATTGATAGTGGTAAATTAAATAGGATTACCTGCATTTGCTTTGGATCAGTGCTAACGATAAATCCATCAACATTTAGAAGCTCCTTTGCTTCTTTCTCCTTATTTGGAGAGGTACTGATGACAGTAACATGTAAGCCAAAGGCTTTGCCAAATTTAACGGCTACATGACCGAGGCCACCTAAACCAACCACGCCGAGTTTTTTACCAGCTTGGAACATGTTGTGGTGCTTCATTGGACTGTATACAGTAATTCCAGCACATAGCAATGGTGCAGCCGCATCAAGGGGAAGGCTCTCAGGGATACGCACGACGTATCTGAAACAAAACAGGGCCTCATTTGGCATCCTTAACCTTTTACTAGGTTATACTACCAGAATTGGTGATATTGTTCCGATTTCATATAGTTTATTAACAGTAAGACATATAAATATGAAAACGGCGAACAAATTGATGTTGTTGAGCAAAAATTTTTTATTTGGTATTATTAAATTTAATGTAAGATGCGAACCATTCCTTAGGCATTATATTGTGCAAAAAAAAATCTGATCAAAGTAGTTCATAACAACCGCGTACGGTTTTTTAAAATTATAGAGATATGGTTGATTGGTTTTGAATTTTGTAATTGCAATAATGATGGATAATTTAACTCAGACCAACAATGGTTGATTTCAGCAGGAATCAATGAACAATTCAAGCTTGGTACCAGCACACACCTATTGTTAGCGACTAGCATCTCGGAGTATCCACCATAGGTGATGCTTCCATCCCAGAAAATGCCATTGTATGTGAACTGGACTTGATCACAGTAGTTCTCCTCAGATGCTTCACAAAACTCACAATTCAGGCATGATGCATATATGCAACCAACGCCAACTCGGTCACCGACTTTGAAGTTTGTTACATTCAAACCAACTTTTGTTATTATGCCCGTGATCTCATGCCTGTCATGCATCAGATAAATTGATTTGGGTTAATTAGATTCAATGAAATTCTTATATTTTTATATAATTTCCCTCATAGGGTAAATGGCTTCTTTTTGCACCTGACTAATGTTCTCCTTTATCAGGTTATAATAATGTTAGGCAGAAACACTGCTCTGGAGTACCAGTTGACAACTACCACAAATTAATATGTTCAGGAACCATTAAAGTCATTGTTGCCTGTGAGAAGGTGTTATATTCAATGGCATTTTGTTAAATAATCAAGTTGGCACACAAGTAGCGCATCCAGTATTAGCTGAACAATGGAAGGATTGAGAATTAAGGGAAGGCCATATCTATTCCACGTAGGTCTCCAGGAGAGGAAAGAAATAATGTGAATATTGGATTAGCTACCTGTGATGTAAACAAAAAATTCTGTAAAAAAAAAAAATTCTTTTGATGAAATAAAATTTGGGTGGGAAGGGAGTTCACAGGAGTAAGCGTTTCTCTGTGATTTGCGTATTTGTTTCTATTATGTATTTGTACTCATTTTCAGCAAGAAGAAATGCTCATTATACACAACAACCAATGTCTGATCACTTTTTACTAATGTTTTGAATATCTTACCAGCTTCCCTACATGCGATTGAGTGAAATCTGATATTTTCCAATATTTTCCGGTATTTTGTCTCTTTTTACTGGATACCGCCATTCTGGCTGTTGCTCTGATTCCAGTTTTACCAGTATTCAGCCAGAACGGTATGGTATTGGCAATAATGCTTTTTACCTCCACCATTCCATCTGGTGTGCGTCGTTCCCAAGAAAAGAGTTTTGTTTCTAAGACATAAAAAATGTCAGGCACTTGACATACTCAGAGTCCGACAGCAATACTTGAAGTGAAAAACAAAATAACAACTACAAGAGAGAAAAATGCTGACAACGGAATATACTGTTAGAAGAGTAAGGTCTTACCCTGGAACGACGGGGTACATGGTGATGCCCCAGTCATTTTTCAGGTAGTGCAGATCGGTGTGGCACATGCCGCAGAACTGCACCTTTATCGTCACATCCTCTGGTCCATTTTCCCTGAAAAAAGTACAAAACATCAATTTAACAGCTAAACCCAATTGGTTAAATAATACACATACGATTCTCATGTAGGTTCTCTTAATTGTAAAATGAATGAATCAATCACCTTCTTTTGAACACGTGTGGCGTAACCTTCCCCGATGAATCTTTCCCGGCCCATCCAGTGACTATTTGGGTGTGATTTGCAGTTGCCTCCATCTATGTTTTGTTGATTTCTTTGTTCCCTCTCCCTCTCTGTGTAGTAGAACTGCAAGTGAGGAGCAAGCACTTAAATGGATTTGAGATCTAGAGGTGCTCTTCGCATGGGCACCCTGCCTTGCATTTATAGCACAAGAAACAAATCAAATGAGCTCTCAGTTGCTGTATTGGAAAACATGTGGCAGGTTACAAGTGGTTGGAGACTTTGGTATGGGTCTATGTGGTCTTTTTTAATTTGTTTACACCGAACACACTCTGATTTCGACCGTTACCGCGTAATACAAGTCCTTCCCAATTCTACGGGGCCTTTATATATATATTTTACTTTTACGGGTTTTTTTTTTTTTTTTTTGGAGTGGAAGAACTATCTTAGAACTGATTGATGGAACTTAATTTAAAGGAAGTTTAGAGGAAATTGATCGCCAGGTGCTTTGTAGTTCCACATTTGACATAGTATTTAGTTGATTTCTCCAGTCAATGAAAAAATTGATATTTAGTTGACCAAGTGACAAGCGGCTGATTTACCTCTTGGTGAATTCTGGGAAAAACAATGCACTTTAACAGTTAATTTCCATTTTCAGAAATAAAGAAGTCATAGTGAGAAACTCATATAAATTTAATTAGAAGTCTATTTTAACCCATTTTAAAATTTGTATAAAAACATACAGCATATCATATAAATAATTCAATTTTGATATAAATAAATATTAACGAAATTAGGTGTACCATAATATTTATAATCCGGCCATACTGAAAAATTAGGTGAACATACAAGTATCTCATATAAATAAATATTAACGAAATTAAAAAAAAAATCAAATCACCCAATCAGTGGAAAGTTCCGAGTCATCTTATGCACTTTTAAAAAATGTATTCAAATCCAACTGAAAGATTCGATCTATATTCCGATTGTAGAAATTTTACAATAGAAGCCTGAAAGCTGCAGATAACAACTACTATTATTAAACTAATGGAAACTATTCTAGTGAAATATTTGGTGAAGTTGCAACAGGTTAGTCTTTCAGAAACGAAGATTCATAATCAAACTGAATTTATAATTGACCATGACTCCACTAGCAAGTCAAATGTGAGACCATAGTGATAGTGGTCTTCTTTGAAAGTTCCCTCTGAACCTTTTTTTTTGAGGGCCCTTTTGGACTGTTTTTCAGGATTCGGTTTCGTCTTTTGTGTCCCTTTCAGCAGCGCAATACTCATGGTTAGATCTGTCAGTATTAAAGTTTCGTTTCGTTCCGTCAAAACTAAACGTTAAATGAAAGATGAAATGGGTTTCGTTTTCAAAAACGGAACGAAAACGGAACTGAAATTTGTTAACGTAAATAAAACGGAACACGAAAATAGAGCTGGAATCAATAGAAAATAGAGACGGAACGTTAAACGGAACAAATTTCTATTTCGTTTGACTAAACGGAACGGAAACGAAAATAAAAATTTCGTTCTGTTACCGAAACAAAAATTTCTATTTCCGTTCCGGTATAAACGTTTGACAGTTCTACTCATGGTACACTTTACAATTTGCATAGACGCTCAAAACATTTGAGTGGTAGTTCCTATCATTTGAATTAATGGCACCATGTCATTTTGGGGTAAATATACATACCGAATTACCGATGTGTTATAAAACGTTTCACGTGAGAGAATATGCAATTAAAGCAACATGTTATCTAAGATCTAAGATATATATATTAAAAACCGTCGCCGATATTTAAACTTGAAATATCGGTCAAAAATAGAGTTAATTTTTTTTACACTGTTATTTATATAAATTAAAAATAGTTTAAAAGTTAAATATATTTGAAAAATCTAAGGTAGATATATTTGGAAGTCTAAGTTAGTTCATGTCTAACCTATAGGAAAAAAAAATTTATCCCCTCATACGACATGCAATATGAGCCCTCCAATTTTTGTTGATCGATCAATCTGAATATATTCTAGAAGTTTACCCTTCTTAATTAAAAGCCATGATTCCATTGGCTTTTAATTAAAAATATTTTTTTGATTAAATATATTAAAAATAATTGTACCAATAATCTAAGATAGTTTTTTTTATATATAAAGTAAATATAAAATAGATATATTGGAAACATATATTTCCTTATATATTGATAGATTTAGCCATCAAAATTTATCAAATGGCGGCGAAGCCGCCTACCCCTCATCTAGTTGAAAGTAACTTTAAACCAACCTATCATACGGTAGCTAGACACGTACAGTGAATAAATGTTATTGTGACTTCAAAATTTGATTAATTATTTTTAACATGTTTAGCTTTAAGAGACTTCTTCTGATGAGAACAAACTTTTAGATTTTAAAATAGCTAACTCTTAATTCGAGTAACGATTTTTTAAAAAGAAGAAAATGGAATAAGGCCGAGAAAGCAAAACAATTTTTCTTATTTTATTGGCTTACAAGCTGTAAATACACTTTTATTAATACAAATATGTGGGGCGTGACCCCCATTTTTATTCAAAATTTTTTTGTCTTATTTTATTATTTTTTGGGGTCGATGAATACTTTACAGGCTCATAACTCTTTTGTTTGTTTTCTCCTCAAAAGGCCTCTCAACAGTGTGGCGTGGAATTTAATTCCGACTTTCTTCGTAACGAGAAATAAAGTTCTGATCCTGTCAGTGACGGAGCATCAATTCATCTTTAATGCATGTATTATTAATATTTTCTTAATTGTCTTCAAAAAATGCTTATAAGGCTGAATTTTATTTTTTCCCTTTTTTTATTAAAAATGATTATATCTCGTCCTTCTAATATTTTGAAATCCAGTTATTAATGTCCTAGATCTAATTTTATATTTTAATATAATTAATTAAATGCTTTCCGAGTTGTTGCCTTTATTATTTTCGTATTTCAAATCCTCGTGCAATTTTGGTCCAACCTTTCAAGAAAGAAATTAAATTAAAACGAATAATAGGTGTTCATTTATATTCAAGTGAAATAGTGAATGTATATTGTAGCTAAAATACATGTCCATATCCTTTATAAGTGTGCTTTTCAGACGTTAAATCGGACGTTGACTTTTGTGAAAATTCATGAAGGCTAACTGCTCTACTCTCAATAGATTTATTATTAAAATTGAAATATGATAAATTCTTCCATGGGTTAATTTCTCTGTAATTAATCAAGGTTAATTGAACTTGTCCAAGGACCAAGGTGGTGGCGTTTCAATAAGGGTACATTTTAATTTGCTGTCCGACTTGACAGCCTCAAAAAAAGTGAATAGACGTCTTAAAAGTTAAATCAATACAAAGTTAAGTTACGCAATAAATGCAAATGAACATGCATACGAGAGAGAGAGAGATACCTAGACAAATTTGTGTTTGTGGTCGGGTCGCAAATTAATGCTCCTAGTCTCCTAGGGGCCGTTTGGATGTTGTAGGAATTTAGAGAATTTGCAATTCTAAGTATAAATTTATTGAGAAGTACGTAATTTTGTGAAGAATTTAGATTGTTTATAATAAATTGGACATATGAAATTTTGAAAATTTACAATTCCCTCTTATTCCAACCCCATCCAAATGCCCCTCTAGATCTTTGAGAGGTTCCACGCATCTTAATTATAATGGAGTATGTCACTACTCACGAACAATACAATCTTACAAGTTCCAACTCGAATCAATTAAACAATTAATAATGTTTGGTATATCTGGCTAACATAACATCTCAAAAAAAAAAAAAAAAAAAAAAACTGGCTAACATACTGTCATATATTCGTGATTTGTCTACTTCAAGAATTCAATATAGTATCATTTGTGATATGTCTACTTCAGGAATTCAATATAGGGTGTTGCAGTGGGCCAGTGGTCTAACTGTGGTTCGTGGTTTCCATTTATTTGGGTAATTGAGTCTTTCGAACGAGGAAAATTTCGCATGTACCCTTGTACGAAATCTGGATCCATTTGCAAATCTACTTGTACAGAATTCTTATACGGACAACTGGATAGGTATGTGGTATGTTCGTCGTATGGTAATTTTTTTATTAAGATAAATTTGGCGTCAAATTTCTAAACATATTTTTAAATTAAATGTCTATAAAAGATCCTTCAGTCGGGTTTCGAACTTGCGATCTTTCACTTGAGATGTATTGTCTTTTGATACTAGACCAAGAACTGATTCTCGTATAGTAAATTATTGCTAATGCAAGTATAATTAAGCCTTGTTTGTAGTTAATACCGATGGAGGCAAAGATATATATACCGAGTACAACAGTATTACTTGTGACTATCAATACTACAATTCTTCGTTGCTTCTACATTTATTTATTGTTCTCAAATGTTGGATATATAATCTGTTATGGTACGTACTTCAATTTCTTCTTCTTTTTTTTTTTGCTCAAAACAATTTCTTTTTTTTTTTGTTTCTTCTTATTTCAATCTGTAATTCTGTATCGTAGTTGTTACTGTTGTCCATAATTTAAAGGCCTAGAGGGGGGTGAATAGGCACAAAAACAAAGTTCTAAACCGGTATGGTCAATATTTGGTTCAATTCAAATTTGTTCTAACAAAACACAATCAAAGCACAAGCAATTCACAATTCAAGAAAGGTAAAGAGAGAAGAGAAGAAGTGACACGCGATGTATTACGGAGTTCCGACCCGCTAGGAAGTGCTAGCCTTAGTTGTACGTCTCCGGGAGTTTCGCAACCTCGAAATGGGCGCGCTTCGTTCAATTCCACACGAACGGGACTACAAATTCGAACCAAATCACCTTGTTACAATCACTCTCAAGGTGGATTGGCCTAACTCAATTAAACAAGCTCAAACACTCAAAGGATTGAGGCTCTAACCAAATCACTCAACAAATCTAGCAATTAACACTAGTGGATTGGTTTTGCACACTCTAATCTCAATGATTTTGCTAAAATAATGCTCAAACACAAGAGAGAGTAATGTCTAACTGGTTGGAGCTCAAAAGGGAGGAGTTTCAAAGGTTTCGAAAGTGTCTAAACAGTTCCAAGAGGCCCCATATATATAGAGGGCGCCAACAGCTCCAAAAACCAGTCAAAACAGACTCTGGCGTTATACAACGCTATATGCCGTTGTACAACGCCTAAATAGCCGTTGAAAAAATCAAACGGTCACAGACAATAACGTTGTGAGTTGTCAGAGCGTTGTGTAACGCTGTATAGCGTTGCACAACGATTCAGCAAAAATCCAAAGCAGAAGCTCGACAGTTCCGTTGGAACTTGTCAGAGCGTTGTGTAACGCTTGATAGCGTTGCACAACGAAGTCAAGAAAACAATCAAGGCAGAACTGACAAACTCAAACAATATTGTCAGAACGTCATACGACGCTGACTGGCGTCACACAACGTCGCCGTTGCACAACGCTATTCAGCGTTGCACTACGCGTCCAGAGCGATTGAGCGAAGTCTGAGCGAAGTTTAGTGCGTTACACAACGCTACGATGCATGGAACATAGCAGCATGCATGCAGCATCGATGCAGATCGATGTCTGAGCAATGCAGAGTTGCCTGCTTCATGACTACGTTGTACAACGCTGAATAGCGTTACACAACATAGGAGCGGAAATGTTGTGTAACGTTACTTAGCGTTGCACAACGTTCTGACAAGGGGAAATAATAGATTTAACTGGTTTAAAAGCAAATGAACTAACGTTGCACAACACTACTGAGCGTTGTGTAACGCTGTTCCAACCTTGTCAGAGATTTTGCAATTTAAGATCGAATTAACTCAGCGTTGTGTAACGGCAACTGGCGTTGTATGACGCTGGACAGAAAAACTGAGCATTTTACCAGCAAATTGATTGAGATTAATTTAGAGATTAAATAAACCTTAACTACTGAATCTAACTAGACCAAAACAATCTCTTGAAGCTCCAAACTAAGTGTCACACTTGCTTTAATCCATTCTTCAATAAATCTAGCTATAAAGCACTAAAAAGAGAGTTAGTTTAAGAGTTTCGGTGTTGTTTTGCAAATCGGCAAATCGAGAGAAAATGTTTAACCAACAGTTACTTCTTCAATAAAATTGCTCATTTGAAGGACACACGAGACTACTAATTACTATTCTGGTCCATACCAAAATCCATATTCCAGTATCAAGATAACGACACTGTATACTGATATAATATTATACGTCCGTTGCCAGTTGCATTTGAACACAAAAAGTTTCATGTTAATTATTATCATAGAGTTCACATAGAGTCACAAATCAACACAAGTAGCATCCCAACTAATTAAAGAAACAACAGCCAAATCCATTCCATAAATCATCAACTTAGCTGAATTGCTGCGAGCTTGAGTAAGTCTGTCCGAAAGACCAGTCTGCCGGAACCACGTTTTCAAATTTCAAATTCTGTCCATCAGTGAGCGTCACGTCGAAAGAGATAGATTGGCCTTTAAAGCATACGTTTGTATGCCAATTGGCGCCGTTGTTTCTAGACATGGCAACCCATGAAGTACTGTTGGAGCCTTTGATCGAGACAGACTTGATCGAACCATCACCGGCAACATTACTGATAAGAACCAATATGTAGTAGGCTTGACCGTTTATAGTGAATTGTACGCCTCCTTGCTTCTTGCATGGAACCCTGCAGTAGCAACAAAGGGTGTTGTATTTCTTAGTAAATAATTCTTCTATTTTTCTGTTTTGACATTTAATTTCAGTACTGTAAATTAACAGTGATGCAAATTTGGTGCTGGATTTTTCTCTTTATTATTTACTTAATTATTTTTAAGGTCCTACAGGCCTATAGCGACTTATCCTGATAGATGGACAGGTTTCCAATTATATGAAGCTATGGTAGAGGTAGAGGATAGACCCCTAATTAATGTTTTCCATATGAGTTGTGATAAATGTTATTGTCTTGAAGAAAAAATTAATTTGGTTTATCTAATTAATTTATTCTTTTTTGTCGAAGTCAGATTCTCACAAATTAAGTGTATACTAATTAAAGATTGAAGGAAAAAAATGGATATAACCCCTCAAATCTTTTCAATTTGGATATAATCCCTGAATTCTTCAATTTGGATATAATCCCTGAATTCTTCAATTTGGATATAAACCCTCTAATTATGTTTTTTAAGGATATAAACCTTTTCATTAATTTTAATTATTTTTTAATTTCTTTTCTTCTTTCTTTCTGAATTAACTAATAAGAAACCTTTCATCTTCCTCGTAATCTTCTCTAACTACACGTAGAGTTTTCTGATTTATGATCGGTGAATTACTCATTTATTTCTAAAACCATTTTGGACAGTACCTGCACTAGCGACGTCAAAAAAATAATTAAATGAAAAGGATTTATATCCTTAGATATATAATTAGAGAGGTTCATATCCAAATTTAAGATTTCAGGGGTTATTTGCAGTTGGGAAAAATTTGAGGGATCCAATTTCCCCGATTTTGAAACATCTTACGAGGACGATATGGATGGTTCCCATTTATTCCACAGTTATTGATCAATAAGGCGAACATTAAATAAACTATGCACTTTCTAATTTCCGGTTGGTTATTCAGGATACATGTCCACGTGATGGATTTGCTTCTGCTGCTTTTTATTTCAAACAATGGCTCTGTTTAGATCGTTAAGGAATAAGAGGAATAAGAGAAATAATATATTGAGAAGTGTGTAATTTTGTGAAGAATTTATAGATAGTTAGAAATAAAAAAGATACTATTCTCTTATTTCTAAACGTATATAAACGGAGTCAATAAGAGTAATGGGCTGGTAAGCGTGTGTGCGTGCAAAACATCTTCTTGCTTCTGCAGAAAAACACTCCAATTGTAAGCCAAATGTTGGCTTTTGGCAAGAGGCTTAATTTTAAAATATCTCCATCTTCCGAGTGCCGTCCTAGCTCACTCACTGTTTCGATCACAAATCAAGTTTGCTGGTTGGTTACTACTTTGTCACTCTAATAACCATATTTGTCTTTTGCCTTGTTTGTTTATTTTTTCCCCCGTTTTGTTCAGTTGAAGATCAGTTTTGGTACCAATGGTTTATTACTTTATTATGATAGAATATATTTTTCAATAATAGTGGGGAGAAATCATTGATTCCATAGTTATTTGATTTTTAAAATCTAAATAATTTTGTCAAAAATATTTGTTTGACTACAAATTTCCTGGTCCATAGTAAGTTTTTTAATACGTATTCGGGCTAGAGATTTATATATTTCATACCAGCATAAAAGGAAAAGGATTTGGTAATGTTGGAATTGGAGATATATCATGGTTATTTCTGGAGAAACTTATATCATTCTTAAGTGATTTGAGCGAATTCTCGAGAGATTTGTCAATACTAAAAATATTGGATCTAATAAAAAGAGATTTTAAGTTCTGTGCAGACGATTCTTCATGAGATTTTTAAATTGTGCGAAAGATTGTTTTAGACATTGCTGATTTGTTACTTTTAGTTTCTGTTTTTTGTTTTTTTTTTCTTTATTTTTCTTCTAGGTAGCTACTGCCTAGTTATTTTAGGTTCCGTTTGGATAAGGTGTGGGAAGAAGGAAAGAATGAAAGAAGTGGGGAGAAGTATTGGGAAGTGTGTAACTTTGTGAAGAGTTTGGATTGTTTATAATAAATTTATTTCCTTATTCCCTTCTTTCCAAATGGAATCCAAACAGAGCCCTAAAAAAGAAAACAAAGTTTATCAATATTCGAGATATAGGCTCCGTTTGGATGGCTTCTTCCCGGAATAAAGAATAAGGAATAACCATTTTTTACCAATAAATTTATTTCTAACCATCCAAACTCTTCACAAAAGTTACACACTTCCCAATAAATTTACCCCTTCTCAATAAATTTCTTTCCTTCTTCCTTCTTCCTACCTTATTCTCAACGCATCCAAACGGAGCCATAATTATTTTCCTACTAAGCTCCAGCCTCCATGAAATTTTTTCACGTAAAATGACATAAAATGTACTATAGCTGTATTAAATACTCATTCGTTATGACACAATCTTGGGAGATAGCACACGTGACATTGGCGAGTCTCATTAATATGTTCATGAAATCACGAATTTCTTGTTTGGTCTAAATCACAGCATGGAATTGGGGGATCAAATTCCATTCTTGGACGATCACTCCACATGGAGATGATCAGAAGAAATTAAATAGGTAAGGTTGTCCATAATGGGACTAAGTAATTAGAAGTATTTGTTAGTAAAAGAAAATGATTATAAACATTTTCAGAAAATAAAATAATTATAAAAAATCCAATTGGACTTTTATTAATTCAAAATGGAGGCTAGACCTTTTTTTAAAAAAAGGCCTTATTGGACTACAACTTCATTAGTTTGAACAATAGTTATATAATAATACGATGAAGAGTAATTAGTATTTAATCGTTCGTTATAAACTTCGGATCATAGTTTGTTGATATTCATACGCATCCCTGTTATACGGTAAGGATACTGGTTTGTACAAATTTCTCGGAGTGTAATTGTACTCTCTCTTCAGTCGAGTTTTAAATGGAGTAGTGAAGTACAACTTTTATAAGAACATGACAGGGGCATCCAACGTGATATTCATTTGGGAAGAAAAGTAAAGAAAGAACACTAACAATTTATAATTGATATATATGTCATTTTTCAAAATGCATATGCGATGAAACTAAATATTTTTCCCTAGAAAATATTATGCTTGGACGTACAAAGTTCAATATATAGTTATAAACAGCTTACAGTTTCAGGGTTTAAAACGAAATGTGCCAAGAAATATTCTACTTATAGGCTTACTGTAGGCCTCGTACTACCACATGTCCACATACCTTGGCCCATGACGCCCATTCGAGCTGATCATTTCATTTCTTTTTTTTTTCAATTATTTTCCTCTTAAAAGGAGGCCCTAGATTGGACAAGTCACTGTCTTTTTATGGGCCCAACCCAATAGTAGCAAAGAAGTAAACATGAAGCAATCAATTGGCATTTGGCAGAAAAAGTGCACAAAAAACAATAAATAAAGAGAACAGTGCTTACCTTTGGTACAACACTGGTACAACTTTACTGTCTTCAGAGCTGATCTCTTCCCAAGCAGACTGAGTGAGATGGAAATGCTCGTTCATTAGTTGAGAATCACTGCCATAACTTGGTAATGCCCTTTCTGGTGGAAAGAAGGATGTCGCTACAACCGTCACTGTTGATCCCTCGCTGCACTTGGAGCCCGATTGGCTGTCACACTTGATGTTGTAGCATTGTCCGCAAGATTGGCCTTCCTTGAACAGCAATGCACTGACGGCGGCGGCATACTTCGCTTCGGCATCTATGATGTTGTAACCGCATGCCCCACCTGACATTCACGATCCACTGAGATCCATCGCCTCATCATCGAAAGTGAAAAAATGGAGGAAAAAGATTGAAAAAAAATGTATATTTTTTTTCAATTAGGTATTAGTTACCTGTTGGATTAGCAGTGCTATCAGATGATGTTGCGGTAGCGGCAGTCCAACCCGATGCATCTAAACCTTCTACTCTTATCGCATTAATTAAAAGCATTGATACCATAGCTAGAATTGGAAAGAGATTAGCCATTTTTACACAGATTGAGGAGAGGTAGGTGAAGAGCTGACCTACTCAACCTGGTAATGTTGCACTTAAATGCAAAACCTTTTGAATCAGATAGGAACTTTGCATAAGTTTGTATATTTATGTGGCAGTTTTTCTACAGAGGAGTATGTTGTAACTTTTAAGCGCACATTGACCCCACAAATGAAACACATTTTAAGAAGATTGGGGCCCAATTTGATTAGTAATAGAGAAGTCTGTAGGAGTGGAGTAATCGGCATAAGGAAATGAGAATATGGGCATCAATAATTACAAGTCCGCTATGCATGTGTCATTAGATGAAACCTAGCATTGATCCAAAATTTGCGGTTTGATAAAGTTGATTATAATAATTAAAAAATATAGCTTTGGTCAGCTCCTATGAGATTCTGTGCTGGCGAGTTCTTCAACATATGCGGTCAAGATGCATATATAACACCTTCTCGGTTTAAGTATACCAATATAACAAAAAAATTGATGCCACTGACATTACATTTCTCTTATTAACATAGTATCTGATAATAGTAACAATTTTAATTAGATTTGATTTGAAAGTGTATGTATGGTGTATCTTTGCACCTATGGGTCTGTACTTGGAAAATAATAATAATAATAATTGGTCATTTCATTTTAAATTGGGACGTTATATATATATAGCTATTATTAATTTTTCAATCTTTTTTTTCGAAATGGGATGTTTTACTTTTATATATATATATATATATATATATATATATAATCAAACTGGGCAAATATCAAGTAGTCGAGAAAAAAGAATAGTGAAATTCTTTCTTCTACTCTCTCAAAAAATAAGAAACAAATATTGGATAAGTTTCACATCATGAATTAAATTAACAAAATTAGCACTCTAGGTTGGGTTTTCGAAACAGTCGGAAACCCCAACTTTTAGTTAAAAAAAAATATATCAGAATTAACGAGCATACCAAACAAAGGCCGAATAATATTTCAAAATAGTTGCTAACATGAATCAGTACTATTTCCTGTGAATCTAAACATTGTTGTTGTTATGTTATTTTGTGATGAAAATTATCAATGCATTTACAACGTCCTTAGTTTTCAAAACATTAAAATATTTCATATAATTAAGAATAGTAAATTGGGTAAATTTATAGTTCGTAAATGATTTAGCATAATAAATTATAATACGTATGTATTATTAAAAAATTTCATGACTAACTCATAGTCAAGTGTTGAGTGAGCAAAATCATACTTAACATGTATATAGTTTAGCGTCTCCCTTGAAATGAAGCCTGCTTTCATTTTTTACCTCAAGGTTTTGGTCGCTCCATTTTGAATTTTTAAATATGAGAGAACATAAGTTTTCTTCTGTCTCTTTTAATATGGTTTCAATAAATTTTTACTACACAATAGTTCTGACAGATCGGCTCGGCTGTCATAACTTAATTAGGCACACATAATTACCCTTGCTAATTGGAAGATTTGTGTCAGCCAATTGGGCCTTATATGGGGCTTGGAATAGGCCGTGAACGAGGTCACTTTATTCACACAAATCTTCTTGTTCTTCTTGGAGAATCAGTCATCATCAGTCTCACAATTACAAATTGGAGTACAGTCCAACAGACCAACACATATTTAATATTTATGATAGCGTTTGGCGATCCCAACCAGTCGGTTGATGATAGCACCAAAAAAAAAAAAAAAAACCTACATCGAGTTACCGTACTTCTTTTTGCAATAAACCATCTTTTCATTTTTAATGTTTTGGAAAAAAGAAAAATAAGATCAAGCAAGCTGAGCTCTAATTTACTTACTAACTATTCGTCCTTGGTTTTTGACTTTTTAGTAGACTCACCATGGTTTGCTCACTATAGCATGAAAGTCATGGAGTTTTTTAAGCAATATCATCATTTTCTAAGCTTGATCAAAATTAATTGAGATTTTTATTCAAATTCTATAACAATTTTCACATTGAAGACTTTAGCGCATTGCATGTAAGAGAAATTGTTAACTATCGCTTGCTTGAATTGATAAAGATTCCGTCACAAGCTCATTTTTCAAAAACTGAGTACTGAATACTTACTACTTATACATGTTACAGTTGAAAAACTAAAGTTTAATCAATTCTCCTTTAAGACAATCTTTCAACATCGATAGGCAACAAATAGCAGAAAATTAAAACAGACCCTAACCGATTCTAGATCAAGCATTCAAAGCAGCGGCGGGCAACATTGGAAGGTTTGAGCGCACCTCGGCCGCCAAAAACCCTGAACTATCATTGCCCCCCATACTAGTTGAATTGTAATGAACTAGTGAATGTTTGTCCGAAGTACCAATTCCATGGAGCTATTTCTTGAAAAATTAGGGTTTGACTATCGGTAGTTGTGACGCTAAATGATATTGACTGGCCATTTAGGTAAGCGTTGGATTGCCAGTTGACACCCCAATTCCTTGTCATAGACATCCAGCCAGTGTTTGATCCTTTTATTGACATTGACTGGATCGAACCGCCTCCGCCTACATTTGTCACAAGCACTAGCTCAAAGTAGTCTCGGCCATTTATTGTGAACCGCACCCCTCCTCGCTTTGAGCATGGAACTCTGCATTGTGAACACAACAAACACATACAGCCACAATAATAAATATATTGCCAGGCCTAGAACTCATTTTATTATATATATGATTTATGAATGTTTACGTGCATGACAATGTGCTAGTAAAAGAAAACTGAGAAATAGAGAGACCTTTTGTACATCACTGGCACGATGCCTCCTTGATCCACACCAATATTTTCCCATGCTGGCTGTGCCATATCAAAGTGGGTGCGAGGTGGGTTGCACCATCCGCCGTTGTCATTAGCAAGAGCATAGTTTGGAGGGCAAAAGTTGGTTGCAGTAACAACTACAGATGTGCCTGACTTGCAGTACTGCTGATCTGTGCTCGAGTCACATTTGATCTTATAACATTGTCCACAAGCCGCACCATCATTAAATAGAGCCGTGCTCAATGCAGTAGTGTAGGTTCCATATCCATTCAAGTACATATCTCCGTATCCGCAAGCCCCACCTAAATAAGTATCGATTCACCGAGTGTTAGCCACTTTTCATTTTTTTTATATATTAATAATATAACAAACCAAACATTATCGAACATCGATTAATTTTTTTTCAGTGTTACGACATTCACATTCAATTATTTTTCCTAATTATTTCAAAGAGAGCTTGGTAATAAAGTGTTAAATTATTTAAGAAAACAAAACTATACAAAAATCGGAAAATATTGCTCTTACCCATTGTTCCGGAAGCATCGGCTCCTCCGTAAAAAGTTGCAGATCCTTGGTTCCAAGAAGAATCATCAGATGCATGTACTTGACTTGATAGGAAGAACGACACTAGTAAGAATATCTTTGTAATGACAGTAGTCTTCTCCATCTCACCCCTCTCAGTCTCAGTATGTCAAAAGACTAGGGAAGGAGTGAGATAGAGTAGACAAGTAATGAAGTAATGAGAATGTAGAGAGAGTGGCTTCGGTGGAGGCTCAAAAACTAGTTAAAAGTGTGCTTAAATAAGAACTGATTTAGTACTGGAATGGCCCATTGATTAGATGATAATCAAAGGTGTGTATGCACATGTCAAATGTTGCAAGTTGATGTGCCACAAGCACTTGCATGACTTGTGGGCACTAATTTATCAAATTTTTACTGGAAATTTCATTTTTCGATTTTTGACTTCCTTGGTATGGCTGCCGCCGACTTCTCTCTGCTTATAGTCAACCCCTTTTGCACGTTCTCTAGTTCCTTTATCATCTCTAAATAGTTGCTTTCATATTTTGTTCAAATTATTTTTGTATGAGCAAAACGTCCATTCAAATTTGAATCCATTTTTTAAAATTAGTCATCCAGTGCTATTGATCAAAGACGTTGCTAATTGCATTTAAACTGAAATGCGTTTGAGCTCTAAAATGTGTAATGAAGAAATTGTTAAGGAAACCGTTGCACATATTTTGTGCACAGTATCTATCTTGTCATTCAGCCAATTTATAATTGGATTAATCAATAAATATTATGTATACATAATTAAGTTAATATATAGATACATTTGAAACATGCCATGCAAGCATCACGCCGTCATATTTTTCCCCATTCAAATCCCACACTTCATCCTGATCCTCAGGACTAGATTTTCATAAATTACCAATGAAATTTATTCAATTTGATAATTTTTAAGCAGGTGATAGTTGCTATCACACGAGAGACTTGTTTTCTGAAGTTTGCATCTGTGCAGCTTCTGAGAAGTTTCTGAGCCTGATCACCTAAAATTAATATTCAGATCTGCCAGACCAGTATAAAAATATATATTAAGAGAAGGGATAAGAGTTTTGGGTGTTACATGATTTAATTATAATATAACCAGTATCTATTGGTTTAGGGCCTAAAATCTAGATTCTCTGAAATTAATGCTTATGCCACGTATAGGCATGCAGATCTCTAACCTATCACATGACCTGATCATTATATACTTTATACAAGAGATCAATATTCTTATTTGAATAGGCTTGCTCCGAATAATGTTGCTAAGATTCAGGCAGGAGATACCCACGTGTCACAACTTTGACGGTTTACAATATTAGTCCATGATTGACACAGGGTAATCTTTTTTTCCCTCCTTTGAAAGAAAATCCCAACACCGAAATATCTATTTTCAGTACTATAATAGTGAAAACATTTTACATATATCCAACTCTTGTGTGCCAACAAATTGACAAATCTTGTTACTCTTCCTGCTATATTTGTTTGGTTAGTTTGTTCAAAGCATGAATTAGTATTATTTCCATATCAGTAGTCATATCTATTCTGATTGCTTATTATACACTCCAAAGAGTGAAAGAATGAGGCGAACAGAGTTGCAATGAGATGAAAAAGTGTGAAGAAGAAACAGAGCACATTAAATACTAAAAACAAATTCGTGTTGCATATCTTCGTAGGGTATAAGCGAAATAAGACTTTATTCGGATAAAACGAAAACTAATAATTGGCTACTAGGTCAATTCCTGAGTGACCAATCCATGCACATGAGCCAATTATAAGGTCAATTGTGACAAATCTACGACTTATATCTATAAAAAAAATGTTATTTCTGAATGCAGAGTACAAGTTTGGTGAGGTTGCGAACTAGGTAGTTTGCGAACTATACTATCTAGTTCGGCGTTACTAAAACATGGTCCGAACTAGAACAATGCCTAGTTCGTTCTTTATTCTAATTCTACCAAAATCATAGAATTAGAACTAGAACTAGAACAAACCTTGTTCTAGTTCTTGACCTAATTCACACCATTTGCCAAACATACTAGTCAACTATATATATCACAAGCTACCCAACTTGGTGAGGGAGTAACTAGCATTTCACAAACGATAAAGTGGTTACAACCTTTGGGTAAGAAAACGGATGAAGAAACTACAAATTGGATATTGTCTTCGTCATCTGAGTGCTCTTAAATTTATATTCTAATATTAGCACTTAAATTTATATTCTAATATATTTAATATTTATCGTAAGCGTCTGATTATTATCTAAGTATTTCAGGATCGAACCACAAAGACGATATTTGATCCCTAAGTTTCTATTCTATTTAATTAATAAAATAATAAAATTGGATACAATTAGACAAAAATTTTTAGTTGGTAATTAATCTAAAAAATCACAGTTGTAAGCAAATTAAATCATAAATTAACCATTCGAATTAAGAGAGGTTTTAACTAATGATTGAGGCTTAGGGATTCATGTCAATTAATTCTTTAGTTTACTCTAGTTCTAGAGGTCAGCTGACTTTCATAGCAGCCTGCTGGAAACTTAGGTTGCTAACTCTAATAAAGGATCGCTAACTGCTAGCTGATGCAAACAACCCGCTGGATAGTTAAGTGGCCTTCTAGGGTTAGGAATGATACAACAATTTATCGTTTTACTAGATTATTTGTGTGGATTAACCGTTTAACTAAGTTCCTTAATCCTAACTTTCGTTACAAGTTTCTAGTAGTTAACACAATTACTCTCTTATAGTTCCTAGATTTCAACTTTTGATTTCTTGATCTAGTTCCTACAAATTTATGTCTTTCAAACCTTTGATATCCTAGACTTTCGCCATCGGAAAAAAATTCACTATTTCTAATTCTTCATTTTGGTTTTACCTTTCGAGCTCTACCATCAAGTAATACATGAAAATACTAATTAATTTAAGCTTTGGTTGAGTTTAACTATCTAGCAATTAAGCGTGGCCTTTTCCTAATAGGTAAATACTGAATCTACTTAGAAGAAAAGCCTAATGCAAGAGAAAGGACTAAGCAAGCGAAAATTCCGAACTACTTGATATGAATCCTCTAGAAAAACATACTTACTTAACAAGATCAATTAAAGCAATCAAATCAAGGCATAAAACACAAATACATCAAATAAAACTAATGAACATGCATAATATCAAATAAACTATAGGTTTACTGACATAACCCCTAATGAAGTATATATTCAAGCATATACATCAAAATCATACATTTAAGAAATAGAGAAACATAAGGTTCATATCAAGATTACAACAATAGCTCTTCAAATCTCTCTCTTTCTGCTCTCTGTGATTCTTTCAATGGTCAGTTATGACTCCTTGTGACCTGCTTAGGGGTGAAAATGGAGTGGATAATCTTCGCTCCGACCGTATCCATATCCGCTATTTTGCGGATTCGGATAATACTATTCGTATCTGAACGGATACGGGTACGAATTCGAATTTTTTAAAATGGATATGGATACGGATATGGTAAGTAATATTAGTGCAGATACGGATATTTATGCCTATCCGTATTTCTATGCAAAATGGATATTTGTTTTGTATATGGTAATGACACTTTTTTTGGTAATAGCATCATAATTGACATATAAGTATAAACTATTTCAATTATATAGCACTAGAATTGACAATTATTTATTTTTACTGTAATATGATGCCATTTTTGTATAAGCTTGATTAAAATTTATTTTTTGTGATGTCCCAATATGTGTAAATAAGTATTGATTTTTTTTTTGTCGTTGCCTTTATTTTTTTGAATTAATTCTATACTAGTCGAAAAAAAGTAAACATTACACTCTTCTAATCGAATATTGACTTTTGTTTAGTAAAATAAATTGAGCAAAATATTATCCATATCTGATAAAAATATATCCGTATTCGTATCCATATCCAACAATATTTGAACCGTATTCGTATCTGTTTAACATCTGCGCCGTATCCGTAGCCGAACATATCCGTATCCGTATTCGAAAAAATATGGATACAGATATGGTACGACCATTATCCGCCCCGTTTTCATCCCTAGACCTGCTAGACACCTTTGGTTGTGCTCTCCAATATTTGGAAAATTTCCTCAAATTGTGAATCCTTTTGTCTGGAAGTTAGGGGTTTATATAATCTCTCAAGTCAGTTTTTTTAAGATGGAGGTTGTGCAATTAAGGTCCTATTTTTGTCTAAAAGTGTGTAGAGATGAATGCAGAACTGGATGATCTATTTCTAGAAAGGAGTTTCTTCCTTTCTAGCTGCCCATTGTTATTGCTAGCGGCCTGCTAAGGACTTCTATGTCGCCAGTCTCATTTACTACCCGCTAGACTCTTCTGTGGGTCGCCAAAGTGGTTAGTGAGTTGCCAATTATGGTCTGATTGCTCAGATCGCTTAGATTCTATAACAAAATAGAGATGCCATAGCAGTACATAACTTCTACCCTAAATTATCAAAACTAACTTGTACCCTAAATATGGAAAGAAGCTTTTTGGAAAGAAGCAGGAGGCAGCAAAAAAGAGCAATAGCTCAGACAACACTTCTTCTACTTAATTGTTTCTGCTAACTCCTTTGTTCTGGCTGTCAGGAAGTTTATTTTGATGTTTGTTGTATAGTCTGAAAACTTGGTAGATCAATGCTCCTCTTAAAGAACATTGATGTTGGATGTTGTATGTAACTACCTGCGTTAGATCTGAAGGTATCTCTTAAAGATCCTTCAGTTTGTTGTTGCTGGATGTTGTTTGAAAACTCTTATTTGATAATGAAATTTGGTTCCCCTGCTTGGGGAGCTTTCGGATCAAAAAAAAAACTTGTACCCTAGATTATCAAAATTAAGTAAGAAACACATATATTTAAATGTAATTAAGTCCTAAACCGAATTAGAATATATATCATAAATTTGGAGCTGTCTCCTTAAATTTTGTTGATATTTAGGTTATTATATTTATAATACCTTCTTATTTTATTAATATTATGTCGGCTAATAATCTCCAAGCGACCTTAAAAAAAATGTTACTACAACCAAATATCAGCATCACATATTTTGGACTTGCTAAAAAATTGACGATGTTATTTAATTATTAAAAAAAAACAAACAGAAAAGAGTTTACCCGTTTGATCCCGCATTAGGGTTCTTCACACAGAGGTGAGCGGTTTTGACTTGCAACCCCTGTTTATGAAAACCTCGCCTCGTTACTGCATTTATAAAGGAACTCCCGATTATCATTTATATAATTTAAAAAAGGAACTTCAGATTTTGTGACATATAATGTACACGGTGTGCAAATGTTAAAATATGAGGCAAGAAAATCAAGCATTTAATCATAAATTTACACAGTGAATAAAAGTTCTTTGTTTGTAAAGCCACTTGTAAGCAATAGTAGTACATTATTTATGCGAATTGGAAATCATAACGTGTTACTAAATACTGCTTATGATTATTGGAAATAAATAGCAATTTAATTCCATGGCCAACATAGCATAAATGCTCAAAGGATCACACAAATATGACATTAATCACACAGTGTATTATTTATTTATTCACAGCAGTAAGTTTTGTGAAAATATGATAAAATTAATTAATTAATTACATACCGTTATGAACTGTTATAATTAATTAAGTCAATGGATCACGCAGAAATAAATTAATGCATTAACTAATCCTAACTTTTCGTTTGATGTGTTCAATAGAAGTTCTTTCGTTACCTGATATCAAGACGACATGAAAAGATGGTACGTAGGTGTGATGATGATACCGATGAACATGTGAGAATCCTCATATTCAGTACATAACTGACATAGCGAGATTAATTATATCAAACAATCTAAGAGACACTCCTAAATTGGTCAACCATCAATAGTACTTGTTATCTTCTTTTTAGCACTACAAGACCAATCTAGAAGCCTTAGAAGGTCTCATTAATGGGTGCAGTGCACAACCTACCATGCACGAAAAAACACTTTACTTGGAATTATAGCAAACTTGTATCACTAATATAACGATACAATACAAAACAAGTTTTTATCAGAACAGACTACCAACTTTTCAATCCAAACAATTAATTAAGTTTGTATTGTTCTCTCAAAATAATTACTTATATAATACTCGGACGAGTATAATTCATCATTATAGATGACTCCCAAAATTTTTATTATACTTTTGACAGCATAAATAGAAACAGAAAAACATATTTAATTTTCCAAAAAATAGGGCCTACTAACTAAGCAGTATATGTAACCTTACACTACCTCTGATTATTAGGCACATTTGTTCTGTTTGCGCTAAAAGTCCCAAATTTAGGCATGGGCGAATTAGAATCATGTGAACCAGTATTTTCACATGATTCAGTAGACTTTGTGCTCGAATTGAAAATTCCAAATTTTGGACTGGGTGGATCGGGATTGTCAGTAGCATTGCCTTTGGACATGCTAAAAGCTCCAAAACCCTTCTGAGGTGAATTAGGATAATAATTAGGGTTATTAGCGAGAGGAGGTTGTCCCTCTTTATTAAACTGCATTGAATTTGGGGATCTAAAAGTTTGGTAACTGGGCTGAAACTGCATTTCCCTGTTATGAAACTGGCCTCCACCTTGGTTAAAGGCATCTCTGCTATTGTTACCCAAAGAAATATTCCCGGCATCGCGCTCTTGGTTAAAGCCATCTCTGTTATTGAGATATCTAGGATTATTGGGTTGAAACTGCATTTCCCTGTTATCAAACTGGCGTCGACCTTGTCTAAAGCCATCTTTGCTGTTACTCATAGAATTATTCAGCACATCACGCTGTTGGTTATAGGCATCTCTGTTATTGAAATATCTGGGATTACTGGATGCAATACGCCTCTGGTCGAAGGAATCTCTATTGTTGAACTCTGTGGAATTACTTGGTGTAAACCGTCCTTGATTACACGACTTTTCTCTGCTATTGTGATCTACATAACTTTTTGATGGAATTGGCTGATTGGGTCTACTGTTCCTCTGGGGTTCAGTCCGTACTGCATACCTGTTTGTCTCAGCTTTAGGTGGTTCTTCCTTAACTGAGGGTTCATTCCGTACTGCATACCTATTTGTCTCAGCTTTAGGTGGTTCTTCCTTAACTGAACCAAGTGGAGATCTATGATCAAATTTGTCGAGCCTATCAAAATCTGTCAGTGGTCTCTTTGGAATTTCTTCAGTTTCCAAGTTATCGGTTGTTATATCATCAGATTCAGAGACACACTCCCATTCTTCATTAGATGCATCAACAGGTTTAGGAGTCGATGATGCTATTAGATTGTCTGCAACTTTCTTTTTGCCAGATTTTTTGGTCTCAAATTTGATATGTCTGACAATAGCATATGCTTGTTTCGAATCAACATGGGGCCCACTTTCCACAAGGCAGACATCTTTCATCTGCACAGACAAAGCAAATTAAAAAATGACAATCATGAAACTGATATTATAAATAGGATTATATCTGAAAGGTTACTAGTGCAGTATGACATATAACTCGTACCAAATCTAAAAGGCGTGAAAGATGCTCTCCTAGATCTTCCTCTTGGACACCAGATGGTAAAGCTGTGCACTGACAACAAAATAAATGCTCAAATTTAGGCAATGTTCAACGCACACGCAAAAGAAAAAGAGGTATAATTAATGGGAGTGAAAGGCACCTTAACCCTATATCCACGCTCCATCAATCTCGCGATGCCATCAGCTTTCACTTTTAGGTCATTAATTTCCTACAACAGAGAACCATTTTCTTATGAAGTATCAACTCTTATAAAACTATTACTGTTTTTTTCTTTCTCATTTTTCACTACTTACCGTTTTTGCTTTAAATCGAACCTCCTTCGATCCACCGCTCTTAAGAGAAAATGCTGACTGCAAATTACAACTATCAGTTTAAAAATATTCTAAGCAAAATAAACAAAATAAAATTATGAGAATGAATGCTAAAATAAAACGTGATCATAAAGTTAGCCGTCCTTAGCATATGCTATCACTTCAAAATTGCTAATTTTGAAATTTGAAATGGTGGTATAAGTCCTTCAGTTGGTCCAAGCACAAGAATTAATTTACAAAGAGACACAGCCTCAAAATTTATCAAAAGTTTCCGTGTCATTTTTCTGTAATTGTTTTTAAGTTTAGCATGACACTTGAGGGTTTACTTATAAAAATTTTACACATCTGAATTAGGGATCTAAAATTTAAAGACTGGTTATTAATAGTTCATGAGCTTATAGTTAACTATATGAGATGCAGTCAAGGGTAAAAACTAACCTTGGATTTTGCACGTTCCTTTAGCATGATTCCTTTCTTGTACTTTTCCTTGTGAAAATCCATTATCTTACAAACTGGTGGGTTGGCGGTTCTTTGAACCTAAAAGTTTCATTATCAAAACTAATATTTCTTAGAAATGGCATAAATATGTTGAAAAAAGACAGCACTATCCAGTGTACAAAAATATATCAAGAAAATTGTGTACATATACTGTCTGAATAATTCTGATTTACAATATAAACTGCAAAGTCAAAGAAATTAATGAAGAAAAAATAATTGTAAATTGTACCTCAACTAAATCCATATCGAGTTGCATTGCACGGTCAAGTGCTTCTTTTAGGGAGACAATAGTATGCCCTAAAAAATTAGATTAACCAGTAGAATTCTCACATAAAAGGCCTTTTCGATTTAGTACAATTATAGTATACCCAAAAGCTCTATCTAGTGTGTCTAAAGAAAAGAAAATTGTTTTTGCCAGTGTAGCGGACATTTATTTCAACAAAAGAACATTGATAAATTAACAGATCTACCAATTTTTCCAAGATAACAACATGGAACACTTTTCCCAGCTTGCAACAGCTTGTTATGGGTTGTAAGCATGATTTACACACACGTCTAAGGATATGCCAACAACCTATAGGACCCCCATACACAAAACTTTTAAATTAAAAGAATTGGAACTTGTTTTAACATTTCTTGTTTTTTTTTTTTGTTTACCATATAAACTCTCCACACGGCAACTTCAAGTTTTAGTACATAAACATAATGTATATATTCAAGTGAGCCTAACATTAGGCAGTGATGGTATTGGTAACCAAACAATGGTCAAACAACATTTCCCAAATTCATGCTGAAGAGTACAAACTTGTACAAAGTCTTATTTATATACTTCAAACATAAATTACACCCTGAAGAGTGAAAGTAGGGAAAAGGATTTTACTGAACAAAAACAATACCATCATCAGTGACCAGCCGAACAACTGGGGCAGTGATTGCACGATTAAGCCGACATTCAGAAGAAGCACTTTCACTGGGCTTTGTCTTAGATTTGGCCTACAATCATTTGTAACTAATCAAATTACAAAGAGAACTAAACAAAAATCGACCTCACCATAAAAAATACTCATTACCAACAACAAACAAAATCAGAAAAACTTACTTGCACAGGGGCAGCAAAGGATCTGAGCTGAATCAAAGCAGGATTGGGAGCAGCGTAGACTGGAGGGGAATTGGAAGAATTGGCAGCTGCTGGAGAAGGAGGGGTGGAAGGGATGACAGAGAGACGAGTGTAGAGAAGGCGGGTAGCGGGTTGGAGACGATTGGATCCGACCCGATACCACATGGCCATCGTTTTGGTCGGAGCTGGGTTTGTCAAGTCGGATGCTGGGAGTGGGGGAAGACGAGAGAGACAAATTTTACGAAATGGACCTCCAGTAAGAAATGTTCAAAGAAAAAGATCATGTTAGACCATTTGGGCCTAATTATGCCCTCCAGAAGGCCTATTAAGCCTGGAATAAAATCGGCCCATTTAGATGCCGACCTGTGTGTGGGTCCCACGGGTCTTCTGCTTTTCACCTCATGACAAGACGCCGCCGACCAACCACTCCACTCAACACTCATCAAACGAGCTACGTTTCTGTCCATTTTTGTCATGGTAAACTGAGGTCGGGTACATAACTTGTACACAGTTTGCACCAGATGACTCGCATTAATCAATATTTATTAGTTCAAAATATAGAAATTCCGTAATATTATTTTTTTTTTGTAAAATGATGCTACTTTGGTAACTGTGGGAACAATTGGTTGGACAATATCATATTTAACTACTTTTTTTAAGTACCTGAGAAAAAAGGGAAGCTAAAATGTTCAAATGCTAGAAAAATACATAAATAAATAAAGGGAAGTCAATTTGGTTTCCTTTTAAAGAATGATAATTCACATGCTTTCTTAATTTTATTACTCATAAATGATAATTATTAGTTAGAAAACTTCTATTTTTTTTGAAAAATTATATAACTGTCACAACGATTAGTAAGGCAATTAGCAATCAAACCTAAAAATATACACCTTTAATGTTTTTTTCGCTGTCCCTTGATACTTTATTTCAAATATAATAAAAGTAATATGTTGTAGCAAGTTAAACTCTTACATGTCGTTTGAACCTTCACCATGTTCTAGAAATATTTAAATAATTCACAACTATATAACAATATTTAAATAATTCATATAAAAATAATGAAATTTATATTTTCTGAAACTGCTAATAATAATGTGTAATGCATTTTTCTTTCTTTTAACATCAAAAGCCTTGAGGCCAATAATGAATAATGTACAATGTTTGTTTTGGGTTCACCAAGTTGGCGCCATAAAACTAATAACAGTACCAACTTTTTCTTTCCAAAGCTGGTAATATAAAAAGTGGAAAGTATAATTCCATCAGTCCCCACTTCCCCAGAGAAAAAAAACGAACTACACTCGCCACCACCCTGAAGCGCCACCTCCTCGCCGCTTCTCTCGCCATTGTCGCCACCACACCACCTCTTCTTCTCCTATACCTCAACCCAAACCCTAACCCATTAGCTAATGCTTTGATTATCCCATCTCACCAATGGCCGTTCCCGTTCACCTCTCTCTTCTTTGTCTCCTCTCCTCCCTCCTTCTCTTTCTCTCTGCTTCGCCGTCCGTTGAAACGCTAACACTAGGCCTTGACATCCACCACCGGTTCTCTCCGCCAGTACGCCGCTGGTCGGAGTCTAATGGCAAGGAGCTTCCCGGCGGCTGGCTGGAGGCAGGCACGGCCGAGTACTACACAGCACTCGCCGGGCATGACCTCGCTGGAGGTATACTTGCTGAAAGCGACAGAGGTGGCGGAGCGCCGCCAGGTCTGGCTTTCTCAGAAGGGAATGCCACGCTCAAGGTTAATTCACTCGGATTGTAAGTTTCTCCTTTGATTGTTCTGTTCCTTGTTTCAATTGTTCTCAAATTGTGGCTCGATTCGATTTTCTCTGATGAAAAAAAATTGTTGGGTTTATTGTTTGTAGTCTGTATTATGCATTGGTCACAGTGGGTACACCAAGCATGACTTTTTTAGTCGCGTTGGATACGGGAAGTGATCTTTTCTGGTTGCCTTGTGATTGCACCAGCTGTGCACCTACTGTTTCTACAGGAAATGAATTTGTAAGTTTTTTCTGTTACTCTGAAAATAATTTATTCTAAGACAGTGCATTTGGCTGATAGGAAAATTGTTATTTACTGTTGAATACCAGCATTGCCAATTTAGCATGCTGACATCGAAGCAGACCAATATTCTTTTTTTTTTTTAAGTGTAAATATTTTGCAGCTGACCACTGTTCCATTTGACATACATTAAAATAAAAGAAAATAATGACTGGCATGAAAACATTTTTGGGTATGACTGGAATCAACCAGATCCCAACTGGCATATGCTGTTAAGGTTCCGATGGCGATTACATTTTGAAAACCATCTTAAATTAGGTTCCTGTAATAGTAGGGTTTTCCTGTGTGAGTAGTACTAAATTTCATTTCATGTATGCACATTCTTAAAGCAAATTCTAAGACTCCCATAAATATTTATTTACTCAGGGATCTGAGATCACCTTCTATAACCCGAATGTGTCAATGACAAGCCAGAGGCTGCCTTGTGCAAGCAACTTCTGTGAGGTACAAAGTGGGTGCTCCGAAACAAGCCAGTGCCCCTACAAGATTGTCTATGTTTCAGCTGGCACCTCATCTTCTGGTTTTCTGGTTGAGGATATTCTGTACCTGACGACTGAGGATGACCGACCAGAGATTGTTGAAGCTCAGATTGTATTTGGGTAATTGTTAAGGACCGTGCAACTCTGTACAATTGTTAGTAATGCGGTTCTCAGAACCGGGTCATTATGGAGAAGTTCTAGGACTTAAACAGGGTTCCGTTTTTGTTTTTATTGCTCTTTCCTGGATTTAAACTTAAGTTCAGGAAAGGAAACCACAATGGTACAAAGAAACCCTAGTAATCTTGTTTATGCTTATACCATATAATGAGCAATCCTGTATCTGGTACAGAAACCATAGTCTTACACAACAAGTGTCATCATAGGTATCTGATACTTGATGTTAATTTAATCGAATTCTGAATATCATTTTTTCAGATGTGGTCAAGTGCAGACAGGCTCATTTCTTGATGCAGCAGCCCCAAATGGGCTCTTAGGCCTGGGCTTGGAGAAGGTGTCGGTCCCAAGCATTTTGGCAAGCAAGGGCCTCACGTCAGATTCCTTCTCCATGTGCTTCAGCCGAGATGGCTTTGGTCGGATCAGTTTTGGTGACCAAGGCACTTCCGACCAGGATGAGACCCCTCTTCATATTAACCAAGTTCAGTAAGTCAAAACTTTTTCTTTTCACATTTTTGTGGTCATTATTGTTTTGCACATATCAGGTCTACTAAGGGCTGTCTGTGATCATGATTGCTATAGTTACAAACTCATGCACAGGTACCAGTTGTATCAAACACTTAAGTTGTGAGGTCAGAATAAGTCCTCATTTTTTTAGTTCCTGTGCACCAAGAATAATATCCAATAGTAGTCGATCAGAAAGATTGTATATTTGTGGAAAAAATAGACTATTACAGTAATTGCCCAAGTGGACTCTATTAATGTATTGCTTTGTTCTGATATGGTTCATAAGTTTTCCAATTCACATTTCGATCCTTTAACACAACTTGTACCAATTCAATTCAATTCTTAAATTGCTCAGTGAAATCATGGGCCAAAAATCTTAATTAGTTTTTATCATGTAACAACATGTGCATTTGTTGAAAGATAATTTCTCAAATGATTTATTATATGTTTGTTTTAGCTTAAGATTTTGATACATAACTGATTGAGAAGTGATGGCCCGAAACCAAAAGTGATGCATCTTAAGAAGTTTAGGGATTGTTTGGGAATTGGGTATTGCAATAGAAATTATTAAAGACATTGTTATTGCTACTAATTATACTTATAGCATAACTATAATTATTATTCGTCTTCTCCTGTATTTGGGTGTTCTGGTTTGTGGGTTTGTATTGAGGAAATGTTAATCTCTTGAAGCTAACATAGTTTTATACTTCTTTTTGCAGTCCAACATATAATATTAGTATTACTGGGGTGGTTGTTGGAAACACTTCAGAGAACCTGGAGTTCAGTTCTCTCTTTGACACTGGCACGTCGTTCACATACTTAGCTAACCCCACGTACAGCTTCTTTACAAATAATGTAAGTTAGTTGATATCTACTATTGAGTTTGAATTTAGAAAATTAACATACACTGTGCTCTGACCTGATTGTTTCTATTCAGTTCAATGCTCAAATTGATGCAATTCGGCATGAACCAGATACAAGAGTTCCCTTTGAGTACTGTTACAATATGAGGTACAATCATTTGTTATAACTTTCTTGGTGAAATTTCTTTCTCCTACAGTACTTAGCATATTATATATCAATAGTGATGTTACTATCTTATGATATTTGTAGCTCAAATGATACATCTATGGTTCGAGTCCCAAATGTTAGTTTCAGAACAGAAGGTGGAGGCATGCTTTCCATTAGTGAGCCAGGTCTTGTTGTCAACCTCCAGGTATAACCTCCTTTCATGTCCTGCACATTTGATTTGACTTATGGCAGTTTTTAATGTATCCTTTATTTATCTCCCGATTGTGCAGGAAAATGAATTCGTGTATTGTTTGGCCGTTGTCAAGAGTAATAAGCTGAATATAATTGGACGTAAGTCTTGGATGCTTTTTTTTTTAGGGTCCTTGTATGCTATATAATCCGTGCAGTGTATAGCAGCCTATCAGAGCATTGCTATCCTAATCAAAGACATCCAATTCAAATTGAATAGACCAACTATGAATCTTCAATTAAATACAGGAACCTTTAATCACAGCTGTTCAATGATAATCGGTCAGGACAGTCAAATAGATCAGATGGTCTAAGTAACTGTGCTATCCAAGGGCAGGGGCAAAATTTTCATGCTATTAATGGCAAAAGGCAGTAACCTAAGCACACCTTTGGTCAGCCTGACCCATTTGCTTAGCAATTAAGGAAGCACCAGAAATTTTAATCTGGCAAGACTTGATGATGAGTTACTACCTCATGTTTTGACTTCGGACTCCCATAGTCCAAGCCAGACTCCCATAGCAGCCTGACCCATTAACTGCTGGACATATCCAGCTTTTTAATCATTCTGCAATATTAATATAGAACCAATGTTCGTATCTTTTTCCCCACTCTCAACACAGAAAATTTCATGACGGGTCTTCGTATCGTCTTTGATCGAGAGAAGAAAGTACTCGGCTGGAAGAAGTTCAACTGTAAGTTTGTTGTATTGCTTTTGTTATTGTTTCATTTTGTTTTTGGTTTTGGTGGAGGGGGCAGGTTCTTAGGAGCTATACATTATGTGCAATAACCAGTCTTTTGATGTACCGAGATTTTTCTGTGCACAGGTTATGATGTAGAGGATTCAAATCCCCTTCCAGTCAATCCAAGGAATTCTTCTAATCCTTCAGTACGAGACAACTATAAGCCAGAAGATACAAAGGAAAATAATAATGACACCACAAAGGTCACGTCACTGACACCTCTTAGCAATTCGCCTCGTCGTATATCTGTCATTAGGTTGGTATGGCCTTTGCTTTTAGTATTGCATGCCAACATCGTTTAATCAGCATTTTCCAATGGAATTTTGTATAGCACCTCTTACAAGGACTATTTTACTATAGAGAAGCATAGGTCTTCTAATCCCTTTGTAAATTTTTTAATTACTTTATCCTGTTAATAGAGAAACCGAAAACGGCTGTTTTTGAAAGCTCATTAGGGTGTATTAGTTTGGGGTTAACTGATCAATTTTCTAGATGTTTATTTTCATAGTTTATCTGTTCTTGCTGAATGGTTTTCAATCTTTGCACTGTGTTTCTGCTGAGCAATTTTGTTGTTTGCTCGTTTAGTTTGTTATCAGAAAATAAAAAAGGTAAAAAATGTTATTGGTTCATGATGGTCTTGATAGATTACATTACCAGATAATAGGTATCTATATTTTTTTGGTTCCGCCTCTATTAAACGAAACTGATGCACTGATATTTGGTTGTGTTAGAACATGGATTTGAATTATTGGATTGTGATTAAAAATAGACCTAAATAAATGTAATATCGAAAGTAAGTTTTCAAAAATAGAATTCATTAATTAAGAGTAGTAAATTTGGAATCTGTCATTGGTGCGAGTGAATTCTAATCCAAGGTATATTTATTGGGTTATGTTTTTTTCTTTCTTATGGATAATTTCATGAGGAAAGTTAACGACAGATTGGTCCAACTCGTGATTCCACACGAAGTCCCTTGAGGTATTCTAAGCGTTCATTTGCACTTTCGGCTCTCTAATAAGACTTCAAGCTTAGGTTTCAGCAAACTGTTTAAAAGTGAACAACAACATAAAGAGTACCGATGTTTCAAATTAGAAACAGTTGGACAGTAAGGACTTCCGCATTGGGTCCTGATTTATTATGCAAATGAACGCGTGAAAGGAATGCGACTAAACAAAGAGTAATCGCATTCTGAACTAGTTGGGGGGTGCAAATTGCTCTGATTCAAACTTGAAAGAGCCGTGTGAAATCAGACAGGTGTTCAATTAAAAATACGATCTTAGATGTCTAGTCCATCATTTATAAATTGTAAATCCAACAATGTCATTACATGAAGGAGATGATTCAAATTTGTGTTGGCACTTAGTTCGCATATTACTTCAAAATAAGAATTGAAAGATTCCGTTTCAGTAATAGCTGCTGGTGTGAAATTACAAAAACTCAAAAATATGTTGCTCAGGATTAAGCTAAATACGATCAAGCATTATGCCTTTAATCCTTACCTCCTGTGTATATACTATGACTAGAGAATGTCTCTTACGGTATAGGAGCTGGTAAACTTTTCATTACACAAACGCTGAAATATTGTGGTATAGGAATACAGATACAGTTCCTTGCAATAATTCACATATGAAAGGAACAAAAGTAAATACTTCAAGGGTGGAATAAATAATTACATTAACTCTTCTGCAAATCACGTAAACAGAAATGTCAATATTCTTGAATGTCATAATAGAATACTACTACCAGTAACAAAAAAGAAAAGAATGAAAAACCGATCATATTACAAATGTGATCGGGTCTAGTAACATAAAATGTGAAGCATTTCTCTAAAACTAATTTCTTAAAGAAGACCCACTGTGTTCCCAATCAATTGGGGTTACTGGGATCTTGCCGTCTTCAATTTCTTTCCCAACTGGAGTGGAAAAATCTAGGTACAGGGCCTCAATTTCCTCAAACGAGGCAGTCAGGTCTTGGGAGGTTAGCTGGTGATACTCAACCAACTGGTGCAGACTCTGATTCTCCCTTGTCAGATTAGCATTCTCTTGAGCTAATCGGGATTTTTCAGCTAATAATGCCTCTAATTGCAGCCTCAACTGGAGAGAGAACAAAACAGAAAAACAAATCATCAACGACCGTTAATCAATTTTAATGCAAGTTATACCACTTATGAGACCGTTTTCTCTTAAATTAACATTTATATGTTTCATAGAGAAAAAGTTATCAGAAATTGTACACAAAAGTAAGAAAAACTAATATTACCAGGTCTTCGTCGTCATGTGAGGCCCCTCTCTCATAGTCTTCTTCTCTGAGCCTCCTGTTTTCTTCTTCAAGGAGATTGCACCTCTCTTGCATGAAGTTCAGTTCTGACTTTATGCTTTTTAGTTCCTTTGAAAGGGAGGCAGCTTTAGTTGCCATTGACACAGCCAGCTGACAAATTGTGAAAAGACAAAAAAGAAACATAGTATTGAGTAAGATACTATAAATAATTAAATATTGAATCCAAACTATGCATCCTCATCTTCTTCTAGAGCCCAATTATGGCTACTCTGGTCTGTGCAGTATTTTACCCAATTATGGTTACATTTGGATTGTTTGTCCAACTTACCAGGCACCCCGCTGTTACTGGCACAAGAACAGTTTACTTCTTTTGAGAACAAAATGTACATAGAACTAAGTATAAAGTTCAGAAAACAAACCGTTCGTGCTCTCTTGAGGCTCGAGCTCTTGGCAGCCCCTTCAGAAATCAGGTTTTCCTCCTTTTCATCTGACATATTCTCAGTCGGTGGCATTGCGTCGTCATTCAAGGTGATCTTTTCTGTTAGCTTGGGAGAGGTGCAGTGCCTCTTTGCTCTTGGCTCTTCATCTTGTATGGAGTTGGCTAGAGCGTCGACTCCCTATATCAGTGAAACGAGAACAAGTAGATATGAAGCTAATTACAGTATGAGACTTAAAATCTGTTCCCTTGCAAAATATAAGACCTGGGACCACCTTTCTTAAATTTCATGTAATACCCCAGGAAACTGTAAAATATCATCTATAGCCCACAAATTTTTTTTCCTGTTTTCCACATGAAGCTACAGAAATGAGAGGACAAAAAAAAAGAAAGATGTCATTTTAGCTTCTTTTCGTAGAAACTAGAAGCGGAGTAATATGTGATTTTGCATGTTTAGGAAATTAGTTCTTTTGGGCATATGACCTACAGTATTTGAGCATGAACTAACTTGTTTAAAAGGGCACATACTTGTACTAGTAAAACACAAAAACTTAATCAAAATAGTACCTTTTGGGCAGAGTTTAGAGTATCAGACAGTTGTGAAAGCGTGGATGAGACCGAATCCAAGCCCTTCAAAAGAAGCATCGAATCCTCCCTCAACCTTTTGCCTCGCTCAGATGCAACTTCAACCTAGCATTAAATATTTAGATAAAGTGAGCCCATGTATGTCAATCCTAGGCATTAGTTTGTAAAAACAAGAAAAGGGAAGAGGTTGGGTGGTGTACATTGTACTATAATCAGTCTCTATAATGCGATTATTCATTGGTAAATGCAAAGAATTGACCTTACGCATTGGTTCACAGCAGGGAATTGGTGTTATAGGTGGTGTTAATCTCTCATGAGAATCATGTATAGAGGAATGGACAGCAAATTATAAAACTGCATACTGTTATAGGGGGGTGCATTACTATAAACTGTGTCAACTGCCAAGTTTTTTGTTTGTTCCTATTGTTTTGAATTTTGAAAAACTTTTTTAAGAGAATATAAAACACTATCATCACTGGGAATTCAGAACAAGAAATGAAGCTGTCTGTTCCCCCCAAAAAGCTTCTACAATTCTGTCCCAGAACAACTGGAAGAGAAGTCCTACCCTACAACATGTACTTGTTGTTCCAAAAGGAAATAAACGTAACTGCCCCCAATTTCATCTATCAGAATCAAGAAAGAGAAAAAAAGCGAAATTGACAAGGGTAGACAATCAATACCCAAAAAAATACTCCAAATTAAGCAGAAAGAAAGCAAAATTGACCCCCAAATGTTGGTAAAAAAGCTCGATTTAAGTTCGAATTTTGAAAAATTGAACACGAACTTTAATAATATTATAAAATGGGATAAATTGTCTACAAATCCACTACTAGATGAACTCGCATTTATTATAAAACCCCATTATCACTTTCAGCTGAACAATCACACCCAGCTGATACCAAATTAACGGAGAAACTTGTTTCAAAACTCCATATATTAATTAATTAAAATAGAAAGAAATTAGGAACGAAGAAAGTAGAACCGATTGGTAGGCTGAAGCATCAACTTTCGAATTAGTCTTTAGATCTGCTACGATCGATTCAACTCTATTGCGGAGCTTGCTCCATAGTTTTTCCTCAGAATCAGGGCTAATCAGACACGCCTTCTCCATTGTAGAGAAAGATTGAGAGAGAAAGAGAGAGATGTAACGGCTAGTTATTTGAAAAGAGAGAACGAGATGCACGGTTTAGTAAAGTGGGAGAGAGAGAGAGAGAGAGAGAGAGAGAGGTTAAAAAAGGGTTGAGGCTCAGTCGGAAGACTTTTATTAGACCGGGTTTTAACGTTTCTTGCTAAAAATAAAAAAAAAGGTAGCTACAACGTTCAAATTAGATTTTCTGTGACGCTTCTGTAATAGCTAACCGTGCAAGAAGTATCAAACACCGAAACCGAGTCTGCTGAATTAGATCCTTTCTAATTAAAATGAAATTTTGTGCAAGTGATAGAAACAAAAGATTCATGCAGATCTTTGGTCATATTATTTCAGAAGATTCGTTGGGTTATAAGTTGTAATTGTATGAAACAGGAAATCTCGAACGAGCTACTCTTCTTGAATTAATTAATACACAAAAAAAGGAAGGTATCTTTGCGCACCATTTGTTGGGGCAAATGGAGGCAATGTAAACGTTACGGATATTTCCTATTTAAGTTACTTGGAGTCTATTTAAATATAGCTTAATTAATTAACAGAAATGATACGGGTTGATAAGGATATCCCCGATATTTGTTATTCTCACGCATTTTCTATTTTAGACAATAATTATTCACGCGTTTTCTAAAAACGGAAATCCAATACTCATTCTTTGTTTCGCTCTCCTCTTCCGCCCTAACATATTAACTTCAACACTAACATATTAAGTTCAACAGTTAATATATATAACTAGAATAGTTACGATATTAACTTCAACAGTTATAAATATTAACTTCAACAATTACGTCATTAACTTCAACTGTTATATATATTAATAGTTAATATATATATATATATAACTAGAATAATTATATATATTAGTTTCAACAGTTATGATATTAACTTCAACAATTATATATATTAACTTCAACAGTAACGATATTAACCTCAAAAGTTATATATATTAACATTTAATATATATAAATAGATCAATTATATATATTAACTTCAATAGTTATATATATCCGCTTTAACAGTTATAAATATTAACTTCAACAGAAGGGCTGGATAATTAATGATACTTAATGTAACGGTTGAAGTTGATATGTAATTGTTGAAGTTACATAGTAAGGGTGAGCGAAGCACAAAGGGTGGGGAACGGGAGCAAAACATAAGGCGCGTCCTTGCCAAAAATAGAAAACGCGTTATCATCCCTATCATCCCTGGAATCCTCATTAATTAACTAACTTTCTCATTAATAAAAGTCTAGGGATGATGGTGATGATAGAATATTAGGGATGGTCTTAAGTAATTCCGGAAATGATATATACCATCCAACAAAAAATCATCCAACCATTCAACAAGTCAGGGAGTTAGAAATGGGCTTAAAAATCCAGATTTCTGCACGCTGACTTCAACAAATTTTTTTGACCAATTTTCGAAATTTTTTTTATGCTGACGTCATTAAATATACTGATTTAAGGGTTTAGTTAAATGTTTTAAAGGTTGCATTAAAGTGTGTAATGTGCTAAGTTAGATGCACTAATAATTTGATTTTTTTGTTTTTTGAGTTCAGTTAAACACCTTAAGGATTATTTAAAAGTATGTATGTGTTCAGTTTGATACACCAATAATTTGAAATTTTAGTTTTTTTGTGTTTAGTTAAATACGTTAAGTGATAAACTTAAAGTATGCATGTGTTCAGTTAGTTGTAGTAAAAATTTGATTTCATAATTTTTGTGTTAAATTAAACTATTTAAGGGATCAATTAAAATTGTTTGTGTGTTCAGTTAGATGCGCTTGTTATATGATGTTTTAATAACTATGCAATAAAGTAAACAATTATCATTTATTAAGAATAATATCTATTATTTCAACAAACCGAACCATTCTTATAATAATAACATCTATTAATAATAACACAAATCCTATATAATTTTAACCACTACAAGCTAACACACACTTCATCAACTCCTCCTTCGATTCCTTCCGCACAACTCTTCTCATTCTGTCCTGTAATTCTTACACAAACAAAACAAAATACAATTAAATTCAAGGTAAAAAGTTCAATTACTAATTAAGTACTCTTATAATATTTAATCCTTTCAGGTCATGTTAGTTTTTTAAAAAATATATATATATAACGAAACAAGATGGTCTCTTAGAAATATTAATTTAACACATCTTGAAACAAGATGACCCCTTAGAGAAATGAACAAAATAAAATAAGATTATTTCTTAGAGATACTAACTTAACGCATAATAAAACAAGATGCTCCCTTAAAAGAAATTAATTTAGGGATTAATTTACTTATCAATCAAACTAATCCGTAAAAGGATAAGATTTCGAACCTCAAATTGCTAGGCTTTAACAATTGAGATGGTTCGGTCGGGATTGGAGGCAACCTGATTGTTAGAGGAAAAAAAAACAAATTAAAAAGAAAAACAACGGAGGTAGGATCCATAGTCCAAATTACAATATATGAAAATATAAAAGCTCATGGAAAAAATATTATTAAACCTGGAATTGCATCTATTTGAAAAGGATATGGCTGTTAGAAAGTGTGCTAATTTTCATTTTTATGCTAATTACAAGTTAATTAAGCCAAGAACATCACACACAAAAGATCTAGTACACAAGCTATTCAAACACACGAGAAAAAGGGTTGGAAGTATACCTCTCTTGGTATCGCAACCAAGAGGCTCGTTCCAACGGATTGGTGTCGGTGGCGTGCTCTCCAAGAACCTCCACGCCGTGCGCCTCGAGTCCACTAAGGAATTAACCACCTTCTCCAATCAATTATGCTAGTAATTGAGAGAAGTGTGTCTAATTCCAAAGCTTTCCCTCTTCAAGTTAATTCTCCAATTAATTTAGTGAAAAAGCTTGCTCAACACATGAGCTAAGAGGTGGATAAGAGAAGAGAGAAGGAGAAGAAAATTCTGAAAATTTTCTTTCCTCTTTGGGATTTTCGGCCAAGGGAGAGAGAGGAGAGAGAGGTGTGTGGAGGCTAGGGTTTGCTCCCAAAGAACACCCCTTTATATAGACCTCATACCCTAGCTCTCATCCAAATTTTGGTGGACCAAAATGCCCCTATGGTAGCCGCACCTACCTACCCATTTATTGGGTTGGGCCTCAAGTCAAGTTGAGCCCAATTCTCTTCTATTTAATTGCACCTTCCATTGGACATTAAATTAACTAATTAATTTAAAGGCCCAATTGCTCAAATAATTAAATGTGTTGATTATAATTAATTATTAACTATTTAATAATTAATATGGAATTAGTCAATGCATTGAATTATTTCTATATGATCTATTTGACTTAATTAATCATAACGGTCCATAACGGTATACGATTAATTAATCAACTTATCATATTTTGCAAAACCAATTGTTGCAAATAAACAATTAATGCATGTGTGGTTAAACACCTTATTATGTGTGACCCTTTGAGGATTTATGCTATGTTGGACATGGAATTAAATCGCTATTTAGTTCCAATAATCATAAGCGGTATCTAGCAACACGTTATGATTCCCAATTCGCATAAATAGTGTACAGCTACAAAATTTCAATCCTGCATAAGAGAACAATTATGTTTCTCTATTTTGATTCTTATGTCACACGATATCATCGTATAATCCAAGATAGGAACGTGTCATTCTTGCAGATTATACGTTTCTTGATCTAGAGATAATTGTATCAGTTGCTAGCAAACAATCTATCTCCATCAAGGGGCCCAAACAGATATCGTCACTCACTAAGTGAATTAATGAGGGACATACGGTTTTCTTGATAATTAGCTTTTCCCCGCACAATTCAAGAATACTTAAATCAAGTCCGTATAGCAGCCTTTATCAGGAATCAGCGGTAGACATGATTTATAGCATCTATCCTCATGTGGAAAAGATAATCATCTCAAACTTAGAACCAAAATCATAACGAAATAAATAATGACACGTAACACAATCCATATATTTATTTCGTGGGGTCCAGTCCTGTACTATGTTCTATAACATATACATATGCAATTAAGTTGGTTACTCTTAACCTATGATTTATAGAACTTAATCATCACTTAATCTGCATACTAATCTTATTGATAACTAATGTTCTCTGTTAATTATCAAGATTATGGACTTTTAGATTTATCGTTGTCATTTACTACTAAATGAATAACAGTGATCTATAATTCAGATCCTCAACCTGAATGAACTGTCAACGATTAAATCAAAGAACAAATGATCTGAAATCATCAATAACATAAACTATAGAAGTGGCCTAAATAAGATTGGCTCCTAGGACATATCTCTAACAATGGCTTGATTTCTATTTCATCAGGAGGAAACGAAGACACATAAGATGTGACAGAGATAAAGAAGAGGTGATGGCTTGGTCTTGCAACATAGAGGCAAAAAAAGCCAAAGATGGCTTCAGATACGAGGTCGATAGGCAAATCGTGCAGGAGAGGCGCAAGATGAATTCGCGGATAAGTGGCGGTCGGAGCAGCGATGTCAACGATGGCGGAGCGAAAGGAGAAGGACATGACGCAACTGCTGGATCACCATGGTTAGAGAGAGAACGAGAGATTGCAAATCTAGATCTAATCTAGAGAAAGAGGGGACACAACTACTGGAGAAAAAATGAGTTTTATATCTAACACTGAGTTGGATGATAAATACCAATTATCACAGGAGTTAATAATAAATTAGCGTTGGGATTGGGCCGAACCAGTTCGTGGGCTCGCGGATCCCAAAACGATGTACAACTTCTTTAATATTACCATCCAAACCATCCACCCTAACCAATGGGTTGAAAATGGACTTTCTGGGCGCCCAATTTTAATTTTGTCGAGCGCTGACGTCATTTCGCGCGTTGAGCTATCATTTTGTTGCGTGTTGATGTCACTATTTTGTATGAGTTAAATGTTAAACAAGTTTTTGACTAAATACAACAAGGGATGAGTTAACTTGCATTAAGTGGTTCAGTTAGATATATTTCTAAAATTACATAGAAATAACTTTACCTCTTTTTTCCGTGCATTGAGCCGACAAATTTATGGACACATCATCAATTTAAAGTTTATTTTGGTAGCTCAGGAAATTAACTAATATGCGTCATATGTTCGGTTTGATAGCTTCATTATATAACAAAGTAACAACTATATAAATGTGGAAACAAAAAAACAACAACTAGTACTAAAATAGAACAATAATATGATGTCTAAAACAAAGGAAAATAAATTGTCTTCAACTGATGATTAGTTTCACCAGTTTGCATTTTTTTCCCACCTTCATGATACAGCTGCAGGCGCTCGACATCCTTACTCAAACCTAAACAGAAAAAAGGTCTTAATGAATATAATTGTTCTTAGCATGAACACTTATATTGATTTAACTGAACTTTTGTTGAATAGAACAAAATGAAGATTTTTATTTTTGTGCAAAAGAGTAGTACCTAGCGCGATTGCCAGATCGCATATTGTGAACGGCACATTATAACAAGCAAATTTGAAGATCCTTTGGCCCAGATCAAAGGAATCAAATATCTCCTTAAACAAATTATTCGAAACAAAAATTCGCGACATTTCAGAAAAATGGGCAAAAGGGGTTAGATTCAATTTTTTCTTGTGTAACTCGATCATTAAAGAAGCCAAGGAAGCCTTGTAGAATTTGACTATACGTAATGATCAACAACGCAATATGACAGCCTTACAAGCTGTATACAAAAGATTAAAAAAAATACTAATTAAATCAAGACAGTACAAGCAAAACCCAACCTAATTTGCTCTATGGTGACAACAATAATATCCCTTGACTCTTTTACTTGAATCAAAGGATTTGACCATTTGACTCTTTTCTATTAAAGAGTCTGACCTTTTATTCGAAATCAACATCTAGACTACACATCAGATCATATCACGTAAATCAATAATTTATAATTGATATAACATTAACTTATTTTGGCAATTGAGCCAACACGTTATCTTTTTTCGGGTTTAGAAAAGATGAAAATTGGAGTGATGATAGTAATTTTAAATGGATTATAACAAAAGATGAAAACTACTAAATTACCTTATTACAATAATATTAAAATATTATTATTTATCGGTAAATATTCTCATATTTGTGACCGATACACTATGTCCAAAAAAAGATCTATTTTGCATGGCCCGGTGAAATCATTTTATAGTTGCAATGTTGTTAATTACCCACCGACTCATATTGAAAAACCAATTTTGATATTACTAGTGATATTTGTGTCAGTCTGATAATTTGATTATCCACCAATATCTTAATTTTGTTTTTTTTTTTGCCTTCACAACCAATTTTTTGCATAAAAAGTAATTTTAAATATAGCAATTTTTTTCGGACCAACTCTTATACAACATCCAATTCAATTTGTATGATTTGGTTTATAGTACTTTGACTTAGTTTTTGCATGAACTCATGAAAAAAGTTTCAGTTTGCAGCTTGAGATGCATGTTATTTAGCAACAAGAGGGGCTAAATATTAAATTTAGTTTTTTCTAATCAAGTTTCACACGATATTTGAGTTAAAATAAATATTAAATTTGTTGATTTTGTAAAGATTAACATATGTAAATTATTCTAGTAATGATGGGAATAATTATATATGGTGCTTATATTTTAAATTTGTGGGTACGAATTTAAATTGATTTATTATTAAAATTAAATTTTACTACGTGATGTATCTTTTTTATATACATATCTATGTCAACATCTTCTTACATGATGAATAAGATTAAGTAATTTCATACTAGAGAGAAAAGAGAGTAAAAAATATTCGAAATTGAAAAATTTAATGACAACTAAAATGATAAAAATATTATAACGTACATTGGTGATAGCATAAGAATTAAAAGTTAAATTTCTATAGTTAATATTTATCATCATATATGTGTGCAACGGGCCTTCCTCGTCGTCAACATGGTATCAATCATATGATTATAGATTCATCAACATAGTATTAACGGGCTTTCCTCATCTTCAACAATAGATTCATAAAAATCAAATGTATCGTCGTAATGTATAAATGGAGGAAGTGGATACCCAAGAAATAATTGTAGAATAAAAAATATATATAAAAGTTTTAACTAATTGTAGAATAACAAATATGTATAAAAGTTTTTGCATTAACTAAAACTTTAGTGAATTAATAAAATTGCTGGTTTTATAGTTCTTTAAGCTCATGTTATTATATTTGATTGATAATTATATTAAATTAGTAAAACAATATAAGGACCAATTGATAACAATAATATAATTGATTTTAGTTAAAATTATATGGTATGTTAAATTTTCATGCATATTTTAATTAATTGTGAAAATAACCAACAAAATAAATAAATTTAACTTGAATTAGATCAATTATGAAAATTAGTGGAACTTCTAATTGAATTATAACATCAATGGATATAATGGAAATCATAAAAAAATTTAAAGCCATAATAACAAAATGAAATTACAAAACTGTCATTGATGATAAATGAATTTAAAAGTAATAATTTATATTAAATACTATGCTGAAATAATAAAAAACAACTTCAGTTTGTATGTTAAAACATTATGTGTTTGGCAACGGAATGAATAAGCTTATTCCGAATAAGGCTTATTCGGGATGTTGCCAAACGTCTTTTGAATAAGCCTTATTCCGAATAAGGCTTATTCAAACCCCTTATTCTAATACCACCTCTATGGTGGTATTAGCTCTTATTCGGAATAAGAGGAGAGAGGAGAGAGGAGAGAGGAGAGAGGAAAGCTTATTCCAAAAGTTGAATAAGCTTATTACAAAATAAAAATATTTTGGTGCGAAAAATATAGTATTATGATTTTAATTTCAATTTAAAAGTAATATGGCATAATGACAATATTAAAATTAGAATTATAAATATTAAATGTCGAAATATAAACTTGAAATTGAGTAAATAACTAAATATGAAAATTTTATTTTGGAATGGAAATCAGGACTTAATCAATTCCTGTACGCATGACCACCCCTCACCTCATTTCTCAATACCACCCCTCATCTCATTTATCAATTCTCATCCGATCCCCTCTCTTCCTCGTTCTGTGCGACCCACTGCCACCTCACCCCAGTGGAGTGTGGCTCCGCTCCACCCTTCCCCGACCCACTGCCACCTCACCACTTGGCAAAAAGAAATAATGCTGTCATCAATGATTTTTCGATTTTTTTTTGCTGATTATCAATACCACGATAACAATATTTTTTTGTGCTGGCTTTATACATCTATACATCCTACAATTATATTTTATAAAATTATTGATTCTGATTTGCAAAATCTAAATTCAATTTGTTTTAATAAAATCAGAATAATACGATAAAAAGAATTGTCAAATTAAAGTCGAGCTGTGTGTTCATTTATGCAAATTTTATATAATATACAGAAAATATGATGCTTGTCAGTTTATGTTATAATGAATCTTTCCTATTCTGATTTTGTTTTTATATTGAATGAATTGTGCCAAAATATGATTTCAATTTGCAGAGGTCAAGAGACAGTACTTGTAATTTCATTTGAAGAAAAAGAGCACAACACTCGAAAGGTAACAAAAAATTAATACAAGCCACTGAGGTGAAACAAATAATCAAAATAAAATAAACAATAATTAAAAAAAAAATTTGATGGGAGGCTTGGCTTTCCCAGTTGTCAAGATCAATTCTAAATTCTGGACTGTGCAAAACATTTTTTTTCTCTCTGATGTATTATCCGAACTTATTCTCTGTTTCCGAAAAATTGTAAACCATTATATATATTCTTCTAAATAAAAATTACTAGAAATGTAACCAAACAAATATAAAATTCTTGATAATGGAATTTGAGATATGCAAAATTATTTTAAAATCGGTTAGCTTAATTTGGTAGAACACTTTTGAAAGGTTGCCATAATGTTAAATTGAGAAAATTTAATAATATGTGAATTAACACTCCTTATTACACTACAAAAGGACTGTGTTGCCTAATTGCCTTCAGAGGGGGAGGGGGGAGGAGGAACGATTTTTTTTTAATGAAAACAGGGGGCCATGTCCCCTATCTTTTGCATTAAGTTAAATAAAGTTCAATTACCTGATCTAGCCAGCGATGACCAAAATAAAAGGAAAAAAAGAAAGAAAAAAGAAAGATGAAGATTATATGAGAAATTAAAAGAAGCTAAGACAGTATAGCTCTTGCATTTTCTAACTAGACAACCAATCTAAGAAGGAAGAAACTGCGATCGGTTATCCGTTAATTTTCCGTCTTTTTTATCTCACCTAATGGTTTGACTAAAGTATTCTTATTTATTTCATATTAAAATTCAGTTAAAAAATAAGGGGGAAAAAATCCACTCTTCTTTTTTCCCAAGAACGCAGCTTATTATTTACCATTGGACATATTTGCCCTCGTCTCGAAATCAATTTAGCACTGGTTAATGGTTATGAAATTTGATAGTAGCAACGATTCTATTTACGGTGTTTTTAGTATGGAGTTTGAATAAGACTTATTCGGAATGAAACCAAACGCGTTTTGAATAAGACTTATTTTGAATAAAGACTTATTCAATTTCTTATTCTAATTCCACCATATAGATGATATTAGAATAAGGAGTTGAATAAGTCTTATTTCACATTTTGTCAAACACACCTTTAAACTCGTTTCTTCATGACAGACAGAGGAAGGTCACCATTACAATCTTGACGTGCTTGAACTGCCCTTGTGGAGTAGACTTGACTTATCTGATTTCTTTCCCTTGTTGAAATTCATCTGTAATTCATGTGTTATTTCTCGGAAGCATCCTGGATTTATATTTTTGCATTCTTTCACTTATCTGTTGATGGAGATCGTTATCATCGTCGTTAAACAAGGGAATGTATTCGAAGCAGTTTTTTCAATACCCTACCGTTTACCGAAAATTTCCGGTAATATCGGATATAGGAACGGTGGCCGAAATGGCGATATTCGATATTTAGAGAGGAAATACCGGGAAATTTTGGGAAAATACTGGATTTCGGTCACTGACCGGTATGGATGCCGGTAGTGTATTGAAAACCATGATTCGAAGACTTGAAAAGTCTAGGGTCAAAGTCCATAATAAAAGACTTAAGATTCAGGGAGTGTACTAGTAAAAATACTTCTAAATCATTGAATGGCTTCTCATTTATTGGTGCCAACTTCTAATGAATATTCAGTAGTACAAAGCACACCCAAGAAATTAACCAAAAAAAAAAAAAAGAACAGCAATTTTAATGGAAGAACAAGATGCTTATTTCTTATGCTTTGCTGGCTATGTTGTAAACTTCACAAAAAACCTTGCTCCTTTTATATATATATATATCTCGGAGATGTCAGATGTAGCAACTTTAGATCTTGCATATCTAATTTTTGTTCTTGCTCAACAAAGGATCAACAATGCTTTTCCACGTGTTGTAATCTACTGTTGAGTTAGAAAGAGGCATGCCATTGACAAAGAAAGAAGGGGTCCCAGCTACACCTCTTGAGCAACCGTACTGCACAAAACATATCGACCAATATTTTTATTTAACCAACAATATAATGTTCAATTATTCATATAGAGTCACATAAGTAAATATAACCTTCTTGGATGATGCACAAATAAAATAATTTTTTTTAAAATAACTAAATGGTTCTCACCTTGAAAGAAATCCTAGCTGCTTGATCAGTACTTGAATCATTGAAACCTGAGTGAAATGCTGTACTGAAGCTCTCACCTACAACTGTTAGTGCTAATTTCGTCATGTCGGCTACTATTGAGGCCCTTGGAATCCAATAAGTTGGGCGATTGTAATATTTCTCCTGTTTGATCATCAGATAACATCAGCAATTTGAAAAATTGGCAAATAGTTGAGACAATTATTATTGTTCTGAGCTTAACCTGAGTCTTGAAAAATAGCTCAAGTAGGGGATAAACAGAGGATGAGTTTAGCTTGTTTGCTATGTGAAGTGAACGGCATGCAGTGAAGGAATTGCTGTGATATCTGTAAATATGTACAATAAATAAGATTCAAATGTGAAGTTTTGTGTGCTTACAAATGATTCATTTAGAAAAGAATAAACTTTAAAAAACAATAAAAATAGAAATCGTTAAAACTGTACTTGTTGATTGTAAGTAAATCCTTGGTGGGATTGATTTGTACGTTCGCTCTCAAGGAAACATCTGATTAAATTTTCCATGATTTTGTAACTAAGAAAGTTTATTTTATTAAATGAAACATGTGACTGCTGATGTGTCCTGTACCGGAATACTTGGGTCCCATAGATGTAGACAAAATACTACAACAGAGTTATTGGGCTACAAAATAAAATACAGCTCACCCAGCAATCAAGACCTATAAGACCAAGGCAGATATTCTTTTATGAAATTAGAAATGGAGTCAAAGTAATAATATTTTGCTTTTACACTTTTCAAACAGAGCTAAAAGTGCATTTGCTCATTGGAACAAATTCCTAATGTAATTTCGCTAACCATGACATTGATTGTCTAACAGCATCATTGAAAGTCACAAACTCACAATAAAACTAAATTAATTGAACTTACGGCAACGGGAAAGGATGGACTCATGGACAACCAGCGACAATCGACCAGAGTAATGATCCAATGCCTGCTTTAGAGGCAGCCATGAGTCGCGGCTGTCGGGACAGTGTGGATCGAGAAAGGCCTCAACAGCGACCGATTCACCCCAAACAGTAGGCTTTTTGTACACAAACCCATCGATCTTAGCCGGAATTGGGAGCTGAGATTTGCACAGTGAGAAGCAGAGAAAGAGCATCACTAGGCACAATAAAGGATTTGTCATGATTTTTTCCTTTTGCCTTTTTAAGTTCCAGTTGGGTTTTCTTACTGCGTGGAAAGAGCAGTAGAAAGGAAGGGAATATATTTGTTTTGTGCCTTTGTGGAAATGGATGCAAGGTGGTTATATACTCTTCAAAAAAGAACATCTGCACCTATGCGCGGACTAGGATATGTAAACTTGGAAAAATCCAAATATATACTCTTCCAATTAGAATATCCCACAAAATATATACTCTTCCAACAAAATATATGCACTAACCGAACATATATTGGTAAGTTTGTGCAGATATTCCGACATATATATTTGGTTTGTGCACCTTTTACCAAACATATATATTCCGGAATATATTTGATTTGTGCTATGGGGCTAGGACTGTATATGAGCCGAGTTCGAACGAGTTGAGCATAATTCGAACTCGTTACAATTCGAGTCAACTCGTGACACGTTCGGGAGGCAGTTCCGAGCTATCCAAACTAACTCGAACTCGTCATTTTGTAACTCGAGTCAACTCGTGACTCGATATAGAACTCGTGAATATAGTGAGTAGATGCAATGATTATCTAAAAATAATAATTCTACACATACACAAACAAATATCTTAGAACCCATAACAAATACATAAACCAAGTTGTGTTGTGCATCGAAACGGAAAGATATTTGGGGACTAAGCCGTTTTTGGTTATACAGTATACACTGATATAATATTTTTATTTTCAGCATGTATACGTTGCTGATTCGAGTTGGGCCGAATCGAGTTGAGCCTAACTCGAACTCAGTAAATAAAACTCACGAGTCAGCACAACTCGAGTTTCTAGAACTCGAGTCGTGTTAACTCGAGTTACCAACGAGTTTTTTTCGAGTCGAGTTCGAGTAACTTGTTTTAAAATTAATGTCTTAAAATTGAATTGGTAAGTTTACTTAATTGCTGACTAGGATATGAAGTTAGAAAAAATATGCCAACATGGCATCTTAAACTAAGACGTTATAAGTGGCGTCTTTAAATTAAGAATCGCCGACTCGTAGGTGTAATTTTACATCGTATTTTTGCGTCGCTCGTCCGAAAAAAATGTTTCTAATTTTACCCATCGCTGCTCATCTCTTCCTAATAGAGAAATCGCTGCTCTAATGTCGATGCTCCTCTCTTCAAAATAGAAAAATCGCTGCTCCTATCTTCCAAATAGAAAAATCGTTACTCCTCTCTTCCAAATAGAAAATGTTCCTCCTTCCGAAGCTCCTAAATTTAACCATTGTAATAGCGGATGAAAATAGAAAATAGCTATAAAAATCTGACCCACCCCCTCTTCTATCTATCAATTGCTCACAAAGACTATTCTTGGCTTCGCTCAACAAGGTATCTGCATTCCCCTTATTTTAGGTCTAATTTCTTTTTCAAGTAATTTATTTTTTCTAAATCATTTTTGGCTGTCCAAATTGAGATGTGTAACGGTGAATGGGACAAAACGGTTGCGAATGATATACTATCATACCAATATAATTGACTCACAAAATGACAAAAGCAGAGTTATAAAGTCATATATGTCTAATTAATTTATATACCAATTTCCTCCGTATGAGACATTCATTAAAAAAATATTGTTGTTATATCTCATCAATTCATTATCGCACATAGCATTGTTGATTATAAGATAGCAGCCAGTAAGTCGTTGAAACCCACTGGTACCAGGTTGAAAAATATTTCGTTAGTGTCATCTGATTACGCTGGAGCTTCAGTTGTCCATATGTAATTGAAGCATTGCAGCTCAAAATAACTCTAAAATGAAATGAATTTTTCTTCACTTTTTGGCATGCATATCCATAACCATGGATGAATGCATGTACTATTGTACTACCTGTCTTTGTACTTTTTTTTTTCTAAATAAAACAAGCACAGAGGTTGGCTTCGTCAAAAGTTTATATTACAAGCATGAAAATTTTGGACAACTAACAGAAAGATAGAAATCAAGCATGGATCAATCAGGAAATAAGAAGAATGGTAATGCAGAACCATCTTCTAGAAACAGGGAATCAAATTGGAGTAATGAGCAAACGACACTCTTGTTGAATTTGGCATGAGAAGAGCAACTCGCTTTTCGAGGCTCCGAGCCAGGGACATTCACCATACAAATATGGAAAAAATTTGCTATTGTTATCAATTCACAATCAGTACCAGAACGTGAAAGTCATGACTTACAAACACGCTGAAAAATAATAATGTGTGATTTTTATGATTACAAGAAATGTATCGAAAAGAGAGAATGGGGTTGGGATTATGTTAACCACGTGGCATATGGTCCCGAAAACGAATGGGAGGAACTAAAGGAGGTAATGCACTTTTGTTGATTATTATATACAATTAGATTTGCATTACTTTTGTTGATTAATTTATTGATATGTTGTTTTTCAACTTACATTACAGAAAAATTCAAAGTTATAGAGGTGCAAGTCGAAACTCTTTGAGTATTTTAATATAGTGGATGAGATTGCTGAATTTAATATGGCAAGCAGACATGCAAACTAGTTTATGGAACTAAAGACGACATGCAAACTAGTTTTCGTTTCTATACTTTGAAGATTTCTTTGGAATTAAATTGTAGTGTTTTATTTCAAAAATATATATTTCAGACTTGGTACATCTTTTTAGATTTCATGTTATGTTTGTTAGATTAAAATTTTCAGACAATATTAGTTAATTTTCTACCTTGTTGGGACTACTTGTATCAGTACAGAAATATTGTTTGTTATTTACTTGTCTTGTTTCATTGACTCAAATGTCACAGATCATAGGCATTAAACAACAAAAACAATACAATACACTGTTTCGTACTCCATTTCAAAGAAATGGTTTGTAGACAGAGGATGAGTTTAGCTTGTTTGCTATGTGAAGTGAACGGCATGCAGTGAAGGAATTGCTGTGATATCTGTAAACATGTACTATAAATAAGATTCAAATGTGAAGTTTTGTGTGCTTACAAATGACTCGTTTAGAAAAAAATTAATTTTGAAAGATAATAAAAATAAAAATCTCTAAAACTGTACTTGTTGATTGTAAGTAAATCCTTGGTGGTACGTTCGCTCTCAAGGAAACATCTGATTAATTGTTCCATGCTTTTGTAACTATGCAAGTTTATTTTATTAAATGAAGCATGTGACTGTTGATGTGTCCTGTACCGGAATACTTGGGTCCCATAGATGTAGACAAAATACTACAACAGAGCACTGTGACTTATTGGGCTACAAAATAAATTACAGCTCACAGACCAATCAAGACCTATATAAGACCATGGCAGATATTCTTTTTGAAATTAGAAATGGAGTCTTAAGTAATAGGGGCAATTAGGATTAGGGGAAAAATGAAAAATCAGCAAGGAGAAGAGGGGAGGTAACGATAAACAAAATAAGAAGAAATATTACTCAGAAAAATTACTCAAGAGTTTAAGGGAAAAATCAGAAAGGAGAAAAATTAGGATTAGAGGTAGGTATTGTTGGGCCTTCGTAAGAGATAGAGATGACTCAAAAGTCAGAGTCGTGCAGCGTCTCCGAGTACCGCATCTCTGCTCTCTTGGCGGTGAAGTCCATGATGCCGCGTCAAGCGACACCGCGCCGCTCAATACGTGAAGAAATTTAAGCTCCCACCAAAGCATATGGGAAGAAATGGACATAACACAACATTTTCGGTTTTCTAATCAATCCAAATGCATAAATTTAATAAGGACATTCTAGGAATTATAGAAAAATCTGACATAAAAATATGTTTTTTAACATGTTTTAATTGAAAATAATGGCATAAAATCAATTTTTGTGGTTTTATGATGGCATATATCAAATTAGTCGTTCTGTGATGACATATTTGGAATTAGATTATTTTGGAGTGGCATAAAACCAATTTTCTCTAAGTAATAATATTTTTTGCCTTTACACTTTTCAAACAGAGCTAAAGGTGCATTTGCTCATTGGAACAAATTCCTAATGTAATTTCGCTAACCATGACATTGATTGTTCAACAGCATCATTGAAAGTCACGAACTCACAATAAAACTAAATTAATTGAACTTACGGCAACGGGAAAGGATGAACAACCAGAGACAATCGACCAGAGTAATAATCCAATGCTTGCTTTAGAGGCAGCCATGAGTCTCGGCTGTCGGGACATACTGGATCGAGAAAGGCTTCAACCACGACTGATTCACCCCAAACAGTAGGCTTTTTGTACACGAATCCATCGATCATAGCCGGAATCGGGAGCTGAGATTTGCATAGAGAGAAGCAGAGAAAGAGCACCACTAGGCAAAATGAAGGATTCGTCATGATTTTTTTTCTTTTGCCTTTTTAAGTTCGAGTTTGAGTTCTCTTAATATGTGGAAAGAGCAGTAGAAAGAAAGGGAATATATTTGGTTTGTGCCTTTGTGGAAATGGATGCAAGGTGGTTATATACTCTTCAAAAGATGGTGCATTAGTTAGCTGGGGTCATGGAGAACCTCCAATAATTCAAATTAATGCTTTTAAGGGACCACTTAAAATTTTTTTTAATCACCACATAAAGAGTATTTAAAGGGATGATGAGTTGCTAACTGGTTGTACGTCTCAATCTAACAAAATCACTAGTATGCTGCTTATGCACTCTTTTCTTTTGGGAGCCGCTACTGTTGTCAAAAAATGAGCCTTCAAATTTCTTCTGTTCTACGTTTTAACTTTTTGGGATGTTTGTAAGTGCATGGAATTTGTTCTAGTTTCAAGATTTTGTTAGAACAAAAAATGAGCTAATTTAGACCAAGATAAACAAGCTATTTCATGCACTTTCAAATAAGAAATAACTTATTCTTATTATTATTCCATGCATTTTCAAACATCCCTACTTGGTTCATTTTTTATAATTGATTTATTTGAAGTTTAAGGTTCTGATTCAAAATCTCTGACCTGCACTGATTTGTCTTCACCTACTGGCCAATCAAAATTATGTTTTTATCTTATCCGATCAGTCTTGTGCGTCCTGGTTAGCTGCCAAATAGCTGGGCCCGACCCGAAATGCTGATGGAATATGTTAATTAATTAACATCATTATATATATACAGAGGTATGCTATGGTGCATCGCGATGTATTGAGGCTTTTGTACATTGCAATCATTATCCGTCAACCGTTTTATAAATTGACAAATCTAATTAAATTAATCCAATCTACATATTGAAATCTCATTACAAACCAAATTTTATATTTTTTAAATTTTTTTTACTATTTTTTTCGAATTTTCTAAAACTTTTCTTTTTTGGAAACCAATTAATAATAAAGAAATTCTAAAAATAGCATGTTTTAAAAAAATCGAAAAAAAATAGTAAAAAAATTCCAAAAAATATAAAATTTGGTTTGTAATGAAATTTCAATATATAGATTGAATTTATTTAGTTAAATTTTCAATTTGTAAAACTATCGACAAATATGATCGTGATGTACAAAAGCCTTAATACATCGCGATGCACCATAGCATTTCTATATATATATATATATATATATATATATATATATTGTCAGATTGTATCACGATCACATGCAAATGAAATATTCAGTCCGGTCCAATAAGAGAGACAATGTTTGCGGTTCATGAACTCGAATCTATAATTATTCGTAATTATCTCGTTTGAATTGATTTCAAACTAATAAACTATTAGCAAACTAAACTATAAAGTTGAAAACATCACAAATCAAATTTAAAATTAGATCCTACTCATTCGAAAGTAGTTCAAAATTAGCTTGATATATATGTATCTATGTAAATAATATTATTTTTTTAGAACTAGTTCTTGGTTTAGTATTACACAAAAAAAAAAGTACTTTCAAGGGGAGGTCATGGATTTGAAACCTGAAAGGTGTTTTGTGATATTTAATTTCGAAATACGCAATCTTTTTAATATTTATCGATTATCAGATATTTTCGGAATAGTATTCGAAATGACAGTATCTAGTATTAAGAGATTAAGTATCGAAAAATTCAAAAAATTATCGGATTCCGACAACTAACCGATAAGGATGCTGGTATGGTATTGAAAACATTTGAAATAAGTTCGAAAACTTAAGATTAGATACACAAGTCTATATATAACGTGTAAGATCATATAAAATGAGTCTGCAACGTCTCTTTTATAAGAGACGTTTAGATTAATCAGATAAGGAACACTTTCCTGAAAAGATGCCAATATGTCAGTTTCTTAATTAGCGGTCTGGTGGTCCGCTAGTAAATATAACGGTCCACTCAGAACAATGTCTCCACTATATCTTTATCTTTACTACTTATAAAAGCACCAGTTCAAAGGTCTATCCAAAATTTGAACCCAAAGGAGCAAACAATTGTTTACCCAATGCAATATGGACCGTTTATTTTTGTGATTTGATCAGATCAGTGGTCTGGATTGAACATGCAGTTAAAAGGTTTAAACCTTTAATATAGACCTGTTAACTTTTCGCTGGCGGAGAGGAATTACGCTGGGTCAAGAACGCAGTTTGCGAGTTCGATTCTCTGCGCTCTCTCTTTCCAAAAATCTTTCAATTTTTCGCTCGATTTTTCTCTCGCTTCCCTACCGCAACTAGGGATTTCAGAAATGGAAATTTCGCTGTCTTAACTACAGGAATCCTAACTCCTGATGCACGTCTTTCCTGCGCCGCACCCTTCTCTTATTCTCCAAATCGCCTCCCTTCCCTCTCCAAACCCTAGACACCACCCTACAGGTCTCTCTCTCTCTCTCTCTCTCTCTCTCTGTCCCCCTCCCTCCCCGATTAAAAAATTTATCCAATATTTCTCAAATCACCTCATAATTATAATTACAAGGTAACGTATTTTGTGTCTCAATCTATTTCAAGCCAAAAGTTTATGCTTGGGAACTAGGACACCTTACAATTCTGAAATTGAGTTGCTAAATTATGCTTTTAAGTAGGATTAGGAGCCTCGACTTGTGCGATGCCCGGTTATTACGATATCAGCGACATCCTCATGGAAGATGAGGTATGGAATGAGTTTGGATATGTTCTGCATTTTTCCTTTACTTATTTTCTAAAATGAAGATATTTTCAGATGATTTTTTTTTTTTTTGCAATTTTTAAATAGGCTGTATCAGTTGCTTTTCATGTGGGAGCAAATGGAGTTGGTCTACTTGATTCTGGTACAGAAACAAATAGTGTATGTTTTCCTCACTATTAGTTAAGTAATGCATATTGCTGTCGTGTTCTGGTTTTGTAAATCCATTCACTAGACCAAAAATGGGGCTAATCCCTCTCTGGCACTTACCAGTGCCATCACATGACAGTTAGTTATTGATTCTTCAATTATGTTTCAGCAGAATTTTAGTAAGAGAATTGATTGAGAAAATCCCAAATTTGCATAAAGTACCAAGAGAAAACAGAAGTTAGAGAAAGCTCTGGCATGTTAATAGTCTTGTGATCTTGTCGTGTCTAATTGTATTGTATTTTCTTTTCATAAAGGTTGAAAAGGGAGCAAAAATAGACCTTCCATTCTGGCTAGCACATGAGCTCTGTCGGAGAAGAGCTGTGTCAATTACCATACCATCCTGCTTTGGTCAAAAGTAATTATTTTCTTCACAAAATTACAATCTACTTTTTCAGCATATCTCGAAACTATAATTTGTGTCAGCATAGTAAATTACAAGGTACTGGATATAATTCGTGCTCTCGTATAGTAAATTACAAGATACTGGGTGCTACAGTTCTGATTTAGGTATTGTACCAGTTCATTTGCAAGTTCTCTGGTATATGATTTTTATAGTTGGTACTATAGAGCTGCCAACCCATTCCATCTCTCTTCTTCCCTTTCCTTATAATTCATTTTTGAATAATCATAATTAATTTAATGAATCATGAACTGTAGATTAATAAATTTCTATTACTTATGCAAGATTAGTTTAATTTTTTTTTAATTTGTTAATTTTTTTTCATTTGCTAATGATATAGAATGAAGAAAGACGTACAAGCAGATGCTGCATGTGTTGATCTGGGAACGCGCTATCCCTACTTTTATGAGTTTGGATGCAAACTATTTCCTTTGGATGCGAAAGCGTGAAGAAATAGTATGGCAGAAGAGACGCATCTGGTTGTATGACTTATAAGTCCCTCATGATATTTTACCGTTACTTGAATATCAGGTTTAGGAAAAATAAATACATGTGATTTTCGGCAAATATGACTGGTATGTAATGCTTTGTGATTTGTTTTTTTCTTACTGATTTGTCTTGTAAAGAATTTATTTCATGTTTCTCTTATAAATTACTTTCAGTCAAATCTCAATTAAACTAATTTTACCTTGTTCAACTCTGGAACTTTGCAATTGTGCCTCACCCAGTATCTGGTGTTTAGGAATACAGGCATGGAATTAGCATTTCAGTTTCAATTGAAGCCCAGTTAGTGCTAAAGGTACAAATTATTCAACTGAGATGTCCTAAGAATCCCATTCAATTTATAAACTGATTGAAAATAATTAAGTGATGGTGATTTCTGTAATAAAAGTTCAATATTGACTTGATGCAAACACAACTCGACCTGTTTGTATGTGACCTTGACTTGCAATTAACAAAATTTCTAAGTTACGAACAACTATTATCCAACCATTGACACTGAAATGGAAAAAAAAAAATTTAGAAATTCTTGGTTGTGGCTACCAAGTAACTGAAATGGAAAACTTAAAAAGTCAAATAATAGAAATATTAGTACTTACTAAACTTCAGGATTAGCTTACTTCAAATGCTTGATAACATGCTCATACAAACTTGGAACCCTTGCCAGGGGCAAAATTGTCAACATCTACAGGTGTATAATTTTGCATTCTTTCTGAACCATATGATGAACCATACTGGTATTTTTACAAGTACTGGAGTCTAGGGATTCAGTGTGACTCAGTAGGTTCTAACATTTAATGTACCAATAATGTTTTTATTTATATTTAATTTTTATATATTTATTTATGGGCTTTGAATCAATGTTCTCTGTTATTATTTTTTTTGTCAAATTGAAGAATTAATCTGCTTCTTGGTTGCTCCTGTTTCAGATAGAGAAAAAATGTTGATCCTGAACTTGATCCAGTAGGTGCATGGCACAACCTTTTTCCTCTTGGTGTACGGTGTATGACTGCCACCTTGGCTAGCAACATAAAATGATGACGTCATATGGTGATTGAGTTCCATGAGTCTCTTTTAGTTGATCAAGAAGATTATACATACAACATCACCCTGTTTTAGTTTTTATTTTCTGGGTGTTGGTTTTTTTTGCGTACTAGGTGATATTTGTTCGATACAATGAGTTGTTTGATACAATGAGTTGCGTACTAGGTGATATTTTTTATTGTAAAAACTTTGAACCCTTGTGATTCTTTTTTTCGTCAGAAAAAGAAATGTTTATGTAATAGAGATTGATATAGTGAAACTAAATTAGTTTATTTGAATTGTTCTGATTGGTTAAGAGCATGTAACTTCAATATAAATTTTATTGATTCCAATCTCTACAAAATGATGCTGGTTGCAATTCCATTTTACTAATAGATATAATTATCTTCATTTTGTGTCATCAAACCAAAATCATATAGATAGCCACACAAGCATATATTGCAATTTACACAACATTTCGGCTAATAAAAAAAATATTAATAATGGATCAAATAAAATTACTTGCACCTCCTTGGAATGCATGTGCGCAATGTTGTTTTTAATTTGTTCTAGCCACAATTATCGTTAATAAATAGAGCTGTTATAGTACTAATTACAGCTCAATTAAAGAGGGCAATAATTGATAAATATCTGGAGGGAGTTACATTTTAAGCAATAATTGGAAATAAAATATTTAGAGATAAGGCTAATTGCAGAAAGAATAGGGTATAAAGTTATAAATGAGGTATAGGACAAGTGAGAAAATAAATGATATGTGAAGAAGATCAAGCTAGAAAATAGCTCTAGATTCTATAACTGACATTTCTAATTAAGATAACGATGATATATTAGTTTCCAATTAAATATAACCTTGAATCATGCGTAGAGCAATTCTTTAAGAACAATAAAAAAAAATTCACGTAAAAAGAATATATACTAAAAGAGGAAATACTTATTGCAGTATTTTATTTGATAATAAATGTCCTTATTAGATCATATGTAGCGCAGTTCTTTAAGAACAATAAAAAATGTTCACATAAAAAGAATATATACTAAAAGTTTTTTTAAATATATCAAATAAATATTGCCCGCACATTGAGCGGGCACTGCTGCTAGTAATACTAACAAGCTTAATCAGTTTGTGTTTCAAGTAATTAAGTTTTATTTTTCAAAACTCGGTAGCTACTAGCGGGCTGTTGGTTAGTATGTTGAGATCAAAGCTCATGACAAAGTCCATAGATTTCAATTTGCAGAGGTCAAGAGACAAAGTACTTGTACGTAGGCCTGTCAATATCCATCCGTTTCGTATGTTTTTATTCTGTTCCGTCCAGAACGGAATGGAAATGGAAGAGTTTTTAGTAATGTTTCAGCATACGGAACAAAAACGGAATGGAATGCTGTTTCATTTAGATGGACGAAACGACTCATTTACATTTTGTTAATTAATGTTTTTCCGTCGTCGGCCCAGTATCCAGCCCAAGCCCAGTCGAGAGGAGTGCTGAGAGGCGAACAAATAGAGGTGCCCTAGCCGTCTCTCTCTCGCGAGTATCGCCTCTCCTCCTCGCCTCGGGTCCGTATCATCTACCAACCTTTTGAGGTTGGTAGAGTCCTTTTGAGGTTGGTAGAGTGCCAATATTTGATCCGAGCCGTTAGATCTAATCTCGACGGTTAAAATTTTTCGGGCTTATCAATCTAAGTTACATGCATGGGGCTCCCTTAACCGTTGAGATTAGATCTAACGGTTCAGATTAGAGGTCGTATTCTACCAACCTTAAAAGGTGGGTAGAGGATGTGATTCCCCTCGCCTCTCGCCTCCTCCCATCGGAATCTATCCTCACCTCCGATCTGACCCAAGAGAGAGAGAGAGACGGCTGCCTCTTTGCCTCTCTTCTCACCCTCGATTACTATCTCCATCTCTCTCTCTTTCCATTTTGAATCCCTCTCCCTCTTGACTGCCTCACAGTCACTCACCCACCCCTGCCCTCCTCTCAAAACTGAACCCTTATTCTCTCACTCCTCTCAAAACTGAACCCCTTCTTGCCTCAGCTAGCAAAAGACACGACTGAGAAGGCCGTGTTCTCAGATCTATGCTTCAGGCCTGAGAGCATCATCGCAACTCGCCTCGACTCTTTTTGTTGACTGACTTTTCCTCAAGGTTTTCTTTTTCTTTTAACTAAGTTATTTGAAGATATTTTACTGAAGTTTTGCTTGAGTTTTTAGTTTTTTTTCAGTTAGCTTTTTGGTATTCGAATATTTTCCAACATGAAGTTTCGATTGAATTTTTTCTAATGCATGAAAATATTAGAATATTCTCTCTAGTATACTTACCCTTCTCTTTTCTAAATTGTGTTTTGATTTCTTGTTTTCATTTGCTTTTGTTGAGTTAAATTGTTTTAATTAATTTAATGTTATTGATTCTAAACTGTATTATGGTACTGGTACTGAGGTACTAGTAATGGTACTGGTACTGAGATACTGGTACTAGTAATATTTGAGGTACTGATTCAATTTGATTTTGGGTTGATTTCTGCAACTTGATTGTTTGTACTCTGACTTTGATATTTGAGGTTTTCAGTTTTACTATGAATCTAATTCTTTCACATTTCTTTGCATTTCTATCATTATTCTGAAAATTATAACTTATGCATTTTGTGTTTTCTCGACACTGATATTCTACCAGTAACGACGATTTGAGAGATGGCATTAATATTCACATTTCGTCTTTTGACAGCGTCATTTTAGTTTAAGTGAGGATTTGAGAAATAACATTAATATCCTAACATATATCTTTGGTTAATTTTTTTGTCTAATTTTTTTATTACTAACATTTTTAACGTTTGTTCCGTTCAATCACGCGAACATTAAACAAAAAAAATTGTTACGTTCTAAAAACGGAACATAAACAGAACTGAATATAGTTACGTTGCAATGAACGGAACGTACACAAAAGTTACTATTTTCGTGTACGTTTTGCACGTTTGACAGCCCTACTTGTACGTAATTTTTTTTGAAGAAAAAAGAGTGCAACTCTGGAAAAGTAATAGAATATTTATACAAGCCACTGAGGTGAAACAAATAATCAAAATAAAATAAACAATAATTAAATAAAGTTCATGAGAGGCTTTGGCTTTCCCAGTGGTCAAGATCAATTCTAAATTCTGGACTGCGCAAAACTTTTTTCTCTGATGTATTATTACAACTTATTCTCTGTTTCCGGAGAATTGTAAATTATTATATATTCTTTTAAATAAAAATAACTAGACATGTAATTAAACAAATATAAAATTCTTGACATATCTGCTTTCTTTCCCTGCTTAAAATTCGTCTATAATTCATGTTTTTATTTCTCTGAAACATCCTGGATTTATATTTTTGTATTCTTTCACTTGTCTGACGTTGTTGGAGATCGTTATCATCGTCGTTAAACAAGGACACATAAGGAGTGTACTATAATAGAAGGCTCAAGATTCAGGGAGTGTACTAGTAAAAACAATTCTAAATCATTGAATGGCTTCTCATTTATTGATGCCAACTTCTTATGAATATTCAGTAGTACAAAGCACACCCAATCGAAATCAACAGGAAAAAAAAAAAAAAGACCAGCAGTTTAATGGAAGAACAAGACATTTATTTCTTAAGCTTTGCTGGCTATGTTGTTAACTTCACAAATATATATATCTACTTATATTTTTATTTTTATATATCTCGGAGATGTCAGATGTCGCAATTGGCATCGATCTTTAAATCTTGCATGTCTAAATTTTGTTCTTGCTCAACAATGGATCAACAATACTTCTCCACGTGTTGTAATCTAATGTTGAGTTAGAAAGAGGCATGCCATTGACAAAGAAATAAGGGGTCCCAGTTAAACCTCTTGAGCACCCATACTGCACAAAATATATCGACCAGTATTACATTTCACCAACAATTTATTGTTCAGATAGAGTCGCATAACTAAATGATATATTCTTGGATGATGCAAAAGTAAAATTAGTTGCAAAAAAGAACTAAATGATTCTCACCTTGAAGGAAATCCTAGCTGCTCGATCAGTACTTGAATCATTGAAACCTGACTGGAATGCTGTACTGAAGCTCTCACCTACAACTGTTAGTGCTAATTTCGTCATGTCGGCTACTATTATGGCCCTTGACAGTCCATAAGTTGGTGCACTGTAATATTTCTCCTGTTTAATCATCAAATAACATCAATATTGGCTTAATTTGAAATTTTGGCAAACGTTCGAGGTGATTATGATTTTTCTGAGCTTAACCTGAGTTTCGAAAAATAGCTCAAGCAGGGGATAAAAAGAGGATGAGTTTAGCTTGTTTGCTATGTGAAGCGAACGGCATGCGGTAAACGAATTGCTGTGATATCTGTAAACATATACAATGAAAAAGTTTCAAATTTAAAGTTTTGTGTGCCTAGAAATGTTTTATTTACAAAAGAATTACCTTTGAAAGATAATAAAAATTAGAAATCGATCGATAAAACTGTATTTGTGGATTGCAAGTAAAGCCTTGGTGGGATTGATTTGTACGTTCACTTTCAAACAAATATCCAATTGATTGTTCCATGTTTTGTAACTAAGTAGTTTATTTTATTAAATGAAACATGTGACTGCTGATGTGTTCTGTATTAGAATACTTGGGCCCATGGATGTAGACAAAAAAACTAAAACAGAGCAACTGCGACTTATTCAGCTGCAAAATAAAATACAGCTCAGTGACCAATCAAGACCTATAAAATCAAGACAGATATTCTTTTTTGAAATTAGAAATGTAGTTACAGTAATAATATGTTGAAGTCAGCACCGAAACCCAGCCCAATTTCTTGATGTCCAACGAATTAATGAGGAATCTAGAAAGAAAATTTATTATTGTCTGCAGTTTTGTCGTCCTTTGTAATTGTTAAACAGAAAATGAACACATAAAATAAATAAGGTGAACATATATAGTGATTAAAGGGAACACATACAAACAAATAAGTTGACTGTGCATATAAAAATCTGAATAAGAGATGATAATACTTATTTTTTTAAATGTTCACTTTGATCATTTATATATTTATTTTGTCTGTTTGATGTGTTCACTTTGTATTTAGCGATGATAAGAGATGACAAAACTACAGATGACAATTATCATTCCTGAAAAAAAAATATGAAAATTATTCTTGCCGACTTAGTTTAGTATGATATAGAAAATATATGAAAAATCTAGAATGCTCTTCTAACCGACATAGGCTTGTATAAATAGGACATGAGCTCAATGTTGTACTCGTGCACACCAAAAGAGTTATGTAGTATATTGATAGGATAGTAATAAACTAATAACGTGTATGTTATATGAGTATACGTTGAGAGTAGTGATAAAGTTAGTGTTTGGTAGTATCGTTAGTCAACATAATATTTGCTTTTACATTTTCAAGTAGAGGTGAAGGTGCATATGCTCATTGGACCAAATTCCTAATGTAATTTTGCTAACCATGACATTGATTGTCTAACAGCATCATTAAACACAAAAACTAAACTAATTGAACTTACGGCATTGGGACAGGATGGACAACTAACGACAATCGACCAGAATAATAATCAAATGCTTGCTTTAGAGGGAGCCATGAATCTCGGCTGTCGGAGCAAACGGGATCAAGAAAGGCCTCAACCACGACCGATTCACCCCAAACAATAGGCTTTTTGTACACGAACCCATCTATCTTAGCAGGAATTGGGTGGAGCTGAGATTTGCATAGAGAGAAGCAGAGAAAGAGTATCATTAGGCACAATAAAGGATTCATCATGATTTTTTCCTTGTTAACTGTTGGGTTCTCTAGTATTTCCGTATTTGGAAAGAGCAGACTAGCAGTAGATACGAATGGAATATATTTGGTTTGTGGAAGTGGATGCACGGTCATGGTTATATACTTTCCAAAAATGGTGCATACACTAGTTAGCTGGGGTCATGGAGAACTTCCGTTAATTCTAATAATGCTTTTAAGGGACCACTTAAAGTAATTTTTTTGGTCTCCACTTAATTAAAGAGTAACTTTTAAGGGATGATGATTAGACTCGGATAAGATAAAACAGAATTTTAAGTTTTTAACTGGTTGTATGTCTCAATTCTAACAAAATCAGTAGTATGTTGCTTAGGTAGTCTTTTCTTTTGGGAGCCGCTATACTGCAGTTTTAAAAAAAATGAGCCATTTAATTTCTTTTGTTCTCGCTAACTTTTTTTAATACCTGGTTCATTTTTTTTATAATTGATTTATTTGAAGCTTAAGCTTCTGATTTAAAATCTCTGACCTGCCTGACTGATTTGGCTTCACCTACCACAATCAAATTAAATCTGTTTTATCTTATCCGAGACTAGTGCATCCAGGCTAGCTGCTAATTAAATATCTGTGCCCCACCCGAAATGCTGGTGGAATATGTTAATTAATTAACATCATATTATATTATATAGAGAAAATTGGTTTTATGCCACTCCAAAACTATCTAATTTAAATATGCCATCACAAAATAAATAATTGAATATATGCCATCATAAAACAACACTAATTGATTTTATATCATTATTTTCATTTAAAACATACTAAAAATAAATTTTTATAAAAAATAAATAATTTTATAATGTCAAGTTTTTTAATAGTTCCTAATGTACCCCTTGCTAGAATAATTGCATCTATATAGGGGTGAGCTAACACATGAGTTTACTTGAACTCGATTTGTAAAAAGCTCGATTATAACTCGAGCTAAAAAACACGAGTTGAACCAACTTGATTAATTGACGAGTTGAGTTTGAGTTAGACTCAACTCAATTTGTTGACTCGTGAGCTGACTCGTGACATAATACATTTTAATTTTGTGGAGATTATCAACATGATTTATGAGTATTAAAAACCCAACTTGAGTTATAGCCGAGTCAAGTTTGAGTTGTCAAATTGTCATAACTCGTTCGAACTCGACTTGTATACATTCCTTTGTATATTGATAAAAAATGAAAAAAGTATTTAGCTCCTTTCTTCTGTTTGGTTTGTGGAGGTGCTAAAGGCTTATGGGATCCGTATCCTCCGAAAATCGTACAAAAAATTTAAGAGTGGACATCTCAGCAAGGACCGTTTGATCTAATCTCGATGGTTATTTTTTTTTAGGCCTATCAATCTAGTATTAATCAAGGGGCATCCATAATTGATATGACAGTTGTGATGCTGATGTGCGGAGCGAGTAGAGCTGTCAAACGCGTCAAAAAAACACGAAACAGACTGTTCCGTTTACCGTTCTGTGAAGGGACGCGGTATAGAATTTCATTTCGTTAACTGTTTTGTTTCTGAAACGGCACAGAATTTCGTTTTGTTAACCGTTCCACTTCAGAAATAACACATGAAATGGTTTGAAATGAGGCTGAAACAGTCGAAACCGTATAATTCCATGTTCCGTTTACCGTTTCGTTATTGGAACGGAATGAAAACCAATTTTGTTAACTGTTTCGTTTCACTTAAACGAAACGGCACCACGTGCCATTTTTTCACGCTGACACCCCTAAGAGTGAGTGACAAGCAGAGAATATCATTCCGAGGTTTATGCTTACTCACATAGAGCGACGGTGACGCGTTGGGATAGACTTCGCTGCTAAGAAGGACAGATGCGGATCTCTGAACCTCAGTGACGCTACAAAACTCTAAGGCACCTCCAACTCTGACGAACACTCGACAATGCACCTAAACTCTAACCCTAACCTTTCTATGGATCCACTGAGGTGAAATTTATTTTCATTTTGGGTGCGTTTGGATATAGGAAGAAAGAAGAAGAAGAAGGAAGAAGGAAGAAGGAAGAAAAAAAATTATAAACAATCCAAACTCTTCACAAAGTTACACACTTCTCAATACTTCTTCCCACTTCTTCCCTTCTTCCCACACCTATCCAAACGGAGCCTCTGTTTTGTCGTTTCCTCTCCTTACCTCATCTGTATTAATTTTTTTTCTTTTTCCTTTTAATTTTTTATTTCCTTCATTTTTTCTTTTTCTTTATATTTTAGTTTCCGTCATTTTTTTTCATTTGACCCAATCTTTTCAATCATTAATACGTGAAGCTTTCCTTTGCTTGAATTCGGTTCCTTCTTCTGGTATCTAATGTTTCATGAACGCTTGTATTATTGAAAGCTTATTTCTTTAGTTCAGTGGATGGATTTGTTCCTGAAAATAAACAAAAAAAGAAAACGTCGGCTTGTAATTATTGAAAGCTTATCGATTTTAGTTTAGTGTACAAGTATTGGTGATCCAATCTGATCAAATTTAATTTTGCTTTTGCTTACACTTTAATTATTTCCTATATATGTACAGTTAAACACTTTTTTTAGGTTGAGGAAGATCACATTCTTTCCACAGATTGAGACAGAATTATTTAGAAGAACTTCAGCTAGGCGCAGGGGCGGAACCAGGATTGAGAAATAGGGGGGGGGGGCGAAATATTGATCTTAGTAGATTTGGTCCCATGTTGTTTACGTGTTTTTTTTATTTTTTTGGATTGCTGGACGATGACTGTCGAGCTAAAAGAATGAAACCTATGCTTTAAAAATGGTTGAGAATAATTTAAGCAGATACAAATATGGTTCGGATATTATCGAATACGAAAAAGAATACGATTACCAAATTTTATGTTGCTCGACCTATTTTTATTCATTTGCTACACTTTGTATAAAAACTCCATAGTTCGTATAATAATTTGTCCCATGTCATCAAAATACTATACAATCTGCATAAGTTACAACTATCATAGTATCTATTAATCATACAATATAACATATAGAATTTTTAATTGTATTAATCTATATAAATTACAGACTTACAATTGGAAAAATAGTTATTAATTATGTACATATTAACTAAATAATAATTTATAATACGTAACCTAAACAACTATTGGTGCAATGATGCCTTCTCAGATTCAAAATAAAATATGAAAAGAAAAAGAAATACGAAGTAAAGAATAAAATTCATATAACAAAAGCCCACTTCAGCCCAGTTTTGTGTCCAATTAATTGAGGCCCCATCTGTAAGTTTCATCTCTTTCCTTTCGACCTTTTCTATTTTCTATTTTTCTCTCCCTACCACACTATTCGCACGAAGGACTTTCCAATTAACATGGACTTTCATTTTTTGCCATAGGCGAAACTAAGATCCAAAGTGAAAATCGTCAAATTGGCGTATGTCTCGCACACGCTCGCCCCCCCTAGTTCCGTCCCTGGCTAGGCGTGAATTAGTAAAAGAGTTAGTTGTATGTCATTTTTTTATGAATATTTTGTGACAAAACTTAATTACGATATTTGAAAAGTATATTGTCATTTTTTTGTAAGTTCGAAAATATCCTCTTTTTTTTTACAGTTATATGAAGTCGAAATGATGGAAATGCATCTGATATATTGAGGAACTAGAAATATATATATATATTTTTAAGATAAATTGGAGATCTAAACCATCCAACTTATTTTTAAATTAAATTAAATGTCTATGAAAGACCCCCAGCCGGGTTTCGAACCTTCACTCAATGAGTCAAGGTGCATTGCTTTTTGCCACTAGACCAAGAGCTGGTTCTCGAGGAACTAGCAATATTGGAAATTCATCTTTTTTCCTTTTTTTCTATTTTACGTTTTCCAGCAATATATGCATGTTCAGGCTTTGATTTTCAATGTTGGTTTGTGCGGGATCAATTGTCTCAGTTGGTGCAGATAATTGAGACTAGCAAGGGTAACATAGTATTTGCTGGTAAATGAGTTGGAAAGTGTTCTGATTGCATTGATTATGGGATGTAACAAAGCGTGCCATTTTGTTCAAAGTTTAAAAAAGAAGAAATTTTTGTTAGTTCTATTTCAGAAAGTATAAAATGTAAAATAAACTTTATTAGCTCAAGGTTGCAAAGTTATAATTTGTTCCTTTTTATTAGCGGATCAAATTACGTAACTTTTTATGAGTGTAATGAGTTATTTTGAATTATGTGGTTAAATATGAACGTAATTATATTGTCAATGGCATAAATGATAAAACTAATTATTGTAAATAACTATTAACAAACTAAACTATAAAGTTGGAAATAATACTCACAATCAAATTTAAACTATATCCTACTCGTTCGAGAATAGTACGCAAGAATTAGGTTGATATGCATATAAATAACATGAAATTTTTTAAAACTAGTTCTCGGTGTGGTGGCACAAAAGAAGACTTTTTTATTCTAGATAAAAGTAGTTCGTGTCAACACGACACGACACGAGACTTTAACACGATCATGTTTGACATGACATGACACGACACGCACGATTGGAGAACAATATGTACAGATGTTATAATAATAATAATAATAACGACAAAAAATAAAATTTGTAAAATTATAACAATAGATGACAAAAACAAAAAGCAAAACGACAAAAACTATATAAAAAGCAAAACAAAACTTTGAATTCTTGGATCGTTGTTCCAAACGACGATCCAGTGTTGGATCGTCATTTGCAATGACGATCCAAGGGTTCATACCATTCGTCATTCCAAACGACGATCCAGCAATATTAGTATTAAAATTTCGAAATTTTTTTTGTTATTATCAAAATTTAAATAAACAGTAACGTTACTATTAATTTTTTCGGAGCCTGGAGGGTACCTAACTTGAGTTTTGTTGCCTATAGACTTCATCACTTCAACCCTTCTCGTCTCAAAACTCAAATTGTCAATTACAAATTAATGGGCCTTTGGGCCTAAACCACAAACCCGAACTTACATTGCTCGCTAAACCCCAGATCGGAGTCGCCGTTGACGAACACGCACTATCACTAACAACTCAAAGAGGAGAGGAGGCAAAGCGATCTTTAAGAGAGAAAATCAAGGCAAGGAACATGAGTGGGAGTGCGTTTAACGCGTTCAAGGCAAGGGTTCCGGTGGAGTGGAGCCCCAATCTGTACATCACCCTCGTCAGAGGACTGCCCGGGACGCGGCGGCTCCATCGGCGGACGCTGGAGGCGATGCGCCTCCGCGTGTGCAACCGTACCGTTGTCCATCGCACCACCCCTTCGCTCCTCGGCATGCTCAACCAGGTCCCACCTACTCTTGCTCTTGTTTATCTTCATTTCATTTCTGTCGTTTTATTTTACTGTTTAGTTTTTGTTGTGTGCTGTCTGAGTTCATTGGACTTCTGTAGATTTGAGGAATTGGAGGAGTTAAGTACCTTAGATGTAGAATAAATAGAGTACACATTGGTGGAATTGACCAGGAATATAGAGGTGTAATTAGAGAATGAGATGGTTATCAGCCCTTAAATAGGGACTCTTATGCTTGAACCATTGAGTGCGAGCCTGGAGATGAAATCCCACAAATTTTTTTTTTTTTTTTTTTGTTTGGATGAGAATAATTTATAAGGGATGATGAGTTGATGACTAATTAAATGTTTCAATTCCAACAATATCAATAATTTGTTGCTTAGGTATCTGTTATTTGGGAACCCGCTACTGTAAAAATGTAAGCCTTTTAATTTCTTCTGTTATACTGAAGTACAATTCAGGTAGAGAGAGAAATTTGAAGATACAAGAGATTCTCAGTTGGTGATTTCCTGAGATGGATAGCATAAGAGGGTTCTGATTGAGTTACACTATCTAATTATTTAGGAGGCTATGTCATTCTTTTTCTTTTTCTTTTTCTTTTTCCTTTTTCTTGGTTTTGGGTTTGATGCTGGTTATCATTGAGTTTGGGTCATTTCCGAGTTTGCCAGTTAACACCTCTCACTTGTTCAGGTACAGACTGGATAAGATATTTCTCCAATTTTGGGCATGTCAGGCCTGATTCTTTGGTTTTATAGTTATCCTGATAATGTTGGCTTTATTGGACCATCTGATGATTTGGTACCATTCAAAAGGTTTCAAACCCAATTTAGGTCTTCAGAGTTTATTGATTCTCCTATTTTGTGTTCCTGTATAAGTGTAGTTTCAGTTCTCATCAATACTTATCAAGGCCCATCCAGTTGATATTGGAATAGCAATTATGACAAGTTGCATCAAGTTCTGATACTTTATATAAAATGCAAACATTTCTTTTGCCTCGTCTCTTCTCCTCTCCTAGGAGAATAAAGAGGATGTTTTCTAATTTTCTAGAGATACGTCTTGTGGATTACAGGTGAAGAGATTGGTGGTTGTGGAGACAGAGGAGATGTACAATGCAAGAAAACAACAGGAGGAGCAACACAAGGCACTACGCCCTCCTATTGTAGTTTCACATCATCCCGTTAACGTTCAGGCTGCTAATTCTGATTCTGGCAAACCTTGACGGTAATATGGTATGTTTTCATTTCCTTCTTGTCAGTTACCACTAATATTTTGTTAGGCTTCAGCAAGACGATTAGAAACTGGATACGGGTGATAGTGAGGTTTGTTGCTTCTAGTAAGTGTTTGTTAACATTACTGGAAGAAAGAGGAATTTATTGCCATCTTTTGTCTCTTAAATTCTTATTTTGTTTGGTTAAACTTGTGCTGACCACAACATGAGTACATTTCATAAACATGATCCCTTAGATATATGAACATGATACCATTGTACTGTGACTATCTTCTATAAACATAATATTTATGCTAAATAAAGTATACTATACTTGTATCTAACCCTTTTCTCTTGTGTACTCTGAATTTTGAAAACTAATAAAACAAATTAATATTTGCACTTTTTTTAGTTGTATGTGTAACCTACAGTTTTCAGTTAGCTTATCCAATTCCCTGCAAGAAGAGCTTGGCTCATGTAAAAGAACTATTAGCCACATTCTGTTTCTAATAACTATAGATAACAAAAGTTGCTAGTAACTGGGTGCCTGTTTCATGTTATTAAAAACTATTTATACAAATCTAGGAGAATGCAATCATATGTTAGTTGCAGTTTAAGCATGGTTGCTTATCAAATATAAGTTTAAAAACTGTTGGGCCAGAAATTTTATTTTTGTAATAATGAAGAAGAGTGGAGATTGGCGACAAAATGAGAGTTAAAATAAGGTGACAGAAGGAGAGAGAGTTACAGTAATTTGAGTGGGAGAAAACCAGTGGCAAAGAAGTCAGGTGAGTAACACTAAAAAGAATTGTGAATTACGGGGACTATATTACATAGTTTGGACCTTATATACATTCATTAATTAAACCTGATATTTAAAAAAAAAATCAAATATGATTATATCCTGAATTTTGGTTTATGGTTTGTGCATTTTGCCACTTCTTTGATCACATTATCACTTCTAAATTGCACATTGTCGCATTATCGGCCGTTTTCCAAAATGACATACATCTGGCAGTTTTTAACTGACTTGCATCTTGTGTTGTGCGAAGGCTCAGGAAAGCTACTAAGCCTGTTTTGTCACCATTATTTAAAACCTCAGTTATGAAACTTCTGTTGTCATTTAATTTTGAGAGAACTTGATTAATTTCTTAACTTTATCATGGTAATGTATTTCAGGGAATGGGATCATTTTTTGTAGCTGCTAGACCTAATAATATCTCTTGTATCATCAGCGTGGAAGTCTTTAAATATGTTGAAGAATCAGACTTTCAGAATTTATGCACAATTGATGGTTTCTCTGAGCTGCTTCATGATACAGCTTTGCACAAATCAGGCTTCACATAATTTCCTAATATGTGTTTCTTTGGTGATGTTTAGACATTTTTAAATTTTTGATCTCATTTGCCAAAAGTGGACTTTTATTCAACATAGTATAATGGATCTAAGCAAGCAAATTATATATGAAGTTTAACATGGTTGCGTGCTTGGGTATAAAACACAGGTTTACTGAGTTGAGCATGCTAATTTATAACGAACATGTTTTCCACAAATCAACAAAAATTTAGCATAATATTTGCCAAATGTCAATTACAAAAAATGAAGAGAAATTACCACTGTAAAGTGCTCATGATATGCATCAGAGACGCGAGTAAATTGTGCTCAAGCGGGTTTGGATATCTTGGCTTGAAGGCTCAGATTGTAAGTTGTAAGTTGACTTATGTTGTAGTTGGAACTGATACAAAACTCTTCTAGCATTGTTGTAACTCAATTTTCAAACTGATTTCATGGTGCTATTCTAGCGTGAAATTTTAGCCATCATATCTTCTAAGTTCCGATTATAAATCGCATAAACTTTTTCTGTTGAGTTTTCTTAAACATCTTACTGAACTCTTAATAAACAAAGAAACTCAAACATACACAAATGCCAATCACCACGCAAGATCAAGGATTCGACAATTTGAATATCACATAATCACACAGAAACTCAAGCTCATGGGCCGCTTTTATTTTATCATCTTCAACTAATCGAATTCATAACAGCCTCAAACAAATAGGCTGTGAATATAAAGCAACGCTAATTTTTTTTCTTCTAACAAAGCAACGCTATGTTTTTGTCTACATTGGTCGAATTTCACATACTACTGTTTTTCCCTTGTGAATTTGACCGCAGGTGGGTATAAATCTGAGACTACCTCAAAATGCTTACTGTCGGATAAATTATCACCCGTCCCGTGGTAGCGTTGCTTTGCCACCAGGGGAAGATCCAGAAAATTTTTTAACCCATACACAATTATAATATAATAAAATTTAATAAATAAAGTCATTCTAAACATATATAATTGAAATATTATAAAATACATCATCTTTTTCATAAATCTAGTCATTTTTTCATAATCTTTACTTCTCTATCAATCACCAAAAACACAAAAAAAAAACACATTATTTTTAGACATGTTCAATATTTTCTAAATCTTAGTCCAGGCACTACGATTTTTTAACCTCGAGCACTTATCAAATTCTACTATCTAGATCCTTAATTTTCCAAAAAAAAAAAAAAGAATCCAGACAAGTGCCTGGGTTATCTTGTATTTAGATCCGCCACTGTTTGCCACTAGACCAAGAGATGGTTCAGATTCCGAACTGGTTAAAGGGTTATACTATTCAAATCCTAACCATTTTAATAGAGAATCAAAGTTGAGTTTTTGCCTCCTTTGAAGAGCCGCTATTCAAAATTTACGTAGAAAAAATGTTTGAGGTTGCAACCTAACCATTTTAATAGAGAATCTAAGTTTTTTTTTTTTTTTTTTGGCAAATGGCCCGTAGGCATGACATTAAATAGAAGGAGTTTCAATACATAGTAACATCAAAAGTCATTAAAAAGAAAAAACGAAAGGAATGATTAAAAAAGGAAAAAACAGAAGAAGCACGCACAGGAAGGAAAAATAAAAAAGGCCCTAAATCGGAGGAAAAGAAGGGAAGGAGTAACCCAGAGTATTCAAACTAAAGATCCTTGCTCTGTTTGCCAGATGGTGCTCATCTAGTAGGGAGGCTCGTGGTACATAACAACAAACGAAGCCTTGGTGTTGTTTGAAGATGTTGATGACTTGCAGGATAGTAGTGTAAGCTTTCCAATCAACAGTATCTGCCGCTAAGGATCCCTTAATGACTGCTGCAAGGACCTGACAGTCAGTAAGGAAGGTAGCAGTATCCCAACCCCTAGCAATAGCAGCTCGCAGCGACTGTAGCATAGCCAGTGACTCAGCGTGCAGTGGTGAAGCGGCAGTACCAGAATTTAGTCCGTATTCCAAAATCTGTTGTCCCAGGTATAGAGTGTAGGCCCATCCTGCCTGTCCCTGGGAATGGTAGGAGCCATCCATCTTGCAGGTATTTCCTTCCATGGAGATGTGATGCACAGTTTCATATTGTTCTCTTGTAGACCGAGGCAAGGAGGCCCTTACCGTGTCTGTCAGGTTAGCAATGAAAGTATAGGAATGTGCTGTGGAATTTACTTGCCTGACATTGATCTTGGCTCCCTCGTATACCTCCTTGCAACGAGCCTTCCAAAAAGCCCACAGGTGGTTTGCAAATTTCATGAAATCCGGCTCCGTTAGATGTTGTGACAGCATCCTTACAATCAACCTAGCCTGCACTGGTAAGGCATGCACCCTGAGCCCAATTGAAGAGGTTAGCCAACTCTGTTCAGCCTTTGGGCACATAAAGAGCGCATGCACAGGATCATCTGTGCCATTACCACAAATTTCACATGGGGGGGTAGCAACTCTTAACACTCTAGCAAAGACTGATCTGACAGGTACAGCATCATGCATGAGCTTCCACAGAAACATCCGTATCCTGGGTAGGATTCCTCGGCATTTCCATATGATTTTCCAGGAGCCTGCATCAGGAGAGACGGTGGTTACTGAATTTTGTAGCAAGTTGCATGCTGCCTTAAAGGAGAAAGCGCCAGAAGCTGAAGGGGTAAAGATCAGGCGGTCAGATCTGTTACGATGCAAGGGAGGTTGTGAGTGCACACAAACAAGGTAGAGAGCTGCATGGAAGCCAACGGCAGTGATAAGGAGACTGGTGTCCCACTGACCCGTCTGGGGAAACACACAGTCAGCTATCTTGAGCTTCAGACTAGCAGATGTCTGTTGCTTAAATTGCAGCCAAAATTGGTGCCAAGGTGCCCCCACTAAAGGGCATTTTTGTCCATCTCCAATAAGCCATTTAATGTGGGGTTGCAAGTCCTCTCTAGATAATAGCAGAGCCTTCCAGAATTTAGAGCATCTAGCTGGTGCCTTGGCTAGCCATACATTGGACCTAGAGAGGTACTTTGCTTTGAGAACTTGTATCCACAACATATCTTCATTCTCTCCAGAGGCAAGCCTCCAGAGATTTTTCATGGCCATAGAACGATTAAGCATTGTTGCGTCTCTAAGACCCAGCCCTCCTTCCATCTTAGGTGAAGTTATTTTCTCCCAGGAGACCAACCTCATCTTGTTTTTAGCTCCAGAATTCCAGAAAAAAGCTCTCATCTTCAAGTTAATCCTTTGCAACACAGACTCAGGAATTGGCCCTGCTCCCATCGAGTAAAGCAGCATTGGCTCAACAACAGCCTTGAGCAAAACAACTTTTGCCGCCGGTGAAAGCATTCTTGCTCTCCAAACACTCAGTTTTGCTTCCACTTTCTCTATCAAGTAGTTATAATGGCAGCATTTGGTGGCATGAATGGGGACCCCTAGGTAAACGTGGTTGTTCTCACCTTGTATTGCTTGAAACTGATGCATACAATGAGCTCTTACGTCAGTATGTGTTCTCTTGGAGAACCAAATTTTGGACTTATCTACTCCAATCACCTGCCCTGACATGGCACAAAAATCTGTCAATGTTGCCTTAATGTGATGTACTTCAGCGTGACTTGCCAGGCCACATATTATCAAGTCATCAGCATACATGAGGCTAGAGATTGGTGGGGCACCTCTTGCAATAGATAAGGCCGCAATTTGACCATTAGACTGCTTGAACTGCAACATTCTGCTTAATACATCCATGCACAAGATGAATAGGTAAGGTGAGAGAGCACATCCTTGTCTCAATCCCCTGGTGGGTGTAATGAATCCATCTGCTGATCCATTAATGAGAATTGCGAAGCTAGCTGAAGTGATACACCCCCTGATCCAGGAGATAAAAATCGGTGGGAAGCCAAAGAGTTGCAGCACTCTTATGACAAAGTGCCACTCCATTCTATCAAAGGCTTTCGATAAGTCGCACTTAAAAGCAAAAGCTTGCTTGGGGAAAGAGTTAGAAGCAAAGGAGTGCATGATTTCTCTGAACAACAGGATATTATCTGAGATGACCCGACCCGGTACAAAGGCACTTTGCCCTTTCCCCACCAGCCTATCTATGATAGCTCTCATTCGTGTGGTGAGAAGCTTGGAGATGACCTTGTATACGAGATTACATACAGAGATGGGTCTGTAGTCAGTCACCAGCTTAGGCTCATCACATTTTGGTACAAGTACCACATTAGCCCTCGCAAGCTTTGTATCTAAGCATCCTGAGTCGAAGAAGGCAGAGACAGTGTTGAGAAGATAAGGCTCAAACATAGTCCAGAATCGCTGGACAATTCTCCCATTAAGGCCGTCCGGGCCACTAGCTCTGTCAGGATGAATAGCAAATAGTGCTTTGGTAATTTCCTCTTTACTAGGTCGGGCTGAGAGCAAGCGGCACTCCTCAACAGAAACCTCTGGTAGTTGGGCTATGAGACAAGGGTGCAGGGCTGGAATTGAGCTTCCAGTAGAGTGGGTTGACCTGAAAATATTTTTGTAGTGATTAACAAAAGCCCTTCGAATGAGATTGGGGTCAGTTATGACACTGCCATCTTCCAACATGAGTGAGTTAATTGCATTTCTCCTTCTCCTGGCAGCCACCGTCGCATGAAAGAAAGAGGTATTATTGTCTCCAAGGATAGCCCATCGTAGGCGGCTGCGTTGCGCCCAATAAGTCTCTACGGCCAGGAGGCAACGATTGTATTTCTCTTGGAGTTCACGTTGCTTGTCACAGCAGTGATCATCAGGTTGTGAGGATTGTAGATGGGTCAGTTGTGCTTCGAGGGAAGCTAGTTCATCTGTCGGCATATTGATATGACGGGTCCAAGTTGTTATTCCTGTTTTGAGCCTAGTGAGCATGTCTTCCCAGCTATCATTCTGGTTTGGTTGGGGCAGGAGCGCTTGTTGACAAACCTGTTCAAAACCATCCATTGCTAACCACCAATTCTCAGTCCTGAAGGACTTGGCTACCCTAGGTCTATCTGGGTTGGTACAAAGCAGGATCGGCGCATGATCACTGTTGGATCTAGGCAGATGGTACACCTTAGTTGCCGAGTAAATAGATGTCCAAGTCGGTGATGCCATCGCCCTATCCAGCCTCTGTAAGATTAGAGATGAGAGAGGCCTATTATTGCTCCATGTGTAAGCACAACCATGGTAGCCAAGATCAATCAACTGGGTGCGGTTTGCCATAGCGCGAAACCTTCTATGCTTTCTTTTATCCTTGGAAGAGCCCCCAAATTTCTCATGCAACCCAGTAACCGAGTTAAGATCTCCAATTATGCAGAGAGGGGCAGTTAGCACCGTAGCATAGTACTCGACCCTCTCCCAAATGTATTCAGAGACTCTGTCATGTGGGTCCCCATAAATAGCTCCAAGGGTCCATGGTATGGAGAGAGCATCCTCTTGCACAGTGGCAAAGAAAAAATAATGAGATTGCTCTAAGATATGCACCTTAACTTCATCATTCCACAATAACCACAACCCCCCAGAGCGGCCTACAGAAGGTATGACAACAGAATTATTTAGTGGGAGCCTCCTAATTCTCTCCTCCGATTGTCTCAAACTAGCACGAGTTTCAGAAATAAAGGCAATTTTACTTCTCGTGGCGTGAAGGTACCGGGCCAAGTTGGGAATTGTTGCGCGGCCTCCACTCCCGCAACAATTCCAAGCCAAAATATTCATATAAGATTACCTGGCGGCTTATGGGCCGCCTCCCTTAGTCTCTTATTAGGGTGGTGTATTGGTTGATCAGAGTCATCTACTTCCATCAACTGCAGCGCCGGGTGGGGGACATGGGGCTGCTCAGTTAGGCGGCAAGGGTTGGAGGATTGACCCCCAGAGATAAAGGCTGTTGAGAGGGTGTAGGACTCATGGTGTACTGTGGCCTGGAGATGGGACCCAATCACTAATGCGGGGCTGTGAAGGAGAGGGGGGAGCGGTTAGTAGCGGGGTGTGTTTGGAGGGGTGAGTGGTATTGGTTTAAGTTGGGGTTTTGGCAGGAAGTGTTTTGGGTTTGATTAGGTGTCGTGTGGTTCTGATGAAAGGGTTGGAGGAAGCTTGGCAAGTCTCCCTGGTTGGTGAAGCCGGTAGGCGGGTCAGCTTGAGAGTAAGCGGTGGCACGGTTGGGGGGTTGTTGCTGCTGTGGAGGTTGTGCTTGGCAGGGGGAGCGGACTCCTAAGTATGCGGCAGGAAGTTGGGAACTACACATGATCCATGAGCCAAGACGCTTGTTGACAGCAAGTTGTAACTCAGGTATGTGGGAGAACCGGGGGTCAAAAGCAAGTCTAGTCAGTCTCAACCATTCCCGACAGGTAGTAACCTCATGACCAATAGTACCACAAAAGGTGCAAATCCTTCTTATCCTTTCATAAACAAACAGCGCATCAGTAACAGTGGAGTCAGGCAAGAGGAGCTGACCTTTATCCGGAAGAGGGGCGGTAGTCGCCAAACGGATCCTAGCTCTTGTGTAACGGCGCCCAGCCGATGAGGACGGCACAAGGGGAGAAAGAAGAGTTGCCGTGCCTCTGAGGAGCTCTTGCACAGTGTTACCAGTGAGAAATTCTGGCTCCACATTATGAACCTGGATCCACGTACTAAAGTGAGATACAAGTGCCTCTGGTTGCTGTGTGGGCCCTGGCAACTGACCTACTACAACCAGATCAGAGAAAACATTCCAAGGGGCTCCATCAAGCACAGTGTACAGGTCATGGCGGCTTTGGAACTCTACAGTGAAGAATCCCTTCCCTTTTGGTGAGAACTTTGGTTGTGCTGACAGCTTCCAGGCTCTGAGTAACTGGTTGGTGATGTCATTTTGTGAAGGCACCCGGTCTGCTACTACCTTGATGATTGCACAGTGTGCCCAGTTGATAGTCTGCACTTGAGAGGCAGCAACTACCAGTTGTGAGTTGTTCTGGGGAGAGCTAGTGGAGAGGAAACGTGCCACAAATTCATCATCTCCAAGCTCCATGGTGATAGGATAGTGGTTTGGATTGGTAGAGATTTTTGGAGCAGATGTGGGGGTGGTCTGGTTAGAGTTGTGGTGTAAGGTGGGGGGGTTAGTACAGGGAAAGAGATTGGGGTTGCGTGTACTAAGGAAAGCAGAATGACATTTACTTCTGGGATTTTTTGGGGTTGGAGTTGGCCGTAGGGGGGGTGTGTAGGGTACAGTATAGAGCCTGTCAGTATGAGGAAACAATTTAGTAGAAGGGGGAACATTCAAGTTGTTGCAATTAGCAGAGTTTGAAGGAGGATTGCAGTGTTCAGTGTCTTGAGCCTGCTGCTTTGTACCTGGGCAGTTAATGTTGTTGAGGTAAGTGGGTGTTGTCAAATCATTGAAGAGATTTAGGCAGAGTGGTACACTTCCAACAGTAGTCAGGAAAAAACTACCAATTCTATGCACTAGGTTGAGATGAGGTCTTATGACAGTAGCAGCCTTCTCCCTAGGAGCATGAGAATTTAGTGGGGCTACTCCAGGGGTACCATACATGGAAAAACATGGTCCAAAACAGAGCCCCATGGACCGTTCCTTGGCCGAAGCATGAGTGGTCCCCACATCCATATTCCTAGCACCGCCTGTGTACGGTGGGAGAGAAGCTGAGTACCTCCGGTGGTATCTTATTAGCAACTGATATGCAGTTGGGGGATCTCTATCGGAATCACTGTCAGATTCAGGGGCATAATTTGGGGGAAATCGATCGACATGGGGCGGCGGCGATGGGGGGGGGGTTGGCCGTATGTCGCCATGATTGTACCAGTATAGGGCACTCACACCACTTTATCCAGAAGTCAAGGATGAGGCACTCAGGGATGGCAAGGGGATCCCTGCATTCAATCCAGAGGTTGAGGGAAGCTCTATCAAGGGCTCTATCATCAGTAGGAAGCACCTCAGAGATGGTACCAAATCCAGAGACAACCAAATCAAAGAAACTTTTATTCCAAAATTCAATCGGATAGTCCAGAATTTTGATACAGACCTGGTAAGTAGTGGAGTGGAAGTGATTCCATCTGGGAGCATAGGGGGCTATCGCAAGTCCCGCTTGGACACCCCAAGACTGGAGCTGCTGTAAAACAACCTCCGTGTCAAGGTAGTAGGGGAGTTGCACAAGGGTCTGGGCAGTAGAGGAGCGGTGAGTGTGGTAGTCATCAGGAGTTCCCCCATATCTTGCCGCTAGGAACCGTTTGATTTCATCAGCTGACATGGCCGGGCCAGGACCTACATGGGTCAGCTGGAGGGTGTAGGCGAGATCTGCAGAAATGGAGTCGAAGGTGTTGTCAGTGGGGAGGCTGACATGGAGGACACGGCGACGTTGTAGTCTGAAGGGGTAGGAGGCCAAACTGAGAGCCATTGTTAAGAGGAGGGTTGAATCTGTGTCAGGGAGAAAGGAGCAGAGAGGGGTAAGATTGGGGTTAGAAAGGTAAATTGATAATTGGGATAGGAGGTTAATACATGTAGTTATTGAGTAGAAGAGAGAGACGGAGCGGAGACAAAGTCTGAGGCTAGACTGTGGAGTATAAGGAGCAATTAATGGGGTATGGTGGAGCAATTAATGGAGGAGAGGCGGAGCTGGGGCATTTAGTTGGAGATGGTGTTAGTCAGGAAGCAAGAAGGCGACTCTCATTCATGCACTCATGCGGCTATACTAGAACCCTTTTTGAGAATCTAAGTTGAGTTTTGCCTCCTTTGAAGAGCCGCTATTCAAAATTTACGTAGAAAAAATGTTTGAGGTTGCAACCCTTATCTCAGAACATGATAGTCCAATATAGCTAGTTACTGGCTTCGTCATTTATTTAAGGCTGTGATCCACAACCCAATTTTGGAAATTAACCTGGATGAAGAAAAATATGCACCTGCTCCAGAAATTTTATGGAGAGGGAGGTTAGATGAGCCTAGGTAAGTTTTACACCTCCAACTAACTAATTTCATGACTCACGCTGATTTTGGGGTGAACTTGGATTAATAGATCAATTGACAAAAATGCCCCTTATAAATTAATGATTATGAAGAATACAAGAGCAAAATAGTCCAATTCATGTCGCTCTTTTTTCTTATACTTATTGTGGACTTGGAGGAGTAAATCTTTAATGTTATCTAACTTAATCTAGCCTTCTCTTGTCTCCCTTCTCCTCATCCTCTTCATTGCATTCTAGAGCACAGCCTAAAAAGTAGCGGTTGAATTTTTGCTGGACACGAAAAATAGATAAAATCTCTATTGATTGTGATATGCCTCTCTAAATGAATTCCTTAATTCATTAAAAAATCAAACCTTGCCTAAAAGAAAAAGAAAAGGCACACTTAATTGCCCTCAATATTTTAATAAAATGGTCAAAAGTTACCTATATTGACCTCATTCGTATATGTTCTTCCTCTGTAACTATTAATTTATAATTAATTAATGAGTAAATCTATTGTGAACCATGGTTCATATAAGCTTCCGTGCACCATGACCATTTTGGTCGGTACTTTCACAAATTGTCAAATCTAATTTAACCATCCCAATCTATATATTGAAATCTCATAGCAAACAAAATTTTACAATTTTTTAAATATTTTTACTATTTTTTTCGAATTTTTTAACACTTGCCATTTTTTGCTATAAATATACTAATTTATAAGCCAAAAATGGCAGGTTTTAAAAAATTTAAAAAAATAGTAAAAAATTTCTAAAAATTGTAAAATTTTGTTTGTTATGAAATTTCAATATATAGATTGGATTGGTTAATTTAGATTTGTCAATTTGCAAAATCACCGATCAAACGGTCGTGGTGCACGGAGCGCGCTATGCATCATGGTTCACGATAGATTTACTCTTAATTAATTATTAAATATTGCAAATTGTTGCAAAACGTTTATCCCGGTATTATCTATTTAAACATGTCTAAGTTTGTATTTGACTAGTCAAACTCAACAAAAGGTTACAAGTCAAACCTTCGTCTTAGAGCAAAAGGAAATATGAAGCTGAAATGTCAAATAAGCATTTTAAAGGGTCAGTGAATGTACGGTCAGCCCATTTTTCTACGAAAACTTAATGTGATGTGGCCGATTTGATGTCAGCTTCTCACCAAATTAAAATAGGGTGTGTTTGGATGAGCCGGGAATAGAGAATAGAAATAAAGAATTTTCAGTTTGTGTGCTTATTCTTATTCCTTATTCTTATACTATGGTTTTGTTAGTATAGGAATAAGGGCCCTTATTCTTTATTCGTGTGTTGTTTGGATTGCATAAGAATAAAAATAAGCACGTAAACCGAAATTTTTTATTCTTATTCCCTATTCCCGACCTTTCCAAACACACCCTATAAAGAATTTGCTGCACTGCAACAAACTAATGCTGCTAAAGAACATAATTAGAGCAAGCTCTTGGGAATTCTGCAAATCCTCAAGTAATTACGACCCTTTTTTTTAACAAAAAAAATAACTATCCTTCATACTTCTCTGCATGGCTTTAAAAGTTTGGATGGAACAAAAGGAATATTACTATACTACTACTAATAATAATAAATTAATTCGTTATACGCATGTAGCTTTTGCCACTAAAATGAATTTTTTTTTAAAAAAAAGAAACGAACTAGCAAGAGGATGAAAAATTAACCTTTATGATTTTAATCCAAAAAATTGTTTAACTTCCACTTTGTATCTTTGCATATATTCATGATGTTATTAGCTCGTTAATGTTGTAACTTGCGACTTATTGCTGGATAATTTTCCGCACTAAATCACTACAGGAGAGTCAATCAACAGCATCGACATTTTAGCATTCGCATTATAATTTTGTCGTTAGCATCAATAAATTTTTGATGCCTACTAAAAGAATTTTTTTACGCCACTTGCATCAATTGGACGAATGCTAATGAGAACAATAGAATTGGAATAGTCGATGCCATATGTTTCACTCTATTGAATCGGTTTTGTTGATGCAACTAATTTTTAGTTGCATCTAAATAATTAATGCTAAATTGCTAAAAAATATAAATAATTTTTTTATGCATGATTAATTTGCATCTAATTAAACAACAAGCGAAATTTTAAATATTCTATTTTTTTAAGCTAAACAATTATCGTTAATAAATATAAATAATTTTTTATGCATAATTAATTGGCATGTACATAACAAGCGAAGTTTTAGCAGATCCTGTTAAATGGCCTATTATGCACTTCTTTTTTTTTTTTTTTTTGAGAGAAAAGGCCCGTAGGCTGCCTACTAATATCGGTCATGGACACCTGTCATCGCACATAACCCAGATATTCTTTTTTTTTTAATGAACTCCTCGAAAGATAATCGGCTCTCCACCGTTCTCCACCGATTTCTGACCGCCTCTCCACTGTTGGTCCCTCTCCACCGAGTGCGGCTTCTGATCGCCTCAGCAGTTTAGTGTGGCTTCTGATCGCCTCTCCACCGAGTGTTCTCTGTTGCAACGCACAGCAGTTTCTAATCGCCTCTCTATTTCCTTCTTCTTCATGGTACGCCTAGAGAATTTTGCGGGTCTTCAATTTGATCACTGATTCTTGTCCACTGATCAATTTTATCCTTAAATTGCCTAGAATGCTTTGGTGGGATGTCTGAATTAATAGACTCCTCTTTCACCAATGCAAGTATCATTAATTAGATTGATTGTATTTTAATAATGTTTTTGTTTTGTATTTATCTCAATTCGATATAAATCAGCTTAATTTCTGTCGGTAGTGAAATTAGAAGCCAAATTGGCCGCAAGCCCTATTTGATTTTTCAACGGTGCTTAATTTTACCCTCAATCTATAACCATCATTAGGTAAATTCATGTAAACACTGTAATTAGGTAATAATGAGTCAATATTGCCCTTCATATGGATCAAATTTGCTCAACTAATGAAACCAACTACTTTTCCATATTTTTCAGGTCTTTATTATAGAAGCCTTGGCATGCCCTAATCTAAGGCATCTCTTGGGTCCTTCTGGACCACAGATTGTTGGAGTCTCTGGATCTTCCTTGATCTGAACTGCAAGTTTTGTTAGAGGTGTATTTTTATTCTCTTATTTTCAAAGAAAATTAATCTTTTCTCATCATATTCTTCAAATTGTTGTGAATCACATGCCACAAATTATCTGCATTTTATGGTTTTTCTTCATAAATTACTGTAATGTAGTTAACTTAATAATATGATGTGGTGTCATAAAGTAAAATGGAATTGTGATTTGACTAGATGGCTCAGTATTATTGTATCACACAAGTATATATTGAATTCAATTATAACGTACTAGGCATATTATGTATCTGATGTAGTTTATCACACAAGTAATTCACTACCAGTAAACTGTATGAAGTTATAAATTGCACCGCACTCATCAACAAGAGGTTATAAATTGTATGAAGTTTGTGGAAGTACCATTTATTTCTCTGTCTTGTAATTCTCAGTAAGTCTTGTAACTCCATTTTGGAATACTGCAGGTTGAAAATGTCGAGGGATCGTTGCTGGATGTATCGGAGATATCTTGATGGAATCCTGAATTTTTGCGTGGAGTGAATCACTTTGTAGAAGAAGCTTTTAAGCATCCTTCTTGTGTAAAAGAAACAGTTAATGGAGACATGTTCCGTTGCCCTTGCAGAAGGTGGGGCCCAGGTCTGGGTACAAATAGGACTCATTGTGCGAATGTTATAATTCTGACTATGGCTGGTCATTGTTAGTTTGCTGGCCTACGAAGGATATCAGATATTTGTAAGTAACTCGATCGTAATTATAAAGGAAAATATGGGCTGAATGGAAAAATGTGTGAGTAGAGCCTAACTGAGTATGATAGGCTAAGATATGGATTTATTTCTTTTATATACTTGTGACTGGAGAGGGAACGGTTGTAAATTGTAATGGATAAGTTGTTTCATTTAACATTCTTGTACACCATTGGGTCAAAGCTTATGCATTCAAAAGGTTTCCTTTTTTTTTATTCATATATCTACTTTCAAAATTGTCACAAAAATTCATTTTTTCTTTTGGGTTCGCACAATTCAACAAGGTTTCAGTAAAACAAATTTCTGCCTTCTTCAACAGTTTGCATCATGTTTCTATGTTAGTGGATCCTCAAAAAGTTCTATGAAATTTCAAAAAGTGCTATTCTAGAGTGTGTCGAGGAAAACAGGAATTATAAGTGCCATCGGCAAATATACCATCCCAGCCATCGCTGCTATGTGTTACAAATGTTCAGTTTAATAATAAGAAGTGTTCAGTTTAATACGTCAGAATCGCGCTAGAGTCAGAGTCGCGCGTGGTCAAGAGGTGCGCTAGGAGGCAGGGGTAGAATCGGAAAAAATTTAATTTGAACCGGATCGGTTCATTTCCAATTCTAATTTTTACATGTATTTTTTGTCCGGTTCGTGACCCCTTCGCTTGGTTTTTTTCTTATAACAGTTGTATTTCTGTTGCAACTAACTGAACATTCATACTTATTAAACTGAACATTTGTACTTATTAACTGAACATTCGTACTTACTAAACTAAAAATTTATACTTAATAAAATAAACATGTTTGCTCATAACATTTATATTTTCTGTTGCAACTAACTGAAGAGTTCTACTCAATTAACTGAACATTTGTATTGACCAAATTGAACTTTTGGCAAAAAAAAAAATCAAAATGAACATATTTGGTCTAGCGAACACTTAAAAAATAATGAACAATTCTACTACAAAGTGAACATTTGTACATATTAAAGTGAACACTTATAATAACTAACTGAACAAAAAATACGCGTTGGATGAGTAGAGGGGTCAGAGCGCTAGTTGAGGCACTGTGCAGCGCGATGGCTAGGATGACACGGAGTGCGATGGCGCTAATCAATTTCCCGAAGAAAATCCAACTGTTTGTTTAAAATCTACTGTTTGGACAATTGCAATGTAGAGATAGTATTGTAGAGTCAATGAAATGAGACGACGAATTTTCATTGAGTCCGTATTCAGACATATTTCATGAAATGTGATTTTGGAGGGAGCATTTTTCATTCTCCCGCCGCGTCGAGTTAATAAGTGAGCTAATTTTTAAATAAAGTCAATTTACAAAAAAAACATTTGATGGGGTGTTACAGTTGTCATGAATTACTTCAATGAAATATTTATATGTACATAAATCAATCAAAAAATAATTTGTTACTTTGTATGAAAAAGGCCGAAATGTTATATTATTAAAAAAAATCACATGAATTTGCAACTTAAACATATTTCATGAAATGATTTTAGAGGGAGCATTTTTTTCATTCTCCCGCCGAATAAAATTCAATAACTGAGCTAATTTTTAAATAAAATTAATCGACAAAAAATATTTCATGGGATTATAGTTGTCATGATTTTACTTCGATGAAATATTTATAGAGAAACTCATCAAATTAAAATTTTTTTATCGATATGTTTATTTTTTTTAATGAAAAAAACGAAAGAGATGAGATCGAGAGAGTACTTTTTATCACTTCGAATCGTGAGATTTATAAGCTAACACGGTAAAATCAAATTAATTAGTAACATTTTAAAAGTTGAAGATCTTAAATAATATCAATAATTAACATCTAAATGATTCTATTAAGGGAATGCACATATCATTTGAAACGAAATGAAACTTTGTAGACATAATTATCATATAATGCACTAATGTGCTAATGTACCAAGGTGAACAAAGTGATCGTATACAAATACAAACAAAACTAGGTAAACATATAAATGATCAAAGTGAACACATACAAATAAATAAGTTCAATATACATAAAAATCTGAACAAGAATGACAAAACTTATTTTATTTTTATGTGTTCATTTTGATCATATTTTATGTTCACCTTGTTTATTTTTTGTGTTCATTTTGTTCAAGCGATGACAAGTGATGACAAAACTACAGATGACGGTTATCATTTCTCTCAATTTTATATAAGAAAATTACTTACACAATATAAATCACTTTTTAAAAAAAAATAAATTCCAACTTCCAAGACAACTTTTTTCCCCAAATATATATATGCCATTCTTTTTGCCAAATAGCCTTTATTTCCTTTTTTTTTCCCCGGATATATATATTTTTTAACCACCAATAATTTCATGTTACAATTTATAACAATAATTTGGCCACTAGATTTGATTCATAAGTTTATGATCCAATTTGGAGTCATGTTATAATCAAAAGGCAATTCAAGACTCGACTATTGAAATTTCAAACAATCGATCCGAATCGTTCAATGTGACTTTTGTATTGAAATTATTTTGGAGATCAAATTATCATATAGTCTTAAAAATTATTATTTCATGTTTGGGAGCCTTAAATAGAACCCTTAATAACTCATTTCATTATTTCAAACAAAATTAGTAGATTGTCATTTCATATCGTATCAATTCGAATGTCATAAAATATTTTTCATGTGACAAGATTATAGAGAAAATCATCAAATAAGAATTTTTTATGCCATAAAAAAACTACTTGAGCAATTATAAACAAATTAATTAGTAGTATTTTAAAAGTTGAAGATCTTAAAAGATATCAATAATTAACATCTAAATAATATGTTAACTTTAAAATGGAAAAATATAGTAAATGATTTTAATTTATAAATTTAAAAAATATTAATTTTTGTCATGTCAACTCGTTTCACATGTTGTGTCGTGTCATTTAGAAAAGCTCATATTGAATTATATTATTATATATTGAATTATACATATTATTATATTTGTGGCCACCTGGTAATTTTGAAATACAAATAAATACAAATGAAATTAAAAAAGTATATTATCATAAAAGGGGAATATTAATTTAAACTAGTTCTATTCTCGCGCGTTGCGCGATTCATTCCTATCCAAACATGCAATGAAACGATTTGCTAATGAGTGTGAATATGTTAGGGATGACATAAATAAAATAGTGCTAATATCGCACATTGCATGATCGCTCTTTATTAATGTTGATTGCTAGCAGCATATCATCACCATAACGACCATGCCTAACAAAAAGGTGTGTATTATTTGGAACAATTAAATATTTTGAGAGCATGAATATAGGCATATGATGATGCACCATGCTATTACGACAACAAAAATTGCTAACATCACGAACAATTGTGACCTCATTTTCATTTTCTCCTTTAAAAAAACAGAAAAAAATTAATTCACAGATCAAACTCAATTTGCAGTATAAGCATAACTAAGAATACATATCAACTCGATAAAAATTTATCATTTCTGATGCAAAAATCATGAAGACACTACTAATTTACCATAATAATATACTAATTTTTGTGTTACCCTGATTTTGAAATAGCAGAGCGATTGGAGAGCTTGGCTATAACCTTCAATTTCATATCTTCTTTTGCCCTCATACCTTGGTCTGACTCTCAGTTACTTTGCTGAACATGAGGACGACAAACAAAAGTAAACAAAGAAATGGTACCTGAAACGGAGACAATAAATTAATTATCAGCAGCAAGACTCCACCATCCTTCAAAATCTCCGCAAGAATTCAGAGATATGCATTCCATAGCAGAACTGTAACAAATTGATACACAATTTTCATAATGTATTTTGAAAATTCTCATGCAATAAATTATAGAATTAATCTATTGTCCTTAAATATGAATCTAAGCATGCCCTGATATTTGTTGGAGATTCCCACTCATTCTACTATCAAGCAGCTCAAAAATTGTCCTTCGTCTTGTACCACTTACTTGCTGCTAAAAAGTAATATCAAAATTTCAAATATTTGAAATAAACTAAACTAATTAACTTGAATTTTGAATATCCAGCTTACCACTTTCTGCTCAAACTATGAAAATTTTTAATCAAATTTCTTACCACAGAAGTTATGTGACTCAGGTTTGAGTGAGTGTAATTTTTTTACTTTAGCATAGTTTCTACCAGCAAGTGGGATGTTCAAAAATTGAAATTAGCTTATTTATTTTTAAAAAAAATTTCTTCTTTTTTGTGAATGCTCCATTACTATCGATACATGTCTGAAATCATTTCTTGGCCTATGAAATATGAAGTAGCAATTGTAAACACTCAATACATTGTACAAAACCAATTACCCAATATTCCAATAACATAGACAATTTTTAAAATCAAACTAAGAAAGCAAATAAATTGACTCTGAGCAAATTAAGGAGATTCCATTAGCCTATTTAAATAGTTTGTGCGCTATTCAAACTGAAAGCAGAATGAATTTGGACAACATTGGACAATTTGGCAGACCCTACAAAAAAAAACAGCATTGCTCCGAACAAAAAACACTGTGGGCGTGTTTGGATGAGCCATGAATAAGGAATAAGAATAAGAAATTTCGGTATGCGTGCTTATCCAAATTCCTTATTCTTATACCATGGTTTTGTTAGTATAAGAATAAGGGCCCAAATTCCTTATTCTTGTGTTGTTTGGATTGCACAAGAATAAGAATAAGCACGCATACCAAAATTTCTTATTCTTATTCCTTATTCTAAGCTTATCCAAACACACCCTGTGAGAATTTTATAAAATAAAAGTGTTGAGATATAAACCTGAATCTCCAGCTACTGTATCTGTCCATTCTTGATCTTTATGCAGTGATCGTAGCAAAAAAGAAAGTAACTGTCCAAACACCATATATGTCCATCATATCTGCAGATTATTAGTATTAATCAATTATAAGTGGTGACTAAGCTAAATTCAAATCGAAATAAAAAATTCCATCCATTGAATACAACTAATTAAAACGAAGAAAAAACACCTAATTTTTCACAATTATTTCTAAGTTATTAAAATAAAATGAAAAAAATAAAACTAAAGAGGAATAATAACCACTTACCTTACACTCTACATTTTGGTATACCTCATCTGCATTATGCAAAACGTTGTTTTAAACAATCTTAGAAGTTGGAATATCTCATTTTCATTATTGAAACATATTTTATATCTTTCAATTAATATATACACAACTATTGGTTGCGTTTCATCTACAATTTAGAAGTTGGACCTTTTAAAATAGTCACACAATATCATTTCGCACCAAATAAGAATCTAAACTTGTATAGTTTTTCTTGTACCAGTGAAGTTGTGATATTCTTATGAGATACCATGGATTACTTTAATTTAAATCCTTGTGACAGTGTTTAATTAACAGTGCACGAAAACTAAACCAAATTGTTTCATATCAAAGTCATTGTTGGTGTACACTTTTCTTAATATAATTGCCAATAAAATGACTCAGTGGAGCACATCAAGAACACAATAGAGTACTCATTGACAGCTTATGAAATCATGTATTCCAGTCGATAACTGAGAACCAAAGCACAACTACATTTTTTTACAAAGGACAATTCCATACTTCCATATCAATCATGAATCTATTATGCATCTATTTGTATTCAAAATCATGACAAAAATTGAAAGAAAAAGGTAACAAAAATATGATGGCACGGACCAGAAAGCAACAGATCTTCAAGAACACTCATGCAAGAGATGCAGTCAGTGCAAAAAATTAAAAGAAATTATAGAAATAGTCAGCAAACTAAAAGAAAATTAAAAGCTTCCGATATTAATCATTCTGATCCATCTTTGTGCAGATAATAATTTGGAATGATGATTAATGAACTTACCAACTTGGTGTTGACCCTAAAAATTAAACTCTCAAAACCAAATAAATCAAAACCAAATTGCGAAAACCAAAAGCCAAACAGTAAAAACCAAATTTCCAAATAGCCAAAAATCAAAATCAAATTACGAAAAATATCAAACAAACTCCAAAAATCCTTAAAATTCACCCACAAATCCCTTAAGAATTATGATGATTTATCATAATTTTTAAATGCCAAAAATACCCACAAAAATTCCAAAATTTACAAAGGAACCCAAAAACTCCACAAAATTACAAAAATACATCTATGAGGAATTTACCAAAACCATTAAAACCATTAAATTCCTTGTATTTTTCTAAACTCACCCATAAAAAATTATCCAAAAATGACCAAGGGAAGGCCCTCAAACAATTTATTTTGGTTCAGCATCAATGAAAATATGAGAAATTAAGGAAAATCAAAGGAAATTCACAGAAAAATCACAGAAAGTGGCGCGTGCATCCGATTGGAGGGGATCCAGGCCAAATCCAAAGAGGGCGCTGGGTTTAAAAGTTGTTGTGCCTTGGGTACGCCTGGTTCATGAGCCAGAAACTATCGGAGCTTGAAGCATTCCATTGGCTCATAGCGAAACAGATCCACGCATCTCCTACTCTCACATTAAACCCGACAAGCAGGCCCCACTTGTCAGATACTCCTTCCTCCCCAGTAAAAAGAACACAGAGGTGAAATTCCGATTTCTTACCATGACACGCCGGGTGAAAAACGGAGGAGAGGAAGAGAGGCGTCTACGTGGCTCCTCTCCATCCACCAACTCGAAACCAGAAACCTCGCACACGGTTTTGCGAAACCAGAACCCTAGGCGCAGCTGACTGAAGGCCACTGGATCAAGATCAGAAGGTGGAGATCAAGTCGGCTCAAAACCTAAACCCTAGGTTCTCTGCCTATAAAAGGCCCCCAAATCGAGAAGGAAGAAAGGGAGAGGAGGAGCAAGGCTAGGCTAGGTCCAATTACTGTTAATTAGGCTAGTGTGAGAGCAAATCAGAGAAAGGCATTTTGTCGAGCAATTGTAAAAGGGAGGGAAAAGGTAAAATTGAGTGAAAAGAGTGTGTAATCTTCATTTGGCAAACGAAACAAACTTGTTTAAAACATCCATTTGCTGTTTTGAGTGCTCTCTTTCTCCAACTCAGCCACCAAACAATGGTGTGCTTGAGTATGTGCATCAATGTTCCTAGGAGCCATGGTCTGAAGCGTAGCATCAGTCATGGTCCTAGGATGGTTCTAGGATGTCTCATGAAGGTCTGGAGCGTAGCTTCTAGCTTCATGGGATGTTCTCTTGTTCAATAAGGAAGTACACCATGGCTGCCATGTAGAGGTCTTGAGCATAGCTAAGTCTCTCATGGTGGTCTTAACTTGGCTTGGCATAGGTCCAGAGCATAGCACTGGCCTAGCCATGTCCAAAGAATGAACAAAAATTCAAAAACAATAAAATGATGATTAAATGTTCATGTCAACCAACCAGCCCATTCATGTGTAATTAGGATGAAATTTAGGGTCTTCTCTAGCAAGTGCCTGACCTGATGGATTGTAGGGATTAACTTTTCCAATTTTCAGAAATTTGTTTGATTTTATAACAAATTAATAAAAGTGATAAGGTTATTTCATAAAATAAAAAGGTGTTGTTTGGACCTTTCTGCAAAGCACCACACATAAATAGCTCATAAACATATTTTCAGGATAAATGTTAAATGCTTTGCTTTTACTCTTTACATTGATCTGGGCATATAAAACAAACTTTAAATGATCTAAAATAGGCATTAAATCAAGCTTCACTACTGCAAGTCTAGTTACATGTAAATTAGAAATTGAACAAAAGGCATAAGATTGGTGCTCTCTGTACCAATGCCTCGCACAACAAGGTATGGTGTTTTAAGTTGGATAAAATGCGTAAACGAACTAAAATCAACGTCCTGAAGCTCATCCGATCATAACTGGCACAAAGAAACGATCAAATGGGCCCTACTGCCAAGACCTAAATCAGCTTAATTTGAGGCCGAAACATCTCAGTCGAGAACACCTCCTTCCAAGCTCCTCCACTCGAAATTGACTTCACAAATACCTTCAAGGCTCTTCCATGAGTGCAGAAAACCTCAAGCTGGCAAAGAGAAGGAGTCAAAAAGCTTCAGGTGCCATTAATGGCAACTCGAGATTTCTCAAATGCTACAAGGCAGAAAAAGCCTCCATTTCCCCAATCGATGGCATCAATGTGATCTCCTAAACTCTACGATTCCAAAGCACTCAATCTCGACTGAAATGGTGGCCGGAGTCGACTCAATTTTGCCGGAAAAGAATCAAGGGCTAAACTGCAAAAAGGCCATGACCTGTCGGAGAAGAAGGATTTAAATTCGCGATCCTCTAGATCTTCTGCGGCCAAATCGTTTGTGGCGGGTCACTGACGCAGTGACGATTCGTTACACAGGGAAACAAAAGTCTCCAACCTCTAGACACGTCATCAAGACACATCATCGCTCAGTCAGCGCCAGCAGCAAGTTAACTCAGCCTCCCAGCACACGTGGACCAACCAGAAATTGCCAAATAAACAAAATAACTTCAAAAATTCATTAAAAATAGTAGGAAACTCAGAAAAATTTAAATAAAATATCCATAAAATCCTAAAAATCCAAATAAACCAAATCCACTTATATTGTTATATAAAAATCTGTCAAATTATTGGTCTTTTCTATTTTTGAAGTATTTTCAATATTAAATAGATTTTATAAAAATTCAAAAATGATGTTAAATCAATTTTATAAAATTCCAAAATGATTTAAAAAACTTAATTAAACTCTCTTGACAAGTTTTCAAGAATAGATATTGAGATTTTAAAAGAAATATATTTGATATCAAGTATTTAAGAAAATAAACATAACTAAAAATATAAAAAGATATTTCAAAAGTCTAAAATTAAAAATAAAAATAAAAAGAAATTGTGAAAATGGTAAAATCCAAAGAGAAACTCAAGAAATTAAAAGTCCAAACACGAAACCCGAAATCAAAATCGAAACCTCTCCATTCCAAGAACGAAAACTCTTCAACAGATCGAAATGTCCTCAATTGGGTCCCGTTAACTAGGTCTGGTACACCAATCGAGTCTGGTTTAAACCAGAAGAAATAAACCCAAAATAAACTTGAAACAAATGATTTCCCTAGCCTTTATATATAATTCTTCAGATCCCTTAATCAGAGGTTCTCGTGAGCGATCACGGGGTAATTAACAGTAGGGGCTTGCGCCTGCTGGAAAGAAAGGACCCACGAAATCAACAAACCTCTTTAAGAAGCGACTCATGTTTTGGTTCTCTTGTCGTAAAGAGATACTCGAACGGAGATCGAACCTTAAGAGGGGTGAATCCAAGGCTATGTTCCCATTTCTCGAGGAATCCCAAATTTCATTCTTCGAGGGAATGACGAAAAAGCCGCGACAGATTCTCTGGCACGCCCGGTGGGACATCTTTCTCCTCTCATCTTTGGGATCTGGAGGGTAATATAAAAGGCTAGGAAAAGTAAAAAAAAAATAATAAAATAAAAATAAATAAATAAATAAATAAACAAAAAAATAAATAAATAAAAATAATAAAAATAATAAATAAAAATTGTTAAGTATGTTTGTATCAAAAGCCCACCGTGTGCGATAGATTCTCTGGCACGCCCGGTGGGACCTCTTTCTCCTCTCATCTCTGGGGTTTAAAGAATATAATGTAAAGGCTATGGGAAGTCGTAAAAAATTGCAAATATCAACAGCCCACCTCGTGCCACACAGATTCTCTGGCACGCCCGGTGGGACCTCTTTCTCCTCTCATCTTTGGGATTTAAAGGATATAATGTAAAAGCTAGGGAAAATCATCAAATTTTTTTAAGTACTAATAATTTTCTATGGAGTTTTATTCTTTGCAGGAAAAATGATCTCAATCGAATTGTCGCTGCACACTGGGGCAATTCTTTGGGAGCAACCACCGCATGGCCTAAAGCGTGGTGAAAACAAAAAAATGATGAGTGAGGACATCCTCTCAAACAATTGGTCGCCGCATTCACTGGGGCAGTTATTGGGGCAAAGGCCATATCTTCAAAAGTCGGATAAAAAAATGATGAATGAAAAGAAAGAAATAAAGTGGAGAAGAGAATAAAATGAAGAGGAAAGAAGAAAAAAAAAGAGAGAAAGAAAAGAAAGGGAGAAATAAAGCGAAATAAAAATGGAGAAGGATAGAATAAAGGAGCAAAAGTCTCGAAACCAAAATCGGGAAACTAAGTCAAAAAAATGGAAGGAGAAAACAAAGGAGGAAGAAAGTGAAATAAAAAAGGATGAAGAAAGGAAGAAAGTCCCGAAACCGAAATCAGAAAATTAAGAAGTGAAAAGAAGAAAAGAAGAAAGGAAAGAAGATAGAAGGAAAACAGAAAAAAAAAGAAGAAAGAAGAAAGGAAAAAGAAGAAGAAAAGGAAAATGAAGAAGGAATAAAATCCCGGAACCGAAATCGGGAAACCAAATTGGAAATTTGCAAAGAAATAAAAGACGGGCAATGGAAAAGAAGATAGAAAAAGAAAGAAGAAGGGAAAATGAAATGAAATGAAGAAGAAAGTGGAAATGAAATGAAATAAAAAAAACTGAAAGTCTCAATACCGCGCGCTTTGGAAAGTGTGCACCAAAATCCCCATTTGAAAGTGAAAAACAAAGACAAGACGTGCCCCATCACGCAACTCCGCGATCAACGCGACAAAGCCGTGCTCCATCACGCAACTCCGCGATCAACGCGACAAAGCCGTGCTCCATCACGCAACTCCGCGATCAACGCGATAAGCCGTGCTCCATCACGCACCCTTGTGAATTTGACATGACAAACCCATGTTTAAAATTCCAAATTCCAAAATCCAAAACCCCATGCCTAAAACTCCAAATTCCAAAATTCAAAACCCCATGCCTAAAACTCCAAATTCCAAAATCCAAAATCCCTATGCCTAAAACTCCAAATTCCAAAAAAACCAAAATCCCAAAATCTTAATGAAACCCTTATCTAAAAAGAAACCAATAAAATCCTCAACTCCAATAAAAAGCCATGACAACCAAAACCCAAGGAACAAGTCTTATGTCTCATGTCTCATCGGGCTAATGCTTGAAAGGGTGTTCCGTTCTTTTGAACAATATGGGACTTTCCTTTGCAAACGCCCTAAATAAATATGGCAAAAATAAATAAAAGTCCCCAACCTCAAAAGTCCAAATACAAATAAACCAAACCCAAATAAAATCCAAAGAAATAAAACCAAACTCGTCCCGCCGGGCCTAAAAACAAAGGAATGTCTTTGTCCTTTTTGGACATTCATAGACATTTCCTTTATAAAGGCCTACATTCAAAAAAAAAATGTCAATACCGCCAATGCTGATATTGAGTGTCATTACATTGAGTGCCCATACCTAAAAAGAGAGGGTGAGAAATGAGAGGGTGAGCAAAATAAAGGGTGACTTGCCTTTATGGCCCCATAAGTCATTCCTTCCACCTAAATATTCCCAACTCCACAAAATCCACTAGCCAAAATGTAGTATAGGAAATTTTTTTTCTTTTGCGATCGATGACGGATTCTTAAGAATCTCGAGGATGCAGAATTGTTCATACTTGCATCACTAAGGCCGCTACAAGACAAGGATCAACGACAATCAAACAGGAGCAAGAGCCAAAAGATCAACCCAAACCCGATACAAATCAAAGGGACAAGAAACAACCTGAAAAAATGCAAAAAGAAGTTAAGTGCTGAAAAGACTGAAACGTTTCAAGATCAACATTCAAAAAGGAAAATCGAAACTGGGGCAAGGCCCGTGTAAACCCAAACCCAAGGAAATATAGGTGTGGACCAAAATACCCTGACCTAAATTGTGGTAAGGACTTATGGGTGCCTTAGTCCTAACGAAGAAAGGAAAGGAAGAAAGAAGTCAAAGACGGGCCAAAATACCCTTATTCCAAGAAACCAAACCATTGAAGACGGATCAAAATACCCGCACTCTAAAGAAACCAAACCATTGAAGACGGATCAAAATACCCGTATTCCAAGAAACAAAACAATTGAAAGTGGACCAAAATACCCACATTTCAAACAAAACCATTGAAGACGGATCAAAACACCCGTATTCTAAAGAAACAAAACCATTGAAGACGGATCAAAATACCCGTATTCTAAAGAAACAAAACCATTGAAGACGGATCAAAGTACCCGTGTTCCAAGAAAACAAAACCATTGAAGACGGATCAAAGTACCCGTGTTCTAAGAAAACAAAACCATTGAAGACGGATCAAAATACCCGTGTTCCAAGAAAACAAAACCATTGAAGACGGATCAAAATACCCGGGTTCCAAGAAAACAAAACCATTGAAGACGGATCAAAATACCCGTATTCCAAGAAACAAAACTACTAAGGATGGGCCAAAATACCCACATTCCAAGAAACAAAGTCAAGATGGAAAGAGAACCTCGGGCACGAAGCTCCAATCAAACACAAACCAGAAAGAAACCAAACCAAGACAAAAAAAGCAAGGGGTCAAGAAAGGGGCCACCAAAGCACGTCGTTCTGCCAAGGTTCTCACAACGTACTTTGGTGGGGGGCATTTGTTGACCCTAAAAATTAAACTCTCAAAACCAAATAAATCAAAACCAAATTGCGAAAACCAAAAGCCAAACAGTAAAAACCAAATTTCCAAATAGCCAAAAATCAAAATCAAATTACGAAAAATATCAAACAAACTCCAAAAATCCTTAAAATTCACCCACAAATCCCTTAAGAATTATGATGATTTATCATAATTTTTAAATGCCAAAAATACCCACAAAAATTCCAAAATTTACAAAGGAACCCAAAAACTCCACAAAATTACAAAAATACATCTATGAGGAATTTACCAAAACCATTAAAACCATTAAATTCCTTGTATTTTTCTAAACTCACCCATAAAAAATTATCCAAAAATGACCAAGGGAAGGCCCTCAAACAATTTATTTTGGTTCAGCATCAATGAAAATATGAGAAATTAAGGAAAATCAAAGGAAATTCACAGAAAAATCACAGAAAGTGGCGCGTGCATCCGATTGGAGGGGATCCAGGCCAAATCCAAAGAGGGCGCTGGGTTTAAAAGTTGTTGTGCCTTGGGTACGCCTGGTTCATGAGCCAGAAACTATCGGAGCTTGAAGCATTCCATTGGCTCATAGCGAAACAGATCCACGCATCTCCTACTCTCACATTAAACCCGACAAGCAGGCCCCACTTGTCAGATACTCCTTCCTCCCCAGTAAAAAGAACACAGAGGTGAAATTCCGATTTCTTACCATGACACGCCGGGTGAAAAACGGAGGAGAGGAAGAGAGGCGTCTACGTGGCTCCTCTCCATCCACCAACTCGAAACCAGAACCCTAGGCGCAGCTGACTGAAGGCCACTGGATCAAGATCAGAAGGTGGAGATCAAGTCGGCTCAAAACCTAAACCCTAGGTTCTCTGCCTATAAAAGGCCCCCAAATCGAGAAGGAAGAAAGGGAGAGGAGGAGCAAGGCTAGGCTAGGTCCAATTACTGTTAATTAGGCTAGTGTGAGAGCAAATCAGAGAAAGGCATTTTGTCGAGCAATTGTAAAAGGGAGGGAAAAGGTAAAATTGAGTGAAAAGAGTGCGTAATCTTCATTTGGCAAACGAAACAAACTTGTTTAAAACATCCATTTGCTGTTTTGAGTGCTCTCTTTCTCCAACTCAGCCACCAAACAATGGTGTGCTTGAGTATGTGCATCAATGTTCCTAGGAGCCATGGTCTGAAGCGTAGCATCAGTCATGGTCCTAGGATGGTTCTAGGATGTCTCATGAAGGTCTGGAGCGTAGCTTCTAGCTTCATGGGATGTTCTCTTGTTCAATAAGGAAGTACACCATGGCTGCCATGTAGAGGTCTTGAGCATAGCTAAGTCTCTCATGGTGGTCTTAACTTGGCTTGGCATAGGTCCAGAGCATAGCACTGGCCTAGCCATGTCCAAAGAATGAACAAAAATTCAAAAACAATAAAATGATGATTAAATGTTCATGTCAACCAACCAGCCCATTCATGTGTAATTAGGATGAAATTTAGGGTCTTCTCTAGCAAGTGCCTGACCTGATGGATTGTAGGGATTAACTTTTCCAATTTTCAGAAATTTGTTTGATTTTATAACAAATTAATAAAAGTGATAAGGTTATTTCATAAAATAAAAAGGTGTTGTTTGGACCTTTCTGCAAAGCACCACACATAAATAGCTCATAAACATATTTTCAGGATAAATGTTAAATGCTTTGCTTTTACTCTTTACATTGATCTGGGCATATAAAACAAACTTTAAATGATCTAAAATAGGCATTAAATCAAGCTTCACTACTGCAAGTCTAGTTACATGTAAATTAGAAATTGAACAAAAGGCATAAGATTGGTGCTCTCTGTACCAATGCCTCGCACAACAAGGTATGGTGTTTTAAGTTGGATAAAATGCGTAAACGAACTAAAATCAACGTCCTGAAGCTCATCCGATCATAACTGGCACAAAGAAACGATCAAATGGGCCCTACTGCCAAGACCTAAATCAGCTTAATTTGAGGCCGAAACATCTCAGTCGAGAACACCTCCTTCCAAGCTCCTCCACTCGAAATTGACTTCACAAATACCTTCAAGGCTCTTCCATGAGTGCAGAAAACCTCAAGCTGGCAAAGAGAAGGAGTCAAAAAGCTTCAGGTGCCATTAATGGCAACTCGAGATTTCTCAAATGCTACAAGGCAGAAAAAGCCTCCATTTCCCCAATCGATGGCATCAATGTGATCTCCTAAACTCTACGATTCCAAAGCACTCAATCTCGACTGAAATGGTGGCCGGAGTCGACTCAATTTTGCCGGAAAAGAATCAAGGGCTAAACTGCAAAAAGGCCATGACCTGTCGGAGAAGAAGGATTTAAATTCGCGATCCTCTAGATCTTCTGCGGCCAAATCGTTTGTGGCGGGTCACTGACGCAGTGACGATTCGTTACACAGGGAAACAAAAGTCTCCAACCTCTAGACACGTCATCAAGACACATCATCGCTCAGTCAGCGCCAGCAGCAAGTTAACTCAGCCTCCCAGCACACGTGGACCAACCAGAAATTGCCAAATAAACAAAATAACTTCAAAAATTCATTAAAAATAGTAGGAAACTCAGAAAAATTTAAATAAAATATCCATAAAATCCTAAAAATCCAAATAAACCAAATCCACTTATATTGTTATATAAAAATCTGTCAATTTATTGGTCTTTTCTATTTTTGAAGTATTTTCAATATTAAATAGATTTTATAAAAATTCAAAAATGATGTTAAATCAATTTTATAAAATTCCAAAATGATTTTAAAAACTTAATTAAACTCTCTTGACAAGTTTTCAAGAATAGATATTGAGATTTTAAAAGAAATATATTTGATATTAAGTATTTAAGAAAATAAACATAACTAAAAATATAAAAAGATATTTCAAAAGTCTAAAATTAAAAATAAAAATAAAAAGAAATTGTGAAAATGGTAAAATCCAAAGAGAAACTCAAGAAATTAAAAGTCCAAACACGAAACCCGAAATCAAAATCGAAACCTCTCCATTCCATGAACGAAAACTCTTCAACAGATCGAAATGTCCTCAATTGGGTCCCGTTAACTAGGTCTGGTACACCAATCGAGTCTGGTTTAAACCAGAAGAAATAAACCCAAAATAAACTTGAAACAAATGATTTCCCTAGCCTTTATATATAATTCTTCAGATCCCTTAATCAGAGGTTTTCGTGAGCGATCACGGGGTAATTAACAGTAGGGGCTTGCGCCTGCTGGAAAGAAAGGACCCACGAAATCAACAAACCTCTTTAAGAAGCGACTCATGTTTTGGTTCTCTTGTCGTAAAGAGATACTCGAACGGAGATCGAACCTTAAGGGGGGTGAATCCAAGGCTATGTTCCCATTTCTCGAGGAATCCCAAATTTCATTCTTCGAGGGAATGACGAAAAAGCCGCGACACTTGGCTTTGTTGAGGAGTTCACGTGGGTACTTCTTATTGGTCTCTAAAGATGATGAAAGAAGCTGCCATGGCTGCAGCTGTCTCAGCTGCAATCTCTGCACCAGGTACTTGTCGGTTAATCTTGTATAGTGTTAATTCGTACTCTGTCGAAAGAGGTACCGACATCTAAGTTCAGTGTTAATATGCACCCTGTCAAGATAGGTACTCACATCTAATTATAGGTACTCATCTCCTTTGTACATTTCTAAAAGAAAATAACAATTTAACAACTAAAATCGACCAACTAACCCATCAATTCCATCACAAATCAACAAAAGAACGATACCTTTAACTACGGAAAGATCTCAGCATGTTCTCTTGTGAATCAACTTGTTGACAGGATTGATCTCGGCATGGCCATGCAACAGTCAATCAACCAGAAGCTCTATCAGATCAATTAACAGCATGCACATCCCATACCAATTTTAGGGCTCTGACTAACTATTGCATGGCCTCCATTGCTTCTCTGCAGTGAAAAGTGTCTCTTTTAATTTAGAAAGTGCTAGATAAGCCTGCACCGGGCCTGAAAATAATCACTAAAAAATGATTTAACACAATTAAATAATATTTAAAATAAGCTTAATGCATACAATTACTATTATTCCAGTCAGCCTAATAGTTATTTCTATTGGTTTGTGCAAATCAGTATAGTATGTCAATGCTACCATAATCACAAACTAAAGTGCAGCTAGATAGTTCTATTTTTTTCTTTGTATTTTATAAACTTTTTAGTTTAAAGTTAGTCAAATGGATGCCCTTTTCACCGGGAAGAAATCTGCAAGCCAATTTGACGTTAGTTTTACCACTTGTACCAGGCAGTGGCATAATTTACATATTTAGCGGTAACAGTAAGTAGTAACATATATTCAATGAATGAAATGTTCATTTTGTTGCGCATTCAATAGATATAACTTTTTAAAAATACACTACTATATTGGTTCGTGCATCTTATTTGTTGGGTTTCAAATAAACATTATTTTATAAAAGAAACTCATCTATTTTTTATAAGAAGCTCATCTATTTTTTATAAAAGGAAAATTAACTTCAATTCATTGAGGTGGCAGATAGGGCCACGCCACATTTTCTAATTAAACATTAATCCATCAAAGAGTAAAGGAGCACTAAATTAAGGAACCTTCTTAATGGTTGTAGCTTGTTCTCTATCTTGGATATTTTATCGAACACCTTCCATGCAGTTTACTCCTCACCTCCTTATTCAACATCGTAAGACTTCAGCCTTTTCCACATGCTCTCTAAAGAGAATGAAGCCTTAATAAACACCAGAATCAAAGAGGAGCTGAAAATAAAATAGGCATTAAATAAAATTGCAAAAGGAAGTAAGATATAATACCTTGCAATAGTATGGATGGAGATTAAAAAGCTTATCAATCAGGCCAAGCACGTGACCTTTGCGAGAGAGGAGCGAATCTGCAGTTTGTAAAAACTTGTGACTCGACTGGAATTTGTGGTAAAAATTTAAATATTCTGTAAATCCAAGTAAAACAAAACATAGCTGAACCAGGAAGGAAATTATTTCAAGGATGCTAAAAAGAAAAATTAAAGTTCAATACCTTTATAGCCAACTTTTGAGATTTTCTGTACAAATCATTTATGGGATCCTTACAAGATAATAAAAGAAATAGCATGTTAGTTAAAAATGATAAAATACCAAAGCACCTGTGCTACATGAAATGGTTGCAATAGTAGTTCTTTAATATATACGGTTTCTGTCAAAATTCATCTTTATAAGTTCCTAACTGCAGTCTCCTTTAACTCGCCGCAATAGATTTTACCTTTAAACAAAATTTCTTCATTTTCTCTGCAATCGAAAGATAAACAAAAAGATAGGCGTGACCTGTCAGTGAAGCTGCAAGATTGCGCGAAATCATGCAAAGAAACATTATCTCCGTGCAACTCTCGAGAAGAAGAGAAGAGTAGACAAAACCGAACGAAAAGCAACCAAAATGGTACTCATTTGGAAGAGAAGCAACCTGATAAGCTCAGTTTTGGTAGAGATTAACAACGTAAGAGAGTTTAGAGATGAGAATGAGTGGAAAATAAACTTTATTGATTATTTGGGGATTACAATCTGTTTACTATTTGTCTAATACAAGCGCTTTTCTCTATCAAAATGCCAACCCCCTATACAATTGTCTACCCCTCCTATATATAGCCCTACTCTTTATAACAGAATGCTGACGTCACCCGACAACGGTTAGCCAACTTGTGCCTCTAGATTCCCCCGAGTTATGTTCGGTGCGGTGTCTCACGTGAATCTGTTGGAGCGTGTTTTTCCGACTTTATCCGGGCGCGCTCTTTCATTTCACCCTTTCCCGCCTCTTTGATTAACAAATGTGGGCCTCTTTTGGGCTTGATTCCCTATTTTTTCATTTGGGGCCGAGCTCTTATCAGACCGGCCCTATCATAAGCCCTTGAACTTGGGATGAGTATTCATCGCAAGTTGGAAGTTAGGGGTCACTAAACGCAAGACTCTTGGGTGAGGCACGAAGTGGTGAAGCCCTTGAGTCTCGAACATATGACTCTTGGGTGAGGCACGAAGTGGTGAAGCCCTTGAGTCTCGAACATATGACTCTTGGGTGAAGCACGAAGTGATGAAGCCCTTGAGTCCCGAACATTGGACTCTTGGGTGAAGCACGAAGTGATGAAGCCCTTGAGTCCCGAACATAAGACTCTTGCGTGAAGCACGAAGTGATGAAGCCCTTGAGTCTCGAACATATGACTCTTGGGTGAAGCACGAAGTGATGAAGCCCTTGAGTCCCGAACATAGGACTCTTGGGTGAAGCACGAAGTGATGAAGCCCTTGAGTCCCGAACATAGGACTCTTGCGTGAAGCACGAAGTGATGAAGCCCTTGAGTCTCGAACATATGACTCGGGTGAAGCACTAAGTGATGAAGCCCTTGAGTCCCGAACATAGGACTCTTGGGTGAAGCACGAAGTGATGAAGCCCTTGAGTCCCGAACATAGGACTCTTGCGTGAAGCACGAAGTGATGAAGCCCTTGAGTCTCGAACATATGACTCGGGTGAAGCACTAAGTGATGAAGCCCTTGAGTCCCGAACATACGACTCTTGGGTGAGGCACGAAGTGGTGAAGCCCTTGAGTCCCGAACATAGGACTCTTGGGTGAGGCACGAAGTGATGAAACCCTTGAGTCTCGAATTTAAACATTTCGGATCGAGAAGCGACTTCTGGACGATACTTGAGGCGGTGTAATTTGTATCCAGCTGTCATCTGATAGGCACCTTGATTTTGACGCTGGCTCTTCACCTTCACATTGGGGAATGTGAAAGACCTTTCCCGCTCATTTATTTTCGTCGCTTGGCCTTCCCCTTCTTCCTTTATACTCCTCTCCTTCTCTCTCTTCTTTTCACTTCTTTACCTTGTCTTCTTCTTCTTGCCTCTTTCCTTCCCAGCGATCGCTCTCCTATCTTCTTCCTTCCTTCCTCCGGTGAATTCTTTTCTTCTTGCCCTCTGTCAGAACCTTCTACTCCGGCAAACTCCTTTCCCAGGTACTCCTCTTTGATCTTTTACTTTCTATTCTCCGTAAATGTACCATGGTATGACTGGTATTTGATTCGATAACATGGTTGGTTGTGACTGGAATGACTGGTATTTGATTTGATAACATAGTTGGTTGTGACTGGTATGAATGGTATTTTATTTGATAACATAGTTGGTTGTGACTGGTATGAACGGTATAGGAGCAATCTCAACTAGGCTATGGGTGCGTAACTTCCATTAATGTTTTTGTCCATACTGGTATTGTTCCTCTGTGTACCTTGTTTCGTCAGAAGTAGAAATGTCTTCCCTATCACCCCTCGTTATTTTGTCATTATTGTTTGGTTCTGTTTTGCTAATACTTATGGCAATTCTCCCTAGATCTCATGGCCTCTAGTAGCTCCAACCGTTCAGTACAATCTTCGGGAGTTCCCGAAATACCTGTTCAGGAGCAACCACTCGTGGCGATTCAACCCTCCACTCTGGCAATCTCTGAAGTCGCCGCCCCTTCTTCCGTTCAAGAAGTCGAGAAAGGAAAAGGTCGGGTGGCCACTAAGAAGGAGCCGTATCGTCGTACTTCTCGTCCTTTGGATATGGTGTTCAAAAAGACTCCTACTTTCCAGTCTCATCCTTGGGATGAAGGATCTTTGCACACTCTATCCTGCCAAATAGGACTAATCTGAAAAAGATGCATTGATAGCCGCAGAACCTGAAGATCGATCATATGATGAGGAGAAAGGAGCAGTTATTTTTAGCCCCCTCGCGAAATGTGGTTTTTATATCCCATTTTCTCCCTTTGTTTCATAGATTCTTTCTCTGCTCGAGATTGCTCCGGGTCAATTGCACCCGAACGCTTGGTGTATCATTCGATCCTTCGAACGGGTAGTTACTCTATTTTCCTTAGCTATGGACATAGAAGGGTTAACTGCTTCCCCAAGAATGTTTGGTCATTATTTCGGTTTTTCAAAAGCTGGGGATCTTTGCACTGTTCGCAACAAAGCGAACATGGTCCTTTTCGGGGAGAAGATAAAGAAACTGGATGGTTGGGAAAATCAATTTTGCTACATTCGTCAAGACTATTTGGATGTGTTCGGTATCACCAAGAAGTGGAATAAAGACACGGACGGTTTTATCAGTGTTGTGATCGATCCTCCTACTATCGAAGAGTATGCTTTTCTTCTTAGATTGGATGCACTCATCAAGAAAGAAGGGCCTCTTCGCTTGGTTTTCAATGGGTCGTCTGTGTCTGAAGAGTCTCCTATTCACATTATTGCTGATCCTCAGGCGCCTCCCCCTGCTGCTGCTCCAAAAGTTTTGAAGAGGGGAGGAAGTTCGACTGTTGCTTCGGAGCGTCGTTTGAAGAAGGCTCGACAACATGTCGGGGTTTCAAGACCAGCTCCTCCCATAATCAAGCAAGGTCCTTGCAATCCTCAGGGGACGTCTCTCCACGAAAAAGGTTCAGCCTCTCATACTGGCCCAGAAAAGAATCTCCCCGTCGGGTCTATCGACGTGACTTCTCATAAGGATCAAGGCCATAATGTCGCGAGCACCTCTGAGGAAGAGGAGTTGTTCGTGGTGCCCTCCCGACTTCCTAGATCTCGACTACCCAAAACTGGACTGGCTTCAACTTCCGAACCCCTTTCTTCTAACATTCCCTTTGAAGGTTCGGCAAATGATTGTCCACCAACTCCTGCTCGATCTTTCTTACAAGAGTACGAGGACTTGATGCATTCTGCCTCTACTCCTGTTCCTCATGCCAAAATTCCTCTTTCTGTGGTTGGCATGGATAACGCAACAACTGTATTGCAGTTGGGATCTCCCTCTTCTTCGCATTTGGCGAATTGTCTGGCAGAACTTCGAGCGATTTTTTCCGCGAAGGAGGCTCGAATTGCTTATCTGGAGGCTGAATTAGCTAGGGAAAAATCCAAGGTACAAAATTTAGAAGTCGAAAATGCACAACAATATAAGGATTGGCATGCTATGACCCATAACTATGTTGACGCTAACAAATTTATTGTATTGTTCGCTCAGAACTTAGTAAAGGAGAATGCCGAACAGGCTCGAAAACTGGAGGACTTTGAGTTGATAAGGCATCTTTTGCTTTTGAAATTGGATTCGGCTTTGCAACAGCGGAATTAGGCCGTGTGTCAACTAGCTTCTACTCGAAAAGCATTGGCAGATGAAGTCGCTAAGCGATCTAAAGCTGAAGCCATTTCGGGAATCCTTCAGGAGGAGGTTACTAAACTCTCTGTTGAAAACTCCTTGCTTGCTGACGCTTCAGTTCTATCCGAGGATGATAAACATAAGATCTTTGGTGAGCAGCTTCCCGACTTTCTCCGTTCTCGAGCGTTCAAGCGAGCAGCTGGTATGCAGAGTGCGCCTATCTTGAGGGCTGCTCTACTTCGAGTTTGTCGTGGTCTTCAATGGTCTTATCCTTTTACTGACCAAGAGTTCGGACTTTTAGCTGATGATGAGATTCCAGATCTTCCTGCAGTACCCGAGTGTACTTGGCGTCGCTCTGATGACCGACTGTTGGGGCCTGATGGTGAAGTGCTTTCGGGGAAGATTGATATTCTCGGAGAGATGGTGGCTCCCCAATACCCTTGGCCTGAAGAGCAAGTAGCTTGGCCAGAAGATATTTCCAAGCCTGTTGAAGATGAAGGTGGTTCGGGATCCGACTAGGATAGTTCAAGTGGTTTCCCTTTTATTTTGAAACTAGTGTGTAATAGGTTTTATTTTGGTCTAAAGTGGTGAAATCGAGTTCTTTTGATGTAGAACTATTCAGACTCGAATGAAAATCGTGGCCTTTTTATTATAGTTGTCTATGCTCTATATATATATTTCCCTTTTTTTTTTTTTTAAGAGAATGCGAGATGTTTACAACGCTATAACTGGGTATCTTTTATAGCTTGACTTGGAGATTCATTCTCAAAATTAACAAGTATATTGACTTTATTGACTCCGAAATGGACTGCGTTCTTATAAAAACACATTAGTTCCGAAATACATTCTCAAGATAAATAACAGTACATTAATTCCGAGATACATTCTCAAGGAAAAAGTGCAGTAATTCCGAGATACATTCTAAAAGGGAAGTAAAAGGGTACATTAATTCCGAGATATATTCTCAAGATAAATAACAGTACATTAATTCCGAGATACATTCTCAAGGAAAAAGTGCAGTAATTCCGAGATACATTCTAAAAGGGAAGTAAAAGGGTACATTAATTCCGAGATATATTCTCAAGGAAAAGCATAAAGTACAACTCCAAGATACATTCTCAAGGAAAATAAAAAGTACATTAATTCCGAGATATATTCTCAAGGAAAATAAAAAGTACATTAATTCCGAGATATATTCTCAACGAAAAATATTTTCTAACTATTGCTAACTGCACCGAGGATAATTCTTCTTGATTCTCTTTCTGTATATGTTCGCGGACAATCCTCAGAAAGAAGTGATTTGGGTTATCTATCACTAACAACCCCGGGCTAGTTATTAAATCTTCCGAGCCTTAGGAGATTTTCTCCTAAGGCTAGGGAGATCTCCATCACCCGAAACAAGTTCGATCCATTGGATTCGGAACGACTGAGATAATAAAGCCGCTCCTAAATTCGCTGGATCCCGACGTTTCGGGGATGTTCGGAACCGAAGACTGGTGTATATCTGATGCGAGTATTTTGCTTTACAATAGCTATCCACCTAAGTCTCCGATTCCTTCTCAGCTATCCTCCTATGTTTTCTTTTAATTTTGTGGTATATATTTTATTTTTCTTTTTTTTTCTTCTTGCCATTGTTGATTTCAAGCTTGGTGAAAACGTTCTGATGTATTTTTCCTTTGGGGAAGACGATGGGTTCTATTTATAGCTTTTTATCAGCTAACTGCCAACCAACTGTATTAATTGTCAGTATTTATTGTCAGATTTGCCCAGTTTTGGTCTATCACTGCTGCCTGATAACATTCTCTGGCCTTTTGCTGATCACCTTTCACCACACCCACTCCAAGTCTAGTGGGGAATTTGATCATGAGATGCTTGGTCGAAGCGATTGCCCCAACATCATTCAAGGATTTTCTTCCCAAAATCACATTGTATGCAGATGGTGCATTAACCACTATAAATTTTATCCTCGATATTACACTGTTAGGGGGTTCCCCGAACTCGACTTCCAGATCAATTGTCCCAAGTGGTATCACGGTGTCTCCTGCAAAGCCAACTAATGGTGTGTCCATCGGAGTCAGGGGGTATGAAGCCAAATTAAGTTGCCTTAACGCGTCGAAATATAGCACATCTGCTGAACTTCCCGTGTCCACTAAGATTCTCTTGACACGCCTGCCATGTATTCGCAGCATCAACACTATGGCATCATCATGTGGGTAACGGACGCCTGCGCAATCTTCAGGTCCGAAAGAGATTCGGGTATTAGTTAAGGACCCCTCTGCATGCAAGTGAAATACCTCATAACGCGAAGGTTGAGATAATCTTCTCGGATCTGCGTATGAAGCTCGTTGATGAGGTTTGTCGCCGCCAAATGCGTCCCCTCCTGCGATGAACATCACTACCGGTGATCCTTTGTTTTCTTCTCTAGGTTTATTCGGAACATTTTGTCGCTGGATGGGAATATTGTTCGGGTTGTTTCGGTTGTCGGTTCTTTTCCATTGGTTATTGTATGGTTTTCGTTGCCACTGGTTGTTGAAAGATTCTCTAGTTCGGTTATCCTTGGCTCCTTCTTTCTCAATGTACTTCTCCAACAAATGTGTATGTCGGATTAACCTTTCTATTTCATCTTTCAACTTCAAACAATCTCGGGTGCGATGTCCCGAACTGCGATGGTACTCGCAGTAAGCCGACTTATCAAACTTCTCTGCTTCTACCAACGGTTTGGGTTGTTGCAACTCCTTACTATCTTTGATGACGTTAAACAATCGCTCCCTGGGTTCTGTACATATGTGGTAAGTGGAGTACAGGGGTGCATATGCCTCTCCCGTCTTTCTGTAATTGTGGAGTTTGTATGTCGCTCCTTTGATTACCTTTGCATTCCTCCTCCTCCCAAGAGGGGATCCATTGCGAGGTTGAGGCAGAGGAGAACAACTTCTCCTTGTTGGCGTTGTGATATGTCTCTCCGTGACATCTTGCCAACCCATTCGTTCTGCATCTTCTTCTGCCTGTATTACTTGTTGTGCACACTCCCTAAATTCTCGAAAAGATCCACAATCCTTTTTTATTAGCTCATATCTCAAATTCTTACTCCGAAGAACTTGTAATACTGCTGCCAGCACAAGTTTCTCATCAAAATCAGAAACTTTGTACGCCTCTTCGGAGAATCTCGCGAGATATGCTCGTGATGATTCATACGGTTCTTGTTTGAGGGTCATGAGGCTTGTGCATTTGACGGTTGGTGCTCTTAATCCTCCGAACCTTCCCAAAAATTTGTCAGTTAAGTCGTCAAAACTATGGATTGACCCTTGGGGTAGTCGCGAATACCATTCCCACGCACTTTCTGTTAGTCTTGTCGGAAAAACTAAGCACATAACTCTGTCAGATGCGTGTGTTATGGCCATCATTGCTCGAAAGCTATTCACAAAAGCTTGAGCATCCTTGGCTTCTCCCCTGGATATCTATCGAGATGGGGGTAATTTTTCATGTCAATTCGCGCCCCTTGATATAACCTTCGCGCTAAGGCACCGACGGGTGGTGACCCCGATCCTTCTGATTCACATGCACTATCTGAACTATGTTCGCGGCGCTGCCTTGTTTTCGCGCGACCCCTGGGAGATCTTTTCTCTTCGCGTTCCCTTCTTTCATTATTCGGGTTCCTTCCCGACAATACCTCTCTGTCTTCACCCCTTTGTGGTGCCCTTGTTCTTTCCACCCGAGATCCTAAGGGCTCTTGATTCATTTGTGGGATAGGTAATGGCGGCGCAGGAATTGCAAGAGATGGACTTGGGTTAGTTGGGATGATGTTTTCGGGAGGCCTGGGAATAGCTTGTGGCCTAGGATGTTCAGGTGTTGAGGTGTTCGCGTCCATGAGTAAGGATTAGGGGTGTTCCATGAATTATGTACGCCCCATTGAGCTGGATGGCCCCAAGGAAAATAGGTGGATGGAGCCTCTGGTCTAGGAAAACCGTAAGCATTATGTTGGGAAGGATACCAGTCTGTCATATGAGCTTGTGGTATTGTGTGGTGAACATATCCCATGGGATGCCATTGGAACATATGTGGAGGTTGTCCGACATTGTACGCTTGCGGTGTTCCTTCTGCTCTCCATGCTGCGCTGTGACGAGGATCAGCGACATACCCGTAACTTTGAGGAGGTTGTGTTACGCTTGGTATCTGTCGCGGGTCCTGGATCTCCGGTCTTGGTGGATTTAATTGCACTGTTGGAGTTGGAGTGGCTGATGTGAAGGCTGCTTGCAGTGTTTGCTCTACAAGGTTTGTGAGATCTGCTTGAGAGAGAGAGCGTTGGTTCTCTAAATTGGTGGTACTTCTCTGTTTTGCTGTAGATGATTCGGGTTTTTCCAATCTTGGCTCTTCGCGAGGTTGCTGAATAGCTTGCAAGATCGGGTGCATTGTAATTGGTGTTGCTCTCTCTGATTCTTCGCGAGATTGTACAGCTTGCAAGATCGGGTGTGTCACAGCTGGCACTGCTCTTGTCGATCCCAGATCTAATGGTGTATCGCTGTCTGGTTGTTCGGGGTTGACTGGCCGCGTAGTTGAATCGCCGACCACTGTTTGTGTTCTTGAAATTTCAGCATTTTGCTTGTTTTGAAGCTTAGTGTTCATCAGATCTGGTTGTGGTGGATGAACTGCACCGCCTGGTGCCTGAGGTGTGGAGAGCTCGATCTGGGTTTGAGATTCGGATCTAGCTTCGTGAAGAACACGGTGTCTCTCCTTGTTTAGTTTATCAGTAGCAAACTCCAGATCCAAACGCCTGGGTTGAATCGCACTCCTATTCTCATCCATTTCTCAGGTTACCAAATGCAACTTTGAATTGCCAATGGTCGAATTCAGGTGGGCGCCAGTTGATAAGCTCAGTTTTGGTAGAGATTAACAACGTAAGAGAGTTTAGAGATGAGAATGAGTGGAAAATGAACTTTATTGATTATTTGGGGATTACAATCTGTTTACCATTTGTCTAATACAAGCGCTTTTCTCTATCAAAATGCCAACCCCCTATACAATTGTCTACCCCTCCTATATATAGCCCTACTCTTTATAACAGAATGCTGACGTCACCCGACAACGGTTAGCCAACTTGTGCCTCTAGATTCCCCCGAGTTATGTTCGGTGCGGTGTCTCACGTGAATCTGTTGGAGCGTGTTTTTCCGACTTTATCCGAGCGCGCTCTTTCATTTCACCCTTTCCCGCCTCTTTGATTAACAAATGTGGGCCTCTTTTGGACTTGATTCCCTATTTTTTCATTTGGGGCCGAGCTCTTATCAGACCGGCCCTATCACAACCGATCTGCTCATCCGTAGGATTGATGTTGCGAGCTAAGACCGGAGGCCGCCGCGATTCGCAAAAGAAGAGTTGCAACCCTGCTCCTTTTTGCCTCGGTAGTTGTGTAGCTCAAACTGAGGAGAGAGAACAAACAAATGGAGAGGAAACGCAGAGACTAATCAAAGCCAATAGATGGCTGAATGAACCTAACGGACTGGATCAAGTAACACAGAATGGACGACCACGATTGAAGAACTTTTCTTTCCACAGTATATCACGTGCATCTCACGCCAGACAAAATGTATATGTTTCTAATTTAAGAGAATATATACATATCGTAAATGATTTATAAGATTAACTCTTATGTAACTGTCTTATCATTGTACTAATTTTATGAATGAAATATTTATACGAATATATTCTACATATGTTGCTCCATCTTCCTACAACAATTTTTTTTTTCATGTTAAAAAATTTCATCTTTCAAGCCAAACTTTTTGCTCGCTTCTCTCCCCAAAATTTATATTTAGTGTTGTATATATTTGCATATAATTACGAATTTATAAAAGAAGTGCTAAATTCAACATACTTGCTCTGTCCAAAATGATTGTTCTCACATTTCAAATTTTAAACAACCGATCCAACAATTAGATTAAATTTTCATATTGAGAATTTATACAAAACCAAATTTATATATTTTTTTCAATTTTTTACTACTTATTTAATATTCTTAAAAACCGTTGTTATTGGATGTTTTATACAACCGTCCTATATATTGAATTTTAGCATTTATCACTTAATCAAACTAATAAATTTAGTTTTTCTCAAAATGAAAATATAAAGTAAACTTAGTTTTTATATATCATATATCAATCTATTAAACTATTGATTCTCGAAAAAACAATATATAAGCTATTAATTAATCAATTGTATTTGAAAAATCATCTTCATTGTACAAATTGTTTAGGCAGCAGCAATTGCCTCCAAATATTCTAGACATACGTTCTTTATAATTGTAATTTTGTAAAATTATAAGGTACGAGTGTCACCTATTAATTACAATCGGTAGAATTTTGGTTTCGTAGAATTTTAGGCGGTACAAAAAGTGCCCCCAAAATTCCAAATCCATTTCCTTCGCATTTATTTTGGGTGTGTTTGGAATGAGTTGAATAAGCCTTATTCATGAATTAGCCAATTGTGAGGTGATCCAAACACACAATGGAATAAGAATAATGCCCTATTCACTACCTTATTCTTATTCAAGCCAAAACTAGGAATTAGAATTGGAATGGCTTGGTGATGCTAGAAAAATATTATAATAATAAGTATTTTTATAAATATTTATTATTATTATTATTATGATAAATATTATAATTATTTATGACAAGTATTATCAATTATTATTTAACTGAATTATTAATTATTATTTATTAATGATTCACAAAGCGTTATAATAAGTATTTATTACTAATTAATCATTATTATTTATTAATGATTTTATAATAATAATAATAGTAATAATAATAATTAATATATTGTAATAATAAGTATTATTATAAATATTTATTTATGTTACAATAATAATAATAATATTATGATAAATATTATATTATTTATGATAAGTATTATCAATTATTATTTCATTGAATTATTAATTATTATTTATTAATGATTTACAAAGCGTTATAATAATGATTTATTACTAATTAATAATTATTAGTTATTAATGATTTTATAATAATAATAATAATAGTAATAATAATTAATATATTGTAATAATAAGTATTATTATAAATATTTATTTATGTTATAATATTATTATTATTATTATTATTATTATGATAAATATTATAATTATTTATGATAAGTATTATCAATTATTATTTCACTGAATTATTAATTATTATTTATTAATGATTTACTAAGCGTTATAATAATGATTTATTACTGATTAATAATTATTATTTATTAATGATTTTATAAGCGTTATAATAATTATATTATTTATTAATGATTTATTAAACATTATAATAATGATTTATAATAATAATTTATTAATTATTATTTTATTTATTAATGAATTATTAATTATTATCATTATTATAATAATTATTTATAAAACGTTATAATAATTATTATTTAATAGTAATCATAATAAATATTATAATTAAACGTTATCATTAATATTATTAGTATTATTTTATTCATTTTTTTGAATCAATTATTATTATGATAATTATTTAAAAATTTTATTTATTGATTTTAAAATAATAAATATAATAATTATTGTATTTATTAATATTATCTAAATTATTACTTTAATGTTTTGTAATTAATATTTTTATATTATTTTTATTATGAATATAAATTATTATTATATTATTTTCATGCATTCTTATAATGACAAATTGTTCAAAATAAAATCAAATCATTATTATATTTTTTTCTTTCCTTATTCTTATTCACAACACATTATCCAAACAACATCTCTTTATTCATGAATAGACAATTCTCCTAATTCTAATTCAAGATTCTTATTCATAAATTTCCTTATTCATTCTTATTCACTCCACTTCCAAACACACCTTTAATTTCTCCCTCGCCGTCAGAGAAAACCCTTCTCTCCGGTCGACTCTACGCCGCCGAGAGAAATAGCGCCGATACTGGTAGAAACGCCGTTGATCTTCCTATGTCTTGCCAAGTAAGATGTCCGATATCACTACTGCCAGCTACGCACAGGCTCTCGCTGACGTGGCGCAGTCTACGAGCAGTCTGGAAACCACATGTCGGCCATAGAGATCGAGAAGATGGTAGAAGAGATCGTCAAGTCCTCCGTGTCGCAACCGCAAACCGCACAAGGTTTGCACCAACTTTGGATTTGACAATTGAATAATTTCATTCTATAGGCAATTTCTTTCTACAATTAATGTGCAATTAATCAACCAATCTTGAATTTGTTTTGATTTTGAACAAGGACAATATGTGTAAATTCCACCATTGAACAAGGACAAAACTCAGGTTATCATCTGAGTGTAAAATTTCATTTTTTTTTTAATATGATAACCAAACTAAAAGATCTTGTCTGAAATTTGCAGGTAGCCAGGTATAGAAGGAGACCCAGTGCACTCTCGTCGCCCCTCAATTTAGCCGTGAAGAATAGTCTTATCTACAGATTTTGGTTCTGTTTCTGTTTGTCTTCTCTGTTAATTTTAAGGTTAATTAAGTACAAAATCTGCTTATTAAATTATAGGGCTCCAAGTACAAATTTCAAGTCTAACAATAATGTGATTGATTTTAATATGTATTTTTTTGCTATTAGTTGACAACCAGCAAGTTTCAATAGCGAAATAACTGAAATATTAGTATTCATTAGTGTTGGGGTATTGATATTAACCGAAATAACTGTCACATGTTTAATATTGATTAACAATTTCACTATCTCTTTTTTATTAGCCAATTAAGTGTGTGCATGGGCTTGGGTTCTTTGTTAAACCAACTTGGCGATGGTTTTTAATACTGAATGAGTCCTATTCTGGTGTTAAATGGGTACAAAAACTTGGCACTAGTTGGTACCAAACTCAGGTTGCTTACTGGTATAAAGTTTAGTCTTATAGATGTAAACAGTGTCGGTCTCAGGAACTTTCTTTGAAAATTTCCTATTTTGTTTAATATTGTTGTTGTTAGAATAGGAATACTATCCTGTGGTTTATTATGAATTTTGAACTAAATGGTAATTCGAATGTTCTTGAAGCAATATTTCAGATTTGAAAAGGGTGTATATGGATGCAACAAACGTGCACAATTTCTTATTGCCACATTACTTATGCAAATTGCAAATTATCATTTATCCTCTTGAAAGCATGAAATATCTTGAGCAATCTATGTTTATTAAGAAAGATTTGCATATGTACTTTTCTGTGTTGATTACTTCATTTCCTGAAAAGAGATTATTTAGAATTAGTCTAGAAGATTGTGAAGAAAAGATGTGTAATTTTTACTATATGTAAGATATCTTTTGTTTTGTTATCCATTTTGAACCTATTAACTTTTAACTGTGTTCGTCAGTCTATACCTCTATTCAAGTTTTCAATTGTTATGAACTAGACAAATGTCAATCACAATTTTATTCAAATGTCATGAAATGGTACTGATAAGGTTAATTGTTGTTGTCTGATTAGTTGAATGCTAATTGTTTCTTCTTTGAGACCCCTTTCCCTTCTTAACAATTTATTCTTATGTTGTTCAAAATTTTTACAGGTACTGAAGGTTGTTACTGTCCTTTCTTTAAATTTGGGTATGTAATTTTTATGCACCATCCTTTCTTTGCTTCTTTCTCTGTTGCTGTCCTATTTTGTTTACATGTGCCCCTTTTTACAATTAGTGCAAACATCTATTTTTTTTTAGATCTGGTTTTCATATAGAAATTTTTGCTAATCAAATCTTTTGGCTTGTACATGGCCTCAGCTCATTTAAAAGAATCAATTCAATTATGCTCGCTATAACTTGTACCAATTTTCACAATCGTATATAAGCAAGCTGGTACCTGATTTTGGTTCCTTATGGGTTTCATTAGTTTTTATGAATTCTGATTGATGAACAAACGTGATTCTGCATGGAAGTAGAATAATTTTAATTGAAACTTATGTTCTGATGAAAAGGACCATATTATGAGGATCTTTTATTTTTCATGGAGCTGGAAATAATGTAATGCAAGGGCCTTGCCTCTTGATTCTGCATCGTGTTGCCTTACAATGGCTCAACTAGGTAGGAAAAAATCTTAAATCTCACCACATTAAAAAATGTTGTATAGTTCATTAGATTTTAATTAACAAACAGATTGGAATGTGCAAGTCCATGTGTCAATTCTTCTTATTTTAGATCCATTTTTCCTTAATAATAGTTTTTTTGTTGTCCAAAACTTTGATAGGTACTGAAGGCTGAAGTCGCAAGCTATTATATTACTTTGGTTATTAATTTGAACAGTTTAAAAGTGTTTTGTTATTATATTAGTTTGGTTGTTGATTTGGATTATTATATTTGTTTGGCTGTTAATTTGTTTACTTTGTTGCCTCCTTGAGGGGTGGTGATATATTAAAGGGATATACGACTTTGGGTACACCTTCTTTGGGTTAGGTTGGGTATATTGAGAGATTCCCTTGTATACTGGTTGGGGTTGATTGTAAATATATAGTCAACTATAGTAGAGGGTCTCTAGAATAAGATGCTAGGTTATTGGTTATGGGTTACAATATTGGTGATGTGATATTAGTTAAATATATTGTACCGTTTCATTAAATGTTTCTTTTTTTAATGGAATCGGATGGATGATAGATATTTCAATATAAATTTTGGTGATCTTTTAATATATGTGCTTGGAAATTAGAGTATATTTCATATAATTTGTATTTGTATAAAATTATTATCGAATAATTGCATCCATTATATTGATATTAATGTATACAATAACACGAATTTAATTGATGCTAAACCAATTAACACATCAGCATGGTTGATGCTAACAGAAACAACCGCATTCGTTGATTTGATGCAAATAATATACATTGTCATTCATTTAGTTGATGCCGATAGAAACAATGACATTCGTTTACTTGATGCAAACAATATACATTGCCATTCATTTAGTTGATGCTAACAAAATCAAGTGCATTTGCTTAGTGGATGCAATAAATAGACCTTAGCATCGACTTTAGCTGATGGTAACAGAAATAGTAGCATCCGCTCATTTGATGCAACACAAGATATACTGTCATCCACTTAATCGATGCTAGCAAAACCAATAGCATGCACTCTTCAAATGCAAAACAACAAGCATTTGCATCCGGCATGCAGATGCACTAATGATTTTAGTTGCATCAATTTAATGTCGATGCAACTGAAATGCCGATGCCATTGAATCGTCAGCATCGAAGCCAGCTACATCGGGAATTGGCCGATGCGACGTAGCATCCGCTTGTCAATGCAACAAGCCCTCTTTAGCATGGAGGTGCTCGTTGCAACCGAAACACTCTCCTGTAGTGAATAGTGCTCTTGACGATACAAGGAGAGGCGATAATATTTATTTTTTGCTCGTTTACAAACAAATCTTTGATCTCAGGAATTAAAAGTTACGGTATATATATAATTGACAACATTTTGTTAAATAATTATGTGATATTGTGAATTTCGAGGGGTATATATGCAAGGAATTTCTTTTCGATCTGTTGTGTAAAAAACCATATTTTAATCTGGATACATACGTAGCAAATCCACCGACCTTTTGAAATTTCAATCCATCGGTAATAAATTAATTTCACATATATGGCTATTGCTTTTGCAAAAAGCTAGGTGAGACCCACAACAACGATAATCTGTCTTGCGCGCGAAATTATTCTTACCATCAACAAACATTTCATATATTTTTTGTGGTGTCCTTTTAACTAAATTAACATAATTAATTAATTAAAAGGCAATAAACACATGAACCTTATACGTATGGTTAAACAGGAGAGACTGGCTGGTGACTCGGTTATTCAATTGGGAAGAAAGCAAATACATGCACCATTTTATAAGCATTGGATTAATAATGCATATATAATTTATACCGTCAATGATAAATTTAAGCTAATTTATGTCATGTAAGAGTATTGAAATGGAAATCAAATTAAAATCTATAAATAAATTTGCATGTCGTATGTTCAAAATTAATTAAGTGCTAAGGAATAACAGAAAAAACAAATTCATTGGAAACTTTTGATTTTTTTTAGGCACCTCTCGTAATATTGTAGAACGCAGGTGCATCTCAAATAATAAAGTACCAAGATAAATTATATATACATTCTAAGATCAGCTACATTTTTTTTTATTTTACCGAGTTTAATCAATTATATATAAAAGAAAATATTAAAGATAAAAAAACTTAAGGGTAATGATATATATAAGTATGCATAGGGTGCATATATTATGCATGAAGCAATTATGGAATTTTACGCATGTTTTACTAGTATAAATCATTAAGTTAACATTAACAGAAGTTCAACAGATATATAGTTACCAGATTAATATGACTTTTAAGTAATATTTACAAACTTGACATAAATTCAAGTTATGGATTTTAATACTTACATATCTTACGCTATTCCAACTTATATATCATGCATATTCCGCATGTAAGTATATATATATATTGAGTTTAGCTATGGTGAGATGCATCACAAAAAAACTTCCGTGAGATGCGATCAACATTCATGAATATGGTTCAAAATGATCGATCCAAACCGTCTAATATGATCTCTCTATTGAAATCTCCATGCAGGCTAAATTTTACATTTTTCAAAATTTTTAAAATTTTTTTTGAACTTTTAGAAAATCATTAATCTAATTAGTTTTGTACCGTTCAAAAATTGTCATTTTTAAAAATAAAAAAATACTTACAAATTCTGAAAAAATGTAAAATTTGGTCAGCAAGAAGATTTCAATAGCGAGACCATATTGTACGGTTTGGATCGATCATTTTGAGCTAGATTCATGAGTTTTGATCGCATCTCACGGAAGGTTTTTTGTGATGCATCTCACCATAGCTAAACTCTATATATAGTTGCTCATAATCGATAATAAAATATCACTTCAAATTACCTTCATTTTGTATGGTAAATATTTCCTATACTTATGTAACAACCACCAGCTTTTAGTACATAATTTGTAAATATATCAGGTGTGCAAAATTATTTGAATGCAAATATGCAATTGATAAACCACTGTTTGCTAAAATAGGGTAAAAGAAAATAACAAAGTATTACTATTGCTCGAAAGGTAGAACTGAAAAATCCTTTTAATCAATCTAAAGAAAAAAAATAACCTGAAGTGGTCAACCCAGCCAATTAAACACATTATCTCATGTGAACAAAAACTTAGAAACTGGAAAATAAATGATCAAAAACATCTTGCAAGCTAAAATCGGTACTAGTGCATTATGTGCAATCTGTTTTGTGGAGTGGAGACTATTACTGCTCTATTATATTCACAACTTTTTGGCATAGCATGGATTTTTTAAAATAAGAAATATTATTAATTTCTTTTTTTTGGTATACAAGCTTAAAAACACGCGCATTACATCTTAAATTTCGATTTAAATCCTGCTAGGATTTTAAAGCCAGAGCGAAACGCTTTAGATTCCCCAGGAAACGTTGCCAATTGGCTGTTCTAAACACTGTGGCACCTTAGTACCAGAGCTGGCTTCTCAAATGTAAGGAGTGAGGAAAAAAATAAATTGGATATCTAACCATATATTACTAAACCCAATGCGAATCTATATCTTAGTTGCAGTCTTGCAGAAATATTTTGTTAACTAATGAATCCATATAGTTCATAGACTAATCGTTTGATGGAATATTCCCCAGACAAGACACGCTTCTTCCGGCACAGCTAAGACTTTTAGATCAGCCAATCCCGTCTTTCCTTCCTCGCTCTTGTTCTGTGATTACCTCTTATTTTATATGCTAATCAATCATAAGCACAGCCTAGATGCATGATTTTTCAATAGTAATAACTTATAAGAAATTATTAATAATACATGCATTGACGTTTTAAATTTTTAATACGGTAGCACATGAGCGCGGTCGCTGATTTGAACAGGAACTGTAGACATATTCAAGTTAATTATCTTAGACAATCTTCAACCTAAATTTTCTTCAATTCAAATATGAACAGCCACATATCAGGAAAGCAGACAAACCATGTTCTAAATTTGAAAGGGTTAAAAGATGGCTAATATGCACCAGCTATATAATGATTTGCACAAATAATTTTCCCAGAAATAGGAAAGTGCTCCTTTTTTGCACTAAATAATAAAGCATCTTAATTTTGAAAAATATTTATAAACAATGTTTCCATGCAGACATCTTAAGAAAACTCTACAATAAATTTACCACCCGAAAAAAAGGAGACATGTCTCCAGTTATTTTGGAAACTGTAGGTATCCTTTAGCCATCTAATGCCATGGCTTTGGCCAAGGGATATATACAGTTCCCATTTTGAAGAGAGAGAGAGAGCGCGCGCAGGTGCGAACAAAATGACATGAATTTTTTTTTTTTTTTTGGTTTTTGAATGCATTCTGTGAGGCTAAACCAGCGACTTAAAAGGAGAGGAGCAGCTAGACCGCCAGAGCGGTACACTGATGCAGCACTATCAAATAACGAAGTAGAGCCTTCATTGTATAACCAAAAGAAACCCTAAAACAAATATATATATGCGCTCTTCCTTCTATCTCACATGTACTGTCAACCTCACTTGAAGAATCAAATCTGATCTTGCTTTTCTTTTCTATTTAGTACTGTCAGAACTGGTGCATCAGCTTCCCTTGTGGTTTCAATCCATCAACTGGATCATCCTGTATAATGCAACTGCTGGTGGGAGTTGCACTGTTACTAGGGGTGTTACACAGTGTGTAATTGCAATTTACCAATTGTTTGATCTCTTCATAATTGTGTTCCAAGGGTGCTTGATGATCACCCCATGACATACCATAGCCTCCTCCTTCCTTAACAATATTCAAATTTTGGGTCCCTCCAGTTCCATAATTATACAAGTAGCTCTCTAAAGAGGCCATATTATCAGATGAGGTGCAACTCTTCTCACTACCAAACATGATCATGTTGCCATCTTCAAGACTTGGTTTAGCCTCATAGTGCAAGTATGAAGGACACTGTAGGGTAGAAGTGGCTAAAGAGTTGAACTGATCAAATGCTCTACTTAGTTGTGGCAGCTGGAGAGGAGGGAAGTGGAGTTGCTGCTGGTGCAGTTGCTGGTATTGGAGCTGTTGTTGGCTATGGTTTCTCTTGTTAAGGTTTGGAGTGCTGCCTAGGAGTTTCTTCTTCAGCTTTGTGTTCCAGTAGTTCTTTATGTCGTTATCTGTTCTGCCTGGCAGCTGGGAGGCTATAATAGACCACCTGTAGTCAAAGAAGCAAAGATTTTATTTAGAGAGATGTTTTGGTGACCAAACAGATCAACAAAACAAAACAGAACAAAATAGTCCTTTTAAATTTTAATCTTTCATTTATAGTGATATATATTTTTTGTGGTAGGATTTTCTGATTAGATGGATGATGAGATAGCTAAACATAAGAAAAGTCATGACTAGTTTCATTATTGTTGATAATTTTTTGTTTCTATTGGTATTAGCTTGGTAACTTGATCAGTATATATATAATATATGTACACAGACAAAGTTCTATACTTCTATGGACATAAACCATAGAACGTTTCATTCCAAAAGGAAGCTTTCAAGTGGTGATAATAGACGTATATGTTGTTGACGCGGATGGCTCATGTAAAAATATTTCCTCATTTTTTTCTTGGTTAAGCTAGCACTATCGGTCTCTTTAATCAAAACATATATAGAAAAAGAGATTACTAAAAATGCACTTTTATTTCCACAAGTGAGAAAGAAACAAAGTTGGGCTTTAGATTAGATGCATTTAGATTAGACTTCTAGATCAACTCATAGTTATAAAACCGCACAAAGGACTATAAAACCGCACAAAGCCTAGTTATGATCCTATATAGGAATAGGATCTTATATATTCCCAAAAGCAAAAAGGTACAGTAGCTAGAAATTGTTCTTATTACCTGCTTCCAATTGTAGCATACAAGCTGCATATGATCCTATCCTCCTCTTCTGTAAATTCTCCATGCTTTATGTTAGGCCTCAAATAGTTCAACCATCTCAGCCTACAGCTCTTCCCACATCTCTTCAGTCCTATATATCCATAATCAAAGAATAGGCAAAAGGTATGAATTTCAGCCCACCTAATTTCGTTATCTCCATTTGTTTCATTGTTTACTTTTTGATGAAACTGTGAAAGTTTTCTAAAATTGTAGTAAGGTAGAGGATCATCGATCAGAGTAGACACGAAAAGTTGAGTAAGAAAATTAGATGTTCGAAAAAAGGTTAATAACAAGTCATAATACTAGATTTTCAAATAATAAATTTACAAGCCTATGGTATTCGTTTTGAAAAGAAAAACATTTTCTTAGATAAAATGAAAGAAACCATGCATCTTTTTACCTGCTTTTTGAGGAAGAGCAATCCAATTTCCACCAGTACCATATTTCTCAATGAAATCTTTGAGCTTAGCATCCTCTTCAGGAGACCAAGGCCCCTTTTTGACATTAGCCTTGTCACAACAAGGAGCTCTCCCCATCTCTTCAAAGAAAAAGTAACAAACCAACCCCTTACCAAATCCTAGTTCTATCTCTTGTCCTTTGTGTGGAGGTCGTGACAAAGATAAATTTGATGGTGGCCGACTGTTCTTTCTCTCTCTGTCTCTCTTTTCTTTACTAATGGACACAAACTTTTAGGAGATATAGCACAGAATGCAAGAGAGAGAGAGAGAGAGGCAGAGAAAAGATGTGACTATTAATATTTATATATATAGCTATAGGGGGAAGGCTAGGGTGGCAAGAAGTCAAAGGAGGGGCTGTCTGGTTTCCATCACTTCCTCCAATCTTACTGGCTCAACCTCTCAAATCTCTGCGCCAGGAAGGAAAGAGTGAAAAGTTAAAACTTAGCGAAGTTGTTGTTATTATCTTATCTCAGTTCTGATAAAACAAAAACGTATTAGGGTGAGGTGGAAATGACTAATGTGTTGTTGGTGTGATCATTGATCAATGTAATAAATGAGATGAAGGCAGTGAGTGGTAAGTGATACTGATATGAATCCTGAACGCTCATCACGGAGCTTTTTGAACTCAAGCAAAAATAGGGAAAATTCTTGGTCCTACTTGACATATTATTCATTCAATCAGAAAAAAAAAATTGGATAATAGGAAAACTCATTTTCACAAACTTATAATGAATTCGGGTCTGGAGAACAGGAATTGGAATATCAGTCACACCGTGTGGCTTCTTCATAATGGCATGCATAACATGTTAAATTTAAAAAATTAAAATGGTTCGTCCCAATCGACCAATCCCCGGCCATTCGATGGTTGGATGCTCAATGCACCATGTGACAGTCCATATGGGGTACAGAGGATCCGACTTCCTGTGTTGGGACCCATTCTCTCTCTCTCTATATATATGTATTGTAAATTCGTTATTGGGTTGGATCATGGTCGAACTGATCCGATCTACATGATTCAAATTAAATAGAAAAGTCATATATAAATAAATAGTAGGCATTATATATATTTAACTTTCAGATTTTATTATATATAAGTTTCTATACGAATGATTTATATACAATAGATTATATTTCAAATACTGAATTTTTAAATTGTGAATTATTTTTAAATTTTAATGATTGTTTAGATTGTCAAGTTTAGCATATTGTTAAGGAATTATCCTCGTTCATTTTATATGGGGATCTTTTGACAATAAATTAATTTAATTAGCACCTTGTAATAGTAATTTAAATTTTAATTATGATGTTAAAACACAATTTATACTTTATATTAACATGCACATAAATAAATGATGAGGTTTGATACAAATTTTATTGTACATGGAAAGACTTAAATTTTGCAACGGGCAATAGATAATGACCTCTGTGGGAATATTAAATAACATTCAACTTGTATGAACTTTGGTACATAACTAAATAATATATTCATAAAATTCTGAAATCAATTTCTATAAATTAAAATTAAATTAAGTTCGATAATTAATAGACTTTGATGTTAGCTTACTATTTTAATTGTGGTGATCTTTATGGTGCTAGCTAGCTCTGGTTGTTACTGTTATTATTTGTTTTTTCATTATTATAAGAACAACAATGTCTTAGTCGATCGTACAATTATCGTTGCTACTTGCATGCTAGTTATTATTATTTTCAGCAATACATACCAAATTTTAAAATAACAAATTAAAATTACGGTTCGGGTTTATTAACGGGTCCTCAATATATATCTTCACTACTTCATGTCTACTTTTTTTTTTTTTTTTTTTTGTGGAAAGAGTCTCCCTCTTGATTTATCAAGCCCAGGAATGATTTGCCAAGAAGACGATGGAGTGAAGACTGAGTTAAGGCCATGGGAGTGTGGCCTACACAAAATAGGTGACGTACACTAGGCTAACCCTATGTCTAAGGTACGAAACAAAAGGTGGTGACTGAGACTATGCACCTCATGTATAAATACTCTGCTATACTGCTTCATATATACGTACAAGCAGACCTGATGTACTATGTTGACACTTTCCTTAATTAATTTCTCACTTTTTTCTTTGAGAAAGAAGATGTGTACAGTTGCAAGTACGAAAAGTTGTTACATATGTATTAAACAAAATCCTGTTTAATTGCTAGCGATCACTGCACAAAGAGGCAAGCTACAGATATTTCCGATCCAAACACGTGCAGGTAAACAGTACTACCTTTTGCTGTTATAATTTCTTTTTGTACCACCCTCAGGGCTCAGAGAATCCCATCAGATAAAATATCTAATTAGGAACTGTAATATTACGCATTTTTCAAAGATTTTACTGAGGGCTCTTAAAGGGTCTGTGTGAGGGGTGAATAGTTACAATTTTTATTGAGAAAGTTTAATATCCACTACAGTGTACTGGGAGTTCTATGTACCGTGAATTTTTTGAGATATTTTTGTAAATTAACAAATTTAATTTAACTAATCTAATCGACATATTGAAATCTCATAGCAAACCAAAATTTATAATTTTGAGATTTTATTACTATTTTTTTCGATTTTTTTTAAATCTGTCATTTTTGGAATGTTGTAAATATTAGTTTGTTTTAAAAAAATGACAGGTTTTAAAAAAATTCGAAAAAAATAGTAATAAAATCTCAAATTTTTTAATTTGGTTTGCTATGAGATTTCAATATGTAGATTAGATTAGTTATATCAGATTTTTCAATTTACAAAAATACCTCCGGAAAAAATCCGCAGTGCATAGAAAGTTCTATGCACTATATGGTGCATATTAAACTTTCTCATTTTTATTTGGACAATAAAATTTAAGATTTATTTTCAAAGATTTATTTTATACTTAGTACTGCTGCACTTGAACATGTTGCAAAATTACAAATTATTAATGGTGAACTCCACATTATAAAATTAATTTATAACATAGTAATTTACGAAGGTGTGCTTTCAAGATGTTATTTTTACTTTTCATAATATTATATATTTTATGCCGTATATAGGTGAATAAAAAAAAATCGACGATTAAAATACAAATCATGACTTTGCATGTCCTTAGACATAGATCGTGTTGTTGTAACTAAAAAATTTTTCGATTGCAATTTTGAAAAATTAGAAATTATATTCAAATTAGCACTAAAATTGGGTTGTGATGTAAATAATCAAGGGGCCCGTTTGGATGGGGGTAGGAATTTGGAAAATTTGAAATTTCTAGGAATAAATTTATTGGAAAGCTAGTGTGTAACTTTGTGAAGAATTTGGATTGTTTATAATAAATTTGGCATATAAAATGTTCGGAATTACAAATTCCGGCCCATCCAAACGGGGCCAGAAGAAGAAATTTTTTTGCATTGAAATAAAAGAATAAACATTTTTCATGTATATTGTTCGGATCCTCTCTGCTGTGTAATGATCGTCTGACCTGTTTTGACTGTTTCTTTCATAGTCATAAGATATATGATACTATAATCCACGGAGGCTGTAAAGTTCAGCTGCAATTGGAAGTATTGTATCTAGATACCACGAAATTACGTTCCATTAACCCCTGATTCAACGTTTTATTTTTATTTGGATCCCTTCAATTTAGAATTGCCGATTATATTTTCAAACTAGATTGGCTTTGTTATTATTAAATAAATTTACCTTTCTACCATGTCTAGATTCATTGTTGTAGCTATGCCCATAGCTACACTTTTAGCTGTATATATATATTTATATGTTTTCTGCCGTTATTTAGTGCCTAATTATCCATGACAATCCTTGTTGTAAGATTAATGATGGAGAACAGGAGAAGCGGTGATGGTGACAAGTACAATATGATATGACATTCTTAAGCATTGTTGACTCGAATCTTAGCATTTGCTCAATTGTGTAATTAACTAATTGAGTGCCAGCTAGCTTTTGAATTAAAAATACGTTGTCGACCAAGAAGTGTCAATTTTGTTTAATAATTAATTTCCCCAAAAATAAACAATTTTTTCAATTACCCAATGCATGTGAACTAAACCAAGTTGCCAATTGTTTTGGGGCCTTGCTCTTTTCGTTGTCAAATTAGTATATTCCTAGTTATATAAAACTCAATCCAAGATCAAATATGCGAGGCATTGAATTAAATGAACTGTTAATTATTTTTAGTTATCACCCTACAAGCTAGCTTAGAGATTTAAAGAGGTTAAGTCTCAACGGAAGGCTGTTAACTGTTGCTATCTTCAGATTTTGTGGTAGCAATTAATCTAGTTCTTGGTAGGGTTTGACTTCACTCATGATGAAATTGCTTGAGCCTATATGTCACTTATGATGCGGTTGCTTGCGGAACTTAGGGAGAAGACTTTGTTCTTGTTTCAATATTATTTTTTTGTTTTGTAGTGTAAATTTTTTTTTAACTGTATTGTACTTTTTAACTGTGCTTGTTTCTTCGATTTTTTCTTTTAGAAAATAATAAAAAGACAATATTTAGCCCTTAATTAAAATATTTAAAGCAGTGAAAGAATCATTTAATGAACGATCTTTTTTTTACCGTATTTTCTAACAAATCAATGGTAAGCCAAGGAAAAGGGTGATTTAGGTTTATGCCACTAAAAAAACTAAAATTAGAGATATATATGCCATCACAAAACGATAAATTATTTCTATGCTATCACTAAATGATAAAATTAAATTTATGTCATTGATAAATTGATATGACCATTCTAACCTTTGAATATGCCACTATTAAATATTAAAATTAGAAATATACTACTATAAAATTAGAAATTAGAAATCTGTAATTGTAAAAGAAAAAAATAGTTGTATACTAAAAAAACTCTATTATTGAGGAGAGGCCAAATAAATAAAAAATTCATAACATCACTTAATTAAAGAAGAACGGACCTTCACGATTAATCTCTTTGTTCAAAGAAAATTCGACCCAAATTAGTTCAATTGGAGAGAAATGTTGCGTCTTTTTGAGAAACAATATCACCGTTTGAAGAATATCATAATACGCCTCCAGTTCCATGGATGTGGAGGATTCCAGACGCTTCGTGAAGAAAGTAAGAAACAATAACCCTTCGTCTTTTCATGGAGATGTCTCTGATTAGAAAGGAGAAAGCGATTGCAAGGATGGAAAGAAAGAGGTTTGGTTTGCTTTGATTGATATTTGGCTTGTTGCTTCTAGCTCTGCCACATGCAACAACACTAGAATATCTATAGAGACAAGAACAGAATTAAAACTTGCTTGCAATCCTTTTGGTTTTATTCGACAATGAAAATGGATAAAAACTACATAACATTAAGCGTTTCACTTGATGTTTGAACATGATCTCCAAAACTTTATTACTTTATTCGTCCAAACCAATCTTGATGTTGCGTGCATTTGCCTTTTTACTTTATTTTTGAATAATTAGATATATGTCATTATGAAAAATTTGATAATTAGATATATGTCACTCTTAACTCGTAAATTAGTTTTATGTCATTATTTTTGGTGAAAATTAGAAAAACGCCACTCAAATTAGAGAAATGTCATTCTAACTTTTTAAAAATATTCAAAATACCCTCTCATTAAAAATGACAAAAAAATTTTATTGAAATGAATTAAATTTAAAATTTAAAATTTCAGATTTACAAATTTTCAATTTTCGGATTTTGTATTTTAAAATTAAAATTTTTCACTTTCAAATTAAAAATTTCGAATTTAAAATTTTCTATTTCAAATTTTGAATTTTAAATTTTTTAATTTCAAAATTTTAACTTTTGAGATTTTAAATTTTGGAATTTGAAATTTTATTTCTTTTATTGACGGCGTAAATCACTTATTTACTTAACGGTGACACATTTGTAATTTTAATGTTTTACGATGACATTTTTATTTTATTATTTTATAATGGCATATTGAAAAGGGTATAATGGCCAAATTAATTATCCGGTGGCATAAATCTAATTTTATCCTTTAGTGTTGGTATAAAAATAATTTACCATTTAATGATGGCATTTCTCTAATTTTCGATTTTTTACGGTGGCATAAACCTAATTAATCTTTTTTTTTTTGCCTTGCACAAGATTTTCATTTTTTTTCTTGACTTCTTTTTTTTTTTGCCTTGCTCAAGATTTTCATTTTTTTCTTGACTTCTTTTTTTTTTAATTCACAAGAGCAATTTGGGTATTTCGAAATTGTATGACAAGTTTTAGAGTGTCATATCTCTAATTAACTATATTTTATGATAAATTAATAGTATAAAACTAATTTCAACCATTTTATATGGCAAAAAATTAATTATCAATTTAAGAGTGGCATTTTTTTAATTGGCAATTTTCATGATGGCATATATCTAATTAGTTCTAAGGAGGATGGTAAAAATGTTATGTATAGTACCATATATATATATATATATATAGAGGGGTGATAAAATACACTCTGGTGATAAAATACACTCTGGTGTATTTCATAAACGACTCTGGTATATATATATAATAGCGGAATTGCTTACTACTATCTTCTCTCTTCCATCATTCCTATCATCTTCATCTAGTGCCTACTCAGCGTTACCCACCCTATCTACCATCCAGCGCTTCTGCGCTTGTCATCCATCCCTTGTCATCTAGTGGATACCCTTCACATCCCTTCCTAGCACGTGCACTTCCCTGCCTCCCCCTTCCACCTCATGCAATCTTATAAAATAATATTAATTATCGTATATTATGATATTAATTGTCCTACAAAATAATACTAATTATCCTAGTTTATGATATTAAATGTCTTTGTATGTATTTTAATTGTTTCAGCAAATAATACTAGCTGTCCCACATTTTGATAATAACTGTCCCAGCAAATAACTCAATGTAGGATAGCTCCAAGATGTTCTTTGGTTGAGTTGCATCTTCTTCTATTTTGTTAATATCGTTTGTATTTAATAAAAGATTGAAGTCTGCTTCAACTAAAGAAACCATTGGCATATGGTTGTTAAATAATGAAAACAAAATTATAAGAGATCAAACTAATATCTAGCCAATCATAATAGTATGTCATGGACATATAAAATTTTCATGCATATTTATATCGTGCGCTCAGAAAGAACAAAAAAAAGAAAACACACACACATGATAAAAACTCCTTAATTGCACCTAATCAGAAATATGATTGATTGACATGGTCAAAAATTACAGCTTCAAGTAAGACCTTTCAGAGACTGTTCATTCTATATATTAGTCATTCTATGTTAGTCAATGATGACCTGATCATGTAAGTTTATTTTTTTTCCTACGACTTGCTATTTCATAAGTCCGTTTGATCACTTATATATATTTGAATGCTGTATTTGATTGGACTGATGGCTATTTTAAATAGGATGATAGTTGCGTGTATTTGTGGATACATATAAAACCAAATAGAATCTGCAACTTGGTTTTTAAAATATCATTACTCAGTCCTTTTAAAGTTTTAAAATATAACTAAATTTGTCTATAATATTTTATACAAGATAAATTCATTTTTGAATTTGTAATCGAATCAGATAGATTCTTAATATTATCAAAAATGAAAACTTAAGTAAGTAGTAAGGAAGTTCTTAATTCTCTATTTAAACCAAAAAAAAAAAGTAGTCACCTAAGATTCAATATACACTTCATACTTAATTTGTGAAGAAACTTTTATTTGGATTTTTATGCATTTAAATCACATTTGATGGCAAGCAAAAGTCACAAACAAAGTGGATGTATTGGAAATAACAAAATCGCGCAAAGAGTATAGAACTTGGATTTTATCTCTTTTCGTATCACAACAGAAAGACTCGACTGAGTAGCAGTTGGTGACATGCTTCTCATCTTCTTCTTCATGCACCTCAGGTCCACACAAAAATTAACCAATTTCTAATTGAACTGTGCTAGTAATTCAATAGAAAATGCCTAATCTTTTGCTTCTCTTCTTCAATTAAATCGCTATTTAATATTTGAAGCTAATTTCAACTCATGAGACTTACTTAGGAAATGCAATTTGAGCTCTTAAATAGCAACACAAAATTTCCATTTTCTCTTGCAAATTTCGGACTTGGAGGAACGGAGAGAAAGGAAGCACAAAATAGTTACCCTAATTTCCAATTAAGTGGTCCTTGTATAGACCTCCCAACCAAATTCTTTGGGGACCACTTCCCACATGGTGTGGCTGGCCTTAATATGGGCTTCCAAACCCATATTAGTTGATCTTTTAGTTCCTCTTTAATTCTCCTTTAATTGCATTTAAAATTTCGCTTAATTCGGTTTATTAAAAAATAGCCCGATTAATTAATATATCTTACATAATTATATTAATTGAATAAAGATATAAATAAATATTATCAAGGGATTAGATTTTACATTGATTAGTTTCATATGATCCCTTGAAATAATTGATCATAATAGTTCAAAACGGTGTATAATTAATTATTTAACTTATCATATTTTGTATTCTCCAATACAAATAAACTAAATATAATGTATCATTGGTTAAGAGCTTTGTACTTGTGTGAACCTTGGAGAATTTATATCATGTTGTCCATGAAAATTAAATCACCATTTATTTTCAATACAAGCGGTATCTAGCAACACGTTATGATTTCCAATTAACATAAATAAATACTATACTTTTATAGTATTTCAATCTTACATAAGAAATAGTTAATTTTCTTATTTTGATTCTCATGTCTTATCATTATCACTGTATAATCCAAAATATGAATGTGTTATTCTTGCAGATTATACAGTTATTGATCTAGAATTGATTGTTCAAATTGCCAACAAATAATCCAACTCCATCAAGAGGCCCAATAGATATTATCACTCATTAGGTCTACTAATGAGGGACATACGGTTGTCTTGATGAACAACTTTTTCTCGCACAATCCAAGAGAACTTAAATAGAGTCTGTTTTGCAGTCCTTTTCGGGAATTAGCGTTAAACAATATTTATCTAACCAATCATCATGTGGAAAGACTGAACCATCTCAAACTTAGAATCAAACTCATATGAAACAAATAATGACATACAACACAATCCATTTATTTATTTCATTGGGTCAAGTAATGTGCTATGTTCTAGTAACGTACACATATGCAATTAAGTTAGTAACTTCTTACCTATGATTTGCGGACTTAATCATCACTTAACTTGCATACTAATCTTTTATGATAATTAACGTTCTTTGTCATTCTAATGAATGATCAACAAAGATCTACAATTCAGATCCTCAATCCAAATGATCTGTCAATAATAAACTGAAGGAACAAATAATCTAATATCATCAATAACATAAACTAAATTAAACATCAAACTATTAATTTCTAGGACATAACTCTAACAATTTGCTCAAGTTTGTCTAATTAAGATCAGTCCATTGTCATATAAATAAATATTTTAAATAAAATTAATCGTGTTTGGGCTATAATTTTGATCGGAAATAAACTTTTTATGTGGTTAATATTAATTAGAATGATTTAATTTGTTTATTTTGAGATAAATGCAAGGAGTAATTGTTTTTTTTTAAGTTTAATGACCTACCAGATATTTGTTTTCTTGGAAAATTTTGAGTAATGATTTGGTGCAAAATAAAAGTTCAGATAAATTTTATTACTTATTTAAAGTTAGCTGACCAATTTATCTTTGTGGTTTTTAGGAAAAATAAATAAATTAATGCAAATGAAATATTAAGGATCTTCCTTTCTAGGGAAAATTTTTGTTTTGCCACCACAGAAAATTTTATCAGAAGAGGTCTCGAATACCACCATTTTGAAGTATCAACTATTCCTCCATGTTATAATGCTAAAAAGAAGCATCAAATAAATACTTAGTTATGACATATCAATATTGATTTTTTGTGCGTATATAAATATTAATTAAAATATTTTGATTTTGTATATTTTAGCATCAAGCTTTTGTAATTTTGTAAAAATATTTATTTTTAACAAGATTGCAATACGATAATTACTTTGGAAAAACATTTTAGGGAAGAGTGTTATGAATATCAAATATATTTATAAAGCATTACTTGTATCACCTTAAGTTGCAATAAAAATTGGTGATTCTCAGCGAACAAATGGAAAATTAAGCATGAAGGTAAGAATCTAGCATTGATGAGTCTTTAGTATAAGTAAACTAATTAGTTGATTATTTATAAATGAAGATCATGGACTTATTCAAACTTTCGAGAATAAATTTTTTACTCTAGTAGTAAAAATGAATGTTTCTCAAACGCTAATGGAAACTCCAAATTCAGCTATTTTAAAAGTTAAAGACGATGTAATCTTTAAAAAAAAAAAATAAGAGGAGGGTACCGGTGTCTACAATTTGAATGCCTTTAAATGTTCCAAAACTCACTTTTTGAGTACTTTTAAAAAATATAAAATTCAAACTTTGAATTCAAACTTTTATAATTTTTGAAGTTTATTTGATACTTGATCAAGGAATTGAATATTGAACGAATCTAGTTAAATATGATAGATTAATTCTAATCTGTTCATATTTTATTCTCTTGGTCAAATATTAAATAAAATTCAAAATTTATAAAACTTACATGAAAATGCATCGCTCGTTATATCAAATAAGATCAACATTTTGGATTCGAATTTTGAATTTTATATTTCGAAAAAATAGCCAAAAAGTTAATTTTGAGAGCATATTTAGGACATTTAAATTGTGGGTACGGAACCTCCTAAAAAAATTAGAGTTACTATTTTACAGATACATTTTATTTAATGTCACAAAACCATGTTGTTTCGTGCACGTATAGACGCACAGAATCACTTTCTGATTTTCAAAAATGGAGCATACATTGCTGGAATTACATCAATTGTCAGTCGTCACATAAAACACAAGGACCAGTGAAGACTTTAATCTCGATATTTTCTATAAATAATCAAGCAAACAAGTCACCTGCTGAGTAAATTAATCACACATAAGTCCATAATAGCCTATCTGGCTATAATGCCTAAATTTTCTCTCTTTTAGAACCCAGCTTCAAAGCTTCGAAACGTCTTTTCTCGTCACCCACCTTACCTAGTTTTCTTAATTTCTTTGGTCATATTTTCCACCTCCCAAGTATGGACATTGAAAATTGCAAGAGGCGTGCAGTACAAGTACATCTTTTGAAATGGGAAAAAGCATTAACAAAAGAATAAGCCCATTTTTTCTTTTTTTTTAATACTGTATGTGCAAAGGTTTTTTAATACTGTCTTGTGTCACCATGTTGATCATTAATGTTATTGATCCTTTGTCGGAAATCCATATGCCATTTTATGCAATGTGAGACGATATGCAAAGTTATATTGTAGCAAAAATTCTTTCTGAAATGTGAAAATAAATTTTCATTTGATTCCGGAAATCTAGAATGAAAGAGGAAAGAGAAAAGATTCAACACAATTTGGGAGACTCAAATTCTACAAGAGACATTTTGGGTAAATAATCGGTGTTTGACAAGAAAATAAACTCAAGTTGAATTTTAGTTTTCTTACTTTATCACTAAGAGATATTAATTGTAAGAAGTGCTAATAACACAACAACATAATTGTTACAAACCTGACGAGTATCTTTAAATCCTTTTTTTTAATTAGTAGTTCGTGTTTTTCGATTTTTTTTTTCTCATTTTTAATTTTAACTTTTGTTTTTTCTCCACATGCAACACCAAGAATTGGGATTAGGATCACATGCGTGTTGAATTTACTAATTTAGTGATCCCATCAAGTATCCTACATAATTAACTAGATCATCATCCAATTAATCGTTCTGATAATTGAAGTTTTAACTTCAAATCAAATCTATCGAACTCAGATTTATTCAAATTCTGTGAACTCCTTTGAACTTCTCAGTTCCAATCATGCGTCTAACTATAGGCTCCGTTTGGATAGGTGTGGGAAGAAGGGAAGAAGGGAAAAAGTGGGAAGAAGTATTGGGAAGTGTGTAACTTTGTGAAGAGTTTGGATTGTTTATAAATTTTTTTTTTCTTCTCTCTTCTTCTTCTTCTTTCTTCCAACGATCCAAACGCACCCATAAATAGCAATTGCATGACTCTACCTTAACATATATTAATAGTTGTGTGTATTTGCACCTTTTTTATGCTTTACAACAATTTAAGATAGATATAACTATTATAAGTGCAGGTCTAAAACTTTGCAAAGGTACAACAGTAGAAGCCCATATAGTTTGTACTAACAGAAGATCTGGGAATACAAACTGTGCATAGGACATAATTGACCAATGTCTTACGGTTGCATAATAAAATCACTAAAGAAACCAAGCGTCAGAACACTTAATTTAAAAAGTTGGCACATTTATATATACTAGCCAAGTGGACCGACATTTGTCTCCTTGCTTCAATCTATTTAACTTATAATAATATTTTTGCACACATGTCCTCCAAAAACTTACTTTTTGTATCCCTTTCCAAAAAATATCACTTTTTGAAGTTCTATCCCTCGGTGGTCTGGTACATTACCCCCACCCCTGTATCCCAAAAAAAAAATACAAACAGAATTTTGTAGCAACGTTCATATTAACTACCTTGTTTGATGCCGGATCCAGAATTTTGTAGCCACTATAGGGCGGTAGCTCCAAAATTTCTGTGCACGCTTTGCACATGCAAAATTATATACCAGAGGATCATAGATCGATAGTAGAATTTATCTGAACATATAGGTAAAATGCAGCATTATGTATTTTGATTCACATGCATACATAGACTGCATCTTTTAAATTTGCTCTCCAATGATTGGGTTTGTTTTCAAAGCCAAGAGATGAAGTCCTGAATTAGAGAAAAAGGGGAGACTCCTTAGCTGCTCGAAAGTCAATTGTCTGAATTTATACACCAAGTCTTCACATTTATTTATGTGAGTACTAGCTTCTCATTATAGATATGCATTTGGAAAGCTACATTACCGTCCTAAGTAACAGATTGTTGACTTTAGATCATCACTTGGAAAGTTAAGCAAATAATTCCTTTCGTTAGCGGTATAGTTTGAAGATCCTATAATGGTGATATTCCAACCAACCTATATCTTGGGATAGCATAATGATTATAATATGTTACCCTTGACTTAAGGCATTCATAAATATTTCAATAAAAACATAGTCAATTTGTACAACGCTATTGGGCCATTTCTGTTCTAATTAAGCCTAAGAAAATTGATCTCAGAAATTTTATCAGAATAAGACCACAATAACATACAGTATTAAGAGCAAAATTGAGAAACAGTAACACAATCAAACAGGATCAAAGCAACTTTGAAGGTCACATAATTCAACATTTATCCAATAGATCTCTATAACCAAACACTAGTCAACAGAAAAAAAAAAAGAAGGTTTATAAAAATTCTCAACATAGCTAAGAAAAGAGGATATTTAGAAACACATGAAATTTATGTCCAAAAACAGTAATGTATTCCCTCAAGATGCAGCTGTAGTCACACCTCCAATTTTGTTGAGGTCAAAAATCTCAATCCAGTAGCCATCAGGATCCTTGATGAATGCAATGCCTTTCATTTTTCCTACAGATTAAATTCCCAATAATATTTTAAAGAATATTGATGAAAACACATAATATGAGGCATACTTCACATAACATACATCTTGAGTAAGGATTACTTGAATTACACTACTGTATTAACATTTGTATATATTGTAAAGAAGAATCGTAGTCAACCACCCTATTCCATACCAGTATAAGATGTTCCAGAGTTCTAGAATCAGGGACGGAGCTACATAGGGGCAAGCCCAGGCACGTGTTTGCCGAAATTTGTGGTGCAGTTAAGACTTTTGCACGTTAAAAAACTGAAAGAACTGAGACTGCCTGGGCTTGGATTATACATGTGCCTTGGCCTTGGTCTAATTTCTCTACAGTCTACTCAGGCGCTCTCCTTTCCAAATGAAACGACTATTTTTCCTTTATTTTTCTTCTGTATTTTATACTATTCTATTGTTGGGGTTTGCTACATTTAGGCCCTGATCAAAATGGTTTTTTCATGGGATTTCAATTCAATTCAATTGATTTCATAAGATTTTGTAGGATTTTGTTAGATCTAATTACATAGGAATTCCAACTAAATGACATCAAATCCGTTCATTTTGATCAAGAATTTTCCAACGAAATGAAATGAAATGAATTCCCATGTTAAAAAAGTGAGATTTTGATCAGGGCCTTAATGCATCATTGATTAAAAAGGAAAACGACAAAATCAGGGGAGACCATTGTTCCTGATTATTTTTTTACTCCTTCCACAGTTCCACTACGTGCATCAACGCATGTTGCTACATGAGTTGAAACTTCCAACTTTTGTTCAATTCATGCTCAAACAACATGGAAAAAAATAGAATATAAAACAATTGTCTTTAAAAATACATGATACTTTTATTTATGCTAAAAAGGTAATATTCTTTAATTATTTTATTTTATTATTTAAAATATTTTTTAATATTTAATTTATTAATTTGTGATGGTGCCCAGCCTTAAATTTTGGCTGGCTCCGTCCCTGTCTAGAATCTAAAAGAGTAATTATATTAAATGAAAGATATGAAGAAAGAAATACCATCATCAGGTTTCTTTGCAAATTCAACACCAAGACTTTCAAAGCGAGCACATGCCTTATACACATCATCCACTGTTATGCCAATATGACCTGAAACACCAACAGTTTTGATATTTTGTACAGGGACATAACTTAAAAAGATAATTCTAAATGTAAGGAAAATACGAATTTTTTATAGAGTATTACCAAAACCACGAGGATCAGAATTCCCGTTGTGGTAACCCTTGAACTCAGGATCACTTTCTGTGCCCCAATTGCTACATGATCCAAAGAAATAAAATGTAAGGATACAAGGATCATGTCAAATATGATATGGATATGGAAATACACAACTTTTAAAAAAAAATCCACGAAACAATATGCTCCAACTAATTATTTTTATAATGAACATTGTAAAAAAGTAAATTCTCTTCTCAGCAAATAAGAATGTAAGTTAAAAGAAATATACACCAAATCTAAATCTTCATTTGTACAAAAAAGTATGTACACAGAAAATCAAAGTTCAAGGGATCTAAGCAGGTATAAGCAAGGACGTGCATATTATCGATGGTACTTAAGAGTTTTGTTAGAAACAATGTAATATGCCTCCATATGTATTATATGAGTATCACACATAAGCAAGGACGTGCATATTATTGATGGTACTTAAGAGTTTTGTTAGAAACAATGTAATATGCCTCCATATGTATTATATGAGAATCACACAGTTATAGGTACAGGCATCGGATATGGGTGTGATATGGACATAATTGCCTATATGAAGTATTTAGAGTAAAATAGCTGACGACCATACCTACCTTGATATTCAAACATCATAAACACATTTATTCAACATCATAAACACATTTCCATATTTTTAGAAGAACATGGTTACAGTGCTATGCTTGCACTGATGAGTCTGTACCACCGATTAAAATTTTGAACTTGATATTCAAACAGTTATCTGAGTACTAAATTTTGATCTACATATCATATTCTTGTACAACAACAACTAAGCCTTTTGTCCAAACAAGTTGGGCTAGGCTATAAAAGAAACCCAGCAGAAAAATCATCAAAAAATAAAATAATATATAAAAGTACTAATAATATTCTTGTACAAAAGACCCCAAATTTACATTTTTAATCAATATATTTTACTATATTTTTGGACCAAGATGAAGACAATTAGTCTATAAATTCTAAACCAACAGATTACTTTATTATGTTGAAAAGAAAAAGTAAAATAAAATCATAAATCTGTAAATTTGAGCTTCCTATATGATAATAAAAAAGGCTGACACCAGCAATTTTGAAGTTGTAGTACTGGCCAATCCATGATATGCATAGCACCATAGCTTACTTCCAAAAAATTTTAGTCCAGTTAATGCTTGCCCAGTATGCAATAGTTAGTTAAAGCCTAGTTTAAAAAGCCTAAGTAATTTTGCTCATTGGATCACAAATGCTGGGCCTAGACCTAAAATTAGCCCAATTTAGCCTCATCTCTACACCTACTAACCAATTTTGCTCATTGGATCACAAATGCTGGGCCTAAAACTAAAATTATCCCAATTTAACCTCATCTCTACACCTGCTACTGAAAAAAAAAGGCTAAATCATGGTGTGTTGTGTGTTGTTTGTTTGTACTATTTCGGTGTCTTATGGGTCATAAACCACAATATATGACATACAGCCGTACAGGTATATCTAAATCTCTGTATTACAAAAAATGTTAACTGCCTCAAAAGAAATAAAAGAAAAACAAAACTTAAATGTTTGTTCATACTGTGTTAGCTCTAAGGTGGCTTTCTGACCAAAGGTCCACACAGTCCGCTGTACTGGGTCAACTGGAGCTGATGCAACATTCTAATAAGAAGCAAAGATATAATTAACCATCTGCGAGCAACATTTTTGTAAGGAAACATCATCAAATAAAAAGATTCACCTCATAGCCAAGAAAGTACAGGCTGAACTTCATTTCAGGGAAATCCAACCTCTTAAGCAACCTGAGTACATTTGTTCTCAACAAAATTAGGAACTGTATCCACATAGGAAGAATTTGCATTTTATAATTTCATGGCTGAAAGCAATATAAACTTACGACATTCCCAATACACGGGAGTAGAAGTCAAGACTGACTTTTGGATCCTTTACTCGGAGCATCTACAGATAACATGACAATAACCTAAATTAAGGAAACCCAAACACCAGCAATACAAGTAAATTCAAAACATGGACACCAGGAAAAAAGACATTGCTTTCTTCAATATACAAATCACAATAAAGACATGGTTTTCAGCTAAGCAAGGACACATACCATGGTACGGTACTAATGAAATAGAGATGAGTTAATTTTAAGGCCATGATTTATAACAACTATGCTTTAAATTTGTTGAGATTGGTTCACTCCACTCCAAAAACTATCACACAACAATTAAGTATCCACTAGCCAAGAATCATTTCATGACACACATTAAGCCAGGAATTTCGCTCGTCATGCACAGAATTTCCCATCTTTCTTATAAATATATATTATTTATTTGTGAAAACTTCTCACCAAAAGCAGTAATTATGTAAAACATGATTTTCTTGGAAGATCGCTATTAAAACAATGCTTGGCTTAGTACAGGCAAATAAATAAAACGAGTTGACAAACTAACTTATAAATTCTTACAAATTAAACTCAAAATTGAAGTAATGAAATGAAATTCACTGCCGGTGGAAAAACAACAACAAAAGTTGTATAATAATGGCATAACCTTGTCGCCACTCCTATTGAAGAAAAAATAAGTACACATCAATAGTGTTTACAGCATCAAACTACATGTCTGTATAAAACCATCACATAAACCCCCTTCCACTCCTATGCAACATCCCAGATAGCCCAAACCCAAATTCAACAATATATCCAACCAAAAGAATGAATCAAAATTGTCTGACCAAATACAACCATGGGGAACAGTGAATAACTTTAATTTGATCCCAAAAAAGAAAAACCACATCCTTTGTACATGTTGAGCCAAATATTGTAGATCAATAATACAATAATAATAGCTTTCTTTAGTAATTTTCTGTGCAGTATTTATATTCATTTAAGAAATATTAGAAAGACACTAGTAAAAAGGATGATAGTATTAATGCAAATTCACATTTTCACGGGGATGCAAGTTCAAAACAGATAGGATTGATTCAACAATGAAAAATAAATGTTCTGAATATCAATACCCACAAAAAAAGAGACAAAAATTATGAAACATAGTCAATCTAATACGTCTTTTTTTTTTTGTCGAACTTTCTGCAACTTGAGAATCATTTGGAATTCAATCACAGGACGTTAGACACAGAAATTATTAGCTTGGAAAACATGCATATCATCAATAAAAAGAAGTTTATTGTTCCCCCAGTGCTGTCATTGTTGTGATGGGATGATTGTGCCATTCATGGGTAGATCTAGTAATGAAGAATGGCAGACAATGTCGCCTAATCTTTTATTCGATCATTCATGTATATAGAATTTTTGGTGTTGTACATGTATTCTTCTTCTGATAGTTACATTTAATCCCATAGTACAAATCATGAATTTGGATGTGATTTTGGTGTTGATATCAGCATGTTTCTGGCTGACCCCTAACATCATTTCAACTCCAATTATCCAGTTCATTTTGATTTAGTCTGAGACAACTCAATCCTTACGTTTGATTACAATCAGTTGACTACATGATCATAAATCAATAGATTTTATAGTTTACGCTTGAGATTCTTTACGATGAAAATTGTGGAGCTATTCAAACATCATAAATGGATCCTGACCCAATCAAAGATCAAGTAAATAAAGTAGAAATAAATATACAAAAACAAGTGATACCGTTTGTTGCAAGAAGTAACTCTTGGTCGCCTCATCAACCTCCGAATGAAGACCGGGGTTGTTGGAAGGCGATTCCTTCGACGAAGCCATCGTAGAGAAGAAACGCAATCGAGCGAATCTCTACAATTGAACGCGCGAAAAGAAATCAGCAGCTGATTTTGCAAGAAAAAGAATCTGATTGTTATCGAATTAGTGTCACCTGAGTTGGGACAGAAGGAGGAATGGATCGGGTGAAGAATGAAGGGAGTCGAGAAGATTGGCGAAGGAGATAACAAGGGAATGACGAAATTGCTTTTTTTTTTTTTGAGAATCAAATGACGAAATTGCTGCCATGTGTGTGTGGAGTACTGAAGTAGTTGTATTCTACTATTGCTGATATCACTGCGATTTGTTTTCTCCAGTGGTTGAGAAATGGAGGTCGGATATTGGATCGGATCGCGTACGCCATATTGGGCTTCTAGTTTTGTAGGCCACTTCGAAAGGTATCTGTGGGCCTTGATTTTGTGGGAGTTGTCAACTTGTCCGAAAAATTAAAAAATAGTATTAAATTAATATCATATATTAAAAATAATATCAATATAATAATATTTTTTTAAATAGTATCACGAGATCTGAATCTCAGATTCCGAACGTAAGATCGGATTCCTGGATTCTGATCTTAGCTTTATAATTTTTTTATATATTATTTATTTATTTATTTATTTTATTAATTAGTTAAATAATTAGAAAAATAGATAATATATTGTAAAAATATTGAAAAATATGGAAAAAATCAGGAATAATTAAATTAAATTTTATATGTAATTTAGTATTTTTTTGGAGAAATTAAATTTATTTTCATTTTAATTAATTTATTTAATTAAATTATAAATTTTTATAACTTATTTAATTAAATGAATTGTACCATTTAAAAAGGATTATAAATTTTCAGAATTTGCAGGGATACAAAGGCATAATCCTTTCAGAATGTTCAAAGTTTTATTAATCCTTTCTACATTTGCAGGGATACAAAGGCATAATTTGAACATTAAAACTTTAAACAGGCTTAACTTTTGATAGGAAGGTCCGTTTGGGGCGATCGAGCACAATCCGGAAAGCTGGCGACGAGATCTACACATGTTATCGGGGTAAAACCCCATAATGACCATTTTCGAAGCCAAAAAAACGCTCTCTGGACCTCCAAAATCCACTTTGAAAGTTTGCAAACCTAAAAACCACTCTAAACTACTAAAACTGTTTTTAAAATCATAAATTAATCATTAAAAAGAGAAATGCAGTAAATCAAGTCTTTCTTCTCCGTCTCAGTAAAACATCAATCTCGTGTGATTCCTTTCTAACGCAATCCAGAAAGTGATTCCTTGATCATGAGACTCGATATGATTGTTTAATATATAATATAAAAATAATATATACAGAGGACGACATCCGGGACGCATCAAATGGTTGTTTAAAAATTTATAATTTTAATTTAAATTAATTAAAAATTTATACTTAATTATTAATTTAAATAAATTTAATTTTTCAAAAAAAATACTAAATTACTTATAAAATTTTGTTTAATTATTCCTGATTTTTTTATATTTTTTCAATATTTTTATAATATATTATCTATTTTTCTAATTAATTAACTAATTAATAAACTAATAAAAGGAAAAAACTTTTAATTTCTCCAAAAAATACTAAATTACATATAAAATTTAGTTTAATTATTCCTGATTTTTTTCATATTTTTTCAATATTTTTACAATATATTATCTATTTTTCTAATTATTTAACTAATTAATAAATTAAATAAATAAATAAATAAATAAATAATATATAAAAAAATTAAAAAGCTAAGATCGGAATCTCGAATTCCGATCTTAGCTAAGATCGAAATCCAGGAATCCGATCTCGTGATACTATTTTAAAAAATATTATTATATTGATATTATATTTAATATATTATATTAATTTAGTGTTATTTTTTAAAATTTCGGCAACTTGTCATTAATGCATGTTCAATTGTTCATTGGGAAATGGAAATTTATTAATCTCACAGTTTCACTCTCATCCTCGCAAGCTCTCTCCTTCTTTCTATCCCTCTCCTTCTTCCGTCTCTTTAGCTTTCGGACCATCTATCTCCCTCTTCTGTAAATTTTCTCTTATGTTCTAACTTTACTTTATATCTCACTTTGTTTTTTTATTCTACTTTTTGTTGTATCTTTTCATTTCTATTGTTAAATGCTCATTTTATTTGTTGTACCAATTCACTATATTTTGTTGTGCATGTTCACTTTGTTTGTTATGTATATTATTTTTTATTGTTATAAATGCTCACTTTATCTGTTGCACCAATTCAGTATATTTTGTTGTGTATGTTCATTTTGTTTGTTATGTATGTTTTTTTTGTCGTCATAAGCGTTTACTTTATTTGTTCAATACATGCATTTTATTCTTGTAGTTCTTATTCTAACTTATTTGTTAATTTTATTATTATAAATGTTTACTTTGTTTAATATGTCAATTCAATTATTTCAATCTCATGTTAATGTTCACTTTATTTATTTAATCTATTCATTCTATATGTGTTTTCACTTATTGTATATGATGTCTCTGTTGTTATAAGTGACCACTTTATTATTATAAATGTTCATGTTATTTGTAAATATGTTTAATTTTTTTACATTATGTGTTCAGTTTGTTTGTGCAATATGTTCACTTTGTTTTATTATGCGTTCAATTTGTTTGTTCTATTTGTTTTGGTTCATAGCAAAGAAATAGGAGAGATGAGAGGTGCAAGGGAAGCGCTCCAAGAAAAGAAAAAGGATAGGAGATGAGAAAACTGAGGAGAGTGGAAAGAGGTGGAAGAAAGTGTGCTAGGAGAAGGAAGGGCATAAGAGGGAGGAGAACGCATCAGGGAAAGAGGTGCATGGGAAGGGAAGGGGTAGAGATGGCGCGCGATGGCACTTGTAATTTCTATTTGGAAATTACTATATACCATCTCTCTACACGCCATCTCATGCCATCGCATTTGTATTTATTCATTTATTTGTTTATATGTCCAGTTTGTTTATTTTTGTGTTCACTTTATTCAATTATGAGTTAGATTTTATTTTTTTGTATTGTTGGTCAGATTTTTATATGCATATTCAACTTATTTTTATTTAACTTATTTGTTCGTATGTGTTCACTTTGATTATTTAAATATTTATTTTGTCTAGTTTATATGTTCATTTTGTTCAAGCAATGGAAAAACTGCAGATTGCAGTTATCATTTATGTGTTATTTATCACGGTGATAACACTGCTAATACCCTCCACAACCATCCCATTCTAAAAATGAAAAATTTTACCAATTTCTCTCTAATAAAAATAAAAACGCTATCTTTTTGTTTCCTCCCTTTTGCCTCTCTCTCCCTCATGTTCCTTTTCCTTCCTTCTCGCTACTATTTTCTAGGTGTCATCTCCTCCCTCTATCTCGCTTCCCTAATGCGGTTCCCTCTCCTGACTCTCGTCCTTCTCCTCCTCTTCACTCCCCTCGACTCTACTCCCACTCCTCTTTTTCACCTTTACTCTCTCGACTCCACCTCTCCTTCTCTCCCATCCATTGCTCCATTAGAGAATTTTATTTTTCTCTCTATCTTACACTTAATAATAAAAATAATTATATTAAAAAATAATAAAAAATGAACATATATAATATAATAGATACACTTATATAAAGATGATTTCTTATTACACGATCATCTCTTATTATATCTAATAAATGCACTTATAAGATGTTTCTTTATTACAACTAATTGAATATTTATACTTATAAGATGATCTCTTATTATATCTAATAATTGAACATCTACGTTTATTAGTTACTTTCTTATTATAACAACATTAACAATAAACATAGGATCTAGATATGCATTTAGAAAAAAAGTTAAGAAAGAGAAGGATGAGAGCAAAATAAAAGAAATATATGAGCATTAATGAGGACGTACAAACAGAAAAATAGACATGATTGAAGGGAGAAAGAAGGAAAAGAAGATGGAGAAAGAGGAGAGTATAGGATAACAAGGGGAGGAGGGCACGAACGAGGGGGGAGGAATCAAAAAGAGAAAGGAGAAACAAATCGAGAGTGGTCAAAGAGAGAATTGCGAAAAGGAGAGAATGAAGAGTGCTGCAAAAAGAGGGAAGAGAGGCGATGTAAAAAGGAGAAAGGAGACACTAGATCGGATCCAAATCCTGTGTCGCGCGATATACGGTGTGGGGACGTAAAAGGGCAAAATTGCTAACCGTGGGTCCCACTCTAGCCTAGCTATAAACTGAATTTTGAGAAAGTTTGGTTTGGCACATTATTTATACAATAACAATTATACTGCGTTTGAAACTCGGGAGAGTGGGACAAGGACAGATGTTTCTTTCACATATGCCCTTGTATTTTATGATACTTTGAAATCTTCTGATAGTGATTTTTATTAGAACAAAATAAACGATTTATTAAGGTTTTAGTTTTCTGAAATTATCAAAACCGATAAGAACGTCATTATTTTGAATGTTTACTAAAAAAAATGATGCGCATAAATTCGACTTGCTGAGAAAGTTTGGCATGTTGACTTCGTTTCTGATTTTATTGTTTAAGAAAACATATTTTTATTTATTCTACGTGAAAAATTGTAGGTTTCCTAATTAAAAATTATAGTCATATAAAACTTATTGAGTTTAATATAGGTTGTAGCAGATGTGCATAGTGTAAGAACATTAGACTAAATAAGAGAAACATTTAAAAAAATTATTTTATAATTTGCATGAATGCAATTTTAGTTGCATGCGTGAATACAATGGATTCTAGTAAGTATTTGGATGAATAAGGTGCATTATATAAAAAAAATATATAAGAATAAGGTGCCAAATCAAACTTTCTCAGAAGGAATTTAGTTTCCAAAAGGTCCCGAGTCCGAGTGATTATCCAAAGTTCAAACGCAGTATAAATGAGACGTTAAACCCGACTTTCTCAGGAATTCAGTTTCCAGCTTGGCTAAGATGGGACCCACGGGCTTAACAATTTTGTCGTTTTATGCGCGACACCGGATTTGGATCCCGCTAGATCTAATGAGAGAGGGAGGGGGGCTGGAGTGGATTGTGCATACACAGAGAGAGAAAGTAGAGAACACTAGATGACGCTGGATAACATCACGATGGATGATTAGAAGTAATTCCTATTTATCAATGTTGCTTTCTTTTTAGTCTCTATAAATGGCCGATCAGCAACCAAAAGAACAAAAACAAAAAAGTTAAAAACTTAAAACCCAATAAGCTTAATAAGCATTGACTGTACAACCTTTAGCATTTGTCTCCGGCTGGGCTGTACTTCATTTTATTTCAATAAAGAGGTATCGGGCTTGACCCATACTTTTATTCAAAAAAAAAAAAAAAAAACCTTTAGCATTTGTCGCCCAAAAAAATGTATGATATGGCAAGAACAGCTTGATCCACGAGCTTTGTTCGAGCTGTCCATGAATATTTTGACCTAAAAGGAGACCTAAATGCATAAGCATTGTACCATGTATAATACAATTTGAAAATCATTAGGTTGACAATTGAAGTTCATAAACTAAACTACTAAATTTTTAGAAAGCTTACTATATGACTTGCAATTTTCAATGCCCCAAATTGTTTATAATTCCCAAATAGTTCTGTTGTAAACTTGTAATATATGTAAATCTGTCACAAACTTTATGAATTTAACTAATAAATAAATGGAAATCCTTTACAAAGAATGCAAATGCTCTACGAAACAAGATATGAATTACCACAAAACGCAACAAGAAATACCTCTCCATTCACAAATTGTATTTATTCTTTTTTCAAGAGATCCATTCACAAACGATTTTTAATTGATTCTATAAGAACAAAAAACTGCAGTAAGCTTAGTATCACGATTTACAAGCTCAGCAGTTCTCCTTCTGCTCTACGCATTTATCTTGAGCTTTGTATTATTATGTGCATCAGTGACCTTTTTGTTAGGAACAAATTTATTGACGACTTCTCTTTTGAGGTTTCATCAAAGAAAAAGAAAAAGGAAAAGCAGAAAATACTTTTCTATATGGAGGTCTACTCTTCAAAACTTCACTTCAAACTCACTTCCCTTCAAAAACAATAAGAAAGGTACAAGTGGTTAGAAAAGCAACAATGGATAAGAAAGGTTCCCAATAATATTTTATGTGGATTAGGAAACCTAAGAAAATAATTTCAGCCCCAGAATTTTATGTTGAATCATGAATTGCAGCCAATGAACTTTGTTTCTAGGACTAACATTTTCTTCCCCTACGTCTTATTGATATGAACGTATTTTTTAGACAGGATACACCTTGAGCATAACACAGAAAGTAATTTGGTAATTTATTTTTGCAGACAATAGCAGCCTTTCCTTGGAATAAAATGTAAAACGTGATCTTTTTAGATATTTGAAAGCCGAATATAATTAAAAGGATAACATACCATTGTGCTTCCCATCCCTGAACTGTGCATTCTTAGATGACTTAAAGGTCTCCAGGAACTCAAGCGCCTTTTGCAATTCCAGCTTCTGCCTCGAGTTGTCCCACTTGTGCTCTGTAGCTAGGATCTGGATTATCCTTGGCAGTGCTCTTCTGGCCGCATCAGTGTCAAGGAATGCAAGCCGGGACCTCCTGGCAATGAAGTCAGTTGCAGATTCACAGTACTCATTTCGCGCACAGTAAGCGACTTCTGCCTCAAGGTATGGGTGTCCATGAGCTAGCCTCTTCCCTAGATTCTCATTCTACAATTGAAGAACAAATATACCAGTCACTCACAGGTAAGAATAGTTAGATGTGACTTTTAACCAAAATAAGCAGAAAATAAGGCATGTGAATATCTTAAGTCAATCAGAAGTTCCAAAAGTGAAAAAACCACATCTATTTGGAGCAATTGGTACCAGTATTGTCACTGATTGACATGGTACCAGATCTGGAAAGGAATCAATTTATACATGCAAACACAGAACAGTAGATATTAAATTATTAATACTACATATACCCATCCCTCAAACAGCTTGTTTGGTTTGACCATGCCAAATATAGATACCTGAGCAATTGCTGCAACATGTTCAGCCAGAGACCCATAAGCATGAGACAAGTGCTTGGAAACAGCAGTATCCATTGGACCTGGAATAACTTTCCCCTTAGTTTGCTTCATGCGAATATAGTTCTGAGCAAGGGCAGTGAATGACGCCAATTCCCACCCATAAGCACCTACAATACGGAGCTCGTCGGTCACACACCCATTTGTCGGTTTTAGCTTGCCTGCTTTTATAGCCGCATCAACTGCATCTTCAGCCATGCTGATACATACAAAAGTGGAATTAAAAATAGAAAAGAGTTCATAAAAATGCCAAAATATATAAACCAGCAAAAATACCAGAAGCAACTTATTAAGAAAAAAAATGTTAGTAGTAAATAGTTAGTTTTTCTAACCTTCTATAAGTGGTCCATTTTCCACCAGTAATTGTTATTAATCCCGGGTAATCCTCGCTGACAACATGGTCTCTAGAAATACTCTCAGTATTCTTTGCTTTAGGGTCTGTGGCCAATGGCCGTATGCCACTCCATGCAGAGAGAACATCAGACCGCCTTACCTGATAAAATCAAATAATAAGAATGTTGAATTCAGATACTCCAAGTCGTAAACTTCAACTAAAATCAAACCTTCAAAGAACAAACCTGGACATTGAGGTAATCACAAATAGCATCCAAAATGAACTGAATCTCATCCTCATGGGGCTCAGGAAGCATAGTGATTTCAGTACTCGAATCAGTGGTCCCTGCTATGGTCCGACCCAGCCAAGGAAGCATGAACACGACCCGACCATCTTTTGTTTTTGGCACAATAAGACCCATCCCTTCAGGGGAGTAGTAGTCAGGCAGCACAATGTGGACCCCGCTACTTGCGGCTATCATGGGCTGTGCATCTTTGTTTGCCATTTTCCTGACTGAGTCACAGAATGGGCCTGCTGCATTGACCACAACCTTTGCATATGTCTCGAACACGTTCCCTGATAGGTATGATTTGTTATACATACGCTAGATAAAGCAACAAACCCTAGATTTTGAACAAACATGTTCCAATCTATCGAGGGAAATACTTAAGGATTAAGATTTAGTTTCAATAAAAGAAAGTACTACTCAATTTCTTTTTCAAATAAACATAATAAAAGTGTACTGCATGTTTGGAAGCAATATGCATATCTAAAGGAAGTATCTTACTTGGCATTCACCGCTCAAATGGCTTTATATGCTGGTACCTACCTATTTATACCGACTTTCCAAATGTTTTCTCAATTAAGCCTCAATTCCTGTTGACAACCTCAAGCAACCACAAAAGCCCATGGATAATAATTAAAAACAGCATATTTCCAATCAGATTGCTACCTATCTATACCTAGTCAGCAGGGTACTAAGCTCCATCATGATAACTTACTTAGAAGGTGGAAAAAGGAGACAAAAGATGCAAAGGATTGACTTCCTCTAACCTGAAATTGTGTCTCTTATTCTCGCACCAACCACTTTCTCATCAACCTCATCCTTTATAAGCTCAATAACCTCCGCGTGATTTAGCACTGCAGCACCTACCAGAGCAGCAGTACAAGCAAGCCCCACATTCAACCTTGAATCATTCATTTGACCATCATAATAAACCACAGTGCCTTTCAAACTCCTATCCTTTCCTTTTGTGGCCAGTGTAGGGAACAACTGAGCTGACTGCTCCACTGAATAGTATCGTGACAGATGGAGCATTCTTGGGCCTGCCACCAGATCATAAAGCTTTAGGCCAGACCAATAGTACACCACTTCAAACCAGCTGAAGCACGGGTTCATGCACGGCAATGCATTGCAGAGATGGGGTGCATTTTGGATCACTTGCTTTCTTTCTTTTAGTGCGTGAAATACAAGTTTCAACTGTCCATAGTCTAAATTGAATACAGCTTTTTCCAAGTAACGAACTCCTGCATTTGAAACATGCAAAATGTAATAATGTTATATACATGGGACATTTGATTCTACCAGTTTAATATATCTACGTTCTCAATGTAGTATATAGCATAAACATAATTCTTGGAATGAGAATTGCAGACATACAAGGCCTTCAAAATTTTTTATGCACAAGTCAACAAGTGTTGTTGTTCCACGGCAAATAAATCTCAGTTATTGAAATTTTTTGTTTGAATTTTAATTTTTTGCTTGAAGATATGTAAGCTTTTAATATGCATTAGCATATTAAAATACACAATAAAGAAACACACAAATAAGGAATGGACCACAACCTAAGATACTGATTATTAAATGGTTAGGTCTTCCTTCACCAACTAGAAGATCAGGAATTCTAAATTTCCTTCTAAACCAGAGCAAGTCATACATTACAATTTTGTACACGAATCTCAACTAGTTTCTTCCAAGGGGAAAAAAAGAAAAGAAAAATCGATAAGCACAAACCGCCATGGATGAGTTTGGTAGACCTAGAGCTGGTGCCAGAAGAGAAATCCTCTCTCTCGACGAGACCAACCCGCAATCCTCTAGTGGCAGCATCAAGCGCCACGCCACATCCCGTGGCGCCACCGCCGATGACGAGCACATCAAGCGGGTTGATCCGGCTAGTACCCGCGAGCGCTGCCTCTTGCACGCTCCGACGTGGCACGACGGCGTCGAGATCAGCGACTCTCCGTCGCGCTGCCTCAAGCGCCGACCCTTCGCCGTACGACTGAGCCGAGGCGGCTGTCGCCGTGGCCGCCAGCGTGGCGCCGGAGATGGTTATGATGGCGCCGATTCGCCTCAGACGAAACATTGTAGAAGCCATTGGAGGGCTTCGTTTTTGCTCTTTTTGTTTTTTTCTTGGTTTTGTTTATTGATGCAAAACAAAAAATGGTTAGATCAAAAAGAAAAGAATGGGAGATGAAAAGACAAATGAAATGTTGCTTGCTTGCTTCGCTCCTTTTTGCTCAGTTGCAAGGAATGGTTTTTTGCTCTCTTTTGATTCGAGGGAATGGGCTTTATTATTAGTTTTCATTATTTTTTTATTTTTAATTCTTCCGTGTTTTCTTACTGTAGCAAATCAAAAGATAGTTTGCTAGGATCTGTACATTGTATTTTTGTGATGCTTAGCTTACGATTGACTGGCAAGCATTGGAAAAAGAAAAGATACACTGACTCAGTAGATAGTTAGATTCCATGGTTCTACTCCAAATATTCCGCCTAGAAAATAATTGTTCAATCAAATTGGCCTGTCAATATTGAATTATTGACAAATGACAAATGTTGTGGTTTACGTGGAGCTTGAGTTTGGGAGAGGGAGTAATTTTGATACGTCCATTGCATCAGAATATGTGTAAAGAAAATGTGGGCCGTCCGATCAGTTTTATTTTTGGATAGAAGTGCAATGTATTGTTTTGCTCATCCAATCTGCCAGTCTGCCAGATATTGGCGCAATGCATTTGTTCGCTTATGTTCATGATTTTTATCAAAATGCATTGTTAGAATTTGGAAATAATATAAATTGTCATTTTTAAAAAAAAAAAACAATAATAAATTGTCATTTTCAAAATGACAAATCAGTATTTCACATTGAAAAATGAGTAACGCTTGAATCAAACGTCATACGAGACTGAATTATTGAAATTTCAAATGGCTGATTTTAAACTGCTTAATGTGATCTTCGTTAATTTTCTTCAAGATCAAATTTTATAAGTTTTCGAAATTTGTAACAATTTTGTATATTTTTTAAAAATTGAGAGTTTCAAAACTAGTTAAATTAGATTGAGAATTTTTTAAAATTCAGAAAAAGGCAAAAAAATCTGAAAAAAAAATTGAGTAGATTTCATTTAGTAGAACAAAATTGAGCAATTTGGATTGTGTATTAATTGTTATATCAAAAATTGAAATCCGATCGCTTTTTGACAAGCTCAAGCGTACTCTTGCATTACTTTCAAAAAACCGTGAAAAAGGAAGCTTGGTGGAAGTGTGATTTTTTTCCACGCACTCCACGCATGTAGAAATTTTTTCCCCCCGGCTAATGATTCAAATATGTACAAAAGTTACGGGTTTGACCCTAATTTTCTTCAAAAAAAAAAAAGATTCAAATATGAGAAACGAAATCGGATAATAATCAATGCAGTTTATTTGCCAGCGTTGAAATATAAAAGCTCATACGATGCTCAATGTGTGATAATAGTTGGAATATAAAAGCTCATACGATGCTCAATGTGTGATAATAATCTTATCATACGTCATTATGTGATATTCCTTATAAGCTGAAAAAAGGAAATATACTAACCGGGAACAAAAAGCAACTTTCATGATATAATGTGATATCCCTTATAATATGAAAAAGAAATAAACCAACCAGGGCCAAAAAGCAACTTTTTATGATAGGTTGTGTTTAAGAAACACTAAAATAATATGGTTTAGTTTCTCAAATTTTAAAACGCAGTATTTTAGAATTCGCAAAGACAATATCAGCATTATGTTTATTATTTCGGCCAAGAAGGGGATTGATAGCATAATTAATAGGATGTTGACGAATACTGCTAGCGTATAAACTTTATTAGTAACAAAAATTATCAAACTTACTTTTCGATGAAAAATCAGGACTGACTTATTTTGTTTTCCATTTTATATTATTTTCCTTACAAGATATTATAAATATCAATAAAATAAATTTCATTCGTTTTGAAAATTTTAATGACGCTCATTCTTAATATCATAAACATTAGTCTTATCATAATTCATATTTTGGTGCTTGACCGAGGCATTTAAAGAAATTATTTTTCAAAGGAAATCATTCAAAGACAACCACCGCCCAAAACAATTGCAATTAATACAAAATATATTTTGGTGCATTTATAGATGTACTTCACCGTTGGAATTTGAACTCCTACATCTACTCTGTTTTGACCGAATCAACAGTGAACCATTTACCTTCAAAAAAAAAAAAAACAAAAAAAACAAACAGTGAACCAATTAATTGGGGCAGTTAATTTCATGCACCACAACCGAAGATGGTCAATGCAACTTTAGTTAATATTTTGTTTATGAAAATGTAACCGATGGTGCGAAAATAAGACGGAATATAACCCAAAATATTCAATAGATCCCAACTGTACTCGTTTTGTTCGGTGGTGTATATAAACTTTTTGACTGATACATATATTAACTTATTAAGAGATCAAATTGTCTATCGGATAAACACATTTTACTATTAGTTTTTCTTTTAAAGCTGAATTTTTATTCTTCAAAAAATTGCTTTAAATATTATTTTATTAATTTTTTATCACAACGTAATTTTTTTTTTGGATGGACAATGTAAATAATTTTTGTATTTATTCTATGAACAACGTAAATTTCAAACTAATGCTTTGTAAATTTCAAACTAATGCTTTCATGAAGCATTCATTTCAAGAACCGAGGGGTTAATTTCAAATTATTGGATGGCTGACCTCCTTTTTTGTTCCTAGTAAAAAAAAGGGGTGGGGATAGAGCGACTAAGGACGCGTGACGATTGACCGACCAATTTTGGGCCTTCCAAAATTCTTTGTTTGACTATAATAATGCAAGGAGAAGATGAAACGAAAAACATATTTTTATTTCTCCTTTTTATTTATCATAACTTTAACATAATTATGAAAAATTAAACTAAGTACATTAAGAGCATCTTACAACATAAGGGCCGTTTCGATCGCTTAGAAATAGAGGAATAGGCTTTTTTTAGGTAGAAATTTATTTCTAACCATTTAAATTTTTCACAAAGTTACATATTTTCCAATATTTTTTCGCCTAGGAATAGACTAATCATTTTATTCCTAAGCGATCCCTAAACAGATTTCATAATTCAAATGTAATCAGTAGGTAATATATTTAATTGGAAATATATTCGGAAATTTCATTTGCGATCATTATACTTGAACTAAAGGGGAAAAAAAGAACTATTTGTCTTATTCTAGACGGAAAGACGATAATTGATGCTTCCTAGGGTAAAACTCTGGACCGCAGTTTTGGACCTGCACTTGTCTGCTCGTATGCTCCCAATCCCATTCGTTCGGATAATATTGTATATACAAGATGAAGCCATGCCCATACTGGCCTGTAATTAATTAATGGAATAATTATATATATGTCACTATAAAAAATAATAATAAGAGATATGTCACTCTTAAATTATAAATTAGTTTTATGCTATCGTAAAATGGTTTAAATTAGTTTAATGCTATTATTTTTCCGAAATTATTTTATATAGGAATTCTAACATCAAAAATTTTAATAGAAAGAATTAATATATTTTTTTAATAAGAAAAAAGTTCTAACGCGTTTATAAACCGCGCCTCTCTCTCTCTTCTCTCGAACGTGTTTATAAAACGGGTAAGAAAACTTCTTACCCGTTTATAAAACGCGTAAAATGGCTGCACTTTTGTGCGCTACTATAACGTAATTAACGTGTTTATAAATATAGATTATAGTGATGATATGACTTGGAATGAATGCACAATTGTTTGAAATTCTCAAATTCTGTCCAGAACGCTCATTACTTGCACTTTACGTGTGTAATTGTCTTGTATAATCCAATCCTTGTGAATTTTTATGATTATAAACTTACTCTCCACTGTATAAAGAACTTAAATATTGATTGTAGTGATCAAATGACTTGAAATGATTGCACAATTACTTGAAATTCTCCAATTATGTCCAGAACACTCATTATTTGCACTTTACGTACGTAATTGTCATGTATAAATCCAATCCTTTTAAATTTTTTAGATTATAAACTTGTTATCTACTGTACAAAGAGCTTATATATAGAATATTGTTATCAAATGACTTGAAATAATGCACAATTGCTTGAAATTCTCCAATTCTGCCCAGAACGCTCAATATTTGCACTTTATGGGCGTAATCGTCATGTATAATACAATCCTTTTAAATTTTTAAGATTATAAACATATTCTCCGCTGAATAAAGAGCTTAAATATAGATTATTGTGATCAAATGACAAGAAATAAATGCACAATCATTTGAAATTCTCCAATTCTGTCATGAACAATCATTATTTGCACTTTATGTGCGTAATTGTCCTCTTACCTAAGGAGCCCCACGCCTGTACACTGCATGCGTTTCGTCCGATCAGTGTTATTGCTTATGTCCCAAAACTCATCTCCAAAGTCCTGGCTAACCGCCTGGCTGCTTACATGCCGTAGTTGATTCCGGAAACTCAAACAGGTTTCATAAGGGGTAGGTTAATCGCGGAGAACTTCATAGTGGCAAGAGAAATGTCCTTTGCAATTCACAAGCAATCAGAGCCAGCACTTATTCTAAAACTGGATTTTAAAAAGGCTTTTGATTCGGTGGACTGGTCTTTTCTTCTAACAGTGCTAAGATAGAGGGGTTTCCCTGAAAGATTCTTGTAGTGGTTACATCTTTTGCTTTCAACCGCCTCTTCTTCTATTCTTTTGAATGGTCGTCGTGGACCCTCTTTCTTACATAAGCGGGGCCTTCGCCAGGGAGACCCCATCTCTCCCTTTCTCTTCAATCTGGCAGTTGATGTTCTAAATAAAATGTTCCAAGCTGCTTCCCTTACAGTGCCACACAACATTTGCTCAAAATTTCAACTCCCTTTCTTCTTGTTGCAATATGCCGATGACACGATGCTCTTCTCAACGGCAAAGGGACAGGCAGTACAAGTTCTAAAAACAGTGATTCACTCTTTTTCCTTGGTCTCTGGCATTGAACTAAATCTTACTAAATCGGCACTTGTAACCTTCAACCTAAGTGACCCTCATGTGCAGGCAGTGCAGGCGACGCTGCAAGTACATTCCTCCCCCTTACCGCTTATTTACCTGGGACTTCCCCTGACCTTGCGCCGACCAGATCGGCTGGTCTTCCAAGGCCTAATTGACAAAGTTCAAGGAAAACTTGCGGGTTGGAAATTACTGTCCAGGGCAGGCCGATTGGTACTGGCTCGTTCTGTTCTCTCTACAATACCGGTTTACTTCATGTCGGTTTTTAAGTTTCCTGCTTGGGTCATCAAAGCTTTGGATCGTATAAGGCGCAACTTCATTTGGGGATCTTTGAATAGCACAGGCAGAGCAATACACTTATTATCCTGGGACAAAGTGTGCCTTCCCAAAGTACTTGGAGGCTTTGGAATTCAGGACTTGCGCTTGCAAAATATTTCGCTACTGCTTAGATGGTAGTGACGCCTATATCATCATGAAACTTCTCTTTGGTGCAAGCTAGCTACCATTTTGTTTACAAAGTTAGATGCTACAATACCACCTCTGGCCTGGAACAAAGCTGGTTCTTTTTTTTGGAGGGACTTAATGTCTATTCGACTTTTCTTCCAAATATCTACTGTCTCTGTCATTGGATCCGGCATGAACTCACTATTTTGGTTCAGTAATTGGGGAGCCTCTTTTCTTTTCTTCTTTAACTCCTCAATTAGGCCGCCTCTACGACGCTTCATTTCCCTCCACACAGCCTGCCACGAGCATTTCAGATTCTTAATTGCACCCCTACCTTTTCAGCAACACACTTCTCTGCAGGAAGCCCAACGGCTCTCCTTTACCTCACATAAAGATCAATTACTATGGAAGTGGACCGCACATGGCAACTACACAGCGGCCTCAGCTTACAAGAATCTCATCTCTGCTGGCAAGACTAGTACCCCTCTCTTTTTTATTTGGAAGATTAAGGTGCCGCCGTCCTTAAAATTGTTCTTGCTTTTCCTTACGCAAGATCAGATGTTAAAGAGGAACATTTTTTATTCCTTACGCAAGATCAGTTGCTTTTCCTTACTAGCAATGACTGTGAGACGGCAAATCATTTGTTCTTCAACTGTGCTTACTCAGGGACCCTTTGGCAGTCTCTTGGAATCCAACTCTCTGGAATTCGTTCTGAAGCGAGTTTGTAGGAAAACTTCCTTGTAGTTTTCAACCCGGCGCTTGGTCAACAAAGGAAGTTGGTACTTATCTCCACCACTCTTCAAGCCATCTGGCTTGAGCGGAATAACAGAACTTTCCGTCAACAAGGCAGGCCACTGGGGCCAGTTCAGCAGTGGATAATCAATGAATCAACCATCTTCATGAAGTGCTGCTAGCTTGTTGGTGTTGGTTTTTGATGTTTGTCAGTTGCTTGTGTGTGCGTTTATGCTTCTTTGTTTTTTTTTTTCTCTTTTTCCTTTTTTTCTTGCCCCTAGCCCCTAGGTAGTCGCTACCTAGCCTGTCAAAAAAAAAATATTCTATATATAAGCTCTTTGTACAGTAGATAATAAGTTTATAATCTAAAAAATTGAAAAGGATTGGATTATACATGACAATTTCGTGCATAAAATGCAAATAATGAGCGTTCTGGACAGGATTGGAGAATTTCAAGCAATTGTGCAATCATTTCAAGTCATTTGATCACTACAATCAATATTTAAGCTCTTTATACAGTGGAGAGTAAGTTTATAATCTTAAAAATTCACAAGAATTGGATTATACAAGACAATTACGCACGTAAAGTGCAAGTAATGAGCGTTCTGGACAGAATTTGAGAATTTCAAGCAATTGTGCATTCATTTCAAGTCATTTCATCACTATAATCTATATTTAACTTCTTTATTCAGTGGAGAGTAAGTTTATAATCTTAAAAATTCAAAATAAATGGATTATATATGGCAATTACGCACCTATATTGCAAATAATATGCTTTCTGGACAGAATTGGAGAATTTCACGCGATTGTGCATTAATTTCATGTCATTTAATCACTATAATCTATATTTAAGATCTTTAAAAAGTGGAGAATAAGTTTATAATCTTAAAATTTCAAAAGCATTGGATTATACATGGCAATTCTGCACATAACTTGCAAAAAATGAGCGTTCTGTAATGAATTGGAAAATTTTAAGCGATGGTGCATTCATCTCAAGTAATTTGATCACTATAATTTATATTTAATCTCATTAAACAGAGGAGAATAAGTTTATAACCGTAAAATTTCTAAAGGATTGGATTATAGATGGAAATTACGCACAAAAATTCCAAATAATGAGCGTTCTGAACAGAATTGGACAATTTCACGTGATTGTGCTTTCATTTCAAATAATTTGATTACTATAATCTATATTTAAACTCATTATACAGTAGAGAATAAGCTTATAATCTTGAAAATTCAAAAGAATTGGATTATACAAGTCAATTACTCACATAAATTGCAAATTGTGATAGTTCAGGACATAATTGGAGCATTTCAAGTGATAGTGCATTCATTTCAAGTTATTCAATCACAATAATATATATTTAAGCTGTTTATACAGTGAAGAAAAAGTTTATGATCCCAAAAATTCAAAATGATAGGACTATACATGACAATTACGCACATAAATTTCAAATAATGAGCGTTCTTGAAAGAATTGGAGAATTCAAGCAATTGTGCATTATTTCAAGTCATTTGATCACTATAATCTATATTTAAGCTCTTTGTACAGTCGATAATAAGTTTATAATCTTAAAAATTTAAAAGGATTGGATTATACATGACAATTATGCACATAAAGTGCAAATAATGATTGTTCAGGACATAATTGGAGAATTTCAAACGATTGTAAATTCATTTCTTGTCATTTGATTACAATATTCTATATTTAAGCTCTTTGTACAGTAGATAATAAGTTTATAATCTTAAAAATTCAAAAGGATTGGATTGTACATGACAATTACGTACATAAAGTGCAAATAATGAGCATTCTGGACAGAATTGGAGAATTTCAAGCAATTGTGAAATCATTTCAAGTCATTTGATCACTACAATCTTTATTTGAGCTCTTTATACAGTGGAGAGTAAGTTTATAATCTTAAAAATTCACAAGGATTGGATTATACAAGACAATTACGCACATAAAGTGCAAGTAATGAGCGTTCTGGACAGAATTTGAGAATTTCAAGCAATTGTGCATCCATTTCAAGTCATTTGATCACTATAATCTATATTTAAGTTCTATATAAAGTGGAGAGTATGTTTATAATCTTAAAAATTCAAAAGAAATGGATTAAACATGACAATTACGCACATATATTATAAATAATGTGCGTTCTGGATAGAATTTGAGAATTTGAAGCGATTGTGCATTCTTTTTAAGTAATTTGATCACGATACTATATTTAAGCCCTTTGTACTGTAGATAATAAGTTTATAATCTAAAAAATTCAAAAGGATTGGAACCTACATGACAATTACGCACATAAATTGCAAATAATGAACGTTCAGGACAGAATTGGAGAATTTCAAACGATTGTGAATTCATTTCTTGTCTTTTGATCACTATAAACTATATTTAAGCTCTTTATACAATGGAGAATAAGTTTATAATCTTAAAAATTCAAAAGGATTGGATCGTACATGACAATTACACACATAAATTGCAAATATTGAGCGTTCTGGACATAATTGAAGAATTTCATACGATTGTGTATTCATTTCTTGTCATTTGATCACTATAATCTATATTTAAGCTCTTTATACAGTGGAGAATAAGTTTATAATCTTAAAAATTCAAAAGGATTGGATCATACATGACAATTATGCACATAAATTGCTAATATTGAGCGTTCTGGACAGAATTGGGGTATTTCACGCGATTGTGTATTATTTCAAGTCATTTGATCACTGTAATCTATATGTGAGCTCTTTTTATACAGTAGATAATAAGTTTATAATCTTAAAAATTCAAAAGGATTGGATTATATACGGCAATTATGCATATATAGTGCAAATATTGTGCGTTCAGCACAGAATTGAAGAATTACAAATGATTGTGCGTTCATTTCATGTCATTTGATCGCTATAATCTATATATTAGCTCTTTGTACAGTGGATGATAGGTTTATAATCTTAAAACTTCAAAAGGATTGGATTATCTCTGGCAATTATGAGCATAAATTTCAAATAATGAGCGTTCTGGACAGAATTGGAGCATTTCACGCGTCATGTCATTTGATCACTATAATTTATATTTAAGCTCATTAAACAGTGGAGAGTAAGTTTATAACCTTAAAATTTCAAAAGAAATGGATTATAGATGACAATTACGCACATAAATTTCAAATAATGAGCGTTCTGAACAGAATTGGAGAATTTCAAGCGATTGTGCATTCATTTGAAATGATTTGATTAATATAATCTATTTTTAAACTCATTATACAGTGGAGATTTTGTTTATAATATTGAAAATTCAAAAAGATTGGATTATACAAGTTAATTACTCACATAAATTGCAAATTGTGATCGTTCGGCACATAATTGGAGAATTTCACACGATTGCGCATTCATTTTAAGTCATTTGATCACTATAATTTATATTTAAGCTCATTAAACATTGGAGAATAAGTTTATAACCTTAAAAATTTCAAAAGGGTTGGATTATAGATGGCAATTACGCACATAAATTCCAAATAATGAGCGTTCTGAACAGAATTGGAGAATTCACACGATTGTGCTTTCATTTCAAATCATTTGATCACTATAATCTATTTTTAAACTCTTTATACAGTAGAGAATAAGTTTATAATCTTGGAAATTTAAAAGAATTGGATTATACAAGTCAATTACTCACATAAATTGCAAATTGTGATCGTTCTGGACATAATTGGAGCATTTCACGTGATTGTGCATTCATTTCAAGTCATTCAATCACAATAATATATATTTAAGCTGTTTATACAGTGGTGAATAAATTTATGATCCCAAAATTTCAAAATGATAGGATTATATATGACAATTACGCACATAAATTGCAAATAATGAGCGTTCTTGACAGAATTGGAGAATTTCAAGCAATTGTGTATTATTTCAAGTCATTTGACCCCTATAATCTATATTTAAGCTCTTTGTACAGTACATAATAAGTTTATAATCTTAAAAATTTAAAAGGATTGGATTATACATGACAATTACGCACATAAAGTGTAAATAATGATTGTTCAGGACAGAATTGGAGAATTTCAAACGATTGTGCATTCATTTCTTGTCATTTGATCACAATAATCTATATATAAGCTCTTTATTCAGCAGAGAATATGTTTATAATCTTAAAAATTTAAAAGGATTGGATTATACATGACAATTACGTACATAAAGTGCAAATAATGAGCGTTCTGGACAGAATTTGAGAATTTCAAGCAATTGTGCAATCATTTCAAGTCATTTGATGACTACAATATTTATTTAAGCTCTTTATACAGTGGAGAGTAAGTTTATGATCTTAAAAATTCACAAGGATTGGATTATACAAGACAATTACGCACATAAAGTGCAAGTAATGAGTGTTCTTGACAGAATTTGAGAATTTCAAGCAATTGTGCATTCATTTCAAGTCATTTGATCATTATAATCTATATTTAAGCTCTATATAAAGTGGAGAGTATGTTTATAATCTTAAAAATTAAAAAATAATGGATTATAGATGGCAATTATGCACATAAATTCCAAATAATGAGCGTTCTGAACTTAATTGGAGAATTTCACACGATTGTGATTTCATTTCAAAACATTTGATTACTATAATCTATATTTATTCTGTTTAAACAGTGGAAAATAATTATGATCCCAAAAATTCAAAATGATAGGATTATACATGACAATTACATACATAAATTGCAAATAATGAGCTTAACAGAATTGGAGAATTTCAAGCAATTGTGCATTATTTCAAGTCATTTGATCACTATAATCTATATTTAAGCTCTTTGTAGAGTAGATAATAAGTTTATTATCTAAAAATTTCAAAAGGATTGGATTATACATGACAATTACGTACATAAAGTGCAAATAATGAGCGTTCTGGACAAAATTGGAGAATTTCAAGCAATTGTGCAATCATTTCAAGCCGTTTGATCACTACAATCTATATTTAAGCCTTTATACAGTGGAGAGTAAATTTATAATCTTAGAAATTCACAAGGATTGGATTATACAAGACAATTGCGCACATAAAGTGCAAGTGATGAGCGTTCTTGACAGAATTTGAGAATTTCAAGCAATTGTGAATTCATTTCAAGTCATTTGATCATTATAATCTATATTTAAGCTCTATATAAAGTGGAGAGTATGTTTATAATCTTCAAAATTCAAAAGTAATGGATTAAACATGACAATTACGCACATATAATACAAATAATGTGCGTTCTGGACAGAATTTGAGAATTTCAAGCGTTTGTGCATTCATTTTAAGTAATTTGATCACTATAATGTATATTTAAGTTCTTAAAATTGTGGATAATAAGTTTACAATCTTAAAATTTCAAAAGAATTGGACATGACAATTACGCACATAAAGTGCAAATAGTTAGCGTTCTCGATAGAATTGGATCATTTAACGCGATTGTGCATTCATTTCAAGTCATTTGATCACTATAATCTATAATTAAGCACTTTATATAGTTGAGAATGAGTTTATGAGCTTTAAATTTCAAAATGGTCGGATTATACATGGTAATGACGCACATAAAGTGCTAATAAATATCGTTCTGGACAGAATTGGAATATTTCACGCGATTGTATTTCAATTCATTTGTTAACAATAATCTATATTAAAACTATATATACAGTGTATAGTAAGTTTATAATATTAAAAATTCAAAATGATTGGATCATACTTGGCAATTACGCACATCTAGTGAAAATAATGTGTGTTCTAGAAAGAGTTGGAGCATTTTAAACGGTTGTGCATTCATTTCATGTCATTTGTGCACTATAATCTATATTTAAGTTCTTTATACACTATAGAATTAGATTATAATCTTAAAAATTCAAAAGGATTTGATTATAGATGGCAATTACGCACGTATAGTGCAACTATTGTGCGTTCTGGACAGAATTGAAGAATTTTAAACAATTGTGCGTTCATTTCATGTAATTGCATCACTATAATGAATATTTAAGCTATTTATAAAGTGGAGAATAAGTTTATAAACTTAAGAATTTAAATGTATTGGATTAAACATGACAATTACACACAAAAAGTGCAAATAATGAGCGTTCTTGTCGGAATTGGAGAATTTCATGCAATTGCGTATTATTTCAAGTCATTTGATCACTATAATCTATATTTAAGCTCTTTGTACTGTAGATAACAAGTTTATGATCTTAAAAATTTAAACGGATTGGATCATACATGACAATTACGCACATAAAGTGCAAATAATGAGCGTTCTGGACAGAATTGGAGAATTTCAAACGATTGTGCATTCATCTCTTGTCATTTGATCACTATAATCTATATTTAAGCTCTTTCTACAGTTGAGAATAAGTTTATAATCTTAAAAATTCAAAAGGATTGGATCATACATGACAATTATGCACATAAATTGCAAATATTGAGCGTTCTGGAAAGAATTGGGGTATTTCACGCGATTGTGCATTATTTCAAATCATTTGATCACTATAATCTATTTGTAAGCTCTTTTTATACAGTAGATAATAAGTTTATAATCTTAAAAATTCAAAAGGATTGGATTATATACGGCAATTACGCACATATAGTGCAAATATTGTGCCATCTGCACAGAATTGAAGAATTACAAACGATTGTGCGTTCATTTCATGTCATTTGATCACTATAATCTATATTTTAGCTCTTTGTACAGTGGATAATATTTTTATAATCTTAAAAATTCAAAAGGATTGGATTATCCTTGGCAATTAGGAGCATAAATTGCAAATAATGAGCGTACTGGACAGAATTAGAGAATTTCACGCGATTGTGCATTCATTTCAAGTCATTTAATCACTATAATCTATATTTAAGATCTTCAAAAAGTGGAGAATAAGTTTATAATCATAAAATTTCAAAAGGATTGGATTATAGATGGCAATTACACACATAAATTGCAAAAAATGAGCATTCTGAAATGAATTGGAGAATTTTACGCGATTGTGCATTCATCTCCAGTTATTAGATCACTATAATCTATATTTAACTTCATTATTCAGTGGAGAGTAAGTTTATACTCTTAAAAATTCAGAAAAAAATGGATTATATATGGCAATTACGCACCTATATTGCAAATAATATGCGTTTTGGACAGAATTAGAGAATTTCAAGCGATTGTGCATTTATTTTACGTAGTTTGATCACTATAATCTATAATTAAGATCTTTAAACAGTGGACAATAAGTTTATAATCTTAAAAATTTAAAAGGATTGGATTATACATTGCAATTACGCACATAAATTGCAAATAATGTGCGTTTTGAACTGAATTGGAGTTCTTCACACGATTGTGCAATCATTCCATGTCATTTGATCGCTATAATCTATCTTTAAGCTCTTTATACAGTAGATAATTAGTTTATAATCTTAAAAATTAAAAGGAATTGAATTATACAAGGAAATTACGCACATATAGTGCAAATATTGTGCGTTCTGGACAGAATTGGAGACTTTCAAACGATTGTGCATTCATTTCATGTCATTTGATGATAATAATCTATATTTAAGATCTTTGTAAAGTGGATAATAAGTTTATAATTTTAAAAACTCAAAAGGATTGGATTCTCCATGGTAATTATGAGCAGAAAGTGCAAATAATGAACGTTCTGGAGAGAATTAGAGCATTTCACGCGATTGTGCATTCATTTCAAGTCATTTGATCACTATAATTTATATTTAAGCTCATTAAACAGTGGAGAGTAAGTTTATAACCTTAAAATTTTAAAAGAAATGGATTATAAATGGCAATTACGCACATAAATTTCAAATAATGAGCGTTCTGAAAAGAATTGGAGAATTTCAAGCGATTGTGCATTCATTTGAAATGATTTGATTAATATAATCTATTTTTAAACTCATTATACAGTGGAGATTAAGTTTATAATCTTGAAAATTCAAAAGGATTGGATTATACAAGTTAATTACACACATAAATTGCAAATTGTGATCGTTCTGGACATAATTAGAGCATTTCACACGATTGCGCATTCATTTTATGTGATTTGATCACTATAATTTATATTTAAGCTCATTAAACATTGGAGAATAAGTTTATAACCTTAAAATTTCAAAAGGATTGGATTATAGATGGCAATTACGCACATAAATTCCAAATAATGAGTATTCTGAACAGAATTCGAGAATTTTACACGATTGTGCTTTCATTTCATTTCAAATATTGTGCGTTCTGGACAGAATTGGAGAATTTTAAACAATTGTGTGTTCATTTCATGTCATTTGATCACTATAATCTATATTTAAGCTCTTTGTAAAGTTGATAATAGGTTTATAAACTTAAGAATTTAAAAGGATTGGATTAAACATGACAATTACGCACATAAAGTGCAAATAATGAGCTTTCTTGACAGAATTTGAAAATTTCAAGCAATTGTGTATTATTTCATGTCCTGATCACTATAATCTATATTTAAGCTCTTTGTACTGTGGATAATAAGTTTATAATCTCAAAAATTCAAAAGGATTGTATCATACATGACAATTACGCACATAAAGTGCAAATAATGAGCATTCAGGACAGAATTGGAGAATTTCAAACGATTGTGCATTCATTTTAAATCATTTGATCACTATAATCTATATGTGAGCTCTTTTTATACAGTAGATAATAAGTTTATAATCTTAAAAATTCAAAAGGATTGGATTATATATGGCAATTACGCGCATATTGTTCAAATATTGTGCGTTCTACACAGAATGGAAGAATTACAAACGATTGTGCGTTCATTTCATGTCATTTGATCACTATAATCTATATTTTAGCACTTTGTAATTACGCACCTATATTGCAAATAATATGCTTTCTGGACAAAATTGGAGAATTTCACGCGATTGTGCATTAATTTCAAGTCATTTAATCACTATAATCTATATTTAAGATCTTTAAAATGTGGAAAACAAGTTTATAATCTTAAAATTTCAAAAGTATTGGGCTATACATGGCAATTACGCACATAAATTGCAAAAAAATGAGCGTTCTGAAATGAATTGGAAAATTTCACACGATTGTGCATTCATATCAAGTCATTTGACCACTATAATTTATATTTAAGCTCATTAAACAGTGGAGAATAAGTTTATAACCTTAAAATTTCAAAAGGATTGGATTATAGATGGCAATTACGCACATAAATTCCAAATAATGAGCGTTTCGAACAAAATTGGAGAATTTCACGCGATTGTGATTTCATTTCAAATCAATTGATCACTATAATCTATATTAAAACTTGTTATACAGCGGAGAATAAGTTTATGATCCAAAAAATTCAAAATGATAGGACTATACATGACAATTACGCACATAAATTGCAAATAATGGGCGTTCTTGACAGAATTGGAGAATTTCAAGCAATTGTGCATTATTTCAAGTCATTTGATCAGTATAATCTATATTTAATCTCTTTGTACAGTCGATAATAAGTTTATAATCTTAAAAATTTAAAAAGATTGGATTATACATGACAATTACGCACATAAGTGCAAATATTGAGCGTTCTGGACAGAATTGGAGAATTTCAAGCAATTCTGCATTATTTCAAGTCATTTGATCACAATAATCTATATTTAAGCTCTTTGTACAGTTGATAATAAGTTTATAATCTTATGAATTCAAAAAGATTGGATTATACATGACAATTGCGTACATAAAGTGCAAATAATGAGTGTTCTGGACGGAATTGGAGAATTTCAAGCAATTGTGCAATCATTTCAAGTCATTTGATCACTATAATCTATATTTAAGCTCTATATAAAGTGAGGAGTGTGTTTATAATCTTAAAAATTCAAAAGTAATGGATTAAACATGACAATTATGCACATATATTACAAATAATGTGTGTTCTGGACAGAATTTGAGAATTTCAAGAGATTGTGCATTTATTTTAAGTAATTTTGACGCCGATCAGATAGAGGTTTCAAGTAGTAAAGAAGTGTAAGGATAAAATTCACTCAAGGAGGAGTAACACTCAGCTCTCAAGAGAAAGAAAATAGAGATAAAACTCAGAAATTCGTATTCATTTCATAATCTGTCTATTACATCGTCATCTTTTGCTTATAAAGCAATCTATTACATTTAAAACTCACTACCCATTAATACATAACCTCAACCACTTTTTCTAATATCAAAACACATTAAATAAAGTCCTAGAAGACCACAAAAGAAAGCACAAAACACAACAACAGAATAATAACTTTTTTTGACTAATTAAAACAAAAGATAACTCTTAACCAACTAATTAATTTTATTGACTGCTTCTTTGACTGAATGACATGGCTGGGATGATTAGTCAGCATCTGACGTGGCTCGAACGGTGTCAAATTTGATCACTATAATCTATATTTTTTTTGTACTGTAGATAATAAGTTTATAATCTTAAAAATTCAAAAAGATAGGATCATACATGACAATTACGCACATAAATTGCAAATAATGAACGTTCAGGACAGAATTAGAGAACTTCAAACGATTGTGAATTCATTTCTTGTCATTTGATCACAATAATCTATATTTAAGCTCTTTATGCAGTGGAGAATAAGTTTATAATCTTAAAAATTCAAAATGATTCGATCATACCTGACAATTGCGAACATAAATTGAAAATATTGAGCGTTCTGGACAGAATTGGGGTATTTCAAGCGATTTTGCATTATTACAAATCATTTAATCACTATAATTATAGTAAGCTCTTTTTATACAGTAGATAATAAGTTTATAATCTTAAAAATTTAAAAGGATTGGATTATATACGGCAATTACGCAGATATAATGCAAATATTGTGCGTTCTACACAGAATTGAAGAATTAAAAACGATTGTGCGTTCATTTAATGTCATTTTCACTATAATCTATATTTTAACTCTTTGTACAGTAAATAATCAGTTTATTATCTTAAAAATTCAGAAGGATTAGATCATACATGACAATTACGCACATAAAGTGCAAATAATGAACGTTCAGGACAGAATTGGAGAATTTCAAACAATTGTGCATTCATTTCTTGTCATTTGATCACTATAATCTATATTTAAGCTCTTTATACAGTGGAGAATATGTTTATAACCTTAAAAATTCAAAAGGATTGGATCATACATGTCAATTACGCACATAAATTGCAAATATTGAGCGTTCAGGACAGAATTGGAGAATTTCAAACGATTGTGCATTCATTTATTATCATTTGATCACTATAATCTATATTTAAGCTCTTTATACAGTGGAGAATAAATTTATAATCTTAAAAATTCAAAAGGATTGGATCATACATGACAATTACGAACATAACTTGCAAATATTGAGCGTTCTGGACAGAATTAGGGTATTTCACGCGATTGTGCATTATTCAAGTCATTTGATCACTATAATCTATATGTGAGCTCTTTTTATATAGTAGATAAGAAGTTTATAATCTTAAAAATTCAAAAGGATTGAATTATATACGGCAATTACGCACATATAGTGCAAATATTGTGCGTTCTGCACAGAATTGAAGAATTACAAACGATTGTGCGTTCATTTCATATCATTTGATCACTATAATCTATATTTTAGCTCTTTTTACAGTGGATGATATGTTTATATTCTTAAATATTCAAAAGGATTGGATTATCCATGGCAATTATGTGCATAAATTGCAAATAAGCGTACTGGACAAAATTGGAGAATTTCACGTAATTGTGCATTCATTTCAAGTCGTTTAATCACTATAATCTATATTTAAGATCTTTCAAAAGTGGAGAATATGTTTATAATCTTAAAATTTCAAAAGTATTGGATTATAGATGGAAATTATGCACATAAATAGCAAAAAAAGAGCGTTCTGAAATGAATTGGAGAATTTCACGCGATTGTGCATTCATCTCAAGTCATTTGATCACTATAATCTATATTTAACTTCTTTATTCAGTGGAGAGTAAGTTTATAATCTTAAAAATTTTAAAGGATTGGATCATTCATGACAATTATGCACATAAATTGCAAATATTGAGCGTTCTTGACAGAATTGGAGAATTTCAAGCGATTGTGCATTAATTTTATGTAATTTGATCACTATAATCTATAATTAAGCTCTTTAAACAGTGAAGAATAAGTTTATAATCTTAAAAATTTAAAAGGATTGGATTATACATTGCAATTACGCACATAAATTGCAAATAATGAGCGTTCTGAACCGAATTGGAGTATTTCACGTGATTCTGCATTCATTCGATGTTATTTGATCACTATAATCTATATTTAAACTCTTTATACAGTAGAGAATTAGTTTATAATCTTAAAAATTCAAAAAGTATTACAAGGCAATTACGCACATATAGTGCAAATATAGTGCATTCTGGACAGAATTGGAGAATTTCAAACGATTGTGCATTCATTTCATGTCATTTGATCATAATAATCTATATTTAAGCTCTTTGTAAAGTGGATAATATGTTTATAATTTTAAAAATTCAAAATAATTGGATTATCCATGGCAATTATGAGCATAAAGTGCAAATAATGAGTGTTCTGGACGGAATTGGAGCATTTCACGCGATTGTGCATTCATTTCAAGTCATTTGAGCACTATAATTTATATTTAAGCTCATTAAACAGTGGAGAGTAAGTTTTATAACCTTAAAATTTCAAAAGAAATGGATTATAGATGGCAATTACGCACATACATTGCAAATAATGAGCGTTCTGAACAGAATTGGAGAATTTCTAGCGATTGTTCATTCATTTCAAATGATTTGATCACTATAATATATATTTAAACTTGTTATACAGTAGAGAATAAGTTTATAATCTTGAAAATTCAAAAGGATTGGATTATACAAGTCAATTACTAACATAAATTGCAAATTGTGATCGTTCTGGACATAATTGGAGCATTTCACGTGATTTTGCTTTCATTTCAAGTCATAAATCACAATAATATATATTTAAGCTGTTTGTACAGTGGAAAATAAGTTTATGATCCCAAAAATTCAAAATGATAGGATTATACATGACAATTACTCACATAAATTGCAAATAATGAGCGTTTTCGACAGAATTGGAGAATTTCAAGCAATTGTGCATTATTTCAAGTCATTTGATCACTATATCCTATATTTAAGCTCTTTGTACAGTAGATAATAAGTTTATAATCTTAAAAATTTAAAAGGATTGGATTATACATGCCATTTACGCACATAAAGTGCAAATAATGATTGTTCAGGACAGAATTGGAGAATTTCTAACGATTGTGCATTCATTTCTTGTCATTTGATCACAATAATCTATATTTAAGATCTTTAAAAAGTGGAGAATAAGTTTATAATCTTAAAAATTTAAAAAGATTGGATTATACATGACAATTACGCACATAAGTGCAAATATTGAGCGTTCTGGACAGAATTGAAGAATTTCAAGCAATTCTGCATTATTTCAAGTCATTTGATCACAATTATCTATATTTAAGCTCTTTGTACATTAGATAATAAGTTTATAATCTTATGAATTCAAAAGGATTGAATTATACATGACAATTGCGTACATAAAGTGCAAATAATGAGCATTCTGGACGGAATTGGAGAATTTCAAGCAATTGTGCAATCATTTCAAGTCATTTGACCACTACAATCTATATTTAAGCTCTTTACACAGTGGAGAGTAAGTTTATAATCTTAAAAGTTAACAAGGATTGGATTATACAAGACAATTGCGCACATAAAGTGCAAGTAATGAGCGTTCTGGACAGAATTTGAGAATATCAAGCAATTGTGCATTCATTTCAAGTTATTTGATCACTATAATCTATATTTAAGCTCTATATAAAGTGGAGAGTATGTTTATAATCTTGAAAATTCAAAAGGAATGGATTAAACATGACAATTATGCACATATAATATAAATAGTGTGTGCGTTCTGGTTAGAATTTGAGAATTTCAAGCGTTTGTGCATTCATTTTAAGTAATTTGATCACTATAATCTATATTTATGTTCTTTAAATAGTGGATAATAAGTTTACAATCTTAAAATTTTAAAAGAATTGGACATGGCAATTACGCACATAAAGTGCAAATAATTAGCGTTCTCGACAGAATTTGAGCATTTAACTCGATTGTGCATTCATTTCAAGTCATTTGATCACTATAATCTATAATTAAGCACTTTATACAGTTAAAGAATGAGTTTATCATCTTAAAAATTCAAAATGGTCGGATTATACATGGCAATGACGCACATAAAGTGTTAATAAATATCGTTCTGGACTAAATTGGAACATTTCACGCGATTGTATTTCAATTCATTTGTTAACAATAATCTATATTAAAACTCTATATACAGTGAAGAGTAAATTTATAATATTAAAAATTCAAAATGATTGGATTATACTTGGCAATTACGCACATCTAGTGCAAATAATGTGCTTCTAGAAAGAGTTAGAGCATTTCAAATGATTGTGAATTCATTTCATGTCATTTGTGCTCTATAATCTATATTTAAGTTCTTTATACACTATAGAATTAGTTTATAATCTTAAAAATTCAAAAGGATTTGATTATACACGGCCATTACACACGTATAGTGCAAATATTGTGCGTTCTAGACAGAATTGGAGAATTTTAAACGATCGTGCGGTCATTTCATGTCATTTGATCACTATAATCTATATTTAAGCTCTTTATAAAGTAGAGAATAAGTTTATAAACTTAAGAATTTAAAAAGATTGGATTAAACATGACATGATACAAATACGAATGTGGTACGACATAGACATGACACGGCACAAGAACTTAAGTGTATCATGTCTAACTTTGAGGGCATGGACACGATACTAAAACACCATAACAGAAATACAGCCCACACGAGAGACATAATAAGTTTATAATGAGGATTAAATATGATAAATTTTATGAAATAACAAAAAAAAACCAAGTACATTTCTGATCTTTTGACTAAAACCATAATGTTGAATACCAAGCCATGTACCACATCCATAGCCACACAAATCATCTTATGTTGATAGGGCCCTTCAGTATGCTACTTTGACAAAAACAGACATTTTCTTTGTTGTTAACAAGATCTCACAGTTCATGCATTCATCTACTCACACAATGGGCAGATGTCGAAAGAAATTGTCAGATAGCTTGTTCATTCACTCCAACTCTTCACTAGACATTCATGTCTATAGTGATGCAGACTAAGCATGTTCTCTAGATGATAGAAGATGGACTTCTATTTTTTTTTGTCTATACATTGGCAAAAATCTAATATCTTACAGTGCAAAAAAAAAAAAAAAAGCTACTGAGTCATGAAGTAGTACTGAAGCTGCATATCACGGTCTAGCACTAGCATTAACATGTGCTAAAATATTATGGTTGCAATTTCTTACGCGCATATAAAGTACAAATAATGTAATTCTGAGTATCATTTGAGCATTTCATCACAATAACCTACATTTAAATTTTTTTTATTGTCTAGAATATGATTCATATCTTATTTATTCAAAAAGATTGGATTATACATAGTAATTACATATATAAAGTGCAAATAATGCAATTTTGAGTAACATTTGAGAATTTCAATGGTTTATGCATTTATCCTAAGTTATTTCATCACAATAATCTACATTTTAACTCTCTTTGCTGTCTAGAATATGATTCATATCTTATTTATTCAAAAAGATTGAATTATACATAGTAATTACGCATATAAATCACACATAATGCAATTCTGAGTATCATTTGAACATTTTAATCCTTTCTGTATTCATTATAAGTCATTTCATCACAATAATCTACATTTAAAATTTTACTGTCTAGAATATGATTCATATCTTTTTGGATAAATAAGATATGAATCAGATTCAAGTTTGTTCTTGACTTCTTAAAACCACCATTACAACTATTTATTTTAGAAATAATTAATTTGCTGGCATCACTTTTGTGATATATTAAACTAACGTTTTATATATTTGATTGATCCACAAACAAACTGATTCAGAAAAGTAATTAGGTTTATTATCGCCTTTAAATAAATTTGTAATCATGCTTTATTATTATATCAATAATAAAGTGTTAATAGAGGGAGGGAGGGAGGAAGAAAAAAATTATTCTTCAAGAAAATTTTCTTAAATCAATGAGTTATATTGTACCATCTGCACCAAATTTCAAATTATGATATAACCAAAAATCATGAAGTTTTTATTTTCTGTAAGGGCCGGTAGGTCCCGGAAGATGCCTATACTGCAATAATTGGAATTTAATTAGTTCAACAATACTTAAGGACGACTCAGCATTTATTTATTACATTATTACATATATATTGGAACGAATTTAATATATTTTTTTCTTTTTGGATCTTGTCGAATAGATACATTCCTATTTCCCAGTCATTCGCAATAGCACTTGGGCGACTTGTGGGGCTCTACAATAATTAATATAAACAGCAGAGATGTACAAACATTGCACCAAGAAAGTACATAGACTTTCTAATAGCTTTACCTTCAGGGATAGTATAGAGAGAAAGTGTTTTAATTTGTAGCTTATCATGGCTTGCAACAAGGTCTCCTGCTTCATTCTCGTCATGCTTCTGCTTGCGTCGGCTACTGAGTGTTACGTTCAGTCTGCCTCTGCAGAGACGAATGCTCGATCCAATGAGCAAGTTACTGAAAATTTTGAAAAGGTAATATCTAGGGGCATGGCACATTCAAGTGTAGTGTGTTTGACTAAATAGTCTGACAATTTTTATTCAGAAAATTTTGTTTAAAAATACACTTTAATCAGTCTAATTTAGTATGGTTTGAGTTTTTTAAACAAATCTTTAATGCTCTTTTATTTTTCCTCTAAGAAAAACAATTTTCACTTTGCATAGAGGGCCTCTATATATTTGTCCATTACATAGTGGCAGAGTTGGGTACCACTGATTCTGTTTTAAGGAATTATCAAAATCACAAGTTAGATTGGATAAGTCAAGTCGGGTTCAGATCATACTCAGTTCACGAGTCGGGTTTGTTGCGGTTATTAAAATTTATAACAAAACTAAAAAAAGACTGAGGTTACGAGTCGGGTTGGGTTGAATAAATTCTTTGGGGGTGGGAAACTGGGAATTGAATGTATTGGATCGGGTTTTGGGGTATAAACCTCGTGATTCGGATCAGATGTATGGGATCAGGTTGAGTATGATCAGTTTGCCTTTGGAAAGTTTCCAGATCATGGATTTAGTTTGATCAACTTAGATCGATTTTCTAGATGTCAATCTTGGGATGGTGCACAGATTATAAGCCGAGTTCAGCTTAATTCGACACTATAAAAGGTTCTAATGATATCGGGTTGAATTTAGATTGGGTCTGGTCTGATGGCTTTTTCAGGTCGGGTCGGTTTTTTCTGTTTCTATGGGGCTGTTTGGATCCCACCGGAATTTGAGGAATTTCATAATTCTAGGCATAAATTTATTATAAACAATTCAAATTCTTCATAAAGTTATACACTTTCCAATAAATTTATGTCTAGAAATAAAAAATTCTCCAAATTCCTAAGCGATCCAAATTAGTCTGATTTTGATTCACTGCTGCTAGGACTAGGAGGAAGAAGCGTTGCCATCGAAATTGAAGTTCCTGAGACATCTGCTCACACTCTGTAACTGTAAGAGCCCGTGATTGATGTTTTGAGTTGTCCGTAAAGATGGCTGCTATCAAGAACTTGTGTATGTCTAAAGTATCTTCAATAATTATATATTTATATGTTTATTCTTCTCTTCGTCGTTCTAAGTCGTTGTTTTTCTACTCGTGGGTCGTCGTTGCTTTTAATTTCTGAACTAAATTATGTGCAGAACGATGTGATTTCCTTTCAATCTTGTTTGTGGAATATGTTTGCAGTTCGATGTAATTTCCTTCCAAACATATTTGTGGAACTCGTACAATTGGATATAGTTTCAATAAATTGCTCTTTGTGTGAACTTGTTTTTTGAACTTGTTTGTAATAAAAACAATTACATCATTGTTATATATATTGCTCACTGAAAGGCTTTGTTGACACAAAACACTCACTTCATTGATTGGAATACCAAAACATGAATGTGTAAGAATGGATTTATGATACGGTTGCGTTTGATTGCACAAGAATTAGGAATAAAATGTTGAAAGGAAAGTGAGCATGAAGAATAGTAATTATTTCTTATACTCTTATGTTGTTTGGAAATCAAATGCAAAATACGGGTACCAACTACTACCGCCAAAAAAATTGCACCAGCAATGATGCTGGTTTATTGTAGAGATGGGCACACATGTAACAAAAGAATTAATGATCATTTAAATTTCCTGTTTTCAGATTATACTTTTAAAATTGTTAAAATCTGGACAAAGTAATCTAAATAAAAATTTAGATGTATATCTTGCGGAAGCATATAGCTAGGATGTCGACCTATGTTGATGGACTCAGTCATCTTCATTATTATGCATAGTGAGTGATGATATATGTTTTGGGTCTCTTGATGGATTTGGTGTGAGATACGGCTGTTTGACGGTGTCCCTGTCACGTAAACACCATACAAACAGGCCATAGAGCGTGGGAGAAATTCAAGGGTTGGAATATACTGTTGTTTGACCCTAAAATTTTGCGATTGGAGACACAGACCGATTTACGAGGAGTTTGAGAAAACCAATAAAAATAGTAAATGGACCCCAAAAATTATGGAAAAATATCCAAAATTCCAGGAGATGATGAGGAAAATTATGGTGTTTTCAGAAAGGTCAAAGGAGTTGCAGAATCGCCATTTTATGCAAAGAAACCCTCACATTTGGAGAAATTAAATAAAATAGGTAAAGGGGTCTTTTCAGAAAATTATTGGCACCACCAGATTTTAAATATTTTTTTGAGCCTACACCTAAAATATCATGAGAAAAATCAAATGTAAAGTGCCCCAAACAATTTATTTTGTTTCAGCAGTCATGAAAGAATAACAAATGCTTTGAATGGACGAGTCCATTGGTTCGGAAGTGGAGAACATCAATACAAAGGGAAGCGGAGAAGGGTCTGCTATAGTTTCAAATTCTCCCTCCGTACAGGAGGCAATGAGGCTGCGCCCGGCATATCATGCACCGCAGTTGGTAGATTGAAGAGAATTGTAAGGCTCATAGAACACCGAGTGCACGCGACAAGAGCTGAAGAAATATCGCTGGCGTTTCAAAGATGATCCCTTCGTGAATAAAGGATCGATGCACTCGGAGCTCGAAGAACAAAAGAGAAATGCAAAGTATCAGGCCCATTAAATATGTTATGGTATACCATACGCCAAGCACACCTAGAAATAAGAAAAAATAAAGGGGCATCTCCCAACTGAAAATGGTTAGGCGAGTTTGTTACACGAAGAACCGCCGGGCTTGAGGAGGATTCACTGTACCTAGACGGAAAAGGGAACAAAAATCTCGCCTATATAAAGACCAGATGAAGAGAAGAGAAGAGAGGTTCGGCGGTTCCAAGAAGGGAGAAGGCAGTGAAGAAAAATCCCCTTTCCAACACATATAGATTAGGTTAGAATAGAGAGAAGAGTTAGGCATTTTGTCGAGTAGGTTAGAGGCGTAGTGATTGATCAGAAATTAGGAGAAGAGAAGAACCCAAGCTTGTAATTGACGAAAGGTCAGGTATGAAATCGATGTTCTTTTGATGTTGAAACAGCGAATTTGAGGATTCTTCAATGGAGATGGATGTACTTGAGTTGAAATCGCGACTTTCTTGTTTCTTCTTTTTACTATATGCATTTGAAAATTCTGATCTTGCATGTTGGATTGACTTGATCTCTGCCTCCTTCTTTCTTAATTCCTTGATAAGATCCGATTGCGCACAGCGCATGAGAATCTGAATTAAGTGCTGTATATCCATAGTCGATCTCTAACAACACATGTACAATAAAGAATAGATAGCATGGTTGTAAATTGCTCAATTGTGTTCTTGATTGCGCCCGGCGCATGAGAGGAACAAGAGAGGTTTTGTAGTTATGAAGCTGTCCAGAAACCCTTATTAGATAAGCTGCCGGGATCACATCTTGTTAAAATAAATTTAGATGTGCATGTTCCTTTTCCTTTGATAAACAAATCTGAGTCTTGAAGTTGATATTTAAAGTTTGCATTTTTACTTCCCTATGATCTAAGATTGAAATTGAGTTTCAATTGCGCCCAGCGCATGAGAGATCTCAATTAAATCACTAGAATCAGTAACAATTAGGATTAATTGATGCCTCATTTGCAATCAGACTGCGCACGGCGCATGGAGAATGCATTTGAGATGAACTTGTTTAAGATCGTTCCTTAGCACTAGCTTTGAAGCACTTATTCAAGCAGTGTTGTTCTAATTGAGTATATGATGGGCATTGTCAGTCATGCCTGTGATGTGCTTGATTGAACATACACTAAGTTGTATGATACCTTATTCATATTAAGGTACACTGTGTGTATGAGTATCAATAGGAGTAGTACAGGATTTGTTTGCAAATATAAAACCTGAATCTTTAGAAATAGTGACAATGATTGATTGGCATCTTGTTGAAGGGTCCATTGGATAATAAAGTTGTAAGAATGTCTCCGCATCAAGAACAAATTGGGTGAGTTTTATGTAAGTAATTCCAGGTTTTATCAGATTACATAGATTAAAAGTATAATTGTCAAAAGAGATGGGTCTAAGCGAAATTTCTAGTAATTATCTAGTAATAGATTTTACTGTTATAGCCTTTTTTAGAACCGTAATCATTGATATTGTTTTGATGTTATTGACCAGGAAATGAAATTCCATCTTTCCCTTAAATTAGTCTGTGTTTATATTAGAAATTGACCAAGGGTTGTATCATTAGTTTGATCATGCAAGTAATGTGTTAGATTTAATTAGAGGTGTTCCTTTGTAAATGAAGTGCAGAACTTTGATGGTTTCCCTATATAACTTCGCCAGTTGATATAACATTTATATATATGGTATTTGACCGGACTTAATCCTAAAATCATAACCTAAACTCTTGAAATTGTGTGTTTTTCGGTTTGGATTTGTAGGATTTGGTACTGCTTTTGGTTTGTCTTTGAATTTCAGGGATTTGAGGCGAAATCAACGCAAATCGGCACCTTTCCGGCAAGTTACAAGTGATCTGGTGCGGCCTACATGAACCCTGTGCGGCAGACACCTCACATCCCTCTTCTCTGGATGCCACCTGTGCGACTAGCAACTCTCCTATGCGGCCAACACTTGTCTGGTGTTGCCAACAGCCCTCTGGTGCCACCAAGACCTCTCTGGTGCGGCCAACAACTCTCTGGTGCGGCCAACAATCCTCTTGTGCGGTCAACAGCTCTCCAGTGCGGCCTACAACGCATCCAACATGTCCTGGACATCTCCAGTGCGGAGTACAACCCAGCTGTGTGGCCAACACTTGGGCTGGATGACTCATTCCCAGCCCAGCACGCTGTTGTACTCTGAACTGGGCCTGCTGTAGCCCGCACAGCCCAAGTCGTAGCCCGCACCGACCTAACTGTACTCCGCACAGAACCCTAAACCTAAACCATTCCCTATATAAAGCGCCTCCCATGTCAAATTAGGGATCCTTCTCTCCATCTTCCACTCCCCAGGCGGCTGCCTGGGGCGCCGCCTCACTTTCCACAATTTTCCTCCGTTGTTCCCTGCACAGCTCCATTGTTGCCCGCACGGCGCCATCGTACCCCGCACAACTCCACTTCGTACCCCGCACAACACCATTTTCCACCGCCGATCCACTCTCTGCCACGTCGATTCACCCCACACTGCCGCTATTGCACCCCGCACCGTCGCCATTGCATCCCGCATCGTGCCTCTGGAGCTTGGAATTTCATGCGACAGCAGTGATTCCGACCTCGATTTTGACTCTAGAAGCTTGCAAGTAGGAGGAATAGGCTGGGTTACGGTTGTCTCTCTTATTTCTCTCTTGTTTGCTCGATTATGGAGTTTGTATCTTACATTCCATCATTTACTTTCAGTTTTGAGCATATGCTAGGCTAGATTGCATTGTCTTAGGGATTAGGTTAGATCTTGATGTTTGGATTGATGTATGACACTTGATATTTGGTATGATGTTTATTGCTTGTTGGATGTTATTTGTGAATGCTTGTTTGTGCTTTGATTGATTAACTGAACCTCCTATTAGATGAATGGCCACATCTAATCTTGGTCAAAGGTGTAGGTTAGTTGATTGGTTGAACAAAGTGACTTGAGGTAGGATATAAGCCGAAAGGTAGTTCAATTGGTACCCGACAGGGGAAAGTTTCTGCTAAGGCGAAAGCCTAGTGGATACCTTTGAAAACAACAAGTGAACTTAGGTAGATTAAGCCAACATGCGAAAGTTGAGGGTTAATCGACCTAATGGGGGTGTTAGACTAGGTTCCGGTCCCGATACCATGACCAACAAGCGACAACTGAGGTCTAGGGAGTCCAAGTCCGGCTAGATCTGCCTCACACAAGCCAAAAACCAAGTTATTGAGTCGAAACACCATTAACTAAGGGTGGTGCGGGCAACATTGGTGCATGTGCGGAGTACACAGGCCTAATCTGTTGCGTACTAGTCAGTATCGGCACGAAAGTGACCGGTGCCGACAACCCGAAGCCGGACTGAAAGTAAAACTGAAACCCTAGGACACTTTCATTGCATATTGTATCACCAAAACACCAAAAATTGTTAGTTGTTTGTCTCTTAGTTGATTGCCTTTGTTAATTGTTAGTTTAAGCCTAAACTCTTCATTTGATTGTCTAGATTTTGTGAATAAGTAAGGTTTAATACTCAATCTACCGTCCATGTGGATTCGACCCCTAACCACATACAACGATTTACCGTACGCTTGCGGTACTTTTAGGACTAAATTAGGGTATTATTAGCTACACATCACCAGTCTATGTGACAAGAGAAATTGTGAATAACGAATGTTAGCAAGTACCAGCTCCTCTTGCCTGAATGAGATGACAATTTCGACTTCTGTATAACTATTAAGCCAGCCCAAATATACCCCATTTCCATGGCCGATAGTGATTGTGAATCTCTGGTATTAATTTGGTTTGGTTGGTGCCCCTTTTGTAATTAGAAATTTGTAGTTGCGTGAAAGCCGGGAGGCAACTATTGGAGAATTATTTTCCTGGTTTTTTACTGATAATTTGTTGAGTGGTGTAAATACACTAAGCAAGAACAACATGCCTCTGTCTTATCTAGACTCAAGTTAATTAAGTAACAAAGGATTATGCATAAGATGCTGGTATGTAGGATGGTTATGTAATTTAAAGGGTCCTTGGCTTTTCTTGCGCAATTAATTCAGAATAATAGCATTCTGGTTCCACAAGCATGAATAAAATGTAAAGCATAGCTATGTTTGCACGTGCATGCCATGGGTAACATGGAAGTGAAGTTGAGATATTATATTCAATTATACATTTATCACCCACTTGTGTTTATGACAAATAATAGAGGCCGATATTAGTTACTTTGTAAAATACATCATGCATGACTCTTAAACCAAGTTGTTCCCTGCTGATTACTCGCAACGAGTCTTGGTGTCACCGTGTCAGTATCCTTTCTGCCCTTTATCCATCAAATGGTCCTCACATGAAAATAGGATGACACAAATGGAGTTGAGTATGTCTTTGTTCCCTCTTCTTCACCGTAGCTCTAACGAAACTAGAATCATTGGTTGCAGTGGCGGTGATCGCCGGAAACGTAAAAGTAGAATTTACAGGGACTAAATTGAATTTTTGTTCTATACTGTCACACAAGACCCTCGACTGCCTCACCAAGCGGCGATGACGCGATCTAGACCGACCCCGCGAAGATGTTCTCCTTGTCTCCACGATGTCGTAGAACCCTTCCTTGTCAGCTACGATGGCCGGGAACGTTGTCGGATTCAAACCCGATACCAGTCGAACCCATTAGCTGAAGTGAGACCCGTCTCCCTGATTTGAACATCAGCACCGAACCCTCTCCGATCTTCTGAGGCAAAAGGGTCGCATGTCCTGTCAGACACCCGATACACGAAACTCTGTGAAGAAAGAAATTGCTTGGCCCACATGAAGAACAGGCCCAAACTCACGGAGGCCCGCTGAGTAACCCCTTCTTTCACATCCCCTGCCACATCAGCTAGCCCTGGACCAATCAGAGGGTGTCACGTCAGCCAGGAACTTAGGAAACTCATTAAAAATAGTAGGAAATATTGACACATCTATAAAATTCTAAAATTCAAAATAAACCGATTTCACTGATACTTTGATATGAAAATATATCAACGTAGCGGCCTTTTGTATTTTTGAAGCACTTTCACTTTAAAAATGGACTTTAAATATTAGAAAATTAATAAACCCATTTATAAAATTCTAAAACTGAAACTAAATACTTCTGAAATAAAATTCCCAATATGATATCTTCGAAATAAAGTATTTTCCAAATTACGAAAAGTCAAAATAAGTCAATATTACAAAGCACCGTTGAAACGAAATTTAAATACTTTCAATATACAAATAAATTTGAGAATGATACTCTCGTACTTTCGTGAGCTAAGTATTTTCAAATACAAAAAGGATTTCTAAAAGTCAAAAGTGCAAAAGGCCAAAGTGGATAAAATCACCAATATCCTAAGTGAAACCTCAGAAATTAAAAGTCAAAACACGAAATCCAAAGCCAAAGCCGAAACCTCTACGTTTGAGGAAAAGTCCCTCGCTAGGGTTGAGATCGACCTTAGATGATTTAGAAATTGAATTCTTACGGACCCGTTGTCCAAAGAATTCTATTTTTGTTCTCACAAGAAGACCGATCAAGATGGTCCCGAGAACCGACTCTTATTAAGAAGACCGATTAAGATGGTCCCTAGGGTCGTTAAAGAACCAACTCTTATTAAGAAGACCAATCAAGATGGTCCCTAGGGTTGTAAAAGAACCAACTTTCGCTCAAAGGCGCTATATGCCCCGAAGGTTGTAAAATTCCTTTCGTTCTCACAAGAAGACCGATCAAGATGGTCCCGAGAACCGACTCTTATTAAGAAGACCGATTAAGATAGTCCCTAGGGTCGTTAAAGAACCAACTCTTATTAAGAAGACCGATCAAGATGGTCCCTAGGGTTGTAAACTTTAGCTCAAAGGCGCCACATGCCCCTAAGGTTGTAAAACTCCTCTTTTGTTCTCATAAGAAGACCGACTAAGATGGTCCCGAGAACCGACTCTTATTAAGAAGACCGAGCAAGATGGTCCCTAGGATCGTTAAAGAACCAACTCTTATTAAGAAGACCGATCAAGATGGTCCCTAGGGTTGTAAACTTTAGCTCAAAGGTGCCACATGCCCCTACGGTTGTAAAACTCCTCTTTTGTTCTCATAAGAAGACCGACTAAGATGGTCCCGAGAACCGACTCTTATTAAGAAGACCGAGCAAGATGGTCCCTAGGATCGTTAAAGAACCAACTCTTATTAAGAAGACCGATCAAGATGGTCCCTACGGTTGTAAAAGAACCAACTTTCGTCGAAAGGTCACCCAAGAGACCCCAAAGGTTGTAAAACTCATTTTCACTCTCACAAGAAGGCCAGTCATAGCCCCGAGAGTTCACCAAACGACTCCAAAACAACGCTACATGAAGATTCACCCCTTTTCGAACAAAGACCTCTTCTAAAACAAAATTCATTCCTTTCAAGTCAAGATTAGAAGCCTTTCGTCGATCCTTAATTGGGTCCTGTTAATTAAGTTTGGTACCATTAATTAAGTCCTCCTTAATAGCACTCCATTGTTTACCTCAAATTTTTGCCACATGAGAAAATTTCAATAATTCGCAAGGCAGTGAAAATGGGGCCCATGAACGTATGTCAGGTCCAGATTCTCAGAGAGATGGGGTCAATTTTTGAAGCGAAAGACGCACCTGGATTAAAGCCATAATATTGATATTAATATTAATATTAAGACAGTTCACCATATGACTATGTTAATCTGATATTTAATATTCAATATTAATAAAAAAAAGGTGACAAAATATCATAAGATGATTGAACAAGCAAGAAGCTATAAGGAAGCAGCAAGAATGCGTGAATAAATTAATTATGTGAATTATTCTATAAACTTTAGAAAATTCATTTAATTAGTTTAAAATTCATGAAAATAGAAAATCCATGACCATCAAGTGCCTCGCATTTTTATGAAGAATTTTGTAAAATTTCATGTCGAAATGACAAAGAAAGGGGCTCTAATTAATTTTTCTAAGAACAACAGAAACAAAGTTGCTGAAATTCCAGAAAATGGACTTATCCATTTCCCGTTATAATGGAGAGGGTCGTTAGCAAGTTGAATTGAAAATGAAGACAAACTAATGGGAGTTGGGCTGTCGGAAGCAAACGAAAGAGAGAAACCCATGTAAGTCCATGACACCTCTCTTCTTTGACCCGCACCTATCAGAGCCTCACACATGGTGAGCCGCGATTCGCTCTCGCACTCGACCCCACTCGCCAGCGCCTCAGTTCGTAACAGATGGCGACCCCCGATTCGCTCTCGCATTTGACCCCACACCCAACAGAAAAGAAAAGGAAATGAAAAAATCGGAGAAGGAGAGCTCCGTCCCTCTGACAAAACCCAATCCGACGATCCCCGTCGCCGTTTCTCAAATTCTTAGTACCCCTGGAAAGCTTATAATGAGGAGAACATGATGGTACCATTCCTGACCCCTATAGTGAACCCTATGGTACCCAATTTCTAAAGGGAAGTTCAAGCAAGTGAGAAAGAAGAACTCAAAATTAAGTAAATTGGATGAGTGAAGTATGAAGCCCATGGTTCACACAACTTCCTGGATGTGTAACGATGCCTTCTATGTGTTCAATTGCAATCAGAGTACGCCTAAGTGATGAGAACGTCAATTGATTCCATGAATGGTCAACCGTTGGTCAAACTTTGCATAACAATGGTCAACAAATCCAATTGATTAATGAGGCATGTTAAACATGGTACTCAGATGCTGTAATGATGGGAATCAAGTAATACAAGTTCCTAAATTCAACTGGAGATGAAATTGATTTCGGTTGGACTTGAGAGAAGTAAAAGGTGAAAGTGAAAAGCATGCTCTCTTTGGTCCTCTCCTCCTATCTGTACTGCCTCCATGAGATGTCTCCACGTATAGAGAAGGAAACTTGGCCCCCAAAACTTCTCTCACAGCCATTAGATGGAAAACTGGAAGGTTGAGATGTAATCAAGAAGGAAGATGGAAAACCAGAAACTACACACGCCATTGGATCAACACCATATCTCCATGGCTTCATCCTCTCCACAAGATGAAAACCATCCATAGTTTTGCAGAACCAGCACATGGTTTTACAAGGAAACTTGTTCCCCACGGATCCATATGAGCCACTTGATCAAAATGAATGGTTGGATATCCAAGCTCCTCTCCATGAAGCCCTAACTTCTTGCCTATAAAAGGAGATGAAGACTGAAGAAGAAGAGGAGGCCAGTAGGTTAATAGGAGTCGAAATTCTGTCTTTTTTAAATCAAGTTTGTTTTTGAAGTTAAGGTAATGAAATGTGATCTGTAATGGCCTCCCCTTATATGAATAAAAATGCTTTTGAATGTGATTTTGGTTCTTTCAGAGTCTGTTTGTTATCTTGTTCTTCCTAGAAATAAGTTGTTCTTGCTTTCTTTTAAAAGAGTGTTGTTAAAACTTGTTTATTCGGAGGTTATGTTGGTTCTAACGGGGAGCGTGACATAGATTCCGCACCCGTGAACGCCAATTACACCTCTGGAGAAGTATGCTAAAGTAAAAAGGTAATTTCTGTTAAAATAATGAGTCCTTGTTATTAAAATGTATGCATCCCTGTGTTGGAAATTGCTGGTCTCATGGAGAGCGTGACTTAGATTCCACCTCCATAGAGACCATGTTAGTTTCTGGCCATTCCTTTATCCTAGTTATGTGTTTCTGTCCAAGAAGTCATATCCTCGAGTTAGTTTTCAAAATAATGTTTTGAGGAAATAACAATATAGTGTGTCTATGTTCTTTCTTGAGTCAACATCCCAAAGAAACATGTGTAATAAAAACAGTCTTTGTTCTTCATTTCTGTTCAAGAAAGAGTCTAAGGTTAAGGTTCATATTTTCAGCATAAAAAGTTCATGTTTCGTGTAGTAAATAGTGAGTGTGTTAAGTTCTTGACAAAAGATGGTTGTTTCTTAAGTCAGGGTTCAATGTCATGCATATTAGAGAGAATAATAGCATGGTAGTTCTGCATTCAAACATAGAAACTAAGCAATAAAAGTAGAGACAGAAGGTTTTTAAAGTTTGTCTTATTGCCTTGTTCTTTGTTTTTCAATCAGCATGTCATAGTTATTTCTTTCATTGCCAGCATGTCAAAAAATGTGGAGTTGCATCCCTTAAGTCAGAACATCAATAGTTTGAGCTCAAGTCATCCAGCATCAATAATTGTCTAAGTTAGCATTCGAATTGCTTTATGGTGAACTAAAAGTATAAGAGGAACTTAAAGAAATCAAAACCAGTGAGTATGTGAAACTATGTTTGCATGAAGGAGAAGAGGAAAGTGAAAAGAAAAGTGAATTAGACTCAGCATAAAAATTATATGCAAATGAGATAAAAAGTTGAATCGCATAGGATCGTATAAACTTCAAAATGGTATTAAAAGGAAAAGCATATATCGGGAAGGTTCTGTGAAATGAAAAGATGCCAGGGACTAAAGTGAACAAGATGGTCCTGTATATGTGCCACTGATAAATAATAACAAAAGCAACATTAATTGTTCAAATGAGTGAATGTCGTGGCCATGGTTTGACTTCCAAAATTCAAGCTGCATACGTTTAGTGAATAGGATAAGACAAAAGAGAAAGCCAAGGGTCCTGTGTTTGAACATATATTATTCTGACCAACATGATGAATCAAAATGTGAAAGGGAAGTGGAAAGTATATAACGAAACAAGTTACATATGGAGTTTGTCAGACCAAAATTAAAATCGAGAGCACATTATCTCCAATTAGGAAATGCAATACAAAATTGAATTTGCAAATGGTTCCACGATGCTCCCGAGATGATTCACAATGCCTTTTCTAGAGTAATTTCTTCATCGCATTCCATCAATCAATCGCTCTCCACCATGGCTGCAGACCCAAATCAAACTGAGACTAGAGCGCGCCAGATTGTCAAACGCGACTTCAACGGACAGCATAGACGACCCCAGTAGACCATCACGACGCTTTTTGACCTAGTCGCAGTCGCCACAGCGGCCGGAGGAGCCTACTGACATCGCCAATGGAGGCCTCCAGTCCCATGGGAAGGCATCAGATCAGACTCACGAAGGAAGGAGGGAGACAAATTGAAGTTTCGCGTAGGCATGGCACACACCTGAGCAGCAACGCCGATATTTGAAACCCGCAGATCGAATCCGAACCCAACTCTGACTCGACCGGCACACAGTCACGGGCGTGAACCAAGCGACTCAGTCAACCTAAAACCCTCAGCGCCTTCCTTGATCTTCTGTGGCGACCAGCCTGTAGCGAATCCCTGACGACAAAACACACACAGCAAAGTTCAGCCAATCAGAAAATTCTGCGAAGCAGGAAACTTCAAAAATGCATTAAAAATAGTTAGATTATCAGAAAAATTCCCATAAAATACCAGAATGTCAAGAAAAATGTGAGGAATGTTTTTATGTATCATGTCATGTTAAAACACTAAAGCACAAAATATTTTAAAATTAAAAAGGGATGGTAATAATGGAAAATAATAAATTTACATGGTTGAATAAAAATTAAGTCCCTCAAAAAAATTAAATAAAAGTCTCTTTTGAACATTTTATGTTCTGGACAACAGGTATATTTGAACATTTTATGTTCTGGACAGCAGGTACATTTGAGCATCTTATGCTTTGAACAACAGGTGCAGTCAAGCATTAAAAATTTGTGAACAGAACTGGAACAACAAAAAGCATCACTAAGAAGGTCAAAAATAGAAGTTTAAAAGTGCAAATTTAAAAGTCCAAACTCAAAATTCCAACCAAAAGTTGAAAGTCTGAAACTGAAAAAGTCACAACTCAAAAATCCAACTCAAAGTCCAGAATGCCAAAATTCAAAAGTTCAAACCAAGTTCAAACTTTAAACCAAAGTCCGAAAAACCAAAATTCCAAAGTCAGAATCCAAAAGTGCTAGCATAAAAGTGCAAGACTTAAAAGTCGAACTTAAAAGTCTAAAATCCTAAAGTGCAAATTAAAAGGTTCAAACCTGAAGCTGACACAAAGTCAAAATGACACAAAGTCTAAAAGTGACACAAAGTCAAAATGATGCAAAATCTAAAAGTGACACAAAGTCTAAAAAGTGACACAAAGTCAAAGTGACACAAAGTCTAAAAGTGATTTAAGAGACACAAAGTCAAAGTTCGTCCCTTCAAGACTGCATAGCGTTTCGCCTTGAACGAGACACCCTCCTGATGTTCAGATTAAAAAAAAAGAAAAGAAAAAGTCAATTCTGAATTATCACTAAAGTTCCTGTTAAGAGAAGGCATAGCGCATCTGTACTCGCGACTCGAACGAAAATCCCAAAAATCCCTAACTTCCCCAAACGATTGAGAACTGACCTAGAATACCCTGTTTTCTAGTGTTGGACTCAAATCTAACAGCCTGTTTCTAGAAGTTCGCAGCAGGTTTGACCAGAAGCAGATTGAAATCTGATGCTGAGGTGACAAGAAGAAAAGTCAACCAGTGGATATCACCCAAGTTCCTGTCAAGAGAATATATAGCACATATGTACTCGAGACTTGAACGAAATCCAAAAATCTCTAAATCCCCAAACGATTGAGGACTGATCTAGGATACTAAATTTCCTAGTATCAAACTCAAAAATCTCTGTGACGGCACTAAGCCTGATCCAGTAAAGTAAAAACAACCTAAATGTCTTAAAATGTGAAACTAAAGAATTAAATCACATCATTCATGTTTGCATGGCTCTGTTAAAACAGCTGCCCTTCTGCATTGCTTTTCACCCTGAAACTCCCTATCAAGACACAATCCTTTTTATTAAAATGAACTTCATCCACTTATGACATCTAAACTTTGATTATCCCGATCTAGAGGTGCTCTCGGCCCAGTTCGTAACTGAGTCCGGAGGTAATTAACAGTAGGGACTTGCGCCTACTGGAAAAAAAGGACCTACGACAAACAATCAACTCTCGAGGTACTTAGAACCGCATTAATGTCCTTCGCTCGTTTGGAATGGACAGTAACGACGGGTCTCAAGATGCTCGAGGGGTATCTGATCCGCATTTTCTTCGCCCCATAGAGGACTATCTGTTCTTCCGTGGTTGGACTGAAAAAGTGCAAGACATCCATAAGCCTTTTTTCTTAGCCCATTGCGTCAATACCCTTCACGTCCCTTAATCAGAGGTTCTCGTAGGCAACTATGAGGTAATTAACAGTAGGGGCTTGCGCCTAATGGAAAGAAAGGACCCGCTAAATCAAGAAACTTCTTTAAGTAGCGACTCTTTATAGGGTTCTCTTGTGTTGAGAGATACCCGCCATAGAGATCGAAACCTTAAGGGAGGTGAATCTAAGGCTATGTTCCCATTGTTCTTCGAGAAATTTCTTCGAGGAGAATAATGACGAAAAAGCCGCAACAACTGTACTGTATCTTGCTCCAAATTGCATCCTGTCTATTAGGGGGTGGTGATGTTTGAGACCTAGGCTGACCAGAGACCTATGTAATTGTGCCCCCGTCCCTGTCCACAGATGAGTTGCAGCCATGTAAAGCGTGGTTGAAAGCGATACTTGTCCCGCTATGATAACGGTTGCCATACAATCAGACCATGTGTGTATAATGCATCATGTATGCCAAACTGAAATAAATTATTGCGTAGTAAAATGAAATAGTGTGATGATCCAAACTGTAACCAAAATAATGGCCAAATTATGCTGTAACGCATGATGGTTACGGCCGGTCTGCGTGTGCGGTGGTTAACGTAGTTACCCAGTCATGGTTCATGTACTCGGGCATGTTGGATGCATGTACTGGAGATGTCCCTTGCATGAAAGGACTGTAATTGTCCAGTGGTGACCTTTGGAGCTGTCCAAGAGGCAGTCCAACCTGGTTTTGACCAGCCCCAACCATTGTGTGACACCTAGCTGTTTAGTCATTTGGGCAGGGAGAGAGAGCTTGCTGCCACCTGGTCCCCACCTCTTAACCTCTCTCTCTGCACTAATGGCATGGACAATTATGCCTTTTTCTTGCCAAATTCGTATTACCACTGTTTCTTACCAAAACAGACCCCTTAAGCTTGATTGTGAGGTGCTAGACAGTGAAAAACAGTGCTTGGATCATAGCTGAACAGTTGGGAAGGTAGGAAATAAGATTTTATGCATGGTTCTGGCCCTATATTACTCAAACCAGGCTGAAAACTGAGCATAGCAGTGCATAGTTCATGGACGGTGGATGGTTTCATGACTCAAACAGACCTTAGGGATGATGAATTGGTACATTACAAAGTCTTGTTTGTGTACCCTAACTGACCACGTGCTAGTAAGCACCATAGGTCTGGTGTTGGTCGGTAATCAAACCATGAAGCGGTGTTGCAAACACCCGCAAAACAGTCACGCAACGGTGTTTGGCTTGGTGCCTTTTCCACGTAACTGCATGTTTAGGCTGGTGTTGATTATGATTATGACATAGGTTATGTTCACTTGAACCAGACCTTGAGCAAAGTGAAGCGGTGGACTTGAGCGGGCAAGAGGGCGCATCGCAGCAGTAAACGGCGGGTAATACGGTGTAAGGTTTGAGGTGCTAATTTCACCTGGACCCTAACTCTTGTTGCTCTGCTAATTTTTAAAGTTATATTATGCATGTTGCTTGATGTTTTTGCATGACTTAACATGTAGCCTGCATGTATGAATTGCTATATTATATATATGCTACATGACTGTGCATAGGATGGATTGTTATATAATGGCATGCATATTGAACGGTTTATATTATTGTGGCTGAATTGTGGTATGTGATATGGCTGTGCTAATTGTGTGATGAATAGCATTTACATCTTTGAAAAGCGGAGTCGCGACCGTCTTTCCAAGGGCCGTGAGATAAGCGCTTATGTTCCGGGACTCATGTCAGTCCTTGAATGGGCTATGAGGGGGTAAATGTTCTTAGCAATTGAGTACTATTTGATTGTATTGATGGAAAGGCAATGACTTGGCTGATTGGTAACCAGCCTAGTACTATGCATGAATAGGTGTCCAACAAGTGCCGGCTTTTGGTATTACTTGAATTGACAGATTTCGGATAATTGTTATTAGCTGGCCTTACATTGCATAGCATGGATTGCTAACTGTTTTATGATTAAGCTTTGTTTACCATGCAAACTATGTTCTATATATATAAACAGTGTGTATTTAGTTTTTCCAACATGAGACTTCGGGTTCATGCTTGGCTGGAACTAAATACCGCACTGAGAAATGGTTTCCTTTCTCATAGTACCATGTTTTCATGGGTTCCAGGTTGAAGGCGGGGATTGAAGAAAAGGAGAAGTAAGCCATGTATATTGAGCATATGCTATGTTCTGTTGTACTGTTTGTTGTGAGCTACTTGTGTTAATTGTGCCTGTACATGTGTAAACTTCAGTTTATAAGTTTACTTGATTGTTGCTTGTGGGGTTTGGGCTGGGAGAACTTTATAAAACTGTTTGAATGATTGCTTTTATGGCTGAATGCCAAAATTTACAGGAGAAACTCTGCCCAATTTTTATTTTGCACATGTTGCAAGCATAATCTCAACTCTGTTTTAGAAACTGTTGCTTGACAAATTGCATGGCACTTAGTAGGATAAAACATGGCATATTGACTTGTGGCCAAGCAGTAAGCCTTGCAGCGCGTGCGAAGCACGTGCTTGCGGCGGGAATCTGTCACGCCGCCGCTGCGGGGTGTGACACTTGAATTGTATGTATGCAAATTAGACGATCAATACTAGATCAAGAAATGTATAATCTGCAAAAATAACACATATCTATCTTGGATTGTACAATTATATCATGTGACATAAGAATCAAAATAAGAAATACTTTATTTCTTATGCGGGATTGAGATACTGTATTTGCATAGTATTTATTTATGTGACATGAGAATCATAGTGTGTTGCTAGATATTGGCGATAAAGTGGAGTTCGGCAAGTGGGATGGCAGAACTCAGGGCAACAATGGAGATCGCGTCTGAGTGATGGTTTCGCTCAGCGTATTTTGTTTTCCTGAGCACCGTGTGTGTTTTTTTTAGAGTTTATTTTTAATGGGGGTAATTTGGTCATTAAAAAAACTTAATGAAAAATTTGGGAATGATATTTTTAGAATTTAGTATGTTTTTAGAAAAACGGTGGCATAAGACTAATTTTAACAATTCTATAATGACATAAATTTAATTAGCAATTTAAGAATGAATATTTCCCTAATTATCAAAATTCACGGTACCATAAAACTAATTATCTCTAAAAATTAATTTTATCATTTGAATTTTATAATCCCACTCAGAGAGGGGCTCATCGAGACATACAAGTGGTATGTTGAGAATTTGGTTAAGCAGTTGCTGGCAAAAGGCTAGGGCGTTGTCAGCAATTTAAAAATATTTGTTTATATAAAAAACGGCTTAACAGAAATAATTGAAAATTTTACTGTAGTTAAATCGCACATAGAAATATCTCCTGTAAATTTTACATAATTTCCTGGATGTACAAATTAATTACAATTAATTTTCATATCCTAACAGAAATTGAACTACATAATATATGCCAACAATATTTTATTCGTTTTGTAATATTTCAATCGCTTATTGATGGTTGCTTCTAGGTTGCGAAAGACAAAAGGGTCCGACCAGATTTTAAAGAATCAGACTTAACGGATTTCGTATAAGGATTAGATCGGACCGGGTTCGAGGAAGGGCCTAAAAAGGACCGGATCAAAAAGTTTTCTTTTCCTAGATCGGTAGTCGGGCCCATCTATGTCCCTGATCTTTCAAAAGGCTGGACTTAAGAATCCAATGGACTTAAAAGGATTTTATATGACAATTGCTTTAAAATATTTAAGCATAATTATTTCTAAAAATTATTATTGTAATTAATTTATACTTTCTATTTTCCTCTCCTCCTTAAATTCCGGTTTGAGACTGACTATGTTATAATGGCAATATGGCATAGATGGAGTTAAAAAATTATTTTTTTATTAATATATAATATATTAATTTAATTATAAAATAAAAAATTAAGAACGTTAAATGTGCCTCCCATAAGTTATGCATGGCTTGTATATTCCGAGCTATGCATGACTTTTGTGTTTGGATGTGGTCCGAATGAGGAATAAGCATACTCTTTCTTATTCCTCTCCTAGGTGCCAACAAAACACATCAAGTGAGCTCTAAAATTTATAAAATTTAGAAAGAAAATCATCACTAGTTAAATTGTATAAGATCAATTGTTTGACATTTAAACTTTAAAATTGAAATACTTAATAAAATGTAAAATATTTGCATTTGAGGGCACCCAAAACGTGGATATTTAATATACATCATAGTGCATAGAGCTTTCTATGTACCGTAAATTTTTTCGGAGATATTTTTGTAAATTGACAAATCTAATTTAACCAAGCTAATCTACATATTTAAATCTCATAGCAAACCAAATTTTACAATTTTCGAAATTTTATTACTATTTTTTCTAATTTTTTAAAACATGTCATTTTTAGAATGTTGTACTCAATTTATAAAAATACCTCCGAAAAAATCGGCGGTGCATAAAAAATCCTAAGCACTACAATGCATATTAAACTTTCTCTATTATTAATCCAAAAGAAAATATAATAATTTAGCACTAACTTGAACTATTATAGACTAACTTCAAACCTCGCAAAATGACACCATGCATTAAAGTATGAGATTCTACAGTGAACTAATTCACGAAAAAAAAAATATTGGATGCAAGTAAATGATACTATAGAAAAATATTGTCAACTCTCTCGATACAATACTTTACAGAATTACACCATGAATTAAAGTATGAGATTCAACAGTGAACTAATTCAGAAAAAAAAATATTGGATGCAAGTACATGAAAACTATAGAAATTTTTTTTTTTTAAGTGCAAAGTTTTAACTCTAATGCATTATGTCGATATGACCTGGCCGGATCCACCCATGGACTGATGATGTTTTCCCCAGATCAAGAGATGCCTTTCACATGATCTGCCCTCAACGGGAATCTGGAGCGAACTTATCGCTTGTAGAAAACGGGCCACCTCTGGGCTCTGGGGCTCTATATAAACGGGGCAGATGAAGAAACATTGCACCGAGCAAGTGTCTGTATATCAGTATATAGAATTGTTTTTAATAGCTTCAACTTGAGAGATAGTAGAGAGTGACCAATTTGTAGCTTAATTATGGCTTATAACAAGGTCTCCTGCTTTGTTCTCGTCATGCTTCTGCTTGCGTCGGCTTCTGAGTGTTATGTTCAGTCTGCCTCTGTAGAGACGAATGCTCGATCCAGTCAGCAAGTTACTGGAAAACTTGGAAAGGTATTATCTAGGGGTACATTTAAGACTTTAAGTGTACTGAGTTTGACTAAACAGCTTGAGAATTTTTATTCAGAAAATTTTAGATTAAAAATGCACATTAATCAGTCTAAAAAAGGTGATAATGATGTATAGGATAGAAACCTCGTGCTTCGGATCAGATGTATGGACTATGGGATCAGGTTGAGTATGATCAGTTTGCCTTTGGAAAGTTTCCAGATCATGGATTTAGTTTGATCAACTTAGGTCGATTTTCTAGTTGTCAAGCTTTGGATCGTGCAGAGATTATAGGTCGATCGAGTTCAGTTTAATTCGACATGATAAAAATTTGTAATGATACCGGGTTGAATTTTGGATTGGGTCTGATGGCTTTTTCTTTCTAACTTAGGTTATTTCGTATTAATTTAACCAACTTAATCTGATTTTGATTCACTGCTATTAGAAGGAAGAAGCATTTGCATTGAAATTGAAGTTCGGGCGACATCTGCTCTGTCCATGCGCCCCAGCCTGTTACTGTAAGAACCGGCGGTGATTGATGTTTTGCGTACGTGTCCGTAAAGATGGGCTGCTATTAAGAACTCGTGTATCTGATGTATCTTCAATAATTATATATTTACATGTTTCTCCTTGTCTTCGTCGTTCTGAGTCAATGTTTTTGTTTTTCTACTCGTGGGTCCTCGTTTTTTAATTCCTAAATTATATTTGTGGAATTTGTATGCAGTAAGATGTAATTTGCTTTCAATCACGTTTGTGGAATATGTTTGCAGTTCGATGTAATTTCCTTTCAAACATATTTGTGGAACTCGTATGCAATTCGATGTAGTTTCAATAAATTGCTCTTTGTTTGAGCTTGTTTGTAATAAAAACAATTAAATCATCGTTAAGTTGATTATTTTATTATTTAAATGCTTAATTCTCCACTATAATTATTGTTGATGTGTTTGCATTTGATGAACAAACAGTCGAGGGTAATTTTATTATGCCAAACAATTTTTGACGGATCTATTCTTAAAAAATCTCCTGTTAATAACAACGAATTACCAACAATTAAATGCAGCTCATACAATTTTATCGCAAGTCAATAAATTAGTTGGACTTAAATTAGCTCTTAAAAAAAAAGGTTTGACAAAAGGAAAAGGAACGAGATTTTTCTGGTCGTTTTTCTATTTGAGCCGTCCGATTTAATCTCAACGGATAAGAATGTCCTGTGCATAATACCAGATTGATATGTCCCAAAAAATGAACTGTTGAGATTAAATCGGACGGCTCAGATTGAAAAACGACCATTGGTCGTTTTATGCCAACACATAATTAATTTGACTATTATACCATTCTGAATATGTCATTACAAAATAATGAAATTAGAAATGTGCCACTATAAAACGTTAAAATTAGAAATATGTTAACTATTAAGGCTATGCTCCAAAATGAGAGAATCAAGGCTAAGGAAAGGAAGAGGAAGCAAAGGAAGATGAAGGAAGTGCATGAAAATAAAATTAACTTGCTCCATATTTCAAAATGAATGGATAGGATTGATAGTTGTAACTTTCTATTTAATTTATCGAAGGACAATGTTGCCCTTTTATTTGAATTGGGACTGAATTTTGTCACCTAAAAGACGAGGGCTTTTTTTGGTAGAAAAATTTTAATAGCCGGTTTACTTGGTTACACCCCAATTTTGGGGGTAACCATCATTTTTCCTAGCTAAGGTTTTAAGGAAACCTTATTTCCTTCCACTTCCTTTGATTCACCCAAAAATAACATTGGGAGCAAGATATTAGACTTCATCTTCCTTACCTTAGTCTAGGTTCCCCTCTTCTGGAGCAGGACCTAAGTAAATAAGTGATTTTATGTCATTAACAAAAGAAATAATATTTCAAATTTTAAATTCAAATTTTAAAATTTTAAAATTCATAAATTTAAAGTTCTAAATTTTGAATTTCAAAATTTCAAATCCAAAGAACTTTCGAAAATTTAAATTTTTAAAGTCCAAAATTCGAAAATTGAAAATTTGTAAATTTGAAATTTTTTAATTTAATTCATGTCAATAATTTTTTTTCATTCCTTAATGAAGGGTATTTTGGATATTTTTTAAAAGTTAGTGTGACATTTCTCTAAAAGTTGGTGTGTCAATAAAATAAATTAGTTCGACTTAATTAGCTCTTAAGAAAAAAGGTTTGACAAAACAAAAGGAAAAAACGTCACTAAATCTCTCCCTTTCACTCACTCCATGTCCATGCAAACGAAACTCACGCCGCAGCCAAGCTCTCTTCCTTCTCACATCCTTTCCCTTATAGACCGTTGCTCCAGTATCTCCCACCTAAAGCAAATCCATTCCCACCTCATTACCCATGGCCATGGAGGCAACCAGCCTTTTCTCTTCAAGCTCATTCGCCTCTCCTACCTCTCATTCTCCTCCTTTTCATACTCCCGGCTTATTTTCTCTAGCCTCAAATTTCCCAATGTCTTCATATATACTGCAATGCTCACTGCCTACTCGCAAAGATCTGATTCTTTCTCTGTACTCCAACTGTTTGTTGAAATGCTTCGTCGTGGCGATGCTAAGCCTAATGAGTTTGTATACCCTCTTGTTTTACGGGCTTGCTCAGAGGAATCGGATCTGAATTTGTTTAAATCGGTTCATGGTCATGCTATTAAGAGTTTGTTTGGCGAATTTGGTATATTGCAAAGTTCACTGCTTGATGGGTATGTGAGGTTAGGTGATGTAAAGACTGCACGAGAGTTGTTTGATGGAATGCCCGAGAGAAATATAGTTTGTTGGACCGCTTTGGTTTCTGGTTATGCTAGGGTTGGTAAGGTGGGCAATGCAATTGCACTGTTCGATCAAATGCCCGAGAGAGATGTGCCTTCTTGGAATGCGATTATTTCTGGCTGTGCACACAATGGTTTTAACTCCGAGGCGGTAACGTTTTTTCAAAAGATGGTGGAATCTGGTGCAAGACCTAATAAAACTACCATATTTTGCACTTTATCAGCTTGTGGTCATATGGGGATGCTTCGTCTTGGGAAACAAATGCATGGTTATGCTTATAGAACCTATACTTGCTTTGATTCATTTGTTGTCAATGGACTGATGGACATGTACGGAAAATGTGGGTGCTTGACAGAGGCGCAATGGATTTTTGATAACTTGTCAGATAAGAATTTAACTACTTGGAATTCACTGATCAACTGCTTTGCACTGCAGGGGTACAGTAAAATTGCAGTCTCGACATTTGATAGGATGCAAGAATCAGGTGTGGTACCTGATGAAATTACTTTTGTGGGTCTCCTAAATGCATGCGCACATGGTGGTTTTGTAAACCAAGGTCTCAGTTATTTCTATAACATGACACTTGAGTATGGTATTGAGCCATCAATTGAACACTATGGCTGTGTAATAGACCTCCTTAGCCGAGCTGGGAGGTTTATAGAAGCCATAGATATTATTACTAATATGAAAATTAAGCCAGATGAGGTGATATGGGGTTCAATTCTTAACGGGTGTAGGATCTATAGGGAGAAGGATTTGGCTGAAATTGCAACTAAGAAGCTGCTTGAGCTAGACCCAAATAATGCTGATTATACTGTCATACTGGCCAATATGTATAGTGAAAGTGGCCTCTGGGATGAGATGAGAACGGTTCGAAAGGTGATGAGGGATACAGAGAGTAAGAAGTTGCCGGGGTGCAGTTGGGTTGAGGTAAATAAAAGGACTTGGCAATTTTACTCTGGTGACAGGGCCCATCCTGAATCTGATGATATTTACAGGATATTAGATAATTTGAGTGAGAACTTAGAATCTGTATCGTTGATGTAGCCTACCAGTACCTTGTGAATATAGATAGTTGATTCAGTTATTGAGGCTGGTAATTACTAATTAGATTCTCAACAATTTATTTAAAATTCAATTTGGCTTTTAGTTGTGGTTTGAATACCCTGGAAACGATTTTGCCTTGTAATTCTTTCTGGATAAAAGCCGTGGCACTTGACAAGTGCTTATTATTTTCGCCACTGTTATTATAATGCACACTTATGGCTGATTTTTTGCATTGATTTATAAAGACAGTGCAAAAAAAAAAAAAAAATGTAATGCATATATTTATTGTGAGATCTGCAAATGAAAAAAATAAAGTTTTTATTTTTGCCTTGTGCTTATTAACACTTACCTTTAGTGTCATCTGGAAATCACCATTTGTTATAGCAATCTTATATGAACTGCCAAGTGTCCTTCACTAATTTGTAATAAGATGGTTGTTTGAAGAGCATTAAAAGCTAGGTTAATAGAAAAAAATAAATTATTAAAAATTATTATTTTAATATTAAATAAAGTACTAATTAAAGAGTACACAAAATTTCATTTAGTTATTAGTATTTAGCTAATTTTGTTGAAATTATGTATATATAATCGTTGGAGAAACTATTTCTAGGAAAAAACTATTCTTCTCCTTTTATTCTTAACTTGTTTGGATGCTTAGGAAGAAACTATTCCTAGCGGGGTCGTTTGGATTGCTTAGGAATAGGAAGAATAGTTTCTTCTTAGGAATAGTTTCTTTCTAGACATCCAAACAAGTTAGGAATAAGGAGAAGAATAATTTATTCCTAGGAATAGCTTCTTTCTAGGAATAACCTCTTCCAACAATTATATATACATAATTTCAACAAAATTAGTTAAATACTAATAACTAAATGAAATTTTATGTACTCTTTAATTAGTACTTTATTTAATATTAAAATAATAATATTTAATAATTTATTTAAATTAATATCAATTTGCTTATTCCTAACTCACCATCCAAACAACATTTCTTATTGCCGGAATAACATCTTCCCACTCTTCCTAAAGTTACACACTTCCTAATATTTTTTTCCTAAAATTCTTATTCCTTCCTTATTCCCATACCATCCAAACGGTCCCAGGAAGAAACTATTCTTTATTCTCATACCATCCAAACAACCCCATTAGGAAGTTGCACACTTCCTAATAGTGCATAGGATTCTATGCATCGCGGACTTTTTCGGATGTACTTTTGTAAATTGACAAATCTAATTTAACCAATCTAATCTATATATTGAAATCTCATACCAAACCAAATTTATAATTTTGAGACTTTATTACTATTTTTTTTAATTGTTTAAAACCTTAATAAATATAATATATATATAACAATGGGATAAGTAAGTACAAAAAGTTTCGGACTGGTACACTTTACCCTGCTAATATATGAACCTGCACAAAAATTTAATTTCTCGGGCTATGCATGAACATATTATTAATAAATACAGTACATGCATACACTTGCGTCTTGTATTTACACTTAAAAAAAAAAAGAGAAAATTTAATATGTACCATAGTATAGGGTTTTTTATGCACTGCAGATTTTTTCAGAAGTATTTTTATAAATCGACAAATCTAATTTAACCAATCTAATCTATATATTGAAATCTCATAGCAAACCAAAATTTTCAATTTTTAAGATTTTTATTACTATTTTTTGAATTTTTTAAAACATGCTATTATTATTGGAAACAAACTACTATTTACAACATTTCAAAAATGATAGGTTTTAAAAATTTCGAAAAAAAGTAGTAATACAATTTCAAAAATAATAAAATTTGGTTTACTATGAGATTTCAATATGTAGATTAGATTGGTTAAAGTAGATTTGTCAATTTACAAAAATACCTCCAAAAAATCTGCAGTACATAGAAAGCTCTATACACTATAGTGCATATTAAACTTTCTCCAAAAAAAAAATAATAATAATGCATACGATATTGTATAAATCAAATCAATATTCACTAAAAGATTAAATATCAGAAATAATTACGAATAAAAATCTAAACCTTGCAACAAATCAACAAATGGGAAAAATTAAATAAAATACAGTTTTAGATGGTTATGGTTCAATTTTATAATATAATATTGTCAAATTGTAATCTGAACCATGCATGAATGCTTAATTCGTCAACTATACCAATATGTGTCCTGTAAACCTACAAATATTGCAATATATTATAAAAGACTTCAACTAGAAACTATCAAATTCGGTGAAGTGTTCACCAAAAAAGAATATTGGAAGTCAAAATTAACCTTGCAACAAAGAGGAAAAAAATTAATGTTTTTAAATGATCAATCATCAGTGGTTCAATTCAATTAATGTTGTGAAATTGGATGGAATCACTCAACAATGGTTAAATTACTCTATATAGCAAACAAATTATCAGTCCAAATTTCAATATCATGCATCCTAATACCATGTATTATATCATGTCACCGTCTGGTGCATGTAGGGTGTGTGATTAGAGATGTTTTACACGATGAGAGAGATCAATGACGTCGGAAGTGAAAATTTTTTATTTATTAAGCATTTCCTAATACAAGTCTAGTTACATGCGAATTTTGACATAATGTTTTGTCGGGCTCGCACCGATACCTCATCGAGCCTAGGACTACCCTTTTAATCGTTTATCCTATCTATATCGTATTCGATTCGATAAGATGGGTGTGAGTAAAGTTTTATTTTCGTTAAGTTATCGGATATGAGTATGGATAAAAAAAAATTCATTAATTTATTGGATAAGGATAAGGATAACACCATTTCATAACCGTTATTTACCCCATACCGTTATATATAATAATATATAATTTATAATCTTTACTGGAAAAAGTTATGATTATAATATCCAATTAATATATTAATAATTAATAAGACAATTGGATTGGTAGATTTAATTGGGACAATATACTAGTTGCATTAATAATTTCTAATTCAAAATGATGAGTAAGTATTGATTCTTCAATTTAAAACTTTCAATTATTAATTAGTTATATATATTTTTTGATAATTTACATTAGAAGATATTATATGATTTTATTATATTTAAAATATTATTCAATATTGTATTTTATTAATATATTTATTTGATATTATTTATTTATCCATATTGTATATTTTTTTATTGAATTATTATTATTATTATTATTTATTTTCTACCGTTACTCTATCCTTATCGTTAATCATAACGGGTAAGGATAAGGATAAGGATAGGATATGGATAAATCAATTTTTAACGGATACGAATAGAATATGAGTAAAGAAAATTTTAACGGATACGGATAATGAAAATATCTCCACCATATCCTACCCTACCCTACCCATTGATGACAGCCCAATATTCGAGTCCCCGAGTCGCTTGAGACTCTGGCTACAGGCTAGGTTGGCTTCTCCGACTTCGTGCTCTGAGGTCGAGTCGTCCCTCAGGCTTGGGACCATGATTCCTAGGACTTCGCATTCTCTGGATGGCCATCCAGTAGATGGTTTCGATCTCAGCCGTCTGATTTAATCTCAATAGATATAGATGTCCCGTGTATAATACCAGAATTGATAGGCCCGAAAGAATGTAACCGTTGAGATTAAATCAAACGGCTCGGATCGAAAAACGTCCACTGAATGGTTGTATTTAACCATCCAGAGGATACTATCCCGGGCTCTATCATATCTCGTGTGCAGCCTAACTGTAAGGTGCGGGTTATGTGAAGTTTAAATTACTCACAATTCACATCGCAGACATTCAAATTACTTGCAAATTTATTCACAAAACGTCGTTGAGTCGACAAATCCATATTGCTTCTCCATGCATGCTTCTTCCTCTGGTCGCTTGTTGCTGGCTTGCAAAAAATAAAATAAAATAAAATAAATGCAAAAAGATACACGAAGTACATATAACTTTTGAATGACCCAAAAAGAAAACAAATCAAATAAGGTTCTTGATATAAACGTTTTCAAAATTAGACATGATTGCAAATCCACTAATTAAAGTATTGTGAATTTTGAATTACTTATCAATGAATCATAAACTATGAATTATATTTTGAATAGTTCTTGGAATTAATCACATGAAATCATACTTATTTAATTGTAAATCGCTCAACTGAACTATCTTATAACTAATTAAAGCCCAAAAATAAGGTAACTCTAGCCTACCAACGGATGACATGAAGCTCAACATCCAGCTGATAGACATATCTACCGTGATGCACACAGCTGCATTTGCACTGCACCTAAAGGATGTAAAGCAATACAAAATTTCCTCAGCTGCATGCCTAGCTCTTTCATCTTTAGGTGCAGGTGCAAATGCAACTATGTGAAAACAACACGGCTCAAATTAAGCACTAAAGATTGAATAGTGGGTTGGAGAGGATAACAGAGGAGAGGTGCAAGTGGCTCTATTGGCGTACTAGGTATAGAGGATATACGCTTATTTATAGACTTATTATAGTAGTGGAGAGGGGAAGACCAAATTTTGTTGTTGAGCGGTCTTGTGTCTCTTTTTTCGTTGCTTTTATTGATTCGTTGGCACGACGGCACGTCTTCCGTTTCCAACTTTCCATCTCAAAATCCTCTTGGACCGGTGGGGACACGAAGCGCTTGCCCGTCACGTGATGCAGAGGGACTTCACGTGCCAAAGACCGTGTCAGCACTCGGCAACCGCACCGAGCCAAGTAAGCATAGCCTATTTTGATTTTTGAGTGAGATTTATTGTGTTGCTTCAGTTTATGGGTAATTTGCTCCTTTGTGAGAAAGACTCCGTTTGGATAGCTACTTTTCGTAATAAAGAATAAAGAATAATTATTTTTTACCAATAAATTTATTTCTAACCATCCAAATTCTTCACAAAAGTTACACACTTCCCAATAAATTTGCCCCTTCCCAATAAATTTCTTCCCTTCTTTCTTCTTCCTACCTTATTCTCAACGCATCCAAATGGAGCCAAAGAGAAGATGAAATCTGAAATATTGTTATATTTTTTTAATGATTGTTACCATATCACAACTAGGGTGTCGATTGTCTTTCGTTTCAACAGTTTTCGTTCCGTTCCATCTGAATCGGAAATTTTTTTAATGATTGTTACCATATCACAACTAGGGTGTCAATTGTCTTTCGTTTCAACAGTTTTTGTTCCATTCCATCCGAATCGGAACAGAAGCGGAATGGTAAATGAGTTACATTTTAAAAAATGAAACAGACTATTGTGTATGTTAGTGTTCTGTTTTATTAAAAAATGACAGAAATCAATGAAAAATATATAGGCTGAAATTAATGGAAAATGAGGAAGCTAACGAAGCGGAAAATTATTCTATTTTATAGAACAGAACGGAAACAGAATGATATTGTGTTATATTACCAAAAACGGAACGAAAACATAATACTCGTGTTCCGCTTCCGTTTCGTACGTTTGACACCCTAATCACAACTTATGCGATCCGTCCACCTAAATTCGAATATTTTTTATTTATATCATGCTACAAACTTTATAAAGACATTTTTAAATATTTGATGTGAACCGAATCGTATGAGTTTCTAGACAATGGCCCATTTTGTCATATAGTGTTACGACTACAAATATAGGATCAAGTATCGACGAAAATAATAAGTAGTAGTTTTAATAAATTACAAATTAAATAGAGAAAAACAATGTGTAAGGCTTAGCACAGTAGCACTATATGGAAGAAATTTAACATCCTAAAATCGATTAGCATAAACTATCTTAACACAGTTGACTGACAGGGTCCGTTTATGAAGAGTTTGAATTTTTTTTTGACATAAAATAAGGATCATGCCCTTATCTTTTCCTTTTATATATAAAGATAAAAATTTACAAAGCTTAGCCAGTGGCTAAGGAAAAAGAGAAGGAGATTACAGGGAGAAGAGGGAGAAAGGAAAATAAAAAGTAGAAGCAGCTGCATTGCCGCTAATTTACAAAGATTACAGTGAAGAATTTGAATTGTTTATAATAAATTTACGTTTAGAAAGAAACTATTTATTCTATTTTTGTACGGCAAACGGGACCATAAATAATTAGATAAAGATATAAAATAACATAATACAAACTTGCTTGCAAAATTTCACAGCCCAACCATGAACGTTGTTTTGTTCCAAATCAATTTGTACTGCAACTTTGAATTAAACATCACCTCACAGGCTCACATACATAAAGAAGGTAGACCGACCTAACTCAGACAAAATAAAACTCAATTGTCCCAGTGGATCGAATGTGCTCTCAACCTCGAAACTCTTACTAGACAAGAAAAGCTACGCTCATAATCTACTCATACTCTGTTTGCATAAGGTGTGGGAAGAAGAGAAGAAGTGAGAAAAAATATTAGGAAGTGTATAATTTTATAAAAAGTTTGAATTATTTATAATAAATTTATTTCCTTTTTCTCTTATTTCCAAATGGAATCCAAATGGAGCCATATAAAAATGCTAGCTACAAATGAGAAAGCACAAACACAAAATTTTATCTTCTCAAAATTGCAAAGGTAAAAATTGGGACTATTAACTCACAAGAGGTATGAATTTGTCAAAACTCAACAGCCAGAGGTATTTTAAATTCACTGGATAATATGTCAAAATTCTTCAAAAAGAGCTGAAAAAGCTAGTCATTAGTCGCAAATATTCAGATACTAGAAGAATTTGTCTGTTGGTTTTGCCGAGACTGATGTTTTGAAAATTGGACTGAACCTCAGTCGATCGGTTCAACCGCGAATCGGACCTCAGTCTGGTCCAAACTGACCTGAAAAATCGTTTGGTTCCGACCCGCTATGACCTGGCTGGTTCGGTCCAATTTTTAATGAAACCGTTGAACCGGATTATCCGGTTCACGAATTTTTCTTAACTATTTTCTTCGGTTCAGCAGTTGAGATAAGTTTTAAATAAAAATATTGCGTTAAATTATTGAACCCAGGATCTTTGAGATGTCATACAAATGAGTTATTTAAATTAGGTCTAATATGATGATGTCATCTGGTTCCATCAACCTCGGTTCGGTTTTCAAAACATTGGCCAAGACATTCTTTACTATTTAGAGTCTACTCCAAAATCCAGTGGAAAAAAACAGAGAATGGATGGGAAGAGAAAAAGAGTATACTTCAAATTTGAGGGTAATAATATTTACTTATACTTCATATTTTTATAAAAGAATTCACCTCTATTCTTCTTCTTTTGACCTCCATTGTGGAACAATGTGAAAAACGTCGTAAATTGAAAATAATCATAGTTACAGCTATAAATGAATGCGAACATTTTTGGGCTCCCTCAATTATGTAATGAAATCTAACGTTTAGCTTGTTTCCGGAAAACTTGTTCCATATGGCTGACAAGCCTAAATCTGTGTTTTGAAAATGAGTCCTCGACTCCTCGCATATATTTTTCTGAATTTACCCACGACACAAAAGACCATACAAGATCAATGGATCTGCTATTCCCGCCGCAATCTCAACAGTGCAATCGAAAAAAGAAAAATGAAACCGAGAATATCTGAACACTGTTGTGTCGGCAAATGCGTAAACGTCATGTCGTGTTCTTTCTGTGGCGCCTTTTGTCAAGTCATATCTGTACCGGATACTTGTGTCAACCCAGTGCCTCCTAGAATACTGGTTCTTAAAAAAAAAAATGGTATTGTCTTGCGTTTCATAAGAAAACAAATTATAACATATGGCTCAAGGAGCACACAATTTTACACTGAAGAGGTGTAATAAAAGGATCTTAATTAAGGAAGCTTTCATTACTCACGGAAAAAAAAAGCTTTCAAATCTTGGGCTGTGCTATCGGCACAATAATGAGTGGCCTCATGTTATAGGACACAAAGGTTCGACTAGGACTGCTCGATGTTAAGTGTTGCAATTCTATGATCGAAGTACATCACTAGAATAAATGGTACACTAGAGCCCGCGTATATGTCTTGCCAAACATTACAATGTGAATCGGATCTAGTATTATTAATGAAAACAATAAAAACAAATGAAAAGATGTTTGAGAAGCCAAGCAGCAAAATCCTTTTTCCTTTTTCCTTTTTCTAGCTTGGACTGCAAATTTAATTTCTGTCTCGTGATCATTGGTAAAGCTACATTATTTTGGTGGGTCGACATTTACTTGAGATAGCAATAACCTGTAAACGAAAAAAAAATACAAAAAAAGTAGGAATCCATCTCAGAAATTTGAAGGGAAATAAAAACTTTGTAGTGAATTATTATATATTTTTATTGTCTTGAATTATTATTTTGGATATTTGATATATTTATTTAGATCTTGTGTTGTTATTATAAATATATTTGATGCCTCATAATTTTTTTTATGCTATACTATTTTAGAATTTATGCATAGGAATAGGAAATTTTCGAAATTCCCACTTGATCCAAATTCTCCGTTTAGATCAAGTGGAAATTTGGGAAATTTTCTATTCCTATGCATAAATTTATTATAAACAATCCAAACTCTTTACAAAATTACACACTTCCTAATACTTTATGCCTAGGAATAAGAAATTCCTCCTATTCCTAAGCGATCCAAACGGGCCCTATTAGATGTTTTGTCGTACATATGTTTTCAGTTTTATGAACACTACTAACATGAATTTCTAGCTATGTTCTGCTCATGATCGTTTGTATTTAGTTTTGAATTGATTGTGATCTAGGCAGATACAAGTTGTAAAATAAATCTAGTTTTGAATCGAAAAAAATGTAAAATTTGGTTTCATATAAGTTTCCAATATGAAGATTTTCAATCTCACGGTTTGGATCGGTGGTTTGAAATCCGATATGCGAATATGATCATGTTGGACGGATCACATCCGTCCTACGCGTAGCACTCTAGCATTCCTTAATAAAGAAACAAAATAATGTTATGCAATAAAAGATATATTGCTCATCTACCAACGATAAAAGTAGATACGCTGGTCAATTTGTTTCTTTACTAGATGAAAAACCAATATATCCTTGTTGCTTCGTTTGGCGATTGACATCCAACCACACATCAAATCGATCGAACAACAGAAATACGTATTTACATGTTAGATCTAATGTGTAACACTTCTCAGATTCGTGTGTTTATAAGGAGTAGAAATTATCGAAATTATGAATGTTTTCAAGGTCTGATATCCATCGCAAAATTACAAAAGTAGAGCATGGTTATAATCGCTCCAACATTTTATGATATATAATATCGCAATGTTAATTTTTAACCAAACTTCAAATGTGAAAATTATGGCTTATGCATTTATAGAAGTGAGAAGTCCGGTTAGGCCTCTCAAAACGGAAAATAAAAACGTGATGCCGTTTCGTTTTCAGAACCGGAACGGAATGTGGCACTAATTTTCGTTGTCGTTTCAAAAAACGAAACGGAAACGGAACATATAATTATATCGTTTTGTTGAAATGGGACAAGAAAATAAGAAATTATAGTGGAAAACAGAAACAAAATGGAATGTGGCACAAATTTTCACTACCGTTTCAAAAACGGAACGAAAACGAAACAGCTACTTTGATTCCGTTTCTAAAACGGCACGAAAACGAAAATGAGATGTTCCGTGATTGTTTGGCACGTTTGCCAGGCCTAAGTCCGGTGTTTTTGTTATAAAACGAGAGCGGGTCTGATCCAGACCACCGAGATGAATAACAGAATAGTCCAGACTAGCGGAGCTGATAACTGCAATCAAGCAGTCAGGCAATCAAACAATCATATGCTAAAAAAAATAGAAAGAAGCGCGCTTCCGAAAATAACAATCACGCTAGCGCTCCCACACGCCTCCCTTCCGCTCACCTCCCCTCTGTTCCCACCCGCTTCCCCTCCGTTCCCACGCGCCTCCCTTCCACTCACCCTTCCTATGTTCTCGCGCGCCTCCTGCATCTCGCGCACCTCGCGCCTCCTGCACCTCGCCTCTCTGTCCCGTCGCGATACGAGCGCACCCCTCCCCTCTCGCCTCTCTGTCCCCTCTGGCCTCTCTGTCCCCTCGCGCCTCCCTACCCTAGCGTCTCCTCGCGTCTCTCTCTAGCCGCGCACATTTCCCTAACACCTCTGACCCTAGCGCCTCCCTACTCTAGCGCCTTTGTCTATGCATATTTGATCTTGTATTAGTTACTCCATTCGCATTATTTAGTTACTCCCTTATGCTTAATAATTTACTCCCTTACATGCTTAATACCTTTCCCTAGCGATCTTATACTCATTATTTTACTTCCTTATAGTCATTTAGTTACTCCCCAGTACTTTTTTATTTTCTCCCATCATTGTGTTTAATTACTCCCTAATAAAAAATACACAAAGATTTATTACTTACTCCCTCGTATCATTTTAGTTACTTCCCTGTACTTTTTTATTTACTCCCTGATAGTTATGTAGTTACTCCCAAACAATAGCAGAATTAGATTCGAATATTATTTTACTCCCTTATACTCATTATTTTACTTCCTTATAGTCATTTAGTTACTCCCCAGTACTTTTTTATTTTCTCCCATCATTGTGTTTAATTACTCCCTAATAAAAAATATACAAAGATTTATTACTTACTCCCTCGTATCATTTTAGTTACTTCCCTGTACTTTTTTATTTACTCCCTGATAGTTATGTAGTTGCTCCCAAACAATAGCTGAATTAGATTCGAATATTATTTTACTCCCTTATACTCATTATTTTACTTCCTTATAGTCATTTAGTTACTCCCCAGTACTTTTTTATTTTCTCCCATCATTGTGTTTAATTACTCCATAATAAAAAATACACAAAGATTTATTACTTACTCCCTCGTATCATTTTAGTTACTTCCCTGTACTTTTTTATTTACTCCCTGATAGTTATGTAGTTACTCCCAAACAATAGCTGAATTAGATTCGAATATTATTTTACTCCCTTATACTCATTATTTTACTTCCTTATAGTCATTTAGTTACTCCCCAGTACTTTTTTATTTTCTCCCTTTATAGTGTTTAATTACTCCCTAATAAAAAGTACACAAAGATTATTACTTACTCTCTCGTATTATTTTAGTTACTTCCCTGTACTTTTCTATTTACTCCCGTATAGTAAGAGAACTAGATCTTTTCTCTTCTCACCCAGAAAAGGGATGGCGAGATAGGAAGAGATGAAGAGGAAGAGAGAAGAGATGGGGAGATAGGGAGAGATCTCAATGGTGACGGAGATGAGGCGCGTGAGGGGAGGAGCGGAGGAGAGTAAGGCGTGAAGGGAGACGCATGAGAGGAGGCGCGGAGGAGAGGGAGGCGGGAAGGGAGGCGCGTGAGAGGAGGCGCGGAGAGGTGCTCCTCAGGGGATCGCGTGAGACGAGGGAAATGTGAGGAGAGGCGCGCGTCAGAAGATCGCGTAAGGTGAGTGAGAGGTGAGGGGGAGCGTGCGTCAGCGGGATCGGGTGAGGGGAGCGCACGGTAGGGTGAGGGTGAGGGAAGCGAGCGTGAGTCTGATTGCTTGATTGCGTTAAGTCTGATTGATGTAAGTAATTCCCCAGACTAGTCGGCTAGTCGCGACAAGTTAATAAGGCCCTGAGCCCATAAATCCGTTATATTGCTCTTTGAGCCCAGTTAGAATTTCACCCGAACCCGAAATACGTTGCGACCCTCATTCTGCCCCATCTAGGGTGTAAAAAAAACCGTGAATCCGTTCAATTCGTTCAACCCATCCGATCCGAATCGTCTTTTACCGAATTAGCATGATGTTAGATTGGATACGGATTTTAATTTTGACAAACCCGTTACTTCGGGTTGGATTACGAGTTTTATACTAGTAAACCCGTGTATAGTTCAACCCATCCGTTTATCATTATTTATTTCTTTTTGTTTCACTTTTTCTAATATTCTTACTCAAATATCTCTTATTTCATGAAGTTTTGATCTCCTTCATAGACATGCACGTTCTCTATTCCTCTCACAATGACTCGAAAGTTGAAAAATGATTCAAATGCGTCTCTAATCTGTCTCGAACTAAATTGTAATAGACACAAAATAATTTTTATATGTATTTTTATTTCATCAAAATTTTAATTTCGTAAACCCATTTAACCCGCTTAATCCGTAAAAATTCGTATATAAAAAAATTGACGGGTTGAATTAGATTACGGATGAGTTAACTAAATTTATTTTCTAACCCTAGCCGGCCAGCCCCCATCGGACAAGTAGTCGTAGATGCCTCCATTTGGTGAAAACTGGCGAGGAACTGACCCGTCAAACCCGAATCAGAGAACAACTACCGACCAGCGGGAAGAGAACTCGAGCTAAGAAAGAGAGAGAGAGATTGTATTGCGGATTCTAAAACCCTAGGCGAGCGATCTGATGGCTCAGATCCCCAATCTCGACACCGCTCCACTCAATCTCAACGCAATCAGGTACAAGCTCTTGCCCTTGATTTCCTCTTCAAATTCTACTTTTTTGTTGATCGGGAATGTGATTGATCAGCGTAATTGGCTTCGTTGAAAATGAGGATTGCACTGGAATGTGTGTAAATTGAATGAATGATAATGGTAATTAGTGATTTGGGTCTAATTACTTGATATATCAGACACTAATTATATGTGAGGTCAATAAATGAATGATAATTAGTGTCTGATATATGCTTCAAAGCAAAAATGCACTAATCTGATGCAAATGTGGATACTGAGATGCCTATGACAATCTGTTTATATATGTTTGTTTGTTTATTTGTTTGTTTGGTTTTTTGGCAGGGATAAGGCCCAAAAGGATCTTCTCGATATACTACTAACTGTGAGTTTCTCTCAAATTCCCAGACTAATTATTTTTCAATACAAACAAAAATAATCATTTTTCTAAACATCTCTATTTTACTTGTGACAGATTCGAGGCAAAAAATGCCTCGTGATTGATCCTAAGCTTGGCGGCACTCTTTCTTTGTTGATTCAATTTTCCCGTCTCAAGGTACTTTATTTGTTATAAAGTTATAATCTAATTCCATCTCTTAGGAAAACTATTTTTAATCTGTCATTGTCTACTTATTTAGAAAATAGCGTAAGGTCTTAGCATCAGTTTTTTTTAATCTGAGTCTAATCTAGGACCTCACCTGAATGCAAAAAAATAAAGATGAAATGTCTGTGGTGGCAATGATTTGTAAAGATCTAATATTTGAGGGTTTAATGAAACAGGATGGTGATGTAGAATTGCGGCATCTGTCAGCAGACCCAGTTCAAACAGACTCTTCAAATGTCATATACCTAATTCGGCCCCAGCTGACTGTGATGAAAACAATTGCATCCCATATCCAAAATGGTATTTCGAAAGGAATTGAAAAGAAATATTTCATATATTTCGTGCCTAGAAGGACAGTTGCCTGTGAAAAGGTACTTAAAAACTAATTTTACTCCTAAATTATATTTTGTTCTCTTGTGTGCTTTTCTGCACCTGACATGATTTTAAAACTGCTCATTACTTTGTGTGTATGCTTTTTTATTGGAACTGTGATCATGTGTGGCCATGCAAAATGTTAGAGCGTCATTTGTATCATCTGGGAAGGAGAAACAGCTCATGTTTCTGTAAAACACTGAAGAAACATCAAATATTCCCCTCTTCTTCTTCTTCTTCTTCTTTTTTTTTTTTGTTTTGAAAAAAAAAACTGAATTAACCACCTTCTCTTCTGTTAATAAAGATAAACATGGGGTGGTGTATAAATTTTTGAACTGGTGACTTGAGGGTATTGTAGATAATTTTAATGTTTCATGTGTGTGTATGCTGTATTCCAATATTTTGTAGTTTCAAGATTAGAGATGGAATTACCTCACAGTGTTTTTATCTTATTAATTATTATTATTATTTTTAATATCATATCCAGATCCTTGAGGAAGAAAAGGTACATAACATGGTGACTTTGGGTGAATACCCATTGTATATGGTTCCCTTAGATGATGATGTTCTCTCCTTTGAACTTGAGCTCGCGCTGAAGGTAGGTGCTATGAAATTCATTTGTTATTTTAGGTTATTTTGTCAGAGGTCATTGAACTTTGAGTTATCTTTTTTGAAACAAAGTTTGATACTCATCCAAATTTGTTCATTCATTCAACTTTTCCATCCAAAATGTTTTGAAGTTGACTAATTTTGGATAAAAAATTTGGAGTGAACATGGTTAAATATGAATGCTTATTGAGTAAAAATGAATGATTTTGAGTGACCAAAAATGGATTTCATACCAAGTTCAATGACCTCCTAGAATTTTTAACCCATATTTTTTTATGATTAAACTTCTGAATTGATAATGCACTTCTTTGTAGGAAAATCTCTTTGATGGCGATACAAGTTCGATATGGCACGTGGCTAAAGCTATACATAAATTGGAGGTATCATACTGAACTACCCTATGAAGGTTCTTAAGGGTCTGCAGAATGATCTGAGTTTGATGTAACCCTGAATATTTTGAACATTATGTGTACCCTTGGATACAATCTAAAACCACCTGAACCTACCAACATCATTGTAAGGTCATAGATAATTTCTCTGCAGCGTGCTTACATTTTTTTACTATAATTTTAGTCTTCTTTTGGGGTTATACCTAATGTCAGGGCCAAAGGCAAAGCTTCCACTAAAGTTGCTGAGCTTTTAAACAAATTGCAAACTGAAGATCCAGTCAATGTTGATGATGTAAGACCTTGTCATTGTTTTTGTTTCTGTTTTTTTTTTTTTTCTATTCCAAATCACAATGACTAGCTACAAACTGTTCCTTTTAATTTGTCAGGGGGCGCCAGAGATAAACACTCTCATTTTATTAGACAGAGAGGTAATTCTGTAGTACCTTTTCACTTCTCTCAAATTCTCTCATACATGAGAAAATCAGACCGTAAAAATATAATTGTTCAGTTATCAAAATTTTTCTTTTCTGTTCAGGTGGACTTGGTGACACCTATGTGTTTTCAGTTAACATATGAAGGATTACTTGATGAGGTGAGACTTGAAGTTTTTCTTCTTTCTTTTTATCTTTCTGGAAATTGTGCCACACAGGCACCACCATAACATTATATTACAAACAGGGATTGAGCCAAGTATAAGTCAAAGTGTGCTCGACAAACTCCAATTTCTAAAAAGAGCCTTACAAGTTACAAGTTTAAAATTTATATACTAATTCTTCTAAAATTTTTAAAATTCTTATTTGGCACCTCCTGAAAACTCAAAAAAATCTATACGTTAATTTTTCTCCCCTCCTATTTGAAAATCCTAGTTTCGTCCCTGATTACAAACTTGCATCAGACCCAGCTGTAACCCTATATATTCCGTGGCTATATTCATAATAAAATGAAAAACTAGGTGCCGTTAACACTTGAAGAGAACATCTTTTGGTGGAGTGTCATTTTTAATGTGTCATTTGTAATCCTGATACTAGTTGTATATTTTTGCTGCTTGAGTGTTTTCTCTGAGGCTTTCTAATTTTTATTTTAATATCTGAGACTCTGAGTTTATTTTTCTTTGTACTGATATGAACTGACTGATACAGTTTTTGTTCAGCTTTTGCAAATTAACAATGGTGCTGTGGAGGTTGATGCAAGTGTCATGGGAGCTCAGCAAGATGCGAAAAAGATGAAGGTTCCACTAAATTCAAGGTCGACTTTCCTATTTCTATATGAAATTTTATTTTCATTTAATTTATTGTTAATAAATGTGAGGTACTCTGTATTTCTTAGCTCATAAACACTATGCCTATGGATTTGGTACAGTGATAAGTTGTACAGGGAAATAAGAGACCTCAATTTTGAAGTTGTTGTTCAGGTTGGTCTCTCTTTCTCTGTTCTCCTGCCCAAACCCCACACCTCATTCTCTCCCTACCTTTTTTTTCCTTCCCTTTTTGAAAAATTGGCAGAGTATCTCTCTGTCTTTCTTCTACTTTGTCATCTAATAAAGTAATTTTAGATACCATAAGAATAATATTGTATTAATGTATATCATGTTCCATTATATAAACTTTCGGCTGTTTCAACTGCAGGTTTTGCGTCAAAAAACCACGTCAATAAAGGAAGAGTATGCTGGAGTAAAAACCACGGTATCAAATAATTGTTCTATGAAAAATATTCAAATTGATTCGGCTCCTAAGATTAACAGGTTAACTATGGTGTTTTGGTTACTAAAATTTTGTAGACTGAGATATCTGAGCTGAAGGACTTTGTGAAGAAGTTGAATTCACTACCTGAAATATCGGTATTTCTATATTTGATGTTTATTTCTTAATTTTATTATGTTGTGTTTGTTATATAATTAATGGGTTGCATTGACAGAGGCATGTTAATTTGGCCCAACATTTGCAATCATTTACAAGCAAACCATCATTCCACGCTCGACTTGATATAGAACAAACTATACTAGAACTCCAAGACTTTGATTCGTGAGCCTTTTCCTGCAGCTTTTTCTTTCTCCTTCCTCACTCTTTATCTATACAGTTATGTTGAGTTTATTACTCTATTATATCTAAGAAGAATAAAATTCTCAGATGTTTTGAGTATATTGAGGAGATGATTCACAAGCAAGAATCAATTGTTAGCGTACTTCGCCTACTAGTTTTGTTCTCCCTGACTTATGCTGGCTTACCGAAGAAGCATTTTGATTACTTGAGGTAAATATCATTTACATTCTTACTAATGAAATAGCCCATTTATGCATATTGGTTCTTCTGAGAAATTTTTTTTTGTGAATTGTATATTTATGCCTCAGGCGTGAGATTCTCCATAGCTATGGTTTTGAGCATATGCAATTGTTATATAATCTTGAAAAGGCTAGTCTCTTCAAAAGGCAGGTAAGGTTTCCTGTACGAAAAATGTGGTTTCTTCTGACATGTTAAAATGGTTAATTGTGTCGCTTGTTGCACAATTGTTTGATATGCAAAAAGATGAATCTGACCAGGCAATTGATCTTTCTTAGATAGAGTGATAATTCTTTCACCTTACCTTATTGTTGCTTTTTTAGGAGACGAGAACTAACTGGCTTTCTCTAACGAAAGGTCTTCAATTAATAAATGAAGAAACTGATACTGCAAAGTATGAATTATTTTAATTAACTTTTTGTTCTCACTTTACTCTTCTTTAACCTAACTAAAGTATTTTTTGATAACTAACTAGCAGAACTGGGTTCTATTTTAGTTTGAACTAGTTTCCAGTTCTTTGTTTGGTCTAATACTTTAATGCATATTGTGAAATTTTGCAGTCTATATTTCATTCTCACACTATATCCAGATCTGAATAAGAAAGCTGATATTTTTCTTCTCTTTTTGGTTCTTGAATGTTGCAGTCCAAATGATATTTCTTACATATTTTCTGGATATGCGCCTCTCAGCATTCGGCTTGTTCAGCATGCAATTAGATCTGGATGGTATATTATTATGGTTAAGAAGAAAAATATATGTTGTACTCTGTGAAAGACAATCCACGTCAACTTTTATTTGTTATATATATCATCTATGTCCAGTCCCTCTGTGACATTAATTTGCTGCTACTTTAATTATTGAACTTATGAGTGTTCACATTTTGAGATGTTTTTATTTTAAGCTTCATTTCTCGATGCTTCTTCAAAGCTTTTTGTTTTGTTGATTTCATTTCGATTTCAATTAATGAATTTTAAATTTCAACCATACTTGTAGGAGATCAATTGAGGAATTGCTCAAGCTCCTGCCTGGTCCGCATCTCGATTTGAAAAGGGTAAAGTATTTGTGCTCAATGATTATTGTATGCTTCTAGATGCAGGGTTCTATTTATACATTTTTTACTTTTAATTATGTTGTGCTTTTCTGATTTATCTGAGTTGCTGTGTCTGTTTAACAGGGTACTCCTAATCATATTGACAGTTTTGGAGGAGCTCACTTTGATAGGTACAGTGTTCTCTTGTACCAAACATGTCGTATTTTTATTTTCATTTGGTTATTTTATTATATTTTGTTTGTTTTATTACTTGTATATCGGAGGAAGCTTTATACTGATTGTTTGGTGTTTACTGGCATTAATGTAGGGTACCTGATGGTCGCCGGTCACTGGTTTTTGTAGTGTTTGTTGGTGGCGTCACTTTTGCTGAGATAGCTGCCTTACGGTTTCTAAGTTCACAGGTATGCGAGTTGGCAACTATATGGTACCACTCTGTCTAGTAAAGATGCAGTAGGGCAATGGAACTAGATAGTTCTTATCTTTAAAATGAAAAAAAAAAATAGTACATAGCACATTGTCTTAAACCAAAGTACCTATTGGTACAGTCCTGCAATTCTTGGTCTAATGGTCTTATTCCTCTTTTTCACTTTCATGTTGTATGTGGTGGTGCAGGAAGGGATGGGGTACGATTTTATTATTGGAACAACAAGAGTTGTGAACGGGAACTCTATATTGGAAGCAATTGTTCAAAGCAGTGGTTGATACTGTATCAAATTAAGCTGTTTTTTTTTCCCCCTGAAATTTTGATGATAATGGGGTCTGTAAAGTTGTGTTGTATTTTATTTATCATATTTGAGCTCTTTGTACAAAGACCTGAAAGGTGTAAACTTTATGCACGTCTTTCTCTGTCCTTTCCTTTTCTCTTTTATTTGGAATTTTCATTCATTGTTAAACCTTGTATTTATTTATGTTCTAGTTTGGTCTAAAAAATGGATGTGAAAAACCTGAACTAGCTTCGTAATTTATTCTACACTAGTTGCAATGAAATTTAAGCTAATACGTTTGTATTAATTAAGAGGTCAGTTAAAAGTTCTTGTCTAAGTGTAGGAAAATTTTAGACAAATACAAAACCGGAACACAAGAGTGGATTAACCTCATCAGATGCTGTCATACAAATTAAGGTAAGAGTATCAATAGTCTACTAAAAGATATGTGGCATCAGGAATCTTGAACTGACAGGAAGTAAGGTTCTAACAGTAATTCTGCATTAATGTGGGGTCACTGACTATGCAAAGGCAAGTTACTGGCCAGCTTCTGTGAAAAGAGCATAGATACGGCCTCATTTCAGATTAGTGCTTTGGATGCTCTAAGATGTTTATCCAGGGATGGCTTATGGGCGTGAGCTGGTTTCATTTGTTGGATTCTTTAGTACCAAGTTATCTTCCTAAGGGCCTCTAGGCTCATAAAGCATTGCAAGGATCAGCGCTTGACAAGGACAACTTTTTTCTTTCCTTTTTTTTTTACAAAAAATAGTTTGCTTATATTATACAGAAAACAACCAGAAAGGTCATCAAGTTTATTACTGTATAAAAAACGATTTTGTTGGGACTAAAGTAGTTCAGAGCAGTTATTGGGCCCCACTGGCTCTCGCAAACAATGAGATATAGCCTTGACAGCAGCCTCAATGGATGCGTCCTCCCCCTGTTGAGAGATGTAATTCATTGTCAAAGATAACTTATATCGCATCTCCATACATATTTTACTATGATACTTTTAACACGTGTGTTTTGCACAAGGCATAAACTAGAACAAGCCTGGTTCTAGTTCTTGTTCTCGTTCTAGTTCTATAGTTTTAGTGGAACAAGAACTAGGGACCGAATTGCTTGTTCTTCTTGTTCATGAGTTGTTTGGTTACATGAACTAGCTGATCTAGTTCATGCCTTTGCCAAACCCATAAATGACAAAAAGGAGGAGAGTTGTGGTTTATATTTCAGTTCAAAAAGCATCTAAATATAAGTACCAGTCTAGCCCATGAGGCATCTACTATATAATAATGGTCATCTGAAATGCTTAAAATCCTCTAATCACTAAACTTTTGTGGTGTATCCTAATTTTACAGGTGTCTGGTAAATCTTATTTTCAGAATCTAATAAAAGTGGTTTTGGGTTGTTGTGACAACATGTTACTGTAACTCTGGTTTATAGCCTGGACATCCTCAAGGGTTGATAATAATGGAAAAATTGAGGGCTACTTTTGTGAGTATACAAAGACGAGGAATGAACACTGTATAATGAAATAAAAAAATGCCAAATTATAGAGTTTGACATATATAAATTACCTGTTCTTTCCAATAAAACATGTTCCCGTATTTTCCAGCCAGACGATTCCAGAAACTTCTTGGTACATCTAAATCAACAAGTGATCCCACATTAAAGTTTATTATATTTCCTGTATGATTAGAAACATTATATTAGAAATAATATAAATACAATGACCATTATCTTAATATGAACATAAGTTCTACCCTCCAGATATACATTAAAAAATCAGGCTTGTATGAAGTTCAAAGAAGAAGCTGGACAGGACAAGCCACCCAGTACTGTACCTGCTGCCCTGGCGCGTGGTGGTACCAGAACTTACTGAGACGTACCATATTACAGGATCCTTCTAGTTTTATTTGCACTATATGACCATTGAATGCCAAAGAATAATATAATTAATTAAGACAAGACAGACAACTAGACCTTCAATGAAAGCCATGAAAGATGCCAAAAAAAGAAAAAGATATGTACGAATAAATTATACAGGAGTTACTGGAGATATTTGACCAGCATAAATGGCATTGGTCTGATTCTAACGGTACATTCTGATAAGCTCTAAATGCTCCTGAAGTCCTGATGCTATAAAATATAATAAAATGTAAAGAGTATGCTAGCTTAGTATTCTTTTTCATTAAATTCCTTACCAAAAGTTGGATCAGCCACGAAGACTATAGTTCTGTCGTCAACTTGCCAGAAGTCTTTAATTGCTAACCCTGAGTAGCGCAGAGAGTAAAAAATCAGATAAGATGAGGTGATTAAGGATAATTGAGTCTAGAAAAGTTATAACATTATGAAAATAAACCTGGAGTATCAGGATAGTTTTGTGCGAGAATTCTCAATTTAAAGCCAGTGTCCTTCTCTAGATCTTCTATCTCTTGAATGAGGCGCTTTTCCTTCAAAAAATAATAATCTCCTTGGGAGGTTGGAATGCAAAATTATTTGCTAATTTACAAGAAAAAAGTGGTTAAGATAATATAACCACCTTATAATTTTAATTGTGCGCTGCACGAAATGAAAATCATATGTACCCCTTCATGATGAGAAATACCATACACCCTGTATAAAACATGAGCAATGTTTTCCCCGAATCACATCCTCTCCAACCTTAAAAGGTCGGTAGAGTGCCAACCTCTGATCTGAACCGTTAGATCTAATCTCAACAGTTAAGGGAGCCCTGTGCATGTAACCAGATTGATAGGCCCGAAAAATTTTAACCATCGAGATTAGATCGAACGGCTCGGATCGAAAGTTGACACTCTACCAATCTCAAAAGGTTGGCAAAGGATACGGACCCATGTTTTCCCTCCCTTCACTTTCCCCTACCAAAATTGCCAAAGTTCCCTTCTAGGTGTGAAATCCTTCTTGTTTTGCATGGGTAGTCAGTCACATAATATATTTCCCAAGGGAACATATGAAACTACTGCTAAATGCACAATTGTTTTTTCAATTTAAAAGGTACACTCTTTTGCTGCTGGTTTATCAAAGGAAACAGTTTGTACAACCTAACAGACAAGCTAACTTCCCTCACAGAAAAAAAAAAATTGAGCCTCTAGTCTCAGCTGTTGGAATAATGGCAAGTTGGCAACAGTGAGACCAAAACACTTCATCCATCATTGGCATCCTCCTGATCATGCTTACCCCCCCCCCCCCCCCCCCCCCCAACAAACCCAATAACCTAACATGTACAATGCCAGTACCATCAACAAAGCAACAATAAGCTGTATCAAAGTATCAGCACCTAATTGGACAGGTGGACAGTTCACTGTTAGCATAAGAAAATGTTCCTTTACCTGACCAATAGAGAGAAAACCAGCAACATCAATCACAGTAGTGAATTCCTTGGGGAGTAATTCGGGTTTGTTTACTCCTACCTTGGCCTCCACCAACTGAGCACCTAAAATTACAACCAATTTCAATTCCACATGGATCATGAGTTCATGACTCAATTTTCCAAACTGTACCAGACAAGAAATGAGGTACTTGCCAGAAAGAAAGATTCCAAGAGCGAGGGCGCCAGAAAGTGCGAACTGAAGCGCCTTGGAAGTGATAGTTTGAAAGCGTTTCTGGAATTGAGGAGAGTTTTGTTTTGTTGAGGAGGCAATGATTGAAGGAAAACAACAGCGCCGAGTAGGGGTGCATAACGTGGAAAACGACCACGAAAGTGGTCCTTTTCGTTAACCGTTGCATTGATGCACGAAATTTTTATACTTATTGCGTTGATTGTTGCATCCGTTTAACACATGTTGCGTTGATTGTTCCGTTGATGGGAACGATAAAAACGGTTATAACCGTCTTTGACTACCTAACTGTTTTGCATTTTATTAAGATGTAAGAAAATAAACTATTATGCATTTTGTATGAAACATAGATAGAAAAATGACAGGTTAGGTCATGCGGGAATCACCAAAAAGGGGGAGGAGGCACTATAATCACCTCTTGCTCTCGACGGCGATTGTACTCGGTGGTGCAGAGGCGAGATAAATAAATGTGACCGTGTTCGGCAGAGAAATGACGGAGCGACGCTGCATAAATCTAATTTTACTCATTTCTCCCTCGATCTCTCTACTGAGGTCCTCTGCAATCTAATAATAAAACCATAAAAAAAATTTTAGACGAAATGCGCGAAATAAACGACCACGAAATGTACCAGTTTCACTAATCGTTCCGTTCTGAGACGAAACAATATTTCTATTTGCGTTGGTTGTTCCGTTCCTTAAATGAAACTGAAATCTTTATCCGTTATCGTTCAGTTCCGGACGAAACGAAACGAAAAAACGATTGAAACGGCTACCGTTTTCAGCCCTAGCGCCGAGTTTGACGCTTCCATTCTGGTGCCGAGAACAATTGTGGTTTTAACGAGAGCGAAGAAGATTGGAACGCTAATGCCATGTTCTCTTTTTGTTCCGTTCTTCTATCACTTCTCTTCAGTTCACTTTAAACTTTGAAAAGGGTGTTTTCGTAGTTTCGTTTTGGTAAAAGGGACAGATAGTGAGATAGAGCGTTTGGTTTAACGGTGTTTGCTGACGTGGCAGCGATGAGGCCGTCAGATAATTCGTAGATCCCTAGATTTCATTTGTTTCCAGAACAAGTTTTTATTCATTTTCGTTAGAACGTCTTTGTTTCTTTCCATAGCAGTGGTTGAGGGACTTCCACGTTTTTATAGTGGCTCTCTGCCTCTAATCAGACTGACGAGTGTTTCAACTGGGTTATCTCCTTACAAAGCTCCATGAACATCAGAACATGCTATTTCGTCAGGAAATAAGTTCGAACTGGCTAGATGTACTTAGCTTCAAGTTATTGAAATTGTTTTTTATGAAAAAAAAACAAATTTTCTTCAATTGTAGACTTAAACTGCGCAATGCTCTAATTTCATTTCAATTAAAAAAAAAAATTCCAATGATTCAGCATAACCCATGTTTTATAATAACTTTCTAGTCCTATTAATACTTTCAATCCAGTTAATACTTTCTAGTTCAGTTTTAACTGCAAAGCATTAAGCGCTCTTACCAGTGGCGAAACTAGAATTTCGTATCAGCAGGATCCGTTAATTTTTTTTTACTGAAAATATATATATACAACTAAGGCGAATCTCACACGTTGCACGATTTATTCATATAATTTTTCTACAAAATTCAAAACATTGTATAAGAAAATACCATAAAAAATTGAGAATACTATTTAAATATTATATGGAAGCTGTCAAAAAAATTCTAAATATTATTTTTGCCACAAAGAATCACACAACACAAACAAACCGAAGCACTGTGCTAACCATAGTGCCCCATGTGCCTCTCATGTCGGCCAAACTTTATATATATATATATATATATATAATGTAACATCTAATATAAATGTAATATAATAATAATTTTTAAATAATCAACTCTACAATAATGTTACAGAAAAAATTTACGGGAAATCAAATATATATTATAATAACAATAGAAAATCTAAAATAATATAATTTAATGTACAAAATAATTATTCAAAAGTCATGGTAATAAAAAATATAACAATTTTCTATAAATTTTCATTTTTCTTGTAATTTTGCAAAATAGGTTCATTAGAAATCTCATTGAACACTTATTTTTCTATATTATAGAGATATAAAGATGTGAGGTATACAAAGGAGTTCGACCACTATTAAAACCATAATATTTTTTTTTATCTTTTGTGGCACTTAGAAATTTTTTGACATGAACAACATTTAGTATTTTTTAGTGATATTTTTTATATAATATCCGAATTGGATTTTTTATCTTGTGTGGTAAATTTTATTTATAATGTCCTACAGTTTACAAAATATTATATAGACTAATCACGCAATGCGCAAGATTCACGCTAGGATATATATGCTACAAATAATTATTCAACCAAATATTTCATTCTATCCTATATTGGGGAGGAAGGAAGAAGATGATTAGTCAGAAACAAATACTACTTGGGTTCTTATGCAATTTTTTTTAAAATCGTTATGCAATTCAAATCAAACACGACATGTGGTCCTTCAAATTTTTGAGATGGGTCCTAACTTGTGGGTTTTTTTTTTAATTACAAACAAGTGCATATCTTGTAATTTTTTTTTTCTGAGGTGGGTCCAACTTACACATAGCTTCGCCCCTGGCTCTTACCATTGCATAATTGCGACAATGATGCATAAGCAAAAAAGAATATTGCTCCATTCAGCAAGGATCTCGCAAAATATACAAATAGCCTCACTGTTCTTTTTCTTCTTTTTCCCTATCGCTAAGACATTACACAACTTTCAATTGCTTGTAAACTAAATTGCTCAAAAAATTACATACTTTACAAAAGCATATTCATCTATAACATATACCGAACGTTGAGCACCAAGATGATAGTTCTAAAAATGGGACCTACACAGAAGCTAACAGAGAAGGAAAAATGGACTGAAGTTTATGTATTCAGGGGGGAAAAAAAAGAAAAACAAAAAGAAAAAAGTATACATCATGTGCAATACCTGTTACGGTGTTTGATAGCTGCACAATTCCAAATAAAAAGAAAAAGTTCTTAACTGAATTGATAACAATGACAAAACCACAGCATATTTTATGCAAAGGAAAGAAAGGTAATCGAGAAAATAATTACCTGCACAAAATGGTATTTGGAAGCACGGACCCTTGATTTTCATGAATAACATTTTGTCCAAGAATAAAAAAATTCTTCATCAAAACATTTGATTAAACAGCCATGACATCTTATTGCCCAACCTTGGCACCAAATTTCTCAGCCAAGAATTCATCTAGAAGCCCATAATTTGGCACTCCGTCACCACTGAAATTCTCAGCTGGAAGCTTTCGGATACAAGCAAGAATATGTTGAGCATCCCGACAGAGCCTGAATGCAATACAAACAATAGCAACAAAAATAGTATAAGAGAAGTAAAATTATTTAAGAGTCGAATTGCCATATGATTAGCTGTGGCTAATTTACTTGAAGTTGTCATTCCATGAGAGTTCGCCCACTGTTACTTTCCTCTAAAATAAGGCTTCCTTTTACTAGAGTCAATTTAAGTTTGAGGACATACCTATTGTTGGCTTGAGGGGTCTTCAACTCCAGCTTCGAAAATACATCAGTGATATTTGTATGGAAAATTTGAACCACTTGCCTGGAAAATAGAAAAACCAGAAAAAAAAGAAAATTACAAATACTGCCAATTCAGATTTTCGCAACTGTTAGATGAGACTTCACAAATAGGTTCGGATGAAATTCACCTGAAAATTGCTTGAACATCAGCCTCAAGCAGATTTTGAGATAGAATGCGATGAAGAAAAGTAACTTCCTGCAAGTCAAAAACATTGTATGCTAAGCCTTAATCGGATGGAAAAGATGTACGAATTTATGGAGGAGAATATGTTATACCACAGGGAAAAGGAGAACATAGATTATTACCTTGCTCACTGATTTGGCGAATGAACTGGGTTGTAAATCAGCATCCTCTTTATTCCAATCCTCCACAATTTGAGGCAGCTTACGTAGATTTGCAAGCAATCTCTCTCTCATTATTTGAACAAGCTTATTGTTAATTTCATCCCTGTGCACTTTGTAATCCTGCAGAATAAAAAAAGTCTAAAGTCTAAAGTCTAAGCCTTTTATCCCAAACAAGTTGAGGTAGGCTAGAAATGACACTCCGACCCTGGTCATTTCTTGTATATATGGCTGAATTTTTACGCTGGCTCGCCAAGCCTATCGCAAGCATGCGGGCTTGAACCCTGGATCTCTTAGAAGTGAGCCAAGTGCTCTTACCACCTGAGCTACTAGACCACATGCAGAATATCGCCATAATATTTTTTTTACTTACTCCATGACTAAAGGAAAAGGAACTAAAAATAGGAACACAAGTATAAGAGCCCTTAAATGTAAACTAATTCTATTCCCAATATCTACAAAACTGAAACATGGTAAAGTTGTAACATTTCATTTATTCAAGAAGTTAGACGGAGCCCAAAATTAGGCATCGTGTCATAAAGATATTCTCTGATGCTAACATGAACAGCATTTGACCTTTCAGGTGAACTCATACCTGAGAAACTCTATCAAATTCTTGGGTCAAAAGCAGCTTGCGTGCTTCTGGAGTTTTCAGGAAAAGAACTCTTCTGATATCTATATAACATGCAGTGTTGATTTAGATATCAAATTAGGAAACACAGATAAAGCTATATTTGAGTCAACACCAAGCACCAAACCTGGAATTATGGCGAATATAAAACTAATAATCTGACTTGCAAGAGCCAAGTGCTTAGATGTGATGGATTTCAGACCTGAAACCTGAAAAATAGAAGTTCATAATTCATTGTGTAGAATATAAATGAAATTTGAAACACTCGTTGAAGTTGATAGCCCATAAGATTACTTGTTTCTTTTTTGGATACATAACTGGCCAAGCCTTAATAAACACTTATTCTTTCCTAAACCTCAGTTAAGCAACTAAGATTTGACAAACAGGATAACACCCGGGCAGCAACCAAAAAATACAAGTCAAGTATTACCTGCATGGCACCTGCGCCGAGCACAAGTTGACATGTGCGGCTGTTGAAAAGTTTCAGTAATTCTACCACACGATGGACTACCTCTGATGACAGTGTTGGCAAACATTTACTGATGTCAACATACTCAGACAACATCTTTAGCAGTATTAATCCGCTGTAATTCAAAACAATGAAAATGAAAGAATTACACATAGAATGCATTGTACAGCTTAGTTAATTGAACCAAAGCATCATTGCACTGTTTTAGCTTGTACACTTGAAAACATATAATTGATGCTTAATGGGGTAAAAAGATCAGCAAAAAAGTTCAGATATCACAGCCATTTATACACACTAACAACGAGGTCAGTTGAAACATCTCAAATTTTAAATGGAAACTGCACGAACTTGTTTTCTGCCTATGTTAGAGCATTGTGATGGTGAGCTTACATAGGCACAAACAAACAAGTATGTTTTGTACAGCCATGTCTAACAGCTTCTACATAAGTGACCAGAAGAAGAAAAGAAAATCACAATGTAAAGATGACTGACCAATTTAACATATTGTATCTAACACCTCCATGCACAATGTACTGTGGAGTAGACCTAGCATTATTCTCCTCAGGCCGAACAGGACCAGTTGGTTCACTTTTCTTGTCCTCCCTTGACCCCTGCTCATCCTTACCATTCTCTTTGCTGGGAGAAACATCAGATTCCGCTGATTTAGAAACACTATTGTCAGATTCAACAATCTCTATGCTATTTTCTACTGAACTTGTTGAAGAAAGAGAGTTAACAATTGCTTGAAACTCTTCTGGCACATCCACTGCCACCCAGGTTTCTTGATCCAGCACCGCCTTTATTTTAGTTATCTTTAAAAAGAAAAAAAATAATGCAATAAGGAATATAAAACAGTACAAAAGTCTACAGTACAAGCAGCAGTTGGCTAACCTTGGATTCATGCTGGACATCAACAAAGGATTTTGATTGAGATTGCAGAACTCCACGGATGCTATAACCTAACCTCCCTCCAATCTGACAACCAAAATTGAAAAACAATGAAAAGAAAAAAAAAATGAGATTGAAAGGCTTAAAGCTATCAGTTACAGAAAACTGATGTTGTAAATACTATGCAACGATCTTATTTATTAGATTCAAGGGTTACCTTTTCAGTTACAGAAATGAAATCCTGAGTGATGTTGTAAATACTGAGGAATTCTTGAAGCCTGAGCTTGGGGTGAAGTAAAGCACGAACTCCAAGGAGCTTGGCCCACCGCCCATGAGCAGCTTCACAGGCTGCGGAAACTGCCTCTGTGTTTTCACTCAACACGTCAGCTCTGTACATATTTAACCATTGTCAGGATATTCAATGAAAATCATAGAGTGGCACTCAGATTGATACCCACTACATTGTTCAGGTAGAGCTCAAGTAATCTTTTATCTTCATTGTTTTTCTTCATTCCTTTAGTTAAGCTGTTTCAGCTGTAGCAGTGCTAAAGCAGTTTTAGCATGTTTCAAATGTCTAGACCAAAACACTGTGCTCTTTAGCACATTTTGACAATAAAGCAGACTTTAGAAGACTGATATAACCATACATTTTAGTATCGTACGATTCACGGTGCGAATCGTACGATACGGTACGAGTCAAACCCCTATCGAGACGAACCGTAGGTTTGTATCGAAGGCGTTGGGAATCGACGGAATCGCGAACGAGACGGAGAGCGATTCGCGTATCGTATCGAGACGCACGATACGAACGATACTCTATCGGCCAATCAAAACGCATCCTTCTCAGTGACGATTCAATTTCCTCATTAAAATATTAGCTTCCCCTTTTATTTCGCGCGTAAGAGAGGAAATACAGAAGGTTTCTACTCACGGAATTAGACCTAGGAGAGAGAATTTGAGAGAAAAGTTGAAGTCGTGAGAAGAAAAAGAGAAGATCGTGTGCCAAACTCCATCGCCTCCCTCTCCTAACTCACAGGTATCCTTTTTTATCATTTTTTGCTCCTCTTTGTTGTTGACTATCTCTCAAAATTTGCTCCATCTGTTGATCTTGCTTCGGATTTCATTATGTTTTCAGTTTCTTTTTCAATTACTCAATTGTATGGCAGTCACCAACCAAATAAACTATTAGTCTATTACATTTTGTAGGCATGATCAGGCCTATAAAGTGCATAATTTTCGCATTACTTGCTACTTGCTACTTGTGTCCAGAACTTGATTCAGTAAGGTATTGCAAATTTGCAAGTAAGTTGAGTCACTGATTCAACTTGCTACTTGCTACTTGTGTCCAGAACTTGATTTAGTAAGGTATTGCTCTGAGACACTGATATTACATAATACATAGTATAAGAGAAGTACCAAACAATTTTACTGATATAGTTTTGATGCACTCATGTGACCTCTGATATAGTATGAAAACATATGACTATTTTGCTATATAACCCTAGCTATGTCATCGAGGTACATTTAGATGGCATAATGATCAGACAATATAGGTCAGCTACAATATGTAATAGTCTAATAGATATAAACAAAGATGAAAAACCTTGAACTGACATTTGGAAAAAGACATCTCTCAAACCTTGAACTTTCTGTTAAATTGTTAAAAGACACTAGTTCTCTGAATCTTTTCTGACTTGGGCTTCTAAATTGTTAAATTGTACAGAAATGGGTAGAAGGAAAGGGACATCACAAAAAGATGTTTGCTGGTCTCATTGCACTCGACTTGGCGACAATAGATTGCATATAAAATGTAATTACTGTAAAAAAGATATGTGGGGCGGGGTGGCTCGTTTGAAACATCATTTTGCTGGGACTCACAAAGATGTTGAACCATGTGAGAATTGCCCTGAAGGATTGAAAGAAACTTATAAGAATTTGTTAAAGAAACATTTTGAAAAAGAGAGTGGTGTACATATCATTGAAAATCATGGAGAAGAAGAGGCCCCAAGTGTTGACAAAAGGAGGAGATCCACAATGGATGGATTCGTGATACGGACGGATGGGGGAGCCCGTGCTAAGAAGAAGCTTGCTCAAACCACCATGAATGAAATAGCAAAAAGTCGCATCCCGGCTTGTAGAGCTATCATGAGATGTATCTATGTGGAGGGGCTGCCATTGAACCTTGTCAACAGTCCATTTTTCAAGGAAATGATTAATGAATGTATCCTATATGGTTTGGGATTGAAAACTCCAACAACTCATGAAGCAAGGGTTACCTTTTTGAAAGATGAAGTAAAAGATGTGCAATCTATGCTAGAGAAATACAAGAAAGAGTGGGCTATAACTGGCTGTACTTTGATGTCCGATGGATGGACTGATGCTCGGCAAAGGTCAATTACTAACTTTCTAGTTAATAGTCCGAAGGGGACTGTTTTTCTTAAATCTGTTGATTCTTCAAGTGAAGCTAAAGATGCAAAGATGTTGTGTGATTTGATTGATGGTGTGATAGATGAAATAGGCGAAGAAAAGATTGTGCAAGTAGTAACTGATAGTGCAGCCAATTATGTGAGTGCTGGTAAACTTTTGATGAAAAAGAGAAAGAAGTTGTTTTGGAATCCATGCGCAGCACACATCTTGGACTTGATGCTAGAGGATATTGGAAAAATATCAGCTTTTCAAGAGGTGATTCGCAAAGCAAAATATGTGTCCAATTTTGTCTACAACCACACTTGGGTGCTGAATTTATTTCGGCAACAAACAGGGCAAAGAGAATTGAAGAGGCCGGGTGTTACAAGATTTGCGACATGCTTTCTAACCTTGGAGAGTTTTGAAAGGAATAAACTTTCATTGAAAGCAATGTTTGGTGGTGTAAAATGGTTGGGTAGTTCATTTGCAAAGGCCAAAGATGGTGAAAAAGTGGCTGAAATTATAACCTCGGATAAGAGGTTCTGGACACAAGTCAAATATTGCATTATGGCTACAAAACCTCTTGTTAAGGTGCTAAAACTTGTTGATGGTGATGTCAAACCAGCCATGGGGTACATTTATGAAGCCATGGATCGAGCTAAGGAGGAAATTGCTAGAAGTTTTGATTACAAGGCAAGATTTTATCAACAGATTTGGGAAATTATTGATGAAAGGTGGGAAATGCAACTTCATCGACCACTTCATGCGGCTGCATATTATCTCAATCCAAAGTAACTTTTTTATATTTTATTATATATATATATAATATATCTATTATCTATTTTATAACATGTCATTTGCTGCCATTTTTTGACAATGCACTATTTTCAAAATTTAAGGTTTCATTATAGTGAAAACTTCAATGCTGATGAGGAGGTTAAAAGGGGCCTAATTGAGACCATTGAAAGAATGTACCCTGATGATCCAGTCACACGATTTAACATTGAGACTCAGCTTGAAAAGTTCAAGCGATCTGAAGGTTTATTTGGATCAAAGATGGCCATCTATGCTCGAGACAAGAAGCAACCTGGTATGCATCTTTAACTCTTTGTTCTTTACTGCCAACAAAATTTATAATTTTCTTGTGTCTGATTTTTTGTTATGTTTTGCAAATATTAAAAAGCACATTGGTGGGAACTATATGGTGAGGGAAAGGAGGCTAAGGAATTTGCTGTACGTGTCTTGAGCCTCACTTGCAGTGCAACTGGATGTGAAAGGAATTGGAGTGTTTTTGATCAAATTCATTCAAAGAGGAGAGCAAAATTAGAGCATGAACGATTGAGCAACATCGTTTTTGTGAAGTATAACCTTAAACTAGAAAGGAGACAAAAGGAAAGGGAATTGAAAGGTGATCATTATGATCCAATTGAATTATCGGATATGGAATCCGATGATGAATGGTTAATTGAAAAGGAACAACCGGTTCTTCAAGATGAAACAAATATTGAAACACCTATTCCTTCTATTCCCCCTGTTCCTCCTATTGACTTTACTCCAGAGTTCTCATGGATGGAATTAAGTGAATGTTTAATGGAAGAAGATGTCGGTGCTAGTAGTAGCAAGAAAAGAAAGCGAGGACCAAGAGATTTGAGACTAGGCAAGGAAAAAAATGATGATGAAATTAGAAGAAAAAGTAAAGGAAAAGATGTACAAGAACAACAAGAAGAACCAGAATTGGAAGAAGAGGATGAAACCAGTGAAGATGAGGAGCTTCTCATTCTTGATGATGAAAGTGATAGTAGTGCTAGTGCTGATGATAACAACGATTTAGATGATATCGTTGTTTGATAAATTGATAGTTGATAGGTCATACTGTCATAGGTTTAAGTTTAACCGTTTAAATAGCTTATTTTGTTCTTTTTGGAAGTTGATATATCGAGTTCTAGATTGCAGTAGCTGATTTTGTTATGGTTAAATAGTTAGTTACTTAGTTAAACTTAAAAGATGTCTTACTTTTGAACGATATGATACAATATGTTATATCATGCTATTCAGGTTGATTTACAATGAAATTTATCACATATATGTTATAACAAGTTATTATATTCTATTGTAAGAGTAACTTATCGTATCTTTGACGATTCGTTACGATACACGATTCACGGTTCGATACTAAATCCATCGATACACGATACACTTTACGATTCTAAAAGTATGGATATAACACTTTAAGTTTAGCGGAGAACCATGTTAATCTTGATTGCACAATAATCAAGCAACTTTGGCTCATTAGGTTTATACAAACTGCTATATGGAATACATTTTTTCCTCCAGCAATCAAGCTTGAAAATAATTGACTCGACAAGAGAAGTAGGAAGAGAAATTGTTAACAAATTCAAGAAGTATTACCTGAAGTTCTTAGCTGAAGGACTAGTGTTGTCGTCAACCTTTCCTTGTATTATTAGCTTTGTAGAGTTCTTTGCAAGAGAGTAAGAGTTTTGCGAAAGGATATTTTTTGAACCATCCTCATTTGTCTCTGGGGTTGTGGGCCCAATATTAATGTTCAACATACCACACTCGACCACCCTTTTAACCTCAGCAGCTTGTGTCAAATATACCTATAGTCACTAAAGAAAATTATAAACTGGTGCACAAAAGGTAGATTCTACTGTGGTGTGTGTTTTTATTGAGAATACTAACTACAATTTTTTTTAAAAAAAAAAACCCTTATAATAGGTTTATTATGTATACTATGAACAGACCTGTACAATCTTAAATATAGCAGTTAGAAGTCTAACGAAGCTTTCGGAGGAGAGATTTTTCAATTTGCTCGCCAGGGATTGGCTGCCAGCTGTCAGTCATGAAAACTGGATGTTAATAGAACTTTCAGAGATATTAATCATAAAGCAAGTCACAGAATAGTTCTAGAGTATCGCATTTCTTGTTTTAGGTCCCAGAAATTTGAACATCCCTATTTGGTCAGTTAATACTTTAATTTGTCATGCCATTGTTCTTAACGCTAAAACTTCACTAAATCTCTTAGCCAGCTCTAATGCAGAAATATAGAACCTTTTGGCCAGAAAATGTCACCAACAATTGAATCATTTCATTCATGAAGGAGCTGTTGAGAAATGGAACATACCATTAGGGAACAAAATGGAAATATTGCCTCATTAAAATCCAAGATGGGATTGGCAATTAGTAAAGGACAATTTGTCTAACATATCAATTATTGATTGGATTATAGGCTAATGAATAGCAAAGAAAGAAAGTACCTTCAGAATCAATTGCTCTCTCTCCACCTTCTAGATCAGATTCAGAACGTGCCACCAAAATGGGAAGCAACTCGGCCACTGTTGTTTTAATAGCAGCAGTCATTAGTGTAATAAGTGTTTCGCGATATTTTCTTAACATAGCCGGAAGTTTAGCCTGAAAGTTAAGAAATTTCTCTAAAAATTAATCCAGATATGGAAACATAAAAGGTAATACTTGCTAAGCAATACATTAACATATGCCATACTATATGTATGATGGTCAGGTTTCACAGCACCATGCTATGATACTGATTTATAATAGCTCATAACAGTTGAGTACATTCCATTTCTCTATTTTCCTTTTTCCCCTTTTCAATTGGTATATTACGGAGCTTTTATAGCATCAAAGTTAGCTGGCATCATCAAATTTGGAAAAAGACAACTGAGCAATACAAGTAGCATTAATATATGCAAATTGGGTACAGGGTTGTTCAGGACAGACTAAGTGCACAGCATTGATATATGAAAACTCGGTAATGGGTTTGTTGTTCAGGACAGGTAAAATGCATGGAACAGCAGTACTAGTCTCAATAGTCCCCGTACTTTAAACCGTATGTCCTATTATTCTAAGTACAGATACTCAAAAGCTAAATAGTACAATACTTAACTGTTCTGGATGAACAATATATGAGTGGAAGAAGGCGCGCTTCCAGGTCAAAATTTTCTGCTCCTAGATTTGCCTGTAAATAATAGGAAAAAAGTTATAGGCTCATAACTATAGGCATGGTGCATTACATTTTTTTATCTTTTGAAGAGGGAAGAGAAAACTTCAAAACAAGTTAATATTAGAAACATACTTCATTATCTATCCCATTCAGAAGACTGAAGTCCTTCCTTTTGGCGTGCAATAAAACCATCTCTTCTACAGCTTTGGCATCAGGAACAGCATTACGTACAAACTCTGCTTCCAGAATGCTACAAGAATGAATATTTTTAAGGTAAAAAGCAACCACAGAAAGTTTGGGGATACGCAACCTTGTGAAATTAGGTTTTTTTTTTTATCAATATATTATTAATCAGACAAGCTTTTCTTTTGCAATTGTGGCTATTTTAAATGTCTATACACCTTTGCATACTCAAAACTCTCAAAGAAAATGGCAAATAATACATTCTTTAAACCAAGGATTGATCGCACAATTACTTCAATCACATTATAATCTATTTCAATATTTAATCTCGATTAGAAATAAGAGAAAACAACAGGCAAGATAGATTTACCTATCAACTGATGCCAGTGATGTAGCTAATTGATCCCTAATGTGCCGGAAACAGTGAAGACCTGCTAACTCATCCGTATCCTGCACAAAGTGCACAACATATTTGGATGGAGAGAGAGAGAGAGAGAAAAGAGAGTGCACTCATGGCTTTATTAAAGCCACCATATGTAACATTTTGTATGCAGAGTATTCTGAAGCTCCAAAAAGTATCCTATGAACCCGATTTTGTACAAAGCTACTCAGGGGAACTAATTTTAAATTCTGGTACCAGCATTAATCACTACCACTTTCCTTACTGAGTTGCTAAAAAAATGTGGAACAAGAACTTACCAGCAAATGCTGCAGATCATCAATGACATCAAGAGCTGCAACACAATCCGCTTGGGCTACAAGCTGCAAATGCAACACAATTATTAGATAATGATGACAGATTTGTGTCTCATCAAATTTCCAATGATGTACATCGCTTACCCAATGGGGAAGCCAGAAACGTTATTATGTATGATTTCAAGTAGACAAATTAATCAAACAAAAACTTATCCATATTATTTCCTTCTGCTATAGTTACTGAATATTGAGTATTATATAAAGTAAATATAAATAAGGTTACCAATTTAAGGTCAGAGAGCTCCTTGCTGACGCAGAGAATAACAGTAAGCTTTTGCTGTAGCGCAACCAAATTGCCTCTTGTATCATTCAATTCCTGAACCTGACGAGCAGACCCCACCAGATCTCCTGTCAGAGCTCGGATCGTCTCCTTGAGAGCCCTGATACTTCCACACGCCTCCACAATTTCCCCATCCAAGCCTTGCAACCTCCCTTGCGCCTCATAGAAGCTCTCAGATCTCAATGCAATCTCTCTAACCAATCCCACTTCGACTACGTCAAGGTACTGCGTGAGCCTCTCTTGAAGCGAAAGGTTCTCGTCGGGATCAGGCGAGAAAGGACACGCAGCGTGGAAAGTAGCTCCGTCTTCCAATTGGAAATCCTCTTTGAAAAAAAGCGAAGGGACTTCACGAAGACAAGCTAGCAAGGCTTCGCCAGGTCGGAGAGAGGGGTCGGAGTGGGACGATTGTGAGCTACTGGAGTGGTTGATGATGTGCTCGAAGCGGGAGAAGGTGTCGGAGACGGAGGCGAGGTACGAGGAGAAATCGGAGAGGGAGACATTGGGGAGGGGGGTAGAAGGAGAGGAGGATGGGTCGGGGAGGGAAGGGGAGGAGGAGGAAGAGGGGTTGAAGAAGAAGAGGGAGGGCCAGGTGGAGGAGGCGGAGTAGGAGTGGGGGTTGTTGAGGATGGAGGAGATGGAGGAGCTAGTGGTGAGAGAGGAGGAGGAGAAGGATGGAGAAGGGGAGTCGACGGAGGACGCGGTGGAGATGGTGCGAACGAGAGGCTTCAGCGGCGGCGCTTCCATTGGAGTTGTTAGTGTTGAAACGCCATCATGATGAGAGATCGATCTGGGAAAGAGGAAAGAGAAGCTTTGTTTGAGTGAAGGTTTGTTTAGTCCAGATCAGATCTGACAAGAGAGAGAAGAGAGTTGAGAGGAGGAAGCTGGAAAGGAGGGAGAAAGAAAGAGTGTCTTTTTTTTTATTACGTTATTATTATGCTCTTTACTTAATTGGTAGTGTTTTATTTAATTATTATTTTAAGATGCATATTATTTAGGACCATGGTCCGTTTTGATGATGCGGTTGAGGATGGGGTTGGTAAGTTTTTTTTTTTTATTTTCTCTTCCTTCTCCACATATTAATTTGACAAATTAATTAAATTATTATAATAATAATAAATAATATTGACTACTTTTAAAACCCAGATCCGATATAGAGACTAAACAAAGAAGATTTGAACTATTTAAGTATAACAATAAATTTATGTAACCTCTCCATCAATAACTGACTACTATAATTGCAAGTAGCATGATGAACGGTGAATCAAGTTTCTAAAAAATTGAATATTGTTTAATGCATCAATCACTGTATATTTCAGACTACTAAAATTTCAACAGAAAAAAAGTGGAGTATATATATCAAATTTCATCAGTTTTAAAATTACACATCTCTTGATTATTTTGACGGGTAATATGCAATTTTGCCACTACATCCATTGAATAATTATATTTAGATTTAATTACCCAGCTACACCTTATATATCCTTAAGATTTTGTTCTAATCAGATCCTTATATACATCAACTGAAATGTGAGGTCTGCTTGGATTGAATCAACCTGTTAGGGATAATCTTGCCAAACGAATGTTTTTAATGGACTAAATTCAGAGATAAAAGGATCAAAAGTTCAAAACCCAACCCAGCAATTGGTCAAAGTTCAAAACTCAGTCTCAACCTCTCAACCTAGATGAAGTCAGATTTGAGCAAAATACAATGGTGCATGCCAATACCAGTCTTAAGTGCCAAACATGCAACTAGGATAAAAATACAACTCCAGTCAAATAATCTCAATTAACTATAGCACCATGAAATAATAAAAGAAAACGTGAATCCGAAAAAACCATAAAATAAGATTAACTCCAAACTTAAAAATAAATACAATTATCTTCTGTTAAACAAATTACATTAGCTCTCGACTCAAACATCCTTGAGAATGTTGGTTTGTTAATCTCTTGTATTCCAAAAAGCACTAACTGTTACAATCTCGTCATCTATCTACAGTTATGTTCATTTGACTAATCTAACATTATGCTCCTCAAAATGTCATCTTTACAACTCAAAATGTCACAGAAGCGCAGGTAACTTTTAGTCGAGGTACAAGATAAAGAGTCAACTAAGCTGTTGAGCTTTTGTTGAACCAACACAAATCACATTTTAGGATGCATCGTCTTACATTGAAGCAAAGCAGCAAAAGCAAGATAATTCGATAACCAATTGCCATTACCAATAAAATCAAAAGATGAAACCACTTGTAGTTTTCAGAAGCAGAGATATCATAAGAGCCGCGTACCGCCATTACACCTGGTATGGACCTTATTTCACCGACTGCAAAAGATGTACCCACATACTCATTCTCTAGAAGGCCCTATCAATTTCATAAAAAAAATAAATCCAAAGATTGCATATTCATCAATACTAAGCATGTAAACTACCTACAGAGCTAACATTCTTGGAAAATATAAAGATATATCGTCACTGAGGAGGGTTCTAGTGCCCACATTTTGCATGCCCCCAAACTCACTTTATTTTTTATTTTTTAAAAAATTAAAGTCCAAACGTCGAATCCAAACCGTTGATCTTGTTCAATTTAACAAGCGATGTGTTTTTATATATATTTATAAATTTTCGAGTTCATTTGATGCTTGATCAAGAAGCAAAAATATGAACGTATTAAAATTAATCTATCATACAACAAGATTCGTTCATTATTCAATCACTTGATCAAGTATCAAATAAACTCGAAAATTTATAAAATTTATATGAAAACGCATCGCTTGTTAAATTGAACAAAATCAACGGTTTGGATTCAACGTTTGAACTTTTAATTTTTTTTAAAATAACAATAAAGTGAGTTTGGAGGCATATAAAAGGTGGGCACTTGAACCTTCCTCATCTTCAATTAATGGACTACCATGTTTCAGTATTTGAAATAAAAAAAAAAAATCAACATTTCTCATGATTGCAGCCAACACCCAGCATCTTTTTGTTTATTTTCAAAGAACACCCTGTCATATTGCTGCAATGAAACCACTATTTTCTTCCTATCGACTAGAGTAAACCAAGTTGAAGTTTTCTCAACCAATTCGCAGATCTTTACTGCTAGGTTCCAAGGTTTAATGAATGGGTTGTGATGTAGTTTTTCCAAGGTTTAATGAATGGGTTTTAGTCACTAGCTTGACTAAAATTATGCTCATGGTGCTAATTGAAAACTCATTAAAAGATATTTTATTGTTGGCTTTGCAATTGGAAGAAAGGCTGGGGATATCTACAAACAATTCTAAAGAGCTCAACTGATCTGTAGGATTCAAAAAACCTAAATAAGTAAGAGCAGAACCAAATGGGATTGCTAGTGTGATTCGACAAACCTTAAATAAGAAAGAGCAGAACCAAAAGACATACTACTGTGAGATATGAATGACAACAGAGGTTTCTACAAATACACCTACCTGAATACAGTAAGTGTGGAATGCAAGATAAGATAATGGATACTTCCAAAGTTGTGGCAAAGCATCATGTATTCTGAAATATCCTGCCACCAGCATCATAATTACCTACAAAGAACAAAACGATGACACTAACCTACAAAAATACCTACATAATATTGAAACAGGAATTGAATCTTCAACACTTACATTTAAGAAGATTAGTGTCATTGTGCACTTGAATGTGTCAAGCCATACGTAAGCCACGACCATCATGAGCGACTCATTTGCCAAAAGGCACATGAATATGTTAAGAACAAAGTACATTAACAGGCTAAATTCATCTTTCAGCCCGACTAGGAAGTAAAATATCAATGTAGAAGAAATGGAGATCAGGAATAGGAAAGGGATGCTAGAAAAGAGGTTTGCTAGTAGGTATACAAGTGCACCCGTATGTTGGTTTGCTTCTTCATGCATGTGTAACTGCTAGTAAGAACATCGAATGAACAAAAACAGCACGTAAGAAAAAGAGAACAGAAATAGAAAAGGGATCATAGATGACTAGATGACAATAAAAGAAGTGCAATTCAAGCAAGAATTATTGGAGAGAATATCAATGATTCTTAGATTTCTGTATAAGTTTAGGTCTCGTTAATCTTTGAACTTGGGCCTTGTTAAATTCAGCCAGGCTACAGATGTTGTGTATGCTGTTATGTACTTTTAAAGTAAACTGTCTATGTTATGTTTGCCTGATTAATAAAAGCAAGTAAGAAAGATAAAGCACCTTGAGTTCATCTATATGAGCAGGTAATCCAGAAACACTTAATAGCATCATAAATGACACAAAGGAGAATATAGCTGATACTCTGACCTGGATAGAGAAATATATGTAATTATTTGAATCAGCTTCTTACTTTATTCAAGTCATATGCGACAAAGTGTCCGAGCACTTACGGTTACAGATGAAAGAGAATGGCCGAGGTTGGTAAAAATGGTACCAATGGACAGAGTGAGGACTAAATATAACATCAGCCTCATCCAAAAGTAATTCCATTTTCGAGACATGACAAGAATTGACCGCCATGTCAGCACAGCAATTCTGGTGGAAAAACCAGCTCGGCCTTTACTCTTGAGCCGAGGTCCCTCCTGCCATATGCAATATGGCAAGTTAGATTAAGTTTTTGAAATTAAATCAGATATTTCCATGTGTGCAAGAAACATTTTCAAATTACACTAGTCACCTAGCAATTTCCTTGGCTATACGCAAATAACACCAAAACAATATTAAATGCATGATTAAGTTTTTCATGAAAAACTTACTCAAGTATATCACTTATATAAGAAACTAATACTCATTGCTTGACATGTTTGTTTATTTAGATTTAGTTCTACAGGCTTACAGAGTAACCAAGGGTTCCTGGAGGTAGAGGGGAAATCACAATTTAGTCAAATAAAGACTTTCTGACACACCAAAAATTGTAACAAAAAAGATAATATAAGGACCTTTTCAATTAGTCTCCCAATCATGGATTCAACAGCAGCTGAATCGGCTGATGACTTATATGTGGCTTCAAGGGTTCTAATCGCCACTGCTGTATCCATATTTACTGATGAGAAGTCTCCGTGATCATCCTGTTAAATGATACTGGTCAAACCTTAAGACAATACGTGAGGAAAAAGTATGCAAGCAGAAAATGTAAAGAAAGAAAAAAAATAATAATTCGAGCAGGCAGAAAAAAAAATGGACTCTTATGAAGCACCCAAGCTATATATTTCTTAAGTAATGAACCTTTAGTTGAATTATAACTACACCTGCATTGTCCAAAGTTTGTTTTCAAATTTGAAAATATATTCAAAACCAACAGGTTAAGACTTCAATAACACAGTACCAAACCAGTACATTCGTTAACCCATCAAGACTGAATATTTTGGTGCTGAGTTCCAGGACAATTAAATATTTCACAACAAGCTTTACAATGTTTCTTATACCTGCAAGGTCTTGCACATTGCTATAATTCTATCAAAATCGGTATTGATTGCACGTAGAAAGTGGTCAGAAGGGCTCTGCATAATTGGGCAGGGAAAGCCTGAATTTGAAAAATGCTACAAAACAAAACAAAAGATGGTTTAACTATCATCATGGATAGTGCACATTTGTAAAGTAAAGATGTTTGATATCAATTTACATACCTGTAAACAAGCCAAGGTCTCTCCAAAGAATAGTGTGTTGCCATTTGAGAGCAGGCATATTCTATCGAAAAGACCAAACACCTCTGTGCTACTCTGATACATTGTGAAAACAATCGTGCATCCTGTACTTGCAATTTTCTTCAATGTGACCATTAAAAGTAGGGCTGAGACACTGAAATTAAAGACATTTGTCACCTCAATTTTCAACTATTTATTTATTTATTTATTTCCTTATCAATGTACTAATAGTGGAACTTGGATAATGCACAATTGGCATCATGCCAGATCCCCTTATCTTGCAATTTGTTTTTGTTTTTTTTTTTGAGTCATTGCGATCTGGGTTAAAGATTGATCCGTTACTAACAACTTTCCTTTTGTTTGACAAAAATGGAAGAAGCCAAACCTATCTAGAAGGTAGAGTGGCTCATCAATGAACAATGCGTGAGGCCGCATAACCAATTCCCTCGCAATGCTGACTCGCCTCCTCTCGCCATATGGCAGGCCAGTCATGTAGCAGTGCCCACCTATCAATTTGTCAGCATAGTCACCCAAAGACATGGCTTGGATTGCTTCTTCCACTGCAGACTTCTTCTCTGCAAAGAAACCTGGGAGCTGGAGCAATGCAGCATTATACAGCATTTCTCGAACTGTCAGGCAGTCCACAAGCACATCCTCACGGTCAACATAACCCTGCATTGGTAATTGATTAAAAGAGTTTTTTGCAACTTACATATTCTAATCCAGAGTCAGTACTGTGGTTCCCAACATTATGTACTTGTGTTGAAAGCACAATCCACAGTTTCAAAGAATAAAAACCAAATACTTTTGTGTTACACCCAATCAGTTGGTTAATGTGTCGAAAAAAAAAACAAATGTGCATGTCAATATTGACAATTGTGTGCAGAATACAAGGAGCTCATTTGATTCTGAAACACACAAGTGAACTAAATAAAGTAAATTATTTCTACTAAAATATAAAGAACCCTATTAATACAATTATTAATTTTTTTTAAAATATTGGACAGAAAAACACTCTTGCGCTTATGACTAGTACTAGACATTTTTTATTTGCAGATTAAAGTCTGATCTTAACTTATTGTTAAGGAATACTGATCAAGTAAATATAGACAAAAGCTTGCCCGGAATATATGGGCCTCTTTTGTCTCTGAAGCACACAAATTAACTAAGCAAATTATGTCTTCATACTTAAATAAAAGAAATGTAAAAAAAAATTATTAGATTCATTGAAAAAAAAAGACAGAAAACATGCTTGTGCTTGCAATTTACTTTGATTTGCAGAAAATATCTGATCTTAACTTAAAAGTGATGGAAAGAGGATTTTATAAAGCACATTATAATTTAAGCAAAAAAAAAAAAAAAAACAAAACAAAATGCCAGCCTCTTACTTCAGCCCCAATAAGCACATTATTTTCAACTACCTCCAATAAGCACATTATTTTACTTCAGACCCAACTGAGCAAAAAAATAAAAAGCCGGCCTCTTACATATTATTTTACATAAGCTGTTCTCAAGTGAATTGCATGGAAACATATGATGCAATACAGTAGACAATTTTCAATAATTAATATAATTAACAGACACAGGCATTGAAAATGAAGTATATAAACCTAATTTTGCCACTCATAATAAGGTGTGAATATTAATACAATGAAAATAAAAAAGAATGAAATCCAGCTGTTGCCTTGAGAGATCCAACACCCTCGCCCATTAAGGGTTAAAGTTGATACTTTGAGATTACCCAGGCCAATGGAGACATTATGTTAATTGATGCTTTGAGAATTACCAGACCAAGGGAGACATTATATTAGTTGATGCTTTGAGAATTACCCAGATCGCTCCCCCTCTTTACCCCTTATCACCTATCTTTGGTTAAAGGTCTCGAAAACTGATTATTATTGCTTGCAAATATCATTGGATACCAGTTCAAGCATGAGAAATATTGGGTGCTTATGCATAATAACACAATTAATGTAGCTTGAAATGAAACCTTTTATGTATACAATCTGAGTATATGAGTAAGAGTACAAAACGTGAAAACTTACATAAGAACCATAAGGCATTTGAGACTTTGTGCCATTTATGAAGACCTCTCCATATAATCTCGCAGAGTGAGGCAATCTCCCTGCCAAATATAGGAGACGGGAATTAAGAAAAACATGAAAATTAAACATAAGAGCATACTTATAGTGGACAAAGGATTACTCCAGACATTGGATGTACTATTCTATGTAGTCAATATTACAGAAAAGTGAATCCATATGGTCCATACAGAACCTTTTACCAGTTATAAATGCTATAGCAATCATTAAGGCACCACTGTAACTGGGACGGATATCTTATTTATTATTTACCTGCAAGAGTCCTGAGAAGCATAGACTTTCCAGATCGAGCCGGTCCCATAATAACAGTAAGTGTCCCAGGCAAAGCATACCCAGTGGAGTTCTTTACTACTCTTTCAGAATACCTCCTCTTCTCCCTAATATTCACAGACAAATCCCTCCACACAATAGAGGCCCCCGCAATCCTTCTAGAAGCTTCAGAAAGCCCTGGTGTGGGAGAGGCACCAGAGACTGACACACTATTGACCTTCGACAAAGAAGGGGAGACGGTGGTGGTCCCCACATGAATTGACTCGGCTGCCAGCTCGTCAGCATTCACATCTATTTCTGTGTCATCACCCCACTCAGGAGAATCCTCAAAGGAGATAGGTCGACGAAGCATCGCGGGACCCGGCTTGCGGAGGTAGTAGAAGTTACTACCGCGAGGTGGCCGGGCAGCTGTCGGGCTGCTAGCGGAGGAGGAAGAGGAGCGGTAGTGGTCCGACTGGGATGGTGTGTCTTCCATTTTTGTTTACTATGTTTCCCTCCCTAAAATACTGAAAGCAGTGAACTTTTTAATAAATTATAGTAAATGCAGCACCAGTATACATTATACAGTGTACAGTGTGAAATGAGGTAAAGAGGTTTTGAATATAACTAAGGAAATAGAACGGATTTTACATCTTTAATGCTTTAAAAAAAATGGCAACTAAAAATAGGTCAGAGAAAGAGAAAAATGGAAAACCCACAACCACAAAAGCGACTATAAGGTGGCACTTCCTTAACATTGAGCTTGTGCTTTCAAAATTGAAAACCGCGAAAAACCAAGTACTTAGGAACAAACTAAGAGAAGAAATGAACAGAGGAAAACCTGCTTGGACTTGCTCAGATCTTCAAAGTACGATTTCTCTAGAAGCCAGTGTGGGAAATTTACACTTTACAGATAGGTTTAGAATAAGGAAGGGTCCAGGGAATATGAAGGGATGCGCCGTATTGTGAAAAGAGAATGAGTAATGGAGAAGAGAAAGAGGAGGAATGGGGGTCCTACTGAGAGAAGAGAATCGGCGCTTTGCCTCGCGAGAAGTGCAAACGGGGCTTGACTGTTGTCAGTGAGCTCAGTGTCTCAGTGCGTGTGAAAGCAACTGTGTTATGATTACTAGCAGCAGTGCCCGCTCAATGTGCGGGCAATTTTTATAATTGCATAAAAGATTTATAAAAGACCATATAACTTAAAAATAAATCATTGAGCCTTATATAAATTGACCAAGACATTTAAGTTTCATATATCTCAAAAAGTTAAAAGACTTTTAGTACATATTCTTTTTGTATGAAATTTTTTGGTTCTTAAGGACTTTTATTATCAAATGAAATCTTAATTTTTTTTGTAAGATACCTTCAGGTGTCATAACGTGAAAAAAAATATAAATCAAGTTATAATTAAAATAATTACATTGGACAATTTTTTAAATGAAAAAATATTTTAATTTTTAGTATAGTAAATTCTAAACAATTATACAGTAATTCGACCTATATAAGTTTCTTTTAAAAATAATGTGAAAAAGGCTTGTAAAATAACATATAAATTAAACTCAAAGAACAAAATTTCTCTCCACAATTTCATGTTTAATTCATTATTTATTCCAATTGTACAATACAACTAATTATTGTGTTATTGAACACATAATTGTCTGAAATTAACGTATAATTATTCATTCCAGAAAAAAGAAAAAGAAAATCACGGCAGCTCCTAATAGACAAGCCCATCTGCAATGTATTAGTACCAAGAATTTTACAACCCCCGCCCCCTTATCCTTTTAGTGCAAAATCTAAGGTAACAAATAGAAAATACAACAATTAAATAAAAAATACAAATACAACAATAGATACATGTCCAATTCAATAGATTCATATATATTAAATAACAAATACAACAATTATAGAAAAGGTACAAAATTCATCCCTGAATGTTACCTCAATATTAGTAACGATGTATTGCTCTAAAAATATTAGTAATGCCATGTATTGCACCAAAATATTAATCACATCCCTTAATATTAGACAATCAATTAATTATAAAATAAATTCATTACATCCCATATATGCCATATATTGCCCCATTATACTTTATCACATCCCTAAATAGTAGGTAATCAATTATTTGTGTAATAAATTCATCACATTCCTAATGCACAAACCATATGGCATGCAAAACCTGACAAAGAAGGCATGTTAGACAGTATATGGCATTCAAAATATATGGCAGTATATCTTAGACGTTCAAAAATTCTAACTAAAAGGAAATATGACATATACAAATAAATAAAACACACAAATATGACAGAATTACACAATTCAATATCATGTATCAGGAAAATAACTAAGTACCTGATGAAGAATCTAGCTGCGTGATTGTCCTTGTCTAATTGGATCTGCACATTCGGTGCCTGATGTTGGATGCAGGAGTCATAGCTTCAAAGAAATAGAACAAATGGTTAATAAAAGTAAATAAGCGTTTTTATTTAGGGGAATTGCTGATACAAAGCTTCAAAAAATAAAAACCAGAAAATGTAAAAGGGACAATACAAAGCAAAAATATTCCAGGTTTTTTATTAAAGCAAAACAAGTATTGCGAAAAATTACTGTGCAAATGAAAGACCATTATAGTGCCTGCACTTACATATACAAATGGTAATTCAAGTGCTAGAGTGAAACATATAGTACTCACCTTGCAAGGAGAGCAGCTTTTGAAACATATAATATTGTTCTCCATAGGTATATCGCACCTCTCAAATGCATAGTTCCTCTGTAACATAAATGAACTGATGTGAGATTTTTCTTTTCAAAATAATTGGAAAATGTCAACATAATTGAATTAGAATTATGCAATAGTAAAAGTAAGGGAACAACAGATCTTCACTGGAGACAAACATAAAGTGGAAATATTAGGTTCACACATTGCTCAGCAATTTCACCATAAAACCATGATGCCACATCTTAATTAATCATATACCAAATTCAAAATTAGAGCAAACCATTAAATCTAAGATGCCCCCATGATAAAACTTGGAGTGTTCCGTCATTTCATATATAATTAAACTTTATTCAGATACAACATTTGACTACATCATGAAAATATTAAATAAATAAGAGACATACTTGTAAAGCAGCTTGAAAATATGGAGGTAAGTAACCGCCAGATTCAGCATAGATGCATCCTTGTATGTTCATTACCACTATACAACACCTCTGGAAAATATTTCAGACTTTCAATTTTTACCTGATAAAGAAAAATTTACGAATTAAACTGTGAGCTAAGAAGATGCCAAGCCATCCATTACAAAACAAGGAACTGGGGATTAAATAAATGAACTATTTACTAAATAGTATACTTTGATACGGCACTTATCTTGCTTCCATGATATATGTTCTTTTTCTCTCATAGAGAAATTATTATCAATTTGTAAGGTACACGTAGTAAATGGAAAAATTACCAATGAAATTTTATATCTGAAAATTTAGGAGTGATACAATTATTATCATTACTTTGATACGGCACTTATCTTTCTTAAAGGATTAATATCTAAGATTTCTATCCTTCTTCTTTCTTGTTTATAGCAGAGACATGGAATTAATTAAAAATCACCTGCAATCACTTCCCAACAAAATCGTCGATGCGGCGACCATAGCTGGTGGAAATTGGATTGGAGAGGGGAAACAAGGAGAGTGCCTTTCTATTGATGCGAGGTGAGGAGGTACATCATTAATTGCTGGTTTCTAGTAGTAATGCAGTACAGAACTCGAGCATAGTCCTATCTCTGGCTTGAGAATAGAGAAAAGGGGATCCTGCAAAAAGAAATCCAGTAATAAAAGATATGTGAAAGAAATCCACCAATACAAAAAATAAACCCTAAGAAGTCTGGAAGCTATTTCGGGTGTTTTGAAATCAAATAATGATACTGGAATAGTCCAATACAATACAATTAATAAAGAAATCCATTAATAAAACAGACTAACATTTGCAATGCTGCATTTAACTATTTCGGGTGTATTCGGTTGGGGCCCAGGTTAGCGAACCCAGAGGTCGCTCCAACATTCTAACTTCTAATTTTAAAAACCATAACCACTATCCCAAAAATACTAACCTCACTAACCTTAGCTCAACCAAATGTACCCTTCATATGTAAATTCTGTGTGTGCGTGTAAGGAAAGAACCCCTTTTGAAGTCATATGAGAGAGCTGATTCGCAGGCCCCTTGAGAGCAAAGAGGGATGCAATCATAAAAGCACATCCAAGAGTAAAGGAGATTGCAAATTTCTGAGGCATCAGCACCATGACAGGCAAAAAACATGACAAAGGAGACAAAAATAAAGAAAATCCTGCTGGCTAGAAACAATCCAAAATACATGAGCGCCTTCCTAGATGGGAAATTGCTTGTCACAGTCTGGAAGCTTCCAGGTAATTCCCTCACACTCTGTGATTAGTTAACTTAATGAAGAAATCTGAAGCTAAAGCGCTGTATAAATCTTTCCATTAAGTATGATATATTATATATGCTTTATTCTCATGGATCTTTCTATACTTTTGTTGTTTCATGCATCACTGTGCATTTATCATCCAGAAAACTTTCAGTCCTCAAATTGTTACGTAAAGCACTAAATTAGTGTTCATATAGACACATCCTCCTATATTCTATGAACAATTTCTAAATTCACTTCCCTCTTTTATCAATTCTTTTCAGAAATCACAATTTGTTCCATAATGCACCAAATACCAAACTAAAATCTGCTCAAAGTTCCTAATTGAAATTTTCTTTCAGCAAAACAAATTAAAGGAGCAAGGAAATTAAACTAAATAAGGAGCTACGAAATTAATGTTTGCTTCCAAAGGGCGGTGCAAAGGGAGCAACCAAGGAAAAGGAAAAAAGGTACTACATGAACTAACAGTAAAACAGGAAGATAAAACATCGGAGAGGAGAAACTGAAATCAACCTGGAGGAGGTGGTGCAGACCTCGAGCGATAGCTTGTCGTTGACATTTCTAAGGCGCTTCACCTTCTGAGCTCTTGTCTCGCCTCTAACACCATCACCACAGCCTCCTCTGACTCCAGAGGTTGATGTGACGGAGGAAGGTTGCGCCGCTGCGTCAGGCGGAGGAGGCTGAGACGGAGTGGGGCGGTAGAGGCGGCTCTCGTTCTCAGCGGAAATCTGAAGCTTGGGTGCGGATTTGGAGTCGGATGGACCGATTTTGGACTTGGATTTTGATTTGGGGTTTTGGTGCTGGTTCGATAGGAGATTCTTTTGCCATGGCTTAGGGCTTGCCTCTGGATCACGAGGTTGAGAAATTTGGATCTCAATTAGGGAGGATGCTCAATCTGACAGCGAGGCATTAAATTAGGGCATTAGATATCTTAGAGAAGAAATAGAACGATATCACGAAAAAGATCCGGAGGAGGCGTCGGCTTGATTTGTTGTAAATTTTTCAGGCGATATCTTCCCTTTTCTGGCTGAGAGGAAAAGATATTGGTGTAGCGCAGAATCGATCTTTCGCGCGCCAGCGGATTACTGACGCACCGCGTAGACAATTGATGATAAAAGGTCGACCTTTTTTTGTGATATTTGAATCTAACCGTAAATCATAATAGATTAACAAAATCAATGATCCATATTTGATATTAGAGAGGTGTAACTCCCTTTTAGCTCGAAATTTATGCCTGTTCTATAGATGCTTTATAAGTAGTAGAGATTGATTTGTGGGGTTTTTGCAAATTCTACCCAGATTTTGTGAGAATTTACATATGTTAATACAGAAGAAGAGAGTGTTTGAAATAAAGTTACAAGTAGCCAAGTAAATATATTAAATTATTTTAATATATTAGTATGTGATAGTAAATAAGTGGAGGAAGTTATATTGAATAAATGGATAAATTGTTTTTTCCTGGTAATATATTTATAAATGAAATAGTAAAGGTGAAATTAAAAGTGTCATAAGTTAAGATGATAGTCTAGAATTATCGGATTAGGTGAGGCCCCTTCAGCATTAATAGAATTTGAAGTTCTTGTGAAAGTCATCCGAAGGAAATGTACATCTTTCAAGCAATTTATAGTGAAAGTGATTCGAACCCTTCGATATCTTTTTTATATCTTGTCCATATTAAAATACGATTAGAAACCAAACGCTATATTATTTTTATATTTTAAAAACTTTTGATCTAAATAGCTCCAACTATGTTTAATAATAAAAATATTGACAAATAAATAAAATTTGATTTCTAACAAGATTGTTATATATAGATCCCATTATTTTTAATATTGATAAATAAATAAAATTTGGCTTATTAAGTAAGCACTGCGCTTTAACACTAATCATCGACGTGAAATTAATTAATTATTGTAAGGGTAGATCTTACGAGACCCATATTTATTTAATACATATAAATCTAAATTTATTTCTAATAAATAAATTTCAATTTTTTTAAAATTTCGATGAAAAATAATTATTCTTTCACGCCGTCGAAAAAACAAAAAAGGGAACCGCCCAAAACATATGGGTCCTAGCTTGGGACAAAAAGCATTTTTGATGTTTTCCATCTGGGACCGTGGAAATTAAAAACGGCTTTGGTTTTTCCTTTTATTTTTTTTTAAGAAACGAATTCCATTTTGCTGCTTTCTAAAAATGTCCACTCTAGTATCTTGTAATTTTGGTTCTAATGTAAATCATGTAATGGCGAGGAACATAAGGACAAGAACTGTAAGCCTGTAGGCGTGGCGGGCACTTCGTGGATTGGTTTTACTGTTTTAGTCTTTTACCATGATTTTCGATAATTAAGCACTCTCTCTACTCCTTGAAACATCAAGGTGCGTTGATTTCTAAATTAGGCCGCAATATTTAAATATTTTGTGATTATTAGTACTGAATTATTGTTTTATTTAGTTTATATTTTTTTAACGAGGAGGGTTCTAATGCCTCACGTTGCCATACCTTGTTTTTAAAATTTATATTTCAAAATAAAGTTTAAGCGCCGATTCGAGGTATTAATTTTGTTTAAATTCATGAGAAATGTATATTCATACAATTTTATTAATTTATGGAGCTTATTCATAATTGACCAAAATGTCAAAAAAAAAACAACAATAAAAACAAAGAATTAGTCAAAATGTCAAGGGTCAAGTGAGCTTCATAATTAAAATTTAATAAAAAATACATCTATCTATCAATAAATTAAACAAGATTAAAGGTTCTGATCGGGTATTTATATTGTAATATTTAAATATTTCAAATATAAGGAAAAAAATAATAATATTGTTGCAACTTATGGTACTAAAAATTTGTGATATTAAAACTTTTTTATTATTAATAATTGAACTTCTAAAGTTGAACCTTTCTTGTCTCCTTATCATTTACTATCAATAAAATTTGAAAATTTTAATTTGGCAGCAAATATTTTCTGCGTATTTCGGCTTAGTTTTTTTTTAGACATAACTGGGTACACTGGCTGCCAAAGTACTAATTCCGCTGTGTTTGTTCTTTTGGCGGGCCTCTTTTTTCTTAGGCATTCTTTGGTTTTCTACTTTTCTTAAACTGATCAGCATCTGGGAGTAGTTATGTTGGTACCGAGTACTCATGATCATGAGTATGAATGTATGATTAATTAGCTTCTTTCGAAGCAAATACTTGACCAGCAAATCGTACTTTTGAGCTATCAATAAACTATAAGTAAGAGCTAGTATGTTATTTTTTTTCTAAAAAAAAAAGAATTTTAACCAATAGCCACCCTCCCCCTCCCAAAAAAAAAAAAATGTTATTCGGGAAACCTTCATGCTTTGAAAATGTATAAACGCCTGAGAAAAATTTGTACACTACCTCCATTTCCAATCCAATATCGAAGCGATTGGTACCCAAAAACAACGCATACAGTACTGCACGATAAAAAGAAAAAACTTACAAAGGATGCGGACTTGCGTCAACATCCAACCTTTATTACTTTTGAACAAACAAATTGAAATTAACAATATCAATACAGTAAAAGAATTAACAAAATATAGCAGATCAAACCCATCACCTATTTCCATAATTAAATTTATAGCAAGTAGAACTTCCTCTCTAGTTAAGGACGTGATGATCTTTCTGTATCGCACCTAACTGATCCGAGCGTATGGTAATTGACGTACCGGCTTGGTGCAGAAGCCGGTATACGGAACCCCCTTGGCATGCATCCCTTGATCTCCTTGCTTCCATGAAAAAGTCGATTTTTTGCATGAGAGTTTGTTCTCAGAGAAACGAAGGTGCGATACTGCATCGAGCTTCTCGGTCTCGTCTTACTTACAACTTGCAATTGAGATTCTGTGGAGGAAGCATAATTTGGCATTGCTGATAACAATAAGATGACAATGCATATTGTAAACAGATTCATAGTGTAATAGGATTTAGATAATTTGGTATGGAGAGAGATTGATGACTTGGAAACTATGAAGAGATGAGAGGATATTAAATAGACTCGTGAGGAGAAACAGCTCAGTGCTAGCAAGACAACAAGAGTCTCTCTTTCTCTCTCTTTCTGTCCCTCTCTCCCTCCATGGCCTGGCAGTAGAAGATGCTCGTGCAACATTTAATATGAGCTTCTTTTCAGGGGTCAAATCTCTATCTCATGTCAATTATATCAGAAATACCATTTTTTTTTATTGTTAATTTGGCTGTATAGCTTAAACTATTTTCCTTTCTTAATTTTGTAATTCTCGTCCAAACATCTTACAGGAAGAGTAAATGCAAAATGGGAAAAAAAAAAACTAGACCAAAATTAATTGGTAATTAATTAATGAAAAAAATATATAACAAAAATGTATAACTATACGAAAATACATTGGTAATTAATTATTCGAGATTTCTTCCGAGAACAATAAATATTAAACAAAGAATTGAAACTACATAAAAAATATTACTAGCAACAATAAACAATACTTATGCATGTTGGTGCTGGTTAATTGGATACTACAACCAAGTTGGGGTAAAATATTATGGTACACGACTACACGAGTCGAATGTAGACGAGTCAAAGTGAGATATAATTTGTCGTGAGGCGACAGTGCACCGAGGAAAGGGTTCAGCTTTACACTCTTGCTCACGAGATTAGTTGTTTCAATTTCAATTTCTTGTCCTCTGCTATGCTATTAGGCTATTAGCTGGAAAGGGAAATGGCTCTTCTGGGACAATTTAATTTTTTCCCCATTTAATTATTAATAATATTAATCTCCAATCTGACGTACTAAGATACAGATGTCAATATGTCATGTGCTTAATTTCCCATTTTGGAACCCCTCCAATATTGCACCGACCCAACTAAAACATCAGACTAGTAAGTAGTAATATATAGGAAAAGTAATTTGATTGAACTAGGTTGATTTTCCGGTGGAAAATTATAACCAAATTATTCATTATTCACCAGTCAAAAGACGTAATTTCCAAGCATTTTTCTTTCAAGGTTACTGGTGGCAAATGAATTATATGCTCTATACTTGCTTTTAGTATTGATCATAGTGGTTCCACAATCGGATCCGGGTTGAACACAAGTCTTCGAATACTTAGAAGTAACAAACAATAATGAATCCGAACAATCTGAAACACAAAATGGTCTGCAGCCTGACAAACTGAAATCGACTCGACCCAAATAAAGCATTACTTATGTTTGAAACGTATTCCTTCGGGAGGAAATAAATAACTTATTTTTTCTCTACCTCGACAGATGATAAGTTCTTCAATTGCATTCACATTCAATCTTATTTCGACGGATGCATGCAAATAGAGAACCACTCCAAATTATGTGGAAAAGGAAACCAACCTATTATTAATTGCTTTTTTGTGAGTCAAGCTGATCTCTTTTAGGTAACGATTCATTTTTAAGACATACATAATAAAATAGATGGCTAGCAGCATTACATTATATGCATATATAGCTAGATTTGTCCTAGAAACAGTCCCGTGACTTTGCAATTTCATAGGTTGTTTCGTTTGAACATGACACATACCGAATCAACAACATTGCATGACCTAGGTTGGTCTCACACCGTTCAATTAAATGCCATAGATATATGAATGACTTCATATAGTTACATATCAAATCTTATCTAATCTTAATAAGGGAAATATTTGAAAGTCTAATCAAAGATCATTATATATAATATAAAATTGCAATTTTAAAATTATTATTAAACAGTAAAACTTACATTAATTTTTTTACTTTCATGACATTAACATAGTATCCATAAATCATTCAAAACATCAAATTCTATAATTAAATCATTTGTTAATGAATTTCTTCCCAATAATAAAACATCAGACTACTAAAAGGACGTCATCAGAATCACCACAGGCTAGTAAGGATTTGAATCCTCATAAAGCAATATATGTTTAACAGGATTTACACACTTTGCCACCAGCTGATACAGCAGTTAGAATTAGGATTATTGATTGCAATAAATGTCCAACATATTACCAATCCAATTCAAATCTTTTGAAGTATACAACAAGGCCAACAGAAAACCCTAGCCAGATTCACATCACATTTACCAGAGAAAAGGCACACAGACGTGCAAATCAACATCAGCTGATTCACTGGTCTAAATTGAAGCACTCCCTTTGTTCTACCAATTGGCCCCTCCAAACTGTTCAAATGTCAAATTTATCCTCTCACCTTGTATGTACTGGTTTGTAAAGCACAACTGTTACATACTTCGACCTGAAACGGTGAGTAATCCCCAGAGCCACCACTGACCTCGAGCTTTCTTTCTCTATGTAAAAATGGTTAAGTACCACATTTTGGGGCAGAGGGAGAGCACTGGATTCGTCTTGGCTAGGAGGGAAGCTCAACAAGGTATGTTGAAGATGCGGTGGTACCACTGGTGGCTCACGGGCCTCATCTTCATGACTGGGTATCGGGTTTGTGTAGCTCGCATCAGGAGATCTTGGTACCTCGAACCCAACAACACTTACCCCATCCTGCATTACCAGCGTCCAGTTAAATTAAGGCAAATGAAGAAATAAGATAAGATTATGATTATTGTTGCAATAAATAGGAAGATGATTTATCACTTACAAGCTCGTCTCCAGTTTGACGCTGCTCCATGATTGCAGCTCAAAAGGACTAAAATTAAATGAAAATAAAATAGTAAAAAAATGAGCTCAACTAAGCAATGGAAATGTTTCTGAAAAATCGTAATGTATGCACGCAACCACGTTTGCATTATAAACAATCAGATTGCAGATTGCCCGTAAATAGAGACAATTTTCTATATAGTGCTATATATATATATATATATATATATATAGAGGATTGCTAAAATGCTATGCATAGCACGGATGACCTTCGTGCTACGGATTCGTTCTTGCATTTCTTGCTTCAAACAACCGATCCAAACCGTTCATTATCTTCTTCATATTGAAATTTCATTAGAAACCAAAATTTACATTTTTTTGAATTTTTTTACTATTTTTCTCAGATTTTTGAAAATCACTGTTACTGAAGGATCCAGAATTTATTAGATTAAGTATTTTCAAAAATCTGAGAAAAATAGTAAAAAAATTCAAAAAAATGTAAAATTTGGTTTCTAAAGAAATTTTAATATGAAGAAGATAATGAACGGTTTGGATCGGTTGTTTGAAGCATGAAATGCAAGAACGAATCCGTAGCACGAAGGCCATACGTGCTATGCATAGCATTTTAGCAATCCTCTATATATATATATATATATATATATATATATATATATATATATATATATATATATATACATCGGGAGGAAATTAGTGGGCAGCGCTCACCACTCTTCCTAAAAAAATAAAACCTCCAACGAAACAATAATCACAAAATCACAGTTATTACAATGCATTGATGATGCACATTTGGTAAAAACTAATATGGAACTCGTACCAGTGTATAATCAAAAAGGATCTTCCATATCACCAAATGCAACATGCATTGCAGTAGAAATTACGACCCATATACTTTCAAGAGTATCGAAAACTAAAATTGCGACACAAAAAACGATCCCAAGGAATCACAAATTTGGTAGGTCCATACCGGTATTAGGCAATACTAAATGTTAATAACAAATGCATAATAAATAATGTTAATAACCAACGAACCTAAAATTGGTCAGTACTGATACAGCACTACCCGGATGGTCAATACTAAATGTTAATAACAAATGCATAATTAAAACCAAGGAACCTAAAATTAACACGAACAAACGCATAATTGCACAAGACTAATTAAATCGGACTAATATAAGCCTCAGAATCTCTTCAATCAAACCAAAAGAAATGCCATAAACTGCCATAAACCGAGCTTAACTAAAGTAAAATATCAACACACCCAGAAATGGGGTGAGAAGCGTACCTCTCCGTCGATCGCGTACGAACAGGTCAGCTCGACGGAGTCGTCGATTTAGAGAGAGAAACCAGGTCCGATCGAGAGAGAGAAGCGATCGGAGGTTGGAGTGGCGACGTCGCCGAGGCGAGGAGAGAGGAGAAAGAAACAAACCCTAGCAATGGATCGGAATTCGCGTGATCTTCTTCTCTTTCCTTGAGAAGTGATGTTTGGGCTTGAGGATAAGCGGGCTTTTGTGGGCCTAACTGGGCTAAGTAAATGGGCTTCTTAGATTAGATTAGATTAGGTCATGGAGATTAGTGTTGATGGGGCCTATTGGTGCCACAAGAGGACCAATTAGATTTGTACACGTCAGAAAAAGCTCGTGATGACCAGTGCTAAAGTCGTAAGAGTGCGTGCAACGATTTTTAGTTCAATTTCTCCATCTTGCGCTGGGTTTCTTTCTGCCGTGGCGAACTTTGTTTACCTTTTTTGTTTGTTCTCCTGTCGGAGTGACTTCAAATTACATCATCGTGCTACCAGAATTGTTTCATGTCCCAAAAGGGAAATTCAAATTTCTTTGCTCTTTTTTTTTATTCGATTTTTTCCTTTTTGAGTGTTGACGAGAGTAACATAGGAGAGTGTCATTATATATAAGTAGTTACATTGATGGTTTATTTGAGTCGATGTAATAATGATCTTAGGTTGTCCCTCAAAAAAAAAATAAGGGGTGATCTTAGGTTTTAGGCTATATATTGGGAAAGTTGTAGTAGCAAATTCTTAATAAAATTTATAATCAATTACTATTCGATTATTCCATAACTCTAATAAAATATTTATTCTACTTTTAATTATACTATCAGTTACTTTATTTTCATCTACTTCTTTTTTATGTTTAGTTAATGTTTGACGATACAATAATTATACGATAATTTTAATGTACTTCTGTTTATATCACAATGCAAATCACAATTAATTGTCACTGTTATCAGATCTATTTGGGGAACTCATAAAAAGTTGAAGAGATTTCCGACACAACACAATGGTTGTTACAACTTCAAAATTTATGTATATACTCCCCCTGTATAAATTTGCACTATTCTCTGTCAAAATTGTAGTGGTAGCTATTACAGTTATTCTAATCTACTTCCTAATTTCTGTGAAATTGAATATATCAGATAATAATTAATGAAAAAGAGAAGTCATTGCATTAAAACATTAAGTTCGAAAAGATGTACTTTTTAAAATCCTGTACAAGTATCGCAGAATATGTTGTTAGGACGAACTTGCTCGATTTTAATTTATGTGTTCATATTAGAATAATTTTATCCGTAGAATAATTTAAGATATAATTATCATTTGAGAAGATAATCATATTGTATAGTCATATTAGATATAACTAACATTTGAGAAGATAATCATATTGGGCCGTTTGGATCCCCATGGGATTTTGGGAAATTTCATCTTCCTACCATAAATTTATTATAAACAATCCAAACTCTTCACAAAATTACACACTTCTCAATAAATTTATTCCTAGGAATTGCAACTTTTCCAAATTCCCCAAATTCCTAACGATCCAAACGGCCCCATTGTATAGTCATACAATCCTACTAGAACAATAATATATAGGGTCGTTTGGATCGCTTAGGAATAGGAGGAATTTTCTATTCCTAGGCATATAGTATTGAAAAGTGTGTAATTTTGTGAAGAGTTTGGATTGTTTATAATAAATTTGTGCCTAGGAATAAGAAATTCCTCATATTCCCATGTGATCCAAACAGCCCCTAATAAAGAATTGCTAGAATGTTACACATAATATGATGAAGCACATACATACTACGCGTTCTTTCTCAATTTTATATTTCAAATGACTGATCCAAATTGTTTAATCTCATCTTCATATTGAAATTTTATAGAAACCATTTTTTCAAATTTTTTTTACTATTCTTTTAAAATTTTAAAAACTCATTAATTGATCTAATTAGTTAATTTTGAGCCCATCAATAATGACATTTTTAAAAATCTAAAAAATATATATAAATTTGGTCTCCAATAAAATTTCGATATGAAAAATATAATGAACTTTTCGTATCAATCATTTGAAGCATACAATTTGAGATTTGAAACAATTTAACAATCTTTATATAAGCCATATAATGTATAACAAATTGATAATAACGCAGCTACAATTATAAATTATCAGTTAACAAATTTAGCACTCCAGTTAATTGTGATATTATTATTTTTTAAGTTTGAACAATCATCGAACTAAAAAATTATTAAATCGTCGGAATAAAAAATTATTAAATCCTACTAGCACGGTAATGTTTGAGTTTGACAATAAGTACTCAGCATGGGCCGGTGTTCAGTAAGAATGCTTTCTTTAGATTTTTTTTTCCTTCCCTATTCCTTCTTAGTTTTCCCATCATCCTTAAATAAATGCTCCACGTAGTTTATCTCCATCCGATTTGTCCTTTCCAATACTCTCCTGATCTCTCTAGATTTAGTAAAAACTTCACATTCACACTCTTCCTCTCTACACTGAGCTCAAATGCTCAATACTCTTTTCATCTGACTATGTTGATATCAGTTGGTATTTGCTGGAGCGGTATCATCAAGTTTCACATGCGATCAATTAACTAAGCAGAGATTTTTCTGCATTATGTTCATGTGAATCTTGATGATGCTGCTTCTGCAATAAGCAACTAATAGAATAGTTTGGTCGCTCAGTTTTGTCATTCGTCCGAGGTTCACTGTAAGTCACCAACACCATATTATATTTGTTGATAATATGATATATATATTCTCACTCCCTTTTCATTAGCAATTTAGCATGCGATCCATAACAAGTTAATCACCATATATAGAAAGCACCCACGTTTTCGTTTCATGGTGGTTGTACGTTACCAACTTAACATTTTCCCCTTATTATGTTTATTTTTATTTTTACTTTTTTTTAATTGAAATTAAACCAACCTAGCTATACTTGGGCCTAGAGTACCGCCTAGAGTCTACTAACGGTATATCCAGATGGTACGTTCATGCAGAACCGTACAAAATAGTCACCTCAAATCTGTCCAAATAGGGTTTTTTTTCCCTCCCTCCCTCTCTCTCTCTCTCTCTCTCTCTCTCTCTCTGTTATGGCTTATATTTTTTGGTGAATATTTTCTGACTTTTAACGTTCAGTTATCATCACAATAAAACTTGATGCAGTAGTTTGTTATTAAAGATAAAAATAAATGTAATTTTACTGTAAAGTTTCCGTTTCTTTTCAAAATTATATATATAAAAGCAACTTGATAGTTCAAGAAATGTTCTACAAATTTATCCCCAAATAGGAAAATAAAATTGCATGTGTCGTTCGCCGGTTGGATATGGTGTACATCGAGTTTAGTTTCATTTGAAAAATCTTTTGACATTCATAAAAATTGTTAAATATATGCCCAAGCTAAATGTAAATTAGGTCAATTTGACATATGACCTAAAGCTTTTAAATTAATAAAATAATGTCGGAGTTGAATTTTTAGATTAAATATCTAAATTTCAAAATATAGAAAGGACATAATATTAAATCCCGTCATATATCCATCTCTCGGATGATTGAAAAATTTTAAAAAGGAGTAGATGCATTAAGAATGTATTTGTAAATAGCAGTGGGTCACAATTTTACCAATGATTTAGTAAATACTTTCATATAACATTTTTCGAAGATCTTAAAACAAATGTACGAAAAATGTACAAGCACGGGACCACTGGTGTAAAAAAAAAGGAAAAGGTTATTTTGATCCGCAACTTATTTGATAGCAATAATAACTACATTAAACATGCCAAAAAACGAAAAAAAACTAAAATTACGTAGCTCTCACTTAAATGCCCGTCTGTTTTGCAGATGCTAATAAATTTCTCTGCAGGCGAAGTTGTGGAGTAATTTAAAACCTCAAAGTCCAGAAGGTAGTATGACATGGGACATTTTTTTTTAAAAAAAAAACAAAAAAGCAAATACCCACAGGAGTATGAGATGGGACATGAACATTTTTAATAGCCGCCAAAAGCAATAAAAAACAAATGTCAGAAAATTAACACAGTATCTTTTGATAAAAAAAAAATAAAGTTATTACTACAGTTGAAAAAAACAAATAGGAACAGAAAGCAGAGATGATGCCAAAATGTAGAGATGCTTCCTTTTGAATCTAAGAATATAACAATTATAACTGTTTTGAATAAATTTTAATATATAATTTAATTAATTAAATTCCTAAGTGGCTTTGTCTATAGATACTCAAGTTTGCATGGGCAAATTATAAAGTCAGAAGTTTTGTTTGTGATTTCTTTTGAAGATAGTTATTTTTCTTTTGGAGTATCTTTTTACTCTGCAATTAAATTTAAATTATTTAACTGCCAAAAAAAAATTATTTAACTTTCTAATTGGGGATATTAGTAGATATTCGAGTCTTGTATGAATCGTTTAATATACTACTTTTCTTAGATAGATGCAATTTAATGTAAGAAAAATACCAATATATGTAAAAATATTAATATAATAATATTACAGTAAAAGCTTGGAATTTCATAAGCACTGCTTAAGGCTTTAAGTCATCCTAACATTTATTTTTATCAACAAGACAAGACAACAACCCTTAATAATCTTATAAAAACCCAGAAAAGGCCTGATTGGCAATTCGGGCCATTTCCTTTTAAAAGCAATCCACTTGAACAGCCAGACAATTATGGGCTTGCTTATATCCCAACTGCATTCTACCAAAATTAAACAAAAACAACCCTTTGACATTGCCAAGTATATCTTAGAAAAAAAAAAGAAAAAAACAGAACATTATTCATGAGGCCTTTTGTTACCCGAACATATAAACGGAGTGATAAAAATTACCAAAATAATTATCAACTAAGATAAATTTCTGTCTGATGGCACTAGTGCTCTTATTAATTACGACAGCAATAGCTTATTTTTTATCACAGCAGGATGAAGCCGCACTCCGTGCACGCCAAACTTGTGTCTCAAGATGCAATATTTCTTCCTGAATCTTCATGATATGATATCTATGTTGTATAACTTCTTTATAAATCTGTAGAAAGGATGAGGAATCAAGGATATTGGTGCAGTCTTTGAATGTTGTTTAGCATATTAGTATGCTCAAGCATCAAATCTAGCTTTCAGTTAGTAAATGAACTAGAAAGACATGGGCTTTGTAATAATTTTAGATAACTAATACTATATATGGATCCATATCCATCAAACCCCCTGTTTGTATCCGCAACCACATCTGTACTTGTGAAGATATGAATTTAATTAGATGCACTTTATATCTGTACCTGTATCTATAATTGTTCAATTATTTGCAGGTAAAATATGTTTTTAGTATTGTTTTTTTTTTTTTTTTTGCTCTAATCAGTTCTATTTCAACCTTTTGAGCTTTTAGTGTAAATAAAAAGAATAGGTGATCAAACATTTTATGAGAATGGTGTTAATGGCAGAGTGTACCTTCAAAACGTCTGCATTAAGCTCTGTTAGTTTTTCAAGAAGTTCATCGATTCTTGCATCCAGATAGCTGTTGGTTTGATTAATTCCTTCAAACACCTCTTTGTCGTATTCTGCTTATAAGACAATTGTTCATTTATCACCTTTATGATGTTGCATAATTTTGACGTCCTTTTAAATTATTATAATTCATATATAACCCACGAAAAAAGAAACAATCAATCACATGCCCAATCTTTTAAACAGCTTGGAGTAATTATCCAAACTAGCCATCCTTTCACCAAATTTATGCAGTTGGAATTACGAGATGGTAAACGGAAGGCACATCAAAGGGAAATTTTCATGTTTTGCAGAGTATGTGATATTTCACCGTATGTTTATTATGGTAAGTTCTTATGTCCAAATTAGTGCACGATTAAGGTCTTGGACATTTTTCAATCTTTCAAAAACACAGATGACACATAGATTTGCTGCATTCTTTCCCAAATATAGCAACCTATTGTTCAATTTTCATCTTATCAAACAATAGTTTCATTTCAAATGTTGGGATCAGAATGAGAGAGGTGGAGGGTTCACTAACTGGGTGGTAACTGTGTCAAGAGGATTATTAAGTATTGGCATTCATGGTTTTTACTGTTTAAAATAGAAGGGGTATAATTGTATAAAGCAGTCTTATATTAAGGCTCTATGGACCAAACATCCGACTCTGTACTACAAAAGTGCCATACCAATTCAAATCAAGAATGAATGAATGATGCAGCATCTGTGCATTAATTGATTCTATTTACCCCATTTTGTTTCTTCACCTAACTGGCGGAAAAGATCTTCATCACCAGCTCATATTGAAAAATAGGCTGAAAGTAACAAATGACGCGTTTTGGATTTTCCTGAGATGATCCAGATTATAGCTCTGTTAACCTTCTTATAACCAAATCAGAAAATTTGCAAAAACCTTCCCAATTCACTAACTGAGATAGCTGCTGTTATAATATAAATTTAAATGCTCATGGATTATGGGTATTATATTTCTTATTATGGGAAAGAAAATAAGAGTACCTCTAAGCAACAAGAGTTTTCTGTTAGGAGTCTGTAATTGATTAGTTGGTATTGATGATCCCAAGCAATTGAGCTCAAAATAGCTTCTCTTGTGCAATATTCGACTTCTCAATGAAGGAGACAAGGTAGACACTGTGGGAACAAGTTGAGAAGACCAGAAAATAAGCTTCGGTTGATCTTCTGATGAAGAAAAGTAATTGCCCATACTTTTAGCTGATTTACACTTCAATCAGACAAACAAAAGTTTAAGTTAATTACTATCACGAAACCGGTTTTTCTTCCTTTTTTCATTTCAAATCATGGACTCAATTGAATCCATTTTAAGCGTAGTTTGTCAAATGGTATTAATCTCAAGATAGTAGTGTGTCACTCTTAAAAAAAAAATAAAAGATAGCCATATAAAGTTCTAATTATTTCATCAGGACTATCAATAGAAGCTTTGATTTCTGCTTTCTGCTCTGAATTTCATAAACCAAACAAAAGCAAAAGGTAACAAATCCGGTATCATTCATCACAAACTGGTCCAATCATGTATTGTAGTATACCAACCTATTATTGGTTTGCTTAAATGCAAAATTTCACTTCTTCGGTTTATCCTCGTTATAGATTTGTCTTGACTGTGCCATACTGATAGATGTTGGTCCTGTGGATATGAGTTTCTGATACAATGTAAAGCAGCTTCTGGCTTGTTTAAATAGGTTATTAAAATGTATCCAGAGATGATACAATGATAGAAAAGTTAAGACGCATAGAAAATGATAGAAGGAATTGCTTCGGTTCCCATTTTTCCCCTCTTCCATTGGGAGTTTATGCAGTATATTGCTAGAATTAGTTTAATTTATTTAATATTTTATCAGTTATCAGTATGAACTTTTGGACAAAGCTAGAATTATTTATCTACCAGATGTCAAATTGTTCAATCAAGATTTCTTATCCACTCCTAAAAACTTAAAATCTTGTCTAGCTAGTTGTCCCTTTCCTAAGTTTCAAAACACTCTTCAAATACTAAAACGATTTCAAATTTGACAGACAAAAAAGTTGGTGACCATTTTTCTTGCTTAATTTTGTTTCGTTTACGCATGCTTAATTATCCCATACCTGTTTAGTCGTAAATGTTTTTTTTTTTGACATATAGTCGTAAATGTAGATTGTTACATAAGCATGTGTTAGAAATCAATTTGGTTCTTAATTTTTTATAGTATCTATCGCAAGTCTAATCAAATTGAAATAATTGATGCAACTAGAAGTTATTTTCCTTTTATGATAAGTAAAAAAAAAAAAGAAATGAACTTGCAAATACCAGAACCATAAGACTTACAGAATTAACTACTTTGTTGGGATCTTCCGAAATGGAGAGAACTCCTCAAATTGCTAACCCAGCAGGAAGACCAACAGGTTAGTGGTATTGTAATTGTTACGGCGAGTAGCGGGGAGATTTCTCTGGCGACGACAAGGAGACGGTTATCGTTTCAGGGTAACATGAGAATGCTTATTCCTTTCTTATTTATTATTTTTTTCTTTTAAGAAAAAGACGCTTATTCCTTTGTTATTTCCTTTTTTTTTTAAGAAAAGAACGCTTATTCTATTTTCAGACACCGCAATTAAAATCAAACCGTTTCATCAAAAATAAAAAAGGGAAAGTTGCTTATTTATTTTTATTATGGTTACGCACGCAATTATTTTTAGTTTCTTTTTTTTTTTCCGAAGAAAGTTATATTTAGTTTCTTATTGGTTGAATATCTTTTGGTTTTGTTTCATGCTTTCGTAATTCATATCGGGTGCGTTTGGATAGGTGTGGGAAGAAGGGAAGAAGGGAAGAAGTATTGGAAAGTGTGTAACTTTGTGAAGAGTTTGGATTGTTTATAATTTTTTTTCTTCTTCTTCTTCCTTCTTCTTCTTCTTTCTTCCAACGATCCAAACGCACCCACAGCATCAGTCTTCAGTCTAGGTGACTACTATTGGCTCCGTTTGGATGTGTTGAGAATAAGGTAGGAAGAAGGAAGAAAGGAAGAAATTTATTGCGAAGGGGTAAATTTATTGGGAAGTGTGTAACTTTTGTGAAGAGTTTGGATGGTTAGGAATAAATTTATTGAAAAAAATTTCTTATTCCTTCTTCCCACTTCCCACCATCCAAACACAGCCATTATAATCCTCACACACACTAAAATTAACAGCAAATTATACATTTATGTAATATTTTTGCCTCTCAATTCCGATAATTATTCACTTTATTTAAGATTGTTCTTATTTTTGTTAATTACAGACTGTCGCTACTCGATCGTTAGATTGCAAGATATTTTAGGTTACATGCTGAATTTTTTAGACGTACCAATTTGACTTGTGGATTGATATTAGGGTTGTTACTGATAATATGACATAAAAAATAGGAATAATCTTCTAAATATGGCTTTTTATTACTCCACGAAACGGAGTATAATGAAGTAAGAAAATTCAAACAAGAGAATGAGGAGAAGAAAATGATAATGTCTTAATTTTTACCTTTTAATTTTCGTCGTTTTCCAATCTAACGTGTTTAAAAAAATTGTAACTTTTTAATTGATAGATGTGTTCCTTTCTCTCACCTTACTGACATCACCCTTCAAGTATCTGTACCTTCTTCATACCAACACCAGCTACCATTACACTAGATCACTGATTGATTTTAATTATACAATATTGTGATAAAACTAAAGGTCAATAGAACTTAATTTTTTTTTCAAAAAAAAAAATGCCACTTGTATGATTATTACAGTAGTAAACAAAGTTATTTGCATTCTCCTTTCTAACTTCTGCTGAACTAAGCAGATTATTAAAAATAATGCGTTATACTAACAATGGGAAGTAGGATTAACAAGAATTACAATAATGATTCGGTTGATCCCTTCAAAATGATCTTAATCAAACAAACTATATATTTCCCATCATAACCTAACCAAAGGTCGACAAAATTACATTTACATCATTTTCTAAGGCCTAACTGGCGAATCAACTCGCTCCTGTCCTGGCCCATGGGCTATGCACAATGACAAAAATAAAAAAAAAATTGCAAATAACTTTGCACATGTGATAGTCACATGCCCCCGTCAAGAATGAAATTTGCACCTCTTATACGTAATAATAAATTAAACCTCTACTAGTTGACAAAAAATAATAATGATAATAAATTAAACCTCTAAGTCACAAATTGCAAATATACTGTATGAAATATTGCTAACATAATAATGTTAGTGGTCCCAACTGCCAAGCTTTTATTCAGCTAGCATTTGAAGGATCCACACTATTCGTCCCAGTTCCAGCAAGACATAGGGAAATGTGAATAACAACATAACAAGTATTATATTGTTATCCGGACTAATAATTCGGATGTATATCCAATGAATGATTTTCAGAACTCACCCTTAATAAAAGTAAAATTCTAAATTTAAATTTTTGTAAAAATAACGAATAAATTTTAAATTTGAAAAAACGCAATATAAGTCATTTACGAACACATAACATTATCAATTAAAAAACATTAAAATCTAAATTTATAAGTGTGGTCCAAAAATTCTCATTTTTAAAAGTTGGCTCTTTGAGTCTTGAAGGGCAGTGGATTTGAAATCCTGTCTTTGATGGATTGTAAGTTGGATTTTGGAAGTCCTATACATTAAAATTTGATTTGTAAAAATTCAACCACCTTCAAGACTGATAACTAAACAACGATTTTTAGCAATTAAAATTAATTTTCTGTCTTTGAAGAAAGTAACTAGATAATATAACATCCCCACTTTCTAACGTTTCGAAATTTATTTCTTATTTAGAGATTAATTCAAAATTATATTTTATTATAAATAAAGGAAAATACTGCCATGAGAATCAATGGATTTTAATCGCAACCGTTTACGAGTGCTAATAAATTAATCTTTTTTAAATATATACGGTTGAGATTAAAGTCCGATTCAGAAATTAATTCTCATATCATCATTTCCATTAAATAAATCAAAAGAATCAGAAATGAATTTTATATTGGATTCTCATGAATCTTGTTTGTCTTCTTCTCGCACATGAACCTGCCTCTCCGGCACAGTAATAATACACCAAACTCTCATTTATAAATAAGAGTCATGCTATGGTGGACACAACAAATATTACCACGGTAAATCACAGCCGCATAAGATTGGAAGGGTTAAATCGGTATATCAACATCTATTATCCTCTCTCTCCGTCTCTCCGTTAAGCATTGAATTAAACTGAAAAAAAAAATTATCTGAGAAGACAACCCTCCTTATCGGAACCAAACCCCGCTAAAATTCATATTTCCGTAATTCCATACATTGTTCTGAACTTCTGATCGGAAAACCTAAAGATTAAGGTTGCGTTCCCTCTCCTCTATTTCCTAGCTCCACTCGGCTCACCTTCTCCGCCTGCTCCTCTCTTCCTCGAGGTAGATCCTAGGGTTTCTGATTAGAGTCAGTTTTTGTAATATAATGATTTCACTTGTTATGATGGTACTAACTTGATGGCTGAGAACTTTTTTAAATTGGTTTCTTCAGTCCTTTTTCTGTGTTGTGTTCTGTATGACCGACATAAGACTCGACCTGTTAGATATTATGGAGGTTTAGTGAGCACCATACCGAATTTCTCTCCAATTTTCTTATTTTCCACTTTGGCCGATATGAGTTTACTTGGAACTAGCAGCTTTATCGAGGAATTCCTAATCTTTGGTTCAGCTATCTCTATATACGACATATGATTCATTTTTATTAGATGTACAAAGTCTTAGATGTGTCATGTAACTTAGTAAAGTTGGATAATTATATGAACAATTGTTAAATTTAAAGGAGTTTGTTCTCTCTATTAGATCAAAGTTAGTTGGTTAATTATTATTGTATTTGACATTTATGTTACTGATATTGGTATGGTACTAAATGGCTGAGAACCTTTTTTAAACTCATTAAGCTGCTACTGGTTTCTTGCAAACATATTGCTTTGTGAATTTCATTCATACTTGTACTAATTGGTATGAAAGGTTCTTTATTTTCCCATTTGCAACATTATCAATTGTAGTCCAGGAAGCTTATAAGCGAGCTATGAACAAAAAAAATCTGTGATTGAAATTCAAATTTGACAAAATTAGTTAGATAAGTCTTGGTTATTGAACTAGCAATGACCAGTAAACTAGCAATGACACAAACTTTAAACTATTCAAAGAATTACCAGTACTGGTGCACGCAGGTACTGACACAAAGTAGAAAAACACAGAATGGGAAATCTGAAAATCCTCGTCTAAGGTTGATTCTTTCAATACTAACATCTTATTCTTTCACTGCTGTTATTATGGTAAATTTAGGATGAGAACGAATCAATGATGCAAACTTCTGTTTGCAACTTTGCACCATCCAATAAGACCTGAGGAGGAATTAAATCCATGGATTATTTCCTTATTTTCAATTTTCTTCTATTTTCCGTGCATTCACGTTGGATAAAAAGACAGAATTGGATCATTTTATCAAATTCATTCAATTTTGAGATCATAAAAATAACTGATCTTTCATTAAGCTCAATTATAAATTCACCAATTTTATTCACTGTAATCTGGCCTAAAGACAAAGATAAGGTAATATAGAAAGTTATCTTGCAATATATATGACTATTGATTTGCATCCAATATTCCAAATCCAATGATATATATCTTTTCCATAGTCAATTTGAACCCAATTTCCATGTAAAACTAAAGCTGAAAAGTATTTCACCTTTTTTGATAATTTGAGGACCATCCCAGATTATTATATCCAATGAACTTAATTAAAACAAATTTAAATCTGAAAATTTAGAATTTTGTAATTTCTAAATTATCACAACTCAAAATTTTAAAATTTTCAAAATTAGAAAATTTAAATTTTCAAAATTAATATCTTTAGAATTTTAAATTTTCAAATTTTCGAAATAAAACTTCAGAAATTATAATTTTCCAAAATGTTTACATTAAAAAATTCAAATTTAAGTTCTATGTAAAAAAGCTAAAATTCTAATGCGAGTGTCAGCAAGCTCAAATTTTCTTAATTTACTATGGGAATTTGGATTTGTCCATTTTTTTGTTTTTCGAAAATAACAAAAACAACTTCTATTCATTTTCTCTTTTTTTTTAACAAAATAACAAAGTAACTTCAGCATATATGTTTATTACTTCATTTTCGTTTTTTTTTTCAAAATAACTTAAGCTGGTTTGTTTGTTTGTTTCAAAATAACATAAATTTTTATGTTCATTTTTTTTTCTAAAAATAAGAAGCTAACTTTAGCTGGCTCATTATTTTTTTCCCGGAAAGTAACAAAGTAACTTTAGCTAGTATGTCCATTCATTTTTTAAAAGTTTAAGGCTTTGAATGGATGTCCATTTCCATTACTTCATTTTCGTTTTTCTTTTCAAAATAACTTAAGCTGGTCTGTTTTTTTTTTTCAAAATAACAAAATAACATAAACTTCTATGTTCATTTTTCCCCCAAAATAAGAAGGTAACTTTAGCTGGCTTATTATATTTTTTTTCCCGAAAGTAACAAAGTAACTTTAGCTAGTTTATTCATTCATTTTTTTTTAAAGTCTAAGGCTTTTAATTCAAATGGATTGTCCATTTTCTTTTCCAAAACTAAAAAACCAAAGTGATTTCATATGGACTGTTCAATTTTTTTTCCCAAAATAACAAAGTAACTTTAGCTGGTCAAACATGATCAAATTTTCTATGGATTTAAAAATCACATTCCATCTTACAAGTAAATATCATCATATAGGGGCCGTTTGGATCGCTTAGGAATAAGAAGAATAGCCTCTTTCTAGGCGAAAATTTATTCCTAACTATCTAAACTCTTCACAAAGTTATGCACTTCCCAATATTTTTCGCCTAGGAATATGTTATTCCTCTTATTCCTAAGCGATCCAAACGACCCCTAAAAATAGAATTTTCTAAAAAAAAATTACATGTAGTTTTTGTTAGTTATTTAATTGTACTGTAATACATTTCAAAACGAAACAATTAAAACTAATATTTTTTCTAAAAAAAATAGATTTCATTCTTATGTTTCAATTATACTCTTAAGCACCATCCATTTATAAGATTATAGAACTAATTATAAAAATTCATTTAGGACTTATAGTAGATTAATGAGGAGGGTTCTAGTGCCAACAATTTTAATGCCCTAAATGCTCCAAAACACATTTTTTACTACTTTTAAAAAATATAAAATTCTAACTTTGAATCCAAACCGCTGATCTTATTCGATATAACTAGCGATGCATTTTCATATAAGTTTTATAAATTTTGAAGTTTATTTGATACTTGATCAAGAGATTGAATATTGAACGAATTTTGTTAAATATGATAGATTAATTTTAATCTGTTCATATTTTAGCTTCTTGATCAAATATCAAATAAACTTCAAAATTTATAAAACTTATATGAAAATGCATCACTCGTTATATCAAATAAGATCAACGGTTTTGATTCGAAGTTTAAATTTTATATTTTAAAAAAAATACTAAAAAGTGTTATAAAATTTTAATAAATAAGTGGATTGTTCATCTTCATATTCCCACTAATCATTTATCTCCACTACACATTTATACCCATGATCTCCACTACTCAGTTATTACTCATTATGTGAGATGTCATGTTGTAGCCTGTAAAGAGAGGCATTGTAAACTTGTATAGATGATGAGAATGAAAGATTGGAATGAGATAATAAAATTCTGAAATTTGTGATTAAGAATATTGTTCATTATTTCTTTCTTCGACCTTTATTTTACAACAAAAAGTGAGTTTGTGGCATTCAAATTGTGGGCACTAGAATCCTCCTCTAAATGAATATAGAACTTTCCTATCATTTCAAAATAATTTATGTCCATAAAATAGAATAATTTTTTTTAAAAAAATTGATGAAGCATTGAAGCTAGCTATTTTGTTTGAAACAATCAAACATGTTTAACAACTTGTCAAATATGATCAAATTTTGTTTGATGATATTAGATCATTTGTTTCTATTGTTTAATTGTTATATAAGGTTAACTAGATGAGGGATAGGCGGCTTCGCCGCCATTTGATAAATTTTGATGGCTAAATTTTATCAATATATAAAGAAATGTATGTTTCCAATATATCTATTTTATATTTACTTTATATATAAAAACTATCTTAGATGATTGGTACAATTATTTTTAATATATTAAATCAAAAAAATATTTTTAATTAAAAGCCAATGGAATCATGGCTTTTAATTAAGAAGAGTAAACTTCTAGAATATATTCAGATTGATCGATCAACGAAAATTGGAGGGCTCAGATTGCATGTCGTATGAGGGAATAAATTTTTTTTCTATAGGTTAGACATGAACTATCTTAGACTTCCAAATATATCTACCTTAGATTTCCAAATATATTTAACTTTTAAACTATTTTTAATTTATATAAATAACAGTGTAAAAAAAATTAACTCTATTTTTTACCGATATTTCAAATTTAAATATATATCTTAGATTAGATTTAAATATCGGCCACGATTTTTAATATATATCTTAGATTAGATTTAATGTGTTATTATACACCGTTTAATATTTACTAGTAGAATTTTAAGTAACAAGATGTAATGGCCATGTTGTGTCGTGTAGACTGTAGACACGTGATATTACTTCTGTCTTGTTGACACGACATGCATTTGCAATTCATAACTTGAAGCTTATTTATAAGTTTATAATTCTATTAATTTTTTTTCCATATGAACTTCGATTATAATATTATGGACTTTATCTTTATTTATATTAAATTAGATAGAGAATGTTTTGATATCATTGGTTAACTCATGGAGACCAAATTTTATATTTATTTCAATTTTTTTATTATTTTGTAAGAATTTTAAAAAATCTTCAATATAGTTAGTTATTGACCCTCCTGATAGAGAAAGAAAATTTGTATTGAATTGTGATCAAATGATTACAATTACATTGTATTTATAGACTACTCTAAGTTTACTACTAACCATCTCCAACAGTGCATCTCCTACCAACCCTCTACAATCTCTATTGTTATCAATCTCCAACAATCATACAATCTTTATCTCCTACCTAATACAACCAATCAATCATACTCTAACATCCCCCCTCAAGCTCATCGTAGTGACACACGATCGAGCTTGTCATCTTTGAATGATTCGATCCTTGTCAAAATTGAATTGCCAACTTGCATTTGTACTCCTTGAAGAAAAAAAAAGAACGAGCTCTTTTGGCTCAAGAGAAAGAACGAGCTCTTGTGGCTCAATTGAAAAAAGAAAGCGAGTTCTTTTGACTCAAGAAGAAGAGAAATGAGCTCTTTTGGCTCAAGAAAAAGAGAGGAGCTCTTTTGGCTCATGCATGCTTTCTCAAAGGCTTTTTGCCTAGCATGTGTGTAAAGAGGCTCGTGGGAGTCCTCATGAAGAATGAAAAATTGTGAGCTCTTTTGGCTCTTTCGGCTTTTGCCGACACATCATCTTGGCTCGTTTGAGCACCACAATTCATAAGAAAAAATAAAGGAAAAGGAGGAGTTTAATGCCTTTGTGGCACTGTTGTTTTAATCATTGAAAATTGGGGTGTTGACACTTTGCTCGGTCCCATGTTCCATGCACATGTTCACCTCCAATTTGAAAAATATGAAAAAAAGTAATTCAAAACTTTGTCTTTATTTATTTTGAAGAAAAATATATCTTGAAAATCAATATGTTGTATGTTACAATTATCTAAAATAAAGAGAAATTTGTGTTTGGCTCGACACGTTTGCTAAGCGCTACAACATGTGTTAAGATGCAATTGTAAAGAGAAAGGAATCTAGTGGTTATGACTGTTGATTTGGCTAATAAATCATATCCAATTTGTATATTTCCATATTGTATAATAGTCCAGATGGGATAGTTCATTAAGCGCATTGCATAAGTGCTTTTTAGAGATATATGCAAGCGCTCTAATATTTCAGATCATGTCATATTTTAATTGTAAAATATATGGAATTGCAATTGCCCAAAAAAATTTAAAAATGCTTTCCGTATAAAAAGGAAATCAAAATGATGGTAATTAACATAAACATGTGATTCATTATTCATGCCGAATATCTTTTTTGGCAACAACAGAGGATCTACTAAAATATCTCAAATCTGAAATAGAAATGCTAACTTGGGTTGGAACGAAAGTGTTCCATTTGACTTTTTTTTTTTAATCCCTGCAACTTGTGTTTACATTTCTTAAATTCAAGTTTGTTGCATTTGGCTCAATAATCTCCTGTGACTAAACTATTTTCATTGCTTAAATTTAGCTCTCTTCATTTTTCCATTCGCTCTCTCTAGTATCATCTTTACTCTTCTAAAACGTTCGAGGAAAGACAAATGAAAAATCTTTATTACTTATAAAAGCTCAAATTCAAAGGTCTATCCAAAATTTGAACCCAAAGAAGCAAATAATTGTTTACCCAATGCAATATGGACCGTCTATATTTTGCGATTTGATCAGATCAGTGGTGTAGATTTAATAATGAGATAAAAAAATTTAAACCTTTCGTTTAGACCGTGTTAACATCTGTTCAGATGGTTGTTTTCTTTCCTATTCTTTTTTAATTTGTGCGCATAGTAAAGGAAAGAGAAAAAATAAATCAACTCTCTCTCATCATACCAAAATCACCATCTAACAAAATCACCTCAAATTTCTTTTCTTATTTCCACACAATCGGGTGGGCTCGTTTGCTAGTATAGCAAAAAAAATTGCAAAACAATTATTGAAAGTATATCGCACAAAACAAATGAGCATTAACTCGTCTCTACTCAGGATATATCAAATGAGCATTAGGTTGCAAAAGATAAAGACAGAATTTTCTTATGAAAAAATACTTAAAGCTATTCGTTTCAATTGAGAAACAAATTAAATAGTTCTCACAACATCTGCTTGGAGCTATTCGTTTCAATCGAGAAACAAATTAAATAGTTCTCACAACATCGGTACCTATTCGGGTACCACACCACAAACAACTCCACACACGTACCTACGTTGCTCTCACCAAACAACAATATAGCCCTACATTAATTAAAATCCATCGCATGTTCAAATTTTATTTGAATGAAAAAGAACTCTCATGTTATCTAAACCAAAAAATCCCCATTTTTTGCAATTAGACCCCTGCAACTTCCAAAATTTGCATCCTTTATAATTTTCCCATCAGGTTTGTAATCAGAAGCAACACCTTGATTTTGCCTAGCCAGCAGTGGCACTATCTCCTAATCCTGTACACGCTATTTTTCTCCCTCTCGCTCTTACAATCTTCCTTGAAAAACCCTGTCCAAGATCAAACATAATTGGTAAACTATTGCTCATCCTAGTAAATTGTTCTATAATATCCCACACATTTAAGTTAAATTCAATCATGACCGGACTAAGTGTCCAGCACTAATAATTAGACGAACAAAATTGGCAAAGCTGGTCAATTATTTTGGCATTGAGATATTGTGGTGAAGAAAAAGAAAAAAAATGGTGAACTAATCCAAACTCGTTCCTATTAACAAAATCCATTACCAGACAGTTTAACATTTATTAAGAACAAGTGCATATACAACATACACAAAAGAACAAAGGGAGACCAGGTAAAGAGTGGAAACCAAAAAACTGGTTCTTCAGACTTCAACTGCATAGATAAAGTATGAATTTTTTTACTCTCAAAATCAGTTATCAAAACAAATCTCGTGAATTTCTCAGTTGAATTAAGTCTATGTGTACAACAAACTATGGAAACTGCTGGTCGTGAGCCTGGTTCAACCTTCGCATGATATGGCCTCAACATTGACCGCTTCTTTCACCGATCATAAACAATTGTCAACTTGGACAGTAGAAGACATCAGACAGTGACCTATCATTATATATGTATGGTCAATTCTGTATTTCACATTTTAATCCTCAGTTAAAAAACCTGGCAGATCTAACATATATATGAATCAAAAGAAAACTGAACTAGCAACAAACAGACTGAATATATGCAAAAATAAACTCAATTTGTGTACAGAATAGAAGTTCCTTCATTATCTATGTAGATAACAGCTATTGCATTCATAGCAGTAGTGAAATCCTCCCAATTCATGCAACCAACTGAATTAATTGCTCACAACCAGTATTCACAAATCCATCACTCAATCATTATTTTTCAAAATCAAGTGTCACCAGAATATCTCTCAATAATACATTTTGTCCATCGTTAATGGCAATTACGATCAAGATCAAAATGCGAAAAAGAGAAAGGGAGATAAGTACCGTAGAAGGAATTAAGCAAAGCGGGCTCAGCTTCCTCTACGGCCACTAACGTCAATCCTTCTTCTTTCTCCGCGTATTTTCTGGCACAGCTCGAGTTCCTGTTCTGGTTTCGTCTCCTCCTTTTTTCCCCCTCACCCGGGCCTCCCTTCCCTTTCACTGCCTCTCGGGTCGCTGGGCCGGGTCTGCTTTTTGCTGCCTTTGTATTCTTCTTTCGGAGGTTAAGAGCAAGTGGCGAGGGAGGCGGAGGAGGATACAAAATAAGCGAACACAAAGTTCAACTAAATGGACGATTTTGCCCTTCGTCCGAGAATTTCCCGTTAAATTTAATGGAGAACATTAAGAGATGCGGAACTTATCACTGATCCCAAGCCGTCCGATTTATAACAAATTTACGGTCTATATCTTTTTGTGTCCACATTAGAATTTCTCTATAAATAATAATCTCTCTTTATTCACATCCCTCCAACTCCAAGTTTCTCAATTTTTCTCTCCTCTCTCTCTCTCTTTGAAACAAAAAAAGACAAACCAGCTTCCCAGTTCCCAGCCTCAAAGCAGCTCATATCTCCACCTCCGATCTTTACACCGAATTGAGGTTTGTTTGTATTCTTATAATTCTTCAATTCTCCATTTTCCCTCCATCGTTTCCAAATTTTCAGACCTATGACCTTGATACTGACATAGGAGCATTAGTTTTTGTCAATTGTGAACAAAATTAAGATAAAATAAAACTATTCTACGGACTACGGTTGTCCATTAGACATTTTTTTTTCATTAATTTCAAACCTCTACAATTGGCACCTCTTGCTCTCTGATTTTCGAACATCACTCCATCTAATAAGGAATTTTCGTACCTGGCTTCTTCTGACGACCCAACTTTCTTTCTGAAATTGCTCTGAGCATTCAATTCTTTCCATTGTTTTTTCCTCTCAAAGAAACAGAAACACTATTGCGCATTTAAATTGAATTTTGCTTATTACAAACAAACAGTGAGAAACAAAAAGAGAAAGAGAAGAGAAGAGAAGAGGAATGAAGAACTCGGTGTCGGATAAGAATCTTTTCATCGAGAGCGAAGATGAGGAAGACGAAGTGGATGAGTGCGACGTGGAAGGAGGAGCCAAGGACGGGCCCGCATCGGACGGCTCTGATTCTTCGTCGGACGAATCGGACGACGCACCGCGTGGCAGCAGACCCAGCTCCTATACCAACCAATGGCCCCAGAGTTACAGGTAAACTTTTTTTTTTTCCATTTAACTGCTCCTGGTTCAAAGAAGTTTGCTTCACTGCGAGTTGGTCCCCATTGAGTATGATTGCTGTATTGTTTGAGATCCTGGTCTAGGTAAAAGTTTAGCGTCTTCTGCCGCGAATTAATGAGTGATGTGCTCTCCGTTTCCGTAAAATGGAGGACGGAGTTGGCTACGATCACAATTAATTAATGAATAAATCAATTTTGCTGTTCAATCTACCAACCCATATAATAGTGAATGAAGTGTAGCATTTTGTTTTGTCATGATTGTCCCAAATTTTAAAGGAAGCGTTGACTGCATAGAATAATTTTATTGGATTATAATTGCAAGGTATTAATTACTCTTTGCCACCCAATTTCCACTTGAAAAGTTTAACAAATGAGAGAAATAAATTGGTGAGTCAATATAATTTGGAGGGAATTGAATCCTAACGTACATCAGGATTTTCTTTTCACAGCAATTGTCATATGTTTGTTGTTAACATATAGCATATTTAAATGGTTTAGGATTTAATTAGGAAGATAATAATTTATTTATTATATAAATTAATGTTTTTATATATGTAATTTTGAAAGTCATGTTCGATAATAAGGCATTTAGTAATAGACTAATTTCATAATGTGATATTTAACGTTAAAATATGTAGGAATTTAATGATTAGCTTATAGGGTTTTGTTTTGACATTTAGACAAAGCAGGATCAAAATTTGGGTAATTTGAAAATCCCTTTGTTGTTGATTAGCCTAGCTGTATTTTACTTCCAATTCTGTGGAATATAGATACACCAATATACTTTCAAGTTGGATTATTATTTGCATAATCACTTGCATTGAATATAATAATATACCGCATCCTTCTTGTAGATTATATACTATTTATTTTCGATTTAGTTACGTCAGGAGCATAACAACATCGAATCAGAGGAAGGCATTTGTTATGCTCCTAATCTAAACTAAATTGAAAAATATACTCAAACATTATTTAAAAAAAATTAAGTAAAAAAATAGAGTTGTGATTGAAATAATATGAAGACTCTCAAATTAATTATTTTCAATAATGAAGTTTAATTCAATTGTTATTAATCTCAAATGAACCCCTTAAATATTCTATCTGTTTTATGTCGCCAACATATATTTGTTAGATACCATGAAAAACAAAAGCCGTTGAATTCAATCCGTCCGATAACAAAGACAGCGAGTATTTATTGCTTTTTCTTAGGATTATTAAATCTGAAAAAATATTGAAATTTTCATACAAATAATTTTGATACTTGTGGAATCGCTCAAACATGCTTTCTGAAATTTGTACACTGTTGGGTTCCCCGGAATGGTCCCTAGTTTCCTGTAATTTATGCCTTCTGGATTCAAAATCATCTACATCACAGGATTGTTTTCTGCACAAAATCCATCCATCGTTAGACGATAAGAATTTTTCCATCGTTGATCAAACAGTACATGTAGAATATTACATTATTTTGGATCTGGATCAAGGCAGCATTTGCATATATGCCATGCGGCGCCTCGAATCCGTGATCTCTCACCTGATATAATTATTATACGATCTGTACTGCTGTACATCATGTTGATCATGCTCCTTTGTCGGGTCTGATGGACTTGATTTTATGCTTAGTCAAGCCAACAATTTTGCCGCATTTATTGCTAACTTGATGTAGTTTGAGACCATACGGTCCATACCGATACCGTGGCTTCGCTGTCCAGATTGGAATTGGATATTTTTGCATCTCGAGCTGACGTGGAATCACTATCCAAAGGAGTCCTCACTCTTATCTTTTTCTAATAAAATTAGATAATAATTTGAAACCAAATTATTGCTAGATTATTTTTCGTTTTTATATCAATGACGGCAACTTAATACACATGGCAGAACATAGATAAATTCCTTGTTTAATATCGGAAGGTAATTACAGAAAAGGACTTTATTGTTATTATGTGCATATATGCTTGAAAGACTGTATTATTATATTAGACTTGGGACCATTCATGACGCAGTGGAACTTCCAGATTCAGAAAATAGATTCTATTATTGTTGCCAAAATAGTGTGTCGTAACCTTGAGTCCTTGACAGTTGACAGTCCTGGCAAGCATATCTTAAAAAAAAAAAAAAAATGTCATTATCGTCTCCCCAATAATTGCAACACCTCAATACTTGAGTCAATCATGTGGTATATGCTATATTGGATCTGCGGTTTATCTAACATTTTTAGATCCGGATCTATTTTATGGAAACTAGAGAATAATAATGACGACGACGATATAATAATAATAATAATAATAATTATTATTATTATCATCATCATCATCATCATTTTAGAACTGATTGCTGAATTAAATAAAATAATACCAAAAACAACATCGAACCGTTTGACAAGTCAAAAGGAGAGGAACCTTTGAGAAGTCATCGGGAAACGCACTTGTGACTAGGCCAGCCAACGGAAACAAAAAAAACGTTATGCCGTTACGTTTGCTGAAACGGAACAGTAAACAATACAGATATTTGTTTTGTATTCTTAATGAAACGGTAAACGGAACATGAAATGAAACAGTTTAACGTGTTTTTGTACATGCCGTTTAGTGAAATCATTTCGTTTAGTAAGTGGAACGGTAAACGGTAGCGAAATTCATTTCGTTTTGTTAACGGCACGGTAAACGGAACACCCCATTCCGTGTCCGTTTACCACGTTAATCAGGTCCACTTGTGACATTCGTGCATAAACTACAGTATAAAGTACGTAATCGTTGGAAAAATTCGTGTATTGCGTTACAAAAATATATAATGATATCAATAAAATAATGTTGTTCAATGAAGTATGATCGACCTCATAACTTTAGTAACAGTGCAAATGTATAACTGCACATATAGCAAGTTAATTTTTTTGAGGGTCCATATAGCAGATTAATTATCTCATATATAGCTTCTGACAAAGATTACATAATTTAGTTATAATGTAGTAGATCTACCTTTAAACAAAAATTTCTTCTTTTTCTGTTGTTAAAAACTGTACTATCGACACAAAATTTTACACCCAACTGATTATTTTCTAGTTTGTAAAGTCGGTTGTAGGAAATAAAAATGCCTATGGGAAATTGTTGATGTCCTTTCGTATAGAATATATTTCGTCAAAGGTTAGACCCGTAGCGTTCATCAGTAAGTCGTCACATTGTTGTTTCAACAGCAATAAACACTGATGAACAATATTAACCCCAAGTAATCGGCCTGATGAAAATTAACATGAGATTGCATGAACCAAAATAGAGTTAGTTGACTGTTGAAATAATTTTTCTTTTAGTGCTAGTCATTTTTGTTACATTAAACATAGCTTCACTGAATTTGAAATGTATACAAGGAACCAGATAATTTAAATAAACAATTAACAAAATTTAAACATTTTTTCTGTTAACACAAATATCTTTTTAATCTCTTTTAGACAGTCGATCGACATGTATTCCGGCGTGACACCACCGACAATCAGCTTTCTCGGAACTCCGAGTTTGAGCAGACTTTCGAGCTCATTCCTCACCTCCTCATTCGGAGGCAAACACTTCCCTGACATAATCAACTCGCTCTTCAAGCCCCTTTTACCCACAACATCAGATAATCAGCAGCAGCAACCTACACCGGAGGAGATCAAGAGCTCGCAATCTATTCTCATTCCGACGCCGTCTAGAAAGTCGTCTCTTGGTGTGATACCTGAAGATAAGAGAGTTGATGATCATGGTTTGCCGCTGTCACGACAATGCACCTTCTCTCAGGCTGTGCTCAATGGTACGTATAGTTACTCTGCTTATTTTTCTATTTTGGCTAAGTATCAGTTAGTAGAGGTTTTCTAACTTATAAAACATGGTTTTATATCGGAATTGCTTAGGACCATCCTTCAGATTCTATCATCCCCATCATCCTCACGCGTACGTAACTAACTCGCGTACGTAACTAACTCCTCCCTCACGCATACACTCTCGCACCTTCCCCTCCTCTGTATCCGCCCCTGTCCCCTCCTTCCTCCCACGTACACTGTCCCCCTCCCTCCTCCTCCCTGCTACGTACATCGTCCCCCCTCCCTCTCCTCCCCTCCTCCCTCCCATGTACACCGTCCCCCCACCCTTCTCCTCTTTCTCTACACACTTCATAACTGTTGAAGTTAATATATATAACTGTTGAAGTTATATGTGTAACTGTTGAAGTTATATATGTAGCTTGTTGAACTTATATATGTGACTATTGAAGTTAATATGTTATATATGTAACTGTTGAAGTTAATATATATAACTGTTGAAGTTAATATATGTAACTGTTGAAGTATATATGGATCTGTTGAAATTATATATGTGATTATTGAAGTTAATATGTTATATATGTAACTGTTGAATTTAATATATATAACTGTTGAAGTTAATATATGTAACTGTTGAAGTATATATGGATCTGTTGAAATTATATATGTGACTATTGAAGCTAATATGTTATATATGTAACTGTTGAAGTTAATATATATAACTGTTGAAGTTAATATATGTAACTGTTGAAGTATATATGGATCTGTTGAAATTATATATGTGACTATTGAAGTTAATATGTTATATATGTAATTGTTGAAATTAATATATATAACTGTTGAAGTTAATATATGTAACTGTTGAAGTATATATGGATCTGTTGAAATTATATATGTGACTATTGAAGTTAATATGTTATATATGTAACTGTTGAATTTAATATATATAACTCTTGAAGTTAATATATATAATTGTTGAACTTGGCATATTTAAATGTTGAATGTAATATTTAAAGTGGGCATATTTAAATTATTGAAGTTGGCATATATATTAGGTTCAACAGTTATATATATTAACTTCAACAGTTATATATATTAACTTCAACAATTATAATCAATATATAGTGTCAATATATAGTGTCTGTGAGAGAGGGGAGTGGGAGGGGGAGCACACGCGGAAGGAATGAGAGGGGGACGAGCGTACGTAGCAGGGAGAGAAACAGAGTGATTTCCAGAAATAGAAAACGCGTAGAGCCAAAAATAGAAAAACGCGTGGGGATGATAGGGATGATGAATATCGGGAATGATCCTTATCACCCCCGGTTTTATATCTCGAAACTATACGAACGTGGACACGTCCCTTTCTATTTTTCAAGATAAGAAACGAGTGAAGTTCGACACATTCAATATTCATTAAAAAAATATAGTCAGATTTTAAACATGCTACCATTACACGAGAAATATTATCTATGATTCTTTGATTATTGGGCAAAGATTAATTCATTTGTACCGACAAATGGAATTACTTATTTAAATAAATTAATGCATTGTACCGAAAATAAACGGGACAAAAATATTTCCATTTTGACATGTAGATAGAAATAAAAAAAGGAAAATGATAAACAAAAAAGATAGTAAAAAAAAAAAATTGGCTTTCTTGAAACTCCACTCGAATATAATTGCATCGTTTTTTTTCCCTTTCCCATCATGTGAAGCAATGAATCTAGACATGAATTTGGCGATGTCCAATTAGACCAACAGTACAATATCAATCTCATCACATGATTATTGTACTGCCAGTTATATGTCTAGATTCATGATTAACGACGCTATCGCGCCTCAGGAATTTAATGGCAAATTATTGGGGAGAGTTTCAGTTTTTATACAAAAAAAAAAATGTCTATGTTATGAGCTGTCAAACTAATTTACAACTTGATTTGACATGCTTGAGATTAACTGATAAATAAATATAAGTCATTGGATTTAGAATTTCTAACTTTAATCGTGTCATGATTCATTTACTTGTAAGTGATTGTACTTGCGACATCTATATTGTGTGATATCAAATTGTCAAAATTAAAAAGGTACAATTAAAGAAAAATAAATGAACAAGAATCGAGTCAAAATATATACCCTTCAAATTGCATGCTATCATTTTATTTCCCCCCAGGATGTGCCGCTCTTTTGTTTGAACAAAGAAGGAAAAAAAAAAGTTAAATAAATAATAACATTTTTTACTATAGACGATTCTACTAAATTACTTCTGTAATACAATGCCCAAATGAGCTTTTTTGTTTGACGGTTGGTTTGGTTATGCCCAAATGAGCTGTTGACTTATATTCTATGCCTAGTTTGTATTCTAATTTGTTGGAAAATATATGGTTTTGCATCCATTTCACTTCTTCCAATTTTCTCGCAATTATACTTTCAAATTTCACATTTCAATTTAGTACTAGATACACATAGTATGATTAATGAATCGATTCTATTTTAACTTTGAAAAGTCATATAAAGAAATAATATCCTAGTTGAGCCAGCGTGATGGAGCAGGCAAAACATGGGACCGAGGCATGCCATCTTGTCACTCTAGGAAAAACAAAACAGTCTTTTTGTTGCTTCAATAATTTGCCCTTGTCATGTTCAAATAATTCCTTGGCATATTCCTCCGATTCATTTAATATTATTTTTTGGTCCCACCTCAGAAATTTTAATAGTAATAACGTGATTACATTAGCATTTTCCATGTTCTTGGTTGCAATTCTTTTGATATTTGAAAATATAATTAAATGATCAAAATATTGGAACTTGTGTTTAATTTGGTCAGGAATGTCAAAGAGTTCTCATCATCATACCTTTAACTTGACAAGATTCTCTCTGTTTTTTTTATTACTATTTTTCCGTATATTAATTAGGGAAACAATAAGGGAATACATAAATTTTGGTGTCACTTCTGTTAGGAAATATAGTCAATAAAAATAATTAACTGATTTAGTTAGCACATGGCAAGTGATACAGCATTAAATTCGCTCTATCATGGACATGTGAATAGCTGGGGTAGGTGGGACCGAAATCCTCTACAGCCGTAAATGGCTGTAGAGACGTCTAGCCAACCCTATTTTTTACAAAATAAAAAAGTTTTAAAATTAAAATGATGAATGTAAACCGTTGATCTTGTTCAAATTTACGGGAGATGCATTTTCATATAAGTTTTAAAAATTATAGAGTTGATTTGATACTAGATCAAGTGGTTAACAAATGAACGAATCTGGTTAACTATCACTAATTAATTCTAATACGTTCATTTGTTGACCACTTGATCTAGTATCAAATCAACTCTAAAATTTATAAAACTTATATGAAAATGCATCTCCCGTAAATTTAAATAAGATCAACGGTTTACATTCATCATTTTAATTTTAAAATTTTTTAATTTTGCAAAAAATAAAGTTGGCTGGACATCTCTACAGCCATTTACGGCTGTAGAGGATGTCGGTCCGGGGTAGGTGGCGTTTCTCCGCTTCTCATAAAGAAAGTGATGGATAATAATTGAGAAATTGAGGCGACACCTCAATAATTTCATTTTCAATTAATTCCCAAATCCCAATTTGTGATGCTTTCAGTTTTCAACGTCCAATTGTGTTCTATTTGACTCAGTTTTATTCTGTAGTTCCCATCTTCATTTATAGTACTGGCCAGTGGCCGAAAATCATGTTACGTCTTAGATTGCAAGTCCCGAATTTTTATCGACCAATTTCTCTGTATAAATTTTGTATACTTGTAGCTAATCAATTACAGGTATTATGTTCTCTGTGAAAAAAAGCCAGTTTGGAATTTAACTTCACCAAAGATTTTACAACAAAAAAAAAAACATTTTCTTTTTACCTAGAAAAAATGACATGCATTCTCGACTTCTGGTTGGAAAATAGTACATCATAAAGGAAGCTTAGATTTTATTTATTTGTTTTTTTTTTGACAATCCAAATAGCCCGTAGGCTAATTGAAGCTTAAAAAATTACAAAAAAAAAAACAAAGGAGATGTTTATTTGAAATTCAAATTCAGGCATTCAGCCGAGGTTTATAAACAATAAAGACTTTTTCATATAAAATAAATAACAATTTTTCCTGTATGAAATTTTCATTGGTTCATCTGCTCAAAAAAAAAAAAAATAATTTTTAACCGCACGTTCCTTAAGATAAGAATTACTGTAGATAGATCTTTTTTATTACCTCAAGGAATGCAATGCAATCCACGAAAGATTACCATAGTGGTAAAATATCTAACGGGCCGTTTGGATCGCTTAGGAATAAGAAGAATAGTCTATTTCTAGACGAAAAATATTGGAAAGTGTGTAACTTTGTGAAGAGTTTGAACGGTTAGAAATAAATTTCCGTCTAAAAAGAAACTATTCCTCTTATTCCTAAACGATCCAATCAGCCCTAAATTATTGGGATTGTACATAGCACAAATGTAAACACAGGAATCATTCCTATGGGGTGCGTTTGGATAGGTGTGGAAAGAAAGGAAGAAGTGGGAAGAAGTATTAGGAAGTGTGTAATTTTGTGAAAAATTTAGATTATTTATAATTTTTTCTTCTTCTTCTTCTTTCTTTCAACAATCCAAACGCACCCATGATGCATAAAAGATATTCCGAGAATGTGGTAGCCACCCTGTGTCAGTAATGATATGCAGTTAATGTTCCCATGTGAATGTGATACGTCCCATCTAGTCATGTTATTATTAGAACAATTGGTCATAACGTGGATAACCACATCTAATAATCACATATTCGCATGCAGTCATTACGCGGGTTACCACATTCTATTATGTTTTTAAAGTATCCCTGTATATTTTTTGTGGCCTGATAGACCAAAAAAAAAAAAACGTTATAAATATTTTTGTCTAGATAGCAGCATACATTTTTGTTCCAATGTTGTAAATATTTTTTACCTAGGCATACCGCATACTACGTACATTAGTTGTTCTTCTATAAAGGTAAGAATATATAGGCTCAATTTTGTCCTTATTTGTTACCGGAACTCTTTTTCTTACTTTTTTCATTTTGTCATCCGAATCTGATCTAGATTGGTATAAGCACCTAGACAGATGTGTTTAAGTCCTTCACTCCTTTGAAATTGCTTGATTTCCTTTTTTTTTTAAATTTATTTCAGTTCATGAAAGCTATCCCAATTATGTTTCAATTGGGTCGTTCTTAAGTGGGCCAAAACCAATATGTAAGGCCCAGTTAAATTGAAATCTGAAATTTTTTGGACAATGTGGGCTACATGGTTTGTATTCTTCCTGATTGAACTGGAAATTATCTGATCCAACCCGAACCCGAAGGAATCTCAAACCGCTGCCATGAATCAAATCAATATTCTATTTGATTTTTATTACATCTCTTTATTATATAATTGTGCGGATTGGACGTGGCTTATTTTATTAAACTATAATTGTTGTTCATTTTTATTGTTATTATTTGTTCCCTTTTTGTTGGTGGTTGAGGGGTGTGTGTTTTTGTGATTGGGGCAGATGTTTTAGCAAGTACATTTACAAAGTTCACTTCAAGTTTAAACAGTACAAGAAAAATAGATCAGAATAAAATTATCTAGAAGGTGCATTGGAGTCATTGCAATTACATACTTTATAATGATTAATTATATGGGCATGCAGGAGTAAATGTGCTATGCGGTGTTGGGCTCCTTTCAGCACCATATGCAATCAAGGAAGGTGGCTGGCTTGGGCTTATTATTCTCTTCGTATTTGGTATATTGGCATTCTACACTGGTCTTCTTTTGCGCAAGTGCCTTGATAGTGAGCCAGGGCTGGAGACCTACCCCGACATTGGTCAGGCAGCTTTTGGCACTGTCGGTCGTATTGCCATTTCAGTTAGGCACCTTCCATTGGTTTTTATATTTTTGTGTTATCCAGAATTTGAAAGTACAGTAGTTTGGTACTATATTTTTATTCATAAGAATGAGAAAATAAGTTAAATAGCAGTGGTTTAATTCAAAATTTGTTATATATATATGCATGTCTCCACATTTTACATAAAAATTGGTACTGCAACATTTCAGTGTAGCAATCATTAGATCAATTCAAAGTGAAAAGCCATATTATCTGGAGATGCAAGCATTCCAGCATCTGACAGAAAAGTTGAAAGATTTGCTTTCTTTTAAATTTGAAAGAAACACATAGCATTGATTATATACATGTACTGATGTGCAAGCTAACTCAATTGATACCATACCAGTAAACCTTAGTTTCTCAGATCTGCATGCTGACATAAAAAATTGTTTCTGAAACATAGTCTCATTTTATATACATCATTGATTTGATGAAACTAATATGCTTTTCTTTGGTATATTTGCAGATTGCCCTCTATATGGAATTATATGTAAGTGCATACTATTGCTCGCTAAATGAATATCTAATTCATTCTACATAAATTGGAAAGAAAATATATTATACCAAATGATATAACCAATCGATCTGTTTAGAAAGAACAAGCCTTGATTCAAGCAAGGACAAAATCATTCTTTCTAGTTTTCCATTGAATTTATCTGCCAGTATAATAGATTTTTTACCATTGGTTCTGTACTGTGTTTCCTTAGGCTTGCTGTGTGGAGTACATAATTCTAGAGAGTGACAATTTGTCCTCATTATTTCCAAATGCACACTTAAGTATTGGTGGCTTGTATCTTAATTCACATGTCTTCTTCGCCATTTTGACAACTTTCATTGTGCTACCCACCACCTGGTTCCGAGACCTGAGTGTTCTCAGCTACATTTCAGGTCAAATTTCACCCAAGTATTTTATTTTATTTAATTTTTTATTTGTTATGTATGTTTTCCGAGTTGCTAAATTGAAGGTCTGCATAAGTGAGACAGAAAATGTTTATTTAGTTTTTCTTTTTTCCTTTTAAAGCTGGAGGAGTGATAGCATCCATATTGGTCGTCGTTTGTTTATATTGGGCGGGATTAATAGACCATGTTGGGTTTGAAAGCAAGAACGACTCAATTCTCAGTTTATCTGGTATGCCAATAGCAATAGGATTATATGGGTATGCCTATTCAGGCCATGCAGTATTCCCCAACATTTATTCCTCCCTCAAGAACAAGGAACAGTTTCCCTCGGTTCTCCTTACCAGGTAATTGAGTAATTTTGTTTATTTGATGCATACTACATTCTGAGCCTCATCGTATAGCTGCTAATTACAATTTAAACTTTTATGTAGTTTTATAATATCCACCACCTTGTTTGCGGGAGCCGGGGCGTTAGGGTACATGATGTTTGGGGAAACTTCTGAATCTCAATTCACTCTCAATTTGCCTACTAAATTGGTTGTCTCCAAAGTTGCTGTTTGGACTACAGTAATTCTCTTTATCACGTTTCTGTATATGTATTGTTTTATGATTTTGCTATCAACTTACAAATCATATAAGTATCTTCAAGCACACCCAATGAAAACATTCTAACTTAGTTAACGTTTTATTCTACTTTGTTGCAGGTGGTGAACCCAATTACCAAATATCCTTCTCAATATGTTTCGTGTTTATATATTTTATTATATAATCTTCTAGGTTCTTGAAACATTAGTTACTTTTCATTTACCATACTAAGAATGAATGAGCTACTATTCTTTTTAGATCTACCTGATGCATTCATGTTTCATGAAATTAGTAGATGCAGACCTTAACTAGTAATCACATATGCCTTGACACTCATGCCCATGGCATTGAGTTTTGAGGAGTTGATACCTTCAAATCAACAAAAGTCACACCTATATGCAATTGCAATTCGGAGTGCACTCACAATATCTACTCTGTTAGTAGCCCTCTCGGTGCCCTTCTTCGGTTAGTTGCCCTTCGTACATTCAACTTTTTATACATGTTTTCAATACCATGTACATGTCTATAACTGGATGTATAATTTTGTATAACTACAATATATTCTCTTGACAGGACTGGTAATGTCATTGGTCGGATCTCTTCTTACGATGCTTGTGGTAAATATCATGTTAATTTTGATTCTTTCATCTATTTTAGTATGCACAGACGTGATGGCATTTGTTAAATTTTGCAGGCATTCATCATTCCTTGTGCTTGTTTCTTGAGCATTGTTAGGGGAAAAATTACTTGGCTCCAGGTAAATTACAGTTCCCTTAGCTCATTCTTGGTTTTTGGTTATTCCATGGTAGTAGTCTGATGATTCCGTTTTAATTTATTTTTGTGGATTTTTTATTCTCTAATACTGCATGTCAAGACCTGCTGCCCGCTAAATTGCCTGTTATGAGATAGCATGGACCTCTCACCTCTGTATGATGCATCTTAGCATTGAAAATTGCTATTTTCTTACAAGAATTTATATATATTTTTTCCAGGGGTCGCTATGCGCTTTAATCATTGCTGTAGGCGTTGCAACTGTTGGCGTAGGCACATCTTCATCTCTTGCTCAAATTATACAGAACTTAAGTTAAACAGAGTACGTTAAATATTCAAATGGAATAGAAAATTTTGTCCTGTCAATATATTTATGTTATATGTATATCTAGTTATAAACATTTGGTTGTTATTTTCCATTTGGATATATTGGATAGTACATTGTTGGCATTTTTGTTGTTATTGTTTGAACGATCAATTAAGAGTTGTGAGATAATTTGGTGATGTACTATGACCTTTTGGAAAGACAGTATTTATGCTGCTTTTTCTTTGGCAATGCTCCCTTCAATTACTAGTGCTGTTCTCTTTCTTCCGATCCGTTTTGACGTCTTCCAATACAAAAGTTTTCAAAAATTGATCAAGTATTAATATAATGGCTCAATCCCTTTCAATAACTCACAAAAAGAAAAAAAGGAAAGAAAGTGGCTCTAGCAAGGAATTAGCAGCACCAGTGGTTATCAAGATTTATTTGAACTATCAAGTAGCAAGAAAATGGTTTGCAGATTTCACCCAAAAAAACATCAAGAGCAAAAATTTACCTATATCTAGAAAAGATCAAGCATTGCCATTACCAGGCTAGATATTTTAACTACCCTTGCGGAATTCTTTTATTCAATTAAATAAATTTAAAATGGCTAGAAATTGATATGACATTATGTCAGAATGTTTAGTTCATAGGTCTTTGCAAAATAATAGTTCTTCAAAAGCTACAGGTCTTTCTAACATGAGCATGTTAGAATGCATTTTTGCGACTGCTATTTTCAATTAATGAAGATTAGAGAGTATACATCTAATTTTCCCTAAAAAAATAGAAAGAAGGAGACAAAAGGAGGGGGACGCAACAGAAAGCCGTTGAGGCTGTTGTAATCGACGGGCTTGGATCTATTTCTATTCTAATTCAGTAATTCGAATTATGGAGACGAAACCAATCGCCTATAAATAAGGGAGGTGAAGGAGAGTTGAGGACCCTTTTTGGAGAGAGAGAGAGCACATAGTAGAGAGTAGGGTTTACCAAACGGGGCGGGGCGGGTCGAGGCGGTCCAACCCGCGACGGTCCACGGGTTAGGACGGGGCGGGTTAGGACGGTCCACGGGTTAAGACGGGGCGGGTTAGGACGGTCCATTCTAGAAATCTTGACCCTAACCCTTCTTAAACCCGCCCCATGTAACCCGCACGGGTTATGACGGTCCGGTCCGGTCCAGTCCGCCGGTTTTTATTTATTTTATTACTATATTATTTTTTTTAATTTTTCGTTAGTATATATATAAACTACATATATATTATATACTATAATAATCACTATAAATTTTTTTTGTTGTTTTTCTCTTTTCTGTTTTTTTTCAATATTTTTCCTTTTTTTCAATATTGTTTTCTGTTTTTTTTTATTTTTCGTAAATTATTTTTATATTTCACTTTTACGTTTTTCTTTTATTTTCTTAAATGAAAAAAATTGAATATAATTATATAAAGTTACATTCCTCTTTTTTTCGAGTTTGGAACCGGCTATGCTATTAAATTATTTTATAAAATAATAACATAGGCGGAGTTATAAAATAAAATAATAACATTGCACGGGTTTAAGACGGGTTGACGGGGCGGGGCGGTCCGGTCCACGGGTTAAGACGGGGCGGGTTAACGCTGGTTTTTTTAGAAAGGGCGGCCCAAATCCGCCGTAGACCCGCCCCGATCTAACCCTTCGACCCATCACGGTCCATGAACGGTCCGGGGCGGTCCGGTCCATGGGACGGGTTTGGGGCGGAGCGGGTTTGACCCGGCGGGTTTTTGGTAAACACTAGTAGAGAGTTAGGTTTAGAGCGAGAAAAAAAGAAGCATTTTCTACAAGCATTTGTTAGGCATAGCTATAGAGAGAAAGAAATGTAGAGGAAAGGTAGCTAAATAAGTTGTATAAAGAAATATAAGTATCTTTAAGTGGGGGAGAGATGATTTGAAATGATCAACGACCTCGAAATTGTAAATCTTACATCTGGTTTTGATAAAAGAATAAAGCATTGGATTATTAATGATTGTGATATTTTGCATTGATTTGTTAAGTGTTAGTGCGTAGTTTCTCTTTTTTAGATCGGAGAAGGTCAACCAGAAACACTGCTGTCATGTGGATCTTCAATTCCGAGATGAGGTTTGTTTTCATTTATTCTTTAAAACAAATTAAATATTTGGTTTGAGCTTCTCAAATCAAAGGAAAAGATCAATCAAGATTCAAGGAGCACGACTCTCATGGTGGATCTTGGATCTTGAAATGAAAAGTTTAAATTGTACAATTAATCAATTATTAAGTTCGCAATTTCTTTCATGTTGTATTGATCTCTATCCTTTTGAATCTGATCTCTTACTGTTTGAGAGCAAGGCTCTCATGGCGGAATTGCTATCCAACAAGGAGCTCGGCTCTTTCGCTAGACTCTCTCTTTGAACTGCTTAGAGGTTCAGACTCTATAGTTGATTAACCACAGAAAAATTAGATATAACCTCTCTTTATTTGGATATAACCCCCTACAATCTTTAATATTGGGTATAACCCCCTTTAATCATGATAGTCTAGGATATAAATCCCTTTTAATCATTCTAACAATATTTTAAAGTAAATAATGAACTACATTAATTTTTGACGAAAATATCCTCCTTGAACGTTTCATCTTCCTCCTTCATCCAAAACAGAAAAGTAAAGTCTCCAATTGCAATTCGCAAATCTACCTAAATTACAATCTCTCTAGGTGTGCGTTAAATAACAATGAAGAGTTGGAGACAAAAGAATTAAACAAGAAGTAAGAGGAATTTATTTGTATACTTATATATATCCTTATATGCATGCAGCGTGCTGTACTAAAATGAAACCCTCAAAATCCCTGCAACCGTGCACATCTATATGCTTCTTTATTTAATTTATTATTACTTCAAAAAGGACTAGGAAAGTAGCTTTTTATCATTCAACAAAACAAATTATGGGTCAGTACTATAACGCAACTAGATCAAATTATAATTTGTTGATAGTAAATTTTGCAATATCATTGTTTCAATATATGGAGGGGAAAAAATCAATGCCCTCCATTATTGTTTATTGAAACAACCTACTGCAACATAGTGATAATATAGCATTGTTATATTTTGCCTTTAATTTCAATAAAAATTTATATATTTACAATTAGATACTAGTTTGAAATGGAACAATTCAGGCGCCCAAGTTGTTGCCTTTTTTATAATACACGACAAGATGGAAAGGTGAGAGAGAGAGCAAGGGTATTTAAGTCATAAAATTAAATAATAGATAAAAAAATTGTTAAAATAAATAAAAGGGGTTTATATCTTAGACTATCATGATTAGAAGGATTATATCTAATATCAAAGATTGGAGGGGATTATATCTAAATGAAAAAGATTTGAGAGGGTTATATCCAATTTTTTCATTAACCTAATTGCGATTATTTTAGCTCAATCTTCATTAAACTTAAAAAATAAGAGAGAGTTTTGGAAAGATGTTGCCAAATTTTATCCAAATTTTTTTAGATATTGATTTTTGTCTTCTTCAATTCACTCTCTGTAATTGAATTGTTCTTTTTATTTCAGATTTCTCCAACATTTTAGTTTAGCATATGATAGCTACGGCATAGTTTAGTAAATTCATTGAAAACTGCAAAAATCTCGTTGAAGACTCTATTGCATTTAAATGTCAAATATCATATTACTTGAAATAAAGTAAATAAGACCTTTTACATGAATGCATGAAGCAAAAACATGGCATGGTGCCATTGCTCATACATTCGACATGCTTGCAGGTGGCCCACTAGTAGGGATGAAAACGGATCAGATATTATCCGATCCGATCCGCGTTCGTATTCGAAAAGTTGCGGATTCGGATATTAACATCCGGATCCAAACGGATGCGGATGCGGATACGGATATTTTTAAACGGATACGGATGCGAATATGAGAACGTAAAATGGTGCGGATACGGATGCGAATACGGTTAAATATCCGCATCCGAAACACTTGTGAAAACGGATATCCGTTAATAGATGGGCCATCATTTTTTATATTGTATTTTATATGAATTGTGTTCAACTCAAATTCCCAAATCACAAAATTGAAAAATCACATCTTCGTTCTCTCTCTCTCGTCTCAACATTGAACCCTAATTTAGCCCTGCGCTGGATGCGCAGCGGCATAGGCCGGTAGGCGCCTGACTATCTCCGCTCACAACCACTCTCAAGATCTTCGCTTGCAACCGTTCTCACGATCTCTGCTTGCAACCGCTTTACTGTGACCTGGTAAGATCCATAGTGTCTTTCTTTACACATTCAATTTCGTGATGTTTTCTTAGTTCTCGATTTTTAAAAGGTACTAAAAAATATCTGGAAGTTTTAGATGGTGAGCAGGTGAGGCGTATGTTAAGGATTTATTTTTTAAATGTTTTATCTTTTTGAAACAGAAATCGTAAGTGTGAATGTTGAATACAATTGGTTGTCTTTATCTTTATTTACTCCTTTTGAGGTAACCTGTCTCATTTTCAAACAACAACTTGCTTTTTTTTATATTATCCAATTTGTATTAATAAAAATATTGGGGCCCACTAAGAAAAGGGGTTTGCAGTTGAGATCATTGTGTTTAGTTAGCACTTAGCAGTAGATAAAAAAGAATTCTTACTGTTAGGTTCCAATATTGAAAGATTAAATTAGGCTATGCAATGAATGTACAATGAAATTTCATTTGTTAACAGCTCATGATTGTGATTATTATTCTGATGCTTTTATCTAGTTCAGTATAATTTTGTAAAATGAATAATTGCAATTTAATTAATTAATTGGGATTTAAAATTTCAGGTTAATTTCTTTAAACAATGGCATCATCAAGTCAACCTACTCAACTTGAGGTCCCACCTCCATCAGCTTCTGTACCTATTACCAATACGGATACAATTGTTCCTGAGATTGACACTAGGTCTTTGAAGAAACAAAAGAAACCGACTTCTGAAGCTTGGAAATGGTTTGACAGAGAAGATGTGGAAAGGGTTGTAGATGGAAAGAAAGTAAAGGTGGTTGCAATGTGTAAAATTTGCAAAAGACTGTTTGATGGATCTAGCAAAGGAGGAACTACTCACTTGCTGAATCATATTAGATCTAAGCATGAGACACAGAAAGGGCAGAAAGAGTTGAATGCAACAAGGGTTGGGGAGGAACAGAAGCTAGAGGCATTCATTTATGATGAAGGTGTGAGTAAGAAAAAGTTGGCGTTGGCCATAACAATGCATGAGTATCCATTTAGTATTGTGCAACATGAGTTCTTCGTGGACTTTGTTAAATCTCTCCGCCCCTCTTTTCCCATGAATTCTCGAGTTACATATAGAAGTGAGATATTAGAAATTTTTAAAGAGAAAAAGGATCAACTTTATTTTTTATTTGGGTCCCTTTCTTGTCGATTGAGTGCCACCATGGATCTCTGGACTTCAAGACATAATAAGAGTTATATGTGTATAACCGTGCATTCCATTGATGTTAGTTGGAATGTTCAAAAAAGAATCCTAAGGTTCAAGCTTTCAGACGGGAGGCATACGGGGCTAAATTTGGCTGAGGCGGTAATGATGAGCTTGTTTGATTGGAATGTTGATGGAAAAATGTTCTCTCTCACATTAGACAATGATAGTGCTAATGGCTTGTGTGTGATTGAGATGATCAGACGGTTAAATGGCAATCAAGCACTTTGTTGTGGCGGAAGGTTCTTTCATGTGAGATGTGCAGCCCACATCATTAATTTAGTCGTGCAAGCTGGGATAAATGCAATAAAGCAAAGCATTGAGAATGTAAGATGAGCTGTTAACAAAATTAAAAACTCTCCGTTACTTGAGGAGGAGTTTAGAAGAAGGGCGACTGAGGTTGGTCTAGACTCTTCTAAAGTGCTATCTTCTGATGTTAGTACACGGTGGAATTCGACCTATTTTATGCTAAGGGATGCTCTGTATTTCAGGAATGCATTTAAGAGGATGCATTCTGTTGATCCTACAACGTTTGCTGATTTGCAATCAAATGAACCGTGGGATGAAGTAAGCGCATTGTGCAAATGTTTGCGCATCTTTCACTTAATTATTGAATTGTTTTAAGGTACATCATATCCTACCTCAAACTTGTTTTTCATAAAGTTCAGTGAAATTAAGTTGAAAATTGAAGGTTGGTGTAAGAGTAAAAATACAACAATTGCCAATATGGCTCTTGTTATGAAGATTAAGTTTGCCAAATACTGGGAGAAGACAAACATGATATTGGCAATAGCTTGTTTTCTAGACCCTCGATATAAAATGGGTATGATTGAATATTATTATCCAAGATTCTATGGGGCTGGAGGGACCAAAGAAATTGAGGAGTTTAAGAAAGTTTTAATGGAGTTGCATAAAGAGTATGCATTGAAGGTTGAAAATAGTGACACTGGGAGACAAGTTAGTGGAGGCAGAGGTACTACTGTTGGTGATAATTCAGGTATGGGTGATGAAGATGATGAGGATGAGGAATCAGGATTTCACCAATATATGTTGCAAAGGAGTCAGCCTACATCTCTGAAATCTGATTTGGATCATTATATGGAGAGACATACCATATCTCACCTTCAAGGTCAAGAATTTGATATACTTTCATGGTGGAAAACTGAAGGTCGCGATTACCCTATTTTTAAGGAGAATTGCTTGTGATGTGTTGGCCATACCCATTACTACTGTTGCATCAGAGTCTGCTTTTAGCACATGTGGTCGGGTAATTCGGCCACACCGAAGTAAATTGGATCCAGAGATTGTTGAAGCATTAATTTGCACACAAGATTGGATTAGATCAGAGAGAAAATTAGGTGATGTTTTATTCATCAATTTTCTTTTATATATTTGGTTTCTTAAGAACTTACATTTGATTTTTTTTTTATTTTAGGTGACGTGCCAACATTATTAGATGTTCTGGAAGAATACGAGGGAGCTTCTGTTTAGTCAATGGCACAAGATGGTTCAACTCTAATACTAATAGAAGACTTCTGATTTGATGACTTAGACTTTATTAGATGTGATGATAATTATTTTGTTAGTAATATGGTGCACTTTTTGGAAATAGCATCATGATTGATACATAGATCTATTTCAATTATATAGCAACAGAATTGACAATTATTTTGTTTATGATGATATGATATGATTTGACTTGACTATATTGTTGGAATTCAGAATGTTTAAATGAATCTCGTTTGCTTTCAGTTTTAGTCCTTTTTTTCCCTTTTGTTTGTAATCATTGTATTTCTATGTTGTTTTGAGCATGTTTTTTTTGCTACAACTTAAACACCTAATATGTCATTCGGACCTGTTATAATTGACCATAAAATTCTCTTTCAAAATCATCATAATTTGACGAAGTGCGCTGCTGCCTGCTGGTCATGCACTCTTGACTAAGTAGTAGCATACGGCGAGTATATTGAATATCGTTATATTTAGCTATTGTAAATAAATTTAAAAAACTTAAAATGCAATTCGTATTCGGCAAAATATATTCGTATTTGACTCCGTATCCGATAATATCCGAACCGTATTCGTATTCGTTTAATATCCGAACCGTATCCGTATTCGAATGCATCCGAATTCGTATCCGTATTCGAAAAAAATATGAATGCGAATATGGAAAGACCAACATCCGATCCGTATCCGATCCGTTTTCATCCCTACCCACTAGAGTCGAAAAGTAGGGGAAATTGCTTTGCTCGCGCCACCATTTAGAGATTTACATCCATTTTTGACTTGACTAAAATATCCTTGGCAATTATATAAAAAATCCAGGTCCATTCAGGAATACAGAGGGTATTTCGACCGGAGGAAAAAAAATACGAGTGAATATAAAGACATGAGCAAAACAATTCCGTACAGGAAATTGATTCATCAACGAGTTGTAATTTATTTTTTTGCCAAGCTCAGATCACCTTATTGAATTTGATAATTTTTAAATATTTGAACTTTTCAAAATTTTTTTTAATTTTCAGCTTGTTGAAACTTTTCAAAATTTGACAATTTCGAATTTTTAGTTTTCAAGAATTTAAAATTTCGACAAGTTAAAAATCCGATTTTTTTAAAAATTTGAAGAGAAATTTCGAATTTTTAGTTTTTTTTATTTTCAAAATTTGAAATTTGGATATCTGAATTTTTCAAAATTTGAAAATCCCTCCTCTTCTTAAACTATAAATTATAAATGCTGTATTAATTTTGGACGCAAGCAACATTAAACATCAAGAAAAATTAATAAAATTTATTTATATATATTATTATTTTTTGTTTTAAGAAAAAAAATGTCCTTAGATTTTTTTTATCGAACATGTCAACAACTGTACACAAACTTGCTGAATATTTCAGCAGACCCTTTAATGTAAGAATTAAACCAAATATATTTTTATATTTCTGAATGTCAATAATTTTCATATCTTTCTCGCGTGCCAAAAATCTGATCAACAGAGAGAAGCTATTAGCTACGTCAAAGTGAAAAGCCCACAAAACTCAGTTATATACTTGCACGTGATACTTCATACTTGAACTTGACGACGATTCGGTGCCATTTGTTCTACAAAACCGAGTAAAACGAAACAAAACAAACCACTAGCGCAAAAACTGGGGGTCAAAACAACCCGCTCCACGAAAGCATACACCAATACAAACCACACCTAACTCCAACCTCAGAACAAAACCCTAATATCTTCCCAGAAAGCGTCGCATTTCGCATCGACCTCTCGTCTCCTCTCTACCCCACCAAAACCTTCGACCCCACCACAAGTCCAAGACAAAACAAAAACAAAAGTACAAAACCCTTATAAAATCTCAAATCCAACCATGTCTTCTTCAGATTTTGTTTTGTACGCTCCGATCGCTCTTGCTCCTTCTTCTTCTCAAATCCTACCTCCACCTGGCGCCGACGCAACCACCTCCCGCTCCGTCACGCGCCGCCGCCGCTCCACCACCTCCTCCTCCACCTCCGCCTCGAAGGATCGCCACACTAAAGTATGCGGCCGTGGTCGCCGTGTCCGCCTCCCTGCTATGGTCGCGGCGCGTCTCTTCCAACTGACGCGCGAACTCAACCATCGTACGGACGGAGAGACCATTGAGTGGCTTCTCCGACAAGCCGAGCCCTCCATTGTGGCTGCCACTGGGTCCGGGATCAATCTGATGCAGGAGATGCCGCATGAGGTGCCGCCACAGCCGCATGCCTTCTTTCCGTACTTCACTTCCATGCTGATGCAACCAGGTCCAGCTGTCACTGTGGCTGAGGAAGGGAATGATCGGGTGGTGACGAATTGAAGCCGGGTGTAACATTAAAGGTTATCTTATTTTGGTTTAGTTTCGGTATCACGTCTTAATTTTAGGGTTTTAAGAGGAGAGAGAGAGAGTAGTATGCTATAGATGACTAGACTGACTACAAATTGGAATGAAATTAATGTTTCTAGGTTTTTGTTACTGGATACTACTTGTGTTAATTAGAATATATACTAATTGTTCTAGGTTTCAAGATGTTTTTGTGTTGCCCTCTTGATTCCTCTTTTGCTTTGCAGTTGCTAGATCAACAGTTATCTATTAGGATTAGTTAGGGTGAGTTTGGATCATCTAAGAATAAAATTACGATTAGTTATTCGGAGTAAAAAATATTATTCCTAAACAATCAAGAATAAGTTTTTTGGGATCTAGAGTGTTATTTTTAAGTGTCCAATATCTGGATTAAATTTTTATTCTTAGAGTGTTTGGGTTATTTTTTTAATCCGGATTAAAAAGTGGTCCCAATCACTTCTTAATCCACATTAATAAGATGATCCAAACACCCTAGGAATAAAGGGGCCGTTTGGATCGCCTCCTATTCCTAGGCATAAAGTATTAGGAAGTGTGTAATTTTGTGAAGAGTTTGGATTGTTTATAATAAATTTATGCTCAGAAATAGGAAATTCTCCAAATTCCCACTTGATCCAAACGGCTCCAAAAATTAAATTTAAGATGTTGGACCACTTAAAAATAACACTCTAGATCCCAAAAAGCTTATTCTTGATCGTTTAAGAATAATATTTTTTACTCCAAATAACTAATCCTAATTTTTTTCTTAGATGATCCAAAAGCACACTATAATATTAAAACTTGTGGGATGAGCAAAGAAACCTATTCTGATTATAATATGCAAACTCAAAGTTTGTCATTGCACACCATCCATTAAGAAAAAATGATAATGGAAATTGCTAATTTATTTATTTGACCCTGCATTATTATGTACATGGTTACTTGTAACTGATATCCATACTGTTACATTGATTGTCCATATTAGATTCCTGGTTTTGCCTCTATATTGTGTAGTTTTGTTGTTGGTTACTTGGTTTCTAGGTTGCATTCCTGTTTTATGAGGGGCTATTGAATGCATTTTGTCTGTTTATCTAGACTATTAAGTTACATTTCTTTGTGATAGGCTCAACAAAAATAATTATTGTACTGATGGTTTGGGAATATGACTCAGCTTCTGTAATACATTTTCTTAATATTGATGCAACAGCTTCTGTCAAACCTTTTTGTTTGGTCAGGTTAACTGATCAGTATTTTTTTGTTAATAGTAATTGTTGGATATTTTTAGGGCTAATTAAGTGTGATTCTCAGTAATTTTCCTTCCTTTATATGGAGAATTTTATTGATTGGCCCTTCTTTCAGAGTCCTTAGCACCAACGCTCCCCCCCCTCCCCCACCCCAACACAACCCTCAAATCCAAATTGCTGTTAGAGGCCCAGCATATCTTAACTTACTGTTTTCTCTTGCCCTCTTATTTCAGTTAACTTTTCCATGCGAATGCTATATTATTATAATTATGTTATATATATGGATGTCCCGAATGTGGCAGCTTTCTCTCTCCAACTTACAACTTCCTGCCAAGGCATTCTTCTTTCCCTTATCTAGCAAATCCTCTTGTAATCACATGCAAGTTAAGTTACTATTCTCCTATAATGAACGACATGTTTATGTCTAGTATCATGGGGTTCTTGTTCTCTTGAGTGAATTTGCACAAATGGTATTAATTTCTGATTCATCTAATTATGGGGTGATGAATTTGTTGAAACACTGAGTTTTCCCCTGATGAAATCAACACTGATGAGCTGATTTAGACAATCTTTACTAGACATTGTTCATTAATTCAGCACACTGACAGTTTATGGCGGGACCATGGAATATGTTTATTTTTAATTGCAAATGTATGTGAAGTTTCTCTTTATGGGGAGAGCACGGCAATAAATAGGAAGAGGGGAAGTTAAAAGGTAACCAAGTGTTTGTATTGATTTAAATTTAAATTATCTTCATGTTTCATCATGATTTCATTAGAAAAGCATTATACAATTATTCCAACTTATTTACTTCGATGTTTGTATGTGCTTCATGTTATTGCCCTTTTCTCCGCTAGTTTCTAAGAGTAGTATCTTTAGTATCTAGATGATGAAAAGTAATTTGATTTGGTCCTTCCATTCGTGAGCATAATGGATGATTCACTTCAATAAGTTATAAGAGAATGCCATAGTTTGATCTGTAGCTTTTGAAGAACTACTATTTTGCAAAGCGTTATGAACTCCCATATTCTGACTTGATTAAATTATGAAATATGCATACTGGCTACAACCCTTTAGCATATTATTTCAGTTAAGCTCGATTGAAATTTTCCTGAAATTACTAGCAAATTAAGGTTCAAAAAGGTTGGTGGTGTGGAATATATAATATGTAACCATTGGAGTATGTGGCGACTATATGTAGGGTGAGAGATTCAGGTATCCTACAATGGTATTTTGTTAAAATGGCAGCAGTGATAAGGGTATTTGTTTCTGATAATTGAGGGGCAATCTGTGAAATTTCCCTTTTAGATATTCAGTCTATCATGGTTGTTGTTCCTTTGTGTTTATTTATTTTTAATAGTTAAGTTATAGTTTGTGGATATACTACCATGTAGCTGCCATCCTTGAACTTTTGTAAGCTTAACATACTTTTTCTGTAATAATGTACTGGTATATGCTGGTGAATACAAACCAGTGAATATTAAAAAAAAAAAGAATACAAACTTGATTGGCTGTATCCAGCAATTCCTGTACCATTGTGCATTGGCGGTACAATTGCCGTCAGACCTGCCATTTGCACATACTAATGGGATTCTACTTGTTCTTGGCTCTCTATTATTATTATTATCACTGTTACCACTTGGCATTTATTTATTTGGTCTGGCCAGGTTAACAATCTGCTGGAAGAGATTGCTTGTTATGTCTCATCACAAACAAAAAAACGATGGGAAAAAAAGGTGAGTTAAAAAAAAATGACATCTATTTCTGTGGTTCAATAAATATTTTCTCCTTTTAAATACTCGAGTGATGGCAAATTGCATGCGTTAGAATGACCTAAATTTGCAATTAGAGCTAGAACCGGAGCATATAGGACATTTGAATCCACGGCCTTCCTATTTATAAAGAGTGGGTTCACCTGACAGCCTGATAACAGTATATACGTGATGTGTATAGTGTAAATATCAAGTATTCAAAAGATGATGAAATGTTGATGCATATTTTACCATTTGTCAAGTAATTTGAAATTAACTGCTCTGATGACCTTAAACAGTGATCAAATTATTTGTATTTGTATCTGAGTGTATATGGATATGAATAACTGTTGGATATAACATAAACATATGGTTGCATGTTTAGACAATTAAGAATTTTCAAAAAGGAATGCAGATATTTACTCAGTTGATTTGCATACAAATTAATCCTTTATTTTCTTTCTTTTGTGTGGATATAATCCTAAATCCATGGTTCGGCTGTTTTAGTTTTATAATTGTTGTGTTTCATTTCTGTCTCGGTAAGTTTTAAAACTTCATTATTAAATATACAACCATCCAAGAGAACTATTATGTAAAAGTACGTACAAAACCAAAGGACATGTAGCGGAAATAGTACAACAATAATACGACGATGGCCCAATATTTGTACTAGCAGATTGCCAATGCCAAGCGTACGTAAGACGGTTTCACATTTGATGCAACAGTCATTATCAGCACTGCGTCTTATTAGATAAATTTCAAAACCCCATTGTCTAAAAGTTTATAGTGTGGGGCCACGTGTGCTTGCAAATTTAATAACATTCAATGTTAGAAGTTGGAACTACTTCGGAACCACATATATATCCCATCAGAGTTCACATCTTTTTCAGGCATCCTACAGTTTGAACTAGTCAGATTAGAGAATCTCAAGTGCCTAATTAAATATTAGGATAGATATTTGAAGTTCGACCAGTCTTAAGGTCCATAATGAATGATCTGATGGTGACGTGATGTTCATCCTCATGAATTATTTTATTAGATGTGAAATTAGAATACAAGAGCTATTATAAGAAGATTCTCTTGCAGTGTACAGTGCACTTTAATCAATTTGTTTGTGAGCTCATCTTGTCATCCTCGGCTAGATGACATGCTCAAACGGTGAGATTTAAAAATCTTGGCATGAATTTCAACTGCAGTGCACTCTTAATAAAATCTAAGATTAAATAGTTCAATTGTCCCCCAAATAAGAAAATTTACAAATTAGGTCTTTCTAAAATCCAATTTTTTTTCCGCCATTGAATAATCTATAATGTTTTTTTTTATTATCTGAATAATCTATAATGTACCATGCAACCGTTGATTTGAATTCAATCTGTGGGTGTATTAATTGGGGAATGGCGACTAGTGAGAAAATGTGCACCATAGTCCATAGGAATAGGTCGGCGAATAAGATCAAGTAAGGTAATGGTTCATCACACGCCATGGTGCAAGGTGATTAAGCTGCTACAACAATGATCTTTGAAATAGCGTATAGGATTTTTCATTGAGGCTTCTTTGAGAAAACCAAGTCAAAGATGACGTGACAAGGACCCGCGCGCGCCGGGTCGTTTTCATATTATTTAACCACAAGATGTGTCGTAGAGGGACAGTTTTTATCTTTCTTTCGTTTGTTATCCTATATAATAATATACCTTCAGTCAGATAATCACTAAATTACTCTAAATGCTCTAAAAAAAGGTCCAGACAGATGCACCATAAAACAAATATTTATCTGGTTCAGTTAATTATTCTAATTTATATTTATTTATATTAGTGATACGCATTAGTTTATCTAGTTCAGTGAAAGAACAACTGTTGTGTTGACTTAATTTATAATATGATTTTACCGAAAGCAAATACCAAATATGTTGACATTTTGAACTTATTTTTCTAATTCAATATACGCTTATCAAAAGAACTCCTATATGGCTATATGTATGTTTGTTTACTGTAATATATATTATGCCAATACCATTTGCTTTTTTATACTTGTACTAGTGTACCCATCTTTATTCCTTTTTTTATTTAAAAAAAAAACAAAACGTAGCCTGAAACAACGGAAAATTAATTAGAGAGCGACAATTAATTAAATAACAAATAAATATTCTTATCTTGATATTATATATATATACACACACAGGTTAAATAACCGTTTTCTTTGTCGAATAGCCTGTGGGCTGTTGCATTCTTTCTAGCTTAGCTCAAAAGAAAAAGGACAACTTTGTGCTGGATAATGGATATATTGAGCTCGGTGATCTCAAGAACCCACTGGTCAACGACGGTGACTCCACAATCCACATGGTCCAGATTGAAGATTGTTAGGGCTCCATGCACGGGTCCCAACCGAACGACTAGGTATAAAATTTTATTGGTCTGTTTGGATCGTTTGGGAATTTGAAGAATTTGGAAAATTTTTTATTTCTAAGTAAAAATTTATTGGAAAATGTGTAAATTTGTTAAGAATTTAGATTGTTTATAATAAATTTATGCTAGAAAGATGAAATTCTCTAAATTTCCCAATGAATCCAAACAGCCCTATTATGTTTCAGAAACGAAATTATAAACAGAACACATTTCATCATTCGTTTGGATGAAATACAGTATAAATATACATGTTCCATGACGTTCCGTTTAAATAAAACGATTAACAAAATACCCGGTATATTTCGTTACCTAAACGGAATGGCAACGAAACGGACCATTCGGTTTCCGTTTGAGATGTTAAACAGGCCTAAGCACCAGATCTTATACAGGAAATAAACAAACAAATAAAATATTGTTTAAATACAAATTGTACACACCCGATTCTAAAACGACACGTTCTTTTATAACATGTAAAGGTAAGAACAAGTCCCCAACAAGGAAAAAGAAAAGATCAGAACAAGTATTAAAAGATATCGGTTAGTCATAGTTGACCTGTCGAGGGAGGTTCCTTCCGGCCAGCATTCTACTTTCCCTCGGCCATGACATGCGTTTCTTTTCATTTTTTTTTTTAATTATAGAAGAGATCAAAGTTCTCAATTAATTTTTAAATTTAAATTTTTTTATAAAAAAATCGATTTTTCAGTCTCCACTAAATGTATATTGTTTTTTTTAAGATAAATTGGAGGTCTAAACTATCCAATTTATTTTTAAATTAAATGTATATTGTTTGTTTTCACTAATTCAAAAAACATGTTATTTATTTTTTCGTCCTTTTGTTTTAATTTTTTTTTTCACAAACTCTTTCTGTAAATATGTTTAATCCGATACAAATTTTGATGTTCACTTTAAAAATCTGTTAATAGAAAAGCTAATAATCACTACGCCAAATTTTAATATTAGTACCGGTTTTTTTCCTATCATTAGTACCGATTTTGCAGCGGTACTAATAATAGGGGGTACTAACAGCAATAAAAAACCGGTACTAATAAGCCGGTAGTAAAGGTGGCAGGAAACGATATTAGTACCGGTTTTTTATAAAAAACCGGTATTAAAAATAATACATTTAGTACCGGTTTTTTATAAAAAACCGGTACTAATTATATATAAAAAAACCGTAATTAAATATTAAACATTTAGTACCGGTTTTTTATAAAAAACCGGTACTAAAAATAAAATAAATTTATGTTATTTTTAGTACCGGTTTTTTATAAAAAACCGGTACTAATTATATATATAAAACCTTAATTAAATATTAAATATTTAGTACCGGTTTTTTATAAAAAACCGGTACTAAATGAATTAAAATTTTCGGTTTTTTGTTAAATTAATTTTAGTACCGTTTTTTTCGTGAATTAATCTATCTTATCTTCATAATTAACCATCCTTTTGCTGCTATAGTTTTTGCGCAGATCTTGTAGTCATAATTATCAGGAGATTCAGCAATTAATATGTTCCTATAGACACGTATTTATTGCGTTTCTCATTTAATTTTCAGAGGCATCTTCTTTGATATGGACTAGAGTTCATAAATATGGAATTTAATTGACGAGTTGGCCGTAGTGATATATATGAAACCATGTTTATTCATATGCTTGAAGGTAAGGAAGATTAAGTTTGTGACTTTGACTGTGAGCTATCCGATGACAAGGTATGTATCTGTTAACTATGAACCTATCTATGCCAAGGTAGTGATTACGAACTTGTACATCGATTAGTGCTAGTTTTATGCAGAGAATTATAACTTGTGAGACTGTGCTAGAGAGTAGCGAGTGAGACATTGAGCATCACTTGAGCAATAAAAGTATGGAAAACAGATTCTGTGAATTCTTGTAATAACAGATCCATACATCGGTCCATCCATCCTGCATTAGTTTGAAATAACTAATGCATTAGTCATTCAAAACAATCTAAAACAGAAGAGCTTTATCAATCCCTATACATTTCCCTACGAGGACCTGACACCAAATATTTTTTCTACATATTTCTCCACTATCATAACTAGAAAGTGCAAAAAAACGTGTCAACTAAAATGCAAGTTTTAATATTTTTTTTAAACATGCAGAATGATTCGGAATTCGGAAAAATTATTATTATTTTTAATTTAATATACAAATATCAAATTAGTAAAAGACGAAAAAAATATATAGATATGCCAACAAAAATGTTCCGAATACCAACGGGAATATTACAAAAAAAAGGTACATCAATTTATTTGAAAGAAATAAAGTGAAATGTCTTGAGTTGTACGATAACAATAAAGGTAATTAATAGCAATAAGAAAACCTAAAATACGAATTACCGTAATTGCCCTTCTCTTGATCGATCCTCTTCAATAAGAAAACCTCAAATGCGAATTTTTTTAGCTTTCCTTTGATCTCCTTTGCTTCCTCCAATGATTTTCTAATTTTTCAGAATTTTTGTAAATTTTTTGCTATTTTATTTATATGGTTTTTGAGAGTATGAAAATTTTCGGTTTTAGAGAGAGGATAAAATAGCCATGAACAGTATATGACCTTGAGAGGCAAAGGAATAGTGAAGGAAGACAATATAGTTCGACTAAAAAATATCTGCCTATTTTTAGTACCGGTTTTTTATAAAAAACCAGTACTAAAAATCGCTTTCAAATAAAAAAAACCGTTATATTTTTAGTACCGGTTTTTTATAAAAAACCGGTACTAAAAATCAATTAATTAGTACCGGTTTTTTATAAAAAACCGGTACTAAAAATATAACGATTTTTTTAATTCTTTAAATATTTAGTACCGGTTTTTTATAAAAAAATCGGTACTAATTAATTTATTTTTAGTACCGGTTTTTTATAAAAAACCGGTACTAAAAATATAACGGTTGTTTTTAATAAATTCAAATCTTTAGTACCGGTTTTTTATAAAAAACCGGTACTAAAATAAAAACGTTTTTTTTAGACGATTTTTAGTACCGGTTTTTTAAAAAACCCGGTACTAAATAATATATCTGAGAATTACGAAAATGACATGATTTATTATTAGTACCGGTTTTCTTAAAAACCGGTACTAATGAGCTTTTTTGTTGTAGTGAATTGTTAAAGTGCACTATCACTTGAGCAATTTATTAGCAAAAAATTAATTTAATTTGTTAAGATATTTTCTGGTTTGGGAGATTAGGATTTTACATTTCTTAATTATATTTCTAACAAATATGCTACGATTTTTTAATGATAAAAAAAATAACCGCTGATCTGTTCAAAGTTTGTCACTTACTCCCGTTCTACGTCACTCATCTTTTTGTGACTAGTTTATTAATAAAATATGAATTTTTTTAAAAAAGAATGTTAGTTTGTTAGAATTTATCGTTACTCAGAATCAAGTAAATAACGCTGATGGAAAATTCAACTATATATTCCATTTACCAGTTCTCCAACCTATTATTCAAATTTAAGATTCAGGCCAAACCCAAACTTTCTTTAAAATAATTTTCTCTGCTATATAATGTTCCACTTTCTAATCCATGTAACCAGGTCAAGTCAAGAAATAAAAACACGTACCATGGGGCCCACAACTCTCCGTCTTAAACTCTTAATCATATTTAAACCACAATTTGCATGATTGTATTTCTATCTGCCTCTTCCTCTCCGAAACATCTCCCTTACTATTACAAAATAATAATATCTTTCCTTCTTCCCCTGCATACAACATAAACCTTGCCTCTCTTCCCAATCTTTTCAATTACATTTTCCAATTTTTTAATCTCTAGCCGGTATGCAGTTGAGATGGCCCAAACATATCATTCTTACACTTCTCTTTCTATTTCTATCAAGCAAGCTCCCGGCATGTCTCTCGCAAACACCACCGGCCCCACCGATCGGCATACCGCCATCTGCCAGTCCTGATATTCAGAAACTTCAAGACCAGCTTGCGAGCCTGACCGATTCAATCACGCAGAGAATCGCAGAGCAGTTCAGTTTCTGCGTTAGTAAACCGTAAGCATTTTTTTTTTAATCTTTTCAGTATTGAACATTGAATAGTTAATGTATATATTTGGATGTAGTTTCTATTCATTTATGTATTTAATTTTTAGAGAGAAGGATTGGAATGATACATTTGGTTATTCGTCGGATGCGACATTCCTGAGTAATTGTCTCGCTGAGACTCAAGGTATGTGAATTTGTGATCTCTTTAAACTATTTCGTTTTTAAAGAACTATTAATTCTCTATTAGAAGTCATAACAATATAAAAGTCTGACAATTTAAAAGAGGTCCCCACTTGTTTGATGTAGTCTTTAATGCTTACAAAAGAATGATTAGGTATTAGGTAAATTTGTCATTAAATTTCCAAATGGACTAATGGTAAGATGCATTACATGTTGATTATTTCTTAATTAGTACCCACACTTGGAAGAATAATGCGAATACGGTCATATTTTATTACTGTTATCTTAGACCATGATAAATTGATGAGTAATAATTTAGCTGAAACCACATGACCTATATTCAGTAACATTTATAATTATATCTTTCGTGTAACATTTTAGCAAGTAATGGACAAATTGGAAACGAAATGTCAAATATTTTGAAAAGGTCAACATTCATTATGTTTACCATGGATTAGAAATAAGAAAAAAAATATAAATAAATAAACCCCTCATAGAGTTATTGAGATGTTTCCAAAACAATTAATATACTGAATTTCACAAATATCAAAAATTTTAGTCTGGAGACTAAATTATGGAAAACTTAGCCCTTGATTTGCATTGTGAATATGACTAGTTCAACAAAATGGGTTTAACAGGGGATCTAAGTACACGGATATGCTCGCAAGCTGAAATCCGGTTCTACTTCAGTCTGTTCAGTGGTGGCCAGCTGTCGAAATTTCTAAAACCAAATGAGAACTGCAACTTGACCTCATGGGTTTCAGGCTGTGAGCCTGGATGGGCATGCAGTGCTATCCAGATTCAAAATCAGACGCTGACAAATGATCCAGACTACGACAAGGTCATCCCTGCTCGAACCACCAATTGCCAGCCCTGTTGTGAGGGCTTTTTCTGCCCTCGTGGGATAACGTGCATGATTCGTAAGTAACCCGATTCTAGCATCGAACACATTTATGAGTTTTAGTACTGTACGTTGGTACGTAATTTGATGCATGTCACTGCCTTAATTGACTGGCTTGTACAAGTGTGCATGGTACCAGCCATACCAGACTATTTCATCTCAATGCTATGAGTTGGATAAGATTTGAGAACAAAAATTTTATGTGCTAATCATAATTAATGTGCTTATAGTAATGTTGAATAATTGAACTGATGATTAATTTTACATTATTTGTGGCTTTCAGCTTGTCCATTGGGTGCATATTGTCCTGTGGCGGAATTTAACGGCACAACTGGCATCTGTGACCCGTAAGACAACTTAAACTTTTCCTAACTTAATAACCCTTGTTGTTGCAGCAGTAATTACAATTAGTTAATTAATTTGTAATAAACAACCTGCAGATATGATTACCAGGTTCCAATGGGAAATGGCAGCAGTAAATGCGGGACTGCTAATATGTGGGCTGATGTTGGCAGTACAGAATCAATGTTTTGTCCGTCTGGTTTCTATTGCCCAAGTACCGTTGAAAAATTGAACTGCACTGATGGGTATTTCCTTTTCCTATGTCTAGAGTTCCCCATTTTTACGAATTTCATGAGTTAGAGCTTGTATCAGCGCTCTTGACTTTTTTTGTCCTTTCTTTCATTATTTGCAGGCACTTTTGCAGGTTGGGTTCAACATCCCAATCCAGTATGTTGTTCTATTTCAACAATTGAAAAATATATTAACAGATAAAAAATTTATTTCCAAAGAATTAAGAGAATCTGTTTTAATGCAATTTAAAACTTACAGAATGCCTATTCAAAAGCTCATGTGATCCAAACTCGGAGAAAGAGAACCTTGTCCTAGTCGGTGCTTTTTTTATGGTATGTCATCATTCAATTCTTTTTTCTGGAAGATAATGTTATTTTTTTGATGTTTCCACACTTGCAATCCAAAAAAAGTAAGAAATCATGTACCTCATAAATATGTTCGATAAGTAAGAACACCAAGTAAAAACTGTTTTAATGCATGTGGTCTAGTAGCTCAGGTGGTAAGAGCACTTGGCTCTCTTCTAAGAGGTCCAGGGTTCAAGCCCGCATGCTTGTGATAGGCTTGGCGAGCCAGCGTAAAAACTCAGCCATATATACAAGAAATGACCAGGGTCGAGGTGTCATTTCTAGCCTACCCCAACTTGTTTGGGATAAAAGGCTTAGACTTTGGACTTTTAAGTAAGAACACCAAGTAGAGCAATTTGTCCTACCCAATCACGTACTACACATATATAGATGAGTTCTCCCTGAATCCCTATCATAACGATTTGCCTACACTTTTTCTTTACAGTTTGCAATGTGTGTTCTGCTCCTAATTTTCTATAATTTTTCTGGAATTTATCTCCGCATCCGTGAAAGGAGAGAAACCAAGTCGAGAGAAACCGCTGCTGAAAGAGCAAGGGAAACTGTTCAGGCTAGTCAGCAAGCTCGTCAAAGGTGGACGTCTGCAAAAGATATCGCAAAAAATGTGGCTCGACTCACTACTGAGATTTCCCGCAGCTTCTCTCGCAGGAGAATCTCCATATCACATGAGGAACCTAAAGAAGAGCCGGCAACACTTCTCAGCAAACATACTGAATTGTCAGATGCATCTGCCTCGACTACTAAAAAGAAGAAAAAGATCACTAATATATATGATAATATTGAACTTATCCAAGAGGATGTGGAAAATAATATCAACAATAAGGAGAAGAAAGGAAAAGAGGAAGCGTCAAAAGGGAAGAAACACGTGCGGACTCGGACCGCAATTTTCCAAAATGCATACATTGAAATAGAAAAAGAAAAGGCATTCCAGAAAGAACACAAGGACTTGACATTTTCAGAAGTATTTTCACAGGCATCGAGAGAAAATGTGATGAACCGACCCTTGCTTGAGGTTGCGTTCAAGGACTTGACTCTAACTTTAGGGAAGAAAAAACTTCTAAGGTCCATAACGGGTAAGCTTTTACCGGGTAAAGTTACAGCTGTCATGGGCCCATCCGGTGCGGGTAAGACTACATTTCTGAATGCTGTGGCAGGAAAGATTGTTGCTGGTTGCAAGGTTTCCGGTTCAGTATTGGTCAATGGCAAAGTTGGAAATATTCGTTCATACAAGAAGATCATTGGTTTTGTGCCTCAAGATGATATTGTTCATGGCGACTTAACAGTTGAAGAGAATCTTTGGTTCAGTGCCAGATGCAGGTATGAACTCAAATGTAATAATAATAATGGAGCGAAGAATGGAAAAATGATTAAAATAACAATGATGGTAATGAATAAATAATCAAAAGTGGAATTTGTTGAAAAATCAGGTGTGTGTGAATTGTATATAAGTTAACAATTTTATTGCATTTATAGGCTGTCCAAAAGAATGCCGGTGGCAAACAAAATCCTTGTGGTTGAAAGAGTCATAGAATCCTTAGGCCTTCAAGGCATCAGAAATTCCCTGGTGGGAACTGTTGAAAAACGTGGGATCTCTGGCGGTCAGAGGAAGCGAGTTAATGTCGGGCTGGAGATGGTGATGGAGCCATCTCTTTTAATACTGGATGAGCCAACCTCTGGTTTGGACAGTGCTTCGTCCCAGTTGCTCTTGCGTGCTCTTAGACGTGAGGCTCTTGAAGGGGTGAACATTGCTGCAGTGATCCATCAGCCCAGGTTCATATTCATGTTCTTTTGATAAACCTTTTTATATCTATTAAAAATGTTAACATTAGACTGATTGATATATAAGCATAAATATTAAAAGGATTAGAACTAAGTTCATCCGTGATCTTCATGTAATCCCTCAATTTGATTCTACAAAAATGATAATAATAACGAGTGACAAAAAGAAGAAGAAAAAAGTAGTGTGAACTGATAATTTAGTTGTCCAGTCTCATCATTTCTACATAGCCAAACCAGTATGACAGGGAACATGATAGTTGGAATAAAAAACAATATTGAAAGTATGAACCTTGATCAATTTTTTGTTCATTCCACGTGATTTTGAAGCATCCTGCTTTTTTCCCTTCGCCCCTGCAGCTATACCTTGTACAGGATGTTTGATGATCTCATTCTTCTGGCAAAAGGAGGTTTCACAGTATTTCATGGATCAATTGAAAAAGTAGAAGGGTATTTCTCCCTGCTAGGATTGAATGTACCTGATCGAGTAAACCCACCTGATTATTTCATCGATGTATTAGAAGGAATTGAAAAACCAAATTCAAAAATTGATATCAAACACCTTCCCCTCCAATGGATGTTATACAACGGATATGATGTACCTAAAGACATGCGAGGGGATCTGGAGGAGTTGGATTCGTCCAATCGGGGTGGCGAACTGAGCTCTGTGAGATCAGAATCTGGAGGTTCTTTTTCTGACGGGTCATGGGAGAATGTCAAATACTCTAATGATCGAGATACAAATCAAAGAAAGGGGCTTTTTAGGAAATCAAATGATTTAACTAATAGAAACACACCTGGTGTCCTGAAGCAGTATAGATATTATTTGGGAAGGTAACATTTTTATTCTGTTTAATGATCGCAGTAATTATATTTGTCTAGTTCATTCCATAGAACTTCTTTACTAGTTTGTAATGAAATAAATTAAATTTTTACATTTGTATGGCAGAGTTGTGAAGCAACGCCTACGTGACGCTCAAGGGCAAGCAATCGATTATTTAATACTTGGTCTTGCTGGTACATGCTTAGGCATAATTGCTAGGCTGAGAGACACAAATTTTGGAATACCTGGATATATCTACACGATAATTGCTATCTGTAAGTTACAACTGTTTATTCTGCTTAAATGTTTCATTTTTTAGAACTTGAATCAGGAACCATGTAAAAATTATATTCTTCAAGGTAAAAACAGCAAAAAAGATAGGTGCATTTATTGGATGACCGAATATGCAAATAAAAAGATCTAATTTATTATAATTACATTCCTCTAAAAACTTGCACTCTTTTACTTTTGGCAGCTCTTCTGTGTAAGATTGCAGCGCTGAGGTCATTTTCACAGGACCAGTTGCAGTTTTGGAGAGAAAGGGCATCTGGCATGAGTTCTCTTGCCTATTTCTTATCAAAGGACACAATTGACCATTTCAACACTATTGTAAAGCCAGTGGCCTATCTCTCCATGTTTTATTTTTTCAACAACCCAAGATCATCCTTTCTTGATAACTTCACAGTCATGGTTGCACTAGTGTACTGTGTGACTGGTGTCGGTTACTCCTTTGCTATATGTTTCAAACCAGGATCTGCACAATTGGTAAGATGACAATTTTTATAAGAATTCTGCCTTTTTCTAATCTTAATTTCTCAAATCCTGTGCGAACTTTTGTTATCTCACCTTTTTGTTTTAATAATTGCTTCTGATTTCTTTTTCAGTGGGCTGCTCTGCTTCCAATTGTGTTAACCTTACTATCCACGCAAAGCGGCACTCCACGCTTCTTGGCTAATTTATGTTACCCAAAGTGGGCTCTTGAAGCATTCGTCATTGCAAATGCAAGAAGGTCTTCATATTATTTATTTCCCCTTTTAAACTAATCATACAAGTTTTGTTTTCTGTGGAAAAAAGTACTCTACATTAGTATTAATGTATTATTATACAATGTTCATCTTTTTATCTTTTTTTTGGCAACAGGTACTCAGGCGTTTGGCTGATAACTAGATGTGCAGTACTATATAGAAGTCAATACGATATTAAAAATTGGGGCCTTTGTATTGCCATACTCTTTCTTTATGGCCTTCTATTCCGAATCATTGCCTTTGTTTGTTTGGTTTTACTACAGAAGAGATGATGTGATTATTACTTGGCAGTTAGCTCCTTATAGTTGTACATCCCTAATTCATTTTTTTTAGGTAAAGATAGATCAATCTTGTCATCTTTAAATATCAATATCTAGCCGGGCCTTGAATCAGCGACAAAAGCTGGTTTTGATTGATCGTGGTCCATTCTTTTGTATTCTGTTTCTGGTTAGTTAGATAACATGTGAATATTTGTTTTTGTGAGTCCAATTCGATTTGATATAGTGGTGTATATTTATTCTACTTTTGTGAATTATAGAGAGGCTATTAGAGGCAATAGAATTTTCCTTGTATGATAGTTTTGCACTGGAAACGATGAGCACTCAATCCTTGTCCATTTCTTAAAAAAAAGGGGGAAAAAAAGAATGAAGCAATGGGAATACTCTCTGTTCCGCACATTTTCCCGACCAAACTTGTTTCCTTGCTGTTCTTTGAGTGATGAGCATATAAAATTTTCTTATTATATTGTGAATATCTGTTTTTATGTGGAATACAGGCAGTTGAAAGCATTGTATCTATTTTGTCGACGCCTTATTTGATTATCTTTATAAAAAGCCAAGCATTTTCCAAGTCAATTCTCGATTGGATACTGATTTGGTTGACCTGTAGTCTGACAACAGTACTTGCTCAATTTGTTATCCAAGTGGTACCAAATCATGATAAATGACTCGCAACGGAATTTGATTTTTTTTTTTTTTTTTTTGTAAATTCACTCCATATATATGTGATAGGGAATGAAAAGTGGAAAACGTGAAGAGGAGAAGAATAAATGCTTTATTATTTTTACTCATGACTTCTAATTTTGTAAGAATGAAGAAGTTTAATTAGAAACTGATCTAAATCGTCTTATACATTTGTTATCAAGTTTCTTTCACCATCGCTCTAGAATATAAACGATTTCCTCTGCTTCTAGCACTTGACAGAACAAATTTATGTTGAAAAAAGTTTGTAGCATTTCAAAGAACAAATTTATGTTTGAAAACAACCTCCGTACAAAATAACATCAGATGTGAGTATAGTAGCAAAATATTAAAAACAAATAAAAAAAAATCATGTGCAACATTTTAAGAACAAGTCCCTGATCCGGTGATCCCTCATAAAAAGTTTTATGAAGAAAGGGAAATTAAAATTTCCTTTACTCTATAATATGACCCGATTACAGAGATCTTGCTTATCTGCCCTTGTGTTGAATTGCCAAGCTTAATTGTATGCACTAATTTTGCACTGAGCTTTGTATGTGTTGCCAACGAATTCGAGATAATTGCTGATTCATAAGTGGATATCAATCAACGTATTTTCAAGTATATTGCAATTTTGCATCAGATTGCAAAGCAACAGTGAACCATGATAAACTAGAACCTAGCTACAAATAGGTAAGAATTTTCCGTCTTCTCATTATCTCGGTTCATGTCGAAACAAAAATCAAGCACGCATGAATTCTTTTAATTAATGCCCTACATCTTAGCTAGTGCAACTTGTCAAATGCATTATAAATAGGATGCACGGTTATCATTTCGGGAATCAGTAAATCAGAACTATAAAAACCAGTCGAATCCTTCAGAAGTTCTTAAGAGGTAAAAAGCAATTTTGAAAAATATAAAATATATGTAGTCCTTTTCCTAAACATTTTCTGCATATATAGTATAATGTTGTAATTGTATGACAAATCAATTTTTTCTTGCAGTTAACATAATCTTGGAATAAGGGATATCGATGAAGGCTGTCATAGTTTCGATAATGGTGGTTCTTCTGATTAGCTCCTGCACAGGATCTCCAAGGAAAATAATTAAAGATGAACCTTACCATTTCTTGACAGGAAAAACAGTACCAGAAAAATCTTTTCAGATTGATGGAGATAGGCAAACTCCTAATCCTAACGACCACCACACGATGTCACGATGCAGTTTTTGCTGCCTCAAAACTAATTGCAAAGAATGTGATTGTTCCAAGTGAGGACTGGAGAATACTGGTTATGTAAAGTGTGGCTTGAATAAATCTGATGTGGCTGCTGTATGATGTACAAAGAAGAATATATTATCCTATGTATAATTGAAAGCAATATAGTAATACTGTAATAGTAAAAATAATGTGTAATACTGCAATACCTATGGAAACGATTGATCAATCATTCGAATTGTAAACTTGTAATACGCCAATTGCAGTTTCTATGAAATATGGTAAGATGCAATTTTACTGCCTATTGTTTTTTTTTTTGGACAGACTAGATAGAGGCCAATTTTAGTGCCTATTGTTAACAGATGATTTGCTTTAAGTTTTTAACTAGGGTAATTTAAACGTTCATGCGTGTTTCCATCTGTGTAGCGATTAAATTTAAGTATAAATTCGACTTTAATGACACACGCACACGTTGGACGCATGCCACAGAAAACTAATAATCCGAGTTATCGACTTATCGTAAGGATATTATGTGTCCTAAACTTTATAGTATATCATGTAGCGAGTGTTATTCTTTGAAAAATCGAACCCATTTGACCGGCTACACCTTCGTCGGAAGTCCCAAAATACTGTAGTTCATTTTTTTTTTTTTTTTTTTTTTTGATTCAAAGTCACTTGGACATTTTCATTAACAAAGTAAACAAGTACACTGGGGCCATACATCGGGCTTGTAAAGCCTAGTTACAACCAAAATGTTTCCAAAAAATCCCCGGTTACATTCACCCCATCTAGTCTAGGTTAACATATAAACTAAAAACGACCAAAAGAAAAAAGAAAAAAAGAAAAAGAAAGTGGACGGACAGCCACAGCAGTTGTAAACGGAGAAGAAAACCAGATCGTCCACTACTCACCCCTCTCTAAAAACAGGACGGCTCATCAGTTTATGGGGTCTCTTTCTACCGGCGGGCTCAATACTCTGGCTATTTTTAATTTTGAAAGATCCTGATCTGAAGGGGAACCATTGAAATTCAAGGTGCCCTCTCTTGCCTCCGTAGCCATGTTATGAACTGTCTTCAACCGTTCTCTAGAAATGTATCTAATTTTGATTTTTCCTTCATTTCTCTTTAGAAGTCGGAACCAATCCTCTCTATGTGTATGGAGAAAAGGGGTCGGGTATTCTGGGGAGGTAAGAGCTGAGTTGATAGTATCTACCAGTTGCTTGCAGTCAGTAAGGATGAGCCAAGAAGAGTTTGACGATTGAGGTTGCAAAAGGGCAATGGATACCGCTTCAGCCACTGCTAACATTTCGGCTCGGTAGGGAGAGTCTGCTATAACCTTTTGTGCTACAATGTACTGTACAAGATTGCCAGAATCCATAGCTATCACACCAATGGCTGCATTAGAGGAATTTCGCCAGGCACCATCAACCATGATCACTCTTGTGGAGGAGGTAATTCGCAATAAACCATCTTTTATTTCAATGTTTCTGCAAAAAAGGTTTGTCAGAGATCTAGCCTCACTGCAAACTCTACTTGGGTTTTCATTTTCTTTTGAAAAGATGGCTCTATTTCTCTGTAGCCAGATGTAGTAAATTAGGTTGAGTCTAAAAGAGAGCTGGGTTTCATCTGGCATGTTTATCCAATTTGCAAGAATTTGAGGGACAAATTGACCCGTAAAGATGTTCTGTGTGAAACCAGCCCTTTCCCATATGTTTTGTGACTTCTGGCAGGTGAAAAGTGCATGCAAAGTATTTTCAGGTGAGTTATTACATCTAACACAAAGTTTGTCTAGAGCAGGTATTCTGGCATGTAAAGTCTCTGCTACTGGTAACCCATCTCTAAGGACTCTCCAAGCAAAAATTTTCACTTTTGGACTTAATGTTTTCAATTTCCACAATCTGTTCCAGTTGAAATGTGTGCTTTGATTTGGGTTAGTGTGGGTTGACTGTACCATCCATTCATAGCACCTACTAACAGTGAACTTGCCATCTGTAGCTGGTTTCCAGATTAAAACATCAGAATAAGGAGGGGCTAACCTGGGTTGTTCAGTTTGGTGAATTTGCGGCAAGGCTTGTGCAGGTAAGCATTTTTTCAGGAGTTGATCATTCCAAGCATTATTCTGAGAAGAAAAAACATCAGCAACAGAGAAGTTTGGGATTCTTGTAAGGTTAAGATATTTTTCCCAGTTATTGAACCAAGGTTCTCCTCTAACTCTGACTGAACTTCCTCCCCCTTTCAAGTTCCATGTCACATGTTCTTTCATGAGGGGTTTTAATTTCTGGATGTGTTTCCAAAAGAGACTACACCCTTTGGTTGTGTTTGTGCCCCAAAAACCTTTCCTGACACAGTACTTTGCCTTTATGATATCTACCCAAAGTGCTTTGTGATTTGAAGCCAGTTGGTAAACCATTTTAAGCATTAGTGACATGTTAAAGAGATGTAACTCTCTAATTCCTAGTCCCCCTTCCTCTCTTGCTAATTGCATTTTGTCCCAGGCAATAAGACTTAAATATCTTTTTTCACCTGACTTTCCCCAGAAGAAATTTCTGATGATTTTAGTGAGTTTAGCAATAAAATTTTTTGGAAACAGGTCAACAGAGAACCAATAGACAGGCAAGGACATTAGGACAGACTTTATTAAGACCAGTCTCCCTGCTTGGGATAGCATGTGTGCTTTCCAGCCCCCTAGTTTATTTGCAAATTTTGTAATAATGAGGTCTCTTGTGTGCTTTGTAAAGTGTGGGGGTTGGTTTAACAACACACCAAGGTACTTTTCCTCTTCTTTTGCTGGGTTAACTCCCCATAAATTCGTAATGTGATCTCTGAGTTGTTGGGAACAGAGTTTGCTGAACCAAATAATCGATTTGTTTGGGTTAATTCGCAAACCAGAAGCATCAGAGAAAGCATTTAAAATGCCCAACAATTTAAGTACCTCTTGCCCATCCGCCGGGCTTGCAATAATGACATCATCAGCAAAAAAGATATGACTAATCGGAGGTGTTGTTGGGGCCAGAGAAACACCTTTCAAGTATCCCGACTGTATCCTATTCTGTAAAACACGACTCAAAAATTCCATCGTTAGTAAAAAAAGGAATGGAGACAGAGGACATCCTTGTCTCAAGCCTCTGTTAGGTGTGATGAAACCCCCATTTCCTGAATCCCCGTTAATCAGTAAATAAATTCTTCCCCTTTGTAGTGAATTTAAAATGAGGGACAAAAGAGTTTCAGGAAAACCAATGAAATGAAGGGCTGTTTCTAGAAAGGACCATTCTACTGTATCAAAAGCCTTTCGGATATCAGCTTTCAAAATGAAAGACTTATCTTTGCAAAATTTAGAATTAAAGGTGTGTAGAATTTCCCGTACCAGAATGATATTGTCAGCAATCTGCCTGCCCTTCACAAAAGCTGTCTGATGATAGGAAATCAACCTTGGTATGAGTGGTTGTAATCTTGTGGCAATGATCTTCATGAGCAGTCTGTAAAATATGCTTCCCACACTAATTGGTCTGAAATCTCCTGGTTCAACCGCTTCAGGAATTTTTGGTATGAGGATCATATTACAACTGAGCCATTCTTTCTGCACCTGTTTTTTTGTGAAGATATTTCTCAGTTCCTGAACCACATCGTGCTTGATAGTTGACCACATGCTTTGTAAAAATTTGGCAGTGAAACCATCTGGTCCCGGTGCAGAATCTGGCTCCATCTGGAACAGAATTCTGCGAATTTCCTCCTCATCAGGCGGTTTTGCCAGGGAATGCGCTTCTTCTGGAGAGATTTTTTCGCCCTCTCCATTGAACTGACTGAACCACTCCTGTACAATTTCTGGGGCTGGAGGAGTATGAGAGCAAAAAAGATCTTTATAGTGACACGTGAACACTCTTCTAATCTCTGTTTGTGATCCCTGGATTAGACCTTCTTTGTTCTTAATCATGCAGATTTGATTTTGCCTCCTTCTTCTAGTTGCCTGGGTGTGAAAATAAGCCGTGTTTTGATCACCTTTTTCAACCCATCTTTGTTTACTTCTCTGTTTCCAATAGGAGTTTAACATCTCTTCTGTTTGTTGATATTCACTAACCAGCCTTATCTCAACATTTTGATCCTGTAGGTTTGGGTGTAGGGATTGGAGTTGTAGAATTTGTTCTTCAATTTTTTTCAATTTAGACCAAGGTTTCTCTTGTCTCCTATCCCAAGCTTTTATAGAATGAGTCAGATGATTAAGTTTTCTCACGATCCCACCATGTTCCTGTTGGGGTCCCTGTTGCCACCAAGTTTTACAGTTCTCAGAGAATTGGGGTTGATGCAACCAATAATGTTCTACACGAAACCTTCCTGGCTTTGCTTGTGGTTTTCTATCCCATCTAAGGAGGAGACCCGCATGATCACTGTACACCCTCGGCAGGTGAAAAACAGCTGCATGAGTGTATAACTGACCCCACTGAGGATTGACTAGCACTCTGTCCAGCCTTTCAAAGATCGGATCTGAGGTAAATCTCTTATTGGTCCAGGTGAAAGCTGGTCCTTTGAAGCCTAAGTCCATAAGTCCTGTATGGGAAACAAAGTCTCTAAAAAGATCATTATGTCTGTCAAAGTTTGTGTTCCCCCCAAACTTTTCATCAGGTGAGAGAATGGCATTAAAATCACCTGCCACGCAAACCGGCCACTGAGCTGCTACCAAAGGTGTGAGAAACTCCCATAAAGAGGAAATGTATCTCCTTTTCGGGTCCCCATAAACCCCAATAAAGATCCAATCCTTGTTTTCTGGTGTACAAACTCTAGCCACAATACAGAATTTCTCCAATCTTAGAATATCCACCCTTAGATCATCATCCCAAAGTAACACTAACCCCCCAGATTTACCTCTTGCATGAACTTCCACATGATTTCTGAGTGGAAAATTTCCCATCACTTGTTCTGCCTTTTCCTTAGAACATTTAGTTTCACACAAAAAAGCCATCTTCGTCCTTGTGGAGCTAAGGAGATTTGTGAGGAATTTTTGTTTCCGCGACCCTCCTATGCCGCGGCAATTCCACACGAGGAGCGTCATATGGATGGAGGAGGCCCCTTCGGGTCGACCTCCGCAACCCTTTCCTGTGAGAAAAGATTTGAGGGGTTTGTGCCGAAGAACCATCCATATTCGTTTCCCTGCTGAGATGAGTGGCTTGCTCCAGTGTTCAGTCTCTTATGCGCCCTAGGGAAATCTTGAGGTTGAGTAACCAGGGTGTTTGTTGAGGTTTGAGAGAGAATTAGAGCTGTCGTGAAATTTTGTGGGATGGGGCCATTTGATAGCAGGATTTGTTGCAGCTGGTGGTTTTCGCTGTGTTCTGTCGGCAGGAAGGATGGTATGTTAATGGATTCTGGAATGTTGATTGGGCCTGTTAGGGTAGCTGGGCTAGGGAGGCTGGGCCAATTTTGTTGAGTCATTTTGAGAGGGTCATGGTTGATTTTAGGGCCAATAGGTTTTTGTTTGTAAGAGCGCTTTAGCTTTGAAATTGGTTTAATTGGGTCCATTGCGCCAAAAAACGCCTCATCTAATTTTTCCTTCCCTCTAGTATTCTTTTTGTACTTACTTGTTTGTCCCTCCCCCTTATTACTGTCCTGCTGAAAGTTGAGAGACTGTTGCTTGGAGTTGACAATGGCTTCCGTTATTGGCCAGGTAGGATCATAGAACTTTCTAACTTCACTAGCAAATAGAAATTTTGGCCTAGGTAGTGCTGTTGACGAGCAGATCCAAGGACCTTTGTTTCTAGTTGGAACTTTTTCCAAACCTTCCATTCTTAGCATTCTAATACGAGGGGGACAGGAAGGTACCTCATGGCCTATACAGCCACAGAATAGGCAAGCTTTTTCTAGTCTATCATAAACTATCAACGCTGCCAAGTCTCCAAGCGTGGGGTGTGGGAAAACCACATGATCAATTAGGGGTTTGTCAACTTCCCTCCTCACTTTCTGCCTATAGAATTTCACACCATGTAGGTAAGAGGTTTGAACTTCAGTGATTGGGGTGCCTATTGGTTTGGTTAACAGAGCAATTCCTTCTTCTGTGAGGATATCAAAAGGAATTTTGTGAATCTGGATCCATACCTCCATAACATTGACTACTGGCTCCATCATATCATTTTGGCTAGTGATTTCTTTTACCACAACTACCTCATGCATGTGGGACCAGACCCCTCTGTCTGTTACTCGCAGAAGTTCTATAGCATCAACAAATTTCGCAAGGAAAAGGTTTTCACCCTCCATTGTTACTTCTCCAATTGGTTGGACCTTCCAATAATCCACCATTGTTTTTTGCAGGGCCTGTGGTTGGATTTTTTTGTCTGTAATGACTCTGAAGAGGGCACTGTTGGAGTAGTCCCTACTAGCTATCATATGCGGCGGCATTTCAACTCTTACTGCGAGCTCCTTCGATGGGGATAAGGCAGCAAAATACTGGACCAACTGCTCATCTGAGAAATCCTTAAAATGCGCCATGAGCGGTGTCCGCTGCACGACGGATGAAGGATGGGGACCAAGGATAGAATGTTGAGGGAGATGAGGTTGAAAGATTGGAGGGGAACTTGGTTTTAGGAAAATATTTGTTGCTGTGTTGTTATGTGGAGAAGAGTTGGAAGGAGTTAAAGAGAAGTTTTTGGTTGTACATTGTGTGTTAGAAGAGATGGGATTGAGCAGTAACGCATCAAAAGGAGGGATGGTTTGATGTTTCTTTTGGGAGCAGCTATTTCCCAGATCCAATAACAATCCACTGTTAGCACTAAGCCCACCAGGCCCATCTTGAGAGTATCGAAAATTTCTCTCTAATTTATTTAGATGATCAGGAAAAGATTGACCAAGATTTAGAGGATTTGTTTCTTCTGAAATATCCTTGCCACAGCCACATAACTTTAACAACACGTGTGGGGAGGCATCTGTAGGGACATCAAACTTTTCAGATAGTGTGATTTTATGGAAGTTTTGCCTTCTCTCCTCCTTTGTCGCTTTGAAAATATTCTTTCCTTGTATTGATCCCCCTTCCACCACGTGTCTTGTGCCTTCAGAGAGATTTGACCAAGTTAGGTGGGTGCCACCTGGCCCACTGAGAAAAATATTTTCGGATTTTCCAAGGGTGCCAGCCTGGGTGGCGGATTCCCCAATGTTTTGATGTTCCTCCGGTGGCTGTTGTTGCTGCTGGTGAAGAAGAGCTCGACAGATTAGGTGACATCTCAGCAGGGATCTGTAAGCAAATGAGACCCGATTATCATTACCAACTATCAGCTGAATCTGATTATCCAAATTTTGACTATCCAGTCCCATATCGTCTTGAGGAGGATCCCAATCATCTGGCACCCAATCTTCAACTACCACCTGACAGGCTTCCCATTTGTCGAGGAAGTCCAGTACGATGAACTCCGGTATCGCCAAAGGGTCCCGATTTTTTATCCAGACTCGAACTGCCGATCTGTCGAAGCCTTGTTCATCTTGGCTAAGAGCATATAGGAATTTTCCAAAACCCATAACCGCTCTTTTGAAAAAGATGTTTTCCCAAAAATTTAGTGGATAATTTAAAATCTTAATTCTGACAAAATATGAGGCATGAAGGAACGGGGAACATTCATCATCGTACAATTTAAGTTCAAGTCCCCTTTGGTGAGCCCAGTCAGCTGTCAAATTGATAACTTCAGTGGCCTCAATGCCATAAGGGACTTGAATGTAGGTTATATTTCCTGATTTTCTGTGCACTCTAAAACCATTCACTGGGGCCTGCACAAGTCCGGCCATCTGGTCAACAATTTGAGGGACTGTCCATACATGGTTTGGGCAGAAAACAGAGACTTCTATGGTTAAGGCTAGATCTTCGGCAATACTGTCAAAATCATTGTCAGTTGGCATGTGACAATGTAACAAACGACTTCTATTGAGGTAAAAAGGGTAAGGCATGGCCATTTTGGGAAGTGAGAATAGGTAGCATGAAAGAAGGAAGTTCAGTTTCTGGGTTGGGAAAAGAGGGGAAGCTTGCAGAGGGTTTAGGAGAATGAGGGGAAGAAAAGAGTAGAAAGAAGAGGAGGGAGATGAGAGGTTTTGAGGAGGCTGAGAGAAGATTCTGTTGAGAGAGAGAAACACCACTAGCACCCACACCAAGGCATTCTGCCGAGCATCGTCAACTTCCGATCACTAGCAGCGGCCATTTTCTCATCGAACTTGTTAAACCCGAGATCCTCAATTATGCAAGTCACTCCAAGTTTCCTTCTTTTCAGGGATCGGACTCCCGCGATGTTGCGCTGTTGCCCATCAGGCCATCAGTCCTGATCCTTCTGAGAGAGTCACAAATGTAACCTCTCCCTCGCATGGCAATTATTTAGCCCTAGGAAGACGGTGCGGCTTAGAATACTGGTTTTCAAGATCTTAGAATACTGTAGTTCAACCATACGTCTATACCCAATCTTATGAGTTATATAATATAAGTATAACACAAGAGCTCCTATGGGACAGGAGCCTTGTTCATAGTTCAAACTGTCAATTCTAGGCCTAATAAGCCCAATTAGAAACGAAACTAATATTAGGTGAGAAAGCCAGAAACGGCGTTGGCCTATGGCGTCATTGAAGGGTCGCGCTCTCGAGCGGCCCGGTGCTTTAAAATCGAAAAAACTAAATAATTATAGAGTAATATAATATTTTGTATTTAAATGTGAAATAACATTGATAACAACATTGTTATTTGGATAGTTAGGATGACGTGCCTAAAATTGCAAATTCTTACCTATATGAATATTGGAAGAACAAAAAGATTATTTCTTAGATCCAACTGAACTCATATGAAGTATATATCTAAACCATGTTTACTACATTTTTTATCCTGAAATCTTGAATTATCAGACTTAATTTTAGGGGCGGAACCAGAGGGAGGACCTTGAGGCCAGCATCCTCTATAAAGAGTACACAACAACAGGCCATATATGGGCCGTACGATCGATGATGGGTGTCCCGTGATTAACATCAGGTTCATTGAGATTCGTGCGGCCTGTGAAAATCTGTCCGTCGAGATTAAATTGGACGGATGGAATTTGGTTTGCTACACATGAGTGGACCAAATTTCGCTACACATGAGCGGACTTGGTCTGCTAGAGAGGATTTTTTATCCGGACCTTGAGGTAGCTAGAGTGTGTTTAACAAGAAAAGAAAAAAAAAAAACAGATAAAAATTATTAAAATGGTCAGTCCTTTTCATTGATTTTGTCAGTTACTCGGTTTGCAATCGAGTTTCTCCAGTTCGCTAACATTCAGATTTTTGCAGAACAAAATGACCGACCAATTTTAGATTTTACCACTCGAACCGACCAATCTGACAAAGGCTGAGTTGATCTATTTCAGCCCTAAATGTAGTTTCACTTCTGTCATAACCAGCATAATATTTTGAAAACAAAAATCTCAATTTCAAAAAACTGCCCCCGTCTAATAATTAAGCTCATAATCTATTATATATCAATTTAACAATAAATAACATTAACTAGTTAAATCAGTCATGACATAAAAAAGGGACGAGAAAACTACAATTTAAGGGATTGATCAATTATTTATATTGTTTCTTTTTTTACTTTCTCAGAGCACCAATAAGTTGAGAGATTAGTCAGCAGGAGAGTAGGGAATATAAGAGATGCTAATTAAATGCATTTTTCTTTGGTAATTACTACTTATCATCCTCTTAATTGTCATTCAAGCCATCCAATTAATCGCCGCCTTTCAATTTAGGCGATCGCCTTCTGATCCGAGCGCAACTCTCACCCAATTCCTTCACCTTCGCGTTGCCTTCCTTCCCTCCGCTCCCAAGCGTTGCTCCATCTCTCTTCGCACTCCCACGCGTGGTTCCCTCCCTCTCCCTTCGCACCCCCACGCGTGGCTCTCCCTTCACACTCCCAGGCTTGACTCCGTTCGCTCCCTTCTTCTTTCTTCTTTCTCATTTCCTTTCTGCTATCTTTATTCCCTCTCTATTGATATTTTTGGTTCCTCACTGGTCTTTTCTTCCTTTTTTTTCTCTTCATTTTATCTCATGTTATATCTGTTAAATTTATTTGATATAACTGTTCAATTTAATTGTCATTTCTGTTCAGTTTATTTGCTCACTTTTATTTTTTTGTATGAGTCCACATTGTTTGCTACATCTGTTCCGTTTATTTGATATAACTGTTCAATTTAATTTGTTGGTTAAACATTTTCTCTCGATTTGCCGATTTGCAAAACAACACCGAAACCTTTGAACTAACATCTCTCTTTAGTGTTTTATAGCTAAATTTATTGAAGAATGGATTAAAGCAAGTGTGGCACTTAGTTTGGAGCTTCAAGAGATTGCTTTGGTCTAGTTAGAGTCAATAATTAAGGTTTAATTAATCTCTAAACTAATCTCAATCAATTTGCTGGTAAAATGCTCAGTTTTTCTGTCCAGCGTCATACAACGCCAGTGGCCGTTACACAACGCTGAGTTAATTCGATTTTAAATTGCAAAATCTCTGACAAGGTTGGAACAGCGTTACACAACGCTCAGTAGCGTTGTGCAACGCTAGTTCATTTGTTTTTAAACCAGTTAAATTCTTTTTCCCCTTGTCAGAACGTTGTGCAACGCTAAGTAACGTTACACAACCTTTCCACCCCTACGTTGTGTAACGCCACTCAGCGTTGTACAACGCAGTATGCAGCAGGCGTCTCTGCATTGCTCAGACATCGATCTGCATCGATGCTGCATGCATGATGCCATGTTCCATACATTGTTGCGTTGTGTAACGCTCTAAAATTCGCTCAGACTTCGCTTTTCCGCCCTGGTCGCGTAGAGCAACGCTGACTAGCGTTGTGCAACGGCGACGTTGTGTGACGCCAGTCAGCGTCGTATGACGTTCTGACAATATTGTTTGAGTTTGTCAGTTCTGCCTTGTTCTCCTCTTGACTTCGTTGTGCAACGCTACCTAGCGTTACACAACGCTCTGACAAGTTCCAACGGAACTGTCGAGGTTCTGCTTTGGATTCTGCTAAAGCGTTGTGCAACGCTATACAGCGTTACACAACGCTCTGACAACTCATAACGTTATTGTCTGTGACCGTTTGATTTTTCAACGGCTATTTCAGCGTTGTACAACGCCATATAGCGTTGTATAACGCCAGAGTCTGTTTTGACTGGTCTTTGGAGCTGTTGGCGCCCTCTATAAATATGGGGCCTCTTGGAACTGTTTAGACACTTTTGAAACCCTTGAAACTCCTCCCTTTTGAGCTCCAACCAGTTAGACATTATACTCTCTTGTGTTTGAGCATTATTTTAGCAAAATCATTGAGATTAGAGTGTGCTAAACCAATCCACTAGTGTTAATTGCTAGATTAGTTGAGTGATTTGGTTAGAGCCTCAATCCTTTGTGTGTTTGAGATTGTTTAATCGAGTTAGGCCAATCCACCTTGAGAGTGTTTGTAACAAGGTGATTTGGTTCGAAGTTGTAGTCCCGTTCGTGTGGAATTGAACGGAGCGCGCCCATTTCGAGGTTGCGAAACTCCCGGAGACGTACGACTAAGGCTAGCTCTTCCTAGCGGGTCGGAACTCCGTAATACATCGCGTGTTCAATTTCTCTCTCTCTCTTTCTCTCTTTATTATCTTGCTACTTGAATTGCTTGTGCTTTGATTGTTTGTATTAGACCAAGTTTGAATTGAACCAAATATTGACCATACCGGTTTAGAAATTCGTTTTTGTGCCTATTCACCCCCCCTCTAGGCCTAATTTTAGGGACAACATAATTGTTATTTCTATTCAGTTTATTTGCTAACTTTTACTTTTTGTATGAGTCCACATTGTTTGTTACATCTGTTCAGTTTATTTGTTATAACTATTCAATTTAATTGTCATTTCTGTTCAGTTTATTTGCTCATTTTTACTTTTTGTATGAGTCCACATTGTTTGTTACATCTGTTCAGTTTATTTGTTGTATCTGTTCAATTTAATTGTCATTTCTATTCAGTTTATTTGCTCATTTTTATTTTTTATATGAGTTCACATTGTCTGTTACATCTGTTAGTTTATTTGTTATAATTGTTCAATTTATTTGTTATAACTATTCAATTTATTTGTCATTTATTTGCTCACTTTTACTTTTTTGTTTGAATCCACATTGTTTGTTCCATATGTTCAGTTTATTTGCTGTTTATGTTCAGTTAGTTGTTATATCTGTTCAGTTTATTTATTATGTATGTTCATTTTTGTTCTTGTATATATATACTTTGATTATATGTTCATATTATATTTGTTTATGTTCAATTTATTGTTGTATATTTTCATTTAAAAGGTGGAGTTCATGGGAAAAAAAAAACTGACAGAGAAAGGAGGAGAGGAGATGAGGCAGAGAACAAGAAGTATGATAGAATGAAGGAGATGAGAGGGAAGGAGATGAGGCGAGGCAGAGAAAAGGACGAGGGAAGGTAGTTTTTTTCGATTCGCTAGAGGAGGCGATTCGCTGGAGAAGCGCTAGCGATGCGCGGAAAAGAAAAACGTGAGAGGAAGGGGACGGAAGGGGTTGGATGACGCGGATGTTTTTTCGCTCGATGATGGTTATCTGTTTTTCTTTTGTATACCATGAGAGGAGAGAGAGAGAGAGCGCGAGCGGCAGACTGATTGATAAATAGAGACTGCTGGCGGGAAAAACAAAATACTGAAAGGTGAGCAACGCTGTGATTTATGGTTATTAAATAGAAATTAACAAAAATAATTTTTTAATTTTTAAATATTAGAAAACAGAGAAAAAATGAATTCATGAATAAAAGGTTGAAATTCTCACCTAATCAGATTATTTTTTACTTGTGAATTTTGTATTACATTTAATTTCTTTGGGAAATTATTGACCGAAGACTCCAATTTTTTTTTTAACCGAAGGCCTTATTAATAGTGTTATTCAGAGCAATTACAATTTTGGGTATATATGCTACATAAAATAATGACTCTTTTGTAATGGAAAAAATAGAAGTATAAATAATATAGTAGTCTCATAAGGAAATTCCAGTTGATAAAAACAAAAACAAAAAAATTCGCTCAAACATATGTACATTTTTTTAAAGAAAAAAAAGCTCTATATCAAGTTACAAATTTTCTAACTTCATAATTTTTGTTAGAAAAAATTAAACATATATGAAAAATCTAAGCTTGATATAATAATATCAACTTACATACAGACTATTACAATAGTTTTGTTCTCGGCTATGTCAAATATATATATATATATATATATATATATTTTGGCTAAAGTATACTCCAGCATACATATAGTCCGTATGCTGGAGTCGTTTCTCAAAATATAAAATGCATACAGTCGATACGAACCTTTCAAATTGTTCTCCATATTGAAATCTTCTAGGAAACCAAAATTTATATTTTTTCGATTTTTTTTACTATATATTATGCTATTTAAAAAAAATACTATAAAAGAGTTGTAAAGGAGTATTTCTGACCATTCAATTTGAAAATAGCATAATATATAGCAAAAAAATTTGAAAAAATATAAAATTTGGTCTTGAAGGATATTTTTACATGGAGAACAACTTGAACGGTTTCGATCGACTGTTTGAATTTTAGATTTTGAGAAACAACTCTAGCATACGGGTTTTGAGGTGGGCTGCAATGCCACAAATGTTTTTTTTGAATCATTTTTTTAATAACTCAAATTCAATCGATCAATCCAAACGTTCAAATTGATCACCATATTGAAATACCATCGGAGACCAAATTTTACATTTTTTAGAATTTTTTTACTATTTATTTTGATGTGTTCAAATTGGAGGGTCTAAAATACTCTAATTACAACGTTTTTTAAATTATCATAATAAATAGCAAAAAAATTCGAAAAAAATGTAAATTTTGGTTTCCAATGATATTTTAATATGATGAATAACTTGAATGGTTTGGATTTAGTATTTGAATTTTGGATCTCGAAAAACGACTCTGTAGTACGGGACCCTCTGTGCCATCTATGACACATTAGTCATTCTCTCTATATATATATGTTTGGGGGGGGGGGGGGCACTTTTGAAGTTGCAGAAATAATTAGAAATTTTTTACTACGAAAATTTACTTATTCTTATTATGGAAAGTGATTTAGGAATCTCGTTTTAAATAAATGGATAGCACAAGCAAAAAAAAAAAAAAGAAAAAGAAAAGGACAAAGGAAGCAGACTGATGAAGAAAAGAAGAAAGTTCGTAGGTTAATTATAATATGACAAAAGTGCAAGAAAAGATGATGGAAAATATCAGGAACCTTCAAACAAAATTGTGGAAGAGAAGTAATTAAAGGATAATCTTTAATTTCAAAGTACCTTTAATACGCAATAACCACAGTAAAATGTAAAACCTCATTTTGGAGATCGTTTTACGCGCACTACATGATTCTATTTTCACATATGCATGCGCTGTGTGAAATAATTACCCTCAGCCACTTGTTTATCTTTAATCATTCTCCATTAGGAAATTAGTCTTATTTTGTTTCTTCTTAAATAAATCTTACACATCTACAACAAATCAAATTTCTCGCAAAAGGTCTTATAAACAATACACGATGCACCGTAAGAAATATGAAATTCCAATCATATCAATTGCAGGAATCGGCCTTTCTAGAGTATCGGTTTAATTGGACCATTCAAAAATAGGTTCAAACATTCAAATTTCTACCTTATTGAAAATTTAATTTTCTTTTCCTCATTTTTTGTCATAAAAAATGTGGTTAATTAGAACCAACATATCATATACGTACTTCCTAAAGTTTAAAATTTATTTATTAGCTTTTTGAGTTTTTTTATTTCTAATTTTATATTATTCAATAAAAATTGCCTTCCTTCCTTGATGCTGCATGAATTAAATTCGGTGCTTACATTTAGTAACCATGTAATATTTTTGTAATATTGGTTGTTTATATTATTAATATATAAGGGGTTATAAAAAAATGATTTTTACTTATTCTTAAGTCTCTCACGATGAATAAAGTTTTAAATTATTTTTACTAAAAAGAAAGTCCAATAAATGTATTCATTGGGATGATATACTCAAGTGTTCTTTTAAAAAACAATGATACTCAGTTGTGTATTATAAGTCAAATAATACTTAAGTGAGTATTTAGATGGTCCTCTCACCTTCTATAAAATTGTAAATTATTTTGTCAATTTTTTTAAATCGTATATACATTTAGAGGTTGAAAAAAATGGGTTTGGTAGGATTAAATTACTGTTTGAAATTGCATATTTAATATGTTAGATATTATGTATTAACTACGAGTGCATATTTTATATGTATGAAAAATTAATAAAAGATATTTAGGAAAAGAGTAATTACAAAAGCGTAAAAGCTATTTCTTTAAAAAGTGGAAAAGCATTATCTAAAGTTACTTTATATATTCTGCAATAACCACAGTAAAAAGTAAAAATCTCATTTTGGAGGTCGTTTTACACTAGAAGGTTCTAATTCACAACTTTATTGTGTTGTGAATAATTACTCTCTCCCACTTAATTGTCTTTAATAATGCTCCATTAGGAACAAAATAATATTATTCCTTCTCCTTATAAAAGGCTAACCAATCCACGACAAAATAAAACAAGAACCGTACTATTGTGTCAAGTTTAAACTCTAATTAAACTTCTCTTCTAGGTAAGATCTCTCTAATTAATTTTTTCATCTCAATTCTTTATAAGTCAATCTCGTCCATCGATAGATGATAAATTTGACTTGAAACTCATTTGCGGAAAATAGTACTAACCCTTTCTTGTTTCTGGCTCTATTTTCTAATATTGCTGGGAAATTCGCATATTTTAGGATTAGAATGAAACCTTCAAGGAAGCTTCTGGCGCTAATTCTTATACTAGCCATGATGACATGCAGCTTTGCAATGCGAGGGATGGCCATGGATCAAGTTGAAGAGGCCATAAAAGCTAAAAACAAAGTAGCTTCTTTTGGTGGGTCGACAACGATTGACAACCATCATGCCATCCCAAGAGATCAATACAACAACCACGGTGGAGGCTCCGGTGAAGACGATGGTAGCGGAAGCGGGAGTGGTGGCACAAATTAGTAAACAAATAATAATTGGATCTCGCCGTTTTCTTTTATTGTACTTGCAGTATGGTTTGTAATTTGTTTTGATTTTGTATAGCTGAAGAGATGGTTTTATAATGTTTTAGAGTGATCTCCAGGCAGTGTAAAAGAGTTGTACAAGAGTGTGTTTTTTATCAAATATAACGTACTTAAATATATGATATTCGCTGTTATAAATTTCACGATTAAGAATAGTGTTTAAATGTTCGTACGTACAGCAAGTCAGCAAACGCTAGATGGTTCAAAAATGTACTAAGATTTTCCCTTGATTTGAGGAGCTAGTACTCCTTTTAATTAGCAATTGAGTGCAATTCTCATTTATTGAAGGGAAATGTTAAGACTATTTTAAAATTCTGTGTCACATAAATTTTTGAAAATTTCAAGAAAACAATTTCCTTTATTCAATTTTTTTTTTTTGAACAATAAAGCCCGTACGTAGGCAATTTCCTTTTTTCAAATTGGTGTATCTCATCCATGAAAGTACGACGTTGGATCGATGTGTGTAGTCGGTTTCCAGTGAAAAGAATATGTGCATGGTAGTCCATATTCTTTTTTTTGTTTTTTTTTCTTGACAATAATTCAATATTCAAGTTACTGTTCTAATTCGTTAATTAGTATATAACTATATATATATATATATATATATATATATATATTTATATGATGTGTTAGTTATCTATAAATACTCCAATTCTAGGGGTGTTTTCTATAGTGCAATGATGATGTCAGCACAATCTTTTCTCCATTCTATAAGACAATGGACACCTCCATTTCATAATTTCAGATTAAATATAGTTTAGTTTTTAAATTGTTTAGGTGTCTTTAAAAATTCATTTAGTTATGAAAATTTATATGCGTGCTCCCAAAAATATAAAGAATTAATGAATATAAAATGTTTAATATATAGAGTTATAAAATAATTTAAATAATTTTCTGAATCTCATAAAATTTAATCTGTATAAAGTTTTCGTTTTAAAATTGTTTGGAGGCTTGAAAAAATCATTTGACTATCAAAATTTATTTAATTACTGACAAATACATGAAAATTTTAATTAAGTAAAATTTTATAATTATAGATTTATAAATATTTTAAATAATTTTTTTAATATAATAAATATTGAATCTCCACAATTTCATAGATATCATTAGAATTTTAATTATTCAAAGAAATTTATAATTTTATTTGTGCATAAAATTCTATATAAATAATAGCAAAATTATAACAAATCCAATCATGATACATAACTTTTTTAACGTCATCATATAATTTTTAGCAATTTTCATCTTTTTAAAATTTTACAAATTCTATAGAACTGCATAACTTTTAAAATATTTGGCGATTTTTTAAAATTAATTTTTTCATAAAGTTTTATATGAATAGTAATTATGAGAAATCCATTGTTGCTAAGTAGTTTAAATTATTTGTAAGATAGTATTTAATTTTATTGGTATTCAATTATTGATTATCGATAATAAAAAAAAATAAAAGTTGATCAAATTGATAAAACTTAGAAAAATTTTAAGATAGTTGGTTTTGTCCAAGATGAACACAGTAGGTTTTGTTCTCATAATTCTAACACTTTTTAACAAAAATATTTAATGATTACATGTCACCCTTAACTTTCTATATATTAAAAATGATAGAGACAATTAAGTTCTCTTGAAATTAAAAATCTTCAAAAACAATAGTTACGATATAAATGATAAATATATTATAAATGGCACACATACAAAACTATGCAATTAATTACAATCAAAAGATCAATTGTAAGATAATTTGGTATTTATTCAAATATTTACATCATAATTCTAGCCCTTATAAAAATTATAAGTTAGCCTTAAAATTTCCCCCATCGCACGAAGCGCGAATCTAAAGCTAGTTATAATTTAATTTTAAGTTCAAAAAATTTGGAGTTTGAAAGCAACAAAAGTGCTCCTAATAAGAAGAAATTTAATCAAATAATTAAGAAAATTGTGCTAATTACATCAATTAATATGTGCTGCATTTGCGTCCTTGTATATCTCAAACGTAATTTTAAGAGTTGTTCAGTCATCAAAATATTTTGAAAATTAACGACTTAATTATATTGATGATTGACCAAACAAACTTTTATTTGTCAGATTTGATATTTTAGGGGCTGTTTGGATCGCTGAGGAATAAGAGAAATAGCCTCTTTCTAGGTATAAATTTATTCCTAATCATCCAAACTCTTCATGAGTTCCGTTTGGATGAGGTGTGGGAATAAGAGAATAAGAGAATAAATTTATTATAAACAATCCAAACTCTTTACAAAGTTACACACTTCCCAATACTTCTTCCCTTATTCCTCTTATTCCCACACCATCCAAACGGAGCCAAAAGTTACATACTTCCCAATATTTTTCTCATAAGAATAAGCTATTTATCTTATTCCTAAGCGATCCAAACGGCACTTATTGTCATACTTTTTTTTTTAAAAAAGAAAGAGAACACTACCTCCAATATTTAATTTATAAGATATTAATTAACTTTTATAGACACCGATGAATGAATAATAAAAATATACAATTATAGAGATACACAATGTTATTATTTAATTAAAAACATAAGATATTATATATATATATATATATATTTTAAAAAAAGGAGAATTTGCCATATTTAGTAGGCTAGCACTGAAGGTAGTGGCAAAGTGGTGCACTACTTAATATACATAAAAATAACTTAATACTCCGGATCTACTGCACGGCATAGTAGAACCCTGTCATCCATTTTCTTAAATCTGAAATTACATGACTTCTAATAAAAATTAAAATGCACTCAATTTTGAGTTCATTTAATTTGTGTCACAACTTCGATGTGTGATTATATTATCTAATTTTGTAGTATATATTACTTAATATGACATATAATATATATATATATATTTTTAATACAAAACTAAGTTTATTTAAAATTATATTATGAAATCAACAAAATATTAGTAAGTACTGAGTATTAAAATAATATAGAAATAATGATTATTACTTAATGAGTAAAGTTACGGTGCCACATTTGATACTTGTTTGTCATAACAATGGATCCAATATCATAAAATTCCATAATTTTTAAAGTTCATTTGATGCTTGATATATCAAGATGTTGAAAATGAATGAATCGAAGTAACTATGATAGATTAATTTTCATTTGTTAATTTTTTTCGACATTTTGATTATTAAGTAAAATGAACTTCAAAAATTATAAAATTTTATGTCAATACATCCATTATTAAAATGAACAAAATCAACGGTTAAGATCAGATGGTTAAACTTTTAATTTTTTTAAAATAAAAATATAAAGATAAAATGTAGCATTTCTAGCACCATAAAAGTGCTGCACCAGAACTTTGCTCGTAATTGATTTGTGCTTTAATTTTTAAATTTAAAATAATATAAAATTTATACTATTTAAGCTCTTGTTTGAATTAGCTGAGTTTAATAGCTCGATTGAAATTTAACTCAAATTTGACATGATTTTTTAAAATAAAATCAAATTAGGACTATATATGATCATCTTTATTCGAGCTTAATTTGTGGATAGCTAGCTCCGTATGAAACTCTAATACTCTAAATTCGATCTTTGTTACAGAAAATCTTTTTTTAAGATAAGTGAGAATAATTTAAAGCAAGATATTGCTTGCTAGGCGGCGTAGACATAAATCTTCTTTGTGAATTAAGAAATAATAAAAAATACTGACAATTGCGACAGATAACGTCCCACCTTCTACTGATTTGACGTGATGTCGCAATAATGGGTTTATATTTTTCAAAGTTGTTCCAATATCAATAATGTGCAGAAAAAAAAAGAAAATTTTAATTAGGAAAAGGTAAAGGGAAAAGCTAAATAGCTTTCTAATGAAAGTAATAGAGACCTAATTTGAATGGTCTATTTGTTAACTAGCACAGCAGCACATAAATAAACACACTATTTTAGAAATTACTATATAAATATTTTTGTAATGCCTCATGTTTTCTCCATAGCTTGCACGCTCTAGTTTTTCTGTCATTCCTTTTTTTTCCTTTTCTTTTATGAGTCGATTGTACTTAAAATATGATAAAATCTAAAAATCCAGGTGAATTAATCCGCTTATATATATATATATATATATATATATATATATATATATATATATATATATAGAATGGCTAACGTGCCATCGATGACATTTTTCGAGATCTAAAATTCAAATGGTCAATCCAAACCGTTCAAATTGTTCTCCATATTGAAATATCTTTGGAGACCAAATTTTATATTTTTTCGAATTTTTTTGCTATTTATTATGATATTTTTAAAAAAATTACGATTAGAGCATTTCAGGCCCTCCAATTTGAAAATATCATAATAAATGGCAAAAAAATTCGAAAAAATGTAAAATTTGGTCTCCAAATGTATTTCAATATTTTGATCAACTTGAACGGTTTGGATCGACCGTTTGACTTTTGAATTTCAAAAAATAAGTCGATAGAGAATTGATGGCACATGCCATCGATGACGCGTTAGCCATTCTCTCTATATATATATTATATAGGAGTTGAACTTAACGAAAACTTTTTTTGAAGGCTAAATGACTAGAGCCACGCCAATAATTCATTAGTAATAAAATTAATGTTACACGATACAATACAACAAAGCAAAGAAAAGAAGACGAGAAAAAACAAAGTTGAAGGCATTACAAAATTTTGCCGGAGCACTACCCGCGGAGTTCATCAGAGCTCGATGCATATGACTCCATCTTAATTAAGTTTGTTAGATCCTCCATTAGAGAGTATATGCGAGACAGAAAGGTAGATCGTTTAAAGTACATATTGACTGATTAAAAAAAATGCGTGCTGGTCGAAAACTGTTAGAAGCAACTAGCGGTCGGAACTCATCGGAAGTAAACCGTACGTATCGCTATATATCTAAGTTTCCAAATTCAACAATCTCCAACTTAATTTCCATGTTTTTAATAATTCTTTGACTAGCTCTTCAAACTTTTTTAACCATACTTCCCTGAATTAGTATTTAAGTACGGAATTTGTTACTTTTTAACATATTTTTATATATAAAAACTTAATTATTTTATTTGGACCAAACGTCAGCATCGTAAATCACAATTTCTCGAGTTGGACGCTTTGTGGCCTATTTCGTTGACAGACCGAACTTCCCTGATGGGCCTTTTTGACATGTCAAATAAACCAGCCGTTGATGTCAAACCTTCAAAGCCTATCAAAGCGCGCACACAGATTTTGGAAATGTATATCAAAATACTGGAAGGTTCAAATGCCACAATTTTAGAGGAAAATTGATTAATGTCATATTCAACAGAAAGTGAACATATACAATAGATAAGGTGAATATATATAATAATCAAAGTGAACACATATAACCAAATAAGTTCAAACAATAATAAGTTGAATATGCATATAAAAATCTGAACAAGAAATTACAACACTTATTTGTTGTAATATATATTCTATGGTCCCGTTTGTTTGTGACTTAAAGGGTGCATAACTTAAGTTATGCATCATTTAGTCACCAAACACCTCTTACATAAGATGCCTTAAGGATACATAACTTGTGCAACCTATTTAGATTGCATAAATTATGCATGGTCCCCATTAATTTTTTTTCCCAACAATAACCCTTAGAAATAATTAATAATAATATTTAATAATAAACAAATAATTTTAATAACAATTAATAAATAATAATATTTAATAAGTACCGATAACTATTAAAAAATCATAAATAATAATAAATATTAATTATCATAAGTAATAATTAACAATACTTTTACAAGCAATATTAATTATTATTAATAATAATTTAATAATAATAGTCAATTAAAATAATTAATAAATAATATCTTTATTATTAAATAATTAATAATATTTCATAATAATATAATGATTTCTTATTATCATTAATAATTAACTATTAACAAATAATTAATATTAATTAATAAATAATAATATTTAATAAGCAACAATAATTATCAAAAAACATAATTAATAATAAAGATTAATTATTATAATTAATAATGTTTAACAAGTAATATTAATTAATAATAATAATAAGTTAAGTTAGTCATCCTTACCACACAACCAAACATCTATTACATAACACTACATAAATACTTAGGCATCCTTAACTTATGCAACCCCTTACTACACAAACAAACGCCCCCTATATGTTTACCTTGTCTATTATATATGTTCATTTTCCGTTTAGCGATGGCAAGTGATGGCAAAACTGCAGATGACAGTTATCATTTCTGATTTTAGAGTGCCTTCAAATGCCACAACTTTACTTTTCATCAATAATTAAAAAATTTTAAATTCAAATATTGAATTCAAACCGTTAATCCTATACAACTTAACGAGCGATGTGTTTTCATATAAGTTTTATAAAATTTAGAGTTGATTTGATATTTGATCAAGAGGTCAAATCATGAACGTATTAAAATTAATCTATTATAATTAACAAGATTCGTTCATTTTGTAATCTTTTGATCAAATATCAAATCAAAACCAAATTTAATAAAACTTATATGAAAACACATCGCTCATTAAATTATACAATATCAACGGTTTGGATTCAACATTTAAATTTAAAAAATTTTAATTATTGATGAAAAATAAAATTATGATATTTGATGGAACTCTAAAATTTTGGCACCGCCAGAACCTTTCATCAAAATAATACAAAATAATAGTTCATATGTAAGAGCGCTTCATCACGGCTTATATACGTGTAGAGCTGTCAAACGCGTCGGAATTGCACGGAATAAGATGTTCCGTTTTCCGTTCCATTAAGGAATGCGGTACAACATTCCATTTCTTTAACCGTTCCGTTTTTGAAACGGTACGAAATTTCGTTTCGTCAATCGTTTCACTTCAGAAATAACACATAAAACGATTTGAAATAAGACTGAAACAGTCGAAATGGTACAATTTAGTATTTCGTTTACCGTTTCATTATTGGAACGGAATAAGAATTGATATTGTCATTCGTTCCGTTTCGCTTAAACGAAACGGAATCACGTGATTTGTCAGATCGTTGACAGCTCTATATACGTGTGTGTATTTATTGTGAGAAGTGTACGTCTTCTCTCACTCACTAAATATATTGACATGGTCAAACATATCGGGAACCCCGACCTAAAAGAGAATTCATCCATTAAACTGGGTCATCACTCATCAGGAACTAGCTAATATTTATGTCCTGCTACTTTTGAACGTATAGTCAGATCGTTACACGTAAAAATACACAGAGTGAAAGAAGTAAAAAACGATTTGAACAAAAGATATATTGGCTACTTTCGACAGACATCCCCTGTACACATACCACGTACCCAAGAGCCAGGATACATTACATAGGAATTGATGACCTAAATTATGGCAGAATTATTGGAAATCATCTTTTATACTTTTCTTTTAAGGTTGTTTACCATTCTTAATGCACAATACACGCGCGTGTTCGTGTTGGTGTAGCTGGCAGTCCTAATTGGTTAACAATTAATTATCATTAATTGTGCACTATGTATATTTGTTATCATGTTCTATTTTTCATGTTGATTCCCCCTAAAAGAAAATAATAAATAAGAATAATAAGAATAAAGAGAAAAAGGAAAGGAAAAATATGTACTGTGTTACACTACAAAATTATTCTTCTAAAAATTGGATTCCACAATCTGTACACCAAATTCAATAACTAGACACACTGTTCACAAATGACTCCTGACTCCGCAATAAAGAATCTGATTATGGCTATATATATGCACCCTCCGTGTAAATTGTTTTGCGCACTAAACAATAAGAAGATTAACTTAGGTAAGCTTAATTTCTATAGTCTGCAGAAATTAACTCCATTATAAAAGCCTAGGTAAGCTTCATTATGCAAGCTGCACTGCAACCTATGTACCAATCCAACCCCAATTAGGTAGCAGTACAGTGATACTGGTACATATTGTTCAAAAACCTGAATAATTAATTCATATGTTTTGGTACCCTTTAGAGCCTGATAAGAACTGAATTTTAAAATTTTCTAATCCATTTTTGTTTGAACTTTGCATATAGCTAGATTTTTACATACTTTAATCATGCAGGCCCTAGCAATCATGAAGATTCTACTCAACCTCGTTGTTGCACTTTTGGCAGTGATCATGGCCTTATCAACACCTTTAGTGAAAGGAGAAAACCTAGATGGTCACAGCTCATTGGTTTTCACTCTTCGCGGAATCAAAGCCAAATCAAGCTCCACAGCCCAAGGTATCACAACCTCTAGGGTTGGCGAGAACACTGAAAAAGAACTCAACAATCCTGCCCTGAAAACCTTCACCAGCAAAGCATCTGATGTCGCCCCTCTATATGGTGGCACTGGTACTGACCAAGGACCTGGATCTTTTACTGATAGTTCTCATCGTCACTATAACCTATGCAATGCGAACAACTTCAATCATGGCTGTCCATGAATATGATGTATTAATTGTGTGGTCTAGTTGCTACTTAAGTAGGATTTCTGATAGATCTTGGACTAAGGGTGCATAATCAGCCCCTGATCATGTATAATATTTGAAACGAGCTTATAAGAAATAATGTCCGAGACTAGTACGGTCTGTTATCTATACATAGAAAATACACGGAGTATTGTCTGTGGTATCTTTATATATATCTTTTTCCCCAATGTATATAATTAATTAGTAGCTAGATATATGTATTTTATTTATATATCAAACTATACAATATGTTCTTCTTGATATTTTTATAAGAATACGAGGAGGTTTCAAATGCCTTCCATCTTTTAATTATGCGTCCACAATGATTTTCCTTAAAACTTTACTAGCTCAAATTAAAAAATACAATTAATATCAAAATAAAAACTGCTAGATATAATATTTCATTTTGTTGTTCACACAAAAAAGTTACAATGTTTGAACATAATTTCCTAATGCAAGGATATATACGTGTATAATTTATAGATGTTGATTAATTTTCATATATGTTCCAAACTCATATCGAAGAAAACTTGGATAGTCACAAAATTTTATGCGCATGTATAGAAAGTGGAGGTTGAAGAATTATGAAAAATTAAGGCACATTTAATTATACTCACCTTTCAAAACATTTGTCTTTGGCGTCACGACAGTACTTATATATGAGGATATCCATGCAAGAAGAGCGTGATCACATGCAGCAATATATATAGTTAGAATAAAAAAAAAAAGAGTTTAGCTTGGTCGCAAATTTTTGCTGTTACAAGTTTTAAAAGTTTTTTCATCTTATTAAGAAGGATATCCAATAAAAATAAATAAATAAATAATTTAGTAAGGGTATATTTCGAACAAAACACAATGATGAGAATCTCGGGCATTTCTGCGGTACTTAAGATCTAACATTGGTTAGTTGTATAACTATAAATAATTAAAATGTAAACATATTGTAACTTGTAAACAGCTCTCTGAAATGGCAACAATTAAAATGTTTAGCATATTGTTCATCTCTCCTATAATAACTAGCAAGATTAAGGAAACGTAGAACATCTCTCTATATTTTTCCATGTTTAACATGCTTCCAATCTGTTACTGCTCCATATATAAAACGAAAGCACATATATAACTATTGCCAGCATCATTTTTTACTATGTTTTTTCTACCAGCATTAGAGAATAAAGATAAATAAATTCCCATGATATGTATATGTGAAAAGAAAATGTTTTGCAAAAAGCTGTTTGCTGTTATATGGATAAGCCCATGAGGCATCATTCAGGGCAGAGCTAGCTTGATAAGAAGAAACAAGCGAAGCCTGAAATTATTTTTGTTTCGAAAGTACTGAATTGACCTGAAGCAATAGGTTCGATAGACCTGTCAAACGGGGTGGAAAAACCACGGCATGCACAGGCTCTGCCGTTTGCCGTACTGTTAAGAAAACGGGTATAGGTTCAGCATTTCATTAACCGTTTCAGTGAATGGAATGTATTAAACTGTTTCATTTTTTGTGCCGTTTGCTGTTTCGTGAAGGAAACGAAAAATATGTTGTTGTCATTATTCGTTCTATTTCGACAAAACAAAACAACATAACGATTCATATGTCGTTGGTTGACAGCTATACATATAGAACGTCAAATAAGATCTAAATGTCGAGCGTAAAAATTTCAATCAGCCAACCCAAACCTCTCAATATAATCTCTATATTAAAATATCCTTGAAAATCAAATTTTTATTATTTAAAATTTTTCTAACTATTATTTAAAATTTTCAAAATTAGAGGGTTCATAACTTTATTTAGATTGAGTATATTAAAAAATTTTAAAAAAATAGTAAAACATTAAAAAAATATATAAAATTTTGTCTCCATAGAAATTTAATTATGGAAAACAATTGAGCGGTTCGAATTAGCCATTCTAATCTCAAAAATTAAAATTTTATCATTTTAGATTAGTGTATGTATCCTATATATATGTTGGACACTAGCCACACCCACTATTTAATTTAGGTACTTCTCTTTATAAGTTATTAAACGAGGTAATTTATTTATGGAGGCATAGTCCACTCTTTAAAATAGAGTTTTTCCTTCTTCAATGTCCATTGGAAATTGAAAAAGGACGGATACAGGGAGGGGCAGGCATAGACCTGGCCTATATACTGCAGAAAAAAGAATTAGTGTTAAATATTAAAAATATAGTGTTAATTCAGTTATCTAATGTGTCTTGCCTACTTTAATACTGAAATTTTAAGGTACTAATGTCTAATTGAAGTCGACCTCGATAACTTGGCCTACCTTAATTATCCTCCAATTCCGATTCCGCCCCTAAAAACAAATCCGTTATATTTTTAAGATAACGGCGGAGCCACTGAACATATATTTACTCCGGGCGTAATTCTTAAAAAGACTGGAAGTCATTTTTTATTAGTGATCCGAATAAAGACTAAATAGGTTAGTGTTCCCACGTAATGCTCCGGATTTATCGTGAGCTAGAATATTCAGTTTTGTATAAACAAGTTTGGCGTGCAGTTTGATCATATCAAATTGGAAAATCCTGTCCTGACAGAAAAACATGCTTAACTTATTAGCTAAGCTATACTATCCAACTATGTAATTGATTACCACTTACCAGTAAAAGACAATACACATTTTTCATTTCAAAAGAGAGTCAATAATACGTTGTATACCCTCTAAATTAAACACCACCTAGCTAGCCCATGGAGAGACTGGATGACACTGACCTCTGATATAATGCTCCATCGATCGACACAATAACCATTTTAATTCCTAGTGGTGATGAGTTATATCGATCGGATCTATCCATCTTGGAAGTTCCTTTGTCGCTGACATCTGATTATGGTAAGTGTAACCTCATCAAGCTAGCATATATATAGATGCGTTTAAGGTGCCAAGGCTTTCCTAATTTCTAGTTGCTATGATAACTTGATTTCATCAACACAATTAATTCCACCAATATATATGAACTTATAATTTTTTAAAATTTTTCTATAATCATAGATGTGCCAATATTTAGTCAATGTAAGAGGAAAACAAAGTTTTAATAACTTAAATTCTTACTTGTTTGAGATTAATTATCTTTAATTCCCTGGTATGTTTCATTGATTTGAATGATTGAAAAATATTAGATCATCGTGCACGTAATTTACAAACTAGCAAGCGTAAAGATATTCAAACAAGATGCATGTAATTCATATATGCATTTTCAAAGGTTTAAATAGCGGATAGCGGGTTGGTAGCGGATAACCTCATGTCATAGCGGATAGCGGGTAGCGGTCATTTAGCGGCCGCTATGGGATCATAACGGGGCATGTACAAATGTACTTATTTATTACATCATATACATATTTTTAATTAAAAATTAAATATCATATTACATATGTATGTTATGATAGTTAAATTTAACACATACACTTTACAGTCCATTATTGCAATAGACAAATCTCATTGTACTTAATATTATATCAAGTCAGTCAAAGTTTATATGCCAAAGATATGTTTGTAATACTGACTCTATACTAGCAAGTAATAAATTGTGTCTCTATATTTCTCTAAAATACTATTATAATGCATGTATATTTTGCTAATTTTTACTATTATAGCCACCATAAAAAATAAAAGGCCAAAATAAATATAATTTTATATAATATCATTATATACTAATGAACACCGCTATAGCGGCTCTTTTAGTTTAGCACCGTAGCGGTCTACCAAGTCGTACCGCTATAGCGGGGCTATTGCGGTTCATAGCGGCGCTATTTAAATCACTGTGCATTTTAATGTAGGTTTACTCGCATGATCAGATGATATATATATTTCTTCTATTGTGTTGTAAGTACTTATGATGACAAATGTTGATCACATTTCTTCTTGAAATCAGAAACATATTAAGGTTGTGAGAATTCATAAACAAAAGTTAACCCGATAATTTGGATAATATTTTAAAAATATTTTAAATGTTGGCATTTTTTCTTGAAATCAGAAACATATTAAGGTTGTGAGAATTCAGAAACATATTGTTTGGGCCTTATATATAGAATAATTGTGTATCATTTTTTCCCGTAATTTAAATATATATTATATATTCGATGCTCTATAAAAAGACTCAATTTTTCTTTTTTTTTTGTTATGGATGGTAGAGCTTGGATTAATTTATTTTAGAACATCTTTAATCTAATTTGTTTTGAACCCTTCAAAAATTGTAGTTTCGAAAAAATACAAATTTTTTTGAAAAAATTTGCTCGGCAAGGAGATTTCAATAGAGAGATCATATTAGATGATTTGGATCAGTCATTTAAACTTTCAAAATTGAGATTTGACGACATGAGAGAGCTCGTCAAATCGATTTGATTGAATCCATTCTCAGATGATTGTGAAGACAGTAGATTGACAAAGTATATCCCATAAAAGAAGGGTATATATGATATATCTAAACGTCCTGCATTTGGATGCGTAATTCTGTGTTAAGATCGGATGCACTTTTATCGCACTTGTTTTCATGGGAATATATTGAGTCAATGGAATACAATTACATATAATAAATTTAATAAATTAATGACAATTCTGCAAATGGCCTTCGTAACCTTAAGTCCAATATATATCATATATTATCCTAGTAATTATATAATTAACTGTAAAAGCAGAAATGCAGAATAAACTATCAAAGAAAAAGCGAAGAACATGGAGAACCACACTGACATAGCAGCTTCCATTTGTCGTCTGCCTGATTAATTTACCTGATGTATATATACATAATATTAAACATTGTGCGGAGTGGAAAATCTATATATATAGACATCAAAATAAGATGCTTGTTTTGGAAGCACCAAGTTCCCTTCAGAGAAAACATCAAAATATCTATATATGATGTTTGTAGAGGAAATTTAGGCTGAATTTAAAAAATAAACATAATTATAATCATAATATTCTAATATTAATATTGGGGCACACACAAAATAAGATACTCTTGGAATCTACAGCTTATTTACCCTTTTCTAATATTTTTAATACAAAAGATACGGCGAGATTGTTGATAAGATCAGAAATAATCATGACCTTGGTGAGGACAAACATGGATGCAAAATTGTTGATGATTGTAACGTTAAAGGTCTTGTGAGATACAAACTCAAGATTGCTTTAACCAATCTCCAATGGTTAAGTTCAAATCTTAGGAAGAAATTTATTTATATTTAATGTTATCTTGCCTGAATCTTAAACTAAAAATACCAGTTTGTCTATAGGACAGTACATGACATATTTACTGTTAAACTATTGTAAGCATCTGATCAAGACTCAAAAATAAATAATAAATGTTCTGAGTGCCAAAAGAAAATGGAAAATGACTCAAACAAAAGGTTCTTTCAAAATACAAGATGATAAGGTCTAGTATAGGTGCTTGTGCTCACTGCTGCTTGCCTTGGCATTCATACAAACATAGATGATAAGCACTGATTGTACTTCAGATGGGCACTACAAGTCTGCAACCATCAGTCCATTACCCTTTACTATGTTGGTGACTTGGTTTTCTATCAATCTGTCAGTAACTAACAGTGCATTGCTCATACACCTGATCATGCCATTATTTCTCTTTACTTCGCATGTCCTCAACATTAATTCCCTCAGTCGATTATTTGGATCAGAAATTTTAATTTTCCTATATTAGTATGCTTAATTTGGAACTTCCAAGTTCTCGTTCATTGTGATTTCTGATGAAACTTCTACTCTGCAAAATTAGTCAAATTACTCAATCAATTTAATGTAAGATATTTTTCAGTTTCTTGGCTTAAGGAGAGAAAACCTGATTACGAATTAAGCGTGGAGCAAACCTTTTATTTATTTTATTCTTCTTTTATGATGAAGTAAACCTATGTGGATTTTTTTTTATTTGGGCTAAACCTGTGAATAAGAAGCATTCTAGTATTTTTATATATACCATATATTTGAAAATAATCATTAATTATATATGGTACATGAACTGCTAACAAGTATTATTATCATTTGAGGCCCTTACATCATCAAATAAACATGCATGTGGCATTGAAACAAATGAAAAAGAATCACAACTGGATTGCCAAGGCCCAAGTGGAACATTTTGCCAGTTGGAACATTTTAAATATCATGCCAGGTGGAACCTTTGTTCGTCTATATATAGGCCAGTTAGAACTTAGAACATTTTGCCAGGTGGAAGCTTTGTCACAAAATTTAAATATCATGCACATGTACTAATATATATAGGGTGTTTTCATATGACCTGAAAAGATAAAAAAAATGTCCTAATTGCATCTACAGATTGGTCATGACAATATCCCTCAAGGTCCTCAAAGTCTACCCACATAAGTAAGAAATGGTTCTGAACGAAGGATTCATAACAGGGTCACATTTAAGGTAGACAAGAACTTCCTTTTCCAACTGAAACAATTAAGTGTACTATGAAGTACATCTAGAAGGGATAACTAACAAATCCAAACTAATATTAGGGTTTTAAGACATTTTCTATAATTCTAACTTATCTGTCTAAACCTGCTATATATATTAACTAATTTTACTGCAAAAATGAAATGTCAAGAGAATTTTATCTTCAAGAATGATGTAGATGAAATGATTAACATCAACTTGTTATTCACACTGACTATTCTTAATGACGTGCAAGTTTTATTTTTTTCAAAGATAGATAAGATCAACCAAAATTCACTTTCTCTATCAAAGATGATGATATTCCTTTTCGCTTTCGCATATCACTTGGGGGACAATATTATTATCACACTTATTAATAATCATTTTCTTAAGCACGCGAAGTATCAACCGAATGTGCCGTCACTCGCGGTAAGATTCACCCACCATTCTTAGTGATATTTATCTAAATTACCACCTATGAATTAAGCCATTATATATATGTTGGTCCTATAAATATACTCATTAATATCAAGATAATTAAACACTAGCTCGCCGAAGGAACAATCAAAAGGTGAGGTCCAGTATATTTTTTTGTCCTTCTTTCCTTGGTAGCTAAGTCATCATTTCTTGATATTAGTTGCAGCCCCCACTAACAACATTCACCTTTAAATCATGGCCAGGAAAACCATGAAGCTCAACATACCTAGACTCCTGATTGTTGTACTTGCTCTAACACTCATCCTCTTTTGGGGACATCTTGTGGAAGGAAGAGACCTGACGAACAAGGTGGATAAGGATGATCTCACAAAGCAAACACTTAAAATTAGTGGTTTCAATTTAAATCCATCACTTTCACGCTTATCTGGCGTTACAACTACTAGCGCAGCTTCAAATGGTGATACCAACAACAGTGGAAGTGCCGATCAGTTTGCTGGTTCTGTTGGAGCATCCACTGACTCTTACCATCAAATCACCATTGATCAGTACCATAGGATGTCAGGAAATCTGACCCCTCATCCCTAAATAAACCCAACAAGAGGCCACATATATGTGTTCTTGATGCAGCTTTTGGGTTTAAGTGATGTAGAATGATTGCTGAAAAAAAAAATATAAGGATATGCATGTACTGTGTTCTCGGTTCCAGTGTGTGAGAAAATTGTACCTCTATCTGCTATTTTGGTGTGGTTTGTTTAGTGTGCAAAAATTATATCTTGGACAAATGGTTTGATAGTTATCATGTATTATGTAGTATTTAAATAAAAGTCCAGGAGTAGCTTGTTTATCTAGTTAAATCTATATATATCATGTGCTGTTCACTTGCTTGATTGCTTCATAAATATTACTGGTAGTGAACTAGTGATGATTAACCGTACACTATCTAGCTGTCATCTTCTTAATCAATTACCTAATAAAGATTCTCGATTCAGGGAGAAGAAAAAACAACCTTAAACCTAACCCTAGATTTCTTTTATCAGTGCAAGTGTTTGTATTACCTTTTGTGTTTATTAAAGATCTATTACGGGCCTTCTTCTTTGGATCCTCATTTCCCCTATATTAGGTATATAGTACATCAATACATGCCTAGTATAAGACAATCATTTAAATTAAAGGTGTACAAAGGGGTTGGGTTCATTAAGTCTACAATAATAGTGTTCATGACTGTACTGGAATTAGCCACTGAAAGTGGTCGGTTGATATGTTTCCAAAGGTTAACAATGCTTTTTGTAGGTCGACTAGCCTCTATATACATTAATAGTATAATCAAACAAGCTGTCTTGCCTTAATAGCTAAATGCCACTGCATAAACGAAATTTTTTTGTCAGTTTCTGCTTTGTTAAAGGAACTTAATTAGCTAATCCAAAAACTTTCCAAGACGACATATATTAAATTTAGAAAAGTTTGCAATTGTAAGGTGACTGCACCACGGAATTGGTTTTTCCAGTAGCAAGGGCCATATATGTATACGTAGAGGCTCAATTAAATTTCAAATGATCTTGTCATACTTCAAGATAGGCTATAACCCTAGTAAAATATAAACAAAATACTTTTTACTTTGATTTTTTACAATAAAATTGAATTTATTTGGAAATTTCCTGAGCAATCTAATTTCGAGTCATCCGAACTTTGACTCGAAATGGAGTGTTGTCCCTACACGAGCTTATATTCTTTTCTTTAAAATAATTATTTTCTTTAATATAAATAAAAAAGTGCAATAACTAATATGTAATCGTTTTTATGAACCTTTCTAATTACTATTAGTAAGATCGCTCGTCTACAGATTAATTTGTACATTAAGAGCGATAAAAATGCATATCATATTAATTTCAGTAGCACAAAATAATCTCTACAAAAATTAATCAAGATTGGATTCTAAATAATATAGCGAGTCAATTAGCTAAACTAGCTACTTTTTGTAAGTTCAAGCTTTGAATTCGAACATGATCTTATCTAGCAAGTTTGGAACCAAATTCGGTTAGATACGAACAAATGATTAACTACTAACTACAAAAGATAGCCACCAGGGCCGAAGCCAGGATTTGGTAATAAGGGTAGAGGAGATGAAATTTCGAGTTGCTTGGTTGACCGGTCAAGCTTAAATATGATTGTATGCGTCAAAAAAAAAAAAGGGTCATTGTTTTTTTTATGTCATACGAGATGTAACAATGAAAAACATAAGAAAAATATGAACTTATGAGTAGTGAAATATAGCCATGACCTCGTGAGGCCATTAACCTTTTCTTATTTTCGATTGAGAATGGGTTGTGACAGAGAATAGAAATAGATTTTTTTTTTATTTCAACATCTAATTTCTTATTTCACAGAGGAGGAAAAAGAAAATGCTGTTGGGCATTATTTTTTGTTGGGAGGCCAAATCATAAAATTTCATATACTGAGCACCTTAATGTAATACTCATAAAAAAATTTTCAAAATGGAGCATGGGCCAGGCCCTCCACAGCCCCTGTACTAGCTTCGCCCCTGATAGCCACATAATTGGGATGTTTTTTTTTTCTTTCTTTATTTAAATTTAGCAACAGAGACACACTCAAGTTGGTTAATTAACAGATGAGATCCCGAGCGTTCAAAAATAAAATAAATGAGATCACCAGGCGATTCGAATTAAAACATTAATTATCTTCTAGCTTAACCAGCTTGGGGTTCTTTTTATGAGGTGGTTTTCGTGAACTGAGTTTTACTTTCTTAACATGCATGTAGGTTGGATAAAGGTGTACTTTAATTTGGGTCTCACCAGCCAGCTACATGACTACATCAACAGAATTGTGGTATCCACCACAGAATTAATTAAAATTCATCCTTTTAATTACATTCTATTTCTAGACAAAATTAGAATAGTCTAGATGTTCTTTAATTAGTTCTTTTTGTTGGACTTTGTAAAGCAGATTCCCACCCTGGAAAGCAAAAAGAAATAAGTTAATTTAGTTAAGCATTAATTCTTTTTCTATCAACTTGTAATGAATGGAAGTCCTGAAATGAAGGTATATAGAGAGCTTTATATTTTGTTTTATTCCCGTCAAATTGTTAGGGTATATCGCTTACAGGTGGTTTAGGGTTTAAGTAGGCATTGAGTGTACTTTTATACCCCACCACCACCTAAAAGAAAAGAGAACAAAATACTATATTCAACATCATTTTTTAAAAACTTTCATCCGGCGTGAACGGTCCCGTCTCCTTTCAAACTCAGTTTAAAGTTTCAAACCTGAAACAAATTTTGATCATTAAAACAAATAACGAATTCATTCCTCCCAAGTCCCACCACACACCTTTTTTCCAGCCGTAGCATTGCAAATAATATCTGATATTTTCTTATTCGCTTTTAATTACTTCTTCACACACTTGAAAGTTTCTATTAAATTTGTTTTTTGGCTCCTGACTAGTTAGTAACTTACTAACTTATGTGGTGTCGTCTGAATGAACATGGCAAAGAAACATACATCAATTTTTAAAAATAAAAATAATGATTATTTAACTAAATATCTATAAAAAATTATAAGCAGAAATGAGAAATCCAGTGACATCGCGAAAAAAGAGAGAGAAGAAAATTAGGGTAAATTTGCTAAATTATTTTGGGTTCAGGCAATTTGGCAAGAAACCTAAAAAGGCTAAAATATCCAAATTCTTTCAACCGGATAATACATTTTACACGAGATCAGGCCTGGAAAAGGAACTACGTACGGTCTTATATTTCAATGATGGGTTGGGCTAGCTTTTTTCAGTGCAATGGTCTTAGAATGTAGTGTACTCCAATCAGCCCCAAACAATTTTTAACGCACGACTTAAGATTGGGTCTGCATGAGTGCATGACATTCATAAATATACAGAGCGAGAAATGATATGGTGTATTGGTGTGGGTCCGTATCCTCTGCTCACCTTTTAAGGTGAGCAGAGTGCCTACCTCTGATCCGAGCCGTTCGATCTAATCTCGACGGTTAAAATTTTTCGGGCCTTACAATCTGGTTACATGCACGGGGCTCCCTTAACCGTTAAGATTACATCTAACGGTTCAGATCAGAAGTGAGCAGAGTGCTCACCTTAAAATGTAGGCAGAGGATGTGATTCCGTATTGGTGTACAGTATCGTGATGTTTTGAGAATTTTATACATCATGATCATATCCGTCAATAATTTTATAAATAAAAAATATAATTCAATCAATTCAATATATAAATATATATAATGAAATCTCGTAGAAAACTAAAATTTACAATACTTTTTTACCTTTTTTATTATTTGTTTCAATTTTTTTAGAACTTGTTTTTTTTCGAATTTTCATATTATTAGTTTGTATCTTCGAATTTTTTAAAATTTTGAAAAAAATATAAAATTTGATAGATTTTCTATGAGATTTTAATATGAATATATAGATTGGATTGGTTAAATTTGATTTTTTTTTTATTTGCAAATTAACTACCGATGAATATGATCGCAATGCACCATATCATTTCTCTATATAAATCTTAATTTGCTCACAGATTTCTCTTCAATATATATATATATATATATATATATATATAGAGAGAGAGAGGAGTGCTAAAATACTATGCATAGCACAGATGGCCTTCGTGCTACAGATTCGTTCTTAAATATAATGCTTCAAACAATCGATCCAAACCGTTCATTATATTCTTCATATTGAAACCTCATTAGAAACCAAAATTTACATTTTTTTGAATTTTTTAATATTTTTTCAGATTTTTTAAAATCGCTATTATTGAAGGGTTTTGAATTTTTTAGATTAAGGATTTTAAAAAATCTGAGAAAAATAGTAAAAAAATTAAAAAAAAATTAAAATTTGGTTTCTAATGAGATTTCAATATGAAGAAGATAATGAACGGTTTGGATCGATAGTTTGAAACATAAAATTTAAGAACAAATCCGTAGCACGAATGGCATCCGTACTATGCATAGTATTTTAGCAATCCTCTATATATATATGTATATATATAGAGGTGGGCTAAAGTGTCATAGATGGCAATGCCATAGATGTATTTTTTTTAGACATTTTTTTATGATCCGAAATTCAATCGGTCGATCCAAACCGTTCAAATTGATCACCATATTGAAATACCATTGGAGACCAAATTTTATAATTTTTTGAAATTTTTTGGTATTTATTTTGATATGTTCAAATTGGTGGGTCTGAAATACTCCAATTATAACGTTTTTTAAAAATATCATAATAAATAGCAAAAAAATTCGAAAAAATGTAAAATTTAGTCTCCAAGAATATTTTAATGTGGTGAATAACTTGAATGGTTCGAATTGAGCATTTGGATTTTGAATCTCGAAAAACGACTCTATGGCACGGGACCCTCTGTGCCATCTATGGCACAATAGCCATCCTCTATATATATATATATATATATATATATTGGTTAAAGTATACTCCATCATATAGATCGCCCGTATGCTGAAGTCGTTTCTCAAAATCTAAAATTCATACAGTCGATCCGAACCGTTCAAATTGTTCTCCATATTGAAATCTCCTAGAAAACCAAATTTTACATTTTTTCGAAATTTTTTGTTATATATTATGCTATTTTTAAAAAATACTGTAAAGGAGTATTTCTGACCCTTCAATTTGAAAATAGCATAATACATAGCAAAAAAATTTGAAAAAATATAAAATTTGATCTTGAAGGATATTTTTATATGGAGAACAACTTGAACGGTTTGAATCGACTATTTGAATTTTTTATCTTGAGAAACGACTCCAGCATACGGGTTTGATCCGTATGCTGGATTATACTTTAGCCAATCTCTCTCTCTCTATATATATATATAAATATATGGAGGGGGCGCCGGGGTGGTAATTTTTGTCCTCGTTTCGCGCGATATTTGATCATATTGCAATTGCTGATTCAGAATAAATAGTAAAATTCACGGCAAGTCGTAAACTATATACAATCTTTAGTCTGGAAATAAAACTATTAATTTTCTGTAGTTGTTTTCGATTCTTTTTCTTTCTTTTTCCCATACAAATGTTATTTCACTTTAAATAGCATTGCTATCTTTCGTTCTTATACATTTGCATTTACTGTAAATGCCCTGACGTGTGTTTGGAAAGAATATATGAATCAACACAGATTATTAATTGTTCTTGTAAAAACTACATAAAGCAATATTGAACGAATTTTGGAACCATTACTACCTGAAAAGTTTTAAGTAAGTGTGCACTTGGTATGAAAGTTCAGTAAATTGATCATTTCTAAGGATTCCTCAAAACTATCCGATGCCCTTATACAGCGGTATATCTCTAAAAATAATTATGAAACTTAATTGTACATGACTTGATCAATTAATTTTATAGTTCTGTTATCTCTGGCGAAAAAATTGCACTAAACTTAAATGCAATAATGAAGTAATTAATTAATTGCAATGCAGATAAGCAATATTTGATTTTTGACTAAACCCCATTTATTTGGAAGATGATGATTATATACAAGTATATATATATATACATGCCGGTATAACAGCAACTAGTGTCCGGTTTTCAATAAAAAAAAAAAGGCGAAACTAGTTTCCGATATATATAATGGCAATCACGAGACGAAATACATATATAAGCTCAATATAATGTTTGAAGTACTACTATATATTTAGCTACTTGACATCTTGCCACTTAATTATAATACAGCCATCAATAACCACCACGCACATACACAATATATGAGTGCACACATGCATATATATATATGTTCACACAATTATAAGTCGAAAACTTGTTGTAACACTTTTAGTTGTTCATCTTATGGCTTCGACGCTTTTCCGCCATCACCACTCCCTCCCGGCATGTTACCAGGACTGCTCCAATTATCATACTGATCTCTCGGTATAGCATGATGGTTATCGATAGAAGTACCAGATGTCTTTGCTTCCATTTTTTGTGCTTCCTCTCTGAACATAAATTTATTGGGCACAGAAGCACCACAACTCGTCATAAGCATTATAACAAGTATAACTGCTATCATCTTCATTGCTTGCTCTGCAACAACTGCTTGCAAAAGAAAGTATAAAGAAATTGTTATAATAAAAAGTAAACTAATTATATATGTGATATAATTATAGTCTGGTATAATATCACTTACCTGAAATGGAAACCCTAGCTCGAAGGGGTCCAAGGAGATCTTGTTGGAGTTTGTAGTAATTAAGAAGTGCTGGTGTTATATATTTTTTATAGATGGAAGGAAGAATGCTTTTCTTTTAATTTTTTTTTTTTGGGTGAAAAGAAAGTGCCATTTGTAAATTAGGAAATGAAAATGATGTGTATTGGTGGTTGTGATTCTCAGAGCATTTAGTTAAAAGAGGGGGCACTTGGGCACTCAACCAAATTGGAGACAAAATAAAGTGGGACGGGTAAATTATCTTGATTAAAAAAATGTTCATTATTAACAAAGGTAAAATTAGCCTATTTTACTAGGGTTGCTTTTATTTTTTGCTTTGCAATTTGTCATCTTGAAAAGACACGACTCCACCAAAGCAACTTGGAGACGGTTCCAGAGTGCAATTAGAAGTTGATTTTACATAAATTATTTTTTTAACGATTTTATTATTAAAAAATTTGAAAATAAATGCTCTTTCTATAATAAGAATCAAAGATATCACTTGATTGATGGAATAAAGTCCAACTACTGGCCGAAACAATCCAGCTTAGTATTTTACTATTTTTGCACTTTCGGGCTGCATTTTGTATGGACTTATTTGCAACGTGGTTAAATTATTCGAAACATCAAATCTAGTTGTATAACGTTTTTTTTTTCAAAATAATGCATCAGTCCTTATATTTTGTTCTTTCATTTCATCCATCATGTGTTTATCCATACTATAATAAATGATAAAATGAGGCAACAAAACAGGGGGCTCTGTAGAAGTGTCGATCGATCAATTTTAAAAATATTAAATAGAGGCGACTTTGCTAAGCATCTGATTGGGTATTACACGTACTATTTAGAAAACCTTTTTGAAACTACATGGATTATAGTTATATATAGAATTAATGGTCGCTAGCTACTTACTCTAATCTGCTCGGTCTTGATCAATAATATATGTGGACCTCCATCTCATTTGTTAGGTTTGCCATTAACCAATAGGGCCTGGTCGCATAATAGTGGAACATATTTTATTTCTCATTTCGGCTTTACATTGAAAACGATATGCAAGCCTGACAACAGTTGTTGAAGATTTCATACAGATTACAAAAGTTGCTGCTTATCAATGATTGATATCGGATCCTTATTATTTGGTATTAAAATCTTCTCTAATTGATATACGAATATGGTTTGCTTTATGATATATTTGTTATCTGTTATAGTTAGAAATAAATCTGTTATAGATAGAAATAAATTGTATGATATCTCTCTGTACACAGTATATATGAATGAGACCCCTCATGTAATAGTTACGCAGAAAGCATCAATAAAATTCATCTTCTATATTTCTCTGTTTCTGTTCGTTCTGTTTCATGGTATCAGATAGCTAGGCGATGGCCACCTCCAGTTCTCTTATCTCAACCACCTCTCCTAATGCTTCTGTCGTTATTCTTAATCTCCCTATTGCTACCAAGCTAAAGGAAAATAACTTTCTAGTCTGGCAGTCTCAAATTGTTCCCATCCTCCATGGTTATGGTCTTCACAAATATATTGATTTATCCAATCCACCTCCTTCTCCCACCATCACTAATGCCACTTCTACAACTGTTAATCCTGAATATCTCACCTGGCACAAACAAGACCAGCTGCTATTGGGTTGGCTTCGCTCTTCTTTATCTGAATCGTTGCTCGCTCAAGTTGTGTCATGTACCACTTCGGCTGATCTTTGGAGTAATCTACATCGCACCTTTTCTGCCAGTTCTAAAGCACGACTCCAAGAGCTTCGTTCCAAACTCCAGCGCATCACCAAGGGCGGCTCTTCTTGTGCTGAATATCTCCAGCAATTTCGTGCCGTTGCTGATGAACTCGCTTTTATCGGCTCGCCAATACCTGAAGAAGATGTCATATCTCGTATACTCGCTGGCTTGGGATCTGACTTCAACCCCTTTGTTACTGCCATCACAACTCGTTCTGATCCGGTGAGTCTACCTGACCTATCTGCTCTATTGCTCACACATGAAAATTTTCTTAATTCTCAGCATGAACTCTTATCTCCATCAAGCTTTTATGCAAATCCTAAACCTAAACAACAACAATATTCCAAACCACAAAACCAATATTCTTCTGGACCCCGAGGAAACTACTTTAAACCACCACAAAACTCTTTCCCTCCTCCTCAAGCCGGTCTTCTCCCTACACCACCTGTCAGATCCGATCAACCAACTAATGCACCCAGGCCTCCCAATCCATATAAAAATGAAATATGTCAGGTCTGTTCCAAGCGTGGGCATATTGCTTTAGGCTGCTGGTGGCGTTTTGATAAGAAGTATGGCGAACCTGTGACACCACCTTTCCCACCACGTGGGCCGCGACAGTCACCACAGGCATATGTAGCGCAACCCATGACTACCTCTGCCCCGCATGAATGGTGCATAGATTCAGGAGCTTCTCATCATGTCACACATGACATCAATAACCTCTCTTCGTTTGCACCATATGAAGGCACTGATTCTCTTCAGATAGGTAATGGATTAGGTATGGCTATTGAACACATTGGTACCTCGTTCTTCTCTCTTTCTGGTTTCTCAATAATACTTCGTGATGTTTTACATATACCTAATTTTACAAAGAATCTTTTAAGTCTGTCTAAACTCTTACAAGACAATTCTATTCTAATTGAGTTTTCTTCTTCATGTTGTCTCATCAAGGATCGACAAACCAGGACCCTTCTGCTTCAGGCTCCACTTATTAATGGCCTCTACCTCCTTACTTTTCCATCGTCACCACCACAAGTCTATGTTGGAGAACGTGTCTCAGCTGACTTATGGCATTTGAGACTTGGTCATCCATCTTCTGCTACCACTTTACATCTTTTGCAAGTTTTTAATTTACCTTGTTCGGCCAATAAATTATCTTTATGTTATGACTGTTGTATCGCAAAATCACATAAATTACCATTTAATTCTAGTCTATCTTTATCTCATGCACCTTTAGAGCTTGTACACTCCGATCTTTGGGGTCCTTCGCCAATACTTTCTAAAGATGGTTTTCGTTATTATGTGGTCTTTATTGATGACTTTACTCATTTTTGTTGGATTTATTTCTTACGTACAAAGGATGAGTTATCGCATGTGTTTACTTTATTCAAATCACAAGTCGAAAATCTTCTCAATCACAAAATAAAAACTCTTAGAACTGATGGAGGAACCGAGTACAAATTTCTCTCTCGTCTCTTTCCACAAATCATTCATCAACTTACTTGTCCATACACACCACAACAAAACGGTACAGCTGAAAGAAAACATCGACACATCATTGAACTTTCTCTTTCTATCATGACACATGCCTCTATTCCTCTTCAATTTTGGGATGATATCTTTTCTAGCGTAGTCTATTTAATAAATCGCTTACCAGTTTGCAAAACAAATTCTATACCATATCAAACTCTTTTCCAAAAGCAACCTGATTACTCCTTTTTACGTGTCTTAGGATGTCTCTGTTTTCCATATCTTCGTCCCTACAACGATCATAAACTTCAAAATCGTTCCTTACCATGTGTGTTCATTGGCTATGCTTCTTCTCAAAAAGGATATAAGTGCCTTCATATACAAACTAATAAGGTTTATGTTTCGAGACATGTTGTATTTGATGAAACCAGGTTCCCTTTTCAAGATGTCGCATCCTCTGCTTCAAACTCAGCAACTGCTTCTAACGCAACCACCATTTTCACTCTGCCGCTGCACTCAACTAATGTTGCGCCAACTCTTCCACATGTAGATAATGCTTCCGCTGTCCATGCTTTGACTGAAGAAAATCGGTCAATGGTTCAATTTGATGACTATCCCAATGTTCATGCACAACAAGCCCATAACCCATCTCATTCACGTGCATCCTCTGATCTCCGCACTGGTGATATCTCTTCCTCTGATCCTATTGCTACTTTACCAGAATTATCTCCCTCTGTTCCTCCTCATCCAATGGTGACACGTTCTAGAGATAACACTCGAAAACCTCGCCAATTTTTAGATTATGTGGCCTATCTCTCCACCTCAGCCCCAGATTCTGAACCGACCTCCTTTCGTGATGCTAATGCATCTCCTTTATGGCGTGATGCAATGGCTAAGGAAATTGATGCCCTTGCTACCAACCGCACTTGGACTCTTGTTCCACCACCTGAAAATCACAATGTTGTTGGCTGCAAGTGGGTTTACAAAATTAAGCGGCATGCAGATGGTTCCATTGAACGGTATAAAGCACGACTTGTTGCAAAAGGATTTACTCAAGAAGAAGGCCTTGATTTCTTTGAGACATTTAGTCCGGTGGTTCGACCAATGACTATTCGTCTTGTTCTATCCATTGCTATATCCTCAGGTTGGTCAATCAAGCAATTAGATGTGCAAAATGCATTTCTTCATGGCGACTTACAAGAGACGGTCTATATGACACAACCACCTGGTTTTGTTGATGCTTCGTTCCCACATCATGTATGTCGTCTCTCAAAAGCTTTGTATGGTCTCAAGCAGTCTCCACGGGCTTGGTTTCAAACATTGAGCTCAGCTCTCTTAACCCTTGGATTTTGTGCATCCAAATATGATCCATCTCTCTTTGTTTATCATGACATGGGTGACACAGTTGTAGTTCTAGTTTATGTGGATGACATAATAATTACTGGTAGTAATGTCTCTTTTTTGGATGGATTCATTCACTCTCTCAAATCACGGTTTGCTATGAAAGACCTCGGTTCACTTCGATTTTTTCTTGGAGTTGAGGTATCTCCTACCAGTGACGGTTTACATCTTTGTCAAACCAAGTATTTCAAGGACATTCTTCACCGAGCAAATATGCAGGACTCTAAACCGTGTTCTTCTCCAATGGTTACCAATTTATCTTTATCCAGGCATGATGGTGATCCTATGGATAACCCGTCTTTGTATCGTACAATTGTAGGTTCCTTGCAGTATGCTACAATAACACGTCCTGACATAGCATTTGCAGTTAACAAGGTTTCTCAGTTTATGCATGCTCCAACTGTTACTCACTGGGCTGCTGTTAAACGCATTTTGCGTTATCTCAATGGTACTCTCTCTCTCGGTATTAGTCTCAAAGCTTCCTCTACTTTGACTCTTCATGCATACAGTGATGCAGATTGGGCGGGTTGCCCGGATGATAGACGCTCTACAACTGGTTTCTGCATTTTTCTTGGTCCTAATCTCATTTCTTGGAGCTCCAAAAAGCAAGCAACTGTTTCTCGCTCATCCACAGAAGCTGAGTATCGCTCTTTAGCTATGGCCAGCACCGAATTGATTTGGCTACAGTATTTATTGGCTGAGTTACATATCATTACTTCATCTCCTCCAATCCTTTGGTGTGATAACATTGGAGCCACCTTCTTAGCATCGAATCCAATGTTTCATGCTCGGACAAAACATATTGAAATTGACTACCACTTCATCAGAGAACGGGTTCAAAACAAAGAGCTTTTTATTCAATATATATGTTCCAAAGATCAGCTCGGTGATGCTCTTACCAAACCTTTGTCTACCCCTCGGTTTCTTTTGCTACGTGACAAGCTAACAGTGATCCCAGCACCATTAGCTTGCGGGGGGGCTGACAACAGTTGTTGAAGATTTCATACAGATTACAAAAGTTGCTGCTTATCAATGATTGATATCGGATCCTTATTATTTGGTATTAAAATCTTCTCTAATTGATATACGAATATGGTTTGCTTTATGATATATTTGTTATCTGTTATAGTTAGAAATAAATCTGTTATAGATAGAAATAAATTGTATGATATCTCTCTGTACACAGTATATATGAATGAGACCCCTCATGTAATAGTTACGCAGAAAGCATCAATAAAATTCATCTTCTATATTTCTCTGTTTCTGTTCGTTCTGTTTCAAAGCCCAAGCGCAAAAGACGAAATCAAAGAGAAGGTTAAACTAGTGGGTAACAACTTTGTTTTGCTATCTTAACAATTTTGGTGTCCCAAATGCTATTAATTAAAACAGTTGTTGCAATTTTGTACGTCTCAAATTATCACCGCATATAATCATATATATGCTGCAAGGACTAAGTTTATGGTCTATATATAGTTGGGTGAGGGGTGGTCTATGGTTGTAAAATATTTAATCTAATTTGTTTTCGTTGGACATGCTGAATTGCTGATCTAACAACAAATTTTGAGTAAAATTGGGCCTAAAATATTTTGTGAAGAACAGCTTTTAAGATTATTTTGGGCCCAAAAAAGTAAATTGTTCACATACTGAAGAGAGAACGGGGAAAGTTTTCTGCTACATATTTGGGTATAGTGCACAGAATTCTCGAGGGAATCTGTGTCAAAGAGAAAGAATGACACTTTGCTCCGTGTAACACGTTATTTAGTAGTAGTCAAAAAACCTTTGTAAATCGATATACTTGTCTTTTTCGGTTAGTTCAAACTTCAAACCAATATCCAAAGCAACGTTTTGTCTTTTATTGCTTAGAAGAACCTAGCTTTGTGCTGACGTGGTGTTCGTGACCATATACTGAATAATCTAACTATAAATTTGTATATAGCAGAGACGTAGGTCCAGCTCATAAACAACTTTTGTTGTATTTTGCACAAAAAAAGAAAAAGAAACTTTCGTCATGTATCAATCAGCATCCAAATGAGATGAACTAAGGACAGAACTAATTTTCTAATTAGAATATTCTAATTAAATTAAACAGGCTCAGCATGGTTATAACTGGATTCAGCATCTGCCACCTCCTCTTCATTCTCGCCAGAAGCCTCCTCAAGAAATTTTCCCTTGGCCTCAGGCACGAAAAATGTGAAAATAAGCCCAATTAGATTGCAACCAGCAAGCACACAGAATGTATTGCGTACACCAACGCCGGTCGGATATCCAGGGTCAGTTTGAGCAGGATCAGTGCTTTGTGCCGCATATAAAAACCCTAACGAACGAACAATGATCCGGCCTTACCAGCAGCTGAAGAGATACCATGGCAAGTTGATCTTAGTCTGGCAGGAAAGATCTCAGCAGGAACTATAAATGTTGTGGTGTTTGGTCCAAAATTGGCAAAGAAGAATGTGAATGCATACATCACCACAAACCCAATGTGGTTCTCCTTGGTGGTCCAGTGATGGTATGGTATGGCTAGGCCGAGCGCGCATAAATGCAGTCATCATGAAAAATCCCATTAGCTGAATGAAAAACCGGCCAATTATATCAATAAAAGCAACAGTGAACCAGTAGCCAGGTATGGTGCCACACAGTGCCACGAGTGATTGCGCACGTGCAATTTTAAAGAGCTCTTCAAGTGCACTCATGGTTTTGGCCTTCGGCAGCCATCCAACGGCACTGAAGATGTCCTTTTGAAAAAAATTTTGGCTGTAGAAGGCGATGTCGAGGAAAAACCAACACACGGTTGTGCCCATTATGTGTAACCCGTGATGACGTAAGAATTCTTTGGAAAATAATCCAAATTGGTCCCTGAAATTGAAGAACTTCTCGTCTTTGGCAGCATCCTCTTCTAGATCACTCTGTTTTTCACCGCGCACACAAACAGAGAGACAAAAGCACATAAAGTTTGACACGATTTCAACTAAAATGTGATATGCATTGTAATCAGAACTGATTATACTAAGACCTACCTAAGGGAGTGATATTTTGTTAATGGGCTACTAAAAGATAATTGTGTTGGGCTAGTTTCTTTCTTTGCCATCTTCAATCTTGTATTTGAAAACAATCTGAGCCCATTCATTTGGACCTCCAATTAGGTTAGGAAATGGAAAGACTAAGGCCCAGATCAAAATGCTTTTCATGCCGGATTTCATTTCAATTTAATTGATTGGAGAAAATAAACTCTATTAAAATTTTGTGATACAGTTCTAGCAACGACTGTGTCACAGAAGACTGTAGGAATAGCATACCTCTTGTCTTGTCCAAAACAATTTTTGGTAATTACATTGGAAAGTCAAACAAAAAAATAAACAATACTGTTATTCTGGAATTATATGCTTTAGAAATAATCATGAAAATCTATTCCAGCAACTTGTCAGCAGAAAAAACTTGCGGTGATGCAACATTTCTCATGTTCTTTCCTTGAAAGTGGACTGAACATTTCTTACGGATGGTAAACTATCTCAATTTAATTTTTGTCTAACAAATTTGGCTTGGTATTATTTCTCTTTGAAACTGTGTGATTACAGCACAAGTTCATTCTTCATAAATTAAGACCTTAAAATTACAGAATACACGTCGAGATGTTAGCAGAAAAGTACATAACATAATCTTGAACAATGGAAGAATTAATTACAGCAATGAACAGAACATGATCCAAAATACCTTCTCTCCAAATTTAATTACCTGTTACAAAATTAATGTAAAAAGGATTTCAGTCAAGTGAACTGAGGTGGTGGGAGTATGTGGCTAGATATAAATAGAGAAAAGAGAACAAGAGAGATGTCCAAGGAATCCAAAATTTCTAAAGCAACTGGGACCCACAACTGATGATGTGGATCTGTAAATTGTAATGGTCAAGGGATTTCTCTTTCTAATATATTTTGATTGTTACATTTAGTATTCTACTGTAATGCCTTGCCTTGATGAAAAGTATTTCTTTTATTATCTGAAGTCGATCCAAAATGGAATATATTCCCTCTTTATTCCCTTTTGAGCATCTGATTAGAAGAAGATTCAAGAAGGACATGCTGGAATATTGGGTTACATCAGGCGTAATTGAGAGATCTTACGTGCCGAAGTTTTAGGATTTTACTATCTGATTAAGAACTATTTGATCTAAAATAAACACTTTGAATCGAAATTGACCAACGAGAAATGAAAAAATAAAAACAAAAATATCATGTTGTCATATAAAATTGAGCTAATTAATACGATGCTTTATTAAAGGGAAGTAAAAATACTTTTTTATTCAAATGGTTCTTAGTCGAATTGAGCTAATTAATAAGGTGCTGTATGGTTCTTTTCCAAATGACCTTCAAACAAAAAAATAATAATAAGGTGCTGTATGGTTCTTTTCCAAATGACCTTCAAACAAAAAAATAACAATAAGGTGCTGTATAATGTTGATCTGAATTCTAATATGAATCGACTTATAATTGCACTCAATTTGGATTCAAACCATGCCACAGATTTTCGGACAGATCATTCAAAGCAAGCCATTTTTTTTGCATTTTAATGTAAGAAAGTAATTACAATAGTACTAGCATCCTAATATTAACAAATTCACTACATCATTGTTTGCCAGAAAAAGAATAATAAAATACTGTATCATTGAATTCAAACTTGCTAGCTTTCCTCCAAAATGAATGGCCTCAATTTTTTAGCTAATACTTATTTAAACATCAGTTCAATTGAAAGTTACAACACAACTTTGTTGATTAATTACAAAGCCGAACCAGAATTTGCCTTTTATAGTTGACTTATCGTGCCAGGAATCGTGTGTACTTGAAGGGAACATGGGAATCGTCACTAATTTCCAAAATATATTAATTAGGGTCAAAAGTATTGGTTTGGTTTTTTGTTAAGGTGTAATAACAGGTGTTATTAGTGTCGTCATAATTCCGTATGGAGACGAATGAACAGCGATTGTCTTCTTTTGAACGATTTTATTCTAACAGATTGCGCATATGCATCAGTGATTTAGGATTAAAAAAAATTCTGTTATTCATTTTGGGCCTGACACGACAGAATGATAGACATTGTATCAGAAGTCGATACACGTACACGAGCTATAGAGATAAGTTCGTGATTTAATTACGGGCTTCTCTTAAAATTTTATTTATATATTTATTTAGTTATTTATTTTACTTATTTTGATCTTAATAGATATTGTTTGGTACAGACAGTCAGACAGAAATAAATATATTAAGGGCTTATAATAAAACCTAATTTAATTAGGCCTTTCGGTCTTGGCCCATTGTAGTGAATTGTAGTGATGCCTTTATAACAGAAATTAATTACTGTCATGTGCAGTTTTATCATTCTTTGCCATCGCTAAATATAAACTGAATACATAAAATAAATAAGGTGAATATATATAGTGATCAAGGTGAACACGTACAAACAAATAAATTCAATAAAAATAAGTTGAATATACATATAAAAATCTAAACAAGAGATGACAATATTTATTTGTCGGTAAGTGTTCACTTTAATGGTCTATATTTTATTTTGTCTATTTTATATGTTTACTTTGTGTTTAGCGATAATAAAGAATGATAAAACTACATATTACAGTTATCACAGTAATCAATTTCTGCTTTATAACTATTCGGTAACTTAGTGTCAACTTAAACCGCAAAAAACAGAACTTTATTTGTGTGGAAATCCGGAGTCAAACGTAAATAATATGTCTACAATTTTGTTGATTGTTGCTAAACAAAAAGTGTCGTCTTTGTAGTGGTACTAGTTAGTATATCGCAATATTGCTAACGAAATGTATTATTTAGTACTTTTGTCTGATGGTGGCCATAATAATAAAAATACGGCAATATTTGTATTATAATAGTATTTTAGTTAAATATGGCAGTGCAATTTGTAATTTCGTGAAATGGAATTAGTATTTCAAATATTTCTTTTTATATGGGCTCCGGTTGATTTAATTGAAAATTAAGTACAGTGATATTTGTTAATTAAAATAATGGATTTTGAAGTTGTATGTATTGAATTAAACTATAAAAATATGATGTTATATGATATTTAATTTTGTATAAAGTATGTATTTGATATAATAATTAAGTGTTTTTATCTGATATCTATCATGGCATTAATTTGTCTGCTGTGAACTGCGATTCGCTTGTATTGCCGGTGCGAAGGGAGCAGTACACTGATTTTATTCCTTTTTTTTTTGTGTGGTACTGATATATTTAATGAAGAAAATATTTAAAAAGATCACTCCTTTGTTCATTAATAGTGCTTGTTCCGCAATAAAGCTACCATATATAAATAAGTATTCTTCAATTAAAGGAAAAACCATCACAAAATATATCCGTTAAAATGAAATGAGAAATCATTTAAATGCAGGGCAGTTAAGACGTTTTATACTGGCACTGTCCGGGTATGCCTGGGTTCCGTCTCTGCCACCTCCTCTTCATTCTCACCAGAGGCCTCCTCCAATGATTTCCCCTTGGCCTCAGGCACAAAGAAAGTGAAAACAAGACCAATAAAATTGCACCCAGCAAGCACGAACAACGAGTTGCGAATCCCAATGCCAGTTGGGTACCCGGGGTCGGTTTTAGTAGGGTCGGTGCTTTGTGCCGCATATAAGAACCCAAAGGCCCCGATGATTGCTCCGGCCTTGCCAGATGCCGCCGATATACCGTGGCAAGTTGACCTGAGCCTGGCTGGGAATATCTCGGCTGGAACAATAAATGTCGTGCTGTTTGGTCCGAAGTTAGCAAAGAAGAAGGTGAAAGCATACATCACCACAAATCCTATGTGGTTTCCCTTTGTGGTCCAGTGGTGGTACGGTATGGCTAAACCAAGCATAAACACGGTCATCATGAAAAAGCCCATCATCTGGATCACAAAACGGCCGATGATATCAATGAATGCAACGGTGAACCAGTAGCCGGGTATGGTTCCACAGAGTGCCACGAGCGATTGTGCCCGTGCAATTTTGAAAACCTCTTCAAGAGCACTCATGGTTTTAGCCTTTGGCAGCCACCCGACAGCACTGAAGATGTCCTTCTGGAATAGGTTCTGGCTGTAAAAGGCAATGTCTAGGACAAACCAACACACGGCAGTGCCCATGAGGTGCAATCCATGGCGACGGAGAAATTCCTTGGAGAACAGCCCAAATTGGTCCCTGGAATTGGAGAGTTCTGCCACTTTGGTTGGGTCCTCTTCTATGTCCACCTGTTTATAACATGGCATGGTATGTCAATTTTTTCAAACCACTCACTAAGATTTATCGTATTGAATACAAACTAATTAAGCTCATATATACCTGAAGGACAGTGGTCATATCAGCAGCTGCCTGCTTGGCATTCCTGGCAACAAGAGCGGTGTAACGAGCAGTTTCGGGCATCTTCATGCGCCAGTAATAAGTCATCAGAGCTGGGATGGCGCCAAACATGAGAACAATCCGCCAGACATAATCACACTCTGGCGGTGTGGAGGCTACTGGATCAACTTCATAGGCTGGAGCTTTGTACTTAGCTTTGAATGAAGCGGAGACAATCAGGGCAACAATTCCACCGGTGATGTTACCAAATCCTTGCATGGCAAACACAGCGGCTATGAATGCGCCACGTGTCTTCTTATTAGCATACTCTGACATGATGGTGGCTGAGAGTGGGTAATCCCCACCTATGCCAAACCCGAGCCAGAACCGAAAGAAGCAGAGAGTGGACATGACACCTTTGGCAGTATGACCAAAGGAAAGTCCAGATGCGACACAACAAATCACCATCATCATTAGAGTCATACCATACACACGCTTGCGACCCATTTTGTCACCTAACCAACCAAAGAACAACTGGCCAGATAGGGTTCCACAAAAGGCGACACCATTTACCGCAGCTGACACATTAGGTGGCAAGGTACCTGGGGTGGACGATCCAGGTTCGTAGTAGTATATACGGCCGAGGAGTTTTGTGACAAGAGATATGGAGAAGAGATCATATGCATCAGTGAAGAAGCCCATGCCGGCTATGACGATAGCCGTGAAATGGTACCATTGTGTCTTTGCCAAATCAAGGGCACTCAGCACTTCAAGCTGGTCTCTTGCCATAGTCGTTGGGTTGCTTTTTCTTGGGTTTTTCACGATTCTGTTGTTTGTTTGCAATCGATTTGTTGACCTGACATTTGAAAAAAAAAAAAAAAAAAAAAAAGGAAAAGCATGTGTGAGTGTGACTTTAAGTTCCGGAGCTTGAAGATCAGAGAAAAGGACTGGTAGTAGTATAGCAAAGACCGGCATCTACCGCCCAGTACGTAGCAGACCTTAACTGGGCCAACCAGTCAGATCTTAGCTTTGTTTTTCTCTGTTTTATTTCTTTGTTTGTCTTTTAATTGTTGACCTTTTGGATGTAGTCAAGTGTTCTATGTTGCCAAAATTGACTTTAATGATATAAAATTTCATTATTAAATATGTTTGGTAGCTTTATAGTAATCAGAATTATTTAATTAATAAGCCTCAGTTTGCATATAGAATCACAAAATCTGGGAAATAAAGACGAAAGATGTACATAATGCTGAGGCAATGTGTGGTTTTTGTCAACTTGCTACTGTTTTGTTTTTTTTTAATACCAAATTAAGATGCCAAGTCATTTGCGTGAAGTAAAATTAAGAGATAAAATTAAATCAGTCTTCATGCACATGTTCAAATCAAGTTGGAAATCAAAATATTTTTTTTACTATTTTGTTTATATATATATTTTAAAAAAAATGACTGTAATTCGAGGGTCATAATTCTCAAATCAACTAATTTTATTAAAATCTGAAGTAATAGCAAATTTCTTAGAAAAATATAAATTTTATTTTCAATAAGATTTGAGTACGATAACCGTTTGAGCGGTTTGAATTGGTCATTAGTGTTTTAAAGTAGATATATAATCACAACTGATGGATGAGTTCTTCGTGATTAATTTTATCATATCTCATTAATTAACATGTACGCTAATAAATATCTAATAACCCTTTTTGAGACCCATGACCTCTGCTTGCTTTGTCTAATAATCACTTGTAGTTGAAAAAACTTCAAATTTTTTATGAAGAAGATTTTATTAAGTTAACACTTATTAATAGAAATTAGAAATAGCATGCGCAGAAGAAACTTCAGATTGAAATTAGTAAACCTATTTGAGTCGGCAGTACTAAAGAATGAAAAAGAATATTAGTTAACCAAGACAAAGAACAAATTAAAATGATTTGTACCTTCGCTCTAGCTCAGAATGTAGCAAAAACCCTGTGTTTGCAGGTCCGTGTGTTACAGAGAAAGATAAGAAAAGAGGAAGAGATAGAGAGAGAGAGAGGGAAGGAAGGAGGGAGTAGAAAAGAGTACTACAAGTTCACTTTGGGTCTGGAGGAAATAAACTCTAATTGTACTTGTATATATAGCGAGAGAATCGCTCTATCATCAATTATCAAACAGGTTCCATAATTTCTATGAAGCAGTGGCCCACAATTGATTTTTTGTAAAATGCAAAGTCAACGAGGTTCCTTTCCCATTGTTGATATCTTACTCCTATTTTCAGGGAAAGACTTGCCTTGATAAAACAGAGTATTTCCGTTCTCTTCAGAAAATACAAAAGGGAATATATTCCTTTTTCCTTATTCTATGACACTATTTACCTATGAGAAAATTCCAAGTTTTCTTCTTCGAATGATCGGCAGATCCAACTAGTTCATTATCCAAGACAAACAAAAAACACTAATAAATAATCAATGAGTTGAAAACCGTTAAAATTAACCAAACAGTTTAAGTGACTTGCTCCGGATGAAGTTACTCTTCAGTGAACGAGTTCAACTGTTCAAGTAGAAATAAATACAGAGCATGTCATAACGGTACAGCAGAGACGTAATTAGCAAAGATGAGACGCGCGCTTTTCTGTTGTCCGTTATGTCGTACATGCTTAACAAACAAAAACAAAAACAATGAGGCTCTTGCGTCTCAAAAGTCTAGCCAGCACGCAAAATCCGTGTCATTGCGTTTATATTTATTCATTTATATATCTAGTTTATTTATTTATATGTTCATTTTATTCAATTATGAGTTAGCTTTTATTTTTTTTTATTATTGTTCAGATTTTGTATATGCATATTCAACTTATTTTTATTTAAATTATTTATTTGTATGTGTCTACTTTGATTATTTAAGTGTTCACTTTGTTCAAACAAGATAGCAAACGATTACAAAACTGCAAATTGTAATTATCATTTCTGGTCTCAAACGGTAGCATTGCAACGTTTTCTACAAATGTGCCGGAAATTTCAGAATAACAAATGAAAAAAGTTTGCTCAAGATGGAACGCTGCTTGAGCAAAGACCGTTGTTACCAATAACTAAAGTAAGTTGAGCTTCGCTCTACATTATTTATTTTTTTCAAAGATAAATTGGAGTCAAGTCTCTCAACTTATTTTTAATGGCGGAGCCCGGAATATTTATTTGGGGGGGGAGGGGTAATTTGCAATTTTTAGATTGGGGGCAAAATGCTTAATATATACACATTTGTATCAAAATAAGTATGGAGATTACGCTAAAATCTCAAATCACACGGGTGCAACAGCCCTCTTTGGCACCCCTTGACTCCTCCACTGTTTATTTTTAAATTAAATGTCTATGAAAAATCCTCCAGGTGGATTTCGAACTTACGACCTTTTCATTGTCTACTATTATTGATTACATTATAGGTGAGAAAGTTGTACTATTAGTTTATGTATAATTGATCGAGATATGTTTTTTCTATAAAAACAATATTAGTAAATATTATTAAAAAATAAATAAGTAACTATATTTTTCTACTAACACAAATATTATAAATAATTATAACAATTTATAAACATAACATAAATGAATAAAATTTTTAGAATGTGCCTTGATATTCTTCCAGCATGACATAGTTGCATGTCAGAATGATTGATATCATTGGAATTTGCTTGAATTCTTTAGTGTTTACGTCATCAATAAATTTTTTTCACAAAAGATTATTAAAGGAAAAGATATTCTAATGTAAGATATTCTCCCCATTAAATTTCTCCCATTACATCTGTATTTTTTTGAAAGATATTCTAATGTAAGAATTAATAATCATATATTAGATCGACTAAAATTTTTGAATATATAAAGGAAAAGATTATTAAATTTTATTTTTTCATAAGATAACTCGATATAAGAGGAATAAATAGGTTTATCTATAGACAGTGTGGAGATCCGATGGCAATGGAGTAACATAAGTATCCCTCAAAAAATCAATAGCATAGTTGTAAACTGTACAGAGCGCCTCCTCTACAGGAGTATCATTAAGCGCTATAAAATAAAAAAATTTTATCAAAGACAAAAATACATTTTAGTATTTTAAAAAGAACAAAAGAAGATCAGAATTTTTAAAATGAGCACAGTTATAGCGGCAATGCTATTGTCGCTATAACCCAACTGGATTTTAATATGTTTTCATTTCACTTTGTCTATAGCGGCAATACTAATGCCGCTATAGGACTTTTTTTTCCTGTTGCCGTTTTACTGGTTTTTACTTTTTAATGTCGGCCAACTTTTTTTTCCCGTTTTATTTTATTTTTTATTTTACTTTGCTTATAATATAAATCAATTTTAATGTAATTTTACATGATATTTATATATATATATAGAATTAATATTTTTCAAAATTGTTCAATTTTATTTGTATGTAGGGTTCTCTAAAATGATACGATACGATCGTTTTAGCACGACACGACATGCGTATTGGCACGACATAACACAACACGAGTATAAAATTGGCACGACACGATCATGTTATCGTGTCATGTTATAATCGTGTCGTGTTGACAATATTGAAAAATTAACACGATTTAACACGACACGATTTAATCCTAAATATTTTTTACTCCCAAAAATCTTATTTTTGATCATTAATCCTAAATATTTTTTACTCTTAATAACTAATTCTAATTTTATTCTTATATGATCCAAACGTCCTATGTTATTTAAATACTTCAAGGGTCCAGATGCTTAAATACTACAAATGATATTAATGCCTTACTGATTAAATTACTAAAAAAAAAAGGCATTACGATTTTATTTTGTTATGTTTATACTTTTTGGCAAAATTCTTATCATTGTCTAACATTGTTTCGCTTGTTTGTTTCGCTTACGTCGGTGCTGAGATAACCAATCTATTTCAAATCACATATGTCATGCTGCAAAACATTGTTTCGCTTGTTTGTTACTATAATAAATCGTGTAGTATATTATACTTATAGAATGAGATATCTTCTGAGTTTTTCTAATTGACTAGCCGTACCCAATAAAACGCGGCTACATGAAGGCGACTCAACATCTCACATATGATAAATATTAATTCATGTAATATTCACAATTTCACACCGCAGTTTAAGTTAGATAAGTTACAAGTATCATGTTTTGTACAAGTCAAATATGACTACGTACAGAGAGGTAAGACCGGATTGGCAGTTTCATCTTAGTTTCTTGACATATAACAATTAAATACCTCATAATCAGTTTCACCAAGACCACTATCAATGAATGAGCAAGCAGCTCCATTGCCATTGCGTGTGCTTATAATTAGTTTTACCACACGCTAATTAAGTTTGACCTACCTCGGAAGTTCTGATTTATTTCGGTTTCCGATTATTACCAAATAATTTTAAACACCAGTAATTAGTAGCGACAAATAGTTGTTTTCAGAAATAAAATCAAAAACAAAACTTTGAACTTTAAAATCAAACGCACAAAGTTATTTCTTCCAAAAAAGAATTATATAAATTCAATATAATCTAAAGAAAGATTTGACCTAGGCAGAGGAAGGGGGAAAAGAAAGAGGAAAAGACAAAGAAACAGAGAAGTCGATATTGTTTAGGGGGCGTTTGGCATGAATGAGGTTTGTCTTACTTCTATGTTAGTAAACTAATTATTTATTAATCTTTATTAATTTATGGTGTTCTCAAATAATTTTTTCGATCTCACTGATCTATATGGTGTTGTCAAAGGATACTTTTTAGGAGCAAATTAAGAAAAGAGACTGAGTGAAATAGAGCACCCTGATGCTGGATCGGAAAAAAGGAGAGAATTCAAAAAAGAGGAAACTTTTGAAAACGAAATGTTAAAAACGTGGTTGGTGTTACTTATTAGATAGTTAGAACTATAGATGTAAGGCGAGATAGTTGTGGGTGATGATATAATGGGGCGCAAAATCGCTCTCTTAATTTTTACTTGATAACTATATTTATAAACTTATTTCGAACGTTTTGTATAAATTTCCATGCATGAGTACTGCACACAGCGCACTTGTATGTTATCTCGATAAACACTGGTCTTCTATAGATCGATTTATTATATATATAGATGCATACTTACTATTTTAAATAAATTATAATTATTGATAGCCGCTACATGATTTTTGTCCTAGACAAAAGTCAGTTTAATAGCTCATGCTAACTTATTTTTTCGATTCCTTCAAAATACACATTTTCTTATTGGAAATCAATAAAAAAATTTCGTTATTTGGAATAACAAATTCGCAATAGATTTTGATCTTTAGAACTCATTGTCTAAATCATCCAAAATGCACGTTGAAATGCTACACAATGTACAATTGAATATTCGGTCTATGTATCTTCAAATATTTCAACCAACAGAGACAAAAATATATTTTTAATTAAATTTGTTAATGTTAAAAAAAGTGTAAATTTGCAAAAGATGGATTTCAGGTGTCAAGTATAATATTTCTAACTACTTGATTGTTTCAGAAAATCACTTAGTACAGTTCATTACGATTTTCCAGTTAAATATATGAATTAAGCATGTAACTGCATCAAATAGTATGTCGTTGTGCGCAAGAGATCCGAACTCATCACTACACACCGAACTCAAATTAAATCAGGTCAGAGACTCCAAAGAAACGTCAAGACTCGAGACACCATAAGAGCAACACTTGATAGTCCGAGAATGCAAAAGGAATATTCGGTTGGATCGTTTGAACAATGGAACTTGATTGCTTGAGCACAATTAAGCAGTCGTTGCTTCTTGGGTTCGTCTAATCGTCTTTGTATTTTTGTACCTACGTGCCAAATACACGTGGTTCCGAATTTCCGATGAAGATCTGATGACCATAATTCCAGTGTGCCACGCGTACAGTTGCGCAAGCAGTGTGGCACAAAAAAAAATTAGAAAATTTGATATAGATAGATTTATAAATCAGTAATGATCAACAGAGAGATAATTTGGAGAGAGAGAGATGCAATATAATTTTTGGGGACTAAGATAATATGCCTATTGATTTGATTCCTGAAGTGCTGATAGAGTCGAAGACTTTGAGATAATTTATATGCTCTCTGATGCACTTTTACATTATATATATAGAGAAAGTTTAATATAGGGGTCGTTTGGATCGCTTAGGAATTTGGAAAATTTTCAATTTCTAGACATAAATTTATTGGGAAGTGTGTAACTTTGTGAAGAGTTTGGATTGTTTATAATAAATTTATGTCTAAGAATTGGAAATTCCCCAAAATCTCATACTATCCAAACAAGCCCATAGTGTATAGGATATTCTGTGCACCGTGGACTTTTTCGAGAATATTTTTGTAAATTGACAAATCTAATTTAACCAATTTAATCTAAATATTTAAATCTCATAGCAAACCCAAAATTTATAATTTTTTAGATTTTATTACTATTATTTTCGAATTTTTTTAAATATGTCATTTTTTTAATGTTAAAAATACTACAACATTCCAAAAAGACATATTTTAAAAAATTATAAAAAAATAGTAATAAAATCTAAAAACTTGTAAAATTTGGTTTGTTATGAGATTTCAATATATAGATTAGATTGGTTAAATTAGATTTGTCAATTTACACAAATACCCCCGAAAAAGTCCGCGGTACACGGAATGCCCTATGCACTATGGTGCATATTAAACTTTTTATATATATATTAGCTTCTGGCTAAAATTGTAATTATTGGACTTTTTTTATTTATAAAAAGGATGGGGCTAGACCCTCATTTTTTTCATCAAAAAAAAAAAAATCAGTAATGATCAGGGATTAAGTACTGTTACGTTGCATTTTCCCAAGGGAAATGTCATAATTTATTTATCTCGTATCATCGTATATAGTCATCAGATAGATCTGTAAATTAGTCGAGATTCGATTTATAATCTGTCCCTATAAATTATATCCGGACAGGATATATAAATATATATATATAGAGAGAGAGAGAGAGGTATATGGTGCATCGCGATGTATTGAGGCTTTTGCACATTGCGATCATTATCCGTCAACAGTTTAATAAATTGACAAATCTAATTAAACTAATCCAATCTACATATTGAAATCTCATTACAAACTAAATTTTATATTTTTTAAAATTTTTTTACTATTTTTTTCGAATTTTCTAAAACTTTCTTTTTTTGAAAACCAATGGCTGTGTTTGGATGGTAGGAAGTGGGAAGAAGGAATAAGGAATAAGGAATTTTTTTAAATAAATTTATTTCTAACCATCCAAACTCTTCACAAAAGTTACACACTTTCCAATAAATTTACCCATTCCCAATAAATTTCTTTCCTTATTCCTTCTTCCTACCTTATTCTCAACACATCCAAACAGAGCCATTAATAATAAAGAAATTCTAAAAATGGCAGGTTTTAAAAAAATCGAAAAAATAGTAAACAAATTCTAAAAAATATAAAATTTGGTTTGTAATGAGATTTAAATATATAGATTGAATTTGTTTAGTTAGATTTTCAATTTGTAAAACAATCGACAAATATGATCGCGATGTACAAAAACCTTAATACATCGAGATGCACCATAGTATTTCTCTCTCTCTCTCTATATATATATATATATGTTCCCAATTTTCCCATATTAGGACCCGCAAATGCATCAGATCTGACATGATCCGAGATGCCAATGATCTGCAAATTGTTGGAATTACCTGTGAAGGGTTGACCAGTTCGTAATGAATGGGAAAAAAAAAACAAATTATGGCATCAACATATTAGCTCCAATGTTGTTACTAGAAACAGTATATATATTGAGTCCCTACCTTAATTGGTTGCATAGTTTAATTAAATATTAACTAAAACCAGTAAGATCATTTGCCCTTCATTTAATCAATCACATCATCTTAGGACAAACCTGAAGGGTGACATGGAAAGGTATTGAAGCATACATAAGTTAATGAGGGGTACTAATCACAAATTCACAAAATGGGGCCGTTTGGATCAAGTGGAAATTTGAGGAATTTCTTATTTCTAGATATAAATTTATTATAAATAATCTAAATTCTTCACAAAATTACATACTTTCTAATACTTTATGTCTAGAAATAGAAAATTTCTTCTATTCCTGAGCGATTCAAACGGCCCCATTAATCTCCGGTGACTTGAAAGAGTTGAACAGCCGTTAAAGCTCACCAAAAGCCACTTTACAATCTCTATTTTACAAAATGTAAACTCTTGTTTATTATAGGAAGAAAAATGACGCAAAATTAGCCTGCTGAAATTGCTGACAAAAACCTTATGAGAGTGAATATTTTAATTCTTGTCAAATGAAGTTAATTAATAAATCTTGGCCCAGAGTGAGGCGCCGCAATGGTTGTAAAACGGCACATGTTTAAGACCTTTTTTGTCAAGAGAACACCACCGATTTGGAACAGCAGTTTGAAAAAATTATCTACCATTTGAAAAATAAACAAAGGTTTATGTCATTCAACTTTGTTTTAGTTGAGAGTGTTCTAGTATTACAAGTAAATTGTAAAATAAAATAGTTATTCGCTTGTACATAGTACGTACATACTAATGTACAGTATATGCATGACTGGTGTAGACGTGTAGTCTAACTCAAATCATTCCCCTCTTTGGATTGCTAATTACATGGCATGTTCAGGAAGAAATAAATATGAAATTGTCCTATCAGAAGTTCAAAACAAGCCTATATTAATGAAGTTCGATGAAGAAAATCGTACATTTGGTTAGTTTTATGTGATTAAGTATTGAATAAATTAACATGAAATTAGCCAATCAGAAGTTCAGAACAAGCACTACGTGGTACTGTGTGGTACTAATGACATTCAATGAAGAAAATCATATTGGTTAGTTTTGTGTGATTGTGTATTGAATAAAATTTCTGTGTTAAATATTGCACCTCTAAACTAATCATTCTTTAACATATTTACTGAAAAATATAAGACAACTGAAGAATTTGCAACACACGTTATTTAGTATCTCTGCCAACCTTTTTGAAGGGGGAAAAAAGGTATTTTAGTATAATACTGATTTTCGTTCCAACTCCTTAATTATAAATGAGCAATTTAAGATTGTATCTAATTTCTTATCAAGGGTCTATATAACTTTTGATTGGCTCTATATGGCTCCGTTTGGATGGCTTCTTCCCGGAATAAGGAATAAGGAATAACCATTTTTTACCAATAAATTTATTTCTAACCATCCAAACTCTTCACAAAAGTTACACACTTCCCAATAAATTTACCCCTTCCCAATAAATTTCTTCCCTTCTTCCTTCTTCCTACTTTATTCTCAACGCATCCAAACGGAGCCTGTTGTCCCTAATGGAGGCGGCTTAACTAAGGTTTAGCGGAAGCGATTAAGGTTTTGGACCGGTTTGGTATGAACTATCCTAACACAATTCAATTGGTACCCAATACAAGCAAGCACACAAGCAATTCACAATGCAAGATAATAAAGAGAGAAAGAGAGAGAGAAATTGAACACGCGATGTGATTACGGAGTTCCGACCCGCTAGAAGAAGCTAGCCTTAGTCGTACGTCTCCGGGAGTTCCGCTACCACGAAAGGGCGCGCTCCGTTCAATTCCAACAAGAACGGGACTACAACTTCGAACCGAATCACCTCGTCACAAGGACACTCGAGGCGGATCGGCCTAACTCGAATGGCACAACGGCCTCAAAAGAGAAGAGCTCTCAACCTATTCCAACCTACACCTAGCGACAATGTCGGGGCGGTGGTGTTTGAGGCTACTAAATCTCTCAAGATGGTCTAGCTATGAAAAGCTCAAGTGGGAGAGTATCCCTATGCTCAAAGGCTCAATTCTGGTCTAATTTTGCAAGGCAAAGCTCTCTAACTCGTTAGGTGGAGAGAGAACAAGGGGTGGATATATATAGGGCTCGAAATGAGCAGTTCCCCAGCAAAAACAGGTCACAGCGTTGTACAACGCTGAATAGCGTTATACAACGCTGGAATATGACCGTTGTAAATCTAACGGCTAGTTAATATAGCCGTTGGTCTGTCAGAGCGTTGTGCAACGCTATTTGCCGTCGCACAACGAAGGAGTGTATAACCAAAGGAAAGCTCCGACAATTCCGTTGGAAATTGTCAGAGCGTTGCTTGCCACTGAATGGCGTTACACAACGTTGAAGGGAGACACAAGGAACAACTCTGACAGATTCAACAGAGCGTTGTACAACTCTATATACCGTCACACAACGCTAACGTTACTCAACGCTGAAAGACGTTGGCTAACGTCTCCAGAGACTTTGCATGTAAAAACAACTGTTTACATGGGACAACTAACTTGGGATTTTTGTGGCGTTGTGCAACGCTATATGGCGTTGCACGATGGTACTCAGGAAATTTTCCAAGGTTTTTAACTGCAGCGATGTACAACACTACTGAGCTTTGTACAACGTTGTGAATCAGCGTTGCCTAACTCTATATAGCGTTGTGCAACGTTGATTCACAAAAGTATGAATTTAGCTGTTCTAGCGTTGTGTGCCACTATCTAGCGTTGTACGACGCTAGGTCACTGAAAACAGGATTTTGCTGGTTTATTGAGCTTTTCGCTATCTAGACCATTTCAAGGATAAACAAGGACTAAAGTATACCTTCTATCCTAGTCTAAACTAGCCTACAAGCTCTCTAAAAACTTGATCTTGATCTTTCTTAAAGCTTTTATCCAAGTCCTCATAAATTGCATCTTCTTCCTATAAAACTCAAAGAATATTCTTAAATGCCAAATGATATTGTTTTGCAATCGACAAACCTAGAGACGTTTAGTACAACAATCTCCCCCTTTTGACGATTTGCAAAACAATATCATTAGTGAAGCGATTAAAATTTGGCATTTCACAAGCTTTAATACAATTCTCCCCCTTTTTGTAAATCGACAAAAAGTGAAAATTGTACCAAAGCTCCCCCTAAATTTATGGCTCCCCCTTAATTTTGGAGAAAAGGAATTGGAGAACCAATTTAGAGCACTACTCAAAGTAGTGTGACCAAATTTAACCTCTCAAATAAAAATAAGATAGAAATAAAGAGCCTCCCCCTAAAAATTTGGCTTATAAGACCGGGGGATAACTTGGTATTTAGGCCACATTAGTTACCATACAACTAGTTGTACCACTTGAGGTACAAGCTTTTGGAACCCACTTACTTTTGGACTCACCATTTGGTTTCCTAAGTTTGCATTCCAACGAGATATGACCATTTTGACAACAATAGTTGCAATATGCATTGGTTGGCTTAGGCATGGTAGAACCCTTGACAAAATGAGAATAGTAATGGGCTCTAAGGTATTCGGCCTTCTTCTTAGGATCATTGGATGAGGCATTAAAATTCTTTTTGCGATCCTTTTGGAAATGTTGGGAAACATTCTTTTTATGCTCATTGGATTGAGCTTTGTTGTTTTGAGAAGAGTGTTGCTCTTTAAATTCATAAAACCATCCATCGGGTCCTCTAAAATAAATTTTATTGGACGCCTTTGGAACAAAAACCTTCTTTTCTTGATTTTGCAAATTCTTTTCGTTTTGCACTCTAGTGTTTCTAGGTTTCCTTTGGTACATATGTGCATGACCACGAGAATTCCTAGGTTTTTGAAATTGTGTGGTTTGTGCAACTTGTTTCCCATTATTGTGTGACAAGTTCCTTTTCTTGGTTTGATAAGGCTTTTGGTAACCAAGACCGGACTTGTCATGAGGCTTTTGACCTTTGAAAAGGTTTTTCAAATCCGTTTTAGGAACTTGGGCTAAAACCGGTTTTTCAAGTTGTTTTTCAAGCTCCTTTATTTTAGCCTCATACTCACCCATCTTAGAAGTAAACTCATCTACCTTGGTTTTTAAGATTTCTATGGTATCGGCTTTCCTAACCAAGGCATCATGGGTAGCATCAAGAATAGAATTCAACCTATCACAATCAACACATTTGGTTGAACAAGTTGGTTCATCATCACTCTCACTATCACTACTACTAAGAGATTCATTGAGAGGAAGATATACCTTAGGAGAGCATGCCTTTGGCGAAGTTGGTGGAGATGGAGGTGGTGTTGCCTTACGCGCTTGAAGTAGCGGATGGACAAATCTTGTCCCTTGATTGAACTCATTGAGGATGTCCTTCACGAAATCATCTTCCACATCATCCGTTGAGAATACCACCTCTTCCACATTTGCCACCAAAGCATACACCTCATGAGAATCCGAATCGGATGAGCTTGTTTCGGATTCAACATCCCACAAGGCATGCATGGCTTGAGCCTTCTTCTTTTCCTTCTTGTGCTTAGGCTTTGGCTTGTCGGTTTGCACTTGAGGGAAAAGCTTGCGACACTTGTGCATGGAATGCCCTTCTTTGTTGCACACAAAGCACAACTCCCGTTCATCATTGGCTAATCTCTCATTGTTGAACTTCTTCTCATGCTTGAGCAACCCACGAAACATCTTCTCAATCACCATCTCTTGCTTTGTCTCATCAAGCTCGGAGAGGTTGAATGGTGTTTGATGTGGGTATCGGCGATGAGAGGATCGAGATGATGATGTGGAGGCGGGATTGCTTGTGGAGGTCATGGCTGTTGAACCGTGAAAAGTCATGGCAAAAGAATAGGAAATGAGAAAGAAATGCATGGTTTATTTAGAAAGAAAGAAATGAAATGATGGTGGAATGAGTTACAAGTGAAGATGAAGCATACACGACTTCAGCCGCATGAAACCAGACATGGAAATATATGAAACATGGAGATGGCTGGAAATGTGAACAAAATGACGAAGTGATTGCATATAGGAATGGTAAAACAAAGGAATATCAGTTTATGCGATCAGACCGTGCCCCTCCAGTACTACCGAAACGGAGGAGAGAAAAGCAGGATTCAAATTCTCCCTCCGTACAATGCAGAGGCCTTGGCTGCACTGGTTCCACGAAGACCCCAATTGATGAGTTAAAGAAGTCACGCGCGGCTCACAAAACACCAGGTGCACGCGAAATGAAGGAAAGATGTCGCTGGGCATTTGTTTTCAATCAAACTTGACCCCTTCACAAGCTGGAGACGAGTAGACACGGAGCTCAAAGAACAAAGGAGAAATGCAAAGCGTCAGACCCATTGAACATGTTATGGTACACCATACACCAAGCACACCCAGAAACAAGAAAGAAGAAAGAGGCATCTCCCAACTGAAAGAGGTCGGGACGAGTTTGTTACGATTAACCGCCGGGCTTGAGGAAGATCCAATGCATCCGGACGGAAAATAAGGCAGAGGACTGGCCTATATAAAGACCAAATCAAAAGAGGGAAAGGAGCTTCACTTGGCAAAAATTCCAGATCCAAGATCACACACCCACACACTACACACACTAGGATAGAATAGAGAGAAAGAAGAGGCATTTTGTCAGGTAGTTCATAGGCATAGCAATAGATTGGAATTAGGAGAAGAGAAGAGCTCAAGCTTGTAATTGACGAAAGGTCAGGTATGAAATCGATGTTCTTTTGATGTTGAAACAGCGAATTTGGGGATTCTTCAATTGAAATAGCTGTATTTGAGTTGAAATCGTGGTTTTCTTGATTCTTTTACTGAGTACATTTGAAGATTATGAGCTTGCATCTTGGATTTGATCTCTACCTCATTCTTTCTTAATTTCTTGATAAGGTTCGATTGCGCACAGCGCATGAGAATCTGAATCAAGCGTTGTGTATCTTTAGTCGATCTCTAGTGTATGAGCTTGCATCTTGGATTTGATCTTTGCCTCCTTCTTTCTTATTTCCTTGATAAGATCCGATTGCGCACAGCGCATGAGAATCTGAATCAAGTGTTGTATATCTCGAGTCGATCTTTAATGATACATGTGCAATAAAGAATAGATAGCATGGTTGTAAATCGCTCAATTGTGTCCTTGATTGCGCCCAGCGCATGGGAGGAACAAGAGAGGTTTTACAGTCACGAAGTTGTTTAGAAGTCTCTGGTTAGATAAATTATCGGGATCGTGCTTCGTTGAGTAAGCCTAGATGTGCATTTTCCTTCCTTCTTGATAAACAAATCTGAATCTTGAATTTGATATCTAAAGTTTGTCTCTTCTACTTTTCCCTGATCTGAAATTGAAATTGAGTTTCAATTGCGCCCAGCGCATGAGAGATTTCAATTAAATCACCAGAATCAGTAATAATTAGGGTTAACTGATGCCTCATTTGCAATCAGACTGCGCACAGCGCATGAAGAATGCATTTGAGATGAACTTGTCTAAGAATGTTCCTTAGCACTGGCTTTGGAGCTCTTAGACAGGTAGTGTTGCTTTGATTGAGCACATGATGAGTATTGTCAGTCATGCTTGTGATGTGCTTGGTCAAGTATGCACTAAATTACATTATACTCTCTCCAGATTAGAATGTAAGGTGTATATGGGTGATAATAGCAAAGTAAAGGACCTGCTTGTAAATATAAGACCTAGACCCATGGAAATGATAAACGATTCGATGAATAGGATTATAAGAATGTCTCTTTATTTAGCCTAAATCAAGAGCCGAAATAGGTGAATTTCATGAAGCAGGTCTATCCCCTTCTAAATCGTGCAGGTTAATGGTACAATTGTCAAAAAATGAGAGACTTAAGTGAAGTTTCTGGTTACTTTTTATTGCTGTTGAATTGTATTTACTATTGCTTCCAGAATCGTAGTTGTTGCCTATTGAAGTTATTTGGATCAGGAGATTAAATCTTGCCTTCTCTCTTGTATACAATTTGCATAAAAAATCGTAGTGTAAAACACTGACAACAGGTAAATGTCTAGTTTTTTTTAACCAAGGGACTTCTTTGCAAGATTATGCATCTGATCTACTGTGATTTGACAGGCCTCTTTTATTACGAAGGAGTTATTATTAATAATTTCTATACAGCACTTGCATGAGATAACTATGTCCCTATGACCTGAGCCAAGAAATAAAGATTGTAAAGATTGCCATGACTGATTTAGTTATATGCTAAAATAAAGATATGTGATTAAAGGTTGCTACTTATTTGAGTCTTGTGACATGTCCCAGAATTAAATTATTCGTGATATAGAAGTCAAAGTCCAAATGATATAATAATGCTAATTAGTGCATTTGGTATACGATAGTGAAGTGGGATGAGCGAGACCTGCTATCTCAATACTTAGTAACTAATTTCTGGTATTGATTAAATCCGTCTGTACCAATTCCTGTACCAGACCCGTTGGCTTCCTCACCAAATTAAGTCCACACAATCACAAATTGAACATAGTCTCGTGCTCTCCCCTTCATCATGAATCTAACAAAGCTAGAGCCATCAATGGCAGCAGCGACGATCGCCGGAAACACGATAATAAAATTTACAGGGACCAAATCGAATTTTTGTTCTGTGTTGGCATTTAAAATTCTTTATCTCCTGACCGAATGACAACACCGTGGGTGAAATGGAGACCATAATCGTCTTCCTCTCGGCCTTACGATGCCATGGGTCTCTTCTTCGTCAGTCGTAATCGCCGGAAACGATATCGGATCTTAATCCGTTAATATACAAGCCCATCTCTATCTTCGTTCGAAACTCAGCGCGCAAGGGTCCATATGATCTTTTGTGGCAAAATGTAGTCGTAGAACCCATGAGTCTGAACCCTGACAACAGACGAAATGTTGAATTAAATTGAAGGAAGTTACGGCCCAAGACAGAAATCATGACGAGGTCCGAATAACCATCGGCTAAGGAAGCCACTCTGATGACGCAACAAGCCCAGTCAGCTGTCACATCAGCTCAGTTTGTTAACGTGGTCCAATATGAAAAAGACACGTTGGCAGAAGCCTTAGAAACTCACCAAAAATAGTAGGAAGCCCCTAAAAATACAAACGACACATTTATAAAATTCCTAAAAATCAAAATAAGCCGACTCCACTGATATTTTGATATGAAAATATGTCAAGGTAGCGGCCTTTTGTATTTTTGAAGTATTTTCGCTTTAAAAATGAATTTCATAAAATGAAACCAACCCTTTCATAAAATGCTAGATATTTTCAAAACTAAGATTTCAAATATACTACCTTCAAATGCTAAATATAATATACTTGAGTAAAAAGAAAAGGGTATTTTCAAAAGACTAAAAGATTTCAAGTATACTATTTTCAAGATTTAAATATACCCAATTATGGATATTTTCCAAAGACTAAATGATTTCGAGAATGATATCTTCCAAAGTCAAATATCTTCCAAGATTAAGTATTTTGAAATAGAAAAGTGCTTTCAAAGATCAAAAGTGCAAAAGGCCAAAGTGAATAAAAATCACCAATATCCCAAGTGAAATCTCAGAAATTAAAAGTCCAAACACGAAACCCAAAGTCAAAGCTGAAACCTCTCCGTTTGAGGAAAAGTCCCTCACTAGGGTTGAGAGCAACCTTAGATGACTTAGAAATTGAATTCTTACGGGCCCCCTCGTCCAAAGAATTCCATTTTGTTCTCACAAGAAGACCGACCAAGATGGTCCCGAGAACCGACTCTTATTAAGAAGACCGATGAAGATGGTCCCTAGGGTCGTTAAAGAACCAACTCTTATTAAGAAGACCGATGAAGATGGTCCCTAGGGTTGTAAAAGAACCAACTTTCGTCGAGTAGCCATCAAAGAGGACCCGAAGGTTGTAAAACTTCTCTTTTGTTCTCACAAGAAGACCGACTAAGATGGTCCCGAGAACCGACTCTTATTAAGAAGACCGATGAAGATGGTCCCTAGGGTCGTTAAAGAACCAACTCTTATTAAGAAGACCGATGAAGATGGTCCCTAGGGTTGTAAAAGAACCAACTTTCGTCGTTGCCGCCCAAGAGGCCCCGAAGGTTGTAAAACTCCTTTTCACTCTCACAAGAAGGCCAGTCATAGCCCCGAGAGTTCACCATGAATAACCTCAAGATAAGCCTTCCCTTTCATCAATCAAAACCTCTTCTAAGCCAAAAATCCATTCCCTTCTTTTGGTCAAGTCAGAAGTCTTTTGTCGATCCTTAATTGGGTCCCGTCCATTGAGTTTGGTACCATTAATTAAGTCCTCCGCGATAGCACTCCATAAGTCTATTTCCTTAGCCCATTATGTCAATACCCTTTATGTCCCTTAATCAGAGGTTCTCGTAGGCAACTACGAGGTAATTAACAGTAGGGGCTTGCGCCTACTGGAAAGAAAGGACCCGCTAAATTAAGAAACTTCTTTAAGTAGCGACTCTGTATAGGGTTCTCTTGTTTCGAGAGATACCCGCCATGGAGATCGAAACCTTAAGGGAGGTGAATCTAAGGCTATGTTCCCATTGTTCTTCGAGAAATTCCTTCGAGGAGAATAATGACGAAAAAGCCGCGACAGATTCTCTGGCACGCCCGGTGGGACCTCTTTCTCCTCTCATCTTTGGGATTCGAAGGTCGACGTAAGGGCTAAGGAAATTTTAATGAACACTCCTAACGGTAACATTTGAGTTGGTATTATTGCAGGTTGAAATGGCATTCGCACCCATCCACGCTTTCAAACCGACAGGAGTTCTCCAGATCGGAGGAGTGCCGATCTGCTACAATGACGAGTTCACAATTGGAGGAATGCCGTTTGGACATTCCTACGTGCCCGTCGTTCAAGTCCGCGATGGTACTTTCCAACTGGCAAAGGTTGTGATGGAAGAACCGCTTGAGGAAGTGATGGAAGTCTCCAACACCGTGGAGGATCCCATGGAGATTGATGTCACCGAAGAAGAAGAATGGTCCATTATCCCTCACAAGCGGGCTCGCTCGAGCTCAACTCCCTTTCCTCAAAGACGCCAACCCAACCGTCGCTCTCCTCCCAAGAAGATGGTTGTGAAGAAGGTGTACGCGCCAATCTCCCAAAGTGCAAGAACAATGAGGAAGGTTCAACGGGCCTATAAGAATGAATTGGAGACAGGGCCCAATTTGCCAGTGAGCAATCCTTTCGCCTCGCTCCGTTTGGTGCGAAAGAACTCGCCCGTGGCCATACTCAAGACCATGGAAGAGTTCCCTCAAGAATACCAAGCACAATTTAGGGGAAGAAGTCCACAAAACCGGCAATCGGTGAAGGAAAGATTGGTATTCCCGCGAGTATCAGCCCGCAATCGACTGGGGCCCAAAGGTCAAAAGACGGGATCTTCCTCCGTGCACCAAAGACTGGGGCAAAGGATCAAGCCGGTCATAGAGAGATTAAGACCCAAGAAGATGTGGGTGCCCAAAGAGAAAGCTCAACCAATGGAAGTGGACCAAGAGCCACGCCACAAGAAGAGACATGTGGCACGGGAGGGTAGTCAACTTGTGGTCCACGCTCGAGTTAACATGGTGGAGATAAGCGAAGAGCATGAGATGCACGCTTTTGTGAATATGGCTAGTGATGGAGAAATCCCGTTCACTAAGAAAAATAGCAAAGATAAGCAAGATCGCGCCTCTTCAAGCCATCTTCTAAATGGAGAAGGTCCGACAGAGGATGAAGAAAGAGATGTGAATGGTGAAGATTGTTGGAACGAGGGCGAAAGGCCGAAGTTGATGAGTATCATAGAAAGAAATGAAAAGAAGATGGCGGCTATGATGGATGAAAGAGAAAAAGAAAGAAAAATGTTCAAGAAAATGTACAAGCTTCTCGAGAAGAAGAAATTGCTTGAAGATCTTGAGAAGGAGGGTTCTTCTAGTGAGGAAGAAGAGGAGTACAAAGGGAAGGTACTCAAGGAAAGAAGAAGTAAGAGTAAATACGAATACTCTGATGAAGAAGGAGAAAAGCCTAAAAGAAGACATTCCAAAGAGAGAAGGAATAGGCACAAGTATGAATCATCAGAAGAGGATGAAGAGAAGGTATACCGAAGATATATCAAAGGAAGAAGAAATAAAGCGAGGTACGGATCAAGTGAAGAGGAAGTGCCCGAGCGTAGGCATCGCACTGGGGCAAGAAGGCCCGAGTCAACCAAGCAAGTCATTCAAGAAATGATTAATCTACAGCTTCAAGCCACAGGAGCCGGCCGATTTGCTAATTTGCGCAAGAGATGTGGAAGGCCATACCCTAAGGAATATGAGCACATCCCATATCCTCTTGGTTACCAAGTGCCGAAGTTCAATCTATTCGATGGAACGGGTAAAGAAAGCATCACGCCCGATCAGCATCTGATCCAATTCCGCAACGCATGTGGAAACACCGCGCATGATGAGGCTCTATTACTCAAGCAATTCTCCCAAAGCCTCACTGGGGCAGCATTCGAGTGGTATTCATCTCTCGAGAATGATTCCGTGGACACATGGGAGGAGATGGAGGATTTGTTTAGAGCCAAGTTTGCCATGGTCAACCAAAGGCTCCTCGTAGCCGATGTCGCGTGCGAAAAGCCGAAACCTGGTGAAGCACCACTCGACTACATCAACCGTTGGAGGAACATGCACATAAGGTGTTCGCACCAGATGCCCGAAAGGGAAGCGGTGGAGTTCTTGATAAGAAACCTCGACGATTGGATAAAGCGACCTCTCTCGGGTAGCGATATCTACACATATGAAGATCTAGTCACAAGAGTTGCAAGGATAGTGCACATTGGCCCTCCTAAGGAGACTTCAAGCTTTAGAGGCGAATCAAGAAACAAAGCACAAGGGCCTATTAAGATAGCGGGTGCAAACGAAGCATCGGCAAGCCAAGGGGGCGGTCAAAGAAATTTCCGCAACAACGGTAACGGTAATAACAATAGCAATGGCAATGGAAATAACCGTACAACCACTCTCAACGAACGATTGAGTAGACCTTACTCATTCAAGAAAGAGAAAACTGCGGCTCTTCTCAAACAACTCTTAGATGGAAAGGCCATAGAATTGCCAGTGTGTAAAAGGATGGAAGAAATGCACAAGACCAATGACCCGACTTATTGTGCTTATCATAGAGTCCTAGGCCATCCAACGGGTGATTGCTATGTTTTCAAAAATATAGCAGAAAAGATGATCAAGGAAGGTGACCTGGTTTTGCCCGAGAGCTATAAGCAAACACCCGCTCTGCATGCTCAAGCCAACGTAGTAGCACAAAGAGGCCATCCAAGACGAAATGTGGAATGCAATGTTATCGTCATAGTGGATGATGATGAAGATGAGAAGGAAATGCAAAAAGTAGAAAGAGTGAAGGAGAAGAAAAATGAAAATAACAAAGAGAGAAATGTAAAAGAAAAGAAGAATGAAGGTGAAAATAAGGAGGAAAAGAAAGGCGAAGGTGAAAAAGAGAAAAGCAAAGAAGCGGTGTTAAAGATCGAAGACACAAAAGAAGAAAAGGAGGAAGCGGTTACTTATTACTATGATGATGACACAGAAGATGAGAATGAGGCGCCATACCAAGGTCTCTTTGCTAAGGGCATGTTCAAAGAAAAGGATTGCCACGTGAACTTGCGGTCGGGCACGAACATTCCCGAGAGGCAAGCTCCCAAGGAAAGCGAAAAGGTGAAAGGCAAGGCTAGAATCCAAGAAGTAGAAGATGAACCAGGGCCAAGCCACAAAGCAAGAGAAATAAAAGGAGAATACAACATCTTGGCTCACCTAAGGCGCACTCCGGCATTGATAAGCGTGTTTGAAGCGTTAATGATGTCCAAGGACCTGCGAGAAACGATGATGGAGATGCTCAAAGAGCCCGAGAGATTCCAAACCTACATGGCCGAAAAGTGTATGACCGAAGCCCTCTACATCGAGCCTCAAAGCCAAATCACCTTCACGAGCGATGATCTAATGATGGGAACCGCTTGTCACAACAAGCCATTGTACATCACGGGCAAGACAAACGGGAGTCAACTAAGCCGGATGTTGGTAGATCCCGGGTCTTCCATCAACATCCTACCACTCAACTCATTGAATCAATTGGCCTTAGGTGGGAGGCGACTTTCTGATGAAAATGTGTTCATACATGGCTTCAATCAAAATTCCGAGCGAGCCTTAGGAGCCATTACCTTGCCAATAAAATTCGAAGAACTTGAAACATTGGTGAAGTTTTATGTGATCGATGCCGATACCTCATATCGAGCCTTATTAGGAAGACCATGGTTACATGAAAACGGCCTTGTACCATCAACCCTTCACCAATGCGTCAAATACATAAAAGATGGTGAACAAAAGATGATTAGGGGCGATGCTCAACACTATGGTGTACACGAAGTAGAATTGGAAGAGATTGATCGATTTTATGCTCCAACCTCACAAAGAAGCACTTCCCCAACTCTAAGGTCAAGGGCGGCACCTCGTGAAGAGAATGAAGAGAAGATAAGGCTGAAAGAAAGACCAAAGACCTCATGTGCTGTGAAAATGCCCATCTACATAAAGTCATCCGATGATGAAGATGAAAACAAAGGCCGGAAAGGAAAGATATGCATAAAGAGCGACTCAGAAGAGGAAAAGCAAGAGGCAAGAAGGGTAATTTATGTTTACGATACTGAATCAGATGAGGAGTGCTACAGACAAGCAGAAGATTCGATGGCCATTGAGCAAGTGCCCATGGGCTATTATAAAGAGCTTACTCCAAGAGAAGTATACCAAATTAAGGAGTTGAAGACCTTTTACGTCCCGCCACAGATGGAGAAAATGAATGGAAGAACGGTATTTCATAAAGGGATTCTATTCTACAAAAGTGAAAGTGCAGACTCAGCTGGTAATCCTCTTAGTTCGGAGGATTGGGCGAAATGGTTAAAAGAAGAAGAAGAAGGGTATGAGAATATAGAGGTAATGGGGCACTATAATCAAGGACTGATTAGTCTCTTCCAAAGAAACCATTGCTTAGACCCGATCTCGAAGCAAAGAGCTAAAATCTTTCATGACTTGTGGAGTGGAAAGTCTAGGCGAGTAATGGGTGTAGATGGGAAAGTAAGGAATACTAAAGGTTTAGGATTCCAATCGCCCCGGAATGAAATTATAATAGCCGAATGTCATGTGGTAGAAATGAAGAGCGAAGAGCCAGAAATGGTAGTACCCGAGGAAGAATTGGAGGAAGGAGAGATTCCCCCTGTGGATGTAAACATGGATGATATATCATTGTTGAAGGAAGTGGAAAGGCGATTTCAAGAAGCAAGACAGTTTCAACAAAAAGCGGGACGTGAAGCAGCTCTCCTCTGGGTTGACAACGCCACCTTACGACATGAACTTGATACCAGGGAGCAAGAGAAGAAGGTGTATAAACAGAAAGAAGATGAGCTCCAACAAGAAATTGAGAGGAAAGGGTGGGAAGTGAAGGCCTTACAGCAAAAGAATGAAGAGTATGAACGGGAAATAAGTGTGTGTCGAAAGGCCGAAGTGAAGTACCGTCAAGTCTTAGATCGATGGAAAGGAGAAAAAGAGAGTAGTAAGAATGAATGGCGAAAGAAGGTTGTGGAAATTCAACGGAAACTATCATCCCTACGAGAAGAAAATGATAAAAGCAAACACGAAGTACTTGGCCTCATAGCACTATGGAGAGATAATTGGCCAAAACTAAGTGGGTTGTATCTAAACAAAGAAAGCAATATCAAGGAGTTTCAAAGAGAAGAAGAAAAGAATGAACAAAAGATGACGCCTGATAGAGAGGGGATACTTGGAAGCATGAGGGATGCTAAGTCTGAAAGAAGAATGATGAAGACAGAGTTGCTAAATGAAAAGCCTAGAAAGAAAGAAACTGCCTCTGGATATATCAGTCGGTGGAGGTCGATGAACCTTAAGTGTAATCACCAAATACCAGAAGGAGAAGGAGTAGGGATTATGTTGCAGAATCTGGAGGGATGGATGAAGCGACACCTCGTTGTGGCCGACATTCATACATATGAAAGGCTTGCCAAGAAAGTGCATGAATTAGAAAAAATAGGACCTCCACAAGAAATTCACTCCTCGAGAAGCCAACAGAAGAAAGATAAGAGCGGCCATGGTGCCAACTCGAAACCTCCTTTGTCATTAGCAAAGCTAACCAGTAAACCATACTCCTTTAAGAAGAGGATAGTCCGAGGAATATTCGACAATATGCTAAAGAAAAATTTGCTCGAATTGCCACGGTGCAAGCGTGAAAGCGAGAAGGAAAGATCCAGCGACCCTAATTTTTGTCACTATCATAGGGTTCTTGGGCACAAAATCGAGGATTGTTGGGTGTTTAAAGACTGGATTGAGGAGCAATATCAAGCGGGTGTGTTGTCTCTTTCCCCGCGAGATTTACAAGAGCCAGCATCTCATAAGTAAAGGAGTACTCCGTCCGCAAACCATCTCCTAAGACCCATTTTACCAAAATCCAAAACCCATTCTACCAAAAACAACCAAAACCTTTACCTATTTCTTAGTTACAATAAGGCCTAGTCCACAAAAAACCAAAACTCCTTAGCTACAATAAGGCCTAGTCCACTAAAAACCAAAACCCCACTAAAACCCAGAAATCCACAAAAGCCTATAATAACCAAAACCTATTAAAACCCAAAACCACAAAACCATGTACATAGTCCAATAAAACCTTAGAATAAATCCCAACGAAAACGTTAGGATCCAATAAACCCAAAATCCAAAACCTTAAATTAACCTTCAAAAATCCAAAACCTTAACTTAACCTTTTAACCCAAAACCCGAAGAACAAGGTATTATGTCATGTCGGGCTAATGCTTGTAAGGGTGTTTCGTTCTTTTGAACATCATGGAACATTCCTTTGCAAGGCCCAAAATAAACAAGGCAAGTGTAGATAAATAAAAGTCCTCAACTTTAGAACATCTTAGATAGGAGTTTGTCCCGCCGGGCCTAAGTGTAAAGGAGTGTCCTTGTCCTTTTGGACTTTCATAGGGCATTTCCAATACAAAGGCCTACATTTTTATAATAAAACACACACTAGAGTTCTTTTTGCAACCGATGACGGATTCTTATGATTCTCGAGGGTGCAAAGTTATGCTACTAATATTGTTCGCATTGTGGAGATAGTTACAAGAAAGAAGGATCACACTGGGGCAAGGACGAGCAATCAACCATGTTATAATGCAAGACGGTGGACAATCACACTGGGGCAGCTGCAAAACATGCAAGACAAGTAAGGGGCAAGAGTAAATGCCATGGAAAGAAGAAAACAGAGAGTTCCATTCATCAAAAGAAGATACATCATTACAACCACTGCATAAAGAAGACTAATACGAGAAAAGCTTAAACAACAACCGATGGCGATTAAAGGGAGACAAAATAGAAGATATAAGAGTGCCCTAAAGCTAATACTGGGGCAAGGCAGGGCGAGATGGCCGTTTACTCTGGGGCAGCCCCAACTTCACCAACAATCGCAGCTCCACCACCGGCCAAGTTGTTAAGAGTGACGGAGATAGCTTGAATCATTCCTTCCAAGGTGTCCAAGCGGGCATTCAATTCACCGAAGCGTTGATCAATCAAACCCCGAATTGAGACAGGGGCAGGGTCATCAAGGACCATCATGGCAGAGTTGTCATCCGGCGGAGAATCAACACCCATAGGACCGTACTGATTGGGGGCCGCATTAGGAAGCAAGATATAGTCATTCACCGGCTGATTAGGGTCGGGAACCAACATGTCCATTGAAGATTCAACCCACCCGATAAGCGGCAATGAAAGGAGAAGGTTGAAGGGATGTACCACATCAACATCAGAAATACGATTGCCCCATAACATGGCAGGCACGCGGATGCGAGCCCTAAGCATGAGAGCTTCAATAAGATGGCCATAGGGGAGCGGTTCTCGATCAGAGATCGCTACTTGGTGCATGTGGAAGAGAATCATGTGGGCTAAATTGATGGGCCATTGCTTTTGAATCAGATTACGGAGGTAGAAGAGGCTTCCAGGTTTGGCGAGATGGGTCATTGTCCCTTGTGGAAAGATGATGTCGTTAATCACCAAGAAGAGAAACCTAGAAGTCACGACGAAAGAAGTAAAGAAAAGGAGTTGATGAGAAACCCGATCAAAAGAGAAGGCGATTAAAGAATAAGGAGAAAGAATGAAGAAAGAAAGTACCTATGAAGAACGGGTAGATGAAAGGTAGACACCCTCTCTACATCAGGAGCCGCCGCCTGAAACCATTGGCGACATTCCTGATAACTCCCAAAACCTTGGGGCCATCTCTGATAGGCATAAATGGTGGAGCCGTTGGCAGTATTGGTAGCCCGCAAGTAGTTGGCCAGATCTCCGGTTGTGATATGAAAGAAGCGACCAAACAGATAGGAAGAGGCCGAAGGAGTTCCATAATGGTTGAAAGACATCCTAAGATTGGCATAGAAGAGACGGGTGATTCTAGGATGGAACGGATGGTCGCAGTCAGTCAAACCGCCCAAACTCCATGAATCTAGCCAACCTCTGATGAGATTCACTTGCTCCACTGGAATCCTCATCATAGGACGGAAGAAGTAGCAATCAGCCACCGGCCGCTCCTCGTTGCCCATGTCGTTGTAGTAAGAAAGGAAGGCAGTCTCATCACGAAAGAGGTAGCGGTTATCGGGAGTAAGGGACCAGTCTGGAAAAGTGGAATCCAGACGCAAGACAGAAGAACTAGAATCTCCTCTGGCACGTTTGGATGAAGGAGTAGAAGACATGGTGATAAATGGTTGGAAAAATATAGAAGAAGATGAAAGGGTACGGTGAATTTGGGTGAAGAAGAGAAAAGAACAAAGTGTGCTTATATAGACATGATAAGAGGAAGGTTGTAGTTGGAGTTAATCGCGAACACGCGAACGTGTGAAGAAAGTTAAGGCTGTAGTGGCAAGAAGTGGAAAGAAACCGTTCAATTTAGTGCTTGAAAGAAACGGTATGAAGTTAAAAAGGTGTAGAAGAGGTGGAAGTACTCAAGGCCGGTGTCAGAAGAAAACGACTCAAAGAAAAAGGAGGGAGTCAAGGCCCATATAGGTTCAGGCCCAAGGAAAGATAGGAGCGGGCCAAATACCCTAACCAAAATTGTGGAGTGGATCTATGTGCGTTCGAGATTCTAAAAAGAAGAAAGAAGAAAGAAGGAAGGAAGATGAGTATGGGCCAAATTCCCATATCTCTTGAAGAAGCGGCGGTAAGAGTAAGATTATTCGAACCTCGCGAGACAAATAAGAAGAAGGTCTTGAGTGCGAAAGCCCAACCAACGCAAGAATGGTGAGGTATTCGTTTCATTGCAAAAAGAAGAAGGAGAAGGGATATCTTGAGCGCGAAAACTCAATCAGAGTGGAAGAGAGAAGGAAAGGAATTACTTGTTGCATCGCAATCAAGTACGCAAAGAAGCCTCGAGCGCGAGAGCTCAGTCAGGCACAAGGTCAATCAAACATCACAAAGACAAGGAAGCACAATTCTCCAACAAAACTTATCAATCCCAAGGCATCCAAGCATCGCCAAATCAAGTCAACCAAGTTCAGCGCATCCATACATACAAGCAAACCAACCAAGTCAAGAGTAAACAACCATGCCAAACAAGTGTCAAGTATCACCATCCAAGCATATATCAAACAAGCTCAATCACAAAACACAACCATGATAAACCCCAAGCACTAACAACCGCGCCAAACCACAAGTATCAACATCCATGGTGTCAAGAGCATAAAAGAGGATGAAGAGCAAACCTGCTAGGCGGCCCCATGAGCGGCAATGCTCCTAGCCCTAGCGCGGGCCAATAGCTGAATAAGGCGCTCATAATGCTCACGGGCAACATCTCTGCGCCTACGGATCTCAGTGAAGAACCGACCCACACTGCTGGCCTCCTCCTGACAACGAAGACGAGCAGTATCTAGAAACTCTCCCCAAGTGTCCAGGAGTAAGGAATAAGTCGTCTCCAAGGGATCCGCATAGCTCAACTCCTCTCTGGTACGACTAGCCTCTATGTTCTGTGCAAAAGATACACCACCTAGAGGAGCAGCCTCGGTGAAGGCAATAATGAGAGAGGAAAGGTACTCACCGATGGCATGGTAACGAGTAGCTAGATCACCATAGACGAGAGCAGCGGACTCCATAATCTGAGTGGAAGCCTGGATGCGAGAAACGAGAGAAGTGAACTCAGGAACAAGGAAGTCCCATCGAAGAGTGGCTAAGGCAGCATGGCATGTCCCTACGAGACCCGCCACCTGAGCGGGTAGGCCAATGTTGGACGGAGTGGCAAGGGAAAGGTGAAGAAATAGCTCATCAGTGACGATGTCAAGGGGAGCGGCGGTATGCATGCTGGCCGCCTGTAAAGCCGTAACGGCATCCCTCAGAGTCTCCACCGTGACATCTATGAAAACGCAAAAGAGAAGCCATGGGTGGAAAAGAAGAGGCAAACACAAGCAATCAAGCGAGAAAAGAGAATGAAAGTAAAAGCATTAAGTCTATAAAAGAAAGTCACCTGCATAGATAGGAGGAGGTGGAGGCGCCATGAAGTCAAGCCAGAATCCAGGAAGGTCACCATGGGGTACGTTGTCATTGGCATTGAAAGCGGGGGCCATGTCATGATCAGCCATCTCAATCTAGAAATACAAGAGCAAGAAAGATATGCACAACAAGCCAAAGGAACACAAAAGGAAAGCAACATAAAGAGCCAAACATAAACCAAGCAACCACAAATAATACATCCATCATAACTACTATCCAGATGCTTTAAAAACAAGAAATACATAATCTCATAATCCCACAGACAATTGAAGACCCAAGACACTAAACAAGCTACAAAACAAGAAAAACATAGAATTCCAAAACAGTTTGCTAAACAAGTAAGATACAAGGCCATAAAGAAGACCCACAAAACCACTCAGCACTAAAGACTAATAAGGACGAGGGCGAACAGAAGTGTCCCTATGAGACCTCGCCATACGCCTAGAAGAACTAAGAAACTGATGGAGTTCAATAAGCGTTGCGGTCGCATGGGCAATCAGTTTGCGAGCCTCCTTGGTGTGCTTCTCACAATCTTCCCAAAGGCGGTTCATACGGTTCACCGCATGATTATGATCGGCCCACGTGGATTTCATGAAAGCGGTGGTGTCTGCCAATCTGGCAGGAAGGCCTTCCAATTCTTCTTCAAGACGGCGAATTTCAGACGCCACTAAGTCAATCTTGGAGAAGTCATGGCTTACCCTAAGGAGCTCAAACTGGTGACGACTGGTAGCAATCATCAATGGAAGTTCCTTCTGAAGCTCAAGGATTGAGAAAACCTTGGATTCTGCGTGACCCCTCTTCAAAGTAGCTGAGGAAAGAATACGAAGCCTCTTGGAATATTCCCATTGGATATATTCTTTGGTGATGAAGTGAAGGTGAAAGCGTAGAGGCACTAAAACCAAATTGGCAAGATTTTCAAGGGTTTCATTGTGATCGGCCTTTTGCAAATACTGAAAACAACCATAGTCAAAGAATTGGCGACCCAAACAAGTCTCACCACAAGTTTCAGCTAGCCTCCAAAGGAGTCGTGCCACGTCATCAACAGAGAAAACTACAAGCATGCATAAAAATCAAGGTTGGAGGAGATAATTCAAAAGGAACATATAAGAAGGGACAAAGACTTGAGAGAAGCGCATATACCTCCAGGAGGATTCAAAGACATTGGTGGAACTGGATCGGGTTCATCACTTATTTCAATAATCTCGGGTTCTTCAGGAAGTTGGATATCAGAGGGGAGCCATGCTATGGGCCGTGGGCCTACAAAAGCATTAGAAGGACCAGGAGAAGAAGCGAGAGGCGACTTAGAAGAACTAGTAATGGCTGTGAAAGGAGGTTTTTCTACTTCAACAGTTGGGAAAAGACCTAAGATAGAAGTTTAGAAAGTAAAATGAGCACCGAAAGTGCCAGAATTGATAAAAAGAATCAAAGGAGAGAAAAGTGGAAAGCACCTTCTTCAGGAGATATCTCGAAACAAGAATTAGCAAAGGTGTTCCCTTCTTCAGTAAAAGAATGCCACTCTTCATCCACAGGTTCCGCCTCGACGGGTTCCGCATTGATGGGTTCTTCTTCGACGGGTTCCTCCTCGACGGGTTCTTCCTCGACGGGTTCCGCCTCGATGGGTTCTTTCTCGACGGGTTCCGCCTCGATGGGTTCTTCTTCGACAGGTTCTTCCTCGACGGGTTCCTCCTCGACGGATTCTTCTTCGACAGGTTCCTCCTCGACGGGTTCTTCCTCGACGGGTTCCGCCTCGATGGGTTCTTCTTCGACAGGTTCTTCCTCGACGGGTTCCTCCTCGACGGATTCTTCCTCGACGGGTTCTTCTTCGACAGGGTCCACTTCGACGGGTTCTTCCTCAACAAAAGTAGGAGTTTCGTTCCCTACGGACATAGCGATGAAACGTGATAAGGAGCCAACATGATTGAAAAACAAGGAAGGAAGAAGAGGGAAAAGAGAGAAACTTACTCGGTGGAGTAGAAGAAGTACGAGCAATGGGAGGTTGGCGTGAAGGGGATGAATCAGAAGGCACTGCTATGCCATCAAAGCCCCTAAAGTCAGGAGGAGAAGAGATGGCTCTAGGAGCCTTACTTGGAGTGTATTTCCTTCCATGTTGCTCCTCCTTGGGAAAGATGAACCGTAGGAGTTCCACATGAGCTCTATCATGGAAAGCCCGAGTTAATTCACGATGCTTCCAATAAGATTTGGCAGAAATGGTAACATGACGAGTAGGGTTGGGGATGAGAAATTTCGCACCCGTGCCAAGCCTTTGAAGAAATGCCCAACACTTTATGAAGAAATCCAAATCCTTGGTGTGACCTTCAAGAGATAGATAAGACCCTACCACCGTTTGGTCATACCCAAATTGATGTGCCACCCTTTGAGGGTAATAGGGCTCGAAAGTCAACCGTTTACCTCTGCGGGTAGGCAAGAAGCATTCACGAATGCTGATGAGGTGTTCGGCATCACGATAGTTCATATAAGAATTGCGGGATAAGGGTGAAGCGGCCTTGTCATGAAGGCGAGGCGTATCTGTGACCATGTAATCTGAAGATCTAGGGGCTGATTGAGATAAAACCCGTGGCCGAGCCTCATTTCCTGGAGGTCGACTCCAAATAAAAGTAAGAAGGGCATCAAGAGGAGTTGGAGATCTTACATCGGCACCCGCGATATGAGATAAGGCGGGGAGATGTTTGCTCAAAGAATGAGGAAGTGCAGGTGTATAGAATTGAGACCAATGTTGGTGAATCCAAGCATCTATCCAATGAAAGGGAACAACTGCATGGCTATAAGAAGGATCATGAGAAGAAGCAACCAATCTCAAAGAGGTATAAATGTTGGCCAAGGTTGGGACGGCTAAGGAGACCCGCCGCCCACGAGCCAAGAAACTAGCCATCATAAAAGTTTCGGGCCTAATCACATTACAAGGATCAGAAGGAACTACCATATAACAAAGCCACCACGCTAGATAAGCCGTCAGAAATGTCTCACGGCTCTCTCCAAGAGAAGAAAGGTCAGATAAATCAGGACCCCAATAGTCAGCATGGATTGACTTGGCACCAGTTCCTAGGGGACTTGTGACGTCAGCAAAGGAAGCGCAATGGTCAGGGTCAACTCGATCCATAAAATGAGCTATCCAAGCGGAGAAAGGAACTTGGTTGTCTCTATTACGTCGTTGCTTGCGAAGGTCATAGTAAATCCAAAACACCCTACGAAGAGAATCTGGAAACCAAGGAGACCCGTCAGGGCGAGTCCCAAAGAGATAGACATCATTAGGGCAACATTCCTCATAAAAACTTCCCAGAATAGGCAACCCGCCTAACTCACGCATATCTGCAAGAGTGGGAGTCATCTCACGGTCTTCCACCCACAAAGTGTTGGTCACATAATTCCAATTGGTGACGAACCCCTTGAACAATGTTTGACTATTGGAATAGTTAAACAGGGCCAGATAAACGGGAGAGAAAATATGTGCAGCTTCTAAGATTTCTCTTTCATGAGTAAGAACATAACGGGTCCACTCCATTTGACCCGCATTACACCGTAACCTACCTTGAATGCAAAAGGTTTTTGGACACCAACCATAGAAAAGTTCAGTGTCAAGCATGAGAGGACCAGGCAACCGCAAAGAAGGGTTAGTTGCACGCCAATCATGAGGGCGAAGAGCTGTAATTTGAGCTTTCTCTACCCTAGAAAGTCGTTTATGGGAATTGCGGTCCGGATAGTAATCAAAGGTTTCGGCCCAGATTTCCTCTGTTAGATTTTCAAAATCTTGCTCAGGATGAAATACAAGGGGTTCTGAATCAGCAGAATGCTTGGTTAACTCGTGACGAGGCACCCGGCCTCCAAAGATGTTTCGCCCTTCCAACAAACGGGCACGCCATTTGGAGATGGTCCTTTGAGAAGAACCCTTAGCCTCTAAGCGCTGAGTAAAATCAGCGATAAAAGCATCTGATGGTTCATCTATGGGGGTATCAGGGGTACGCTCCCAATAAGGCTTCCATGAAGAAGACATGACTGAGATAAATGATAAACAAAAGCAGAATAAAGAAGAGAAGTGGATTTATTAGAATAAAACAAGATGAGGCTTTAATGAGTTACGCATAGAAGGGAAGCGTAACTGCATCCACCATGGATTAATCATAAAGCGGAAGATTGAATATACCCCAGGCAGAAACTGCAAGAGGAATAATCAGCTCATCTAATTATACTTCTCATGCGCAAGCGCGCAGTCAAAGTACAATCAGGGAAGTGCTCGATACGAACGAAGGAATGCAGTTACACCTCTCATGCGCTGTGCGCAGTCAAGGCATAAACATCCAGAACCAAGAGAAAAGCGACTGACGGAGCTCAAAGCAACCAATCATGCGCTGGGCGCAGTCAAGGCCGATTCAAACCCCATGGTCATATGAAAAGCAACAACCTCAACAAATAATTTATTATGCGGCATAATCAAATTTGAAGTGCACGTTAAGCCTAAACAAAAGCATAATCATGGCATCATATCACAATGGAAACATGCCGAGTATCTCAATTTTTGCAAACAACACAAAACAAACAAGTCATCACAACACAGCAACAAGAGAACCCCTTCTTCCATGCAAACAAGGATGGAAAATGAACTTACCTCAACAAGGAAACTTGAAAAGTACTCTTCAAGAACTCCACGAACAATCCCGAGACGGTCGCTGCAAGTGCATAAGAATGAATGAATATGAGAAGCTGATTAAACATCTAAAATTTGCGTGCCTATATGTAAAGGAAAGTAATATGGAAATGGGCTGACCCGGGCTCAAACAAAAGGGAAGGCCCAATATGCAAAGTGGGCTATAACAAAAAAAAAGAAGAAAAGAAAAAGGGTCTAAGGCCCAGTTTCACCATCCAATGGATCTAAGAAAACGGCAACGAGCCTTACAAAAAACCATGAAATCTGATTCTCTAACTCGGTGAGTTCAAACAGAGGCAAAGTAAGGGAATAAAGAGGTGTAAACAGTGATGAAAGAGGCATGTCAGGAGGATATTATGAACCCTGGTGGAGGCGTTACAGGCATATAAAGAGTGCATGGCACAATGTAACAAGAGAATGACAGTAAATGAACCATGACCAATGTGACAAAACAGCGAAAGGAGTGATATTGAGGAAATGAGGGTTGGCTCACAAAGAAATTACACAAGGAAAATAAAGCAAACCAATAGTTTTACATTGTATTAACATTGAGAGGATGGCTACAATTCAAGCTCAGTCAGTTGCAAAATGGTGCATGTCAGAAGGGCATTTTAATTAAATCAATCAAGCAGTTCATTGTGCCTACATGATCCATACACATGCTTGACAAATGAGGGTCACTCAAACTGTCAAGTGGGTCCCCACATAAACAAAAGAAGAATGGAAACTAACCTCAGGCAAGGAAACTAAGAAAGCACTTCTGAAGAGCCCCAACGCTTGTTCCAGATCCCCAGTAGCAACAGAAGCAGACTTTTGCTGAAATTTATCAATAAAATCAGGAGTTAATAAAAGGAATCAACCAAATGAGTTGCAAGAGGAGCAAGAGAATAAAAAGGGGAATAACACAACTTGGGGTTGCGTAGTCATGAGAAGAAAGAAGAGTGGCCTCGTAAAATACAGGCCTTTTGAGAGAAAGAAAAGCAATTTTGCATAAACAGGAAGAGGAGATACTGTAATACCGAATGCAAACTGAAGAGATTGAGAAGTTGTAAAATAAAAGCTCAGAGTATCTGATTTCAAGTGGAGATAAGCAACAGAGAGGCTTAGAACTCAAGCATAATCTCAGAATTTTCCTTATGCAATGAACAAGAGACTTGAATTCCAGAGAAGGAAGAATAGATCCACATAAATGCTGATAATAAAAAGAAATGCTTTGATAAATGACCAGTGAAATAGAAGAAAGAAGAGGAGCTCAAAACCAAACGAAAAAAAAAAAAGCAATGCTACCAAATGAAGTAGGGTTTTCTGAAAGCACAAGCCTGTTGAGAAGGCGAACAAAAAGGAAGAGGGAATAGCACCGGTGTGCAGGATGGACAAAGGGCATGAGTTTATGAGAAGAAGAATGAGAAATAAATTCAAGTACATAGATGAAGAAGGGGAGCATACCAATGCCCGAAATGAGAAAAGCAACAAAATTGGAGTGTATTGTAGGGAAAGCATATAACTTTCGATCGAATCCTAGAGAAAATGCAATAAAACAGTTGTTTATAAAGAAAAGCACACAAAATTTGTTGTGTGCAGAGAAGGTGTCTCAAAAAGATGGAAATGCAAAAAGGATGCAGCGAAAATAATCACTTGTAGCTAGTGAAATTGAAGAGAAACGATGAAGGAGAAAGAGCAACCTTTGAAATGAGGTCAAGGAAGAGGCGATTTCTTTCTCCTCTGAAACAGAAGTGAAGAGAAATGACTCAGTAAAGGGAAATGGTGTGCGTATGAAGCCAGGGTTTAGGGTTCTGTCCCTAGAGGCCACGTGCCCTGAGGTGAATGGGTAAGAAATGATGTTACACTGAAATGTGGGACCCTATGGAGCATATTCTCTCAATATCCTGTGAGACAAAACGGGACAATTTAGACCAAACCCATGAGCCAGCAGAAAGATGCAGTGGCCAGTGAGATAAGCATAGATGCTCCAAGTCCAAACAAATCGCACCATAAGACCAAACGGGTATGTGTGCAGCTGACAGCAGAAGGTTCCTTGGCTGTATGCTAATTCGGTGATTTTACGTTATTGACCACCAGGTAAAAACAAAGGGACAGCTTACTGTAAACCCAAAGGTAAAAGACTGAATGAGATCTCATATGAAACGGTTGAAGTGGAGGGCATATGTGCAATTACACCAAAAAACACAAAAGGGGAATCACAAAAGACACCAAAACATACTGCCCATGGAATTCACAAGGTGTAATTCAGCCATGCCCAGTAAATTTTGGTGGGGGCATTTGTTGAACCGTGAAAAGTCATGGCAAAAGAATAGGAAATGAGAAAGAAATGCATGGTTTATTTAGAAAGAAAGAAATGAAATGATGGTGGAATGAGTTACAAGTGAAGATGAAGCATACACGACTTCAGCCGCATGAAACCAGACATGGAAATATATGAAACATGGAGATGGCTGGAAATGTGAACAAAATGACGAAGTGATTGCATATAGGAATGGTAAAACAAAGGAATATCAGTTTATGCGATCAGACCGTGCCCCTCCAGTACTACCGAAACGGAGGAGAGAAAAGCAGGATTCAAATTCTCCCTCCGTACAATGCAGAGGCCTTGGCTGCACTGGTTCCACGAAGACCCCAATTGATGAGTTAAAGAAGTCACGCGCGGCTCACAAAACACCAGGTGCACGCGAAATGAAGGAAAGATGTCGCTGGGCATTTGTTTTCAATCAAACTTGACCCCTTCACAAGCTGGAGACGAGTAGACACGGAGCTCAAAGAACAAAGGAGAAATGCAAAGCGTCAGACCCATTGAACATGTTATGGTACACCATACACCAAGCACACCCAGAAACAAGAAAGAAGAAAGAGGCATCTCCCAACTGAAAGAGGTCGGGACGAGTTTGTTACGATTAACCGCCGGGCTTGAGGAAGATCCAATGCATCCGGACGGAAAATAAGGCAGAGGACTGGCCTATATAAAGACCAAATCAAAAGAGGGAAAGGAGCTTCACTTGTCAAAAATTCCAGATCCAAGATCACACACCCACACACTACACACACTAGGATAGAATAGAGAGAAAGAAGAGGCATTTTGTCAGGTAGTTCATAGGCATAGCAATAGATTGGAATTAGGAGAAGAGAAGAGCTCAAGCTTGTAATTGACGAAAGGTCAGGTATGAAATCGATGTTCTTTTGATGTTGAAACAGCGAATTTGGGGATTCTTCAATTGAAATAGCTGTATTTGAGTTGAAATCGTGGTTTTCTTGATTCTTTTACTGAGTACATTTGAAGATTATGAGCTTGCATCTTGGATTTGATCTCTACCTCATTCTTTCTTAATTTCTTGATAAGGTTCGATTGCGCACAGCGCATGAGAATCTGAATCAAGCGTTGTGTATCTTTAGTCGATCTCTAGTGTATGAGCTTGCATCTTGGATTTGATCTTTGCCTCCTTCTTTCTTATTTCCTTGATAAGATCCGATTGCGCACAGCGCATGAGAATCTGAATCAAGTGTTGTATATCTCGAGTCGATCTTTAATGATACATGTGCAATAAAGAATAGATAGCATGGTTGTAAATCGCTCAATTGTGTCCTTGATTGCGCCCAGCGCATGGGAGGAACAAGAGAGGTTTTACAGTCACGAAGTTGTTTAGAAGTCTCTGGTTAGATAAATTATCGGGATCGTGCTTCGTTGAGTAAGCCTAGATGTGCATTTTCCTTCCTTCTTGATAAACAAATCTGAATCTTGAATTTGATATCTAAAGTTTGTCTCTTCTACTTTTCCCTGATCTGAAATTGAAATTGAGTTTCAATTGCGCCCAGCGCATGAGAGATTTCAATTAAATCACCAGAATCAGTAATAATTAGGGTTAACTGATGCCTCATTTGCAATCAGACTGCGCACAGCGCATGAAGAATGCATTTGAGATGAACTTGTCTAAGAATGTTCCTTAGCACTGGCTTTGGAGCTCTTAGACAGGTAGTGTTGCTTTGATTGAGCACATGATGAGTATTGTCAGTCATGCTTGTGATGTGCTTGGTCAAGTATGCACTAAATTACATTATACTCTCTCCAGATTAGAATGTAAGGTGTATATGGGTGATAATAGCAAAGTAAAGGACCTGCTTGTAAATATAAGACCTAGACCCATGGAAATGATAAACGATTCGATGAATAGGATTATAAGAATGTCTCTTTATTTAGCCTAAATCAAGAGCCGAAATAGGTGAATTTCATGAAGCAGGTCTATCCCCTTCTAAATCGTGCAGGTTAATGGTACAATTGTCAAAAAATGAGAGACTTAAGTGAAGTTTCTGGTTACTTTTTATTGCTGTTGAATTGTATTTACTATTGCTTCCAGAATCGTAGTTGTTGCCTATTGAAGTTATTTGGATCAGGAGATTAAATCTTGCCTTCTCTCTTGTATACAATTTGCATAAAAAATCGTAGTGTAAAACACTGACAACAGGTAAATGTCTAGTTTTTTTTAACCAAGGGACTTCTTTGCAAGATTATGCATCTGATCTACTGTGATTTGACAGGCCTCTTTTATTACGAAGGAGTTATTATTAATAATTTCTATACAGCACTTGCATGAGATAACTATGTCCCTATGACCTGAGCCAAGAAATAAAGATTGTAAAGATTGCCATGACTGATTTAGTTATATGCTAAAATAAAGATATGTGATTAAAGGTTGCTACTTATTTGAGTCTTGTGACATGTCCCAGAATTAAATTATTCGTGATATAGAAGTCAAAGTCCAAATGATATAATAATGCTAATTAGTGCATTTGGTATACGATAGTGAAGTGGGATGAGCGAGACCTGCTATCTCAATACTTAGTAACTAATTTCTGGTATTGATTAAATCCGTCTGTACCAATTCCTGTACCAGACCCGTTGGCTTCCTCACCAAATTAAGTCCACACAATCACAAATTGAACATAGTCTCGTGCTCTCCCCTTCATCATGAATCTAACAAAGCTAGAGCCATCAATGGCAGCAGCGACGATCGCCGGAAACACGATAATAAAATTTACAGGGACCAAATCGAATTTTTGTTCTGTGTTGGCATTTAAAATTCTTTATCTCCTGACCGAATGACAACACCGTGGGTGAAATGGAGACCATAATCGTCTTCCTCTCGGCCTTACGATGCCATGGGTCTCTTCTTCGTCAGTCGTAATCGCCGGAAACGATATCGGATCTTAATCCGTTAATATACAAGCCCATCTCTATCTTCGTTCGAAACTCAGCGCGCAAGGGTCCATATGATCTTTTGTGGCAAAATGTAGTCGTAGAACCCATGAGTCTGAACCCTGACAACAGACGAAATGTTGAATTAAATTGAAGGAAGTTACGGCCCAAGACAGAAATCATGACGAGGTCCGAATAACCATCGGCTAAGGAAGCCACTCTGATGACGCAACAAGCCCAGTCAGCTGTCACATCAGCTCAGTTTGTTAACGTGGTCCAATATGAAAAAGACACGTTGGCAGAAGCCTTAGAAACTCACCAAAAATAGTAGGAAGCCCCTAAAAATACAAACGACACATTTATAAAATTCCTAAAAATCAAAATAAGCCGACTCCACTGATATTTTGATATGAAAATATGTCAAGGTAGCGGCCTTTTGTATTTTTGAAGTATTTTCGCTTTAAAAATGAATTTCATAAAATGAAACCAACCCTTTCATAAAATGCTAGATATTTTCAAAACTAAGATTTCAAATATACTACCTTCAAATGCTAAATATAATATACTTGAGTAAAAAGAAAAGGGTATTTTCAAAAGACTAAAAGATTTCAAGTATACTATTTTCAAGATTTAAATATACCCAATTATGGATATTTTCCAAAGACTAAATGATTTCGAGAATGATATCTTCCAAAGTCAAATATCTTCCAAGATTAAGTATTTTGAAATAGAAAAGTGCTTTCAAAGATCAAAAGTGCAAAAGGCCAAAGTGAATAAAAATCACCAATATCCCAAGTGAAATCTCAGAAATTAAAAGTCCAAACACGAAACCCAAAGTCAAAGCTGAAACCTCTCCGTTTGAGGAAAAGTCCCTCACTAGGGTTGAGAGCAACCTTAGATGACTTAGAAATTGAATTCTTACGGGCCCCCTCGTCCAAAGAATTCCATTTTGTTCTCACAAGAAGACCGACCAAGATGGTCCCGAGAACCGACTCTTATTAAGAAGACCGATGAAGATGGTCCCTAGGGTCGTTAAAGAACCAACTCTTATTAAGAAGACCGATGAAGATGGTCCCTAGGGTTGTAAAAGAACCAACTTTCGTCGAGTAGCCATCAAAGAGGACCCGAAGGTTGTAAAACTTCTCTTTTGTTCTCACAAGAAGACCGACTAAGATGGTCCCGAGAACCGACTCTTATTAAGAAGACCGATGAAGATGGTCCCTAGGGTCGTTAAAGAACCAACTCTTATTAAGAAGACCGATGAAGATGGTCCCTAGGGTTGTAAAAGAACCAACTTTCGTCGTTGCCGCCCAAGAGGCCCCGAAGGTTGTAAAACTCCTTTTCACTCTCACAAGAAGGCCAGTCATAGCCCCGAGAGTTCACCATGAATAACCTCAAGATAAGCCTTCCCTTTCATCAATCAAAACCTCTTCTAAGCCAAAAATCCATTCCCTTCTTTTGGTCAAGTCAGAAGTCTTTTGTCGATCCTTAATTGGGTCCCGTCCATTGAGTTTGGTACCATTAATTAAGTCCTCCGCGATAGCACTCCATAAGTCTATTTCCTTAGCCCATTATGTCAATACCCTTTATGTCCCTTAATCAGAGGTTCTCGTAGGCAACTACGAGGTAATTAACAGTAGGGGCTTGCGCCTACTGGAAAGAAAGGACCCGCTAAATTAAGAAACTTCTTTAAGTAGCGACTCTGTATAGGGTTCTCTTGTTTCGAGAGATACCCGCCATGGAGATCGAAACCTTAAGGGAGGTGAATCTAAGGCTATGTTCCCATTGTTCTTCGAGAAATTCCTTCGAGGAGAATAATGACGAAAAAGCCGCGACAATGGCTAAGGTTCTTGGAGGATGCTCTAGTTTGGCGAGTTGCTTGAGCTTCTCCTCAACACATCGAAGCTCGGTGTACATTTGCTCCGGGGTGTACTCATGGTCCATCCGGATAATGGTCTCAAGCGACGTGATGTGAGCATCCCATTCGTGCCGTCCACTCATAGCCCGCATCATCTTCCCTACAATCTTGCCATTTATTAGGGGCTCACCTCCTTCGGTGAATTCATTTTGGAGTTGTACAAGACGAGTGTACATATCCTCAATGGATTCACCATCCTTTATGTGAAAATTCTCAAATTGAGAGTACAACTCATACAATTTAGAATGCCTAATTTGAGAATTTCCCTCATAACGGGTGAGGAGAGCCATCCACATATCGTGTGCTAAATCAAAACGACTAAGGGTCACACCAATTGATTCATGGACCGAGGCTAATATGGCATTAACCGCACAATCATTGTCCATTCGGTCATCACGGGACTTCTTGGTCAATTCTACCGAATTTGGTTTAAGTTCGGGGGTATACCGATTTTCTACCACATGCCAATATCCCAAGATATTGAGATAGTTCACCATGCATCTCTTCCAAAAAGAGAAATTTCTACAATTTTGGCCTAATTTATCCGGTCTCTCTACAAACCGAGCCGCCATGACCGAAAATCGAGATTAAGAATAGCTTAATCGAGGTTCCCGCTCTGATATCACTTTGTTGTCCCTAATGGAGGCGGCTTAACTAAGGTTTAGCCGAAGCGATTAAGGTTTTGGACCGGTTTGGTATGAACTATCCTAACACAATTCAATTGGTACCCAATACAAGCAAGCACACAAGCAATTCACAATGCAAGATAATAAAGAGAGAAAGAGAGAGAGAAATTGAACACGCGATGTGATTACGGAGTTCCGACCCGCTAGAAGAAGCTAGCCTTAGTCGTACGTCTCCGGGAGTTCCGCTACCACGAAAGGGCGCGCTCCGTTCAATTCCAACAAGAACGGGACTACAACTTTGAACCGAATCACCTCGTCACAAGGACACTCGAGGCGGATCGGCCTAACTCGAATGGCACAACGGCCTCAAAGGAGAAGAGCTCTCAACCTATTCCAACCTACACCTAGCGACAATGTCGGGGCGGTGGTGTTTGAGGCTACTAAATCTCTCAAGATGGTCTAGCTATGAAAAGCTCAAGTGGGAGAGTATCCCTATGCTCAAAGGCTCAATTCTGGTCTAATTTTGCAAGGCAAAGCTCTCTAACTCGTTAGGTGGAGAGAGAACAAGGGGTGGATATATATAGGGCTCGAAATGAGCAGTTCCCCAGCAAAAACAGGTCACAGCGTTGTACAACGCTGAATAGCGTTATAAAACGCTGGAATATGACCGTTGTAAATCTAACGGCTAGTTAATATAGCCGTTGGTCTGTCAGAGCGTTGTGCAACGCTATTTGCCGTCGCACAACGAAGGAGTGTATAACCAAAGGAAAGCTCCGACAATTCCGTTGGAAATTGTCAGAGCGTTGCTTGCCACTGAATGGCGTTACACAACGTTGAAGGGAGACACAAGGAACAACTCTGACAGATTCAACAGAGCGTTGTACAACTCTATATACCGTCACACAACGCTAACGTTACTCAACGCTGAAAGACGTTGGCTAACGTCTCCAGAGACTTTGCATGTAAAAACAACTGTTTACATGGGACAGCTAACTTGGGATTTTTGTGGCGTGGTGCAACGCTATATGGCGTTGCACGATGGTACTCAGGAAATTTTCCAAGGTTTTTAACTGCAGCGTTGTACAACACTACTGAGCGTTGTACAACGTTGTGAATCAGCGTTGCCTAACTCTATATAGCGTTGTGCAACGTTGATTCACAAAAGTATGAATTTAGTTGTTCTAGCGTTGTACGACGCTAGGTCACTGAAAACAGGATTTTGCTGGTTTATTGAGCTTTTCGCTATCTAGACCATTTCAAGGATAAACAAGGACTAAAGTATACCTTTTATCCTAGTCTAAACTAGCCTACAAGCTCTCTAAAAACTTGATCTTGATCTTTCTTAAAGCTTTTATCCAAGTCCTCATAAATTGCATCTTCTTCCTATAAAACTCAAAGAATATTGTTAAATGCCAAATGATATTGTTTTGCAATCGACAAACCTAGAGACGTTTAGTACAACAGAGCCTATATGATCAAGATCATTGAATTCAAATTTGATTTAATCTGTGTTTTAATTGGTAATCTCTAAATAAAAAGTTATTTAGTCATTAACTTTCTATCTAAATGGAAAAGGTGTTGCACTATGGCATGACATCTACATTGATATTTTTTTTTAATTGTTGTTACCACATTAATTTCGAACAATATCAACTAAATTCCTTGCCCAAATTAATAGGGCAAAAATAAAATTGCAAATTATCATCATATTGTTTTTTAATATTCCATAGGTTCATTTTTTATTTTTATAAATGCATATTCTTAATAAAAAATTTACTCATATATTAAATGGGCACGTCCTAGTAACAATATAAGAAGCCTATTTAATGATTCTCATCAAGTTTTCCATTCCATCAATCTAACGTTCTAACCTTCAAAAGCAGAAAGTGAAAAGGGTCAGGGCCGAAAATTCAAATCTTCTTTCCACTACGTACAAAAGTGGTTTGAGGCTAATATTTGTTGCTAGAGATCAAACATGCAAAAGGCATGATTCCAAGCGTTGAATTTCTCAGCATGCCCGCATTCAAGCCCAAAAATGTCCTGAAAGGGTCCTTTGATGGCTCCTTGCAAAGTTACACAGCCCTACTATATATAGTTCCAAAAGACCTAACTTCCATGTAAAATGACAAACTCATAATCCCATTTATTTCTTGCTATGATAATGAGTGTCACTACTATCGCAGCCATGCATGCATTCAACTCTTTATGCTATGGATATGAATGATTTGTATAGCTTCTGAAGGGATAAAACTCAGATGTCAATCCAAGAAAAGTATTTGATTTTTATTATAGGAACGGGCATAAATATATTTATTAATAATACACCAGTTGACCAGTACACCACCAATATGCGGCATTATTTTGGGCTTCGGCCTAAATTAACTTTGCTCTGCTTTGAAGGTCCTTTTTTCAACTAAGGGAAGGTCTGAATAGTTAGGGGTGCATAACGTGAAAAACGACCACGAAAGTGGTCATTTTCGTTAACCGTTGCATTGATGCACGAAATTTTTATACTTATTGCGTTGATTGTTGCATCCGTTTAACACATGTTGCGTTGATTGTTCCGTTGATGGGAACGATCAAAACGGTTATAACCGTCTTTGACTACCTAACTGTTTTGCATTTTATTAAGATGTAAGAAAATAAACTATTCTGCATTTTGTATGAAACAGAAATAGAGAAATGACAGGTTAGGTCACGCGAAAAATGGGGAGGAGGCACTATAATCACCTCTTCCTCTCGACGGCGATTGTACTCGGTGGTGCAGAGGCGAGAGAGATAGATGTGACTGTGTTCGGCGGAGAAATGACGGAGCGACGCTGCAGAAATCTAATTTTACTCATTTCTCCCTCGATCTCTCTGCTGAGGTCCTCTGCAATCTCATAATAAAACCATAAAAAAAAATTTAGACGAAATGCGCGAAATAAACGACCACGAAACGTACCAGTTTCACTAATCGTTCCGTTCTGAGACGAAACAATATTTCTATTTGCGTTGGTTGTTCTGTTCCTTAAACGAAACTGAAATCCTTATCCGTTATCGTTCAGTTCCGGACGAAACGAAACGAAAGAACGGTTGAAACGGCTACCGTTTTCAGCCCTATGAATAGTAGATCAAATGGGCTAAAATTTCACATTCTATCGGTTGCCCAAGCCAATTGGAAATCGGCCTAGGCCTAGCCTTTTGAACTACCATATCGAGCCACATTTTCTTCGGAATAATCATTAATAGAAATTGATTACTATCATATGTAGTTTTGCTATCACTTAAATAAAATAAACACATAAAATAGACAAAATAAATATATAAATCATCAAAGTAAGTACATACAAACAAATAAGTTCAATATAAACAAGTTAAATATGCATATAAAAATCTAAACAAGGGATAGCAAAACTTTTTTTTTTTTATGTGTTCGCTTTGATCATCTGTATGTTCATATTGTCTATTTTATATGTTCACTTTGTTGAAGCGATGAGAAAACTGCAAATGTCAGTTATCATTTCTCATTTTTAATTATTTAAGTTTAACCCATTAATTGTATGGTTGAATGTCATCTTCAAAAAAAAATTGTAAGGCTGAATGTTTCGTTATAATTAAATTGTATAAATATAAGAGAGTTAATTATTTTGCTTCTATTATACTGATCTATAGGAAAAACAAAGGATCTTTGCCTTATGCTGTCATCTTATGTATGCCAACTTTCCATGTAATTAGCCGAACTAACATATCGTTGCTTATCCTATAAATCACTACAATTAATATAACGAATCAAAATTTTAGTTGCAGTTTGAGGTCTCAATTGGAGTAAAGTACAAATTCATAAAACCTGATTTATTTTATTTTTATTATTATAATTTTTTTTCATTTTTTTTTGTGGCCTAAGCTTTCATGAATGTGATAATGCATGTGACTTCTTTCTTGGGAAGCACTCTTATCTGTTGAGAGTAGAATGCTTTTTTGCTTTTTGGTAGTTAAGATGAAAGAACTAAAACAACGAAAAGCTCAAAATAAGATGTCCATTTCGATTTGACGGGTTTACAGTCAATTTACAGTAGTTGGTTGGTTTTCTCTCTTTTATTATTTTTCACATATCATGTACAAAAAAATAAATCTAGCCCATTTATTATTTTTGTCCGAAAATTTGGGCTTTTTAATTACTTGCGCGGAGGCTTAATAAACATGACGCTTGAGATATTTAAGTAGGTTTTAAACTTTCTTAGGATTAAAAGTTTGTGAGACATTCTCCTCTTCTTTTTCTAGATGAAAGATAATTTCCCACTTGATGGAACAAACCACAAGGGCACACAACAAAAATAAAAAAAATAAATACTAATTTAAAAACATGCATCTATAAAGAAATGCTACTAAAACAATTAGACAAATCAGCATTGAATAGTATATGCATAAAATATATGCGACTAATATAATAATAACTAAAAGCTGTTTCTCGATCAAGTGAATTGTGTCCATCATCAATCCTTACTGACGCAATCTCTCCAACAAGTAAGGCCTTTTCGTCCTGTATATCGCATTTATTATCGTATAACCATCATACATTAATATATATAAAATATTATTTCATGCGCACTACTAAAATAGATAGATTTTATGTACAGTTCAAGCAATGCGGATTTTCCACGAGAATATATATATATATATATATATATATATATATATATATTGTAATCCTAAGAAGACAAAGTCCGTACATAACTAGTATCAATAGTGTTCTTTTCTCAAAAGTTACAAATTAACGAATATTTCCGAAAAAAAAAATTATTACGTTTTCTAAATCCTCACACATACTATTGAAGATGTCATACTATTATTTTAATTTTAGACGTTACCAGATCATTTGATTTGCGCTGATATATATTAAACAGCGAAACAGGTTATTTTTAACACTTTGGTCCTCAAAATTTCCACTTTTATGATATTCTTATTTGAGATGGACTAATATCAGCCACGATTGACGGATGCAACCGTCAGCAACGATCAAATCTCAATTTTCGAGATTTTAACAGTCGATCCGAACCATTCAATGTGTTCTCCATATTGAAATCTCGTTGGAGACAAAATTTTATATTTTTCTGAAATTTTTTAGTATTTGTTTGATATTTTACAAAATTCTTAATCTAAACAATTCTGGACTCTTCAATAACTATGATTTTAAAAATCTCAAAAAAATAGTAAATAAAATCATAAAAATGTAAAATTTGGTCTCCAATGAGATTTCAATATGGAGAACACATTGAACGGTTCGGAACGACTGTTAGAATATCGAAAATTGAAATTTGATCGTAGCTGATGGTTGCATCCGTCAGTCGTGGCTGATTTTAGCCCATCTCTTCTTATTTATCAAACCAATAGATGAAAATTGATTGACATTTATTATATATCGATGGACTTAAATATATTTTCATCAAAAATATATTGTATTACTTATTAGAGAGTTATGTGCTCACCATACCAATATTATGTCAGCAGTACTTTTAATTATACAAATGTCTGGTGTGAATGGTAATATTATCATCATACACAACGCAATATCTAAATATATTGATTTTTGGTCTATATCTATATCAACAAAATTAAAGCCATTGGGCACATGAAGTCTTTTAAGATAGGATGACTTTTCATGCTTAAGAGCAAATTTGAAAATCATATATTTTCTGGACCATTTGGCGTAATTTATTACTTCATTTTTTTTTCTTTCTGAGAAAAGGACTGATAGAGGCATTAGAGCAAGTTATAGTTCACCTAAAATAAATTTTCTTATCAGATGCGCTCCCAACTGCCAAAAAATAAAGTATCATATAGATCACAGTTCCTTGCATGGAAACTGTCTATGTTCTAATTATTTTTTATCTTGGACACGCCAAGTTGGACTAGGCACTCTCTCCAATTAACAATTGTATGAGCATGTCAATCTCTTGTGTTTGTTGAGCTATCTTGGACGGAATAGAAAATTATCTTTAATAAAATATGCATATCTTTTCTTTCTTCTCTTTACTTCATTGAATCTTTCGTCATAAGGTCTACAAGCAAGAAGCATACATATACAAACCACATTTCTCATTTCATCGCTTATCTACTTTTTCCAGTTATTCAGATCAGAAAACCAACATTACATTTTCAGTTCATCATGCCAAATTACATGCCAATTGAAGATGATTATTCTTCACCGACTGTAGTGCATCTAAGAATACCAATTTTGTTGTGGTACATCTACTTGGAGTTGGCTGTGGACCTCTCTGCCATGGACGTCACACCTCTGCTTGAGACATTTTGTCTAGATCTCAGTGCTGTTCCAAGTTAGATGTCAATGCTAGTTTTCGTTTTATTTTATTTTTTTCCTTTCTTCCGTTATATTTTGTGTTTTTCGTTTTAGGTTGTGCATATCTTAGTAAAGATAAATGAAGAAAAGTAATTGTGCAGCCGGACAATCTCCAGAGCTGCTTGGTCGTGTTTTGTAAATAATAAATAAAGAAAAAATCACAATTTTTAGCTGATAAACAAATGAAGTTTTTGCTATTGATTACAATTGCCACATATTTTCGCTCTTGATGGGACGAAAAGTTGCTATTGTTTTGTTTTTTCGGCAAAAAATTGAAATTAATCGTTCGCTGAGCAATAACAACCGAATAGTACTTTAACGTTACGAGGTTTTATCAGCATGGCAGACTCAATTGTGATATGTGGAAAGTTGGGGTTGGTGCAATCTCTTTCTTGTTAACCATAAGGTAGAATATCAATTTTCCCATGCTTTTGTTTTTTATCCTTTGGACATGAATACTTGAAGTCCTTAGTTTGACAAATACGCATGCACAGGGAAAACCCACCAACTTGGTCAAATCCATTCCATAGTAGCAGATTTTAAACTGATGTACACATATCATTTCCGTATATTGAATATAATACCGATATAATTATTTATTAATTTAATAATTTAAAAGTTACATTTTTTTTCTATTTCTAACTTATGTGGAAGCTTCTTCTACATAGAAAGCAATGTCTAGAAATTGCACTGGACGTTATTTTCCAAGAATTATAAGTGCCATCAGCAAATATACCATCCCAGCCATCGCTGAATACAAAGTGACCATATACAGTAAATAAGGTGAATATATAGACGATCTAAGTGAACACTTACAAACAAATAAGTATTGTCACTTGTTCAGAAGTTTACATGCATATTCAACTTATTTTCATTGAACTTATTTGTTTGTATGTGTTCACTTAGATCGTCTATATGTTCACTTTGTTTGCTGTATATGTTCACTTTATATTTAGCGATGGCAAGGATGGCAAAACTGCAGACGGCAGTAAACAATTTTCATTATTTTCTATTATACCGTACTATGAATTTATTGAACAGAAAGGCGATTTGACCGTTATTCCGATAATAGTATTATTCTAGGAATTTTATCAATTTTATGAAAAAAATATGTAATTTATACTCGTTTTGTAAGAAAATTATTTATTTACAGCTTTTTGTATTTTTAAATATATATATTACTCTTTTTATATATTATATATGTATTGTAAAAGCAATGAATTATTTTTAAAATTTCAAATTTATTACTGTGGTCTTTTCACCATTCCAGTTTTTTCAATTATAGGCATATGAACGGAAGTTGATCAGATGGATGATCTAAACAATTCCGACATGTTGAATTCGATGTCCATCAGGTACAAGTTGAAACTGTCCAATTTGTGCAAATATTTAACCGACTAGCTTTGACTGATATTGTGAGTTCCAATGATAAAAAAAGAAATGATACACAAATTTTAATTAAAAGAAGATGAGGGTTCTTATTTCTGATGTCCCAATATCCAAAATTCACTATCGATTTTTTTTAAAAAATTAAAATCCAAACATTAAACCTGCATCATTGATCTTATTTAATTTAATGAGGATGTGATTCATATATTTATTATACTTCAAAGTTCATTCAATACTTGATCAAAAGATTGAATAATAAACGAACCTTGACTATAAGAAAATAATTTTAATATATTAATGTTTTAAATACTTGTTCGAGTATCAAATTATTTTTAAGTTATATAAAAATTATATGAAAACATATTGCTCTTTAAATTCAACAAGATTAATAATTTCTATTTGAAAAAAAATAATAAAAAAAAGTTTGAGACATTTGTGGATATCCCAAATATGATGCACCAAAAGTCCAAAACCTTCCTCTATTTTTAATTTCCTTTCAACTTTGAATTTCAAGGACCAATATCACTCTAGTAATTAGTAAATGTTCATTATATGTAATTTGAAGAAATTATTATTACAAATTTTTATATAACACGACAGAATGGTAATAAAAAGGTTTTAGTGGTTTTTAGTGATAAAACGCACGACAAATTTCAAACTACTCAACATCACAGTTTTTGACGATAAAATGATTTTATTGCTCAATAAAACAAAAATGTTTAAGCTAAAAAAATATTTTAAATTAATCAATCCAATCCAACTCGGACATAACTTTCACATAAAAACTCCGATTGACATGATTTAAAGGTATGTAAAAAGGTTAGAAAATAAGCTACCAGAAAATTCTTGTAATATTTTAAAAACTCCGATTGACATGATTTAAAGTTATGTAAAAAGGTTAGAAATAAGCTACCAGAAAATTCTTGTAATATTTGAAATCAGAACAGTGACCGAAATGGCAGTATTCAACATGGTGAGAGGAAATGCCAAACAATTTCGGAAAATATCTAAAAATACCAGATTTCGGCCACTTGACCGGTAGGGGTCCCGATACGATTTTAAAAACACCGGTGAAAACCGTTTTTTGAAACCTTGATTATTATTCAACAATTATGCATTCTAAATTAGACCAATAATAAATCAAATAACGCTAAAGCGGAATCTGGTGAAGAATCGAAGATGCGAAGTTTCAACTCCATTATAAACCAAAGAGGAAAAATGAGGGGCTTTTATGTAAATGTGGGAGGAAATTAGAGTTCAGGAAGAGGGTTTTTTTTTTTTTTTTTGGCATGTGGCCTTGGCAATGCATTAGAAATCATCAAAGGAATACAAGAAAAACATCTTGAGCGACGAAATAAAGTACAATAAAACATAAAACAGACCACCAACACAGAACGGAACAAAGGATATATCATATATGTACCCTATAAAGCTAAAAATCCCAATCCTAAGTAAGTTGGATACTTTCTTAATTTAGTAAATTTTAGGAAGAGCAAAAATGGGGTACTTTCCAATAAATATGGGTGCGTTTGGATAGATGTGGGAAGAAGGGAAGAAGGGAAGAAGTGGGAAGAAATATTGGGAAGTGTGTAATTTTGTGAAGAGTTTGGATTGTTTATAATTTTTTTTCTTCTTCTTCCTTCTTCTTATTCTTTCTTCCAACGATTGATCATATAATTAGAATTAGAAAGCTGTTTATTTTTGTTGACCAGTATGCACTACTTTATTAAATACTAAAATATTAATGATTGATCATTTTTATGGAATTTTTTTGTAAAAGTAGTTATCAAGACTATCCGCTTCATGAATTTATAGAGTTTCAAAAGTTTATTAATTAATTGATTGTAACATTATATTTATTATATAAATAAGTACATCTCTAAAAGCTTTTTACATATTGATTGCCATATAGTGTAAATTTAACCTTCTAATTATTATCTCAGTAACAATAATCCCTTCAATGAATTGAATGCTACAGACATATAGCTTGTCAAGACATTTCTTGATTGACAGAGTACGCAATGTTCCACTAGAAATATATAATTTTAAGTGTAGATTAAGAGCGCTATTTTATATTTTTTATAAAAACTAAAAAAAGTATCACATAGCCAATCTTTTGGGTCCCATAAAGGTCAAAATATTTTTCCACTCATCCCTTTCTGGATATTTCAATTTAGAAATTAGAACGGAACCAATTGCATTAAAGTACTACATGATCTGGAAGCACGACAAAAGCAAGCAAACAAAACCTAGGTCTCTCCATATTTATATCTCTTCCCTTCTACTTGCAACCATAAACTGTTCTCTCTTGATCAGAGTAAAAATGCATCCAATCATGAATGAGGCACCTCATGAAACCTCCACAAACTGGGTTCGTGTTAGACTACCTCTGCTTTTATGGGATGTTTATCTGGAGCTTGATCTCTCCTTCAATCTAATTCCAAGTTTCGAGACTTTCTGCATCGATCTCAACTCAGTTTCACATTCGAATGTTAGCTAGAGACATCTTCTCTTCATATCTTACTTGAATTGGAAACAGAGCGGCATAAGAATCGGTGGTGCTCCTCTGCTTTGTAAACTTGTAGTTTTTGTCAATTAGATAAGTTTCTGGTTATTTCTTTTTCTTTTTTCTCAATTGATAAGTGCTGAGATGAGCCAAATCACCTAAAGGCAAAGGTTGGAAAGATGTAAGCTTGTTGATTTACTGAATTACTGTAGATCATGATATTACGATAAACATTACAATTAGAAGATAATGTGTTTTTACTTAAATTCTATTATTTTTCTTAGTTTGAAAAATCAGGCATGAACTTTCCTCTGAATGCAAATCCAGCCATCTGTTGAAATTTTATTTTATCTAATACGACACGTTTTTAATGAAATAATATAAACTCTTCCGGCCGGGTCTTGTGACTCTTGTCCAACTACCCAAAAATAAAATAGGCTTATCTACTTATTAATGCAACTGATTTGATACAGAATTTATTCCTTTAATGCAAATTGCATAAGCTCCAAATCCTACAAACCCCCAAATATATGAACTAATGATCCAACAAATCCTTGTTGTACCAGACAATCAGTGAAAATTGTAAATCAAGCAAAATTCTCTGCGTATCACAACGCATATATCCTCCAACGCCTCTATTCTCTGAAGCTCATTTACATGGCTTTTGAAAATCAGTTTAATGAAAGATATTGGAGTATGAAGAAAACGTCTAAAAAATGAAGTCAAGAAAAAGTACATCTTCATTCATGTTATCAAGTGGAAGGAGTCCTTCTGCCTTTGTTAAGACAATAAGTCCTCTTTATTTCTCTAAAATTTCCATGGTAATCATGACCTGAATTTTTTTTTTCCGGCCCATTCCGTCTGTTTATATTTGTTTTTGTATCACTTGCATCGAAAGTTTTGTTCTTAACATCATATACTAAATCTGACTTTTCTTTATTGAAATTTAACTTTTATAATTAAATTAATGTTTCACAGATTGATAGTTCAAAACAAATAAAAAATATTTGTATTATTTTACTTTGTAAATGTATTATTTTGAAAACAAAAATTTTAACACAACAATCTTAAGTTTAATATATTAAATTACAGTTGAGAAATATTAACTCTTACACTCAATTTTTTAAATTACTTGAAGTACAAAAGTTAGAATTTTGAATTTTGCAATATAAGATTATATAGCTTTGATAATATAATTAATATAAGTTTTGGCAAGATGTTTATAGAAATATAAATAAGCGACCAAAAGTTTGGACTAACACAGTAGTAAAATTTTATTATTTAAAATTTTATTTTTTTTCAATTTAAATTAATTTGTTAAAAAATACGGAGTTAATAAATTTTGGCATATCAAATTGCAGATATTAAAATAAACATATAATTTCATCAATTAAAAAATAGAAAATAAGATTATGATTCATTGTATTTTATTCACTTTTTGGTAAGAAAGGCAATTTGTGACATTTTCCGTTGTTGAATGGTGTCATCAAGGGAGTACTTATCAGGTCAACTTTATGTGAGTTGGTAGAAATAAACTCCACAAGAAAAGCTCTTCCTTTCGCCATCAATTCATTAAACAATAATTTTGACTCCATGGCTAACCGCCTAACCCCACGAGTAACCTACACGTTTTGACTCTTCTGTTCACGCACATGTACGTGCGAGGTAAACCGTCAAAACCGGTTTGGTTCGGTAAAAGGGAAACAGTAATAAACAATAAAATAGAACAGGTATATTGATAAATTATACTTGCCTTTCATGTCTTCAATGAGGTTCTGTTCAAGTATATATATGCTTTGTATCTAATTTGTTTCTTTGTTTTTACAAAAATCACAAATGCTTAATGATTAGCATGGAAGAATTCATCTTTCTGTTGTTTAAAATGATTATAAGAAAAAGTTCATACATTATTATCAAATGAGATTGGCTAAAGTATACTCCAGCATACGGGTTTGATCCGTATGCTGGAGTTGTTTTTTAAAATCTAAAATTCAAACAGTCAATCCAAACCGTTCAAGTTGTTTTTCATATAAAAATATCCTTCAAGGCAAATTTTATATTTTTTCGAATTTTTTTGCTATATATTATACTATTTTCAAATTGATGGGTCAGAAATACTCCTTTATAGTGTTTTTTGAAAATAACATAATATATAGCAGAAAAATTCGAAAAAATTTAAATTTTAGTTTCTTAGAAGATTTCAATATGGAGAACGATTTGAACGGTTCGGACCGACTGTATGAATTTTAGATTTTGAGAAACAACTTTAGCATACGGACAATCTGTATACTGGAGTATACTTCAGCCAATCTCTTATCTCTTAAATATATATAATTTCAAAATTCGTGCGCCTTGTAAAAGATGAAAGGAGCGTTGAGAAACTCTTCTCAAGTATAAATATTTACATAGTATAAAAAATAAAGTACAATGTTCTGAAGCAAAAATAAGTGCAGATAAAGAATGTAATTATAGTTTTTCATTTTTTGCAAGTGAAACTATATTGTTGCCTTTCATTAGTAAATGTCCTTTTTCTATGGAGGTTCTATGTTAAGAGTAATAGATTTCTTTCCTGCTGGTATATCAAATAGTTATTCATTAAAAAAAAAATCGGGCTGATAAGGATCATCTTTATCATCCTCCCAGCAATTAGATTAATTGTATTCTGAAAAAGGAAAGAGGGGGTGGGAATGAGGGGATGATAACGCATTTTTTCTTTTTTGTATGTATCCTCCACCAAAGTGTGTTAATATTTTATCTATAAATAGTACTTCATTTTTCAAGTTTTCATTAACCTTACATATAATAATGATGTGTGGATGGCATCAAAGGGTGCGAATGAAAATATGCTCAGGAGAATGCCTTAAGGGTGCGAATTAAAAGGCATCTCGCCAAAGGATGCAATTAAGTGGATGTCTCCTCCATCAAAGGGTGCTAATATTTTATCTATAAATAGTACTCTACTTTTCAAATTTTTATTAACCTACAAATAATAAAGATGCCTCAAAAGGTGCGAATGGAAAGTTGTCTATCAAGTAAATGTCTTAAAGGGTGCGATTTAAAAGATACTCGCCAAAGGATGCAATTGAGTGGATATCTTTCCCACCAAAAGGTGCTAATATTTTGATAAGGGGTTTAAAACCTAGGTCAAATGAATTTATAATTTTGTTCTACCTTACTAATAGTTCTGGTAAAGCTAAGGGTCGAACCCAAGAGACGGTAAAATGAGTACCGGACTTAGTTTTTCTTAAAAGCTAGACAATAAAAATCATGAGGAATAAACTTAAAAGAATCTACTGAATAATAATCGAGAACTAATAAAATAATTATAAAATAAGTTGGGGTTTGATTTTGTGTTTTTAGATGTTCAAATAAATGCAAGAGATGTCCTAGGGGTTTAGTGTTCAATTAGTTTGGCTCTAAAGCACCTCAGTCTTCGATTTTGATCTAGACAGAGGCAAATTTCGGTCCGAAATATAAGGATTTCGGTCCGAAATTCTTACTATTTTGGTCTGAAATTGCTTTAGAATGAATGATTCGACTTGATATCTCTACACGATGCTATGTAAAGGGTACTTAACAACCAGACCTAAGTTATAATCTCAGTTTTCACGATTTCGATTTTAACTTGGTTTGGAACTTGGTTTTCGCCTCGTAAACAATCAACGTATACTTTCGTCCTAATCTGATTGTTTAAGTGAGTTAAGTGAGGGTTCTAGAAATATTTAAGGTCCTATCGGATCAATAAAAGTTGCACCTATCAGTCGCATCTAACCTCGTCTTTCGAGTGTTGGTTTATTTCATATACTTAACTATTCAATTATTTATTCTTGACTAATGCCCTAACGGTGCTGCAGACATCATTAGGTAGGCAATGAAACAAATAATCGAACTAACTAAGCAAGTAATCAATCTCAACAAAACTCATCACATAACATAACATAAGTGATCAAGTCATAACATATCACCAAATTAATCTACTAGCTATCCCTAGAACATCATAACAAAGTCTAGCCTAACATGTTTATAACAGAAACAATAAATATCATGCAAATAAGTAAGATACAAGCCATAAAACAGCGAAACATAAGCATAAAAGAGTAAACTGAGATATCCGATGCGAATATCGTTGTCCCAAGGCTAAGGAATCGATGACGAATACTCTGGACGTGCTGCCGCCTTGTCCAAACTTCCGACCCAATCCCCAATCTCGTGAAAAGAGCCAAGAACACAAGTACAAAATATGGAAAATAATCTAGAGCGAATAATGGATCCTTTCTGGTCAAGAAACACGCATATAAATACCCTAGAAAAATCCCAGAGGCGGCCAAGGCAAGAGAGAAGTTTCCTTCCTTTCGAATTACCATAGAAAACCTTTCCATACATGGAATTTCGGACCGAAATTCCAGAATTTCGGACCGAAATTCTGTTGGTCTGATCTGATAACTAGGGTCTGAGCATTCATGTGAGATCCAGGCTTGGCATGGTGCTTTATAGGCCTTCTCTAGTCCATTTCATGCGTCTGTGGGCCAGGAATGAGACGTCTGGCAGTGACCTAAGCTCCAATTCGTCTTGTTTGCGTGTCTAGTCTTCAATCTTCACGAGAATTCTACAAAAGAACAAAGAAGCGGCGGCAGTACCAAATATTCTGAAAATCACAGTTAATTATGAGACAATTTATATTGATTTGAGTATTATTTTGGTGCTAAGTATGGTCAAAATACGCATATAAAAATGAGATATCATATTTTATCTATAAATAATACTCCATTTTTCAAGGTGCCATCAAAAGAATATCTCGCCAAAGGGTGCAATCAAATATATGCCTCCACCAAAAGTATCGACATTTTATCTATAAATAGTGCTCTCTTTCTTTTATAAAAAAAAATAGTTTGTAATTTTTTAAGATTTTCTCAAAATTTTGATCAATCTTATTTATAAACTACAGATGTTTAAGCTTTTCCAATGCAACTGTTCATGGCATCTGCATGTGGCATTCGCTTATGACACCCTTTCATGGCATCTTTCTATGACATCTTTTCATCATATCCGCACATGGCACTTTTTCATCGCATCCTCTCAATTCAGCTCTTCACAATCACACATTTATCAAGCTAATTTCAATAATTCTCTACTTATTTATAGACTATATAAGTTTCCATCAAGTCCTTTCAATGCATATGCTCATGGAATTCTTTCATGGCATCAGGTCATGACATCCTTTCATGACATTTGCACCTGACATCCACCCATAGAACGTTTTCATCGCATCCGCTCATGGGACCTATTGATCACATATTCTCAATGCACCTCTTCACAAATTTATCAAGTTATTTCCAATAATCCCCAGTTAGATTAATAAATAATTATAAATCATATTTTATGCATAGTACCAGTGTAGCCAATACTTTATGGAGAAAACCAATCTATAGAATTACCAGACAGCGGTGGAGAAAATTATCTAATGGAACCAATACAACCACACCATATTGAGATTAAAGAAGAAAATCAATCTATACAAATGTCAGACAGTGAAAGTGAAGGAGAAAACTGCATAATAGAGTCAATGCCTCTTAATCATGAAGATATATTAGATGGAGAATCTGAAGTTAAACCGATTATAAAGTAACAAATTTTGCTCTCCATTTTTATTACTTGGTAAACATATAATAGTTAATGTACATCTATATATGATTTTAATACGGCTCTTATATTATTTCATAATAAACAATATCATGTGTAAAATATGTAATGGAACTACTATTCAATGTATTATTGTTTCTATTTTTTTATTCACCTTTTACTTCAATTCAATTAGAATTTACAATTTAATAATTATTGTTATTTTTCTTTACTGGTCAAATATAAGTCTATCAAATTGTCTTATATTAGTAAATATACTTTTATAATAAAATTCTTTCTAATAAAATTTTTTATTAAAAAAATTCTCACTTCAAAATCATCTATCGATTTGAAAAATTAAGGCACAATTTTTTCACATATTATTTAAAATAAGATCTAATATCGTCGAGTGAAACTCAACGTACAGATCTAGTATATATAAATGTTCTACTTAATACAGTAACAGTTCTATTAATATATATAAATTCTCTACTTAATACATAACAGTTCTACTTAATATATATAAAGGTTTTACTTATATACATAACAGTTCTACTTAATATATATAAAGAACTACTTATATACATAACAGTTCTACTTAATATATATAAAGGTTATACTTATATACATAATTGCTCTACTTAATATATATAAAGGTTCTACTTATATATATATAAAGGTTCTGGAAAATCTTTTCACTATAAAAAAAAGAAGTTATGTGACGGAAGAAAAAAACAGAATGAAGGAGAAGGATGAATGAGGAAGGAGACCAGAGATAAGGAATAGAAGAGGGGATGAAATAGGGTGAGAAGAGAATGTGATGGGATGAGGATGACATTCAGTTATTAACGCGTTCAGTTATTAACGCATTTGGATGGGGATAACAGAGAATGATAGAAGAGGAAATGACGGAAAACAATTCCCAAAAAAACTCACACGGACGTTGTAATAAAATGCACAAGTTATTTAAATTTATTCTTGGTTACTAAGACTTGCAAGAGAACCAAATCAACCCCACGATATAGAAAGGCAAAGGGCTTTCTCCCACGCTACAAAGACCTACTGATGGTGCAAGTTTCTTAAAAACTTTGGTAAATGATTTTCTATTTTTCTAGGGTTGATTTTTTTTTTCGTTATACTTACAAAATAATCGGCGACATAAAAATTTTTGTTTTGCTTTTCCAGTCCTCTTAAAATGATAGCCAGGATCCCAGATCTTTTTTCGAAGGCTTGTTGGCAAGTTGCCAACAGCCAAAAAAATTGATACACAAAATTAATGTTCCAAACGACAAAAAAATTGGCAAATTAATTGACATTGTCTCGAATAAAGACAGAAGTAGCTAGACATTACGACATCATAATTAAAGATCATTAAATCATTTTAAATTATTTTTGCCATGAAACTCCAAACTGTTTATCTTAGGTATACTGACAAAAACAACTGTCTTATAGCCAATTGCTCTGCACGCACTCCACAAATTGAATTAACCTCATCATCTATACATTACATTTCGCGCAAAGTCGATATATATAATCTAATTAGTTCCAAACCCTTCAATAATCACAATTTTAAAAAATCTAAGAAAAGAGTTTACAATTTTAAAAAATATATAAACTTTGGTTTTCAACAATATTTCAATACAAAAAACTTTGAGTGTTCGAAACAATATAAATTAAATTAAATTTTGAGCTTCCAACTACGAATTCATTTGTGCTACATGTAATATTTAAACAATCCTCAATATAAATACAATATAAATTAAATTAATAAATCGTAAAACACCATACTAAAACTTGAACTGAAACTCCTACTTGGAAGCGCAGCTGCTTATCAAAATGAGAGATCTCATACGTCAAGGAGCCGCACAGCCTATGTTGTTGGCTATCGTGTGATCCTTGCACCTTGAGGTCCTTGACCCTTGACAAATTTAATTCCATTTTATTTATTATTTTAAAAGTATTTATTTTGATATAGTTGAATTAATGCAATCATTATCATAAAAATTAGCTTTATTTGGAAATAATTTCCAACAACAAGGTTAAAAGCGTGACCGTTAGTCCGTTGCCATCCTAGTTTAACTAGACAAAGACAATGAATAAAAAATTGAACGGCGGGGCAGGGGCTCTATGGACACAGCACTGGGCTCAACAACATGGACAAACTGTGGCGTCAACCCTTCACACAGCATTTTATTTTAGGCCCATTATTTGAGTCATATTGTATTGAATTGTTATTAACAGGCCAGGGGTTTCATTGGAAAAAAAAAAAAAAGACACAGGCCAGGGTTAGAAATCTAAGAAAAAATGGAAAATAAATAAATAATGTTTATCTCAAAGTATTGTTGTCTGCGTCAGGTACTCGTGAATCAGGTGTCAGCTGTTCCCTTTTTTCTGAGTCCCTTTTGCTACTGATGGCACAGAGCACAAAATTCAAATCCGCTGTCACGCGACACACTGTGTAGCACGGTATGCTGACCGTCTGATCAAGATCAATGGACAAGGGAGCTCCGTGCATGTAATCTAGATTAACAGGCCCGTAAAAAATTAACCGTCCGATCAAGATCAGACGGCTTGTACGTACGCTACACCATTTGTCGCGCAACAGTAAATCCGGATTGCAGAGCACAGACCCACAGTACTTTTACCTTTACCTGAGTGGCTTGGTTTGTTTGGATGATATGAAATTAACGGGTCCGTTTGGATCGTATGAGAATAGGAGGAATAGTTTCTTTCTGGACGTAAATTTATTATAAACAATCCAAAACTCTTCATAAAGTTACCCACTTTCCAATGCTTTCCGCATAGAAATATGTTATTCCTCTTATTCCTAAGCAATCCAAACGGAGCAAGAATAATATTAATTATTCGAGATTAAAATTTTTAATTCTAAATAATCAAGGATAAGATTTTTGTGATTTATAGTATTATTTTTAAGTGATCCAATATCTGGATTAAATTTTTATTTCTTGGATGTTTGGATCATCTTTTTAATCCGGATTAAAAAGTGGTTCCAACTAATTTTTAATCCGGATTAAAAGTGGTTCCAACTATTTTTTAATCCACATTAAGAAGATGATCTAAACACCCTAAGAATAAAAATTTAATCTAGATGTTAGATCACTTAAAAATAACATTCAAGATCACAAAAAGCTTATTCTTGATCGTTTAGAATTAAAAATTTTAATCCCGGATAACTAATCCTAATTTTAATTTTATTTTTAGATGATCCAAACATGGATAGAGTAATTGTTAAATTAAATCCAAATGTTGCTTTTCTTCTATAATAATATCATTAACGCAAATATTTCCTCTCTTAATAAATTATAAAACGGAACATTAATGTTTATCTTTTATTCTTTTCTTAACACATTGCAATCCACTAAATATTTCAAAATTTAAACATAATGCGATAGTCAAAAAAAAATGTCAAGCTGTTCTTTTTTGATGGGGTAAACTCTCTTTCCATCTCACTAAATGTGAATTGGAGTTGAGAAAGACTTCTATGCAAGTTTTCAAAGAAAAAATTGTGAAAATATTTTAAAAAGAATAATGGTAAATTTTCGTGGTACATTCAAGGTAAATTTAAATTTAAAATTTAAATAAATAGCTTTCAAGTTTCAAATCCTAATTCAGCTTTACTGACTATTAAAAAAAATAGGAAAAAACTGTTCCCTTTGACACTTGATTACTGTTACCACTTTTCTTTTATTTCCTTGAGTACCTGCGCCTTGGTCCCAGCGCTGCCAAACCTGGACGTCCGTAACACCGCACTCAGGTTAATTTTGCCTTACACGAGTCACGAGTCAAAATTAAAATCTCTCTCCTACCAATGCGGCCCTGCTATAACTCCCTTTTTCATTTCTCATACTTTCTGTTACAAAATCCCTATTACTTATCCTGTAGCGCTACAATAATCATAGAGTTACACTTGGTAGTGGATTGTAACAGGACTACAATGACGGAATCGGCCACATAAAATCAATAAGACCTTTTACTCCGACCAAATTGTTCAAACTTCAAATAATTTTGAATCCCTCTCTTTCTCCTCTCTCTCTCTCTCTCTCTCCACTCCTCACTGTTCGGGATTCCAATATAACCCGCCAATGGCTTTGACCTCTGTTGAATCGTCTCCTTTGTCTCTTCCTTCTCTCTCCTAATTCCAATCATGGGCTGCGTCTCTTCCACCTTCCTCGACGAAGAAGATCAACCTCGCATTGTCAGACCTGGTACTGCTCTAAGCCACCATATCGTCTCTCTCACCTCTTCTACCTATGGCATCTTGACCTCTCTTGATCAAACCCAATCTTCTCCGTCAAGTGCGCCACCTCCACCACCTCCGCCTCCGCCTCCACCACCTCCTCCACTGCCTCCGAGGTGCCACTCTACAGTCCCAAAGCCCTCCGCGGAGGTGATCAACTCATGGGAACTCATGGCGGGTCTCGACCCGAATACACCTAACAAAACCCTGACCAACAGCCTGATCGTTACCAGTCCGGGTGCAAAGGAGAGCAAGGCGCAAAGATCGATCCTTTTCAACTCGCCGGCTGACTCTCGTAAAAGGCCCAATGTGTTGCGGCCAATCAATGGAGAGAAAAGGGGCACGCCTACAAGGTGTTTGATGGAATGCTTCGAGAGAAGGTGCCCTCCAGGTGGTGCTCAAGCAGCAATACTCTACACCACGACTCTCCGTGGGATCAGAAAGACTTTTGAGGAGTGTAATGCAGTGCGTGTGGCTCTTGATGGGCTAGGATTTTGGATTCGAGAGCGTGACGTGTCTATGGATCTTGGGTTTGTTTCTGATTTCTTGATTTCCTTATGGTCTTATGATTGTCCTAAATAAGGTACCGTGAACTGTGTGGTTTATCAAAATTTCATACAAGGCTTGTTTTCATTATGGTTTTGATTTCTTGATTCATGCTGACAATAAAAATCCATGGTGCCCAGCATTGTTGGGTTCAATTGTAAATAACATGCTCATATCACACCCTTCATGAACTGGTCATCATAACCATGCCTCAAAGTAGCTCAACAAATTTGCTTAAATTGCAGGTAGGTGTCTAATGGAAGCACTCCAGTACAACAATCAAGCAGAATAAATTTCGATCCATTATTCTAAAATTCAGGGTTTATATCTATATTGAAAATTAGAGTACTGTATTGCAAAATAGAATACAGTAATTTTGTGTATTTTATAAAGGAAAACCATGAGAATGTTAACTAAGTTTGCACAAACTGTACTAACAGATTCAAGGAAGAGCTCAGGGAGCTGATGAAAGGCACCACTGAGGGCCCCACAGTTCCAAGGCTCTTTATCAAGGGACGCCACATTGGTGGGGCTAAAATTGTGCTTCAATTACATGAAGAAGGCAAGCTTGCCGGGCTATTAGAGGGGTTGCCTAAAGCTCAATTCAATGGTTGCATGTGTGATGGTTGTGGTGGGATGCGGTTTTTACCGTGCTTCCAGTGTAATGGGAGTAGAAAAATTGTGGTGCCATTGTCTGGAGAGTATAAAAAGGGAGCCGTTAAAGGGAAGATACTGAGATGTATGGATTGTAATGAGAATGGACTGGTACTATGCCCGATTTGTTCATGAAATGGATAAATTGGTGAAACATGGTTTGAAATCATGCTAGTTATGCATATTTGATGTAGGTAAATTTTGGAAAAGTTTTTTGATGGGCTTTAGTTTTGTAATATTCTGCTGTGAAATTTTGCTCTCTATACTGGTGCTTTTGTCTTTTGTAAGCGAGGGACAAGTGAAGCTTGCTGAGGTCTAATGAAAATCCAATAGCAAATTGGAAATGAAGTTTAGTTTTGGACTACTGTTGAGATAAATAGTGTTAGTACTTACAGTTTAGATAAGCTGACTATTGTTTGTTGCTTTTTCTCAAGGTCTCCAATTGAATAAACAAAATCATCAGAAGCTGAAAAATGTAGGTTTGGATATTACATTATCATTAATTCTTGGTAACTCTTCTTAGAAACCAGGTATCTTTGTGGGTGCATTGTGTAAATGTGATCTGCTTGGTACAATTAATTAGATATTCCAAATCTGTGGAATTTGGCTATTGTGTCAGTACCAGCACAATAATAATAGTGTTTTCTGTGAATTCATATCATAGTTTTGTTGCTATTTACATTATGGCACGTAATTGTCGACCATCCATTATGTATTCTACACAAATCTCAAAAGGAAAAAAAAACCTTCTAAAAAATTTCATCATTTGTTCCGATTCAAGTAGAATCAAACGGTTCATATTGGATGTCATAGCAGATACTGACAAGATACAGATTTTTGTTCTGTTGCTGTCGTTTGTGGTAACAGGAACCTTCTGCTGTTTGACTAAGAGCTCAGACTCATAAAATGACCAAAAAGTAAAAACAGTTGAATAGTTACTATGTGAGATGCATTTACTCTCTTGAAGCAAAATGACCAAAAACCTTCTGTCGTTTGACTCTGAGCCAGACTCACCAAACGTCCAAACCCAGTTAAATAGTAAAAATGGGAGATACATTTACACAGAGTGACAGAGAAATTATCTCAAAATGGCTCGTGTCCTTGTGACCTTGTTAGGTTTCTGGTTTCTGGTAGAAATATGGGCTGAAGTAGGACAATTTTGGGCTTATCATAATGGAAGGAAGGAAGATGGTATTGACTATTGAGAGCTGAGATTTCAAACATCGAGCGTCTTAATCTTAACTCTTCAGTCTTCATATCTACGTAAATGGATGAAGAAAATTGATTAACTGCAGAATTTTTTAATTTGGATATACGGATAAGTCGTCCAAATTATTTTACAGTGAATCTGCATACGACTAAAATCAAAGGAAATTAAAAATGCTGCTTATATTTATCTGCTATATGAGTTGATGCTTTTCCGTAGTTGGGACACCGGCCAATATCTCAAGTTGCCGTTATCTGGATCAACAGACCTGTATTAGCAGTTAGTAAGAAAATGAGAACCCTTAAAACAGCTTTATTCTCTTCGTTTTGTTGTTATAAACCATATTCCTTGTCTTAGCTCTTATAATTTTCTATAACTACTTCAAACTGAATCATAATTGCTTAAATTGGACTAGGCACCTTAGTTTTAGTTTCAATTCATAATCAACCCCTCCACTTCCTCAACTCAAGGATTTAATATGTGAGGCCTCCTTAATAGACTTCATGCTTATATATTGTAAATTCTTAGCAAATTTTAGACATATATTTATACTAGAAATCACGCCCATCCAATGTGTGGCACATCATTATAGATATGTTCTAATTTAATTTATTATTTTTTTCTGCGTAATATCAATTATCTAAAAATATATTTAACAAAAATTGAGATTTGTATTTGGATATGATACAATTGTAATGATTTTTTTATTTCTTTTTTCCCCTCATTTGATAAATATTTTTGCATAATTTATTTCCTTATTTTTAAAAAATGATTGCACATTTAAAATTTTCCATTTGAAATTAAAGACTTAGACTCTCATTTGGAGTTAAAATCTAAACCACAGATTTAATCAAGATAAAAAAAAAATCAATAATGCAGATTGCATATAAGCAGTTGGATACACGTTTGAGTTGGAATTTTAACATCCTTGGATTGATGCTTTTATAAGCAGGGATTATTTTTCCACATACACATAACTCTTATGAAACTTTTAACTTTTTTTAAATAAAATATAATAATATAAAAAATTAATATCCAGAAAACATCCACTTGAAGTCGGTGTATTTTTGTGAGCCCTTGACTCTCATTGAAACAAGATCAAAACATCCTAATTTTTAGAAAAAATGATGATTGACATCTAATTCTAATTAATTAAAAACATGACATATCCTCGTACAAAACCATTAAAAATAGTATATATGTTCGTTTCAACTTTTCAACGCATCTCTGTTGACAGCCTCTGTCGATTTACTCTAAAAAAACAAACAAACTTTTTAAGTTATCAGACATCATTTTTTCATTTTTGAGTCGTACCAGTCGATATGTGGCCTCATCAACATATTTATTATTTATTTATTTTATTTCGAAGACTGCCTCATTAGCTCGGTCTGTTTTTTATCTTAAGTCAGTTGACAAAAGAAAATATTAGAAAATAAAATGTGTATTTGTTTTTCTGAGCCACGTTAGCAACTCCATGGAAAACAAGTATAAAGTCCAACCTCAATTACTTTCATGCAGATTCACATGTTAATTAATGTTATTTGTCAGCTTGCAATCTATCAGGTTGTTGACTTTTCTAAGATATACTCTCTAGCGAACAGCGAACTGCGCAGAGCGCAGTGCTAAAAACAAAACAAATAAAATACATGTTACAAATAAAAAAAAAGGAAATGGGACAAAAGCCCGTACTCTAAAATTTCTTATTAATATTTCTGCAGTACAAAACGAACGGAATATTCCTACTTATTTCTTTTTCCTATAACTAGGAAAAGATACCTAATACGTGGACAAATAAAGAAAAATAATAATATTAGAACACTTGCATTAGCTTTTGATGTACTCTTAAAATGCTCTTTAACATAGGCTAAAAATTTTTTACGGTAAAAAATTCACCAACAGCATTCTTTTCAGAAAATGCCTCCAGAATCGCCAAAGAAATGGTGCTCTCATAATCATGAGAGACATACGATTAGAACGCTCTCATTTTGCATAAGATGCTTTAACATCATCCTTTGGTTTTTCAGCATTATCCATACGGAATGCTTGGTCCATTTCAAGAACACCAAGACATATCTCAATTTGCTCTTTCCAAGTTGAAAAATTAGTACCATTCAATAATATTATTCTAGACATTTGAGTACTAATATTGCTCAATGCTGCAAATTCATAACAAACAAAACACTTACTATTAACTAATCCACAAAAATAAAATAAAATTAGATCAACTAAACTAAAATAATAAAACTCCAATTAATATTTCAAGTTTAATAGTTGATCCACTAAAATCAATTCATATCACCGTTGGGCATAAATAAATTGAACCATAAGACGAAATTCATTTAATAAATTATACTTCACAATTAAAGTTGATAAAATTGACATTTATAGTTTATTAAATATTAAGCATAATCGTAATATAATAGACATAATGTAAAATATAGTTCCTTTTAATAAAATGATAGTCACAATTAAAGTTTGTCAAATTGACAACAATCACATATTAAAAGTAAATTTATATGACAATAAATTATATATAACACAGCACCGTTGGGTTACTTGGTATATATGATATAAAATCATATACATTTTATCATATATAAAACCATACAAAATCATATACATACTGTTTAAGGAAATTAGAGAGTTTTGCTATGGTAAGTTGCAACTCACTAAATTGTCCGTGAGTTGCAATCAAAACTGCTATATCTAAATCAAAATGATTGATCCAAACCATCTAAGAGGATCTCCCTATTGTAATCTCCATACAGACCAAAATTTATATTTTTTCAAAATTTGTAAGTATTTTTTTGAAATTTTAGAAAATCATTAATCTAATTAGTTATGAACCGTTAAAAAAACAGCAATCTTTAAAAATCCTAAAAAATACTTAAAAATTTAAAAAATATATAGAATTTGGTCTGCATAGAGATTTCAATAGAGAGATCGTATTAGACGATTTGGATCGGTCATTTTGAACTAGATATAGTGGTTTTGATCGCAACTCACGGACTCTTTGGTGAGTTGCAACTTACGATAACAAAACTCATATATTAAATATGATAATTTTTATAACCTTTATAAACTTGGAAATGAAATTTCACGTATGTTAATATAGAATTTCCAATTTAGACATGTACCATAACTCTTCATATTGTTAAGGAAATAATAAACAAACAAAATAATGCGTCCAATGCATATAAAAAATATAACAACCTATGGGAACGTTTGGTTATGTAGTAAGAAGTTACATAAGTTAAGGACGTATAAGTGTTTATATAGTATTATGTAATGATGTTTGGTTGTGTAGTAAAAATAAGTAACTTAATGCATGCATATATTCATGTCGAAAGACTAAAATGTCCTTAAAATTGAATTATTTAATTTCAATTAGTAGTATGTATTAATAATAATAAAATGTTATTAACAATTATTAATTATTACAAAAATAATTGTTAATGATAATAATAAATCATTTTATTATTATTATTAAATATTAATAATTACTCTCAATTAAATAATAAAAATTATTATTGATTAATTATTTTTAATAATTATTATTATTATTATTATTATTATTTTTAATTATTATTATTATTATTATTCAATCGTTATTATTAATAATTAATATTACTTGTTAAATATTATTAATTATAATAATTAATCTTTATTGTTAATTATGATTTTTTAATAATTATTGTTACTTATGAAATATTATTATTTATTAATTATTTGTTAATTATTAAATATTATTATTAATCATAAAAAAATAAAGGGATCGGTGTATAACTTATGCAACCTCTTTAGGTGTAATAAGTTATGCACCCTTAAGGCTTCTTCTGTAAGAGGCGTTTGCTAACTTAAGAATAGATAACTTAAATTATACACCCTCTAAATTACAAACAAGCTGCTTTATAGTTGTTAAATTATGGGAACCAAGACCGACGCATAACACGTAAAGAAAATTGGAAATAAAATATTAGTGATGAGACTTGCTGCAATTTTGAATTACAGTCTTTCATCCTTACTGACTATATGCCGCATAATGGAATTTTTTAAAATAAAGGCAAAGATAGAGTTTGTACTTAAAAAAATATATTTCATAGTTGTATTAAATCCAGATTTAGAGATTGAAGTTCTTCACTAATTTCGTACGCACATTAAGGAAAAAGGAAGTAATAATAATTAAATATATAAAATTAAGTATATAAAATTACATAAAGAAAAATACAAAAATAATTCTTAGATTTCAGAAAAAATATAGTAGAATATAAATATTTTATTTTATACGAAATTACGTACAGCTCTGATACCAAATGATGATAGTAAAAATATTAATGATTATAATATTTACTAATTAATAATTCAAGAACATGTATTTCATATAAAATAGTAAATCAGAATTTGGAACTTACAATTCTGGAGAGAAGACATGACGTTATGCGGAAAAATTTAGATTTTCTTCAATTTCTCCTTAGCCAAAATGATGGTAATTAATGGTGTTTTTCACTCTTTTCTGTCTATTTTTCTGAATTACAAATTTTAAGCCCAATGGTGCTAAATGACCGGAAAAAAAAGAGTTTAAATAGGCTAAGGTAATTAAAGTGATCATAAATTCAATGAAAGGGTTGAATGTGCATGAAAATCTTCCACACCAATCACTGTCGTTTTAAATGGCTTTGAATAAAGTAGATCTTTATGAGTAATTAAAATTTTGTTTCTTCAAACGGTAGGATAACAAAGAGTATAAATAGGCATTGGATTTTGATGGAAAATCCAATACACCCTTAAGTAATATTCATAAATGAACTTAGTTTATATTTAATAATTTAGACCAAATTAATTATAACAAGACATACTCATGACAAGTTAGCTCGTGACTCGTGAGCCAACTCCACTCGAGCTAACTCGAGTTATAGCCAAGTCGAGTTTGGCCACAACTCGGCTCGTATACACAGCCCTACTCATTAGAGTCTATAATTAGACACCCCTTCTCCATGAGAAGGGTTCCATCTTCTTTATTATGGGTGCGTTTGGATCGTTGGAAGAAAGAAGAAGGAAGAAGAAAAAAAAATTATAAACAATCCAAACTCTTCACAAAGTTACACACTTCCCAATATTTCTTCTCACTTCTTCCCTTCTTTCCACACCTATCCAAACAGAGCCTATAACTAGGCTAGAACTAGACTGATATTTTTCTTTGAACCTAGTAAATTTTGAGTGGAATCAATAAATTTTTTACATATCTTTCTCGGTTGTGATTAAATAGAGTGCATAAGACCCAGTATAACAATGGCATTTCATTTCATCCGGTTCTATGATTTTCAAACACGCCCTATGTACATGAAATAATACACGGTATAATAATTTGTAGGTGCAAGAGAGATTGCTTGAAAGATACATTGGATTATGGCAAGAACAGCTGGAAAGTAGGGCCATCATTAAATGGCATGCCAAATACCCACAAGTCTCCCCTTTTGTCTTCCCTTCATTATTGATTATCAGTTTAGCTTTTCAAGAATAACTCTTCTATATTACAGAAACTTTGGCATTTTCGTATCATGTTTCGTTACAAAGTCATGAGCTAATGTAGCACGGGACAATGCCCTATTTTTTTAATCTAAGAATACAAGTATATCACATGTATTATAATATATGTTTTATTAATTGATCTATCATGATTATTATGAATTCTAAAAGGTTCAGCATATGCTATTTTTTTTCCTTCTAATTTTTGTTCGGAGCCGATCACATTGTCACTTATTACAAAATACTATACCTGTGAACTACGAAGGCTAACAAAATTTGTTTACGAATAGTGTAGAAAAATCTTTGCCGTTCAACTGGTAACTCGCCATGAAATTCGAACAAGGAAGTTTTTTTTTTTTCAGCAAAAGAAACAAGGCAGATTTTGGGACTGAAGAACTGGGTGAACTAAGGCTCATGTAGGATTTCCTGTGACTTACCATATACAATATTAATGTGGCGGATCGATAAAGCAATGCTTGGCATTATGAATCTGATGGATTTTATATGACGATTCGTAAACAATCAATATGTGTCGGGTAGAACCTATAGTTGTTGACTTGTTGAGGTTAAATACATCGATAATTTATATAAAAATATTTGTAAATAAATATAAATGTATATTTGATTGAAAAAAAAAACGTGTGAAGTGCGAGAGACTTTCTAGTTATTAATTATGAGGTGTGTTCGGTCGCCCACAATTTGAATAGCCCAAAACTCACTTTTTGAATGTTTTTCCAAAATAAAAAATTTAAATTTCGAATCTTAACCGTTGATCTTATTCGATATAACGGACGATGCATTTTCATATAAGTTTTATAAATTTTGAAATTTATTTTATACTTGATCAAGAGATTAAATATCGAACAAATCTAGTTAAATATGATAGTTTAATTCTCATTTGTTCATATTTTAGTCTCTTGATCAAGAATCAAATAAATTTTAAAATTTATAAAATTTATATGAAAATGCATCGCTCAGTATATTGAAAAAAATCAACAGTTTGGATTCGAAGTTGAATTTTATATTTTGAAAAAAAAAAACCAAAAAGTGAGTTTTGAGATATTTTGGGGCATTCAAATTGTGGACACTAAAACCCTCCTCATTAATTATTATTCTGTCGTGGATAAGTTTTCAAGACTCATTTGAGATCTAAATAATGATAATCATAGTCATATATTATTTTAAATTAATCCATGGCAGAAATTTTCTACCAATAATGAATAACATTATTAGATGAGCCTGATTTGTAACATGGGCTTGGTAAGTGGTTAACTTACTGTTTTACCAATAATTTTGTAACTTTTGTTACTGATCGGCCCTTGTCAAGCCGAGCAAGTCCATCAGGAAGAACTGCCTCAACAGTCAACAGACAACAGTCATAGACTCATATGTGGGGGAGGCTGAGACATGGGTGTTGGGGACTTGGGGCCTTGGGGGCTGGCTGGCAGGCTGGGGAAGAGGATGGGATGGTGGTCACTGGTCAGAGGCGCAAAAAGTATGGGGAAATGGCGCCAGCTGTACGGATGGATCCACTACCAAAAGTGAGCAAAAGACAGGTGTGTACAATTATTGATTACGGGTGAAGACTGAAGACTGAAGACTGCAGAGTGACTGTGAGTGTATGAGTGTGAACCTGTAAAGTGATCAAGTTTATTAGGTTGGGCTGGGTAATTGGGTCGGAAGGTGGCACATCCGCACATGCAGTCTTTTGCGGAATGGCAGTAGCTAGTCTGGTCCAGTTCCTTTTTCTGCGCACAGCACACTCCTTTTTTGCATGGCTTTGAATGCAATCCGAATTCGCGGTAGCGCGACACATGGTGTAGTTCACGTACGAGCCGTCTGATTTTGATCGGACGGTTCATTTTTTACGGGCCTATCAATCTATGTTACATGCACAGAGCTCCCTTGTCCATTGAATCTTGATCAAACAGCCAGGGTGGCGCGCCACAGGATTTCAATTTCTTTGAATGCATCCTTGCATTGTTGGCATGTACTTTTCTCTTATTGAAAGGAAATATATTATTTTCTTAGGATAATAAAGCTTTTTTTTTTCCCTTCGAAACATTTGGCTGTTCATATGTGACATCGATCGGCTTCTTTCAAAATAAACATATAGAAAATTGATGTCTTGGCATGGGCGCATGGGCAATTCATGTCTCTTTTATTAATACAGGGTGTTGACATTTCCTTTTCTTTTATCGAATGAAGTAGGTTCCATTTTAGGTTATATATAAACATTTGTAAATTAAATTTCGTAATTGATAATTTCTATTTCAAAGGTAGCAGGGGTCCGTTCTTCGTATAACAGTTTCGTCATCTAAATCCAATTTTATTGTAGTTCCAAATAGTTATAAAATTCTTAACTATATATAAGTATGTTTTACCTTGACAGCTGCTGTCAAGCCTTTCGAAAAAAACTATAAGTATGTTTGTCTGCATTAGTTTCATTATGTATAAGTTCATTAACAAATTAATAACAATAACTAGATTCTAAAGGTGCGTTCTTGCCGCGACAAGCGACATACATTGTTGAACATTTATTTTTAGATTTTGTCTATCTTTATGAAAACTATTTATTAAATTTTGTATTGTGAGTAATTTTATATTTGATAAATTGTTGAACATTTGTTTTTAGATTTTTGTCTATTGTTTATTTTTCTTTATTACTAGCATATACATCCACTCAATGTGTGTGGGCAAAACAATATTTAAATAAATATATTGGTTACAAAAAGTTGGCACCATGCTGGAAAGTTTGGGAGCAGTATTACGAATTCCAAAATTGAATTCTTGAAAATATTGTTATAATAGTACTTTATGTTTACTAGTATGATCAACTTGTAGAAGAAGACCTAAGTTAGTTAATCTATAATATCTGAAAGAGTGAGACACCTTGTTGTTTTTTGTAAGCAAACCCTCGATACATTGAAATTGATAAATTGATGCTAACTAGTGTATTAAATTGTATGGCAAGTTTACTTCAAATTACTTAGGAAGAACTCGAGCAAAACGAAGATTACAATATACTTGAAGAGAGAATTATTTATTATTTTTTTAAAAATAAGATCATGTATTTATTGATGAATAAATCGATGAAATAGAATCTATCCTCGGATAACGGCATAGCCACTAACCATTTGTATTGGGCTAAAGAGAGAATTATTGAAAACTTTGCATTTATTCATTATTAGCTTTGTTGTTCCTTCAGGGGTGTTTGGCACCACCACATATTAATTAGTGGGATCAAAGGTTAAAGTTAGTGCTTTTAGACAACTATAGATTAACAAATTAATTTATTAATCTAGATGTTAGACTGATCTCATGCATATCAAACTCATCATAGAGAATAATTGATTAGGCCTTTGTTTGGATGAGAGAAGAAGAAGGAGGGAGAAGGAAGAAAAAAAATTATAAACAATTCAAATTCTTCACAAAGTTACACACTTCCCAATACTTCTTCTCACTTCTTTCCTTCTTCCTTTCTTCCCACACCTATCCAAACGGAGCCTAGAGGAGGAAAAATCTTCTAGGTGGGAATCAAGCAGCTGACGCAAGCCTAAAATATTAGTATATTTTCTTCAAACTGATTTATTTTGATGTCCTCCTTCAGAGTTATTCTTCGTTTTCCCATAATTGGCATACCTAAGTCGATAAAAAAAAAAAAATCCTTGCTCAAGTTATTAAAAAACATTAATAAAGCATTTTTATTTGAATTTTTGGCTGCTAGTTACTATATTCATTGCTAATTAAGAAAAAAAATGTGATATATAGGCTATAAAATACTTGTCGAAATTTGCTTCATGTTTTAATAAGGCATATATAGTCCTCATAAATTGAATAAACTGGTATAAAAAAAATGTGAATTCATACTCTGTTTACGATCCATATTAGGAAAATAGATATGATTTATAATATGTACAATAATTAAATTGTACAATACTTGTCGAATTTTACTTCAAATAGTTTAAAAATCATAATAGTCCTACAAATTGAGTAAAGTGATTAAAAAATTTGGTAAATGTCTGCTCTTGTCCATTATTGTTTTCTATTTTGGGTTTTTTTTTTTTGAAGATAAATTGGGGTCAAGCATTTTTGTGTAAGTTTAACTAACAGCTTTCTTCAAAACAAAAATTATATTAACGACTTGTTTAGTAGGTGTCGAAATAATCATATTATGGCTCTCTTTCATAGTAAAACAACCATTTTGTCCGACATGTGGTGGCTGTCGGAGGCATAGGAAGCAACATGGCCTATTGCCACCTAACCAACCGCAAAGTTTCCCTTCTGGGAGCAACCCCCATCCCAATCTCTTCTTCTCTTATATCATAGAACCCCTCTATCAGATTTGATCAGTTGTAGTAAATTAGTTCTTTACAGTTAGGCATTCTCTCTCCACTGAAAGGTAGAGAAATCCAGAAACTAAGTAGAAAAAGAGGCTACTGAGAGACAAGAGAATAGTACACCTCTGCTTGGTGTTTAGTTTTGGTAAGGAATAATGGAGAAGAAAAGAGCAAGGGATACCAGTTTGTGTTATGGTGGATCTGTGTATGCTTCAAATTGGAAAAAAGGGGTGTATTCTTTTCCATCAGGTCTTTTCTCAGTTACCCTTTTTATTATAAGAAAGAAGCTGTTTTATTACCACATTTATCTCAAAACAAAAGGCCATAAAATAAAAAGAGAACATTTGTTAGTCTGTGTTTTTACATGGCAAAGCCGCAAAGGAGACAAATTTAAATATGGAGAAACAAACAAGTTTGTTATTTTATTATTATTTTTTTTTTTGCAGAGAAATAAAATCAAAATGGGAAAATTAAGAAACACAAAAAGATAGGGTTACATAAGATTCGAGAACCTGTCCTCATATTACATGTTGTTATAAACTACTTGCTAATAAAAATACTGTCATTAGGAATTGAACTTTATTTTAGAAAGAGCAACCTATTCAAAGAGCCGCTTTATCTTTCCAGTAATTATTGCAAACTTAGCTATCAATTTATTCTTTTCTTTAACGCAATTAATTAATTTTACTCCACTATAATCAATTAAAACAAACAAACAAGCTTATTGGTCCAGAAGTGTTCCTAGCATTCCTGATCTGCAACCAAATTTGTGACAACTTTTTCTAATAATAAATTTTGGATTCTGTAGGAGCAAGTCGATCAATAGGAACTCAATTTACACATTCACAGTGGTTGGAGTTACAGAAGCAGGCTTTGATCTATAAACATATCAATGCCTCTGTACCAGTACCTCCATACCTACTGTACCCATTTCATTACTCAAATGCCGCATATAATGGTATGCTTCCCATGCCTTCCTGCTTATTTTATATATATTACCCAATTTCATTGGACCTTCCTATTTCTGGTAAGACCAAGTTATGCACATTTGATCTAAGGGTAGCTCTTACATTAACCTAGTAATAAACCAGTGTAGTGATTAGTTTTGGTAGCCAAAAATTGGCTGTCTTTCATGCTGGCTTCTTTTATATCAATATATACCTGAGCAAGTTAGAAATGGTCCACTAAATGAAACTATTTTGAGCCAGTGATAACATCACCAGTGTCACTGGTTGAAATTCAAAATTAACATAAGACCTGCTTTTATGTGCACTACTAATCCATAAAGGTGAAAACAAAGGTTTTGTACACTAGAAAGATAATTAAAAAAAACAAATTGTTCTCTTCTTGTGCATCTGAAATAAGTACTATTAGCCATATGCGCATGCCAACTAAATATGTCAATTTAATTCAACAATCAACAGTGATAGCTGGAGCTAGAGCATTGGACAATCTTGGATTGTTAGTCAACAGCACTGACCCAGAACCAAGGCGGTGCCGCCGCACTGACGGGAAGAAATGGAGGTGCTCCAAGGATGCGGCACCTGACCAAAAATACTGTGAGCGCCACATGAACCGGGGCAAACCACGTTCAAGAAAGTCTGTGGAAGCTCCCGAGAATAACACATTGAAATCAACCACTGCTGCTCCTGCTACCAATGATGTCTTGATAGCTCCTACATTTGGGAGAAGAAGTGTGGAGAATTCATCTGGGAATTTTACAAGATTCTTTGATTCATATGGGTTATTTGGTAATCAGGAGGATAAGCCTTCGAACCAGCTGGAAAATAAAGGATATCAACCCAGGTATATATTCATTTTGGCAACAATAAAAAATGAGTAAGGTAAAACATGCTAATAAACAACTCGTTCTTGGGATGATATTGTTTTATAGTTGGTTGCTCAATTGCTTTTAAGTTTGTTTAGCACCATATGTGAAATTATAGCACTAATACTAAAAAAAATTTAGAATATTAAAAATAAACTTTGAAAGATAGAAGATCATGAGGCAATGATTGGATGTGGTAGGACGACTTCTTTTTGTCAATAATTATAAATTAATCATGTTTAATGCCTGCAACATGGCTATTAGTTAAAAAAAAAGTACCAGTTCTTTTATTGTACCATACTACCATGTACCAATCTGCAGACTATCTTTCCATGTCTCAATTGCTTGGCCCTATTTAACCATGAAATATATGGATTTTGACAGAATTACTGAAGATATACCTGATGATGACTCTTGTAAGGAGCTGTACCACAAGGCACTTAATTTAAACTATTCCAATATAAAGGACTATAGCTTTCGCCTTCTCGACTCTGATCCTGGATCAATGAATGAAGAACCAGTGTCCATGCCTGATCAAACCGTTGAAACAAGAGCTTTTATTGATGCATGGTCAGCTGAGAAGGCTGCAACATTGACTTCTAGGAACTGCCTAGCCTCTCTTGACCTTCCAGATTCTGGCCTCAGTCTCTCTATGCCAAATGATCAAATCAACCTTGAAACTGCTGATCCTTTCTTGCCAATGCAGTCACCGGTAATGCAAAAATCAACTGCTTATCTATAGTATGCATCAGTGTACTAGGAAGACAATAGAAGTTCCAAATCTTAAGATCAAAATAATGTAAAATGTAGAATATACCTGCAGAAGGTTCATGCTTCCACTCAAAAGAATCCAAGACTCCATTTACAATCATGGCAGCACTAAAACTTCCCATACGCAGGTCAGCTATCACTGTAATGCAGGGCCTGAATTAATACAATATCTCTTCTTTGGTAGAAGAAGTCAAAATATTTTACTGTAGACAAAAACATCAGTTTTTCACTGAATAAAAGGAAGAATAATAAGTAGTGATACAAAATTTGATTCACCCATATGTTATATGTTAGTAGTCAGATGGAAATTTATCCTGATACAAATTGTACCTAATAAATAGTCGTCGGGTCAACCAACTGTAGTCTTTACCCATCCATGTAAAAATCCAAATTCCCAGTTTTTCGGATCAAGTCAGTTAGGTCTGCGAAATTTGTCGGGATGATTGGTTGCTCTTATACCCCTATTTAATGGACTAAGACTGGAGAGCTCCTTTGGTACGTTACAGGTGACCTGGACTAAGCATGGCTCCTCCCTAGGTGGGCCCCTTGGGGAATTCTTCCAACCTCACCAACAACAAGACATTGACATCATAGAAAAGCCACACTCTTCCCAGATGCTTGCCAATCTGTTTAGCAAGGAATATAATGACAGCAATGGAGAGAGCCCTACAAGGCCTGTTGTCTTGTCTCCAACTGGGGTATTGCAAAAGACGTTAATTTCCTATTCTGACAACAGCAACGTCAGTTCGCCTAATTTTGTTGTGATGGATCCTGCTATTTATCAGCATCAGCATATATTCTCCGACTTCAAATGAATTCATTTCTGTTTGCTTATGAGATTTTCTTAGAATGGTTACGATGTATTTACTAATTAGTTGGATAATGAGGATGTATTAGTGGTTTTCTTTGGGAGGTTATCTTACTATATTATGCTTTCTAGTCCTGCAGAAAATTTCATTTTATGGAACAACAGTATTTTATGTATTTTGTATAGTAAGATTTTTGTAATGAAAAGGCATCTTCGAGTTTGATTGTAGCAATTATCTAAATTCTTAAACACAAATTCTTAACCCGCATGCTTGCAATAGGCTTGGCGAACCAGCGTAAAAACTCAGCCATATATACAAGAGTTGGGGGTGTCATTTCTAGCTTACCCCAACTTGTTTGGGATAAAAAGGCTCCGACTTTTTCTGGAGAGGCTGGATCCAAAAGGAGGGAGGTAATGAAAAAGTAACAGCAATTTGGTTCAAAAAGGTAAAATTTAACAGATATTGACTGACACACAAGACACATCCTTTTGCTGTAACATTCATAATAGTAGAGTACACATTCCTTTGTATAACAATCAAAATGTCAAATAATATAGCTCATCGAATGGCCTGACATTAAGCCATACCCACAAACAGATTTAATTGCACGGACTGAAATTGCAGGCAAGTCTGTCTGAGCCAAGCACCCCAGAATTTGCCCGTCGGAATCTTAGAGCTGTCCTCAGGGCCTGGTGGGTTGACCCCAGCAAGGCAGCATTCATATCGCCTATCACTCTTAGTGATGAATAGAAAAACCTGTGCTATATTCAAGTGTAGTAGATGTCAAAACAAAAGGATTTTGTTTTTGTTCTTGAATGATTAAATGACAGCAACAAGAAGAAATTCTGGAAAATGGAAGTTTGGTGGTACACCTGTCTGTCAGCACGATGCCTACTGTCTAATTAGTGGGTAAATTTATTCCAGTCTGGTAGAAAAAAGACATCTTAATTTTCTTTCTAAAATGTTGTTCTGTCGGTTGTCGGGCTTAGTGAGAAGTGAGAACTTTAGTGGTGCTTGTACAATATCCACTATGCTACCAGAAGACCAGATTGTACTAATGCAGGACTCTGAACAAAACGGAAGTTCTCACTACTGTGTTGTGTGCATCTTGGTCTGAAATACCCTATTGTATTATGTATCCACCATGCTAAACCAGTTTGGAAGATGACACATTAGTACTCCAACTATTCAGACTGGTTTCAGAACCTGGCAATTTAATCTGTAAAGTGTAGCTAAAGTGCGGAAAAGGTACTTGACCTGAGACTATTGTATGAGTTCAGGAGGGAAGTAGTAGCTTCTCTTAAAAGAGTGTGATATGCATCTCCCCGCCCTTGTAGACCATCCCACAAGGTCATGTCGGGCCCATATCTTGCCGCTGCAATTGGTCCGAATGCAAGAGCCACACTTGTGTTTGGTGTCACCACCTTCCAGTAGCACTGGAACTGAGGCATAAGCCATTTCCTATTGGAAAAAGAAAAAAATATTAAGGAAATCAAATCAGTAAGTTTGGTATGATTTCTCTTTTGCCTAATACATAGTAGAATATGTGGGCCAAAACCTGGTAAGCTCGGCCCATAATGCATGGTTTTTTTTTTCCCTTTTTTTGGGAGAACTGTATAACCAGATTTCCATCAACAGATTAATTGCTTATTCTTTTTCACACTTTTTGAAGTTATATATATCCACAAATGTTGCTCCAAAAAGGATTCAAATGATAGAACGTTGATTCACGGATTGAGGGAGGCAAGTATAAAAAGCGCCGCTTCTGTATTGAGGTGACTCATGATAAGCTCTTAAATGTCACTGTGAGAATGCCAGATCTTTAACTAATATACTGAGTACCGTGTGGACCAATAGCTCACCTTTTTTGCTGAGGAAAGAGAGAATGTGTACAGTTGTTTCATGGCATGTGGAGTTGGCCGGAAAATTAGCAGGTACATTTGCCATTTTTAAGTTAAACTACAGTTGCTTTATTGTTTCCATCTTAAATTTCGTTCTTTCAGTTACTTTTGATATCCATCCTTGGAGAATGTCATTGTTTTTTTGTCTTTTTAGAATGAACCTTGACTAATAGAAACAAGTACCTAAAATTCAGGTGGTCAAGTTACTCTTCTAACTTCAAAGGAGGCGTTTGGTTGGGGAATATGTGATTACATAAGTTAAGGAGGTTTATGTACTTATGTCAAGTTATGTAATGGAATTAAAACTATCTACGAAAAATGAAAAATGATTGACTTACTCATGAGGGCAGGCAGCAGCTTGCATTGTAGGAAAAAGTGGGGGCAGCCTAGCGATAGGAGGATATGGAGGTGGTAAAACGGGCGGTAGTCTGACTGGAGCTGGTAAAACCTGTGGAGGTGGAGACATGAGAGGTGGTGGCAAAAGCCTAGGTGGAGATGGAGGTGATAAAACCGGCTGAGGTGGGGATGGGTTTTCGTCTTTGGGACAATAGCTCATTGGTACTCCTGGCTGTGCCAATAATGGCGCAGCTGTGTACATAGCCGAGCCAAAAAATCGGAAGATCAGGGTCAGTTCTTGTGCAGGTCCGAACCCAGACCCGCATTGGCCCGGTGCTTCTACCACGCGTGCAGTGCATCCGGTTAGGTCCACACTACCATCAAACCGCACAGCATAGTTCCCAAACCAGTTTGTCGTATCCTCTTCTGGTCCATTGCCGCCGCCACATTCGATCACCACCTTAGCTCCTGTTAATATATGCATCCTTTTATATTCATGCTAGATTAATATGGCAGAGAAAAGGTGAAGGAAATAAAATATAATGTACCATAGAGAGGATAGTCAAAGAAGCTCCTCTGGCCGTCTTTGCATTGGTCACAGAACACCATACCAGTGACCATAGTATCAGCATTAACTCTCAAAACTTCACCCATGAGAAATAAAATAATAGAGACTGGTAGTAGTACAAACATTACTATTGGTCTAGCCATAGCTATTTTGATTTTGGAGAGAGATTGTGTTCTTGCAGTTGAGAATGGATGGTGACTGGTGAGAGGTGAGAATGTTGTGGGTTTTGGGGTTTTGATATAGCTAGAGTAGTAATAAATGAGGCGAAAGTAGTTGGAGAAGAGTAAATTTACCCCTTCGATCTGCACCTAATGTTTGCTAAATTTCTATGAAACGTTCTAATTTATGAGTACTTTCGGAGATGTCTAGAGACTAGAGTAGGTATTTACAATTATATGTACATAACATATAGTAGTTGCCATATTATTTAGAAGCAAAAATCGCTGTTTAGATAATATAACCCCGGTTTTTTATTAAGTTCCCTCCTCTTTTAAATAAGGTTCTTACCCGAATGCATAATATCTTGGTCTTTACTTCAAGCAGACTTTTCATACCAGAAAAGGGAAAAAAAAAAAGAAAAGAAAAAGAGATATCTATCTTATTCTGACACTGACACAATGCAAATATTACTATTTCATATAAACTCAATTGTGAATTGCAAATAAGTTGTAATATTGGGAGTCGGTTGCAAAGTTCCCCTGATTAATAACCTCTGTTTCTCACCCAACTGCACAAATTTAAGATGTCCATACACTTGTACTTATTTCGTAACGTTGGAGGTTTCTCCGTGGGAAAGCTATAAAATTCGAGGCCCCAGTTTTGAAAACTCTTCAGAAATTAATTGTTTCTTTTATTATAGATTTATTTTGTATTGAAATTTGACAACACAGTGGGAAATTGGGAATGAACGACAGTCTAAAGCAACTTTGCTCATTCACTTGTGTATTTCTCCACGAGCACAATGGATTAATCTAACAATAGCACTGAAATACATTCTCAGATAAATTGGTATTTTTCTGATTTCACCAACAAAAGGCAGAAAACAACCCAAAACAATAATACTAGAGTCTACATGAAATTAAGGCACGATGCAAAAGGGTACGAAATGTAGAGACATTGTTTTTCCCCAAAGAATATATGCAGTAAAATTGCATACCTTCCTGTCTAACATCCCAAATAGTTAAAATTGTTTTATTTTTTATTTTTTTAATACTGAAATTAACACAATTGATTTCAACAGGAGACGTACTCAGAGTGCCTCAGTGCAAAAGCTGCGAAAGTACCATATACTGGTTCTAAAGAAACCGATCAACAGTTTGTTACTTTGTCTTAACTAAATTTAGAATTAGAATCTCCAGTAAACAATATAAGAATATTCGTGCTCGTATATTTCCAAGCATGAAAGTATGATTGCTGTTGACCAACGCAACTTCTCAATATAGCCAAATTAAAGAAAGCCTGTCTCTAATTAAATAAAACGTTTAAATTCATCCCTAAATAATCACTGACATCATATGGGGCCAACAAAAAGAGAAGAACAAAGAAGCAACATAGCACCGACCCTTCTCCATATGATACTTCATAAAAATTAAGTACATCATCACATAGCGTATTAACACTCGCCACCAATCATCAATAATAAAACAGACCTAAGCAACTAATCAGTTAAAGAAATACCAAAAAGAAATTCCCACTCTCCGTACAAAACTCTCTGACAAACAGTTGTCAGAACAAATACCCAGCAAATAAATATTTAACACATATTACCTAACAAAACTTCGAACTCAGGTGACAAAAATAACTAGAAACAATTAACTTAAACATAATAATTTGAATGCCCGACAACCAAGAAATAAGTTCAAATTTGGTTAATTTTCAGCTGCTGCATCCTCCACATTTTCTTCGGAGCTGAAAGAATAGAAACACATAACAATTTAAATTAAATTTTAATTATAAACGAATGACAATTGTAAAGGTTCTTCAACAGTACCCAAAAAAAAAAGGGACAATACTTGGAACTGAAAATACCAGAACCAGGTACAGATAAATAGATCAGATGTCTACTCATTTCAGTATTAAGTATCAAATAAACCATGCCAATGAAATAAGATAAAATAATCAAAATGATTTCTTGCAGATAACTAAAGTACTTGTCATACTGGGATCATATAAAGGCACTGTTAACTAACAGGCATAAAAAATAAGAAATTAACAAACCTCGGTGATTCAGTTGGTTCAACAGGCTTGGCATCCACTGAGTTGACAGGCTTCCTCCAGGCCCCCTCTGTACGGTCATGTGATGCCCCTGTGGTACCATTCCCTGCAGCAGAAGTCTTCTTGCCAAAGCCCGACTTCTCTTCCCGAACTTTCACCGATTCGAGCTTCTCCTCCAATTCTCTCCAATTTTGTCCTTTCTCTGCCAATACTTCTTCACGAGGCCGGGCTGCGCCGAATGGATTCGAACCTGAGCCCTTGCTCTTCACCACAGGCACAGAACCATTCTGGTAAAACAATTCAACCAGAGTTATCATTCATTTTCTTAATTAGATTGAGCTTCTATACATACTTTGATAAGTCATGAATTCAGCTGAAATTTAGTTATACATCCTATTTACACTGATTTTCAATTGGCTTCGATATATAATAACGAATACGGCCAGCAATAAGGGTTCACTTCAATCAAGTGATTATGGGGAAAAAAAAAAGAGAGAAGAAGCCACAAAACAATTTAAACTTTTAAAGGCATTGCCAGTTCAAATTTTGTCTTACATTTGGTGGGAAAGGAGCATGTTATTCTTATTAGACTAAAATTAAATTGATTTCCATAGGATCGAGGACGACCACAAATTAGGTTTTTCTAGATAGAAACTAAATCATCCAGCAAATAAGTACCTATCATACAGATCATCATCAGCAATTAATAAAGATATGGTTCATTAGTGTATCCATTCATAAATTCATCTCAGAATGTATTTTTTTTTTCATCCAATTTGGCTTATTTCCATCAAAGGATATATTCAGCAAAGCTAAACTCACATCTATGAACAAATATACAATACAGAACTTCTAAAACCAAACGCACAGAACCTTTGATACCTCGCTTTGTGGAGTGATATCACCATTGGATCCATTAGCAACAGGAGGAGATGCAAGAGGCAAGGTACGCGGTTGCAACACAAGCTTCGGCCTAGCACCAGAACTGGTAACAGTTCCAACCTCCTCTCTCTTCTTACCCCAAGTGTCACTTGATGAATCTCTCTCTTTATTAAAACCCCAGTTGCTACTGCCAGATCTGCGCATGTCAGACTGTACCGGGGCGGATTCCCTCTTATTGGATACCCAACTATCTGAATCATCAGCTCTTGTCGGGTTCGAATCAAAGAATCCACCGCCACCGCTACGCCTCTCGGGCGCAACTGATTTCTTAGTCTTTCCCCAATCATCCACCTCATCAGCCCGCGAAGGCCCATTATCTCTCGGACCCGATCCGGTCCGTCGGGGACCCGATTCGTCCCGGTTTCTGTTGGATCCACCCGAGTTATACGACGAATACCCAAAACCGCGTGGTCTCTCCAGTTCCTCAGCCGACCGCTCCCGCGGCCCGGTTGGAAGCGCAAGCATTTCGTCATGAGTAAGGCGGGTCGTGGTAGCGAGTTTTGGGTTACTTGCCCCGGTAGTAAATTCAGCTAAAGAGAGCGTTTGAGGCTTCTTCTTCTTGGGTGCCTTAGTCGCAGCAGCGGTAGCTAGGGTTGGAAAATCCATAACGGATGCGGGTTCGGATTCCTGCGACTCCGCTTCCAGGGCCCATGAACCGGGCTTGGACCAGGCGGAGGCAGAGGCTGATGCTAAAGCCATGGTTGAATCTCTTTCGTTCTTCTCTCTCTCTCTCTCTCTCGCTCTTGGTTGTCGAAGGAAGGTTTTGAGTCGGGAATGGCAAATTGGTGAATAGGCGGCGCGAGGTATAGAAAGCGTTTTGTAGGCGTCTTGAACCTTATTTCGGATTCTCTATATTTGTTATGTGATTATAAATATGTAACAAGTATTTTTTGGTTGAGGAATGACCCACTTGACGAAAATAGAAAAGTATATATATCTGGCGGAGCCTAGATGCGGACTTTTTTCGGAAAGGGCCTAAATTTCCCTTGAAATATCAAATGGGGCCGTGAACTTTTTAAAAAATTCCAAAAGGACCAACAGAGGCACGGTTCACGAGTCGCGACTTCTGCTACGGCCTACGAGCCTATCTTTTGTTTTTCCAAATGAAGATACCAATAATCAATATGTACCTTGTCTTTTTTTTTTTTAAGACAACTTAGCAGCGGCTGCTAAGGAAAAAAAAAAAAAAAAAAACCCAGAATTACACAAACCAACTAGCCAAAAAGAAAATCAGCACAGCTGTAAAAAACCTTGACATTCTTGTGTTAAGCATTTTTAAAAATCAGCTTTGCCTCACTTGCTGCAATCCCAGCCAAGACCAAAGGTGTTCTTGTCTCATCTCTGAAAATCATTGCATTTCTTGCTCGCCAGATTATATGCAAAGCCGTAAAAAGAAAGGAAAGATCTCTAGAACAATCTCCCACAGGTAGGGAAGATCTGAAAGTGAAAATCACATCGGACACCGAGGAGGCAGCGGGGGGCATGTGCAGGCCAGTCAAGTTTGAAAAATGGTGTCAGAATGCTCTTGTAACTTGGCATGTGAAGAAGAGATGAAGATGAGTCTCATCATCAGTATCACAAAGAGGACATGTAGCTTCATTGAGAACTCTCATGTTGTGCAACCTGGATCTAGTAGGAAGTCTATTACGCATAAGTAAAATGCCAAAGTATTTAACACTAGGTGTGATTTTCAAGTGCCAGATGAAAGCAAATTGTGATCTTATTTTACCGGCAAATATCAGAGACTTGTAGGCGCTAGAAGAAGAGAAAATGCCATCTCTTGTTAGAGTCCATCGAATAAGATCAGGAGTATTCCTCAAGTCCATCGAATATGTACCTTGTCTTTGAAAGCAAGGTTTACAGAAATCATTTTGATTTTTTTTTCTATTTACAACCACGTCAAGTTTTTTTTTTCAATTTGTAAGTTTTACAAAATCAATTAATTATAATTTGTTAATTATTCTTGTAGTGTATAGAAAATTAGAAACTAACAATTATTAACATAATTCTAGATACTAATAAGATTAATAATTGTTAAAAAATAGATTGATATTATCTAGGAGACTAAAAATTGGAACATTAATTTTGATTGGTCATAACATGTATGCTCTTAAAAATATTCGTCAATAAATTTAATTTAAAAAATTATTTTACTCAGCATTTGAGTTGAATGGTTCATGGCTTTTGTCCATGTGTTAAGAAATATGTAATTCGTAGGTAATTACTTTTTATAAAATGTAGTCGGTACTTTAATTAGTGCACAAAAATTGTTTTCATATTTAAAGTATAATACTCCTTTTATAATTACAACCAATTCATTTATTACCGTCCAAGAAACAACTTATATGAAATTAAAACGTGCATATTGATTTGCAAATGCCAGGCACATAACAGATGTCGTGAACCTCGACCCTTTCCGAAAATTTTGAAAGTTCATAGCCCTTTTTGATATTTGAAGGAGAATTTAGACCCTTTAAGAAAAAAGTCCCTAGATGCGGTGGGGTTAGAACGAATCCGAAGGAAGCGTCTTAACTGCGCCTGGTGTATAAAAAATTAATTTTATAGAAACCAGAGCCCTGGTCCAAGGTGGAAAAACGCGCAAGGCGCAGCCTCATGTTTGGGAATAATTAATGAACATGGACCCATTTCTCAGTGGAGCATCTCATACACCGATCGTGATCTGGGTTTAATTAACTAGTGGGCGAATATCGGCGTGGTGTCGTTTTTGGTTTAGACGGTCGTCCAGCTTGCGCTATGAGGTAGATAATTAATTAGTGGCGTGGAGATAACGTCCGTTGGAGGATTGATTCCCAGGTCACTTAGTCGTTGGATTCGATTTCGGTGATCAATCTAGATTGCTTCCTTATTTCGTTGTAATTAATTAATTTGCTGTGGTGGCCCAGCTTTCTCGTTTTCATTTTCTCAATAGATTCTTCTTTTTAGGTGTTTTCTTATTCATTTTCGTAGTCTCTCGTTGAGCAAAACTAAGTCTGTGTTGTATTGACGCGGTACAAGCATAAATTGGAGATCTTTTGATGTATTTGATGTGGTGCCCACAACTACAAGTCTATAACTGTGTTCTAAAGATGTTCAAATTATGCATAAGCTTTTTTGGCTAATAGTTCCTTTCTTTCTTCTCCCCTGCCTTCCTCTTACCTTTAATTTGGTATATATTACCATTCGTAATTTGGCATGGAACTATGGATAGAGAATTTGAATCATAATTATTAAAAGGACCTGTGCTAAATGAAATAATGACTGATACAATTACTTTAAAAAAAAGGTATGGATTAATTAGCAATGATGAATTTGATAAATGTGGCATGCTTTTTTTTTTAATAATGAAAAGAATTGTATAGATCAATTATGTATCAAAGTTTATTCAAATTAGATGTTATTTGGATTGTATTAAAGTTCATTAAATATGGACAGCCCTTTCATAGGCAGTAAAAGTTGCATTAATTTTGTCCCTTTTTTGTACACGATGATGTATATATATATATATAGTTAACTTATGTTTGAAAGTAGGATACTAGGATTTCGAAATATAGTTATTTCTAGAATTGTCAAAATTATCAAATTAATTCATCGTAAAGAAAAAAAAAAACCTACCCTTTAAATAATGAATATTTTATTGTAGCGATTGGCATGAATGAATTTCTATAATATGCAATAGGCATGGAGATTGGCTAAAATATACTCCAGCATACGGATCAAACCGGTATGCTAGAGTCGTTTTTCAAAGTTTAAAATTCAAATAGTCGATCCAAACCATTCAAGTTGTTCTCTATATAAAAATATCCTTCAAGACAAAATTGTATATTTTTTCGATTTTTTTTGCTATATATTATGCTATTTTCTAATTGAAAGGTTAGAAATACTCTTTTATAGTGTTTTTTTGAAAATAGCATAATATATAGCAAAAAAAATCGAAAAAATAAAAATTTTGGTTTCCTAGGAGATTTCAATATGGAGAACAATTTGAACAGTTTAGATCGACTGTATGAATTTTAGATTTTGAAAAAACGACTCCAACATACGAACGATCCATATGCTAAAATATACTTTAGCCAATCTCATAGACATGTATGCTCACTAGACCTATATATTCAGAAATAAATCTGCCGTCCAAATTTGGTTAGTTGGAATTGGACATAGGGCTGTCAATGGGTACAGTACGGTAAGGTAGAAGGTATTTTCATACCCGTACCCGTTAAAATTTTCTTTACCCATACTCGTACCCGTACCCGTTAAAAAAAGCTTTACCCGTACCATACCCCCTTAAGAATTAACGGTAAGGGTAGGGTAACGGTACATAACGGGTAATAATAATAGTATTAATTTAATAAAAATATATAATGTAATAAATAAATAATCAAATAAATATATAGAAAAAGTAAAATATTTAAATAATATTTTAGATATAACAAAAATTATGAAATTTGTTCTCATATCAATTGAATTCAAAAATCTATATAACTAATTATAAATAATATAATATAGAATGAAAAATTATCATCATAATAAGTTTGGATGAAGATCGAAATTAATAACTTATCTTTCGAAATATGCTAAAAACTTGATTGTATATACATATATGTTTGTAAAATATTACCCGTTATATAATAGGTACGAAATAACCCTTATCCGTACCCGTATCCGATAAGTTAACGAAAATTTTTCTTTACCCATACCCATACCCGTTAGTCTAACGAAAATAAAACCTTACCCGTACCCGCCTTATCGAATACGGTACGGGTAGGATAAACGGGTTTCATCGACAGCTCTAATTGAACAACAGTCAACAGATTTATTTCTGAGAGCAATATAAATTTTTTTGAACCGACCAAATTGGCCTCTAAATTTTAGCAAGTTTTATTGGTATTTCTCTGATTAAGCAATTTCTTTTCCATTTTGGAAAACTTTAGCGCCTTAGAGCAAACAAAGGAGAGAACCGAAATTTCTTTTCCGTTTGGATCGTTGGAAGAAAGAAGAAGAAGAAGGAAGTAGAAGAAAAAAAAATTATAAACAATCCAAACTCTTCATAAAATTACACACTTTCCAATACTTCTTCCCACTTTTTTCCTTCTTCCCTTCTTCCCACACACACAAGTCAATAGAAATTTTCATGCATGATCATACGTGAATTCGTTAGAAATATTGATTTTCTATTAGCAGGGAACCTAAAATAGAAATAAAGCACGGTTAAAGAAATAAATTGGAATAAATTTTGATTGATGCAGTTTAGACATTTCGAAAAAAATATATGTTGCTCAAATAAAAAATCGGTTGCCCAAAACACTTCTCAAACACATATTGTTGTATCATCTAACTATTGATATCCAACGTGTAATCCTTCTTGAATTCGTGCTTTTATAAGGAAATTAAGATAGTGTAAATTTTAAGGATGGTGGATACTTCTGATTTACTTGTAATTCTGAAATCTATAGAATCTTTTTTGAATACTGGCCGGATGTTAAAAAAAAATGTATATATAATATGAGTTAGGTTATATTGACGATAAACTTATTTGACCACTTCAATAACTCATCGAATAATTATTGAAAATTAAAAAGTAAAATTATAAATACATTCTATAGTTTAGATAGACTGCGTACCAACATTCGGTGCCATTCGGTCGTTGGTGGACTCGGACTACCTTTCGAGCCATTTTTAAAATTGATGATTCTATTTATTTGCACGATCCACAAACCAAATAAAATTCAAATCACACCAAATTTAATAAATTTCTACAATTTTTGTCAGGCAAAAATTATTTTCATATGTTGTTCCCCTTTATCCGAAGTTGTTGTTTTTTTCCAATAAAATTTGAATAATTTTTTAGTCAAACTCGTTTAACACTTAAGTCCATGAATGCGATCAAATCTGTAAAAATAAATACACAACTAATTTATGAGTTAATAATATGTTTATGATACTTATTATTTTAAAAAAATTGTTTTTCTTATTTAATAAATTACTATTAAAATTGTTAATATTATCGAAAAAAGAAAACCCCTCCTTTTGAAGACCTTAAGCGGGGAAGCGCCGCCATTAGCCTCCCCCATAGGGCTGTCAACGGTACCCTTTTAACCGTTTACACTATCTGTATCGTTTTTTATAAGAAGGGTACAGGTAAGGTTTTATTTTCGTTAAGTTATCGGGTATGGGCATGGGTAAAAAAAAATTTCGTTAATTTATCGGGTAAGGATAAAAAAAAGGGTAATGCTATTTCGTAACCGTTATTTATAATACCGTTATATATAATATATATAATTTAATGAATTATAATCTTTAATGAAAAAATATATGATTATAATATCCAATTAATATGTTAATAGCTAATAAGATAATTGAATTGGTAGATTTAACTGAGACAATATACTACATTAATAATTTCTAATTCATGATGATGAGTAAGTATTGATTCTTCAATTTAAAACTTTCAATTATTAATAAGTTATATATATTATTGTGATAATTTACATGAGAAGATATTATATGATTTTATTATATTTTATTATATTTAAAGTATGATTTTAATAATATATCTATTTGATATTTTTTATTTATCCATATTGTATATTTTTCTTATTGAATTATTATTATCATTATTATTTGTTTTCTACTGTTATCTTAGCCCTATTGTTAATTCACAACGGATAAGGATAGAATATGAATAAGTCAATTTTTAACGGATACGAATAGGATGTGGGCATTGACAGCCCTACTCCCCCACCACCCCTTTTATTTCTCTTTTTCTCCGCATGTTTTTGCCTCTTCTAACTTTTTTTTTTTTTTATGATTTGGCCATAGTGCAGTTTGTGACACCGGCTTCTTGACTCCGCCAACGATACAACACTCAAGATCTAAGTTATCCGCATTCAGATCTAGGTTTGGACACTTAGTCATCGGCGGGCTGAGAGGCAGTCGTAGTGTCGGCGGAGGCGGCAATTTGATGATCGCCATACCCGTGGTAGAGGCTTGTCGCATTCCCATCTTCTAAATGAGCTATGGTTGTAACATTTCTACAATGGTGACTGCGGATGGCAGTAGATCTGGTCTTTGATGGTCGCAATGCGTTATTCGTTTGCGTGAAAATACCGAGTGCGATTCGATTCTGTCATAGCAAGATGATCTATTCGGTTAGCAATCATTTCGATTCTGGTCGAGTCGAGTTATCGATATTGCTGCAGCGTAGGACTGTTTGTTGGTGTGTTTTTGCTACAGGTGATAAGTTTAGAATTTAGTTGTGGGAAGGTAGGATTTTTTTACCTTACGGTTGGTACTGGTACCAGTTAAGTTATCGGTTGAGATACTAAAACTATTAGAGTACTGGTCTTTTTATCCCTTTTTAAATTGGGATGTAATATTTTTGCTACCAATATCAGTTCGGGGACGGATATGTAATGTAATCTTTTTTATTTTATTTTAATGAAAATTGCTAGTTAACACTAGCCCTAAAAAAATTGTTAATATTATAAGTAATAATAGTTCCACTATATATATATATATATATATATATATATATATATATATATATATATATATATATATACTAGCAAAAGTGCCCACCCGATGTGTGGGCGGACTTTAATTATATGATATGTGAAAATCAAAATATTTTTTGACACAGATATGTTGTTTATTTTCAATATTTAAGATCAAAGTTGTCTTGATCGATATTTGCTGATTTACTTGAGCAACACAGATGATATTTGTGTGTAATTCATCTGGCCAGTGGGTCCCATAATTGCCTCTCTATATATTTCTATTTCTGCACAATACCTGTTTGTTGTGCCGTTGTTCTTTTTTTATTTAGCAAATGCGATAAGATTAAGCAATACATGGCTGACTTGGTGCAGATCAAACAACAATTTGCTATAATACGGTTGTTTGAGATCTTAACCTTTTTATTGAGATTGATTATAATAAAAGGTTACAAACTTATTTTAAAAACCTTGACTAAAACCTTTGATGATCACAGCTTCACAATTGGGTTATGTAGCAAATTTGCAAAAATTAAGTTACTTCTTTCTGTTAACGACTGACTGATTATAGCTTAGTGCTTTTAAGCAAGATATCAGGTTATGTGTGATGAAATAAAATAGATTAAATGTTGAAGGACCTTGTAAAGTGTATAGTTAAGCTGACCAAATTTGAGAATGTCCAAGATTCCTAATAAAAATAAAAGTGTAAGATTAGAAAAACTTCAGAATATGGTGATACTTTTTTTATATTCAGTTTATGGAAATTAATTCTTTTATGACTTTTCTTTTTTGCCGTTTGGTTATGGTAATGCCAATGGCTAGTAAGTTCTCAAGAAACAAATTAATGAAATAATGGCGTGTAATTGATTAGTCAAAGTCACTAAGGTTTTGAATGTCCTGGGATAGGGTAATAGTGTTGTATATAATTGCGTAATTGAGCAGTCAATGATATCTGATCTCTGCTACTGATGTCTTGCGCCTTAATTGACAACAACAATATATGTATACGTATATCAACGTGACTGAGTTCAGTGAGTTGATTGCATATGATTACATGGGTATCATGTTGTCTGGTAAGTACCGAGATGTAAAAAATGATGATGATTAAGTGACATGTGTTGACCCTAAAAATTAAACCCTGAAAACCAAGTTCAAAATCCGAAAACCTAAAGCCAAACAGCGAAAAACCAAATTCCCAAATTGCCAAAAACCAAAATCAAATTACCAAAAATACCAAACAAACTCCAAAAATCACCAAAAAATACCCAAAAATTCCCAAAAATTCCTTGAGAATTATGATTAATTATCATAATTTTTAAACCCCTGAAATATCCACACAAAATCCAAAATTTGCAAAGAAACCCAAAAAGTTCACAAAATTACCAAAATAAATCTATGAGGAATTTACCAAAGCCAGTCGAACCAATAAATTACTTGTATTTTTCTAAACTCACCTATAAAAAATTATCCAAAAATGACCAAGGAAAGGCCCTCAAACAATTTATTTTGGTTCAGCATCAATGAAAATATGAGAAATTAAGAAAAATCAAAGGAAATTCACAGGAAAATCACAGAAAGTGGCGCGTGCATCCGATTGGAGGGGATCCGGGCCAAATTTAAGGAGGGCGCTGGGCTTATAATTTTCTGTGCCTTGGGTACGCTTGGCTCATACACCGAGAGGAGTTTAGCTTGTATGGATTGCGCTGGTTCACGAAAGACCCGACCCACCTATCTCACTCACTCTCATTAAAACTTACAAGTGGGGCCTGCCTGTAAGGACCTTCTTCTCCCCAGTAAAAAGAAGCAGAAGGTGAAATTGCGATTTTCACCGTGTGCATGCCGGGTGAAACAGCGAAGCTCTTTGACGTGGCTCCTTCTCCATCCACAAACTCAAAACCAGAGCCCTGCCCATGGTTTCGGCGAAACTGGAGCCCTAGCGCAGCCAATGCCAGGCCGTTGGATCAAGATCAGAAGGTGAAGATCCTCATGGCTCAAAACCAAAACCCTAGGAATCTCAGCCTATAAAAGGCCCCCAAATCGAAGGAAAAAAGGGGGGAAAAGAGAAAAGAGCAGCCACCACCTTGGGTTAGGGTTTAGGCAGTTAATTAGAGAATTAGAAGGGAAATTGGGGCTAGGCATTTCATCAAGCATTCGGGGAAGAAAGGAAATGAGAGTAAATTGAGTGAAGTAAGCTTGTAATCTCCATTTTGAAAAGGAAATAAACTTGTTTTAAGTCTCCATCTGCTGTTTTGATTGTTCTCTTCCTCCAACTCAGCCACCAAACAATGGTGTGCTTGAGTATATGTGACAAAGCTCCTTTGAGCCATGGTCTGCAGCGTAGCATCAGTCATGGCCAAAGGAGAGTTCAAATAAAGGTGTCTCATGAAGGTTTAGAGCATGGCTCTTCGCTTCATGTGGCATCATCATGTCTAATGTAAAGGCACCATGGCTGCCATGTAGAGGTCTTGAGCATAGCTAAGTCTCTCATGGTAGTCTTAACTTGGCTTGGCAAAGGTCCAGAGCATAGCACTGGCCTAGCCATGTCCAACGAGTTACCAATCCAAAAATGTCATTAAAAATGGTGAAGTCATGTCAAATTCCAACCAGCCCCTTTCTTATGGAAATTGCTTAAAGTTCTAGGTTTAAAACGAATAATACAACTTAAATTCTCCATGTTCTAGGTTATTACCCCATGGTTGGAGCTAAAAGCAGATAAATACATAAATATAAAAAATATGGCCAGAAATAAAATACATAAAAATGTGAGGTTTCATTTGCATAAAAACATAAAAATACCTATGAACATGTCGAAGTTTAGTTATGCAAATTCTCAGAAGTTTTGAATGAATATATAAGAATCTTATAAAAAAAAAGACAGATTATTAAATAAAAACCTATTTTTCTGTAAAAATGCCAAAAAAAGGCTTTGAACTAGTGAAGTGCATTCTCTGTGACTCATTGTGAACTCTTGCAACTCGTTTTCCATGCATTCAAGCAACTCAAACAAAAATCATCTCAAAACAGTGAAGAATTGTTTAGAATAAAAAACTGTAAATTGTGACAAATGCTAAACAAGGCGTTCTTACCTTCTGCGCTAAATTAGATGCATAAAACATGTTTAAAGGGATCTAAAATAAACATCAAATCAAACTCACTTGTTGCAACTCCACTTGCATGCAAATGGAAAGAGAAGCAAAAATGTAAATCTGCCCCTTTGGCTCCCACATCAATTTGTAATGTTTCAAACCCAGGAAAGTATGTAAACAAACTAAATTTGAGGTCCTGAATCCATTCAAATTGTTGCTGGCATAACGAAGTGATCAAGTAGGCCCCACAGCGAGGGCTCAGTTCAGCTCAAATTGAGGCCGAATCGTCTCAGTTGAGATAGCCAATCTCCAAGATCCTTGATGATAAATTGACTCTCCATTGGTCATCTTCTCACTTCCATAGGTGATATGGACCTATATCTGGCAAAGAAAAGAAGGTGGAAAGCTTCAACCCCATTAATGGAGGCCCGAGATTCCTCAGGTCCCACAAGACCATACAAGGCGTTGAAACTGCAATTAATCGCACCAGCGTGTTCTCCTAAAGCTCACGACTCCAACAAACCAGATCTCGATCAAAATGGTGGCCTGAGGCTCTGCAATTCCGCCGGCGAAAACGCGGGGACTAAACTGCAAAAGTGTCCCAAAGTCTGGTGAAGAAGAAGGATTCAAACTCCTATCACACGTGATCCTCTGTGGCGAAGTCTCTTGAGACGGGTCACTGCCACAACAGTGACTCACTACATTAAAACAAATTGATTTAAAATAATTGAAATAACATATGCCACGTCAGCAAGCGACGTCAGGTCAAGTCAGCTCCAACTCAGCGCCAGCTCATATTCCTCAGCTGATGTGGGCCAACCAGAAAATGACAAATAATCAGAAAACTTCAAAAATCATTAAAAATGGTAGGAAATTCAGAAAAATTCAAATAAAATATCCATAAAATCTTAAAAATCCAAATAAACCAAATTCACTGATATTTTGATATAAAAATCTGTCAAATTATTGAACATTTCTATTTTTGAAGTATTTTCAATATTAAATAAATTTTATAAAATTCTAAAAGGGTATTAAATAAATTTTGTAAAACTCCAAAATAATTTTAAAACTCAATTAAACTCTTCTAATAAATTTTCAAAAATAAATATTAAGATTTCAAAAGAAATATATTAAATATCAAGTATTTTAAAAAATAAACATAATTAAAAATATAAAAAGATATTTCAAAAGTCTAGAATTAAAAATAAAAATAAAAGGAAAATTGTTAAAATTGTAAAACCCAAAGAGAAACTTAAGAAATTAAAAGTCAAAACACGAAACCCAAAGACAAAACCGAAACCTCTCCATTTCAAGAACGAAAACTCTTCAGCAGATCAAAATGTCCTCAATTGGGTCCCGTCAACTGAGTCTGGTACACCAATCGAGTCCGGTTCAAACCAAAAGAAATAAACCCAAAATAAACACAAAATCAACGATTTCCCTAGCCTTTACATAAATTCTTCAGATCCCTTAATCAGAGGTTCTCGTGAGCAATCACGAGGTAATTAACAGTAGGGGCTTGCGCCTACTGGAAAGAAAGGACCCACGAAATCAACAAACCTCTTTAAGAAGCGACTCGTGTTTTGGTTCTCTTGCTGCTAAGAGATACTCGAACTGAGATCGAACCTTAAGGGGGGTGAATCCAAGGCTATGTTCCCATTTCTCGAGGAATCCCAATTCCATTCTTCGAGGAGTGACGAAAAAGCCGCAACAACATGCATCAAATTAAGCACGTAGAATGTTCAATTAAAGTATGCAACCTTCTCCACGCATTGTATCAGTATCAATTTCAACATCAAGTAGTACACTCCTAATATGATGCGACTTCTCTGAACCCCATTCAATACTAAGCCAGAACCATCCTACCAGCTAGTGGTACCCCCATCAAACAAAACCGAAGCACTCGAAACCAAGGCAACCACCATCTTCGTCTCTGCCTCGCGATGCTGACAGACTTCTCCTCAACGATTGCAATGGCTGGAATAAGAAACGGATCTAAACCCGCTAATGCACGGACCCGTTAACAAAAAGAAGAGAAAACCTGTTAACACCTACTCTTGACCAATCTCTACTGTACCTGAAAATAGAAAAGCTATAAGCAAATCTATTTTGGTTTCAAAGCAACATAAAAAAGGTCAAACCCTCAAAATGATGAGTTAGTACAAATTAACCAAATCTTTCTTATATCAATATTGTAGCGAATACTAATTTGGAATGACTTAATGAGAACCAAAACATACAGCATACAATACAATGATTTGCCTTATTGAGTAGCTTCCGATCACTCTAGATTATTTTCAACTATGTGATTGCATTTCATTAGGGCTATCAGTACGTAGTTCCAGGTTGCAAAATCTGAACTAATTTGACTAATTCCAAATTGGATACACCCTAACCAAATTAACCAGAACCATGAATAGAGTTTACCGAATGCAATCCTGCCTGACACCTTGCTCAACTAAATTTATGACCCAGTTTAAACCCAAAGAATATCAAAGCCTAATATATATTTACAATTTACTGACCAAGCATATCAAAGACTAATATATATTTTCTTTTGATTTGCAAACGAACCCTTGCTGCCCCAAATCAGACTAATTTGTGTCAAAGTTATGCTTACTAATGAAATAATTTGAGATGCAACGTGTACCTGTCTATGAAGTTAATTCAGATGTCCTTCGCGCTTGTATTTGGAGTCATAAATTTCCTATCTAAGCCTCTCGGTTTCATACTTTATTTCTAATGTGGGATTTAACTTGATGGCTTTTATTTCTTCTCGAACCTTGCCGATCATATGATGAAATCCAAAAGGCTCTATTTCTAGCATAGTTTCTATTAGGGTTTCCAAACTCTGAATTTTTCGATACGGCCACTTTGGGATGCCTAGCTCTCTGCACCTAAATTTTAGTGTTGACACGGATACCTTGAGATCTCTGGCGGCTTCTTTGATTGGAAGTGAGAACTTATGCGCCACATGCTCGAGTTTTAGCTCATTCCTATTTGGTCTAAAATTTATGAAAATAAAATGAGAATCATTAAAAAAAATATCATCATATTATTGGTATATAAACTGAAGATAATTCAAATATATAACAAATCTGTATATCTGACATTATATTCTGAGATCTCCTTTTCTAACAGGTCCTTTATATTTTTATACTATTAACAAATGCCATTGAAACATTAACTACACTATCAAACAACTGCAGGAATTAATGTGACTCAAATTCGTATTATTTTATCCAAACAGAAGCAAGTAGTAATAAAAAAAAAACCTTTGTGAAATTATTCTTGCAATTTCATATATACCTCCCGACATGTTTTTTACCATAAAAACCTCCTAGAAAAGTGCAATTCCATATAAGATTGCTTTTTCTTGCTCATCCTAGCTTTCTATTTTATTCAATACTTAGTATTATAATTTGCAACTGAATGATGACTATGCATTATTAAATCAAGATTCTTTCCTGAATTAACTCATAAAAGATGAAAGCTATTGTAGAATTTCAACTTAAAACAAATATTATTAATTATAAGGGAGAAATGTGCCTACTCTTGTTACTAAGAATTCACCTTGGAGAGATGAGTTGAACGTCCCTCGCAACTCTATTGGGATGCAAAGTTTGACCCCCTCGTCCATCTGCAGCATCCACCGTGTTCAATGGATGAAGTGGTTGCATCTAGTAGTTAATAATAAAGTATCAAGTTGAGTGCAAAACAATAAGATACTATTAATTGACCTTAATCAGAAAGTGCTAAACAAGTTATTTCTCTGCCGATTGGCAACAACTACTCATTCAAAAGTATATCTTACAAATATCTTCAAATTATAATTAGAAATATTTTTTTGAGTGTATTGATTGACCTAATCTGAAATTTAGTGGATTAAGTTATTGTATAGATGGTTACAATCTATTTTGGATTAAGATTAAAGATATTGTTTGATGTTAGATTGTTACAATATAAATTTTGATCTAATATTCTGGGATAACACTGGACCCAACTATGTTTCACACAACTATGATTTTCTTTAATTAAGTATCGTTAACAATGACTACATGAAGCACTCTTTATTTTCTTCTTAATCCTAAAGATGGAAACAAGGATAAAAATATGAGGAAAATTTTAAATGGTTGTTAAACAACTTCACTAATTTGCTAAATGTGTACCTTTGACTTGTAATTATCTGAATGTAATTTTAACAGAAAATGAGGATTAAGTGGGAAGGTGCTGGTCACATGATTTGAAGATTTTTTTTATTTGATGATAGTGATATGGTAGTGATGACTAATTATGCACTCGATTGAGTATAGTTAGAGCATTGGATCAGATATAGGCAGGTCAGTTTTGCCTATACCTTACTGGCATGTGTGTAGTGCAAAAATTGTGTACTTGATTTTATTGGTTATTGTTACAACATGGGCAAAATCTTCTAGTTTTCTAGTAGTTAATAATAAAGTATCAAGTTAAGTGCTAAATAATAACAGACATGTATATATTAATCTGAGCAATTGTGTTTTTATGACATATGAAATATGAAATAGGTAATTACCAAGAAAAGCATATGAGAATCCATTCTTGTTGGAGCTTGCATGTCCCTAATTGCATACATGCGGTTGCTGAGTTTTGATGTAGGAGCCTGCTACAATTTAAAAATAGTCAGTCATAACACAGCTCGAAAAACACATGTCAAATTGTTACAAGAGACGCTCAGAATTATGACATGTTCTTTAGTATTTCTTCAAGAGGCTCTCCTTGAAATGTAATTTCTACATGTACTTGAAATCGACCAAAAAAATAAATTTTAAAAAAAAACTGTGACTAATGTGCACCTGAAAATGTAAGGTTTTAGTCTTGTCAACTATAAGTTCAATCTTTTCACCTCGATCTAGAACCTTTTCAATGTTATCCATGATGATACCCTTCATCTCTGTAAGATCGGTCAGCTTGCTTATTTCCTCTGGGTGGTTTATACAATACTACATATGCTCTTTCAGTCGTGGCCTACGTAATTTGTGAGTTAACATTTCATATCATTACCATTATTTTTTTCGAAAAGAACTCACAATCCTATATTTTTCTCTTCAGATGTGGCCTATTAATTTTGGTTTCATATCAGAAAAAATAATTAAGAAGCTTTGAGTCACAAATTGTACCCAAAATCACAGTCAAGACTATAAGGGATACTGAAGAGGTGTGAGTCGCGCCCTTCGTCATCTATATCTGAGCTATACTGTTGCACAAAATCTTCCTTAACTCTCTCTAGAAACACAAATGGTGCACTCCATCCTAATTCCTCGTTGGTCACCACCAAAAACACTATATCATTAGAAATATAAATGCAAAATAAACTTCTTTTCATATGAAAGTAGTGGTACTGTATTGCTTTTACATTATAAGGAACAAAAATAGGATACCGAAACCCTTCTCAACAAGAAAATTAAAGGTGTGACCATCGCATGAGTAGGTGAATTTGTTGCTATTTGGAGGCAACTTGGCCAAACATTGAATTGCAATTGTTCTGATATTTCCAAAAAACCAAGTGCATTCAGCTAACACTACCGTCCCCTTGGCGACAAAGCTATAAATAAGAGGTTGCTTATCCATTATTGTTCTTCTTTAATGCTCCCAATTGATCTGAAAATAAGAGTGGAAAGAATTAAACACATAAACCATAGATACACTCCACTTGATTGTAAGGTTATGTAGCCAAGCTTGGATCCCTTCCAATTAAGCCTATCCCAAGTTAAATTTTCATCGTGAAGTCCATGGTCTATATACATGGCCCAGCATTTTGTTATACTGGTACACATCTGCATTCTCATCCCTACAACCTTTCATGTGTGACATATAATGACCATTCAAAACCAAATCCCTAATTAGGTTGAATAGAGAATGTCAACTCTTTTACTTCTATCCAAAATAATAAGAAAAGCTCTTCCTGATAAATCAACTAATGTCCAAAATCATACTCATAATTTAGAACAGTTATATCATTTTTTTGCTCATTTCTCTTTTTGTTCTCACGTCTCTATGTTCCTATAAGGAATAATACATGATATATAAAATTATAAAATAAGATGGAAATAAACAATAATGTGTTATATGCTTCTGTAATTAAAAAGAAAAATTGCAATAGCTTGACTATACTACAATTAAAGCATCCTGAAACACTTCATAAATTACTACCAAAGAATAATTAATACAAATAACTCACTGGTCCTTTATAACACTGATTCAGGAATGGTCGCCTCCGTAATTGTACAGATTTATTTAAATGATCCTACCAGATCTGTACTCTCTATTTCATGATAGATGGTCTAAATAAAACCTAGTATTATACCAATCCTCTATCTATTCATTCTACCTGATTTTATTGATAAACGTTGCCTTGATTCAGACCATTGGATTGAAAATGATTCAGAATCCCTTGGAAACCCAATGAATCCCATACCACTGTAGAGGAACCAAACCCTGTTTTGGATTTCTGTCCATGCAAAAACTCAGAATCTTTTCAGCGTATCACAGTCTGAAGCAAGAACATACTCAAATACTCAATTAAAATCAAGTCTTAAACATAAAACTAAAACAGAAGTTAAAAAAATTCCAAAACAAGGGTTTGACTGCCATATTTCAGGTACCTTTAATACAATACAACAAAGCAATATGATATAAATCTTTAATATTATATATTCGACAAAAAAATTGACAAAAAGAATAGAGCTCTCAACCTGTAACACCTTGCAATGCGATCAAAGAATTTCAGTGGGAGGTGAGACCGTGAGACTGTGAGAGAGGGAAAGATAGGGGTAGCGGCAAAAAAAAAAAAGCAAAATGATTCAACCAAACGAAAATTCAATTGATCAGACTATTACGCTGAAAAAAAACTATCATCGATCAAATAAGTGAGGGATAGGAAGAAAGATTAGATACCTCAATTGGCAAGCGCAATCAAGTTTATGTCCCGCCTTCTCCCTCACCGCATCCACTGCCTCCCATTTAGTCTGTGTTCTCTGGTTTAAAATAGGGAAGCGAACCATCGAAGGGGCGTCGAAGAATTCAAATTTAAAAATTAAACTTGAAACGTCATTGCTTGGAATATTTCAAATTGTGCTGCCGCGAAAGGAGTTTATGAGCGCGTCGTTCTTCAGACGGCTCTGTGCCACGTGGCTTTCGGTCAAATCGGACCGAGCAATTGAATTGACGGCGGATTGTAGCTAGCATCAAGGGTTTGGAGAAGGCCGTCGCTGTTCGAAGGAAGAGCGATGAGAGAAGGATGGCTCAGTGTCATTTTAGGTTCGTGAGGTGGGATTTAGGTCCAGATCTGTTGGCGAAGAGAAGTGGGAGGAAGGAAGGGGTAGGTCAGTAGAAAAAGAAAAGGACAAAAAAATAATTATTTATAAAACTTAAAATGGTCAAGATAAGAATCGGAAAAAGAAAGGGCCAAAAAAATAATAATTTATAAAACTTTAAAAGGATTGTTAGGCAAGAATCGAACCAGCGAACGTAGTAATAAGAGGCGCTGGTTCCAATTGCACTAAATAATTTTCGATAAAAACGTGAGGTCAAGAGACAATTTAACCCCTCATTTGGAACATCTAGTGCACAAATTATATTATCAACGGTTCAGATCAAATATTGAAGAGTTGGATACACCCTTGGTTTGAAGGTTTACACTCTTCCATTGGTGCTTTTAATATAGTAGAGATATATATATAGAGAGAGAGAGAGAGAGAGAGAGAGAGAGAGAGGATTCAATCAAAGCGCTTTGACCGGAGTCCCGGTTAAACATCTCAATTTTGAAAGTTCAAATGATCGATCCGAACCGTCAAATATGATCTCCGTATTGAAATCTCCTTGCCGACCAAAATTTTCATTTTTTTGAAATTTTTAAGTATTTTTTTCGGATTTTCAAAAACAACAATTTTTTAGGATTTAGAACAAATTAGATTAACAATTTTTAAAAATTCAAAAAATAAAAACTTAAAAAATAAAAAAAAATAAAAATTTTGGTCTGTAAGGATATTTCAATATAGAGATCATATTTGACGGTTTGGATTGATCATTTGAATTTGCAGATACATCCCACTAGCAAATTTTCACATTTGAAACCGTGGTTTGCAGTTGCAGATACATCCCACTAGCAACTGAAATCTCTACAACATATCCTGAATAATCCCCTATAAAACAAGTCAAAATTAACACATTATGAACCTGCTACATGAACAGCTTCATTTCATTACCACTGAAGATCGAGTCTCTTATCTGAGTGCGTGGAAAAGGGTACCGTGCAAAGCACAAGCTCGGCCTTCCGTCCCCTTCTCTTTTTCCATTCGACGCAAGCAAAGCATATCCTCTCACGAACTCAAAGCTTAAGCTTTGCTTTTGCATAGACAAACTACCTCTCTCTCTCTTCTGAATGGATCAGTGGAGTAGTCAAGGGGCACCGACGACCAAACTTGGTCGACCTCCCGATGGCAATCAATTGGATCCAAGGTTTCAACGATTGATTTACTCGTGAAATTTTAAACCAAGTTTTCTTTTTTTTCGACTTATGCTAGAATTAGTTTTCCTGTGGGTATATTCTGTGAGCTTGAATTGTGGAAACTGGTCTATTTTAACCATCGTTGAAGTAAAACTGCAGTATGAATTCTAATCGCTCTTTAATTTTCGCCGCCAGTCTATAATTTTATAGAGTTATCATCTTCAGTGTTCTTTCTAGTACTTATTGCTCACTTTTCATAGCTTTGGGTTCCAACAGAGAATTTAAATAAAATTGTTTCTATTTCTGTCGTCTTATTGCAGTTTTTCTGCTCGAAAGGTTCAGAAAGCTGATCGCGAAAAAATGAGACGGGATCGGCTAAATGAGCAATTTCAAGAATTGGGAAATGCTTTAGGTTTGATCTGTCTCTAATATATTTCTTAATAATTTATTATTGTTATTATTATTGTTGTTTTTTCTTTTTTCTGAACTTGGTCGTTCATTCAAGTAGAAACATCATGTTTCTGCCAGTTTGGTTTCATCATGTTTCATCATGGTTTCAGTACTGGTTAGAAATTTTTTGTGGATTTTGGTTTCTTGTGTGTTTAATTGACTTTTAATGGAGGGAGCAAGGTTTAACTGAGGCTGTAAATTTAAGTTTAAACACTACCTTTAGAATACTACAAGAAGAGATTTCTTTTGGATTGCCCTTCATCTGTTGTTTTGTTGCAATCCTGTATCAATAAATATTGTAGAAGAAGGTTTCAGCCTATGGATCAGAATTGCAATTTCTATCTTTAGATTCAGTGCATTACTTTTCTCCATCTAATTTTTTAATGTAATACACAAAGGCTAAATATAATTCAATATGCAGATCCAGAGCGACCCAAAAATGATAAAGTGACAATCCTTTCTGATGCTATCCAAGTGCTGAAAGATTTAAATGCTGAAGTAAATAGGCTGAAAGCTGAATATGCCTCCCTCTCTGAAGAGTCACGCGAGGTAAAATTGTAATTTTAGTCCTAGACAGTTGCAATGTCAGCCACTTTGGCTATTATTTGATTGGCGTGCTATAATTTTGGCAAGTTTTCAGTTTGGCCTCATTCACACTAATTGAGATTGACAAAATTCCTTCAATGAAGCACAAGTGGTTCAATTTTCCCAATTTAACTTAACTTATCTTTTTATTGTGTAATTTGTCCTTGATTATACATAATCCATCGACATATGTTCCCTGGTTAACTATTGTATTCTCTATTTAACAGCTAACACAGGAGAAAAATGAGCTAAGAGATGAAAAGGCCACATTGAAATCTGACATTGACAGCTTGAATGCTCAATACCAGCAAAGGCTCAGAATGTCATACCCCTGGGCTGGACTGGACCATCCAGTTGTCATGGGGCCATACCCATTTCCTGTGCCAGTTCCGATCCCGTCCACTGCTGTCCCAGTCCAACCCTACCCTTTCTACAGACCTTACTTTCCATTTCCTCAATCCTGTAATAATGCACAACCTGGTGTGGATACCAGTGTTCCTCCACAAACAGGCAATAACAGGTGCGATGGTGTTGTTAGTGAAGAAGCTTCTAGAAGCAAGAGGAGTGATGAATGTAGTGATGTAGCAACAGAATTGGAACTAAAGATGCCCGGTTATGTGGGTCCCTCCCATTCAAAGGCCACAAGTAATAAGGTATGGTCATTGAAATCTTTGTTTATGTTGCTTGTGCATCAGTGTGGGTGAGAAAAAGATTGAACGATTGGTGTTATCGGGCACATGATGGCACAATACCATTAGCTGGTACTGAGTATACCATCAGAAAAGTACATTAAAATACATAAAAGTATACTTATCAATCCTTCCCCCTTTTCTCAGGACTCATCGACTGATGTGAGAAAGAAGCAACAATGGTCAAGAGAAAGTAGTTCAAGTAGGTCCAGTTCTAGTTCAGTGCAGGACAGCTCTTGTAATAGCATCACTGTAGACGGGTCGGCTTCAAATAACAATTAATCGACTCTTTATTCGAAGAGCACCCCAAACTTGGTAAATACACTATCTAACCTTATTCTTCTTGGAAGGTTAGATAGTTTCCTCTGATTAGAAAGTGAAATTGATGTGTTGAATATGTACATGGAGAGTAAATGCAGTATTATTTGTTAGTCAAAACTAAAGTAATGATAACATGCTTGATGTAACCTTCACATAATATGTTCACTAAATTGGAGAAATAAATGAGGTGTGAACATCTCCCTTAGATATTAACAATTGAAATTTTGTACTTAGTGAAACTATCGTGTAAATTTCTAATTTTGCATTGAGCAGTCTAACTGGCAAATCTGATATACATAATTTGCCTGTTTGTCCATGTCATGTTTAGGATACAGCATGCATGGCATTTAATTTAAAGAATTCATGGCTTCACTATTTTCAGTTTTTCATACAACTTTGCTTTGATGCCTTCAGTTTCTCCTACAACTCCTTTTCTTTCTTATTTTTCTTTGATTTTTTGCCTACCCAAACCTCTCTTTCTCTTCATGTGCCTATTGGAGAGGCGGAGGTTTCATAAGAGGAGATAAAGATCTGCATGTTCTTCACCTTCCACTTTCTAGTTAGTGTGGATTCCAACCTCAGGAGAGAGATGGAGAGGGGACATTGAGCTTGGAAGAAAGAATAGCCAGAGAGGCTGTGCGGATTGGCTCTCTCTACTCGACATGGCCAAATGTTTTCAGTCTTTTCTTCAAGCTGACCCAAAATCACCATCTCCAATCTCCTCCATTCGCTATTGATTCAGGCCAGAAAATGGGATCCAGATCCCTTTAGTGTCACAAGACACACCAATGAATTGACTGGAAAATAAGCCTGTTGATGGTTTACCTGTCTATATTGAAGGCATTGTTGGAGGAGGGCTGATGCAAGCCGGTGCCGAATATGTGGAAATACTGGTAAGCTTAATTTATACCTCTTGTTTAATGTTAGTATTGTCGACATAATATCCTCTTTACTTTTATCTTTTGGCTTTTTGTTTATGTTTATGTGTGTACTTTACCACTTTCTAAAGTTGCAGAATGCTCCAGAGATTGGAAATGAAATTCACAATAAATTAAGAGATGCGCCATGTCAGGTAAGAAATGGAACTTACAAGATATTATGAGATGATTTTATGTGTGTACTTGTTAGAACAAAAGACTGTTGTTGTTTGTTTGTTATGAGATGATTTTATTTGTGTACTGCACTTTTTTTAAGGCCATATCCAACAACTAAAATAACAAACAAAATGCTGCTCTTGAAATTTCAGAGTTTATGAGGATTGAGAATTGAATCATTTGACAATCTATGCCTTTCAAGCAGGGGAGTAGAATTTGGTTTGGTTTACATCTTTTTTTTTTGTTATGCCCGTCATGTTCTAGGGAGAGAACTTATTAATTCCAGTGTTTCAGTGGATCTTCGTCTCCCGTTGACTATACAGGGGAACTAAAAATGGTCCTTTAGCAATTATATTCTGCTCATATGTTACCTAAATTAATTGGTTTGACAAAATAGTTACCAAAGCATATTATTGATTTTAGTACTGGAAGTGAGTTTGATCATTTATCTGCATGCTATGTGACATGCTGCAACCATAAATGTTTAAAAAGTTCGGCTTAGGTCTGCCAGTTATTTAAATAGAAATGTAAGGTTAGCATTTTTTTAAAGTAAAATATTAAGTAGGTATAAAACAATTTAAATAGGAATGTAATTTATATAATTTTCTTTATCTTAGGGGATATTGAAACAGATGCTAGGCAATGCCTCATCGTACTGTCCGACATCGACATCAACATCAACATGGCAGTTAGTAACTGTCGGCTTAACTGAATTGAAGCTCAAAATGTCAAGAAAGGAGTTCCTTTGGGTTTTCCTATATATATGGCGGTTTCCTATATATCAAGCGTTCGATTCGATGCTTTTCTAATTATAGAGCGAATATTCCTTCTAAGCATTACCAATCTACACTTTACCCATGTCCCATTATGATTTTTAACTTTTAAGACAATCATCATCATCACCATATTGTGTCCTCGTCGTTGTCGTCATTATATTGCAACTACAGATTATTCGTGAAAATAACTCCAAGTAATTATGTTCACCTAAGAGAACCAACTTTTGTTACAGTGAGCAAGTACAATGCTAACTTGAGTAGAGGATACAACTTTGAAACCCGCAAAAAAAAAAAAAAATAATAAATAATTGTAGATTTTAAAGTTAAATACTTTGATCTATCTCAAAGAAAATAAAATAAGAAAAACATTTATCCACAATTGTGTGGAACCTTTTATATATGGAGAGACATGTAAAACATAATCAGCCCGAGTGATGCAGAAACAAAAAATTCAGGATATGCATAAACTGATAAACGTCGTCCCGATCATGCTAATTGAGAAATTCTAAACATCGCTTTGGCAAGCACTTGTCTTAGAATACTAGGTTTTGTACAATGACATCTTCTCTAATAATTTTAAAAAATTACAATATTTTTTGTTTGCTATCAGTTTTAGATTCTCAAAGAAAAGGAACCAAAAAGGAAAATAATAATAATAATTTAGTGGGAAGTTTTTGTCTGTATGAAAAATCCGAATCTAATCACGTAATATTTTAACAGTGCATTTTAATCAGCGTAAAAGAAAATAGGATTTTGCTAATGTATAATCCATTAATACTGCAAAATGAGAGCCCTGTATACAAGTCATATTGCATTTTGTACCTCCTGAATAGCATCAGATTATTTATATGAACAATTAATAATGCAAAAGGCTTTGCAAACGCTTGCCTTGGCCGTCAGATATAGTATAGTCGGGCCAGATCACTCATGAAATAAACAGTCGATATCATCATCTCATATATAAAATAAAGTTAGTACTAGTGGAATTGTCAACCGATAGGCGGAGCCCACCACATGCGGAGGCACTGAATTTTCATTATCCGTTGCAATGACAATTAATGTTGGTTGGCTGTGCTCTTCTTCGATCCATTAACTATTTAACCAGGCCGGAACGACCCGCCACGCAAAGATTTGCATATAGGTAACCGCAATTTTTTTTTTGAGGGGAAAGCTGAGCTAATCTGCACCGTCGTTTTTAGATCAGGTGAGAAACACAAAACTAAAACTAAGTTACTGAGCTCGAATATTTTACAAGTCAATTCAAATTAAATGCAATTTGTTCAAAAGATAGTTCGCAGTCTAAACTTGTACATAAATGTTTGGTAAATTTTAAGGTTCTTAGGTAGGTACAATTATATCTTTTCTATACATACATTTAATTCTTTTGTACTTGAGTCAACAGATGATAAGCTCGATCATTCTGGTCTTTTCAAATTTATGAATATGAATGATTCAAATTGATAAACTCAATTTAATAAAAATTAAAAGCACAACTCATACTTCAAACCAAGAATAGTTCATGCATGCGAGTGCGACTTATTTACACCCGTCGAAGTAGAACCTAGACCTGCCTTCAGACTCTTTTTTACACGTCGGACTGGAGGTACACGTACACCTGCTTCGGACGATATTGCAAAATAATATCAACAGAACCTACGTCGCAAGATTCTTGTTAGGGAAGACAATTAAATGCTGGCAAAGGGGGATCAATATCAGAAAGTAACCTTAGTAGCCGCTATCAAGAATTTCTAAAAAAAATAACAAAAAGTAAGAAGACTATCAATATCAGCGTTTATTTCTGAGTTCCAATTTTTAAACCCACCATCACGCCAAAGAACAAAAAATACAAAAAAAGAGAATAAGTTTGAAAATAAACTTATTAAACATAACAAGTATACACTAGTCACTCATCATATTATTACGCGAAAATATTAGTAGACCTCTAATTCTACCATCCACATGCTACAACAAAATGAAACAAAAAAGATGAAACAACAAAGGCAACAAGCTGTATTAATCAGATCCAAAGAACCTCCTTCTAAAGCATAGAAAGGCTTTTTTTTTTTTAAAAAAAAAAAGGAAAAACCTCATTCAAAACCTGATCCCAGCAACACTCTCTTAATGTGGCCGAATAAAGGTATAAGTGCAACTAGTGCAATCTGGAGCTGCTCCGAGCTATTAAACCTAATCCCAACCTGTCCAGAGCCCTTATTACTCACATTACCGTGCAAAACCAAGTTTGAACCTCTACCAACAGGCAACTGAGACTGACAATTCAGCCCCAGAGCCAGCTCACCATGCCAATCCACAATAGAAAGAGCAAGTGTGGACAGCATTCGACCAATTGGGTAGTCCTTGTCCTTCAAGGTCACCTCGACACGGCCCCCAGAGGCAATCTCACCACGACCAGTCATCACACCTCCACTTACAAGCATCTTGAGTTGCTTATTAACAACTAGCTTGTCTTCTATTTTCACACCAGCTGACACCGAGTCACCTAAGAAATTGACTGAAACACCTGCAGATGTGTCATTGCGCTTGAAATTGCGAAACCTTGTCTCCCCTCGTACTGTGTATGACATGTCCTTGCCAACAGACTGGAGATCAAGGCCTAGAGAGCTGGACTTGCCTTCACCATGCTTGAGAGAACTGGACACATCCAGCTGCAAGGAGCATTCCTTCTTGTCTTTTGTAAGCTGACCAGATAGTGACACTGGTAGCTTATCCTTCATGACAAAGAGACGTTCTAGGTTTAAACCCTCATAACCAATATCATGGTCCCACCCATGGAGGTCCAAGACAGGACGTACCAGCCATTGGTTTGACGAGTCCAGATAGCGGTACCTGTGAACTGGTGCATCAGAATCAAAAGATGCAGGAAGGGCCATGTCAGGCATGGGCACGGGAACTGAAGCAGGCCCACCTGCTTCATCCTCTTCCAGCTTTTCGCCAGCATCATAGTTTGATTCCCGTTGCGCCTCAGCCATTTTCTTGGCCATTTTTCTCCTCTTTCTCTCCTCTTTCAACTGCTTCTTCAGAAAGAGCTTCTCCCTGTAGTCAATCTCATCTAAATATGCCTTTCTTTGTAGCTTGCTCAATTTGGCAAGTTGCGACTTTGTTAACCTCCGAAATGGAGGTAGGTCATCATAATCTGAGCCATCATCAGAATCTGATCCGTCATCCAATTCATCTAGCAACTCATCCTCTTCACCAAACTGATCCTCTTCTGGAAGCTTCACCGGAGGCCTGGACTGGAGAAGAGTGGACAGAAAATATGGCAATGGCGGAGCCCGCCGACTTAATGTCCGATTATATGGTGCACTATCTTCCAGCTTAAGCAATGCATTTGCCTCACCAAGAATTTTTGAGGCGAAAGAAAGCAACAACAGTTGTGGTTCCCAAACTGTACCATTTGGTAAGACCCGTTTACCCGCTCGGTTCATGCGGCAGGCTGAGTGGTTCTCAACCAAAGATACTGGGTTCATTAACCGCACATCACCAGCTGCCTGACGAATATTTTGTTGCACAATGTGAGTCCGTTGTGTCACGAACATGTCATAGGTTAGTGGTATGCCATTGGGCCCATCAGGTGGAGCTGATGCAGCATGTGTCAGAACAATAATCGCATTGAACCAGATTGACGATCCAAACACATTTGTAATTGTTCGTAAGAGCCCGACATCACCATAGTCCCGGCTTTGCACATCTAACCGGTCAAAATAGAGAACAATATCAGGTGGGTTGTTTTTTACGAACTTCTTAACTGACTGGAGAATCTTCTCATTTTTTTGTGTGTCAGAAGAGGAGGTGGATAGACCAGGTGTATCAATAATTTTCACATTGATGCCCTGAATCACGCCAGATATCTCTTGAACCGACCTGGTACCAGGTCCAAACGTGTGGACTTGGACAAGCGACTCGTTGAAGAGTGAATTGATGGTGGAGCTCTTTCCAACACCAGCCTTCCCAAGAAGCATTATGGTGCATGAGAAATCAAGTGGCTCATTTCCAGAAAGTTCTTGTTGCTCCGCCAAGACGCTTGCCCTGTCAAAGCTGACAACTACAGGTCGAGTTGAGTTTCTCCTCAGCTGCTCTGCTAACCCAAGACGGTACAACACCTGTGCAATCAACCAAAGAAGTATTACTCTTAGCAATGCATAGGTCAGTCAAAGGGATCCATATCCATTGAGCAATATCTCATACCGGTCAAGTTGTACATACTGGCATGTGCGACTGGATTCTAGCACATTAGCAAAATATCATATAAGAGTCCCAGTAAGCACTAATTATATCACAATCTTCATCATTTGCCAGACAAATGCACACAACTACCTGTACAAAGGCATACCTCCTCTTAAAAGATAAAAATGAATAAGAATCTCACTGGTGCTGAACTTATAAGAGTGGACGGAACACAATTATGTATTGCTTTACAGGTACAGACTACTACAGAGCATGATGGTAATTATTAATTAGTAATTACATCAAAAACTTAATCATGAAATAAATAAAAAAAAAAAACCTGTGCAACAACAGTGTTGTGAGGTGTCTGGCCAAGCCGATGCACCAGTCTCAAAAACTTAACCCTAATATTCTGAAGTTTCTCTCTTATCTCATCATGCTCCCCCACTTCATCAGTAATTGTCTCATCTGATTGCTGAGGCTGCCTCTGTGGTGCCGCAGCACGTCCATTTGGCACATGTTGCACTGAACGGGTTGAGGAAGGGTCCGGTAAGGATGCAGAACCGAGACCAGCTGGCCTGGCAGGTGCAGGTGATGTTTCCGGTTCCCGTGCTGGTGCAGGTACAGGTGCCGGTTCTGCTGCCTGTGGCAGAGTATCAGTCGAATTTTCATCATTATCAGAGGTGGAGTCAGATGCATCCTCAACCAAAGGAGACTCATCAAATTGGTCCCTGACGATACTTTCACTTGCATTATCAGCCTCCATTTCTCGAATTTCATCTTCTACTCTGTTTTTAACAAGACCATGCATAGCCTCATTACTATGCACCATATCTCCAGCTGTAGGATTTACACTTGAACCATTTGCATGGCCCAAGTTAGACCCATTGACATCAGTTGTCTCACTGTTAACAGGCTCAATGTCATAGGTCTGCAAGTATCTATCAGCAATTGATGTTAAAACAGGCTCAATAACAGCATTAGAGTCAAATAAGGCAGACTCCTGAGTTATGTCCTCATTGACCTGGACATCTCCACTTGGTATCCCATTGGAGATAGGTTTGATGTCCCGTGAATCCTGAATGTTTCCGCTTTCTGTCTCATCTGATGTGAGGATGATTGGTCTGAGGTCCCCGGATTCCTGAACAACCTCCTTCTGAAGACCTTCTTCACATGACTGCAGCTGTACATTTTGTGTCTCATCAGATGTCACAGTGGTTGGATTAATGTCCTTTGTTTCCTGGACCATCTCCTTTTGAGAGACCTCTTCATAGGGCTCTTCACTTCGTCTCCCATTGGACAACCCTGAGAGAGAGCTTCTGTCCCTGGTTTCTGCGACTATCTCCTCTTGAGGAATATCATCATATGACTGGTGTTCTCCATTCTGCGGCTTGTCTGATTTCACTATGATTGGATCAGTCACTGTACCATTCCCTCTATTTGCACCTAACCCTTCACTAGCAACAATCTCTCTTTCTCCATCAAAGGCATCAATTTCCTTTTCAGTTACTAAACCAGGCGAGACATCTTGAGCCTCTTCAATTATCTTCTCATGAGGGACCTCTTTCTTCAACATCACCTCACCATTTTCCATCCCTTCTAATTCCCCTAATATGAAGTCTGTTTCCCTACCATTAACCTCTCCACTTGTACCAGCCTCCTCTTCTCCATTAGAATTTTCTTGCTCAGTTTCATGGTTCAACCCATCATTATACACGGCATAGACTGGTTCAAATTTCTCCTGTGGATTAATAACCTCAGTTTCCACTATATCAGGAATTATATCACTACTATGATTATCAGCATTATCCTCCTGGATTTCCCTAATAACCACCTCATCATCTCTATTACGTAGTTCTAATTCATTATTCACGTCATCAAAGGAATGAAAATTGTCTGAATTGCGCTCATACTTCTCTTTTTTGTTTCCATCAGACACCTCTGGAGCAATTGCTTCAATAACCTTTTCATTATTATCAACATTTTTCTCTTTCTCTTCAACCAGCGGTTCAATCGCATCCTGAAAAACATCTCCATCTAAGCCGTCTACTGTATCTGCTGACATAATTGGTTCAGAAGATTCATTCTCCTCATCATGTGAATGAAGCGTAGTTTCATCTTTGGCGGACTCCATCAGGACTTGTCAGATCTGAGCACAAACATGAAGGTAATTGGTCAAGGAACCGGCCAAAAGATGTCAAATAATCAGACATTAAAGGATGTTAGAAGCAGCAGACAATGAAAGCATGGACAACAATACAGACATAATTGTAATGATATCTCCCCTATTTTCTATACACAGGTAGTTGACCAAAGTAGGAGAAATTCGGTTTCAAATAAAACTTACCGTGCCTTTTGAATCTTATTTAAAAAAAAACAAATAAGTAATAAAATTAAGGTGATAAAAAGAGGAATTGAAAGAGAAAAAAAAAACAACAAAGAGAAACTAGGATTAAGGCTCATTACAGATAGAAGTGACTAACATTTCAACAAGCAATAATCCCTCGCAACTATCTAATTGCAATTAGGTTCCATTAAATTAGTTCCATATCGGCCAACCTCAGATACAAAAACAATATAGTGTCCATATTCATTTCTTCCTATTTGATAATTCTTAAATCTAATTTGGGAAAAACCCTAATCCAAAAAATAAAATAAATAAATTAGCTCCCTCCATATCTCTCCTCCAATAAACCATTTATCTAATTCAAGTAAAACCCAACACCACAATTTCCTCACAAACCATTTCAACAAACAAATCAACAATTCAGCTAAATGCGAAAGAAATTTATACACCAAACAAAAACGAAATGAAATAAGACCGATCTAACCTTTCTGAAATCCGACGCCAGAAGGAGACGACTGGAGAGTAGAGCTCACCGGTAAAGGAAGAGAGAGTGTAAGGCAAGAGAGGAAGAGAGCGCTAGGGTTTCTGAACAAGAAATGGGGACTGGACTTTGGATTGCGGTTTGGAGAAGCAATTAGCCTGATAGTCTTTTTTTCTTATAAACTTTGGAATATTTGCTAAGCAGCCCCTGTATAATGTATTTACTTTACTTTTACTTTTAATTTAAAAAGTGCATATGGGTCTGTTTTCTCGAAAGGATAATTAGATTGATGTGACTATCAAAATTAGATAATTAGAGATATGCCATTGTTAGTTTGCTAATTAAATTTATACCACTATCAAATTATTTAAATTAGATATATGTTATTATCTTATTTCAATCTATCATCCTTAATGAATCATAAAACAAAAAGCGCTGAACAACCAAAGTGACATTTAGTATGGTAATTTAGAGAAAGCTTCACATAAAATTTGGCCCATATATATGTTATCTTTCGCATATTTTAATTCAGGAAAAATACGAACAGAGGCATTAATTTGGAAAAAATACGAACATATTTCGGTCCATATGTTACCTTCGCATTTGAACATATTTTGGTCCATGTGTCACCTTCACTCACCATACTAATTGTTACCATTATATTTCATTACCAATGATAATGATTTGGGTTTATTGTTTTTCTAGCGATGGTATTTTTCTAATTTCAAATTTTTATAATGGCATTAAACTAATTTGTCATTTAGTATGATATTTTTTATTTTAAATTTTTACAGTGGCATATTTAAAAGAATAAAATTGGAAAATCAATTTGTCGATGATAAAAATCTAATTTTTACTATTTTATAATGACATAAAATTAATTTGACATTTAGTGATAATATTTTATTAATTTTAAATTTTTAAGTGATATAAATCTAATTAATTCTTTCTCGGAACAATGGTAACCGGTAAGAAAAAAAAGCTGCACGTGAATAACACAAAATGCGATGAGCCCATGAGAAGTGAGATCCATAAAATAATCGAGTTTGCAAATATTAGATACAAACCTTCTTAATAACGTGTTCTATGGAAATCAAATATCGAACTTGGCAAATTCTTTAGTACCAATTTTTAGATAATTTGAAAAATAAATTGTTACTTTAATTAAAAATATTAACGACTGTGATTAATCAGGACCGAAATCAGACTAAAAAAGTTTATCCACTGCACAGTGACGCAAAATCAAGTAAAGATATCGCGAGTTTCACAAAAGAATTGTTTTTGAACGATTTTGTATAGAATACTATGTCATTTTATATCATATATGTTTGTTTGAATATTTAGTATTGAAATATTTTATGTCAGCTATAGATGATTACCGTAAATCTAATTTATTTCATAGTAAATTAACTAAATGAAGCATCATAATTTGATAAAAAAATTTTATTAGATTATAGTCATTGTATGTGATCTCTTTGATTGCTTTAATAGTAAATACTCAATTATACTATATTGGATGTAAATTTTGCCCTTTTTTCATTCATTTAAAGAGAATAAATAAACGAAGAGAATTCTAAAAACGTCTTTACCATCTCATAAAAGATAACTACATTTTTATCTAATTATAATGATGTATGCTCTTCAGAACTGTGAATTCTAAATTTGTAGTTTTGGTATATTATATAAATTGCAGAACCTTAAACTACAAATTAATTATAAAATATATTATATTATGAATACGATATTTCATCTATCAATTTTATGTCGCATTTGAACTTTGAATTGTATTATGTCGAGTTGTGCCGTACATAACAGCCATGCTGTATTAATTTAAACATGCACGGACACGTGTATATATCACTTGCATAAGACGTGTCATGATTAAAAGTACAACACATTTCAGGTGTTCATGTACCTGCGATGGTTGTAATTTGTAAGGATGCATTTGATTCGTTCTTTTAATTTGGACAATTACAGGAATACGACGGCCAGTATCCTCAGCCAACTTTTTAAAGTTTACAGAGTGTCAATTTTTAATTTGAACTGTTCAATTTAATCTCGACGTTTAAATTTTTTTCGGACTTATCAATTTAGTATTATGTACGGAGCATCTATTAACCGTTGAAATTAGATCTAACAGTTGAGATCAAAAGTTGGCCAATGTACTATTACTAGTTGCTAGTATTGGGACCAGGATTATCTACGTTTTTTTAAACCAGCACCGCAAGTCTTCCAATCTAATTTCATAGATTTTTACGGACTACGTGAATCTCGATGATATGATATTAATCACGAAATATTCATTATTAATTTGATGGTCACGAATTAAAGAATTAAATATGTGTACTGCGGATTTTTAAACAACCCACAAAAAATCTCATTGCGCTGGTGTTGGGTTCGCTATGAATATCATAAATGAACACGTCAGTCAAGCTCCAAATTTCCCGAGTCCTGACATTACTCATTTCATTTTTCTGTCTGCTCCGCTCAGTCAAAAACCAGTCTCGTGAAATTAACCTAAACAGAACAAAATGCTTCACAAATTGTGCATCTCATTAATATTTACCATTCAGCCAAAGGAGACCAACAGAAAGAGGAAAAAAACAAAAGAGGTCAAAGAGGGGAGCTAGTGAGGTGCCCGAAAGCTGGATTTCTAATTACAATATTATCTTCATAATTTATGGTTTGAAGGGGTTCCATACTTGCAATCTTGCATTGTTATTTTGTTTTTGACTTGTTGACTTTCGACTTTTCCTGACTATTAGGTTCATAGGTTGAGAATCTGCGATTAGCATCTTCAATAAAGAATCCCATCTCCTGGCAATTATTTAACCAATATATAGATTTTTTTTTTTACTTTTTTTACTTCCATTCCTTGGAACTAAAAGCAAAAACCAACTATGGTGTAAAGTGTAAACTCATTTCCAATAACGGGTTAGACGAATGAGACTTTCTGGAATCGAGTGATTTCCGGAAATTTAGCATAAAACGAACCAAACACTCTTTAACAAGAAGTTTGTTTCGCTAGGTAGTTTGTCGCAAAAAAAAAAAAAAAAAAAGGTTTGTTTCAAGTCGATAAACCAAACACTATGGTTGATTCTTATTTCATGCTTTCATTTGATCAATTTGATTTATGGCTGGATGTCAATCGATAGACGAAAGATATTATCATTTTGTTTTACATCTAGAATGGAAAGAGCAATGATTAAGTACCAATAATTTGTCAAAATATTTTTGTTATAAAGAAATTTATATTTTTATTAAATTATGTTTCTCATGTTGATATTTTTATTTTAATTTTTATCAGAGTATAAATATTTTTGAAATTTTTATTTACCCACACATTAAATGGGTACGCTTTCTAAGTTGATTTAAATATGTATTTTTAAGTTTATATTTTCATAAAATCATAAATTAGACCAGCCACCATAAACGATTATCAAGTATGTATTTTCTAAATTAAATATGTTGTTGAATATTTTTTTCTTAGGAAATGGAATTCTATTTTCATTGATTCTTCTGAAATGGAATTCTATTTCCATTGATTCTTCTTATCGGAATGGATACGGTGCCGAGAATTGATTTCAATCCTAATGATTTGGCGAGAAAATAATTGCCCTGCGAATTCTCGTAAGAAACATAGAAATTTGGCGTGATTTAGCTCTCCGATACTCTCGTGTCCATTTGACCAAATTGCCCTTATAGTTTTTCCCGATAATCAACTCTCTCCTGCGATTTTTTTTTTAGAAAACATTGGCAGAGGCTGCCAAAGGAAACAAACATAAAGGAAAGCAAAATAAACCAAAAATACAAGAACACCCTCAAAACTAAATAGCCATTAGCAGAAACGTAGGTACGCCTTGGCCTCCTCCATAATCCAGCTGCTGATTGAAAGCACATCTCTACTCCTTCCTCTGAAAATTCTATTGTTCCTTTCCCCCAAACTGCCCAGAAGGCCATTGAAAGCAACACATGAAAGTTCATATCAGTCCAGTTCTGTTGAATGGTTAGAAGCATGTGTAAGGCCGTGTAGGCAGTTTGTAAGGCCGGCAAGGCATGTGTGAATATGATTCTTCCCCAAATTGCCAAGGTGAAAGGACATGAGAAAAAGAGATGTAGAGAATCCTCTAGGATCTGTTGCTGGCATAAGATGCAGTGAGGTTGCAATGTTAGCAAATTCCTCCTCCTGCGATTTGGTCCTCTAGGATCTCTAGGATCTGTTGCTGGAAATTACTCTGTACCTTCAATAGCCTTCACGACCTCATTCAAGCATTGGACTGTGCGAAATTAGATTATTGGTGAATTTGGCTCAAAATTGGAGCATAGTTTTCTATTTTAAAGATGGGATCGGAATTTTCATTTTAAGCATTGGAGTGATGCCAGAATCTGGTTTCAGCTATAGTCGTTCTTGGTTTTGTAAAGTTGATTATTAGCTATTACCTATTAAAAACTTGATTTAGATTATACTAATGTCTCGGTGTTTTCAAATTCTACAGGGAAAGTCTTCTTCATTGCTTTAATATAGGCAACATCTTTGTTTATATCGTATATATGTATCGAAGAGATATGTACGAGGACAAATTGGTCAAATTTTAAAAGATATAATTATTTCTTTCCCATTTTTATATGGTTTCAATCACCAAATTTTTCAATTCATCTCACATCATTCCGGTCATCAAATTTGATTTGAAATTCATTTTTTTTGAACTCTATTCTATTGAAATGAATTGAAATCTTATTAATGTTCATTCCGATCAGAGCCTTAAAAGGCCGTAGGCAAAGTTGGACATCTACATTGGACAAATTTGTTATGTTAATTCAAATTATTCTACTCAGTGACCACTGACCAAGTCTTACTGTAATTTTACTGCTTCTATTATTCTTTCAACAACAACAACAACAACAACTAAGCATTTTTTTCCCAAACAAGTTGGGGTCAGTTGTTATCTAAGCCTTCTATTATTCTTTCAATAAAAAAAAATAATTTCAGTTGTTATCTAAATCATTTCTGTCTTGTTTCTTAGACTGGATCGTTCATTTCAAATATTAACAATTGGTCAGATAATAACAGTAACTCAAAATTTGGTTATAAAAAAAAGTAAAACTTTTATCAAGATTATAGATGAAAGTTATAATAAAGTAATAGTTAATAACAGATTGCTTAATTAGAGAAGTTAATTAGCTCTTTTCAGTTTTCTCAACCAGGGCTCTCCTAAATTGGGGAAAAACTTGTAGAAGCAAAACAAATGAAAAAAACATATATATAATTCATAACAGACGAGAAAGCTCTAAGCGATATCATATTGTAACTATTTTTCTAACTAAATTTTAAAAGTTCAAACAGATACCAAATTGGAGAGAGGAAAAATAAAGATAAATGTTAATCCATAGAATCAGCATACGAGAAACCTTTACCTCATCGATCATAATAAACAAATAAATATTTCTGCATCCATATTTATTTGGGTGATAGCAGTGAAATGAAGACAAACAAGATATTCGGTCTAATACTAATTATTGCAATAAAGAAAGATTCATTTTAACTTGCAGTTCTTCAACCCTAACATCTAAATCTAAATTAAATTTAAAGAAAAATATATTTAAACATTCACCTCATGTTGCCTTCCCTCAAAACATCAATCATGTCGTATATTTTCTTCTCAGCCTTTGATTGAACCTGAATAAAAGTAACACACAGCTGTAATTTGTAATTTCTGAAGCAAGAGGGAGAAAAAACATAAAATAAGTTTTTGTTTTATTATTATTTTTTTCATTCAATGAAAAAGTGTCAAACGGGGAAATCACAAAATAGAAAACTTATATGCACTAAACCAGCAAGTGGAATTCAATTACAAGTTTCAAGAAATTGAAAAGAGAATAACGATTGACCTTCTTATGAAGAAAAATGGCAGCATCAATGCTTCCCTCGGCATATATTGAGCGGCCACCAACATTATGTTGGAACTCGAAAGACACCCTGATGAAAGAAAAATTAACTTAATAAAAAATAAAAATAAGCTACAATTGTTAGTTAAAATTAAAATTTATTACGTTTCATCTGGTGATGTGAGATTATAAACATGGTATGCGTGGCCTGACAAGTACTCCTCTGGCACACCTACCATGTTAATTTGTTCCTCAGGGTCACGTATCATTTCTATCTGTTTCACAAGACAAAAAAAGGAAATTGTTATCAATGAACTCAATACTGGTGAATAGAGATTAAAAAGGAAAGAATTCAACAATCAACACAAGGTCTAGTTGCATTGCATTACATGTAATCCCCCTTTCATTCACCTCTTAGTAACCAAACAGTGACAAATGCAGTGAAACACTTCTTAAAAATATGTGCGCTAAGAGATATATTAATATTACTTCTGTTATTCTACTCCTGTCCTGAATAAAATCCACACACACAAAATTACGTAGTAATCTTTCAGTTCCTTTCCCTTTCCCTCTGTTAAAACAACCTACAACACAAATTTAAGAGGACCATACAAGCCCACGAGTATAATCATATTCATCAAATTTGGATAATTTATGCATCGATTACAAAACCTAAGTAAGCTTAAAAAAAAAAAAAATTGTATTTTATAGTAGTACCTCATTCATATCAAAAATGGCACCCAATTTCTGAAAGCAAGCAATTACTGCCTTAGCAGTACCAGATGTGTCTAATTTCGTAGCCTGATGTGACTCCATAACCTACATAAAATTATGAGATAAACAAGATAAGATAAATCCTTGTTCTAATAAGCACCTCAAATTCGAAAGTATATATCAACCTGTAGTGCTTACATTCGACTAGATAAAATAGATTGACCAAGTACATTTCAGGACAGCGTGTTTCAAGAAATATAAATGGAATGCTATGAGACGGGTGGTTTCACAAATTGAAGAAAAATCAAAGTGCTTTGTGCAATGCTCATATTAGTGTCTTCAAAAGAAAATCCCAGATATATCAAGAGAGATTCGAACAAACAGAAATAATACAATATTTGCACCAAAACATAGCAGATATCTAGTTATACCTCCAATTTATATCCTGAAAATGCCCCTGGAAATTCCTCAGCCATGATTTCCATTGCTGCAAGAAAGGCCACGACCTAAAAGAAAAAGAGCAAACATAATGTTGTAAACAAGAAATTTTTATTTAAATCTGAGAATATGCAAAAGCTCCTCAGATTATGGCAACATAGTAAAAATGCATGACAAGCTTCATATAATGAATTTTATAAAGATTTCATAAGAATATAAGATGTAATAATCAGTCTGATATCATATCCTTAAGTAATGGTAGGCCGTCACTCAGAAAAAGCACTATAAAGGGAATTAAATAAACTTTCATGTTCCCTGTGAAACAAGCCAAAGACACTATGCTGAAGAAAAAGTGATTAAAACAGAAAAAACCAGCAGGGAGGATGAAGCATAGGAGATCACCTGTTTGCCCATCTGGGGCGATATGACAGCATAGACATTTGAATCCTGAACAGTTTTGTAGAGCAAGGGGCGATCCCCACCAGTTGTACCCATTACAAATGGCACCCCAAACTTACAATACCACTCAGCATTAGCTGTCAGACAAGACAGAATTAGCCTTCTCTTTGATAATTAACAAAAGCGCATAATCAATGTTACAAGGTTAATGCAACAGAATGTCAATTACAGTACCAGTAAGTAAAAACCAGAATATGTATAACACTGATTACAGCTGAAAGTTGAGTACATAGGCACAATGCTGTAAACTGAAGTGCAAATGTCATTTATGTCAGTGTCAAGGATACGCAAAATTGCCCCTAAAATTATTGCATAACTCCAAAAAGATCAGTCCTTACTATTGTTTGGCTTTCTGTACCATTCATATTATTTGCTAATAATGATACAAGGCAAAACAAGGAAACGAGCTATGAATGTATTTATTGAAGGGCAAGGCTCTTTCCCGAGTCATGTATAGAGACTACTACTCATAGTAAAGGATAAGAAAAAGAAACCAAAATAATTGGACAATTAATATACTTCATAATGGCAAATGCATAATGGGAATGCAGGTTATGTGGATTTAATGCCACTATCTAACAAAACAAAATAAATATTCTACTTATTTCTGTAGTTTTAGCAATATTTTGATAAAACATATGAATGTACTTTTAACGTATTAAAACTAAGTCTTCTGCCAATGAACTTCACAAAAGTGACCTTGACAGCTTCTGTCAAGTCTTCGAAAAAAAAACTTCACAAAAGTACCAGATTATTATACAAATATTCTACTCATTTTCTGCATTATGTCATAATTAACTGATACTACGGACCATTAACTGCAAAATTTATCTTAGTACAAATTTACCAGTCTGTACCATTGACAGCATTAGGCACGGTGTAATCCACAACAACAACATCAGGATACTTTTCTGTGACTGAGGAAAGAATTTCCTCTCTTTCTGATGGACCATGAACGCTGATTTCAATGTTACTAATTTCTAGGGTCCTGGCGGGTTTATCCAAGCTGCTAAAAGAAACTGGTACCAGTTGAAGCCCAGCAGAGACGGCAGCCTCAGCCACTGCCTTTCCCATCTTTCCAGTAACACCATTTACCTAAAATGAACAAATTCAACAACTAAAACAGTATATTCCTATATCATTGATAGAGTACTAAGGTTAAGGTTTTGTAAATTCTATGTCATAAACACTGAACCCTAAAGCCAGGGTGAGTCAATTTTTTGTAAAATAGAATTCAAATCACTCCCAAATTGGAGCCGTTTCTTTATCGTTACCAGTATGGGGAAGGAGAGATTGCGAGAATCAGCCATGGCATCCTGAGAAATTGCGACCGTTTCTCTTGTAAGAGCGCTTGTCACTAAGGTCGTTCGCTTAGTTCGAGCAAAGAATAGAGCGCACCGCCTGTTGTTGGGTCGAGGAAGGAGAGAACAATTGCCACTAAGAGTAAGAGAGAGCATTTCCACCTGGATTATTGTTCTTTTGGAAGCACACAGATTTTGGTGTTGTCGATGATACCGATATTGATAGGGACAACGTACGAGTTACAACAGTGTTTCTAAGAACTGGAAACTGGAAAATGGCAAAATTAAACAGAATGACCCAAACCAATAGTATGCATTTTAAGTGACTTTTGAATCTTAAAAAAAACAAATAAGTAATAAAATAAAGGTGATAAAAGAGGAATTGAAGAAAAACACAAGAAACATAAACTAGGATTAAGGCTCATTACAAATAAAGTGACTAACATTTGAACAAGCAATAACCCCTCACAACTATCTAAATGCATTTAGGTTGCAATAACCTCAGATGCAAAAACAAGATAGTGTCCATATTCATCTCTCTCTGTTTGATAATTCTTACATCTAATTTCGGAAAAACCCTAATCCAAAAAATAAAAATAAATAAATCAGCTCCCTCATTATCTTTCCTCCAATAAAGCTTTTGTCTAATTCAAGTAAAACCCAACACCACAATTTCCTCACGAACCATTTCAGCAAACAAATCAACAATTCAGTTAAATGCGAAAGAAACTTATATACCAAACGAAAACGAAATGAAATAAGGCCGATCTAACCTTTCTGGAGATCCAACGCCAGAAGGAGACGACTGGAGAGTGAAGCTCACCAGTAGAGGAAGAGAGTGTATAAGGCGAGAGAGGAAGAGAGCGCTAGGGTTTCTGAACAAGAAATGGGGACTGGACTTTGGATTGCGGTTTGGAGAAGCAATTAGTCTTTTTAGGCTCTGATCGGAACAGTGCTGTGGTGAGAAATGATTTCAATTCAATGGAAAAGAGTTGATCGGAAATTATTTCAATTATCTGTGATCGGAATAAACATATACAGGGGCCGTTTGGATCGCTTAGGAAGTTGGAGAATTTGGGGAAGTTGCAATTTTTAGGAATAAATTTATTGGGAAGTGTGTAATTTTGTGAAGAGTTTGAATTGTTTATAATAAATTTATGATAGGAAGATAAAATTCCTCAAAATCCCATGGGGATCCAAACGGCCCCACAGAAAATTGACGAGAATTGAACTCCCATAATCGGAAACTACACAAAAATAAAAAGAAAATTATTTCACGTTTTGAAATTGACTATTATACCCTCGTCTCTATCTCTTTGGCTGTGCTCCAGAACTTCTGTATTAGAGGAAGGGAACAGAATGGAAAGATGGAGAGAGAAATGATAAGTAATAGAAAGAAAGTAAAGTTATGACTTTACTTGCTCCAGTAGGAAAGAGGACGGAAAGAGTAAAGTTCAACATATAAATTAAATACGAGATTAACTTTACCATTTTACCCTTTGTCATCATATTTGGCATTATCTTTTAGAGGATATTTAAGTAAATTGATCAATCTTACTCGTTCTACCCTCCGATTCGGGAGTAACAAAATTGTGACTGTAATAGTACGGATGAACCTTGTCTTACTTTCCGTTCCCTTCAGTTTTTAATATTGGAGCGAGTAACAAATTACTCTGCCCCTTACTTTCCGTTCCTTTCCATCAAAAATCTCTGCGTGGAGCATACCCTTTAGAACTTGATGAGATCCTTTTCAGAACAGTTGAGCTCTAATATTTGAATAGATGCACTAGCTGGTACGTTTTGCAGGGATGGGTACCGATGAAGTTTAGAGGGCACATGTTGTACCAGAAAGGAGTCGGTTAGCATCTCAAATGAACGGGAAGGGGGTTTGTGGTGTTAATTGGTTATAGAAAGGCTTCATTATTTGGTGGGGAAGCAAATGATTGGGTATGGTGGGCTGTGTTTGGATTGAATGGGAAGAAGAGAATAAGGGAAGTGGGGAAGAAATTTATTATTAAACAATTCAAACTCTTCACAAAGTTACACACTTCCCAATATTTCTTCCCACTTCTTCCCTTCTTCCCTTCTTCCCACCCTCATCCAAACGGAGCCGTGATGAAATAATTGGTACCAAAGATGAACATGTGAGTTAACTGGTTGCTGTTATGTTCCGAACTGGGAATAACTAGAATTTGAGACTATTTTTATATTTTTTTAATAAATCAAAATTAAAAAAAAATAAAGAAGAAAACATGATAAATGATAGAAGAAAATTATTGTTGTATTTCTGATATGATAATCGAGTACAATGTTACCATATAAATAGTCTAACAAATATAATAAAAGGAAAATATTAATGAAAAGAATGATTATGCATAAATGTAAATAAAGATACAAAATAATCTTTGTTAAATCAATATAATTTGCATAGCAACCTTCGTCTTCTTGCCTTAACTGGGTTATTCAATAATTAGAATAATTTATTTCTATTTTGCCTAATTTGGATTTGGTCATGACAATACCTTCTCCTCACGAGATCCTTGACCTCGAGGATCAAAATCAAGAAACTCGAATCCATATAGCAGACATTACCTCCTCCTATTTCTACGAGATTAAGAATCTTATCTCGACAATGATGACATAAAAACCATATGGCTCTGCAATAATGCCACTTTTTGTGATTCTTCTTGACTATCTTCTTGTTTATGAGTTGTCAAATTGAAAAATCCTAAATTATCGCCCGTGGTCATTAATTTTACCAAGTTTGACCACAACCCATTGGCTGGCTTCACGATATTTTCATCACGTATCACAATGGTGTGTAGAGGTATTTTCACTTCTTTGGGCTCTTCAAGTTCAATTTGTGCAATTTCTTCTCCCTCATCATTAATCTCATCTGGCCATGCCTCTTCAACTTCCATAACTTTTACTAATTTTGCAAAATTACTCATAATTTGGTCGAATTGTGCTTGAAGTTGATTTTGTTGTAGTCGAAACATTTCTCGCATCTCATCTTGTTGCCTTTCGAAATCAACTCGAAACATTTCTATTGATTCTTTCATCAACTTGAGTTGTTCATGGACTTGCTGTAGAGTTTATGTGTAGAAATCTTCGTAAGCCATAGATCGTTTCTCTGATACCAATTGTTATGTCCCGAGTTGGGAATAACTAGAATTTGAAATTATTTTTATATTTTTGTAATAAAAACGAAATTAAAAAGAAAATAAAGAAGATAATATAATGATAAATGATAGAAGAAAATTATTGTTGTATTTATGATATGATAATCATATTCAATGTTTCCATATAAATAGTCTAACAAATATAATAAAAGGAAAATATTAATGAAAGGAATGAGTATGCATAAATGTAAAGATACAAAATAATCTTTGCTAAATCAATATTGTTAGAGTTATGTCTTAGAAGTCAATAATTTAATGACTTAATTATTAGTTTATGTTATGGATGATATATTATCATCTATTCCTAGGTTTATTATTGACAGATTATTCAGGTTGAGGATCTGAATTGTAGATCTCTGTGAATCATTTTTTAGAATGACAATAATAAATCTAAACGGTCCATAATCTTGATAATTAACAAGGAACATTAATTATCATATAAGATTAGTATGCAAGTTAAGTGATGATTAAGTTCTACAAATCATAGGTAAAGAGTTACCAACTTAATTGCATATGTGTATGTTATGGAACATAGTACAGGACTTGACCCAATGAAATAAACAAATGGATTGTGTTATGTGTCATTGTTTATTTCGTTATGATTTTGGTTCTAAGTTTGAGATGATTATCTTTTCCACATGAGGATAGGTTCTATAAATCTTGTCTACCGCTGATTCCCGTTAAGGGCTGCTATATGGACTTGATTTACGTTCTCTTGAATTGTGCGGGGAAAAGCTAATCATCAAGAAAACCGTATGTCCCTCATTAATTCACTTAGTGAGTGACGATATCTGTTTGGGCTCCTCGATGGAGTTGGATCGTATGCGCGCAACTAAGCGATCAACTCTAGATCAAGAAACGTATAATCTGCAAGAATGACACATTCCTATCTTGGATTATACGATGATATCGTGTGACATAAGAATCAAAATAGAGAAATACTTTTATTCTCTCATGCAGGATTTAAATACTGTAGCAGTACATTATTTATGCGAATTGGGAATCATAACGTGTTGCTAGATACCGCTTATGATTATTGGAATTAAATAGCGATTTAATTCCATGTCCAACATAGCATAAATCCTCAAAGGGTCACACATAATAAGGTGTTTAACCATACGTGTATTATTTATTTATTTGCAACAGTGAGTATTGCAAAATATGATAAGTTGATTAATTAATTAAATAATGTTATGGACCGTTATAATTAATTAAATCAAATGGATCATATAGAAATAAATTAATGCATTGTCTAATCTCTAAATAATTATTATTAAGTTAATAATTATTTATAAACAACACACTTAATTTAAATTAAGTTAATTGAGCTTTAATTTATTGGTAAATTAAATGTCCAATTTAATTAGCAATTGAATGAGCCTTTAATTAATTGAATTAAGGTAATAAAGAGATGAGTTTGTGGCCCATCAAAGCCCATAATGAGGCCGGCCTATATAGGTGGTAGGTGGGATGAATCACCATGTAATTTGTGTGAACTTTGTGCTAGGGTTTGGAGCCTATATAAGGACCTTTATGGAGGCTCCTTGAATGGTTGCTCTTTCCCCTTCCCTAGCCGCCCCTAGCCACCATAGGCGCCGGCCTCTCCTCTCTCTCTATTTCATTCTATTGCTCATGTGTTGAGCTCCCTTCTTCCACAAATTAATTGGTGAATTGATTGAAGAATGGGGAAGATTTGATATTAGACTTGTTATTCTCATCGCTAGCACGATTCGAGAATAACTTGGTTAATACCTTAGTGGACTCGAGGCCGCCGCCGTTGGTACGAAGGAGGAGCTTGAAGTGTGCACCACCCATCGATTTCTAAGCCGTAGGATCGAGCCTCTTGATTACGATATCAAGAGAGGTACAAATTTTCCACCTATCTCTTGTGTGTCGATTGACTTAGCACTAGATCATTACTTGCTCTTTGTTTATTTAATTGGATTAATTAAGTGTAATTAGTCTAAAAATTAAAATTGAGCGATTTCCTAACAAATATAACTTGCATAGCAACCTTCGTCTTCTTGCCTTAACTGGATTATTCAATAATTAGAATAATTTATTTCTATTTTGCCTAATTTGGATTTGGTCATGACAGTTGCATACCTTTATACAAATATGTAAGAAAATACTTCTGTGTCTCTCTTCCAGTGGAGGATGAGAAAATGAAAAGAGAAACGATCTACGCAAGAGGAGAGAGGGAAAAGAGGAGATCTGAAGGACAATTTGGACCTTGTGTGAAGGGTCACTTTCATCCCAAATTTTTACCTTTTTGTGAGAATTGTCGAGTGGAAAATTTTCTTGTCGAATCTCGTGAAAAAAAATCATTTCTCGCCTTTATTTTGTTTTGTTTCCGATCATGGACTTGTCAAAAGACGAATATTTGCTAATCAGCCCCTGTATTATGTATTTACTTTACTTTTACTTTACTTTTAATTTTAAAAAGTGCATATGGGTCTGTTTTCTCGAAAGATTAATTATATTTATGGCACTATCAAAATTAGATAATTATAGATACGCCGTTGTTAGTTTGCTAATTAGATTTATGCCACTATCAAATTATTTAAATTAGATATATGTCGTTATTTATTCCAAACTATCCTCGTTAATGAATCATAAAACCAAGAGCGCTGAACAACTAAGTGACATTTAGCATGGTAATTTAGAGAAAGCTTCACATAAAATTTGGCCCATAAATATGTTATCTTCGCATATGTTAATTCAGGAAAAATACCGAACAGAGGCATTAATTTGGGAAAAATACGAACATATCTTGGTCCATCTGTTACCTTCGCATTTGAACATATTTTGATTCATATGTTACCTTCACTCACCATACTAATTGTTACCCATTATATTTCATTACCAATGATAATAATTTGGGCTTATTGTTTTTCTGATGATGGTATTTTTCTAATTTCAAATTTTTATAATGACATTAAACTAATTTGTCATTTAGTATGGTATTTTTTATTTTAAATTTTTGTAGTGGCATATTTAAAAGAATAAAATTGACAAATCAATATGTCGATGATAAAAATCTAATTTTTACTATTTTATAATGACATAAAATTAATTTGACATTTAGTGATAATATTTTATTAATTTTAAATTTTTAAGTGGTATAAATCTAATTAATCCCTTCTCGAAACAATAGTAACCATAAGAAAAGAAAGCTGCACGTGAATAACACAAAATGCTACGAGCCCATAAGAAGTGAGATCCATAAAATAATCGAGTTTGCAAATATTAGATACAAACTGTCACAGCCCGCAATGGGGTGGGGCAGTTTCCCCGCCACGAAAATACAAATCGATGTATTCTCGCAAGGCTTAATTTATTGAAAATGTCTATTGACGTTTTATACATGTATTTCTATATAGCAATAACCGTATATATATATATTTTTTTTACCTTTTCATTTTGAATTTATTCGTAACAGATAATATAGTAGAAATATTATCTTGTCCTAACTTAAGCAAAAATAAATAAAAACAGAAAGAAAGAAATACCAACACAACAAGCATAACGTCCATAACATACCAAGTACTACAGAAAGTATCCATACACACTCCTCAAAATGTGACTACCGTTTTCCCTAGGAAACTGGAATCTATAAACAATCACACAGTCTAGTTCACACACAGTATAAACAAGAACTAGTACAGGTGAAATCAAAAGCTGATTCCAGTTCCTCACAACCACATAACATCACTACATCATAACTCAGAAAACATCAGGGTCATCCTCATAATCACTATCTATCTGGATCACAGGACTAGGTGCAACTGGCTCGGGAGTGGGTGGAGGTGCTGGGGGCATAGGTGGGGCTGGAGCAGCGGGAGGGTCGGGGTACTCAAAATACACATACATACCAGTAGGGGCAAGTGAAACATGGTAACCTATAGTAGCATGGAGGTGGGGTACATAAAGACGAATATGTACATGGGATCCATCGAAAACAGCTAGCGGCTGTGACCTAACCGGATGGTGCGTCGCCTGGAACCCCCAACCATCGAGGATCATGCCAAAAACAAACGCGAGTGAGAAACAATTTCTCAGTGCGAGTTTTAGTTCCAGACGTGGATTTCTAGTTGGAATCTTAATCCAGAACTAATACTCTTTCATAACAATAGATGAAAATAAATAATAATTAATTAAATAAATGAAAATAAATATGTGATGATGAAATCAAAAGTGATGCAATTCTGTAGTCAGCTGCATACCGAACAACGGAACAAAAAGGGTCCGATCAGAACCATGCTGCAAAATAATTTGCAATAACAACAAACAGTAAGTCACAGAATATCAGTAAATCAAGTCATATCACATCACATCTCATCATATCTCAGACTCACTCAGATCCCCTAACCCAACCGGTTGGGTGGCAAAAGGAGACCTTCCTCTAACTTGAGTGGCAAAAGGGAGCTGTCCCTTACTCAAGTGGCGAAAGAGGATTCCAAATCCATATAGCGCTATCGAACTGGCCGAAGCCGGGGGCCAACCGACTCCGGAGAGTGGCTTTGATTTCATATTCGATCCAAATTCCAGTGATCTTCTGTGTCTTATAAACTTCCATCTTTTAGGCAAGGATATTTGAGCTACGCTAGCTCGTTAAATAACAAAGGGATACACGAACTTGCCTGATTCTCTGAATAATTTGAAATGACATGCATTCATATTCAACATGAGTTAAAATATTTGTTCTTAAAGAAAAACAATGAATTTCATGCATTCAAAACGGATTGTCAACATGCCATGCAATATTTACTTTACCAGGATTCAGATTTCTATAAAAATCCACGTTTTCGCACCTGCGGGTGGTTCAAAACTCGGGTCCGTCAAGTCTCCTGTAATTTGGTTGAAAAGTTATTAAAATTATTTGGTTTTCCTATCTAATTCCTAGATTTACAAGTTTGGCTTACTTTATTAGATCAACATTACTTTTTTTTATTTTATAGTAATTGCTTGTGTTATCAGAAATTTTATTATTATTATTATTATTATTTAATCAATTATGGTTTATTACAAATTTTAAGTTAATCTTATTATTACTATTGGTATTGTTATTATCTTAATTATTTGTTAATGGTTTTTAGTGTAAAATTTAGAATGTTAAATATTAGAATCTTATTTATTACTTATTTTTAAATATGTGATTAGTTACTTACAAATAGAAAAGTAAAAATAGAAAATAGAAATAGAAAATAGAAATAAATAGAAACGCAATTAAAACTGAAATTTTGATTATTTGTTTGGGATCAGAAAGTCGGTGATTTGGTTGCCATTATATCTGTTCTTGACTCACTCAGACTATTCTCATCATCTCCCGAAAAATCGAATCCCGCTTAACTAAAGGAATACCCAATTATTTCTAATGGCCTCTCCTTTAATTAATTAAATATTAAGCCCACATTTAATTTAACTTAATCAAAGATTAAGTTTTATAATTATCTTTTTAAATTTCTGAAATTTCAGCCCATATTCGAAAATTTGAGCCCAGCCCAACTCTTTTTTTTTTCCTTTCGGCCCATAAAGTTTCGGCCCAAAAAGTCTCGGCCCAAATCATCAAATGGACTGAGCCAGGTCAACCTGACCCAGTTGACCTGAGCCAGTCGTAACGGGTCCGCACGGATCCGGTAAGAGGGGTCAGGATCCGACCCACTGTCACACACCTTTTCCCCCAGGGGCCCTTGAATCAAAATAATTTATATTCCAGTCCTTTCCTCATAAACAGGCCCCTAGAAATTCACAAATAGGTCCTTTTTTCCTTACAAATCAGTCCCTGAGTCGACACAGCGTACCAGAGAAATACCAGAGGTACCACAGTGGTACCAAAGACTGGTACCAAGCCTAAAATCCAGTCGTAAAGCTCACACAGGTCTCCTTTATGCCCAACCATTAATATAACTCAAGATTTCATTCAGTTTTGCTCAATTAGGTCTATAACGGAACACAAATGTATTAGTTCAAGGTTCAGCTAAATTCCACTGCCAAATTTGCTGTCTTGGGGTTCAATTCACCTACCAAAGAGTTATTACAGCATTCGAACAAGGCATAACAGCATACACAACTCAAAAATTCGGATTTTAAATTTCCCCAACTTTCAATCAACGAATCAAGAAATCAGCTTAATCAAATTGATTACAAGACAAGAGATGGGTATACCTTGGGTCTCTGGCAGCTATCCTCTCTTTCCCTCTCTTCCTTCGTTCCTCTCTCTCTCTCTCTCTCTATTTTCAGTTGAAAACCCTAATCGCCTAGCCAGCCAAGGAAACGAGATAGAGAGGAGGGTTTAAATAGTCGCTGGTGCAGAGGAGAGGGAAGAGGGAAGCCAACGGCAGAGATCACCTCCCATGCTCGAATCTTACAGCCACGTCACACGGCTGTATCAAGCGGATAAGAACAAACTAGGCCAGCCAATCGGCGAAGGGAGGCTGGTGGTGCGATGGGATTGGCTGGTCACAGCCCATCCCTTCGACAAATTTGAGAATTTCTCTCGTCGGAGAAGAGGAGAGAAGAGAGGGGATCGGACGGAGCGGAAAAAGAAACGAAAAAGAGAGAGAAACAGAGATGGTGCCACGGTGAAAATTTGGTTTTTATCAAATTTTTACCCCTCAGATCTTCTGTGGCCACCACTTTAAAACAAAGGATGTTGCAACTCATATGGGTTGACTGATGATTTGTTTTATTAGATTTTTAATTGTTTTGAATATTAGATTTGAATTTCAATCAGCTCTGATTTTGCTAGAATCATTTAAATTATTTTTAGATACTACACAAATTAAAAGATTTCGATTTCGAGTAAGTTTTAGTGTTATAATTAAATTAATTGATTTAAGGGTTATTAGTTTTAAAATTATATTTTTCCTAGTATTATTTTAAGAATTAAGCTAACCATCACAATTAAACTAGGTCTGGTATTTCTAGGTTGTTACATTCCACCCCCCTTAAAATATCGTTCAGTCCTCTGAACGATACTTACCCGAACAAATGTGGGTAGCGCTCTCGTATCGTATTTTCCAATTCCCAAGTAGCTTCCTTTACAGAATGTCGTCCCCAATGTACCAGTACCAAATGGATGGTCTTGTTTCTCAGTTGTTGTATTTTTCGATCCAAAATTTGCATAGGTTCCTCCTCATATGATAAGTTTCCTTCAATTTGCAAATTTGAATAATCCGATATTTTATGAGAGGGATCCTTGATATACTGTCGGAGTTGGGAGACATGAAATACCGGATGTACTTGAGAAAGACTAGGGGGTAATGCTAGTTCATACGCTACTTGTCCAATTCTTTTGGAAATTGGAAATGGTCCAATATAACGAGGGCTCAGTTTTCCAGTTACACCAAATCGCTTTATTCCTTTTATTGGAGATACCTTCAGCCATACCTCGTCTCCTTCTTTAAATTCCACATGCCTTCGTTTGGTATCTGCATATTTCTTATATCGATCTTGTGCTGCTCTTAGTCTTGTAAGAACAATTTTTAATTTCTCAGCACTTTCTGCTACCAGTTGAGGTCCAGTCGGATCTATGGTTCCTTGTGATTTCCACCATAATGGTGTTTGACATGGTTCTCCGTACAATGCTTCATACGGGGGCATACCTATACTTGAATGATAGCTGTTGTTGTATGCAAATTCCACCAAATGTAAATATTCCAACCATGATCCACCAAAACTCAATATGCAGGCACGAAGCATATCTTCCAAAGTTTGAATAGTTCTTTCTGATTGTCCATCGGTTTGTGGATGATGAGCAGAACTGAAAATGACTTTGGTGCCCATACTTTCTTGGAAACTCGTCCAAAATCGAGAAGTGAATCGAGTGTCTCGGTCTGAAATAATTTCTTTCGGACATCCATGGTATTTGAATTGAAATTTCATGAAAATTTCTGCTAATTCTTTTCCCGTAAAGTCCATTCGAATGGGTATAAAATGAGCTACCTTAGTTAACCGATCCACGATTACCCAAATGGAATCATATCTCCCTATAGTCCTTGGAAATCCAGTTACAAAATCCATTGTTATGGACTCAAATTTATGTCGTGGTCTCCAGGGAAGTTGTAAAAATCCGGCAGGCTTAAGTCGATCTGCTTTAATTTGTTGACACACTTGACATTTTCGTACATATTCCTCCACTTCTTTTTTCATATTTGGCCACCAAAATGTTTTCTTTAGATTTTGATACATTTTATCTTTTCCTGAATGGATGGTATATCCCGAGTCATGTGCTTCTGAAAGTATAATGGTTTTAATTTCAGGGTCCTCAGGAATACAGATTCTATCATTGAATCGTAATAGGTCTGTTTCATCTATTTTGAAGAAAGAATCGGATTTACTCCTTGCTAATTCCCGATATTTGTCAAATTTGGTATCCTTCCTTTGAGCTTCCTTCAACTGATCTTGTAAATTGGTCTGGACAGAAATTGAAGCTAACATTCCAGCAATAACAATAGGAGTGTGTGATTCATCTTTAACATTCCAATTCCTTAGATTAAAAGTTTGTACCGTTTCCCGAGAAACTCCTACAGTTAACTGTAATTGTCGCATTTCCTCAAGCAATTTTACTTCCTTTGTAAGAAAAGTTGCCAAGTTAACTTGACTTTTTCGACTGAGAGCATCCGCAACAACATTGGCTTTTCCTGTGTAATACTGAATATCCAGATCATAATCCTTGATTAATTCCAACCATCTTCATTGTCTTAAATTAAGTTCTTTTTGTGTGAAGATATATTTAAGACTTTGGTGATCAGTGTATATTTTGCACTTGGCTCCGTATAGGTAATGTCTCCAAATTTTAAGTGCAAATACCACTGCTGCTAGTTCCAAATCATGGGTTGGATAATTTTGTTCATGAGGCCTGAGTTGTCTGGATCCATAAGCAATAACATGTCCATCTTGCATTAATACACAACCTAATCCCATTCGAGATGCGTCCGTATAGACCGTATAATCCTGTCCAGGAACTGGTATTGCAAGAATAGGGGCAGTAACCAATCTATTCTTGAGTTCTTGAAAACTTTCTTCTTGAGCTTTTCCCCACTCAAATTTTACATCCTTCTGAAGAAGTTTAGTAAGAGGTTGAGCTTTTCTTGCAAAATTAGACACGAATCGTCGATAATATCCTGCCAATCCTAGAAAACTTCGCACCTCTGTAACCGTTTTGGGTGGCTTCCATTCAATTACTGCTTTGATTTTGTCTGGGTCTACCGCCAATCCTTTTCCTGATATTACATGTCCAAGAAAGGCAACTTGGTCCAGCCAAAATTCACACTTGGACAATTTTGCATATAATTTATGTTGACGGAGCCTTTCTAATACCACCTTGAGGTGTTTTTCATGTTCTTCTGGGGTTTTTGAATAAACTAATATGTCATCAATAAAAACTACCACACATGAATCAAGAAGATCTCGAAAAACCCGATTCATCAAATTCATAAATGCGGCAGGAGCATTAGTTAATCCAAATGGCATTACCAAATACTCATAGTGTCCATACCTTGTGCGGAATGCAGTTTTCTCCACATCGCTTGGTCGAATTCTAAGTTGATGATATCCAGTTCTTAAATCTATTTTGGAATAAACCGACGATCCTTGAAGTTGATCAAATAGATCATCAATTCGAGGCAACGGGTATCGATTCTTAATGGTTACCTTATTCAATTCCCGATAGTCGATACATAATCGTAAGGTACCATCTTTCTTTCTAACAAATAAAACAGGTGCGCCCCAAGGAGAGGTGCTTGGTCGAATAAATTCTTTCTCCACTAACTCTTCCAATTGTATTTTTAATTCTTTGAGTTCGGCAGGAGCCATTCGGTACGGAGTCTTGGAAATAGGTACGGTTCCAGGTACTAAGTCAATAGAGAATTCTATTTCACGTTCAGGTGGTAATCCCAAAATTTCTTCCGGGAATACATCAGAATAATCAGACACAATTGGTATAGAAGAAAGATCTGGAGTTATCGAATTTAAGTCAACCGCGGAGACTAAATAAGCGGTGCATCCTGCTTCCATCAAATGTTTGGTTTTCAAGGCAGAAATATACGGTATTGGATCATTAGGTTTTCGACAGTTCAAGGTACAAATTGTTTTGTTTGGAAGTTCAAAAATTATCTTCCTTTTTGCACAATGTATAATGGCAGAATGCCTTGTTAACCAGTCAATTCCCAAGAGTACATCATAGTTTGAAATTTCCATTACCAACAAGTCAATTGCTAGTTCTCGTCCATTCACATAAACTTTACGGTTTCGGCAATGCATGGCTGTTTGGATAGCTTGACCCAAAGGTGTTTGAACTTGTAACATCCCCTTTTCTGGTTCTACTACCCAATTACATAATTCAGCAAATGCTTTGGATACAACAGAATGGCTACATCCTGTATCTATTAATACATAAGCTGGATATCCCGAAACAATTAAAATACCTGCCAGCAGGTCTGTTGTCACCGCATTTGGATCTTCGGCTTCCTCTTCAATCCATTCTTCTTCAACAGTTTCTTCTCCTTCCTCTTGAGGAATTTCTTCTATTGTGTCCATCGCATGTACAGCTGGTCCACCACCTGTTCTACCACCACGTACCATTCCACGGCCACGCTGAGGCGTTCCACTTCCACGACCAGTGCCTATTGTAGATGAAGTTCCCTTCTGATAGTAAGGATTTGGAGGTTTTGGACAGGTATTAGCCCAATGGTCCGGACTACCACAGTTAAAGCAAGCTCGATTTAGATAACGACATTGAACTTCTGAGTGAGGAAGTTTGCATCTATTACACCAATTAGATTGAGAAGGTAGAGCTGGTCCAATTGGCCTTGGAATTGATGCTGTTGGAGTTACACGTCTCGGTGCAACTGTACCTCGTCCTCGTACATTTCGGTTTGCCCGAAACTGAGCTTTTCTTTTATTATATACATCTACTTGATCTGCTGCATCCATCAAGGCTTGAATTCCTTGATTTGCGCGAGTATCCACTGCTATTGCAATATATGGGTCTAACCCATCAAGATATTGACGCCTTTGCCGATAGGCATCATTGACAATATCAGGAGCATATTGAGACAAGTTGAGAAACATACTATTATATTCCGCAACAGTTCGTCCATATTGCTTCAAAGTTACAAATTTAGTTCTCATTGCCTCACGATGTACCAGACCCAAAAATCTTTGCTCAAATCGCTCTTCAAACCATGCCCAAGGAATTTGAGTTACATCCCCTTCATATCCTCGTTTCACCCCTTCCCACCAGAACCGAGCAGAATTTTCAAAATAATAAGTCACTAGTTCTACCTGTTGTTCTGGAGGGGCTTTACATACCGCCAAACGGGATTTTACCGCTGCAAGCCATTCTTCCGCAGCTTTGAATCCACTTTCTCCATTAAACCGAGGTGGCGTCAGACGAGCAAATGCTTCAAACTTCTTAAAAGCTTCCTCGTCCCTATCTCGAGGACCTTGCTCAGCTCGTTCAGCTAATCTCCGACCACGCTCAAATGCCAGCAACAATCGATCGACCTCCCGATCTTCCAATTCCACATGTTCCTCTCTTCTTGTTTCTTGAGCTCTGGGCCTACCACGTCTACCACGGCGTCCTCTGGCGTTATCCATCGTATCTCACACAATTCTAGTTACGTTTCTCAAGAAAACTGTGGTTGAACAACAATTATAGATTTTCTACAAATGTATGAATGGATGCATGCATGCTTATAGTATGAGCAAAAGAAGTAAATTTGTCGTCCTAACCCGTGTTTCTACCCACTCTTTTCGTGAGTCTGGTTACGGCTTAAACCATACGCTCTGATACCACCAAGAGAGACTGTCACAGCCCGCAATGGGGTGGGGCAGTTTCCCCGCCACGAAAATACAAATCGACGTATTCTCGCAAGGCTTAATTTATTGAAAATGTCTATTGACGTTTTATACATGTATTTCTATATAGCAATAACCGTATATATATATATATATATATTTTTTACCTTTTCATTTTGAATTTATTCGTAACAGATAATATAGTAGAAATATTATCTTGTCCTAACTTAAGCAAAAATAAATAAAAACAGAAAGAAAGAAATACCAACACAACAAGCATAACGTCCATAACATACCAAGTACTACAGAAAGTATCCATACACACTCCTCAAAATGTGACTACCGTTTTCCCTAGGAAACTGGAATCTATAAACAATCACACAGTCTAGTTCACACACAGTATAAACAAGAACTAGTACAGGTGAAATCAAAAGCTGATTCCAGTTCCTCACAACCACATAACATCACTACATCATAACTCAGAAAACATCAGGGTCATCCTCATAATCACTATCTATCTGGATCACAGGACTAGGTGCAACTGGCTCGGGAGTGGGTGGAGGTGCTGGGGGCATAGGTGGGGCTGGAGCAGCGGGAGGGTCGGGGTACTCAAAATACACATACATACCAGTAGGGGCAAGTGAAACATGGTAACCTATAGTAGCATGGAGGTGGGGTACATAAAGACGAATATGTACATGGGATCCATCGAAAACAGCTAGCGGCTGTGACCTAACCGGATGGTGCGTCGCCTGGAACCCCCAACCATTGAGGATCATGCCAAAAACAAACGCGAGTGAGAAACAATTTCTCAGTGCGAGTTTTAGTTCCAGACGTGGATTTCTAGTTGGAATCTTAATCCAGAACTAATACTCTTTCATAACAATAGATGAAAATAAATAATAATTAATTAAATAAATGAAAATAAATATGTGATGATGAAATCAAAAGTGATGCAAGTCTGTAGTCAGCTGCATACCGAACAACGGAACAAAAAGGGTCCGATCAGAACCATGCTGCAAAATAATTTGCAATAACAACAAACAGTAAGTCACAGAATATCAGTAAATCAAGTCATATCACATCACATCTCATCATATCTCAGACTCACTCAGATCCCCTAACCCAACCGGTTGGGTGGCAAAAGGAGACCTTCCTCTAACTTGAGTGGCAAAAGGGAGCTGTCCCTTACTCAAGTGGCGAAAGAGGATTCCAAATCCATATAGCGCTATCGAACTGGCCGAAGCCGGGGGCCAACCGACTCCGGAGAGTGGCTTTGATTTCATATTCGATCCAAATTCCAGTGATCTTCTGTGTCTTATAAACTTCCATCTTTTAGGCAAGGATATTTGAGCTACGCTAGCTCGTTAAATAACAAAGGGATACACGAACTTGCCTGATTCTCTGAATAATTTGAAATGACATGCATTCATATTCAACATGAGTTAAAATATTTGTTCTTAAAGAAAAAAAATGAATTTCATGCATTCAAAACGGATTGTCAACATGCCATGCAATATTTACTTTACCAGGATTCAGATTTCTATAAAAATCCACGTTTTCGCACCTGCGGGTGGTTCAAAACTCGGGTCCGTCAAGTCTCCTGTAATTTGGTTGAAAAGTTATTAAAATTATTTGGTTTCCCTATCTAATTCCTAGATTTACAAGTTTGGCTTACTTTATTAGATCAACATTACTTTTTTTTTATTTTATAGTAATTGCTTGTGTTATCAGAAATTTTATTATTATTATTATTATTATTATTTAATCAATTATGGTTTATTACAAATTTTAAGTTAATCTTATTATTACTATTGGTATTGTTATTATCTTAATTATTTGTTAATGGTTTTTAGTGTAAAATTTAGAATGTTAAATATTAGAATCTTATTTATTACTTATTTTTAAATATGTGATTAGTTACTTACAAATAGAAAAGTAAAAATAGAAAATAGAAATAGAAAATAGAAATAAATAGAAACGCAATTAAAACTGAAATTTTGATTATTTGTTTGGAATCAGAAAGTCGGTGATTTGGTTGCCATTATATCTGTTCTTGACTCACTCAGACTATTCTCATCATCTCCCGAAAAATCGAATCCCGCTTAACTAAAGGAATACCCAATTATTTCTAATGGCCTCTCCTTTAATTAATTAAATATTAAGCCCACATTTAATTTAACTTAATCAAAGATTAAGTTTTATAATTATCTTTTTAAATTTCTGAAATTTCAGCCCATATTCGAAAATTTGAGCCCAGCCCAACTCTTTTTTTTTCCTTTCGGCCCATAAAGTTTCGGCCCAAAAAGTCTCGGCCCAAATCATCAAATGGACTGAGCCAGGTCAACCTGACCCAGTTGACCTGAGCCAGTCGTAACGGGTCCGCACGGATCCGGTAAGAGGGGTCAGGATCCGACCCACTGTCACACACCTTTTCCCCCAGGGGCCCTTGAATCAAAATAATTTATATTCCAGTCCTTTCCTCATAAACAGGCCCCTAGAAATTCACAAATAGGTCCTTTTTTCCTTACAAATCAGTCCCTGAGTCGACACAGCGTACCAGAGAAATACCAGAGGTACCACAGTGGTACCAAAGACTGGTACCAAGCCTAAAACCCAGTCGTAAAGCTCACACAGGTCTCCTTTATGCCCAACCATTAATATAACTCAAGATTTCATTCAGTTTTGCTCAATTAGGTCTATAACGGAACACAAATGTATTAGTTCAAGGTTCAGCTAAATTCCACTGCCAAATTTGCTGTCTTGGGGTTCAATTCACCTACCAAAGAGTTATTACAGCATTCGAACAAGGCATAACAGCATACACAACTCAAAAATTCGGATTTTAAATTTCCCCAACTTTCAATCAACGAATCAAGAAATCAGCTTAATCAAATTGATTACAAGACAAGAGATGGGTATACCTTGGGTCTCTGGCAGCTATCCTCTCTTTCCCTCTCTTCCTTCGTTCCTCTCTCTCTCTCTCTCTATTTTCAGTTGAAAACCCTAATCGCCTAGCCAGCCAAGGAAACGAGATAGAGAGGAGGGTTTAAATAGTCGCTGGTGCAGAGGAGAGGGAAGAGGGAAGCCAACGGCAGAGATCACCTCCCATGCTCGAATCTTACAGCCACGTCACACGGCTGTCTCAAGCGGATAAGAACAAACTAGGCCAGCCAATCGGGGAAGGGAGGCTGGTGGTGCGATGGGATTGGCTGGTCACAGCCCATCCCTTCGACAAATTCGAGAATTTCTCTCGTCGGAGAAGAGGAGAGAAGAGAGGGGATCGGACGGAGCGGAAAAAGAAACGAAAAAGAGAGAGAAACAGAGATGGTGCCACGGTGAAAATTTGGTTTTTATCAAATTTTTACCCCTCAGATCTTCTGTGGCCACCACTTTAAAACAAAGGATGTTGCAACTCATATGGGTTGACTGATGATTTGTTTTATTAGATTTTTAATTGTTTTGAATATTAGATTTGAATTTCAATCAGCTCTGATTTTGCTAGAATCATTTAAATTATTTTTAGATACTACACAAATTAAAAGATTTCGATTTCGAGTAAGTTTTAGTGTTATAATTAAATTAATTGATTTAAGGGTTATTAGTTTTAAAATTATATTTTTCCTAGTATTATTTTAAGAATTAAGCTAACCATCACAATTAAACTAGGTCTGGTATTTCTAGGTTGTTACACAAACCTTCTTAATAACGTGTTCTATGGAAATCAAATATTGAACTTGGCAAATTCTTTAGTACCAATTTTTAGATAATTTGAAAAATAAATTGTTACTTTAATTAAAAAAATATTAACGACTGTGATTAATCAGGACCGAAATCAGACTAAAAAAGTTTATCCACTGCACAGTGACGCAAAATCAAGTAAAGATATCGCGAGTTTCACAAAAGAATTGTTTTTGGACGATTTTGTATAGAATACTGTGTCATTTTATATCATATGTTTGTTTGAATATTTAGTATTGAAATATTTTATGTCAGCTATAAATGATTACCGTAAATCTAATTTATTTCATAGTCAATTAACGAAATGAAGCATCATAATTTGATAAAAACTTTTATTAGATTATAGTCATTGTATTTGATCTCTTTGATTGCTTTAATAGTAAATACTCAATTATACTATATTGGATGTAAATTTCGCCCTTTTTTCATCATTCATTTAAGAGAATAAATAAACGAAGAGAGTTCTAAAAACGTCTTTACCATCTAGATAACTACATTTTTATCTAATTATAATGATGTATGCTCTTCAGAACTGTGAATTCCAAATTTATAGTTTTGGTATATTATATAAATTGCAGAACCTTAAACTACAAATTAATTATAAAATATATTATGAATACGATATTTCATCTATCAATTTTATTTCGCATTTGAACTTTGAATTGTATTATGTCGAGTTGTGCCGTACATCACAATTGTATTATATTTTGGTTCATCTGTTACTTTCACATTTGGACAAAACTACCATGATAATTTAGTGAAAAATGAATTATACAAAGAATTAATTTGACTTTTTTTTTTGAGATAGGCTAAAATCAGTCGCGACTGACGGTTGAGACCATCAGCTACGATCAAATCTCAATTTCCAAGATTCTAACAGTTGATCCGAACCGTTCAATGTGTTCTCCGTATTGAAATCTCGTTGGAGACAAAATTTTATATTTTCTGAAATTTTTTAGTATTTATTTGGTATTTTACAAAATTCTTAATCTAAACAATTTTGGACCCTTCAATAACTATGATTTTTAAAAATCTCAAAAAAATAGTAAATAAAATTAGAAAAATGTAAAATTTGGTCTCCAATGAGATTTTGATATGGAGAATACATTGAATGGTTCAGATTAGCCATTAGAACCTCAAAAATTGAGATATTATCGCAGCTGACGGATCCATCCGTCAGTCCTAGCTGATTTTAGCCTATCTCTTTTTTTTTAGCGTGAAACAGAGGTACTAATTGTTACCCATTATATTTCATTGCCAATGATAATAATTTGGGTTTATTGTTTTTCTAGTGATGATATTTTTCTAATTTCAAATTTTTATAATGACATTAAACTGTCATTTAGTAATAATATTTTTCTAATTTTAAATTTTTGCAGTAGCATATTTAAAAAGATAAATTTGACAAATCAATTTGTCGATGATAAAAATCTAATTTTTACTATTTCATAATGACATAAAATTAATTTGACATATAGTGTTAATATTTTATTAATTTAAAATTTTTACATGGTATAAATCTAATTAATCCGTTCTCGAAACAATGGTAACCGGTGAGAAAGGAAAGCTGCACGTGAATGACACAAAATGCTACGAGCCCATGAGAAGTGAGATCCATAAATTATTGAGTTTGCAAATATTATCGAAATTATTTTAAAGAAGAATTTGTGCCTCTAAAATTTTAATAGGAAGAATAATTTATTTTTTGTTTTAATAAGAAACAAGCAATTACTCGTTTTATAACTGTGTTATTCTCTCTCACCTAATTATCTGTTCATAAAAGGAGTAAAAAGTCATTTTATCCATTTTATGAACGTGTTATTCTCTCTCACCTAATTACCCGTTCATAAAGGGGTAAAAAGCTTTTTACCCGTTTTATGAACGGGTAATTAGGTGAGAGAAGAAACATGCAGGATATTTAATACATATTTAAATTACATGTCAAGTATGGATTTAATACATATTTAAATTAAGCGAAATGCTAGTGTCCAATATATAGGACGGATGGGTCCGTCCAATATGACCATTTTCATGTTTTAAATTTCAAATGACCAATCCTAACCGTTCAATATGTTCTCCATATTGATAACTTACAATAAACCAATTTTTACATTTTTCGAATTTTTTTACTATTTTTTTTGTATTATTGAAAATTCATGATATAAACATTATATATAAACATTATTGAAAATTCATGGTATTATTGAAATTTTGTTATCGTTGCCTCCAACATCTCCTACAGTTTTTGTAAAGAGTTCAAATTTAGAGAGTAATTCTTTGGTAACAATGAGTGCATTGATTGAGCTGGAAACTTTGCATTTAACTCACATTGAGATCATGAGTTCAGAATGTAGCAATCCATTCTTGCAACCGAGCCCCAAGTTAACAAATGCAAGGTACTTTACATTTTTATGCAGTTGCAATACTCAGTTTTGTGTTGTTTTTGATAAAATAGCAGAACTATGTGTGAGATTATCCGTTTGTGGGTTGCACCACTCAATTCTAGTTTCATCTGTGTTAAGGTGTATCGCTGTAAACTTGACAAAATGTTTCCTGCTTGGTGCTTTTATTCATTACCATAAATGTAGTTTGGACATGACAAAGGTTAAGAACAAAAAGTTAAGTTCTTGCAGCAATAAATTTTGACAGAGAAAACTTGCTGCAATGAAAAAGAAAAGATAGTAGAGTTTCTACCTAAAACTGTCAGCAACTTTGTTAGGAATAAGTTTAAAATCTATGAAGCTGTATGTATTTACACTAAAGTTTCTGAAGTTTCACCACTTGTGAAGTATTTGTTAGACCTTTTAAGAAGAACCAAAATTTGTGTAGTATGGAAAGCACAAAAAAGTTTTGATCATGGTGCTTTAAAGATCAAACCAGCAAATTTTGAACTGATTGAGAATGCGGTATGTGTAATTGATTTGATTTCTGAAAATTTGAATGAGAGATGTTGGAAACCGTGATTGAAATTTTGTAATCTTAATCTAAAAGGAGCAATCATTGTTGCAATATTAGCTGAAAATTGATACAAATAGACTAGAGATGTTCAATGAAAATTTTAGGTTGAAAATGAATTCCAGAAGATGGTAATGTATTTTGTGAGTCTTGTGATTGCATCTTATTGACTATTGAGGAAGTCATGATAGCAAGTTTGTGTTGCTCAATTTCGAGCTTGAATGAATCTCTTGTTTAGAGAATTCAAAATTTCTGAAATTGTGAAGTTGGCAATAATTTTGTTGTGGTACTTAGCACCATTTGAGAATCTCAAATCTGACTACTCAAGAGAGTTTATTACTCATTGTGAAGATTGTTCTTGCTCTGTTGGTGCATTCAAAGTGGTTGTCACAGATGGACTGGTGTTCTCAAGTTCACAATGTAAATGAAATTATAATATGTTTCAGACTAGCTCCTGACACAAAACAAGCATGTGTATTGGAAATCTTATTGTTTGGGAGGTTCTACATCAATTTCTTGCAGTTTGGGAAGCGATTAAACTCAATGTATTATCTATTTCATCTCGACATATCCAACAGAAATGCTAAGCACTTGAATCTAAAAGATGTTGCAAAAATTTTGTGGCAAATGCACAAGCAATCAGATCTCATGCCAACTCAAACCATCAACGAAAACCACATGGAGGAATCCCAAGTCAAAAACCCTCGTGCCCAACTGAAAACTTACCTGATAATTCTTTTAGATTTTATATTTTTTTCAGATTTTTGGCAGCAACACATTGGTGTATACAACGAAATTTGATAGATTGGTTCAATAGAACTTTGAGGTGTTCATACTACATAACTTGTTGCCAATTTGCTGCAATATTACACTCTCAATCTTGATGTTTGAAGCATGCATTGGATTGAACAAGATCGACAAATTCAGCCCCTCAATAATTGACATTCTTTTGTCTGAATTCAAGGTGCTTCCACAACAACAAAAGCTATCACAACCTCGACTGGTTTGATCAGCTAAAGCTTGCGACTTAGAACTTTATTACTAATCATTTTGGAGTGTGACAACAATTACAAGCTGATAATTTGGCCAAGAAAGTCCAACCAAGTTTTGAACTCAACATCGACAATGCTCAAGCTTTGAATTCTCACTTTGCTCATCAAGAATTTCTGTTGGTGATAACATATTTGAGAAGGTTTTGTCTGAAACTTTGGGAGAGAATTCCTTGTAAATTCAATCGAGAAAGATGACATTTTCTTAAGCCCATTTCTAGCCATCAAAAGTGGATACTTTTGGTGAACGTGGTTCTCCTTAACTTGCTATATTTCATCACTAATGTGTATGTGAGTGGCAAATGTTCTTGTTCCATGGAGAAGAATTTTGAGAAATCACAGCGGGAATGTGGTGAGCCTAGTTTGAGTTTTAATTGTCATGGTTTGAACCTATGGTTTAATTTTGAGGGCATAGATCCTTCAATATGTCAACAGAACCTCTTCGTGTGCCATTCTATAGACCCTGTCAAATTTGAAGATGTTTACAACGATCACAAGAAGAAGAAGAACTAAAGTCGAGGAAGAGTTTCAGCTTAGCAGAAACGTATGACACCGATCAAGATGCCATGTCAGATGCAAAATCAGCAAAAGAGTTGAGTCATCAATTCAAATAACAGTCAACAATGATTAATTAATTAGTTGAGAGTTATCTTTAGTCTTAATGAGTCAAAATGAGTTAATAATCTGTTGTTGTATTTTGTGTTGTCTTTTGTGGTCTTCTAAGAGATAATTAAGTGTGTTTTGGAATTAGAAAAAGTGATTGAGATAAATATATTAACGAGTAGTAGCTTTTAATTGTGTTAGATTGTTATTTAAGCTGAAAATCAAAATTTAATATGAAGATCAAGATTTTAAAAAATTCTGTTTTTTTCGCTATTTTATCTATATTTTTGTTTTCACCGCACAACCGTTTTATCCGATATTTCACCGTTTTATCGCCGTTTTATCACCGATAAACGCTAAATCACCACCCAATCGTTAAACCGCACAAATCGCATTTTAAAACCTTAATGAAGATTATTGAATTATTATGAATTTTACTCTTGAGTTGAATTTATCTCCTCTTTTATCCACTGTTGGATCGAGTTTTTACTCTTTTTCGAGTGATGTATCGTTACACTTGTTAGTTCCTCTAAGTCTCCAGACTTGAACAACGTCAAGCCTCGTGAAATTAATCTCAACAGGAACAAAATACTTCAAAATTTTTGCATCTTATTAATATTTACCATTCAGCCAAAGGAGGCCAACAAAAAGAAGCAAAACAAATGAGGTCGAAGCGGGGAGCTAGTGAGGTGCCCAAAATCTGGATTTCTAATTAAAATATTTTCTTCGTAATTTATAGTTTATAAGGGGTTGCATTCTGCATTGTTATTTTGTTTTTGCCTTTCGACTCTTCCAGGTTGAATCTGCGAGTAGCACCTTCATTATGAAAGATTCCCATGTCCTGGGAATTATTTAACCAATATATAGATTTTTTTTTTTGCTTTTTTTTTTCCCCACATTCCTTTGAACTAAAAGCAAAAACAAATGGTGTAAACGCATTTAACGTCCGGAAATTTAGTATCAAACGGACCAAACGCTCTCTAAGAAGTTGTTTGTTTCACTAAGGCTCCGTTTGTATAGGTGTGGGAAGAAGGGAAAAAATAGGAAGAAGTATTGAAAAATGTGTAACTTTGTGAAGAGTTTGGATTATTTATAATTTTTTTTCTTCTTCTTTCTTCCAACAATCCAAACGCACCATAAGATAAGTAGACAGCCTCTGCCTAGTTTGTCAAAAAAAAAAAAAAAAGTTTGTTTCAGGTTGATGAACCAAACACTATGGTTGATTCTTATTTCTTGCTTTATTTGGACACGCAACTTTTATCCGGGAGCATTCCGCTGAATTTTTTTGGAGAAATATGTCCCCGTATAAATAAAGCGAGAATCAACAGGCTTTGTCCTTTCCTTTCCGTAATTATTTTTTCCTTAATTGAAATATCATTTAGACCATAATAAAAGAATTTCTTACCTGCCATTTGAAGAGTCAAATCTTACAGAGAATTAGCCTACGGGCGTTTTAACTTTCACAAAAAAAAATCTTACGTGTATAACATACATATTCAAAAGTGTATAACATCAACATCTAGCGTGTATCCATTTTCTGTACCATTTGATCAATTTGATTTGTAGCTGGATTTCAATCGGTAGGCGAAAGATATTATCATTTTGTTTTACATCTAGAATGGAAATATTTTCAAATATGCCGACCATCACAAACTAACTACTTGGAAATATACCACCATAAAACTGCATAAATATGCCATTATTTGTAGTACAACATATTTAAAAATAATTTCTGCAAGTAAACAGGAAAAAATTTATGTCAGATTTTTTTTTTAAATGACAAAAATGCCCTTAGCTGTTTACTTTGATTCATTATAAATGAAATATGGTTAACTTCATCTCTCTCCATCGGGAGGAGAATTCTCGGGCATCTAATAACAGTGATGTATAAGCTTAGTGGTACCTGGCGTACACCAGGTCTTGGGTTAAGATTAGATGTAGTATTAAGTTAGAGATTAATCTTGATGTATTCTAGGTCCAATCAGTATTGTAATTAATCTTGATTTACTCTTTATACTGTCTAGAATATGATTCATATCTTATTTATTAAAAAAAATTAGATTATATATAACATGGGAATTACGCATATAAAATGCAAATAATTCAATTATGAGTATTTCTTGAGCATTTCAATTGTTTCTGGATTTATTCTAACTCATTTCATCATAATAACCATAATTTAAACTCTTTATACTGTCTAGAATATGATTCATATCTTATTTATTCAAAAAGATTGGATTATACATCGTAATTACGCATATAAAATGCAAATAATGCAATTCTATGTATCATTTGAGTATTTCAATCGTTTATGTATTCATTCTATGTCATTTCATCACAATATTCTACTTTTAAACTCTTTATACTATATAAAACATGATTCATATCTTATTTATTCGAAAAGATTGAATTATACACGGTAATTACGAATATATAGTGCAAATAATGCTATTCTAAGTGTGATTCGAGCATTTCAATCATTTATGGATTCATTCTACGACATTTCATCACAATAATGTACATTTAAACTCTTTATACTGTCTAGAATTTGGTTGATATCTTATTTATTTAGAATGATTGGATTACATAAGGTAAATACGCATATCAAGTCCAAATAATGCAATTCTGAGTATCTTTTTGAGCATTTCAATCGTTTCTGGATTCATTCTAAGTCTATTCATCTCAATAATCTACATTTAAACTCTTTATACTCTTTATAATATGATTCAAAACTAATTTATTCAAAAATTTTGGACCATACATGGTAATTACGCATATAAAATGCAAATAATGCAATTCTGAGTATCTTTTTAGCATTTCAATCGTTTCTGATTCATTCTAAGTCATTTCGTCACAATAATCTGCATTTAAATTCTTTAAACTATCTGGAATATTATGATTCATATCTTTTTTATTTAAAAATATTGGATTATACAAGTTAAATACGCCTATAAAGTGTAAATAATACAATTCTGAGTATCTTATGAGCTTTTCAATCATTTCTGGATTCATTCTAAGTCATTTCATCAAAATAATCTATATTTAAACTCTTTATACAGTCTAGAATATGATTGATGTGTAATTTATTTAAAAATATTGGATTATACATCGTATTTACTAATATAAATTGCAAATAATGCAATTCTGAGTATAATTTGAACAATTCATTCGTTTATATGTTCATTCCAAGTCATTTCATCACAATAATCAACATTTAAACTCTTAATACTGTCTAGAATATTATTCATATCTTATTTGTTAAAAAAAAATTGGATTATATATCGTAATTACGCATATAAAATGCAAATTATGCAATTTTAAGCATCATTTAAGCATTTCAATCGTTTATGGATTCATTCTATGTTATTTCATCACAATAATCTACATTTAAACTCTTTATACAATTTATAAAAATATTCATATCTTATTTAGTCAAAAAGATTGGATTATACATGGTAATTACGCATATATAGTGCAAATAATGCAATTCTAAGTGTCATTTGAGCATTTCAATTGTTTCTGAATTCATTGTAAGTCATTTAATTAAAATAATCTACATTTAAACTCATTATATTGTTTATAATATGATAATATCTTATTTATTCAAAAATATTGGACAATAGATGTTAATTACGCATTTAAATTGCAAATAATGCAATTTTGAGCATCTTTTGAGCATTTCAATCATTTCTGGATTCATTCTACGTCATTTCGTCACAATAATCTACATTTAAATTCTTTATACTATCTAGAATTTGATTCATATCTTATTTATTCTAAAAGATTAGACTATACATGGTAATTAGTTAATTACGCATATAAAGTGCAAATAATGCAATTCTGAGTATCCTTTGAGCATTTCAATCGTTTCTGGATTAATTCTAAGTCATTTAATTATATTTATCTACATTTAAAATCTTTATACTGTCTAGAATATGATTCATATCTTACTTATTTAAAAAGATTTTATTATACATGGTAAATACGCATATATAATGCAAATAAGGCAATTCTAAGTGTCATTTAAGCATTTTAATTGTTTCTGAATTCATTCTATGTCATTTAATAAAAATAATCTACATTTAAAATCTTTATACTGTTTATAATATGATTTATATCTTATTTAGGTAAAAAATGGACCATACATGGTAATTACACATATAAAATGCAAATAATACAATTTTGAGTATCTTTTAAGTATATCGAACGTTTTGGGATTCATTCTTAATCATTTCATCACAATAATCTACATTCACACTCTTTGTACTATCTAGAATATGATTCATATCTTATTTATTAAAAAATATTAGATTATTCATGGTAATTACGCATATAAAGTGCAAATAATGCAATTCTGAGTATTTCTTGAGCATTTCAATCGTTTCTGGATTCATTCTAACTCATTTCATCACAATAACCATAATTTAAACTCTTTATACTGTCTAGAATATGATTCATATCTTATTTATTCAAAAATATTGAACTATACAAGTTAATTATGCATATAAAGTGCATATAATACAATTATGAGTATCTTTTAAGCATTTCAATCATTTCTGGGTTTATTCTAAGTAATTTCATCACAATAATCTACATTTAAACTCTTTATACTGTCAAGAACATGATTCATTTCTTAGTTATTAAAAACGATTGGACAATACATGGTAATTACGAATATAAAATGCAAATAAAGCAATTCTAAGTATCATTTGAGTATTTCAATCAGTTCTGGATTCATTCTATGTCATTTCATCACAATAATCTATATTTAAACACTTTATACTATATAGAAAATGATTAATATCTTCTTTATTCAAAAAGATTGGATTATACATGGTAACTACGTATATAGTGCAAATAATGTAATTCTTAGTGTCATTTGAGCATTTCAATCGTTTCTGGATTCATTATTCTTCGTAATTACGCATCTAAAGTGCACATAATGCAATTCAGAGTTTTTTTAGCATTTAATTCATTTCTGGATTCATTCTAAGTCATTTCATGACAATAATTTACAATTAAACTATTTGTACTGTCTAGAATATGATTCATATCTTATTTATTAAAAAATATTGATACATTGTAATTACACATATAAAGTGTAAATAGAGTAATTGTAAGTATCATTTGAGCATTTCAATCGTTTCTGGATTCATTCTATGTCATTTCATCACAATAATCTACATTTAAACACTTTATACTATATAGAAAATGATTCATATCTTCTTTATTCAAAAAGATTGAATTATAAAAGGTAACTACGTATATATAGTGCAAATAATGCAATTCTAAGTGTCATTTCAGCTTTTCAATCGTTTCTGGATTCATTCTACGTCATTTCATCACAATAATATACATTTAAATACTTTATACTATCTAGAATATGATTCATATCTTATTTATTCAAAAATATTGGATTATACATGGTAATTACGCATATATAGTGCAAAATAATGCAACTATTTGTGCCATTTAAGCATTTCAATCGTTTCTGGATTCAATGTAAGTCATTTAATCAAAATAATTTCCATTTAAACTCTTTATACTGTTAATAATATGATTCATATCTTATTTATTCAAAAAAAATAGGATTATACATGGTAATTACGCACATAAAGTGCAAATGTTGCAATTCTGAGTATCTTTTTAGCATTTCAATCGTTTTTAATTCATTCTAAGTCATTTTGTCACAATAATATACAATTAAATTCTTTATACTTTCTAGAATATTATGATTCATATCTTATTTATTAAAAAATATTTGATAATACGAGATAAATATGCATATATAGTGCAAATAATGCAATTCTAAGTGTCATTTGAACATTTCAATCTTTTCTGTATTCATTATACGTCATTTCATCACAATAATCTACATTTAAACTCTTTATACTGTTTATAATATGATTCATATCTTATTTATTCAAAAATATTGGACTTTACTTGGTATTTACTCATATAAAGAGCAAATAATGTAATTCTGAGTATCTTTTGAGGATTTCAATAATTTCTGTAATAATTTTAAGTCATTTCATTATAATAATCTACATTTAAACTCTTTATACTGTCCAGAATATGATTCATATCTTATTTATTTAAAAATATTTGATTATACGAGGTAAATACGCATATATAGTGCAAATAATGCAATTCTAGGGTGTCATTTGAGCATTTCAATCGTTTCTGAATTCATTCTACGTTATTTCATCCCAATAATCTATATTTAAACTCTATATACTGTATATAATATGATTCATATCTTATTTATACAAAAAGATTGGATTATACGTGGCAATTACACATATAAACTGCAAATAATGCAATTCTGAGTATATTTTGAGCATTTCAATCGTTTCTGGATTCATTCTAAGTTATTTCCTCATAATAATCTACATTTAAACTCTTTATACTGTCAAGAATATGTTTCACATTTTATTTATTCAAAATGATTGGACTATATATCGTAATTACGCATATAAAATGTAAATAATGCAATTGTTAGTTTCATTTGAGCATTTCAATTGCTTCTGTATTCATTCTATGTCATTTCATCACAATAATCAACTTTTAAACTCATTATACTATATAAAATATGATTCATATCTTATTTATTCAAAAAGATTGGATTATACATGGTAATTACGCATATATATAGTGCAAATAATGCAATTCTAAGTATCATTTGAGCATTTTAACCGTTTCTAGATTCATTCTACAACATTTCGTCACAATAATCTACATTTAAACTCTTTATACTACCTAGAAAATGATTCATATCTTATTTATTTAAAAAGATTGAATTATACATGGTAATTACCCTTATAAATTGCAAATAAAACAATTATAAGTATCATTTGAGCATTTCAATCGTTTCTGGCTTCATTGTAAGTCATTTAATCAAAATAATCTACATTTAAACTCCTTATACTGTTTATAATAGGATTCATATCTTATTTATTCAAAAAGATGAGATTATACATGGTAATTACACATATATAGGGCAAATAATGCAATTTTAAGTGTCACTGGTGCATTTCAATCATTTATGAATTCATTCTACTTCATTTCATCACAATAATCTACATTTAAACTCTTTATATAATATGATTCATATCTTATTTATTCAAAAATATTGGACTATACATGTAATTACGCATATAAAGTGCAAGAAATACAATTTCTGAGTATCTTTTAAGCATTTCAATCATTTCTGGATTCATTCTTAGTCATTTCATCACAATAATCTAAATTCAAACTTTTTATACTGTCTAGAATATGATTCATATCTTATTTATTTAAAAGGATTGGATTATACATGGTAATTACGCATATAACTTGAAAATTATGCAATTCTGAGTATCATTTGAGCATTTCAATCATTTCTGGGTTCATTCTAATTCATTTCATCACAATAATCTACATTTAAACTTTTTATACTGTCAAGAATATTATTCATATATTATTTAATAAAAAATGTTGCACTATACATGGTAATTACAGTTATAAAATGCAAATAATGCAATTCTAAGTATCATTTGAAAATTTCAATCATTTCAGTATTCATTTCATCATAATAATCGACATTTAAACTCTTTATACTATCTAGAATATTATTCAAATCTTATTTATTCAAAAAGATTGGACTATACATTATAATTATGCATATAAAGTTCAAATAATGCAATTCTGAGTATCTATTAAGCATTTCAATCGTTTCTGGATTCATTTTAAGTCATTTCATTACAGTAATCTACATTTAAACTCTTTATTCTGTCTTAAATATTATGATTCATATCTTTTTTATTTAAAAATATTGGATTATACATGGTAAATACGCATGTAAAGTGAAAATAATACAATTATGATTATCTTTTAAGCATTTCAATTTTTTCTGGATGCATTTAAGTCGTTTCATCACAATAATATACATTTAAACTCTTTATACTATCTAGAATGCGATTCTTATCTTATTTTGTTAAAAAGATTAGATTGTACATGGTAATTGCGCATATAAAGTGCAAATAATACAATTTTGAGTATCATTTGAGCATTTCGATTGTTTCTATTTCATTCTAAGTCATTTAATCACAATAGTTTTCATTTAAATTATTTATACTGTTTATAATATTATTCAAATCTTATTTATTTAAAAATATTGGACTATACATGGTATTGTGCATATAAAGTTCAAATAATGCAATTCTCAGAATCTATTGAGCATTTCAATCGTTTCTGTATTCATTTTAAGTCATTCCATTACTGTAATCTACATTTAAACTCTTTATTCTATCTAGAATATTATGATTCATATCTTATTTATTTAAAAATATTAGATTATACATGGTAAATGCGCATATAAAGTGCAAATAATGCAATTCTGAGTATCTTCTGAGCATTACAATCGTTTCTGGATTCATTCTAAGTCATTTCATCACAACAATCGACATTTAAACGCTTTATACTATCTAGAATATGATTCATATCTTATTTATTCAAAAGATTGGACTATTCATGGTAGTTACGCATATAAATTGTAAATAATGCAAATCTGAGTATCATTTGAGCATTTCAATAGTTTTTGGATTCATTCTAAGTCATTCCATTACAATAATCTACATTTAAACTATTTATACTGTGTAGAATATGATTCAAATCTTATTTATTTAAAAAGATTGGATTATACTTGGTAATTATGAATATAATGTTCAAATAACGCAATTCTGAGTATCTATTGAGCATTTCAATCGCTTCTGGATTCATTTTAAGTCATTTCATTACAGTAATCTACATTTAAACTCTTTATTCTGTTTAGGATATTATTATTCATATTATTTATTTTAAAATATTGGATTATCCATGGTAAATACGCATATAAAGTGCAAATAATGCAATTCAAAGTGTCGTTTAAGCATTTCAATCATTTTATGATTCATTCTACGTCATTTCATCCCAATAATCTACAGTTAAATTCTTTATACTATCTAGAATATGATTATTGTCTTATTTATTAAAAAACGATTGGATTATACATGGTAAATACGCATATCAAGTCCAAATAATGCAATTCTGTATCTTTTGAGCATTTTAATTGTTTGTGGAATCAATCTAAGTCATTTCATCACAATAATGTACTTTTATACTCTTTATACAGTCAAGAACATGATTCATATGTTATTTGTTCGAAAATATTGGACTATACGTAGTAATTACACATATAAAATGTAAAAAAATGCATTTCTTAGTATCGTTTGTGTATTTCAATCGTTTAAGGATTCATTTGATGTCATTTCATCATAATAATCTACATTTAAACTCTTTATACTGTTTATAATATGATTCATATCTTATTTATTAAAAAATATTGAACTATAAATGGTAATTACGGATATAAAGTGCATTCTGAGTATCTTGAAAACATTTCATTCGTTTCTGGATTCATTGTAAGTCATTTAATCAAAATAATATACATTTAAACTCTTTATACTATCAGAAATATGATTCATATAATCATATCATATTTATTCACAAATATTGCACAATACTTGGTAATTACAGATATAAAATGAAAATAATGCAATTCTAAGTATCATTTGAGCATTTCAATCGTTTCCGTATTGATTCTATATCATTTCATCACAATAATCTACAATTAAACACTTTATACTGTATATAATATGATTCATATCTTATTTATTGAAAAATATTGGATTATACATGGTAATTACACATATATATTCAAATAATGCAATTCGAAGTGTCACTTGAGCATTTCTATCGTTTCTGGATTCATTCTACGTCATTTCATCAAAGTAATCTAAATTTAAACTCTTTATACTATCTAAAATATGATTCATATCTTATTTATTTAAAAAGATTAGATTATACATGGTAATTACACGTAAAAAGTGCAAATAATACAATTCTGAGTATCATTTGAGCATTTCAATCGTTTTTGGATTCTTTGTAAGTCATTTAATCAAAATAATTTACTTTTGAACATTTTATACTGTTTATAATACGATTCATATCTTATTTATTAAAAAAAGATTGGATTATACATGGTAATTACGCATATCAAGTGCAAATAATACAATTCTGAGTATCATTTGAGCATTTCAATCGTTTTTGGATTATTTGTAAATCATTTAATCTAAATAATTTACATTTAAACTTTTTTATACATTTTATAATATGATTCGTATCTTTATTAAAAAATAGTGGACTATATATGGTAATTACGAATATAAAATGGAAATAATGCAATTCTGAGAATAATTTGAGCATTTCAATCATTTGTGGGTTCATTCTAAGTTATTTCATCACAATAATCTACATTTTAACTCTTTATACTGTCAAGAATATTATTCATATCTTATTTATTAAAAAATATTGGACTATACATAGTAATTACACATATAAAATGCAAATAATGCAATTTTGAGTATCATTTGAGTATTTCAATCGTTTCTAGATTGATTCTATGCCATTTCATCACAATAATATATATTTAAACTTTTACGAAGCGGAATTCGTTCAATTGATAGAGGCCAGTAATCTGGCTAACGGGCCCCGCCAAATTCAGAACAGGTTTTTAGAACCTGGGCACAATAATTCTATTCACACAATACAATTTTATAACCTTGCGAAGTCTTATTGTATTGATGAATTGAATATGATTCAGGTACAGTTGAAACGAATCCACTCTCGTATGGCCGGGTTACGAGCCGGCCTTCATTTGTGCTCCAAGGAGCAAGTGTTTTTGTCTTGTAAAAGCGATTTGAGAGTCTACATGAAGTCTTATTGCAAACAATTCAAAAAAATCAAAGAAAATTTTGAAAAAAATCGCGAAACATCGGACATATTTGATTACTTTATTCAAACGCATGTCGATTTCGCGATATGCATTCATATATTCGAAATTATGAATGCTACGATACGATGGAATGATCCAGGTTGGTTGGATTCATCGTCTGAAGATAATTCAGACGATGATTGGAGTGATCTGATCAAGTTTGGTATTGGAATTAAGAAAAAAAACTTTGATCCACCAAAAATCCCGGGTTCAGGGAGGTAAATGTTTGAGAAAAGGTCAAATTTTAGCAGACGGTGCCGCTACAGTTGGTGGGGAACTCGCTTTAGGGAAAAACATATTGGTAGCTTATATGCCATGGGAGGGTTACAATTTTGAAGATGCAGTACTAATTAGCGAACGTCTGATATATGAAGATATTTTTACGTCTTTTCACATTCGGAGATGTGAAATTAAGACTTATGTGACTGAAAGAATCAATGATTCAAATATTAAACAATCAGTGAAGAAATATTACCTAATTTTCTAATCAACAACCAATACCTAAAAAATAGAAGTCAAAATGAAAATCATCATCAGCATTTTTTGTAGTAAAATAAGGATAACATTAATACTCTTCATAATAATCTTAAAGAAAAGTAGGAACTCTATGAAAAAAAAAAGAAAAATACAGCACATGATTGGATATCCAGCTGGATCTTGGACTGGAGAGAGATATTAAGAGAGATCAAGAAATCTCACTCTTTCATAGACATTTTTTTCGACCAAGAACGCTTTATGAGACTCTTTGACTCCCGAATTTTGGGTATCCTATTTTCCAAAAATTCCCAGGGTTCAGGAAGCAATCGATATTTAACCAAAACAGGTTTAATAACTCGAGATTCCAGGATAAAAAATGTAGTAAAACGTGTCCATGGTGTCGTCAAAAATGTGGTAAGGGGTGTGATGCTACTTGTACTAGGGGTCTGTTTATGTCGTCTTCAAAATCGAAATATAGTTGAACGAAAAAATATCTATTTGAGGGGGTTTCTTCCTATACCTATGAATTCGGTTGGATCTAGAGAAGAATCTTCTAATATTAATAGATTTGTAATTTCGCTTTTGTATCCTCCAAAAGGATCTTCTAATCAATCCATACATCATTTCGATTCCATTAGAAATGAGGATGTGGAACGAACAGAGATAGAATCAGGTCGATTCCCGAAATTTCTTTTTGGATCTTCCTCAAAGTTCCGGCTATCCGCAGAAGGTGAAAAGCGGATGAATAATAATCTGCTTCCGGAAGAAATCGAAGAATTTCTTGGGAATCCTACAAGATCCATTCATTCTTTTTTCTCTGACAGATGGTCAGAACTTTATCTGGGTTCGAGTCCTACGGAGAGGTCCCCTGTAGAGAAGGCTCTTTGGAAGAGAAAATTGGGTGTTTCTTTTGTCCCCTTCAGGCGGCGATCGGAACATAAAGAACTGGTGGATCTATTCAAAATAATTAGGTATTTACAAAAAACCGTCTCAATTCATCCTATTTCCCCCGGGTATTCTATGATTCCGAAGGAGAAATCGAATGCAGAAGATCGATTTGCAGAAATGGTAAATCGATTCATTCTATCAATAACGGAGCCGAATAAGGATTCCATTGGAAAAGATAGTATGAATCATCGAACTAGGACGAAATCTACGATCAATCAACATTTATCCAATTGGGCAAAGAGTGAGAAGAAATGGTTCGACCCTTTTATTTGTCGAACCCAGAGATCCAGGAATGGGTATCCTGATGCATATAGCAAATGGTCGAATGAGTTCCAGAATCTCCAGGAAGATTTCCTGGGATATTTCTCTTCGAAACAGGAGAAGCTTCAAGTAGTCTTCGATCAATTACGAGATTTACGAGATCAATTACGATGCCATATCACTGATTTTTCGAGTTATTGGGATTTGATTGATTGGTCCGAAATTTTCGACATATACGAATTCACTTTCACTAAGTTATTTCTTGTCCTTTTGCCCATGGCACGTCTCTTTTTTCATAAGTTACTTAAGTTACTTATCTTTTTTCCTAAGTTTTTGTACTGGTTATATCCCCGATTCTCTGTACATATCGGGAATATCGCCATTCATAGTTCTGAGATGTACATTTATGAATTGAAAGATCCGATCCAGGAGAAGTCGTTCGAACCACTACGTCTTCAAATCGTTCTTTTGAAGAAATTGAAACCCTTCTTATTGAACGATCATAATACTTCTCAAAGATTGGACGATCATAATACTTCCCAAGGATCGAAATTATGGATCAATGAAGAAAGAATATTCCCATTTTATTTCAACGAAATATCAAAGTGGATGATTGACTCATCCCATAGTAGAAAGAATCGCATGAAATCCTTTGATAACACGGATTCCTATTTCTCCATCATACCCCATGATCGAGACAATTGGCTGAATCCCGTGAAAGCATTTCATAGAAGTTCTATGATATCTTCTTTTTATAAAGCAAATGGACTTCGATTTTGGAATGATCTACATCACTTTTGGTTCTGGGTCTCTTGTAAGAAAAGATTTCCCTTTTTTGTGGAAAAAATTCGTATCAATAATGAGGATCTTACATATCGAAAATTCCTCAATATCTCATTTATTCGCAACAAAATAGTTTCTTTGTACGTCGGTCAAAAAAAACATTTTGTTTTGAGTCTTTCTGCAAGGGTATCTGACATAAACATACCTCAGGATCAGGATTTTCCAAAAAGTAGCGACAAAAGAGAGAACTTGTACAAATCTTTCATGTATAAATTGTATAAAAAATTCTATAATAGATTCTATACATCTTTCATTTTTCCAAGAACTCTTTATGCAATTCAATCCGATCCAGTCGTTTTTAGAGCTAGTTCCTCGATCGCGGACCTTTTAAGACCAATTCAATCTGATCCAGTCGTTTCTAGAGCTAGTTCCTCGATCGCGGACCTTTTTAGATTGGAAAAAACTTTTTGGCAATCTTTTTCAGATATGAATCGATCTGATTCAAAAATGAAGAACTTGCATCAGTATCTCAGTGTCAATTCAAACATGGACTGTGGATCAAATCCATGTTCTGAGAAATCTTTACCATCCGGAAAGAAGGAAAAAAGGAGTCTTTTTGGTTTTCGAAGTAAAAAGAAATACGTTAAAAAAAGAAATATCAAAATAATCAATAAAAAAAAACTTTTTTCTGTAAAACTTTTCGAAGGGAATATTGAAGAAAATATTATTTACTTAGAATGGACTATTTACAAAGAATGGCTGCTCACGATCTTTACTACGAGCGGGTTCAAATATTTCAGATTCATCCTTTCCGAGATTTTTTCCTATTTTATATTCCCAACCGTGATATCCAAAATTCAAGATATTCTGGATATACCATGGGTATATCTTGAGAAGATTTTGATGAAATGGACTCTGATAAGTGAGAAGATTTTGATGAAATGGACTCTGATAAGTAAGAAGATTTCAAATCTTCATTTAGTACAGCTACTCCGAAAAAAGACTAATCTGTCTCGAACAAAGACTGATTCTTTTAATGGGTCTTCTCCTTTTCTTTCTTGTACATTTTCATTATTCTTCTCATATAGGAATAAGTCATTGATATCGGCTGAGTTCCTCTTTTCAATTCTTTTCCTTCTTCTTTTTGCTGGATATCTCGCTTGTAGAGGTCTTACCTTCATTTGCAAAACCTGTCGTCAGTTATTTCTAGATTTTGAAAAGATCAAATCTTGGGCAAATCCATCATGCTTCATGGAGTTGGAAAAACTTAGGGATAGGTATCCTATATCTTCTTTCAGGTCAGAGAATTTAGAGGATCCCTTTCCAGTTATTTTCCAGGATCCCATTGGATTTATAGAGAATCCCCGTCCAGTTATTGTTATTCTGCAAAAATACTATGTTATTCTGGAAGAATACATAGGAGAATTCTTCAATTTTCTGATAGAACTAGATTCGGACCATTTCGTAAGAACAAATGTATGTATTTCGATTAGGGTCGTATTCTATGGTTACGATTCTACCAGATATGTCTTTTTGATTCCGTCGAAAATCGATTTTACGGTATAGACGCTTATGACCCCCCCCTCTATGCTTTGCGGTAATGATTCCTCTGACATTACGACCTTTACTACAACGATGCCGTCCATAGATCAGATTATTTCGTGGATTGGATTTCATTTGACTGTCTACAGCTCCATTGCGTGTACTTGGACTAGAAGTTTTGTATAAATGTATCGCCGTGTTATTAAGTATTTTTCTTGAAGTTCTTTTCTTTAGAATCTCTAGAAGAGGTGGAATAGAATAACCTGATGGAAGCGTAATGATCATATGCCTGTAATGGATTGCATGTCCCATAATAGGTCTCTTCGACCCTTTCGGGGTAGTCGATGGCTATTCATAGCCATTACCTGAACACCAAAGAAGAGTTCAACCCAATACTTACTTGATTTCTGTCTTAGTTGATCCTGATTCGGCATTAGAAGTATGTATATTGATTCTTCCCCAATAACCGAAGACTTTTTCCTGTAACTACTCCATATTTGATTCCATCCATAACTCCAATTTCTTCCCTATGAGTCCCAGTATTGATCAGGATTCGAGTTCTTAATCTTCCTATGTTATGGTATGAATATACCATATTCAATTCGTTATGGATGGATGATGAGATCCCATCCATAGAGAGCCAACTTATTGAACATTCCCATTAGGGTGCATCCAGTAGGAATTGAACCTACGAATTTGCCAATTATGAGTTGGGTGCTTTAACCATTCAGCCATGGATGCTGAATCTAAGAGATATTATCATAATCTAAAAGATGTATGATCATAATCATACACATTGGATCAAAAACGGGGTCAGAGGGATCAAAAACCGCTAATTCGTATAAAGCCATCGAACCGGCCCAACCAGCAACTAGAGCTGTGTGCATTATATGAACAGAAAGCAATCGACCGGGATCATTCAATACGACAGTATGAACACGATACCAAGGCAAACCCATGGAAATACTCCTTAAGAGAAATAGAAACTATGTCACTTTATTTTATCGCATTAAACTCAAAAGACTATATACTGTGTACCTCACCTTTTTGCAGTAGATTCTGTATCAGAAAGGGCTCATTTTGATTTCATCCCATTGAAAATCAAAATAAGGGAACAACTCCGTTCGTAAGAACAAAGAGAAGCAGATCTATTCAGTCCAAGGCGCATCGAAAGATTGCATTTTTATAGTTAAACTGATCCATCGAATGGATCAAATATTAAGTGAATATTTTCACATTTTTTTATTAGACTTATTTTTTTTTATAGTGTAGGAGGAGCATGAAAAATTCGAAATTGAGTATTTCGAAGTTGCAAGACGTAGTCGAAGTCTTTGTTTCAGACTACATTTTGAACAGGGTGATAATCTTTCACTTATGTTCGTTTATGGTTATGCTTAGTACGAAACTCATTACTAACGACGAATGGTTACAGAGGGTCGATTTTGAACAGTCTTTGTTTCAGAATCTAACTTTTTTGGAATAAATAAGGTAAGAATCAAATTCTATACAGTATAAAAGTTTAAATATATATTATTGTGATGAAATGGCATAGAATCAATCTAGAAACGATTGAAATACTCAAATGAATCAATAAGATATAAATCATATTCTAGACATTATCAAGAGTTAAAATTCAGATTATTGTGATGAAATGACGTAGAACGCATCCAGAAACGATTGAAATTCTCAAATGATACTTAGAAATGCATTATTTGCATTTTATAACTGTAATTTACCATGTATAGTGCAAAATTTTTGAATAAATAAGATATGAATTATATTCTTGACAGTATAAAGAGTTTAAATGTAGATTATTGTGATGAAATGACTTAGAATAAACACACAAATGATTGAAATGCTCAAATGATTCTCACAATTGCATTATTTCAATTTTATATTCGTAATTACCAATATATAGTCCACTATTTTTGAATAAAGAAGATACGAATCAGATTATAAATAGTATAAAAAAAAGTTTAAATGTAAATTATTTAGATTAGATGACTTACAAAGAATCCAAAAACGATTGAAATGCTCAAATGATACTCAGAATTGTATTATTTGCACTTAATATGCGTAATTACCATGTATAATCCAATCTTTTTGAATCAATAAGATATGAATCATATTCTAGACAGTATCAAGAGTTTAAATGTAGATTATTGTGATGAAATGACGTAGATTGAATCCAGAAACAATTGAAATGCTCAAATGATAATCAGAATTGCTTTATTTGCTCTATATGTGCGTAATTACCATGCATAATCCAATTTTTTTGAATAAATAAGGTAAGAGTCAAATTCTATACAGTATAAAGAGTTTAAATATATGAGTTTAAACAATTCTTACCTTATTTATTCAAAAAAATTAGATTATGCATGGTATTTACGCATATAGAGTGCAAAATAAAGCAATTTTGATTATCATTTGAGCATTTCAATTGTTTCTGGATTCATTCTACCTCATTCATCACAATAATATAAATTTAAACTCTTGATACTGTCTAGAATATGATGAAATCTTATTGATTCAAAAAGATTGGATTATACATGGTAATTACGCGTAAAAAGTGCAAATAATACAATTCTGAATATCATTTGAGCATTTCAATCGTTTTTGGATTCTTTGTAAGTCATTTAATCAAAATAATTTACTTTTGAACATTTTATACTGTTTATAATATGATTCATATCTTATTTATTGAAAAATAGTGGACTATACATGGTAATTACGAATATAAAGTGGAAATAATGCAATTCTGAGTATCTTTTGAGCATTTCAATCGTTTCTGGATTCATTCTAAGTTATTTCATCACGATAATCTACATTTAAACTCCTTATACTATCTAGTATATGATTAGTATCTTATTTATTCCAACAGGTATGATTATACATGGTAATTACGCATATAAAGTGCAAATAACGCAATTCTGAGTATCATATGAGCATTTCAATCATTTCAGGATTGATTGTAAGTCATTTTATAACAACAATCTATATTTAATCTCTTTATACTGTCTAGAGTATAATAAATATCTTATTTTTTTTAAAAGATTGGATTATACATCGTATTTACGCATATAAAGTGCAAATAATGCAAATCTTAGTATTATTTGAGAATTCAATAGTTTTTTTGGTTCATTCTAAGTCAGTTCTTCACAATAATCTACATTTAAACTTTTTATATTGTTTAGAATATGATTAATATCTTATTTATTAATAAAGATATAAGTAACTATTCTTTTTAATATATCTAATTATAATTATTTTAGTTTCATAACATAATTGTTTTAGTTTCAGAACATAATTGTTTTGGAAAAAATTTTCACTTGGAAAAAAAATTGTTATAGGAGGGAAGGGAAACACATGAGAGGGAGGAAGGAAAAAACAAGGAAGGAGGTGAGGGCAAGGGCTCTGGATAATTTTGATCATGCTCTCACCCTATGGATTTTCTATTTTTTGAGCTCATCCTCTCATTTTCTGAACTTTCTATTAATAAGGGTGTTAGATAATTAATGAGGACCCTGAGAATGATGAGAAGGATGGAATCTGTGGGGTGATGATAAACAATTTCGGTTGTATTTAGCTGGAAATTCATCTAATCTTTTACACGTAGATTTTTTTGGAAATTAAATGAGTTAATGAAACTCTCTACTGTGATTTAGTTTTATATAATGCAAAATAAAATAATTTAGTTTTTAAAAATCAATATAAATAAAATTGAGGTTGTGTTGAAAATCAATTCATTTAGTTAATTTATATTTATATTATTGGTATTCTTTTACTTTTGATCTTATAAATGATAAGAAAATACTAATACATTTAAAATTAATTTAGTAAAACTTTAATTATTAAGCTCATGGATTCTCTCATGGTCTCATGGAGCTTAAACTCCTTCAACCAATCTACCTAATGTGGGGCCACGTCCTGGTCACAGCCAAAGAAAATTCGATAGAATGAGTTTATTTTTTTTTTCATTTTTCGTGAAAACTCGATAATAAACGGACTTAATTTTATTTGATCGGAATTTTTATGTTATTAGAGCCAACGAAATTCTTAAAAATCAATTCCAATAAAATGAAATCTCAAATGTGAATCATTTTTTCAAAGCAGAATACTAAAGACGAGCATTTTGCTAAAAAAACACAATGAAACAGAAGAGATATGATTCATATCAGCATTGAGTCCGCCCAGGGGCGGAGCCAGAAAATTATGATAGGAGGGGCAAAATTTTAAAGATTGAACAATGAAATAGAAATTTATTTATGAAGAAGAATATTTCTTTCCTAAATCAGTGGTTCATGATTAATTAGGGGGGCAAATTATAGAAATTTTCTAAAAAATAAAGAAAATATACATAAAAATTTTATTTTTTTTGGAGCACAAGGGGGGCAACTGCCCCAAGCAGCCCCCCTATTGGCTCCGCCCCTGAGTCCGCCTATATGGAGTATATGTAGGGGTGAAAACGGTCCCCGTTTCGACCGTCATTTCGTTTCGTCCAAAACGAAACGAAACGGTTAAGATTTTTTGTTGCGTTTTATAAACGAAACGATTAACGAAAGCTTAGAACAGTTTCGTCCATGTGTATTTTCGTGGTATTTTCGTGATTTCGACCGTTTCGTCCAAAACGAAACGGTTAACGCAAATAGGTGATCAATTTCGTTTTAAAACGAAACGGTTAACGAAATCGACCGTTTTCGTGGTCGTTTTAGACGTTATGCAGCCATAAGTATATGCTATGGCTAATAATGACTTATATCAATTTATCATTTGACCGCTTTGTCTGCATCTGATTTTATTTCTAATTTCTCATGTCAAAAGAAGAAATCCAATTTCCAAGAAAATGTCTGAGGATATTCTTACAAGAATAAATAACCGCCCGCGCCCCCCACTCGAATCCTCTACCGCCATAAAAAGGACCGCTCCAAACAATCCTTTATTTTTTTTAATATTTAAAAATTTAAAAATTCAAATGGAGAATCCAAACCGTTAATCTTGTTAAATTTTATTGGTGATGCATTTTCATATAAATTTTATAAAATTTAAGATTGATTTGATACTTGATTAAGTGACTAAATTATGAACGTATTAGAATTAATCTAACCAGATTCGTTCATTTATTACCCACTTGATCTAGTATCAAATCAAATTCAAACTTTGATAAAATTTATATGAAAATGCACCGGTAAAATTTAACAAGATCAACGGTTTGAATTCTCCATTTGAATTTTAAAATTTTTAAATATAAAAAATAATAAAAAAAGGACCGCTTGGAGCAGTCTTTTTTATGGCTGCTGAGGATCCGGGTTTGCTCCCCCCCACCCACACACACACACTCTCTCTCTCTCTCTCTCACACACACACAAGGTTCTGGCTACGTACGTTGTCCATATTTTCTCCCAACTCGTAAGTTTCATGTCAACTAACAATCTAACATCTCTCTTGTTTGGATGGTTCATGAACAAGGGATGAACAAGGGGATGAACAAAGGTCCACGAATAGGCCCACGAATAGGCCCACAAACAAAATAAGTTCGTGAAAATGAGAGAACTAAGAACTATGGAGTAGTTCCTAGTTCGCGACAGTTCGCGGGTTGTTTGGCTCTCGCGAACTAGTCTTGTTCACGAACTGCTAGTTTGTGGATGGTGCCAAACACAGACACAGTTATCACGAGTTTCTTGTATCTTCTTTTAAGGAATGATAAGGCTATATAACAACTAATCACGCATCTGACACAGACACAGTGACACCCCACTTAAACTAGATACCAGTTCAATATTCCAAATGTATTTATCCTGATACTCAGTAAGTGATGTCATTTCCCACGATTTAAATCGAAATAGTTATTCAGGACAGACAAATTAAAATGCAAATATAACATGTGGACACATATAACTAGTCCATTAAACACAAGTACATACAATCTATAGTGGTTCTCTAAGAAGCAGAAGCTGCTTGGAATGCAGCGGAACTATAACCACAGTAACCCTGGAATGAAATCCTCTACAGTCATTTTTTGACTGCTCCAAGCAGTCCTTTCCATTTTTTTTTAATATTTCAAAATTTAGAAATTCAAATGGAGAATCCAAACCGTTGATCTTGTTAAATTTTACCGGCGATGCATTTTTATATAAATTTTATAAAATTTAAAGTCGATTTGATACTAGATCAAGAGGTCAACAAATGAACGAATCTGGTTAGATTAATTCTAATACGTTCATAGATATGTCATTTAATCATGTATCAAATAGACTTCAAATTTTATAAAATTTATATGATAACACATCGCCGATAAAATTTAACAAGATCAATGGTTTGGATTCTCCATTTGAATTTCTAAATTTTGAAATATTAAAAAAAAAAGAGAAAGGACTGCTTGGAGCAGTCAAAAAATGGCTGTAGAGGATTTTAGTCCCAGTAACCCTTGTTTGTACTCCCCCCCTATTATGATAATAGGAACTGTAACCACATTAATTCCAGCTAACTTAATTTTATTTCCGATGACACTTAACTGCCTTTCAAGCGGACCTTTAAAATTCTCTTAATTTATTTCATTTATGTGCTAAATCCTTGTAATTGTATATACATCCTTCCAACAACGGAGCTACACAGGATTATACTACGATTTAAAAGTAATTCAAAATAGGCTTCCAAGACATGAAGAGATGTTTAGGCCAAGAACTTAAAATGACAATTAAGAGGGAAAAAACCTCGGTGGAAAGGCTCAGTAACTTACCGAGTAAGGCCCTGGATCAAAATACCTTTTTTTTTTTTAACACGGGATTTCATTTCATTAGAAATTTTTTGATCAAAACTGTTCGTTTTGGAATTATTTAGTTGGAATTTTCATATAATTAGATCCAATGAAATCCTGAGAAAACAATTCAAATGAAATGAAATTCCACGTAAAAAATATTTTGATCAGGGCCTAAATCTTACTGGAATTTTACAGCTTCTATTATTCTTTCATTTTAAAAAAAATTCTGTTGTTATCTAAATCATTCTATTTGTTTCTTAGACTGGATCGTTCATTTCAAATATTAGCAATTGGCCATATAATAATGGTAAATCGAAATTGGTTATAAAAAAAATAAAATTTTTTTATCAAGATTATAGAAGCCAGGTTAGGAAGTAAAAGTTAATAACGGATTACTTAATTAGAGAAGTTAACTCTTTTCAGTTTTCTCATCCAGAGCTCTCCTAAATAGGGTTAAAACTTGTAGAAGTAAAACGAATGAAAAAAAAAACATATACATAATTCATAACAGCCCAGAAAGCTCTAAGCAAGATCTTACTGCAATCGTTTTTCCAACTACAGTTTAAAAGTCCAAACAGATACCAAGTTGGAGAAAGGAAAAATAAAGATAAATGTTGATCCATAGAATCAGCATATAGAAACCTTTACCCCATCAATCATAATAAAAATATAAAGATTTCTGCATCCATATTTATTTGGGTGATAGGCTGATAGCAGTGAAATGAAGACAAATGACATATTCAGTCTAATACTAATTTATTGCAATAAAGAAAGATTCATTTTAACTTGCGGTTCTTCAACCCCAACATCTAAATCTAAATTAAATTTAAAAACTACAGTATCCAAAGAAAAAAAAATATTCAAACATTCACCTCATGTTGCCTTCCCTCAACACATCAATCATGTCGTATATTTTCTTCTCATCCTTTGATTAAACCTGAATAAAAGTAAAATACATTGTTTTATTATAATATTTTCCATTCAATGCAAAAGTGTCAAGCAGGGAAATAACAAAACAGAAAGTGGTAGTCAATTAAAAGTTTAAGAAATTGAAAAGAGAATAATGATTGACCTTCTTATGAAGAAAAATGGCAGCATCAATGCTTCCCTCGGCATATATTGAGTGGCCACAAACATTATGTTGGAACTCAAAAGACACCCTGACGAAAGGAAAATTTAACTTGATAAAAAATAAAAATAAGCTACGATTGTTAGTTAACATTAAAATTTATTACGTTTGATCTGGTGATTGGAGATTATAAACATGGTATGCGTGGCCTGACAAGTACTCCTCTGGCACACCTACCATGTTAATTTGTTCCTCAGGGTCACGCATCATTTCTATCTGCTTCACAAGAAAAAAAAAAGAAAATGGTTATCAATGAACTCAATACTGGTGAATAGAGATTAAAAAGAAAAGAATTCAACAATCAACGCAAGTTCCAGTCGCATTGCATTACATGTAATCCCCCTTTCATTCACCTCCTAGTAACCAAACACTGAAAAATGCAGTGAACAATTCTTAAAAATATGTGCGTTAAGAGATACATTACTTCTGTTCGTCTACTCCTGTCCCCAATAAAAGCCACACACACAAAATTACGTAGTAATCTTTCAGTTCCTTTCCCTTTCCCTCTGTTAAAACACCCTACACCACAAATTTAAGAGGACCGTACAAGCCCACGACTATAATCATATAATTCATATCCATCAACTTTGGATAATTTATACATCGACTACAAAACCTAAGTAAGCTTAAACAAAAAAAAAAAGAAAAGAAAAGAGCAAAATGCATTGTATATATAGTACCTCATTCATATAAAAAATGGCACCCAATTTCTGAAAGCAAGCAATTACTACCTTAGCAAGCAGTACCAGATGTGTCTAATTTTGTAGCCTGATGTGACTCCATAACCTACATAAAATTATGAGATAAACAATGATAAGATAAATCCTTGTTCTAATAAGCACCTCAAATTCGAAAGTATATATCAACCTGTAGTGCTTACATTCGACTAGACAAAATAGATTGACCAAGTACATTTCAGGACAGCGCGTTTCGGGAAATATACACGGAACGCTATGAGACGGGTGGTATCACAAATTAAAGATAAATCAAAGTGCTTTGTGCAATGCTCATATTAGTGTCTTCAAACGAAAAGCCCAGACATATCAAGAGAGACGATGAACAAACAAAAATAATACAATATTTGCACCAAAAATAGCAGATCCCTAGTTATACCTCCAATTTATATCCTGAAAATGCACCTGGAAATTGCTCAGCCATGATCTCCATTGCTGCAAGAAAGGCCACAACCTAAAAGAAAAGGAGTAAACATAATGTAGTAAACAATCAATTTTTATTTAAATCCGAGAATATGCAAAAGCTCCATAGATTATGGTAACATAGTAAAAATGCATGGACGAGCTTCATATAATAAATTTGATAAAGATGTCATAAGAATATAATATGTAATAATCAGTCTGATATCATATCCTTAAGTAATGGTAGGAAGGATAACTACACTCAGAAAAAACACCACAACGGGAATTAAATAAGCTTTCATGTTCCATGTGAAACAAGCCAAAGACACTATGCTGAAGAAAAAGTGATTAAAACAGAAAAACCAGCAGGGAGGATGAAGCATAGGAGATCACCTGTTTACCCATCTGGGGTGATATGACAGCATAGACATTTGAATCCTGAACAGTTTTGTAGAGTAAGGGGCGATCCCCACCAGTTGTACCCATTACAAATGGCACCCCAAACTTGCAATACAACTCAGCATTAGATGTCAGATAAGACAGAATTAGCCTTCTCTCAGATAATTAACAAAAGTGCTTAATCAATGTTACAAGGTTAATGCAACAGAATGTCAATTACAGTACTTGTAAGTAAAAACCAGAATATGTATCACACTGATTACAGCTGAAAGTTGAGCACATAGGCACAATGCTGTAAACTAAAGTGCAAATGTCAGTGTCAAGGATATCCAAAATTGCCCCTAAAATTATTGGAGAACTCCAAAAAGATCAGTCCTTACTATTGTTTGGCTTTCTGTACCATTCATATTATTTGTTAATAACGATACAAGGAAAAACAAGAAAACGAGTTATGAATATATTTATTAAAGGACAAGGCTCTTTCCTGAGTCATGCATAGAGACTACTAGTCTACTACTCCTAGTAAAGGATAAGAAAAATAAATCAAAATAATTGGACAATTAATATACTTCATAATGGCAAATGCATAATGGAAATGCAGGTTATTTAATGCCACTATCTAACAAAACAAAATAGGTATTCTACTCATTTCTGTAGTTTAGCAATGTTTTGATAAAACATATGAATGTACTTTTAACATATTAAAACCTAGTATTCAGAATATTCTGCAAATGAACTTCACAAAAGTAACAGCTTATTATATAATTGCTGCTTTTCTGCATTATGTCACAATTAACTGAGACAATGGACCATTAATTGCAAAATTTATCTTAATACAAATTTACCAGTCTGTACCATTGACAGCATTAGGCACGGTGTAATCCACAACAACAACATCAGGATACTTTTCTGTGACTGAGGAAAGAATTTTGTCTCTTTCTGATGGACCATGAACGCTGATTTCAGCCACTGCCTTTTCCCATCTTTCCAGTAACACCATTTACCTAAAATGAACAAATTCAACAACTAAAACAGTATATTCCTATGTCATTGATAGAGTACTAAGGTTTTGTAAATTCTACGTCATAAACCCTGAACCCTAAACCCAGGTTGAGTCAACTTTTTGTTAAATAGAATTCAATCACTCCCAAATTCTGGAAAAACATGGGCTTCCACGGAAATTGATAAAAATAATCGAGTTCTACAGCACACATCTAGCACCTAATTAGAAACTTCAAAACCAAGCGAATTCACAAACGAAATTGGAGTCATTTCTTTGTCGTTACCAGTATGGGGAAGGAGAGATTGCGAGAATCAGCCATGGCATCCTGAGAAATTGGGACCTTCTCTCTTGTAAGAACGCTCGTCACTAAGGTCGTTCGCTTAGACAGGCGAGTCTACATGTAAACAATGGGTGTCAATGTCACCCATTATTTTTTTATAAATTACATTATTAGAGATTAACATTTGTAGTTAGAATATATAATTTTGTTATAAATCCTACCTATTTGAACCCCATAAATGTTTGTGCAAATTTTAGTTAATGAACCCCATATATAATATAATTTTTTTTCTATGGTAATAAATGTTTCTATTTTTAGTTGTTGAGTTGTTGATGATTATTTAGATCTTATACTAATTAATTAACGCTCCAAAACACAAATACACATAACGACCAAATCAGAAAGGCTACGGAAAACAATCTTATTTGATTTTGCCTTGTGGCATGACCGCATGAGCCCATCACGTTTTTGGAATCCAAAAAAGAAAGAAAGAAAAAAAAAAGAACAATGCAAACCGAACAAAAAAAAAAAGGAATTATTATCTAGGGAAGCACTTTCCCATTTCCCATTTTACTTCTATCTTTCATTTCTCACGATTAGAGAACGAAAGAATAAAAAAAAATTGTAACTACAATTTCGCAACAAAAAAAAAAAATTCCTTCTAATTTCCATTGGCTTATCTTCTGATCTTTTTCCACAACGACAATTAGAAAATGTACTATTGCTCAAATGGGTCCTTTTATATTCATCAAATCATTTTTTTAATTTTTAGTTTATTTTATAAGTATAATATAGCAAAATTCTGATTTGCAGGACAAATTTTAGTTTTAAATACACTCTATTTTTTTTTCTCAAAATCTCTTGATATTATTTGTTAGATTGAGTATGGAGAATTTTTTTTTCTAAAACGACGGTATCTTCATGATGATGATATTTTAAACTCTCGAGTTCTGAACGGGTTCAAATTAACCCAAAAGATTACCCTATCGATCTAGCAAAGCGACAAAAGAGTTTTGAGTACCCTCCAAATGAATGAGGTGAAATTAGAATATTTTATTTAAATAGAGGTTCAAATCAACCAAAAGCATGCAAATATGAACCAGTTAAAATAGTGGGTGCATGGCAAAAGTTCGATTCTAAATGGTATGATGGTTATATGGGTGGATGTCTGATATAGTCTAATTTCATTTACATTTAATGTGATAATTTAAATACTATAAATTTAGTGAATCCCATTATAAAAATTTCTAGCCTGGCCACTGTGCTTAGTTCGAGCAAAGAATAGAGCGCACCGCGCCACCCCCTGTTGTTGGGTTGAGGAAGGAGAGAACAATTGCCACTAAGAGTAAGAGAGAGCATTTCCACCTGGATTGTTTTTCTTCCGGCAGTGCACAGATTTTAGTGTTGTCGGCGAGATTGATTCACTATAAATTTAGTGAATCCCATTATAAAAATTTCTAGCCTGGCCACTGTGCTTAGTTCGAGCAAAGAATAGAGCGCACCGCGCCACCCCCTGTTGTTGGGTTGAGGAAGGAGAGAACAATTGCCACTAAGAGTAAGAGAGAGCATTTCCACCTGGATTGTTTTTCTTCCGGCAGTGCACAGATTTTAGTGTTGTCGGCGAGATTGATTTAGCCATATAGGTACAGTGTGCAGCAATGCTGCGAATTTGTAAGAACTAGGAACTAGAAAGTGGTTTATAAAGGCTCATATAAATTATTAATTGGGAAATTTTGTCATGAGTATAATTTTTAAAAAAAAATTAATTTATTAATACTCGTAAATGGCTGCGATTAAAGTTAGATTCAAAATTGATTCTCATGATAAAATTTCTGCCATCATCAATTTAATAAAATATGACAATCCAAACTAATATAGAATTACTTAACATCATCCTAGAGATTCCGTCATCTCATCATCCCCCGACAATAAGTTTAATTTTTTCCATTTTCAAAAACTTGTCTAGTGTCCTCATTAATTAAAAATTTCTAATTTTGTTCTCATTAATTAATTATCCATCTAGTGCCTACATAACTCCTATGATGCCCCTCTTGACAATTAGTATAAATCCACAACGTACTCATTTTTTTTCCAGGACAATCGTTTTTTAGACAATTAATTTTTTTTTCTAGGATAATCACTATTTTTTTCAAGGAAAATTACTATTTTTACCGGGACAATTAGTATAAAAAAACTAGGACAATTGGCATACAAAATTAGGACAATTAAAATTTATCCGAACAATAATACTAACTGCATTGGAAAATAATACTAAATTAATATCCAAGAAACTAGGACAATTAGTGTACAAAACTAAGACAATTTGTATATAAAATTATGGCAATTAACATTTTACTCGAACAATAATACAATGTTGGGAAAGAATACTAATTGTCCTGAAAACCAAGACACTTATTATACAGAACTAGGACAATTAGCATTTTACCCGAACAATAATACTAACTATATTGGAAAATAATATTGTCTTGAAACTAGGATAATTAACTTACAAAACTAGAACAATTAGTGTATTAAAAATAATAATTGTCATAGTTACGAGTGTTAGAGTTATGTCCTAGAAGTCAATAATTTAATGACTTAATTATTAGTTTATGTTTTGGATGAGATTTTATCATCTGTTCCTAGGTTTATTATTGACAGATCATTCAGGTTGAGGATCTGAATTGTAGATCTCTGTTGATCATTCTTTAGAATGACAATAATAAATCTAAACGGTCCATAATCTTGATAATTAACAAGGAACATTAATTATCATAAAAGATTAGTATGCAAGTTAAGTGATGATTAAGTTCTACTAATCATAGGTAAAGAGTTACCAACTTAGTTGCATATGTGTATGTTATGGAACATAGCACAGGACTTGACCCATCGAAATAAACATATGGATTGTGTTATGTGTCATTGTTTATTTCGTTGTGATTTTGGTTCTAAGTTTGAGATGTTTATCTTTTCCACATGAGGATAGGTTCAATAAATACTGTCTACCGCTGATTCCCGATAAGGGCTGCTATACGGACTTTATTTATGTTCTCTTGAATTGTGCGGGGAAAAGTTAATCATCAAGAAAACCGTATGTCCCTCATTAATTCACTTAGTGAGTGACGATATCTGTTTGGGCCCCTTGATGGAGATAGATTGTTTGCATGCAACTTTATACAATTATCTCTAGATCAAGAAACGTATAATCTGCAAGAATGACACATTCCTATCTTGGATTATACGATGATATCGTGAGACATAAGAATCAAAATAGAGAAACTGATTATTCTCTTATGCAGGATTGAAATATTGTAGCAGTACACTATTTATGTGAATTGGGAATCATAACGTGTTGCTAGATACCGCTTATGATTATTGGAATTAAATAGCGATTTAATTCCATGTCCAACATAGCATAAATCCTCAAAGGGTCACACATAATAAGGTGTTTAACCACACGTGCATTAATTATTTATTTGCAACAATTGGTTTTGCAAAATATGATAAGTTGATTAATTAATCGTATGCCGTTATGGACCGTTATGATTAATTAAGTCAAATAGATCATATAGAAATAATTTAATGCATTGACTAATTCCATATTAATTATTAAATAGTTAATAATTAATTATAATCAACACATTTAATTATTTGAGCTAATTGGGCTTTAAATTAATTGGTTAATTTAATGTCCAATGGAAGGTGCATTTAAATGGAAGAGTATTGGGCTCAACTTAACTTGAGGCCCAACCCATATATGGGGTAGGTAGGTGCGGCTAGGGCAAGGGGTATTTTTGTCCATGTAATGTTGGATGAGAGCTAGGTTGAGTGGCCTATATAAAGGGGTGTTCTTTGGGAGCAAACCCCTAGCCTCCACACTCCTCTCTCTCTCCTTCTCTCTTTGGCCGCACCTCACACCAAGGGAAGAAAAAATTTCAGAATTTTTCATTCCCTTTCTCTCTTCCACACACCACCTAGCTCATGTGTTGAGCAAGCTTTTCCACTAAATTAATTGGAGAATTAACTAGAAAGGGAAAGCTTTGGAATTAGGCACAATTCTCTCAATTACTAGCATAATTGATTAGAGAAGGTGGTTAATTCCTTAGTGGACTCGAGGAGCACGGCGTGGAGGTTCTTGGAGAGCACGCCACCGACACCAACGCATTGGAACGAGCCTCTTGGTTGCGATACCAAGAGAGGTATACTTCCAATCTTTTTCTCGTGTGTTTCAATAGCTTGTGTACTAGATCTTGTGTGTGCTTTGTTTGCTTGGTTAATTAATTGGTAATTAGCATAAAAATGAAAATTAGCACACTTTCTAACAGTGGTATCAGAGCCAGGTTGTACTTAAGCTATTTTAACACTTAATTAAGAGAAATTGGCTAATTAACGGATTAGTAGAGATGATGCGTTTGTTTGCTGTCTGGAAATGGTATTTTCTGTGTTGTTTCGCGTTTTTCGCTTTGATAAGTTCTCTGGAAGTTTTTTCCATCTACATGAAAGTTGTATATCTGTGGATTGTGATTCTTTTGGCGTTAGATTCATATTTTTCTGAATTAGTATGGATTTACTGTGAATAAAATGGCGACAGTGCGCAGAACCAGTTTCTGCTCGTACTGTCCTGTTTGAATGGCTTGAAAGATTTATATTTTGAATATAAGTACCAGTGTTCTATGGCTAGATTTAAAGAGGACTTGAAGCTCTTTCTGAGCATGTATAAATTGTTGCATGACTTGGATTAATTTGTGGGTTTTCAAGTATGAAAAGGAAGATCTTGTCAGATCCAGTTTGTTGAGCAAATCGATTGTTCTAATAAACTGTACCAACTGAGAACTCCTTTAAAAATTTTGTTTAAATGGAGTTGTTCTATTTTGCGTTAGGATTCCAGGAAAATTAATTTCGTAATTTTTCGTGGATGTTTGGACCTTCAACTAGGTTAAAACCTTTCGATTGACAGTCTGTTTCAGTACAGAATTTGTTGATTGTTTAGGCTGTAACTTAATATTATTGAACTGAACTTGGTTGTTTTCTTTTCATGAATGGATAGCCTGTAGTCTAAACAAGTTTTTCTATGTATATTGTATATATAAAAACTGGATAGAAGGTGGTCTAACAGACCAAATGGTTGAGAGGATAAGCTGAAAATCTCATAACGGTGTTTCGTGCACTTGTAAGAGATTTGTCTTTTTTGATTCTCCCAGATGGTTTAAGATCTCTTCTTGAATTTTTTACTGGTAGTCACAACTATGATAAGGAGCTTAAGTAATTTATTTGAGAATTTTTGGAGACCGAAAACTGTTGGTTTTGTTGGATTCCATTAGTTACGTTTTTTGGTAAATTAATGTTTTTCTAAGTATTCAAACTAGTTGAATTTAATTAGAAAACTCCTTGTTTGATCTCCTTTCTGTTATGGGATGTTGAAAGAACTTTCTAAATGAATTTAAACAAGTTTGGTTGTTTAAAATTGAGGATTTGTACACGGAATTTACTTATAGCAAACGATACGCAAAGATGCTTGAAAATCGTTAATTGGAAACAAAGTTCTTGTATGTGCTAACTTTGTTTTGTAGGTGGATAGTGGGTTTAGTATGGCTCAAGACTCAATGCCTTGTGGTTGTAAATGAATGCATGTGTGAATGTTTGTAATGCGGCCTTTGGTGCCATTAATTAATTTATGATTAATTTTTGATGTAACTTGTGAGGCTTGCATGCCCCTAAGGATAGGAAGGGAATAGGATGTTTTCACATGTATTTTGCACTTTTATTTTATATAGGATTTAGATCCTTATAGAATTTAGTGGGAGGGCAAGGATTAGATTAGTTTTGCTCCATGGACGATGTGGCGAAACTAATGCAAGCGGGAGCCATACAAACCCACAACTATGAGATGCTTATATGTGATTGCTTGTGATTGCTATGAATTGTCATAGGCTAGGTATGGGTGTATGCTTACATGACCACCAAACAAGTGTCACTTAATTGATTGTCCCAAACAAAACATGATTAAGTTAAATCGCCCTCCTTCTCTCTATCCCCTTCTAACGTGTATGATCGTTCATTGATGCATTCTCGCCGACGCGGGACATCGTGTTCCATCATCCGTGTCGGGGTGTAAATCGGATTTACTAGGAGCAAATAGAGAAAGGTTACTTAACGATGTTTTCCAATCGGATTGGACATCGGGGCAAAGTTTGTGGATGTACATGTGATATTTCACAAACCAAGAATCATATGGAATGATTGGTTGGAGAACCTACCTTATCTAGTTGTTTTGGTGTCACGCCGACGCTAGCACCATCTCAACGAAAATAGGGATCTTGGAAAACCTACTATATTAGGGACATTAAATAAATATAGTGGGAGTTTTATTTGTTATAAATAAAACAATTGCATAAACTAAATGACCGTAAATTGATTTTGTTATAGATGTTAAAATTGTTAATTTTGTTGCGATCAATCTTTGAAAATTGAACAAACTCGTTTCTAAAAGGTAGTTACTTGAAAGAAGTAATACCGATTCCTAAGACATGATCTTAGTGAAGAGAAATTTGAGTATGTCAATTCCCAAAACTTTCCTCAAACTACCCGAACGTAGCAACGCGATGATTGATTGACTTTTGGCGAAAAGTTATTTAATAAAGCGTATGGCTAATATCCTCATTTAAAATTTCTAGACCTTTGAATTAGAGAATTCATATGGACTAGATCTAACTCGTACGCTCTCATCCACTTACTCAAGAAAGTGTTCTTGGAGAAAGTAGATATTAACTCCATCATTTATGATCGAGTATAAAGAATATGAGTTGACCAAGAGATTATTCTTTTAAAAGAAGTTATATGAATGTTTCATTAGCTTACAAATCGAAAGATTGAAGTAGCTAATTGATGACTAGAGATATTAATCTCCGATATCAAGGATTGTTGATATTGTCATACGATCTCTTTGGAATCATGAAGGATATAATGTTACCTTTTTTCGCACGCTTGTTAATGCAAAAAGGTGATTGGTTAAGTATTCAAGAAATACTTCACCAATGTATGAGTTAAAACTTCGAGACTCTCATTGATGACCATGTGTCACATGAGATGTTTCATTTGCCGTTTATGGGAGGCATTTGAAAGGTTGTCCGAAATACCATGATTGTGACGATTAGAAATATTCTAATCCTAAAGTGTATTTGTCGTTCAAATTATCTCACTATCTCTAATTTACACTAGTAATTTGAGACTAGTTCATATGCTCGCATTTAACGAAATGTGTTGGCAATGAAGAATAAGAGAATGTTCGAGAGATATAAAGTAAACTCCGTATAGGAGATGACTTATTCGTTTAAGTCATTACCATTGAATACGTAGAGTTATCTTTATTAAGAGTTTGTTTAGGAATTGAAGGTTGCATACCTTAATTCTAAAACCTCTCATAATATCTCCATTTCATATTCAATGATGGATGATTATGTTTTGTAAAAGACAAGATCTTTTATTATGAATTTCTTTATATGATTTCATGCATCTTGATGGAATTTGCTTGAAATAGATAAACAAGTTATGAATGACAAATAGGATGCGTAAGACTTGACATAAAGTATTTGACTTTCATGTTATATATAACCGCTTAGTCACATATATAAACGAGAATCGCATTATGAGAGTCTACGTAACGTAGAGCTCGAAATTCAATTCGATTTCAAATCGATTGATATGCGAATCATGTTTGTTAAATGACAAAAGCGCCTTTAACCTACAAAGGTTTAAGGACAAGTGACTTGATTAGGACTTATACATATCGATGTATAAAGACCAATAAGTACTTGTGCAATGAAAGGTTGTTGATACTTTACTACTTAACCAACGATCATTGTAGATATTAACATATCTATTTGATAAGGTATAAGTATGAACCTTTTGACTAGTTCAAAGGAGTTCAAGTGTGAAGTTAAAAAGACCGTTCAAGGAAAAAGAAAAGTCTTACAATTAATCGTGGCAAATAAGTAGTTAAGTCATATGATTTGAAGTATTATCTAAAGAGTATGAAAATAGTTTCATAACTCACTCCATGAGGAACATTATGGAATAATGTGTCCAAGAATGGAGGTATCGAACAATATTTTGTATAGTTCGATCGATAATAAATCAAATTGACTTATTCGACTCGTATTAGGGAATTATGTTTGAGGACAATATTGTTTACACTGAATGATGTTCCATCAAAGTCTATTGAGGAAGGTTTCTTACGAGATTTTGATCTCTAAGTATAATACTTCTCGAGATTTGGTGTTGAGAAGCTTATTTCAAGTATTGTGGACTTGTAAGCTTAAACCAAATAAGACACTATATATTTGTAGGATGCTTTATATTAAAAGGCACTACTTCCACGAATATGATAAGAACAAAGTAGTTGTTGCTAATCATAATGTAGTCTTGATGAATTGAAATTCTCAAGAAGAAGTAGTGGGAGTAAAGTGAGCATTAAAGGAGTTTATGCGTCACTACAAGAAGTACTCTTATGGGAAACTTGTCACTCCATACATGGTGCTTAGTGGGAGTTGAGCGGAACTTCATTCACAAGTTGTTTTGAAAAGAAGTTTAATAGTACGCTCCTTCCAATGAGGACTCAACCATATCACGAGTTGATGATGATTCGAGAAACTCATGGAATATATGAGGAGTCAAGAACTCGTTCAACAATTCATTGTGGAAGTAGTTCATGAACCTCAAGTACCAGTCCTACAAAAGATCAACGAGAGTTGATTGCCTAAGCCGTTTGGTGCATTGGCTTCACGACATTCTCAAACTTAGCATATGAGAATCCGTTGATAAACAAGAAAAACGATGGAACGATCCGATTCCACATATATGGTTTAAATTCATATGATCTTTAAATAAAATCCATGTATAACAACAAGGTATAGACCTTGGTTGACGTTCATGAAGGAGCAATCCATCAAGAACGTTTTAGATCTTCAAAAGGTAAGATCGACATGGATAACAAATCGACTATGTACAAAGCGCGGCTTCTCGCTTGTAGCTATGTCTAAGTCGATGACTAGTTGACTACGTACAAAGCACAACCTCTTGCTTGTGGCTATGTAAAAGTCAATAAAGATCATTCTAGCAATAGTTGTATTTCATATATATTGATATATGGAAAAACACATAAAACCGCCTTCTTCGTATGAATGAAGGATGATGTTGTGCATTTGACACAAATCGAGGTTTTATGTATTGCTAAAAACATACGCATGCTTCAAGGATCCATAAATGGATTAAAGCAAGTGTTGTGGAGATTGGAATAAAAGTTTTGACAAGGAAGTCAAGGAGTTGAACTTCGTCAAAAGTATCTTGTATAAACAAGATATTCAGTGGGAGCATAATTGTATTACTTGTATTGTTCAAATTGGGAATAACATTAACATTAAGAAAATGAATATTGTCGAGATCTCTTTGGAGAATGCTTTCTCAAATGAGAACTTGGGCGAAGTCACCTAATCCTAGGAAACAAAATCTATAAAGATAGATTATGATGGATGTTAGGTTTGAGCAAATATGCATATATTGACGAAGTGTTCTAGAAACACGAAAGTTACACTCCAAGAAAGGATGTCTAACTATACGTCACATGGCATGACTTGAGTGTTTTAACTCGGTCTATTGCAACTCGATTCGAGAAAGTGCATGAAATAGTTCAAGCATTCCTTCATTATGAGTTTCATTGTGTACGCCATATTTATGCATATGCCCCAATGTGTAGTATCCAAAAGATATGACAAACAGTTGTCAAATGGATACAAGAGAGACACATTAGGACGATAGTCAAGGATATCCTCGAGTACCTTATGAGAAAGAGTGATATAATGTTTCATCTCTTAAAAGGAGCTCGTGTAAGTTAATTACACTAATGCTAGTTTTTCGAAAGATTGATATAATCACAGTTGAACTACGTATTTTGCTAAAAGGTGGTGTTGTAAATTTAGAAGGTGTTCTAAATGGAATATTACAACCGTTTCCGTCACCAAAGCAAAATACATAGCAACTTGTGAAGCAATAAAAGAAGTTTATTTCGGATCGATTTCTTAGTTGAGTTATTATGGTTCTAAGCATCTCGAACCATAACTTACTCCTAAGAGCCCAATGTTACATTGGAGATTCAAATATGATCTATAACGATATCACTTGATATCATATGATGGTGATCAAGAATATATATAGGAGTATATATATATATATAGTCAAACAATTTTTGGATAGGTTCGCGAACACAGCGAACACTCTAGCACGACCTCTACCTTGAGCAGTATACGAGATGCAGTTATGCATCCATACGTGGTGGACGTATGAGTAACTAGCTATAAGCGTATTATTTATTTTGAGGTCCGAGACATGTATATATGTAGATATATGACATTGTTCTCAATTCTTCGTTGGCTAGAAGTCACTACTGATTGACTCTAGGCCAAGTGGGAGATTGTTAGAGTTATGTCCTAGAAGTCAATAATTTAATGACTTAATTATTAGTTTATGTTTTGGATGAGATTTTATCATCTGTTCCTAGGTTTATTATTGACAGATCATTCAGGTTGAGGATCTGAATTGTAGATCTCTGTTGATCATTCTTTAGAATGACAATAATAAATCTAAACGGTCCATAATCTTGATAATTAACAAGGAACATTAATTATCATAAAAGATTAGTATGCAAGTTAAGTGATGATTAAGTTCTACTAATCATAGGTAAAGAGTTACCAACTTAGTTGCATATGTGTATGTTATGGAACATAGCACATGACTTGACCCATCGAAATAAACATATGGATTGTGTTATGTGTCATTGTTTATTTCGTTGTGATTTTGGTTCTAAGTTTGAGATGTTTATCTTTTCCACATGAGGATAGGTTCAATAAATATTGTCTACCGCTGATTCCCGATAAGGGCTGCTATACGGACTTTATTTATGTTCTCTTGAATTGTGCGGGGAAAAGTTAATCATCAAGAAAATCGTATGTCCCTCATTAATTCACTTAGTGAGTGACGATATCTGTTTGGGCCCCTTGATGGAGATAGATTGTTTGCATGCAACTTTATACAATTATCTCTAGATCAAGAAACGTATAATCTGCAAGAATGACACATTCCTATCTTGGATTATACGATGATATCGTGAGACATAAGAATCAAAATAGAGAAACTGATTATTCTCTTATGCAGGATTGAAATATTGTAGCAGTACACTATTTATGTGAATTGGGAATCATAACGTGTTGCTAGATACCGCTTATGATTATTGGAATTAAATAGCGATTTAATTCCATGTCCAACATAGCATAAATCCTCAAAGGGTCACACATAATAAGGTGTTTAACCACACGTGCATTAATTATTTATTTGCAACAATTGGTTTTGCAAAATATGATAAGTTGATTAATTAATCGTATGCCGTTATGGACCGTTATGATTAATTAAGTCAAATAGATCATATAGAAATAATTTAATGCATTGACTAATTCCATATTAATTATTAAATAGTTAATAATTAATTATAATCAACACATTTAATTATTTGAGCTAATTGGGCTTTAAATTAATTGGTTAATTTAATGTCCAATGGAAGGTGCATTTAAATGGAAGAGTATTGGGCTCAACTTAACTTGAGGCCCAACCCATATATGGGGTAGGTAGGTGCGGCTAGGGCAAGGGGCATTTTTGTCCATGTAATGTTGGATGAGAGCTAGGTTGAGTGGCCTATATAAAGGGGTGTTCTTTGGGAGCAAACCCCTAGCCTCCACACTCCTCTCTCTCTCCTTCTCTCTTTGGCCGCACCTCACACCAAGGGAAGAAAAAATTTCAGAATTTTTCATTCCCTTTCTCTCTTCCACACACCACCTAGCTCATGTGTTGAGCAAGCTTTTCCACTAAATTAATTGGAGAATTAACTAGAAAGGGAAAGCTTTGGAATTAGGCACAATTCTCTCAATTACTAGCATAATTGATTAGAGAAGGTGGTTAATTCCTTAGTGGACTCGAGGAGCACGGCGTGGAGGTTCTTGGAGAGCACGCCACCGACACCAACGCATTGGAACGAGCCTCTTGGTTGCGATACCAAGAGAGGTATACTTCCAATCTTTTTCTCGTGTGTTTCAATAGCTTGTGTACTAGATCTTGTGTGTGCTTTGTTTGCTTGGTTAATTAATTGGTAATTAGCATAAAAATGAAAATTAGCACACTTTCTAACAACGAGTTGATAGGAGGGTGAGAAGCATACATTCTAGGAGGATGAGCTCTGGATGATAGGGTGGATAATACGGATGAGATTCTAGAAACGGAAAAGACACGATGGAAAGATTTTCATAAATGGAAAGAAAAAATACGTCGTTAGGGGATAATAGGGATGATGAATTTTAAAGATGATCATTATTAGACCCGAACAAAAAGGTTTTTTTTTTAATATATCTGCTCTTTCCTACGTGAGGATAGAATTTAATTTTCAATCTAACTCTTTCATTCTAGATTGAACTTATTTTTATTATTTTTTTAAGAAAGACAAAGATCTTTGCCATCTAATTTTTTGAAATGAAAAGTGTATACAATGCTTCAATTCTTGACTTTTTTTTGAAACGAGTCTAGTAATCTTACCATTGAACCACCAGGCCAAACTTTATCTTATCAGACAAAAAATTGTCTTATGATAGGGCCATTCTTTACGGAATGAGAACAGAAGTAGATAATAGACTATATATGTTGTATCTTATATACAAAGAACAATATGTTAACGCTCTGAATAGAACATCAACACTTAATCTGACTGGTAAGACTAAAACAAGTCGAACGAAATAAATTGACATGCTCTAGCTTAGTGCACAGCGTGATGAAATTGACAGTTCGAACGATAAATTGACACATTGGATTAAATATAAAACAATTTGATCTCATGGCTCGATCTACATTTTACATTCATAATGCATACGAAATAACAAATGAAATGAATTTGTTAGAAAATTGGAAGATAGCATGCCAAAATCAATCCTATTGTAATTACCGTATTAATGGTAAGATGAGAAGCATACTCAACAACTGTAATTAATGGATGCTTCCCTCAAATTAATTAAGCAGTATCAGCATAATAATCTTGAATGACAATACGGATAGCAAGTGGAATCCGCACGGAGTGATTCGAGCTATCAGACCAAGTTAAACTTCCAAATGTGTAATCTCCTTGAACCTTACGATTTGCCACGAAAGTAACCTTGAATGTTTTCACCTTGTTATTGTTATCAAAAGAAAGCAAATCTGGCTCAACAAATACACTGACTCCAGCTGGAGGTTGTACAAAAGACTTGTAAGTTGAGTTGATAGGTCCGACGTTGGTAACAGTTCGCCAGACAGAAACAATATCCTTAACATCCGGTACAGTAATTGATGGGACGTTTAGCTGATACAATTGACCAACATACGAGTCACAATCATCAGATGGGCCGAGCGTACAGTTAAAGAACTTAGTGTAATCGTTTGGATCGATATCATAGACTAGACCAGGATCAGCTGCCTTGTTCGGATCAATGTGACCTCCACCATAGTCGAACGGATCTGCAATTTTTCTAGGCGTACCCTCAGCTTCTATTTGTACACCATATGAATCAGTGTCGGATGCTACAAAAATTATGAAGGAATCAGTGTTTCTACTAAGTACTAATAACAAGTTTTAAAAACAATTCTAGATTTGTTAGATCTATATGTTTTGAGTGATTATATAATAGTGTTCCGAATTGGTAAGAATATTCTATCTGGATTTGTATCATGGACTTAGGTGCAGAACCCTCTATGCATGGGACAAAATTGGATCAACCGGACCCACAAAGATTAATCAAAACGTACAGCGAGCTGTTATTGATTTTTTTTCAAACATATGTAGAAAAGGAGTTGATTGGCTTTGTACATATAGAACTAATAATTTTTCATTACCTGTTGTCATAATTGCAGATTTGATAGATGCAGGGGACCAATCGGGATGCAGAGATTTGAGAAGTGCCACAATACCAGTCACATGTGGACATGCCATTGACGTACCAGACATAAACTGATAACCTCCGTTCACCGCAGCTAGTATACTTACTCCAGATGCTGCTATATCAGGCTACGTGTACACACGAAAATGGTTAGAACATAGTTAACAATATCTTACAAGTGCCAAGTGCCAACTATATATATATATTTTGATCACATACCTTGAGGATGCCAGGAAATCTTGGGTTTGGACCTCTTGACGAGAATGCTGCAACTCTTGGCGCTAATACTTGCTTTCCTTCTATATTATATGCTGGGGAGATTTTCACCAGTGGATTGCTATTTTCATATTAAAAGGAAAATTGTATGAGTATGATGAACTAAACTCAAATCTAATGCAATATGGGAAAAATTAAAAATATATATTCTCTGATTTACATACCTTGTGGAATAAATGTAGGAGTTGATTTTGTTCGCAATATCAAAATCTACTAGAGCACAAGGGCCTCCTCCACGACATGGATATAGTATATTCGTAGTATATTGTGCATATATGATGCCCCTACCACCAGCATCTAATACATTTTGGGCTGCATAGCCAAAATTGTACCGAGGTAAAACTCCTGGAATTGCAGTCGGATTGTAGCACAACACAATCTTGCCGGTTATATTTTGCTCGGTTAGTGTAGTACTGTCGCAACTTCGAAAGAAGAAAAATGCCATGAATTTACTTTTTCAACTTTTGAGTTGGGTATTGTAAAACTAGCTCTTATACTAGATATATACATATTTTTTGAATAAAATGTGGAGTACCTTGAACCATCAACAAGAGTGGTGAAATCGTTGGTGTTTGAGTGTTGAATTTCATAATAGATTGATTGACCCTACAAATTCGAAAAATAAAATGGGCGAAAAATAAAATGAGCGAAATATATATGTGTATATAATTATATTTAATTGGAAAGAAGCATAAATTACATACAGCTAATCTTTGACTATTTCCAAGCGTGATAATCGTCGGAAATGTCCGATCTATTGTGCTAGCTGCCACCGTTATTACCCAGGGCACATTATTTTTTACACTTTGAGGCGCTGGTCCTTCATTTCCTGCTGAGAAAACCACAGGAATCCCTTTCGCAACAGCATGCAATGTTCCTGGAAATTCATCAGAACCGCCAATAGACATAGATATAATATCAACACCATCATTTATCGCATCATCAACGGCTGCAAGTAAGGCTGCCCCACTGCACCATACTCCTGAGCCCCAACATGCCTTATATATAGCTAGCCTGGCACGAGGAGCTCCTCCCCTTGTAGATCCAGCTGCCAACCCGTGGAAGCTCGTGTTTGATACTAGATTGCCTGGAGAAATGAAAATCTACTCTAAAACGATATTTCTTTTGACATTCTTGGGGATTGATCATGTCATGGAATCAAATAATATAAGCACCAGTTGAACTAATATAATAGCCTTTGAAGTACATATAAAGATGATGAAAGATGAATGTCATAGAAAAAAGATTGCCTGCAGCTGTGGAGGCGGTGTGGGTCCCATGTCCTGCGTAGTCTCTAGGTGACATGTATTCTCCTTCAAGATCACTAGAAGACAAATCACTAGCATACCAACGTGCACCAATGATTTTATTACTACAGTTATTGGCATCGAATGAATCACCAATTTGACAAACACCTTTCCATCGTGTTGGTGGGGGTCCATATCTAGTGCCATCAAAGCTTTTTGATTCAGGCCATATACCTAAAAGTTTTAAATGAAGGTGTTGTTAGAAACAAATAATTTAATTAAGAAAACAGAGCCATATACTTTCGTTTTATATGAAAATTAGTAGAGCCCTCATCAAAGAAGAGGGTGCATGGCAGCTAGCTGGCTATGGTACAAGTTACCAGCTTTGAGGCTCCAGAGAGTGAGGCGAAAAACATTTTTCAATGCATATTTAAGAACATTTTTGGATTGAAGAACTTATTTTGTAAGGAGATTAAAGTAATCAAGATGATACATACAAGCGTTTTAACTTTTAAATAATCAATTAAAATCTAACCTGAGTCAATGACTCCTATAATTATATCTTCTCCATACTTTCCCTTCTGAAGTAATGAATTAGAGTTGGAAGAATAATCAAGACCAAGAAAGTCCCAGCTGCGGGTTGTGTGTGCTGCAAACTTGCGATTTGGAATCACACTAATTACATCTGGCATATCTGTTAACAGTGATTAAAAAAAATATATATAAGCAAAATAAAATTGATTACAAATAGAGATGAAAAAGAAAGAGACAAATTTAGTATCATAATGGTCTTAATTCTAAAAAAAAAGACTTGAGGCTATCATAATGGAATGGTCAACACATATAGCTAGCAAGACAGAAAAAATGCTATATGTTCCTAGTGTGGGGGGCGGGTGGGGGGGGGGCGGATAAACTTACACTTCTGACAATATTTACTCGGTGCACATGATGTTTTTTTTGTATCAGATTTAATTCGATAATACAAATATACACCACGTTAACTAACTGTATATCAGCGCCGGTAGCAACTTGTAACTTGTTTGAGAAGTAAAAAGATGCATTTAGCTTATAATTGATAATTACCTGAAAGGATATGGACTTGAGACTCATTCAGCATTGCTGCAAAACCAGAGAAACCATGCTTGTAGCTGTACACAATTGAACTCACTGCTTCCTCTTTACTGTTTCATATACATATTATATATGTTAGTAATTAATACGTTTGAGTGATAACTATATACGCATGTAAATGAACTTACATGAACTCCATTAAACAAGAGAAATTTATAAGGGCTTCAAGTTCACAAATTTACGGGCTTTCATATTTCATCAATATTCAAATTATTTAACTAAAATCAAGAATAAAGCTTAGAATGAAAAAAAAAGAAAACCTTCCAAAAAGAGGAGTAAGCTTTTCATGGTGTGAGGCTGTGACAACCTCCGGATCGCTGTGCTTTCTTTCTCCCAGGTACACAATGTACAGCTGAAATTCATTAAAAGGTTTTAGCAAAAAAGGAAAAAAAATAATAGATTTTGTCTCATTTCATTGATGCATTACTTACTTTGCTTGATGCATCAATTCCGTGTACCGATAACTGGAAAATTTGAGTGCAGAAAAATGCTAGAAGTACGATAGAAGAGAAATTCTTCAAATTCATTTTTGCCGTGTTTGGTGCAAACCTGTGTTGGCATTTACTCTTTATATATAATCAATACTTGGAGACTTGGTAAGACGAGTAGCCTCGTGGTTATATAAAATTTGGAAAGACTTGGTAAGATTAGTCCCGTGGTTATATAAAATTTTGTACTTGGAGACTTGGTAAGGGGCATGATTAGCCTCTTGGTTATATAAAACTTTTGCAGATAAGTATATGTGAGTGTGACCTGGCCAAAAGTCAAAGTCGAATAACCTATGTCACCTGACACCTATAAATCAAATATATATAAATTAACCACCGTTGTATTAGTAAAAGACTAATAGAATAATTCTCTATGGGGCCGTTTGGATCGCTTAGGAAGTTGGGGAATTTGGGAAAGTTGTAATTTCTAGGAATAAATTTATTGGGAAGTGTGTAATTTTGTGAAGAGTTTGGATTGTTTATAATAAATTTGGTAGGAAAGAGTTAGTAAAATAAGTAGTCATTCTGTGACAGAGTCCGCTCTTTTGGTTAGAACAGACATTGTCAATCAAGTTCTTAATCAAACAATAAATATAAAATCGGTTGCTGATGATTTTTAATTTTACAAGCAACTTAGTGACGTCCGGTCCAACTGATAATTTTTATGGATGGTCAATTTGCAAATTTCATGAATTTTACGCGGAGCCACCTGCTGAACGACCAATCGAATTATTTGGATCAAATTGGAAAATGAATTTTTAATAAAAACATATAAATATAAATACTTTATGATAAACAGATAAAGAAAAGAAGTTGGTATGTAAACGTTGGCGGTCTTCTGAAACGGTCCGTGAACCGTTGGATCTCCGTTAAAATAAAAAAGTGATATCTCTGTCAGCGAAGAACTCTCCTTCTGAGACGCGGCCTAGTTCACGAATCACTTCTCTGACCGCAAAAAAAAAAGTTGACGACTTCTCTGACCAGCACCCATTCCTCCTCTCCTCGTTCGCACGAATAAAATCTCTCTGGGGTCGTTTGGATGAGTCCCAAATTCCGGGAATAAGCAATTCCGGACATAAATTTTAATATAAACAATTCAAACTTTTCACAAAGTTACACATTTTCCAATAAATTTATGCCTAGAAATAACAAATTCCCCCAATTCCTAAGCGATCCAAACGCCCCCTCTGTTTTTGTATGGAATCAGTAACGATCCTGATTAATAAAATAACCAGAATCGCTCCTCAAGCTTAGACTGACACAGATTTGCCAGACCAAACTTGTAGAATTTTCTTAAATTCGACTCAATTGGTAGAATTGATCCAAAATTTGCATTTTTCTTAATTGTTATTAATTTTGGTATCACAAAATTTCAAATTCACTCCTATTCTAACAAAAAAAAAAATGTCATTAAGTGGTCCAGCTAGGGCTTTAAATTTATAGGGTATATTGTTTTTCTTGTACTGTGGCCTGTTGGGTTAAGCTTGGGAAACATATTTATATATTTTTAACGAAGGACACTTGTGGAAAGAATCGACTTAGCACAACAGAAAAGTTGCAATGGATCCGAGGAAAATTAACTCAGTGTCCTCAATATTGAGGAATGCTTTGTCAAATTTTAGGAGTGCTCAGATCATTTGCACGGGAGAGAAAACAAACTCCCGTTCCTCCTTTCTTGTTCGTATCATGGAATCTGGTAAGTGGTTGAGTTGGGATTCTATAGCTCGATATTCAAGTTGGGTCGATTTCAAGTTGGAACATCAAAACTAGGAACCATACTGTCCAATTAAGCTACAATGAACACTTAAAATTGGTGGAAATCTGTGCCAATTTGTGAAAAATGTCTTACTGTTTACCAACGTCAGCTCAAAATGGAAGCATATTCTGATATTCATACTTTCTGCAATTTTCATAATTCATACTGTATTGCTTATCCAGAATTTTTTACAAAGATATTATTAAATTTAGTTTTTTACCGCATGTTTTCAAGTTTCCTCAAAACGAGGTACTTTTTCTATGGCTTAAATTAAATGAATGCGTTCTTTTTTTTTTTACCTCAACACTGTTGAAAACATGCATTCATAAATTAGATATAAGTTTGTCAAATATTTAGAGGTGACAATATTGATCTTTGTTAAACGGGCGCAAACATTGAAACATACACCCTAACCGTGTGAGATATTAATATATTATTGATAAATAAAAGTCCACAATGATAAAACATAATGAAACAACGCACTATATAATGAAAGAATGAGTTTTTTGAGTCATGAATCCTGATGATTCACTATTTAGGCCCACTGATAGTATGTATGTAGACAATCGGAATTAGGAAATTGAGTTTTGAGTTTTATATCGGGGCTGATGACTGGCATTCCAATGTACCATCCTAAGGCTGAAAACGGTAGTCGTTTCAACCGTTCTTTTGTTTCGTTTCGTCCGGAACGAAACGGTAACGGATAAGAATTTCAGTTTCATTTAAGAAACGGAATAACTAACGCAAATAGAAATATTGTTTCGTCTCAGAACGGAACGATTAGTAAAACTGGTACGTTTCGTGGTCGTTTATTTCGCGCATTTCGTCTAAAACTTTTTTCATGGTTTTATTATTAGATTGCAGAGGACCTCAGCGGAGATATCGAGGGAGAAAAGAGTAAAATTAGATTTCTGCACCGTCGCTCCGTCATTTCTCTGCCGAACACAGTCACATCTATCTCTCTCGCCTCTACGCCACCCAGTACAATCGTCATCGAGAGCGAAACGTGATGATGGTGCTTCCTCCCCCTTTTTCGCGTGATCTAACCTGTCATTTCTCTATCTCTGTTTAATATAAAATGCAAAATAGTTTATTTTCTTGCATCTTAATAAAAATGCAAAACAGTTAGGTAGTCAAAGACGGTTATAACCGTTTTGATCGTTCTCATCAATGAAATGATCAACGCAACATATGTTAAACGGATGCAACAATCAACGCAATAAATATAAAAATTTCGTACATTAATATAACGGTTAACGAAAATGACCACTTTCGTGGTCGTTTTCCACGTTATGTACCCCTATACCATCCTGCCATAGTGCCATTCCAATCCATGGATATAGGCCTGGACGTTGGACTGACAGTGAGTGGTGACGGTAGGTCCTAAGCCCAAAAGATGTTGATTCAATGAGTACTTATTTATTTCTTTTTTGAAAGCATGAAGGCCCGTAGATATTTTTAACTAATTTGGGTCCATACATCATATCTAGGCCCACTGATTAACAATTTCGAAACTCGAAAGTACACCAAATCCAATAACTCCACTGTATATTACACAAAGGGGATTCATTCGAAACAAAATGAATTCAAGGAGTATTTAATTGTTATCATTAACATTAAAACAATCATGAGGAGTATATATTTCTTCACAATGAATTTTAAAAGACATCATAATAGAGTACTTATTCGTACATCGATTAGTCTTCAAAAAACTGACTACCAAAATGACCATAAATCATTATAACCAAGTTAAAAATAAACCATCAAACAACAGAATCACTGAGAAAGTAGCCACCTCTACTTCAGCTTGCGGGGAGTGATAGATTCAGGTCACATAGCCGTTGGATTAAGGAAATTAGAGAAAATCTTTTTTGGTGCGTTTGGATAGGTGTGGGAAGAAGGGAAGAAGTGGGAAGAAGTATTAGGAAGTGTGTAACTTTGTGAAGAGTTTGGATTGTTTATAATTTTTTTTCTTCCCATCTTCCTTCTTCCTCTTCTTCTTCTCTCATCCAAACGCACCCCTTGTAATTATATATACTGGGTTCTTGATTAATGAAGGACTACTGCATCTATATAAGCAGAGCCTTCCATCTCTTGTAAATAAAATTATCATAATACAATCTCGTTTCATTGCTTACAACCTTTTCTTCCTCTTTTACACTTTCTACTGGTACAGCACAAGACTTCTTTTTTTGAAAACTTTACATACATATATATAGAAAGGCCGAAATCATCCTCCACATGTGATGCGCGCAGTATTTATTTTTAGTAATTTTGTTTGGGCTGCAGGCGGAGTAATATTATTCAATTGTAACGGTCAATTTTAGAGCTAATTAATGTATATTTGTTTAATTTGTTTAGGTTAGCTCTCTTTTGACGTATAACTATTTTAATTTTGGGCTTAGGCCAGGCTCATGCCCGTCGAAATTCTTACCTATATGGCAGCACAAAATTTACAGTGCCGTATTGTTAAAAATTGAACTTCGGAACAGCCTTAATTCTACAGTGATATTTCAGATGATCACAAGGGCGTAAGCATCTAAGTAAGCTAAATTATGTTTGTCTCAATTCTCAGTACGTAACACCTACGCGTTTTGCATTGTTGCCGGTCTTCTATTTGTAATTTTTCTTACAAAAACTGAAGTACTGTTAGTTATTGACTATGTCAAATAAGCCAAAACTATCTCTATAGATATGTTAATGATCGCTTCCCAGAAGGTTCGATCAGGTTTATGATCGATTAAAAAGGCAAACTAAAGTACAAATTAATTTGTAGTAGGTATATGATAAGTTGGGTCAGACAAGTTATTTTGCGTTGAAAATTGTATCATTTAAATGAAGACATTATCATACAACACAAGCACTGTTGTTTATTTCTCTAAGTACAAGTGCACGACACAAAAAGTAAAAAAAGAAATAAAAAATGTATACTTATATATAATACTTGAACTTAATAGGAATCTCTCTTAAATATCAAAATAGCTAGCTTATTGCACCAGTTGAGCTTATTGAATTAAGAACAAATCTCTAATTAAATGGTCCAGGCATCATCCTTTTGAGAAGTAGTGGTTTCATAAGCGCGTAAGACGGTTGTCTCCATGGTGATTCCAGCACCAAACCCCAAAAGAATCCCGTACTCCCTTCCGCCACCAACAGTTGCCTTCCCTTCTCCTATAGACTGTTTTCTCATTTCATCTAACATGAAAAATATGGTTGCACTCATCATGTTGCCATACTCGGCAAGCACATCCTTCGTCAACTTAAGTTTCTCCTTGTCAAGGTCCAGGTCAGTCTCGACTTGTTTAAGAAAGCTTGGGAAACATGGGTTTACCGCCCAAAAAGCCCAATTCCAATTCCGAATAATCCCGAGTGGTTCAACAATCTCGGAGAGAGCATTGACAATATTGCTGGAGGTTAGCTCTGGTGCAGGAGGTGCCATCTGTAATGTGAGGCCGTCTTGCCTGATGTGTCCAATGTAGGCATCTTCTGTGCCGGGAAGAATGGTTTGACTAGCAGCAATGATATCATAAAGAGGGCACTCAACCGTCAAGTCTGGGTCGGCACCCACGATTACAGCTGCTGCTCCATCACCAAAAATTGCTTGAGGTAGGAGAGTTTCGCCATGGGCCTCAGATGGCCCACGAAAGGCTGTCAGAGAGATCTCTGAGCAAATGACGAGGACACGACTACCGTGGGTATTTTCGGCTAAATCCTTGGCAAGACGGAGCACTGTGTTACCACCGGAGCAGCTCTGGTGGTACATCATGGAACGTTTAGTAGAAGGAGGGAGGCCAAGAAGCCTTAGCATCTGGCGGTCGGCACCCGGCATGTCAATACTGCCTGTTGTGGTGTGGAAGAGTAGGTGGGTGATCTTCGACTTTGGCTGGCCCCACTCTTTGATGGCCCTCTCTGCCGCCTCAAGGCCAAGCTTTGGGACCTCACCAAACACGATGTCTTGACGGGCATCAAGTGATTCCTGATCTTTATTTGAGGTTATCTTGGGGTGCTTCTCCAACATTTCCTCTGTCAAGTGAAAATGGCGCTTACGAATGTTGGTCTCATCACCTTCAAAGAATAAAAAGCAAAACTAAGAAACATTTTCCACATGCAGAAATGCAAAATATTAAGTCATTTAAATCAGCTCAGCATTAATCTTTCAGCTGATGAACGAATAAGTTTCCATTATATTGACATAAATAATGAAACAAGGCTTAGATTAGTGATCTTACAGATTCTTCGGAAGTTCTCCTTGAGGTCCTTGAGGTCCTCGCTTTTGGTGACACGGAAATAGTAGTCAGCATATTCAGATTGATTAATGAAGTTAGGCGGGGTAACTGTGCCGATTGAGAGCACAGCAGCTGTCCCTTGTGATCTTTGTGCCTGGCGTATCTCATTGATGGCCTCCATTTGCTTCTCTTCTGCTAGCTAGATTTCCAACATAATAGAATATTTTAGTTTTTTGTTAAATCTTTAGAAACGCAAGTAGAAGCAATCTAACGGTTCCTAATACAAATTTCGTATGTTAATGCTAAATCACAAGATTCACAACAACCTTCGTCAAAAAGCTTTAACAAATTATATGGGTCCCCAATCCCCATGCAGATAGATATTCATAGGTGTTAGTTCAATATATATCGGATACATAATTTATTATAGTACCGGACATTAAAATCGAAAAACGGAACTAAATCTGGTGCATTATTGAGGCCCTAAAGCAAACCGAAAAGTTGGACTTTTGTGATATTTAATTTCGAGATAAATTGACGGCTTGACCCATTTTATTTTTATTTTTTTAAAGAAAAAGTTGGACCGGGCTTACTACCGGACATTATATAACATCACCATTTGACTGACTGGCCATACAAGTGGACCCGAAAAAGCAGATTTTTTTTAACGATAAAATTTTGGCAAATCGGAAAGTGTTTCTTTTTGACGGCGACCAATCGCACTATTATCACTGGATCTTCTGTAACAGATTTTCACATCACATTATATAACAATTGAGTTTTGTTTTTCTTCGTCACAATTATATCATGCTACCTCATCTAGTTTTTAGAAGCAGTTCAACAAATTTTTGAAAAAAGAGAGGTTTTTGCCATCCAATTTTTTTTTTTAAATTAAAAATGATGTGGAGTTTGAACCTTTAATCTCTTAGGCTCTGTTTGGATCGTATGAGATTAAGGGTAGGATTAGCTATTCAAGATTAAGATTCTTAATCCTAAATTCTTAAGAATAAGCTTAATCTCAGATTAAGACTTTTTGTTTGGATGAGGAAAGAATAAATAATGAGCTTTTCTTTCTAATCTCAACTCTTATTCTAACAAAATGTTGGATTAACTAATCTTAGTCTGATTAAGAATAAGCTCTTAATCCTGGACTGTTTGGATGGTTTCTTAGTCCCGAATAGCTATTTAGTCTAGAATAGTCCTTATTCCTAACTATCCAAACAGGACCTTAGAGACTAGTTTAGTGCTCTTACCACTAAGCCACTAGGTCACATGCACAGCTCAACAAATTAACCCGTAACCGGTATCTTCACATATACAATAGGGCAAGATATTAAAAATACTTTAGAGTTATCGAATTAAGTTCTTAACAATAGAGGTTAGCTATAGACAAATGTCTACTTGCAACAAATGCAACTATATATATAAGACGCCTAGAAATTAACAAGTTTGCAATTATTTGTTGCATAAGGACAATTTGAAGATGTTGACGTTAAGACATGGAAGAAAATTGTCTTAAAAAAGGTAAAATAAATAAAAGAGCGAATGAAAATTAAAAATAAATACTACTCCTAAAAGTAGATGTTGATAATAAATATATCAATCCGTGACATGCATATATCCTACAACATATAACTTAGTTTTCAATGAATGGACGATGTACTTAATAAAAAGTAGTTTAGAGCATTCATTATCACCTTAAAGATTTACCTTTAATCACCCTACAATTTCATCTGACATATACAAAATGATAAAGTTTGTTATATCGCAAGAGAGTGTTCCCCCCCCCCCCCCCCCCCGCAAACATGCATGTCCATGATCATTTATTACGTGAAGTCTATTTCCATGTGATATGACTAATAAAGTAAAAGCAACTTCTTAATTAAAAAGAAAATGAAAGAAAAAATAATTTGGAACCCAGAATTAACCATAATTAACTATCATCAGCAATATGCCTAAAAATTTAACTTGAGTGCTAACGAGAAAGGTCGAGTACAATACCTTTTGAAGAACTAATGAATTAGTAAGGCAGATGTTTCTAAGGAAACAGAGAGGCGAGATAAAAAAAAATCGAGAATTGGATTGCTAGCAGTGGCTTGGTGGAGTAGAGAGTTGGCAGAATGGGTGTTTATATAGAAGAAGCCGGTACTGCTCTAACTCCTTCTTCTTTTTCTTTTTTTTTTTATTGAATACTGCTCTAACTCTACTATGCAAAAATAATGACCGAATCACATAACTACCACGTGGACAATTGAGTTTGTTCGTTTGTTTTCTATGGTAAAGATTTACGTCTGTCTAGTCAAACTTCTGTTCAACAGCCTGTAGGCTCGGCCGTTTAATGTTCAAATTCAAAATTGACAAGAAAAATATTTATATTATTAATTATAAAAAGGTTTTAAAACCGGTAATATTTAACGCCGCTGTAGCGGTTCATTAGCGTTGCTAGCTGTTAGTCATCCGCTATGGTTCCAAACTTGTTTCTAAATCAAAGGAGAATCGTGGGCTTAATTTCACAAAATATATAGAGAGAGAGAAAAAAAAAAACATATGGTGCATACTAATATACGGAAGTTCTGGTACATATTAATCCAAACTTTTGAATTTGTTTCAAAATGATCGATTCAAACCGTCCAATATGATCTCTTTATTATAATCTCCTTGCCGATTAAATTTTACATTTTTCTGAACCGTTCAAAAATAACAATTTTTAAAAATTCGAAAAAAAAATACTTAATTCTAAAATCTTCGTACAACAGTTACGATAGATGAGACAGTATTGGCTATTACACAAACAAACCAATTTTCACCTAAATGCACCTGTGGCAAATAGTCAGATTTCATAATTTGTTTCCAAGGTCCTCGATTATTTTTTTGGAGAATAAGTACTAATAATCATCGGGGTCTGACTATGCTTGGACTGTGCCTAGGCCTGTCAAATAAAATATTAACTATTATTAATAAGTACTAATAATCATCGCGGTCTGACTATGCTTGGACTGTGCCTAGGCCTGTCAAATAAAATATGAACTATTATGTTGAGGATTGCTAAAATGTACGGATGTACTTCGTGCTATAGATTTGTTTTTGAATTTCATACTTCAAACAACCGATTCAAACCGTTCATTATCTTATTCGTATTGAAATCTCATTAGAAACCAAAATTTACATTTTTTTGAATTTTTTTATTATTTTTCTCAGATTTTTTAAAATACTTAATCTAATAAATTCTGGATCCTTCAATAACAGTGATTTTAAAAAATCTGAGAAAAATAGTAAAAAAATTTAAAAAATGTAAAATTTGGTTTCTAATAAGATTTCAATATGTAGAAGATAATGAACGGTTTGGATCGGTTATTTAAAGTATGAAATGCAAGAACGAATCCATAGCACGAAAGTCATCCGTATTATGCATAGCATTTTAGCAATCCTCCTATTATGTTTGTTCATAAGTATCAATATTATTAATTTGTGCTAAATATAATTTTATGAAAAAAACAGTTTATTAAAACGAGAATAAGAGAGAGTATGCTACATATTAATACCACCGAGCAAACGTACTGCGACTATTGATGGGTGAATCCAAATTCCAAAATGAGCCGTAAAGGTAAAATTCTTGAATGTAATGAGTCAAAAAGATTAATTTTGTCTCCGGCGTGCGGAATGACAGAGTGCTGATGATGAGAATAGTACTAAGATTCAAAAAAAATTTAGGACTGCTAGAAAATACTGGCCGTTTGGATGTTGTAGGAATTTGTGGAATTTATAATTATAAACAAATTTATTGGGAAGTGTGTAACTTTGTGAAGAGTTTAAATTGTTTATAATAAATTTGGCATATGAAATTTCGAGAATTTGCAATTCCCTCTTATTCCAACCCCATCCAAACGCCCAAATATATGCATTAATTAGACGTCACCTTATCGAAAACAAATTTGCACCAAAAAGCATCTGTTAGTTATTTTTTTCTTTGCATAACAAGGTTGGATTGAGAATCATGACCGAAATATTTCGTGAAAATGAAGAAAAGAGGAGGTAAATAAAGTCGTAGCATTTAATTAGAGTTTTGGTTAACTTTGGTGAAAGATGGTCCGAGCACGTACGTAAACAAAAGCATTCATTCAGCACTAATTATTTTTATTTTCAATGCCTTAAATACAAGCATTATTCAGCACTTGCGAATGCATGCAAAATTGGAAGTTGATTTAGACACCTCCTAACTAAGTCCGAACACTCTTAAGCAAAGAATTAAATAGCAGTTCGCGGATTCACAACGGACATGCTTTTGGATAGTGGATAGCGGATATTAAACGACTGCTATCGGATCGGAATATAAAATATCATCAACATAACTTATGCATAGGTATTAAAACATAAAATGTCATGAGGGTAGATAATTTATTATCAGATGCATACTTTAATTAACTATAATAATTAAAATTTTGAATATTAAAATATTTGTTAATATGGGTCAAAAGCATCAATTGATGTGATATTGCCAAAGATTGCATCCATTTCTCTGGTCAAATCACTTGGAGACAAGTTCTTAAACAAAAAAAGATTAATGAATTAGTAATCCCATCTCTTCTTTTCCCAGGCTGAATCTGATTATGACCAAAACTTTCGGTACATACAATATGTACTTTATATTACACTTGAGGCAGTTTAGATTGAACTTGGAATTTGAAAAATTTAGAGAATTTTCTATTCCAAGTCATAAATTTATTATAAACAATCCAAATTCTTCACAAAGTTATACATTTTTCAATAAATTTATACATAGGAATAGAAAATTTTCTAAATTCTCCAAGGGTGTGTTTGGATAGGCCGGGAATAAAGAATAGGAATAAGGAATTTCGGTTTGCGTGCTTATTCTTATTCTTGTACAACCCAAACAACATAAGAATAAGGAATAAGGGCCCTTATTCCTATACCAACAAAACCATGGTATAAGAATAAGAAATAAGGATAAGCACGCAAACCGAAATTTCTTATTCCTATTCTCTATTTCCGACTTATTCCGTTGCATCCAAACACACCCCAAATTCCTAAGCGATCCAACGCCCTGTTTCATTGGCATGAGCGGGGTTGTTAGATTGTCAAAGTCAATAGAATATGGGCTTATGGGCTTTCTTATTTGGCGTGCTGAAGCTGCATAAACATCCAAAAAAAAAAAAAAATTCAAAATATACCTTTGTATAGTATAACTAGATTGCCGCTAACAAACAAATTTAGTTTAACACAATAGCGGATGGCTAATGGCATCGCCAATGAAGCGCTTTTGCGTCGCTAATTAACGGTATGAGTCTTAAGACAAAATTACTACCATATGTCTAAACATAATTGCATTAGCTGACCATCCACCACCACCATTAAAGAAAAAACATAAACAACGGTCTTTCAATTATTTTGTAATCTGATAATTCTAAAGTTTTCTTTCAACGTATGAGATTTTTCTAAAATAAAAAGTTCGGTATATAAATTTTATAGAAAATTGAAGGTACAAAAGAAAACGAGAAAGTAATTATAGAGGAACCGGAGTGGGGTGTTCGGAACAAGAGAGGAAAGAAATTTGGCCTTTAATTCAGAGAGGACGAAGGAGTATTAAGATGAAAAAGGTTAATCTCGTCATGTTGAAAATATAGGGAGTGTTCGAACAAAATCGTGGGGCGTGCAAATCAATTCCCATGCAAACATATTAGAGATAATTTTGTCAAAGGTTTAAATGTGAAAATATTGATGTGATTTTTGTATATAAATCCGCATGAAAACAAATAAAAGTCTTTTATTTGCTTGTATAGGATTTTTTTTAATTGTACGACTGATTCCGAACTTCAAGAGTTATTTCTTTACAAATTAGATAGCTAATATATATATTTAAAACTAAAAATGCTCACATTAAAGGCTCAAAACAATTTTGGGGACACACCCAAATATGCTAATCACTCGGCAGCTTTAAACTTTGAACTTGGTCTTGACTTCTTGTTTTAGGGAGACAAGACGTGGATTTCCGATTAGAAAACCTGCCCACAAATTTAGAATTCTACAGCAGAGTTTGTTGCACCGTCATCGCTCAAAGTAAAATAATGGATAAGAGTTATAACTCATAAGACGCATATAATAATAATAACCTATATAATAATTCTGTGTCCCTGAAATGTCTCACCAGATAAGTAAGGAAAAGAATATAAATTATAATTTTTCCCAAAATTAAAAGTGTCGCCTCAACAAAAAAAAAAATTGTTTATATTATGTAGGATGTACGATTGGTAATAGGTTTGAGTCATAAATCCCGAATTCCTGATGATACTCACCGTGTAAACAGGATTCGTCCATACATGCACTACACTAGTTTTAAACTCCTAAACTAATAAACAGGGGCGGATTCAAGGGGGAGCGGAAGTAGGCTAGACATACGCCAATGTTAGAAATTTTAATTGAGAGCAAGTGTTATGCCTCCCCTAAAATATCAAAAATCTACTTACTCGCCCAGCTTATTCTTTCTTAGTTAACTACAGCGTATATAGTTTTTCGGAGTTTTTAACCAATTCCCAAGAAATGTTAGGATTGTAAGAGGCTGTCCTTTTCCTTTTTTTCATTATTTTTTTCTTTTTAGCTTTTATAGTTAGACCCTTTAATTTTACAATTTATGATATTGTCCTTGCATGATTTACAACATATGATATTACTATATGTTTTTTATTATCATTATATATATTATATAATAATGTAATAAGCAATATATTTACAGTTATCGTTATAAATAATAATATGTACGGTAATAAATTGGTTAATGTGTTAGTTTCTATAATATGCTGCCTATGGCTTAAGCGATAAAAAAGATGTTATTAAATTATTATTATTCTTGTGTGCAAGGATATAGGAAAAATAATATTTCATATGATCAAGTATTAAGTATATGAGAAATGGTTAAATAATAATATAATATTGATTTCAAATTGTGAGTAATGCTAATGTTATTTCATGTTAATATTCAAATCTACGATTTAAATTTTTTATATAAAAAATTGTGCAATACATGAAAGAAAAAATTTTACATATGACATTTATATATTAAGATATATATTACTTTAATTATAAAGTTTTGCAATCGATAAAAATAAATTATCGCATGACGCGTAGAATTATCAATAGTGTTATGAAATCTAAAACGTTCCAAATTGAATCTGTTGAAACATATACAGTATTTTTTAAAATAATAATAATAATAATAATAATAATAATAATAATAATAATAATAATAATAATAATAATAATAATAATAATATAGGGTTATATGGATTCGCTCGTTTCTTCTCTCTTGTGTACTAGTACGGCTCGACGACTAAGCTAGTTTTACCTTGCTCCCCTCATCTTTCAATCCTGGTTCCGCCCCTGCTAATAAATCATTGTCACTTATATATATAAGCTATGTATTTTTTTTTCAAGATACTTATTTTAAGCTATCTTATAGTTTGCAGTTGGTGGCACTCCACGGTTGAATAACTGGTTAAGTATGCATGGATGCAAGACTAATTTGGATTAGACAAATAGATTTTTAGTTGAAACGGGTCATATGGTCGATGCTGCCTAATGCCTATGTGGCGCCGCCTCACTTTTATGTAGAAAGTAAATTAAACTACAAAGAAAACTAGATCTCTGAGTAGCGCCGGTTTTTTGGAAAAATTATTTTTTGTTTTTGGTTTGCTCAAACTTTTGGTTCAAACATTCGAAGACCAGATTGATCCGTGGCGGCTGTGCCGCAACAAATAGCTAGATGTAAGATGTGCACCTAAAATTTGACTTAATATTTTTTTGGCATATGGAATAACTTTGTTAGGGCATCCATCATCCAAGCTACATATATAGTACCCAATTAACATCACGTCATCACACATCCGTTGCGCCCTCCATCCATGAAAAAAAATTAAGTTAATTTTGTGAAAAAAAAGAAGCGAATGAAACACCTAGCGTAATTGATTTTCCAAATTGAACATCTAACATATATATGGAACTAAAAAATTACAAATCAAAATTATTATAGGCTCCGTTTGGATGCGTTGAGAATAAGATAGGAAGAAGAAAGAAGGGAAGAAATTTATTAGGAAGAGGTAAATTTATTGGGAAGTGTGTAACTTTTGTGAAGAGTTTGGATGGTTAGAAATAAATTTATTGGTAAAAAGTAGTTATTCCTTATTTCTTATTCCGAAAAGAAGCCATCCAAACGGAGCCATACTGTGTTTGGATGAGGTGTGGGAATAAGAGAACAAATTTATTATAAACAATCCAAATTCTTCATAAAGTTACACACTTTCCAATACTTTTTTTCACTTCTTTTTTTATTACTCTTATTCCCACACCATCCAAACGAAGTCTAATTTTCTCACGGTACCTTGAAATATGTTGGTTGCTTTGAGACTGGTCATTTAGAATTTATCCGGGCGAACTTTTCTTGATTCTTGCCTAACCGACAAAAGGATGTCACTTTTAATCTATTTCCAATACTGCATTGAAACTTGTATATTTGTTAAAAAAAAAAAAATCATACTCCGCCTTACCTCATCTTCTCCTGGCCTAATCCTATTGTGGAATAAGAAATTTCTGCAATTGCATTTAACACATCTTTTTTTTTTTGGTTAAATTAAATTATCTATGTTAGTTTATATCTTGAAGCTGTTTCTGAAACCTAACCAACACTGCATTAACATGTTTTATTCATCGGAAAAATGGGAAGTTACGTGTTTTTTTTTTTTAATCGTGGAATTAAATTGAAATAAATGGTTTTCTTTCCGAGTGGGAGGGAACAAAAAGTTCATTAATTAATTAATTTCATGCGCAACTAACTTCAATATCAATGATGATATTTAAACCAAGTTTCTAAAGCTCCGTTTGGATGAGGTGTGAGAAGAAGTATTGGAAAGTGTACAACTTTGTGAAGAGTTTGGATTGTTTAATAATAAATTTGGATCATTCTTTCCTTATTCTCTTCTTCCCACTCCAATCCAATCACAACCTAAGAAAATATAAATATTTCAATATTGTCATAGTTCTTCTATAACATGCTCATATTATAAATAGAAAATTATCATAAAGATAATTAATTGCGCATGAAATATTTCCTTCTAATTTGTCAGAGGGATCTGCAGTCTTTTAATTGACTGACTGTGGGGATGTGGTGAGAGATAGGAAAGGAGACGTCAGAAATGCGTTGCTTTTAAATTATTTAAATTAAAATGAAACATAATTGGATTCAAAAGAATTGAAGTGTAACTGCTGCAACGGAAAATTAGAAATGAAGACCGCGTTGAAAATTGAATTTTTGTTTTTTCATAGAAATTTACTTAATTAATGACCTGCATTAATTGCATCTTAATGAATAATTAGAGCGTAGATATTAATATATTTGAAAATGAAATATTTTTGATAAAGATATATTTGATAGAATAACTAAATATATCAGTCAGGATTATAGGACGCAACATTTACTTATTTCTTTTTTTATCAGTTCTTAAATCGAGCTTGGTTTTATTATAAAATTATGTCACCTCTAATTTTTTTTTTTGGACCGTCTAATTGATTTAAAATCTAGACCATCTGATCGATTTGAATTAAAATGAAGAGAGTGGACATCTCCAGTCGCACCCTTCACCTTCCCAGTTCCCACTCCAAATCTGTTCGAACTTCGAACTTCCAAGCTTGTCTCCCCTGTTCTCTCCCTTTTCTAATTAAAAACCTATCACCCAAATACAACGACCTACACCATGGATTTTGCAATTCGTGGTATCAATGAAAAGCTTGAAAAAGAGGTAATGCGACTATACCAAAATATTCTATTACAATCAAGCTTTTAAAAAACTCTGTTTTTTTCCGTTTTATCGCCGTTTTTTCTTAGTTTTGGTTCATAACGCACTACCGTTTTATCCGTTTTATTACCGCATAAACCGTTATTTTACTGTTTTATCACTGATAAATGTTAAATCACCATCCAACCGTTAAACCGCATAAATCGCATTTTAAAACCTTGATTACAACACATACTGGATCTGTCCGTTTGACTGAACTCAGTAACTACACTGGAGACGACCATTCCAGCGATACCAGTACAGAATAACCAATGCTCTCTCTCTTCGTCAGATATTCAGCAATGCCGCGACCGACACTCCTTTGAATGTTAAATTGAAGCCAAGTCTGAAGAGGGGGGATGGGGGGGTGGGGGGCGTGCTTTGGGCACGAGGATTTTTTCCTGGGCACATTCTCTTATTTTCTATTTGACATGTGATGTATCTGTATGCCCATGCATGTTAAATAAAGCAAGAATCTACACAATTTCTTTCTCCAATTAGATAGAATAGATTTTTAGGTCAATTTTTTTATTTGCTATTTTGAAGAGTTTCAACCGATTTTTTTTTTTTTAAAAAAAAGTACATCCGTACTCTCAAATTTTTTTTGGTACTATTATAGTTGTATTCAGTTCATTCTTAATCTTTTGAAGAGACTCAATACTTTCTCTTTTATATTATATTTTTCAACTTTTTTTTAAATTTCGATGGTTTAAATTTTTAGGCCTGTCGGCCTTTGTTTCTGGGTCGTTCTTCCGTTCTCTGTGTTGGGCTCTGTTTTGGGCCGAACTGAAATTCTAAGTTTCCGAAATTTTAAAAAATAATATTAAAATAATATAATCTATTAAAATTAATATCAATATAATAAGTTTAATATAAATAGTATCACGAGATCGGAATCCTGGATTCCGAACGTTAGATCGGAATCCTGGATTCCGATCTAAGCTTTGATCGGATTCTGAGTTTCCGATCTAATTTAGATCGGAATCCGAGATTCCGATCAAAGCTTTTTAATTTTTTTATATATTATTTATTTATTTATTTAATTTATTAATTAGTTAAATAATTAAAAAAATAGATAATATATTGTAAAAATATTAAAAAATATGGAAAAAATCAGGAATAATTAAACTAAATTTTATATGTAATTTAGTATTTTTTGGGAAAATTAAATTTTTTTTCCTTTTATTAGTTTATTAATTAGTTAATTAATTAGAAAAATAGATAATATATTCTAAAAATATTGAAAAAATATAAAAAAATCAGGAATAATTAAAAAAATTTTATACGTAATTTAGTATTTTTTTTGGAAAATTAAATATATTTTCCTTTTAATTAATTTATTTAATTAAATATAAATTTAATTAATTTATTTAATTAAAAAATGAATAATTAAGTATAAATTTTTAATTAATTTAAACAACCATTTGATATGCGTCCCGGATGTCGTCCTCTGTATATATTATTTTCATATTATATATTAAACAATCATATCGAGTCTCATGATCAAGAAAGCACTTTCTAGATTGCGTTACAAAGGAATCACACGAGATTGATGTTTTACTGAGACGGAGAAGAAAGACTAAATTCACTTGATTTACTGCATTTCTCTTTTTAATGATTAATTTATGATTTTAAAAACATTTTTAGTAGTTTAGAGTGGTTTTTAGGTTTGCAAACTTTCAAAGTGGATTTTGGAGGTCCAGAGAGCGTTTTTTGGGTCCGAAAATGGTCGTTACGGGGTTTCACCCCAGTAAAATGCGTAGATCTCGTCGCCAGCTTTCCGGAATGTCCTCGATCGCCCCAAACGGACCTTCCTATCAAAAGTTAAGCCTGTTTAAAGTTTTAATGTTCAAATTATGCCTTTGTATCCCTGCAAATTCTGAAAAAAATTATATTTTAATTAAATAAGTTATAAAAATTTATATTTTAATTAAATAAATTAATTAAAATGAAAATAAAATTTATAAAAATTTAATTTAATTATTCCTGATTTTTTCCATATTTTTTCAATATTTTTACAATATATTATCTATTTTTCTAATTATTTAACAAATTAATAAATTAAATAAATAAATAAATAATATATAAAAAAATTAAAAAGCTAAGATCAGAATCTCAGATTTCGATCTAAGAACTAAAAAGCTAAGATCGGAATCTCGGATTCCGATCTAAGCTTAGATCGGAAACTCAGAATCCGATCAAAGCTTAGATCGGAATCCTGGATTCCGATCTAACGTTCGGAATCCAGGATTCCGATCTCGTGATACTATTTATATTAAACTTATTATATTGATATTATTTTTAATATATTATATTAATTTAATACTATTTTAAAAATTTTCGGTCTAAGTTTAGAAGTAAATTTTCTGTTGAACTTTAATTTATAATGTCGGATTGGGCCAGGTCCATATAAATTCAGGATTAATATTAATTAACTAAATTAATTAAAAGTGCTTAAATTAAAAATGAGACTAATAATAAATTAAGTTGTATATAATTAAATCGGACTAATATGTAAACTTAAAGATGGGAGATGATTATTACCAGTACAGTCATTCGAGTTCGTATGATCCCAAACACATTAAAACACCAACACGTTAAAATAACAATCATATTATTTATATTATCATTATGAAAAATTATTTGAAGACTATATAATATGAGTTAATATTAACTTTATTCAATGTTACAGTTTTATTTTTCAATATGATATTAATTATAACTACACTTGAAATTACTCTATATTAAAAAGATAAATAAGAATCCACTTTATTTACTAAAATCCATTTAATTGAAATTAGTTAAAAATTAGTAAAAAGATCACATACTTGAGTAAAACACTATTAGAATTATTACTAAACTAAAGTACTTAATAATAAATATTACACGACTTTAACGAGTAGTATGGACTGTAGGAACTCGTCTAAACGTCTTCCTTCACAGTCACTTTTTAAAAGAAATTCTGTCAAAATTTTATAAAAATATAATATATTAAAATAAAATCCCTTTCAGAAAACCTTCAATTCAACTAACGTGTAAATTAGACTTAATTCCAATTGAGGGCTAATTAGAGATCGTTAGTTGAGTGTTTCTTAGTCTTTGTTTTTCTAAAGTCTAGTCTTCTTTGTTTGGTCAGGTGACCAGCAGGGCTACTCAGACTTTGTAGAGGACGGTTTCACTCAGAAGTTGTCACTCTACCAATCTTAAAAGGTGGGTAGAGGATGTGATTCAGGTGCAGAGGTGTAAATGGCGAAAGCAACGAAAAAGTGTAGAAAATGACGGAGAGTTCTGAAACTCAGTGCCTCAATCAGATCCGCTTATCTAAATCACAACATGTATTTTGAAGCCGATCCAACAGTAGAAAAATCCTGTGCATAAGGCCCATATGCACATTAGGCTATGCTCCAGAATTTCAAAACTAAGGGGAAGGAAAAGAACGGGAAGGAAAGGTAAGTACAAGAAGTGTAAGGAAATGAAAGACACTCATGATGCCTTGCTCCAGGATTCAAAAAACATTTTAGAAGTTAAAAGCTTTAACCTTCTTTTTAATATGCAAAAGTACAATGTTACCCTTACCGGTATATCTCTATTTTGCATAAACATAAGGCAGAATGCAACAATGTGAGAGAGAAATATGCGCTTACTTTCTAAAAGAGTTGCAACACCGTCAAATCTATTCAGGTGCTTTGGTAGCAAAAATTCTTTTATTATTATTTTTTTAGGCTAATTTATAATCACGCTTATAACCCAAAGCAAAACCCAACATACCAGCCTTTGTAAATATTTTTCTTTATTTAATAAAATTCTGTAGGCGTGAATTTACCACCCTACCCTCAAAAAAAAAAAACCAACATACCAGCCAAAAAAGGCATCTAAAAACCCAAGGTCTGATCCTCAATTGCCTTTACCAGCAAGTACAGCAAATTGCAATCTCAAGTAAAGTAACTGCCATATCTGGAGTTCTCTGGTTTTGAAAAAAAAGAAAATAAATAAAATTGGAAAACAAAATAAACTACATATCAAGATGTAAAGCAAGGAACAAATACAAGCTGAATTGTCTCAAGAAAGTCAGGGAACAACGAATTCTAAAAAAATATTCTAGGTGAATTAAACCATATATCAATGCGCACAAAACGGGAAGAAAAAAGTGGAATCCAATTGTCCAATTCCATATAAACAGAAAATATAACAGTAGGATTAGGAAAGCTTACAGGAAATCCTTCAATGCGCACAAATTGGAAACCACCAGTTTTGTTTCTTTCCTTTTTTTATGCGGCGCAAATAAATTGTTCCAGGGATATGGTCCCCAAATAAATAGATTTTCTAAGATAAAATTGCTAGTTTGGCGGGAGTTCACCAACAATTAGGAGGGAAACAATGAATTTGTAGGGTATGTTGTCAGAGAAAGAAATTTGTAAGGACATTATCGGTAGAAAAGTTTGTTTCGCTAGTGCCTTCTCGTTACACCCCAAAATCGGGAAGATTACGGAGTTCTGACCTGTTAGGAAAGGCTAGTCTTAGTCGTACGTCTCTGGAAGTTTCACTACCACACAAGGTTGCGCTCCGTTCAATTCCAATAAGAACGGGTCTACAACTTCGAACTGAATCACCTCTTACACCAAGTAACCGAGGTAGATCGGCCTAACTCAAATGGCACAACGCCTCAAAGGAGAAGAGCTCTCAACCTATTCCAACCTACACATAGCGACAATGTCGGGGCGGTGGTGTTTGAGGCTACTAAATCTCTCAAGATTGTCTAGCTATGAAAAACTCAAGTGGGAGAGTATCCATGTGCTCAAAGGCTCAATTCTGGTCTAATTTTGCAAAGCAAAGCTCTCTATTGAGAGAGAACAAGGGGTGGAAATATATAGGGCTCGAAAAGAGCAGTTTACCAGCAAAAACAATACTCAGCGTTGCTTGCCACTGAATAGTGTTGTACAACGCTGGAATATGACCGGTGTAAATTCTAACGTCTAGTTAATATAGTCATTGGTCTGTCAGAGCGTTGTGCAACGCTATTTGCCGTCGCACAACGAAAGATTGTACAGCCAAAGGAAAGCTCCGACAATTCCGTTGGAAATTGTCTGAGCGTTGCTTGCCAATGAATAGCGTTACACAACGTTAAAGGGAGCAACTCTGACAGATTCAACAGAGCGTTGTACAACACTATATACCGTCACACAACGCAAACGTTACACAACGCTAAAATACGTTGTTTAACGTTGCCTGCAACTTTGCATGTAAAAATAGCTGTTTGCATGGGTTTTACATAGGGGTGTAGATGAGCCGAGCCTGAGCGAGCCGAGGCTAACTCGAACTCAAGCTCATCTCAAATCGAGCTGGCTCAGCTCAGCACACAAGACAATTCCGAGTTTTTTTAGCAGCTCAAACTCAACTCATTAGAACTCGAGTTGGCTCATGGCTTGAAAACTAGCTCATTATTAAATATCAAACTTTGAGAATTCGTAATGAGCTAAACTAAAAAGCAAACAACATAAATATTAAACAATGTTTAAAATGCACATATAAGGCACACGAAGAGATCAAGAGGAAGATACGGCTATTTCTTCCTAAAAATGAAAAGAACTTAGGGTTATAGAATAGTGATTAAAAACTGGGCTGGGTTACAGACTAAACAAACGAATTGGACTAAGTCTCACGAGTTGGACTGAGCGAGCTGAAGGCATCTCAAACTCAGCTCGTGGGCCTTCCGAGCCGGTGTAGCTCGAGTTATTCTAGCTCGAGCTGAAACAGCTCGAGTTGCTATCGAGTAATATCCGATTCGAGTTCGAGCTAGCTCACGAGGGCCGAGTTTTTTGCTCAGTCCTAGTTTTACATGGGACAGCGCTGTCTGAACATCGATGCAGCGCTGTCTGAGCAGTGGAGGAGACATGAGATTTTTGTGGCGTTGTGCAACGCTATATGTCGTTGCACAACGGTACTCAGGAAATTTTCTCAAGTTTTTTTCTGTAGCGTTGTACAACGAAGTTGCTCAGCGTTGTGTGCCACTATTCAGCGTTCTACGACGCTGGGTCACAGAAAACAGGATTTTGCTGGTATATTGAGCTTTTCGCTATCATAAGAAAATTTATATTGCATCATGCACAACCAAAAACCTCAAAAATTATCAATAAATTCGAAATCCTCATACTTTTCAACACAAAATCTGGATTTTTACTTAAAAATTCGAAATTAATTATTTTTAACTTAAATAAAATCTAGATCATACATTTTTGTTTGCATGCAATGTTTAAAAATTGTCATGAACTATAAATATCATATAAAACTCAAACAAAAAAGTTTAGATATTAGTCATTTACCACAATAACCAAATATTTAACTAAAATCACTATTTTTCAACCATGCAAAGTGAAAAATCGAAATAAATGATGGAAAAAGAAAAACTTACATGAAAATGGCTCAAAATCGAAAATAAACAACTTGCATGTTCATCTGTTGACTTCTACTATCCATTTTCCATTTTTTTCGAATTTTTCAGATTTTTCTACTAATTTTGTGCTTGGTTTTGTGTTGGCCGAAATTATAGAGAGAAGAGCGAAATGAGATGGGTTTTGTTGTTTTTTCTCTTTTCTTGGCTGCTTACGGGGTGGGAGAGGAGAAGTGAGAGAGATGGAAAAATAAATTACTTGGTTTTAATTAAAGTGAGAGAGAGAGAGTGATTGTAAGTAAAAGATATGATGCATTTCTAATGAACCCAAGAGTTATTGCTGATATGACTTGTGCAGAATTTATTTTCATGACATGAATATGCTAATGAAAATTATAATTATGTATTATGCAAGAACTTATTTAATATGCATAAAATATTTATAAAATATATATTATTTGTGTTTATTTATTTTATATATAAAAAAAAATTTAATTAAAATTTTAGAAATGTTACACTTAATATATTAAATGATTTTGATTTCAGGCTGAAACAGGAAATAACATACCGAATAGTATCACAGATAATCTTTTTTTTTTTTTTTGAAACGAAGTGCCCCAAGCAGGGTATCACAGAAAATCTACTACCGATATTCTTATGATACGTGGGACCGCTCCTCTATTTCTCATTAGTTATTTATTTATTTTCATGATTTCTATTTTTTTTTCGTTCTTTTCCCCTCGCCTCCCAGTCCTAGACTCCTAGTCAGATTCTACCGATTTGTTTTCCTTTTCACACATTTTCCCTTTGTTTTCCGCTTTCTTTCTCTCGCTACTTCTCTTGGCTGGAAGTTCGATCGAATCTATCCGACCTCAAATTGACCTGGTATGTATCTTTATACATCTTTAAATTTGGTAAAGTTCTCTTCTGTTGGGGTTTTTTTCTTAGATAAATTCTGGGTTTCTTCTACTCGAAATCTGTTGTAAGCTTGATAGTCGCTTCGATTGGTTCTCTACCAAAGGTTGAATTTCAATTTTGGTGCTTAATTTTTGTATAATTTTGGTTCTTTTCTGTTTAGAAAAAATGGATTTGTTCTTGCTGTATATGATACTTATTTTAGTCATAGTCTGGCATTTCCATACGAAGCTTCGTTTCCCTTTCTGAACTAAAAGGTGTGCATGACTATTTCAAATCAAAGTTCATAACTAAAAATTTGTAAAACAAATTGAAAATGAAAGGAGGCCTAAAATTCTTTCCTCAAGAAACTTAAAGAAGGCCTAAATGCGTGAAACTGTGCCTTAATTCCTGGTTCTATGGAATTTGTTGATTAGCTACCAATAAATGAAAAAAAAAATACTTAATTGATCAACTCAAGTTGGCGTGGGTTATTCTTGGAAGAGAATACAGTTGGCGTTTACTGCTGTCTAGTTTAATTGATCAACTCAAGTTTAGTTGGTGTTTACACAAATCGTGCTGAATCACGCAAGGTTCCGCTCTCTCTCTTTCAATCTATCTCGAGTATGAAGTATATATCATTGATGCTCAATCTCTGTAAATCTGAGGTTGATTTATAGTTACCAATGTTTCTGTTCGTAGGTACACAAATTGAAGTTGTGAAAGGGACTTTTTCAAGTCTTTTGAGTGTTTTCTGTTAGAGAACACTTGATGAGATTTGACAAATGGCACATGAATCTACTCATTCTACTATCTATCCTTCTCTTCATCCAAGTCGGTATCTCCTCTACTCCCACGAGGTAACTGATTGTATCCTCTTTTCTTTTTCAATGCGGAGCTGCTTGTGTTTTTGAAAGCAGAAATTACTTTTGGGTATTTAGGTGCTAATTTCATAGATCATAAATTATTACTCGTACCTGCACAGATATGGTAGTTTCATAACCAAGTAACTAATTATGTTATCTGGTTATTTCAGAGGTTGTTGATGAAAACAAGAGCTTTATTGTGTGAATTTTTAGACCAAGTTTAACTTATTGCACTGAGCACATTTCAAATGGAACATGCCACAGTCATATTGAATAGGTATAAATTAAAATAATGTTTGGTTTTTCAGTCTACAACCAAAGAATTTAACTGTTGATGAAGAGCTAAAAGGAGAAACTCTTCACTTGAACTTTGGCCAGAAGTTCTATAAATTGGTAGGCTTGAAAGAAAACTTTTGGTATGAAGTCAAGATTTCATATCCGGCGTCTGTACGGTTCTTTCTTTTTCTTTTTCTGTTTTCCTTTATCCTCATGACTTATGTTTTGATACTGACATATCAATTTTTTTCGGAAATTTGCAAAAATAGCCTCATGTCTCTAAGGCTTTGATTAAAATGATTTTTCAAGCTTTTAAATTTCGACGTTTTATCGTCGTTTTTTCCGAAAAAACGGTTTTCCAACGAAGACCGCACGATAAAACTGCTCAGAAATATAAAAATGCGGTCTTGCGATAATTCCGAATTTTCGGCGATATTTCGGGAAATTAAGTGCGTTTGGCGGAGATTAAACGGTGATGTGAGTTAATTGGAAGAAAAAAGTAGTCTTGGATGGAAACCGACAAAAAATTTAAACTGATAGTGGGGTCACATGAATTCTTTACTTCTTTTTCTATTGCTTTGTTCTTATATCATTTTTTATTAGATGGCAGAACTCGTGAGGGAGAAACATACAAAATTATATTTGGTGACCAAATACTAACTTATAACCAGATACACTTGTTTGCTACGACCTTTGTCCACAGAATTTAAAAATCGGAATTTTTTATAGGTGACACACTAATATTATTTTTATTATTATTGAATTATAAGATTTTTAGAAAGTTATTATATATTATAATGTGAAAATAATATACTATAGTTTCTGCATATTATATTTTCTAAATAAAAATAATAATAATGATTAATGATTATGATAGTTATGAATTAATAATTATAATTTATATATTATATAGTATTATATGTACGACCGTTTTATCGCTGTTTTATCACCGAAAAAACGCCGCACCGTTAAATCAAATTTGAACCGTCATACCGAAAAAACCGCATTTTGAAACCTTGTGATTTTTATGTGGGATTTCATTTCATTCGAATTGATTTCTCGAGATTTTGTTGTGTCTAATTCCATGGAAATTCTGACCAAATGACATCACATCCATCCATTTTGATGAAAAAATTTTCTAATGATTGAAATGAAATGAATTCCCATGTTAAAAAAAATGCCCTTCTGATCAGGGCCTAAGTGCCTGAAAATCATTGTTACCTTTCCAATAATTGGAAGAGAACCCCTAAATTACTTAAGAAATTTAAAAAATATGGTCTGTGTCTTTAGTTTTGCCTAAATTTATGTCCATGCGTATGGGTCCATCACACATAAAAATCATGTTAACAAAAACTAAAAGGTGACATTTTATTTGGGCAGTAATATATGATGTTAATATGCTATTAAATAAATGTTAATTACTTTTGTAAAAAGTTCTTGTAAATAAATATCATGCATGCAGTTAATTACCTAAGATGGTTAACGACCAATAAATTTGTCCCTTTTATTTTATCTAACAAGTTTTATTATTGCACAAAAGGTCCCTTAGAACACCTTTTTGAATTGTTGAATATTTGAATTTGTTTCTGCTTTAACCATAAATCTATAGTAAAACATCTGGATAACGATATAATCATTTCGATGTTACCTTACTTATCCAGTAGACCAATACTAAACTTCACTCCTAGATTACCAGCCGTCCAGGCCACCATGATACACAGTGGTACTGGACTTTACCAGTGTTACTTTTTTCAGTTTAAAATAAAAATTTTAGTTTTATATAATTATGTTTCTTTTTTTTTTCTTTTTTTGTAGATACCAGCCAGCTTTAGTATAGAGCTGAAAAAGGATTTGACAGATAAGCATAGAAACAGCAATAGAAGATTGCTTAACACGGAAAAGCTAATATTCAAGGCGGAGAGTACTGAGCAGGTTAATGTTTTTCTTTGGTGAGTGAGATAATGATCGTTATTTTATTTCCTATCGTTATGTTATATTTATTGGTACTGTTTCAGGTACATGTTCTTGTGACTGTAAATGCTGAGGGAGTGGTTGCACAGCCAAATGTGCAAGAGAGAGAACTTGTTCTATATAATATCGGTATGAGAATCTTTCCTCTGTGTCTAAAACCTAGCACAAATACACAGTTATGCAGAATATTTTAGTACTAATTAGTTAACAGGAAGTTCTCAAAAAGGAAATAAATACCACGCAAAATATTGTCTAGCTTGCTCCAAACTATTTATCAGTTCAATATTATCTTATATTTTGGGCTTATATTTGGATTGTTTGCTCTCATCTTGGCCCAAAATTTTGATAGTTCGTGTCATTAGGCTCCTCATTGTTTTGAAGCCCATTGATTCAAACTTTTAAACTCAGCAGTCAGTACAAAATGTTCAAACAAACAGTTGAGTTGGTACAACATCAGGTGCCAGGTGTTAAACCTGAGACAGCTTCCGTTCTGATGAGCCTTTTGTCTTAAGGATTTTATATGGACATTTCGCAGCATTTTTGCCAAAAGCCAAGTGTTATGAACTGAAGGCTTTGAAATTAGTATGTGTTTTAACTGTGTTATGTGCGTGCAGTGTGCGATGAGCTGATGCTTGGGATACCTCGGTTCACTTGGTCGGTGGGTTTCATGGCTATTCTTTGCTTGTTATTTGCATTCGTCTCCCCACATTATTTTCCTCTACATAGACTGCTTGAATATGATGCTCAGAATCAAAAGGAAATTAAAGACTGAAATCATTCCAACAATTTTTATTTATTTATTTGTTAACAAGCTTCTTACAATTTTATATATTTCTAGTTTAAAGCTCCAGAAACCTCAGTACTTGGATAGTATTATTAGTCATTTTCAAAAGTAATATTTTGTTAGGCTACTAAGCAATGGTCTACAAATTGACATGCCAGAAATTGGTCTATTTTAGTAGCGGCAGCTGCCATGCTCGACTTAGCATGGCTTTCATTGATTGTAGATCCGCAATTAATTAAAACTGGCCGCTTATTGGAATGGTTTGAAAACAACATTGTTTTCTAGGTATCAATAAATAGTCAAATTACCAAAGAAAAATTACCAACAAAAGTTAAAAGGTCCTATGACTGTCAAACCATAATGAATTACGTAATGTCAAAATGTGAATATGTGATGTATACATTTACCGGTTTACGGAGGGGGATGGCGTCTAGAGAATTTTGACAAGGACCGAGATGCTTTTAAACAGTCATATCAGAATTAAATAAAATATATATGAGGAATGCTAAAATACTATGCATAACACGGATGGTTTTCGTGCTATGGATTCGTTCTTAAATATAATGCTTCAAACAATCAATCCAAACCGTTCATTATTTTCTTCATATTGAAATTTCATTAGAAATCAAATTTTACATTTTTAAAATTTTTTTTACTATTTTTTTTAGATTTTTTAAAATCGCTATTATTAAAGGGTCCAAAATTTATTAGATTAAGGATTTAAAAAAATCTGAAAAAAATAGTAAAAAAAATATAAAATTTGGTTTCTAATGAGATTTCAATATGAAGAAGATAATGAACGGTTTGGATCGATAGTTTGAAATATGAAATTTAAGAACGAATCCGTAGCACAAAGGTCATCCGTACTATGCATAGCATTTTAGCAATCCTCAATGTATATTGTTGTGATATATTTATATTATCTCGAGTGAAAAACCGCTGCCATGTTGCATACTATATGCCCTCTTTAGTTGTGGATATTGTAATTTTAAATGGATCTTTTGTTTTATTATAAATCAGAGTCAACTTCATTTGTTGTTAGGAGTCAGAATTACTGGTAAGTAATTAACCTTTCGATTAAGATCCAAACATTAAGGAAGCAATATGAAACAAGATGTTACACTATTACTGAAAGACTCCATTACTTCACTGGAATGAGCAGAATTTTACTTGAGACGATTTGATTGATATGAATCAATCAACTACATTGTACAATAGTCCAGAAATTACGAACCGATTGTTAGATAGAACAGAAAAAGATGCCCGCTAGCACGTCATCGTGTATACGGTATACCTTCTAAAAGCGGGTTGTACAATTATTTTTGAATTAAAAAATTCCCTAGGCCACTGGTGGTACAATCCGAGTATATATATATATGCTAAAAAAAATTGGGATAACAAGAACTTGTCCTCAGGATGTACTTTTTCCCGTGCTTTTATACTTTTTTTCAGTTATATATATTTACATGACTTTTTTCATGTTATATTGATATGACATTTTAAAAAATTTATATAGAGGCCACAAAATATTATGAAAACAGATTCATTGTTAATTTTGAGAAATGCTAGTCCAATATATGGGACGAATAAAAGTCCATGCAATACGAACGTTTTCACGTTTTCAATTTCAAATGACTGATCTAAACCATTAAATATATTCCCCACATTAAAAAACTTATTAGAAACCTATTTTTACATTTTTTGGATTTTTTTTACTTTTTTTGTTATTTTAGAAATTCATGATATAAAAATTATGGATCGTCTGATAACAATTATTTTATAAAATACCAAAAATAGTAAAAAAATTTGAATAAATGTAAAAATTGGTTTCATATAAGTTTTCAATGTGGAGAACATATTGAATGATTTGGATTAGTTGTTTCAAATTTGAAATATGAAAATGAACATATATGGATCAGTTCCATATATTGGACACTAGCATTTCTAATTAATTTTATAATCACAGTAAATTTAATTTATGCTATAATAATTCAACTCTATTGAAAAGAATTAGCTCCTTTAGCTCTTTTTCTTCCCTATAAACCTGTAAGGCATAATTATGGCGAAGTCCTTTGAAATATCTCTTAAGCATATGATTTCACTGGTTGGTTTGATGATAATGATAAATGTAGTGTAATCTTGTGGATCATTCTTTTTGTGAAACAATTAATATCGTATGGTACAATATAACTTTTTTTTATCTTTCTTGTTGTTCGAACAAAAAAGAAAAGTTTCATATGCAGTTATTGAACCAAATTTTTTTCAATTATTGCCATTTATTTACTACCGGGCTAAATATGTGAAAAAGAAGAATTTAATAAACTCTAGTCTACGTCAACGATGCAGTACCATTTAATGTTAGTTACGTCGCACCAAGATCTAAAAGGCTAAAAAGCAATCATATTTCATAAAGACTTTAATAGGCAAGATTTTACGGTAACTAACTAAGGCGAAGAAAATCTGAACCGTTTATCACGAATAAAGTTGTTTAATTCTCTAAAAATATATCAGTTATTTTGATCGGACGGTTTGAATCGTATAAACTGATCAATTTACACTGTATAAATTACTCCAGTCATAATTGAGTTCACAATATATAGCAAGCAACCTCACATTTGCTCCTCCTCCAGCACCCAGCTGCATATATGTTGGTATAACACATACATATATACTATTATCTGAATAATAAAATGACTTAGGATATATTATGCAGAGTTTTGTTACGGTGAGTTGCAACTCACCAAAGGATCGGTGAGTTGCGATTAAAATTCCTAGATCTAGTTTAAAATGGTCGATTCAAACCGTCTAATATGAACTCCCTTTTGGAACTTTCATGCAGACCAAATTTTATATATTTTTTAAAATTTTTAAGTATTTTTTTCGGATTTTTAAAAATTCCTGTTTTTGAACGGTTTAGAACTAATTAGATTAACGATTTTCTAAAATTTCAAAAAAATACTTAAAAATTTCAAAAAAATATAAAATTTGATCTTCATGAAGATTTCAACAGGGAGATCATATTGAACGGTTGAATCGGTCATTTTGAACTAAATGTAGGAGTTTTGAGCGCGACTCACCAACCCTTTGGTGAGTTACAACTCACCAAAGCAAAACTCATATTATGCATACATATATACTGTTATATATCATGCTCCGTCAGTACTAAGCAATTTTTTAAGCACTCTGCATAATTTGCACACATTAAAATTTCATTAATAATTTCGATTTTCTTCCCCTATTCAGTATTCACACATGGTATGTGTCTTTAAAATATACTAGCGAAGGTTACGCACGTGCGATTGAGTTTTGTTTTCTATATTTTTTAAAAATATATGAAAAAAATAAAAATAAAAAAATATATTTCTATCGATAATTATTTTTTAATGGTATTAAAGCCATAATAGAAGGTACCATTAATACTATCTCATAAACAGTTTTCTACAATTAGAGACAACAATCATCATTTTTACATGACGTTAGTCAAAGATAGGTGCAATACTATCATAATTGTATTTTTAAGAACGAAACAATATCCATTTAAATTACTAACAACATGTTTGGTTGCTAATCCGATAAAACTATAATTAATTTTTATTAATTCTCATTTTTAAATCACATGTTTAAAAAGAGCTGAAATTTGATTATCAGTAAAAATGTCATTTTATTATAAAAATTTATAGAAGTAAAAGAAATATGTCAAATATTGAGAAAGTATAAAATTAAAAAAGTTCATATCATTAGATTTTTTTTTATAATTTTTTTATTATGTATATAAAATTTTATACATCAACAAAATTTAAAAAGGTTAGAAAACAATGAAAAACAAAATTATATTTCTGAAATAATAGAATTAAGTCATCATATTTAGAAATTTGAAAAAAATATTTTAGAAATTTTTAACTGTAAAATTTTATATTACCGGATATTTATATTTTTGTGATTAAGGATATAAAAATTTATGGCTAATTGAATTAATAAATGTCCTCAAATAATTTAAAAAGTACCACATATTCCATGTTTCATAAAATTGTGTGATCAAATTAAAAAAAGTTATGTGACATGATTGGTTTTGTTATAATTTTGCTATTATTTAATTTTATGCCAAATAAAATTATAAATTTCTTTGGATAATTAAAAATCTAATGATATTTATGAAATTTTGGAGATTCAACATTTATTAGATTCAGAAAATTATTTAAAATATATATAAGTCTATAATTATAAAATTTTACATAATTAAATTCTTCATATATCCGTGAGTAATTAAATAAATTTTGATAGTCAAATGATTTTTGTACACGCCTTCAAACAATTTTAAATTGAAACCTTTATGCAGATAAACTTTTATGAGATTTAGAAAATTATTTAAATTATTTTATAACTCTATAAATAAAAAAATTTATATTCATGAATACTTTATATTTTTGTGAGCACATATATAAATTTTCATAGCCAAATGAATTTCTAAAGACACCAAACAATTTAAAAACTAAACCTATATTTAATCTGAAATCATGAAATGGAGGTGTCCATTGTTTAATAGAATGGAGATAATTTTATGTTGACATTATACTTGCACTGTAGAAAATCTCACTAGAATTGAATGTATGCTAGCTTTAGATTCGCGCTTCACGCGATGAGGGGAGTTTCAAGGCTAACTTGTAATTTTTATAAGGGCTAGAATTATGATTGTAAATATTTGAATAAATACCAAATTATCTTACAATTGATCTTTTGATTGTAATTAATTGCATAATTTTTGTATGTGTGCCATTTATAATATATTTATCGTTTATATCAGAACTATTATTTATGGAGATTTGTAATTTCAAGAGACCTTAATTGTCTCTATCATTTTTAATATATAGAGAGTGAAGGGTGACATGTAACCATTAAATATTTTTGTTAAAAAATGTTAGAATTATGAGAACAAAACCGACTGTGTTCATCTTGGACAAAACCAACTATCTTAAAATATTTCTAAGGTTTACCAATTTGATCAACTTTTATTTTTTTATCATCGATAATCAATAATTGAATACCAATAAAATTAAATACTATCATACAAATAATTTAAATTACTTAGCAACGATGGATTTCTATATTTACTATTCATATAAAATTTGATGAAAAAATTAATTTAAAAAAATCGCCAAATATTTTAAAAGTTATGCAGTTCTATAGAATTTGTAAATTTTTAAAAAGATGAAAATTGCTAAAAATATCGAAAAAAAGTCAATATCATTGGATCAACAAAATTTTATATGCATACATGTAAAATTTAATAAAAAATTCAATATAGGACTATATTTCAGCAATCCAACATTTAAAATACTATTATGAAAATTTATAGAAATCAAAAATGACAAATCTCTTACAAGTGCACGAAACACCGTTATGAGACTTTCAGATTATCCTCTCAACCATTTGGTCTGTTAGACCACCTTCTAATCAGTTTTTATATATACAATATACATAGAAAAACTAGTTTAGTCTATAGGCTAACTATCTATGAAAAGAAAACCACCAAGTTCAGTTCAAAAGGTTCGAGTTACAAACTAAACAATCAACAAATTCTGTACTGGAACAGACAGTCGATTGAAAAGTTCTAACCTAGTTGAAGGTCCTAACTTCCACGAAAAATTATGAAATTAATTTTCCTGGAATCCTAACTCAAAATAGAACAACTCCATTTAAACAGAATTTTTAAAGGAGTTCTCAGTTGGTACAGTTTATTAGAACAATCGATTTGCTCTACAAACTGGATCTGACGAGATCTTCCTTTTCATACTTGAAAACCCACAAATTAATCCAAGTCATGCAACAATTTATACATGCTCAGAAAGAGCTTCAAGTCCTCTTTAAATCTAGCCATAGAACACTGGTACTTATATTCAAAATATAAATCTTTCAAGCCATTCAAACAGGACAGTGCGAGCAGAAACTGGTTCTGCGCACTGTCGCCGTTTTATTCACAGTAAATCCATACTAATTCAGAAAAATGTGAATCTAACGCCAAAAGAATCACAATCCACAGATCTACAACTTTCATGTAGATGGAAAAAACTTCCAGAGAACTTATCAAAGCGAAAAACGCGAAACAACACAGAAAATACCATTTCCAGACAGCAAACAAACGCATCATCTCTACTAATCCGTTAATTAGCCAATTTCTCTTAATTAAGTGTCAAAATAGCTTAAGTACGACCATGTGCTCTGATACCACTGTTAGTAAAGTGTGTAATTTTCGATTTTTATGCTAATTACAAGTTAATTAAGCCATCGAAACAACACACACAACGAATCGTGCACAAAAGCCAAGTTAACACAAAGAGATTAAGGTGGAAATTTATACCTCCCGCGAAATCGTATTCGCGGGGCTCGACCAAGGCATGGGAATCGATGGCGTGCCTTCTCCACCACGTCTCGTAACCGCCCTCGAGTCCACCAAGGAGGATTAATCACGTTCTACAAGGTACGTGCTAGCATACCCAAAGAACAAGCCTAATCCCTATGGTTTTCTCTCTTGCATCAATCAACAACCTTGATTTAGTGGAGAGAAAATAGCTCAACACATGAGCAAAAGAGAGGGAGAGAAGAGGAAGGTGGCGGCCTAGAATGGGAGGAAGAGAGGAGAGAGAAAGCTAGGTGGAGGCTCTCATAAGTGGTCCTTATATAGAGCACAAAACCTAATTGACCTCTTGCATAATTACAACTATGCCATCCCACCTACCACCATATTGGGCAGCCACGAAATGGGCCTAGATGGGCCATTAAACCCCTTCATTTGGACCATTAATTCATATAATTAAGGTCCCTCAACCTTGCTCTTTAATTGGGCTATATATTTGCTATTTAAATAACGGCCCAATTCATCAATATAACCATTTATATTAATAAGTGTTGAACTAAATTAATTATTAACTCATTAATAATTATTTTAGGATTAGTTAATGCATTAATTTATTTCTATATGATCCATTGACTTAATTAATTATAACGGTTCGCAACGGTATATAATTAATTAATCAATCTTATCATATTTCCACAGAATTTACTGCTGTGAATAAATAAATAATGCACTGTGTGATTAATGTCCTATTTGTGTGACCCTTTGAGGATTTATGCTATGTTGGCCATGGAATTAAATCGTTATTTAATTCCAATAATCATAAGTGGTATCTAGCAACACGTTATGATTCCCAATTCGCATAAATAGTGTACTGCTACAATATTTCAATCCTGCATAAGAGAATAAATATGTTTCTCTATTTTGATTCTTATATCTCACGATATCATCGTATAATCCAAGATAGGAATGTGTCATTCTTGCAGATTATACGTTTCTTGATCTAGAGTTGATCGCTTAGTTGCGCGCATACGATCCAACTCCATCAAGGGGCCCAAACAGATATCGTCACTCACTAAGTGAATTAATGAGGGACATACGGTTTTCTTGATGATTAGCTTTTCCCCGCACAATTCAAGAGAACGTAAATCAAGTCCGTATAGCAGCCCTTAACGGGAATCAGCGGTAGACGAGATTTATAGAACCTATCCTCATGTGGAAAAGATAATCATCTCAAACTTAGAACCAAAATCATAACGAAATAAACAATGACACATAACACAATCCATATGTTTATTTCGTTGGGTCAAGTCCTGTACTATGTTCCATAACATATACATATGCAATTAAGTTGGTAACTCTTTACCTATGATTTGTAGAACTTAATCATCACTTAACTTGCATACTAATCTTATATGATAATTAATGTTCCTTGTTAATTATCAAGATTATGGACCGTTTAGATTTATTATTGTCATTCTAAAGAATGATCCACAGAGATCTACAATTCAGATCCTCAACCTGAATGATCTGTCAATAATAAACCTAGGAACAGATGATAAAATATCATCCATAACATAAACTAATAATTAAGTCATTAAATTATTGACTTCTAGGACATAACTCTAACAATCTCCCACTTGGCCTAGAGTCAATCAGTAGTGACTTCTAGCCAACGAAGAATTGAGAACAATGTCATATATCTACATATATACATGTCTCGGACCTCAATATAAATAATACGCTTAAAGCTAGTTACTCATACGTCCACCACGTATGGATGCATAACTGCATCTCGTATACTGCTCAAGGTAGAGGTCATGCTAGAGTGTTCGCTGTGTTCGCGAACCTATCCAAAATTTATTCGACCCTATATATATATACTACTATATATATATTCTTGATCATCATCATATGATATCAAGTGATATCGTTATAGATCATATTTGAATCTCCAATGTAACATTGGGTTCTTTAGGAGTAAGTTGTGGTTCGAGATGCATAGAACCATAATAACTCGACTAAGAACTCGATCCCAAATACACTTCTTTTATTGCTTCACAAGTTGCTATGTATTTTACTTTGGTGACGGAAACGGTTGTAATATTCCATTTAGAACACTTTCTAAACTTACAACACCACCTTTAAGCAAAATATGTAGCTCAATTGTGATTATATCAATCTTTTGAAAAACTTTTATTAGTGTAACAATTTACACGAGATTTCTTTCATCTTAAGAGATGAAACATTATATCACTCTTTCTCATAAGGTACTCGAGGATATCCTTGATTATCGTCCAAATGTGTCTCTCTTGTATCCATTTGACAACTGTTTGTCATATCCTTTGGATACTACACATTGGGGCATATGCATAAATATGGCGTACGAAATGAAACTCATAATGAAAGAATGCTTGAACTATTTCATGCACTTTCTTGAATTGAGTTGCATTAGACCGAGTTAAACACTCAAGTCATGTCACGTGACGTACAGTTAGGCATCCTTTCTTGGAGTGTAACTTTCGTGTTTCTAGAACACTTCGTCAATATATGCATATTTGCTCAAACCTAACATCCATCATAATCTATCTTTATAGATTTTGTTTCCTAGGATTAGGTGATTTCGCCCAAGTTCTCATTTGAGAAAGCATTCTCTAAAGAGATCTCGACAATATTCATTTTCTTAATGTTATTCCCAATTTAATGAATTGTTATCTTGAACAATACAAGTAATACAATTATGCTTCCACTGAATATCTTGTATATACAAGATACTTTTGACGAAGTTCAACTCCTTGACTTCATTGTCAAAACTTTTATTCCAATCTCCACAACACTTGCTTTAATCCATTAATGGATCCTTGAAGCATGCGTATGTTTTTAGCAATACATAAACCTCGATTTGTGTCAAATGCACAACATCTTCCTTCATTCATACGAAGAAGGCGGTTTTATGTGTTTTTCCATATATCGACATATATGAAATACAACTATTGCTAGAATGATCTTTATTGACTTATACATAGCCACAAGCAAGAAGTTGTGCTTTGTACGTAGTCAACTAGCCATCGACTTAGACGTAGCTACAAGCGAGAAGCCGCACTTTGTACATAGTCGATTTGTTATCCATGTCGATCTTTCCTTTTGAAGATCTAAACGTTCTTGATGGATTGCTCCTTCATGAACATCAACCAAGGTCTATACCTTGTTGTTATACATGGATTGCTCTTTAAAGATCATATGAATTCAAACTATATATGTGGAATCGGATCCTTCCATCGTTTCTTTGTTTATCAACGGATTCTCATATGCTAAGTACGAGAATGTTGTGACAACCTATGCACCAAGCGGCTTAGGAAATCAACTTTCGTTGATCTTTTGTAGGATTGGTACTTGAGGTTCATGAACTACTTCCACAACGATTTGTTGAACGAGTTCTTGACTCCTCATATATTCCATGAGTTTCTCAAACATCATCAACTTGTGAGATGGTTGAGTCCTCATTAGAAGGAGCATACTGTTAAACTTCTTTCAAAACAACTTGTGAATGAAGTTTCGCTCAACTCCCACTAAGTACCATGTATGGAGTGACAAGTTTCCCATAAGAGTACTTCTTGTAGTGACGCATAAACTATTTTAATGCTCATTTTACTCCCACTACTTCTTCTTGAGAATTTCAATTCATCAAGACTACATTATGATTAGCAACAACTACTTTGTTCTTATCATATTCGTGGAAGTAGTGCCTTTTAATATAAAGCATCCTACAAATATATAGTGTCTTATTTGGTTTAAGCTTACAAGTCAACAATACTTGAAATAAGCTTCTCAACACCAAATCTCGAGAAGTATTATACTTAGAGATCAAAATCTCGTAAGATACCTTCCTCAATAGACTTCGATGGAACACCATTCAGTGTAAACAATATTGTCCTCAAACATAATTCCCTAATACGAGTCGAATAAGTCAATTTGATTTATTACCGATCGAACTATACAAAATATTGTTCGATACCTCCATTCTTGGACATATTATTCCTCATGGAGCGAGTTATGAAACTACTTTCATACTCTTTAGATAATACTTCATATCATATGACTTAACTACTTATTTGCCACGATTATTTGTAAGACTTCCATTTTTCTTGAAAGGTCTTTTAAACTTCACTCTTGAACTCCTTTGAACTAGTCAAAAAGTTCATACTTATACCTTATCAAATAGATATGTTAATATCTACAATGATATTTGGTTAAGTAGTAAAGTATCAATAACCTTTCATGGCACAAGTACTTATTGGTCTTTATACATCGATATGTAAAAGTCCTAATCAAGACACTTGTCCTTAAACCTTCGTAGGTTAAAAGCGCTTTTGTCATTTAACAAACATGATTCGCATATCAATCGATTTGAAATCGAATTGAATTACGAGCTCTACGTTACGAAGACTCTCGTAATGCGATTCTCGTTTATGTATGTGACTAAGCGGTTATATATAACATTAAAGTCAAATACTTTATGTCAAGTCTTACGTATCCTATTTGTCATTCAAAACTTGCTTATCTATTTCAAGCAAATTCAATCAAGATGCATGAAATCATATAAACAAATTCAGAATAAAAGAACTTGTCTTTTATTAAACATAACCATCCATTTCATCAAATATGAATTGGAGATATTTTTGAGAGGTTTTAGAATTAAGGTATGCAACCTTCAATTCCTAAACAAACTCTTAATAAAGATAACTCTACGTATTCAATGGTAATGACTTAGACGAACAAGTCATTGCCTATACGGAGTTTACTTTACATCTCTCGAACATTCTCTTATTCTTCATTGCTAACACATTTCGTCAAATGCGAGCATATGAACTAGTATCAAGTTACTAGTGTAAATTAGAGATAGTGAGATAATTTGAACGACAAATACACTTTAGGATTAAAGCATTACAATCATGGTATTTCGGACAACCTTTCAAAATGCCTCCAATAAACGGCATATGAAACATCTCATGTGATACATAATCACAATCAAGAGTCTCGAAATTTCAACTCATGCCTTGGCGAAGTATTTCTTGAATACTAAACCAATTACCTTTTTGCATCAACAAGTGTGCGAAGAAGGCAACATTATATCCTTTATAATTTTAAAGAGATCGTATGACAATATCAATAATCCTTGATATCGGAGATCAATATCTCTAGTTATCAATTAGCTACTTAAATCTTTCGATTTATAAGCCAATGAAACGTTCATGTATAAAAGAAGAATCTCTTTGTCAACTCATACTCTTTATACTCGATCATAAATGATGGAGTTAATATCTACTTTCTCCAAGAACGCTTTCTTGAGTAAGTGGATGAGAGCGTACGAGTTAAATCTAGTCCATATGAATTCTCTAATTCAAAGGTCTTAGAACTTTCAAATGAGGATATTAGCCACACGCTTTATTGAATAACTTTTCGCTAAAAGTCAATCAATCATCGCGTTGCTACGTTCGGGTAGTTTGAGAAAAGTTTTGGGAATTGACATACTCAAGTTTCTCTTCGCTAAGATCGTGTCTTAGGAATCGGTATTACTTCTTTAAGTGAATACTTTTAGAAACGAGTTTGTTCATTTTCAAAGATTGATCGCAACAAAATTAACAATTTAAACATCTATAACAAAATCAATTTAAGGTCAATTAGTTTATGCAATTGTTTTATTTATAACAAATAAAACTCCCACTACATTTATTTAATGTCCCAAATGTAGTTGGTTTTCCAAGATCCCGGTTTTCATCAAGTAGAGCCTGCTATGGCACGTCACCCTACTTAATTAGACAAGGTAGGTTCTCCAACCAATCATATCGTTCCATATGATTCTTGGTTTGTGAATATCTAAGTATATTTACAAACTTCGCCCCGATGTCCAAACTCTAGTTGGGTCCATCGAAAAGTAACCTCTCACTATTTGCTCCTTGCAAATCTTAGCTATTTGCACCCCGACTACCGAATTGGCAATCATGACGTCCGCTTGGGCGGACCGCGCCATGAGTGACAATCGGCGTGAAGGGGATAGAGAGAAGGAGGGCGATTTCACTTAATCGAGTTTTAGTTGGGACTATCAATCATATGACACTTGTTTGGTGGTCGTGTAAGCATACACCCATACCTAGCCTATGACAATTCATAGCAATCACAAGCAATCACATATAAGCATCTCATAGTTGTGGGTTTGTATGGCTCCCGCTTGCATTAGTTTCGCCACATCGTCCATGGAGCAAAACTAATCTAATCCTTGTCCCTTCCCACTAAATTCTATAAGGATCTAAATCCTATATAAAATAAAGGTACAAAATACATGTGAAAACATCCTATTCCCATCCTAACCTTAGGGGCATGCAAGCCTCACAAGTTACATCAAAAATTAATCAACAAATTAATTAATTAATGGCACCAAAGGCCGCATTACAAACATTCACACATGCATTCAAATACAACCACAAGGCATTGAGTCTTGAGCCATACTAAACCCACTATCCACCTACAAAACAAAGTTAGCACATACAAGAACTTTGTTTTCAATTAACGATTTTCAAGCATCTTTGCGTATCGTTTGCCATAAGTAAATTCCGTGTACAAATCCTCAATTTTAAACAACAAAACTTGTTTAAATTCATTTAGAAAGTTCTTTCAACATCCCATAACAGAAAGGAGATCAAACAAGGAGTTTTCTAATTAATTTCAACTAGTTTGAATATTTAGAAAAACAGTAATTTATTAAAAAACGTAACTAATGGAATCCAATAAAAGCAAAGGTTTTAGGTCTCCAAAAATTCTCAAATAAATTACTTAAGCTCCTTATGTGATTACCAGTAAAAATTTCAAGAAGAGATCTTACACCATCTGGGAGAATCAAAAATGACAAATCTCTTACAAGTGCACGAAACACCGTTATGAGACTTTCAGATTATCCTCTCAACCATTTGGTCTGTTAGACCACCTTCTAATCAGTTTTTATATATACAATATACATAGAAAAACTAGTTTAGTCTATAGGCTAACTATCTATGAAAAGAAAACCACCAAGTTCAGTTCAAAAGGTTCGAGTTACAAACTAAACAATCAACAAATTCTGTACTGGAACAGACAGTCGATTGAAAAGTTCTAACCTAGTTGAAGGTCCTAACTTCCACGAAAAATTATGAAATTAATTTTCCTGGAATCCTAACTCAAAATAGAACAACTCCATTTAAACAGAATTTTTAAAGGAGTTCTCAGTTGGTACAGTTTATTAGAACAATCGATTTGCTCTACAAACTGGATCTGACGAGATCTTCCTTTTCATACTTGAAAACCCACAAATTAATCCAAGTCATGCAACAATTTATACATGCTCAGAAAGAGCTTCAAGTCCTCTTTAAATCTAGCCATAGAACACTGGTACTTATATTCAAAATATAAATCTTTCAAGCCATTCAAACAGGACAGTGCGAGCAGAAACTGGTTCTGCGCACTGTCGCCGTTTTATTCACAGTAAATCCATACTAATTCAGAAAAATGTGAATCTAACGCCAAAAGAATCACAATCCACAGATCTACAACTTTCATGTAGATGGAAAAAACTTCCAGAGAACTTATCAAAGCGAAAAACGCGAAACAACACAGAAAATACCATTTCCAGACAGCAAACAAACGCATCATCTCTACTAATCCGTTAATTAGCCAATTTCTCTTAATTAAGTGTCAAAATAGCTTAAGTACGACCATGTGCTCTGATACCACTGTTAGTAAAGTGTGTAATTTTCGATTTTTATGCTAATTACAAGTTAATTAAGCCATCGAAACAACACACACAACGAATCGTGCACAAAAGCCAAGTTAACACAAAGAGATTAAGGTGGAAATTTATACCTCCCGCGAAATCGTATTCGCGGGGCTCGACCAAGGCATGGGAATCGATGGCGTGCCTTCTCCACCACGTCTCGTAACCGCCCTCGAGTCCACCAAGGAGGATTAATCACGTTCTACAAGGTACGTGCTAGCATACCCAAAGAACAAGCCTAATCCCTATGGTTTTCTCTCTTGCATCAATCAACAACCTTGATTTAGTGGAGAGAAAATAGCTCAACACATGAGCAAAAGAGAGGGAGAGAAGAGGAAGGTGGCGGCCTAGAATGGGAGGAAGAGAGGAGAGAGAAAGCTAGGTGGAGGCTCTCATAAGTGGTCCTTATATAGAGCACAAAACCTAATTGACCTCTTGCATAATTACAACTATGCCATCCCACCTACCACCATATTGGGCAGCCACGAAATGGGCCTAGATGGGCCATTAAACCCCTTCATTTGGACCATTAATTCATATAATTAAGGTCCCTCAACCTTGCTCTTTAATTGGGCTATATATTTGCTATTTAAATAACGGCCCAATTCATCAATATAACCATTTATATTAATAAGTGTTGAACTAAATTAATTATTAACTCATTAATAATTATTTTAGGATTAGTTAATGCATTAATTTATTTCTATATGATCCATTGACTTAATTAATTATAACGGTTCGCAACGGTATATAATTAATTAATCAATCTTATCATATTTCCACAGAATTTACTGCTGTGAATAAATAAATAATGCACTGTGTGATTAATGTCCTATTTGTGTGACCCTTTGAGGATTTATGCTATGTTGGCCATGGAATTAAATCGTTATTTAATTCCAATAATCATAAGTGGTATCTAGCAACACGTTATGATTCCCAATTCGCATAAATAGTGTACTGCTACAATATTTCAATCCTGCATAAGAGAATAAATATGTTTCTCTATTTTGATTCTTATGTCTCACGATATCATCGTATAATCCAAGATAGGAATGTGTCATTCTTGCAGATTATACGTTTCTTGATCTAGAGTTGATCGCTTAGTTGCGCGCATACGATCCAACTCCATCAAGGGGCCCAAACAGATATCGTCACTCACTAAGTGAATTAATGAGGGACATACGGTTTTCTTGATGATTAGCTTTTCCCCGCACAATTCAAGAGAACGTAAATCAAGTCCGTATAGCAGCCCTTAACGGGAATCAGCGGTAGACGAGATTTATAGAACCTATCCTCATGTGGAAAAGATAATCATCTCAAACTTAGAACCAAAATCATAACGAAATAAACAATGACACATAACACAATCCATATGTTTATTTCGTTGGGTCAAGTCCTGTACTATGTTCCATAACATATACATATGCAATTAAGTTGGTAACTCTTTACCTATGATTTGTAGAACTTAATCATCACTTAACTTGCATACTAATCTTATATGATAATTAATGTTCCTTGTTAATTATCAAGATTATGGACCGTTTAGATTTATTATTGTCATTCTAAAGAATGATCCACAGAGATCTACAATTCAGATCCTCAACCTGAATGATCTGTCAATAATAAACCTAGGAACAGATGATAAAATATCATCCATAACATAAACTAATAATTAAGTCATTAAATTATTGACTTCTAGGACATAACTCTAACATAAATAAAGGTATAAATTCCTTTAAATAATTAAAAACTTATTGAAATTTATGAAATTATGGGGATTCAATTTTATGAGATTGAAAAAATTATTTAAAATATTTATAAGCCTATACTTATAAAATTTCATGTCACTAAATTCTTCATATATCTTTGAGTAAGCACATAAATTTTCATAGCCTAATGATTTTTCCAAATCCTTGAAACAATTAAATACATAATTATAATAGAAAAAATTTTATGGGATTAAGAAAATTATTTAAAATATTTTATAATTCTATAGTTAAAAAATTATATAATTAAATTCACCATACTTTTGTGAGCTTGCATATAAATTTTTATCGCGAAATGATTTTTTAAGGGATCATAACTGATCGAGGTGTAAACCAGGGTCAAACAAATTAACTTTGTACTTGACTAGTCGTTTATAGCAAAGTAAAGGTGTCGATCCCACAGAGATGGTTATGAATACTAATTCTTATTGGTTCGCTAAAGCTAGATGATTAAAAAAAAAGAGAGAAAAGAAGTTGTGTCACAATCCGAATAAACGAAGGAAAAAAACGTGATGCAAGTGCAAATATGGATGGAATGCAAAACAATTCAAGTAAATATTTTTTGGATTTTCTAACGGTTTAATATATGATGCGAAAAGTGCCTTAGGGTTCGATTTCACTTAGGTTTGGTCGCAGAGTTGCAAAACATACCACTTTCGTGTCTCTGTTTCACTAATCCGGTCCGGATCGTGGCCAATCCGGTCCGGATTCCACTGCGTGAATGCTGTGATTTACTCAATCGCTGATTTATTCAAGTCAAGGATCAATCTAGCCATACCTAAACTCCCTAACCCTTTGCTGTCACTTATTGGGTACGGTATTTGGTATAGAACCTAGTGTTAACCCTCATCGAATGCATTGCACCCTCAACTTTCGTTTGCCGGTGGACCTATTCGAGTTTACAATTGGTTTTCTGCGAGATATCTAACTTAGACTTTCGCCTAATTAGAAGTGTTTACTTTTAGTTACTAACTGGTCGACTTTCGCCATTGACCTACCTCGAAATACTAGTGAAAGGTTCAGTTATTATAATGAGTTGATGTCTCAAACAAGTGCGGCCGTACACAAGCAGAGCAACACAAGTAATAATAAACACAAAACACGAGCAAATCAATAAAACTCCCAAAGGTAATTGACTTCTTCCATCAACCAAAAGAGTAAATCAAGCAAACCAAACCCTAAACTACATCTACCCCTAAAGCAAGAAGTTTAGCCTAACATACTAATAAAATCCATGCAAATAACAATAGATGAACAAGAACAAATCAAAGAAAAGAGAAAAATCATGAGATACAACCAATTAGCCAAATTCTCAAAACCCGTCTCTACCGCCATCGCGCTAGGACTCCTTGAGACCTTGAAACTCGTTGTAACAGCATGGTTGAGCCTCCAAGTCGCACCCCCTCCTGCCTTAGTCGCCAAAGATGAGAGAATCGCTGCTCTCCCTCTGCCCATGGGCAGAGAGAGAGCAAAAACCAGATCTGGATCTGAGGAGAGAGAGAAAGATTGCTTGGGAATGAAAGATATCCCCCTTCTATACTTGGAGCACACCCAAATACCTCCCTTCTGCCTGCCTGGATGTGCTAGGCCACTTTTCATAAGGAGAAAACGCCATAAAGAGCCTTTTCAAAAGAGAAATTGCTTTCAAATCCCGACCAGAAACTTCCAGATATAGCAATCCGGACCGGATTGAGGACAATCCGGACCGGATTGTTCCCACTGGTTTGTTGTTGCACAAAGATCCGGTCCGAATTACATCTAACCTGGACCGGATTGCTGAGGTAGACTGTGGATTGATTGGCTTTGTGTGTAGGCGGTACATCCGGTTGAGTCGAGACTTGATCTAGGCTAGGAATGAGTCGTCTAGCCATCGAATTTGTCATTTTCTTGTCGCTTTCTTGCCGTTTTCCAAGATTTCCTATAAAGATAAAACAAAACACGACGGCAGTGCCACATCGAACAAACAAACAGAAGAACAAGATAAAATCATGATTTTAGTCACAATTTCGATGTAAAGTCTGGTCAAAATATCGATATAAATATGAGATATCAATAACAATTTAAAAATACAACTTTATTTGATTTGAAATTTTAGAAATGGAGGCTCCAATTTCAGAAAAATTGAGATGATGGTAGTGGGAGACATGATGATGACATCATCAATGTTACGGTGTAAAAGCTCCCTAGAATGAGAGTATTTATAGATATAGATATATGATATGATATATGATGATGAGTCAAAAGATTTTTTTGGTCTCCAGAATGACAAAGGGCTGACGAGGATAGTACTAAGATTCAAAAGAAAATTGTAAGACAGATAGAAAATATTATATATGCATTAATTAGACATCACCTTATCCAAATCAAATTTGCACGATAAGATTCTGTTAGTTATTTTTTTTCTTTGCATAAGAAGGTTGGTGCGAATCATGACCGAAATATTCTCGTGAAAATTAAGAAAAGAAGGTAAATAAAGTCGCAACACTTGAATATTAGTTTTGGTTAACTTTGGTGAAAGATGGTCCAAGCACGTAAATAAATGTCTAATTAGCCGTCTAATGAATATTCACCGGAAATTTCCAGGTTAGAGTCCAACTCAAAGCAGATTTTTCAAATCAATACTATCGAAATCAAATCATGCATGCACTGTTCCGACAACGACTCACATTTTTCTCCAAAACTTCCAGGTTAGTTCAACCAGTCTAGGTTCCCGGTTCGCTTGTATATACTTCACTGCTTGTTTTAAACATACTAGCAAAAAAATCCCTAATATGTGAACAAATAAAAAAAAATAAAATAATATTATTAGAAAATAAAAATATCTTGTTGAATCTACCAGCAATACATGTAGATATCTTTTTTTAAAAAATAAAATTTTTAAACACCACCTGACTATATATTTTCTGTCAAAGGGTCTGATATTTTGTCTGAAATGAATATCTAGATCACACATAAGATCATATCACACAAATCAATGATCCATAATTGATATAACAATTGTTTACACCAATGGCGAAGCTAGAATTTCATGTCATCAAGGTCAGTAAATTTTGCTGAAAATATATGTATGATGTAACGTCTAATATAGATATAGTATAATAATAATTCTTAAATAAACAACTCTAAAATAATGTTAGATAAAAAAGTCATGAGAAATCAAATATATGTTATAATAACAATAAAAAATCTAAAATAATATATTTAATATACAAGATAATAATTCAAAAGTCATGACAACAAAAAAGTACAACAATTTCCTATGAATTTTCGTTTTTTTTCATAATTTTTCATAATAAGTTCTTTACAAATCTCATTGAACACTTATTTTTCTTATTTTTAGTTATTTTTATATAATATCCAAGTTGTATTTTTTTATCTTTTGTGGTAGATTTTATTTATAATATTCTAAAGTTTACAAAACGTTATATAGAAGAATCACATAATGCGTGAGATTCGCACTAGTATATATGTGCTACAAATAATTTTTCATCCAAATATTTCATTCTGTTCTAAGTTTTGTCTTAATAAAATTTATTGGGTCTGAGGGAAGAAGACGATTAACCAAAAACAAATATTATCTGGGTCCCTATGCGATTTTTTAGGTGTCATTATGCAATTCAAATCAAACATGATATTTTCAGCTAGGTCCTTAATTTTTTTTTTTTGACAATTTGAGGTCCTTTAAATTTTTGAGATGGCTATCTAATTTCTTCTGTTTTTTTTTAAATTACAAATACATATAATATCAAGTAAAATTTTTTTGAGGTGGGTCCATGGAGACCCCTCCAGTGAAATTATTTCGACATTTTTTATAGGAGCTTTTATAGTTGTAGGGATTAATTGCAAAACTGATTGAACTAACTAAGTTGAATCACTGGTCACTGACAAGTGGGGGCAAAAACGAAATTTTAAACAAAGGCAATATCAGAGAAGAGCGAAAAAAGCTATTATTAATGAATATATTAATCATTATAATGGCAAAATGAGTTGGAGCACAGAATTATGGAAGCTGAGAATATGAGATCATATCATCGGAAAAAAAAAAAAAGAATAGAGATCAGAGGAGATCGAGTGACTTTGAACGTATACAAAGCAGGTTTCGGCTGCCCAGATTGTATGGATTGATTGGAGAGTCGACACACCTTCCCAATTTGAGCACTCATTAGGTCTATACAGTAATTTTTAAACATTTAACAAAACTATGTTTATTTTTTATCCTTGTTTGTTTAAGTTTTCTAAATTTTAATTATTTTTATTTTCAATGCCTTAAATACAAGCATTCATTCAACACTTGGTGAATGCATGCAAACATGGAAATTGATTTAGACACCTCCAAACTCAGTCCGAACAACCTTTAAGACAAAATTAATTACATAAGCTTGTTAGAAATAAAATATTTAATTATCACAATATTTCTTAATTAATAGCCCAAAATCATGTATTTTCATATAAAATAATAAATCGTAATAGAAACTTACAGTTTTGAAGGGCAGACATGGCGTTAGGCGGAAATTTCTGACCTTCTTCAATATTCCTTAGTCCAAATTGATGGTTTCTTGAGGGCGTTTTTTTTTTCTCTCTCTCTATTCAATCACTTTTCTTAATGGCAGAAATTAGGGAAGGGGTGCCAAAAAAAATGACAGAATATTTTTAATTAATATGACTAAGGCTATTGAAGGGATAAAAAATGAATGAATCTGGTCCATTGATTTTCCATCAAAATCAATGCACCCTTTAATTAAAATTAACAACTAAACTTGGTTAATATTAAATAATATAGGCCACATTAATTATAATTAATCATATAATTATAACAAAGCTTACCTACAATAAAAAAAAATTGCATTAGCTTACCATCTATCACCACCATTAAAAAAACAAAAACAACGGTCTTTCAAAAGCAAGACAATTTGGAGGTTAGACAAATTGGTTTTGAATTGAAACGGGTCACGGTCGATGCTGCCTAATGCCTATGTGGCGCCGCCTCACTTTGATGTAGAAAGTAAATTAAACTGCAAAGAAAATTAGTTGCTTTCAGTTATTTGAAGGGATTGTACTTCGTGAAATCCACAAACACACACACACACAAACAGTACTAGGGAGCTCATCCAATCGCATTAATATAATAAAAGAGAATAATAATATCAAAATCTGCTTTTTTTTTTGTAGACTGTACAGTTCTTCGAACTGTTGGAACTGTTTGTATTTTCTATGATTTATTTTCTTTTGAATGTGCAACAATTTGTTAAATGGTGGAACGTTTTAAGCATTGTTTATTGATTTTCAACAGTTGTTTTTTGTTTGGATGTTTCTCCCTATGCACCTAATTAATACTTTATAACTTTTGCATTCTTTCTCGAGGTAGATTAAAATCAGTCGCGACTGATGGATGCTTCCGTTACGATTAAATCTCAATTTTAAAAATTCTAACAGTCGATCCGACCTGTTCAATGTGTTCTCCAAATTGAAATCTTGTTAGAGATCAAGTTTTATATTTTTTCTAAAATTTTTTAGTATTTTTTTAACCTTACAAAATTCAACGATTTTTTAAAATATCAAAAAAATAGTAAACAAATTCAGAGAAATGTAAAATTTAGTCTCCAATGAAATTTCAATATGGAGAACACATCCGTCAGTCGTGTGGCTGATTTTAGTCCACCTCTTCACAAAAAATTAAAATATAACGGCTAATAATGACTACGATTTCAGTGTAAATTTGTGTAGTCTCTCAATAACAATTGTAATATTTTGTTTTTGAACCGTTATTAGCTTTTGCAACTGTTTCAATATTTTTTTTTAAATAATGTTGGAACAACTTCTCTGTTTAATGCAGACTTTTTTTTTAATCTTTTTTCTTCTCCACGTTTTTAAACACCATTGAACTTTGTGTAGTCTCTTGTTGCTAATTGGTCTTTATATAGCTAAGAATTAGTACCAAAATCCATTATATCAGTTAGATTGGAGGTCGCATAGTGTTTGCTAGTTTGAGAACATATAAAGATATTTCGTGAATTGTGAGAGCTTTTCTCTTTTGCCAAGATTGATTGCATTTGAATTACTTGATGTAAGAGGTATCAACAAATAACATTTCACTGTGTACAAGTATATATTTAAAACCAACCATGCTTCAAAATTTTGAAAGGCATAAAAAAATGTTAGTAATTTATTATTCGCTTTTTTTTTCCTTATTGATAATTAATTCTGATTTTAACAGACGCGCCTTAAGAGAGTGACAAATCAATATACGTCAAATTATCAAATATTGAACTTTAATTGAAAGAGAGTGATAAATGAAAAGGTTTTGTCACTTCATCTTAAAAACCCTGTGTCCCAATCCCACTATCTTTGCGTTTTTTCTTTGTTCGGACGAGAAATTAAATTTAAAAACTTATTACTCTTTCCTCCGTCCCTCTTTTCATTTTCAAGGAGAAAGAAATATATTTGCCTCCTGTTGACAACTCTTATTAATTACTCATAACACCCTGTCTTTTTCAGTTTTCTGGCTCTGTTTGAATTGAGGAAACGGAAGTGAAATAACAAAAGGGAGGAAAAGTCTAAATTTACCTCGTTTGGATATCTATATTTCCGAAGTAAAAAAATTAGTCAACGAAATCTTCTCCTCCGATTAGGAATGTAACGAAAGGGAAAGAAAATCGGAACACAAATGCTTTCGGCCGAAAGACAATAATGCCCCTCTTCTTCTTGGCGCGAGTTCTTCGATCTTCTCTCCGCCTTTGTTTGGATGGGGTTGGAAGAAGAAAGAAGGAAGAAGGAAGAAGGAAGAAGGTCAAAAAAAAAAATTATAAACAATCTAAACTCTTCACAAAATTACACACTTCCCAATACTTCTTCCCACTTCTTCCCTTCTTCCCTTCTTCCCACACCTATCCAAACGCACCCTCCGAGCTCTATTTTCCCTCTCGTCTAGTTGCATGCACTTTCATGGTTGTGTGCTCCACATCTCTCCTACCAATCCCCTCTATCTCCATGACTTTCAGACAGTAGCTCAACGCTCGCTCAGTCTCCCAACTTTAACCACCTAAGCACCTAAATCATCATGATATATGCCATTCAATTAGGATTTGGGGCATTTCCTATCGTGTTGGTTATCGTCAAAATTTTTGTAAATAAAAAGGTCCTTTAATTTGAGCATTGGTCCATCACTTCTTTCGCATTATAGATGCCCACATATTGTATTGTTATTTGGGCTATACTTGTTTTAGAAAATCACACAAATTAATAATTAGGGCGAAAATTTCATATACTTATTTTCTTTAAAAAAAAAATCTAGCAATTTAGGATAGGTAAATATTACGTCGCTTTGTGATGTTAATTAATCTACTCAAGAAGACTCCCATGTAAATAATAAATGGTAAGTATGCCCCAATTTCAATTTAAGTTTGATTGCCTCCTTGGAAAAGGCGGTATACTCCTTGTTTGTTTTTAATTTGTCTTAATACTTCTAAACAAAGCTTGTAATCTTTATGTAAGATGGCTTTTAAGTCCCCCCCCCCCCCCTTCTACTGAGTTTTCGGCCTGGTTTTAAATCAAAATGGAATCAATTCATATCGGTAAAAATCAAGCGGTTCTTTCGCAGAGATATAAAAATAACTCATATCTAAAATAAATGTGTACTCTGCAAAGTCGTACTAGCTTCCATGTGGTTAAAATTCATATCAATATTGATAAACTGCATGAGAGCTTAAACAATTTCAAAATGAAGTTATGTTGGAATTAACTACAAGTTCAATTGACAAATTACTCCCTTAAATTAGATCATCCGAACATGAAAACATGCAGAACAGAAGAAAAGTTTTATCTTTTTCTTTCATTAATCATCCAAACATATGGAGGTGAAATAATTTTCTTTTCCATTCCATTCCATTTCATTTCTTTCCCTCCTATATTTTTCTTTCCTTTCTGTTCCATTCCTGCTATCCAAATGACGTATGCATATTTCATTATTAGTAACTAATTACAGTAGCATGAGTTTAAACATTGAATTTCAGCAGTGGAAGCCACGAAATAAAAGAGATTAGAAAACACGTGGGGATACACTTATGAAAGGGAATTACTTATAACCATCCTTCCAAAAGCAATTTGTACCATTCTCTACCTTTTGCGTCCTTATCTCCAGCGTCAGACCCTTGCCTCCTTCCTCTCTCTTCCGCCTCTCATTCTCTCTTAATGTCATCTCTCTTTCCGGCAATCTAGATCTCTGCCCTTCTACCTTCTCCTTCTCTTCCTCTCCTTCCCACCCTTCTCCAATTCTCAGACCTTCTACCTTCTCCAGCGAACTTCACTATAGTGGAGTTTCACGCCCTTCTGACTCTTTCTCTCTCCCTTTCCCTCCATCCAGATCCTTCTTTCCTTCCACATCTCTTCAATTTTCCGACTCGCCATTCAGATCACTGACTCGTACTTCTTCCTTCTTCTATGTTTTCTAAATCCTCGCTTCTTTCTAAAATCCTTTGTTTTCTAGTCCTAAAGTTGTTATAATAAGTTAGCAAGTAATAAGCGCAAATAATCAGTTTGTCGCAACAAAAGATCATCTTATAAGTGCTAGATACAATAAAAGATCATCTTATAAATATCAATGACGGGTCGTTATAATAAGGAATCATCTTATAAAGTTTATTATAAAATATAATAAGTGATCATCTTATAAACATAAATGTTAAATTAGTTGTAACAAAGGATTACCTTATTAGTATATTTATTAGATGTAATTATGGATCAACTTGTAAACATAAATGCTCAATTAGTTGTAAGAAGGGATCATCTTAATATAAGCGTATAGGAGGCGTTTGGTTGGAGAATATGTGATTACATAAGTTAAGGAGGTACAAGTACTTATGCCAAGTTATGTAATTGATGTTTGTTTATGGAATAAGGAGGAAGAAAGATTAACTTATATTTATACATATATGTATATATCAAAAGACTAAAATACCCTACATCAAGATGAAGGCGCGGAACAAATTTGATACTGGTATTGATTTTACTTTTGATATTCCATGTAACCCTTTATAGAATAACTAATTTGACTGAATGAAATCCTACGTGCTATCAAAGAAAAAAAACGAAAACAACCAATTTACATAATCTAAAATCCACAGATTACAAAATTTACTCATAAGCTGAGGCAAATAATTCATACACAATCATCAAGTTTACTCATAAGTTGATCTAAATAGTTCATACACAAATTAATAGTCGATACACACAAATGCAACACATTAAAAATCCAACAACATAAGACAATTAAAAATAAAACATACAATAATAAAGTAATGGCATACAAACTTAAAACCCTCAAATGCAACACATTACAAAAAAACTAAATTCTACATCTTCTTGTTCTCCATAAATCATTTTTAATATTGGTTCTAATAATATCTCCAGAAGTTGCCTCGTTAGTTGCCTCATTAGTTCCAGACAACTCATCTAGACCAATCGGCATATCATTTTGTTGTGAAAACTCCAAATTAGCCGATGCATCAAAGATGTAGTCAGGTTGGCTTTCTATTTTTATGAAATTGTGAAGTATGCAACATGCCATTACAATCAAGGTCTGTTTCCTGTACTTGTAATTGGGCATACATTTCAAAATTTTGAATCTCATTTTTAGTACCCCAAAAGTTCTCTCTATGACATTTCGAAGTTGAGCATGGCGATGATTATATAACTCTTCAGGGCAAGTATAACGTGAGGATATGGGTCGGCGATTAAATTGCGCAAGATGGTAATTATTGTTCCGGTATGGACAAAGAAACTTTGATGAATTTGCATAACCTGAATCGGCAAGATAGTACCTACCATTAGGAACATTAAAGCCGTCCTCCTCTATTGCCCAACGCAACACCCTCGAATCTGCTGCAGATCCTTTCCATCCTACTGCAACGTACTGGAATATCATATCAAACGAGCACGCAGCAAGAACATTTTGCGACAAGAATCCTACAAAACATCAATTGCAGTTACTAAATAAATTAATAATTATAATCTTGCACTAACTCAAGCTAGAATAAACAGTCCATCTAGTATTGCTACAAAACATCAATTACAGTACCTTTTCTATTACGAAACCTTTCCATTTTTTTCTTCTTTACAACAGCTTGTATATGTGTTCCATCAATTGCACCCAAGGCATTCTGCAAAATATGAATAACACATCTAAAATGAAATCAACAATTTAATTTGTCCTCTTTCATTAGGTAAATAAAAATAGAGTGTTTTTATTACCTTAAACAAATGATTTCTGCTGTTTGGTCCAACAAAGGGGTGTATGCCAGCACTTGAATCAGGTAGTTTTATGTATTCATCACGCATAGAAAGTATGGCCTTTAGTACATCCTTGAAAATTCTGTATATGGTTTCAGTAGAGTGTTGAAATTCTTCTTGCAATTTTCTAACAGAGAGACCATGCCCTACACATGCTAAGAAAATAGCTAGTTGTTCTTCTGCTTTTGTCCTTTTTGTATTAAGTTGATTCGATATTTTTTCGCATAAGCGATGAAAATTGCCAATGGTCATTCTGAATGCATTTTAGAACCTGATTGGATGACCAGTTAAAATATCCATCACAAATTCTTAATAGAGTGGCCACTCTATCCCAAAATCCCTTGTTGAAAGTTCCAGGACCAGCAACCCTAAATGCAAGCTGCTCTTGCCTCATCAAGTTCAGCATTAGTGTTGTTTGGTACGAGGTCCAATTTGGACCTCTCCCACCTCTCGGAGCTCTCGGACCTCTCCCACCTCTCGCACCTCTCCCATCTCCAGCACCTCCAGGATGATCCATTCCTAATTTCTATCCGTGTTCTACATTTCAACTCAAGATTCTAGCCACAGATACGATCCTCAATCAAAAAGGTCAAAATGTAATATGTATTTACGTAGCTATCGGTCAAAAAGCATCTTCTGTGGCTCAAGTAGTGACTACTTTTCAGGATACAGGAGCCATGGAATACACTATTGTCGTAGCTGAAATGGCGGATTCACCTGCTACATTACAATACCTCGCTCCTTATACGGGAGCAGCTCTGGCTGAATATTTTATGTATCGTGAACGTCACACTTTAATAATTTACGATGATCTCTCTAAACAAGCACAAGCTTATCGCCAAATGTCTCTTCTATTAAGAAGGCCTCCCGGTCGTGAAGCTTATCCAGGAGATGTTTTTTACTTGCACTCACGCCTTTTGGAACGAGCTGCTAAATTAAGTTCTCGTTTAGGTGAAGGAAGTATGACTGCTTTACCAATAGTTGAGACTCAATCTGGAGATGTTTCAGCCTCACAAAAAATCTTACTCATAAGTGCTTTTTTTATTTCTCAAAAAGTTTATTTTTTTTACTTCATCAAGGTAAAATTTTATAATAAATAAGCACATGAAATTAAAAGATTTATGTATTGTAATTAGAATATGAAATCAATGTATCTCAATTTTCGTTTCAACTCAAAATTATACATAACAGATATCTATGCAAACACCAATATGAAAATTTTCATTCAGATCTAACTTCTTTTTTAGATAATTCATGATAATAAAAAAAAATATGTACACATTGTAGCAAACGTTGCCAATACAAAAGTTTAATTAACTTATGAAGCAGCTATTTTCGAAGAACAAGCTCAAAAAGATCAGATCTAACCTTAATGTGAAGAGAGATGTATTGTTGCGATGCTTCTCTGTTTCACCAATTTCACTTCTTGTGCGGCTAGGGTTAGGAGGAGATATAAACAGTGGAGAGGATTGTGATAAATAAATGTGGTAGATGAGAAAGTTACGCCTGGTAGATGAGGATATTAGATGAGGGTAGTAATGAGAGGACAGCTGCTATTTTTATTTTTTATTTATTTCCTTAGTCGTGGGACCCACTTCCGTAAGTTATACCACCAAATTTGATGTTATAACTTCTGTCGCTTATGTCGCGTTATTCCAGATGTATTTGGCTACATAAAGTGGCATAAAATGATTTTATGCTTTGTTATTCCCTAACCAAACACCCCCATAAAGTATAGATGAAAGATGAGAGTTAGGCTCCGCTCCAGAAGGAGAGAGTCAGAGAGAAGGGAAGGGAGGAGAGTTCGGATAGCCTGCTCCAGAGGGAGAGAATGGACGGAAATTAAGGAGAGTAGAGAGACAGATAGAGGGAGAGATCGGTTACTCCCAAAATCGGAGAGTAGCGAGTTTCCTTTCCTTCGCTCCGAGTCTCCCCTTCTGGAGCGGAGCCTTAAGAACACAGGAGAGGAGAGAGGGGAAACACGTCAGGTATTAAATGGGAGACTGAGGGAAGCATGTGAGAGAGAGGAGACAAGAGGGAGGAAAGCATAAGTATAGGGGAGGAGACGCAGAGCGCCAAAAATGAAAAGGATAGTCCCACCATCATTTTTATTTTTGGTTGTGATACAGTCAGAACAGAATACGGGCCCAGTGGCTGTTTAAGGCCTTGCCTAGGGCCCAAATACAGTGGAGGACCAAGAAAGGTCGCATAAAGAAATCCCTCTCGGAGTCCCTAAAGGAAAGATGATCGAAAACCGTCATGACTATGGTGGACCCAGTGCCGTTGCGCTTTAGGTGGGTCCAAGGTAAGAAGCCGTTAGAAAGGACATTTCCCGTGGGCCCCCGAGAGAGAACGATCCCCCAGAGCAAGTGATTGTAATAACGGCCACGGGATGATTTGTGACCTCCCAAGTGGAGCCTGCAGGTGAAACCTCGACGTAACCCCGCGCAGGCGCACTTGGGGTTGAAGCCTAGGAGAGGCAGATCGAGGTTAGGAGAAGTTTCGGCGACCTTCAGGTCGCAATTAAAAGGGGAGATGACGTCACAGATAGGCCACAGAAGATCTGGAGCGGTGCTATGTGATTACTATAAATAGAAACCCCCCTCCATGAGGAAAGGGGGTTGAGACTTTCTGAAAACCAGGAAAAACAATGTACTAAACTTGATTAGAGTGAAATAAAATTAGAAGTTCCTACTCTTCTTTATCTAAACTCTTTGTTGAGATCTATGAGCTAGATTATAGGTTATCAGGTTGGAATGGTACAAATGGTAAATGTTGGAATTGCACCAATCAGACCCACATATAAAATGACGTCATCCCAAAAAAATAACAATCTTGTTAATAAGTTGTTTTTCATATTTTGCTCGTAAACTTTAGGTTAAAATAACAGATTATTTATGTGAACTATTTTCTTAACAAAAAATTAAGGCCGTTCTCTCAAAAATAATAAACAGGTCTAATTGACTTTGAGTAAAAACAGAACTCAAAATCGGATTGAAATTTGAAAAATCCTGATCCATGGCAGATCATTCTTACAATATAAATTCAATTCATTCTTTTAGATCAGGCGATCAGAATGTTAAAGCAGATTGTTTTCTAAAACGTGATTACCAGCAGATAAAGTACATTTAAAAAAAATCTATTTCTACTAAAAGAATTCTTGTAAGTAAACGATGACAGATCGATAGGATTGATTTTTGTTAAATTCAACGGCCCCAATCAGAAATGCAACGTCTTGATTTTGTGTGCACTGAAAAAAATAATAAAGCACATACGGACGCATCTGAATTACGGACCCAAATTTAGGCGAACTACCATCCAATACTCCCGTCAGCAATCTTATATTTCAAATTAACCGCCATATTTTAAAATCAGAATTTTGACTCTTAAAACTTAAGCTGCTCAGAGCTTCCAATAAAATGTGTGATTCTATTGTTTCGGAACTCGTTAGTGTGAAAAAACATGCATCAGATTCAGGACCCGAGCTCTTGTTCCGCAAGAAATTGTTCCAAAGACGGTTGTGTTCATGCTGGACCCCACCTGCAGTGAAAGGAGACAGAAACGCCAATATCTTACCTGCAGACAGCAATATCATTAATTATATTTTTTAGCCCACTTTCACCAGAAAAAAACAAGAAAAATAACGGCTTAACAAATTTTTGAGATGAAACCCATTAATTATATTTTTGTATGTATCTCAACTCTCAACCCAAGAAGGCTGCTTCAAATTTGAATACACCAATTGTGGATATGGACAAAAAATATACGTATGTCATAGCCGACTTATTATATTATTATTTAATTCGTGTTTCAAAGACTTTGTCAAATGACGTCAATCCCAGTCTTTTAAGTTTTAACTCTCTATAAATACACCACTCCCGAGTCCCGCCTAAGCTTGGAACTCCCTCTCTCCTCTCCACCAAAAATTCAAACTTACCCGGCACCAAACTTTCCCAAAATGGCCAGATTTTGTACTGTGCTTTGCATTGCTTTTCTTTTCTTCTCTCTCTTCGTATCAGGTGTTTTCTCAGCAAGCTTCACCTTCACAAATAACTGTGGTTATACTGTATGGCCAGGACTTCTATCTGGTGCCGGCACGTCCCCACTTGAAACCACCGGCTTCGCTTTAAACCAAGGAGAATCCCGTACCATCACGGCTCCACAATCCTGGTCAGGAAGGTTCTGGGGCCGCACACTCTGCACAACCGACTCCACCACCAGCAAGTTCACGTGTGGCACTGGCGACTGCGGTTCCGGCACCATGGAGTGCTCAGGCAGTGGGGCCATGCCGCCAGCCACACTTGCAGAGTTCACATTGAATGGGTCTGGTGGCATGGATTTTTACGATGTTAGTCTTGTTGATGGTTACAATCTGCCGCTTTTGGTCGTGCCACAGGGTGGCTCCGGCACGTGCAGTGCAACGGGTTGCCTAGTTGATTTGAATTCTGCTTGCCCTTCTAGCTTGAAAGTGACTTTAGGTAATACAAATAGCATTAATTAATCATGTTTCAACAAACATTTTATTTTACTAATGATGTAAAATTTTTTGGATGTCATAGAATTGCTATAATTTTATAAGTTATAACACCATGATGTTAATACTTTATAATCAATCATCAACAATGATAATTTGATGAGAAATTGATATCATATTTCAATTAAACAAATATTAAAGGGCATATCTGTCAATTTCTCATTTGTGAACAATTAATAATTTAGAAACTTTATTGTGTTAAGCAACAGATAGTAGTACTGAAGGATCAGAAAGTGTAGCATGCAAGAGCGCTTGTGAAGCATTTGATACGCCAGAGTACTGCTGTAGCGGCGAGTACGGCAGCCCAAATACATGCAAACCTTCTTCGTATTCGCAATTCTTCAAAAATGCATGTCCCCGTGCTTATAGCTACGCATACGACGATGCCACATCGACATTCACCTGTACCGATGCAAGCTATACCATCACCTTCTGCCCCAGTACCACAAGGTATGCTTCATTAATTCATCTATGAGATGAATATGCCTATTCAAATTTCATGGTTTTATTGGGTAATTATGTAAATTTGTTTCTTCTCGTTCTGTTTACAACAGTGAGAAATCGTCTGGTGGAGGATATTCGGACGCGGCTACTCTGCCTCTAGTAAATAACACGATGGTGTTTTCAGGTGCGGACCAGGCCAGCAGTGCTTCTCGTGCACTGCCACGTGTCTCTCAACATGGTTCCTTGCTTATAATTCTCGCCTTCTCTGTCTTGTCTCTTCTCCGGCTCTTATGATCAGAAGGTGCAAGTCATGCGCATCTCATGCGAGATAGAAATCATGATGCATCAGAAGTGATTATATGGGATGAGTTCTCTTTTCAACATGGGAAGGAAAGAGCTCTAAAGCAGGAAGGGAGAGGAGATTATTTGCCTACAAGATTTCTTTTTGTTTATTTCAATTTCTTTCTGCTACTTTTATTTTACATTAATTAGATTTAGATTAGCTTAGATTAGTTCTTAATCATATATAGAGCCATAGAGGCCCATTTATTATGGGAAATTATGTTAATTCTCTTTGTTTGAAAAAATTACTGCGTAATGAACTTAATTATGCAATTTTTTTGTCAAACAAAGGCAAAGTGTAATTTCCAGTTATAAATGGGCTTGTGTAAATATTAAGAAAAGATAAGGTGTGGGATGAATTTGGATAGCGGTTTTGATTAGTTTTTACGTTGTTTTAGCTGGTTAGGGGATTCTTGTGGTAGGAAGTTAGGCGGCAGTTCATTTCTCTGTGTTACTTACACATCACTTTATAGATACACAAAACATTTTTATATATGACCAATTTTGAAATTTTGACGAGTCTTTTTAATTAAGTTAGCGTGTACGTGGATTGAAACATATATAACTCAAGTTATTGTCGACACAAAATTTTGAAATATGGATAAAGCCATAATTGATAATGACTTTTTTTCTAATTCACACGTAGATAAATATGACAATTCATGTGGAGTTCATTTAATATTTTTGTGCTCGATTACAAAGTCTAAAGGAACCGTGACAGGTCGTATTAATATCACTGTTGCATGAAATGCAATGCCTTAGCTAGAGGCTATATTTTTTTAGATGTTGCACTGTTGTGGGAAAGACGTCACTATAACTCCTACACAGCAAACTTCCCCTAATTCCATATTTTGAACTCGATAGTAACAATTTAAAAAATAAATCTTCTATCCAATAATGGATTGTTGTTCAAGAAAGTCTCATGATAGGCCTGATTCTTGTCTGTATGACCAGTAGATCCATTAAAAACGTTCAACTATTGTTGACTTGTTTGTCGTGTATGTACGGCCTTGCATTAAGTTATTTTGTATGTTCCTCTATAATAAAAAATAACAATATTTTTTGTTTCTCAGTAAAAGATGACGAAGCAATCTTCTTAAAAAAAATAATAATTAAGACTGGTCCAATGTATAACAAAGTTACTCTAAATATCTACACTTTTTTTATATATAGGACGTCTCAAGCCATTTTTTAGAAACCTATCCTGGTGTTGAGTTTTTAATTTAAAATATTAACTACTCATCATTTAAAAATTATGTGTATCAATCTCAATTGAATTATATATAATATATTTGTTTTATCATCCTCAAAAATTTCAACTGTTGAAAATTGCAAATTATTTGACGAAGAATTTAAATGCTTTCCATCTTTGTTCAGGTTATGTATACCTATTCAAATGGTGGAGACTCGATCTAATTTTTTTTTTAATATTGACATAATATAAGTATATTATAAAACTATATGTCCTAATTATTTTTATTTTGCATGACGATACTACATAATCCTCCTTTCTGCAAGAAACTCTATACGAATAAACTTAACCTCAATTTAAGCACTAAACGTAGTGCGTAACTGAACTACTAAATGCATGCATTCTCAATTTAAAGAGAGAATATGTTGCGGGGGGGACATATTTTGAATTTGTGTGGTTAACTGATTATCCAATGATGCTTCATATAGAGGTGTTTATATTTTATTTCTCTGGACTGGACGACTCATTGACTAACTGAATTTATTATAAAGTTAAAATTATAGAAGGCAATGAGTTGCATCTCAAGCCATACTTTCCCCTAGACTATAAGGTCATGGTAGCTTCAACCACAATTTTGTTTGGTACAATACGACTGAGTATATGGTCTTACCTGCACATCTCTAACCTTTAGACCGTAATTAAGATTCAGAGAACAAGTTCGGCCTCTCTCCAGTGAAAAACTGAAAGCAAGTTCAAAACAGAAAGGATCTCAACTTTATAAGACCAAGAATAAAGCGTAGCGTCATGTTTTAAATTTTTTTTGTTCATTAGAGGAGAAAGTGACTTGTCAACAGCTAACAAGGTGTGACATCATTTAATCATGTCGATTTCTTGTTTCCTTTTCTTATTCAGACCTGCCAATAGCACTTTTGGTTTTAAAAATGATTAACGATTATTGAAGGGCGTTTCTAATTTTAAGCATCAAAGCACATGGTTTCTTCTTATACTAGAAATACAGTGAAAAATGCCACTGTGGAAAGCTTTGGATTACACAGCAAGCACTTTATTAATTTCGAGTTTCGACTGATAAATCTTTATACCACTTGGGAAGGTGCTTACTATTTTTTATCTTTTTTTTCTTTTTAAAAGATAAAACCTAAATTGTTCAGCCAGAAAACCATAGATGCCTGCCCACAAATCCACAATAGTGTTTAAACACTAAAATCCAAGAAGATTCACAAAAAAAAAAAAAAGAGAAGGAAAACATGTAAGACTTTAAAAGCACGAATAAATAACAATACCTATTTCGGAGCCGCTTGTAAGAATCTATGCATAAGAATTCTAGACAGAAAATTAGAATAAGCAATCAGAATTTCATGATCCTAATAATTTGATAATGAAAAATACTCCCAAATGCCAACAATACATGCGTAAAACATTATCCTTATCAATCATGTGACGTGCATTTGTCTAAGCAATGAGCATATACAAGAATATATTAATGGTCCAAACTGAAAGGAATGAATTGATTTGGACAACCTCAATCAATTCATATTCCTTTCCGCTTTTATTACCAAAGCTCGAAAAACAAGCGAGACGAAACCCAAAAAAAATGTGGAACAAATAAAATTGTACCAATCATTAGTTATGAAAAAGGTGTGTATTTGTCACAATCTTATCGGGAATAAACACTTTCCGGCCTCTTTGTACATATACCAAGTCTCAATCAGGAAAGAATCAGCCACAAGCATAGAATCTCAAACTTTGTGGGCTCAAATAATTGAAAACATTTCAGTGGATGGAATTTTGGATAGATCAAAATTGTGCTGGCACTGAAAAAAAGACGGTGTAAGGCCCCATCTTGGCTATGGATTTTGTGCTTGTACATATTGCTCAGAGTTTTAGATATAAGCATCACCTGTGTCTGTCAAAAAAGGTAAAAAAGGCAAATTTTTACCATAAATAAGAGTCGGGATTCACTGACAGTGGATTAACTTCACAATATAAACAATGATATCTCAAATTAATTAAAAAAAATATATGCTTAAAAGTTAAAAACAAGTTTATAGATGTATTGTTCGTCATATATCAATTGAGTATCAAATTTCGTAGCATTTAAATGTCAATTGATATTCCAAGTTCTTTGATGAAATTACTTCAAATTTCATCATTTTTTATTATAGTGACATAAGTTTGGATCATGTTTCCAAATTTCAAAAGTTATCAATTATTTTATATGATTGTCAAGTTGCCAAGTTAGCATATTGTTAAGGGATCCCACCCAACAAACAATTACCTGCAAGTTATTGAAAGACAATTTCATAATATGAATTGTAGGAGTTCTGTACAATATGTGAAAATTATGATGCAATAAATGCAGCATTTTTTATGACAATTTTTTAAATTAGAGTATTCATTTCTTCCCAAATGACCAAGAAGTGTGAATTAAGTTATTGCAGACAACATTTGAGCATTGCAATCTTAGTAGGTACAGATATAACTGGACTTACAATTGCATACCCAGATCGGACTCCCTTTGTGTCTGGGTATGTAGTATGTCTATACATTTTAATATTTTAGGCCCAGTATTGCACAGTTCTGGTACCACGTGTATGCGGATGTATAAGCATAATCCAAAACCTACCACTCAAGTATCTAGAAAATGATGTATGCAGTGGAGTATAAAGGCATCAGAGCTATCAAGTATGCTCACTTTATTCATCAATTCTTTTCGCAAGAGATCGAAGGAAACGCACGAGGGGTCTCTTGGCTCGATCCAAAGCAGCAGCAGAATCATCACCTTGACCTTCTTGGACTGATTGAACTTTCTTTACCAGTCTCCTCAATTCCTAGAATGAAGATATCTTTTAAGTTCACTCCATTCAGATAACCACAAAGCAGACTATATTACAAAATGGTCCTAAATTATTATTCCATTTCGTTTTTGGTGCATGATGTCTTAAGTTTTAATTTTAATTACTGGATGTTACGATATTATGATTTTGGTCAGTAACATGATTTTTCACTTAAAACGTAGATGAAAAGAACCATACCCAGTGCTTAAAGAAATGATTCGTTTAGGTGGACGTTCTTTTTGACAAAGAAAATCGGTCAGTCCACAATAGCACTTCTTTTCCACTTTTTCGTTATACTATCTTACAACTAAGCTACAATAACTACAACGAAATGGCACAACTGGGGACAAAAATCACTATGGAACAAAATGGGAACTGTGAACTTAAGGGATGAAAACAGGATTTAAAACTATTTTGAGGACCCAAAACAGAACAGAACTTTTGAGGGGCCAAAACAGGAAATGAGAAACACAATCAGCATATTTTGTAAATAGATCACAAAACTATTTTGCAAATTTGAAGCCTATAACCTTATGCTTTCTATTAGACTTTAGAATGTGATGCTCATGTTTGAGACAACAAAAGAGGATACTATCAACAAAGAAAAGAAAAAACTTTATATTGAATTCCCAAATTCCTATATAATATTCCTTTAACTTGTTAATAATAATATTCATAAAATTCTTTCATAGCACTGTGGTTATCACTGTGAAACTTCATTAAAGTTTGCAACCCCTTTCATTCTGGTGATACAAACAGTCAACTTAATTATTGATATGAACCAGCATCTTTTCTTTTATATATATTGGCCAAGTTAGCATAACTGAATCAGTAATAAGCCCATGTTATCAGGAAAAACCAATGACTGACCCAAACCATAATTTTTAACTCTTTTAGTAAGTTATAGGAGCATAAAATGACTAAAATAAAACAGTATCAGATTAAGAGAAATACTTGACGGTCAAACTCAATGTTATGGATTGCATAAACCTCCTTCGTGATAGATGGGTCTTTACAAATTAAACCTTCAAGCCATCTTGTTGCTACTTCTACATGTTCTTCCACAACCTGTATACAAGACATAGATCCATGTTAAGTGATTGTTATGGAACCAACTAATGTAGTCATAAGCTAACCAATACACATATGAGCAATAACAAATTAGAAGCACACTAACTCACTACCTCATCACTTGCTTCTTCAACTTCTTCCACTTCTTCTCCTTCGGTTGACCAAGAATTTGCACCCGTTAAAGAAAGTAACCTACTTGTATCACCATCCTTGTAAGCCTTAATTAGTGCATCCATCAGATCTGGTTCTGCGTTTCGCAAAAGACTTCCTGATACAAATCAATTACACTTATTAAGTCTTGACATAGTCAATCTCCTTTAACCATACATATATTTCAAAAACCACAAGTCTAATTTTGGTACTGTATAGGTCAGGCTCAGACCTGCATATCAATTACACACTGGAAAAGAGATTCACAATTTATCTTAAGAGTTAAGACTCAAACAAACACAACAGTACACGAGAGAGAGAGAGAGAGAGAGAGAGAGTATCTGAGTATGAATAGGAGAATATCATGTGATTTTCCTATCAACAGAATTACAGATGAAACTTTGGCTATTTTGTTCCATTACTAAATTTATACTACTTGGACTCTAACTAGGTCATTATGGTGCTTTACCGAGATTTTGACAGAAAATTCTTCGCTCGACATGAAAAATTCATTTTCCACCAAAAGACAGTATGTGCTAACAAATGTGGTATGACAAGTAGAATAAAAAACTAATGGGAAAAGGGATTGGAGACCAACCAATATAATTGAACTGCCTCCTTTTTCCCTCTCGGACATCAGGCCCCAACCTCTGGAAAAAACAGAACAATGCATATTAGATCATAGAAGCGAAAGGTTCTTCAAATAATATATAAAGCATAGTTGCCATATAACCTTGACTAACATGAGAGCCTCATAGACTTCAACCTCCAGAGAAGCAACTCTAAAATGAAGTCATGCCATCAGTACAAAATTAAGCATATTGGTTATCAAAATGCAGAAGCACAAGCACAATAAAGGTAGTGAACCAATCAGACTTCATTCATTTTGATTTAATTCTACTTTACAAAAGTACATTTTTAATATTACAAGTGCTACTTATTACAGCAATAACAGTGACCTTTCCGAGTTGTTCGCCTGGTACTTTCATTAGTTAAACTTAAGACAAAGGTATCAAAATAATTTTACACGATATCATTACAAGTAATATTGAAACACATTTATGTACTGACTTGATAGCTCGTTTGATCTGAGGGATTGAGAATTTAGAGAGCTCAATTCCCCACTGAACAGCTCTTTTTGCTTCCCTCTTGAGCTCGTTCCTGCTCTTCCGATCCGCTAACCGAGAGGCGCCGTACCGTTCCTCCTCCCAGTCGCTTCCATCTCCGTCGGACGGGACGGAGACTGGTCGGAGCGCCCGCGCTTGGGATAGATTGCGAGAGGACGCGAGAGAGAAAGGAAGGAGGAAATGGCGAGGTTTGAAGGCGGAGAAGGAATGTTGAGAGCAGCAGCGCCGAAGTGGCGCGGCCAGCGATGTATGCGCCATGGATTTTGGGAAGAGAGAAGTCAGATGGAAGCAGGGTTTCTGATGGATATACTAATACTATTAACACAGCCGTTTGATTTGGATTAGCATATTATAAACCCGTTAATGTAATTCAACCCTTTAATCCGACGTCTGAAGTGCATCGGACCAGTTTTTGGTCGCCAGATCTCTCTTTTTGACCGTTGGATCGGCATCTGTCAAATTGTTTATTTATAATGAAAGCAAATAGTAGAAAGAATAAAAAATCTTCTGTAGTCACAACACGATAGCAGACCAATTTTTGTCCGTCCGATAGATGATGGGTGCTGGTGATTAATATCAGACCCATCTGAGACTAAGTCTGTAAAGATCTGTCCGTTGATATTAGATCAGATAAACAAAAATCGGTCTGCTACACGTTAGCGAACCAAGTCCGCTACAGCCTACAGAGCATATTGGTCCATATACAAGGGGATTGATACAAAAACCCTCTAGCTCTCTCTTTTTTTTTTTTTGCGTCTCCTCTTAAATTGAAAGTGCATTACAAAGTATGAAAGTACAGAAAATACATATTTTATATAGTTCGTACAATAAATCATGTTTAAGCTGTATTACATAAATTATTGATCTTTAAACTTTTTTCTTCTAGGATGACCGATCTTATCGACGGGAATAATTTTCACTGTTATTTACCTGTTACCATATTAAAAAAAAAAATCATGCCTTTGCATATCTATACATATATTAATCGGGACCAATTAGATTCGAATCCAACACTATTCATAAACACTATTCATAAGCACTGTTTGTTAACACTATTCGAATCCACTCGACAGAAAATGACTTTTTATTCAAGATTAATAGTTTATCCGGATTTTCTGTGATAGTGTGAATAAAATTCGAACACAGATAAAGAGTAGTTGCCATAGAAAATCAGATCCGAAAATCTAACCATGTAGGTGGGGTCCACACGATTTGGATGGTGGTGGGTTAGTAGGATTTTCTGTGGCGATCAATGTAGAACTCAATTACAACTAAAAATAGTTTTCACAGAAAACTTCATGTTCGAAATTTTTTTCTTGGCAGCCCATAGGCGCACATGTGATGTGTGTCAATACTTTTTTGTCTCCATTTTTTTTTAAAAAATTGGTCGTCTCCATAGTTTCTATTTGAGAATAATATATGTTGTTTTTTTTTCAATTATTTGAAACCCTTACAAATTATTTTTCTCCATGAAAATCTGTATGCATGCTCAAATAATATATATAATCAATCAATGTAATAATTTTCAATTGTATACTTTTAAAATAATAAAAACAAATTTTCAAATCTCATCATATTTTATTCTTATGGTTTGATCTTTAATTTTTTTTTATTATTTTGGACATTCCAAAGTATATTTCTCCATGAAATTTTACCAACATAATTACAAAATTTAAACAAATATACGATACAAAATTTTTTTCCCAACTTTCATAGTATTTTATGTTCTTTTATAGAAATAGTAGATCGCAGAACGCGCGAGATTTTGCTAGTTGGAATGAACCGATCTATGGAGAACAAATGATATCAGATTGAAAGAACTTAAATTGTACGGATCAAATCGATCTGCCATATTCGTTTTATTTAGATGATCCAGACATACAAAATTAGATCTTTTTTTTTTAAATAAACAACAGCAATGTGAACTTTCCTAGACTTATATAGTCTTATTATTCAGCGCATGTTCTAGGTCTAAATGATATGATCTATAAAATTGCAGTCCTACAAGAATTAGTTCCATACTTCAATATGTAAAAGGATTGCACATTTGTTTATTTTCTAATTAGAAAAATTAAATTCCTATGGACACTATTAGATGAAACAAAATGAAGTTATTAAAAGGAGGATATAAATTTGCACAATGTAATGATTGCTGCCATATGCGGCATGTATGTTAAAGTGATGATACATAATATCTGTCAATATATTGGACATACATGGTAATTATACATAACCTCCTATCAACTAGTAGTCTATTATATTATTGATTTTATTAAAAAGAATCTTCTGGCTTTATCTCTCATACAAAATATCAGAAACTAGTCATGATTTTTTAGATGACCAAATACGTAATTTATCCCAACATGTTCCATCAATATTCCAAAAATAATGAATTTATTTTTTTTATTGGTATTATATTCAACGACAACCGATGTGTATAAATAAGAAACTATAACATTTCGAATTTATGTAATAAGAAACAAAATAGTCATTTTTATATACTTGATAAATGTAATTTTGTTTTGGCATTTTTAGTGCTCGCTACATATTTAAAAAAGGATACATCAGTTGATAAGAAATATTTAAATAAACTATTAGAATTTTAGTCTAAACTTTAGATATTAAATTAATTATATGGTATTATGATGTAAGTCATTGCAAAAAAAAAAATTATATTGATGTAACAAACAAACAAAAACATTTGAGAGCCCAAGCATACAATCATTTGCAATTTTAATAGACTAATAATTCAAAAAGAAATTTAATTAACTAAAAAAATGAAAGTCAACACTCAACAGAGAGAAGTATTTCCATCTCCTTTGTTTCATGTTCACTTCATTTATTTTTCCTTCCACGGACGTTTTTTATAGGCTTCCGTTAAATAAACTATTAAAATTTTAGTCTAAACTTTAGATATTAAATTAATTATATGGTATTATGATGTAAGTCATTGCAAAAAAAAAAATTATATTGATGTAACAAACAAACAAAAACATTTGAGAGCCCAAGCATACAATCATTTGCAATTTTAATAGACTAATAATTCAAAAAGAAATTTAATTAACTAAAAAAATGAAAGTCAACACTCAACAGAGAGAAGTATTTCCATCTCCTTTGTTTCATGTTCACTTCATTTATTTTTCCTTCCACGGACGTTTTTTATAGGCTTCCGTCATCCATTCAACTTTAATTTCAACAACTTGCTTCATATAAGTTTCAAAAAAAAAAAAAAAAAAAAAAAAACTTGCTTCATATCGACCACCGTGACCCCACATGCAGAGACTCACAGTCACAGATAGAAAACCCTCTCCATTGTAATCTCCTTTGAGCTGTGGTCAATCGAATCGGGTCAATAATCCGCCGCCTGATGCCAAGATGATCTCTTCTCCATCGGCGGCGCTCACCTCCTTCCTTTTCTCCTCTCAATGCGCAGCTCCACACCCCGACCCAAACCCGAATCCGCTTCGACCCGACCCGCGCCGTGCCTCCTCTCTCTCCTCTCTCACCACATCTCCCAAGGCAACCTCTCCCTCGCCATTTCCTCTCTCCCCCTCTTCTCCCGCTCCGGCCTCCGTCCCCCTTTCTACCTCCTCTCCTCTCTCCTCCACCGCTGCCTCTCCACTTCTTCTCTCCATTTAGCTCGCCAGTTGTACATCTTTCTTCGCGTCTCTCGCCTCTACAAATCCGCCGTTCCTTGTTCCGCCCCACTCGCCACCCATCTTCTCCGGTTCCATTTTCTGAATGGCGATCTTTCTCAGGCCGATAAGTTGTTCGCTAAAATGCCTAACCCAACTTTGTATTCTTACAATGTCATGCTCTCTGGTTATGCCCGGCTTGGTGTGATGCATTGTGCTAGAGGTCTCTTTGATCGAATGCCTTACAGAGATCTCGTCTCTTGGAATACCATGATTTTTGCTTTGGCCCGTAATGGGTCTCCGTACGGTGCGGTGGATTTGTATTTCCGGTTGAGGCGGTCGTCGTATGGGTACAATCAATACACCTTCACTGGAGTTCTTAATGCATGCTGTCAAATTCTAGATACATGGCTGGTTAAACAGATCCATAAACAATTACTTATTATTGGTCTTTGTTGGACCAATTTGGTTATCTCTAGCTCGCTTGTTGATGCCTATGCAAGGTGTGGGCTGATGCATGATGCAAGAGAAGTGTTTGATGAAATGCGAGTTAAAGACTTGGTAGCATGGACTGCCATGGTTCATGGCTATGCTAAATGTGGTGATCTGGAGTCAGCTCAAAGGCTGTTTGATGCAATGCCTGAGAGGAATTCAATAACATGGAATGCCCTGATTGGAGGGTACATTCGTGTTGGCCAGCCTATGAAGGCACTTGATTTATTCAGAAGAATGGTTCATATGGGTTTTAGATTAGATCACTTCAACTTTAGTAGTAGCCTGAATGCTTGTGCTACTGCACGCTTCATAAATTTTGGGAAGCAGATTCATTGCCATCTAATAAGAACTAACTTCAAACTTAATGCAGTGGTTTTTAGTTCTCTAATAGATATGTACTCAAAGTGTGGTAACTTGGCAGGAGCCAGACATGTTTTTAGTAGGGTGAGTCTAGACAAGAGGGATATTGTTGTATGGAGCACGATGATGTCTGCATTGAGTCAGCATGGTTTAGGTAGAGAAACATTAAACCTTTTCAATGAAATGATCAGATCAAGGAAAAGGCCTAACCCAAGCACATTGCTTATTGTGCTCAATGTGTGCAATAGTTCAGGCTTACTACATGAAGGGGTCAGGATTTTTGCTGAAATGGAAGAGAAATATGGTTTTGCACCAAGGGTGAAGCATTTTAGTTGTTTGATTGATTTGTTGGCTCAAGCAGGTCTTGTTGCGGAAGCTATTGACCTGATTGGTAAAATGCCAAGTGGGTCTAGTGAGAGAGGTTGGCATTCCTTGTTTGCTTCATGCAAAATTAGCGGCTGTGTAAAAATCCCTAAAGAAATAGAAGAGGTCATTACTAGAACTGAATTGGAATTTCAAGAATATGCATTATAGTATGATTGTATGAATAATACAAAAACGGAATAAGCTCTTACTGGCCTGGTATGTATCAGCAATAACCAAATTTTTGATAAATAGATGTTGGGGGGATTTGAAAGCTGACAGTATCCGCAGCCAACTGATGTAGTTCTGTAAATATACTTTTGTGATGGTCAGGTTTAGAGATGGTTCCTGGGAAATTGGTACAATAGTGTATCGCAATTCTTTTTTTTTTTTTGTATTTGTTATTGGATTCTACGCAATCTTTAAAATAGGCAAGAAAATGGTTTTTTGTTTTGAGTTTAATTAACTTATTTCTTTTTCAATATACCTGGGAGTGTACAGTCCTCAACGTGACAATTTTGAGTTAACTTTTGTGTGGAAAGAACGATGATCTTTATGAAATTCATTCATTTCCTTTTATGCTGATGCAAGGTTCTTATTAGTTGCATGCAGTCTTCTTCATTTCCTCATATGCATTACATACATGGTAAGAATTTGATATAAAAAAGGGCGTAAACCAAGGGGACAGGCTGTGATTGTGTAATAATGAATCTCTTGCTTTTGTTGCCCAATAGAACTGCTCAATAGATATTGTTATACATCGACTGTGTAAATTATATATTTCACAGAAGTACTTCTGTAAAACCATTTTAGTTTTAGGTTTGTTTCAATCTAATAAAATCTAAAATTACCAAGTATTGAATGGGCATTGACAGAAAGAAGAAGCTGCCGAGAAAAAGTATGCATTGGAACCAGGGTTTGCTAATAGGAAACTCAATTCAACACGGCACTGGACAACATGTAATTTTACATATGCAGGGGTAGACCAGTTACAAGTGGGGTGGGCTCACAATTTTGGGAAGTCCTTTTAAGTTTGCTCTATGGAGCACGGGAGGTGGCTTTTAGGTCAAAAACTTCCTCCAATTTATTAGAGGAATAGTTTGCTGAGCGATTCAATGCAGCACTATTTGAGAATGAGCTCAAGTGGTATGCGACAGAGCCAGAGCTATGCAAGCTGAGCAGCCCTGAATTCTTGAAACAGGAGTGTACTGAGAATGTATAAGAAGGGGTGGAACTAGTGGGGGGGCCCTGGTGGGCTTGGCCTCGCGTAACAGTTTTTACTTTAATTATAAGGTTAATATTTGATATAAATATGAACAAATATGCAGCATGGCCCCCTCAAAAAGTGAAATTGCTTATTTAGCCGCCCTCAAACTAATTTTCTGGCTCGGTCCCTGGGTATAAACTATAGGCCCAGCATAAGACTGATAAAAGTTCCTGTCATTGATATTTTTTAATTTGTTTCTTTTGTATTTAAGAGAGATACAATTGCAACATGAAATGCTTATGATAAATTTGTTAGGTCTGGTATGTTTAATGGGTAATATAGAGTGTACCTGCCTGGATATCAGTTTTTTTTTTAATAATTTGATAACGACTGAACTCCAACAGCTTTCTATTTGACTTTTTTTTTTTTTTTGGGGTGCTTAATTGCAATCTCAGAATTGGTTAAGAGTGTAAGTAATCTCAGCCTCTTAGGAGAGAGAACGTAAGAGTGTTTTTGCAATTAAGTTCAACTATCACCATTGCAAACGACCACCAAAAAAGAACTTGAAAATTCCACCCTGTACTAATTCCAGGCTAGGATGGTCCTAATCAAACGTGAAACCTTCTTACTCTGGCAGCACTGGCATTGAGCAATGAGGTAACAAGCTTTCTATTTTCTAACTTCTAATGATACAAACTTCAGATACAAGGGTAATTTTGTGCATTGGGATGTAAGTATGTAACACATGTAACAATGAGGTGCTACTCTTGAAATCTTCAAAACCGCAAACAAGCAGACCCACGAACCACTTTGTTTGTGTATTATTTTAATGTTGTCGAGACTTGTGAAGATGACAATGCAAATGTAGATAAACTATTTTGTGAGATTAAAGCAACTTATGTAAGGGATTGGATTGGAGGGACATTTTGGGAAACCAAATATTCCCCTTATGCAAGCAGTGCTCAATATGCTGGCAAAAGTTGGCAACTCTCAAGCTGCCATTTTGGTCAGCTACTTAAGCTGAGATTGATATTAGCTGGAATTTAGTTTTGCAAAGTCAGGTTACATAATTTCTTGTGTCATCATCACTGATTTTATCTGTCAATGCTGTCATCCTAGGTCTCATACAGTTCTGGTTCCATTCATCACTTACAGTGGTGCAAAACTGCAAAATACAAAGATGGTCAGATCCAGTATGGTTAATTGTATGTAGCATTAATTTATTGCGTTATAATTTCTTGTGTCATCATCACTGACTTTATTCTTCAATGCTGTAATCCTGGGTTTCATGCACTTCTGGTAACATTCATCACTTGCAGTGGTGCAAAACTGCAAACATACAAAGATGGTCAGATCCAGTATGGTTTGATATATGACGCATTAATTTCAGTTTTTCCTGTGTGATTGAACCAAACTTTGCTCATTTCTCAATGCATACAAGAGATGCAAAAAAAGAAAGAGATGATTGAACCAAACTCTAATAATGATTGGTCTAGTTTCTTTGTAATTGAACCAAATTTGTACTTGCTCAGTGCGAAAAAAGAACATTAATTTTGCTGTCGATGTTTATTTATTTTTATTCATTATTTAAACAGAGTGATATTTTCTTTGGATGAGGATTCGGTTATATAGTTTCACTGCATTACTCCGATAGTACGAGGTTTGGTTAGTTCTTGAAATGCAACTAAAAGAGTACTGACATTTTCTTTGGAAGGCATCCAGGAAACTAAGCATATATATGAGCATTCGGTTATAATGTTGATGAAAATGTAAAGTATAATAATAAGCATAAAATGACGTTAGAGTTGATAAACGCTTCCAGTAGCCAGTTATGTGGGTGTAAACCAGTTATAACTGGGGAGGCTCACAAATTAGAGGAGTCCTTTTCTTTTTTAAGTATCCTCCATGGAGCACGGGAGGCTGCTTTTACGTTACAAAGGATGGAGATCTATTGGCTTTAAACTAAATTGATAATTTTGACAACTGTAACAAATATTATATAATTCTGATAAGCCATATAAAAATTGAAATTGCAATATGACACAATTTAGCTTGACTAAACAAGTATCTTATCTAGGTAAATAAAGGTTCTTTGGTTCTGATCAACAATAATAAACTAGGTTCATTAATTAGTTAATCGTCTATATGACTATAACTGTAGTAAACCGCTAATAGGTGATACATGTCTAAGTGAGGTGCTAATTAAGTGTGTAATTGAGAAGTTGAGATTGGAAAGAAGCAATCTCCCTTATTGGTGCGTTTGGATAGGTGTGGGAAGAAGGGAAGAAGTGGGAAGAAGTATTGGGAAGTGTGTAATTTTGTGAAGAATTTGGATTGTTTATAATTTTTTTCTTCTTCCTCCTTCTTCTTCTTCTTTCTTCCAACGATCCAAACGCACCCTATAGAGGGGATGAGTTATAAAGTCATGGTGTCACCGTCGTATATGAACTTCATCGGACTGAATCGTATGAGAATCAATAAGCAGGCCACTCATGGACGAAAAAGGAGGCTTCAAATATAGGCTTGGGTTTGGGAAAGCAGGCCCTATCAATATATAGGCTCATAAATTTGAAGTATTTTATATTATATATAAAAAAAAGAGTTTAGTGTTTTGATTATCAATACAATTAAGCTAGATTAACTACAAAAAGTACAAAAGAAGAGAGTAATCAAAGATGACCAAATTGTATTAGGTTGCTGTTCCTAACTTTAGATTGCACGTTGACTCAATACAAATCTTCTTGTGGTACCATTAGGCGGCAATTTGTTACCAAACCTTTTTAGATTTAGAAAACATGAATATCATCTCTCTCAGCTTTTTGCATCATCTTTCCAGTTCTCACCTGTTTAACTTTTTATTACATTTGTTCCCTTTCTGTGTACTCGTCTGCAAAATTCTTTCTTGCAGTTTGTGCTCCCGGAAAGAATATATTATGATCAGTAATACGACAAAAAGCCAATTAATTAAACCTGTTAATTTGAGTTGATTACATTGTAATTTGTTATCTTTAAGTGGACCTATTGAACCTAGAGATGAATGCAAGCACTAGAGATCAAGCGAAGTGCCCAATCAAAGCCACAAGAGCACATTGATTCTCCTTCCCAAAATGGAGGGGTCCTGACAAATCAACCTAGACTGGAATGACGTATTTGTCTGGATCCTTAGTTCCAATCACGTGACAATGCACGCGAACTAGAATCTTTTAATCTAGCATAGCTCCATTTCATGTAGAGTATGGGCTTTTGGAGCACATCCCTTCTTTATTCCTTTATTTTATGTCTGCCAACTTCCCTTGCGTTGTTTCCTTTGCAAGTTACCTTTCACGCCTCCTCCATTCAACCAACCATCTCTCTCATCATCTCATCCCTCCTTCTGGACCCCTCTACTTTGCATGCCTTTATAAGCCCATGCATGCAGCCTTTCTCTCATCACCTCATTAATTTATAAGAAAGGCAGAGAATTGGGAGCCCTAGCATGAGTCCAAATATGAAGGCAGCGATTGCATTGCTTCTGACGCTCTTTGGTTCACATCTTTTGGTTCATGGATCAGCTGGTTTGTTTTCCTTTTCTATATATGTTTGAAATTTGATGGTAATAATATATAACTGTTTTATTAATTTAGTACATGAATAGATGCTGCAGATGGGCTCCGCTATGATTATTCCGCTTCTACTGAGGTATAGTTCCTCTCTCACCATATTTTACGTTTATGTAAGAAAATTGATGTCATTTAAATGCAGTTTACGTGATATATATTATATAACACTCTGTTGGGTCATACCTTCATCAAACGCTTTGTCTGCTTTTCATAAACTGACTAGGAATTAATGCTTGTAATATTTTGTATTTGTTTTATGCTCTAGTTAGGATATGGTAGCATACCAGTTAACAGATTATAAATAATGTTCAATTAAAGAAACTATATAGGGGTGTTAATTTATTGAATGTTAGCTAACATGTAATTATGTTTCTACTTACTACCTAGTGTAAGTCCCATTCAGAGCCAGCTCTTTACCAAGGAGGAATACTGACTGAAAGCACAAGGAAAACTGAGGTGAAAAACGTTAGAACTGAGAATGGAGCCTCTTCTCCAGGGTTTGTTCTGAGTAATCTTACTGCCGATACCATATACAGCTTCTCTTGTGAGTACACATCTTTGATCTCTAGTGCTTTTTGTCATTTTTTTACCACTTGCAGTTTTCAAAAAAAAATAAATAAAAGGGACTGACTACTGATACCTGCAATTTCAAGAGAGAGTTGGCAGTCACTGCCAAGCTTTCAAAACAGAAGAGAAGGGAGAGAGAGTCTCCAATGTCCATCATGGAATAAGAAACAATTTCTTGCCTGTCCACATATAACTGCATTCAGACAGACTTAACTAGTCTTGTCCTTGGTTGCCAACTCGAATAATATCTTTTAATGCATTTTTCCAGGTTGGGTGCAGATAAAAGGAAGAGATTCAGCTCTTATTAAAGCAAGGTTAAACACTGCTAGTGGGACAACATGCATTGGAACAACACTTGCAAGAAGCCACTGCTGGTCATTTCTCAAGGGAGGCTTTGTACTTGATTCACCTTCCTTGTCATCTCTTCTCTATTTTAAGGTGAATTATTTGATTCTTGCATGAGTTTTAGTCTAATCAGTCCTATGCAAATACCAGTTCAAACCATGCTGAGTGATAATTAATAAATTGTGTAGCCACATCCATGTGCCTTTTCATACTTTTGGTACCAATCACAAGGATCATGAGCCATTTCTAACTGCTGACACATATTTCTCAAATCCCTTTGTAGGCCAGTGACCAAAACGATACTACAATCTTAGTCAAAAGCGCCTCATTGCAGCCATTTTCGCAAGAGCAATGGAATCAGCACAGAGAGGATAGTATTCAAAAGGTGGTGCATCTGTATTTCTTCATCCGTTATTTAAATCACATAATTGATTGCAGCATCACATGCATCTGACAACAGCACATCTACTTTATTGTGCAGAGAAGAAAGCGTTTCATTACTGTGCATGTTTCTGATGCTCAAGGAAACCGGGTTAGAGGTGCAAATGTCTCTGCACAACAGCTTTCTAAGGACTTCCCTTTCGGCTCCGCCATCGCAAGCACCATTTTAGGAAACAAGCCCTATCAGGTTTTCTTATACTCCAATATACTGTCCTAAATTTAATCAGAAACCTCCTTATGCTAAAATTAACTGTGTATCAGTTTTATCAAATAGAAACTGCTATATTGAACTGTATCGTACTTCGGCATCTTCAAAATAATAGATAATAAGAAAATTACCACAGATGCTTAAGTTTGATTAAAATCATTCCTCCAATGTATCATAGGATTGGTTTGCTGAGCGATTCAATGCAGCAGTATTTGAGAACGAACTCAAGTGGTATGCAACTGAGCCACAGCCAGGCAAGCTGAACTACACCTTGGCAGACGGAATGCTAGAATTTGTTCGAGCACACCAGATATCGGTTCGAGGCCATAATATTTTCTGGGAAGATCCCAAGTATACGCCTTCTTGGGTTCGAAATCTTACTGGTAATGCTTTGAAGGCAGCTGTGAATTCTCGAATCAGGAGTCTACTGAGAAGGTATGAACTATAGGCCCAACAACAGACTGATAAAGTTCCTTTCAGGACTGTTTTTCATTTGTTTCTTTTGGATTTAAGAGGTCTATAATTGCAACATGGAGTGATTGTGATGTAGAGAGTGTACCATCTTGGATAACAGCTTTTAGTTTTTTATTTCTATAAATACTTCAATAACGACTGAAGCCCGACACTATATTCCAAGCCTTCTATTTGACTTTTGATGTTTTTTGTGCTTAATTATAATATCAGCATTAATTAATAAATGACATTAAAGAATCTCAGGAATAAGAACATATATAAGAGTGTTGTAGCAAGTCCAAAATTATCATTCGAAACGACTACCAAAAAGAATAAAAATAAAAAATTCCACCCTATAACCGCTCTAGCCGCTCTAGGTTAGGATGGTCTTGACTCCTAATCAAACCTGAAAACTTCTCGAGGCACTGGTATTGAGCGATGAGATTTCAAGCTTTTGTTTTCTAACTTTTAATGATACAAAATTTAGATACAAGGGTGATTTTGTGCATTGGGATGTCAGCAATGAGATGCTTCATTTCAATTTCTACGAGGAACGGCTTGGACCCAATGCTACACTTGAATTCTTTCAAACCGCAAAACAAGCAGACCCACTCACCACTTTGTTCATGAATGATTTTAATGTTGTTGAGACTTGTGAAGATGACAATGCGAGTGTAGATAACTACGTTGTGAGATTAAGGCAGCTTATGCAGGGCGATGAAGGCATGCTCCAAGGGATTGGATTGGAGGGGCATTTTGGGAAACCAAATATTCCCCTTATGCGAGCAGTGCTCGATAAGCTGGCAACTCTCAAGCTGCCAGTTTGGTTGACTGAGATTGATATCAGCAGAAATTTAGGTTTGCAAAATCAGGTTAGAAAATTTGATCTATTGGCATCTCTGATTTATAGTTCAATGCCGTAACCCTAGGTCTGATACAGTTCTGGTTCCATTTTATTGCTTGTGGTACAATCTGCAAAGGTGTTGAGAGTTTTCAGACCCAGTATGGTTAGGTATCTGTTGGATTACTTTAATTCGGTTTTCCTCGTAATGATTGAACCAATCAATCTGAACCCCTTTCTCAGTGCATACAAGAGGTATGAAAAACAAAAGAGATAACTGAACCAGACTGTAATTTGGTTTGATTGCATTTCATTGCATCAACCCAAAACTGTACTTATTCAGTGTGAAAACAGAACATTAATTTTGATGCTTATGCTCATTTATTTAATTTTCATATAGGCAGCGTACTTAGAGGAGGTGTTGAGAGAAGGCTTTTCTCACCCATCAATGCATGGCATCATGCTATGGACAGCTCTAGATAAAAGTGGAACATGCTATCAAATGTGCCTTACAGACACAAATTTTCAAAATCTCCCAACTGGAGATGAGGTGGATAAACTCTTGAAAGAATGGCAATCCATAGACATAAAAGGACAAACTAATGTGCGGGGGTCATATAGTTTTAGTGCATTTCTGGGAGAACATGAGGTTTCAGTTAGTTCCGGCAATGCAACTAAAAGAGTTACATTTTCTTTGGATGGTAGCCAGGAGACTAAGCATATCAATGTTCAGTTGTAATGTCAATGAAGTGTGAAGTAATATGCATAAGTTGGAGTTAAAATTGATAAAATTTCAAGTAGCTAACTATTTGTATCACAAAAGTTTTCTTTATGAAACATTATGTATTAGAATACTAAACTGTAGACTTGTTGAAGTTCTCAAAGTCATATTAGGAAGGTTTTGTATTGTTTGCAACAATTTGTAAAGCAAAAATGACATCAATACTGCACATCATCGATGAGTTAGAAGGAACCAAATATGTGGCTTCTATTTGTTAGCTCCATTATGTCATCTAAACTCTCAGATGATCACAAAATTACATACATACACCATGAAATCCTCAGGATCAAAGGGTTCTGATCATGAAGAAGGCCAGAAACATTCAAGAGTTTATAGAGTAGAAAAGATGGAACAACGACCATATTCCTTTTTCAACAGATTCAACATAAACCATGGTATTCCATTTCAGATAAACATGCACCCTTTTTATTTTCCAAAATTTATTTAAAGTACGCCTGTTGTCTTACAGAGAGAATACTTTACGAGTTTCTTGTATGGTCTTTCCACCTTGCAGCTGACGTTATTTCATTTGTACTTTCATCAAACTGACCTTCTTAAGAAGAGGATGGGGCATCTGGCTGGTTTTCTGGGAGGGCAGCTTGAAATTCTGGTATTTCCTCATAGGCATGGTATAGCCTCGTAAGTGTTGGGTAACTAGACTGCAAAAAAAAAATAATAAAATAATAATAATAATAATATTTCTCATAAGCATTTACATTCGAGAAATACTCTATGATTAACATCAACATTGCGAAAACCCTGAAAAATCTTACAATATCCATCTGCATTCGCTTGACTGCTACATAAATTTGTGAGGCCAGAAATGCATCAGCCTGCAGATAATTACAAAAAGACTTTCTTTCTGAGAATAGCAGGTACAAAAATTAAAGATTCCAAACAACAAATATGGAGAAAAACTACAATGGAATCATCAGACACAAGTTACAGTATAAAATTGAATGGCAACAACCATGTGTATCAACAGCTGTTAACTAACTATAACTTAAAAAGTAAAAGATGGGCTCTGGTACTTTGCGAAGTGATGTTTCCATTTTACTTCGCCCTAACTTCTCAAAATCTGAGCTTTCTATGGCAGATCTGAACTGTTTAATTTCTTTCTCACATTGAAATCTTCTTAGAAACCAAATTTATATTTTTCTGAAATATTTTACTATTTATTATGATATTTTCAAAAAACATAACTGGAGCATTTCAGACCCTCCAATTTGGAAATATCATAAAAATATAGTAAAAATTTTCAACAAAATAAAAAAATTTGATTTCTAATGAGATTTCAATAGTGAAAGAGATTAAACAGTTTAGATTGGCCATGGAAACCTCAGATTTCAAGAACCGAAGGCGAAATAAAACGGATTACTTCGCAAATGTAAACTACAAATGTACCACTATAAAAGAGCAATATTCCATATGCCACTGTAAACTACAAGCATCACACACAATATTCCTCTACAAATATTTTAATCAGATTATTCAGAAGAAAAATGGGGAAATAATGTAAAGATGTTTAGAGTGGTATGCACATTATTTCTCTTTTTGCAGGTTCTAGGTAATATTTACTTGCATCGGTACACAAGACAGCACTCAGTACTTAAATTTCTAATTCAAGTGTATGATCATTTGATTAGTAAACATCACTCTTATTACATAGAAAATATTAAAAAATTAAAAGAGAAGCTGAAACTCACCAATCTGATTTCATCACCAGTGGCATACTTCCCAGCACAACCATTTAATAACTTCTCAAGAGCTAGATGTTCATAGATTATCAAACAATTGATGATTAGCACGCAATTACAACATCAATGATGACTAGACACAAAGTACCAGAGTAGTGTAAAAGATAGTAAAAATGAAATAAAATCCATCCTCACAAAAAGTGCCCATGGCTTAGACGAAACAAAACCCACTGTATCCCTGTTTACTTTCTCTCTCTTCCTTCTAAAAAAATTACTCTCTCGCTCTTCCTCCAGACAGCCCAATTTACTAATCAACTTTGTTGACTGAAGATTTACAATATTGTGACACTCTGCAATCTTACATTTAAAGAGCTTTGGCCTCTTGGAGGTCTCTATCTCTAATTGCCGAGATGAGACTAGCCAGATGTCAACAACCAGAAAGAATTCCCTTAATGCCAAAAATTACCATTGTGGTTGATCACTCCTCTAATACTAACAACAATTCAGGTTAAGTTTACCAAATTCTAACCTAGTTTATGCATAATTTGACAATGTGATCTATTTCGTACCAAATATGAAATCATGAAACAAAAAGGGATAACGTTTTTCAAAACAACTCATTTTGAATGGGTATCAAGTATCAACCATATTAAATAATCAGGGGTTTAGTCAATAAACTAACCTGCTAAACCTCTATTGAGTTGATTGATGAACCATGTATTCTTTTCTTCAGAACCAAGCTTTTGTTCAATGTAGTTCTGTCGAAACAAACAAAGGGGTGAAATTAAAACCCAGATTCAACATTATAGAGAGTTTTAGCAAAAATAAAGTACACTATCATTGATGGTTAAAAAGAGACCAAGGATATGTGGAATTTGCAAAGAAAAAATGAACTACTGCAACTAACACAAAGAACCAGCAGGCTCAAGAAGTAATAAAGTTGGCAACATTGCCTCAAATTCAATCATCCGAACAAACTTTGTAAGTTCCCCTGATGTAAGTTTCTCTCCTTTGTTTCAAACATATGATATTGTAGATGGAGTTGGGGCAGGGTACAATTTTTCCATCAAAGAAATAACAAAAGCAAATTCCTTTATATTATTGTTTGTCCTTTACAAAAAAAATGTTTTCTCTGCATATGCCAGAAAGAAATATGGTTCATTTGCAACTACAAACAAGTAGAGGGTAACTTTTGCATACTATATTTTATTCGTTTCTTTTTTTTTTTTTTTGACAAAGAAAAATTAGAATAGCTTACCAATACGACAAGGTTGTGAAGCGGCTGGATACTTGAACATACTATGCTTCCTATCTGAAAAGTAAGAGATATATGTGCTATGATCCATAAGTAGAAGAGATAGGGTTTGACACCGATGAATTTGCTGAACTATTTGCAAGACAGCATTGCTAAAATATTTATAAAAGAAATGAAATAATCTTAAATACAGGATACTACAGGGTCTTATTCTTACCGCATATTCATTTCAGAGGAATTGCATTATTTTAAATCTTGTTGAATTTCTAAAATTTACTAAAGTCAAATCAGATGAATTTACAACTGCCAAAGAAGTTAGAGAGTACAAGCTCATTTTTTTTCTTTATTACCTGAAGGTTTAGTGCTTTCTCTTTGAGATCTTGAGGCAAGAGGGGCTTTTCAGGGTACTTGTCTTCTAAATACTGTCATCCATTCAGAGATTCACATTAAATACAACAACAACAACAACTACTACTACTACTAAGCCTTTTGTCCCAAACAAGTTGGGGTAGGCAGAGATCCACATTAAATAATATAACAATAAGGAAATAAGAGGACTATAAAAAGAAAGCTAATACTTATAATTAACAAAAGATAAAATAAATTTGAGAGATGACAAAGGTCAATTTGTGCTCACTAAAGCTATTGCAAAGGAGTCGGCTATCAATGTATCTCCATCAAGTAGTGCAGGGACATACTTCATTGGATTAATCTTCTCATACTCTACAGATAAAAATCTATATATGTAAAAGTTCTATCAGAAAATTTATAATAGTAATATTGGATGCTTACCAGGATCTAATTGCTCTCCTTTTAGAAGATTCACTGCCTTGTACTCGTACTTTAATCCTAATTTACAAAAATACATAACTTCATCAGTTCATATAATCATTTAAAGTGGCAATTTTTTTAAGGGAAAATTGGATATAATCCTCTGCAATTTCCCCAATCGGATATAACCCACTGCCCACACCCAACAGGCAGCACACAGGACCCTTGCAAAACTAGATAACAACAAAATTCAATCTCCACCTCAAGGATGGATCTTTGCAGATTTCCAAATTTATAATCCTTTGATTCTACTTCCCCAAAAAGAAAGGAATCAGAAAGAGAAACAAAATAAATAAATAAAGAAACCTTTGAGATTAAGAACGATCCGTGTTCGGTGGGCGCAGGAGCTACGCCAGTAAGAGTAAAGAGTGAGTTTCCCTCCATCCGCCATTTCCCAAATTCAGAAAATAAAAAAAGAAGAAGATAACGATACAAATACAACTACAAAAGAGACAAATGAAGACCGAATCGTACCTGCGTACCCATTTATTGGGCCTAAATTACACCAACTACCCACTAATTGGGCCGAGCTTTTCTCGGCCCAATTTTGAGTCTAAACTCTGAACTCGCACAACCGCCACACTGAGAAGTTCAATTCAATGGACCTTCTCTCGGCAGCGTACGGAGCCACCTCCGACGATGAAGAAACCGACGGCGGCCGCTCGAACCAACTCAACCCAACTCAACACTACTATTCTCTCCCTCCTCCAAAGGGGCAGAGATCCGAGATACTTGTTCCCCAGTGCAACCCTACTCCACACCCCTCTCCGCCTCTGACATACCGGCCCCACTGCTTCCATCCGTCCGTCCCCGCCGTCACTGAGCCTCCCCTTCTTCCCGGGAGATACATCTCCAAGCGCGAAAGAGAGAGACCCAACATTTCTGCCTCCTCTTCGACCTTGGCCAGTGCCTCTCCAGGTTCTATTCAAAATTGTACTCTCTATTTTCATTATGAAGGATTTAATTGTATTGTTGTTTTGCATGTGAAGCATTGTCTTTGTTCTGAAGTTGTTTGACCTTTATTTTATTTTAACATTAACAGTTGTTGGATCACTTCTCGACTCGGATTCGAAATGTGAGGTTTTGGGATCATTAAGGAGTCAAGGAAAATATGCAGCGAGTAACAAAGTGCCTACAAATCTCCCTGTCTCATTGGTGGGTCACAAAAATGCTGTCAATGCTGTACAGTGGTCGAAAAACTATGGCAAGTTTCACATTTTTTTTGTGTTAAATTTTATTAAAATTTTTGTGCCTTGTTGAATTATGCCCTTACATTGTATCTAGCTTTTGGAAATAAATAAAAATATAAACCCTTGCAGACCATCTCCTTGCATCAGCTGGGATGGACAAGACCATAATCATATGGAACGTATGGAACACTGAACAGCCAAAGGCACGGATATTGAGGTTCCATGATGCTGCAGTCAAGGATGTAAGATGGGCCCCACACGGTCAATCCTTACTCTCTTGCGGATTTGACCGTGCCTGTCGTCTTTTAGATGTAGAAAGTGGCAAGGAAGTTAAATCTTTCAAGGAAGATCAATTTGTGGAGACCATAAGATTTTGTCCCAGTAATTCAAACCTGTTTCTGTCTGGCGGGTCAAGTGGGTCAATTAGGCTTTGGGATATCAGAAATGGATCTGCAGTTAAGGAGTATATGAAGGGTCTGGGGCCGATACTTGATTTGGAGTTTAGTAGAGATGGAAAGCAGTTTATTTCTTCTAGTGATGAATCGAGAAGTAGAATAAGTGAGAATTGTATTGTTGTGTGGGATGTCTTGCGGCAGATTCCTCTATCTAATCAGGTAATAAGTTGTCATAAATTTTGGTCTGTGCTTTGGTACCATGCCTGTGAGATAATACAATGTAATCTATAGACCTACTGGGTATATTTCACAGTTCTATCCCATTGTTGTTCTTTTGTTTTATTGTTTAAATTAGACAACTGAGTTTTGCTATCAGATATTAAGGCCCATTACCTCAATTACATTTTACAAGAACTGAAAATGCCTAAATTTTGCTTCTTTTTTCCTCTGTCTTTCTGTCAGGTTTACACTGAGGCATACACATGCCCATGCATAAGGTACCATCCATACAATCCTATCTTTGTTGCACAGTCGAATGGTAATTATATAGCCATTTTCACTGCAACGCGGCCCTTCAGATTAGACAAGTATAAGAGGTATGAAAATCATGGGGTCTGGGGTTTCCCGGTAAAATGCAACTTTTCTTTGGATGGAAAAGAACTTGCCACTGGTTCTTCAGATGGTTTTATATATTTTTATGACTGTAAATCCTGTAAATTATTGCGTAAACTAAAGGCTTTTGAAGAACCTTGCATTGATGTTGTGTATCATCCAACAAGACCTAATGTGATAGCTTCATGTAGTTGGAATGGTGAAGTTGCTATATTTGAATGATATATATATTTTTTTTCAACAATCTTTGTTTTTGGTATTTCTACCCTGCCAATTTTCCAAATTAGAGGGAAAAAAGGTCTATTAGGGCCTTATGCAAACTTCTAAGAAAACAATTTTACTCAATCAACTATTTCTAATTACAATTGATTTCCAAACCCAAATAATTCTGTGTCTACTTCATTCCTCCTTTAGAAGGCTCATCATAGACTTGAACTCTTTAAAATCAACCATACCATCTCCATTTTTATCTACAGCTCTTATCATAAGCCTACACTCTTTCAGGCTACATTTACTGTACCCAAGCCCTACAAGCACTCTTCTAAGCTCTCTTGCTGATATGAGACCGTTTCCATCCCTATCAAACACTTCAAATGCCTCAACCAATGCTTGGTCGTAATCTTTTGGCCCCCCTCCTGTTACTGCTTGTGTGAATTCAATGAAGTCTATTTCACCATCACCATCTAGATCTACCTCCTTAACCATGCCTGTCATGAAAATGTCATCATGTCATATTTGTGGTAGAGAATCTAGGACTAAATACTTTTGGATTAATAGGTGTGGTGTGAAACAATAAAAATTTATATTGTTACCTTCAATTTCTCCTTCCAATGTGGACTTGTTGTGTCCAAGCCGAAGCATGACTTCTCGCAACTCAATTGGCGATATTTTTCCATCTCCATTGGAGTCGATTAGGTCAAACACAACCTTGAGCTGAGCTTGCATATCCATGGATGCAACAACTGAAGAAGAGAGCTGGTTGAATTTGTTGCTTGCTTTCTTGCCCAAGGCCTTCAGTTTTAGAAGAAAGCTCTTCATTTTTGCTCTACAGTTGCCTTGGACCTCAAATGGAGCTGGAGGCTACATGTGATGGGAATGGTATGATTGGTATGCTTGATTGGTTTGGGAGAAATTACAAGCTTAGATTGAGTGGCAAATTTGCAATATGAGGGAAACCGGCAGTTTAAGTACGAGGGAAGCTGGCGATTAGACACTGATTGTGTGGTAGGTAAGAAGGTGGGTGGGCCATGGGGAGGTTTAGGATTTTTAGTGTGGCGGTTCCGGTGTTGCTGTTTGGGCAGTGCTCCTGTCAAATCATTAGCAAACTGTCGTGTGCTGATATCGATATAATTACAGTTTCATGTCGTAATTACAAACTTGTACTATTACCAAAAAAATAATAATAATACAAACTTGTACTAGATGTAAACGAATTAAACTCGAACAAGTTATCTTCCATTTGAGTTTGGTTTCTAATTTAACCGAATTGAGTTAGTTTGAATCAAAAAATCATTTTGAATTTATACGATGGTTTGAGTTTTTTCTATCAAGAATTCAATTATCTTTTTCGATTTGAATTACATTGATTTTAAAAACAATAATCATTCAACAATTGAATTAAGCATAAATTTTTAATTTACTTGAATAATTAAAAATTTCAACTGTTGAGAATAAATACTAAAGGTTGAAATTATATTTGTATTTCAGATTAAAAAAAATGCACAGATTTTTATCAACTTATTTTGCAGTTTGTGTTTGGCGTGAAATTTTTATCAATTGAAAAGTGGTTGCAAATCCAATCAAGGAAATTGCGTAGGAATCCATGCTCGACAATCGCTACTGCATGGGCGTGCCACAAGTAGGGCTGTATACGAGCCGAGTTCGAGCGAGTTAGCCTCAACTCGAACTCGAACTCGTCACAACTCGAGCCAACTCGTGACTCGACATCAAAGCAGTTCCGAGCTATTCGAGCTAACTCGAACTCGGCTCATTTTAACTCGAGCCAACTCGTGACTCGGCAACGAGCTCGTGAGAAGGTGTTGAGGTACTAGTCGTCTTAGAATTTTGCTCGAAAATAGAAAAAGACGAGCAGTCATGAGGGTGTTGAGGTACTAGTCGTCTTAGTGAACGAATTATTATGTTGCAAATCAGTAAAATTATTGGGCTGTATATTAATAAGATAACATTTTATTTTTTTTGCAGCCAGTATATTCTGACTCGAGTTGAGCCGAGTCGAGTTGGGCCCAACTCGAACTCGGCTCGTAAAATTAACGAGTTGGCATAACTCGAGTTGTTATAACTCGAGTTCTTCTAACTCGAGTTTTCATCGAGCTTTTTTCAAGTCGAGTTCGAGTAACTCACGAGTTACGAGTTTTTTGCTCACCCCTAGCCACAAGGCATCCAGCTTAGCCATGTGCTGTTTTAGATGCCTTGTTATGCTACTGAAGCCGACGATGATTGGATTTGAGTTGCAACTTGCCAATTAAGCGACAAGAAAAGAAAATTAGTTTACATTGTAAAGAGGATTAGGAAACTTCCTTTCTAATAAAAAATTAAGTATTCTGGTCATGTAGTTGTTCGACTGTACCAAATTTGTTCTTAAATAAGTTTTAGGGTATTTGGAATTGTACATCGACGGATTGACCAGAACTTCACATATATTTTACTGAAAATATATAAATGAGCAAAAATGACTTGAAAGTTGGAGCAAAGCTTAAATCTCACGAACCAACTTTCTTGTTGCCAATTATTTGACACTCAATAAACTGTTTCATCTTGAGTAGACTACGACCGCTAATCATTTGACAAATTTACAAAAAAAAAAAGAAAGTTCGCATCTTAAATTAAAATTAAATTAACTCTTCAATCTTACTCTGAACTTATTCCCTATGTATTTTTTTATGAAGAAACAAGCCTCTCCATCTTCTAGAAAATAACAAAAACAAAGACGAATCGATTATTATAACACAGAAAAATGTACAATCTGAGCCATTCAATCTGTTGAAATGTTTATTCTCTTTTTACATTAGAAGAACTCCGTGTATAGTATCCAAATAAATTTGAAAGAACAATCCACATCAGTTAAACAACTACATGACAATTATTTCGAAACCACATGATAGCTTTTTGAAACAATGTACTTATAGACTCTTTGAGTCTTGATGAGACCAAAAAAGTGAGAAAAATATTCATCTGGCTTTTGATCCGGAAATGCATAGAAAATCTCATGAAGTGTATTTAGGTATTATGAACTAATGGGTGTTATTGTCAAATAATAATTTGTGACATGATTTTGTAGACTTGCAATAATAATAATCAAATTGGGTTGAATCATATGAACTACAAACTTATCTATCAATTATGACAGTTGACAACCAACTAACAATCGCTAACAAATAATAAAATTACAAAGATCTTACTAATTATTTAAACAGTCCACCATATAAAAATTAAATTTGTAGTTCCTTTCGTGGCATTAAAAATTAATAATTTAGTACTGATGTACAACCAATTTAATTTTTAGAGAATATATTTTTAATTAGCTTTTCTATTTTAATTTATCATCGTTTCCATATAGCCAAGTTTGTCAAATATAAACCGTTGTGAATCCATTTGTTCCCAGGAAAATAAACATTTTAGTATTCCATTACGTATCAATCGACTGCATCTGTCCACCTACTCAAAGCACATTCAATTTCAATATAAATATCTAGAATCTCTACAGTACAAAACTACAAAATAATACACCATTAAAAAAACCATAATCTTACAGCCTATGCACCATATTGATATAACTTGTCATAGTACACAGTTCATAAAAATCAGCTGCAGCAAGGAACTAAGCAAAGAATTGCTTACATTTTTATTTAGTAGTATAATACAAAGAAGAAAAAGGGGTGCTAGTTCTCAACAAGCTGCAACAATGGAATCCGAATTTGACATGAGCAGAAATCTTTCTTGATGAAATCAAACAATTTATTGGGTTGTTTGACAAAGTCAAGGATAAATGGTTCCCATTATATTCTCCTCCATATATTTCTCTCAGTAATTTCAATATATCTTTAGGCCAGAGAATGTCATTTTTGCTTTTGAGTCCATGAGACAAGTATGCACATTGAGATTTCAGAGTAATTAGAAAATATATATATATATATATATATATATATATATATATATATATATATATATATATATATATATATATATATATATATATATATATATATATATATATATATATATATATATATATATATGTATATGTAGGAGGGTTTGTTCAATGGCGGTTAAACAGGTGGTCCATTTTGATATGTTTTATTTTTCTAACACAGGGTTATTGCCAATGTTAGATGAGATATGGACCTTCTCAGAATGGATGAGTACTTAGTGCAAATAGCTCTATACAGTGGTGAGTTCTGCTAGAGTCCTTTTAGTGCTTTGATCAGAAGTTAGACTGTTCACCACAAGAACCCTCAAAGGAAACTTGTACCGACAGTAAGATCACTGAGGTTCGAAAGAATTTGAGATCTTGTAGACTTAATCTGCTCTGCGATTTCTATCTGCTCCTCCAAGGAAAGCATCTCATAACTACAAATAGATATAAGGAAAAAAAAATTTAAAAGGCAGTATCATGCACAGAACAACAAGAAAGTCGAACTTGTGATGTTATATTTCAACCCCATGTCCTAGAAATTCAGTCAATAGTACCAAGTGCTGATAACTAAAGTACCAGAGTCGACCAGTAACAAAGCCCCATCCCCTCAATTTAAAAGATGAACTCAATTATCACACCAATAAATATAGGACTTACTGTGAAAGAAGTTCAAAATCAAGCAAACTGTCTGGTCCAGGACGGTGGGCCCTTCCATCAGAGTGAAACTGCCTGAAAGCCCTTGGATTCAAGCCACACACATGTGGGACCATGTCAACCAACTTCTTCTGCAGCAGCTGAAGCCGCTTGAAGGTGAACTCATCAAGCGGAGCTACACAACCCAGGCTACCATCCAAGGTACTGAATAGAAGTGCGAATCGGTTGGTCTTCTCAGCTGTGGGCCCCAATCCACCGAGCATCTGTAGGCGCAGGAATTTCGTGATATGGGCACCAGCGTGAAATTCAGCCCGTGAAAGGAGTTTCTGGCCTTTCCAGCTCTCCATCGTCTTCGGTGCATAGTAGAAGATCTACAACAATGGAAAGACAATTGATTTTGAAAAAAATTATAGCACAGATTTTTTTTAATTACCATGCATTTACTGTTATTGTAATTTTTTCAAGTTGCAAGTTACTATGCAAAAATTATTGCACCATAGCATTAACAGAAAAATATAGAAGAGAGATAATTTGCGATAAAACTTTTCTAAATCTTCCAGTAGGTTATACCTCAATTTATATACAAAGAATAAACCCTAATTCTACAGCCTACTTTTACAAAAATAAACTATTTACTAATATAACTCAATTCATCTATAGTAACTAGTAAGAAATAATGTGCCTTGGAAAGAGAGCCAGAGAGGATTTGTCTTTCCAGAAACATAAACACAATATTCTGGACACAAATCAAACATGATTCTAAAACAGATCTTGGCAAGCATGTATATCCATAAGGACTTGCAAAAATTACATTAATAGTACATACAAGCAAAGGGCAGAAGTTAATAATTATTTTATTTATCACTTCTATAGCTATGAAGAAAGACGTGCTCTCAGTTTCAGAGCATTAGTGCCCAAGATTGTCCACTCAGTAACATAAACAGAAAAGGACTAACTATGCGCAGCGGAGAATCTCCTATTCATCGCCCAGCCGCTGGCAAAAACATTGATGCACACGTACGTATTTGATGTGCCAAAAAGTGTGAATCATGTATAACTGCAGGTTTGTGCATAGTTTGCACTCCATAAGATCTGTTAACTCTGTACATGAACACTTCTAACATACCAAAGTTTGTGTGAAACAATTGTAGATAGTTCACACGTAGTCTGCATAAATAATAAATTTGTACATAGCTCACACTTCTAAGTTCTAACACATGAATATCATACTATGTATCTCTGCACGGTTCACCCTTCTAGCACGTTGAAAATCATGCCAGCGCTGGGTAATTTTATGCTGGCAACAGAAAGTGTTTCCCTAGAAAGAATTTTCTAAATTCATTATCTTAAGAAACTGCCAAAAAAATGACCTGAATATTTTTCTGGGCATCTGACACAACAAGGCTGAGAGTACTTCCATCAATCAAGAACTCAGTGGCATAACAATCAAGTGACCCAAAATCTTTGGCTAGCATGCTCAACTGGGCTCCTTGTTCTTTCCAGTTGAGGAAGAATATGCTCTTGTGTATGTCACCAAACAAAACAAAATTCTTTACCTATAAGAAAATAAAATTAAATCAGTTTAAGGACTATTCTCGTAAGTCATACTAAAAATAACTTCAATATAATGTTGTGGCCTAATTATATGAACCCCATTCCAGCCACTATCAGAAAACAGAAAGGAAACAAAAACATACAAAAAAAAAAAAAGATCAAGCAAACAGATGTAAGTTGATAAAAAAAGTAACAAGAAATCTGTAAAATGGAACAAATCTTGACCATGGTACGTCTATTGAAGGTCTGTCTCACCAAAACTAGGCATTGAGAATTTAACTTGCTCATAATAAGTTCATTATGTGAAATTATTCAATGTGAGATGTGCTTTTAGTTAGATATCTTATGAATCAGAGGTGTTTGATTATAGCTGCAAAACAATAACTCACAATATTGAGGCTAACAACATGAAGAGGGGCATCATAAAAGGCAACCCCCATGAGCTCTGATCCGGTCCATTTGTTTAGTGTAATTTTTGGGCCGGATGCTATCAACAAATGACCTTGGAGAGATGCTACAGCTGACACTGCACCCTTAAGCTCCCTTGAAAATATCTCTGATACCTAGAATACATGACACTAGAGAAAATTAGATTGCTATATTGAACAACAATAATGCTAAGATAATTTATATCAACTACTTAACAGATGCTTTCTAATTGATCTTTCTTTCTCATACCAAATTTTGGGATGGTTCTGAGTTGCTAGCAAATGAAAAAAGGAGCACTCTCCCCCGGCCAGGTACATCTTCCCCTTGAACATAAGCAGTTCCCACAGCCATCAGGGTTTCATTCTCCTTTGTTGTCGTATTCTGAGATGGTAAAAAGCATAGCATTTTGTTAGTGGTTCCTTTCAGTTAGCATTGGTTATGCTTAAAACCAAAAGGCTCCTACAAAAAAGCAATTTGCAATGATCCTCTGCTATGCCGTAAAGGCAACAAGAATTTGTGTAAGACAGAAATCACAATAGACACTCTACTCTTTACGAAAGTAAAGAGCCGGTCCCAGAAACAACTTTCTATTATGATTAAGTTGTACAAAACAAAGTGTTAGAAACATCTTTAGAACCCTCTCACACCAACTGCAAGCAACCATCTCCATTCTGGCAACAAAGCATGTAAAGTGACCATGCGAACAACAGTACAAGTGTACAACTCTTTTGCAGTAATAAAGCTCTTTAGGGGCTTTTCCATATTTGGCATACAAACTATAGTACAACAGTACAACTCACATGTAACGTGACCATGCGAACAGTCAAAGCATGCTCGAAGTTCTGCATAGGTATTGTGGCCTTTGTCTCCCACTGACTGCCAGCTTTCTCTGGCTTGAGTACTCGAACTTCAAATTCTTCGATGGTATACATTTTTTGCATGTCATCTGGATTCATGGTCACATCCATTTGTTGGCCTGACTCCTGATCAGCCAGGGAAGCAAGTACCTGACTCAGCTGCCGAACAACCTAACAATAGTCCAATAACAATAGAAGATGAATGAGATGCAAATATGGTACTAGCGCGTCCTTGTATGATTTTCAGACTTCTTCAGGGACCTAGATGAGCTCTTTTGCTTGTTTACTTTGTCAGGTTATTTCTCCTCTTTGGGATTTTTCCCTTTTGTAGCTGCATTTATAAGACATGCTGGGGAGTAGTCAAGAAACCGTACAAATAAAAGGTTTGCATGAACATGAACAACAGAGTTTCATTTTTTTTTTTTTGTTTTACTAATAGAACAGGATTAACAGCATACACACACAGAATACAAGCTCATTGTAACACACAGTGCTTACCGGAATGGATATAATAGTTGGGAAAAGATTCCTTTCGGCATGGTATGTAACCTGATGTGGAGTCCCATGCAAAGGTATCTGCATAATTTTGTTTAGACTTTAGACAAATCAAAGACTAGCCATATAGAGTAAAATGACAGAAGCATCATCATTGCAAGGCTTGGATATACAAACTTCGATTATCAGCATTTTTATTGAAAAATCCTGTCACAGTGGTAGTGTTGGTAACCAACCAATGATTATTTTTATAGTGAAAGTGCAGGTTCTATGTTTATACAATTATCTAGTGCCAACCAAACATGACCTAGACGTCAAACATAGAAAGGGCATGCTTCCAATAAATATGTCCTATTAAATTATTAATACAGTTCTAGCTTTTTTAAGCCCAACATATATCATGACAGAACCCCATTCTATAGTTGTGGCATTGTAGGTATTGCATGAGTTCATTCACCTGACCTGGACCCATGCTATACTCGGTGCAATTATAATGTAAAGTAGATGGCTATGTATAAAATAAATTACTCCATTTTATTAGGAAGACTACCAAAAGAAACCGTCTGAGCTATTTCATGTAATCTCAGATCATTATTACTTTTTATTTTGAACATTAATTTACTTGTATATGGATTATGAATACACCCAATTTCTGTATTTTTATGTTAATATATATTTGTCCATTTTTATTTACATTAAAAGTTTAAAACTATAAATTTACATTTTTTCCCCTGAGATTAATAAAGAGATCATACATGCAATACACATCGCAAAGACCCAATTTAAGACCTGGACACACCTGGGACCCAATCTGGCTATTTATGAGCAGAAAATACTATAGGTACATACCTAACAACTTGGACTGAACCATCGAACTCAAAAAGGGTTCACCATTTGTTGCAGAACCCAAAGTGATACCCAAATCACTCTCTGAGAATAAGTTGTGTGCAGGTCAATATCCAGATGGACACTTTCTGAGTAGTCCAGGAAGTGGGTGCTGGACCCTATATGACCCAATAGGCCAATACCACTCTAGTGTTTATAGCATTGTGAGAAACACATCGTGAATAACAATTGTGCTGTCATGCATAACTAGCATTTAAAGGAAGTAAATTGCTAAATCCAAGTAGGGTAATTGTACAAATTGCAAAACTATACGATTCCCATAATCAAAATGAAAGTGTAACAAAACTACATGCATGCATTTGAGACTTTTGATTTAAGGCAGCAGGCTTTACCTTTTGAACTGGCCAACAATTATCATAGTTAAATGGAGCAGGCAGCTGACAGATCTTCAAAAAACCCTACAAGGAGTTCCAAATAGTATTATCAAAATACAAAAAATGCAACTACAAAAGTTCCATTGAGCACCATTTTTAATAATATTTCAAGAGCAGTGCACATGACCTTTACTTTCTTAGAACTAAAGCTGTTTGTAATGGTGGAATTTGGTTGAATTTTCTTATCATCGCCAGCTCTTGAGAAAAGGAACCAAAAAATATTTAGGTGTAATGATAAAAGTACAAATAATTTTTAGTTACGGATATTGTGATAATTTCATGAATTGTACCTGCGATGTAACATAGATAAATCCATGGTTGCAATTCACATTGTGGAGAACCGTAAAAGCAACAATTGTCCCATCACAAAACTGCAACAGGTTCAGAATATTAACATTATGAAGCCAACAATAAACAAGTAGGAACAAGCAAATTTTTTGAAAAAAGTTCTTAGCAAGCAAACCTGCGGGTGCATCCGAAGCCGCTCCCTACATGCCATAATCCATGCCGGCCTCGAGCCATTAAGGAAAAACCCTTGATACCCTCCAACATTATTAAATACACTAATTCTTGGCCTATGTACAATACTATCACTATTCTCCTCTTCCCTTATACCACTGTCCACCTGAAGCCTCACAAACCTCAAGTTCCTAAGCCTGTTACCATGCCCTACCATGCTGGCATCACTGCTGGCATCAGCAGACATATCACCCTTTGAACTGTCAGTTGCCTCATAAAAGTATGCACGGTAACACAATAGGGTGCCATCACTTAGTACTGCAAAAAGGTATGGCCGGCTGGACCGACCAGGCCATCTATGCATTGCAACTTCAACTACCTTTAGTCCATGTCCAGTTTCTTCTTTCACAATATTACTTTTACATGTATCAGACAGATAAGTCTTCCCAGAAATAAAATTTCCAAACGAGTAAACTAACTTGAATCCTGGAACATCAAAAATTTCAAGCTTGCCACTCTCATAAGAGACTATGCAATACACATCGCTGCTGCTGGCTAACAAGTCAGTTGAGTCTATAGGTTCAGTTATGCCAGTAGAGAGCCAAGCATCAGTGCTTGTGGTGCGTAGCCAAGGGTGAGGCCCCTTATCATGGTACAGTGTACATGCAGATATTGGGTCAGTAGAGTTGATCGAAAAAACTGGAGGTGTGGTAAGTGATACTGTACAATTGGAGGGGTCTGGAAAAGAAAAAATAATACATATATATTATACTCTTGTAACATGTGTACTGTAGGATACATATATGAAGCTATTCATCCCACAAAGCAGGATACTTCTATCTCAGTAACTGGTACAGAAATCAAATTTATATCAGAAAGTTCATATTATTTATGTGGGAACAAATCAGGTTAGATACCCCCCTGATTGAAAAATTTGTGTACAATCTGGAATTTGGACCCTTGATGTCAGATCAAGATCGATATTTGGAATAAAATTCCAGCTCTTTCAGCTAGAATAGCAGCGCCTGTAAGGGAGACCGATAGTTCAACATAACAACTTTCTTTATAGTGCAAAAGTTAAAAAAGGATATCTTCTTGCCATGATTTTGTGATGTTTACAAAATAATATAACAAAAATCCCTTAAACTAACTCAACAAGATGATTTTTTTGTCAGTTTATAATTTTTTTATCCAAAAGTAACAATTATCTTCGAGTATTATCTTTAAGAAATACGAAGAAACAGGGAACTTATTAACTAAATCCGTAGGAATGATTTAATATTGTATACTATAAGTACCTCCAACAAGGAGATGAATTGCTCCATCAGTCATCCAGAGCAGTACATATGGGTCAGCAATAGAGGCAAATGCAGCAGCAGGCGGTTCAGAACTTGGTACCAGGTCAGAAATTTGTTGACTGAAAATAAGCTCCTGAGTCATATACGAGCCATCAAGTATGCGGGCCCCACGGGAAAAAATCTGTACGACTCTCCGTCTGCGCAAACATGAATGCACTTAGATATTCGATCTTGCAAACATAATTGTCATGGCAGGTAACAATAACACCAAGTATGCAAAACTTTGACATCTTATTTCCTATCAATTGTAGAAGGGCGGTATGAATGATATAGAAACACCAGAATAACTTCTAATAACAATGATGTGATTCCAACAAATCGTAGCATGGTTCACCTTCCAAACAAGTTCCCAGCAGCAATTGTGCTCCCATGGACAAAATAATCAACAGTCTCAGTAACTTCCCCCAAATCATCTGCTGTCTCCAGAACCTGAATCCATATGCAAGGGATTACTAATAAAACTAAATGGAAAAAAGATGTTCCAATGGTCATTTTTTTTGTTTAGTTTGTTTACAGTGAAAATTTGACAAAATCAAATTCTGCAAATGCAATTACTGAATTACCATAGTTCGGTTCTCTAGACTTATTATTAGATATGAGTGATATTCTTCATCCTCAGAAATTGCTTTGGAGGCATCAGTTGCATGGCTGCGTGAGCTCTTATGATAAACTGTCCAGATACCTTTGCAACCAGCTAATTCTACCTAGAAGAAGGGGGAAAAAAAATCAATGCAAACAAGTTAACATAGGAATTACAGTACACCTCGTTAAAATTGGTCAACCATTAAGAGGTTTCCTTAATAAAAACCTACGAGCAGGAGCTACAACATAATGAAAAAGGACTTTAGAGAGAAACCTCTGTAATTAATTCAGGACGAATTGATTGTTGGAGAACAGAAAGAGCCCCATTCTTTCCATGGCCTGAACAACATACCTGAAATAGATGCTCAGAAAGTTATATTCCTAATAGAGTTTACAAGATAAGGGGGAAAAAATAAGAAATGGAAAACAGTTCAGTTTTTATGACAGAAAATCATATTCAAGAGCCAGCACAACTATGAAGAAAGAAATAATCAGATTTTACGCATTGCAATTTAGACAAAAAGAATAGAGAATCGGGACACTAACCAACTCGTAATTGCTCTGCTTAGCAAGTCCAGCAGCATTAAGGTCTGCATTGATCCTTAAGCCATACGAAAAATCCTTGATAGGACCAATATTGATCAAAGAATCTCTGACAACAAAGGAAAATGAACTCTGCATGGATAACCACTAATTAGTCAGGGGCCAACAGAACTTCTTTTGCTAGAATAATAGATAGGCCAAACTGGTAACAGAAAGAAAAAGTCATCAAAACCTTTTCATTACAGAAGGTGCCAGACAATTTCCTTAAAATATTGAATGGAAACACTCATACTAGATTTTGGAAAATGAAATAGGAAATACTTCTACTTAATTTTCATGATGTAATGCCAATATTGAATTATTCAAAATAGTATACGACTAGAAATAGTATGTGCAAAGTTCAAAGCCTACATCCCAAACAAGTTGTGGTAGGCTAGAAATGACACCCCGACCCTGGTCATTTCTTTCGTATATGGTTAAATTTTACACTGGCTCGCCAAACCTATCGCAAGCATGGGGGCTTGAACCCTTGACGGCTTGACCTCTTAGAAGTCGGTATGTGTGACTGCCATAAATAGTAAAGAGCTGTATGACGCACAGACCTGCGATGAATCAGAGCTGCTTTGGGTTGTGGTAAATAAAGAGAGCTCCTCTCCACTAGTAACATCCAACAGAGGGTCAGATGGCATCCTCCTCAGTCTCTTTGCCAAGGGACTTTCTCCATTCATATCACCAACCTGGCTTGTTTATATGGTTTCATGATAAGATTTTATAAGGCTGTGTTGCTGGAAAAGTGACAAAATGAAAAGACAATTTAAAAATAGGAAGCACTCACCTCATCATTTATTTGCATGGTATCGTTAGATGCCCCAGAGCAATATTGCACAAGAATGCTATCTCCTAAACAGCTAGCAAGGAAGAAGAATGAATTTCCTAAAGTTGTCATTCCCTGAAGAAAAAATAAAAGAAGAGATAAAGCCAACAGAACAATAAATCTAAATCAATTGCCAAAAAAAATAACGACACAGAAGAAGAAATATAAATCAATTGCTCAAACCTAAAGGTTACTGACATCGAAAAACTTAAAGATATCATTTTATTGTTCATTCACCGATCCTTTCAATGCTTTTGGGTTTCTTTCAATTAAAAAGAAAACGGAAAACGAAAGGATTTGAAAAAGTCACAACTCTATACTTTCTGTTCATTAGGGCTTGAACTGATGCACATCTGCAAGTCATCCTAGCCCCACCAATTGAATTACATAAACTGGACACTTAGAACATTCAACTCATACTGTCTGGTTGAAAGTATGTTATTGATAACTATGTAAGTCAACATATTGGACTCAACTACTAATTTCCCAGTATTGTACCAGTACTAACCCCCAAAGTATTTCTAGTATGTTTGTTTTGTTGATTAAAACTTAAAAGGACCAACTATATAACGTAATTTCAATGAAAAAAACTATGAAAGTGTCCTGCATTGTGTACACTTCGATTGAAGAATTTTTTATCAACTAACAAAATTTATGTAATTATGGTCATAGAGTAATTTAATCTGCCTCTATCCCATAATATAGTTCTAATAAAGAAAAGCGCAGGTGAGAACAAACCGAGGTCAAAACAGATGTGCTTGCTTTTGTGAGATCAAGCCTCTGCACGCCCCTGTAATGCAAAAAAACTCAACAAGATCAAAAGGATTACAAGCTATTCCAACCATTTATCATCTGTGCCATGCAAAACAACAGGTTAACTGATATTGTTGAAAGATTAGCAGTTCAAAAGGACCCAATGTAGCCAAAAAGTTTAAAGAGCTATACCTTCCATCATTGACCAATGTTAGCAATAGTAAATCCCCAGTTTTGGTTGAAAACAATGCAACATTATTTGATAGCCATGTCGCATTGGCAGCATCCAGCTCAACTGAGAAGTTTGATTTGGGCATTTCTAAGCTGAAAGATGGCACATGTGCAATTAAAACCCGCACAGAAAACAATCTTTAAAGAGTAAAGCAACTGCTAGTTAAAAGACATACAAACAGATTAAGAAACATGAAGGATAATCCAAGGGAAATGACAAACCTGCCATCAGGCTGAGAAGAGAAACTGTTTAGAGCAATTGAGCACGATGTAGACTGCAAAAGAACACAGCATATTCACACCAACCAAAAGACAACAAGCACACCATAAACGAGAAATATGGATAACAAATAATAAATTTAATAAAAAAGAGAATACCTGGCTATGATAGTAGATGGCATTTGCACACACAGCAAGAACACCACCAAGAGGTGCAGGCACCGCAAGAAGTTTGTATGCATCATGTGGTAAATTCTGGTACAATCTTTGCAGTTTAGTTTAAATAATACATTTTTCGTTCAAGTCAGCAGCCATTGAGGTAATTCAACAAGCATGTAATGACATGATTGGTTGTAATGAGGTTGATTTCTAATCTACATCCTAAAGAAGAAAAGGACATCAAAGTAACTTCTCAAGTAAACTGACTCACACTGGCAGACCATATCATGGGATGTTGCTTCAATGTGGTGCTGATGCTAAGTGCTGAGAGCATGCATGTATGGTGCTTCCATGGTAAACGTCCAGCCCAAGTGGGTTCTTTCTCATGCAGTACCACCAAAACTGGTTCTATATAGCCTGATAGACAAGAAGGCAAATCAATATTTTTACAATGAACAAACAGGGTAACCATGCCATTTTTACAAGATTCAAACAAAACACAAAGCTGTTGTGATCGAACAAGATTTAAACAGAAAGGTGAAGTTAGATTACCATGTACAAATATGAAATCTTTCACATGATTGATTTCCAATTCACGTAAACTAATAATATAAGATGACTCCACTCGGACAGAGAGAATTCCACCCGCATTTTGGTTGTCTTCATCTCCAACTAAACCATGAGCAGCCTAATCCAAAGGCATTTTTCTTCAAATTCAAATTAGAACTTACAAACTTTTATAAGTAATTTGCAAAACAAAAGGCAAAGGAGGAAAAGACAGCACCTGAACAGATTTAAGCATAACCAACTGAAGCCCATAGATAAGAACACCAGCACACCTGCCTTGTGGGTCCGCTTTCACAATGGGGCCCCTAGGAAATGACTCCCTTCCCCTTTTCAGGTACTGCCAGTCAGGCCCCTCAAAACAATGAATTGAACTACACAACAGAGGTTCATAGATATTGCTCATGTTTAATAGCTTTCAACTTTTCCTTTTTATTTCTTATTTCGGTGGCTCAACTGTAGGACAGAGAGGAAGCACTAACCAAGGTTGATAATACATCAGATACCATATCAAAGTGACTACTGCAATAGGTCAATTTGAAAAAGAAAATTTGAGATGTGGAACCTGGTTTTCAATCTATGTGTTGACTCATCAAACTCGACTACAGCTATTTTTGCGTCTCGAAATGCCAATACAACTGAGTCTCTTCTATTGCCAGAGCGATTCTCAGATCCATCAGATAGTACTGCCATAGACTCAATGTTGCCATGAAGCCTGAAAATAAGTAAAAATCAAGCAGCCAATCACTTTTGGACTCGGACAAGTCAAATTCCCTTGTACATTGTACCTTATAAATGTTTAACAAAATCAACAGTGGCAATTCAACGTGGGAAATAGCAAAATTCTTATCATGTAAAGTTATCATACAAGAACTGCCACTTCTCTCTCTCTCTCTCTCTTGAAAGAATGCAGTGTTTTAAAACCTAATTTACGCTCCAATCTAACCCTAGAGCTCTTACAAACAAAAACAATAAAAAAACCTGAAAAGTTGAAAAGTTTAATCTAACAGAAGCTAACAAACAAAAGCACACCTATGGTGACAGACAAGTTCGAGCCGGGCGCCACTGATCTTATCCATCAAACCTTTATCACCCCCCGCCTTCTCATCCAGTGTCCTGACAGTGTAAATCTCCAGCACATTGCCAGCGGTGACGACGAGATTCGGCAAGGGGCCGCCGGCGCCGCCGTCCGTAGCAGCGGAGGCGGAGGCAGGGGTGAGAAACCCAGCGGCGCAGTTCTCGATCCCGGTGGGGCCGTGCAGCAGCTTGAAAGCGGCGTAGCTCATTGCGATTTTGGGGAGATGGATTGAGTTTTGTGCGAGGAGTTGGGAAGGAAAAAGGGTTTTGGCAAAGCCCTAAACCAGGCTTGGCGGGAGAACGGGAGGAACAAGAAGGCAAGTGAGTTGGTAGTGAGACAGTGTGTGGACAATGGGTCGGATTTGGGTCGACTCGGGTTGAGTTGGTTTCGGTCGAACTCAAAACGAACTTTGAATAATAACTGGGGGAAAAAAACGGGAATTACTTAGTAATCAACACCTTCTGCAATCACGCAATCAGAGCGTTATCTTTCTCATCCTCACCTTCACCCTCATCCTGCGCAAATATATTATATTCCCCACGTCGAATCAAATCTCTTCCACCTCCTTCGTTCCCCTCTCCTCACGTCGGTCTCGCCTCCGCCTCTCCTCTCCTCCGCCTCCGCATCACCTCCGCCTCACATCCGCCTCTCCTCTCCTCCGCCTCCGCCTCACCTCCGCCTCTCCTCTCCTCCGCCTCCGCCTCACCTCCGTCTCTCATCTCCTCCGCCTGTTGTCTCCTCCGTCTCACCTCCACCTCCGCCTTCCCTCACTGCTCCCTCTCAGATCAGATCTGGTTGAGGAAGAAAGAAAGATAAGAAGAAAAAAGAGGTTTAGATCTAGTTCTGTTACAATTTAGGAGTAACTAAATTACAATAAGGGATGATATTAATTATTGTAAGGGAGTATGTAATATGTATAAGGGAGTAAATACATTCATATCTGATTCTGCTGTTTTTTTGGAGTAACTAAATTACTATAAGGGAGGAAATTGATCAGCATAAGAGAGTAACTAATATATACAACGGAGTAAATAATATACATATCTGATTCCTACTGTTGTTTGGGAGTAACTAAATAGCTATAAGGGAGTAAATAACTAGTATATGAGGAGTATCTAATATGTATGAGGGAGTAAATAATATTCAAAACTGATTCTACTGTAGTATGGGAGTAACTAAATAACTATAAGGGAGTAAATAAGTACTAATAAGATAGTATTTAATACAAGTAAGGGAGTAAATAATATTCATATATGATTCTGCTGTTATTTAGGAGTAACTAAATAGCTATAAGGGAGTAAATAACTAATATAAAAGGAGTATCTAATATCTATAAGGGAGTAAATAATATTCAGATTTGATTCTACTGTTGCTTGGGAGTAACTAAAAACTATAAGGGAATAAATAATTAGTAGTAAGGAAGTATTTAATATAAGTGAGAGAGTAAATAATATTTAATTTCTGATTCTGATAACGACAGGGCTGGGTGACGGTGACGGCAGGGCTGGGCTGCGCGATGGCGACGGCAAGGCTGCCCGACAGCTGAGAGCGACGGCGACGGGATGGCGCCACGGCTGAGGGCGACGGTGACGGGATGGCACGACGACGACAGCGACGACGACGGGCGCGACGGCGACGGGCGAGATGACGGGCGAGAGATGCGCGTGAGGGGGTGAGGCAGGGTGAGAGCGACGCGGGAATGAGAGGAACTTGTTTTCCTTTTTTGGACAGCGACTTATTTCTATTTTTGGCATATGATTGTTTGATTGCCTGACTGCTTGATTGCAGTTATCAGCTCCGGAAAAAAAACACGACAACTAGCTCTTATAATAAAAATCACGACAACTTTGAATAAATGTTTATAATAAAAATCTTTGATACAATTAGCTCTTATATTTATTTTATGGGACGTTTAACAATATATCAATTTTTGTAATCCGATTTGAAGTTTTGAACTATGATCAATATTTATAATTATAAATAAAATATCTGTTTTTCAACTCGCATAAATAAGATTAATTCATTGCATAATATTTATCTTATTTGATTTGTTTTTTATGTTATGAAAATGAAATCCAACATACCTAAGGGTTTATCGGAAATGAGGAGGTGAAATCCTAATTCATTTTCAATGAAGATTGAAGATGAACACGGCAAGGGGATTAGAATTAGGCCATGGTCAAAATATTTTTTACATGGGATTTCATTTTATTTCAATTCAATTTAATTGATTAGATTTACATATAATTTTATTAGATCTAGTTATGTGGGAATTCCAACCAATTGACATCAAATCTATTCACTATATCATGAATTTTCCAACAAAATAAAATAAAATAAATCTCGTGTTAAATAAAATGGAATTTTGATCCAGGCCCTTAATAAATTAGAATAACAATTTTATTGAAACCTGCAAAATCCGTGAATCTGACCGCATGAAAAGGTTACATGTTGGCCTTTTTCCTTTTTTTATGAAGTTTATTTTTGGGGCTAGTTATCAATTAAAAAATATTTTTTATAACCCAATAAAACCAAATATATATGAACCAAATATATATGTGTATATATATATATTGGCTAAAATATATTCCAGCATACAGATAGTCCGTATGTTGGAGTCGTTTTTCAAAATCTAAAATGTATAAAGTCGATCCGAACTTTTCAAATTGTTCTTCATATTGAAATCTCCTAAGAAACCAAAATTTATATTTTTTTCGAAATTTTTTGCTATATATTTTGCTATTTTAAAAAAATGTTGTAAATGAGTTGTAAAGGAGTATTTCTGACCCTTCAATTTGAAAATAGCATAATATATGACAAAAATTCGAAAAAAATGTAAAATTTGATCTTGAAGGATATTTTTATATGGAAAACAACTTGAATGATTTGGATCGACTGTTTGAATTTTTTAGATTTTGAGAAACGACTCCAGCATACGGGTTAACGACTGGAGTATACTTTAGCCAATCTATATATATATTAATCTGTATGCTGGAGTATACTTTAGCCAATTTATTTATATATATATATATAGAGAGAGAGAGAGAGTTTAGCTACGGTGAGTCGCGACTCACAGACCTTCCGGTGAGTCGCGATCAAAACTCCTAGATCTAGATCAAAATGACTGATCCAAACCGTCCAATATGATCTCCCTATTGAAATCTCCATGTAGACCAAATTTTTCATTTTTTCAAAATTTTTAAGTATTTTTTTGAAATTTTAGAAAATCGTTAATCTAATTGGTTCCGAACCATTCAAAAACATCAGTTTTTAAAAATCCGAAAAAAATACTTAAAAATTTCGAAAAAAATAAAAAAATTGGTTTGCACGGAGATTTCAATAGGGAGATCATATTGAACGGTTTGGATCGGTCATTTTTATCTAGATCTAGGAGTTTTAGTCGCGACTCACCGTAGCTAAACTCTATATATATATATATATATTGAAGAGCGAGTCAAATAAATAAAGGCTCCGTTTGGATGAGTGCAAGAATAAGAGAATTCCTACTCTTAAATTTATTATAAACAATCCAAACTTTTCACAAAGTTACACACTTTCCAATACTTCTTCCCTTATTCCTCTTATTCCCGCACCATCCAAACGGAAGCAAAATGACTTTGCAAAACACAACCAATTTAACCTATTTTCACACCCTTTGGGAGTCGGGAGGACCGGAGCCCGGAGGGGATTGGAGCAATCCGGATTCGTTGTTGCGCGACACACGGTGTAGCGCACTACGAGCCGTATGATCTTGATCGGACGGTTCAATTTTTACGGACCTATCAATCTAGGTTACATGCACGGGACTCCCTTATCCATTGAATCTTGATCAGACGACCAGCATGTCGCGCTACACCACGTGTCGCGCGGCAGCGGATCTCAATTTGGAGTTGGAGGGGTACAAGAACAAGAGAGGCTCTAAAAGTTTGTGCATCCCTCGTATATCCGAATGTATAAGTATAACCCATTAGATACCCTCTGTATAGTGCATAAAGAAAAAAAAAACCCAAAACCCATTAAGAAATCAAATTGATTGCCATGAAATTGGTTGAGATAATTTCTATTAGTAGACTTGTTCTTTTATTTCTTATTAATGTAAGTAAAAAATAAGAAAAAAATAATAAATTATTTTACGTATCATACAAAGTGATATAAGTTGCACATGTCAACTTTATATTTGACATACTTTTAGTTGCTAATATTTCAAGTAGAAAGTTATTTGTTTGATCATTGAATTTTCTTTTTCAAAATCACCGAGTCGATTAAGAAATCTAAGGTAGTCCTCAAACTTCTCAAAATAGAATTACCATTAGATTAACCTGACTAATATCTTTCGGTTTCTAAGTTTAAGAATAAATTGGAGAATTTCAAAATAAAAAAGAACTAAAGTAATTTATATAAAAACTTTTAGTCAAGTGAAAGTTCAAGAGCTACCAATTTATAAATAATAAAAATATTAAAAAAAGTAGATATAATATTTTTTTCGAAAATGCTCGAGGATCAGGACTCGCAGTTTGCGTCTCACGATCTAGAAATGCGTTGCAGTCTTGCAGAACTACCGATTTTAAAGAGTGAACCTTTCTCCACTTTAATAAAGATTTCTATCTTCTCGGTCTTGTTTCGATGGGATTGGAAGAAGGAATAAGGCCCAAATTTATTATAAACAATCCAAATTCTTCACAAAGTTACACACTTCCCAATACTTCTTTCCACTTCTTTCCTTCTTCTCGCATCTATCCCGTTTGGATGAGGTGTGGGAAGAAGGGAAGAAGAAATGAAGTGGGAAGAAGTATTGGGAAGTGTGTAACTTTATGAAGAGTTTGGATTGTTTATAATAAATTTATTCTCTTCTTCCCTTCTTTTCTTCTTCCCACTCCTCATCCAAACGGAGGTAGATAACTCGGAGAACTTTTTTGTTTCAAAAACCAATGTTTTTAATACCGTACTGGATATCAAATCGGCCAAGCGAAAGGTACGGAATTTTACCGGTTGTATCGGTTTCAAAAACCGAATGACGTCATATAATATAATTATCTAAAATATAGAAAAATACGTTAAACATACAAACATATATTCCTAGACCATAATGATGTTCAAATTAAAAATACAATATTCTTATATTATCAATTAGGTACCTATGTACGAGCCCCGTGAAATGTATATATATATATATATATATATATATATATATATATATATATATATATATATATATATATATATATATATATATATATATATATATAGAGTTTAGCTACGGTGAGTCGCGACTCACGGACCCTCCGGTGAGTCGCGACCAATACTCCTAGATCTAGATCAAAATGACCGATCCAAACCGACCAATATGATCTCCCTATTGAAATCTCCATGTAGACCAAATTTTTCATTTTTTTGAAATTTTTAAGTATTTTTTTGAAATTTTAGAAAATCGTTAATCTAATTGATTCTGAACCATTCAAAAACATCAGTTTTTAAAAATCCGAAAAAAATACTTAAAAATTTCGAAAAAATAAAAAACTTGGTTTGCACGGAGATTTCAATAGGGAGATCATATTGGACGGTTTGGATCGGTCATTTTGATCTAAATCTAGGAGTATTGGTCGCGACTCACCGGAGGGTCCGTGAGTCGCGACTCACCGTAGCTAAACTCTATATATATATATATATATATATATATATATATATATATATATATATGTTTTTTTTTTGATGAACCCGTAGGTAAAAAATTCATTCACCCCTTTAAAAAAAATACATATCGCAAGGCAAGAAAATAGGAAAAATATTGCCTACATAAGAAATACTATTCAATCTAGTAAAGATACTTGTAATAATAATCATTCAAAGGTACAATCGTTTCAGCTTTCTTTTTACCAAAAAAGAAAAAAGAAAATTGAAAAGATGAAGGGTACTTGACAAACTTGAGCGGTTGAGCCAGTATAAAAAATGAGAAGGATGGAGGCGGAGGATAAAAAAGCCAGGATAAGTAACTTTTTTCTTGAGAAACGAAAATGGAGGAACCTATCAGCGCAAAGGAAACTGATCAGAACCGATACACCGGTTTTTCCCATTTTTCCGGTTTTTGACCGGTATTTTCCGAATTTTGACTAACGGATTTTTTGGATCTTACCCTACCGGATCTTGACCCGTATCCGGTTTTATCGGAAATTTCCGGTAGGGTATTAAAAACATTGTCAAAAACATATGCAATCCAACTATTCAGCTTTCACTGAAAATCTACATAATATTAGTTTGTTTAAATTCAAATAGGAAGAGAAAGTTTAATATGCACTATAGTGCATAGGGCATTTCATGCACCGCGGATTTTTTCGGAGGTATTTTTTTGTAAATTGACAAATCTAATTCAACCGATCTAATCTACATATTGAAATCTCATAGAAAACCAAATTTTACAATTTTTTAGATTTTATTATTATTTTTTCGAATTTTTAAAAACATGTCATTTTTGGAAAATTTCAAATAGTACAACATTCCATAAATAATATGTTTTAAAAAATTCGAAAAAATAGTAATAAAATCTAAAAAATTGTAAATTTTGGTTTGGTATGAGATTTCAATATGTAGATTAGATTTGTCAATTTAGAAAAATATTCCCGAAATAGTCTGTGGTGCACGGAATGCTCTATGCACTATGGTGCATTTTAAACTTTCTCCAAATAGAAAAAGTTGTCCTGTTGTACTCCATGTTATTAAAGGGGTCGTTTGGATCGCTTAGGAATAAGAGGAATAGTCTATTCCTAGGCAGAAAACATTGAGAAGTGTGTAACTTTGTAAAGAGTTTGAATGATTAGGAATAAATTTATGCCTAGGAAGAGACTATTCCTCTTATTCCTAAGTGATCCAAACGGCCCCAAAAGTTATAAATTATCCGTGCCATTATCAATAAAAGAGTTAAAATCCAACAACAGTTAATATCATGAACAATCATGATAGATAAAAAGGTAAAATTGAAATAAAAAAAAATGTATAGACATATATAATACCATCATGCATAAGCACTGATCAAAATTTGCAAATATTTTATCCGTCATTAAGTAATTTAAACTTGTAAGAAGCAATTTTTCGTCTAGTGGCAAAACACTATACATTTCAAAATGATATTTAATTTTGACTAAAGTTTCGAAATCCAGTTGAGAATTCTTTAAGAACATTTAATTTAAAAAAACATAAGTTGGAAAACTTAAACCCAATTTATATTAGAAAAAGAAAATTTAAACTTTTTTCTACAGTATTAATTTAAAGACTCCTAATGCATTATTATATTATTCTTCATTTCCGCAATATTTGATAGCCAGGTTCTGTGTATGTCCAAGCGTCCAAAAATATTCATAGAGCTGTTAGTTGATGTTGAAGCTTTTTGGATAGATTGTGCCGTCAACGTAAGTTCGTTGAAGAGGAATCATACCTCAATAATAAATAAAAATCCACACATGAAACTTCATGAAATAAGATCTATATACATATATAGATCATTTTATACAATTGCATTATACATGAATCCGGATCTGCCATTACAAAAATCTGGCTAATCAGATCCTTAAGTTTCTTCTAAATGCTTTTCCTTGACAGCCACAGCTGTCAAGTTATCTCAAAAAAAAAAAAAAAATCTTCTAAATTCTACCTTCCCAAGGATAGTGGATCAAAATGTTTTTTACACGGGATTTCATTTCATTTCAATTCAATTGATTTCGCATGATTCGTTAGATCTAATTACATAGAAATTCCAACCAAATGACGTCAAATCTTTTCATTTTGATCACGAATTTTCCAACAAAATGAAATGAAATCCGATGTTAAAAAATTGAAATTTTGGTCAGGCCCAAAAGCAATTTTGTAAAGGCTACTCTACCATACATACAAGACAATTGCAAGAGATAAAAAGAGAGGGAAGAAAGTAGGGAGCGGAGATAGTCCTATGAGCAATTGTCACAGGTAACCACCCTCCAAAGCCTGATAGTCCGCCTCTTGATCTTGTTAAACTTCTTTATGATAAACAACATAAATGATTGAGATGTGTTAACTGCTTGAATTTTGACATTTGAAATAAAATCGGCACTTTGTTTTATGACCAAATTATGTTCTTGTGCCCCAGAATAGGAGTCATTTGTTTCACAATTCTTGCGAAGATAGAAGCTTCGGCCACCCACTTCACCAATTTTGTCATTCTTGTTCAAACCTGGTTATAGAGTCTGAATTGTAAGCTTGAACAGATGTAGTTTAATAGCAAATTATGTAATTTGAATGTCGAGGATCAAAACTATCACTACTGAAAAGCCAAAACCTCTTTAGAGTTAAAAACTGTCAATGCCAAATTGTTAAACCTCTTTAGGGCTGAATTATTTATTTATTTTTTAATAATTTTGACAAATAAATTCTAACTCCTTTATCACTTTTATAAAGCATCAAATTCATCTAATTTACTCAGAATAAGAAAGGGAAACAGTGCTCTAAATTTTTATCTCTTGAATTCTAAACCTACGCTTCTATTTTTGAAGGTCAGACCTATGCTTCTATTTGAAATAGGATTTATTCCATAGATACATAAAAAGTACCAACTCCAATATATTGCTAAATATAATTCTGGTAATCTTTTAAATGTAATTGAATGAGAGTTGAGAAGGAATAAATTCCCTGGGATCAAATCATCAAATTAGAAACAGCATAAGCTTAGACAGTACACAGGTATTATGTCTATGCCAATCAAATCATCAAAGGCACAAATGCAATAATAAAGAAGATAGGTGTACTCTCCTTAATACCATTTTTTTCCCCTTTGATATCACTTCATCTTAGTTCTTTTTTTTTGTTCAGTTTTCTATTTCTGTTTCATTTTCATAAACTTATGTTCTAAATCTTCTTCTTTTTTCTCCTATAAAATAAGCAATTAGCATTTAGCCTTCAATTTCTGTTGTCATGTAGTACTTTAGTATGTCTGTAGTTTGTGTTTACAGCAATTTAGGAAAATTGCTTCTATAGTTTGTGGACCATTTATCTAATAAGCAAATTCACTACACTATCAATCACCACCTACTGTTTTATATCAATAGAAAAGGAAAATAAGTAAATTAAGACATACTTTCAAGGGAGAAATGAGAGTGGTGTAGCTGGAATGAGCCAGTGATATTTGGATCGAGCGGTGGGCTCCGTCCCTCACTTCTGTACCTCAGGAGAACAGCTTTGATTGCTTCCTCCACACTTGCCCCCAGCCTAACCAAGGCCTTGACAGGCCCCACACTCCCCTCCACAGTCACACTCACTAGCACCTTCCTTTCCTCCTGTTCAAATTTGAATTCTGACCTTTTAGGATAATTTGTTATTTTAAGGCGACTGACACAATGGTTCTGAATATAAGTTGAAAGTTAAAACATGGTTCAGGGTAGGTTGACTTTCCAGAACCAAATTAATAAACGTTTGTAGTACGGCTATTATCCTATTACTAAATTTAAGAGATTTGTCAGAAAATCTACTATATACTGCAGAAAGAAAGCCCACTTTTAGTTGATGACACTAAAATTGTACCAAATTAGAAAACTAACGCCATATTGACACTTCACACAAGTAGTACGGTCATATTTATAATAGAAATTATGCAAATTTTATCACTTCATCCACTATTTTACCTCTGAAGGATCGAGCTGTCGGGGCAAAACTCCCACCTGGGGAGAGAATTCAAATATATCTTGGCAGCTAAAGAATGTAGGATTGATAAACAGAGGCGGAGGATCCTCCTTATCGGATTTCGACACGACATCATCGGGTACCAACTGAACGATCCATAACACTGGTTCGGAAGCACAACGTGGCAGAATCTTACTGGTTCGTTTCTTTCTCGGTTGCTGAGAGCGTCGGATCAAAGAGACACGGACAGGATGGTCAATCGGCGATCCCCTTTTGGTGAAGGAACGACGCCGCCTGAGGCTTGCTTCGGACATGGTTAATTGTTCGAGAGGTTTCTCTTTTGGCGAAGTTAATGAGGCGAGATGGGAGAAAAAGTGTTGAGTTGAGTTGAAGAAGGGGAAAGAGTTTTGGAGAATATTTTATAGAAAGGAATGGAGAAGCCAAGCGGAAGGTAAAGTAAAAGGGACGGGAAGTTGGAGTTGTCAGTAGCATTTATCGAAGAGATTATCGTGTAACGGATCATTAGTTTACGTTAAACATAGTTCATAAGACCCTTTGTATATTTGCAATAGTATGATGCCACATAGGAGTTGTGACTCGGTGTTTTTGAGAGTGAGAGGTTGCGTAGGTCGGACTGGTCGGTGCAGAATCCGTATTTGTGTGGACCAGTTATATAACTCCTGTATCGTGTATTCGTGGGCTCGTGGCGTGCAACTGATCCCACTAGGAATTACAACTGGGTCCCGCAAACAGTTTGTTTCTCAAATTTAATTCTCTATTATGGTCCACATCGGATCCAGATTCCCTAGTTTCAGGAGGATGCTACAGCCTAATTTTTTCTTTTTCAAATTTCAAATTACCAATGAAAATGGACTGTTTCCTTACAAAAAGTTTCCTTATTCGTCAAAATTAGAAATTCTCCTTTCAGTTTTCATTTTGAAAAAGTACTGCTATTCACGTCGTACTAATATGAATTATTTGTGCCTGATAATTAAAATAGATAAGATGATATTATAATTTAACATAATATTATAAAATACGCAAAAAAGATATTTATTGGTCTTAAATATTATATATTAACAGTAAAAAAATTTGTATAAAACATGACAGAAATTGATTCGTAATAATTATATTATTTCAATTACTAGTTACTTTACGAGATCACAAATTTTTTTTTTTACTCATTTTCTATTTATTTTATTTTCGTTTGAAGAACAATAAAAAGAGCAATGGTCATGTTTGACAGGAAGTTGACTCTTTCTCTACCGTCTTAAATTCAATTCCCATTAGTTAGAGTACTTAAATGATGACTAGAATTCAAGTTTGAAAAATATGTATTGCTGAATGCTTGCCATTCATCGCTCATGTTTGATGAAATGTTTGAGAAGAAACCAACTTTTTTTTTTTCTTTAAGATAAATCGAGGATCAAGTCTTCCAACTTATTTTTTAAATTAAATGTTTATAAAATATCTCATAGTTGGATTGCGAATCTGTGACCTCTCAATTGAGATGCAAAACCAACTTTTTTTTTTTTTTAGTTCTCTTTGGATTATTATTCTTGTTTACTGGTGATTTGTGCCACTGGTCTTTCTATCCTTAATGGTCTTTATTATGCAATCTGATTATCTCCCAATTTAATGAAACCATCTTCAAAGAAATTCCATAAATGGTTTAGCTTCTGCATATCTCTTGCTTGCTTCTTTTGATTTAAGTCCATAGTTAGCATTGAAAATCCTCTCCTTCGGTTTAAACTATATGTGACTTTTTATTGATAAATGAAAACACAGCACGCAATTATCATAATGAAAGTTTCAAAAAGACAAGAACTAAATGGCAAAAATTAAGTATGGCTTGTTAGAGGAGTCAGGTGTCTAGGTGATAGCACAAATTATCATTTGCATCTGTTGAGAATTAAAATAAAAATAGAAGGGTAAAATTGTAATTTTAGAATAATAGAAAGAAGGGGTTCCGTACATTATACCGTTAGACACAACGGTAAAATAGATTGTCTATATATATCTCTTATTTTCAACCGTTTAAAATATCAAATACCAATATCAATAAAAGAAATATTCATACTCATAAAATTAACATGGTATCAGAGCGGTAGAAATACTATGGCCTCAGATTTTCCCCGATATAACCAAAAGGCTGAAAAATCAGTCACGATACCACCAATAGTGGAACCTGTAGAGAAGGAAATAAATTCCAATCTCTGGCTCACGACTATGGCACTCTATGACCGTGATTTTCCATCATTGGCCCAAGCAAAAACCATACAAAACAACCCTCAACCAATAGATAAAAGAAACTGCCTCACTTGGACACAAGTGGTGGCTATGCTTCCCAGTGATAAGAGCAAACAAAAAGATTCCACTGGTATAAAGAAAGATCAAACTCAACAAGATCCAATAAAATTTGCTGAGCAATTTCATCAAAATTATGCTCAGAAACTCCAATCGAAGCAAGCAGTCCCTCAAATCAGTATGAAATACCTGGATCAATCGAAGGTGAAACCTGATTACTCAACAGTTTATCGACCCCCAACTACCCAAGCCATGGTTGCCAAAAATCGTGCCCCTAATTCCAAAGGGGAGATGAGAGGAGCACAGCCTTCGACGAATTGGTGTAGCTATTGTCGAAAGGAAGGGCATGATCGAGACGAATGCTGGTGTCTCAACCCTCACCTCCATCCAAATAAGAAGAGAGGGGGAGTAGGCGGCGGCCATGGCAATACAAAAGAGGAAAAGAGGATTTCGTGTAAAGTGCGACAAAGGGATCTGGTCTCGACGGAACGAAGGCATTTAGCAACTTCGATTGCCTCACATCCGAAACAAATAAAACAGGCTCAAAGTTTTCAGCTGCTGGCCCATCTGAATAGGTTGCTTGAAAAAGGTCCATTTAATTTTTCGACAAATTTCAATTTGGTTAAGCCCAGGACCAATACGGTTGACCTTGTTGAGCATAAAATAAATTATAATAATAAGCCTCCCCAAAAATGCACTAACATAGGAATTACGATGACAAACTTGACAAAAAAATATGATGACGGTAGTTGGATTTTAGATTCGGGTGCAACCGATCATATGACCGGAGATAAAAATATTTTATATGATTATCAACCAAGCAAAAATAAGGATTATGTAATTGTTGTTAATGGTGGAAAAATGGAGATTTGTGGATATGGTTCTATTGAGCTCTTTTCTAAAGAAATTAAACATGTTTTATACGTAAAAAATTGCACTTCGAATTTATTATCTATAGGAAAACTTTCAAAACAAATAGATTGCGAAATTAAATTTTCTTCTCAAAATGTTTTGTTTCGAGATTTGAAAACTAAGAAAATTATTGGTGAAGGTTTGTTAGAAAATGGTCTTTATGTTTTAAATTGTCAAAAAACTAATTTTCATATTAAGAAAGATGATTTGAGCAATCTTTGGCATAAAAGAATTGGGCATCCTTCCGATAAAGTTTTAAAATGCCTCTTTGATTTTAAAAATTTAGATTGTAGCAATTGCGAAGTGTGTCAATTTTCTAAACACAAAAAACTTCCTTTTTATTCTTCAAATAACAAAAGCGATAAATTATTTGATTTAATTCACTCCGATGTTTGGGGACCCGCTCCCGTTGACTCTTTTAATGGTTTTAGATATTTTGTTTGTGAAAACCCAGAAATATTAATTATAAGATAATCTAATAAAATGAAAATCTTCAAGCAAACAAATAAATACAAATAAATACGATTAAAAATCTAACTCAATTAATTAGCGGATAATCGACTCCCATAAAAAAATTAGAAGTCAAGTTCGTTTCGAATCTGATATAAAAATTAAATTTCGGCCATATACAAAATTTTCATGAAAATTAATTAACCAAATATCTAGTTTATATTATAGAAATTCAATTAACTATTTAGTAAATTATTATGAGTTGAAATTTGTGTTGAAACTCCTTTTCTACTACTATTGTTATCAATTTCCTAATATTCATTTGTTCTGGACCGTTTGATTGAGTTTAGCAAATCTTGATTTATCTGAGCCGTCCGATCCATCTCATTTTCTCTCTTTTATCTCTCCTCTCTCCCTTATTTTCCGAAACGGGTCATCTCCTTCACCCGTTCCCCTCTTTTCCGCGTTTTCTCTCGTGTTTCACCAATCCGAGAAATCCGCTCTTCTTTCCCTCTTTCTCTCGCCTCTGGCAGAGCTCTTGACCCCACTCTCCCTGGCTCTCTCCCCAAGCCGCGCTCTCCCTCTCTCTGTCCCTCCTAGCAACACTCGACCCCACTCCTCCCTTCCTGTCGATTGGCTGAGACCCCACTCGAATCCCTCTCGACAGCTTGTTGCGCTGTCCCCTCTCTGCTCCACACCTCTTCCTCTCGTCCAATCCGATTGGAGCCCCCACATGGTGCCTGGTCTTGTCCCCTAATTTCTCACAAACCGAGAAATTCACCCTTGACCCAAAACCCTACCATCACATCTCTTGCCCTCTCTCCCTCTGCCACCTCAGCAGCTCGATTGCCCCCACTCTCCATCTCCAGTCCATTTAAGTCACCCCTGTCTCTTCTCTCTACTCAGACCCAACACAGAGAACAGATACAAAGAAAGGAAAAGGAGCAAGAGAGAGAGAAAGGTGGAGGCTAGCGACTGGAGTGGAGACGGCGGCGGTCGATGAGGCTAGATGATGGAGCTGAAGGGAGGTGCAGTGATGTGCTGTGCTGTGCTGTGCTGTGCTGAACCATTTGCTCCATTTCCCTTCTCTGTTGGTAACCCCTTTTTCCTTGCCCTTCGTTTCTGTGTGCTTGCTTGATTGTGTGCTTGACTGAGGCAATTGATGACTAGTGTGATCTGTTAATTGATTAATGCCTCAAATCTGATTTGCGCATCTGAGCTTGTGATCTGTTTGTGCTTGAGATGGCTCACTATTCTTTTGTTGAGTTTGTGTGTTGGGGGTTGATGCCTGATCTGTTGATGGATAGACATTTCAAATTGATTTTTATGATTGATATCCGGGTGTGTAGTTGTCCTTGATATGCTATGTGTGTCTCTTTGTGTTGTCTCATGAGATTCTTGTGTCCTGTCGAGGCTTATGAATGTGGATTAGGAGACTTGTGCGGGTAATGGATCTGCTTGGTAGTTTAGACACTCAAAAATATGTTTAGAAATTAATACTAGTTGTTTAGACTTGTGTGATTGTTGTGAAGCTCTTTTGAGGCTTGTGTAATGCTGTTGTTGTTACCTCTGGTATATGGTACAGGGCTGGTTCAGGCCTTGTACCAGTCTGGTACATGTATAACTCTATATAGGGACCTCTTTGTAAGATGTTTTTGTTGTCAGGGACTCGTTTGTAAAACATTTTGAACTACTTTAGGAACTGTTTATGATAAAATCTGTTATTAAGGTCTGTTTGGTAATTGTTAAGTAAATAAATTTAATTCTGGGACTTTAACGCAAAATTTCTGTGTTTTTGGGTCGGACTTGAATTTCTGTCGGGTTTCGGATTTGATCCCCGGAACCCGTTGTGATCCGGATCCGCTTGGATCTTTGTTTCCGTGTGGGCTGTGTGCTTGTCTCTGGGCCGTTCGGCCTGTTTCCTTGTGGGCCTTTTTCCTCTGTTTGAATCCGTGTGGATTTTCTCGTGGACTTTGTGACTTATCCCTACCTGGCCCAAACTCTGTTTCTGTTTTATTTAAGCTTAAGGATGGACTTAATTAAATAGATTTTGAGAATAAAACTAGAACTTGATAAATGAAACTCGAACTAATTAATGGCTTGAAGGAATAGGCTGAATATTAAAGTAAATGCTTTCGGTCGAGAAACAATTATGTCATATTCGAAATTTAACTCGTTGGCTTTCAAATGGGAGATGATTAAAATGTCCACAAAATAATACTTTACAGATGCTATGATATAATCGGACAATATATGATCCCCAAATCCAAATCAATTAACTTGAGTTTATTTTCTTTTCTTTTCTTTTCTCTTTTAAATTGTTTTAAATTTGGAAATTTAAATTAGAATAATTTCATACTTAATTAAAACACCAACACCTAAAACATCAAAACATTTAAGTAATTATCTTTAAATATCTTAAAATATTTAAGTAGGTTTATGACGTGAACTTAACAGACTTGATATAAAAATAACATTTTTAGGTACATAAGTCTAGTAAAGTAGAAATACAAATTTTGTATAAGTATTTTCTTTTATAAAGATTATTTGGATTGGAACACTATTTAAATGATACATGAACTTGTAAAATAAGTAATACACGAGGAGCACAATAAAATCAATGTTACAGTAACCATAAAACTATTCTTTTTAAAGATTCTTTAAAATTAATAAGACATGAGAATTGACGCAAATTAATTATCAGTTATATAACTATACTACCATTATAGATATTTTCAATTAATATTATCATCTTCGAATGACAAGACAAATCCGTAAACTATAATTAGATCTTTCCTAAACCCCTATATTAATAACAGAGATAAAAAGTACCAACACGCTTTATTTACTAAAATCCTTTAAATAAAATCGTTATTGAATTTCATACTTGAGCAAAACACTATTAGAAATATTACTAAACTAAAATAGTTTATGATATAACATAACTCTAAAATGAACTGTATGAACTCATCCCAAACGTCTTCCTTCACACTCACCTTCTAAAAGAAAACTTTGTCAAATTTTTATAAAGTATTTCCATAAATATAATAATCATATATTTTAAAACAGAATCCCTTTTCAGAAGTCTTAAGTCTAACTTCCATTAAATCATAATCTGAGATCCTTTATAAATGTCTAGAGTTAAGTATGGTTTTGTATAACAATAACCAGAAATGGGGTAGACCGTTAGAATAGTTTTTGACGTAAGTTCCGTTGGTCAGGTGCACCGCAAGGCTCCTCTGGACAAGTAGACAACTTCTTTTCCGAGCACGAGACTGCAGGAGCTGGTCAGTACTCCATCGATCCTTCCGAGGAGTAGTCGCTCTGCCTCTGACTTTTCCAGGTGTGGATTGTCTTTTTATGACTATTGTGGATGCCTTAGGTTTTGTTTAATTCTTAGTTAGTAATTAGATCATTATTTAAATGTGTGCATATCATGTCATCTGCATTAAGTAAACAGTTAAGAGCATATCATTAATTTAAAGATTAGTTTTGCATATATATAGGATATGCATTCATATTAATAAAGTGATTAATAACTTAAAAGTGCTTTAAATCAACACTTGCATCTGGTGCGGATCAGGATAGTGAGACCGAGTGAGATAAGAGCGTTTTGCACGCGATTTCCATTATCGGGAGTTGGCACCCCAGCTGAATGCCGGTGGGCTCCTTATGATAGCGATCTCGAGCAACGCGTTTCTGATGATCACTCTGCAGACCGACCGTTAGGCGGTACTGCGGTCACTTGATAGTTATTTGTGTTATTATTATATCCATTTGTCTTGTGTATTATATTCCTTTGGCTTGACATTGAACTAAGAGCTGAGTGTGCCATTATATCAGACTACCTCTCGATCCCCATGAGTCAGTTGGCCGGTATCGTGTTTTACTGCCCACTTCTTTAGCGGGAATGTGGGAATAGGGGCAAGGTTGAGTAATCGAGCAAGGCTGAGTTAGGTAGATCTGTAGGTACGGTTCATGTCATTTATACTAGAATTTGTGAGATGGATTCTGGATTTTGTGTGACTTATGATTTGACCTTTGAGTGCGGGTGCTTCACTCTCGTATTATTATATGAACTCCGTACATTAGTATTCTACTATTATCCGCTTCTCCAGATACTTTTCAGATTTTACTTTTGGGCATGTCATTAGTTGTAGATTAGTAATATCATTAAATTATACTCACACTTAAAAATTATAATATAGGAATTAAAATGATCCAACCTAAGTATGGTGTAGTTCCTAACTAGTTTTAACCAAAGCCCTAGGGTTATCCTTGTTCCACCACTGAGTATTCGCGTACTCAGCCCACATAATTGCTTGTGGCGCAGGTTCAGGTTTGGTAGACTTAACAGAGGAGTTTTTGCCAGAAGACCAAGCCGAGCTGGAATAGTAGTTATCCGCTGTGCATTATTACTTATGTTTTGTTTGTATGATGACTGGAGATTTTGATGTATGATTATTTTACCAGTCTCTTGTGTTGTATGAACAAACAATGCCATTATTATGTGATATTATTTGTGATATTTGTATCTGTGACACTGTTTTATAGCCTTACGTGTGCGCAGCAGATTGTGCATACGTGGCGGGGTTGTCCTCCCCAGATTGCGGCTTGGTTTGGGGTGTGACATTGTTATTTTTATAGATGATTTTTCACGAGTGACTTGGATATATCTTTTAAAAAATAAAAGTGAAGTTTTTTCTAAATTTCAAGAATTTTTAAATTTAGTGGAAAATCAATATAATACTAGTGTCAAAACTCTTAGAACCGATAATGGATCGGAATATATAAATCAAAATTTTTCTTACTTTTTAAAACAAAAAGGAATTTTACATCAAACTACTTGTGTTTATACTCCTCAACAAAATGGAGTTTCTGAAAGAAAAAATCGTCATTTACTTGAAATAACTAGAGCGCTTCTTTTTCAAAATAATGTTCCTAAAATTTATTGGTCGGATGCCGTTCTTACTGCCACTTATTTAATAAATAGATTACCTAGTGTTATTTTGAATTATAAAAGTCATTTAGAAGTTCTTTATCAAAGAAAAATCAATATTAATCACTTAAGAGTTTTTGGATGTACTTGTTATGTTCATACAAATAAATTAGATAAGTTAGACTATACTTCTATAAAAACTATTTTTTTAGGATATTCTTCAACTAAAAAGGGCTATAAATGTTATGATCCAAAAAATCATAAATTTTTTATTTCGAGAGATGTTATCTTTTTTGAAAACGAGCCCTATTTTCAAAAAAATAATAACAAAGAGCTTGATAACCATATTTCCACAAATGATTTTGTTCTTCCCATAATTTCTAATCAAGGTATTGAGAAAGTATTTGTAGGAAATGAACAACAAGAGGAACATGACCAAAATGATATCGGCAACAACACTCAAAGTGAAACCGAAGAAGAAGAAAACACAAGTGTTGAAGAAGAAGAAGGAGAAGAAGAAAGTGCTAGTGCGGAACAAGAGGTTCCATTGCGAAGATCCACACGTTCTACTCAACCACCGGCAAGGTTACAAGATTTTGTAACCTATGAGGTTCAATATCCTATTCAAAATTATATTTCTTATGATAAAATAGGCAATAATCACCGCACTTTTCTAAGTGCAATATCCCAAATTGAAGAACCAAAAAATTTCGAAGAAGCCATAAATCAACCGGTATGGTGTAAGGCCATGAAGGAAGAACTTCAAGCCTTAGAAAAAAATAGTACTTGGACCATAGTACCATTACCCAAAAAAAAAAAACCCGTTGGTTGCAAATGGGTTTATAAAATCAAATATCATAGTGATGGTACCATAGAACGGTATAAGGCTAGGTTGGTTGCCAAGGGCTATACTCAAACCTATGGTATTGATTACCAAGAGACTTTTGCTCCCGTAGCAAAAATGAATACCGTTAGAATTTTACTTTCAATAGCGATTAATAATGGGTGGAAATTATACCAAATGGATGTAAAAAATGCTTTCCTTCAAGGAACACTCGAAGAGGAGGTGTACATGACTCTTCCACCGGTCATGTAAAAGAGAAAAATGCTAATCTTGTTTGTAGGTTAAAAAAAGCTATTTATGGGCTTAAACAATCTCCAAGGGCATGGTATGGAAAATTGTCTCATTTTTTAATTTCTTGTGGTTTTAAAGTTAGCCATTCCGATACATCTTTATTTTCAAAACATGAAAACAATGACACTACCGTTGTTCTTGTGTATGTTGATGACATAATCGTTACCGGAAATAATTTAGAAAAAATTAATGGTGTAAAAAAACAATTGAAGGACAAGTTTGAAATAAAGGACCTTGGCATACTTAAGTATTTTTTAGGCATTGAAATAGCTCATTCTACCAAAGGTTTGTTTATTTGCCAAAGAAAATATGTCTTGGATCTTTTGAAAGAAACCGATAAATTAGGATCTAAGCCGGCCTCTACCCCAATTGATAGTAATACCAAATTAAATTCCGAAGACGGTGAACTGTTGGAAAATATTAACCAATTCCAACGACTTGTAGGAAAATTGATATATTTAACGGTAACTAGGCCGGACATATCATATGCGGTAAGTCAAATTAGCAAGTTTATGCATGCACCTAGGAAACCACACTTAGATGCAATAGATAGGATATTAAGATACCTTAAGAAAACACCCGGGAAGGGTATATGGATGAAAAATAATAAATCTAACGATGTGTGTGGCTATTCCGATGCAGACTGGGCCGGGAGCTTTGATAGAAAATCAACAACCGGCTATTGCACGTTTGTAGGCGGAAATTTAGTCACATGGAAAAGCAAGAAGCAAAATGTCGTGGCTCGATCTAGTGCGGAAGCGGAATATCGAGCCATGGCATCCACCGCAAGTGAGCTCACTTGGATTAAACAAGTACTCAAAGACTTACATATTCCAATACGTAGCCCGATGAAGATGTTTTGTGACAACAACTCGGCACGACATATCGCTTCAAATCCGGTGTTTCACGAAAGAACTAAACACATTGAAGTCGATTGTCATTACATAAGGGAGAAAGTGCAAGCAAAAGAAATCGAGACTCCATATGTAAAGAGTGAAGACCAATTGGCCGATATATTCACTAAGGGACTCATTCCAAAAGTGTTTGAAGATATAATTAGCAAGCTAGGGTTAATAGACATCTATAATCCTAGCTTGAGGGGGAGTGTTGAGAATTAAAATAAAATAGAAGGGTAAAATTGTAATTTTAGAATAATAGAAAGAAGGGGTTCCGTACATTATACCGTTAGACACAACGGTAAAATAGATTGTCTATATATATCTCTTATTTTCAACCGTTGTAAAATATCAAATACCAATATCAATAAAAGAAATATTCATACTCATAAAATTAACAGCATCCTCCTCCCTCACTGTGTATTTACATTTGACTTCTGGATACATTTCTTGATTTGTTGAATTTACACTTGATTTATAATTTTATGAATGGTCTTGAAATCTAGCAAGCACAGAGATTTGCTTCACCGATGGTTTTAAAATTATAAGCACGATTTTGTCTTGGTTTAATGAATTCAAAATTTACGAGCATCAAATAATGAAAAGGGAGAAAAAAAAACCAAAACAATGCTTTTCACCAATAAACTAACATTTTTATTTTTAAATTTCAAAATTATCATATCATTAAAAAAAAATCTTTATTGATCAATCAACTTGTATTTATATTATAATAATATTGCATCACTACTGCATTACATAATTCTGATCAATGAAATTTCAATGAATACTTTTATAATTAACAACTCATATATTTATAAAAATGATTTTATTATCCATATTAATTTTTAAATTTTATACTAAACATATTTTTGAAGAAATAAAATCTGCTACAAATTTTAACTTACAAGTTACAACAGAACAATTAAGTTGGTGCGCTTCGTAAGGCTGGGTACACACTCAGATCTTGACGCAAGCGGTTTCATAGCCGCTGCGTTGACTCCGCGATCTATCATCAATAAACAGATTCGCTACATTCCTTCCATCTGTGATCTTTGCAACCAAATTAGTAAATTACACACACACCCATGAACCATCAAATTGCACAAATCCGGCACCATTCGATACCTTACAATTTCCAATTTTCCAATCAATCTCCAGACTCCAAACGCCACAGTACAACTCCCATGGCCGAATCCCAATCCTTCGCCAGGACTCCCGATTGGTCGATTCTGCCTCCCGAGCTGCTCCAAATAATCGCCAAGAAGCTCCCTGACATCTCCGATTTCGTCAAGTTTCGTGCCGTCTGCACCACTTGGCGCTCATCCGCTTGCATCTCCGATCCTCCTCCCCAGCTACCTTGGTTTCTCGAGGAACAAGATCTCCTTGGGCTTGAAGGCGATCTTCGCTTCTACTCTCTCTTCTCTGGTAAAATTCATACTGTCCCTTCTCCAAATTTGTCCAATAACTGGCTCGGGGGCCGCGCGCATGACTACATAATTTTGTACAATGCGCCTCTTTGCCAGTTCTCTCTTCTCAATCCATTGACTGGCAGGAAGGTTGTTATCCCCTTCCTGGATATTGCCGGGCCCCATCCGGTTTGGGTTGGTCCTGACCCGATCGAGAGTGGAGAGGTCGTGGTTTTGTCGGGGAATTCAGCTGATTTTAAGACCGGTATTCTGGCGTTGTATCAGCCAGTAGAAAGGGAGTGGGTGGTGATTGAAGAATCTTGCTCGTTTCATCGTCGTGATGCATACTTCAATGGAATGTATTATGCTAATGAGGAGGAAACTGGGGATACAAAAGTCATCAGCACTGTCACTCGGAAAGTGCTACATGTTGTACCACCACCTCCTGAGGATGAGAATGAGGGCGATCCTATAACGGGCGTGACGTATTTGGTGCAGTCAAGTGGTGATATATTGCGGGTGGTTTTGCATGATAATGAATTGATAGAGGTGGCTGACTGCCGCTTTTATATTTATCGATTGGATCTTCGAAGTGGGAGTGGAGGGAACCCTCGTTGGGTCAAGATTTCTAGCATTGGTGACCAGATACTATTCTTGGACGACCATAACGGTTTCTCTCTAAGTTGCAATGATTTCAGTGGATTCAGAGGAAATTCCATTTACTTCATTAAGTGGCACTCGCAAGACATCTATGATCCGCCATTGAGTTTGCTCTGTAGATATGACATAGCGGAAGCCAGAGCCGAGCCTTTAAATTTCCCTTTTACAAAGGTTGGAACTTGGATTGTTCCTAGCTTAAGATAGCTCAATGCTGTGAAATTAATAAAGGACACATATAGAGTTTTAGTTGTGTTCCTAATCTTGAGTAAAGGAGAGCACATTACTTTTAGTACGGATTGGCTTGGCCAGCATAATGTTACTTTATATCTCATTTTCTGGTGCATTTTTTTGCGTTTAATTATGTGAATGCCGAAACACTATTTTGGTTGAATTCTCTAGTTTGCTTATATGTTGTTAGTTTAGTATTTAGTGATAAATTAATTATTAGTTATTGCTGCATGGTAATTTTAATTGTTCATCCAAAATGTGGCCATATATTTTCTCAGAATAATGGGATTTACCTGTGATCTCATATCTCGGGGACAAAATGACTATATTGTTTGTACTAATTTTTGCAAAAAATGAAGGTCGTACTTTTGGCATGCATGGCACCAATTGAAAAAATAAATATCTTTTGTTGAAGTATGACTGTTTCTTCAAAAAAAAAAAATAATAAATAATAAATAAATAGGTGTGATTGAATGCTCACCATACATAGTGCGAAATTTTCAATTCTGTAGCAGTGATCATAATAGTGGGGGAATCCTTCTCTGTTTCATTGTATACATTCTGTTCTTTTTTGACATGAATTTAAGTTGTAGTCTGTCATTATTCATTAGTGATAGTTGACATTCAATTTCTGTGCAATTTAGTCTTATGCAGCTGTGCCTCTCTCAAAACATGTACATAGCTTGCTTTATTTGTTTTCTTGGAGGAGAATCAACAATTTCTTTTTATGTTCCAAACTTCCAATTAAACCTTTCAAATGCAGAATTGAAATACCCTTGTACCACTCTCCTTCATCTGTACTTTAGATGCCCAATTGGAAGAGAACCACTACCACTGCCACTGCCAATCATGCTAGCTGTCAGAGAAGCTGATCAGCGCTTCCTGGAGAAATTCTCCATATTTTCTCAAAAATATCCTGAATCTTGGATTTCATAATTCATACTCCTGTACGTGAACCCACCCAAGCTGATTAATTTTCATTTCCTCTTCACCAAAAATTGACTCGCCCTAACTGACTAACAGAAATTTAATCTTTCCTACTAGATCCTATTCGAGTACAAGCAATCCAAAACAAGTTTGACCGTAAGGCTTTGCTCCAGAATTAGGAGGAAGAAGGAAAGGGAAAGAAAGCAAGGACGATGTCAATAAACCCCAAATTTGGGGGTGAATCAAGTTTTCTCCCTTTTCATTGTTTTTACACATTGTGTCTCCCAGTTCTTCTCCGTTCACCTCCATTACTCCTGAAATTTTATTGATTGGGAGCATGCTAATCTCAGATTTGGTCAGTTTACTCTCTCCCCATTCCCCTCCTCTACTCCTTTCTGGAGCAAGGCCTAAGCTAGATTGTAAGCCTGTACATTCCCTGATCTCAAACACGAATCTGCCAACAACCCTGATAATTTTGTTGGCATAACAGTGCCTAAACGCCTAAATTAAAGATTGCCATTTTTTTGACACAAATTAGTGATAAGTATATTTAAAAATATAAAGTATGGAAAAAAAATAGTAAAAAAAAATGCGAATTTTCTTTGCTATGAGATTTTGATATTGGTTAAATTAGTTTTGTCAATTTGTTAAATCACCGACGAATATAGTTTTGATGTACGGAACTCTCTATGCATCATGAATTCATGATGCATAATAGATTTACTCATATTATAAATTACACAAAAAAATATATTTATTGGTCTTTAATATAAACTATTTGTAAAAAAATTGTATAAAACATTATGGTAATTAATTCGTTATGATTACAAACACTGTATAATTTAATTAAGAGGTAGACTAAAATCAGTCGAGACTAACGGATGAGACCGTCAGCTACAATGAAATCTCAATTTTTGAAATTCTAACAGTCAATTCGAACCATTCAACGTGTTTTCCATATTGAAATTTCGTTAAAGAAGAAATTTTATTTTTTTCTGAATATTTTTGTATTTTTTTTGGCATTTTAGAAAATTCTTAATTTAAACAATTTTGGACCCTTCAATAACAATGATTTTTAAAATCTAAAAAAAATAGTAAAAAATTCAGAAAAATGTAAAATTTTGGTCTCCAATGAGATTTCAATATAGAGAATAGATTGAACGGTTCGGATTAACCATTAGAACCTCAAAAATTGAGATATAATCGCAGCAGACGGGTCCATCCGTTAGTCGTGGCTAATTTTAGTCAAACCTCAAAAGGTTAATTAAGAGAAATTATATATAATTTATAAATAATCAATTATTAGTTATTTTATGAGATCACAAAATAGTTTTTTTTACTCATTGACTTTTTATTTTATTATTGTTTGAAGAACCGTGGTAATTTTTTACAGAACCTGACTTTCTTAATTGAGTTTTAAGAAGTTAATTCATCAAACATGTCTTAAATTCAGATTAGTTAGACTACTTAAACGATTCTTAAATGATGCTTTGGATTCAATTTTACGAAATAAATTGTTGATGTAGACTCCCTGGAGCGTCTTAGATGTTAAAGAAAATGAAACTCACTCTCATTTCAACTATTTTTTAGCTCTCTTTGGATTATTATTCTAGAAATGTTTGATAATATAAAATTGATAAAATGATATTTAATATGACATAATAGAATATACACAAAAATATACATTTATTTAAAAATAAACTATCAGTAAAACAAAATTGCATAAAACTGTATAGAAATTAATTTGTAGTAATTATGAATATTGCATAACTAAAAAATAAGAAATATCAGATATAATTTATTATCAATTAATAGTTAATTTATGTGATCACGAAGTAACTTTTTACTCGTTTTCTTTTTATTTTTTTAAAACAATTAAAAATAACAAAAACTTTTTTGCTCATTTGGTACGGTTGGGTTTACTGAGTCTGAGGGAATTGCTTTGCTCACTTCATATTAGGGAAGTGATTTGGACACCACTAAAAAGTGATACCACACCACCAAAAGAATTTCAATGACCAAAATGTCGCTCCCAACTCATTCCAGTACTTTATTCGTTGGTCTAATATTTTTTTTTGAACCGAAAGCTCCCCAAGAAGGGGAACCAAAGGCATTATCATTAAAGGTTTTAAGAGTACAACTATTCGTTGGTCTAATATAAACAAATTTGCTTTTCATCATGCTATACTAACTACCTGTTCTCATCCCTCATTTTCTTCTTTTTATTTATACTTAAACTAATGTAATTTTCATCCAGACATATTTTGACTCTATTCTTTTAATAATTGGATTTCCTGATTAGGTTCATTTGATCAAAAAAATATATTAATAATACATACATAATAAAATTTAATTAAACTTTAAGAAAGTATGCGGTTGACATAAAATTTTTTCAGCTTATCTAAAATAAATAATATTAATAATATTATTAATTTCTTATTTATTCTTTTAAATTTAGACTAAATTTTATATAATGCTTTGTCATTGTTTTTGAATGAAACTTCTGTTTGAAATGACTATGCTGCACGGATATTTAAAAATAAAATATTTTGATATATAATGTGATATTTTTATTATTTTATATATACCGTGATTTATTTATTATTTTTTAATACTTTATTTAATGTTAATACTTTTGTTTCACCAAATTAAATGCTTTATTTTTTGTATTATTCCTATCAAGTGGAAAGTCAAAGGGAATTTGATGCGTTCTACTTCTTCGGTCTTGACTGAGTTTGAGTGCTTTGTTAATTCTATCTATACATTATTTAATCAGACAGTTCCAAATTTAACTGAACCAACGAAAAAAAGTTTTGTCGAATTTATACCGCATGTCAACTAAGATCCTTAAAATACATATATTATGTCTGTTTATACATAGCCCTCAAACCAGCAATTAAATTGTAAAATAAAAAATAAGTGAAATCCAAATTTCATCATGCTAAAAAAAATGCCACAACTTCATTCACCTCTGACGAGATGGAGCAAGATAGAATGAGTTGGGAGTGTGAGGGTATTTTGGTCATTAAAAATTTTCGGTGGTGTGGTATCACTTTTTAGGGGTGTCCAAATCATTTCCCTTCATATTATGAGATTCACTCCTACAGACCTACGGCCACAAATGACCAAAATACCCTCTATACTCTTTCATCTTTTTTTCCTTCCTTCGATGGAGAAGCAATGACATTTTAGTCAATATGGGAGTGAATATCTGAGCAAAGCAATTCTTCTAGGTTTCATAGCCGCCGCGGTGACGACTGAGATCCCAATCTTTCCTCAATAAACAGATTCACTACCTTCCTTCCATCTCTGCATCCCACAGCATTACTCCTGTCCCTAAACACCGCACTACTACTCCCATGGACGGATCCCGACCTCTCCCTAGAACCCCCGATTGGTCGATGCTTCCTCCCGAGCTGCTCCAAACAATCGCCAGGAAGCTCCCTGACATCTCCGATTTCGTCAAGTTTCGCGCCGTCTGCACCACGTGGCGCTCCTCGGCACGGGTCTCCGATCTTCCTCCCCAGTTACCTTGGTTCGTCGAGGTCAAGGGCGCAGGTTACATCATCGAGAACTTTACAAGCAACATTCGTTTCTACTCTCTCTTCTCTGGTAAAATCCATACTATTCCTTCCCCAAATTCCTCAGGAAATTGGCTCAGGGGTCCCGCGCATGACTACATAGTTTTGTACAATAAGGCGAGTCGCCAGATCTCTCTTCTCAATCCTTTGACTGGTAGAAAGGTGGGTCTCTCCTGCCTGGATTTTGTTATGCCCCATCCTGTTTGGGTTGGTCCCGACCCGATTGAGAGTGGAGAGCCTGTGGTTTTGTGTGGGAAATCAGCTGATTTTGAGACCGGTTTTCTGGCATTGTATCAGCCGGCCGAAAGGGAGTGGGTGGTGATTGAAGAGCCTTGCTTATGCTCCTCGGGTTGCTGTTACTTCAATGGAATGCTTTTTGTTAAGGAAATGGTAACTGAAACTCGGGATACAAAAGTCATCGACACTGTCACTCGAAAGGTGGTACATGTCGTACCGCCACCTCGTGAGGATGATTACGAGTGTGATGCTATAATGTGCAGGATGTACTTGGTGCAGTCAGGTGGTGATATATTGCAGGTGGTTATGCACTATAGTGAATTGTTAGAGATGGCTGACTGCCACTTTCATATTCATCGATTGGATCTTCGAAGTGGGAATGGAGGGAAGCCTCGTTGGGTCAAGATATCTAGCATCGGTGACCAGATACTATTCTTAGACCAATATAATGGTTTTTCTCTGAGTTGCAGAGATTTCAGTGGATTCAGAGGAAATTCCATTTACTTCATTAAGAGGCACCGAGACATCCATGATCAGTCATTGAGTTTGCTCTGCAGGTATGATATAGAGGAAGCCAGAGCTGAGCCTTTAAATTGCCCTTTTGTAGGTGATGGAACTTGGATTGTTCCAAGCTTAAGATAGCTCAATGTTGTGAAATTCATAAAGCACACACACTGAGTTTAGTACTTTAGTCGTGTTCCTAATCTTCAGGTTAGAGGAGAACGCATTACTTTTAGTATGGATTGGCTTGGCCAGCAGAATGTTACTTTGTATCTCATTCCTAATCTTCATGTCTAGTTGTGGGTTTAAGCATGTGAATGCTGAAGAATTATTTAGTTGAATTCTCTAGTTATACTTAAATGCTATTAATTTAGTATTTAGTGACAAATTGATTATTAGTTATCACTGCATGGTATTTTCAATTGTCATCCAAAATGTGGCTATGTATTTTCTCAGAATAATGGGATCTACCTGTGATCTCAGATCTCAGGGCAAAATGACTATATTGCTTCTACTAATTTTTCTGAAAAATGAAGGTCGTACTTTTTGGCATGCATGTCACCAATTGAAAGTAAAATAAATATCCTTTGTTGAAGTGTGACTGAATGCTCATCATATACAGGTGCAAAATTTTCACTTCTGTACCGGTGATCATAATAGTGGGGCAATCCTTCTCTGTTTCATTATATAGTATATACTTAACTTCTTGTTCTTTTTTGATATGAAATTAAGTTGTAGTCTTCCATTAGTGATAGTTGACGTACAATTTCTCTACAATTAATGTTGATATATCCTTTAGTGTTATGCGGCTGTGCTTCTCTCAAAATATGTACATAACTTGCTTTATTTATTTTCTTGGAGGAGAATCAACAATTCCTTTATATGTTCCAATTAAACCTTTCAAAGGCAGAATTGAAATACCGTTGTACCACTCTTCTCCGTCTGAACTTAGATGCCTAGTTGGAAGAGAACCATTACCAACAAGATTGGTTCCAATACTGAGTCATAGTCATAAAAGCAGCCTGGCAGGGCCAGGTCGCTGTCAGAGAAGCTGGTCAGGAGAAATTCTCCGTATTTTCTCAAAAAGATCCCTGTATTATACCTCAGGAAGCAAGAATCTTGGCCATAGTTGCAGCAAGAAAGAATCTTACATGGAACTTTTTACCAGCAGGTTGTGGTCTTGTGGAGGCACCCCTTTTGAGTTCTGTTGTTCACATAGCTTCCCTATGGCCCTACTAGTTTGTTTTTATTTCTACTGTTGCAGTTTTACTGTTTATGTTTTTTAATTTTTAGTTTCTTTTTCTGTCAGTTTTTGGGCAGGGTGAGACTCTGTGAAGGATGCTTTCTTTCAAGGTTAGATAGGGAAATGCAAGGAATTTTTAAGAGACTTTGATCGAAACTCATATGTATCTGTTTTCTTTTTAATGAATTCTGCCTAATGGCCATTAATAAAAAAAAAAAAATTCCTCTTCACCAAAATTTAACTTGCTCTAACTGACTAACAGAAATTTAATCTTTCCTAACTTGATCCTATTCGAGTACAAGCAACCCAAAACAACTTTGATCTAGGGCTGTCAATGGGTACGGTACGGTACGGTACGGTAGAAGGTATTTTCATTATCGTACCCGTTAAAAATAGCTTTACCCGTACCCTACCCGTACCCGTTAAAAATAGCTTTACCCGTACCTTACCCGTACCCGTTAAGAATTAACGGTACGGGTACGGTAACGGTAAAAAATGAATATAATAATAATAAAATTTGTACACTCTGTATAAATAAATTATATCAATAAGTATATTAATAAAGTGCAACAATGGTGGTGAATATTTTAGGTTTATGCTTTTTTATTTTTTCGTACACTGAATGGAAAGAATTATAAATCTTAAATAAAATCTAGCAATATTTTTTTACCAATCATGCAATATAAGATGCCATATGTATCATGTAATTGTATCTTTTTAATTGTGGCAATTACCCGTTATGAAAACGGTACGAAATAACTTTTACCCGTACCCGTACCCGTACCCGTTAAATTAACGAAAAAATTTCCTTACCCGTACCCGTACCCGTTAACTTAACGAAAATAAAACTTTACCCATATCCGTCTTATACGGTACGGTACGGGTTGGGTAAACGGGTAAACGGGTTTCATTGACAGCCCTACTTTGATCCTAAGCTAGATGTAAGCGTGTACACTCCCTGATCTCAAACACGAATCTGCCAAAAACCCTGATAAATTTGTTGGCATAACAGTGCCTAAATGCCTAAATTGAAGATTGCCAGTCTTTGATACTAATTTAGTGGTAAGAATATTCTAAAAATATAAAGTATGAAAAAAAGTAAAAGAAAATAAAAAATTATGAATTTTTTTGGCTATGAGATTTCAATATTGGTTAATTAGTTTTGTCAATTTGCATAATCACCGACCAATATAGTTATTATGCACGTAACCCTATATGCATCATGATGCATAATAGATTTACTCATATTATAAAATACACAAAAAATATTTATTGGTCTTATAAAAATATAAACTATTAGTAAAGAAAACTGCATAAAGCATTATAGAAATTAATTCGTAATGATTATAAACATTATATAATTAAATTAATTAAGAAATATTATATATAATTGTTATAAATGGAATTATATATTGATTGTCTATTTTCATTATTCCTATTAATTGTATGAGATCTATAGCATTAATTAGAAGATTTATTTTTGCCTTATAAATAGAGGATGTATACTGTAATCTAGATTGAGCAATTGTTGAGAAAGAAATACAGAACACCAATTTACTCTCTCTTTTTTCTTTGTCTCTTCCACCTTTCACTTTATTTTATAACACGTTATCAGCACGAATCGCTCGAGAGGAAAAGGTAAAAGGGTTTTGATTGAAATAGATTAATTTTCTTTTTGTATCTTTTTTTCTCTCCGGAATCATACGTTTAGATTTGTTTAAATATTTTGAATAATTGCAAATGTACATCCCGTAGTTATTTGTAATTCAAACCGTAACTTTTGCAATCTGTTTATATATGTTGAGATTCATTCTTTGTTTAGATCTGTTTAGTTTCCATAGGTATTTTTTTTCTTTTTGATTTTGTTGTGAAAAGGTAATCCGTAAGTATTAAAAAAAAGGAAGAAAGTAAAGGCTTGACTTGAAATTTTATTTCGTAAATAATTTTTACATGCGATATGACCAGAAGTTCATAAATATATTTCTTTCTTAATTTCGTTTTGTTTTTTAAGGATATTCGAATCTGAATTTTTTTCGTTTGAATTTATGAAAATCATTTCCCGAAGTGAATGACGATGGAAATAATTAGTTTAATGATATTATTCAAACTTGAAAGTTTATCAAGAACCCGAAGTTCTTATTACATGAAGAACCTGAAGTTAATATTTCGATTAAAATTATTTAGAACCTGAAGTTCTTGATGCTCTTGAAGTAATTTGTTTAGAACTTGAAGTTCTTGATTTTTAAATTGATTTGCTTAGAACATGAAGTTCTATTATAAATTTCATATAATCAAAAGTTATGGAACGCCACTAAATATTATAAATAACTTGAAGTTATTATTCAAATCTGAAATTTTATTTCAAAGAACTTAAAGTTCTATTTTTAATTAATAACCAGAAGTTATTATTCAAAGCTGAAATTTTATTTCAAAGAACCTGAAGTTCTATTCTTAATTAATAACCAGAAGTTATTATTGGACATTAAATGAGAAAATAACCTGAAGTTATTTCATTTAAATTCTTGTGCAGTCAAACGATTTAATAATCAGAAGTTATTAAATAAAATTTTTTTTCTATAACCTGAAGTTATAATTAAGTTATTGTATGTTATTTTATTTACTTTATTCATTCATTTTATTTATTTATTTATTATTTATTTATCTCGATTTATTTATTGTAACTTGAAGTTACGATAACCTGAAGTTATGATGAAAGCATGTTAGTACTCTCGAAAATTTTTCCAAAGAAAAATGTGACCATCAAAATAAAAAGCTCGTTATAATTTTGTTAGTACAATTCTCCATATTTTATATTTCAAATTTGCTCTAGTAGTAGCAAAAGATACTTCAAGTTAGTATCATGTATCCTAATGCGAAAGAACGAGTTTCTAATAAATTAATCAATCACGTGAAAATCTATTCCCTAAAGCGAATTTGAGTCTATATGAATAGATGACATTAGCATGGTCGCATTAATTTTTGCAATGAAAAAGAAAAATCATCTTGAAGATGTTTGTGACATATGCGAATAAAATAAAGTTAGTTTAATTTTCTTTTAATTTAATGTACGTCATTGAATTCATTAGTATGGGAATATAAGCAACTTAATTTTTTTAATTTCCTTTTAAGGTTAATGTACGGGAATAAATTAATAAAGCAAGTTTTATTTTATTTTAAGGAAAATGACTGACGCAATGATAAGTAAAGAAGATTCATGTCTAGTAGACAGCGGAACTACAAATACAATATTGAAAAGTAAGAAATACTTTTTGCAATTGCATCTCGGTGAGACTAATATCCAAACTATTTCTGGCTCAAGTAATATTATTGAAGGCTCCGGAAGAGCTTGTATTTTGTTACCTAAAGGAACAAAATTAATAATAGATGATGCATTATATTCAAGTAGATCCAGAAGAAATCTACTAAGTTTTAAAGATATTCGAAAAAATGGTTATCATATTGAAACTATGAATGAAAAAAATTGCGAACATCTTCATATCATATCTATTAAAAATGGCCAGAAAAATATAATGGAGAAATTACAAGCATTATCAAATGGACTATATGGTACATATATAAGTACAATAGAATCAAATATGGTGACTAACCAGAAGTTAATTGATCCAAAATTATTTACATTATGGCATGATAGATTAGGTCATCCAGGAAATATAATGATGAGGAGAATAATTGAAAGTGCAAACAGACATCCCCTAAAGGACCTGAAGATCCTGTTATCAAAAGAATTGACATGCCAAGCATGCTCTCTTCGAAAGCTAATTACTAGACCATCTCCAAATAAAGTTGGACCTGAGCTCCATCATTTTTAGAACGAATTCAAGGAGATATATGTGGACCTATTACACCGTCATGTGGACCATTTAGATATTTTATGGTTTTAATTGATGCATCAACACGTTGGTCACATGTGTGTTTATTAGCAACAAGAAATGTTGCATTTGCTAGATTATTAGAACAAATTATCCAATTGAGAGCTAACTTTCCAGATTATCAAATTAAAAGAATCCGACTTGATAATGCAGGAGAATTTACATCCCAACCTTTTAATGATTATTGCATGTCTATTGGGATTACTATAGAACATTCAGTGGCACATGTTCATACACAAAACAGTCTAGCAGAATCATTGATTAAAAGGTTACAATTAATAGCTAGACCATTACTTATGAAATCTAGTTTATCATCTTCTGCATGGGGACATGCCATATTACATGCTGCAGCACTAATTAGATTAAGACCAACTGCTGATCATAAATATTCTCTGTTACAATTAGTCTCCGGAAGAGAACCAAATTTATCTTATTTAAAGATATTTGGTTGTGCAATATATGTTCCAATTTCTCCTCCACAACGCACAAAAATGGGACCTCAAAGAAGGTTGGGAATTTATATTGGTTTTAACTATCCTTCCATTGTCAAATATTTAGAACCATTAACAGGAGATGTTTTCACAGCAAGATTTGCTGATTGTCATTTTAATGAATCAATATTCCCAAATTTAGGGGAAGAAAAACAAAAGCTGGATAGACAAGTGACATGGAATTCATCGTTGTCTTATCTTGATCCTAGAAGTGGTCAATGTGAACTTGAAGTTCAAAAGATTATAAACTTACAAAGAATTATAAATGAATTGCCCGATGCATTCACAGATATAAATAGAGTCACTAAATCACATATTCCAGCTATTAATGCACCTGCTCGAATAGATATTACAAAATTATTAAATGAATCTCATGAACGTAGAAAACGTGGAAGACCAATTGGTTCTAAGGATGTAAATCCACGAAAAAGAAAAGAGCAGAATAAAGCAGTTGGTACAACCTCAGAAGAGGTTTACAAAGTTCTGAAGAAACTAAATCTCCAGAAGAGATTAATAAAGTTCTAGAAGAAACTAAAATCTTTGAAAAGATTAAGAAAGTTCCAGAAGAAACCGAAGTACCAAATGATTATGAGATTTCTATAAATTATGTGAAAAATAATACAACATTGAATAGGAATAAAACTCAAATTGATGAAATTTTTGCATTCGTTGTAGCTAGTGATGTTATAAGCGAAGAAGAGAATGTGCCAAAAACCATAGAAGAATGTAGACAAAGAAATGATTGGTATAAATGGAAAGATGCCATACAAGCTGAATTAAATTCGCTTGATAAAAGACAAGTATTTGGATCGGTAGTCCAGACGCCCAAACATGTTAACCCCGTAGGTTACAAATGGGTATTTGTCATTAAAAGAAATGAGAAAAATGAGATCGTGAGATATAAAGCAAGGCTAGTGGTACAAGGGTTTACACAAATATATGGAATCGATTATGAAGAAACGTATTCACCTGTAGTGGATGTGACAACTCTCAGATTTTTAATAGGTTTTGCAGTCACAGAAAATCTTAAAATGCAACTTATGGATGTTGTCACAGCTTATCTATATGGTTCACTTGATAGTGACATATATATGAAAATTTCCGAAGGATTAAAAATGCCTGAAGCATATAAATCAAAGTCTAGAGAAATGTACTCCATGAAATTGAAAAAATCTTTATACGGACTAAAACAATCAGGTCGAATGTGGTATAATTGACTTAGTGAATATCTTTTAAAAGAAGGATATAAGAATAATACAATTAGTCCGTGTGTTTTTATTAAAAAAATCAAATTTTGGTTTTGCAATCGTTGCAGTGTATGTTGTTGATTTAAACATTATAGGATCTCTTGAAGAGATTGAAAATACTGCAAAATTATTGAAAAAGCAGTTTGAAATGAAAGACCTTGGTGTAACTAAATTTTGTCTCGGTCTGCAGATCGAGCATTTAAAGAATGGAATATTTATCCATCAGTCAAATTATATTGAAAAATTACTAAAGAAGTTTAATATGGATAAAACTCATCCTTTGAAAATACCAATGGTCGTACGATCGTTAAATATAGAGAATGATCCTTTTCGCCCCCAAGAAAATGATGAAGAAGTATTTGGTCCTGAAGTGTCATACTTAAGTGCAATCGGAGCATTATTATATCTTGCAAATAATATCAGGCCTGATATTTCATTTGCTGTAAATTTACTATCAAGATATAGTTCTAAACCAACCCGAAGACATTGGAATGGAATTAAAGATATTTTTCGCTATCTTTGCGGAACTCGAGATATGGGGCTATACTATGAAAAAGATATAAAATCTAATCTAGTTGGATATACAGATGCAGGATATTTATCAGACCCGCATAAAGCAAGATCTCAATCAGGATACATATTTACTTATAGTGGAACTGCGATTTCATGGCGATCGACAAAACAAACTCTAACGGCTACATCATCAAATCATGCTGAACTAATTGCTCTCTATGAAGCGAGTCGAGAATGTGTTTCGTTGAGATCAATAATTCAAAATATTCAAGAAGAATGTGGGCTTCAAAACATTAAGGAAAATCCTACTCCAATATATGAAGATAATGCAGCTTGCATAACACAAATTAGAGAAGGATATATCAAAGGAGATCGAACTAAGCACATTGCGCCGAAGTTCTTCTCGGCACATGATCTACAAAAGGATGGTATAATAGATGTTCAAAAAATTCAATCATGCAACAACTTGGCCGATCTATTCACGAAGTCTTTGCCAACAAGAATTTTTGAATAACTAAGAAAGAAGATAGGTCTACACCGACTGAAGGATGTCCAATAATGTCAAAATGAGGGGAAGCATTATACATGCTGTACTCTTTTTTCTTATCCAAGTTTTTATCCCAATGGGTTTTTCTTGATAAGGTTTTTAATGAGGCAGTATAAATGATCCAGAAGTATCATATTAATATTGATCCTGAAGTATCATATTACTGGTGTATAATGAAAGATGAACAAAAGGGAAGTGTTATAAATGGAATTATATATTGATTGTCCATTTTCATTATTCCTATTAATTGTATGAGATCTATAGCATTAATTAGAAGATTTGTTTTTGCCTTATAAATAGAGGATGTATACTGTAATCTAGATTGAACAATTGTTGAAAAAGAAATACATAACACCAATTTACTCTCTCTTTTATCTTTGTCTCTTTCTCTTTTCACTTTATTTCACAACAATAATTTATTAATAATCAATTATTATTTATTTTATGAGATCACAAAATAGTTTTTTTTTACTCATTTTCTTTTTATTTTATTATTTGTTTAAAGAACAGTGGTCATTTTGACGGGAACCTGATTTTCTTATTTGAGTTTTAAGAAGAAGTTAATTCATCAAACATGTCTTAAATTCAGATTAGTTAGACTATTTAAATGATGCTTAGGATTCAATTTTACGAAAAAAATTGTTGATGTAGACTCCTGGAGCGTCTTTTAAGAAAATGAAACCCACTTATGCAATTAACTATTCTGTCACTGTCATTTCAAATATTTTTTTAGCTCTCTTTGGATTATTATTCTTCAAATGTTTAATAATACTAGCAAAAAGATGCCCTCGATATGTGGGCAAATAAAAAAAATAAAATGTTGATATTATTTTTTGTTATATATAAAATGTTATAGACAATAAAGATATAGTAAAATCAATAATTTAGTCTTTCCTTTTAAACAAATAGCTAATTTGGTAGTAACTTATTTTTTTTAAAGAAAAAGTCTAACATTGATCTAGACCACTGATCAAATCAAATTACATAAATCAATGGTCCATAATTGATATAGAAATTGTTTACACTCTTTTATATGACAAATTTACTCCTTTTATATGATGCTTTATAAGTAGTATAGATAGATATAGATAAAATAGATAAAATGATATTTAATATAACATAATAGCTTAAAATAAACAAAAAATATACATTTATTTAAAAATAAATTATTAGTAAAAAAAATTGCATAAAACTGTATTGAAATGAATTTGTAGTAATTATTAATATTACATAACTAGAAAATAAGAAATATCAGATATAATTTATCATCAATTAATTGTTACTTTATGTGATCACGAAGTAACTTTTTACTCGTTTTTTTTTTTTACTTTTTGAGAACAATTTAAAATAAGTTAAATAACAGAAGCTTTTTTTTTTTTTGCTCATTTGGTATGGTTAGGTTTCCTGACGGAATTGCTTTTCTCCAATCCAGCAAACGCCGTACTACAGCTTGCATGGCCATATGTTTTGATTCCTGACTAACTAAATAAAGAGTTATCTTTGAATTGAAAAAAGAAAAAAAGGAATGGGATATAGAATGCAAAAATGAATTCTATTTAGTAATTTAGTAATAATATCCTTCTAGGTATGAAGGATGGCACAGAAATATGAAATCCCAATCCATCGCCAGATCTCCTGATTGGTCGGTCCTTCCTCCTGAGCTGCTCCAAATAATCGCCAGGACATCTCCGATTTTGTCAGGTTTCGCGCCGTCTGCACCACGTGGCGCTCCTCGGCCTGCGTCTCCCATCCTCCTCCCCAGTTACCTTGGTTCCTCGAGGACGCAGGCAACCTTCGTTTCTACTGTCTCTTCTCTGGTAAAATCCATACTATACCTTCCCCAAATTGCTCAGGAAACTGGCTCATGGGTCCCGCGCATGACTACATAATTTTGTACAATGCAAGTAGTTGCCAGATCTCTCTTCTCAATACTTCGACTGGTAGAAAGGTGGTTCTCCCTTTCCTGGATATTAGTATGCCCCACCCTATTTGGGTTGGTCCTGACCCGATTAAGAGTGGAGAGCCCGTGGTTTTGAGGGGGAATTCAGCTGATTTTAAGACCGGTATTCTGGCATTGTATCACCCGATAGAAAGGGAGTGGGTGGTGATTGAAGAATCTTTCTCATTGCATTATCCTGTCGCATACTTCAATGGAATGTATTATGTTTATAATAAGAAAACTGGGGTTACAAAAGTCATTGACACCGTCACTCGAAAGGCGGTACATGTCGTATCGCCACCTCATGAGGATGACTACGACTGTGATGCTATAGTTGACGTGACGTACTTGCTGCAGTCAGGTGGTGATATATTGCGGGTGGTTTTGCACAATAATGTATTGTTAGAGGCTGACTGCCACTTTCATATTCATCGATTGAATCTTCAAAGTGGGAATGGAGAGGAGCCTTGTTGGGTCAAGATTTCTAGCATTGGTGACCAGATACTATTCTTGGACAAAGATAACGGTTTCCCTCTAAGTTGCAAAGAGTTTAGTGGATTCAGAGGGAATTCCATTTACTTCATTAAGTGACACTCCCAAGACATCTATGGTCTGGCATTGAGGTTGCTCTGTAGGTATGATGTAGAGGAAGCCAGAGTGGAGCCTTTAAATTGCCCTTTTGTAAAGGGTGGAACTTGGATTGTTCCTAGCTTAAGATAGCTCAATGTTGTGAAATTAATAAAGCACATATATTGAGTTTCAATTGTGATCCTAATCTTCAGGTTAGAGGAGAGCACATTACTTTTAGTATGGATTGGCTTGGCCAGCACACTGTTGCTTTGTATCTCATTTTCTGGTATATATATATATATATTTTTTTCTTTTTGATGGTTTAAGCATGCGGATGCCGAAATATTATTTGGTTGAATTCTCTAGTAATATTTATGTGTTATTTAGTATTTAGTGACAAATTGATTATTAGGTATCACTGCATGGTAATTTTAATCGTCATCCAAGTTGCAGCTATGTATTTTCTCATAATAATGGGATTTACCAGTGATGTGATCTCGCATCGGGACGAAATTATTATACTGCTCTCCTAATGTTTGCAAAAAATGAAGGTCGTACTTTTGGCATGCATGGCACCAATTGAAAGTAAAATTAATAACCTTTGTTGAAGTTCTCGCCATATATAGGTGCAAATTTTTCACTTGTAGCTGTATGATCGTAATAGTGGGGCAATCCTTCTCTGTTTCATTCTATACATAACTTTTTGTTCTTTTTTGGCATTGAATTAAGTCATTAACTAATAATATTGTAATCTGTCTTTACTAGTAATAGTTGACGTTCAATTTCTGTACGATTGATGTTGATATACCCTTTAATCTTATCCTGTACATCATCGCTTTCTTTATTTGTTTTCTTGGAGGAGAATCATCAATTCCTTTATATGTTCTAATTAAACCCTCCAAATGCAGAATTGAAATACCCTTGTACGGTTTTACCACTCTTCTTCCTCTGAAAGTTAGATGCCCAATTGGAAGACAACCACTACCACCAAACTCGGTTTCAAAGCTGGGTCATTGTGGTGGAAGTGGCCTGACCGTCAGGCCGCTACGAATCTTACTAGCTGTCAGAGAAGCTGATTAGCTGATCAGCAGTACCAGGAGAAATTCTCTATATTTTCCTCAAAAGGATCCCTGTATCTTGGATTTCGTACACCTGGACCTGAACCTACCCAAGCTGATTGATTTTCATTTCTTCTTCACCAAAACTTGACTCGCCTAAACTGACTGACAAAAATTTAATCTTTCCTACTTGATTCTAATCGAGTACAAGCAACCCAAAACAAGTTTGATCCTAAGCTAGATTGTAAGCCTGTACACTCCCTGATCTCAATAACGAATCTGCCAAAAACCCTGATAAATTTGTTGGCATGGTACTGCCTAAATACCTAAATGCCTAAACCTATTAATTATGTTGGTATAACAGTGTCAGATAACTCAAATCCCGAGCCTAGTTTCCAGAAATTGGAATGCAAGCTCATTCAAGTTGCAAACTTGACCAAATATAAAATGAACCTGAGTTGAAATTTCACAATAAAACTGCCATCATTGGGGAAAAATATACAGAGGCCTGTCATCAGTCGTGTGGTTGCATTATGAAAACCAAAATACAGTGGTGAACAATGAACACAACACATAAGCATGTAGAAATCGTAACACCGAAGGACTTGTTCTTGTGTATGTAAATTCACAAGGTAGCAGTCCATTGAATCAACATAAACCACACCATTTTGGATCAGCAGAAATGACATGATTGTAGTAAATTAGGAAAACAAAATACCATTACATTGCATAAGAAGAAACCAAACCTCTTTGGGATTAAAAGCCATGATGCAGTAGGGCTGAGCTGTCAACAACTGTTGAGGGGCCGACATTGCCCCAAAACGAACTCTGATGAGGCAAGCTAGGGATAGGGCTTGATTTGCTGGTTAGCATGACATTGATTTCCTTCATGTTCGGCCTCATTTGAGGTTCTTCTAGAAGGCATAGCAGTGCTATGTGTATGCATCTTCTTATTTCTCCTTCCGAGCAGGGTTCATTAAGTCTTGCATCTTTTAATTCTAGTAATCTTCCTTCATTCAAGTATTGAAGTACCTAAATGATTGTGCAAAGTAAAAGCTGATTTGTTAAAGGGGGAGGGAGACGTAGAGAGAGAGAGAGAGAGAGAGAGAGACAGAGAGAGAGAGAGAGAGGGAGGCATTTACAAGACTAATAAGACCGGTAGGATGAAAGGTGTTTCTTTCGCCGCTGATTGTTTCCAGAATAACCATTCCAAAGCTGTATACATCAGCTTTAGTTGACAACATTCCGTTTTGTAGTTCTGGTGCCATGTATCCTCTGTAAACATCAATAAATATTCGAAGTCAATGTTTCTTGCATATTTAATAGGTCTGTTCTCCGGAATTAATCTACTCAATCCCTTCTGATATCAACAACTATAATTGTTCTGCATAACAAGTTCCTTTTTATTCTCTGTTTTTTTTTTCTTTTTCTTTTTAGAGGTTCAATTCTCAGCATTAATCAAAATTGCTAATTAGTTATTTACAAAAAGTTATAAGAAAATTGAAATATAGACCGAAAGTCGTTCACTAACAATGTCCCGACAATAGAGGCATTCGGGAAAAAAGAGCGCTCTTCTTCAAAAAGCCTTGCAAGGCCAAAATCAGAGATTTTAGGGACCATTTTTCTGTCTAGTAGAATGTTTCCTGGCTTCACATCCCGATGAATCACGATATCGCCGTTATCCTCGTGGAGGTAAAGAAGACCGGAGCTAATTCCTTGTAATATTTTGTATCTCTGCTCCCAGTTTAGCTCTGAGGCCCCTTCTGGAAGTCCTGTGCCAATGTTAAATCTTCTTTGTTATTTATCAAAGTAATGCTCACATCATATCTTTTATGTGTAAAATAAAATCTGACTCTTAACCAATTAACTCAAGTTTTCAACTATTGTACGTTATTTAGCAATCCCCTTTATTCTTTTCCATTCAATAGCGATCCTTAATACCAAACTATATACATGACTAGATCTACAGATTAGAAAGTAAAGAGTTAGATTAAAAATAGGTAATGAATGAATAAAGGAAACCCCTAGTGATCTTGCAATTATTTCATATTCATGTCATATTCAACAATTTGAAAATAAAACAAATGAAATTGTGTATAACATACCGAACAACATTCGATCAAGGCTATTGTTTTGCATAAATTCGTAACATAGCATTATATCTTGTTGTTGTACGCAAAATCCCTTTAATTTAACAAGATTCTTGTGCTTGAGCCTTGCAAGTAGATAAAGCTCATTTTTAAGCTGTTCTTTTCCCTTGCTTGCATATTTCGAAAGTCTTTTAACTGCAATTTCTTCACCTCTGTCTAGAACTCCCTACAGCAATTCAGACGTGTTCTTAAATGATGCAACACATCAATAAACAATCACCACAAAGCACAATATGAGCGTTATTAAATAATAACAGAGTACAAATAAGACAGAAATATGATCTTACCTCATATACTTGTCCAAGCTGTCCTTCGCCAATGATGTTTGCTTTACTGAAATCACCCGTCGCTTTTCTTATGGTATTGAAGTCGAAAGATTCAAAAATTTGAATATCTTCTTGGCCATCAGATGAATTATAGTCTACAGGTTAATGTAAGAATGAATGAAGTTTGACCCGAGCAATAGCTAGTTATGAATACATCACACATGAACGATCTTGATCAGAGATTTATTGTCTTATACTTGTCATACCTCCTGTTTGTAGAGGTTTGTTGAATAGCCATCTTATTGGTAATTTCCTTATCAGGATTAGTGCTGCTATTAGAATCAGGACTGCAGCAATACCGACACCCACAATGATGAAAATTATTTTCCAATTATGTGACCCTGGTAAGGCAGAGATAGATAATCAATAAGAGAAAGGTCCAATTAGTCCTAGTCCGCCAGCTAGTATTAATTACCAACTCATGTATTCTTTTTATGTAATGAGCTATTACAGCCAATTTAAGCAATTTTTAATTTCTCAAGTTGTTTAATTACAGCAAATAACCACGTACCTTTCTTGGAAGCAACACGAATATATAAGCTATCTCCATATCCATCATCAGGATTGAATTTTTGCATATCAATAATGTCTCCAAACCAAGCCAGACATCCTTGCCATCCAATGTATGCGAAAGCCGTGCAAGAAGAATTCTTCTGACACCAACTCTCACATTCACTTTTGCTCAGTGTTCCATTAGAAACTGCGTTGATCGTGTCTGGTAATTTCAAATTTGTCACAGTAACAAATTTATGGTATGTTCCATTTAGAGAGCGATCTCTTATACAACCCCCAGAAAATTGTTGTTTATCCAAATCTTCCTTCTTGTAATGGAAATCACCTGTGCAACAATGACAAGTGCTATCATAATAAATCCCATACGGCCCACATGTAGCATATGGAGGGGTAGATTGATCTGGTGCAGTCCAAAAAAGCGCCCAGTTATTGTTACTGGCATTCCAGTAATAGCGGTATGTTCTGCCATCTGATGAATTTAAGACCTGAATCCAAAGCTGTAATGGGTTTATAGGTTCATACCAAAAGTACCCTCCATCGTCCATTGATGAGACATGAAACCTCACAGGTTCCGGCATATTCATTTTGGGAAAACCATTCCATCCAGTGCCATTCCAAGGCCCTGTCCGATAAAATACGTAAGAGCCTTTGAAAGTGACTAGTTCATTCTTTCTATCTGGGTCAAATTTGCGGACATATTGCCCAGGTGAAGGATCAATTCCAGTAATGTTCCAAGAAGACAGTTGATATTCAAGGGTTGAATCCAATAACTTTCACATAACCAAGTGGTGTATTTGCTAATAGGGAGTCAGAGAGTTGGTATGAACTCTGCCACAAAATTTTTCCTGTTTCGGTATCATTAACAACAAGATGTCCTGAGTCAAGAAGACACGCTTGAGGTTCTCCTTGGCTGAATTGACTACCAGTAGACCATATATCTTGGCCTGTGCTATTTCGTATGAATAGGGTTCCAGCCGGCGAGAGGTAAAATGTGCCACTGCCACTGATGATTGGATGATCCCTGTTAGCAACCCATACTATCATTTTACTGGGAAGGTTGTACCAAATTCCGAGATACCGGATATTTGAACTTGTGGTGTTGAAGAAACCCAACTGAAATATCCCATTGGTTGAAGTCAGGAGCTGGTCATCTTGCAACACCTCGCTTGCATTTAGTGCATTCCCTGCAGTTGGTACTTTATTAATTTGTTAAATCGTAAAACTTAAATCATGAATACTCTGTTACCCTAATGCTATCTAAAGTAATCAATTAATTATGAGAAATGTTAGTGTCCAATATATTGGACGGATGGGTCCGTCCAATATGATCGTTTTTACGATTTAAAATTTTAAATAACTGATCCGAATTATTCAATATGTTCTCCATATTGAAAACTTACAAGAAACCAGTTTTTACATTTTTTTTCGAAAATTTTTACTATTTTTTTGGTATTTTTGAAAATTCTTGATATAAACGTTATGATCGTCCAATAACAACAATTTTCTAAAATACTAAAAAATAATAAAAAATTTTGAAAAAAAATGTAAAAATTGGTTTCTTATAAGTTTTCAATATGGAAAACATATTGAACGATTTGGATCGATTCTTTGAAATTTAAAAACGTAAAAACAATCATATTGAACGGACCCTATCCGTCAAATATATTAGACTCTAGCATTTCTCATTAATTATATACACACAACCGCAACACGCACACTGCAGCAACATATAGAGGTGAATTAATTGAACGTATTTTTGTGTAAAAAAAACACACGCATGATTACCATATCATATTTGATTTTTATATATAGGTAGCCAATTACGCAAGTTTAATACCAAGTATAATCGGAGTTGTTACAAAAGATGACTTATTTTTTTGTGTTATTATTGAACGTAGTCGAAAGACTGGATTCATGTGGTATATATATATGCACCTTAAAAGTATACAGATCAGATCGTAAATCTTTTTAATACCTCATATTAAAAAAAATTTTCTTTGTAATAGCTATTTCTTAAAATGAAAATTTAGTATTAAATATTGGAAAATCAGAATTTTAGTAATGAACATGTCAGAGCGCTATGGCAGTGGCGTGCCGGCGGCGGCGCCACTGGCACTGGCGCGGGAGGTGAGGACGTCGGCGACAGTGGCGCGGTTGCTCCTGATGGCGTTTTTGCGTGGGCTGATTCGTGGTCCATGGAAGTGTTTTTAGACTAGGTTTTGTTAGCTAAGAATGTAATACCAAACACACATTTTTATGTCTCTTTCTTCTTTTGACAACCATTTGGAAAATAAAGAGAGCTTCGGGAGGGGAAAGAGAGAGAGGCGATGAATGTCGATTTTCCGGCCATCCACCCCTCTGCCATGCCTTTCGACCACGAATCTTTGCTCTTCTTGCCGTGGCGAGTCTGTAGAGACCCTTCTTGACCGACTTTTGTCGATCATGATTTCTCTGGTGAGAAGCACGACACAGATGAAGCTGGCCTGTTGGACTTGCGCCACTGCCACTGGCGATGCCGAATTCCGCGCCACTTCCACTAGCGCTCTATCATATTTAGTGTTGAAATTATTTTTTTCTTATGTTTTTAAATTAAAGTTTTTGATATGTTTGTTAAAAAAAATTTACGGCAGATCAGCAAGCCAAAGTACTGTTGTTTCATCTACAGTTGATAATCACCAAGTGCTTTCTACATACGAAACATAAAAAACCAGGATCGTCTTAGGATGTTTCACACAGAGATACCAAACAAAAGATAAAAAAAAGAGGAACATAATCAAGAATAAAAGCATACCTTTTCCATCAACATTGGTGAAAGACAGCAGTAAAATTGCTATGAGGAATTCTATTCTATGATCCATTGTCTCGGCTTCTCTGTTTAATATGTTATATGTACACTTTGTAGATTAGCGTTTCTTCCATGATCTGGGTTACCATCAATAAAACTTGCAAGGAGTATTCTCAACTCTATTCCTGTTTTTGAAACTCGATTATATAAAGTAAATGTCAGTCCTCCCGCCCATATTTTTTAGTATATCCATACATCTGTAGAACCCAATTTAAGATTTTAGAATTTATTGAGATTATCTTGACCAGGTCGGTTTGCAATTTTACAAGTACAAAATTGTAGCATTATGTCAATGTTTTTTATAGAAAGGAAAATGAGAATTTAAAATTGTTTTAATTATTTCAAGACAACAAGACATTGATTAATTAATATGATTACAAGGGAAAAAATAGTCTCAAAGTCTTCCTATATGTACCTATCAATATTGCATGTGACTTGTCATCCTTGCACATCGGCGGCGGAACCTTAGACTAGGTGTATCGTGTATAGGATGGATTGTTTGACGCATTATTCAATGTAGTTAAAAAACGAAAGAATGCCAGTTACGTTGTTCAGTATATTCCTAAAGGATAATATTCATTGTATAACATTAAAAATATATAAGAGAACAACTATATTCGTAAGAATAAAATGAATTACTGGGTACCCAATAAGCACCAACAAACAAGGAGTAGCTAGATTGTATTATTGGGGGATTATAAAGCACTATATTCTAAAGTCGCGGCAAAGCCGCCATTTTTTTCTCCAGATTTTGTCTATTGTTCATTGAAATTATTTATTAGAATTTGTATTGTTACTAATTTTCTATTAGATATGTTGTTGAAAATTTATTTTCAGATTTTATCTAGTGTTTATTAAAATTATTCTTTATTATTAGATTTTGTAGTGTGGCTACTTTTTAATTTTATACAAGTAGTCAAAAGACTGAGTACATTTTATTTGGAACGCTAGTTTAAGATTATTCAACTAAGATTGTTTCCTTGAAAAACTATTCTAGTTAGATTACTTACGGTCGTACACTTTAATTTGGAACACCATGCACATGAACACAAAAAGTGGGCATAACCTTACCATTTTGAGAACATATACAACTTAGTTAATGGTCTGACGTAATAGGGAACCAATCCAACAATAAGCTATATAAATACAAGAGAAATCTCTACTCCAAAGCACATCACATGCCCTTTTATTTCATATTTTATTTATTTTTAATTTTTTTTAATTTTATGGTAAAAAAAATTTAAACTGAGTTTGAATCATAATTAATTGTTTATATGTGTTTATAATTTTAAATGAATGGTATGAATTTAAACTCAATCAAATGACCAAATACGATGGTTAATTGAAGGAAATTATGTAGTTATGAATGTAATAATTTTTTCTTATATGTTGTTGCTTGTATTATATTTTTAATTAGTTTAGGCATCATAATGTAAGTAAGACTAATTCTAACAAAGGTTTCATGATTAATTGTTTTATATTACACACTGATATATTGTAACAAAGATTTAGAATTAATTTCATCATCTCTAAACTTCATTACAATATTAAACACAATTAAAGAAAATATAAACCGAATTACATTATACATAATATCATTATTAAACTGTTGCGCACTACACAAAAAATATCGTCAACGTACACACATTCATTTCTCAATAAAATCAGACGTAAAAAATCTCTCACATACCCTCCATCCACATACGTCAAATGCTTATGCCACATAGGATCAACAACATCTATACATGGTGAATATTCAGCTTATGCCACAGATGATCAACGACATCCACACATGATGACACTATTCATTATTAGTTTACTACACATGTTTTCTCTCTCAAATTCAAGTATAGTTAATATTAGAAGAAACTTGTAGCATTGAGAACCGCCTCTAAATCTAGTGGCAAAGTATTCCTAATGCTACAAATACAACAACTATTATTGGTCGATCTGTAGAACAAGTAACTTTTTATTCTCTATTTTTTTTTTATAGATTCAATTCTCGGCAGTTATCAAAATTGTTAATTAGTCCTTTACAAAAAGTAATAACCAAAAATTAAAAATTTAAACAGAAAGTCGTTCACTGACAATGTCCCGCCAATAGAGGTGTTCAGAAAAAAGAGCGCTCTTCTTCAAAGAACCTCCTTGCAAGGCCAAAATCAGAGATTTTAGGGACCATTTTTCTGCCTAGCAGAATGTTTCCTGGCTTCACATCCCGATGAAAATTAATTACGGTATCGCCATTATCCTCGTGGAGGTAAAGAAGACCGGAGCTAATTCCTTATTGTATTATTTTGTATCTCTGTTCCCAGTTTAGCTCTGAGGCCCCTTCTGGAAGTCCTGTGCAAATGTTAAGACTTTTTGTTATAGTGGAATTGTTGAAAGGTTCATCCATAGTAATGCTCACATCATATCTTTTACGTGCAAAATAAAACCAATTAACTCAAGTTTTTAACAATTGTACGTTTTTTTGGCAATCCCCTTTATTCTTTTCTTTTCCATATTATAATGATCCTTATACTAAACAATATTACATGACTAGATCTACAGATTAGAAAGTAAAGATCAGTTGGATTAAAAAAAAGGTAATGAATGAATAAAGGAAACCCCTAGTGATCTTGCAGTTATTTCATATTCATATTCAACAATCTGAAAAGAAAACAAATGAAAGTTTGTATAACATACCGAACAACATTCGATCAAGGCTATTGTTTTGCATAAATTCGTAACATAGCATTATCTTTTGTTATTGTACGCAAAATCCCTTTAGTTTAACAAGATTCTTGTGCTTGATCCTTGCAAGTATAAAGCTCATTTTTAAGCTGTTCTTTTCCATTGCTTGCATATTTTGAAAGTCTTTTAACTGCAATTTCTTCACCGCTTTCTAGAACTCCCTACAGCAATTCACACATGCTCTTAAATGATGCAACCCATGAATAAACAATCCTCATGTGAAATATTCTATGAATTATAATGAACATTTTCATGTTCTCAGATTAGATATCCCGTCAGATTTTACGGTTACTTTACAATTTATTTCATTTAAATTTTTGATCATATAATTCCTAATTTCACAGATTATTAATTCAGAAAACTTGAGGACTTGGTTTACCGTGTAAACAGTCAGTATCGTTACAATTGATAACAGAAAATAATATTACAGTGCTTTATAGTTGCATTTTTTTTTTAAAACGTGGATTATATCAAACACAATGAAGAAGTAATTTTTTTCTTAAAAATAATTAGTTAAATTTTTTTATTAAGCAATGTTTTAAATTGTGGTTTTCCATCCACTGAATTTGCTCTAAGATAAAAAAAAAATCATAATGAAACATAACTAAATTGTATTTGAGCTATATCTATTGCATTTGAACTTTTTTTTACTAGGGGACAAGATGTTATATATTAATAAATTTTAGCTTATAATTGAAAATCTCTATACATGAGAACCAGCTTTTGGTTTAGTGTCAAAGAGCAACGCTTCTCCGCCCCAGGTTAGTGTTGTTTTGTAAATTGACAAACTTAAGAGTTAATTGTTTAGTACAACAATATTGTTAGTTTATAGTCACTTAAAAGTATAATTTCCTGAATTTAATATGTTTTTCTCGAAACTTGTTTTTATTTTATTTTTGAAGTTTCTTATATTTCGTATTTATAAATTTGTTGTGAAAATAAAATAGTAAAATAATAATATATCAAATTACTAATTAACTTTGTAATCAAAATTTTTGTTTCTATTAGTTGAATCTTTATGGGTGTATAAATGAGTTGATAGTTTTATATCCGTAAAAATACATGAACATTTTTTTGTATCTCCACCTGATATCTCTTCCAATTAAACCCGTAATGAATCCACGTCAACTATTGATATTCATGTCCAACCGTCACCCCAACCATCGACCATCATATCATTATCTACACTCTATGTTGTTTTAACGAACAATTAAATTATGCAAATCACAAATCTAATTTTCGGTTCATTTTAAATCTAATCTTATGATTAAATAATTTTAGCGTCCTTTTTTTTTTATCAAAACAGAGACATACCACAGTCTCAACAACAATTTAAACAATTGAAACCGTTTCAATTAGGTGAAGATTTTGCCAAGTTCATGGTACTTCAAAAATAAAATCAGAATATGGACAATACAAAAAATCAGAAAAATGGAGTAGAGAAAAAAAAACACGACCATACATGAATCAACATTAATTAATACAAGGAGACGTGCTTTATTGAGCGGACTCACAAAGTATCAGAATCCTGATGAGTGTTGTAGAAAACCTCTTTTTAATTTCCATTAGAAATCATGTGTCAGCAAGGCTGAGTTATCAATAAAAGTTGTGTGGTCAGTGACATTGCCCCAATAAGAACCTAGATGAGGCAAATTGGGGAGAGGGGTTACTTGGCTAGTTAACATGAGATTGATTTCACGCATATTCGGCCTCGTTTGTGGTTCTTCAAGAAGGCATAGTAGTGCAATGTGTATGCATCTTCTCATTTCTCCAAGTGAGTAGGGTTCCCTTAGTCTTGTATCTTTAAATTCTAGCAATCTTCCTTCATTCAAGCATTGAAGAACCTAAAAGTGTTGTACAGAGAAAATTGATTTGTCCGAGTGAGAGAGAGAGGAGTGAGTATTTGCATGCAAATTTCTCAAAAATAAAAAGGAAAAGAAAGAAAAGAAACTGTGAGAGATGCATTTACCAGACTGACAAGCCCCGAAGGATGGGAGCCATTTCTTTGACCACTGATTATTTCCAGAATAACCATGCCAAAACTGTATACATCTGCTTTTGTTGAAAGCATTCCATTTTGTAATTCTGGTGCCATATATCCCCTGCAAACATAAACCGATACTTAACGGCGATAATGTTATCCCTACAAGGCCAACTTGTTCTACTCAATTCCTCTTAAACGTCAACTAGAAGCATTCATTACTAAGGCCCGGTCAAAATCCCATTTTTTAACATGGGATTTCATTTCAATTCATTTCGTTAGAAAATTTATGATCAAAATGAACGGATTTGGTATCATTTGGTTAGAATTCCCATGTAATCAGTTCCAACGAAATCCTATGAAATCAATTGAATTGAAATGAAATCCCGTGTAAAAAACATTTGATCAGGGCTTAATTGATCTTTGTAAAAGTAGTTCAGTTTTTTGTACATTAAAAGCAGAATGCTCACAGTTGATCCATAATTGGAGTTCATTGTTTGAATCCATAAAACGTAGGTAGTTACTACCACAGTAGCTAGTTAATCATATATGTAAGAAAAATTCCTATAAAAATCGACAGACAGATTTTCACTTACAATGTCCCGCCAATTGAAGTGTTTGTAAAAAAGGAGCGGTTTTCTTCAAAGAGCCTTGCCAGGCCAAAATCAGAGATTTTGGGCACCATTTTTCTGTCAAGTAGAATATTTGCTGGCTTTACATCCCGATGAATTACTGTATCACCATTATCTTCATGGAGGTAAAGAAGGCCCGAGCTGATTCCTTGTAATATTCTGTATCTCTGTTCCCAGTTTAGTTCTGAGACTTGTTCTTGAAATCCAGTGCCTTTGTTAAACAAAAAAGGATTTCTATTAAAAGGTTAAATTTAAAATTACATTCACGGTAATGCACTCACAAATCTCTAACATGAAAATGGAAATGCAAGCTACTCTGCCTACCAGCCAATTGCCATACAACCAAACACATGACCTGCTTAACTGATTTGGGTGGAGAAGAAAAAAAAAAAAAAGAATGAAAGAACGACATACATCGAATGACATTTTAGTTATGTTTTATTTATATGTGAAAAATAGAACAACATCAACAACAAGTCAACAACAATAATATATATAATAATAATAATGCAAATGTCCACTACCGTACCAAACAACATTTGGCCCAGGCTATTATTCTTCATAAATTCGTAGCACAGCATTATCTCTCGTTGCTGTACACAAAATCCCGTCAATTTCACAAGATTCTTGTGCTTGAGCCTTGCAAGTAGATACAGCTCATTTCTAAGCTGTTCTTTTCCCTGGTTTGCACTTTTTGAAAGTCTTTTAACTGCAATTTCTTCACCATTTTCTAGAACTCCCTATTAAAATTCATACAGTTAGTGATCTTAATTAGTTTGTGATCAGCTTTTCTATAGTCCAATATTTCAAAATACAGAAGCACATCTAGTTGTTGCATAGAATAGTATTAGTAGTATTAATTTTGGTATTTTTCTTAGGGTCTCTACACGTTTTGTTTCATGTTTTTGAAAAGGGTGGCTTTTGTCCCCTATTTTTTAGTATTAAATGAGAACAAATTCACAACTAAAATAGACAGATGATCTTACCTTATATACTGGTCCAAGCTGTCCTTCGCCAATGATGTTTAATTCACTAAAATCGCCAGTGGCAGCTCTTATGGTGTTGAAGTCGAATGATTCAAAAATTTGAATATCTTCTTGGCCATTGGGTGAATTAGTTTCCGCAACTTGATATAAGATAAATAAAGTATAATGAGGCAATAGCCAATTACATTAACAGAAACAAACTTTGTTCTAACAATTAATGTTGACCAAATCATACCTGTTTGTGGAAGTTTTCTGAATGGCCACCTTATTGGTTTCTTTATCAAAATTACTACTGCTATGACAACCAAGATTGTGCCAATACTGAGAGGCACAGCGATGAGAACTATTTTTCGTCTATTTGGCCCTAGTAATACAAAGAGAAAAATTATCAGTTTGAAATGAGTCCAAGTTCAAAGACGTCTTTTTTAAAAAAAATTTAAAAGGAAAGTGTTCCTCAAGCAGGGGATCCAAAATGCGTTTAACTATGGAAAGGAGTACAAGTCACATACAGTGACTTAAGATACAAACTGCACAAGCAGCCAAAAGAAAGTTTGAGCTGGTTTTAGAAACGAACTCAATTTGTTGATCACAACAAGATTATACTTTCAATGATGGTAGTCTTATATGGTCATAGGGTCAAGTGGTTTTTTTATTTTCCATATTCTTAATAATCATTGCAACACAACACACACCTCTTTTAGATGAAACACGGACATATAAATTATCCCCTCCATCCAGGAACTGTTGCATATCAATAATATCTCCGAACCAAGCCAGACATCCTTGCCATCCAATAAACGCATAAGCCATACAAGATGAGTTCTTCTGGCACCAACTCTCACATTCACTAATGCTCTTTTTTCCATCAGAAACTGCATTAATCGTGTCTGGCAACTTCAAATTACTTACGGTAACAAATCCTTGATCTGTGTCATTTAGTGGAACATTTCTTTGACAACCCCCAGAAAATATGCGGTTCTTCCAATCTTTCCCATTCTTGGGATGAAATAAATCTTCCACACAACATTTACAACTGCCATCAGAATAAATTCCATATGGCCCACATGCAGCATATGAAGGGGTCGACTCATCAGGCGCTTTCCAATATTCTACCCAGCCGCTGTCATTCTTGTAATAACGGTATGTTGTGCCATTTGACTTCAAGACCAGACGCCAAAGGACCGAGGGGTCTAGAGGCTCATACCAGTAGTACGCTCCACTTTCGCTTGCCGAGACAACAAACCTCACCAAATCTTGTGTCATTTCAGGGAAACCATTCCATCTGTTACCATCCCAGGGCCCCGTCCTATAAATTACATCGGAACCCCTGAAAGTAACCAATTCATACCTTCTAAAGGGATCCAATTTCCGGAAATATTGTCCAGGGAATGGATCAACATCCGTAATGTTCCAAGAAGAGAGCTGAATTTCAAGCATTGAATCCAAAAGCTTCATATACCCAAGTGGTGTATGTGGCAATAAGGTGTCAGAGAGTTGGTATGAACTCTGCCACAAAACTTTTCCTGTTTTGGTATCATTAACAACAAGGTGCCCTGAATCCATGAGACATGCTTGAGGATCTCCTCGGCTGAATTGACTACCAGTGGACCATACATCTTGGCTTATGCTGTTTCTTAAGAAAAGGGTTCCATCTGGAGAGAGGTAAAGCATGCCAGTACCATTAATAATGGGATGGTCCCCATTGGCAACCCATACAACTGTTCTATAAAGGTCATTAATCCAAATTCCAAGATATCGATTATTTGAACCCGTGGTGTTGAAGAAACCCATCTGGAATCTTCCATTAATCGAGTTTAGGAGTTCATTATCTTGCAACACCTCACCTGCGGTTAGTGCATTTCCTGCAGTTGATCCTTCATTACAAACAGGAGCAAATCTCTTCATAAATCTTAAATTAAAGTCACAACCACTCCATCACACTAATTTAATCAGACTGATTATTAAATCATATACGTTTTGGCAGCTAGAATTTGTTCATTGGTCTTTATCCTCACAAAAATAATTAGGCTGCACTGCTAGCAATATATAACAGCAGAATGCTTGGACAGACAGCTCTAGAGACATTTATTATTCTGAGTACTCACACACTAGGAGTATACATAGATCCGGAAAAGGATGTAATTTGTGTCTGAAATGTGTGTAATGTGGTTAAGAGTTACTAACATTCATTTTATTATGGTTGATTTTTTTATGTTTTAAAACTTTTTATTAAAATTCAGTCGATCTCAATTAGTACATTTGTAACTCAAAATGATAATAAAATTCATTAATATTTTGCATGTATTTTGTTCTTTTCAATGTATCAGCACGAGGTATGAATCCTTTCTTAAAATCGATGAGGATAATAGAAACAGATTCACATTTGAACTTTCAAGTTGTAATTAAATGTGGACCAGCATGCTGCTAATCGAAACCAATAGATTAACAACCCTAAACACAATTCATATTGAAAGCAAAATATGTCTAAACAGCATCTCTAGTGAAACGTATCGGCCCAACAAGTTGTGAGCTCAACACGGCCTACAGAGCCGAACTTAGGACTGCTGCATCATGGAGTTGCACCAAGAAAGAAACTTTCCAAACTTCCCCGTCTGCTATATAGAGCTATTGCACTTTCAAAAAATCTCTTAACCCTTCTCAATTTTATATCGATTCTACACAAATTCTTGCAAGAGGGTCCTTTTGGAAATTTTAAGAAGAGACTTAATCCAAACAATTGGAGATTCGTATAATTATGGATCAGAAAGTTGGTATAGTATATTATTCATTTCAGAGTCCAAGCCAGTGACTATTCGTATTTGAACTATACATCTTAAAAAGTACAGAGAGATCAGATAAAACAAACTATTATTTGATCGAAAATAATCAGTAAAACCCCTTACTACCAATCTACCAAAACTAATCATGTTCATTTAAGGTACTTAAAGAGTGACAAAAAAAAAAAGAAGAAAATGAAGAAATAAAGAATAAAAGAGTACCTTTGCTATCAACATTCATGGACGAAAGCAGCAACATAGTGATTACGAACTCTATTTTATCCATTTTTGTTTGCACTTTTTGTAGACTAGCAATCCTTTCAAGTTTCTGCTAATTAAGCCTTTAATGGGTCCAAACTGGAATATTTTGTACTCTTCTCTGTTAATGAAAATCAACTAAGAAAAATACATGGAATAGTGCTCCCGTTCAATCATGTTAAGTTGTAAAATCAAACTAGCAGTAGTATAGTACGTTTGGAATTTGGACTAATCTATATGCCTATTGTCTAATTTAAAATTAACAAATTGCTCCTGTTTATGTGCACCAAGTTGTATTGCGAAACTAGGTCAAACATTAAGCACTAGTCAAATTCCACAAACGGGAAATGAAAATTTTTAAAAAAGTAATAATAATAATGGTAAAACATTAGTAAATTAAGTTTCAATACGCCTCTTACTTACATCCATTCATATCTATATTGCAAATAGCTTTGAAAAATTATGTGACGTGTCTTGTCTACCTCAAGTTGTTGATGTGTGGCAGCGTGTTTACATTTTTAGTGCGGGCAATTACCAGCGCAAGTTCATTTTTTTTCAGGCCCCGAATTCAAATTTTGGATCAGTACAAATGGGTTTGTAAAGCTCCTTCCACTTCGGATGTGGTTACAACTTAGGTAATTTTTTTCTGTTGATATTTTTTTAACCTAAATGTCAACCGAGTTCAAGTCAACGAGTAATAACTTTTGGAACTTCAATAAAAATTAAAAATTGATGACGGAGACTTTTTCAACTGCAAGTGCACAAATTTCTAGCTTGTTCAGAACGTTGAATCTTTAACTTCAAGTTTTATCATAGAGATGGGGGTAACACATGCCTACACACATACCTGTCAAACGTCCAAAAAAATCACGGAACAGCCTATACCGTTTGACGTTTCGTCAAGAACACAGTTTCAACATTTCATTTTGTTAACCGTTTCGTTTACGAAACGGCACAGAAATCCGTTTCTTATTCGTTCTACTTCACAAATTACACACAAAACAATTTTGAACTAAAGTGGAACGGTCGAAATGGCACATACTTGTATTTCGTTTACCGTTTCATTATTGAAACGAAATCCATTTCGCTGCCTTTGACCGTTTCGTTAGACTTTAACGAAATGGCATCGCGTGTTTTTTTTTCCGCCATTGACAGCTCTACCTACACACGCATCCTTCTCTCCCAAGCTTGAATGCTTGCTCCTGGATACGAATATGCTGAAATTGCTTCTTCATGCTATCGCTTCTACCTAAAGCTGCAAAAAACTCCGTGCAAGACCACCTGGATTTGGAGCGAGGATCGATGAAGCATGTCAATTGTTAAATCGAGATTTCGTGCTATCGTTAAGATTCATATATAGAAGTTTTGTTAATTCGAAGCCTACATCAGTTGACGGCGACTTAAGCGTGTGTTCAACCTTGCTATAGAAAAAAACATGTTCTTGGATAGTTTTACCATCCTTGCAATCACTTGAACTCAAAATGAACATAAAAAATAACTAAAGTGAACACATACAAATAATTAAGTAAGTTGAATATATATAAAAAAAATCTAAACAACAATAAAAAAAATATAACTAATAATTGAATAGAACGAACACGTAGTTAAACAAAATGGACATATAAATGAATAAAATGAATAAATATAAACGTGATGGTACGGAATGGAGAGATGACAAGTATTAATTTCACTTTAGTTTGATAAGATAAGGTTAGGCTTGGGCTTGACATTTTATAGGCTGACTAGTCCCATTGTTATCCCTACCAAAGATTGTAGGAAAAAAAAATTAAAAGTAGTATTAAGTTAATTAAGAATTTTAATGATAGCGTTAGTGTATATCGAATTTTGAATATGGTATTGCAAGATCGGCTGTCAATGAACGATACTAGTATTGGATTTCAAAATCCTATCTAAGGCTCCGTTTGGATGTGTTGAGAATAAGGTAGGAAGAAGGAAGAAGAGAAGAAATTTATTGGGAAGGGGTAAATTTATTGGGAAGTGTGTAACTTTTGTGAAGAGTTTGGATGGTTAGAAATAAATTTATTGAAAAAAATTCCTTATTCCTTATTCCTTCTTCCCACTTCCCACCATCCAAACACAGGGTAAGTTGGTATATCGTTCTTTGCAAGAACGACACAAGCTTAGATCGGATTTTGAAATTACGATCTTAGCTCAAGGTTAAAATTTATGTTAATTTAAGTTTTAATATAATTTAAATGTGAATAACTAACAATTCAATAAACAACAAATAACGACTCCATTTCCAATGTGAAGAATACTTTGGTAGTTAAAAAAATGTGAAGGGGAGGGATACGCATCCGATTTCATTATGCGTCTGGCAACTAAATATCTATGTGTCTGTCGTTATACACCTGGCAGGGGCGAAGCTACAGTCTCAATGGTGGGTCCCTGAAATTATTTTTTTTACTTAGAATAGGACCGAGATGTAAATAAAAAAAAAAATAGAAGGGAACCATCTAAGATACTTACTGGCGAAGAGTACTCTATTCAGTTTTTCGCTTCTTTGACGAGAAATTTCTAGTAAGGGTTTAATAAAAAAATAGTATGATAATTTCACTACGCGAAATTTTGGCTTCTGTAACGGTTAATAAAAGACTTCTGTAACGGTACACGAAACGTTACTGTAGCCCCCGTTACAGAATGTCTAATAACCGTTACAGATCTATAACGGTTATTAGACAATAACCGTTACAGTAGCCAATCTTCTGTAACGGTTATTATCTAATAACCATTATAGTATTATGCAAGGGAAATCTGGTACAGCTTTTTGGAGAACATGTGTAACGGTTATTCTCTAATAACTGTTACAGAAGCCACTCTTCTGTAACGGTTATTCTCTAATAACCGTTACAGATAATGTTTATAATAAAAAAAATGAAATTATAATATTCTGTAACTGTTATTCCTTAATAACCGTTACAGATAATGTTTATAATAAAAAAAATGAAATTATATTATTTTGTAACGGTTATTCCTTAATAACCGTTACAGAAGGTCCTTTTTTTTGTTTCGCTTTTTTTGATTTGGCTAGCCCAATTTGCTAGCCGAATTGGTACCAAATTGGTACCCAATTTACATTAGATAACACATGCAGCATACTGTTACAATCCAGTACTCCAAGAGATGCTTATCTGAACACTCATTAAAGCACGCAACTCTTCATATGATTAACAATTCAAAAATTAAAGCACGCAACTCTTCATATTTTCAGTTTCAAACTCATTTGTACTATAAATGACCAAACTGTAGAACCCCACGCCTTTTCAGTTTCAAACTAATTTCTCACTTCTCCCTCCTATCTCTCTACTCAAAAACCAACCATGGAAAACCTTGATCCCATCAGAGTTGATGAAGACGACATCACTGCTCCGGCCAGTGCAGAGATCACCAAATCCATTGTCATCCAAACCATGGAAGGTGTAACTTTGCTTGATGTCATGATAGAGATGAGAAGACGCCTCCCTGCAGGACAACACAGAGTGACAACACTCCTAGAAAATCGATTTCTCATCATCGGCCCCTCTGAGCAATGGCGCGATGAGATGTTTAGAAAAGGCACTATTGAAATCACATATGGAAACAACATAAGGCGGCCATTTCCCATCCTCATTGATCCTCCAAGGAAACTAGACCTCAGAGCAGATAGTGTGAGGCTATGGGTAAGAATTGCTGATCTTCCATTTGGATGGTGCTCATGGTATGGAGCAAACATCTTTTTCCCTTTTGGTACAGTTTTACATGCTGATGCACCAACATACATGGGTATAGATGCCAGATTTGCTAGAGTAGAAGTATTGGTTGAACATAGGGATAGAATACCAGCCTCGCGTGCATTTGAATTACACAGAAGAAATGGAAAAATTGACCTACTTCGTGTTCAGTACGTAGTTGAGGAACCACAAATCAGAAACCCACGTCATGAATACATCAAAGCTTTGCCTAGGATTGAATGGTCCCCTGCTGATGAGGCAAGACTGCAAAGTATCAATCCACCTGATAGGGTTGATTCTGGCAGTACTACAACCATGCGACAGAGCAAGAGAAAAGCAAAGAAAAAGGCTGCAAAAACCACAACCCCCAATAATACTCAAGCAAAAAAAAGGAAGATAGATGAGGTCATCCCCTCAATGATTACTAGATCACAAACCAAGGGAGGAAGCAGAACTAAGGAGACAGGAGTTCTCATTGGAGACACCAGGGTAATCAAACCTACAAGCTCTACTTCTAAAGGAAAATGAGTACAAGAAGATCTTGAGGCACAGTTCAGGAAGGAGATGAAACAGGCTAGGAAAGAGAGCCACAGAGCTCAACATGAGGGCCCAGGGCACACCAGTGGGCCCAGTGTACCCCCTGGGTTCAACCTAAACTCTCAGGAGACTGATACTGATGAGGATGAAAAAACTGACACAGAGAGTGACAATACAACTCCTACTGAGGACCAATCAGTCGATGAACTCATGAAGACACCCTCAGAGGAGCCCAGCAAGATGTCATTCTCCACAGAAGGTAACTCTACATTTCTTTCTAGTAACAATATGTGCAGAAGTCCTAAATAGCTTAGAGAATAGCTTCTTTCTAGACAATATGTTCAAAAGCCCTAAATAACTTCTATAGTTTAAATCCTACATAAATCCTAGTTTAGAGAATACATAAATCCTAGTTTAGAGAATACATAAATCCTAGTTTAGAGAATAGCTCTACATAAATCCTAGTTTAGAGAATAGCTCTACATAAATATACATTTAACTTTTTCAATAATTGCACTGACTTGAAAACAGACATGGAAAAAACCTTCATGGATTTGGCAAAGAAGCAGGAAGCAGCAAAGAAGAGCAATGGCTCCACTGATGACACATCCTCTACCTAGATGCTGCCCTTTTTTTTTACTTCTCAGTTATTTATTGTTGTATTGTACTGTTAATGACAAGAATTGTGTGATGTTTAGATGTATGTTTGTGATGTTTAGATACAGAATCAAGCTTGAAACAATATAAATTGCTCTTTAGTAGAAAGGTTTCTATTGACATTTGACATTTGTGGCCAACAGGCAATTTGATTCATGCGCATACCAGAGGTCAATAATACATATGCAAGGAGAAATTCAAAACTTAACACACAAAATTCCTTCATGTACACCTCTGGTATGCAATTGGCAGACACTATTGACCATAGCATTGTTTGTCAGCCTATGTAAATTGCATTGTTTGTCAACCGTAATCCAGCTCAATTATTTAGCTCAATTATTTGTCAATTACAACTTAAAAGCAAAAGGAAAAAAAGCAGTTAACCCTAAATCGCATATATATGAAAAAAGAGGAGTTTATGAAAGTACCGAAGAAATAAAAAATTATCCAGTTTTCGATCGATTCGTTGAATCTGCTCTCCTTCTCCTTGTCGTTCTTTCGATCGATCCGTTGAATCTGCTCTCCTTCTCATTCTTTCGATCGATCCGTTGAATCTGCTCTCGTTCTCATGAAAAAACCGAAATAAATAAGGAAAAAATATGAAAAAATACGATACAAATTTTTTGTTTTTTTACCTCAAATCTGCTCTCCTTTTTGTTCTCTTTTTTTCAGAATTTTTATAAATTTTTTGCTATTTTTTGGAGTGAAACAGAAGGGATAAGAGAGGTATTTCTTTGAATAAAATGAAAAGAAGAGAGAAAGGAATGCGGCTGGGAAGACTTAACCTAAATACATAACCTTTCTGTAACGGTTATTTAAACAAACCGTTACAGAAGACTTATTACAGAAGATTGGCTTCTGTAACGGTTATTACGTAATAACCGATACAGATAATGTTTATAATAAAAAAAATGAAATTATAATATTCTGTAACGGTTATTAGGTAATAACCGATACAGATAATGTTTATAATAAAAAAAATAAAATTATAATATTCTGTAACGGTTATTCCTTAATAACCGTTACAGAAGGTCCTTTTTTTTGTGTTTCGCCTGTTTGATTGGCTAGCCCAATTTGCTAGCCGAATTGGTACCAGATTGGTACCCAATTTACATTAAACACATGCAGCATATCACACATATATCAAACATATATATAATCATGCATATTACACAAACAATAAACAAAGTATTTAGTTTGCCTCACAAGTATCAATCAAATCAGAATCTCAATATCAGAATCGTACAATATCAGAATCTCAATATCATTAATAGCTTAGATAGAAGTGCTTGGTTTGTCTTAAATTTGGTCAGAACGTACCTGAATCATCAATATCAGAATCTCAATATCAGAACACCTGAATCAAGTTGTAGTCTTCCGAAGAGGTGCTTGGTTTGTCTTAAATTTGGTCATAATTGTCAGAGAACTTCTTCAATTCTTCCTTTAATCTCTTTGCCTTCTCCTCTCCCTCCCCCATCTATTAATACTCAATCCCCTCTTGCTGCCTCTTCCACTTCTCCTCCTTTTTAGTTCTTTCTTCAGATATGGCAAACCTTCATGATTGGCAATTTGTGCCTATGAACAGTGCTGCTGAGTTTGAAGATCTCAGACCTGATCATTTAAATGTGTTTTACTCTCCTATACAAAATCTTGACCCAGAAAATGAAGTTCTGCACAGAGTGGCGATTGTTACATTCCAAGCAGAAGGATTACTTCCGCCTGATCTTGAGCACCGCTTGGGATTCAGACTTGCACGTCAGTTTGGTTTTGCAGTTCACCAGTATCGTCTCTCTCCAGTGCACCTAACCTCTGGAGATTTTCTTCTGGTTTGCCCAAATCAAGGGGTCAGGAATGAAATCTGCAGCCTAGGTGTCATTTACCTGCAGAATGTTAGATTGGTTCTAACAAGGTGGACTGAGCGTGCTGGTACAGTTTATGAACCTCCTCTTTATCGTACCAGAATCAGAATTACTGGTCCCCCTCTTCATCTCTGGAATAGAAGTGCCATTAACATGCTGGTGTCTGGGTTTGGTTATCCAATTTTCACTGCTCCTCACTTCTCTGATGGGATCTTCCTTCATTTGCGTTTGCTTATTAAAGGAGCTCATCCCTCAAAGATCCCTCATCATTTAGTTATCTCTGCAGACCCTCGAGCTGCTAGAGCTAGGGTACATATTGAAATTTTTGAACAAGTTGGAGGGCCCACTGAACCACCTTTTGTAGGCCCCGGCAGGCCTTGGGTGCCTCCTCCACCTCCTCCACCACCTCCTCCACCACCATCGACTGACACCGATTCAACTTCTACTGAATCAGTTTCTGTTGCTCCTCCTACTGGATCAGCTTCTGGTGTCTCCTTGCCAGTACATTGTGCTACTGGTGATCCCTTTTTAGCCATTGCCTCTTCAAGTTTTCTGCCTTGGTTCTTTAATGCTATTAATGCCTCCTTTAATGTACAGCAGTTCTAAGTGCTTCTTCTCTTTGTCTTAAATTTTTTGTTTAGCTCTGTATGCTTTATGGCTGTAATCCTTAAATTTTCTTCTTGGAATATCAACAAAGAGCATTCTTCTTTACTTTGCCTTCACTCTCTTCCTTTTCTCACCTGATCTGTGTATTATTGCTAGCTACTACTTGATGACGTTTACTATATGAACGAAATTGATGCCTATATATATTCAAATTATTAACGAAATGCAAAATAATTTAAATAAAGAGGAGTTCATGAAAATATACTTTGAACTTCTGATCCGTTTGAATGTTGAAAAGTGCGCGCGACTGAGAGTTAGATGAGTGAGGATGATATTTTATTTATACATAACCTTTCTGTAACGGTTAATTCCAAATAACCGTTACAGAATCACTAAAAAAATAAAAACAAAATTATTTGCCTCTATGTAACGGTTGTTGGATAATAACCGTTACAGAATATAATAAATCTGTAACGGTTATTATCCAACAACCGTTACAGAAGGTTGATGCATTTTTTTCCCTGACCATGACGGAAATGTTATTACGGTTGTTTCATAATAACCGTTACAGATTTGTGGCGCCTATTTTTCCGCCTAATGCCTCACTATTCTGTAACGGTTATTTCAATAACCGTTACAGAAGTGCCGTTACAGAAGGTCTTTTTTCCCGTAGTGTTTATGACCCTCCTGACATGAAATTTTAGCTTCGTCACCTACACCTGGCACATTCTTCTTATTTTCCGAACATATTTGTCCCAATACGTGATCAGATGTCTATGAAATCTAGTTTTATTATTATATAATGATATTAGATATAGTTTGATACGATAAATTATTCGTTCATATTAGCATATTAATGTTTCCACAATTAATGTGCAACTAAGGAGCTAGCATATTAAAACAAATGAAATTGCCAGTACATACTATTAATAGCTGGCTAGCCCCCAAAATTTCTAAAACTAATTATTAATGTATCTAAAATATTTCATCTTCGTTGACCTCAGCTGCCACCACGCATTTGCTGCACAACCTCCATCTATCTCCGTATGCTACCGATACACTACAACCTGAAATTAGAGTCTAATATCACCTTTCACTATTCTAAGTGCCTGACATGTCGTGTCTCTCTTTCATACTTGAAAATCCATTAAGCAAGGAGACGAACTTCCTCTTTCTCATATCTCTCTCAGGATTTTGAATTTTTGGGGACGGAACTGCCAAGCAACAAAATCTTAAATTTGAGATTATATAGCTCATATCGGTTACGGAATAGAACAAACTCATTTTTGGATTCGCCTAGCGGGTCGCTCAGACCCTTAATTGTGCCGCTCATCTTGAACCTTTTCCGTAAACCAACATTTTCAATATTCAATAATATTTTAGCAGGAATTATAAGTGTCATCGGCAAATATACCATCCCAGCCATCGCTAAATACAAAGTGAACATATACAGCAAATAAGGTGAATATATATACGATCTAAGTGAACACTTACAAACAAATAAGTGTTGTCATCACTTGTTCAGAAGTTTACATGCATATTCAACTTATTTTCATTGAACTTATTTGTCTGTATGTGTTCACTTAGATCGTCTATATGTTCACTTTGTTTGCTGTATATGTTCACTTTATATTTAGCGACGGCAAGGATGATAAAATTGCAGATGGTAATAATCAATTTCCATATTTTAGTATTATTTTTAATTTTTTCGGCTGAGAGGAATTCAATATTGTATAGCCTAAAATCCCATTAAAATAACTAATTATGAAGTGAGAGGCCTTCTGGCTCTGGGCCACTATCAAAATCATCAAACGTTTGAACGGAAAAATTCGAGAAAATATTGAAACAACAACAAAAACAACGAACAATAAGCGCCAAGTAAACTTTACATATAATGGCTCCGTTTGGATAGGTGTGGGAATAAGAGAAGAAGGGAAGAAGTAGGAAGAAGTATTGAGAAGTGTGTAACTTTATGAAGAGTTTGGATTGTTTAATAATAAATTTGGGCCCTTCTTCCCTTATTCTCTTCTTCCCACCCCAATCCAAACACTACCAATATGATGTCATCAATTTCACATATAGCAGGTAAGAGTAATGATACCCTTCAAGTGTAAAAAGTTAGGTAAGACTAATGATACCCTTCCAGTGTAAAATTTTGTGTGAATTATTTAGATCAGATATGTCATTGTACATTGTCTTTTTTTCCTAAAAATAAAATTAAAATTCATTCTTTCTCATTGTTTTATTGTTCAATGTTTAGTGTTATGGCCGACCAAATACAGCCCGTCTCTTGCAAACCAAAATCAGATCAGTACATTTTCTTTTTCGCATTTGTTCTATACACAGTTACAATAAAACCGCCCCACCTGGTTCACACATCTCAAAATCGCGCTTTTAAAAATCGCACTTTTGCAAAGAGCGATCTCAGCTTAGATCGGATTTTCAAAAACCGACCCATTATTGGGTTTTCCAAACGACGAGATTGCAATACCATATTTATAAATCGATTAGTTAAGTATTATTTTCAATAATTAATAATATTTTAGTATTATTTTTAATTTTGTCGGCCTATGCTAGATACTCCAAAAGTCCGACCCAACTACTACATGGACCAATATAACGGCCCACAATTTTCCAATAATACCCGCCTGAGTAATTTCAGAAATTATAACCACCATCGCTAAATTTACCATCGCTACCATCGCTACCCTCCGTTTCCTTCCGCACGCTCTATTCTGCATCTCTCTACCATCGCTAACCTCAATTTCCCTCCCGCGCGCTCCCCTCCTCTTCAGATGCGCTCTCCTCCCCTTCTCTCTGGTGCGCGCTCTCCTCCCCTCTGATCCTCTCTCCTACTCCCGACGCTCTCTTTTCTGCCTCCTTTAGACCTCGCCTTCCTTTTTCGTCTCCCTTAGACTTTGCCTCACAGCAAAACAAATTGAACACACAAAAGTAACAAGTTGAACATATGAATGAACAAAATGAACATATACACAAACAAAGTGAGACATATAAAATAAGCACAGAAGTCTGACGAGCAGCAAAACAAATTGAACACACAAAAGTAACAAATTGAACATATGAATGAACAAAGTGAACATATACACCAACAAAGTGAGACATAAAAAATAAACACTGACGCACAGTAAAACAAATTGAACACGTAAAGTAACAAAGTGAACATATACATCAACAAAGTGAACATATACACCAACAAAGTGAGACATAAAAAATAAACACTGACACACAGTAAAATAAATTGAACATATAAAAGTAACAAAGTGAACATATGAATGAACAAAGTGAACATATACACCAACAAAGTGAGACATAAAATAAACACAGAAATCTGACGCAAAACAGAACAAATTGAACACACAGAAATAACAAATTGAACAGATGAATGAACAAAGTGAACATATACACTAACAAAGTGAGATATAAAATAAACACATAAATCTGACAAGCAACAAAACAAATTGAACATATAGAATAACAAATTGAACATATGAATGAACAAAGTGAACATATACACCAACAATGTGAGACATAAAATAAACACGGAAATCTGACGCACAACAAAATAAATTGAACACATAGAAATAACAAATTGAACATATGAATGAACAAAGTGAACATATACACTGACAAAGTGAGATATAAAATAAACACATAAATCTGACAAGCAACAAAACAAATTGAACATATAGAATAACAAATTGAACATATGAAAGAACAAAGTGAACATATACACCAACAAAGTGAGACATATAAAATAAACACAAAAATCCGACGCACAACAAAACAAATTGAACACATAAAAGAAATAAATTGAACATATGAATGAACAAAGTGAACATCTACACCAACAAAGTGAGACGTATAAAATAAACGCAGAAGTGAGACGCACAACAAAACAAATTGAACACATAAAAGTAACAAATTGAACATATGAACGAACAAAATGAACATCTACACCAACAAAGTGAACATCTACACTAACAAAGTGAGACGTATAAAATAAACATAAAAGTCTGATGCACAACAAAACAAAATGAACACTTAAAATAATAAATTGAACAGATGCAATAAACAAAGTGAACAAAATCTGACACACAGAAAGAAGGGAGGGGGAAGGGAGAGAGATGCACAGAAGGAAGAGACTGAAGAGTGCGAAGGGAGAGGAGCGTACCCGGATGAGGAGAGGGGAGCGCTTCGCAGGGTGAGGAGAGGGCTCACTTCGCTGGGGAGAGAGGAGCGCTTCGCTTCGCTGGGTTAGGAGAGGGGAGCGCTTCGAGCGATGGTAGCGATGGTAGTAATCAATTTCCGGGTAATTTAATCAATTTCCGGGTAATTTTCTTGCTTGTGCTGAAGCAGAAACAACTCTTCCCCTGTTAGCAGCCCATATTAGTGTAAAACAAAGTGGTTTTATGAACAGTTTTTGGTGTCGATTATGAAGTCCCTTTGGCATTCAGGATATATGTCTATTCAGTATTCACTAATCCCAGAAATAATGTTTGTTCAGAAAAGTTGACTAAGAGAACTACTTACCATATTTATTTTTTATGTTTCCTATTATGTGCACTTGATATTAGGACCATTTTTTTGTACTGGTTGCATTGATGAAATTTTGCAATTACATAATTTCTTATACAGTTTTGGCTATTGATAATGTAAATGACATATATAAGTTGTGTATGCAGTACGCTTGTATTTTGGGAACCTAGCTGGATATAAATTTATATATATATTTTTCATTTCAAGATTAAAACCTTAAATTCAATGTTTAGTTACCATCATCACCTGCCAAGGCATGGGGTCGTGTTCTGGCACTGCGATACGGCTTAGCTATACTTGCTTACCATTACTTATTGTCATAGATGCAACCAAATTAACTTGTGAGGTACTTCTTTCTCATTTCAAGATATGAATTGCACAGATTCAGCCAAACCATGAGTCTTTACCCGACCAAATCACCAGAGTTGTTTTAATATGGTATAAATTGAACTGCTTGTCAGGTAGTATGACGAAGCGTTGAAAGGCTTTAGTTATGACTGGACCCATAACATCTTGGACTGCAGAAACTTAAAGGCCCTCAATTTTATTTTTCTTTATTTTAATCCTCGTGGATCAGTTGCCTTACAAAATATCTGTCTATCGAATAAAAGTAAAGATTTTGCTTGGTCAATCCTGAAACTTAGTTAGAAGCAGATCAATTCATCGTGTCCATCTGTTTTTCAATGCTATATGGTCTGAATTTATATATCAGAACCATGTAACATAGCAAGAAAAGAGCAGCTTTAGCCTCTTTAGAAGACGTGCGCTTGAAATCATGCTGGTAAATTTGTAATATATATTATTTGACAAGGTTTAAGATTTGTAATTCTAAAATAATTCAAATTCGTGCTAAAACAATAATTATATATATGTATTATTTAGGAACCTTGTTTTTATGCTTGAAATAAATGATCGTATTTTGGACTACAGAATACAGATTCTGTTTTTCAGTCAATGATGGAGTTCGAAATTAATGTATTGTTAGGAGCTCTGAGAATGATGTACTTCCCTGTCTTCCCAATTTAAATGACAGGCTTTCTGAAGTTATCAATTAAAAAACTACACATAGACAGGATCGTACTTCTCGTGGGATCCAAAGCTGTAATTTGGCAAATTGAGATCCGCTGCCGCGCGACACAGCGTGTCGCGCGGTATGCTGGCCGTTTGATTAAGATCCAATGGACAAGGAAGCCCCGTGCGTGTAACCTAGATTGGTAGACCCGTAAAAAGTGAACCGTCCGATCAAGATCGGACGGCTCGTAGTGCGCTACACCGCGTGTCGCGCAACAGCGAATCCGGATTGGTAATTTGGCTTACCCACTGAAAAAAAAAAAGAAAAGCCATTTTTTCCCAGCATTGCATATGTTACTATTCCAAACATCATTGCACTGCTGAAAATCTAAAACAACAGAAGTTAGAACAACATTTCAGCATGTGAAAAAAAAAATGATGGGATATTGATTTATAAAATTCAGAGAGGAATTTAACCGAAAGAGAAAAGTAATCGAGCAAGAAAAGCTTGTGAAATTACCGTCCTAGGCGACTGGAAAATCCGAAATGCCTCTCAAGCACTTCAACTGAAGCTTGGATGCTATCACTTTCATAGATTTCTTCAAAATAAATAAGAAAGAAATAGATAGAAGAAATTACTTAACAGGAAATATTGACAAACGATATTACACAAACTAACTTTTATTATTGTTCAACTATATTCTTAACATACAACTCACTCACTTATCATACACATACACTAGCTAGCTATTTTTCTATCTATGGTGCGCACAATCAAAATGCACCATAAAGGTCCTATTTATATTAACCTATGTCGGTTTAAAAGATAGTACTAGATAATTCCTAAATTGTCTAAACCGACATGTACAAGCTCGGTTCATATATTCTAGAGAAATCTACATATTCTACATTAATACAAATAGTTCCATCTACTTCTAGATTATTCTTCATCTTTGGAGAAAATCCAATGCGAAATGGGCTTTGGGCTATTGGGCTCTTAATATCGGTGCTGATTTCAACACTCCCCCTCAGCACCGACTTTCACTTCTTCTAACCTTCGGTATTCCACGTCCATCGGGATCATCATGCTTCTTGTGATCTTTATGATACTTTCGAGCGTGACATCTCATATCTATCGTCGGTCTATCTTTAATTTTTTTTTTCACCACAAAATTTGACTTTGTATGCGGTACCTGCAAATGTTGTCGTCGAGTTCCTCCATTACTTGCTCGGCTTATTTTGCGATCATTTTGTTCTTGTCGCGATATCGCGTGTACTTCAGCAGTCTTCTTCATGACTACGACATCATCACTTTCCTCGGTGATGGCTTCCGTTGTTGCGCCTTCTCGTGGCTTCTCCTCAACTACCACCGACGCACAACTCCTTATTGCAGTCTCCTCTTCGACTGCCTCTTCGAAGAACCACGGTTCGAAGTCGATCTCCTCTTCAGACTCCGAATCCGTCTTGTCAACTATCGCGACGGTCGCCAAACCGTCCCACTCTTCTTCACTCTTTACGTCGAATGGTGCCTTCTCCTTCATGGTCACCACAACGTTTCCTTATTTATTCTTGAACTGACACTCTCTCGCATAGTGCCCTTGTCGTCCGCAGCTGTAGCACACCACGCTTCTCCTGCGGGATTCACGATCAGCTCCATTGCCCTCTTGGCCTCTTGGAGCTCCCCCTGCACACGTGCACCCGCAACACTCGTGCACAGTCTTCTCAGCCTTCTCGACAATCGGCTGCCTTGTGTGTTGACTCCTGTTCGACACTCCATGTCGACCACTATACAGGATCGTCTCTTCTTCCTCCTTCTTCATCGTCAATCCGGCAAGCTGCTTGACAAGTGCCTCTTGACTTGCCAATAGACTCTCTAGATCCAACAAGGATGGTTGCGTCTGCCATCCTTGGATCGCTGTCACGAATGCGCCAAACTCCGGCCGCATTGGCGTCTAGCTGCTCAATCTCTCTACATAAATTCTTAACTTTCAGAAAATACTCACTTACAGTCATGTTGCCCTGCGAGATGTTCATCAACTCTCTCTCGAGGAGTTGCAACCGACTCGTGTTCTTCTTTGAAAATAATAAGGCGAATGTATCCCACGCTTTTTTCGACGTCTCGACATCTTCAATATGCGACAACATACTCTTATCAACTGTTGCCTTCAACACGAACAAGGCTCTACCAGCCTTCACCTTCCACTTCTTGTACGCTCGGATCGAGTTCGGTGGCGACTCCGTCTCATCACCACCGACAACATCCCACAAGTCTTGTCCCTGCAAATAAGACTTGATACACGTACGCCAATCCCTATAATTATAATTATTCAACTTCTCTATCAAACTACTCATACTACTCAAATCAGACATATCGACTCAATTTACTTCTCTCACGACACGACTCGACAACCCGACAAGCCCTAACTGGCTCTGATACCAATTGTTGACAAACGATATTACACAAACTAACTTTAATTATTGCTCAACTATATTCTTAACATACAACTCACTCACTTATCATACACATACACTAGCTAGCTATTTTTCTATCTATGGTGCGCACAATCAAAATGCACCATGAAGGTCCTATTTATATTAACCTATGTCGGTTTAAAAGATAGTACTAGATAATTCCTAAATTGTCTAAACCGACATGTACAAGCTCGGTTCATATATTCTAGAGAAATCTACATATTCTACATTAATACAAATAGTTCCATCTACTTCTAGATTATTCTTCATCTATGGAGAAAATCCAATGCGAAATGGGCTTTGGGCTATTGGGCTCTTAATATCGGTGCTGATTTCAACAGGAAAGAATGCCATTCATTTGACCATACTGAATTTTTTTTCCACCATAAGCAAGAATATGAATTCTATAATTCCACTGTCGCTACTTTTTTCCAACTAATAAAATTAAAATTTTACAAAGAAATCAACGTCATGGCAACATCAAATCAAATGTTGGTATGAAAATATACATTTAGTAGTAGCGGGTCAACAATTTCTGACGCTATATAGTACCATCTGCAGTTAATATAACATCTGATATTTTTTTCCACAATCAAGTAAAAACACTGCGAATCCTTTATTAATATACGTACTATGTACCCTTGCTCTCACATGCTAAAATTTTGTAATGAGATCGTGTAATTAGAACATAGAACTGTCCTTCATTTTCTGATATGTCAATGTCTACTATCTGGACTTAGCAATACACTGGTAATGCACCAAATCCGTATTACATTTGCATGGTCCCCTCCTCCTTTTCATTTTTCCCTGAAAAAGTAATCAATTGCCAGCCAAGTCTATTTCTCTCTTGAGAAAAAGGAAAAGAAGCTATAGTATAAGACCCCAAAGTTTTCTTTAATTAATGAGTCCCTTGTCATACTCTTTCCGTTCACATGTTACTACTGTCAGGCGATAACTTTGCACTTTGTAGTTAGAGAGAAATGTACATATATATGAGCGAGAAATAAAGTATAGGTGCAACTTTCTTTGGTGCACAGCTTTTTAATTGGATGATGGTCTCCCCTTTCGTTGATATCAATTTGTTTGTTGCCAATCTTGCTTCTTCCCTTTACTCGCACAGTCAAACAAACAACTGCTTTTTGCTTTCCATTTCCTCGTTTTACTTTCTACTCTCTTTGATTTTTTTTTTCTTTTTAGAATGTGTTTTTCTTTCTACTCTGTCAGTTTCCCTGCTCTAAACCGCATCTTTGGAGACAGACACGAGTTGGTGTCTCAAATTGTACGGCTTTTATGGAACTATTTTACACAGATTAGGCTCGTCAATTCAGATAAACTGTAACCGTATATTCTGTAATGGCAGGTTAATTTTGTTTAAGCTGTTTAATTAAAAATAAACAATCGAGCTTTGTCTGAAATGATTAATGAATCCGTACTATTTAATTAAGGAGTGTGATGGTGTCTTTCGGTTGAATTTTATTATATATGTATTAAACATCCACGCTAGGTTATTCAGTCATGTTGTCATAAGACTGAAACACACACTTAAATTGGACAGCATTTCTTATGAAACAAGATGGCGCTTACATATGCAATTGATTTTATGTAAATTAATTAATGCACCTGCACGATATGTAGTAACATATTGCGATTTTTTTTTCTCTCCAAAAAGTGGAGAGAAGCAACAGAGGTCGCAAATTCCTCGCTGTATAATGAACGCCAGAATATATATGAATTCAGAATTATTTGGAAGTCATTCCGATGACATATCACTTTAAGTTAGATTATATATAGGTTTATTTATACGAAGTTATCAACAACAAAAGTAAAAGAGTACTTAAATAGCAGATAGCGATCCAGAGATGTACCAGAATTCATAGCAATTTTTTTTTTTAAATCTCAGCCCGTAGGCACTCAACCACCACGGGCACACATGTTCATCTCGCCCCAGCGAGACTCGAGCCCAAATCTTCCATAGGAAGACACATATTGCGGACATGCCTCTACCAACTGGCTAGCGCAGCAGAGGCACTCTTCATAATATAGCAAACAACACTAATTATTTCATTTTATCTCAAAGTGAAACAGGATGGCGCTCCAACTTTTTTCAATATATATATATATGGAATATGCTATAGTGCATCGCGATGTATTAAGGTTTTTGTACATCGCGATCATTATCCGTCAACCGTTTTATAAATTGACAAATCTAATTTAACTAATCCAATCTACATATTGAAATCTCATTACAAACCAAATTTTATATTTTTTAAAATTTTTTTACTATTTTTTTTTATTTTCTAATACCTTTCTTTTTTGGATACTAATTAATAATAAAGAAATTCGAAAAATGACAGGTTTTAAAAAAATCAAAAGAAATAGTAAAAAAATTTTAAAAAATATAAAATTTGGTTTGTAATGAGATTTCAATATATAGATTATATTTGTTTAGTTAGATTTGCAATTTGTAGAACTATCAACAAATATGATCGCGATGTACAAAATCCTTAATACATCTCTCTCTCTCTCTATATATATATATAGAGAGAGAGAGAGAGATTGGCTAAATTATACTCTAGCATACGGATCAAACCCGTATGCTAGAGTCATTTCTGAAAATCTAAAATTGAAACAGTCGATCCAAACCGTTCAAGTTGTTCTCCATGTAAAAATATCCTTCAAGACCAAATTTTACATTTTTTCGAATTTTTTTGCTATATATTATGCTATTTTCAAATTGAAGGGCCAGAAATACTACTTTACAACTCCTTTATAATGTTTTTTTAAAATAGGATAATATATAGTAAAAAAATTCGAAAAAAATATAAATTTTAGTTTCCTAGGAGATTTCAATATGGAGAACAATTTGAAAGCTTCGGATCGACTGTATGCATTTTAGATTGTGAGAAACGACTCCAGCATACGGGCTATCTATATGCTGGAGTATACTTTAGCCAATCTCTATATATATATCTATATATATATATATATCTATATATATATATATATATATATATATATATATAGAGAGAGAGAGAGAGAGAGAGAGAGAGAAAGAGAGATTGGCTAAACGGATCAAACCCGTATGCTAGAGTCGTTTCTCAAAATTTAAAATTCAAACAGTCGATCCAAACCGTTCAAGCTGTTCTCCATGTAAAAATATCCTTCAAGACTGAACTTTACATTTTTTAAATTTTTTTGTTATATATTATGCTATTTTCAAATTGAAGGGTCAGAAATACTCCTTTACAATTCCTTTACAGTGTTTTTTTAAAATAGCATAATATATAGCAAAAAAATTTGAAAAAATATAAATTTTGGTTTCCTAAGAGATTTCAATATGGAGAACAATTTGAAAGGTTCGGATCGACTGTATGCAATTTAGATTTTGAGAAATGACTCCAGCATACGAACTATCTGTATGCTGGAGTATACTTTAGCCAATCTCTATATGAGATATATATAGCATATAACGTGCCGGCACTATCAATTCATATTATTATAGATAAATTGTTTAATTAATTATATATTTTCTTAGTTTTGTCTAAATATGAAATAAAGACGACAACATAGGAATTAAAATTACAAATAATTAGGTATAATAAGTTATTTGTTTGTCCTGTATATATTGATATGTGCGGTATTAGTTTAGTATTAAAGCATACGAGCTATGATAGATTTAATGTATGAAACCTCTTCATGCATAGAGAGAACTATTAATTTTTGTTCACCCTATTGAGGAGACTTTGCAAAATTATTTTGTAGTATGAGTCTACATAGAGCGGTGGCATGTAGTTGATGATGTATGTATATCAATAAATTCTGAATTATAATACATTTTGTCGGTGTTTATTCGCATGCATTCATGTTTTCTCTCCTTCTTTTGTTTTATAAAGAAGTGAGTAGTGAGATTTGAATACTAATTGGTAAACGGTCTGTTTCTAATTAATACAGTAAACACCATAATACTCAATAACACATAATGCTGATTACGCCTGCCGGCGACAAGCCGATAAGTGCTAAAGACTTTGATTATAAGTGGCCTGAGTGTGCTCAATTAAAACGTTGTCTTTCAAACTCAAACTCAATTTAAATACTCGAACTCACCTACGGGTTTGCAAAAAAGAATTAAAAAAAAAATTAAAGCTTTGTCTTTTGAGGTTTTTGAACGATACATGATTATAGGTGGCCTGATTGAGTTCAATTGATTTTTTTTGTAAGTTAATAATAAAAATATTAAATACAATATTCTCATAAAAAAAAACTATTTTTTGGTTGTCCCTAGCTAGCCTTCACTTTGGAAAACAATAATAACAGATTATACAACCAAATTTACTGTCTCATTGCGTATATATGTAGAGTACACATTAATTGGGTGCCTTTTCAGTTCCAAAATATGTTCACAGATTCCACTTATGTGTTTGATAATGGATTCTTTTTAACATTCTCCACTTCCATCAAATTATTGTTGAAACTAAAAGGCAACAAAATATTTTACATGTATGCATGCGTAATGGAAGAGAGAAAGAAATGAAAATATTAGCAGTCTGAAAGGAATTGATGAATTGGGTCTACTGGTATAGATGTTTACCAGAAAGTGAGAGTAGCTAATTGAGACACAAAAGTAAAGAATTGTAATTAATAATGATTTTAATTAATATCTCTATCTGTTACACAAGAGACCTTTATATAGGCGAAAATAGATACGTCAAAAATCTAATTAAGAAAATGTCTTAATGCAGAACTAATAATCCTATCCATTATAGGGATTAGTTGTAACGATCAGATAATTAGCCGATCATCTCTTTGTCTGACTCCAGTTTATCAATCGACTGGAGACGTGCAGTACAGTCTCAAACAGGGTCCCTTCAGCACCTCTTTTTTTTTCCCCACCTCTTGTTAATTAATATTTTAAGTTGTTAATTTGGAGAGGATAATTTTGGCGAACAATAGAAAAAATAGGCATCCATTGCTATCACTCTATTAGATATAGATTAACATATGCACAAATCTAATACAGTAAAACAAATTACAAATGTTTCAATATCAAATAGGTTTATCTTAAAAACCAAAAGAAATCATAAAAAAAAGAAAACTCTAAAATTTAGTTTTCTATACAATTTTTATAGAAAGATCATCCCTTTGAATGGCTTGCATCTAAATGCATTTTGGAAAAAAAAATACTAAATAAGTATTATTAAGAATTAAGAATTAAGACATTAATTGTACAGTTAAGTGCACAATAAATATTGATAAATACCAATTTTCATAATAATAATAATAATAATAATAATAATATAAAAAATGCTGAGTCAATCAGCAACAATAAGGGGACACGGAACTGGAGCAATAAAACCACAACCTCCCTTACGAGACCGCTTTTGAACGAAGAAAATGGCTTTAAGACTTTGGAGCATGGAAAAGAACTGCCCTGTCTCTGAATCCTTCTTCTGTGCCGTGCCATTTGCATGAAAAATTGCTTATGCTCTCACAACCTATAATCAAAAAGACCCTCTTAAATGCTTCCATTCCACGTCTCTACTTGCTTGTTTTTTCCTTCCTGGCTCTGCATAGGCCATAGGGTACCCTTAGGCCTCAGGATCCTCTCCATCTCCTTAGGTACATGCGTTGCTGAAACCCATTTGTCAAAAGGGCCCAATTACCAAATTTGGTGTTGTCAGTTGCAATCTCAACTATCTGATCTGAAACGAAAGACCCAAAACTTTTTGGAATTTGCAACTGACAAATTTTCTTCTCCTTTAAGATAGGAGAGGAGCCAAGCAAATGAATTGAGCTTTTTGTAGGAAAACTTTTATTTGGATTAGGGCCAGATAGTTTACTAGCACACCTACCTACCCAAAGATTTCCAGGGACTTTCGGTTGTCCCACTTCATTTTGTACGCAAACGAAGTTGCATGTTTCATTATTCAACAAAAAAAAAAATTTATTCAAAAGAAAAGTTGCATGTTTCCACTTTTTTGGTGATACACATTTATAATGATTTTTAGCTGTATAATGTGTATGTGTCAGAATTTTGTTTCGTTCCGTGTTGGCTATTCACTGTTTGTTTGTTTTTGCTAGGATGAATTGCAACTTACCAAAGGAACGATCAAAATTCTTAGATGTAGTTTAAAATGATCGATCTAAATCGTCTAATACGATCTTTCTATTGAAATATTAATGCAGACCAAATTATATATATATATATATATATATATATATATATATATATAGAGTTTAGATACGGTGAGTCGCGACTCACTGACCCTCCGGTGAGTCGCGACCAATACAACTAGATCTAGATCAAAATGACTGATCCAAACCGTCCAATATGATCTCCCTATTGAAATCTCCGTGCAAACCAAATTTTTTATTTTTTCGAAATTTTTAAGTATTTTTTTCAGATTTTTTAAAACTGATGTTTTTGAATGGTTCAGAACCAATTAGATTAACGATTTTCTAAAATTTCAAAAAAATACTTCAAAATTTCGAAAAAATGAAAAATTTGGTCTACATGGAGATTTCAATAGGGAGATCATATTGGACGGTTTGGATCGGTCATTTTGATCTAGATCTAGGAGTATTGGTCGCGACTCACCGGAGGGTTCGTAAGTCGCGACTCACCGTAGCTAAACTCTATATATATATATATTTTAGATTTTTAAGTATTTTTTTCGAATTTTTAAAAACGGCTGTTTTTGAATGGTTCAGAACTAATTAGATTAACGAGTTTCTAAAATTTAAAAAAAATACTTAAAAATTTTGGAAAAATTATAAAATTTGGTCTGCATGGAAATTTAAATAGGGAGAACATATTGGACGGTTTGGATCAATTATTTTGAACTAGATCTAGGAGTTTTGATTGCAGCTCACAGACCCTCTCGCGACTTGCAACTCATCATAGCAAAAGTAGAGAGAGAGAGAGAGATTGACTAAAGTAGACTCCAGCACATGGATCAAACCCGTATGCTTGGGTCATTTTTCAAAATCTATAATTCAAACAATACAGATCCAAACCGTTTAAATTGTTCTCCATATTAAAATATCTTTGGAGACTAAATTTTATATTTTTTTCGAATATTTTAATATATATTATGCTATTTTCAAATTGGAAGGTCCGAAATACTCATATATATATATATATATATATATATATATATATATATATATAGAGTTTTGCTATGGTTAGTTGCGAGACAAAAGGACAGGGTTATTTTTTTCTTAAATTTAAAAAATTGAATTTCTAAAATTAATATATCATTTAAATTAATGAAAAGGGTAAATAGTAATTTTAAAGATGATTTGAGGGATATATAGCTAATAATTAAGAATATGAGGGTATATGACTAATTGAAGAAATTTTGAGGGGCATATTCTTAATTTTACCTTTTAAAAATGGAAATTGTACTTAATGGGCTGTCCATTAGTCAACCGTATACTTATCATTTTGTTCAAGGCTTCAAGCTCGTCTTTAGATAATGTATTTTGGTGGCGTTTGTTTGCGTAGTAAGGAGTTGCATAACTTAAGGATGCTTAAGTGTTTATGTAGTGTTATGTAATAGATGTTTGGTTGTGTAGTAAGGATGACTAACTTAATGCATGCATATATTCATGTCAAAAGACTAAAATGCCCTTAAATTTGAATTAGTATTATGTATTATATGTTGTGACCTAATTATTGTTAATTATTAATTATTATAAAAATTAATTATTAATGATGATAATAAATCATTTTTACTATTATGAAATATTAATAATTACTTTTAATTAAATATTATAAATATTATTATTTATTTTATAATAAAAATTATTATTGATTAATTATCTTCAATTAATTATTATTATTAATTAATATTACTTGTTAAATATTATTAATTATAATAATTAATCTTTGTTATTAATTATGATTTTTTTAATAATTATTGTTACTTATTAAGTATTATTTATTAATTAATATTAATTAAGTTTTAATTTTAATTATTATAGAAATTAATTATTAATGATAATAAGAAATAATTTTATTATTATGAAATATTATTAATTATTTTTAATTAAATATTATAAATATTATTAATTATTTAATAATAAATCAATATTGTTTATTAATTATTATTATTACTTGTTATATATTATTATTTATTAATTATAATAATTAATATTTATTACTAATTATGATTTTTTTAATAGTTATTATTACTTATTAAATATTATTATTTATTAATTATTATAGATTATTAAATATAATTATTAATTATTTCTAAGGGGTATTGTTGGAAAAAAAATTAAAGGGGACCGATGCATAACTTATGCAACCTATTTAGGTTGCATAACTTATGTACCCTTAAGGCATCTTATGTAAGAGATATTTGGTGACTTAAGGATACATAACTTAAGTTATGCACTTTTAAGTCACAAACAAACGCTCCCTTTATGTGTGCGCCGCGCCCAAGGAGAAATTGATCCACTCGACAATCAGCTATAACGGTCATTAATTTGTTGTGGTGATGGCATTAGAAAGATTAAGTACTTGTTTTCATACGTCTTGTCAATGAAAAAATATATATATGATCCCATAATCTCAATTATCGTTTCAGTGTTTGAACGCATAGGACTCGGATTGCGTTAATTATTAATTTTGATTATATGCATGTGTCATATTTTTGGGGACTACCTAATATGTACCACCGCGCATATAGTGATGTCAAGGTTGCAACCCCTACATGGTGTGTAGGTTTGTTTCCTTTAGGGCTGTTCAACTAAAATTTTCCAAGATAGAATAGATACCTTGATTCCTTTTTTTCCCTCTTTGGCTTGTGGGGTCATTAAAAATTGCTAAACAAAAGCAAAGAGGGTTCTGAAGAGTATCATAAGCCCACTTAGAACCACTACACCTACCATTAATGGAGACCATATTGTAATCGGAATTCCTATATACCATCCTTAAATCCTGCCATCCCAACCATCCTCTCGCACCCAGGCCCAGCCCACCCAGTCTAGTATTCTCTTCGTATTCACGTGTATTGCACGTGATCTCTCGTCCAAATATCATCTCGCTCAGATCTCTTTTGTTCAGACGAAACCTTTCTCTTAATTTTTCTCTCTCGTTTCATATCTGATCTCTCTCCTCTCGACATCGCCGTGGCAACGCCGGACCTCCTCTTCAACCTCCAAAGACAACAAAATTCCCAGTCTCTCCTTCGAAAACGCGCGCAGGTCAGTGGTGAGTTTCTAGGCTTCGCAATTCCGAAAAGCTTGATTAATCTAAGAAATGGCAGGACGAGTGGGCATGAGACACGTGTCGAGGTGATTCTTCTCGTCTGGAGGCAAGGTACTCAGCGAAGAGGAGAAGGCAGCTTGGGAATGTCTACATCAAGGTTTTGTTTCATTCTTTTTTTTTTTATTGCTGATGTCGATTGATTGAGAAGGTAATTATAGATAATCGTAGCTTTACGATTAGATATGTGTCGTGTAGTTATCTAGCTTTGGATGCTTGCTAGGTTTTTTGTCATGTAGGTTCTGGATATGTACTCCATTATTAGATATTATTTACTTCCTTATCCTATATTATATACTCCTATATTATGTACTCCAGATGCAAAAATTAATACACTATAGAAGATGTCACAAAATAACTATACTTGTTATTCTATATTATATACTCCTTTCCACAATAAATTTTACTCCATTATAACATAACACTTACAATATTATCTACACAGATACAAGAAATAATACTACATGCTAGACATCAGAATAGACATTTAAATACTCCCTTATATGTAAATAAATACTCATGTATATATAAATAAAAGATCTAAATTAACCTGATAATGCCATATCAACTAAAAAATGCAATATACCTGCAACATAAATAAAGAAATCAGTGTTTATAAGTACCCTCTCGCTTATTTATTTACTCCCTCGGAATTATTTATTTACTTCTCAGTAAATGACATCAAAGCAATCAATATTATTAATGTATACAATTATCTTAGATAGATACACATATATAATCAATATATTCTGTGTATAATTAATTACACACACAACATAAATAAAGAAATCAGTTTGAACTTTGAATTTTTGTCTCAATGCCAAGTGGGTCGAATTAGCATTTTTTTTAAACAAATAAACTTATTGGTCGCCACTTTTACCTAGGTTCCTTGGCACGTACCATGTGGAGGTGTATGCTACGGAGATGGGAATCTGGTTTTCATTGCAAATGACTGGCACACTGCACTATTGCCTGTGTATCTCAAGGCCTATTATCGTGACAATGGCTTGATGAATTTTACTCGATCTGTTCTAGTTATTCACAACATCGCACATCAGGTTATCCATCAACTATTTAATGTTTTTTCTAAGTTCATACAACACTATGTCATTGGTCCTTTACAGGGCAACAAACATCATGTCCAAACCTATTTTTGGCATTTGAGCTACATAGTTGTATAACTGAAAGTTTTTAGGGCTATAAGCAGCTTTGGATTATACAGAAACATAGAAGCGAGAATCATTATGCCCCATCTTCTGTTCAATGAATAACTTTGACCCAACTATTCAGTTCTATCAATTTTGTGCTTCAATGCATTTAGGAGTAACTTCTTGTTAAATGCGAGCATAAAATTTATTATAATAAATGGAGTACATAATATTTAACAAGGGAGTATATAATATCTAACAATGGAGTACATAATATTTAACAAGGGAGTACAAAATATAAATTAAGGGAGTACATAATATTTAACAAGGGAGTACATATCAAGAACCTGGCAGGTGTGTTTGGTATTTTAGCATAATCTTAAAGGAGTACAAAATATGGGATAAGGGAGTACATAATATTTAACAAAGGAGTATATAATATCTAACAATGGAGTACATAATATTTAACAAAGGAGTACAAAATATAGGATAAGGGAGTACAAAATATAGGATAAGGGAGTACAAAATATAGGATAAGGGAGTATATAATATTTAACAAGGGAGTACAAATCAAGAACCTGACCGGTGTGTTTGGTATTTTAGCATAATCTTAAAGGAGTACAACATATGGGATAAGGGAGTACATAATATTTAACAAGGGAGTACATATCAATAACTTGGCTGTTTTGTTCTAACATTGGACAATTCTATATTTTGCAGATTAATGTCAGTGATGATAAACGTGTTGTTGCTTACCGGCTACTACTAGATCCCATCAATGAGGTGAAGCCGAATTTTAGATCTGCAAGTGAGTGTGTTCTCTTTGATCTTGATGAAGAAAGCTGAACTTGGTGGTGGCTAACTGAGAAGATTACAAAACTTTGTCATTTTGTTTTTTGTTGTGTGAATTTCGTTTGGGGAATAACTTTTGTTTGAACATGGTTGGATGAAAAGTATATACTCCCTTCTTAAGAAGTATATACTCTGTTATTGTGTTGAATTCTTATTTGCACAATTTGTCTACTTATTAAATGCTAATTTGATATTCAATATGTAGAAGTATATACTCTCTTACGGAGAAGTATTTACTTCCTTAATATTTCAACTTGATTACTCTTAAATTCAAATTCAAATATTGAATGCTTATTTGAACGTTTTGACCAAAAATTATATAATCCCATATGGAAAAATATGTACTCCTCTCAGAAGAAGTATATACAATATTTTCAATTCTTATTTGCACATTTTACTCTCTTAATATTTCAATTTTCATAGGATTATTTTTATTTTCAAAAATAAAATGGTAAATTATGTACTCCCATATTCAAATATATATACTTCTTTACACTAATTTACATACTCTCTTACGGAGAAGTATTTACTTCCTTAATATTTCAACTTGATTACTCTTAAATTCAAATTCAAATATTGAATGCTTATTTGAACGTTTCGACCAAAAATTATATAATCCCATATGGAAAAATATGTACTCCTCTCAGAAGAAGTATATACAATATTTTCAATTCTTATTTGCACATTTTACTCTCTTAATATTTCAATTTTCATTGGATTATTTTTATTTTCAAAAATAAAATGGTAAATTATGTACTCCCATATTCAAATATATATACTTCTTTACACTAATTTACATACTCTCTTACGGAGAAGTATTTACTTCCTTAATATTTCAACTTGATTACTCTTAAATTCAAATTCAAATATTGAATGCTTATTTGAACGTTTCGACCAAAAATTATATAATCCCATATGGAAAAATATGTACTCCTCTCAGAAGAAGTATATACTCCTCTCAGAAGAAGTATATACAATATTTTCAATTCTTATTTGCACATTTTACTCTCTTAATATTTTAATTTTCATAGGATTATTTTTATTTTCAAAAATAAAATGGTAAATTATGTACTCCCATATTCAAATATATATACTTCTTTACACTAATTTACATACTCTCTTACGGAGAAGTATTTACTTCCTTAATATTTCAACTTGATTACTCTTAAATTCAAATTCAAATATTGAATGCTTATTTGAACGTTTCGACCAAAAATTATATAATCCCATATGGAAAAATATGTACTCCTCTCAGAAGAAGTATATACTCCTCTCAGAAGAAGTATATACAATATTTTCAATTCTTATTTGCACATTTTACTCTCTTAATATTTCAATTTTCATAGGATTATTTTTATTTTCAAAAATAAAATGGTAAATTATGTACTCCCATATTCAAATTTATATACTCCCGATTTTTACGTGACGTCAGCATTCCAGAATTGATCGCATGGGTCGCGTGGGTCGCGTGGGTCGCGTGGGTCGCGTGCGTCGCGTGCGGTCGCGTGGGCCGCGTATTTTTTGGGCCACGGTTGGATGTGGGATGTCAAGGATGTCATTTTTATGGGATGCCCCATATCAGCTCCGTATTGTAATTGTGTTTTAGGTCGTTATTCCACTTAAAATATCTTCTAGTGATACGCCGACGTATGCTTACATTTTAGAATATGAATAAAAATATATAATTATAAATAAGACTGCATATATGCGTATCAGATTGCCCGAATCATCCAAAGGATTGCATGAAATGACTAAAAGGAGGCCATGATTGACCCCGGTTCCAAGAGGGGCGAAGAACCTTCTTCATAATTGGCTAACATGCACCGTATATTAGCTTTACTAGATTTGCACTGTGATTTGTGATGTTACTTATTTTAAAGTCGGCTGTCTAATATTTCATCAGTAATTAACAACTGGAGCCGCATATTAATTTAGTGTTCTATAAAAAAAAAAACATAGTATGTCTAAACATAGCACGATATGACACGGCACGGCACTATCCATTCTCTTTTCATTTGCCGTTAACATGCACTGTATATTAGCTTTACTAGATTTGCACTGTGATTTGTGATGTTACTTATTTTAAAGTCGGCTGTCTAATATTTCATCCGTAATTAACAACTGGAGCCGCATATTTAGTTTTCTATAAATTAAAAAAAAAAACATAGTGTGTCTAAACATAGCACGATATGACACGGCACGGCACTATCCATTCTCTTTTCATTTGCCGTTAGCGGATCAAATTTAGGTCAGTGATAGCGTGTTAGACTATTCTCCGCATGTAGGACATGTGTCTGTTTATTTTTTTTCAGTACATAATGCCTTAGATGGTGCGATACCAAAAATTCAAAGGAGCCCGAGAAGATTATTCACATTACTTTAGTATGCATTATGTTGACTTTATTATATAGTCATTTTTATTTCTTTTATTATTTGATTTTTTTAGCTCTATTATATCCTTTATTATGCAAAAAATATACACATTTCAATAATCAATATGTTGGATATTTTAGAAAACTCAAAATTTCGTATGAAATTATTGATTTAAAACTTCTTTAGGCAATTATATTATTAAATTAATTTTCCGTTGAAAAATGAAGAGACCTAGTTACACCAATAATCACCACTATTTTACCGTTGCAATTGGACACAATCAATGCCATTATCTCTCAATTTATTTTCTGTATAATGGTAGTTAACCAATGAAATTAATCCTTTCACTATTGAGATTCTTATAGCCCATTAAATGAGATTTTATAATGGGTTCATGAGCCGTTAATAAAATCCTTATATATATAGAGGTGCATTCGGCTGTTAGACAGTGTGAGAAAAATTAATACAAATATTCAAAGGCTTGATAACCCATCCAATAATCCATTTGATACATCTATTGTTCAATCGATACAAATCTTGAATTTATTTTGTAATATTATTTCGATTGATTCTGCTGGATATTGTGGAGATCTCTCATCAGTCACTTCTCCGGTCGTGCCCTAAGGAGTGACACTTACCCGTCTTATCTTGGTTGCGGTTCCTCTTGCACGTTGAGACGGAATACGCTTAAGGACAGCGCCTAGCGCGATTCGGGTAAAAACTGTTTTAATTATTTATTTTATTAATTTTATGCTATCCGAATTATTTATTTGATTTTGCACCAACAATCTTAAGTGTATTTTCCGTGATTCGGATAGTTCCTCAATTATCGTTGATATTTCTTGATATTTGAATAAATTAGTCAGTAAATTTAAAGAAATCAGAATAAAAAATTTGTTGACGCGGCTTTGTTGTAATATAAATGAAAAATGAATTATAACAAATTATTGGAGCACCGTTCCATATATACTATTTTGTTTTTCGTATATTTTGATTAAATTCGTTACTGAATATTATAGATGCAATTTCAATGTTTTGAATTAATATTGTTTTGGCCGATATTTCTTTCTGTTTACTATAACACTAATTGATATACAACTGTCATTTGGTTCCATGAGTAATCTTATATATATAAAAAAAAACCACAATTTAGTATTTACAAGTTAGAATATTTGTTGCGTATAATTATCTGATTTTCCTTCAATTAAAATCTTTCTCATAACCATATGTCATAAATTGTGTTGCTAATAAAACTGATACTTATGCTCATATATTTTGTGCCATTTAATCCATGCATGTCAGCCTAATTTTTGAAGATAACAAAACTTGTTAAATATATTGCTTTATATCTATACCATGTATATATCCTATATGTTCATACGTATCTATTTATAAAGAATTTTATACCTTTGCTTTGCATGGCAATACTGATTAGATCTAAGTTCTTTAGAATTAAAAAATATTATTTGCTATTTAGCTATAGCTTTAATCAGTAAAATATTGACATATATAGTCAATGATTTCTGGTAATGGTTGTTGTTATATTGTTATATTGATTATATTTATTAAATAATATTGGTGCTGTAAATTAATTACCAAAACAGTATATATATGAAATAAAGAGTGCTGTTAATAGACATGCTAAAAGAAAAATGGTTAAGAGAGTATTAATATTAACATTTAAGGTGAGTTACAAACCGAAATAGTTATAATCATAATAAAGTTTGGTCCTTAAACGTTATTGATCTTTTGCTCAATTGCAAATAAATGTAGTTATTTGTGAGATATTTTATCTCTTTAACTGTTCAACTTTATGATGATTTGGATGTGAGAATTAATAATGATTAAGAGGAAGCCATTTAGAACTAATTTTCATTATTGATATTAAACTAAATTTAAATACCTGGCAGTTATAATGAATTTTATAATTGAGTTCTTTTTATATTTTTGTGATATGTGATACTTGTAGTCTTGATGACTATTAATTCGTTGTGATTGAATCAAATTCCGAAAAAAAAAGGAAATGTGGGGGTGTAAAATAAAACCCAACTGATATATATGAGTTTGTATTTTGCTTATTAATAATAACTGATATTAATAAGGATGCATAGAAAATTATGATATTCATATATCAGAAAAATGTGGGGGTCACCTTTTAAAAAAAAAAAATTGACGAGATTATAAATGGATATATTGTATGATTATGATTAATTTCATTAGCATGATGCTATTATGAAATGCTTCAGAGGCTTATTACTAACAAATTTTTGGAGAATTTGTTTTCGGAAGTTTCTTTGCAGGAAAAAGAAATAAATTGAGCTCAAGTATTGAAGCGACTAGTCGGCATGAGAAAATGAAATAAAAATAAAAATAAAATTGAGATGAACTTAATGAGAAGTTCTATATATATGAACTTAATGAGAAGTTCATATTTCATCGAGGGGGATGGGTTTTAGCCCTAAAGGGCCACTTGCGGGGGCAACCCAATCTCCGAAAGGCAGACCCCTGGAAAGAGATTCAATGGGTAATAACAATCCGACAAGTGGTCGAAGAGTACACACTTTTTAGGAGCATAGACTCCAACCTCATCCCTATGGTGAGTGTACTCTATATATGTAGATGTAAGGTTGAGCATATTAGCTCTTAATGAGGACCAAAGCGGTAATTTCCGTGGGATGTGCATCTACACACATCCTTGGTAGGGACTCACCTATATGAGAGTGTCTGTATACGGCCGCGGTGCGGGGCATGGGTAAGCCCTTAAGACTCTCATGAAAAATCCAAGGTACATGCGTATGGCCATTAATGCGCACCCCGCGATGATTTTTCTCCGTATTACGTGTATGGTGTCGTAGAATTTGGGTCTAAGGAACGAGTTCAAGACATAAGTTCTCTCTGTCTCCTCCAAATTTGATGCACCTATACTAAGTGAAGTTCAAGGTTTGAAAACTACTTCATGATGCGAATATAAATATCCAGCAATTTGTTATTCACCATTTTATTTGTTCCAAATTTCTAATTCTATCCAATTTGCTTATATATATCTTATATATTTGAATGTGATCATTTATTTCAATAGAATTCCTATTATGCCTCTCAATAATTTGATGTTTATAAATTTTGAGTTTTGTGGGGGATTGTTGGATATTTTAGAAAACTCAAAATTTCGTATGAAATTATTGATTTAAAACTTCTTTAGGCAATTATATTATTAAATTAATTTTCCGTTGAAAAATGAAGAGACCTAGTTACACCAATAATCACCACTATTTTACCGTTGCAATTGGACACAATCAATGCCATTATCTCTCAATTTATTTTCTGTATAATGGTAGTTAACCAATGAAATTAATCCTTTCACTATTGAGATTCTTATAGCCCATTAAATGAGATTTTATAATGGGTTCATGAGCCGTTAATAAAATCCTTATATATATAGAGGTGCATTCGGCTGTTAGACAGTGTGAGAAAAATTAATACAAATATTCAAAGGCTTGATAACCCATCCAATAATCCATTTGATACATCTATTGTTCAATCGATACAAATCTTGAATTTATTTTGTAATATTATTTCGATTGATTCTGCTGGATATTGTGGAGATCTCTCATCAGTCACTTCTCCGGTCGTGCCCTAAGGAGTGACACTTACCCGTCTTATCTTGGTTGCGGTTCCTCTTGCACGTTGAGACGGAATACGCTTAAGGACAGCGCCTAGCGCGATTCGGGTAAAAACTGTTTTAATTATTTATTTTATTAATTTTATGCTATCCGAATTATTTATTTGATTTTGCACCAACACAATAGTATGATCATTTTAACAATAATTCATGCCAATAGTCTATTGGTCTATTATTCATTAGACAAAGCGAGTTATTATAGAGGTTAAGCAATCTAAACAAGTGAAAGGTGGAGTGAGTAGAGGTATAGGCTTTCGGCTATATATGCATGTTCACTTCAACTGTCACAAGTGAATGTTTAGTAAACAAGTGAAAGGTGGAGTGAGTAGATTGTGTCCCTAATTAATTTGTCCCGCCTCTAGAGTTGATATACAGTTGATGTGCCAAAAGGAGGGTGTACTGATAATGAGTTATATATTAATTTAGTCTTTCTCCGATCATCTAATTAATTTTAGTGGCGCAAGGTTTATATATATATATATATATATACATATATATATATATATATCGCTTCATTTCTCTTTTTTTTTCGCCCCCCTTAATTTGGCTATACGTTCTTTAGTTTGCAAGGTGGATTTCGGTAATTTCAGCTTGTCTGAAGGATTTAAATGCATAAAATAGAAAGTTAGACATTGGGTCATTCTTAGTGTCTTATGTCATTCTTGGGTCAATCTAAGTTTGAAAATATTTGAATATTTTATCAGCAAAGAAATTTTCCTGTTCTTTGATCTGCACAATCGACTTATCATTATACATATAAAATGATAATAAATTATTATTCAAAATAAATGAATTATTATTAAATGCTAACTAATGCAATTTTTACTAGTTATGTTATGTAAGTTATTACTTTTTACAAGGTCGATTTCAATAAGGGTCTAAATGTCTAATTGCTATAAAATAAAATAAAATTTGAGTATTATAAAATGTAATGGTCCACAATTGATTCATTATTCAAATGAATTATTGTTCAAATAAAAGCGAGTTATTATGTACGTAATTAACTAATGTCATGACTGTTCTGTTAGTGTATATACTTTTCCTAATTGGAACCGTATATAAACCGTTTGCAGCGACACCAGCACAACAGGAAGTATCCATGGAACAGGGATACAGAGGTGTTTCCAATGCGGCACCACACATTGTCTCTCCGGCACATCTGGCGAACGCTTGCAGGCCGGCACCCGACCACATGCAAAGCAGTGGAGCTTTTGCCCAATTTTCTTGGGCAAAGGGTGGCTGAAGCCATTTTCTTACCTGATGTGCAGCTAATGAGATATTGCATAATGAGGGAAGAAATGAACTAACTGAGGCGGTGACAAACCTTTTTGAGTTTAGATCTTTCATGATAAACAAGTACTGATGTACTTGTCTTTCTTCTGAGCATTTTAAGGTCGATATAATTTATGTCTTTTTCATATCCTAATTAATTGACTCATAACTGCTCTCATTCAAATTGATGACTTTAACAGAATTTATGATTCATAAACGAGGATTGATTACTTCTATAGATAGATGCCAGTGCCTCTGGGCTGGATACATTTCAGTATCTGTCGCGTGTCACTAATTCCCGTAATTATGTAATACAGGTAATCCAATCTAGGATATTCTGTGGATTTTCTTTATGCCTTTACGTACGCACCTTGGTCTCCAATACTAAACGATGGCATTAATTGACTGTGTGGGTTTGCATTGAGTTCTCTGCGGACGCTTATGTAGTCACAATTTATTATAACATAAAAGAACGTAATAAATCTCATTAATCAGAATTTTTCATAATTTTACATGAGCTGTATAGATTTCATTCCATGCAAAAAATTCAGTCAATGCAAAATTTGTCTAGGCGTTTGGATCACCTAAGGATAAAATTAGGATTAGTTATTTGGAGTAAAAAATTTTATTTTTAAACGATCAAGAATAAATTTTTTTTAGAATCTAGAGTGTTACTCTTATGTGATCCAACAACCGGATTAAATTTTAATTCCTAGAATATTTCGATCATTTTTTTTAATCATGATTAAAAAGTGGTCCCAACAACTTTTTAATCCACTTTAAGAATATGATTCAAACACCTTAGGAATATAAATTTAATTCGGATGTTGACCAAAAAACTTATTCTCGATCGTTTAGGAATAATATTTTATACTCCGAATAACTAATCTTGATTTTATTCTTAAACATTCCAATCTCACCCATATATATTTACTTTGCTAATGAAAAAGCATGGACAAAAACATAATTAATATACGTAATCTTCGTAGTCGACATGGCATTCGAAGTCAATAACTAAAATTAAATAGTAAAATACATATACATCCTTAAGTTCTTTAGTTATAAGATGTAACATTTTTAAATTTGTTGCCTTAAGGAAAGAGACATTTGTTAATTTGTACAATTCTGTCCTATTTCTTGTTATATAAAGATAATGAGATTTCGTTAATGTATTATCATTGTTACATAATTTAAAATATGTAATGAACTTTCTCGAATAATTAATGGTGCAACATAAAATAAAAGCCAAATTGTATAACAACTCATAATTGAGTTATATAAATATACTTGAAAAAATATTAGTTATTTAATTAATTTAAAACTTGTATTAGATTATTACAATATGTCTAATATGATAATTAATATTTAGAACAGCATAATTGGAAGGTTTCATTTTGTTCCAACTTCCAACTTGTACAAGCACTGTGTCACATACAAGAGCTCCACAGGCAATAGTTACTACGAAAAATATGAGCCGCAGAAGATCCTGACTACGTAATTACTTGCACAGAACCCGTTGCAATTATATGAGTGGGTCCGAACCTATAATAGGAGCATAATTTCCACCCTACTAAACAAGCGCATCTATCAAGTTCTAATCACTGGATTTAGTTCACATTCTGGTTCTAATCCCATGTAATGATCCTTTGAAAAGGACAGTCAATCGAATGCAATATATTCTAAAATTTTTCTTCATGATTTTACTAGCTAAAATATTAGTTTATCTCTATCCTATCAAAATCCCTATCATAAAATAGCTAATTGAGCCTTTCAAAACTCCAACAAATAATTCCGTATTTTTATAACTAACGAATCGGATACTTGTTTTCACAAGAAAAACGCTTGTCGATTATAGGCTTCTTCGAAAGAAAGTTTGTATTTTAATAATCATGAGATCTAGGAAGTAATCAATACCATAAAAAGAAATTTGGTACACCTGACCAGTTTTCATAGTTGGAATCTGTTGACAATGGGATTCATATTTTAATTTTGAACACTTTTAAAATATTTTCCCCTCCCGATATGCTACACTATAAATGTGACCTATAATTAATATTTTCATAAATAGTATGCATATAAGGAGTGATAAAATTAAATGCTTATTTTACTATTAACCGAAAGATTTAATTTTGCAAGGATTCAGATTTAATCTTCTTTAATGAAATTTGATACACAATAATTTTATAAGACCAACAACATGTCTATAACTTTTAATTTATTATTTACTTAATTAATGACATTATATCATTGTCAAGTTAATCATTGTTAATAATTCCGCATCTTATGTTTTATCTAATCAGGTAAAATAATCAGTTACTTGAGGGATATGTCACAAACGGAGGATGGTGAGTCCAGCGTCAGACTGACAGATGGAGACATACAAAATGACCTTTTCACCGACGGAGCCGTTGGAACTTAACAGGAGATCGCTCAAGGAGAGATGGATGGCTCAGGAGAAAATCTATTCGTCCGTTTGCAGCGGACAAATAATCTGAGCCGTAGTAATTAAGGAGATTAATTAATTGTAATTAAGAAATAAATAGTGTTTCTTTCTGGCTATATATATGGCAAGGACTTGTAAAAAAGGGATTATGTTGAAATAAAATCATTGTTTTCTCTCTTCCCTCTTTCTTCCTCTTCCATTATTTCCCTGTGTTGCCCTATTTAGTCCCTAAATTCCCTAAAATTGCATCAAGTCATAGCTAGACTGTGACAAGGTGGTATCAGAGCCCAAAATTGCAGATGTATTTAAAACAGCATTCATAACCCATAATGGCCACTTTGAGTTTGTTGTCATGCCCTTTGGGTTGACTAATGCACCTGCTACCTTCCAGACTTTGATGAATGATTTGTTCAAACCATTCTTGCGAAAGTATGTCCTGGTATTTTTTGATGATATCCTCATTTATAGCAAAACAATGGATGATCACATTCAGCATGTAGAGGCAGTAATGCAAATTCTTTTGAGCAATCAGCTGAAGGCTAAGTTATCTAAGTGTGCATTTGGCACTACTAGAGTTGAATACATGGGTCATATTATTACTAATCAAGGGGTTGCAACTGATCCAACAAAGGTGGATTCAATGTTAAATTGGCCAGTTCCAACTACAGTGAAGGAATTAAGAGGATTTTTGGGACTCACAGGATATTACAGAAAATTTGTGAGAAACTATGGTCTCATCAGCAAGCCATTGACTGAACTGACCAAAAAGAATGCCTTTTTGTGGTCCCCTTCAGCTCAAGAAGCTTTTCACTCACTCAAACAAGCAATGTCCACCACTCCAGTTTTGCAATTACCTGATTATTCAAAACAGTTCATCATTGAAACTGATGCTAGTGCTTTTGGTATTGGGGCTGTCCTTATGCAAGAAAATAGACCCATAGCATACCTCAGTAAAAGTTTGGGAATTAAGAACCAGGGGTTATCCACTTATGAAAAGGAGCTATTAGCTTTGATCACTGCTGTCAAGAAGTGGAAACATTATCTTTTGGGCAGGCCATTCATTATCAGAACTGATCAAATCAGTCTCAAACACCTCTTAGAACAGAAGATAACCACTGCACTGCAACATAAAAGTATGTGTACCTTGTTGGGCTTAGACTACATAATTGAATATAAGAAGGGAAGAGACAACAAGGTAGTTGATGCATTGTCAAGGGTACCATGTCATCAAGTGGCTGCTGTGGCTGCTGTCAGTGCAGTTATTCCTCAATGGGCACAAGAATTGGCTCAAAGTTATGAAGATGATGCTTGGGCTACTACTCTCCTACAACAAGTTGTAGCTCAACCATCTGAGCCTCATCCTGCCTACACTTTCTCCCAAGGCCTTTTGAGGTATCAAGGAAGGATTTGTGTGGGACATTCAGGGCCCTGGAGACAACAAATTTTGCAGTCACTACATGACTCTCCAGTTGGGGGTCATTCGGGAATCAATGCGACTTATCAAAAACTTAAAAGGTACTTTTACTGGCCTAACCTCAAGCAATCTGTGCATGATTACATCACTTCTTGCCATAACTGCCAAATCAACAAAGGAGAGCACATACCATACCCAGGTCTACTGCAACCCTTGCCTATTCCAAATGGGGCTTGGCAAAGTTTGGGACTTGACTTCATTTCTGGTCTACCCAAATCAAAAGGAAGAGATGTAGTGTTGGTAGTGATTGACAGATTCACTAAGTATGGCCATTTCATACCATTGACTCACCCATTCAATGCATCTGATGTTGCTCAAGTCTTTCTGGATAATATATACAAACTGCATGGCTTGCCACTAACCCTCATATCAGATAGAGACCCTATTTTCACAAGTTCATTTTGGAAGGAGATTATGAACAAGCTGGGAGTCAAACTGAATATGAGTACATCCTATCACCCACAAACTGATGGACAGACTGAGCGGTTAAACCAGTGCTTGGAGCAGTACTTAAGATGTATGGCTTTTGACCAACAGAGAAAATGGTGCAAGTGGTTACCTCTAGCTGAGTATTGGTATAATACTAGCTTTCAACAATCACTGAATACAACCCCATTCCATGCATTATATGGTTATAATCCACCCTTACTGCCACTGGGGGATTTAATCAAAAGTTCAGACCACAATGTGAACTTACTATTCAAAGAGAGACAAAAGGCACTGTCTCAATTGAAGGACAGTCTCTCCAAGGCTCAATCACGTATGAAGAAATATGCTGATCTGAAAAGGACAGAAAGGACTTTTGCTGTTGGCGATTGGGTTTACTTAAAAATTCAACCTTACAGACAAACTTCAATCTCTACTTCAGGCTACAATAAGTTAAGTTCTAAGTATTTTGGACCTTATGAGATTTTGGAGAAAATTGGTCTTGTTGCTTATAAGCTTAATCTGCCAACCACATCTCAAATACACCCAGTGGTACATGTTTCACTCCTGAAGAAACATATAGGGAGGAAGTACACCCCATCTTCTGTCTTACCTGAGCTCAATGCTGAAGGGAACTTGCATATTGCTCCTATCAAAGTTTTGGCCAGAAGGCACATCAAAAGAAATAATGAAGGGGTGCCACAAATACAGATTCAGTGGCAAGGTATGACTGTTGATGAGAGTACTTGGGAGGACTATTACAAGATTAAGGCAGATTATCCCCAATTTCTTCTCGAGGTCGAGAATTTGCCTGAGGGGGAGGGAATGTCACAAACGGAGGATGGTGAGTCCAGCGTCAGACTGACAGATGGAGACATACAAAATGACCTTTTCACCGACGGAGCCGTTGGAACTTAACAGGAGATCGCTCAAGGAGAGATGGATGGCTCAGGAGAAAATCTATTCGTCCGTTTGCAGCGGACAAATAATCTGAGCCGTAGTAATTAAGGAGATTAATTAATTGTAATTAAGAAATAAATAGTGTTTCTTTCTGGCTATATATATGGCAAGGACTTGTAAAAAAGGGATTATGTTGAAATAAAATCATTGTTTTCTCTCTTCCCTCTTTCTTCCTCTTCCATTATTTCCCTGTGTTGCCCTATTCAGTCCCTAAATTCCCTAAAATTGCATCAAGTCATAGCTAGACTGTGACAGGATACATCGAGCAAAATTTTTACTGACATTTTTAATTATTGAATTTGTAGCAACAAATCAAGTTTCATTACTATTTGTAATGATTATATTGCAAGTTAGATTATAAGATATTATTTAATTTTATAAAATTTATTGCATAGGAATTTAAAGTAATAGTTGAAGAGGTCAAATAACAATGGTGCAATTAGGCATGAATTACATTTGATTTTCAAATATATTTAATTTTTAAATTAAATGATTGTTACGACTATTTTTAATATATCTAATAACAAAAAAAAGAGAAAATTATTTTTTAATTATAGAAAAATAAAAATATTTTTTTACTTATAAAAAAAACGAGGTTACGATTTTTAATTAATACCATAGATGAACACCCTTTCATTTGCCGATAACTCATTTTCTGAATAAAATTTTTACTATTGACCATCGTTGACGTTATAGTATTACGATGAATCATACGAAAGTGAAACCTTCAATGCAGAATTTAAACCGACAAGAAAAATAAACACATAAGAAGCACTCACACTACAAGAAAACTGGTATATAGGAAGACTTTTGCTGCAAGATTTTTCAATTAGCAACACAATTGGTGTTCTTGCAAGATTACGCTGCATGACAAATCTTTTATTATGTAGCAGCAATGTTAAAAATTGACGTTATTTGCAAGATTAACTTGAAAGACTTTTTTGATATGTTGCAGGCTGATAAAAAGTTAATACCAATTCCAACTTTCGTGCCAAAAAATTCCCCGCATATGGCATTGGCGCCATCTCACAGATCTCCTAATTATTTTCCCACCTAAAATTGATATTTTGGATGTTTCCCTCATTTCTCCTTCCTTTCACTAACATGTGGGACCGTTGCTTAATCTTTTTTGGTACTTTTCTTTTTTTTTTATATCTCCTGGAATTAATTATTGTGCTATTCAAATTTTTGCGAGTACGTTTCAACCTCCAATAATATTTATCATTAGATTTTGGAAATAACTTTGATATCTGTGCACTTAATTAAGAAAATTATATGTGAAGATTTCATTACTTCCAAGTAGTATATGCTATTTCACATATATTTGCTCTTCGATATTGTTCACTATATATAATAATTTCCTTTCTTTCCATCTTATTTCTTTAATAAGGAAATTAATGAGCACATCAAAGCCCCTTTTTTTATTATAAAAAAACTAATTGATTATTATTATAAAATTTATTTGCCTGATTTTGTGTTGGAACTAATTGTCAAACACAGCAAATGTGTTGGAACAATTTATTTGCCTGATTTTGTGCCGTGATTAATCATTATTATTTTCATTATTATTATAAAAAGTTCCAACACATTATTTTAAAATATAGTCCACTTCATAAAAAGTTCAATGTATAATAATAATAATTTTAGTGCCGGCACATTATTTTAGTGCCCTGATTTTATTGGCCTGTTTTTTAGTCCACTTCATACAAAGTTCAATGTATAATAATAATAATTTTAATGTAGAAATTACTATTATCATTATTATCATCAAGTGGCACAACTTTATTTTTTCATTATTATTTTAAAATATAGAATGCAATCATCTAATCTAAATTGTTGATCTTATTCAATTTTAATAAATGGATGACATATGTCATACATGAAAAACTGATTTAAATCAAATGACATATATATAATGAAAATCGATTTATCAAATGCAAGCAATATATGTTATACACATACAGTTATACTTAAAAAATTTTATTTAAGATTAATAATATATATATATATATATATATATATATATATATATATATATTTTGAAAACATAATAACTCGATAGCTTTTTTATCGAGATTCAGTTATCTTTCTTGAGCAATGCTAGATTCAAATGTGTTTGACAATTAAGCCTCCAAACACATGGAATCTCAATTTTCATTCAATTCAATCCTCATAATATATTCTCCATAAAGGAGATCACCATGAAAATTAAAATTTTAAATTTTTACATACATTTAATTTATGACTATTAACTACAAATAATATATAATATACATTTATATTTGAGTAAATAGTAATAATAGTTAGATTTGTAACAGAAACTAAATGCACCAATTACTACTAGAATACTAAATAAGGTTTTTTTATGTATTATAAACCTTTATAGAAATATATTTCAATATTGATGATTTCATCGCATGAAATAATATTCTTATGTATTCTCAGGACAACATATATATATATATATATATATATATATATATATATATATATATATATATATATATATTTTAAATGCTAGATAGTAGGGTTGTCAATGAAACCCGTTTACCCGTTTACCCAACCCGTACCGTACCGTATAAGACGGGTATGGGTAAAGTTTTATTTTCGTTAAGTTAACGGGTACGGGTAAGGAAATTTTTTCGTTAATTTAACGGGTATGGGTACGGGTAAAAGCTATTTCGTACCGTGTTCATAACGGGTAATTGCCACAATTAAAAAGATACAATTACATGATACATATGGCATCTTATATTGCATGATTGGTAAAAAAATATTGCTAGATTTTATTTAAGATTTATAATTCTTTCCATTCAGTGTACGAAAAAATAAAAAAGCATAAACCTAAAATATTCGTCACCATTGTTGCACTTTATTAATATACTTATTGATATAATTTATTTATACAAAGTGTACAAATTTTATTATTATTATATTCATTTTTTACCGTTACCGTATCCGTACCGCTAATTCTTAACTGGTACGGGTAAGGTACGGATAAAGCTATTTTTAACGGGTACGGGTAAAGAAAATTTTAACGGGTACGGTAATGAAAATACCTTCTACCGTACCGTACCGTACCCATTGACAGCCCTACTAGATAGAGGCCAGGACATCACATCTAATGATGAAAACTTTCCAAAATTATTGCTTCCGACCTTCTTTGCCCCCTCTGATTTTCATCTGACGTCCCAAATTACCCTATGACTCTCTATTACCTTCTAACTTAGGCTTAATTTTTTGTATGCCCCAAACTCTTTCCTATTTGTTTATTTCTCCCTCTACTATTATTTCTTATTTGCCACTAAACTCTTCTAAATAATTTCTTATTTGCCCTTCTACTTAATAATACAGAACTAACTATGGTTATCTTATAAAAAACTGAAAAATTAAGGAGAATTAAATTAGGAGGACAAAAATGCCCCTAGACCATTTTTCCTTTTCCCTCGTTTTTCCTTCTTTGCTCCAGAATATAACCGAAGTCGTTAGAGAATAGAAACGTTATAAGTATTACTAGAAATTCTCATAGACCTAACCAGTAATCCTAAATGGAATTCATGAAATATTAACAATACTTTTAAACTTATCAAATTGCCTTTATTAATGTCACCAGAAGTTAACTTTTGTAATTTCTGGTACCCGATTAAGAAACAGAATTCATCATTAGATTTGGTTTTTCAATGCATACTGCTAATACACCAGTATGTTAGCTTGAAGAGATTAAAGAATGCTCATGCATAGAAATCGGCCCTTTGATTATGTAGCGATAAACAATTACTAAAATAAAATACGAAATCAATCTATCAGCATCTCAAAATTGGGCCTGGTGTCGCAGAAATTGAGAATTATATTCAGCGAACATAATGGATTGATCTAGTTGAAAATTAAAACTATAATTATCTGAAAAAGTGTAGGTTTGAGAAGAGGTGATGGAGAAAAGAACATCGGTTTTAGTTAATTCTGGAGCAAGGAAGGGAAAAAGGAGGGAAAAGAAAAAATAGTCTAGGGACATTTTTATCCTTTTAATTTATTTCTCCTTAATTTTTCAGTTTTTTATAAGATAATCATAGTTAGTTGTGCATGGTTAAGTAGAAGGGCAAATAAGAAATCATTGAGAAGAGTTTAGTGGCAAATAAGAAATACATAAAAGTAGAGGGAGAAATAAATAAATAGGAAAGAGTTTGGGGGCATACAAAAAATTAAGCCTCTAACTTAAACCTAGCCTTCCTCGCCTCCTTCTCTTCTCCCTTCTTCTGGGCGAAGTCCCCTCCAAACCCTTCTCTGGTCGGAACAAGAAAGAAAACCTAGATCGATATCCCTCTCTCGCACACCGTCGTGTCGCTCGATACTACACACGAAGTCAGCTGGGGAAGGATGGTCGTACCTTGTTCTTTGCTTGCTTTGCTGATATAGATGTCCTTATGGGTTTATTCTTCTAAATCTGTTTGTCTGATTTGATTTTGGTTAGGTTGATCTGGAGTTTTAACTAACTAATTTTGTATGCCTGATTGCAGGTACTAAGCAGGAGGTGAATGATGAGTTGGACCCATTTTGTTGATTTCTATTAGGTGAGATAGCTACTTTTGCAATTTATCTACATTTTTATTAATTAGGTTATTATATTTAATTGATTAGCAATTTGGAGTAAAATATTGTGAAGTGCAGAAGCACTGATATTTTCTGCCGATAGGGAATTACATGTGCTTCATTTGATCATTTAAATTACTGTTTGTCAATTTCTGCTTACAATTTCATTATTTTTCTAGATGGTCTTGTGTTCTTGTACTAATGCAAATTTTTGATCATGGATATTATTATATAGTTAGACTATCTTGTTGAGCTTGATATATATGGACAGACTATTGCTGATGGGGTGTCAAAAAGTGAGAAAATTCCAAATTCTGAGAGAAAAGGTCAGCACTTTTTCCTCATACCTTAAAAAGGAGTTAGGTCGGTGCATTAGGTTTTGATGCCACATAATTCAGCCAGATCTGATGATATTTTGTACCATGGTAGTAGTACTAGTGTCGGTGCCTCTCATGATATTCAATTGTCAGGACTTTGGTTTCACACTAATTGATGTTGAATTTTAGCCTGATTGGGTTGACTAATTGAGTATAATGATATACAGTTATGTTTCTGCTTCTACACACCTGAGGTTTATTGTGGCTTGATTATACAGTTATGTTTCTGCTTCTACACACCTGAGGTTTATTGAGGCTCGATTATACAGAAGAGGATCCATGACTCACTACTATTGCATTAATATATTGCCAGCAATGAGTACTCTTGCTGAAAGCTAGTCCCTGGATGTACCACTTTGGATCAGGTTTCTTTCTTTTATTGAAGTTTTTCTTGTTCTTGTTTCTTTTTACTTGATTTCAATGCATGACTACTCTAGTTTATTTATAATTATGTCTTCTTCTTATAATTGATACAGGTGAAGGAACTAATTTTGCAAAGATGTAGAGAGGTAGAGAGAAGAGCCATAGATCAAGCAACAATGTAATTTTGGATAGATTAGGAAAGATAAGATCTAAATTATAAATATCATCGTAGTCAGCGAACCTTATATGAAGTATTGGTACTAATTTTGATCAAGTCTGTATTATAGTTGCAGACAATTGATTCTTAATTGCAAATTAGTGTTAATTGATATTTAAGTGCACAAATGGAGGGAATTAATGTTTGTTACTATTGGGACTTGTACTAGAGCATAATTGAGATTTAAGTGCACAAATTGAGCTTTACTAGTAATAACAAATTTTCACTTTAATTCTAGCCAGCTTTCACCTAAGCTATGTTAGGTATTTCATTTATTACAGAGAATATTTCATGTATTGTTGTTGTCGCTTCAAGTATATATAAGCTATAGCATGAGGAAATTTCAACATGTTCAGTAGAGGTAATATTTTTTTTTTCATGATTATCGGCATTGTCTTATAATTATTAATGGCTCATATGTGCTTTCAAGTTGGTTGTGATTCCAATTAGTGCAAACAAATTTTCAAAGAGGTAGCAGAGTGGGTTTCATCTCCAGTTGATGCAACCTCTAAGGTATGATTCTTTTTAACAATTATTCAATTGATATGCCTAAGTAACTAAAATATTGGATTCTTTATTCAATTTATTTACCTAAAAAAACACTATGAAATAGTGGATGCTAGAATAAACAATGTCTCAATTTTCTTTTCAGATTGTATAATTCTCTAAGATCATTGCATGTGTGGATACTCTTCGTGCATTCTCTCCGGGATAAAATCAAAATTTGCTGGTAACAAGAGACTCTTTCCACCGATGATCATTCCACAAGATATCCAACTTGAGGCAAAGCTATAAGTTGTGATTATATGAAGAAACTCACCTACCTCTCCGTAGTACTAATTTTAATTCATTGTATTTGATTATATGGAAGATTGTAGCGTTTTATATATACTTTTTTTTTTGTTAACTATGGTTTATATTGTAAGTTGTAATATTGCAATTCTTTGTATTTATATTTATACCGATAAATATCAATTCATATATAATATAGATTAATTGTGATTTTATTATCATTTAATTATATACAAATGAGAGAAAACAAAAAATTTAGATAGACTTTAAAAGTCTTCCAAAATAGTCATATTTTGTGTTGCAAGAAATGATAGTTTTCAATTAATTGTTATTTTATAATTTAATTATACGGTAAAGAAAAAATAAATAGCAAGATGATTTGGTCATGCTAATCATTTAGTAATAATGTAGCAAGGAATTAGTCTTGGAAGACTATTTGATCATGCAATTTTTAAAATAAAAGGTGTAGCAAGAGATTTGTCTTTGATAGACTTTTTTTCATCATGCTATTGTTGAAATAAATAAGTGTAGTAAGAAATCTATTTTGCAAGACTATGTTTCACCTTTACCAACACACTAAATAAGTCATGCAATAGACCATAGCAACACCGAGTTGTGCATGATAATAGTAAGTTTTGCAAGAAAATTTAGATAGAGTTTTTTTAGCATATTGGAAGAGAATCATGTCTATCTATAGCTCATTATTGTTGTAGTGTCAATTCCTCTTCATGAAATAAAAGTTTTAAACTTTATGTGCACAAAACTTTAATAACTTTTAATTTTATCTTTCAAAAATAATAAAAAAAGGAATACAAATTTCAATTGATGGAACTTAAAAGGCGGAAAGTTGTTGGCCTTTATGCCCATTCAAAGAACAAAAAGGCATATTACATGATAGACTAATAGAGTGGTCAGAAGTCTTGTTAATATATTTTTTTTGGCAATAACTCAAACCTTAAGGGCTTGATCCTATTTTTCTTTAAAAAAAATTAAAAATAACAGACGATATAACCTAACCTTTTTTTTTAATAAACAACAGAACCCAATTGTTACATGTGAAAATGTTGAAAAAGAAAATACTGCTTTTCAATTTAAAATGACGGACAAGAACAGTATATAACAATTAACGGATGTAAATCGGGAGTGATAGATGCAATTTTCAAATTTGCCATACGTATTATTCCAATTCAATAATAAAAAGCGCACTCAGACCAAAAAAGAAAAAATACTACGATGTTCTTTCTATCATCTTCTCTGTCTCATTTATATATAATAAACTGAACATTTATACTTAATAGAATGAGCATTTATATTTAATAAACTAAACACTTATACTTACTAAATTGAAAAATGAAAATATGCTTCTGGCCTCTTATTTCACGGTTCCAACAAGACTAGATTAAGAATCAAAAAAATTTTAGTTGAACTGACCAGTTCTTGATCTCTTTTAATTTTTCCATACATTGTTGTCCGGTTTATGACCCTTTCTTTTTTCTTACGTGCTGAACAATATTTTGGTACACAAAACATTTATAATTAGAAAATTGAACATTTATGCTTACAACATTTAATAAATTAAACAATTGAACATTTGTTCTTATAATATTTTAATAAACTGAATATTTATACTTAGAAAACTGAACATTTATGCTTATAACATTTAATAAACTGAACATTTATGTTTATAACATTGTAATAAAATGAAAATTTATACGAACGATACTGAAAATTTATGCGCCGGATCTGATGACGCGAAAAAAGAAGAGGTGTGCATCGTTGGGTGGATGCGCTATAATGAAAGTGGGATGACACGAGATGATATTATTGAGGATGACCGTAAGTAATTAATTTCCAATAAAAATATGCTGCTTAATTTACTAGCGATACAAATAGATATGTTATTCAATTTGTTTCTTTATTAGACGAAAAACCAAAGTATATATTGTTGCTTCGTCTCACGATTGATATCCAACGACAAATCAAATCGATCGAACGACAAAAACATGTGATTACCTGCTAGATCTAGCGTGTTAACACATCTTGGATCCATGGGTTTATAACTTATAAGTACTAGTATAAGATGCCCTCATATGTGGGCAAATAAAGAAACATAATAATGTTAGGTAATAAAAATATGTTGCTTTATCTATCAATGATATAAATAGATATGTTATTCAATTATTTTATTATTAGACGAAATATTAAAATATATTGTTGCTTCGTCTGACGATTGATATCCATCTATAGATCAAATCGATCGAGCAGTAGAAACACTGGTTTACCTACTAGATCTAACGTGTTAACATCTCTTAGATTCATGCGTTTATAAGTAGTAGAGATTATTCAATTATTTCTTTATTAAACGAAAAATCAAAATATATTGTTGCTTCGTCTGACGATTGATATCCATCCATAGATCAAATCGATCGAGCGGTAGAAACACTTGTTTACCTGCTAGATCTAACGTATTAACATCTCTTAGATTCATGCATTTATTAGTAGTAGAGATAGATGCAGAGATTATTTGATTTTCTTGATTTACATAAAAATAAAGGTAAAAATGTAAAAATGAAAATCAAAAGAATAAATAATTAATGTTTTCCATTGTTAACGGTTTTTTTTGTCATTTTTACTAATGTAGTTTACGATTTACAATAATAGTTTAAAATTTATGTGTTTCTATCCATGATGGCATCGATGTCTGCCGCCAGCATGAAATATGTTTGATCATTATACTTCAATATAAATTATTTTTACGCCATTACGCATATGCAAAAAAAGTGCGATAGATCACAAGTGGCGTTCTAGCTAATTGTTATCTGAGTTCTATAAATCACTTTAGTTAACTTGTTAAAGATCCGATTGAGAATTTGAAAGAAAATAATTTTATATGCATGATATTTATTTTCAAAATTTCTAGAAACTACGTTGCTTTGACTGATTTAACCAGTATTAAGCCCTGATCGGAATGTACAAAAAATGAGAATTCATTTCATTTCAATAGAATAGAGTTCAAAAGAGATAGAGTTCAATTGAATTTTGGTGATCGGAATAAAATAGGTAAGAATTGACGAGAATTAAAATTCGATGATCGAAACTATATTAAAAATAAAAGAGAAATGATTTCGCTTCCTAAAAGTTGACTATTTTGCCCTCATGCATGTCTTCCATCCTTGCAATGAGACATGCAATCCCATCCAAAGAAAACGTGAAAAAACTGAGCTAGTTTAAAAACTAAAAAGATGAATTAACGGCATATTGAGTGTATTAACCATAGGTAAGCAAGCTCCAGCATGACCACTGGCAGCATAAAAAAACCTTGTCAAGCGCCGTGACTCGGCATGACTTCAACTCCAGGACTCTCGATTGCTAGCAAAAAGGGTAATTGATCTGGAAGCTCCTCCAACGGAAACACTTTCTTGCCTCATCTTTCAAAGGAAAGTGAGAAAGTAGAACTGTAGAAGATAAGTCTACAGGAGAGAGGAACGATCTTGTCTGAGAAAGGATAGAGAGAGAAACGAAGGTGATCGGAAGGGCAATTTGGTCCCTCTCTAAAAAACCTCTTCTTCGCAAAGGAAATCGTCCCAAATTTCTTCCTTTCTCCCGAGAATTGTCGGACGGTAAATTTTCTCGCCGAATCGCATAGAATGAAATCATTTCTCGTTTTAATTTTCATTCCGATAAGTGAATTCATTAAAAAAGAATTCTATTTCCGTTTCTCGTCTAATTTTGTTGCTTCCGATCAGGTCCTTAATATTATGAAGGTCTTTCATAACTTCTTAGTATCATTTTTTAAATTATTTAATTTCAGAGCGAGCTTTCAAAATCCGGTCTTAATTACAACTTGCCTTTTGTGTCCTCATTTGCGTCAAAAAGGTAATGGTTAGGATCAGACCTTCACTTTTTGATATTATAAAATTTATTAATTATCATTTTAAAAGTTTAACTTAGAATTATCGTTTATTAAAAAAATTGGGGCAAATATATGTATCTAATTCTCATAAAAAAGAATGATGGTTTTTTTTAAACATAAGACCAGAAAAAAGAATGATTACAATTACCGAACTAAAAATAACCATCAGAAAAGAAATTGATTAGTATGTATTTACCCAGGAAAGCGGGGTTAGCCTCATGTGCAAAGGGAGAGTTGGAGGTAGGAGTGATTCCCCACAAACAAACTAGGGCTACCAACTATTCCCTACAACCACATAATTCATAATTGTAGAGGTTAATGTGTAAGAAAGCGCACATACACATCATTGTACGAAATCACTATTAATTTACATAAAGGATTTGTACCATATAATAAAGATTATAGAATATTAGATTATAGATTTATAGTAGCAGCAAGCCATATTTCAGGGCATTACCCTTTCTTGCAGGACAGTCAACACTGCACCAAAGACCAGAAAAAAGCAAAAATTGCCCCCATTTCTCTCTTCATCAAAGCTTTGATGGGTCAGCCCAGATTGCACCCCAGAATTTGCAATTTGCTGACTTCATTGACATAACCTCTGAGCTCTTGAAACTTAACATTTAAGACTGCATGTATAATTACTTATAAATAACAATAACAACAATAATAATCATAGTAACCGTTATTTGTTAAGAGATGTATTAATCCATACACATCAAATTAAATTGACTATTCTTAGAATCAAGAAAGGGGCAAAAAGTTATGCAAGGACAAACACTTTTATCATTCATATAGACAAAAAAACTGTATAATTAGAAAATTATAGGCCGGAAAATAAAAAACAAGTGAATTCAGATCTGGTGCCGCGCGGCACACCGTGTAGCGCGGCATCAGAGCCGTCTGATCAAAATCCAATGGACAAGGGAGCCCCGTGCATGTAACCTAGATTGATAGGCCCGTAAAAAATGAACCGTCCGATCAAGATCAGACGGCTCGTACGCGCGCTACACGGTGTCCCGCGCTACACGGGATTCGGGTCCAAAACAAGTAGATAGTCTCAGGGTAGGAAAAAGTACCTTTTTAATCAAATTTAATTGACATTTGAATGAAATGAAAAAGAGCATAATGAGTACATGACGTTATATATGCAATAAAATGTTGTATAAATTCCCTTTGTATGGACTAAAGCATTTAATTGCTACAATACAAACAACATTTATGATATATGCAGCAAGTATTTCTGTATTTATTCTAGAAACTTCAATGCTGAATGCAACTTATTGAAGAAATTCTCGCTAAATATTCAACAATCTCTTTACTTATACTTGCCTCATATGTTTTGATTCTTTTTATATACCTTCCCCATTATTAAGGTGCAAATTGGAGGTGCTTAAAATTTGTATTTCCTCTGTCGAGTTCCAAGAATACCCCTTTCACCAAATTCAGATCCGCTGCCGCGCGACACAGCGTGTCGCGCGGTACGCTGGCCGTCTGATTAAGATCCAATGGACAAGGGAGCCCCGTGCATGTAACCTAGATTGATAGGCCCGTAAAAAGTGAACCGTCCGATCAAGATCAGACGGCTCGTAGTGCGCTACACGCTGTGTCGCGCAACAGCAGAGTCGGATTGCCTTTCACCTTCCTCTATTATCAGTCTCCCTTCGTCTCCCCTCGCTTCTCCCACTCTCTCTCTACTATTGACGAAGGCACCAAAATACAAAGTCCTTGTTGGGCCATTAAATCATACCTGAAAGAGAGACAGAGATATACTAGACGCAAAAATAAGAGCGAAGATACACGAGAACCCCTACAAGGAAAACTATTAATTTATGAAAAGGAAAGAGAGGTAAACAAAGACAGAGCGAAAGAGCGAAAAACAACACCACCCTTCTGGCCTTCTCCCCTTCTCTCCCTTCTGTCTAACTAAAATCTCTTTGTATAGTGTTAGTGAGCGCTTAGTGCCTCTATTTCATTTTGTCCCTTTCACCTCTCTTTTCCATACTCCTTTTCTCTCAGTCTTGATCCTTCTTAAAACTAAACCAAAGGCATGGCCAAAACCCTCTCCCTATCCCCTCTTCCCGGCTAAATGCCGCACAAGCGGTACAATCGAAACAATCTACATTTACCAACCCGTACCAGACCAAGAAGGCGAAGGCGCTGGAAACAAAACCATCCCATCAACTTCATTCTTTCCCTTTCGACATGGCAACAGAGAGTGCATCGACCGAAGCGGTTGGCCCCTCCATCACTAGCGAAGAAACCGCTGCTCGGGCAGTGCAGAAACGGTATGAAGGACTCATGACAGTTCGTGCGAAAGCCATCAAAGGAAAGGGTGCATGGTACTGGGCTCACCTTGAACCTATACTGGTACAGAGCAATGACACCGGCCTCCCTAAAGCGGTCAAGCTCCGATGCTCCCTATGTGATGCTGTTTTCTCGGCTTCGAACCCATCCCGTACAGCCTCAGAGCATCTCAAGCGTGGTACTTGTCCCAATTTTTCCATGCCTCCTTCGACCTCCTCTGGTTCATCTCCGCCTCGGCCTATCTCATCTATACCGCCTCCACCTTCCAACCAACACCCCTGTACCAGTTCTTCCTCGGGCCGCAAACGAAGCTCGCCGGTTTCTTCCCATCTAGCTCTGATAGAGTCCCATTCAGTCTACACCCCTCCACCAGCTCTTGGTGCTCCACATTTACTTCAATCCATGCCGACACATGGACCATCAATTGTCCTTTCAGGTGGAAAAGAGGATTTAGGAGCACTTGCTATGCTAGAAGACAGTGTGAAGAAGCTGAAATCACCTAAGGCTTCGCCAGGACCAGTCCTATCTAAAGATCAGGTCGAGTCGGCTTTATCTTTACTCTGTGACTGGTTCTATGAATCATGCGGTGTGGTTTCTATTTCTTCAGTTGATCACCCTAAATTTTGTGATTTCCTTAGGCAAGTTGGGGTGCCCCCAATTTTGCGCAATGTGCTCACAGGGCCCCAGTTAGAAGCTCGGTATCAAAATGCACGGGCGGATGCAGAAGCTCGAATCAGGGAAGCTCTGTTCTTTCAGCTCTCCACTGCTGGTTGGAGGGAAGGGGGCATTGTATCTGTCTCAATTAATCTACCCAATGGCACGTCAGTTTTTAACCAGGCCGTACCAGTTTTAACCCAGGCACCCTCTGACTATGCCGAGGAAGTGTTATTGGATTCCATTAGTGTTGTTGTGGGCAGTTCAGCAGGTGGCATGAATCGATGTGCCGGTATAGTCTCTGACAGGTTTAAATCCAAGGCTCTTTGTAATTTAGAAAACCGTAATCCATGGATGGTTAATCTGGCATGCCAAATTCAGGCATTGCATAGTTTATTGAAAGACTTTACCACTGACCTTCCATTGTTTCAGTCTGTTGCTAGTAATTGTGTGAAACTAGCGTCTTTCCTTAATACCAACTCGTCGGTACGTTCCCTTTTTCATAGGTACCAACTAAACGAGATAGGTTATTCAGTGCTTCTACGGGTCACACCTGTCACAAACTCATGGAAACTCGTCTTTCCAATGCTAGAGGATATATTAACATCTGCTAGACCAATTCAGATGACATTGTTAGATGAGTCGTACAAACCAGTATCTACCAATGACCAAATTGCCAGCGAATTGGCTGAGATGGTTAAGGATATGCAATTTTGGACTAACTTGGAGGCAGTGCATGCACTAGTGTCACTTGTGCAAGACATGGCACGAGAAATAGAGACTGACCGGCCATTAGTAGGGGAGTGTTTGCCGCTATGGGAAAACCTAAGGTGTAAGGTAAAGGAATGGTCAAGCCGGTACAATTTAGATGAGGGGCATGCACGCAAGTTGCTTGAGAGAAGATTCAAGAAGAGCTATCATCCAGCATGGTCAGCATCCTATATACTAGACCCCTTGAATTTGGAAAAAGATGCAAGCGGTAAGTACCTCCCGCCTTTTAAGTACCTCACGCCTGAGCAAGAGAAAGATGTGGATCGGTTAATTACCCGCATGGTGAGCCGTGAAGAGGCTCACATTGCTCTAATGGAGCTCATGAAATGGCGAGCAGAGGGTCTTAACCCGCTTTATGCCCAAGCAGTTCAGGTGCGAGAAACAGACCCGTTAACTGGCAAGTCACGGGTCACAAACCCACAAAGTAGGCGGATTGTATGGGAGACTTGCCTCAGTGAACTCCGGTCACTTGGTAAGGTAGCAGCTCGACTCATATTTCTTCATGTGACTGCACGCGGGTTCAGGTGCAATACATCTATGACTCGGTTGCTTGCTGCTCATGGACCAAGGTCAGATAGGGCCCACAAATTGGTATTTGTGGCTGCGCATTCAAAATTGGAGAGGAAGGATATTTCGAATGATGAAGATAGGGATGGCGAGTTATTTAGAATTGGAGATGATGATGATGATGTGTTGCATGATTCCTTCGGGGATGCCCCTTCAGCATAATTTTATTATTTAGTATCTCTCATTTTATTTGATTTTATTTAATTTTTTCAATATTTTTCTTTCTTAGTTCTTTTAGAATTGAAAATTAGGTTTTTTGGTAGTTTTTTCTTTTAACTCTTTTTCCCCTTGGTCAAGAGAGGTAGAATTCAGGTTTCTAATTATACTTCCCTTGCTCAAGATTTTGGTGGGTTGGGGAGTTAGAGATTTGAATTTAGGTAGTTTGTGTCTAATTGTTGCTTGATTGTCAATGTAATCAATTATTGTCTAATATGTGGGCTTGTTCATTTCCTACATCAAATCTGAGTTTTGAAATTTACATAAGCAAGTGCGTAATTTATTTCTAGTAACCGTAAAAGTACTTGGCGGGACATATGTTGGTGGGTTTGTGTCTGTCTTATAGAAATCAAAAGAGAAATTTACATATTTTAGTGAATTACAGTAACACGGTCAAGATAAAGGATTCAAACTTGTTACCTGTGTATGGTTATAAACACCCCTTTTATCAATTTTTGTGCTCTGTTCATTTCATCAATCAGCCGCAATAATGGGTATGGTGCTGTATAGAAACCTTTGCAACTTTGAGACTGAGAGTGAAGTATTAGACACAAACAGTTCAAAAAGAAAGAAAGTGAGATGCCCATCATCATCTAGTCTCTCTTTCTCAGGTACAAAAGTGGATTACTTAAGTCTGGTGTTGAGGTGTACCAACTTGCTTTGTATGATTTGAGATTCTTTGCTATATCAAGGGTTTGATATCCTTGTGTTATTTTTGTATTGCTTTGTTGCTGCGTATCTACTGTCCCCATCATTTCCCTGATTCTGCCTCCACCACTCTCCAGTGTTGATAAATTGCTCCAGAATTTTTCTTTATAAATCATTGAATTTCGGAATTTTCCCAAATTAATGATTATAAGTCCTAAGGATTGATCTTTTTTATTTGTTTTGATTAGTCACATGGACAATAACTTTGAATAGAAAAAATAAAGTTTCTGTCTTCTACTTGAACATTTTGAATCGATAAATAAATTCACCATACAAAAAAAAAAATGAATTCATAATGCTTGGTATTTGTACATGCATGGCAGCAAATTGCTTCATAGTTGTATTTAGGAGATTACTTTAATGAAATGGCAGTACAGAACATTTTTACGAATACAATGCATAAATTAAGTGGTCGTACGTGCACATATGACATATACAGTACAGTAAACGGTGTAATTATGAGTACCAATAAACCAGTAGTACACTTCAACTAATACTATAAAGGGGAAAAACCACGTTGGGTGCAGTTGTTGAGCCTGTACTAACCTCGTCCATCCCCAAAAAAATTAAATTTCAAGCACCACTCCAGTGACGAAACCAAATCGTGTGCCGCGCGGCATCGTGCAGCGCAGAAATCCAAACCGTCCAGATTAAATTCAATGGATGAGAGAACTCCGTGCATGTAACCAAATTGTAAGGTCCGAAAAAGATCTAACTGTCGAAATCAGATCGTACGGCTCGGATTAGTGCGCGGCATGGTACCGCACGGCACCGGATAGGGATTCCTCCAGTGACTGTTTACAATGAAGAAGTTCAACAAACCTCAGTACCTCACATCGCAACTACAGAAGCTGAGATTGAAGGAAGATGAAAGACAGGATGAAGAAGAAAAAGAGAAAAATTGGGGAAAAGGTGGCTGCTCCATTATGTATGTACAGGTACTCGCAGCAGAGACTTGGCCTGAGAGGCACGTTTCACTGTCGGATAGGCACATACAGAGAGCTTTTTATGTTTTTTCTTTCTCCATTATTTCTTTTCTTTTCGTATGCTGCTGCTTCTGCAGCTGCATCTTTCTCCAGCTACAACCAATAATTAAGTTATATGGTAAGCTCAGGTAATCAGTGTACTCCTCCAATTGGCATGAGCATCTTCTCATTTGCTTCCCAAATCCCAATGCTACAGCCAATTTAATTACTTTTAAAATTTCTGTCATCCGATCTGTGTCATGAAATCACTTTTATAACATATCTCCTTTCCTCTTTTGCTATACATAATCATTCTAATACCTTGGCCTGTCAACAGGAGCCCACGCCACGTTATGCCGTTCCATATATACGAAACGGAACGGTTAAAGGCACAGATTTTTATTCGTTTCAATAACGAAACGGCATGAAACAAGAAATTGTACTGTTTTGAACTGTTTCGCCTCGTTTTCAACTAAAATCAGTGTAAATTGTGAAACAGAACGAATAACGAAATATAATTTTGTGCCGTTTTGAAAAAAAAAAAAGGTTAACAGAATAATATCATGTACCGTTTTTCTAAACGAAATGGTAAACGGCATTGGGTGTTCCGTGCTTATTTTCAACGTTTGACGGGCCTACTAATACCCGGAACTAAAATTTTAAAAGTAATAGTAATATACATTTTTTTTTAAAAAAAGGGTCTGCTTCCTTCTATTTCTGATCCTGTAGCACTGGGGGGAGATTGTCCGCCACCATCTCATTTGGTGTGCCGCTTGAAGCGGAGTTCATTTCGACTTTTTTTCTGTTGCTTCATTACATATTGTTTTGGGGCCCTTGTTTTCTGTTTAGAACTGGTCCTGAGAATGAGAGGTATCAAGCTACCCCCTTCGTTTGATTCAGTTTGAACAACAAAATATGGTTCCCACGTTTTGGCTAAAAGTTTTGGCAAAAAGTTTTGTCAAGAGATGCTAGCTATTGCTAGTGACCCTAGTTCGTTTAAAGACGACAATGGCGACAGAGCAGACAATTATGGTTGGAGGCCCGCGCGGTAGAAACATGTTCATAGGTGTAGAAAATTACATTATTGTGTGCAGTGTAGCACAGTCTATATTTCTATGGGTGCGTTTGGATCGTTGGAAAAAAGAAAAAGAAAAAAAAAATTATAAACAATCCAAACTCTTCACAAAGTTACTTCCTAATACTTCTTCCCTTCTTCCCTTCTTCCCACACCTATCCAAACGCACCCTATATTGCTTTCATCAGATTATCGGATTTCTAGTGATACTTGTTGAAGGAAGCACTTTATATTTTTATGTGAAATGACAAATATTTAATATGAAAAATTAAAGTAGCAATTATTTTTGTTTTCATGGAAATCAGTTGTAAGCGTTTAATATTTGTAAGAGAGTAATATTATTGTATAAACTAGTGTTTTTAAAAAGAACACGACTCGGTGGACACGGTACGAGAATTTAAGCATGTCGTGTCTTTAGACGTGTCATGTTCAATTTTGATGAAATAGACACGACATGACATGACACGCAGATTGTCCATGTATAAATGGCACGACATAGTCCGAGACACAGTATGAGAGATACAACAAACTTATAATAAGAATTAAAGATGGTAAATTAAAATTATGAAATAACGAGAAAAATTCTTATCTATTTTAAAAGGATAATTTCATAATTTAAATGTCTAATTTATCCGTAAATATAAATACATAACTATGTTTTATGAAATACAAATGTGTTTGAATACGACAGGGCACAATACGTCCAAAAAGATGTGGCACAAGAACATGAGACATGATATGTCGATTCTTAGACTTGCACTGTTTATCTCTTAGAATATACTCTTAGAATATAGACACGATATGATACGACACGTGGAATATTTATATATGACACGACAAGTATTTAAAACTCTAAAATATAAACAATGTTGAATTATATTGAATGGTTCGTGAACACTGGGCCCTACACTTGAATATTTGTTAATTTTATTTACCCTCTCCGTGAAAATCATGGGGCAGTCAGACTAGCACAACTTCTCTTCTATTTATTTATTTTTTTCCTAAGCTAGAAAATGTCAAGAGTAGAAATTATATAGCGTTCCAAACGGTCGATAATAAAATTAACGATAAATAACAAAAAAAAAAACTTTCGAACATTCAATTTGAAATAAAAAATATCATAAAAGGTTGATGTATCCATTAATCTCACCACATCACAAATTCTTTCATCGTAGAGAGGTGCATTCTCTCTATTTTTCAGTAATGTCATGGGCTTTGGAGTAATCAGATTATCAATTAAAAAGTTTATGCATTATTGTATTGTACAAAACAAAGAAAATTAAGTTCACCTCTCTAATACTCGGCAATTTTGCGTATTCATCCCTATAAGATTTATGAATCGTCGAAAGTCTCAATAGTCAATACAACATGATTTTAATTTCCTTAAATCTTTATATTTTAAGTTTCAAATTAGCTAGATACAATTTAACTTTTTTTTTTTTTGGAATGTTCACAGTTTTAACAGCAAACAAATCAATTTTAAATAAAATTATAATGATCTCGATAATATTTTGATGCTCTTTTTGGATCGGACCCCAAAAAATATATAATTTATTTTTGTTATTACCTATGAAGATTAATTCGACTATATATATTTGTTTTTAAGATGAACATGAAAAACAACTCTTATTTTATGAATAATTCACACTGTATCCAATATTATCTCATTTGAAATGAATAATTACTTATTTTTTCTATTGAATGAGTACATGCTTCTTGAGATCGATACTAACAATTATCGCTAAAAAATAGTGAATAAACAGATCGACTAGTTTAACCGATTCTGCAAATTAAAAATTGCAATATATATATATATATATATATATATATATATATATATATATATATATATATATATATTTCAATTTAACATTTTAAGAGATTTTTAAACATTAAATAATGTTCGCAATTATCACTAAATTAAATCTCAAACTTTTATTTCATCCGATACCAGAGTTCGCGCCATTAATATTAGCTTATCGACCGGATCACTACTCGTACCGAATTAATTTGAAACATTGACACTAGTAGCCCTCGTCATATCTGAATATTACTTAATTATTGAAATGGGTTGTTTTGTAATTTTCTTTTGCACCAAAAGCACGTATCGTAGGCTCATAGCGTTACTGAATTATCTTCCACCTCCAGAATTTTTTAATTGAACTAATGACATGACATTAACAACATTATCTGATAAATTGTTTAAGAAATTTCGAACATACATGTTGATGTGGGAATACGCTAGGGACACAGGGCCCCACTTGTCCTCCCTAAGTTCGTGTCATGCACTGCACATTTACTAATAAGAAGATGTTGGAATAGGCTAGAAAGTGCACAAGAAATTGAGACTATACAACTATACAAGCAAAAATTCTATTTTGCACGCATGTTTAATGTTTAAGAATGTACAAATATTCTTGTGCGCTAGACCGGTCTTAAAGAGTTCAAGAATTCAAGTTTCGCGTGCAAAAATAGAATTTTTTGCTTGTATATTAAAATTCTATTCAGTGGCGAGAGCAAATTCTTGAGACAAATGTGGCCTACAGTCTACAGACTGCCTAAAAAAAAATATCAGGTTCAAATCCCATATGATTTTTTTATTTCTAAAAAAAGTTGAATGACAAAAATATCTTTTTTTTATAAAAAAAAGAATATATGAATTAATGTTCGAGTTTTCTAAAACCAGGAATCAATTTCAGTAACTAAGGGAATACATCTTGATAGACTGTAAATATTACTACTTTACGAGTACACAATTTGGTTCGAAAATCCTTTATAAATACTTAAACTTGTGAGTTAGGTTTATTTCGAAAATCCATCTATCTCATAAAAATAAACCTTATTGTAAGTTAAGGTTTATTTAATTTAATTCGTTAATGTAAGATTTTTAATTTGGATGTGCAAGTTTTTTACTGTTTTCGTGAAACAATTTAAAATAAATTATAATAGTATTTAAAACATACAGCACCGTGAGCGCATAAATAATGTTGCTGCCAGGTTAATATTAAAATTGTTCCTAGAGGTTAGGATCGTGGCCAGGCGATACAGAAATGCACGTGCTAGCTGATGAACCACTGAGGTGGACAAAGAAAATGGTACATTTGTCTCAAGAATTTTGCTATATATTGGTGAGCAAACGTACGCGTTTTACAAAAAGTATAAATAAAATAAACAAAAGTACTAACATAGCAAATGAATATTTAAGGAAAATTAATTTAATAGACATTTTGGTCAGAGAAAGTTTAAAATATACGTGACTGTTACGTCCGAAACTAAGAACTATGTCAGATCCTCATATTTTATAAAAAAAAAATTGTAAAAAACGTACATAAATATTACTTTATTCTACTACTACAAAATCTGCCACCTCCATACTTAAATTAATGTGTAAACGTAAGCAATTATTGAGAAAAACACAAATTTTTTTCTTAGTTCAGTACAATTTATATCTACAATATTCATGCCACACACGCACCTCTCTTTTTTTTTAAAATTTCTTTTAATGATTTTTCAGTAAATAGAAGAAGATAAAAACCCACAAAATAAGGAGAGTCCTTTATAAAAATACAAGAGTTCCTTTTATTTTTTTCTCATATTTTAAATAAATCAATAAAAGAAAACAAAATAATTCTAAGATCTAGAAATTTCAGATCCAACTTCATACCGAAATTTCAGGCCTTCGGATCGATTCACCAGCTATGCATTCAGATTCTTTGTGCCTCTTGTTTACACTCCCCAACATGTTGGCATGTAGATATATATCTTACATGTCTAATTTGAAAATTACTCCATGAAAGATAATACTAGACACTCTCCTTTTGTCAATTTGTCGGCAAGTTATTCTTCAGTACTTATATGAGGAATGCTAATGTTTTTTGCTTCAAGATTCTGCGGAATAAAGTGTCCATCCACCTTAATATGATTGGTTCGATCGTGTTGTGCTAGATTTTGAGATGTAACAATGGCAGTCTTGTTGTCACAATATAAACAACCAAAGTCTTTCAACACTCTCTTTATCCACAACAGTTTTTTTTAGTTTCTTAGCAATTCTTCTAAATTCAGCTTGAACACTTGACAAAGCAACTGCATTCTGCTTCTTACTTCGCCAAGTAACCAAATTGCCCTCAACAAACGTAAAGTACCCAGATGTAATTTTTTTGTCGTACCAATGGATTATCAAAAACTCATTCCCATTCAACATGACATTTTTGACGCTCCTATTCCTTTCGATCTAGAGCAAACACCTCCTCAACCCTTGGGAAAGGTTTTATCTAGAGTATATGTGCTCTAATCTGATCCAATTTATTATTTAGGCCATCCAAGAACATTAAAATCCTATCTTCTTGCACAATTTTCTGGTATATATCAATATCAATTTCATATTCCATTAAATTCGGCATACGAGTGTCTAACTCTTTCCACAACCCTTGAAGTAGGGAGAATAATTTTACACAGGTTCACTATTCTCCTTTATCTTATGAAGCCTTCTTTTAAGGTCCAGAATTTGCCACAAGCCACTACCATCAAAATATGAAAAATTGCTTACGGTCATCTGTAGTTTTTCCATCACTTATCAAAGTGAACACAAACAAATAAATAATTCAATAAGAATAAGTTGAATATGCATATAAAATACTGAACAAGCGATGATATAACTTATTTGTTTGTATGTGTTCACTTTGATTTTATATATGTTCATCTTGTCTATTTTTTGTGTTCATTTTACTCAAGCGATAACAAGTGATGGCAAAACTGTAGATGACAGTTATCATTTTTGCAAAATATGTAGTGCACACTGCATCCCACACCTCTTTTGCAGTACAATAGAAAAAAAATTACCTATAAATGAAGAATCCATTGAGTTAATTATGAAATCCTTCACTTGTGAGTCTATCATCAGCCAACTCTTATTAGACTCCTTATTCGAGGACTTTGTCCGAGAAGATCCATCAATATGACCTATCTTGTCTCTCACAGCAAGCTTCATCTTCAGCATTTGCGATCAAAGATAGAATTCTTTCCATCTAGTTTGATCGTTATCATATAGGTGAAACTCTTTTGGCTTTGGGCATTTGGTGAAAGTCTCGATTGTGTAAGCCATTGGGATAAGGTGTTATTGAGGTTTTGGATAAGAACCATGGCGACTAGTTGGGTTAATTGTTGGAGATGCAAGAGTTTTGGGGTTGGTTTTGGAGTTCGAATTCATGGTTTAGGAGAGATCTAGTAAAATTTCGATAGATGTTTGGTTCGAAATTGAGGTTCTAGTCGAGGATAAAGGTCAATCGTATGAATTTCTTGTGCAGGATAAAAGACCGACTGTGCAATATTTTGCACAGGGAAAAGATCAAATCACTCTCACAAACAACGCTTTGATACCATGTAAATGCAAGCAATCACAAAGAAAAAATACAGAATTTTAGGAAAGTGCATAAATTTTATTTTTTAGATTAATTACACTTAATTAACCAATTAAAACAACATGCACCATTGGATCTAGTGCTCAAGTATTCACACATAAAGAGAAAGATGAGAATTAATACCTCTCTTAATATTGTAATTAAGAGGTGATGAGTGGATTTTATATGCATATTCAGGTACCATTTTGTCTCCAAACTAAATTAATTGCCTTGAGTTTACATAGTTTAGATAGTTTAGATGAGTTTAGGTTAGTTTAATTAGAGTTTTGTGTCAAGAATGAGTTACTACCATAGTTTCTAATTTTATTGCAGATTCTGGACAAGAAATGACTTGGATAAGTCCATAAAGTTGAAGAGCTCGTTCTAAGCTTTCCAACGGATCTTGAATCACCTCAAACGGAGTTCGGATGAAGGAGATATGCCCAAAATACTGACAGGACGCAGTGCTGACATTTTCCTGCGACCCGCTGAAAGTCCCAGCGGCCCGCAGGCCTGGAACTGCCAGATTTAGCAGAATCGCCCGATTTGGCAATTCTATATTTGGATGGCGGTTTCTACCGACTCCAGGTGCATCCAGAGCACGTCTTCAGTTATTTCCAGCGTTTCTAGACGTTCCCAAGGCCTATTAAAGACCTGTTTGAGGAGGTTTTGGGGGAGAACAAGAGAGAGACCAAATCCAAGGTCAAGTTAGGGTTAGAATAGAGTTATTTGAGAGTTGAGTCTCAAGTCCAGATCGAGGCAGCGCCAAGCAGGTTGATTGCGACAGCAAGAGACGTGTTTGATAGGAGATTTCGACACACGCAAGAGCAATTGGTTGTAATCTTTCCTTATTCTCATTTTCTCTTGTGTTTGTATGATGTCTTTTAGTTGTTGATTGTTTGTTCTAGGGCTATGGTTGTAAACTCGAATTCTTAGTTGTTGATTGCATGTTTATTGATTTTATTTGATATCTTTGTGTTTTATACCTTGCTTGAATTGCTTGAATTGATTATGCCATGATTATTTAAGTAGATTTGTTTACACCCGTTAAGTAGAGCTCGCTTAATTGCTAGGTGGTTAAGTCCAAATAAACTTAGATTATTAGGCATGATTATGATTAACATGAAGGTTGTAAACTGAAAGGTTAAAACATGACTAATTAACGAGAGTTAAGTCCTTTCCAAGAGTGAAAACACAAGGATTTCATAGGTTAGAAAGGTATAAACTTGTAGAAACTAGACCAAGAAACGATAGTTGAAATCTAGATTCTATACGAGGAAAATTGAGTTAATTAATTGATAACCAGACCTAAACGAGAGTTTGATCTAGGAACCTTAATTAAGCCATTATCCCTACACAATTATCAACTGAATTAGGTCAATTTGCATTCACATCGCTAATCCTAGCGGGCCGCTGAGTGAATCAGCGAGGTTGTCTATGCCCGCCAAGTAGCCAGCGACCAGTCTAAAAGATTAGCGACCTAAGTTCTTTTAGCGGGCCGCTACGAGAGTCAGCGGGCCGCTGGAACTGGGACTAAGATGAAGTGTTAGCAACCAGAAACCCTAGAATTTCGTGACTTGTTAAATCTCTCTCATTAATTCTTGTTTTGACCTTGAAACTAGACTTAGGATTTAGACTCATCTGCAACCCTTAATTCACTTAAGAGTTGAACCGTCTAGCTAGTTTAGTAAAGTAAAAGACTAATATTCCAACACCGTCCCTGTGGATTCGACCCTCAAGCTGTTCTACAAACGATTAGATCGGCAGACACGAGGTTTTTATTTTGAGACTTGGTTTCCCTTCGATCAAAAATTGGCGCCGTTGCCGGGGACGGTTTGCTCGAATATTGGTATTTTGCTTTAGTAATTTAGCATAGACACACTTGTATCCTTGTATCTTACTTATTTTGTCTTATCTTATAAAAAAAAACCAAAAAAATTTCTACCACCATGTTTCCTTCTTTTCAGGTACGTGAACAAGAGACGGAGGATAATTGGAAGGAAATCAACCACATGAATAGACAATTTGGACTTAATGCGAACATGAGTGAATTTGAGCGTGCTTTTCACAACGTGCAAAACACGATCAATATTGCATGTGGAGACAACCAAAACTTCAGCAACCTCATCGGATCCGACGAACCTTTTGACTGTCAAACAAACCGTTCGAGATTCATATGGAGGGAACCTGAAGCACAAAACATGACTGCCAGTTTTAGCGACCCGCTGGGAGATCCTGCGACCCGCTGGAACCTCAACAGACAGACATGTGATTCTGGTTTGAATGATTTTTCTTCTTTTGCTTTGAACAATGATGGTTTGGTGTCTCAACCATATCATAGGTCTATTTTTTTTCCTAGTTTTGATAATTTCCGATCATCTACGCAAATGTCAAGTGTTGAATCAAGGTTTGAAGAGTTTAAAATGAACCAAATCGAATTTAATGAGAAACTTTTGAAAGAAATGAAGTCCATATCATCTTCTCTCAATACTCTCATTACACAGCATCAAAGGATGTTAGAGACTGAAAATTCTTCATATAGACCACACAATGAACAAAATAATGAATTGACTTTGCATAGTGATTGTGAATTTGAAAACTCTAGTTCCAAGAAGACCCAAATTTGGTTAGATACCAACAAAACTGAAAGCAAACAAGTTGAGAATAGGGAGGTACAAGAGGAATTTGATGAACCAAAGTACATACCACCTTCTCCCTATATCCCTCCAATTCCATTTCCACAAAGATTGTTTAGGGTTGAAATTGTCAAATCTAATGAGTTGGAATTGAAGCATCCTCCAATTGAGAACATGAATGATGAACTTGAAGAGAAGAAAGATGGTGACACTACTCTCAAAGTCGAGGCATCCAACAACACGAATGAGAAGTTCAACCAAATCGACTTGAGCACTCTTAGAAGATGTTTGGAGAAATTTGATGTGATGGAAAACAACAAACCACAAATCAAGTATCACATCATAATCGAGCCAAGGAAGATGACATCCAAAGAAGAACACTCCAAGCATGTTTCAAAGGACCCACTCAATCACTTTTGGGAGAACTATGATGCGTGGAGAGGGAGAAAAGTGAAGATAAGATGAGTAAATGCAAGGTGGTCAAGCTAGTGACCTAAAACAAGCGCTTCTTGGGAGGCAACCCAAGGCCCAAAAATTTCATTTTCTCTCATTTAGATTAATTTAGGTTTAGTTGTTTTAGTTAGTTATAACTTATCAATTGTTGTTGTTGGTTTAAGGTTTGAAGAAAGGTGACAAATCAGCTTTTGGAAAGCATCATTACACGAATTGTATGCAAGAGCTCAAACTTGGGGGATACACCATGAAGGAGCATACAAGCCGTTTTGCAAGTCGCACCAACCCCTATGCGAACTTCACAACCACTACAATAATTTGATGAGTTTTCTTTCCTTTCTCTCTTTTAAGTTATGTTTTTCTTGCATTGAGGACAGTGCAAAGTTTTTAACTTGGGGGGAGAGAATAGGAGTTGTATCTAGGTTTGCATCATGCATATTAGGTGTTAATTTTGTATCTGTCCCAGTATCAGCGACCCGCTGAGATTTTTGGCGGCCCGCTGAGTGTATCGGTGACCCGCTGAGATTTTCGGTGGGTAGCTTAAACTGAAACTGATAGGTATAATTGTGCATTTCATTTAGGAATTGTCTCTATTGCATGATAATTTCATATAGATTGCATTTAGGTAAGTTATGAAGATGCTTAACAAGTTTTGATATCGTGAATTGAATGAATTATTTAGGGAGTTTTAGAAAAATTTTCGATTTGAATTGTGGGTCATCTAATTGATCGACTAGCCCCTGTGACCTTAGGAAATGAGTAGGTATTGTATCATAATCTATCTTGATTGAAACTTAAATTTGATGATTTGATAAGTAGTATGAATGACTTGACCAATTAGAAATCGGTAAACCAAGACAACCACCAATTGAATTAATTTCCAAATTTTGTCAAGATCGATTCTACCGACCCAAATGCATGTCAACTAAGGAAATAAACACTAATTCTAGAGTCAAACAACCGCTGTTTTCAAGTTTATTAAAAGTCGAAGATGTAAATACACACCCTTGTATATAAAAAAAAGTAAATAAAAAGGGGAACTAAAAAGCGTGCAATGCCATGGACATTGCGGGAAGCTATAGGTTATGGTGGATAAAAGAACTTCCATAAATCATGAGTAAAAACAGAAAGGCTCATGACATAAAAAAAAAGAAAAAAAAAACGAGAAAAATCTCGAAAATAAATCCACCGTAATTTGGCTAACCTCTCCACCGCGGGAAAACCTCCTAGCCCCGGGAGAAAAGTTAAAAAGTCCAACCCAAAAACTTTGGAATAGAATGGGTGAGGAGTTGTACCCTTTTTTCCGCCTCACTTTAGTTCGATTTCCAATGCGTTTTCGAAAATCAATATAGCGGTTTAAGTACTCAAGAGCTTAGTTGTGAAATAAATTGATATGATATGTTATTTGTGTTGGTAGGGTGTGATCCCGGGTCTATTTGCAAAGTCAATTGTCAAACTTTAAAAAATCAATAAGTTTAGGAATTGAACAAGGTAAGTTATGGGCAATAGTTACAAGTATCCTAAGTGTTTCACCCGTGGGGTAAGCGTGGGTCGTTTGGGACAACTCAATTCAATTTGAAAAAGCTTGTAAAATTGTCGAAATAATTCAATCAAATCACGATATTAGTGCATGTTAATAATCTTCATAACTTGTAAGTCTCAAGTCATTGTTTTAGTTTAGAGCCAAACCATTCTTCTAAGATAGATATTTGCTTGGGGACAAGCAAAGGTTAAACTTGGGGGGATTTGATGAGTGGATTTTATATGCATATTCAGGTACCATTTTGTCTCCAAACTAAATTAATTGCCTTGAGTTTACATAGTTTAGATAGTTTAGATGAGTTTAGGTTAGTTTAATTAGAGTTTTGTGTCAAGAATGAGTTACTACCATAGTTTCTAATTTTATTGCAGATTCTGGACAAGAAATGACTTGGATAAGTCCATAAAGTTGAAGAGCTCGTTCTAAGCTTTCCAACGGATCTTGAATCACCTCAAACGGAGTTCGGATGAAGGAGATATGCCCAAAATACTGACAGGACGCAGTGCTGACATTTTCCTGCGACCCGCTGAAAGTCCCAGCGGCCCGCAGGCCTGGAACTGCCAGATTTAGCAGAATCGCCCGATTTGGCAATTCTATATTTGGATGGCGGTTTCTACCGACTCCAGGTGCATCCAGAGCACGTCTTCAGTTATTTCCAGCGTTTCTAGACGTTCCCAAGGCCTATTAAAGACCTGTTTGAGGAGGTTTTGGGGGAGAACAAGAGAGAGACCAAATCCAAGGTCAAGTTAGGGTTAGAATAGAGTTATTTGAGAGTTGAGTCTCAAGTCCAGATCGAGACAGCGCCAAGCAGGTTGATTGCGACAGCAAGAGACGTGTTTGATAGGAGATTTCGACACACGCAAGAGCAATTGGTTGTAATCTTTCCTTATTCTCATTTTCTCTTGTGTTTGTATGATGTCTTTTAGTTGTTGATTGTTTGTTCTAGGGCTATGGTTGTAAACTCGAATTCTTAGTTGTTGATTGCATGTTTATTGATTTTATTTGATATCTTTGTGTTTTATACCTTGCTTGAATTGCTTGAATTGATTATGCCATGATTATTTAAGTAGATTTGTTTACACCCGTTAAGTAGAGCTCGCTTAATTGCTAGGTGGTTAAGTCCAAATAAACTTAGATTATTAGGCATGATTATGATTAACATGAAGGTTGTAAACTGAAAGGTTAAAACATGACTAATTAACGAGAGTTAAGTCCTTTCCAAGAGTGAAAACTCAAGGATTTCATAGGTTAGAAAGGTATAAACTTGTAGAAACTAGACCAAGAAACGATAGTTGAAATCTAGATTCTATACGAGGAAAATTGAGTTAATTAATTGATAACCAGACCTAAACGAGAGTTTGATCTAGGAACCTTAATTAAGCCATTATCCCTACACAATTATCAACTGAATTAGGTCAATTTGCATTCACATCGCTAATCCTAGCGGGCCGCTGAGTGAATCAGCGAGGTTGTCTATGCCCGCCAAGTAGCCAGCGACCAGTCTAAAAGATTAGCGACCTAAGTTCTTTTAGCGGGCCGCTACGAGAGTCAGCGGGCCGCTGGAACTGGGACTAAGATGAAGTGTTAGCAACCAGAAACCCTAGAATTTCGTGACTTGTTAAATCTCTCTCATTAATTCTTGTTTTGACCTTGAAACTAGACTTAGGATTTAGACTCATCTGCAACCCTTAATTCACTTAAGAGTTGAACCGTCTAGCTAGTTTAGTAAAGTAAAAGACTAATATTCCAACACCGTCCCTGTGGATTCGACCCTCAAGCTGTTCTACAAACGATTAGATCGGCAGACACGAGGTTTTTATTTTGAGACTTGGTTTCCCTTCGATCAAGAGGCTCGATCCTACGGCTTAGAAATCGATGGGGTGCGCTCCAAGCTCGTCCACCAAGGTTGACGGCCGTCTCGAGTCCACCTAGAGGTTAACCACCTCCTTGCAACCCTTGTGCTAGCAAGAGGAAGGAGAGAGGCTAATCCAAAAGTTTCCCCTCTTCTAATTAGTTTATACTTTAATGGAGAAGGAAAATTTGTGCTCAACACAAGAGCTAAAGGTGGAATAAGAGCAAGAGAAGAGAAAGAAAATCTGAATTTTCTTCTCTAATTTTCGTCCAAAATGGAAGGGGGAAGATCGAGGCTAAGGTGGCTAGGGTTTCTCTCTCCAAATGGTCCCCTTTTATAGCCAACCACTCCCCATGATAAGTTGCAACTATTTACAACCTTGCCACTTGCCCTAGCTGAATTTTAATGGGCTCAATAGCCCATTTTATCATGTATTAAATGGTCACTAATTCATTAATTAATGATCCATAAAATTGCTCTTTTGTTGCACCTCAAATTGAACTTTTAAATAACAATTTAAATAGAAACTCAAATAGCTCATATAAATAAAAATAAGTTGAACATAATTAATTATTAACTTATTAATAATTAATATGGAATTAGCCAATGCATTAATTTATTTCTATATGATCCTTTTGACTTAATTAATTATAACGGTCCGCAACAGTATATAATTAATTAGTCAACTCATCATATTTTCGCAATACACACTGTTGCGAATAAATAAATAATGCACTGTATGGTTAAAGTTTTATTTGTGTGACCCATTGAGGATTTATATTTAGTTGGACATGAAAATAAATCACTATTTATTTTCAATAATCATAAACGGTATCTAGCAACACGTTATGATTTCCAATTCGTATAAATAGTGTACTGCTACAATATTTCAAATCCTGCATAAGAGAATAAAAGTATTTCTCTATTTTGATTCTTATATCACACGATATCATCGTATAATCCAAGATAGGAATGTGTCATTCTTGCAGATTATACGTTTCTTGATCTAGAGATAATTGTATTAGTTGCTAGCAGACAATCTATCTCCATCAAGGGGCCCAAACAGATATCGTCACTCACTAAGGAGGGACATATGGTTTTCTTGATAATTAGCTTTTCCCCGCACAATTCAAGAGAACTTAAATCAAGTCCGTATAGCAGCCCTTATCAGGAATCAGAGGTAGACAAAATTTATAGAACCTATCCTCATGTGGAAAAGATAATCATTTCAAACTTAGAATCAAAATTATAACGAAATAAATAATGACACGTAACACAATCCATATATTTATTTCGAGGGATCATGTCCTGTACTATATTCAATTAACATAAACATATGCAATTAAGTTGGTTACTCTTAACCTATGATTTATAGAACTTAATCATCACTTAACTTGCATACTAATCTTATTGATAATTAATGTTCCTTGTTAATTATCAAGATTATGGACGTTTTAGATTTATTGTTGTCATTTACAACTAAATGAGAAACAATGATCTATAATTCAGATCCTCAACCTGAATGAACTGTCAACAAATAAATCAAGGAACAAATGACATGAAATCATCAATGACATAAACTATAGAAGTATCCATATATGATTGGTTTTTAGGACATATCTCTAACAATTTTTACGTGGTTCAATACAATATGTACCTACATTCACGACACACACCTCTCTCTTTTTATTTCTTTTTAGTGATTTTTCAGTACATAGAAGAAGAAGATAAAATCTAGAAGGAAGGAGAGCCTCTTTATAGAAATATAGGCGTCCCTTTTTAATTTTTTTAATATTTTCATTAAATCAATAAAAAAACAAAATAATTCGAAGATCCATAAATTTCTGATCTGATTTCGGACCGAAATTCCTAGACTTCGGACTGAATTCACCATCTATGAATTTGAATCCTTTGAGAACAAGAACAAGACTTTCTTGTTCTAGTTCTAGAATTCCATGATTTTGTTGGAACAAGAACAAGACTAATTTTGACCAAGAACAAGCTATTCTAAAGGATACCAAACCTAAAATAGCTTATGTTGTTATTATCCTTGTTATTGTTTTATTCCACGAACTTCAAAACATATGTATTTGTTATCATAAAGTCTTGATTCCACTGACATGTACAAATTTTTTACCGTTAAAATTTTCAAACTTAAGGCGACTGAAATTATCTATATTATTACTACAATTATTTCTTACGGGATCTGTCGTTGTCTTTTCTTAACCTTCTTTTCTATTTTTTGTTCACTCTTGAAAGTTAAACAACCTCAGTGGCATAACTTCAACAATTCAGCAGACAACTGCTGCAAATAATAATAATAAATAAATAACTAAATAAATAAAATTCAGTAGACCACATATTACTAAGGTCAGTAGAAGCATCAGGAATGGTGTCAACAAATAGCTAGACAAGAAAATCCAAATTGAGCTGCGCGAATCTCGTCAGGAAGTTTCTATCTTTACTTTGTAATATTTCATTATTTGGAGTAGAACTCTCAGGATGATGCCAGGCAGTTATGTTGTTATGGGACCTCTTCTGGTGGAAGATAAATGAGAGGCAAGATTCCTCAGAAGGAACGAAGGATTATTGGAGATGGCGGTTCGGCTGCCTGATCTCGTGATGGAGGTCTTGTTCTTCTGTGGCATTTATACTGGAGGGCTGCTAGCTAGCTAATGTAACAGTTTTTGGTGCATCACGTTGGAGCATCTGTTATGCTGTTGGATATGAATTTAGTTATCTAATTTAGTGACTTATTGAATCGATTTTTTTTTTCTCATGATTAAATGACTAAAATTCTAAATTTGATATAATGTGTATTATTAAAAAATGACTATAATTAATATGATGAGTAATGAATTTGCACAGTTGGTTTGCTACTTTCTGTTTTAATGTTAAAAACATTAATTTTGTGTTTTAAGCTCCTATATATAAAATTTATCGAAAGTATGTAGCTAAGGAACTAACTCTGAATATTTGCAAATTTTTCTTATCAAGTGTTTATATGCATCATTGCATGTACTTATATTTTTTATCACTATGACACTATTACATGAATATATATATATATATATATATATATATATATATATATATATATATATATATATATATATATATATATATATAGAGAGAGAGAGAGAGAGAGTAAATCTATTGTGAACCATGATGTATAGAGCGCTCCGTGCACCACGACCGTTTGATCGGTGATTTTGCAAATTGACAAATCTAAATTAACCAATCCAATCTATATATTGAAATCTCATAACAAACAAAATTTTACAATTTTTAGAAATTTTTTACTATTTTTTCGAATTTTTTAAAACCTGCCATTTTTTGCTTATAAATTAGTATATTTATAGCAAAAATGGCAAGTGTTAAAAAATTCGAAAAAAATAGTAAAAATATTTCAAAAATTGTAAAATTTTGTTTGCTATAAGATTTCAATATATAGATTGTGATGGTTAAATTAAATTTGACAATTTATGAAAGTACCGACCAAAACGATCATGGTGCACGTAAGTTTATATGAACCATGGTTCACAATAAATTTACTCTCTCTCTCTCTCTCTCTCTATATATATATATATATATATATATATATAATATATATATATATATATTCTCATTATATAATCAGTTTGTACTTGTAGGAAGATCTTATTATCAAGTGTTTATATATATAATGAATTGCCTTTTAGTTTGCACTTTGTAGGAAGCTCTTTATATAAATATTTTCCATTACTCAAAAAACTATATATACACCGCATTTTAAGCGGAATTGCTTAAGATCATCCTCTTTCTGTATCATCCCATCATCCCCACGGATAAAGCATCTTTAAAAACGAGTTAATAACTGTGTCTAAATGCGTTAATAACTGTCTCATCCCCTCTTTACCATCATCCGCATCATCTCCATCTCATCCAGCGCTATTCCTTGCCATCTCTGGTCTCATCTTCCTTCCTCCTTCCCTCTTTTTTTTATTAACTAAAATGGTAAAATAGAATAGTTAAATATATGAGTAATTGTTGCTATACTAAATACAACTATTAACCATAACACTTACTATATTAAATAGAACAGTTAAATATATTAACTAGAATAGTTGCTAAATTAAACAGAACTATTATATATATTAACTAGAACCTTTATATATATAAGTAGAATGTTTATATATATTAACTAGAATCTTTATAAATATAACTAGAATCTTTACTGTATTAACTAAAATCTTTATTGTATTAACTCGATCCTTTATATATACTAACTAGAATTTTTACTGTATTAATCAGAACCTTCATTGTATTAACTAAAACCTTTATATATATTAACTGGAACCTTTACTATATTAGCTAGAACCTTTTATATATATTAACTAGAACTGTTATGTATATCAAAACAGAGGAGAGGGATGGATGAGCGCTGGATAATAGTGAATCAGAGAGGGAGAGAAAGAAAGTTAGCGAAACAAAGAGGGAGAGAGGGGATGACTCCAGGGGATGATGGAGGAGGATGACGAGATGTAATTAATTTTCGAAAATGGAATTAAGTTAATTACATGTTTTCTAAAAATAGAAAACGCATTTTGAGGATGATGGAGATGATAAGAATCGGAAATGATCCTTATCAGGTCCGCTTTTTAAGTGACAATATACTTTTTGTGAAATAAGTAATAAACACTATACCTTCTAATTTCAACAATCGCGATGAATTTTCATAGATGATGAAGTACAAACCTGTTGAATCTAAATCAATAACATCAACCTTCTTTTTTAAGGATTTAATGTTATATTTTCACCAATGCATTCATGTCATTATAGTATTTCATTCGTTACAATTTTAGGGTTGATTTCTTGTGACACTTAAATGTAAAATATTATTGTGAGGAGAATTTGAATAACGATCTATATGTTTTTTGTATCATTAGTATCTAAAATGTATATTAAATGCCATCCAAATCACATGCTTACGATCAGATTCATTATTCTAGCTAGATTTAAAAAATGGCAGCGCAGTACTGCTACTCGTGCAGTTTCTGTAATTCTATAAAGGCCACAAAGGAACAGTGCAGCTCTGGTGGCTCCCCTTCTAGGAATAGCATGAAACCTTTTCTGCTCTCAGGAAAGTGACAAATAATTCATGGCCCCCACCTTTTTTCTAGACAAAATTTGGGAATGGACATGGAGTTTCCTAGAAACTCTATATATGCTCGCATTAGCCACAAACATGAAAAATCAGCAATTGTATTCCTTCATCGAATTCGAATGCATGTCACTTTACTGACGGGCACAGTTATATATAATGCAACTAAGATTATTTTATAATTTGTAGTGCTAATTAAATATAATGAGAACAAATGGATTGATAATGGTAGAGACAAAGCAAAATAATGCAAACATTTCATAATAATGGTCCTTTATAGTTTTAGAACAAAGTTCTTTAGAACGTTAGCACAAATAAAAGTGCATGCAGTAATTGGCTAGGTGATTATTCATAGTATGTTTATGTATGAAGTAATATCGGTTTAATTGTTTTTTAAGCTCACATTTAGCGTAATATTATTAAATAATTTTTTTTTAGTTTTTAACATTTGCACACAATAACGTTCAAACAATGCTGTAGGGTTTCAAAACCATCGATCTATATATTTCTCTACTCCTTGTTGATGCCGTACAAAATTACCAATCAGCTAGACTGAATGGCCCGTAAATTTTTTTAAGGAACAAATCTTAAAATGGAAATTTAACAGTAAACATCGAAGTTCAGAATTTCAGCAATAAACATGGCAGAGCGCTCTGTCAGTGGCGCTTCGACGGCGGCGTCGGCGGCATTGGCTCAGAGGTGAAGACGCTGCTGGCAGTGACGCGGTTGGTCGTGGTGGCGCCCGGCCGTTGAGATGGAAGCAGGAGGAGAGGAGGCGTTGGGAGGAGGGAGAGGAGAGGAGACTCAAAACTGAGGTAGCCAGTGGTTCAGAGCGGAGGTGATGGACGGAGGTGGTGGAATGCTGGCCGGCTCAGATTCCATTGCTGAACCAGGAATAAACAGTAAAGATTGTAGAGAGATTAATGTCCACGAACAGATTACTGTCTTTTGTGAGGACCTTTTAGCAAAATTACCACCTTTCTCCTTCAAACCAAGACCGTGAGTAGCGCCTCCTCTCCTCCTCCTTCCACCTCAACGGTCTGACGCCACCGGCGTCTTCACCTCCGCGCCAATGCCACCGGAGCGCCACTGACAGGGCGCTCTGCTATGTTCATTCCTCAAATTCTCGATCTCCCATGTTTACTATTAAAGTTTCATTTTAAGATTTGTTTATTTAAAAAATTTACGGCTGAATGGCTGCTTGGTCCCTCTGTAGCCTTTTATCAGTGGCAAGTGGCAACATATGTATCCCTAGATGTTGCTCTAGCTAGGTATGTATAATATAGTAGCCCTCTCAACATGCATTGGCCGGTTGTCATATAAAATATAGTAATAGTACCACTCTCAACATGCATTGGGTCGGTTGTAATGAGAAATGTAAAATACAAATCAATCTGCGTGTAGCATGATGGTTGGTTGGTCTCTCAATCTTTTAGTTTGCTTTATTTTTCTTTTGCATTAGCTTTATAGCCCAGGGTTTGAAAGGGGCCCTGGATGCTGCCATCAAAGGCAGATGGGGCTGTCGGCAAAGGCGTGAGACACTGATAATGCCCACACTTGGAGGCTGGTACATATATAGAACTGGTACTGTTTAACTCCTCCGTTGGTCGCTGTTGCAACCTGATTTGACATTGATATATTATTTTCCTTTCATGATCTCAAGCGTCTAGAATTTGGGTACGTAGTCATGCACCTTTATCGAGTGACACTTTATTATCTTTTTTCATGATAACATAAGAAGGTTCAGATTTTGAAAATGACTTGATAACACGTAGGTTTAAGATTGGAAGGACAGAAATTATGAATGTGAAATGTGTAATTCATTTCTAGTTCTAGGTCCACCTTGCTATTCAGGATGTACAAATTTAAATTTGGGTTGTTTGTGTGTCGGCCACTTAACCAACCCTGTCCTAGGGCAATTGAAGAAATTAATTCGGTTGATATAATAATTTTAAACTGAGAAGGTTAGGTAAAAATTTGAATTGAAGATCGTATACCCATAATTAATTAATTACCTGAAGAAACTTCGTCCACTTCCCAAATTAGGTATATCAATTTTTTTTGTCCCTTTAATTTATAACCATCATTTTTTTTTTTTTTGATTGGATCGATCACTTTGGTCGTTTCAAATTCAACAAGCCCAGTGGTACGTTTTCGGTAAGAAAGTTAAGTGCGCACTTAAATGTACTTGGTTTGAAGATTGTATAATTAATTTATCCGAAGAACCTTCGTCCACTTTCCAAATTAGGTACATCGATCATTTATTTTGCCACTTCGATAATCACCATTTTTTTTCTTGAATGGATTGATCACATTGGTCGTTTCTAATTCAACATATATACATACCCACTAGTACGTATTCGTTAAGTTAAGTAGACACACTTAATGTCTTGGCTTGAAATTATGTGTAAGTTCGACCCCCCCAACCGTGGCATGGCCCCTTATTTTCGAGAATCAAGCTAACATTGTTATCCAAATTGCTGTCTTTGGGAAGGGTCCAGTTGCCTGACTTGGAGGTCCAAAGGCGCACGAAAGGTTCATGTCGGGTACAAAAGGTAATTAAAGACCTTGTTTCCAAGAGACAGGGACGCATTGGGTCGGATCAAACGCTCTTCGTTAATATAATGTGTATTGATTATTCACTAAAATAAAAACGTGTGTTGATTCGTACAAATTGATAAAGTTCTTTTAAAAAATACATAAATTCATAAAAATTTAAAATTTAAGCAAATCTCACATAACCAATTGGGAAATTAATTTATCTCTCATCAATTAATTTTAGTTGAATTAGCAAAAATGTTTTTTTACAATGAATTAAACTATTATCTAAATTAGACCGAAATGATCGATGCAAATTAATTCTGATCCATCTAACAATATTTGACCCCGACCCATCAATCCAATAATGAACTAATTAAGTTGATCCATCTAAGACCCAAAGAATTTCATTAAAAAAAACTTATTTTAAAATTAAAATATCACATTTAAATAAGATATTTTCGGCATAAGAAAATTGTACCCCCTGTTAAATAATTTGAAATTTCATTCTTATATTACTTCTTGCTAATAAAATGGGAAAGAAAAAAACAAAAATTTAGCAGAATACTTGGTGGCTCAAGATCAAATCTAACAGTTAATGATTAGGATGAATGTGATAATCAATATCATGCAACGAATCCCTATTCTAGAGTTTTTACTGCATCTTGTGAATCCAAATGGAACTATGTTTGCTATGAAGCAATTATAAAACAAAAAAGAAAATTGGGGGAAAAAATTTATATCGGGACCAGCATCTTATCATTTGGTTGAGGAATGAGGAAGGATTGACCGACTCGGAGCATTTATAACAGGTAGGTTTAAGCATCTCTGTCGGGTTCAATTGATACTTCACCCATCAAATGCTGTTTGGACATTTATCAATCAGTTTAAATATCTAGTGGTTTCATTGATAAGAAATTAACAATATTTCGGTAATTTACTTCAAAATAACTATATAGAAATAGTAAAAAGTTAAATTTCAGTTTATCATTGAAAACATGCAATGATAGTCGATAGACTGTGAATCATGAATAATACAGTTCTTTCCATGATGCTATGAGGATAGACTCTGTTCAAGATAATGATTCTAGCTAGGGTTTATTAAAAAAAAAAAAAAGATTCCAGTGATACGAGACCACCGTCCTCCACCTTCTCCGCACTTTATTGAATCTCATTGTACTTTTTACAAAATATATTGTAGATTTTTTTCATTTACTATATATCTTGTACTATATTTACTAATAAATATAGTACAATATTTTCGGATTCGATTCAATCGAACTCTCTTGCCATCAAACGCAAAATAATAATAATAATAATAATAATAATAATAATAATAATAATAATAATTATTATTATTATTATTATTATTATATTATTATTATTATTATTATTATAATCATGATGATGATGATGATGATGATGTAAACTCCACTATTTGAAAGCCAAGTCAGAACGGATATATAGTTAATTAATCAGGTTTGGATTTTAACTAGTTTTAGTATGATCTGAAACGCATTTATCAAAAATTACGGCATTCAAAGTTCAATTTAAATCAAATTAAAATATGAGAAGATGAAATGTAAATTCATGTTCTGATGTTCATTATATACATTATTGAATTCCGAATTCGAATCATATATCAGATATTTTTTATTACGTAAGATAAAATAAATACATGCAAGATATAGATGGACATATAATACATTACAGATTAAGTTCAAAAATTATATCGGGACCAGCATCTTATCTGTGTACTTAATCTGTAATGCAAATGATTATATGTTATTGAAAATTTAACATATTTTAACTTATATGTTATTGAAAATTTACTTTCATATAAACGATAAGATGCTGGTCCCGATAGATTAACATATATTAACTTATATGTTATTGAAAATTTAACTTTCATATAAACGAAAGCTAGTTAATCATTGTAATACTTTTATTTTATAATATTTAATCTAAACAAATCTGTTAGAAATATTGAGATAGGCTAAATAATTCACCAAGTAACCAATAACCCTTACCTTGGACTTGTATCTCAACATTCGAGTTTAAAATTAATGACCAGTCTAAACAGTTTATAGTCTTCTCTGTATTGAAATCTTATTGGAATTTAATTTTATATATATATATATATATATTTATTTATTTTTTTTCTAATTTTATAAGAAAATTAATATTATAAATACGTTGATTGTAATTTTTTTATTGTACAAGTAATGAAGTAGTATATAGCACATTCGTGGTTTCATTTTTTGCATTTAATTTTAAAATAGCTAACATTTAATAAATCTATTATTGTGATTAATGTCTGAAGGTATAGAGGCTTTCAACATCTTCTTTTGCATAGATAATTAATTTTATAAAAAAAAAGTGATATATTAACTGCAGTTGTGAAAATAATGACAACACTTCTAAAAGGTAGTCAATAAATAATTAAGAAAGATAAGATAATTCATGCCTCTTCAACCGAGCTAGTACCTATGGTCTAATTAATATATTATGTAGGAGAAACGTCAAGTTACATTTAAATTCAATCCAATGAACTTGTAGAGGTGACTTCTTAATTTCAATAACAAACAGCTTATTATTATTATTTTTTTTTCTGAAGTTTGAAAAGGTGCTTCTAAGTTTAAACTAACTATTTTAATTACAATTGCTGGAGTCGATCTGGAGACAAACAAAGTCTTTTTGAAATACAAGTCCTCAAAACATGAGAGTGGACAAAACACCCATGTACAAAATATTTCCCTCTACACTTTTATGTAATCAATATATAAGATAAGTTTTGAGGTATGATACAGCTTTTCTGAGTCCCCAAGCAAAGGGCTTTACAAGTTTATTTACCGATCAATCAACTTTTACTCGTGCATAAGAGGCATTTATGACATGTAACAGCTCAAACCTATATAAAATCTGCCACCACCTAACTTAATCAGTGCTCTTTCAAAATATATAATAAATTAATAATCAATAGCTTTAGATCATGAACAATTCCAGAGAAAGATCTAAACTGCTCCGAGTATGACGTACTCAGGTCAAAGATTTGATAATTAGAAGACTCAAAGCACTATATTCGCAAGGAATCTTTGCTGATTTGTTATATGTTTATTTCATAACACCGCACTAATGGCTAATCTAAGCCATGAAAGAAGTGGAACCTTTCTGTAGTTAAATAAGAAAGAGATATGCGACCTTTTCAAAAAGTGGGGGCTGTGTGAGGTGATTAGGGGGGATGCAAAACAGACTATAATTTATCATTAGGAATGAAGCTATAGAGGAGCTATATATACTAAGGAAAGGTTCTTCTCGCCACTCTATTTTCGTGTAAACCAATTGGGCTAATCTATTGATTATTAGTCCTTTCCAGAACAGTGTCGCAGCACAGTGCTCTTTGGTCTTTTGTGAGAAATGATTTTATTTCTCTTTTTATGTTTTGACAAATGTGGGAAATGATTTTGGCCACAAAAATAGGTTGCACCTAAACCACGCTGGTGTACACATCTTTTTGACTGACTTAATTAAGAGTTTAGAATGGATAGCTTTTTATTTTCAACTTCTTTTTGATAAATTAATATTTTCCAATGCATGACTATACGCACTTTTTTTTTCATATATGTACATTTTTTTTTCCTTTGAAGGACGAGGGGAAATGATTTTAAATGTAAAAGCGGGTCCCATATGTACCTCTTTGACTTAGAAAGAAAAAAATATATTTTTTTTCAATAAGTATAACGATCCAATACCTAATTAACTTTTATAAACAGAAAAAATGCAATATGAACTTTTGTTTGGGTAATCTTTCATTTTTTGAGGGTAAAATTTGTCTTTAATTTAATTAGCTTCTGTGATCAAGGTAAAGAGCTACTAGCTAGATAAACAGGGACTGGTTTGAACTTTTAAGGTAATTTTCTTTATCTCACAGCTCCACGCATATACTAGTTGATGCGAAATTTTAGATTATATCTTTGAGTGTGTTTTGATACAATATATAAACATGAACGTAAATTAAACAACGATAATAGAAAATTACAATAAAGTTTTTTCGTGAAAAGAGAATATTTGATTGAATATACAGTGTGGTGGGAACAAAACATATACGTAGAATCTAATTCATCCAATTTCAACAAGAGTAGAGTTCCAATTTCAACAATTAACATTTTTTTTTCCAGCAAAATTATTTTTTTTCGAAACAACTAGAACGATTAGCATTTTTTTCCAGCACAATTTTTTTTTCCAGAACAACTAGAACAATTAGCTTACCGACTAGAACAATTAGTTTTCCGAAAATTAATATTTTTTTTTCTAGCACAATTATTTTTTTTCAGAACAATTAGCATTTTTTTCCAACAAAATTATTTTTTTCCAGAACGACTAGAACAATTAACTTACAAACCTGATTCACTAGAACAGTTATTTCAACAAATAGAACAATTAGCATTTTTTCTAGCACAAATATTTTTTTCAGAACAACTAGAATAATTATTTGTGATTTCAAATAATTGTTCTAGTTGGTAAATTAACTTTTCTAATTGATCGACTAACTGTTCTAGTTGGGCTCTGGATGTTGAAATTTTTTTCACCTGCAAAAAAATATCTCTGGAAGAAAAGAAGGGATGATGATTAATTGCATTCCGAAAAAAGAAAGAGAGGATGAGGATTAATTGCATAAATTGTCTTCCAAAAAAAGAAAGAGAGGATGGGAATGATCCATCCACTACGCCATATTTCATTATTAACACCGGTTAAATTATGGTCTTTAGCACCGGATAGGAAGTGGTGCTAAAGATGAGTGGTGTTAAAAATATATAAAAAATCGGTGTTAAAGGTGCGGTGCTAAAAACAAGCCAGAAATTGGAGCGGAAATGTTACGCATTATTAAGACCGGTTTTTAACTAAAAAACCGGTGTTAACATGTTATTATTTAGACCGGTTATTAAGCTAAAAACCGGTCTTATAATTATGATTATTTTAGCATTTTATTTTTTGGAATATTATTTAGACCGGTTATTAAGCTAAAAACCGGTCTTACTAGAATCTTTAAGACCGGTTTTTAGCTTAATAACCGGTCTTAATTTTTAATTAAAAAAAATAAATTTTTTTATTTTTTGCCTAGCCCCATTTTTGCTAGCCAGAAACCAGATAATATCATTCAATTTACATTGAATGATAGAAAGCAATAATCATTCACATAATCAAAACATCACATAATCATCAAAATAGAAAGCAATAATCGAAAATCAAAATCCTCAAAATTCATTAATTATAGTTATCTAACGATTTACAATTCTCCGTAGATAATCGTAAAACTCATCTAAACTACCATTAATGTCTTTGTCACTATAAGGTCGACCCTCCGGCTCCAAACTCTGCATTAATTCAATTAAACTAATTTAATTAATGAAACCTAAGCATATTAATTTCAAACACCAAACTTTTATTTTAAGTAGTAATCCATACCGCTGGCAACTCCTGGTAGTTCGAGTAATGCATCAGAATCATATGCAGGTTTCGAATCGCATAGAACCCGCAATCCCGATCGTTGGGCTGATGTGGACTCTACAAATACGAATTAATATTTTTCACATTAATATTAAATTCAATAAATTAATAAAAATGAACTGAAACTATTAGTTCGAGCTATATATGTACCGGAATAATGTCAATGTTGAATTGTCTATCTAGCTTCATTCTGGATAAAGCACTGCAACATTAAAATATGAAGTTAGAAGCATTAATCAATTGGTATCTATTGGATAATATGCATATATATGTTGACTAAAACCCTAAAATTACCTGTTGTATGAATCTAAAATTGGAGAAAAATAATTCGGTGGATTTAGCGAATCCACAACCCATATCATTTTTGTCGAGGGTTGTGCAATAATAATCACAAAATGAAACATGCGGTTACATATTAGACCTTGTTAGTAAAATTAGCATTAAACCACAAATTATAAAAATTGAAATCAAAATAAGAAATATTCCAACTTACGCGTTCTGATGTATCAAAACATGAAAAGCATCTTTCTTTCTGGCAAAGTTATTAATCAAGTAAGATGTTGTGCCTGGCACATCCATCATGGCGTCCCTTCCCGAGCATCTTTCTGGATCCAAAAACCTGAACTGCTTGATTACAAACTCCTGACAATAATTCCTAGCCCACCTGCATGTCATTTATCAATTGATAGTCATATATCATATATTAATAATCAATTCAATCAATTATTGTTAAGTTCAAAAGATACTTACATTGTCCAAAGTTTCATGACTTGAACATATGGCAAGTCCCTATTGAACAAATGGGCGATGTCTGAAAAATTGAGCATGAAGTAATCCAGCTCTACGTGGTCGAACTGGGCCGGAATTTTGAAACTGGTAATTTCTGGATCCAGCGCCATGATGTATCTATGTAGTGCCTGTGTGGTAGGCCCAAGCTGTTGCAATCTCTGAGGTGTGCAAAGCGGCTCTCGTGTCTTTAATTCTCCGCCATCTGCAAAAAATTGATTTGCATCGAAATCGTCATCGTCCTCGTCTTGCTCATGTTGTTGCTGCTTTGCTTTCTTTTTCTCCGGAGATTTTGCATGTGACGTAGGCCGTTTCGTTATTGGTTGCCTCAAATGCACCTAGAAATCAATATATTAGTCAAGAAATTATATTATTCAATTGAATTAACAATAATTTAGAAACGTTTGTAACATTTACCAATTTTGACAAATCGAAATCCACAAGATTACTCGGCCATCTTAGAAATGAACCCTGCAGAAGCCCGAGCTGGTCATCTGCATTGGGAGGTGGAAAAGGCACTACCACTTGCTTTGCATGATCAAACACTTCTAAGACTTGTACCTTAACCTCCTCCGGGCCCACTAATTCTCCATGTACCGTGACATGTACGTGCGAACGCGCAAACACCATATCTCTAGCTCTCGCGACATATAACAGACTAAATCCATCTGGAAGGACGAGCAAGGCTTCTGTGGATTCCTGCAATTATAAGCACATAGAAAAGAAGTTTACATAGACAAAATCCTAAATGAAATAAAAATAAAAAACTTTCAAGTAAAGATGAGAAATATACCTCAATATTAGGGCCAGGAATAGGATTTGGTTGATTGTTGCTTCCTTGTGATATCATAATCAAGGCTTGGTTCAAAATTGGATCGAGATTGTGCAATGTTTGACCTTGCGCGAATAACCGCGAGAATTGATTTGCAAGGCCTTGAGGATCTGCATTCTGCGGCATTTGCCCTAGCGAGAACAACTGCGATAAACTTTCCTCAACCTGTTTGGCTACTTGCTTGCTCACTTCCTCCGGCAATCGCCGTTGTATTCCTTCGTCCACCAATTTATCAATTTCCTCTTGGTTATGCCCCTTTGATTTCCTCGTACCCCTGCCATACACCTGTTTCACGCCTGAATATATTGGGTATCCTCTCAACCGTCCCGGATGCTCTTGGGTCCCAAGCGCAGATGTCAAGACATCATTCTGACGAACCGATTGAACCTCACCTGACTTGACTAGAGCAACCTGTCACAGAAAAATTTTCAAATTTTCAAATTTTTCAAATACATGTGAAACTAAGTTTGATTTATTTGTGTTGTCACACGTACCGCTTTGTCAAGGATCTCACAAGTCTTAGGATCTGTAACCCTAAGTTCACCCGTCACCGAATCTGTTGTGGCACGTGCCCTACACCACCTGTAAGACCTGTCATCATCACCCATGGTAATCGCCGAGTTCAAACTCTTTACCACATCCTCTTTCTTCCATTTCTTCTCTGCACTTATGTAACCGCCCGATCCAAGTGTGTGTGGCATGTCCTTCTTTGCGGCATTTTTTTTCCTATTTGACTCTTTTTCTATCATCAAAATCAAATTACTGATAAGTATAAGTATATGGAAAAAAGAAGTTAGGAAATGTGTTTTTGTACGATGTTTACTTTCATACCTTAAAGTCCTCACTTTTATGATGTTCCTCGAATTGTTCCCATTCTTCCTTTGAAATGTTGAAAATATCCCATGGCTTCGGGTCACCTTCTTTCGCATCTTCAATGAATTTTTTATGCTGCAATGAGAAAGAATATATATGTTATAACTTTAGTTAATCGAGCATTAAGCCTTAGAATTGATATTATAAGTATAATCTCTTACCAAGCTGGTTTTCCAAGCCCTCCATCTAGTGCAACATGCTGTTAAAATCTTCTTCTTTATTAAAATCGGAATGTCTTCCGGGATATTCCATGCCTTGGCTATATGATTGTACAAATCATTTTTCACATCTTTTGGCACGGACGGCCAAGTCTTATAACTGCATTAAAACCAATTAATGATCAATTTACATCCAAATCTTTTGTATACATTAATTCTTATTATTTGTACCTGATTTTAACCAAGTCTTTTGTTTTGTTTGCCAAATATCGATGTTTCCTCCCCCACCTTGGATGTTTCCTCCCCCACCTTATTATTCTTTTGATCCTTCTCCATCTAATTTTAATTTTAAATAAATTACACAATGCATATATATATATGTAATTAAATTAAATTGTAATTGACATTTGCATATTAGCCCCCGTATTTCTAAAATTAGCCCCAAATAATGCATATTAATCCCTAAAATAGTACAAGCACAGTTCAAGTATGCATATTAATCCCTAAAACAGTACAAGCACAATTCAAGTATGCATATTAATCCCTAAAACAGTACAAGCACAATTCAAGTATGCATATTAATCCCTAAAACAGTACAAGCACAATTCAAGTATGCATATTAATCCCTAAAACAGTACAACCCCCATATTAACCTCAAATTATGCATATTAATCCCATATCAAGTAATAACATCCTCATCTATTCCTAACATAGTACAAGCACAATTCAAGCATATTCTCAAATCAATTTCAATTTCAATACTCAAATTTCAATTTCAATTTCAATTCTCACCACAATTTCAAATCAATTCTCACCACAATTTCATCAATCAAATCAATTTCATCAATCAAATCGGTTTCAATTTCAAGAGAGAGAGAGAGAGACTTACTTGTGAGAGAGGCGGCTGTTGGCGGCAGAGAGGCGAGCGAGAGAGGAGGCGGTCGGCTAAAGAGAGAAAGAGAGAGGAGTTAGAGAGTGAATGAAGGTAGAGAGAGAGAGGGGGACATAGGGAGAGAGAGAGAGAGAGAGAGAGAGAGAGAGAGACTTACTTGTGAGAGAGGCGGCTGTCGGCGGCAGAGAGGCGAGCGAGAGAGGAGGGGCAGAGAGGAGGCGGTCGGCTAAAGAGAGAAAGAGAGAGGAGTTAGAGAGTGAATGAAGGTAGAGAGAGAGAGGGGGGACGGAGGGAGAGAGAGAGAGAGAGAGAGTCTTACTTGTGATAGAGGTGGCGGTCGGCGACAGAGAGGCGAGCGAGAGAGGAAGCGCAGAGAGGCGATCGAGTAAAGAGAGTGTTTAGGAGATAGACAGTTTCGGATGGAGTAAAGAGAGAAGGAGAGGCGATCGAGTATATAAAAATGAACTCATTCTTTAGACCGGTTTTTAAGTAAAAACCGGCCACAAAAAAAAACGCTTTTATTTTTAAGACCGGTTTTTACTTAAAAACCGGTCTAAAAAATAAATGCTTTTTTTTGTTTTATTTTTATTACCTTCTGTTTTGAAATGCATTTATATATCTACTATATATAAAAATAAAATAAATTTTCATGCATGCATGCAATCATTCAATTCATGCATGCAAATTTATTTTAAATAAATTATTTTCCATTTTAAAATGACATGCATTTATATTTATATATCTATAAAAATTAAATAGATTTTCATGCATGCATGCAATCATGCAATTCAAGCATGCAAATTTATTTTAAATAAATTATTTTCCATTTTAAAATGACATGCATTTATATTTATATATCTATAAATTCAAGCATGCAAATTTATTTTAAATTTATTTAGTATTAGTTTTCTATTTTTAAGTTTATTTTTAAAATCTGTTTTTATTATTTTGTTCTCCTTTTTCATAAATAAAGGAATTAAGAATAAAAAATTTTGATTGATTATTAAGACCGGTTTTCAACATAAAAACCGGTCTTAATATATTTTTAAAAATTTCTGTTTTATTTTTAAGACCTTCTGTTTTTAAATCTGATGCATTTAGTATTAGTTTCCTATTTTTTAATTTATTTTTAAAAAATTCTGTGTGATTATTAAGACCGATTTTTTACTTAAAAACCAGTCTTAATAGTAAAAAAATAAAAAACATCCTTGTTGTTTTCTTTAGTTCTATTTATAATTTAAAATAATACAAAATAAGTTCTAACATTTCAAAAAATAAATATTCTTAGTAGAAAAATTCACATTACTTAAATATTTTTACAATTGAATTAAATTTACTGCTAATACATATATAACTCAATTTTCTTTATTCCTTGAAGATTTTGGTCGGGTTACCCACACGCCTGCTTCTCTGCGATCGACACGCAAATTTGTTGCTAACTCTTCAACTGGTAGCGGTGTTCCATCGATACCTGTGTATAGAATATATATAAAAAATAATTGATGTAGGTACCAAATTAATTCACAAATTAATATAATAATTAATTGATTAATTATATTTATTGTAATATTATACCTGTGGAGAATGATGCTATTTCATCAAATTGATCATATTCTTCTTCGTCAACGACATCTTCAACGCCCACAATGCGCCTTTTTCCCGGAAGAACGACATGTCGTGAGATGTCGGCTGGATCAACGATATAAAAAACTTGCATTGCTTGTTTGTTTGCAAGTATGAAAGGGTCATATGCATATCCTAACTTTTTGAAATCAACGGTTGTTATTCCAGAATTCTTTTCATTTTTGACTCCACTTTTGAGGATCCATTTACATTCAAACACAGGTATCTTGAATGCATTATAATCAAGTTCCCAGATTTCTTCAATCCACCCATAATACGGCTTTGATGACTTTCCATCACTTGATATAGCTTCTATTGTGACTCCGCTATTTTGTACAGTGCTTTTGCCATCTTGTTTCTTTGTATACCAGGTGAATCCATTCAAATCGTACCCTTGATAGGTGTATACATTTGCATTAGGACCATTTGCAAGGTATTTCACAGTTTCATTATCGGACGGGGATAATTGCACTTTCTTTCTGAACCAATTTACGAACTGTTTGTTGTGCTCGTTGGTGATCCAATTTTCACCTTTTTGAGGATTTTGTTCTCGCAACTCTGCTATATGTTGATCCAAATAAGGAGCCACAACGGCGACTTGTTGTAAAATTTTAAGATGTGCTTTTTCTCTCTTTTCAAGGTCCATTGTAATTATTTTGAAACCAAGTATACCTTTTCCTAGGAGTCTACCTTCGTGCCGATTCTTCGGCAGGCCAATAGGTGTTAGTCCATCTACATAATCTGTATAGAAATCAATAACCTCTTCGGCCACATATCCTTCGACCATGCTTCCTTCGGGTCGAGATCTGCTTCGGACTAACCTTTTCAATTGTCCCATTGCTCTTTCAAAAGGGTACATGTACCTCAAAAATATCGGACCACACCACTTAATCTCCCTGACTAAATGAACGGTCAAATGCACCATTATAACAAAGAATGATGGGGGAAAATGCATTTCTAGCTCGCATATGGTCTGATACGCATCAGTTTCTAGCTTAGTCAGTTTTTCAGGATCAATCACTTTGGAGCAAATTTCATTGAAGAAATAACACAACTTAATAATGGAGTTCCGAACCTTTTCCTTAAAACATCCTCGAATTGCAATCGGTAGCAACTGGGTCAACAACACGTGATAATCGTGCGATTTCATTCCAATCAATTTCATATCCTTGATAGATACCTTCCTTGAGATATTAGAGGCATAACCGGTCGGAACCTTAATAGACTTCAAGCACAATAATAAACTGAGCTTCTCTTTTCTTGACAGAGTATAAACTGCATCAGGTAACCAATCTCGTTTCTTACTGGTATCTGGCTTTGCGGCTAGGTCAATTCGTATCCCCATTTCGACCATATCTTTTCTCACATTAGCATTGTCTACTTTTCCCTGGTTATTTAAAATCAAAGCAATCAAAGATTCACAGATATTCTTTATGATGTGCATCGCATCCAAACAATGCCTAACATCCAAATAAGCCCAGTATTCAAGATCCCAAAATATAGACTTTTTCTTCCAGTTGCCATATGGAATTTTCTTCGCAAATGGTTTATCCAATTTGATTTTAAGTTCCTTCACCTCTTCGTACATCTGTCTTCCGCTTTTTGGTATCGGTGCCCTTCGGGTTTCGATTTTGCCATCAAATTTGGTTTTGTAGTCAGTCCGACGGTATGGGTGATGACGGTTAAGGAACCTCCGATGTCCCAAATAGACATTCTTCCTACAATTAGATAACCATACAGAATGTGTTTCTTCTTGACAAATAGGACATGCCTTATCTCCTTTGTTCCTATAACCTGACAAGTTTCCGTACGCGGGAAAATCATTAATCGTGCAAAATATCATCGCCCGTAGGTTGAAATAACTTTTTGAAAAAGCATCGAATACCTTCACCCCGTCTTTCCACAACTTATCAAGGTCTTCTATTAACGGGACCAAGTACACATCTATATCATTTCCTGGTTGTTTTGGACCGGAAATCAGTAATGGCATCATCAGATATCTTCTTTTCATGCACAACCAGGAAGGAAGGTTGTAAATAACCAATAAAACTGGCCATACACTGCGATTGCTGCTCATGAGACCGTAAGGATTCATACCATCCGTGCATAGTTCCAATCTCAAATTCCTAGGTTCACTACCAAAATCATTGAAATTACTATCTATGTTCATCCACTGGGGCGAGTCCGCAGGATGTCTGAGCATTCTATCTTTCTTTCTGCCTTCTGCATGCCACCTTAATAGTTTAGCATCTCTTGAATTATTGAAGAGACGCTCGAACCTTGGTATTATCGGCATATACCACAATGTTTTCGCAGCTGGCCTTTTTTTACAAGTATCTTCATCATCTTCCAAATCATCGTCCCGTAGTTTGTACCGTGATGCATTACACATTGGACATTTATTAAGATTCTTGTACTCGTTCCTAAATAATATGCAATCATTCGGACATGCTGCAATCTTCATTACTTCCATATTCAATGGACATAGTAACTTTTTGGCCTTATAACATGTATCCGGCAATGTATTTTCTGCTGGAAGCATTTCCCGTAAAAGACCAAGCAAAGATGTGAAACTTTTATCGCTCCAATTATTCTTGGCTTTCAGGTTATAAAGTTTAAAAACCGTTTTAATTTTTGAAAATTTATCCTGATTACAACCGGGATATAATGGTATATGAGCGTTTTCATCTAATTTTTGAAAAATATCTGGAACCTCATCAATAAAACCATCTGGTATTTCATTCATCATCTCATCAAAGTCATTTCCTCTATTATCATTTTCACAATATTGGTCTTGACTTACATTTTCATCTACAAATACCTCATCCCTTACATCAGTCCCCCAATTATCATCTACAAATACATTTTCATCCACAGATACATTTTCATTGCTAGTCCCAATATTTGAACGATCTTCCAACTTTTCCCCATGCAAAACCCATTGGAGGTATTTAGGAGTTGTCATCCATCCACGCTCAATCAAATGTGATCTAATTTTTAAACTATCATGTCTCTGCAAGTTAACACACCGTTTACAGGGACATAGAATCCTGGGTTTTCCGGTCAACTTTCTATCTTCTTCTGCACATTTTAAGAACTCTTCAACAACTCCAACAAATTCACCTGATATCCTTGAATATTCATACATATACTTCTCCCTCTGATCCATCTGTATAGAAAGAAAATATATTTATTCAAAAGTCAAAGTTTGGATTTATAGGTTCAATGCATTACATTAGGTTTTTTGCCTGGTTACCATCCTAGCCCGCTCTTTGGATACTCTTGTCTCATTAGCGAGCGTACGTTAGATCGATGCAATTTGTTGCCTGAGAAAAATTCGGCAGCATTTCTCCTTATGTTCCCTGAATACGCTATCACACGATTGCTCGTGCGTACGTATCCGTGGGAAACAAAAGGAGAAATGCCGTCGAATTTTTCTCAGACAACAAATTGCATCGATCTAACGTACAACTCGCTATCCTAAATGAGACAAGATAGTATCCAAAGAGCAGTACTCCCGACCGGGAGTACTATCCGAGATTAATCCCTAATGGATTAATCTCGGACGGGCACGACCTAAAATAGTACAAATTCCGGCAATTTGGTCCTATATGACAATACAACTAATATATGCAAATTAATGCCAAATTATGTATCTATATATGCACAAAAAAATTGAAATTAAAGAGCGTTAAAATAGAAAATTACCGAAATTGTCTTCTCGATCTTCCACTACGATAGAATAATCTTATCGATCTTCCTAACTCTTCCTCTTCCTTTTTATATTCATTATCAAATGAAAAAAAATCAATAAAAAACTAAAATTGCAAAATTAATTAACCATAAATAAAGTTCAGAAAAAATATAGAATATACCTATAAATTTTTTTTAAATCCTCTGTGATCTCCTTTGCTTTCTCTCTTGATTTTTCAATTTTTCAGAATTTTTTGGAATTTTTAACTATTTTTATTGTGGAGGTTTTAGAGAAAGAAAAAGTTTCGATTTTTAGAGATCAGAATAACTCAATATATGGCGGCTATGAACAGTGAGAGAGAGAGGGAGAGCGGAAGTCTTGATTAAATATGGTGATAATTTTTAAGACCGGTTTTTTATTAAAAACAGGTCTTAAAAAGATAACGGAAAAAAAATAAAAATTCAGTTTCTTTTAGCACCGGTTTTTATAAAAAACCGATCTTAATGATTTCTATATTAACACCGGTTTTTTATGAAAAACCGGTTTTAAAAAGTTAACGGAAAATAAGAAAAATTCAGTTTTTAGTTGCACCGGTTTTTATAAAAAACCGGTCTTAATATAGTAATCTTTAAGACCGGTTTTTTATAAAAAACCGGTGCTACTAAAAAATAATTTTCAGGTTTATTTTTTGGAACTTAATAGGACCGGTTGTTTATAAAAACTGGTCTTAATAAGAATTCTAACAATTACAAAAATGCCACGGGATATTTTTACAACCGGATTTTCAAAAAACCGGTGTTATTGTGGCGGTGCTAAAAATCAATTCTGGCGTAGTGATCATCCATTGAATTTCTCTATTAATGAAGACACGTTAATTTAATGAAGTCTTGGGAATGATGGAATGATGGAAAACAATTCTGATGATGTAAAGTGTACGTGGAAAAGTTGAAACTTTTTTCTTTAGAAGTTATTTCCAAAACAAACATTAGATGTTGTATGGGAGTATGTGGGAAAATTGAAACTTTTTTTTTCTTTAGAAGTTATTTCCAAAACAAACATTAGAATTCGCATATTTGGATGGCTGGAAATAGTGCAAGGCTGTGATCAAAATGTTATTTGTACATTATTTCATTTCATTTGAATAATTGAATTGATTTCTCAATACTTCGTTGGATCTAATTATACAAATGAAATCCACGTTAACAAATAAGATTTTGATCAGGGCATCATGAGTGCGCCATTACTCGTATAAAAAAGTATACCCTCTATTAAAAAACAAAATATGTTAAGGTGAATGTGACAACTGACAAGTTAAATAGAACAGCAACGTAACAATTGTGGCAATAATGACAGAGGGTGGAATCTGTAAACACCATTATGAAAAGGAGAAGCATAAAGAACGTAATAAAAAAAAAGAGATTTAAATTCAAAAGGTTTTATAAGCTGGCAGCAGGTGGGCCCCATTATAAACTATTAAAAGTTGCAAAGTGCTCTCTCGTTCTATGGAGATTGGAGAATGGATGAAAATGTAAGTGGTAAGAGAAATAATGGAAAGGGGTAATTAACAAAGCTGCCTGAGGATCTGGGAACAGTATTAAGTTGCCTAATATAATAGCTCAAATCATCAGGATTCAGGACCACCGTTCTTACGCGCCAATCACTCTCCCTCTCTGGCGCACTTTGTTGGGCCGTACGGAAATGCCAGGCCAGGCGCAGCAAAAGCAGTGGAGCTTTGAAAAATAATAAATTTTTTTGGTGAAACACCAAAAAAAGAAATAGTATGTGTACTTGTGTCTACAATAAAAGAAGGAAATAATTAATATGTGATGTACGAAATTATTTTAAATTCATCCTTGAAGTCTTATTTACTTGTGTCTACCTGTTTCTTATTTAAAGGTTTACAACAGGAATTTTATTATATAAAAAAAATTAGTTCTTTTAGAAATGTGACTTATATTACTTTTTCCCTATGTCAAGTTTTTTGGCACGACATAGTGTATTATATATTTATTAAAGTATCAGTGCACATTTAAATGATATGGAATGTTAATTTGTAATCACTTGCATATATGTACAAAGAAAAAAGCAAGTCGCATGGTTAATGCATGCTTCCACTAGTGTTTATATAATTACTTAACTTTGAACTTGTGGAAAATTAGTAAATTTGTTGTGGGGACACTAAAAGGAGATTATATGGTTAAATAATAATAAGACAATTTTTATATTGTAGCTGCTAAATTTAGTAATTATGCATCTTTGTATATTTCTGCCATGTTATTTTTTAGAAAGAGAGAAGTGCTTATGCCAGCTACAATCGGTGTGCGAATTGGGGCTCTATAATCTGTCTGTCCTTTCTCTGTATGCTGTATACATTATAATTATTCTATAATGGTTATGCAATGTTATTTATTATTTCTAGGATACGATGAATATATATTTATTGGTATCGTATTCCCACCTTGCCTCATTTGGGAAAACCAACGGAGCACATTGTACGCTGTATTGACTGGTCAAAGTACTTTTTTTTTTTAGTGGACTACTGAGGAAAAAGCTGGCACAAGGTGTCAGAACATCTCCATTTCTTTCATAGCATATCATATTTCAGAGAGGAAAGTAATTGAGAGGACCATTTTTATCAGACTAAAATAACTTGATAATTATTAATTTGATAATTTTAATAAATTTGTTAATGATCTTGAGTGAAAGGTCGCATGTTCGAAATCTGGCTGGAGATCTTTTATAGACATTTAATTTAAAAATAAGTTGGGTGACTTAGAACTCCAACTTATCCTAAAAAAATAAATTTGTTAATGATGAAAATTTTAAAACACATTTTGTTGTGATCCAACGGCGCAATTATTCATGCTTTTGTTTATTCATCCATAAGAGCTGATCCAGTGATCCACCAGAATTATTAAACTTGACTGACAAACAAAGATTGTTTTTTTTTTAAAAAATGAGCTAAATTGATAATTTTCTCTACATGTTAGAGATTTAATCTATAATTTAACTTTATATAATTGAACAAGTGTCTCAACTATATATTTTCTCCACCTGTTAGATTAATGTATTCATCATTATTAGTAAATACGTGCTAGCTTACTTTTTGGAACTTATTTCTATGAATAATTCTCAAGTTCAATTTATCTTGATTGGACCATAACTAATTCTAGATATTACTAAATGAAAATTCAGAGCTAAAGTTATAATATTGAATGAATCAGAAATTATGAAATCAACAATTAATTTATTGGAGTTTTACTATGGTGAGTGATGAGTGGGTCCGTGAGTCGGACTCAAAACTCCTAGATCTCATTCAAACTTACCAATCCAAACCGTCCAATACGATCTCCCTATTAAAAACTCCATGCTAATCAAATTTTACATTTTTTCAAAATTTTAAAGTATTTTTTTGAAATTTTAGAAAATCCTTAATCTAATTAGTTCTGAACTGTTCAAAAACAGCGATTTTTAAAAATCCGAAAAAAATACTTAAAAATTTCGAAAGAATATAAAATTTTGTCTGCATAGAGATTAATTTCAATAGGAAAATCGTATTTGACGGTTTGGATTGGTAAGTTTGAATCAGATACAGGAGTTTTGAGACCGACTCATGGACCCTCGATCTGGTGAGTCGTGACTCACCGACTCACCATCTAGCAAAACTCTAATTTATTGTAATAATAACTTATGTTAATTTATCTTAACATGATATAACTTTACGATAACATAAATATATGTAAGGTTAGAATATGATAGAAAAACTTCGAATTCAAGATTGAACGAAGATTATTAGTTAAATTTAAAATTAGAATTCAGCATATGAAAACACACACAAATTAAGGCACATACGTACCAACAAAAATATATTTCATATTTGTATCAAACATATTGAACTTCATCCAAATTTAGAATTATAAACTCGATATGAAGTAATGGACTTCTCCTGGAAACTGCATATGTAGACGAAAAGGTCTGTGTCTGCCAATACTGATTTCCTTGACAACTCTACGTATTGCCTCCAGTTAACTGGTGACGGGTCCGACAGTACCATCTAAGAAAACCTTCATCTCCAGTGGGGCTTTCAATTCTGCCAACCGACCTAATTCTGTGGACTCTTATATCAAGTTAATATTCCATCCAGCTTTGGTTTGTACAAATTGTCAGATCAACATATTTTCGCACGTATTAATTTAGTCAGATACGGTCCCAACAATAACATTATTAGATAATTTATTATGTGATATTATGGTATTGTACGATGCAATTTTTCTACCATATGAAAAAAAACTGTTAATTATTTGCTTTTTCTTCAATATAAATAGCTAGACGTACCATTTAATTGATATTTAAAAACCAAAATCTATTACTTTAAAACGATCAATTAAATTATACAGAAAGAAACAGATAATAAAGTTCACTGTCGCGCAAGATCAATAGTAATTATTGTTTAGGGGTTACTATTGTGTCATGAATGATTAGAGTCAGAATTTCTATTCTATGGAGATATGAACCCCTTAATTATCATGCTGAGATGATTCATCAAAATTAATATGTTAAGGATTAATTAAATTCCACGGAGTAGTTCAAGATCACTCGGAAGAATCCTGCCCCAACGTTGAATAAGAATAATTACCAGCATTAGCACTAGCTAGTAAGCAAGTGATCACACTCCCATCATCTGTCCACAAACTCCATGACATCAGCTTAATAATAACTGTACAAATACATTAATCTAAACTAATGCAATGTTACATGTCACCGCATACATTAATTATACCTATGTTGTGTGTTTCAACCAGTGGCGAAGACAGAGGGGGACTGGCAAGGGCCAGCCCCCCTGATAATTAGAATATGTCCTAATTATATATTAATTTATTAAGATAATTTATATAGTTAAGCTTGATGGGTCTCCTCTAGACTCAAAATATTATGCTCAATGATGTTTTGGTTAAGAAAAATTAATAGTTGCTAGTATTATTTTAGGTAATTAATACTACTTATAATTTTTTTAGTTCTCAATTTCATTTAGTCAGATTTTGGCCCCCGTCATTCTTCAATCCTGGCTTCGCCACTGGTTTCAACTAACCCTTTAGTTGGATTAAGTACATTCCTTTAGTAGCGGTGATGGTTTGCTGAGTTCTAGACATAGAGGCACTCGCAATTACAACAAACAAAAGCATGAATAATCGCGCCGTTAAGAGTCCTTAAACTATCTATTTTTATTATATTAAGAATAATCAGTTCACCAAATTTGGAGCTACTTGATTTTCTCCTATTTTTTCCTTCATTTCTTTCCCAACTATCCTACGTACTCAAAACAACGACTTGTCAGATTCCTTATGTTCAATTTGACACAAACGACGAGTCAAACAAATCATTCCACCAAACCCTCTCTCCACCCATTTTGAGTTTTTCAAATCAAATCCTTGAATATCTTAACCACCTCGTGTGAATTTAACTAATCCTCGTAATTAACTACTGAATTCATTACTTTCAAGATTATGCTTGGCATTATTTATATGCACTGGTATTGCATACCTTTTATATTATTTTCGCTGTACGAACGTGCAAATTTATGTCTCATAACTTTTCCAACGATGGTACTTTTAGTGTTCCGATGTGAAACAATCTAGTGCCTCAATTGAGTGAGTGAGAGAAATTAAGGGGGTCAATAGATATTAAACAAATAATGTATATTGCCTGGTACCATACCTTGTACCAGAAATCTCTTACCGATGTAAGAAAGAATCCAATTACTACAAAAGTTTTATCTAATGCATACAAAGACGTTGGAATTATTTTATTAAGTTGTTAGATCTAATGATAGAAGAAGATGGCCATATTATGACATAAAAAGGAATTCCCCGAGTCGTTACTCGTTAAGCTTTCAAATTGTGCCGACAGGAATAATTTACTAGCCTTTTGGGCTGCACAAAACTATAATAAAAGATCTCTAACGGCATCGAGTATTCTGCTTGACCCCACTAATCCATCAAACTAATTTTCAACTGCTTTCTAAAATGGGAATCCAAATTTAAGATTTGGTTCAACTGTTCAAGACTTTAGTATTTAACCTTTTCTAAAAGCTACATTATATATTATGTACTGGAGCAATATTTTATTAGTATATTTTTTTTAATTAGAAGTACTGATGATGGGATTGCTCCACTAATTATTCTTTGCATGGAATCTCTTTAATCTTTTCTATAGACCAGTTATAGGAAAATGTACTCGAGATTATATCTATTATTATCCTAGTATAAGGTTCCGTTTGGATCATATGAGATTAAGAGTAGAATTAGTTATTCGAGATTAAAATTTTTAATCCTAAACGATCAAGAATAAGCTTTTTTGTGATCTAGAGTGTTATTTTTAAATGGTCCAACATCCGGATTAAATTTTTATTCTAAGGGTGTTTGGATCATCTTTTTAATCCGAATTAAAAAGTGGTCATAACTATTTCTTAATCCACATTAAGAAGATGATCCAAACATCCTAAGAATAAGAATTTAATCTAAACGTTGGAACACTTAAAAATAACACTTTAGATCTCAAAAATTTATTCTTGATCGTTTAGGAATAATATTTTTTAATCCGAATAACTAATCCTAATTTTATTCTTACATGATCCAAATGGAGTTAGCGTTTACTAGTTTTAAAAATGCCCAAACTTTTAATTGGGACTCGAAGTTAATGATTTAGCCTCGAACTGATAAGAAATTCAAAATAGATCATACATTACAACTAAAGAGTTAAGAAAATAATATAAACGAGCATGCAATTTAAGCTCCGAGATTGTACCAACGAGGCAACGACGTATGTATTGGAAACCACAGTGGTAATGTCGGTACAGATATGGAGCTAAAGGGACAGTAGTTTGTGCATCCAATAACCCAGTGGTGTTCTTTTTTGTGGCCTACAATCTCTCTTTTATTTATTTTTTTGGTTAAATGAAATTCAGAATTAAAATAGAATGCAAATTGATAATGTATAAGCATGATATAGGCCCATAATTGCACTGAGCCCATAAAAGTGGGCTCTACCTCAAAAACCATAACTTAACGAAAGTTAGCTTGTTTCGACCTGAACTGACAAATTGGTCCAAAACGCTGTGTCCTTCGGCAATGAGCACCAAACAGCACCATATCAATGACATTACTGACGCAATTATCAGTGGAACCGCAGGCTGAGCTTGATGTCCTCATGTTAAAATCTGAGAATAACCATAAGAAGAAAGTAAGAAATAAAACAGAAAGAAGAGAAGCTATTCTGCTGGTGATAGTCAGGTCACAGATAATTTGGAAGCTCAAAGCACCCTTCTGGTTGACAACCTCATCACAAAGAGACTGATTACCCAACATGTGCGTGCTTTTTTGCAGGGATACTTCTTTAATTGTAATGCATATGTTTAGTGGTTGCATCCTATGAAATGTACTACTCTACAGTTCTACTAAATGTTCATTCTCTCTCAGTATATGCTGATGACACATCCTGGTAACTCACTTCCATGTTAGAAATGCTAGAGTCATGGATTAATTTGAAGCTTGGTCCGATTGCAAGCATCTCCTTGCATATGTTATTTCATGTATGAAAGATGCCATGGAATATTTAGAGATACTGAAAAAAAATTTGTGAAGCTCGGCAAATGGAACGATGGAGGGGAGCTAAATACTAGGAGAGGTGTCCACTTGAATTTCATTCCATCTATTTTCTTCGAATTTATTTTCAATATTAATTTTGTAAATGTACTTTTTCTTGAGAACAGTCCAGTAATCTCCCATTTAAGAAACGACACTCAAGCCTCTATAATTTATTTATTTATTTTTATGCAAAGGGGAAAAAAAAAAGACTATCAGATCAAATGCTGCCAGCGATGTCTACCAATCCTGTGATTTGCATGGAAACAGGAACAACAAAGGCACTCCTGTCTGTTCCTTCTTCAATCTTAGCAATATTAATAAGAGAGGGAAAAAAAAATCTTTGCAAGCCCTTGCTTTCTGGCATAGCAAGAATATGAATTTCTAATTAGAACTCAGTAAGAGGAAACAAACTAAATGAAAACCAAAGCGGTATGAACATGCTAGGGAAATTGCTACAAATCATATAACTTCAGCACTTTGCAAGATACACCAGTACCTTGATTTTAGAATCTCTGCATGATAGAGTGCACTTCACGATTCCAGCATCAAGGACCGGTCCTTGTTGCAAATTTTCTACACAACTTAAGTAGAAAACGAATCAAGTACAGCAAGAGAAACAAATAATGGATACCAAAGTCAATATATCACATAGATATCAAAGTACAGTAGCAGTCGGGTCATTGAATCTATAGTGCAACATATGGATGCAAAACGAACCAGAGGTGTCCCTGACTCCCTGTAAAAAAATTGTCTAAAGAGAAACAGTAATGCCAGGAGCTGTAAGAGCAAATTCAACCTGACAATCAGTAATTAACAAATACTTGATGATACTTCCGGTTAATGGACCCTTGATTATCTATTAAGCAAGTTAATGTCGTTAACAAATCCATGTTAACTGGGGTGTTACTGTTTATATTCTCTTTGGTTGGCTTTCGAATTTTTGTTATTCTAGAAAACAAATTAAAAAAATGAGCTAGTATTGACTTCATTGATGCTGTTTAGAAACAAGCAGACCCTACTATCCCCGCTATAATAATACAATAGCAGGAGCAGACCACAATGGAAAGAACATCAGAGAACTCATAATTGAGTATCATGTGATCCATAGAGCAGAATTGTAAGATTTCCCATTGCCTAAGAGATCTCCTATTAATAGTGAATATGAAAGATATTGGAGAAAATCAGCTAATCCTGCATTACACTTTAAATGGCAGTAGTAATTTTTCGTTTGCTCTCCAACTCCAATTAGATTTTTCTTGTTTCTTCATAAACTCAATAACATGTTTCTAACTTGCTAATGGGCCAACGTGATACTAAATCAATGATCTTTATTTGCAGCAACAAATGAGAAAAAATATCTACTCCCCTTAACAAAACTCTAAGAATCTTAATATGTTTGGAGCAACACTATTATATCCTTTCCTCTCTTCTCCGGCATTAGCAAAGAACCAACACTAAAAAACCAGTCAGTGACTTGGAGCTTTCTATATAGTAGGATTTCTTAGAGGAGATGAGTCATGGGAGAGAAAATACGAACTCAGGAGAAACAAGGTATACATTATTCAGCAATGGCAGGAGGATACACAAAAAAAATAAATAAATAAAAAATAAAACAAGCCAATTTGCTGTAAGAAAGTATAATATATAGTCATACACTCATACCAACTAATAACACGCTATAATACTAAAAGAATACTTCACTTTTGGCTCTTATAAATGACAATACTTAATTTACAGTAAGAAATTCACACAACTTTGAGGCAAACTGTATTATGTTATGTTACAAGTGCTAAGTACCCAAAAGACTAGAAAGTTACAACTCAATTTCTCTCATTCAGCTTTGGAAACAGAAGTTTACTCAATTTAGCAATTACATAGTCTAAATAAGATGTCCAGGGCAAATGAGCATACAGTATTCTACTGTCTTAAAACGAATAAATAATTAGCCAAAGAAAAATTAGCCATGAGGGTGATACTTACTTTGCTAAGAGTAACTAGGCGGGCAGGGAGCTGACGAGATTTGGCAGCCAAGTCCTTATTTTGTAAAATGGACAGACAACTGTTTCATTCTGACCATCCTCTATGTTGTACTTGTACACATCATCAAAGGCTCTATTATAATATTCTATGTAATAGACACAGTTTCGACTTAATCCAGTCGACCAATTAGCTGTTACAGAGATAATACGATACCAATCAAGGAACAATGTTTGGTTACCAATGTTATTGGTCTTTACCTATCTCCAGTGGTCATTTTCAGCTTTAACATCAAGCTGATAGATATCGAAAGATTGGAACCTATATTCTAAATCCCGATCGAATTGCTGAACAATTCTCAAAATCTTTCCTGCAGATTCTTAATCTTAGGCTGGAATTACTATAGGTCAACTTACATAACATGATATAAAAATAGGAAAAAAACAATAACGATTAATTATGGGATGCTATAGAGAAATCATGCAATATTACTACCAAGGTTGTTTGCGTCAAAAGCATTGTAACAGAAATTTAGAATTTATTCCTACATAAGTGTCTTAATTTAGTGGATTCTTTATACAAAACGGCATCTGTGTCTTGACTTTTCAAGGTCGTTGCCTTCTCTATTGCTTTGACCAAAGCTGGGAGTGCTATCGTCAACTTCTCCATTCTCTGCTAACTATAAATCAAGGAAAAAACATAAAACTGATAATGTATTTCTCTAATTAAATGGTTCTTACAAAAAATAAGCTGCAAAACAGAATCTGCTTTCAAGGGGGGAAAAAAAAGGCACTGCGCAAGTGCCTGTATAGGCATGCACAGAATGAAAATTTTCTTTTATTGTCTTTTCATTGCTGCATGTCAACTTTTGAATATTGAAAACTTTCATTTGATATACAATAAGATATGTTGACCTGGTCAGAAGTAATGCTTGAGCTCTCCAATGTGATATCCACTCTCTAAATTTCATGAAAAAAAATTATGCGTCAAGTAAAAGAAAAAGCGGTCTTTTGTACAAATATATTGAAATGCCTAATGGCTGGTAAAAATCTCACAGTTTTGGAAGAAATATTAATTGTATGAAGCAACAATTTTCAGCTGGCCACTCAACATGTTAAACCCTCTTGATTTGAATTCGACCACATTCACCGCCTTTTCCTTCGCATTTACAGATATGGTTCTAAATCTCCATTCATTTCGAAGATAGAGAAGTATTGAAAAATCAATTTAAACCAAGGACTGCCATGCTACATTTCAATTCAACAACAATCATGCGTCTTGATATACTGGTACATTCATTTGATATTTAGCCCAATAATTATAGTTTGTAGAAAACTCCATCAACCAATGAAAAAAAGTTAGACAAATTATAACATTTGTATGACTAACCTCTGGAACATTAATTATTTTTGGAAGAAATCTCCTAGGGCAATGAAACCTCTTAAACCTAGATCTTCGATCCAAGTATTGTAATTGTGCTATAAACCAGCTTCCAGTATCCATCAACCGGAAAAGTATTCAAAACCATAGAGAAAAGTTTCTTGAGCAGAATTTTATCATAATAAGCTATGGTTCCTGAAACAGCTAATTAAACAAAATAGTTGTAAGAGAAAACAATTAAAAAGGCGAGGAACATTATAACTAACTTGATTGACAACTTGACGTCCGACAAATTTCTGATGCTCCAGCATGCGGTAAAATTTGTCTGACAAGGCCCTAAACTGCAAATAAGTACCATAATTTACAAATTACTTTTTATGTACACAAACGCTACCAAAAAAAAGGTTATTAGGTCCTATTCAGAAAATAAAGATAAAATAATAGCATCAAGAATTTCCTTAGGCAACAAACCTGACAGTTACCATCTCCCTAAACCTTTAGTTCCACCAGATCATAAAACTTCAATCTAAATATATAAGTGACAATTTACAATTATAAGCAGCCAATAAACATAATTACTTGCATAAATTTAACACAAAAAAACTGTCAATGGCAGACATATTTGACACACAAAAAAAAATTGTCTTCTGCATACTTGTTCAAAATGCTAGATATGTAAACTGACAATTGTTTCTCACAATACTATCAGAAAAGCATATTATTGGAAGTAAATTGTTATAGAAATTTCTTCATTTTTAAGAATTTTCTTATCTATCTATTAAATATAATTTAAGTACCAAGACAATTGAAACAAACAAATCTAAATCAACTTCAACCAACACCCTCTAGTCCATCCTCCGGCGCTTGCTTTTTAATAATAAGCATAGATTACGCATAATAATAAGCATGCATGTAAAAAAGCAAAATTAAGAATTAGGTGGAAATTGAGGGTTGTACCTGTAACGCAAGCCATATCCCCAATCCGACAAATTGAGGGTCACTATTGAATCAAGAAAGCTTGATGCAAGCCTGCTCAAACCTCCATTTCCAAAGCTACATCCTCTTCCTGTAATCCACAACAATTGGAAATTATTAATGAGAGATTATGAAACCAAAAACCACCTTCTCAAAGCAAATAAAAATTATTAGGAAATCAAAAGGCACCTTTACAATAATTTCAGAAAATAAAAAGGGCTAAAGATAACTTAAAGAAAACAAGCAACCTGCTAAACAATATCTTCAAGTAGATACCCAATGACTTCCATCAGTAATACCGAGATTTCCGATCGCTGTGGTTAAAGCACGGCCTTGAATGTACTCCATTGAATGTACTCCATTAAGCCGATGTTGTTGCCATATGGTAATTGCACCTGCTAAAGCAAAATTGGATAACCAAATCAAAGGTAATCATTCACAATTGCTTGCTTGTCTACTCACCAGGTCAGGTTGATGCTCGAAAAGGGCAGCAGCTCCTCTTCAATCATGCGCTTGGGGCCTCTGCGCCGCTGTTTGAAGGAACAATCTAGTCTAGAGGGGCTGGCGAATGAAGAGGAGGAGACGGGTGCCAGCAGGAGAAGAGTCTGAGGCTTGGGGATGGGCGGAATTGGCGGAGGCTGCGGAGATGCGAGAGTTAATAGGATTTGATCGAGAGTGAGAGAGCTGTAGGAGGAAAGAGAAGGAAAGAAAATGGAAATGAATTAGGGACTAGCCGGCTAGGATTTCAGCGATGATCTGAGGAGGTGGCAACAAAAAATTTAAGGGCTCAGCGAGAAGGAAATAAGGAAATAGGAGCAACGCAGTAGCAAAATAAAAAGAATCGAAGCGGAGAATTGAACTCGCGACCTGCAGTTGAGAAAATTTGCTAACAACCATCAGCGCCAGCGCCATGACTCTTTATTGTCAAAGAGTCTGAATATTTGTTAGAAATACAGATCAAAACCGCACATCATATCAAATTGCACAAATCAATGGTTTATAATTGATGTTAAGACATTTTCATACATTTCGATCAGAAAGTCATCCAAGATGAGTTTGTAGGGCCCTACTATCCACGCTATAATAATAATATAGTGGATATGGACCATAATGGAAACTCATTGGAAAAACCATAATTATTGTGATAAACAAAACAGAAAAGTAAGTTATAATCACAATTATAAGAAAATGTCATCTTTATGTAAAACGCGAAATACAGAAAAGAAAATCAGCTAAGGGGCTCCCTGAAGAACATCTTCTTGTCTTTCACTCAGCTCTTCTATCTCTTTTTTACTTGCTCATAGGCCAACTTAATACTAAATCAATGATCTATATTTGCTTCAAGAAATTGGGGAAAACAAAATCTCATATCTTTAACAAAACTCTAAAAGACTCTTTATATTATTGGAGCACAACAATTCTATCCACTTCTCTCTTTTCAGGCCTTAGCAAAGCACGCACTGTAAAACAGTCAATGTCTTGCAGCTTTCTTTATAGTAGGATTCTTAAGGGAGATACATTTGTATACACCAAAGAGCCATGAAAGAAATATACTACCAACTTCAGTAGAAACACTGCATACATTATACAATAAATGGCAGGAGGTACACAAAACAACCAAGCCAAGAAATTGCAATGGTATTGCTGTAGGCCTGTAGCCAAGTAAGATATATAGTCTTATACCAACTAATAACACACTATAACACAAAGAATATATTATTTTTGGCTTTTCTTAATGACAGAAGTACTAAAGTTGTCACAATGAATTATCCGAACAATGAGGCCACAGAATTAGGTTAATAGCACAGAATATCCATAAGACTTGAAATTTATAACTCAATTCACCCTCATTCAGCTTTGGAAACAGAAAAATATTCAATTTAGACATAGTCTAATTAAATAAGATGTCTAGTGCAAATGAGCAAAACAGTAATATACAGAAGAGTCTAAAGACAAGTAATCAAATAAGTAAGAGAAAATTAGGCAATGAGGGTGATACTTTGCTAATGGTGACCAGCAGGAACGGAGGTAACAAGATTAGGCACGAGCCAGGTCCTTCCATTGCTAAAAGGACGGGCAACAACTTTTTCAGTCCGACCATCAGAGATGCTGTATTTGTATACCTCAAAATAAGTAAACCAATCTCGACAACAACTTACAGAACAACGTTGCAAGAAATAGACACAATTTATCCTTATTCCAGTAGACGGATGCACTGTCACAGAGATACCATTGTGGTCGTCCAGGAACACTATTTGGTTACCAATGCTATTGATCTTTACCCATCTTGACCGGCGAATATCATCTTCAGCACAAAGCTGATAAATATCAAAAGAAAAGTTAAAGGTACACAAAGCTAAACTAAGATCCAAAGATAAAGTCTGATCCATAAGTTTAACAATTCTCAAAATCTTTCCTGTGGATTCAACAAAGTACACTTGATCAGAACTTTCAAGGGTCTTCGGAGCAGGTATCACAAAAGAAGAGCCGCAAGCAATGTCGATCACCACAGTATCACCTGTTTCAGGTTCGTTCATGTAGTACCTCCCCTTCAAGCACGACCCCGGGGAGGGGGCATATCTCAATTGGAAGTTCAACGTAATTCCACTCACAATTGCAGGGTCGATAAAATCCCATCATATCACGAGCATCCGTGAAAGCCATATAATTGTCAGTTCCAATTGGATCAGGACCTATAGACTCCAAGCCCAGAAAAGGGACATGTGAAGGCCCAATCAAACACTTGCCACGGGCCATTGGGCAATGGATGGTTCGGATTTTATCAGAGAAGAGGGAATAAAAGCGCAAACTTTCGCCCTCGATGCCTTGATCGTTGACTGGATGCTCGACGAGCCAAGGGAGTTGAGGGGGAAGATCGGAGATGGAGGTGGCCGAGCGCCATTTCTTGCAAACGGCCCGAAAATAGACGAAATCGAAGATGTCATGGAGCTTCTTCGAAATTTCTTGGAGCAGATCGACAGGAAGATCGGACCAATCTACCCGAACCCTTTTTTGGGACCGGAGAGGGAGGCTTGGTTCGATGGCTTCCATGGGAATTGGCGACTGATTTGGTGCTAGAGTTTTGCCTCAGAACTAATTAGGGTTGAAGCGGAGATGTAAAGCGTACAAAAATTTATAAAAAAAAAATTAAAAATATATTTTGTAAAAATATTGTTAAATATATCTAAAAGATTAAAAAGGGTTTATATTTATGATTGGAATGATTAAAAGTGGTTATATCTAGATTTGAAGTTTCGGAGGTTATATCTAATTAGATATCATTCGAAAGGTTACATCAAATTTTGCTTAATTTATTTTTTTATCATATGCAATAACAATTAACTAGTCACTTTTTCTGGGTTTGAAACTTTTTCTGGATTCTTTAGCGTTACACTCCAAAATGGCATATTGATTTTGTTTGTTTGGGTATAAGCAACTAGTGTTCTAAATACGTGTCGTGCTGTGTCGTGTCAAACACGTCGTATTCGGATAATCTGTCGTGTCGTATTTAAATGTTTCACGTGTCGTGTCGTGTCGTGCCGTGTTTAAATTCTAAGGGATGGACATGACACGCCTCGTGTCCTCGTGTCGTGTCGTGTCGTGTCGTGCCGTGACGTGTTCAAACACGTTTAACTTTTTAACATAAATTTAATTTGTTTACGGAATTTAAAATAATGTTTGATAAAATATATAAACAATTAAGAAAATTGACATTCTTCTCAATTGAATTAAAATATAGATTATTTTTTCATTTATAATTTTGATGTAAAAAAATATTTTTTATTTTATTGTAATTTTTTTTCGGACATAGAACCGGTCATGTTTGATAAAACATGCATGGGGTTGCTAACTTAAAATTATGTTAGTATACTTTTTAAACAAATAAAATTAAAATATGAAAATTAATGAAATTTAACTAAAATAAAATATACCTTTGGTAATTTGCAAATCAAAATCTGCTAATCAAGATCCGAATGTATCAATCTTTCATTAGTAATTTTATTTTAACAAATTAAAGTGTTATATTTGAAATTAATTATTTTGGCAAATTAAAGTGCTCTATTTGAAATTAATTAATTCTATTCATAACTGTTGATTTAAGATTGAATAGATGTTAGGCATGATTTTATGAATATATATATATATAGAGAGAGAGAGAGAGAGATTGGCTAAAGTATACTCCAGCATACGGATCAAACCTGTATGCTAGAGTCATTTATCAAATTCTAAAATTCAAACAGTCGATCCAAACCGTTCAAGTTATTCTCCATGTAAAAATATCCTTCAACATCAAATTTTTCATTTTTTCGAATTTTTTTGCTATATATTATGCTATTTTCAAATTGAATGGTCAGAAATACTCCTTTACAACTCCTTTATAGTGTTTTTTTTTAAATAGAACAATATATAGTAAAAAAATTCGAAAAAATATAAATTTTGGTTTCCTAGGAGATTTCAATATGGGGAACAATTTCAAAGGTTTGGATCTACTGTATGCATTTTAGATTTTGAGAAACGACTCCAGCATACAGACTATCTGTATGCTGGAGTATACTCCAGCATATAGATAGCCCGTATGCTGGAGTCGTTTCTCACAATCTAAAATGCATACAGTCGATCCGAAGCATATAGATAGCATGTATGCTGGAGTATACTCCAGCATATAGATAGCCCGTATGCTGGAGTCGTTTCTCACAATCTAAAATGCATACAGTCGATCCGAAGCTTTCAAATTGTTCTCCATATTGAAATCTCCTAGGAAACTAAAATTTATATTTTTTCGAATTTTTTTACTATATATTATGATATTTTAAAAGAACATTGTAATGGAGTTGTAAAGGAGTATTTCTGACCCTTCAATTTGAAAATAGCATAATATATAGCAAAAAAATTCGAAAAAATGTAAAATTTGGTCTTGAAAGATATTTTTACATGGAGAACAACTTGAACGGTTTGGATCGATTGTTTGAATTTTAGATTTTCAGAAACGACTCTAGCATACGGGTTTGATCCGTATGCTGGAGTATACTTTAGCCAATCTCTATATATATATATATATAGGATTGCTAAAATGCTATGCATAGCACGGATGTCTTTCGTGCTACGGATTTGTTCTTGCATTTCATGCTTCAAACAACCGGTTCAAACCGTTCATTATCTTCTACATATTGAAATCTTATTAAAAATCAAAATTTATATTTTTTTTGAATTTTTTTACTATTTTTCTCCGATTTTTGAAAATCACTGTTATTGAAGGGTCCACAGTATATTAGATTAAGTATTTTAAAAACAAAGACTTTCGCTGCCAGAACGATGCTCCTGGAGGAGCCAAGGGAGTTGAGGGGGAAGGTCAGAGATGGAGGTGGCCGCGCGCCATTTCTTGCAAATGGCGCGAAAATAGACGAAATCGAAGATGTCATGGAGCTTCTTCGAAATTTCTTGCAGCAGATCGACAGGGAGATCGGACCAATCTACCCCAACCCTTTTTTGGGACTCGAGAGGGAGGCTTGGTTCGATGGCCTCCATCTCCATGGGAATTGGCGACTGATTAGGGTGCTAGGATTTTGCCTCAGAACTAATGACTAACGTCTAATGAGGGTTTAAGCGGAGATGGAAAGGGAACAAAATTTTATTATTGGAAAATTGGATATATAAATCTTTTCTAATTAGAAATATATCCCTCTAATATTTAAAATTAGATATTTAACCCTCAAATCATGTTACTCATAGATATTTGTCCCTATTGATATTTTAAACAATAATTTAATGATAAAAATCAGTTTGATAATTTTAAAACTAAAGTGCCCTTATTTTTAGACCTTTCGCATGCCCTCTCTCATCAAATTGTGCGTCATCCAATTGCTTAGTTTTATTCAAAAACAAAAATAATCATTTTATATGATTTTCAATTTGAATTATTGGACACAAATTTACATCCACCGGACAGTTCGGATTTACATCAAGAAGGTGCTTTTTCTAAATGCTAATTGTAATTATCATTTCATCTTTCAAGTATAATAAATATATCTAATTTATTTTTTATTTAGTTCCTCTGTTTAAATATTCGGTTAAGCACCTTATTTTATTTTGTGGGTAATACTTCTCAATCGAAGCATCCTTGACAGCCATTGTCATGTTCCTAAATAAACTTCTCTTTGGAAGTACCACACGGTACTTACTTGAGGTAAAATAAATCATGAGATACCTTAGAAAAATTAATAAAGCAGCGGAGACCAAAGCTTTCTAATTAGGTTTATGTATTGTTTATCCATAGGATGATCGTAGGTATTGTAGACTTTCAAATGCAAGTTAAAAATTACCATGGCTAGAGTAGAGGTAGACAAAAATAGAGGTTGGGAGACGGGGGTGTTTTGGTCTTCCTGTTATAAATTTGTTTTCAGAAGTAAAATTATTTGTTGGAAATATTGATAAGGATAAATATCTTTGACTAACAAGATTTGAGGGATAAATATCTAATTTTAAAGATTAGAGGAGTATATTTCTAATTAGAGAAGATTAGAGGGTCTATATCTATTTTTCCCTTTTATATTTTATCATAGGAAAGAAAACTTATTTAGGTTTAGGTCTCAAACGCCGGTAAGTTTGGACACGGTGGAAGCACTGGTTCAACTAGATAGAAACCGGAAGCTTCGACAATTTTTACAAAATTTCAAGTGCAGACATATTTCTTTTAGAACTGAAATTTCTATATGCAGTTAACATTGATGCAACCTCATAATCGGCCAATCAAATAGTTTACCGGTCATCATTATACAAAATTATAATTAACTTAGTTTCGAACTTCCATTTTGAAGTATATTTTCTAAAAAATATACCATCATTTGTAATTCGTTACTCAGATCGATTCCATATGGTTCGATGCCATTTTATACTTGATTATAACTAAATTTGAGCGGGAATGTAATTCCTTTTCCTTAAATCACATGAGTTTCACTTAAAATAATAACATTATGTTATTTAATATAAAATATTTCGATTTTAGCATAACATAATATTCTAACCTACCTGAGACTAAGACTTTGTTGTTGTCCGTCATCGTCGTCGTTACTCGTTAACTACTAGTTATAGTGAAACATAATATTCTCTGCTTGTTTATAATTTCGTACTATTCTAACTTTTTAAAAATTATAAAATCAACAAAATATTAGCCGATAGACAAATATAATTTTGAAAAGGATAAAACAATTGTTTTTGTACTAGATTCCAATTCCACAAGTTTATAGGGTGCGTTTGGATAGGTGTGGGAAGAAGGGAAGAAGTGAGAAGAAGTATTGGGAAGTGTGTAACTTTGTGAAAAGTTTGGATTGTTTATAATTTTTTTCTTCCCATCTTCCTTCTTCCTCTTCTTCTTCTCTCATCCAAACGCACCCATAATGACACAAAATGTTATAACATTATTGTTTCATTTATATTTCTAAACTTAAAATACAAGCGTAGCATCAAATAATTGATCTTGTTCAATTTCTTTAAATTTGTGTTCTTATAAAATTTTTAATCGATCAGTTTGTGTTTCATTTAAGTCTTCAGTCCATTTTAATCGATCACGAGGTAAAACAACTCACAAATATAGATGACTATATTTACCAGTATGCATCCAGCCATGTACCTTTGCTTAGCATTTACCAGTATGCATCCATGGTTATGCTTCGTTTAGATCGAAGATTCCTATTTGGTTCAAAAAGTGACAATCCTAATTGTGAATTGTACGAAAAAAAAAAAGACTTTGAACATTAAAATGAAATGTTACAACCATGATGTCAAGTGTAATCTGAAATTTTGACAATTGTAATTTCGGAATCCGAAATTTGTAAATTATTTGATGTTGAATTTTATCCGACTGCATTCAGACATTCAGTCATATACCAACTAATAACACACAACATAAGTAATATTTTATTTTTGGCTTTTCTTTATGACGGAAGTACTAAAGTTGTCACAATGGTTATGCTTCTTTTCCGTCGTCGTCGTTAACTAGTTATAGTGAAACATAATATTCTCTTCTTTTTTATAATTTCGTACTATTCTAACTTTTTAAAAATTATAAAATCAACAAAATATTAGCCGATAAAGAAATATATTAATTTTGAAAAGGATTAAACAATTGCTTTTGTACTAGATTCCAATTCCACAAGCCTATAATGACACAAAATATTATAACATTATTGTTTCATTTATATTTCTAAACTTAAAATACAAGCGTAACTGTTGGAGTTATGTCTTAGAAGTTAATGGTTTACTTACTAAAATATTAGTTTATGTTATTAATTATATTTGATCATTTGTTCCTAGGATTTATTACAGATCATTCAAGTTGAGAATCTGAATTGTGGATCTCTGTGGATCATTCATTAGAATGACAATAATAAATCTAAATTGTCCATAATTTTGATAATTAATAAGAACTGCTATACTGACTTTATTTATGTTCTCTTGAATTATGCAGGGAAAGGTTGTTAATCAAGAAAATCGTATCTCTCATTAGTATATCTAGTGAGTGATGATATCTATTTAGGCCCCTTAATGGAGTTGGATTGTTTGGTCAATTTATACAATCAACTCTAAATCAAAGAAATGTATAATCTGCAAGAATGACACATTCCTATTTTTTATTATACAATGATATCATGTGACATAAGAATCAAAACAAGAAAATTTTTTATTTTTTATGCAGGATTGAAATACTGTAGCAGTACAATATTTATGTGAATTGAGAATTATAGTGTGTTGCTAGATACCGCTTATGATTATTGGAATTAAATAACGATTTATTTCCATAGCCAATATAACATAAATCCTCAAAGGGTTACACAAATAGGACTTTAATCACACAGTGCATTATTTATTTATTCACAGCAGTAAGTACTGTGAAAATATGATAAGTTGATTATAAATTATATATCATTGCGAACTGTTATAATTAATTAAGTCACAAAGATCATATAGAAATAAATTAATGCTTTAATTAATTCCAAAATAATTGTTAATGAGTTAATAATTAATTTAGTTTAGCACACATTAATATAAATAATTATATTAATTAATTGGATCGTTGTTTAATAGCAAATAGACACTCCAATTGAAGAGCAAATTAGAGAGAATTTAATTAATAGAATTAAAGACTCAATTGATGAAGTGAAGTGGCCCTTCAAGGCCCATATTGTGGCCAGCCTCCTAGTGGCAAGAGGAGTAAATTGTGGGAACTTGTTCCCTAGAGTTTGAGCTTTATAAAAGGACTCTTTTGGAGGCCGCCACCTCCTCTCTTTTTCTCTCTCATTTGCTCATTTGTTGAGCTTCTTTTTCTTCTCTAAATCTAAATTAAAGAGTTAATTGCAAAAAAAGAGAAAGCTAAAGGGATTAGACTAGTTCTTTGGGTGTGTTAGCACATATTTTATAGAACGTGATTAATCCTTCTTGGTGGACTCGAGGCGGCTGGCGGCTAGGCAGTGGTGGTGAAGACGTGCACGCCATCGACTCCCATGCTTTGGTCGAGCCTCACGAATGCGATTTCGCGAGAGGTAAAATTCCTCCTCATTTCTCTGTTGTGATGGTTGTGTATTGATTACTTGGAAAGATCCTTGTTGCTTGATGATTAATTAAGTTAATTAGTAACTAAAATTGAAAATTGAGCATTTTCTAACGATAACATCCAAAAAATTGATCTTGTTCAGTTTCATTAGATATGTGTTCTTATAAAAGTTTTAAGAACTCACAAATATAGATGACTATAATAAATGAATTTTAATATGTTTGTTATTTAATCGGCTAAGCTCGAAGCATGAAGTGATAGAGGAACAGGAGTTGAATACTAAAAGATATATGTGCACTTGGACAGTATATATTTGGTCCTCCATTTATTTTCTTTTTCAGGAGCCACTACATTAGGTGACTTTGTTGTTGATCGCAACATTTGTTTCTGAGAAAAATGCTTTTGACTCTGCTGGTTCTGACTTAATATTACAAAGGCTCGCATGACAAAGGCACACACTAAACGAAAGCCGAAGATGAATTTGACAAGTGAACATGCTAATTAGGCAATTACTAAACATCATATAATTTCAACACGAAGCCAGTTAAGCCGGCCCCTTTAATTTCTGAATATTCTGCATGACTTAGATATTATTCCACGATTCCAGCAACATGGAGCATTCCTTGTAAATTGACTACAAAAGAGTAAAAAAGAAAAAAAAAAAAATCAAGTTAGGCAAGAGAAACAGACAATGGAAACCAAAGCCAATTATTCAAATAAGCATCGGCAAATTTCTACAGTAGCAATTGGGACATCTGAGTATTAAGCGCAAATTACATGGATGCGAAAAGAACCAGAAGCGGCACTGTATAAAAAAATGTCCAAAGAAAAAGTACATACTGCTAGGAGCAGTAAAAACATCTTGACAAGTACCTTTATGATACTTCCAAATCCTACCAAAGGTATCTATAAAAGAGAACCCCTTATCTACTAAGCACGTTAATATCACTAAGGAATCCGTGTTGATTGGGAATTTGGTATATAGATTAGATTACTATTAATTTTATTTGACATAAAAATAAGGGTCACACCCCTATCTTTGTATTGAATAATAAAGTTCTTACAGCTTAGCCAGTGGCTAAATCCCTAAAGATAAAAACTAAAACAAAGGAAATAAGGAAGGAACAAAAGTAGAAAGTAAAATTAAAAGGCGATAAACTTTACATTAGAATTAGAGGTTAAAAAACAGAGAAGAAGCACAAAGGTCCAAAAGTATGCGCAGAGTGAGAATCAATCGATGAGAGACGTTGATGTTGTTCCATTCCAAAGTAGCTTGATCAACCAGTAACTGCATCTCCTTAGATTGTTGGTTGAAGGTTCTTGCACACCTCTCGCGCCATAACACAAAGCAGATAATCGCCATAATCTCTTTCGGTTTTTTTTGAGCTCAGCCGAAAGTCATCCTGCATGAGTCTATCGATTGACTTTTAAAGTTCTGTCAATTTGAAATAAACAAAATTGGAGCTTAAATCGATATGCCAAATATAATATATTAGCAAGAGGGTGCTAGTCCGAGAAAACAGTAAGATCCGAAAGCTCATAATTGAATATCATTTGGTCCACAATGGATTCCAAAAATCATGTTGGATATCATGTGATTCATAGAACAGAATAGGAAGTCCAAAGTACTAGAATAAGCGATCTCTTATTAATACAAAATATGAACTACATTGGTGAAAATCAATTAGTCTCCAAATGCATATGAAATGGTAGTGGTAATTTCTCGTTTTGATCTTTGACTTGAATTTTTTTGTTTTCCCCAAAACACAATATCATCTTGTATTTCCTAAATTTATAACTCATTTCCTCATTCAGCTTTGGAAACAGAAAAATATTCAATTTAGACATAGTCTAATTAAATAAGATGTCTAGTGCAAATGAGCAAAACATACGGAGAGTCTAAAGGACAAGTAATCAAATAAGCAAGAGAAAATTAGGCAATGAAGGTGATACTTTGCAACTGGTGACCAGCAGGAACGGAGGTAACAAGATTAGGCACGAGCCAGGTCCTTCCATTGCTAAAAGGACAGAGAACTTTTTCAGTCCGACCATCAGAGATGCTGTATTTGTATACCTCACAATAAGTAACCCAATCTCCATAATAACTTACAGAACAACGTTGCAAGAAATAGACAGAATTTATCCTCATTCCAGTAGATGGACGCGCTGTAATAGAGATACCATTGCGGTCGTCCAGGAACACTATTTGGTTACCAATGCTATTGATCTTTACCCATCTAGACTGGCAAATATCATCTTCAGCACAAAGCTGATAAATATCAAAAGAAAATTTAGAGGTACACAAAGCTAAACTAAGATTCAAAGATAAAGTTTGATCCTTATGTTTAACAATTCTCAAAATATTTCCTGTGGATTCAACAAAGTACACCCGATCAGAACTGTCAAAGGTCTTCGGAGCAGGTATCACAAAAGATGAGCTGCAAGCAATGTCCATCACCACAGTATCACCTGTTTCATGATCGTTCATGTAGTATCTCCCCTTCAAGCACGACCCGGGGACGGGGCATATATCTATTGGAAGTTCAACGTAATTCCACTCACAACTGCATGGTCGATAAAATCCCATCATATCACGAGCATCCGTGAAAGCCATATAACTGTCAGTTCCAATTGGATCAGGACCTATAGACTCCAAGTCCAGAAAAGGGAAAAGGTCTCTCCTAATTTGAATAGTGACCTCATCTTTTGTGAGCGGGTTGAAAAGAGAAGGTGTCGGATCTTTCCATCTCTTGCAGGCATAGAGATAACCATGTGAAGGCCCAATCAAACACTTGCCACGGGCCATTGGACAATGGAGGGTTCGGATTTTATCAGAGAAGAAGGAATAAAAGCGCAAATTTTCGCCCTCGATGCCTTGAGCGTTGACTGGATGCTCGACGAGCCAAGGGAGTTGAGGGGGAAGATCGGATATGGAGGCGGCCGAGCGCCATTTCTTGCAAACGGCGCGAAAATAGACGAAATCGAAGACGTCATGGAGCTTCTTCGAAATTTCTTGGAGCAGATCGACAGGAAGATCGGACCAATCTACCCGAACCCTTTTTTGGGACCGGAGAGGGAGGCTTGGTTCGATGGCCTCCATGGGAATTGGCGACTGATTATGGTGCTAGAGTTTTGCCTCAGAACTAATTAGGGTTGAAGCGGAGATGTAAAGCGTACAAAAATTTATAAAAAAAAAATTAAAAATATATTTTGTAAAAATATTGTTAAATATATCTAAAAGATTAAAAAGGGTTTATATTTATGATTGGAATGATTAAAAGTGGTTATATCTAAATTTGAAGTTTCGGAGGTTACATCTAATTAGAGAACATTTGAAGGGATATATCTAATTTTTGCCTTAATTTATTTTTTTATCATATGCAATAACAATTAACTAGTCACTTTTTCTGGGTTTTGGAACTATTTCTGGATTCTTTAGCGTTACACTCCAAAATGGCATATTGATTTTGTTTGTTTGGGGTATAAGCAACTAGTGTTCTAAATATGTGTCGTGTCGTGTCGTGTCAAATACGTCGTGTCCGGATCATCTGTCGTGTCGGGTCGTGTCGTGTTGTGACGTGTTCAGACACGTTTAACTTTTTAACATGAATTTAATTTGTTTACGAAATTTAAAATAATGTTTGATAAAATATATAAACAATTAAGAAAATTGACATGTTTTACAATTGAATTAAAATATAGATTATTTTTTATTTATAATTTTGATGTGAAAAAATATTTTTTATTTTATCGTAATTTTCTTCCGGACATAGGACTGGTCATGTTTGAGAAAACATGGGGTTGCTAACTGAAAATTATGTTAGTGTACTTTTCAAACAAATAAAATTAAAATATGAAAATTAATGAAATTTAACTAAAATAAAATATACCTTTGATAATCTGCTAATCAAAATCCGCTAATCAAGATCCGAATGTATCAATCTTTCATCAGTAATTTTATTTTAACAAATTGAAGTGTTATATTTGAAATTGATTATTTTGACAAATTAAAGTGCTATATTTGAAATTAATTAATTTTATTCAGAACTGTTGATTTAAGATAGAATAGATGTTAGGCATGATTTATGAGAATATATATATATATAATTATATATATATATATATATATAGCATGTATATAAATGAGAAATCCATCATCCATCGTATTTCTATAACACTTAATGTGTCTCTTTTTTGTTTTTGACGTGTCTTTAATATGTGTTGTGTCTTTCGTGTCGTGTCTGAAAATTTACGTGTCGTGTAGTGTCGTTTCTATTTCATAAAAGTTAGACACGACACGCTTTAGATACAACATGTCTAAGTTCTCGTGTCATGTTCGTGTCCTTATCTTGCCGTGTTGTACCACCTCCGTGCGGTGTCATATCGTGCCGTATTCGGACACGCCGTATTTTTTTAGAACACTATAAGCAACACTAGATCTACTTGCTGGTTTTGCATTTGGTGATTGCATGTGATCTACGATGCAATGTCATAGACTTTGAATGCATACGTTAAATAGTTGCATTCTACAGTTCTAAAGGTGCATTATTCATCGGAATATGATGATGGATCCTGGTGACTCAACTTTTCATGGCAGAATGATGCAGTCATTGATTAATTGTAAGCTTAAGTACTGGTTGCAAGCATCTACTACTACGAAATTGATTTTTAACGGCAGTTAATTAGGGGTTTTTAACAACGGCCATATGGCGTTGTAAATGAGGGGGCCGCTAAAAATTTTTAATAACCGTCGCAATTGTTGTTCTCTCGAGAAGCAGTCCGAAGTTTGTTTTTGGTTTTCTATGACGGCTATTTATTGAAACACTGCCGTAAAGAACATTATTTTTACGGCTGTATTTTATAAAAATCCGCCGTATAAGACCTATATAATTTAAAAAAAATTAATATTTTTGTGGCTAGCCCATATATATTAATTCGCTAGCCATAAATAACACATAAATATATCAAAATTTTTATAAACAAAAAATCACAAAAACTTGCATATTTCACACAAAATAATATTAATTCACATAAAATCCACAAATTAAAAGTTAATATCCAGAAATACAACCATTACTCATTAATCATTGTCCCCCCTTAATTAATTCTCAAGGGACCTAGAAATTTAAAAAACAGCTTTATAGTTTGGTTAATCTCGTCCTCAGGATATGGTGCGCGCATCTTGCGGTTCCAAAACCTGCACGTTAACACTTCATATTAACAAAATTCTAAATCCTAGTATTAAACCAACTAATTAATTGTTATGTACCAAATGGTACCAACTGTTAATGGTAGAGACTTCAATATTTATTACTTTAATGCATAGGAAGTTAACAGCAAAAAATTACAAAATTTGTAATAGAGAAATTAACCTAATGCAATCAGTTCCAATAGTACCATGTGTTAGTTTAGTGCTCAATTTTAATTTTTCTAGTTAATTCCTTTAATTAACCTCAAAACAAGCAAGCACAAATCCAAGGAACTAGTACTAAGCCATTCACACAAGAGAAAGGTTCATAGATATACCTCTCTTGATATCGTAATCAAGAGGCTTGAACCACGGCTCGATTGAAGGTGGTGCTTGCTCCTTCGGCCTCCTTGTCGAAGCTCCTCGAGTCCACTTGGTATTAACCAAATCCTCAATAAACTATGCTAGTAGTTTAGAGGATGAGACTAATCCCTAGCTAACCCGTTCTTCTAGCAAATCAACAAAATTCTATTTGTGGAAGAAGGGGTGCTCAACACATGAGCAATAGGGAGAGAAAAGAGGGAGGAGGCGCCGGCCACAAGAGGGAAATGGGGCGGCTAGGTTATGGGGAGAGAGAGAGGTGAATTTGCTACCATACAACCCTTTATATAGTGTGCAAACCCTACCTACCTCACACCATGTATTTACAACATTACCACCCCACCTACCACCTAATATGGCCGGCCACAATAAGGGCCTCTATGGGCCTTGTGTTGTGTATTATGGGTCCACTCAATTAATTATTAAATGGACCTTTCTTGTTGCTCCCAATTTGGTTCCATATTAGACTTTTAATTAACTATTTAATTAAAGCCTTTTAATATGCATATGTGTTGAATAAATAATTATTAACTTAATAATAATTATTTAGGGATTAGAAAATGCATTAATTTATTTCTATATGATCCCTTTGATTTAATTAATTATAACGGTCTATAATGCTATTTAATTAATTAATCAACATATCATATTTTGCAATACTAAATATTGCAAATAAATAAATAATGCATGCATGGTTAAAACACCAATTTTGTGTGACCCTTTGAGGATTTATGCTACGTTGGACATGGAGTTAAATCGCTATTTAATTCCAATAATCATAAGCGGTATCTAGCAACACGTTATGATTCCCAATTCGCATAAATAGTGTACTGCTACAAAATTTCAATCATGCATAAGAGAATAATTAGCTTCTCTATTTTGATTCTTATGTCACACGATATCATCGTATAATCCAAGATAGGAATGTGTCATTCTTGCAGATTATACGTTTCTTGATCTAGAGATAATTGTATCAGTTGCTAGCAAACAATCTATCTCCATCAAGGGGCCCAAACAGATATCGTCACTCACTAAGTTAATTAATGAGGGACATACGGTTTTCTTGATAATTTAGCTTTTCCCCGCACAATTCAAGAGAACATAAATAGCGTCCGTATAGCAGCCCTTATCGGGAATCAGCGGTAGACGATATTTATTGAACCTATCCTCATGTGGAAAAGATAAACATCTCAAACTTAGAATCAAAATCATGACGAAATAAATAATGACACATAACACAATCCATATATTTATTTCGTTGGGTCATGTCCTGTACTATGTTCAATTAACATAAACATATGCAATTAAGTTGGTTACTCTTAACCTATGATTTATAGAACTTAATCATCACTTAACTTGCATACTAATCTTATTGATAATTAATGTTCCTTGTTAATTATCAAGATTATGGACGTTTTAGATTTATTGTTGTCATTTACTACTAAATTAAAAACAGTGATCCATAATTCAGATCCTCAACCTGAATGAACTGTCAACAAATAAATCAAGGAACAAATGATATAAATCACCAATGACATAAAACCATAGAAGTAGCCAAATATGATTGGCTCCTAAGACATATCTCTAACACCATGAACTTGGTACTTCGTACAGAGCAAGGTAAAAGTAGAAAAGCTCCAAAAATCACATTTTGAGCACTATTTAGTTCACTGGTACAGCCTGGAGCGAGATAAGATTACATACATGTTGGACAATACATTTTTTTATGTATGTTTTCTGTTACTGTACTTAATAAATCATCTTAATCTATTTTCTCTACTATACCATATTAATACAAATCAACTAATTAATTTCATGATATTAAACCTAAACCTTTACCTTAAACCAATTGGTACGGCAGCACTAATTCAAACCAACCAATTAAACATTAATTTAACTCAATATTAATCGAGACTAATAAATTATTAAACATTAGTAAAATAGATATTTCATACCAATGACAACACTCCATAAGTCGCGTACCAATGTAGTATTTTTCTTATTGATGTCATTGTATAATAACGACAATCATTAAAGTTTGGCTGACCCTACAAGTAAATGTAACTATTAGTGTTAGTTGTTTACCAGAACTTGCACCACATCGAACTTAGCCTTATCGTCGAGAAATTTGGTTTAAACTATGCAACATTAAAATATGAAATTAGAAGAATTAATTTAATTGTAGATATATTATGAGGTCATGCATGCATAGAGCTAAATGAAACTTACATTTTGTACGGCCCAGTAATTTTCAAATCAACTTTGTCAGGATTGAGAATCAACAATCCAAATGCAATTACATCTCCTTATTTTTCTCTTGATCTTTTTTCCTTTCTACTAACGGCATTGCTATCAGGATTCGACATAGCTGTCAATCCAAATAAAAATTAGTAGACCCGCTAACAATCCTAATCTATAAAGAATTTCTAACATGTTTACACAAAATTCCTCATTTTACTAAATTTGTTTCTATCAATAAATATGACAAAGTGAAGGACATAGTTTTTTATGCAACATCTCAATCACACGATAGCAAAGGTTGTAAATTCAATAATGAACTGCCGTACTAAATCGCGTTCAAATGAAATTGTAAGACGAAGAGTGTCAGGTTTATACTTGTGACAATAGTAGATAGAATGGCATCATAACAGATTGTATAAGTGTAAATTTCTCCAATCAGACCCTAAAGTTGACTCAATTTATAACTTAAACCTTGAGGCATCATCTGGATTTATGAGGAGTAATTTACAGAAGTGAAAAAGAGAACCATTCCAAATCATATGGTTTCTGATACATTCCAATTTCTGCAAAAACAATTGACAGTTCTCGTGTCCATATCTAAAACAACATATTTGCAAAGAACAAGAATCAAAACCAAGCAAAAAATTGACTTAAACTCAGAACTCAGACCTAGGGTTTAGCGTTTAGAATTCAGATCTAGAGGAGAGGAATCGGATCTAGGAGGTGGGGAACCGAGAGAAAGAGATGGAAAAGGAGGGGGCGACGGGGGTGGAAGGCGGAGGCTAGGGAGGCTGGTTTAGGAAGGAAGAAGGCGAAGGAAGGAGAGGGATGACTGAGAGAGGAAGACTAACTTCTAGGCGGTGAGAGGAAGGCGAGCGGCAGGACATATCGGCATTGACGGTGGTGAGAGGAGGGCGAGCGGCAGGACATTACGGCGTTGACGGAGGTGAGACGAGGGCGAGCAGATTGCGGCCGCGAGTACAGTGAGGGAGGGAGGATGATTTAGAGAGGAGCGAATTTCGATCGAGAAAGAAATTTAATTAGAGATGGAGGGATGAAAAAAACGTTTTTATTAGTTTACCGCCTGTATTTTTTTTTTTTTTGAAAAACAGTTCTTCGACAGTTTTAAAAAGCAGACCGCCTTTTTTATTTTTATAGGATTTTTTGAAATTCGATAAATAATATTTTGTCTTTTATTTTTATTTTTTTCGGATTTTTTATTTACGTTATCTTTTTTATTAAGAAATACTAAAAATTATAAAAAAATTTAAATTTAAATAAATATAAAAAAAGAGAAATTTTGAAAAATGATAAAAAAAAAATCAGACACTCTGGATATATAGATTGTTCGGACTTCGGACAAAAAGAGAATCAAGATTGCAACCTTTACATTTTTATTTGATATACAAATATGACAAAATTATAACAAGTACATAAATTTATTAATTACATATTATAATATTGTACCTACAATTATATATATATATATATATATATATATATATATTATGGCCTTCTGGTAAATATTCAATAGTCGACATTAAAATTTAATAAAGCCGGTGACGAAGAAAGAGGGGGACTGGCAAGGGCCAGGCCCCCCTAATAATTAGAATATTCTCCAACCATATGTTAATTTATTAAGATAATTTATATTATTAAATTTTATGGGCCTCCTCTAGACTCAAAATATTATGCTCAATGATGCTTTGGTTAAGAAAAATTAATGGTTGCTAGTATTATTTTAGGTAATCTATAGTATTAATTAAAAGCCGTGGTGTCGCAGTCCGTTTTTTTGTTTTCGCTAGCGACACGGCATATGGCATATCTGACTCTCCTTCTGATATTCTCCGTAGCCTCTCTGCCTGTCCCTTCATCTCTTCTCTCCGTAGCCTCTCTGCCTCATATCCCCCTCCACAAACTGTCCCATCCCAGCCCCTCCCTCACGTGGTTGCCTCTCGTCCTCCATGCGACCCTCTCTCCTTCTTCGTAGCTTCTTCCTCTGCCAAATCGACCTCATCAAATCGACCTCATCTTCTCTCGAAGCACCTCAGCCTCCTTTCAAAACCTAAGCTTGGTGATTTCACCTCCACCTCCTCTCGAAGCACCTCCACCTCCTCTCGAAGCAACCCCGATCAGCACCTCCGCCTCATCTCCTTGGTCAACATCTCCGCCTTCCTCTCTAAGCACACGATCAACACCTTAGATTTCCTCTTTAGACAGGTTGAACTCTTAAATTTGTTTAATTTTGTTTCCATAATCAAACTTACTGATTTCAATTTAATGATAATTTCAGTTTGAAAAATACCATAGAAGTATGCTTATGCTGGTCATTTTGAAAAACTTTAAAGATAATTTTTAGTTCCTTAAATTCAATTCATTAGAAATCTTTCTTTTTGTACAGTCTATTACTTAAACATGCAATCAAGTAAGTTCCTTTTTTTATAATAAAAATTGACCAATTTTGCTCTTTCAAAAGTTTTTCTGGTAATTAGTGAGACAGCTCTAGAGCATAACTAAAGATGTAATTTTTTTTTGTTGAATTATCAACTGTAGGTGGAATCAACGAAATGTAGGTCATGCTTTACCCATTTGTTACATATTAAAGTGTTGTGCATATTTTGGCTCTATTGGATCACTTTGAGATCTCAATGTCGACAAGGTGTTAGATTATATCTTTTTCAATGATATAATACGAATTTAGTGAATGAAATTTAAGTTTCTAATATTTTGTTAGGCTTCAGAATAAAGATGGCTCCTTTTCCGGAGATATCTTAGGGGATGTTGACAAAAAGTTAGTATGAAATCTCCTTTTTTTTTTTGCCAATGATTAATTTACCAGAATTTATATTACCACTTTACCAGAATGACCACAAGTAAAATATCAGTTAACAATGCTTGAACCAGTATCAGCAATGCAAGTTGAACCAGTATCAGCAATGCAAGTTGAACCAGTATCAGCAATGCAAGTTGAACCAGTATCAGCAATTCAAGCTGAACCAGTGTTTGAACTATTGTAGTTTATAAGTATCGCAGGTTAAATTCCTTTAAGCCCGTGAATGAATTTTTGAGGATACAATGAAATGGATACTACAAGAATTCGTTGTATTTGCGAGAATTTAAAAAAGATTTGTCCCGTGGACGTATCGACGGGAATAATCGTTTGGGAGGAAAGATCAACGGGAATAGAATCCTCGTAATTGCCCTCCTAGCGAATAATCCGAATACGCGAGGAAGTCGGGAATACTTTTAACGAGATAAAATTGCAAATATTGCCGTGGATAACTAACCTCGGAGATATAAAGTTCGCAAGCCACCCTGGCGATTCGAAACTGTAGTTACACCATGGACTTATGCACGGGAATACTTATACACGGGGAAAATATGAAATATCCCGCCATTTTGACGTAGCACTCTTCCTCGGCAATAAGTTTTATTTCATTTCCACCCCTGATATTTTTACCAATTATGCTACTGAGAATATTTACTAATTCATGTTCTATGTACCAGTTATACCCATACCATATGATAAAACTGAAAGAGAACAATAAAAAATTATTCGATAAACTATTGTTAAAATTCACAACATTTTCACAAAAAAAAAACAAAGATAGCAAGCACGACATTCACAATATGGTAACATCTGTCAATAATAATAATACCCTTATATTCCTATACATCTTCATAAAAAACTAAAAAGTCCTATATCATCAACATATGTTAGTTACCTATCCAAATTTTCACTATTCAATTGTGTACTAAATTGGCGTCGCCCAACAAGTCATTGTAGACATCTCTGTTTCAACATTGCCATCTATTGCTAGCTGCACCCTCATTTCTATATGCAGCCCATCGCAAGCTGCACTGCCTATAGTTATGTCAAAAGGTATTATGAGTGATGAAATGTCTAGAATATTATTAAAGTATTAAATTCAAATCAAGTATAACAACAATACTATTTCAAATTTGATTATATGTTAAATCCAAACTATCAAGATTCATACAATTGTGTTAGATACCCATTGTCAATTGTTAAATTCCTATATACACTGCTAATAAAAATATGATTTGAATTGTGATGCACATTTTTGTCAGATCCAAACAATTTTTAGACCCGACTAGAAAAAGGTCCCTATAACCCCCTCACTTCCACATGTTGTGATTTTGAAACCATTTACTTCCCACTCAAATATTATTCTTATAAATACTAAGTAGCAGTTAGGCAGAACACCATAAGTATATAAATTACTTGAAAAAACTTACTTTGCACTTGTCAATGCCGATAAACTCAACTGGTAAATGTTCATAAATCAACGTACTCCTCCTGTTGATGTCACTAAAAATAGAATAAACATACAAAATGAAAAGAATAGCATAATGTGATAAGCAAACCAATTTTGAGTAGCCTTTTGTAATTTTTCTTGTAGTGGGCATATTTTTAGTTTTTTGGCTTGCAAGTGAAAGAGATCTGAAGTTTTTTTGTGCCAAAATTTACAATGCAAGACAATAACCAATGCCAAAAGATAATAAAGGCACATGATATGAACTTATATAAACCTTCTCATCTGTAATTTGTTGACGATCTGATATTTAGCTGTATGGGCACTTCTCCACGATCAATCTGTGGTTAATGCATTCATTCAAAACTTAACTTAATAACAAACAAGTAAAAGTCATTGCTGAAAGAAAGATAAAATTAAGTTAATTCTACATAATTGCATGTAGGAGCTTGTCTAAGCTTGTTAGTTCTAAAGTGCAACCAAAACTACTGTCCTAGTTTATGGAAAATTGATTAGCAAGGATTCAATTAAGTTGGTCATAAAATACAATTAAGTTAGATATGGCATATTTTATTTGACTTGTTGTTTACCTCTAAATTTTGCCACGTGAGAGAATTTCAACAGTTCACAAGGCGGTGAAAATGGGGCCCATCAATGTATGCCGGGTCCAAATTCTCAGAAGAAGGGGGTCAACTTTTGAAGCAAAAGATGCTTCTGCACTAAAACCATAATATCGATATTAATATTAAAAATAATACAGTTTGTCATGCGACTGTGTTAATTTGATATTTAATATTCAATATTAATAGGAGAAAAGGTGATATAAATATCATGGATGATTGGACAAAGCAAGGAGTTAGAAGGAAGCAGCAAGGATGCGAGAATAAATTAATTATGTGAATTATTCTATAAACATTAGAAAATTCATTTAATTAATCTAAAATTCTAAAAAATGGAAAACTCATGACCATCTGGTGCTCCGCATTTTTATGAAGAAGTGTGCTAAATTTTATGCCGAAATAACGAAGAGAAAGGCTCCAATTAATTTTTCAAAGAAAAGCAAAAAATCAAACAATTATTGAAATTCAATTAAAGCTGAAAATGGACAGCTCCATTAAGACGGAAATGGAGAGGTTCGGACAACAACCTTCTTCTCCAATCTGTTTTGCCCATCGACCTCTTCACAAGTGTCGAGCCATGATTGGCTCTCTCCCACTCGACCCCACTCGCCAGCGCCTCAGTTCGTAACAGATGGTGACCCCTGATTCGCTCTCGCATTGGACCCCACCCTCAACGAAAATGAAAAGAAGGAGAGAAATCGGAGGGAAGAGAGAGACGAAGCCCGTCTCTGACAAAACTCAATCCGGCGAACCTCGTCACCATTTTCGAAATTCTTGGTATCGTTGGAAAGCCTGCTTCAAGGAGAGTTTAACGGTGCTAATCTCAACCTCTATGGCAACCTAAGAGGCGTCAATTTTGATGAAGAAGCCCCGAAGCAGTGGGATGGTGAAAACCAAAATTGAAGCCATTGGAGACATGGGAGCTCAGTGTGCTCGTGCATACATGTTTGTGAAAGTCATGAGAACAGGAATATGCATTCAATTGGGGTTAAAATGAAGTAATGTAATGAAAACGCCTATTGGTGCCATGACTGGTCAACTATCGGTCAAACATTGCATAACAATAGTCAACAAGTTCAATTGAGTAATGAGGCATGTTAAACATGGTACTTAGATGTTGTAATGATGGAATTAACTGATGGTGCAACTTAAAGTTCACTGTTTATCTTCTTCCCCAAAATTAGTAAAAAATGACAAAATTAAAGGGTAAAAAAGGGAATCACAGTCTCCTCTCACTGGTCCCCTCCTAAAACTACGTCTCCTCCACAAATTGACTTGAGACGTGGCTCATTCCTCTCCATCTACTGTTGCTCTCAATTGCTTATCTCTCAAGCATCTTTGTTGATCATTGGATGAGAATCAAAGGCTCGAGATGAAACTGAAGTGAAGTAAACCTGACCCTGCCGCCTCTTTTGTAATTGATGCTCAACCATTAGATGGCAATCAACCATTAGATGAGTTCCAACACATATACTCCTTCTGGCGCCAAGGGCATCCAGGAGATTGGAAAAGTTAAAGCAACAATCCTAGTTATACAACTTCTCACTCAAACTGCCAAATGGCATATGGCCCCACATGCCAGACTAATTAAACCAATAATATGATGCCACCACGCTTGCTGACCTCTTCAAGTTGAAATCGGTAAAAATAGGTCAGTAATGTTAAGCTCAAAGAAAATCAAAATCAAGGCTGCAAATGAAACAACGGCAGCCATAATCACTCGAAGCCAAAACTTGTAGCCAACATGGCATAAGTGAGAAGTAATAAGCCCACATCATCATGCCACTGCCCCATGCCTGGTGAGCATCAAGTGCCACTTGTCAATTAGCAATTGGAAGGTGAATTGAGCAGTGAAGAAGGGAAGTGAGACAAGGATGCAAAAAGTAAGTCGGCTCACCAACTCTTCATCATAGCCATCAATTAAGGTTCAGGAAATTGAGAAGCTGCCATGTGTCAAGATGAATGAAGATGGAAACCCTAAACTATGCCTATAAAAGAAGCTGAAGATGGAAGATTAGGGCGGCACTTTGGAGAAACACACTAAGGTGCTGCCAAAATCATTTTAGAAAAAGGCTTATAAGAAAAAAAAGATTTTGTAGAAAAGGTGAGAAGAAAAACAATTGTACTGTTCTTTTGTTGATGAATAAAAGAAATCTCCTTTTCTCTCTTCTTTTCTTCCTTTCTGGTCTTGTTTGTTTCCTTGTTTTTTGCTTGTTTCTGTTGCAACTAAACACTAGTTCCTAAAAGAGTCCTTAGATCACTTGTTAACACTGTTTTGGGGCTTAGAGACATGAGTGAGGGGTGCTTGCCTGAGAGCGCACACTCACAAGTGTTGATGAGTTCTGTAATACTCTAAAAATGACTAAAATGAAGTTATATCACAGAGCAGGGCCTTATGCATGGGGGGTGCTTGCCAGAGAGCGTACACCCATGTCTTTGGTCATGTTCCAGTATATACTTAGTTGCCTTAACTGTCATGCACAAAACTAAATAGCATAAGTAGCTGAACTTAGTAAAAACATAATAGAATAAAGTCTTGGGTATGTATGCAAAAGGATCTATGTCTAGTGGTAAAAGGAAGACTATAATATGCAGAAACAAGGTTTACTTTGCTAAAAAAAAAAGAGAACTATAGTTAAGGTCTATTTTGCAAAAAAAACACACATAACTATGACTGGACCTATGTTGCTAAAAAAATATATATATAATAACTAAATATCATGCATTCTGTGAAATATATTTTAAAGTAATTAAAAGAGCTTTGATTTAGCCTTACTAGTGACTGTCCAAATTAGAGTTAAAAGAAAAAAAATATGATAAAAAGAACTTTTAATAATAAAAATATAGAGGGACTAAGTTAAAAATGGGTCAGCCTACTGGAATAAAAGTTATGTGGCTTCTTAAAAAATGATCATTTGTCAAGGCAGGCATATTAAGAGAAGAATGACACGTCCACAATATTTTATCTTTTTTTTTAAAAAGTAGCAAGCATATACACATATGCAGTGACAATGATAATCATGAGTCTAAAGATGAGTTTTAAAAAGGCATTAGTGTGTGTTTCCTGTCCAACAGAATTAATGTGATGAATTAAGGCTTATTATGTTAGTAATATAGAAGTAGTTGTTAAGTTCAAGTCTAAAAAAAATGAAATGTTAAATATCCACCTGAGGTAGTGTTATAATTTCTATATGGTGCCACTGGTAAAAAGGAAGTAGAAACGTTCTTGTCATGGAATCACTTTGTAATGAATTTGGTTAATAGTGTGTGTCAGAACTCAGAACCACCATCAATGTCCTGTAAAACCTTCAAATCGAGCCAACATGAGCCCAGGTTAATGTGTTAAGCCATTTCAGTTGTTGATTGTGCCCTGAGGATGTTAAAATTGGGGTGAATGTCACTGACAAAAGTTGGATGCTAAGTGACGAGTTTGTCGAACTAAAACCAGACCCAGGACCCCAAGTCATGGCCGAAATTGCGAAGCCTGTACCTTCAATTGTCATCGTAAGCAACTCAGGGAAACTCCATGATGCTCAATCAGTGCTACCCAACGAGGAATCATCATCAACATGCCTCAATTTGACACCTCAATCCACCGTCAGACCATGACTATGATGAAGGTAAAGCGCGCCCAATCGAAGGACGTAACTAAAATTGAGGACAGAACCAAAGAGAGGATGAGGAGGCGATCCTGCGGAGCCTGGCCACAGTCGAAATGGCGACCGGAATGGCAGAGTCAACGTCAACCGTTGTCAGGTCAACAAAAGCGGAGAAGACACGGAAGGGGGAGATGGAAATCGAAAGAGGGAAGTAAGATGAGTCCGGTGTACGATCTCGAGCATAGACCAAGTGGCTCGGCTGATTCCCAACCCCAGCAATCTGAAAAGATCTTCTGTGGCAGCCACAGTGCAGCGGGTCACTGAACGACAAACAGCAAAACAGCAAATCGCAACCAATCATAAAATTCTGCAGAACTGAAAACTTCAAAAGTGCATTAAAAATAGCTAGAAAATTAGAAAAATTCTCATAAAATATCAAAACGTCAAGAAAAATATGAAGAACATTTTGATATATCATGTCATGGTCAAACATAAAAATATAAAACACTTTAAAATTAAAGTCTAAAAGAATCTTTAAAATGGTAATAATAAATTCACATGATTAAGTTAGGCATTAATTTTCTTAACAAAATCTTTTGAACATTTCATGTTCTGGACAGCAGGTACACTTGGACAAAAAAATGTTCTAGACAACAGGTACAATCAAATACTATAGCCTGCAAACAAACAACAAAAATATCACAATAAAGATAAAAAAATATATATATACATAAATTCAAAATGCAAACTCAATAGTGCAAATTTAAAATTCCAAAATAAAAAGAAGATACAAACTCAAAAGTCCAAATTCAAAAGTCTAAACTTAAAAGTGTGAACCTTAAAGCGCAAACTCAAAAATCCAAATTTAAATGTCCAAACTCAGAAGTTTAAACTCCAAAAGGCAACTTAAAACTGCAAATTTAAAAGTCCGAATTCCAAGAGCAAAACTCAAGAATTCAAACTTAAAAATTCAAAACTCAAAATTCAAAATTCGTTGACTGGGCGACCAGAAGAAAAGTCAACCGATGGCATCACAAAAGTTTTTGTCAAGAGGAGGCATAGTGCATCTGTACTCGAGACTTGAACGAAAACCCCAAAAATCTCTAAATCCCCGAACGATTGAGGACTGATCTAGGATACCTAAATTTCCTAGTATCAAGCTCAAAAATCTGAGTGACGGCACCAAGCCCTACCCAGCAAAGTAAAGTCAACCCAAAGTGTCTCAAAACTGTGACCAAAGAATCTGACCTAGTGCAATAATTTTCATTGTTCATGTTTGATATTGAATGTTTTCATTGCATTATTTCAATTCTTGACTATTTTGTGTTGCCTTCATTTAGACCCCACCAAACGCTAGTCATCAAAATAAAATAAAACTGACTCTGATTGCTTTTAATGCCTAATCATTTGATTATTCCCGATCTAGAGGTGCTCTTGTCTGATTCCCAACTCGGACTCAGACCGGAGGTAATTAACAGCAGGGGCTTGCGCCTGCTGGAAGGAAAGGACCTACACACAAACAATCAACTCTTGAGGTCCCTAGGGTCGCATTGCTATCTTTCGTTCGTAAAACGGGTAGTGGTGTTCGAATTCTAGGGGACTCAAGGGGTATCTGATCCGCATTTTCTTCGCCCCATAGAGGACTATCTGATCTTCTGTGGTTGGACTGAAAAAGTGCGAGACACTTGTATATTCAACATAATATTATTATGATATATAAACAGTTATATCCATGTATAAATTTGTCATACCTTGTCATAACAGGATTGTCGAAATTGGGACCACAGTTACTAGGGAAGAACATATTCCTGTTTCCTATGAATATTGTGTCTTTCACGTGTTGCCGTTGGCAAATATTGAAGAAGGTGTAGACATGCTTTTGGAAATTCAACATAGATAAAAAAACAACAAACTAATTGATTACACCATATAGTCCCAACAATCATTTGAATTTTTTAAATATTGCTCAAATTAAGAAAATGATAGTAAATAATAAAATTTCTATCAGTGTGGTACTTTCCCACCTGAACCTCAAAAAAAAAAAGAAAATGGTAGTAAAATGCTAGAATATTTTTTAAAAAATGAGAGGCATTAAAAAAAATTACGTTTGGGTACTTATAATCCAATTCGGCTAGATATGTCCACACTATTGCATCAGCAAAATTCATTAGTCAGTAACTTAGTTGAAGAATAAGAGATTCTAAATATAAATTAAAATTTGCATTCCGAAACTATTAATTAGTATAACAGAATTAGGATTAACACAAAGATTCACAGCATGATACTTTACCTTTTCTTTAATACTACTGATTGTTCAAAAGGAGAACATGAGATGAGCAATATACTACTGAGTACTGACTTTCAACTTTGGCATTAGTCATCAAATATCTTAATTAGATGAGATTTAAACAACCCATCAAACATTTAGTCCTAAATAATCTAACTTTAATTCTCTGCTAATGTAATACTAAATAATGCCCAACATTTAGCAACTGTAAGTATGTCAACCATCTTTCTGTCTCTAAATCGCATTGAAACAAATATCACAAGTCAATTGTCAAAAAATATTATTTTTATAAGATTAGACTCTAATACCAGTGATTGAAAATCGATGAAGACATGCTCAGTAGCGCAACTGGAGAAGTAGACCGATGTTTTGCGAGACGAGTCGAAGAAACGAAGACATGCACCGAAGTCTCAACGGACACAGGAGGTCCGGTGTTAGGGGCACAAGAGTCAGCGACAAAAGGGAGTTAGGGTTTGTAAATTAGAAAAAATGAGGGGAGAAGAGAGGGAGAAGTGGGGTCGAGAAAGAGAGAATGAGAGGAGGGTTGTGTGGTGAGGTGGCGGCCGGGTAGAAGGATGGCGGAGCCGACACTCCGGCGTAGTAGAGATAAGAGAGAGGGGATCGGAAGAGAAGGGCTCACGACTCGCGCAACCCCTCCTCCGAACAGGGATTCCGATCTGATCTCCAAGTCCAAGTTTTTATAAATAGTAATTGTCCTTTTAAAATTTGATGTCTTTCTCATTCGTTTTTTAATTTTATCTTTAGTAATGCTATTTTATTCATTCCCGAGGAAATAAACAAATGTTTCGCCGAGTAAGTTTGGTCTTCCCCGTTTTTGCCTTATTATTCCCGTGGATAGTTAAACTATCCACGGCAATCAAATTTCGATCCACGGGAATAATCAAAATTCTTGTAGTAATGCAAAACCTGTGTTGGAAATACTATTTTTAGAATTGAAATTTTGTAAACTTTATATGTATTTCTTACATACCTGAATTTGTGTGTTTTTTTTATGAAGGTATTAAAATTTAGGTCCATTATTCAAATGAGATTGAAGATTCGACAGAAGTTAGTGTCAAAAATTATTTTGCAGCCTTGCTTATTGAAATTGCAGGAGTTTGATGCAGCAAATATTCCAATATGGCCTCTTACTGTCTTGCTTATTGAAATGACAAAGGTGTATTTATATGTCATAATTCATGTAGTGCCATTTTAATTCAAGTAAACAGAATCAAAGGTTGTATACAAATATAATATATATATTCTATGTAGTTGGAAAAAAAAAATTTGAGCTGTGCTAAAAGAAATTACCATATCAGGTTATAAGACAAGAGACTGAAATTAATGCACTCGGCTTATATCATGCAGGTATACATATGTCCTCTTTGTATTGACATACATATATTCTCATGATATATGTCAAAAATGTACAAACCGAATGTATGGAGCTGTTTCTAAAGAAGGCACTTCCTCAGGTGAGTTGGCATATCCTTCTCTTTGCTCTCTCACATTTCTGTTTCTTTCTCCAAATTGAAGTGCCATAACTTTTTTCTTACACAAATTTTTAGGTTGCTATTGCAATGCGCTGCACTGTGACAAACATGATTGGAACACCTCCCCCACAATTTTTTGTTGTTACCGTTACAATGGTGATTTCTGTAACTATTATTTTTATATTTTTGTATAATTGTTCAAATTTGCAGAGAATCTGACACAACTTATATTTCAAAGGTTGCTGATGATATAGTAAATGATTCTTTGAATGTGTATTCATCTTTATCAGCGTAATAAATTAATAACTAACTTTATCAATCTATCTAGGCTTTTGAATATAAATATATAAATGATAATAATTTCATTAGCAAAACATACATAAAGGAGTAATTTTGAGTCGTTGAAAAATATAAAAATTTGGGTGTATATGCAACCATGGAGCAAATAATAATCTATAATATCTTTTAGCCACTAAATGGCGGCGAAGCCGCCTCTCTCCATCTAGTTAATACTTAAACTTGTAATTTTCTTGGTTCTCAATTTCATTTAGTCAAATTTTAGCCCCCGTCATTCTTCAATCCTGGCTTCGCCACTTGATTAAAGCTGAAATATTTAGTATTAAACAGCTAGAACAAAAATATGAGTCTTGCGAAGCAACCAAAAAGGTACAATTAGAAAAACAGAAGATGCACCAAATGAGATGACATTTTTTTCTTAAAAATAAATAAAGAATTTTCACAAATAAGTGCATTATTGTTATAAATGAATACAAATCATATAAATTAGATACATATCTTTGTCATTTATTGAAAGATTTCTTTCTTACTTATAAATAGAAGCTTGTAAATTGTATGTTGTATCCAAAAATTTGAGAATTAAGAAATAACATAAAGAAATATTTGTCTCTCTTTCTTCTTCCACTTTTTTTACAACACGTTATCAGCATGAGTTGCTCTCTAGGAATCACAAAAGTCATTTTGACAAATGGAAGCATGTATAATACATCGCCTTATAAGTCTTTATACTCGTTTTGGAATTACATCTTAATTACACTAGGATCAAACTCTAGTGAATCATGTATTATTAAAATTAATCATAAGTGCGGAAGCTTATTTAAATTATCCGGATCGCAATTGTGTTGAATAATTCTTTTACTTGAGAAAGACCTTCCAAAAAATCAAGATCACTCTTTTTTTTAATTAATTTTCATTGTCTAAATTTGAGAAAATAATTAACTCTAATTATTTGATAGATTAGTGAAAGAGCCTGCTACTGCTACAACGCATGTATGCACCACAAAACTCATGGATGTCAGTATTATTGTCTCATGAGGAACGTACCCTTTTATATATTTTTTATTGATTAATTGAGATTTGTATAATTGGCGATGAAAAAAATAACAAATATATTTAGCACCTACCAAATATAAATTTTACTATAAATTTATATAAGTAATATAACACCTATATATGAATATATATATATATATATATATATATATATATATACACACACACACACACACAAGTACATGCCAAATTTGGCACCTGTTCCCATTCCCAGACCCCACAACCTCAAACAACAATATTAAAGAAGTGTTAATTATTGCTTACAAAAGATTTGGATTCTATGACCAGCCTATCATAGCATATACGTACCGGTATATATTAGGCTATGTATGTGCAGCAGACATTAATAAAAAAATTTATTTTTGGAATCAAGGTGTTTACGGCGGTTATTAAACAAAACCGCTGTATGAAATATTTTTTTACGGCGGTTCTTTTAATAACAGCCATATAAAATCAGTGAATTTTTTTTTCTGACTTTTCTGCACACTTTAACGGCGCCTATTGTTATTAACAGTCATAAATAAATTTCTTCCTATTTACTGAAAAGCCACCGTGTATTTTTTACAACAGCCTTTTAAAAAACAGTCGAAATTAGAGCGCCGTTAAAAACTTTTTCTGTTGTAGTCGCATATATTTATTTCGTGGGCAAAATAAAGCTGCCGAAGAAATATTTAGAAATAGTGAAAAAGATTGTGTTGACTTGACTTTTATGTTTATGTTTTATATCCTTTTCTTTTTACTTTCTATTATTTCTTCTAAACGTGCTCTTTCTTAAGCACATTTTTGTACTACTATCTTCAATTTAGAAAGTGAGACTCGAGTCTTTAAATTTTTCTTAAGAAAACGAAAAGAAATAACAAAATGTTTACGCCAAGTGGAAAACATAAAAGCTGCCAGTAGGGGTGTCAACGGAACAGTTTCAGTTTTTTGACGTTATGCTGTTTCGTTTATATTAAATGGAACGGTTTGTGGCATGAAATTTTATATCGTTTTCTAAACGAAACGGTATGTGACATAGTTGGTTATGCCGTTTCGACCGTTTCAACCCCATTTCAAATCGTTTTATGTGTAATTTCTAAAGTGGAATGGTTGATGGCACAGAAATTTATTTCGTTTAATAAACGGAACGGTAAATGACATACTGATTTCATACCGTTTTTAAGTGGCACAGTAACGGCACGAGGCGAAACTGTGGTCGTTAACCACGTTAGGCACCCCTAGCTGCCAGTGATATGTCTAGCAAAGTAGCAATTTGGTGATCGAGTCGTCAGTGACCAACAAGAAAAGGCAGTGTTTTCAATACCCTACCGCTTACCGGAAAATTCTGGTAATATCAGATACCGGAACGGTGGCCGAAATGGCTGTATCCGATATTTAGAGAGAAAATACTAGGAAATTTCGAGAAAATACTAGATTTCGGTCACTAACCGGTATGGATGCCGGTACGGTATTGAAAACCATGAGACACTACAACAACTATGGTCTTTAGTTAGATTTTTGTTGCTAGATTTTTACATTTATGTAGCAACATGTTCTATTGCTTGATTTGTTTGCTAGACTTTTCTAGTTTTGTTGTATCTTGTTCTATTGCATGATTTTCTTGATAGACTTTTTTTTTGTGTGGTTGTAATAAAAATAATTTGAGTGTTATTGCTACATTATTTTAGTCTAGCAAAGAAAAATATTGAAATTTAATTTTTAGTTTGTTAACCTTTTTGGCACCAATAATTTTATACTCTCTATTCTCAAACAGTAGTCGAAAGTATATAGCTAAATTTTTTTTCCATGTTATCTGCTAATGTTAAAATAAATACATATATGTCCAAAATTTTAACTCTAGCAATAAAAAAAAAATTTACGGTCCAAATGTTCTATGATATGCTCTAAGTACATCTTTTTACATATATTCCTAAGTACATAAGCCCTAAGTACATAAGCAAAATTATGGCCCAATAAAAACTAGTTGGCCCAAATTCCAAAAGAATAGATATTCAACGCCTTTTTGTCTCTCTCGCAGTTTACGTTTACTGAAGCCATTTTTCCAATCGCCTCTCTTTTTCGAGAATTCCATAAAACGAGATGTTAGAGGAGAAGGCATTTACAAGGGTTCAGTCCGATCCGATCGCATTTTCTCAGGGGTCGATTAAGGCTGAGACTGAGAATCGCCTATTTCTCTCACTCATTCCAATCTGATTCCAATCCTATCGTATTTTCTCAAGGGTCGATCAAGGCTGAGACTGAGAATCACCTATTTCTCTTCCTCGCTCGTCGCCTCGTCACGGTAACATCTCTCTCACACACAATCTCTCGCTGTTTTCTAGATTTGGATTGATTTGAGACTGATTGTTTGAAAAGATATAATAGATGAGGAATTTTGAATGTATAGATCTGTTGCTTTTGTGGAAATTGTTTTCGTAGTGTTAAGTGAGGTTACCAGCTCAAATTTTGTGACATTTGAATTGAGCTCGAATTTCGAATTTTGTAACATCTGATTTAAGTTAAGTGAACTTCCTAATAGTGATAATTGCATGACATTTCAGTTAAGATCAATTGATTATATTGAAAAAAGATTACTGGAACTAAAGTTAATTATAGTGTTGAATATTGTAAACTTTCAGATTTAAAGTTAATCAGAAAATTTTGTAGGTGCAATTGAAGATTGCAGAGCTTAAGTTCATATCTTTGTTTGACCCTAAATTTTGATGCTAATTGATAGATTTTAATAATTCCATAAATATCCAATAAACCAGATAAACCTTCGACCAACCACGAAAAATATCAAACCAACTTCAAAAATTCCACAACAAATACCCAAAAAATCCCCTGAGATTTATAGAAAATTATGGAAGTATCAAAACCCGAAAACTATCAACTGAAACCCCCAATTTTGCATAAAATCCCCTAAGAAGTCCACAAAATAAATAAAATAAATAGGAGGGTTATTTTACAAAATAAATGATACCACCAAGTTCTCCATAATTTTGTGAAATGCCACACGAAATTTGAGACGAAAAAGGCGTCGGAAAGGGGTTCAAACAATTTATTTTGGATCAGCAAATCAAAAAGAGATAGAAGAGCTTAGTGAAAGACAAGAAGATGTTGTTCAGGGAGCCCCTTAGCTGATTTTCTTTTCTGTATTTCGCATTATATATATATAAAGTTGAGTTTACGGTGACGTTAGGTGACGAACGCAAAGAAACAGTGCACTTGTCTCCTGGAATTACTCGGATCTCCATTGCAGGGATGAAAATCTGCCACAATTTGAAGTCAATTTTCTGAGTGTAAATACATGTAACGGGTCGCTTTGAAGATGGGATTAAACCCGCTGGAAAAGTCTACATGGGTTGCTACTCGATGATAGTCATTATGTACGGAGAGACCTGATTGGGGTGGACCCTACGTCTTTTGGTTTTGTTAGAATGGGGTGTGCTGCTGCTTAGGGTTGTCAATGGATATGATAGGATACGGTAAAGACATTTTCGTTATTTGTATCCGTTAGAATTTTTTTACATATATCATATCCGTATCCGTTAAAAATTGACTTACCCGTACTCTATCTTTACTCGTTATGAATTAACGATAAGAGTAGGGTAACGATAGAAAATGAATAAAAATGATAATAATAATTCAATAAAAAAAATATACAATATGGATAAATAAATAATATCAAATAAATATATTATTAAAGTGCAAAATTGAATAATACTTTAAATATAATAAAATCATATAATATCTTCTCACGTAAATTATCACAAAAAATATATACTAATTAATAATTGAAAGATTGACATTGAAGAATCAATACTTACTCATCATCATGAATTAGAAATTATTAATGTAGTATATTGTCTCAGTTAAATCTACCAATACAATTGTCTTATAAGCTATTAACATATTAATTGGATATTGTAGTGATATATTTTTCATTAAAGATTATAATTTATAAATTATATATTATATATATAACGGTATGGGTAAATAATGACCCAATAAATTAACGAAAATTTTTTTTTACCAGAATGTGTAGCCAAGAAATGCATATAGGTGGTCAATTGTGTAAGAGGAGGGCGAGAGGTAGGGACATTGCCGTAACAAAATAAAATATACTGTAAATAACACGCTATAATGCAAAGGGAATACTTCACTTTAAAAAAATATATATGAGGTAAATTTACAGCAATTAGTTTTCCCAACTTTGAAGCAAACAGTATTAGGTTACAAGCACCGAATACGACTAGATATTATTAACTTCAATCAGTCTCACTCAGCTTAGGAAAGAGAAAACTATGCAATTTAGCAATAATATAGTCTAACTGTCTAAGTATGTTTTCCAGTGCAAATAAACAAAAAAGTATTATACTGACAGTTTTAAGGACAAATAATCACTTTGCAAAAGAAAATCAGAAATTGATGGTGTTACTTACGTTGATAATCAATGACATCAGGAACAAGCCAGGTGCTTCCTGTTTTAAAAGGGCAAGGAACTTTTTCTGTTTGACCATCCTCTATGTTGTACTTCAGCACCCCTGGACTCTCTAAGTAATAGACACAGTTTCCTCTTAATCCAGTAGATGGACTAGCTGTGATAGAAATACCATTGCGCAAGTCCAGGAACAATATTTGGTTACCAATGCAATTGGTCTTTACCCACCTCGATTGGCCAATTTCACCTTCAACATGAAGATGATAGATAGCAAAACTCCGATTCAATTGTTTATCAATTCTCAAAATCTTTCCCGCAGACTCAACAAAGTACACATGGTCAGAACTGGCAGGGATCTTAGGAGAAGGTACCGTGAAAGAAAAACCACAAGCAATGTCGACAACCACAGTATCTCCAGTTTCATCTTCACTCATGTAATATGCCCCTTTCAAGCATGGATGGTACAGGTTTAATTCAAGAGATGGCATTTGGACATAAGTCCACTCCCAATAGCGTGGTCGATAAAATCCCATCGTTTGAGAAAAAGTGTCATCTATGAAAGCCATATAATCATCACTTTTAACTGGGTCAGGACCCATACAGACCAGAAATGGGCGCTGGTACCTCGTAGATGCAAAAGGCAACACATCTTTTGTAATTGGGTTCAGAAGATAACAGTTCAGATGTAATGAACCATGGCTGGCGGCGTAGAGATAACCATGTGAAGGCCCAGTAAAAAACTTGCCACGGGCCAGCGGGCAATGGATGGTTCGGATTTTATCAGAGAAGAGGGAGTAAAACCGCAAAGTTTCGTTGTTGCTTGAATTGAATTGACGCTCGAGGAGCCAAGGGAGTTGAGGGGGGAGGTCGGAGATGGAGGTGGCCGAGCGCCATTTCTTGCAAACGGCGCGAAAATAGACGAAATCGAAGATGTCACGGAGCATCTTCGAGATTTCTTGGAGCATCTCAACAGGGAGATCAGACCAATCTACCCAGAGTCCTTCGGGGCGCTCGAGAGGGGGGATTGGTTCGATTACCTCCATGGGAATTGGCGACTGGTTGCGGTGCTAGGGTTTTGCCTCGGTGGTCGGTATTAGGTAAGGTAATAAGCGGAGATGGGGTCGCTGCAACTGGCTACAGGAGTGAGAGAGAGAGAGAGAGGAAGCGTCGTAGTCTCATCTCATAGTCATTAGATGATATGTAATGGGGGCGTTTACACTTGATTAAACCTCATATGACGATTACTGGTGGAATTTCGCGCGATCTATTTTTCTCTTGATAATTTTTGCTGTGCTTTACTATTATAGGAATATTTTCACACACTAAAATTATAAAAATAAAAATGTGCCTTATTTTTAACTCAACATTATAACAGTATTATCATCACAGACATTGAACTGGTATATGTTACTAAGGTCTGTTTGAAAGTTTTTTTTGTTTTTGTTTTTGAAATGATCGGGCTTTTCGTACCCACCGCTCTCCATCACTGAAAAGCCTAAAAAACACCAATAATCTCTTGCAAATAAAAAACCAACAAATCTAAGCAACAACCAAAAGCCTACCAAAGCCATGTATACGCAAAACACTCAATTGTTACATCCAAGCATAACAGAACAATATTTTATTCAAGAAGCACAACATTATTTCTAATCTGCAGGATTGAGATTTCCAGAACTGCCCTTCACTGGTGCTTCCAGGTCCTCAGCTTGATCTGCATAGGCCATATGCTGCAGACTTCATCTCTCAGACTTCCTTTCCACAAACCTGATCAGCATTCAAATAATATTGTTATTTTATCGATATATCTCCTAAAATTGTACAGGCTACCATCGTTGAAACTACATTCATTCCTATATTTCCAAGTAATCCATAAAACAGCTACACAACATCTATAAGTCTCACAGTATGCACTCATTTTTTCAAAAACAATCAAACATTGTAGACTAATGTGAACTCCAGATATGCTATTATTATCATGAAACCACTTCCAAATTCTATGCACTTGAGGGCATCTAAACATATTATGATCCACTTTTTGGAAGATCAAACTCAAGCAAACAATGGATAAATGAAGACTATATTAATTAAAAGAGAATGCAAAGATAACACTCTGCAATTATCTCAACAACCTTATTGTAATAATAATCTACAAACTAAAAGTGAAGAAACATTACAAACAAATATCTTAAGGTTTAAATACGATTTTACCCTTACCGTAAATTTTATAAAACCACAAAAATGCCTCACATATTGATAAAACAAATATTTCATATGCATTTAAGTTACCATATTCTTAATCAATTTCTGCCCCTTAGAACAATGTAAGGTGATTTCCTGCATAGCAAAAGTTGACCTGCCATTGCCAATCATGTTCAACCTGTTGTTGTTGCCTCCACAGTGACAAAAACAGGGAAAAAAAGTAACTTCTTTTTTTTTTTCAATGAAGGCTTGAGCTTACTCTATAGGAGAACTTCCTGCTGCAGCAGAGTGGCCTGAATAGGGTACAACATGCATCGATATCGGATCTCTGTTGTGTTTCTTTAACAAATGCAATAGAATCTGATCCCAAAAAATTGAAAAAATTAGCAACTTTGGAAGACTACTCCACCAACATACACTAACAGCACGAATAATCATACGCATAAATCAAATTGATAAAATAGTAAGAAAAAATTTATTAATTTAGGTTTAAAAATAGACGAATACCAGTATCCAAGTTCGTGTGTTGTTGCACCAATTTTATAATGGAATTTAAACAAAATATGTATAACTACATATTGGCTGTCACTAACAACAGCAAGAACAAATTAAACAAAGCCTAAATTGAACCAATACTTTCTGCCAGTCACGCAGGCACAATCACGATACGTGAATGTGAAATGTCAGGACCGATTTGTTGGCTAAATCAACTTATATAGTTTTAATTGACAAAAATAAGAAAGATCTATTCTGATGAGAAGAACAAATAAATCGGGTTTAAATCTCAAATAAGTTATAAATTATATCGAGACGTGCATTTTTGAAAGCAATCGCCTCGAATTTCCTCTTCGAGTTAAAATAAAAAGGCTAAAAGAATAAAAAGACATATACTGAAGATATAGAAACTTAGCTCTGTAGAAACTTTGCTCTTTGCAGTGTTCTTCCTCCTTTGTAATGAACCTCCAATCTGAAAATAGGTGCGCAAGCATATTTCCAATAGTACTGTTTGTTGCATCACCAACATCAGATAAGCTAATAAAAATTAAAATTCAGAGGAAAATAAAAAAACAAACTAGAAATCAACACAACAAAGTAATTGTTAGGAACTTAGTATCACCAACAAAGTATTATCATCTTTGTAATACCTGCTAGAAGGAGGCTAAGGAAAACTAAATAAATTGCAAAGAAGAATTGCAAATCCCATACTAAAAAAAGAAGAAAAAAAATGGACCATACCCAGGTAAAGAAAGGGAAGAGAGAAGGCAGCACAACAGTAAAGAAGAGGGAAAAAATAGAGAAGAAGAACTTCTAAAATACACCGTACCTGCTGAAAGAGGCAGGGAATGAGAGAAGACCGCACACACTGAGACCATCGAAGACCAGCACCAACCTCACCAAATCGGAAGCAGCGGCGCACAAAAACCTAAAACAGACACACAAAAGTGGAAACCAAATCAGTAGACCAAGAGAAATCAACTAATTTGGCTTCTAATAGACATTTAATATGAGAAAGTTGCTTGAACTGATGCATACCTTAGTATCAGCAAAATCTGAGGAGCTTGAACTGATGCATACCTTAGTCGACTGTTAACATGCCTTTTGAGAGAAGAACCTACACCGTTCTACTCCTGCTCTATGGTCAAAGAGCTCCGATCAGCAAACCAAGCACACAGATCGTAGCCATAATGCATCGCCAGGCAAAAAGGACGGCAGTGATCCGAGAGCAAAGCTACAGATGATAAAAAATGGACAGAGCGAGAGAGATATGGAGAGGAGATTGAGAATCTGTGAGAGAGACTTTACGCGTCCCTCCCACGTGGCGGACAATAGGGCATCCCAGCAGCCTCCGTACACGATCCCGATTGCCCGGTCCATCGAGTGTATGTGTATCTGCGAGAAAGATGAGAGAGAAGGGGATAAGCAAACCAGATCTGTGGAGAGAGAACGGATCCAACGAAGGAGAAAGGCTCAATCGGACGGTCGAGATTTCGCAAAGAGAACCAACGGTCCAGATCGAATTACCGTTCTAACTGATTGGAACGGCTATTAATATATGTTTTGATTTTGATAGTTCGAGGTCATTTACATTTGATTAAACCTCAAGCTCGTGCACAAATGCAAAGTGATTATAGTTCAATCACTTGAGGACGATTTAAAATAACTCAATGTAATTATGTTAACATAAATAATTACCTATTACTGTAACATAATATTCTACATTTTTTATATCAATGTTTTTTCCAAATTATAAAATTAACTAAACATTAGCCAACAAACAAATATAATTTTAAAAATACCACAACATAAAAAGAATATATTATTTTCTGAGGGCTTCAAATTTCAATACAGAATACAGATTGTTATGCCATAACATCATTTTGTGGGTGCCGAGTAAGTTATAGTTCAGAAATTTTAGCAATAACCCTTGCAAAACCCCATCTTTCTGGCACAATTCTTGTGGTCGCTCCAAAGTCATAATGTTGGCTAGTGTGCTATATTATTTAGTGATAAATTGATAATTGATAATCAAGCATGGCAAGCCCATTTAGCTTCAGGGGAAAAAAAAGTTATAAATCATACTTAGCCGCGCGACAACTCAATACAATTGACTCTGGTTCTGACCGATATTACATATTGCTCCCATGACAATTCGTACCACAGGCACACATTAAAAGAAAACCAATGCAGAAAGTAAATGTGTGTGAAGATGCTAAGGCAATTACTGCATCACATAATTTCAACACATCGCTGGCTACACCAGTCCCCTAGATTCTGATATCTGCATGATGTCTAATATGCCCCCATTCCGGTAACAAGGAGCGGTCCTTGCAAATTGTCTGCACAAATAGAGTAAAAACAATCAGCGCCAGCAAGAAAACAAATAACAGAAACCAAAGTAAATTGTTTACATAAGCATAAGTTATATGGTAGCAATTGGGGCATTGAGTATCGAATACTAAATACTATCCCTAAGTAACATCAGCAGGCCAATGTGATCTGTTCACTCCAATCAGACAGTCTGAGATAACGGTAGCCCCACTACCCCCAGTCCCCCACTAGGATAATACAATAGTCTATATGACCATAATGGAAACATATTGGAAAAGTCATAATTACAAAAAATGTGATTCACAAAACAGATTAGTAAGTTCTAATTGCAATGGTAGTAATTTCTTCTTTGAGCTCTGAGTCAAAAGACACCAATTATATTTTCATTGTTTCTCCTTGAACTTAATAACATCTTGTATTTTCCCAGTCAGCTCTTCTAAATCTTTCTTACTTGCTCATGGGCCAACTTAATACTAAATCAATGTTCTATATTTCAACCAAGCAATGGGGGAAAAGATATGCCCTTCCCCTAACAAAACCGACTCTTTATATGATTGGAGCACCACTTTTATCCTCTTCCCTCTCATCTGACCTTAACAATGCACAAACTGCAAAAATCATGGGAGATATATGTATATACACTAAAAAATCATGGGAGAAACATAATAGTAGCTACTGGAGAAACACTGTATGCAGTGGCGAAGCCAGGATTAAAGAATGGTGGGGGCCAAAATTCAAGTTCACTGATATGATAAATCCAGTTAATCAAGCCATAGTTATGTGGTTATTGATTAACAATTAAAGCCTATAATTAATTTAACTAATTGAGTTTTGATCCTAAATTATTGATTTTGAGGAAATAATTATGTTCAGTAACTCAGTGTTCTACTCTTCTATGATGAATTGAAATGAAATTTGTTAACAACAAGTCTACAATTACTAAAAACAGTAACTACATAACAACAAAATAAACCAAATAGAAAAATATAAGATGCAAAATTGCAAATGACTAATGAGAAAGATCAGTAGATGAATAGATCACTGAAATTTGAGAAGAACATAAGAGAACAGAAGTCAGGGCATGGTCTGGGCAAAGTAGAAAGATCCAAAATTTGACAACTGTTGCAAGGAGCAAGAGCGATGGAGTACCGTCGGCCATTGCATCGAAGCTTTTTTCTTTTGGCGACTTCGAAAGTGAACAACACGGGGAGGGAGGATAAGGTTTTGATGAGTATACAGAAAAGTATTTTGGGCCTTGGAGGAGGCCTGTTGACCTAAGGATACAAATTTACCTTATAAAATTAACCTGTAATAAGAAAAAATCTATTTATTAGGGGAGACCTGGCCTTCGCCAGTCCCCCTCTGTCTCCGCCACTGACTGTATGCATATATTATACTAATAACACACCACACTAAAAAAAATACTTCAATTTTGGCTTTTTTAAATGACAGGAGAAGTGAATTTATAGCAATAGATTCTCCCAACATTGAAACCAACAATAGTAGGTTATAAGCATTGAATACCCATAAGAGTAAAAACTTATAACTCAATTCACTCTTATTCAACTTTGGAAATAGTTAAGTATTCAATTTAGACATAACCTAAATAAGTCGTCTGAGTACAAATGAGCAAATGAATACTATACGGACAGTTGACAAGTAATCAACTAGTAAGAGAAAAATTAGGCAATAAGGGTGATACACTGATACTTACTTTGCTAATTATGACCAGCAGGCAGGGAGCTAACAAGATTAGGCACAAGCCAAGTCCATCCATTGTTAAAAGGACACAGAACTTTTTCTGCCTGACCATCAGAGATGTTGTATTTGTACAGCCCACAACTCACAAAACATTCATCATCAGGACTTACAATGTAATAGACATAGTTTCCTCTGAATCCAGTAGATGGACTAGCTGTGATAGAAATACCATTGTGAAAGTCCAGGAACAATATTTGGTTACCAATGCTATTGGTCTTTACCCATCTGCCCTGGTCGATTTCACCTTCAACATCAAGCTGATAGATATTGAAACAATAGTTAGGGGTAGAGACAGGTGAACTCAGATCCACACTTTTAACAATTCTCAAAATCTTTCCTGAGGATTCAACAAAGTACACCTGGTCAGAACTGTCAAGGATCTTCGGAGAAGGTATCACAAAAGAAGAGCCACAGGCAATGTTGAAAACCACAGTATTATCTGTTTCATGATCTTTCATGTAGTACATGCCCTTCAAGCACGACTCACGGCCAACATCGTTTAATGGCAGTGCAACAGAATTCCACTCGCAACTGCGTGGTCGATAAAATCTTGCTGTTCCTAAATCATTGTGCAAGAAAGCCATATAATCATTACTTCCGATAGGATCAGGACCCATACAGACCAGAAAAGGGCAAACGAACGACCCAGGTTCAATAGTCACCTCATCTTTAGTAAGCGGGTTCAAAAGAGAATGTGGCAGACCTTCCGCGTAGAGATAACCATGGGAAGGGCCAATAAGATGCTTGTTACAGGCCATTGGGCAGTGGATGGTTCGGATTTTATCAGAGAGGAGAGAGTAAAAGCAAAGACTTTCGCTGCCAGAGCGATGCTCCTGGAGGAGCCAAGGGAGTTGAGGCGGAAGGTCAGAGATGGAGGTGGCCGCGCGCCATTTCTTGCAAATGGCGCGAAAATAGACGAAATCGAAGATGTCATGGAGCTTCTTCAAAATTTCTTGCAGCAGATCGACAGGGAGATCGGACCAATCTACCCCAACCCTTTTTTGGGACTCGAGAGGGACGCTTGTTTCGATGGCCTCCATGGGAGTCGGAGCGTAATTGTCGTGCTAGGATTTCAGTGCTCAGTGGAGATGGAGGGTTGTTCCACTGGAGTGAAGTGGGAAGTAGCAAGTAGCAAGTAGGCGAGTAGCTCTGTTGGAAGGGCTAAATATGGATCAGTATTGTTTTGGAGCCCACTATTAGCATCTGGTACCGAAAAATTTAAAAATAATAATAAAGTAATATAAAATATTATTAATAATATCTAATATACACTATTTATAAAAATAATATCGTAATTACGGAATCTGAGCGTGGCCATTAATTTGTATGCCTCATCAAATTAATGCCTCATTTCCACGTGAGTACATTTGGGTTCTTGTATTTGTAGCGGTATAAAGTCAAAGTAAGACTTTCTTTCATTATATACTTGATCTGGGTCAAATTATTTATCTCTCTAGGTCTAAACGGTCACTTTGCATTAACTTTCTGCGTTATTCCTTCCAGCCTAAAAGGGATTCATCTGTTACATTACAAGTATTCTATGGGCTAAGTTTTTAAAAAAAAGATCTAAATAATCTGCTCTTGTATCCTTCAAAGGTTGATAATTGTATGTATTAGGTAAAATTGGTTGCTTTTTATTTATCCTTTTTTTCCGGTAATGAATAACTGATTAATCCTGTTTTGTATCACACATGGAAAAGTTTGAAAAGGAAAAAAAATAACTATTAATTGATTTTTGGAATTTATATATTTAGGAGATTGTTGTTTGGAATAATCAAATTAGTAATTTGATTTTTTCTAATAAGACTGTTTGTTTGGGCGTGGCCATTTGTATTTACTGGCTAATTTTTTTAAAAAAAAATTTGTGTCGTTGGATTATTCAAATGTGAACATTAGATTTTCCTAATCAACTTACCATGTGTATGGTGTTCTAATCATGCTGTAAAGTAATATAGAATAAATGAAATTTTTGTAAGTTCACTTTTACCAAATCACACCCAATGGATTACCATATTACAATATGCAAGGAGCTAGTTGCGGATTATTTTTAATATCTTACAGAGTACTATTTGAACTTTTGATTTTGGGCCAGAAACCTTCTACTACTACCAGAAATTTGTTGAACTAAAATATGTAAAATATCTCTTTATAAAATGTGAATTCAATTCTATGGTTGTCTCAAGTTTATTTTAGTATTTTGTTTTTTTACTTATTTTGATATATGTAATATCTATTTACGTAACTCGGTGAGAAATTTGTAATACTGATATCTCTTATTTATATATGTATTTTGATCATACTTGGCACTCAAATACTATCCAAACTAATGATATTCAATGTGCTTTTGTGCTTTATTTTGCAAGATTGGGTACTGTCGTAGCAATTTGATTTGTTTTGCAGGAACTTGGTGGATTGGGCATAATTATCACATAAAATGGTGGATTTATAAGAAGAAAATGACTAAATAGAATGCATAGCGCTATAGAGAGTATCCTAAGCTTTCCAACGATCTTTGAATCACCTCAATCGGAGTCCGGATGAAGAAATTATGGTCAAAATACTATCGGTGCGCAATGCTGGAAAATAATTTTTGTCCGAAATCACGTGAAAAAGTCAATTTTGACAAGTTTTGAAGATGGAAACTTTATTTTATGGTATGGTCTCGTGAACCCTTGTCATAACCTGCCTCCCAAGCCTCCTCCCTAACCATATATGCACGGAATTACAGAAAGGAAACTATCCCACCTTCCATAACATAATTTCCACCTTTTTCCACCACCGTTCTTTCGGCGTGAGATTCCACCTCTTGCAGCGAAGCACGACCATGGCATCAACCTTGGAGCGATTCTGGACGCGACGGCGGTAGAACCGATCCAACCACGGCTCCAGACGATCGATATCTCGATAGAAGCGATATTTGATTAAAATCAGGATTGCGTCTTGACTGGCTTGGGTTGTTGGCAGATTAAACCTTTCGTTCATTTACCTTGCATAGCCACCGCGGATGTTGCCCAACCGTGCTTTGATTTCTGGAATTTGTAGGTTTTGTGGCTGCCTTGAACCAGGTGGGTACATGGCCGGTCCCATGATTGGTTCAGGTGATATTCTTGTAAGTGAAGACTCTGCAGTTGAGAGTACAGTCTCAACTTTCTTTTTGAGATTTTTGAATTATGGGTATTCCATCTCTTCTACCATATAAACTGTCTCGAATAGATCTTCGTCTCACTTTGATTTAGGATTTGGGGAACTGACATCTTCCCCACTACCTTTCGCTAGAAGACTTAGCAAGTCTTTTTCTTGGTTTGCCGGTGCATACAATTGAGATAGGAATTGCACTGTAGAGAGTATCTCATTTTCGTCTGACTCATCCCATTGACAGGTCATCATGAGGACTTGTTCCTCAAACCACTCACTTTCTGCATCAATGGTTTCTAGCCAATTAAACTCTGTAAATGTCATTTGTACGAGTTCGTCTTCGCTATCTAGCTGCTCAATAGCAAACCATTGATACGGGTTTATTGGTTCCAGCATTTCAACTGTTGGTTCAGTTTATTCGGCTTTTAGTATTGCCAAAAACCATTTCTCCAATAAGGGACCATCATCTTGCTCAGTCTCGTCATCTTCACTGAGTTCTTCAGGGTTTGAATAGATTTCTGGAAATTCTGGATCATCTTCGTATGGCCAATCATCCTCTATTTTAAGTAGATTGATGAATTCTTGTTCGAGTTCTTCCTCATCATTTTCTCCACGAATAGCTTCTTGTTCAGGGGTTGTTGTTGTATACCCCGCAAATCTGACGGATAATGAGCCGTCTGTCCTTGTTCGGATTCGTGCTACTTGGGGATTCTGAACTTGTGAGATGATAGCTGGTCTCACAAGCCACTGCCTTCCACGGAGTTCTGTGGTTGTACGTTGCGAGCCAGGGATGACCCGAAATCCTCGACTTGCCAGGTGGTCCGCCACGTTCTGAACATTGTATCTGAAATTTGTGTGGCTTGTATTGGACAGTCGTCCAATTAGAGACCTTGAGAGTAAAAGGTTACTCTCTCCACCTTGCCATCCTTCATACCCGTGAGTTTGAATCACTAGTTGAATATGATCTCTGAAGTCACGGATACTTAGAGTTATATCTGGAGCAGTATATGCCAACTGCGTTCCAGATGTAAGATCTATCTCCAAAGAGCTGATGACAGCTCTATCATCTCGTCATCTAGTGTCTATGATTAACACTAGTGCATTCACACCTGCACTTCGCAACGTGTACAATCGAACCATAATTAGTCCGATATGCAGATGTTGGAGCCATTCTTGCAAAAGTCTGTTAAAACTTTTTTCAGAGATGAACGGTAGCTTCACTTGCTAGCCATCTGTGACCAACGTTCTTTCATCCGAGTAATGTTGGTATACTCGGTGTCTGCTCTCTCTCCATCCAGCTTGGTGCAAAGTTTTTGCTAGGACTTGTTGTGCCCGTCTGTATTGGGAGATGTTGAGTTCAGCGTCGGGATTCATTTGTGACTCAAGGCTTCGCTGATATTGTTGAGCTCGACCAGGGAGTCTTCTTTGAGCCTCAAATCTAAGTCTAGATCCAAGGCGATAGCCACGGATCTGATCTTCAACAGTAGGGGTTTGGTTTGTGTCTCTTTCTGACACTGATGGTCTGGCCGCCTCTGTTGTTTGTGTTCTGCTCATGCTGCCTTTTTTTCTCGGCTTCAAATATTTCTTTTGAGTTTTTTAACACAAAAAGTTTGCCTTTTGGTTTCGGTATTGCCGGCTTACTGGGCTCTCCTAAGCTCAGCTTCTGAAGTTGTTGCTGGATCTGATCTAGGGAGTCAGTCAGGTCGTCAGGTTGAGTGACTTCCTTTCCTTTCGAAGCTTCTATTTTCTTAACTACTGCTTTCAGATCTTCAACTTCTTCAGTCAATTTAAGCAACAATTGGATAATTGTATTATTTTGCTTAAATTGTACTTCTATTGCTCGTCCGGCGATGTCTTGTGGCTTGACAAAACCGACTGCCGGTTGGTGGATTGTCTATATTGCCTTAAGCGCTTCTTTGTAAATTGTACTGTTTGCACTCATAAAGAAAATTAAATTTTGTAAGAATTTTTAGAATTTCTACTGGTTTATTCTTAAATGACTTTTATTTCAAAAATATTTTTAGGTCGGCCTTTTCAGGTTTGATTATACCATCTGATTTTTCTTGGGGACAATTCTTAGGGTTCATGTAGCACTTTTATATGGTCATTGTGGCATTTATAGAAGAATTAACTTTTGAGTGACAATTTCACAATTTCCTTCTTTTGAAGTGGCATAAAAATAATTTCCCCAAAAATAAATTAAGGCAAAATTAGATATAACCCATCGAATGATCTCTAATTAGATATAACCTCCGAAACTTTAAATTTAGATAAACCACTTTTAATTATTCCAATCATAAATATAAACCCTTTTTAATCTTTTAGATATATTTAACAATATTTTTACAAAATATATTTTTTATTTTTTTTTTATAAATTTTTGTACGCTTTACATCTCCGTTTAAACCCTAATTAGTTCTGAGGCAAAACTCTAGCACCATAATCAGTCGCCAATTCCCATGGAGGCCATCGAACCAAGCCTCCCTCCCCAGTCCCAAAAAAGGGTTCGGGTAGATTGGTCCGATCTTTCTGTTGATCTGCTCCAAGAAATTTCGAAGAAGCTCCATGACATCTTCGATTTCGTCTATTTTCGCGCAGTTTGCAAGAAATGGCGCTCGGCCACCTCCATCTCCGATCTTCCCCCTCAACTCCCTTGGCTCGTCGAGCATCCAGTCAACGCTGAAGGCATCGAGGGCGAAAGTTTGCGCTTTTATTCGTTCTTCTCTGATAAAATCCGAACCCTCCATTGCCCAATGGCCCGTGGCAAGTGTTTGATTGGGCCTTCACATGGTTATCTCTATGCCTGCAAAAGATGGAAAGATCCGACACCTTCTCTTTTCAACCCGCTCACAAAAGATGAGGTCACTATTGAACTTAGGAGAGACCATTTCCCTTTTCTGCACTTGGAGTCTATGGGTCCTGATCCAATTGGAACTGACAATTATATGGCTTTCACGGATGCTCGTCATATGATGGGATTTTATCGACCATGCAGTTGTGAGTGGAATTACGTTGAACTTCCAATAGAGATATGCCCCCTCCCCGGGTCGTGCTTGAAGGGGAGGTACTACATGAACGACCCTGAAACAGGTGATACTGTAGTGATCGACATTGCTTGTGGCTCTTCTTTTGTGATACCTGCTCCGAAGACCCTTGAAAGTTCTGATCGAGTGTACTTCGTTGAATCCACAGGAAAGATTTTGAGAATTGTTAAACATAAGGATGAGACTTTATCTTTGGATCTTAGTTTAGCTTTGTGTACCTCTAACTTTTCTTTTGATATTTATCAGCTTTGTGCTGAAGATGATATTTGCCGGTCGAGATGGGTAAAGATCAATAGCATTGGTAACCAAATAGTGTTCCTGGACGACCACAATGGTATCTCTGTTACAGTGCATCCGTCTACTGGAATAAGGATAAATTGTGTCTATTTCTTGCAACGTTGTTTTGTTAGTTGTTGTGGAGATTGGGTTAATTATTTTGAGGTATACAAATACAGCTTCTCTGATGGTCGGACTGAAAAAGTTGTCCGTCCTTTTAGCAATGGAAGGACCTGGCTCGTGCCTAATCTTGTTACCTCCGTTCCTGCTGGTCACCAGTAGCAAAGTATCACCCTCATTGCCTAATTTTCTCTTCCTTATTTGATTACTTGTCCTTTAGACTCTCTGTATATTACTGTTTTGCTCATTTGCACTAGACATCTTATTTAATTAGACTATGTTTAAATTGAATATTTTTCTGTTTCCAAAGCTGGATGAGGGTGAATTGAGTTATAAATTTCAAGTCTTATGGATATTCTCTGCTAGTAACCTAATTCTGTGGCCTCATTGTTGGGATAATTCATTGTGTCAACTTTAGTACTTCTGTCATTAAGAAAAGCCAAAAATAAAATATTCTGTGTTATAGTGTGTTATTAGTTGGTATATGACTATATATCTTACTTGGCTACAGCAATATCATTGCAATTTCATGGCTTGGTTGTTTTGTGTACATCCTGCCATTTATTATGATGTATGCAGTGTTTCTACTGAAGTTGGTAGTATATTTCTTCCATGACTCTTTGGTGTATACAAATATATCTCCCTTAAGAATCCTACTATAAAGAAAGCTGCAAGACATTGACTGTTTTACAGTGCGTGCTTTGCTAAGGCCTGAAAAGAGAGAAGAGGATAGAATTGTGGTGCTCCAATAATATAAAAAGTCTTTTAGAGTTTTGTTAAGGATATGAGATTTTTTTTTTCCCCCAATTTCTTGAAGCAAATATAGATCATTGATTTAGTATTGAGTTGGCCTATGAGCAAGTAAAAAAGAGATAGAAGAGCTTAGTGAAAGACAAGAAGATGTTGTTCAGGGAGCCCCTTAGCTGATTTTCTTTTCTGTATTTCGCATTATATATATATAAAGTTGAGTTTACGGTGACGTTAGGTGACGAACGCAAAGAAACAGTGCACTTGTCTCCTGGAATTACTCGGATCTCCATTGCAGGGATGAAAATCTGCCACAATTTGAAGTCAATTTTCTGAGTGTAAATACATGTAACGGGTCGCTTTGAAGATGGGATTAAACCCGCTGGAAAAGTCTACATGGGTTGCTACTCGATGATAGTCATTATGTACGGAGAGACCTGATTGGGGTGGACCCTACGTCTTTTGGTTTTGTTAGAATGGGGTGTGCTGCTGCTTAGGGTTGTCAATGGATATGATAGGATACGGTAAAGACATTTTCGTTATTTGTATCCGTTAGAATTTTTTTACATATATCATATCCGTATCCGTTAAAAATTGACTTACCCGTACTCTATCTTTACTCGTTATGAATTAACGATAAGAGTAGGGTAACGATAGAAAATGAATAAAAATGATAATAATAATTCAATAAAAAAAATATACAATATGGATAAATAAATAATATCAAATAAATATATTATTAAAGTGCAAAATTGAATAATACTTTAAATATAATAAAATCATATAATATCTTCTCACGTAAATTATCACAAAAAATATATACTAATTAATAATTGAAAGATTGACATTGAAGAATCAATACTTACTCATCATCATGAATTAGAAATTATTAATGTAGTATATTGTCTCAGTTAAATCTACCAATACAATTGTCTTATAAGCTATTAACATATTAATTGGATATTGTAGTGATATATTTTTCATTAAAGATTATAATTTATAAATTATATATTATATATATAACGGTATGGGTAAATAATGACCCAATAAATTAACGAAAATTTTTTTTTACCAGAATGTGTAGCCAAGAAATGCATATAGGTGGTCAATTGTGTAAGAGGAGGGCGAGAGGTAGGGACATTGCCGTAACAAAATAAAATATACTGTAAATAACACGCTATAATGCAAAGGGAATACTTCACTTTAAAAAAAATATATATGAGGTAAATTTACAGCAATTAGTTTTCCCAACTTTGAAGCAAACAGTATTAGGTTACAAGCACCGAATACGACTAGATATTATTAACTTCAATCAGTCTCACTCAGCTTAGGAAAGAGAAAACTATGCAATTTAGCAATAATATAGTCTAACTGTCTAAGTATGTTTTCCAGTGCAAATAAACAAAAAAGTATTATACTGACAGTTTTAAGGACAAATAATCACTTTGCAAAAGAAAATCAGAAATTGATGGTGTTACTTACGTTGATAATCAATGACATCAGGAACAAGCCAGGTGCTTCCTGTTTTAAAAGGGCAAGGAACTTTTTCTGTTTGACCATCCTCTATGTTGTACTTCAGCACCCCTGGACTCTCTAAGTAATAGACACAGTTTCCTCTTAATCCAGTAGATGGACTAGCTGTGATAGAAATACCATTGCGCAAGTCCAGGAACAATATTTGGTTACCAATGCAATTGGTCTTTACCCACCTCGATTGGCCAATTTCACCTTCAACATGAAGATGATAGATAGCAAAACTCCGATTCAATTGTTTATCAATTCTCAAAATCTTTCCCGCAGACTCAACAAAGTACACATGGTCAGAACTGGCAGGGATCTTAGGAGAAGGTACCGTGAAAGAAAAACCACAAGCAATGTCGACAACCACAGTATCTCCAGTTTCATCTTCACTCATGTAATATGCCCCTTTCAAGCATGGATGGTACAGGTTTAATTCAAGAGATGGCATTTGGACATAAGTCCACTCCCAATAGCGTGGTCGATAAAATCCCATCGTTTGAGAAAAAGTGTCATCTATGAAAGCCATATAATCATCACTTTTAACTGGGTCAGGACCCATACAGACCAGAAATGGGCGCTGGTACCTCGTAGATGCAAAAGGCAACACATCTTTTGTAATTGGGTTCAGAAGATAACAGTTCAGATGTAATGAACCATGGCTGGCGGCGTAGAGATAACCATGTGAAGGCCCAGTAAAAAACTTGCCACGGGCCAGCGGGCAATGGATGGTTCGGATTTTATCAGAGAAGAGGGAGTAAAACCGCAAAGTTTCGTTGTTGCTTGAATTGAATTGACGCTCGAGGAGCCAAGGGAGTTGAGGGGGGAGGTCGGAGATGGAGGTGGCCGAGCGCCATTTCTTGCAAACGGCGCGAAAATAGACGAAATCGAAGATGTCACGGAGCATCTTCGAGATTTCTTGGAGCATCTCAACAGGGAGATCAGACCAATCTACCCAGAGTCCTTCGGGGCGCTCGAGAGGGGGGATTGGTTCGATTACCTCCATGGGAATTGGCGACTGGTTGCGGTGCTAGGGTTTTGCCTCGGTGGTCGGTATTAGGTAAGGTAATAAGCGGAGATGGGGTCGCTGCAACTGGCTACAGGAGTGAGAGAGAGAGAGAGAGGAAGCGTCGTAGTCTCATCTCATAGTCATTAGATGATATGTAATGGGGGCGTTTACACTTGATTAAACCTCATATGACGATTACTGGTGGAATTTCGCGCGATCTATTTTTCTCTTGATAATTTTTGCTGTGCTTTACTATTATAGGAATATTTTCACACACTAAAATTATAAAAATAAAAATGTGCCTTATTTTTAACTCAACATTATAACAGTATTATCATCACAGACATTGAACTGGTATATGTTACTAAGGTCTGTTTGAAAGTTTTTTTTGTTTTTGTTTTTGAAATGATCGGGCTTTTCGTACCCACCGCTCTCCATCACTGAAAAGCCTAAAAAACACCAATAATCTCTTGCAAATAAAAAACCAACAAATCTAAGCAACAACCAAAAGCCTACCAAAGCCATGTATACGCAAAACACTCAATTGTTACATCCAAGCATAACAGAACAATATTTTATTCAAGAAGCACAACATTATTTCTAATCTGCAGGATTGAGATTTCCAGAACTGCCCTTCACTGGTGCTTCCAGGTCCTCAGCTTGATCTGCATAGGCCATATGCTGCAGACTTCATCTCTCAGACTTCCTTTCCACAAACCTGATCAGCATTCAAATAATATTGTTATTTTATCGATATATCTCCTAAAATTGTACAGGCTACCATCGTTGAAACTACATTCATTCCTATATTTCCAAGTAATCCATAAAACAGCTACACAACATCTATAAGTCTCACAGTATGCACTCATTTTTTCAAAAACAATCAAACATTGTAGACTAATGTGAACTCCAGATATGCTATTATTATCATGAAACCACTTCCAAATTCTATGCACTTGAGGGCATCTAAACATATTATGATCCACTTTTTGGAAGATCAAACTCAAGCAAACAATGGATAAATGAAGACTATATTAATTAAAAGAGAATGCAAAGATAACACTCTGCAATTATCTCAACAACCTTATTGTAATAATAATCTACAAACTAAAAGTGAAGAAACATTACAAACAAATATCTTAAGGTTTAAATACGATTTTACCCTTACCGTAAATTTTATAAAACCACAAAAATGCCTCACATATTGATAAAACAAATATTTCATATGCATTTAAGTTACCATATTCTTAATCAATTTCTGCCCCTTAGAACAATGTAAGGTGATTTCCTGCATAGCAAAAGTTGACCTGCCATTGCCAATCATGTTCAACCTGTTGTTGTTGCCTCCACAGTGACAAAAACAGGGAAAAAAAGTAACTTCTTTTTTTTTTTCAATGAAGGCTTGAGCTTACTCTATAGGAGAACTTCCTGCTGCAGCAGAGTGGCCTGAATAGGGTACAACATGCATCGATATCGGATCTCTGTTGTGTTTCTTTAACAAATGCAATAGAATCTGATCCCAAAAAATTGAAAAAATTAGCAACTTTGGAAGACTACTCCACCAACATACACTAACAGCACGAATAATCATACGCATAAATCAAATTGATAAAATAGTAAGAAAAAATTTATTAATTTAGGTTTAAAAATAGACGAATACCAGTATCCAAGTTCGTGTGTTGTTGCACCAATTTTATAATGGAATTTAAACAAAATATGTATAACTACATATTGGCTGTCACTAACAACAGCAAGAACAAATTAAACAAAGCCTAAATTGAACCAATACTTTCTGCCAGTCACGCAGGCACAATCACGATACGTGAATGTGAAATGTCAGGACCGATTTGTTGGCTAAATCAACTTATATAGTTTTAATTGACAAAAATAAGAAAGATCTATTCTGATGAGAAGAACAAATAAATCGGGTTTAAATCTCAAATAAGTTATAAATTATATCGAGACGTGCATTTTTGAAAGCAATCGCCTCGAATTTCCTCTTCGAGTTAAAATAAAAAGGCTAAAAGAATAAAAAGACATATACTGAAGATATAGAAACTTAGCTCTGTAGAAACTTTGCTCTTTGCAGTGTTCTTCCTCCTTTGTAATGAACCTCCAATCTGAAAATAGGTGCGCAAGCATATTTCCAATAGTACTGTTTGTTGCATCACCAACATCAGATAAGCTAATAAAAATTAAAATTCAGAGGAAAATAAAAAAACAAACTAGAAATCAACACAACAAAGTAATTGTTAGGAACTTAGTATCACCAACAAAGTATTATCATCTTTGTAATACCTGCTAGAAGGAGGCTAAGGAAAACTAAATAAATTGCAAAGAAGAATTGCAAATCCCATACTAAAAAAAGAAGAAAAAAATGGACCATACCCAGGTAAAGAAAGGGAAGAGAGAAGGCAGCACAACAGTAAAGAAGAGGGAAAAAATAGAGAAGAAGAACTTCTAAAATACACCGTACCTGCTGAAAGAGGCAGGGAATGAGAGAAGACCGCACACACTGAGACCATCGAAGACCAGCACCAACCTCACCAAATCGGAAGCAGCGGCGCACAAAAACCTAAAACAGACACACAAAAGTGGAAACCAAATCAGTAGACCAAGAGAAATCAACTAATTTGGCTTCTAATAGACATTTAATATGAGAAAGTTGCTTGAACTGATGCATACCTTAGTATCAGCAAAATCTGAGGAGCTTGAACTGATGCATACCTTAGTCGACTGTTAACATGCCTTTTGAGAGAAGAACCTACACCGTTCTACTCCTGCTCTATGGTCAAAGAGCTCCGATCAGCAAACCAAGCACACAGATCGTAGCCATAATGCATCGCCAGGCAAAAAGGACGGCAGTGATCCGAGAGCAAAGCTACAGATGATAAAAAATGGACAGAGCGAGAGAGATATGGAGAGGAGATTGAGAATCTGTGAGAGAGACTTTACGCGTCCCTCCCACGTGGCGGACAATAGGGCATCCCAGCAGCCTCCGTACACGATCCCGATTGCCCGGTCCATCGAGTGTATGTGTATCTGCGAGAAAGATGAGAGAGAAGGGGATAAGCAAACCAGATCTGTGGAGAGAGAACGGATCCAACGAAGGAGAAAGGCTCAATCGGACGGTCGAGATTTCGCAAAGAGAACCAACGGTCCAGATCGAATTACCGTTCTAACTGATTGGAACGGCTATTAATATATGTTTTGATTTTGATAGTTCGAGGTCATTTACATTTGATTAAACCTCAAGCTCGTGCACAAATGCAAAGTGATTATAGTTCAATCACTTGAGGACGATTTAAAATAACTCAATGTAATTATGTTAACATAAATAATTACCTATTACTGTAACATAATATTCTACATTTTTTATATCAATGTTTTTTCCAAATTATAAAATTAACTAAACATTAGCCAACAAACAAATATAATTTTAAAAATACCACAACATAAAAAGAATATATTATTTTCTGAGGGCTTCAAATTTCAATACAGAATACAGATTGTTATGCCATAACATCATTTTGTGGGTGCCGAGTAAGTTATAGTTCAGAAATTTTAGCAATAACCCTTGCAAAACCCCATCTTTCTGGCACAATTCTTGTGGTCGCTCCAAAGTCATAATGTTGGCTAGTGTGCTATATTATTTAGTGATAAATTGATAATTGATAATCAAGCATGGCAAGCCCATTTAGCTTCAGGGGAAAAAAAAGTTATAAATCATACTTAGCCGCGCGACAACTCAATACAATTGACTCTGGTTCTGACCGATATTACATATTGCTCCCATGACAATTCGTACCACAGGCACACATTAAAAGAAAACCAATGCAGAAAGTAAATGTGTGTGAAGATGCTAAGGCAATTACTGCATCACATAATTTCAACACATCGCTGGCTACACCAGTCCCCTAGATTCTGATATCTGCATGATGTCTAATATGCCCCCATTCCGGTAACAAGGAGCGGTCCTTGCAAATTGTCTGCACAAATAGAGTAAAAACAATCAGCGCCAGCAAGAAAACAAATAACAGAAACCAAAGTAAATTGTTTACATAAGCATAAGTTATATGGTAGCAATTGGGGCATTGAGTATCGAATACTAAATACTATCCCTAAGTAACATCAGCAGGCCAATGTGATCTGTTCACTCCAATCAGACAGTCTGAGATAACGGTAGCCCCACTACCCCCAGTCCCCCACTAGGATAATACAATAGTCTATATGACCATAATGGAAACATATTGGAAAAGTCATAATTACAAAAAATGTGATTCACAAAACAGATTAGTAAGTTCTAATTGCAATGGTAGTAATTTCTTCTTTGAGCTCTGAGTCAAAAGACACCAATTATATTTTCATTGTTTCTCCTTGAACTTAATAACATCTTGTATTTTCCCAGTCAGCTCTTCTAAATCTTTCTTACTTGCTCATGGGCCAACTTAATACTAAATCAATGTTCTATATTTCAACCAAGCAATGGGGGAAAAGATATGCCCTTCCCCTAACAAAACCGACTCTTTATATGATTGGAGCACCACTTTTATCCTCTTCCCTCTCATCTGACCTTAACAATGCACAAACTGCAAAAATCATGGGAGATATATGTATATACACTAAAAAATCATGGGAGAAACATAATAGTAGCTACTGGAGAAACACTGTATGCAGTGGCGAAGCCAGGATTAAAGAATGGTGGGGGCCAAAATTCAAGTTCACTGATATGATAAATCCAGTTAATCAAGCCATAGTTATGTGGTTATTGATTAACAATTAAAGCCTATAATTAATTTAACTAATTGAGTTTTGATCCTAAATTATTGATTTTGAGGAAATAATTATGTTCAGTAACTCAGTGTTCTACTCTTCTATGATGAATTGAAATGAAATTTGTTAACAACAAGTCTACAATTACTAAAAACAGTAACTACATAACAACAAAATAAACCAAATAGAAAAATATAAGATGCAAAATTGCAAATGACTAATGAGAAAGATCAGTAGATGAATAGATCACTGAAATTTGAGAAGAACATAAGAGAACAGAAGTCAGGGCATGGTCTGGGCAAAGTAGAAAGATCCAAAATTTGACAACTGTTGCAAGGAGCAAGAGCGATGGAGTACCGTCGGCCATTGCATCGAAGCTTTTTTCTTTTGGCGACTTCGAAAGTGAACAACACGGGGAGGGAGGATAAGGTTTTGATGAGTATACAGAAAAGTATTTTGGGCCTTGGAGGAGGCCTGTTGACCTAAGGATACAAATTTACCTTATAAAATTAACCTGTAATAAGAAAAAATCTATTTATTAGGGGAGACCTGGCCTTCGCCAGTCCCCCTCTGTCTCCGCCACTGACTGTATGCATATATTATACTAATAACACACCACACTAAAAAAAATACTTCAATTTTGGCTTTTTTAAATGACAGGAGAAGTGAATTTATAGCAATAGATTCTCCCAACATTGAAACCAACAATAGTAGGTTATAAGCATTGAATACCCATAAGAGTAAAAACTTATAACTCAATTCACTCTTATTCAACTTTGGAAATAGTTAAGTATTCAATTTAGACATAACCTAAATAAGTCGTCTGAGTACAAATGAGCAAATGAATACTATACGGACAGTTGACAAGTAATCAACTAGTAAGAGAAAAATTAGGCAATAAGGGTGATACACTGATACTTACTTTGCTAATTATGACCAGCAGGCAGGGAGCTAACAAGATTAGGCACAAGCCAAGTCCATCCATTGTTAAAAGGACACAGAACTTTTTCTGCCTGACCATCAGAGATGTTGTATTTGTACAGCCCACAACTCACAAAACATTCATCATCAGGACTTACAATGTAATAGACATAGTTTCCTCTGAATCCAGTAGATGGACTAGCTGTGATAGAAATACCATTGTGAAAGTCCAGGAACAATATTTGGTTACCAATGCTATTGGTCTTTACCCATCTGCCCTGGTCGATTTCACCTTCAACATCAAGCTGATAGATATTGAAACAATAGTTAGGGGTAGAGACAGGTGAACTCAGATCCACACTTTTAACAATTCTCAAAATCTTTCCTGAGGATTCAACAAAGTACACCTGGTCAGAACTGTCAAGGATCTTCGGAGAAGGTATCACAAAAGAAGAGCCACAGGCAATGTTGAAAACCACAGTATTATCTGTTTCATGATCTTTCATGTAGTACATGCCCTTCAAGCACGACTCACGGCCAACATCGTTTAATGGCAGTGCAACAGAATTCCACTCGCAACTGCGTGGTCGATAAAATCTTGCTGTTCCTAAATCATTGTGCAAGAAAGCCATATAATCATTACTTCCGATAGGATCAGGACCCATACAGACCAGAAAAGGGCAAACGAACGACCCAGGTTCAATAGTCACCTCATCTTTAGTAAGCGGGTTCAAAAGAGAATGTGGCAGACCTTCCGCGTAGAGATAACCATGGGAAGGGCCAATAAGATGCTTGTTACAGGCCATTGGGCAGTGGATGGTTCGGATTTTATCAGAGAGGAGAGAGTAAAAGCAAAGACTTTCGCTGCCAGAGCGATGCTCCTGGAGGAGCCAAGGGAGTTGAGGCGGAAGGTCAGAGATGGAGGTGGCCGCGCGCCATTTCTTGCAAATGGCGCGAAAATAGACGAAATCGAAGATGTCATGGAGCTTCTTCAAAATTTCTTGCAGCAGATCGACAGGGAGATCGGACCAATCTACCCCAACCCTTTTTTGGGACTCGAGAGGGACGCTTGTTTCGATGGCCTCCATGGGAGTCGGAGCGTAATTGTCGTGCTAGGATTTCAGTGCTCAGTGGAGATGGAGGGTTGTTCCACTGGAGTGAAGTGGGAAGTAGCAAGTAGCAAGTAGGCGAGTAGCTCTGTTGGAAGGGCTAAATATGGATCAGTATTGTTTTGGAGCCCACTATTAGCATCTGGTACCGAAAAATTTAAAAATAATAATAAAGTAATATAAAATATTATTAATAATATCTAATATACACTATTTATAAAAATAATATCGTAATTACGGAATCTGAGCGTGGCCATTAATTTGTATGCCTCATCAAATTAATGCCTCATTTCCACGTGAGTACATTTGGGTTCTTGTATTTGTAGCGGTATAAAGTCAAAGTAAGACTTTCTTTCATTATATACTTGATCTGGGTCAAATTATTTATCTCTCTAGGTCTAAACGGTCACTTTGCATTAACTTTCTGCGTTATTCCTTCCAGCCTAAAAGGGATTCATCTGTTACATTACAAGTATTCTATGGGCTAAGTTTTTAAAAAAAAGATCTAAATAATCTGCTCTTGTATCCTTCAAAGGTTGATAATTGTATGTATTAGGTAAAATTGGTTGCTTTTTATTTATCCTTTTTTTCCGGTAATGAATAACTGATTAATCCTGTTTTGTATCACACATGGAAAAGTTTGAAAAGGAAAAAAAATAACTATTAATTGATTTTTGGAATTTATATATTTAGGAGATTGTTGTTTGGAATAATCAAATTAGTAATTTGATTTTTTCTAATAAGACTGTTTGTTTGGGCGTGGCCATTTGTATTTACTGGCTAATTTTTTTAAAAAAAAATTTGTGTCGTTGGATTATTCAAATGTGAACATTAGATTTTCCTAATCAACTTACCATGTGTATGGTGTTCTAATCATGCTGTAAAGTAATATAGAATAAATGAAATTTTTGTAAGTTCACTTTTACCAAATCACACCCAATGGATTACCATATTACAATATGCAAGGAGCTAGTTGCGGATTATTTTTAATATCTTACAGAGTACTATTTGAACTTTTGATTTTGGGCCAGAAACCTTCTACTACTACCAGAAATTTGTTGAACTAAAATATGTAAAATATCTCTTTATAAAATGTGAATTCAATTCTATGGTTGTCTCAAGTTTATTTTAGTATTTTGTTTTTTTACTTATTTTGATATATGTAATATCTATTTACGTAACTCGGTGAGAAATTTGTAATACTGATATCTCTTATTTATATATGTATTTTGATCATACTTGGCACTCAAATACTATCCAAACTAATGATATTCAATGTGCTTTTGTGCTTTATTTTGCAAGATTGGGTACTGTCGTAGCAATTTGATTTGTTTTGCAGGAACTTGGTGGATTGGGCATAATTATCACATAAAATGGTGGATTTATAAGAAGAAAATGACTAAATAGAATGCATAGCGCTATAGAGAGTATCCTAAGCTTTCCAACGATCTTTGAATCACCTCAATCGGAGTCCGGATGAAGAAATTATGGTCAAAATACTATCGGTGCGCAATGCTGGAAAATAATTTTTGTCCGAAATCACGTGAAAAAGTCAATTTTGACAAGTTTTGAAGATGGAAACTTTATTTTATGGTATGGTCTCGTGAACCCTTGTCATAACCTGCCTCCCAAGCCTCCTCCCTAACCATATATGCACGGAATTACAGAAAGGAAACTATCCCACCTTCCATAACATAATTTCCACCTTTTTCCACCACCGTTCTTTCGGCGTGAGATTCCACCTCTTGCAGCGAAGCACGACCATGGCATCAACCTTGGAGCGATTCTGGACGCGACGGCGGTAGAACCGATCCAACCACGGCTCCAGACGATCGATATCTCGATAGAAGCGATATTTGATTAAAATCAGGATTGCGTCTTGACTGGCTTGGGTTGTTGGCAGATTAAACCTTTCGTTCATTTACCTTGCATAGCCACCGCGGATGTTGCCCAACCGTGCTTTGATTTCTGGAATTTGTAGGTTTTGTGGCTGCCTTGAACCAGGTGGGTACATGGCCGGTCCCATGATTGGTTCAGGTGATATTCTTGTAAGTGAAGACTCTGCAGTTGAGAGTACAGTCTCAACTTTCTTTTTGAGATTTTTGAATTATGGGTATTCCATCTCTTCTACCATATAAACTGTCTCGAATAGATCTTCGTCTCACTTTGATTTAGGATTTGGGGAACTGACATCTTCCCCACTACCTTTCGCTAGAAGACTTAGCAAGTCTTTTTCTTGGTTTGCCGGTGCATACAATTGAGATAGGAATTGCACTGTAGAGAGTATCTCATTTTCGTCTGACTCATCCCATTGACAGGTCATCATGAGGACTTGTTCCTCAAACCACTCACTTTCTGCATCAATGGTTTCTAGCCAATTAAACTCTGTAAATGTCATTTGTACGAGTTCGTCTTCGCTATCTAGCTGCTCAATAGCAAACCATTGATACGGGTTTATTGGTTCCAGCATTTCAACTGTTGGTTCAGTTTATTCGGCTTTTAGTATTGCCAAAAACCATTTCTCCAATAAGGGACCATCATCTTGCTCAGTCTCGTCATCTTCACTGAGTTCTTCAGGGTTTGAATAGATTTCTGGAAATTCTGGATCATCTTCGTATGGCCAATCATCCTCTATTTTAAGTAGATTGATGAATTCTTGTTCGAGTTCTTCCTCATCATTTTCTCCACGAATAGCTTCTTGTTCAGGGGTTGTTGTTGTATACCCCGCAAATCTGACGGATAATGAGCCGTCTGTCCTTGTTCGGATTCGTGCTACTTGGGGATTCTGAACTTGTGAGATGATAGCTGGTCTCACAAGCCACTGCCTTCCACGGAGTTCTGTGGTTGTACGTTGCGAGCCAGGGATGACCCGAAATCCTCGACTTGCCAGGTGGTCCGCCACGTTCTGAACATTGTATCTGAAATTTGTGTGGCTTGTATTGGACAGTCGTCCAATTAGAGACCTTGAGAGTAAAAGGTTACTCTCTCCACCTTGCCATCCTTCATACCCGTGAGTTTGAATCACTAGTTGAATATGATCTCTGAAGTCACGGATACTTAGAGTTATATCTGGAGCAGTATATGCCAACTGCGTTCCAGATGTAAGATCTATCTCCAAAGAGCTGATGACAGCTCTATCATCTCGTCATCTAGTGTCTATGATTAACACTAGTGCATTCACACCTGCACTTCGCAACGTGTACAATCGAACCATAATTAGTCCGATATGCAGATGTTGGAGCCATTCTTGCAAAAGTCTGTTAAAACTTTTTTCAGAGATGAACGGTAGCTTCACTTGCTAGCCATCTGTGACCAACGTTCTTTCATCCGAGTAATGTTGGTATACTCGGTGTCTGCTCTCTCTCCATCCAGCTTGGTGCAAAGTTTTTGCTAGGACTTGTTGTGCCCGTCTGTATTGGGAGATGTTGAGTTCAGCGTCGGGATTCATTTGTGACTCAAGGCTTCGCTGATATTGTTGAGCTCGACCAGGGAGTCTTCTTTGAGCCTCAAATCTAAGTCTAGATCCAAGGCGATAGCCACGGATCTGATCTTCAACAGTAGGGGTTTGGTTTGTGTCTCTTTCTGACACTGATGGTCTGGCCGCCTCTGTTGTTTGTGTTCTGCTCATGCTGCCTTTTTTTCTCGGCTTCAAATATTTCTTTTGAGTTTTTTAACACAAAAAGTTTGCCTTTTGGTTTCGGTATTGCCGGCTTACTGGGCTCTCCTAAGCTCAGCTTCTGAAGTTGTTGCTGGATCTGATCTAGGGAGTCAGTCAGGTCGTCAGGTTGAGTGACTTCCTTTCCTTTCGAAGCTTCTATTTTCTTAACTACTGCTTTCAGATCTTCAACTTCTTCAGTCAATTTAAGCAACAATTGGATAATTGTATTATTTTGCTTAAATTGTACTTCTATTGCTCGTCCGGCGATGTCTTGTGGCTTGACAAAACCGACTGCCGGTTGGTGGATTGTCTATATTGCCTTAAGCGCTTCTTTGTAAATTGTACTGTTTGCACTCATAAAGAAAATTAAATTTTGTAAGAATTTTTAGAATTTCTACTGGTTTATTCTTAAATGACTTTTATTTCAAAAATATTTTTAGGTCGGCCTTTTCAGGTTTGATTATACCATCTGATTTTTCTTGGGGACAATTCTTAGGGTTCATGTAGCACTTTTATATGGTCATTGTGGCATTTATAGAAGAATTAACTTTTGAGTGACAATTTCACAATTTCCTTCTTTTGAAGTGGCATAAAAATAATTTCCCCAAAAATAAATTAAGGCAAAATTAGATATAACCCATCGAATGATCTCTAATTAGATATAACCTCCGAAACTTTAAATTTAGATAAACCACTTTTAATTATTCCAATCATAAATATAAACCCTTTTTAATCTTTTAGATATATTTAACAATATTTTTACAAAATATATTTTTTATTTTTTTTTTATAAATTTTTGTACGCTTTACATCTCCGTTTAAACCCTAATTAGTTCTGAGGCAAAACTCTAGCACCATAATCAGTCGCCAATTCCCATGGAGGCCATCGAACCAAGCCTCCCTCCCCAGTCCCAAAAAAGGGTTCGGGTAGATTGGTCCGATCTTTCTGTTGATCTGCTCCAAGAAATTTCGAAGAAGCTCCATGACATCTTCGATTTCGTCTATTTTCGCGCAGTTTGCAAGAAATGGCGCTCGGCCACCTCCATCTCCGATCTTCCCCCTCAACTCCCTTGGCTCGTCGAGCATCCAGTCAACGCTGAAGGCATCGAGGGCGAAAGTTTGCGCTTTTATTCGTTCTTCTCTGATAAAATCCGAACCCTCCATTGCCCAATGGCCCGTGGCAAGTGTTTGATTGGGCCTTCACATGGTTATCTCTATGCCTGCAAAAGATGGAAAGATCCGACACCTTCTCTTTTCAACCCGCTCACAAAAGATGAGGTCACTATTGAACTTAGGAGAGACCATTTCCCTTTTCTGCACTTGGAGTCTATGGGTCCTGATCCAATTGGAACTGACAATTATATGGCTTTCACGGATGCTCGTCATATGATGGGATTTTATCGACCATGCAGTTGTGAGTGGAATTACGTTGAACTTCCAATAGAGATATGCCCCCTCCCCGGGTCGTGCTTGAAGGGGAGGTACTACATGAACGACCCTGAAACAGGTGATACTGTAGTGATCGACATTGCTTGTGGCTCTTCTTTTGTGATACCTGCTCCGAAGACCCTTGAAAGTTCTGATCGAGTGTACTTCGTTGAATCCACAGGAAAGATTTTGAGAATTGTTAAACATAAGGATGAGACTTTATCTTTGGATCTTAGTTTAGCTTTGTGTACCTCTAACTTTTCTTTTGATATTTATCAGCTTTGTGCTGAAGATGATATTTGCCGGTCGAGATGGGTAAAGATCAATAGCATTGGTAACCAAATAGTGTTCCTGGACGACCACAATGGTATCTCTGTTACAGTGCATCCGTCTACTGGAATAAGGATAAATTGTGTCTATTTCTTGCAACGTTGTTTTGTTAGTTGTTGTGGAGATTGGGTTAATTATTTTGAGGTATACAAATACAGCTTCTCTGATGGTCGGACTGAAAAAGTTGTCCGTCCTTTTAGCAATGGAAGGACCTGGCTCGTGCCTAATCTTGTTACCTCCGTTCCTGCTGGTCACCAGTAGCAAAGTATCACCCTCATTGCCTAATTTTCTCTTCCTTATTTGATTACTTGTCCTTTAGACTCTCTGTATATTACTGTTTTGCTCATTTGCACTAGACATCTTATTTAATTAGACTATGTTTAAATTGAATATTTTTCTGTTTCCAAAGCTGGATGAGGGTGAATTGAGTTATAAATTTCAAGTCTTATGGATATTCTCTGCTAGTAACCTAATTCTGTGGCCTCATTGTTGGGATAATTCATTGTGTCAACTTTAGTACTTCTGTCATTAAGAAAAGCCAAAAATAAAATATTCTGTGTTATAGTGTGTTATTAGTTGGTATATGACTATATATCTTACTTGGCTACAGCAATATCATTGCAATTTCATGGCTTGGTTGTTTTGTGTACATCCTGCCATTTATTATGATGTATGCAGTGTTTCTACTGAAGTTGGTAGTATATTTCTTCCATGACTCTTTGGTGTATACAAATATATCTCCCTTAAGAATCCTACTATAAAGAAAGCTGCAAGACATTGACTGTTTTACAGTGCGTGCTTTGCTAAGGCCTGAAAAGAGAGAAGAGGATAGAATTGTGGTGCTCCAATAATATAAAAAGTCTTTTAGAGTTTTGTTAAGGATATGAGATTTTTTTTTTCCCCCAATTTCTTGAAGCAAATATAGATCATTGATTTAGTATTGAGTTGGCCTATGAGCAAGTAAAAAAGAGATAGAAGAGCTTAGTGAAAGACAAGAAGATGTTGTTCAGGGAGCCCCTTAGCTGATTTTCTTTTCTGTATTTCGCATTATATATATATAAAGTTGAGTTTACGGTGACGTTAGGTGACGAACGCAAAGAAACAGTGCACTTGTCTCCTGGAATTACTCGGATCTCCATTGCAGGGATGAAAATCTGCCACAATTTGAAGTCAATTTTCTGAGTGTAAATACATGTAACGGGTCGCTTTGAAGATGGGATTAAACCCGCTGGAAAAGTCTACATGGGTTGCTACTCGATGATAGTCATTATGTACGGAGAGACCTGATTGGGGTGGACCCTACGTCTTTTGGTTTTGTTAGAATGGGGTGTGCTGCTGCTTAGGGTTGTCAATGGATATGATAGGATACGGTAAAGACATTTTCGTTATTTGTATCCGTTAGAATTTTTTTACATATATCATATCCGTATCCGTTAAAAATTGACTTACCCGTACTCTATCTTTACTCGTTATGAATTAACGATAAGAGTAGGGTAACGATAGAAAATGAATAAAAATGATAATAATAATTCAATAAAAAAAATATACAATATGGATAAATAAATAATATCAAATAAATATATTATTAAAGTGCAAAATTGAATAATACTTTAAATATAATAAAATCATATAATATCTTCTCACGTAAATTATCACAAAAAATATATACTAATTAATAATTGAAAGATTGACATTGAAGAATCAATACTTACTCATCATCATGAATTAGAAATTATTAATGTAGTATATTGTCTCAGTTAAATCTACCAATACAATTGTCTTATAAGCTATTAACATATTAATTGGATATTGTAGTGATATATTTTTCATTAAAGATTATAATTTATAAATTATATATTATATATATAACGGTATGGGTAAATAATGACCCAATAAATTAACGAAAATTTTTTTTTACCAGAATGTGTAGCCAAGAAATGCATATAGGTGGTCAATTGTGTAAGAGGAGGGCGAGAGGTAGGGACATTGCCGTAACAAAATAAAATATACTGTAAATAACACGCTATAATGCAAAGGGAATACTTCACTTTAAAAAAAATATATATGAGGTAAATTTACAGCAATTAGTTTTCCCAACTTTGAAGCAAACAGTATTAGGTTACAAGCACCGAATACGACTAGATATTATTAACTTCAATCAGTCTCACTCAGCTTAGGAAAGAGAAAACTATGCAATTTAGCAATAATATAGTCTAACTGTCTAAGTATGTTTTCCAGTGCAAATAAACAAAAAAGTATTATACTGACAGTTTTAAGGACAAATAATCACTTTGCAAAAGAAAATCAGAAATTGATGGTGTTACTTACGTTGATAATCAATGACATCAGGAACAAGCCAGGTGCTTCCTGTTTTAAAAGGGCAAGGAACTTTTTCTGTTTGACCATCCTCTATGTTGTACTTCAGCACCCCTGGACTCTCTAAGTAATAGACACAGTTTCCTCTTAATCCAGTAGATGGACTAGCTGTGATAGAAATACCATTGCGCAAGTCCAGGAACAATATTTGGTTACCAATGCAATTGGTCTTTACCCACCTCGATTGGCCAATTTCACCTTCAACATGAAGATGATAGATAGCAAAACTCCGATTCAATTGTTTATCAATTCTCAAAATCTTTCCCGCAGACTCAACAAAGTACACATGGTCAGAACTGGCAGGGATCTTAGGAGAAGGTACCGTGAAAGAAAAACCACAAGCAATGTCGACAACCACAGTATCTCCAGTTTCATCTTCACTCATGTAATATGCCCCTTTCAAGCATGGATGGTACAGGTTTAATTCAAGAGATGGCATTTGGACATAAGTCCACTCCCAATAGCGTGGTCGATAAAATCCCATCGTTTGAGAAAAAGTGTCATCTATGAAAGCCATATAATCATCACTTTTAACTGGGTCAGGACCCATACAGACCAGAAATGGGCGCTGGTACCTCGTAGATGCAAAAGGCAACACATCTTTTGTAATTGGGTTCAGAAGATAACAGTTCAGATGTAATGAACCATGGCTGGCGGCGTAGAGATAACCATGTGAAGGCCCAGTAAAAAACTTGCCACGGGCCAGCGGGCAATGGATGGTTCGGATTTTATCAGAGAAGAGGGAGTAAAACCGCAAAGTTTCGTTGTTGCTTGAATTGAATTGACGCTCGAGGAGCCAAGGGAGTTGAGGGGGGAGGTCGGAGATGGAGGTGGCCGAGCGCCATTTCTTGCAAACGGCGCGAAAATAGACGAAATCGAAGATGTCACGGAGCATCTTCGAGATTTCTTGGAGCATCTCAACAGGGAGATCAGACCAATCTACCCAGAGTCCTTCGGGGCGCTCGAGAGGGGGGATTGGTTCGATTACCTCCATGGGAATTGGCGACTGGTTGCGGTGCTAGGGTTTTGCCTCGGTGGTCGGTATTAGGTAAGGTAATAAGCGGAGATGGGGTCGCTGCAACTGGCTACAGGAGTGAGAGAGAGAGAGAGAGGAAGCGTCGTAGTCTCATCTCATAGTCATTAGATGATATGTAATGGGGGCGTTTACACTTGATTAAACCTCATATGACGATTACTGGTGGAATTTCGCGCGATCTATTTTTCTCTTGATAATTTTTGCTGTGCTTTACTATTATAGGAATATTTTCACACACTAAAATTATAAAAATAAAAATGTGCCTTATTTTTAACTCAACATTATAACAGTATTATCATCACAGACATTGAACTGGTATATGTTACTAAGGTCTGTTTGAAAGTTTTTTTTGTTTTTGTTTTTGAAATGATCGGGCTTTTCGTACCCACCGCTCTCCATCACTGAAAAGCCTAAAAAACACCAATAATCTCTTGCAAATAAAAAACCAACAAATCTAAGCAACAACCAAAAGCCTACCAAAGCCATGTATACGCAAAACACTCAATTGTTACATCCAAGCATAACAGAACAATATTTTATTCAAGAAGCACAACATTATTTCTAATCTGCAGGATTGAGATTTCCAGAACTGCCCTTCACTGGTGCTTCCAGGTCCTCAGCTTGATCTGCATAGGCCATATGCTGCAGACTTCATCTCTCAGACTTCCTTTCCACAAACCTGATCAGCATTCAAATAATATTGTTATTTTATCGATATATCTCCTAAAATTGTACAGGCTACCATCGTTGAAACTACATTCATTCCTATATTTCCAAGTAATCCATAAAACAGCTACACAACATCTATAAGTCTCACAGTATGCACTCATTTTTTCAAAAACAATCAAACATTGTAGACTAATGTGAACTCCAGATATGCTATTATTATCATGAAACCACTTCCAAATTCTATGCACTTGAGGGCATCTAAACATATTATGATCCACTTTTTGGAAGATCAAACTCAAGCAAACAATGGATAAATGAAGACTATATTAATTAAAAGAGAATGCAAAGATAACACTCTGCAATTATCTCAACAACCTTATTGTAATAATAATCTACAAACTAAAAGTGAAGAAACATTACAAACAAATATCTTAAGGTTTAAATACGATTTTACCCTTACCGTAAATTTTATAAAACCACAAAAATGCCTCACATATTGATAAAACAAATATTTCATATGCATTTAAGTTACCATATTCTTAATCAATTTCTGCCCCTTAGAACAATGTAAGGTGATTTCCTGCATAGCAAAAGTTGACCTGCCATTGCCAATCATGTTCAACCTGTTGTTGTTGCCTCCACAGTGACAAAAACAGGGAAAAAAAGTAACTTCTTTTTTTTTTTCAATGAAGGCTTGAGCTTACTCTATAGGAGAACTTCCTGCTGCAGCAGAGTGGCCTGAATAGGGTACAACATGCATCGATATCGGATCTCTGTTGTGTTTCTTTAACAAATGCAATAGAATCTGATCCCAAAAAATTGAAAAAATTAGCAACTTTGGAAGACTACTCCACCAACATACACTAACAGCACGAATAATCATACGCATAAATCAAATTGATAAAATAGTAAGAAAAAATTTATTAATTTAGGTTTAAAAATAGACGAATACCAGTATCCAAGTTCGTGTGTTGTTGCACCAATTTTATAATGGAATTTAAACAAAATATGTATAACTACATATTGGCTGTCACTAACAACAGCAAGAACAAATTAAACAAAGCCTAAATTGAACCAATACTTTCTGCCAGTCACGCAGGCACAATCACGATACGTGAATGTGAAATGTCAGGACCGATTTGTTGGCTAAATCAACTTATATAGTTTTAATTGACAAAAATAAGAAAGATCTATTCTGATGAGAAGAACAAATAAATCGGGTTTAAATCTCAAATAAGTTATAAATTATATCGAGACGTGCATTTTTGAAAGCAATCGCCTCGAATTTCCTCTTCGAGTTAAAATAAAAAGGCTAAAAGAATAAAAAGACATATACTGAAGATATAGAAACTTAGCTCTGTAGAAACTTTGCTCTTTGCAGTGTTCTTCCTCCTTTGTAATGAACCTCCAATCTGAAAATAGGTGCGCAAGCATATTTCCAATAGTACTGTTTGTTGCATCACCAACATCAGATAAGCTAATAAAAATTAAAATTCAGAGGAAAATAAAAAAACAAACTAGAAATCAACACAACAAAGTAATTGTTAGGAACTTAGTATCACCAACAAAGTATTATCATCTTTGTAATACCTGCTAGAAGGAGGCTAAGGAAAACTAAATAAATTGCAAAGAAGAATTGCAAATCCCATACTAAAAAAAGAAGAAAAAAATGGACCATACCCAGGTAAAGAAAGGGAAGAGAGAAGGCAGCACAACAGTAAAGAAGAGGGAAAAAATAGAGAAGAAGAACTTCTAAAATACACCGTACCTGCTGAAAGAGGCAGGGAATGAGAGAAGACCGCACACACTGAGACCATCGAAGACCAGCACCAACCTCACCAAATCGGAAGCAGCGGCGCACAAAAACCTAAAACAGACACACAAAAGTGGAAACCAAATCAGTAGACCAAGAGAAATCAACTAATTTGGCTTCTAATAGACATTTAATATGAGAAAGTTGCTTGAACTGATGCATACCTTAGTATCAGCAAAATCTGAGGAGCTTGAACTGATGCATACCTTAGTCGACTGTTAACATGCCTTTTGAGAGAAGAACCTACACCGTTCTACTCCTGCTCTATGGTCAAAGAGCTCCGATCAGCAAACCAAGCACACAGATCGTAGCCATAATGCATCGCCAGGCAAAAAGGACGGCAGTGATCCGAGAGCAAAGCTACAGATGATAAAAAATGGACAGAGCGAGAGAGATATGGAGAGGAGATTGAGAATCTGTGAGAGAGACTTTACGCGTCCCTCCCACGTGGCGGACAATAGGGCATCCCAGCAGCCTCCGTACACGATCCCGATTGCCCGGTCCATCGAGTGTATGTGTATCTGCGAGAAAGATGAGAGAGAAGGGGATAAGCAAACCAGATCTGTGGAGAGAGAACGGATCCAACGAAGGAGAAAGGCTCAATCGGACGGTCGAGATTTCGCAAAGAGAACCAACGGTCCAGATCGAATTACCGTTCTAACTGATTGGAACGGCTATTAATATATGTTTTGATTTTGATAGTTCGAGGTCATTTACATTTGATTAAACCTCAAGCTCGTGCACAAATGCAAAGTGATTATAGTTCAATCACTTGAGGACGATTTAAAATAACTCAATGTAATTATGTTAACATAAATAATTACCTATTACTGTAACATAATATTCTACATTTTTTATATCAATGTTTTTTCCAAATTATAAAATTAACTAAACATTAGCCAACAAACAAATATAATTTTAAAAATACCACAACATAAAAAGAATATATTATTTTCTGAGGGCTTCAAATTTCAATACAGAATACAGATTGTTATGCCATAACATCATTTTGTGGGTGCCGAGTAAGTTATAGTTCAGAAATTTTAGCAATAACCCTTGCAAAACCCCATCTTTCTGGCACAATTCTTGTGGTCGCTCCAAAGTCATAATGTTGGCTAGTGTGCTATATTATTTAGTGATAAATTGATAATTGATAATCAAGCATGGCAAGCCCATTTAGCTTCAGGGGAAAAAAAAGTTATAAATCATACTTAGCCGCGCGACAACTCAATACAATTGACTCTGGTTCTGACCGATATTACATATTGCTCCCATGACAATTCGTACCACAGGCACACATTAAAAGAAAACCAATGCAGAAAGTAAATGTGTGTGAAGATGCTAAGGCAATTACTGCATCACATAATTTCAACACATCGCTGGCTACACCAGTCCCCTAGATTCTGATATCTGCATGATGTCTAATATGCCCCCATTCCGGTAACAAGGAGCGGTCCTTGCAAATTGTCTGCACAAATAGAGTAAAAACAATCAGCGCCAGCAAGAAAACAAATAACAGAAACCAAAGTAAATTGTTTACATAAGCATAAGTTATATGGTAGCAATTGGGGCATTGAGTATCGAATACTAAATACTATCCCTAAGTAACATCAGCAGGCCAATGTGATCTGTTCACTCCAATCAGACAGTCTGAGATAACGGTAGCCCCACTACCCCCAGTCCCCCACTAGGATAATACAATAGTCTATATGACCATAATGGAAACATATTGGAAAAGTCATAATTACAAAAAATGTGATTCACAAAACAGATTAGTAAGTTCTAATTGCAATGGTAGTAATTTCTTCTTTGAGCTCTGAGTCAAAAGACACCAATTATATTTTCATTGTTTCTCCTTGAACTTAATAACATCTTGTATTTTCCCAGTCAGCTCTTCTAAATCTTTCTTACTTGCTCATGGGCCAACTTAATACTAAATCAATGTTCTATATTTCAACCAAGCAATGGGGGAAAAGATATGCCCTTCCCCTAACAAAACCGACTCTTTATATGATTGGAGCACCACTTTTATCCTCTTCCCTCTCATCTGACCTTAACAATGCACAAACTGCAAAAATCATGGGAGATATATGTATATACACTAAAAAATCATGGGAGAAACATAATAGTAGCTACTGGAGAAACACTGTATGCAGTGGCGAAGCCAGGATTAAAGAATGGTGGGGGCCAAAATTCAAGTTCACTGATATGATAAATCCAGTTAATCAAGCCATAGTTATGTGGTTATTGATTAACAATTAAAGCCTATAATTAATTTAACTAATTGAGTTTTGATCCTAAATTATTGATTTTGAGGAAATAATTATGTTCAGTAACTCAGTGTTCTACTCTTCTATGATGAATTGAAATGAAATTTGTTAACAACAAGTCTACAATTACTAAAAACAGTAACTACATAACAACAAAATAAACCAAATAGAAAAATATAAGATGCAAAATTGCAAATGACTAATGAGAAAGATCAGTAGATGAATAGATCACTGAAATTTGAGAAGAACATAAGAGAACAGAAGTCAGGGCATGGTCTGGGCAAAGTAGAAAGATCCAAAATTTGACAACTGTTGCAAGGAGCAAGAGCGATGGAGTACCGTCGGCCATTGCATCGAAGCTTTTTTCTTTTGGCGACTTCGAAAGTGAACAACACGGGGAGGGAGGATAAGGTTTTGATGAGTATACAGAAAAGTATTTTGGGCCTTGGAGGAGGCCTGTTGACCTAAGGATACAAATTTACCTTATAAAATTAACCTGTAATAAGAAAAAATCTATTTATTAGGGGAGACCTGGCCTTCGCCAGTCCCCCTCTGTCTCCGCCACTGACTGTATGCATATATTATACTAATAACACACCACACTAAAAAAAATACTTCAATTTTGGCTTTTTTAAATGACAGGAGAAGTGAATTTATAGCAATAGATTCTCCCAACATTGAAACCAACAATAGTAGGTTATAAGCATTGAATACCCATAAGAGTAAAAACTTATAACTCAATTCACTCTTATTCAACTTTGGAAATAGTTAAGTATTCAATTTAGACATAACCTAAATAAGTCGTCTGAGTACAAATGAGCAAATGAATACTATACGGACAGTTGACAAGTAATCAACTAGTAAGAGAAAAATTAGGCAATAAGGGTGATACACTGATACTTACTTTGCTAATTATGACCAGCAGGCAGGGAGCTAACAAGATTAGGCACAAGCCAAGTCCATCCATTGTTAAAAGGACACAGAACTTTTTCTGCCTGACCATCAGAGATGTTGTATTTGTACAGCCCACAACTCACAAAACATTCATCATCAGGACTTACAATGTAATAGACATAGTTTCCTCTGAATCCAGTAGATGGACTAGCTGTGATAGAAATACCATTGTGAAAGTCCAGGAACAATATTTGGTTACCAATGCTATTGGTCTTTACCCATCTGCCCTGGTCGATTTCACCTTCAACATCAAGCTGATAGATATTGAAACAATAGTTAGGGGTAGAGACAGGTGAACTCAGATCCACACTTTTAACAATTCTCAAAATCTTTCCTGAGGATTCAACAAAGTACACCTGGTCAGAACTGTCAAGGATCTTCGGAGAAGGTATCACAAAAGAAGAGCCACAGGCAATGTTGAAAACCACAGTATTATCTGTTTCATGATCTTTCATGTAGTACATGCCCTTCAAGCACGACTCACGGCCAACATCGTTTAATGGCAGTGCAACAGAATTCCACTCGCAACTGCGTGGTCGATAAAATCTTGCTGTTCCTAAATCATTGTGCAAGAAAGCCATATAATCATTACTTCCGATAGGATCAGGACCCATACAGACCAGAAAAGGGCAAACGAACGACCCAGGTTCAATAGTCACCTCATCTTTAGTAAGCGGGTTCAAAAGAGAATGTGGCAGACCTTCCGCGTAGAGATAACCATGGGAAGGGCCAATAAGATGCTTGTTACAGGCCATTGGGCAGTGGATGGTTCGGATTTTATCAGAGAGGAGAGAGTAAAAGCAAAGACTTTCGCTGCCAGAGCGATGCTCCTGGAGGAGCCAAGGGAGTTGAGGCGGAAGGTCAGAGATGGAGGTGGCCGCGCGCCATTTCTTGCAAATGGCGCGAAAATAGACGAAATCGAAGATGTCATGGAGCTTCTTCAAAATTTCTTGCAGCAGATCGACAGGGAGATCGGACCAATCTACCCCAACCCTTTTTTGGGACTCGAGAGGGACGCTTGTTTCGATGGCCTCCATGGGAGTCGGAGCGTAATTGTCGTGCTAGGATTTCAGTGCTCAGTGGAGATGGAGGGTTGTTCCACTGGAGTGAAGTGGGAAGTAGCAAGTAGCAAGTAGGCGAGTAGCTCTGTTGGAAGGGCTAAATATGGATCAGTATTGTTTTGGAGCCCACTATTAGCATCTGGTACCGAAAAATTTAAAAATAATAATAAAGTAATATAAAATATTATTAATAATATCTAATATACACTATTTATAAAAATAATATCGTAATTACGGAATCTGAGCGTGGCCATTAATTTGTATGCCTCATCAAATTAATGCCTCATTTCCACGTGAGTACATTTGGGTTCTTGTATTTGTAGCGGTATAAAGTCAAAGTAAGACTTTCTTTCATTATATACTTGATCTGGGTCAAATTATTTATCTCTCTAGGTCTAAACGGTCACTTTGCATTAACTTTCTGCGTTATTCCTTCCAGCCTAAAAGGGATTCATCTGTTACATTACAAGTATTCTATGGGCTAAGTTTTTAAAAAAAAGATCTAAATAATCTGCTCTTGTATCCTTCAAAGGTTGATAATTGTATGTATTAGGTAAAATTGGTTGCTTTTTATTTATCCTTTTTTTCCGGTAATGAATAACTGATTAATCCTGTTTTGTATCACACATGGAAAAGTTTGAAAAGGAAAAAAAATAACTATTAATTGATTTTTGGAATTTATATATTTAGGAGATTGTTGTTTGGAATAATCAAATTAGTAATTTGATTTTTTCTAATAAGACTGTTTGTTTGGGCGTGGCCATTTGTATTTACTGGCTAATTTTTTTAAAAAAAAATTTGTGTCGTTGGATTATTCAAATGTGAACATTAGATTTTCCTAATCAACTTACCATGTGTATGGTGTTCTAATCATGCTGTAAAGTAATATAGAATAAATGAAATTTTTGTAAGTTCACTTTTACCAAATCACACCCAATGGATTACCATATTACAATATGCAAGGAGCTAGTTGCGGATTATTTTTAATATCTTACAGAGTACTATTTGAACTTTTGATTTTGGGCCAGAAACCTTCTACTACTACCAGAAATTTGTTGAACTAAAATATGTAAAATATCTCTTTATAAAATGTGAATTCAATTCTATGGTTGTCTCAAGTTTATTTTAGTATTTTGTTTTTTTACTTATTTTGATATATGTAATATCTATTTACGTAACTCGGTGAGAAATTTGTAATACTGATATCTCTTATTTATATATGTATTTTGATCATACTTGGCACTCAAATACTATCCAAACTAATGATATTCAATGTGCTTTTGTGCTTTATTTTGCAAGATTGGGTACTGTCGTAGCAATTTGATTTGTTTTGCAGGAACTTGGTGGATTGGGCATAATTATCACATAAAATGGTGGATTTATAAGAAGAAAATGACTAAATAGAATGCATAGCGCTATAGAGAGTATCCTAAGCTTTCCAACGATCTTTGAATCACCTCAATCGGAGTCCGGATGAAGAAATTATGGTCAAAATACTATCGGTGCGCAATGCTGGAAAATAATTTTTGTCCGAAATCACGTGAAAAAGTCAATTTTGACAAGTTTTGAAGATGGAAACTTTATTTTATGGTATGGTCTCGTGAACCCTTGTCATAACCTGCCTCCCAAGCCTCCTCCCTAACCATATATGCACGGAATTACAGAAAGGAAACTATCCCACCTTCCATAACATAATTTCCACCTTTTTCCACCACCGTTCTTTCGGCGTGAGATTCCACCTCTTGCAGCGAAGCACGACCATGGCATCAACCTTGGAGCGATTCTGGACGCGACGGCGGTAGAACCGATCCAACCACGGCTCCAGACGATCGATATCTCGATAGAAGCGATATTTGATTTATTCCTTCCTTTTCTCTTGATATTTTAATCACATGGAGTTTGTATCTTATTTTGTTTGCATGTTAGGCTAGTTTGTTATGTCTTAGGGCTAAGTAGTAATTTAGTATAGTATTTTGTGATGACTTGATAGATTGATTGCTGTGTTATGTGATTTATTATGTTAAGAATTATTGATATGCTTAGTTATGTTATTTGTTTGCTTGATGTTTACCTATGGATGAATTGCGACATCTTTAGGATATTAAACTAGACTAAACATATGATTGATTAAGTAATTGAGGTAAGCCAAACGCTCGAAAAAGGAGGTTAACTTAACAACAGAAAGGTGTAGTTTCTAAACGATCTGAAAGGACTTAGATACCTCTAGAAATCCAACATGATAACCTTAAGTGACTAAAATTCGACACGAAAGTTTAGGTTTAGTCATTTACGTGGACAAAACCGAGTTCCAAACCAATTTCCAAAATCAAAATTACGACAGCTGAGGTTAGGATTTAGGTCTGGTCGACAAGTATCCTTCACATAGTGTTGTATAAAATCGTCAAGTCAAAGCAGAGAGTTTAAAGTATATTTTGGCACGACTTATATAGATTTTCGGTTCGAAATCTGTATATTTCGGTCCGAAATTACCTTATGCCTTGGTGAAAATTTTGGGTAGAAGTACTTTAAAGCTAAACTAAATGAACACAAAGTCCTGGGACATTATTTGCATCTGTTTTAGTCCATAAAATACCAAAACTCACCAAAAATAATTTATTTAATTACACTTTACATAATTGTCTTTTTATAAATCATAAAATCCCAAAAAATTATCTTGTCTAGCTTTCGTGAGAAAATAAAGTCTAGTAATCAATTGTATCGTCCCTTGGGTTCGACCTTTAGCTTTACCATAACGACTAGTGAGGTAAAACTAAGTTATAAATTTATTTGATATCCTAGATTTAGAAGCCTTCGTCAAATACATTATGTATGCTTTTGGAAAAAGAAGATAAAATGCATTACCTAATCAATCAAGAATATAGAAGTGTATGTTTGAAAAAGATTTACAAAAATAGAATAATTGGCACAATGGTCTTTTAGATCCATTATTTCACAAAATGCATTACCTTGGTTGAGTGCTAGATATGTTTTTGTTAGGTAATGCATTTTTTCTTCTTTTTCCAAAAGCATGCTCGGCAAAAGTTAGGTACAAAAAATAGAATAATAAAAAATAGATCGAGTGCTAGAAGAAAAAGATTTATAAAAATAGAATAATTGGCACAATGGTCTTTTAGATCCATTATTTCACTCAATTTGAGGAGCTTCCACTCAATTTCTCATATTTAACTTGGTTGAGTGCTTCCGATTTTTTTCATAATTCGAACCGGGTTTAACTTAATTTTTCTCTGTCACAATTTTTTCAGTAACCGTGTATTGGAAAATGCTTGAATCTCTAGGAGAGGCTTATACCATTCAATCTTATTAGAAGAAATTAACCTTCAAGAAAAAAAATCTTATTAGAAAAAATTATCTTTATTCAAATTACTAATTTGATTATTCCAAACAACAGTCTCTTCTAAATATATAAATTCCAAAAATCAACTAATAGTTATTTTTTCCTTTTTAAACTTTTCCCTGTGTGATACAAAACAGGATTAATCAGTTGACCCAGACCAAGCATACAAATGGAAGAAAGTTGACCCAGACCCAGGCCATTAATTTGACCCAGACCAAGCATATATGAAAGAAAGTCTTACTTTGACCTTATACCGCTACAAATACAAGAACCCAAATGTACTCACATGGAGATAAGACATACAAATTAATGGCCACGCCTAGTTACGGAATCTGATGAGGCATACAAATTAATGGCCACGCCTAAATACAAGATTCCGTAATTGGGTTCGGAATCTGATGAATCTCAGATTCCGTAATTGGGTTCGGAATCTGATGAATCTCAGATTCCGTAATTGTGATATTATTTTTATAAATTGTGTATATTAGATATTATTATTAATATTTTATATTATTTTATTATTATTTTAAAATTTTTCGGCATCTGGTATTATGGATGCGGCTCAGCCTCAAGGATAACATGCCAAGCCCAAGTTCTGACAAATAGTAACAATGCACTCTAGTAGAACAAATTAAATTAACACCTGATTGTCCTTAGCTCCACAAATGGAAAAGCCATTTGTCTGGGTGTAAGAAACTTGACAACCTTGCATGATCAAAACCAAATCTTAAGCCGTATTAATTCAGTGCTGGTTGTTGTAATTCAATTTTTAAAGAAATATTAGCATTCAATATATGAAACTGATGATGTTCGTGAGTCCATCCAATATGATCATTCGCACGTTTTAATTTATAAATTGTTTCTATGGGTGCGTTTGGATGAGAGAAGAAGAAGAGGAAGAAGGAAGATGGGAAGAAAAAAAATTATAAACAATCCAAACTCTTTACAAAGTTACACACTTCCCAATACTGCTTCCCACTTCTTCTCTTCTTCCCTTCTTCCCACACCTATCCAAACGCACCTATGATACAAATCGGATCACATACTTTTGCGAAAAAGGTGACGATTCAGTGACCTGTGAATACTTTTGGGTGGGAAACTGTTTTTGCACCTAGATCCTGCAGCGGATGGCATGTAGGCAGTTGTCATCTGTCAAAATTTAATATGCCTCATCACCTAGATCCAATTTTTTTCATGCTTTATTAGTAGTGTCCGACTTGTTCCCCTTCTAATTAAGACAATTATAGTAATTATTTTAGTGGTAATACACGAAAAACAAGAGAGTCATCAGGTTGAAGTGTTTAATTATAAATTCTTCAGCATATACAGTGCTAATCTTAATAAAACATCACTATGTTAAATGTCAATTTGTACCCTATAAAATGTCAATGCGACTATAAATACTAAACTAATGGTCTCGATATTTTTAGATCTTGAGTACTTAAAAGATGTCAAGTTAGATATAAATGCAAAAGCAATGGTTTTGATGAATTTAGAGCAAACGGCCGGCAGATGAGACGAATCGTGTACCATGTAATTGTTTGGGCTATATTTTGTTTAGCACAATAAATAAATAAATTGAGATAATTAAATTTCAGTCGCTATAAAAAATTGCTAACTTGAAAAATGCTATTCTCAAATTGTTAATCAGATTTATGCCACTATAAAATTGTTAAAATTAGATTTCATTAATTTTTTTTAAAAAACATAGTAAATTATAAAAAAATATCATTCTTTTTTTTTGAAGATAAATTGGAGGTCTAAGCCCCTCAGAGCTAGTTCTCAAAAATATATATATATATATATATATATATCATTCTTAAATTTATTATTATTTTAAAATTTCCCAAACTACCCTTATTTACCTGTTCTCCATCCCTCCTCCATGAGGAACAAAATCCAGTTGATGGACTAGCTGTGATAGAAATACCATTGCGCAAGTCCAGGAACAATATGGTTACCAATGCTATTGGTCTTTACCCACCTCGATTGGCCAATTTCATCTTCAACAAGAAGATAGATATCAAAACTCCGATTGAACTGTTTAACAATTCTCAAAATCTTTCCCGCAGACTCAACAAAGTTTACACATGGTCAGAACTGTCAAGGGTCTTAGGAGAAGGTATCATGAAAGAAGAGCCACAACCAATGTCGACAACCACAGTATCTCCAGTTCGACCTTCATTCATGTAATACGTCCCTTTCAAGCATGCATGGTTCAGGTTTAATTCACGAGATGGCATTTGGACATAATTCCACTGCCAATTGCGTGGTTGATGAAATCCCACCGTTTGAGAAAAAGTGAAATCCATGAAAGCCATATAATTAGGGATGTCAAACGTGCAGAACGTACACGGAAATACTAACTTCCGTGTACGTTCCGTTGTAATGAACGTAATTAAATTTTTTTACGTTTATGTTACGTTAATTAAACCGAACTAAAATGTTTTACGTTTTCTGTTCCGTAAGGTTAAACGGAAAAAACGTTAAAAACGTTAAACATGCATAAAAACTAGAAAAAGATGTCTCAGGCGGCAAATTACTTAAACATGCATAAAAACCAGAAAAAGCTGTGTCGGGATCAAATTACTTTAAAGCATACATAAAAATCAGAAAAAGCTTATAACCAATAAGGCTGATAAAAACTAGAAAAAACTAATTACAAACCAGAAAATAATTACCACATTAATTAAAAGCAAATTCTTAAGCTCCTTGCTCTTTGGTGCCAGCAGGCATGGTAGAGCTGTACCCAACTGGTACCAAGCTCGTACCACCTCTCTCTCTCTCTCATTATCTGTGATTTTGTCCGCATGGCTTGGCTATGTCAAAGTAATATATCCTTCTGAAAATTAGTAAAAATTTCAAGGTATAAATCAAATTTTGAATGAAGAATTTAAGCAAATAAATTGATAGGATTTCAATCATTTAGAAATTCTCTTTCCGTGAAATAAACTGATATTCAAAGGGGCAAAGTTCTTTTTACCGTCAATTTCAAATTTACAAAGTTCCCATAATCATGAAAATAAAAAAGCAAAGAGGCAAAATAAAATTTGTACAAAATCAATTTCTATAACAGATTAGTTCTTTAAGCTCCAACATATTAAAAACCAAGTGAATTAAGGTTGCAAATTAATTACTGTACCAAGATAGAAGAAGAAGGAACCAAGTTCAGCCACACCCTGCCTAGCTTTGCCTCACGGCCGCTGCCATCATCTCGCCTAGACACTGTCACCACCAATTTCACAACGTTTCTTCTCTCTCTCTTTCTTTGGTATATGCTTATTCGATTCTGTGGGTCTCAAGAGAGGAATACGGCGAAGGGAGAGAGTGGAGGGGTTTGTGGTGAGGATGGCCAGGAGAGGAAAGGGAGAGAGGTTCCTTAACGGCGGCCATCGATTTTCTCTCTCTCTCTTGGGGTCAGATCAGAGGTGATGAAGATGGAAGGAGGCGAGAGAGACGCCAGAGACGAGAGAGAGAGAGAGAGAGGCGATACTCGAGAGAGACATGAGACGGCTAGGGCATCCTTCTCCTCTATCTCTTCGCTGCAGCTCCCTTGCTCTGCAATTCCTCTTCATTTCAATCGATCAAATTATGGGTTGCCTCTTTATTTCCGATGGGCCAACGGAAGAACGGCCCAAACGTAAACGAAAGCCCACTATTCCGTTGCCGTTTCGTTTATACCAACGTAACTGGTTTCAGTTCCGTTTCTGTTCCGCTTCCTGAAACGTAATAGAAAATCCTTACGTTTCTGTTCCACCACGACGGAACGGAACGGAAAACGGCCGACACGGCAGTATATTGACACCTATACATATAATCACAACTTCCAATTCTGGCACAATTCTTGTGGTCGCTCCAAAGTCATGATGTTGGCTAGTCAGCTATATTATTTGGTAATAATTGATAATCAAGCATGGCAAGCTCTCTTAGTTTCAGGAAAAGGAAAAAAAAAAAAATTAAGTTATAAATCATACTTAGCAACACGACAACTCAATACAATTGACTCTGGTTCTGACTGATATTACATTTTGCTCCCATGACAATTGTTACCACATGCACACATTAAATGAAAACCAAGGCAGAAAGTTGATGTGTGTGAAGACTGAAGATGCTAAGGCAATTATTGCATCACATAATTTCAACATAACGCTGGCTACACCAGTCTCCTAGATTCAGATATCTGCATGATATAGAGAATATGCCCCCATTCCAGGAGCAAGGAGCAGTCCTTGCAAATTGTCTGCACAAATAGAGTAAAACCCATCAACGCCAGCAAGAAAAACAAATAATGGAAACCAAAGTAAATTGTTCACATAAGAATCAGTAAGTTATACGGTCGCAGTTGGGGCATTGAGTATCAAATGCTAAATACTATCCCTATCAGCAGGCCAATCACCAATGTGATCCGTTCACTTCAATCAGACAGTCCGAGATAGCGGTAGGCCCACTACCCCCACTAGGATAATACAATAGTCTATATGGACCATAATGGAAACATATTGGAGAAGTCATACTTACAAAAAAATGTGATTCACAAAACAGAACAGCAAGTTCTAATTGCAATTTTAAGAAATCTCTAGTTAATAAAATATAAAGAAGAAAATCCGCTAATAGAACAGTGCCTATAAATGGGAGTAGTAATTTCTTCATTGATCTCAGCTGAGTCATCGGCACCAATTATATTTTCATTGTTTCTCCTTTAACTTAATAGCTTCTTGTATTTCCCAGTCAGCTCTTCTAACTCTTTCTTACTTTCTTATGGGCCAACTTAATACTAAATCAATGTTCCATATTTTAACCAAGAAATAGGGAAAAAATATCCCTTTCCCGTAACACAACTGACTCTTTATATGATTGGAGTAGCATTTTTATACTCTTCTCTCTTATCTGACCTTAACAATGCATACACTAGTCAGCATCTTGGAGCTTTCTTTATATGAAGATTTACAGTAAATATATGTATATACACTAAAGGATCATGGGAGAAACATAATAGTAGCTACAGGAGAAACACTGTATACATATATAGTACTAATAACACACTAACGCTAAAAAATAAATTTATAGCAATTGATTCTCCCAACATTGAAACCAACAATATAAGGTTATAACTTATAAGGATTGAATACCCATAAGAGTAAATATTTATAACTCAATTCACTCTCATTCAACTCTGGAAATAGTTAAGTATTCAATTTAGACGGAAATTGATTACTGTCATATGCAGTTTTGCCATCCCTGCCATCGCTAAATATAAAGTGAACATATACAACAAACAAAGTGAACATATAGATGATTGAAGTGAACACATACAAACAAATAAGTTCAATGAAAATAAGTTGAATATGCATGTAAAAATCTGACAAATGATGACAACACTTATTTGTTTGTAAGTGTTCACTTAGATCGTCTATATGTTCACATTGTTTGTTGTATATGTTCACTTTATATTTAGCGATGGCAGGATGACAAAACTGCAGATGGCATTATTTGAGCTTAAATGTGGATCAGTTTTGTTTGGGAGCTCACTTCATGGTATTACCGGAAAATTTAAAAATAATATTAAAATATTATAAAATATTAAAATCTGAGATTCCAAATAAAATTACAGATTCCTTCCGTAACAGACCTGTTACGTTACGGAATCGTAACTAGTCTCCGTAAGTAAAAAAGGAATATACACACAAAAATTGGTCTCTGACCCATCTGGTCAACTTTATTGTCTGGAATGAGTCTTTTTTATTTTTCCTAGAGTTGACGTCCTAGTAGTCATTATTATGCCACGTATAAGGGAGACACTAGTAAAATCTGGATTGATTTACTTTAGAGCCATGTCAGTAGATTATGTTGATGAAATAAAAAAAAAAAACTAGTTCAATGAATACTGTACCTTTTCTTTTTTTGATAAAGGCAAGTAGCTGTCCATAATTATCTGACTAAGCTCCTTTTCTTTAATTTAATCTATATTAGAGCGGATTTTCGACAATTTGAAAGTATTGACACTATCATTCAGAATACATAGTTACAGAATTTCTCAAAACAAAAAAGTTTTTCCTAGTGCGTCATTGAATATATATATTAACATGATATAAAAAGTCCGTACATTTGAGAATAATTAAACCGTCAAAAATCATTAATGTAAACTATTTGGAATATATAATTTTTTTTATAAAGTACATATTCGTCAATATGATCATTTTAATAGACATATATGTTACATATATTAAATATATCACCACAAATTTAATTTATTATTTTAAAATTTATTTTCCTGAATTCTCAAATTGGAGGTAAAAAAATTTGTTTATAGTGAAAGGGTCTCTGTTTTATTCAATTATTATACAATTTCCTCTGCTACATATCAATGAAACAGCCGAGGTTTCTACTTTTCATGAAGTTTTCACTCGAGTACGTACTTTGACTAATGCAAATTATGGCTAGACTTTCCAAGTCCATGAACAACAAATATACAAACTTCCTTGTTGGATTGTTTAAATATTAATGAAGCTAAATTTATCTAGATTATACTTGTAGAGTTTGTACATGGCCACCCTCTGTATTTTCCGAATCTCCCTAAAGTTTTTGTTGTAAAATATTGCTACATGAAATTCAACATAGGAACGACAACTGAGAAAGTTGAACTTAGTGTTGGGGCTAATCATGATCAAATTATCAAAAATGCTAATAAAGATGCCTAAGTTAGTGGTACATCCACTTTCTCTCTCTGTTATTTTTAATCTTTTTTCTAAATAAATGACATGGAACTTCTTTTCGTGTTTGTACGGAACAATCCGAGCAGTAATTATTTAACTCATCAAGCAAAGAGGTATGTGTCAAAACAGGGGAATTGCATGGAGCGTGCATATTATTACCCCATCCAATGTATGGTATAATTAGCAACTAGGTAGGTCAATATCTCTAATTAAACTAACATGAGTGTAGCTGTTGACAATATTAAAGCTCATGGTTAAATATTATAGTAGGTCGCAACAACTTAATTAATTGCTCAAGCTATTTTAGCAAATAGACTGGTTGTGGTTGGTCATCAGCTTTCAGTAACAATGTCCAAAGGTTAAATTTTTTAAGATACTTTATGAATGAATTAATCAGTTCAGATAACAATGAAAAAGCAAAGTTATCCTAGACTATTAGGAACCCTACTTAATTGAATATAGTTTTACTGTCCAAATTGAACGAAACTAATCAACATGTATTTAGGAGAAGTAATTAAGAACAAGACTTGTTAACTATTATTTGAGCAATACCGGTATCCTTATTAAAATGTAGATTAATTGGACGTAACATTGATCGTAAAATATTCGTAGTTCTTAAAAATGCATATCACTTTTTGGGTCTCTATTTTGGAAATTATTAGAATTCAAATGATGCGTACGTGTGTCAGAAGCTAATTAAGCTCAATAGTCGGCATAATGTACATAAAATGGCAAAAAAGTTGACCAGGCATGTTAGGGATTTCATGAATCCGTAATTTCCTTCGGAATCTGAAATTTCGTAATTGTGATATTATTTTTATAAATCACGTATATTGAATTTTATTATTAATATTTTATAATATTTTAATATTTTTAAAAAATTTCGGATGGTATTATGGATGTGGCTCAAATGCTCAAGGATAACACCAAGCCCAAGTTCTGATAAATACTAAATAGTAAGAATGCAATTCTCTTAAAACAAATGAAACACCTGATAGTCCTCCTCCATAAATGGAAAATCCATTTGGTAAAAGAAAACTGACAATCTTGCATGATCAAAACCATAATCTTTAGCCATATTAATTCATGCTATATATTTTTTTTCACATTTTTTGTGCGGGTTGTTGTAGTTCAATTTTAAAAAATACTAGCGTCCGGTCCGTCCGATACGATCGTTCGCACATTTCAATTTTTTTTTCAGTAACTTGTTTCTATCATACACATCGGATCACATACTTTTGCGTAATAGACTAATAGGTGACGATTCAATTCAGCGACCTGTGAATACTTTTGGTTGGGTGGGAAACTGTTTTTGGCAGCTAGATTCTGCAGCGGATGGCATGTAGATGTAGCCATGTAGGTAGTTGTCATCTGTCAAAATTTAATATGCCTCATCACATAATATCATTGGCCTCCAAATTGTGAAGTTGCTATTATGATCATTTAATTATTTTTTCATACTTTATTAGTAATGTCCGACTTGTTATGGTCCTCTTCTAATTAAGACAATTATAGTAATTATTTTGGTGGTAATACATAAAACAAAGAGAGTCATCAGGTTGAAGTGTTTAATTATAAATTCTTTAGCATATACAGTGCTAATCTTAATAAACCATCACTATGTTAATTGTCAATTTGTACCCTAAAATGTCAATGCGAGTATAAATACTGAATTGATGGTCTCGATATTTTTAGATCTTGAGTAAGATGTCAAGTTAGATATAAATGCACAAGCAATGGTTTTATGAATTTACTGCAAACGGGTGCGCAGATGAGATAGGTCATGTACCATGTGGTTCTTTGGGCTAAATTTTGTTTAGCATAATAAATAAATAAATTGAGATAATTAGATTTATGCCACTATAAAAAATGCTAACTTGAAAAATGTCATTATTAGATTTATGCCACTATAAAATTGTTAAAAAATTAGATTTATGCCATTAGCTTTTTTCCAAAAACATAATAAATTCTAAAAAATATATCATTTTTAAATTTATTATTATTTTAAAAATTCCTAAACTACCCTTATTAACCCGCTCTCCATCTCTCCTCCATGACAAGGTGAATTCTGTATTTTCTTTTTGAAATCTACTTTAATTTGTTGATATCATAGTTCCCATTTGTTATGATTTTTTTGAATTCTATATTTCCTATTTATCTTAGTTTCGATTTTATCTTCTCCATTTTCTTTTTCTTTAGTTTTTATTGGTGAATTCAGTTATGCATATGGCAGTGCATGGCAGAGGTAATATCAATTGGTGAATTCAAATATGCACATTGTAGAGGTAAAAAATAATTAGATTTATGTTTTTAGATTTTATTTCCTCCATGTTCAAACATACACATGTCATGTTTTATAGAATACTGTCATTTTCCACCAGGTATACAAGGTGACGCTAAATCAAAATAATTTCACTTCAATGAGTTCCTCCCATCCAATTTCTCTTCTTTGTTTATTTTAAATTTAAAAATAAGAAAATTCCTCAATACACATGAATGGATGAAACTAATGGTATAAAACTAATTTTTATATTTTTACGTGACATAAAACTCATTTTTATTAACTAGCAAACGATTTTATTAGACGGCGATTTTGGTATGATGAGAGAGGGTTGATTTATTTTTTCTCTTTCTTTTACTATGCGAACAAATTAAGAAAGAATAAGAAAGGAAACAACCATCTGCGCAGATGTTAACACGGTCTAAACAAAAGGTTTAAATCTTTTATCTCATTATTAAATTTACACCGCTGATATGATCAAATCGCAAAAATGGACGGTCTATATTGCATTGGGTAAACAATTGTTTGCTCCTTTGGATTCAAATTTTGGATAGACCTTTGAATTGGTGCTTTTATAAGTAGTAAAGATCTGCAGTGGCATAAAACTAATTTGTCATTTAATGAGGATATTTTTTTAATTTCAAATTTTGATAGTAACATATTTAAATGGGTAAAATTGTCATATCAATAGACCGATGGCATAAAATTAATTTTTTATATTTTATAGTGGCATAAAATTTATTGTTCATTTAGTGATGACTTTTTTTCAAATTTCAATTTTTTCCCAATGGCATAATCCTTATTAACCCATAAATTTTATGTTGGAGCTCTTAAAATTTTTGTTCCTCTACACTTGCCTACCCTACCATTATGTATAAGATCGATCTGTTATTTATAAAAAAATTCAATCATATTTGTGCTAATAAGTGCGAAAGGCTACTTTAGGGGCTTTTGGATCGCTTAGGAATTTAGGAAATTTGGGGAAGTTGTAACTTTTAGAAATAAATTTATTGGGAAGTGTGTAATTTTGTGAAAAATTATGGTAGAAAAATGAAATTCTCTAAATTCCTTGGGAATTCAAACAGCCCCTTATATCGGATAGCACAAATTCAATTTATATAGTATTCCAATGTACCATACATGAGTTAGAGCTCTCATCGTCGATCCAAACTTTTGGGGGTGAGTCTGGAGGGTTGAAGAAGGAAGAACCAGAGTAATTTTGTCAATTATATTGTAAATAAAACTTTAGCATGAATTATTTATTATAAAATATTTTACGAGGACAAATCAAATATAAATTTATTCATGATTATAACTTCAGTTTTTAATAAACTGAAATTTGAATAAAAAAATTTGCAAACAGTGTATTTTCCATGGGTATATATATATATATATATATATATATAGAAAGTTTAATATGCACTATAGTGCATAGGGCATTCCGTGCACCACAAATTTTTTCGGAGGTATTTTTTTAAATTGACAAATCTAATTTAACCAATCTAATCTACATATTGAAATCTCATAAAAAACCAAATTTTACAATTTTTGAGATTTTATTACTATTTCTTTCGAATTTTTTAAAACATGCCATTTTTGAAAAATTGTAAATAGTACAATATTCTAAAAATGGCAAGTTTTAAAAAATTCGAAAAAAATAGTAATAAAATCTCAAAAATTGTAAATTTTGGTTTGGTATGAGATTTCAATATGTAGATTAGATTGGTTAAATTAGATTTGTCAATTTACAAAAATATTTCCGAAAAAGTCCGTGGTGCACGGAATGCTCTATGCACTATGGTGCATATTAAACTTTCTCTATCTATATATATATATATATATAGAGGATTGCTAAAATGCTATGCATAGCACGGATGGCCTTCGTGCTACGGATTCGTTCTTGCATTTCATGATTCAAACAACCGATCCAAACCGATCATTATCTTCTTCATATTAAAATCTCATTAGAAACCAAAGTTTACATTTTTTTGAATTTTTTTACTATTTTTCTCAGATTTTTTAAAATACTTAATCTAATAAATTTTTGACCCTTCAATAACAGTGATTTTCAAAAATCTGAGAAAAATAGTAAAAAAATTTAAAAAATGTAAAATTTGGTTTCTAATGACATTTCAATATGTAGAAGATAATGAACGGTTTAGATCGGTTGTTTGAAGCATGAAATGCAAGAACGAATCCGTAGCACGAAAACCATCCATGCTATGCATAGAATTTTAGCAATCCTCTATATATATATATACACCAAATTTTGGCTATTTTAAGGCTCCGTTTGAATAGGTGTGGGAAGAAGGGAAGAAGTGGAAAGAAGTATTGGGAAGTGTGTAACTTTGTGAAGAGTTTGAATTATTTATAATTTATTTCTTCCCTTCTTCCTTCTTCCTACCTTTTTCTCAACGCATCCAAACGGTGCCTAAAGTACTAATTAATGCAAGCATGACTGAAACTTGTAAATTGCAAGTATGAGCGCGGTGGCACATTATTTGCGGCAAGGCGGGAGTTAGTGGACCAGGCAATTATTAGTACCTGTAATGTTGACCTAGTTTGATCGACTTAAACAAATTGAACGTTTTTGAACTTAGTTTCGGAAAAAACTAGCTTGTATATATTTCCCTAACAATTGAAACGACAATAACTTTTAAGGGGTTTAATTCCGTCTAAACTTCTAATGAAACTGGGATGTTAATGTTTTCTCTCACACGAGAAAGACACTTTTACTTTTTCTTTTTTTGGTTTTAGAGGACCTCTTAATGTAGTTGCACACTTGCACTGTATGTCTGTATCGGCCAAATTTTTGGGAATCGGGCTGACTTTCATATTAATGGAACTACAATTCAAGTTCAACCTGTTTGAGTGATTGAGCCGGTTTCAAAAATCAATTTTATGTTTTAACTAATTTACAATACTAAAAAATTCTAGAAATGTTAATTCGTAGTATAGGTTAATTAAAAATATTTTTTTAAAAATTGAATAAATAATTACTTTGGCTGAATCAGATATTAGACTGAACCAGATTTTTCCTTGGCTAGGAGTTGAAATAGGCCAGCGAAAAATAACCAAGCAATTTAAATCGATTAGTCCGGTTCAGAATGATCATCAATTAACATAAAAAAGACCGTCTATTATCAAATTGTGGTTACAGAGTAAAAGAAACTTCTACTGAATTAAGAAGCAACTTTGTTATCTAAACTTCCAACTAACATCACATTTTTGGGTACTAGTTGTGGAGTCGTAAGACAAAACAGCTCTTAATCATGCATTAGCAAGAAACTTATCATATACATTAGTTATGAATAAGGGAAAAATTGTACATGTTGTAATCAATCATTAAAGAAACAATAACTGCTGGCCTACGATATTAATTCATTGCTAGCCAGACAAAGGACATGTCAAACATCCTCGTTCAAACAAATTCAAAATGCTGTGCATCAGTAATTGCTTAATAGGGTTAGAATTTAATCTTCTCGCTATCAAACTGCACATATATAACCAAGCATGAGATAGGTCATAGAACAGGACCACTCCCGTTAGATCCAAATGGAGAGGATGAAGTAGTTCACAACTCCCTTGCGTGCCTATTTATCATGGTCACCAAAAATCAACTACTAGCATCAATGCGCTTTCATTCACGCTACAATGGCATTTTCCCTTATTGACCATGCTCGCAATTATGGGCTACCTATATCATATTGCTTTGCTTTCAATGAATTAATGTGCTGATACTGATAGCATGAAAATATTGTTTAGGGAAAAAATACAGTTGTGTCAATACGTCAAGAAATCAGACCTCCGAGCTACAATTATTGAATTTATTATTATTATTTTTTTGAAATAGTTGACAGAAGCTGGCAACTGAATTATTGAATTTATTTGTAATGATGGAAATTAGTACTTTTACTAAGGATACAGTGAATCACAATTTTAGAGTATTTTACTTAAATTCAAGATCCACACCGTTCACCCCCGTCAAGTGATGTTAGTGTACTATACAAAAATATTGATGAAGTAATCCAACTTGAATAAAATACAAATTATTATGATTTTGCAGGAAAAACATTGAAGCTTCACGGCCAAAATACAGATTTTCGGAAAATTGATGACATTTGAAATAATTTAATTAGCAAGGTAAGTACGTAGAAATTAGTCGAGGGAGAGATTAAATTGATTACTACTTGATTTAGTTGATTAAGATATTAAGATAGACGAGAAAGTAAATCTATCATAAATAGGCAGAGGTATAGCTTGACCGATGTCTTTGAAAAGAATGCAGGTATCGTCAAAATTGTTTTTATGACCGGTTCTTTGAAACGTACGTATAGCTAGGAGACTGATTCAAACTTTGATATACTGGCTAAGTAATTAAATCCATTTTTTTACGCATAAACAATATAAAAGGTAGCGATACCTATTTAAACAATGTAGAAGACTGATTGATTCAAACTTTTCTTTAACTTTGTACGAAATTGTAGGTGAGACCATCGTCTCCCTACCTAATAAATAAATAAATAAATAAATAAATAAATCTACCCCTGCACATATGCGTTGAGCTCATTAATTAGCATCCGTTCATTTCTTCAAGTAAAAGAAGCAAACTTTATTTATGGGATACATTATACATTATAGAACTCTTTCTAGATCAGTAAAAAATATTCACAATATTTATAAAAAAATATTAATTGAAGGTACATCGTCTATGATTTAGATGCGTTATATAAAAAAAATAATTTGAAAATGGTATGTATTAGTTGAAAGGACTTGACATATTGAAAATTTAATTTTCGCTGATACATAATTAAAAATTAAATAATTCTCAAATTGCAGGATCTTTCTAAATGATAAAAATTACATCCATGTTTTAGATATAAATTTGAGTAATCTTTGACATAAATTAGTAAGGATGCCAATAAGATCTTATATAATATCAAATATGTTCCTGGCGTTTATTTAAATTACCTATAAAATTTTTAAAAAAAAAAACAGAACAAGGACTTGGATGAGACAAAAAAGAAAGTTGGAGTTGCATTTGAAAGCGTTTTTAATTTTGAACAGTACCACGTGTCCAGTGCACATTAATACATTATTATGGACATGGTACAAGGATGAGAAACACCATATTTAACCCCTTCCTTGGTCACACCTCGAGAGGTTATTTCGGGAGAGTAGTGGGGAACAGAGAGAGAGAGAGAGAGAGAGAGGCATATGTATGATTGCAGTCAAAGATGTTTCACTTCCAAGGAATTGCCTCTGAATTTGTTACTGTCTCAGGATGCTGATTTGCTGGTCAATTAGTGCATCCCCTGATTTGGTTGCAACGTTGGTTCTGGTTTTAGTTAGCTCTTAAAGGTTTCATTTTTCTTTCTGATATTTCTTGTACGCTGCAAATCTTACTTGGAAGTTTCGCTTTTCCCAAATTTAAAATTTGGCAATCTCTGAAGAAGTTTCGAGAAAGACTAGATAGCAGAGGAAGGGAGGGACAAAGTGAGAGAGGGAGAGGGAGGCAACTTTTCCAATGGCTTCTTCTCCTTTCTCTGATTACCTTCATGATTCTGTATCCACTCATGTAAGTACTTACAGTAGATGTTTTTTTTTCATTCTTTTCTTAATTTATATTGCCTTCTTTCTTGTTCATATTTCTATGGTTGGAATTTCCATCATGAGACGTTCAAAGCAAATGATTAATTTGCAAATATTAACAAGCCAAAATTATTTTATTAGTGCCTACCTATCTGTGTAATTCATAGTACGCCTTGGTACGTTATACTGACTGTTGAAATCAGCACCGATATTAAGAGCCCAATAGCCCAAAGCCCATTTCGCATTGAATTTTCTCCAAAGATGAAGAATAATCTAGAAGTAGATGGAACTATTTGTATTAAATTATTAATGTAGAATATGTAGATTTCTCTAGTATATATGAACCGAGCTTGTACATGTCGGTTTAGACAATTTAGGAATTATCTAGTACTATCTTTTAAACCGACATAGGTTAATATAAATAGGACCTTCATGGTGCATTTTGATTGTGTGCGCACCAAATTAGTTAAAGGTTAGCTAGTGTATGTGTATATGTATATGTGTTGTATTAGTATAGTTGAGTAGTAATTTAAGTGTGTTTGTATCGTATCTTTAGTCAACACTGACTTTATAAATTCAGCAAAAAATCCCCTTTTTTGTGTACAGGGCACAACAGCAACCGTTATCAACCCATGCATAAGCATTAAATAGAATTTTCTCTTAATTTTTATGTTCCATTCATCAGTCTAATTTATAAATTGTGAAATTTTTTTTTCTTTACATACAGAGACGCAGACATGATGAATTGATAGAAGAGAACAGAGAAAAAAAGCCTCAACTAAAAACACCAGGAAGAACCACCAAAGCTACTACAAAAGAAGTATCAGCTCATGAACCTCACCAGTACACAGAGCCTTTTGCACCAACGCTGCCACCACTAGTGCCTCAAAGAAAGCAGAAGGTGAACCATCGCTCCATTTCATTTGCAGACTGTCGTCCATCAATTGTTCCTTTAGAAAAAAACAGTGATCGTGGAAGTCATCGTCACTCAACATCCGATACCAGTGAAGAATGGCGGCTTGTTGCCACCGAACTATCCAAGAAGCTTCTAGCGACAGCCCGTAAGCGTGATGATGCTGTGGTCGAAGCCTCCCGCCTCAAACAGACAATCTCAGGTACTCTTTTTATACTAATGAAGTGACGATGATTATGATACTTAACCACACAACAACAACAAAAATGATGTTGCTGGTATCATCATCATTATTAGTAATTTGTTACAGTCTTCTTTGCAAATCATAAATTTAGAATTAAAAAAAAAAGCCACAAAGAAAGGACATTTTTCTTTAATCGCGCGCACCTTCAATGGGTTGCTACTTATGCACCATGCTAAATTGCTATTGCAGCTGTCATCTGCATTCACGCAACGCAAATGAAATTTCTTGGACATATGTGAATCTTCCTGATTAATCTGTTTTGAACTTCAGTTCTCCTTCTATACTTCAATTAAAAATTGTTCAGAGTCCTAAAAAATGATATATATATATATGCCATTCTAGAGCTCCACCGAGAACTGGCCTCCAGAAATGATGTGCCGAGCCTTGTCGGTTCACTATCAATCGAGAAATTTCTTCGGTCGGTCTCAGCTGCCAGATCAGCTATCAGGATGCTTGCACGTACGCTGAGCAGTAATGTCAGGCCATATGTTAGCCCCGCAGTTCTGCTTCCCCACCACATGGAGGCACTGCTTAACCAGATTTTCTATAATGGGTTTGAATTGACAGATGAGGATGAGATGCAAATTGCCGACCCATCTGCCCGGTGTAAGATGAATCAGTCAGAGTACGGGTCATTGCAAGAACTTAATTGGGATCAGGTAATTATTATTATTATTGTTGTTGTTATTATTATTATTATTATTATTATTATTATTATTATTATTATGGGGTTTGTGCTTTCCTTCCACCTAATTAAATGGATATTAAAAATTGAATTGAAATTCCAACTTAAGCCATTAATGACTAGTTAACATTCTTTTTTCAATTCATTCTGTGGTTGCTTAAATTTGTATTCCCAGTAAACATTTTTCCAATAAAATTTAGATTTCCTAGCATAATCAGAATCCAATTCTACTTTACATTTTTATAACTTATATTTCAATTTAAAGGGTGAAGCTTCCTGATTTGCCATCATCAGTACTTCAAAACATATAGTAATTCAAGAGTTAATCAATTTGACAGTACTGATCATTTCAAATCCAGGTCCTTATCAAAGGTACACGCCACTACAGTGATAGGCTAAGCCGGTTTTGTGACAGACGAATGAGCGAGGTGGTGGGGTCACTTGGCTGGGCACCACGTGTTTGGCCAGAGCACATCCTTCGTGCATTCTTCGGTGCCGCCAAGTCAGCATGGGCTGTCCGGCTCCTGGCACGGTCAGTCCACCCACCGGTGCCTATTATGAGAGTTGATCCAGGCACGAGCTTCAACTCTCGGTTCATGGAAGATGTTTCAATGGATGAAACTGATCTTGCACAACCGGTAACTGTCAAATTATTGGTTGCTCCAGGATTCAATGTATACACGTCTAGTTCTTGTGTGGTGAAGTGCAAAGTTTTGTGTGGTCCTAAAACTCAAGATGGAAGGAGCAGAAATATTGTAGTAGATAATTCTCAAAGGAAAGATGGAAAGTAGCTATTTATGCAAAAATTGGTAAGGAAGTGTTAGACTTTATATATGTGCATTTATGTGATGATGACCAAGAATGTGAGCTAAAAAACATAGGCATGTACGTAGTTTTCCTTTTCCCTTTGTTTTTTTTTTCATTTCATTTCATGGTGTTGATTTGCCTTACAATTAACAATAGCCACTCTATATACCTTGTTATATATTACATGACATGTATTGGATTTGAGTTAGTACTTAATTTATTTATTATTCTTTTTCTGAAGAAATACAAAAAGTACTTATATGTATTCGTAGTTCTCTGTATTAAAGTTGAAGAGGAACTAAAGTTTATAAATGCTGAAATATAGTGCCTGTTTAATTAAACGCCACTGAGGAGACACCATGCATAAAAGCGAGTTCCATCGTTAGAATTTTAGGAGTAGAAATCTGATAATATCTGATGATACACATCCATTTTGATGCGAACTTTTCCCACTCTATAGAAAATTTCCATCTGAAAAAAAGAAAATAAAATAAGTAAGATAATTAAGAAATAAAAAATTGTTCCTTTCATGACATCAAATAGTAGCATTATATGTGGACCCTCTGCATTTAACTGGTATATTTTTACATCCATTGTTAAGACTTAAGACTGCATTTCTACTTTCTTTTTTCTTTTTCTTGTCCCCCGTTTTGTGGACCCATTTACCATTCACAATTAGTCAATTTCAGGACAGAAAGCATTGTTCTGAAACTTCTATTTTTATCGAATATTAATGTTTTGCGCACTGTATTGTATATTTGTACCCGTAATCCTCCCTTCCGAAAAATTAAAAAATAGTATTAAATTAATATAATATATTAAAAATAATATCAATATAATAATATTTTTTTAAATAGTATCACGAGATCGGAATCCCAGATTCCGAACGTAAGATCGGAATCCGAGATTCCGATGATTCCGATCTTAGCTTTTTAAATTTTTTATATATTATATTATTTATTTATTTAATTTATTAATTAGTTAAATAATTAGAAAAATACATAATATATTGTAAAAATATTGAAAAAAATATGGAAAAAATCAGGAATAATTAAATTAAATTTTATATGTAATTTAGTATTTTTTGGGAAAATTAAATTAATTTTCATTTTAATTAATTTATTTAATTAAAATATAAATTTTTATAACTTATTTAATTAAATGAATTGTACCATTTAGAAAGGATTATAATTTTTCAGAATTTGCAGGGATACAAAGGCATAATCCTTTCAGAATGTTCAAAGTTTTATTAATCCTTTCTGCATTTGCAGGGATACAAAGGCATAATTTGAACATTAAAACTTTAAACAGGCATAACTTTTGATAGGAAGGTCCGTTTGGCGCAAACGAGGACATTCCGGAAAGCTGGCGACGAGATCTACACATGTTATCGGGGTGAAACCCCATAATGACCATTTTCGAAGCCAAAAAACGCTCTCTGGACCTCCAAAATCCACTTTGAAAGTTTGCAAACCTAAAAACCACTCTAAACTACTAAAAATATTTTTAAAATCATAAATTAATCATTAAAAAGAGAAATGCAGTAAATCTAGTGAATTTAGTCTTTCTTCTCCGTCTCACTAAAACATCAATCTCGTGTGATTCCTTTCTAACGCAATCCAGAAAGTGCTTCCTTGATCATGAGACTCGATATTATTGTTTAATATATAATATGAAAATAATATATACAGAGGACGACATCCGGGACGCATATCAAATGGTTGTTTAAATTAATTAAAAATTTATACTTAATTATTTATTTTTTAATTAAATAAATTAATTAAAAGGAAAATAAATTTAATTTTCCAAAAAAATACTAAATTACATATAAAATTTTGTTTAATTATTCCTGATTTTTTTTATATTTTTTCAATATTTTTAGAATATATTATCTATTTTTTCTAATTAATTAACTAATTAATAAACTAATAAAAGGAAAAAAAAATTTCCAAAAAATACTAAATTACATATAAAATTTAGTTTAATTATTCCTGATTTTTTCCATTTTTTCAATATTTTTACAATATATTATCTATTTTTCTAATTATTTAACTAATTAATAAATTAAATAAATAAATAAATAATATATAAAAAAATAAAAAAGCTAAGATCCGATCTTGCGTTCGGAATCTGGAATTCCGATCTCTTGATACTATTTAAAAAAATATTATTATATTGATATTACTTTTAATATATATTATATTAATTTAGTATTATTTTTTAAAATTTCGGTTCTCTCTTTGAAGCCTTGACGGCCCAAATTGAAAATCTGGGTCCAAAATGCCCAAGGTCCGCTAGTAGTAGTGGGACCGACTATCAAACTGCACACATGAAACGCAGTAAAAGCGCGTCCACATACAATCAAGAAGATTCACCGTCTATCTACAATCCGACTCTGCTGTTGCGCGACACAGCGTGTAGCGCACTACGAGCCGTCTGATCTTGATCGGACGGATCTTAATCAGACGGCCAACGTACCGCGCGACACGCTGTGTCGCGCGGCAGCGGATCTGAATTTGTCTCTCTCTCCTCCCTCGATTAGGAAAGGAAATAACTCGACAGAAGTAAAAGGAGAAACTGAGTTAAGCCAAGCCCACAGGGTTTATCCCTGTAGACCTTCCTCGTCCTCGTGTCCTTTCGAGCGCTAAATCTCTTGACTTCTAGGGTTTCGGATAGATTTTAGGAGTCTAACGCAAATTCTACTTCTTCTGGTTCCTTTCTCTGACGAGAAAAAGTTTTCTGATATCATCAGATTTTGTGGGTTATTTTGTTTCCGCATTGTCTGATTTGGGGATGGCGAGTTGCGTTTATATCCCCGTGCAAAATTCGGAGGAGGAGGTGTGCGTGGCGCTTGATCAGTTGCCTCGAGATGCGGCCGACATACTAGATATTCTCAAGGCCGAGCAAGCTCCTCTCAATCTCTGGCTAATTATCGCTGTACGAACCGATCTCTCTCTCATTTTTTCTAATTTGTTGGGCTGCTTGTTTTAATTGGGGTATGGTTTAATTTGTGCTTCGAAATTGGTTGTGTTATTAAGGTTGGTTAAATTTTGCTGATACCCATTATTGGTACAAATTTGGAATAACAAATTTCGAATCAATGTCTAGGCCTTTGCTGCGTGCTTGGTTTTGATTTGTATTGGTGCTTTGTTAGCAAAGTTCTGTTGCAGAATTAATAAATATTTATATTTCCCTTGATTTGTATTTGGTTTTTCTTAGAATATTTATATCCTTTTGTACTTTTGCATGAACCCGCTGTAGTGTGTTGTAATAGGACAGCTCTATTGCAATGAAAGTTCGACAGTGCTACAGTAATTTTGTACTTAATAATATGACTTAGCGTTGTTGTAAAGTTATTAAATTTGCAATGACTGGATTGTTCTGAGTAAATGATTTTTTCGTGCAGAGAGAATATTATAGCCAAGGGAAAGTTGATCAATTTCTCCAGATATTGGATGAAGGATCAGGCCCAGGTCCCTTGCTTTTTGCTTCCTTTTCTATCTCAAACGTCAATTTTTTATTTTTTTTTGTATCTTAATTATAATTATTTTTTTTGCTAATTTTCTTAAAATATACAGAAATTGACGAGTACTATGCTGATGTGAAGTACGAGAGAATTGCCATATTAAATGCTTTAGGGGCGTATTACACATTTCTGGCAACAACAGGTCCTCCAGAGGAAAAGGAGAGAAACTTTGTCATGGCTACCAGTTACTATAATAAGGCTTCCAGGATTGATACAATTGAACCATCTACCTGGATTGGAAAAGGTAAAAAGGATTTTGCCAAATAGTACACAACTTGGTGCCAAAACACACCCAACAGTTCTTACATTTGTATTATTGGAAAATAACATTCAGCTTTTACCAAATTTTTAAGTCAGAATTAATGATTGTATTGTCCCCAACTTCTCTTTATTTTTGTTTAATTTGAAATTTTAGAAATAAATAGCTTACTTGAATTAGGGTTATTGTTTTCAGTATTTATTGGATTTATGGAAGATTCATTTTCTATCACACTAATCAATAATGTATTGTGTTGGAAATATATCAAGAGTTTGGGTTGTTGTTTTCAGAGATGAATGGCTTATTCGAATTACAGCTATTGATTTTTCAGTATATAATGGAAGTATGGAACATACATTTTCTGTTACACTAATCGATTCTGTATTGTGTTGGAAATATATCAAGGTTTTGGCTTTTAGTTAAAACAGAAGCAAATTTGTTATGTTTGTCAAAGTTCTTTTTTTTTTTTTTGGAAAAACAGCTTAACATAACAGATTGTTAAACTAATGAGCGAAATTAGGTTATATTTTTAATTTGGATGTTTTCTACATTCATTTCTTAATTAGGGTTGCTTCTTTTTTGTTTTTTAAAGTAACAACTATAGAATTTGTATAGTTTCCTGCATTTATTGATAACATTACTGAATATGTTTATGAAAATATTTCTTATGCCCTGACTAAATGCTCTTGTTCCATCAGAGTGTTATGACTTACAATGAACACATTGCATTGCTGGTACACTTGGCAAATTTCCAACTGGTGACAAAACATAAGAATAAGAATCCACTATTTATTTAATACATAAAGATGAAAAAATATGCAATATTATTAATTGATCCATTAATTAACAAGATATTCCCTTGTTGTTTTCTTTCTATTTTTAATCTTGCAGCTCTGCTTTGCATTGCTAGAGATGAACGTGACAAACTTGAGAAAGCAAAAGAAAATTTCAGAATAGTATTGGAGTACAATCCTAAGCATGTCCCTGGTCTCCTTGGTCAGGTGAATGACCTTCTTTGTTATTTATTTAAATTATTCTCTCTTTTTTTTTAATAGTAGAAAACTGTAATCTCTCTCTGTTTTTTTATCCCAGTGTCTTTTTTCCTTTGGATTCTAATTTATTGGTACCTTTCCTTTTTTTTTTCTCTAATATTTATATCTTTGAAGGCTTGTGTGTTGTTCATGATGGGTGAAAAAGAAGAGAATATCAGGAAATCTCAGGAGTTCTATAAGAATGCTCTGGAGAACTATAGGGTAAGTTAATCTTTTAGGAGCAAAAATGATATTTCTAGTACTAGGCACTTTATTTAAATATGAATATTGTTTGTATTTGGTCTGTATAACTGTATTACAATAAGATCTAATACATACGGATGGAAGTTCTGACAGGCACAATACCTGGTCACTTTGGAGTGGACTCTAAAAGGAGTGCTGTGTGGTTAGTGGTGGGACCTTCCATTTTAAACCAAACTGGTCTTGGACTGAATGTAAAAATAAAGTAATATCCCCTTAGAAACATGATGTAAATAAACAAACAATAAGTTGTTTGTATTAATGTCAGGAATCATTGCGTCTATTCCCAAACTGCCCTGCGGTTGTGAGGCTTGGAATTGGCTACTGCCAATACCGACTCGGCCAGCTTGGAAAGGCCCGCCAAGCTTTTAACAGGGTTTTGCAAGTAAGATGACTTCCTGCACATCTCTTCTTTGGACTTTTTAATTTACATGTAGGCTTAAGTTGATTTTGGCTGATACTCTCTCTCTCTCTCACTTTAATGATGCAGCTAGACCCAGACAATGTGGAGGCTACTGTGGCTCTTGGAGTTCTGGATTTACAAACAAATGAGGGTAAAATTCTGAATGACATTTATATTTTTAAGCATGTTATTGGTATATATTATATAGAAAAGCTCGACAATCATATTAACTGGTAGTAAAATGTTCATAAAGTTCAGATTTAACTGACTAAAGTTTTAAGTAAAATCAACCATAATTGAGCTTAATTGAGTCTTCATTTGGATTCTCTAAACAAAATTGGATTAATACTAAATTTTAACTTCTGTGGTCTTGACAATCCTATCTATGTTAAATTAATCTGTGTAGCTGGAAACATCAGGAGGGGAGTTGAGATGATGGAACAGGCACATGACCTGGACCCGGTTAACCCTATGGTGTTAAACCATCTGGCCAACCATTTCTTCTTCACTGGTCAACATTTCTTGGTTGAGCAGTTGACAGAGACTGCCCTTGAGAATAGTGGGGACCACCCACTCCTCAAGTCCCAGGCCTTCTATAATCTTGCCAGATCTTACCACTCTAAGGTCTTTTCTCTTCCCAAATCACCTTTGTCTACTGTAAACACATGTGCATTTCAAAAATATTTTTTATTTAGTTTTATGTTATGAGAAGTGTTCTTACGGGCAGAAAACAAGTATTTTGGCGCTTTTCGAAATACCATTTTAAGTGAACAATGCACTTGTTTCTGGAGCCCTTTTTTTTCAAGCAAATGCTCCTTTTTCAATATCCTCAGATGAAGCCATTGTTTACTAGAAATTAATGATTGGTTAGGTTTTTAAAATCTCCCAAAAGAAAATGGTGGGCTTATTGAATTAAGGCAAATTGTGCATCTTTAATTCTTTATTTCTTCATCCAGTACCTATGTTATCGCCTCTCTTAATTATGGATCTTTTGGCAATAGCATTCTTTGTATTTTTCAAGATTTAATAGCTAGTATATTTTGCAAATTCTCATTTTCAATCATTGGGATATCGGTGCAATAGGGAGATTATGATAAGGCGGGTAGGTACTACATGGCTGCTGCCAATGAAATAAGAAGACCAAAGGATTTTGTTCTGCCTTTTTATGGTATGAATCTTATTCTTTCTTTTTTTTTTATTCCTAAGCTAAATATTCAGCTCACTGTTTTCATTTGATCGCTGCAATTCCTAAGCTAACTATTTTGGACCCTGGGCTGAAACAGTGCTTAATTTTTTACTACTGTAGTTCCCTGGCTTAAACAAACAAACAACAACTAAGCCTTTTGTCCCAAAATGCTCTGCAGGCTCTAAATCATTTTTCTGTGTACTTGTATAGGTTTGGGCCAAATTCAGTTGAAGTTGAAAGATTTAAAGAATTCACTTTCCAGCTTTCAAAAAGTACTGGTAGTGTACCCTGAAAATGTTGAGAGCTTGAAGGTCAGTTCGGGAAAAATACTCAATATTGTTACATTGCTTAGAAAAGAATCTATTGTACTATTTTATTAATTGGAGGTTAGTAAAAGGTATTTCATTTTATTCTTAAGGCCATAGGGCACATTCATGCACAGCAAGGAGAGTTTGACAAGGCTGTCGAAACATTCAAAAAGGTCACTCGTATTGATCCAAAAGATTCTCAGGTAAATAATTATTTATTGATTCTCCTTCTTGTTCCATTTGATTCTAACTTTTTTTTTAAATATGGGATTAGATCATGGTTGTTTCTTTTTTTTCTTTTTTACCATCGCTTTTGGAAGAATGTAAAATTCACTTTTTTTTTTCTGTTTACATATCTGGATTTAATGCGTAAATGATGGACATTATACTTGCAAGGGATGTTCTTGCTGTATCATTAGTGAAAACAGTTATTTTCTCATAATTATCTATGATTACCTGGAATGTGGTCTAGTAGCTCAAGTGGTAATAGCACTGGGCTGAAGAGGTCCAGGGTTCAAGCCCGCATTCTTGCGATAGGCTTGGCGAGCCAGCGCAAAAACTCAGCCATATATACAAGAAATGACCAGGGTCGGGGTGTCATTTCTAGCCTACCCCAACTTGTTTCAAATAAGGGAAAATTGGGTGTATACCCTTCTAATCTTCTCTAATTGGAAATATACCCCTCTAATCTTTAAATTTAGATATTTACCCCTCTAATCATGCTAATAATGGATATATACCCTTATTGACATATTTACTGATTTTTTAAATGATAAAGATTAATTTTAAGTGAGTTGGACGAAAATGCCATCGTCTCCTATATACCTCCTTCGCCATGGAGTAACATGAAATCCTATTTGACAGTTTTGTTTCAATTCTCTTCATGGTTATTTAGGTTAGGCTTCCTCTCGGTCAAAAAACTAAAATCTAGAGATCTCGATGCTAAATTAGGAGTATCGAGAAATTGATTTTTGTTATCTTTTCTCCTTTCTTGTTCTTTCAAGTGCAACATCATGTCTCACCAAAATGAACAACTATGTCAAAATTGAATCACGAGTGGCCGTACAATCCCACATATCTAATTTCCAATTTCCTCTTACTATCACTTTTAAGTCATTCTTTATAAATTACTATGACATAATTTTAATACTGATTGGTTTTTTCCTGAAAAAAAAAACAACATCAAATTAGAGACCAGTCGGACTATACTTTCCTTTTATTTTAGTTTTCTTTGGATCAAATATTGTTGTATAGTTGTATATTTCTGGGCAATCGAAAGATCATATCGATAAAAACAAGGAATATGGTCTTGTGAAGCAATTAAGATAGCATATTGTCTATTTGTCACATGTTGAACATTATCTGAGACCTAGATCTCTGTTGCTAATTTACATGATATGTAGGGAAAAGGAGAGGAGGGCAAGCATTAATTTCCTATTTGTATTGAAACCGAGAATCTTATATGAAAGGAGACCATAAAATTTCATGTATGAAAAAGACATGAGTCTCATCCAGTATAACTTCTAATATAAGTTCCTATTTGTTATTCCCTCTTCATTTCGTGACGAAGAGACGGGGGCAATTTCGACCAATTTATTTAAAATTAATTTTTATGATTTAAATAACCAGTAAATATGTCAATAAGGGTATATATCCATTATTAGCATGATTAGAGGGGTAAATATCCAATATTAAAAATTAGAGGGGTATATTTCCAATTAGAGAAGATTAGAAGGGTATATATCCAATTTTCCCTTGAAATAAATGGCTGTGACTTTTTTTTTATCTATGATTACCTGAAAATTTTTAAAAATATTATTCATTTGTTTTAAATTTGGATGCAGGCATTTTTAGAGCTCGGTGAATTGTTGCTACCTATTGATGCTAATGCTGCTCTGGAAGCTTTGAAAACAGTACAATTTTCGTTGATTCTTTTTAGTTAGTTGTTTACCTGCTATAAATGTAATAAATATTTGGTCTCTGTAATGTTGGTAGGCTCGGAACCTTTTAAAAAGGAGTGGTGAAGACATGCCTATTGAGCTACTCAACACCATTGGCGTCCTGCACTTTGAGAAGGAGGACTTTGAGGTTTGTTTATTTATGGCCATATATAATGTCATTGTTCAAATAAAGTTGAATTCACAATTTCACATTTTTTTTTAATATTAACAATGTTGTTAATTTCTTGCTTTTCCAGTTGGCAGAACAAACCTTCAAGGAGGCACTTGGAGATGGGATTTGGGTTTCCCTTTTGGATGAGAAATTGGACCATAAGGTCCACAATTATGGCAATGCTCTTAATTTAAGGGACTTGGGATTGTTTCACCAGCTGGAAGAAGACAATGAGTCTCTTGATCTTCCATGGGATAAGGTCACCACACTCTTCAACTTTGCGAGGTTATTGGAGCAACGTCATGACACCATCAAGGCCAGCATTTTGTACCGTTTTATCATTTTCAAGGTCAATCTCATCACTCATTTCTCTTTTTTGTGCCCATTCACCATCGTACCTAAAATATTTATCAGGTAGACCAAGTTACATATATGTAGTCGCATGTAGGCTTTAAGAAGGTGATTATTTTCCCTTTTCCCAACTACCAAGAGCATAAATTAGTTTACTTTTAGATTTTTAGATGTCATATGTCTATATTTGATGGGTGTTTTTCCTTTTTCTTAACAGTACCCTGGTTACGTGGATGGTTACCTGAGGCTCGCAGCCATAGCAAAAGCACGGCATGATTTTAAACTGAGCATCGAGCTGGTATATTTTAATACTTGTTTTATTCTCTTAAAAATCATGTCTGTTTATGGGGAAATTAACTAGTTGTCTTCTGTTTTCAGGTGAAAGATGCCCTTAAAGTTGATGAGAAATACCCCCAGGCACTTTGCATGTTAGCTGATTTGCAGTTGAAGACAGATGACTGGCTCAAGGCTAAGGAAACCATCCGTGCAGCCAAAGATGCAACCAGTGGCAATGATTCATATGCCAATCTTGCCCTTGTATATTTCTTTATCCTTGAGAATTCAAGTCTTTTCTCCATAGTTAATATTGTTAATGAAAATAATATACTGTTAATTATTAAATTATTAAATTTGCAGGGAAACTGGAACTATTTTGCTGCTCTGAGGAGCTCTGATAAGAAGGGTTCAAAAGTGGAGGCTATGCACCTTGAGAAAGCAAAAGAACTCTGTACAAAGGTAGGTTCCATTGTTGGATTCTATTTATCATGTTCTTTTGTTAGACTTAGCTCTTTTTTTTCTTTTAAATTATGTTGCAGGTTTTGAAGGAGCATAAAGGAAACATGTATGCTGCTAACGGGACAGGAATTGTGTTTGCTGAGAAAGGTCATTTTGACGTCTCAAAAGACCTCTTTACTCAGGTAAAAACATTTTTTTTTGTGATTATTTAATATGTTTTTCCCTTTTTGGCAATCTATTTTTTAGTGTTGTATGTTATGTGTTGTTATAAAATAGATATATAAATAGATTGATTTTGCAAATTTTACTTGGAAACTGTTTTGTTATTATGTTTTCTCCTTCAATCATGTAACCAAGTTTCTTTGTTACTCAGGTACAAGAAGCTGCTGCATCTGGAAGCACACTTGTTCAGATGCCTGATGTATGGGTAAATCTGGCCCATATCTATTTAGCCCAAGGCCAATTTTCTCTTGCAATAAAGATGGTAAGTTATATTGCATATCATTTTACTGCTGCAATGTACAGAGTGTTTTATTGTATTACAAAATAAGAAAATCTTAGTCTAAGAAGTCATAGAAATCTTGTTTTACAGTACCAGAACTGCTTGCGTAAGTTCTACAATGGGACAGACAGCACAATACTTCTTTACCTTGCACGTGCTCAGTATGATGCAGAGCAGTGGCAAGATTGCAAAAAGACCCTATTGCGTGCTCTCCACCTTGCCCCTTCCAATCCCACCTTGAGATTTAATATCGGTGTTGCCATGCAGAAGTATTCTGCCTCTACCCTTCAAAAGACCAAACGAACTGCTGAGGAGGTACTCAAAACTAACCAGTTCAATCCATTTCTATGTAGTTTCTCCACAGAAACTTGAAATTTTCAGCTAGCTTGAGAATGTGTAATTGGCATTGCTACCGAATTCTTTCAAACTTATGGTTTCAGATGTTAACCTGATAAAAATAAATTTACTAGTACAATGATAATTAGTGGAATTTTATATTATATTTTTCCTTATCTTATGGAGGAATAGAGTACAGGCAATTAGAAGATTGCATTTCTAAACACTTCTGGAACTCAAAAGGACATTCAACATTAATTTATAGATTTTAGGGTAAATAATGTATATGTGTATGCAGCTGACAGTATTGGACCTGACTGAGGTGGTATGGTGTCTGCAGTGCTGGATCAAGCACTAATTGCATACCTTTCAATATCTATACTTTGGGTTTTGAAACTTAGATTATGAAAGCCTCAGTACAAAGATGAAGAAGTGAACAAATAATTAAAAAAAAAAAAACAATAGCAAATGCCAAGGGAGCATCTGGTTTATGCTAAGCCTGTTGATGTTGTCTCATTTTGGCGGTATCTGACAGCTGTTATATGGAACAAAACTGTAGATTCGGTTTACATTGTCTGAGCTGGAGAATGCAGTTAGGATGTTTAGGCAGCTGTGTGGGTGTACGTACTACCATTCACATGGGTTTGATGAAAAGAAGTTCAGTACCCATGTGGAGTACTGCCAGCACCTGCTAGAGGCAGCCAAGGTGCACTGCGAGGCTGCTGAACGTGAAGAACAGCAGACTCGCCAGCGACTTGAGGTTGCTCGTCAAGTCTCCCTTGCTGAGGAGGCCCGCCGCAAGGTAGAGGAGCAGCGGAAGTTGCAGGTATCAATGTGTCCCTTTGTATTGTATATTATTTTTCTGATTTTTTGTGATATCTTTATTTTATTTGTTGGAATTTGTAACCATAGAATTTCTACTTGCTGTGTGGAAATAAGCCCAATTATTCTAATCTTTTTCAATGATATTCAAGGGTTTTTGGATATTAAAATTTTAGAACTAAAAACAATCATCGATTAGACTTAATTTAACATTCTTTGTTTTTATTTCTGTTCTACAATGCTTCATAATATTTCAACTCATTATGTATTTTGGCCTGTGGGATAGGTAGCTGCTCAGTTTGTTTACTTGTGGCAGATATATGCTATATGTTTATTTGGATATTTGTCTCTTGGTTATAGAATCATTACTTTATACCTATACTCTGGACAGGCTGAAAAGAGGAAGCAGGAGGATGAACTGAAGCAAGTCAAGCAACTGGAAGAGCGTTTTGAGCGCGTTAAGGTTGATTCCTGAACTGGATTTCCTATTTCTTTGGTTCTAAGATTTCATATTCCTTTATTTTTTATTGAAAACCCAGCTCGGCCATAAAATCAATCTAGGTGCTGACTTGGGTTTCCCCCCAAAGGAGACTGTTTTATGTAATGTATCTTTTTTTCTGAAACTGCGAATAAGGATGAGAAGATAGTAGCAAATGAAGTTTTCAATTCTGTAGAAATTAATGCTAGTTATGTGGGAAAACAAATATTATGTCCTATATACAGGGTCTTAGGGCTTTTTTTTAGCAATCAACGAACCAATAGTATATATAAGGGTTAAAATGAAGAACATAGTAAATATGAAACAACATCAAATTTTTTTAGGATATTGTCCTGATTAAGATAATAAAAGAAGAGACTCGTAATTTATATAAATTTTACAAAAATTATTTGGAGCAATTAGGTGGGTTGTCATGTTGTAGATTATATAGTTGTTCTTCATATAAGATACAAATTGACATCCAGCTCCACTGCTAGTTGACCCACAGAACGTCTACAGTGGAGTAATGAAACTTCTTCATGCTAGCAACTTTGTTTTGCTATTTTGCTACATGCATATTTGATATGCCTACCTTATATCAATAACTTGGAAATCTCTTCTTAATAATATCCCAACACCCCCCCCCCCCCCCCCAAAAAAAAAAAAAATGCTCACATTTATGTTTCCCAGCTCATCAATCTTTGTTGTTTGGTTTATGTCCAAGGTTTCCTTTTGCGACACGAAGTTCACAAATAATCACATTTCTGTATCTGAAATAAATTACTTCCCACATTTTTGAACTGTCACTTCAATGTTTGGAATGATCATTTGCTATGTCCAGATTAAGGTAGATAACAAGAATAGGGTGAGTCAAATGCCACTCCTATGTATGAGTGGATCTTTTTTGGGTACATTTTTCTTGTGCAATATATTTTGCTAATGGGAAAATGTGTGAGGATTTCTAAGGCTAGTACTGTTAGTAGCGTCGTGACAACAGTTTCGGATTCTACTCTGCCGCTCAGGACACTTCTCTTTCTTATTCTGTATCGCACTTCCAAAGACTACTACTTTTATTGGAACTCGCTTCTCGTTACATCATCGTTCTATATTTATGGGAAGAATTGCCTTGTCCTATGGAAAGTTAGTAGGTTATGCTTGTTTTCACTGGGCACATTGACACTTTCCAAAGTCAACTGATTTTTCTCCTCCCTTGTATTTCTTTCAAATGAGACAGATTTTTGACATGGATTAAAGCTACTCACTTTCCAAAATCAACTGATTTATGTTAAAATTGGATTTATCTATATTCTAGTTCTCTCTCTTTTCCAAGGCAAAGCCTTCTTTTTCAGTGCAGGTCTTACTGCCAATACTTGACTGTGCTTCATTTTCAATTATTAAAGGAATACAAAATAGATGAAATCAAGAAGCTATTAGATATGGAAACTTCACCAAAAAAGCTTTCTAGATTAGAATCAGTAGGCAGCCCACCGCAAACTGCTAAAAAGCACTATGTTCTCATTTCATAATTGGACCACCAATAATTTGAAATTTTCCAAAACTAGAAGCTTGCATGCTTTGTTCGGGACAAAAATAACTCAGATCGCAAACAAAGAATGCGGTGCTGAGTTGTATTCTGATATGCTGTCAGCTAGAAATTGTTAAGAGGAAGAGAGAGATGATTAGGCCATCACTACATCATTTCTTCTCCTTTCAGTTTTAAGCCCAAAAGTGACCTCTTATAACTGTGACAGATGGAAAGCAATTATTGGTATTGACTTCTTTTTTTATGAAATGTGCACTAAAGAAAGGTTATGCAATTCTTAGAAAAAAAATGTTCCTTTTGCAAATTCGAAAACTAATTCATATTGTGCTTTTTCTTCATTTGTTTTGCAGGAGATATGGAAGACCTCAACCCATGCTTCTGGTGGCAAGAGAAGGGAGAGATCGAGACCTGATGATGAGGAGGGGGGAGAAAGGAGGCGGCGCAGGAGCAGCGGTGGTGGCAGCAGGAGGAGAAAGAAGGACAAGAGAATGGGGACACAATATGAGGATGATGACGGATATGCTGAAGTGGAATACAACGACAAGTCCCAAGATGAGGCTGAGGAGAGAGAGTATGCTGACAATCCAGCAAATGGATCAGATGATGATGCAGGGCCTGCACCTAAGTCGCCAGATCCTCTAGCTGCTGCTGGGCTTGATGATTCTGATGCTGATGATGACATGGTAAGATAAAAAAATATGCTAGGCGTTCATAAGTGGTCAGGATCACCTTAATAGAGAACCCCGAATTGACCATTCAAGTGCATACATGGGTCCAGCTGTAATTTTAGTGAATGTTTCTGCACAAATTTTGTTTTTCTGCGCAATGTTCATTAAACTGTTGACCAGGCGGAGAAAATGCCAATTGCTGGTATGCTGTTATGTATTGTACTGATTAGTGTGGCATATTCATGTGCTGTACTTGGAACATTTGCTGCAACAAGGAGTGGTGACTATCTTCGTCTGTATTGTTGTTCTCATGATTTGTATCTGAGTGAATATTTGGGGACCTTGTGCAGGGTGGGCCGTCTCGAGGAAGTAAAAAGAGAAGGGCCTTTTCAGAATCAGATGAGGATGAGGAGCCAATGATAAAGAAGCAACGTTTAAGCCCTTCCAACTCAGCTGGTAGTGATGGTGAAATTAGGGAGGCAAAAGGGAATAATGTTCATGATGATGAAGATGATGACATGTAAGGTTATACGACAGCCTGACTCCTTAATGTTTGGTTTTAGTGCAAGGGAAGATTGACTTCAATGATAGAAGATAGGAGGCTGCATCAGCTCGGATTCGTGTGCCTCCTGAGCTGTTGTTGATTTGCTAGGTTGGTTCAGGAGAAAGGCTCCTGTGGTGTAGAATAGAGGTCAATTTAACTTGATTATTTAATGAATGAAACCATATGTGGAACTTGTTAGTTAGATGAAACTGACCTTTATATGTTTTATTTGTATTGTGTAGATGAGCTAATTATCCAAAAGCAGATGCTCAAGGCTCCTGTTCCGTGTTGTATTTAGGGTTAAATTTAAGGTATGTTAATTGTATACTTAAATAGTTAAATGTTAATAGCAGATAGCCCCCATTGGAAGCATTTTGGTCGATTCCGGAGGATATGGTTTTGCCCAAGTCGGTCATGAATCTTTTGTTGATGGAAATATTAAAATACCAACTTGATGATAATTTTAAATTAAATTATTTTTTTTAAAGAAAATAGGAAAAATCTTATGGACATACTTATGCGGCAAATTTAGTCAGATAGTATAGAATAATAGAAGTATCTATGGCAATTCCATTATACAAAGAAAATAACAATTCACAAAACTATAAATAATCCATATTTTAGAGTAATATTATTACAGAACTCGATTAGACTTGCTTGACATCTTATAATTACCTACCGACACGTGCTAATCGATCTTCGAAAATAACTAATGACCTTGACAGCTGATTTATCGTATTTAGTTCAGTAGAAGTTGATATTATACAACGACGTAAAATACTGTTTTACTGACAACGTACACTATTCGTGATAGTTAGACTACTTGACAATTTTATTAATACTGATGAAATAAATTATATTCATTCAAAATGAAACATATCAAACATATCTAATAATGCGTTGTAAACAGAGGCGGATCTAAGTGCACACAATGGCCACCGTCTACTTTTTGCTGTTCAGTTATGGATAATTTTCGCGAGAAATTATATATCTCAATCCCATTAAAGATATGAATATGATTTCATTGTTGTAACTTGTATAACATAATTAAAAAATTATATTATGATCTGATATTCTATTAATATTGATATAAAATTATTTTTTTAGTTTTAATTTTTCCAATGATCCCATTGAATAGTTTTTGGCTCACCCACTGGCTGTAAATGCATGCATTCAACTCTAAACATAATTCATCAAATCTTTGAAATTCAAAATATTATTGTTACTTCTAAAAAATTGTAAATAGACGAAATTAATAAAAACAATTCGTTTGTTGTTTTGTTATTTCGAAGATAAAATAAGAACCTAGTCCTATTTTCCTGTTTTGCGGCTTTTTAAGACTCTTAATAATTTTGAATAAACGTACGTGCTCAATGATCGGAGGTATAACTTAGGTCAAATTAAACCTCAATCTAATCTAATGCAGTATAGCTTGAGGGTCGAATCCACAGGGACGGTTATTCTAAACTATAGACTTTAAGTAATTTAGTTCAATTAATCTAGGGGTAAACAAGTCAAAGATTGATTAAATGGTTGAAAGGATTGAATTTAAACTAAAAGAATTAATTCTAAAACTCTAATTAACCTCTAATTTACTCTAAAAATTAAGGTAAAGATTTAAACTAGAATTAAGGACTTAAACTAGGGTCAATTGATCGGGTTCCACTTCCAGGCACTATCCTGGCGGGTCGCCAGAACAGCACGACAATTCAGTTTAATTAGTTTCTAAGTTCTCTAAGTTCAGGTTTTTGGCTTAAACTCTGGTCCAAATACTAACTCTCGTTTTTTATTTGGTATAACTAAGTTTTAACCTCTAACACTATGTTTGGATTGAAGAGAATAGATGGGAAGGGGCGGAAAAGAAGGGAAAATTTTTAAAATATTGTGTTTGGATGGCGAGGGAAATTTTATCGTGAGGAGAAAATAGTTTCCCTTACCGATTCTCTTTCAATACAAAATCATTCTCCTCCGATTTGGAGTGGAGAGGAGGGAAAGAAATTCGATGCACTAAATCGTGCTATCAAAATTACATCGATACCCTCATCTTCTCCTTTCGCCCAGCGCTGGCTACTTTATCTACCAATTGGAGACGTTTTCCCCTTTGGTCAACAGCTTTTTGATTAAGCAAATTTTTGTCCCTTACTTCGATTTGGCATTTTGTCTTAGAAATCAAACTTAGCATCTCGAATTAGTTGGATAAAATAGTCAATAGATTTTTTTTGTTTCTGCTTGTTACTACTAAGTACTAAAACGAAAGAATTTTGTTTGATTTCTGAGTAATAAAAATTGGAATAACTAAAGAAAAAAACTAGTAGGTTTCTCTTTATCTTTTGAGTTGGTAACAGCTGCAAAAGATATTAATTTAATTTTTTACCTATGTTTTTTTTTATCGAAGTGCTAATTTATTTGACTTGGTTACAATATGTTTTTTTAAAGACTTGTTCCATTAGCCTTTAAAAGATAAAAAAAGAACCTGATTAGACCATTTATCTTTCAACTCCCATGAATAAATAAATTAGCGACGGTTTGCTTTTTGTTCCACTAGTCTTCGGTTCTGTGTAATTTGAGAATACCTAAAGATGATTTTGAAAGAACAGAGTCAGGAGCTCAAGAGTATAATAGTAAATTATGATTAATTTATGTAACTTTATCTTTGTTAAATTGTATCATCCAAACAAGAAATAAGAGAGGAAGGGAACAAAAATTTCCTTTTCCTTTCATTATTCATCCAAACAACAAATGTGAAATAATTTCCTTCCTATTCCATTCCATCCCTTTCCCTTGTATATTTCTCCTCCCTTTCCACTCTCCTTCTAATAGCCAAACACAGTGTAAACCTCCCTAAAAACCTAAGTTTCAACTCTCGTTCCTTGGCTTAAGTTTTAGGGTTTGCTTTAACTATTCGGTAGGATATCCTAAATCTCTCGATCTTAGGAGGGAATAAACCTCTCGGTTAAGTTCCGTTTTCACCTTTTGGGTATACTAACTATCCTATGGTATGGGAGTGTAAATCATCATTAAAATTAGGGTTCTTTGTGCTTATCTACGAGGTCTGGCCTAAACCAAGTGAGCAAACCTTCATATCAATTCAATTCATACTCTCAATTCAAGCAATTAAACTTAAGAAAAGTAAAGCAACTTAGAAAGATTAGAAAACTAAATCAAACTCCATTAATCTACCAAGTCATGGTTCCCTACAATTGCCCCTAAACTAAACTACTCACTACGAGTCATACTAAACATAAAGACAATAGGTTTCAGCAAGATAAACATCAAAAGACAGAAAATAGAGAAAGTTTACAACAAGAAACAACAGCAAACAACTCTCAGCGTGTCTTCTGGCGGGTCGACAGGGATCCTGGCGGGTCGACAGGAGGCAGCTGGGTGGAATTTCTGCTATCTTCTCTCGATTTATTTCTCTCTAAACTGACTTTTTTTCTATCTGGAGCTCTTCCTAGGTTTAAATAACTTTCAAAGGCGGTTTCCATAGGTGGAGATCATGTCTGGTTCGTCCAAGAATAGAGAAGGTGCTCTGCCAGAAATATCTCTCCAAATTAGGCAGGTCGGTTTATGTCTGGCGGGGTCGACATGATCCTGGCGGGTCGACAGAAATCCTGGCGGGTCGACAGAACAGGGGACTTGTCTGGTTTGACCCTGTTCCTTTGCTCCAGTCGCTTGGACCCTGATTTTCTTCGTTTTAACTCTGCCTTGGGCTCAATTTTGCTCCAAATCGTCACTGAATCTGAAATTAGACAAGGGCAAATAACAGTACCATATTTCTAACCTAAATTGCATTAAATCTAACTAAAACTCAAGCATTTAATTGAAATTAAGGCCTAAAAGAGTTAAATATTTCGATGTGAAACCGTCTATCACTCAAAACATAAAATAAAATAAAGATGACAAGAACCAAATGAGCAAATGTGAACGCATACATGGAAGACTGCTTTAATACATGCATCAAGGATGAAAATCTCTTTCTAGATAGCCTCTGTCTAGAATATCCAAAAAAAAAAATGAAAATCTGATCGCACGGCATCACGCATTAAAAAGTAAAGCTAGAACACAAGCACATGTATCAGATTTGATTCTTTTATTTCGTATTTAAAAAACAATGCATACATTTACTGTTGAATAAAGAAGTTATTATTCTTTTAACAGTCAGAATATTAATACTATTACTAAAGTTTGAGTGTAGTACACTCTGGTGTACGAAGTCCCCAAGCATCCGAGTCTTTTTGAAATCCAAAATTCAAACAATTAATCTGAACCATTTAAGTTGTTTTCCATATTGAAATATCTTTGAAAGTCAAATTTTATATTAAAATTTTTTTTTGCTATGTATTATGATGTTTTTTTTTAAACAAAAACATTATAATTGGAATATTTGAAGTCATCCAATTTGAAAAAAAAAATCATAATATATAGTAAAAAAATATAAAATTTGGTCTCCAAAAATATTTCAATATAGAGAACTATTTGAAAGGTTTGAATTGATTATTTAAATTTTGAATTTTAAAAACGATTCTAGTGTACGGGAGATGATATGTTGTTGTGTAAACAAATAACTGAACATGTTACCGCAGATGTTCAGCGAAATTAGCCAATCCTCTTTTTAATAAAGAATCATTCGCAGGAAATATGAAAGATATATTTGACAAAGGGTTATGCTGAAATCATACACTTTCTTTCTATACAAACAAATATCAAAATAATGGAGATATTTTTAGTACCTGTTTTTCGTTTCATTCTAAAAATACATATTTAGTCCAGGGTCTGAATTCTTAACCCTCTCTAATTGGAATCCCGATGCCTTGACCTTGTAAAAAAGAAAAAAGAAACCTTAGTTGTAAACATCTAAAGAGATCGTTTAATAAAAAAACAGTGCTGAATTAAAATCTAATTTATAACAAAAATCTAAAAAAAAATGGTACGTGCATAATGATTTATAGATTATTATTTTTTCTTTTACATGATGAGCCCATATATTATTTTAATAATATCTCCTAACTAAAAATCAAATTTTATATTTTAAAATTTTTTAAGATTAATTATCACATGAGAAACTTTTTATTATTTTAAAATTCCAAAAAATATAGAAAAAAACTGTATCTTCAAAATATAACTGTTGATTTATTATTAATTATAAATATGTAGATGATATGACTTCAATTGAATTTATCGTTTTCAAACAAATTCAAATATCTTCATTTCTCAAAATCTAATAAATTTCATCTTATCTTAACTTTAGTAAATATTATTATACACCAAACCCATTAACAAACTCAAATCAACTAATAATCCAAATCACTGCTCTCCTCTTTACCCTCAGTCCACAAAAATACACAATCCTGAATCCTCCCACCTAATTACAATTCCATTGACCTGCTCTAGGTCTCTCTCTCCCCAGCTCTCACCTCCTTTCTCATTCTCATCCCTCCTCCCCAAGAAATCCCCACAAGCAAACCAATCCCCAGGGGAGAGGGACGAGAACACTACAGCTACCAAAAATCACCATCTCAAGTATCTCTTCGCTTCGATTCCTCTTTTTCCAGCTAGGACAAATCGATGCATAGATCGGGGGCAGTGATGGCGTGGAACGTGTTCAAGTTCTGTACGGCATTGAGAGGTCTCGGATCCATCATGATTCTCCTCGTCCTCGCCATCATTGGCGTCACCTACTACGCCGTCGTTCTCTGCAATTACGGCCCCGCTCTTTTCTCTGCCATCTCTGGATCCGGCACTGCCGGAGTTGTGGGTCCCTTCACTGCTCTCCTTGTTCTCCTCCTTTTCCATGCCCTGGTATGACTTTACTGATTTGTCTTGTTTGGTTAGTGATTAATGATTGATGGGCTCAGTTGAAATTGTTTAGAAAGATTGTGATTTAGATTGGATTTAAAGTGCCTATCTTTTGTTGGTCTATAGTCTATTTGGCTGTGTCTAATTAGAGTTAGATTGAAATTTATCTTAATCGTCTTTGATTTGTAGCATTATTCCTTGCACCTTGAGGTAGCTTATGAGCTGAGAATTATATAATTTGACTTGGTCGAAATAAAACTACTCAAAAGATAGATATTGTACCGGTACTAGGAGCAGTTACATGTCGACTCTTTGTTAATATTTTAGCCAAAGTATCACACTTTAACTGATTCGGCAGCATTCATTGGTTAATATTGGTAGATAATTCTTCTGAACTGCCTAGTTTTACTAATGAACTTCCATTGGCATGCAGCTGGGAATGCTTTTATGGAGTTATTTCTCTGTTGTATTGACAGACCCGGGCAGTGTGCCCCCAAACTGGAGGCCTGCTGTGGATGAGGAAAGAGGGGAGAGCTCTCCTTTAACTGGACCAGAGTTTGCTAGCCAGCCACTGCAACCGGGGCCCCTCGATGATGCAGGAACTCCAAGAGTAAGATACTGCCGAAAATGCAACCACTTGAAGCCGCCCCGCTGTCACCACTGCTCTGTTTGTGAGCCCATTTTTTTGGAAGTTGAATTCATGATATTTGTGTAGAATAGCTGACATTATATTATCATCTGCAAAAAGAAAAAAATGCATGCCATTTGTTGTACTTACGGTAGCAACTTTAGTTTCTGGCTCCTTTGAGAAGTGACTAGGACTTTATTCTAGAGACATAAATGAAGGCATAGGAGGAAAAACTATTAGAAAAATGTGTTTTGAAGCTAGATTAGTGATCACCATTAGACAAGGATATACGATAGATATATTTCTGAATAGCTGAGACATTTGTTAGTTAACCAAAAGTACTTCTAAGACAACCAAAGATGCCTTTGTAACATAGGAGCCAAAGGAACTATCATTAAAACACAAATCAAAAGCATTAGATAAATCAAGGTAGCTATGATCAGGATTTGTTTTTCCTAAATCCAGAATGGTCTCTTTCAACTGTTACTGGTACATATAAAGAACAAAAATATTAACAAAACATGACTTGGAAATATATAAAAGTTATATATGGGTCATTGACGTGGAAGTATTTAAGCAGGCCCACAATATGCAAGTGCATCTGATAGAAGAATATAATTGTTCTGGTTTGACATAGACGAATTGTATATACTATTGAACTGCACAATAGGGCAATATGGTCTCCTTTGATTACTTGCCTTTCATTCCGTAGTCAAGTTATGGTCTCCTTTTTAAACATTAAATTATGTTTATTTCTTGTCAATGAGGATAATGATGGCATTTTATGCAAAACACCATGCACTGAAACGTTTTGTTTATCAGCTTAAATTCAATATCCACCTTTTTTGGTAAGTATATGAATCTATTTAATTTCAGGTGGGAGATGTGTTCTTAAAATGGATCACCATTGTGTATGGGTTGTGAATTGTGTTGGAGCTTTGAATTATAAATATTTCCTTCTCTTCCTGGTATGTATTTCTCTATATTTGTATTCTCGATGCTTCTCTCTCAAGAGTAGTTAGATGAATAAAAATGGTTTTGTCATGTTTGAAGAGCATGAATCGTTTCCATTTGGGGTGTTCATGTTCTGTTGTATCCTTTCTCCAAATAACCTGAAAGTACATTATGTTCAGGTCACTCGAATAATCTTACACAAAATAACCTAATTATGCACCCATTAATTCACCATTTTCTTTCTTAGTTCATTGTTTCCCATTTAGTTGATTGATGAAATAACCTGACAATGCACAAAATAACACTGAAATAAATGACTTAACCAAGACATGAGACCTCAAACTTCTAGCATTTCTTCAGCCCAATTAGTTACCTTCCCTGAAAGGAAAGTTGAGTTCTGAATTGAATATTTTAGGTACTTCATTGTGAATGAATCAGTCAGAAACTCATGCAACAGCTGGTTTCTTCTTCCATCTTTATTTGTGTTTCTTATCTCTTTGTGATGTTCTTGAATGATGCACTAGAGGAGGTTTTGTGCTACTTCTGGAGAAATAGACTTTATAGTTATCTCCTTTCTAATTAAAACAGTCCTTACCATTCCAAGCTGTAGATGTTGGCTATACACTGACAGAATCACCAAATTATTATCCTAGGTTAAGAAATCCAAACTGATTTTCTCATAACTTCATTTTCATATATGAGTACCTATTTCCATAACTTCACTTTCAGATAAAGAGTAATTATATTACTTAATACATGATATACATTGTTTGATACTTGCAGTTTTATACATTTCTGGAGACCACATTGGTTACCTTATCATTGCTTCCTAACTTCATTGCCTTCTTCAGTGATATTGAAATACCTGGCACCCCTGGCACTCTTGCAACTACATTTCTTACATTTGGTACTATGATTCTATCCCTCCCACCCTCTCACATTTTCTGTTGTTTATTTTGATGATACTCTTCTAATAAAATTTATTTTCTTTTCTAATTGTAGTGTTGAACTTGGCTTTTGCATTAAGTGTTCTCGGCTTTCTAATCATGCATATCTCACTGGTTTCTGCTAATACTACTACAATTGAGGCAAGGATATGAAATAAACATTTGTTGAAAAAAATTCTCAAACATTTATTCAAGGTGGAACATAAGCAAATATCTTGCCCCATTTGCGGGGATACCCTAATTATGGTTTTGGTCATTAAACAATCTTTAAAGACACTTGCATGGGAAAATAATCTAGTTTTTTTCTCTTCTTCTCAAAAGGCGTACGAAAAGAAAACAACTCCAAAGTGGAAGTATGATCTTGGCCGGAAAAGGAATTTTGCTCAGGTTACTTTTCAGTTTCATTGTCAGTCTTGTTATGTATTTTGTATCATTATTTAAAATTTTGAACAGAAATAGCCAACTGGATATTTGGTTACCTTTTAGGTGTTTGGAACAGACAAGAAATACTGGTTTATTCCTGCTTATTCTGATGAGGATTTGAGAAGAATGCCGGCTCTGCAGGGCCTTGATTACCCTGTCAGGCCTGATGCTGGCATGCAAGAGGTATGACATGATACCTGACATTAGTTGGGCAAATACCTTGATTAATGGGGATTTGAGGTATACTTCTTTATTGTTGACCTAATAAATGGGAGAGCAAAATCAGATAAAGGTCAGAAAATTATTAGCTGGAGCATCCCATTTTCTCACGGTCAAAAGGATAAAAGTTACAGTAGGATTAGTGGTGGTTTGTTCGATAGGAGTTTTGAGTTGAGTGTATTTCATTGATGTTCTGTAAATTATTATAGTGTCAGTGTGTTAACTTAAAAATAATGCTAATATATCTCTATTGTATTATTTTTATTATTGTATCTTATATTTTGTAGTTTGGGATTATAGTAATTCAGTTTAGGCTTTGCTTTGTATTGCATTGTCTTGTTTAATTAATGGAAGAAGAGGATGAATAAATTTGACGTACTGTTGCAGTATGCGAGATATATGGCTAATACGAGAGTAAAAATGAAAAAAAAAAAGAAAATGAGGGGAAAAAAATGGTGATGTATAGAAGCGCAGTGAATGCTTTTCTTTATGTCAGAGTGTTTCTTTTGTATAATATAATTAAATTTTCTTCACTTTTTTTTCTTTGAGTAGTAGATCTAGGAAGTGATCGATCTAGTTTGGAGGTGGTTGTATGGAACAAAAGCATTGACTGCATGTGCGTAATAAGCATGGACTCTAGTGCTTAATACAATGTAAGTACATGCGGAAACTTGGTACATAGTGGACCCGTCATTCGTCTTGGAAGTTGAAATTGACGAGATTAAAAAAAGAAATAATGGAAAAGCCCATTATTGGGGAAGGTGCCCTTAAAATATGCTCCTTCAATGCTATTGCTATCAATCTACGACTATATCTTTTGGGAAATAATTTTAGTTGCCTCGTGCTATTTGTTAAGTCATTTCAAAATATTTTTATAGTTCCACACAGATCAGGAAGATTGCTGATGCTTAAATAATTTCATATATGTTCCCACGACAGGTTTACAGAATGGGTCTCTGAAGGTCTGGCCCCACTTTCATAACAAAGCTGCTACCTAATTAATATGTTAGACCGTCCAGTTAATAGCACTTAGTACTATGATCCACAGAAAACATGCACAAGTGGCATTCTTTCTTCTTATTATTATTTTCCTTCGGTGCTAACAAATTCCCTTTTTGCTTAATATAATCGAAGGTTTCCATCTGAATTTTTCGTTAAAGAATAAATTCAGTAACAGTATTGTACAAATCTTCCCTGTAAATGTCACTGTACCATTGTCCTTTCATAACAATACCAATCTAGTCCAAAAAAAGGTATGATAAATAATAACAAAAATATGCTAAAACATTTTCGGCAAGAAACTAGCAGTGTAAGTTGTGAGAAAACCAACAGCATCTTATCCACTTTTGTTCTTTTTTCCCCTTTATGAAATATCTTCCAAGAGTAAATTTTGAGGTGTTTGTTGGATAATGGTACCACTCTGGATCAAAATCAATATAATAATAATCGCATAAAGGAGATATATGAACTTGTAACTTAAGATTTTGGCAAACATATTGCAGAAGAAGGCAACTAAACTATCTTTAAGGTACAATGTAAAAAATCTAAATTTAAGCAGTACAATGTAATTCGTTTAAACTAATTTGTAATCTACACCACAAGCAAAATCATTTTTTTTTCTAATTTAAGAAGGCAACTAAACTATCTTTTTTTTTTACGTTTTTATTCATTCATGACTCCATGAAGTTCTGGTCCAATGTGAAGGGAGGAAGTCAACTCACATATACATCAATAAATTCAAGCAAAAGAAGAGGTACATTTGGATCTCAACCTCATTCATCTCCTCACCCAATTCAGCTCTAAGCCATCCATGGACTTTGATTTGGAGCTCCGAGCTGTCCCCAAAGTTGCGGCGGTGGTGATTCTCTCCGTGACCTATGCCCGTTTCATCTCGTCCCATCTACGTCCCGGCCTTCCCCGCCTCCTCCCTCTCCTACCTGTACTCTCACTCTTACCTTTCCTTCCCATGCTCTTCACCAGCATTCACTTTCGCACCAATGCCGGCTTTTTCATATCCTGGCTGTGTCTCTTCAAATTGCTTCTTCTCTGCTTCGGCCGGGGTCCACTTGACCCGTCCCTCCCGTTCATATCTTTCCTCTCTCTTGCTTCTCTACCAGTCAAATTGCCTACTACAAATGATCCAAAAAATCAATCATCTTTCCATTCCCTATCTCCGAAGTATCTCCTAACCACAGCAATTAAAGCAGCCTTATTCGCCGGCCTGCTCTCTCTGTACCGTTTCAGAGACCAAATGCACCCCTATTTATTTCTTGTTATGTTATGCTTCCACATATACCTTTCTCTAGAACTACTTCTGGGAACTGCTGCTATTCTGGCTGGGGCAATACTCGGCATGGAGTTCGAGCCACAGTTCAATAAACCATATTTTTCCAGCTCGTTGTGTGATTTCTGGGGCCGTCGGTGGAATTTAATGGTATCTGCCATTCTTCGGCCATCCGTGTACATCCCGGTGAGATCTTGTACGGGTCGTGCGGCTGCGGTTATCGCTACATTCATAGTATCAGGCATAATGCACGAATTGATGTTTTACTATATCACACTTCTTCCACCGAATGGTGTGGTGCTGTTGTTCTTCATTCTCCATGGAATTTGTACAGCAGTTGAAGGTTGGTATGCCCAGCATGGAAACTGGTGGCGACCTCCGAAAATATTGGCGACAGTTGGTGCTGTAGCATTTGTGACTTATACCAGCTTTTGGTTATTTTTCCCGGCGATGCTACGAGGTGGCGCTCTCGAAAACGGTATGATGGAGATTGAGTCCATCATTGGGCTTTTCACAGGTGACATGTACTTGGTGAAAGATTAATTGTCGGAGATTATCCCTGGCCTACTCAATTAATTAGTTAGCAATCTTAGCAAATTCCAGCTAGCTAGTAAGGGTTTGTTTTTGTTTTTTTTTTTTCTTTTTTTTGTCCAAAATAGTTTTATGTTTATTTAAATAACATTTCTTTACATGTTCTTAAAGCAATTTTCACTGTAAACAAGACTTTGTATTTACATAGAAATTGTTGTTTGTCCAGTTGATGATGAACTATACATAAACGATTTTGTGAAGAAAAGTAAGGTGTAGATCCTGAAAACAAATTACTAATCTTTGTAATGCTTTAAAAAGTACGACATTGTCAGTGGTCCTTGTTTCCAGGTTTCTTCCTTCGCTTCACCAAATCCATCCATAAACCTTAAAAAAGTTTAATTTGACTTTGAAAAAAAAAATTAAGGTGTTTCCTGCGTGCTGGAGGAGACTAATAAAATATATTGATAATTGATTCAGTTACTGTCGCATTTTATATGGTCATCCAGAAATAATTATATATGTATTTCGGATTTTAAATTTTTGAAATTTTTATATTTAAAAGTAAAGCATACAAAAGACAACTAATCTATGCATTCAGTCAAAATTATGACATATATAAATTTGAACAATTAAATAGAGATTTGTTAATTTGTTTTAAAGTGCAAGTATTAAAGTTTTGTTGCTAAGTCCAGTAGCAACTTTGCTCATTCCATTCCCTAGTCAACCAGAGAAAAATCATTTTCCGGGAAAGCGAGACATAACAAAGTGACTTTGACCTCACTTTTTCTTTATACTAATTCTAACGCTGGCTGTATCTTTCCTTTGAAATAACAAAGAGACTACCAAATACTAATTTGCCCAAGTTAAATCATACCGTTTTGGTTTCTATAATGTTTTTATCACACCCAAATATCTGGTAAGTGGTAACCATACTTATGACCGAAATTTTATTTAGTTAAAAAAATGACAAAATTTAGATTTGATATCAGATTTATTATTTTAAAGGAGATAATTTGATCTAATATATATCGCTTCCTTTAATAGCACGGATTTGACGATGCCACATAAATGTAGCTGTAATAGCGTGCCATGGCCCATGAAGAAGATCATGCATTTTAGATGTGTTAACTGTTAACGTTCCACCATGACTATTCCTGTCTCTATCCTTCTCATTTTCTTCCTTTTCTTCCGGAATATTTTGGTCAAGTCCGAAGTCTTCTGTGCGGATGTACCCAATTTAGCAGCCGGTGTTTTTGTCATTTGTTATGCATTGTACAACTGTACAAGTACAACTCACGATAAGGAGACTCAGAATATGACACTTAATTAATCAATTAATACTTAAACAGTAGTAATTTATAGTGCTTTTGACATCTCAAATCAAATTGGTGACCCCGCAATTATTGTATTTTTTTCCCCTTTGAAAGGAGTACATAGTAGGACGTGTCTCCATATCATTGGAAGAAGTGCATTAGTTTAAGAACAGCTAGGTTTATTTTTCCCTCTTGTAGTTTGAAGGATTTGTTTATGCAAATAAAAATGTAGACGCCAATTTAGTTTTCTTGACCAATTATAAGAATTTTTCTTATTGAAAACTTGAAAGATCGATTTAGGTTTTTAAACTAAATTGCTTGTTTAAGAGAAAACACTTAAATACCAATACTTAATTTCTTTTTCCGTCTTTTTTATTTTGGAATTGCTTAAGATCATCTCTAAGATTCTATCATCCCATCATCCCTCCTTAATGCATTTATAGACGTGTTTAATTTATTCCATTTTTAGAAAATGCGTTAATTCTATTTTAGAAAGTCTAGGGATGAGATGATGAATGCTGGGGAAGATGAGCCAGGGGATGAGGACAGAGCGAAAGTGAATCCGAGGGGGAAGAGGGGGAGGGAGTGAAACAGAGAGGGAGGGAGGGAGTTAACTGTTCTACTTAAACAAAATAATTGTTCTAGTTAAATAAGTAATTATTATAACCGTGAATACTAATTGTTCTAACTGTGAATACTAACTGTTCTAATTAAAATACTAAATGTTCTAGTAAATAAGTAATTGTTCTTATTAATATGAGTAATTAATTGTTCTAGTTCTTAAACTAATTGATCTAGTTGGCGACTGGAAAAAAAAATTCCAAAGAAGAAGGAAAATAACGAATCAGAGGGAGGGGGGGAGGGGGAGTGACGACGAAAATGAAAAGTAGTATTCATCTCCCAGAGGATGATGGGAATGACGGTGAAAATGAAAAACAGTTAATTACGCATTTTCTTAAAATGGAAAACGCGTCACTAGAATGATGAGGATGATGAATATTGGAGATGATCCTTATAAAATCCGCATTTTATTTAGCACTTATTTAACCTAGATTTGGTACTCGGCCAACGCCAAAGCAACACAATAGTCTGCAGAATCTTTACATTGATATCATTTTATAGGAAATGTTTCGTAAATATCTCAACAAAATTGCACAAAGTTCTTAAAATCAAATGAATTTTAAAAAAAAATTATATAACATACATGGCGGATATAGACTTTTTATTTTTTAAGCCTAGGCACCATGAATAATTAAATACATTTAATATAAAAATAAAATAGCAAATAATATTTTTAATATAAATTATTAATTTTTTTTAACCAAATCAGTTCTGTTTGTCAATTTACTAAGTCATAAAGATGTAACTTTTTAAAACTTTAATACAGGGCAAAGAAAGTTATATAAATTTATTTGGATTATACTTATCACTTTAATTTAATTCGTAATATGATACATAGAATTAATTCAATAGCTTTATTTAACACATTTGTTTATTTCACCACCACCATGAACAAATGAATAGTAAATTAATTCTATTTATTTAAATCATCTGAAACCTATTCAGAATTTAAATTTTGTCACTTTAACTTTAATTTTTTCAGGAGATTGCAGACCTATTGCAATTGATATTGCTAATTTAGAAAATCACACTCAATAAACAATTTCAATAAATCAAAAGAGTACAGAAGCAACAAGCCACAAATGCAAGAAAAAACAAAACGAAACTCACAGGCGCAGAAATATACGGAAGACAAAAATAAATAAACATGAATCAACCATAGAATTAATATCTAGAGGCACTTCCGGAGCATAAGAAAAAACTAATTCCAACTTAAGGCTAGGCATTCATTCCAATTTAAGCCTGGCACTAGAACTTTCACATCTTAAAATGCAATGAAAACTAATGATTGGATTTTAATTTTCATAAAACAACCCTCGGCACTTGCCCCTACATTAAGTCCGCCACTGACAACATAAGGAACGAACCTGTCCCTTTTATACTACCAAAAACTCTGATTCTTAGGTTCAGATTCCTAATTTTACAAGCGCAAACCACATTACCACATACCAGATCTTGCAAAATTGCGTCAAAAGTCATTTGCTCAGACTTAAATAAAATAAAGAACAACAAAAATTAGATTTCTATAGCTTGTATTTTCGTACATTTTTTTTTTTTTGTTAACAGAAAACAATATATGCCCCCCTTATGCCCAAAGGTCTTTCCACATATCTTCCCAACTTTAAAACGTGGCAAAAGTTAATGAATTTGTTTGCTTCAGCAATGGCCATCTCAGGATTAACCAATAAACCGATAAACAATGTATTAAGAAGAAATACAAAATTACATTGGAACTATCCTCCCTATCCCAATAACAAAAGTTCCCAATTGAACAGCAAAATAACTGGCACCTGTTGAAGTTCCAATCAAAATTTGGCCTAATTCAAAGCAATCAACCTCTGAAACAATCCTAAGCTTAAGCCAAATTGATGTAGCAATAGCAATGCATTCTTGCAACACAGTATATCATCAGAATGGTTACTTACCAGCCTACGGGCTTTTATTTCAAAAAAAAAAAAAAAAAGAATGGTTACTTACCAAAGGCTTCCAAAGCCAATCAAAGCAAGACACTCCGCCACAACTATATCATCAGTATGGTTTCTCAATATGGGTGGAAAGAACAACCAATAACCAGTACCAGCCACAAACCCCAATGTCAGTACCGGCCGTACCGATACAGGCGGGACCCACCAATTTTTATGCCTGACCCACCACCCCTCCAGTGCCGTGCAAACCCCATGCAATAGGAAGAACAAACTCACCTCTCCTGTCGGCTTGTCTAGAGTAATGTAGCAAAACAAGAACTCGTGCATTAAACCCGACATGGCAAATGTAGCTATTACACCGGCCATGGGACCATACCGGTTTCGAATCGGGTGGTACACTGTTGGTCGAAGGATGTCGCTCACCATTAGATTCCATCTCCTGCCCCAGAAATCACGAAGAGAACTCGAAAGATAAGGCTTGTTGAACTGCGGCTCGAGTTCTGTCCGGAGAAACCAACCAACGGACCATGCTGTGGTAAAGAGAACCAGATCAAGTGCAATGTAGAGGTGAAAGCAATAAAGGGAGAAGACAATGTATGAGCTGAGCCGCTGTTTGTACCGGTAGATAGAGAAAATAACAGAGACAAGCGCAGCTTTGGTTGCAAGGGAGAGGAGAGAAAAGTGCGTTGGTGGGTCTTTGGGGTTTTTGGCTTTGATGGGAAGAGAAGAGAAAGCGAGGAAGGAGAGGAGAGGGAGGGAAGGGGAGAGCGGAGGGAGGTCGAAGGAGAGGAGGAGAAGTTTGAAGAGAGCGAGCCAATTGAGGTAGAAAGCGGAGATGACGCGTAAATGGATGGTGGAGAAGATGAAAGGAAGGAAAGGGAAGAGAGAGAGAACGGGGAGGAGGGAGAAGAGACGGAGCAGGCCGGGGCGGAGGCGGGAGGAGGCGAAACGGGCGTAGGAGAGGAGGAGGAATGCAGCGGCGCCAAATTTTGGAAAGTTGTATAGATCGTCGGAGAAGGAGAAATCCATTGTTTATGGCTTTGTAAGTGGTAGGCGCGAATCTTATGAGGTGTCTCGTCGGAACTTCGCAGCACGAGTTGAGTGTGATCCGGATCTCTCGATGATTTCACATTAGCAACTTGTGCATTATAAAGAGATTCCGATCTATTTTATTTAGACCTGTCTGTGTGCATGTTTTAACGTTTAACGTTACGTTAATACTAAACGAAACGTTAAACGCATGAAAAGTCAGTTGCGTTTGGGCCGACGTACCGTAAACATAATTGAGCCCTTACGTTACGTTTATTTTCGTTGTTACGTTTATTTGCACCTCTAGTTGGGACTGCATAACGTAAAAAACGACCACGAAATAAAGTCATCTCGTTAACCATTGCGTGTTGAGACGGAAAAAAAATTACATTTTCGTGTTGCGTGACGTCCAATAAATTTTTGTTGCATTGTCCGTTCCGTTCACTTTCAACGATCAAAACGACTTAACCGTATCAATCGTGTAACCGTTCTTTCATTCTAATATAAATAGAAACAAACGCTTCTCATTCATAACCAGCAGCCCTTTAAATCAAACATTAGAATTGAAGCAAAGGATCTTAATAGAAGCTGTGTCCTTCTACCAATAGTCCTTTAAATCAAACATAGAATTGAACAATCGTGACAGAATTTTACCACTCAGCGAAAAAAGATTGATTCAACTGTCCCATCTTCAAAATAAAAAATCAAATAAATAAAACTATATCACTTCACATGTACATGCTATATAATTTCACAATCATTATGTCAAATTCCAAAGAAGAAAATAATTGAACATACACATGTAATTATGCAAAACAAGAAAAAAGTAATTATACATATACATGTGTATACGGTAAAATCCAAAACTCCCACTATTTTAGTGAAATTCAAAGCTTATCAGATTAAAATAGGAAGAAAGTAAATTGCACGAAAAATCAAATCAAACCAGATAAAATAAAAGAACATCAGAGCAAAACTATTTTTCCGGAGGTAAACTTTCATTAACTTAAAGAAAATCAAAGAGACTGGTACACCTAAGGTGTTCAATAATCCTCTCACCCTTATCCGACTTGATTACTTCAGGTAACCCTTAACAACTCCACCAGGCAAGAACAAATTGCTCAGTACAACCCGATCACATCCAAAATCCACAGCCCACGACCTCAACAGCTCTCTCTAGCACAGTCTGGTAAAGGCGCATGGCTCATCTCTGGTGCCATGACTAGTAGTACTAGAAGTAGAAGGAGAAGAGGGAGAGATAAGGAGAAGGGATAGAGAAAGGCTTGTCTGAACTTGGTATTGCAAGAGGTGCTGGTGAAGGTAGCGATTGGAGACTTGGTATTTCAAGAGGTGAGGATAGCAATTGGAAACTTGGTATTGCAAGAGGTTCTGGTGAGTGGTGAGAGTAGCGATCGGAGACAAAAGAAGAGAGATATGAGGCGGAGAAAGAGAGAGAGAAGAAATAAAGGGGTGTGCGGCGCAGAAATTATGCGAGCAGTGGATCCATTATTAGATTAGGTTTCGCAGAGTCTCGTTGAACGAAACAAACGAAATAACGATCACGAAACATGTCTGTTTCGTTAACCGTTTCGTTACATCAACGAAACTGGTTTTCATTTGCGCTGACCGTTTCATTTCTGAAACGAAACCAAAATTCTTGATCGTTACCGTTCCGTTTTAGACGAAACGAAACGGTCGGACGGTCGAAACGGGTGCCGTTTTCACCCCTACCTCTAGTTTATGTATGGGCCGAAAGAGCAAAAAACAATCGGCCTCATTTTAAACGCCTTGTTATATGATAGTGGCAAAACAATCCGAAATCCATTAACGACGGAGACAACGAGGAACGGATAAGGGTTTCACCAAGAATGTGCCACATCGCCACTTTTTTCGTATGCTTCCTCCTCTCTCTTCATCTCTTTCTTCTCTCTTTGGATACCGTGTGGGAAGAAGGGAAGAAGGGAAGAAGGGAAGAAATTTATTATAAATAACCCAAACTCTTCACAAAGTTACACACTTTCCAATACTTCTTCCCATTTCTTCCCTTATTCCCTTCTTCCACACCTCATCCAAACGGAGCCAGAGTCTCTCTCGCACATTGCCCATGACAAATTGAGATCTGTGCAACCTCTCAACCCATGTGAGTGCGACGATGGCAAGGCAGATCATCGTGCGACTGTTTCTCCTCTCCGATCGTCTCCATCAAAGACCCCTATCCTCTATTACCACAGTGAAGCCACAACTTTTATTCCTTCATTGTCTCACACCTAGGCAACTCTTCCCCTTCAATATTGGAGAAGGATCTGTCTCCGCTTGCCCCAGCTCTAACTCTAACTCCTCCTCCGTTCTGACCGGACAGCTCTTCCCCTTTCTCTTGACTTTTTCTTGTTTCTCATGGCTTTCTCTTGAAATTTTCAAACATTGTTCTTGGCTTTTTGGTCGGCTTTCGATTTCAGACATTGTTCCTAACAATGGTCTATGATGAATCAAACTCTGAGGCCACTCTAAACATTTTTGTTTTTACTGGTATACATCCTTTTTAAGTACTTGTGACTTTGCTCTGAATTGATTTGTTTTTGTGATGGCTTGCTATAGTTTAAACATTTTTGTTTTTGTTGAAAAGCTTTTGCGTTGAGGTTCACCACTCGTGGCTTCTATGACAAGTGTGAGGATCATTGATGGCTGCTTGACCCCTTTGTACCTTGTACTAGGTCGGTAAAAGGCTATATTTTTTTTGGTACAACTTCAGGGACTGATACGTGATTCAATTAACTTCTAAGGACTTTTTTGTAAATTTGTTTGAACTAGTAAGGACCTGTTTGTGATTTTGACAGAAAACTAAGTAATTTTCAGTGTTCTTAGAATTTTGTGATTTGTATTTCAACCTTGTACTTTGACAAAAATTATCAAAAAACTGAGTATTTTATTTTTCAACCTTTTACCTCTTTTGTTTTTAAGTTTTTTTTATGAGAAATTGTGTGGTTTTACTGAGTTACAGAACCATATTTTTCTATTATGAGTTTCATTTGCATCATGAGTTATGAACTAATTTGTATAATATGAAGTGACTTTTAATTTTGCTTACAAAATTGCTATGTTACAATTTGTAAAGTGTGATTTGGATGAAGTCTAAGAAAGTTTATCTGGAGAAAAAAAAAACAAAAGCAACATTTATAACGTTTTAATGTTTGTATCGTTTAAACAAATGAAACATTAAGCGGAAGAAAAAGTTCTTACGTTCAATAAACGAAACATTAAACGTAAGTGTTCATTTTCGTAGACATTATGATCGTTTGAGAGGTCTAATTGTATTGTCTAGGACAAAATGTCGTTATTGTCTTTATCCGTCAATAATATATAAATACAACAACAACAACAACAACAACTAAGTCTTTTGTCCCAAACAAGTTGGGGTAGGCTAGAAAGAAACCCAACAAGAGAACACATCCAAAAACAAAAAAAAAAATATACAAAACATAAAAATACTAATAGTAAGACTAGCCATACTAATAATAATACCTCTAATAATAATAGTAATAGTAGAAACCTAGACCTCGACTGTGACCTAATAGAGAGACCTACAAACCTATGGCATCGCTCCTACCCCTAAGTTCCTACGTCATGGCTCCGGTACATGAATTGCTAACTTCCAAGCGCTCCTATCGATCGCCAACTCCTTGGAGACGTTCCATTCTTTAAGGTCTCTTTTCACCGCTTCTTCCCATGTCAATCTTGGTCTCCCTCTCCCCCTCCGGGTGTTCTCGAAATGATTAAGAATTCTGATACGTACCGGTGCCTCTGGAGGTCTGCGTTGGATATGTCCAAACCATCTCAAACGATGTTTGATCAGCTTCTCCTCTATTGGTGCGACCCCAACATCGCAGGTCTAATCGTTGTCCTGTAGAACTTGCCTTTTAGCTTCTGCGGGACTTTCTTATCGCATAGGACGCCTGATGCTTGTCGCCATTTCACCCACCCCACTCTTATCCTGTGACTAACATCTTCATCTATCTCGCTATCGCTCTGCAGCATCGACCCTAAATATCGAAAAGTATCTTTCGTAGGTACTACCTGCCCGTCTAGACAGACATCTCCGTCCACTGGTCGTATCCCACTAAACTCACACCCCATATACTCCGTCTTAGTTCTACTAAGCCTAAACCCTTTGGACTCTAGAGTTCGTCTCCACAATTCCAATTTCCTATCGACCTCCGTCCTACTCTCATCGACTAACACCACATCGTCCGCAAAGAGCATACACCAAGGAATCTCTCCCTGTATATCCTTCGTGATCTCTTCCATCACTAAGGCAAAAATATACGGGCTCAAAGCTGATTCCTGATGTAGTCCTATTTTAATAGGAAAGTCACTAGTTACACTATCACATGTCCTGATGCAAGTAACGGCACCATCATACATGTCTTGGATGAGGGTAACATACTTTGTGGGGACTTTCTTCTTTTCTAGTGCCCACCACATAACTTTCCTTGGCACTTTGTCGTATGCTTTCTCCAAATCAATGAAAACCATATGTAGATCCTTCTTTCGCTCCCGATATCTCTCCATCAATTGCCTTATTAGGAAGATGGCCTCCATGGTTGACCTCCCAGGCATAAAACCAAATTGGTTTTTCGAAACGTTTGTCATCCGTCTCAAGCGATGTTCTATCACTCTCTCCCAAAGATTCATTGTATGACTCATAAGCTTAATCCCTCTATAGTTTGTACAGCTTTGAGCATCCTCTTTATTCTTGAAGATTGGTACTAGAGTGCTTCTCCTCCACGCATCTGGCATCCTATTTGATCGGAAAATGCTATTAAATAGTTTGGTTAACCAAACTACAGCCACATCTCCGAGGCACCTCCATACTTCGATTGGTATGTTATCAGGTCCTAGAGCCTTACCTACTTTCATTCGTTTTAAGACTTCTTTCACCTCGGACTCTTGAATTCTCCTAACAAAACGTCTATTGGAGTCATCAAAGGAGTCGTTCAACACAATTCCTAAGTCGTCATCCTCTCCATTGAATAACTTGTTGAAGTAATCCCTCCACCTATTCTTGATCTCATCGTCCCTCACTAAAAGCCTATCAGTCTCGTCCTTGATGCACTTCACTTGGTTTAAGTCTCTCGTCTTCCTATCTCGAAGCTTGGCTATCTTATACACGTCCTTCTCACCCTCATTCGTACTCAGCTTCTGGTATAGATCCTCATAAGCCCGACCTCTTCCTTCGCTCACAGCTTTCTTTGCATTCTTCTTGGCCAATTTGTACTTCTGCGCATTGTCGTCGGTCTTGTCATGGTGCAAGCATTTGTAGCATTCTTTCTTTTCTTTAATAGCTTTCTGCACTTCGTCGTTCCACCACCACGTATCTTTGGGTTCGCGGTTGCTTCCTCTAGTAACTCCAAGCACTTCCGTAGCTACCTTTTGAATGCTAGCTGACATATCTGTTGACCCTAAAAATTAAGCCCTGAAAACCAAAGTACAAAATACAACTTCAAGACAAAACCAAATTGCGAAAGCCAGAAGTCAAACAGCCAAAACTCAAAATCAAATTACCAAAAATACCAAACAAACTCCAAAAATCCTCAAAATTTACCCAAAAATTCCTTAAGAAATATGGTGATTTATCATAATTTTTAAACCCCAAAAATACCCACACAAATGCCAAATTTTGCAAACAAACCCAAAAAGTTCACAAAATTACTAAAATAAATCCATAAGGAATTTTCCAAAACCAGTTGAACCATTAGATTCCTTATATTTTTCTAAACTCACCCATAAATGTTCATCAAAAAATACCCATGGGAAGACCCCCAAACAATTTATTTTGTTTCAGCCATAAAGAAATAAAAGAAAAGGCATGAAAATCAAGTGAAAATCCCACAAAAATCGGAAGACCCTGTCGGGTGCGCCCATTGCAGAGGATCCCAGGGAGGCCAAGTGTGTCGCTGCCCCCTGGATGAGTTACTGTTTGTGTTTAAAAAAGTTGTGTGCGCCTGTTTCATACACCGAAGGTTCACACCTCTTCAATGGTTTGCATTGGCTCACAGAAGAACAGACACGCCTATCTCACTCTGTCTTGCGCTGGCCCACCTGCAGAGTCGCCCCTCCCAGAGTAAAAAGGAGAAACAGAAGAGGAGGGCTGCGATTTCTTACCGTGAAGGCCAGGTGAAAAAACGAGTGAAGGGGAAAAGCTCGGCGACGTGGCTCCTTCTCCATCCACAAACTCAAAACCAGAGCCCTGCCCATGGTTTCGGCGAAACTGGAGCCCTAGCGCAGCCAATGCCAGGCCGTTGGATCAAGATCAGAAGGTGAAGATCCTCATGGCTCAAAACCAAAACCCTAGGAATCTCAGCCTATAAAAGGCCCCCAAATCGAAAGGGAAAGAGGAAAAAAAGAGAGACGAGAAGCCGCCACCTTGGGCTAGGATTTAGACAATTAATTAAGGAATTAGAAGAGAAATTGGGGCTAGGCATTTCATCAAATACTAGGAAAAGGAAGAAAGAGAGAGGAAATTGAGTGAAGTAAGGCTGTAATCTCCTCTGTACAGATCAAATAAAATAGATTTGAAGTTTCAATTTGTTGTTTTGATTATTCCTTTTCTCCAACTCGGCCACCAAACAATGGTGTGCTTGAGTGCATGTAATACAGCTCTTATGAACCATGGTCTGCAGCGTAGCAGCAGTCATGGTCATAAGATGGCTTTAGAAAAGATGCTTCATGAGGGTTTAGAGCCTAGCTCTTCGCTTCATGGAGTATTCTCATGCCAAATGTAAAGGCAGCCATGGCCATCACTTGAGGGTTTGTAGCACAGCTCAACTCTCTTGTGAAGGCTTTAACTTGACATGGTGTTGTGTCAGAGCGCTGGCTCTGGCCTGGCCATGCTCAAGATGTTACCAATCCATAAAATGGCATAAAAATAGTGAAGTCATGTCAAATTCCAACCAGCCCCTTTATATGTGTAGTTAGGATAAAAGCTAGGACACAAACGCATAAATAATGTAGATTCAGCATTTCCATAGGCATGCCTTATATTGTTATCAAATAAAAAAATATATATGCATGAATGTACAATCTGGCCAGCAGTAGAAATAAACAAAAATCAAGGTTTCCTTTGCATAAAAACATAAAGATACATACAGGAAAAGTTTATAAATATTATGAGGAACATGTTTATAAAATTTCAGAATTTTTGAATAAGTATAAGGGTGCTTTTCCATTTACTATCTAAAAGGACAGAAAAGATTGCATAAATAAGTGAATATTTTGCCAAAGGAGAGAATATCTCAAAGCTTCTTTTAAACAAACTCCACATGCCTTGTTTAAGCCACTTGTAATTGGTTTTACTGCATTTTATGCAACTCAGACAAAACTATCTCAAAACAGTAATTAAATTGCTAAATGTGAAAAGGTTGCAAATTGTAACAAATGTCAAATTGCTTGTTCTTACATTTGCTGTTAATTTGAACACATGAAACAAGACTAAACATACCTAAATTGAGTGTCAAATCAAATCTTACTGCTGCAAAACGAGTTACATGCAAATAACAATTGGAATGAAAATACACTCTTCTGCCCCATGCTTCACCCAGTAGATTGCGATGATTCAAATTGAAATGAATGCATATACAAACTAAAATCGACTTCCTGAAGCTGTCCAAGTAGTCGCTGGCATCAAAAGATGGCTCGGTAGCCCCCATCAGATGAGTTCATTCCTGTCCAAATGAGAGCTGATGTGTTTCAGTCAAAGTCACTTCTCTCCAAACTTCTCTACGTCAAATTGAACTCATCAATGCCTTCTACATACCTTCTTAAGTATGTACAACCTCCTTCTGGCAGAGAAAGGGAGCTAGAAAAGCTCTAATCGCCATCAATGGTACACGAGGCTCCTCAGGCTCCACAGTGTCGTACAAGCCTCCATGGTCCCAACCAATTGCATGGTCGTGTTCTCCTTGAGATCACAAATCCAACGAAACAAATTTCGGCCAAAACGGAGAACAGAGCAGCCATGATTTCGCCGGCGAAGTTTCAGGGGCTTTTCTGCAAAAAAGCCAAAATCTGTTGGGGAAGATGGGTTCAAACCCACGTTCTAACTGATCCTCTGTGGCCAGATCTCGTGTGATGAGTCACTGACACGATTAAACTCATTACACCAAAGCAAACTGATTTAAAATGAATAAACATAAATAAAAGCCACGTCAGCGCCACGCCAGAGCCAGTCAGCTGCCGACTCGCCTTTCTCTGATGACGTGGACCAACCAGAAATTGCCAAATAAACAGAAAACTTCAAAAATTAATTAAAAATAGTAGGAAGCTCAGAAAAATTCAAATAAAATATCCATAAAATCCTAAAAATCCAAATAAACCAAATTCACTTATATTTTGATATGAAAATATGTCAAAGTAGTGGCCTTTTGTATTTTTGAAGTATTTTCGCCTTAAAAATGGATTTTAGAAAACTTCTTGAAAGATGCTAAGTATTTTCGAAATAAAATTTCTAATGTGCTATCTTCAAAAAGCTAAGTCTACTTGAGTACAAATATTTTCAAAAGCCTAAGTGATTTCAAAAATGATATCTTCCAAAGTCAAATATCTTCTAAGATTAAATATTTTTAAGTAGAAAAGTACTTTCAAAAGTCAAAGCTACAAAAGGCCAAGGTGAATAAAATCATCAAATATCTCAAGAGAAACATCAAGAAATTAAAAGTCCAAACACGAAACCAAAGTCAAAGCCAAAACCTCTTCGTATGAGGAAAAGTCCCTCACTAAGGTTGAGATCGACCTTAGATGACTGAGAAAATGAATTCTTACGGGCCCCCTTCGTCCAAAGAATTCCATTTTGTTCTCACAAGAAGATCGACTAAGATGATCCCGAGAACCGACTCTTATTAAGAAGACCGATGAAGATGGTCCCTAGGGTCGTTAAAGAACCAACTCTTATTAAGAAGACCGATGAAGATGGTCCCTAGGGTTGCAAAAGAACCAACTTTCGTCGAGTAGCCATTAAAGAGGACCCGAAGGTTGCAAAACTGCTTTTGTTCTCACAAGAAGACCGATTAAGATGGTCCCGAGAACCGACTCTTATTAAGAAGACCGATGAAGATGGTACCTAGGGTCGTTAAAGAACCAACTCTTATTAAGAAGACCGATGAAGATGGTCCCTAGGGTTGCAAAAGAACCAACTTTCGTCGAGTAGCCATTAAAGAGGACCCGAAGGTTGCAAAAATGCTTTCGTTCTCACAAGAAGACCGACTAAGATGGTCCCGAGAACCGACTCTTATTAAGAAGACCGATGAAGATGGTCCCTAGGGTCGTTAAAGAACCAACTCTTATTAAGAAGACCGATGAAGATGGTCCCTAGGGTTGTAAAAGAACCAACTTTTGTCATGGCCGCCCAAGAGGCCCCGAAGGTTGCAAAACTCTTTTCACTCTCATAAGAAGGCCAGTCATAGCCCCGAGAGTTTACCAGAAATAACCTCAAGTGAAGCCTTCCCTTTTATCAACCAAAAACCTTTTCTAAACCAAAAATCTATTTCTCTGTTAGTCCAGTTAGAAACCTTTTGTCGATCCTTAATTGGGTCCCGTCTATTAGATTTGGTACCATCAATTAAGTCCTCCTTAATAGCACTCCATAAGCCTCTTTTCTTAGCCCATTACGTCAACACCCTTTACATCCCTTAATCAGAGGTTCTCGTAGGCAACTACGGGGTAATTAACAGTAGGGGCTTGCGCCTACTGGAAAGAAATGACCCGCTAAATTAAGAAACTTCTTTAAGTAGCGACCCTGTATAGGGTTCTCTTGTGTTGAGAGATACCCGCCATAGAGATCGAAACCTTAAGGGAGGTGAATCTAAGGCTATGTTCCCATTGTTCTTCGAGAAATTCCTTCGAGGAGAATAATGACGAAAAAGCCGCGACAGATTCTCTGGCACGCCCGGTGGGACATCTTTTTCCTCTCATCTTTGGAATTTAGAGGGTAATGTAAAAGGCTAGGGAAAGTAAAAAAAAAAATGATAAAAAAAAATATATATATTAATAAAAAAAAAATGAAAAACTTCAAGTGCATTTGTATCAACAGCCCACCGCGTGCGCGACAGATTCTCTGGCACGCCCGGTGGGACTTCTTTTTCCTCTCATCTTTGGGGTTTAAAGAATATAATGTAAAGGCTAGGGAAAGTAAAAAAAATTAATAATAAATAAATAAATAAATAAAATTGTTAAGTATTTTGTATCAAAAGCCCACCGCGTGCCATACAGATTCTCTGGCACGCCCGGTGGGACTTCTTTTTCCTCTCATCTTTGGGGTTTAAAGAATATAATGTAAAGGCTAGGGAAAGTAAAAAAAAAATAATAATAAATAAATAAATAAATAAAATTGTTAAGTATTTTGTATCAAAAGCCCACCGCGTGCCATACAGATTCTCTGGCACGCCCGGTGGGACGTCTTTCTCCTCTCATCTTTGGGATTCGAAGGGCGACGTAAGGGCTAAGGAAATTTTAATGAACACTCCTAACGGTAACATTTGAGTTGGTGTTATTGCAGGAAGGAATGACGTTCGCATCAATTGACATGTTCAAGCCAACGGGAGTTCTCCAGATCGGAGGAGTGCCGATCTGCTACAACAACGAGTTCACAATTGGAGGCATGCCGTTTGGACACTCTTATGTGCCCGTCGTTCAAGTCGCCGATGGTACTTTTCAATTGGCCAAAGTCGTGGTGGAGGAATCGCTCGAGGAAGTGGTGGAAGTCTCAAAAATCGTGGAGGACCCTATGGAGGTTGATGTCATCAAGAAGGAAGAATGGTCCATTGTTCCTCACAAGCGAGCTCGTTCAAGCTCAACCTCTTCTCCTCAACGGCGCCAATTCAACCGCCGCTCTCCTTCCAAGAAGATGGTGGTGAAGAAGGTGTATGCACCGATCTCTCAAAACGCAAGAACTATGAAGAAGGTTCAACGGGCCTATAAGAATGAATTGGAGGCAAGGCCCAATTTGCCAGTGAGCAATCCTTTTGCCTCGCTCCGCTTGGTGCGGAAGAACTCACCTGTGGCCATACTCAAGACCATGGAAGAATTCCCTCAAGAATACCAAGCGCAATTTAGGGGAAGAAGTCCGCAAAACCGGCAATCGGTAAAGGAGAGATTGACATTCCCACGGGTATCGGCTCGCGATCGATTGGGGCCGAAGGGTCAAAAGAAAGGATCCTCTTCCGTGCACCAGAGACCGGGGCAAAGGATCAAGCCTATCAAAGAGAGATTGGGGCCCAAAAAGGTGTGGGTACCCAAAGAGAGAGCTCAACCAATGGAGATAGATCAAGAGCCAAGAAATAAAAGGAGACATGTGGCACGGGAGGATGGTCAACTTGTGGTCCACGCCCGAGTTCATATGGTGGAGATTAGTGAAGAGCACGAGATGCACGCTTTTGTGAATATGGCTAGCGATGGAGAAATTCCCTACACCAAGAAAGATAGCAAAGATAGACAAGATCGCGCCTCTTCAAGTCACATTCTACATGGAGAAGGACCAACAGAAGAGGAAGAAGGAGATCTAAATGGCAAAGATCGTTGGCATGAAGGGGAGAAACCAAAACTGATGAGTATCATAGAAAGGAATGAAAAGAAGATGGCGGCCATGATGGACGAAAGAGAAAAAGAAAGGAAAATGTTGAAGAAGATGTACAAGTTCTTAGAGAGGAAGAAGTTGCTCGAAGATCTCGAAAAGGAGAGTTCTTCTAGTGAAGAAGAAGATGAGTACAAAGAAAAAGTGCTCAAAGAGAGAAGAAGCAAGAGTAGATATGAGTATTCCGATGAAGAAGAAAGGCCTAAAAGAAGACTCTCTAAAGAAAGAAGGAATAAGCACAAGTATGAATCATCGGAAGAAGAAAAAGAGAAGGGATATCGAAGGTATCCCAAAGGAAGAAGAAATAAAGTGAGATATGAATCGAGTGAAGAGGAAATGCTCGAGCGTAGGCATCGAACTGGGGCAAGAAGGCCCGATTCAACCAAGCAAGTCATTCAAGAGATGATTAATCTGCAGCTCCAAGCCACGGGAGCGGGCCGATTTGCTAATTTGCGCAAGAGATGTGGGAGACCGTACCCTAAGGAATACGAGCACATTCCTTATCCTCTTGGCTACCAAGTGCCAAAGTTCAACCTATTCGATGGAACGGGTAAAGAAAGCATCACACCCGACCAGCATCTGATCCAGTTTCGCAATGCATGTGGAAACACCGCTCACGATGAAGCTCTCTTACTCAAGCAATTCTCCCAAAGCCTCACTGGGGCAGCATTTGAGTGGTATTCTTCACTTGAAAATGGTTCCGTTGACACATGGGAAGAGATGGAGGATTTGTTTAGAGCCAAGTTCGCCATGGTCAACCAAAGGCTCCTCGTGGCCGATGTCGCGTGCGAAAAGCCAAAGCCGGGTGAAGCCCCACTTGACTACATCAACCGATGGAGAAACATGCACATAAGGTGTTCTCATCAGATGCCCGAGAGGGAAGCAGTGGAGTTTTTGATAAGGAATCTCGATGACTGGATAAAGCGACCTCTCTCGGGTAGCGATATCTACACCTATGAGGACTTGGTGACACGGGTCGCAAGGATAGTGCACATTGGCCCTCCCAAGGAGATTTCAAACTTTAGAAGCGAGCCAAGAAACAAAACACAAGGGCCTATCAAGATAGTAGGTACAAACGAAGCATCGACGAGTCAAGGCGGTGGTCAAAGGAGTTTCCGCAACAACAGCAATAGCAGCAACAATGGTAACGGAAATGGTCGCTCTACCACCCTCGTCGAACGATTGAGTAGGCCTTACTCATTCAAGAAGGAGAAAACCGCAGCCTTGTTAAAGCAACTCTTAGATGGAAAGGCCATAGAATTGCCGGTGTGTAAAAGGATGGAAGAAATGCACAAGACCAATGATCCAACCTATTGTGCTTTTCATAGGGTCCTAGGTCATCCAACAGGCGATTGCTATGTTTTCAAGAATATAGCAGAAAAGATGATCAAGGAAGGGGACTTGGTTTTGCCCGAGAGTTATAAGCAAACACCCGCTCCGCATGCGCAGGCCAATGTGGTAGCGCAAAGAGGCAATCCAAGGCGAAATGTGGAATGCAACGTCATTGTCATAGTAGATGAAGAGGAAGATGAAAAGGAAATGCAAAAAGTGGAAAAGATGAAAGAAAAGAAAAATGAAAATAAAAAGAAGGAAGATGTGGAAGAAAAGAAAGGTGAAGTTGGGAATAGTAATGAAAAGAAAGGTGAAAGTGGAAAAGGAAAAGAAGCGGTGTTAAAGGTTGAAGAAACAAAAGAAGAAAAGGAAGAAATGGTCACTTATTATTATGATGATGAGACGGAGGATGAGAGTGAAGCGCCATATCAAGGTCTCTTCGCCAAAGGCATGTTCAAGGAGAAAGATTGTCATGTGAACTTGCGGTCGGGCGCAAACATTCCCGAGAGGCAAGTTTCCAAGGAAAGTGAAAAGGTGAAAGGCAAGGCTAGAATCCAAGAAGTGGAAGATGAGCCCGGGCCAAACTACAAGGCAAGAGAAATCAAAGGAGAGTACAATATCTTGGCTCACCTAAGGCGCACTCCGGCGTTGATAAGCGTGTTTGAAGCGTTAATGATGTCCAAGGACTTGCGGGAGACAATGATGGAGATGCTTAAAGAGCCTGAGAGGTTTCAAGCCTACATGGCCGAAAAGTATATGACCGAGGCCCTTTACATTGAGCCACAAAGCCAAATTACCTTCACGAATGATGATATGATGATGGGAGCCTCTTGTCATAACAAGCCATTGTACATAACGGGCAAGACTAATGGAAGTCAACTGAGCCGAATGTTGGTAGATCCTGGATCCTCCATCAACATCCTACCACTCAACTCATTGAATCAATTGGCCTTAGGTGGAAGGCGACTTTCTGATGAGAATGTGTTCATACATGGCTTCAATCAAAATTCCGAGCGAGCCTTGGGAGCCATCACCTTGCCAATGAAATTTGAAGAACTTGAAACCTTGGTGAAATTTTACGTAATCGACACCGATACCTCCTATCGAGCTCTGTTAGGAAGACCATGGTTACATGAAAACGGCCTTGTACCCTCCACCCTTCACCAATGCGTCAAGTACATAAGAGATGGTGAACAAAAGATGATTAAGGGTGATGCTCAACACTACGGTGTACTTGAAGTAGAGTTGGAAGAGATGGATCGATTTTATGCTCCAACTTCACAAAGAAGCACTTCCCCAACTCTAAGGTCAAGAGTGGCATTTCGTGAAGAGAATGAAGAAAAGATAAGGCTAAAAGAAAGACCAAAGACCTCATGTGCCGTGAAAACTCCCATCTACATAAAGTCATCCGATGAGGAAGATGAAGGTAAAGGCCGACAAGGGAAAATATGCATAAAGAGCGACTCAGAAGAGGAAAAGCAAAAGTCGAAAAGGGCAATTCATGTCTATGACACCGAATCGGATGAGGAGTTCTACGGACGAGGAGAAGATTCGATGGCCATAGAACAAGTGCCCATGGGCTATCATAAGGAGCTTACAACAAGAGAAGTATACCAAATTAAGGAGTTAGAAACCTTTTACGTTCCGCCGAAGGTGGAGAAAGTGAATGGGAGAACAGTGTTTTACAAAGGGATCCTCTTCTATAAAGCTGAAAGTGTAGATTCGTCAAGCAATCCTCTTGGCTCGAATGAATGGGTGAAGTGGTTAAAAGAAGAAGAAGAGAAGTTTGAGAAAATAGAAGTAATGGGATACTACAATCAAGGGCTGGTGAGTCTCTTCCAAAGAAGTCGTTGTCTAGACCCGATCTCGAGACAAAGGGCCAAGATATTCCATGATTTGTGGAGTGGAAAATCTAGGCGGGTGATGTGTGTAGATGGAAAAGTAAGGAACACTAAAGGCTTAGGTTTTCAACCACCTCGAAACGATGTGGCTGAATGCCACATGATGGAGGTGAAGATTGAAGAGCCTCAAGTGGTGACACCCGAGGAAGGATTGGAAGAAGGAGAAGTTCCCTCTGATGAGGCGAGGATGAACGATGCATTTTTGTTAAAGGAGGTGGAGAGGCGGTTTCAAGAAGCAAGACAGTCTCAACAAAAAGCGGGACGCGAAGCAGCTCTCCTCTTGGTTGACAACATCGCCTTACGACATGAACTTGATACCAGAGAGCAAGAGAAGAAGGTGTATAAACAGAGAGAAGATGAGCTCCAACAAGAAGTTGAGAGGAAAGGGTTGGAAGTGAAGGCCTTACAGCAAAAGAATGAAGAGTATGAACGGAAAATAAGTGTGTGGCGAAAGGCCGAAGTGAAGTATCGCCAAGTACTAGATCGATGGAAGGGAGAAAAAGAGAGGAGTAAGAATGAATGGCGAAAGAAGGTTGTGGAAATTCAACAGAAACTATCATCCCTACGAGAAGAAAATGATAAAAGCAAGCACGAAATACTTGGCCTCATAACACTATGGAGAGATAATTGGCCAAAACTAAGTGGGCTGTATCTAAACAAAGAAAGCGATATCAAGGAATTTCAAGGAGAAGAAAAGAATGAACAAAAGGTGACGCCTGATAGAGAGGGGGTACCTGAAAGTATGAGGGATGCTAAGTCTGAAAGAAAAGTAATGAGAGTGGAGTTGCTAAATGAAAAGCCTAGAAAAGGAGAAACTGCCTCTGGATATATCAGTCGATGGAGGTCGATGAGCCTTGAGTGTGATCACCCAATACCAGAAGGAGAAGGAGTAGGGATTATGTTGCAGAATCTAGAGGGATGGATGAAGCGACACCTTGTTGTGGCCGACATTCACACATACGAAAGGCTTGCCAAGAAAGTGCATGAATTAGAAAAAATAGGACCTCCACAAGAAATTCACTTCTCGAGAAGCCAACAGAAGAAAGATAAGAGCAGCCATGGTGCCAACTCGAAACCTCCTTTGTCATTAGCAAAACTAACCAGTAAACCATACTCCTTTAAGAAGAGGATAGTCCGAGGAATATTCGACGATATGCTAAAGAAAAATTTACTCGAGTTGCCACGGTGCAAGCGTGAAAGCGAGAAGGAAAGATCCAGCGACCCTAATTTTTGTCACTATCATAGGGTTCTTGGGCACAAAATCGAGGACTGTTGGGTGTTTAAAGACTGGATTGAGAAGCAATATCAAGCAGGTGTGTTGTCTCTTTCCCCGCGAGATCTACAAGAGCCAGCATCTCATAAGTAATGGAGTACTCCGTCCGCAAACCATCCCCAAAGACACGCTTCAAACCCAAAACCCATTCTACCAAAATAATCAAAACCTACACCTACTTCTTAACTACAATAAGGCCTAGTCCACTAAAATCCAAAACTCCACTAAAACCCAGAAATCCACAAAAACCCATGATAACCAAAACCTATTAAAAACACAAAACCACAAAACCATGTACATAGCCCAATAAAACCTTAGAATAAAATCCCAACGAAAATGTTAGGATCCAATAAAACCCAAAACCTTAACTTAACCTTTCAAAACTAAAACCTTAACTTAACCTTTCAAACCCAAAACCCGAAGAGCAAGGTATTATGTCATGTCGGGCTAATGCTTGCAAGGGTGTTTCGTTCTTTTGAACATCATGGAACATTCCTTTGCAAGGCCCAAAATAAACAAGGCAATTGTAGATAAATAAAAGTCCTCAACTTTAGAACATGTTAGATAGGAATTTGTCCCGCCGGGCCTAAGTGTAAAGGAGTGTCCTTGTCCTTTTGGGCGTTCATAGGGCATTTCCAATACAAAGGCCTACATTTTTATAATAAAACACACAAGAGTCCTCTTTTGCAACCGATGACGGATTCTTATGATTCTCGAGGGTGCAAAGTTATGCTACTAATATTGTTCGCATTGTGGGAGATAGTTACAAGAAAGAAGGACCACACTGGGGCAAGGATAAGCAATCAACCATGTTGAGATACAAGACGACGGACAATCACACTAGGGCAGCCGCAAAGCACGCAAGACAAGTAGGGGAGAAGAGTAAAAAGAAGAAAGCAGAGAACTCCATTCACTAAAAAAAGATACATCATTACAACCATTGCATAAAGAAGTCTGGTACAAGAGAGGCTTAAGCAACAACCGATGATGACTAAAGGGATACAAAACAGAAGATATAAGAGTGCCCTAAAGCTAACACTGGGGCAAGGCAGATCGAGATGGCCGTTTACTCTGGGGCAGCCACGACTTCATCAACAACCGCAGCTCCACCACCAGCCAAGTTGTTAAGAGTGACGGAGATAGCTTGAATCATTCCTTCCAAGGTGTCCAAGCGGGCATTCAATTCACCGAAGCGTTGATCAATCAAACCCCGAATTGAGACAGGGGCAGGGTCATCAAGAGCCATCATGGCAGAGTTATCATCCGGAGGAGAATCAACACCCATGGGACCATATTGATTGGGGGCCGCATTAGGAAGCAAGATGTAGTCATTCACAGGCTGATTGGGATCGGGAACCAACATGTCCATTGAAGATTCAACCCACCCGATAAGTGGCCCGCAAGTAGTTGGCTAGATCCCCGGCTGTGATATGGAAAAAGCGACCGAATAGATAGGAAGATGCCGAAGGAGTTCCATAATGGTTGAAAGAGATCCTAAGATTGGCGTAGAAGAGACGGGTGATTCTAGGGTGGTACGGCTGGTCACAGTCAGCCAAACCGCCCAAACTCCATGAATCTAACCAACCTCTGATAAGATTCACTTGCTCCACTGGAATCCTCCTCATAGGACGAAAAAAGTAGCAATTAGCCACTGGCCGCTCTTCGTTACCCATGTCATTGTAATAAGAAAGAAAGGCAGTCTCGTCGCGAAAAAGATAGCAGTTGTCGGGAGTAAGGGACCAATCTGGAAAGGTGGAATCCAGACGCAAGACAGAAGAACTAGAATCTCCTCTAGCACGTTTGGATGAAAGATGAGAAGACATGATAATGAGAAATTGGAAAGTATGAAATGAAAAGAAGGATTAAGGAGAATTTGGATGAAGAAAAGAAAAAAGAAGGGCACGTTTATAGGCATGGAAAGAGAAAGGTTATAACTTGGAGTTAATGGTGAACGTGTGAACATGTGAAGAAAGTTAAGGCCGTAGTGGTAAGAAGTGGAAGTAAACCGTTCAAACCGATGTGGAGAAGGAACGGTATGAAGTCAAGAAAGCGTAGAAGAAGTGGAAACGTTCAAGGCTGACGTCAGAAGGAAACCAAAGTCGGGTCAAGGCCCACGTAGGTTCAAGCCCAAGGAAATACAGGAGCGGGCCAAATACCCTAACCTAGATTGCGGAGTGGATCTATGTGCATTTCGAGATCCCAAAAAGAAGAAAGAAGAAAGAAAGAGGAAAAGTGAGTATGGGCCAAATTCCCATATCTCTTGAAAGAAGCGGTGGTAAGAGTAAGATTACTCGAACCTCAGAAGTCAAGTAAGAAGAAGCCTTGAAGCGCGGAAGCCCAATCAGCGCAAGAATGACGAAGTACCCGTCATATCACAAAAGAAGGATGAGAACGAGAACCTTAAGCGCAAGAGCTCAATCAGGCTGTTGTGAAGAGAAAGAAGTAAGATAGGAGCAAAACTACTTGTTGCTTTGCAATCAAGTACGTGGAGAAGTCTCGAACGTGAGAACTCAATCAAGCACAAGATCAACCAAATATCACAAGGCAAAGAGGCACAACGCTCCAACAAAAGCAAGTATCCAAGTTCACCAATAACCAAACATGCAAGCATCATGAGTAATCGAGCATCCAAGCGTCACAAGTCACAAGCACATCCATGCCGCACAAACAAGTGCCAAGATCCATGACGTGGTGATCAAAGAGAAGAGATAAAAGAGAGTAAACATGCTAAGCTGCAATAGCACCATGAGCCGCAGCCTGATCCTGTGCCACGATGCTCCTCTCACGGAACTCTGCCAAATCAAAAAGATACAAAACTTTATAATCCCACCGGCAACTAAGAGATACAAGACCCCAAAATGAAGGCGAGTGTAGCTCAACCCAACCAAACTCAAGTTCAAGCGAAAATACGACAAAACCACCGTGCAACCAATTTGACTATATCCAAGGGGTCAAGAAGGGGCCACCAGAGTACGCTGTTCTGCCCAAGATCCTCACAACCTACTCTGGTGGGGGGCATTTGTTGACCCTAAAAATTAAGCCCTGAAAACCAAAGTACAAAATACAACTTCAAGACTGATATCTCTTATTTATATATATATTTTAACCATACTTGGCACCAAAATACTACCCAAACTAATGATATTCACTGCACTTTTGAATTATATTTTGCAAGATTGGACACTGCCGTGGAATTTGACTTGTTTTGTAGGAACTTGGTGGATTGGACACAATAATTGCATAAAATGATGGATTTTGAAGAAGAAAATGACTGAAAGGAGTCCATAGCATTGTAGAGCTCATCCTAAGCTTTCCAACGATCTTTGAATCACCTCAATCGGAGTCCGGATGAAGAAATTATGGTCAAAATATTATCAATGCTCGATTCTGGAATTTTGGTCCGAAATTGGTCCGAAATTTATACATTTCGGACCGAAATTTCCAGATTTCGGTCCGAAATTTCTTTTATGGAAAGTGATTTTTGGTAATTTTCAAAGAAGGAAGGATCCTCTCTTGCCCTAGCCGCCTCCTGGTCTTTCCCTAGTTGTTTTTAAGCACGAATTTCGACCAGGGACGCATCCCACCTTCCATACAATAATTTCCACCACCGTTCTCACGCCGAAAGGCGTGGGATTCCACCTCTCGCAGCGGAGCACGTCCATGGCAGCAACTTTGGAGCGATTCTGAACGCGACAGCGGTAGAACCGATCCAACCACGACTTCAGATGATCGATATCTTGAGTTAGAAGCGATATTTGGTTTATTCGTTCCTTTTCTCTTGATATTTTGATTTGATGGAGTTTGTATCTTATTTTTCTTGCATGTTAGGATAATTAATGATGTCTTAGGAGTAGTTAGTAGATTAGTTTAGTATTTTGTTATGACTTGATTACTTATGCTATGATTATGTGATATGTTTTGTTGAGTATTATATCTAGCTTGATTAATTTGATTGCTTGTTTGATTGTTTACCTATTGATGAACTGCAGCACCACTAGGACAATAAACTAGAACAAAAAATTGATTAGTTTAGCACTTGAGGTAAGCCAATCGCTCGAAAGAGGAGGTTAGTTCGCGACCGAAAGGTGTAACTTTTACTGATCCGACAGGACTTTAAATACCTCTAGAAATCCATCTAAACATACTTAAATAACTAAATCAGAACGAAAGTATAGGTTTAGTTGTTTATGTGGCAAAAACCGAGTTCCAAGTCAAGTCAGAATCGAAATCGCGACAGCTGAGGTTAAGACTTAGGTCTGGCCGTCTAGTAGCCTTCACATAGTATTGTGTAAAAATATCAAGTCAGAACAAAAGGTCTAAAGCAAGTTTTGTAGACAAAGGTGCTTTGGAGCTAAACTAATTGAAAACAAATTCCTTGGACATTATTTGCATTTATTTTTAGTCTAGAAAATACCAAAAATCACCAAAAATATTTATAATACTCGCACTTTAGATAATTGTCTTTTCCATAAAACCCCAAAAAGTTAGCTGTCTAGCTTTCGTGAAGAAGTAAAGTTTGGTAATCATTTGTACCGTCCCTTGGGTTCGACCCTAAAGCTTAACTAAAACGACTAGTGAGGTTAGCTCTAGGTTATAAATTTATTTGCTACCTAGGTTTAAAATACCTTTAACAAATTGGCGCCGTTGCCGGGGACGGTGTTGATATTAGAATTTACTTTAGTAACGAGAGACTAGATATTGTATCTTTCATTTATTTATTACTTATTATTATTATTATTATTATTATTATTATTAAAAAAAACTCATGGTTGGTTTGGATTTTATTTTTGGATGTACAGGTTTTGATTGATTGTGGATGTCCTACTTGCAAATCACGCTAGAGCACCACGGGTCAAGCAACAAAAAGCCACACGACCCACGCACGACCTCATGTGAGTTGCATGCCACAAGAAAACTTGTCTCGTTGCTACCTCTGAACTCCTACATTGCTGCCACGATTTACTCACGCTGAAGCGCTGCTGCCCCACGCCAAATAGAGACGAATTCATATGGAAATTCATGCCTTGATTCGGTTAGTTTCTCTTTTCCTCCTTTTTAATTTTGATCTCTGTGATTGCATTGAGGACAATGCTTGATTTAAGTTTGGGGGGGAATATGAGGATGAAAAGTTGGACTTATTGAAAAAAATTTGTGATAATTCGTCTCTGTTACATGAGATTTTTAAACAATTTTCTCCTTTTTCGGTCCGAAATGTGACTATTTCGGTCCAAAATTTGTCTTTGGAATGTTGAATTTTGAGAAAACTTTGTTTAAAAATTTAGAAATTAATTTTTGGATGCATGCTTGATCTCTGTCTTGGTTATATTGATGAAATTACTCACTGTTTCACATTGTTCGAATTTTACAAGCATTTTTGAAAATTTTTCTCAAGGATTTTTTTATATTTAAAAATCTTTAAATTGATTTGTGCACCAATAGACCGAGTTGAAAATTAGTTTGAGAAAAAAGAACCCGAATTTGGATGCTTGAAAATTGTCAAAATGGTCTAAGTCAATTCTCACAAGTTTTTGTCGAGTGAACGATTTTGTGTCTTGCAAACTTTTGTTTAAAAAGAGATTTTATGAACTTTGAAAATTATAAGATGAATCTGGATGTGTGTTTGAATGCTTGAATCACCAACGAGCAAAATTCTAAATTGACAAAAATCTAAATAGTTGTGAAAATGAGGATGCATCGAGACCTTTTTCCACCAACTCAACCACAAATATTGGAGGCTTAAGGAACTTAACATATAAAAAAAAAATGTTCAAGTCCGTAGTGGTCTGTAGCGAAAAATGCGTAAAAACCGGACCGACCTCCCTGGTGCGATATGTGCCAGTAGCATTTTCAAGGTCAATGACTTGCATTAAATCCTCTAGGGTGCAAAGCCTCACGACTCGACTTGCACAATTTAAATTGGTGAAAATAAAATTGCTTTGAGAAGGATTCATTATAAAATTTTCGACTTTGATAAAATCTTTTTACAATTTTTTGTGAGACATGAAAAGAACGGACAAATGAAATTGAGTTTGCAATTGTTTTGACAAAGAGAAGCTAGGGTTCTTCATTTGAAAAATGAAATTCATTAGGACTAAGAGATGCACAAATTAAATCCAAAAGAAAACTAAACCCTTATCCTTGAATTAAATTTTTGAGCTTGCTTTAATTTGTTGTGTGAAACTTTTGAGTAAACTGAATGATCAATTTTTCATGGCATTGTTTGGTTTGAGATAATTTGATTGTAAGTCTAAGTATGGTCAATTCCTTTGAACTTAGGATATTGTTTGAGGACAAACAAAAGTTTAAGTTTGGGGGGATTTGATATCTCTTATTTATATATATGTTTTAACCATACTTGGCACCAAAATACTACCCAAACCAATGATATTCACTGCACTTTTGAATTATATTTTGCAAGATTGGACACTGCCGTGGAATTTGACTTGTTTTGTAGGAACTTGGTGGATTGGACACAATAATTGCATAAAATGATGGATTTTGAAGAAGAAAATGACTGAAAGGAGTCCATAGCATTGTAGAGCTCATCCTAAGCTTTCCAACGATCTTTGAATCACCTCAATCGGAGTCCGGATGAAGAAATTATGGTCAAAATATTATCAATGCTCGATTCTGGAATTTTGGTCCGAAATTGGTCCGAAATTTATACATTTCGGACCGAAATTTCCAGATTTCGGTCCGAAATTTCTTTTATGGAAAGTGATTTTTTGTAATTTTCAAAGAAGGAAGGATCCTCTCTTGCCCTAGCCGCCTCCTGGTCTTTCCCTAGTTGTTTTTAAGCACGAATTTCGACCAGGGACGCATCCCACCTTCCATACAATAATTTCCACCACCGTTCTCACGCCGAAAGGCGTGGGATTCCACCTCTCGCAGCGGAGCACGTCCATGGCAGCAACTTTGGAGCGATTCTGGACGCGACAGCGGTAGAACCGATCCAACCACGACTTCAGATGATCGATATCTTGAGTTAGAAGCGATATTTGGTTTATTCGTTCCTTTTCTCTTGATATTTTGATTTGATGGAGTTTGTATCTTATTTTTCTTGCATGTTAGGATAATTAATGATGTCTTAGGAGTAGTTAGTAGATTAGTTTAGTATTTTGTTATGACTTGATTACTTATGCTATGATTATGTGATATGTTTTGTTGAGTATTATATCTAGCTTGATTAATTTGATTGCTTGTTTGATTGTTTACCTATTGATGAACTGCAGCACCACTAGGACAATAAACTAGAACAAAAAATTGATTAGTTTAGCACTTGAGGTAAGCCAATCGCTCGAAAGAGGAGGTTAGTTCGCGACCGAAAGGTGTAACTTTTACTGATCCGACAGGACTTTAAATACCTCTAGAAATCCATCTAAACATACTTAAATAACTAAATCAGAACGAAAGTATAGGTTTAGTTGTTTATGTGGCAAAAACCGAGTTCCAAGTCAAGTCAGAATCGAAATCGCGACAGCTGAGGTTAAGACTTAGGTCTGGCCGTCTAGTAGCCTTCACATAGTATTGTGTAAAAATATCAAGTCAGAACAAAAGGTCTAAAGCAAGTTTTGTAGACAAAGGTGCTTTGGAGCTAAACTAATTGAAAACAAATTCCTTGGACATTATTTGCATTTATTTTTAGTCTAGAAAATACCAAAAATCACCAAAAATATTTATAATACTCGCACTTTAGATAATTGTCTTTTCCATAAAACCCCAAAAAGTTAGCTGTCTAGCTTTCGTGAAGAAGTAAAGTTTGGTAATCATTTGTACCGTCCCTTGGGTTCTACCCTAAAGCTTAACTAAAACGACTAGTGAGGTTAGCTCTAGGTTATAAATTTATTTGATATCCTAGGTTTAAAATACCTTCATCAAAGACAAAACCAAATTGCGAAAGCCAGAAGTCAAACAGCCAAAACTCAAAATCAAATTACCAAAAATACCAAACAAACTCCAAAAATCCTCAAAATTTACCCAAAAATTCCTTAAGAAATATGGTGATTTATCATAATTTTTAAACCCCAAAAATACCCACACAAATGCCAAATTTTGCAAACAAACCCAAAAAGTTCACAAAATTACTAAAATAAATCCATAAGGAATTACCCACACAAATGTCGAAACGGGTGCCGTTTTCACCCCTACCTCTAGTTTATGTATGGGCCGAAAGAGCAAAAAACAATCGGCCTCATTTTAAACGCCTTGTTATATGATAGTGGCAAAACAATCCGAAATCCATTAACGACGGAGACAACGAGGAACGGATAAGGGTTTCACCAAGAATGTGCCACATCGCCACTTTTTTCGTATGCTTCCTCCTCTCTCTTCATCTCTTTCTTCTCTCTTTGGATACCGTGTGGGAAGAAGGGAAGAAGGGAAGAAGGGAAGAAATTTATTATAAATAACCCAAACTCTTCACAAAGTTACACACTTTCCAATACTTCTTCCCATTTCTTCCCTTATTCCCTTCTTCCACACCTCATCCAAACGGAGCCAGAGTCTCTCTCGCACATTGCCCATGACAAATTGAGATCTGTGCAACCTCTCAACCCATGTGAGTGCGACGATGGCAAGGCAGATCATCGTGCGACTGTTTCTCCTCTCCGATCGTCTCCATCAAAGACCCCTATCCTCTATTACCACAGTGAAGCCACAACTTTTATTCCTTCATTGTCTCACACCTAGGCAACTCTTCCCCTTCAATATTGGAGAAGGATCTGTCTCCGCTTGCCCCAGCTCTAACTCTAACTCCTCCTCCGTTCTGACCGGACAGCTCTTCCCCTTTCTCTTGACTTTTTCTTGTTTCTCATGGCTTTCTCTTGAAATTTTCAAACATTGTTCTTGGCTTTTTGGTCGGCTTTCGATTTCAGACATTGTTCCTAACAATGGTCTATGATGAATCAAACTCTGAGGCCACTCTAAACATTTTTGTTTTTACTGGTATACATCCTTTTTAAGTACTTGTGACTTTGCTCTGAATTGATTTGTTTTTGTGATGGCTTGCTATAGTTTAAACATTTTTGTTTTTGTTGAAAAGCTTTTGCGTTGAGGTTCACCACTCGTGGCTTCTATGACAAGTGTGAGGATCATTGATGGCTGCTTGACCCCTTTGTACCTTGTACTAGGTCGGTAAAAGGCTATATTTTTTTTGGTACAACTTCAGGGACTGATACGTGATTCAATTAACTTCTAAGGACTTTTTTGTAAATTTGTTTGAACTAGTAAGGACCTGTTTGTGATTTTGACAGAAAACTAAGTAATTTTCAGTGTTCTTAGAATTTTGTGATTTGTATTTCAACCTTGTACTTTGACAAAAATTATCAAAAAACTGAGTATTTTATTTTTCAACCTTTTACCTCTTTTGTTTTTAAGTTTTTTTTATGAGAAATTGTGTGGTTTTACTGAGTTACAGAACCATATTTTTCTATTATGAGTTTCATTTGCATCATGAGTTATGAACTAATTTGTATAATATGAAGTGACTTTTAATTTTGCTTACAAAATTGCTATGTTACAATTTGTAAAGTGTGATTTGGATGAAGTCTAAGAAAGTTTATCTGGAGAAAAAAAAAACAAAAGCAACATTTATAACGTTTTAATGTTTGTATCGTTTAAACAAATGAAACATTAAGCGGAAGAAAAAGTTCTTACGTTCAATAAACGAAACATTAAACGTAAGTGTTCATTTTCGTAGACATTATGATCGTTTGAGAGGTCTAATTGTATTGTCTAGGACAAAATGTCGTTATTGTCTTTATCCGTCAATAATATATAAATACAACAACAACAACAACAACAACTAAGTCTTTTGTCCCAAACAAGTTGGGGTAGGCTAGAAAGAAACCCAACAAGAGAACACATCCAAAAACAAAAAAAAAAATATACAAAACATAAAAATACTAATAGTAAGACTAGCCATACTAATAATAATACCTCTAATAATAATAGTAATAGTAGAAACCTAGACCTCGACTGTGACCTAATAGAGAGACCTACAAACCTATGGCATCGCTCCTACCCCTAAGTTCCTACGTCATGGCTCCGGTACATGAATTGCTAACTTCCAAGCGCTCCTATCGATCGCCAACTCCTTGGAGACGTTCCATTCTTTAAGGTCTCTTTTCACCGCTTCTTCCCATGTCAATCTTGGTCTCCCTCTCCCCCTCCGGGTGTTCTCGAAATGATTAAGAATTCTGATACGTACCGGTGCCTCTGGAGGTCTGCGTTGGATATGTCCAAACCATCTCAAACGATGTTTGATCAGCTTCTCCTCTATTGGTGCGACCCCAACATCGCAGGTCTAATCGTTGTCCTGTAGAACTTGCCTTTTAGCTTCTGCGGGACTTTCTTATCGCATAGGACGCCTGATGCTTGTCGCCATTTCACCCACCCCACTCTTATCCTGTGACTAACATCTTCATCTATCTCGCTATCGCTCTGCAGCATCGACCCTAAATATCGAAAAGTATCTTTCGTAGGTACTACCTGCCCGTCTAGACAGACATCTCCGTCCACTGGTCGTATCCCACTAAACTCACACCCCATATACTCCGTCTTAGTTCTACTAAGCCTAAACCCTTTGGACTCTAGAGTTCGTCTCCACAATTCCAATTTCCTATCGACCTCCGTCCTACTCTCATCGACTAACACCACATCGTCCGCAAAGAGCATACACCAAGGAATCTCTCCCTGTATATCCTTCGTGATCTCTTCCATCACTAAGGCAAAAATATACGGGCTCAAAGCTGATTCCTGATGTAGTCCTATTTTAATAGGAAAGTCACTAGTTACACTATCACATGTCCTGATGCAAGTAACGGCACCATCATACATGTCTTGGATGAGGGTAACATACTTTGTGGGGACTTTCTTCTTTTCTAGTGCCCACCACATAACTTTCCTTGGCACTTTGTCGTATGCTTTCTCCAAATCAATGAAAACCATATGTAGATCCTTCTTTCGCTCCCGATATCTCTCCATCAATTGCCTTATTAGGAAGATGGCCTCCATGGTTGACCTCCCAGGCATAAAACCAAATTGGTTTTTCGAAACGTTTGTCATCCGTCTCAAGCGATGTTCTATCACTCTCTCCCAAAGATTCATTGTATGACTCATAAGCTTAATCCCTCTATAGTTTGTACAGCTTTGAGCATCCTCTTTATTCTTGAAGATTGGTACTAGAGTGCTTCTCCTCCACGCATCTGGCATCCTATTTGATCGGAAAATGCTATTAAATAGTTTGGTTAACCAAACTACAGCCACATCTCCGAGGCACCTCCATACTTCGATTGGTATGTTATCAGGTCCTAGAGCCTTACCTACTTTCATTCGTTTTAAGACTTCTTTCACCTCGGACTCTTGAATTCTCCTAACAAAACGTCTATTGGAGTCATCAAAGGAGTCGTTCAACACAATTCCTAAGTCGTCATCCTCTCCATTGAATAACTTGTTGAAGTAATCCCTCCACCTATTCTTGATCTCATCGTCCCTCACTAAAAGCCTATCAGTCTCGTCCTTGATGCACTTCACTTGGTTTAAGTCTCTCGTCTTCCTATCTCGAAGCTTGGCTATCTTATACACGTCCTTCTCACCCTCATTCGTACTCAGCTTCTGGTATAGATCCTCATAAGCCCGACCTCTTCCTTCGCTCACAGCTTTCTTTGCATTCTTCTTGGCCAATTTGTACTTCTGCGCATTGTCGTCGGTCTTGTCATGGTGCAAGCATTTGTAGCATTCTTTCTTTTCTTTAATAGCTTTCTGCACTTCGTCGTTCCACCACCACGTATCTTTGGGTTCGCGGTTGCTTCCTCTAGTAACTCCAAGCACTTCCGTAGCTACCTTTTGAATGCTAGCTGACATATCTGTTGACCCTAAAAATTAAGCCCTGAAAACCAAAGTACAAAATACAACTTCAAGACAAAACCAAATTGCGAAAGCCAGAAGTCAAACAGCCAAAACTCAAAATCAAATTACCAAAAATACCAAACAAACTCCAAAAATCCTCAAAATTTACCCAAAAATTCCTTAAGAAATATGGTGATTTATCATAATTTTTAAACCCCAAAAATACCCACACAAATGCCAAATTTTGCAAACAAACCCAAAAAGTTCACAAAATTACTAAAATAAATCCATAAGGAATTTTCCAAAACCAGTTGAACCATTAGATTCCTTATATTTTTCTAAACTCACCCATAAATGTTCATCAAAAAATACCCATGGGAAGACCCCCAAACAATTTATTTTGTTTCAGCCATAAAGAAATAAAAGAAAAGGCATGAAAATCAAGTGAAAATCCCACAAAAATCGGAAGACCCTGTCGGGTGCGCCCATTGCAGAGGATCCCAGGGAGGCCAAGTGTGTCGCTGCCCCCTGGATGAGTTACTGTTTGTGTTTAAAAAAGTTGTGTGCGCCTGTTTCATACACCGAAGGTTCACACCTCTTCAATGGTTTGCATTGGCTCACAGAAGAACAGACACGCCTATCTCACTCTGTCTTGCGCTGGCCCACCTGCAGAGTCGCCCCTCCCAGAGTAAAAAGGAGAAACAGAAGAGGAGGGCTGCGATTTCTTACCGTGAAGGCCAGGTGAAAAAACGAGTGAAGGGGAAAAGCTCGGCGACGTGGCTCCTTCTCCATCCACAAACTCAAAACCAGAGCCCTGCCCATGGTTTCGGCGAAACTGGAGCCCTAGCGCAGCCAATGCCAGGCCGTTGGATCAAGATCAGAAGGTGAAGATCCTCATGGCTCAAAACCAAAACCCTAGGAATCTCAGCCTATAAAAGGCCCCCAAATTGAAAGGGAAAGAGGAAAAAAAGAGAGACGAGAAGCCGCCACCTTGGGCTAGGATTTAGACAATTAATTAAGGAATTAGAAGAGAAATTGGGGCTAGGCATTTCATCAAATACTAGGAAAAGGAAGAAAGAGAGAGGAAATTGAGTGAAGTAAGGCTGTAATCTCCTCTGTACAGATCAAATAAAATAGATTTGAAGTTTCAATTTGTTGTTTTGATTATTCCTTTTCTCCAACTCGGCCACCAAACAATGGTGTGCTTGAGTGCATGTAATACAGCTCTTATGAACCATGGTCTGCAGCGTAGCAGCAGTCATGGTCATAAGATGGCTTTAGAAAAGATGCTTCATGAGGGTTTAGAGCCTAGCTCTTCGCTTCATGGAGTATTCTCATGCCAAATGTAAAGGCAGCCATGGCCATCACTTGAGGGTTTGTAGCACAGCTCAACTCTCTTGTGAAGGCTTTAACTTGACATGGTGTTGTGTCAGAGCGCTGGCTCTGGCCTGGCCATGCTCAAGATGTTACCAATCCATAAAATGGCATAAAAATAGTGAAGTCATGTCAAATTCCAACCAGCCCCTTTATATGTGTAGTTAGGATAAAAGCTAGGACACAAACGCATAAATAATGTAGATTCAGCATTTCCATAGGCATGCCTTATATTGTTATCAAATAAAAAAATATATATGCATGAATGTACAATCTGGCCAGCAGTAGAAATAAACAAAAATCAAGGTTTCCTTTGCATAAAAACATAAAGATACATACAGGAAAAGTTTATAAATATTATGAGGAACATGTTTATAAAATTTCAGAATTTTTGAATAAGTATAAGGGTGCTTTTCCATTTACTATCTAAAAGGACAGAAAAGATTGCATAAATAAGTGAATATTTTGCCAAAGGAGAGAATATCTCAAAGCTTCTTTTAAACAAACTCCACATGCCTTGTTTAAGCCACTTGTAATTGGTTTTACTGCATTTTATGCAACTCAGACAAAACTATCTCAAAACAGTAATTAAATTGCTAAATGTGAAAAGGTTGCAAATTGTAACAAATGTCAAATTGCTTGTTCTTACATTTGCTGTTAATTTGAACACATGAAACAAGACTAAACATACCTAAATTGAGTGTCAAATCAAATCTTACTGCTGCAAAACGAGTTACATGCAAATAACAATTGGAATGAAAATACACTCTTCTGCCCCATGCTTCACCCAGTAGATTGCGATGATTCAAATTGAAATGAATGCATATACAAACTAAAATCGACTTCCTGAAGCTGTCCAAGTAGTCACTGGCATCAAAAGATGGCTCGGTAGCCCCCATCAGATGAGTTCATTCCTGTCCAAATGAGAGCTGATGTGTTTCAGTCAAAGTCACTTCTCTCCAAACTTCTCTACGTCAAATTGAACTCATCAATGCCTTCTACATACCTTCTTAAGTATGTACAACCTCCTTCTGGCAGAGAAAGGGAGCTAGAAAAGCTCTAATCGCCATCAATGGTACACGAGGCTCCTCAGGCTCCACAGTGTCGTACAAGCCTCCATGGTCCCAACCAATTGCATGGTCGTGTTCTCCTTGAGATCACAAATCCAACGAAACAAATTTCGGCCAAAACGGAGAACAGAGCAGCCATGATTTCGCCGGCGAAGTTTCAGGGGCTTTTCTGCAAAAAAGCCAAAATCTGTTGGGGAAGATGGGTTCAAACCCACGTTCTAACTGATCCTCTGTGGCCAGATCTCGTGTGATGAGTCACTGACACGATTAAACTCATTACACCAAAGCAAACTGATTTAAAATGAATAAACATAAATAAAAGCCACGTCAGCGCCACGCCAGAGCCAGTCAGCTGCCGACTCGCCTTTCTCTGATGACGTGGACCAACCAGAAATTGCCAAATAAACAGAAAACTTCAAAAATTAATTAAAAATAGTAGGAAGTTCAGAAAAATTCAAATAAAATATCCATAAAATCCTAAAAATCCAAATAAACCAAATTCACTGATATTTTGATATGAAAATATGTCAAAGTAGTGGCCTTTTGTATTTTTGAAGTATTTTCGCCTTAAAAATGGATTTTAGAAAACTTCTTGAAAGATGCTAAGTATTTTCGAAATAAAATTTCTAATGTGCTATCTTCAAAAAGCTAAGTCTACTTGAGTACAAATATTTTCAAAAGCCTAAGTGATTTCAAAAATGATATCTTCCAAAGTCAAATATCTTCTAAGATTAAATATTTTTAAGTAGAAAAGTACTTTCAAAAGTCAAAGCTACAAAAGGCCAAGGTGAATAAAATCATCAAATATCTCAAGAGAAACATCAAGAAATTAAAAGTCCAAACACGAAACCAAAGTCAAAGCCAAAACCTCTTCGTATGAGGAAAAGTCCCTCACTAAGGTTGAGATCGACCTTAGATGACTGAGAAAATGAATTCTTACGGGCCCCCTTCGTCCAAAGAATTCCATTTTGTTCTCACAAGAAGATCGACTAAGATGATCCCGAGAACCGACTCTTATTAAGAAGACCGATGAAGATGGTCCCTAGGGTCGTTAAAGAACCAACTCTTATTAAGAAGACCGATGAAGATGGTCCCTAGGGTTGCAAAAGAACCAACTTTCGTCGAGTAGCCATTAAAGAGGACCCGAAGGTTGCAAAACTGCTTTTGTTCTCACAAGAAGACCGATTAAGATGGTCCCGAGAACCGACTCTTATTAAGAAGACCGATGAAGATGGTCCCTAGGGTCGTTAAAGAACCAACTCTTATTAAGAAGACCGATGAAGATGGTCCCTAGGGTTGCAAAAGAACCAACTTTCGTCGAGTAGCCATTAAAGAGGACCCGAAGGTTGCAAAACTGCTTTCGTTCTCACAAGAAGACCGACTAAGATGGTCCCGAGAACCGACTCTTATTAAGAAGACCGATGAAGATGGTCCCTAGGGTTGTAAAAGAACCAACTTTTGTCATGGCCGCCCAAGAGGCCCCGAAGGTTGCAAAACTCTTTTCACTCTCATAAGAAGGCCAGTCATAGCCCCGAGAGTTTACCAGAAATAACCTCAAGTGAAGCCTTCCCTTTTATCAACCAAAAACCTTTTCTAAACCAAAAATCTATTTCTCTGTTAGTCCAGTTAGAAACCTTTTGTCGATCCTTAATTGGGTCCCGTCTATTAGATTTGGTACCATCAATTAAGTCCTCCTTAATAGCACTCCATAAGCCTCTTTTCTTAGCCCATTACGTCAACACCCTTTACATCCCTTAATCAGAGGTTCTCGTAGGCAACTACGGGGTAATTAACAGTAGGGGCTTGCGCCTACTGGAAAGAAAGGACCCGCTAAATTAAGAAACTTCTTTAAGTAGCGACCCTGTATAGGGTTCTCTTGTGTTGAGAGATACCCGCCATAGAGATCGAAACCTTAAGGGAGGTGAATCTAAGGCTATGTTCCCATTGTTCTTCGAGAAATTCCTTCGAGGAGAATAATGACGAAAAAGCCGCGACAATATCTTCCCACATCTTGTTTGCTTCTTCACCTGCTTTCTACGGACCTTCTTCAATCATTCTGCCCCTAAAAGTATGAGACACGTCTCCTTTGAGCTTCCACCACTTCGTCTTCACAACTCGAGCGCCTCTACCTACTCTAGAACGCAGCGGAAAGCAAAAATCAGCCACCACAAGTTTGTGTTGTGAGACGACACATTCCCCAGGTATAACCTTGCAATCCATGCAGGCTCGTCTGTCCTCTCTCCTAGCAAGAACAAAATCAATCTGGGAAAAGTGTTGGGCACTACTAAAGGTAACTAAGTGGGATTGTCTTTTTCTAAAGAAGGTGTTAGCTATCATGAGGTCGTAAGCTATGGCCAAGTTCAAGAAGTCCTCACCTTCTTGGTTCCTATCGCCATACCCAAAACCCCCATGCACCCTCTCAAACCCTCCACTAGTTTCACCTACATGTCCATTGAAGTCTCCTCCGATGAAGAGCTTTTCAGTGGTTGGCACACTTCTAATCATACCATCTAAATCTTCCCAGAATTGGATTTTGATGGATTCACTTAGTCCTACTTGTGGTGCATAAGCACTAATGACGTTCAAAACTAAGTCCCCCAAAACTAGTTTCACTAGAATGATCCTATCCCCTTGTCTCCGCATGTCGACAACTCCACTCTTAAGGCTCTTGTCGATTAAGATACCTACTCCATTCCTGCCCCGTTCTTTTCCAGTGTACCACAGCTTGAAACCGGTGTTCTCCACTTCCTTTGCTTCTTGTTCACACGCCTCCTAATCGCCGTATCCACTAACTCTCTTAACTTTCCTGTTAGAGACCCTACATTCCAACTACCTAAACGAATCCTACTCTCACTGACTATCTTCCTTGCCCCCCGCACCCGTCGTGAAAAGTGCGAAGATGATATCGTTATTATTTGTAGGTTTTTGGACCGTACTTAGCACTCAAATCATACTCAAACCATTCAATTATTTGATAAATTGCTATGATTTTCTAGGAATTGGCTCTACCGTCGTCTTTTCTCTTATTTTCAGGTTTCTCGACGATTTCTAGTGGATTCTCGAATATTAGATGGATTTTGGCACTTGGCATACGCTAGACGACTCATTCCTAGCACTTGGAGGCAACATCAAAGCTACTACTCGGATCGAATGGAGTTTTGCTCGGACCGAAGGCATCTTTACAGAACAAAATGAGAGTCTAAGGAAAGCAAATGGCTAAATAGAGTCAACATCATTGTAGAGCTCAACCTAAGCTTTCCAACGGCTTTTGAATCACCTAAATCGGAGTCCGGACGAAGGAGATATGACCAAAATACAACAGATACTCAAAGCTGGAGTCTCAGTTCGACCCGAACTGAATCTGTTCGGTCCGAACTGAGGCTATTTGGTCCTAATTGAGCTGTTTTGACCCGAATTAGCCTTGTCTAGTCCGAACAAAACTTGTCCAGACCGAACCGAGAGCCGCCATGGCATATTTGGAAGGGTTTTCACGCATGGAAACTCGATATTTTGGTATGTCTTCTTGCCATAGCGCCCCAGCCTCCTTTCCAAGCCAGAAGACCACTATATATTCGCCCCAAGTCCTGAAGGAAAGGATTCTACCCTCCATAACACAATTCCACCTTCCTTAGGTGATCCCACCATTGATTTCATTGAGCAACCAGATTCTTGAGGCGACGGCAGCAAGGAGAAGGTTGGAGACACGCCTTGCAACACCCCACTGCCTTTGATGATTGAAGATCGAGCATAGAAAGACAACTTGGTTTATTCTTCCTATGTTTTTATCTCTAATTTCCATAGGCTTGTATCTTGTTATTTCTATACTATTTGTCATGTGTTTGAATTCTATGTTAGGCTAAATTTATGTTGTCTTAGGGTATGGATGTAGTTTAGGTTTAGTTTGATGTTATGACTTGATATGACTTGATGTTTGGCTTTATGATCTATTTATTGAGTAGTATTTTAATTGCTTGTTTAATTCCCTTGTTTTGACCTGATTTACTTCTAAATAAAGGCCTGTTTAGTTAAGTTACAAGGTTAGGTTAAACAATTAGGATTAAATTAAGTACTTGGGATAAGTTGAAGATTCGAAAGAGGAGATTAGCTAGCACTGAAAGGTGTAGTTTCTAAGTTGGCTGAAAGGCAACTTAGATATCCCTAAGAAAACAAATAAATAAGACATAGGTTAATTAAAATACCGACACGAAAGTTTAGGTTTAATTGGTCTATGTGGGCAAAGTAGAGACCTGTACTAATTTCTAGTCCAAAAGACGACAGTTGAGGATTAGGTAATGTAGCTATAGCCGATCTGAGCCCTTCATAAAGTTAAAACTCAAGTTATATGGTCATAACTCAACATACCAGCCTCTGTTCGGACCGAACAAGTCGTGTTCGGACCGAACTGACGGCCTATGCTTAGATTTGTTGTTATTTAACGCGACAGCGAGCGATCCAGCAAATCGAGGGCTAAACCTAAGTGAATCCTGACCCCTAAGACGCCTTATTATACTTGAAAAACCCCAAAAATTTACCTGCTCTAGTTTATCTTATTTGAATTATTATTTAGAACCAAAAATATCTATTTAATCGCACTATTTATTTTCACAACACTCTCAACCTTATTTTATTGTCTAGCTTCATAAAAAGAACAAGTCCAGTAATCGTTAATCCGTCCTGTGGGTTCGACCCTAAGCTTAACTTTGACGACTAGTGAGGTTAGGTCTAGGTACAAATTTATTTGGTACTAGGATTTAATTCCTTCATCAAATTGGCGCCGTTGCCGGGGACGGTGTCGATATTGGATACTTGTTTGAGTATTTGGAGACTAGATTTTTATTTTTTCTTTTTACCTACTTCTCTCTCTCTTTATTGCAGGACTGGCAGGCAAGACACGTAGGAAGAAGTCTCCACCTCCAAAAGTTCGAAACTACTTCTTCCGACACTTGACAGAGGATCCGGAACAACCACCAGCCCCACAACCCACTCTCCGTTCGGACCGAACAGAACCAATTCGAACCGAACAGAGCTTCGAGCAAGAGAGAGAGAACCAAACGATGGCCGAGCAACTCACGCCGGAGGCCATTGCCCTGCGCACACAAGAATTGGAGAACCTCCGTCTCCAACTTGAGCAAAGAGAGGCTCGACTGACAGCCGATAGGACCCTCCTAACGGGTCAAAGGAGAGATTTTGACAATGAGCGTCGACGATGGACCCAAGAAGATGAAGGGAGCATCCATAACTCCGACAACGAAGATGAGGAGGATCGTGAAAGGACTCTCATGGAGTTTGGAGTTCCCAGCGCAAGAAACGTGGGCGGACCGGTGGTGATTCCAGGCATCGCCGCTAACAACATGCAAATCGCCCCCAACCACGTCGTGCTTGTGCAACAAAATCCATTCTATGGGAACGACGATGAGGATCCCCATGCTCACTTACAAACTTTTATTGATTGCACTAGATTAATTAAGTTTAATGGTGTTCCTCAACAAGCAATTAGGCTATTGTTATTTCACTTCACCCTTAAGGACCGAGCACAAAAATGGTATAAAACATTGAAAAAAGGGTCAATTAGGTCTTGGGATGAAATGGCACAAACCTTTTTGGATAGGTATTTTCCTTCGGATAGAGCGGATAAAATTAGAGCTGAATTGAATAATTTTGCCCAAAATCAAAATGAATCAATGAGGGATGCATGGGAACGATTTAGGGATTTAGAAAATTCTTGCCCACATCATGGGATTCAAGAATGGATGCTCCTTAAATCATTCTACACTGGACTTTATGACAATATTAAAATCAATCTTGATTCTCTTTCAGGTGGGGCATTCAAAAGACTTGATACGGCACGAGGGCGAGATCTACTTGATTATTGTGCAAGAAATTACACATGGTACCCTCTACTCATCCCCCGCCACTCAAGTAGTTCGAGGCAACAAGTGCACCAAATTTCGACTAAAGAGGCGAGGATAGAGGAGCTAGAAGCTGAACTTGCCGCTTACCAATCGGCTCAAGGGACACATCTCCATTCAAACCAATGCGGAGCATGCGGCGAGGAAGGACATACATCTATCAATTGTCCTCTTGCCAAAATTGGTAACGGAGGGGCCCAAGTGAACTACCTACACAATGGGCCCCCTTACGGTTCAAAGTACCAAAGTAACCCGCCAAATTTGTATAGGAATGCCCAATTCAACAACAACAATAGAGACCAATCATTTCAAAGGAAACCCTTTTTCGATAGGGAAGAGATTCCAATTGTTGTTCAAGAATTCATGAGTGAGCAAGAAAAGATTAACAAATCTATGGCTTTAGGGTTAGATGAATTGAAGGCCACCACCGACGAATTGAAGGCTACCATCAATGAATTTAAAGGAAGTACGAGCACCTTGCAACGCTTGGAGCGTATGATGGAAGCACACTTCTCCCGACCACCAGGCAAGCTTCCAAGCCAACCACAAGTCAACCCAAGTGCAGAGATCAAAGCCATACATGTCCTACGAAGCGGCAAAGAGTACCAAGATCTGTCCGTGCCTACCAACGAAACAGTTCGACCCCCAGTTCGGACCGAACCACCTCCAGTTCGGACCGAACCACTTTTAGTTCAGGTCGAACAACCAGTTTTGGAGCAAGTGACCTCACCATGCTCAGTTCGGTCCGAACAACCTCTTGTTCGGTCCGAACGGAGAGAAAATGATGCCCAAGGAGATGTCCAAGCCAAGGGGAAGAAGAAAACGCAGCAACCTGAGTCAACCTATAGACCCCCTGTCCCATTTCCTCAGCGACTTTTAAAGAAAAAGGAAGCTGAACAATTTAGGACCTTTTGGGAGATTCTTAAGCAATTGAAGGTCAACATTTCATTCACGGATGTCATAGCTCAAGTGCCGATCTTTGCAAGATTCTTGAAGGAGTTATGCACAGGAAAGAGGTCCATGGAAGAGCTCAAGACGGTGGCCCTAACACACAAGGTTACCGAGGCTTTGAAGAGCAAAATGCCACCAAAACTTGAGGATCCGGGTAGGTTTGCTCTTCCTTGCACTATTGGAAATGTAATAATCAAGCAAGCCTTGTGTGACATGGGTGCTAGTGTGAGTCTTATGCCCAAGTCAATGTTTGAAAAAATTGGTATTGGTGAGTTGAGACCCACATGCATGACATTGAAACTCACCGATTCTTCAATGCGGTTACCCTTAGGTGTTATTAAAGATGTGCCCGTCCAAGTGGATAAGTTTGTCATACCGGGGGATTTTGTTGTGGTAGACATGGAAGAAGATAAGGAGGTGCCTATAATTTTGGGACGCCCCTTTCTTAGAACCGCGGGTATAAAAATGGATGCTCGAGATGGGACGATTGTGGTTAGAGTGGGAGGAGAGAAGCTCCATTTCTCCATAGATCATGCTTTGAAATGCCCTGATCCCATTGACAAGTGCTGTATGGTCCAATGGATCTCTAAAATCGAAGAATTTCCTAAGGATCACTCTCATGATGCTCTGCTCGATCCCAACAATATCTGTTCAGACCAAACTGCCAGACCTTCGGACCGAACCCCTTCTAGTTCGGACCGAACAACAGTCCAAATTGAAGAATCGAAGGTCACAGACACTCTGTTCGGTCCGAACAGGATCAAGTTCGGTCCAAACAGCCCCTATTTCAGTCCGAACTGTTCTTCTTCGGTCCAAACTGAGACCCCCAAAGTCAAAATCAAGCATCATCCAGCACCTCTCAGTCAAACGGACCTTGTTATTGCTGACTTCAAGCTAGATACAGGTCAAACGAAGAAACTATTGGTGAAAAAGGGAGCAATGGGGTACTCGCTTGATGATTTGAAGGGCATCGATCCCACGATTCGCACAGATGAGACTATCTTGGAAAGGGATCACATGAGAGACATCAACAACAAGGGCTATGACAAATCGCTCGCCGTCTCGCTCTCCGGGTCCGATCCAATCAAGACTTAGTGAAAGATGGTCAAGCTAGGGACCTAAAACAAGCGCTTCTTGGGAGGCAACCCAAGGATTTCTCAACTCTTCTCTCTTTTATTTATTTTGCCATTAAAAATATAAAATACAAAAAAAAAAAATCCATAAAAATTTAAAAAAAAAACAGAAAATAAAAAAATAGAATTTGATGTTTTTGTTTGTTTGTTTGTAGGAAAATCTTGAGGCACAAACGAAGGAAGATGTAATTCGTGCTAGAGCACCATGGGTTACGCGAACCAACTAACCCCGAACGACCTCATACGGATTGCATCAAAAGACTTGAAGATTGATAGAGCCATCTTGAAAATCGAGAAAATAAATTAGGAACAAATCGACATGTTGAAAGCAAAAATTGGCTAAGTTCTCTTTTCCTCCTATTTACTTTTCTTTGTGATTGAATGCATTGAGGACAATGCTTGATTTAAGTTTGGGGGGAGGAAATAGGAGAAAAATTCGAACTTTTGATTGAAATTGCTCAAAATTTTTGCAAATTTGGGTAATTTTTGAATTTCACAATTTCTGTTCGGTCCGAACAGAGTCTTGTCCGGTCCGAACAGAGACATAAAAATTGGATTTTTGCCTAGTTTTGTTTGGAAATTGAATTGATATGTCTAGTTTCTCTCGATTTGGATTTTAAATGATGGAACTCACACTTGAAACTGTTTTGAAATCAAACAAATTTTTTCTTCAAGGACCCTAGAATGTTTTGATATCTCATGATTAAATTTTTGCACCAATGGGCCGAAATGAAAATATTTTGAGAAAATTAGAACTCGATCTTGGATGCTTAAAATTGTTAAATCAGTTTTAGTCGATTCTCACAAGTTTTTACCGAGTGAACTGATTCGTGTTTGACAAACCTTTGTTTAAAAAGAAATTTATCGACTTCGGAAATTATGAAATGAACTTGGACTTGTTGAAAATGCTTTTAATCGCTTGAATCACCAACAAGCAATCTTAATGGGACAATAAAATCAAAATAGTTGTGAAAACGAGGATGCACCGAGGCCTTTTTCCACCAACTCAACCACAAATTGGAGGGTATTGGATTAATTAAAAGTTGTCGGGAATTATAACTCAAAGCTCTCGAGGTATAATTGGGTAACTTGTAATTAATTTCTACCGGACCCGGTGCGAAAGCATTGGTAAAGGAGTTGTTGAGTATTATGGCCCAAGTGTACCGTGGCCATAGTCGAGCAACACCCGTCCAACCTCCCTAGCGCGTCATGTGCTAGTAGCAAATTCAAGGCCAATGACACCGCATTATATCCTCTAGGGTGTAAAGCCCCATGACTCGACTTGCACAAAGAAAAAAATTGGTGAAAAAGGAAAAAGTGAAATTGTTTTAAGAGAAGTTCATTATAAAATTTCCGACTTTGATAAAGGACTTTACAAACTTTTGTGAAAAATGAAAAGGAACGGGTGATTGAAATTGAGATCGCATTTGAAATAACAAAGAGAAGCTAGAGTTCTAAAATTTAAGAGAAGATTTCATTAGGACCAAGAGTTGCATGAATTAATTTGTAGAACACTAAACTTGGTTCTTGAAATTAAAATTTTTGTTTGACTTGTTTGATTGAAGTGTGAAAATTTTAGGCATAGCAATTGGTTTCACGACATTTCTTGGTTTGAGTTACAACTCAATGTTAAAGGCTTTAAGTACAGTCCGAAATTCTAAGCTTAGGGCATTGCTTGAGGACAAGCAAAGTTTAAGTTTGGGGGAATTTGATATCGTTATTATTTGTAGGTTTTTGGACCGTACTTAGCACTCAAATCATACTCAAACCATTCAATTATTTGATAAATTGCTATGATTTTCTAGGAATTGGCTCTACCGTCGTCTTTTCTCTTATTTTCAGGTTTCTCGACGATTTCTAGTGGATTCTCGAATATTAGATGGATTTTGGCACTTGGCATACGCTAGACGACTCATTCCTAGCACTTGGAGGCAACATCAAAGCTACTACTCGGATCGAATGGAGTTTTGCTCGGACCGAAGGCATCTTTACAGAACAAAATGAGAGTCTAAGGAAAGCAAATGGCTAAATAGAGTCAACATCATTGTAGAGCTCAACCTAAGCTTTCCAACGGCTTTTGAATCACCTAAATCGGAGTCCGGACGAAGGAGATATGACCAAAATACAACAGATACTCAAAGCTGGAGTCTCAGTTCGACCCGAACTGAATCTGTTCGGTCCGAACTGAGGCTATTTGGTCCGAATTGAGCTGTTTTGACCCGAATTAGCCTTGTCTAGTCCGAACAAAACTTGTCCAGACCGAACCGAGAGCCGCCATGGCATATTTGGAAGGGTTTTCACGCATGGAAACTCGATATTTTGGTATGTCTTCTTGCCATAGCGCCCCAGCCTCCTTTCCAAGCCAGAAGACCACTATATATTCGCCCCAAGTCCTGAAGGAAAGGATTCTACCCTCCATAACACAATTCCACCTTCCTTAGGTGATCCCACCATTGATTTCATTGAGCAACCAGATTCTTGAGGCGACGGCAGCAAGGAGAAGGTTGGAGACACGCCTTGCAACACCCCACTGCCTTTGATGATTGAAGATCGAGCATAGAAAGACAACTTGGTTTATTCTTCCTATGTTTTTATCTCTAATTTCCATAGGCTTGTATCTTGTTATTTCTATACTATTTGTCATGTGTTTGAATTCTATGTTAGGCTAAATTTATGTTGTCTTAGGGTATGGATGTAGTTTAGGTTTAGTTTGATGTTATGACTTGATATGACTTGATGTTTGGCTTTATGATCTATTTATTGAGTAGTATTTTAATTGCTTGTTTAATTCCCTTGTTTTGACCTGATTTACTTCTAAATAAAGGCCTGTTTAGTTAAGTTACAAGGTTAGGTTAAACAATTAGGATTAAATTAAGTACTTGGGATAAGTTGAAGATTCGAAAGAGGAGATTAGCTAGCACTGAAAGGTGTAGTTTCTAAGTTGGCTGAAAGGCAACTTAGATATCCCTAAGAAAACAAATAAATAAGACATAGGTTAATTAAAATACCGACACGAAAGTTTAGGTTTAATTGGTCTATGTGGGCAAAGTAGAGACCTGTACTAATTTCTAGTCCAAAAGACGACAGTTGAGGATTAGGTAATGTAGCTATAGCCGATCTGAGCCCTTCATAAAGTTAAAACTCAAGTTATATGGTCATAACTCAACATACCAGCCTCTGTTCGGACCGAACAAGTCGTGTTCGGACCGAACTGACGGCCTATGCTTAGATTTGTTGTTATTTAACGCGACAGCGAGCGATCCAGCAAATCGAGGGCTAAACCTAAGTGAATCCTGACCCCTAAGACGCCTTATTATACTTGAAAAACCCCAAAAATTTACCTGCTCTAGTTTATCTTATTTGAATTATTATTTAGAACCAAAAATATCTATTTAATCGCACTATTTATTTTCACAACACTCTCAACCTTATTTTATTGTCTAGCTTCATAAAAAGAACAAGTCCAGTAATCGTTAATCCGTCCTGTGGGTTCGACCCTAAGCTTAACTTTGACGACTAGTGAGGTTAGGTCTAGGTACAAATTTATTTGGTACTAGGATTTAATTCCTTCATCAAATTGGCGCCGTTGCCGGGGACGGTGTCGATATTGGATACTTGTTTGAGTATTTGGAGACTAGATTTTTATTTTTTCTTTTTACCTACTTCTCTCTCTCTTTATTGCAGGACTGGCAGGCAAGACACGTAGGAAGAAGTCTCCACCTCCAAAAGTTCGAAACTACTTCTTCCGACACTTGACAGAGGATCCGGAACAACCACCAGCCCCACAACCCACTCTCCGTTCGGACCGAACAGAACCAATTCGAACCGAACAGAGCTTCGAGCAAGAGAGAGAGAACCAAACGATGGCCGAGCAACTCACGCCGGAGGCCATTGCCCTGCGCACACAAGAATTGGAGAACCTCCGTCTCCAACTTGAGCAAAGAGAGGCTCGACTGACAGCCGATAGGACCCTCCTAACGGGTCAAAGGAGAGATTTTGACAATGAGCGTCGACGATGGACCCAAGAAGATGAAGGGAGCATCCATAACTCCGACAACGAAGATGAGGAGGATCGTGAAAGGACTCTCATGGAGTTTGGAGTTCCCAGCGCAAGAAACGTGGGCGGACCGGTGGTGATTCCAGGCATCGCCGCTAACAACATGCAAATCGCCCCCAACCACGTCGTGCTTGTGCAACAAAATCCATTCTATGGGAACGACGATGAGGATCCCCATGCTCACTTACAAACTTTTATTGATTGCACTAGATTAATTAAGTTTAATGGTGTTCCTCAACAAGCAATTAGGCTATTGTTATTTCACTTCACCCTTAAGGACCGAGCACAAAAATGGTATAAAACATTGAAAAAAGGGTCAATTAGGTCTTGGGATGAAATGGCACAAACCTTTTTGGATAGGTATTTTCCTTCGGATAGAGCGGATAAAATTAGAGCTGAATTGAATAATTTTGCCCAAAATCAAAATGAATCAATGAGGGATGCATGGGAACGATTTAGGGATTTAGAAAATTCTTGCCCACATCATGGGATTCAAGAATGGATGCTCCTTAAATCATTCTACACTGGACTTTATGACAATATTAAAATCAATCTTGATTCTCTTTCAGGTGGGGCATTCAAAAGACTTGATACGGCACGAGGGCGAGATCTACTTGATTATTGTGCAAGAAATTACACATGGTACCCTCTACTCATCCCCCGCCACTCAAGTAGTTCGAGGCAACAAGTGCACCAAATTTCGACTAAAGAGGCGAGGATAGAGGAGCTAGAAGCTGAACTTGCCGCTTACCAATCGGCTCAAGGGACACATCTCCATTCAAACCAATGCGGAGCATGCGGCGAGGAAGGACATACATCTATCAATTGTCCTCTTGCCAAAATTGGTAACGGAGGGGCCCAAGTGAACTACCTACACAATGGGCCCCCTTACGGTTCAAAGTACCAAAGTAACCCGCCAAATTTGTATAGGAATGCCCAATTCAACAACAACAATAGAGACCAATCATTTCAAAGGAAACCCTTTTTCGATAGGGAAGAGATTCCAATTGTTGTTCAAGAATTCATGAGTGAGCAAGAAAAGATTAACAAATCTATGGCTTTAGGGTTAGATGAATTGAAGGCCACCACCGACGAATTGAAGGCTACCATCAATGAATTTAAAGGAAGTACGAGCACCTTGCAACGCTTGGAGCGTATGATGGAAGCACACTTCTCCCGACCACCAGGCAAGCTTCCAAGCCAACCACAAGTCAACCCAAGTGCAGAGATCAAAGCCATACATGTCCTACGAAGCGGCAAAGAGTACCAAGATCTGTCCGTGCCTACCAACGAAACAGTTCGACCCCCAGTTCGGACCGAACCACCTCCAGTTCGGACCGAACCACTTTTAGTTCAGGTCGAACAACCAGTTTTGGAGCAAGTGACCTCACCATGCTCAGTTCGGTCCGAACAACCTCTTGTTCGGTCCGAACGGAGAGAAAATGATGCCCAAGGAGATGTCCAAGCCAAGGGGAAGAAGAAAACGCAGCAACCTGAGTCAACCTATAGACCCCCTGTCCCATTTCCTCAGCGACTTTTAAAGAAAAAGGAAGCTGAACAATTTAGGACCTTTTGGGAGATTCTTAAGCAATTGAAGGTCAACATTTCATTCACGGATGTCATAGCTCAAGTGCCGATCTTTGCAAGATTCTTGAAGGAGTTATGCACAGGAAAGAGGTCCATGGAAGAGCTCAAGACGGTGGCCCTAACACACAAGGTTACCGAGGCTTTGAAGAGCAAAATGCCACCAAAACTTGAGGATCCGGGTAAGTTTGCTCTTCCTTGCACTATTGGAAATGTAATAATCAAGCAAGCCTTGTGTGACATGGGTGCTAGTGTGAGTCTTATGCCCAAGTCAATGTTTGAAAAAATTGGTATTGGTGAGTTGAGACCCACATGCATGACATTGAAACTCGCCGATTCTTCAATGCGGTTACCCTTAGGTGTTATTAAAGATGTGCCCGTCCAAGTGGATAAGTTTGTCATACCGGGGGATTTTGTTGTGGTAGACATGGAAGAAGATAAGGAGGTGCCTATAATTTTGGGACGCCCCTTTCTTAGAACCGCGGGTATAAAAATGGATGCTCGAGATGGGACGATTGTGGTTAGAGTGGGAGGAGAGAAGCTCCGTTTCTCCATAGATCATGCTTTGAAATGCCCTGATCCCATTGACAAGTGCTGTATGGTCCAATGGATCTCTAAAATCGAAGAATTTCCTAAGGATCACTCTCATGATGCTCTGCTCGATCCCAACAATATCTGTTCAGACCAAACTGCCAGACCTTCGGACCGAACCCCTTCTAGTTCGGACCGAACAACAGTCCAAATTGAAGAATCGAAGGTCACAGACACTCTGTTCGGTCCGAACAGGATCAAGTTCGGTCCAAACAGCCCCTATTTCAGTCCGAACTGTTCTTCTTCGGTCCAAACTGAGACCCCCAAAGTCAAAATCAAGCATCATCCAGCACCTCTCAGTCAAACGGACCTTGTTATTGCTGACTTCAAGCTAGATACAGGTCAAACGAAGAAACTATTGGTGAAAAAGGGAGCAATGGGGTACTCGCTTGATGATTTGAAGGGCATCGATCCCACGATTCGCACAGATGAGACTATCTTGGAAAGGGATCACATGAGAGACATCAACAACAAGGGCTATGACAAATCGCTCGCCGTCTCGCTCTCCGGGTCCGATCCAATCAAGACTTAGTGAAAGATGGTCAAGCTAGGGACCTAAAACAAGCGCTTCTTGGGAGGCAACCCAAGGATTTCTCAACTCTTCTCTCTTTTATTTATTTTGCCATTAAAAATATAAAATACAAAAAAAAAAATCCATAAAAATTTAAAAAAAAAACAGAAAATAAAAAAATAGAATTTGATGTTTTTGTTTGTTTGTTTGTAGGAAAATCTTGAGGCACAAACGAAGGAAGATGTAATTCGTGCTAGAGCACCATGGGTTACGCGAACCAACTAACCCCGAACGACCTCATACGGATTGCATCAAAAGACTTGAAGATTGATAGAGCCATCTTGAAAATCGAGAAAATAAATTAGGAACAAATCGACATGTTGAAAGCAAAAATTGGCTAAGTTCTCTTTTCCTCCTATTTACTTTTCTTTGTGATTGAATGCATTGAGGACAATGCTTGATTTAAGTTTGGGGGGAGGAAATAGGAGAAAAATTCGAACTTTTGATTGAAATTGCTCAAAATTTTTGCAAATTTGGGTAATTTTTGAATTTCACAATTTCTGTTCGGTCCGAACAGAGTCTTGTCCGGTCCGAACAGAGACATAAAAATTGGATTTTTGCCTAGTTTTGTTTGGAAATTGAATTGATATGTCTAGTTTCTCTCGATTTGGATTTTAAATGATGGAACTCACACTTGAAACTGTTTTGAAATCAAACAAATTTTTTCTTCAAGGACCCTAGAATGTTTTGATATCTCATGATTAAATTTTTGCACCAATGGGCCGAAATGAAAATATTTTGAGAAAATTAGAACTCGATCTTGGATGCTTAAAATTGTTAAATCAGTTTTAGTCGATTCTCACAAGTTTTTACCGAGTGAACTGATTCGTGTTTGACAAACCTTTGTTTAAAAAGAAATTTATCGACTTCGGAAATTATGAAATGAACTTGGACTTGTTGAAAATGCTTTTAATCGCTTGAATCACCAACAAGCAATCTTAATGGGACAATAAAATCAAAATAGTTGTGAAAACGAGGATGCACCGAGGCCTTTTTCCACCAACTCAACCACAAATTGGAGGGTATTGGATTAATTACAAGTTGTCGGGAATTATAACTCAAAGCTCTCGAGGTATAATTGGGTAACTTGTAATTAATTTCTACCGGACCCGGTGCGAAAGCATTGGTAAAGGAGTTGTTGAGTATTATGGCCCAAGTGTACCGTGGCCATAGTCGAGCAACACCCGTCCAACCTCCCTAGCGCGTCATGTGCTAGTAGCAAATTCAAGGCCAATGACACCGCATTATATCCTCTAGGGTGTAAAGCCCCATGACTCGACTTGCACAAAGAAAAAAATTGGTGAAAAAGGAAAAAGTGAAATTGTTTTAAGAGAAGTTCATTATAAAATTTCCGACTTTGATAAAGGACTTTACAAACTTTTGTGAAAAATGAAAAGGAACGGGTGATTGAAATTGAGATCGCATTTGAAATAACAAAGAGAAGCTAGAGTTCTAAAATTTAAGAGAAGATTTCATTAGGACCAAGAGTTGCATGAATTAATTTGTAGAACACTAAACTTGGTTCTTGAAATTAAAATTTTTGTTTGACTTGTTTGATTGAAGTGTGAAAATTTTAGGCATAGCAATTGGTTTCACGACATTTCTTGGTTTGAGTTACAACTCAATGTTAAAGGCTTTAAGTACAGTCCGAAATTCTAAGCTTAGGGCATTGCTTGAGGACAAGCAAAGTTTAAGTTTGGGGGAATTTGATATCGTTATTATTTGTAGGTTTTTGGACCGTACTTAGCACTCAAATCATACTCAAACCATTCAATTATTTGATAAATTGCTATGATTTTCTAGGAATTGGCTCTACCGTCGTCTTTTCTCTTATTTTCAGGTTTCTCGACGATTTCTAGTGGATTCTCGAATATTAGATGGATTTTGGCACTTGGCATACGCTAGACGACTCATTCCTAGCACTTGGAGGCAACATCAAAGCTACTACTCGGATCGAATGGAGTTTTGCTCGGACCGAAGGCATCTTTACAGAACAAAATGAGAGTCTAAGGAAAGCAAATGGCTAAATAGAGTCAACATCATTGTAGAGCTCAACCTAAGCTTTCCAACGGCTTTTGAATCACCTAAATCGGAGTCCGGACGAAGGAGATATGACCAAAATACAACAGATACTCAAAGCTGGAGTCTCAGTTCGACCCGAACTGAATCTGTTCGGTCCGAACTGAGGCTATTTGGTCCGAATTGAGCTGTTTTGACCCGAATTAGCCTTGTCTAGTCCGAACAAAACTTGTCCAGACCGAACCGAGAGCCGCCATGGCATATTTGGAAGGGTTTTCACGCATGGAAACTCGATATTTTGGTATGTCTTCTTGCCATAGCGCCCCAGCCTCCTTTCCAAGCCAGAAGACCACTATATATTCGCCCCAAGTCCTGAAGGAAAGGATTCTACCCTCCATAACACAATTCCACCTTCCTTAGGTGATCCCACCATTGATTTCATTGAGCAACCAGATTCTTGAGGCGACGGCAGCAAGGAGAAGGTTGGAGACACGCCTTGCAACACCCCACTGCCTTTGATGATTGAAGATCGAGCATAGAAAGACAACTTGGTTTATTCTTCCTATGTTTTTATCTCTAATTTCCATAGGCTTGTATCTTGTTATTTCTATACTATTTGTCATGTGTTTGAATTCTATGTTAGGCTAAATTTATGTTGTCTTAGGGTATGGATGTAGTTTAGGTTTAGTTTGATGTTATGACTTGATATGACTTGATGTTTGGCTTTATGATCTATTTATTGAGTAGTATTTTAATTGCTTGTTTAATTCCCTTGTTTTGACCTGATTTACTTCTAAATAAAGGCCTGTTTAGTTAAGTTACAAGGTTAGGTTAAACAATTAGGATTAAATTAAGTACTTGGGATAAGTTGAAGATTCGAAAGAGGAGATTAGCTAGCACTGAAAGGTGTAGTTTCTAAGTTGGCTGAAAGGCAACTTAGATATCCCTAAGAAAACAAATAAATAAGACATAGGTTAATTAAAATACCGACACGAAAGTTTAGGTTTAATTGGTCTATGTGGGCAAAGTAGAGACCTGTACTAATTTCTAGTCCAAAAGACGACAGTTGAGGATTAGGTAATGTAGCTATAGCCGATCTGAGCCCTTCATAAAGTTAAAACTCAAGTTATATGGTCATAACTCAACATACCAGCCTCTGTTCGGACCGAACAAGTCGTGTTCGGACCGAACTGACGGCCTATGCTTAGATTTGTTGTTATTTAACGCGACAGCGAGCGATCCAGCAAATCGAGGGCTAAACCTAAGTGAATCCTGACCCCTAAGACGCCTTATTATACTTGAAAAACCCCAAAAATTTACCTGCTCTAGTTTATCTTATTTGAATTATTATTTAGAACCAAAAATATCTATTTAATCGCACTATTTATTTTCACAACACTCTCAACCTTATTTTATTGTCTAGCTTCATAAAAAGAACAAGTCCAGTAATCGTTAATCCGTCCTGTGGGTTCGACCCTAAGCTTAACTTTGACGACTAGTGAGGTTAGGTCTAGGTACAAATTTATTTGGTACTAGGATTTAATTCCTTCATCAGAAGACTCTTGCTTACTTGCCACTACATCCGGGCGCTGATGTAGCGCGCCACTAAGGGAGTGACGATCCGGCCCTTGCTCACTTATCACCTTATCCGGGTTCCGATAAGGCGCGCCACTAAAGGGGTGGCGACCCGGCCCTTGCTCATTTATCATATCATCCGGGTTCCGATAAGACGCGTCACTAAGAGGGTTACGCCCCAACGAAAAGTAATTGGGTTTCATTTTCATAGAGATGACTGGAATTTTTACGTTGGCTCGCCTAGCCTATCACAACCCTCCTCCTTTTACCCGGGCTTGGGACCGGACTATACTAAACAATGCAACCAAAGCTTAGTATAGGCGGAGTTGTCAATAATATATAAATCATACGTCAAAATTTCTACGTAGATATTTTATATACAAAAAAATTCAGCTTTTACTCTTTAAATTTTAAAATATATAAAATAATTTTTAATTTAGTTTATTTTTTTAGAAATTAAAATTAACTCGATTCGTTTTTAATGTTAAAAAAATCAAATTAGTATTAAGAAAAATTTAAGGACTTGTAATATATTTTTTTTATGTAAAAGATTGACTGATTGGCTTAAAAGAATTTATTAACAATTATGGTTAGATAACTTTCTTAACAAACCATAATTAGCTTGAGTACTCATCATTATCATATGGTTATGAAAGGATGCAAATACACTTCTACCAACTAACCGACATAAGCATCAATAGGAATAAGAAATTTCGGTTTGCGTGCTTATCCTTATTCCTTATTCTTATACCATGGTTTTGTTAGTATAGGAATAAGGGCCCTTATTCCTTATTCTTATGTTGTTTGGGTTGCACAAGAATAAGAATAAGCACGTAAACCGAAATTTTTTATTCCTATTTCCTATCCTCGACCTTTCCAAACACACCCAGAGATAGTTTTATAGCGCACTATGATGCATGCCTTTCTATATATTGTGATTTTTTTTGTCGGTATTTTTGTAAATTGAAAAATTTAATTTAATCAATCTAATCTACATATTGAAATCTCCTAAAAAGCCAAATTTTATAATTTTAAAAAATTTTTATTATTTTTTTCGATTTTTTTAAAACTTGTCTTTTTGAAATGTTCTAAATAGTAATTTAATTAAAAAAATAGCAGGTTTTAAAAATTTTGAAAAAATAGTAATAAAAAATTAGAAAATTTGTTTTGCTAGGAAATTTCAATTCGTAGATTAAATTAGTTAAATTAGATTAGTCAATTTATAAAAAATCAGACGAAAAAAACCTATGCATCATAGACTCATAGTGCATATTAAAATTTTCCTAAAAGTATAAGCCAACAATGATTCATATTCTTCACGGAACGAATTTAAAACAAATCTTGCTGATCTTCTACATCCTCTGCATATACAGGTATGAAAGCAGAACAATAAGCCAGCAAGCATACAACAGTATAAAAAACAATAACGGTAAATAAGAAAACAAAATCAGTGAAGGGCGCCTTTTGACTTTGAGAGTTTGTTCTCAAGGCTCCTTTTGCGGTTTTGCCCATATCACTAAATTCCAAATACGCATTAATGTTAATATTAATCATGAAACTATATCATTAAATTTTTAAAAAATATATATGGAACCGCAGAAAGCATGATTTATTCTCATTTTGATATAAGAGTATGAACTCCGAGAAATCACATCTTCTGTAGAGGGCAGACTTGTGATCCTAATTGGCTGATCAATGAATCAATAATGAATGTTTCGTGACTAATATTAAACTCGTCGAGATTCGTACAGTACGTAAAAATATGTCCATCGAAATTAGATCAGACTGTTGGGAGAGCAGGCCTCGATATTGGTCCTGAACTTCGAGGTATAAACTATTGAGGCCGGTAATGATGTTTTGTTTCAAACGGTGGCGGATCCAAATACAAGTGACTTGCCTGGGGTCGTTTTCTTAAAATTTAAGGACCCAAATAGTAGAATTTGATAGGTGCCGGGCTTGAAAAACCATAGTGCCTAGGCTAAAATTCAGAAAATATCGGGCATGTCTAAAAAAATGTGTTGTTTTAACTTTTTTTGTGTTTTTTGGTGATTGATAGAGAAGTAAAGATTATGAAAAATTGATTAGGTTTATTAAAAAGATGATGTGTTTCATAATATTTCAATTATATAATTAGAATGACTTTATTTATTAAATTTATTATTTATTTTATTTTTAAAATTTTATTATATTATAACTGTGCGTGAGTTAAAATTTTTTCTTGATCCGCCCCTGTTTCAAACTATTTTGGGCTCAAATGAGGCTCTCTTGGCATGACAACGCCAAAAGGATGATAATAACAGAAGCAACTTTCGTCACTCCAATCCGTCACAAGTCACAACCACCATGCACCACCACCAATATCCATGGCCAAAACTCCCGCCATCCATCCTAACAGAGTTAAAATACTCCATAATAGTCAGCTTCATACTGTTAGCCGGCATGTGCTATGTCCGTTTTGCCACAATCCACATACCTCCTGGCTTTCGTCGTTTCATCGCCCTTCTGCCGGTCATTTCTCTCTTACCTGCCCTTCCAGCTGCCTTCTCCTTCATCCATCTCCGCACCATCGCCGCCTTCTTTCTTTCTTGGCTTGCATTGTTCAAACTTCTGCTTCTATCTATCGGCAAGGGCCCACTTGACCCATCCCAATCCTTCCTTGTTTTTTTCTTCACGGCAACATTACCGGTCAAATTCCAACTGGGGCATCGCAAAACTAGCTTAATTTCAATCAGTGAAGTTCCACTTCTATCCCTCAAAACTCTAGTCCTAATATGCAACATCTATCTCTACCGCTATCATCCTCTCTATGACATGTACACACTCCTCAGTTTATACACATGCCATCTCTACCTAGGACTTGAACTGGCCGTGACCTCAACTGGCACCATTGCATCAATTATTATAAACATGCCGATTGAGCCTCAATTCAATAACCCGTTTCTCGGCACCTCATTGCGTGATTTCTGGAGCCGACGATGGAATATTATGGTCTCTCAAACTCTTCGTCAATTAGTCTATGACCCGGTAGCCCCTCGACTGGGCCCAGCTATTGGACTGATCGCATGCTTCCTTGTCTCTGGTCTTATGCATGAAGTCATCTTTTACTATCTTGCATCAACCCGTACAACTGGAGAGGTGGTGTCATTCTTTTTGCTTCAGGGTTTGGGTATAATTGTGGAACATATCGTCAAGCGGGCCACAACTTGGCGGCCGCCTAAAATCATTGCTTGTCCAATGACTATTGGTTTTGTCATGATATCTGCGTTTTGGTTAGTCTTTGATCCGCTACTGAGAACTGGTGCCGATGAGCGTGTACTGGAAGAGTGTATGGGAGTGATCACATTTTTGGAGGATGTGGCACGTGCAGTGCTTAGCAAGATCAGAAATTAGAGTAGCAATAGTTTTAACAAGGTGAAAACAAAGGAATGTATACAGATTCAGAAAAATTTCACAGCATTTTCATGACAATAAATTGAATAAATTGAATAAATTGTGATTACTATTGCTAACAAATATAATACGCTGAAAAATGTAAGGTTTCCCACTTCTCGAGAGTTGAATCTTTAGATATTTTCTTAACCTTTTTTAAATGCTTAAATTAGTTTGCCTTTCTATGTACCTATTTTCCAGTGAGTAACATAATAATAAATTCAGAATTCAAATTTATTTGATAATTTAAAATTCATTTCACGGTTATATTAATATAGATACAATTAAATACCAATGGTTATGTAAGAAGAATGTATCAAAACACTAAAATATTGCTAATTAAAACAAACCTTATTTATAATTTGTGAGAATAACATGAAAATAATTTGCTAAATTATTTGCGAATATCGTGAAATTTGTAAATATTATGCAAATAACTTGTAAAACATTAAAAAATTTTAAAATAAATATTCAGTTAATTAATTTCTTTTTTAGGGACATTAAAAAATAATACTGAAATAATTAAGAAATAAACAAAATTGTTTGCCAATCATGTTAATGAGAAGATTTTATACTTATATTTTGGTAGAATTTTGTCTCCAAACTAAACAAATTTGACTTGAGTTAGGTTAATAAGGGTTATTTTAATTAGGATTTGTGTCAAGAATGAGTTACTACCATAATTCCTACTTTAATGCAGATTTTGGACAAAAACATGACTTGGATGAATCAATAATGATGTAGAGCTTGTTGTAAGCTTTCCAACGGTTCTTGAATCACCTCAATCGGAGTCCGTATGAAGGAGATATGGGCAAAATATTGACAGGACGCAGTGCTGAAATTTCTGGAATGGACCGTTCCAAATCAGAACGGTCCGCCCCAGCCGAAACTACCAGAAACAGCATGATTGTCCGTTTTAGATGATTGGGACGACCCATCCCAGATTAGAACGGTCCGTCCCAACATAAACCGCCAGAATTTCCAGAAATAGTACAAAGTTGCCAAATTTAGTGTTCTATTATGTCATGGCGGTTCTAATCTATCTCTGGCACTTCCAGAACGTGTCTTCTGCTATTTCCATCATCTCTACACATTTCTAATGTCTATTTAAACATAGTTTGAGGGGATTTTCGAGATATACAAGAGAGAAGTTCATTTCCATATCCAAGTTAGTGTTAGATATAGTTCTAATTGAGAGAAAAGTCTCAGGTCAAGATCGTGGCACGCCGAATCGACTGGTTTGTGGCAGAAACAAGGCGTTTCGATAGAAAGCTTCGACCTACAAGAGAAAGCAAAGACATATTGGATTTTATTCTTCTTTTTATTTTCTATTTCTCTTCGTTTTGCATGATGTCTTTTAGTTGTTGAGTTGATTGTTCTAGGCCTATGGTTGTAAACCTTTCTACTTAGTTGCTTGTTTTGTTTGAATACTTCTTTGTTAGTTGAGTTAAGTTACGTTTTATTTTCTGTGATTTGATTTGCTATCTATTTGTTGAAGTTAGTTATTGTTTGATCTGATTGTTGCGTTAAACAAAGGCCTAGTTTAATTGTCAAGTCAAAATCGAATTGTAATAATAAATTAACACTTAGAATAATTAGGTAGGCGATATCCGAAAGGATTAAACTAGACTTTGATGTAAATTAGAGTTTTACTCAATAAAACGGAAGGTTGAGAGTTTACCAAGACAAAAAAAAACAATCTAAAGCACCTAAACCAAGAAACGAAAGTTGAAATTTAGGAGTTTTAGGAATTACCAAGCATAACCCTTCAACTTGACCTGAACGGAAGTTAGAGCGCAAGTCTGTAGCCTGTAGGTTGACAAAACAACCATTGGAACGGACCGTTCCAAGGTCAGAACGGACCGCCCAGAAGGGGGCGTCTGACCTAGAACGGCCAGTTCCAATCGTTGACAGAGGCTGAAACGGACCGTTCCAACCATTAAAACGGACCGTTCCAACTTTGACAGAGGTAGAATCGTTTGGAACCAGAAATTCTAGAATTATTTGACCTGCTGATTTTCTCTTGTTTAGTTCTTACTTTAGTCTTAATATTAGATCTATGATTTGTATTTACCTTCAACCTTTAATCCGCAAAAGAAAGTTGTACTCGTTTAGCTAGTTTAGTAAAGTAAAAAACCGATATTCCAACACCGTCCCTGTGAATTCGACCCTCGAGTTGTTCTGCAAACGATTAGATCGATAAACGAGGTTTATTTATTTTGAGACTTGGTTCTACACACGATCACATGTCATACGGTAAGGAGAAAGTTATCCAATCAAGTAGTTAACCTCCAATTAGAGATAACGAAAACATCATCTGCGCTCGGTAATCCCACTGCTACTCCCTCTGCGGCGCGTGCGCATTCCGGGAGAGTATCCTCTGCCAATTTTTTAATTTATTGCCTGTTTTTCTTTTTAGTTGTTATAATATCGCAAACTATATTGACCTTATATAAGGATTTCAGAAAAATAAATGCATATTTGGTACTTTTATTTTGCTTTATATTTTGTAAGTCCTTATGTGTTAACAAAAGAAATGGAAGTGTACCTTGTGACATCCATCTGTAAATCTCCTATAATGGGGCCATGCTTTTGACACAGAGGATGGTTTGTTTTCAAAATAATAATTTGGGAGCAAATTCGCGTTATCTGGACAACTTTAATCATCCATAATAGCATTCAATGAATTTAGAATCTCATAATATAGATGGCAATAAGATGGAGGACGAAAAATCCCACATAAGCAAAGTGGCATTTAAGAATTTTAATAGCGAGAGAGGTAAAGGGCGAGAGTTTCTCTCCTTAGTCCTTAACTTCAAAAAATTTGAAAAAAAGATAGTGAGAGGTAAAGTAGTATGAAAGATAAATGAAGTTATCAGGGCCGTTTGGATCAAGTGGGAATTTGGGAAATAGTCTATTCCTAAGCATAAATTTATTATAAACAATCCAAACTCTTCACAAAATTACACACTTCCCAATATTTTTCGTCTAGAAATAAGCTATTCCCCAAATTCTCACTTGATCCAAACGGCCCCAAAGGAGTAAAAGTTGCCCCAATAACAAGAGCTATATATTTTTGCTTGGCATCAATAAACCTCTCATCTCTTCTCTCTTTCTGTTATAATAAGAGGAATAAAGAAAGAAGTATTGGGAAGTATGTAACTTTGTGAAGAATTTGGATTGTTTATAATAAATTTACTCCCTTAATCTTTATTTCTAGAGCTCATCCAAACGGAGTTTATATGTAAACTATTAAAGCAATGACATTGCGACTATCATCTTCTTATTAATGTACTCTTGTTGAGTATCCAACAATGTCAGGTTCTGTCGACGAAAATGTTTGAGATGCATGCTGGTGTCAACACAAAATTCCAGACCGATCATATATTCTTTATTAATGGAATTAACTTTTATAAAGTATTCTAACTCATCAGAAATATTCCGGAAGATGACTTTCATGTCAAAATTCTAAAATTGAGGGTGGATTAGGGAGAAACTCAGACTCTGTTTGGATAAGGTGTGGGAAGAAGGGAAGAAGTGAGAAGAAGTATTAGGAAGTGTGTAACTTTGTGAAGGGTTTGAATTGTTTATAATAAATTTATTCTCTTATTTCCTTATTCCCTTCTTCCCAAATGGAATTCAAACGGAGCCTCAATAAAGAACCTAACTAAACTAAGGAGCTATTTGAAGTTTGACTTGCAAAAGGTACCCTTGAAATAAAATTTTGCATAGGAAAAAAACTTTATAACCTATATGATCCCTGATTTAATCAATAAAATTCATTGAATTAATCGTACAAATTGTAACAATAATGAAAAATTATACATGTATATATATATTCGAAAAGGAACCTTTTCTTTTGCTTATCTTTTCAGCCAAGCTGCAGCACTTTTTATTTCGTGAGAATAGATTAGAATAGAATTGATCGGATATGATTTTTCAAATGAAATCCAGTGATCGGAACAGATAAAAGGAAATGATTTTGCCTGTTGAATTTTGACTATTTTATCCCAGTCTCTATCTCTGTTTCTCCCAAGTCTGAACAAGTCTTTTTCATTGGAGGATTGAAATAAAGAAAGAAAGGATTTTTTAGAACGTCTCAGTCACGAGCGTTCAAGAGAGGGTGAGGAGAGAAGAAAATTTTTCTGGTACTTGAGAGAGGAATCGAAGAGTGCAGAGATGTGGCCATGGCTGCACTTTTTGAAAGAAAATGAAGTCCAAGAGATCCAGTGTTAAGAAAGAAAGGGCAATTTTGTCCATGCCGCTCAGGCTAAACCAAATTCCACGACGAAATTTTAACAATTGTCGTCGGATTTCAAGGGGGGTAATATTTGTGGCCAACTCCCATCCAATCAATTCGGCTCTTAAATTATTGGAGTTTCCGATCAAAGGAATGCATGGAATCGGAATTCCATTTCCGATTCTGACGTAGTTTCATCGCTTCCGATCAGGGCCTTACTGAAATTGCTCAGGTCGAGAGATGCAATCAGAGTGAGGAATCTAAAGCAGTTGATGATTTAGAAGATTGCAAGGAGCTTGCATTAACTACAGAGAAAAACCTTTAGTAAAGATAGGTTATTACCCTCTAAATTTTTAGTAATCAGCTATCCTTAACAATAATGTTTGAACTTTGAACATTTGGATCGCATCCTTACAATGTTAAATTTTTAATCGAAATAATTTTTCTTATTACTTCTTGACAGTATTATCCAAGTAAGAACCTCCTTATAGGCCCATTTGGGATTCAGCCAAGTTGGTTTTATATAATTAAAGAGCACAATAGAATTGAGTACTTAAGAAGTAATACATCAAGAACAAAGGGACAGGTATGGATTGGCTGGGAAGTCCAAGAGAGGGTGGTTTAATATGAAAATTTTGACTGACGTACCTTGCAGCTCAAGTACAGTCAGGTATCAATGGGCCTACAGTATCACACGGTTAATAATTGGAAAAATAGACATTAATGAGATCAAAATAAAGAGGAAAAAGAGCAGCAATAGTAATTTGGATATAATATTGAAGATTTTATATTGCAAGTTGCAACCAGTAAAGCCTACTGCTGCATTGCTGTTTGAGGGTGTGTTTGGTATGTATCGAATAGTGCTTATTCGTGAATAAGCTATTCATGAGTGAAACCAAACAAGCAAACAAATTGATGAATAGCCTATTCATGAGCTAATTCTTATTCGACCAAAAGCTTGGAATAAGAAGCTAACAAGCTTGTGACGTTCAAAGAAATAATAAACAAATCAACATGTGAAGAGAGAGAAACAATAAAAAAATTGGTGTCGTGTTTCTCATGACAAAGGATTTTCTGTAAGTTACGAGAAGATAAAAATATTATTTAGTCATAATAAATATTATTTAATAGTAATCATAATAACTATTATAATTGTAACAATAATTACTATAATTATTTTTTTTATAATTAATTATTATTATTAGTACATTACTTTACCTTTTACTAATATATTATATAATTTCCATTTATCTTACAGTTAATTATTATTATTATTAGTATATTATATTAATTATTAATAATAATAATTTTGTTTTGATAATTACAATTATTTTTATAACATTAATTATTATTAGTAGTATATTATTATATATTTCATTTTATCTTACGGTTTATATTATTATTATTATTATTATTATTACTATTATTATTATTATATAATGATAATAGTAATAATAATTATAATTACAATAATTACTGTATTAATAATTTTTATTATATTATACGGTTAATTAGTATTATATTTAATATTAAATTATCATTAGTATTATGATATTATCATTTATATTATTAATATTATTTTCTCAATTTTTGAATCAATTATTATTATGATAATTATTTAAATAAATTTATTTATTCATTTTTAAATAATAAATATAATAATTAATCTATTTATTAATATTTTTCTAAATAATTACTTTAATGATTTTTTAATTAATATTTTTATATTATTATTATCATTAATATAAATTATTATTATATTATTTTCATCCATTCTTATAATGACAAATTGTTCAAAACAAAATCAAATCATTATTATATTTTTCTTTCCTTATTCTTATTCACAACACACCATCCAAACAACATCTCCTTATTCATGAATAGACAATTCTCTTAATTCTAATTCAAGATTCTTATTCATGAATTTCCTTATTCATTCTTATTTACTCCACTTCCAAACACACCCTGAGTTTCTTTGTAGTTTGTCCTATACCTTATTCATAATGTGCATATGCCAGAAATTTTAGGCTTGCAGTTTGTAATGGTGCATAACCATTATTAAGAAAACTGGATGTGGTTTCTAGTGCTTGGGTCCCAGGAATTTCTCAGATCAAATCAGTCTGGTTTTAAGACTAAAAGCACTTTCATGTAACATCATTGATTACTAACTTACGTTACCTAATTCTTTTAAGATTTGTGGTGGCTCTTCAAACCTGAGGTCCAAATTTGGCAACTAATTAGAAGTTAATAGCATGAGCTGTCCAGTTCAATGGTAATGCTTCCTCTGTTGTTTTTTTTTTTTTTTTTTCTGCTCTTCTTGTATATCTGCTTTTCTGGATGAGTTGTGACTTCTGTTTATCCCGGGGGTGGAAGAGTTAATTGAACCTTTAACTGGTAAGGAATCCTGTGGATGGGGTGTAATATTGAGGTTTATTCTTTTCCTGAACATTAGTGAATCAAGGAATATAGTGTCCATTTTAGAGGCAATGAAAACCACCTGTTTAACATCCGAATCCTTCTCTTGCTAGAGTTGGTGATAGCCTGAAAACTTTCGATAGAAACTTTTGAGCAATATCTTGTTTCATTGAATGAAGCCATTAATTAGGTTTATGCCACTCTAAAAACTAGAAATTAGAGAAATGTCATCACTAAATGGCAAATTATTTTTATGCCATCACTAAATAATAAAATTAGATTTATGCCACTAGATAATTAATTTGACCATCATTATATCATACCCTTTTAAATAGGTCATTATAAAATAATAAAATTAGAAATATGCTACTACAAAATAAAAAAAATTACTATTAAGAAAATATAAGTGATTTTGCTTCATCAACAAAAGAAATAAAATTTCAAATTTTAAATTATAAAATTTAAAATCTCAAAAGTTGAAATTTAAAATTTTAAAATTCGAAATTCAAAATTTTAAAAATTTTGAAATTTGAATTTGAAAGTTCTAAATTTTTAAAATCCAAAAATTTGAATTTTTTTTTTTGTAAATCTGAAATTTCAATAAATTTCTTTGTCATTTCTTAATGAGATGGCATTTTGGACATTTTCAAAAGTTAGAGTGGCATTTCACTAATTTTCACCAAAAATAATAGCATAAAACTAATTTTAATCTTTTTATAGTGGCATAAAATTAATTTACAATTTAAGAGTGGCATATTTCTAATTATCAATTTTTCATAGTTGCATATATCTAATTATTCCTTAAATTCAATGACTAGTTGACCAGTGCATTTGTTTTTTTTTTTTTTTTGTATTTTGTGCAAAAAAAAGAAATGAAGTATGATTGTTTACTCATATAGACACTGCTTATTTGAAAATTGGATACTTAATATATCGTTGTTGCATTACTTGTCAGCCAATTGGAACACTCAGTTGAAGGGCTTGGTGTTGAAGATGATGCCAGCACCTAAGGAGTTCCCTTTGTGGCTAGAGGGAGGTGCCAGTGGGTCAGATTGAGGATTTCAATGAAGAGTGACTTCATACTGGTATGGATGGAGGTCCTGTTTTTTTTTTTTCTTTTTTTTTTTGTTCTATTTTGCATGATCTGTGTGTGGTTTTTGTTAAAACTTAAAAGTTGGGATGTTATATGATATATAATTTGATGGTGGGTTTTGGGGTTCCGATATAAGCGTTGATGACATGGGATTTTAGATTGGATCAACACACTTTCAGGTTCTTTTTTTATTTTTTTTAATCTGCTATGTAAAAAGCTTTCTTTTGCTTCTCCAAAAGTGGCAGAGTTCATCTCTGCTTTTTTTTTTTTTTTTTTTAAATGTTACTTCTACGAACCAGCAGAAACCACTATAAATAATTTCTTAAAAATAGGCAGCACTGATCCAGGTTCAGTCCTGAAGACTATTTAAATTAAAAAATGTGATTGTAAAAGGGGTGTCTATAGGGGTATCAAACGTGCTGAAACAAAATGGAACACACCAGTTCTGTTTTTGTTCCGTTTTTTGTAACGTAAATCATATCCGTTTCGTTTCCATTCCGTTAGCTGTTCCTGTTTCCATTTCCCATTGATTTCAGCCATTTTCCATTGATTTCAGCCTAATTTTTGGTAAACGGAACACTAACGTTTAATATACCAGTTCCGTTTGCGTTCTGTTTTCAGAAACGAAACCCATTTCCCTTTTGTTAGTTGTTCCGTTTTGGACGGAACAAAACGGAAATGTGTGAAACGGAATCCGTTGACAACCCTAGTTGTCTATGTATTGTGAAAGCCGGGAGAAGACTGCTAGAAGTGTCGTTTGCAAGGGTGCGTGGCTGGGGATGAATGGCACTTGGGTCCTGTTTCTGAAAGAGTAGATCTCTCTAAGAATAATAATTAGATTAAAATAATGTGTCTATGACTTCAATGGGGTTCCGAGTGCATGAGATTCAAACGCACAGACCGGGTTTCTAGCATTGCTGATGTACTTAGAATTTGTACTTTTGAAATTGATTAGAGAGTAAAGAAATGAATTTTCTTGTGAAGTTGTGTTCTCCTTTTTTGTTGCTAACTTGCTATCGGAAGTATTAAACCTTGCATCACTAACTCCAACCATTAATTAAACTTAGTCGTACAATTTTTATATATATTTTTTTAGAATCACAAATTATCTCAATTTTTTTTATGAGAATGTCTCGGTCATCTGACCTAGTCTAATGTAGTTTAGTTGATTTTAAGAAATTTTTAATTATTTTACGTTATCTTTGATAGTGACTAAATTATTGGTGTGCTGCAAGCTTTAACCACCTGAAACTTTTTCTTCTAGCGACATTTAACAGATGTTTACTTCCATTTTTTTCATCTCTCATAAAAGTAGAATTGTAGATCTTGTTCGATTTCCAGTATTTTTACTTCAGAAAACAAAAGCGGAAAAGGTTCCTATATACAATATCTTCAATTGATTATCCAGTACAGGGATAGTATATATATTTGGTTCTGTTATCTGTCATTTACTTTTTCTTTTTTTTTCTCAATTATTTTCTAGACCTTTTGTTGTACCTTTCTATCCGTTGCCAAGTTCTAATATCAAAGAGCCGTTGGAAGTTGGAACCTCATCTTCAATTGTTTACTACCAACTAGCGGACGGGCATGGGGCATCAAGCTCACAAGCTGAACAATTTTATATAATAGTGACACACATGAGAGTACGAGATGCGTCCGCTTAGTTTATAATATTCAACCCATTATTCTGATTAGTGATCTGTAATGTAAAATAAAAATAGTCAGTAAGTGCGTCACATGTAAGAAATTGCCTGCAACTTTTGTGCTAGTGTCCCTCAAAATTCGGTTCCACACAACTAGAATGAAAACTCCACATACATCTCAAATTTTAAACTAATACAAACGAGAAATTAAGCGTCCCCAATCATCCAAGAAGCAAAATGGAGGAAGCCATGAAAGCCCTCCAATCCGATCTGAAATCCCTGCCGAAAGTAGTTATGATTGTGTGCATCTTAGTTTACTATGCTCGTTTCACGTCGTCCCTTATCCGGCCAGGTCTCCCACGTCTCCTTTCTCTTCTTCCGGTAATCTCTCTTCTCCCCTTTATCCCCTTCACCTTCTCCATGATCCATTTTCGTGGCATCTCTGGATTCTTCCTTACATGGCTTTGTTTATTCAAACTGCTCTTACTCTCCTTTGGTCGGGGTCCCCTTGACCCGTCGCTTCCTCTCATCCGCTTCATTTCTTTGGCTACACTTCCTGTAAAACTACAAGAAGATCAAAAGCCAAAACAATTGACAACATTATCTCCAAAACTTCTCATTTCTACTGCCATTCGAGCCGCACTCCTTTCTGTACTATTCTCAATCTACCGCTTCAAGGAAGAACTGAATTATTATGTCCTCCTCTTGGTGTATTGTGTTCACATCTACTTATTCTTAGAATTAGTTCTCTCCACCTCTGCCATCACTAGCCAACTACTTGGCATGGAATTAGAGCCCCAATTTAACAAGCCCTACTTTACGACCTCTCTCAGAGACTTCTGGGGTCGGCGCTGGAACTTAATGGTCTCCTCCATTCTCAGACCGTCAATCTACGAGCCAGCCAAAATCTACTTTGGACCTCTAGGTGGAGTATTAGCCGTGTTTCTAACATCAGGTTTAATGCATGAGCTTATGTTTTACTACAACAACTTAAGAAAGCCAACAGGAGAAGTGACATCATTCTTTGTGCTGCATGGTGTTTGTGTTGTTGTGGAATGGTGGTGGGCCAAGTACCAGAACTGGTGGTGTCCACCGAGAGTGGTTGCGACACCCCTCACACTAGGTTTTGTGGCAGGGACGGCATTTTGGTTGTTCTTTCCACCACTGATCAGGGGAAGAACGGATGAGAAGGTGCTAGCCGAAGTAGCAGCTATGATGGCTTTGATTAAAGAGACAGGAAAATGGCTAATTGGCTCTGGCAATTGAGATGCTAGAGACTAGAGATATGCACGACCTCAATTGTGACAATAATTACTTTGTATTGCTATTTTAAGTTTTAAATTTATGATACGGTATCGTCTGTTCTTTCATAATATTCTATTAATAGACTTAAAATTTAGAAAAAAAGTATGACCATAAATTTGATTTTACATTTAATTGGATCACTATAGAAGCAGTTTTTGGAGGTGAAATGGTCATTAATAACCATTATTTCATTTTGGGTTTTAAGCAACGACTTATTATCATTTGAAATTTGGATGCCGGAGAGGGGCGGAGCGAGGATTTTGGAACAAAGAGGACAAAAAGTACAGACATTGAAATTTTAGATCTTTAAAAGGAAAAATTGAATAATAAACCAAATACAATAGTAAAGGAGTTGTAAATGAGTATTTCTGACATTCAATTTGAAAATAGCATAATATATAGTAAAAAAATTCGAAAAAATATAAAATTTAGTCTTGAAGAATATTTTTACATGGAGAAGAATTTGAACGGTTTGGATCGACTGTTTGAATTTTAAATTTTGAGAAACGACTCTATACGGGAGACAAAGTAGATAGTGGTATCATTGTGTTATTTTTAAGGGTGATTTGTAATTACGGAAGACAAAGTCTACTTTTTGATACAACTAGTTCGGGCCCACTTCACATCCAGTATTTAGCCCGTTTAATGTTCCAAACGTCAAGACCATTCTATTTACCGTTCCGTTCCATCAACGGAATGGTCATTTTATTTCATTTTTCGTTCTGTTTTAGAAAATAAAATACCATTTTATTCCATTATTCATACTATTTCGACGGAATAGAACGGAACAACGTGTTTTTTCATTAAAAACTGCACTACTTGTAGAAACGGAAGCGAAATAGACCATTCCGTTTCGTTTACATCAACGCCTCCTGCATCATTCACTCATTCAGTCCAGCACGCAGAACAGAAAAGGTAAACCACTTTTACCTGCTATTATCTGGCAAGACTGGTCACAGCCATAAAAATTTTCCTCTATGCATGCTCTACGGTTCTTCTTGCTGTAAATGTTTTTCCTTCCCTATACCTTTCTTCGTATTACACTCAATGCGTTCTTTCTGCACATAAATTACAAACAACAGATAGCTACCCAGCACAGCTCCATTTCTGACTTTGGTACATCTTATAAATACAGTGATCCATCTGGTGAGAATCAACCAATTCATAGAATAGCAATTGGTACAAGAAAGAGATTGTTCAGAGATCCAGACAAATCAGAACATGAAAGGTATATAGTCCTCGATTTAAACGGCAGTATTGTTTCACCACCTGCCATGACGCTTTCCTCCATAGGTATATGCACTCAGCACAGGTTCTTTTTTCTGCATTCAATACAGTGTGATCGAAGAAAGAAACACAGATGGAGCAGAGGGTAGCACTACAAAACAGCAGAAGAAAATGAAACAAGAGAGCCCTGAAAAAATGGCAAAAGAGTATAACAGTCCAACAAGGTATCAGATAACAGAGATAGATACGCAATGTTTTTTCAGCGAACAATACCACCACACTACACCCATGTAAATCTACATCCCTGGTTATATAACATGCCTTTTCTTTTTCCATATTCCAGTAATCCTCTGTAAAACCACATGAAGCTATATGGTCGGGCCCCTTTTATAGATGATGCAATCCCAGGGAAAAACATTTTGGAAACCCTTGGTTGTGCACCTGTACAGGCTGGAGAGCACACAGTATTTTAGGTTTTTTTAATTTATCGTATCTATCCTGCACTAACACAACACGGCACATTTCTGGACCTAAAAATAGACCATCTAATCCAACGGTATTAATTTTGCGTTGTTATAGTGTTTGAACCGCATAAATCCTCTGCTGTTCAGTTCAAACTCTATAACAGACTAATCAACCATGTAACAAAACAAGATATGACCTTAAAAACTATATCGTTGTAATGAATGCTATTATTTTGGCTGAATGTCTACTATAACAAACAGCTACGTTTTACTGGATAATTGCCTATCAATTATGTCAGTTGGTTACTGAATTTCCCCAGTACATTCCCGACCTATCAATTACATTAGTTAATTTCTCTTATGTTAGTTAATTGCTTTTAGAAGGAATATTTTGCTACGTCCTTTTTGCTAAAATTATGTATCCATAGCAGCTATTCATAAATTTAAAACTCTCTTTTGTCTGCATCAGAGCGTACCATACTGCCTTTATTTCATGTCACAGCTACGATCCGCCCGTGACCCAATAACACAAAGTAGCTTTTCTTTATGGAATAAACCAGGATTCCATTTTGGTACTGACAATACAGCTCTATCCAGATTACCGCCTATCAGTGCTTCCTGAAGAGCATTCGTAAAAAAAAAAAAAAAACCCCGTTTCCCTGCACTACAACAGTCAACAGATATCCTTTCCTATCTCGTAGAATGCACAAGTTCTGATTATTTATGCAGAGGCCATTCTTTTGTCCTTTTGTTTAATCCATCTATTTTTCCCTACTTTGCTGAAACGCACAAAAAAATAAATATACACGCATTCGTATAGGATGTTGGATAACCACGCATATCTAAATTTTTTATTCTTATTTCTTATTCATGTCTCATCCAAACACACCCATAGATCTGCATATACAATACTATAAAAAAAACTTCCTGTGCCACCAACATCTCATATTAATACAATCAATGAAAATTCTTCCATCCACCGCGCCTACATCATTTCACGACTCCGTATCATTCTTGCATCGCGCGGAGCGCGATAACTTAGCTAGTTGCTCTAATAAATAAGAGGAAGGTTCCGATGTCACAACTTTATGGTGCCACCAAAAGCCACAACTTTAGTTTTCATCGATATTTAAATTTTTTAAATTTAAAATGTTGAATCCAAACCGTTGATCTTATACAACTTAATGAGCGATGTGTTTCCATATCAATTTTATTAAATTTGAAATTGATTTGATATTTGATCAAGAGTTTAAAAAATAATGGAATCTGGTTAACTATGACAGATTAATTGTAATACGTTTATAATTTGATTTTTTTATCAAATATCAAATCAACTTCAAATTTTATAAAACTTATATGAAAACACGTCACTTGTTAAGTTGTAAAAGATCAACAGTTGAATTCAAACATTTAAATTTTAACAAATTTAATTAGTGATAAAAAATAAAGATGTGAAATTTTTTGGCACCCTGAATTGTGAGCCTTATGCACCGGAAGAACATTACTCAAAAAATAAATAGCAAATTTTAAGGTTAGGAAAGCTCGTGGAAGTTGTGTATCCTATTTTATTAACTGCGCCATGTCCTCTCCTCTGACGATCTGTCGGCTGTCGCGCGCGCGTGAAGAAACCGTAGATAATTATAAGCAAAATATTGCCGCTGAATCATTCATGATATATGCCAGCGCAGGTAACGAGTAACGATTGGATCGCCTTTCGGATCTCTTTTTTTACAAAGTTGGTGAAGATATATTTTTTTTAAAAAAAAGAGGGAGATCTTTGTCATCCAATTTTTTTTGAAATTAAAAATACATATGAGGCTTGAATTCTTGATCTCATGGATGCTAACCTAGTGCTCTTACCACTAAGCTACTACTTACTAAGCTAGTGTTTTGTTTAAATTAAACCCCACAAGCGCATATTCTTCATCAAAAAAAAAAAAAACACTCAATTCAGGTGGTTAAAAAAGAAAAAAAATATACTTCGAAAAAAATGTGCCGATGATGTGGATCTAGGGAACCTCTTGTCAATGATATAACCGTTAAATGTTTCTTTTTTTTTTTTAAGGTCAGATGGAAATCACCTAACCGTTAAATGTTTCACTGTTTCGTTCCGTAGAATGTATAATGGAATCGAATTTTTTTCGTTTAAAAAACAGAACAGTAAACAAAATATATTTTGCCATATGTTTATGTATAATACAGTTGAAATTTAGACGTTTCGTCGAAATAGAACCATTAACGAAAATTTTGACATGGAACAACAAACGAAATAGCTCATTTTGTGTCCGTTTCACATCTTTGACAAGCCTACATTTCAGTGTGACTTGTCGCACTTTTTCGAACTAAAATAAGATTCACCGCATAAAACTGTGCCGCTCACCGCTTCAGAACATCCACATTCATCCCTGAAGCGGAAAGAAATAATCCACCACCACTATTTTCTTTTTTATGGGCACATACCACTAGTATGGCAGTATCGTATCCAAATCCTCGGCGGTCAAAAAAAAAAGAACGGCTCCAAGCAGTCTTTTTCATTGAAAAAACTATATATCCTCAATAAGGAATGAACAGTGCAAGGTTGTGTTTTTCATGACTATTTTCTGCGCGGATTACGTGTAAAGGATCATGATGACCCATATAATGGTGTAATATGAACCGTTTTATGGTGGATCACACATAGGAAGACTCACGTGACTCCTTGGAGGAGAAGATGTCTCCTTTGTTATTTTTGTATACACCATGTGCAAAAAGTCTCCACTGGACCGACTACGCCGAAGTGGGACCACTTCACTCATGGTGTGTGGCATTATATGGTGGTCAATATTCATGTGCATGTAGGTTGGATTGACTGCGATATTATGTGGCCAATTCATTTGTAGGAAGTTGAATGACTGTAAGTCGAAATTTATTGTTATTGTGATCTACCACGGATTGGGCTACATGGGAATGGACTTGCGGGAATTTTGACTTATTTTTTGGTATCTACTCATGTCCTACAACTAGACGATGAACCTCTGGATCCTTTTCCTATTGTATTCTGACTTTGTGTTGTGGAGCCACACCTCATATCATACGGTTCGTTGTTTCTTAAAATTATTATTGTTGTTGATGATGAAGATGATGATGGTTTAAATATAAATCCCACTAATGAATTATGTAGCAAATACCTATTAGCAACTAACAAATCCCTTGACAACCCGCTGTCAAACTTTCTAAAAAAACTAGCAATCCTTTATTCCTTTGTCCTGAATCAGAAACCATGCATACACATGATTATAAACCTTGATTACCATAAAACAAATCAATCAAAGTACATACAATCAAGCAAAGATGACTGGTCGCGGCAGAGCCGCGACTGAATAAGCTAGTTTTTTTTTTAATATTTAAAAATTTTAAAATTCAAATGGAGAATCCAAATCGTTGATCTTGTTAAATTTTACCGGCTATGCGTTTTCATATAAGTTTTATAAAATTTAAAATCGATTTGATACTTGATTAAGTGACCCAATTATGAACGTATTAGAATTAATCTAACCATATTCGTTCATTTGTTAACCACTTGATCTAGTATCAAATTAACTTCAAATTTTATAAAAATTTATATAAAAACGCATCGCTGGTAAAATTTAACAAGATCAACGATTTGGATTCTCCATTTGAATTTTAAAATTATTAAATATTAAAAAAAATAAAAAAAACTACTTCAAGCAGTTCTTTTTTTGAGCGCCGATGATTCGGATTGGTATCGTCCCTCCTCTCTATTCCAATCAAAAAGTCATTTCATAGGGAAATTGAAAAACACTCTCCCCCTTTTGTTTTCCCTTCATTCTGACTATTTGCTCACTGCTGTGAGCTAGGCATGCGCTTTTGCTTCCTTGTCTTCACCTGAAACAAAAGTACAGTAAGAATTATCCCCCCACCCCCGCAAATAATAATTAGTAGTGGCTGCGGTAGGGAACTAATTACTTGATTGTTTCATTCTTTTTGCACATTATTGACCTGCATGCATATGATTTTTAAATAGCTTCTCTTTGTATTGCACACTTCCAGATCATGCCTTTCGCATGTAATTAAATAAGGTTACAAGGCTCAGATAATATTTACTGTATCAAATCCAAAGCAGTACATCAAGTTTGGTACCAGTGTGGTGTGAGACCTAATGAGTTTAATTATTAGGGTAGAGTAATGGATCTGGAATCTTACTAGCTAGGATGGAGAACAACTTTAAGTACCCAGTATTTTGATTCGCTGCACATATGGAACCAGATTACAACGCTGTTTCTGATAGCAGGTCAAAGGGTGCGTTTGGATAGGTGTGGGAAGAAGGGAAGAAGTGGGAAGAAAGGAAAAGAATTGGGAAGTGTGTAACTTTGTGAAGAGTTTGGATTGTTTATAATTTTTTTTCTTCTTCTTCCTTCTTCTTCTTCTTTCTTCCAACGATCCAAACGCACCCAAAGAAAGGAAAAGAAAATGCTAAAAAGAAATTATCAAATAAAAGGTCTAATGTATGGGATGAATTTGATGAGTTAGAACAGCCTGATGGTAATAAAAAGGCAAAATATTCGCATTGTGGAATAGAGCTACGTTGTGATAGCAAGAAACATGGAACATCTCAACTCAGGCGCCATCTTAATTAATAAATGTTGCGCAAAGAAGGGTGCCGAGGTTGCTCTATTATATTCTACTGAATGCCAGGAGAACATTTGGGATATGATGGGCAAAATATTGGAGAACTTACTAGATATCCATAAAAACATTTGAAATATCAGCAAAATAGTCATGAACTTTTTGAAAACCAAAATAATCATATGGGATATGATCAACATAAAAACAGAGAACTTTTTGTGAAAGTGATCATTGATAACAAAATCATGCATGTTGGAACATGTGGAGATCTCTTTTTTGGGAGACTTCGCATGGTCTCTTCATCCACAATATAGTATATTGACCGCAGGGCAGATGAGGAAGATTGCTCTGCCTTCTATAAAAATGGAAAAGCTACGTTAAAAGACAAATTCAGCAAGCCAACCTCTAAAGTTAGCCTTAGCTTCACACATTTCTTTAATCCAAAAGATAGAAACGACCATTATTGTGTTGCTGCACATTTTATCGATAACAATTTCAATTTGGTGAAAATAGTGGTTGGTTTCTTGATATGTCGTTGTGAAATTTTTCAAGTTGAAAATTTCCTAAATGAGTGGGGATTTGGTAAAAGAATCCTCGAGCTTACTACAAATAAATATATGGTATTTTCATCAAAAAAAAATAAATATATGGTATTTGATAGAAGAGGCATTAATGGCTCTAGGCTAGGATACAACAACAACACCACCAACAATAACAACAACAACTGAGCCTTTTGTCCCAAACAGTTGGGGCTCTAGGCTAGGGCTGTCAATTTCGCTTCCTTTCGAACGTTTACGTTCCGTTCCGTCTGAAACAGAGCGAAAACGGAGGGGATCTTTCCTTACATTTCTCTCTGCGGAAAAGAAACAGAACCGAAACAGTTTACGTCGGTAAGAACGGAACATAAACGAAATGAGCCGATTACGTTTCGTATTTTAACGAAATGAGCCCACAATTGCAGGGGAGACTCGCAGCGTGTAGAATGGTGAATTGCAGACTACTCACAGCAAAGAGGAGATATACTCGAGGAATGAGGATCCCTGGCGAACTCAATCCGACTCTGCTGTTGCGCGACACAGCGTGTCGCGCACTACGAGCCGTCTGATCTTGATCGGATGGTTCACTTTTTACGGGCCTATCAATCTAGGTTACATGCACGGGGCTCCCTTATCCATTGGATCTCAATCAGACGGCCAGCATACCGCGCGACACGCGGTGTCGCGCAGCAGCAGATCTCGATTTCTGGCGAACTCTAGCGCCGCGCAATTCCAATCTGCTGTTGCGCGACAAACTTTGTAGCGCAGGAAATCAAACCGTCCACTGAATCGAACGGTGTGAGAATGAATCGCCATCTTAGTGGATAATCCCACCTTATTGGATCGGTATTATTTCCTCTCCTCTCCGTTTCCGTATTGGATCCGCAATCTGAAAAAGTTCTGTGTTGCGATTTGGAGGAAACCACATCTATGTTCCTGTATCCTTCTTGCGATTTCATTTCAAATGTCTCGACCCAAATTAGAAGAGAAGGAGTCAGCGAGCAGTGATTTCTTCTTTCTCATCCCAAATTTCTCGTCCCTCCGTTGTCGTACGGCAAGGGAGTCGGCTCGCAGCGTGTAGTGTTCTTCCATGGCCGTATTGTTCTTCCTCTACATGTGTGAATATCTCCTTGTCATCTAACTTCCATGGCCGCTCCAACATCTCCTATTCAGGTATTTTCTTTTCGATTAGACATTTCTTTTCGATTAGACAGTTCAAAACAGAAAAGTTGGATACTGCTATTTCATTCGAGAATAATGGTGCATATGGATTTATCTAATGTGGATACATTCATCCCCATTCTGTCATGATATAAGCAAACATAGGTAAATTAAAGCATTGTGGTGAAAATCTATAGATCAGAATCAGAAAATTTTAAATATGTTTTAAAAAATTAAGCAGAGAGGAATGGTTTAGGCTACAATAAAATTGTGTTCCATTGCGTGGAAGCAAAAATGCTTATTAAAGAATTTAACACATTAAACAATATTGATAAAGAGAACTGTTAAGTTTGTCAAAATATGAAAATTAAGAATACAGCATCATTTGCAATGTTTGCTTATTTCTTTTTTCTTTTTATTTCCTTTTTCATTTCTTTGTTTTACTAGAAAGAACCCCTACTTGAATTTGGTTCCTATGCCAAAATCAAACAAGAACATGAGAAGTTCAGATAGCTTGTAGTTTCTTTAAGGGTTTTTTTTTTAAATAAAATTTTGGTACCAGCTATGGGCGTGGTACATGCTCCATATGTATTTCCAGTCGCTTAATTAAGAATTGGGTTCTTGTTTTATTGTAAAGGCTTGTAATTATATATATACTGGTACATGATGCTATGGATTAATTAATTGCAACAGGATGCTATGGATTCTTTGATGAGAGGGAGAACTGTCCTTGTAATTGCACACTGCCTCTCAACTGTTAAAAGTGCATATAGTGTAGCTGTCATATCTGATGGTCAGATCGCTGAGCTTGGGACCCACGATGACCTACTCATCTAGAATGGCATGTACACTGCTCTAGTCAAGTGCCAATTACAACAAGGACCCAGATTTGAAGTTGAAATTGACATGGATAATGAACAGACTTCAGTAATACTTGAATGGACCTCTTATGATATATTTCTCATGGTGTTAAATAGCAAACACATAACCAGTGATCTACTTTTCAGTGATAGGAACTTGTGCTGTATTAATACAAGCAGGGATAGGAATCAACTAGCGGATACGTTACCTAAATATGCTAGGATGAATGGGGTTAATTGTATTGATTTTACATTTCCAACTTGTAATATCCCTGTAACAACTAAAGTTACTTGAATGAAATCGAAAAGTATTTTTTTTTATGTGTGACTTGTAATATTCCTGTAACAAACTAGTTGTTGTTGATTACAGAGAGCAATTACAAGGCTATATATATAGCCGAAATACAACCATCCTTTTGCTAATGGATCTTTACTAAAGGATACTAAAGGGTCTTGATTAACCACTTAAACTCAATCTAACTAATATACAAGGATTTATATAACTGGTACTGGATGCGTTGGAATTGGCGCTGGTAATAAAAAAAAATACAATTAACTTTGTTTTACTGTCTAGTAGTCTGACAATTCTCAAATATACAATTAACTTAAATGCAATTCCAGATCTTGAGGCTTGATGTAAGGAGCAAATAATTTTTATTTAGAATATTTAGTCCCTTCAAAAATTATGTACCCAATAATAGATGAGAAACTGGTACAAACATGTATCCAAATCAAGAGAAGCACATGTACAAGCATTAGATTAAGCACACTACAATAATACATCATAAGTAACATCAAAATCGAAAAACGCTAAAAAAACAGAAGAAAGTTACAACAAGAAAAATAAACTCTCTAACAAAAACACATTGCCTAATCCCCAAGTAAATTCTCATGCATTGTTCTCAAACTGAGCCTGGCCATTGTCAGCAAGAACATTATCACTTGCCACCTGGGGCTGATCGGTACCAGTATACACCTGAGGCTGTTCATTGTGATTGGAAGGTACAATTATCAGTTGTGCATTCTTCAAAAGATCTGCAAAAGTCGCCTGTTCACCTGTCCAAAAATAAAACAGATCTATAAGATTAATCTGATCATAGAGCGAAAACGTTCTCCTGTGACAATTTCTCAAATCAGAGTTTATCATAAATAATTTCGCGGCTCATCGCCATTAATGAAATGAAATAAAATTGCAAAAACTAAAAGGTGAAGGAAAAAGGAGAGGAGAAAAGAACCAACCTGAGAGAAGAGAGAGTGTGGTTGGTAATGGTGGGGCTAAGTGACTATTTTCTAAGCGTCTTGACGAGATGTGGCACCATAGATGCTATCTTCTGTCTTGAGAGAGGAGAGGGGAGTTTCTCTGTGTTGACGGGGAAAGAAAGAAGGGGGCGACGAGGGGCTTCTTGAGGTCGCCAATGGTGCTTGAGTGAAGGGAGAGATGGCGAGGTCGAGAGCAAGAAAGGTAGAGAAATGGAGGCTGGGGGTGGTGTGCGAGTGAGAGGAGGAGAAAGGAAGCGGAGGCTTGACCTTTGTCCTTCGATTCAGGGTTCATCTGAGCGACAGAGACGGTGCTTTGGTTCATTTGCGAGAGAGAGGAGAAGAGTCGAAGAAAAAAAAACGGGTCAACTGATCGCAAATCCAACCCGATAATCGATAAGAGGGGGAACGCAGAAAAAATTATCTGAGCCGTCAGATTTCACGAACGGTTCGATGTGCCGCGCGACACAGCTTGTCGCGCAACAGATGATTTGGATTGAGCGCCGCGCAGCTGCCTCTCTCTCTTTTCTCTTTTCTCCCTCGAAGGAATCCAACACTCTCTCTCTCCGATGGCCTCCCTCACTCGAGCCCCCTCTCCTTTCCGATGGCCGCCCTCACCAGTCACCACAACCCACCAACCCCAACTGAACTCTCCCTCTCCTCTCGATGGCATGCCTCTTCCCTCTGCCATACTATTCTCTCCGATGGCCTGTCTCTTTCCTCTCCCCTACTCTATCTCTCTCTCAAGCTTCCCTCACTCTCAAAATCTAGCCCCAACTGAGCTCTCCTCCTCTCACACTACCCATCTCACTCACTCCATAATAACTCTTCTTCTCACTTCGTGGCTGTCAATGAAGGAGACCGGTGCAGCTCGAATGACAGAGAAAACGTTGAATAGAGAGAAGAGGAAAGGTCTGTGTGATTGGCTTTGTGATTGGCAGCTTGACTGATGGCATAGGCGACTATTGACAGCTTAAATTTTCATGATTGGTGGTAGCTTGAATCTTCGTGATTGGCTTCAAGATTTGAGGATTAAGGTTTGTGTGCTACTTGTTGGTGTTTTTGCCTCAGTGATTATGTCATGTACTCTGCTAATTGATTTTTCCAAATTAATTGAAATGCTTGAAATGTAAAGTGCATATCACACCGTTTTATTATTTTGTGATTTGTATTATTTTGTGATTTGTGTTATTTTGTGATTTGTGTTATTCCTATTTGTTATGAACTGGTACTTGCTTGGTATATGTTATTTTGTGATTTTGTGCATATCTGTTATTCATATTTGAATCTGTTGCAAAAATGAACTGGTACTTGCTTGGTACATGATTTTGTTGAAAGATTATTTCAATATGTTTTGTGTTATTCTTTCAATTTGGTACCATTTTGGTATATTTGGAACACAATTTTTGTCTGACAGAACGCAGTTTAGTACTAGTTTGCAAAGATTATATATTTAACGTTTTTAACGTTTGTTCCGTTTTTTCTGACGGAACATTAAACGTAACAAAATTTAGTTACTTTTTATTAACGTAACATAAGCGGAAAAAATTATATTTACGTTCGTTACAACGGAACGTACACAGAAGTTTCTATTTCCGTGTACGTTCTGCACGTTTGACAGCCCTACTCTAGGCTAGGATAATTAATTTACATAAAATATTTGGTAGTAACCACATACTCATGGGATGCATTGTAAGATGCTTAAAATCAATAGTTTTTTAGTTCTTTCATAAAATGGACCCGATCATTAGACCTATCAAACGAATAGTGAGAAATCTGCTGGAATGATAGTTCTGAACAAATGGATTCTTTCAATCAAATTGCATTGAAACATAATCTTTACCCCTAAGTCAGCATTCGAACTTTGACCAACGAGGATTGGGTTCTACATTTAATATGTTACGTACATCATGCATGTACCTATAAAAAATTCCTCAGTGCACTTGACTATGAGAATGTCATCTGGATTCTGGAGTGAAGGAGGAGGTGGTTAATTAACCTTTGGAATCCATTGAATGACATGGTTCTGAATTCTGATGCTCTCTTCCTGTGAATTTCCAACATTAAATATACTTATAAATTAACTTATTTTACAAGTAAAAGATGTCCTATCAAATGTCTCCCCTGCTTTATCTAGTACCAAATCTGCTGTTCATGAATCGCTAGCAAAGTTAGATTCATATTTGGCCAATTGTGATGAAATGCTGCAAATTGCTTCCTTGTTGAATCCTCGATGGAAACAAAGGTTCCTGAAACAATGCAATGAAAAGGGTGCGTCCCGTGAAACGGAAATTGTTCTCTTTCAGTATTTGTGCATGGCATACCAAAATGAGAACACAGAAATTCCTGATACTGCGAATTGCTCAGAACAGGTACTAGGGTGGCAAAAGTATCTGGAGAGCAGTTTAGCGGATGTGGAGATGAGAATTTTGATTTGTTGGGTTGGTCGAAGAGTAGTGAATCAGATCTTTTTTCCTATTCTTTCTTAGACGGCACGCAATATTCTTGCTATTTTCGTTTCTTCCTCCCTAATTTCGGGCATGGAAACCCCTGGAAGTAATTTTGGAAGAGATCTTTTTGTTCTACAATTGCTACAAAGATGTCGGAGGTCTTGGTTTGTTGCAATCATTGTTTTCGTTCTAATTACAATTCTGATATGCAATCCATATCTTATTACAAGTTTTAATACCTTACTTGGGAAAATTGGATATAACCCCTAAAATTAGATTCATTAAGGATAAGAAAAAAACATCTGTTCATATTACTTTACCTAATATTACTTAATACTCAATAACAGAACAAAATTGAAGAGATTTGCAAACAAAGAGAGATATATATGGTACTATAATGGGAAAAAAAAACTTTTGTTATTGTTAAAGAGCTATCGTGCCTTCTGGACTTCGAGTGACCGAGAGAAAAAAAAATTTTGTTTTCATATGATAGGGGGTCATATACTCATATGGGCTGAGGACAATATAAGAATGCATAAGACTATAAGAGCAACTAGTGTGGTCAAACAAAGAAAGGGATACACGTTTCAGATGTATTATATGTCAGCACCTGTGGCAATGCATTATTCATCTTATTTGGGTTCGGCTCGAGCCCTTTGAATTGATTCGACCTGAATAGGTCAAGGATCGACTTCACCAGTATAGCATGCATGATTTATAATATTTTTATTTATTTTTACAACCTAATCTAAATTGAATCTAGCTATGGATAAAATTTTAGACTCGTACTCGAATTGGATCGAATTGTTTTTTTTTTCCGATATGGCTAGATAGCGGCTATCTAGAAGAGAACAGAAAAAGCTAAAAAAAAAGACAAAACAACAGTAAAAACATGAAGAGCTACTACTTGCAGAACTTCTTGAAGATGGTCGCCTGTTGCACAATCCATTAATTGATGAACCAAATCCAACGGTCGATGTTCATTTCTGAAGGTACGATTGTTCCTTTCAAGCCATAATCCCCACAGTGCTGCTGCCAAGGTGATTCTACAATGAGTACCTGTACTACAAATATCATGAAGTAAGGTGGTTACAGTAGCCCCGTTGAATTGCATCCTTGACCATATACCCTGTGCAAAAGTGCAATTTGCAAACAAGTGGTCACGTGTTTCTACTATTTGCAAATTACACATGACACATTTTGGTTGAAAAGGGATGTGCCTCCTGAGTAGTTGGTCCTGTGTTAGTATCCTCCCATGACCAAGGAAAATTAAAAACATTTTCACAGAAGGAGGGACCTTTAATTTCCAGGTATTCTTGATGGGAAAAGAACACTTGCCGGCTGAGACCAGCTGCTTGTATACCGATGCAGTTGAAAATTGGATCGAATTGCATGAACCTATCTATTCAGGCCGGGATAGATTTTGGTATCTTTAATTGTATGTATATGTCGCTCCGCCATCAAAATTTGTGATCAGGTATTGTTGGAATTAGAATGTGGAGCTTATGTGATAAATTAAACATTTCTTAAATTTGGATCTAATTGAATCAAATACAAAAGTTTGTTATGCTTTTTAATTAAGCAGCAAATTCTTCATACGCTTTTCAATGATATTTGAATCAATTAAAAAAAATATATGAAAAAGATATGGTTGAAACGCACTGCATGGCATTGGATTCCAGTGCACAACACTGCAGGATGGGTTGGGTACAATATGCATGAGTACGACAGCACTATAAGGGTGAGCCCTAATGTGAGGCAGTGGTGGGATGCGTCCTGGATGCACCTATGCAAATGGAAAAGTTTTGCACTATAATCTGATTCTCTATTCAAAACTGAAGCACACGGTCTTTCTCCCCCTCGACGCTTATAACATAAGATATATCTAACTATATCCAAATTGTGATTTGAAGCATGGTTCAAAAAAACGGCCGATTCTGATTCAAATCGGCAGAATCGGATCGGAATCGGTGGAGGGCGATCCGATTTTCATGCATTTGGAGCGGATTTGGGTTAAATCATAAAAAAAAAAGCCATTAATGGCGTTCTTGAATGAAGAAGGAGGTGTGGTGAACTCAACCTAAGATGGAACGGGCGGGTAAGATGCGTGGGGACGCCGGAAGAAGCTCCACGTCGCTCTGGTGGTGCTTCGTGACTGTTTTGGCGGCCTCTCCTTTCTTCTATCGAAAAATAAAGGGAGGGAACGGAAATAAAAACAGATGATTGAAGGAGAAAGAGATGTCCATTTTAGTTCATTTTTTTATTATTAATCACATCGGATGGTTTATATTGTTCTATAACTGAAATCAATTTAAAACAAAAAGAAAATTGATGTAGAAATTGATCCAAACATGTAGAAAAATTATAAAATTTATGATCTACAATCATGACTGATACATTAATATGATTTAAAGAATGTATATTTATTAGATAAAGTACTTTTTATTGATTGTAAAATCTCAATTAAATTGTTTTATAAATTCTATTTTTGAAAAATTTGAAATTTCCTTGCCATTGTCACTACTATAGGATTCTGCTGTTGTATTATTTTCACATTTTTGTTGATTTTATTCTTCTATTTAAATTTTTTTAACTTAATTTTTCAAAATTATTTTACTATTTTTTCCATAATTTATTTGATTTTTAAAAGCATAAAATATATTTTAATAAAAAATCTGATTTTCCGATCTGATTCAACCGAATTTAAGGCATATTAAGTTATTTTAGTTGAATTTGAGACTTATCTTTAATTTTTTTTTTACTTATTTATGAAAACATATTTTTTTCCCTATTTTTTCAGATTTTTTTCTGATTTTTAAAGGTATAAAAATGTGTTTTTAAAAAAAATCCGATTTTTTTATCCGATTCGACCGTTTTTTCCAATTTAGCCGATTCCGAATCACGGTCCAATTGTCCGATTCCGATTTCGAGTTTCAGAACCATGATTTAAAGGAGATAAAGAAGTTAGAATAAACAGTTCTTTTATTTGATGCGAGACACTTGGGTTTTGTAATGGCAAGACAAGGCCGAGCGGAACCCAAAAATGAGTTAATTTGAGAGGGGGGAGGGGGGATAATTATATCAAAATTAACCTTATAATTGTTGTAAAAACACAGGAGAGACCCTACCAGGGCCCTCCAGTAGTTCCGCCCCAGAGTCTTGATGTCAGTGTATCCCTATCTATATACAGTTGTTTTTATGCGCTTTTACTTATATCTAATTTCCATCCATTATCAATGAAATCCGTTTACCTGTTTACCCTATCCGTACCGTATTCGATAAGGCGGATACGGATAAGGTTTTATTTTCGTTAGACTAACGGGTATGGGTATGGGTAAAGAAAAAATTTTGTTAACTTATCGGATACGGGTACGGGTAAGGATTATTTTGTACCCATTATCTAACGGGTAATATTTTACAAACATATATGTATATATAATCAAGTTTTTAGCATATTTCGAAAGATATGTTATTAATTTCGATCTTCATCCAAACTTATTATGATGATGATTTTTCATTCTATATTATATTATAATTTATAATTAGTTATATAGATTTTTTGAATTCAATTGATATGAGAATAAATTTCATAATTTTTTTATATCTAAAATATTATCTAAATATTTTACTTTATCTATATATTTATTTGATTATTTATTTATCACATTATATATTTTTATTAAATTAATAATATTATTATTACCCGTTATGTACCGTTATCCTACCCTTACCGTTAATTCTTAACGGGTACGGATATGGTACGGATAAAACTTTTTTTAACGGGTACGGGTACGGGTATGGGTAAAGAAAATTTTAACGGATACGAGTATGAAAATACCTTCTACCGTACCGTACCCATTGACAGCCCTACCATCCATCATGACTTCCTTAATTTCTAGGAGCATACTCTAAAAATATATACTTGTCATATTCCCCCAAAAAAGAAAAAACTATTCCTCCATTTCTGATCTCACATATATACATGTGTGGTGAAATTTGGTTCTTATACAATTGGCGTGAGATCGTTAATTCAGGGTGGCACCTAGTGCCCATAAGTAAATGATTTTGTCTCCTTGCAGCACAAAATCATTCCAATGCAGATTTGTTTCATATATATCTGGCGTATTTTTAATCTTTTGATCCATTCTAAGGTTTGTTCTAGCATATATATATCTTAAAATTTCATTTATAGATCAAGACCACACAGAACGGGTAAATACTCACAACAAAGTAACTATCAAATTGCTTTAGTCTTGTAACACAAAAAAGAAAAAAGGAAACATATATGAAACCAATTTTTTCATACTATAATGATTACAATGTCACGTAGTTGGCTCTTAAAGTAAATAATATTGCTAGGACTAATTAAGGCTCCGTTTGGATGGTGTGGGAATAAGAGGAATAATGAAAGAAGTATTGGGAAGTGTGTAACTTTTTGAAGAATTTGAATAGTTTATAATAAATTAGGAAGTAAAAAGAAGCTATTCCCTTATTCTTGCACTCACCCAAACAGAGCCTAAGGAAGGAAATAATGAGGCCAAAATTTTTCATACTATAATGTTTATTTCTTCTTCAATTGTCACGTAACTTAATTACTTTTAAATATATATTTTTTTGAAGGCAGGATAGCAAAACCCATCGGGCATATTTTATTGATTATAAGAGAATAAAGAAAGGGAAACAAGAAGGAACAGTAGAAAAAAAGAAAGGAAAAAAAATCCTATACTACAGCCATCTTTAAATATTTGCTAAATTACTTGTTAATATTATAAGCGAGAAAGAAAAGAATATACAAAAATAATGAAGACCCGATACTATCTTAATTCTTAGTAATGTCAACTGTCAATTATTAAGTAGCTGGCTTATATATATATCATAATAGATAGAGATATCCTATTACCCAAGGCGAATATTGCCAGTATCAATCCACCATTGAACGCAGAATTAATTAGCCATTGAACAAGGACAGAGCGTATATATGATACTATATATTAATTGTGCAATTATTAAGTAGTTTGCTGTATAATAATAGAAAGAGAATGACAGCATGTGGTCGTCTAACTTATTACCAAAAATAACTATTAGCAGTATATCATTTCACATTGAATGCTGGATTAGGCATTCAACAGATGTCGGCCTTAAGCTTATTTCGTAGACCGTACGCATTAGAGCAAGCACTGTAGCACGAGCGAGGTTACAATCTTCAAAGCACAATTTGTTGCTAGTTGAAATTAAACAAGCCCAATGACATGTGACACTATTTAATTTTTTATTTAGACATTTTAGAGTGTTCATGATTGATTTATCTATCAAGAGAGGATTTTCTAAGATAATTTATTAGAAGTTGGTTGAAGATTAAAACGAGTATATATATATTTATTATCCGCATTCTTTCATATAATTTTGACTCCTTCAATTAATTAATATTATATAGAACCGTTCCATTTACTCTTACCAATGAAATTGATATTTGATCTGAACTTCGACATCCTCCATAAATTACGTTAAATTATTGTATTTCTCCTTTTGGAAGTACAAAGATGACATAATTAAGCAATCAATACCACCTCTGACTCAGAGGGCAATTTTGTAAATTTCTCTGTGTGACTTCAGTGCTGCTGCTCTATTAAGCTCCCTTTGAGACTCTGGAAGGACAAAGCCAAACTCCAATTCAATTCTATCCTACTATTCAAAGCTAGCTAGACATGAATATGTTTTCAATTAAAAACATTCTTCTTTTGATTGTTTTTGTGGCTTTGTTTGACCATGGCGCCTGTAGTGCCTTCAACAGAAGCAGCTTTCCTGATGGGTTTCTGTTTGGAGTTGGTACTGCAGCCTACCAGGTTTAACTTTTGATCCCAATATATATACACGTCACAATTCTTGTTATCCTTTTCTGTTTATTTCCTGATATGATATGTTGGACTATTTTTGTATCGGTTTGTACCAGTATGAAGGTGCTCCCACAGAAGATGGCAAGGGACCTAGCATTTGGGACACCTTCACTCACTCACATCCAGGTACACATTCCACGTATAGAAGCATGCACGGAGTGTGAACACATCAATATATACACCGGCGCCAAATGTTTCAGTTTTTGTTATTAGTTTTTGAATTTGCATTGTACGACCTGTTTTGTCAAACAAAAACATCAACTTTGCAGTTTTAATTGACATGCAATCGCATGAGAACACAAAACTACAAATATACATATCTAGAGATATGATATAGTGTTCGGTAAAGTAAATTTGTCAACTTTATTTCTTATTTTGAAATTTCTATTTGAGGAAGATGTTAAATAATATATATTGTCCATACAGATAAAATATTAGACCACAGCAATGGTAATAAGTCAGTAGATTTAGAGAAGGATGGGATAGCGTAATCATACGCAGTGTACTCACTGGTAGTTAATATTAGAATTAACGCTTTTTACCGTTTTACCCCTGAACCTTAATACTAGAGCGCTTCTGGTATTAGTATGTATATATCTCAGACCATGTACTGGAAAAACATTATTACAATCAATACAATCATTACTTTCCTCATTACTGTATATTGTTATCAAGATAGCTCCAAGATTATCTTTATGGTATCAGATAGCCACGAAATGGCACATGGCGATCCATCCTCTTCTTCCCAATTCTCTGGGCTTACTCCTCCGTACATCAATCCGACTATCTCCTTTCCACCGCCGCCGCCGCCGCCTGGGTTTCCCACCCCGTTGGTATCCAACCGACCACTGCCACCTACTTCAAATCGACCTCCCACCATCAATCCACATTCCTCCATCAGACCACCACCACCTCCTCCTCCTCCCGGCTTTCCCCCACTTATTCCATCTCATTTCCAATCCTTCTCTTTATCCTCTCCTCCTCAATTTGACCCAGTTGTTCCCATCACTACTCCCACCCCTATCAAACTGTCTTCCAACAACTTCTTGACATGGCAAGCTCAAGTCTTGCCCATCATACACGGCTACAACTTCACAAAATTTCTCAATTCTCCACCTCCTAATCCTACCAGTGTAAATTCAGATGGACGTGTTGAGTACATTCAGGAGTACCTATTCTGGAATAGGCAGGATCAGCTTATTCTTGGTTGGCTCCGGTCATCGCTTGTTGAGGCCATTCAAGCTCAAGTGGTCTCGTGTACTTCTTCCTCCTCTTTGTGGTCTACTCTTCATCATCAATTTGCCTCGAATTCAAGAGCAAAATTGATTGATCTCAAGCGCCAGTTGCAGACAATACGGAAAGAAGGTTCTTCTTGCACTGAATTTCTTCAACGAATTCGTATATATCTCAGACCCTGTACTGGAAAAACATTATTACAATCAATACAATCATTACTTTCCTCATTACTGTATATTGTTATCAAGATAGCTCCAAGATTATCTTTAAATGGGGATGTAACTGAGGACTTTTATCACCGTTATAAGGTAAGCAATTTATTTTCTCCATTACTCGTTTCTTCCATTTTATATATATTATAGTGTTTTGAAAACGCATAAATATTTAGTGGTGGCCAAAACTTTGGAAAAAAAAAAGAGTTTCTTTTCAAATGTGCTGACCTCAGAAATTATATTTTACTATTTGATTCCGAGGCTCTTGTAAAGTTAAAAAGTTTGATTGAACAGGAGGATATCAAAAACGTGAAGAAGATGGGAATGAATGCATTTCGGTTTTCCATCTCTTGGCCCAGAATTTTACCGAGTAATTATTTATCAGCATTTTTGTACAAAGTTCTCTGTTTTTTATATGGTCAACTTGTTAGTTGGAAACTTAAACGAAGTAATACTACCATAACTAGTAACGCAACAAAATGTTTGCAGACGGAAGCCTAAGTGGTGGGATAAACAAAAAAGGCGTCGATCACTACAATGACGTCATCAATGAAGTTATAGCCAATGGTGATTACATTACTTTGAACAATAAAATCACTAATTTTCTCTTCTATGCTAGCCAGTCTAATATGTTGGATAGTTATTTGACGGTTAAATTAATTTCAATAAATCCCAAATCCTGAAAATACCCCCATTGCATTCCTAACTCCAGGTCAAATAAGGTTGAAGCCGCACGAATACCTTGTTAAAATTATATTATGTTTTCCTTATATTATTCCAAAAGTGTTCCTTAATTCAAAATCTGGCAAATAATTGTAGGCTTGCAGCCATTTGTGACATTATTTCACTGGGACATACCGCAAGCTCTTGAAGATGAATATCTGGGTTTCTTGAGCACTCTGTTCATGTGAGTTGAATATACGTACATTACCAATTTACATTTACATAGCATTTCCGTATATCATATATTATTTTTCTATGTACTTGCCAGGGACCTATCACATGCACTTGCACATGCAAATGTTAAGATAATGTTGTGATAGTACCACAGGGAATCAAATCCTCAGGCAGCCGATTATATCGGCTGTAACAGCCAAACAATTTTTTTTAAAATTTAAAAGTTTGAAAATTCAAATGATGAATCCAAACATTGACCTTATTCAATTTTATAAATTTTGGAGTCGATTTGATGCTTGATTAAGTAACCAAATTATGAACGTATTAAAATTAATCATTGATAGTTAACCAGATTTGTTTATTTGTTGACCACTTAATATAGTATCAAATCAACTCCAAAATTTATAAAACTTATATGAAAATGCATCGTCCGTAAAATTGAACAAGATCAACGATTTGAATTCAGTATTTGAATTTTCAAACTTTTAAATTTTAGAAAAAAAATTGTTTTAGCTGTTTGGTACAGCCGATATATTCGGCTGCTAAGGATTTGATTCCAGTAGCACAGTGGGGACCGGGGACGCGGCGAGAATATGTATAAAACATCGAGTAGGACACGTGTAATAATTAACTTCGTTTGTATACAATTTTGACGGGATGGTTTTTGGGTGGAAAATAGAGATCGTTGTGGTTACAGTACGTTAAGTTCCAAGAAAAAATTAAAATTTAAAAAAATTGTGAAACTGATCCGGAATCTTGTGTGTCCAACAGGATGTAATCGTTAATTCCACGAGTAGATGGAATTAGGAAGAGGACATTAATTTCTTAGGCTCCGTTTGGATGCGTTGAGAATAAGATAGGAAGAAGGAAGAAGGGAAAAATTTATTGGAAAGAGGTAAATTTATTGAGAAGTGTGTAACTTTTGTGAAGAGTTTGAATGGTTAGAAATAAATTTATTGGTAAAAAGTGGTTATTCCTTATTCTTTATTTCGGAAAGAAGCCATCCAAACGGAGCCTTAGAGACAGAGAGTATAATCTGTCTAATTATAGTGGTTAGATTTTTTGATAAAAAATTATTCTGCACTCCATTTTCAGAATATAAATTAAAATATTCATATAATAATAGAATTAAATTAAGAATATGAAATCGACATATACATATATATAGTTTTTTTTCATTATTCGCCGATTTAGATATATATTCGACGCGCAGAAAATGACAGTGGAGTGCACATGTGGACCCTGCAGCTAATTCTATCACATCCTATTATAGTTACTAACATCCGTGTAAATAAACTAATTAAGTAGATCTTGAGGACCCGTGTAGTATTTATATTGTTTTATAATTTCTTCAAAAAAATTATTGTTCTATTATATTATAGTTCAGCTATCAATTCTTTCTTCGTGTCTTTTAGCAACTGTATATATGCACGTCATAAACGGTTAAAGTATGTAAATATATTCCTTACATGAGCATTTCTGATTTTTTTTAATTTGGAAAAGACGAAGTTACCATAAAAATCAATTTGGAGAAGCATATACAAGGGGTAATAACTTAATTAATTTGAAAACTTTCTAAGCATTAAGTAATATACGAACTATATGTTGGCTTTTAGTTTTAGATATATAATTTAGGAAATGATTTTTAATGTCGGAGCAATTTTTTTTTTTAATCCTTCACCGACAAAAACGAGACACTTTTTGTAGATTTGTAGGTATTGGTCAACACTGTTTTTTCGAGGGCCTGCTGGCGATGGAAGAAATTCAATGAAAGCTGGAGTCACATAAGTCTTAATTATGGGTTACATTACATAATAAAACTCTTAAAATCACATACTTCTACTAGCTCTTGAGCAAACTAATCACAGTCAAATCATCATGGTCAATGTCAACATTGCTTTGTGACATATTTATACATGATGATTTGATGACACTAATTAAAAGTATATTTGATACCTACAAGTATCGTCACGTGTTTTTATTAGTGGATGAGCAAAATAAAACCACTTCCAATAGTTAGAGATTTTTCTATATATTTGATGTTCCCTAGCTCCGCTTCACTGTCAGATGGCGAAATAACGTGACACTCAGTGCTGGGAAAGCGACTGAGGAGCATGATAACAGTGATCAAATAGATAGTATCTATCCCAATTATTTATTTTTAGTGCCTCTCATATTTATTTTGACTTTGCTAAGTTACTCGGACGACAACAATTTAGACTGACATGTTATAATAATATATAAGATTGTTGTTATTTAAAATTTATTATTTTTATAATTTAATTAAATTCGTTTTATGCATGAATTAGACAATTTTAGATCTTACTGAATTATTTTTGGAACAACGGACTGTAGAGAGCATAGATGAGAACTTATTTGACATCTGAAGAAAATAAAACACGATACAGGGAGTCAAGGACCCATGCTCTCCAATGAACTATTAAAAAACTAACCGTGAAAACTTCATCCAGCTAGATTTAATAACTTAACTATTAATGCATCTAAATAAAAAATGAGAATTTTCATAAATCTGACCATGAAAGTTTGCTTAAATGGGTTTAAATATTTCCATTTGATAATTTTTATTTATTTATTTATTGATTTGAGAATCTAGTCCAGTTCAGTTGACTAAATAAAGATCGATGTGCATATAAGGAAATTCATGTTCAATACCAAATAAAAAATTTCGTTCCTATATTATAAAAAATTAATTGCTTAAACTTAAAAACAAATTTGTTTTACCAAATATTTTAATGAAATATTTCCAACTCATTCGTTAAACATTTTCGACGCACCAAAATAATTTAGGCAATTGTTCATTATGTTTTCTTTATTTTGTAGAATGGCAATTGTTGTCCCAATCATCCGATTCCTGAAGAACCCTAGCTTTATATTATTTTTTACCCTTTATTTATTTTGATGATATGGTTTTCTTTTAATTGAACAAGAAGTCAAAAACCTTAGAAATCCTCAAAAGTTTTCATACGTTTAGTAAACAAACATTGAAATACTTGCAGAGAGGATTATGTCAACTACGTCGAAGTTTGTTTCAAGGAGTTTGGTGACAGGGTGAAGCACTGGGTAACATTTAACGAGCCAGTTGTATTTTGCTCGGGTGGTTATGCAAGTGGTTCAACTGCACCAGGACGATGCTCCCCTTGGGAAACCGGAAAATGTAGTGCTGGTGATTCGGCAACCGAGCCCTACATTTGCGCCCACAATCTGTTGCTGGCACATAGTGTTGCAGTCAAGCTATACAAAGAAAAATATCAAGTAAATCATCACTTAATTTTACTGACATTTATATTTACCTTCATTTGAAGATTAGAGATAGAGTGGATTAATTAATCCGATGTTAATTTGTATATTTTTTTCTTAAATATGAAGTAATGTTACATATAATTAAAATTACCTTCGAAATTTTATTTGAATTTTACACAACCATATTTTAAAAACAAAGGCACCATTATATATTTATAGCCTATAATAGTGAAGACTAAACTAAAATGTAATGCAGAGAGTTCAAAATGGTATAATTGGGATAACACAAGCATCACATTGGTTTCTCCCACATTCCTCTTCTAAAGCTAATGCCGCTGCAGCCCAACGTAGCTTGGATTTTATGTATGGATGGTACGATATCTTTTACTCTGAGCTCAAATTTTGAATTTTTCTTAATTAGTCATGTTATAATTGAGTCTTTTTCAATTAGGTTTTTTTTTTAATTTGATATATATAAACACAGGTTTATGAATCCTTTGATATATGGAGATTACCCAAGAACCATGAGAAATTAGTTAGGAAACCGCTTACCCAAATTTACAAAGGAACAGTCTGAGGTACTGATAGGATCTTACGATTTTATCGGAATTAACTACTATTCTACCTATTACGCCATAAATGCTCCAGCAAGCAATTCACTTATGCAGAGTTACAATACTGATTCGAGAGCTAATATTACAGATACCAGATTTTATTTCTAAAAGTAAAAATGCAAAAACTCTAATTTTAATGTGTCAGGCTACACTAAATTTAACACAAATACAACATGAAATTTTTTGTAATATGAGCATATTGTTTAATATTACGTTCACATGAGTTTTTTTTATAAGAAAATTTGAAATAAACTATATCATAGAGACCTCCACTCTACTTAGTTTTATTTATTTATTTTTTTTACTTTAATAGGTGAGCGCAATGGAATTGCACTGCCAAAGGTACATTATTTGTTAATAATTTGAGAATATAATTTTGTCAAATTATATACTTTATAATATATTACTTATTCAAACTAAGATATCATTGTATTTACTGCAGCCTTTCAATACATCTTTTATTAACATATACCCTCCTGGCATAAGAGAGCTAACACTTTATACAAAGGCTACCTACAAAAATCCAGTCATATACATCACTGAAAACGGTATATCATGCACTTCTAATTTCTGTAATTTTGTCCTTTCTTTATTTCCCTCATAATATTATTCCTTCGTTGAATTGCCTTAATAGTTGTAACTATAATGTAATGGCTTACAGGCGTTCACCAGCTCACTAGTACTACATCACTGAGAGAGGCCCTAAATGACGTAATCAGAATATCGTACCATCGTAATCATCTCATAGAATTGAGCAAAGCAATAAGGTTAACTCTTTCTCAGTCAACAACATATAGTGAAAAAAATAAAAATGATAAAACAATTGAAAAAAAAAAGATTAACAAAAGGAAACAAGGCAAGTATCTATATCCCAGATGCGCTCAGTTTGAGTCCGACCAATTAATTTTATCATCTTTGCACTGAATTTTTTTCTGGTCATAGATGTTCATTTTTATTGAAAAAATATCATTAAAATTGGTCAATTTTATTTGATTAATTTTACATCACTAATTCTATATACCCCAAATAAAAGGAATAATACATTCACTACAAATAAATTTGATGAAGATTATGATTCGGCAATTTGGGATATAAAATGAGTTCCTTGATTTGGAGTATGAGTTGGGTTTCTAATATTAAACTGCTTATGAAAGCTTTATTTTGTGAATGGTATTAATTTGTTTTTACTTTGATTGTCATATTTTTTTTGTGATAATTAGAGATGGAGTGGATGTAAGAGGCTATTTTGTGTGGTTTTTTTGGATGACTTTGAATGGAATTTTGGATTCACGCGCCGTATGGGTCTTTATTATGTCGACTACAACAACAATCTAGCGAGGCGTCCAAAAAAATCTGCAATTTGGTTCAGCATGTTCATGAAAATCTAAAAATGTGTATTGCAAAAAACACAATGTTATTATGTTGGTCTGGATCATGTAAGCAAAATAAGATATTTCTAGATCTGGTCGTTTCAAAAAAATGTTGGGTTTGTTTGAACTAGATGTTATGAAAAACTTCAGTCGTTTTAATAAAATTGTTGAGTTTGTCTAAATTGCAAGTCATGAATGCTGAAGTTTTATGTTAAATATTCTTGTAAGAGCATAAATATAAAATTTTGTTCCCATTATTTTGGCTGCTTGAATTGTTGCAGACCGGTAAATATGGTCCAATTTAGGGCTAGTATTACTTTATATGTGGTCGTATATGTCCCTAACTGTAGCATTTAATTGCTAGAAATTATCCTTTCGAAAGCAAAAAAAAAGAAAAAGAAAATGGCTAAAAATTAGTGATACAACAAAATTGAGTTGGGAATTGAATCGAGTGGAGCGAGCAAGCAGGTTTAGAGGAAAAGGCACTACCGAGGTTCCATACTTTCATCTCATTTTCGGGACGAAGCGAGTTATCCCTATAATCCATTAAAATTTAGTATGTAATTCATCATGTATCATGAAAGAGAGAACATAGAAACGTCTGGACAAACATTGCATTAATATCATTGAAGAAGCAACGGAAAGAAGAATAAGAGAATTTAATGTGCTCAAACGAAGAAATGGATACACAATTTAGTATGTGAAGCTTTAGTGTTAACAGATCCTGAATGAATATTGTTAAGTTTGATATCGCCCTTCCATTTATTATAATAATCAATTTCGTTATAATTTAGGTTTTATGAATTATGATATATATTTCAATATTATAATTTCAAACATCGAATCAAAATCGTCGATATTGATCGTGGGAAAAACCTAGGTCAAAATAAAGCCTCGAGTCTACCAATCTAATCATTTGTGGTACAACTTGAGCGTCGAATCTACAAAGACGGTACAATTGATTACCATACTTATTTTCTCACGAAAACTAGACCAGATTATTTTTGGTCTTTTTGCTATTTAAGAAGACAACTAGCTAAATGCAACAAAGTAACGTGTTTTGGAGTGTTTTGATAATAAATTATGCAAAGTAATTCCTTAAGGGTATAGTTTCATCTATAATTAGATCATTAAGTGTTAAACCACCAACTTTCGTTGCTAAAATCAACTTATGCGGCACACAGAGGTACCATTCGGCCTAGCCAGGCCGAACAGACAGCCAAATGGTTGCTCTGTACATTGCATACTCCATGTTTCGATATTTAGTTATTCTAACTAGATGTGTGTATTCATCAAGTCAGATTATAACAATCAATAAGCAAATAATAACAATTAAAAATGCCAACAAATAAATCATCATAACATCAAGCATAATCGAGTCTATAACATTCCTAATTATAAGATTAATACTATTATCCCTTGAGACATAACGAAAACTAGCCTAACATGAATTTCGAATAAACTACATATGCAAATAATAAGATATAAACTCTATACAATCAAATATCAAGAGAAAGAAAAAAATTAATCAAGAATTCCTTCAAACCAAAAAATAAAGGCAAAATTGATCACATACCCCTCAAATCTTTCTTAATTGAATATTTACTCCTGAAATTTTTGAAATTGATCGCGTACCCCTCAAATCTTAATAAATAGGTATATATACCCTTTTCAGTTATTTAAATAAATTTCTGAATATTAAAATCTGATTTTTATATTTTGGGACAGAATTACCCCTCCCCAAATTTCTCTCCTCTGTCAGCCTTAAAGCCTTTCCTCTTTCCGCTATATATGCTCTTCAAACGATATATCTCCTCCGATATATATCACATTCTAACTTTTTTCTAATTATTACTGAAACTGTTTCTTTATTATTCTACTTTCGCTCGTTGATATACACCTTTCAATTTGACATAAAGGATCAACTTGGTTCCTCGTGAAAGAAAATGTTATATCCCATTCGAATATCATCTAATGATATATGACAGAGAAATCTCAAATGTTTACCTAAGAAAATTACAGATATAGATAATATTGGAAATTAATTAAATAAATACCAGCAAATTTATTTTGTCTCCTGATACAACATGGCCTTTATCATATGACTCAATTTCTTTAAGGAAACAAGAGTTAGATGTCAGAGTACTAGAATATTTTAGCTACCAATTATCCTTAGGATATAGTTCCAAGGGGATGTAAGGATTATGGTAAATAAATGTAGTTATTAAGAAACTGTTAAAACTAGTACTCTCAGATATTATAAATAGATCAATTATCACACTGATGAAATTATTTTCTTGTTAGGCAGTAGATGTATTTACCCTTTCTTATTGCCTTCAATTTCTAGTTTGGTTCTTCTCAAACTTCATTTTGAGAATCAAAATGGTGAATAATGAGTTCTGAGAAGTAGTCATTTTGATTCACTTGCTTTCATGGTTACTTGGATATAAAGATGGAGGTGAGCGAAAATAAAATGAAAAAAGATATTCTCACTAATAACATTTAGGAAGAGATTGAATTCCTGAGAATGAAAAGAGATTGAATTCCTTTTCAGTAAAAGAATGGAATAGAACATATATCGAAAGAAATCTCTTTCTTGGTATCACTTGAAGAGAAAATATCGAGAAGAGGAAAGGCCTTTAAGGCTAACTGAGGAGAGAAATTTGAGGAGGGGCAATTATGTCCCAAGTTATAAAAATCAGATTTTAATATTCAGAAATTTATTTAAATAACTGAAAAGGGTATATATACCTATTTATTAAGATTTGAGGGGCACTACAACAAAAAGGATTATTAATACCGGCTCATTAGTACCGGTTTTTAAGAAAACCGGTACTAATAATACATCATGGCAATTTCGTAATTGTCAGATTTATTATTTAGTACCGGTTTTTTTAAAAAATCGGTACTAAAAATCGTCTGAAAAATAAAAAAAACGTTTTTAATTTAGTACCGGTTTTTATAAAAAACCGGTACTAAAGGTTCGAAAGAATAAAAAAAATTGTTATATATTTAGTACCGGTTTTTTATAAAAAACCGGTACTAATTTAAAAACTGTTTTTTTTTTTCAGGCGATTTTTAGTACCGGTTTTTTTATAATAAACCGGTACTAATTTAAAAACTGTTTTTTTTTATTTTTAAGGCGATTTTTAGTACCGGTTTTTTATAAAAAACCGGTACTAAAAATACACAGATATTTTTACCGAATTATATGTCTTCCCTTCACTATTTCTTTGCCTCTCAAGTTCTTATACCACTGTTCTATCTCTCAAGGTCTTCCCTTCACTAATCTTCAGTTTTAAACTGCTTGAAAACTCTCTATCTCTCCACTCGCCTCCTCCGTCGTCGCCTCTCTGCACCTCTCCGCCTCTGTCCGCTGTCACTGAATCGCCTATGTCCGTTGTCGCCTCCTCCGCTGTCGCCGCTGCCTCAACCTCAAGTAAGTTTCTCCTCCTCTCCTCAAGTAAGCTTCTCCTTCTTTTGTATAGACCATGTGTTGTTAATTTTTTATAATTAGAATTTTGTTGCTAGTTACTAATGTAGAATAGTTCCATTGATCAAAATTAAGTACATTGTGTTATGAGATAAGGCTCAATACCATACAACATAATTAATAACTTGAAATTAGTTTTTTAGTTAGCACAAAACAAAGAAAGAAAAAGCCTCATTTTGTTTTACAACTTTCTGTGGAATAATGTTAATTAATTTAGTTCTAAAAATGTTAATTTATCATGCCCTATACCATACAAAAAATGTTAATTAATTTAGTACTAAATTAATTTTTTTAAAAAAAAAATCAACTTTAGTACCGGTTTTTTATAAAAAACCGGTACTAAAATTATTAAATTTTCTGTTTTTTATTTAATTAATATTAGTACCGATTTTTTATAAAAAACCGGTACTAATAGTGTTTTTCGCCAATTTCAATTCCTGTTACTACCGGCTTATTAGTACCGGTTTTTTATTAATTTTAGTACCCCTATTATTAGTACCGCTGCAAAACCGGTACTAATAATCATTAAAAAACCGGTACAAATAATAAAAAATGGCCTAGTGGGGTACGTGATCAATTTTGCCAAAAATGAACGTCCAGAGTTATAGTTGGATCGGCTCTGCTGCCATTGCGTCTAGAATCGGTCCAAAATTATTGTCATGGTCGAGTAATGCATGAGAGAGTGGATTCTTGCGTGAAAGATGGTGGAAAAACGTGGGAAAGATTTTTTTTTTTTTCAGTGGATTCCCGACTGAGGAGCATGATAACAGTGCGATCAAATAGTACCTATCCCAATTATTTATTTTCAGTGCTTCTCACATTTATTTTGACTTTGCTTGTTGGTTACTCAGACGACAAGAATTTAGACGACATGTTATAATAATATAAGAATGTTGTTATTTAAAATTTTATTATTTTTATAAATATAAATAAATTATAATTTAATTAAATTAATTTTATACATGAATTAGATAATTTTAGATCTTACTGAATTATTTTTGGATCAACGGACTTTAGAGAGCAGAGAGGGGAACTTATTTGATATCTGAAGACAATGCAACACGATAACAGGGAGTCAGGGACCCATTGTTTGCCTCCAAATTTGGCAACAAAGAAAATGGAATATTGTTAGAGGACCCTGACTGAAGGTCACTTCACAAATCAGGTCTTTAACAGATAGCAAAATACAAGTGAATTCAGATCTGGTGCCGTGCGACACACCGTGTAGCGCGGCATCCTAGCCGTCTGATCAATATCCAATGGACAAAGGAGCTCCGTGCATGTAACCTAGATTGATAGGCCCATAAAAAATGAACCGTCCGATCAAGATCAGACGGCTCGTACGCGCACTACACGTTGTCCCGCGCTACAGCGGATTCGGATCCAATACAAGTGGCTCGTGGCCAACAAAATGAGAACTCCAACGGAGTTGTTTGAAAATACGCAATTTTGGGATCGGACTCGGATTAAGTCAGTTAAAAAAAAAACAGAGAGAATAATGGATAATTGGATATATATATATATAGACAAAGAATATATAAGGTAATAATAATAACAAAGAAAAACATGAACAAGCACGTGTCAAGGGAGGAGGTTGATCCAATATTGACATCACAGGAGTACCCAGACTGACTAACAGATCATGCGGAATAATGATTATTTGCAATTATATTGCTCATACAAATATATTTAGGGCTGTCAAAGAGTACGGTAAGATAGAAGGTATTTTCATATTCGTATCCGTTAAAATTTTCTTTATCCATACCCGTATACGTATCCGCTAAAAAAACTTTATCCGTATCATATCCGTACCCGTTAAGAATTAACGGTAAGGGTAGGATCACGGTACATAACAGGTAATAATAATATTATTAATTTAATAAAAATATATAATGTGATAAATAAATAATATCAAATAAATATATAGATAAAATAAAATATTTAGATAATATTTTAGATATAATAAAAATTATGAAATGTATTCTCATATCAATTGAATTCAAAAAATCTATATAACTAATTATAAATTATAATATAATATAGAATGAAAAATCATCATCATAAATAAGTTTGAATGAATATCGAAATTAATAACATATCTTTTGAAATATGGTAAAAACTTGATTATATCTACATATATGTTTGTAAAATATTACGTGTTAGATAATGTGTACGAAATAACTCTTACCCGTACCCGATAAGTTAACGAAAATTTTTTTTTACCCGTACCCATACCCGTTAGTCTAACGAAAATAAAACCTTACCCATACTCGCCTTATCGAATACGGTACGGATAGGGTAAACGGGTTTCATTGACAGCTCTAAATATATTTACATAATTTATATTGGCATAGGCTTCAAAAAAAAAGGAAAGAAATTCAAAGAAGGCCCAAGACAAAACACAAACAAATGAATAAAGACCCATTCTCAGTTTTTTCGGGTATGGCCCAATCAGTCTGTCGGCCCAGCAGAGAAAAGGGTCGGATCTAAACCCGTGTCGAATCCATGCCCGCATGTCGTAAACAGATTCGACTCAACGAATAGCGATTGAACCCAATAGTGACTACTGGACTCGACTGAGTCTGGTTTAGGCAATACACGTGTGACACTCCGATTGGTCACCTGGGTGGGGTCTGTTACCGTTAATGGTTAAAAGAAACGAAAAAGGAAGAAAGGTTGCCTGAAATGGAAGAAGCGATCTCCCGACGAAGGCAGGAACTAACGGGTATGGGTACGGGTAAAAAAAAATTTCATGAAGTGCTGCTCTTCTCTAATTCATAACAAGTGTATAAGGCCACACCACAACAAGTCCGACGACACCAAACACGAGGAGTATTGGAAAGCTGGTAGGCTGTGTATAATTTCATGAAGTGCTGCTCTTCTCTAATTCATCTCTGTGCTCAAAATGAAAGATCAGAATTCCACCAAGATTCAAGATTTTTCTGTGACAGATGTGTCAGAATAAAATCGCAACAATTGATAACTTGCAAAAAAGAAGGTGGAACTTGGTTAATAGGGAGTTACTGAGCAATGATTCCTTGTGCAGTATGTATCAGGGAGTTACTGAGCAATTATTCCTTGTGCAGATGTATCAGGTAGGCCATCTCTTCTGTTCATTTTGTTTTCAGTTTTAGCTACCGGCTAAAACAAAGACTGTAACTTTATTTTAATTAATACAAAAGGTTAAGGCTAGACCTTCATTTTTCTTCAAAAAAAATTGTATCCTTTTCTGTTTACTTCCTGATGTGATGTGATATAGTGTATTACGTACCAGTATGAAGGTGCTGCCAGGGAAGGTGGCAAGGGGTAGTGATCTGCACAACATCAAATTAAGTCCGAACTGATAGACGTAAAATATTAATTCATAATAATATTTCTAATTAACATCCAAGAATCAACGTGTTTCATATAAAATCAATAAATCATAATAAAAAACTCACAGGGTTGAAGAGAAGACATGGCGTAAGGCGGAAATATGATCTTCTCCAATTTTCTTTAGTCCAAAATTGATGGCAATAATAGCATTTTTACTCTCTTCTGTCTATTTTGTTAATTAGGAGAAAATTAGTGAAAGGTTGTCATCTAATGACAGGAGATGAGTTAATATAACTAAGGCAATTGAAGGGATCACATTTGAATGAATCTGGTCCATTGATTTTCTATCAAAATCAACACACCATTTAAGAATAAATGATTGGTTCAGATTAAATCATATAAGCCACATTAATATTATAATTAATATTAATTATAACACGAACAACATAATAATTTTTAAATTACGATAGTACCCTTATTTTGAATCGGACCCATTGTTATCTCCTCTTAGTCAAAATTCAAAAACTACTTCAATAATGTTCATGGATTCTCCTCAATCGGTCCATCCTTTTTTTTTTTTGGGAGCATATGTATATTAACAAAAAAATTTTAGCAGCCTCTCTACTCAAAAGAAATAAAAGTTCATTAACTCGAAGGTCAACATGAAAGCAAGAATTAAAACCAATAATATTTTAATTTGCCTTGAAAGTCATTAAACTAATAGATCACAAATTTTGTCTTTTTTTTTTGGCGCTGCACCGAGACAAAAAATTTTGTCAATTCCAATTTCATTTATTTCTTTTAACGTTTTAGGAGAAGTCAAATTCAAAATACATAAATTTTTGTCATAGTAAATATTTATTTGTAATTTGGTGAAAGAAATAGCATTAAAAAATGTTGGAAGAAAGAAGATGAAAAACGCTGTTTTTTTTTTTTTTTTCTTAGCGTGAAACATAATGGAAGTCATTGAGAAAGACATAATTAAGGTAATTGGGACACCTTCACTCACATCCAGGTACATCTCCGGCTCACAGAAGCAAGCACAGAGTGTAAACACATGCAACATATACGCCGGCCTTTATGTCTTCGTTTTTTGTTTTTCGTTTGAACTTTGAACTTGGATTTTATGATCTGTTTTACCAGTACGAAATATCTGATCTCAACAAAACACTTATTTTGTGGTTTAAACTGAAAAAGTTGAATCATGCATATACAGAGATATTATATAGTGTTTGGTAAAATAAATTTGTCTACTTGACTTTTTATTTTGAAATTTCCATTAATTGGAGAGAAGATGTTAAATAATATTGTCCATACAGATAAAATATTAGACAACAGCAATGGCGATGTAACTGAGGACTTTTACCACCGTTATAAGGTAAGTAATTTCTTTTCTCCACTCCTCGTTTCATCCATTTTTATATCGTGTTTTGCAATCACATAAATATTTAACTAGTGGTGACTAAAACTTTTGAAACAAAAAAAAAAAGAGTTTTTTTTCAAATATGCTGACCTCGGAGATAATATTTTACTATTTGATTGGTTTCTTCCACATTCATCTTCTAAAGCTGATGTCGCTGTTGCCAAACGTAGCTTGGATTTCATGTATGGATGGTACAATATCTTTTGCTCTGAGCCCAATTCTGAACCTTTTTTTTAATTAGTTATGTTATAATTGAGTGTTTTTTTTTATTATCGTATAATTTGATCTATACACAGGTTCATGAATCTTTTGACATATGGAGATTATCCACGAACCATGAGAAATTGGTTGGGAAACTGTTTACTGAAATTTACAAAGGAACAGTCTGAGGTACTAATAAAATCTTATGATTTTATCAGAATTAACTACTATTCTACCTATTACGCCATAAATGCTCCAGCAAGCAATTCACTTAGGCAGAATTACAACACTCTTTGTTGCGCTGAAGTGCTTGACTAATATATGTATAGAATAATCATGATCTGATACGACACTCTTTGTTGCAGAATGAAGATACAAGCATTTGTACCGTGTCCCCGACCGTATCCTACAGCCAAACTGATTAAAATATTCAGATACGTCAGGTGGTGTATCTAGTGCTTATCGGCTTATCGCACACGAATCCGTATCGGATACGGGATTTGGCGTGAAATAAGCGTATCCACATAACATAGCTAGCAAACAAACACAAATGCAATGCACGGTAAATTATGGTTTTTTAAAATTTGATGTAAAGTCCGACCAAAATAACAATATAAAAACTAAATATTAATAATGTAGATAGGAAGAAAGAGCCTACCCAGAATTAGAAAGTTATAATAATATTCAAGTTGTAGATATGTTAAGAAGTCATTTCTTTTAGAATTTTTTGCTTTCATGGGTATCAACGATTTTATCATTTTTCCTTTATCTTGTGAACGAAGCCGTTGCCTAATGACACAGAAGCATATTTTTCAACAAATCGGCATTAAAGCTCGTGATATTTGGGATGACGATCCAAACAAATCGTTTTTGGGATGACGATCCAAACAAATGACGATCCAAATTGTGACTAAACAAATCGTATTTGGTCAGACTTTACATCGAAATTGTGACTAAAACCGTGATATTATCTTGTTTTTCTGTTTGTTTGGCAAGATTGGATACTACCGTGGAATTTGACTTGTCTTGTAGGAATTTGGTGGATCACGCATAATCATTTCATAAAATGGTAGATTTAAGAGAATCAAATGGCTAAATGGAAGCAATAGCATTGTAGAGCTCATTGTAAGCTTTCCGTCGATCTTTGAATCACCTCAATCGGAGCCCAAATGAAGAAATTATGCTCAAAATATTATTGGTGCGCAATGCTGACACAAGAATTCGGACCGAATTAGCATCAATTCGGACCGAATTGCGTCATAGAAAATTACAGAGAAGCTAATTCGGACCGAATTGTCTGAAATTCGGTCCGAATTGCTATACACGAAAATGTTTCTGGCTGCGTCCTGATGGCGTTTTCTCTATTAGAAAGGCTATTTTTCCGCCCAAAATGAAGGAAAATCGCGTCCTAGCTGTCCAGGAGAGGGGAGAGGAGTAATATAAGCATATTCCATATTTGGAAGAGCCATCTTTCATTCTACTTTTGACCTTTCTCTCTCAGCCAGATCTGGATCTGGTTTGGGAACAATTCTTCTCCTCTTTTGCGACTTGGACAGAGGTGGGAAGCCGGATTAGAGCTGTTCTTTGCTGCTACAACGAGTTTCGAAGATCTCAAGGTGTTTTCTAGTGCGACGGCAACAGTGGACAACCTTAGAAACTTGGCTATTTGTTGTATCGAACCAATTCTTTCTCTATTTTCTGGATTTATGGCTTGTTTAGACTTATATACTGTTATTTGCATGATTTCTATTAGCATGTTAGGCTAAAAACTTGTTGCTTTAGGGATAGATGTAGCTTAGATTTTGGTTTTGCTTGGTTTGCTTATTTTGTTGATGGACGAAGTTAATTACCCTTGGGATTTTTATTGAAATTGCTTGTGTTTGGACCGGTTATTACTTGTATCGCTCGACTTTTGTACGCGTGCAATTGTTGGGAACTTCTTTACATTATATTAATCGAGTCATGTATGAGTATTTCGAGGTAGGTCAAAGGCGAAAGTCGACCAATTAATAACCAAAAGTGAACGTTTCTAGTTAGGCGAAAATCAAACTAGATACCTCGTAGAAAACCATTGGTAAACTCGAGTAAGTCCACCGAACAACGAAAGTTGGGGGTGCAATACACTCGATGAAGGTTGTTTAACACTAGATCTCATTCCAAATACCGTACCCAATAGGCGAAAGCGGAGGGTTAGGGAGTTAGATTTGGCTAGATGGACTTTTGGCTTGAATAAATCAACAAAAGAGTAAACCACAGCATTTACACAGTGAAATTCGGACCGAATTAGCAAGGCCGAATACGACAGTGCTAGGTCTTGCAACTCTGTGGCCAGTTCTAAGTGAAATCGAACCCTAAGGCACATTTATCATCTTATTTCAAACCATTAGAAAACCCCAAAAATATTTATCTCAATTATTTTGCATAATCTTTATTACTTGCGATTGCATTCTTTTGTTTTCCTTTAATTTGTTTTATTCGTGACTTCAATTCTTTTCTCGATCTTTATCGTCTAGCTTTAACGAAATAATAAGAATAATATTCATATCCATCTCTGTGGGTTCGACACCTTTACTTTACTACAAACGTCTAGTCGAGTACAAGGATTATTTGTTTGACCTTGGTTTATACCTCGATCACTAAACAAGTATAGGCCCAAAAATGAGACGAAATTGAAAGCCCAATTACCCGGAAAGAGACTTGAATCACGCCAATTTGTGGGTGCTCCGTAGGGCTGAAAACGGAAATCGTTTTAACCGTTTTTCGTTTCGTTTCTTCCAGACGAAATGGTTAATGAAATAATAAAACGGTTTCGTTTGGTTGAACGAAACGGTTAACGAAACAATAAAATAGTTTCGTCTATGTGTAAATTACAAAAATTTCGTCCATTTCGACCGTTTTGCAGCCCTACTGCTCCAAGTCATTGTCACAAGTCACAGGTCACAACACAAGCGGTCAAGAAATACTTCAAGCAATTAAATGTTTGAACTTTTCATTGGCTGTAAGTGTTGACAAATGCATTAAACGTGCCAACTGTATTTCAAGGTGACTTTGTTAAATGTCCTTGAATTCTGTTTTTCAAGGTGACTTTGTTAAATGTCCATGAATTTCAGATATAAGTACGGCAGCCTTTTTGATAGGTACAGTCTGCATGTGGGACTTTTTCTTCCCTTTTTGCTTGTATTTACCGGCAATCCAAACCTCCTATTCGATGAGGCTCATCTCCAGTCGTGTGTATTCCAATTTTAAAATAATTGATAGATCGAAGCAAAATGTTATCTAATGATGTATATTCGTTTCACGCTATCTAATTGTAATAGAAAATTTTTAATTAATTTTGAAGCATACTTTTAAGATTTATATGTCTCCAACATCAATAGAAAGCCCGTATAGTTCGTTGAATGTAGTAAACATTTCAAACATTAATAATATAATAAGTATAGTTTAAATTTTGATTTTAAAATTGTACAGCTATGTAGATGCGTCCAAATAATTTCTTATAGTTATATATAGCTCTTTTTCATGTATATTATGTCCAACTAGTTTGTAACGTAAATGAACATAAGGACGGATCCAAATATAGAATAGGAGTTCATTCTTTCACAAAAACATATTAAACCATTCTTCTTCCATCATTCCATGTATACAGAATGAGGGTTAATTCTTTCTCGAAAGTCATGCGCCGTATTCTAACTTTGCCTCTCAAGTTTTTTTTTTCAAAAGCTTTGTTAGGACGATGGACCTCACTTATCTTCTCGTGAATTAGTATTTTGTGGTTGACTCCCAAAATTTTACAGAGACTAATCACCAATATCTCTTTTCTCAAACAGTACTACAACTCAATTCTCATTTCCAATGTGTCGTTTTTAAAATTTAAAATGCCTTCTCTAGTTTCCAAAGCTGCCAATCACCGACTACTGGAATCATTGATTTTAGCCAAAAAAAAATTTAATAAAATTTATGCCTAATTAACTCTTGTCAAAAGACAATTCATACCCCTGATTACATTTTATCAAAAAAAAAATCTATAATTCATTTTACCCCCAAAATACTGTAATATAGTAACATTTTTGTGGCATTCAAATTCAAAGATTTATTTGATAAACGCTATTATTTATTTAAATAATAGTAGCAAGAATGGCCGCTATATATAGAAGTTATATGATATAAATGCTACTAATAAAAATATATACTTTTTTTTTTGTAGTTCCTAAGATAGTGTCGAGATATCGTCACTATTTGTAGACATTTGGACCGTACTTGGCACTCAAATAACACTCAAACCATTGAATTATTCAATAAACTGCTATGATTTCCAAGGAATTGGCTCTACAGTCGTTTCTTCTCTCATTTTACAGGACTTTGATGATTTCTGGTGATTTTGGGGCATATAGATGGATTTCTGACGTAGCACGCACGCTAGACGACTCATTCCTAGCATTGGAGGCTCTTTTCTTTCTTCTGGTCGACCCGAACAATCATCTGTTCGATCCGACCAGAATCTATGGCAACCAGGCGTTATTTTCCCTCTTCTGGTCGACCCGACCACAAGCCTGGTCGATCCGACTGGGCATCACAACAACAGACTTGTGCAGCTGTATTTTCTCTCTCCTGGTCGGTTCGACTGCACACCTGTTCGGTTTGACCAGGTTGCCGCCATATCACATAAGACATTATTTCTTACATAGAAACTGATGGAAATGGTAATTTCTTGCACCCTGGTGCCCTAGCCTTCCATCCTTGCGATTTGGGACATCCATATATACACCTCTAGGCCTGAAGGAAAAGGGCAGACCTTCCATACCACAAAATTCCACTTTCTATAGGCGTTTTTCTCTCTTCCACCATTGGAGATCATCAAAGCTTGGTTCTTTGAAGCGACGGCAGCAAGGAAACGAGTTTGGTGACCATCTTGCAACACACCACTGCCTAGAGATCATAGTTTGAAAGCATAAAGGAGTATTCAGTTTATTCTTCTATGTTTTCTTCTCTATTTTCAATGGGCTTGTATCTTGTTATTTCTATGTTATTTGTTGTGTGTTTTAATACTATGTTAGGCTAAATTTATGTAGTCTTAGGGGTAAGGTAGTAACTTAGGTTTGGATGTTGTGATTTAACTCGTTATGTTATGATATGTTTTGTTAATTTGTTTTGTTGAGAATTATGTTAATTGCTTGTTTGAATTGCTTGGTTAAGTCTAAATATCCAAAAGACCTCTAGATATCCTTATGAACTCCAACAAACAAGTTAAGTTGATTGAATTCTATACCAAAAGTTGTGAACCAATCGAGTTAATTAGGTTAGGTTGTGATTAAATCAGTTTCTAGTCCAACAAGCGACAGCTGAGGTTTAGAATATCTAGTTTTGACCAACAAACCCTAGTACAAAGCATAAAATATCATAAAAGTTCAAAATCACACACTTATACCATCTGTTCGAATCGAACAGATTCCTGTTCGGACCAAACAGAGCGGTATATGCTTGAAAAGCACCAATCGATGCACGAAAGTGATAAGTTTTGTGTTCTAGAGTCCAAACAAGGTGAAACCTGAACCCTAAGACGCTTTTTATTACTGTTTAAACCCTAAAAACTTTACTTTGTTATTTAGATTATTTTATTTGACAAAAACAACCAAAAATATCTACTTTATTGCACTTAGATTTATTTCAATTATTTCTCCACCAAAATATTCTTGTCTAGCTTTTGAAAAAAGGATAAGTCCGGTATTCAATTAAACTGTTCTAAGCCTAGGTCTAGGTCTAGTAAATTTATTTGATTCCTAGGTTCTAAGCCTTCATCACGTCGTATTCGTAGCAGTTTTTTAGCAGGTTATTTGTCAAATATAGTGGCACAATGTATAATTTTTCTTAGCTGATACAGTATTGTTATTTCATGGAGACGTAGATTGATGTGATTCAAAATTATGTAAAAAAAAAAGCTACAATTTTTGTATTTTAGTTTTTTCTAAATTATAAATGTTTCATGGTCAAATTGCAATTGTGAAATGAACTTTGATTTGTGAGGACTAATTAGCTATTTTTAAAATATTTTAATATATTTTTATTTTTATTGAATCAGTCTTTAAAATTCAGACTATTCGTGTCTTCTAGAGAAATTGATATTGACAAATTAATAAACTTGATAATTTAGTACAGCTTTATATTTTGAGATATTTTTGTTGAATAAATATTCTTAAAGAGGTCAAGATTTAAATTGCGCATACATTTTTTTATCGGGACTGATAAGGATCATCTCTAATTTCTATTATTCTCAAAATGTGTTTTCCATTTTTAGAAAACGCGTAATTAACTTAATTTCATTTTCAGAAACTCATCCATCATCCCCTGGAGTCATCCCCCGTCTCCTTCTTTGTTTCGCTAACTTTCCCTCCCTCCCTCTCTATTTTACTACTATCTAGCGCTCATCTCTCCCTCTTATATATATAATAGTTCTAGTTAATATATATAATAGTTCTATTTAGTATAGCAACTATTCTAGTTAATATATTTAACTGTTCTAGTTAACTAGAACTTTTATTGTATTAACTATAACCTTTATATGTATTAACAAGAATTTTTACTTTAACTAGAACATAATTGTTCTATTTAATATACTAAGCTTTTCCTCAGCCTTCGCTCTCCTCTCTGATTCGCTCTCCCTCCCCTGACGCTCATCCCCTCACATCTCTGGACTTACAAAAATAAACGTGTTTTCTAAAAATGAAAGGGGATGATAAAAGAGGGAGGATGACGGAAAGTAATTCCGATTTTTAATTTAAAAACAAATTTGGATGACAAAGATCTCCATCTTTTTTAAAAAAAATATTCTAAAATAAAACAAATATAGTAGAAAAGCAAATATCTCTTGTGGTAATATTTTGTATTCTTATATCTAATAGTAGCAGTACAATATTCGCTACGATAGAAGTATGTCCGTTAAATATGTTATATATGGTTCCGTTTGGATAGGTGTGGGAAGAAGGGAAGAAGTGAGAAGAAGTATTGGGAAGTGTGTAACTTTGTGAAGAGTTTGGATTGTTTATATTTTTTTCCCTTCTTCCTTCTTCTTCTTCTTCTTTTAGTGGCATCTGTTTATTTGAGCAACATCCATAATGGATCCGTTTGGATTGAAGTGGAAATTTGAGAAATTTGAGAAATTTTCTATTTCTAGGCATAAATTTATTATAAACAATTCAAATTCTTCACAAAGTTACACACTTCCTAATAAATTTATGCTTAAAAATAAAAAAAAATTTCAAATTTCTCAAATTCATAAGCGATCCAAACGGTCCCAACAATGATCGCCAGATTCAAATATAGTCACACTAAGCACTTGTATATTTAACAATTATGTTAGTATATACACTATCTGTCTATACTTTAATGAAGATAATCTTGAATGTAATCTTGAAAGGTAAAGAGAGAATTGTATCAACTGTATTATCAGAATGTGTTCTGTTACATTACAAAGGAGCTGTGCTGAGACATATATATCAGCGTACCTATAGAACTGTTGTAGACTTGTAGGCTAAAGCAAGGGTAAAATTGTAATTAGACTCTACCCCTAATACATTCAGCGGCTCAGCGCTAATGAATCTAGTCTAATTGTTCTGAATATTTTTCCTGATCTTCTGTGACTACTGTCTTATTATTTAAACTTGGTTTGTGCATGGTGACCTGCTCGGGTGACAAAATAGTAACGACCTTTTCCTCCATTTCGTTCACATGTACGTAGAAAAAAAGAAGGATAGAAATTTCGTGGACAGAAAGGGAAATAAGGATCATTGACAATTTTAGGCGGTGGGAATTATGAAGGGGCTTAGGGCGTCTGGATTTTACTGTGCACTGGAGATGATCATATATAATGGCTCATATTTAAAAAAATATATATATATATATCTAGAGGATGGCTAAAGTGCCATCGATGGCACGGAGGGTCCCGTGCCATCAAGTCATTTTTCGAGATCCAAAATTTAAATGGCCAATTCAAACCGTTCAAGTTATTCTCCATATTGAAATATCCTTGGAGACAAAATTTTACATTTTTTAGAATTTTTTTACTATTTATTATGATACTTTTAAAAACATTACGATTAGAGTAATTTCAGGCCCTCCAATTTGAAAATATCATAATAAATAATAAAATAATTTGAAAAATTGTAAAATTTGGTCTCTAAGGGTATTTCAATATTGTGATCAACTTGAACGGTTTGGATCGACCGTTTGAATTTTGGATCTCGAAAAAATGAGTCGATAGAAAGTTGATGGCACGTGCCATCGATGGCGCGTTAGCCATCCTCTATATATCTATATATATATATATATATAATGGCTCATATTTAAAAAAAAAATATATATATATATATATATATATATATAATGGCTCATCGGTCAATCTAATTTGTCGTTTTGTACAGTATATAGCAGTAGTATTAGTATATACTTGGATATATGTGTCTCCAGGTCACATCCTAATCAACCTTTTAATAAATCCCACTATCTGCAGGACCTAGTATTTCTAAAAGGAGATCTGTTGTAGCTACTAATTTTGTAGCAAAGAAACTGAGAGAGAGAATTGTGCATGTCTTAATTAGTTGCATATTTCTTATTCAACACTTGTTATCATTGTATTATGTCTTAGTTGCATATTTCTTATTTAATACTTGTTATTTCTTTTAAACATAGGCAAACGCCATACTGAAGAAATTTTATTTCATACAAAGAAAATAAGTAAAGGTAAGACATAAAATTTGGAAGCCAAAATTATTCTGGGAAGATTTAATACTTGCTATCATTTTGTTTTACATATGTTAGCTAGAAGATTAAGAATTAAAAAAAAACATGAAAAATATTTTTTTTATCTACAAAAAAATATATACAAACTGAAAAAAAATTTATTTAATACAAACAAATTAAAAAAGGAAGGGTATAAAATTCTAAAACCAAATTAAAAAATAGTACAATAAATTATAAAAAAAATCATAAATTTTATCTTCAGAAATTTCATTCCGCAAGACTAATGTCTTGATTAATTTGTACTTCAATTTCCATACTTTATTAAAATTTGTGAGTTTTACACTTTTCAAAGTGTTCAACAATAAAGTTGTCATGTGGTTACTGTCATGAGAGTTGTCTCCATAAGTGAATGAAATTTGAAAGAAAAAAAAAATGTCACTAGTAACTTAATGGAATGTCAAATGTTCTGCAAGTATGAACTGAGGATATTGATCGACAAATAACAAAAGTAAATAAAGAAAACGTGTTTGGCATTTTTAAAAGTATCATTACAAGGTGCGCAATGCTACTTCCGGAGTTAACTTTATGCTCTAAAATTTGGATCATTGGACAACCAATTTCATGCATTTTGATCATTGTTTAAGCTTATAATGAGCATATTCATTTACTATTTTAAGCCCTTTCTCGACACTTCGTACCTTAACAAAATAAATATAGAATATATGGAAAATATTATAACAAAGATGAACTATTATTAGGATTTAAAAGCAACATAAGGCTTTCCTGATCATGAAGCTTTAATCAACATCAGGTACTTATATCTCTATTTTTTTTCTAATTTCCTTTTTATTTGTGTACTCAATTACATATATATGTTCATATAAATATAGGCACAAAGAATCCATACAATGACGACAGTCAGAAAAGGCCAAAACAGCCTCTCGATGGACGTGTTAGCTTAATCTTTGAAATAAGAAAAATAACGATCTAATCTCCAATAAAAACACCCTCCAAAGTCAACTGCCAGTTGGAGTCAATAAATTAACCTCTTCAATCTTCCATAACAACCATCTTCATTATTCTTTCCCACACACTTTTTCCTTGTTTGTTGTTTTACTAGAGAGAGAGAGAGAGAGAGAGAGAGAGAAAGGAGAGAGAGAGGGAGAGAGAGTGCAAACATGAAACTGGTATGGTGTCCTGAGACAGCCTCCAAGGCCTACATAGAAGGCGTAAAAACGCTAGCCAGTGAAAATCAAGGCCAGGAAGAGACCGACGTGGCGGAGTTCATCTCCGCCTTGGCGGGCGGCTGGAAAGCACAGCTTATAATTGATGCGCAATCAAATAACAATCCCACAAGCACAAGTCTAACCCTCACGACGGCAGCGCAGCACACGCATGGAAAGTACGTTTGTTTATCAGAAGATGAAACTGAGCCGAAGAACGTCATGAAACAATTAAAAGGAGTAGATTTTCTGGTTGTTGATGGTAGAAGGAGAGATGTTGCGTCGGTTGTAAAGGAGGCGAAGCCAGGACCGAGAGGGATGGTGGTGGTGAGGTATAATGCAAGGAAAAGTAATATTGTGTCAAGTGCAGTGATCGGGGCTGGTATGCGGGTAGTGCGGTCGGTATTTCTGCCGATTGGTGAAGGAGTAGATGTGGTGCATGTTGGGGTTGGCAAAGGGCCGAGTTTGGGGAAGAGTGGTCAGAGCCGGTGGATCAGACATATAGACGAAGATACCGGCGAGGAACACTTGTTCCGGCGTTGATTTTGCTTTTTCTTTGTTTTTTTTTTTTTTTTGCTTTTATTTCTTTTTTAAAAACTTATTTTCTCGCCCTCTTTTTGCTTTTTGGTTTTCATCTGGAGTCATCCGGATGCGTTGATCCTATTTGCTATTTCTGGTTCTTTTCTTGTAAAATAAGAAGATAAATATGCAAGTAATATAATGTAAAAATATATAATTAAAAATCTAATGGGAGCTTTAAAGTTTTGCCAAAGTTTGTACTTTGCACATAAAAAGAAATATAAATAATCTAGATGTTTAAATTCTGATAAGAAGAGGTTGCCTCTTTCCATTAATCTCCTTAAATGATGTCTTGGAATGGAACTTCTTTAAGATTGCCTTTGTCATTTCTCCTTCAAACTATGGTCAACTGTATATCTTGTGTATTCTATTTGTTTAAAATAATAAAAAAAGAGAACCAGCTCTTAGTCTAGTGGCAAAGAGCAATGCACCTTAACTCCTTAAGTGGAAAGTCGCAGGTTCGAAACCCGGCTGGGGGGTCTTTCATAGACATTTAATTTAAAAAATAAGTTGGGTGGCTTAGACCTCCAATTTATCTTAAAAAAAAAAATTTCTCAAAATAATATCACATTATTGTGCATGTATCTTCACATTAATGTTCGAAAGCTAGTGTTGACTAATTGAATTATGCGCTCTATTTGCGAGCGTATTTAGTTAACAAAACGCATGTTGCCCATATGTACAAGTCAATAAACTTAAGCCAGTTTTAAGTCATAACACATGCTAATTATTAACATTTAACAAAAGATCATCCAAAAGTGAAAGGCAATATATTTCTTCTTCGTTTTATCTAATTTTGTGAACAAAAAGCTCTACTAATAACCTCTTAAATTGGCGAGCTGCTGTCTTATTTAGAAAAACATCACCATAAACTCAATAATAAATGAAAATAAGTATGAACAAATTAACCGAGAATACGACAACCATGTTCCGTTTAATCTTAGATAACGAAGCTAGCTAAGTTATTTCGCTATCTCATTTATAGCAGTAGTACACATGAGGATCTAGGATAAAGGAAAGTGAAAAGACTCGTGCCTTTTACTTAAAAAGTAAGCTGTATGCCTGTATGCGATATTTTTGGGAGTAGATACAAGCATATTCGATCTTCAACCCCCCCAAAAAAAAAGGGAAAAGATACAAGCATATTCATTTCCTAGTTTCAAAATATGAACATCTTTTTTTTTTTTTTGAAATTATGTCGTTTTCTGCTGCTCCATTTTCTTTTTTGTTTTTCATGCCTGTTGCATTCCTGTCTGTCAATATATACAATCTTTCATTTATGTCAACCTATCAACTCAGATAGACTTTAAGGAAAACTTTTGGAAAACAATCTTCAATTATAAGTGCTCTTCCCTTTCAGACCTTAGTATGAATTTATGATTGAGTTTTCAAAATAGAAAATACGGAACCAATATTGATCTTTGTGTGTAAGTCAAAGTTAATCAGCACTAATTAGAAGACATCATCAATCGGGCTTTGATCTCTTCGTATATGTAGTCTGCTCAGCTCCCATCATTTTATTAGGCTTTTTATTTCTAATGAGAAGAGGAGAAAACGATAAAATGAAATTGGAATCGGGATTCATATATATGAACGGGAGAAACTGAACCGACAAAATTTAATTCGCATGATTTATAACTAAAAGAGGAGGAAGCAAATGTGTTCAGAAATTCCCCTTCAAAATAATGAAATTTAAAGAAATTAAATTGGGTTTCCGATCAGCCAAATCGTATAGATTTTTGTTGAACTGAATTGGTGTCCTCTAGATAGCCTCTATCTAGTATTTCTAAAAAAAATATCGCGCAGGTTTTCTAATTGGTCCACAAAATTCATTTCAAAATCAATCAATCTCCACTACGCCAAAAAAAAGCATTAGTACCAGGTCTTTAGTACCGTTTTTTAAGAAAACCGGTATAAATATTAGAAGATGGCAATTCCGTAATTGTCAGTCAATACCTTTAGTACCGGTTTTTTTAAAAACCGGCACTAAATGTTTCTGGAAAAAACCTTAAAAAAATGGGTTAGCATTAGTACCCGGTTTTTCCAAAAAACCGGTACTAAAAATTGCATCTTTAGTACCGGTTTTTTAGAAAAACCGGTACTAATGCTAACCCATTTTTTTTTAATTATCTGCCAACTATTAGTACCGGTTTTTTATAAAAAACCGGTACTAATAATACGCAGATATTTTCAGTTCAAGGGGTATATCTCCTCCTCCTTCCCTTTGTATATTACTCATCTTCACTACTTCATGGCCATTATTTTCCATCTACAACCGAAAGTTTTTTTCTCTTTGTAAAACCTCATAAAAAAATAGCTAAAAATTGTTAAAAATTCCGAAAATTTGCAAAATAAGTAGAGAAAGCAAAGGAGATCAAAGAGGAAGAGAAAGTTTTTCTATTGAAGAGGAAGAGGGCGGATTGAGAGAAGACAATTTCGGTAATTTTTATTTTAACCCTCAATATTTTTTTTGGATTTTTTTTCGATTTACTATGCATATACATATTGGTTAATTGGCATTTGCATCTATTAGTTAAGTATTGTCATGTAGGACCAAAATGCCGGAATTTGAACTATTTTAGGTCTTGCCCGTCCGAGATTAATCCATTAGGGATTAATCTCGGATAGTACTCCCGGTCGGGAGTACTGCTCTTTGGATACTATCTTGTCTCATTTAGGACAGCGAGCTGTACGTTAGATGCAACGTGTTGTGTGAGAAAAATTTGACGGCATTTCCTCTTATGTTCCCACGGGTACGTACGCACGAGTAATCGTGTGTTTGCGTATTCAGGGAACATAAGGGGAAATGCTGCCGAATTTTTCTCAGACAATACGTTGCATCTAACGTACGCTCGCTAATGAGACAAGAGTATCCAAAGAGCGGGCTAGGATGGTAACCGGCCCAAAAATCTAATATATTGCATTAAATCTATAAACCCTAAACCTTGGCTTTTGGATATATACAGATGGATCTGAGGGAGAAGTACATGTTTGACTATTCAAGAATATCAGATGAATTTGTTGGACTTGTTGATGAGTTCATAAAATGTGCAGAAGAACATCGAAAGTTGACTGGAAAGCCCAGAATTTTATGTCCTTGTAAACACTGTCTGAACTTTGAGAGACAAGATAGTAAAGTGATTAGATCACATCTGATTCAGCGTGGATGGATGACAACACCAAAATACCTCCGTTGGGTTTCACATGGAGAAAAATTGGAAGAAAATTTAGATGCTGGAAGGAGCAATATTAATGTATTTGATGATTTTGAAAATATTGTACAAAATGATTGGGGGCATGATATAGAGGATAATGTAATAGTGGGTGATGATCATATAGAAAATTTAAGTGAACCACAATATAATGATGACATTAGAGAAAATGATTTGGATGAAATGATGAATGAATTACCCAATGATTTTATTGATGATGTTCCTGATGTGTTTCAAAAGTTGGATGAAAACTCTCATATACCCTTATATCCTGGTTGCAATGAAGATAAATTCTCAAAAATAAAAACTGTTTTTAAGTTATATAACTTGAAAGCTAAAAACAATTGGAGCGATAAGAGTTTCACATCTTTGCTCAGTCTTTTGCGAGAAATGCTTCCAGCAGACAATACATTGCCAGATACAACTTATAAGGCCAAAAAATTATTATGTCCTTTGAAATTAGATATAGTGAAAATTGCAGCATGTCCGAATGATTGTATATTGTTTCGAAATGAGTATGAGAACCTCCAGAAATGTCCAAAGTGTAATGCATCCCGGTATAGACAAAGGGACGGTGATTTGGATGACGAAGAAGATAGTCCATGGAAGAAGAAACCAGCTGCGAAAACATTGTGGTATCTACCTATAATACAAAGGTTTGAGCGTCTTTTTAGTAATTCAAAAGATGCTAAACTGTTGAGGTGGCATGCAGAAGGCAGAAAGAAAGATGGAAAGCTTAGACATCCAGCAGACTCACCCCAGTGGAACAACATAGACAGTCATTTTATTGAGTTTGGCAGCGAGTCTAGAAATTTGAGATTGGGATTGTGCACGGACGGAATGAATCCTTACGGTCTCATGAGTACCAACCGAAGTGTCTGGCCAGTTTTGTTGGTTATTTACAACCTTCCTCCCTGGTTATGCATGAAAAGAAAATATCTTATGATGCCGTTGCTCATTTCTGGTCCAAAACAACCCGGAAACGATATAGATGTCTACTTGGCTCCGTTAATAGAGGACCTTGATAGGTTGTGGAAGGACGGAGTGAAGGTCTTTGATGCGCATTCCAGAAATCATTTCACCTTACGTGCGATGATATTTTGCACAATTAATGACTTTCCCGCGTACGGGAACTTGTCGGGTTATAGGAACAAAGGAGAAAAGGCATGTCCTGTTTGCATGGAGGAAACACATTCGATATGGCTATCGAATTGTAGAAAAACAGTCTATTTGGGACACCGTAGATTTCTAAGCCGTCATCACCCATACCGTCGGGCACCTTATAGGAACAAATTTGATGGCAACACCGAAACCCGCCGGGCACCTATACCAAAATCTGGAAGACAGACTTATGAAAGTGTTAAGGATCTTAAAATTCAGTTGGGGAAACCATTTGTGAATAGAATTCCAGAAAAGAGTTCTTGGAAGAAGAAGTCTATATTCTGGGACCTTGAATACTGGACTTATCTGGATGTCAGACATTGTTTGGATGCGATGCATATAATCAAGAACATTTGTGAAAATCTGGTTACTTTGATTTTAAATCCTCAAGGAAAAGTGGATAATGTTAATGTGAGAAAAGACATGATAGAAATGGGAATTCGACTGGAACTAGCTGCAAAGGAAGACAATAGTAAGAAACGGGATTGGTTACCTAATGCTGTTTATACTTTAACTAAGAAAGAGAAACTCAGTTTGTTGGAGTGTTTGAGGTCTATTAGGGTTCCAACTGGTTATTCCTCCAATATTTCACGAAAGGTATCTACAAAGGATATGAAATTGATTGGAATGAAGTCACACGATTATCACGTGTTGTTAACCCAGTTGCTTCCGGTTGCAATCCGAGCATGTTTTAAAGAAGAAGTTCGAAATTCTATCACTAAGTTGTGTTTCTTCTTCAATAAAATCTGCTCTAAAGTGATCGATCCTGAAAAACTTACTCAGTTGGAAACTGATGCGGTTCAGACCATATGTGAGTTGGAAATGCACTTTCCCCCCTCGTTCTTCGTTGTAATGGTGCATTTGACCATTCATTTAGTCAGAGAAATAAAACAGTGCGGTCCGATATTTTTGCGGTACATGTACCCTTTTGAAAGAGCAATGGGTCAGTTGAAAGGGTTAGTTCGAAGCAGATCTCGACCAGAAGGAAGCATAATTGAAGGATATGTTGCAGAAGAGATTATTGATTTTTATAATGATTATCTAGATGGAGTTCAACCTATTGGCCTGCCCAAAAATAGACACGAAGGTAGGCTCTTAGGGAAAAGCATAATTGGTATGAAAGTAATTACAATGGACCTTGCAAAGAGAGAAAAAGCTCATCTTAAAATTCTGCAACAAGTCGCTGTTGTGTCTCCTTATGTTAATGAACACATAGCCGAGTTGCGAGAGCAGAATCCTCAGAGATCAGAAAATTGGATCACCAAGGAACACAACAAAAGTTTTGTGAAATGGTTCAGAAACAAGGTCTCACTGTCCCGACCTTCAAATGAAACGGTGAAATGTCTTGCCAAAGGTCCCAACGCCAATGTGCACACTTATCAAGGTTACGACCTGAATGGTTTCACCTGGTATACAAAAAAACAAGATGGAAAAAGCACAGTACAAAACAGCGGAGTTACAATAGTAGCCATATCAAGTGATGGAACATCATCGGAGCCGTATTATGGTTGGATTGAAGAAATTTGGGAATTTGATTATAATGCATTTAAAATAGCAGTGTTTGAATGTAAATGGGTGCTCAAAAGCGGCGTGAAGACTAATAAAAACGGATTTGTAACCGTTGATTTAAAAAAATTGGGATATTCCGATGATCCTTTCATACTTGCAAACAAACAAGCAATGCAAGTTTTTTATATTGCTGACCCGGCTGACAAGGGACGACATGTGGTACTTCCCGGAAAAAGACGCATCGTTGGCGTTGAAGATGTCGTGGACGAAGAAGAATATGATCAATTTGATGAAATAGCACCATTCTCCACAGGTATATATAATTAATTTTAAATCTGTAGAAAATAATTTACAGAATTAATATGAACAATTCGCGTTCCAATTGAAGAGTTAGCAAGTAATTTGCGTTCCAATATAATTATTATGTTCACAGGTATCGATGGGACACCGCAACCAATTGAAGAGTTAGCAAGTAATTTGCGTTCCAATCAGGAAGAAGGCGTGTGGGTAGATCGACCGAAGTCACCAAAAAATAAATGAATTCGAATTTGTAATTAATATTTGTAATAAATATTTGAAAAGATTATCTCATCTGTTATTAGAATGATATTTTCAATTCATATTTATAATTTTATAATCAAATACAAAAAAAAAATAGGGCCAGAATTTGAATTTATCTTTAGTACCGGTTTCTTGACTAAAAATCGGTACTAAAGATCAACAATTAATTTTAAAGAAAAAATAATATATTTGTAAAGGTGGGTCCCACTTAAACGGACAAAATTGGGGAATATCTTTAGTATCGGTTTTTGACTAAAAACCGGTACTAAAGATCATGTGAATTTAAAACGTCGCTATCTTTAGTACCGGTTTTTTGACTAAAAACCGGTACTAAAGATCATGTGAATTTAAAACATCGCGATCTTTAGTACCGGTTTTTTGACTAAAAACCGGTACTAAAGATCAAACCCTATTTTTTTAATATATAACACTCCCCCCGCCCCCTTCGGCCGATACTCAAACCCTCACTCTCCACCTCTCTCGCTGCTCTATCTCTCTTTATCTCTCTCGAGCCGCTGTGTCTCTCTCTCGACGGAGCAAGCCGCTGTTTCTCGCCGCTCCCCTCTCTCGACGGTAAGTCTCCTCTCTCTGCCTCTCTATTTTTCTCTCTTCCTCTCTCTGCTCTCTCTCCCTCTCACTCACATGCTTTCTCTCTCCCTTCCACAGCCGACGGCCGACAGCCCCTCTCTTCGTCTCTCCGACAGCACCTCCCTCTCTCTCTCGACGGTAAGTCTCCTCTCTCTACCTCTCTCTTTTTCTCTCTCTCCCCGGCTCTTTTCCTCTCTGTGCTCTCTCTCCCTCTCACTGTTCTCTCTCTCTCCCCCCCGACAGCCTCTCCTCTACTCTCTGTCTCCATCGCCGACAGCCTCTCCTCTCCTCTTCTCTTTGTCTCCATCGCCGACAGCCTCTCATCTCTTCTTCTCTCTGTCTCCATCGCTGACAGCCTCCATTTGCTAAGAAGGTACCATCTCTCTCTCTCTCTCTTTCAATTTGGGGCTGAATGGATTAGTTTTGGGGCTGTTTTGAATAGAAATTGATTAGGAATTGAATAGGAATTGATTAGGCTGAAATTGAACTGTTTTGGGGCTGTTTTGAATAGAAATTGATTATGAATTTAATAGGAATTGATTAGGCTGAAATTGAACTGTTTTGGGGCTGTTTTGAATAGAAATTGATTAGGAATTGAATAGGAATTGATTAGGCTGAAATTGAACTGTTTTGGGGCTGTTTTGAATAGAAATTGATTATGAATTGATTAGGAATTGAACTGTTTTGTGCATATTGTATTTTGGGGCTGTTTTGTGCTTCAATTGTGCTAGGAAAATAAATGGTTGGAATGGAATTGATGATCAAACGTGTATATAAATTGAAATTGAACTGTAAATTAAATGTGTATATAAATTAAATGTGTATATTAATTAAAAGGTAGTAATGGACAAATCGGATGGAAGCAACCCAAATGGGAATAAGGGGAAAAAACTCGTTGAACAAGTTTATGTCCGACAAAAAGACAAGAAGAAGGAGAAAAAGACCAAGAAGGAGACGGAGACGGAGACGAAGACGGACACCAAGGTAGAGTTTGATGTCACTCGTCAGAGATACGTGCCTCAGTGGATGCGAGATAAGCCTCTCCCTAGGAGGTCTGTATCTGCTGTGAGGCGTTTTCCAGTCGGTTGCGGACGGACTTCTGCAGATTGGGAGGAGGTCCCAGAGGAGATGCCAGAGGAGGAGCCAGAGGAGATAGAGGAAGAAAAGAAGGAGTGAATTTAGGGTTTAATTTAGCGTTTAAGTGTTTGAATTGTTGTTTTAATTATTATCCATGTTAATTTGAACCTTAATTTGTATGAACCTTAAGTTTGGAATATGTTATTTTGTTTTATCTATATCTATGTTTTAATGTTTTAATTATTATCTAAATTATTATTATTGTGTATGAATTGATTAACTATCCATGATTGAATATATGTTTTAATTATCATCTAAATAAATTATATATGGTGTTTTAATTAGGTAGTAATGGAGAAAGGTGAAGGAAGCAACCAAAATGCGAAAAAATCCATCGAACGAGTCTATGTTAGGCGAAACGTTCGTTCCAACCCAGCCTCTCAAAATCAGGCATCTCAAAACCAGCCTAACCAAAACGAGGCCAAGAAGCCGAATTATGAAGAGGCTGCAATATTTTTCAAGTTTTTAATTGATAAGTTTGTGGCACCGTACACAGAAATTAGAGAAGAAAATACTGATGACAATAAGCCGAATGATGAAGAATAATATTAGGGTTTACATGTTTGGATTAAGTGAGCTTAGTGTTTATGTTTGTGTTTGGATTAAGTGAACTTAGTGTTTATGTTTGTGTTTGGATTAAGTGAACTTAGTGTTTATGTTTAAGTGAACTTTATGTTTATGTTTGGATTAGTACTATGTTATTTTGTTGTATTCCTTGGTGATCCAATTATATGAACCTTTCCTTGGATTAGTACTATGTTATTTTGAGCTTGCTATTAATTCTCATTTCTAATGTTATTTGAGATTGAATTGTGAATTATTTTAATTTGAGCTCTAATAATTTTTGTGTTATGTGTTTGACTTTGTGCATGTAAGTTGTGGTATGTAACTTGGATTTTAAATTACAGCAATGTCGGACAGAAATGATCAGGATCCCGGGATGAACCCGAATGACTCGAGTTCGGAAGAGGAGATTATTGTTAGTAACAAAAGGGGAAAAAGATCAACGGCTAAGTGTTTGAAGACACGCAAAAAGATAGCTGCTGGACAGGACATGAAAGTCGAGTTTAACGAGAAATGCAAGCCGATTGGCGAAAATGCAAAGGCATTCACAAATTGGTGTGCTTCAAAAACAAGAGATATGATTCCTTGCAGGTATTAATATGAATTTGAGATATGAATTATCATTTGATTATAGTATTAATGCACTTATACAAATGAAATGAATGCAGTTATCCTAATTGGATTGCGGTGCCAAATGAGTTGAAAAAAAATTTGTACAAACAAATAGCACAGGATTGGAAACTTCCGGATGACTTACCACTGGATGTTAAGAAGAAGATTCTACGTAACTGTAACGAGTCTTGGAGACATTGGAAAATTCGATTGGTGAGAGAATTTCCTCTATAATACATGTTCATTTATAAACGATTGATTTAGCATCAATTTTAATTATAACGTGTCTTTTTGGTCATATCAGAATAAGGCTTACTTGGAGAATCCAAAGGAAGGTGCACCCTCACCATGGGATGTACAGAACATCTTGAAAGAAGAATTTGAGGCAATGCAAGAGTATCATTCCAGCGAGAAGTTTAAGGTATGAAAATGAGTATCTTTCGCTTTTACTTAATTGCTTAGTTTTTTTTTGTTTATACTAACAAGTCTTTTGAATCTGCTACTAGAAAATGAGTATGCAAGGCCATCAAAATGCAGCAAAAAGGGACATGCCCCACAGACTGGGATCAGGCGGTTATATAAGTGCTGAATCTAGATGGAAAGAAGGAGAAAAGGTACATGGTGCGTCATCGGTTATTACCAAGGATATGGATGACAGGACGTACAGTTGGAGTAGAGCACGTGCAGTAACGGATGAAGCTACCGGTGAACTTGTTGTAAAAAATCCTAGGGCTGCCGAGGTGGTCGACAAAGCAGTAAGTGTAACAACTCAAATAACTTTATTTTGTGAATTCAATGAGTTCAATTTTGTTTAACTTTAAATTTTTTTGTGATAGGTTGCTCTAGTTAAGTCAGGGGAAGTTCAACCGGTTCGTCAAAATGATATCTTGACTTCTGCGATCGGTACACCAGAGCATTCTGGACGGTTGAGAGGATATCCGGTGTTCTCAGGCGTGAAGCAGGTGTACGGTAGTGGTACAAGAAAATCAAACAAGGGGTTTAGCAAAGAGGAGGTTGATCGGATGGTGCAAGAGGAAGTGAAAAGACGAATGGATGAGGAATTCAAGGCCCGAATGGATGAGGAATGGAACAGGCGAATGCAACAGTTCTCGCAAGTCCAAACACCGCAGACCTACGATCCAATTTTTCAACAAGCCATGATTATGCTATCACAGGGTAGCAACAATCAACCGCATCCGATTCCTCAATCTACTTATCAGGTTCTTAATTACACCTAGCTTATGATAGATATTAATTGCTTTTGCCCTCATATAGTATTTAGGATTTCTAATTCGTTAATACAGGGGCCTGTCGAAGCCTTGCTGCTCCTACCAGGGATATCTGGGACGCCTGTGTATGTAGCTAGAGCTATGGTGTTTGCACAGGTTTCTGAGATAGTCCATGGACAACCAGTTGGCATAGGGGAGGTGAAGGTACAAATCTTAGAAGTTTTCGATAGTGCCAGACACGTGATAGTACCTTTTCCACCTCCTAACGCAGATGATCAGCTTGGTGTTCTCCAAGGTTCATTTCTAAGATGGCCGGGTCATATGGTAGATTATGACTTGACAAAACTGGTAAATCTTGATTTCAATTATAAATTTTCCAAAGTTCTAATTATTATATATACTGCTATATTAAAAAATGAGAAATATATCGTTTTGATGACTAATGTGGATTTTATAGGAGCAAGTGAGGAAAATGACGAAACAAACTCCACATATTCCTCCGCAAGATAAGGGAAAGGAGAAGGTGCAAGAGGGTGATGAAGATGAAGAGGAGAGTGTGGATCAGTTTTTTGCGGAGGAGGACATTCAATTGCACGATCCGTTCGTCCCTGATGAGAAGTTGGCACAGATTGGGCCTCACGCAAAGAGAATGCACGACTATATGAGGATGTTCGACAAATCAGTGACTGAATTCGCCGATATTCCTGCTGATTTCGAATTTCAAGATGTGAAGACCTTCATCCTCGAATTTAAAGACATCCGCCATGTCTTCAGTAGGAATGAACTCTTCGTTCAAGTGATTAAACTTTGGATCTTGTAAGTACTTTCTTAACTTTACAACAATTGATCATTGGTTATATGATATGTCTAATAAATTAAAACCCTAAACCCTAAACATTGTACATACAACATTTAGGCGGTGCAGGCAATATTGTGCTGATACTTTGATGAAGAAGTGGATATTTTGGGATCCGGAAAGATGCTCGGGTCGGGATGTAATGCAAGATGAGCTCGGAACTGTACGATACATAGCGAATCTTCTGAAGAAGTATGCTAAAAGGGATCCCTACCATGTTTTAGTGCATCATAATCGGTTAGTTATAAAATCTCTAATTCTGACTTTATCTTTTATTATGAATCTACAGTTTAATGTTAATTTCACCAACAAAGAGATAATATGTATGTAATTACAGGTCGCATTTTGTGATTATTATCGCAAAACTCTCGACACGAAAGATGTGGATAGTAGATTCACTCCAATCGAACGAAGGCTACCAATCTCCAATTCTACGAAAATACGATCAGTAAGTTTAGACTTAACATATATATATATATAATGCGTGTATGCATTGTTTAGTTATATACTAATATTTAGAAATGAATTTTCATAATTTTATATTTAATTTTGCAGAGCTCTGTCAAGATTGGTCCAAGTTCCCAAGTTTGAAGTTCGAATGATTCCCGTACATAGTTCAATACTAATATATGTAGTTTCAACAATTTCGTAATTTATTTAATTTAAACTTAATAGTATTATTTTATGTTCTTGTAGAGTCCACGACAACCAAACAATACAGATTGCGGCTTTTATGCGATGACTTCGCTACGCAAGATCCTTGATCACTGCACGCTACATCCGGACCTACCATCGGTATGGATTAAGTTTAATTAACCTTAATGTATATATATGAAAATGTTTTAAGGTTTATAATTTAGAGTTTAATGTATATTATATTGTGGAGTTTAGAGTTCATAGGTTACTAACTATATGAAATGCCAATAAAATGCAGTTTTTGCAACCTATGGGGAAGCGTTATAGCGAGGACGAGATTAATTTTACTGTAAATGAGTGGTTCGGCTTTTTACTTGGATATTTAGGTGCTAATAATTGATGACTACAAAATTTGTGATATTAATATATTAGATGTTATGATAAATGTTAATTTGCATGTGATTTGATAATTATTATTGTGTGTATGATGCATGTGATATGTAAATTGCTGGTACATATCGGTATTCTTATTTGATGGCTAGCAAAAATGGCGCTAGCCCCAGAAACAAAAATATTTTTTTTTATATTGATTATTATTAGTACCGGTTTTTAATAATAAACCGGTACTGAAGAGATATTTAGTACCGGTTTTTAGACTAAAAACCGGTACTAATGATACCAAAATTTTTTAAATTTTTAAAATAAAACAGTTTGCTAACATTAGTACCGGTTTTTATTTAAAAACCGGTACTAAAAGTATTATTTTTAGTACCGGTTTTTATTAAAAAACCGGTACTAATGTTAGCTGCTGGTTTCCCCCGCAAATTGGGCCCTGTCTTCAGTACCGCCTATTTAGTACCGGTTTTTAAATATCTTTAGCACCCCCTATTATTAGTACCACTGCAAAACCGGTACTAAAGATTCATAATAAACCGGTACTAAAAAAATAATATGGCGCAGTGCTCTCTTCTGCTAAATACATTGAAATAAACTGAATTCTTTCTTGAGACGCTTTCGATCAGAACCTTATAAATTATAGCAACTATTTTCAGCGCAGTCTCATTTCCTTGTGTTTCAATTTTTTATCCCAACGTAAATGTAATTATTTCGGCATACCCCGTAGCTTCTTTCTTGTTTTCTTAATTTCCGCATTTTTTTCATAATAATGTTCTAGAGACACAAGTTATTGTATATATTTTTATCTCAAATAGTTATTATATATATCAATAATTAATTGACACTCACGAATTAGTGAACATTAAGATACTTGACTGTATAGAAATATATTTTGACGGTACAAATTTGTTGTCTTGCAAGCAAAAGTTTTAATTTTTATTATGTACTAATTTTGATTAATTATGTGAGCAATATATAGGTCGAATGTATATTCAAAATAATAGCAAAAAAAATGGAATTATACTTCAAGAAAAAAAATATATATGAATTAATTTCAAGATCACAATTTTGGAACCGATCATTTAAGTTTATTCCATAAATGAAAAGTCCAAATCGATTACATTAAGCAGTATACTATTAAAATTAATTTTTTGTCCAGATTCTTGACGGCTGCCATACTACAGTATCCACTAAATTGTTTTTTTTTTCCGAAAGCTTATCTTCCACTAAATTGTTAATTGCTTTTTAATTGCAACTATCCTATCCGATAAATATTTTTGATAGCCATAACAAGTACCAGACCATAAAAGTGTTATTTCCTTAGTTGGATGTAATCATCACAGTATCTTCCACTAAATTGTTAATGTATTTTGGATGCATATCCTACCTGTGATTTACAATATCCAAATTATGTTCCCCTCAAAAGAGGTGCCTTTTGCTTTTAAAAAAAAAGTTAAGAATTGAGACTTCTTACCAAGAACTTTTCAAACATTATATATATATCCTCAATTTTACTAGATTTAGCTTTCTTACGATATAGGCTTTTTTAGGAGAAAAATTGCCTAAGGCCTTTGATATGATTGGTTGGAGGTTCCTATCCAAAACTATGCTATATTTGAATGTACCTAACAAAATAGTGCATATCATGATGTCCTCCTATAAGAGAGCTCAAGTTACTATTAACATAAATGGAAAAGGAGATAGCTTTCTCACCCCAAATAGGGGACTTAGGCAAGACTGTCCTATGTCCCCGTATGGCTTTATCGTGGCTATGGAGATGTTGTCCAGAGTACTAACCAAGAACCAAAAGGAAGAAAATCTAAAAGGGGTAAAGTTAGCACATACTGGCCCATCCATTACTCACCTGTTGTATGCGGATGACTTGGTAACCATGGGAGATGCACAAAAAGAAGAACTGACCACTTTGGTCTCCTCACCTTACAAAAGTTCGGAGAGGTTTCAGGATTGAAGATGAATCCAAAAAAATCAAAATTCTGGGCATCTAGAGCATGTGATGAGGCGACTATGCAGATAGTGAATACAAACTTGCAAGCTAGGAAGGCAGAAGGGGAAGAAAAATAATTGGGTGCTATTATAGATGTGGGAGCAACAGCTATGAAGACTGGCAAGATGTTGTTAGAGAAGATGAGATTAAGGCTGGCGGGGTGGAGGGCCCACATGCTATCACATGCTGGTAGGTTGGTTTTCATTAAATCTGTATTGCAATCCTTGCAAGTTTATTTTATGTCTCTTGAATGTGTGCCAAAATCCATCATCAATCAAATAAATAGTCTTATGGTACGTTTTTTCTGGGGGGAAGCCAAGTGAAGGAAGGTACATGGCACCCGTGGCATGAAAATCAATTTGTAAGCCAATTGATGAAGGAGGGCTAGGGGTCAGGGATATGTTTTTATTTGGGGAGGCTTTATTCTTGAAGTTAGTTTGGGCAGCGATGAGTGATGACAACAAGCTGTGGGTTCAAATTTGTAAGGCTAAGTATTGTCCTCAGGTGGGGTTTTGGAATGCCAATATGAACACACATTGTAGCAGAATGTGGAGAAATATAATTCAGAAAAGGAGTTTCTTTAGAAATGAAATCAAGTGGCTTATTAGAGATGGAAGTCAGATTTGTGCTATAGACCAGCCCTGGTTCATAGGCTGGGAAGGGCACAACCAGTACACAGCTGGAGACAGGAAACTGAGGATCTCAGATTTGTTTAATTTCGATTCTAACCTTTGGAGAATGGAGGAGCTACTAAGGCTATTCAGCCCAGCTCAGGTGACACAAATTATTGTAATTCAGCCTAAGCCAGACAAGGAGCAAAGGAATATTGATATGCTGATTTGAAAGTGTGCAAAAGATGACAATTATTCTGTTAAAGGAGGGTATCAGCGGTTATGGACTCAACAAGGAGGGAAAGAGGCAAACCCAAGAAACAAACTATGGCAAAAGATGCAAAGTTGGAAAGGTGTGGAACCAAAAGTCAAACTCTTTCTCTGAAGACTCATTTCAGGGGCACTAATGCTATCTCAAAATGTTCATAGAAGGATATCATCTGTCTCCCCCATGTGTCAAAGATGTGGCTTGGAGAATGAATATGAAATACATTGTTTCTTTTTCTGTCAAGGGTCTAGGGTCGTGTGGTTTGGGAGCACTCTGGGTTTAAGAACACAAGACCTTTCTCTGAATGTGGTAACAGCTCTAGAGCAGTGTACCGATAACTTGGGGGAGGAGCAGCTTAAGGTCTTTTGCTATACCTTATGGGAGATATGGAAAAGTAGAAATGAGGTAGTGTTACAAAGAGTGAACTTTGACCCTATACAGATCCAGAGGAAAGTGCAATACTGGCTGAACATACAAGGACAAAATGATGGGCTCAATGTACAAACAGTAGATGAGCTCAGACCAAGTACTGAATTATACTGCTACCAACAAACTGGGTATCAAATTATACTAGATGGATCCTGGGACCAGGCTAACAAAGCTGGAAGTGCATTTCTGTTGTTTCAAGGAGGGCGGTTACAGGAAGTCGGTTACAAGTCGCATATTTTATATGATGCGTTTCATGCAGAGGTGATGGCAATGAAAGATGCATTAAGTAGGTGGCTGGAAAAGAATGAGAATGATCAGCAAATTGAGTTTTTTACGGATTGCTCTAACTTGGTGCAAGTTTTATTTGAAGGAGATGTGCAAAATGTACCTAGTTGGAGGGCAATTCATGATGTTGCTAAAGTTATTTGCATGATCAACCAACTCAGGCAAAGGGTTCAAGTGAAGCTGGTAAGGAGAGAGGCTGTAAGCCAGACACATTTACTGGCAAATTTAGCAAGGAAGAAAGGAGTGCAGTATATTGGGGTTCCAAGAATATGGCATGTAGAGGAGAGTCAAGTGGGAGACAGCATGGATGTCAGGTTTTTTCAAAGAGTGCAACAAGAACCTCCATAATATTTTTCTATTTTTTATTTTATATTTTCCACACCTGGTCTGTTTTTTTTCTCTTTGTTCGGCTTTTATTTCAGACTGTTTAATTATAGTTAGAAGGGGTAGTTCGTTATTGCTTTTGTAGGGTACTTTTTATTTTCTAGTAATCAGGGATAGTTTAGGTTGTTATTTCTTTCTAAAAAAATTAGGTGTTGGAGTGTTGTATCTGTTGGATGTTTTCGTTTAGCTAGGGCTGCATAACGTCGAAAATAGATGTTTGCATTAATCGTTCCGTTGGTTAGACGAAAATTTTTATTTTTGCGTTTTGCGTTACGTCTTTAGAACGTTGGTTGCGTTAACTGTTACGTTCACTTTGGACGATAAAAACGGCTTAACCGTTTAAACTTGTTTAACCGTGCTTTTTGGGTACCAGCCATTTATAAAAATGCATCAAATAATAGCAAAACTAATGAATCCTTTCCAACGTATCTTAGACATTGTAACAATAAGAATTAAAGCCTTTTTAAAATAGAAATCCCAGAAAATTTGGATAAATGAAATTCAAGTGTCTAAGAAAATCAGTACAGATGTATATTCTGGCAAATCAATGCCAGAATTGAAGCTTTTTACTGAGTATTCAATTGTCTAAGCAAATCAGTACAAATGTTTCTGACAATCAAAAGCAAAAAAAATAACTAAAACAAAGATATATCCAGCATCAACAATAAACCTAATTAAACCAATAACAACAAGAAATAAAAAAAAACTTCAAAGTGTGAAGCTTCAATTAGCCCCTAGCTAATTTTTTGCAAAAAAGAACTCCAAAAATCCCACTTATGATCGGATCAATCCGTAGTAGCAATTGATTAAGTCTGTGACCAACAACATGTCATATCATCGACGGCTAGTGCCTCGACGGAGTAGTACTCGCACTGCCGTGCCTGTCGTAGGAATTGCAGTTGCGGGAGAGCGCATGTCCATGGCATGCTCGGAGGTGAGGGGAAAAGACACCTGCCCCCCCCCCACACAACAAATCACACCCTCTTTCACCTCACGGCTCACGCTCAATCTCTCCTCCTATCCCTCCCTCCATGTGCGCCACGTGTCGCTTGTCCAGTTCTCCCCACTCCGCCACCACCCCTCCTCCTCCTTCAGCTGCACCTTGTCTGGGGCCCCCTTACTCCCCTTCATCGCTTCACCTCCCCACGTCGCGCAATAGAATTTTGAGTTTGAGTTGCTAGTCAAACGGGTTAGCAGATTCCCGTCTGATGCGTTGTGCGAGTACTGCTCCATCGGCGGAGAAATTAGAGTTTGATTTTAGTGAAAGGGGTTGTAGAGAAAGGAAAAAAGACGAAGAGATGGTAAATCAGCGGAGAAATTAGATCTAAAACCTTGCACAATCATCGTTCTCTTCACCATATAAATCTCTACAATCCATATAATATCACTCTCGGAGAATGTTAAACGAAATGGACAAAACAAACGATCACGAAATTGGTATATTTCGTTAACTGTTTCGTTCTATAGACGAAACAGATTTCTATTTGCACCGACTGTTCTGTCCCTTAAACGAAATCAAAATCCTTAACCGTTATCGTTCCATTTTGAACAAAACGAAACGAAATAACGGTCGAAACGGCTACCGTTTTCAGCCCTACGTTTAGCAGCCTTTATGCGCTAGCTTTTAGTTCGAATGAAAGCCCAAGGGCACCAAAACTTTCAAAAAAAAAAAACCCAAATATATTACATTTTGGCAGAACATTGTTAAAAACTACGCTTGCATGCTGAAATTAATGGTGATTGCATGCGCATATTTAAAATGTTAAACACCTTTCCCTAACTTAGCAATTCTTCTCCTGCCTTTCGACAATGACAAAACTAGACCCGCATATATGCCGAAATGTTGGTTTCAGACGTGCAGAATCTCATAGACTTTTTACGAAATTGACCACCAGTACATCTAATTTTGGAATAACAAATATCGATTTATCACCTTTTGGAATTCAAAAAGGCATTCAAATATTGCAATCGAAGTGGAGAGGCATTTTTTTTTTTGTAAAATCAACTTTCTTTCCTTTTCTTTTACAAAAAAAAAATAAGTTCTAGCACTTTAGCAGAGCCAACTATATATATTTAAGCCGCCATTGGTATCAGACTATCAGATGTCATCGATCGCTAAAGAAGATTCTGTATCTGCACTATGTTGTTATAAAATAAATTTTAGAAGTTTATCTGTCAGAGATTAATTTAATAACACGTGCCTAATGTTATTACTAACTTGAGTTCTTCTATACATTCTCTTACTTTACATGAATATATATTTTTTTTAATGTCAAAAGAAAAACTAGTTCCTTTTCAAAATAAAAACGCAAGAAACAACAGATCCTACTTATTAGTTATTAATATGGGAAGAAATGAACACATTTTAAGCTACATCATTTAAGGGAATACTCGACTGTCCACTGAAGACTTTTTTTTTTAATTAAGATAAGTGCTGAGCGGTACGTAGCTCTCAAGTCCGAAACCACCCCTTGAATTTTGTTACACATAAAGTACACTATCTTGCAGCATTAAAATCAACTTGAAAAAAAATTATATTCAATAACTTGGACTTTATATCGTAATGGTAATATAAAACGACAAGTTATTTGATCAAGTTGCATGGTTTGCACTTAATAGTGACTTCTTTGTCTTACTTGTTGGATAAATTTGATTAGCTTTCAGAAAACCAACTTACAAACTGAATCAAACCTATCAGAAAATGTGAACTGACTTATATATTTGGATAGACTAACTTGATTAGTTTTCACTGAGTCAACAATTAAAAGGCAAGTTGTCATAAACCAATATTTGAGTCAAGCCTGTTATTGTATTTACTCTAGTCATTACTATCAGATCTAACTTATCTTAGCAAAGCAAATTCGATCACGACAAGTAATTCTATAAATTATTAAATTATAAATTACTCTTTTAGTACGCCGTGCTGACAGGTAGGATGCAAGATATAGACAAGATATGATGCATGCCCGCAATTTTTCGGCTTATTCCTAAAAAAATGACGTGTGGTAATTGTGACTTTTTTTTGTTACAGCTTTTCATGTAGCAGATATAACGCTATCTCGAGGCTCCTATGAATTGCTAGAACCTTTCGGTGTTTAATTCGTTATACATAAATCACCACTCGGCGAAAACATGGTGGGCCCACCGTTGTTTTTGTGGTTTCTAATCGATGAATTCATCACGTACGACGCCATATATTTTTTTTAATCACAGAACTATATCATGCGATTTTAACTATTCGTTGTAAATTTTTGCATTAATTTTTCAAAAGTTATCTTAAGAAATTATATTGTTCAAGATCACAAATTATAGAATTTCTATCTGCATTTGTTATACTAGCAAACGAATCCATCCAAATGGATGGGTTGAGACAATTTTACATATATTTTCTATTTTCAAAATAAAAAATAATTATTTTATTTTAATAAAGTTTTTCACATGTGTTGTAGCACTCTTTTCAAACACAGTGCACAATCAATCCATGAATAAATTTCTTTCTATTTTGATGTGTGCACAACTAATCTAGCAAAAATTTTCTTTCTATTAAAAGAAAAGAGCTTGTAAACTTATATCCAATGCTAACATCCATGCAACCATTGCTTTAAATGATCAATGGCTAAAATTCAAAAGTTTCAATAGCGGATAGCGGATTCATAGCGGACATGAATATCATTGCAGATAACGGGTATTTAGAGGACGCTATCGGACCATAGCAGATTTGCACACACAAGTGTATTTTGAAGGTCTAACTTAGTCTAAAATAAAAAATTAAAATATTTTCAAGCAACTAATTAACACTCACTAAATTATATTCATTTTCTATGCATATTTGATCATTAAATTTTAAGAATTTGAAAATGTTCAAACATAAAAATTGTGGAAAATTTTGTAAACTTTCTATAGAACTTTGAATCACGTCAATCGGAGTTCGTATGTAAAAGTAATGCCCAAAATACTAGTGCTATATTAGCAAATTATAAACTGCACAGCTATTATACCGCTATAGCACCCGATATTTCCCGCTATTTCGTCACTATATCCCATTATTTTTCACTATATAGGTTGCGCTATCGGACGGGCCGCTAAATATATAGTGTTGTAGTGGTGTATCAAATAGCACCGCCAAAGCGCCACTATTTGAACCTTCGCTAAAATTGCGTGCATAGAATAATTATTTACATCTTTCGCTTATAATTATTTTAGCTTTTGAATACGCGCGTGTGTTTTTATATATTAAGTAGTATAGATAGATATAGAGGTATATATAACCATGCATTTAGAAATTTTCTTTTAAAATTATTTGTTGTTTATCGTCGTGTATATAAGGAAAAAAAATGTTATGGGTGCAGATGTGTAGTGCTTTCTACTTTTGTTCAACTATGAACTCCAAAAGACAGAAAGCAAAATTTATATTGATCGTTTTTAAATATAAATTTAATGTGGATTTAGTGATTTACACGTGACATGTACTAGTTACTTCACCAGGGGGAATATCCGAACCCCTTTGTTTCTACATTTTCAGAATGGACAACTTGTGTACATACGTACAAAAATTAAACAGAAAATGCCATAAGGAGTAATTCCAGCTGCACTAATTAACTAGCCACTTAACGCAGCAATTAGTTGCTCTTGCTTCTAAATCCTAACTGGGGTAGCCATACGTACGCTAGCATGTCTATTTGTATTCGCAAGTAGCCATGTGGAGCTCTTTAGTTTTAATTAAGTACATCTCTTCATCGTTACAGTTCCAACTATGCCTGATTAACGTTGCTAACGGACACGGAATGGGGTGTTCCGTTTACCGCTCCGTTAACGAAACGAAATGGATTTCGCTACCGTTTACCGTTCCACTTACTAAACGAAATGATTTCGCTAAACGGCATGTACAAAAACACGTTAAAACACGTTAAACTGTTCCATTTCATATTCCGTTTACCGTTTCATTAAAGAAACGAAACAAATATCAGTACCGTTTACCGTTCCGTTTCAGCAAACGGAACGGCATAACGTTTTTTTTGTTTCCGTTGGCAGGCCTAGTTCCAACAACTGGATTTTTAAATGGGCGTGAGCAGGGCGGAATTAGGATTTTAAAAAATTTTAGAAAGTTGACACATGCCAAGCACACTTTGGAGAAGGGACTGAGCTAGAAAAAAAATTAAACATGGCCACATTGGCACAAAACTGAATCAAGAAGAAAGAAAAAGAAAATTAGAGGTCCAATCCAGACACAATAAAAATATTAGCCCAAACACAATACTAAAAATACATAATTGGACGTAATTTCTTTTACTTGGCTCCGTTCCTATTTTGGAGTGCACTTGATTCCGCCCCTGCATGTAAGATCTATAAATTACATGCGGGCGCGCTAGCTAGCACATAGGTGCATATTTTCAATTTGTAATAAAAAAAAATGTGCTTATTAGTTATCTGTATTTGCGCCGGTTCGTACAAATGTTCTTAAAAAATTGGTTCAATTGAAGGACTCGATCTTTTTGTCATGCTATTTGCACTATTTATCTTTTATTATGTGTACTCAAAGTATGATATTATAAAAAATAATTATTAATAACAGTTTGAAGTTGTACTTTATAAAGATTGCAAACTTAATAAAGGATAGTGTTTTCTAAACTATATACAACATTGAATCAAGTCCTCCCGGTACTTCTTGGTTACGTAAGTAATGAGAAGTGGTGGGACAACCCACTTATTTTCAAAAAAATCAAGTCCTCCCGACAAATTAAAAGTACAGATTCTCGAGAAAAATCGATATAAGTACATGCTGTATAAAGATGCTAGTAATTCATTTCTATACTTGCAAATTAAATCTAAATACATACCAAAAAGAACAAAGAAATATGGCTTTATAATCACCTTCGAAAAACTAATTAATGTCACCGATAGTACTGCTAACACAATTTTTAACATAACGATTGTTTTTAAGGATAAAGTTTTTGTCTGAATTATAATTGTGGACGGGATCAGAATTTATTTAGAGTCGTTGGATTAGATATATCAACCGAGTAAAAAAGAGGTATATTAGGTCAAATTTCTTTAATTTAGCTTGAGAAATATTGAAATTATAAGATAAATACAAAGATATAGAATTTGACATATAAATTATGGGCAATTGACACTTAAGAAATATTGAAATTAACCATTTTATTTATTTATGTTTTCATTTTATTCAATTATAAGTTAGATTTTATCTTTTGTATTGTTGTTCAGATTTTTATTCCATATTCAACTTATATTTTTATTGAATTTATTTGTTTATATGCATTCACTTTGATTATTTAAATATTTAATTTTCCAACTGTATATGTATTCACTTTGATTATTTAAATGTTCATTTTATCGATTTTATATGTTCATTTTATTCAAGCAATGATCAGCAATGATAAAATTGTAGATTGCAGTTATCATTTCCGGAAATAAACGTTTAACGTTAAAAAAAAACATGTATTGATTGAAAATTGAAGGACCAGCCCGGGCTTGCGCCTATGGGCTGAAACCTGAGACTAGACTCTTTAATAAGGCCATTTAACAGTAATCCTTATTCTTTAATCTTTATACATAAGCGTTCGATCATAATTGAGCAGGTCGTAAGTCGTAACATACCAAAATTTCTTTCTTAAAATCAAAACTGCATTTTGTACCGTATGATTTAAAATAAACGTACCTGATTGAATCCCGTCCTTTGTGCGACCTCGACAATTCGCAGCAGTCACCATCACCAACTGAGCCGAGTAAGAAGTTGGCGCCTGCGCGGGAGAGAAATCGAGCGCGCACACGGCACACCAGAGAGAAGAAAATGGAGATATCAAACCTCCCAATCTCTCCTTCAATTCGATCCAAATTGCTCTCCAAAGGCTACACAAGCCTCTCCTCTCTCTCATCCATCTCCCCTTCCTTTCTCGCTCAAGGTTTTACTCTCTCTCTCTCTCTCTTAAAAAAATGAGGAATACTAAGATGATTCGAATGATCTTTGTAGAGCTAAGTGTCAAGCTGGAGGAAGCAGTGGAGGTTTTGAGGGCTGTATCTGATACCACTACATCTAAAAGTGCTCATACCCCAAATGGAATTATCCCAGGTTAGGTACTTGTCAAAACTTATATCATGCAGTCATGTCTGCTACTGGTAATTATCAGTCCATACCAGGCATCAGAAGTCTTGTACAAAACTGACTCTTCTATCCTTTTGTCATTTAATTCCACATATGTGCTGGGGAGCATTTAACTATTATACAAAGTACAAACCCTTGAAAATATAATAATTCCCATCTGCTTCTTCTTGTAACATTTGGGGAAGAAGCCCGAATGTTGAACTACGGGGGCAAATATATAAATAAAAAAGTTGCTGATTTTTTGCATTAAGAACCAGCCAGTGGCTGTTCAATTGGCTGTTTTAATATTGAAAATCACGATTTGAATCTAAAGAACCAGCCAGTGGTGCTCTGAATTACACCCAAGTACAACTCCTTGTATAGATAACCAATGTGGAAAGACTACTAACTACTAATTTCACTGAACAGGTTTTTTCATGCCTTGGAGGGATTTTTTTTTTTCAGGGTCTTTTCATAATTTTTTCGTATTTTCCAATTTAGTACCCTATATTACTAGTAATAAAGCACAGGTTGATATGAGGTACCAGATGAAACAACGCAACTATTCAAAGACGGGATAAATCTGTCTATAAATGAAAATTCATTTGCAGAATATATCAATCATCCATACGAATTATGTCCAGTTATTGTTTCTAATTTGAATGTATTAAATACATTATAGGGGCTGTGACAGCATGGGATATGTTGTCAGAAGAACAAATGCAGAGGCACATTTCTACAGGATGTGAGGATCTCGATGCGATACTTGGTGGTGGTATTCATTGCAAAGAAGTCACTGAAGTTGGTAAGGTCATAAACCTGTTATTGTACTAAGAAATTTTAGAATAGATGTCGTGCTTCATATCCCATTCCTATATTTGAATTAGTACTTAGGTACCTGTTGCAACATCACTAAATTGGAATCAAATGCTTATGGCAAACAAACCAGGATTTTAAAAAGGGTTCAACAAAAACATAGGATAATCTCATAAATTTCCAGTAAAATTTTCTTTGTAGGTGGTGTTCCTGGAATTGGCAAAACTCAACTAGGGTATGGTTATTGATATTTTAAGCTTTATCTCTAGAAAACAAACAAATGTTGCTTAAGTAATACTTTTGCTTTTCCAGAATTCAACTGGCAGTAAATGTGCAGATACCCGTCGAATATGGTGGTCTTGGTGGAAAGGCTGTTTACATAGGTAGATTTCTTAATTATAGTTGAAAAGGTAGTTAGATCAACAATTTCCTTTATCATACTTTACTTGTATGCCCCTTGAAGCCTCTCAGATGTAAATAAATGAGGGTCTAAGTTGATAAGTACTACATAAAGTCAGTACTTGATCTGTTGGATAACTTTATAGCAAAACAGCGGTACTTCAGCCATTCTGTTCTGTTGTTAGCTTTCTCAATTGTGTAGGACAGAATATGTTAAGTGGTTTGGGATAATTGTCACTTTCTAAACTTTGTTGCATATTTTTTGCCAAAACTGAAATGTTTTACTCTTTTTTGAGATATCAGTAACAAACTTTTGGTAAGGTTGGTGAATTTATTTTTCATGATGAGTAGATACAGAAGGAAGTTTCATGGCGGAGCGTGCATATCAAATTGCTGAAGGATGCATATATGATATTCTCGATAAATTCCCCAGTAATAGCAGAGAATTTTTATCATGCAAAGAAAGGTTGCAAGTTAATAATTTCTTGGCTGGCATCTTCTATTTCCGCATTTGTAGTTATACTGAGCAAATTGCTGTGATAAACTACTTGGAGAATTTTCTGACTGAGCATGGAGATGTAAGTCCAAGTGTTGCTTGTGAAATTTTATTATATACTGTGACTGTATACTTGATCTGTTTACTTTTGCATACTGGATTTATAGAAGTACAACTGCAGCGCCTGTACAATTGTCTACAGAAATGTAGATTTGTGTGCAGATTCTGAAAGGGCCTTCCCTACAATTTTTGAGTGCTTTTAACGGCTTAACTCTAAAAAAATAAAAAAATTTTAGTTGTATTGTATATATTTTATTCTTTTATTGTATGCGTTCTTTTTATTGTAGGTGAAGTTGGTCATAATAGATAGTGTAACATTCCATTTTCGGCAAGATTTTGATGATCTGGCTCAAAGGACTAGGGTTCTTGGTGGTTTGTCTTTGAGGCTAATGAAACTCTCCAAGATGTTTAATTTGGCGGTCAGTACTTGTACCTTTTTGTATTTTCTCTGATAAATACTGGTACCACCATCTGTTATGTTGCATTCAGAATATGCCCTTTGTACTGACTTAACTTTTTTAAATCATTATCAGAAAGTTATAGTAAAGAGCCATTGTACTTGTTTCTTCATTTCCTTTTCCTTTTATGTACTACAAGTCAAACCTTGTAGAAAAGGAGAAATGCTTTATTATTAGTTTAAACTGATAAGGGATGTGTACAGATGTAAGTTCAACACCAATTGTTGCTGCACATTTTTCTGTAAGTACAGGAAATGTACAGCTGTATGTACGATGTAAGCACACAATTGTACAGCTCTGTGCAAAATGTGCCTAGTTTTGTATTTATTTTGTTTATCTTTCCATGTCTAAGTTCTAAACTGTTCACTCCATTGCCTTTGAAAAAATATGAACCTGCATTTTATTAATAAAGTACTGGTTCTTTATTGTATTTGCTTGTATTTAAGAGTATTTACTATCTTGTGTGTAGCAGGTTGTTTTATTGAACCAAGTGACAACCAAGTTTACCGATGGCTCATTTCAATTGACCCTTGCCCTTGGTAAGTTTATGGAAAGAAAATAAGAACTTATGCACACTTCTTTGTATGAATAAATGAACATTATTTAATTATGATGTATTGTTGAGCAGGTGATAGCTGGTCACACTCATGCACAAATCGTATCATTCTACACTGGAATGGAAATGAGAGATGTGCTTACATCGAAAAGTCTCCTTCCGTACCCTCAGCCTCTGCACCTTACTTAGTTACTGGAAAAGGGATAAGAGGCATCAACTCTAATTTCAAACGTGCCAGAATTATGTAGTCTCGTTTTTATGTGGTCCTTGCACGATTTCATTACAAATCATGAAATTTGCTTTTGTAAATCTAACTATTTCTAGTTTTCTACTTTGTGGGAATTTTGTAGTCTTCCCTGAAACCAGCTGTGTTGTTTTTTAGCTGTGCTGGTAAAAACATCGACTAGTGAAATATGGATCATTTATTTCATTTATTAGAACTAATAATTGTACATTATGGTTAATGCATATCACTATGATTTTAGTTATTCCCGCGTTCCTTACAATTTCACTGAGTTGAATAGAAATATTATATCTAATTCGTTGTGGACCACTAACTCTAATCTGACACGGCTATGATAGAATAATTTTGCCAGAGAAAAATTCAGATCTGCTCCAGTAACATTCTTGTCAGAAACATTTATAGGCCTGAACCCTGGTAAAAAGTAATCAGAAATGAAATGGCTGGAGTTAAGAAGTGGAGAATTTAAAAGAACAAACTAATACAAATTACAAGAAATTAAAGCTCAATCCGGACAAATCTCCTTGAACACAGGTAATCTCTTCTTATTGGATGGACCGTACAGCACTCGTGTGAACCAATCATTTAGTTCTGGGCTAGGCGACCATGTAAATTCCTTTTGCGCAGGCAGTGCAGCAGCTATAGATGCAGTTGGAGTTGATGTTACCTCATTGTTGGGTTTGATGCCCGACTCCTTCCGCATCTGCATCTGTTGATTGCAATCGATAATTAAAAAATGTATTGTAATACGGACACTAATTGACCTATGATAGATTTGGTTGGAAGATGAAATGATGAGGCGCATAATTTTTTTTAGGGCCGATTAACCACATAATTTTAATTAATAATTACATTTTAGTTGCAAACTCTGAATTCTTTTCCATTTTTTTATTGTTTATTTTTTTACCAACAATTTCAATTTTTTTCTGATAATAAAATTAAAACAAAAAAAAAAGATGGGAAAAAAAATGTCCTGATAACCAGCAAAAAGGTTAAACCCGTCTCTTAGATCAATCAACCATGTTTCTCAGCTATACCATGCAAAATGATCTACATGAAATAAGTTCCAACAAAAATATAAGAATAAGGCATAATCTATTTGTGATAATACAAGTTTTATAAAGAAAACGAGGAGAGGCTGGTTGAGTACCAACTTGAAGGCGACAACCCTACTTTAATACTCCCAAAATATTTTACAAAAAAATAATATAAAATTAATAAAAGCGTTTCAGATTGAAGAAACATTAATTTTGAAGACCGCTCGGAGAATTGCCACCAGCAGATTTTAGATTGAAGAAACATTTTGAATCAAGTTAAAAACTTTAATTAAAGACATAAGAAAAAGTGTTGGAATTGAAGAAGCACTTCGCGTTTAAATTGTTTTAAAAAATTACTAAAAACTGAAGAAAAGTATTCTTGATTGAAGAAAACACTGAAAGAGAAGTAGCTAAGGGAGCCGTCAGTACCTGAGACATGAGTTGCCTATCCCAATCATGTTGGTCCATTTCTCAAAATGCGTTTTCAATTTCTTCATTGTACCTGTATACAGTGCATAGATTGAATTAAGAAAGAAACAGCAAGCAGATATAGTAATTATGTGAAAAGATATGCACAAGAAAGGAATGACGATCCGCTCATATTTTGACTCAGATTGCATCATGATCCACAGTTTAAATAGAAATATTTATTTCCATACCAGAACTTCATCTCTTTTATTAAAATCAAATCATATCAGCTGATATATGATGGGTTGAGTGACTACTCGTTAAACCATTGTCCTTGAATGCACCAGAAAATGAAGGAGAATGATCAAAGGTGCTAGCTCGAAGGCCTGCTGACTGCATCTTTAATTTTCAATTGTTGCTCTTATAAAAGTAATCAGTATTTTTCTTAAATTTATTTAAGGGTAGGGAGTATGGCTGTATATCAAATGTGCTCTTCAAACCGGTAGCCTGATCCAAAATGTCAAAGAGAGCGGTTCCGGTGCCTACATTTTTTTGATGCCTCATCTGTCACATGTTCTGAACCGTTCAATCAAATTATGATAAAAGGTCCAGATTGCAAGCTCTTTCATTTTAAAAAATCACACTGGGAAGGATGAGGGGAGAAAAAGAAAACAAAACCCTCTCCGTCTCCGCCGCGCTCTCCTCTCGGTGACTTCGTCTCCGTCGACGAAGTTCCCTCTCTATCGACGAAGTCTCCTCTCCATCTCCGTCGATGAAATCTTCTCTCCCTGACCGTCGCTCGAGATCTAGCCATCGCTTCTCTAATGGTTGGCCATCTCTGTCTCTTTCTCTCTCAAAATCTTTACGCTGAAGGAGAACTCGTCGATCTCGCCATTTCTCTTTCAAACTCAGAAGGTAACTCAATCTCTCAAAGTCATTTCTCCATATACTTCAAAATTTTAATTTTCGACTAAAACCCTAGCCGTGCCTGAAACCCTTGACTTGCATATGCTTATTCTATAAAACATGTTTGGTATGTTTGTGTATCATCGTCTCCCCCTCTTTTCAGGCTATGGCATATTATTAGATTAGAGTACATCGTGTATTCTATTTTTAATCAATTTTTTTTTCTTTCTCTGTACTTGGTTTGATTTCTTCTCAGGTTTCATTTTTTTTTTTGCGCAAAATTAGTTTAATGACTAGCGAATTTGAATTGCATAGGAGTTCATTTCATATGCTGTGCTATCTTATGGATGTTGGTGTAATTTTAATGATGGTTTAACTGTATACAAATAACAGATTTAAATGATATATGGTATCAGGTATGATACTGGGTACAAATTAAACCTGACTGGTATGCCACTGTATCTGTTTTACATTGATAATGCTGGTTCATATCATCTTCTCCCTATTTTAACTCTTATAATTTTATGCCCAATTAATTTAGTTTAATCTTTTTTAAATTTTTTTCTATTTTAAAACTTCTGTTGCAACTAGAAAGATTGATTTAATATAAATATGTGAAAAAAATACTATATGATGAATTTTTTTCTATTTTGTGTGGATCTATTTTTAAATTTTTGGAGTCAGGTGATGAGAAAAGGAGGTTTCTCTAAATTCGTAGTTTCCACCTGAGAGCTTTCGCCTTCGCCAGGCTTGAGAGCTTGTGCTGCTCAATTCCTTCCTTGGATGTGTTGCTAGATACTAAGTGAAATGTGGTACACGTATGTAATCGATAAATTTATAACTTTTTTCTATTATTTTTATGAAAATGTGGAATTTAGACAAATTGGTCTGCTTGGCTATATTTAACTTATTAGATTATTAAAGGAACTCATTAGTTTGGCTTATATTTAACTTATATTGTCAGTAAACAGTTGATCATAAATCTTACGTAATTTAATTATCATTTAGGAAGCACACAATAGAGAGGCAAAAGCATCATACGTTGGCACTCTTCAAAAGAGAATGAGTGTGCTTCTGAAAAATTCAAGATTAAGAGAATTTTGTCTGTTCTTCAGCCAGAGACATGTCAAGAATCAACAATGGAAGAACATGAACCCCATGTAGTTATAATTGAGTGGCTTGTTTAGCTTGTGCAGATAGTAATGTAGTTAAATTTTGTAATATCATGTTGTGTTCTTTTTTTGGTTGTACTGAATGTGATAATGTTCTTGTAAGGATTGAGACTATATTTGATTTGCACTGAATATCTCGCATAAATTTGTGAAGTTCTCAATTTTTGTTTTTAAATTATTTTGTGGCTAGTAATACACATTTATGTACCAGAAATTCTATAACTTGCTAAGAACTAACATAACAAAAAGGGAACACATTGACCAAGCTAATTAGATATAAACTGAACCACCTTTATATTCAAATGCAGCTGCTACATTCACATCAAGTATATACTTTTGGCAACAAAAAATACAAACCAAAAAACACACAAGTTGTGACCCCAAAAAGTCTTAAGTATACGACTCATAAACTGTGACCCTAAAAAGCACACAACAAACAAAACAAAAGACTAAAAAAATCTGGCAAATTACATTCAAATCACATCAAAACCCTACAAACATCCTACTACAGAGCAACTACCAACTATCTCAATCTAACTGATCCTCATCTTCCATTTGGATGCCAATATTCTGCACAAAATTTCTTTCTTCCCTACCAGCTGCCTCACTAGTTCCAGAAAGCTTGTTCACCAAAGTTTTCAGATGCATTTCTTCCTTGATTGGTACCAGTTGTACCATCCCTTCTAACCCTATGCTCCAACCCAGATGTTGTACCTGTCCAGATATTACAAACCAGCATTAATTCTGTCCAGATGTACCTGTACCTTGACAAATAATACGAACTTACATTTTTTATTCAGTTTCTCACATGTTCTAGCATCGTGGTCTAGTTCTTTACAATTAGAACACTTTCGTTTCCTTTTCAATGAAACTTCAACTCTGCTCATGATCCGACCTTTCCGTGAGACCTTTGCAGCTTCTTTTTTCCGACCCTTCCTTCGAGAGATAGCTGGAATTTTCATTACAGATGATAATTCAATAATGATGTTGTATAGTTGTGGCATAATAAGGCATTCAGATAAGATATGAGGCAAATGGCAGGTCTGAAAATGTACCAAGATAAATGTGGTATAGAACTCGAAGAGAAATTAAATTAGTGAAACAAAATGAAGAACTTATTAAAAATGATGAAAGTGTTCAGTACTGAACCATATATCCAGTAAAGCTTTTCAGTAATAGTTATTTTTTTTATTATATCAAAACATAAGATACCACGACCTACATATACTATATACAATATAAAATCATAGCTTTTGATGCCATATCAAATTGTGTTCGTAAGATTATTATTCCCAAATTATAAAATTGGTAGTTTTCTTGATAACATCTAGGTGGGAAAAACAGTCAAACCACAAAATTCTGAGTCTAAATTCTATACCAAATTGAAAGAAAATGATCTGTATAGTTCTCGATTCATTCACGTAACACTCTCAGCCCATTATAAATGCAAAAGTAGGATGGTTCTTAGCATAAAAAATGCACAAAAATATAAATATAGGATGTCCATCCTTTCTTCACAAGAATAATACAAAGTTAAAGCATACCTCATCGGTAATTGAATTTGAAGACATTTTGAACTTGTAGCTTTCTGGTGGGTAAAGCTCTTTAGGGGGAGGAGACTTTTGTCAACGCTGAGAGGGAGGAGAGCTTGACTGGAGGGGAGAGAGCTCAAGCGACGGGAGGAGAGGAGGGCTCGAGCAATGCGGAGGGAGAGAAGATCTTGAGCAACGATGAGAGAGAGGAGACTTTGCTGAAGGAGACGAAGGGGAGAGCTCGATGGCGAGCACGAGAGAGGAGATGAAGATCGAGGGTTTTGCTTTTTTTTCCCCTCATTTCTTTTTACGGTAATCCTTTAAAATAAGAACTTGCAATCTGGACCGCATATCAAACTTCGATCAGACGGCTCAGAACATGTGACAGATGAGGCATCACAAATATGTAGACACCGGAACCGCTCTCAATGTCAAAATGATGTTGTTTACTATTACGTGGGTTGGGCCGAGTATGAATTATGGTATGGACCGTATGGTGCAGGTTTTAAAGACCTACGATCGGAAAATGGCGCGATGGGAGTCCAAAAGATTAAGACGGGGCATGAACAGCAAAACTCATTTTTTTTAAAATATAAATAAATACTATTAAAAATTGTTAAACTACAGACAAGGGCTAGACCGTAGGGATGAAAACGGATCGGATACGGAGCGGATGTTGGTCTTCTCATATCCGCATCCATATTTTTTCTCCGGATACGAATACGAATACGAATACAGATGCGTTCGGATACGGATACGGTTCGGATATTAAGCGGATACGAATACGGTTCGGATATTATCGGATATGGAATCGAATACGAATATATTTTGTGATTGTATTTTAATCTTTTTTATTTATTTATGATGCTATTTTAAAAAATTACATCATATTTATCATAAACAAAATAATTGTCATCACATCTAATAAAGCCTAAGTCATCAAATAAGACGTCTTCTATAACACTTGAGTTAAATCATTTGGTGCGTATTGAATAAACAGAAGTTCTATCACATTCTTCTAAAGCATCTAATAGTGTTGGTACGTTATCTAAAATCAAGAAAATGTCAAATGTAACTTCAACCTGATATTTTTAATTCCGTTTAATTAATTAATATTAAGTGTTTCATCGTATAAATTTTAATTAAAATTTCATCTAATAGAAATAATATTTTTCCTTGGTATGAAATTATTTAAATTATATATGAACTTTTTCATTTTAATTTTCAGAAGTTTATGATAATGATGTACTCTCATATTTTCAATTTATGAATGGAAATGGACCACTTCCCAGAAAAAATTGTTGGGACTTTATTTCTGCCGCAGAAGATCCGATCCCAACTCTTTTATTTACTTTTGGAGTTTATCTTCTCCCTGGGTGCGTTTGGATGAGAGAAGAAGAAGAAGAAAAAGGAAGATGGGAAGAAAAAAAAATTATAAACAATCTAAACTCTTCACAAAATTACACACTTCCCAATACTTCTTCCCACTTCTTCCCTTCTTCCCTTCTTCCCACACCTATCCAAACGCACTCCCTGTTTCGCGTCTGTGACTCCATGCCCTTCCTCTTTTCTTCTTCATTAATACGATTGCTTCTCTACTTTGTTTTCTTAGCGATAATTTCTCTAGTACTCGAATTTATTCTCTTAATCCACTCCAGTCGGCTACTGCTCGCCTCTCGTCTCTCAGCTCTCGACAAGCTCAATAAGAGCACCTCGCCATCAGTGGCGAAGCTAGGATTTCGAGTCAGCAGGGTCCGTAAAATTTTTTCTGTTGAAAATATATGTATGATTTAACGTCTAATATAGATATAGTATAATAATAATTTTTAAATAAATAACTCTAAAATAATGTTAGATAAAAAAAAAGTCACGAGAAATCAAATATATATTATAACAACGATAGAAAATCTAAAATAATATATTTATTATACAAGAAAATAATTCAAAAGTCAAGACAACAAAAAAGTACAATAATTTACTATGAATTTTTATTTTTTTTCATAATTTTGCATAATAAATTCTTTAGAAATCTCATTGAGCACTTATTTTTCTTATTTTTAGTGGTAATTTTTCTATATTATCCTTTGTGGCAGATTTTATTTATAATGTTCTAAAGTTCACAAAATATTATATAGATGAATCACGTAATGCACGAGATTCGCGCTAGTATATATATGCTACAAATAATTTTTCATCCAAATATTTCATTATATTTTAAGTTTTGTTTTAGTAAGATTCATTAGGTAGGAGGGAAGAAGACAATTAGCCATGAACAAATACTATCTGGGTCGTTATGTAATTTTGTAAGTGTTGTTATGCAATTCAAATCAAACACGACATGTCCAGCTGGGTCCTTTAAATTTTTTAGATGGATCCCTAACTTTTTTTATGTATTTTTTTAATTATAAATAAATATAACATGAAGTAATTTTTTTTTTGAGGTGGGTCCATGGACCCACCAAAATTAATGTAGCTTCGCCCCTGCTCGCCATGGAAATTCCAGCGTATTCGGATATCCGTTTTCTAAAACATTTCGGATATCCGCATCCGCACTGATATGTCTTTCCGCATCCGTATCCGTTCGGATACATATTTTAACATCCGAATCCGCTATTTTTCGGATCCGGATGCTATCCGATCCGTTTTCATCCCTGTCAGTCTGTCACCCTTATTTTTCTTCAAAAAAAAATATTTTTTGTTAAACTATAAAATTATTTAATTTAATATTTCCAAAATTTCTCCCGAAAATCTGTGACCAATCATACACAAAGGATAAACTCAATTGCGACTTGCGAGTCCTTCGTATTCTCGGGAATCACTAGTCATTTTTCCTGTAGTTCCTAAAAGTTTAGATAGAACGTCGTATCACTAATAGTGGTTATCATGACAGTTATCGTGCATAGTGATATTTATAACATATATGCTTTTAATAAGACCGAAGTGTTGAGTCTGAAGTTCTAAATATACAACATAAAAGCATACATTGAAAATTTGAGACTAACTAAAATATTATTTTAGACCATAACAACAAGGATTTGTTCTGATGCAATATGGTCCCGAAATTATTTTATATAGAATTTTTTACACAAAAAATTTTAATAGAAAGAATTATTTATTTTTTTTTTTAATAAGAAGAAAGTTCGAACGCGTTTTATAAAAGCGTACAGTCTCTCTCTTTCCTACCCGTTTATAAAACGCGCTCGAAGGCTTCGAGCGCGTTTTATAAACGGGTAAGAGGAGAGAGCTTCAGTTACGCCTGAAAGGCTGGTCAGACTTTCGTACGCGTTTATAAAACGCGTTCGGAGCCTTCGAGCGCGTTTTATAAACGGGTAGGAAGGCGTAAATTTTTCGAAATTGAGTTATTACCATTTTTTTTCAAAATTAATAGAAAAATTAATGTGAAAATTTAAGTTAAATTTATTTTTAAATTTAATCTTATTTAAAAATGACATTAGAATATTAATTTTGACATTAATATCATTTTGTTTGAATAACTATCAAGAAAGTCACTTAATTTACTGCATTTCTCTTTTTAATGATTAATTTATGATTTTAAAAACTTTTTTAGTAGTTTAGAGTGGTTTTTAGGTTTGCAAACTTTCAAAGTGAATTTGGAGGTCTAGATAGCGTTTTTTGGCTCCGAAAATGGTCGTTACGGGAGTAGATCTCGTCGCGAGCTTTCTGGATTGTGCTCGATCGCCCCAAACGGACATTCCTATCAAAAGTTAAGCCTGTTTAAAGTTTTAATGTTCAAAATTTTTTAAAAAATTTATATTTTAATTATTTCCATATTATATATTTTTTATTATATATGGCTAACATAAAATAAAAAAAAGAGAAGAGACTACAATTCAAAAGATAAGTATGTAAAATTAAATAGTAAAATTACAGGGTCGTCGGTGAATAATTATTCAAACAAAATGATATTATACACATGTTCAAAAAAAAATATGTGCAATTAAATGCATCTTTAATTGGAAATAAAATTTTGATACATCTATTTAATACAACTTTAATTGGAAATAAAATTTTGAGAATTTTGTAAATATGAAACATGCAGGGACCTTATTGCAAAATATTATTTTTAATAAGTTAAATGTTGCGGTGTGAATGAAAAATATGAAAAACTAATAACACGTTTATAAAACGCGCTCGAAGGCTCCGAACGAGTTTTATAAACGCGTACGAAGGTCTGACCAGCCTCTTCAGGCGTAACTGAAGCTCTCTCCTCTTACCCGTTTATATAACGCGTTCGAAGCCTTCGAGCGCGTTTTATAAACGCGTACGAAGGAGAGAGACTGTACGCTTTTATAAAACGCGTTCGAACTTTCTTCTTATTAAAAAAAATAAATAATTCTTTCTATTAAAATTTTTTGCGTCTGAATTCCTGTATAAAATAATTTCGGAATATGGTCTCGCGTATACTTCAATAAAATGATATAACTTTTGATCCGACCGTCGAATCGGGTTCAAATTTTGACAGAAGTTTCGTGACTCAAAGTCCAAAACAATGTATTTTGGCCAAATCCTCAGCTCGGATTCGCGATCTGAGTCTTTCTTTATGGATTTTTGGTCTTTCTTTATAATTTTTAGCATTTTTATGGTTGTTTCAGTAATTTTATGTATTTTATCTTCTAGGATTTTTACATTTGTCTATTTAAGACAGCCCTCGCATCTTATCACACTTTAGCGATGTTTCAAGAATTAAGATTTTATATAAAAAAATTAACAGTGTGATTTCAGAATCTAAATCTTTGTTGTTCGTGTTTTTTTCATTAATTTTCTATATTGTTCGTGCATCATGTTCATTTAAAAAAACGATAAAATATATTATAAATTGAAGTTAGTATTAATACTTAAGCCCTCGCTTATCAAATTACATTGATGAGGGAGTAAGAGGTGTTAGGTTGGATCAATTTCAATCTATGAAAGATTTTAAAAATTTGCAGACCAAGTTTATTAATTCAATTAATATAAAATGACAATTAATTTTATAGCACAGCACACAGCCAAAATATTATAGCATATAGTAATTTTGACGATACAATACATTCATAACTGCATTTTGTATAGTTTATCAATAATGTTGCAAGTATTCAATCTTTAAATCGCCTCATCAATGTTGCTTTTCTGTTCTGACGTTCCTTTGTGAGAGAAATATTTTATTCCCCTCAACGCGATATAAAAATGTACTTGACGGAAAATTTAAAATATTTTGATCAAGACCACGTACAAATTAATGATTGTGGAGTTGACACTAAGTGGGAATGCATTGATAGCAAAGGCAAAAGGAGATGCCTTTTGATTCGCTCCAAGTCTGTTTCTTATACTTATTTTGCAAAGTTACATCGGCTAAAGCTGAAAGAGTATAAAGTGTCAAAGAAAGATTCTCCACCCTTTCAAGTGATCACCTTTTTCTTTGGATAAAAAACCTTTTTTTACATGAAATATGCAACGCCCTTCTCATAATTTGGTTCCTTTGTGGCAAGGTTGTCAGAATGGATCTCTGTAGTGAATCACCGACTGGGAAGGGGTTGCACAATTTTTGAAGGACACCATATATACCCTCAGCATAAATTGCAGAGCAAAAGTATCTGGGTACAAAGTTTGAGGATCATATATTATTCTTTAAATTTAGACAAAAGTAGGTGGATACAATTAATTGTTTTTGGTCAATATGTCTCGGCACAAATTTTGAAGCTGAAAGCCGAGGTCAGATCTAATTTAATTAGGCGAAGGTTGTTCTTTGTTAGGCACAGCAGCGCAAAACAAAGTGTGAATACCCAAGCCATTGAGAAATTGTTAGTGGTCCATCCGACAAAATAAAGATGTTGCCATGGAGTACCGAATCAATATTGATTCTTTTTTTTAATGAATTTGTGGATACTTTTGAAATAAAAAGGAGAAAAAGTTCACAGATATTGACTGCAAAAATTTAATGACAGTACTAACATACATTCAGTTATTATTTTATAGGCTCCGTTTGGTTCCATTTAGGAATAATGGAAGAAGAAAATAAGAAATAAATTTATTATAAACAATCCAAACTCTTAATAAAATTACATACTTTCCAATACTTCTTTCCTTTTTCCCTTCTTTCCACACCTTATCCAAACGGAACCATAATTATTTATTTATTATTTAAAAAAAAACTACCCTAGAGTGGCATTCGACTTTTAAATATCTGTACACTCCAAAATTTAAACAATAGCCCATTATATTTCCTAAACAATTGCATATGCCTTCTCTTATTCAATTCATTAGATCACCCAATATATATCTTTCTGGCATACACCTGTTTTCGTAAAATATAAGAGTGCTCCCATTTTGTTCTTACGAAAGTAACATTTGATATTAGGCCTCGTTTTGGATGAAGTTGGAATAGTGCTCTTCTGAAAAGAGGAACTCATTCAAACGAGGTGGAAGAGGGCCGGAAAGAGGGCAGGGGCGGAGCCAGGAATTTCATTTGAGGGGGGCAAAATTCATATGTAAAAGAAAGAATAAAAATAACATAATAAAATAATTTAAAAATAAAAAAAATAAATATTAAAAATATTATTACTAATTAATTAGGAAACATTTTTTCGCGAACTCATCTTAAGATGAAAGAATACATTATGGTTCCCAAAAATTATATTAGAGAGAATTATTGGATGATTTTGTTTATGTTGTTTGCGTAAACTGTCTTTAAGTGAATAGTGTTTTTTAATCATTTTTGAAGAAATCATTATGATAAATTGATACTATAGTTGTAGCAGTACATGGAATTTCATCAAATTGCAAAAAAATTTTGAAATAAATTAGCAGTATTTTTTTTTTTGAAAAATGAAATTAAGTTCTAAAAAAAATGTCATTCCATTTATTTTCTTTCAACCAATATTATAATTCCTGTCTCTTAAAATAAATAATTAAAACCAATTTGTCTATTAAAAATTGTATTGAAAAAATATTTGAATTATGAAATTAATTAGCATACTAAATTTGTGAAATAATATTTGTACTTATCCAATCGGCTAATAAAAAAATACGTAATAAAGAAACCAAAAAATTGAGACGATACCTCAATATTCCAATTGAATCAAGAAAAAAAAAACTATGGACCTAGTGTGAGAGTGAGACATGATTGATTGGGCTTCCATTTTAATTGGAGGGGCAAAAAAAGTTTTTTCCAAAGAGATTTCTTTCAAACAACAAAATTAGTGCATAAATATATCATAGAAGTTCAAACCACAGGGGGGTCAATTGCCCATCGCAGCCCAGGTGCTCCCTCCGCCCCTAAAAGAGGGGCTCTTCTTGGAAGAGCCTCTTCCACCAATTTGGTGGAATTAGGATTAGAAAGAGGGAAGAGTGATTAAAAAAATATTTTTCATTTTTCAAATAATTAGATAATTAGATATTATAATATAATAATAATAATAATATTATTATTAAATTAATAAGATAATTAGATACTTTATTTAATTCATGTCTCAAATAATTAAATATCTATTATTATATAATATAATAATAATAATAATAACAATAATATTAAATTAATATCAAAATATTATTATTAACTATTTTATTATGATAATATTAAAATATTAAATTATTAATTATTTTAATTATTCTGATTATTAAATAATAAAAAAATTACTATTATTATCATATGTGAATATTATGTCTCAAAATAAGTGAATATTGATATTTATTAATATATTATAATATTAATAATATTATTATAATAATATTAAATTAATATCAAAATATTATTATTATTTAATTTATTATAATAAAATTGTAAAACTAAACATTACAATATTAATTTTATAAAACTAAAATAATTATTTTATAATATTATAATATTAAACAATTATGTAATGTTTTTAATAATATTATAATATTAATATTTGGCCTAATCATTTACTTAAATTGATATAAAAATATTAACATTATTAATGAATAAACTACGACAATAAAAAAAGACAAATGAATAAATTATAAATAGATAAAAAAAGATAAATGATTATTTTAATTCAACTCTTCCATTTCTTATTCCTAACTCACCATCCAAACAATATTTCCTCTTCCCGGAATAGCACTCTTCCCACTCTTTCTATCTTCCTACTCTTCCTAATTTAATTCCTCTTCCTTCCCTCTTCCTAACTCATCCAAACGAGACCTTAATGATAAAAAAATATTATTAAGTTGCAAATCGTCGCATAAAATCAGACTTTTATGCGAATATCACATTGTACCGCTTCTAATTATTCAGACTAATTAATTTTTCATAAAATTTCAAACCTCTACACAAGAACATACCAAAAAAAAAAAAAAGATAGCTAGCCTTACATACGATAAGATATGTAGAGCTTTCAAACCTTACGGGAGTGAGAAAATTGATACTGCATTAAGATAGCTACCCTTACATACGCAGTATCAATTTTCTCACTCCCCTTAATGCACAAATATTAATTTTGATGAAAAATAAGATAATATTTACAAAGATTACGATAGAAGAGAAAATATTTTCCTATTTTAAAATTTTCAATTTTTTAATACAAATATTGAACGGAATGGGAAAATAATGAACTATTTAGGAAAGTATTTATTCTTTTCTGTTTTTCTATTATTTTAAATATAATATTTGTAATCTTCATAAAGCTATTATTTAAATAATAAATAAACTTATAGAAAAGGGTTTTGATTAACTAGAAATTCATTCGGTGTCCTACCAAGTAATTTTCATAATTTTAGTAAATGATAAATCAAATTTTAAAATAACATGAGTATGATGCGTCAGGAATATGAGAATTCAGCATAAATGATCAGTAGCTCCATGATTTTTTCTTTTAGAGAAAACGAGTTTAATTCTCACTGGAAAAAACGAAAAGGGATAATATGCATTTCACGGTGGAATATGCATCTGTAGATAAAATTGCTTGTATAAAAGAATGATGCACGTCTAATCTAAAGTTAGAATACTTTTGGCAATTTTTTTCAGTTTTAATGGTATATGTCTCAAGATATCAAACCAAATCTGTTACATAAATAAATTTAGCGTTGTAAATATTTATTTTAGGCTCCGTTTGGATAGGTGTGGGAAGAAAGGAAGAAGGAAAGAAGTGGAAAGAAGTATTGGAAAGTGTGTAACTTTGTGAAGAGTTTGAATTGTTTATAATTTTTTTTCTTCTTCTTTCTTCTTCTTCTTCTTCTTTCTTCCAACGATCCAAACGCACCCTTAAATCGTACAGACTACAGAAGTTACTATTTCCAATTTTAATTTTCTTATATCTTTATTCATATATACCACATATATTTTTGATAGAAGTGCAACTAAACAGTAAACACTTGACTGACAGAACGCAGCAAATGAAAAGGGACAATTTTCCATTCATTAGGGTCTAGGAGGGGACCATTTAATGGCAATTACAAGGAGCTGTATGGCAATCCGGATTCGCTGTTGCGCGACACTTGCTGTAGCACGCGTACGAGCTGTCTGATCTTGATCGGACGGTCATTTTTTACGGGCCTATCAATCTAGGTTACATGCACGGAACTCCCTTGTTTATTGAATCTTGATCAGACGACTAAGATGGCGCGCTACACCATATGTCGCGCGTCACATGATTTCATTTCAGCTGCATGGTGGTATGGTCCCATGTCTAAATTTATTTTATTGTGGAAATACTGTTGCTATATGTTTTTTGTCTTTTGATTGGGGCACTTTTGTGAGTTGGATTCTTTCCATCATTTTTCTTTCGTTGGAACAGATGCTTGTCTCAATCTACTTCGAGTTATTTTATTCTACTTTCTACTCTTTCTCCAACGAATTCTTTTTCCATGCTTCTTTTTCTTATGAAACACCATACCCAAATAAAACCTTTTAGACTCCTTGCTAGCTAGTAAAGTCATAAGCTAAGAACGTTTGCAATATTTATGAGCCGTTCCTTTTTATCCCCTTGTGATGGACCCAAATTCCACTATATATCGAGCATCTTGTAAAACGAGTTAAATTATTAAATCTAGGAACCCTTTTCATTTTTAATGAAATGGTATTAAACCAGACGACGTAGATAGTATATATTTTTTTTCAACACGTAATTTCACAAATGATCACGTACGTACTGCCCCTAGTTGCTATGCATCTATTGGAAATTCACTAAGTTCATAGCATAAATGCACAAAAAATATTTGAAAATTATTATTGCAAATATTATTGTCTATATCCTTAAAATTTTTGTATTAATTTGGTGATTTAAGTCAATAGGTGACATTCATGTTCACATTACATATGGCAGATCTTAAACATGAGATAAGTAGTTCACTAGTTCTACAATTCCTGTTGTTATAATTAGCGCTTCCATTGAGATGTTGAACTGTCTTAATTTCCAAATGTACGATCGAATTTAATGTCTCCTGAACAATTAATCAAGATCAGAAAGTTTAGACCCCTTCCAACCAAACACCTAGGAGTATCCAAGTTGTTGAATTAAACAGTACTGGGCCAAACTTAATGCTGCCTCCTGTAAGAGGCATCAACTGCTAAATTGCCCAGAGAGCTGTCAGATATATACTTGATATTTGATAATTTCAAATGTTAATATATATGTCTCATATAAGAGATACCATGAATTACATGGATTTTATCCAGATAACTCCACATTTCATTGAATATGTAGCATCTAAAATTCAAGCCATATGATATTGGTTTGAATAGAATTAAACACAATTTTTATTGGGTTGTGATTAGGAAAAGTTCTACTTATACAGTATTATTTTGAATTTGGATTACATAATTTCTTTTTTAAATATGTACAATTCTAATGAAATGAATGTAACGAATCAGCTTATTTGCATTATCTGGGAGTACATTTAAAAATTTCATTCTTATTGCGTTTGCGAAATCAACTGATTTCCATCATCTGGGAATGGATTCTCATCTATAATTTTTATTTAATATCGTTGTTAAAATGAGATTATATATATATATATTTTTTCCCAAGAGTTATTATCTGGGAAAAAGAGAGAAGACATGATAAAAGGTCGGCAAAGGTAGGCGCAACTAGATCATGTACCACATAAAAAGGGACAAAACTAAAGTCTATGCTTGATGGATTAATGGGGGTGCGTGGACCATTACCTCAACTAATTTCGAGGTGTGACCCGTATCTAATTTCTGGCACTCTTCCACACATCAACCCCTTTTAGGCTTTTACAACCCCAGCCTTCATTTTCAGGATTACTTTTCACTACGGCCCCCAACATATAACAATAGGTCTATAGCCTTGAACTTCACGTGGGATAAGGGTCAATTGATGGCTTCTCAAAATTTCAATTAATTTGTCTGACATTCTCTATAACCCAACTTTAAAAATCTAAATTCTAAAATCAAGTCACACATTTTTTTTGTTTAGAAAATTTGCTCACTACTCATTCGTTTAAAAATAATAACTTGAAATTAAGCCATTGTATAAAATTGTTTAATTTGTAAGTTGACTTCTATTGTTTTTTTTTCTATGGACCTATGCTAAGAAACTATGAATATCACAGTGAAAATTATAGTCAACCGGGATTGTTTGGGGAATGGAAATTATAGTTTGGACTTTCAACGCTCTTGAAAACTTTACTGTTATTTAGTAACTAATTTTCTTTGCTGGCATTAACTTATTTATATATTATTTATTTTTTTTGTAATTTAAGAATAAAGAAACAAGGCATTAACTTTGTATATTAATATTTGAGTAAATCTATTGTGAACCATGATGCATAGAGCGCTCCGTGCACCACGACCGTTTGATCGGTGATTTTACAAATTGACAAATCTAAATTAACCAATCCAATCTATATATTGAAATCTCATAACAAACAAAATTTTACAATTTTTAGAAATTTTTTACTATTTTTTTGAATTTTTTAAAACCTGCCATTTTTGGCTTATAAATTAGTATATTTATAGCCAAAAATGGCAAGTGTTAAAAAATTCGAAAAAAATAGTAAAAATATTTCAAAAATTGTAAAATTTTGTTTGCTATGAGATTTCAAAATATAGATTGGGATGGTTAAATTTGATTTGACAATTTGTGAAAGTACTGACCAAAACGGTCATGGTGCACAGGAGCTTATATGAACCATGGTTCACAATAGATTTACTCTTAATATTTTATCAATTACTTTTATGTTCTTCTGTAGATTGTACATATAAAATTGTATTCATATTAATTAATTCAGCTTTTTGTTGTTCCGGTGTAACATCTTAATAATCGGGGACATCGTCTGGATCGGACGTTTCCGTTATAACTATATAAGACAAATTAAAACAGATCAATGTACATCAAGAGTTAGACTTTAGTTCATTAGTCTCTTGGATTATAAATAATGTACATCAAGAGTTAGACTTTAGTTCATGATTCTCTTGGATTATAAATAATGTACATCAAGAGTTAGACTTTAGTTCATTAGTCTCTTGGATTATAAACATGGGTCCAAAATTGTCCTATTGAATTTTTTTTCGTTTATTTGCCTTGAATGAATGAATGTTATATAACCTTACTCCAAGTTCTACATAAGAGAAGTTCATAGGCCATGATAATATATTGATGGCTTTCCTACTACCACTAAAGGAAATACAATAAATAAGATAAAAAGCTTTGTTAGGGACACATAAAATACGCGAAAGATATTATAGGTTTCTTAAGTCCATCACTATTAAAAAGCAGTAAAGGCACATGTAGGGCTATCAAACGTGCGAAACGGAAGCAGAACATGGTGTTTCGTTTCTGGTAACGTCAGAAAATTTCATTCTATTTCTGTTTCGTTTCGTAAAACAGATCAATTTTCCGTTTTGTTAGCCGTTCCATTCCTCATTTTCCACTTATTTCAGTCTATTTTTCATTGATTTCAGTCATTTTTCGATAAAACAGAACACTAACGTGCCGTACAGGCCGTTTCGTTTCCGTTCTCTCTGAAAACGTAAATCATTTACCATTCTATTTCTGTTCCGTTTCGAACGGAACGAAACGGAAAATATTGAAACGGCATCCGTTTGACCGCCCTAGGCACATGGAGACGGAGTACATGAAAAGAAGTATCACATGCAACTCACGAGCAAAGTCAATTGGTCAACATTACCGAGTTTTAGTTTACACGATTACACGCTAGACATACCGAAGAAACTAGAATATAGCATGTGATTGGCTTTGTAGTTTCGACGTGCTTTGCAAGACTTTCATGTTGATTAATATTTAATATTATATTTTTAACAAAATTATTGCTATATGTGTAATGTGATGACATCAAGCATCAGGAGGGAATAACTTCACCTTAGTTAGGACATTGCCAATATATTATAAACACAAGTTGAAAACCATAATCAAATCAATTCCCAAAAAATATATACCATGAATAACTTGTTCTAGGAAGAAAAAAAATGTGAAGACTTAAGACAACTACGGAGAGATATATTTATCATATATAAATCGACTATTATGAAAAAAGTAGTCGCTTTTCTGTCGTCACAATTTTTATGCAGCCAGAAATCAACAATTATAATATTAAAAAGAACTAACCACTTTTTTTTTTGTTCAACATTAATGATTATTAATTTAAAATAAAAAATGAAATAAGTACTGTTTTTATATTTCAAGTATGGAATTTTAGTATTATAATGCACAAGTTATTTTTACAATATTTTGTGGCATAAAACGTTTGTGTTAGGAATTTTATTTTTTAGAGAAATAAACATTGATTTTGAGAGCAAGGAATTAGGATTTAGCAGCACGGATTGGATAAATATGCTAACCCAGCCATTGGCCACATCCAATCAAGCTTCCATGCATGGATCGGAGAAATGTGCTGCCCCAAGCATAGCATTAATGTTTTTTATTTACAATGCAGGAATAATGACTCCGTTTGGATGCGTTGAGAATAAGATAGGAAGAAGGAAGAAGAGAAGAAATTTATTGGGAAGTGTGTAATTTTTGTGAAGGGTGTGGATGGTTAAAAATAAATTTATTGGTAAAAAGTGATTATTCCTTATTTCGGAAAGAAGCCATTCAAACGGAGCCAATAAGAAGGATTTGTATTAAATGACATTCACAGCAAAGACTACCCCAAAAGTCCATCCATATGGACTTCTCCCAAGAAATGTACGAGCGCGAGAAGACGATAAGTCATAGCTGTACCTGGTCCACATTTTCTTTTTGAACTGAACTTTGCACCATGGCCTTTATTAAAAAAATTATCCAATTCTAAGACATTATTTATAAATTATAATACACATGTTATTAAACAAAATATGAATCATAAGTCTTTGTTGTATAGCATTGATTTTTTTTTTTGTTTTGTTTTGTTCATTTTGTGAATTATTCGGCCTTTAGAAACTTTTTTTCTTTTTGAATGTTCAATCGTAGTGCCCTTTCGCATATTATATTTTAATATTCGAGAAAATCACTCTGGAACTTCTATTTATTAAAAAAATTATTTTGTAAAAAAATTTTCAGTAATGGAGCCTGAATGTATAAATTCATTTAAAGCTAATATTTATTTGAGTATTAGGGACGCAGAATGAGTAATCTAATATAGGCTTTAATACATAGAATAAGTATAAGCACTTAGTTCTTTGTTCACACACATTGTCGCTACAATAATGACTTAATGAGTTATGTCCCGTCAATCATATATTGTAGTTATATTATATCATGGATGACTTAATTTAGATCAAATTATAAAATTTTCAGCGTGAATCAAAATAATCTCCGACTATAAAAATAAATATATTTTCAGTAATATTTTTTGGAACATTAATATAACTTTTGCAATTTATTAGGGAAATTAATAAGTCAATATGATGGTTTTTTTACCAAAAGACATTTATTTTTGGGCCTTAGCATTTTTCGTTCGTCACTATTTTTTATTTAGTTTCTGTGTTTAAATAATTATTGTATCAAATAACAATGATCTTAAGATGTCGGGCTTTCAGTTTGTATCTACTCATTTTGATATAATTGAAGAAATTCTCAAAACAATTATACTGCACTTAAATTTGTTGGCTTGTTGCAATCAATGGTAGACCACGTACACAACATAAAAAGCCTCCAGAGAATCATTATTTCTTATAATCTTAACTATTTTGTCATTCTCCTAGAAAACACCTTCATATTTCCCGTACCGTTTTCTACTCACCACACCATTAACTTTCTCCTTCTTCCCACCACCGAGAGAGAGAGAGAGAGAGAGAGAGAGAGAGAGAGGCAGTTGCTTTACTTTCATGGGTTACTTTCTGGTACACTCCTTCCTCATCATCACTTCTCTACTCTGCTCTGCTCACGCCAACCCAGAGCTGAAAGCACTAATGGAGCTCAAAACCTCTCTAGACCCAGGTGGGAAAATCCTAAGTTCATGGTCAAGCAATAGAGATCCATGCAAGGGAGATTTCGAAGGGGTAGCTTGCAATGAGCATGGCAAAGTTGCCAATATCTCTTTACAAGGAAAGGGCTTAAAGGGGGCTCTTTCTCCAGCTCTGGCACAGCTCAAGTGCTTGAATGGGTTGTATCTCCACTACAATGCCTTGAAAGGGGAGATACCTAGAGAGATCACCAATTTGACTGAGCTTGCTGATTTGTACCTTAATGACAATAATCTCACTGGAAGTATCCCTTCAGAGATTGGGAATATGGCTAGTTTACAAGGTAAGCGTTTTGTTTTTCTTTTCACTTTTATATTTGTCAACCTAAGGAATATTGCAAAGTCTGGCATAAATTATAATTTTCAGTAGTATGAACTACTTAGACTTTTTCTAATGTAAGATTGAATTTTCCTATTAAGGATGTAAATTTTCGTGAGTTGATAGATTATACTACATTTTTTTAATGTCACTTTTAAGGTTGTCTTTTTCAAGTATTGATAATTATATACAATTTTTAGTTCCTAAGTTTTGTCTTTCTTTGTTAGTTTCGGTAATTTGGGAAATTTCCTGTCTACAGTGAAAGTAAAGATGTTGATACCCTGGGAAAAATTGAATTTATAATCATTCTATCACATAAATTCCAGGTTCCTGATGTTTACCTAGTAAAATTCTTCATTTATTACTCTGTTGACTGACGCTGCTCTGCCTACAAGGCTACAACTGCCTTCGCATTCATATTTCCACTATATTGCAAACTCAATTAAAAAAAGAAAACTACACTGATGGAAGTTGTGGAATAAACTAAATACATATATATGTTTTCTACCTTGTATATTTGTTCCTTTTTTTTTCCACCTTGCACATCACTCTTCACAGACATGTATCTATCTGACAATATATATTTTTTTAAAACATCTGTATCATTCCAGAACTGCAACAGAACCTCTGAAAATAATATGCCATATATAACAAAAATTGTTGAAGCAATTGTTCAAAATATAACCATCTAATGCAAAATGATGCGATCCCTGTGATTGTAAACCAGAATGTCTTAAAGCTTCAGAAGCACCTTATAAATTAATACAATTTGGTTTCAAAAAAGCAGTTTTTATCCTGTATGACCTGGACTGGATAGGAGGCTAGGGTTGTGACAGATCTGTAGTGGACCTAGTTATGATATAGATTTATTAAGGGAAATGTAACCTACATCTCATCCTTTTATATTATGTAGTGATGCAGTTGTGCTATAATCAGCTAACTGGGAGCATCCCCACACAAATTGGTTTGTTAAAGAAACTGAATGTGCTTGCCTTGCAATCAAACTGGTTAACTGGTGCGATCCCGGCCAGTCTAGGTGATTTGACTGGGTTGACTCGACTCGACCTAAGTTTCAACCAGCTATTTGGTTCTATCCCTGTTCGGTTGGCTCAGTTGCCTAGCTTGGTGGTTCTTGATGTGAGAAACAATTCTCTTTCTGGCATTATTCCACCTGGTATTACATCTTCCTTTCTTTCAACTCTAGCTAGAACAAATTACTGTTAATACATGCTACCTTGCTAGTACTTAACCTGGACCTCTGGTAAAGTGTATATTAAAACTGAAAACCATGCTCTGTTGTCTAAGAAAAGATTCTAAAACAGTCTCATTGTATCTTGTAACATTTCAACCCTATGAACTGATCGAGTATGGTATGAGCAAAATTTTTCTCACATGTTTTAAGATTAGGGCCAGAAAACTTTTTAGACCAGCATGAAAATTTAGATTTTTAAATATCAGCACTTCACTACAATTTGTTATATAAAACATATGTTAGTCTATTATAAAGTATATTAAATTATATTTGTTCCGAGCATACTTTTTTTTCTAGTTTTTATTCACATTATCATAGTAAAAGATTTTAACTGTAAACATACTTTCTGTTTGTCTCCACCACTCTGTAATTTTGGAGTCAAATCAAATATACAGTATACTTTGTTTGCTTCTAGCTAATATTCCATGTGGTCTATACAGAATTCTCGAGATTACAAAAAGGCTTTAAATATGAAAATAACACTGGCCTATGTGGTACTGGTTTCTCCTCACTCCGAATCTGCACCGAAGCTGACCAAACAAATCAAAATGGACCCAAACCATTCAGCGCGGGATTGACATCTGATAACACCTCTGTCCCATCTGAACGGAATCCAAATTGTACCAAACTGCATTGCAATAGCAGGTCCCTAAGTTCCTCCTCAGTAGCTGCAATTGTCACTGTAGTAGCATTCTGTGCTGTAAGTGTAGTTGCTGGCCTTTTCACCTTCGCCTGGTACCGGCACCGCTATAGCAGTAACAAGACCAACGAATCCACCAAGTCAAATGGTTCGGTACAGCGGAGTCCTAGTTCACTTATCAGCATCGAGTACAATTCTTGCTGGGACCCATTAGCCAATGAAAAAGCTGTTTCAGAAAGTTTAAGGTTTAATTTAGAGGAGATGGAATGTGCCACGCAATACTTCTCAGAAGCAAACATACTGGGAAAGAGAGGTGGGTTTAGTCTTACCACAAGTTACAAGGGAACCTTGAGAGATGGTACTAATGTAGTAGTAAAGAGAATAAATAAAACCAGTTGCAAGCAAGAGGACGCTGAGTTTTTGAAGGGCTTGAAATTGGTTTTGGGTTTAAAGCATGAAAATATAGCTGGCTTGAAGGGTTTTTGTTGCTCAAGAGGAAGAGGAGAGTGCTTTTTGGTGTATGACTTTGTTCCAAATGGAAGTCTGGTGAAGTATCTGGATTTGGATGGCGAGAAATATGGATATGTTATTGATTGGCCAACTAGGATTTCTATTATCAAAGGAATTGCTAAAGGTAAACTCTTGTTATCTTTTTTTTTTTCTTTTAAATAAAATTTAAACAAAAACTGCATGCACACGCTAAAGAACTTGTCAAATGCTTTTATGTATGTTCATGATGTCATATACAATGCACAGAGATATGTTCATAAATGATGCATACAATTATGTACGACGCAAATAGTACTTGCAATATAAACAATGATGTGAGTACTTTTCACAGAGATATGTTCATACATGTTCAGAAAAATTTTAGAACAACTTGTATATGTATAATGGTTTATTTTCTTTGGATTATTCATGTTCTTTGGTTTATTTTCTTTGTTCATGTTCTTGGACTAACTATTCGATTTTCTTTTTATGTTATATTGGTCAATTTCATGGATAAGAATTGGAATTTTGTTTCTTTCTGCTTACTGTCCTTGTCTTGCTGTGAAATCTTCAAGAATAAAACCTGGGTTTTTGGGATTCTTTTTTTTCAGAACACTGTAATTTTGATTTATTTGTGGACAATTTGCACAGCTGGTCACATGTACTTGTATTGGCATAATTATGGACACTGCTCAATAGAAGTGTTTTTTTTATGCTGATAGAAACATTTTTTTTCATGAACCCCACCCCATTTTAAATAGTTCTTTGTATTTGATAGATATGGCAGGTCTATTCACAACTTCCAACTAAAATAGTTCTGATTTTTTTTTTATTAGATAAAGAGAAAAACTAACCGGTTCTCTCATGCAGGGATTGCATATTTGCATAGCACTAAGGCAAACAAACCATCTTTAGTGCATCAAGCCATATCGGCAGAAAAAATTCTACTAGATTATAATTACAAGCCCTTGATTTCGGGGTCAGGCCTGCACAAACTCCTGGCTGATGATGCAGTTTTTTCAACCCTAAAAGTAAGTGCGGCAATGGGATATCTAGCACCAGAATACACCACCACTGGTCGGTTCACTGAAAAAAGTGACGTGTATGCATTTGGAGTGGTGGTACTACAAGTACTTAGTGGTGACAGAAAGGTGTCCAATATAAGGCTAGCACCTGATTCGGGTGGTCTTGAAGAGCTGGTGGACAAGAATTTGAAGGGTAATTACAGGAAGAACGAGGCAGCCAATTTGGCAACTATCGCATTGAGTTGTTTGAATGAGGTGCCAAGCCAGCGACCTTCAATGGAGGATTTGCTTCAAGAAATATGATAAATAGTTAAAGGCGTGCTGTTGCTTTATGGTTTTACTTTCTGCATCTTCATCGTACATTCTCCTTGTCTCAAATTTTTCTGATGGTCCATTGAAAAAGATGTGGTTCTTAATTGTTGATGGGATCCACATGAGATCTATTGCAAGGACAAATGCATGTGCAACTTGAAAATGGTGGAAATTATGCGCTGTTGCATGTGTTTATAATGGTCACAGATCACTGACTGTAGATGCTTAGGGGTTTTCAGGTCTAGTTAGTGTAATAAGCAGAGTACTAATTGATTGAATCTAATCGATCTTGTAATATTTGCATTTATAATAATTTATGTGCAATCTTTAATTTCGCAATAACAGAGATGTTTCTTAATTTAGTGTGTGTGTGTTATTACAAGCTCCCCTTTCCAACCCCGAACTCTCTGATATTACCAGTTGGTTTGCTTCCAGTGAATCAGCACACAAACAACTGATTGGCGAACTGATGAAGTAATCCTTACTTCGTAGTCGTAATAATAGATGCCGATAACCAAGGGCCTAGCCCCTGTCACAATCCGGCTGATTCGTTTTACTGTAAAATTTGTCATGTAAGTTTAGATACATGTGAACCCTATTAAGATATATCATATATGCAAAGACAACTAGACAAACTAATCAAGGCAACAGAGCACAAATAGGGGGGACCAGTTGGTGTTGCATTGTGACTTCTTGTCACGCTTCAGCCAAAAATGTACCTACTGTACTGGTACCGTTTCTTGTAATCGAAGAATAATGAATCCAACGAGGCAAAGACAACGGTACTTATTTGGCTCAACTTGTGATTTTCATACCTTTAGTTGATGATTTGCTATTTGTTTGTTCCATTACTACTTTTTTTGTGCAACACGTGAGCTTATTTTTAGCTATTTTCTGTTGCTTTTGTGACTTAGGTGTCACGCCTTAGGCCGAAATGTACCCATTGGCCACTGATGGTGCGTCTGGACTGTGGTTGAAGAATGTAACATAGAGGTACAGACCTTTTTGGTGCAACATGTGAGTTGTATAGCTGGGCTAATTTGTCCGTTGCTACTTTAGTTTCTGCATTTTTCCTTTCTTTCACGATGATCTTTTTATTGTCTAGCTACCACCGTTTATTGAAAGAATAACAATAACATACGCATGTGTTTGCAACAACATTAGCTAACACATGCTTTTGTTGCATAGATTTTCACAAAAGTTACATACTTCCCAATAAATTTACCCCTTCCCAATAAATTTCTTCCCTTCTTCCTTCTTCTTACCTTATTCTCAACGCATCCAAACGGAGCCTAAGGCTCCGCTCCAGAAGGGGAGACTCGGAGCGAAAGAAAGGAAACTCGCTACTATCCGATTTTGGGAGTAACCGATCTCTCCCTCTATCTGTCTCTCTACTCTCCTTAATTTCCGTCCATTCTCTCGCTCTGGAGCAGGCTCTCCGAACTCTCCTCCCTTCCCTTCTCTCCGACTCTCTCCTTCTGGAGCGGAGCCTAAGTGAATAATTATATCTCGCTCTTTTGTCAGGAACACATGAAAACGAAATACAGGAAAAAAGGGAATAAATAGCTCAATGTAAAAAAGGAATAAGTAGCTCACTCTATCTGTGCCTCTGTGTGTATACATGTCAAACGTTGAAACGGAACACGAATTGGTCTGTTCTATTTCCGTTCCGTTCCAGTCAATGTAACTGAAATTGATTTCGTTTAACGTTTCGTATCGTCAAACGTAATAGTTTTCCATTTCGTTTAACGTTCCGTCCTTCATTTACCATTGATTTCAGCGAAATTCTGTTTTCTATTTCAGTAACGTTTATAAATTTTTGTTCCGTTTCCAGAAACGAAACTAAAATTTCTTCCATTTAACGTTCTGTTTGGACGGAACGGAACGAATTTTGACAGGCCTATCTGTGTGTCATGTGTGCATGTGATATATATTGGTATTTGCACCAGAACAAACACTACTTTTAAGTCTACGAGGTCTTGTGAGCTAATGAACAATCTCAATTGTCGCATATTCGTCTGTATATATGCATTTTTTTTTCGCAAAAATAGATGAGGGGAATTCAAATGTTTCACTTTTATTGTCTTCGTGATGCCTCCAAATTTTAAGTCTTTTAATAAAAAAAAAATGAAATATACATATTCAGGTGCACAATGACAAAGAGCAACATATGTGATTTCTTAAAATAAAAGGATATTTACTTTTGACTTTTTGTCCAAGCCCATATAAGAGACTTCTTTTCTTTGGTTTATGCTTGGGTGGTGTTTGGTCAACTATGAACAAAACTAGCTTTCACATTGCGCTTCGCGCGATGTATGATTAATCTAAGATTGATGCAATAGCAATGCAAGCTTTTTTATTGCCTATCTAATTTGTGCTATGTTAGTCCAAAATTTTTTAGTGATTTAATATTGATGCAAGGTTTTATTGGTTACACAACATTGATGCAAGTTTTTTAGCGATCATCCAATACGGACCCAATTTTCTTTTTTAGGCAGCAGTGGACGAAAACTATTCAGCTAAATGATGAAGAGCATGATTGGAAGTTCATCATTTTGACCAGTTCAAATGCTATAACTCCGCTAAAAGAGGAGGAACAAAAGGCTGCCAGTTTGGACTACAACAGTTTTTTTTTTACATGACAGCAGAAAAAGCTAACGCATCATTAGACACGAAAAGCAGGTATCTATTGAGGGGCAATAGCAAAATATGACCAACTGGTTTAGATGGATTTGCTACGACGAAACTGTACAGACAAAATAAGGCACCTTGTTCATATGCGTGGCCTCCTAAGGAATTATCACTGCAATGAACACAATACTGTCATGTATTAAAGCACTATATAACATAAAATTATGCCATGATATGAAATGTTGTTGTTTTATTGACTACCTGGATCGAGTTTCTTCAGCAGTGGCTTTGTCAGACTCAACTTAGAAAGTTTTTTTTGCTATCATTTACAGTATCGTGCGGTGCATGCATTGTCAGAGTTGTGTCCTGACCATGTGCCTGACTGAGAAACGACACTGTACTGTCAGTCATATTTCTGCAATGAAAAATGCAAGATAAAAACTATTGTCAATGAGGAATGTTTACCTCTTGAGGATTACTGTTTCTGTTTCTGAAAATAGTCTCATCCTGTTCGCGCTAGTTGGTGCATCGTGTTGTTTCCGATGAGCAGGCTGCTTCCTGCATGAGAGGAGCAATTTTTATAGGATGACATATGTATTTAATTCGGTCTGTTTGTTAAATTATGAGTAACAAAATAAAAATAGGGTTAGAAGATTGTATAATCAAGATAACCCTTTTGCGCAGGCTTGTGCTGGTTTGCCTCAGTGTCAGGTCTGACGGGGCTGAGATCAATCCGCGCATGAGAGAAAATGAAGGGCCCAAATAATTGAACTGTAAACCCCTGAATTCAATTATTTAAGATATAGGAAGATTAGTCCAGAATGGGAAAAAAAAAACTACAAATTAAAGTGTTCATCTGGACTTGATCCATTTATTCATACGAAGATTAGTTGAATGGCAATATTCAATTTTCATTCATTATCAAACAACGCTTACAAACTCTCTGGACCTCTTTTTATAACCTCTAGAAATAATCAAATACATTGAATTTAAACGGTCCTAACAACAGAACCTGGTTATCTAATTCTGTTCTTTTTATTCATGTACCCAATACGCACCAACTTTGTATCTAGTCCATACCTGCGATCTTCTTCTTCAATTTTGAATAAATCAATGTTCCACATTCACCCTTAAACCATTCCTGATACACGACAAAAAGCATTTAATATTCATGAGAGTAGAACCCCAGGTCAACCGAAAATAATAAAGAAAAGAAGCAAGAATTTTTATAGTTAAATAAAAATGAAAAAAGAAATAAAAAATAAACTCTATACCTTTCTGGAAACAAAATTGAAAAGACTTTAATATTATAGTAAGGAACTTGTCATATAGTTGGACACACCGACATTGTCTGGCCTCCATAATACTATAGTAGCAGACTGGTACATGTAGTTTTGTTTATCAATGAAAAAAACATACCTTCAAATAAGCAGCAACCATGTTTTTATCAGCGGACAAATCAGCTGAATCTACAACATGCTCAATTTAAGTCTCTCTCTTTCTCGATGGAAGCTCTGGATTTCTATCAATTCAAAAGAAAATACTGAAAAATCAAATGTTCTTTTAAGTCGTCACTAACTTGTCCAATTGAAACTCCAATCGGTACTCATGATTTATGTTGTAATCATTTCATATACTAAATAATCAATAGGCAATTTAGGTACACTATACACCAGCTTGCATATCCAAAAAGATTTTAGGTTTCAAGCCTCGCAATTTTATACATAAAAAATTGTATTGAAAAGATCTAAACTGATAACTATAGTGGATTATCAATACTTATCTAAAAAAATCAGTGATTAGCCAACCAAATTGAAAATAGAGACACATTAATATCTCAAAAAAATCAATCAACTAAATCATGTTAAAAGATGCGTAAGAAAGTTCAGGCTTAAAAAGAATTACTCGAGCAAAAAAATGACACATTGTAAGGAGCCACCATCTACAAACATAGAAGTCCATGACCACAATATGCAAAACAAAATAGTTAGCAAAAAGAATTGGATATCTAAGAGGGGAAAAAACATGAATATGACATAGAATAAACCTGAAGAAGCCGGTACCATGAAAGGAGTAGCACAGAAGAAAGAATAGCTCCTTTGAAGCAGCACCCGCTGACAGCAACCTGTAAAAACTTCCAGCAACTGAGAGGAGAAGCAAATAGAGCCGATCAAGCAAAGAGAAAATAGAAATAAAATAGTGCAGCAAAAAATAAAACCTAGATCAAAGATGGAGACTTTGTTTTTCTCCATTGACAAAAAGCGAGAGAAAGAGGAGGAACCTGGTATACGAAGGTCGATTTTTGTCTCCTAGTTTCCAGCGTTTCCAAAGGGCGATCTGTCGCTTTGTTGGCAGCCTGCCTCCCTCCGAAACAATCATAAGATCACTTCCTCGAAGAAGGATAGAGAAGAAAAAAGCCAAATAGAAAAAAAAAACGGAGCTCAATCCAAAGAGGAAGACACGATCTAAACTGTTGTACCGTCGAAATCGACGATGGAGGCCGAAGGCTTCCAAAACACGGCGACAGAGAGAAGGCAACGATTCCTGAATCTCGCCTTGGGAGCTGCGCCCTCTCGCGCTGAGTAATGGAGCTCTTCGAAGGATCGAGAGAGAGAAGGAACCTAAACTGAAAAGAAGCTGACACCCTATTTCCATGTAGTCTTTTGTGCATCTCTCTGTTGTGTCCACACTAAAATGCAGTGAGGAGCAACATGTTGGATTCGAAGTTGCAGAGACAAAACATAAGAACGAACTGGGCTAGTGGAGCTCAACGGTAGAGATGAAATTTATCAACCGAAGAGAAAAATTGGACGGCCCAGATAATTGAACAGTAAAATTCTGGTTTGAAATTGAAGTATTTAAGACTAGGTATCTTATCGCGCTTCGCGCGGTGAAGTTTTGTTTGCAGGTTATGGCCAAAGAGATCTTTAGCATGTTTGTTGTTATGGTGAACTGGCGAGGCATCAAATTCTTGTTTTTGCCCTTTTTTTTCCCTTTTTTTGTGGTGGATATCGGGACTGGTCTGCTATATATGTTGTGCTCGAAAGAGAGGATTTGAGTAATTTTTTTCACTAGCTCAAGTAATAAAACTTGACAGACTCAGTATGCTATTTTTTTTCCAGTGCTATTTTCATAGAAGTGCGTGTGCGCCAGATCGAGTGATTTCACAAACTACAAAACAAGTATTTTTTGAAGAAAGACTTTACACTACTTTAGAAGCGTAAGGCTGACTTGATTGAGTGCGAAGGTATGCATGGTGCCACTCCCTACTGTGATTCTCTTCCGCCCGGGGTAGGAATGTGTTAATGGGTACCCTAACTAGAGTAATATTGGTCAAAATCGACTCTGCTTCTTCCTGGACCTGGGGCAGAATAAGGATATGCCGGAGGAAAGGGATGTGCTGCCAAGTGAATTAGAGGGTCAGATCGATACTAAGGCGATTGATTTCATAAAAGCACAATATGTATTGATACAGTCGATTTCAATAAATCAGGCACGAAGCAGACATATATAAGCAAGCTAATTAAATAAGTGTATCGTTACCTTACTCCTAGAGTGAAAGGTCGTAGGTTCGAAACCCAACTGGGGAAGGTCTTTCAAAGACATTTAATTTAAAAATAAGTTGGGTGACTTAAACCTCCGATTTATCTTAAAAAAAAATGTATTGTTTAATTGTGATAGGCATTCAACTGGATGGGACATCGTATGTTGTGTTATTTGTACAACAAATTTATATCATACTTGAAGGGCTATAATGACTCAAGAAGCGGCTTGGCTGCACACAGAGATGTACTTTTTTTTTTCAAACAAACCCGTAGGTTTTCATTAGTAATTTCAATGTGCTATGACATCGTCATTATTTGTAGGCATTTGGACCATACTTGGCACTCAAATAACACTCAAACCATTGAATTATTCAATAGATTGCTATGATTTCGATGGAATTGGCTCTACCGTCGTTTCTTCTCTCATTTTACAGGATTTTGATGATTTCTGATGATTTTGGAGCATATAGATGGATTCCCGACGTAGCACGCACGCTAGACGACTCATTCCTAGCATTGGAGGCTCTTTTCTCTCTCCTGGTCGACCCGAACAATCATCTGTTCGATCCGACCAGCACCTATGGCAGCCAGGCGTCATTTTCTCTCTCCTGGTCGGTTCGAACAAGGATCTGTTCGGTTTGACCAGGGTGCCGCCATATCACATAAGGCATTATTTTTTACATAGAAACTGATGGAAATGGCAATTTCTTGCGCCCTGGTGCCCTAGCCTTCCATCCTTGCGACCTGGGACATCCATATATACACCTCTAGACCTGAAGGAAAGGGGACAACCTTCCATACCAAAAAATTCCTCTTTCCATAGGCGTTTTTCTTCCTTCCACCATTGGAGATCATCAAAGCTTGGTTCTTTGAAGCGACGGCAGCAAGGAGACGAGTTTGGTGACCATCTTGCAACACCTCACTGCCTAGAGATCGTAGTTCGAAAGCATAAAGGAGTATTCGGTTTATTCTTCTATGTTTTCTTCTCTATTTTCAATGGGCTTGTATCTTGTTATTTCTATGTTATTTGTTGTGTGTTTTAGTACTATGTTAGGCTAAATTTATGTAGTCTTAGGGGTAAGGTAGTAACTTAGGTTTGGATGTTGTGATTTGACTTGATATGATATGATATGTTTTGTTGATTTGTTTCATTGAGAATTATGTTAATTGCTTGTTTAAATTGCTTGGTTAAGTCTAATTAACTTCTAGATGAATGGCCACATTTAGTTAAGTTTTAAAGTTAGGTTAATCAAGATAATTTAGATAAAGTATTTGGGATAAATCGTAGATCCGAAAGGGGAGATTAGTTGACACCAAAAGTGTAACTTTTAGACAAGTCCAAAAGACCTCTAGATATCCTTATGAACTCCAACAAACAAGTTTAAGTTGATTGAATTCTATACCAAAAGTTGTGAACCAATCGAGTTAATTAGGTTAGGTTGTGATTAAACCAGTTTCTAGTCCAACAAGCGACAGCTGAGGTTTAGAATATCTAGGTTTGACCAACAAACCCTAGCACAAAGCATAAACTATCATAAAAGTTCAAAATCGCACACTTATACTATCTGTTCGGATCGAACAGACTCCTGTTCGGATTGAACAGAGTCCTGTTCGGATTGAACAGACTCCTGTTCGGATTGAACAGATCCTTGTTCGAACCGAACAGAGAAGTAAACGCTTGAAAAACACCGTTCGATGCACGAAAGTGATAAGTTCTGTGTTCTAGAGTCCAAACCAAGGTGAAACCTGAACCCTAAGACGCTTTTTATACTGTTTGAAAACCCAAAAACCTTACTTTAGTTGTTTACTTTATTTTAATTGATAAAAACAACCAAAAATATATACTTTACTTGCACCTTTACATTTAATTCATCAAAACTCCATACAAATATTCTTGTCTAGCTTTTGAAAAAGGATAAGTCCAGTAATCAATTGTACCGTCCCTTGGGTTCGACCCTAAAGCTGTACTCCAAAAGACTAGTGAGGTTAGCTCTAGGTCTATAAATTTATTTGATTCCTAGGTTTTAAGTCCTTCATCAAATTGGCGCCGTTGCCGGGGACGGTGTTGATATTGGATCCTTATCTTAGTATTAAGAGACTAGATCTTTTCTTTTTCTTTTTAAACTCACGTTTTCTTCTCTCTTGATTACAGGACTGGCAGGTAACACGCAAAGGAAGAAGTCCCCACCCCCAAAGGTCAAAGACTTTCTCCGGAGAATAAACGAAGAAGCCAGCTCCTCCTCCTTCACTTCTGTTCGAACCGACCAGAGCCCCGTTCGATCCGACCAGTACTCCGAACAGAGAGAAGAAAACCCAGCAATGGCCGACCAACTCACTCCCGAGGCCATTGCCCAGCGCACACAAGAATTGGAGGACCTCCGCCTCCAACTTGAGCAAAGAGAGGCTCGATTGACAGCCGATCGGACCCTCCTAGCGGGACAAAGGAGGGATTTTGACAATGAGCGTCGCCGATGGACTCAAGAAGACGAGGGAAGCGTCCATAACTCCGACTACGAAGATGAAGAAGATCGTGAAAGGACTCTTATGGAGTTTGGAGTTCCCAGCGCAAGAAACGTGGGCGGACCAGTGGTGATTCCAGGCATCGCCGCTAACAACATGCAAATCGCCCCCAACCACGTCGTGCTTGTGCAACAAAATCCGTTCTATGGGAACGACGATGAGGATCCCCATGCTCACTTACAAACTTTTATTGATTGCACTAGATTGATTAAGTTTAATGGTGTTCCTCAACAAGCAATTAGGCTATTGTTATTTCATTTCACCCTTAAGGACCGAGCACAAAAATGGTATAAAACATTGAAAAAAGGGTCAATTAGGTCTTGGGATGAAATGGCACAAACCTTCTTGGATAGGTATTTTCCTTCGGATAGAGCGGACAAAATTAGAGCTGAATTGAATAATTTTGCCCAAAACCAAAATGAATCAATGAGGGATGCATGGGAACGGTTTAGGGATTTAGAAAATTCTTGCCCACATCATGGGATTCAAGAATGGATGCTCCTTAAATCATTCTACACTGGACTTTATGATAATATTAAAATCAATCTTGATTCTCTTTCAGGTGGGGCATTCAAAAGACTTGATACGGCACGAGGGCGAGATTTACTTGATTATTGTGCAAGAAATTACACATGGTACCCTCTACTCATTCCCCGCTACTCAAGTAGTTCGAGGCAACAAGTGCAAGCAATTTCAACTAAAGAGGCGAGGATAGAGGAGCTAGAAGCTGAACTTGCCGCTTACCAATCGACTCAAGGGACACATCTTCATTCAAACCAATGCGGAGCGTGCGGCGAGGAAGGACATACATCTATCAATTGTCCTCTTGCCAAAATTGGTAACGGAGGGGCCCAAGTGAACTACCTACACAATGGGCCCCCTTACGGTTCAAAGTACCAAAATAGCCCACCAAATTTGTATAGGAATGCCCAATTCAACAACAACAATAGAGACCAATCATTTCAAAAGAAACCCTTTTTCGATAGGGAAGAGATTCCAATTGTTGTTCAAGAATTCATGAGTGAGCAAGAAAGGATTAACAAATCTGTGGCTTTAGGGTTAGATGAATTGAAGGCCACCACTGACGAATTGAAGGCTACCATCAACGAATTTAAGGGAAGTGCAAGCACCTTACAACGCTTGGAGCGCATGATGGAAGCACACTTCTCCCGACCACCTGGCAAGCTTCCAAGCCAACCACAAGTCAATCCAAGTGCAGAGATCAAAGCCATTCATGTTCTACGAAGCGGCAATGAGTACCAAGACCCACCCGTGCCACCAAACGAAGGAAACAACCTCTCTGTTCGGTCCGACCAGAATCCTGTTCGGTCCGAACAGGAGGAACCAGGGGAGATGCAACAAATTCTTGAGAAAGTTTTGTCATTCCCTCCACTCCATGAGGCATCCCAGACACAAGGCACCATTCCTGAGCCTGAACAAGCTGAAGAGGTGCCACTTGCATCCTCTGTTCGGTTCGACCAAGCTCCTGTTCGGTTCGAACAGAGCACAAAAGTGGTCCAAAGCAAGGGCAGAAGGAAGGCACAACAACCTGAGTCAACCTATAGGCCACCTGTCCCATTTCCTCAGCGACTTGTGAAGAAGAATGAGGAAGAACGATTTCGAACTTTTTGGGAGATTCTCAAGGAATTGAAGGTCAACATTCCATTCACAGATATCATAGCTCAAGTGCCGATTTTTGCAAGATTCTTGAAGGAGTTATGCACGGGCAAGAGATCCATGGAAGAACTCAAAACAGTGGCCCTATCACACAAGAGTAGCGAGGCTTTGAAAAGCAAGATGCCCCCAAAGCTTGAGGATCCGGGTAGGTTTGCTCTTCCTTGCACTATTGGAAACGCAACAATCAAGCAAGCCTTGTGTGATATGGGGGCTAGTGTTAGTTTGATGCCCAAGTCGGTTTATGAAAAGATTGGAATTGGTGAATTGACACCCACATGCATGACATTGAAGCTCGCCGATTCCTCAATGCGGTTGCCCTTGGGTGTTATTAAAGATGTGCCCGTTCAAGTGGATAAGTTTGTCATACCGGGCGATTTCGTGGTGATGGACATGGAAGAAGACAAGGAGGTGCCTATAATTTTAGGACGCCCCTTCCTTAGAACCGCCGGTGTGAAGATGGATGCTCGAGATGGGACGATTTTGGTTAGAGTAGGAGGAGAGAAACTCCGATTTTCAATAGATCATGCTTTGAAGTGCTCCAATCCCGCCAACAAGGGTCATGACAAATCGCTCGCCGTCTCGCTCTCCGGATCCGATCCGATCAAGACTTAGTGAAATATGGTCAAGCTAGGGATCTAAAACAAGCGCTTCTTGGGAGGCAACCCAAGGATTTCTCAACTCTTCTCTCTTTTATTTAAAAATAAAAAAATAAAAAAAAATTAGAAAAACAGAAAATATCAAAAATAGAATTTGATGTTTGTATTCGTTTGTTTGTAGGAAAATTTTGAGGAACAAACGAAGGAAGATGCAATTCGTGCTAGAGCACCATGGGTTACGTGAGCCAACTAACTCCGATCGACCTCATACGGATTGCATCAAAAGATCTGGAAATATTAGAGCCGTCTTGGACAACGAGAGAACAAACTAGAGGCAAATCAACATATTGGAAAGCAAAAAAATTGGCTAAGTTCTCTTTTCCCTCCTATTTACTTTTTTATTCGATTGCATGCATTGAGGACAATGCTTGATCTAAGTTTGGGGGGAGGGAATAGGAGAAAAAATCGAACTTTTGGTGAATTTTGGTAAATTTTTGCATTTTTTCTAACTTTTTGCTTCTCTGGTCAGCTCGAACAGGTATCTGGTCAATCCGACCAGAGCATGAAAATTGCATAGATCAGTATGATTTTTGCTTCTCCTTGGTCGGTTCGAACAGACATCTGGTCGATCCGACCAGAATATGGAAATTGTACGATTTGGTTTGATTTTGGCTTGGAAATAAGTTGGTTTGCCTATTCTCTCTCGATTTGGATTTTAAATGTTAAATCTCACACTGCTTAAACTTGTTTTTGAGTCAAACAAAAATTTTCTCAAAGAACCCTAGAATGTTTTGATATCACACTTGATCTTGCACCAATGGACTGAATTGGAGTATTTTCTTTAAAATTTGAACTTGATCTTGGATGCTTAGAATTGTTATGACAATCTTAGTCGATTCTCACAAGTTTTTGCCGAGTGAACTGATTCGTATTTGACAAACTTTTGAAAAGAAATTTATCGACTTTGGAAATTGTAAAATGAACTTTGTCTTGTTGAAATTGCTTTTTAATCGCTTGAATCACCAACAAGCAAAAATAATAGGACAATAAATCAAAATAGCTGTGAAAACGAGGACGCACTGAGGCCTTTCTCCACCAACTTAGCCACAAATTGGAGGGTATTGGGTTAGGTATGAATTGTTAGGAATTACAACTCAAAGAAACCGAGAAATAATTGGACAAACTCATGCTTAATTCTACCGGACCCGGTGCGAAAGCATTGGTAAAGGAGTTGTTGAGTATTATGGCCCAAGTGTACCGTGGCCATAGTCGAGCAACACCCGTCTAACCTCCCTAGCGCGACATGTGCTAGTAGCAAACTCAAGGCCAATGATACCGCATTATCCTCTAGGGTGTAAAGCCCCACGGCTCGACTTGCACGAAAAAAAAAGAAAAAAAAAAAACATTGGTGAAAAATTGAAATTGTTTTTGAGAAAAGTTCATTATAAAATTTCTGAAGTTGATAAAGGCCTTTACAAATTTTTGTGGAATGTGAAAAGGAACGGGTAATTGAAATTGAGATCGCTTTTGAAATATCAAAGGGAAGTTAGAGTTCTAATTTTTGGGAAAAGACTTTACTTAGGGCCAAGAGTTGCATTAATTAAGTTGTGAACACTTAACTTGGTATTTGATTTTGATTCTTGTTTGACTCATTTGATGAAAGTGTGAGAAATTTTAGGCATAGCAATTGATTTCACGATATTTATTGGTTTGAGATACAACTCAATGTTTAAAGTTTAAGTATAGTCCAAAACTCTAAGCTTAGGGTGTTGCTTGAGGACAAGCAAAGTTTAAGTTTGGGGGGATTTGACATCGTCATTATTTGTAGGCATTTGGACCATACTTGGCACTCAAATAACACTCAAACCATTGAATTATTCAATAGATTGCTATGATTTCGATGGAATTGGCTCTACCGTCGTTTCTTCTCTCATTTTACAGGATTTTGATGATTTCTGATGATTTTGGAGCATATAGATGGATTCCCGACGTAGCACGCACGCTAGACGACTCATTCCTAGCATTGGAGGCTCTTTTCTCTCTCCTGGTCGACCCGAACAATCATCTGTTCGATCCGACCAGCACCTATGGCAGCCAGGCGTCATTTTCTCTCTCCTGGTCGGTTCGAACAAGGATCTGTTCGGTTTGACCAGGGTGCCGCCATATCACATAAGGCATTATTTTTTACATAGAAACTGATGGAAATGGCAATTTCTTGCGCCCTGGTGCCCTAGCCTTCCATCCTTGCGACCTGGGACATCCATATATACACCTCTAGACCTGAAGGAAAGGGGACAACCTTCCATACCAAAAAATTCCTCTTTCCATAGGCGTTTTTCTTCCTTCCACCATTGGAGATCATCAAAGCTTGGTTCTTTGAAGCGACGGCAGCAAGGAGACGAGTTTGGTGACCATCTTGCAACACCTCACTGCCTAGAGATCGTAGTTCGAAAGCATAAAGGAGTATTCGGTTTATTCTTCTATGTTTTCTTCTCTATTTTCAATGGGCTTGTATCTTGTTATTTCTATGTTATTTGTTGTGTGTTTTAGTACTATGTTAGGCTAAATTTATGTAGTCTTAGGGGTAAGGTAGTAACTTAGGTTTGGATGTTGTGATTTGACTTGATATGATATGATATGTTTTGTTGATTTGTTTCATTGAGAATTATGTTAATTGCTTGTTTAAATTGCTTGGTTAAGTCTAATTAACTTCTAGATGAATGGCCACATTTAGTTAAGTTTTAAAGTTAGGTTAATCAAGATAATTTAGATAAAGTATTTGGGATAAATCGTAGATCCGAAAGGGGAGATTAGTTGACACCAAAAGTGTAACTTTTAGACAAGTCCAAAAGACCTCTAGATATCCTTATGAACTCCAACAAACAAGTTTAAGTTGATTGAATTCTATACCAAAAGTTGTGAACCAATCGAGTTAATTAGGTTAGGTTGTGATTAAACCAGTTTCTAGTCCAACAAGCGACAGCTGAGGTTTAGAATATCTAGGTTTGACCAACAAACCCTAGCACAAAGCATAAACTATCATAAAAGTTCAAAATCGCACACTTATACTATCTGTTCGGATCGAACAGACTCCTGTTCGGATTGAACAGAGTCCTGTTCGGATTGAACAGACTCCTGTTCGGATTGAACAGATCCTTGTTCGAACCGAACAGAGAAGTAAACGCTTGAAAAACACCGTTCGATGCACGAAAGTGATAAGTTCTGTGTTCTAGAGTCCAAACCAAGGTGAAACCTGAACCCTAAGACGCTTTTTATACTGTTTGAAAACCCAAAAACCTTACTTTAGTTGTTTACTTTATTTTAATTGATAAAAACAACCAAAAATATATACTTTACTTGCACCTTTACATTTAATTCATCAAAACTCCATACAAATATTCTTGTCTAGCTTTTGAAAAAGGATAAGTCCAGTAATCAATTGTACCGTCCCTTGGGTTCGACCCTAAAGCTGTACTCCAAAAGACTAGTGAGGTTAGCTCTAGGTCTATAAATTTATTTGATTCCTAGGTTTTAAGTCCTTCATCATGCTACATCCTAAGTCTTCCACATAAGTTCTTGATAATAATCTGACAAAAGACAGCCTAATTACATAACGGGCATAAGTGGATACCTATGTTAAACAAAAGGGAATAAATGGGCCTCGAAATATATTACAACAAAAAAAGAGAGGCACATTTAAATTCATAATCAGTAGATTCATTTGAAAGCATTTCGTGCTAACACTGCATCATCATCCAAACTTTCTTTTCTCCTTGCTTTGTTGGCAAATTGATGCACCCATTGAATGTGCTCCCTCCTTGCATGTTTTATCTTGAATCCATGAATATTAGTTATTAAGGAAAAACATTGCTCGAGTATCGGAATGGCATGCCAAGAAGGTGATTCCTGCAAATTGCAATTATCAATAACATTAATCAATTCTTTTGAGTTACTGAACAAATGAATGGCAGCACAATTTAGAGGCAGAAATTGAATATATTTCAAAGCATTCAACAGTGCAAAAGCTTCAGCCACAAAGACATCTGCTGCTACTCCATGCGAGCAATTTTTTGACAAAAACAAACCCCCTCGTTTATATGATATAAATGCTATGCCCATTTTCCTTGTTTGATCCCAAGACCCATCAATCATTATCATGAAAACATCAGGGGGTAAGACAGTGTTTTATAAAATATTTCTGACTAATTCTAACCCTCTACCAGGTCCATTTTATATTTGAGAATAATATTTTGAATATTAAAGGGGAAGGCTTTGAACACCAAATCACATCTAGCTTTATACCAGCAATAGCTTTGTTCAATGCATATCAACATATAATTATACCAGATACTCAGAAACTCCAGAACAATATAAAAACTCAAACATAAAGAAGTATAAAAAGAAAATTGAGGTATAGACAACACCTACCAGTACAAATTCAATACCAAATGGCATGCAATGGTACAAATCTGACCATGATACTTGGAGAAGTAGAACTTTACAAAGTTGAAAAACAAAAGAAAGGAAAAAATAAAAGAGAAAGCTGATCCAATTACGCTAGTCCCAAGAGGTCCCAAATCAACGATTGTTTACAAACCCAAAATTCAGCACAAATAGTTTGGATTCTTGCAACAATCAACACAAATCGAGCTCTAAAGTAGCATCGCCTACTTAAACGGAAAAGAGGAAGAGTGTGGAACGAAGTTACCAGAAATATCAGATCAGATCCAACGGATGATCGAGAAGATGGATGAAATCGAGCAGAAAAGATCCACCAACGAAGGATGGCAAGAGGAAGATAATTTTTTTCGACCCAGGAGCTTTTCCATTCGAAAAGCTTTTGAAGAGAGAAGTTCGATTTTTTCTTTGCTGAGAAGAAATTGGCGAGATTTTTTTTTCTTCCTTTAGCCAGCGATCCCCATCTCCCGCCCGCTCAATCTTTCTCCGTCTCTCCATTCTAGCTTCGCACAGGAGCTCTCTCTCTCTCTCTCTAGTTGAGAAGCACCTGTGTGGAAGAGGAGAACGATGGAGTTATCTCTCTCTCTCTAGCTCTCATTTTTGCCTCTCTGCAGAAAAGCAGAGGAGGAAGAAGGGTCCAGAACCATGCGTTGATAAGGAATTTCAACGATCCCTGTAGCCGCTCGTGCATCGGAAAAATTCAAATACAAAGACACTGAGGATTATGTGCAACACGGAAGGAAACAACAAAAACTCAAAAGAAAATCCATAGTGCAGATCGATAGTTGAGCCATCCCTGCAGCCGCCTGCGAGTCTGGAAGATTTAAACGCAAAGTCTATGAGCAACTTCACACGATACAGAAGGCAACAAAAGATAGCTCACAGCAAATCTGCAACAGAAATTTTTGACGGAGACAGATGGCCACGATCAAATCCATCGCGAGCAGACCAGTATCGGACGGTTAGCATTGGCGTGCAAGTTACTGTAGATTGGATCAGTGAACTATGAATGTTTTATGATGATTAATTATGTGTTGCAACATAACAAACAAAGACTGTCCGTGCAAGTATCACTTCCTGACCCTGAGTCGGGTTCAGAGTGCACTGTGCACATGTGGGGGATGTTATAGGATACCCTCAGAATCTTGGAATCATATGCTTTACAAAAATTTGTTGCATCAGTGCTGTAATTTGGTACACTGTCATCTCTTAGTTAATGATCCGCCTACGGCCTATCGTACTAAAATAAGTTGTTTTGGTATCAATTTGATATGTAATTCAGTAATATATAATTAAAGATCAAACATCCAGCGTTTTGGTTTAGAATGGTTCTCAATATAGATGCCCAGCATATATATAATCCTTGAAAATTGATTACTGTCATAGCTAACCATCACTACAACAAAATGAACAAATAAAATAATCAAGGTGAATATATAAATGATCAAAATGAACACATAAAAACAAATAAGTTAAAAAAAAAGTTGAATATGCATATAAAAATCTAAACACGGATGACAAAACTTATTTACTTTTATGTGTTCACTTTGATCATCTATATATTTATCTTATTTATTTTATGTTTATTTTATTCAAATGACAATTATCATTTCTCTCAAACATAAGCTTATGATATTAAGTTTCGGCTATTAAAAGTGGCCGAGTGATGTGCTTGCATAGAATTTAAGCCCAGTTAATTCGGCCCACGGCCCTAGTACATGCTAATCTTGGGCTATGGATAAGTTGACTTAACCAATTGATTGGATTTGACGTGTTTAATCAACCTTTAACTAATCCTAGTTGGAAATTTTTTTTTAATAATTTTCTTCTACGGCCACTAGAAACGTAAATAAATTTAATATCTGATTTCCATCACTTAATCACCTCATTCATTAACCGAACCCTAATGACCCTCTTTCGTTAATTAATGAACTCGCGCATGTATTGCACCACCTTTTCATCAGCATACTTCAACAACATTATAAGCACCGGACCACATCCACCAGGAAGAGATGTAGTACAATCATCAAGAATATTGATGCTTAGTTATGAAGATCGAAGACCTTTAATTTTCTCATGTAGGAAAAAGAAAAGAGTGAAACATGAACACTGATGGGACTAGCTTTTCATTGAAGTACTTTCATAGTATAAAAATTTCTGTCATACAAAAAATGGAAACAATACATATGCATTATACCATCTGTACTTTTTTCCTTTTCTTATACTACCATCCTGTAAAGTGTAAAGTTGTAATAAATTGAATCAACGGTACCTTAATTGATTCAATAAGTATACATGTAATTACAATTACAAATACTGTCACGGTGTTTTGTGTGTGTACAGAAGACTACATCTTTTGTAGGGCTTGCAAGATATCAGCAGCTAAATCTTCAAACTTCTCGATTCCAAAACTAAATCTGATCAGATTGTCCTTAATCCCAATCTTAGCTCTCTCAGCAGCACTGTAATCCCTACCCACATAATTTGTAAAAAAAAAAAAAAGTTAACTCACTATGAAAGTATGAATGTAATAAATGTATTAAGAATTGTATGAACAAAATAGTGAAAAACACATTAATTAGGGTTCTATCCTATATAAAATCAATTCATCTTAGAAATTATTAGTGGAGCTCCATATATATACTTGATCTGATCAATAATGATTAGAACTGTCCTCTTTAGTATATACTTTGCTATAGCATATAGAATATCAAAGTTGCACCGTGATAAATTATTTACACGGAAATATAATCATCTTAATTACCAGAAAGACATAATGGCGGGCTGCTGGACAAGACTCTCACAGCCTCCAAAGGAGGTGGCAATATATGGCAACTTAAGCGAGTCAACAAACTTCATAGTAGCTTGCAGATCCCCAGCAACCTATATATGATTATCTTGCATTGGTTACTTTTGCATTGCGATCTTGCGCATAATAAAATTTATCATTATTAATTTGTTTCATCACGAAAACAAAAAACATTATTATTTTAATTAACGCTGCCTTCAGTGCTAAGTTCTAACACTTAAATCGACTAATGACTTCCAGGACTACTAAATAATGACTTTCAGGACTACTAAATAATGAAAGATTACCTCGAAACTAACGACTCCTCCATATCCCGACATGTGACTCCTTGCAATATCATGTTCTGGGTGGCTTGGCAATCCTGGATAATAAACATGGTTCACCTGCCAGAATTTGCGTCCAGTTCAATTTGGATGGTGCTTTGCTCAATGCATTCTTTTTTATTATTATGGTGCTGTAAAAATAAAGACTAATTATTAAATATACATTAATTATAACATGCACATACCCGAGGATGTTTCTCAAGGAGCTGCGCCATCTTTAAAGCTGTATTATTTTGAGTCTCTACACGAAGGTGCAACGTCTTCATTCCCCTTATTATCATATATGCTGCATCCTAAAAGTAAGAATTAAACATTGAATTGAGTAACGAATGAAAGGAAGAAAATTCAAGCTCAAAAGAAAGAAAGAACAAGGGGGCCGTTTGGATCGCTTAGGAATTTGAGGAATTTGGAGAAGTTGCAATTCCTAGGAATAAATTTATTGGGAAATGTGTAACTTTGTGAAGAGTTTAGATTGTTTATAATAAATTTATGGTAGGAAGATGATTCCCCAAATTTTTTGAGGAATCCAAACAGCCTCAAGAAGAAGAATAAAAAAATAATAAGTACCATCGAGGTATCAAATACTTACTGGAACTAGAGGAGAGCCAAGGTCATAATGGCATGAGCGGATTTTGGATATCAGGTTCTCAGAACCACTAACGCAACCTCCAACTACCTGCATATATAGTGGTCACTGGTTAATTCAAGTCATCTTTAGAAACCCACATCAAAGATTATGAAGCCAGTGATAATTTGATATCATCACCATATTAGGCATGGATATAATGTAATTTTTGAATAAGTTATACTTAGCAGAGTAATATGCCAGCTAAATGCATTTACCAAAAATTTTTTTTTTGTAAATCTTTAATTAAATATCTGATTTTTCAAAATGATTTCAAACTAAGGCGTCTTTAATGTAAGCAAGATCTGAGTAGATAAGGAGATAACTTAATTTATCGCTGAATAACAATATTTTCTCTTTTTAGAACACATCTAAATTGGGTGCATAGTTGAAGGCTGTTTAACTAGTCATTGACACCAAAGGTCTCAAACTTAGTCATTTCCATTCTTGTGTATACAGGCTCTCAAGTTATTGTAATGAGCAGTAATTGACCGTAAAAGTTATGAATAGTACTTGCATTTAATTTGTTATATATGCAAAAGATACCCACATCATGATGTCCTGAGATGTATTTGGTAGCAGAATGAAGGACGAGATCAGCTCCTAGAGTCAGTGGCTTCTGATTAATTGGAGATGCAAGGCTACTATCAATACAAACTAATGCTCCATGACTGTGGCATATATCAGAAACCTGCTTGATATCAAGGCAGTTGAGCAATGGATTGCTTGGCGAATCTGCATAGAAGAGGGACACCTATCCAATATAATATGAATAATTAGTTTGGGTCTGACATGTTCTATTAAGAAAACTTTGCCACATTCTTCTGATGATCCTCTTTCTAATAAATTTGTGCAAGATTTACTTTTCACTTAGTACTTATTAGTGTACTAATATGCAATTAAACAAACCATGTTTAAATTATAATTTACATTAAAAGATTTTTATCTGTATTAAACATAGATATCATGCAATCTGTAAAATTAGTTATGTTGAAGAAACTAACCTTGTTATTTTCCAGCACTTCTTTAAGTGAATCCATGTCATTCATATCAACAAATGTAGCCTGAGATAATTAACACAAACGGAAGGGAAATATAAGGAAACAAGTAAATTAATTTAATTCTTAATTCTCATAAAGTAAAAAAATAATAATAAACACTCACGGTGACGCCCATTAGTGACAGCTTGTTTTGGATGAACATTCTAGCCTCCCAGTATGAGTCTTTGGTTGCAACAACATGACCGCCAGGTGTAACCAATGACAAAAGAACTGATACAATTGCACCCATACCAGATGAAACAAACAGTGTGGATTCTGCTCTTTCCAGTGCACTGCAAAGATGAGGAGCATATAAGTATATAACAATTTTAGTGATAAACTGATCATATTATGCAAGAGTAGAAAGAGAGAGATGTAGAAATAATTTATTATTTATTACTTGGCATTGTAGACAAAAGCATTTTTGTTTCACAATGACAACCCTTCTTGAAGTTGTATATTAATCATGTTCTTGGGATAGCATCAATTGTCAAAAGGTCTGAACTTATTAATAATACAACACCCTTGTACCTAGCAAAGAGAGGGTTCTAATATACTATACCTTATCTTTTCTTCCAGAACTTTTGTTGTTGGATTCCCGTACCGTGCATACTCAAAACTTGTTTGCCTTCCCTCCTATTCATGTTTTCAAATGTGATATGACTGCTAGTGGCAAATTGAGATAGAAAAAGAACAAACTTAAGTTCAACATATATTAACATACTCTAAAAGCAATTAGTTCTTCTGAGTTGTCAAACCAGCGAGTTGTTGATTTAATGATTGGAGTTCCTATAGAGCATTTGGGAATCCAATATTGCTTCTCCCCTAAAAAATTTATAACAACAGAGCTTGTCAATTAACATATATATACAAATTCGAAGACAAAAATTAATTACGGAAGCAAAAGAGTGAAAAATTCCCACTCAATATATATATATACTTTACAAAATTGCAAAGTTAGAAAGATTGAAATTGCTAAAAGAGGTGCAATAAGTATGTTACCGGCATGGACAGTAAGGATCTCATCTGAAACAAATGGCAAGAAGTGATCAGGTTTAATGTCTGGCATAGGCATATGGGTTAGCACTTGCATACTGCAAGGTTCATATCCAGTCTCAAGAGAAAGATATTCGGCCATGAAGACGGATGAATGTAATGCAAAAGAGCTGCTTAGTATGAGCAGAACTGAGGGTGTATATATATATATATATATATATATATATATATGCAGTGGCTGTGTTAATGTTCTAATGCAAATGAGGAGGCCGTTTAGGTATATGGTTTTATGCAGAAATGGGGGTGTATATATATGCTCTGTGTGTTACAGTATTTCACCACGTTAGTTTGAACTAAACAAGGTCAAATTCTTATTAAAAACTTAAATTAATTAAAATTATGCTATTAACCGAGTAGTTTCATAGATTCATGCACTAATGACCATGAACCGTGTTCATGAAGTCAATTATTACACTTAAAAAAATTAATGAGAGGTGCCATTTAACATTGATTTTCTATGGCAAGCAAATATGCCGTATTTTATACTGCTACTTATTGCAGGTTGCTCTGTCTGACATAATTGATAATTCGGTACTTCTGACAGTTAGCAAATATATATATACTAATATTCGTTTTTTTTCTGAATACATGGGCCCCATTATATAGTGATCTGTGGTTCATCTTTCGCAACACAAATTCGAGTTGTTGTACTTCAACATGCTGATAACTTATAACCACGTGTTATTTTGTACTTCACCTATTTTGACAATGCGTGTTTATTTTGTACAGATACGGCAGTTCTATATATAAAAGTGAATAAGTGATGCAAGTGGATGCGTTAGTTGGAGTCTAGGTCCATTCACTTTTCTATTTTTTAACTAAAATTAATGCAACTGGTTTTCTTTCACTGAACCTGCTCATGTTTGACGGTATTGTTACTGCATCAGCACAAAGCTCGTTGTGCTGATATAAAAAGACCGGTAAACTTATTATGATGTTAAAAAAATTATTATGATGTTATTGATTTATGAAACCAGGTACAAAGACATCTTCAACTAAGAATAGAAGCATAAGGCAAGTACCTGCAAACATTATTAGAAAAGGCATTGTTGCTTTGATCTGTATTTGAAGTGCTTATAAACTGGGTTGGGATCCATTGACAATAAGTTAAGTTGAACATCTTTATGATAATTATCAAATCTTCCCGTCATAATGTTCTAATATATACTGAAGAAAATTTATAGACATGTTGACATATTGTGCATTTATTGTGCAGGTGATGGCTAAACAAATTCATGGCAAGGCCCCCTATCAAGTGAACGGGTAATTATACACGTTAGCGTTTATCTTCTTTTTTCTTTCACTTGGTTTTGTACATTATTTTAATTCTCAAATTTCATGTAAATTCCCTAAATGACCTTGGCAACTTAAGGAATTTTGACATATTATGTAACTCTTTATGTTACACATTTTTTCACATTGTTTTGTAGTTTTGACTTTTGATGGTTTTATGGTTTCAATTATTTCCATGCAAACAAAATTTTTCTTATCAAACCCCTAATTTGCAATTATGCCTCAGTTAGCCCTCAATTTAATATATAGAACCTCAGAACGCGTCTATCAATGCATAACATGCATTGATTAATGTTTAATTTGTACGTTCATACTTGGATATATAATAGCTATAATAGTATATATATGGTAACTCTTGGCAGCAACATCTCAGGTAGCATCTATTGCTTTTCAAAATTTCAAAATCTCACGGTTCTGTTTTCTTGATTTGTAGGATCAACTATACAATGATATTAAAGAGGTTTAATTTGTATCTTGGTATGAAGAAATTTGCTCCTAATTAAATCTGATTTTTTTGCTAAAACCATGGGCTTGGGATTAAAGCCAACCAAATGAGGCAGAGGAATCCAAATTGTCGGTTAATTTGTTATTATGTGCATTACATTAGTTATAATATAATTGATGTGTGATTGTATAAAGATTCTAATTAGTCTTACGTAATTGAAGTGTTATATGTGTGATTGGTATTGCATGGCAACGGAGAATAGAAAACCGCAAATATAAAAAAAAAATTATATATAAAATTGTAAATGTTTTTATAAAAAAAGGTTACAATTTTGTAATTTTTTTCCCATTTTATAACTGTTATTATATACAAATGGTTACAAATGGCTTCAAATTGTAACGATTTGTTTTATATAATAACAGTTACAGATTGAATATGGATTGAAACGGGTTATTAGATAAAAACGGTTATAATTTTTTGTAACTGCTATTATCCAAATTGCAATGGGACCTTTTGTAACGGGTCACACCAGTTGCAATTTGAGTTTAATAATGGTTACAAATCCAAGGATTTCGGGTAGTCAATGTTAAAGCTAGCAAAAATAAAAATAACAATGTTCAAACATAAAATAACATGCAAAGATCATACTATTAACATACTTTTAATTACCTATAAGAAATTAAATATATATACCCCTCAAAAAATCATAATTTTTTTTAAGATAAATTGGAAGTCTAAACCACCCAAAATTTTTTTTATTTAAATCATAATTTTTCTTTCGATCTTATTAATTTGTCAAAATTTCTCCGACCACTAAACTACAAGAATAGTCAACCTCAAACTTAGTAATTGTCTTAGTCTAATTAAAATTCTCGTTTGATTTGCTAGGAAATTGTGGCCCACAAAATAATCCATTATATCCAATAAGCGGCAGAACCCATAAAGCTGACTTTCACTATTTCCATGTCTATCAGGAATGATAACTACCACAGTTTTGCCATCCCTATCATCGCTAAATATAAAGTGAACATATACAGCAAACAAAATGAGCAAATAGAAGATTTAAGTGAATATTTACAAACAAATAAGTGTTGTCATCATTTGTTCAGAATTTTACATGCATATTCAACTTTTTTTCATTGAACTTATTTGTTTGTATGTGTTTACTTAAATCGTCTATATGTTCACTTTATATTTAGCGATGACAGCGATGACAAAACTGCAGATGGCAGTAATCAATTTCCCATATCCATTAATTTGCATGCAAAGCGTAGAAAAAAAAAACAAAAGACGTTAAACAAACTTTTTGGATTATTGGATAAGTACTCAACCAAAAAATTCTGTTCCCTCCTCAGACTGAAACGCGCCACTCTTCGATTGTGTAGTTGTGTTTATTACTCGAGGCATATTAGTATTTTATGACCAGGAACAAATAATTGACCCTTAATGTTTGACCACGTTGAACACGGTAAAGCCCAATAAATTTGTGTGCAGGCCATCAGCTTCACATGCCATTTATGGTTGTCAAACCTCCGGCGTTAATAAAAAAATATTGCATCATTATAGAATGCATTTCCAAATGACATTTCGATATACTGTGTATGAATGTAAAGTTATCGACTGCACAGAAGGTGATTTGGGTAACGTGTTTTTCACTTGAAGCAACATCAATCTTTTCTAAATGGCTAAATTACCCCTCTGAACTTCCAAACTCTTTTGATGTTCGATTTTTTATTTTAGCAAAATTTTGAACCTTTCTTTTGTACTAATATGTCCTTAATTTCAGTGAGCGTCCCTAATAATTTTTTCACTACAATACATCCAAAACCTAACTAGCCGCTAAAACCAATTACTTTTGAGTTCATTCAATCTCCTCTCTTGAAATGCTAAAATTAGTTATTCTTCAATTAAATATTTATTGGTATCTAGGCCTAATCTTAAATTTTGAGGTCAATACTTTTCTTTTTTTTGTGCACTAAATTTTTTTACCATCTTAATAAAAGTTAAATGCTCATTATACTACGATAATCATTAACTGAAAAAAAAAACTCTCAATATAAATTAATTAATTTAACGTATAGTTGTAAAGCTATCTAAAATATTTTTCATAATCTCTAATGCTCAAATGCATTATGCTCATTCCATTCGTTTTCATAGAAAGCTTTACAATCACAATTAATGAATAGAATATGAAATAATTCGTACAGGGAAAATGCCGAAGTTTTGCTAAGAATAAAAAACCGAACATGCATGAAAAGAGTTCGGGAATTCAGAGGGTTAATTTAGTTATTTAGTAAAAAATTGATGTTGCTCCAAGTGAAAAACAAGTTGCCCAAAGCACCTCCCGTCCAGATTCTAATAAAGATTTTGTATAAATCCACACCTTCAAAATCAGGCTGGGGCGAACCTCCGCTCGTGGGTCCTGTTCATAATTATAGATGTACTATAATCCATTGGGTGGACAAACGTTTAACGAGTGTTGGTTCAATACTAACTAACCGATAGTTTGGTTCCAAGTTCATAATTCTTTAACAAATTCAGTTCCATTTAGTTACTTGTCCAATCATCAAAATCATCATTGTATTTCAATTGCTTGTCTAAATCACAAAATTCACATAATTTAGTCAATAATAATTATATCGGAATCATAATTAGTCTCAAATCATACAAAAAGAATTTACATAATTTAAGCAACATACAACAAGTCAGAAATCAAGAATTAAGTAACTAAACTCAGAGAAATACAATTAATTTATAATTTGTGGGATCAGAATAGTCTGTATCTTTTTATTTGTCATAGTAATGTTCATTAATCAGACTTAATCTCATCATCACCTTATAATCCGACTATCGAAATTAGACTAATATTAATGGATCCAAGCATTTTAGTCTAATGTTAATCAAGCTGAACAGATTCGCAGTTAATTAGACCTTAACTAAATCCAAAAGTCTAATTAATTACAAGCCCAATATTTATACAAATCTCGACCTGGAGCAAATATTCCAACAGAATTAAAGAGGGCTCAAAGGAAAAATTTCGGCCCAACTTAAATTTTATTAACTTCACGGCCCACAACAAATCCAGCCCAGCTGACTAAGTTCAACACAGCACACGGCTGAACCCAGTCATCCTAACCCAGTTGACTGAGTTAGTCCACTACGGGTCCGACACAGGCCCTATCGGGTCAGATCCAATCCACTTAATCCAAAACACATCTGAATCCAACATCCGACAGCCAAATTCTCACAAAGACCCATAAATAATTCCAGGCCCCTAAATTTTGCATAAATGTCCAAAAATATTTATCTATCTATCATATGTCACAAATAAGTCCTCAAAACTTTACACAAAGACCCTCAAAATTTATTTTTCTTCACAAATTCATCCTTTAGTCTACGACAGTGTACTAGAATGATGTCAAATGCCTAATAGATGTACCGGCAACTAGTTACAAGGTGTAGTTAGTCTATCCTCACATAAACATGCATCCTAGACACAAAATATAACTAAAAAAAGTTATATTTCTCTTAAAATTATAGTATTTCTACTACAGGGCCGATAAGGATCATCTCTAATATTCATCATCCCCATCATCCCTAGCAGTTAGTAACGTGTTTTTTATTTTTGTCTTTCATCCCATCATGCGTTTTTCATTTTTGAAAATCCAGCGCTCATCTTGTGTTTCGCTCCCCTTCCCCACTCTTCTGTTTCGCTCTCTTCCTATTCCCTCAACGTCGCTTACCCTTGTCCCACCTCCTCCCTCCTACTTGTTCTAGTTCTGAGAATAGTTACGATATTAAATTCAACAATTATATATATTAACTAGAACAATTAATATATATAACTAGAACAATTATATATATTAACTTCAACAGTTATATATATATAACTAGAACAGTTAAGATATTAACTTCAACAATTATATATATATATATATATACTAGAACATTTAATATATATAACTAGAACAATTATATATATTAACTTCAACAATTATATATATAACTAGAACAATTATATCTAACTGTTCTAGTTAATATATATAACTGTTGAAGTTAATATCATAACTAGCACAGCTATATACTGTTAGAGATATGTCCTAGAAGCCAATCTTTTTGGCTACTTCTATGGTTTTATGTTATGGATGATTTTATATCATTTGTTCCTTGATTTATGTGTTGACAGTTCATTCAGGTTGAGGATCTGAATTATAGATCACTGTGATTCATTTAGTAGTAAATGACAACAATAAATCTAAAGCGTCCATAATCTTGATAATTAACAAGGAACATTAATTATCAATAAGATTAGTATGCAAGTTAAGTGTTGATTAAGTTCTATAAATCAAAGGTTAAGAGTAACCAACTTAATTGCATATGTTTATGTTATTTGAACATAGTACAGGACATGACCCAACGAAATAAATATATGGATTGTGTTTTGGTGTCATTATTTATTTCGTTATGATTTTGATTCTAAGTTTGAGATATTTATCTTTTCCACATGAGGATAGGTTCAATAAATATCGTCTACCGCTGATTCCCGATAAGGGCTGCTATACGGACGTTATTTATGTTCTCTTGAATTGTGCGGGGAAAAGTTAAATAGTCAAGAAAACCGTATGTCCCTCATTAATTCACTTAGTGAGTGACGATATCTGTTTGGGCCCCTTGATGGAGATAGATTGTTTGCTAGCAACTGATACAATTATCTCTAGATCAAGAAACGTATAATCTGCAAGAATGACACATTCCTATCTTGGATTATACGATGATATCGTGAGGCATAGGAATCAAAATAGAGATATACTTTTATTCTCTTATGCAGGATTGAAATATTGTAGCTGTACACTATTTATGCGAATTGGGAATCATAACGTGTTGCTAGATACCGCTTATGATTATTGGATTTAAATAGCGATTTAACTCCATGTCCAACGTAGCATAAATCCTCAAAGGGTCACACAGAATTGGTGTTTTAACCATGCTTGCATTATTTATTTATTTGCAATAATTGGTATTGCAAAATATGATGAGTTGATTAATTAATTAAATAGCGTTGTAGACCGTTATAATTAATTAAATCAAAGGGATCATATAGAAATAAATTAATGCATTATCTAATCCCTAAATAATTATTATTAAGTTAATAATTATTTATTTCAACACATATGCATTTAATAGGGCTTTAATTAAATAGTTAATTAAAGGCCCAATAGGGAGTCAAATTGGGAGCAACAAGAAGGGCCATTTAATAGGTGATTAAGTGGACCCAAGAGGCAATGCACATAGCCCATGAAGGGCCCATAATGTGGCCGGCCATAGCATGTGGTAGGTGGGATGGCAAAGTTGTAAATAGGTGTTGAGAGGTAGGTAGGGTTTGAGCTCTATATAAAGGGGTATATGGTAGCAAATCCCCCTCTCTCTCTCTCCCACAAACCCTAGCCGCCCCCCCTCTTCCTTGGCCGGCGCCTCCCCTCTCTCCCTCTCCATTAGCTCATGTGTTGAGCCCCCTCTCTTCCTCAAATCAATTAGTTCATTTGCTAGAAGATTGGGAAAGCTAGGGATTAGGCATTTCCTCCAAGTTACTAGCATAACTTGTAGAGGATTTGGTTAATACCAAGTGGACTCGAGGTGATTCGACAAGGAGGCGGGAGCTAGACGAGAGCACAACCACCTACAACCTAGCCGGTTCGAGCCTCTTGATTACTAGTTCAAGAGAGGTATACCTTGAACCTTTCTCTCTTGTGTGAATGGCTTAGTGCAAGATCCGTGTTTGTGCATGATTGTTTATGGATAATTAGTAGTATTTAATCATAAAATGAAAATTATGCACTCAACTAACAGTGGTATCAGAGCCCATGGTCGTACTTAAGCTATTTTGACACTTAATTAAGAGAAATTGGCTAATTAACGGATTAGTAGAGATGATGCGTTTGTTTGCTGTCTGGAAATGGTATTTTCTGTGTTGTTTCGCGTTTTTCGCTTTGATAAATTCTCTGGAAGTTTTTTCCATCTACATGAAAGTTGTAGATCTGTGGATTGTGATTCTTTTGGCGTTGGATTCACATTTTTCTGAATTAGTATAGATTTACTGTGAATAAAATGGCGACAGTGCGCAGAACCAGTTTCTGCTTGCACTGTCCTGTTTGAATGGCTTGAAAGATTTATATTTTGAATATAAGTACCAGTGTTCTATGGCTAGATTTAAAGAGGACTTGAAGCTCTTTCTGAGCATGTAAAATTTGTTGCATGGCTCAGATTAATTTGTGGGTTTTCAAGTATGAAAAGGAAGAACTTGTCAGATCCAGTTTGTTGAGCAAATCGATTGTTCTAATAAACTGTACCAACTGAGAACTCCTTTAAAAATTCTGTTTAAATGGAGTTGTTCTATTTTGAGTTAGGATTCCAGGAAAATTAGTTTCATAATTTTTCGTGGAGATTTGGACCTTCAACTAGGCTAGAACTTTTCGATCGACAGTCTGTTCCAGTACAGAATTTGTTGGTTGTTTAGTTAGTAACTCGAACTTTTTGAACTAAACTTGGTGGTTTTCTTTTCATGAATAGTTAGGCTATAGAATAAACTAGTTTTTCTATGTATATTGTATATATAAAAACTGTTTAGAAGGTGGTCTAACAGACCAAATGGTTGAGAGGATAATCTGAAAATCTCATAACGGTGTTTCGTGCACTTGTAAGAGATTTGTCATTTTTGATTCTCCCAGATGGTGTAAGATCTCTTCTTGAATTTTTTACTGGTAATCACAACTATGATAAGGAGCTTAAGTAATTTATTTGAGAATTTTTGGAGACCTAAAACCTTTGCTTTTATAGGATTCCATTAGTTACGTTTTTAATAAATTACTGTTTTTCTAAATATTCAAACTAGTTGAAATTAATTAGAAAACTCCTTGTTTGATCTCCTTTCTGTTATGGGATGTTGAAAGAACTTTCTAAATGAATTTAAACAAGTTTTGTTGTTTAAAATTGAGGATTTGTACACGGAATTTACTTATGGCAAACGATACGCAAAGATGCTTGAAAATCGTTAATTGGAAACAAAGTTCTTGTATGTGCTAACTTTGTTTTGTAGGTGGATAGTGGGTTTAGTATGGCTCAAGACTCAATGCCTTGTGGTTGTAATGAATGCTGTGTGAATGTTTGTAATGCGGCCTTTGGTGCCATTAATTAATTAATTTGTTGATTAATTTTTGATGTAACTTGTGAGGCTTGCATGCCCCTAAGGTTAGGATGGGAATAGGATATTTTCACATGTATTTTGCACCTTTATTTTATATAGGATTTAGATCCTTATAGAATTTAGTGGGAGGGCAAGAAATAGATTAGTTTTGCTCCATGGACGATGTGGCGAAACTAATGCAAGCGGGAGCCATACAAACCCACAACTATGAGATGCTTATATGATTATTTTGTTAGGTTAGGTATGGGTGTATGCTTACACGACCACCAAACAAAGTGTCATATGAATTGTTTGTCCCAAACTAAAACGAATAAGTTAAATCGCCCTCCTTCTCTCTATCCCCTTCACGCCGATTGTCACTCATGGCGCGGTCCGCCCAAGCGGACGTCATGATTGCCAATTCGGTAGTCGGGGTGCAAATAGATAAGATTTGCAAGGAGCAAATAGTGAGAAGTGACTTTTCGATGGACCCAACTAGAGTTTGGACATCGGGGCGAAGTTCGCCGATGCGAACCAAGAGTCATGGTAAGATGATTGGTTGGAGAACCTACCTTATCTAATCATTTTGGATGACGTGCCATAGCAGGTCCATTTTGATGAAAATAGGGGTCTTGGAAATCACTATACTTAGGGACTTTAAAAGTGTAGTGAAAGTTTTACATTTGTTAAAACTAAAAACATAAAACTAATTGACCTTTAATTCGATAATTGTTGTAGATGTCTTCCTCCTCTTTAACGCTTCGTTCTCTTCTTGAGAAAGAGAAACTCGCCTTTAACGGTGCTAATTTCTTGGATTGGCACCGCAACCTAAGGCTTGCCTTTAGGTTTGAAAAAAGGGAGTACCTCCTCTCCACTCCGATTCTCTCTGCTCCTAAGGACACTGATCCAAAGGATAAGCAAGAGGAATATGAGAAGCACGTCAATGACGACATGGAGATGTCGGTCTTGATGGTTGCGGTCATGGAATCGGAACTCCAAAAGGAGTTCATCGATAGTGGATATGGAGTGTTTGAAATGATCACTCGTCTCAAGAACATGTTCCAAACCAAGGCCCGCACCGAAAGGGCCCGTCTCATCAAGGCCGTCGCCAACACTCGTTTGGCGGAGGGTCATGAAGTCGGGCCACACGTCATGAAGATGGCGGGGTTGTTTCGGCAGCTCGAAAAGCTTGATACGCCCTTTCCTACGGGTGCGATTCAAGATTTCATTCTCAACTCCCTCCCTCCAAGCTTCACCGGTTTTGTTGTGAACTACCGGATGAATGGCATGGACAAGAGCATGGATGATCTCCAAAACATGCTCGTTGAGACGGAGGATAGTCTCAAGAAGGAGAAGGGCCCAAAGGATGTTCTTGCCGTGAGTGACAAGAGCAAGAAGATCAAGAAGCGAGGCCGTAAAGCCAAGAAGGGCAAAGGCCCGGTGACGCCCCAAGGTTCGGCCAAGGGTGCTCCCGTGGGTTCCAAGAAGAAGAAGAACCCGGCCACTCCCGAGACCGTTTGCTACTACTGTAGCAACAAGGGTCATTGGAGGAGAAACTGCCCCAAGTACCTTGCCGACAAGAAGGCGGGAACCGTCCAACCTTCTTCTTCAGGTATATTTGTCATCGAAACCCTTCTCGCTACCTCTAACACCGATTGGGTATTCGATACCGGTTCGTGTGCTCACATTTGTCGAAATGTGCAGGTCCTAAAGAATAGGAGGCGGCTCGAGAAAGGTGAAGTTCAACTCCGCGTCGGGAATGGCACGTGCATCTCCGCTATGGCCATTGGGAGCGTGGATTTAACTTTACCTTCCGGTTTTGTGTTGGAACTAAAGGATGTATTTTTAGTTCCCTCTATCACTCGAAACATTATCTCTATCTCTTGTTTGGACATGGATGGTTTTAATGTTGTAATAAAGAACAAGTTGTTGACCTTGTTTCGAAATGAAGTTCGTTTTTGTGATGCGCATTTATTGAATGGTCTTTATTTGCTTGATTCTAGCGGACTTATCTTGAGTGTTGAGAATGACAATAGGAAACGTAAGATTTCACATGAGAATGCAACTTTGATGTGGCATTGCCGCTTAGGTCATATCAATGAGAAACGCATCAAGAGATTACAAACCGTTGGTCTCTTGGATCAATTCGCTTTCGAGCCAATTGACACATGCGAATCTTGTTTGATGGGAAAGATGACCAAAGCGCCTTTTCCTAACAAAGGGACAAGGGCAAATGACTTGTTAGACCTTGTACATACCGATGTATGTGGACCTATGAGCATTTGTGCGCGTGGTGGTTATTCATACTTCATCACATTCACCGATGACCATAGTAGATACGGGTATATCTACTTGATGCGTCACAAATCCGAATCCTTTGACAAGTTCAAAGAATTTAAGAATGAAGTTGAGAACCAACTTGGTCGAAAGATCAAGGTCTTACGATCCGATCGAGGTGGTGAGTACTTGAGCCATGAGTTTGGCAACTATCTAAAGGAGTGTGGAATCGTTCCACAACTCACTCCACCCGGAACACCACAATGGAATGGTGTATCCGAAAGGAGGAATCGAACTTTGCTTGACATGGTTCGATCAATGATGAGCCAAGCCGATTTGCCTATGTCCTTTTGGGGATACGCCCTTGAAACCGCAACTTTTACATTAAACCGTGTTCCATCAAAGTCCGTTGAGAAGACGCCCTATGAGCTTTGGTTTAAGAAGAAACCAAGCATGTCGTTTCTCAAGATTTGGGGTTGTGAAGCTTATGTGAAAAGGCTAGTGAGCGATAAGCTTGGACCCAAATCGGACAAATGTCATTTCGTAGGATACCCTAAGGAAACGAAGGGTTACTACTTCTATAACCGCAACGAGAACAAGATAGTTGTTGCTCGTTATGGTGTGTTCTTGGAGAAGGAGTTTCTCTCAAGAAGAAGTAGTGGGAGCAACGTGGTGATTGAAGAAATTCAAGAACCGCAACAACAAAGCATGCCTCAAGTAGGCAATGTGGTTGTTCCCAATGTGGTGCCAAATGAGGTTGCACAAAATGTGGATGCACCGAATGAGATTGTAGCCGAACCAATTCCACAAGTTGTTGTGGAAGAAGAGATTCACGAACAAGCTCCCTCAAATGAAAACTCAAACATATCGCGAGTCGATGATGTTGAGGAAGCACCTTCACTTGAAGTTCAAGAACAAAGTCCACAAACCGTTGTGGAACAAGTTCAAGAACCTCAAACTTCTACCCTACGAAGATCGGCAAGGCCAAGTCGTCCACCTATAAGATATTTAGGTTTGCACGACATTCTCGTTATGGAGAACGATGAGCCTTTGACCATTGATGACATGAGAAAGAAACCCGACTCCAAGGAATGGCTAAAAGCCATGGAATCCGAAATGCAATCCATGTATGACAACAAGGTATGGACCTTGGTTGACCTTCCCAACGGAGTAAAACCCGTTGAGAACAAGTGGATCTTTAAGAGAAAGGTCGACATGGATGGCAACTTGACCATTTACAAAGCACGACTTGTAGCGAAAGGTTACAAGCAAATTCATGGTATTGACTATGAAGAAACCTTCTCGCCCGTCGTCATGTTCAAGTCAATTCGGATCATGTTAGCAATTGCCGCATTCTATGATTATGAGATTTGGCAAATGGATGTCAAAACCGCCTTCCTAAATGGAAATTTGGAAGAGGATGTGTATATGACACAACCCGAGTGTTTTGTGGATCCAAAGAATGCTAACAAAGTATGCAAGCTTCAACGATCCATTTATGGATTGAAGCAAGCATCACGGAGTTGGAACAAGCGCTTTGATGAGGAAGTCAAGAAATTGAACTTCTCTCAAAGTGAAAAGGAACCTTGTGTCTACAAGAGGTTTAGTGGGAGCATGGTTGTGTTTCTTGTTCTATATGTTGACGATATACTCTTGATCGGGAATGATATTCCCGAATTGAATGCAGTCAAGGATTCATTGAAGAAAGTGTTCTCAATGAAAGACTTGGGCGAGGCCGCCTACATCCTAGGAATCAAGATCTATAGAGATAGATCAAAGAGGATGTTAGGATTGAGCCAAGATGCATATATTGACAAGGTGTTGCAAAAACACAACATGGCGAATTCCAAGAAGGGATTCTTGCCTATGTCACATGGCATTTACTTGAGCAAGACTCAAGGTCCGACAACGGAGACAGATCGGGAGTACATGAAGCGATTCAAGTATACATCTGTAGTCGGATCGATCATGTATGCCATGCTATGCACTCGCCCCGATGTGGCACATCCGATTAGCGTAACTAGTCGATACCAAGCCAACCCGGGCATGGCACATTGGACCGCAGTCAAGAATATCCTCAAGTATCTCAAGAGAACCAAAGAGAGCATTCTCGTTTACGGTGGAGACCAAGAGCTCGTTGTAACTGGTTACACTGATGCTAGTTTCCAAACCGATCGAGATGACTCCAAATCACAGTCCGGTTTTGTATTTCTGCTTAATGGTGGTGCCGTAAGTTGGAAGAGTTCCAAGCAAGATACTACGGCCGATTCCGTCACCGAAGCGGAATACTTAGCGGCTGGTGAAGCAGCAAAAGAGGCCGTATGGATCAAGGAGTTCTTGACCGAGCTAGAGGTGGTTCCAAGCATCTCGGGTCCAGTGGATATCTACTGCGACAATACGGGAGCCATAGCTCAGTCCAAGGAGCCTAGGTCTCACCAGAAGACTAGGCACATTCTACGACGGTTCCATCTCATCCGTCAGTTGGTCAATGACGGATGGGTCAAGGTCAAGAAGGTGGACGGTGCCGCGAACACAGCGGACCCTCTGACAAAGCCTTTGTCTCGAGCCGCGCATGAGTTGCATGTTGCATCCATGGGGATTAGGCGTATGCCTGATTGGCTTTGAGTTGTATCTTTTATTTAGGCGTTAGTATGAGACATGTATATTTGGATATTACATTGAGTACTATACACTGGCTAGAAGTCACTGTTGATTGACTCTAGGCCAAGTGGGAGATTGTTAGAGATATGTCCTAGAAGCCAATCTTTTTGGCTACTTCTATGGTTTTATGTTATGGATGATTTTATATCATTTGTTCCTTGATTTATGTGTTGACAGTTCATTCAGGTTGAGGATCTGAATTATAGATCACTGTGATTCATTTAGTAGTAAATGACAACAATAAATCTAAAGCGTCCATAATCTTGATAATTAACAAGGAACATTAATTATCAATAAGATTAGTATGCAAGTTAAGTGTTGATTAAGTTCTATAAATCAAAGGTTAAGAGTAACCAACTTAATTGCATATGTTTATGTTATTTGAACATAGTACAGGACATGACCCAACGAAATAAATATATGGATTGTGTTTTGGTGTCATTATTTATTTCGTTATGATTTTGATTCTAAGTTTGAGATATTTATCTTTTCCACATGAGGATAGGTTCAATAAATATCGTCTACCGCTGATTCCCGATAAGGGCTGCTATACGGACGTTATTTATGTTCTCTTGAATTGTGCGGGGAAAAGTTAAATAGTCAAGAAAACCGTATGTCCCTCATTAATTCACTTAGTGAGTGACGATATCTGTTTGGGCCCCTTGATGGAGATAGATTGTTTGCTAGCAACTGATACAATTATCTCTAGATCAAGAAACGTATAATCTGCAAGAATGACACATTCCTATCTTGGATTATACGATGATATCGTGAGGCATAGGAATCAAAATAGAGATATACTTTTATTCTCTTATGCAGGATTGAAATATTGTAGCTGTACACTATTTATGCGAATTGGGAATCATAACGTGTTGCTAGATACCGCTTATGATTATTGGATTTAAATAGCGATTTAACTCCATGTCCAACGTAGCATAAATCCTCAAAGGGTCACACAGAATTGGTGTTTTAACCATGCTTGCATTATTTATTTATTTGCAATAATTGGTATTGCAAAATATGATGAGTTGATTAATTAATTAAATAGCGTTGTAGACCGTTATAATTAATTAAATCAAAGGGATCATATAGAAATAAATTAATGCATTATCTAATCCCTAAATAATTATTATTAAGTTAATAATTATTTATTTCAACATATATGCATTTAATAGGGCTTTAATTAAATAGTTAATTAAAGGCCCAATAGGGAGTCAAATTGGGAGCAACAAGAAGGGCCATTTAATAGGTGATTAAGTGGACCCAAGAGGCAATGCACATAGCCCATGAAGGGCCCATAATGTGGCCGGCCATAGCATGTGGTAGGTGGGATGGCAAAGTTGTAAATAGGTGTTGAGAGGTAGGTAGGGTTTGAGCTCTATATAAAGGGGTATATGGTAGCAAATCCCCCTCTCTCTCTCTCCCACAAACCCTAGCCGCCCCCCCTCTTCCTTGGCCGGCGCCTCCCCTCTCTCCCTCTCCATTAGCTCATGTGTTGAGCCCCCTCTCTTCCTCAAATCAATTAGTTCATTTGCTAGAAGATTGGGAAAGCTAGGGATTAGGCATTTCCTCCAAGTTACTAGCATAACTTGTAGAGGATTTGGTTAATACCAAGTGGACTCGAGGTGATTCGACAAGGTGGCGGGAGCTAGACGAGAGCACAACCACCTACAACCTAGCCGGTTCGAGCCTCTTGATTACTAGTTCAAGAGAGGTATACCTTGAACCTTTCTCTCTTGTGTGAATGGCTTAGTGCAAGATCCGTGTTTGTGCATGATTGTTTATGGATAATTAGTAGTATTTAATCATAAAATGAAAATTATGCACTCAACTAACATATACATCTTTGTTTCCTCCCCTACCCCTCCCCTCCCCTTGACGCTCATTTCCAAATTCTATAACGCGTTTTCTAAAAATTGAGGCGCTGGGTAATTAATGAGGGTGCTGGATGTTAGTAAACTGCTCAATTTTAATTTTGTGACTAATTACCCTTAATTAATCTAATTAAAACACAAGCAACACGAGATCTAGTACATAAGCCATTCGACACAAAGAGATAGGTGGAAAATTTGTACCTCCCGCGAAATCGTATTCGCGGGGCTCGATCCTACGGCATAGAAATCGATGGCGTGCTTCTCCTTCATCTCCAAATCGCCTCGAGTCCACCTAGAGATTAACCAAGCTCTCCAATTGATTTGTGCTAGCAAATCAATGAGAACCAAGCTAATCCTAAGATGACACCCTCTTCTTAATCCAACAAGTAGATGTAATTTGAGGATGTGTGGCTCAACACATGAGCAATAGAGAGGAGGAGAGATGGCGGTGCATGGCCAAGAGGGAGAGGGATGGGGTGGTGGCGGCTAGGAAGAGAGAAGAAGAGAAATTCAATCCCTAGGGGTCCTTTTATAGCCAACCAACCCTAGGTGTAAGTTGCTAGAATTTACACAATTGCCATCCCACCTACCACCTCTATGGCCGGCCCCATTATTGGGCTTTATGGGCCTTTTACTCCTTCTAAATGGACTTTAATTCATCTAATTAAATCCATAGGGGTGCATAACGTCTAAAACAATCACGAAAATAGAGTGTTGCGTTAACCGTTTCGTTTTGAACGAAATGATCGAAATTACGAAAATACACATGGACAAAATTAACTACGTGTTGCGTTAACTGTTTCGTTTTTAAAACGCAACCAAAATCTTTAACCGTTTTGTTTCGTTTTGGACGAAACGAAACGAAAGAACGGTTACAATAGTCGCCGTTTTCACCCCTATAAATCCACTTTTAATTGCTCTATGTTTGGGCTATAAATTTGCTATATACAAATTAGCCCAATAATTCAATATAACAATTTATATTAAATTAAGTTGAACCAAAATAATTATTAACTATTTAATAATTATCCTAGGATTAGCCTATGCTTTTATTTATTTCTATATGACCCTTTTGACTTAATTAATTAGTATGTTCCATAACGGTACATAATTAATTAATCAATTCGTCATATTATCCGCAATTTTCACTGTTGCGAATAAATAAATAAATAAATAAATAAATAAAACACTGTCTTGGTCAAAACTCTATTTGTGTGACCCTTTGAGGATTTATGCTATGTTGGACATGGAATTAAATCGCTATTTAATTCCAATAATCATAAGCGGTATCTAGCAACACGTTATGATTCCCAATTCGCATAAATAGTGTACTGCTACAATATTTCAATCCTGCATAAGAGAATAATTATGTTTCTCTATTTTGATTCTTATGTCACACGATATCATCGTATAATCCAAGATAGGAACGTGTCATTCTTGTAGATTATACGTTTCTTGATCTAGAGATAATTGTATAAAGTTGCATGCAAACAATCTATCTCCATCAAGGGGCCCAAACAGATATCGTCACTCACTAAGTTAATTAATGAGGGACATACAGTTTTCTTGATGATTAGCTTTTCCCCGCACAATTTAAGAGAACATAAATAAAGTCCGTATAGCAGCACTTATCGGGAATCAGCGGTAGACAGTATTTATTGAACCTATCCTCATGTGGAAAAGATAAACATCTCAAACTTAGAACCAAAATCATAACGAAATAAACAATGACACATAACACAATCCATATGTTTATTTCGATGGGTCAAGTCTTGTGCTATGTTCCATAACATACACATATGCAATTAAGTTGGTAGCTCTTTACCTATGATTAGTAGAACTTAATCATCACTTAACTTGCATACTAATCTTATATGATAATTAATGTTCCTTGTTAATTATCAAGATTATGGACCATTTAGATTTATTATTGTCATTCTAAAGAATGATCAACAGGGATCTACTATTCAGATCCTCAACCTGAATAATCTGTCAATAATAAACCTAGGAACAGATGATAAAATATCATCCTACACATAAACTAATAATTAAGTCATTAAATTATTGACTTCTAGGACATAACTCTAACACTGGATAACGCTGGATTTCATCTCCTGGATTTCATCATCCCATCATCCCCTGGTCTTTTATTAATGAGGGCGCGGATAATTAATGATATTTCCAGAAGATGATGGGGATGATAGAATCTTAAAGATGATCTTAAGCAATTTCGATTTCTACTGTGCATGCATGAAAATGCATTATAATCAACATATATGCATAAAAATGCAACTAAGATGCATTCTCTCATCCCAACAATTTTGTCTAGTCTAAGTGCAAATGTTATGCATATGAAAATACATATCAAACCTCTAAAGCATAATACAACTCAAATTCTAAGGAAAATGCCAAACTACTTTTATTAAATTCTAACATGCATGTTTTAAAAGTCTTACAATTGCTGCAAGCATGTACACTGATAAATATGATGAAGGCTTAAAACCTAGGAATCAAATAAATTTATAAACCTAGAGCTAACCTCACTAGTCGTTTTAGTTAAGCTTTAGGGTCGAACCCAAGGGACGGATTAATGAGTACCGGACTTTACTTCCTCACGAAAGCTAGACAATTAAATTTTTATGGAGTTTTTGGTTGATTAAATCTAAAGGTGCAAGTAAATAAATATTTTTGGATATTTTAATTATCTAAAAAAAATCTAAATGCTTAAAGAGATGTTTTTGGTGTTTTAACAATATAAAAGTCGTCTTAGGTTCAGGTTTCACATCGGTTTGTACTCTAGAACATAGAACTTATCACTTTCGTGCATCAAACAGTGTTTTTCAAGCATATACCGCTCTGTTCGATCCGAACATATGGTATAAGTGTGTGGTTTTGACTCTTTATGAAATTTTATGCTTTGTGCTAGGGTTTGTTGGTCAAACCTAGATACTCTAAACCTCAGCTTTCGCTTGTTAGACTAGACACTGGTTCAATCACAACCTAACCTAATTAACTCGATTGGTTCACAACTTTTGGTATAGAATTTAATCAACTTAAACTTGTTTGTTGGAGTTCATAAGGATATCTAGAGGTGTTTTGGACTTGTCTAAAAGTTACACTTTTGGTGTCAACTAATCTCCCCTTTCGGATCTACGATTTATCCCAAATACTTTATTTGAACTAATCTTGTTTATCCTAACTTAGGCTTGACTAGATGCGGCCGTACAACTAGAAGGTGATTAGGAAATCACAAGCAATTCAAACAAGCAATTAACATAATTCTCAACAAAACAAATCAACAAAACATATCATATCATATCAAGTCAAATCACAACACATCGAAACCTAAATTACTTCCCTACTCCTAAGACAACATAAATCTAGCCTAACATGAAAGCAAAATAAGATACAAGCTCCATCAAATCAAAATATCAAGAGAATGAAAGAAATAAACCAAATATCGCTTCTAACTCAAGATACCGAACGTCCAGAGCCGTGGTTGGGTTGATTCTGTCGCCGTCGCGCCTAGAATTGCTCCAAAGATGATGTCATGGTCGTGCTATGATGAAAGAGGTGGAATCCCACGCCTTTCGGCGTGAGAACGGTGGTGGAAAGGTGCCAAAACGTGGTGGGATATGGAATTTCGTGTATGGTGGCTTCCTCCTTTTCTTCTGGCCTAGGGGAGAATAAATAGTGATATTCTGGACTTGGAAAGGAGGCTAGGGCGTCATGGCAAGAATTCATACCAAAATATTGAGTTTCCATGCTTGAAAACTTGCCAAATGCACTATGTCGGCTCTCAACTCGGACCGAGTTGGCTCCAACTCGGACCGAGATGACAATTTAGCAGTTTTCTGACTTTCAACTCGGACCGAGATGAATCCAACTCGGACCGAGTTGACTCCAGACCGAGGAGAGGTAGTATTTCGGCCATAATTCCTTCACCCGAACTCCGATTGAGGCGATTCAATAGGCGTTGGAAAGCTTAGGATGAGCTCTTCAATGCTATTGATTCCATTTGACCAATTGTTTCTCTTAAATCCACCATTTTATGCATTAATTGAGTTTGATTCACCGAGTTCCTGTAATTCAATACAAAAACCACAACAGTACCCAATTCTAGACAAATATAGCACGAAGCACAATGAATATAGGGGTTTGAGTTACCATTTAAGTGTAAAGTCCGGTCAAAAAGCACATATAAATATGAGATATCAAATCCCCCCAAACTTAAACTTTGCTTGTCCTCAAGCAACGCCCTAAGTTCATAATTTTGGACTGTACTTAAACCTTAAACATCGAGTTACATCTCAAACCAAGAAATGTCATGAAACCAATTGCTACGCCTTAAGTTTTCACACTTCAATCAAATAAGTCAAACAAAAATTTAATTTCAAGAACCAAGTTTAGTGTTCTACAAATTAATTCATGCATCTCTTGGTCCTTATGAAATCTTTTCTCAAATTCAAGAACTCTAGCTTCACTTTGTCAATTCAAATGCGATCTAAAATTCAATTACCCGTTCTTTTCCATATTTCACAAAAATTTGTAAAGAATTTTATCAAAATTAGAAATTTTATGATGAACCCTTCTTAAAAGCAATTTCAAATTTTCACTAATTTTTTTTTGTGCAAGTCGAGCCGTGGGGCTTTACACCCTAGGGGATAATGCGGTATCATCGGCCTTAAGTTTGCTACTAGCACATGTCGCGCTAGGGAGGTTAGACGGGTGTTGCTCGACTATAGCCACGGTACACTTGGGCCATAATACTCAACAACTCCTTTACCAATGCTTTCGCACCGGGTCCGGTAGAATTAAGCATGAATTATCCAATTATTTCTCGCCTTCTTTGAGTTGTAATTCCTAACAATTCATGCTTAACCCAATACCCTCCAATTTGTGGCTAAGTTGGTGGAAAAAGACCTCAGTGCGTACTCGTTTTCACAGCTATTTTGATTTATTTTTTCCATTAAGTTTGCTTGTTGGTGATTCAAGCGATTAAAAGCATTTTCAACAAGACAAGGTTCATCTTTTAATTTCCAAAGTTCATAAAATTCTTTTTGAACAAAAGTTTGTCAAATACAAATCTGTTTACTCGGCAAAAACTTGTGAGAATCGACTTAGAATGTTTTAACAATTTCAAGCAACCAAAATCGAGTTCCATTTTTGTAAAATATTTTCAATTCGGCCCATTGGTGCAAAAATCAACAAGAAATATCAAAACATTCTAGGGTCCATCGAGAAAATTTTTTGTTTGACTTCAAAACAGTTTTAACAGTGTGAATTTATCATTTAAAATCCAAATCGAGAGAGACTAGGCACATACAATCAATTTTCAATCAAAAACTAGGCATGAATAGTGCAAAAAAAATGAGCAATTTCGATCAAAAGTTCGATTTTTCTCCTATTCCCTCCCCCCAAACTTAAATCAAACATTGTCCTCAATGCATTCGATCGCAAAGAAAAGTAAATATAAGGAGAAAAAAAAACTTAGCCAATTTTTGCTTTCCACCATTTCGATTTGCTCCTAGTTTGTTCTTTCGATTTCCAAGATGGCTCTACTCCTTTCCTTGAGTTGCTGTGCAATTCGTATGAGGTCGATCGGGGTTAGTTTGCTCACGTAACCCATGGTGCTCTAGCACGAATCACATCTTTCTTCATTTGTTTCTCAAAATTTTCCAAATCAAGGCATGAATTTCCATATGAATTCGTCTCTATTTGGCGTGGGGCAGCAGCGCTTCAGCGTGAGTAAACCGTGGCAGCAATGAAGGAGTTCAGAGGTAGCAACGGGACAAGTTTTCTTGTGGCATGCAACTCACATGAGGTCGTGCGTGGATCGTGTGTTTTTTTGTGCCTTGACCCGTGGTGCTCTAGCGCGAGATGCAAGTAGGACATCCACAATCAGTCAAAACCTGTATTTTCAACAATAAAATCCAAACCAACCATCAGTTTTTTTATAATAATAATAATAATAATAATAATAATAATAATAATAAATGAAAGATACAATATCTAGTCTCTCGTTACTAAAATAAATTCTAATATCAACACTGTCCCCGGCAACGGCGCCAATTTGATGAAGGCTTAAAACCTAGGAATCAAATAAATTTATAAACCTAGAGCTAACCTCACTAGTCGTTTTAGTTAAGCTTTAGGGTCGAACCCAAGGGACGGATTAATGAGTACCGGACTTTACTTCCTCACGAAAGCTAGACAATTAAATTTTTATGGAATTTTTGGTTGATTAAATCTAAAGGTGCAAGTAAATAAATATTTTTGGATATTTTAATTATCTAAAAAAAATCTAAATGCTTAAAGAGATGTTTTTGGTGTTTTAACAATATAAAAGTCGTCTTAGGTTCAGGTTTCACATCGGTTTGGACTCTAGAACATAGAACTTATCACTTTCGTGCATCAAACAGTGTTTTTCAAGCATATACCGCTCTGTTCGATCCGAACATATGGTATAAGTGTGTGGTTTTGACTCTTTATGAAATTTTATGCTTTGTGCTAGGGTTTGTTGGTCAAACCTAGATACTCTAAACCTCAGCTTTCGCTTGTTGGACTAGACACTGGTTCAATCACAACCTAACCTAATTAACTCGATTGGTTCACAACTTTTGGTATAGAATTTAATCAACTTAAACTTGTTTGTTGGAGTTCATAAGGATATCTAGAGGTCTTTTGGACTTGTCTAAAAGTTACACTTTTGGTGTCAACTAATCTCCCCTTTCGGATCTACGATTTATCCCAAATACTTTATTTGAACTAATCTTGTTTATCCTAACTTAGGCTTGACTAGATGCGGCCGTACAACTAGAAGGTGATTAGGAAATCACAAGCAATTCAAACAAGCAATTAACATAATTCTTAACAAAACAAATCAACAAAACATATCATATCATATCAAGTCAAATCACAACACATCGAAACCTAAATTACTTCCCTACTCCTAAGACAACATAAATCTAGCCTAACATGAAAGCAAAATAAGATACAAGCTCCATCAAATCAAAATATCAAGAGAATGAAAGAAATAAACCAAATATCGCTTCTAACTCAAGATACCGAACGTCCAGAGCCGTGGTTGGGTTGATTCTGTCGCCGTCGCGCCTAGAATTGCTCCAAAGATGATGTCATGGTCGTGCTATGATGAAAGAGGTGGAATCCCACGCCTTTCGGCGTGAGAACGGTGGTGGAAAGGTGCCAAAACGTGGTGGGATATGGAATTTCGTGTATGGTGGCTTCCGCCTTTTCTTCTAGCCTAGGGGAGCATAAATAGTGATATTCTGGACTTGGAAAGGAGGCTAGGGCGTCATGGCAAGAATTCATACCAAAATATTGAATTTCCATGCTTGAAAACTTGCCAAATGCACTATGTCGGCTCTCAACTCGGACCGAGTTGGCTCCAACTCGGACCGAGATGACAATTTAGCAGTTTTCTGACTTTCAACTCGGACCGAGATGGATCCAACTCGGACCGAGTTGACTCCAGACCGAGGAGAGGTAGTATTTCGACCATAATTCCTTCACCCGAACTCCGATTGAGACGATTCAATAGGCGTTGGAAAGCTTAGGATGAGCTCTTCAATGCTATTGATTCCATTTGACCAATTGTTTCTCTTAAATCCACCATTTTATGCATTAATTGAGTTTGATTCACCGAGTTCCTGTAATTCAATACAAAAACCACAACAGTACCCAATTCTAGACAAATATAGCACGAAGCACAATGAATATAGGGGTTTGAGTTACCATTTAAGTGTAAAGTCCGGTCAAAAAGCACATATAAATATGAGATATCAAATCCCCCCAAACTTAAACTTTGCTTGTCCTCAAGCAACGCCCTAAGTTCATAATTTTGGACTGTACTTAAACCTTAAACATCGAGTTACATCTCAAACCAAGAAATGTCATGAAACCAATTGCTACGCCTTAAGTTTTCACACTTCAATCAAATAAGTCAAACAAAAATTTAATTTCAAGAACCAAGTTTAGTGTTCTACAAATTAATTCATGCATCTCTTGGTCCTTATGAAATCTTTTCTCAAATTCAAGAACTCTAGCTTCACTTTGTCAATTCAAATGCGATCTAAAATTCAATTACCCGTTCTTTTCCATATTTCACAAAAATTTGTAAAGAATTTTATCAAAATTAGAAATTTTATGATGAACCCTTCTTAAAAGCAATTTCAAATTTTCACTAATTTTTTTTTGTGCAAGTCGAGCCGTGGGGCTTTACACCCTAGGGGATAATGCGGTATCATCGGCCTTAAGTTTGCTACTAGCACATGTCGCGCTAGGGAGGTTAGACGGGTGTTGCTCGACTATAGCCACGGTACACTTGGGCCATAATACTCAACAACTCCTTTACCAATGCTTTCGCACCGGGTCCGGTAGAATTAAGCATGAATTATCCAATTATTTCTCGCCTTCTTTGAGTTGTAATTCCTAACAATTCATGCTTAACCCAATACCCTCCAATTTGTGGCTAAGTTGGTGGAAAAAGACCTCAGTGCGTACTCGTTTTCACAGCTATTTTGATTTATTTTTTCCATTAAGTTTGCTTGTTGGTGATTCAAGCGATTAAAAGCATTTTCAACAAGACAAGGTTCATCTTTTAATTTCCAAAGTTCATAAAATTCTTTTTGAACAAAAGTTTGTCAAATACAAATCTGTTTACTCGGCAAAAACTTGTGAGAATCGACTTAGAATGTTTTAACAATTTCAAGCAACCAAAATCGAGTTCCATTTTTGTAAAATATTTTCAATTCGGCCCATTGGTGCAAAAATCAACAAGAAATATCAAAACATTCTAGGGTCCATCGAGAAAATTTTTTGTTTGACTTCAAAACAGTTTTAACAGTGTGAATTTATCATTTAAAATCCAAATCGAGAGAGACTAGGCACATACAATCAATTTTCAATCAAAAACTAGGCATGAATAGTGCAAAAAAAATGAGCAATTTCGATCAAAAGTTCGATTTTTCTCCTATTCCCTCCCCCCAAACTTAAATCAAACATTGTCCTCAATGCATTCGATCGCAAAGAAAAGTAAATATAAGGAGAAAAAAAAACTTAGCCAATTTTTGCTTTCCACCATTTCGATTTGCTCCTAGTTTGTTCTTTCGATTTCCAAGATGGCTCTACTCCTTTCCTTGAGTTGCTGTGCAATTCGTATGAGGTCGATCGGGGTTAGTTTGCTCACGTAACCCATGGTGCTCTAGCACGAATCACATCTTTCTTCATTTGTTTCTCAAAATTTTCCAAATCAAGGCATGAATTTCCATATGAATTCGTCTCTATTTGGCGTGGGGCAGCAGCGCTTCAGCGTGAGTAAACCGTGGCAGCAATGAAGGAGTTCAGAGGTAGCAACGGGACAAGTTTTCTTGTGGCATGCAACTCACATGAGGTCGTGCGTGGATCGTGTGTTTTTTTGTGCCTTGACCCGTGGTGCTCTAGCGCGAGATGCAAGTAGGACATCCACAATCAGTCAAAACCTGTATTTTCAACAATAAAATCCAAACCAACCATCAGTTTTTTTATAATAATAATAATAATAATAATAATAATAATAATAATAAATGAAAGATACAATATCTAGTCTCTCGTTACTAAAATAAATTCTAATATCAACACTGTCCCCGGCAACGGCGCCAATTTGATGAAGGCTTAAAACCTAGGAATCAAATAAATTTATAAACCTAGAGCTAACCTCACTAGTCGTTTTAGTTAAGCTTTAGGGTCGAACCCAAGGGACGGATTAATGAGTACCGGACTTTACTTCCTCACGAAAGCTAGACAATTAAATTTTTATGGAATTTTTGGTTGATTAAATCTAAAGGTGCAAGTAAATAAATATTTTTGGATATTTTAATTATCTAAAAAAAATCTAAATGCTTAAAGAGATGTTTTTGGTGTTTTAACAATATAAAAGTCGTCTTAGGTTCAGGTTTCACATCGGTTTGGACTCTAGAACATAGAACTTATCACTTTCGTGCATCAAACAGTGTTTTTCAAGCATATACCGCTCTGTTCGATCCGAACATATGGTATAAGTGTGTGGTTTTGACTCTTTATGAAATTTTATGCTTTGTGCTAGGGTTTGTTGGTCAAACCTAGATACTCTAAACCTCAGCTTTCGCTTGTTGGACTAGACACTGGTTCAATCACAACCTAACCTAATTAACTCGATTGGTTCACAACTTTTGGTATAGAATTTAATCAACTTAAACTTGTTTGTTGGAGTTCATAAGGATATCTAGAGGTCTTTTGGACTTGTCTAAAAGTTACACTTTTGGTGTCAACTAATCTCCCCTTTCGGATCTACGATTTATCCCAAATACTTTATTTGAACTAATCTTGTTTATCCTAACTTAGGCTTGACTAGATGCGGCCGTACAACTAGAAGGTGATTAGGAAATCACAAGCAATTCAAACAAGCAATTAACATAATTCTTAACAAAACAAATCAACAAAACATATCATATCATATCAAGTCAAATCACAACACATCGAAACCTAAATTACTTCCCTACTCCTAAGACAACATAAATCTAGCCTAACATGAAAGCAAAATAAGATACAAGCTCCATCAAATCAAAATATCAAGAGAATGAAAGAAATAAACCAAATATCGCTTCTAACTCAAGATACCGAACGTCCAGAGCCGTGGTTGGGTTGATTCTGTCGCCGTCGCGCCTAGAATTGCTCCAAAGATGATGTCATGGTCGTGCTATGATGAAAGAGGTGGAATCCCACGCCTTTCGGCGTGAGAACGGTGGTGGAAAGGTGCCAAAACGTGGTGGGATATGGAATTTCGTGTATGGTGGCTTCCGCCTTTTCTTCTAGCCTAGGGGAGCATAAATAGTGATATTCTGGACTTGGAAAGGAGGCTAGGGCGTCATGGCAAGAATTCATACCAAAATATTGAATTTCCATGCTTGAAAACTTGCCAAATGCACTATGTCGGCTCTCAACTCGGACCGAGTTGGCTCCAACTCGGACCGAGATGACAATTTAGCAGTTTTCTGACTTTCAACTCGGACCGAGATGGATCCAACTCGGACCGAGTTGACTCCAGACCGAGGAGAGGTAGTATTTCGACCATAATTCCTTCACCCGAACTCCGATTGAGACGATTCAATAGGCGTTGGAAAGCTTAGGATGAGCTCTTCAATGCTATTGATTCCATTTGACCAATTGTTTCTCTTAAATCCACCATTTTATGCATTAATTGAGTTTGATTCACCGAGTTCCTGTAATTCAATACAAAAACCACAACAGTACCCAATTCTAGACAAATATAGCACGAAGCACAATGAATATAGGGGTTTGAGTTACCATTTAAGTGTAAAGTCCGGTCAAAAAGCACATATAAATATGAGATATCAAATCCCCCCAAACTTAAACTTTGCTTGTCCTCAAGCAACGCCCTAAGTTCATAATTTTGGACTGTACTTAAACCTTAAACATCGAGTTACATCTCAAACCAAGAAATGTCATGAAACCAATTGCTACGCCTTAAGTTTTCACACTTCAATCAAATAAGTCAAACAAAAATTTAATTTCAAGAACCAAGTTTAGTGTTCTACAAATTAATTCATGCATCTCTTGGTCCTTATGAAATCTTTTCTCAAATTCAAGAACTCTAGCTTCACTTTGTCAATTCAAATGCGATCTAAAATTCAATTACCCGTTCTTTTCCATATTTCACAAAAATTTGTAAAGAATTTTATCAAAATTAGAAATTTTATGATGAACCCTTCTTAAAAGCAATTTCAAATTTTCACTAATTTTTTTTTGTGCAAGTCGAGCCGTGGGGCTTTACACCCTAGGGGATAATGCGGTATCATCGGCCTTAAGTTTGCTACTAGCACATGTCGCGCTAGGGAGGTTAGACGGGTGTTGCTCGACTATAGCCACGGTACACTTGGGCCATAATACTCAACAACTCCTTTACCAATGCTTTCGCACCGGGTCCGGTAGAATTAAGCATGAATTATCCAATTATTTCTCGCCTTCTTTGAGTTGTAATTCCTAACAATTCATGCTTAACCCAATACCCTCCAATTTGTGGCTAAGTTGGTGGAAAAAGACCTCAGTGCGTACTCGTTTTCACAGCTATTTTGATTTATTTTTTCCATTAAGTTTGCTTGTTGGTGATTCAAGCGATTAAAAGCATTTTCAACAAGACAAGGTTCATCTTTTAATTTCCAAAGTTCATAAAATTCTTTTTGAACAAAAGTTTGTCAAATACAAATCTGTTTACTCGGCAAAAACTTGTGAGAATCGACTTAGAATGTTTTAACAATTTCAAGCAACCAAAATCGAGTTCCATTTTTGTAAAATATTTTCAATTCGGCCCATTGGTGCAAAAATCAACAAGAAATATCAAAACATTCTAGGGTCCATCGAGAAAATTTTTTGTTTGACTTCAAAACAGTTTTAACAGTGTGAATTTATCATTTAAAATCCAAATCGAGAGAGACTAGGCACATACAATCAATTTTCAATCAAAAACTAGGCATGAATAGTGCAAAAAAAATGAGCAATTTCGATCAAAAGTTCGATTTTTCTCCTATTCCCTCCCCCCAAACTTAAATCAAACATTGTCCTCAATGCATTCGATCGCAAAGAAAAGTAAATATAAGGAGAAAAAAAAACTTAGCCAATTTTTGCTTTCCACCATTTCGATTTGCTCCTAGTTTGTTCTTTCGATTTCCAAGATGGCTCTACTCCTTTCCTTGAGTTGCTGTGCAATTCGTATGAGGTCGATCGGGGTTAGTTTGCTCACGTAACCCATGGTGCTCTAGCACGAATCACATCTTTCTTCATTTGTTTCTCAAAATTTTCCAAATCAAGGCATGAATTTCCATATGAATTCGTCTCTATTTGGCGTGGGGCAGCAGCGCTTCAGCGTGAGTAAACCGTGGCAGCAATGAAGGAGTTCAGAGGTAGCAACGGGACAAGTTTTCTTGTGGCATGCAACTCACATGAGGTCGTGCGTGGATCGTGTGTTTTTTTGTGCCTTGACCCGTGGTGCTCTAGCGCGAGATGCAAGTAGGACATCCACAATCAGTCAAAACCTGTATTTTCAACAATAAAATCCAAACCAACCATCAGTTTTTTTATAATAATAATAATAATAATAATAATAATAATAATAATAAATGAAAGATACAATATCTAGTCTCTCGTTACTAAAATAAATTCTAATATCAACACTGTCCCCGGCAACGGCGCCAATTTGATGAAGGCTTAAAACCTAGGAATCAAATAAATTTATAAACCTAGAGCTAACCTCACTAGTCGTTTTAGTTAAGCTTTAGGGTCGAACCCAAGGGACGGATTAATGAGTACCGGACTTTACTTCCTCACGAAAGCTAGACAATTAAATTTTTATGGAATTTTTGGTTGATTAAATCTAAAGGTGCAAGTAAATAAATATTTTTGGATATTTTAATTATCTAAAAAAAATCTAAATGCTTAAAGAGATGTTTTTGGTGTTTTAACAATATAAAAGTCGTCTTAGGTTCAGGTTTCACATCGGTTTGGACTCTAGAACATAGAACTTATCACTTTCGTGCATCAAACAGTGTTTTTCAAGCATATACCGCTCTGTTCGATCCGAACATATGGTATAAGTGTGTGGTTTTGACTCTTTATGAAATTTTATGCTTTGTGCTAGGGTTTGTTGGTCAAACCTAGATACTCTAAACCTCAGCTTTCGCTTGTTGGACTAGACACTGGTTCAATCACAACCTAACCTAATTAACTCGATTGGTTCACAACTTTTGGTATAGAATTTAATCAACTTAAACTTGTTTGTTGGAATTCATAAGGATATCTAGAGGTCTTTTGGACTTGTCTAAAAGTTACACTTTTGGTGTCAACTAATCTCCCCTTTCGGATCTACGATTTATCCCAAATACTTTATTTGAACTAATCTTGTTTATCCTAACTTAGGCTTGACTAGATGCGGCCGTACAACTAGAAGGTGATTAGGAAATCACAAGCAATTCAAACAAGCAATTAACATAATTCTTAACAAAACAAATCAACAAAACATATCATATCATATCAAGTCAAATCACAACACATCGAAACCTAAATTACTTCCCTACTCCTAAGACAACATAAATCTAGCCTAACATGAAAGCAAAATAAGATACAAGCTCCATCAAATCAAAATATCAAGAGAATGAAAGAAATAAACCAAATATCGCTTCTAACTCAAGATACCGAACGTCCAGAGCCGTGGTTGGGTTGATTCTGTCGCCGTCGCGCCTAGAATTGCTCCAAAGATGATGTCATGGTCGTGCTATGATGAAAGAGGTGGAATCCCACGCCTTTCGGCGTGAGAACGGTGGTGGAAAGGTGCCAAAACGTGGTGGGATATGGAATTTCGTGTATGGTGGCTTCCGCCTTTTCTTCTAGCCTAGGGGAGCATAAATAGTGATATTCTGGACTTGGAAAGGAGGCTAGGGCGTCATGGCAAGAATTCATACCAAAATATTGAATTTCCATGCTTGAAAACTTGCCAAATGCACTATGTCGGCTCTCAACTCGGACCGAGTTGGCTCCAACTCGGACCGAGATGACAATTTAGCAGTTTTCTGACTTTCAACTCGGACCGAGATGGATCCAACTCGGACCGAGTTGACTCCAGACCGAGGAGAGGTAGTATTTCGACCATAATTCCTTCACCCGAACTCCGATTGAGACGATTCAATAGGCGTTGGAAAGCTTAGGATGAGCTCTTCAATGCTATTGATTCCATTTGACCAATTGTTTCTCTTAAATCCACCATTTTATGCATTAATTGAGTTTGATTCACCGAGTTCCTGTAATTCAATACAAAAACCACAACAGTACCCAATTCTAGACAAATATAGCACGAAGCACAATGAATATAGGGGTTTGAGTTACCATTTAAGTGTAAAGTCCGGTCAAAAAGCACATATAAATATGAGATATCAAAATACTCAAATGTCTATCAGATACAACATCACATACCAAGGTCCCAACAGTTATATTCAGATGCTCATGAACTATTCCAATACTCATGACAGTGGCTCACCACAACATATGCACATGTATTCCAACTAATTACATGCACCTATAAATGCATATTTGACATAGTGTATAAGTTCATACTCAATAATTACTGTCTAACACACACATATGTTCTAATTAAATGCATTTTTTTCCACAGTATCTAACTCAAGTTACTGCTAGCTTACACAATACCAACTTTCATAATTCAACAATAACCATCAGTTATAGAGAATAAATTCCATAGCATACTTATCTTTCACAATTTCAGATACAATAGCTCCCAAAAATACACAAGCAATCCCATAAGAATATACACATATGTATATCTATATTTATATACATATATACTTCTATAACTGTCCTTACTTCTAATTCTCAGTTAGCATTTAGAACAACACAATTCAACATCTAATTAACACACAAATAAAGTATTCCTTAAAGAAAAATTATAACTCATCATTAAGGAGTATACCTTGCTCTCAAGATGGAGTTCATTTCCTCAAACTTTCAAGTAAAACCAGGGCTAAAATCAAGGCTAATCCAATCAGGAACAAGAACAAGTCCATACACCTACTCACTCAAGAAATCAGACAAAAATCAATGCAAATCTAACAAGCTCAAGAAGCAATCGATGAAATTAAACCAAGAAATAGATTGAGGTTACCTTCCTGGCGTCCTAGTTCTCTCTCTCCTCTTTCAAATTCCAAATCGAAAAGAAGCACAACCAAAACTCTAACTCAGTTTCTGTTTAATAAAAATGTACCTCGAGATAGTGACAAAGGACGAGAGAACAAAGAAAGAACATGTGCCAAAAAAGGAGAGAGACACGTCGCCTTCGCATTGACGAGCTTAACAGCCACAAAAGCACAAGGAGGAGAAGAAGCCTCCTCGTGACAAAGCTCAAGGTTCGGAATGAGGTGCCAACCCCTGAGTGGGCTTCTCAGAGGCAACCGCAAGCTCACCCACTCACATCGCAACACAGAGGAGAGCACCACGCTTGCGTGGGCTCAAGGTGTAGAGAAGAGACGGAGGAGAAAAAACTAGATCAGAAAGAGAGATGAGGTAGAAGGAGAAGGAGACTCGTCTCCTATCTTCAGCCTTATTTTAATGGATTTCTCTAGATCTTCTGTGGCCAAAATTAATGAGGCCCTTTAAGTGGTCAAGTTCTCACAACTAATTTTGTAAATTAGCTATTTCACTAATTAAATTAGTTTGACCCATCCAAAAGTTAGATTATTGTGGCAATTATACAGAAAATATTCTGAATTTTTATAAAACATTTCCATATTCTCAGATTACTAATCCCAACAAATTTTACTGTTACTAATTTAATTTATTTAATTTTTGATCATATAATTCATGATTAATACTAATCATGTTTATTCAGACAGAATTAGGACTTGATTTACCAACTAATGGTTGCTATTTTTACATTTTATGTGTATATTATTGGTATGTATGTGACATATTATTCACCTTGCATAGAAATACGTGACAGGTTGTATTGATGCACTCGCAAGTCCTCCAAAAATGACTCAGGGTGTGACAGTCATGATCCTAAATCTGTTTGGTCATCTATGGTACAACTCTTGTATGATACCTCAGATAACACTATTTTGCAGTGATTTAAATAGCGGCGATAGCGGCCGCTATAGCGGCGCAATAGCGGTGCTATATGGTAGACCGCTACGCTGCTAAATAAAAATTATATATTTAGCGTTTTGCCGGTAGCGGTCAGAATAGCGGTCATAGTGGCATTTAGCGGGTTCTTTAGCGAAAAATAGCGGTTATTTAATGGAAATAACAATCAGTATTAGTATTTTAGACACATCATTTTCATACGAAATCCGATTGACCCGATTTAAAGTTCCGTAGAAAGGTTAAAAAATAAGCTACAACTTTCATATTTTGAGTTTCATCAAATTATAAATATTTTATTATCAAACAAGCATGTAAAGAATGGTTCATCTAGCATTTATTAGAATTGTTTGATCATAATTTTTTTTATTATTTTAGACTGAACCTAATCTTTAAAAAATACTAATATATCTTTCAAAGAGCTAGGTATAAACAAATTACTAAACTAGATTTTTTCGGCATAACTTTATATTTTAATATTCTTTAATTGAATGTATGTCCATAACATAAAAATATAGGGTGGGAGGAAAATTATATTGCTTGTTGATAATGTTTTATATTGTGATCCGATAGCGCCCGCTAAATATCCGCTATTCGCTATCCACTACGGCAGAAGCATGTCCGCTACGAATCCGCTATTTAAACCTTTGCTATTTTGAATTCTTCTGTGGTATATTATGGTTTATCTGACATTCTTCAGTATATAATCTTCTTCAATGTCTCATACAGTGTTTCTGAGAATAGCTAGAATCTTGTGTGGAAATGAAATACAAATGAAATCTTCTCTTCCTCAGATGCCTATCATACTCTCTCAAATACCGAGTTATCCTTCTTGTTGGAAAAATAAAAACTCCACCGAAATTAAAAAAAAATTCTTTGACTTTTATTTTTTGGAACGTTTGTTGACTTAGGAGAATTTCCTTATAAGAGGTTGGCCCTATTCTTCCAGTCCTACCCAGCTCAATATGAAGGGTGCGTTTGGATGCATTGAGAAGAAGGAGGAAGAAGGAAAGAAGGGAAGAAAAAAATTATAAACAATCCAAACTCTTCACAAAGTTACACACTTCCCAATATTTCTTCCCACTTCTTCCCTTCTTCCATTCTTCCCACACCTATCCAAACGGAGCCGAAGATAGCCAAATTGATGAGGTTAGAGAGATGTTCGCCGAGTTCATGAAAAGAATTATTTGATGTTCCACCAGGTCCAGCTCAGTCTGCATGTTTTGAGTTTAGGTAATGTAGGAACTAGCTTAGGTACTGTTTGCTGAGATGTTAATTTGCTTTTGAGCTAGATTCATGTTTCTTAACATTAGTGTTTTGAGCTTAGGTTGGGGAAACATAGTTTTACAAAGGGCATGTGATATGATATACTATGTGAATGCATGATTTTGTGATTGTACTGTGTGCCATCACCATGGCTGAATTAAATCTTTTAAAGTTTTAGTTAATTTGTTTGCTGTTTTTTTTCTTTTGTGAATTAATGTTGTTGCATATGAATTAAATCTGATTGTTTGTTTCATTGAAATGTGATGTAATTTGTGTAATTGAATAAAATATGATATGGTTAGCAACATGGGCTAGCCACAGAAACATGTGCTATAATTGAAAAAAAATATAATAAATTTGTACCGGTTTTTAATGAAAATCGGAGCTATGTTTCTTTTGTGCTTTGCACCGGTTATTTTTGGAAACTGGTGTTAAACCTTTAAATTAGCACTTGTTTTTATGTGAAACCCGATACTAAATTAGCACCTGTTATTATGTAAGAACCGGTGTTACTTTTCTGTTAGAACCTGCTCGTTTGCACCGGTTCTTATTTTCGTTTACACCTCCTACCATACGCACCGTTTGCTAAACCGATGCAAATGTCATTTAGAAACCGGTGCAAATTGTATTTTTTGTGGTAGTGTTTCCACTTATCCCAGTTGCAACTCTAGCATCAATAAGTCCTCATATCATCTTTTTTCTTCACTTTCAATTTGCTATAAATGTATGGTCACTGGTCCAAATCCACTACAGGTTACCGTTTTCGGACTTTATCTTAGACTGTTGCAACTTCTTGTTGTCAATCAAGAGGGACCAGGAAATAAAAACTAAGATGTCATTTGAACTGCAACCTCGTGAAATATTTGAAAAAGCTCGTAATAAAAGAATCTTCAAGAGCACAAGCACCGGACGGATCTTTTATTAAAGGGTGCATTTGGATCGTTGGAAAAAAGAAGAAAAAGAAAAAAAAAATTATAAACAATCCAAACTCTTCACAAAATTACACACTTTCTAATAATTCTTCCCACTTCTTTCCTTCTTCCTTTCTTTCCACACTATCCAAACGGAGCTCAAGAGCAGCTGTACGGATGTAGACGCTTGGAATAAATACGCCCAAGATTTTAAGTCTTTATTTTTTGCACTTTTTTTTTTGCTGTATAGTTTACTCTCCTTTCTTACTTTTTTTTTATTTATGCACACTTGTATATTTTAATTTTTTTTATTTGAATAAAATTTGTCGCGTGGTGATAGCCACCCCTCAAAAAATAATGGCTCCGTTTGGATACGTTTAGAAATAAGGGAATAGCATTTTTCTAGACGTAAATTTATTTCTAATCATCCAAATTCTTCACAAAGTTACACACTTCCTAATAATATTCTTCTTATTCCTCTTCTTATTCCTTAACGATCCAAACGAAACCAATAATTTTTAATCATAATTTTTCTTTCGATCTTATAATTAAATTTGTCAAAATTTCTCCGACCTTAAGGCACTAAACTACAAGAAATCAAGAATAGTCAACCTCAAACTTAGTAATTGTCTTAGCCTAATTAGAATTCTCGTTTGATTTGCTAAAAAATTGTCGCCACAAAATTATCCATTATCCAAGAAGCGGCGAAACCATAAAGCTGACTTTCACTATTCACAATAATATACTGTTTGGTTTCCATTTAAATAAGTCTATTTGCAAATAAATATTCACGTTAAATCAAACAATATATGAATAAAAAATTTGAATTTATTCGAATACTTATTTATATTTAAAAAAATCTAAAATATGAATAAGCTCAAATTTCTTATTCACACCGCATCAGTGATTTAAATAGCGCCGCTATGAACCGCAATAGCCCCGCTATAGCGGTACGACTTGGTAGACCGCTACGGTGCTAAATTAAAAGTGCCGCTATAGCAGTGTTCATTAGTATGTAGTAATATTACTTAAAATTATATTTATTTTTTTCCTTTTATTTCTTATGGTGGCTATAATGGTAAAATTTAGCAAAATATAAATGCATTATAATGGTATTTTAGAGAAATATAGCGATACAATTTATTACTTGCTAGTATAGAATCACTATTACAAATATTTCTTTGGCATATAAACTCTGATTGACTTGATATAATATAAAGTACAATGAGATTTGTCTATTGCAATAATGAATTGTAAACTGTAGTGTTAAATTTAACTATCATAACATGCATATAATATAATATGATATTTAATTTTTAATTAAAGATATGTATATGATGTAATAAATAAGTACATTTGTATATGTCCGTTATGATCCAATAACGGCCGCTAAATGACCGCTATCCGCTATGACATGAGGTTGTCCGCTACCAACCCGCTATCCGCTATTTAAACATTTGCACCGCATCCAAATTAACATGCACGCTTGTTACGCTACACCGCCTAACACTGCACCCTAACCCCTCGGATCTTGATAAGCCATAATTAACTAATTAAGTGATCCGTTTTGCCTTTTTTTTTTTTTTCCCACATCCAAAACACGCTAACGCTACACCGCCTGGATCTTGATAAGCCACAATTAAGTGATCGGTTATGGCTTTTTTTTCCTGCTCCAATTGATGTCGTCATTAATGTCTATTAATTTGCATTCAAAGCGTAGAAAAAACAAAAGACCTTAAACAAATGTTTTGGATTATTGGATAAGTACTCAACAACAAAATTCTGTTCCCTCAGACTGAAAAGCGTCACTCTTCGTTTGGGCTGTTTGGATCGCTTAGGAATTTGAAGAATTTGGGAAATTTCTAATTCCTAGACATAAATTTATTGGAAAGTGTGTAACTTTGTGAAGAGTTTGAATTGTTTATAATAAATTTATACTAGAAAGATGAAATTCTCCAAATTCCCCGGGTCAATTATTTGTTCCTGGTCATAAAATATATACCAATATGCCTTTTGTGCATAAAAGTATGAAGTATGAATTGGACGATGTTCCGAATAAATTCTCTGGTCGATAATTATAGAAAATGCAATTGTCCATCACATAGAAATCTAAAAATAATAAAAAAAAAGAAAGCAAGTGTCAAGAAAAATTAAAAGGATGAACTATGAATTGGACGATATCCGAATATATATAATTCTCTGCACGATAGTTACAGAAAGTGCAATCGTCCATCACATAGAAATCTAAAAATAATAAAAGAAGAAAAGAAGTGTCAATTAAAATTAAATGTCAATTAGGGATGTTCAGAGCCGCCAGGTGCTTTAAATCCGCTAGTAAGCTATCTTGTTTAATGAGCAAAATTATTTCGCCGAGCTTTAATTAATTATACTTCTAAAGAGCGTTAGCTTGTAAAATCATAACTGGTTCTTAGTCTTTTTAAATCCTTGAGTACATCTCGGAAGATTAGTTCTCTTGAGTCTTAAAAATAAAAATAGTCTAATTAATCTTCGGCTAGATTTGATTTGTTAAGCTCACGTACGTGGCAAAGACGTCATGCAATGATGCAATATTTTTTTTATTAACGCCGGAGGATTTTGACAACCATAATGGCATGTGAAGTTGATGGCCTTCACACAAATATGGCAAAAGAGAATATATGGTTTATTTAAAAATAGTTGTGTTGCTGTACATATGCGCTGGACGCGACAAAAAAGTACAGATAATATAAAATTATGCAACTTGAGTTAGATTGATTACTGTATATAGTTGAAGACAATCAAGCAATCAGTCCTATGACCTTGCATTAAAACAAAAATAAAGAAAATAAATAGGAAAAAAAAGGCAAAAAAAAAAAATACAAAACAGAAAGGTCAGATTTTGAGATCGCTTTCCTTCTCCTTGGCACCGTTTGGATGCGTTGAGAAGAAGGTAGGAAGAAAAAAGAAGAGAAATTTATTACAATCCAAACTCTTTACAAAATTACACACTTCCTAATATTTTTTCCTACTTCTTCGCTTCTTCCCTTCTTCCCAACCTCATCCAAACGAAGCCCTTAATGTATATTGTTGGATACGCCATTATGCTTTTTTATTTTATCCGTCAAAAGTCAAGGCTACTAAATTCTAAAATATTTTGTAGGTAAATAATAAATAAATTTGAAATTTAAAAATGTCAGATTTGAAATTCGAACTGTAAATAATATTTATCTGATACGGTTAAAAAAAATTGGGTCAGATATCTATTGAACAAAAACAAGAATCAAGCTCTTATCTTTTAATTAAATGTTAAAAATATCTAAGTAAAGCCAAGGTTCAGCAGTAGTTGGGAGGTGTTTTGGGCAACCGATTTTTTTCTTACAGCAATATTTTATTTTTAAATGATTAAAGTGCCCTTAACATCAATCAATCAGATTTATTGTTTATCCTAAATTATTTTCTTAACGGTGCTTTATTTCTCTTTTAAGATTTATGCTAAAAGACAAATGTATTCTCCTTTTTAAGACTTCTTATGTACGAAAATTGATCATGCAGGGAATTTTTTTGTTGACTTATGTAACATTAAAGAAATTAATGGTTCCTTTGCATAAATATTTTACACATTTTTTTTCTTTATTTTTTGCTCAATAGCACTTTCACGTTGCCTAGAAATGAACTAACGAGTTTGTGAGATGACAAAATTCAAAATTCACCAGAGATGGTAAGAGAGGACAGATGAGATTTAAGATGTATAAGAGAATTTACTAAATTTTTAAAAGGCAATTTAGTTTTTTTTTAAAAAAATTATGTTGCTTGCAGAAAAAACTCCGTTGCCCAAAGCATCTTCCTAGTAATTGCTACCATCAACTACAACAACAATTAAGCTTTTTGTCACAACTAAACTGGAATAGGCTAGGGAAAAAACCAGCAAAATGAAGGTCATGGAAGAATAAAAAAATAGAAATAAGATAGCAATAATACCAATAATACTATACTAATAATAATAATAATAATTAATCTGCATCCTCAACTATTAGCTAAAAAATGACCTAAAAACCTATGAGATCACTCTTACTCCTTAATTTTTATGTCATGACTTCAATACGTGGATTGCTTACTTTCACGAGGCTCCTATCCAACACCAACTCATTAGAAACATTATATTATTTGAAGTCTCTTTTTACTATTTCCCCCCACATCAGGTCTACCACCGCCTCTCTTTGTTGTTAAAAACGATTGAGAATTCTACTACACATTGATGTCTTAGGGATCTACGTTAGATATGATTAAACCATCTCAAACTCAGGGGCGTAGCTAGAAATTCATATTAGCAGGGTCCATAATTTTTTTTCCTTGAAAATATATATACAACATAATGTCTAATATATATATATAGTAAAATAATAATTTTTAAACAAATAATTCTAAAATAATGTAACTTAAAAAATTCATGAAAGATCAAATATATCTATAACAATAACACAAGATCTAAAATAATATATCCAATATCTAAAATAATAATACAAAGCAATAAAAAAATAAAAAATTACAACAATTTCTATGAGTTTTCATTTGATAATTTTTACATAATAGTTTTTATTTTCACAAAATAAAAGGGTGAAAGGTTTTGTATTAAAAATATAATCTTGCTTATTTCGATAAAAAAATATACGACATGAGGAAACAATTCAATTTCTGATTTGCTGAGATGGGTCCTATGAATCTTTTAGATGGGTCCTTGCAATTTTTTTTATTTACATATAGGCTGTGTTTGGATGGTGGGAAGTGGGAAGAAGGAATAAGGAATAAGGAATTTTTTTCAATAAATTTATTCCTAACCATCCAAACTCTTCACAAAAGTTACACACTTCCCAATAAATTTACCCCTTCCCAATAAATTTCTTCCCTTCTTCCTTCTTCCTACCTTATTCTCAACACATCCAAACGGAGCCATAGACTATACTTCAAGTAAACAAAAAATTCAAGGTGGGTCTTCGCCACTGCTCAAACTATGTTCGATCAGTTTCTCCTCTATTGATGCAACTCCAATCGTATCATCACAGTAATATGAACAGCATCCATCCGGTCTCAACGAAAAGGACAGCATCATGAGACAACACTGTAGACTCTAATTAATGTGCATAGTTTCTTTCTTCTCTTCTCATTCTATGACTCCTTTCTCAGATAAAAGAACAAAAATTTCTTGAACCAATAATACACTGTCAAACTAGGCCTTCTCTTCTCATTCTATGACTCCTTTCTCAGATAAAAGAACAAAAATTTCTTGAACCAATAATACACTGTCAAACTAGGCGTGGATATCTGATTGTATTGGCGTCGTTGGCACAAGAAAGACGTGTACGTGCTGTCACAACGTTATGGTCGTTCCAACAGAATTGGATCACAGCCTTTCATATTTTTCCCTTTTTCTGAAATACTTCTTAATAATAATTTGCCTTTCATAGGGGCTGTTTGGATCGCTTAGGAATAGGAGGAATTTTTATTCCTAGACATAATGTATTGGGGAGTGTGTAATTTTGTGAAAAGTTTGGTTTGTTTATAATAAATTTATGTCTAGGATAGGAAATTCTCCAAATTTCCACTTGATCCAAACGGCCCCATATATGAACAGTAACAGAATGTATGATATATGTAGAAGTTTCATTCCAAGGATGTCGAATTCTTATCATGATACCGCCAATGACTATCAGACGTTGTATCATAAGGATTACCTCTGTATTTGTGACTATATAGAATTTTCCGAACCAGAATCTGTTGGGTTATTATGTATTACGAGCTGGAGAAAGCATTGTATTTGGAGCACAACCATTGTTCTCTACTGAACAAGAGTTCAATTCTATTCTACAAAGGATGGAAATGTGTTTTGTTAGAAGTTCGATATCCAAAGACCTGATTCTTTGTTCATCCCCAAAAATTTTGCACGAGACAAAACTGGATGTACTAATACTACTCTTATTTTTGAATTTTAAAGCACCATGAGAATACCAAATTGAATCGCATTAAGTTCCACGAGAATACCAGTGAGCCTATTGTTATCTTACTCAACCAGAACTCATTTCTAGAAGAATTAATGGTGGCCAGGCAGAAGAGGTCGACAACAAACTTGATAATTGATATCTGTTCATTACGTTAAGCGATCTACTTCTAGCTGCTATTACGTTGGGAATCTAATAAATTTCTTTTTTTTTTTTATGATCAAACTGAATTACTGAGGAGAGTAGCTAGGTTCAATATATAATAGATTACCATGAAGGAATCTAATCAAACTGAGGAAAATAGGTTCAATAATAGATTATCATGAAGAATATTATACTGGGGGTATTGACTTAACAACAGATAAATAATTTTAGAATGTTTATTTGGTTAGAAGTAAATTATTTTTTTGCCTCAGTATATCTTAGGATCCTGAACAACTAAAAGTATATTACATCATACATCGACAATTAAATAACTCAAAATATTTATATTACCCGAAGTCAAAGATTTAAAAAAAATACAAAATTAAACACTGACAACATGAAACAAAATTAAACAGAATCAATTATACCACACACCCATAGGTTTTGGAAAGAAAAAAAAAAACTGTACATTATACTATTGCAGAATGTGGAATGGTTTTCCTTTTGCAAAACATGCATTCTCACCAAAAAAAAATGTGTGCTATTGTTGAGTAAGAGAGCCCTGAATAATGGAGGTAAGAGACGGATGCACACGAGCTCGTTTGACAGAACGAGCAACACTCCTTCCTTCTGAATATTCCTCTCCCAGAGGCCATCGAGGTCTCAAATCATACTACAATTTTGTATTAATGTTCATTAAGAGTATGAAAAATATAGACATAAGTTATTTATCATTCATCACAGATTTCTTTTAAAAACCTGGAAATCTTCAGGCTCATTAGGAGGCGGTGGAGGATCAAATCTTCCCATGAGATAGTGTTCAATGCCAGTCCAAGCTATCATCACACCTTAAAAGCAACAACAAAAACAATCACACTGCTTGCATACGGGCAATGATAAAAAAGAAAACACAATCAAACTGCTGTATATTATAAAAATCTGAAACAGCAAAATACAGAGTTGCCCATTTTGAGTAAATAGTAAACTCATACAAGTAAAATTAACATAGTTTTTACCATTATCGGTACATAGGCGTGGAGGAGGACAAACAAGTTCTAAACCATTTCTTCCTGCTACATCATTCAACCGAGCTCTTACAAACCTGTTTGATGCTACACCTCCAGAAACCACCTAAAAATATACAAAGAAAAAGAGAATGTATTGAAGCAAAAAGTTATATCATGGACCTAAAGATATAAGTATTTAAAGAAAAGAGAGCATTAATCTAATTATTTTTCAATTACCAGATACTTGATAGATGGCTCAATCTTCAAAGCCCATTCCATGGCTCTCTGGCACCTCTCCTCCAAATGTAGGACTGCAACTCTCTACACAGAAGTATTATTTTCCAGTAAATGTTTCACTGACGCAATAGAGTGATAGTCATTGTCCATACCACCTAAGAGTTTCAGTCTTAAGACAAAATGGTTCCTCATACTAGCTCATTTGTTTACTAGTATCTTATATTTGTCGTCTCATCATTGAACTTTGGCAGTATTTCTTTGAGGTTACTAGCTTCAATCGTAAGGAAAAATCTTTTTCATTTCAGGTGAGGATTAACAATGCATAGCCTAACAACGTATGTTTCTCTTTTTGTCTTGCTTTCATATTTTCTATGTAATTTAATTTTTTTGGGATAAACCTAGATGCGTCTATTTGCACCTGGAAAGAGGCAGCAAGGTCAGCCCTAGATCTCCTATCATCCGAAGAGGCGGAAGAGATGGGAACATTTTCTGTTGGCCTGACAAAACAGATAAATGACATTAATCATGATTTCTATATGAAAAAAGAAGATAGCAGTTTCAATTAAAAAGACTAAGAAAAAGACGAACATAAAAAAAAATTGGCTCACAGATTTCGAGATTCAATAGCCAATCTAACTTGAGTCTTTAGGCCAGCATAAGAGAAGTTGCAATCCTTGTGTTGCCTCATTGGAACCTACAGCAACATAAAAATAGAAAAAGAAAAAGGAAAGGAAAGAAGACAACCATAAACATAGAGCTAGCCTTAAAAAGATAGTCAAGTATTGTAAACTTTAACTCAGATTTTGAAACTAAATAATTTTATATAAATCTTACAGAGAATTTTACAGAGGTGGCATCACCTTCAAGAGCAAGCTCCTCTAAAGCAGGCCCCCCACCTCTTCTCATGTCGAGGCCAAGCCACCTAGCTGTTTTATCATAAGCCTCACCAATAGCATCATCTATTGTTGTACCTAGTTGTACATAGTGGCCGAGACTTTGTGCAAGAATTAGAAGGTTGTGACCTCCTATGTTTAACGAAAATACAAAGAAATCAAAGAAATTTTCGTCTTACATAATGAAGTAAAATTCTTAAAAAAACTATAAAATAAAAATGGTACCAGATATAAGAAGAGCTAGGAAAGGAAACTGCACTTTCTTGTTCACTAGCCTGGGAAACAATAAGATATATCCAGAAAAGAAGTCATAGATGTTGCAATCTGATAACTACAAGATAAATTGACAATTAAATTTAATTTCGAAAACTATACCTAGCAACAAGTGCATGAGCCTCCATATGATGAACACCAACTATCGGCAACCTAAACTTGCCAGCAATTCTCCTTGCTTTTTGCACACCAACTAAACGTTCATAGTAAAAAATTATGATACCCAAATTATGACAGAATAGTAAAAAAAGAAAATGTTTACCTATCAGAAATTGCAAAGCTCTAGCTCTCAAGAAATTAAGGAAAAGAACGTGCTTTCACAATAATGGAATGTTAGAGAAGGTGGCTTTTTTCCAATTTTAAGAATAAGACGGACCATTTGGCTTCAAAAGAGTCATTGGTTCAAGCACAGCCCAATATTTCTGATGAGATGGAAGATTTGACCAATTTGTTCAGTACTAGCTAGAACCACGGTGTCATCCCAATAAAGCTATTAAGTAATATTAACAGACAAGATAAAAAAAAACCCATGAAAAAAGAAACACCAGATTGCCATCCTAATCAAGGTACTATTAACAAATGGAACACAATGAAAAAAGAAAATATATACCTCTTAGACAAAGACTAAGGCCTGGACCAATAGTCACAGCAACTGCTGATAAATTCTCTTCTGTCAGTTTTGCATTATCCAATGTTTGTTGAACTACCTTTAATAAGAGAAAATTATTGTAAAGCTAGAATTCATTTATTGCCTAAAACAAAATATATAACAAATTTAAAGTCAGACCTCACCTCGTCAATTGCCAAGGCATGTGCTTCCTCTGCCATTTTAGGAGCAACGCCACCATACTTCACAAGTAAATCTGCCTTCACCGGTTTTAAACAGAAGAGAACCTCATCAGTGGATACTAAATTACTCATCACTAAATAAACACAAGCTACATAAATTAAAACAGAACTAAAGAAATAAGACTCACCTGGGAAGATACTACTTGGCTTAAAATTTGACCATCACTTCTAACCTATTAAATGAGAATGCTCGCTTAGTAATTCAATTTATGAAATATCTTACAATTTCACTGTTATAAAGCAAAAATTAAATGAGATAAATTATGGAGAAATAAGAATTGCACGAACCACAGCGGCGGCTGTGTCATCACAACTGGTCTCAATTCCAAGCATTACCACATCATGACGGGAAGAAAAACTCGGAACGGAGCGAGTTGCGACTCTGGTACATGGTTTCAGAGAAGGAGAGGTGAGCGATCGGTTCGCGAGGTGAGAAATGAGAGAAGGTTTGCGGAGACGAGGGATGAAAGAACGAAGTAGAAGGAATTTGAAGCGGGAAAGTGATGGAGCGAGGAGAATGGAGGCCGCCATTAGTGGACTAGAGCGAGCTTGTGAGCTCAGATTCTGTGTGTTGTTTACTTGTTTTGACAAATGAAATGAGAAAAACGGAGAAAGGTTTGGAATTTGGATGATGGAACTGAACTGGATATAGATATCCAAAAGAGGCCATCTCCATGGGCTTTGTCTGATTGAGGCCTGGATAAATATATGGGCCTTTTGAAATGCACTGATTTTTCTTATGAGGCTTAATTAGATCTGTTGGAACGGGGTAAAAAGTCCAATGAACCGAAAAATTTTAAAATAGTATTAAATTAATATAATATATTAAAAATAATATTAATATAATAATATTTTTTAAATAGTATCACGAGATCGGAATCCCAGATTCCGAACGTAAGATCGGATTCCTGGATTCCGATCTTAACCTTTTAATTTTTTTATATATTATTTATTTAATTTATTAATTAGTTAAATAATTAGAAAAATAGATAATATATTGTAAAAATATTGAAAAAATATGGAAAAAATCAGGAATAATTACATTAAATTTTATATGTAATTTAGTATTTTTGGAGAAATTAAATTTATTTTCATTTTAATTAATTTATTTAATTAAAATATAAATTTTTATAACTTATTTAATTAAATGAATTGTACCATTTAGAAAGGATTATAAATTTTCAGAATTTGCAGGGATACAAAAGTATAATCCTTTCAGAATGTACAAAGTTTTATTAATCCTTTCTGCATTTGCAGGGATACAAAGGCATAATTTGAACATTAAAACTTTAAACAGACATAACTTTTGATAGGAAGGTCCGTTTGGCGCAAACGAGGACATTCCGGAAAGCTGGCGACGAGATCTACACATGTTAACGGGGTGTAACCCCGTAACGACCATTTTCGAAGTCAAAAAACGCTCTCTGAACTTCCAAAATCCACTTTGAAAGTTTGCAAACCTAAAAACCACTCTAAATTACTAAAAATATTTTTAAAATCATAAATTAATCATTAAAAAGAGAAATGCAGTAAATCAAGTGAATTTAGTCTTTCTTCTCCATCTCAGTAAAACATCAATCTCGTGTGATTCCTTTCTAACGCAATCCAGAAAGTGCTTCCTTGATCATGAGACTCGATATGATTGTTTAATATATAATATGAAAATAATATATACAGAGGACGACATCCGGGACGCATATCAAATAGTTGTTTAAATTAATTAAAAATTTATACTTAATTATTCATTTTTTAATTAAATAAATTAATTAAAAGGAAAACAAATTTAATTTTCCAAAAAAAAACACTAAATTACATATAAAATTTTTTTTAATTATTTCTGATTTTTTTATATTTTTTCAATATTTTTAGAATATATTATCTATTTTTCTAATTAATTAACTAATTAATAAACTAATAAAAGGAAAAAAATTTCCCAAAAAATACTAAATTACATATAAAATTTAGTTTAATTATTCCTGATTTTTTTCATATTTTTTCAATATTTTTACAATATATTATCTATTTTTCTAATTATTTAACTAATTAATAAATTAAATAAATAAATAAATAATATATAAAAAAAATTAAAAAGCTAAGATCGGAATCTCGGATTCCGATCTTAGCTAAGGTCGGAATCCGGGATTCCAATCTTAGCTAAGATCGGAATCCAGGAATCCGATCTTGCGTTCGGAATCTGGGATTCGGATCTCGTGATACTATTTAAAAAAATATTATTATATTGATATTATTTTTAATATATTATATTAATTTAGTATTATTTTTTAAAATTTCGGTCCTATGAAGTTATGAACCACAGGGCTGACAGGTGCAATCCACTAAACAAGATTTTAGTATGCAATCAACTGCTGTAAAAGCAAACAAACCAAATTAAACAAGGTTTTAGTATACAATTAGGGCTGAAAACGATAACTGTCCAAACCGTCCGATCGTTTCGTTTCGTCCGAAACGAAATGAAACGATAACGGTATAAGATTATGGTTTCGTTTCAAGGACGAAACGAATGACGAAAATAGATACAGTTTCTCCATGAGAACGAAACGATAAGCGAAACTTACTTGTTTCGTTACCGTTTATTCCGCCTGTTTCGTCTGATATTCTACACTTTTGTTATTTTTTTAGCGCAGAGAAGAAATGACGGAGAGTACGAAGGCGTGAGTCGCGCGACTGAAATTAGGTTTAGAGGCCCCGCTCCAATCCATCATTTCTCCGCCATTCTCACATTCCCCTCTCTCTCTCTCTCTCTCTCTCTCCCACGCTCTACTCTCCGCCGTTGTCAATCTCACATCACCTCTCTCTCTCTCGTACATGCACGCTCTGTACGAGCTGAGCAACTCCGCCGACGAGGAAGATGGAGTTAACTCCAATCTTACCCAAAGCCCAAGATGAAGTTAAAGATAAAAAATCTGTGAAATAGGCAGATGGAGTCAAGGAAGTGAAAGATGTGAAGGAGATTCACAGTGTTCCTGCCAAGAAGTGAGTCTCGGCTCCAAACCCTTTTATCTCAGACTGTAACGCAGAGCCAAACCCAACATGCATGTCAACAGTAGAGAAGCAATTTAAGAAGTTCGGGCAGTGAAGCCGATACATGCTGTAATTGTTTTTCTAGTTTACTGGTACCAGTTTTCAATTTTCTCTTTCTTTGAGCAGTCAACTTTATGTGATTTCCTCAATTTTTTACTCTTTTTCATTTTTTGTTTTGATTTCATCAAATAAGTGGGATTGGATGCCTAGATGTGTTGTGTAGCAAAGGGGTATTCACTGGTACAGATCGTATTCAATATTAGCAGTTGGCTTTTCTAGTGTTATTCAAAATGAAGAGGGAGCATCTAATGTAAATGGCAACTAATTTTCTGTAACTTTTTTCTTGCTTCTTAAAGCATGCAGGTTATGTGTAGTTTTTAGTTTGCTTTTGTAATTGCTTAAGTCACCATCGAGTGACTTGTAAGTTTGTAACTCTCTTCTTTTGCTTAATTTGGCTTTAGTGAAATTGCTTAGTTTGACTTTAGTGTAATTAGTTATTACTGGTAATGGTTTTGTGGTTCTGTGGTACTGCTACTATGCACGTGATTGTGGAACTGGTATTGGTATTTTTTATGTACTGGTTAAACAATTAAAACGGTCAAACCGTTCATTCAAACGAAACGTCAACACAAAAAAATGACTTGCGTTCATAAGACGAAACGCAACATGCAAAAAAAAAAACATTTCGTCAGGTAACACGCAACGATCAACGCAAGGGCACATTTGCGTCATCGTTATAACCGTTTTGCAGCCCTATATACAATCAATTACTATAAAACAAACAAACTAAACAAAATACAATGAATAAATTACAACAAATACAACAAACAATATAAATGAATATAACATAAATTGAACAAATAAAGCAAATAAGTGAACATATACAACAAAAGTAAAGTAATAAATGTAAAACAAAATTATAAACTATAGTTGTAAAAGAGATATCAAAACATTATTGAATTCAAATCTTATTACTATGGTTGTAAAACAAAAGTAAAGTAAAAAAATGTAAAAACTAAAACGAATAATTTAAAAGAAAAGTAAACTAACAATCTGAAACTGGTTATCTATGCTTTGAAAACAGAGCACCCCAGCCAGCTCTAAAACTGACGGCATACCCTTACAACGCCTGAAACTGCGAATTTCATATATACCATTAGGATGATCATGTAATTAGTCACATCTCACTAATTAAATCATTTCTAATATGATAAAAAAATTAAATCATTTCTAATATGAACATAGAGTCTAGCACAAATATTCGGTAACTCGGCCGTTTTTCTTATAGAAACATATTAAGCCCACCAAATAAAAACAAAAAAAATGACTATTTATATTTTCTATAAAGGTCCGACTCCAATCATCCATCTCAAGAATATTTAATTCAGCTACTTGAATTCAAAATGACGCAGATTGTTTAATTAAAAATCCATTCGAACTTCCCCACATTTGATTATTTTACTTCTTAACTTTTTTTATAAGATAAATTGCGTCTAAGTCATCCAACTTATTTTTAAATTAAATATCTATGAAAAACCCTCCAGTCGGATTTCGAATATGCGATCTTTCACTTAAAGTGCATTACTCTTTGCCATTAGACCAAGAGCTAGTTCTTTATTTTACTCCTTAACTAGTGAATGAGATTCCGAACCGTCCCACCAACCTTTCACGTTTATATATAATAGAGTTTTGCTTTGGTGAGTTGCAACTCACGGGAGGGTCTGTGATTTACGATCATAACTTCTAGATCTAGTTCAAAATGACCAATCCAAACCGTCTAATATGATCTCCCAATTGAAATCTCCATGCAGACCAAATTTTATATTTTTCAAAACTTTTAAGTATTTTTCAGATTTTTAAAACTACTATTTTTTAACGGTCCAAAACTAATTAGATTAATGATTTTTCAAAATTTTTAAAAAATACTTAAAAATTTCGGGAAAAAAATATAAAATTTGATATGCATGGAGATTTCAATAGCGATATCATATTGAACGATTTGGATCGGTACTTTTGAACTAGATTTAGGAGTTTTGATCTCAACTCACAAACCCTTTCATGAGTTGCAACTCACCATAGCAAAACTATATATATATATATATATATATATAGAGAGAGAGAGAGAGAGAGAGAGAATGGCTAACGCGCCATCAATGGCACGTGTTCTCAATTTTCTATCGACTCATTTTTCGAGATTCAAAATTCAAACGGTCGATCAAAATCGTTTAAGTTTATCACAATATTGAGATACCTTTGGAGACCAAATTTTATATTTTTTTTTTACTATTTATTATGATATTTTCAAATTAGAGGGTTTGAAATACTCTAATCATAATGTTTTTTAAAATATTATAATAAATTGCAAAAAAAATTTGAAAAAAAATATAAAATTTGATCTCTAGTGGATGTTTAATTTGGGAGTGCAATTTATTTTTCAGAGTTACGTTGCCAGTTTTTAGCTCTCTTCATTGCCTCCTAATCGATCCACCCTCCTCTCCCTCCTCCACCGCCTTCTCTACGTCGCGACCCTCTTCTCCTCTTTTTCTTTTCCACACATACACCATCAGACCGTACCTTGTAATAAGTTAATAAAACAAGGATGACCCTGAAGTGGTTAGTGACAATATCTACTTAAATTATTACCTACGACAGATCAGTTTATTTTTTTTCATTAAAGGTAAGATTCCATTCATCACAAGAATATTCAATTGAGATTCTGCAATCCAAAGACCCACCATCTATAGTTGTATAAAAGATTATGTTCATAATTGCGGACCTTTCACTCATTAAGTCATTAATAGTTGCCAAGGGGTCCTCTTAAAATTGTCACATGTATATTAATAAAATATAGTGCAACTATGAGTCCAGGTACATTTTGGTTTTTAGTTAATTATGTACTCGTAAGAGAAACGGACATTGACATGTTGATGTTGTGCACTAGTTCACCAACCGGCCAATTATTGGTTGTAGCCTTGTGGACTATTTGCTCAAACCTCTTAGATTCATGAAAACGAGTCCAATTACTCCAAACTAAACAAATACAATAGCACTTGAATAACGGCGTTGATCAGTTATCACAAATGTTCTAAAAAAATACTTTTCTGTAAAGATTTCACTGAAATTAATCAGTACAAGTGCACATTAATTATTATAAATAATTTGAGAATTATAACTTCTCTATCATGCTTTAGAAATTAAAAAAAAAAGGTATTTTTTTCGTGCAAATTTGTTATCACTACACCATATTTGAGCATTAGTACCGGTTTTATACATATTATTAGTACCAAAACCGGTACTAATAATAGGGATACTAAAAATAATAAAAAACTGGTACTAATAAACCGGTACTAAAAAGAGGTGGAAAGTGGTGGCAAACACAATTAGTACTGGTTTTTAACTAAAAACCGATACTAAAAATATTACATTTAGTATCGAGTTTTAATTAAAAATCGGTACTAATTATATTTAAAAAAAATCGGATTTAATTTTAAAAGTTTAGTACCGGCTTTTTTTAAGTAAAAACCGATACTAAATTAATTTAAAAAAAAATTAATCAAACGAACTTTATTGAAATTGACTAGTAAATTTTCTTTATTGAAATCAAATTTGTGCTATGTAAATTTTCTTTTGTTGTATAAATTGACTGAAAGAACCAAACGAACTTTATTGAACAATACTCCACAAACACAAAATCAGAACCAAACGAAACATTATACGCGAACTGTCTACACAAAAACAACAAATTGATGAACCTAAAAACTTAAATGGAAAAGAAGCTATTTTTACCTACAGAAACGAAGAGCTGAACAGAAAGGAAGGCAGTAAAGATCAAACATACCATAAAAGCAACCTGAAGAACCTGAAACAATAAAATGAAATGAAAGCATTAAGGTGAAGTAAAAAAAAATAGAGAAAAGAGTAAACAGATGACAGAATCAGTGCATTGACAACCAAAAATTAGTATTAACTATTAGGTAATGAATATACAGGGAGTCTTAGTTGGTTTCTTGTGAAAACGATCTAACTATTAGGTAAATGAAAGGGAAATTTACCTGAGGAAAGGAACAACAACACGCAGGGGAAATTTACCCCTTCATTTCTTCCTTTTCTGCCTCAATCCTGATAGGTTTCATGGTTAATTCTGAAATTTTTCTTGCAGCCCTGTGATCTTTTGGTCTTGGTCTAATTATGTTTTTTTCTATCTCCATGAAATCTATCAGGTGTGGAATTAATGGGAAGGAATTTGTCTTGTAAGAGTCACAAATGACTTTAAAGTTTAAAGAGAGAGGAGATATTGAGAGAAGAGAAGGCGGTTGTGAGTTGTGATTTTGAAGAGAGAATGAGACAAGGTTTAATCGACTGAAAAATAAAAATAACCGTTTTTCAATTAAAAAACCGGTACTAAAAATTGCCTGAAAAAAAACCGTTTTTCAATTAGTACCAGTTTTTTATAAAAAACCGGTACTAAATAATTGATTTTTAGTACCGGTTTTTTTATAAAAAATTGGTACTAAATTAAAAACAGTTTTTCATATTTTTTGGCACTTTAGTACCGTTTTTTTTTTAAAAAACGGTACTAAATAATTGATTTTTAGTACCGGTTTTTTATAAAAAAATTGGTACTAATTGAAAACGGTTATTTTTATTTTTGTCTGCATTTTAGTACCGGTTTTTTTTATAAAAAACCGGTACTAAAAATCAAATATTTAGTACCGGTTTTTTATAAAAAAATCGGTACTAAATGAAAATCGTTTTTTTTATTTTTTTCAGCGATTTTTAGTATCGGTTTTTGTCTGACAATTACAAAATTGCCATGATTTATTATTAATATCGATTTTTTTAAAAACAGGTACTAATAATTTTTTTTGGTGCAGTGTATGCACAACCAATGACGCTTAGAACACATTTTATTTCTAGATATATCAAACCATTGGACCAATAAAAAAAAAGATTTAACTAAAAGAAGAAAGAAGGATCTCGATCTCTCTGTTTGTACCATAAATATATAATTAAGTCCCTTTCCTTCATTAGTTAATGGCAGTGCCAAAAGTCTAAACACTACAATTTCAATGATGAATTGATGTTTATTAATTCCATTACGTGCAGAAATGGAAATCTTTATTAGAAAAACAAGAAGTGAACGGTTGAACTAAAGTTCATATATAAATTAATATTTCGGGTCATTGTTGTAACCTATGAATCGCTGCTGTTGCTCTCATGGAAAGCCAAAGTTTAAACTTGAACTGGATGCAACTGATTCAATTTGCATGGTATCTTTCCAATAATGTAAAATAAATGAAAAATAAATGAATATTCATTTATTTTACATTTGACTCTAATGGCGTTTCTCCTTTCTTTGTTATTTTCAATTCACTTGTTTACCTTTTGGACTTGCACTAATACTAATCTGCCTGGGAGCATCAGAGCTTTGGCTGGGCTTTCAAGCTGCTGCATAGAGCAAAGAGAAGAATGACCACACAACTAAAGACACATCTACAGCTCACAACTAATCACTGGCTCTACTGCTTTGTTTTAGCAAGATTGTTTGTTGTTTCTTGCATGGATAACTGGTGGGGTTTAGTTTACTTAGTCTGAATGATTTCCTTGCGGCGGACTCTGATTTCTTTGGGGTAGTCCGGAAATAATTTAGCTTATTCTAACTTTTGTTTGTTCTATAATAATTTGCCTCGCTTAAAGAAAGCTGCTAATCCTGCTTGGTTGCGTTTATTTAAAAAGAAAAGAAAAAAGAAAATAGGAGTCTTGCTGACGACAGCAACAGTAATTGAAGATTCCATACAGATTATAAAAGATTCTTCTGGATTACAGAAGATGCTGATCAATGATTGATATCGGATCCTCATTGTTTGGTATTAGAATCTTCTCTGATTGGTATGAGAATCTTGTTTGAATATTCATGATATATTTGTTATCTGTCATAGTCAGAAATAAATTATATGATATCTCTCTGTACCAGTATATATGGACGAGACTCCTTAGTCCTCATGTAATAGTCATGCAAAAGCAATAACAAAAATTCATCTTCTATATTTCTCTGTTTCTGTTTCGTTCTGTTTCACTTGCCCCTATCTTTTGATAATCCTAGCTATTGTGTTGCCTCTACGGAAATTTCTTCTTTTGTATATAGTATTTGCATTTCATCACCAGCGTATAGAGTTCACCAGAGACATTTTACGGTGGAATCTTAATTTTGGTCATGTTTAATATTTTACGCCTTGGTTTGTGTTGTTTTGCCTCCAAAAACATTTCATGCAAGTGGTCAAAGAACTTTACTCTTGTTGCAAGAAACCCATCAAAATCACATCAACATCTAAGATATTAATTAAATCCCGTGATTTTTTTTCTCTATTATTGACCATTTTTTAATTTTTTGTATTTTCTATAATTAAAAATATTTTATTCTTTTTAATACATTAAAAAAAATTGTGTCGATCATTATTTTAAAGTAGTTTATGCTGAATTAATATCATTTAAAAAATATAGCGCGACGAAACTAAGATAGTTCATTCTGAATTTTGTCATCTAAACAAAATATAGCACAATAAAGCTGCGACTTATGTTATGTTATAAATAAAATTGCGTGGGGTGTACGATTTTAAACGGTTAATTTTAGCCGGACGCGGAAGCGTCCAATATTATGTGGGATGAACAATCTTTTTGTTTATGGAACGTGCTATGAATATATATTGCTGGGCGAGTATGCTATAGGAAACAAAATGACCCGATTCATCAACATACCTGGAACTGGCTGCCGATTTTTTTCTTTTTCCATCGTGTCAGCCCTTTTTCATGTAACTCCATAGCTATTGAAAGGGAAAAAAAAAAATTAATATGTCATCGGCTCTTCTTTCTTCTCTGTTCCGAGCACCACAACTCTTAATCTGCATGAAAATATCCTTTCTTCTCTGTTCCGAGCACCATAACCCTTAATCCGCATAAAAAATATCTCGTTCAATATAAAGGAGGATTATAAGACAAGCGAACCAAATAAAAACAAACATAACATAATGTAGATTAAGAAATATGTAGTAGATTAAATAGAAATAGGAACATGATTGTCTAAGTTACGAATAAGACTAGTATAAGGTACTCATACGAAATGTTGTGAAACATATATATATATAGAGAGAGAAAGGCTAATGTGTTATCGATGGCACGGAGGGTTTCATATTATCGAGTTGTTTTTCAAGATCTAAAATTCAAAATGTAAATTTGAACTGTTCAAGTTGTTTTCCATACTGAAATATCTTTGGAGACCAAATTTTATATTTTCTTCAACTTTTTTTTTCTCTATTTATTATGATATTTAAAAAACCATTATTAATTAAAGTATTTCAGACTCTCCAATTTAAAAATATCATAATAAATAACACAAAATTCAAAATATATATATAAAAATTTGATCTCCATGAATATTTTAATATATATAGAGAAAAAGTTAAACGGTTCGAATTACCTATTTGATATTTGAATTTCGAAAGATGACTCGATGATACACGAACGATCCGTGCCATGGATGGCACACTACCCTTTCAATCGGAAGCAAGTTAACATCTATATTCATATTTTTCTTCCACGAGAGGGCATTTTAGTCATGATTTCAAAAAATAAGTTTTTAATACAAAAATTCATTACAATTATTGAAAATGGTATATATACTATTTAAAAAGAAGGGACATTTTGATTTATGTCACTACAAAAATTTAAAATTCATAAAATATGTCATCATTAAATGACTAATTGTTTTTTGCCATTGACTTGTTAAAATGGCCATCCTACCCTTTTGAATATGCCATTCTAAAACATTAAAATTCGAGATTTGTCATAGGAATTAAAGAAATCGATTATATGCCACTGAAAAATAATAAAAATTGAATTTATACCACTATAGAATAATAAATATCAATTTTATGTCACTCTGACTCTGTGCTTAAAAAAGTTCATTATACCAATAATAAAAGAATTTGGTTTCTCATCTCACTAACAAAATTAAACATTTAATAATCGTTTCTCATTTGCAGTAAAATTAGTTAGTTGAATTTTTATGCTATAATCTTGCAAAGAATAATCAATCTCCACATTTGTGCTACTCCCATGCACAGTAAAGAACAACTAAAAGCAAATTGCTGCCGCATTTGTCCTCCTCCGTGGACCAGTAAAGAATAAAGTCCCTTCATGAATCATTAATTTTTCAAAGAATTGCGCTACTGTTTCAGTTTATTAATTTCTCATGAACAAACCATTCCAATTTGGTTTTTTTATTTTTAGCAAATGACCTTTGTGCATATTTAAACGAAATAAAAACAATTACTCAAACAGTAAAATAAAATATAAAAAACGATGAACTTTTATGAGATATTCAAAAAGTTAAGTAGATTTTAAGAAAATTTAGAATTCACCATTCCTCCATGGAGAGGAGATAGACTATAAAGATTAAGGGGACGGACGTTCTTTTTTCTTTCCCATAGGACTTTCAAACCTAATTAACATGCCTAATTAGCTAAAGATTAACCAAGGAATTTTTGAAATTACTGACATAATTTAAAATAACAAATATAGAATTTACTAATATTTTGGAAAGAACTAGTGGTACTAGTGGTATAAAACAAATATTGATAATTTTATGGTGGTATATTTTCAATTTGTCATTTAAGAATGACATATTTAAAATTGAGAAATTTGATAGTGGCATAAAATAAATTTTCTCTACAAAGAATTGAAAGGTAAATATCTATTTGGATGAATTAAGGGCGAATTACCAAATAGAAAAAATTAAGAGGTTTGCTGTCGATTTAAAAAATGGACTTGGATTCCTATAAATTAAGCCTCCGAACACTCCCGCATTTTATCTCAGAACACGAATCTTCTAACCCAATGGGTCCCTCGCCAACCACCTCACGCCATTTCATCGTCTTCTCTGGCTGTCTCTTACTAGCCATATTCCTAATTTGTTTCTCATGAACAAACCCTTCAATCTCCAGCACAAAAACGAATAGGCTAAACAGAATTGCTATATCATCTACATCCCCACAACACCCACTAGATCCACTGTCCTTGGACGAAATCTCAACCATCCACTCGGTCCTTAGATCATACCCGCAATTCTCTTTTCCCAACGCATTCCCGTCGATCCATACTTTATCTCTTGAAGAACCGCCAAAATCAGTTGTTCTAGCATGGAAACCAGGCCGCACGTTTCCTCCTCGTCGTGCGTCAGTTATAGCATTTGCATCTGGCAAGTCTCATGTCTTGACAGTCGACATAAACTCTCGAACAGTACTACTTCACGAAATAGTCACGTCGGTATCCGGTTACCCCATGCTGACACCCGAAGACTTAGCAACGGCAGCTTTGATACCCTTCTCCAACTCGACATTTCTCGACTCTCTCATTTCAAGGGGAATTGACCCGTCCGACGTCACGTGTGCACCTCTCGCTTCAGGTTGGTTCGGTCCTTTGGAAGAATCACGCCGTCTGATGAAAATCCAGTGTTATTCTCATAAAGACACTATGAATTTCTACATGAAGCCGGTTGAGGGACTAACCGCACTCGTCGACATAGACCGTAATGAAACACTTCATATATGGGGAATTGATCGGAAGATTCCTATTAACAGTGATCCAGACACTGATTATAGATACGAGGTGCAAAAGGAGAAGGATCAACCTTCCTCATGCAAAGTAAATCCTATTTTCATGATCCAACCCAAGGGCCCAAGCTTTGAGGTAGAAGATAAACACTTGATTAAATGGGCCGGGTGGGAGATGCATGTCCGACCCGATGCCAGAGCTGGCGTAATAATATCTCAGGTAGAAAGCCGGATATTTACTTCGTGTATAAAGTTCTTTCCTAAGTTAAAAACTTAATATATATTTCTTACTGCAAATTATTTTAAAAAATTCCATGAATTTTTTTTAATGTTTAAAAACTTTTTATACCAATTTAAGTTAAGGTTTATCGCAATTAGATGATCCTTGGTCCTTTATCTAATTCGAGTTTTTTGTTTTTTTACCCAAACAAGTTGGGTAGGTTAGAAATAACCCTCCAACTCTCGTCATTTTTTTTTTTTTTTTGTAAGACTAGATTTTTACGTTGGCTCGCCAAATTTATTACGAGAATGGAGTTAAGTGATCTTACCACTTGAGTTAGTTAAGTGATCTTGGAAGGTAGTTAAGTGATCTTACCGCTTGAGTTACTAGATCACATCCACCTGGTTTATATGAAAAACATTTTTTTTCAAATAATTGCAAATGCAAAAATATTTTCAGAGAAGAAATTAGCACAAAACTTTTTATCACAATCATGTTCGAGAAACAAACGGAGACGACTTAACATAGTGGTATGAGAAGTGGACAAAGATTTTCAAGATGTTATGCTGAACATGAGAGTATCAGAAAGATATATAGGCTCCGTTTGAATGGTTTCTTTTCGGAATAAGGAATAAGGAATAATCACTTTTTACCAATAAATTTATTTCTAACCATCCAAACTCTTCACAAAAGTTACACACTTCCCAATAAATTTATCCCTTTCCAATAAATTTCTTTCCTTCTTCCTTCTTCCTACCTTATTCTCAACACATCCAAACGGAGCCATACTCACTAAGCACACTATTTTCAGAATTTGTTCAAACATAGCTTTCAGTGGTTAATGGAGTATGGGTGTGTTTGGTATGTATCGAATAGTGCTTATTCGTGAATAAGCTATTCATGAGTGAAACCAAACAAGCAAACAAATTGATGAATAGCCTATTCATGAGCTAATTCTTATTCGACCAAAAACTTGGAATAAGAAGCTAACAAGCTTGTGACGTTCAAAGAAATAATAAACAAATCAACATGTGAAGAGAGAGAAACAATAAAAAAATTGGTGTCGTGTTTCTCATGACAAAGGATTTTCTGTAAGTTACGAGAAGATAAAAATATTATTTAGTCATAATAAATATTATTTAATAGTAATCATAATAACTATTATAATTGTAATAATAATTACTATAATTATTTTTTTATAATTAATTATTATTATTAGTACATTACTTTACCTTTTACTAATATATTATATAATTTCCATTTATCTTACAGTTAATTATTATTATTATTAGTATATTATATTAATTATTAATAATAATAATTTTGTTTTGATAATTACAATTATTTTTATAACATTAATTATTATTAGTAGTATATTATTATATATTTCATTTTATCTTACGGTTTATATTATTATTATTATTATTATTATTATTATTATTATTATTATTATTATTATTATTACTATTATTATTATTATTATTATATAATGATAATAGTAATAATAATTGTAATTACAATAATTACTGTATTAATAATTTTTATTATATTATACGGTTAATTAGTATTATATTTAATATTAAATTATCATTAGTATTATGATATTATCATTTATATTATTAATATTATTTTCTCAATTTTTGAATCAATTATTATTATGATAATTATTTAAATAAATTTATTTATTCATTTTTAAATAATAAATATAATAATTAATCTATTTATTAATATTTTTCTAAATAATTACTTTAATGATTTTTAATTAATATTTTTATATTATTATTATCATTAATATAAATTATTATTATATTATTTTCATCCATTCTTATAATGACAAATTGTTCAAAACAAAATCAAATCATTATTATATTTTTCTTTCCTTATTCTTATTCACAACACACCATCCAAACAACATCTCCTTATTCATGAATAGACAATTCTCTTAATTCTAATTCAAGATTCTTATTCATGAATTTCCTTATTCATTCTTATTTACTCCACTTCCAAACACACCCTATAGTAAAATGACTGTCTTGACACACTGAATTGTCTTATCAACGTAATTATTGGTGAAGAGAATTAAAGCTACCTTCACTTAATCACTTATATGCATGTGTCAACATCTAGGTCAAAGTAACAGATCCAGAAACTGGCAAGTACAGACAAGTTATGTATAAAGGGATGGTATCGGAGCTTTTTGTACCGTACATGGATCCAACAGATGGGTGGTACTTCAAGACATATTTGGATGCAGGGGAATACGGGTTCGGGATACAAGCTATGCCGCTGGACCGTCTTAACGACTGCCCGACTGGTGCATACTTCATGGACGGTGTTTTTGCTCGGGCTGACGGGCAACCCTTTCTCCGATCTGACATGGTGTGTGTTTTTGAGAGGTATGATGGAGATGTGGCTTGGAGGCATGCTGAGGGTCCCACAACTGGAGAAGATGTAAGATCTATTTAGGAAAAAAAAAAAAGATTTTATTATTTTTTATAGAAAAATTTACCATACTAAAGTCAAGAGTTTGTATTTGTTAAAATCTGGTACGTTTGTGCGCGCCTAGTCATACATATATAAAAGCATACATTCTATTTACATAATTAACTAGATGTTTTGTAGTCATGCTTTATTGGAATTAGAGTACTACAACATAAAGTGGAACAAAAAATTAGCCTCGGACGTACCGTCGATAAATATTACAATAGTTCTTAATAGAATAATAGCTGTAGATAAGCACATTTAACTAAAAGTAGCAATTGTGGATTTAAAATGTAAATTGGAAATCTTTTACATATACTCAAAATTAGAAATGTTGATTCCATTATGATTTATATTATGATATTATTAAAAAGAAACTAGTTCTTTCCGAAGTAATCTATATATATAGAGAGAGATAGAAAGGCTAACGTACTATCGATTTGTCATCGAATCATTTTCGATATTCAAAATTCAAACGGTCAATCTAAACCATTCAAATTGTTCATCATATTGAAACATTTTTGGAGACCAAATTTTATATTTTTTCGAATATTTTTTGCTATTTATTATGATAATTTCAAAAAAATATATATATATATTATAATCGGAGTATTTCAGGCCCTCAAATTTGAAAGTTCATGATAAATAGCAAAAAATTCAAAAAAGTACAAGATTTGGTCTTCAAGAATATTTCAATTGGTGATCAACTTAATTGGTTTGGATTGACCGTTTGAATTTTAGATCTTAAAAAATGACTCGATGACACGTTAGCATTTCTCTCTATATATTAGTAAATTTCTGACATTATAGAAAATAATTTCAAGTATTCAACTAACTTATACATAATGTCAGAAATTTACTAATTAGTTTCTATAACACAGTTGGATACTTGAATTTATACCCAATTCCCTTTTTAGTCATTTTATGACAATTTTACGTGAAATAAATGGTAACAAACAGGTAAGAGAAGTGCGGCCTAAGATAAGTCTGGTGGTCAGAATGGCTGCATCAGTTGGGAATTATGACTACATAATCGATTGGGAATTCCAAACAGATGGTCTTATTCGCATCAAGGTTTAATCACTATCATCGATTTTAAGAAAAAGTTTAAAATTGGTGTCCAAAGAAATGCATAATTGCAGTATAGTCTGACCATATCATTCAAAATTGACGCAACAGGTTAGCGCTTCAGGCATGTTAATGGTAAAAGGAACCGCATATGAAAACATGAATCAAGTTCCGAAGGAAGAGGACTTGTATGGAACTCTTATTACGGAAAACGTGATCGGCGTAGTTCATGACCACTACATCAACTTCTACCTAGACATGGACGTTGATGGATTAATAGAATTTCAGTTGAACGAAGAAGACAAAAGAGATAATAGAGAAAGAGAGAGAGATTTCTGAGATAATGAATTTCTTCTGTTATGTTACTCTGAATCAGTACATCCTATATTTATAGCAATTGTGCTATGTGTTATCTAATTACAGTTTTACCCTCAATTACAGTTTGCTATTCTAACCAAGTACAATCATTAACTCATTTAATCAGACGCTATAAGTATTTCTGGTATCTTCATTTTCTTGACTGGAAACTCCAGTTGATCTGTCTGAGGCGCTCAAATGAATATGTCCATTATTTCCTGTAATACCCCCCCCACAAGCGGAAGGAGCAATAGCTACAGTAAGCTTGTGTCGTAGGTGACTGAACCGAGGTGATGTTAGAGGCTTGGTAAGGATGTCAGCTATTTGGTCTTTTGAGCAAATAAATCTGATGAGCAGCTTTTTAGATGACACCTTTTCTCGAACGAAATGGAAATCAAGCTCAACATGTTTAGTCCTTGCATGGAACATCGGATTAGCGGCTAAGAAGGTTGCTCCGATGTTGTCACACCATAATGTCGGTGGAGAGGATGTATGTACATGTAACTCAGCAAGAAGGAATTGAAGCCATGTTAATTCAGCACATGCAAGTGCTAAACTACGGTACTCGGCCTCCGTACTTGATCTCGAGACAGTTTGTTGCTTCTTGGAGCTCCAAGAGATCAAGTTACTGCCAAGATACACGCAAAATCCAGATGTGGATCGGCGGTCATCTGGACACCCGGCCCAATCGGAATCGGTATAAGCGTGTAGAACAAGAGATGAGTCTGGAGTGAGCATGAGACCATGGGTTAGTGTACCATGCACATAGCGCAAAATCCTCTTTACGGCTGCCCAATGAGTGGTTGTGGGAGCTTGCATGAATTGCGACACTTTATTTACCGCAAAGGCCAAGTCAGGACGAGTTATAGTAGCATATTGGAGAGAGCCAACTATAACCCGATATAAATGAGGATTATCCATGGGTTCTCCATCAAACTTGGATAGAGGGGTATGAGCTATCATAGGTGAAGCACACGGCTTGCAGGTTTGCATGTTTGCTCGGATGAGAAGATCATGAAGATATTTGGTTTGAGACAAATGAATAGAAGAAGGGGTTCTCAGAACCTCAATACCAAGAAAATAGTGTAAAGGTCCAAGATCTTTTATTGCAAATTTTTGTTGTAGAGAAGAAATAATATCATGAAGAGAAGAATTTTTGTTGGAAACTAGGATAATGTCATCTACATAGACAAGAAGAATAGTAATGCTATCCTTGGAATGAAGAATAAAAAGAGAAGGATCAAATTGAGAAGCATGAAAGTTTAGATCGGTAAGAGCCATATGAAGAGTTTGAAACCAAGCTCTAGGCGATTGTTTGAGACCATAGAGCGATTTGGAAAGAAGACAAACATGATTAGGAGAAGAAGAATCAACAAAACCGGGTGGTTGACTCATATAAACCGTTTCATTTAAGGTTCCATGTAGAAACGCATTTTGGACATCTAATTGTCGAATGTGCCAACCAAAGGAAGTCGCAAGAGAAAGAACTAAACGAATAGTGGTAGGACGTACCACCGGGCTAAAGGTTTCAAAGAAATCGATGCCCTCTTCTTGATTGTAACCCTTAGCTACTAGTCGCGCCTTGTACCGTTCAATAGAGCCGTCAGCCTTCCTTTTTATTTTAAAAACCCACTTGCACCCGATGACGTGTTGATTGCTCGGAGGGGGAACAAGGGACCAGGTTTGATTTTTAGCTAAGGCATCAATTTCTTGTGCCATTGCTCGGCGCCATTGAGGTAAAGACTTTGCTTGATTATAGGTAGAAGGTTCTGTTTCCTGTGAAGTATCTATGAGATAGGCTACATGATTGGGAAAGGTTTTTGGTTTGTGAATATTGTTTTTAGCACGAGTGGTCATAGAATGAGTTGAGACAGAAGTAGATGGCAGAGAACTATCAGTTGAATCATCAGGCGAGAAAGAGTCAGAGTTGAGAGACGGTAAGATTGTAGAGTTATCAATCAGAGGTGGCTCTGGTTGTGCCTCAGAAATCCGGTCAGAGAGGGGCACTGACCGAGTAATGGGGTTTAAATTTTGGTCAGGAGAGAATGGGGGCGGAAGCGATGTGGTTGTGACATGAGGCCCATTATTTGTAGGCCCAGTAGAAGAGAGCCGAGAGTGTTGTAAACCATCGGCATAATAAGGCCCAGTAACTAGTGCAGGTAACCATGCCGAGTCAGAGTAGTCAGAGACTGAAACTGATTGTGTTGACTCAGAGACTGAAGAAGTACCAGCATTTGAAGAATATGTAGAACTAAAGGGGAACTGAGACTCATTGAAAACAACATTTCTAGATACAAAGATTTTATTGGATTCTAAATGAAGACATTTATAACCTTTTTGATTAGTGGCATAACCAATAAAAATACAAGGTAAGGACCTATCTTCAAGTTTATTTTTGTTATATGGTCTAGTTAAAGGGTAACACAAACAACCAAGTATACGAAAGAAATTATAATCCGGTATTTTACCAAAAAGCTTGGTAAAAGGGACAGACCTTGTATTGAGAGAAGGTATTCTATTGATGAGATAAACAATACTAGAGAAAATAGTATCCCAATGATATAAAGGAATAGACGCATGTTTCATGGTCGCAAGAGATAATTCAACAATATGTCTATGTTTTCTTTCGGCCACACCGTTTTGTTGTGGCGTATAAGGGCAAGTAAGTTGGAAGGTAATTTGAGGAAATAACCTTTGGAGTGGTTTATATTCGGTACCACCATCACTACGAAGAACTCTAATCTTAGCATTTAAAAGAGTCTCAACTTGAGACTTGAATAAGGAGAAAATTTTCACAAGTTCATCCTTAGTGTGAAGAAAATACATCCAAGTAAACTTTGTAAAATCATCCACAAAAATTACATAATAACGAAAACCTTCGTTTGACACAATGGGTGAAGGACCCCACAAATCGGTATGAACAAGTTCTAGAGGAAAATTCGAGCAAGAATTACTTCTACTAAATGGCAAAACATGTGCCTTTGCAATACAACAAGAGGAGCAAATGGAAATATTCTTATTGGTACAAGGTAAACCATTTGTGTTCAAGACTTGGAGAGTAATGGTAGAAGAAGGGTGACCAAAACGAGCATGCCAATTGTCGGCCGAGGTACGTTCTCCAAGCAAAGCATGAGGAGAACTTGAGGGTAGACAAATATAATAAAGGCCATGGAGAAGTTTAGCTCGAAGAAGAACTTGCTTGGTGTGGCGGTCCTTTAAAAAACAAAAGGTTGGAGTGAATTCAATACTCAAGGTATTGTCTTCAAGCAATTTTGAAATACTCAAAAGATTTTTAGTGAAGGACGGAACATGCAAAACATTATTAAGAACAAGTGAACAAGAGTTAATATTCAGAATAGAAGAACCTATGTGTTTGATATGCATACCCGAGCCATTGCCAATGTGTAAAGTGTCGGTGCCATCGTACACAGCATAGGAGGAAAGATTGTTGATGTCGCTTGTCACATGATTCGTAGCCCCGGAATCAAGCACCCATTCATGTGATGGAAGAGATGAGGAGGTTTGCGCAACATGAGCTTGATAAGGAGGGGCTACTGGTGCACCATATCGTGTATCAAACCGAAACCAACACTCAAGAGCAATATGCCCTTTCTTAGAGCACACCTGACATATGTCATCTTTGTGTGGGTTTGGCATTCGCTGAGGCTTAGCAACACCATTCGGATTAGGCAAGATGCCAGGTGCATTGGAGAAATATTGTCTCTGATTTTGTTGAGTGTGTACAGCAGGATAAGAGGTATGCTGAGAACGAGGCACAGGAACAGTCGGAGAAGCAGACCTCTGCTGAGAATTGAAAAAATTCTTACCTTTCTTACCAAAGTTATTGGCATAGTAAGCAGCAGTAGAAGAGGAGGCTGCCGATAAGTGTTGAGTACTAAGCAATTGCTCATGAGAAAGAAGAAGAGAATGAAGATCATATAGGTTGATCGGATCAGCTCGTGATGAAATTGCAACTACAAAGGAATTAAACTCGGTTCCTAATCCATTGAGAATGTAGGAAACCTGATCCTCATCAGGCACTGGAAACCCAATAAAGCTCAATTCATCAGCTATTGATTGAATTTTCTGAAGAAAATCAGCACAACTCATCGAACCCTTGCACATATTCTGGAGAGAACGACGAAGTTCTGTGAGTCGAGCTCTGGAAGTGGAAGAGAAGGATCGCTGGAGAGCAGACCAAAGTTGAGAAGAGGAATTGCAAGAGACGACCTGTGCCAAGATGACGTCTGACAAGGAGGCACGAAGCCAGCCAAGCAAGATCTGATCTTGTTTGTGCCAAGTGACATAGGTGGGATCAAGCTCCAATTGACCATTGCCACCAGTTCTGGTAGGGTTAGGAGGAGGGAAGTGAGGATTAATGAAGTTGTAGAGGTCATAGCCATGAAGAATTGGGGTAATTTGCGATTGCCAAGCAAGGTAATTGGATCGGTTGAGTTTCATGGCAATGGGAAGGTTGAGAAAGACAAGAGAGTCTCTTGTGGGAAGAGCTGAGATAGTAGTAGGCGAAGAAGAGGTGGGATTCGAAGAAACGCCAGGATTGGCCATGGAATCTGATACCATAATAGAATTTCAGTTGAACGAAGAAGACAAAAGAGATAATAGAGAAAGAGAGAGAGATTTCTGAGATAATGAATTTCTTCTGTTATGTTACTCTGAATCAGTACATCCTATATTTATAGCAATTGTGCTATGTGTTATCTAATTACAGTTTTACCCTCAATTACAGTTTGCTATTCTAACCAAGTACAATCATTAACTCATTTAATCAGACGCTATAAGTATTTCTGGTATCTTCATTTTCTTGACTGGAAACTCCAGTTGATCTGTCTGAGGCGCTCAAATGAATATGTCCATTATTTCCTGTAATATGGATCGAACAATTCCTTTGTGAATGTACACCTGGTCAACCAAGAGACCAATGAAGGTGAGTCGCCTCGAAAGAGTTACCTGAAGGTGAAGAAACAGGTTGCCAAGACGGAAAAAGATGCACAAATAAAACTTAAATTGTATGATCCATCCGAATTTCACGTCGTGAACCCTTCTAGGATAAACAGAATCGGAAATCCATCAGGGTATAGGATTGTACCAGGAGGCACGGCAGCTAGTCTTCTTGATTTGCATGATCCACCACAAATGAGAGCAGCATTCACAAATAATCAGGTACATCATTTTTCTTTCCTATTCAATTTCTTGTTGTGAAGAGGATCTCTGTTTTTTTTTTTTCATACAAGATCCCCAAATTTTATTTTACTTTTTCGATATTTTTGGTTGCACAAAATAACTAGTGAGCATGTTGATATTTTTTTTTCTCTATAGATATGGGTGACACCGTATAATCGGAGTGAGCAATGGGCTGCTGGATTACTTACAAGTCAGAGCAAGGGTGACGATACACTTGCTAAGTGGACCGAGAAGTACGTACTATCAAATTAATTTTTTTAAAAAATGTCTAATCTTGAAGATTGGAGAAAAATATTAACAATTAAAAGGTTTACTTTATTATGATGAAAAAATTTAAGCAACTAGTTAACATTTTTATACTTTTATAGGGACCGACCAATAGAGAACAGGGATATAGTGCTTTGGTACACACTAGGTTTTCATCATGTGCCATGCCAAGAGGATTACCCCATTATGCCAACTGTTTCTGCTAGTTTTGATCTCAAGCCAGTCAATTTCTTCAAGAAAAATCCAATCCTAAGAGCTGCACCTTACTCAAAGGATGATTTTTTAACTTTGAGATCTCTAGCATCTGCCTAGATGGATTAAAGAGTGAATAAATACATAAATCTGTTTTTAATTCTGGACTTTGAGTTCACATGTTTCTCAATTGGAGGTTGCAATTTCGTAACTGTCTAGATCAAGCTTTTAAAATGTGTTATTTCCGTGTGATGGTTTGGAGTTGATTTAACAGTGCGACGTTTTTTCAGTGAAAAAATGGTAAAAAAACGGTGTGTATATGCGAACATCTATGTCAAACTCATATGTATTCTTGTGTATAGTACTACATTTGTATGGACGATTGGTACACGATATTGTACTTAAAGAGGCAGTGGATCGCGATATTGTACACGATATTGAACATCTCTAAGTATTTTATTCACGATATGTGCCAAACACACTATGTTCTCAATACATGATATGTCTTTCCTTATTGTACATGATTATTCAGCAAAAAAACATATTTTTTTTACGTTTAATCGGCGAAAAAACGTAAATGACACGTTACTTTATTTTATCGGCTTTTTCTGTGACGTTCATGTAGTTGGCTACAAAATATCATTATTTTCGAAAAAATGGCGTTTTTTAAAAGCTTGGTCCAGATGGATTAAAATGTGAATAAATTCATACATCTGTATTTAATTCTGGAGTTTGTGTTCACATGTTTTTCAATTGGGGGTTTCAAATTTCGTAGCTGTCCCATTGCTTGAATACTTGTGTTTCAATTTGTTAACATTTATTTTATTATTAACTAGCATACACGCCCACCCAATGTGTGGACAAATAATACAATATGACAAATAATATTTGATCATTCATGATCTATCATTTTAATAGAGAGAATCATACTCAAAATGACAATAAGTTTTGCAAACTCATGTACTGCACGGATAATTCAAATTCTTTTGCAGCTTTATCTATTGGCATATGGAATTTCTGTGCCACGTGATCAAAGGTCAATGCAAATTTCTTACCCCTGAAATATAACAAAACATTAATGAAATGCTATAAAAGATGATTTATTTTTAGCTGACATTCATGAGTTAACAGACCTTGGTCTTGGTGATACATCTTGAAGAATTCCATCTCCATTCGATTGTAGAGGCTGCGACCCTCCTGCCCCATTTTGACTGAAAATTCATGCCACCAAGAATTGCATTTACTTGAGATATTAAATGACAGCAAACAAGTAAACACAAATGAACTTCGAGCAAAAAAGAAAAAAAAAGGAACAAACATATTTACATGTCAAAAGCTCACAATTCAACCCATACTCAATGTAATTCACATATCAGACATTACAATCAAGGATGAGCTTACCTTAGTGATGCTTGCTGAACAATTCCAGCTCCATTGATATGTAAAGGCTGAGTTCTCCCTTGTCCATTCGTTAGATTGACGGTGTGGAATTGGTGAATTGGTTGAACCTAGTTAATTTTTACAATTAAAAAGTTAGATAGTTGATTAACAAACAATAATAAGAGGCTGGTAGTCATGAGATATTAGAGCATCAGGCCTCTGTCAGTATTGGGATTATCTAAAAAATATATATATTCAGTTATAATTACCAGAAAAAACAAGGCATCATTTGTGGTAGGTATATCATTTGTGTCCCTTATAGCGTATGTGCGTCGAATATTGTTTGATGCTGGCGCCATAGAGTGTATTACTCAAAAACTGCAATGAAAATTAGGGCAGAGGTGGAGATTGTTAGTTGGGAAAAAAATAAAAAGAATTTCCCACGAGACAATCAGGTCCAAAATTAAGAATTTTATTATTTTTATGTCAGAGCAATTATGGAGTAATTCAATAGGTTCATTTTCTACCATCCTGTATTAGAAGTTTAGAACACATTGATGGATTAATCTGATAGGTTCAGTTCTTGTATATTCACAAATACAGTGATGCTATGCATACCACTATTTTCTATCAAATTGTGATGGATTATATTGGTATTCGATCTGGTAGATACAGTTCTTGCATATACATGATATAAGGGAAATAAAAAAGGATTAGTATTAAATTGTGCTTTCAACAGATTTTTGTTGGTTTGCCTCAGGGCTATAATTGTTCCTTGTTAAAACCTAACTTTAGTTAACACTAATGACCAGAACCCAAAAAAATAAGTGTCAATAGAGTGAACCTTGAAGTTCAGAAAGTAGAGTATATAAAGAGAATTTTTAAAAATGAGAAAAAAAATGAAAATGCATATTCAATTATGCAAAGATTAACGTCATATGCAATTCGTTTGATTACTGGTTTACAGAAACCTAGCATTACAAGAGCGAATTGATAATTGATAAACACAAAGGTGACTTCAGTGCACATTTAGCGTCGTTTGAAAGAAAGCTCAGATTATGTCTTATTGTCTTGTTGCTTCGAATGAGCGTACAAATGCTGGTAAATATGAATATAAATGCAAGTCTAAGAGTCAGATTGGACTGATGTGGCCACTGCCCCCTTCACACCAGATATATTAATTAAGACACTTTCGACATTTTCTTTCAGCAAAAAAAAAAAAACATATTTATGTTCGATTTAAAAACCAATTGTCTTGTCATGCAATATGCAAAAGTTCAAGACTATACAGCAAAGGTCCAAAGTATATACTGTATAGTAACAGACTATCATCACCAGGGTGTCAATTGAGGACATAAAACTTAGTTTTGGGATAATAAACCATATTTACCATATCAAGGCAGCATGGTCAACATCCCAAAAAAAACAAAAGATTTAATCTTTACAATACGCCATAAAATACACATGTACATGTATTGCAGTACAACAGTTCTTCCCTCCTAAAAAATACAAAGGAAAAACCTATGAATTAGATAGAAATATTCAGATCCAAACACAAAAACGTTTCTCAACCTATTTTATAAGAAAATTGAGAAATTGAGAAATTATAAAAAATATTGGAAGCAATTTCGTATTCAGATCCATATCCATAGAGACAGAAAAGAGAGAGAAAGAATTAAGGATTTTTGACATCTCTGGAGAATTTGTTGAGAAATGCTTTTGTGACAGAAAAGAGATGAGAAAGAATATTGAGTTAAACTATTGTCGCTCACCTGAAACAACAAGATCTGTGCGTTTATTATCCATCGGATTGCTTGTTTATATAGAGAGCAAAGTAGAGAGCAGCAAATGAAATTTAAATTTTTGCTCTAATTTTTCAATTTTCTTGACAGTAATTGAAAGTTAGTGAGCGGCAAATGAAAAAATTGAACAATTTGAATAAAATTTCAATGCGAGACACTAACCTAGCAGGGGCGCAGCCTTGGTTTAGAGTTTAGGGATTTTCAGGCGCCTGGATTTGCTGTGAATTTTTAGCCTTGATTCCTTATCTGGTTTTGGTTTCATTCTTGATTTGTTTTGGTTATCTTCTCTGAAAATATCGTGAGGAGAGTATCGTGAGTAAAAAGATAAACCTAGCCGCTGCATATTTTTTCCGAACTTTTTTTTTCTTTTTGTAATCGGAAAGGATGGGAAGGGATTTGAGCAGCATATCTTTGATATTTTTTTTTCCGATAGATGAGAGAGAAGAGATAGTGGGGAAGAGTCGGTGAGTGGGGACACATGAATTAAAAAATAAAAATTAGCGTAAACAAACTGGAATCGAACTCGCGTTCTTCAGCGAACGAACCAACAGGTTTTACCAACGCACCGCCCATACAGTTCATGATAAAAAGTCGACCTTTTAGTCTGATATTTGAATCTGAACCGCAAAACATAGTAAATTAACAAAATCAATGATCCATATTTGATATTAGAGAGGTGTAACTCTCTTTTATCTCGCAGTTTACGCATGCTCTACTGATGCTTTATAAGTAGTGGAGATTTATTGGTTTTGGCAATCGCCAACCAAGCTTCAAATAAATACTCCCAGGACCAAGTTTAAGCTAGTCCCCATTTCTGCCTAGTTTAATAATAGAACTAGTGAGATTACGTCTTGCGATCTATTTTCATATTTTTTTGTTAGATTTAATACCTTAGAACTATTTTGATGGACTTTTTTTTATATTTCTCTACATTTGAACAATGCTATAATTAACTAATACTGAAAGCGGACAAATATGGTCGCTTCTTTTTCTTTTTTTTTTTTTTTGCATCCTAAATTCAGATGCGCGATCCACGAAGAGGCAGCATCTACTTTTCTACTTTTCAATTTTATGATGGCAGTAGAGAGGTCATTTTTTTTTCCCAAGAAAAAGCATATTTTGAATGACCCCCCCCCCCCCTCCCATCCCCCTCCAAAAATAATAATAATAAATGGAGAATCCACGCCTATGTTTGCGATATTAAATCTTTGTACACTGAACATGAAACCAGATTGATAGTTCTCTGCCCAAACCTGTGATTAAAAATAAGGTAGAAGCAAGTAGATCATCAACGATGCTAAATATAATAAAAGGATAAATCACTCTTACTACTACTATTTGGGCCGTTTGGATCGCTTAGGCTCCGTTTGGATGAGGTATGGAAAGAAGGGAAAAAAGTAAAAAGTGAGAAGAAGTATTGGGAAGTGTGTAATTTTGTGAAGAGTTTGGATTGTTTAATAATAAATTTGGACCCTTCTTCCCTTATTCTCTTCTTCCCACTCCAATCGAAACACAGCCTTAGAAATTTGGAGAATTTGGAGAATTTCTTATTCCTAAGCATAAATTTATTGAGAAGTGTGTAACTTTGTGAAGAGTTTGGATTATTTATAATAAATTTATGCCTTGGAATAGGAAATTCTCCAAATTTCTCAAATTTCCACCTCAATCCAAACGGCCTAAGAACACCAATTCAAAACAAAAGTCTAAATAATTAGACGAAGGATATAAAAAATTTAGTTTAACATATATATATTTTGAACTATTGATGGTTTTGATCTGATTTTTTATTAATGTTTAGATGTAAATAATTACATAAGTTTACTGACTCTTCGTTTTATATGAATAAATTTATTGCTAAACTGCAATATCTTTTTCATAATGAATTATTAGCAGGTGAAGCGATATCAGAGAGATAAAAAGACAAGCCTGTTCACAGAAATTATTTATTAATATACTAATTGATCAATATGTGTTTTCTCTATTTAAGACCAAAGATATATTTTATTTAGCAACTTTTTTGCAAAGCATATAATTTTTCATGTCACTCTATTTTTGTACCATGTCGTTCATTATTGGTCATCAATTAAGGAAACAATAATAATTTTTAAAATAAGAGTTTGTCCATATATTGAGTGTAGACACTGAGTACTAGTGACATGGACTGAATTTTGTAACAGAGCTTCAATTTAGATCGTTCATTTAAGTCCAAATTAAATTTTTTGTCCACCGTATGACTTATAGAAAATGAAATAGTATAGATTCAAACGGAAGATATTGTCAGAAAATTTTTGTTTGGATCAGTGGCTACGCTAGCTCCTTCCTCCCTACAAGGGAATTCTTTTGCAATTATACTTGAAGAATATAGATTACTTTTTTTTCTCAATTTAAAATTTTAAGAATTCTAAGAACATAATTTCTGCTATAGAATTCCGGAAACGATCAAAAACAGAAATGTTGCAATAATTTGCTGTCAGATTAATCGAAAGCTAGCGCCAAACTTGGTAGCCACTACCAAACCTATCTAAAAGGAAAAAAAAAAAAAATCGAAAACTAACGCCATGAAGGAGTGATGACTTTATTAGTGCAAGTTTGCAAGCACACAGCGATGATGTTAGGGAGAGGCTTGTTGGTACACTAAGAAAACCTATAGCATTCAAATATAACTAATCAGTTCGATTTGTGTGGTCAGTACAATTAAAAAAAATAGAAAAATAGAAAAAACAAAAAAACCAAAAACAAAAAACAAAAGCAGAGACCCTTTTTTTTTTGTTACGGATTCCAAAATATAGACGAGATTCGCTGCACCATCAGTCGCTCACGCACGCTCAATTCAGATAATAAGGTTCTGTGAAAAGGAAATATGAAAATCTGATCAGCGCCAAAGCAGATCCAAAGGCCCATATCTTTCCTGGTATACAATTCAGAAAATCGGACGGTAGGGATTTTCTAAGAAGGCCCGTCAAAACATTTATCACTCAGTGCTCAAACGTAATTCTCTTGCTTGATACGATTTATCACAACTCCTTATAATACACAGATTTATCACTGCTCCTTATAAACATACGGATTTAAAAGCATAATAACATCTAAATCTAGCGTGTAACTACTTTTTATATCATTGATAGATTTAATCTATGATTGGATATTTGGATGTGAATCTATAGACGAAAATATAATATTTTTTTCATCTAAAATAAAAATAAATAGAGTGTTGATTGGAATTGATATAGAAAATAGTAGAAAAATTGGTACTATCGAGTATTATTTTTATTTTTCATCCAAAAATTCCACCCATTTTTTTGGGCTGGGTGAAACAATTGAGAAAGCCTGTCAAATATATTTAACTGATAACTGCATTTTGCCATTTCTTGTCATCGTTAAACACAAAGTGAACACATAAAATAGACAAGATGAGCATATAGACAATCAAAGTTAACACTTACAAAAAAATTAGTGTTATCATGCCTTGTTCAGATTTTTATATGCATATTCAATTTATTTTTATCGAACTTATTTGCTTGTATGTGTTCACTTTGATCATTATATATATATTCACCTTATCTATTTTCAATATAAGGTATCAAACATAAATTCGGTATCTGTTCACTTAGCAGTCAGCACACAAACATAAATTCGGTATCAAGAATATTTTCAATATTCTACCGGAATTCATTCCAGTCAGTGGTTGAAATCTGATATTATTGCGAAATTTTTATGTATTTCTTCTTTAATATTGAATATTTTTTTTTTCGATTACTGTTTCGATATCTGGTATTACCGAAATTTTCGGGTAACATATAGGTATTGAAAACAGAGGTATCAAGATGTGAATATTTAGCTAGACTGATCTTCTGCGTTGGCGTCAATTCGTAGCCCTTTGGAGGGGTACAAATTTGAAAATAGAGAAATTTTGCATAATAATAAAAATTAAAAGTTAACGAGGAATTTTCCCCGACAATATTTTTACTTCAAGCTCGGAATGGATTATAAATAAAACAAAAGAAAGAGATTTTTTTTAAGATAAAAAAAACAAAAGAAAGAGATTAATTTCATTTGATATGCAAAGATCGTTAATATTACAAAAAACCGAAGTACCGAACTAGATATATGCTATTCTCATTTAAATCATGGTTGGAATTAGTGTACTCGATAAATTTGTCAGAAATTTTTTCAGTTTGGACTATCATAGAAATATTAATTACTTATTAATCAAATAATGAAGTGTAAGCTAGAAATTAATAATTACATCGAGGAGTTGGAAAAACGAATTAGATACGTGTGGACAAGTACTCGTAACAGAAAAACGTAAATAGAATTTTGCCGCGCAAACAAAAAAAAAAAAAAATGTTCAGTTAAACGGAGATATAATGTTACGGAAGTTCAATAGTGATACTCCGTTGGCAATGTAATCAATATTTGGCTGATTATTAAGATTTATTGTCATGTACTGAACTACTGACTTTGTTCTATTTTAAGATTAAGATTTAATTCATTTTTTCGGGAAAAAATTAGATATCCATTAAGATAATTATAATTATATCCTTAGCAACGGACTTCAGATAATTCTAACAAATTATATGCATTTAGTTTTAATCAAACCATTATTCATGTAATCATGTTATCTCTATCTCTACTATATTAAAAGCACCAATTCAAGGGTGTAAACCTTCAAACCAAAGGTGTATCCAACTCTTCAATTTATGATCTGAACCATTGATCGTGTAATATGCGGACCAGATGTCTCCAAACGAAGGGTTAAATTATCTGTTGACTTTTCGTTTGCAGATGGAACTCGCGCGGGTCGTTTTTGCAACGTACGCCGGTTCAATTTTCCTCTATCCATTTTATAAGTTCTGTAAATATAAATTATTTTTATTTTCAGCCTTCTCTTTTTCTACTATCGTAACCCCTTGGCCCTTTCTTGTTTCTCCTCCCACTTCGTTTTCATCGTCAGATCCTGACCTAACCCCACCTTAAAAACCTAATGGCACCGAGAGAGTAAAAAGAAGGCCACCCAGTAGTCGGATCTGATTGGATCGGCGGCGATGCGTGTGAGGTTGCGCCTAGATGATTCGTCTGTTCCGTCGGCCCATTAGATCCAATCAGATGCCACGTGGATTGATATTAGCGGTAAAGGGTGTGCAAAGGAGAGTCGTCGGATGAAGAAGCGTGATGACCTCCCTTGCATTTGATGATGGGTCGACAATTTTTTAAATTTATCATGCATCGTTTCAATTAAATGTTGAAATTAAAAAGTTTTTCCCGCGTCCCAAACCCACAACCCCTCGCTCAGAAAATTTTTTCGCTTCCAGATTTAAAATGAGTATATAGCCCAAACGGATGAGGTGAATGAGAAGACGAGACTGAGATTGCTTGTGGTTGCTGCTTCATTGAGGTATCCCTCTTTCTATCCCTTATTTCTCCATCGACAAATGGTGGTTTTCTGATTTTTGCCCACAAGTTGCTCCTTGTTCAGAAACGAGTATAAATTTCCACAAAATCTTTGTAAGCTTTTTTCGCATTCTTTTTTTTTTGGCATATTCTTTGTTGGAATTCAATTACAGACAAGATAGAATGTAAGAGGCTTTAAAGGGTAAGAGAGAGAGAGAGAGTTGATGTACAAGATAGAGCAAGGGATCTTACTGTCCACTTTCCAATTTCTCGTTGAAGGTCTGTAAGAAACAGTAAATGAAATGTGTGGTTAAAAGTTCAGTTCCTCTCTGTTGGGATTAAAAAGAGGAAAATAATTCAAGAAAACTTGTTGACAAAAATAAAAAGTTTCGTAGTTCAACAATTTTGCAAACAAAATAAAAATACTCAAAACTATGGTCTGTCAGGAATTGCCCCCTGACTGGACACTATATTAATCTATCAAATTTTGGTTGTTCTTCAATTTGTTTTAAATCTCCTTATTTTTCTTCAATGCCTAAATGATATGAAATAGTACTATAGGCATTATATGTGTTTGTTTTCTTAAATAGAAGTGGTTCCTGAAATCTGTATAGTTGTTATTCTTCTTATTTGCTATTTGTTTGACTGGTGTTCGCAATTGTCGATGAGCAGTTTTGGAATTGTTTGACAATCATCACATCTACTTTCTCAGAGTTTTCTCATTGTTTATTCTATTTCATTTCCTTCTTCCTTTTCAGTTTTTGAAAATTTTCAGAAATGATATTCAATGCAGAAATTCATGTACGATAAAGAAATCGTATAGATTAGGCAAATATTTGTATGGAATAGATAACAAGTTTATTATTTTATTATTGTCGTGCATAATACAGTTTGGAAAGTGAGAGAAGAGCAAAAGTCGAAAGAGTTCTTAATCTTTTTCCATGTTCATCAGGTGCTTAGAGCATCTCAATTTGCTGTTCCGCTATTAGTTCATGCATTTATTTCCTGTGTAGGGGCTCATCTGGATATTATTCATGTGATTCCATTTTCTTTCTTTTATTCCTTTAATTTAAACTAATTGAAAGTATATTAGTGATAAGATTCAGATTCTGGTACACCATTACTAACTATACTGTTATGGCACCCCAATGTGCTAACTGGTTCTGCTACTATTTTTCATGTGCACATAAATCAGAAATATATTTTAATATGAATGAGAATGTTGTATGTTGTACTTCGCAAAAGGGATTGTGATGTAATATTTACATTGAACATGTCAAATGATGGACAAGTTACATTTTGAGCAAATAAAATTTTTATTCCATATAATTCTATAAGCCAAGCATTTTGTCCTTTGGTTTAAGGAATTAAAATAGAAAGGTTAGGGGGAGTCCTTTGTATTTTAAAAAGTGGATACAGCCATACAGGATTTTTATTTTCAAGGGGTCTACATGATACATGAAATATGTTGCTTGTAAAAATTCAAAGTTGAAACTTGAAACTTATTGATCTCTTGGAATTGGCTGTTATAATTAACATGGTTTAACTGAAATCGTTGCAACTTTGCGTAAGTGTAGATGCTGCTACAAAAGATAGCTTAAATGCAATCGAAAGACCTTTATTTGGAGATTTCCGGGAGTGATTTCAAGTAAGTAACCAAAAAGAAAATTATATTGGAATTCTCTTTAGGTGGTTTCACTTTTTATGCCACTTTACTCTGTTTGGTTGGGAATTTTTGGGTATAACCTATAAAAGTATAGACATGGAATCAACTTTTTATCTCGGATTTGATTTTGGAAGAACAATATAAATCATTATCCCAAAAATAAATTCTGTTGGGGTTATCTTGGTCTAGAAGGACAGAAAAAAATAATCTTAACCGAGGTTTATTTTATTCAAATACCAACTAACCATTCTCTTTCATGGCATCTTGGTTTAAAGGATTTACTAAAGGCATTGCGAGATAAGGCCCAGAGAACAGTATATCGGTTGACTTTGGTATTATAGAAATATGCATGCACAAAACAATTAACATTGGTTTTTTCAAAATTTCTTTCCATTTTATGCTGTAATGTTTGAAATTTTATCATTGATGAAAATTTGGCAGCAGGTCTGTCTCTCTAATTGTATATTCATGGTTGTGATTTTCATCATTTCCCTCGATAATTTTTCACCATAGAGACCATGTTTTTAGGACCATGGACTCCATCATGAAAATTTAATTTGGGATAGGCTTAATTGGAAGGGTTCCAAGCCTGGCTACAGATCCTTACAATCAAGTGGAGTGTATCTATATATGGTTTATGTGCTTAATTCTTTCTCTTTTTATTTTCAGATCAATTGGGAGGATTAGAGGAGAACATGAATAAGCAACCTCTTATTTGGGTTTTATCATATGATCGGCAAGGTTCGAGAAGAAATAGAAACCATCAAGTTAAAATTCCGCATTAGAAATAAAGTATGAAACCGAGAGGCTTAGGCAGGAGATTTATGACTCCAAATACAAGCGACGAAGGACATCTGAATTAACTTCATAGACAGGTATATGTTGCGTCTCAAATGTTATTATACTGAAAGGAATTATATATCTGGAATTACTTCTTGGATTAACTTGTGTTGTTCAAATTAGCATTGTATGATTGTGTTAATTGTAATGAATTTCTGTGTGAAGCTGGTTGTATATGCAAAGAGGGTGTATTATGTTACAATTTTGTAGGGTGCATTATGTTAAAGAGGGAGCTAATGTTACAATTTTGTCAGTACTGAATGATAAGAAAACATCATATAAATTATGACACCGTACCAATTTTACTTGCTGGAGCAATATATAATTAACTTAAATTTAATCTTCATGCTAATTCATAATTCAATTTCCTTATCATCATCTTTTTAGGTGATTTACAAGTACGCCCGATGGAGCTTACAGCTACATCAAATGGAGCTGACATTGTTACAGTTACCCTTTTTTTGTTTTATTTACTTTCTGTGCTGTGATTTCATATGTATATTTTGTTTGCTTGCATTTCACTTTAATCTAATTCATTGTGATAAAAGATAGAAAAAGTAAATTTGTTTGTTTTCTTCTATGGATATTATAGTTGTCAATCGAATTAGAGAAATCATTTCTTATGTTTTTATTTATCATAGCAATTATGCTCACTAGGTTCATTTATTATTCATTTTAGTTTTAGAAAAATGTGACTTTTTGATACTAGCAGTGAACTTGTCATATTTAATGGAAATTTGTTCGAAAAGCATCTTTCACATGTCTGATCCGGTGGTCAGCTCGTTGGATACGAGTTTCGTAAAGGTTGTTGCTTTATTTCTTTTGCAAAGAAAAGTATAAAAACAAACAATTCTAATAGAAGACATGATGTCTGATTTTGTTGTATCTATTTCTATTTTAGGGTCTACAACCTACAACATATTGTCAAGCCGAGTATGGATTAGTAAAGCACATCTCTATCACTATAATAAATATACTAATACATAAATAACAAATATATATTTCGTATACAAAACACAAATTATTGTTGATATATTTTTATGCAGTCCTTCGTTTGGTTGCGACGGATTTATCTAAAATCGTGATTAATCCAGCTATTTGTGTAGCAGCCTATATTCAAATTAAATACAGGTTTGTTGATATATTAATAAATATATTAGTATTAATTGAATATTATTTTTTTATTATTGATTATATAATATACAAGAAAATATAAATGTTAATTATTTTGGTTTTGTACAGGACGCAGGGTGATAATAATAATCTCTTCAAGTATTGGTTTTGTTACCTTCAGCGCCGATTAAGACAATATTGACCTCAAATATTGAAAATGTACAACATATTTGTGTCAAATAATATTTTATTTTCATAAATATATCACATGTTAAAGTCCGCCCACACATTGAGTGGGCACTGCTGCTAGTCTACTAAACAAGCCAGGCCACAATGCATCCAATTATGTATTTCGCCATCAGCAACCTTAAAGTACCTCCTAATATGGATTCCTAGTGTATCTTCCTTTGTCCCTCTCTCTTATCCTCCCTCTTTCTCTGTCACCTCAACTGCTCCAATTCTCCATCACACCCCTCCTCCCCTACTTAACACACTCACTCACTCTCACCCACACACAGACACACACAAACACAGGTGCAGGTGTGTAGTAAAACATGGACTACTCTTCTCTTAAACGATTCCTCCTCCTGGCTACCGGCACGTTTCTCCTCCTCCTTTTCGCCCACTTCTCCTTCCACCTCCCTTCCAATCCCCCCTTCTCCCGCTCCTCTCCATTCCTCTTCCACAGCCCGTCAGTCAACACTGCCAAACCGGCATCACAGAACCATGAAACGGACATCGCAAGCCACCCACTTGATCCATTGACCATCCAAGAAATTAACATCGCCAGGTCCATTCTCCTGTCATACTCACCATTCTCTTCCTCACCTTCTTCACTCACTATTCATTCTCTCTCTCTAGATGAGCCCGACAAGCCTGTTGTGAGATCGTGGAAGACCGGAAACACCTTGCCTGCCCGAAAAGCCGTAGCAGTGACCCGTTATAAAGACAAACCTTATGTCTTATCCATTGACCTTTCAACCAAAGAAGTGGTACAGTTGCCTGTACCAGATTCTGGCTATCCCACAATGACCATAGAGGACATGATGAGTGCCCCATGGGCCCCTTTTTCTGACAAGGCATTTAATGCGACTATTACTGCACGTGGAGTCCGGATGTCAGACGTTGCATGCTTGCCCATATCTCTTGGTTGGTATGGACAGACGGAGGAGGGAAGAAGACTGATAAAGATACAGTGTTACTCAGCCGAAGGTACCGCGAATTTCTACATGAGGCCTATTGAGGGTTTAACTGTTTTGTTAGACATGGATACTAAGGAGGTCGTAGAGATCACTGACAAGGGAAATGGTAAGTAGAACTCATGATATACTAATTTTAGGTTCTTTACCCACAAGGATTTTTATTATTTAGAAGCATAATTATGCAACACGGAATTAGATAAATTGAGATATTTTTGCTCAGTAGTACCATGCTCTTGCAAGAGAACAATCTTTTTTCTAAAAACATATAAATGTATTTCTCCTTTAAAACAGAAAATCAAAATATTATAGATATGGTTGCTCCCAAAATAAGTGACAAATCCCCCCCTCGTCTATTTCAAAAAAGACAAAATCTCCAAATGCCATGAGCTTATCCTTTCTGTCCATTTTGAATGATGCATGAAGACATAGATACTTGCATCTTGACAAAACAAAACATATATATGTCATATGTGCACCTTGTTTCTCTGTATGTACCTGACATGTATACGTATATATGTCCAATGTCAAACTCAAACATTTGTACATGCATCTCAGAAGCGTTACTATTCCCCAAATGTACCCTAATTTTGAACGTAAAATTGTAACACCTTTTGACAGGTATACCGATTCCTAGTTCAACAAACACAGATTACCGATACGCTGTAACAAAAAATAACAGAGCAGCCTGGTTAAAGGCACCAAACCCAATTTCATTAGAGCAGCCTTCGGGACCGAGCTTCACAGTCTCAGAAGGCCACCAGGTAAAATGGGCTGGGTGGGACTTTCATATAAAAGCCGATGCCCGGGCCGGCATAATCATATCAGGTCTCGGCATTATTGACCCAGAAACCGGCACGAGAAGAGAAGTTATGTACAAAGGGTTTGTGTCGGAATTATTTGTACCATACATGGACCCGACCAATGCATGGTATTTTAAGACTTACATGGATGCGGGTGAATACGGGTTCGGGTTACAGGCTATGCCGCTGGTACCACTCAATGACTGCCCAAGGAATGCATATTACTTGGACGGTGTTTTTGTGACGGCGGATGGAAAGCCTTATGTGAGGGAGAACATGATATGTTTGTTTGAGAAATATTCTGGAGATATTGCATGGCGCCATTCTGAGTGCCCAATAACAGACATGGAGGTGAGGAGTTTTTTTTATATCGTATTATTTAAGAAAATTCAAAATAAATTTCGTAAGAGAGGAAAAAGGAAAAGTAATAGTTTATTGGGCAGTTGCAGAAAAGAGAAATATATATGTCTATTTTATTATAAGGTCTATTACAAAGTTAAAGATAATTTTATTTATTTGTGCTTTTCGGGAAAGATTTTAGAACACAAAAGTGATAAAACACTAAAAGTTGGTATTTTTTTCTCCTTCAAATGTACAGAGTATTTTCTCCAATGATATATTACAAAACCAGCAGTAACATCAAATACTGATTTTAACCAAAAATAAAAATAAAAAAGGTTAAAGGCAGTGTAATATTTTGAGTTGATGGCTTGATGCAGATAAAAGAGGCAAGGCCGAAAGTGACGCTAGTGGCCAGGATGTCAGCGTCGGTAGCGAACTATGACTATATCGTTGATTGGGAATTTCAAACCGATGGCCTTATTCGAATGAAGGTATCTCTTATAAATTTCTCTTCTTGATTTCTGTCATTATTTTCAATCAATTATGGTCAGGTTTCTCACCAAGTGCAAGTGCATCATGTCCTTGTCTTAGGCTCTTAGCTAGTCTGCTTTTTCTTTGCTGTCGTCGAATCATAGAGAAAGCTACTGAGATATTTACTCTTAAGTTGGGTTTGTCTCTATTTTACTCTAGTCATCATCATCTTCTCAAATAAATAAATGCAGAGAGCACCAATTGTTGTGAAAATTAATTAATTATTTCGCTGTTGATTCCTTAAGATCCTTTCTAGATTCATGTGCAAGAAAATGTGCTTCACTCAAAAGTAGCTGACAACTGATTGATCGAATATATTTGTTATCAACTTGTGGAACGGGTACCTCCTTACGAAACCAATATCGATTCGTCTTTTATTTTCTGGTGAAAAGAGATTCCAAATTAAATTATTCAATACATTGATTCCATAGTCCTGATTAGGTGAGAGTTCAATTCCTCTAAATTGTCCCTCTCAAGTGACATCTCACGTAGCAAATACATCCACCAAAAAGTTAACCTAAACAGAAAAAAAAAAAATGCAACTAAAAAGTTGCGTCACAAACTCAGAGTGCATTTGGCTCACGACTCTTTCTTTAGTGCATGTTTTTGTCTGCTTGCGCAGTATCGTTTCTTGTCAATATCTACTTGGCATGTGGAGCCAAGGAATCTTCATTTTCTTATAAAAAATTAAGCTAAGCAAAATCAAATGGGTGATTATATCACTAGCTAATTAATGATGTTTTTAATCACATACATACACTGAGTATCTGATGAAGATTTTATTAATTAATTTAAAAGGATAAGAAATGCAACTGAAAGTGTTTTTGTAATTTAATTAAATTTGCAGGTGGCTCTCAGTGGAATGCTCATGGTAAAGGGTACTTCTTACACGCACACTAAAGATGTCCCAAGTGGCGAGGACATGTATGGGACCCTCTTGTCAGAGAATGTGATCGGCGTAATTCACGACCACTTCATCACCTTCCGACTCGACATGGATGTTGACGGGCCAGCCAACTCGTTCGCACGAGTGAAATTGACCCGTCAGGCAACTGCTTCCGGGGAGTCGCCTAGAACCAGTTTCTTGAAGGCGACACGCCACGTGGCAGCCACTGAGAAAGAAGCCCAGGTAAAACTTGCTTTGTACAAGCCGGAGGAGTTTCATGTTTACAACACAGAAAAGACGACTAGGGTCGGAAACCCGACGGGGTACAAGGTCGTGTCAGCTGGCACAGCTGCTAGTATGCTTGACCCCAATGACCCGCCACAGCTAAGGGGTGCTTTCACAAATAATCAGGTAAAATCTCTTTTCGCAGTTGATTATTGATAACAAAACATTGGCTGGTTGTCCTTGAACTGGGCTTTTATTTTAGCCTAATAGGCCTATTAAACATAAGATCAACCTAACAAATTGATTTATTGGGGTGTTAGATATGGATCACACCATATAACAAAAGTGAAGAATGGGCTGGCGGGCTTTTTGTTTATCAGAGCAAAGGAGAAGATACACTCTCGGTCTGGGCTGACAGGTACACTTATTATTTTCTTTATCCTTTTTCCAACCACAAGTACTTGATTTAAATTAAAAGATAAAGAGTGAAATACGCCAATCTATGAGCTACATTATGCTATTTCCTGAATTTGACTTGAACAATTTCTTCCTGATTTACAGAAATAGGCCAATTGAGAACAAGGACATAGTACTATGGTACACACTCGGATTTCACCATGTCCCATGCCAAGAGGACTTCCCGATCATGCCGACAGTTTCCTCAAGTTTCGATCTAAAGCCAGTGAACTTTTTCGAGAAAAATCCCGTGCTGTGGCTGCCGCCAAACCAGGAGAAGGATCTCCCAGTCTGTACTGCGACAGCAACTGCTTAAGATATATTGATGCATGGGGGAGAGATTGACGCAGCTAGCATGCTTTCACATGATAATTTTCACATCTTTTCTTGAGCGAATTCATGCTGCTTATATGTGAATAATGGACGTTGTCATGTTAGCACAAATGCGAGCCAGATTTGAAGGGGTTTGATTGTTAAGTGAGATTAACGATGCCCCATAAGTGGATGAAATAATAGGTTGCTTGGTTCATGAGCCAACCAGAAATAGTTGTAATTGAGTTGAAATTATCAGGATGCTATTCAAGATAATTGTTGATCCTATTATACAATAGAGACTATAAGCATTTTAGGGATTAATTGATAACACTAATCTAATATAGAATTGCAACATGATAGTTATCCCGTCTGATTCGTCATGCCAGTAGCGAAATAGAGAACTAAAATTTGTTGAATAAGACTAATTTTAATATATTTTCAGTAGATGGAATATCAGAAGAGGGGTGACATACTGATATACTTCAATACGTGATGCATTTGGAATAGTCAGACGTTTGATTCTAATAGTTATTTTTTTATCTAATAGTTATAATACGTGCAATAGTTCAATACGTAATACGTGATATTCTTTGTTCGATTCTTTTAGCCTGGATTCCACTTTGTATGTGCCATGAATATATCAAACATAACATTCTAAATATTTTAGTAATTGTTGCCTTATACCTCCAATAAATTAAAACAGTCATATTATGCTATTAACATGAAAATAGTATAATTCCTTCAGTCTTAATCCATACCTGTGCTGTATTCATTTAAGACAACGTAGAAGAATAAAACAGAATCACAAGGAAATTATGTACCAACCAAGTATCGGAAAACAAATTTTTCCCCTATTGCTGCAGATCTGGTTAAATCTAATTTAGATGATACAACAATGTGAATTCATTTGCACAAGTACTTTCCAATTAACACAACAGACAGCATAAATAATATTACTTATAGATTGAATTGTCTATTAATTGTCAAATGACCCAAAATTGCCCATCAGGTTCTACTTGAAGAGATTAGGATTAACCCAGTCCCTGCAAAGGACACAAAAGAGGCGTCAGAAGTTCCCTACCATTAAAATGAAACATAAAGACACAAAATAGAAAAAAAATGTTTCAAGATTCTTAATTGGACAACCTTATGTTAAATTTGTTAATATCTATTCATTAATAAAAAAGGGGGTGGAACCTGTCAGGTGGCAACAAGTGCAAGTGAAAAATCTCAAAAGAAAGTTTTCAAATTCCATGCAGGGCAAATTTGAGGAAATGAAATCCAATCCCGCGCGGGACCGTGCAGCGCAGGAATCACAGCCGTCTGATTTAATCTCAATGGCAAAGGGAGCCCCGTGCATGTAACTAGATTGATAGGCCCGAACCGTTCAGATCAGATCGGACGGTTCGTAGGCTGCGCTGGACGGTCCCGCGCGGGAGCGGATGGGGATTCAAATTTGAGGCCCTATTCATTCTGAAACAATGACTCACATAACAGAACAACTTACTTGCTTATATCATCGAGGTGATCTTCAAAATCAACTATTTCTAGCCACTTTTTTGATGTAATATGATCAGCCAATAAAGAGTGTGCTGATGGCTCTTTTAGAACTAACTGGCTTGTATGCTCAGACCCAACCTGGCGCCAAGCTTTAGATGAATCTCTTGTGAAAAGCTGCAATAGGTTTATATTTGAGGATAAGGTAAAAAATAAGAATAAGCATTCTACTTGTATTTTATTATCACTTTTAGACAGAACTAAGAACATTACAGACATCAACAATGGGAAAAATACACAAAGGAGAAGTAGTCATGTTTGTTCTCGTATGACCATGCCACAAAAAAAAAAAGAAAGTTTTAACTAAGAACTAGTCAGGTTTACACTAGCACCATATAGAAAGTCTTTATACAATGATAGTTCCAACTGACAAAGGGAGAACAAAACAAAATATTTGAATTACAAATATTCCCTTTACAGTTAAATAAGTTCTGTCTCAAATTTGGTATAGTTTGAAAAACTATTGGTCATTGTTGAGAAACTTTACAACGCAATAATCTCTTGCAAACATTATTAATCTTAAACCTATAGAAAACTGAAGAGATATCTGCTCGCGTCTTAGCCTATTATGCTGTCTTTTCCAAACTTTCCCTCCACAGCCCTAAGGCTCAAATAATAAACATTTCGGCTGGGACATATTATGAATGATCAAACAATTCTCATATTGCACCAACTTTGATGCACAACTTATCTAAACTATGGTGAACAATCTACAGTCCTAATTTTACGGTTGCACAACCGTTTTGACAGAAAATTTCTTTGCCAGTATATTCCTTATCATCATAAGTTACAAGTTACAACTAGAAGGGGAAAAAAATAGTTGGTAGAAAAAAGTTTAATGTACCATAACAGCTGGATCACGACCCTTTCCCTTAATCAAACCATCGAGCTTCTTGTTATCCAACTGTGCAAGAAAAAAAAATTACATAAATTTAATGAATATATGACTAGAAATCTCTGATACTTCAAAAAAAAAAAAGTAGTCTTTTTTAGAAAAATTGACAGCAGCTGTCAACTAGGATAAAAAATGTAGTCAGCAATAAGATTCATTAAAATAGGCATATACTAGCAGCACTGCAGCTTGAGGAAAGTAGCGAAAGATGTGATCCCCAATTCTTCGAGCAGCAGGCCCCAGCTCAGAGTCATCATACCTCTCATTTGCATGATAGTACCCCACCACGTTCAGCTCACCTGCCTTAGAATAGTACTCCTCTGCCTGTACAATTTCAATTTTTATATCTTCCATATAAATAAACAAGAGAGCAAACTAAAAGACATCTAAAAATAATAATGAAAAATAGAAGAGGGTGATAAATTAGAGGGATTCAATGCCAACAACCTTCGGTGCCAAATCAGTGCCAACAACTATTAGTTTAACTTTCAAATAAGAAAAACTAACTGATTATACAAGGCACAAAAATTTGCACCATTCAACTTTATAACAGTATGCATCAGGAGATAGGCACAACAATGAACAAAAGTTTGTCAGTATTTTCAATCTCTTGAGAACAAGTGTCATGATTTTCAAATCGCATAATTTTTCTGAATGCCTGTAATTGAGATCATATAAAAAAACAACAGTTTAAATTTGCTGATTAAACACAAATAAACAGTTGGCACCACTAGCGACAATATTCATCAGGATTGGATGGTCATCACTCATCACTGTTCAATACGACCAATTTATTAAGGAAAGTGCAAGACACGCCATTGTTTACATCGGCATAGCGTTCTGGCTTTACTGGGTTCCAAATAAAATTGCCTTAACAATAAAATAACTTAAATCGCAATGCCATATATTTTTTCAAAAATGGCTAAGTAAAATCGAAGTTTGTTTACTTAAGTGGCCATCATGACAAATACCATCAGGTTAAAGGTACAATAATTGGTCAAAGGGATACTTCTACAGAATCCCATCCATCTTAAATTTTTTAACAAGGAACTCACTTTCATCTGATCTGAAAAGGTAACAGTTTTTAGACAAATAATTTCTCGCACAGACACCTGCAAAGCAATGCATAAAGGAACTAAAATCCAAACCTGAGTAAGAGCGATCTCAAGGGGAGGGAGGAGAGCGCACGCGGAATGCGACACGGGCATCGCATCCGAGATTTGAACGGTGGCGTTGTCGGAGCTGAGGCGGCCGACGAGGATGCCGTTGACGGCCGACGAAGGATGCTTCAGCGCGTGCAAAACTAGCTTTATGTACGCCGTCTGAGAAAGCTCGTACTTGACTGATTCGTCGGATCCACCCATCTCTCTCTCTCTCTCTCTCTCTCGAGATCGATCGATCGGATCGAAGAAGGGAAATAAGTGAAGATGTGAAGAAGAAAGCTCAATTGCCAATTAAACCCTCGAGTTGTGTTTTTAGTCCAATCAGATCCTCAATTTGTGATTTTAGTAGACCTATCACTGTAATTGTTCTTATTTTGAGAGCGTCTATATCTCGTTACTATATCTACTTTTGTAATGGAGCGCTATTTCTAATATTTTATATCTGGGTATTCGGATTGAAGAGGTGATGGAAATTTATAATAAGAAATCTGATATGTTGACAAGTAATATATATGTTAACGAAAAAAAGTAACACAAAATTGTCTAACTTTTTTTTACAATATTATTTATAGTTTAAATAGATTATGTATCAAATTTGATCTCTTATGTTACTAAATTGATTCGTAAATACTTAATACTGGATCATTAAATGTAAATTATTTAGTTGATGATCAATTGATTTTAAAATTATATAGCATTCAATACACAAATACATTCAATAACCTATATAAATATAAAAGGTATCAATAATATTTTTTTTATCTTAAAAGTTATTTAATTTATTTATAATTTTAACCACATTTGTTGTCAACATATTTTTTTAAAAAATAATAATAATTGAGGATTTGGATATTGGAATATTCGAATCAATTGATACTGGTCAGCGGTGCAGTTTCTTCCCTTTTATTTCTAGGCCCATTAGGCCATCTTGACCAATATAAAATACTAAGCCCATTAAAATTAATAGGTCCAGTAAGGCAGTAACAGTATTCCTTGGATTCCCTCTCAACAGTTTTGACTTTTTCTCTTTTTCTTTTTGTTTTATCTTTTCAAATGAGAAAACCCTGACGTTAGAATTCTTTATCCTGTTCCAGTGTTTACGGTGAAGTAATGTGTAGACTCGGTTTACAGTTAACTCATAGCCATAGGCATAACTTCTGCTTTCAAACAATTAACATGATTTTACTGAAAAAATAAACAATATAACAATTTTTGCAGGGCTTGAATGGTTATTTTTGTATTTCCATCAATATTAAGATATATGAAACAATTAGCTATCTACCAATTTAAATTTAGACCTTATATTTACACATAATTAATCATTATTGTGTACTACCTAAAGTTTTCGCAGCTATTTTTGTGTTATGTAATCAAAATACTGACTATGTGCATCAGTTCTTAAATGCAAAATTAACTCTAATTTTAACTCGAAATTATTATTCATTTTTATATTTCTAAATAAATAGAATATGCACACATAATTTGAACCAAAGTGATATACGATCGGTGAATTATTTTCTTTTTTTTCAAACTTTTTTGAGACTTGTAAACTGCGGTTTATTTGGGAAACGGTTCATGCCAAGTCCATGCAAAGTAATCAATGAATCCGAACGTTTGAGGCAAAACGGGACCCATTTTAATTCCTATGGAAACATTGTTTAAAACCGACATATACCCTTTCACCGACAAGTGGGTCCCGCAGATCTCTCGCGCATTATAACTTCGAAGCGCAATATCAGAAATTCATAATTCATAAACCCCTCCCCTTCCTTCCACTTCCATACTAACTTGAATTCCTCCAAGATATCAAGAAGAAACTTCACCACGAGAGAGATCTCTCTCTTTAATTCCAATTTCCAGACCTCTAAACCTTCTTCAAGAACACGAATAAATTCCCCCCAATTCCAAATGACAAAATCCGCGACCCGTCACAAGGTTACACCTCGAGCTGATGAAGAGGCATCGCCTTCTCAGCATCTGGTAGAAGCGGCGCTGAGAGGCGACTTGGAAGCGATTCCAGCTGACGTGGCGTCTCGTTCGTACTCAGATTTGAATGGACTCGGCATGGTGTGTCTGAGAATGCGGTCTTCGGAGGTGATCTTGAAAGAAGACGCTCCCTTACGCGTCCGTACGGAATGGACCGTGTTGAAGACCGAGGTGACCGCTCTCTTTGCTGCGGCGCATGCGGGCCATAGGGAAGTTGTCAGGAGGTTATTGGTATGAATCTTGATATTAAATTTTGTGTTTTTGCTTGTCAATTTTGGGAATTTTTGTTTTAGACCTCATAGTTAATGCTCAAATAGATATCTAATTCACCTAATTGTCAATGAATTTATGTTTAGTCTCTAAAAGAAAATGGGTTTCTTCTCGGATTCAGATCTTGGTCAGTTTAAACCAGTACTTGTGAATAAGATACCTGTATATCTTTAACAAACCAGTATGGGTATGGCCTTAGCATTTACAAAATTATACTACTTTTGGAGGTAGTAGACTTAATCGTACCCATTTGATACTCATACACTTGACGGTCATTTCTCTAAAACTGTGGCGTTATTTTTCAGAATTCCAAGAAAATTGAAATGAGAAATGATGAACATTGAAATGTACAAGGGCATATTTGTAAATATCGCTTGCCACATTATAACAAAATATCTCTAATCGGAAATCTTTTGTTTGATTATAATTAGGATGCTGGAGCTGATGTGAACAGAAAACTATTCAAAGGATATGCAACTACTGCCGCTGCGCGTGAAGGTCACGTCGATATCCTTAACATGCTCTTGGAATATGGAGCCTCACAAGATGCCTGTGAGGATGCCTTGATCGAGGCAACTTCATTAGATGAGACTAAGGTTGTACAGCTTCTGATCTCCTCAGAGATGGTAGGGCCTATGACCCTGGCACATGCTGCTGTTATTGCAAGCTCCAGGGGATTTGTTGATGTTATCACTGCACTACTCGAGGTACATTCAGCTGTTTCTATAACGCATCATTTGCTGTTTGCATTTGTGCCAGTCATTATTGTTATTTGAGTTGGCAAGTTAGTGGTTCTGGTAGGACTTAAGTCAGGTCAAACAAGTTTTGGTCATTTTGGGATCCTTTTAACTTTTAAGTCTTGGCCTCCTTGAGTCTTTCAAGCACGTCATTTCTACATTTATTAATTTTTGTTTTGAATAATTTTAACCTTATTTTTGTTGCGCGAATACTGGTCACTTGGGGTTCTGGTCAGACTTAAATTGGGGTTTTGGCATCATTGGTGGATTTGGGTTCCAATTGGTTGTGATCCTTGAATTTTCAAAACAACAAAAAAGTCTTGGTTCAAGGTTGGAAGGGACAACTTATGGTTTTTGGGTAATTCTGTCCAGCCATGGAGTATATATCCTACCAGTATCACTGATATCTTGTACCAAGTTATACCTGCTGACTGTTGAAGTCTGGCTAAATGCTTCAAAATGATATTAATAATATGTTTTTTGTTTTTTTTTTTGTTTTTTTTTTTTTTTTTGTTTTTTGCTGAATAGAATGGGGTGGACGTCGATTGTATGAGCAGAGTCCTATTACGATCAGTTAAACCTGCATTGCATGTCAACGTGGATTGCACTCCTCTGGTAGCAGCCATTGTAAGCCGACAAGTTTCTGCTGTTAAATGCTTATTGGAGGTAACCACACTGTTTTCCTTAATGACCATGTCATATATATATATATAAATGCTTTTTGTTTGTATAAGTCACTGAAATTGCAGAACTATCTATTCCTTGAAAACCAATTGGTGATACAACATGTGAATTTATTTTTGCTACCTCTGAGGTCTCAAAACAGGCCTCGTCACAGAAAAGGCCTACAATGGCACCTGTCAAGATAGGAAGGCCTATGATTATGTTCATCTGTTCAGAATTAGCATTGTTTGTGTTCTGATCTTCATCTTTACACAGGCTGGTGCTAATCTGGAACTCCCTATAAAAGTCGGGGCATGGTCTTGGGACACGCTGACAGGCGAAGAAGTCAGGGTGGGTGCCTGCCTTGGTGAACCCTACAATGCTGCATGGTGCGCTGTAGAATATTTTGAATTAACTGGTCAAATCCTAACTCTAATCCTAAAACAAAGCCCTATTTTGCTTGGATCTACTCTTCTCGGCCGAACTCTACTTACGCACGCCATCCTTTGCCAGAATCCTAGTGCTGTATCCTTCCTCCTCGGGATTGGTGCTACTGCTAAATTCCCCATTAAAACCCCACGCCATGAGTTTTTCCCTATTCACCTAGCCTCAAGGCTAGGTAATGTGGATATACTGAGGTCGCTGGTCTTGCATGGAACAGATATCAATGTGCGAACCTCTCTTGGAGATACGCCTCTTATGGAATCGGCTAGAGCTGGTACAGTTGATGCTTTTATTGAGTTACTAAAATCAGGTGCCGACCTAGGACTTGCAAATACACTAGGTGAAACAGCCATCGGCCTTGCAGATTTAACTGCATTTGTACCATCTGTTTCAAATGTTATGACAAAGGTATTGGAAGTGGGTGGGAGAATAAATTCCAGTGATTCTAGTATATTCTCACCTTTGCATCATATGGTGAGGCATGGCCAAGCGGGTCCACTTCAGACAACCATTCTAAGTTCATCAACAGAGGAGCTAAACCGGCCAGATGCATTGGGCATAACTCCTGTAATGGCAGCTGCAATATACAGCCAAGCTGAGAGTTTTCGGCTCTTAGTAATGGCTGGAGCTGATATAAAAGCAACAACACCTCAAGGAGAATCCCTTTTTTCATTTATCAAGAAAATGGATTCCACTACAAGAGACTGCTTTGAAAAGATTTTGCTTCAGGCAGCTTTGGCTAATCTAATAGTGCAAGATTCGTTTAGTGCACTTCATTATGCAGCTAAGAAGGGCGACAATGCATCAGTTATCCAGTTACTAAAAATGGGTTACGATTCAAATTTGTTGGATGAGGAGGGTTATTCTCCACTAATGTATGCTGTAATGGAGGGTAATTATGAAACATGCAAGATTTTACTATCTCGAGGTAAGGCAAAGTGTGATTTAAAGAATGAGGGGGGTGAGACGGCATTAAGTTTGTCAAGGAAATTGGATAAGTCTAATAAGATTATGGAAGAAATTTTACTAGACCATATAGCAAGGTGCCATGTCATGCAAGGAGAAGAGTTATTTAAGTACACACGTGATGGGTCAGGCTCACGACATGCTAAGGTTTTGCGGATGTCAAAATCTGGTGTGTTAAATTGGGGGAAAGGCAGAAGAAGGAATGTGCGTTGTAAGGAGGCAATAGCAAGTCCTGGTTCAGGATTCTGGAAGAACAGACGGATCAAGGACGAGGGTAAAATGGCCATTTTCCGGGTTTTGACTCTAAATGGCCGGGAGGTGCATTTTGAGGCAAGTAGTTTATCTCATTTGGAACTTTGGGTCAGGGGTATTAATTTAATTTTAAGGGAGAATACTTTGTCAGGGGACAGTAAGTAGCATCAAGATCAGTGCAGTGCATAGGTTAGAAGTTTTCTTTTTTAAGCCAAGTTGAGTTTTTTCTTCCTTTTTCCACGCTAAAGTTGGCTTTGGTGATTTAATGTTTTTTTTTTTTTCGTAGCTTGTTCTTGCTTACAGTTATTAATTATTAAATGCAATAAGATCAATGTATATATCTCTTGTTTAAATTTAATTATCCAACTTTTATTTCTCCTTCTTATTTATAATTTTATATTATATTTTGTCCAAAATCTAAATTTCATGAATAACTCTAGTGTGCTGAGACAATACTGTTGACCGACATTCAGGTGAAATTTTTGTAAAACAAATTTATTAGATCTCGGCATTAGTTTTCAATCTGGAATATCATATCAGTGAAGTGTTGTAAATCTTTAACCAGTGAAATTTACATCTTGAAACTTACCTTTCTCGTAAAATTATGATATTAGATCTCGGCATTAGTTTTGAATCTGGAATATCATATCAGTGAAGTGTTGTAAATCTTTAACCAGTGAAATTTACATCTTGAAACTTACCTTTCTCGTACAATTATGATATTTCAACTAGGATCAAAGGCCTTGGTTGTAAATAAGTAAGATATAGGAAAAAGGGGGAAAGAAATAATATAAGTTCGGCATTTGTCTTTTTTTAGTCGAGATACTCGCAAGTAATTTGTTGGTTTAGTTTTTATTAATTTAAAATGTTATCAAGCCATGCTCCTATGCTATCTATACATCTATCTATACATATATTAATCAGGACCAATTAGATCCGAATCCAACACAATTCATAAGCACTGTTGGTTAACAGTGTGGCTGACATGTGGGGTCCGGTTGATAGAGAACATTAAAATATTCACGTCTCTCGCTGCACCATCTGTTCTATTGTACGTCAATGCCTATGTGTCATTGATTAGAAGCTGTTTGCTGCGTGTGCAACAATCGTACCCAGTCTCTGCACCACCAGACACTAGGTCATGACGCGTCTCTGCACTACTACCTATGCCTGTGAAAATTTAAGACTTAAAGGTTGCATAACTTAAATTATGTATTCTTAAGTCACCAAACACCTCTTACATAAGATGCTTTAAGGGTACATAAATTATGCAACCTAAATAGGTTGCATAAGTTATGCACCGGTCCCTATTAATTTTTTTTCCAACAATACCCTTTAGAAATAATTAATAATAATATTTAATAATCTATAATAATTAATAATAATATTTAATAAGTAACAATAACTATTAAAAAATCATAATTAGTAATAAATATTAATTATTATAATAAATAAATAATAATACATAACAAGTAATAATAATAATTAATAAACAATATTGATTTATTATTAAATAATTTATAATATTTATAATATTTAATTTAAAATAATTAATAATATTTCATAATAATAAAATGATTTCTTATTATCATTAATAATTAATTTTTATAATAATTAAAAATTAATTAATATTAATTAATAAATAATAATACTTAATAAGTAACAATAATTATTAAAAAATCATAATTAATAACAAAGATTAATTATTATAATTAATAATATTTAACAAGTAATATTAATTATTAATAATAATGATTTAAGAATAATAATTAATTGAAGATAATTAATCAATAATAATTTTTATTATAAAATAAATAATAATATTTATAATATTTAATTAAAAGTAATTATTAATATTTCATAATAGTAAAAATGATTTATTATCATCATTAATAATTAATTTTTATAATAATTAATAATTAACAATAATTAGGTCACAACATATACATAATACTAATTCAAATTTAAGGGCATTTTAGTCTTTTGACATGAATATATGCATGCATTAAGTTAGTCATCCTTACTACACAACCAAACATCTATTACATAACACTACATAAACACTTAGGCATCATTTAAGTTATGCAACTTCTTACTACACAAACAAACGCCCCAAAAGCATCAACTATATACACAAATAAACTATGCCTCTGCAGTCTGCCATGTGGATATATATATATTTTGTACATTTATATAGTTTGATTTATTTGTGCATCTACATGAGAAAAGGGTAATGGCCAATGGGTCAGGTGGGGCCCGCTCCAAGGTGTAGAGAGAGAGAGACATTTGGAGACCATTTATCGTCCCTGTACGCATCAATAAAATTCATTTTTTTTAAGAATGAACCACTTTTTTTTTATTTGAATAGACCAAATGGGTTTTAAATGATATCAATCACATTTTTTTTTCCGAAATTTATGTGTTTCCTTTAAAAGATTATAGAAACAAAATCCAATAATACTATTTTTTAATTATTATATTTAACTTATTTGCCTTTTTAAGGAATTTTTTTTTAAAATTATACATCATACACAATCAATGAAAATGAAAATGTCACGCATATTATGACAGGCCTTATGTAGCAAAAATTTAATTATTGTAATTTTGTTTGAAATGTAAGTGTATTCTTGAGCGATTGTGTACTATTAGCTATATACCATGCTAAAAATTATTGCACAATACAGCTGATTTATATGATCCCTCGAATGAATATAATAAAAATATCAAAAATAAAAATAGATCGCGCAACGCGCGAAACACCGCTAGTGTTTATTATTCATAAGCTATCTTGTCTTCTTGCTTTGCTATATATGTTAATGTGCAGACAGAGAGAATTGAGAGTAGATAACAACACAAGTTTATATTTGGGAATTTGTCAGCTATTTAATGGTGATTTAGAGGTGACCGTTGGTGATTTTACCAAGTCAAACAGAGAGACGGAGAAGGATTAGCACTAATGGGCCCCGCTTAATTTGACCTTCTCTCTCCTTGACAAAATTTGCGCCTCTGGTTTTCTCTGCTTTAGGGAAGGCATGCTCCTCACCTTCTTTGTCGATGTATTCGTCATCTATTTAGTTTCGTTTGTCTCTAGGGTTTTGGTGGATCATAATCTAGGGTTTTGTCATGGAATTGAGTAGTACTAGAAATTCTAGTTCCAGAGTCACAAATTCTTGTTTTCCTTTGTGATGGAATTCTTGTTTTCTTGTTGCTGCTAAAGGAAAGCCATTAGTAGGAAAGGTCAAATCTTACTTAGGGTGCGTTTGGATAGGTGTGGGAAGAAGGGAAGAAGGAAAGAAGTGAAAAGAAGTATTGGGAAGTGTGTAACTTTGTGAAAAGTTTGGATTGTTTATAATTTTTTTTCTTCTTCTTCCTTCTTCTTCTTCTTTCTTCCAACAATCCAAACACACCCTTAGTTAACTGCAATTACTTTCTTATCTATTGACGAATTAAGGTTAGGTTGGATAAGAATTAGAGATGCAGAATGTTTCTTAATGGTTTCTAGTAAGGTGCCATATGTTCAATAGCTTTTTACTTGTTCCGTATATGTCATTGTAATTAATCATTTGTTGTCCCATTTCTTGTTGGAGTTTAGCATATTTTGATCAATGACCCTTTTCTACTAGCGCTCCTCTTTCTCCCTATAATTTCTACTTTAATTTTTTTGTCTTACAAGATATTTATAATGGTTAATTAATAAAAATTTAGTACAGAAAATAACTAAACATCTATTCATGTAATCATGTCACATAGCTTCTTATATCCATATACGAGTAATAGATGATTACAATTATTTCTTGACCCAGTGTTTGCTACTAAACATTGAGCAAACTATTTTCCTTTCCAACCATAGTATGCTTGTAATCTTGTAGAATGTAGCACTTCAAATTCTTAGGTTTTTTATGTTCTTGCTCATCAAATGTGTTAATAAGAAAACAGAATATCTAGAATTTTGGATGATAGAAAGAAGTTCCAGCATTTTCTAGTTTCTTATTTATTCTTTGAAAGATGCTAGTGGAATTCGTGAAGGGGAAATGAAAAGGCGACTTGGAATCACCGAGTTCCGTTTCTTCATTTCAATCGGCTCTTGTTGATCTTAGTTGGAAGTCAAAAATGTGGTCAACCACATCTTTAAACAGTCAAAGGATAGTTAAGGAGATTTGATTTCTATGAATTTCTCTATTATAACTCTTTCTTTCCTTGTTATCATGCAGCATTTTTTCCTTTTATCTTGAATACTTGGTTTGACCCTATTCATGCGAATGGACAGATTACAACTATTCTCATGTCAGCTGCATCTTAGAGCCTCCTCTAGGTATCAATATAACTACAAGGTTAGTCTGTTATAAATTTTTGTTGCATGCTCCTTTGTTACTTTCTCTTTCTTTTCTATCATGCAATTATTTCGATTTTCTTAAGTTTGACCTTTATTGGTTGACCTAACATGTAGTCAATGGAGAGACTGCAATGATTATCCGGTCAGATGCATATAAGAGCAAAGAATCAATTTGATTCTATCGGTCAATTGATTGTGAGTGGATCTGTCATTAATCTCTTTGCTGGAAAGCTTTAAATTTATATACACCTAAAATTTCTCTTATTAATTACAAATCCAGGTTGAGTCATCCCTTTATGTGAAAACTATAAACATCGGTAACTCTTAATTCTGCAATTCAGCAATATTAAAGTTTTATAATATTATATACAACTATCACACAAATATTTAAATCAGTTTTAAGTATATGTGTCTTCTCCCTCACAATTTGTGTTCTAAGAATGTACAATACTTTTCCCTCCTTCGGTACTTTTTCTTGTTTCTTTATCGCCTGAACTTAAACATGGGAAGTTCACGTCTCCTATACCCGAACTTATTTAAAATTAAGGTGATATTCTTTGGCTTAATAAATTATCAGCGCTCTAATTAAACAATTGAGAATATTGTAAACCATAAGCTGCCAACCTAGAATAATTAATTATTTAGCCATAAAAACAAACCTTGCTCTGATACCAAGAAGGGGGCGGAAGAAAACTAGGAAAGGAAATCTACTTCGGAATACTGAGATTGCTGAGTAGAAATAGTTTATTTAGAATGGAAATTTTCTGATTGTGAGGTGATGCCTCTTACAGATAATTTCATATGTTTATATAGGACTCCTAAGGAGGCTTCAATTATTAGTGTGGGTGCTCATTGGGCCCCATCGTCCACTAATTAATTGAGCTGTCCACAATAATTGTCCTTAAAAGATGCCAAAGTAGGCACCGAAAGTAAAAAGATATTCCTGCACCCATGTGCCACGGAATCAAACGAAAAGAAAGATGCCAAAGTAGGGACCGAAAGTAAAAAGATATTCCTGCACCCATGTGCCACGGAATCAAACAAAAAGAAAGATGCCAACTTAGTGGTGGTGACTTTGCATTATCATCCTTAGGTTTCGGTGTACTTCCTGTAGTTCATTTATTTTATGATTTGTTGGACCCAAGGCATCTTTGGCCCAATTGTCTCTGCTTGCATACTGCTCAAGTCTTGTCTTTTGTATGTAATTTATTGTTATAAGTACGTCTTTCTAATTCTAGGATGACTCTTGCAGTTTGTTCTTTGAATAATTCTGCTAGTCTCTGCTGTTGAACTCCTCGGAAGTGTAAGGACATGGGACTTCTTGATAAGATGTCCGCAGTTATTATCTCGTAGTCACTTACAATAGTAAACTCACCACAGAGGGCCTCCCATCGCTCTGCTTAAGTGAATGCCTTTCTTGTATCTGGTCATGCCCCAAATGTTGACGATTCTCCTTTTAATAAATTTTTAAGATAAACTAGCACCATTTTCCTAAAACAAAAAGAAATTAATCAAATTCTAAAATTATCAGTAGCTTTCCGTAGATTGCTACCAGATTGGTCCTTAAGATACAAAATATCAATAGGTTTCCGTAGATTCCTGTCAGATATTTGGGTATAACGGGTTTTTCCGGCAGTCCGTTATGCTTGCTTCTTTTATCTTAAAACAATTTATACCAAAAGTAATCAATTCTACTTCCACTAGCCAAATCGGCACCATGTAAGATAGGTGTTCCAAGTTGCGGAATTCATCCTAAATATATAAAATTTCGCCTCACATGACCTCAGTTGTACAATCTTGCTCTATTAAGTTATCAACTTGAAGTTCCATGATTTCATAATCATTCCAACCTGTGGGATCAATATGATTTTTTTTTTTTTGAAAAAATAAAGATAAAAAAACAAAAGAAATGAAGTTGTCAAGGTGTAGTCATGCCAATTTACTGTAGATTTTGGTACCAAAAAAAAAAAAAACCATCAGCATTGCGCTACTAATATTGTCCACCTCAGTCTGACAATTTCATTCTTAATCTTATTAGGTCAAACGTCCATTGACCAACTTGAAAATCAGAAAAGACTGCAAAGTACTTGTCCAATTCAGCAACACAAGTGTTCCCATTATGGGATCTAAAGGGGAAGGATCTCTGCTTACAAGGTTGAACATGCATCTTTTATTAGTTTCCTTATTTAAATCAATCTTATATATTATATAATATTTAATTTAGTAATTGACAAAAGAAGGGTGTGTTTGGCACCATCCGTGAACTAGAAGTTCGCAAACTAGGCTAGTTCGTGAGAACCAAACAACCCACGAACTAGACTGTTCGCGAACTTCTTGGCTAGTTCCTAATCCTCTGATTTTCATGAACTAGAAGTTGTTCGTGGGCTAGTTCCTAATCCCCCGATTTTCATGCTATTTTTTTTTCCTTTTAATTACTTTCTTGCACATAGTTGCACACTGATGGTTCTGACTGATTGGTTGAGGTAAGCCTTATATACTGTTGGCATTTGATGCTCAAATCAACTTCAGATAAAATTTTGAATTTTGTTCATAATGTGTGCTCAAATCAACTGATTGACTGGAATTCAGATCTGGTGCCGCGCGGCACACCGTGTAGCGCGGCATCAGAGCCGTCTGATCAAGATCTAATGGACAAGGGAGCTCCGTGCATGTAACCTAGATTGATAGGCCCGTAAAAAATGAACCGTTCGATCAAAATCAGACGGCTCGTACGCGTGCTACACGGTGTCCCGCGCTACACCGGATTCGGGTCCGATTGACTGAGGTTAGCCTTATATAACCGTTGATAATTGAACTCTTTTAAGAAAATTCATCTGATTTCTAATACAAATGGGTTTTTTTAATGCTAAGAACTGTTCCAATGAGAATCCACTGATGTAAGTGTTGTCACCCGCCCTTCACACTAGATTGTTATTGTGATTGTTATTTTAAATTCTTCTTTGAATTGTTTGGTTACTTACTAAATAAAAATGAAATAAATTATTGTCGTATTAAGTGTGTACTAGATACGGTTAAGCTGTCATGATGAAATTATGGGTGGGTTGGGTGTCATTTATTTGGGGTAAGATTATTTTGTTTCTATTTTGTAAAACCGAATACATTTTTTTTAAAGTTAATAACTAAAATAGATATCAATAATAGTCATAATATTCATCATCATCATCATCATTCTGATAACAACAACAATAAGAATTTATAACTACCGAACAGATAATTAGATAAATAAATGTTTTCAAACTTCAGGAAAGACAATTCGATGTAATAATGTATTTGAATGCTTTGGTAGGACCAAGATGAAATTTTGATATTCTCAATAAAAAAGACAATATTTTGATCGCGTCATTTTTCTAAGATCTCCTGTAGCTCTATCTGTATAGTCCGATATAGATCATCCTCGTTGAAGGAGCTGAGGAGCTTAGCTTAACTGACCCGCTAAATATTTGCTATAGACTATTAGATATAACAAAAGAAAGAAAACTCTTCACAAAGTTACACACTTCCCAATACTTCTTCCCTACTTTTTTTTTATTCCTCTTATTCTCACACCATCCAAACGAAGCCTTAGAGAAAGGCCCCAACCCTCCGGAATTCACATCCTCTACCGCCAATGTCTTGACTGTACCGTTCAACCAAAAAAATTTTTAAATTTTTAAATTTCAAATGTTAAATCTAAACCGTTGATCTTGTTCAATTTTACGGACGATGCATTTTTATATAAGTTTTATAAAATTTAGACTTGTTTTGATACTAAATCAAATGGTCAACAAATGAACGAATATGGTCAACTATCACTGATTAATTCTAATACGTTCATAATTTGATCATTTAATTAAGTATCAAATCGACTCCACATTTTGTAAAACTTACATAAAAATGCATCGCCCGTAAATTTGAACAAAATCAACGGTTTGGATTTAATATTTGAATTTTAAAATTTTTAAATATTAAAGAAAAACCATCTGGGTAAGATTCCCAACTCCGTGATATTAGAATATTCCGATAACCGATTAGAGAATAAACGAAACGAACTGTTCCCCTTTTCTATTTTTGAAATAAAGTTCATAATCTCCACCAGCCTTCCCTGTTCTTGGATAACACAAAGAGAAGTTAGATCTGAGAAGGTACATCCTTTCTTTCTTGTCGTGTGGATTAAGAAATTTGATTTCTTTTGTTCGAAACGGTAATGGGTAGTTGTTGTTTCTATCCTCTTCCTTTTCTGTTCTTAAATCTTGTGTCGAATGAATCATTCGGTTTAGGATATGATTTTGTTGATTATTGGTCGCAAAATGTAGTCTTTACAAGAATTTATTAATGTGGTGTTATCGCTTAATTGAATGGTTGTAAAGGAATTCGCTTGCGCTATGTAGAACTGTAGTAATTTTGTAATTTGGGGGCTCAATTTGCATATTACGACACTCTCAATTGATGGTCTTCGTCTTAATTAGATTAAGAAAGTTGCTTTTCTTTCAACAACACGAATTTTGGAATCTTTTGCTCTCGCGTGTACGGAAGCGAAGGGTAGAAAAGGAAAATAATTACTTTATCAAGGTTGAATGTTATACTGAGATCAAATGATGCTTTGAACTTTCCTCGTTTTCTGTTGTCTTGATTAAGATTTTTTGAGGAAAGAAAATTTAAGGGTCGATTTTGCACTTGAAAACCCAAGAAATTTTGGGAATGAGAAATTGGTGTAATTGGTGGATAGAGTTATAGCAATATAGCATGCATTGAGGTTATATTAGGGAAAATATTTCACAGTACTTCATTATTTATTAACTTTGCTTTGTTTTCTATTCATGTACTATGCAATTTCCTTCCTGCCACAGGAACTTAAGAGTCATGTGGGAGAAAAAGGTCTACCCCCTCGAAAAATCCAAGAACAAGTCTAAGGGGGCCCGCAAGCAGCGCCACCATGCTGTCTCATCCAGTAAGCTTATCGTGCCAGATAGGAGTGGGACCTCGAGCCTGAGAACCCATTGGTCCAGGCTAAACTATGGCTCTTCTAGCTGGATGCTGAACCAGTTGATGAACGAGTGCGACAATGGCTTTGATGACTACGACAATGATTATGACACGGATTGTGCCGATAGTGGTGTGACTGACTCGGGTTATGTCGAACATGAGGTGAGTGTAGTAGAAACTCACCTAATCCAGGGACAGATGTCTGGTTCGAATTTGGCTGATCACGGGGCCCATGGTGATGACATGGTTTCTGCTGATCGTGAGGTTGAAGAAAATGAGACTGATGTTCTGACTGGAGGCCTTGAGAATGAGGAGCAGGATGCAGCAGAGACGATGGGGTACTTTTTTGTTGAATTTGAGAAGAATGTAGGCGGTGATGAGGAGGATGCTTGGATCTTGATTGGGGATTGATCGCATTGCTCCTTCGAGCAGCTTTTAATGAACTTGTTCATGAAACTTGTTTGGTTAGTGTGATGTATGATGGCATGTATTGCTGCAGGATCTGTTAGGAATATGTTTATTTGTTTAAAGTATGTATCAAGTTAGACTGGCTAATGTGTTAGGCCCCGGCTGAACCTTTTATTTTCTGTTAAGTTGGCCATTTCTTCTGTTTGCCTAATACCTATGCAAAAAAGGTAGTTGCTTGATTTGTTTAGGAATTATTATGGTGCGTTACTATGAAAATAGAAATTTCCTTATGGTTATGCATGTATGAAAATTTTAATTCTAATTATGAAATCAAAGAGGTTTCGTGTAGTTTTGAGAAGAGTTCTTTGGTTAGTCCATTGTGTCTAGGTCTCTTTGAAATTACTGTCATGCGTCAATCAGGCAATTTACCAGTAATTGGGTCCCACTTTCAAATCAAAAATCACAATGGCACACAATAACAACCCCAACTAATAATTGTAGTAGGGTCGCTAGAAGCAACTTTGTCTGTTAACACGATTATAATTTAGTTCTAATTTCCAACAACATTGAGCTGTTGAGTTCCCTCCTCATATAGCTTTCTTTTATGCCCTTTGTGATATTGTAAAGTTAAAGGGACCTTTATGTAAATTGTTGACAATTGGTTTTAACAAAGCTATTGAGAAAAATCGGGTACGCACAATTGCTGCCCACCAAAATACTCTTTTTATTTTCTTCTCTGTTTGTGTCGTGTGTGAGCCCTGGGTGCGAAACAGAAAATACACAAATTTCATCTCTCTCAAAAATCTCTCTGTACCATCGGTACCACCTCCTCTCTAATCTCAACATGAGCTCATAATAAAAACTTTGTCGCTGCAACAGTTAGCCAGAAGGCTGGAGTAATAAAGAAGACCTTGATTAAAATCATTTCTTTTTCCTTTGGAATTTCGTGGAATTCCCATGTCATTAAAATTCTTTGATCAAAATAAACTGATTTAATTTTATTTGATCGAAATTTCTATGTTATTTGATCTAACAAAATTTGAAAGTCAATTCTAATTAAATGAAATTCAGCGTCAAAACTATTTTTATCCGGAGCTGATAACTACAATCAAAGGTTCAGACAATCAAACAATCAAAGACTACAAATAGAAATTTTCGCTAATTGAATTTTTCCAAAAACAGAAAGCATCTCCTTCTCCTTTGTTCCTCCTCTCACCCCCGCTTCACCCTCTCTCCCGTCGCACTCACGCGCATCTCCCCGTCGCCGTCGCGCCATTCCGTTGCCGTCGCCTTCAGCCGTCGTGCCATCCCGTCGCCGTCGCCCTCAGACGTCGCACCATCTAGTCGCCGTTGCTCTCAGCCGCCGCACCATCTCGTCGTCGGCGCGCAGCCCTGCCGTCGCCGTCACCCAGCCCTGCCGCGCAGCCCTGCTGTTATCAGAATCAGAAATTAAATATTATTTACTCCCTCAGTTATATTAAATACTTCCTTACTACTAATTATTTACTCCCTTATAGTTTTTAGTTACTCTCAAACAACAGTAGAATCAGAATATTATTTACTCCTTTATAAATATTAGATACTCCCTTTATACTAGTTATTTACTCCCTTATAGTTATTTAGTTACTCCTAAAGAACAACAGAATCATATATGAATATTATTTACTCCCTTAGTTATATTAAATACTTGCTTAATACTACTTATTTACTCCCTTATGACTATTTAGTTACTCCCAAACTACAGTACAATCAGTTCTGAATATTATTTACCCACTCATACATATTAGATACTCCTTATATGCTAGTTATTTACTCCCTTATAGCTATTTAGTTACTCCCCAACAACAGTACAATCAGATATGTATATTATTTACTCCGTTGTATATATTAGTTACTCTCTTATACTGATCAATTTCCTCCCTTATAGTAATTTAGTTACTCCCAAAAAATCAGCAGAATCAGATATGAATGTTATACATATTAGATACTCCCACACGCTGATTAATATCATCCATTGTAGTAATTTAGTTACTTCCAAATTGTAACAGAACTAGATCTAAACCTCTTTTCTCTTCTTATCCTTTCTTCTTCCTCAACCAGATCTGATCTAGGAGAGGGAGTAGTGAGGGAAGGCGGAGGTCAAGGTGAGACGGAGGAGACGAGAGGCGGAAGAGAGAAGAGGTAGATGCGAGACGGAGGAGATTTGAGGCGGAGGAGAGGACATGCTGAGGCGGAGGAGAGGTGAGGCGAAACAGAGGAGAGGTTGAGGCGGAGGAGAGTATAGGCGAAGGAGAGGTTGAGATGAGGCGAAGGCGAAGGCGGAGGCGAGACGGAGGAGTGGTTGAGATGAGACGAAGGCGAAGGCGGAGACGAGATCTGAACCGGAGATTGTGAGCAGATCCATTTGAGAGAGAGGAGACGGAGAAGGTAAAAGAAGGATAAGGTGAGATGAGGGGAGCGTGCACGTTTGATTGTTTGATTGCGTGAATATTGATTGATGTAAGTAATTCTCATTTTTATCGAAGCCGAAGAGAAAATGAACTCCCTCCGAACCTTGTAAAGTTGCGAGGAGCACAAAATCTCAGCCCAAAAGACACAATTGGGCCACCTTTTCTTTTTTTCTTTTTTTTTTTAATGTAAGGCCACCTTGGTTTATCGGTCTACGAGGTTGCTGTTATGTGTCACTTGCATAGAATTGTGTCACCTTGGTTTAACTAATCAGTCGAATGACAAAATAACCCAAATATTTGCATAAAATTGCTCCGTATATTAGCTGGGTTTTCTGTTATAAATGAAATCTTCACCTATATGATATCTGTTTTGTTTTTATTTTTTGCTGGGTTTCAAGAAGTTTATTACAATTTGTCTGATAAAGTAAAGGCTGAAGTTTTTGCTATATTATAAAATTAGTCTATGCCTTTTAAAACCTTAATCTGCAGCTGGCCTACTGTCAGCTTCAATTTAATTTTTATTGAAAGCAATTGCAAATGAGTTATTATAAAGTATTCTCCAGGTCTGCTTCTCCTCTTTACTTCAGGTAATTATTTGTTCAGAGAAATTAATATAATTGCTAAGATTCTCTTTATTTTTTAGAAAAGGCAATGCATACATTTATTCTTTTTCTGAAAATAAGCAATCTGCATTTTTGTTTCAACTTCTTTACAAAGATTTCTCTCATCTCCACTGCGCGACAAACTGGAGAACGAGAAGCTAGCCATGGCATGCAAATTGGATACAAATTTTTTCCCTTTTAAAGATTTAGGAAAATTATGAATTGACCTTAACATCTCAATTTTGGGGATTTATTGATAACCACTTGGTAATTTGGTATAGAAAAAAGTTTGATTCTGTTCAAATTATTTAACTGGTAGGCATCGTGATTGTGATTCAATGTGATTACTCAAACCGGCAAAAAGTTTGTTCTCATTTGCTTTCTTTTTTTGTTTTTGAATTTTTCCAAAATTTTTTATTTTTTGCTAATTTTTTAATGTGGATTTGGATAAGAATAATTGATTTCGGTTTGGAGGGAAAAAAAAAATCGAATAGCATGAACAGTAATGGCGGCCAGCGTTGGGGAAGGGGGGAAAAAAAAGCAGAAAAAATACTATCTTTAGCAGCAGTTTTTCTAAATAACCATTGCTAATAAAGAGTTGAAAAAAAATTATGGGTTCATCTTTAGCTTATTAATGGCTGCTAATCATGAGATGGGAGGCACACAAGTGGGTTGATGGAGGCCCGCATGAGATGGACTGCATGGAGAGATGGTGTGCGTGTTGTTCAGATCTGGTGCCGCGCGGCACATCGTGTAGCGCGGCATCGTAGCCGTCTGATCAAGATCCAACGGATAAGGGAGCCCCGTGCATGTAACCTAGATTGATAGGTCCGTAAAAAATGAACCGTTCGATCAAGATCAGACGGTTCGTACGCGTGCTACACGGTGTCCCGCGCTACACCGGATTCGGGTCCGTGTGCGTGGAGAGATAAAAAGATTGTGCAGGAAAAAGGAGCTGATATGTACGATCAAAATTTCAAGCAATCAAGCAATTAAGCACCATAAATGAAAAAAATCAAGTGTCTAAAAACAGAAAGAGCTCCCAACGCCTCACCTCTCTCACCCTCACCTTCACCCAACGTGTCGACACCCCCTTTCACCCCTCTCACCCCTATTGTGCGCCCCTCCCTCTCACCCACGCGCCTCCTCCGTCTCACCCAAGCTCCTCTCTCTCACTGCACGCCGTCGTGCGGCCTTGTCGTCGTTGTCGCGCGGTCATGCTGTCCCCGTCGACGTCGCGCGACCCTCCCATCTCCGTCGCCCAGCCCTGCCGTCATCGTTGCGCAGCCGTCCCGTCGCCCAACCCAGCCCTTCCGTTATCAGAATCAGAAATGAATATTATTTACTCCCTCACCTATATTAAATATTCTCTTACTAGTAATTATTTACTCCCTTATAATTATTTAGTTACTCCCAAGCAACAGTAGAATCAGTTCTGAATGTTATTTATTCCCTTATACATATTAGATACTAGTTATTTACTTCCTTATAGCTATTTAGATACTCACAAACAATAGCAAAATCAGAAATGAGTATTATTTACTCTCTCACCTGTATGAAATACTCCCTTCTCTTATAATTATTTATACAAAATAACAGTAGAATCAGTTCTGAATGTTATTTACTCCCTTTTACATATTAGATACTCCTTTTATACAAGTTATTTACTCCCTTATAGCTATTTAGTTACTCCCAAACAACAGTAGAATCAGATATGAATATTATTTACTGATAAATTTTCTCCGTTGTATATATTATTTACTCCCTTATACTGATCAATTCTTCCCTTATAGTAATTTAGTTACTCCCAAAAAAAGCAGAATTAGATATGAATTTTATTTACTCCCTTATACACATTAGATACTCCCTATACTAATTAATTTCATTCCTTATAGTAATTTAGTTACTCCCAAGTTGTAACAGAACTAGATCTAAACATCTTTTCTCTTCTTATCCTTCTTGATTTCTACTTCTTTCTTCCTCAACCAGATCTTATTGGTATAAGAGAGCGAGCAGTGAGAGGAGGCGGAGGCGGAGGTGAGGCGGAGGAGAGGCAGAGGTGAGGCAGAGGCTGATGCGAGACGGAGGAGAGGAGAGGCTGAGGTGAGGCGGAGGCGGAGGTGAGACAAAGGCGGAGGAGAGGAAAGGCGAAGGAGAGGCTGAGATGAGGCGGAGGCGGAGGAAAGGCTGATATGAGGCGGAGGTGGAGGTGAGGCGTTGGAGAGGAGAGGCGAAAGAGAGACTTTATTTTGATTGTGTGAGGAGATCGAATAGAGTGAGAGAGGAGACGGAGCGAAGAGAGAGTAAAAGGAGGGAAGGGTAAAATGAGTGGAGCGACTCACTGTGATTGTTTTTGCAATTCCAAAAACTTATTAATTATATATATGAAGGTTTTGCAAGCCAAAGATGATATGGTATGATATTGCTCATCCATTTGACATGTTTGTATGGAGACTTATCTATTTATCACATAGTCAATCTGATATTGTTTATGTTGGTGAGCAATACATGGAAGTTGTTACGTGAATTCTCAGGTATCTTGAGGAATTTTTCGAAAGTGGTATCTTTTTTAAAAGGAATGGATATCTTCGAGTCGAGAGTTATATAGATTTTGACTAGACAAGAGATGTGACTGACATAAAATCTCAAGATAATTTACTTTTGTTGGTGGCAATTTGGTTACTTGACGAAGTAAGAAGTAGAAGGTTGTGATCTTGTCAGGTACTGAGCCGAATTTAGAAAAATCTTTGAAGGATTATAAGAATTGCTATGGTTGAAACGAGTGCCGAAAGATCTTGTATTTTATAACAATGAGGAAATGAAGTTGTTTTGTGATAATAAGGTTATTATTTTACATCCCAAAACTCAGTGCAACATGATCGAACCAAGAATATTGAGGTGAATCGACTCTTTTTTCGACAAAATCATGAAGAAAGGATCATTAGCATTCCTCATGTAAGAACTGACGAGTAGCTTGTTAACATACTGACGAAAGAAGTGTCTGATACCATCTTTCATACTTTAATTGGCAAGTTAAACATGTGAAATATCTATTTTCCAACTTGAGAGGAGTGTGAACAAGAGGGGTATAGAGGATCCGAGTTCACAGCTAGAACTCAGTCCAAATTGTCCAAGATTCGGTCCGAATTGGACAAATTTGGTTGGCTGTGATATGAATTTGTTTTCTTTAGTGTAATATTTGATTGATATTGTAAATATAGAAAGCTAATAATCTCGATTGCTTGTCTATACTTTTATAAAGGAGGCATTAATCAGTTTTCCTTTGATCTTCTTTTTCTTGATGTACTAAAACCAATTGAAATCAAATAAAAAAATGAATGGTGTGCATTCAGTGACGGAGCCAGAAAAATTAACAATGAGTTCACAAAAAGTTCATTCTACTATCTTTGTTAAGGAAAATATTTTTTAATTTAAAATCTTCGTTCTATATTATTCAATATTCCTGTTTGTTTTATTTGAGTGTGCAAACAAAAGATTTATATAGCATAATAGACATTTTGAAAACCTTACACTTTCCGTTATATGAATCTCTACGCTTATTAGCAAGAAATTAAAAATTATTATTGGAAATTCTTTTGACATGGTTTAAGAAATAGAAAACTTTTGGAAATATTCCGGCAGTTTAAGTCATTACTTCTCTTTTATTTGATATTTTCTTGTATATATTCTTTATTAGGCAAAATCGGCTCCATACCCCTCAAATCTTTCTTAATTAGATATTTACCCCTCAAATCTTTAAAATTGATCTCATACCCTTCTATTCTTGATGAAATTAGATATATATCCTCCTTAGCTATTTTAATTAATTTCTGAATATTAAAAACTGATTTTTAAATTTTATGACCAAACTGTCCCTGCCCAACCTCCTCTTCCCTGACAGCATAAAGAAACCTTTCATCTTCCCGCTTATTTCCTTATAAAAAGTATCTTTCTTATTTCATCCTAAATCTTTCCTAATAACGTTTCTGAAAATATCTTTTCAATTTCACTTCCATCTCCTTGTTCTCATGTATGTAGAGTAGTCATGGATGCTGGAGATTCAAATGATGACTACTTTTCAGACATTACCATTCAACAATCCATTTCTCAAAATGAAATCTCGTTAATTAGGGAAGATCCAAAACAGAAGTTGAATGCAAGGAGAAAGGGTCGAGAAAAAGCTCAAGATGGTTTAAGGTAAAATTTTGCATATATACTGGTAACAGCCAATCAAAGAAGAGGGCATGCCCGTCTAGCATCTTCAGAATTCTCCAAGAAAAAGAAAATTAGGATATAATAATGCATTAAGTAGTGTCTTTTATTTATTTGTTTGGACAATTATATTGTAGTGGTTAATTAGTTAATTGCGTGTTCAAGGTCAGGTTTATGTGCAAAAGGATCTCTAATATTTTGTTTTGTTGCATTGAATATCAAGGGATTAATTAGTGGCTGGATTATATCTTTCTTACTTTTATTAGATATTCTTCTTGCATCACACTTTTTCGTAGATAAAATATTGATCTCAACTAGCAGCATTTTTGACAGAGATGTCTAGATAATTTAGCAAAACATCGAAGAGGGATCGTTGTAAGTTGCATGAAATCCAAACATTATACTTACTCAATTCAGTAACATGGCTTTATTAGTGTAAGCATAATAACATGATTGATACACCATTTCAAGTTATCTTTAAGCTTAATTTAATGAAGACTTAATTAACAAAAATAGGTTAGTTAATACTCTGTGAATGAAGATGTTGGACAAAATTTGACTGTACTGATAACAGACTCATATACTGGTATCTAATTGGGGCCAAGAATCGATCACTTAACCATTTTTTTTCTAATTTTACTTTGTCGAAAGATGTTGTGCCATTTTCCAATCGATCATATATAATTTTTAGATAATATATAATTTTTAGATAAAGATTATTATCCTAAATAATTTAGAAAGCAATGGATTGATATATTGTGTTTTCTTATTTTCTTATCGCCATGGTTATTAGTAGAACGAATAGGTAGAAAGCGAAATTGGAAAGATGTATTTTTAGGAACTAACAATCAATAAAAAATTAGAAGGAAACGTGCATTTATGACAGAAATATCTCTTTTTTAATATCGCTTGGACAGAAAATAAGCGGGAAGATGAAAGGTTTATTTGGGCTGTCAGGGGACAGGAGTTTGGGCAGGGGCAGTTTGGTTATAAAATTTAAAAATCAGTTTTTAATATTCAGAAATTAATTAAAATAGCTAAGGTGGATATATATCTAATTTCATCAAGAATACAAGGGTATGAGATCAATTTTAAAAATTTGAGGGATAAATATCTAATTAAGAAAGATTTGAGGGGTATGGGGCCGATTTTGCCTTTTTATTATTAGTGGTGATCAATTAACTTTTCTTTCCTCTGTATTATAGTGCCTTGTTATTATTATTATTATTATTTTTCTTTGGACCATGGTAGAACACGAAATCTCTTGATTATTTCATAGGGTTGCGATGTGGAGGAAGATATATCACTGTTTATTAGTGTTATATATATATATATATATATATATATATATATATATATATATATATATATATATATATATATATATATATATCTGATTTTGTTTGTTTATGTTTGACGCCAAATTTTGGTGGATCCATCAAAAAAAGCGGATGGCCACCGGTTCAAATGGTAGAGTTGGAGAGCATGGGAACAAGAATATTAAGGCAAAGAAGAAATCAGTTGCAAAAAGGTCTTTCGATGAAGAAGACGAAGAAGCGATTAATCTGATTCGAAAAATGTTCAAGTATATCAATTATATATTGTTATTGTTGGAAACTTATTTTGTTTTCATAATCAAAATTACATTCAATGTAATCATTATGAGTATAATTGTTAATAAAATCATAAACTTGATTACTTTGAAGCTACAACCCTAATAGATGGAAGGACGAGGATGACAGTGATTTGGAGGCCGGCAGTGATGTTATTCAAAAGGACGAACTATTAAGGTCCAACCTATCTCCATTTCACAATGGCAACTCAATGGATCAGGAGGAGCTCTTTGCCTCGACTGAAACAGCACTTGAGCCTAATTCACCCGCTGCGCAGCACCACCAGCTGGTGCCTGAGCCACACCTCTGCCGTAGTGCACGTAAGGCCAAGCCAAGCAAAGCCCTCCAAGGCTTTCAAGTGGATTTTAAGAAGAGAAAGAAAAAAGAGGGGACTGTTGCAAGGAAGAAGGTTGTTCGGGCAACCCATAAGCATATCGGTTTGTCTCGGAACCAGGAAGCCCAAGAACGTGTGGCCTTCTCACCTCTTTCCCAGCACCATCAGCCAGTGCCTGAGCCTCACCTCCGCCGCAGCGCACGAATGACCAAGCCAACCAAGGCCTTCCAAGACTTTCAAATGGATTTTGGGAAGAGAAAGAAAAAGGAGAGGACTGATGCAGGGAAGAAAACGATTCAGGAAATCCTTAAAGAAGCCGGTTTGGAATAACATGAGGTGTGGCCTTGCCAGCTGTTTGTCGATAAGTGTTCGTGGCTGTCTCATGGGGTGTTCTGTGGGTTGGTATAGTTGCCACCTCTCATCAGTGATCATTTCCAGATGAACTTACAAAACCACCTTTTCGGCAGGGCTCCTATTGCAACAGCCGCTTCTCCTAGCTCTTCTACCGTGCATCTATGTAAATAGTGGTTTGGAATTCTTTGTAGACTCTAATGAGGATGTCAAGGGGTTGATGGAACTTCTTAACAAGTTGTTTCCAGGTTGCTTTCTTATGTTAGCTTCAGCTGTTTTATAAATTGATTGTTTTCTCTGTTTTATCATGTTTCAAAGTTTGATACTCTTTTTAGAAATATGGCAATGCATTGTTAATAAGATTCTGTTAGAGATGTAAATTGTGATTTTCTTTCTATTAATGGTCTATTTGAAGAACAAATCTTTTAGGCTCTATTTGGATAAGGTGTGGGGAGAAGGAAAGAAGGAAAGAAGTGGAAAGAAATATTGGAAAGTGTGTAATTTTGTGAAGAGTTTGAATTGTTTATAATAAATTTATTCCCTTATTTATTTTTCCCTTCTTCCCAAATGGAATCTAAACGGAACCTTAATTATTAGGTCTGTATGAACTCAATCTATATCAAGAATAATTTTTTATCAAGTTAGTGATTAAGAACTTCTTATCGATGGTGTATTTGAAGTATAGTATCTTATAATCATATTAGATAAATGGAAATCTGAAGAATTTGTGCCAAAATCTTATACAGTACGAATTTTTTTTATTTATTATAATTTTTCTTTTGAAACTATCACTGTTTCAATTGGTGAGCCTTATCTGTTCCTAATCTCAGAAAAGTCAATATATGAAAATTGTAGATCTTGTCATTATCTTTCTGATAGTTTTTCTAATCATCTAAATCGGAATTTGAAACAAAGATTTATGTCCGAAATATCAAGAGCTGCTGTCAGTTTTCTGACAGACCCGTTTAAACGGGTCAGCCAGCTTAAAATTACATCCATTCACAGGTCCAAATCCATTTAGATGGATCGCCCTTTATGATAGTTGTTTTAATAGGCCAGTCTTTTATGATAGTTATGCTGCCAGGAAAAAGGATGCTCTTGATAACTGATTTTAGGAATTTTGGACCCTTTTTTTGATATATAATCATTGACCACCATTGAGGTCTCTCTTCATTCCTTTGCTAAATTTGAGTCATTTGAGAATTAGAGTTTTCTAGAAAAACTATTAAGAGATAATAAGGCTCAAACACCTCCACTGACACTTTGGATTAGTTGAGCTCATCTTGTTTGAGCCGGTAGCGTCATTTTTTCGTTCGAGTTAGGTTGAATTCCTTATGTGCTTGCAGCTTGCTTAATTGTTTACCAACTAAATTATATAAGAATAGTTTGAGCCAAATCAATTTAAAACTTATAATTATTTTGTAAATTGTGATTAGCAAGCACAATTTAGGACAACAGACCTAACTCGAGAGTATGCATACGAGGTTCTTTTTGGAAGAGTTAAGATAACGTCTTAGATATTTTGAAAACGTTACGCTTTGGTTATATTTAGGAGAGTAATTAAATATAAATGTCTTAAATTTTATGAAAACATTACGCATTGTAGCTACGTTTATTAGCAAGAAATTATAAATTATCATTGAAAATTCTTTTGACATGGTCTACGAAATAGAAAACTTTTGGAATATCCCGGCATTTAGGCCACTTCTTATCTTTTATTTGATTTTTTTCCTTTTCTATTTTTTATAGATTTTGTGGTGAATCATTAACTTCTTTTTCCCTTTTCTTAATGGCGCATTATTGTTTTTTCTTTGGACCATGGTAGAACGCGCAATTCTTATTTAATTTATAAGGTTGCATTATGGTGCAAGAAAAGGGTAATTGACTATCCGACTCTTATTAATTAATCGAATAATTTCATTATTATATACTCAGAGCAAGAAACTTGAATCCCAAGAAGAAGATATGTCGTCGTTTAATTGTCTATATAATATTGCTAACCCTCCTCCATTAGTCCCCCTCCAACACACCCACACACACACACACACACACACGCACACACAAAATGAGAAGAGAGGGGAGACAACATGGTATGGTAATGTATCGCGAGTTTGGTTCTGCTATAAACAAACCAGAAACCAGGATAGTGAACAAGTTGCAAACTGTACCAACAACAAAGTTCATGACCAGAGTCTCGTCCAAACCCACAAACCACTCTCGCTACACCAGTAAGTGGACATATGGATGTGATTGTCCTCTGTGCAGTAATTGCAGCTGGCCTAGAAACAAATCGCGCAACAAGGCAAAGGGGACCCACAAAATCCGCCACCGTGCTGATGTGGCAGTCAATCATTTACTCGTGTCGCAGAGGCTCGTTGGATCATCAAATCGAGCGCATTGGGTCCGGTTTGATTGTGGGTCTGCAAATTGGCTTCTCAGTCAGCTCAGTTATGATGATTATGGCGATCTTGATGTCGATTGCCATGACGAGCATGATGATGATTATGAATCGTATGATATGTTTTGGCATGATAATGAGGTCGGAGAAACTCATGGGAATGGGTTGACCATTGAGAAACAAGAGGCCGAGGTAGATATGGGTTTCTGTTTTGTTGAATTTGTTAGGGAGTTAGACGGTGAAGATGCTTGGTGTTTAATTGGAGATTTCTAAGGAAGTTACATATTATGTAAGTGATATACAATATTTTTTTTGTTATAGAAATTTTAGAACTCTAAATTTTATATTTTTATAACAAATGTCGTTTTTATTAATTATATGGTAAGTCAAAGTCTTGTGTTGCTTCGGTTGGCTCCGATATATACTTTCTATGAATTTTATTGTATGTATATCAATTTGGATCAACGTTTGTGTTTCTTTAATTGACCCCGATTTATAATTTAACCTTTATTGTTTAAGAACAGTCAGATAAAATGTATTTGTTGTTTATAAGTAATTGCTGTTGGAGTTATATCCTAGAAGTCAATAATTTAATGACTTAATTATTAGTTTATGTTTTGGATGATAATTTATCATCTGTTCCTAGGTTTATTATTGACAGATTATTCAGGTTGAGGATCTGAATTGTAGATCTCTGTGGATCATTTTTTAGAATGACAATAATAAATCTAAACGGTCCATAATCTTGATAATTAACAAGGAACATTAATTATCTTATAAGATTAGTATGCAAGTTAAGTGATGATTAAGTTCTACAAATCATAGGTAAAGAGTTACCAACTTAATTGCATATGTGTATGTTATGGAACATAGCACAGGACTTGACCCATCGAAATAAACATATGGATTGTGTTATGTGTCATTGTTTATTTCGTAATGATTTTGGTTCTAAGTTTGAGATGTTTATCTTTTCCACATGAGGATAGGTTCAATAAATATCGTCTACCGCTGATTCCCGATAAGGGCTGCTATACGGACTTTATTTATGTTCTCTTGAATTGTGCGGGGAAAAGCTAATCATCAAGAAAACCGTATGTCCCTCATTAATTCACTTAGTGAGTGACGATATCTGTTTGGGCCCCTTGATGGAGATAGATTGTTTGCATGCAACTTTATACAATTATCTCTAGATCAAGAAACGTATAATCTGCAAGAATGACACATTCCTATCTTGGATTATACGATGATATCGTGTGACATAAGAATCAAAATAGGGAAATTCATTTATTCTCTTATGCAGGATTGAAATATTGTAGCAGTACACTATTTATGCGAATTGGGAGTCATAACGTGTTGCTAGATACCGCTTATGATTATTGGAATTAAATAGCGATTTAATTCCATGTCCAACTTAGCATAAATCCTCAAAGGGTCACACAAAATAGAGTTTTGACCAAGACAGTGCATTATTTATTTATTCGCAATAGTGCGTATTGCGGAAATATGATAAGTTGATTAATTAATTATATACCGTTATAATTAATTAAGTCAAATGGATCATATAGAAATAAATTAATGTATTAGCTAATCCTAGAATAATTATTAATTGGTTAATAATTATTTTAGTTCAACTCAATTTAATATAAATAGTTATATTAATTTATTGGGCCAATATTTATGTATTAAATGTATAGCCCAATTGAAGAGCATTTGGAGTAGCTTCTAATTATGTGAATTAGAGGCCTAATTAAATGAGATGAGAGGCCCATGTGAGCCCATGATGTGGCCGGCCCTAATGGTAGGTGAGAGTGGCAATCTTGTAAATAGATAGTTGGTGGTAGGTAGGGATCATGCACTATATATAGAGATGTATAGATGCAAAATTGGAGCTTCTCTCTTCCCTAACCCTAGCCGCCCCCCTCTCTCCCTCTCTTGGCCGGCGCCACCTCACCTCTCTCTCCCTCCATTAGCTCATGAGTTGAGCATATTCTCTCCACCTATTAAAATGTTAATTAAGGAAGAAGAGAGAATACCTTGGATTAGCTTCGTTCTAATCGAATCGCTAGCACGAATCGATTTAGACCTTGGTTAATCTCTAGGTGGACTCGAGGTGATTTGGAGACGAAGGAGAAGCACGCCATCGATTCCCATGCCGTAGGATCGAACCCCGCGAATACGATTTCGCGGGAGGTAACAATTTCCACCTTAATCTCTTTGTGTTAACTTGGCTTTTGTGCACGATTCGTTGTGTGTGTTGTTTCGATGGCTTAATTAACTTGTAATTAGCATAAAAATCGAAAATTACACACTTACTAACAATTGCACCATAGAGTTTGCAATAGTTGACTACAAATGAATTCTGTGAACATTTATCTCAATGTATAAATCTTGATGAAAATTTAACTATCAGTATAATAAATAAAAAAAAAATAAGAGCACAAATGGCTCAAGCGAAGTCTCTACATATTGTGTGTTCTAAATTTTAATATGCTAGAGTGAAAAAATAAAAAGTGTCAAACTAAGGATCATCCGACTATGTATGGTCCCTGCTATCAAATAAAAAGAATAATTTAATGTAAATGTGCGCTGACAAAAAAAAAAAAAAAAATCAACTTGAGTACTGGAGAACTTAAATAGCTTTTTACAGATGGACCGCCGGTCAACCCCAAACACATAATTTCATTTGAATTTTACCGTTCATCAATATGTGCAAATTTGAAATCCTCCAAGAACATATTACTTTTTCTACCATTCCATTAATAATCATGATTCTTTTTCCATTTTTGTACTTGCTTCTCCTTTACTTTTTTTTTTCCCTGCGAAGTCAGATTGTTAGGCTCTTCCATAGAAAAATATTGTTAGACTCTGTACTTGGTAATTTTATTGCTTGTGAGTTGTGAAGATTAGTGTCTTAAGAAGACAAAAGGAGAATCAGCTTTTGATTTATTGTCAAAAAAGCAATGCAGCTTGAGTGAAAAACTTGACTCTTCAATTTACCTTTAAAAAAAAAAGACAAAAGAACAAGCTCCACGAAAATTGGTAACGCTTAATTACTTGTTCTTGTTCTGAAATTAGCCTTACGCTTACTTGTTAAGCTGTGTTTTGTGGTGATTTTACTGTTTCTGACACTTCCTTTTTCTATCTTATATTTCATAGAAGCAAATAAAGAGTAAAAAATGCGGCCCATAATGGATTGGAATGAACTAAATGCGGCCCATGTTGTGGCGAGCCCCGCAGCCCGTCATAAATGTTAATCAGTCTCTGCCGCCAAAAAATTTAAAAATAATATTAAATTAATATAATATATTAAAAATAATATCAATATAATAATAATTTTTAAATAGTATCACAAGATCGGAATCCGGAATTCCTAAAAAGGGCAGAACTGAATTTTTGACATTTTGATTGATTTTAATATAATTCTATATTATAAATATTAGTTTAATATTAATAGTTGTTATATTAATTTAATATGAATGGTTTTATTTTATTTCTTTTTCAATTATGTAAAATGTCGTCGTTTTTATTTTATCTTAATAATTAAATAATATTTTATGTTAGATTATCATGCGTGAAGTCTCCGGTCCTTCTCACGCATGTATGCTCTTGTTCATTCGTTATTATCTTTCAAAATTTATAATTTTAATGTAAATTAATTAAAAATTTATAACTTACTTATTTATTTTTTAATTAAATAAAATAATTATTTAAATTAAATTTTTATTTAATTAAATATTATATTTAATTAAAATTTTATTTTTTAATTATTGTCGTATTATATATTATTTGATTATATATAGAGGCTAACATAAAATATTATTTAATTATTAAGGTAAAATAAGAACAACAACATTTTACATAACTGAAAAAGAAATAAAACAAAACCATTCATATTAAATTAATATAACAACTATTAATATTAAACTAATATTTATAATATAGAATTATATTAAAATCAATAAAAACGTCAAAAATCTAGTTCTGTCTTTGTTAGGAATCCTGGATTCCGTAACTAGCTAAGATCGGAATCCCGGATTCTGATCTTAGCTACGGAATCCCAGATTCCGATCTTGTGATACTATTTAAAAAAATATTATTATATTGATATTATTTTTAATATATTATATTAATTTTATTTTATTTTTAAATTTTTCTGTCTCTGCCGCATATTATTTTGGGTTTGAATTTTTGTGGATTGGGTCGTTGTTCTGTTTGTTGCTGAGGGCAATAATTTTTTTTTAAAAAAAAAAACTGGCGTGTTAAATGACAAAAACAAAAAAAAAATTACAAGAACATCGTTACGTCGAAGCACTGATTATAAAAAAGACCCGATTTTATTTGATTATTCGAAAAAAATAAATTGCGAATTTTTATTTGTTAATTCTCTAACATGTAATTCTTTTTCGGAAACTTCAAGTGTAACAAAACACTAAGATTTCCTAAGTTGTTTCTGTGTATTAAAATATTTTTTAATGCCTTTTAGGATTACCTACAATACATTAATATGATAATAATGACATGACATTAATAAGAAACTCCATGTGCCATTTCGTGTTTCAATATAGTTTTCTTAATGAGCCATGTCATGGATTAATACTTTTTATTGTATTGGATATTTGGATATTTATTGGTATATGTATCCGTAATTTATATTCGTACTTCATAATACTTGTTTCTTAATCACTACAATATACAAATAAGTGTCTAAAATGAAGAAAATAATATCGAAAGAAGGGAGTTGGGGAATGTCCATTGTCAGGTGCAAAATATTGTTCAGCAATCAATATTACTTTCGTGATGCTCAATGGACAATGATACATTGTATCACTGTTATAGCAATGACTTTAAATTATTGGAAATTTCCCAGATCTAGTTGCTGGATTGAGAGAGAGAGAGAGTGGCTAACGCGCCATCGATGGCACGTGCCATCAATTTTCCATCGACTCGTTTTTTTAAATTCAAAAGTCAAACAGTCGATTCAAATCGTTCAAGTTGATCAAAATATTAAAATACCTTTGGAGACTAAATTTTACATTTTTCAAATTTTTTTCTATTTATTATGATATTTTCAAATTGGAGGGCCTGAAATACTCTAATCATAATGGCTATGTTTGGTTGCATGAAAAGTTTGCAAACTTGAGGTTAGAGCTCTAACTTTCCTACCTTCATCAACCAAACACACTCGTTAGTGAAGTTTGTGCTAATTTCACTCTACTTCTCTAACTTGACAAAATGTTGAATTAGAAAAGTTTGTTCTCATGACCAATTTAAAAATCAATATAATTATTATTATCATCTATGTGTAATAATTATTATATTAATTATAATTATAATATTAAAATAAGAATAATTATTATTATTATTTAGCAACATAACAATAATTATAATTATAATTACAATTATAAATTATTAAAAATTAATATAATAATAATATTATTATCATTAGTGTACTAATTCATATTTATTATACTTACTAATTATAGTTATAATATTAAATATTAATAATAATTATTGATGTCGTTGTTATATTTCAATAAAATTACTTTAATATTAATAACTATTATTATTATTATTATTATTATTATTATTATTATTATTATTTAATAATAATTATAACATTAATTCTGATTAAAATTACAATAATTATTACCATAATATTTATTATTTAATAAATATAATAATATGATTAATGACTATTACAGTTAAAAAAATTACATAATAATTAATATTATAATATAGTAATCATAGTATTATTGGTAAAAATAATTATAATAATAGTATGATATTAATATAACATTATTATGGTAGATGTAATTAGTTATAAAAGAAAAAAATAACTAAATTAATATTTTATTATTTTCTTCTATCTCTAACTCCAACATACCACACCAAACAACATTTTCTAACCTCAAGTTAGCACAAACTTTCCACAATCTCTAACTTCACTAATGTCAATATCTAACTTCAAAATTACAAACTTCAACCTCTAACTTCTCTAACTTCACCTCCAACCAAACGTACCCAATGTTTTTTAAAAATATCATAATAAATAGCAAAAAAATTCGAAAAAATATAAAATTTGGTCTCCAAAGGTATTTCAATATGGAGAACAACTTGAACGGTTTGGATTGACCATTTGAATTTTAGATCTCGAAAAATGACTTGATGGCACGGGACCCTCTGTGCCATCGATGACAAGTTAGCGATTCTATATATATATATATAGTTTAGCTACGGTGAGATGCATCACAAAAAGTCTTCCGTGAGATGCGATTAAAACACATAAATCTGGTTCAAAATGACTGATCCAAACCGTCTAATATGATCTCTCTATTGAAATCTCCATGCAAACTAAACTTTACATTTTTTCAAATTTTTTAAGTTTTTTTTTTAATTTTAGAAAATTGTTAATCTATTTAGTTCTGAACCGTTCAAAATTTGTCATTTTTAAAAATACGAAATAAATACTTAAAAATTCTGAAAAAAAATGTAAAATTTGGTCTGCAAGAAGATTTCAATCGCGAGATCATATTGAACCAAACTCATGAGTTTTGATCGCATCTCACGGAAACTTTTTTGCGATGCATCTCATCATAGCTAAACTATATATATAGTGGATTGATAAAATACACTCTGGTGTATGGATCGTCTCCCGTACACCAGAGTCGTTTATGAAATCCAAAAATCAAACAGTCGATCTGAACCGTTCAAGTTATTCTCCATATTGAAAAACTCTCGGAGACCAAATTTTACCATTTTTCGAATTTTTTTGCTATATATTATGATATTTTCAAAAAAACACTACAATTGGAGTATTTCAGGCCCTCCAATTTGAAAATATCATAATATATAGCAAAAAAATTCGAAAAAATATAAAATTTGGTCTCCGAGAGTTTTTCAATATGGAGAACAAGTTGAACGGTTCGGATCGACCGTTTGAGTTTTGGATTTCAAAAACGACTCTGGTGTACGAGGACGATCCGTACACCAGAGTGTATTTTATCACCCCTATATATATATATATATATATATATATATATATATATATATATATATATAGAGAGAGAACATATCGTGCATACTAATGTACGGAAGCTTCGGTGCATACTGATCCGAATTCTTGGATTTGCTTCAAAATGACCGATCCAAACCGTCCAATATGATCTCCTTGTTATAATCTCCTTATCGACCAAATTTTATATTTTTTCAAAATTTTTAAGTATTTTTTTCAAATTTTCAAAAATCGCTAATCTAATTTTTTCTGAACCGTTAAAAAATAGCTGTTTTTAAAAATTCGAAAAAAATACTTAAAAATATCGAAAAAATGTAAAATTTGGTCGGCAAGGAGATTTCAATAGGCAGATCATATTGGACGGTTTGGATCGGTCATTTTGAAGCAGATCCAAGAGTTCAGATCAGTATGCACCGAAGCTTCTGTACATTAGTATGCACAATAGGTTTTCTCTATATATATATATATATATATATATATATATATATGCGCGAATGTTCCAGCTGCACTTTGTATCGCCTTAATTAGGTATTCAATCGGATAAAATAAAAATCTTGTCATAAGTTTCAAACCTAACAGCTTTATGATGTGGAGTAGATTGTTGAGAAATGTTATACCAGACGGACAGATAAATTAATAAATAAGAAGAAGAAAGAGAGACGTGCAGCAAATAATTTTTTAAAAATACAAATTATTGTTTGAATGCTGTAGTATTTTAAAATATCTAATTATTTGGTAACTAATTATTATGTATTATTTTAAAATAAGCAAGCCTCCTTAATAAAAGAGGACAACTATATGTTTAAAATTAATTCTGAATACAAACAGTAGTTTGTCTTTTTTGTGATTTTTTTTTAAACCCTAGCGAAAGAAGTTTTTTAGCACTGCTTGCTTTTTTTTTTCCGAATTTTTGCGAATAAAAACTTTTCTAGCACCCTTACTGTATCAGCTTATTAATTTTAATAGATAAACTTGAGGTGCATGCTTGAAGAAGTGCAAATCTGTGCACTATAATTTGATTTATCTTTACTGCTGGAAAATTTCTAAATTGAACCCAATAGATAATTTGATATTTTATTAAAAATCATATTTTGTCGAGATTTGAAGTTTCATGGCTCTCTCATTTCATCTATCATATCATCTTGTGTGCTATTTATTACACAGAAGTGAATTACATATGTTACAACTTAAGTAATGGATAAATAAATGAGGAAAAATGTATGAATTATGAAATATCTTTTTTTTTTTGGGTAATCCTTATACTGTAAGTAAGTACCAAAATTTTCCAGAGATGTCGAGACCGCTGATATGAATACTAGAATATCATTTTCACTATTTCCCTGTAGGATTTATTTATCTACTGCACATTAATTGCGATAACATGGCATGCAACGTTAACTTCTAACGGCCTCACTTTTTTTATCGAAACATTGCGTCTGCCTCCGTGTCTACCATTCTGTGGTTTTTATTAATTGACAAAAGTATTCTGATTATTGCAAATTTGAAATATGAGATCCCAACATGACAGATATTTTTAATATTTGTAAGTTGTAACTTTCTCCAACCTGAAGTTAGCATCTCGACCACATGGAATAATAATCAGTACTTACTCGACTAATGGAGCAATGGTGATGCGAAAAGACTGAACGGATGGACCATCTCTCTTGCGAGTTGCGAGAAAGAGAACAAAAATGTGAAAGTCTCTGGCAAAGTGGCAAACACTAATTGTTGGATTTTCTGCGGCGGAAGGTCTTGCATGCTCGCAAACACTTCTGTTTTAATGAAAGCCTATTCACAAATTGATAACTCATAACTGGGGAATTAATAATTTGGTAAATTTTAAAATTTATATTTGGGATAAAAAAAAGTTTAGAGAATTATCATACAAATAATGTACCAATATGCTGATATTTTTATAAAAACAAAGATAGTTTAATTAATTTCATGAATAATACGATATAAGTAGCATGTTGTTTCTATACTTCATCAATTTGAGAATAATCTTGATGATGCTAAAAGAATGATACAAATGTTGTTATTCATAATTTCTTTTACAATGAAAAAAACTGAACATGAAACCAATTAAAACCTCATGAGCTCAATCGAAAAAAGAAATAAATTAGTAAATTAAATAAAAAATAAAAATTTAGAATATACAAGTCATGAAGTTTTTTTTTCTATTGGGGCCGTTTGGATCGCTTAGGAATAAAAGGAATAGCCTATTCTTAGGAGGAAAATATTGAAAAGTGTGTAATTTTGTGAAGAGTTTAGATGGTTAGAAATAAATTTCCGCCCGGAATTTGCTATTCTTGCTTTTTACTTACCCATCCAAACAGCCCCATTGTTATTTTAGACTAAAATAGTAAAACTTTATTTTATTTTTTTTAATCCAACTCGTTAATTACATCTGAACTGTACTTTTATATTGATTTGTTTATTTCATCAAAAATTGATCAAAATTGTATCCATCAATCCTTTTGAGCTGACATAAGAAAAACAAAGTCTCGAATCGAAAACAACAAGTATAGTCTGTATATAGATTATATAATAACTCCTCAATCTTGGCAAATCGGCACACCGTCTTCTTCATTATCCCATTGCTAAGAGAATCCTAGCCACTTGCGTGGTTGGTCATATTTAGCACCTTTAGGGGTTTTATACCGTAAATTCGATTAAACGGATAAGTATTTCCCTTTCGTTTATTTATAAATTACGAGCCATATCCTAGAATAAATATTAAATCTAAAAACATATATTATTTTTTTAATCATTCATTATAATTCATAATATGTATATATATAGTGAAATTGATTTAAACAACATTTCATAAGGTTGTTTAGTTAGTAATTTATATTTCTGTTATATATAATGTTTATGGACTATTAACTATATGGAATTTATGTCCAGGGATGTATTTTTCATACCTTTTTTTACTTTTTTATTTGTTATTACGAATATATTAGACAAACTGTAATTTCATTCAATAGTTATCAGTTAACTTTATTGGATAAAATTAGAGTACCAACGAAACTAAATCAAAGGTAAAAATAAAATAAAGATACAAAATTATTTCTTATATTAAGAGTATTTGGTATAGACAAAAGCGGGACCACTTAAGATGAAATAACACGTCACACCTTTTCTTAGGACCATTGTGAATCCTACAGTTTTTAACAACTTATGTCACTATCTTTTTCATATTATATAACAAAATAGAAATTAATTCTTTTTAAAAATGTGATAACTTAACATAAAATATACTCCCATAACTTTATTTTCTCATAAAACATTTCCCATCCGTGCGGATATATGCCCAATTTCAGGCACGCCCAAGCTGCCAAGCACTAAGCACGTTATTTTCGTTGCTGAAAGTGAACGAGGTAGGTAGGCCTGTTCCTTTCTAAACTTCCCCTGGGCCCCGGCCCAATTAATAGAACTTTACCTACCCTCACAAAACTTATTATGAGAAAATAAAAGAAATAAATTAATAATAAGTTAATAATAGATCATGCAAATCCTTCTTACAGATTTCCTTATTTTTGTTAAAAAAATAATTCGGTTTCCTTGTACTGAGTTCTAGCTAGGGGGCCATTTGACAACACCACAAGTTAGTGGGATTATAGATTAAAGTTAGTACTTTTGGAATTAGTGTTTGAGATGAAGTTAGTAAATATTAGTTATAATATTAGTACTGGCTCCATTTACCTCAAACTTATTTGGCAATTGTAGGTTAACAAGTTAGGCTACTGACCTAGAAATTAGGCTAATCTAATGCATGCCAAATGACAGCATCGAGTTAATTAACAAGATTATTTTTCATAACAATACCATATTTTGTTCTTTTATATTTTTGAACGATCAGATTTTATCATTGGTAATGATAAGAAGTGAAGCTTAACGTGCAATACTATTTAATGGGTTATAATTTATGTAAAAAGAGTGGATAACAATATTTTTCCCGACATGTAGCACTTTTCTTAGCTAATTTCAATACAAAGATGTACTCAAGAAACATGAGCTAAAAAAATTTATTAAAGTCACATACGGCCGGAGAAAGTAAAGGAAATTTTAAAGACCGCAAATCAGCACAAAATCAGAAGAGGATCCAAAGCTATCAAGCGCAAAGCGAAAGTCCTAATATAAAGTCAAATTTGTAGATGTATGTATGCCTTTTCTTATAAAGAGAAGAGTCAACCAATTTTAAATAATTAAATTAACCAACTGCCTAATGAAAGACGCAGTTAAGTCTATTTCTTCTTTTCTGAGTTTTCCCACTATATGAATTCAGTTCATCTTTATGAGATGACGTCAAAGGGGCCAACTCTTTTGGTATTTTTCTCCTCTTCATTGGCAAATTCTTTTCTTTTTTTTTTTACTAAAGATGCGATTTTAATATCCCGCAGAAATTCTTTAGTCATATTTTTTAACACATAATTACCATTTAAGATGTTGTTCCTGGCTGCTAGACTGAAGACTGATTCTTTACTTTTCTTTATTTTGTTTGGCTCCGTTTGGATAGGTGTGGGAAAAAGGGAAGAAGAGAAGAAGTAGGAAGAAGTATTGGGAAGTGTGTAACTTTGTGAAGAGTTTGGATTGTTTATAATTTTTTTTCTTCTTCTTCTTCTTTCTTCCAACGATCCAAACGCACCCTTTAATAAGTTATATTTGGCAATTCGAGTATTAACCTTCACTTATTTTTATAGTTTTAAGAAAAAATCAAGTACATACATATCTCATATCTGATAGACGGATAATAATTGTAGGTTAGAACTCAAATACATGTGCAAATTGTTATAGAATATCATAATCTAGACAATTAAAGTAGTTTATTAATTCTGCAATCAATTAGATTTTATTCTGATATCTAGAATATTTAGAATTTAATTCTGATTTATATTTCCTTATTAATCATGTAATGTAGGCTATATATGTATAACCTTATAATACAATTATCAATAAAGTAATCAAGCAAGCTTTTCATAATCTCAAATCATCTCTGTTAACACAAATAACATATAATTGCAAAAATGAAAAGGGTCACATAGAAAAGACTCTTCACCAAATTAAATTCTCCGACCTCAAAATAAAGAGGCCAAAATGACCCACCAAAGAAAAGCTCCCTTCCGTACTGGAAACAGCTCATACAAGAGATATTATTGTATATTCATACTAATAAACTATACACACTAAAGAATATCGGTCAAGACACAAGATGCATACTACTTACTACACCTAAAAAAAGATACATGATTAATTAAGAAAATACGCTAAGCAGGACCTTGACAATGATTTCTTTCCGGCCTAACACAATTTTACATAATTTAATTCCAATGATTAAGGCAACTTCACCGTCCAGTTGGAACTCCTAATTAGAATTGTATTAATACCTACAATCACACAATGACATGCACTATTATATTTTGACCACGACCAGCCTACAAAGATTTTCAAATTTGAAACAAAAAAAAAATTCTCACATTGCCAACATTTTCCACATCCAAAATTTAGCTTTCTACACCTGATTCAATTTCAGTCATTCAGGCAAATGGTGTCAACAGTCAACATTTCAACATGGCCGGTGCATAGCAAGTATTTCTCTGACCATGGGTCCTACGCGATACTCGCTCTGCTGGCTCCCACCAGATTTAAGGAACTAGTGGCCCCTTTTACTCAACCACTATCATGACATAGGTTTACAAAAGCACCCTTTGTAAAATAATTTTCTCAAACTAATTCTGCAGTTGATTTATTTTGCGCTACTATTACACTGAACCTGATACCTAAATTAAGCTAGATTGCTAGAAGTAGGGTCTCCATCGTCCTTAAATTAATGTCAAATATTTGTTTGAAATCGAAATACAACGCAATATGTCTTAAAAATTGGAGATCGCTTCATCACTTCTCAAAATTCAGGCAGCAATTATGTATAAAATAGTTAGAGTTAGGCTCTTATGACAAACCTTGAGTTGTTTAATTATCTTTAAACTATATTTTAGAAAAAAAACTATATTTTATATCGTTAAATATTTTTTATTATATTTTAGAAAGGCGCGTTAGTTTAGTTCAAGCATATGAAAAAAAATAGCAAAAAAAAAAAGTTCCTGATAAGATTTTTTGGGTTATGAATATGAGATATATATTTTTCTATTATGAGGATTAAATTAAGTAGCTCGAACTTCTGAATCTCAAAAATCGAGTCAAAATGTAACACCATATATGACGTCTAGCCAAACTAATTTCATAACTTTATCACTTCCTTCGCTTATTTTGTTATTTTGTTCAGTATATATACAATGTTATCTTTAACGTGTCATCAAACACCATTCCAAAGTTTTTGGCAAAAAGAAAAACAAAGCCTTATCTTGAACTATCTTAGCAGTACTTTACCTCGTTGTTAAACATGACTTTATGATATCAACTTCTTCATCATTTCCTTCCACTTCTATAATGCAACCTTAATTCGTCATTGCATGAATAAATTGTCACAGTAAGTTGCCAAAACTGGTATTGCGAAAATAAAATTCTCAGGGGCAAAGGTGCAAAAATCCAGTCCCCTTTAATTTTTCTCCGGCCACTTCTCATGCACCGCGTGAGTCAGCGCCAACGTGCAAAACGAGTATACGGCTTCTGGTCACACATTTCATTTGCACATTACTTAAACTCCATTCTAATCCAAATCTCTCCAATTTGCCATATATAAAAGTGCCTCAAATTACCCTATTTGTTCCCTCAACTCCCATCCTTACCCAATCTCTCTTCTTTCTCTCTTATCCCACCACCAACTCGGACTTATCAAACTTTATAACTCGAACCAAGTATTATATACTCGTATAAATAAATAAATATATATATAAGCACATATTCAAAGGGAGAGAATTTGACCCTCTGAGTCTCTGACCTTCCTTTCTATTTCTCCTATATATTTTCTATTGTTATTTTAGCAACAATACAATATAATATAATATTAATTAATTTTTCTGGTTACGAAATCCAAACAAGAGGCCGCTGTAGTCTGTGCCCCTTCCAACTTCCAAATCCTTATCTCCAATCTCACCTCTCCTCTCTGGCTCTCTCCTCTTTTGTCTTCAAGCTGAAAAACCCCAAAATTCAGACGAAACCAAGAGAGGGAGAGAGAGAGAAAAAATCTCCATCACTCTAATAATCTCCTTGCTTGCACAACCGCCACACCTTTCTCTTGCTACCTCTGTACGCAATTCTATATCTGGCTCTGCTTCTCTCGCCAAAAAGTGGGGTTCTTGGCCATTCGAACCCTCCAATCCGATCGATTGAGCTCTCGGAATTGTATCTTTTGCGTACTTTTGTGGTAATTGGTCGCGAACCTTTTCTGGGTCTGCGCTAATTTGTATCAATGGCGGTGATTTTGAATTGTCTGATTGAAATCCTGAAGAAACCAGCAATTGGAGAGATTTTTTCTGAACTGGCGATCTTTTTTGCGCCTCTGTGGATTGCTTTGGCTGTTGGTTTGTTCGTTGGTTGGGCTTGGAGACCTAGTTGGGCAGTTGAGAAGTTGGGGTTTCAGAATTCGGATTCAAGTGCAAATGAGGAGAAAACTAGAGTAGGTTCTTCTGTAAATTTACCGAGCCGTGGTTCTACCATGGAGGAAAAGGAGGTTATTGCAAGGTAAGAGATCTGTTTGTTAAAATGCTTTATTGAATTAATTAATTTGCTTATGCTAGTGAGGATTCACATAGTCATAATATTTCTTTTAAGTGCATGCATCCTTTACACTTTAGTTAAATCTTTTGCCATAGAATGAAGCAATGAATATGCTCTAGCTTGTGTTTTACTTAACTTTTATTTCCATTTTCTTTTCATCTATAGCATATTTAGTCTTCTGGATTGGTAATTTCTGGTTACTAGTGGAACTGATTAGTCATACTGGTGTATAAATCAATGTGTTGTGCTCGCATGAGCACAGCAAATAATTGTCCTTTTACTTTTCATAATTAAGAATTTAAGATACATATAGTGGTTTAGAATGCAAATTTGGAGATTTTGATGCCAGTATAATAATTTCTGATTTTTAATTTATAACTTTTCAGTCGACCAATGACGCCCGAGAAAGAATTGGCCGTATCGGAGTCAGACTTAGACCGCCTATGTCGGTTAGTAGAAGAGAGAGATGGGGGACCCACATGGCATAAAATGATGGAGAAATCGTTGCCTACGTGGAGTTATCAAGCTTGGAGGAGAGATCCTGAGGTTGTTATGCTTTTGTTTCGCTCGCGCCTTTATTTTACTACGTCTGCTTTTTTGTTGGTTTATGCTGTCTGTTTTTTCTTGCGTATAGTTTGAAATGCTCCAGCCTATCAACTTTTACTAACTTTTTATAATATTAAATTACTTTTGTTAGTCTTATGTGGAACTTTATATGTTCTTGGTCTAGTAGAAGCTAAACTTTGAAGAGTTCTAATTTCTTCAGTTACGTGTTAGGTTTTGACCATATTCCACATTTTCCTTGTCAAAAAGTTTGATTCCAAGGGAATTTTATATGTTCAAATACTATTGAATGTACTAAAGTGAAAGAGAAAGAGTTCTTGGATTTGGTTATTCTCTTGTAGAGTAAACTAATCCCAAGTTCACCTTTGAATTGGACTTGTAGGGGGCTAGGGAGAGGTTAACTATAACATTGGTTCAGGCTTTTAGTTCAGTGATACTGCTAATCCCCATCTTCACTTGTTGTGTACATTTCAGTAATAACAGTTTTCCTTCCTTGCATTTGCAGGCGGGTCCAACACAGTACCGCAGTAGCACAGTTTTTGAGGATGCCACGCCTGAGATAGTGCGGGATTTCTTTGGGGATGATGAGTTCAGAACAAAGAATGGCTGGGATGATATGCTTCTTGTCCATGAAATTCTAGATGAGTGTGCTGCAACTGGTACCATGGTTGTCAAATGGGTTAGAAAGGTACAAACAGAAAACTCTACTTGTACTGTATGAAATAACGTAGCATTCCTGGTCACTTCTTCTTGCTAAACCATGTATGGAGGTCTAATCCTCCGTAGACAGGACTATTTATTGTCCTGATTCTCTTTAATTATGTTTTTCACCTACTCATTTATAAATGCCAATTTGTTTTGCAGTTTCCATTCTTCTGTAGTGATAGGGAGTATATTATAGGAAGGAGGATATGGAATGTTGGACGGACTTACTATTGTATCACAAAGGCAAGTTATTGTTACTTTGTTATTATTTTTCTTTCGTGTTGGTCCATTTGGTGCGCTGCATGATTTGCATCTGATACTTTTCTTGTTTCCTTGGTACAACTTGTTCTCCCTTCTGATTTTATTTTTGAAATGTATCAGGGGGTTCCTAATGATGTGCCGAGACACAACAAACCAAGGCGTGTTGACTTGTACTATTCCAGCTGGTGCATTCGTCCTGGTACATTATTCGATTCACATAACCATCTATATTTGTCAAACTCACTTCTATTATTATAAATCAGCTAATAGTTTTTCAAATTCTTTTAATAGTTGAATCGAAAAGAGATGGCCAAATGACTGCATGTGAAGTGCTACTATTTCACCATGAAGAGATGGGTATCCCTCGGGAGATTGCTAAACTGGGTGTGCGCCAGGGTATGTGGGGTTGTGTTAGGCGCATCGAGCCGGGCCTTCGTGCATACCAGCTTGTCAGATCTTCTCCAGGTACTGGGCCTGTCTCACATTATGTTGAGATGGCAAGGATCAACACCAAATTTAATGCTGAAGAAGTCGCGTTGAGGGAAGAAGAAACATGTGAAGATGCTTCTGATTTGGAGAGTGATGGAGAAGCAAAGAAGCCCCAGCACTGGATTGGCAATGTACCAAAGGTATTAGCAATTGGCGGGGCCGTTGCACTTGCGTGTACCATCGATCATGGGTTAGTTACAAAGGCAGTTATATTTGGTGTAGCGAGACAGTTTGCAAGGATAGGGAAGCGATTATAATACTTCTAAGGTTCATTTTTCTTGGTGGGTTGGGGGGTAAGGGTTATTGAGCTTAAATTTGTTGTTAGAAGTTCCCTTTTGCTTTGAGGGTTCTCATGTTGGTAATAAAAAAAAAATACCTAACATGATAAGCGAGAGAAGGGTACTTGCCTACTTGGGATGATGTCTTGTATGGATTTATCAAAATTAGGCATCTTAAGTACTTTTCTCCTAGTTTTTCTATGAGATAAAACCCCTATCTAGATCCCTGTGACTTGACATACTGAGATAAAGAAACTTTTGATAGATAGGCTAGTGCAATTTTCTTTTTTACAATTTTGGCATTACAGGAGATAGTTGATGATACTAAAAAGTATAATATAGCGAATTCACAAATTTTACAAAAGCGTATGGTGTTTTGAATTATTGTATATGATGGTCTAAAGTGCCATCCAATTGTTTATGCTGAGAGTTTCAAATTCTTTTGTTTAATTTGAATTTCGCTCTGTTGATTTTCAGTCGACAAAAATGTTATGCGAGTAGATCTTAGAACATGTTGCCATGAAATGATAATTGTTTTATTGGAGCATTATTGACCAACAGTGACGAGAATTTGTGATGCGATTTACTATTTATTAAATTGTTATTAAATGGCGGTGGTTCTCCGATGCACACTGAATTATACCGCCGAGAACGGACAATAGTACATTAATTATATACAATATTTAGGGTTAATTTTGTTAGAAATCATTGAATTTTGATTTTTTTTTCAAATTTAATTCCTCCAACTATATTAGTTTTTTGGGTGGAAAAAAAATCGCCGGTGTGACTAAATTTAGATAATTAAAAGAATTCAGTAATATATAAGAGCACAATAGGAACACATGTTATGTATTGCAATTTTCAAAGATAAGAAGCCAAAAGATTGTGCCTATATGTGTATAATGGAATTACGTTTTGTAAAGAGCAACAAATGGATAAGCAAGTAAAATTGATAAATTTTATGACAAAATATTGTTTTATAATTGTTATGACGGCTTCGTTTAGACGCAAAATTGGGCCACAAGTAAAAAAAATGATCTATTCGTGGAATCTTTATAGCACTTTTTCTCAATGCGAATGGAAAGTTCTTCTAGTCATTGTGACAGGACCTTCAAATTAGTTCCAAAGTTTTGCTTCTCGAATGTAAATGAAAATGATTAATCCAGCATAGTCAGGGAGAAAAAAAAAATCTGAAGAATATGAAGAAGCATAATACATGAAATCAATATCCAATAAATATATGACCTAGAAGAACTTTTAAACATTTTATCTAAATCATTATAATGCATGTCGTAGAATCTGAAAGACGAAAGTATCTAAATCATTATAATGCATGTCGTAGAATCTGAAAGACGAAAGTATAAGCAGATTATGCAACAATGCATGCAATAAGGTCAAGAATGCAAGTACGACAGCACCTTTTCCTTGCTTCATAGTGGTTTACTGGTTTATACGATATGTTTTCTGAAATATTGATTGTTATTTTCGTTGTTTCATTATCAGCACTTATTACTTATGGAAACTTGCTTGGAATTTAGCTTGATAAATGAATGTCACAATCTTTTGATAAGATCAGAGGTTGTTTTGGTCGAAAACTATTGAAGTTAATGCAGTAAATTTTGTTATCAACACTTTTTTAGAAAGAAAGTGCCCCAAGCAGGGACCCAATATTATAACAAAAAACAAAAGAGTTTTTGTTATCAACACTTGTTCGCTAAATTTTATCAGTAAAACTAGCGCGGAAGGCTTCAAAGCACGCAAAGATCTCATGTGGGCATTTACATTCCAAAAAACATGAGAAGTTTCACCCTCATTCTCTATTTAAAAAAATTCCTTTTCTTTTGCACGTCATTATGTTCTATGTTTATTTTACGTAGAAGAGATCAATGTTATGTGAAAATCATGAGGACATTAATTCAAATATAAACTATTTTGCTAATAGAACTATCTTCCATGTAGAATTGGTCTACATAGCTAAACGGAATGAATGCTATCCAATATTGCTAATATAATATATATACACATCGCATTATAATCTCTTGCCATAATTCTTATATTGCGCGGTCTATATTTACTTATTTTTTAGGAAGAGTTTATTAAACGATACTCTATCTGGAAAAGCTAATTGGTAAGTACAATATGCCAGTAGACTCTTCGCATTTTCTGTTCTTATTTCTCTGATTTTGAAAATAACATCAAAATAGTCAAATTTGAGATGTAGTAATGGTACCATAACCGTCTAAACGTGTAATTCCCGTAGTTTCGACCAACATTTTTTTTTTCAAAATAGTTCGACTTAGATTCGACATGTTTATGTACGTAAATCGAAGCTTCCAAAACTATGGGATCTAAAACGACGGAAGACTGGTACCCTAGCCAACACACGTACTATTTTCTATGATATATTATTGCAAATGCATAAAGAAACATATTATTAGAGCATATGAACGATCTTGAGATAGTCAAACAATATATGTATAAATAAACAAATATATACGCTACTAAAAAGATGGCTCAAAAAATGAAGTATCATGAAAGGATGAAAGCAACATTATTTATTATTATTTTTCGCTAGAGAGTGCTATTAGTCAGCGACTCAGCGGACTCAACTAGATAGGCCCATACAAGAAAGAGAACTAGAGAAACAATTTTAAGTCAGATTGAAGGCCCACACCAAACTAGCTTGCAGATAAAATAAATTAGGAGTTATTTAATTCTTATCATCTGGCATAACTGCTCTGGACACAAGTACCAAGAAACAACATCCGAAAATAATTTGACAACTAAATAAACATATTACAAAAAGAGATGAAAAGAAACATAAGAATAAAAAGGTCACAGCTCAATCATACAACAAACTCTCCCAAGTCCTACACTTGTGCAGTGCCTTGTGTGAACAAGGGATCCTCACACCGATACTTACCATCAGGGCCGATACCAAAACCCTTGGGGTCCGCAAAAACATTCTCCAGCAGCTGGGTCCGAGGCGGGAGGGGACTGGAATCAGCAAACTCAACTGCATCCTCAACCACATCATCAATTTTCTTGTCAATTGACTTGAGCTCAGACTCACTTGCTAAACCATGCTCAATGATGTACTTCTTCAAGGCAATGATTGGGTCCCGTGCAGCGTAGTGGGCCTTCTCATCTGACAAGGGAAAAAACTAGTTCAGTGCTCCGTAACAGAGTTTGGTATCAGCACTAGCATGATACTGCTGAATTATTTTTAATTAAAACTAAATTATATCAACGTATTTTAAGATAATCCCAGTAAACGCAATTTTGCAGATCAACGTATGGTGTGGGATTTAGTGAGGATATCAGCTGCTACCTAAATAAGGCCCACTGGTATCCATTTTGGAGCAAGATAACATGCAAAAGAGGAGAAAGTTATCCTCTAAGAAGTGGGGATAATTTTATCCCATAATCATCCCTCTCTCAGACAAGGGCCATGGGCAATAGTGGCTAACTTGAGGATAGTTGCTGAACAGCAACCATTTAACACTAAGTGTAGAAGAATAACAGGACACAGGAGAAGGTGAATTAAATTATGAGATAATTGTTAAAAAGCCAACATGCCTATTTTTTCTTTTTTTTAAATAAAAAAAACCTATTGTAATGTATCATCGATCAATAAAGTACCAATGGATTAGTACAATAACTAACAAGATAATATGTGATGTTACTTTATCCCAAAAGAATTACTAAGTATGTTTTGTGCATATCTGCAAATCAAATTTTTCTCACGTCTGAATGGTATGGATTATCCAGACCTGGATGCAGTGGATAAAGTTTAACTCCTCAATCGATCAGGATCATCTCACTTTCTGGGTCACTCTTGAGGGTGACAGAAGCATCTCTCTCTCATTCTTTTCTGATGCCACACGGTATTAAGAGATTGAAGCCGTAATATGGTAATAATACCCTCAAAAAAAAAGGCTGAATTGCATACTCTTCATGACAGGATGAGATGCTGTCATGGCCCCCGTAGCAGAACCACAGTCAACACAAGATCCTTTGCTCAACCTCTCTGTTGATCATGGCACAAAGGATCCTCGAACCTTAATGATGAATACCCTTCAACATTTTTTTACCATTTTCCCTTTTTATGTTGTTTTGCTGGTTTGTACATCAAATTCATTCTTTACCAAAATTATGATCCAGGACCAGAATAAACTAATTGCTGGTTCCTTGCATTTTCAGATCTCTGGTCTTAGTTCTGACAAATATGGGTATTAATATAATCCAATCTGACAAATTTTATATTTGACAAAGTGATTTCATTCATATGGACTCTGCAAGTGTTTCTTACCTTTAAATTTCTCTTTTTTTAGTTAATAAATATTTTTGAAATCTTTTAATAATTATTTCCGGATTTGTTTAGGATTTGTCAATCATGGCATAGAGGAATAAGTACTTAATGTAATTGTAAGCAAATACGATAAAGCATACATCGTATGCCACTGTAAAATGATATCTATATAATATGCCTCTCTGAAGAATGGGAATTACATGCAAACAAGAAAAAGAGTTAAATGAAAGATTGTATAAAGATCAAGTTAATTAAGATTTCTCATGTTTGTTTGTGATGGTACACTATTATGATAGTGAAATTACTTTTAATTGACTTATTCTGTCCATATAATTCTTCAATTAGTTCTAGTTATTAAGTATTAGTGTATTACCATCAATAATATCCATAGTCATAATTTACTACTGCGAATAACATGACCGCTATCACTATTACTTTTTTCTAACTAACAAGTAACAACATCATAGCATCGTTTACCCCAATTATTGTTGTTGCACGTACTTCTTGCCAACTGGAACATAAGTGGTAAATGATGGGTAGAGATCTTGGAAGAGAGGACAATAGAAGGCTGATGTAGCTAAGAAAATTATAATAGAGCCCAAGGAGTAATATGAAATTACGAACTACTTTTTCTATTTTCACAAGGCCTTCGGCAAAATAACCTACAGAAACAGTCCAGCTAAAAGGAATCGACAGTGACCGATACACACCTAGCTATAAACAATTTACTGCATTTAATCCCACACCTATAGAACTTTCTATTATAAAAATTGATCTTCTGTCCATCCACCTTTTCATTTCTGATCCCCAGAACCAGGTGAGTGAGTGAGAGAGAGGGGGAGAGAGAGAGAGTAGTGATCGCCATATGATGAATCAATTTGTAATATGGCTGGAGCGAAAGGAGAATGGGAGAACTGGTGGAAAGAAGCTGCTCTGATATAGAAGATATGAACCCCAATATTAATTTGGATCTGCTACCAGCACACTCAACTTGACCAAACTAGTTGTTTAATTAGGTAAAGCCCGTCCTTCCAGGTTTCTTACTATATTGATTTTGAAACATATGATTTGAAATTCGGATTATGCTAGAGCAAAATATTGATTGTTTAATATGGAATTTATTGGTTAATTAGGAATTTGATCTAATTTACAACAAATTATGCATTAAATAGTTTATATCCTTAAAGATTTATTATGTCAATCAATGTTATTTAATTCTGAAATTAACAATTAAATTGCTTAACCGTTGCAGTTCCTGCCATTTGGGTCTGCTCACCGCTGTTCAATTTATATAGGCCAAATGTCGCTCACCACTGTTTCCACTGTTTAACCCAGATTGGTGGTGTTTGCAAACATGCCTAACAAAATCAGAATGTGCATATTTGCAAACCAGTAGACCAGTTGGTCTTAACTATATTACCATCATAATATTCCATAGTTCTCTAGTAGGTACTAAATATGGATCACCAACACAATTAAGAAAATATATATAAACTAAATAAAATCTTACCAGGTTTGCGGAGCTCATCAGGGTCAGCAAGAGAGTGACCCCTAAATCGGTATGTCTCACACTCCACCAATGTGGGTCCTTCTCCCCTTCTAGCCCTGGCAATGGCTTCCTGGGCCACCTCCCTCACCTTCAACACATCCATGCCATCAACATGTACACCTGGCATACCGAAAGCAGGCCCCTTCTTCCAAATCTCGGGATCAGATGTGGCACGCAGATGTGACATGCCAATAGCCCACAAGTTGTTTTCAACAACAAAAATGATTGGCAGCTTCCAAAGCTGCGCCATGTTAAGGCACTCAAAGAATTGACCATTGTTGCAAGTGCCATCACCGAAAAAGGCCAATGTCACATCCAGGCCTTCAGGCTTGGATTGCTTTAGGACCTCATGGTGGTATTTTGCTGAGAATGCTGCGCCAGTGGCTACTGGGATACCTTCACCTGTTGTCAGATCATTCAGAGATGAGGATTAGCACTTCAATCAAAACCCAGGGTACAAAATTCTAAAACTCCCATTGTTCATTGGGTGTATGCACACTAGTCGATGATGCGCATCAAAAGCATTACTTATTGTACTTTTCGCTTTCTTTTCTGGTAGAGATCTTGTTGGGTTGGATTGGGGGAGGAGGTTGGAGCCTTGGAGACATACACATAGTTAAATAATACAAAAATATTCATAATGGGTTCACCAATCCTACCCAACTAGAGGATAACAGTAACTCAATAAGTGAATCAACATACCAATAAAAGCAAATCCACCAAGGACGTTATGAGCAGCAGAGAACATGTGCATGGACCCACCCTGGCCACGGCAGCACCCAGTTGCCTTTCCAAAGAGCTCTGCCATGACCTCACGTGAAGGAACACCCTTGCTGAGAGCATGAACATGGTCACGGTATGTGCTGACGACCTTGTCAGACTGATTGAGTAGCTTGATAAAACCGGTGGAGACTGCCTCCTGGCCGTTGTATAAATGGACAAAGCCAAACATCTTGCCGCGGTAGTACATCTGTGCACACATGTCCTCAAAGGCCCGGCCCAAGACCATGTCTTCATATAGTTCCAGTGCTACCTCTCTAGTCACAGCCTAGAGAAAGGAAATTAAGTAAGATTCACTGACAGAAAAGGAATAAATTTGTTCATTGCCAGGACACAGGGCCCGTAATAAACATTCTAGATTGTGTGCATGTCAATTACAACTTTGCATGTCCATTTCTATTCATTTAATACAGCTTGTGATATGTTGCTGTTTTGTACAAATTAAACAGCTTTAAATATAAATAAATTCCATTCCCTCCTGCCAATCTAGAGCAACAAATACATGTAGGGCAATATGAGGATCTAATTTTCAGTATTATGTTTCTACAACGACCAGGCAGTGCACTAACCGTGATCTCCAAATCATGTCGCAGTTAACGATGAACCTAGAGGAGTGTAATTACAACTGATTTGGACAGCTACACTAATAATTAACCAGATCACTAATACTACGTGCTCTTCATATTGATTCCTTTATAAGAAAAGGCGTCAACTTGATTTAATTTGTTAGCTAACAGACTTCCAATAAAACCCAAATTCATTTCAGAATAATATTCTCGTTACATGCATGAAGACGTAAGCACTGAGGTAAAAGTACACCAAAACTCCCACAAAAGAAAAAAGGAAAGGAAAAAAGGAAATTCACAGGATTAGACGCAGAGGAGCTGGCAGGCTTGGTCTTATCACTACTGCTCACGACATCCGAAGAGACAGCGAAGAGAGGTCGGGACCGCACGGACTTGGCCGAGCCGAAAGAGATCGAATTGAATGCAGAGGGAGAGTGAGCGAAATGAGCCGGAGAAGAACCAGGCCTCTGGGAACTAGATCGGACGGTGGTGAATTGCGGAGGTGGGATCTTGACGGCGGAGAAGGCCGCCATGGTATCGAATTGGAGGTCGAAAAATGAGAATTGGAGAGGTTTTGTCAGAGAGAGAGAGAGAAGGAAATGGAGGGGATATAAGAGCGGAGGCGGAGAGAACGAGGGAGAAGTGAGGAGAGCGACGGCGTGGGAAGATCCGTCAGATTGGATTGCTTTAATTTTGTTTAGCAATTTGCGTGCACCTGGTCTATTTTTTTTTTTTTTTTTTTTGTTGATATAAGCCTTGTTTGGCTACTGATTATGTATTGGTCGGACTCCAAGTTGATATAATCCGAACTCAAAAGCGCCACTGTTGTTTAAAAATATGGAACTAGATTATATGTCAACTTGTCTGGCTTCGCGTCATGCTTGATAGTAGACGATTGGAAGTCAAGTATGGCTCCGTGAGCTTAGTTTGTTTCCACTAAATTTTGTTTTATTATTATTTTTTTTTGTGGAGACCATCGCATTGCATGGCTTAAGATGTATAAATTAAATGTAATTTTATAATAATAAACCTCAAAGCTAAATGCCACTCACTGTAATTTAGTGGATGGGGAGTAATTTCATATCCGACTAATTTTCATTAATTGGGAACTAAATTAGAATTTTCAATATTGTTTATTTAATTTAAATATAAACACCAATGTTCAGATTGTTGTTTGTAATTCAATTTAAATCATTTAGTATGGATTTATATCTGTATATATATATGTTTATATGGCGTGGCCTGAAAACTTCCATTGGAGCTTTGTCGTAAAATTGTCATAACACCTGCACCACAAGGCTGTGTCGTATGGCCGATAGCGAGGTTAATTATTGAAGTGTTGATCAGTTAATGTTGACCGATAGTTGGTAGTATATTATTTATATTAGTTAAAAAGGTAAAAAATAAAATATTTACAACCGCTTGATCTTAATAAATATTACCTATTTGATCTTTCTAATCACATAAACCACAAAAGACGTCTTATTTAATTTAAGAGGAAATCGAATATAACCCCCTCTAATCTTCTCTATCTAGATATTAACCCCTCGAATTTTTTAAATTGGATATAAATCCCTCTAATTTTGTCTAGTTTGAATATAAACCATTTTCATCATTTTTAAACATATTTTAACTATAACAAATAAAAAACTTTAATTTATGACCCAAATATTCCTGTCTACCCGGTGCTCTTCAGTGTTGCCCCATCTTTCCATCTCCAACGATGTTCTTTCTAAATCACTAAGGAAAATTTTTATTTCTTTCCATTGCTAAGTTATCTTTTCTAATCCCTTGCTCTCTCCCTCTCTCTCGAAAAGCAAACATTTCTCCTCACTTTCTTCCTGTAACAATGTCATTTTTGAACAAAAAATATCAGTGTGATTTGAATTTCAAGTACATCAAATTGATGTAATTTAAATTTTTTTTATGATATGTTCGTATCAGTTTTTATAAATCTCACAAAATCAAATGATTTTTTTTTGGAAAATCCAAAAATATCTAATTATTTTGCTTGCCCGATACGACAAACTTCATAATATGAATTACAATGATGTACTCTTCACTAATTGAGATATAGAATTCATTTTAACTCATTTCATCACAATAATCAACATTTAAACTCTTTATATTGCCTAGAATATGATTTGTATGTTATTTATTTAAAAAAGATTGGATTGTACATGACAATTACGCATATAAAGTGCAAATAATGCAATTCTGACTATCATTTGAGCATTTCAATCGTTTCTGGATTTATTCTAAGTCATTTCACCATAAGAATCTACATTTAAACTCTCTATACTGTCTATAATATGATTCATGTATTATTTATCAAAAAGATTGGATCAAACATTGTAATTATCAGTGGCGGAGCAAGAAAATTTGGCAATGGGGTTCGATGAATTTTAGAAATTAAATAAATTCATACAATATATATTAGAAAATTTCTGTTTTGGACAAGTTTTTTATTTGCCAAATCTAAATCATTCATTATGACAGATTTCGGATCCAATGGCCCTTGAAAAAACTCATCCATGGCTATTTGGATTATTAGTGTTCTTTTGATCGTGCAATCGACAATTTAGACATTAACAATTGTTGGAGATATTTTACAATTCATTTCAATTTTATTCCAATAAAGTTCTTAATTAAAAACTTTGCTGAAAAAATATTATGATTTATGACACAAAATATAGAACAATTTTATAAAAACTAGATCTGTAAGTTGATCTTCGCTCGACAACATTAAATTTTATTGTAAACAATATATGAAAAATTGTATCGTCAATTTTTTTTTAAAATTGATAGATGATTTGATAAACTGATATTTTTATCACGAAGGAAGAGTAATAATTATAAAATTATAAATTCAATAAAAATGAATCAGTAAAATGAAAATAATAATACATTGAATGGTAGTCCATTACATATTTTTATACACTATATTGTATTTTTTTGATATAAAATTTAAAAAATTCTTTGAATGTAAAAATAAAATTTATAAAAAATTTACCTTACTATATAATAGAACAAAATTCTTTGCCCCATGTATTTTCCATCTCCGAATTTGTTGCATGCCAAATTTTCGTGACTGGCACATTTAACACATCTAGATTTCTATTTGAGAGTGGTGATATCTATTATGTTTTTCATTTTATAAATGAAAAATTGAATGAGGAATGTACTATTTATAGATAATGTTTTTGGCACGCTTTGGTGGAGGAGGCATCTACTCCATTGCACCTTTTTGGCGAGACATCCTTTAAATGGCATCATATAGAATATATTTTAAGATAGGAACCCTTTCAATCTCATCCATTAAGATATTCACTCGATTGCATCTTTTGCCGAGACATCTATTAAAGGACACCATACAAAATATATGTTAAAATAGGCATCTTTTAATCACACCCTTTGGGATCATCCACACATCTTTATTATTGGTATACAATTTAAAAAAATTCTTTAAATGTAAAAATAAAATTCATAAAAAAATTACCTTACTATATAATAGAACAAAATTCTTGCCCCCATGTATTTTCCGTCTTCAAATTTGTTGCATGCCAAATTTTCGTGACTCACACACGTAACACACTTATATTTCTATTTGAGAGTGATGTGCTATCTATTATGTTTGTCATTTTATAAATGAAAAATAATTGATGAAAAATTGAATAAATGAGGTACTATTTAAGTATTTATAGATAATATTTTGACACCCTTTGGTAGAGGAGGAATCCACTCCATTGCATCATTTAAATGGCACCTTATGGAATATATTTTAAGATAGACACACTTTCAATCTCATCCATTAAAGTATTCACTTGATTACATCTTTTGGCGAGACGTCTATTAAAGGGCACTATACAAAATATATGTTAAAATAGACACCTTTTAATCGCACCTTTTAGAGTCATTCACACATCTTTATTATATGTAAGATTACAAGTTATAATAGATTTTGTATCTACTAATTTAATTCTTTGAAGTCTCATCGTTTGAAATTGTCAGAAGATGAAATGTTATAAACAAACAATAAAATAAAACAAATTAAATCCATTCATAAAAATTATTATGGTTGCTGATTATATCTTTGTAATTCAATTAAATAAACAAAAAATCTATATATTAACAAAGTAGATTGTAAAGTTACATATTCAAGTTAAATTAATAATTTCAATATGCATGTGCTGATCGTTACTAAAAGTGAAAGTTCATGAAATATTTGAGAAGACAAAAATTAACATTTATGGAAATCTAATATATATCTGTTATATATATAACTTTTTTCCAACAAGAATAAATTATCCAAATTCAATATGGCGTTCACTAGCGGAATATCTTTTGAGTATCTATGGGGTTCAAATATTGCATATCTACAAAATTTTTCATTTTGCAAGTGTGAACTTTTAAATATAGTATTATTTTTTATAAATCAATGGGGTCAATTGACCCCCATTTCTTGTACTTAGCTCCGCCACCGGTAATTGTTAGAGATATGTCCTAGAAGCCAATCGTTTTTGGCTACTTATATAGTTCATGTTATTGATGATATTTGATCGTTTGTTCCTGAATTTTATTATTGACAGTTCATTCAGGTTGAGGATTTGAATTGTGGATCACTGTGTTTCATTTATGATTAAATGACAATAATAAATCAAAACTACCCATAGTCTTGATAATAAACAAGGAACAATAATTATCAGATAAGACTAGTATGGAAGTTAAGTGATAATTAAGTTTTACAAATTATAAGTAAGGAGTTGCTAACTTAATTGCATATGTGTATGTTACTAGAAATAGTACAAGACATGATCCAATGAAATAAATATATGGATTGTGTTATGTGTAATTATTTATTTTATACGTATTTGATTCTAAGTTTGAGATGGTTCAGTTTTTTCCACATGAAGATAGGTTCTATAAATATCGTCTAACATTGATTCTTGATAAGGGCTGCTATACGGACTTTATTTATGTTAATTGTGCGGGAAAATAACTGTCCATCAAGACAACCGTATGTCCCTCATTAGTTCACCTAGTAAGTGATGATATCTACTGGGCTCCTTGATGGAGATGGATTGCTTGCTAGCAACTTGTGCAATCATCTCATCTCTAGATCAAGAAATGTATAATTTGCAAGAATGACACACTTCTATCTTGGATTATACAAGGATATCATGTGACATAAGAATCAAAACAATAAAATACTCTTTTCTTATGCAGGATTGAAGTACTATATTGGTATAGTATTTATTTATGTAATCGGAAATCATAACGTGTTGCTAGATACCGCTTATGATTATTGAAAATAAATGTAGATTTTATTTCCATGGCCAACATAGCATAAATTCTCGAGGGTCACACAAATAAAGGTTCGATCATACAGTGCATTATTTAGTTTATTTGTATTGGAGAATACAATATATGATAGTTTAAATAATAAATTATATACCGTTGCGAATCGTTATAATTAATTATATCAAAAAGATCGTATGAAACATAAATAATGCATATGCTAATCCTATAATAATTATCAATGAGTTGATAGTTATTTTATTCAGCAATATTTAATAAGATTATTTGAATTATATTAAATAGGCTTTAATTTGCTAAACTTAATTGAGCACGACTTGAATGCAATTTAATTGGCCCATTAACTAATTGATTTAATGAGCTAATAAGAGATAATTAAAATATGGATTAACTGGCCCAAAAGCCCACTTTATAGCTGGCCTAAAAGTGAGTGGCAATGTGGTAATTTTATCCAAATGTAATTAAGTTAAAAGTACTCTATAAGAACCACTTATGGAGAGGATAAACTCTAACTTTCTCCCTCTTCCTCCCCAACTTTGAGGCCACCCAAACCACCTTCAAAAGAGATTTTCAGATCTGAAAATTTTCTTTTCTCACTTGCATTAGGGGTTCATGAGTTGAGTATTGTCCATCTTTAATTAATAGAGATTAATTAGAAGAAAGGCAAGCAACAAAGAATTAGCTCTTCCTCTTGTTTATTAGCATAAACTTGGGGAATTGGTTAAACTTTTAGGTGGACTCAAGAGTAAGGAAAAGAAGAGGGGGTGGTGAGCATGCCATCAACTTCAATAGATTAAGGTTAAGCCTTCCAAATACGATTTTGGAAGAGGTAACCAACTCCTACCTTCTCATAAAGTGTTAATTAGGCTTAAATAACTAGATCCTTTGTGCTTATTTAATTAGTTGTTAATTACTAGAAAAATTAAAATTGCACTTGGACTTAGTTCCTAACAGTAATTATGCATATAAAGTGCAAATAATGCAATTCTAAGAATCATGGTGATTATACATGGTGATTATACATATAAAGTAATTATTTAATTATGTTTTTCAAAAAGATTTGATTATACATGGTGATTATACATATAAAGTGAAAATAAAGCAATTGTAAGTATCATTTGAGCATTTCAAACGTTTCTGGATTCATTCCAAGTCATTTCACCGCAATAATCCACATTTAAAGTATTTATACTATCTAGAATATGATTCAGGTGTTATTTATTTAGAAAGATTGGATTATACATGGTAATTACGTAAAAAGTGTAAAGAATGCAACTGTGAGTATCATTTGAGCATTTCAATCGTTTTTAGATTAATTATAAGTTATTTCATCACAATAATCTACATTTAAAATCTTTATACTGTATAAAATATGATTCATGTGTTATTCATTCAAAAGGATTGGATTAGATATGGTAATTACGCATATAAAGTGCAAATAATGCAATTCCAAGTATCATTTGAGCATTCCAATCATTTCTGTATTAATTGTGAATCATTTCATCATAATAATCTACATTTAAACTCATGATGTTGTCTAGAATATGATTTACATGTTAATTGTTAAATAAGATTGGATTATACATGGTAATTACGCATATAAATGCAAATAAAGCAATTCAGAGTATCATTTGAGCATTTTAATTGTTTCTGGATTCAATTTAGGTCATTTCATCACAATATTTTATATTTAAACTCTTCATACTATCAAGAATATGATTAATGTGCTATTTATTAAAAAAAATATTGGAACATACATGGTAATTACGCATATAAAGTGCAAAGAATGTAATTCTCAGTATCATTTGAGCATTTCAATCGTTTCTGGATTCACTTTAAGTCATTTCATCACAATAATCTACATTTAAACTCTTTATACTGTCTAGAATATGATTCATACGTTATTTATTCAGAATGATTGGATTATTCATGGTAATTACGCATATCAATTGCAAACAATGCAATCTTGAGTTTCATTTGAGCATTTCAATCGTTTATGGATTCATTCTAAGTATTTCAGCACAATAATCAACATTTAAACTCTAGAATATCATTCATATGTTATTTATTCGAAAAGATAAGATTATGAATGGTAATTACGCATATAAAGTGCAAATAATAAAATTCTGAGTATCATTTAAGAATTTCAATCATTTCTGGATTCAATTTAGGTCATTTCATAACAATAATCTACATTTAAACTCTTTATACTGTCTAGAATATGATTCATGTGATATTTATTAAAAAAATATTGGATTATACATGGTAATTACGCACATAAAACGCTAATAATGCAATTCAAAGTATCATTTCAGCGTTTGAATCGTTTCTGAATTCATTCTAAGTCATTTCATCGCAATTATCTACATGTAAACTCCTTATATTTTCTAGAATATGATTCGTGCGTAATTTAATAAAAAAATATAGGATTCTACACGGCAATTACGCATATAAAGTACAAAGATTGCAATTCTGAGTATTATTTGAGCATTTCAATCATTTCTGCATTCATTTTAAGTTATTTCATCACAATAATCTATATTTAAACTATTTATACTGTCTAGAATATGATTCATATGTTTTTATTTAGAAAGATTATATTATTCATGGTAATTACGCATATCAATTGCAAATAATGCAATTCTGAGTATTATTTGAGCATTTCAATCATTTCTGGATTCATTATAAGATATCTCATCACAATGATCTACATTTAAGCACTTTGTAATGCCTAGAATATGATATATATATTATTTATTTGAAAAGATTAGATTATAAATGGTAATTACGCATATAAAATACAAAAAAAGCAATTTGAATATCATTTGAGTATTTCAATCATTTCCATATTCATTCTAGGTTATTTCATCACAATTATCTACATTAAACCTCTTTATACTGTCTAGAATATGATTTTTGTGTTATTTTTTTCAAAAAGATTCGATTATACATGGTGATTATGCATATAAAGTGAAAATAAAGCAATTATAAGTATCATTTGAGCATTTCAAATGTTTCTGGGTTCATTCCAAGTCATTTCACCGCAATAATCCACATTTAAAGTATTTATACTATCTAGAATATGATTCAGGTGTTATTTATTTAGAAAGATTGGATTTAATTACGTAAAAAGTGTAAAGAATGCAACTGTGAGTATCATTTGAGCATTTCAATCGTTTTTAGATTAATTATAAGTTATTTCATCACAATAATCTACATTTAAAATCTTTATACTGTATAGAATATGATTCATGTGTTATTCATTCAAAAGGATTGGATTATACATGGTAATTACGCAAATAAAGTGCAAATAATGCAATTCCATGTATCATTTAAGCATTTCAATCGTTTCTGAATTCATTCTAAGTTATTTCATCACAATAATTTACATTTAAAATCTTTATACTTTATAGAATATGATTCATATGTAATTTGATTGTATTATACATGATAATTAAGCATATAAAATTCAAATAATGCAATTCTTTGTATCATTTGAGCATTTCAATCATTTCTAGATTATTTCTAAGTCCTTTCATCACAATAATCAGCATATAAACTCTTTTTACCGTTTAAAATAAGATTTGTATGTTATTTATTCAAAAAGATTGGATTATACATGACAATAGCTCATACAAAGTGCAAATAAGGCAATTCAGAGTATCAATTCAGCATTTCAATCATTTCTGATTTCATTTTGAGTCATTTCATCACAATAATTTGCATTTAAACGCTTTATATGGACTAGAATATGATTCATGTGTTATTTATCAAATAAATATTGGATTATATATGGCAATTACAAATATAAAGTGCAAATAATGCAATTCTGACTATCATTTGAGCATTTCAATCGTTCCTGAATTCACTGAAACTTATTTCACAATAATCTACATTTAAACTCTCTATACTGTCTATAATATGATTCATTTATTATTTATTCAAAAAGATTGGATCATATATGGTAATTATGCATATAAAGCGCAAATAATACAATTCTGAGAATCATTTGAGGATTTCAATCGTTTCTGGATTCATTCTGAGTTATTTCATCACAATAATCTACATTTAAACTCTTTATACTGTATAGAATTTGATTCATGTGTCATTTATTAAAAAACTCTTTATACTGTAAAGTGAAAATATTACAATTCTTAGTATAATTTGAGCATTTCAATCGTTTTTGGATTTATTCTAAGTCATTTCATCACAATAATCATTATTTAAACACATTATACTGTCCAGAATATGATTCATGTGTTGTTTATTCTAAATGATTGGATTATACAAGGTGATACGCATATAAAGTGCAAATATTGCAATTCTTAGTATAATTTGAGCATTTCAATCTTTTCTGAATTCATTTTAAGTCACTTCATCACAACAATCAAAATTAAACTCTTTATACATTCTAGAATATGATCCATATGTTATTTATTCAGAAAGATTGGATTATACATGGTAATAACGCATATAAATTGTAAGTAATGCAACTGTGAGTATCATTTGGACATTTCAATCGTTTCTGGATTTATTCTAAGTCATTTCATCATAATAATCTACATTTAAAATCTTTATACTGTATAGAATATGATTCAAATGCTATTTATTCATAAGATTGGATTATACATGGTAATTACGCATATAAATTGAAAATAACGCAATTCTGAGTATTATTTGAGCATTTCAATTTTTTTCTAGATTCATTCTAAGTTATTTCATCAAAATAATTTACTTTTAAACTCTTTATATTGTCTAGAATATGATTAATATGTTATTTATTCAAAAAGGTTGGATTATACACGGTAATTACGCATATAAAATGCAAATAATGCAATTCTGAGTATCATTTGAGAATTTCAATCGTTTCTGTATGCATTCTAAATAATTTCATCATAATAATCTATAATTAAACTCTTTATGTTGTCTAGAATATGATTCACGTGTTATTTATTCACTAAGATTGGATTTTACATGATAAATATGCATACAAAATGCAAATAATGCAATTCTGAGTATCATTTGAGCATTTTAATCGTATCTGTATTTAATTTAGGTCATTTCATCATAATAATCTATATTTAAACACTTTATACTGTCTAGAATATGATTCGTGTGTTATTTATTCTAAAAACTTTGTTTATACATGATAATTACGCATAGAAAGTGCAAATGATGCAATCCTGAGTATCATTTGATCATTTCAATCTTTTCTGAATTCATTCTAAGTCATTTCATCACAATAATCTTTATTTAAACCCTATATATTGCCTAAATATGATTTATATGTTATTTATTCAAAAGATTGGATTATACATGGTAATTACGCATATAAAGTGCGAATAATACAATTCTGATTATCATTTGAGCAATTCAATCGTTTATGGATTCATTATAAGTCATTCGTCACAATAATCTAGATATAAACTCTGTATAATGTCTAGAATATGATTTGTTTGTTATTTATTCAAAAAGATTGGCTTATTCATGGTAATTACGCATGTAAATTGCAAATAATGCAATTCTAAGTATCATTAGAGCATTTCTATCGTTTCTGGTTTTATTCTAATTAATATCATCACAGTAATCTATATTTAAACTATCTACACTGTATAGAAAATGAATCATATGTTATTTATTCGGAATGATTTAATTATACATGGTAATTACGCATATAAAGTGCAAATATGCAATTCTGAGTATCATTTGAGCATTTCAATCGTTTATGGATTCATTCTAATTAAATTCATCGCAATAATCTTTTTTAAACTCTTTATAATGTCTAGAATATGATTCAGGTGTTATTTATTCAGAAAGATTGGATTATACAAGGTAATAACGCATATAAAGTGTAAGTAATGCGACTGTGAGTATCGTTTGAGCATTTCAATCTTTTCTGGATTCATTCTATGTCATTTCATTATAATAATCTACATTTAAACTCTTTATACTGTATAGAAAATGATTCATTTTTTATTTATTCGGAATAATTTAATTATACATAGTAATTACTCATATAAAGTGCAAATATGCAAATCTGAGTATCATTTGAGCATTTCAATCGTTTCTGGAGTCATTTTGTAAAGTGCAAATAATGCAATTCTGAGTATCATTAGAGAATTTCAATCGTTTCTGGTTTTATTCTAATTAATTTCATCCCAATAATCTATATTTAAACTATTTATACTCTATAGAATATGATTCATATGTTATTTATTCAGAATAATTTAATTATACATGGTAATTACTCATATAAAGTGCAAATATGCAATTCTGAGTGTCATTTGAGCATTTCAATCATTTCTGGATTCAATGTAATTAATTTCATGGCAATAATCTATATTTAAACTCTTATACATGGTAATAACGCATATAATGTGCAAGTAATGCAACTGTGAGTATTGTTTGAGCATTTTAATCATTTTCGGATTCATTCAAAGTCATTTCATCATAATAATCTATATTTAAACTCTTTATACTGTATAGAATATGATACATATGTTATTTATTCAAAATGATTTAATTATACATGGTAATTACTCATATAAAGTGCAAATATGCAAATTTGAGTATCATTGGAACATTTCAATCATTTCCGGGGTCATTCTAATTCATTACATCATAATAATCTATATTTAAACTCTTTATACTGCTTATAATATGATTCATATGTAATGTATTCAAAATGATTGGATTATTCATGGTAATTACGCATATCAATTGCAAATAATGCAATTTTGAGTGTCATTTGAGCATTTCAATCGTTTCTGGATTCGTTCTAAGTTATTTCAGCACAATAATCTACATTTAAATACTTTATACTGTCTAGAATATCATTTATATATTTTTTATTCGAAAAGATAAGATTATAAATGGTAATTAAGCATATCAAGTGCAAATAATAAAATTCTGAGTATCATTTAAGAATTTCAATCGTTTCTGGATTCAATTTAGGTCATTTCATAACAATAATCTACATTTAAACTCTTTATACTGTCTAGAAAATGATTCATGTCATATTTTTTAAAAAATATTGGATTATACATGATAATTACGCATATAAAACGCTAATAATGCAATTCAAAGTATCATTTCAGCGTTTGAATCGTTTATGAATTCATTCTAAATCATTTCATCGCAATTATCTACATTTAAACTCATCATATTTTCTAGAATATGATTTGTGCATAATTTAATAAAAAAATATAGGATTATACACAGTAATTACGCATATAAAGTACAAAGATTGCAATTCTGAGTATTATTTGAGCATTTCAATCATTTCTGCATTCATTTTAGTTTCATCACAATAATCTATACTTAAACTATTTATACTGTCTAGAATATGATTCATATGTTTTTATTTAGAAAGATTATATTATTCATGGTAATTACGCATATCAATTGTAAATGATGCAATTCTAAGTATCATTTGAGCATTTCAATCGTTTCTGGATTCATTATAATACATCTCATCACAATAATCTAATTTAAGCACTTTGTAATGCCTAGAATATGATTCATATGTTATTTATTTGAAAAGATTAGATTATAAATGATAATTACGCATATAAAATACAAATAATGCAATTTTAATATCATTTGAGTATTTCAATCGTTTCTATATTCATTCTAGGTCATTTCATCACAATTATCTACATTCAACTTCTTTATACTGTCTAGAATATGATTCGTGTGCTTTTTTTTTCCAAAAATATTCGATTATACATGGTAATTACGCATATAAAGTGGAAAAAATTTCACCACAATAATCCATATTTAAAGTGTTTATACTATTTGGAATATGATTCAGGTATTATTTATTCAGAAATATTTGATTATACATGGTAATTATGCATATAAGGTATAAATAATGCAACTGTGAGTATCATTTGAGCATTTCAATCGTTTCTAGATTAATTATAAGTTATTTCATCACAATAATCTACATTTAAAATCTTTATACTGTATAGAATATGATTCATGTGCTATTCATTCAAAAAGATTGGATTATACATGGTAATTACGCATATAAAGTGTAAATAAGGCAATTCTGAGTATCATTTGAGGATTTCAATCGTTTCTGGATTGATTCTAAGTTATTTCATTACAATAATCTACATTTAAACTCTTAATACTGCTAAGAATATGATTCATATGTAATGTATTCAAAATGATTGGATTATACTTGGTAATTACGAATATAAATTGCGGATAATGCAATTCTTATTATCATTTGAGCATTTCAATTGTTTCTGGGTACATTCTAAGTCATTTGATCACAGTAATCTATATTTAAAGTCTTGATACTGTCAATAATATGATTCATATGTTATTTTATTAAAAAATATTGGATTAGATATGGTAATTATGCATATAAATTGCAAGTAATGCAATTCCTGGAAATCATTTAAGCATTTCAATCGTTTCTAGATTAATTCTAATATTTTTCATCACAATAATCTCCATTTGAACTCTTTATACTATATAGAATATGATTCATATGATATTTGTTAAGAAAGATTGGATTATTCAATGTAATTACGCATATAAAGTGCAAATATGCAATTCTGAGTATCATTTGAGCATTTCAATCATTTCTGGATTCATTCTAATTCATTTCATCACAATAATCTATATTTAAACACTTTATAATGTCTAGTATATTTTTCATATGTTATTTATTTTGAAAGATCGGATCATTCATGCTAATTACGCATATAAATTGCAAATAGTGCAATTTTGAGTATCATTTCAGAATTTGAATCATTTCTGTATTCATTCTAAGTTATTTCAAAAAGTAATCTACACTTAAACTCTTTATAGTGTCTAGAATATGATTAATATGTTATTTATTCAAAAGGATTGGATTATACATGGTAATTATGCATATAAAGCACAAATAATGCAATTCTGATTATCATTTGAGAATTTCAATCTTTTCTATATTCATTCTAAATCATTTCGTCATAATAATCTACATTTACATTCTTCATGTTGTCTAGAATATGATTCACGTGTTATTTATTCAATAACATTTACACTCTTTATGTTGTCTACATGGTAATTACGCACATAAAATGCAAATAATGCAGTTCTGTGAATCATTTGAATATTTTAATCATTTTTGGATTCAATTTAGGTAATTTCATCACAATAATCTACATTTAAAGTCTTTATACTATCCAGAATATGATTCATGTTTTATTTATTAAAAAAGATTGGTACATACATGGTAATTACACGTATAAAGTACCAATAATGCAATTCTGAGTATCATTTTAGGTAATTTCGTTATAAGTCATTTTATCACAATAATCAACATTTATACTCTTTATACCCTCTAGAATATGATTCATATGTTATTTATTCAGAAAGATTGAATTATACATGGTAATTATGCATATAAAATACAAATATGCAATTCTGAGTATCATTTGAGCATTTCAATCGTTTCTGGATTCATTCTAATTCATTTCATCTCAATAATCTATCTTTATAATTTATAGAATATGATTCATATGTTATTTATTCAGAATGATTGGATCATTCATAGTAACTACGCATATAAATTACAAATAATGCAATTCTGAGTATCATTGGAGCATTTCCATCGTTTCTGGATTCATTCTAAGTCTTTTCGTCACAATAATCTACATTTAAACTCTTTATACAGTCTCTAATATGATTCGTTTGTTATTTATTCAAATAGATTGGATTATACATGGTAATTACGCATATAACGTGCAAATAAAAAATTCTGGGTATCATTATAACATTTAAATCATTTCTGGATTCATTGTTAGTCATTTCATCACAGTAATCTTTATTTAAAGATATACTGCCTAAAAAGGTTGGATTATACGTGGTAATTACGCATATAAAGTGCAAATAATACAATTCTAATTATCATTGGAACAATTCAATCGTTTATGGATGCATTCTTAGTCATTTTATCGCAATTATCTACATTTATTTATTTTGTTTAGAATTTGGTATATATCTTATTGAATAAAAAATTTGATTAGACATGGTAATAAAGCATTTGAAGTGCAAATAATACAATTCTGAGTATTATTTGAGCATTTCAATCATTTCTTGGATTCATTATAAGTCATTTCATCACAACAAAATACATTTAAACATTTTATACTGTGTAGAATATGATTCATGCGTTATTTATTCAGAAAAGATTGGATTATACATGGTAATTTTGCATATAAAATGCAAATAATGGATTTTTAGTATCATTTGAGTATTTCAATCGTTTCAGGATTCAATTTAGATCATTTTATCACAATAATTTACATTATAGAGTATGATTCATATGTTATTTATTTAGAATGATTGGATTATACATGGTAATTAAGCATATAAAGTGCAAATACTATAATTCTGAGTATTATTTGAACATTTCAATATTTTCTTGATTCATTCTTAATCATTTCATCACAAAAATCTACATTAAAACTCTTTATACTGTCTAGAATATGATTCTTTTGTTATTCATTCCAAAAGATTGGATTATACATGGTAATTACGCATATAAAGTGCAAATATTGCAATTCTGAGTATCATTTGGGCATTTCAACCGTTTCTTGATTCATTCTTAGTCATTTCATCACAAAAATCTACATTTAAACTCTTTATACTGTCTAGAATATGATTCTTTTGTTATTCATTCCAGAAGATTGGATTATACATGGTAATTACGCATATAAAGTGCAATTATTGCAATTCTGAGTATCATTTGGGCATTTCAACCGTTTCTTGATTGATTCTTATTCATTTCATCACAAAAATCTACATTTAAACTCTTTATACAGCATAGAATATGATTCTGTTGTTATTCATTCCAAAATATTGGATTATACATGGTAATTACGCATATAAAGTGCATATATTGCAATTCTGAGTATTATTTGAACATTTCAACCGTTTCAGGATTCATTCTAAGTTATTTCATCACAATAATCTTTATCTAAACACTTTATAGTGTCTAGAATATGATTCATATGTTATTTATTCAAAAAGGTTGGATTATACATGGTAATTACGCATATAAAGTGCAAATAATACAATTCGGATTATCATTTGAGCAATTCAATCGTTTATGGATGCATTCTTAGTCATTTCATCATGATTATCTACATTTAAACTCTTTATTTTGTTCAGAATTTGGTATATATCTTATTGAATAAAAAATTTTGATTAGATAAGGTAAAAAGCAAACGCTCTCCAGCGTTGTGCAACGCTCTAACAAGTTCCAACGAGACTGTCGAGTTTTACTTTGGTTGTTTGCTCCAACGTTGTACAACGTTTTGTTGTGCAACGCTACAGAACATTGCACAATGCTCTAACACTGTCAATGGTAATATAAAATAGCCGTTTGAAATTTTAATGGTTATATTGAACGTTGCACAACGTCATAGAGCGTTGGGCAACGTTAGAATTAACTTTTGTCTGGTTTGGAGCTGGTTGCGTCCCCTGTATATATCAGACCCTTTGGGCTTGATTTGATACTTTTGAAACTTGGCAAAATCTCTCTCTTTGAGCTCCAACCAGTTAGAATCAATTCTCTCTTCTGTTTGAGCATTTCTCTTGCAAAATCATTGAGATTAGTGTGCATCAACCAAACCCAAACCCATAGATTTGTAGTGCTAAATATTGAGTGTTTTGGTTGAGAGCTTCAATCCTTGTGCATTTGTTGATTATTTAAAGGTTAGGCCGATCCACTTCGAGTTCTTTGTGACGAGGCGATTCAGTTCGAACTTGTAGACCTGTTCTTGGTGGAATTGAATGGAGCGCGGCCTTTCATGGTAGCGAAACTCTCGGAGATGTACGACTAAGGCTAGCTCAATCTAGCGGATAGGAACTTTGTAATCACATCGCTTGTCAACTCTTTCTTTCTTCTCTTTATTTACTTGTGTTTATTGAATTTGCTTGTGTGCTTGTGATATAAGACCTTATTTGAATTGAACCAAAATTGATCATATCGGTTTAGGATACCAAAATTGTGCCTATTCACTCCCCCTCTAGGCCTTTAATTACGGACAACAGTTATTATTGCATAACATTAGTAAGTTGGGCCTGACATCCAAAGTAGCTTAAGTACGAACTTCAACTTCTTAAAAGTTGAAACAACCTTTAAAAATATTTTAAGTTCTAATATAGTGTTCTAAATACGTTCCGTCCTGTGTCAAACTTGTCGTGTCCAAAACATTTGTCGTGCCGTGTCATATCACATAGTGTCTAGATATTACACGTGTCGTACTGTGCCGTGTCTTTTTTTGATGTGTCGTATCATGTTCGAACATATTTGAATTTCATAAAAAAAATTATTATATACTTTATGTTTCCGGATGAATTAAACATTCAAATTATTAAATTGTCCTAAAAATAGACAATACAACGATTTTTTTTTGTTATTTTCATAAAATTTACTATTTTTAATCCTCATTGTAAGCCTGTCGTGTCTCTCGTGTCGTGTCATATCATGCTGTATATGGACAATTCGCGTAATGTGTCGTGTCGTGTCTATGCCATCGAAGTTAGACACAATACGCCTAAAGACACAACATACTTAAGTTCTCACGTGTCATGTCGTGTCCGTATTTTATCGTATCTTACCACCCGCATGCTGTGTCCTACCGTGCTGTGTTCAATCATGTCGTGTTTTTTTAGAACACTACTCTGACCCAACAGTTTGAGATTTGAAACAAGAATGATAACCGTCATTTGTAGTTTTGCGATCACTTGTCATGATTTGAACAAAGTGAACACATAAAATAGACAAGGTAAACATATAGTTGATTAAAGTGAACACGTACAAACAAATAAGTTTCATCATACCTTGTTTAGATTTTCATATGCACATTCAACTTATTTTTATTGAATTTATTTGCTTGTATGTGTTCACTTTGATTATTTATAAAATTATAAGTTTATTTTGTTTATTTTATATGTTCACTTTGTTAAGCGATGACAAACGATGATAAAATTATAGATGACAGTAATCAATTTCCATTGGAAAACTACGGTCTTTGGATCGTCTTTTTTTTTTGAAACTTTGACAGAGGCTGCCAAAGAGAACAAAACAGAAAAAAGAAAAAAAGAGAAAGGAAAACCACAAAAGTCACAATCGCACCATCACCAGCAATTAAGCAAAATCAGCAGTGCTTGAAGTAGAGGGTCTTTGGATCGTCACTTCACCGGACCAATAATTTCAAGGCAAAATCGGCCTCATACCCCTCAAATTTTTCTTAATTAGATATTTACCCCTCAAATCTTTAAAATTGATTCCATACCCATCTATTCTTGATGAAATTAGAAATATACCCTCCTTAGTTATTTTAATAAAATTATTAATACAAAAAAACTGATTTTTATATTTTATGACAATACTGCCCCTTCCCAAATCCCTCTCCTCTGACAACCCTAAGGGGCCGTTTGGATCGCTTAGAAATTTGGAAATTTGAGAAAGTTGAAATTCCTAGGAATAAATTTATTGGGAAGTGTGTAACTTTGTGAAAAGTTTGGATTGTTTATAATAAATTTATGGTAGGAAGATGAAATTTCCCAAATTCCTTGGGGAATCCAAACAGCCCCTAAGAAACTTTTCATCTTCCCGTTTTTTTTTTCTCCAAATAAAAATTCATGGTTTTGATTATAGGGTTGATTTGAAATTATCTCAAGCATCCATATATACAGTTTATTGATGGGAAGATGAAAGGTTTCATCATAAAAGGCTTTATATTCTGAATTCAGGTTCATATTATATGTACTGTTTCCAACTTCTAAAAAGTGTGTACCCGAAATGGACATATATTAGTATTAGTCTCAACAATACATTTCCACTCTTAACTCAAATTTTCTTTTTTTTTTTTTTTACGAAATCCAGTTAAATTCTTGAAAATTTGGTACAAGTCAAAGCTCATATCGAAATCTGAAACTAAAAATAAAGTCATAATTGAAGGTAATCAAACAACAAATTTCACTCCCTCGATTCAGAGGCCTGAAAATGTGAAAAAACAAAAAAGTAAGGGAAGACGAACCTTGCATAAGGATAAAAAATTCCAGCACTATTGACGAACAACCCTCAAACCTTATTTGCTTGGAGAGAAAAATGCAGGAAGATGAAAAGTTTCTTAGGTTGTTAGAGGAGAAGAGTTTGGAAGGGGTAATTTCATCGTAAAAATGAAATTAATTTAAAAATTTGAGAGGTAAATATCTAATTAAGAAAGATTTGAGGGGTATGGGACTGATTTTGCCTAATTTTAATTTTGCTTGTTACGTCCTCATGTTTTATCGACTGTTGGGCCCACAGTCCACATGTCACAATGTGAACGGGCCTTTTGCATTAACTTAATTTCCTTTCTTTTGCTAAGACGACCACAATCAATTTTTGAGAAAAATAAACAATATACAACAACTCAAATCAATTAACCCTTAAATTTCAAAAACAATAACTCTACATTTTGTTATTTAATAGCTCACAATTTACCCCGAAATTTTGTAAAATAATATTAAAATAATATAATCCAATAAAATTAATATCAATATAATCAGTTTAATATAAATAGTATCGTAAGATCGGAATCCTGGATTCCGAACGTTAGATCGGATTCTCGGATTCCGATCTAACATTAGATCGGATTCTGGGATTCCGATCTAACGTTAGATCGGATTCTGGGATTCCGAACAGTGCTGTAACTGCTCAATTTTGTCGTTTTTCATGGTTTTATTGTACTTCTATTATAAAAATTAATTAAATATATAAAATTTTAATATTAAAATAATATATTATGAAATTTTAGTAATATATTTTGAAGATAAAATAATAAATTAATATATTTTATTTTACTTCTATTTATAAACATTAATTAAATATATAAAATTTTAATATTAAATTAATATATTATAAAATTAATATATTAAAAATTAATTAAATAAAATTATTTAATAATTTGACTTAATTTAATGTAATAAAATCTTATTTAGTTGTTTGAAGTAATTAAATTAATTTAATTTCATTTAGTTAATTTAATTTGATTGAGCTATTATTTTTTTAACTACTTTAATTTAATTTACAAAACAATATAAATTATTAATTTAATTTTACAATTTTAATTAAAATATAATTATTAATTTACTTAAATTGAAAACAGTAAAAAGAAAAAGAAAAAGTATTGATTTAATGAACAACAAAATTATGAGGAAGAAGAACACCAACAACCAAATGCAACCAATCAAGAAGAAGAGAATGAAACCATTACATTAGATTGGGATCCTTGGGACCCTAACAGTATAGATCCTCGTGATAGTACACTTCAGGAAGAAGAAGGTACATACTACGAGTCTCACACCGGTCAAGGCACTTGGGAACATGGTGGTAGTAGTAGGCAAGAACATGGTGGTAGTAGTAGTAGTAGGCACGGCCGGCCACAAGAAGAAGAAGATGTCGTTCAAGTAAACGAAGAAAACGAAGAAGAAACACGTCGACTCGATGATTTATACGACCGAGGTCCCGGTTTTCAGTCAGACTATGCAACAGGTGAGGACTTTAGTGATGAAGAAGTGGACTTATTTGAGTCAGAGGGAATCGATGGTGGACCCCAATCAAACGTGAACCCCAATCACCAGTATTACCTTACAGGAAGGACAGAAACATACCATCCCGTAGGGCAATTTCTAGATATTTCTGAGTATAGAAATTCCGTACCTCAACCGTCTCAACCTCATGGATCAGGGCCATTAGCAGAAGGGACAATTTTTTTCTCGAAAGAGCAACTCATAGGAGAGTGTCAAAAATACTCATTACGTTTAAATGTACAACATAAAACCACTGCTAGTTCTCCGAAAAAATTAATATTGAACTGTAAGGAATATGGTTGTAAGTGGCGTATGTATGCCCGTACAGAAAGAGAAGGCAAATTTTGGAAGATAATAACGAATGAACACGAGCATACATGCGTGAGGAGGGCCGGAGACTTCACACATGATAATTTAACGGCTGAGGTTATCGCCAACTGTATTACAAATGCAGTAAAGAGAGATGTCGGTATTTCCTTACCCGACGTTAAATCTCTACTGGAGAAAGAATGCCCGAATGTGGTGCCCACTTATAACAAGATTTGGCGGGGACGAGAAAGAGCAATCGAACAAAAAATTAGTTGCAAGAGGAGGAAGAAAATAATTGTAATTTTTGTGGTGATAATGTAATATTTAGTTGAATTGTACTCTTATGTGATGTGAAAAATAATTGTAATATTCGTAATACTAAGTTGAATCGAGAGCTGTTTTTTCAGTTCAAAGTGTGACTATCTTGGTCCTTTGTTATTTTTATTTTGAACAAATGGTACGCCTAAAAATTTTGAAATTTAAGTTTAGGAAAATAGGTCCGCCAATTAACAGCTCAGTATTTTTGATAAAATTTTTCAGAGCGTATTTCATAATTTTCTAGCGCCAAACTTTTCGAATTCAGAGCTGTTTTTTCAGTTGAAAGTGTGACTATCTTGGTCCTTTGTCATTTTTGTTTTCAACAAATGGTACGCCTAAAAATTTTGAAATTTAAGTTTAGGAAAATTGGTCCGCCAATTAACAGCTTAGTATTTTTGTTAGAATTTTTCAGAGCGTATTTCCTATTTTTCTAGCGCCAAACTTTTCGAATCCGGAGCTGTTTTTTTCAGTTCTAATTTTTCTCATATTTAATTATCAAAATCTTAATTATTAAAAGCAAAAAAAAAAAATAAATTAGTTACACATAAATTTTCATATGAATTTTTCTTATTTTTCCGTATTTTTAAAATAATTTTACAATTTATTATCTATTTTTCTAATTAATTAAGTAGTTAATAAACAAATAAAAAGACAACAAAAAAATCTAATATAATTAATAAATTACATATAATTTTAAATTTTATTTTTCCTCATTTTTTCCGATTTTTTAAATATTTTTGGAATATTTTCTTTATTTTTTTATTTAATTAACTAAATTAAAAACTAATAAACTAAATAAATAAATAATAAAATAAAATAAAAAAAAATTAAACTTACTGTGCTCGCGCGTGGAAAGGAGGTCCGGAGCAGAGTTATATCGTAAACGTTAGATCGGAATCCTGGATTCCGATCTAACGTTAGATCGGAATCCCAGAATCCGATCTAACGTTAGATCGGATTCCGAGAATCCGATCTAACGTTCAGAATCCAGGATTCCGATCTTACGATACTATTTATATTAAACTGATTAAATTGATATTAATTTTATTGGATTATATTATTTTAATATTATTTTACAAAATTTCGGCAATTTACCCAATTAAAACAATAATAATTCGGCCCAGTAAAACAACCCCTAAGTCCCTAACAGACAGCCCACAAAAAAAAATCTAAAATCTCAGCTTCAGCCGCCGGCCTATTTATCAACCATCGGTCCAAAATTCAACTGACAGTCCATCTTGCTTCACGGCACCCAAGTGACCCACATAACATAACGTAACAAAAGTCGACTCTCTCTGACTCCTTCCAAGCCTTCGAAGAATCGGGAGAACACTGTCACTAATAATTAATAAAAAGTAAAAACCACTCAGTAGGCAGTAGCTAACAACTTAGAACCAACTGGAAGTTACAACCAGCTTACAAATTAAAGTCGGTGTCTAGAACATACTAGAAGAACAATCGGCGTTACTCGGACGGTGAGTCTCTTCCGTTTTCTCTTCCAAATCGGAGACAGTCGAGAATTATCTCCATAATCGGATCTAGGGTTGACGACGATAAAGTTTCAAAACCACGGTCAATAGACTGTTGCTATGGTGGAAGGTGCTAGTTTAAGTTAAGCTATTTCAGAAGCAATACTATTGGGTTAAGGGTTCGGGTGGAATTAATGGGTCTCCGCTAATCCTTGCTTGGTCTCTGAATTTGTACTAGATATGAATTTTGTGTGACTTAGTTCAACATTTAGCTTAATCAGGATATGGAATTTATATAATTAGAAGAAATTCCAGATTAGTAGTTTGGTCTTTGTGGAATTTTGAGACAGCTTTGAGTAAAAAAATTTTAATATATAACAACTATTGAAAGATTTTGGTTCGGATTTTTTTTTATTATTTTTTTGGTATGTCACGTCTCCTAATGTATTCCTCTTTTTGCAGGAGTGACGCCATATTCCAGCCCTTTCATTCTGCTACCAGGATTTAGTTAATTTTATGCAAGATGAGGGATCCGTACGACAATGTAGGTTATTTTTTATATTTATACTACTTTGTTTAGAAACTCTTTATAGAATACTGTATAGCCTGGATGCAGTTTATACCTTCTGGTTAGGCCTCCTGAAAATCTAGGTTAAATTTCAGAAAGGAGTCTAACCGAGTAGTTTAGGCATAATAAATGCAGGATGTAAAAGGTAAAATGGAAATAAATAAATTAATGCAGAAATTGCGGTTAATTAAGGAATGAATTGGTTAAAGTCGGATTGAACTTAAAAAACTTTTTTGATAGGACTTTTATGATGACGAGGAGGAAGGTTATGTTGATGAATACGAAGAAGAGGAAGAAGAACAGGAAGAGGTGAGAGAACTACCGAAACCAACAAAAGAAGAAAAGGAGTTTCTTAGCAGGAGAGAGAGGCTAAAGGAAAAATTTAGACAAAAACTGTCAAAGGAGATGGCCTCTGCTTTTGGCCGTTCTGCTTTGCGTAAAACCCTGAAGACTTCCTCTGAGAACAAGTATGTTTTATGCCTTTTTTTGCTTTCTCTCTCTCTCTATATATATCTATCTTAATTACATTTTCTCATTTACTATTTTTAACCAGTCTAGTTAACCAACTATTTTGGCTTCTTGTAACTGGCAACCAACTGGTTTGGCTTCTTGGCTAGATAAGGGTTAGTGAGGATCAGACAGGGAAGGCCCTTGACGCTGGAATTTTAATTTATGTTAGTTTTTAATAATTGGGACTTTTTCCGAAAATAATATTTGCGGGACCAGATGAGAGGAAAAAGTAATTTTTTTGGTATCCTTCGAGGGAATAATGGGATTGGTCTTGAGACACTCTTCTCTTTGTAGTACTATGTATGATCTTCTATTTATTCTGCTTGGCGCAGATAAATTTGTACCAATTGAAGAAATAGAGAAGAAAAACAATCATGCTGTTAAAGCTTACAACTTTGATTGTCTTTTCAGGATCAAACTTATTTTACTCATGCTGTTTTTAATTTTCTGGACAGATTTGGATCCTTTTTTGGACCTTCCTTACCTGGAATCGCTCCACGCGTGATTGAAGAAGCCAAATCTTTGAAGGAGAATGGGTATCTGCATTCTTCAAAACATTTGAGCTCTTCTACTACTGTATGTGTTAGTTCCTTTTCCTGTTATATTATTACTGTTATTGACTGAAGTTATGTATATGTGGATCTTTAAACATGGCCTTACAACATAACTTTTTATAGAATGGTGCTGCTCCAATGTCCTCAAGACCTAAGTCATTAAATGGACAGAGTCATCGCCCTAAAATAGTCAACGAGGTATGTCCTATAATAAATTTTATATAACTTTCAGTACATTTTTGGGTGAATAAAATTCATCAGGATGTTGCTAATCTCAAGTATTATGAAGATGTACGTCTTGTAAAGGACTTTACAAGACTAATTGCTTGGTGTTTCTAGTTTCCATTGCTTCTGCATTTTTCAACTCTCAACCCTGAGAGATAGTTGGCGTATCTTGTAATAATAAAAGAAAGTTCAAAGCCTTTATCCCAAACAAGTTGGGGTAGGCTAGAAATGACACCTCGACCCCTGGTCTTGTATCTTGTAATGATAGGATGCATATTTTTTTGTGATATTTTTTTTTTTTTGAAGGTAGGGAGGGACCTCGCCTACAATTTCATTGAACGAAAAGTTTTCGTACATAAAAGAAAAGACAAAGAAAAAAAGAAAAAGAACTAAGTAACTGTACAGTGAACCTACTTACAGCACTATAAAAACCACAAAAGGAATTAAGAGTTATCTATCCAAGCTCTAATATCTTGAATCGTCTTTCGTATAGTCTCCCGGAGGTTTAAGCCTTTTTCCTCAAACACGACTGCATTTCGCATCTTCCATATGTTCCACGTGACAGCCAACCAGACCGTGTCTCTGTTATTTGAATAAGTTGTCGAAGTTAGGAGTCTGTTTGTCAACCAAAATTCCCATAACTCCTCCTGGTATGTTGGCTGCATTCCTTGTATTAGGAAGTGTTCCCAGATATGAGAGGCGAAAATACATTGCATGAAAAGGTGCAGACCCGTTTCATTAGCATGTCGACAAATAGGGCAGATTCTTGTCACCTGCCAACCCTTGTTATGCATGTTCTCACGGGTGTTCAGTCTGTTTCTCAAAGCTAACCAATAAAAGATTTTAGCTTTCAAAGGTGCTTTGGCTTTCCACAGCAAGGAATGGTAGGGGGACCTCATACCTGGGTCCCTTGTCAGCAAGTATGTACTCTTTGAGGTGAAGGTACCATCCGCTGTCCATTTCCATCGTAGCGAGCCGCCACTGGCTGGGTCGATTATACTTGAGGAAAGAACTAGGGGCGCTGTGAGCAACACATCTTTCAGGCCATAAGAGATTTGATCAGAATTTACCAGTAAATCAATTTCCAAGGATCCATAAATTTCTCTAACTGTAGCCGTCCACGTAGAGTTTTGCTCAGTTAAAATTTTCCATAACCACTTAGATAGAAGTGCCTCATTTTGTGTTTTGAGGTGGAGAATGCCTAGGCCTCCACAGCGCTTTGGAAGACAACAAGTTTCCCAATTTACTAGACACTGTCCACCCAGACATGAGGCCGATCCCTTCCAAAGGAAAGCACGACAGATCTTATCTATTTGATCTAGTAGCCATTGTGGCAATCTGAAGACCTGCATGAAGTGCAATGGCAAAGCCGCCAAAACTGCTTTAATCATGACTAGTCTACCTCCTAAGGAGAGAAATTTTGATTTCCATCCTTGCAATCTTTCATGCATAGCCTGCAGCAGCGGCAAGAAGTGGACTCTCTTAGGTTTTCTAACAGAAAGCGGCAACCCTAGGTAAGTAATAGGGAACTCCTTGACAGAACAACCTAGAAGAGAGCGGATCGTTTCGAGGTAAGTAGAAGGAACACTGATTGGTACAACAGCTGATTTCTGGGCATTAATAGCAAGTCCAGACAAAAGAGAGAAATGCTTCAGAATTGAAGAAATAATTCCCAGATTTTTAGGATGTGCTTCCATGAGGATGATTGTATCATCTGCAAACTGTACTGCCTTGGGTGGTATAATAACCGGTCCTGTTAGCAAAGAATTTGCATTCATGATGAATCTCTGTAAAGAGTCAGCAACCAGATTGAAGAGCAACGGAGATAAAGGATCTCCTTGCCTCAATCCCCTTCTATGCATGAACCTTTCCGACAAAGCACCATTTATTTTTATTGTAGAGGCCGAGGATCTCAACAAATTAATAATCCAGTTACACCAGAGTGGTGGGAAGCCCCTCTCAACCATAACGTTGATGAGATAGCCCCAAGAAATCGAGTCAAAAGCCTTAGCAAAATCCACCTTATATAGGACCGCTGGGACCTTGTTTTTCTTATAACAAGAGATAATTTCTCTGGTAATCATGAAAGATTCCATTATTGATCGTCCCTTTGTAAACGCCGTTTGTAAAGGGCTAATCAAGGTTGCCATATGCGGCTGCAACCTTTCAGCTAGCAATTTAGAGATAATCTTGATCAAAGTGTTAATAACACTGATGGGTCTAAAATGGCTTAGTAGCACGGCCTCCCTCTTTTTGGGAACTAAGGTGATTTGTGCTAGATTAAACCTCCATAAATCAAGAGTATTATTGCCAAAAGCCATGACCGCTTTGATGACATCATTTTTTATCAATTGCCAATAATATTTGAAGAATTCAGCCGGCCATCCATCAGGACCTGAGGTCTTGTCATTTGACATTGCGAAGACCGTTTTTTGAATTTCTTCAACCGTAAATGGCAATTGTAGGTCTTGTAACAGGATGGTCGGACCTATTTTTCCAGAGAGGTCGTACGGGGGATGTTGCGGTGGGGGCGTTCCAAGAGCCGCCTTATAGAACTGCAGAAAATTCTGCGCAATATCCACTTGATCGTGGAAGAGTTCTCCATCAACCTCAACACAGTTGATGCTATTATAAGTTCTTCTGGAGCTAGCAGTGAGGTGAAAAAACCTGGAATTACAGTCACCTTCCTTCAACCAGTGAAGGCCGGCCCTCTGCTTCCATTTAGTTCGTTTGAGCACGACAATTTTAGCCAAAGCGCTCTTCAAAAGTCTTCTTAACTCAAACTCATGACAATTTAATTGCCTAAGTTCCTCCACTCTGTCTAGCAGTTGTATAAACCACTTCATCTTCTCATCTGCTTTGTTGAAACCCTTGAATTTAGAGTTTGACCACTTAATAAGCGCCTTACGAACTGCAGCTGATTTTCTGATGAAATTGATGGCCGGGTTGCTATGTGTTCCCACAGAGTTCCAAGCATCCGCGACAATTCCATCAACTTCAGGAAAGGAAAACCAGAATCTTTCAAATTTGAAGATCCTTCGTTTGAATTTATCCGTTGGCGAAATATTCAACAACAACGGAGCATGGTCAGAGGTTGAGGTAGGTTGATCAGAGAGAGTGAATTTTAAATTGTGTTCTAACCAAGAACCCGTTAAGAAGGCACGATCCAACTTCGAGAGAGTTGGCCTTGGTCTATTGCTAGACCAAGTGTATCGCCTACCAGTGAGCGGTATTTCAATCAATTCCTTATCCTCAATCATTTGATTAAAGTCAAGCATTGACTGGATAGGTCGATTTCCATTAGTGGTTTCACTAAGGTTCCTTAGCAGGTTGAAATCCCCTATCACCATCCAAGGTAACCCATCAGAATTCGGTACAGACCTTAATTCATTTAAGAATTCAGCTTTGTTGCATTCCTCAATCGGTCCATAGACTCCAGTAAGGAGAAAAGAAAAAGAATTTAAAGTTAGCTTCACAGTTAGAGAGTATCTCAACGACAGAGAGAAGGAACATATCATTGTTTCATGCCAAACAATGAGTATTCCTCCCCTCGTACCGATTGCATCAAGAGTTCTAAAATCATTGAAACGAAACGGGCAAATATTTTTAACTTTAAAAAAATCACAAGAAGAAAGCTTTGTTTCTTGAAGACACAAAAGCTTACAATTGGCCCGAGCAACCGTATCTCTAACTAGAGAGCATTTGTCCTGATCAGCTAACCCACGTACATTCCAAAACAGTGTGCTTAAATTAACAGCCATAGAAACTAAAAATCCTTACCAAAAGAAACCCCACTGATAAAAGTCCAAGGCAATACAAGCACTTGAAAACAACTACCTAAGGCTCTAACCCTTGTGAGCAGCAGCTTCTTCCTCCAGATCCGTGAATTCATCAGGGACCCACTCATCCAACCCACTAATTGTCTCATGCAGTTCTCCTTCCTCCAGTTCATCAAGGCCGTGATCCCCTTGAATGCTATTCTCTGTCACCATAGCATCCAAATTCTGTTCTTCTCTTCCTGCCACAAACTCTTGCGCCAGACCCATTTCCGTCTCCATCGGCACATCAAGGTGTGCAGCAGCCATCCCTGAGGGGTTATCAGTCGCATCAATTGGAACTATATCCCCCACAATTGCGCAAAAGTCCTTCACCATCTCCTTCTCCTTGGCAGACAGTGGATTTGCAACCAAATCCTCTGTTGAAAAACATTTAACAAGGTCTGCCTCCACCAAAGCCGCCTTAATCACCTTAGACCTCTCTTTGATTGGGTCTGATTTTTTAGTCTTCTGCTTCTTATTCCCAGACACATAAACCTTGAATTTGTTGTTTGTCTTGGAGATCCGATTGCTGCGTCGCAATATCCCTTCCTCCCTAGCCGAAATGAGTCCTTCAGGCTGGGCTTCAGCATCTTTAGCTTTATCGCTATCAGGGACAGTATTTACTTCCAGAGGAGATCCCACAATATCGGCTGGCCTCTTTCCTTTGAGATCACTTGAGGAGTGGGCCAGTAAATTATTAACAGCCCAATCCTCAGAAGAGCGGCCCACTGTTTTTTGTTTAAACAAACTGGGCTTAGAAGCCGACCCACAATCTACTGTTTCAGCACCTTTATTTGAATTAAAGGTGTGGGTCCCAGGAGGCAGAATCTCCTTCCCCAGAAGGGTAGGCACGCCCGACAATTTTAAAAATTTCTGATTCTCAGGAATCTTTTTGTCAGCGCTATGGGCCAGCCCAACAGAACGGTTAGTAGACTGTACTAACCCCTCCTTTGACCGCCGAAAATCTCTTCCGCCGGTTGCAACGCCCACGTCCAAGTTCGCACCACCGGCGTTTCGGGGAGAGTTCCGTCCCTTACTGGACTCGGGAATATCCATAAGCAGATCCTTCTTTTGCTTAATCGACCAAAAGGGGCTATCCTTGAGAATAGCCTCCAACTTGGTTTTCTCATTGACATCCTCAATACTTTCCCACCACTCAAAAATTTTATCAACATTCACAGGCACAATACCGCCCGTGGTGTCAGAGTGCATCGACATAAATGGTTCCCTGTGGAGCCTTGCCTGGACTTCTCTAAAGTAAGCCTCTGGCGGGGTTGGATCCACAGGGGGGTTAATTTCCATTAAGTGATGGTCCCATCCGGCAACCTTGACTCGGACAGGTGATTGGAGCGCACGAATCGCATAGTGGATATTTCTTGGAACCTTTGAGAGGTTCTCCACAGCAAGCACAACTCTCAATTTGTCCAGTGAAACAACTTTGTTAAAAGGCGTGTGATCTAAGATCATCCCGACCTGTGAGAGCATGGACATGATGCTCTCAAAGTTCCAAGAAGCAAGAGGGACCTTAAACAGATCGAGCCATACTTTGAAGTGGTATTGAATCGGTTCTGCTCCGATTCTTGGGCTCCAGGGATAAACAACCAAGGAAAGTTTTTCAAGTTCTGCACTATGGTTTTGCAAAAAATCCCTTCTTGGCCACCTAAACGGCAGGATTAGTACATATTTGTCCTCAGATAGGGGTGAAAGCTCAAACGGCTCATCCACCTTACAGGTAGCCATGATTTTAGCTTGAACCCCGCTTGCATTATGACCCGGCCAAAGCCGTGCATCTATAACAACCGCTCGTTGTAGGAATCTCATGTCCCTAAAAGAATCCTTGGTTTGAGGAACATAAGTCCAGATAGCATCGGGACGGTTCGCTGGGAGGAGTTCCTCTCCTAGGTTCCCACGAGGTTCCAGGGGGTCAACCGCCGGTCTCCCGGCTTGGCACTTCCTGGTCTCGTGTCCTTCCATCCGACATTTAGCACACTTAGGCACCTTTGCCGTGCACGTGGAACGGTCATGGCCTTTGGATTGGCAGCGATAACACTTGCCTTTCCATTCCACCTTGCTTGAGGACGGCTGGCCAGTACCATTGCCAGATTTGGAGCCACCAGAGGATTTAGCTACAGCTAAAGCCTTGCCTTTGTCATTGTGGGAAGCCATGGAAGGGAACGAGAGCAACACTGATTTGAAAGAGGAGTTGAGGGAAGGAGAAGGGTTGTGAGTGAGGTGTGAGAAAGCAGGAATTGGTGCCGGTTTAAAAAGGGAAAAAAAAGTGGCTGAGGGGTTTGACTTGAGCGTGGCCCTAGGCAAGCGTTCAACGAGGAGAGGAGGTGACAACACAGAGACAGGAGGGTGCAGGCCATGCGTGAGCTCAAAAAGGGAAGAGGGAGCAGGACACGAAAAGAGGGAAGAAATCTTACTTGGAAGGTTTCTCAAAGGGGGAGGCCTTGGGCGCCGTGAGGAAGGGAGATCACGTGACGGGTGGGGAACGGGTTTCCTGACCACTGTTGTCCAACCTTGACCATCCGTGATGAAGCATCTTTTGGTCCGTACTCGAGAGGAGATCGCCTTCCCAGTCGCCTTCGAGATCGCCTCTCCTTTTCGCTCTTTCATTTTCTCCTAGAAACCCTTTTTTATATTCTTTTTTGTGATATTTTTATACTATGTAGATTATTTTTTTTTTTTTGAGTCAAATACTATGTAAGTTGAGTATATCTAAATTTGTAGGGCTTATCGCTTTCAGGTTAAGAAGAAGGTTGAGATTTTGAAAGACAACCGAGACTACTCATTTTTGTTCTCAGATGATGCTGATACACCCCATGAGCCCTCTACAAAAAGCATTTCTCAGTTAAGATCAGGTCAGTTTGGGTTCTTTGTCCTGACTAAAGTTTTTCTTTGGTAACACCTCAGCACTTTGTAGAAAGGTGCCAAAAAGGAATGGCAGGTTTGCATTGATCTGTTTTTCACTTGTTCTAATCATGGTTGGTCCATTTACTCATGGTTGTTCCAGGTCATTCCACTGTGTCTTGTGTTGTTCAGAATTTGAGCTTTGGATCTGTACAGTTCTGGGTTGTCCTAAAAACCATAAATGATGTATTCTAAAAACCCAACCAATCTTTGTAAATCCTAAATATAAAATCGAAGCATGGGTTCCGAGTATAAAAGTACACGATCTAGTTGGTCCAGTGACCTGTTGGTGAGCTGGGGGACCAAAAAACAACCAAAGCACATCCTTTGGTTCTTTTATGGATAAATACTCATACAGATTTTTCCTCATGTCAAAGATCCTTCTACATCCCAGCACTTATCTTCTAGGCACATGAAGGAGCCATCGAGAGGCCATCTGACAGGGCCCAATGGCAGGTCTGCACCCTGTCCCGCAGGCACCCCTGCCCAGAGACATTTGCAACAACAGCATCCCAGGCAGGGGAGTACAGGTCAGAGACACCCCCAGCAGCAGCTTCAGCAGTCAGGCACCTCTAGGCAGCATTCGCCTCCATCCAACCGACCGAGGCCCATGCCAAGTGGGTCTCAACGTCCCCGCCCTAGTACTGGTTCAAAAGCTCCTACAACAAGCACAGCAGTCAATAAGGCTCCTATGAAGGCCGTTAATGGCACCAGCAACCAGCATCCTGTTGTAAAAAAGGCTACTGTTAATGGCACCAGAAACCATCATCCTATGAAGGCTATTAATGGCACCAGCAACCAAAATCCTGTTGTAAAGAAAACTTCTGTTTGTTCAAACTCAAGGTCGCAAGCTTCTCTTGTGCAACGGCATCCAACTGAAAAGAAAATAGGTTCTTTATCAGCAAAACCAGGTGTAAAATCAACCCCACCGTCAAAACCTCAGGTTAGTTACAGTAACAGACGTAGCTATTATGTACATTTTCAAAGCTTTAAATACCTATATGTCAAAGAAGCACTCTTGTATTCTTATTCTGTTTATTTATGTTTTGGCACCAAATTTTGATGTGAAACAGCTATCAAAGCAGATGGCCACCAATGCTAATGGTAGAGTTGGAGATCATGGGAACAAGAATATCGTGGTAAAGAAGAAACCAGTTGCAAAAAGACACTTCGATGATGAAGAGGATGATGCCATTGGCCTGATCCGAAGAATGTTCAAGTATGTATTGGTTGTTAGAAACTTATTATTGTTTTTCTAATCGTAATTACTTTCACTTAATCATTATGAGTATAGTATTTGTTCAAGTTGTTAATATAATAATTAAAAATGATTATTTTGGCAGCTACAACCCTAACAGATGGGCAGGGTGGGAAGAGGATGACAGTGATATGGAAGTCGGGTTTGATGTTATTCAAAAGGAGGAACGATTAAGGTGCAAATTCTATCATCCATAACTTCTATTTGTCTTTATAATTTATAACAATTTTCTGGAGGGTCATATTGCTAATAATGATATTTATAAGCCACTGATCCTGCCATAATGTTTCAGTTCGCAAATTGCAAGAAAGGAAGACGAGGAGCAATTGCGCCTCATCGAGGAGGAAGAGAGGAGGGAGCGCATGAGAAAGAAGCAGAAATTGCGACATTCATGATAACAACAACAGTGCTAGTTTACTTTTGTTTATTTTAGTACAGAGTTCAAATTTGGATTTTGGATTTAGGAGCAGGGATTGGAATAGACTGTTAAAAGCAGGGATTGGATTTAGGTGCTAGTTTTTGTATATATGGCATATTTCCTTAAGGTGTCTGTGGCATAAGGTTATACCTTTTAAGGGGTCGTTTGGCAACATCAAAGTTTAGTGGGATCAAGGATTAAAGTTAGCATTTTGGGATTAGTGTTTGAGGTTAAAGTTAATAAAAGTTAGTACTAACTTAAAGTTAATAATTGTTGTTTGGCATGATAGGTTAAAGTTAGTGATCAAAATTTTAAATGTTTGGCATGAATGTTATAATTAAATGTATTCATGATCAAAGTGAATAGCATTTTAGAATTCGAAAATTTTAAATCTTGATATTTTCAAAATTTGAAATTTAAAAATTTTTTAAAAGATAAAAATTAAAATTTTAAAATTTGAAATTTTAAAATTTTGAAATTTGAAATTTGAAAATTTGAAATTTGAAATTTGAAATTTTAAAGTTTCTTCTCAAGGTTTTTCTCTTTAGATACGATATAATTTTTTTTTTGTTTAAGAAAAGCTTAAATATATGGTCAAGTTAGGAAGGTAGTGCTAATCCCGTTGACCCCAAAGTTGTTTGGCGATGCAAACCATGTAGGTTAGCTCGTTGACCCAAAAGTTGTTTGGCGATGCAAACCATATAGGTTAGCTCGTTGACCAAAAAGTCAAGCTAAACTTGACACTACCAAACTAGCCCTAAGTTAATAAAATATACTGTTAATGTATAATTATTTGAGGGCTCGTTTGGTAGTGCCAAGTTTAGCTTGACTTTTGGGTCAACGAGCTAACCTATATGTCTTGCATCGCCAAACAACTTGGGGTCAACGAAATTAGCACTACCTTCCTAACTTGGCCATATATTTAAGCTTTTCTCAAACACAAAAAAAAATTTATATCGTATATGAAGAGAAAAATCTTGAGAAGAAACTTTAAAATTTGAAATTTTAAATTTCAAATTTTAAATTTTAAATTTTAAATTTAAAAATTCAAAATTTAAAATTTTCTATTTTTCAAAGTTTCGAATTTTAAAATTTAAAATTTTAATTTTCACCTTTTAAAATTTTTCAAATTTCAAATTTTGAAAATATCAAGATTTAAATTTTTTCGAATTCTAAAATGTGTAGATTAAAATGAATGTTATAATTAAATGCATTCGCTTTGATCACTAACTTTAACCTATCATGCCAAACAACGATTACTAACTTTAAGTTAGTACTAATTTTTATTAACTTTAACCTCAAACACTAATTCCAAATTGCTAACTTTAATCCTTGATCCCACTAAACTTTGATGTTGCCAAACGACCCCTGAAATTCTAATTTTAATCTTTCATCCCATTAATCTTTGAAGCAGTCTGTAAAGTCAGTCATGACCGACAGCTGTGAGTCATGATCCGGACATGTTCTTTCCCAGTGTAATGAGTATTTTAAATATAAATATATGCAAAATATTAATACATAATAAATAGGTATTTTATGAAAGAATATGGTTCTCTATAATATTTATATTAAATGGATGAAAAAGGAAAATTTATACAAAACGAAACAACTGATTTTATAATAATAAAAATCTCATGGACCAACGTGCAAAAACAACGATCAACTCTCCAGAGTCCAGAGGCAATCAGAATCAGGCAAGGAGTTAGCCTACGGGCCATTTAAAAAAAAAAAAAAAATCAGGCAAGGAGGACGCTTCTCTGGGAGTGAATCTCTATTTTAACTTTTTGAGGACTGAGGAAAGCAATTCCCCGCTTCTTCCTGCCTCAGCGCGCGTTTTTTTATATGCGTGTTATTATAAAGAGTCAGCGGCTCAGCCGCTCAGCGCACGAGACCTCTGCGGAATTTTGTGCATCGACCCTAGACAATTTCTGTGGATGAAACTCTGCGATATTTTGCGCATCGAGTATTGTTTATGCCGTAATTTGACTCATTTAGACCCGCTACACCTCAGCATCCCGTCACAACAAATCCGTAAGGGATGATATAGTATCTTACCAAAAAGGACCATATATATCTTAGAGCCTACCCTCAACCTCAAGCCCTCAAGGCGACTCTAGGCCTCAATTATTCAGTCTATTATAAGACTATAACACGCTTTAGCAACAGAGGCACCAAAACGGAAATTGATTAGTGACATCGCACTCCGTGTCATTCGAGCCATCGCGCTGCACAACGTCTCAATTAGCGCTCTGACCCCTCTACTCATCCAACGCGTATTTTTTTGTTCAGTTAGTTATTATAAGTGTTGACTTTAATATGTACAAATGTTCACTTTGTAGTAGAATTGTTCATTATTTTATAAGTGTTCGCTAGACCAAATATGTTCATTTTGATTTTTTTTTTTTTGCCAAAAGTTCAGTTTGGTCAATACAAATGTTCAGTTAATTGAGTAGAACTGTTCAGTTAGTTGCAACAAAAAATATAAATGTTATGAGTAAACATGTTTATTTTATTAAGTATAAATTTTTAGTTTAGTAAGTACGAATGTTCAATTAATAAGTACAAATGTTCAGTTTAATAAGTACAAATGTTCAGTTTAATAAGTATGAATGTTCAGTTAGTTGCAACAGAAATACAACTGTTATAAGAAAAAAACCAAACTAAGGTCACGAACCGGACAAAAAATACATGTAAAAATTAGAATTGGAAATGAACCGATCCGATTCAAATTAAATTTTTTCCGATTCTACCCCTGCCTCCTAGCACACCTCTTGACCACGCGCGACTCTGACTCTAGCGCGATTTTGACGCATTAAACTGAACACTTCTTATTATTAAACTGAACATTTGTAACACATAGCAGCGATGACTGGGATGGTATATTTGCCGATGGCACTTATAATTTCTGACACCAAAACTCAACAAAATTTGTTTTTTCTTTTTTATTACATTTTAAACATTTGATGCCTTTTGCGAGTCCAATAACAAAGAAGATTGCAAGTAGCAACACTGAAATTAACCACAGGCGAATTACAACAGTCCTGCGCTTTCTCAGCATATATCTATGTTAGTAATTGCTCGATGCTCTTTAAGCTTAATCAAATTATTCGTCGATAATAATAATGATGAACAACAAGCCTCGAAGCTCCCAAAACAAGCTTATATAGCACACTAGCAAATACCAAAATTGGGTAGGAAAAAAGCAAATAAAATGATCCTAAAAACTAGAAATTAAATTACGAACTTGCACAAGTTACAACCCTAACAATATGCTATCAATAGCGACCTAAAACCATCAGTTAAGCATCTTAATTAAACTTTAACAAAGACTACTTTCTCCTTATCCCACCCCCAATTCCAGGAACAAAATTTAACCTCTATATGTAAAAAAAAAATTGCTGTGCCCATATCATTAATAACATCTCATTGCTATCACCCATGCTGCAATTTCCTCTTTTTTCTCATGCGCTCCCTCCTCTCTTCTTCCTCGATGAGACGCAATTGCTCTTCGTCTTCCTTTCTTGCAATTTGTAGGCTGAAACAAAGGCAGAATTTATGAATAAGAAAATACAAACCTCCAGAAATTTTTTATAAATTATAAACATAAATAGAAGTTATATATAAGAATATGCGCACCTCCTTAATTCCTCTTTTTGAATAACATCAAAGCCAACTTCCATATCGCTGTCATCCTCATCCGACCCTGCCCATCTGTTAGGGTTGTAGCTGCAGAGGCAATCAATTTAAGTAATTGTATGGGAAACAATAACAGAAATTAATTGGCACACTAACAATAAGAATTTTCAACAACAGCATCATAAGGTGTAAACAACATACTTGAACATTTTACGTATCATGCTGATTGCTTCCTCATCTTCATCATCAAAGGGTCTTTTTGCGACAGGCTTTTTCTTTAAGGTAACATTCCTGTCCTCCCGCTCTCTAGCTCTACCATTAGCACTTGATGACATCTGTTTGGAAGGCTGCTTTACAAACAAAATTGGTGTCAAGACACAAACAAACTTTGGTGCTTTTGATATGTGTATATAGCCAAAGTTTAGGATAAATTATGTATATAACAGCTACAGTTCTTGATGAATAACAAACCTGAGATTTTGAAGGTGGGGCCGACTTCATACCAGGTTTCGCTGAAAAAGAACCTATTCTTCTCTGTTCAGTTGGACGCTGTTGTGCAGGAGGAGAAACATGCGACCTAGAGTTAGAACTAACAGTAGTTTTTTTCACGTCAGGACGATGGTTGCTGGTGCCATTAACAGCCTTCATAGGAGCCTTATTAGCAGCCATGGCTTTTGTAGGAGCTTTTGTACTAGTACTGGGGCCAGAACGGTGAGACCCACTTGGCATGGGTCTTGGTCGGTTGGATTGAGGCAGAGGTTGCCTCGAGGTGCCTGGCCGCTGAAGCTGTTGCTGGGGGTGCCTCTGAGCTGTACTCCCCTGCCTCGGATGTTGTTGTTGTAAATGTCTCTGGGCAGTGGTACTTGCAGCAGAGGGTGTTGACCTACCATTGGACCCTGTCAGATGCCCTCTCGATGGCTCCTTGATGTGCTTAGCTGATGAGGGCTGGGACGTAGAAGGATCTTTGACATGAGGAGAAACCTGTATGAGTATCTATCCATGAAAGAACCAAAGGATGTGCTTTGGTCGTTGTTTGGTCACCAGTTTACAACAAGTCACTGAACCTACTCGATCATGTACCTATACTTGAACCCATGGTTCAATTTTCCCTCAAGATTATATACGATAAATAGGTTTTCCAGATACATAGTTTCTGGGTTTTAGAGTGCCTCAGGAAGCGAAATTGTTCAATGAAATAAAACATTCAACCCAAATCTTGTACTTGACTGGTCAGAGCAAGGACAACACAACTGTATGGATCCAAATGTCAAATTTTGAACAACCCACCCAAGACAGTGGAATGACTGAAAACAATCTGCCAGGAAAAATGGACCAACAATGACCGGACCAAGTGCTGAGGACTTAACAAAGAATGACTTCAATCAGGACAAAGAAACCAAACTTACTAGATTTTGACTGAGAAGTGTTTATTGTAGAGGGCTTAGGAGGTACATCAGCATCATCCGAGAACAAAAATGAGTAGTCTCGGTTGTCTTTCAGAATCTCCACCTTCTTCTTAACCTGAAAGAAATACACCCTTCAAATTTAGATACACTCAACTTGCATAGTATAAAAATATAACCCCCCCTCCCCCAAACAAAAAAAAAAAAGAAACAAAAAAATGCCCCCTCATGAAAAGATGCACCACCTCCCTTCTAGGGACGGGAGTTGAAAAATGCAGAGACAATGTAAATTTACATCTGTGATCATAACAGTTGAGATCACTAAAATCCAGATTAAAATTTCTCTCAAAATGTAAATAAAATATATCTGGGAAGTAAATGTGATATTGTGATGCGATCATACAACTTTATCCCTAGAAATAACAGTATATGTCAGTACCATGCCTCTGACTTCTTTGGTGCATGTTTGAACTGCTGTGGAGATTTTAATAAAGGAATTTATAGGCCGTACGCCCGTACCTCGTTGACTACTCTAGGCCGATGGCTATGTGCATTTGATGAAATATATTTGGGAAATAAATGTGATATTGTAAATAAAATTTCTCCCAAAATGTAAATAAAATATATTTGGGAAGTAAATGCGATATTGTGATGCGATCATACAACTGTATCCCTAGAAATAACAGTATATGTCAGTACCATGCCTCTGACTTCTTTAGTGCATGTTTGAACTGATGTGGAGATTTTAATAAAGGAATTTATAGGCCGTACGCCCGTACCTCGTTGACTACTCTAGGCCGATGGCTATGTCCATTTGATGACTTGGGTCTTGAGGACATAGGAACTGTACCTTTCTACAGAAAAAGTTAAAGTTTGAAACTGTGCTTTAAGAATCCATTTAATCAAAACCTTGATAGTAATAATAATAATAATGATGTGACAGGAAAAGGAACTAACAGAAACAGCAGTAGAAGAGCCTGAAGGTTTAGAAGAAGAAGAAGAATGAAGATATCCATTCTCCTTCATTGATTTGGTTTCTTCAATTACACGTGGGGCAATTCCAGGCGACGAAGGTCCAAAAAAGGATCCAAATCTGTAAGAAAATGTATTGTGATCAGTAAAAAAAGAGTGGTGCTTAAAAGCAGATGAAAAATTTAGGCTGCATTCACGTAATTGTTTTTCTTCCGTCTCCCATTGTTACAATTTCATCTGCACCTTGTGAAATAAATGGAAATATATACATAACTGCCGGAGATATTCACTAGGAATTTGATGTCAGTATGCAAACCCCAAAAAAATTTCAAGACCTCTAGCCTAATTCCTGAGTTTTAGGGAAGCAACAGGAATCAAAACTCCAGAACCAATGTTTTGCTCACAAATTCTCATTACCAAACAAGTCAAACCAGTACAAGTCCAAATAGGAAATGAGAAAAGTAATTTAAGGGAAAGAAGGGCAGATGCCAGGTGGAAAGGAAAAACATAAAACATACTTGTCATTAGAGGCGGCTTTCGGGGTGTTGCGTAAGGAAGAACGACCTAAAGCAGAGGCCGTTTCCTTCAACAGTTTCTGTCTGTATTTTTCCTTCAGCCTCTCTCTCTCTCTAAGATACTCCTTTTCATCTTTTGTTGATTTTGGTGGTTCTCTGGTCTGTTCCTGCTCTTCTTCCTCCTCTTCATATTCATCTTCATATCCTTCCTCATCATCATAATAATCCTATCAAAATAAATTTTAAAGTTTAATCCAACTCTAAACAAATCATTCCTTAACTAACCCAAATCCAGCTTACATCCTACATGTTATTTTAAACGATCAAACAAATAATCTCAAGCAATGAATCCAGTTCTAGCAAATTATTATGCTGAAACTCCTTATTTAGACTCCTTTCTGAAATTTAACCTAAATTTTCAGGTGGCCTTACCAGTTACCAGCTGGTAGATACTGCATCTAGGCTAGACGGTTATATTATAAAGAGTTTCTAAGAAAGAAGTAGCTTCAGAATAGAAAATAACCCACATCGTTATACTGCTGCCTCATCTTTGCCCAATTGTAACCCAATCCTGGTAGTAGATTAAAAGGGCCGGAATATGGCCTCAATCCTGTAAAAACGGAGAACACATTAGAAAACCTAACCAATAATTAAAAAAAAATTCTCACCAAATCTTTCTATAAGAGTTGTTAAGTTAAAACTTTGACTCAGGATAACTTCAATTCCACAGAGATCAGAATCATTAATCAAAAATTTATTCAGAATTCGATAACTTTCATACCCTGATTTCCCTAAATTCGGAACTAAACAACACAATTCTCATCTAATCACGACCTTCTAGCTAAATTTCGAACTAAACGACACAATTCTCGTCTAATCACGACCATCTATCACAGCAATACCGCATTGACCATGGTTCGGGAACCAATCGGGAAACCCTAGATCCAATTTTGGGGGCAATTGACCCCGATTTGGGCGAACAAAAAACGATTGAATCGGAAAAAACTTACCTCCGAGTAACGCCGATTCTTCTCCCTTTCGTGTCGATCGGCTGGTTCTTCGATTCGATGCGCTCTTAGAGGTGGATTGGGAATTTGGTGGAGATCGGAAGAGAGATTGGGGATGGAGTGCAGTAAGTTTCGTTCGTAAATCGAAACTCGGAAGGAGAAACAAAATGGCTCCTTGTGTCGGTCTCGGGGGGCCTATGGGGTTATTTATATAGGCAGAGGAGGACTAGAGGAGCGTCGGTCAGACGGACCAGATAAGGTCGCTCGCGTCGCGGTAAGTTTCCTTTTTTATTTTCTTTTTATTTTTGGTATTTGAGGAGGCCGCTGGACTGGAGAAGTTTGTTTCCTTATTTACTGCTGTGGCAAATGGATTGCAGTTTAGTGTGGCATGTTGGGTCTTGGAGATTTGAGTATCTGTTATCGAACTTTACAAATAAAATAAACAAGGGAAATATTCAATAGTGTCGTGAGAATTAATTTTGAATTGGACTTTAATCTGAACGGTTTATGAGTGTTAATGAATTGATTTTTTTTTTTTTGGAAATGTACGGTTGAGATCAAAACTCGATGCAGAAATTGATTCTTTTAGCAGAATTTTTCATAAAAAAATAGTAAGTTAGTTTTTATATTTTTATTTGCATCTTAAATATTTATTTAAAAACTTAATAATTTCTAATTTTTACTTTTCAAAGAAATTAAATTAGATTTTTGAAGGAACTAACTTAAATCATTTTTGAGAGTTTAAGAACTACGTTGTTATATAAAAATGATAAATTAAGTAGATTTTATTTAAAAAAAACTAGTGGCCAAAAGTTAATTTTTACTTTTTTTTTAAAAAAAATGAAAGGAGTAATCCACAAATCACAATAGAGATCGATCTTATTGGTGGGTTTATTTAGTTTTAAAACAAGTGATAACAAAATGTCGTCACCTCTACTATTGTTGCTAGTGATAATATTAGTGCATTGCGAGATCACTTCTTATTTATGCTGATTGCGGATGATCAATAATTTTTTTAATTTTTCATAAAATAGTAAAGTTCATGAAAATAGCACGTGATAAAAAAAAACTTATATCAAACTTATATCAAACTTATATCAATTTTTTTTATTTCCGACTTCTGAAATTTTGATATAAGTTTTTTTTTTATCACGTGCTAGTTTCATGAACTTTACTATTTAATGAAAATTATTATTTTTTTTTGATATAATTTCTTACGATTGCAAACTTATATCAAAATTTCAGAAGTCCCAAATAACAAAAATTTGATAGAATTTTTTATAATTTTTTTGAGAATGTACATAAAACTTAAGAAAAAAATGAGCTCGTGAAAGACCTTGAACAATATGATAGCCAAGATCACAACAAACGGAGACACAGACGTGATATCTTGGTGACCCTACTATCGTACGTACAACAGGTGCGAAATTTTGTGGACAACTTGGCCCAAATATGAGGTCTTATTCGACAAAGTGAAAGTAGTAGCATAACATTCTTAGTTGCTTCATTCTGTCAATTGGCAATCTTTTGATCAAGACCTCCTTGGCGAATACTTTACAAATATTTGCCAGCCTGAAAATTGTACTGGAAAGGATGCATGGATTCTGAATTTCAATTAACTTGAGCAAGCAGGACCGACAACCGTACCTAGTACACAATAAGAAGCGTGCAAAACAGATCGATGAAAGTGAAAAGTTGGGAAAGGAAACATAAAAGAAGTATATATAGTTATGCGGCTTTGTCTTTAGTCTTTCTAATTTCTGAATTTCCGACCTTAATTGATGTTTTGGTTTTCCAATTATGGGCCGGCCTGGAAATGAAGATTCCGTAATAACATTGATATATTAATTATGCCAGTAAAAAATTAACCAGTACTGCATTTAATTTCGTGCCAGAAAAATCAGTAGTGGAACTAGCACTAGCTATTTAGTGTCATTAAAGATTAACCAAGTCATGTTGATTGGATAGTGAGCAGTGAAAGAAAACCTAAATATGGACCTTAAATTGAAGTTGTATGGTTAAGGTTCAATTTTACATATTACAAATCCCCACATGTAGCAAATTGGAAACATTGCTAACAATTCATAGTTGATGCATATATACATAACTAAAACAGACTGTATGTACTACATAATATCAAAAGTTTGATAAATTACTCACGAAGCACAATAATGTTGCATTTTAAAACTGAGAATTTAAATAATTAAGGACACTAATAGTACATTTTGACAGATAGAGACGTTACCATCATACATGAAGTTTTAAGAAAAGATAAAAAGGTAGATTTATTGCAACAACCCACTCATATTACAACTAAAAATTTGACATTCCAACATTCTCATGCTGAAAGAGTTGCATTTACCTAGGCAGCTTAAATGACGAGAGGAGTTCTTGCTCAAAACTATATTGTCTGGTTGTGTCATTTCCAGGTATAGATTCATGAAGCAGAAGCTGTCTCTCCTCCAAAGTTTGAGATGCACAAGGATGTTCATGCTGCTGGTTGAATCGCCACAAGACCTCGAGGTGTATCTCCATTTCCTTCATTGTTGGTCTTTCTTCTCCATTCCTTCTCAGGCACATTTGTGCAAGATTGGCAAATACTTCAAGTTCTGTTCTATGCACTTCGTTCACAGCAATTTGGGGATGGAGTATCTCTTCGAGACGGTTCTCTCTCATACCAGAGGTAAAATATGTAACAAGACCACCAACTTCAAACATTGTAGATGAGTTTGATTTTTCTCCTGTCAGCATTTCAGCAAGAATGACACCAAAACTATAGACATCACTTTTGGGGGTTAATCGATGAGTGTAGAAGTACTCGGGATCCAAGTATCCAAATGTCCCTTGGATAACTGTTGTTATGCCCGTTTGATCTATTTGAACGGATCTTGAGGCCCCAAAATCTGACACTTTTGCTGTGAAATAATCATCTAGTAAAATATTTGTTGATTTTATGTCTCTATGAAGAACTGATATGGAGGCAGATGAGTGCAGATAAGCTATTGCTCTTGCAGTCTCAAGGGCAATTCTTAACCGATGGTCCCATGTCAAGGGACCATTTTCTGCATGGAGATGATTAGAAAGTGTCCCATTTGAAATGAACTCATAAACTAGCAATGGGACTTCAGTCTCCAGACAACAACCGTAAAGTTTCACGACATTTCTGTGGTTGATTTGTGAGAGAATAACCACCTCATTAATGAACTGTTCGATTTCAGCCTGATCCACAATTTTGGACCTTTTAATGGCTACAATGCGCTGATCCATCAAAATGCCTTTGTAAACTTCTCCATGACCTCCCTGACCAAGGATGAGTGCTTTATCGAATCTGTTTGTTGCCCTTTCCAGCTCATCTAAGCTAAAAATTCTCATTCTTTGTGTTGCATCATCATCAGAAGCCATTCGCTGCTGTAGAAGGAAGCCGCGGTTTTGATTAAAGAATTTCTTTTTCAGCTTTTCATTTTTTCTCTTTTCAAACAATTTAATACGCTTCCTTATAGCAAAACATAGTAGAAAGGCACTAAAGCCAATACCAAGTCCGAGTCCTATTATCAAACCTGGATACATAAATAAAGCATGTTAAAAAAAGTCAGACGGTAATTGAATTTCTTACATCTCCTGCATCAGTTAATTACGATTTTAAATTTTTTTAACTTGAATCAGAGGTCTGATTCATATTCTCGTTCTACTTTGATCTCTAAAGACTAAAATGAGCCCGTGCAGAGATGGACGCTAAGACTTTAAGAACTAATGGTAGCTGTTTTTTGTTTTTATTGCGGACATTAATTGCTGTTTTGATGCTTGCAAACATAAACTAATCACTTCATATTTTGTAATTCAAGTTTTAATCCCAGAATGCTGAGATCCTACTATTTTAGTTTATGTTTGAACATTGCACTTTGTCGCCATTTTGTTATTTCTTTGTTGGTCTTATGGTATTTACATGTGTGATTTTGGATCGAGCACATAGACAAGAGGCTTTATCTCAGCAAAACGACCAGCATCACTGTACAATTGCCTTTTACCTCTTTCACTCTTTGACAATGACATTCTTATCCTATTAAATAACCTACATCTAATTTTTTTTTTTAAAAAAAAGAAAAGAAAGAAAAAGAAAGACACTGATATTCTTATCTTGTGAAAAATGAATGATATTAATTGTGGCTTTAATTTGGTATACGGACATATATGGCTCAAGTTTAAACCCTGCTTTAACTATTGTTAATGTAGATTCGATGCTAAATTATTTATTGTTTTGATCAATTTTCATTTGATATGGCTCGAATTAGATCATAATCCAAACCCTACGAAAACAGCAAGGCGTCAACGATAACCAATCCCATCAGATTCTTTGTTATTATTTTTTAAAATTGAGCCAGACAATAAACTCTCTTTGAGCAATATCACCATCTTAAAACTATTTTGGTTTTCTTTTAGTACTATATTGTGTTCAGATTGAAGCTGGAAGTAAAACCAAAGATAAGAGGAAATTTTTCATTTGTCATTTTTTGTTAATTTCATAGACAAAGTTAAATGATACTATGAAATGCCATGCGTAGCATGGAGCTCATCCATGCTACGCATTCATTCTTAAGTTTTATATTTTCAACGAATGATTTGGACTATTCAATTTGTTGGAAACCAAATTTCTTATTTTCTTTTTCAATATTTTTTAATTTTTTATAATTTTTAAAAAGATCATTATTTAATTAGTTTTGGACTTCCAAAAATCTAGAGAAGATAGTAAAAAAAAAAAACTCTGAAAAATATAAAATTTGATTTCCAATGATATTTTGATGTCAAAAAGATAATTAAGGGCTGTTTGAATTATGAAATTCGTGATTTGGACTCCCGGCATGAACCCATCCATACTACGCGCACTATTTTAACAGTCCTCTGTAAATTTTGTTTTATTATATTCCATTTATACCTATATAGGGTCTGAATGGCAATCGAAATATTATTTAAAATTAAAGAGAGTTCATTAATTACCAATTACATTTGGCACGTCTAGTTGACACTCTCCGTAGCTGATTTGGTTGGGTCGCGAGAAGGCTGGGCAAGGGTACCCTACAAATTAGAAACATAGTACAAAATTAGAGAATAAGATAATTTTTACGGTATATATTTGGATTTGCAAAGTGATAATGGCGGGCTACTGGGCTAGGTAATTAGTATTTGGTGATACCAGATCTTCATTCACTATTTCTGTGCAAATAACTAATTCAACAAATTTAGGATAACGTGCTCATGAAACTGGGTGTATGCTCTAGATTGATTCGTCTGTATTGGGCATACCTCCAGCTTTTAAACCTGTCTCTGACAGCTGAGGTTTATGAAAAAAGAAGTCTTTCTTTTACTTGAAAAAAAGTACTAATACTTTGGAGGGTTTAATCTTGATTATCCACGAATATTCAATTTCAAACGTTGGATTAAAATCGGATGGTCTGAACCACCATTCAATTTCCAACTGATGGGATTTAGAACGGCAGAAAAATTCCTGAATGATAGACACTGGAGAGAGAGAGAGGAAGGGAGATATTTCAAAAAGTTTCAGAGAGAGAGACCTTGACAACCTCCTTCCAAGTAAGGATTGCCTCCATAACCAGGAGAGCAAAGGCACCAGTAACCTGGGCTGTTTGTCGAGTCATAACAGAAGCTGTGATCGCTGATACAGGCATAGGAGGATCTGTTGGCTTTTTCCGTCTCGCATGCCTCATTTCCTATACTCCAATCAAGAACAACTGGCATTTGCTGCTTATATAGATCAATGGTGGCAATATAATCGGAGCTGAACATAAACACGCTATTCTCCACAAGCGCAGCATAACCACAGTACTGACTAGAGTTGTACTGCTTTGACCCATTAGAATTCCAGTATTGGAGGCTAACCTGGTAATAGTTTATCTCTTGAGGTGCATAAGTTTGGCAGCAGCCCGTTCCAGAGCAAACCCAATTATGATTTGTGATGCTTTTATTGTAACAACCCATCGTGATGCATCCACCCGGATGCATATTTGTCTCATTAGTGCCAAAAGCAATAGAGGCATTCATATCGCAGCCAATGGCAATAAAAGTGTTCCGCCGATTGTTTATCCAGAATGGTGTGCCAGACAGATTCCAGCTGTCATCAGTAGTATTTCTGATCATGCCACCGGTAATTTCTTGATTGTAGCAGTTAGAAATTATGCTTTTGTTCACCCGTACCATTCCCAAGATGACATCTATATCTAGAACTGAGATGCCATTGAACAAGAAAGGTCCGGGTGAGCCATTGCTTGTCGTATTGCAGCTTAGCTCAAAGCCTGGCAATGAACAGCCTGGGCCGATGCCAAAGGGGTAGGGAATTTGAATATCACCACAGATTTCAGGACACCCTGGTAATGCAACGGAAGTTAATGCAACTATCTGGAAAGGCATGATGACGAGCATCAATATTAAGGCCACCAAGGCTGGGGTCATTTGGGAGATCGTTTTGGGATTCATAATGATATCGTTTGGGAGTTGTTTCATTTTTTTTTTAATGATAGTTTTAGAGTAATAGTTGAGTGAACATAGGGGAGTATAAGATTCAACAGTTGTGCTGAATCCGGTGGGATAAATATAACTAATGAAGAGTAACAATTTGACCAGGTAATTAAGTCAACAATTCATAATATTTGATTATAATTCTGGTGTGTGTCAACTTCTAACAAGTTTACAACTAATTGATATTGCAGCGTGTTTATTGTCTGAACCTCAGATTATTTAGCATAGTGCTTTCTTTCGAAATATTGCTAATTGGGTTCTCTTACATGAATTAAAAGTGTGTTTCACAAACCAAGTACTAGTCTTAAATTTTTCTAACAGAAATTATCTATGTGATACTTCATCGTTTTTTAAAAAAAAAAAAATTCTAATTGAGCTTTCCTTTTCTTAGTTTCTCTCCTCCCAGATTCTTGAAGTTTTTTTTCAAGTATTTCTCACTTTTGGACGATAAAAAGAAATATAAAGATCAAATAACAGAATATAGGATCGACAGTCCTCTCTGGCCTTATTGTGTATTATTTATGTATTATAGGGGCTGTTTAGATGAGTTAGGAATTTGGGAATTTTCCAATTTCTAGACATAAATTTATTATAAACAATTCAAACTCTTCACAAAGTTACATACTTTCCAAGAAATTTATGTCTAGGAATATAAAATTTCCCAAATTCCTGAGCGATCCAAACGGCCCCATAACGGCACCACTCTGGAAGATGGAAGATATATTAATTCCTTTGAAGATAGTTATTTACCATATGTGTATTGAAAGTAGAAATATTGTAAGTTATAACGGAATATTATTGGAAGCTAAATGTAAAATGATTGGTTCACCTAGAATGTTTTAACATACATCAAAAGAGCACCACTACATACAACCAAAAGATCGTTAATTTATATTAAGGCAGGAAGTTTGCAATTTTTCCAGTCAAAAGATACCAACAAGTCTAAGAACCAGTCTTACACGTAACCAGGGTGTTGCTGTCCGGGCGATTGAATTGTGGAAATGGATTGATAAATGGTCCTTTCCATCTTTTAGCAATTATTGGAATTATTATGATTGACGTTGAAGTTTTAGCAGGATCATCTTTGTTGGCCAAAAAGTACAAAATACTAAATTTTTCCTCCAAATTCTCAAAATATAATATCCACGTAATTGTGGATATATAATGGGAGGGCGTACGTTCTCTGATTTGTCAGCGATTTTTAGTTAGGCCCTGATCAAAATCCCATTTATTTAACATAGGATTTCAATTCATTTCATTTCGTTAGAAAATATTTTATCAAAATGAAAAAATTTGGTTGAAATTCATATATAATTAGATCCAAAGAAATCTGGAGAAATCAATTCAAATGAAACAAAATGAAATGAAATCCGGCGTAAAAAGCATTTTGATAAGGGCCTTAATCTTCCACCACATGCCTTACAATTGCAATCAGGACCATTTTTCCGATTGTTTTCTTGTTATTCTCTATTTTCAATTATAAACAAAATAATTAAATAAATGAAATTAGCATAGTGAGAACCCCCCCTCCAAATATCCAAGACCTGGACAAAAATAAGAGTTTTGATATGGATTTTTTTTTTTAGTTTTATTTGAAAATTATGTAACTAATTAGAGTTATTTGTAAGTTATGTAGGTTATTGGTCTAAATTTACAATTATATCTCGCTGCATGAAGAACGTTTAAAATATCTCGTTTGTTCTTGTTCCTAGCTAATTTTTACGGTATAAAGCTCCGATCACTGCTGGAGTGCTGGTATTTTGTTCCCAGATCTCTGGACCTTCGCTAATTTTAGAGTATTTTGGTAGTGTTTAAGTGCGTAGAAACCTCATCAGTCATATTTCAGAGTTTGAATCATCTGCCTCTCACCCCTTAGATTTAATTCCTCTCGCCTTCAGTGTATTTCTCACAATTGAGTAAATGTTCAAATAAATATTTCGAAAAAAAGTAACAAATTGACCCAAATAGTAATGATTTGTTTCTCCTCATAATATCCTTCATGACCGCACCGCACAGCATGCCATCAATCAATTTGTGTATCTCTTCTCGTCTTTGCTTAATTGTGACCGTTGCGAGATTTCTTCATTTTACAGTTTTTGATAAATATGTGAGCCAAGTACAAATTATTTTACGTCTCTGTCATTGATATATGCATTTTTCATATTTAGATTCATAATTGATGTACAATTGAGATGGTAATGCTCTAAGATCTCGTATTTATTTTTAGCCTAATGTTTATTTCACAAGACCACACCAAACTTTCCAGGAAATTGCCAGAAGCTTTCCAGGAAACAAAATAAGTTCCAAGTTTCGTGCATAATATTGTCCGACACAGCAAGCACCTCGTCAAAAACACATACTGACATAAAATGAAAAAAAAAAAGAAAAAAAAAAACAGGAGAAGAAAAGATTTCTCCACTACTTACAATAGGATTAAACTAATGGCTAACTTTTGCCTTGGCATGAAAAAAACTCTTACTTTTGGGAATAACTAAACATAACATAATGCTCGTTCCTCTTACATGCTGCGACAACCCTACCAGAAATTCAAGCAGTCTCCATCCAAGGAAAACAAGCAGATAAATCCCTTCATTATTTTTTACTCTGGACATAATGGCCAGCGTCTAAAAAATTAATAACAAACTATATAGTTCAAGCATTTACAAAAAAGGAATTTTAATATTTTGTATTCTCTAACAAGGGTACCTCTTGAACAACTAACTAGGTATATACAAAACAAAAACAAAATAAAGGAACAAAAAAACCATCAACTCTACTAAAATGCAGGTCTGACAACATTGTCACCAGTTAGTTAACCATCTAATATAACCCTCTTCTGACTAGCATTTTAACAATTTATTTGTTCACACATATGGAAGTTAACCATTTTTACTGGAGATTCGGTGAATGATTCTCGAGGAGTCGGACATGCTCAATCCGTAATATTTCTGCCACATCATCTCCTGTCTCAGCAATATAACCTGAGTACCGCAATTTTGGGTACATAGGGGCTAGATTCTTGACACACATCTCGACAACCCTGTATTGCCCCAAATTGTATGCAAAGTGAACTACTTCAATAATAACCTCAATGTCTGTATTCCCATAGGAAAGTAAAGGGAGCATGGAACTCAAACAATCCTCTGCAACTCCTTCTAAAAACCAGTATTCAGCAAGCGAAGAAAGTTCTGTATATGCTATAAGCTCAGAAATTTGTTCTTCTCGGGTCAAACTTTTCCAATAGCAGTCTGGGTTAACTTGGGGCATTTTACCATGGTAAAAATATTTATTTAGCTTTATCAATGCCTCATAGTCTATGGGAACTTTGATTAAATTGGAGAAACTGCATACAGAAAACATTTTAAGTCACTATTAAAAGAGATAAAGTTGAATAGGATTACTATCACCAACCTCATTGGTTTCTGGAGCATTGTTCTGTTGAAGAATAAAGATTATATACCTTTATAACCTCATTGGTTCTAAATATAAATTTTGGCCAAATACATGAAAACTAGCAATGTTTTGTGCTATTTATGAACATATAACATTGGAAGCTAGAGGTTGACTAGGATTACTATCACCAACCTCACTGGTTCAGTGGTCCTAGGAGCATTATTCTGTTAGGTTTCTGCATATAAATTTCTGCCAAATTTACACATGACTAAAAGGAATTTTACGAAGATATAACATCAGACGGAATACAACTGGTTGGCACCTGACTGGTATAGGACTTGCAAAGTACCTAGTAGGAGAAACCTAACTGTATAGCAAAGTTCCATTTCTCGGGACTGGTTGTATTCTCTGCTGTAAAGTTACAATCTCAAAGAAGCTCACCTGTCATGCATCCCTGAACTAAACAATCCACGCAGATATTCACAATTTGCACACAGTATGATTTTATGTGCATGTACATGTGGTGTTGACAAGTGGCAACTGCTGTATTTGCATGACATTTGCTTGCTTGATTTGGCTTCTAAGATCACATCCCTACATTTTTACAATGAAGAAAATATATGTAATATCATGTCTGGACAAATGGACAATAAAAGAAAAGTATAATAATTTAATAGGACTCAAGTGAAATATTTTATTATAAAAAAAATTATTACTTGGGTTCCATACAAGCTGGTTGGGATGTAGGAATAATTAAAAAAAAAGAATAAAAAAATGCAAAAAAAAAATAAACATGAAACGTTCCAAAATGAATTATATTATGTAGTTAACAAATCTTTCTTATATAAAAGGGAAGGCAATACAAAGAGAAAACTTACAAGAACGGATGCCCATCAAGTCCTAGGGCTCCGGTGAGATTAAAGTGAGGCCCACAAGAGCCCCATTTGGGCCATTCTTTGTTAAGCATCTGAGATAGAGATTCCAGACTGCAATTGTTAGCTAGCACTTTAACTTTCTTAAAACAACCCTCGTCCAAATCATTCAACTCAGTAAATCCTGTATAGACATAACCCAATATCTTACCCAAAGCCTCTTTATCAACTCTCTCCGACATTTTAACAATGGTCATTTTATCCGAGACAGCCTCTATATTTGGAGGCACCAATTTGGGGCACCTAGCAGCTAAAATTGCCCCATGAACATCAAGTGTGTACTCAGCAGACAACAAAAACCTGATATCAGCTAGCACTTTCATGTCAGAAAGCTCACCAATCTTTGTGCCAAAGTTGCTTGGAAATCCATAAACACCAAACAAACTCAAAATATAGGCACAGTAAGATTTCGGTCCCTCACCAATGTGGTCATCCCTTAAAATACGCCAAAAAGGACTGTTCGTTGAATCTTGGATTGAGTAATTTGAGGCATCTATCAATTGAGAAAGGCATATCAGAGCATAGAATAGTGACAGGTCTGCCCCCTCCCAGTCATTAACCAATTCAGAGCAACATGTTTTGCCTGTGTAAAGTTTCCTCAGATGAGGCATGACTTTTTCACGGTCAACCAGTATATCGCCATCTAACCGCCCCTTGATCACATCCAAAAAAATATTGAGCCCCTTCCATTTTAAAATTAGGGTTTGGTACTGAGGAAATGTGGCAAGACATCCCAAAATTGTCAAGTCTGATATTGCCTGAGAAGTGGGGACAGCTCCAGTGGAAGTTGAATGTAGAGATGCAAAAACTCTTTCAACAAGCTGGGAAATAGAGTCATAATAAGGTTCGAATTGCGCTGAAAGAATAGACCTTGATGTTTGGGAAACATAATTACAGGGTGAAAGCAGCATAAGGAGAAGGGCTCGGCACACCGCCTCATCCAGATATAGTATGTCTGATGACATGCTCCTACTTCTTCTTCCGACAACTGTCAAAGCCCATGAGCTATTGTCCACCCAAAAAAATTATAATAAAAATCAAATAATAAAAGGGAATTACTTCAGCACATTATGATTGGAGGATATAAAACTACTTTAACTATCAAGTTCATATAGGTTCTGAATGGTTCTACTTCATATCAAATGTAACCAGTAACGTAGGTTCAGTACAGGTTAATCCAGGTACCAGTAAATACTGACCAAATAGGGTGCAAATAAGATACGAAGTTCTGATTTGAGTAACACCAGTGGATACTGATCAAATAAAGAACAAACTGGCATGTGATGCCAAGAAAACAATAACCATCCAAAGGTATCTAGCAAAGGAACCCCTTGTGGCAAGAAACAACAACACAAAATATAATTAAAAAAGTGTACCAAGCAGAAGATATAAGATCATCCAGTCCAGTAGATTTTGGACGAAACTGTTGGGGCAAATATGCCACTAAGAAGCTGAGAATATCCCACACATGCTGGTGGACCTCTAAAATCTCCTTGTTGCCCAACAAATTCTGATTATAAGTGAACCTTCTCAAGATAATGTCTGCTGAAATTCTATCAATATTACAAACCCACAATTGCAGGTGATGAGGCCCAGCTCCACGAGTCAGTACAGACATGGTACGACATGCCTCTAGAATTAACGGTCCTCCATTTGAAATCGCCATTGCATCAGTCATGGCTTCTACAATAGTCTCATAGTTTGTATTTCTTACAGTAGATATCAATTCCCCAAATCTCTTGTAAAGAGGACAAAATAAGTATAAATCAGACACATAATACAGCTCTCAGATTATCAACTAACCCCATTAAGGGGGAAAAAATCATGCATACCCATCTGAATAAGGGAAATAACACCACTTTTCACATACACAGTGGAGAAGAAGGGTTTATTTAGTATTCTGAACTTATTGCAGCAATTATCATAATGGTTGAAGGTGTTCGTCTTGCAATGGACTCAGGTTACCTTTCTTCTTGTGCAGGTAAGCTAGATACTTTCTGTTTTGAAGTACACCACATCAGGGAAACAATCATTTACTGCTTTGAGTAATTTTACTTGAAATAACAGACAGGAGGGGCATAAGGTTCTGCTTTTGCATTTATAGAGTAGGGATCCATAACAATGAGTGATTTTGACAATCTTGACAATACTTTTGTCAAATCAAAAAAAAATTTGGGCAGATTGTTTATCTTATAGTTTAGCTGTCTATCAAATTTTATGCAATCTGAGTAATGTGATTTTCACCAAAGGCCATGGAATATGTAATGCTGCAAATTTAAATTAGAAACATTTTTTTATGATTGCAAGATTGTCAAACTGATCCATTGACAGTGGATTCCCACCCTTTAAAGTAAGTGATGTTTCCGTCTTTTTCTTGGAGCAAATGACTAGAAAATTGCTTTCCATGGGGGTGGGTATTATAAATATTACAACAATGCATCAAAGCAAATATAAAGCAGTATGCTTACAAAGCTGATATTCAGTACAATGTCCCAAGATTCAGTAAATGGTAAAAAAAAAAAAAATTTGAACAGGACAAAACTGTATATTACCATCAAATGACGAAAAAGTATGAGAGATTCAATTCTAACTCCAACAGCACTGGATTTCCCCATGCATCTAATGATCTTACGAAATAGTGCTTCATTTTCAAGCAAATGTTTGGCACCATGGCTGCACAGAGCTAGTAAACAAAAATTGCATCAAAGAAAAAAAAAAAACTCTCAGACACTGGTATATGTGCAGAAAATATTAAATAACAACATTTTCTTATTATTTATGTCATCAAAGAACTAAGGTCTTTTGTTTTTGTTTTTTCTTTCTGTGCAAAAAATAGTTCGCATCGAACCTAAGGACAGTTTAGGCCAAGTAATCATCCTTAATGTAAGCATATTTGCAGAAACAACAGCAAATAAGTTGAACTGGGTTGATTCTCTGCTAAATTACATGGCTGAAGCTAACTAATGCCTACATATTTTCTCACTTATATAAGGTATTATACTATCAGGAAAGCTCATCATACTAGGATAGTAACAATCAAGTCCAAAATTGTACATGTACTAGTCAAGAAAATTTGATAATCGAGTCTAAAAGTTGTGTTTACTCAGTTCATACTGAATTATCTTTTAAAACTTAATACAAAAAGAAATCCATACCCAATGAAGAAAGAACCTTCAAAACATTGGTTGAAATTGAAATATTTGAATTATCACAATTGTCCTCTAAAATTTTCATTAAATTATTGTCTTTCCAAACCCGATATCTCATTTCAGGCCACCCCAGTACAATAGTTCTTAACAATACGACTGTTTCTGTGAAACCTTCCATTTCATCATTCAATAAATGAGAGATGCACCCAACAATGCTATTGGCTTCCAAGATATTCTTAATTTTCCTGTGGTTTTCTCCAATAACTGAACTCATCTTTTTAAGAATGGTGGATAGAGCGATAACACATGAAGATTTTGTAGTGCAAGCAAATCGATCCAATAAAAGGAGGTGACAAAGAGAAGCAATCATCTCCAATGTAGGATAATCACGTATATTGTTCTGAATGATAGAGACCAACTTCGATGTAACTTCAGTTGCATAATTTTGAGATGCAACATTATGAGATTTGAGAATTCCAGTTAAGGCAGGTATGATTTTTGAAATAGATTCCTGATCAAAAAAGAAAAAAGATTTTAATTTTCTTAATTTTGATGCTACATTTTGTTGGAATGGCTCAATTAGGTGGTACAACTGTTTGCATCATGCAACCACTGGACAAAATATATAAAACTAAACTTATGTAGTGAAAAGAACATATAGAGGTAGTAAGTACCTTTATTAGGGGAAGTTGTGAAAGAGACAAAGACAGATAATCAAGGAATCCATCAATTCTCTTAAGTGTGTGTGATTCCATCCCTGCATCAATGCACACCCATTTTGCCTCTTGCCCACTGTTATACCTTTCAGAGTAATACCAATAAAAAAACTTATCAATTAACAATTATATTTATAGAACACAAAAGTAATCTAATTAAACAAATAACGAAATACCATATTTAATGAGAGTGAATAAACCTAAGAACATCACCTACAATTACATGAATGAATTTGATTAATACCAGTGCATTTTTTATCCAATTTGTTAATACTAGTACAATTTGAAATATCACCCAAACCCCTTAACACATGAACAAAAATACATATATGCCATTGCTTGCTTTCCAAACCCCCTAACAAATGTTGAACTTTGAAGAAAAAATGTGATATTTTTAAAGAAGAAAGTTCCTGCCACTCAAAAGATTTCCAAAATGTAATATTTTACAAAACTAAGTAGGGATTTAAGTTTTCAGGAACGACATAAAAGATCTCCCAAATCATGTAAGATATGCAAATTCAGTTGGAGATGGCACGGGTATTGACACTAGTAACATAACTACTCCATAATATTTATGCAAGAAAAAAATAAAAATAAAATAAAATAAAATTACAGGACAGACTCAGAGAATCACAAACTTCTCAAAATAAGTCGTACTAATGTCTAGCGGGAATTCAGGACAGAGAAACCTAGCAAATTGTAGAAAGAACTGAGAGAGAGAGAGATGTACTTGAGACCGAGAGAGAGAGACTCGTGGAGGTGATGGCGGAGAGAAAGGAGTCGGTCGCTTAGACTACCTTGCTTCTCTTTTCCCATGGCGGAGAGCCGGAGAGGGAACTTTCCCGAAGGGAAGAACCTAAGTTATGGTATTTTTTGTTTTTTGGGTGATGTCGATTTATATGCGATTACAAATATTTAAAATTGAAAATATGCCGTTTAACTAATTACTAGATGAGGGTAGGCGGCTTCGCCGCATCCGATAAATTTTGATGGTTAAATCTATCAATATATAAAAAAATATATATTTTCAATATATCTATTTTGTATTTACTTTATATATATAAAATTATCTTAGATGATTGATACAATTATTTTTAATATATTTAATAAAAAAAATATTTTTAATTAAAAGCCAATGGAATCATGGCTTTTAATTAAGAAGGGTAAACTTCTAGAATATATTCAGATTGATCGATCAACGAAAATTGGAGGGCTCAGATTGCATGTCGTATGAGGGAATAATTTTTTTTTTCCTATAGGTTAGACATGAACTACCTTAGACTTCCAAATATATCTACCTTAGATTTCCAAATATATTTAACTTTTAAACTATTTTTAATTTATATAAATAACAGTGTAAAAAAAATTAACTCTATTTTTGACCGATATTTCAAGTTTAAATATCGGCCACGGTTTTTAATATATATCTTAAATTTTTATGCCACTACAAACTAATAAAACTTAATTTTTATGCCATCAATAATTATTGAAATTAGAGGTATGCCATCGAAAGAAATACTTAGTTTTATATCATGATAAATCAATCAAAATTAGTTTTATGCCACTAAAAAATAATAAAATTATCAATATAATAGCAAAGCACATTGAATAGTTTAATAAATATTTTTAACATCCAATAATTAAAATTATCACCATTATCACCATTCTGTATTGAAGTCGTTTATAGTTTTTTTTTTTGGTCATTTGGGTTATTGGGTATCCACTAATGATAAAAATGCTCATCCAAATTTAGTCAGGGTGCAAAGTTGAATATGTTTAATTGGCTTTATTGAAATATAATCACCGAAAATAAAATTTTTTTATTAAGCAAGTCCATCCCTGTCTGGCAAGCAAGTGCGCCTCTCTAATTTTCATTTTTCGGTAAGTTTTTTTTTTCCTTAAATGAAATATAAGGATACTTTGGGAATTTTGAAAAATCTGAGAGTGCCATATTTCTAATTAGTTATGTTCTTGAAAAAAAAAATTAATGGCATAAATCTAATTTTATTAATTTTATAATAGCATATTTATAATTAATAATTTAAGGATGATATTTTTCTAATTGATATAATTTGAAGTGACATGTATCTAATTATCTCTTCTTCTTCTTCTTCTTTTTTTTTTTTTTTTTTTTGTGAAACACGGCCATGTTCTAATATAAAATGAGAAGGTAGGCTCCTCTAGTTTTTTGACTAATTACCTGAAGTTGGGCCTTCTTCATGTAAAATCACGCTTTACTTTTATATGTTATTTTATTTTTTGATGATTTTTTTTTGTTGGATTTATTTTCTAGTCTATCTCAATTTGTTTGGAAAAAAAAACTTAGTTGTTGTTATTGTATATTAACCATCTTTAATTTAAAAATAAATATGTAAAAAATGTAAATTAAAACTAAACACCTAAACACCCAACTACAGGGTTCTGATTAGCACAATTCGGGCTTAAAAACCCCGAAATTGCCACGTGGTTGGTCAGGTTATTATTATTTTTTTTCGGTTTTGTACTTTTTTTTTCCCCTGCAGCAAAGATAAAACACAGTTGTCCGTTTGATCTGGGTTTTGAAGCCCGAATAAATTTGACTATGCGGATTTGAATAGGGTATAGTAATCGTGTCGTGTTGTATTGACATGAATAATTATTTTTAACGTATCATGTCATGTCGTATTAAGTGAAAGGATTGGTTAATACAACGTGTCGTGTGTGTAGATACGACGTGTTAAACGTATCAAACTATATTATAATTTATTTTAATTTTATTTTTTAAAAATTCATTAAAAACTACTTAAATAATTTTTAAAATAAACATATAATAAATTGTTTTAACTTCATATATTAAAACAAAAATCAATGATTGAATAAAAAAATTATGAATCAAAGTAATTAAATTTATAATATAAACTCAATATAATTTAATAAATTAAATAATATTAATTTTTATCGTCTCAACTCGTGTCAAGTGTCATGTTGTTTCAAGTTAAGATGTGTTAATGTCCGGAAGTCTCCAACACGACATAAATTTTGACACGACATGTGTGTGTCGTGTTAATTCTATAAACGTATCATGTCAACACGCATGCGTATCGTATACGATACCCGCATGCACACCATGCAACATAGCCCGTAAATATCAATTATTAAGTTTTGATTAGTATTATTTAATCATACATTACCATGTTAATTAAGCCGATTGATTTAATTGTGTACAAATTAGTTCATATTAACCATTATTAATCTAATTTAATCGTTAATTGGCTCCGTTTGGATGGTGTGGGAATAAGAGGAATAAGGAAAGAAGTATTGGGAAGTGTGTAACTTTGTGAAGAATTTGAATTGTTTATAATAAATTTATTTCTTTATTCTCTTATTCCCACATCTCATTCAAACATAGCCAATAATCCTAAATCAGCACGAACGTAATATTTGTTACATTTGTTAAATGAAAAATGAGAGAATGAAATAATTGATAAACTTCGGGGTTTAAAAACCCGAAGGAATTTTTGTTCTCCGTTGTAAAATGCTTTTTTTTTTTCCAGCAATATTCTCTTCTAATCTCTTTCTTGTCTGTTCCAGCTCCGTTGGAACCAATAGTTATGATAGTATTTAAGAGTTAGTTTATGTTGTTTATTAACTTATTATCTTATTCAGAAGAGTATTATTTGTACATAGTGATGTCACTGATTGCTATATATAATAATAATATATAAGATAGATAAAATGTACAGGTGTCGCAACACGTACAAAAGTTAGAACAAAGGAGAAGTACAAACACATGCATGTATTTTAATTTTATCTCTTCTTCATAATAGAATAGAGGACCATAAATATCTGAAATTGGATAAATCTTAAACCATTTTTGCACGTATCATCCATAATTTCACATATCTAAAACTCACAATCAATGTAAAAATTCAAAGAACGGTCAAACAGAGAAAATAACCGGCTCAATTTTGATGAACCAAATTTCAATCAACAGTAAGTGAATGATATACCGGTACTGAATTTATGATATGTGTTATATCTGAAAGATAAGTGCTTTTCAAGCTGAATGGAATGATGTCAAAATATTAGAAAATTATTTACCAGATATAAGATATGTTATACAATATAAAAGATGTAATGAAGATTGAACAATACCATATCAAAAATTAAATAACACTTTAATTTAATCGCCAAATGTCCGTCAACAGATTTTTGTGAGAAACAACAATGGTATTGGTATAGGAATAGGGGAGAAAGAATGCTGACAGATGGAACTTGTCCAGTGTGCTACCTATGAAATACTATGCTTCAAAGAATTCACTGAACTCAAGTTAGCGGGACCATTTAATATTTATCAGCTCATTATTTATCATATCATCAATTTTGATCTAGGTGTGAATTCTTATAACCTTAAACCAAACTAACAACTGGAACTTAAAATATTTAGAAATTTGAATACTCATTCAAAATATCACGAAATCGTCATAAAAAATAAAGGGACTGAGATAGATAGAGAGAGATGTTGTCCGCGGTAAAAAAAATGTCCAATGCGGAAGACCTCTAAGAAATTAGGAAAGAAAACCGGCGATACTCGCGCTTGTCGTTGCGAGGCTCGAGGATTTACATCTCTGATTTTTTCAGATCGCCGGCATGCGGGTCACCTTCTATATCGTCCTCCTCGACGATGCGCAGCGAACAATGGACAGAACTTGATGAAGACGGATATCTATGGACTCGTTTTGGTGAGGAGAGCAAAGATCTTTTGCCGATTGCCGTGGTGGATCAGTCCACCGTATGCTTTGGTTTCAAAGCCTCGAGAGAGGGGAATTGGTCAGAGTACCAAAGAAATCTCATTCTTTTCTTCCAAAGCAGAAAAGCACACGGAGCACAATTTAATGGGCTAAACCATAAAGAAATGAGAAGGATGCATGCACTGCATCTACACAACAATAGATGCTCTCATTAAATTCCATACACCAAGTTCACAGTAAAAACATAGGAAGCAGTGGTAAGGTAGGACCCACTGTTGTCTCCCCTAATGAGGTTTGGAAGAAATGTGGTACGCAACAGTGTAACCATCTATGCAAGTGCCACGATACAAGTATGTTCCTATAGGAACCACAACCCGTTTTCTGTGTAAACTTAGCTAGGAAAGCACATATATTATTGATGAAACATCCGGTTACAACACAAACTATAAAATAGAGTAGCCACTTATGTTTCTTATTATGCGAGACAACGTGACTTGTACGGCAGATATTACATTGCACGGAGAGTTGCATAAATCGATCAACAGAAAATCAATAAAATAGCACTGTTCATCCCGAAAGCAAACTTTATATATAGTATAAATAAATAATAGTACAACATCGGCGCAGCAAGTCTGGGACATTGTTGAAAATGGCTTCCAAGCAAAGGTTTAAATAGCTGATGACGGACTCGTAGCGGACATGCTAATATCATAGCGGATAGCGGGTATTTAGCGGCCGCTATCGGACCATAGCGGATTTACACACACAAGTGTATTTTGAAGGTCTAGTTTAGTCTAAAATAAAAAATTAAAATAATTTCAAGCAACTAATTAACGCTAACTAAAATTATATTTATTTTCTATGCATATTTGACCATTAAATTTTAAGAATTTGAAAATGTTCAAAACATAAAAATTGTGGCCAATTTTGTAAACTTTCCATAGAACTTTGGATCACGTAAATCGAAATTCGTATGCGAAAGTTATGCCCAAAATACTACTGCTATATCAACAAATTATAAACCGCACCGCTATTTCCGCTATTATACCGCTATATCACCCGCTATTTTCCGCTATATCACCGCTATACCCCACTATTGCCCGCTATAGGTCGCGCTATCGGACGGGCTGCTAAATCTATAGCGTTGTACGGTGTACCAAATAGCACCGCTATTGCGGCCGCTACGGCCGCTATTTAAACCTTTGCTTCCAAGAAATTAATTGCGTACCAGATTAATGCCTTGTATTAATTTGGAAAATTGCCGGCATTTGTCGGCCATAAAAAAAAAAGGAATTAATTAGAATATCTTAACTTTCACTTTGTGGGACAAGTCAAATTTAGAAAATGTTTTAGTGTGAAATGTGAAGCCCCTCATTGAATATCTCAAGGCTTAGTACTAACTTTTCCAAATTTTTGAAGTTTTTGTGTCTAAACTAAATAGGATTAAAAGGGTTTATATCCGATTTTGAAGATCTGAAGGTTTAGTGGAAAAGAGATGAAAAGTGCCAAATGGTAATCTGTTCGTTTGTCAGTCATATCAATCGGACTGAGCCGTTGGATCAGCTAGTTAGCTTTACTATGAAATCAAATGAACGGGTTAGCTAGTTAGCTTTACTATGAAATCAGAATTCAGTATTACGATTCAGGTGTGAGGCATGAGGTGTTCTCTGGCTAGAGTATACTTCATTACCTTGCGTTTGCTTCATTAGTATTATTCCCATATTAAACAATAATCGAAATGATTTGACGAAGTAAAAAAAGGCATGATTTAAGGGGACAACAGTCCGTCAATGTTTCTCTTTATTAGAAGTGTTTACTTCTGTTTATGATGGTCGCATGATATCGAATTTCATAGTTTGTATTCACAAACTAAATTTACTGTAGTATTGCTTTTGACACTGACAATTCTAGCAATTGCTTTCAATATGTATGCAGCAATGTTTTGTTTCCATGAAATTAGTGCAGAAGCCTTATATTCAACACAATTCAAAAGGGAACAGACCTTTTTTTTTCCTTCTCTGTTACAAACTTTTGAACATTGCATCTTCCTAAACTATTTTCTTGTTTACTACAAACTTATCAAAGTTTGCTTCTAGAATTCTACTTCTACCTAGCAAATGCGACAGCAAGAGACTGTTGAGCCATAGCAAAAGAAGCCTAGACTGCTTTTCTGCTTGAAAGAATTTCAATAACAAGAGAGACTGTTGTTGGCAATGCCATTTCTGGCCTGTAAAATGAATTATAAAAAAAAAATCAAATAAATGTAAGAGAGCACCTCCTCAAAGACCATCTATTCAACATAAAACCATGCAATCTAGGTCATGAGAAACTTCTGTTATCTTTGTCTTAAATCATTCCCAAACTACCCTCCGTACTCAATTTAAATAATTTCCAAGTTTCACTCAATTTATAGCATTAAAATAGAGGCTGTTATGAATTATGATAACCTAAACACATCACTTACACTCCCTATTAAACAGGGAATTAGAGCTGAGTAAAAAAGAATTACCAGCCTTAATTCTAGTGGCTAGATCTGTTCTGATATTAGCCAGTTCTGCCTGAGAGAACTTCCTTTTATTATACTTTAATGCTAGCACTGACACATTTTTCAAGGCAGCAATCACTGCTACATGCTTCTTCAGCCATTTAGGGAAACAATTGGTAGCTAAAAGCACTTACTAAATTGGTATAGAACATAATAAAATTGTGGTTCTTCTTTTGTAAAAAAGTAGGGTGCATTGCAGGACCTCAAAGGAAAAAGAAGCTCCATTAAGCACTTATTAATCCAATTGGCAAAGGTTAGCCCACATTTTGGACACCCAATACCTTATTTATTCTCAGCTTGCAGTCGATGCATTTCACCAAAGATCAAATGAAGACAAAAAAATGGAACAAAATAATCACAATGCAGGTCAAAACCCACTGCTTGGTACTCCATCTGATACGAAGTGAACTGCCGCCTTTGTATATGACAGAAGCAGCTGAAAGGCCTAAGAAAAATACCAAACCAGTAAGCTTCTTAACATATACACCAGTTCTAACACTTCTGTGATGCTTTCAATTGCAAGCCACCTTTAGTATTATGGTAAATTCAGTGCACTAACAGCTCCCTTGTACTGGTATTAGAGCAAAACAAAAAGCAAAAAAAAAAAAAAAAGGGAATAAACAAAATTGTTGTATACTATGTCTTCTTTCACCATTTCTACTTCGAAACCACATCAACCACCAACATTTCCAAACAAGAATAAATGTTCTATAAAATCTCTTTTCTGTTAATAATTAACAGTTCTTCTACCAATAATCCCGACATGAACAAACCCCATCCCTAAATTGGTGAAACCTCCTCACATCCCTCAAAACAATCTCTCTCCCTTCCATTTTCGAAAGAAACTTGGCTGTTTCATGACAATCATTACATACTCTAAGGTTTTTGGTGACCCTAATTGTGGTCCCTGGAATAGTGCTCATTAAACCAAATGCAATTGCCAATTTCTCGCTATGCCCACATAAAATTTGCTCTTTCTCTGCCTCGTCTACATCATGTATCACACATGAGAGATCAGGTTTGTATCCATTTCTCTTCATTTTATCCCATAAACTAGCCAAAAATGAATGAATATGGTAACTTTCTGGGTGGGATGACTCACCAACCATAAATTGGTGGATCCTATTGCCTAATTCAATCCAACTACACCCTGGTTCCTTTTTCACATTGTTGAGGCGCATCAGAGTTCTCACCTCTGTTGCCTTCTTCCATTGGCCAGCAGCCGCATAGATATTTGATAGTAGCACATAATGACTAGCTTCAACAGGCTCAAGCTCAAATATATGCTGAGCAGCAATGGACCCAAGTTTAACATTTTTATGAATCCGACATGCACCTAATAGGCTGCTCCATGCCCCAGCCAAGTGGGGCCCAGGATCCATTGAGGAGATAAGGTCATGAGCTTTGTTTAACTCGCCAGCACGACCTAGGAGATCAATCAAACATGCAATATGGTCTGGAGTTGGTTCCACCCCGTATCTTGATTTCATCTCATGGAATAGACCAAGTCCATGGTGAACCATGCCAGAGTGACTGCAGGCCGCCAGCACAGCAATAAACGTTACCTCGCTTGGTTTGGCTTCTTTGCTCAAAATCATTTCATCAAACACTTTTATTGCTTCTTCTCCATGCCCAAGCATACCATATGCCATGATCAACACATTCCATGTTATCCAGTTTCTTTTGGGCATTTTGTTAAACACTTTTCTACAAAGTTCAAGAGAACCACATTTCCCGTACATGTCAACCAATGCACTTCCCACAGCCACGTCATCATTTAGCCCATGCCTGATTGAAAATCCATGTATCTCCTTCCCCTTTGCTAATGCTGCAAGGGACCCACATGGAGGTAGCACAGTTATCAAAGTAACATTGTTTGGTTTCAAGCCATTATTCTCACTTTGCATCTCTAATAGCAGCTCAAATGCCTCACTTACTGTACCAGATACTACATGACCAGCTATCAAAGTGTTCCAAGAAACAACATCTTTAGCATCCATTGAAGAAAATATTTTCCTAGAAACATCCATCTTACCTACTCTAGCATACATATCCATTAAAGCATTCTGGACAAATCTATCTCCTTCCATGCCCCTTACAACCACATAACCATGAATGGCTTCTTTCCTTTCAAAAGCATTGCATTTCACACAAGCCGGCAACACACTAGCTAGTGTGATTTCGTTTGGCTGTAACCCTGCTATGACCTCCATATCCACAAACAATTTTAATGCCTCTTCATCTAGTCCATTTTGTGCATAACCCGATATCATCGCATTCCACAGACCATGTCTTTGGACTGGCACTTGGTTGAACACCAATCGTCCTGCTTCAACCCGGCCCAAATTGCAGTACATGTCAATCAAAGCACTGGCCACAAATGGGTTATCAAATAGATTCTCATTCTTCAAAACATATGCATGAATTTCTCGACCAGTGTTTAACAGATCAAGCTTAGAACATGCTGGGAGAATACTTGATATAGCAAACTCATCTGGTATTATCTCAGTTGTTTGCATCATCTCATAAAGGGCCTCAAGAGCAAGGGTAAATTGGTCATTTTGCACAAGCGAGCTCATCATGCTATTCCATGTTACGATGTCACGGTTCTGGAAGCAATGAAATATCAAAATAGAGTCTTGAATTTGCCCTAATTTGGCATACATTGAAATTAGGGCATTGTAGGTAAATCTTTTATCATCAGTAAAGATCCCGTTACGAAGACCATAGGCATGAACCTCCCTACCTAGCTGTAGACCAACTGACTCGGTGATATTTGAACATGCTGAAAGGATACTTACAAGAGTGAATGAGCTTATTTCAGAGCATTCTTTTAGCATTAAACGCAGTGCATCAAGTGCTGCGCCCCACTCATTGTACAGACAGAGTGCTGCTATTAGGGAATTCCATGACACCTGTTAATCAATAGTTTTGTTCATCAAGCTCAGTCAAGGCCCTGGTAGTACTTTTACTTGATGCAGGTAATTTAAGCATCACCAAAGATATCCAAAAAAAAAACTGTCTTATTGTGTTTATTTCCTCTGTTTGAACTGTTTTTGTCTTTTTTAAACCGAGGGGAAAAAATAAGGAAATAATAGGTGAGGAACATCTTTCTAGACAAAAGTGCAAAAAACAGATCTAATGGGTACACAGAGCAGTTACCAAAAGAACCTCTCATCTTGTGAGATTCAGACTATGTCCCCATGGGGCCTTCTGTTGGACACTCTAGAGTATTACCAGGTCCAGTACTACACCATACATATTATGCTTCATAACCCAGATATTCCTATGTATTATTTCCAAAATAGCAACTCCTGTAATCAAAATTTAAGTTTTATTTTGTATAATGAAGTCCTATAGCTCATCCAATTTTAGTACCTGACAACTCGAGGCATAGAGAAATTTGATGATAGCTGATAGCATAATGTTTTTCTAGAACAAGTTTGAAGGTCTCGCAAATTATATTCAATTCCAGTAACTTGCCAAGAACTAACCTGGTCTCTCTGTGACATTTTGTCAAACACCCTGAGCGCACTGCCGAGCTCACCGCACCGTGCATACATTGTCACAAGCGTGTTACTGACAGTCACCGGTGAATCGTGGTATCCATGTTTAACAGCGGATGCGTGTAGCTGTTGCCCCACTGAGAGCTGCCGAAGACCTGACGCGGCCTTCAACGCTGCAGGGAAGGCAAAATTGTCCGGTGCCACGCCGGCATTGCACATGGAGATATATGTGGAGAGTGCAGCGTGGTAATTCTCTTCGCGTGCATGAGAGCGGAGCGTTTCGACCCATAATAGTTGGTTTTGGGTTTTAAAAGGAGAAGAGAAGGTGGGAGGAGAGGTGATAAGAGGTGGAGAGGAGCAGTGCACCATTAGAATGGTAATGAGAATTTAGAGGTGGAGTGTGAATTGAGTGGGGATAGGGAGAGAGATTGGGTTTGGAATTGAGCATGTTTCGTTAATTGTAACGATAAACGGCATGGACCCGCCTGTCAGGGTCCTCAGGGACCGATATGGGTAACTAAATTCGCTGCTGAGCGTCAGAGCGTGTAAGATTCCTTATTTCCTCTTGTGGCGATGTGCGAACGGGAAATGTTATAGTTCGGGATAAGTCATTTTTTTGCTTAAATTTTTATAACGGACTTAAGTTAATTTTTTATTTTTATTTGTATTAAATTGAACATTTAATATTTAAAATAGGATAAAATCAGTCTCCAAAAATTTTAAAAGAAGTTAAATTAATTGCTAAAAGGAAGCCCACATAGATTTTTTTTAAAGAAAAAGTTTAAGAAACACATAAATTTATTTGGAACAAAATTTTTATTCTTTAATAAAAATAAAAAATATTTTTTTTTTCAAAAATTACACATAAAAGTTAATATTTTCTAATAATTTTACATTCTATTTTTTTTTTACCGCAAAATGTGAGAAAGACATTTTTCACACATATTCTGTAAGCACACGTGCTTTCTCATTTGCTACAAGCAAAAAAACAAGTGCTTACTAGTTACTGGGATGCCGATACATTCACCTGGCACCACAAAGCTGGGGACAACTAGTGTGACAGTGAATGAGAGACGTTAAATATACATCTCTACAGTACCATCATCAAAACCTGAACCCTTGAGTCATTTTATTGAGTCAAAATATTCTGCAATTATTAATTTATTATTCAAGAAAATATTAATTTAGGAAACTGTTAAACTTACATTCTGCAATTGTTATTTACTCGTTCACATTTCAAAACCAAATCTTGGTAGTTGGTACCAACAACCAACTTATTAGATTAGAGCTTGGAAATTGAAAAACTGTCCCGTAGTTTGAATCCAACCTATACTAGCGTAAATTGTGAACTTGCAGTTGAAATTGAATAGTAAATCAGGAGTAATGTTTTAAATATTAGAAACTGTAAGGACCAAACATATATATAATACTTTAAAAATAAAACCAAATTGAACAAATGATAATTCAAACTTGAGTTTCATTTAACCTAGCTACAGAGACGTTGCCAATATTTTTTTTGCCGAAATTATTTTATACAGGAATTCAGACGCAAAAAATTTTAATAGAAAGAATTATTTATTTTTTTTTAATAAGAAGAAAGTTCGAACGCGTTTTATAAAAGCGTACAGTCTCTCTCCTTCGTACGCGTTTATAAAACGCGCTCGAAGGCTTCGAACGCGTTTTATAAACAGGTAAGAGGAGAGAGCTTCAGTTACGCCTGAAAAGGCTGGTCAGACCTTCGTACGCGTTTATAAAACGCGTTCGGAGCCTTCGAGCGCGTTTTATAAACGTGTTATTAGTTTTTCATATTTTTCATTCAAACCGTAACATTTAACTTATTAAAAATAATATTTTGCAATAAGGTCCCTGCATGTTTCATATTTACAAAATTCTCAAAATTTTATTTCCAATTAAAGATGTATTAAATAGATGTATCAAAATTTTATTTCCAATTAAAGATGCATTTAATTGCACATATTTTTTTTTGAACATGTGTATAATATCATTTTGTTTGAATAATTATTCGCCGACGACCCTGTAATTTTACTATTTAATTTTACATACTTATCTTTTGAATTGTAGTCTCTTCTCTTTTTTTTTTTATTTTATGTTAGTCATATATAATAAAAAATATATAATATGGAAATAATTAAAATATAAATTTTTTTAAAAATTTTGAACATTAAAACTTTAAACAGGCTTAACTTTTGATAGGAAGGTCCGTTTGGGGCGATCGAGCACAATCCGGAAAGCTCGCGACGAGATCTACACATGTTACCGGGGCCAAAAAACGCTCTCTACACATAGCAATCATAGCATATGCCAAAATGGGAATATTAAGTGTTTTTTTTTTGAGTAAAAACAGCCTGATATTAAAGTTATTCTTGTTAAAATTACAGTTCAGTCTACATTTCAAAAGCTTATGGTAACATTTCGAACTCCAATTCCAATCTTACAAAAATGCACATATTCTTTATGGGGATCCCCATGGGATTTTGGGGAATTTCATCTTCCTACCATAAATTTATTATAAACAATCCAAACTCTTCACAAAATTACACACTTCCCAATAAATTTATTCCTAGGAATTGCAACTTCCCCAAATTCCTAAGCGATCCAAACGGCCCCTAATGTGCTTTCTCATTTGTTACAAGCAAAAAACATGTGCTTACTAGGAGGCCTATACATTCACCTGGCACCACAAAGATGGAGACAACCAGTGTGACAGTGAATGAGAGATGTCAAACATCTCTACAGTACCATCTTCCAAACAGAACACCCCATTATCATTTTGAAATTGGGACTCGCATTCGCAGTATCCATTATTGAAGTCTTCTGTAAAATAAATGCAATTTGGTCTGCATCCAGGAATATCTACTGCAGAAACTGATACTGATGCATTCTGACCGAGGAACACGCATTGCTCTCCCAATCCATGAATCATATTCCAGGTCTCATTACATTCATCAAATTCAAAGACCTCAAAGCAAAGTGTTTTTGCTCCTTCTAAGTCAGAAATGTGCTCTCCAAGTCTTCGAATAGCTAACAGTTTTCCAGAGCTCTCGACAAGGTAATATCTTAGATCATCCAATCCAGTAGATGAAAGTATCCTTGATGGTGACCCATCTCGGTCTCCTAGCTGGTAATTGGGTCCACGAACATAACGAGCCATGCAATTCGACCCATCAAAGTCCACTATCACTACTTCCTGCCCGCTGTTAATTGCGAATAACTTTCCTTTGAAATATAGAAGATCTTGCAAAAACCTACAAGTACCATAATAGGAGGGATCAGGATCTCTCACTTTTATAGGAGTCAAATCTTTATCCCCTAATCGACAGACAAATAGTTCATTAAAGCTTGACATGATAGCAGCAAATCCAAAGCCAGTAGTCGAGAACGGGTTCCCTAAAACAGCAAACTTGGTCAAAATCGACAATCTAATGTAAGGATCACGGAAGAAGTCAGCAGGTTGGTTCCTTTGAAGAACTTCAATTTCTGTTGCAGCATATGATGGGTATGGGAGTTCAATCTCTTTTCCAGTCAGAGGGTTAATAATGCTTAGATTCAAATTCCCATCATCAACGCAGACCCAGCCATTGGAGGATCCATGAACAAGTTTGTCATGAAACTTAGGTAAATTGAATTCGTAAGTCTTAGAGCCATCGATCTCGTAAAATGCACATGTCTTTGTCATATTATTGTATGGGAGCAGAAGAAAGATGGAGTTTTGTTTAAACGAGCAGTGCACTTCCTTTGTAATACGGTACCAGTCCCGACAGGCACCTGCAGCCTTGCGGTGATACGGGTAGAACCGTAATTTCTTAACAAGTAAACGGATGACGTCATCCGGCATGTTCGACCAATCGCAGTTCCTTTACAGGAGATATGTTTAATTAAATTAAATTCACATATTTTTAAACATGTATTATGGATATGATTCCATCTATTAATGGTTTACAAAGGTACTCATCAGAATTTATTAAGATTCTCATTGACAAATAGTAAAGTATCTCCGATTTAGGTTATATAACAAATTGACTGATACAAGGCACAAAGCCAAAGAAGCCGAAGAGGATCCATTAATTAAACCTTTCATTGCTCGAAAAAAATCATAAATGAATATACCAAGCCATAGTTCCATAGTTCGCAACATTGTGAAGTTGAAAACAAAAATGCAACAAACAAAGATTATCAAGAAGGGAAGAATCTTTACCTAAGACAATGGTCCATATCAACGCACAATTCGAAACAAGGGGAGGGATGAGAAATCCGGGAACGTACTATAACAACTTTTATTTCCGCTTAAAAATTAGCTTCAATTTTATTTCCGTCGATTTAATGCCTGTTTTGCCAGAATCGCACAAGTGCGACGCCTAAAATATAAAGTCTGTATGGAAAGCACCGAAGTACTATTTGTTGACCGAATTAACATAATTATTATATAAAGCAGTTTTTTTCATAATAAAGCAAGTACTAGGTAAGAGTCAATTTTCTGAGTACATCGCCGAATATTTTATTTAGAATATAAAAAATACTCCAGCATACCTCGCTAAATTTGACATTTTGACTTTTCACTTTATTATAAGATGAGGTCCCTGAGCCTCATTTTTGCCTAAAAAAATATTCATTCATACCTTTTGTTAGAATACTGCGTACTGTTTTTCTCAATCTATTTGTGCCATTATTATTTTAAGTTGTTTCCTTTTTTATTTTATTTAAAGTTTTGTGTTTATTGTTAGATTTGGCATTAAGAGGTGCAATTAATACTTAGAAAGTTTTGAACTGGTAATTTTGTAACGGGTTTATTGAAGATAAGCAACGTATTTGTAAGAATTATTGTACATTATACATTTATAAAAAGAGTTTTAAGCATTTAATAATTTAATTTATTATTTAAGGCAGGTAATAAATTTTCTGAGTTCCTTTATAATTTTATATAACCACACAACAATTATAATTTCAGGGGCATACTTTGTAAATTGTTGTTACAATTTTGGTAATAATAAATAACACATACAATTGTACATACATAAGTAATAATAGGAAAGAACTTTATAAATTTGGTAGTCGTTATCTAGAAAAAAAAAGCCCAAATAATTAATGAGGGCTTTATAATTTAATTATAACACGTGTCGTTATTCATCAGTAATAATAGAAAGCTATTTTTTAATACCAAAGTTAAGTATAAGCTCTCCAAAAAAACAAACATTATTAAAGTAACAAATTTGGACCTAAATATATATAGAGAACATTACTAATATTTAATGAAGCCTGATAGTTTTTAAAAAATGGATTTTAATTGTCCTCATCAATTTTTTTGGCAAGCTCTCAGAATATTTTCAAATAAAAAGATATAATCCATTATTAAAAATTGGATAAAATTGATATAATACAAGTGACCTGAGGGGCCAATTGTGACTTCTGAGAGTGCTGGCTCTTAGGTGGGTCCCCTCAATTCGGTCTCAGCTTCAGCAAAAATTTCGCTATTCGTGCTAGGATGATTTCGCTATTTCGCACATCGCTTGGCTCATTTCACTGGTACCATTATATCACAATTGGTTTGGTTCGCCAAACTGATGACTAAAATGGGTGGTCAGATCAGCATTTTTTTTCCCATTTAAACGGTTCACGACGAATATTTGTATGTTCGTTAACAGCCTGGTTTTAGAGGCCGAATCGACCAGACCAAGGTTTAGTTCCGGATTTTCCTGGTGAACTGACCAGTCTGGTACATATTTTAAACACCACTTAAAACTTTGCAGCCAAAAGGAGCAACTCCTATAAAAAATTATGGTAGAACCCCATCTATATGAATGCTAGATTAGTATATACCAGGATGGATTTCTGGCAAATTGCAGATGCAATATGAGGTCAAAATAGATACTCCTGACTGCCATTTGAACAAGTTATTAGTTTGAACTTTGAACAGATGGAAACTGACAATATGTATTGTAGATTTCGCTGAAATGATCCAAGAGGAACTGCACATTCTCGACCTGAAATCTCTGTGTCACATCATCCGCTTAAGAATGCAGGTAAAAAGAGCTTGATATCGAACTAATTGAGTTTTAGACTTAAAAAACAAATCGTGGAACATTTCTTCTGACACTGACAGTTCCAGTTCTTCAATATATATAAATCACTGTTAAGCTTCCATGAAATCAATTCAGGAAGCCTTACATGGTACGCAAACTAAAAAGGAAACAAGTCTATTTCCTTGTCTAATATTTTTTTGTCTACTACAAATTGTTTAACATCATTATCTTGCTACACTAATTCCTTGTCTACTACAAACTTATCAAAATTGCTACGAAACATATGAGAGACGTAGCCAGAGGAGCCTCAGCTGCTTTGCTGCTCAAAAGGACTTCCTCAATAGTTTTGTTCATAATGGCTCCGTTTGGATCGCTTAGGATTATAAGGAATAAGAGAAATAATATTGGAAAGTGTGTAACTTTGTGAAAAATTTAGATGGTTAGAAATAAATTTACGCCTAAGAAGAGGCTATTCTCTTATTCCTAGCACCATCCAAACGGAGCCAATGCTATTTCTGGCTTGTAAAATGAATTATAAGAAAAATTAATATAGGAAATCAAGCACCACCATAACTACCCTGAATTCAAATATATTTACCATACAATCTAGGAATCTCTCAACCACATAAAGCATGAAAAACTTCTTCCTTCTTACTTTTAAATAATTCCCAAACTACCCCTCACACTCAATTTAAACAATCTGCAAACTTCTCAGTTCTCACGATGATAGCATTACAAAAGCACCTTGTCATGAAAGCTTGACTCATCACTTACATTCCCTATTTAACATGGAAACACATTTCTTGTATGAAATGAAACACAGGTGTGGTGGCAATAATGGTAGCATATCTGATATTATAAGAAATGAATGTAAGAAACAAAGGCGTCAATTAAAAGAAAACAATTACCAACCTTAATTCCAATGGCTAGAGCTGTTCTAACATTAACTAGTTTCCCTAACCTAAGAGAACTTCCTTTATTATCTCTTAATGCTAGCACAGGCACATTTCTCGAGGCAGCAATCACTGGTACATGCTTCGTCAGCCATTTAGGGTTACAATCAGTAGCTAAAACCACAGCCTAAATAGGGATAGCACACTATAAGATTTTTGTTCTTGCTTTGTAAAATTAAGATGCATTGGAGGGCGTCAAAGTACCATGCATAGCCCTGTGACCTTAAAAATACCTTATACGGACAAAAACCTTTAAAATCATGCAAAGATCACAGGTGCACATGCTACAAATTCTTATAAAATGATATTTGAATGGCAGTAGTTTCCACATACTTCGAATGGCAGAAAGGGAATGGTACGTCACAGAGAATATTTTTCATTGTTTGCTGGTATAAGTTGTGAATAATATTTCCCAAGGAACTTGTCCGCCACAATATACATGTGCAGCTCTGATAATCTATGAAGATAGATTATCCTTAAACAATGAAAATTGAGGTGTAGTGTGATCTAAAATCTCAGATAAAACCAACCAACGCAGCACAGATGAAATACTCAGAGTAAAATGCAAAGATAAAATAAAATTAATAACCTGAAGTGCTGCAGGAGATTTACATGGGACTCCCGTCGCCTTGTCATCCTCATTTGAATTTTCATTTAAATCAGGTACAGGCATTCTCTCAAGCACACGTGTCACATCATTTACTCCAATCGCAAAATGTAACTACACTATCAAACAACATTTTGGTTAATGTAAATTACCAAATTACATCTATGCCTCATTAATTTGAACGAACCAAGACAACTGAACCTAAATAATGTAATAATGCATGCCTAATTGTCCTTCAATAATTCAACTGAATTTAACCTAATTCATTCTCAGCTTGCAGTCAATGCATCAACCTCAAGATCAAGCCAAGGAGAAAGTAAATAAAACAAAAATGGAAATAAAAGAATTAATGGCCATACAGGTAGAAGTGTAGAACCCCAATGCTATTCGATTCGAACGAAATGGAGTAATCCAGGCCTTTATATATAGTTGTTCTCTGTCAGTGCACAAATCATAAGTTCGAGTTATTATTTTTTTTAAGGGTCGGATGGTAAAGCACCACATGAGCAAATTTTTATTAAACAAAAATATTTAAAAAAAAAGAAAAAACCTATAGCCTATACAAAGTTTAAAAAAATAACAAGACATGTTTCGTCCAAAAGCTAGTGTACACATGCACAAATTTTTTTGAACACAAAATTCCGAGGAGTTCAACGATTCGAGAAAATACGCTATTGCGTGCCTTCTAGATATTCCACTTTCCAAGATGTCGAAGCCCAGATGGTGTCCCAAAATTTAAAATCAGAATTTCTGTATGAGAGCCAAAAATCACTAATTTCAAATGTGAAATTGAGAAGAGAATCTAAATCGGAGTTGTATCAAGAACCAGACCGAGGTTGCAAACTCGCACTGTAAAAAGAGGGGGTCAGTTGTTTCTATGAAAGTAGTTGCACAACAAGGATACGTAGTGGAAGAAGGCCAACATCTTAGCATAAGATTCTTCTTGTGTTAGAAGTCAATCTTGGAGCATCAACCAGAGGAAAATTCATGAAAGGACACCAGTATTGAAAAAGTAGACGGTAGGCGCTGACGAAAGAGAAAATTCCAGTGGCTATCCATTTCCACATAGGGCCAAGGTTTCCATTTGGGAAGTTGCAGGAGAGGTTGAAAAAGGGCCCTTATTAAAGAATATCTGCTAGATTGTAAGAGACCCTACAAGAGAGTAGGTTGTTCACTTCAGAAGTTGCATATACGATGGGTATGGGAGTTCAATCACTTTTCCAGTCAGAGGGTTAATAATGCTTAGATTCAAATCTCCATCATCAACGCAGACCCAGACATTGGAGGATCCATATGAACAAGTTTGTCATGGAACTTAGGTAAATTGAATTCATAAGTCTTAGAGCCATCGATCGATCTCGTAAAATGCACACGTCTCTGTCATATTATTGTATGGGAGAGCAGGAAAAAGATGGAGTTCTGTTTAAATGAGCCATGCACTTCCTTTGTAATACGGTACCAGTCCCGACAGGAATCTGCAGCCTTGCGGTGATACGGGTACGTAGAACTGTAACTTTTCAACATTCAACAATTAAACGGATGATATCATCTTGCATATTTGACCAATCACGGTTCCTATACAAGAGATATGTTTAAACATATTAAACACAAGAGAAATAGCTTAATCCTAACCTACTATATGGTAGGTCCCACCATGCGGAAAATATATGGCCACAGACGAACAACTTTTCACGATGTTTTGTTAACGGGTTGATTACAATGGAACATGACCTACTACATAATTAATTGCTCATATAAATAAGTAAAATTCTCTGTGGCAGAGTTCGAGCATCTGAGTCTGGCAAGCCACCGCTCTTTTGTTCGCAGATCCAACCGCACGATTCAAACCAACGCCCCAGATAATTTTCTGAAAAATGTTACTGTTCATATCACAGTTTTTTATGCAGAAAAGGGGTATCAAGCATTGGTAGGATATAATATAATGTAAAATGGACAATTGATCTGCAGCATTTCCATCTATTAATTATAACTAGTTAACAACTTTACAAAGATACTCGTAGAGAATTTATTAAGAATATTATCATTAGTAAGGTGTTTCAATTTAGGTTATAACAAATTGATTGATATGTAAGGCACCAAGCCAAAAATGGTAAAGGACTAAAGGAGACTGATCATATTAACTTCTCACCGATCGACAAAAATATAAATAATATACACAACTCCATAGTTCCCAACATCACGAAGTTCAAAACAAAAATGTAACAAATTAAGATTTTCAAGATTTGTAATTAATACTTAGTCAAAGTTTCGAACTGATAATTGTATAACTGGTTTATTGGTGGCAGATTCGAAACCCACATAAGTAGGAGGCTTGACCCATCTTATCTTGGAAAAATTGTTTAATTGGTTTATTGAAGGTAAGCACCATATTTGTAAGATTTTAATCGAATTTTACATTTAAAAAGAGTTTTAAGTATTTAATAATTTAATTGATTATAATAACAGGTAATAATTTTGCTGAGTTCCTTTATAATTTTATCTAACCACACAACAATTATAATATCAGGGGCATATTTTTTAATTGTGGTTATCATTTCAGTGATAATAAATACAACACATATAATTTTCCTTAAGTAATCTATACTACTTATAAAAGTACCCATAAAAAAAGATCATAACAATTTCACTAGAGGGAGTCTAAACAATTGTATATCAATTATGGATCATTAATTATAAATAAAAGTCGTCCAAATGTCTGGCTCAATATATATCCTAACTTTAGTTTCGATGGATAATAAAATGGCAACATAAAAAGCCACAACCCATTCATCCACACACACACAATAAAAACCTCAGATAAAATAAAAATTTTTTATTATAGCTAGATAATTTGATTTAATATAACGTCCAATATCCGCTGTCTTCAAATAAACTCGCTCATCTGCAGAAAAATAATTAAAAAAAAGGAATTAACATTAGGTATATATAAAAAGAATATTTATTAGAAATAAACTAGATTTATTATCATTAAATTAAGGAACTATCCTAGTTAATTTTTTTACTTTCCTAAACTATGCAAAACTGACGTCAAACAAGTTCGTACACAATAATTTTAATTTATAACTTCACATACAGCTTGTTAATGTTTCTCTCCCAAAAAAAAAAAAATTACTTAGATATTAATATATATTTGTATAACAATAAAAAAATAATCTAAATCACAGAAAAACAAATAGCATATTGTTGAATGGTTGCATTGGGTATGGAACAGTACTATAGTATGGTACTATATATATATAGAGAGAGAGAGTTTTGCTATGGTGAGTTGCAACTCACCAAAGCATCCGTGAGTCGCGCTTAAAATTTCGAAATTTAGTTCAAAATGACCGATACAAACCGTCTAATACGATCTCCCTATTGAAATCTCCATGCAGACTAAATTTTATATTTTTTCGAAATTTTTAAGTATTTTTTTTTAATTTTAAAAAATCATTAATCTAATTAGTTCTGAACCGTTCAAAAACAGCAATTTTTAAAAATCTGAAATAAATACTTAAAAATTTTGAAAAAAATATAAATTTTGGTATGTATGGAGATTTCAATAGGGAGATCATATTGGATGTTTGGATCGGTTATTTTGAACTAAATTTTAGAATTTTGAGCGCGACTCACGGACGCTTTGGTGAGTTGCAACTCACCATAGAGAATGGCTAACGCGCCATCGATAGCACGTGCCATCAATTTTCTATCGGCTCGTTTATCGAAATTCAAAAGTCAAACGGTCGATCCAAACCGTTCAAGTTGACTAGGATAACATTGTTTTGACTTACATAGTATATATGTTTGGTTCACATCAATATCTCAATGATACATATAACCATTTTAAATTGTAATATGGTGTAGAGAATTTGGTTGATTTGATGATTTAACTAGTCGAATATATATTGACTAAAGTAAACCAACACCTAAATTTATATGAATTGAACATGTAAATGATTAGGTGTTATTAGTTGTAAATGAACATGTAAATTTATATGAATTGAACATGTAAATGATATATATTAGTTGTAAAAACGACATATATATGAGTAGGTGTTATTAACATGTGTAGGTCATGAATGTAATATGAACATTCATTTTGGGTGCTTTGAGATGTCAATTCAATTCATTCAGTTCATATTAACGCAAAACAAAACTCAAAAGAGATTAAAAAAATGGTCATTAATTTAGTTTTGAGATATTGTTATTGATTTTATTCCGTTGAGAGGAGTGCAACTCAAATGCATATCAATACCATGGTTAATAATTATTAATAATTTACAATATTTCTAAATACATATATAGTAGAGTTGCCCAAGTAAAATTAAAGAATAGGAGAGTGTCAATGCCACAAGTTTGAACTAATAAATACTATAATTTTTTTTCAACATTTCAAACTTTAAAATCCGAATATCCAATACATAGAATTAATCAAGATTAGAAAAAAAAAATTCATGGTTATAAGCAACGTAAAAAGAAGCAATAGTATTAAATTGTTTTCTCAATATTACAATTGATCATTTGTTTTGATTGTTGATCTTCTCACAATATATTGCTTTGCCAATGTTTCAATTGATCATTTTGTTTAGAATGTTGATCTTCCCACGATATATTGCTTTCTCAATGTTTCAATTAATCATTTATTTTGATTCTTGATCTTCTCACAAAAGGTCTGAATTATTTTTTTTTTTTTTTGGGAAATTTTATGTGTGCCACTCAAAAGTGAGGAATTTATGGATTTGCCATCCAAAAATAATTTCTTCTCTTTTTGCCATCCTAAAACATCACCTCATTCAAAGTTTTGAACTGATATTTGTGTATCTGGTTTATTAAAGGTAAGCAACATATCTGTAAGATTTTAATTGAATGTTATATATTTAAAAAGAGTTTTAATTATTTAATAATTTAATTGATTTAAATAACAGGTAATAATTTTGCTGAGTTCCTTTGTAATTTTATCTAGCCACACAACAATTATAGTTTCAGGGGCATACTTTTTTAATTATGGTTATCATTTTAGTAATAATGAATATAAATAACACATATAATTGTCCATAAGTAACAATAGGAAAGTTCTTTTTAATAACAGTTATAAAGTATAAATTTGGAAGTAAATATCTAGAAAACAACCCAAACAATTAATGAAGACTTTGTATATAATTTAAAAAAATAACACGTGCAGTTGTTCATCAGTAATAATAGAAGGGTATTTTTTAATACCAAACGTTATGTATAAGCTCTCGAAAAATAAAAACAATACCAAAGTATAAATTTGGAAGTAAATATATAGAACAACATCAGTTATCTTCATTAATTTTTGGAATGTCTCATAATTTAAGCAAAAAAAATTTTTTTTTGCTATTTCAGGCTGTCTGGTTCGCTGTTTCGTGCTTCATTTGGCGCGTTCCACTGGCATCATTATTATATATCACGCTTAGGGGTGTCAAACGTGGTTAACGACCACGGAAATAGCCACAATCGTTATTGTTTTGTTTAATTAAACAGTACAGATCAATTAACCGTTAACCAAATCGTTTATCAAACGGAACAAAAAACAATTACGTTAATCGTTTCACTTAAGTAAACGATATAAACGAATTAACGTTAAATTACAGTATACTAGTAATGAAAAATATTTTGCTCAAATCTTCAGAAAAGGGAGAAATTTGATGAACGAAAATGGAATTAGTTTTCAAAAATTGTACTAATTCCCACTGATTTGTCCAACAATCAAACCTTTCTAGCTCCCTTAATAAAAAATATTCAACAAATTTAAACTTCTTTGATCAAAATTGACAAAAAATAATTTTACACCAAGAAACTAGATCTGGATCAACCTTCCAAGCAACAACTTGATCAGAGATCCGCTCCAACTTGTGCCTCTACTGATTCTACCGTCCGGCGACCTTTCTCCATCCGTACCCCATCATCAATGGCGGCAGAGGCGGAAGCGCCCAGTGGAGAGGCGAGCCAGACGGAGGAGTAGCCGGAGGTACGATATCTACAGACGCGTCGCTCGAGTCGGAGAGAAGCTTCCCATTCGCCCTTGCTAGGGATTATAGATAGAGATCTGGATATTTATTTTTCCTTTTTTTTCTCAAATGGTGTAAAGAGATTAGAGAGAAGGCTTTAGTCAGAGAGATGATGCGAGAGAAAAGAGGAAAAAGTGAGAAGACTCGAGGTGTCCCCTCGATTCCTCCGTCCTTTATCTCTGCCATCTCAAAAATTCTAAATCCATAGAATGTTATACGAAAAACGAAATAGCGAAAAACGGCACAATCTATTTCGTTTACCGTTCCATTTATGTGTCTCATTACCGATCTATTTCGTTTGCCGTTCCGTTTTATTAACGAAACGAATTTTGATTTCGTTATTCATTTCATTAACCTTTCACGTCACAGAATAACGTGATTTTCTATACCGTTGACACCCCTAATCACGCTTGGTTTGGTCTGCCAAAATGATGACTAAATGGGCGGTCAGATCACCAATATTTTTCCTTTTTAAAGGTTCACTAATATTCTCCATTTCGTTAAAAGCACGATTTTAGAGGCCGAATCAAGCAGACCAAGGTTCATATTTTAAACACCACCTTTTACATCTGAAAAGAAACTCTAGAAAATTATGGTGGAACCCCATCTATAACAATGCTAGTTTAGTATACCAGGATGGATTTCTACCAAATTGCCGATGCAATATAAGATCAAAATAAATATTCCTGACTGCCATTTGAACAATTTATATTAGTTTAAACAGATTGAAACTGAAAATTTGTATTGGAGGTTCCGCTGAATTAATTCAAGAGGAGCTGCAAATGGTCTACCCGCAATCTCTGTCCCACATCATCCGCTAAAGCAGGTAAAAAGAGTTTGATATCGAATTAGTTTGAGTTTAAATCCAAAAACAGAATTTTCTGGAGTATTACTTCTGACACTGACAGTTCCAGCAGCTGCTTCAATATATATACACCACCACTGTTTTGTTTCCTTGAAATCTATTCAGGAAGCCCTACTGGTACACAAACTAAAAAGGAGACAAGTCTATTTCCTTGTCTACTACAAATTTTTCAACATCTTGCTAGTTGCTACACTATTTTCTTGTCTACCACAAACTTATCAAAATTGCTTCCAAAACGTCTTATATCAAACATATGAGAGATTATCCAACCGTAGCAAGAGAAGCCTCAGCTGTTTTGCTGTTCAAAAGGACTTCCTCAATAGTTTTGTTGATAATGCTATTTCTGCCCTGTAAATTGAATTATAAGAAAAATTAATATAGGAAATCAAGCACCACCTTGAATTCAACATATTCAAACATATTTACCATACAGTCTAGGAATCTCTCAACAACATAAAGCATGAAAAACTTCTTCCTTCTTAGTTTTAAATAATTCCCAAACTACCCCTCACACTCAATTTAAACAATCTGCAAACTTCTCACAATGCATAGCATTACAAAGATGCTACCATAAAAACCTTGACTCGTCACTTGCATTCCCTATTTAACATGGAAAACATTTCTTGTACGAAATGAAACACAGGTTTGGTGACATATCTGATATTATATGAATAAAATATTAAAATGTAACAAACAAAGAGGTTAAAATAATTACCAACCTTAATTCCGATGGCTAGGGCTGTTCTGACATTAACCAGTTGCCCTAACCTAAGAGAACTTCCTTTATTATCTCTTAATGCTAGCACAGGCACATTTCTCGAGGCAGCAATCACTGGTACATGCTTCGTCAGCCATTTAGGGTTACAATCAGTAGCTAAAAGCACAGCCTAAATAGAGATATCACATTATAAGATTTGTGTTCTTGTTTTGTAAAATTAAGGTGCATTGCAGGACCTCAAAATATAATGCATAACCCTGTGACATTAAAAATACCTTATACAGCAAAAACACTTAGAACTTATGGAAAGATCACGAGTACACATGCTACAAATTCTTATAGAATGATATTTGAATGGTAATAAGTTTCCACATACCGAAAGGGAAAGGTAGGTCACAGAGGATATTTTTCAATGTTTTCATGGTATTAGTTGTGAAAGATATTTCCCATGTCTTATAGGGGTAAAGAAGGAAACTGTCAGTACAATACATGTGCAGCTCTAACTATCTGTGAAGATGGATTATCCTTGTTCTTTATCATATCAGACAAAGAGCTTCTAACTATTTCCACAAACAAAGAAACTTAGACTAGAAGAGATGTAGTGTGATCTAAAATCTCAGATGAAACCAACCAATGCAGCACAGATTAAATACTTGAGTACAAAAGGCAATGATAAAAAAAAATTAATAACCTGAAGTGCCACAGGAGATTTACATGGGACTCTTGTCGTCTTATCACCCTCTTTCGAATTTGTATTTAAATCAGGTACAGGCATTCTCTCAAGCACGCGTGTCACATCATTTACCCCAATTGCAAAATGCAACTACACCATTAAACATCATTTGGTTAATGCAAATTACCAAAGTACATCCACGCCTATATTTGCAATGGAAATCATTCATTTGAAACAATCAAGATGACTGACCCTAAATAATGTAATAATGCATGCCTAATTATCCTCCAATAATTCAACTGAATTTAACCTTATTGGCTCTCAGCTCGCAGTAAAATGCATTCAACCTCAAAATAAGCCAAGGAAATAAAAGAATGGCCGTACAGGTAGAACCAATACTTGGCACTCCATTTGATACAAAGTGAACTGCCAATATGTAGACTACCTTAGTCCATATCTTATCAGGCACTTGTCCTTTGGAAGCTTTGGCCAGTTCCACACTCCTACATGAAAATTATAATATTTTGTCATCATACCTTGACAGTTTTACAAGCAAAACCATACAGGTATAGATACTTAGCAGAATTAAACTAGAAGGTATGATATTGTCATCTTTTGAGACCGCATCGTAGTTTAGTCCTATCTTGACTTATTTCTACAGTAAGGCTTTAATTATATTACCAACCAACCTTGCACTATAAAATTGAATCTCAATTTTTAAAAAATTGATATAACAGTAGAAATGACTCCAGATTATAGGTAACAATTGAGTTTTACCTCTGTAATTTATCCAGAAGAAAATCAAGCCTGTCTCCTTCAAAGCAACTTGAGCTATCTCTGCTATTAAATGCACAAATTGACCACTAATCATATGGTTACAGAATAATTTGAGTAAAACAGGTGAAAGTTCTAAGAAAGGCACAGTAAGCTTGTTCTAATAAACATTAACCACTTTTGTGATGCTTCCACTTGATAGTCACCTTTATGCATTACGGTTGAAATTCAATGCATTAAACCTTCCTTGTACTGTTACTCAGCACAAGAAAACTGCAAAAAAAAAAAAGGTATGAAGAGAATTACTGTATACCTTTCTTGAGGGGCTTTAATGGCCTTAATTGGCATGCTATTCTCCTTCTTTCTCTTCTTAGCCATTGTTGCTAAAACACCTTACAAGGGAACTGTAACAAACGCCGTCAAATTTCTTCTCTTTAAATCATTTACTTGGAAATCAATCATGAATAATTGCAATATTTAATTACTCTTAAGATGCCATGTCGGCTAAGGGTATAAAAACAAGGTGGCTATTAAGGCAATGATGCTTACCAGTACATGTTCTTGGCAAGAAAACAATTTGTTCAACTCGGGTATGATCAAGTTCAATATTGGGTGGGCATAGACGGACCATAATTTTTTTCAATGGGGTTCACATATCATATATTATTAACAAAATACAATAATAATACAAAAAATATGATAAATATATGGATTATTGAAATAGAAAAAGGGGTGATATTGATACCTCTTTGCTCTATGTAGAACTGACAGTGTGGGTGGGTTTTCTGGTTAGCCTGGTTCAGTATCAGATTAGAACATGGCATTACTAAATTAGAACATGCTGATTCTGTGCCAAATTACAGTATTTAAATCATGCATTACTTTGCAAGCTCTTGCCATGGCTGTTATTCTAAGGTTCAGTGTTAGATTCTCTCAAGATGGAACATAATGACGAAAAGTACAAATATAACCATTTGGTTTTACAAAACACAAGGTTCAAAATAATGCATTTGTGAAACATGCTCCTTTTATATGGTTATTATGGTATATTTTCAGAGCTGAAGAGAAAGACTTGGTTAGAATAAGTTTTGAAGATGATAGACTTTGCAATAAAACCCAACTCAGTTTAGCCTTTTCATGCTGAAAGTAGCTAACTAGAACCCACCAACTATCTCCAGTTTTCACATATGTGCCCGTATTGGTTTATTGTAAAAGAAAAACGTGGTGTCGATATGTGCTTACCAGTATGCAGAAAGAGAGGTCGGTGTGAGGGAACAGCTGGGAAGTCAAGACGGGAGATGAGAGAAATGAGAAGAGAGGAGAGGATGCGCTTAAACGAGGTTTCACGAGAGATTTTGAAGGGAAGAAAGCGCGACAGGAGGTAGCCGGCGAGAAATTGAAGACCCCGTGAGGAAAGAATCGGTCCTGAACTCCTGATATGGGGCATCCCACAAATTTGACATCCCCGACATTCCATAGACCCATGTGAGATTAACAGGTTGGCCCAACATGATCTTCATAAGCTGGACGACGCTGATGTCATCTAAATACTGAGAGTATTTAATATGATGTAGGGGAGTATATAAATACGTTTTTTATAAAATAAAATAAAATTTAACAAATTTAATAATGTTTATAATGAATCAAATTTCATCATTTGACTTTATCCGAGTATAACATAAGGGAGTATATATTTTTACATAAGGAATTAAATTATTCATATTAATGGAGTATTTATTTTTTTCAACAATTTGTCTTGAAGAAATGATTAAATATTTATTAGATAGTACAAATATAAACTAAGGGAGCATATGCTTCATCATAAGGAATTCAAATAAGCACGCATAATGTAAAAAAAATTGAACTTATTTTTTTAAACGATTAGTCTTCAAAAAGTATTGACAGAAGGGATTATATATCTCTACAGAAGGAATTACAATATCCATAATAATAGAGTACTTATTTTTATAACAATTAAACTCAAATTAATAATAAATATACACAGTTACACATACAGCATTAAAATCAAATTCAAGTAACAATTTATTCAGAGTGAACATCAAAATGTCATTCATAGGATATGTCAACAAACGAAACGCGACCACAAGCTCGTCATCACAAATATCAATCTGGACAAAAAAAAAAGAACAAATTATTAATTTGCAATAAACACTCATTTAACATATAAAGTTACTCCATTAAACAAATATAACTACACTACATGAAAAAATGACAAAGGAAACTAAATACCTATTCTTCTTTATTATGTACTCAATTTCCCAATATATTTACTCCCTTATGGTACAATAATTACACTTCTAACTTACGGGTAATATACTGAAAATATGCAATGAAGGTCCAGATTATATAATTAAACAATTCCCTATATACAAATAAATGAATACATATTAAAAACTAAGTGAATGATATGCTGCATATCAACTAAATGCCAAACATCAGAATAGACTAGACATTTAAATACTCCCTTTTATGTAAATAAATGAACACATATATAAATAAATACTCCCTCATATGTAAATAAAAGAAAAAATTAACCTGATAATGCCATATCAACTAAAAAAATGCAATACACCTGCAAGATAAAAAAAGAATAATTGTCAAAAATATAAATTAATCACACTTATCGATAAAACTATACTATTGGTATTTGAAATGAGTATCATATGATCAACATTAATTCAACATAAAAAATATAAATGATTTCAAACCTTAACTGCTAATATATACTCCCTTTGTATTTTATATTTACTCTCTTATATTTAAATATATAATCTCTTCTTTTAAATATATACTCCCTTATAGTTTAATTTTTCATGCTTTAATAGATACTCCCTTATATAAAAATACATACATCCTTATGTAAAAGTATATACTCAGGTAGATGGTCTAGGCATACCAAAATTCAAAGGTTACCATCCATCCCCTATAGTTAAACATTTCATGCTTTAATATATACTCCCTTATGTAAAAGTATATACTCATTCATGGTAAACATATATTCCTATGTGTTTCAATATATACTCCCTTATAGTTCTAAATATACTCCTTGTAGTTAAACTATATAATCCCTTCTTTTAAATATATACTCTCTTATAATAATTTTTTCATGCTTTAATAGATACTCCTTTATATAAAAATACATACATCCTTATATAAAAGTATATGCTCAGATAGGTGGTCTAGACCTACCAAATTCAGAGGTTACCACCCATCCCCTATAATTAAACATTTCATGCTTTAATATATACTCCCTGATGTAAAAGTAGATACTCATTCATGGTAAACATATATTCCTATGTGTTTCAATATATACTCTCTTATAGTTCTAATATACTCCTTATAGTTAAACTATATAATCATTTCTTTTACATATATACTCTCTTATAGTTAATGTTTTCATGCTTTAATAGATACTCCTTTATATAAAAATACATACATCCTTATATAAAAGTATATGCTCAGGTAGATGGTCTAGACCTACCAAATTCAGAGATTACCATCCATCTCCTATAGTTAAACATTTCATGCTTTAATATATACTCCCTTATGTAAAAGTATATATTCATTCATGGTAAACATATATTCCTATGTGTTTCAATATATACTCTCTTATAGTTCTAAATATACTCCTTATAGTTCAAATATATAATCCCTTCTTTTAAATATATACTATCTTATAGTTAATTTTTTCATGCATTAATAGATACTCCTTTATATAAAAATACATACATCCTTATATAAAAGTATATGCTCAGGTAGGTGGTCTAGACCTACCAAATTCAGAGGTTACCATCCATCCCCTATAGTTAAACATTTCATGCTTTGATATATAGATACTCCCTCATCCATATTTATTTAGTCCCTTAAATTAATTAGATACACACAGTTAAAAATATATCTACTTCCTTATTCTAAAGTAATTACACTTGTAACAAATAGATACAAAGTTAACTAACTCCTAATTTATCATCCTAATATTCATTTTCTGTAACATGAATTTTAACTTTTACTACCTTATTTCTTACTCCCTTAATCTAAAATATATACTCCCTTATGTATAAAACAGGACTCACAATGTAACATGTGATTTTACTCCTAGTACATTAATAGTTAATCCCTAGATACAAATTATATACTCCCATATATCAGATATAAAAATATATCTACTCCCTTATTCTTAGGTGATTACACTGTAACAAACAAATAAAAAATAACTAATAATTAAGGATGAAATTTACATTTTCTATGACATGAATTTAAAATTTTTTACTACCTTAATTCTTACTCCCCTAATATAAAATATGTACTCCCTTATACTATGGTAATTACACTTGTAACAAATAGATACAAAAATAACTAATAATTAAAAAATGAAACTTACATTTTTTGTAACATGAGTTCAAACTGTTGCTACCTTAGTTCTTACTCACTTAATCTAAAATATATACTCTCTTATGTGAATAATTGATCCCACAATGTAACATCTTATTCAACTTCTAGTATAGTTAATCCATGTATACAAATTATATACTCTCTCGTGTCAAATAATATGTTTTAATAGATACCTCCTTGTATAAATGTATATACTCACTTGCGCTAAAATATATATTCCTATGTATTTCAATATATACTTTTAATATATATACTCCCTTATATTTAACTATATAATCAGTTGTTTTAAATATATATTCCCTTATAGTTAAAATTTTCATGTTTTAATAGATACTTCCTTATATTTAACTATATAATCCCTTGTTCTAAATATATACTCCCTTATAATTAAACTTTTCATGCTTAAAAAGATACTCCCTTATATAAAGTATATAGTCACTTACACTAAATATATACTACTATGTGTTTCAATATATATTTTTAATAACATATTTAACTATATAATCTCTTACTACCTTAGTTCTTACTCCCTTAATCTAAAATATATATTCTCTTATATAAATAATTGAACCCATAATTTAACATGTGATTCAACTTTTTAGTACATTAATAATTCGACATTGTTCTATTTTATCACTTCTCATTGATATTAAAATAAAGCTATTGAAATTGTCTGATTAAAATTTGAAGGACATAAGAAAATAACACATTGACTAAATTTATACCCTTTTACTGCCACGAGGCACCTATTCTCAGAAAATAGTCGTCCAAATGACGCTTTTATTGATTCAGATCGAACAATGAACTGCAAAATAATTTATTATGCCGAGTCAAAATAAGTCAATACAAAATTTCAATTATTGGAAGAATGGGTTAAAATGTGAACCAGAGTTTGCTAGGAGATAAAATTGAATATCCCTGACGTGTCCTAATGACTCAACATTAATCAAACAATGAATTTTTACTTCATTCCTTATTGAGCTGCATTCGAATTTAACACAAAGATAAGGATAAAATTTGTATAGTTATCCAAAAGATTACAAACTTACCATCTTGTAATGGTCAGTATTGAAGCTGGGAATAAGATCCCACCTGATGCAATGCACCACATGTTCAACCTCATTTTCTTCATTTTCTCTCCACTATTAACTCTTCTAGCTGTTGCTACTGCATATTTCTACCATGTGTACATTGTACGAAGGCTGAAAGGTACATCAAAATAATATAATAAATACAACTAATTAATTTAATTAAAATCCCTTCAAACTACACAAAAATCGTAATAAAAATGACATAGTTACTTTAAAGCACCTCAAATGACGTAAAAATTGTAGCATTAGATACACTTAACTACACTTTTAAGGGGACTGAAACAACGAGGGTTTATTAATTTCAAAAGAGAGGAGAAGTGAAATACCGATTAGCTTCGACAGTCTGTCTCGATAGTACGGACGGACGAGCGGCCATCATCGTCGCCGGTGGTAAGACTACTACCTTGATTGAACTGTAGCCTAGCGCAATGTAAGAGCGATAGTCGAGAGAATCGTGTTCGATCGCATCCTCGAAGGAGAGATTGGAGATCTTGCTGTTAATGGCGATCTAGTATGCGCCGAGCGTCGAGGTAGAAATTATTTTGGAGGTTGAAGGGAAGGTCCGGCGCTGCCATGGCGATGCAAAGAGGAGAGAGAAATTAGATCTGGAAGAAGAAATGAAAATGAAGAGGGAGTTTGATCTCAGTTTAGTCGAATTGAATGGAGAGGGTACGACTCGCTCTTGTTGTGGTTGTCGGGTTTGGGCCCATTTAAAAACATTTGTAATTAAACTCCGGCCTGCTGGGATGACAGGATGTCCCGAGAATAAGATGGCAATTAGGATTTCCGGGAAAGAATCGGATCGAGCGGCACTGGCGCTACTGCACTGAACAGGAGGGACGGCCCATTTTCGGCCGAATTAAACTCGGCCCAGAAACAATTTTGACCTACTTGTTCAATTTCTCCTACTGACTTGTTCTCGACTTGTCGCCTTTCTTTTCTTACGGGAATGAGATCAACCATCCAACAATTTACCATCCAAATATCCACTCTCACCAGCAACCACCAAATTGGCTTTTAGGGCGCCCAAGCCCAGTTTTTCTGCGTGCTGACGTCATCCGCACGCTCAGCGCTCATTTGTCGCGTGCTGACGTCAGCATTTCGTGTTATGTTTGATGCTTTAAGGGATGAGTTAAATGTTCAACAGTTTTTGAACTAAATACAATAAGGGATGAGTTAATTTGCGTTAGGAGTTCAGTTTGATACATTTATAAAGTGACATATTAATGATTTTACATCATTTTTTGGCTCATTCGGCCGACAAATTTGAAAATACCGCATCAATTTAAAGTTCATTTTGTTAGCACAAGAGATAATTTAACATGCGTTATATGTTCGATTTGATATCTTTGTAATATAACAAAAAAAAACACACAAAAACTAGTATTCAAATAAAACATTAATATGATCCATAAAAAGATAACAATAATATCATCCCTAAAACAATATGATCAGATTTAACAATCCAAACAATACAAATTTTAACCAATTTAAAAGATAATACAATCACAATTCATACAAAATATTATAACACATATTTTGTTTGGTACAAATCTGAATGTTAGTGGAGAATGAACACACAACGCCACACCAACTCGATCGAACCCTCAGCCCAAACCTGCGTAATATGAATACAAAAACATATGGAAAGTGTTAACGATATGATCCCTAAAGAATCCTTTCAGGCAATTTTACGTAGAGAATAGTTTCCACCAATGTAACATAAGATGATCCCTTGTGTCATTTAACTTATTATTTACAGTATCTAGCACATCTTTTGTGTAAAATTTGAAGTAAACATTTGCACAAGTAATTCCTAGATGCATGTAATATGATAAATGAAACAACTAACTGAACACTTGTATAAATACACAAGAATTAGAGTGTGATAGCAATACTAAACATGTCCAATTAATATAATTTCATCCATATATGCATTTAATATAACATATAAAGAATAGGGGCGGAGGGAGGCAGTAGGGTGCGAAGCTTGGCTTTGACCCCCTGTCATTTGCGAATTTTGTGAGACGCATTAAGTTTTTCAACATAAATTAATTGATTTTACCATTTCAGCCTCCCTTGTCATATAGGCCTTGTAAAATGTTTGACCCCCTTGTTACACGGGCCTAGTAAAAGATTAATTCCAATCACATAAATCTCTTCAAGACAGCTTTTCCTGTAGCAAAAGTCCAGCTAGGAAACTTATATACCACGCTTAAATATAAAAGATAAAATGAAATTGGAAACAAAATATATGGTCTTATGTGATATTCTTTTGAAGAAAAATGCTCTCTTCAACCAATTACAGAAAATTCTATTTGTTTTGATCGCTTGATCACCTCCATTGGTGGGTGTACCAACAAAGTCGTGCCCTTTCATCTATTTTTTATCTTCCCAAGCCGTGCTCTGATTAATCGGCTCTCAAGAGTGCATGGAAATTCTTAATGTTGCTCCTTTCATTACTACTACTAGTAATATAGTGAGGTTCGATTGAATGATTGAGACAGAGCTCTATCGATACTATTCAAGAGAGCTATCTCAAACTCAACAATAGAAATTGAAAAACAAAAATAAAATATCCTTTCTCAAAGCAAAATTTTTAATGTAAACCCTAATTAGCCTCGCCGCTTCTACACGGCGTAATTTTTCTCTATCCAATACCTTTGCAGCCTTCTCTTCGTTTTCTACTCGCCCTTCTACATTATGCCCCCTATTCTAAAATCCTAGCTCCACCCCTGATAAAGAAAGTAATTAAACACTTGTAGAAATACACATGAATAATAGTGTGGCAGCAATGACAATAATCTAATTCCTAGATGCATGTAATATAGCATTTAAAACAACTAACTGAACATTTGTGTAAATACGTATGAAGAGGTTAGAGTGTGACATCAATACTAAATATGTCCAGTTACTCTAATCTCATCCGTAGATGCAATTAACATATCATATAAAGAAATTAACTGAACACTTGTAGAAATACACATGAATAATAGTGTGTCAGCAAAAGACAATAATCTAATTTCTAGCTGCATGTAATATAACATGTAAAAACAATGAAACCTATAATGAAACAATTCTTATATAAGAAATCTAATTGGTAAATGGTAAGTAATACTATGATCGACTACTATTCTTATATAAACAATTCTTAAAATAAAATTGACAATAACGCATTATCCACTAACAAATGTTAGGAATCATAGTCTGAAACCAGAAAAAAAAAATTTGTAGAAAAAGATAAACCTTAGTTTCTAAATGCCGAGGAGTAATTAAACAAAATTAGAAGAAAAAAAAGAACCTTGAGAAACGGAGATGAGAGAGATGTAAGCTTGTTCAAGATCGGGCATGAGGTGAGTATCGTTTCACTCAACGTTGAGGTGAATCCTTCAGTAACAATTTAGGAGGGTTCGAACTTCATCTCTGTTTCTCCTATTTTGCAATACCTCCTGAGAAGGCGAGATGGAGGATTCGAGAAGAGGATCCAGAACCTTCCTCTTCTTGGGCGGTGGCTCCGCCGTAGCCATGGCCGTCGTAGATGAGTGAGACACAAGGACTTGACTTGGGACTCCAGAGTCGAAAATAACCGACAAGGTCGTCATGGCTAGAGAGAGAAAGAGAAGATCTCAGATCTAGTCTAGAGAAGGAGAGATTTAAAAATGGAAAATGAAATGAGAGATTGAAAAGTCGCATCTGTAATTCTGGTAACGTGAATGTTATGTGAGGAGAAGAAAGAGAATGTTTGAATGGTTGGATGGAAAATAATGGGATGGTAAATACCAATTACCCTTTTCTTACTCGAGCGTAGTAGGTACAATGGTACATACTGTAACATACATGAAGGATTAAGGTTAAACATGCACTGCGTAACCGGGGGTGACAAATTAGAGGATAGTTGTCGAGCACATAAATTTAATTAAGATTTTTTTATTGAACTTAATTGGAATAGAGATTAATTAAGTTGAATGGAAATGCTGATAATTGGTTATACATGTCTACACGATCAATTTTACAATGCATGTCCAGATGACACCAAAGTTTACAATAGAAAAAAATTCGTAATTAGTTCCTAGAATGTCACTAGCTAACCACTTTCGCTTTTAAAATTTCAAAAAATTCGATTTAATACTTAAATATTTATTTATATATGATCAATTTGGTCATATTAATTTTGTAAAGGTCCATTTTAGCGTTCATGTTCCAATAATATTTATGCTGAAATTGATAACAAATTTAATTTTTAATTAATTTTAGTCACACAAAGCTGAATTGTTCCCATTTAAATGATTCTAAACATTAAGTAGCCAACAAGCAGAGTCCAAACATTTTTCTGAATTTAACGCACAACGCGCAATTTACACATTTCTACTTAGCGCCAAGCAGAACTAATATCTAATATCCATTATCCAAAATTGCAAGATAATTTGCTAGAGTAGACTAATACGAGATGTCAAATATGTTTGAAAACACTAAACACCAACGCACACTCTTTTCTCCTGCAAAATTGGTCCTCACACTACAAACCAACAAACTCTTCTCCTCTCTTAAGATTGTCTCATCATGGTACCAATTAATGTCTCAAAGCAGTTCAACCCATCCAACTCCACTGCAAACCGAGGTGCATCTTGCTTCCGTTTCCCTTCCTTTTCTCTCTTTTCCCCTTCTCCCAAACTGGACATTTCTTCATCTACCTTCTATAATTAGAGGAATAAAGAACATGAAAGATGAAATCTAGATAGATATCCCTGTTATGGATTCGTAATTGAGAGGTAAGAAAAGAAAACCATTTTCCGAGAGGAGTTGAAGAAAGTGGGTGCAGTTTCACGAGCCATTTCGTTTAGAAATGAACGAAATCCTTGGTTAGACGCCATTGATGGGGCTAAGAGAAATGAGAGCTGTTTCTAATTAAGAGGAGTGTGGCCTCTGTTGATATTTATATGGAATCACTTGGAAACATGTTCAAGATTTAAATGGTCTAAAAAGGGAATGGGTACGGAAAGATATTAGGACTTTAGAAGGATCCGATTCCTTTTAGCTACTTGCAGTTGGATTGGGTTATCGGGTAGGGATGGAATCATCGAGAAACTGTCACCTGTATATATACTATACTTATAAAAATATTCGTAAAAAAATCATAATAATTTCACAAGATGAGTTCTAAATAATTGTTATATTAATTATGGATCATTGATTTGCGATCTAGATGTTGATTTCAGATAAAAAAAATTAGACCATTTGACAAAAAAAACGTCAAGTGGTATTAACAATTTATTTTTTGGAAAGATATCCACATGTATTTAAAAGATTCAACCAAAATAATTTTATATTTTCTAACATTATTATTTTTGATTAATGAGATGGAACCAAATAGTCCTAGCTTGCGTTTGGATCGTTGGAAGAAAGAAGAAGAAGAAGGAAGAAGAAGAAAAAAATTATAAACAATCTAAACTCTTCTGTCTTCACATACACACTTCTCAATACTTTTTTTCACTTCTTCCCTTCTTTCCTTCTTCTCACACCTATCCAAACGCACCCCTAGATTGCAAAAGAATAGCAAAATTACGAGTTATATTGATGGCATTTTTGTTAGTCCGTTTAAACCCGATTAACATGAGATAGGATGGAAATACGAAGAAAAGAGCCCCAAGAAGAGGATCAGATAGGATGGCATTATGGTAATTTGAAAAAGCTAGTTTGTTCGGGGCGACTTTGCTGGTTCAAATAGAGGATAGGGTTATCTTAAATTGGTTTGGCACCAAATGAAGCCACGTTCTTAAATCAAATCGCCACATGGCAAAACTCTTATCTTGTATCTCACTCCAAGCAACACTAATATTTTCGTTTGGATGCGTTGAGAAGAAGTAAGAAGAAGGAAGAAAGAAAAAAGAAAGATTATAAACAATCCAAATTCTTCACAAAGTTACACACTTCCTAATATTTCTTTCCACTTTTTTCCTTTTTTCTTTCTTCCCACACCTATCCAAATGATGCTAAACTTCTTACAAACATTTGTATTCAAATAAAATATATAGAGTTTAATTTTTTGCATTTTTAATATCGAAATTGTCAATCCAAGTTCCTCAATATAATCTAAGTATGTATATTTTATTATTTTTGTAAGAAACTAAGTTCTACTATTTTAAAAATTGTTTTATTGTTGATTTGTTGTTTTACCTTTTATCAATTCCTATTTGACATGCAAGCATTTGTATAATTTTCTTTTTGAAGAACTATCTTCATAGTGAAATAATCCAAATAAATTAATCAATTTGACATTCTACGAGATTTTGATATGTAGACCGCACTAAATGCCTTACGTCGGTTTACAATAGCCTAGCTCATGTTATACTAATTTATCAAGTTATTATAAGATTTTACAAGATCATACATTAGTTCCATTTTATTGCTTATATCAATACCTGTCAAACTTTTATACCGGAAGCGGAAACCACAATTTTCATTTCCGTTCCGTTTCGTCAAACGTAACAGAAATTTATTCCATTTAACATTCCGTCTCTATTTCCTATTAATTTCAGCCTTATTTTCGTGTTCCGTTTCATTTACGTTAATAAATTTCTGTTCCGTGTCCGTTCTGTTTTCGAAAACGAAACCCATTTCATCTTTCATTTAACGTTTCGTTTCAACGGAACGGAACGGAACAACGGAACGGATGTTAATAATGACAGGCCTACTCATATCACAACTATACTTTGACGAATTGATGAAGAGTCATATTGAGTGGGATTCATAGGATTATTATAATTTCAGAGGAGAACGGAGTAATGTCAGACAACTTATTCAAGTTGTGACAATTATCTTTAACCAGATTCCGACCAGATTTCATCCGATTCCAGTCGATTCTATTAAAATCTCAGCCGATTCCACCGATTCAGTGGTATTTCGGTCTGAATCGCAAAAAGTCAGACAACTTATTAGAATCGCTATTTCGGTTTGAATCGCAAAAAGTCGACTCAGTAGGTGCCGAACCAGTCTGACTCGCCATTTTGTCGTTCAGACCCTATTATCTTCCGTATTTGTAACGTACGCTGATATGTATTCTTTGATGAATAGGCCGAGTCCCTGACAGGCTCACAGCCCAATAACAACGTAATTAGGCCTGTATCAACGAACTATGACTTCTACCTTTTCCGGTTTTCCCATAGACATCAGTTCAGTCCTCATCCCGCCACTTCTAAAACCCTAGTGTGAGAACTCCCAACTCATAACCGCTGACAATGGCCACTGCCGTAGAAGGCGGCGGAGGCGAAGCCCCTCATCGATCGCCCGAGGAACTCATGGCCAAGGCGATCGCCCCCGTCAAGCCGCAATACCTCCGCCCACCTCCTGTCAGGTCCAGTGGCGACAGTACTGGAGATGGTGATGTTGGCAAGGAAAAGGAAAAGACTGGCGATGCTGCTGGTTCCGGTTTAGTGAAGGAGAAGAAATCTAAGAGGCAACTTAAGAGGGAGAGAAAGCAGGTTACTGTTTTTTCTTTTTTAGTATATGGTCAGTTCATCTGGGTACAATGTCAGTATGTAGGAATTGAAATGTTTTTGTTGGTTTTTGTTTTATTTACATGACCTCTATATTTATAAGTTTAATTTTTAGGATTTTTTTTGCTTCACTAGGTTGATCCAAATGCATTTTTTATGAATTATCTTATTCCTTATCTGATGCATCATCTCTGTTTTTGGATTCAGCAAGTACAATCAGTCGCAAATATGTGCACAGAAGTAGCGAGAACTGGAAATGTGGATTCATGTCCTTTTGGTTCCAAATGCCGCGTCAACCATGACCTTGAAACATATCTTGCTCAGGTATATTGCATTCCTTTTTGCCTTTGATGCTATTAACAAAGATAGATTATTGCAAACAGTGGAATTTGATTTCATTTTCAGCAGTAATTGTAAGATGTATGGATGTAAATTTAATTATTCTTTTTACAAAATTATAGAAACCAGCTGACTTGGAAGGGACGTGCCCATTTGATAGTGAGGAAAAGGTTTGTCCTTATGGTGTAACCTGCCGTTTTTTGGGGACTCATAAGCAAAACCTAATTATACAGTCTCAAGATTTACAACGCAGAAAGAGTCATGAGATAAACAACCTAGACAAAGATCTCCAAAAATCTCTTTGGAAGGGCAAGGTTAAATTTCCCAAGGCTGAGGCTCAACTAAAGCTTCTAGGTTTGAAGGTAAGTTCTTTCAAATTAGAGAAAGTAAATAAATCCAGCTGAAGTCAATAATTCATTTTTTTATTTTTTCTTGAAACACTTCCTATTCTTTTTATTTTTTTGTTGAATTGTTGGTAACTTGGTATTTTTTTTATTTGCAGGGTGGTAAAAAAGAGAGGTTGGAGACTGATGGCGAACAAGATGAAATAAAGGACGAAAGTGTGAAAGAGGGGGATAAAGTGGAGGAAGAATCCATTACAGATGACGAATCCAGGCCTCTTAAAAAGTCAAAGAATGAAGTTGATGCAGAAAGTACCCATGAAACTAACAATGGTGAGTCTCCTCTTTTTTTTCACAAATGATGATAATTTTGTAATACTCGCGATTTCTCAATTTTTTGTGGAAATTGCCCTGCGATGATATCAGCAAAGAAAATTTTGCAGGTCGCTAAACTAGACTTAGTCACAGATGCTTCACTGAACTTTAGTTTGCCTCTATATGCTACTAGCTTCCTTTTCTTTATTTATATTGAAATAGTGGAAATGCATAATATTCAATTATTGTGTTTCTAAATTCAAATAGCTTAACAAATTAATATTACTACACTGAATGATGTTAGTTTTGCTTTTGAATTATTGTTATAATTTTGTGGTTGCAATATGAATAGGTACATGTTGCGTTGAAGAAGACTGTGAAAATGAAATAGCAGAGGGCAAAATAGAGAACAATTCGCCAAAAGATTCCTTGAAGTCATCTTTCAAGGTTGACATAGTCCCAAAGCTGCAGTTACGGGAGAAGAAACTAATTGATTTCAGGGGCAAATTGTACCTTGCCCCTCTTACAACTGTTGGTAATCTTCCTTTCAGGAGGGTGTGCAAAGGATTTGGGGCAGATGTTACTTGCGGAGAGATGGCCATGTGCACCAATCTTTTACAGGTACACATGTTGTTGCTCTCCAGAATATATTTTGAACGATGTAACAAAAATGATTTGTCGATTATTTTCTGGGACTAAATCATACTTTGCAATGCACTGGCACCATTGCGACTTTTAAGGACTGAAGGAAATGTCTATTCATATAAGTTAACTTATTGCTTTCCATTTAAACTTTTTTGGAGTATTCAAATAAGTTAACTTATTATTATTATTATTATTATTATTTCGAACTTGTTTTCTACGGTATGTAGTATGTGGGTTTTCCATAGGGGCATATTGTGGTATGTTAGTATATAAATAATGTTGACATACAAGAAAACAACATTCTTTTATTTTTCATGTGACTTCTTAGACCTCATTTTGGAACTTTTTCACTCCTTTAACAAAAGGGACAAGCATCAGAATGGGCGTTGTTGAGGCGGCACCCATCAGAGGACTTATTTGGCGTTCAGATTTGCGGGTCCTACCCTGACACTGTAACCCGCACTGTTGAATTAGTGGATAGTAATTGCTCAGTTGACTTTATTGACATAAATATGGGTTGCCCCATTGACGTTGTTGTTAATAGAGGAGCTGGCTCTGCTCTTTTGACAAAACCTATGAGGATGAAAAGTGTTATTCAAGCCGCTTCTGGTATAATTGATAGACCTTTGACTGTTAAGGTAAGGTATCCTTTTCTTTATATGGCAGTATTGTCAAATTTTGCCATGATTATATATTTGTTACTATGAGCCTCTGCAAAAGCTAGGTGAAATAAAAGATGTAATTCATGGAGGCTATGCTTTAATTGACATAGAATAGTGTTAAATATGAATTATCAACTATTCCCAAACACTATTTGGTGTCTGAATGGATGGTTCTGTTTGGTGTTGTCGCTTACCCTGCTGTTCTGCCATTCCATCTGAAAATTGGGTTAGTGACTATTCCAAAAATCCAGCTCACCATTCTTACATTGCTAGATCAAATCATGTTCCAAGTGCACCTGAAGAATATTATGCTTAATTGATACCAGAAACAATCCCCTCGACATAAAAAGAGAAAGGCTGAAGAGAAAAGTGAAATATTGTGGGAGGCTACTATTAAGCTCTTGTATATAGTAAATAAAAATCACACAAACACAGAGAAGAACAAATTTGAAAAATAAAAAATGATTATAGAAGAGGAAATAAACTCTCTAGGATGGCAAAAAAGCTAAAATAATAATAGAGGAGGCTCACTTCTTGACCATGAAACTGAAATGAAAATAAAGTTTAAAAGAAAAAGCATTTTCCTAATATTATTTTTTTTCCCCTCATTTTATAGGTAAGAACAGGATATTTTGAGGGGAGAAACCGAATAGACTCACTTGTTACTGACATTTACAGCTGGGGTGCAAGTGCCTTGACCATACATGGAAGGTCGAGGCAACAACGGTACAGCAAGCTTGCTGATTGGGACTATATTTCCAAATGCTCCAACAATGCTCCTGAGGAGTTAAATGTCATAGGTAATGGTGATGTTTTCTCATATTGTGATTGGAACAAACACATGTCTCAATGCCCCAAGATGTCGGCATGCATGATTGCTCGGGGGGCTCTTATAAAGGTACAAATATGTTTGTTTGTAATTTTTTTATGAATTTCAATGTTCAACATTTATTGGTTCATCAGTTGCATAATTAATAATGGATATTTGCTGTTGGAATAGCCATGGTTATTTACAGAAATAAAAGAGCAGAGGCATTGGGACATCACTTCTGGAGAAAGATTTAACATACTAAAAGATTTTGTGAGATTTGGTCTTGAACATTGGGGTTCTGATAATAAAGGTATCATTTGTTTGTTTTCTCTTCCCAGCGGCTCCTCTTTTCTCCTTTGGCAAGAAAATTGAGAGAGGTTGAAAGGGAAATAATTACCTTATACTAACATTTTGAGAAATGCGCATCAGGTGTGGAGACGAGTAGGCATTTCTTGCTAGAGTGGTTGAGTTACACATACCGCTATGTACCGATTGGTCTGCTGGATGTGGTACCTCAGCGCCTCAACTGGAGGCCTCCTAGTTATTATGGTCGAGATGATCTTGAAACCCTAATGGCTTCTGACTCAGCTGCTGATTGGGTATGTGCTGATTATTTTTACAATTTTTCTCTGTGCATGTGCTTAGATGGGACAATGTACTTATGCCCTGATGTTCTGAAAGAAAAGAACAAAACAAAAGACTTGTATTGCAACAATGAGCTTATATGTTATATTCATGACCTGATCCAGTTATCCTGATTATTTTTTGGAACAGATAAGGATTTCTGAGATGTTGCTTGGCAAAGTTCCAGAAGGGTTTACCTTTGCACCAAAACATAAGTCCAATGCCTATGACCGAGCTGAGAATGGCTAATAACATATGTTTTTTTGCTGTGTATATTTTAGTAGTGTACCACTAATCTGTTTATCCACCGAATCTATGCTACTAGATAAAAGCGAACCGAAATTGGATTTGTATTGACATATTGGATTCTGTAAGAATAAATTTGGAAAATTAGATGTACACCCCTCTTATCTTTTCTAATTGGAAATATACCCCTCTAATCTTTAAAATAAGATATATATACCCCTCAAATCATATTATTTTTGGATATTTACCCTTATGATTATTTTTTATAGGTTTTTTAATATTAAAAATCAGTTTTATATTTTTTTGACCGAATTGCCTTTTATTTTCGTCTAAAAATTAGGTTTATACCCTACCCCTCTAATCGTCTCTCTCGTTCTACCGCTACATTACGTGTCTCTTGAATATGGCTAGCTGGCATCTGACACTTGGACCCGCTCCCTCATCGTGCCTACCCTCAATGCTTCGCTTCTTTCTCTTACTCCTATTTGCTATTTGAAATCAGAACGGAACTGCGAAGTGTGAAAATCATTCAAAATTTAAAGTACTTGGCGTTCTTTTCATAAGGCCTCACTGGAGAGAGTAATTAAAAATAAAAAGGGTCAAAATGCACATGTAGTTATGCAAAAGAAATTTATTGTTCTTACTGGGAGCGTTTGGATCGTTGGAAGAAAGAAGAAGAAGAAGGAAGAAGAAGAAAAAAAATTATAAACAATTCAAACTCTTCACAAAATTACACATTTCCCAATACTTCTTCCCACTTATTCCCTTCTTCTCTTCTTCCCACACCAATCCAAACGCACCCAGTGGTTGTCCTTCTATCTCCAATATATAAAGTAAAAGAATCAAATTTTTAGTACTCGATGATATTTTCTAACAGTCAAGACTTTGCCAATTTTGCACAAGCCCTGATGATTGATGAAGAGAGGAATGACCGCATTACTTTGAAGGTGCAGGCGATTTGAGGAGAAAAGAAAACATATTTCATTTCAACCTTTTGCGTCAACAAAAGACGCAAGAAGACAAAAAAACATAGATTTAGCACTGGTGGAGACGGAAGAGAAACTACTTTGATTTAGAACTAGGTGAATCGCTAGAGATGTTCAGATGAAGGGCAATTCGGTCAAAAAATATAAAACTGATTTTTAATATTAAAAACCCAATAAAAATTAATCATAAGGGTAAATATCCCAAAATAATATGATTTGAAGGGTATATATCTTATTTTAAAGATTAGAGGGGTATATTTTCAATTAGAGAAAATTAAAGGGGTATACACCCAATTTTCAATCACACAAAACGAAGCGTTGCGGAGTACTATGTGATGTACCAAATTGGCCAAGTAAAATAGAAGTTGGTAGAAAGCATAATAAAAATTTGGTGAATAATTTGGAAGTCTATAATTAGAAAGTTTTATATCATTGGATATTTCATATTACTGTAAGCATGCATATAAAATTTCATTATGAAATAAATTTTAAATGTCCTCAAACAATTGGGATGACTCGATCCGACTCGTGTCTGTGGAGGGTTTATTATTAGGTGGATCATTTTTTCCGGTAGGCGCAAACCAAAACTGTTAATAATCTTGGATGTCATCCACAGACTGACATCGTATGAGTTGGTTATTTTCCAGCTATCTTTTGTTGCTTTATGGTACAATGGTATGTATTTCGGCGGTTTTTTCATTCTTTCTTCGGATGTTTGGAAGTCCCAGTCTTGTGTCTCGAGATTTCGAGGGCCGTACAAACTCAAGAAAATGGTTGTAAATTGAGATGTTGTTTCATGTGTTTGATTAAATGTGTTATGAATTATCATAAATTAGGTATGAATATATATTTACACGATCATAAAATTTAACATATAATTTTTTTTTTCTCTCAAAAGTTAAACCTATTTGTCCTCCCTCTTAAAGTTAAATTAAATCATTGACCGTTTCATGACTAGTTTTATGCTTGTGTCCTTTGATTGAAAAATTCATAAGAACCTATTCTAAGTTTCTAACTATTATAATAGTCGCCAGCTGCAAACCTATGACTATATCGCGTATAGTATAGAAAGGGTCGAATTCAAAGGATGGAAGAGACCTTAAATTTGATTTAACACTTGATAGAAAGAAAAATAAAGAAATATAATTTGAAAGATAACAAATGTAAGAAATAATAAAAATCGAAATCAAGATAAAGAACATCCAATCACACAAATCTAGGGCTTTCGTTGTATTTAATCAAATTGGCCGCATCGATTATATAGTTTACATGGATTTCTACTATTCTCTAAATTTTGATGCTAAGGGTATTTAACTTGTAATTAGACTTCATTATTTCTCCTTAAATGAAGACCACTAATCAAATCAAGAATTCCTCAATTTCATCTCTGGTTTAGATCTTAATGGTCAATTAGTTTTTTTTTTTCCGTAAATCTCATAATTTCACTTCCTGGTTGGTTAGATTTTTAGGTTTACTCAAAACTGGGAATGATACAAGCACACAATATTCCATCACTCTTGCATATATACAGAGGAAAAAAACAACATAAAATTATAAATTATAAGACAACAGGAGTAAAATACAAATAAATAAAACAAGAAGATAACTCAACGAAGAAAGGCTTTTCCAACAACTTATTATAATCCGGTATCAAGACTAATTGGAAATAAAAGCACCACTTAATTTGTTGAGAAGGTCAGGTAAACCTGTGAGGCTAATTGTGTTCTGTTGTTCTGATCCTTCTGAAATTTTTGCGTGCGTTTGCATCAGCGCAATCAGGGTCTCTGGCTGTGCTGCAAATTCAAGACACGCAGCTTTAAGCCGATTACAATTGTATTTCTCGGCCAGCTCAAAGGTGGATGCCACTGTGTTAAGTGAGACCTTGTTGCAAAGATTTTCTTCATAGATAAATTTCAACATCTGAATTGCATACTTATCAGCAGCCACAAGCATCTGCTGATCCAAATTAGTCAAGCCCTTGTCAGCATCACCTTCGTCGCCATCACTAGGAAGTTCTTCAGTATAAACATAACGAAGAAGGGCCTTAAAGACTGGAGGCTTCACATCTTCAATTCGAACACGTGACCTCGTATCGCTTTCACCATTTTGGCCGAGAAGTTGTTTAAACACTGGTGATCGAGCAGCAAGAACAATTCTGTGTGCGTTGAAACTCTCCTCTTCAACCTCAAAAGTGACGTCGGCCATCTCGCCACTCTCCAAAAGCTTGGCCAGATGCTGATGCAAGTTGTCAGAGGGCCCAACCGACTGTCGAGCCTTCAGAAACCAAACCCTGCACCTCACCATGAAGCAGTCATCTTTAAGATACTGCGATGCCTCTAGGTCAACTCTCTTGATGAAACAACCAAAGCCCCAAGCCGGATTTTTGGGTGTGAATGTATTGGGGCTTGCTACATAGGACCTCGGACCTACCACAACCGAATCACCTGAAATGTCAACAAGACAAAAGTCGTATTGCACCAACAATTCCTTGTCAACGTTATTAAGCACGAGATAGATGGAAATGAATTCTTCAGCCTCTTTTTCGTCGCCTCCGGGATACATTTTGATATAAAACTCGTGACCACCGATTGTGAAGGTGGATGAACAGACATAGTTATCAACACCAAATTCCTTCAGCACAGAATAACTGGTGATCTTGAATATGTGTTCTCCGGTAGCTAACTCACTTGTGGAAGTCATTATTTTATTTTCCGCTTTGTTGTGTGTTTGCTACTCTTTCCCTTGGGGACTTTGAAATGCGATAGAACTTTGCTAGTTAGGGAATGAGGGGTTGGTTAGATTGCTTTTTGTAAGAGATTTTGTAATATTTAAATACGGAGGTTTCCAATAATGCGTTTTGAGATGAGGACGACAAGAACAACAACAACAATTAAGTTTTTTGTCCTAAACAAGTTGGGACAGTGGCGAAGACAGACTGGCCCTGCCCCCTCTAATAATTAGATTTTTTTCCCCTCATATTTTAATTTATTAAGATAAATTTATATAGTTAAGTTCATGGTCTCCTCTAAATTCAAAATAGTATGCTCAATGATGCTTCAGTTAAGAAAAATTAATGGTTGTTGGTAATACTACAGGTAATTAATACTTAACCTTGTTATTTTCTTGGTTCTCAATTTCATTTAGTTAGATTTCAACCCCTACCATTCCTCAATTTTGGCTTCGCCACTGAATTGGGATAGACTAAAAAGAAACCTAACAAGAAAATACATCCAATTACAAAAAACAAAACATAAAAAAATATTAATAATAGAAATAGCAATACTAATAATAAATCATACAAATGTATATTGTTATTTGGTCTTCTCTTGATTTCAAAGACGTGGGAGCATGACTAGATTGATTATTTGAAATAGTTTAAATTCGATCAACAATTTTTTTGAAAGAAAAACAAGGGCAAGAACCCCTTTTCATCAAGCATAGTTTAAAGAGTCGTCTCTGTTGAGCTCTTCAATTTTGTAGACACGAAATTAATACTAATTTTTAGCATATTAAATTAGATTATGGCATTAATGGTAATTTAATTCAATCGATAATTTAGAAGTTGCATAATCGATGTGCGCATAGCCATGGTCATTTATAAAGAAATAAAAGAGCAGAGGCATTGGGACATCAGTTCTGAAGTTTTAACATATTAAAAGAATTTTTGAGATTTCGTCTTGAACGTTGGGGTTCTGATAATAAAGGTGTATTTTGTTTGTTTTATCCACAAACTGTTTTTTTTTTCACTTTTGGATAAATTTTTTTGAAGATAAATTTGAGTCGAATCTCCTAACTTATTTTTAAATTAAATGTGAAATGTCTATGAAAAATCTCCAAACAGAATTTAAAACTTGCAATCTTTCACTCAAAATGTATTTTTCTTGCCACTTTTGGATAGATTTGAGAGTGAATGAAGGAGAATTTATCAAGTTGAACTACATTTTGAAAAACGCTGCATCAGATGTGGAGAAGACATTTCTTGTTGGAGTGGTTGAGTTACACATGCCGCTACGTGCCGATTGGTCTACTGGATATGGTACCTCAGCGCCTTAACTGGAGGCCTCCTAGTTATTATGGTCGGGATGATCTTGAAACCCTAATGGCCACCGACTCAGCTGCAGATTGGGTATGTGCCAAAACTATAATTATAATTCTTCGTTGTGCATACGCTTAGAGGGTGCGTTTGAATCGTTAGAAGAAAGAAGAAGAAGAAGGAAGAAGAAAAAAAATTATAAACAATCCAAACTCTTCACAAAATTACACACTTTCCAATACTTCTTCCCACTTTTTCCCTTCTTTCCTTCTTCCCACACCTATCCAAACGCACCCAGAGGCAATAATGTACTTCTGGCTTGATGTTCTGAAAAAAGGAATAAAACAAACGACTTCAATATTGTAACAATGAGCTTATGTTATATTCATGACCTGATCCAGTTATCCTGGTTATTTTTTGGAACAGATAAGGATTTCTGAGATGTTGCTAGGCAAGGTTCCTGAAGGCTTTACCTTTGCACCGAAACATAAGTCCAATGCCTATGATCGAATTCGAGCCGAGAATGGCTAAATAGCATATGTTTCTGTTAGTAGCGTACTACTTCTCTTTTTATCCACTGAATGTATACTACTAGATGAAAGCGAATAGAAAATGGATTTATATTGACATATTGGATTCCGTAAGAATAAATTATTCTGATGCAATCCAATTATTATTTTTTTTTTTTTGGTAATGGCCCATAGGCAATATCAATAATTAGAGTAAACATCCACGGTACAGCAAAAGGACAGAAAACGAAAAATACCAGTAGCAAACCTAAGTCTCTACGTTACCAGAGACGACAAACTAAAAGCTTGATCCACAAAAAAAAAAACTAAAACAACTAAAAAGCTAAAAAGGGAAATAACGCTACCTAAGTAGCAAACTACAGAAAAATTACAAGGAGTGAAATAGAGGAAACGTGAACCCTTTTGTAGTAAAACCCTTCAACCTTGCTAAATTAGCCAAACCATGCTCGATGGGCAGTAATTCCCTGGAAACAGCAACACAATTGAAACCATCATTGCCCTTCCAATTAGAGATCAGTTGAACAATTTCAACATAAATTCTCCAATCGATTGAGTCAAGAGACAGAGAACCATTCAACAGCCTAGTTAAGACCTGTGAGTCTGTGTAGAAGGTAACATCAGACCATCCCTCCATTTTTACACCTTGCACAGCAGCATTTATAGCCAGTGCCTCTGCATGGAGTGGAGAAACAGCACTCCCAGTTATCATCTCATACGACACAAGCCTTCCATCCTCATACATCATGTAAGCCCACCCCGCCAAATTCCCTTCCTTAAAAGAGCCATCCATCGTGCAGATCCTTCCATGAATCTGAATTTCCTCCACAGTGACTTGTACAACACCATGCTTGACCTGTGAAACCATACCAGCAACCCTTGCCAACCTATCGTATGAGGTGGCCATCCCCAAAGTCTGTGTGATGTCAATCTTGGCACCCTCATATACCTGTTTGCAACGAGCCTTCCACAGGGACCAGATCAAATTCGCAAACATAGCAAATCCATGTTCCCCCAATTGCTGCAAGAGAAATTGCAGCGTGGGAGTTACCTGATTTGGGAGTGCATCAGTTCTGATCGCCAATTGGGAGGAGAACCAATATTTTCTTGTCACTTCACACTTGAAAAGTACATGCATCATATCATCCTCCTCCAGGCCACAGACTTCACAAAGTGGGGGCACTGTGTGCAATCTCCTAGCAATAACAGCTTTCAGAGGCACTGAATCATGAAGCAACTTCCACAAGAAAATTCTTGTTCTGGGTAGCATACCTGGTGCACGCCAGACTGCCTTCTATATGTCATTCATCCCAGGTGGCAGTGTGGAGAGAGGTTGCAACAACTTACAAGCTTCCTTAAAAGAGAATTTACCAGAGGTAGAGGATTTGAGCACCAGCCTATCATTCATTGAGGATCTCAGTGGTGGGGTTGGAAAAGAGCAAGCAATGAAAAGTGCTCCATGGAAGCCAAGGGTCTGTATCAATAAAGTCGTGTTCCAACCCCCCGAGTGCACATCTACCAAATCTGAAATTGTTAGATTCAAATCTCGTACACCATTATGCAGAAATAACAACCAAAGGTCATGCCATTGTTCTCCAATGACCTTACAGGTTTGACCATCACCCAATAACCATCTGACATGTGGTTTTAACACCTCTCTAGCATGCAACAGAGATTGCCAGAGCTTTGTACATCTGACCGGTATAGAAGCTAACCAAACAACAGACCTAGATAGGTATTTGGCCTTGAGCACTTTAACCCATAAGGAATTTTCACACTCTTTTGACACAAGCCTCCATAACATCTTAACTGCCATAGCTTTGTTTAGCATTGTAACATCTCTCAGCCCTAACCCTCCTGCAAATTTAGGAACAGTTATCTTCTCCCACGAGACCAGCCTCATTTTATTCTTATCCCCCGAGTTCCAGAAGAAAGCTCTGATTTTCAAATTAATTCTCTGCAGAACCGATTCAGGGATCGGACCAGCCCCCCTTGAGTAGAGAACCATTGGCTCAACCACTGATTTTACTAAAACGACCTTAGCAGCAGGTGAGAGTAGCTTTGCCTTCCAATTGTGTAGCTTTGCAACCACTTTATCTATCAAATAAAACCAACCCTTGATTTAGCTTTGCCTTTCTTTGTTACTATCTTCGTTTTGCTTGTTTGGTTACTTTGCATTTTCTTTCTTCGCCTCCCTCTTGACTTTCACCTTAGATACCTGATCTACCCACTGCTCTCTCCTCTTTTCCATGGCCAATTACCTTCATAGCTGCCTGCATCCTCTCCCATCGGTGCACACGGGCTGTGAGCCGGGTCTATACACTAGAATGAACCTTCCCACTTGTGTCCCAGCATACCGGCCGAGCATGTCATATTTCCTTCTCTCCCCCTCTGTCTAATCCATTTCCTTCTCTTTGCCACTAAATCAAGGGTTGGTTCTCGCCAAAATAAAGTTATATGGCGACACAGACATAGTTCTGAATGTTTGGTATAGTATCTAGAATTTGTGATTTTAAAACCATTAGAGATACGTACGTAGAATTTCAAGGTAAGAATAATAAACCAAAAAAAAAGAAAAAGATCGAGAAATTGTCTTGGATATTTTAATGATATGTCTAAATTTGATATTGAAATTGATTGTCACAAACTAAAGATCAATTCCAACTAAATTAATATAGAGTTTCCAAACTTTTCTTAACAATCAATCGTGTGAGTTGAAAAACTAATGCGAAGGTTTCTTACAATTAAGTAATAAAGGACTAAAGTTTCAAATCATAAACAAAATAACATTGGTTTGACTTACAAGTATGTTTGGTTCACATCAATATCTCAATGATATATATATATATATATATATATATATAGTAGATGGATAAAATACACTCTGGTGTACGGATCACCTACCGTACACCAGAGTCGTTTAGAAAATTCAAAAATCAAACAGTCGATCCGAACCGTTCAAGTTGTTCTTCATATTGAAAAACTCTTGGGGACGATCCGTACACCAGAGTGTATTTTATCACTTCTATATAAATATATATATATATATATATATATATATATATATATATATATATATAACCATTTAAATTGTAATATGGTGTAGAGAATTTGATTGATTTGATGATTTAACTAGTGGAATATATATTTACCAAAGTAAACCAACAGCTAAATTTATATGAATTGAACATTTAAATGATATATATTAGTTGTAAAAACGACATATATATGAGTAGGTGTTATTAGCATGTGTAGGTCACAAATGTAATATGAACATTCATGTTGGGTGCTTAGAGACATCAATTCAATTAAATTCATTCTGTTCAGATTAACGCAAAACAAATCTCAACAGAGATTTAAAAAATGGTCATTGATTTAGTGTTGAGATATTGAAATTAATTTTTTTTCGCCGTTGAGAGGAGTGCAACTCAAATGCATATCAATACCAAGGTTAATAATTATTACTAGTTTACAATATTTCTAAATACATTTTTTTTTTTTGAGGAAAAGGCCCGTATACTAAATATTTTATTAATAAAAATCTTACAATCAATATTACATACCTATATATACTTCTTTAATTTACGACATCATACAATATCAATCTAAATAATTAACCTATTAATACACACATAAAAACACACATAAGCAAATAAACTATAATTACATCACACAATTATTGAAAATTAAAAGGAAGAAAAAAAGAAAAAAAATGAAGATTCAAAAGACATATATAGTAGAGTTGTTCAAGTAAAATTAAAGAATAGGAGAGTGTCAATGCCACAAGTTTGAAATAATAAATACTATAATATAGGTACTGGATATGTCTCCGCATATCGGACAAATGGAGAGGAGCATAACTAGTTCTTCCCGGTTCCTCCTCGTGTACCGTCTTTGTACATTCAATCAAGCGAGAAAAACTAAAAAGCAAATGGGAGCCTCCGAATCCATCCTCTTCAAACAATCTCCAGTTCAACAATCCCTGGTACTTCTCTCAATTCATAAGTACTCCTCCCTCTCCGTCGATTGAATTTTTTTTAACTAAACTCTCAGTATGTCCAATTTCAGTTCGTAGACGAGATAACTACAGTATCACAGAGGATCGAAGGGGTCGATCCATTGCTTGAACGAATCCGAGCTCTCAAAATTGTAAGCACCCTTGTTGGAATTTTTGAAATTTAGTCTAAAAAATAAGGTTAGAAGGAGCTATTTTGCTATGAGAATTTGTTCTGATCTTCAAAAGGCAATCATGAATAATTTCGAAAAAGTACTTCTCAAAATACACTTATCCTTGTTGAAGGTTAAAGATGTGCAATTTGATTGTTTTAAAAGATTAAGTTGTTATCATTTTGTAGAGTCATTTATGAATCATGATTACTAAATCTGGTTTTTCAGGCAACTCCATTGCTTAAAAGCCCTCAATCTGAAAGCAGCTTGACAGATATCCTCTTGAAGAAACCATCTTCAGCCTCTGGTAAGAACAAGTGCTGAAATAAAAACAATGAAGTACTTGTACTATACACTATTCGAGTAGAGGACTTCAAATGTAGAAATTATAAATCACAGGAATAATCCTGGGATATGTCAGCATTTTTTTCTGTACTAGTTTCCAAATAGGAAAGATATCATGTGGTGTTGATTTCTGACCATATGTAGAGGTAGGCACCTGTACGATGAAGTTTTAATGAAACCTCGTATTACCACATAGACTTGAGTAACTTAGAATGATTATATTTATAACTATTAATATGAAATTGCATTTTTTATGCCTGTTTCCTTTACTAGGTACGTTGGATCCAAATGTTTTGTTAGAGCTTCTTTCTATATATCGTGAATGGCAAGAGAAGAAGGCCAAGAAAATAAGTCAAAAGCAGGTATCTTTTGCTGCTTCATTTTTTCTCCTTGTTCTTCTTTAGATGGGTAATGGGTTGGTCGCTGTTTTCTCAAACAACCAAGAACATGGCCAATTCAATAAGTATTGATACGACATTGTCAATATACTTTTATTGCCTGAAAGTTGCATAATTTTATTTCTTAGTTTGGTTTCAGTTTTCAGGAAAATAATTGTTTAAAATTGCCAGTTAGAACTTAAAATTAATTTAATAATTGATTAGTATCAAATTTGTCATTTAGGAAGAATTGGAAAACAAAATAGAGACAGTAGATGCCTTGGCTGCTAAACTTCTCCAAAGGTTTACCTATTCTGTTGCTGCCATGAGATCCACTTCCCAGAGCCTGGCCGAAGGTAATTTCATTCTATCTCACTATAGTTAGTAGATCACACAAGGCAGTCTATTATGATGGGTTGGCAGCTTGTAAGCTCTGGACAAGGTTGTGGTTCTCATCGTAAGTCAAATGGCTTAGGTCTGAACCCTTAACTGTCAGGATATGGTCGTGTTTCAGTATTGCTGAACTGTAAAAAGTTTTATTGGATTGATGGGCATGTCAAATTCTGCTTCTTTTATGGACACTGGATAGTGGTGTATTCAAATGATACATTTGGATAGTGAAATATTATAAATACAGACAAAATAATGCCAAAGAGGTGGATTGGATCTGACCTCCAACCTGTTTTCACTTTAGTTGTTCTTACCTGGAACCTGTTTGGTTAGGTTAATGTTTGCTATTTTTTTTTTCTCTGCTGCCTGTTTTGAATTACTTAAGTGTAATTATTTGGCAGTCTATCCATTACAAGTGGAAGTAGGAGAGCTGAAGGGAAGATTAAATGAAGTAATTAGCAACTGTGATGCACTTTGCAAGAGGATTTCTTCTCTAGGACCAGAAGCCTTGGGTGCTACCGTAACTCCCTTTGCACCAAGCAGTGCAAGGGAAGAGGAATCTAGTTTGCCAGACGATGAACTAGAAGTCTAGAACTCCTAAATTCTGATGTTCAATAGTTATTTTTCTTAGTTTCCTTTTTTGCTTTCTATATCAAATGGACTCCAGATTATGTATATGACTGCACTCCCAATTTTTTTTGAGGGGGTGACTTGAAAGAAATTTTAACAAGCTTATGCGCTCCTCGTTCAGAAATTATACTGCCCATTACAAGCAAAATCGGTGCCATATTACTTCGCTAGCCAAGCAGCCCTGCGACAGCTGTCATATATTGTAGTATTAGAGCAACATAAAGATATATCAAAGACTATACCAAAACCTGATATAAAGAAAACAACAGAGAAAGGTCATGCCAATAATAATCTGAAACCAAATGTCAAGTGCCTTCTCGTCGCGAACCTAATAGAAATTTATTTATTGAACTAATTCCATATAGGAGTCGATGTGGAGTTTGCAAATTAGTCAACATACAGCCTAAGTAGCAAACATATGCCCAGTAAAAAGAGGGCTTAGGCATCACAGAAAGAAGAAAATGAGCTCATGAATAACACTAAGTTTTGAATCAAGCAGTACGGAGGATGATGTGAACCCCACTGTCAGTGTCAACAAGGCCACTAATCTCACCAACCCCCAGTGCAAATGTTGCATCTTCAAATGGCTTTTGCATCTGCCCCCGTCCAAATTTACCTGTGTTTTCAAAAAATATTTTCAAAGTTACTGGTATTATCCATGTAAATTGAAACCGCTAAACCCCATTAACGTTGTATAGTCAATTCTGGTGTACTGGACCCACATGTATTGTTCCAGGACTAAACTGGTACTACATTCTATTCTCGTGCGGTAAATAAGAGCGAGTAAAGTCCGAATTAAGCCCCAAATCAAGTATGAAAAATTACTCTATCAAGGAGGAGATGGTTCTAAACAAGTAAACTGGTAACGTTATATCAGAACTTCTGACAACACATAAGAGAAGTTTCCTTTTCTGATTAATAATGTTGGCCAAACTAAAACCTCAAAGACTCATACTTCAATTATCTCCTTCCTCTAGCAAACAAGTCCTAGCAACTCATGAACAAATGAAAGCAAAAGTCTCCAAAAAACAATGCTTCAGGCTATGGCACGATGATAATATGGTATTGCATTGCATATTCCAATGTTAAATCATAGTAGCAATGCATGACAATCAAATCCACAGAGCTAACAAGAAAAAAACAAAATGCTGCATAATACGTTTAGGTCATATTAGCCTAATTATCCATGCTAGTACTTCTCAAACCAGGTTAGGCTTTATTCAAATTAGAAGATGACCTAAGAAGACTTCAACTATTACATTTCACTTCTCAGCTCAATTATCATACTTTGCAGGGACCATGAAAAAGCACAAACCATTCACTGTAGGCATTGTCAAGTTCTACTTTTAAGCATTTATATCTCACCACAACAGTAGAGTTAAATAAAATAAGCTGATGTTATATTCAATCATACCAATTGACAAAATATCAATGTTAAATAACCCAAGCCAACTCACTACATATATCTAACATTGTATTGAAATTTTTAGGCTGCATAAACAATACACCAAATCTTATAACACTTCATGGTTTGAGTTAAAGAATACATAATATCAGATCTTAGATCTAGCAAACTACAATCCATTGTACCTTTTTTTCCCCCCAAAATTCCAAAAGAGTCATAAGAAATTAGCTAAAAGCAAAACTATGTGCCTACTAGTTACATAGACATGTTCTATTATCTTGCAAAGAATCAATTAACCACTGCAACAACGCATAAGCCCATAACTACCTTATTAGTAATAGGTAAAAAAAAAAAAAAGATTTATACTATCTTGATATCTTGTTATAACTGTGGACATACTGTCTGGTTTAAATCTATGTGATTCAAACCATATATAGTGTTGATATAACTCAACCAAGCTTAAGCTGTACATCTGATGCGAAAAGTTCTCTTCGATCAAGGTTGAAAACAAATTATGCATTACCAAGACCCTAGATCGGAATATAAACCCTAAAGATCGTCAAATAGACACACAGAAACACACCTTTATAACAATTGTTCAATCGAATTTCACTTAATTGCGCAAAAACCATCAAATCGACCTTACACCCCATCATAAAACTAACCCCAACTCAAAATCAGCGAGTACAAGTACAACGATCTTACCTAGATCGCCGCCTCGCTTGGCGGAGCTACAGTCAGAGTGAACAGAGGCGAGATCGGCGAACTTAGCGCGGCCAGAGACGATATCCTCGCGCAGAGACTGAAGGCGCGCGGCCGCCGCCTCGCGGGTGGTGGAGGAGATGACGCGGCCGTCGGGATCCTTCCACGACGCCTTGCGCCTGGATCCCTCGTGCTTTATCAGAATGTGCGACGCTCTCACCTCCGCCATTCTCTTCCTCTCCCTTTCTCTCTCCTCTTCTTCTCTCTGAGACTGATTAAGCGCAAATATAACAGGAACGAAAAGAGCCATATCTCCAGGGACAGGAATTTTAATATTCGATTAATGTTAATGTTTTTCAGCAGAATTTTAGTTAAGAATTTTAGCTGGCATTTTGTAAGTTTGTTAATCTTAAATTTATAGCTAACTAATGCTTAAAAAATTATCTTTATTTCTGTCAAGTGCTCTATATTGGTGACAATTAATATGACTTTGCATCTATCTATATAAATTTCTAATAATGAATTTTTTTTATTTTATCTATACTTGTATGATTTAGTAATATGGTGCCATAATTATAACATCATGATCAACAAGGTGACAAAAGTCTAATTTCATAACGCTTGCGAAACCTAAATTTTAAGTGTGTTAAATTTACAATAGGATGCGGTTTTAATAATTGATGTGTAATAATTCATAATTTTAGCCGAATTGACATAAGGGTATATTTTGCACAGCTTTTTATAGTAGTTAGGAATAAACTAATAAAATATGTTTCTGCTGATCTTAAAATTCAAATGAAAACTAAGGAAAATTTTTATCAATGACAAAAATGTCCCTAACAATTTAAAAAAAAGACAAAATACCCTTAGAAATTTTAAAAAGAACACAACTATAGCCGTAATAGCATTGCCGTTATAGCTCAGCCCTATAGCGATAATGCTATTGCCGCTAATTGTCCAATTTTGGTCAGAAATTTTAAAAAGATCTTAAAATTTTTCGAAGGTCACAGAACTTTATATATTGTCCAATTTTGATCACCAAATTTTAATTTGTCATTGGATAATCTTTGAACTTCAATTTTGTCCAATTTTGATCATTCTGTCAGATCCCATCAAATTCCGTCTAATTGATACCGTTTGTGTGCAAATTTTGGGATGAGAATTAAAATAACTTCTCTCCTCTTATCTCGTGAACCTCTACTTCTCTCTCAACCTGTCTCTACAGAAACCTCTAGCTCCTTAATTTGCTTTTCTCAATCTCTCTCTCTATCGAAATTAAAACCTCCTTCGACCCTCTCTCTATCTCTCTCTACCGAAACCCTACCTCCTTCGACCCTCTTTTCTCCATCTATCTCTCTCAACCGAGATTAAACCTCCTTTGGCTGCAGAGGAGCTAGATGTTAAAAAGAATTTGTTATTAGGCACTGATTTGTAAAACATTTTGTGTCAGCAATTCACAATAAAAAGAATTTGTTATTAGGACAATTGCAAAATGCAGCCATTAGTTGTGTCAGCATTTCAAATCGTGAAAATTACAGTGAAAAATGACACAAGACGAAGACATTTGTCCTATATGCTAGTATTAAACGATCAAGAGGAAAAACTGTTTTGTATATGGTCTCACATTCCTTCACGATATCTACTGGTATAAAATGAATCAAAGGACAATTGCAAAATGCACTCTACTCATAATTCAATGTGTCAGCATATTTCAAAAAGCTAAGCCATTTTGGCCGCATGCGAAACAAATAACGTTGATTAGTGCATCACTATGCATCTTTATTAACCTGCCTATCAAAATATTTTTAGTAAATCAAAATATTTGAATGTAAATATAATTACAAAAAGAAATTAATTACCGTAGCTCTGTACGCAACAGAGATGGTACCAACTGGTACAAATACTGTACCAGCATCTTACTAGAGTCAGGAAGCAACAAAGAAGGAAAATAAGCATTAAAAGAAAATGTTCTATGATAAGGCAGATCTAATATATTTTTTTTTACTATTTGATCCTAGCTTCTTTTTGGTACTGTCATGGAGACATGTATACAATACAGTGTTATCTATGTCTATGTATAATTCATAAAAGTTTGCATTATTATTATCCAAGTTAAGCCCAAAAATGCTTTCCGTAGATAATCTTGCATTTTTCGTATTGTGAAAATGACTACAAAAATAGAAATAGAATAAAAATAAAGTACATAATATAACCTTTGAAGTACATCTGCTGTACCAGTCTTGTATTCAACCTGTTTGTACTGGTGTCGCTAGTTAGTATGACATGTCTTGTGATACTGCATGGTCAATTAATGCTTCTACTTGTACACTTCTACGAGTATGCTTGTTGATACCTTTTGTGCCTAATAAACAAAGTAATTTTGGTTTGTAGCTCAGCAACAAATAGGCTGATAACAGCAAAGGACCATGCATCAGTGCAAATAAACATTGGGCACTTGGATGAGAACGAGATTTATACTGGCCAACAAAAAGTTTGCATTATTATTATCCAAATTAAGATCCGTTTCAGAAATAAGCACGATTGAGAAGGGTCAATAAGACTACCTACAATAAAGGATTGTTCAATTTAGCAGAGAGACAGAAATCAAGACGAGAGGATGCGATTTGGTAGGATTTCGGTAGAGATATAGAGATGGAGATGGAGGAGATGAGAGAGTTTGAGAAGGTCAGTGTTTGAGAGATTGAGAGTGTCTGGTATACTTTCACACTTCATCGCAGGAGGTGAGAGAGAGAGAGAGAGACGATATTTTTTATTTTAGATTCACTAGGTTCTGAGAGGCAAATAAAGTTAATTTTTCTTTGAGAAATGCTAGAGTCTAATATATAGGACGGATGGACTCCGTCCAATACGATCGTTTTCACGTTTCTAAATTTCAAATAACCGATCCAAACCGTTCAATATGTTTTTCATATTGAAAACTTATAAGAAACCAATTTTTACATTTTTTCGAAATTTTTTATTATTTTTTGGCATTTTAGAAAATCGTTGATATTGGACGATTCATAATGTTTATATCATGAATTTTAAAAAATACCAAAAAAATAGTAAACAATTTCGAAAAAATGTAAAAATTGGTTTCTTGTAAGTTTTCAATATTGAGAATAGATTGAACGGTTCGGATCGGTCATTTGAAATTTAGAAATGTGAAAACGATCGTATTGGACGGACCCATCCGTCCTATATATAGGACACTAGCATTTCTCTTTTTCTTTTCAGATCAGATAGGTAAGAGAGAGACGAAGTAGATAAGAGAGACGAGAGGATGGTTTGATTCAGATCGCAAAATTTGCATCTAACGTCACCAATTTAACAGAATTAATTGGGATAGTGGAGGGATCAAAATCGGACAAAATTAAAGTTTAGGAATTACCGAAAGACAAATTGAAGTTTTGATGACCAAAAATGAACAACTTATAAAGTTTAGTGACCTCTCAGAAAATTTACTCGTTTTTTTTTCGGGACTGACACCTCTGATTTTTTTTATTTTTGTTTATTGCGCAACTTTTAGGAGGGTAATCATTTGTTAGTACGTTACATTAAATTTGTGCAGGTCTTTTTGTGTTTTTTTTTTCGTCGGCACCTTTTTCATTTTTTTTGTTTTACATTTTTTTTTACATTAAGCGTAAATAATGCTTGATATTTTTATATTGTAATTTTAAATTAATTTTGTAAATTAATGTTCATGGCTTAGTTACATCCATGTAGGGTTCTCCAAAATAACACGATACGATACGACACGAGTACGGAATTAGCATGACACAATCGTATTATCGTGTCGTGTCATAATCGTGTCGTGTTAGCAATTTTAAAAAATTAACACGATTTGACACGACACGACTAACACGCAACACAACATGAACACAAACTAACACGACACGAATATGACACGATAACACGAATTTAATTTTTAACATTACCAAAAATAACATCATAAACACACTTCTTCTTTTAAATTATTTTCCTACAAAATTATTTAATGTAATTTTATATTAAAATTTCAATTATAACCTTACTTTCTTTTTTAAAGTCTATTTATCTTTTTAAAATTTTTATTTTTTTAATCCGTTCAAATAATAAAGAAATGAATTAGCAAAAAAAATATAATCAACAATTAATCTGATAATTTTATACTGATATATATATTGAATTTCTAAAATAGTGAAATCAACTGCAACTATATTTTTTTCTCCATTTTAATATTTTAACATTTTTTAATAAATTATTATAAAAAATAAAGAAAAGTTTCTGACACGACTAACACAACGTGTCAATACGACACAACATGATCGTATCAGAATACGTGCTGTATTGCCACTTCTCACCACTCAGCACGACACGGCACAATTAAAAAAGTAGTTCGTGTCAACACGACACGACACGACACGACACGACACACACAATTAGATCGTGCTAGAGCCTCGTGTCGTGTCGTGTCGTATTGACACGAACTACTTTTTTAATCATGTATACATATCAGTACAAAATTATCGGAATATTTTTATTAAAAGATTAATTGATGATTATATTTTTTTCTAACTCATTTCTTTATTTTTATTGTTTGAACCGATTAAAAAAATAAAATGTTTAATAAAATAAATAAACTTTTTAAAAAATACAGTTATAATTTAAATTTTAATATAAAATTAAATTAAATCATTTTTTAGGAAAATAATTTAAAAGAAAGAGTGTGTTTATGATACTATTTTTGGTAATGTTAAAAATTAAATTCGTGTTATCATGTCATATTCATGTCGTGTTGGTTCGTGATCGTGTCGTGTTGCGTGTTAGTCATGTTGTGTCAAATCGTGTTAATTTTTCAAAATTGCCAACATGACACGATTATGACACGATAGGATAAAACGATTGTGTCGTGCTAATTCCGTACTTGTGTCGTGTCGTGCCAACACGATCGTGTCGTGTCATTTTGAAGAACCCTATATAGATGTAACTAAACCATGAACATTAATTTGCAAAATTAATTTAAAATTACAATATAAAAATATCAAGCATTATTTGTAAAACAAAACAAAAAAAATGTAAAACAAAAATAATGGAAAAGGATCGGACAAAAGGGGAAAAAAAAACCTGCGCAAACACAAAAAACAGAAAAAATCTGTGAGACGTACCCAAAAAAAAAAAAATAGAGTTGTATCGGAAATACTAAGGCTGGGGCTACAGCGGCACTGGTACATCAAAAAGTGCACGAACACAAAAAACAAAAAAAGTCGGTCAGATGTGCAAAAAAAAAAAAAGGACTATAGCGGCAATTGTATTACCGCTATAAGGCTGGACTATAGCGGTAATACTATTGTCGCTATAGCTGTGCTCTTTTTATAATTTCAGAGGGTACTTTGTTTTTTTTTTTAATTGTTAGGGGTATTTTTGCCTTTTATAAAAATTTTCCGAAAACTAATCTAAGATATTTTATTTTTATAAATTAAAACCTTGGCCGCATTTTAAAGTTTAAAATGCGGTAAAAAAATAGAATCAATTTTTTTACACTGTTATTTAGATAAATTAAAAATGGTTTAAAAATTAAATATATTCGGAATTTTAAGGTAGTTCATGTTTAATCTATAGAAAAAAAAAGTTATTCCTTCATATGACATGCAATCTGAATCATTTAATTTATCGTTGATCGATCAATCTAAATATATTCTAGAAGTTTATCCTTAAAAGTCGCATTGGCTTTTTAAAAATATTTTTTTTGTTAAATATATTAAAAATAGTTGTACCAATCATCTAATATTGTTATTTATATATAAAGTAGATATAAAATAAATATATTGAAAAAATATATTTTTTTATATATTGATAGATTTAATCATCAAAATTTATCAAATGACTGCAAAGCCGCCTCCCTCATTCATTTAAAATGAGTTTACCTAACCGAATCTTTACGATAGATATAAATGTAAATAATGATACTAAACCTCACAAAATTTTTACGTAAATACTAAATAGTAATAATATTTAAACATGTCACTAAATTCATGAGCTAATAATAATAATAAAATCTTTCCTCGTAAAATTCAATATCAAATTTTTTTATAAAAATAAATTGAAGTTTTAATTCGGGAATGATGAGGTACATCAACCAGAGTTTATCATCCCATCATCACGTATTTTTCTCTTTCTATTTTTGGAATACTTATTCAGCACGTCGCTCATTTCGTTTTTGTTTCTGTTGCTTGTCCATGTCGTTGATTTCCTGTCAATCTGTGTACTCACCCCTCCCCTCCTAACATCTTTACTTCCCTCCTTCCCCCACTTCATGTCGACCCCCACCCCACCCCACCCCCTCCCCTCCCTCCCCCCACCAATTGTCCTATAAAATAATATCAATTGTCTTGTATACAAGAACAATTGATATCATTTTCTTAGACAATTAGAATGTATAAAAAAAATAATTGGTATTATTTTCTAAGACAATTAAGATGTATATAAGAACAACTGGTATTATTTTCTAAAACAATAATTAAGATGTATATGAGGAAAATCAGTATTATTTTTAGGACAATTAAGATGTATATACGAATAATTAGTATTATTTTTTAGAACAATTAAGATGTAGGACAATTAGTATCATTTTCTAGGACAGTTAGTATCGAGAGGTGGGAGGCCAAGGTGATGTAGGGGAGGATGAGTGTAGATGCCAAGAGGGGGTATGTAGACGCTGGGTACCCTCGCTACGGTGGGAATGGGATAAACACATGATTTATGGTGATGATGCTAAGGAGGTGTGGTGTTAAGCAATTTCGATTTTAGTTCGAAAATAGAGAAAAAAAATTATGTAAAAATTTTACAGCTGCGAGAAACAAATTGGTTTAAACTTCATTTTAAATAAATCGGAAGACGATATTTTTAAAATTATTATCTGCAATCTAAATGTTATTTAATTTTAAATTATGAATGATTGTGGTCGATCATAATTGAAAATGAACTGAAAAATTCCACGTATGTTATAACCAGAACTCGCAAGAGTGTAAACACACTATAGCAAACATTACTAGTACTGCTAAAATCAAACGTCAAAAGACGTTTGAGCTCCACAAATGTTGTTGAATTTCAATTTTCGAAATTACAACTATAAATCTGATCAGCTCAATTTTAAATCTTTTTAGAGATCAAATTTTATCTCTTTTTCAATTTTTTTTTTGAAGTTTAGAAAACCCTCATGGAATGTAAAAAATAAAAAAATTTACTAATTTAGTCTTCAAGATAATTTTATTATGGAGATTATATTTAACGATTCAGATTAGCTCCTTAAAACATTATAATCATTTTGGACAGGGTCGTTTCCGCATAAAGTCGTCCCCAATCCTAGGGTTTTAATTTCTCACACTCGGTCTGACGCCTCTTTCTGCCTCTCATTCGCATCTCTCTCGTTTCCTCTCGCTTTCTCCGATCTCCTTCTCTGACAAAATGGCCGGCCTCCCTGGTCCATACTCCGGCGTCAGCACGCTCGCATTCGTAAGCCTCTCTCTCTCTCTCTCTCTCTCTCTCTCCCGATCTCGAATTTGGATCTAACTTTCTGTTATTCTTTTATAATTAACTTGGGACGATGAATCTGATCCGTAGGTTGCGCGTGCATCAGCGTTTGCTTTCGGAGCAGTTTATGGAAGCATCAAGCTATCCGTTCTAAAGGTCAGATCTCGATTCGCTCTCTTTTTCTTTTCAATTTTGATGGTTTAGGTGATTTTATTGTTTCCCAGTATTAGTTCTCGATACTGGGCACTTATGATTGGATGCAACGATATGTAATTATGGGTTTAACTAGTGTTTTATTTAAACCAGTTTGTTGCATAGATGGTTTGTGCCCAAGTATGAAATTCTGAAGCTAATGAAATCAATTAGAACACTTTTTACTAAATTGATTGGCTAAGTTACTATTAAAGTTTGAATTGTCCATGCCTGAGGCTGAGGCACTGTTGATTTGCTTTTAGCCTATACATGCTTATTTTTTTTCTGGGAGGTTCAACATCACTTTATCTTTGGATTTAGGGTTCAATTTTCATATGCAAATCGACTGATTTGGTTATTTGGATTGTGCACTGAAAATAAATATTGCAATGAATTTAGTGAGTTGTAACAATTTTGCTTTAGGCCCTTATAAATGGTGTTGCATTTCCAGCTTGCTAGTTATTGGTTAGTTGATTTTCATTTTGTTATTGAGGAAAGGTGAAGGCATTTGAACCATCTTTATTAATTCTTTGTTGCTAACTGCATTTTCACTAATCTCCTAAGTGTTTTTTAATGTTGGCCAACTTTGTGTAAAGAGTTTTTTTTTCCCCCCTAACTAAGTCCTATTCTAGTACAGTCTTGTTCTAGTTGTTAATTACTTAAATTGCTTATATTCAATCTCTTCAAGTAAAGTACCTCTTTGTATCCTCAAATGTTGACAGTTGATTGGCCTTCTATTATGTTGGTTTGTATGTTGTTATTATCTGAGTGTGTATCTCTTATTATGTTGATTGGCCTTCTATTATTTTGGTTAAGTTTGTTTGCTGTTTTCTGTCCTGAAATTGGTTGTTAATATTTGATTTTGGTCAAGTTGGTAGCTGCTGTACCTACTGGTACTGAACTTTCCTGGTCTGGCATCAGCCAAATTAATCAATATGTTGTTTTTCTTTTGATATGTATATGACCACCTGCATGTGGGTCTTTTGCTTGAAAGTAACAAGATTTCTCATTTCTGATACAGTCTCAAAAGAAGGCCCATGAGAAGGCTGAAGCGAAAGCACACCACTGAAGAGTTTTAGAAATTGAGGGTCTTGCCTGAATCAATAGTTTTCTGTTCATGATTTCTTCTAGTTCTCATCTCCTTTAGGATTTTTCCTCTTTTTGCAGTATGTATGCATAATAATTCTTCCTGAGGCTTCAAATCTGGAAATATGGATTCCATATTGATTTGAACTTGTGTTGACTTCAAATTTACACCCTTACTTTTCTTGAAAGTGAAAGAGATGCTGCAGTTCAAGCTGTTTTGGCATACTTGCTTTTCTGTTATCTTTTTGTTCCATAATTTGTTCTTTGTACCTGCTATATCCTAGCTGAGTTTGTGTAGATTTTGCCTGTCAAGTGTATTTCTTTTGTTTGAAAATTATCTAATAGTTGCAAATACTGCTACAAACGGTGTTGTTGGCAGAGTTAATTATGAGGAAATTGTGTGCGTTACCATTAGATTTGCAAAAGTTTCTTACGTCTGTCTAGTTAGTAACTTTTAAATGAGGCTATACAATACCACGATATAGTGAGGACATTTTTGTACTTTGTTCACAAATTTAAGAAAGGCTTTTGATCTCATGAAATACCCGTCTATAAATCGGTTGTATAATGTGTTTGCATGCATGAGTTTAGCTTAATTTTTAAGTTAGTAATCTAATTTGTTAATCTACAATTGTCAAACGAGTTTGAGGTCCAGGAAGTTAGTACTCACATTAGTAATCTAATTTACTAATTTCAGCTCAAATACTAACTTGTGATGTTGCCAAATGCCCCCATGATAAAAAATAGACACAGATGAAATAGAATTTGTGTTGACTTCATTATCTAGGTGGAGCGAAGCAGAAATTTCAGTTCATGTGATTTCAAGAGAAATCTCATATGAAACAGCAGATGAAATTTGTCGGAAGATACTTCTGATCAGCCAAAACTCTGAATTCCGTAGGTTTTGTTGATTGAAATTGTGTGACCACTCTTCCGATCAACAAAATTTATTCCTTTAAATTGAATTGAACTTTACTCTCGCGCCTTGCGACTTTCGATCAGAGTATTAACTTCTTATGGACCAGTAAACGTAGTAAAGTTGTGAAGTTTTAGTAGGAAAGCTGTCACAAACAGTCTGGTATGCATGTTACCAAATTTGAACTTTCCCTGTTCTTTTTCTTTCTGGACAAAATTGCGAAGTCTACGTGCATCATAAGGACCACTGTCCACTGGTCATGTGCTGATGCTTCATAGTTTCATTAGAGCAAACAGTTAGTCAGTGTTGGTGCCTAGAAAAACCCAACCATTTAAATTACTAATTTGAGTTCTTTTGCATTTCATTTTTCACTAACTTGTTAGGTGGGACTCGTTTTATCTTTTGGGTTCGTAATGATACGAAGTAAATCGAGGCGTTACTCTGAAGTACTTAATTAATTGTTGAACCTCTAACAGTTCGTTTAACGTTTTTCGAGTTATACACGTGTAGTGTACATATCATTTTCAGAAATAAGTTAGATACAAATGTTTATCACTGCCTTACGAAAGGAAAAGAAATATATGCGATCATGCTATCCTAAAGAAGCATCAACTAACAAGACCACAAATGCAAAAAAAATAATCATTCAGTTTTAGTATTGCAAAATAATGATATGCATAATATATATAATATATTAATCTCCATATCCCTTGGGTCTTGGCACTAATTACTGCATAACCACCGAAGCAGTAATTTAAAATAGAATAGCTAAAGGCTCTGTTTGGATAGGTGTGGGAAGAAGGAAAGAAGGGAAGAAGTGAGAAGAAGTATTGGGAAGTGTGTAACTTTGTGAAAAGTTTGGATTGTTTATAATTTATTTTTTTCCTTCTTCTTTTTTCCTATCTTCTTCTCAACGCATCCAAACGGTGTCAAAGAAAACTACTTTTTTGAACAAGTCTAGCTTGATTTAGGCCCAGACTGTTCTCTTAAGCTAGCCTATCAAGCTGGCCCATGTATTAGTACATAAAAGTAATATACAAATTTAAGATTCCTAGTAGGTAGTATCTCTCTGTCTATAGATACTATATAGTCCGTCCTAGGGGTGCATAACGTGGAAAACGACCACGAAAGTGATCATTTTCGTTAACCGTTGCATTGATGCACGAAATTTTTATACTTATTACGTTGATTGTTGAATCCGTTTAACACATGTTGCGTTGATTGTTCCGTTAATGGGAACGATCAAAACGGTTATAACCGTCTTTGACTACCTAACTATTTTGCATTTTATTAAGATGTAAGAAAATAAACTATTCTGCATTTTGTATGAAACAGAGATAAAGAAATGACAGGTTAGGTCACGCGGGAAAGGGGGAGGAGGCACTATAATCACCTCTTGCTCTCGACGGTGATTATACTTGGTGGTGTAGAGGCGAGAGAGATAGATGTGACTGTGTTCGGCGGAGAAATGACGGAGCGACGCTGTAGAAATCTAATTTTACTCATTTCTCCCTCGATCTCTCTGCTGAGGTCCTCTGCAATCTAATAATAAAATCATAAAAAAAATTAGACGAAATGCGCGAAATAAACGACCACGAAACGTACCAGTTTCACTAATCGTTCCGTTCTGAAACGAAATAATATTTCTATTTGCGTTGATTGTTCCGTTCCTTAAACGAAACTAAAATCGTTATCCGTTATCGTTCAGTTTCGAACGAAACGAAACGAAAGAACGGTTGAAACGGCTATCATTTTCAGCCCTAGTCCGTCCCTTGTATTGATCGCTGCAACCTGGACCATTTACCAAACGCAAAACAACCATTGTTCACCACTTAACTGACTTTGCATTAATTCTATTTATCAGATTAGTTCATTTTGATCCTCTGACCAAGAGGAGGTTAATTGGCGAAAACTTTTGTAAGAACCTGCTTAGTGCTCTAGGGAATGCCGAGTTAACTTAGAATCTTATCTTGAAAACATAATTAGCTTGAGCATGTCTCGTTGGAACCTTTTCTATGATAGCATTTTGGTAACTTTTGCATAAATGTGACTACCTAGCTAGTAGGATAAGACAAACCAAAACTCAATTAATTTGCTTCTACGACTACGAATCCTGTCATCCTGTGACATTTCTTTGAAAATACTTTCATGTAGCGACAAAAGTGGAAGTTGCGTTCTATTACAAATTTTCAATTGTGTTTGTGCTGGAACAAAAAAAAAGTTGCAAAGAGAAATATGCAAAAGTTTGCTGAACTGCCAGCTGTCAACAAACGATTGATCTTCATGTTTTTCTTGCTGGCTTTCCTTCCAATTTTTATTTTTGAAAAGTGACCCTTCCATGCATGGTTATAACGGAATAACAAGTGAAGTGGCGGGGAAGTAAAGAACCCAGTAACCATCGTTTTCTTATATCATTTTTTATGATTTCCTAAGCAAATTCTCTCTAACCAACATTCCCACCATATTTCTACCGCCTCAACTCTTTCTCTCTCTTTATCTTTTCTCTACTAACCACTCTATCAATCTAGACCTTGGCCTTGTCTTATCTACACACCTATTAATTATTAGTTTGGCACTTCTCTCATAAATACTATAAGTCTATAACGTAGTGTACGTTGTGTAAATAAATCACCATAGAACTCTTTACTCTTGAAGAATGGAAGGAGAGGATGATGGTATTGTGCTTGTGGGAAGAGCTGAGATCGATACCAGTGCCCCATTTCGATCAGTAAAGGAAGCTGTTGCGTTGTTTGGAGAAAAGGTCCTGGCTGGAGAGGTCTATGCCGGTCGCATTAGTGAGGTAGTGTATATACATCTCTTTTTTCTTAAATTCAATACTAAGCCAATTTATGATATTGTAGAAATACGATCAATTTCTTGCTCGATAAATTAAATAAATTAAGGCATTACCTTATTTTCTCTCCCAAAAGAAACATGTACGATATTTATCAGATGACATTTAGGTATTTAACCTCTAATTCAACATCTCCTATATTTCACAAAATATTTAAGTATTAACTTCTGAATTATTGTGAACTAGAAAGAGGTATATTTTGTCAGGAAAGGGAGGGGAAAGGTTGTGAGGTTGTTTTCCCATCCGATATAATAATGCAACCAGGAACTAGTCTATGATAAAATAACTTTCCTACAATATCTTAATTGTATCAAATTATGCAATATATGGGTTCCTAGATCATAACATCTGTTAATTTAAAGATTCTATCAAATTACTTTAGTTATCAGCTTACTGAGACTAATTAAATGATGTGTGTTGTTGCAAAATATCATAAATAGTGAAAGACTAAGATAAGCTTAGCAAATTATATTACTTCAGATTAATTATTTTGCATTATAAATGTAAAAACAACTCTTTAATATATTTTGATGAGTCTTAAGTTATTAGTTATCACAACTAATTTGAAAACCGTACTGCTCAATTAAGCAAAACAAACAAACACAAACCATAAACGACAATAGAGAGTCTATATAACCAGTTACTGTCTTCAGTATTCTTGGGCCACTTGTACATTTAGATTGAAATGCATTTCTTGTTAGCGAAGCAAAGTATTGCCAACAACCTTATCACAACATCGCTTGCAACAGTATAAACAAATTTTAGAACAAAAACCTCTCTGTTTTTATTACATTACAAATTACAAATTAACATAAAGGTCTTTAATTACGGCCCAATTGATTTAACATGTCCCAACACATGAATAAAATTGGGCTCAGATTAATAAAATAAAAATCAATATCTAATTACCTAAACAAGAAGCGTGGCCCATTAATTAATACTAGGTAGAGACCTATCTAACATCTGAATTTACAAACAGGTTCTTCATCTAATTCGAGTTGAGACTACATAGTTTATATCACAAATATATAACATAATTATAACTAGTATTAAACCCACGGAACTAACATTTATAAATTTAACTTTCTGCACCATTCATGTATATATTAGATTCGAGCAGCAGCGAGCAGGATGGAGAAGACAGAATCACGCCAAGGATCTATGTTGGCAGAGCTTGAAGTTGCAAGGCGAGAGCTCGAGAGAGAACGAGCTGAGAACAAAAAGTTGGCAGGACGAATCAGCGCACTAAAGGAAGAGCTTGACAAAGCGAAGGTCGAACTGGAACAGCTGAAGGATCGTGAATCGTCTGACAAGAAGGTCATTGAGTTGGAGACTGAGGATTTAAAATTCATCGAAATTTCAAATGAGGTTGAGATTGAGAAAACCCCAGCTAATCCAACAGTTGAGTTGCAAAAGAAGAGGTATGTCACATTTGCTAGTCCACCATCTGTGACTCACACACCGCCCGTGACAACAACCATCATGTTGGAAAGGCAATTTTCTCTTGGAAATGAATGCGATTCGTTTAAAAGCAAGAAGAAGAGTAGCAAGAAGAAGCCTTTGATTCCACTAATAGGAGCCCTTTTCATTAAGAAGAAAGGTCATGGTCTTGATGCATCTCCAAGCAATCGTAATCATGTGTACTATTAACCATGCCTAGATAAATTTTACAAACAAAATTATATAGAAAGAATGATATTTTGCATCTTTTTTTTTTCAAAATAGAAGATCAAAAAGCTATCTGCTAATCTACACCTTTTATTTAAGTCGGTTCGGTTCATATATATCCAAACTAAAAGAAGAAAAAAAGAAAAGAAACCTCAGCCGTCTTAACAGAAAAGTGGAGGTTAGCACTTAGCAGATGAAATTATGATTTTGATTGAATACTGTTTATTTTCTTATATATATACGGTTTCATTGCTTATATTTTGGCATGTGTCTGTTGTAAGTTGATCTGCCTTTTGAATAACAGAGTGAACATACACAATACAACTATTGAGGAGATCTGTTTCTTAATTTTATCTTTATATTACCTACCACATTTGCTTTTCACGTGTTATGTGTAATTAAATTCAAGCAACTGCGTTTAGGATTTATCTGACAATCAGAAATTAACACACACACATCATTTGTTCTGACTAGATAATAGATTTACTGATTTACATGACTCATAAGGATGGGAGATTGAGAGAGACAGAGACACTAAGTACAACATAACTACTTGTTCATGCATATAAACAAAATATCAATACTACAGATCCTCCAAGTTTGGTGCTCTTAACCTAATGTCTTGTGATGACGACTTGTTGAAGAACTCGACACAATCTGCTATCGCCTCATCATAGTGCTGATTCAATGGATGCAAATTTGCACTGCATGACTGCTTGGGTGTATCAGCAGAGTTGCTTTCCTTTGAAATTATGAGGGAGCTTTTAACTGAAATTTGTGGCCTAGATGAGGGAAAAGAGAAGAACCCCAGTAGTATCTTTGTAAAGCCATGCACTAACCTAGCTGGCCAGATGCCAACTCTAGCTCTGCCTTTCTGGCCTCTGTGGGTTGCTTTCACAACCTTAAAACTCTTTGCTTGAAATTTGGACATTCTAGAGAGAGACCCTAGCCAGATACTCCACTGGTTATGTGGTGAAAGGTACTTATTCCTTGAAAAAGTAGGGTATGGTTTGAGAGGTCTACTTTAGGAAAAGATTATTAGAAAGATTTGGTATATAATTAAACCTTAGACTCAAACCAGGAGTACAACTGGACTAAGTAGAAAAATAAATTCATCTCTTATGTCATTTCCATATTTATATTTGCTTGAATAAATCATGGTACATGATTCTATATAAATGAAGTTCACTGTTCACCACACTTCATTGTTTAAAATCATATATAATATATAGTTTACATATATCCTAGTGCACTCATCTCAAGAATCTATAAGCATTTCAAATCCATAATTAAGTTTTTATTTTTTAAATATTAAAAAAAAAGATAAATATTTTGTTATTGTTGAAAACAGCAGCAGATTTTCATAAAACTTGTTGCGAAAGGGCAGAAATTTTCATAGCATACAAGATAATTATTTGTGTGTGTGTGTGTGTGTGTTTTTTTTTTTTTTTTGTAAATAGCATTTTTATTTTTTTATTATTTTTGCTTCAAGTTGCACTTGAGCTGAAAATTCATCATTGTGAAATCGTTTTCTTAGAAAATATAAAAATGACAGTATCTCCCTATATTCATTTTCTTGAGGGGAAAAAAATGGAGTTCACAGTATGCATAATTAACTATATCAAACAATAATAATTTGTCATGCAATCTCTTGCTCTACACATTTAATGGTACGCTGCGATTAAGACAGGTTATCTTTAGTATGTGGGGTAAAGCTTAGTAGTGGAAAATAAAGGCCATATGGCATCATCATTGGAAACTGACCTTCGTAGTGCCTTGCAAATCAATATATTAGGAACTTGGATATGTCCTTGCAATTAAATTATACTGACGGCGCTTTGCCGTACGATGCATTTTCTCGTACTAATTAATGCTCTTGGATATGCAGTTGGTTCATGAACCATAATTGATGAAATTAATTAAGTCTGATGAATTTTACATGAGGATCCAATCCATCCCTACTTAAGCTATTATATTTGTCATTTTAGTGATATATCCAAAAATCCAGAAACAAATATTTTTTTCGTGCTGGCCCCTTTTTCCGTTTTGAGAAAAAGATAAATATCAACAATAATTTCAAATGAAACTAACATTATTTACAAATGATTTAAGTTTAATATTAGATAACTACGAAAAAATTTTAAACGTCAACAAATGCTCCCGAGTTGAAATGTAACAATACAAATGTTGGTTTTCTTGTTGTAATGGTGTGATCTAACGATCGAGGGAAAATTTATGAAAAAGGAAAGAGGTTGCTTGTGTTTTTTTTTTTATGTGCGCGTTTGCGGAAAGGATGTGTTTGGTTGATCTTTCTTTTATGATTGGACTATACTTTTTAATTTGTGTATGGTACATATTTTATTTTGGAAGGGAATGTTTGCGTCATTTCTGGGGTACTTCCGAAAAGGTTTACTTGCTGAGGTATGAGACAGAGAAATTGCTTATGCATGAAATTTTGTTATACATCGTTGTCCAAACAAATTTAAGGGAAAAAAATATATAAAATTCTTTTGATATATACTTATGCAGACTCTTAATTAATTATCATTTTAATCATTTGATATATACTTATGCAGACTTTTGATATATATTCTTTTGTTCTATCCAATTATGAGTAATTAAGCTGACACGTGGTTTGCCCTTGTACGTGTAAATTAATGTCTGTGTGCCATCATAGTAATACCAAATGCCCTGCTGCAATTAAGTGGAATTGGAGTCGATTTTCTTGTAATATTCTTTCATCTTTTTTTTTTTTTTTTTTGGGAAACAGGTGGAGAATTATATTGTTTAAGAAGAATGTAAAATCTTTGGATTGACTTTTTCTTGTTATAATTAGAAATTATTAGTGTTAGAACGTTATTTAATTAACAAGTGGAAGTAGATTATGATCATTTTCCTGTTTTTCTTGAGAAAGAAAACGATTAACAATATATCTTTCACAAAAATGATAGTGAACGCTGACCATGTCTTCTTTAATTTAATATTTAACTTTTTTTCCACAAAAGAAGCTACTTACTTTCTGCTACGCAATTAAAGTTTGACAAGTGTAGTCATTATGCAAAGCACTAATATAGTAATATTAAATGTTGTACTATGTTTATCTTTTACTAAAATCATTTGCGCTTTATTTATTTTTATTGCTAATTAATATCTGAACCTTATCATGACAGCGATAGCCCGTGAAACCAAACCTCCTTTGAAGGTTATGTTATGTGGTGTTTCATGTAGCAGGTTGTGAGCCTTGTTGTACATTTTGTTTCCATTATATAGTGCCATCATATTGTATGATATGTACATCAAAGGTGACATAAAAATTTGCTAACCTTGTCGGTGATTGAATTAAAAACGTTGGGCTTTCTCAGCCCAGATATGAGGCCCTTTTAATTAACTGAAAACAGCCACGTTACACAGTTTTTTGAACCCTCAAAACAAGTGCCCAAAAAATCCTTCAAAAAGGCAAAAAAAAAAAAAAAAAAAACGCTGAGAACTGGATTTAGCACACAAACCCCCTTTATTTGTCCAACACCCACATTTTTAGAGCTGAAATTTTGACCGTTATTTCGTTTTGTTTCATTCAAAATGAAACGAAACAGCTAAGCAATATGGTTGCGTTTAAAAAAATAAAACGGTTAACGAAACAATAAAACGGTTTCGTCCATGTGTAAATCACGAAAATTTCATCAATTTCGATCATTTCGTATAAAATGAAACGGTAAACGAAATTAATAATTAGTTTCATCAACGAAATAAAACGGTTAACGAAATACCCTACTTTCGTTACCGTTTTGCAGTCCTACACTTTTTCCCTCAATTATCCTTTTTTTTCTCCTCCACTATAGGATCTTTTATTTTTTAAACCTTCACCAAAAAAAAAAAGGATAGAGAGGTTCAATGTAATGCCGCCCAGTATTAAAAATGACGAATTTTTTTCCCTTTTTTTCCCATGTAATGGGCTCTAACTTTTGACGCATACGAAACAAAATTTGCGAAGTAGTTTTTAGATTCAAGATTTAAACTTAATTCGAAATAATCCAACTAAGGTTTCAGCTCGTTCATCAATCCTGATAAATATTGCATGCAAAAATAAAATCACTTCTACAATTTTTTTTATCGAGGATCGAGATTTGCTATTGCACACCTTAAATTAATGATTGAAAAGTGGACGCAACATACAAGAAATAAAAAGATGGGCCCGCCATGTTCTTCCATTTGAGTTGGATATTATTTTCAATTATTGTAGACGCTGCAGATCACTCTTAACATGTATGCCTTGTAATTTATTCTCCACAAGCATTGGGAATAGGGCTGCAAACGAGTCGAACACGAGCAAGATGACCCTAGCTCTAGCTTGACTTTACTCGAGCTCGAGTTAGTCGAGCCGAGCTTTAACGAACACAAGCCACTATCGAGACATAAACGAGCTTAATTATTACAATTTTTTATATATATTTTAAAAGTTTTAGAGTGAGTACTTGTAAACTAATTAATATTTTTTTATTTATATTATTTATTTCGTATGTTTTAACGAACATTAATATTTATATTTAAGAAATAAGTATATTTTGTATCAAATTGAGTACTAAATATAATAAATTATATAATAAAATCATATATCTAGCTTGACTCGTTATCTTATCGAGCCTTAACGAGACGAGCCGAGCTAACTTGTTAACAACTCGAGTTGTAACGAGTCGAGCTAATACAAGCTTTTGTCGAGTCAAACACGAGCGAGCCACGAGCTACGAGCTTTTCTTGCACCCCTAATTGGGAATGCAGCTAAAAATCCTCTGTATCTGCATTGTTCATTTCCGGTTCATTTAGAAACTATAAATTGAAGAGAAGTATATTATGTGGTTAATCCCTTTTAGTATAGCAATATTATAAAATACATGATAGAATTAAGGTTTTAATCAATTTAGCCACAATAAATTAACATTAATTTATTCAATTTTATGTTACCGTTTTCTATAACCTAAAGGATTTTTCAAAAACAAAAGAAAGATTTAATTAGCATCATGAGCAAATGGAAATGAGCGTTGATTCTTGAGAGGTTTGATTGATAGCACATTGAGGTTTTCAATATTTTGCTATGCAGTATATCTTGGTGAGACTAGCATGGCTGCACCGACCAAATCTGTGATTGAAGCTATGCATGTGTTTGCTTTTTATTTTTTAATTGATAACTGACAATGGCCTGAATGAAATTCTGTACTTCTTCAGAAGCGTGGATACAGATACAGTGCATGTTGAGCCAATATTTTTCAGCTGTTCCACGACCAACCAGTGCGACGATCCACACAGGTAAATATGTTGAAAGCATCTCTACTCTTAAGGCTATGTGGGAAAAGAGAAGGGAAAGAATGGAAAGAGAAGAGTACATTTTAAATTTAGGTGTAATCATAAGTGTCTCTCTCTTTACATTTTTTATAGAAGAGTTCAATCTCATTCTCTCTCATTCTCCTTAATTTTTCTTCAAATATCAGTTTCTGGAGCAGGGTAATAAATTTGGGCATGAATTGGTCAGCTACCCTTCTTTTTCACTCTCTTCATTCACCTATTCTGAAGCAGAGTCTAAAAGAAAATCATGTAGGTATGTGTGAAATATGAAGGAAACCTTTTGATTTAGTTAAGTGGTTATTTGAAATGTTATTCGGTGTTTCAATGTAGGAACATGTTTAGACAAAGACAAATCCATGTTCTCATCTTGATATATTTTAAAAAAAAACTGTTATCAAAGTAGCAAAGTTTTTGTCTAGACTTGAAAAATTAGTAATTTAAATTATATATATTTGTACGTGGACTTTATCGCACGAGTAAATTTTAATTGGATTTAATTGTGATATTATATGCTCATGCAGTCGTGCTTATTCTGAATTTAGATTCTCTATTATTTAAATAGACGGATGGTTCTTTAAAATAGTTGCTAATTGTACTGTTTTATTAGTCCATATTAAAATTAAATTTATGAATGTTTCAAAAAATTGGACTTAGTAAGCTGACTTTACTAATTCAAACATATCCAAAATTAAATATGCACTGCAGTGGTTCTATACAGCTTCGGCTGCATGGCTGTGCGCCACATGGTATCTAATGTGAATTTAGTATGAGGCACCAAAATGTGCAATAATTGGTGGCCGCCCACACCGGTGTTGTCAAGTTGGGGAACAGTAAAATCCAGGAAATGCTCCTTAAATTTGATCTCTGTTGGTACTTGGTAACACATGTACCAGTGGACAAACTAGATTAAATTTGAGAAATGTAAGCGGAGGAGGAAAGGACAAAAGAGCATCTGCATAAATGCCGCCTTAATCAGAGGAAGAGATTAGAGAGGGATTTAGTATCAGGACCTCCCTAACACATATAAAACGGATTAAATCTTAGTATCTTACTAATGAGGATGCAAGTTATATTTAATTTCTTCTGTATTAACTATTCATTTATAAATGTTTAGTTCAATACATCATTTTTTATATATAAAAATAATAAAATTTGTAAAGTTTTGAGATATAATTTACTTTTTTCGTGCATAGAAAATATTGTATATATATCATTGAAAAAAATATACATTCCTCTTAACTTTTTGTTTGCCTGTGATGGGGTAATTAAATGTTTCTTTTATTTATTTTTGGAAATTTTAATTATTATATATGTTTAAGGTAAACGTTCAGGAATTAAACATTCAGCTTATGTACTTCTTTATAACCAAGATGAATTAGGCATGTATAAAATTTGACTATTAAACTACTAAACTACGTTATCTCTGAAAACATAAGGTTGCGATTATAACAAACAAATTTGTGGCTCCCCCAAGGCTACTACCTTCCATTGGACAGTCCAATACGGGTGAAATATATTTTATTGAAAATATAATTTAACTTAGCAACAGAGCTACCATGTTGGAAAAACAAATCATCTATATATTAGTACTGCTCTGATCAGACAAATACCACTACAATGCAACAAGCAAGAAGTGTGAGAAGACAGCCCATGATTTCTTCTACGGCCACAATTTCCTGCATGCCAAGGTTGCGCCGTCGGCCGACAGCTTTCACCACGCCAATGTCTCTGTTCAATCGGTTGCGCGAGGTGCTTTTGAGGCTAATTATGATCTCATCATCTGTCTCACGAACTGAGGAAATGCATCAGGCACCACCGGCTCGGGTGTATCATAATCTCGATTCACACCGGAGCGAGGCCGTGCAAGATTGTATAGAGTTTTTTAAGCGATCTGCAGTTGTGGGGGAAGCAGAAAAAACAGAAAGTTCAGATAGCAGAGAAGAACTAGATATTTGTGCAGCTAATTAATTGGTCTAGCTAATGTCCTTTGATTATGTTCTGTAGGGTTTTTAATTTATTCGGTTGTATTAGGTAGTACATACTATGCTGTGGCATTGCTATGAGTTCTTATTACGTCTGTTTGTGTGTATCAGATGGGATTGGAATTGGATCATGCATATGACATTATTTTTGTCATTAGAAACCATTTTATCGTAGCTCTCAAGGTATGGAATTTTCTCAGCACATAATTAATCTTGTGCGGGGATTCAGGTGGCCGTATTGGATCAATGGGTCGACGCATTTTTGTTCGTATATTTGTGTTGGATGATTTTTCAACTAAAATTTGGGTTGCGTAATATTTTGATCGATTTTAAGTATCACATATTTGGGAATTAAGTCCCGTTTCCAAGTTCTCCCTAATCGGGTCGGATATTCATTCGAAAAATAGGTTGGTTTGTAATTCGGTGATAATTATTTTTTAAGAATTGGTGATATCTTTTAAGTTTGAATAAGAAATAAAACCAGCATATAAGAAATTATATTTAAAACTAAAAAATAATAATAAAATTTTTTAAGTTCGATCTTTACATACGTTTTATATTTGGTCAAGCTTGACTATAGATTTAATTTTTTTTTTCTGAAAAAATACAACAAAACATGCTTCACTACTAAAACAAGCAAGTTAATGTGTTATCTCAGTTTAGTTACACACATATCTAGAACCTCTCCAATTAGGAGCTAAGATATGTTACGGAGGTAGACTAAAATCACCCGCGACTAATTAATGGATGGACCCATCAGCCGCAATTATATCTCAATTTTTAAAGCTCTAAAAGTTAATCCGAACCGTTCAATGTGTTTTACATAATGAAATCTTATTAGAGACCAATTTTTTTTTCATTTTTCTAAATTTTTTTACTATTTTTTCAGATTTTTAAAAAGCATTGTTATTGAAGGGTCTAGAATTATTTAGATTAAGAATTTTGTAAAATACAAAAAAAAAATACTAACAAATTTCAAAAAAAAAAATTGTAAAATTTGGTCTACAACGAGATTTTCAATATGGAGAATACATTAAACGGTTCGGATCGACTGTTAGATTCTCGAAAATTGAGATTTCATCATAGCTGACATCCGTCAGTCGCGAGTGATTTCAGTCTATCTTACGGGTATAAAGTATTTTAACATCGTTGCATTCATACCTAGCCGATTAAAAACGTTGGGGCAAGATAAGTTCAAGCAGCGCTATGAATTTACTCAAACATCACTTATCCTCTTTTGTCCTTAACAGTCCATTCAACTGGCACTGAATGTCTCACTCATCTCCATAATCTTAATCTTAGGTTTGGTAGAGAATTATTAGGTTTGGTAGAGAATTAAAGATGGAGTAATTTATTTAATTCACTTTTACTTTTCCAAACGTGATTTAACTTTGGTGGATTAGTGTCGAGTAAGGAGGAGTAAATTACTCTACCATTTTAGGTGGAGTAAAGTTACTCCACTTAATTAAGAGATGGTTCATATTATTTATTTACTTCATTTTTATTTCATCTTTTCATACCAAACATAATAAAAAAAATTAGAGGATTAAAATGGATTAACTATTACTTCTCCTTAAACTAATTTACAGTTTACTCCTCTACTAAACGTGGCCAAAGGTAGTAAAGCACTTAAACAGTCAAAACTAGTACAGTATCATTTCTAACGGTTTTTTTTTTTTGTTTTAAGAACGACAATATATGTTCCTTTCCAAACTGTCCGAAAAAAGCAATAAGAACGACAATAAATTTTGGTCGCAAGGAATCTAATAATGGCATACGTCAACCGGGTCAACCGGCGTATTTGTTTGACACAAGAATCGATTCTCATCCAAAAAATCATATTTGTTTGACACAAGAAGAATTACTGAAAAGGTTATCAATTGTTTTGTCAACTAAATTAAATTTGTAAGATAGATTTCTTGTGCAACGTTTGATAGTGTGGACATCGTTTATTAATGTAAATTTTTTTATTGGAAATTAAATTTTAAATTTCGAATGAATATAATATAAAATTCAACAGCATTGAGTAATAGAAGTATACGACATTGCATTTTGATTGAAATTCTTGATTTATTATTTGTAACAAATTGATGATCAGTACATATTTTGTTTTAGAGAAAAATTAATAAAAATTAGGGAGGTTATGACCTTCCAAGTTCCAACAGAGGCTCTTTTTTATATTATACAATAATATATTCTTTTACACGTAAGACTCTGAACTCTAATAAATAACATAAAAGTAAGTAATAACTCAACATATTTCATCTATATTTTTTTAGCATAAAAATAAGTACAAAAAATTGAATTTCTATTTTGTTATGTACAACGCTCCGACAAAGCATATCGAATTATAGTAATAATGAATTGAACTTTGTAGTTTTTTCTTGGAAATTATGTCTTAATCTTTTTGTTATCAATTCAAGCAGACGTTATAAAAATCAACAATATGAGACGATTGAGAGATGGATGTTGTGCATCCACATTTTAATTTAATTGATGACAATGAAGAATTCTCAATCAATATGAAGTAAATTGCATTTATAAACAATGAATAGACTGTTTTAGGCATAACAAATTTGATAGTAGACATTGATAATATGTCTCGATTGTACTACTAAAAATAAAAAATCTGACATAGTGATATCAAGATAATAATAAATTTAAGGTATTCTCCAACATCTCATTATACGAAATATTAATTAGATACTGAACACCATGTTTCGAAACTTATTTCTTTCATCATCGATACAATTACACCATATTGCGAAACTCATTTCTTTCATCTTAATACAATTTATTTTTTAGAGTACATCACTGATTATATACGGTGATAAGTCATCCACACTCTGGGCTTTTAAAATGAGGAGGCATCAACCGCATGAACGTTCACAACAACATCGTTTTCACTAACCCAACCAATACTACTAAGTTAATCTCTCTGATTAACTTAGAACCTAACTACTAGCGCAATAGCCTTGTCATCGGACCTCTCCACCTCGGTACGTCTCATATGATGGAGAAATAAGAAATTTAGCTGTGCAGAGCAGAAATTTAGCTGTGCAGCGCAGAAACAAGGCCCAAAGCATTACCAACCCAAATCCAGTAAAAAGCGCTATTAGGCCTTTTTAAAACATTTTCAATGCCATACCTAAATTAGACCCGAAAAAATTAATACTAACGTTACTGTTCATATTAATTTTAATAATAACAGAAAAAAAATTAAAATTTTAATACTAACGTTGCTGGATCGTCATCCCAGTTGACGAAAGCCCAATACTCTTGGATCGTCATCCCAGTTGACGATCCAAGCTTGGATCGTCATCCGAAATGACGATCCAACGATCCAAAGGAAAAAACACATTAAAAAAAAGATTTTGAAAATTTTTTTCGTTTGGATCGTCATCCCAAATGACGATCCAAACAAAAAAATTTCAAATTCTTTTTTTTAATGCAAATTTTACATTTTAGTCCCCAAAGTTTTTATTATTACAAAATATATAATTTATAATTAAAAATTAAACATAATTAAAACATCTATTATATTTTATTTACACATCGTGCGTGCTGTGTCATGTCGTGTCAAACACGATCGTGTTAGAGTCTCGTGTCGTGTTGACACGAACTACTTTTTTAACCGTGTCGTGTCGTGCTTAGTGGTGAGAAGAGTCAACACGACATGCATTCTAACACGACACGACTGACACGATCGTGTCGTGTCGTGTTGAAACGTTGTGTTAGTCGTGTCAAATCGTGTCAGATTATTTTATTATTTTTTTAATTAAAAATAAAAATTAAGAAAAAAATTACTAAACGTTATAATTTATTATGTAATTAAGTTTAAAGTTTTTATTAATATTTTTTATAAAAAATAATAATTAAATTAGAACAATATTATGATTTAAATGATGGTAAATAATATGATGTGGTATTATAAATTGAAAATAAATTATTAATTTTGCTTAAATAATCAACATTAGTAATAAGATTTGTGTTGAGGTGTCGTGTTAATTCGTGTTCGTGTCGTGTTGCGTGTCGAATCGTGTCAAACTTTCTAATGTTCCAACACGACACAATTATGACATGACATGTCGTGTCGTGCCAATTTTGTACTCGTGTCGCGTCACGTCGTGTCGTGTCAACACGCACATCGTGTCGTGCCAACACGCACATATATAATTAAAATTTATTATTATATATTTAATACATAATTGGCACGACATGTCATGTCATAATTGTATCGTGTTGGAACATTAGAAAGTTTGACACGATTCAACACGACACGAACACGAATTAACACGACACCTCAACACAAATCTAATTATTAATGTTGATTATTTAAGCAAAATTAATAATTTATTTTCAATTTATAATGCCACATCATATTATTTACCATCATTTAAATCATTTAAATCATAATATTGTTCTAATTTAATTATTATTTTTTATAAAAAATATTAATAAAAACTTTAACTTAATTACATAATAAATTATAACGTTTAGTAATTTTTTTCTTAATTTTTATTTTTAATTAAAAAAATAATAAAATAATCTGACACGATTTGACACGACTAACACAACGTTTCAACACGACACGACACGATCGTGTCAGTCGTGTCGTGTTAGAATGCGTGTCATGTTGACTCTTCTCACCACTAAGCACGACACGACACGGTTGAAAAAGTAGTTCGTGTCAACACGACACGAGACTCTAACACGATCGTGTTTGACACGACATGACACGGCACGCACGATGTGTAAATAAAATATAATAGATGTTTTAATTATGTTTAATTTTTAATTATAAATTATATATTTTGTAATAATAAAAACTTTGGGGACTAAAATGTAAAATTTGCATTAAAAAAAGAATTTGAAATTTTTTTGTTTGGATCGTCATTTGGGATGACGATCCAAACGAAAAAAATGTTCAAAATCTTTTTTTAATGTGTTTTTTCCTTTGGATCGTTGGATCGTCATTTCGGATGACGATCCAAGCTTGGATCGTCAACTGGGATGACGATCCAAGCTTGGATCGTCAACTGGGATGACGATCCAAGGGTATTGGGCTTTCGTCAACTGGGATGACGATCCAGCAACGTTAGTATTAAAATTTTGATTTTTTTTCTGTTATTATCAAAATTAATATGAACAGTAACGTTAGTATTAATTTTTTCGGAATTAGACCATGAATTCAGCGTTCCTCGCTTAGGGCCGGAAGCCTACTAGGCTCGGATTTTCTGAGGAAATTGTAGGCTCGATTAATTGTATTATTGTATGGTGGAATACAAGAATGATAACTACCATCTGCAGTTTTGTCATCTCTGTCATCGTTAAATATAAAGTGAACACATACAGCAAACAAGATTAACATATAGAAAATCTAAGTGAACACTTACAAACAAATAAGTGTTATCATCATTTGTTCAGAATTTTACATGCATATTCAACTTATTTTCATTGAACTTATTTGTTTGTAGGTGTTCACTTAGATCATCATCTATATATTCACCTTGTTTCCTGTATATGTTCACTTTATATTTAACAATAGCAGGGATGGAAAAACTGCAGATGACAGTAATCAATTTCCTAGTAGAATATGTTTTAGGACCTGATGGCATTTTTTGTTTTTTTTTAAGATAAATTGAAGGTCTAAGTCACCCAACTTATTTTTAAATTAACTATTTATAAAAGATCCTCCAGCCGGATTTCGAACCTGCGACCTTAAGGTATAGTTTTGCGTTTTCTTCAGTTGGCAACTCACCTAATTTAATTTTGAGCACAGAAATATAAATTGATGAAATGTCCAAGTATTACTGTATTTTCTATTTCTATACCTAAAAGATGGCACGTTATTGTCATGATTAACAATTGTACTTGCATGATAGAACCACATTTTACATGGAAAAACATTGATATAGAAATTTACAAATAAGAAGCAATCAGTGCATATGATATAGCCAAGTATTTGGACATTTTACAATAGATTTAGAAAGTATCTAGATTCGAGAGATATTTTATATGATCTGTAAAAATTATAATAATAAAGTGTTAATACATCTCCCAGACTCCCTCAATCAATGTTTGTTGTTTAATTTGTTAATATAATGAAACATTATTCTACATATTAATTAGACAAACATACAGGGGGCAAATGCCAAGCCTATCTAGCTAGGATTCAGATCCCGTGTAGCGCATTCCTCGAGCCATCCGATTTGTTCTCGACGGTCAATTTTTTTCAGGCCTTACAATCCGAAAAAAATTAGAGACCATTTATCATATATCTGACGATCAGATCTGGATTCATCTATTCATCTAGCTAGTAGTCACCTCGTGAAAACATTTTCGGAGTCTCTCTCTCCGTCACCTCTGAGCCTGGGATTCGGTGCTTGTCAGAGAGATACATCTCCGAATTAAGATATTTAAATCATATTAAAAAGTTGTTTCTTCATCCATATCTTCACTTACTCGTTGCATATGTTGCAGTGTTGCATGTGCCACAAAATTAGGTGAATCTAGTTCTTAGTGTTAGTGGGGGTTGTTCGAGTTGCATGTGGAGACTGGAAAGGCAAGAAAACAATTGGAAAAGGTGATGAGATTGAATCGTATGTCAATTACAATATGAGTGAACAAATTATCATACAATGATTTCCTCTTTGTTGTCTGCCTTTTGAAAAGGTTTTGGTTAAAAGAATTCTCCTGTGAAGTTCATGTGACTGCTACTTTTGGTGGTGGTTTGTCAAATATCGGAAGAATGTAAAGTTTTTCAACTCAATAATGTGTTATGTGTCTTAACTAAAGTTGTTGAAGATAAGTCAATAACATAGTCAACTCTACCTTGTTTCATGCATCCCCATTTTTCCTCCCTTGTCATTTGTAATTGTGATCTTTTAGAGTTATCTGAAAAAGTTTCCTCTGTATGGTTAAAATATTTATTGAAGATAAAAAATTAGATTCCATGATTAATTAGGAACCGATTAATGACCAGTAATATTGGTAAGTCAAACAACAATTGATGAAGATTCGATGGAGACTTTATTTGATTGTACGGATTGAATATGTGTGACTTATCAGATCAAATTAAAGTTGATAAAGGAACAAATTTGTCCACCAAAAACATTTAACTAGACATAAAATCACATATATTTAATATATGACAGTTGCTTATACTTGTGATACGATAAAATAAACGGTATCGACGTGATTTGAGAACCCTTATTGATGCTTTTTTTTTTTTGGAAAATAAGATAATTAAGAGTTCAAGTTTGTACTAATTATGTGAACATAGTCGTCAATGTTGTTAGAACGCACATATGTTAATGAAATACATCTGCATCATCTCTTATCCACAAATATACTGCTCGAATTTATTTACGGTTCCTCGTGTGCATTCTAATTTATATACATCTCATTTAGAGTTATAAAATGACTAAAATTAGTAATTGTTCTTCATTGACTATATATATTAAGTACGAGCTGAAAATTTTGTCTGTGCTAATTCTGAATAATGAATTTATTTTGCACAAATGTACATCGTTAGATTTTCTTTTTTTTTTCTTATTTGTAAGTGATGTTCGTAGTATTATACCTCATTTTTCAAGTCATAAAATCATCGAGATTAAAGTTATTTCATGAAATATCGCCAACTCTGTACTGAAATAAATTTTTTGTGCAGATTTTAAATGTTGCATTGATATTTGTCCAAATTTTTACGCCGGAATATATTTTCATCATTGTGTAGGTCTTTTGTTATGTTTAGTTAATTAAAGCCACACATGTAAGGCAATGAAAGAAGTGTGGCAGCTGTTCTCCCAATACATCTCATAGTAGAGAAGTAATTAGCAGTTTACTGTAGCGGTCATCGTTATATTTCATCGGATATATTTTATTAAATGTCCCATATAATTGTTACAATTTAGAATTTTTTTTTCTAAAAATAGTAGACATAGCAGAATTGAGAAATGTTGGAAAGATAAAATTGCCCCACTCATTTTCCCTAGACATCGGAGTTTTGACTTCTTGTTGAATATCTAGGGTAACTAGGTTAATACTTTGACATTGCTGATTAACTTTCAGTATTAATAGTGTACTTTATTTGCCTTTTTAAGGGTTACGTTTGGTAAGGTGGCTGTATTATAAAGCATTTTGTACTGTGAAATTAACTCATTGACGAGTGACGACTAATGCTTAAAGATTATATAATTTCCACATAAACGGCAACATAGAAGGGATTTTTTTTTAGGGTGGGATATTTGAATAAGACAATATACATATTTACAAATTTCACTATTTATCATCAAGGCTGGGATGACCTTTTGATAGATGTTGTCTTTGCGATTTATTGATTTTTTTCGACTCAAGATATGGTGATCGATACAGTTGAAATGAGATGTGGAATTTTGGAAATCTAAGCTGATATGTTTCAATGAGCAAATAAGAAAAGAAATTCAATGAATTTGGAAAACTGGGTCAGATCCATAATTAATAAACAGGCTGCAATAATAAAATATGGGTCCATTGCTATAGCTCAATTAATAATGTCAATAATGCAAAAGCTTTCATATAATATAAAACTCATAATTAAGTACATCTAGATTTTTCAAAGAAAAAAAAAATCTCCATTTATATTTAATTTAAGTTTACAAATGTAACGGATTGATTTGCTTAACAATTACACTAAAATGATCACGACATGATGTGGTTGGTGAATGACGCACTACAAGAAACAACTAATTAATGGCTGCATTAAAGAAACCGATTGAGTGAGAGAATAATAATTTAAATTAAAAAAATCATGCACCTATACATTCTTTTAAGTGTAAAACTGTTGAAATGACTATTATTTCAATCATTTTTCCTTTTTTTTTTTTACTTTATTCTTTTCTTCATTGTTTTCAATTGTAATTTCTTACATAACTTTCTACGGATTACAATGGGTAATTTTTGTTGTTTAAATGAAATTTGGGTTTAATAATCCTCAATATTTGAGGTGGAAAAAACAACAGCTTTTGTTCCATAGTAATTCCCGTAATAGGGGGAAAAAATATTACCCATTGCTCAAGGATAAGATCGTTGTGACATGATATTACCGACGAAAATGAGGAACAAGAGAACAACCTTGGCTCGAGGTTGAAAATAATTTACTTCTACCATGTAATAAAAAACAAAAGGGAAAAAAGAGACGACATTTTCTAGGCAAATACGACAAATGAAAGCTGCCGAGAAATGGAAGGCTATTACAGCTCAGTTCGGCAAATTGAAGTCCTATTAAAAAGAGGAATGGAACTGTGTTTACTTTTTAATAAACGTAATTTAATGAGTTATTTTTTTTTCAATTTAGTTATATGAGCAAGTGGTGAATGAAGTCTGGAATTTATTATTTTTTTTTGTATTGGACTGACAAAATTATTCCAGTTAGGTTTTGATAAGAACAAGAATATTTATAATCCGTATTTTTTTTGTATTTAATAAATGCAGACAACTTGTATTGCTTACTTGTTAAATAAAATAGCATAATTCGTGTATTTTTTTCTATTTTCCTCTCTTATTATTTTGTAACCTCTTTTTAAAAATGGCGGTTGAAAAAAGAGATTGCCAAACATAATACTCGTCAAAGAGTACTTGTCCCATAGATGATACTTATCTAAGCATTTTTTTTAGTTAATAAAATATAGGGAAATAAGCGTGGAGCCGTGGAGGATAAGATTTGATATGTTTTTTCGTTGCTAGTAAAGATAAAGTTCGATCTCCCATTTTATCATAAAGTAATCAGAATTAAGTTTATATTCGTGTCTCCACTGTCAGAGGTACGTGGATGATTAATTAAGATAAACTGTTTTGCATCTGATGTCCAAAACCATAAATTGTCCGATGATAAAGCGTCCATATTATGTACTCATATAGTCCTATTTGATAAAGTTTTGAGTGTACTGTGTACATGTCGTCATTGTACCTAGCTAATATATATTTGATGAAAAACAAACTAATAAAATTTACACTTATAAGAGAGTGACTAGTGTCTAACATGTTGGACACAAGCACTTATCCGATATGATAAATTTCAATTTTTAAAATTAAAATGGCTGATTCGAACCGCTCAAATTCTTCTCCATAATAAAATCTCCATTGGAATCAAATTTTATAGTTTTTCGATTTTTTTTTACTATTTTTTTGAAGTTTTTGAAAACGCTCAATCTAAAAAGTTATAAAACCTCCAATTTTGAAAAACTGAAAAATATAGTTAGAAAATTTGGAAAAAAATATAAAATTTGATTTTCAAGAATATTTTAATATAGAGTTTGAAATTTTGACAGTTGACTTTTCGAATTGCATTAGACGTCCTATATGTTTGATTCTAGCATTAAAATTATAATGTATTCCTTAAGTAGTTGGTCAACAACGTATTAATATTTCATTAACCAAAGAAAAGGAAAATAAGTAAAATATTTACAAGACAAGAAATGATAAGCACAAGAAACACAGAATGATTAGCATAGGGATCTAGATAGCAACATGACAACTAAACCTGCATCTAGCCATCTCCTAAACCCCAGTTGCAGACACCAGCTGACATGATGATATGGATACTAAATCCAAGAGCAGTTGAAGTACAGAACCCAGACATTTATAATTATTGAAAAGAGTTCTTTATAAAAACTTAAGCTTGTAGTTCAAAATAAATAACAACTCAGAAGCCAGAGTTTAGATAGAAGAATCTTCTTCTTGATTTGTCCACTTCAATAAAATTAAGCCTCGCTAATAACCAAAAGGAACAAGGGGGCCGTTTGGATCGCTTAGGAATTTGAGGAATTTGGGGAATTTCCAATTTCTAGGCATAAATTTATTGGGAAGTGTGTAATTTTGTGAAGAGTTTGGATTGTTTATAATAAATTTATGTTAAGAATTGGAAATTCCCCAAATTCCTATACCATTCCAAACAAGCCCAAGGACTTGTTTAGTTTACACATGACAAACCTTACCTTTTTCTTTAATTTTTTATTTCTATGTACAAGCCAAGCTGGAAGATGAGAAGGTGCTCCCAAACCCAGATCCAAAAATGTTGTGACGAACACGGTTCCTTTGTAGCCAACCCTTGTGTGGTCTTGCATATATGTATCTCATACGACCAATGTAATCTCACAAATGTTCAGACAGCACCACTTTGTTTATCGCACTAAATTATTTTTCAAAACTGCCTGGCCAATTTTCCACACGACTATTTATCCTTAACTAATTGGCTGATTGCACTATACACAGTTGAATAATAATTATTCAATCCTCCTGTTAATTACTGCAATAAACCAACCATCAGATCAATTGATCGTACGGTAAATCACGACAAAGCAGGGAAGGATTGCCCTTGGATTCATCACAAACATCTCCTCGAGATTCGCATCACCGGCCACTGAATCGTACCCATCTGGCTCTGCACCGGCCTCCGTCCTGCCTCCAGCATGCATTACTCTGCCGGCTATGACCCTACACACAACCATCGCTCTATTCAGCCCCGACAAACTATCTGACTGGTTCAATGCATCGTGCGCACGTCCACTGCTAGCGGTTGTGCGCACCCCGGTCTGAGCAGGTGGCGTGAAGCCGTGGCGAATGGCTGAGCAGACGCCACAAGCCGAGGATCCACATAGAGAATTTGAGCCATTGAGACCGAGGGCACAACTAATTGGAGCCGGCAGGAATCGAAGAAGCTCGTTGCCATCTGCAGCTGCACGGGCTGATGAACGGGATTTGACAGCCGCTCGATGGGCCTCGAAACGGGCGAGAGTGCGCGGTGCGTTATGCACCTTTAGGATGCGGTCAATGTGGCATATGGGTCGACGGGCTGACGGTGCGCGCGACGGCGAGGGTGCTTGGTGCCAGCTGGATTTGAAGATTATTTCGACGATGTTGCGGCCTGAGTCTTCCGGTCCCAGCTCTGAAACTGCACAAGTATAAGTTTCAAACCAATTAATTATTTTTTGAAGAATAACTATATATATTTTGACCTTTTCTTTTCTATATATTACCATCTTTTTTGTTCACAGGCTAAAAACACAGAAATGGATTGTTAAATTAACTTTAAATGATTAAATCAAGCAGAAGTTTCTTGTTTCCCTTTTGTTTTTCTTTACATCAGTGTGCAAAGCAACAATGTGACAGCTTGCAGGTCAAGTAGCAACGTCAGCATAGATTTTGTACCCTTTTACGATCGCCTTTTTTGGATAGACTAAATAAATGTTGTCCTCTCTCAAAAAAAATAATAAATGCTCATAAAATTGAGTGCGGTATCATAATAGTTAGTACGGTTGAACAGATAAAGATATATTACTCCAAGACAAATTCAACATGGATGATTATTCTAATAATGAAAAGTGAATGAACGAATTAAGTACCTTCAACTTCCATCCAAACAAAGTACAAGAAATTAATTTCGCATTTTCTTGCTTGTACCTTACCGATTTTATATTAAATTATTAACTATAATTTGTTGGTATATATAGCTTCAAATTGCACAAGCTACACTTTTTTTTTCTTCCTCTCCTTTTTTTTTTTTGAGCAAATGAAAAAGAAAAAGGATAAAAAAGTAGAAATCAACATTGATCTGACAGGCGACACCCTCATTCAACCCTATCCTGTGAACATTTAATTTCTTGAAAGAAGCAATAAATTGACAAGTTCAAAACATGACAACACAACAATAGTGATAAATTATAAATATACAGAAGTTACCAAAGTTTAGTAAAAAACAAAGGGTGAATTGCTAAAATTACCAGCATGGCGAGTAGCTTGATGGTGCTCTAAGCTTTCAGGTTTAGTAAAGACCTCTCCACAATCAGGGCATACACAAAGTGCCCTGGGTCTTGGATACCTCCTGTAATTTTACATTATAATCCTTTTTAGAAGCTATTTTATGCCAATATTTACTTACCTAGTTACCTTTAAACAGTAAAGAGTAAAGATTACAACCTACTTTGTCAAAAGGAAAATGAATATGACCAAAGTACGGTCAAAAGAGACTTGAAAAGGAAACGTGAAGAGGATGGTTTATCTTGCTTATTACTAATTACAATTAAACAAGGACGTTTGAATTGTAATTTTGTTCTCTGTTTACAAGTTGAAAACTACTTAATTAGTTTCACAACCTTCTCTGTTGACCAATGATGAAATCAAGTTACTTAACTTGAATTGCAAATGAACAAAGAAACTAAAAATTTAACAACCATTTGCATGCATATCCACAGAGATGCATCAATTGTAAGTCAATTACCTCGACATGGGCTCAACCGACACAGCACGGCACTCGACACAACCTGTCAGACCCCTCAGCGGCATCCCGCCACCTCCCTTTGATTGAAAACTGCCGCATCCACTGCTGAGTGACCGATCCTGTGACTGAGAATGCCCATGCCTTCTTTGCCTTGCATTCTTAGCAAGCGGTGCAGTCTCTTTACATGAAGCCGAATTAATCGACCCAACCGACTCAACCGAGGCAGCTGAGGCCGAGTCGGTGTTGTCAGACCGGTGCACCACTCGCGTATTTCCATGCACAACATCGCGCAATGCGCACAGAGAAGTGCCACATATGCCGGTACCAGTGGCGGTGACATTGCGGGAGGCAATTGGAGGTTTAGCATTGGAGGAAGGAGCAATGATGTGGACAGAGGAGAGACTTTTGCAGCTCAAGAGTGACTTGAAATGCTCCCATGAGGAAACTGGAGGAGTGGGTTGTGGTTGCGGTGCCGGAGGTGGGAGTTTTTTGTTGCGACGACGGTGTGAGTGGTGGTGGTGCTGGTGCTGGTGCGGCTGACGCGCGTGGCGATCAGGAGTTGGGAGGAGAGTGGTGGCTGCCATTGGAAGAATCTCTCAGACCTCTCTCTCTGTAATGGATCTTAGAAAATAGTTGGATTTGTTATATGCAACTAGAGCTTGGTCTTAGTCTCTGTTTTTTATTACTCTCTCTCAGTCTCTGGTCTGAAGTCTCCGCAAGGAAGGCTTTAGTTTAGTTTAGTTGAGCTTCCCTCTCTTTTCAGATCGCTCGCTCCACATCTTCGCTCGATTTAAGATGCTTCTTTATTTTAAATGCCAATTTGTGCATGGACCCTCTATCAATACCATAATTACTCTCACATAGACATAGTTCCCACCGCAAGTCTACTGTAGTCTGTAGGCTAGTAGGCGACCGACCCACAAAAGTATTTAACGGAGTTTTTCAATTGAACCCCTGTAAAGAAATATTTAACGGTGTAGACCTTGTAAGAGCTTTTAAATTTGACTGCAGATCTGACCTGACAGTAATTAAGACACACTGAAAATGTATAAATGCGGTCTACTCTGGACGGTGCAATTTTTATTTTTTAGTTTATTTTTCCTGTTCTTCTTTCTTGCGTCTCTTTTGTCGCACTATTTTTAATTATTGGAATTTTAAAGTGGAGAGTTCAAACAAGTAATCAATAATGCATTTTGTACGAATAATATAGAGTATGGACGTAGAGATTCTTGCACAAGTGTAGTAACTCAATACTCTCCTTTTAGATCTATCGTTCAACTGTAGATTACTATCTGAATTTAAATTCCCTGCTTATGCGTAAGATACACTTATTGCAAGTTGTCTCAACGGAAAATTTACAAGTATTTCCCTGTAAAAACTATAAAATGTTTATGCACCTTTACAATTCTAATTCGTTTGTGGCGTTGTAATTTTAGCACTGGAACAACGAGGTACGTAAAAAAATATTTCCGTGTAACACCAAAATAAGTTATTTCATGAAATGAAAAATCAGAGGAACAAGTTTTTGAGGGTTTTGTGATTGAATTTACAAAAGATGAGAAGTCATATAAAGCAGACTGTACTTGTATGGCCAATATTTTTCTGGAGGGGAGACAGTGCATGGCATGAGGTTAGTGTTAGGTTGGTTTTTCTTGGTTTTGTTTTGTTTTTCTTGATTTATTTTTTGGTTTGGTTGGACTGAACTATATTGTTTAATTTTCCATGTAAGATGAGCTGCTTCAATACCTAATTAGGAGGTTCACTAACTCTTAACTAGATATAAATTGTGGTCCTTTCCATCAAGGGAATCTAGTTAGAGTAGATATATTAACGGAAAAATGTGAATATTCTCTTATTATATTAGTTTATCAATTATCAATATTTTGTAATTGGGAGCCAATAATGTCGTTCGTACTTGCGGTAATAGTTGTCTATTTCCTATCACATTTTTTTGGGGGTCTTTTCTCTCTTCAATTTATTTCGGAAATTTAAATCTTTTAGCACTAATCTCGTTTTAATATTGAGGGGAGTTATTTTCCTCCCTAAAAAATCTCAACTTTGCAAGCCATAATCAACAAATTAGTTGCTGAAATGATAAGGAAAACCACAAAATTGTTAGGACCATTGCATGAATATTGGTATTTTTTTCGTTCGTCGTCCAAATTGAGAGGATCTCTGGTGAAAGTGGAAAAGGAAAAAATAAAATAAAATACATATTTAATTATTTGACTGAAAGGCCTGTTTACACATTTATTAGAACAAGATCCCGCACGCCACTCGTGCGTGAATCATGCACAGGTAAAGGATCAATTAATCTAGAACTTATGTATATGTATATAATTTTGCTTATAGAATTGTACGATCAAATTTTTTTTAAAATATTTCTAATGCCCATTCATTTTTTATTTGGACATCTTTATTTAACGTATATATAAGAGTAAAATAAACTTGAGATATTTTAAAATACTTTCTTTTATACACAAAATAATGTTTCATTAGTTTATTCTATTAGTGGATGGAAACAAATAATTTTGAATAAATATACAAATCATGAGCAAGAGGATGATTTTTTTTTCTTTTGTATAAAACATCCAAATTTTTATGTACAATCATATATGTCTTTTTTTTTTGTGTTTCAATCATGCCTTCACTTTTTAATAAAAACGTATTTTCTAAAACATAGAAGGCGAAAATGAAATAACTAGACTAGAATTGATCTGTATTATTTATTCCAAATTTTTGTTAAAAAAAATGAGAGTCTGAATTTGTTTCAATGGAAAGTTGGAAACTAAAGATTCAAAAAGTAATGTAATATTGTTACCCGCAGAATTTTTTAACTTGAAAAGATGTGATATATTTATGAGTTCATTTATTGATAGACAAACCAACACGAAATTACCTTCAGTGCCCCGTAATTATTTTCCTTAATAATTGATGGGATGTACGTTGGTATGGTTGTAGCTTTCAAAACTACCATATTATTATATGATAACACTGTGTATTTTGTTGGTTTCATTTGTTATCCTAATAATTAATGAGAGGTACATTGTATGGTTGTAGCTTCCAGAACTACCATATTATTATATATTATAAAATAAAATGATGTATTTTGTTGGTTTCATTTGTTGTCTTCTTGAGCAATGTAATTTATTTTGAAATATCATAATTAGAGGTTTCCTCGATTAATTAAACAAACATTAATTTGTCCCTTCTAATGCACGGACATGGTACAAGGCGTAGGTTTTGATTTTCTCTCCAATATTGTCTAACAATATACCTAACTCTAAAGTTTGGAACCGTTCAATCCAAATCAAAAAAGTGTCTTTGTCTACATCAACTACGTGTTAACCTAGATTTCAATCTATGGTGACTATCGACATCAATGAATCGATATCAATGTTTGCATCTCAGCCTGTCCTTGTATATAACGATATCATACAACTATTAGTCATCTCTGCGAATGAAATAAGTGAAATCTGTAAATAATCTTCCGTAAAAAAATTGAATTAGATTGTTTTAAAATTATATAATAATTAGAGATGGATTAAAAATGTCATAACTTAATAAATTAATTAAAAATTTAAACAATTTTGATCATCCCATCCGTATACTGTACGCATCCAACAAAAAAAAAAAGGTACCACGTAGAGAAACCTACCAATTTTGATGATAGTTAGAAAATATTAAATTTTATGTAGTTACTGAAATGATTTTATCAACTAATGAAATGCCGAAATTTGACTACCAATTGTCTGTTTAACCAAAAAAAAAAAGAGTTTATCATGTGTTGACTTTTATTTTTTATTTTTTAATTGGGAACATACAACTCTCTCTTTTTTTCTTTATCTTTTTTCGAATGATCTCCACAGGAATATGATTCTCTTATGACTTATTTTTAAATCATCAAAATACACCCAAAACTAAGATAAGCTTGAAAGAAAAGAAACAAAAATAATCAAAGATCCTAATTCAAAAGGTCTTCATCGTCTCGTGCTTCCCGGCCACATCCGGGACATTCACTACTCTGGCCTGTTATAAATCTTGCTCTACATTTGTAAAAAAAAACTCTGTTAAACTCAAGTAGTGAACATCTTCCAGAGCCGGATCGGGCTCTCGAGAGGCCGGGTCTAAAAAAACCTACTAAAGGACCGAATCAAATCAGACTTAGAAGGACTTTAAATATGAAGATCGAGCCGGATCCCTGTTAAGCCTGTCCTTTTAGGCCCTCCTAGTTTCAAGAGGCCGGGCTTGAAGGGTCTGAAGAACTTGAAGGACCGACAAACATACAATATATTTATTTAAATATTTATTTAAACTATATTTAAAACGAACAATTTTTATTTGTAAAAATAATAAAAATCCTATAAATTATTTTAAAATGATTGTAAAATTTATTTTTTATTATATATAATATTTTTATTTTTCATCTTTAATTTGTGTTTAAGATCAGTTATATTATAATAATAACATAGAAAAGTAAAAAAAAAATGTTAATGTATTAATGAATTTTTAAAATTACAAATATATGAAATAATGTAGCATAAAAGATGAGAAATATATATATATTTTTAACTTGTCTTAACATCATGTTCAAAAATTTAAATATTATTTGAAATGATTTTTTCAATTTAAATTGAATCAGATACGATCTTACCTATTACATAAGATTGTATCTGATTATTCATAACTTCGATCTCTCTAGACCTTAAACCCTTCCTAAGTCTGCCCTCGTTAGACCTCTCTTCAACAAAGATTGTGGTCTAGCCCTTCCAAATCCTGGCCTTTCTTAAGGTTTTAAAGAGGTCGGACCGGCCCTTTGTGTCAAAAGGGTTTGGCCAGAGCCGGATCCAGGGTCATAGGCTTTTGAATGTTCACTAAACTCAAGTATAGAAATGAACAAATATGAAGCAGTATTATAGTATTGTCGTTAGAGTGGAGGAGTTTGTATATTGTTGGCTTATTTAAACACAAGGAATATAAAAAGTATAAAGTTTAATGATGAAATTTGATTGCACATTTTTTTTTTACTCTGTGAATGAACAGTTAGCTATTCCGTTGCTCTTTTGTTTTGTACAAATAAAAAGAAATGTGTTAAATAAGTACTGACATTTAAATTGATAGCAATTTAATTACACATCCAAACTATCAAAGAAAAAAAAAAACAGCTCCACTTAAAATGTATTATCAATGAAACTGACAACATTTTGCCGACCGTATTTAAAAAAATAAAATTAAGGTTGCATGCAGCTTGCAAGTACAAAAATGGGGAAAGGAATTTGTTTTATTTCAATTGTAAAATTCAGCTTGATAATTCTAGTTTAGTAGACGAAAGCGAACTCTGACAAATTGCTAGATAGGAAACGAGTTGGTGGGATAATAGCTACAAGTCAAGTGGTGTCACTATAGTTTCTTCATTGGCGTTTTCTCAGCGGTTGAAGGTTGGATGCTCTTGTAGTATATTCTTGCTATGAGCAAACGTACAATGGATTAATTATACAACCCCACCGAGACAACATCTGGCATCCCAATGCTAGTATGCTACAAGGTATGAATTCTGATATATATAATTGTTATATCTTTGCAGTACGTAATTGGACCACATTGGCTTTATTGGGTTTTGATCAATGTACCGTTTCTCCTCATGTTGGTGCCTATTACTAAGTCCAAAAAAATATAGGATAATTGCAAGTATTCTAGAGCAACTGGCTTTGTCATGTTTTTTTGTTTGATGCTTGTTTGAATACTGTTGTCTCAAATTCTCTTGATTTGGATTCGTCTAACAAACTTGCTATTCCAACGGTGCAAATTATTTGTACCTGGTCGATATCGTCACTCTCAGGCTTTCTTGATACCTTCACCTTAATTAAATGAGGTTTTGTTTCACGTTCTGAGTCAAATAAAAAACAATACAATGTATTATAATGCAATAAACCAATAATTAATACAAATGCTGGGTGCATGCCCTTGCACAATTCTGTCATTATCTTTTATATAGTCCATTTCGAGCAGATATGGCCTAAGAAAGAATAATATATATAAAAGGTTAAAGTTCCCCTATGACTTAAAACTTGACTTATCATCAGTATTCAAGTAGGGCTGAAAACGGAAGTCGTTTTAACCGTTTTTCGTGTCATTTCGTCCGGACGAAACGGTTAACGAAATAACAAAACGATTTCGTTTGGTTGGACGAAACGGTTAACGAAACAATGAAATAGTTTCGTCCATGAGTAAATCACGAAAATTTCGTCAATTTCGATCGTTTCGTCCAGGCGAAACGATCAACGAAATAAAAAACTGTTTCGTCACATAGGACGAAACGATCGACGCAACAACTCATTTGCGCCATCGTCTCGATCATTTTGCTGCCCTATATTCAAGTAGATAAATATAGGCCTAAATTATTTAATTATATCAAACCCAACCCAACCCATCAAATATAGGCCCAAGATCATATAATCAGGAAAAAATATAAGTTGGGCTGGATGTGTCATTTCTCGTATAATCACGACTCAGGAGAGAAGGCCAGAAGGGTTTCTAACTTGAGCGGCAGGGGTTTAAGCCGGAGCCGCTAAAATCGACGGTTGAGATTTTGCAACTACGTGTTTTAAGGAGCAATCAGAGCTGCATCATGCATACGGACGGCTCTGATTCCATGAAATGCAACTCTGCAAAGTCATTGATTCCTTTGAAACCACCGTGACTGTTCCCTTGCTTCAGTTGCTTGCGAGAAGCCGAGAACACTTGAGCCAACATGGAAGAAGAGAAACTAACTCGCTCCGAAGAAACCTCCGCCGCCAAGGCGAACGGATTGTCGGAGGTGAACCGCGCGGTGGCGTGGGATGGGTGTAGTGTGCTTCTAGATATAAACGATGGAGATCGGCTCGTCTTCTCCCGCCTCTCCCCCTCCGCGTACTCTCTCTCTCTCTCTCTCTCTCTCTCTCTCTCTCTATCTCTCTCTTTGAATAATAATCATTTTTATTACTGCATATAGTGTGGTGGTAAACACTAAACAGAACTTAGTGCACTAATGTTTGAAATTTTGTAAAAGAAAGAAAAAGAGGAGAATTTGTTCTTGACTTTGATGTCTGCCGAGCAGCATCACTTGTAGAGTTTATATTTATTGATGGGTTAATAATTTCAGATCAATTAAGATTGGCAACAAGAAGTGCTCGCTTAGGCCTCTTGTTGGATGCCCTTTTGGTTCCCTTTTTACTGTTGAGACCGGCCCTTCTGGGCCCCACCTATCGCGCTCTGCCCCATCTTCTACAGGTATACTAAATAAGTTTCTTTTTTATAGCAAGTAATGCTGGTACCAGATATTTGAAACTTTGTGTTTACCCTCAAAGATCAGAATTTCAAAAGAACGATTTATACATCTGAAGAAGGTTATATCGACTATTGTTAGATTTATGAAATACATGTTTTTCTTGTAAGAAGAATAATCTTTTACTCTTCTACTGAGATCACCCCCGTAACCGAAGAAAACTGATAAAAATAATACTGTAAGAGTAATCCCTTCTTATTCCAAATAGATCAGATATATTGGGGTTTAAAGTACAAGTCTCTAATGCTGGTGCTTTGCACAGCGGAATCTTGTAGGAAATAAAATTCACACTTTCTTTAAGATATCATTGGGTTGACTGTTTTAACATTAAATAGAGAAAAAGGGTACGGGAAGGATTTGGAATGATTGAACTGGCTGATCAATCAGTCATACGCATATTACCAGAGACTAACTTAGTCTTAGATATAGACTTAAGCTGTAATTACTGGTTTATCATTCATGAAATGGTTTTAGTCATGCTAGCAAGTATTTAATTGATGGAAAAATTGCAGTTAGACATTTAAGTGTGTTTCTTAATTACAGCTTATGTTTCATTTATTAAAAGGTTTGTTTTATTTGGAAGATTATGAATAAGCAAATGGGGATCTTGGAGAGAACAAAAAAAAAAAAATGCCGGGATGACAGTTTCAGTGCATCTCTTGTAATGGGGAGGATGGGTTCGATGAGTAAAAGAGAGTTTCAGTGGCCAAACTTTTCAGTCAAGTGATGAAGTTTGACACCATTGCATTTGAAAGAATCTGGGTTCCTTAGAGTTTTGTCTGACATATTGTCTTATTAAGGGATAAATAATAAATTTCAACCATTTTGCAGCGTATGCTTGATCTGTAGCTGAATGTTATCTAGTTTTCTTGTTTTCTATTGCTCTTGTTTGGTTTTGGTTTTTGTGCTTTCTATTGGATAAATTGATACTCACAGGTAACTGTGTGGAAGAAATTAGTAAAGACGAGGGGCAATCAGTCAATGAAATTAGAGATAATAGATCACTTATAGACAACAACACTGCACAAAGTTTATCAAGTGAGGATATTGAGGCTATGCGAAGGTTACGTTTCCTATTTATTGCTCTGAATCAAGTTCGGTTAGGTTTCCTATTTATTGCTCTGAATTAAGTTCTGCAAGTATCTTTCAAGGATTATAATTATCTGAACTCTAAATTGTGTTTAATAATGCAGCGAGGGCGCCACGGGGGATGAAATAGTGAAAGCTTTAATAGCCAATAGCTCCACATTTGAAAAGAAAACTGCTTTTTCACAAGTTAGTTCTATCTCTGTACAATATATGTTGTTAATCTAAACAGTTTTATATTCAAAATTAGCTAACTTGCTGATGTTATGTTTCGTTAATGCAATCAGGAGAAATACAAGTTAAAGAAACAGAAAAAGTATGCACCTAAAGTGCTTCTCAGGCGGCCTTCTATGCGAAGGTGCGATTTTTTTGAACGTATATTTTTTTATTTTCAAAATTTATCTATATTGAAGGTGTGTTGTCTTATTTTATTGCTTCTTCTGCAGTATTTGTGAGACATATTTCAAGAAGCACCCACAAAGAACTGGGTAAGTGTCGATCCTTTCATTTATTTTCAAATCTGTGCAAATGGTTTCTACTTATTGTTGTGTTAACCTTTGAGTTCTTATTCTTCTGAATTTAGGTTTATGAGAGTAGATACATTGTCTATGCTATTGTCTATGGCTAATGTGGGCCCATACTCTGATGCACTAGTCCTTGACAAGCTTGGTGGTTTAGTTGTTGGCTCAGTAGCTGAAAGAGTTGGAGGTGACACTTTTACCTTTCTTTCTTTCTTTTTTTTTTTTTACTTCTGGTATTGTAAAAACCATACTTTTGTCTTTGACAATTGAAGGTACCCTAGTTTCTGAAAGTGTGCTATTTTAATGTTAACTCTTTTTATTTATCTATTTATTATTTTTTATTTGAAAATAGTTGGTGAGGGGACTCCTAAATTCCTATTTAATGCAAGTTACCTAATAATAGCTACCATGATACAATAAAATGTTATGCTGCTAGTATGAATTAGTATGTGCCAGTCAAGTTGTTATACCATTTCTGTATTGGCATAAATAATCTTGCTACACACCATGGAGGCATGGAGGCTTTAACTACTGAATTTTGCTGCTGACAGAAAATCAGTAATGTAAAATTCTAAATATTTGTTATTAAATATGGCAGGTACTGGCTATATATGTAGCACATATTTTGGAACTGTTCCATATCAAATTGACATAGTGAGGATGTTCAATTTAAGCAGTGATGTCTGTGCCAGGTATTGAACTGTTTGTCAGAAGTTAATTTGTTAATTTCCTTTTTAGTGATGAGGTTGAATTATCGATCATGTGTTACTACAGGATATTGCAAGCACCTTTTAGTGACCTTTCGCCTTTGCAAAATGCACCTTCCGAATGTGCCATGTCAGACCCAAGTGATGTAAGACCTGGTTCACCCGAGACTGCTCAGCCCGATCCATCAAATGAGCTCCTTCAGGATGGCGATTCCTTGTTAGGTACAAGTCCAATATTTCTTAGAAGTGCTTGACATCTTGGTTATAACTAGTTGGCATCTTTTTCGTAACTAATATTTGGCATGGTGTATTGTAGATTCTAGGGATAATGGTGATGATACTTTGGCTGGTCAGAAACCAGTAAAACCTGGTAGGAAGGCCCCGCCTGAAATTGTAAAATCATGGAAGGACAATGGCTTCACAAGGTAGCTATTGTTCCTCTTTTAAATATTAGCTTGTTAAAATGTAAACACTGTAGAACTATGAAGACTGTTTTTACCTATCCATTCCTTAATTTCCTCAGAAACCTCCTTCACCTGAACACACCCTCTGTATCTCCATTAAAATGGCACAACAGGGATGGTTTTCTTTTTCTTTTCTTTTATTTTTTGGGAGAAGGGGGGGGGGGGGGGTGAGGTGCTAATCCCATTTTGTTGTTGTGTTTTGTGTAATGTATGTTTGGAGGGTGAAGGATGGCTTCTACAGAAAGCCCATTGAGGTCCAATTTCCTGTTTATTCTTTAATTTAGATATTCTTTTCTTCTGCAGCTTAATTATTGCAGCTCCAGAAATGGATGTGGAGAGCTTGATAATGGATCTCCTCCCCCTTTTAGCTTATTCTGCACCTTTTGCTATCTATCACCAATACCTTCAGGTTTGCATTTCTGTTTTATTGTTTTCACTTGGCATTTAGTCGTTATGTATATTCAGTTTGAACACTGACTGGCAACACTTAGAATGTAAGAGGGAAAATTAGATCATTTAACAAACGCTAAGAAAGCTGCTGCCAAATAAAAGTTAACTGGTACTCCCTGAGTATTGATGGGTACAGTACCGTGCTTAGTTCTTAATTGTTAACATGTACTTGTTGTTAACTTCTTCTATCCCCGTGCAGCCCCTTGCAACATGTATGCACAAACTACAAGCATCTAAAATGGCCATTGGCATGCAGATTTCCGAACCTTGGCTTCGTGAATATCAGGTATCATTCTTGTGAACCTGAAATATTGTTTTGTTAGCTGGTTCTTTCTTATTACTTAATCAGTTCATTTTTATTGGTTCACATGATCACATCATGCGTGTTTATAATTTTTCTTTCAGGTGCTTCCATCGCGGACGCATCCACATATGCAAATGAATGCATTTGGAGGTTACATTCTCAGTGGGATTAGAATTTCCAACTCCAATACGGGAGGTGTCATTGAAGATAAAGCAGCTTAGTGGATTTGCTCGTTGACCAACATAAAATTTTCACTCTGATTGAGAATTTTAAATTTTGGGTAGTTTGTTGAGTTTTTTGGCGTCTACGAACGGATTGTGTTAACTGTTAAGATGAGTTTCATCAGAATATCAACATTATTATGTCCTTGTATTATTTTAATTTTGTGCATTTGAGATCTTGGTGAGCTAGTATCATGCTTTAAAAAGAGTTCTAGGCTGTATCACAAGGACGATACTGCCTATGTCGTCTTGATCTAGAATACGGCTTCTCTGTAGCAAAATTTGTGTTCATTATATATCAGTGGAAAGCGACCCATGTACTACACTGAGAAAACATTGGGCCCATAAGTTTAGGTATGTACATTATCGGCCGCAGAAGATCTTGAATCCTGGAGATTAAGGCTGTGCTCCAGGATCCATTCCTTAAAGTAATGGAAAGGAATGGGAACCAAGGGTTCGTACCCCCCGATTTGGGAGTAACAAATTGAGAGTAAAGAGTATACGTTTCTGTGTCTTTCTCTCACTTCCGAACCTTCCTCTCACTTTACGTTACTTTGGTTTTGGAGCAAGTAAAGAGGTCGGGCAAGCACAGTCAGCAGCAGGTTTTCTCTACCTTCCATTCCATTTCCTCAAATTTGCAATCTTGGAGCAGACCCTAATTATTTTTTTTAAGACGTTAGGTACTGGTTAAAAAAGTAAAAGAAAATGAACTTGATTGGTATACAATATTTTGGCTGGACGCGGAGTAGCACTGAGTGTTTGAGCACAGCCAGTAATTCTCGCGACAGCGCAGAATGGGCCAGCGAAGGCGGCTGGGGCGATGGCGCATTGGCGCGTTGCTTGGATTCGAACTCTCTCTCTCCTGGTTTGTTGTGACGTTACGACACTGCACCCGGAATTTGCCTTTTCGAGAAACGACTGGCGTCTCCCAAGATTTGCCCACTTCAAATATATTTCCACTTAATATTTCATTTTGTTAAAGATGGTACAAGCCCTAAGATGTCCCATAGTGTAAATTAATGGCAAAACTGCAAATCACATAGTTTATAATTTATTTTTTGTTTGACTATTTTGTTTGACTATTTTGATATTATATTAGATTTTTTTTTACGATTTTTTACAATTATGTATGATTTATTTTAAAATCAATAACAATTATATCAATTTTATTAATTAACATATCAAGTCAGCAATATATATTGTAAGTTCAAACAATTGATTGATTATATATTTACAGCTAGTGAAAGTTTTTCAAAAATCCTTTCACATGCTAGTATCTGTTGTAGCAAAAAAGAAGTCTTTCATATTTTATGCCAGCTTATTTGATTTCTATTTTTACTCTAAACAATGAAGTTTCTATTGATTAGTATAAGAAATATATTTTATTAATGCAAATTTTAATGTGGACTAAAATTTTTTTGAAGAAAATTAGTGGTCAAGTCCCATAACTTTGAGTTGAATAATAAGTAGAGAAGTTGCAAATTACTTTTATTTTGTTCATTTTGTAATCGGATTTAAATTCATATTGTTCATTTTTAAATTATGAACAGAGTCAAATGATTAAGATTGAAGTCCGTTTTAAAACATTTATGTGCAACATAGAATAATCCTTTTATTAATACATAATATTATTGAAAATTACCATAGAAAATAATTATATCACCCTGATAGCTTTTTTCCCAATAAAATGTTACTGAAAAATGGGGGAGAAGTTGGAATTCTTTAGCAGTCCAAGTGTGCGCGCTCTTAGCATCGTGCCGTCATCCATTATTCGGTCCGATCAATTTACCGATGTTCCCCGAACTCAATTCCACACAAGCTCAAAATAAGCGGAAAAAAACAATTCACTCCGCCCCTTGAAACTTCAAAAATATCATTCATTAACTTACACGCCCATTGTTTTCCGTACTTACCATCACAAAACAAATTCACAAAATGACCAAGGTGAAAAGTAAATATTTCACACAAAATTTACAAAAAGCCAAAAGATAATAATATAACCCAGGAATTAAACAATAGACCAAAACAAAACCAAAGAAAGCTTTATATTTTCCCTCTCTCACCGCGCCCCTTCTCTCTTTCCCTCTCTCCTTTCTTCTCTTCCCTCTTTCTCTCCATCAAAACCCTACCCGCCATTCCTCTCTCTACTCTCTCTTTCCTCAGCCATGTCCGGCGTAGATCCTCCGCCTAGAATCACGCCTCCGGCGATCCTCCGTCCTGCCTCCACCAACCGCCACTTCCCCTTCCTAGCCGCCTCCTCCACTCCACCCGCTCGATTGATCCCATCTGGCACTTCAGATCGCGCCTTCACTCCGTCGGCTCAAACCTTGGTTAGTCTCTTGCTCGGACCTTTTCTGTGTCTCTAGTTTTGTGCCTCCCAAGCTTGGAATCGATGCTTAATTTGTTGTTTTTACTGTCTGGTATCCTGTAATTCAAGTTTAATGTGTGTAAGTTTAGATTATTGCTGTAAAAATTTCTGGAATTTTGACAGAAAAAAGGGCCTTTTGGCTTGCTATTGGTCTGTTGATCTTATACCCCTATGTCGGAGTTTCTGATTTTGTTGGGTCATTCATTGGTAAAATGATAATACAAATAAGTGAAATTTCGATCTAGAAGGTTATCCTTGATAAACTTGAAATTGATTCTGTGGAGATTCTGGGTATTTAGTTCTAGGCTATACTGCTTGGGTAGGTGGGAAGCAGGAAAATTGCTAGATTTTTTATATTAGCCTAAGAAAAGGAACAACTTCTATTTTATAAAGTTTCTAGAAGATGTATCTAGTGAGACTAGATAAGAAAGCTAGGTTCAGTAGAAAACCAGCCAGCCATGGTAACTGAACAAATCAGGGGCCGTTGGCAGCCCTTTATTCAGTGCTGTTCTGTGAAAATTTTGGTCCCAGTTGCAAATTTGCTACAATAGGCCAGACGAGCATCATTCATCTATTCCAAGGAAACATGTGGATGGTGGAGGAGTGCAGAAAAGAGGGGATAGAATACTCTTTTAATTTTATTTTATTTTTCTGTTCCAAGCACAATAAGTACTATTCCTAGTAGCACTCTTCCGTCACTCTTCCACCATACTCTTTACGATCACTGCTATTAACACAAATTCTTTGCAGATAAGTACTATTCTTTTTTTCTAACTTGAAAGAGGGTTCTGAACTTCTGATTTGGAAACATACAAATATTAACACAACTTCTTTGCAGATAATAAATAAACATGCACGAATAAGTTATGTTGTGGTATATAATGCCAGTGGGTGCAAGGTAAGACAGACATTATGATTGCACCTGTAACCCTAATGGCAGTAACCAAAATTCCAATGATCATCAAAACTTGCAAAAGGAAAAATGGTGTGGATGGTATTGTTGGGCTGGTTGGCTTGGTTTACGCAGGTTTAAAAACTTCTAGTTACACCGTTCTAAAGAAAAATAAAAAAGAATCTGATTGTTGGTTATGCCTTTGTAGGTGAAAGAACAGCTAAATGGAAAAGAAAAGGTCAAGGTTGAAAATCCTGAGCCTGAAGCTGTGTTTAGTAGAGAAATTAAGATGGAAGATGTGGCGAATGCACTTCCTGCTGGACTAAAGCCCCCCAAAAAACTAAAGCCTCCAAAAAGCAAAAGATTACTTTGTGATAATTCTGCATTAATTGATGGCAAGTCTCCCAAATTCTTTACATATGAAGTTTGTTAATTAATTTTAGTCTTATTTTTTTTTGCTCTTTTGTGAAGGAAACTTAAGGACATGGTCCTGTTATGTCAGATGAGGTGAAATAGGAAGTTGTTTGTGCCTTTGTGGTTTTGGCCTTAATGTATGACTGCCCTGAGCCTGTTTGAAATCTGGGTTTGTTATGAGGAAATTTTATTAAAGTTGGATATGTAATTTCTGTTTTTGTTCACTATTTCAATGTTTGTGTTTTAAATATTCTGTTACAGGCGACCCAACAAATGCTTTGCTTGCCAATAACTGCCGTTATGATAGTTCCCTAGGTATGAAATGTGAAATTTAGTCATGCTTGTTTTCTTCTCAAATGGTACTCTTTGACATTAGGTTAATTTTGTTGTAAAAATTTTTCTAACATTTAATCAGGATTGTTGACAAAGAAGTTTATAAATTTGCTCCAAAAAGCTGAAGATGGAACTCTTGATTTGAATAAAGCTGCTGAAACTTTGGAGGTCCTTATTTAATTATAGACTACAATTTTATGACGAATTTCTTTGTTTACATTGTTACTTATTTTTAATGCTGTGATTTTCTTATAAATTATTTTACTTTGCTACAGGTACAGAAGAGGAGGATATATGATATAACAAATGTTTTAGAGGGAGTAGATCTAATAGAGAAAAAGTTGAAGAACATGATCCGCTGGAAGTAAATTTCCATTCCGTTTGACTTGATATTCTTTTTCTTGGTTTTGTTTGCTTACTCGATTGTCCCTAGAAAATCCGAAATTGATTTAATGAAAAAAAATGTTTGTAATTTTGATTAAAAAGGGGATATGACATGTCAAAGCCAAAAGAGCTAGAGGAGCAACTTGCTTCATTGAAGGTTTCCTTTTCCCACATTTGTACCACCATTAGTCGAATTATGTTAATTGTGTAAAATTTACCTTAACATTTTTCACCTTATGAATGTTTATATTGTTCTTTTCACAGTCTGATCTCGATTTGCTTCAAAAGGAAGAGTCTAGACTGGACGGAATGATAAGGTCTTGTTTTTAGTTTCTTTGTTTCTTTATTTATTCTTTTTTCAATTGCTGTTTCTATTTCAATCAGTGGTAGAGTTGGGAACACTTCAGCTGGGCAAAAAACAAAAGAGGAAAAAAAAACCATTGATTGAAAAAATTTCATAGTGTTTGCATATTGATCTAACTATAATTTTTTTAAATCTTACAATTATATTGAAATGTACATTTATCACTTTTCCCCTTTAAAATAGAAATTATAACTTTTTGAGTTAAGCTAATATGAGCTTAAGCTCACTAATGAAGTTCTTGAACCTAATTACTAAACATCAAATTGGCTCTAAATACAGTATTGAACCATTGATCTTGATCTACTTCAGGAGCCAGCCCACTTGTGTTCCAAAATTTTTTAATTATTTAATTATTTTACTTTTTTTATGTATAAGTTCTAGGGGTTGAAAATTGTTGAAAGATGAATGTGCCAAATAACTCAGCGTGTTGACCTGGTGATCTATGTTTATGCTTTGCTGGTGAAGTAGATCGGAATCAATGGTTGATTTGATGATTTTTCAGGATAAGTTCATGAATCCTTTTGAGCTTAAGGCTACCCTAGCAATGGTTGTAACATTTTTCCTAAATTAAATCAAGAAACTACAAATCGGAAAAATGACCACTAAATGTAAATATGTATATGGCAGAACTTGAAAGATTCCTCAGCAAGTAAACTACTTTAAGATCCTTGTATTATATATTTATCATCAAACAGTGATGAATGAAGTACAAGTTACTGAATTTTAAGAAATTTGAATTTCAAGAGGATTGGTTGTATGAATTCTTTGAAAGGAGTATGCTGGGGAAGAAATAAATTCGGTTCATGACAAGTACTAAGAGGCTCGACTGACTTTTTAAAAAAAAAAAAGAAATTTGAAATTTCTGTTGTGCTTTTGCACATTGAATCTGGGTTTATGAAAGATGCCAACTTATGTAGTTTGAATGTCTGGCTGTGTTTATTTAATCACAATTGAGTTTTAAAGTCCTGACTTTTTGAAATTTAAAACTTGTCAATTTGAAATTTAGATGTTGTAATTTGGTCAGCATGTTCCAACTTATTTTCTAAGTAGATCTTATATTAATCTCACATCTCATTATTGAAATGATTTCTAATAAGATCTATTACATTGCCAATAAAATGAATGATGAGAAGAAATGTGATTGGGGAGAACAAAAAAGAGTTGGGTAGCCACCATATGAGAGTTACAATTGAGTTGTGTCAATTTTTTTGAAGACAACACATCACACCTGTTTTGGGAAGTTGTCACTCTGTTTGTAGCAGTTTTGGGTCGGTGCATATAATGAATAATCAGGCCTTTGAGGTAGTTATGGGCACAATGCATTTAGAAGTCACTCTAATGTTACTATAACACAAGTAATGTAATCCTGCTTAAATAATTGTCACTCCTGCCTTGATTGTACTGTATGTTTCTTTTGTTACAGGGCGATGAAAGATAATTTACAAGAACTTTATTTGGATGAGCAGAACCAAAGGTTGGTTTTATTTCTTTTTCATTTTATTCCAATATGCTGCACGTTTATGATCTAAAAAAAACAAATCTGAAGTAATATTATTAATTAATGAGCACCATCATTCAATAATATGCCATCTTTTTATCCATGTTTTCTTTTCCATGTCGGTACTATCATGAAATATGCAATCTTACATATTTGCAGATGGCTTTTTCTTAGCAAGGAAGATATTAACAGTATTCCAAATTTCCAGGTTTATTGTCAAGATGACTTTCAGTTTTCTCTTTGCTCCTTTTGGTTTGTCTTTTACTTATGAATTTAATTATATTTAATTGCAGGATTCGACATTAATTGCTATAAAAGCACCTCATGGGACGAGTGTTGAAGTTCCAGACCCAGATGAGGTTAGTAGTTTTTCATTATAATGACGAGTAAAACATGAATGAAAATAATTTTTCCATGAATTTGCACTAACAGGGTGTTGAGTTTCCTCAGAGGCATTATCAGATTCTAATGAGAAGTTCTACAGGGCCTATTGACTGCTATTTACTTAGGTATGTGTCATTTAGTTTTAGCAGAATTTGAAACTGGATCACCATTCTAAATGCACCTATCTTGTTCTTATGCTGGGACATTTTTTGATATTTGACAGGATCTGTTCTTTTAAAATTTTAGATAAGTTATAAAGACACTACAACAACAACAACTAAGTCTTTTGTCCCAAACAAGTTGGGGTAGGCTAGAAAGAAACCCAACAAGAGAACACATCCAAAAACAAAACATAAAAAAGATACTTATAAAGACGCTGAGTGTTGTAAAATTATGTTTTTTTTTTTTCCCAGCAGCAGCCATGAAGACAGAGCAGAGACATCAAATCAAAACCAACAGGGATTAGCTGAGGAGCGTAAAACTATAAATGAAAATGTAGATTCTCAATTAAGAGTTTCTTCTTATCCATTTCTCTCATCACAAGATAATATTGGCGGCATCATGCGAATAGCTCCTTCTGATGAGAATGTAAGTGTTCTAAATTTAGGCTGGCAAAGAGGTGAGATGGGTAAGTTGAATCCTGGTCACTCTGGTACTGGCCAATTTTGCATCTGGAGTTGAGTTTTTGTGTTTCTTTCTGGTCTGGTGATTATCAGGTTCTGTTTGATGCGAGGTTAATGTGATTTTGGATCCATTTATGTATGGATTGCTTGTCTAGTTTGTTTTTCAGGCATCTGTTGGTCAAAATTATATTGGCCAGTTTAATTTTTTCAACTTTTTCTTTGTTAATTTTATTAAGTAATGGCTTATCGTGAGGGTATATTCTGATTTGCAGATGGATGCTGATTATTGGCTATCATCAGATCTTGGAGCTACTGTAACAGATATTTGGGGAACTTAAAGATGATGTATCCTTTAATTCTGTTATTCAACTATGTTACTTAATATTTAATCAATAGAGTGTGTTTAGAACCCTTAAGAATAAAATTAGGGTTTACTTATTTAGAATAAAAATTTTACTCCTAAATTAGATTAAAACAAACTTATTCTTAACCCTTTAGGAATAGCAATTTTAATTTAAATAATTAAGCATAGTTTTATTCTCAAATCTTAAACTTGAGTCTACCTTATCGTATGCTATAAACCCAGAACATTGAATATAATTTAGGTTTGGTTAGACTCATTTTTGTATGAACATGGGTCAATGCCTTGCTTGATTTCAAGAGTATTGACAGGGCAAACAATTTAAATATCAATTAAAACTGGCCTAGTAATTGTGGGATCTGGCCAAGATTACCATAGTTTCCTTTTTCCTTCTGTCTTTTTTTTTATATTGACCATTTTAGGTTATTTACTAGCCATTTCCTGGTGTTTTCCTTTGACTTCTGGAAGGATGATATCATGACTATACTCAGGTGTATATGAGCATTGTCAGATTATCTATTACTGTGTTATGATCTACAAAAGGAGGTTCTGACAAGTTTTCTAGTGCATGCTTGTGTCGGTATGTACAGAAATGTAAAGAATCAGGATAGGCAAAATGTTGGGAGTAAGATTTATCCTCTGTATATTGTAGGACATATTACATATTCCTGCTTACTGTAAATGTATTGAAGAAGAAATCGATGAAATGTTTTAATTTTTTTTAATCTAATTTTCTATTGTAAAGTTTCTATACTATGAAAAGGAGGTTGTCATGATTCTCTTTCTGACTTTTTTCTTTTCTTCAAAAAAAAAAAATGAAATAACAGATTTGAAGTTGATAGCGATGATCATTCGGCTGTCCAAAAAATAGCCCCATTCAGAATGCTTATTGAATGTAAAGTAGCTGCGCTAAGAAAAGGGTTACAAATGTTAATTAGTTGTGCAAAAAAAACAATGAAAGAACGCAAGGAAAGAGAACGTTTTGATTTCTCTCATTATATAGAAATTAGTGTTAATATCATGCGTTGTGTGATTAAATTTTTTTATTGGTGGTTATTTGTAACATTGATAAAATTTTGCAAAATATTAAAAGGGACGAACAAAAAAAAAATCATGAAATATATTAGGGTTGTCAATGGTACCCTTTTAAATATTTTCCCTACTCGCATCGTATTCGATGAGATGGGTATGGGTAAGATTATTTTTCTTTTAAGTTATCAGGTATAGGTATGGATGTTTTAAGTTTTCGTTAATTTATTGGGTTAGGAGATGAGTAAGGCTATTTCATATTAGTTAATTACCCGTACTGTTATATATATAATTTAATGATCTTTATCATAATAAAAAATATAATTGTAAGATTCAATTAATATGTTAATAACAAACTAAATCAAAACGATATGCTTGTAAGATTCAATTGATATGTTAATAATTAAACTAAGCAATTAAATTATAAGATTTGATTGAGATAATACTACATTAAATTAGAAAGATGTAATGGTAAGATTCAATTGATATGTTAATTATTTTTGTTTGATTTTCATTCATGCGCTACATCGATCATTACTTTTGGTCCAGGAGATAAAAGCGAGTTGCACATGCGCCGGGAGTAGCCATGCAAGGAGCATTCGTAGTTCGTACACAAGTACACAACACATTGGAGAGCACATCAAACCGGTTCGTTCGAGGTAGCTGAGAGAGAAAAGTACAGGCGAGATTATTTACTCACATGAGACTCGGAACCATTTGGATGGTATGGAAATAAAGAAGAATAGTTTTTTTCTAGATATTCAAATAAGTTAAGAATAAGAAAAATAAATAGTTTTTTCTAACAATTATATATACATAATTTCGATAAAATTAGCTAAATACCAATAATTAAATGAAATTTTGTGTGCTCTTTAATTAGCACTTTATTTAATATTAAAATAATAATTTTTAATAATTTATTTAAATTAATATTAATTTGTTTATTTCTAACTGATCATCCAAATAACATTTCTTCTTTCCGGAATAACACTCTTTCCACTCTTCCCAATGCTTTCTTCCTAAAATCCTTATTCCTTTACAAACAATATATTTAAATGTATTTTATACATACGATTATTTAAGTAAATAATATTTTATATATTTTTCTATAAAATATATTTTATGATAAAAAATCATTTATAAAAAGCCTCTGGTCGGACAGTAACTTGCGAGTCTGAAATGGCTAAAAGAATTTTCAAATAAGATGAAATATGAATCACTGGACAAAATGAAATCTCTAATTGTTATCCATAAAATTATACTGATTATTATAGAATAAACAATGCCTACAACTCACTTTATAATACAATTGACTAATTGAGAGACATAAATTTCAACAAATATTGTGAATTTTCACGCTAAAATTGTATAAATTAAGTACGGTTGTAGCTGCACTTGGGATGAAGAATAATGCTCAAAACCTGTTCGTCAGAAAACCTCAAAGATCAAAACCTTAGTAATACCAAAAACCATATATGCTCCAAAAAGAATTTTAACAACCAAATTAAAATCAGTGTAGAGGTTGAAGTAAAGACTCGTCTCATTGGAACCATATATGTAATTTGAGAAAATTTGTAGAGAATAAATTGTAAAGATCGATTCATAAAAAAAGAAAAAAAAAATCTTAGAATCTATGCAATAAGGGGGAAAAAAAGAGGACATCAAATTCTAATCAGCTATAACTAAAAATTTCTAAAAAAAAATTGAATTAGATTTTAGGATTTACGAACAATTTAAACAGTAAACAGCGAATTTTGAAATGTGCAAGCAAATTTGTGGACGTTACCTCTGGTGATTTTGTTTATACAAAATCATTAAACAGGAAAAAAAGAAGAAAAAATTGACCAAGAGAAGGAAAAAATGTTATCCTATATGTCACATGCCTTTGTGACACTTCTCTCTCGAGAAGTCTCCATGAGAAAGAGGTCATCAGAGAATTTGTTACCACCATTGATTGTGGAGTAGAGAGGTTGTTTCTGAATTTGTGATTGGAGATTGTCACTGGAGTCCACTAATGTGTCAGTGCTTAGGCTATGCACATCTCTTGCTTTGTTGACAAATTGATGAAGGCGTCTTTCGTACTCTGCGAATATCTTTCCTGCCTCATCCCATTGTTGGTTATATGCCTCAAGCATGACTTGTCTATGCCTGACTCAGAAAAAAAAACAAAGGAATTAATATAGAAATAGTAAATAGTTATGAATACGATCTAATATATATATCTGTATAGAAACCAAGCATGGGGAAATCATTAGTTCAGATTTCGGACCTCGCGATACTGACTATATACTGCAGCACAACCAGATGATTAAATTTGCAAAAATAGTAAAAGTGAATTTTTCTGATAAAGAGCGATAGTTGATCCCAAACCTATGCAACAAATAACGATATCCTCAATCCTCAAATATCGAGCTTCCCAAATATTTAGTGCATGCGAATGCGATGAAGAACTCCTTGAATTATGTTTGTTATTTTCGCTATCGAGAGAACAATAGACATTGTAACCTACAAATTAAAAAAATAAATAAATTTAGTCAGATATCGTATGTTTCCTTAGAAAGATGGAATTCACAAAAACAGTAGCACAGATACCTCTGAGAGGACAGAATACATACAGATAATAAAAAAAAGAAATTGCAAAGGTACACAAAAAATAATCTCACAAATTATCATATATATAGATAATGGCCATTTGGCTTGAAAGGAATATCTTTCAGGGGAATCATGGTAAATGTAATTTGGCAGGTTTTTTTTTTTAGTGTGTTAAGCATGGTTCAATTCTGGACGGGGGAGAATTTGGGTCTTGCTCAGTATTTTATTAGTAATTGAACCAGCTTGTTTTTAAATTTTTTACTTTTATGTTGCAGGTACAAATTCTGATGCAAAAAATCCTTATACAATGAAAACCAAGGGTTCTGCTCTGGAGGATGAAGATCTGCTAAAGTAACTGTATGCTTTGGCTGTGTTTTTTTTTTCTTTCGTTGGACTTGCTGTATCCGTGTTTGATCCTGTGTATGTTATTTTTATGTTGTGTTTTTTAGGCAGCTTTGTAATGCTTTGTGTTTGTATTGGACCTTTCAAATCTAATGCAATTAGGTCCCCTGCTTGGGGTGCTGTGTTATAAGAAAAAAGTAGTCTAGCAAGAATTTGCAGTGTCGTTTGAATTTGGATGCCCCATCACAAGTAACAGGGTCCTGCCAGTTCATTTCCTTGAATTAGTTGTTATGTAGGCCTAATGTTCACTTCTTCGTAATACTTTTTGGACATAGGCCAAGCTCTATTTTTTAAATTCTTTTGATCTCAGTCGGTGATTTATGGGAATTATTATATTATATAGCATATATAATATATCTAGTTAAAGAGGATGGCTCTTAAGCACAATTTGAATCATATAATGCCTATTCAGTTATCACTAAGCTTGAAAAAAAAGACTGGGATTTCAAAGTTTTTTGAATAAATGGGATTTCAATTTTCAAAGTTTCTTAGCTGCATGACATGTTTTGAGAAGCCCTGTATTAGATGGAAAGTGCACGTCCCACGAGTCGGGTGATTCAATACCAACTTGACCAGTCAAGAACCAGAGGTCCATAGCTCCTCTCATTCATCTGATATTATCTTAATTTATGTACTCCCTTTGATTTCCATTTCTCCCTATACCACTATTTTTCATACTTTGCTTTTCTATTGTATTTTTTGGCGCATTCCTTATGTGTGCTTTTGATCACTGTACCAGTTCGAGTTACCAGACCAACGGAGCACTGAACTTTTTGAGTACTAAATTTACAATGTAAGGTTTGGTTTGGATGCTCAATGTGTGCATTGAAAAATGAATTAAACCTGTCAAATTTTTAACCAACTGTTTAAAAATTTATTAGCTATATATAACAGCCTTCAGCAGCGGAAAATCATTTAACGACTCGATATTTAAACGAAATAAAAACGACCAAAAAATTAATATTAAATATTGGAATTTTAATTTAGATTTAGTTTCTAGTTTCGCGAAACTAAAAAATGTCTCTATGCTAAAAGTGGTTGTACATAGGAAAAAAAAATTCTAACATAAAATAAAATAAATATGAAATTTTATGGAGGCATTTGAGGGAACCGGACCCTCTCGTCGTTTTAAAATGTCCACTGGACGTTTTTTTATCTAAGCCGTCCGATCTGCATGTACTACTGTAGATCATGAAATTTGTCAGTAGATGTGTTGTACTCTATTACATGACTACATCTCCGAACTGCATGTACTATTGTAACGAGTACTTCCATTTTTACAACTTAATAATAATATTCTTTTGCAATGTTTTTGAAAACGGGATCGGATGTCGAACTTGCAAAACTGTTGGTTCAATGGTTCGATCGGTTGGACGGGTCGCTAGAACATGTTAGCCAAATTAATATGATTTTATACTTTGGCAAAATTAACAATTAACAAAGAGGCAAATAATATAAACTCATCCTTAGAAAAAAAAAACGTTAAATCGAACACCCCAAGGAATGCATCCAAGAAATGCATATTTAGGACTTAGAAATAAAAAGGAATGCATGTGTATTGTTCGGTACATTCAATTGGTACCAACCCAAAAAAAAATAAAGTAAAACGCGTGTACGTAGTAGCATTTGTGAGCTGGACTCCAACCAGGGGCGGATACAGGCAGGGGGCAGGCATAGGCCTGACCTACACTGCGAAAACTGTTTTTAGTGTTAAAATATAAAAAATACAGTGGTAATTCGGTTATCTAATGTATCTGGCCTACTCTACTATTAAAATTTTAAGTTACTAATGTCTAGTTGAAGTCGACCTCGACAATTCGGCCTATCCTGTCCTCAAATCTTGGATCCGGCCCTGACTCCAACCATGCGCTACCGCACAAATTTGAACCAGCCAATAAAAAAAAACCATTAATACATTGGTAAATATCAATTAGGGAATGGGAAATTTAAGTTTCTAATTATTTTGGTGTATCGAGAACCAGCTCTTGGTCTAATGGCAAAGAACAATGCACCTTGACTCCTTGAGTGAAAGGTTGCATGTTCGAAACCCAATAAATTGGGTGGCTTAGACCTCCAATTTATCTTCAAAAAAAAAATATTTTGGTGTATCTCCACTTATACTAAGGCCAAACCAACGGATTATGGACGATCACTGGAGAATACAGCTGGAGATTAATGGACGAGGCTTGACTGCTTGAGTAAGTTAAATAAGAACTTAAAATCATATAGGAAGTATCTATCCAAGGCACATTATTAATCGACGAAGCTTAAAAATTTATCGACCGTCCAGAAATATATATCTGCAACCCATTTGGTATTTGTTCGATAAAGAACATTGGCAATGTCTGTTCTGCTCTTGTCAGAATAACAGACTCTGTCAAATGATGGCTGATTTCTTTCTACTAATAATTCCTTCTTTTATTACAACTAGTTAAGAGAGAAAGTCTTATTGCATTTATTCTAATCAGAATAACGAAGGATATATTATTTGACTAATATGTGCCATGCGTTTATACTTGAAGACTTTGGCCTGGTCATTTATCCACAGAAATGACATCTACATTCAAAATTTTATACTGATGTCATTGGAAGGATTTTTAATTCCTTCTAAAAATAATAATAATCTATACTACTTATAAAAGCACACATATAAAAGGAGTAAACTTGTCAGATAAAATGGTGTAAACAATTCTTATATTAATTGTGGACCATTGATTTGTATAATTTGATTTGATCAATGGTCTAGATCAATGTTAAACTTTTCTTAAAAAAATTAAGTTACTACCAAATTAGCTATTTATTTAAAAGAAAAGACTAAATTATTGATTTCACCATATCTTTATTGTCTAACATGTTACATTTTATATATAACAAAAAATAATATTAACATTTTATTTTTTTATTTGCCCACGTATTAAGGACATTTTTTGCTAGTAGAAGAAAAGTATTCACGTTTTGCGCGACCCATTGACAATTATTATTAGGGAAAATTTAGTTTATCACACTCCAAAAGTCTTAAATTCGAGATATGCCATCACAAAATAACTAATTGGTTTTATACCACTACAAAACAATAATAATTAGTTTTATGCCATTGGTTTATTAAATGACCATGTTGCTCTTTTAAATATGCCACCACAAAACATTAAAATTTGAAATATGCCATCCAAAAAGTTTTAAATTGATTTTATGCCACTAGCCAGTCAAGATTGGAGAGAGTTTTTGTTAGTCTTTTCCATTCAAAACAATATACGAGTACTCATGCCAGCATAGCCCTGTTTAGTACTGGCATGTACTCGTGCATGTATAAACAATAAAATGATCCAAATTCTGAATTAGCTTATTCTAGCACTCGTTCATGTATGAACAATAAAGTTTTAATCATCAGTTTAACCTCCAAAAAAGCAATTAGCTTAATTGGATCACTTCCATAGCTTATTCAACTTTTGGAACTGGGCTATGTTGGCATGTACTCGTGCCAGCAATTATCTAATTTTCTGAATTTGGATCACTCGTGCCAGCATAGCCCATAAATTTTCTAACTTCCAAAACAATTTACGTAATTAGTTTATTCTGTTCTACTTATGGTACTGGCATGTACTCGTGCCAGCATAACCCTGTGCAAATATTCACACCAGAAAATTTTAAACAAAATTGATAAATAGTTTAACATATAACCAACAATGTCAAATGCATTTTCAACATTTCTAATTCTTACGATTATCACAAAATATTTCCAACATTTCTAATATTCACAAATATTGACATTTCCAACATTTTTGTCACAAAATATTCACAAAAATTGGCATACGAGATACAACTATCAGTTTCTTTCTTGATACATGCCTCAAGTTGAAATTCTTCTAAATAATCTAAAATGCCTCTAAATATTTCCATGTCTCGACCTATAGAAAGAGTGTGAAATTTCTCAACCTGAAAGAGAAAAAATGAGGAAAAATGAAAAAACGGGAAGTACTCAGCTATAATAAAATATGCAAGAAGGCGAGAGGAAAATGTAGAAAGAAAAGTCTGATTTTGGTAGTGGTTGCCCAGTGTAAGAATCAGAACTAGCTGTGGTTGGCCGAAATCAATGAATTTTTTTTTCTACGAGGTTGGAAAATCTCGAGCAAACCCAAACAATCGTATCCATTTAAGTTGAATTTATTTGTACTTAAAGTTCACAATTCGTCCATAATTATCCATAATTCGTTCATATGAGACTTGATAATTGGACTTGGACTGGACTTCAATCCAAATCAAAAGTATTCCAATCCATAAATGTTCAACATTGTCCGGTCCACATTGTCCATGGACTGTCCCGTCCATTAGCAGCCTTACACATGACCCACTATATGGTAACTATGACACACTTTGATGAGAAGTATCATATGACATACTTTAAATATATGCATCCCTTAGATGACACTCTCTGGTAACAATGACAATATCTTTCTAGACGTAAATTCATTATAAACAATTCAAACACTTCATAAAGTTACACATTTTTCGATACTTTCCGCCTAGGAATAGACTATTTCTCTTATTCCTAAACAATCCTAACAGAGCCATAGACTATTTCAATTATATCCTTTCGTCTTATCCAAGCATCTTTGTTATAGATAAAAGTAAAATATTATCATGACAGTGACTCGTCATCTTACCAAAAGACCGCAAAAAAGAAATTTGTTGTTCGTAATTAATATTTCATTTCGTTAGTTCTTTTATGAATTATAAATGTAAATGCAGATCGATTCCTGTAGTGAAATTGTTTGAAATAAACCCGCTGGACTTAATTTTTTGGAGCTGTAAATACAGCACTGAGCTAAAGCATGTATAAAAAGAAGAAAAAACCGTGCTTTTATTTCCTTTTATAGTTTTTGATTTTTTTTTAATTAAAAGGCTTCTCAACGGATTCAACCAATAAAGTTTCTCTGTAAAGTAGAAAACAATAATAGTTTGATTCTTATTAGTTTTACTGTTACATAACAACCCATTGGGTAAAGTTATCCAAAAGTCTTGAAAATTGTCTTTTTAGCTCTGTTTCTGGAAATGAGAAAAGGGTAAAAAAAAAAAAAACCGTTCAAAGTGCTGCTGAAAGCAATTTTTTTGTTTCAAAAGTTTTAATGTTGATATTTACGAGATGATTAATTGTTGGACGAAATTCATGGTATTCAGAGAGTCTTGAATAAAACTATTTATTTAGATGGAAATATATCGATACTCGCAAGACATGATGAAAAGAGGATTTTGATTGATACGTGCGATCTCTTATCTGGTCGCAATATAATTTACGAGAAAAACCATTATACAAGTACCCTAAAAAAATAATAAAAAATACACAGACACGTACAAGAGATAAAAGAGAGAACGACCTGGTCTAAGCTCATAAAAAATAGATTGAGATTGAATTACTCTGCAAGTGAGACCCTGCTTTCAAAATGTCATTTTCCAAATTACTCACAAGAAAAGAACTGAATGTTCGGTAGGTGGCTCGGTTTGATACTGTCAAATCGATCATCTTTAAATTAAGGAAGTTACATAAGAGTTCAAAATTTTAAGAAAAGGTCAAAAAAATTTTGACCGACTAAAAAATTTGTTATCCATGCAAGTCCAAGATTGACAGCGCCTTTCTGTTCTAAATATTAACTAGAAGAATGACCTCTATGACAGAATGATCAATTTTTTTGTACTAATTCCCTAATAACCAAACGAGAAAGTCTAATTAGTGCGTGTGTCTTAATAATTCAAAGGAGGCTTATTTATTTGATTGACTAAACTGAGTCCGCACCCATCATCTTACCAACTCTCCAATTATTGATTATATATATAGAGCAAATACCAACACCTATCTTCACAAAACATAGCAAACATGAATTTGAAGCATTTCTCTTCCATCCTACTTGCAGCATATTTCTTCATTATTCAAATTTTCCAATCAGTACATGGAGTCGATGCATCAAACGAAGTATGTAATGCATCAACTAAATCCATGCGACCAATATATATTATGTATCAGTCTGCTAAAATTTTCTATGGATAATGGATTTCAGGTCTATATTGTATACCTGGGAGAAAGAAAGCATAATGATCCGGAACTTGTCACAGGCTCGCACCATGAGATGCTAACTCCACTCTTTGGAAGGTTTTTAATTTTTTTTTCTTCATATATTTTTAGTAATAGGGTTTTGTTACTAAAATAATCTCATATATTCTAAGCTTCTTTCTTGCTTTCATGAAAAGTGGCTTATGTTGACCGTTGACGTTAAAGCATGCCTATATTATACAATGTGATTAGTGACTAATATATCCTAACGTTATCTATATGTTTATATAGTTACTCGAATGTATTACCAACATTGTTTTATGATCATATGTATATATGAAACAGTAAGGAGGAAGCAGTGAGTTCAATAGTTTACAGCTACAAGCATAGCTTCTCTGGTTTTGCCGCAATGCTAAACGAGTCTCAAGTCCAGCTACTTTCAGGTAATCATAATCAACGTGCGCCATTAATTTTACATGCGATACTTTCAAATTTAACATTTTCTAACACAAGAAACGTATTACATTTTTATGTTCAAGTTGCGAATATGTAGTTACACATCATCAAGCAATTCGAAAATTTTAAGAGAATAGTGATAGTAAAATTTATCTTTTCCTTTTTATATTTATTTGTTACGAATATCGATCAATTAAGGCAGTTATTATTTTCATCACTATAACAGATATGCCTGATGTAATTAGTGTGACGCCTAATCACAAGTCTGAAGTACACACAACACACAGCTGGGATTTTCTTGGGCTTGATTATAATTCCCAATCTAATACACTACTTCAGAAGGGCAACTATGGAGAAGATATTATTATAGGAGTCCTCGACTCAGGTTAGAGTTTAAATGTTTAATTGAATAGTTCAAAATGCTTCTGACTGTGTAATTATTATTTATCTTAATAAAATTCCTTGGTCTTGTAATCACTGACCAATTACTTTGGTGCACTTCCAACAAAAGACTCCTTACAAAATATGTTTCTATCCACAAATATTTTTTAGGATGCCTTGAAAAAATTATTCTTTTAGGGACTTATACTTTCCCCCACCCCCCCCCCCCTTTTTTTTGGCGGTAGTGGGACTTATAACATAGGCATTTAATGTCGTTCTCCCGTATCATGTATGAAAGCTTCTTAAATCATCTAGTTTCTGATAAAAGGCTTCTCTTAAATTTTTACTAGGTATTTGGCCTGAATCGAAAAGTTTTGATGATACTGGATATGGACCTCCACCGGCACGATGGAAAGGCATTTGCCAAACTGGTGATTTATTTGATGCCAGCAAAATTAATTGCAGTAATAAAATTATTGGCGCACGTTGGTATGCCAGTGAGTATACTTCTGAGGAACTTGAAGGGGAGTTCGTGTCACCTCGGGACAAGATGGGACATGGGACTCATTGTGCCTCTACGGCTGCAGGTAATTAAGGTTCTTTTTGTCTTAGATTTCAAAATGCATATCATGTATTTTTTTTTCAATATTTGGCTACATACTAATCAACAATTCCGACTTAATATGGTACTCGGACAAAATTTAAATTGTTTTGAAATTCGTCATCATTATTATATATATCATCTAATAATTTGATTGTAAGGTATGATCTCAAGAAATATATCATCATAAATCCAATAATTAATAACCCAAAGAGAAAAAAGATTAAAAAAAAATTCATTTCTCCATACAGGTAATCTAGTATCAAATGCAAGCTTCCATGGGTTGGCATCTGGATCCGTCAGGGGAGGAGCCCCTCGTGCCAGGCTAGCCATATACAAAGTGTGCTGGGTCAACCTCGGTTGCAGTACGGCAAGCATACTCGCAGCAATAGATCATGCGATAGATGACGGTGTTGATGTTATATCTATGTCCATTGGCGGGCCGGTTGAGTATCTAGGAACATTGCATGCCATTGTCAAAGGGATTCCAGTGGTTTTTGCGGCAGGAAATAATGGGCCAGCGCCTCAAAGCGTACAAAACAATATGCCTTGGGTTATATCTGTGGCAGCTAGCACAATGGATCGGTCATTCCCAACAATTATCACCCTTGGAGATAAACGTAGATTGGTGGTACGCAATTTAAATTGATACTTAATTTCTTATGTTCGATAAAATTTAATTTTTATTTGCATATTATATATATATATCAATAATTTATATCTCTAATTTGTAGGGTCAGTCAATTTTTTATGAAACTCAACAATCTAACACCAAAAGTTTCACCACGCTTGTTTATGGTGGGAGGTACTTGCAATAAATTTAAATAACATTTTGAATGATATTTAGTTTGACAAATGTTCCAAAATTTATTTAACACTAGTGATAATTTAACTTGTTATTTCATCTTTCTTTTGCAGCTGTGACAACAGTACATTAAGTAAGGTGAATATAACTAACAAGATTGTACTGTGCTACAATCCTACTGCAATTGCAACAGTTTTACCTCGGAAAAACTTTAATGAAGCATTAACAGATGTATCCAACGCTGGAGGTAGGGGTCTCATATATGCACAATACACAGTGAATATACCAACACAACAAGATGTTCCTTACGCTCTTGTAGATTTTGAAATTGCGAATGAGATCATCTCCTATATTTCTTCCACTAGGTACAAATGAAATATAGAAATATATGCTTCTATTTTCAATATTGCTATATTTGAATTAATCCATCATGTAATTTTTCTTTAAATTTGAAAGCAGCAATCCACTAGTTAAAATCTCTCCAGCATATAATATAGTAGGAAATCATGTACTGGCACCAAGAGTTGCAGCATTCTCATCAAGAGGTCCAAACCCGATATTTACTGGCATTCTCAAGGTATTCGATCTATATATATAATGATTTACATATAAATTGTTGGCACCATAATTCCAAAAAAAATAATCTATATTGCTCTGACTCGGTTGAATCGGACCAAAATTGGAAGAGAACGATCTGATTTTGAGGTATTTAGGATGGAAGTTGAGTTGAATTTCACCATTGATGGTGATAAGAGAGGTGAAGATACTTGAGAAATATTGTCCAAGGTGGCTAAGAATGAGGAAAGCGCATGAAAGTTCCGCGGTCAAGTCATAAGATTAGTGGCGCCACTTTGTTGGGGTGGTTCAGCCCCTTTTGCTTCAACGCACAAAAAATGGAGCGTTTGAGAGCAAATAAATGCAAAAGAAAGAGAAGTGTGTAAAAAAAAAAAAAAAAATCAACCAACGAACATCAGAACACATTTTCCAACAATGAATTTAAGTTATAAAAACAACAACTCTTGGTCTGAAAATTGATCCAAGCTGAACATCAAAATATTTGCAAACTTCATACTCAATGATCTATGTTAAACATTAAGGTATTTTAATGAACATATCATTTTTTAAATATAATTTTGTATGAAATATGCTTTATTAATCATGACACTCAATTTAATTATTCTTACAATTTTATTTTCTAAAAAAATAAAATATCATGGCCACTAATTGATTTGTTTCTTTGAATAATCGAGTTATTGACTGAGAAAAATATTATTTTCTCAATTTTATAATCATTAGTTTTATTCTTCATTAATTTAAAATTATTTTGGTGAATATAATATATATCACAAGCTACATGCGGAAATTATTTTTGTGTGTTCATACAAAAAAAGTAAGTTACATTTGTGTAAGAGTTCAGGCAGATTGAATGTATGAAGAAAACAAAGTAGTGCAAGAGTTGGCCAATAAAACTGATATATATATTTCTTAAATTCACTCTTCATGTGGTCGGTGGTGGTAAAAATAAACAAAAAGTTGAAATATTGGTGGGTAATCAAATTATCTTGATTTTAATACAGGTACATGGTAACCAATAAAAGATATAAATTTCAAATTTGTCTATTCCTTTTAGCGATCTCTAAAATTTTATGATTGAAACAATAATTTTAACAAATTTCATTAATTGATCGAATTTTGAAATATTTAATTATTGAAAGAAGATTCATTAATTTTTGTAATATTGTTGTTGTATTTTAGTTGATTTTCAATCTTTAATTTTTAAAATTAGTTTTTTTTATAATGTCTCATATCTTTTTCGAGTTTTTTAGGCATAATATGCTTTCAATGAAAAATTCTATTTTTCGACCTAATTTATCAGATTGGCATTTGCAAGATGTTGTTAGCTAAGTTCTAAGAATTTTTTTGTTCGTAGCCCGATATAGCTGCACCAGGAGTGAGCATATTAGCCGCTAAAAATGAAGGTTATGAATTTGATTCTGGTACGTCAATGGCATGTCCACATGTGGCGGGTGTTGTGGCACTTCTCAGATCTATACATCCTGATTGGTCCCCAGCAGCTATTAAATCTGCAATTGTCACAACAGGTAATGGAAAAATAATATTATTTATGCATGAACAAAACCATCTCTTGTTTTTAAGACCTGTATACAACGGAAACGGGACGAGGCGTTCCGTTTCAATAAACGGTATGTACCGGCTGATTCGTATTCGTTCCGTTTGGACGGAACGTAGCGGAACGGTATAATTTACACTGTATTTCACATAAATGAATCACAAATTGCATTCCGTATTCCGTTTCGTTTGCGAAACAGAATGAAATTTTGTTCCATTATACGTTCCACATGGACGGAACGGAACGGTTTCGCGTATTCGCGGTATACCGCGTCCACCCCTACTTGTTTTTACCGCTTGAAAACGACAAACTCGCTATATGGTTTTAGTGATTTTTGGCAAACTTATTCTTTGTTTTTATTAAACTTTTTGGGTGCTGCTTAGTCTAATTTTGTTCTATTGAGGTTATGCACCTAAGCTGATAGTACAAACCAAGATTGATCAATCTTACAAATTTGAAATGTCATTATATAAGTGCATGACTTTATGTGATTCAATGAAGTATGAATTTAATTTTCGGCCAATAAATCGCTTTTTGAAATTTGTTGTTAGTAGAGTGCCTAATTTCTAAGTGATATTTTGCAGCAACTGTTGTTGATACGTATGGTGTACAAATAAAAGCTGAGGCTACTCCAAGAAAAATTGCAGATCCATTCGATTACGGTGGCGGCCACATTGATCCAAACAAGATAGTTGATCCGGGTCTAATTTATGACATAAACCCAAATGATTACACCAAGTTCTATAATTGTACTCTCGGTTTATCTGATGAATGTGATTCATATGTAGATCAACAATATCAACTAAATGCCCCGTCAATTGCCATTCCGAATCTTAAGGATATTATTTCCGTTTGGCGTTCAGTTACTAATGTGGGACCCTATAACTCGATTTACAAGGCTTTTGTACAACCTCCGGCTGGAGTCAGTGTATTTGTTGAGCCGAATTTGCTTTCTTTTGATAACAATAACAAGGTAAAAACATTCAAGGTTACTTTTGTGGCAAATCGAAAAGTTCAAGGAGATTACACATTTGGAAGTTTGACTTGGTCTGATAGCCTGAACCACTCAGTGCGGATCCCCCTCGCTATTCGAACCATCATTCAAAATTCTTATGCTGACACTGCCTAATTTGAATGAAGCTTTTGTTATTTGTGGTTAATAATAAAAATAAAAAAGACATTTTTATATGTAATATAGATATTGCATTAATAATGAGACTGTGTTGCGTGCTCGGTGATTTGATATTTAACTTTAATAATCGAAAGGATCAGGTGATTTTGTTAATAGCATAAAGATGCAATCAAGTTATAAAGTTGTAATGATTATTCTTTATTTATATACACACACAATTCACAAATTTCCTTCCCTTCTATTATTTTCCATCCGTTCTCCTCAATCCATACAAGTTGTAAATAACAATGGAAATTAACACATATAATAGACAAGGTGAACATAGAAATAAGTTCAATAAAAATAAATTGAATATGCATATATGATATAAAAATTTGAATAAGAAATGACAATACTTATTTGTTTGTAAGTATTCATTTTGATTGTCTATATATTTGTCTTGTCTGTTTATGTGTTAATTTTATATTTAGCGATGACAAAGAATAACAAAACTACATGTTACAGTTATAATTTCTGGACAACAACTCTTTTTCCACGGAAGTGAGTAAAATTTGTTGGGCTCCTTCCTCGAGAGATCCAATGGATTTGGGCAATTGGGCTTACATATGTCAAACTGGACCCAGCTGGTCTCATTAATTTTGGTAGATGAGAGAAACCGAAATTTTAAAAAATAGTATTAAATTAATATAATATATTAAAAATAATATCAATATAATAAGTTTAATATAAATAGTATCACGAGATCGGAATCCTGGATTCCGAACGTTAGATCGGAATCTAGGATTCCGATCTAAGCTTCGATCGGATTCTGAGTTTCCGATCTAAGCTTAGATCGGAATCCGAGATTCCGATCTAATCTTTTTTATTTTTTTATATATTATTTGTTTAATTTATTAATTAGTTAAATAATTAGAAAAATAGATAATATATTGTAAAAATATTGAAAAAATATGGAAAAAATCAGAAATAATTAAACTAAATTTTATATGTAATTTAGTATTTTTTGGGAAAATTAATTTTTTTTTTCCTTTTATTAGTTTATTAATTAGTTAATTAATTAGAAAAATAAATAATATATTCTAAAAATATTGAAAAAATATAAAAAAATCAGGAATAATTTAAAAAAATTTATATGTAATTTAGTATTTTTTTTGGAAAATTAAATTTATTTTCCTTTTAATTAATTTATTTAATTAAATATAAATTTAATTAATTTATTTAATTAAAAAATGAATAATTAAGTATAAATTTTTTATTAATTTAAACAACCATTTGATATGCGTCCCGGATGTCGTCCTCTGTATATATTATTTTCATATTATATATTAAACAATCATATCGAGTCTCATGATCAAGGAAGCACTTTCTGGATTGCGTTAGAAAGGAATCACACGAGATTGATGTTTTACTGAGACGGAGAAGAAAGACTAAATTCACTTGATTTACTGCATTTCTCTTTTTAATGATTAATTTATGATTTTAAAAACATTTTTAGTAGTTTAGATTGGTTTTTAGGTTTGCAAACTTTCAAAGTGGATTTTGGAGGTCCAGAGAGCGTTTTTTGGCCTCGAAAATGGTCGTTACGGGGTTTCCGGAATGTCCTCGATCGCCCCAATCGGACCTTCCTATCAAAAGTTAAGCCTGTTTAAAGTTTTAAGCCTGCAAATGCAGAAAGAATTAATAAAACTTTGAACATTCTGAAAGGATTATGCCTTTGTATCCCTGCAAATTCTGAAAATTTATAATCTTTTTTAAATGGTACAATTCATTTAATTAAATAAGTTATAAAAATTTATATTTTAATTAAATAATTTATAAAAAATTATATTTTAATTAAATAAATTAATTAAAATGAAAATAAATTTAATTTCTCCAAAAAATACTAAATTACATATAAAATTTAATTTAATTATTCCTGATTTTTTCCATATTTTTTCAATATTTTTACAATATATTATCTATTTTTCTAATTATTTAACTAATTAATAAATTAAATAAATAAATAAATAATATATAAAAAAATTAAAAAGCTTAGATCGGAATCTCGGATTCCGATCTAAGCTTAGATCGGAAACTCAGAATCCGATCAAAGCTTAGATCGGAATCCTGGATTCCGATCTAACGTTCGGAATCCAGGATTCCGATCTCGTGATACTATTTATATTAAACTTATTATATTGATATTATTTTTAATATATTATATTATTTTAATACTATTTTAAAAATTTTCGGTGAGAGAAAGGAATTGTCGAAATTATACAGAATCAGATGATGGCATGATGCCGTGTTTTTGGTACATGATGTCGTGAACCGAACCGAACTGCTTAGGTGTGTTTGGATGAGCCATGACTAAGAAATAAGAATAAAAAATTTTGGTATGTGTGCTTATTCAAATTTTTTATTCTTATACCATGATTTTGTTAGTATAAGAATAAGGACTCAAATTATTTATTCTTGTGTTGTTTGGGTTGCACAAGAATAAGAATAAGCACGCATACCGAAATTTTTTATCCTTATTCCTTATTCAAGGCTTATCCAATGGATTTGCATATTGAAGCGAATTGGTTAAATTGATTTACATATTGCAATCTTATTGCAAATTAAATATATAGATCAATATCAATATTTCTCTCTCCATCTAAGAAATAGTAAATAAAATAAAATATTTTGAAAAAAGTTTCAATATATAGATCAAATTAAACGAATCGAATTAATAGTTTAGATTTCAAAAATTTAGACTTTAACGGGAAATATTGACCTCAGCGAGAGATGAGAACTAAAACCGCAATGCAATAAAATTCAATTATTTATGTTAATATAAATAGATTTTACTGCCTACAGGGTGCGTTTGGATAGGTGTGGGAAGAAGGGAAGAAGGGAAGAAGTGGGAAGAAGTATTGAGAAGTGTGTAACTTTGTAAAGAGTTTGAATTATTTATAATTTTTTTCTTCTTCTTCCTTCTTCTTTTTCTTTCTTCCAACAATCCAAACACACCCACAGAAAAAACAAAAGTACTACAGACATTGCTAACTAAAATACTAAATGTAGTATATAGACTAAGAAGAACGTAAAATGTTTGCAAAATTTCATGAATTACCTGTGAAAAGATTATGAAAAGAAAGTTAGACCCCCGAATACGAAATGAGATCTGCTGCAGCGCGACACCGCGTGTCGCGCGGTATGCTGGCCGTCTGATTAAGATCCAATGGACAAGGAAGCTCCGTGCATGTAACCTAGATTGATAGGCCCGTAAAAAATGAACCATCCGATCAAGATCAGACGGCTCGTAGTGCGCTACACGCTGTGTCGCGCAACAGCAGAGTCGGATTGCCCGAATACCGCTTGAAACGAGAGAAGATTATCTCAGTAAATTGCTTCAAACATCACCTCAAATAATTTTTTTTTGTTTTCAACTTCTCACTTATCACATAATTACGCAATTAATTATTAATCAAGGTCACATTTCACAACCAAAACGGCCAAAAAAAAAAAATCCCCACATCCAAATCCTCCCGGATCAACAGTAGAATATGCCCCCGGATCCGCATTCACAATTTCTAAACTTATCAAGGGTTAAAAGGCAAAAGAATGCGACACGTAAAACCCTTTGTTAGGATCCTCGACCGAATATGCCATCTCCGAGGTCCCTCTCCTCCTTCCTTTCCTTCCCTTCCCTTCCCTTCCCCTCCTCCTAATTCTAATTCCCACGTTCCCTCTTCTCCGCGCACCAATTTTCTCTCCGACGTAGAAGGGAAGGAGACCCACGAACCGCCTTGCGAGTGAGGCGTAGAAGAGATGGGAGGCGAAGGGAGGGAAGGGGACTGGGAGTGCGGCGGGTGTGGCAACCGCAACTACGCTTTCCGGTCGCTTTGCAATCGGTGCAAACAACCGCGCCTCTTAGTCGATACTAAGACGCCTCGAGATTCCAAGTGGTTGCCTCGAATCGGCGATTGGATCTGTTCTGGTGCGTTTTTTTTTCTTTTTTCTTTTTCTTTTCTCCTTTTAGAATTCGTTATTGTTTAAAGTTTGCCTCTTTATGGTGAATTTATGGTGATTAACTTGAAATTACGAGCTGGGTTTTCTGTTTTTGGTTATTGGGTGACTCCTAATTTAGTTGTTGAACTGAAACCAGTTGATGCTGTTTTCATGAAAATGCACAATTGGTTTTAATCTGTAAGTAAGGTAGAGCTCAATCAAGGCTTAAATATAAAAAAATTGTGCTATAATTCTATAAAGATTTTTCGATTCAGTTCTGTCTGTTGTTTATCTTGGATGAAGAATCAAAGTTTCTCATGTAACTAATGTCTAGGATTGGTTCGCATTTACTTGTCTGTTGCATGGCTGTAATAAGTTCATAGAAAGGTCATGAATTGTAAACCATCAATCACTGACAACTGATATCTAAACATTCTAATTTCCATCCTTGCCGACTTAACTGATGCGATCAGTGTTTTTAAGCTGGATATTAGATTTGCTATGTATAAACCCTGACCCAAATGATGCAATCAATAGTTTTGACCTGAAAATTGGATTTGTTTTGTATGAACCAAACTAGGTAAAAAATTAACTGAATGTGCAAAGGAATGAAAATCAGAATATTTCACATGGTTTGTTCAACTTGCTAATGACTGGCCTCCACCTGTTCCAAGCCTTACTACCCAAACCACGGGGTAGAGGCAGAAATGTGACATGGGGGCTATAGGTAACCGTACTTTTTAATAAGAGCATTATCTGACTCATTAAAAGAATCCAAAAAAGATACTAATTAAGCGCATATGCTAGTATCATGAGGGAAAAAAATTATCAAAATCACATCTTTAAATTATTGAATGTGAATTCATGAATATTAATTTTGTAGCCATATACAAATAAACAAGTTTACTTTCAACAATCAAATCTAATTCAAAAATCTTAAATTTTGTTGCCATATAAAAATAAACATGTTTGTATCAAATAGTTGAGAGAAATGAAGAGCATTTATAATTTGACAAAATAAGATATTTTAGATACTTTTATCACTAAAATTTTGAATAGTCTCCTTTTTTTCCTGATTCCTTTTCAATTTAATACATTGTTAGAACGAGCAATCTGTATTAACAGTAATAGATGGAGTGGCTTCATTTAATAGGGTGCCAACATGGAAGTTTAAAAGTTTTTAATCAATACTATGGAATATAAAGAAACTTTAGAATCATTGGGTGGAGGGGTGGAGAATCAGTTGTTCAGAAGTCAGAACTATGTATTCCCTTTATCCTAGTTTTTCTTTTGATAGTTCATACTTATTCAGCAACCAGGAAACCAAACTGAACCATTTTCCTTTTGTTTCTTTTTTGTATATGGTGTTTAACCCCACATAAAAAACAATCTAGGTTGTAGTAATAACAACTATGCCTCCAGAACAAGTTGTAAGAAATGCAACCTTTCAAGAGAAGAGGCAGCTGTACCAGCTCTAGCCTTACCGGGTATGTCCCTCCTCCCTTCCTATGCCCAATACCTCTCTCGCCAGCAACAAGGTCTCAAAACAGGTCTCGGGTCACCCAGCAGATCTCATATGCAGTCAGCTGCAATGTCTGCTGGTCTGGGCTGGATGTATGGGGCCCAGACTGGCAGTTATGGGTTGCATTCCCCCACAAGTGCCAACCCAAGCAGCAACCATAATTGGGGATTCAGTGGAACAGGTTCAGGTCAGTTTTTAGGGCTCCCCAAAGATTGGCGTGATGGGGACTGGATGTGTGTTTGCGGGTTTCACAACTACTCATCTCGTGATCAGGTTTACACTTTTGTATCCTTTTTTATTTTGTATTTATAATATTACTTTTCTTTCCTAGTCAAATGAAGTTTAGCTCTTCCATTCATCAGTGCAAGAAGTGTAATGCACCTATGCCATCTGGTGCGCCTTCAACAGAAGTTACAACATCAGTCTCAGAGACTTCCTCAAGTAAGTTGCCCTCTCTTTTTTATTAATGCAAAAATGATTTTTCCTTTCATGTGAATGTTTCCTGTGATGGGATATATGACATTCTGCACAAAGATCTAAATGCCCATTCCCTCGTACCTGACTTGTTACAGGAAGTTTGTGCATGTGTGAAAAAAAGATATGATGGGTGGACCAATTATTTATTGCTTTTTTATTTCAGCACTAGGGATTAAACGGTTGGCATCTGATGACTTTGCGAGTGACTGGGAAAGCAAAAGGCTTAATGCTGGTCAGGTACTTAAAATCTTAAAATATTTAATTTGTTCAAGTTTAGTTCTGAAACCGTCATTATTTTTTTTTTTATGCTTTCTTCCTTTTTTGTGTTGATTTTTAATAATCTCCTATTTTCAATTTCATGTTTGGTCAAAAGTCGAATGGGCATGAATTTTTTGGAAATGGGAACTCTGTGATTTTGCCACAAGTGCAGATTAGCTTTCCAGCTCCCATTGGAAAAGGGTAACTTTACTTTGTATTTTTTCTTCTTGAATTACTGCTTAAGTGCATGTTGCAGTTAAAATAGAAAAGGAAGTTGAAGTATAGTCAGAAACTCTTTTGGCCAATATATAAGTGCTTGCGGCTTTTTATTCTCTATTCTCGATATGAGTTTATTAGGTAATTGCAGCATCACTTTAAAATTGTGTCTAGAATTTCTTAAGAAACACAGCCATCACTACGGAAGCTAGCAATCCGGTGTGTATTGAAAAGGTTCCTAAGACACAGCAAAAAGCTATTTACTTTTGAGTGGCTATATTTTGTCAACTAATCTGCTTGTTAACTCAAGCTATGAAAAATAAACGTAACTAGGCGGAGTAGTAGGATGTTACGCCGAGTAGGGAATTCTAGTATAAAATCCATCAAATAAAGAAAATGTTATATTACGTGATAGAATATATTTTGAAAATTTGTACCTGCAAATTACTCATGTTATGTTGAGTAATACTTTTGCAGAGCAAAACAATGGCGTGATGGGGATTGGATGTGTGGTAACTGTAACAATCATAATTATGCCTCAAGAACCCATTGCAATAGGTATCTTCAATGTTATTTTGGTCACATCTCTACTTCTATTGTGTATTATTGTTATTTTAGTCAGATGTAAGCTTGTAAAATGTACTTTGAGCTAAACTGTGATTTTGGTCTGTTTCAGGTGTAAAACTATGAGAGATGGAGGGCTTAACCCTGGAACTGTGCTATAAAGATTATTTTGCCATAAATATTTTTTTTTCCTTTTTGAGTGAAATCATAGCTTTTTGTGGGTTGGGAGTTGGTGCTTGTTTTAGTTTGGGTCTGTCTTTCATGGTTGACAATGTGGAGATGTCTTTGCATTGTTGTGTTTGTTCTTTTCTTTAATTTATTGTGGTTCTTTCAAGTATTTAGTGATTGAAGGTTCATAATTTTATTTTTATGTCTATTAACGAGCTGTGGTATTATATGTACCTATTTAGTGTGTCGAGAGAATAGTGTAATTCTTTACAAACACTAGGGGTTAATTGAGCTTCGCTCGATATTTAAATTTCTAATATTTTTATAAAATATGTCATCGACTTAAAATTTTTAACAATTTAAGTTCAAAAATGTTGCATTTATATATGATGGAAATAATTATAGTAATATATAAATAATATATACTGATGTTTTGCATTCATGATTTTCTCATGTACCGGGTAATATTAATTATTAGTTGTGAAAAATAAATCTAATGTAGAAACAGACATGAGAAATATATAATAGCAATATTTGTTGAGATCGATTTTTTTTACTTTTGTTGCCTGAACAAATGATATGTTTTTTATTGGTTTGCAGGACATGTTTTTTCCCCCTTTGAAACAAAGGCTGATTTGCCGGCCTTTGTTTTTTAGGTTTATTGCATGTATTTTAATTCTAATTCTAATGTCTAAGGATATCACTGTTTCAATGAAAAAAAATTAGTTAAAGTTGTTTCATAGTGTTAGATTCTTATAATAGTCACATACAAAAGATATATTCATAATAGACATTTTTTAAAAAAAAATGAAGATGCAACAATCTAGATGTCCTTAGCTGGTATAATAGACCCAGCAATATATATTTTGCTTGATCCTATGACATCCTGAACAAGGTTGTTTGATTGCATCACTATCGTCGTCCTCGTTGCTGAACTCTTTAGGATCATCGGAGCTGCCATGTTCACTATTCTATTCATTTTCCGTGTCGTCGTCTGCTAATCCAACCATTGTAGACATCTTTTGGAACCAAGGAAATGAACCATCTAGCAGTAATTGTTTACCACTGCTCTGTAAATTATATAGAAAATATTTTTTTTGTTAATTGCTAATTTTAAAATTTGGATCATAAGCAGTGATAGGAAAAAAATTATTTGGGTTAGATTAGTACCTTAATCATCTTTCGATAATCAACATGGGCTGGTGCCTTAGGTCGGTCATTCGCTGTATCCCAACCTCCACCAGTTAGTTTTGATAGACTATTCTCAACTTTACCTCATTTAAATTAGTAATACAAACATTTGAGTGCCACTTTAATTCAGCCTAATTTAATTAATTTATAAGTAAAATACAGCACTAACTGGTAGACCAGATGCTTATGAGATCAATTAACAATACAGTTAAGATGCCCTCATTATAGACGGTATCTACATAGCAATCTAACTGGTATGTATCTACCATGCAATTGGCACAAGGCAACATTGAAAAAAATATATATCCTGAACGAAGGATGAACAGTGTGTAGCTTTGCTTTTTGTTGATTTTTCTATGTGTTTGTTAGTGTGGTGGATTTCTTCTCATTCAACTAAAATCTGACTTTGATCTGTTCTATGAAACCTACAAAGATATCAGCCTCAAATGATCTATATCTGGGTGGGTAGATTTTTGTTTGTTCTTTGGAAGGGGAGCGTATCCTCTGGATGGTTGTTATACAACCATCCAGTGGACGTCTTTCGATACGAGTTGTCTGATTTAATCTAAACGGTTAGATTTTTTCGGGCCTATCAATCTTAGTATCATGCACGGGGCATTTATAGCCATTGAGATTAAATCAGACGGCTGAGATCGAACCATCCACTGGATGGCCATCCAGAGGATGCGAATTCCTTTGGAAGGGTCCTGTTCTTTTTGTATGCACATAAATCGTGCTTGATTTTTCTTTTCGATGGACCCACTTAACTTTGGTTCATACAATGCTATCCATACCATGTCTATATATTGTGTGGTGTTGAGTAGATAGTTTTTCTGTGGAAAAGCTATTTGTATCCATTCCAATGATTGTTAGTCGATTTTTATAATTAATATGATCCGTCACATATCATACTCCATAGTCTCCTCCACAAGATTGCCTACTACTTTTCTTCTACTAATGCACACGGTCTGCCCATTATTTTCTAGCCTACAAGCTTTTTGCCACCCATATTTTTGCCATGTGGGTCCTACATATTGTATTTTTTTGAAGGAAAGGTGTGCCTGTCATATCTATGGGAAAATGAAATTGCCTCCTGCTATTATCATTCTCCGGTTTTTTTGGTTAGTGAGTAAAATAAAATTCCCAAGGTGGGCCCAGTACAGAGGAGTTTTGTACTCGCAAGTCTTTTTTTTTTTTTTTTTTGGTGAAGAGGCCCGTAGTCAAACTATTAAAAGTCAAATAAGGTTACATTACATCAGAGATTTTTTTTTTTTTTTGAAAAAGAAAAAGAGAAAACCCCCGAATCAAACTATAAGCTACGAAAATTAAACAGGGGTAGGTACAATCATTAAACGAAATCTCATTCGCCCGTGCATAATTGGCCAAATGGTGTGCTTCCACATTAAAATCCCTTGAGATGTGCTTAAACTCGCAAGTCTTTCTTACACACCATTGTGTAACTTGGGACATTATTTTTACGAATTTAATGTTTGCTTTCATTGTATTTATTTTCTATTTAGTATGGTTGAAATTATCGAAATCGTAGTGCACTTGAGATATTGCAATATTGAGGGTTATATAAATTTCAAACTGACAGTAGTGCTTCTCTGTCTAATATTGCACATTCTTTACATTAGGGTGCGTTTGGATCGTTGAAAAAAAAGAAGAAGAAAAAAAAAATTATAAACAATCCAAATTCTTCACAAAGTTACACACTTCCCAATACTTCTTCCTACTTCTTCCCTTCTTCCCTACTTCCCACACCTATCCAAACGCACCCTTTAATAAATAAATTTTCGGAGACAAAAGTACAAAATTTCCCACACGATGCTATTAATATTTAATTCATTCACAATTAATCTCATGATTTTTCCCTCGTCATTTTTGCTTAGTTATGTGATTTTTTATTGTTTTAAGAAATGTTAACTTCACAATCGGAGTAATCATTTTCTAACCGGTAGATAATTAATGGCAACATCTTTTGATTAATATAGCTTGCTGATTTTTTTTTTTCAACTTTTAAAGCTTGAAACTTTCTTCTCAACTAGAATTATTTTTGAAATTTTGTATCATACATATAGCAGTTCGGATTGCGGCAGAGCCGCAATTAAGAAATCTAGTGAGGACAAAAGTGAAAACTTTTGACAATAGTAGTGGATTCAGATCACCAAATAAGCTGGGTAAGATCGACAAAGTTTTGTTTGATTAGAGATCTAAGTTTAGGAAATTGTAATATTAATGCATTAAAATTATTAATCGAAGTCTCTCTTCCATGACTGTGCGAAGGTAACACTGGGCAATAAAACTTCTTTCCAATATTGGGGCGAGGTTCATGGATCTTTGGTCTTTATTGCAGATGGCAAATGCTAGATCCCACATTGAGAGAAAAATGTATCCAGGGTTTTCCTTATTCTCTCTTTGGTGAAAGAACACAGTAAGGTCTCTCACACAATAGTTTATCCATACACAATTTCAGAAAGTTCCCTTGGGTGAAAATATTTTGTATAATTAAGAAAATATAATGTGTTTCCAAAAATAAATGAAAAAAAAATGTGAAAAGCTATTAAGGTTAACCTGCAATATTTCATAATTCCTCAAAATTCTCCTACTGCATATGAGATGTAAATCACCTGTATATGACGTGAGTTACCAAAATACTAGAATACATTAGATTGGCTAGGTACACGATAAAGCCGATATCAATGGCAACACCAGAAATGAATTTCCTGTTTCATCAAAGCTTTTCTGCTACTGATTTGTATCACTGAACATAAGATGGTTGATTTGGTCAATTCCAACATCTGAAATTGGGTCAATTGGTTTTTCCATTCCCTCAAACAGGGTGAATGCGGTAGGTTCTCGGCTATATTCATCTACAAACAGAAAAAAAGATGATATCAGACGACGACGACAACAACAACTAAGTGTTTTGTCCCAAACAAGTTGGGGTACGCTGGAAGTGAAACACCATCAAGAAGATATCAGACAAAAAAAAAAGAACAACAACTGTGATTTTCCTATGCTTCTTGGTTTTAATCATGGCCGATATTGATCATAGGTGTACCAGCACTTACAGTGCACAAATATGTAGTAAATGTAAAGAAAATAGCACAATGATGCAAACCAGAAGAACATAGTAACGAGTATATTTGATTTGCAGCATAAGAACATGAGGAGTCTGACCAATAAATTGAACTTAGGTACCCAAGTTAATGCTCTTTTAACATACCATAAATTGTATTTGGTGAATACGACGGAGGCGTCACCAAGAAATTCAAACCCAGATAGAGCACCATCATCAAAAACACAGACATAGTTACAAAGGATGGAACAGCCAACGCCCAATACCTGAGAGCAATACCATATTAGACATCCCAGTAACAACTGGTGTCGTTAATCTGCCCAATACCAGATAGCAGTACCATATAGATAATGATTATACTCACAAGGTGCAAAACTACAAATTGTATAGTGAGTCGCAAACAATACAATTATACAAATACAGATCATTACAAGGGACTTGAGTATCAAGAAATCTGTGCATGATATATTCTGAAGTTGACACTGGTAAGGTGTGAGCAAATTTCTAACCCATTAACTCACCAAACTGAAGTTCTGCTGACCAGTAGTTTTGTGCATTTTAAGAATATAGTTGGAATGCTAAATTGCCAAAATGGTATATGGAGGTACCCTACAAGGATGGAACTCAATACAAGAATGAGACAACTATATAGAATGAGGAGACTGAGAATGGGGATGGGGAGGTGGAGGGAGCAAAATAAAAAATTGTTGATTCATTAAGGTACATGATGGATCCCCAGAGAATAAAGAAGAGGAGAGAAGAGATGCAGGAGTGACGTACTTGCTAGGATAATAAGTGATCCCGAGAGAATGCAACCATGGTTGTGGTGTATAAGCCCACACTAAATATATAGCTGTGAAGAAAGAAAGAAAACACAGAGTATAAGTATCAGTATCAGTATTATACTTATTACAAAGTGACGGAATGAAAAATTGAATTGAGATGAGATGTGACCAGTGGCGATAACAGTGGTGATGGATCCGACAAATCCGTAGACCTCGGATGGTTTAGGGCCATGGTCTCCAGCAAGAGGAGCAGCTGATGTTCTCTTTTCGTGATTCAGCGACAGAGAGGAGGCATCAGAGGCCCGGCGCTCACGCAATAGGCTGAGAGTGCGGCGAGGGCTGCTCACCACCAGAGTCGTCGGCGAACCAGGTGCCTCGTCCATTGCCTCCCTACTAGTAAGAAGAGGAGATCCTTTCCTTTCCTTGGTTGGACACTTGGGCTGAGAATGAGAACTAAGCTGGCCTGTCAGCCTGTCAGTCACATATGAGATACCGAAAAAATAAAAAATGACGTTAATGTTCACACGAATTACGATAATAACCGTTAAAAATTCAAAATTTAAAAAATAACGTTGTTGGATCGGTATTCGGATTGACGAAAACAAAAACTGCTTGGATCGTCATTCCAATTGACGATCCGAAGTGAGACTGAAAAATTCACTCGGCAAAAGCAATTGCTCTCTTTTTGTTATATCCAGTCAAGGTTGGTCAAATGGTCAAAAGCAATTACTCTCTCACTTATCAACATTATTTTCATAATCTGTATAAATAAAAGGAAGCAGAATTGGAATAGTTATGCATCTGGTATTATTTCAAATTATATCTAACTTAAAATAGAAAAACATAAATATTAAAAGATATTGTATGTTCAATATATGAAAATGAAGAAATAAATGAAAAATTCAGAAAAGTATAATGTCAGCTTTCATTATAAGATGCCTTTTGAGAATGATGTACACCTAATCTAAACATTTCAAGAATCCCTAATAAATAAAATCACAATAAATGTATTACTTAATAAACGAAACAGCAACCTAAATCCACAAACAAAAAATGAACCTAAATCTGTCGAGGAGTCGGGAGGAGGTGGGGCGTGCCTGGCAGAGGAGGAGTGACGGTAGAAAGAAGGGGTGCAGAGGAGTCTTCGGGGGCGGGGGGAGGGAGGGGAGCGGCGGAGTAGAGTGAGTGAGTGACAGTAGATCTAGGGTTTTAGAAACCGTTTGGTTGAGGAATAGTGGAGGAAGACGCCTTTGCTCAGCCCACTTCAGAATACAAAATCTCCTATCTAGATAGCACTGCCGCTCTCAGATGTACAGGTGTTGAAGTGTTTAAGTGTTTAAGTGTGGTTTTCAGGTAAGAGGTGATCGGAAAAAGTACATGAGCTTTTCTCTTCTTTGTTTAGATCTGGATGGAAGGAGCCGCAACCGCAATAGAATGGAACAGAGAGAAATGGGAGTCGTATCCTCTGCGTGTGTTTTATTAAAAATGCACTCTGCGTGTTTTGTAATCTGAACCGTCCGAACTAAACGTACGGTTGGATCAGAAGCGGATCAATTCTTCCGTAAAAAAAAAAAAAAAGAAATGGAAGGGAATAACATAGTATACGATTTCGTATAGCAAAATATGCGTTTCTCCTCCTCCTCCTGTGAGCTTCTCTGAGAAAAAGAGAATGAGAATGAGAATGAGAAAAATCAAGGAAAACCTACCCTGGCTTCTCCTTCTCTCGACAGCTCCAAATGGATAGACTTTCTTCACAACGTAAGGGCCTGTCCATCTAGAACGTAGTTTGCCAGGAAATAGCCTCAATCTGGAATTGAACAGAAGCACCATATCACCAGCTTCAAAGGATCTCCGTTGGATATGCTTGTCATGCCAGACTTTTGTTCTCTCCTTGTAAATCCTAGCATTGTCATATGCACTTAGCCTTATTTCCTCCAGCTCGTGCAAGTCCAGAATTCTCTTCTCTCCAGCTGATTTATAATCCATGTTGAGTGCTCTAACTGCCCAGTATGCCTTGTGTTCCAATTCCACTGGCAAATGACATGCTTTTCCATAGATCAGCTTGAATGGGCTCATGCCTATAGGAGTCTTGAAAGCTGTCCTATATGCCCATAAGGCGTCATCCAATTTTAATGCCCAATCCTTCCTTGTACCGCTCACTGTTTTCTGCAGGATATTCTTTATTTCTCGATTTGATATCTCAACTTGGCCACTTGTTTGCGGATGATAAGGGGTTGCCACCTTGTGTCTCACTCCATACTTCTTTAAAAGATTCTCAAACTGTTTGTTAATGAAGTGTTTGCCCCCGTCACTAATGACTGTCCTTGGAATTCCAAACCGTGGGAATATGATCTTGGTAAAAAGCTTTTTGACTGTTGCTGAATCTGCATGCTTACTCGGTACAGCTTCCACCCATTTGGACACGTAATCAACTGCCACAAGAATGTACTCATAGCCACATGAAGATGGAAACGGTCCCATAAAATCAATCCCCCAAACATCGAAGATCTCAACCTCTAGAATAGGATTCTGAGGCATCTCTTGGCGTCTCGAAATGTTGCCTGCCCTTTGACATTGATCGCAAGAAGAGATAAATTTTCTTGCGTCCTTGAAAAGCGTGGGCCAGAAGAATCGGACAGCGAAAGGATAAGAAGCCCTATGCCATCTATTATGCAACCTCCAAATTGGGATGAACCGTTCGAATTAATGTGTGATGCAAGTGATTATGCAGTAGGAGCAGTACTCGGACAGCGAAATGATAAGAAGCCCTATGCCATCTATTATGCAAGTAAGGTGTTAGATGAAGCCCAAATCAACTACACCACAACAGAAAAGGAGCTTCTTGCAGTAGTCTTTGCCTTAGATAAGTTCAGGTCCTACCTGATCGGTTCAAAGGTTATAGTCTACACCGATCATTCTGCACTCAAGTACTTACTCTCGAAGAAAGACGCCAAGCCAAGACTCATCCGGTGGGTTCTCTTGCTTCAGGAGTTCGATCTTGAGATACGTGACAAGAAAGGTACAGAGAACAGTGTTGCTGACCATTTATCAAGGATCAAAGCAGAAGGCATCAAATCCGAGACACTGCCAATCAACGATTCATTTCCAGACGAACATTTGTACTCAATCCAGTCTGGAACGGACCACCCTAGCATGGAACGGCCCGCCCCAACCACAGCAAAGGATGTCAGGACTGCCGTTCCAGCCAGAACGGCCCAGTCTGAGCCAGGCGATACAGTTGGAACGGCCCGCCCCAATCTGGAACGGACCGTCCCAACTCAGGCGACTCCATGGTATGCTGACTTTGCAAACTATCTAGCGAGCGGAGTTATACCCTATCAGATGTCCTTCCAGCAGAAGAAGAGATTCATAGCCGATGCTAAATACTACTTCTGGGAGGACCCTTTCCTGTGGAAATTTGGAGTTGATGGAATGTTCAGAAGGTGTGTACCGGAGAGCGAAATTGAGCAAATCCTGCACAATTGCCACGCTTCAGCTTACGGAGGACATGCCTCAGTGTCTAAGACCGCTGCCAAAGTTCTGCAATCCGGATTCTTCTGGCCCACGCTTTTCAAGGACGCAAGAAAATTTATCTCTTCTTGCGATCAATGTCAAAGGGCAGGCAACATTTCGAGACGCCAAGAGATGCCTCAGAATCCTATTCTAGAGGTTGAGATCTTCGATGTTTGGGGGATTGATTTTATGGGACCGTTTCCATCTTCATGTGGCTATGAGTACATTCTTGTGGCAGTTGATTACGTGTCCAAATGGGTGGAAGCTGTACCGAGTAAGCATGCAGATTCAGCAACAGTCAAAAAGCTTTTTACCAAGATCATATTCCCACGGTTTGGAATTCCAAGGACAGTCATTAGTGACGGGGGCAAACACTTCATTAACAAACAGTTTGAGAATCTTTTAAAGAAGTATGGAGTGAGACACAAGGTGGCAACCCCTTATCATCCGCAAACAAGTGGCCAAGTTGAGATATCAAATCGAGAAATAAAGAATATCCTGCAGAAAACAGTGAGCGGTACAAGGAAGGATTGGGCATTAAAATTGGATGACGCCTTATGGGCATATAGGACAGCTTTCAAGACTCCTATAGGCATGAGCCCATTCAAGCTGATCTATGGAAAAGCATGTCATTTGCCAGTGGAATTGGAACACAAGGCATACTGGGCAGTTAGAGCACTCAACATGGATTATAAATCAGCTGGAGAGAAGAGAATTCTGGACTTGCACGAGCTGGAGGAAATAAGGCTAAGTGCATATGACAATGCTAGGATTTACAAGGAGAGAACAAAAGTCTGGCATGACAAGCATATCCAACGGAGATCCTTTGAAGCTGGTGATATGGTGCTTCTGTTCAATTCCAGATTGAGGCTATTTCCTGGCAAACTACGTTCTAGATGGACAGGCCCTTACGTTGTGAAGAAAGTCTATCCATTTGGAGCTGTTGACATCTACAAGGAAGGAGATGAGACCTTCAAGGTGAACGGACAGAGGCTCAAGATCTACGTTGATCCAAATACCAGCACAGAAGGAGGGGAAGTGCGCTTTTTGACTAACCCCTCACCCGCAGAGACGTAGACATCAGGGGTCGAGCTTGAGACCTTAAACAAGCGCTTCTTGGGAGGCAACCCAAGGGTTCAGTTTTTAAAATTTAAGTTTATTCAATTTACTTTTTGTCAAAAAGTCAAAAACAAAATAAAAATTTGAAAAGCAACAAAAGAATAAAAAATTAGGAGTAGGCTAAATAACCAGAATACTTGGCTTAATTTGTGATGTGGTTTATTACTTTCAGGAAGAAAACGCGAAGAAATTAATGAGGTACTGAGAAAGACAAGCTTGGGGGAGAAAAATCTGATTGGAACGGACCGCCCCAATGTTGGAACGGCCCGTCCCAACCAGTGGAACGGCCAGGTTTGGACCAGGACGGAGTGCAATTGAGCATGTGGGCTTCCCCAATGGAACGGTCCGCCCTAATCATAGGACGGTCCGTCCCATTTCAAAAAATAATCGTTACGCGTGGTTTTCGCGAGTAACTACCCACTAACCCAAACCCGACCCACTAACCCACTATTCCAACAGTTACACCCCATCTCCCTCTCCCCATTCAAACTCATTTAAACCCAAACCTCCCTCTCTCTCTCTCCTCCTTCTCTCCCTCTCACCCGACCCCTACTCTCCTCCACTCGCGAAATCCGACGAGACGACGCCGCCGACGCCTCGCCGGAACCCTAGCCCTCTCCTCTCACTCACCCACTCTCTCTCCCTCGCTCCAATCCGTCTCTGCCGCAAACCTCCGCCGCTGTCGCGCCGCTGCCCATCGGCAGATCCGCCGCATCCGCCGTCGAATTGGCCGCGACTCAGCCACAATCGCCTCTCCTCCGTCTCCACTTCGCCTCCCTCCTCTCCATTTCGCCGCAACCTCTCGATTTCACCGGAGTCCGCCACCACCACCGCTGCCGCTTCGTTTCCGCCGCCATTTGCTCCAATTTTCCGGTAAAATCAAGCTCTCTCTCTCTTCTTAATTTATCCCTAAACCAATTCCATTGAAATTGCACCAAACCCAGAACCAAACTCAAATCGAAAAATCGATGGAAACCATCTCTGGTACTTAACCATTTTCCTGCCCAAACCTTAATTGGAACAGACCGTCCCATCATCAGGACGGCCCGCCCCAATCACCAAACCCTGCCATAAACCCTTCGTCCCAGTCCCAGACAACCCCGTCCCAGGCCAAGACCCATTATCTTCCTAGTCCAGAACGGCCCGTCCCACCATCCGGACGGTCCGCCCCACACCCAAAAAACAGCCAAAAACACTTCATTCCAGGACAGACCGGACCGCCCCAAATCTAGACCGACCCGTTCCATGCAGAGGAGGACTTCAGGGAGACTTTCAGACAAAATCTCAAAATATTTATTTCGCGATCTCCCGCGCAAGCCCGGAAAGAGAAGGATCCTTGTGCCCAGATCATTCACCAGAGGCATCGGTGGGTGGTCAACCAAAGAAGACAGCCCTATTCCACCGCTTGACAAGTACCCGCTCGATCCGCGAGAGTTCATGGTGAACCCGCCTCCTGCATCTCAGTCACAGTACACAGTAGAGGACCCAGACCAGATCATTCCATTCACGGGTTGGGTCAGGCGCAGGCAGCCATCCCCTTACATCTACTACTGGTCCGAGCTAGAGTCAGTATCAGGCATGGCTGACGATCAGACCGAGCCAGCTTATACGGCTCCGTCCTACCAGCCTGAAGCTCAACCAGAGCCTCAGCCCGCTGCCACAGATGCAGAGATCAATGCAGCAGCGGAGGCGGAAGAAGAGGCAGAAGAAGAAGAGGTGGAGGATCTCGTCCCTGAGACGCAAACCTACCCCTCACAGCCCGCGGAAATTGAGCTTGCCGATGTGCACATCCGCCTCAAGGGCTCAGATGCCAAGCAGAGGTTCAAAAACCTCCGAAACAAACACTTCCAAAGCACCAAGGCGATTGATTTGCGGGTGCTAGATCAGCTTGGCATCCGCGAGGACTTCTTCCGTCTCACCAGATCTGTCGGATTTCGCCCGAGATTCTGGAAGATCAGAGCTCCAGCCTATACGGCCCTCACTATGGAGTTCCTCTGCACCCTTGACCTCTTCTTCAAGGATGATCTCTGGCAGATGACATTCCGTGCGAACGGAAAGAAGATGATCTGCAATGAAAATGACTTCGCCCGGTTCTTTGGGCTGGAAAATGGGGAGATCACTGACGAGTTCTTTGAGGATAACCTTTGGGAGGAGTTGTCTTTGGAGCACAGACAGCCAGTCAATACCCGCCGCTCCTCCCACATCCAGCACCCGACTATCCGCTTCATACAGCGGATGCTCTCTCTCACCATCTTTGCCAAAGGTGAGTCGGGTGTCAAGTTGACCCGTGGTGAGCAAGCAATCCTCAACCAGATTTTTTATCCAAAGGGAGAGGCAAAGCTCAATCTGGCCTACTTCATGATGAAGCATTTCGAGAAACAGGCCAACAATCTCAGGGCAGGCACAGGTCAGATCACAGTTGGCGGGTATGTGACTCATTTGATCCGACAGTATGATGTCACAGTGCCCTGGGATGAGTTGAGGCGAAGCGGAGGACCAAACCGGCTAGGCATGAAGCAGCTGGTTGAGATGGGGATGGTGGCCCAGGTTGGATCCGAGTATCAGTTTTGTTATGGCCGCCATCGGTTCCCGCTTCCATTCACCAGGTCCATTGATCTCCAAAACAAAAGGACCTGGCTTCTGGTTGATAGAGACGGGCGTTTGATCAACCATGAAGAAGAAGAGATGCAGCGCCGTTTGGCTGAGATGGAGGCCGCTGCTAGGGCAGCAGGCGCCGGTACATCGGCAGAGGCAGAGGCAGCAGGTGCCTCTAGCCACCCGTCTCAGCATCCCTCTCATTTCCCTTCGGTGCCCCACATTGAGCCCTTTGATGATGTTCAGGGCGAGCACTTCACTTGGGGTGGGATCCGTATGGAGGATATACATCCATCCCCCTCTCCGCCACGCCCACATGGAGGGTTTGAGCCACAGTGGCAGCCGGGATACGGCAGGGGATCGGATCAGCGCTACTTCGACATGCTGCAGGACATTCACACCGCTCAGTGGAACCTGCAGACATCTTTTGATGAAGAAAGGGAGGAGAACAGGAGATGGAGGCAGCAGCAAGATGAGCGCAATGCAAGGAATGATGATCTGCTCAGCCGCCTCGCGAGTCACATCTTTGGCCCTGGACCATCAGCTCCACCGCCACCTGACCCACCACAGTTCTGAGCCAGTTTCAGGTACGTTTTTCTATTTTTCTCTCCTTTATTTTCTTTCTTGCATCTACTAGGACTAGGGACAGTCCAGTAGATAAGCTTGGGGGGGTTAAAGGATCGAAAAATCGAAAAAACGGATAACTTAGAGCATCTGCATAGCATATTGCCAGTTTCAGACAGTATTGGAACGGACCGTCCCACCAATGGGACGACCCGTCCCAACAGGGCGTCCCAGCCTTAGAACAGCCCGTTCCAACACTGTCTGAGCATTGAAACTAGTCAAGTATTGTGTCTGGGACGGTCCGTCCCACCATCAGGACGGTCCGCCCCAATAGAACAGGCCGTTCCAGACACAATGCATTGGCAGTTTTTGTATATACATGTAGGATCTGCATAATTAAATCATTCTAAGTTGCATTTAGGATAGTTCTAAGGATCATTTAGCTAATCTTGATGTTTGTGACTTGAGAAATTTGGGCAGATTCTGAGAAAAACTGAAAACTTTGTTGAAAATTTGCAAAATGAATTTGACTAAACTAATTTGGATCAAGCTAAGGATAGTAACTTTCATTTGACTTAGGAGTAATTTTGCTAAGCATTGGATAGTTAATTTCAAAAGCAATTATACGGTTGTATTGAATAGAGCCGGCAAAGGGCTTGATTTAGTTCGCCTAAGATCATTTGAGTAACTCAAAAATAAGGATAACTGTAAGATAGTTTGCACAGATTTTCAGAAACTAAAAACCTTCGCAATTTTCTTTGTCAAAATCAAAATATATAAAAAAAAAAATGGAAAAACCAAAAACAAAATAAAAAGGGGAAGTAAAAAGTGGTGCAGTGCCATGGACACTGTAGGAGGCTATAGGTACTTGCGGATTAAAAGAATTCCATAAACCATGGGTAAGAAACAGAAAGAGATTCATGGTATATATATAAAAAAAAATAATAAATAAATAAAGAGGAAAAATCCTCTAAAAATCCGCTCTTATCTGGCCGACTTCTCCGCCTCGGGAAAAACCTCCTCGCCCCAGGAGAATTGTATCTTGTAAATAATTTTCTTTTTTATTTCTGGTTTGAAGTATCGTAAGTCTGTGCAAAACAACTTGGAGTTATTCTGAATTATTTGAGTTGAGCAGGTTCGATCCCGTTTCTACTTGATTTCTAACTGAATAAAAACTTTGAAGAATTAACTGATTTAATGCTTAGTGAAATGAAACAGAGTCAAAGTGATGTGAGGATCTTTTGGTTTGATTTCAGAAAAAGTTAAGTCACTCAAAAATAAAATAATTTGGTCTTAATGGAAAAACTTTTTGAAAATGCCCTTGTAACTTAAAGTCACAATCACTTAAGTTTAAACTAAAAGGATTCTTTGAACTAGTTAGTACACAGGTATTTGAACTCAATTAGGGTCTAATTCAGGTCTAAGTCTAGAGTTTTGCTTGGGGACAAGCAATGTTCAAGCTTGGGGGATTTTGATGTACGGTTTCCGTACTTGATTTTCAGCCAGAATAAGCCCCAAATTTCGTTCAAATTACTTGTGTTTTTACTCATTTTCCTTTGAATTGTGCTAATGTTAGATATAGGAAAGTTCAGCCGTAGCCCGGCAAGTTTTTTATACAGGTTCATCACACTTTGGCGCGAAAAAAGGAGAAAATCGACTAAGTTGCACAGATCCAGCAAGCTGGAACGGGCCGCCCCAATCATAGGACGGGTCGTCCCACCACAGTGCAGACGCAGGCATAGGAAATCCAGACGATGCATTCAACCCATGCTGGGACGGGCCGCCCCATGATCAGACCAGGCCGTCCCAGTCCACAACCAGGCCAGAGGAGCTATTTCGAGATTGCCAAAAATAGAGCGCCTGATTTGGTGAGGCGGTTTCTTCAGTTTCCACCGCCTTTCTGGGCCATTATGCCACGTTTTGGAGCTTCCCAAGAAGCCTATATAAGCTCTGTCCTGGCTCCAAGCCAAGGGAGTCGAAATTTACTAAGTTTGGAGAGCCAGAAAGGAGCAAGGCAACCACCCTGTCGAGACGGCCATCCACCAGCCTGAGACGCACCGCCCCAGGATCAGGACGGCCCGCCCCAGACAGGACAGAGCTTAGGAGATAGACGATTTTCAAGCACATCTTGTTGTAACTTGGTTTTTCTTTCTTTTTCTTTGTGTTTTTGTATGATGAAACCTGCTTTTTCTTGCATGGAGTAGTTTAGTTTAGGGGCTATGGTTCGATAACTTTTCTTTAGTTGTTTGTTTTGTTTGAATACTTGATTAGTTGCTAAGTTAAGTTGCGTTTTGATTTCTGAAATTTAATTCTATCTTTTTGTTGCAAATTGTTAATGTTAGATTTGGCTATTGAATTAAACAAAGGCCTAGTTTAATTGTCAAAACAAAGTCTATCAGCAATAACAAGTTAACACCTAGATCACTTAGGTAGGCGATATCTGAAAGGATTAAACCAAACTTGGAGAAATTAGAGTTTTACTCAATAAATCGAGAGATTGAGAGTTTACCAAGACCCAGAAATCAATTAGAAACACCTAAACCAAGAAACGAGAGTTGAAATTTAGGAGTTTTTAGGATTTATCAAACAGAACCCCACAACTTGACCTGAACGAGAGTTAGAGCGCAAGTCTGTAGGTTAGGTTTGATCCATTTCACGTAAAAACACTCAGCAAATAATTAAGTAGGATGACAAGACAAACATCGGATGATTGGAACGGCCCGTTCCAAGGTCAGGACGGACCGCCCGAGAGGGGGCGTCCTGGCCTAGAATGGACAGTCCCAGCCATCTGACAGGGTTAGGACGGCCCGTTCCAGAGATGGAACGGTCCGTCCCAACCTTGACAGACAGGAAAAGTTAGACAACCTGAACCCCTAATCATTCGTTAATTGTTTAAACTTTCAATTGGATAAAGTCTTTTTCTAGGGAATTACAATTTTAAATTCTGTAACTGCAATTTACCTTCAGTTTGGATCTGTTTGAAAATTTGAATTGTTTATTTAATCAAAAGAATTTAAATTAATACGAATTGTTTAAACTTAGGAAAGGAATAGTCCGTCCCCGTGATTCGACCCTTAAACTACACTGCAAACGAATTAGTATCGGTTTTTAAGGAATTAATTTGACCAGTACCCTCAGCACCGATCAAATATATATATGTATATATATAAGTGGTGTAACTGTGTAAGTATGAAAATGGATCTCACACATAGAAAAACTAAAATAAAAATCTCAGCGACCCTACGTCCCTACCATTAGTGCCCTTGGCTACTCTCAGGCGTTTCCTTTCCCACTCCCAATTGTAAATACCCACCAATATGCGATACAGTAATACAGTAAGTTACCTAGGACCAAAATTGTAATTTCCAAATGACTGCAGGTGCAAAAGATATCATGCAGCATTCCAAACTTTTCTATATCAGGAGACGAGCTCAATAGAAAATAAAGAAAACACTTCTTAATTAAGTGCATGTGTTGGTTATAACTCAATCCACTACTAGAAGGCGAGATTATACAAAGATCTTTAACAGAATATGTACAAATAATTATATCTGACAGTTGGTCAACGGGATATTTCTAAGTTGGAAGAGTGCCCATTTATTTGTTGCAACTGGTCCATGCCCCAGCTCAGTTTCTGTTCTGCGCCATCTTCCATGGCCTCATACTCCTATAATAAAAAAATAAAATAAAATTAGAGAAAATTATATGGGAAAACACATACACGGGAAAAGAGAAACAAAAGCTATTAGTTGTAATTGATTTATGCCACAGCTCAGTTTCTGGTAAGGACGGCACAAGAGATATTGCATCTTCCTGGGTAATATAAGGGACTTAATTTTTCGTGAAAGAACCAACATGATGTAATTTTTATTCTACATTTCGTACAAATTATACAATGCATCCAATATTTGATAATAGGATATTCTGTTTGAGCACCCACGAAAATTTTCCCTACAATAGGAAGAGAAAAGATACTATATATGGACCATTGAAAAAAAGGTTTGGACCAATACATGAACTAGACTACAACAAATTGGGTGTACCAAAACAAATTAAATAGCGGGGATCCTTCCCTAGTTGCCATCATTATATTATTTCTATTCTCAGACAAATGTGAAACCTCAGACATACAACAAAGCTAAGTAGACATTAAGAACGTTTTTGTTTCATCAAATATCCACTCAACTGCCTGGACTAGCAAAGTATAGATATATAGTGAGTCAGTTCCAGCAAGTGCATGTATGCTTTAACTTTTCGTATTTAAAAGGATAAGTAAATAGAAAACAATTTGAATATTAGTTGGAATCTGCATAGGAATATTCCACTGGAACAGATTCTACATTTCAATAATATTTTGGTCAGGTTCTTCCATTTTTTCCTCAGAAAATATCAATTGCTTACAAGTAATGTACAAGATGCTCAAAGCATTATTTGGTCAGGTTCGCCCATTTCCTCAGAAATTCAATTGCTCACAACAAATATATTGCCATCTAAAATATCAAGGTAGCCTCTTTGTCGTGTTCGTCCATTTTCTACAATGTCGTGCAGTATCATTTAATGTCGTTTCAGGTAACAATTTCTGTATCTGTAATACATACATAGGTCAGCAACAAGGAAATCTAACTAGATCTTCACCATCTCTCAAGTTTCAGCCCAGCTCAAACTTAGGCCTCACCTGATGTCATATGCTTTATGCAAAAAAGCTTAAACCATTCCATCATTAATATGCTAACTGGGTATAATAGATCATCCACATGAAATATAAACTACAAAAGATTGGTTTAAAATATAATGTTAAGGAAAGTGAATATTACAGGGCTGATCACAGCATATTGCATAATTCAACCATCTGTTTTTCAAAATTTCAACAAAATATGAAAAGTGTATATTATAGAAAATGAAAAAAAATATATATATCTACAAACCTTATGGTAGAAACAACAGCACAGAAGATTACTAACGCTTCTTTATTTTTAATCTCGACGCAGATAATGTAGCCTTATTTTTAACCATATCTTGGTTAGATGCTCTAATTATGAAAAGTAGAGTCTCAAGCAGCATGCTACAAACCAATCCTAGTATACCTCCCGCAGCATTCTACAGAAAATTTAGAGGAGAGAGTTTGAAAACACACCTTAAGCACTCATGAAATTATCAAAACACTTAGTGCGATGCAAAGTTTGAAATCTAGGATTCACCAGAGTTGGTTTTAAAAAATGATATATAAAGTTTGAAATCTAGGATTCACCGCTGCTGGTATTAAAAAATGATATGTAAAGTTTGAAATCTAGGATTCACCACTGTTGGTTTTATTTAAAAAATGATATATAAAGTTTGAAATCTAGGATTCACCACTGCTGGTATTAAAAAATGATATGTAAAGTTTGAAATCTAGGATTCACCACTGTTGGTTTTAAAAAATGATATGTTTTATATAGTTATATCTAAAGTAACCACCAAAGCCATTTTGAGAGTCTAATTGCATCTACTTTGAAGAAGCTAATTATATCCGAAGTAACAACAAAGCCACTTTGAGAGTCTGATTGCATCTAATTGAAGAAGTAAATTAGGCATCTCTAAACTAACTCAATGGACCATTTTCATAATTTTGGTTGCTTATAACAGGACACCGAATAAGGAACTTTCTTAGTAAAAGCGAGGGAAAACTACCATAACAGGGTTGTGATTGAAGAGGGCTCTAAAAGTGGCATAACCAACCAAGTAGCCTGTGAACATTAGAAGCACAACATGTAACCCTGAAAAAATAAGTAATGTTAAGCGCACTTGCCCTAACAATTTAAAAGAACTATCATCTAATATAAGAAGCTTCATGTATGTCCTATGGCCTACGCACATAATTCCCTTTGGCAGCATTAAATCATGCTTTCTCCATTACTTGTCGACATTAAACATGCCAAAATAGGTAACAGTTCCTTGTCATTTGTGTAGCACCAGGATATCTCATCTGGCACATACCAGTAACAGGCTACTAGCTACGGACATGTATGTTTCAAGTAGACTTTTGTTTAATCAACAAAGCAAAGCAACAAGTAATGCACAAACTGTACAATTTCAATGTTAATCTGGCTGCCCAGACCCCTTAATTTTAGATAGATTAAAAAGTTGTCCTTACCAAAACCAATCTGATCCTTGTAAGAAGAGAAGGGCTCTGTATTATCCTTTTTAGGAGTAACATCTTTTACTAACTCAGCATATTCCCTTTGCTCTGCCAGCTCAGCAAGCTTCTTCAGCCTCGCCTTGAGCTCCTCACTCTAAACTCAACATGTCAATATATATCGTAAACAATTAGGAAATTTAGAACATTGCGTCAAAGACATCCAGAAAATTAAAGAAGCTTTCTATGAAATCAACATATGAATTCAAATCATACCTTCTGTCGCGGTTTGGGGCTGGTGAAAACGAAACCTGATCCATCTAAGAGGAGGCGAAGCGACGGTCGAGATGGAGCGGGGAGAGCAGACCACAGAGTCCGGACCGACTTGTAAGGGACTGAGCTGAGAGATGAGAGAGAGATAGCGAGCTCTCGGAGTTGGTCGGAGAGGTGGTCCCGGTCGCAGGAGGCAGCGACAAGGAAGGATCGGATCGGGTCGGTACTGGCGATCACCAATCCGTCTGACATATTTGTACAATCAAGTCTGGTTTGAGTTTGAGAAGTGTGGGCTCTGAAAAAATAGAAGAGGAAAGAAATTCCGAAATTATTTTATATAGGAATTCAGACGTAAAAAATTTTAATAGAAAGAATTATTATTATTTTTTTAATAAAAAGAAAGTTCGAACGCGTTTTATAAAAGCGTACAGTCTCTCTCCTTTCTATCCGTTTATAAAACGCGCTCGAAGCCAGTTTTATAAACGGATAGGAAGGAGAGAGACTGTACGCTTTTATAAAACGCGTTCGAACTTTCTTCTTATTTTTTTCGAGCGCGTTTTATAAACGGGTAAGAAGGAGAGAGACTGTACCGCTTCAGTTACGCCTCGAAAGGCTGGTCAGACTTTCGTATCCGTTTATAAAACGCGTTCGAAGCCTTCGAGCGCGTTTTATAAACGGGTAGGAAGGCGTAAATTTTTCGAAATGGAGTTATTATCATTTTTTTCAAAATTAATAGGAAAATTAATGTGAAAATTTAGGTTAAATTTACAATTTTTAAAATATCACATTTAATTTCATATTAATTTTATTTAAAAATGACATTCGAATATTAATTTTGACATTAATATCATTTTGTTTGAATAACTATCAAGAAAGTCACTTGATTTACTGCATTTCTCTTTTTAATGATTAATTTATGATTTTAAAATTTTGTTAGTAGTTTAGAGTGGTTTTTAGGTTTGCAAACTTTCGCAGTGGATTTTGGAGTTCTAGAAAGCGTTTTTTGCTCCGAAAATGGTCGTTATGGGGTTTCACCCTGGTAAAATGTGTAGATCTCGTCGCCAGCTTTCCGGATTGTGCTCGATCGCCCCAAACGGACCTTCCTATCAAAAGTTATGCCTGTTTAAAGTTTTAATGTTCAAAATTTTTTAAAAATTTTATATTTTAATTATTTCCATATTATATATTATTTGATTATATATGGCTAACATAAAATAAAAAAAAAGGAGAGACTACAATGCAAAAAATAAGTTTGTAGAATTAAATAGTATAAATACAGGGTCATCGGCGAATAATTATTCAAACAAAATGATATTATACACATGTTAAAAAAAATATATGTGCAATTAAATGCATATAAAATATGTGTAATATATTTCTTATATTTATTTAATACATCTTTAATTTGAAATAAAATTTTGAAAATTTTGTAAATATGAAACATGCAGGGACCTTGTTGCAAAATATTATTTTTAATAAGTTAAATGTTGTGGCTTGAATGAAAAATATGAAAAACTAATAACACGTTTATAAAACGCGCTCGAAGGCTCCGAACGCGTTTTATAAACGGGTACGAAGGTCTGACCAGCCATTCGAGGCGTAACTGAAGCAGTACAGTCTCTCTCCTTCTTATCCGTTTATAAAATGCGTTCGAAGCCTTCGAGCGCGTTTTATAAACGGGTAGGAAGGAGAGAGACTGTACGCTTTTATAAAACGCGTTCGAACTTTCTTCTTATTAAAAAAATAATAATAATTCTTTCTATTAAAATTTTTTGCGTCTGAATTCCTATATAAAATAATTTCGGAAAGAAATTCTTTTTTTGTTAGACTGAGACTGAGGTTAGAAATTCTTAGTCCCCGTGGGCGGTTGGGGTGTTTTTGTGGCTTTGTCATAAAAAGTTGAATCTTATTGAACGAGGGTAGTGGAATGGAGTGGTACTGCCCATGCTATTAACTTGCTCCATATTTAAAAAAATAGAGTAGAAATTGAGGTTAAAGGGTGAAAATGAGGAAACATTTCATATAGAATTGTTGTCTATTTTGTCACTCCAAATTTGGGGATTAAGTTTTAGTTACCCTCCTCTTTTCCATCTTTTTCCATTCCATTCCACCTTCATTTCTGGAGCAGACTCTAAAATGTCAATTTCTGAAATCAAAACAATTGATTGGATTTTATTTATAATTCTATCTGTATATGGAAATCAGTGCAGATAAAAATCATCTCAAATCCTATCATCTTCTTCATCCTCCCAGCAATTAGATTAATTGCATTCTGAAAAAGGGAATAGGGAGTGAGAATGAGGGGATGATAACGCATTCTTTTTTGTTGGATGAGGGGATAAGAGAGGGCAGGATGAGTGCAACAGAGGTGAGAGATGAGCGCCTCACAGAAAGGAGGGAGGCAGCGACACAGAGGGGAGGGAGCGACACAGAAGAAAGGGATATACAATTATAATAATTCTAGTTAATATATTTAACAGTTCTAGTAATATATTTAAAAGTTTTAGTAATATATATAAATGTTCTACTTAATACAGTAACAGTTCTACTTGATATATTTAACGGTTCTGCATAGCATATTTAACAGTTTTAGCTAGTATAATAACTGTTCTAGTTAATAACAATTATAGTTTCAGTCTTTACTCTCCTCTCTGATTCGCTCTCCCTCAACCTTCGTCTCCTCTTTGATTCGCTCTCTCTTCCCTGACGCTCAACCCTTCTCATTCGTGGACCTCCTAAAATAGAAAACGTATTTTATAAAAATAGAAGGAGATGATGAGATGATAGAAGAGGGAGAATGACGAAAAGCAATTCCGTATTGAAATTTTGTTTCAAAAATATTTTATGTTTCTATTTTTACTGTTTATTTCGGAGGAGAGAAATATTTTTTTCTGAGATTTTTAAATGCAGAACGTGTTCTTTTGCATATGTTTCTATTGCAATTAAAATTTTTCTCTAGTTTAGAGTATCTTTCTGTTGCACTAACCAAAGTAAAGTTTAAAAGAATAATAGCTTACCAAGTAATCAAAATTCTAACTAATGATGATATAACTAACACAATAAGTGACCTGCTGGAGCTAAGTTCAAGAAATGGGGTCAATTGACCTCCATTAATTTATAAAAAAAATACTATATTTAAAAGTTCACACTTGCAAAATGAAATATTTTGTAGATATACAATATTTGAACTCCATAGATATTCAAAATATATTCCACTAATGAACTCCATATTGAATTTGGAAAATTTATTCTTGATGAAAAAAAATTATTTATATAACATATATATATTAGACTGCTGCAAATGTTAATTTTTTCTTTCTCAAATATTAAATGAACTTTCACTTTTAGTAATAATTAGCACATGCATATGAAACTTATTTATTGAACTTGAATATGTAACTTTACAATCTACTTTGTTAATATATAGATATTTTTTGTTTATTTAATTGAATATTATAAAGATTAATCAATAACCATAATAATTTTGCATTGATTTAGTATGTTTTATTTTTGTTGTTTGTTTATAACATTTCATATTTTGACGATTTCAAAGGATGAGACTTCAAAGAATTAAATTAGAAGATAAAAAATCTATTATAACTTATAATTTTTATAAAATTGTTCTTTATTTTCTGTCCTAACATTTTTTTAGTAAAGTTTTTGAGTACTTTATTGGAACAAAATCAAAATGATTTGTAAAATATCTCGAACAATTATTAATGTCTAAATTGTCTATTGCACGATCAAAAGGACACTAATAATCCAAATAGCCATGGATGAGTTTTTCAAGGGCCATTTGATCCGTAATCAATCATAATGAATGATTTAGATTTTTTTCCTAATAAAAACTCGTCCTAAACAAAATTTTTCCAATATACACATTGTATTAATTTATTTAATTTCTTGCAATATTAATACTATAAATTATTGAATCTCATTATCAAATTTTCTGTCTCCGCCACTGTCTACTATTAGTTGTGCCAGACTGCCAGTCGAGAAGGGTAATTATTGCTATTGTTTGATAATTATTGCTATTGTTTGAGACCTCCCTGAGAGGCTGAGACTAGTTTTAGTAGGCTCTGCTCTTATATATATTATGCGATAACTAGAAGGGTAAGCAGTTTTTCTCCTTGCTGAAGTAAAACGGCAACAGTAAAAATTAAGAAAAGGAGTTGCAAGCATATTAAAATCATTTCAACCCAACATGAAAAGTCCGTGAATTTTTTAAATAAACATAATCTAAATTCAATATTTAATAATAAACATTTAAAATATATAATTTAGCAGTAAACATTCCGACGCGCCACTTCGATTGGTATGTCCAAAAATTTTAAAAAACAATAAAAATATTAAAATATTAAAACCCCATTCTCATTGACATGCCCAAAAAATTTTATTTTTAAATATAGTAAATAATTTTTTAAGAATATTAACTTTTTTTATAAAAATAATAAATATTCTTTTCAAAAATGTTAAAATACTAACGCACCAATTGCCATTCCAATTGGTGAGTCCAGAAAATTCATTTTATTTCAAACTTCGAAGGCTGAAAAAACTCTCTTTTATCTCCAGTTGGGCGCAGCTGCCAGCGTGTCTGGATGTTTAACCTTAAAATTATTTATTTTAGATATTTATTATTAAATATAGAATTTATATTATGTTTATTAAAAAAAATCAAGGGAGAAAAGTTCTCTAGCCTCTAGGTGTCATATGTAAGGCCCAAAATCACCTTGATTTTCCTTGTTGGATTAACAAATTGAAAAGCATAACTATATCTTGTTGGTTGTTGGGTGCTTCAGATGCTTTGAAGTTTGACCCTCTTTCCAAAAGAAACATTGTTGATAAGTTATAAACCGACAGCGGCTGCATTTTAAATTTCCTGGCGCCTTTAATTTAGCCATCTCTAGTTGTACTGCTATGGTTTCAGTCTTTCATATTCATTTGGGAGTAGGCCTGTCAACGATATATCGTTAATCATTTTCCGTGCACGTTTTCTCCAAACGGAACGGCCGAAAAATAAACTGTATAAAATTTTATTACGTTTCATGAACGGAACGGTAAATGAAATGTGTTTCGTCATTCGTTTGGGTAAAAATACAGTGTAATACACGTTCCGTGACGTTCCATCCAAACAGAACGATTAACAAATCGTCCGGTACATTCCATTACCATAAATGAAACGTCAAACGAAACGGACCATTCTGTTGCAAGTTATCAACGTTTGACCGCCCTATTGGGAGGTTCATTTTATTTCCTTATGGTTCAAATTTTGATCCGATCAAGTCATTATAACCAAAACCTAGGGTGTGCTGTCTGATTTTAATCGTAGAAAATAAAATTGATTAAAAATTTAAAACCATATGATGGATTACTCATATTTGACTTTGACCATCCAAAAAAAATGTCTGAAGAACCATAAATCATGGTTTTCAATACCCTATCGGCATCCATACCGGTCGGTGATCGAAACTTAGTATTTTTCTGAAATTTTCCGGTATTTTCTATCTAAATATCAGATACCGTCATTTCCACCACCGTTCCGGTATCCGATATTACCGGAATTTTCCAGTAAGCGGTGGGTATTGAAAACACTGCCATAAATAGATACTTTCCCACAAAACTAAAGAAAAAAGAAGGTACCATACCTTTAACAGTGTTAACTTAAAGGTGAATCCACTTGCATTTGTAAAGCAACCCCTCATGCACCCATTTCTCACACGTGTCGACAAAAGGCGTTATTCGTAGGCCCACTTACAAAAAAGTAGCAATTCCTCTTTGTTGCATTGCATCCGGCGTGTTTGATCAATAGAATTCAGCCTCCCTTTTATATGTGACAAGTACATTGTTTTCTTCTCCTATTGCACTCGTAATTTAGGCATAAGCAACTTAGGATTCACAAAAGAGATATATTAATATGGATGTATTGCGACGGAGAAAATAAAAACATTGTACTTCTAAGTTGTTCTTCTTCTTTTATTAAGTAATATCAGAGAAGCTTAATTATGAGTCATGGCGTAGTGTACGTATGCACATGTTATCATTTTTTAAAATATTTGCTCGGAATGGAAATTAAACTAACTCATTTTCTCTAAATAAAAAACGAAATCACTAACCATTCATATTGAAATCCTCATTTTGTAATTGTAAGTTACAAGGGCGGAAATATTTAATATTGAGTAATATTTAAGCTCGAGCATGATATACAGTGTATCAGGTATCCTTTAAATAATAAATACACGGGAATAAAAACGGTCAATAATTTTATGTGTACGAGAGTGTAAGTTTATTTGTCAAAAATTGAAAATCACAAGTTTACCGACATGAAATGAAGACGACAAAGTACATTATAAATAAAAAATGAAAAATCTATACTTTACGCGTCAGCAGAGTATAACCTTTGGCGGTCAGAAAAGTCAGAAGCCTCCACGTAAAAAGAATTCTTAATGGGACAATTCTCAGTAGGCCCCAAATTCCACGTCAACACCACCAACAAGCAGGAAAATACATAAAAAAGGGGCGAAAGTAAAAGTTGTCATACTTTATGCTTTTTCAAAAGGCATAGAGTACAACAGCATTAAAGTTACCTGAGATTTTTGTTTCTCCAAATTTTCTTTTTTTCGAGGGTCTTGTTTCTTCAAATTTTCATGGAAATATAAGACACTATTTCAGGACAAGTAGCAAACTGAAACTTTCTTTCTTTTGTGTTTTGTCTCTAATGTTTTTTTTTTTTTTTTGAGAATTTTAAAATTTCTTTACATCACAAGCATCTTTCCTTTTTTTTTGTTTTGTATTTTTTCTTCTGTTTTTGACGAATCATCTCAAGCATCTGTATCTGATACAAGTCACAGGTTACGATCTGCACAGGCTCAACAAAAGCATATAAAGAAAAGAAGAACATTGATTCAATTAAATACCCACAAACATGCAATACAGTAAGTTCCAATGACCAAAATTGTAATTTCCAAATCTGCAGGTGCAAAAGATATCATGCAGCATTCCACTGATCCACTCCTTTCTATATCAGGAGACGAGCACAATAGAAAATGTAGAAAACAAAAAGGAAAACACTCCTTAATTAAGTGCATGTGTTGGTTAATAACTCAATCCACTACTAGAAGGTGAGATTATACAAAGATCTTTAACAGAATATTTACAAATAATTATATCTGACAGTTGGTCAACGGGATAATTCTAAGTTGGAAGAGTGCCCATTTATTTGTTGTAACTGGTCCATGCCCCAGCTCAGTTTCTGTTCTGCGCCATCTTCCATGGCCTCATACTCCTATAATAAAAAAAATAACATTAGAGAAAATTATATGGGGAAACACAATACAAGGGAAAAGTGAAATAAAAGCAATTAGCTGTAATTGATCCATGCCACAGCTTAGTTTCTGGTAAGGAGGGCACAAGAGATATTGCATCTTCTGGGTAATATAAGGGACAATTTTTTGTGAAAGAACCAACATGATGTAATTTTTATTCTACATTTTGTATAAATACATCCAATATTTGATATTAGGATATTCTGTTTGGGCACCCATGAAAATTTTCCCTACAATAGGAAGAGAAAAAGGATACTATGGACCATTGAAAAAAAAAAAAAAGGTAGGGACCAATTCATGAACTAGACTACAACAAATTGGGTGTACCAAAACAAATTAAATAGCAGGGATACTTCCCTAGTTGCCATCATTATATTATTTCTATTCTCAGACAAATGTGAAACCTCAGACATACAACAAAGCTAAGTAGACATTAAAAAATTAAGAACGTTTTTGTTGCATCAAATATCCACTCAACTGTCTGGATTAGCAAAGTATAGATATATAGTAGGTTAGTTCCAGCAAGTGCATATATGCTTTAGGATGAGTAATAGAGAACAATTTGAATATTAGTTGGAATCTGCAAAGGAATATTCCACTGAACAGATTCTACATTTTCAATAATATTATGGTCGGGTTCTTCCATTTTTTCCGCAGAAAATATCAATTGCTTATGACGAATGTACAAGATGCTCAAAGAATTATTTGGTCAGGTTCGTCCATTTCCTCAGGAATTCAGTTGCTTACAACAAATATATTGCCATCTAAAATATCTAGGTAGCCTCTTTAGGTAAAAGAAATTTAAGACCCCACTAAAAGATTGATATTCAAATATAATGCACATATGCCAATGTGACCTCTTTTTTTTTTCTTCTTCTTTTGCTTAGTAATTCGGCACATATAGATAAGGATCAAGGAAGGGAATTGTAATTTAATTTCTTTTATGAACTAAATCTTGGTGAAGATAGACGATAATCTGGAGAATGTAAAACAAATATCCATCAAAAGTCAGTTAACTGGGGGTTCGGCAATTTTATATTTACCTCCAGTTTAGATAGAAGCTCGTGAGCAGTCTGAGCAGAGACAATAATGTGGCGAGCAGATGGCATAATAAAGCCTTCATCAACAGCTTTGTCGATGAAGGAAAGGAGAGAGTTGTAGTAACCATCAACATTCAACAAACCCACCTAACCTCATGCAAGTGCACACAACATGTTTAAGAAAATATAGATGGAAGAAAAAGCTAGTGAATCATACACACAAGTAATTGTTAACTATAATACTTATAGCCATCTTGGTTTCATAGATAATGACAATTTGGTCAATTTGTTATTTATTAGTTTCTTTATGCTACCAGTTGAGTGTTATTAATTATAGAGGGAAAGCTCAAGAAGAGACCACTGGAGCCTCAAAATTGGAGGGTGAAAAGTTGTGTTCATACCCTCAAATAAACTCTTTGACTTTTCTTGTTATTATAAGATATCATGTACAATCTCCTAATGCAGAACAGTTTTGTTTCCTTATTTTCAACATTTGTGTTGCCTCTATTGATTTTGAAAGGTACTTGAATTGAAAGATAACAATTACAACTATCTTGACAACTTTTAAATGGGAAACTTCAATGGAATATCATTTCACAACCAATAATCTTCTATATTTTTTCACTGAAATAATGGCAACACAATAGCCAATTACAACATTTGCTAACATATTGATCTTTCATATCACAATGTATACCAGTTAGTGGGAAACATAGAAACCCTTTTCTTGTAAAATCAGATCCCTTTGGAAAGAAAAACTAATCATTTGGATCCTACTTATGACAGTTCTAGAATATTTTTTTAATCATCTCAAGACAAACAAGCAAAAGAAAAGGAGACCGCGGGCAACAAGATAATTGGATATCTTATAGGGTCCTCTATGAAAGAAATGAGATTGAAATTACCGGTTTGTCATGGATTCCAAGTTGAGCCCAGGTGATGACCTCAAGCAGCTCTTCCAATGTTCCATAGCCACCTAAATAATTGTACAACAAATAACTTATTTATGTTCATTTAAAAACTGAGCACATTTAAGGTCATGTGGGGGCAGGAGAAAAATGAAACTTTGGATCTTTTTAGTGCCAGCATCACAAGCACTCCTGTTGAATCACATGATTTTGAAACAAAAGTAAACCTAGTTAGCTATAATATGTATAGCAAATGATTGGATTGTGTCTTATTGAAAGTGAGGTATTCTGGAGAAGGTGTTACGACCAGAATAGGTTTGAATTCAGAAACAACACGTTAAAATCCAAATCTAATTTTTCACTGAAATTTAAACATAGTTAAAACTTGCAAAGATAAGTGCAAATAGAGATAATAGACCATATTATTAGTAAAAAATTACACAAATAGAAGGGACCATGAGAAAATTTAGGCTATATCTCACAGTTGGTGGCCCCTCTACCCTATATAGTATTATTAGTACATGTACATCCTGCCATGCTTGTTTGTGCTTTTTACAGCAGACCAAGAAGCTAATGCACTGAATTATCTATTTTGTATCCAACCGATTTCATCTGCACCCCCAAAATTGTTCATATTATCCAAAGTTCAATTTAATAAAAAATTTTCAAATTTAGAAGTTACCAGGCAATGCAATAAATGCATCGGCTTGCTTTGCCATTTCAGCCTTCCTTTGGTGCATACCAGAAACAGATTTAATCTCCCCTACTGTCTCTCCAATTATCTACAATACAAAAGCATATCATTTTTGAAAGCTGCGACCAGAATAATCATTTCATTTAAAAAAAAGTCAATTTCCACTAGAATGAAAATATGGACAATTGGACAAATAGTTATAAAGAGGAGTCAATTATTGTAATTTTTCAAATACAGTAGTAATTTCCCAGAAAGATCAATTAATGTGTTTAACAAAGGGAGGAGGTGGACTAAATTTAAAATTAAATAAGAAGATGTTAAGTTCACCTCTCTTGGCATGATAGTCCATGGGACAACCCTGGAAATTTCAAAGAAAAATGTGTTAGAAACTCATATAATTCTTTATTGTATGAGTGTGTGAGAAATAGGGGGAAAGAAGAGGAGTTAGAGATAAACAGAGACCCTAAGACATGGCGACCACCACTGTAGACCGCTTTTGAAACAAGACCCATAAGCCCAACACTGCCTCCACCGTACACCAGGTCTATGTTCCTCTCAACCTTGAAAAATCAAAACATGAGAGAAAAGATGTAAACGCATTTTATGAAAATTACAATTATAATTACAATAAATGTTGAGTTGTCAATTAAAAATTGTAATGTTTCCTATTTGCAAGGCGTTGTACATCAATTCATGTTATTAGTTTGCTTCATCTTAATCTGTACAAGGTTTTAAGTATAAAATCTATTTGATTTTGCCTCCTAAAAGGACAATCATTACCCAAGTTTGAAACATAAAACGCACGTCTTGTCAAATCAATCTCATCTTACCACTAAACTCTAAAGCATATCTCTCTCCTCTTAAAATAGAAAGCAAACTCTTTCCAATTGGGTTCAACTCCAAATTTAGCATAAAAAAGTAAAACCAAAGTGTGAAAAGTTCCAATGAAATTCAAAATAAAACCAAGTATTACTAATTCATGTCCGAGTTGAATAGCAGCAAGCTGATAACTGGGTTTCTTTCCCGTGCTACTTCCACAAAACACACACACTCGTCGGAACCTTGAGCTAGTAGATCTCTTGTGCACCTGGTCTTCCATTTAGTAATACACCGAAGGACAGACAATAAGGACAACCTTCTCTCTCTCTCTCTCTCTCGTTCTTGGTCAGAGAGAAGTGGGAAGGTACAATCAGACGGAAACAAATGGATACACTATCTCTCTCTGTTTTTTTCTATTTGAAGGAAGTTGTGAGAGAAGGAAAGAGAGGTCTGTGGAGGAGGGGGAGAGGGATAGGTTGGTGGGGGCCTTATAAACCCATCGCCTGCCTTATTTTATTCCTAGAAATTAGAAAAAGGCATGTAATTACAAACATGCATTAATTAAACTCATTATCATTATATTAACCTCCTATCTGCAAATTGCAAGTTGAATACCCCTGAATCCCTGCTGCTTCTATGGAGTATAGACTCTGACTGTTGATGGGTCGGATTCTATTATTTCTAAAAGATTTTAATTTTACAAAATCTACGATCGTTTTATATTTAATTAACATTTATGCATTATAAGTATGAATTTATTTTAATGTATATTTAGTGGAGCTCTTTTTCAAGTTTCATCGGGAAAAAAGATATCAACTAATTTTTTTTTTCAAAAAAAAAAAAGATTCTATAAAAAATTTATCGAGCAAATTGTAAGCAATAAGAAGCCATTCGTATTCACTAATTACTAGGTAGCTTCTGGCTAGCATTTAAAAAAAAAAAGAAGCCATTCGTATAACAAAACACATTATAGTTGCATTGTTTAAGAATTATATTGCACCTTAAACTTATTAAATTCATATCGTTTTTTTTAAGGGGAGAGAAATATGAAAAATAAACCATCTTAATGAGATAAAATGTAAGTGGACATAATAATGTTATATATCATTAAAGTACTAATGGAATAGTGATATTTAATATTTTCCTTTCAACTGGTGTATTTTTCAAATCCGTTTATTGATTACTGAGACTAGTCAAAATCTAATCTATATCTATAATACAAAATTTTAATTTGTCATCTTTCGTATTGGATGACACAGGTCCGTCGGATCGAGTGACAAATTATCGGTACCTCTTATAAACACCTTAAAGGGCATTCACCGTTATGGATATATTTTTAAACTTGTTCAACATGAAGTGGGGGTAGCTCAGCTGGGAGGGAATCGCATCCTCTGGATGGCCATCCAGTGGATGGTTCGATCTCAGCCGTCTGATTTAATCTCAATGGTTATAAATGCCCCGTGCATGATACTAAGATTGATAGGCCCGAAAAAATCTAACCGTTTAGATTAAATCAAACGGCTCGTATCGAAAGACGTCCACTGGATGGTTGAATAACAACCATCCAGAGGATACGCTCCCCAGCTGGGAGAGCGTCAGACTTGATATCTGAAGGTCGCGTGTTCGATCCACGCCTCACCACATTCAATTATTTTTACAATTTCACTTCAAAAAAATATATTTATATATATAATGTAACCTATTCCTAGTTATGTTCGGGAACGTGTACAAAGTGCCAATCTTTGATCCGGACTGTTTGATCTAATTTCGACGTTGAAAAATATCGACGTCCTTAAAATTACATCGAAACTCTTGAACCCTGATATTTTCTTATCATCTATATCTCCCATTAGTTGTTAATTTGTAATTGCAATTTTGCACGTGAAATATTTGACTCAACTGTGCCTGTGCTTTTTCGATTTTTCGAAAGAAATGCAATGCGCTCGCTAATTGGGTAAGGGGTTGATGTGCACAGGAGAAAGTCGAACCCACTAGTTTCGTGATAATAAAATTTTAATAAATAACATCATGAACTTTTGAGCTTTTTTATGCAAAATTTGTAGGAGGGCCCGAATTTTTGTCCCTTATGGCAACTTGATAATATTATTTTAGTGTACCAATTATAATATTAATTTCTAAATTTGTCCAAGGGCGGAAGTTAATATAGAATAGAAAATCAATTTAGCAAACATTTTATTTATTTAAAATATTGTTTCGAAATGACCTTCAAACGTCTTATGAAGATTTATTTACTTTGTTGGTTCCCTTTGGCATGAGATACTAACAAATGAAAAACTTATACTTTATTCCAATAGCACAAGTGACGCCATAGACGGTCATTTGTTACTACTGTTGTTTATGTGGCTTTGTCATTGTGCACAATGATCTAATTAGAAAAGAGATGGGCTAAAAGACTGACGAATGAGACCGTCAGTTACGATCAAATTTCAATTTTCAAGATTCTAACAGTCGATCCGAACCGTTCAATGTGTTCTTCATATCGAAATCTCGTTGGAGACAAATTTTTATATTTTTTTCTGAATTTTTTTAGTATTTGTTTGGTGTTTTATAAAATTCTTAATCTAAATAATTCTGGACCTTCAATAACTATGATTTTTAAAAATCTCAAAAAAATAGTAAATAAAACCAGAAAAACATAAAATTTGGTCTACAATGAGATTTCAATATGGAGAACACATTGAACGGTTTAGATTAGCAATTAGAACCTCAAAAGTTGAGATATAATTGCAGCTGACGGGTTTAATCGTCAGTCGTGGATGATTTTAGCCTATCTCATTAAAAAATCCAATAATTACTGTGGAATCATTTAAAAAATTAATGACTAATTATGGCATCACATTAGGTTGGTTGAATCGTCAATAGTTTTTATATGAATCTATTAAACGTCTCCACTACTGTTACTAACAGAGACTTTCTGGCTCCACTTATATGCACTTTGAATCAATATAAAGAATAAATAAATAAATAAATATCTTCAAATCCTAGAGAAGGGGTACTATGAGTCGGAATCACATTCTCCGCCGCGCGGCACGGGCAGCATTTTTCATCTCAACCGTCCGATCTATGATGGATGCCCCGCAAATAATATCATATTAATAAGTCCGGAAAAATTTATCCGTCGAGATCAGATTGGACGGCTCAGATAAAAACGTTGTTTGTGCCGCGCGGCAGAGGATACGGATCCACAATGAGTCTATGACCCTTGAACTAACTCAATAGCTTACAAAATTGTAGCCAATTAGCTTATGGGTGGGGTATCTATGCACTAAATTTAATTCCGATTTGGACTCAAACCAACCCAAATTAATCCCTGACAAATTATGTCTTGAAATGCCTTTTTCCAGTCTAATTTAAATAACCATAACCAATCAAGCACATACTCTAGGCCCAACAACATATGTATCACAATAATTAATAACTATTCAATAAAAGTGACCTAAATGAGTTTGGAATTTATCAATTTAATTAAGCATTTAATCATATGCACGAATCGAAAATGACAATATTGACTAACCTCAAATGGCTGGAAACCAGGAAGAGATATTTATAGAAAAAAAAAAAAGAAAGATCGAAATCTTAAGCTGATCCGAAGGTTCGTGAGACGTAGATCAGTGATTGGATCGTTCGAACACGGGTTGTACGGAATAGAACACGTGGACGAATGAAAGCCTTGCATTTTCTTTCCGCGTAACACGTCGATACTGATGACCTGATCCGGTGTTCCTGTCTTATTTGAGTATGATAAATCATCAGATGAACAAGGTTCATCCGTATATCTATGCACCAACGCCTGCTATATTGCTATGCACGCAGCCACGCTTGCATAGTGCCAACTCTCGATCCTATCCTATCCGAAAAAACCCGGATGACTCGTGTCAACTCGTGTGTCATAAATCCAACTAGAGACCCAAGCGATTTGGAATGTTGAACTGACACAAATCTGACCTGATCAGACTTGATTTAAAATCCGAATGTGATCCAAGATTCGAATCTTGACTCGACATGACCCAACTCCATTCATTATCTAACAATTTTATAAAATCAAATTGACATGATCCAATTCAAAAATTTTGGCTCAGCTTAAAAAAACCTCTAGGACCGGATAGAAATAATATGACTCAATATCTACCTTACTACATTGACCATCTTTATCAAAATTGAATGAATGAAAAAATTGAAAATATTTTTATATTAAATTTAGACTGTCTAAACTTAATTAGACGATTCATATGAAATATGACGTGATGACTTTATGTATCATTAATGTCAGTAGATGCTAACACATGACCATTAAGAAGGTACAAAAAAAATATGGCCGCTTGGATCAAGCGAGAATTTGGAGAATTTCTTATTCCTAGGCATAAATTTATTATAAACAATCCAAACTTTTCACAAAATTACACACTTCCCAATCATTTATGTCTATGAATAGAAAATTCCTCTTATTTTCTATTCCTAGGCGATCCAAACGGCCCATAAAATAATTAGAGATGGAACTAGATAAAGTCAAGTGAAGACACTTGTCCTAATTTAAAAAAAAAATAGTGATTTTTTTTCTTTTTGCTATTACGACCTATAAACAATTAAAATATTTCATATCTATGTTCGCAAAATTACGTCCCACTTTAATGATAAAAATATTTAAACTATGCAATTAAATTTTGATACGATGATTTAGTGTGGTTGTTTTATTTGGTCTCATTCTAAAATAGAAAGTACTATACATCTACTTCTCCTTGCCAAAAGGGCAGCTACTGTCAAATTCAGATTCTCTCCGGAAATTCCTCAAACCTGAATTATTGGTTTTGTGGCCTCCAAACATTCTGGTGACTGTTATTAAAATTGAGAGTTCAGAACAAATCAAAATAGAGAGTCGGTGCAGTCAAAAGGATAATTTGGATTTAATTTGTTTCATCACATGGGTCGGTTTAGCTTATGCTTATGCGCACAAAATAGAAAGTACTATACATCTACTCCCCTCCATTCCTCAAAAACTGTACCCTCTCTTCATATTTTATGACACACTATGGTTCAATCTAACCTGAAACAACTGAATTTACTAATAGAGGCCAACAAAGTTAGAAAGACAATACCCAAAAAGGCAACTAAAAGGACAAGTAATGAAGTAATGCTCTTTCTTTGTCGTCTAAGAAAGCCTTTTAAGCCGACTCATGTCCGCATTTGGTTCCTCACTAATGTGTCATTATCTAAATCATTTCTGTTAGGTACAGAATCCCACGTCATGTTGCATTTTTTATTTACAATTGTTATTTTTTTTGAATCTTGACAGGTTTATTTGTAGTGACATATAGCAGTGTGGGATCTATTTTCCAAATTATAATCGGTGTATAGTAATGGTCCTACTAATGTGAACATGATTTGAACGAGACACAGCTACAGTATTTTTCTATTTCGTCCTTCAAAATTTTTTGTTATTATATAAGTTGTGGGTCCTATATCAAAATGGAACCGCCAGGCATATGTGGTAGGGAAATTATATGGGTAAAATAGGAAACTTCCAAGTATAATTTTTTAATTATACAGTCATTCACGTAATGGAAAATGACAAAGGTACTTTTGTTGACAGTCTTCATAAATCGTAATTGAGAATCGAAGCATGCATTTTTCTGGTCAACTTGTTTGATTTGGTTTTGGTGCCACAATTTTTCAAAAAGTAAATGAAATGTTATGAAAAATAATTCGATGTTGAAATGATTTTAGTAAAACAACGTTCGATGTTGGTAAATATAAATTATTTTAAACACTGAATAAATAATTGAGTGGCAAGAATTTTTTGCAGAGTATTAGCTTTTGGTCTACTGGTAAAGAGCAATATATTTCAAGTGAGAGGTTGCAGGTTTGAAATCCGGCTGAGGAGTCTTAAGTTGGGAGGCTTGACCCCCAATTTATCTTCATAAAAAAAAATGAATTTTTTTGCAGACAATAAAAAACATATATAATATCCTAAATGAATAAATATTTTTGATCTAGTGACTAAAATGAACTCTTCAAATGAAAGTGGCGGATTCGAATTTACATGACATCTATTGTACGTATTTTTAGAGCTCCGTTTGGATGTGTTGAGAATAAGGTAGGAAGAAGGAATAAGGGAAGAAATTTATTGGGAATGGGTAAATTTATTAGGAAGTGTTTAACTTTTGTGAAGAGTTTGGATGGCTAGGAATAAATTTATTGAAAAAAATTCCTTATTCCTTATTCCTTATTCCCACTTCCCACCATCCAAACACAGCCAGAATTAAAATGTTTAATAAATTTTTATCTCAAAATCAGGGGTCTTCTTATTCATCACTAGATTTAGATTTTTTTTTTATTTAACAAATTAGATAGGAGCAAATAAAGTTGATACAGCATATTTCATTGTAGCAACAAATTCATAAGAAAAAAAAAATAATTTGATCCACAGAGAGAGAGAGAGAGAGAGAGCTGCTTGATATAAATGAAGATGATGAGAGTAATCTGTTTTTAGTTTTTCCTCCAAGTTATTTTTGGTAGAATCTCAAATAAATTTACTATAAATAAAATAAATCTTTGTATGTTAACAGCTGGTCGATTAAATTGATTTAAACAATTTGAATCAGTCATTGAGACTGGTCATATAGAGTTTGAAATTAAGCTTGTAAACTATATTGACGAACTTACATTCATAATAAATTTACACGCAAATTATTTGCTTTTACATGCTACTAGGCACTTTTTTTTTTTTTGTCTCATGCGTATCGGGCCAATTTTGTTTTCCCCGTTTTCTCTTCTCGTCTTTGTTCCGTTCGACGCAGGACATGCAAATTATGTTCGATTCCAAAGGTGTAATCATTCTAACTATTATAACTTACTTCGAAATTTGAATGTTCGAAGTTATATAACTTTTCCTACCTTATAGATATACGTACAGCATAAATACGTAATCGCACCTACGTTATAGACATATTAATAAGAAAAATATAAAGTAGGATTACTGGTGGCATGCGGAGGAGCAATACAACTTTCGGTGGTGATGGGGCACTGCTTCTCTTTTGACATTTATATTGGCTGGTGCACTCAGCCGAAATAACACAAAATATATACGAAAAAACCAACACAGAAATTTACTTCCTATATTAAAACCTCGTCATGAAATTGTTTTTTTACGATCCCATCTCCAAAATTGACGCAATGAAGATGTCCCCGAGAATTGATGAGCTCCGTTATGGAGACTAGAGTTGAAAACGGTCAAGATGTTAATGCTTGGATGATTTTTTTTCCCCCCTTTGCTAGATTGATATTTCGATTTGCACCAAAAAAAGGTTTTCTTTTTCAGTGAGAAAACTAGATAAATTATCTATCATGTCATTAAATGATTAAACTATTACGATTTATATGTGATGAATTTTCTGATGACAAATTTGAAGTTAATTTTTTCGTGGTTTGTTTTTTCTAGTGTCAATTTATGCTATATTTTCCGTTTTGACATGTAACAATATAGTACTAACTTTCAAAATGAATAAATAAATAAATAAGATATCAGTGTATATTTGTATCGAGACAAGTGTCCTTGCCGTTAGCAAGGGCGCGCGGAGCCATGACCCATGAGGGGGCTTTATAAAGAAAATGAGTTTTTATTAATTATTTTAGTTAGATATAGATAATTTTTTAAAATTTTTCCAAAAGGGAAAATTCAAAATACTCTGTCCAAAAGTCCAATTGAACTGCCCCCCCCCCCCCCCCCCACAAAAAAAACATCCTGGTAATTGCATGTTCAGCATAATTGCAGTCTAGGATGTATTAGGTTTGTTGGTTGAGCTATAAAGTGAGTCAATTTGTGGTACAACTTGATCTGAGATGACTGCTTCATTTTCTTGTTGTTATTATATATAGGGTAAACTTCAATTGTTTGGGGATATGATTTGAACGGATTTGGGGAAGAGAAAAATTGAAAAATTCTAGATATACAAAATTTTAAATTAAAATTAGATAAGGTACTTTCACATTTTTTTTAGTTTTTTCTTGCTTGAATTCAACATTTATATTTTATTATTAATTGGGAATACTATACAAACTAACAAAAAAATACATATGGCTCCGTTTGGATGGCTTCTTCCGGAATAAGGAATAAGGAATAACCACTTTTTACCAATAAATTTATTTCTAACCATCCAAACTCTTCACTAAAGTTACACACTTCCCAATAAATTTACCCCTTTCCAATAAATTTCTTCCCTTCTTCCTTCTTCCTACCTTATTCTCAACACATCCAAACGGAGCCTATGATTCCGTTTGGATGAGCCCTAGAAATTAGAGAATAAGAGAATAGGGAATAAATTTATTATAAACAATCCAAACTCTTCACAAAGTTACACACTTTCCAATACTTCTTCCCTTATTCCTCTTATTCTCACACCATTCAAACGGAGCCTATGACATGTTTCCCATGTATCATGTTGATCCATTCTCATTAAAATGGAGAATCAATGAAGAGATCAGTTCCATGCATGTTTCTTCGCTTTCTTTTGTCCTGGATCATTTTTTTTTCCTTCCATCTTTTTGTTCCTAAATGGTGGGTCCATTTGCATAAGAAATGAAACTGTAGATTAGACGGCTTGGATCGGATGTGTATTGGTTGTTGGGAAACATTGTCTTCTTTGCTTCTTTGTTTTAATCGTGTGATGCACAGTTCACTAAAATATCATAATGGAGTTGAATCTTTTTGCTTTTCAGATTTCTCTGCCCCACTAAATTGTCTGAATGCAATGCATGTAGATTACAAAGTTTGACTTTCTTTTATAAAAGAAAAAAGTGGGCAGGCTTTGAATAAAAAAATTATAAAATAAAATAAAAAGATAATAAATACATAAAATCGGACTAGAATGTTGTAGTAGTACTCATGAAGCGATTTTAAAACATGGCTTTGGAAAGTGAAATTAACTCTTAAAAAAAGCACTCACATAGAAAAAGAAATGTGTTGTTAAGTCCTGGTCTACTTTTTTTCAGGAAAAAAAAAATAGAAGTCATATATTTGAATTAGAATTTGTCATAACATTTGGTCACTGGATTCGCCAACTAACCTTCTAAAAAATATATATACACACATTTACCTACTGGACCAGATGCTATGATATCACGCAGTAGTCAGAGTTACTAGTGTTCATTCAAGCATTACATGGGATTTAATTACACGAAAACACAAATATTTTGTAAAGAAAATTTTAAAATCAATTTTATCAATCTAATTGAACAACAACAATATTTGTATACTAAATATAATCTAAACTTAATTTGTTATACTGTTTTTTATGATAACAATCTTGTAAACATACTAAGAAAAGGTAATAGTCCATATTTAGCCATTAGTGCTTTATTTTTGTATTATGCTACATGTTTAATCGCAGCGTACTCTTTACCATATTTTTTTTCTTTACAATAACAACTATTTGGCTCACTAGATAGCCGCTATCTAATTTGTCTTAAAAAAATAACAACCATTTGGTATTCTTCAAAACATAAAAAAACAACTAATTGGTTTTGATTATATTAGTACTGACACTACGTATATTTTTTATATAATAATATAATATAATAAAGGCTGCTGCAATTTTAAATCAAATGAATCATTTTTATTCCGAAAAAAGTTCTTTATCGTATTTTTTTTCTTACAATAACAACCACTTGGTATTCTTCAAGTGGGAAGAAGGGAAGAAGGGAAGAAGTGGGAAGAAGTATTGGAAAGTGTGTAATTTTGTGAAGAGTTTGGATTGTTTATAATTTATTTCTTCCCTTCTTCTCAACGCATTCAAACGGTACCAAAAAAAAAGCCAACTATTTGGTCATATTACTATTGACACTACGTATATTTCTATATATATAACATGAGATTGGCTAAAGTATACTCCAGCATACGGATCAAACTCGTATGCTAGAGTCGTTTCTCAAAATCTAAAATTCAAACAGTCGATCCAAACCGTTCAAGTTGTTCTCCATGTAAAAATATTCTTCAAGTCCAAATTTTACATTTTTTCGAATTTTTTTGTTATATATTATACTATTTTCAAATTGAATGGTCAGAAATACTTCTTTATAATTCCTTTATAGTGTTTCTTTAAAATAACATAATATATAGTAAAAGAATTTGAAAAAAATATAAATTTTGGTTTCCTAGGAGATTTCAATATGGAGAACAATTTGAAAGGTTCGAATCGACTGTATATATTTTAGATTTTGAGAAATAACTCCAGTATACGGACTATCTGTATGCTGAAGTATACTTTAGCCAATCTGTATATAACATAATGAAGACTAATGCAATTTTAAATCAAACGGATCATTTTTTTTATTAGGGAAAAAAAGTACAATGCAGTACGTAAATCAGAGCAGCTACTTTTTTTTGGTATTAGTGACTGTAAATCTCCTTGTTATAGTCGCACTTATTCTTGAAAAGAAATTATTACCTCAAAATAGCAGAATAAAGAGGATATTTCCCTTGCCCTTTCGGCTTTGGGCCTTCTCAAAGCCTCAAAGGTTCTATCTCGGAAAACCTCAAAGCAATAGAAGTGCGCTTGTTTTATCTTTTATGTGGTTGCGAGAAATTGGTATCCTTTTTACCTAGATATTTTCTGATCGGTAACAAGTCACGAGTCAAAACCATCAACAAGTTATGAATTGACAACCAATTTCTATTTCAAACGCAAACTATTCATTGCAAATGAGTAAATGACGCATAATAATTGACTGTATACTTGTGAGATGAGGTGAGATGTCTTGGGTTTTCTCATGTTTTCTTGTCCATGCCTTTCTGGCACTTCCATCGCCACTTAAATGTGACCTAATCTGCTGTGCTCCAAATACAAGCGCTGTTAAGTTGCTCCAATTTGTACGCGATTATAGTTGAGGCATTTTCTTTTCTATGTAATTCTGATATAAGTAAGCTTCTTTATCTAGTTAAGTTCGTAATAATAACTTGATAAGAACTATAGAAGTGATAAATAAGTGCAGGGGGACATTGCTCGTCCCTTATTTTATATGAATTAGGATATTTTGTAGTTCGCAACTGTACATATTCTAGATTTTGGCCTGTATAAAAAAAGAGAAGGGTTCCAATGCCAACATTTTGGTTGCCCCCAAATGCCAACATTTCACTATTTGGTTACTTTTTTAAAATTTAAAATAGAAACGTCAAATCCAAACCGGTCATCTTATTTAGTTCAATGACCGATGCATTTTGATATAAGTTTTGTAAATTTTAGAGTTTATTTGATACTCCATCAAAGGCTAAAACATGGACGTATTAGAATGAATCTATCACAATTAATAAGGTTCGTTTATTTTTCTACCTCTTGATAGAGTAGCAAATAAACTCTAAAATTTACAAAACTTATATCAAAATGCATCGGTCATTGAACTAAATAAGATGACCGGTTTGGATTTGACGTTTTTATTTTAAATTTTAAAAAAGTAACCAAATAGTGAAATGTTGGCATTTTGGGGCAACCAAATGTTGGCATTGGAACCCTCCTCATAAAAAAATTAGTCCACCGTTGAATTTTCCATAGAAATATATATACACACAATTATTTTGAGATAGCTTAAATTTGAAGTACATTCTTGATGATTAAAATTTTAACTTGAAAATTATAATTTTAACGTTATTCCTTGCATCTACATAAAAAAATAATATCATAATAAAATTCAAATGTGCATTAGAATTATCTTGTTTTTTGTTTCTTTACTATACATGGTTTGCGACCATAACTTTTATGAGATGCAGTGTAGCTTCATCAACTCAGAACAGTTGGAGACGATAAACATTTCTATTTGTTGGACCACCACCAAATTTGAAAAAGACTAGAATACTGGGAATGTGACATGGAAATGGAGGTTGTCAGGTTCGAAAAGGAAAGGAGAGGCTCGAGAGGACCACCAACTAGGATATTCATTATTCCTAATTCCTCTAGCACAGGTTCCATGTCATGTTGATTGGTGCAAGGAGCTCGGTTTGATCGAGTCAGGTATGGATTGGCATTTGTGTGACGTGCCACTGGTTGAAGGACCCGGCTATGCCGCTATCAAATTAAATTTATGAAATAACTAGTATATAACACGTGACAAAAGATTTATAACCTCGTCCTTCTTTTTTCCTGAAAATAACAAGCGTGAGCTGTAATTATGTGAAATATTATCTCGTTTATTATTAAGTAAAACAAGAATGGAGTATATTCTTACAATTAAATTAATCTCATTAAACAGACATAATTTTAGACGAAAAACAAATTTTAATTTCGTTGAAGAGAGTAGAAAAATGGATTCATTCGAATCGACATGAGGGTCCAACTCCATTGGATTGTCAGAATCCATCTTATATATTTGAAACAGGTTGATCCCGTGCTTCTCTCATAGTACAACCCTCTTCCTGCTAAGCCCCTATCTCCTCGGCCCACAGAGGAAAAATGTAGGGCTGGTGCTCAAAATTTATTACGAAAGAAAGGACTCACAAAGTCAGGATCACTAACTTATACTAATATGAGGAGAGTTCCGGTGTCCACATTTTGGATGCCCTCAAATGTTCCAAAACACACTTTTTTACTACTTTTACAAAATATAAAATTCAAACTTCGAATCTAAACCGTTGATCTTATTCGATATAACGAGCGATGCATTTTCATATAAGTTTTATAATTTTTGAAGTTTATTCGATACTTGATCAAGAGGCTAAAATATGAACAGATTAGAATTAATCTATCATATTTAACTACATTCATTCAATTTTCAATCTCTTGATCATGTATCAAATAAACTTCAAAAATTATAAAACTTATATGAAAATGCATCGCTCGTTATATTGAATAAGATCAACGGTTTGGATTCAAAGTTTGAATTTTATATTTTGTAAAAGTAATTAAAAAGTGTGTTTTGGGGCATTTGGGGGCATCCAAAATGTGGGCACTGGAACCCTCCTCTACTAATATAATAAAGAAAAACTCTTTTTCATATATTTTTTTTCCGATTCCATTGCTACGTGGGCTTTACGCAATCGATCGGATCATATAAATATTCCTTCAACATAACGTAGATCATCGAAAGAATCTCGGACAATTCACCAAAGCTTGAAAGCCAGAATCTTTCTGAAAGTTGATTCCTATTTCAAGAGTGCATAACCGCATGGATTAGTTACACTAATTCGTCAATTTTGGATTCAATTGAGGATTTTCCTTGAGAGGTATCCGGAAGAAATTGGAATGGAATAATATATATTTATACGGAAGAAAAAATTCTCTATTGATTCAAAGGGTATACCTATGGGATTAAATAAGAAAAATCGAAATGAAATTAAATAATCCAAAAAAAAGAAAAAAATAGAACAAACAAATAAGTAGAAGATCGAAGAGCCCAGATTCAAAATGACAAAATTGAAATTCAAAAAGGATCCTTCTTTCTGAATCTCGAAGGATGAGAAGCAAAAGAATTTCTATATTGAGAAAGAGTTCTTGTTCTTATTTAGATAGAAGATCGTGATTTGATCCGCATACGTCTTGTCTTTACCAAAATCTGGCTTTTAGTGCAATAATATCTTTAATATTTCATCAATTTCAGAATAATGTAGTTTTTTTATATTAGTTTAACTTAATCATTATCCTCTCTTATGTTACTTTGCTCTATCAGCAAACACCGATGTTTTTTTTTTAAAAAAAAAAGTTAAATAAGTGGTATTTACCCTTATTAAAGAGGCAGATAACATACGTACGTAGCTCTCTGCGTGTCTATCTTTTTTTTTTTTTGCATATATCAACCTTTTCGTAGTGATTTTGAATTCAAACTCTGACAAGATTTAGAAAAACAAGAGTGCCATCGGCAAATATATCATCCCAGCCATCGCTGCTATGTGTTACAAATGTTTAGTTTAATAATAAGAAGTGTTCAGTTTAATGTGTCAGAATCGCGCTAGAGTCAGAGTCGCGCGCGGTCAAGAGGTGCGCTAGGAGACAGGGGTAGAATCGGAAAAAATTTAATTTGAACCGGATCGGTTCATTTCTAATTCTAATTTTTACATGTATTTTTTGTCCGGTTGTGACCCCTTCGCTTGGTTTTTTTCTTCTTCTTATAACAGTTGTATTTCTGTTGCAACTAACTGAACATTCATACTTATTAAACTGAATATTCGTACTTACTAAACTAAAAATTTATACTTAATAAAATAAACATGTTTGCTCATAATATTTATATATTCTGTTGCAACTAATTGAACAGTTCTACTCAATTAACTGAACATTTGTATTGACCAAACTTAACTTTTGGCAAAAAAAAAAAATCAAAATGAACATATTTGGTCTAGCGAACACTTATAAAATAATAAACAATTCTACTACAAAGTGAACATTTGTACATATTAAAATGAACACTTATAATAACTAACTGAACAAAAAATACGCGCTGGATGAGTAGAGGGGTCAGAACGCTAGTTGAGACGCTGTGCAGCGCGATGGCTCGGATGGCTCGGATGGCACGGAGTGCGATGGCACTAATCAATTTCCTTAGAAAAATGTTGACGACTAGAGTTTCAAACTCGTCAAAACTTCGATCTTGATTTTGAAAAAAAAAAAATCAAATTTTTTTATTCCAAGAAAACCAAACTTAATGGCGGTAATTTGAGAGACTAACAGTATTTGTGACATTTTCACTAAAAATCTAAATGTTTCATACTTTGTCAGGGTATATGGTAAATGGAAAGCTCCCGTATTTAAATTCCGTAAATTACATTTAGTTTCTAATTAGTAACCCTTTAGATTATGCTATTAGCAAACCCACCCATCCCCCTCCTTCGGACCAGTATCCTCTGCGAGCTTAAAAAAAAACCTACAGTGCAATTCTTTTATCTATGACCGTCGATCTAATATCGACGGTTGAGATTAACGGGCTCACGAATTTTAATATCAATCGCGTAGTATCCATCATTGATAGGATGGTCATGGATGAAAGAACTGCACCGTAGGGTTTTTTTTTAAATGTTCCCCTGCCGCTTTAATATTTATTTATTTATATTTTTTTTGCGCCGTGGAGAGTTCGAGGTGGTGGTGCGTCACGCAATATTTGGTGGCAATTAGCACCACACAAGATTTGGAAAATACCAAACAAGGAACTATCATCTAATCAATAATTACCTCTTGATCTTGTTATGGTACAGGCGTGCAGCTTCTAGGATTTTGACCCGGATCGAATCGAAGTGACGTGAAAAAATCGAACCATTATGATCCATTCATCAAACTTAACAGAATCCAATGTTACCGACTGGATTAAAACATCGAAGACAGCATGTATAATCTGCAGAAATTGTTTTATTTTATTCAATTTATTTTCAGTTTAAGAAATGATATGGCTTGAACATGATGATTTGGCCTTGCACTCATCCTAAACAAAAATAAATGACATCAACACTAATATCAACACATTGACTATTAACCGTTGACCATTGATCATACCGGTATGTACCGGGTACGGTACCAGTACTTGGTACGGGTATGGCTGATGTTCCAAAGTACCGGATAACCTAGATACATTCGGTGCCTTTGAAACGGACGAAATTCAGATCTAACGAGATAACCTGACCGGATACACTAAAAAAGAATACTCCTGATTCTCAAAATCTTACAAAAAGAATGTAGAACATACAAGTATATTCAAAATATTAAGATAAATGATTAATAAAAGAGAAGTGGAATCAAAGAATCTAGGTAGCTGTGTTTGTGGCTATTGTTAGGTCTTTGTCCCTTAAGCCTTATCCAAAAGCCCAATACTCGTCAAAAGATTGAGACACTAACCGAAAGATGTTTGGAAACACGTATGTTTTGTTCCAGAGGAGATGGAAGTCACTTCAACTGAATGCTTCAATTAATTGGTTTCAATTAACAGTTAATATTTTTGTTTCCCATATAATTTTTCTTGTGTGGTCGTGTGAAATGTTAGAATTAATCCAAATATTTTATTCAATTAACTAAATGAAAAGTAAGAAATTTAGTTTAAAAAATCACAAAAAAAAAACTGTAAAATTTAGAAGTGTAGGGATCTCAAATTCCAATTTTAACATACTTTTCTCACCATTGCGTAAAATAATAATAAAAAAGCAGACATAATTTGGGTCGGAACTTCTAAACTGCAGCCTCAGTTTTTTCGAGTTGGAATATAGAACTTTATTCTATTTTGCCGGCCATTTGATAGGAAATTGATTATTGTCATCTGCAGTTTTGCCATCCCTGTCATCGATAAATATAAAGTGAACATATACAGCAAACAAAGTGAATATATAGACGATCTAAGTGAACATATACAAACAAATAAGATCAATGAAAATAAGTTGAATATGCATGTAAACTTCTGAACAAGTGATGACAACACTTATTTGTTTGTAAATGTTCACTTAGATCGTCTATATGTTCACCTTATTTGCTGTATATGTTCATTTTGTATTTAGCGATGGCTGGAATGATATATTTGTCGATGACACTTATAATTCCTGCATTTGATATATTTTAATTCTAATACCGAGCCTTGACCAAGATCTTCTTTTATTTTGTTAACCTATCTTTGGGCCGTGCATTTAACCGACGTTTCTTCTTTCGTTTGTGTTTGACGAAAATGAATTTGGACAGGATTTGGAATTCCAACCAAACTAAATTCATTTTGCCACGGGCTTTAGATGTCAAAAAAAAAAAAAAAAACTAAATTCATTTGTAATTTTATAAACTTTATTTTAAAATTTTTAATCTATTACATCAAAAAGTTTGGACAAATGCTAGTGTGCTTGCCTCTTGTGCAACTGGTAACTTTAATTTGTTGCAGTCTTCGGTATATGATGCAAACAAGGAAAACTATTAGGGTTATTCTATTGCACAGGCCTGTGTACACGTAAAGAATTACATAAACAATGCAATGTTTGTCACACACTTGACAGATAAAAATGTTTCACAACTCCATTGCTCTGTACATTGCTTAGTCAATAATTTACGGGTACTAGTTGTAAATTACTGAATAATCTCTAGAAATGTTGTACCTTCTAAGACATCTTTATAAAATAATCAGTAAACCATGACACATATCACGAAAGGGAAGTCCAATGTTTAGTTTTTTGTGTACATCACTAAAGAAACGGTACCTATAAGAGATGTTCTTAGTGTATATTTAAGTACCATGGTATAAATTGCGACAGGAATATGGCGATTAATTTTACATGACCATTACTGCAACCAACAAATTAATTATTAATAAATTGGAGAAAATAAATTAATTTTACATGACAATTGTTAAATTCTCATTCTAATAATTTCAACATAAAAGTAGATGTCTGCCATATAGGCAAGCGCCAGAGAGAATCCTGACTAGACGGGACAAGAAATTGGGAGCCAGTGGCGGAGCCAGAAAATCTTCAAATGGGGTTCAATAAATTAGTACTATCAATATTATCACATAAAATTAAAATATATTCATATATATTGGTATTTTAAATTTACATTTATAATCACAATGGTGTCGAAATTTCAAAAATAAAAATGGGGTTCAGCAATAAAATATCTTATGATTATTTATGGGGTTCAAATTAGTATGCCAATATAAAAATTTATGTGATAAATATACTAGTGCAAAGTTGTATTTTTTTAAAACAAATGTGGGGTCAATTCACCCCCTTTGTTGTATGTGGCTCCGCCACTGTTGGGAGCGGATGGAGACGGCAGAGAAGCAATCTATGTGGTAGAAACCTCTCAAAGATTAAGACCGAAAGTAAACTGGTAAAAGAGAAAAAGGAGAAATAAAAGGAAAGCATTAAAAGGTATTAAGTGGCCTTTTTGCTTGATAGAGACACGGAACCGAATCTCTTAAAAGTATTATCCCCGGTGTATTATCAGCATCCATCATCAGGTGTTTTGTCCCACCTTTTGTTATAGAATCCTCATCAGGTTTTCAATTACGCATCTCTTCTAATTCAATCTTTTTAAGAACTCAATTTTACTAGTTTACATAGGAAGCTAGGAGCAGAAAATTTCAAGTAACAAGTAGCACCAATACATGATGAATTAAATAGAAACCAATTGCAAAACAAATGCTAAAATATAGTTTCTAATGCTTCTCTTTTTTTGAGTACTCTCTTCCAGCCAAGCCAAGCATGGAACCAGAAAAAAAGAATCATCAATTATATCTTCCATTCATGAACATCTGCGGTGGTAAACTAAAATATTTACTATTATAGGCGATCCTTCAATGCCACCAAAAGAAAAGAGGCGAAACACACACACACACACACACACACACACACACACACACACACACACACACACACACACACTATGTTTCAATTAGACAATATTTAGATACCCTTCTTCCAGAGGACATCATAACAGAATTTCTCCGATGTAAATTGCAAGGGAACCAGCATGAAGAAAATTCCCCTGGTTCCCCAATAGATTTGACCTGTAATAATACCTACAGCATCTCCCTATTAAACAGTTCCCTCCTAAGCTTTGGAGATGCAAATATTCCAATCCTAGAGCCACAATTAGCTCACTGTAACGAATTAAATAGAATGATACTATTACCTGGCATCAACAGGACTGAATCCCTTAAAACTGTACAGATGTATAATAATACCACACTAATGTGGGAATAATCACCAATTTAAAAATTAGCTAAGGTTGTGGAGTTGAGTTGAGTTCATCTAGTAAAGACAAGTATGACTGGGCCAACATGTGACCCAGACGAATTTGGGCTTCAGTATTAAGGTGTAAATTGTCATTTAGAAGGGGCAGCCCATATGCATCTACAGTTCTAACATTATGTAGTTGAATTCCCTTTTGTGCAGCTCTTACTTTTCCTGTGTAGTTGCCTTCTCCAGAGGCAAGTGCAACCTGAAACAAATAAGAGAAGAAAGAACTGGATATTTGAGTTATCTATTCTTAGAATAGAGTATATTGATTCAACTGTACAAATTATCAGGAAAAAGCAAATACTGTTTTCAGTAGTTATTTTATTTTTCATAAAAAAAAAGGAGACCGAGAATCATGCTGGATAAGCAAAAGCTAACAGCCTTAAAATACAAAAAGCAAGAAAGAAAGTAGGCATTGCATTAGCTCACATGATACTAATAATTAGAACTCCTAAACTGGTATATCACCAAAAAAATCTCACTTATCTGTACACAATCAGTCAATCACACTTTAGTTTCTCTAATTTGATGACTTGTTGAAATGACCTACCAAAGATTTTTATTTTTTAAGGTTGGACTCATAACTATTTTGAATGTTCAAAGTGATATGTCATCTTCAGTGTACATCATTTTGCTGTATACCTGATATGGCACCTGACTTGTTAATCCCACATTCCTTCCCCTTGTCCCTTTGATCTTTGTTTCCTCTCTCAAAAACTGACAAAAAAATGAAAAGCCAAATCCATTCTCTCTGAATGATTTCCCTTTGGCTCAGGTAACCCTTGTCCCTCCATTTTCCCTCTCCTAGTAAGAAATTTTTTTCTCTATTTTGAATGGTAGCCACAAAATCCTAACAGGGTCCTGTGCGGACAGAGAAAGCTGTGACCACTTGCTATTTCTGTTGATTTTGAAAAATCTATGGATACAGATGTCTATATAGAACACCATATCAGCAAGATAAATTAACAGATACCACTGACATTTTATATAAAAAGGCCACTTTTAAACATAGCTAAATAGTATAGGAGCAAGTAGGTCACAAAAGAAATGTTGTAACGAATAAATTGAACAAAAGGGCAATTAATGAGCGAAAGTGCAGCATTGTTTCTACTTAATCTGTGTATTGTTTTTTTAGCTTGTGTTAAGGCTAAATAAAGGTACTTTGCTTTTAGATCTGGTGAAAGTAGAACAAACAAGTTTACTCACTCTTAAATGGTTTAGACTAAATTAGAAAGCTTGGGTTGGACAAAACGCATCGTTAAGGTGATCGGCAAGGTTTGTATCAAATTAACAACTTGTGAAATACGAGTCATTTCAGTGTTCCAATACAAATGACAATACTCACAATACTAACAAAAATTACACCTCCTTGAGGGATAATTTTCTCTACCTACTTTGTTGGGTGTCATTTTATTTTTTAAGTATTTTGTTGTAACTTTCACATTCTATTTCATTTCCTTTGTACTGCTCTTACCATTTAAATAAATACTTATTCTATTTTCCTGGAAATTCATATCCATGGTTACAAGACCAACCTTTATGGTAATGTTTAGGGTAAACATAGGAAAAGGAAAAGAAAAGCAACAAAAGGTTTAAAAGAATTTCTCTCGATACCTGAATAACAGGCAAATGAGGAAGGCCCAAATCGGCCCTGAAATTTCTGATAAGTGTCTCCATCTTTTCAGTATAAACCTCCGCATCATCAAAATTTACGGTATCCGTCTCCCCTTGGTACCACAAAAGTGCCTCTATCCTCCCTCCTCCCCTTTTCGACTCTACAGCCGCTTTAGCTCTTTTCACAGCTGAATCATATAATCCCAACCCTTTAGTCCACTTTTCTATTTTTGTACCTCCAACGGCGCATGGAACCAGACCAATCACAACTTCTCCATAGCTATAATGCACTGTTTATTTGGGAACAAGAGGTTGTTTTAACCAATTTATACCCAAAGAACTATAATACAACTAACTAATAATCATTGCACAAATAAAACCCCCTCCCAGTCCCCACCACCAACTGCTTTGGATCATGGAAAAACAAAAGAACACTCAAACAGAAATTCGGTACGAATATTTGAATAAAAGTCAGCTGAAAACTGTAACATTTCAGATAGCATATATTTTTTTGAGTATAAAGGGGAATTCAAAATAGAGATCAACAGAGATTACAACATTACAAGAGTTTTGAAGATAATGAGTATTTGAAAAACCCATTAGAAGCCATAACAAAAAGAACATCTCCAATAAGTACCAAATTTTACTGGGCATTAGTGATACGGTACCAACATTGAGCATTGTAAATCTACAATAAACCCAGCTGGTTATTAAACTAAAAATTTGTCCCAATATGGCTTTAGTAATTAACTATCAATCATGCCCAACAAGAGTAATTAATAATCACAAAACCTACACATAACATGCACATATGCACTAAAAACCAATTGGCCAACAAAACCTATTGATCAAAATTATGACAAGATCTGACCTTTCTGAAGCACAGATTTTGCAAAGACCAAACCAGGCCCAACACCACAGGTCTTGTTAACATCTATGTCATAATGCATGGGCTCTCGCGCCGTCTCCCAATGAAGCCACCGATTCAGCCTCAGTACAGAGAGGTGAGGAGAGTACTGGTCATAGGGGTCACTGTCTGAATAGAGGGGCCCACGGCCTGCCATGTTGGATTGGCCAGCGAGGATGAAGACGAGCTTGTAGGCGCCAGCGTGGGGAGGAGGGAAGAGAGCGGAGAAGGGGAAAGGGAGGGAGAGAGGAAGAGGGTAAATGGAGAGGAAGGTGAAGAGAAGGAAGAGAGAGGAGAAGAGAAAGAGAGCTGGGATCAGCTGTCTCATGTCTCTCTTCCCTTTTCCTCTCTGAGTTCAGGAGCCAGAAACCTCCAGTTTTGTTTGTTGACTCGCAATTTTTGCACATAAGCACTTTTGTTTATTTAAATTTGGTAATTTACGCATATGTACCTGTAGAAAGTGGTATTTGGTTATGGAGTAACTATCTCATAATAAAGATTTTGATTTTCAATCACTCGCTAACTCATTTTCATGGTGTCATGTCAATGATTAAGGAAATATCTACCAGTGTTAACAATTTAGATCCATATCAATGTAAACTTAAATCACGTGATAAATGAGAGAAAAAGAGATAGCACATTATATATTAACAAATAGGTCAATTCAATATACGTCATTTATAAATTATAGATTTAAACGATTGTGACTCTGTCTATAGTCTATGAGATATTTGGGTAATATTAGATGTAGTCTGTAGATGTAAAATCGGGAAAATAATGTATTAGCCGTTATTTTTGTTTGTCTTGTCGTTGACTCTTTGTTATCCAAGTATCCAACAATTATATTATTCGAAGAAAATCTGAAGTGAATTTTAACAAAATATTTTAACTGGGCCGATTGTGTGCCTGTTTCAAATATTCTTTCTCCTTTCAGAGCGGGTCCGTTTGAAGATCGTTATTCGTTTAAGTGCTAGCCTGGAAATGATTGCAAGTCAAGAGCTAAGCAAGGTTTGATTACTTAAATCCAACGTTTGCCAACTACTTTTTATGGGACAATAGTTTATAGACGCTGAAATTAGGAGGGCCCTACTTTAGATATTAAAATATGATGATTTGCCAAATCTATAACTACATTTCCATTTCTTCTCATGCTTATATTTAAAAAAAAAAGGCAACCTTGAGTCTTTAGGCTATTTGTGCTTTATTATTATATATAAAAAAAATGAAAAATAAGTTTTTATTTAAGTCTCCGTTTGGATGCGTTGAGAAGTAAGAAGAAGGAAGAAAGGAAGAAAAAAAATTATAAACAATTCAAATTCTTCACAAAGTTACACACTTCCCTATACTTCTTCCCACTTCTTCCCTTCTTCTCTTCTTCCCACACCTATCCAAACAGAGCCTAAAATATCTAAGTAAGGTTCCACAGATTGTTTCTGAGCCAAGCGTTTCTTATTTATGTATGAATCTCATTTTATGAAGGCAGACAACTTTTTCTCAGATATCAAAATGCGACAGAACTTATTTATCTGTGATTTAGTTAAAGGACTTTGACCTTTCTCAAATTCATCAAAAAAAAAAAAAACAAAAAAAAAAACAAAAAGGAAATGTTGAACAGAGAATTGGCATATTAACGTTGGTCTCAAATACTGCTTAATACGCTAAAATTTTAAATGACATTGGTGCATTCTGCATGACACAACTGTTCAAAGAGTACATCTAATGAAAACCGACTGTAGACAATCATGCCATCAGAACTAAATTTGTTTTAATGAAATTTGCACGACACACATATTTAATACCAGTTTCAATTTCGAAAAGGAAGAAGACAGTAAAATTTGTGCTTGATTGTACAAGAAAGTCATAAATTATCAATCCTGATTCCAAGGAAACCAAATGAAGAAAGCAGTTGCAACTTGCAAATTTCCCAAGAATGCTAACAGAACTTTGGAGGATAATCTATAATAGACCAAAATAAATTATATATAAGTTGAGGAATGTGAACTGTCATTCCTCAACAAAAAATTGTGATCGCTATCATATATACCTTCTCTATATGAGATCAAAATGATGGGCAATTTTAAATTTTTAAAAACAAGGAAAAGTGAAAAAAAAAATGCTAGGCTCCAACAGTTGCTTTGACAACATTCTCTTCCGATTGCAAGCTGTTGTAATAATCAACAAGAACCTTCCAGCCACCAGGGCACATAAATCCATCAGGTGGGTTCTCTCCACTTTTTGCGAAATTTCTCATCTACAGTATTAAAAGGAAAGGAATAAGACGGTGCTATCTAGAATAATATGCCTTGATTGCATAAGCCCAATAATATACAACATTATACCATACAGTATGACCCCAAAACAGAATACCTTAGTTCCGGATATGAAAAGAAAATCCTGGCTCCGCGAAGGCTCAAAAAATGCCATCTTTTTGGCAACCTGATCATATGCTGCCACCTACAGAATTTTAAAGATAAAAGTGTAAACAGGAGCTGCCAGTATGGTAACATCAGATATTAAAAAAATAATAAGAAGAAGAAGCTCCAGGCCTCCAAGCACAGTATACTGGCCAGAATTACAGAAATAAGCTGCTAGTACAGTTGGTGGTTTCAAGTCTCATATCAGTAAAATAAAGCCTGTGTAAAAATACCCAAGAGGAAAAAATTATAAGTCATAACAAAAAGCATTTGTAATACCTTGAATGGGAGTATATTGAGCTTCTCTAACCCCGGCGCCATGCTTAAAACCTTTTTTCCATGGTCTGGGTTGTATAGATCCCTCTTTTCAGTGGGATGACCCATACCAGCCGGGTCACGACCCACTATGTAAAAATTGGCACCTGCATTTATGCGTGCCTTTGCATGCCACTGCACCTCTGTGGGTCCTGCATAATGCATAGGAGAAGGGAAGATTGCCACAATTGTCGTTTCTGGGTCAAGCACTCCATCTTCTAACACCTAATTTAACATATACAGGGATTTAGAATAAAAGAGTTGCATTTTTACATTGCACGCATAAGGCAATGATACAAAGAAGGGTGAGATATTAGGCATGCACATGCTTTATTGTCCTAGATCAAATTTGTATGTTAGTCTCAAATTTCAGTACAGTACCTATCAGGTCTAGTTTGACACATACTGATAATCTAAGCCAGCACTGCACTGGTCATGCTGTGCATTTCAGTCAGCTTCAAATCCATACTGGCAAAAGACTGGTCTGAACAGGTAAAAGCTTAATGCACAAATCAATACAGCCAAAACCATCAAGGCATGCATAAATTATAGGTATGACCTTAATGCACAAATATACCTTCTTATGTTGCTCCATTCGCACATCCAGAGGCACATCATCGGCCTTAACAAAACCACCCAAGGGATGAAGTAACAAAATTGGGTTCTTATACCCCATTTCTAACAACCTCCTCCTAGTATCATTCATCAAAAGTGCATGTCCATTATGCACTGGATTTCTCAACTGGAAAGCAAAAACAGCATCAGCTTCCCGCTTGTCAAATTCATCTCTCAGCTGGTGGGGCGACAGTCTGTAATGATCCAACCCATCATTGTATTTGATTGGTTCGATCACTTGTAGGTCCCCACCAATCAGCCAGTTCCCGGCTGGTGTTATGGCTTCTTCTACATATGGCAGGCCTGGGGCTGTGCAGCCCCATGTACGTGCTATTCTCTCTTCTTTGTTGTGGGGGTATATCTCTATCCTGTCATGTCAAGTTGAGAAAATTGTGTTATAAGTAAAACTTAGCTCGGTCTATTTTTGTTCTTATATATGTATTAATTCAAGATATCATCACTGAAATAGTGGGTGTCCCACCAATTACGTATTGATTGAAAATTCAATAGTTTAGGTTCACCATTTAGTACAGTAGTGGTGATTGTTGACCCCATGAATTGAATTGCTGAGTCAGAGTCAATTTTAATATTGCAGAGGAAAGCTATTGGTTCTGAAATCTGCAAAGAACCATTTTGGACATGGGATAGTGAAAGATTCCTCAAAAAACAATTTGCTGGCATGTTCAAACTGCCCTGTTTGAGAACTAGAAATGGTAAATATCAATTTAAAACCAAATTCTTCTCTTTGAGAAAATGAATCCAGATTACAACACCTTCTGAGAATTGCAACGGCACTACCACTAGGTCCCAAGAGCGTAACGCTCTCCTTGGCACCAATCGCCTCCTTCTCTCGATCCGTGATTGCAAGAACGATCGGAAGAGACATGTTCACCACTGATCCGTCCTCCATCTTCAAGCAATTGAAGTGCAAGCATTGCAAGTACTCGTTCTCTCTCATGAAGCCTCTGAGCGGGCTGGCCCACCCTTCAGAGAGCACGTGCACCCACTCCAAGTCGATTTGTTTGAGCGAGATGGAAGGAAGGGTCGAGGTCTCTTGACGGAGGGCGTCCCTCTCGGACGGAGGCGAGACCAACTCGGCCAGAGCGCCGCCGTCGGGGTCGATGAGAGCGCTGGTGCGGGTCACGTGGGGGTCACGTGAGGAAGGAGAATTGTGCATGATGCGTTTGGGGAAGAGAGAGAGGGACGAGGGAGAGGTGTGTGCAAATGAGGGGGTTGGTGCGGAGGGAAAGAAGGCGAAATGGGGTGCTCTCTGGGGATGTTTAGTAGGGAAGGAGAGAGAGGAGGGAGAGAGAGGAGTGGGGTTAAAGGAGAGGATGGCCATTGGATGGCTTGGGAGAGCAGCAATGAAGGCTGTGTCAGTCTGTTTGCTCCGGAATAGCAGGACATGCGTCTTGGTTTTTATATATTTAGCATCTAATAAACTGTATAAAATAATAAGTAGGGGTAATTAAATATTGGAGATAATGCAAGTGTATCAGATTTCTCTGCGTCTGTTTCGTGTAGTCAAGTGATGAAGTCACATGTTTTGTTCGGACTCTTTGTTTACCTTTTTTTTTTTTTAGATATGCTAAAATTAGTTGTGACTGACTAATGAGATCGTTAACTACGATCAAATTTTAATTTTTTAGATTTTAACTGTCGATTCGAACAGTTCAATGTGTTCTCCATATTGAAATCTCATTGGAGACAAAATTTTATATATTTCTGAAATTTTTTAATATTTGTTTGGTATTTTACAAAATTCTTATTCTAAACAATTTTTAACCCTTCAATAACTTTGATTTTCAAAAATTTCAAAAAATAGTAAGTAAAATCAGAAAAATGTAAAATTTGGACTCCAATGATATTTCAATATAGAGAACACATTGAATGATTCAGATTAGCCATTAGAGCCTCAAAAGTTGAGATATAATCACAGCTGACGGATTCATTCGTCAGTCGTGGCTGATTTTAGCCTACCTTTTTTTTTCATTGCTTTCTTTTGACAATGCTCAAGGATCTCAAGTTGGTTCCTTTAAAAAGTTATACAAATATGACTTCAAAATGTTGTTTTGACAATATTATTATTATTATTATCATCATCATCATCATCATCATCATCATCATCATCATCATCATCATCATCATCATCATCATCATCATCATCATCATCATCATCATCATCATTATTACTATTACTACAGATAAAACTAGTTGGTAGTTCATGCACAGTTATGTTTGAATTATTAAAAATATCTAAACAATAAAAAGAAAATTGGAGCATATGTATGGCGTTCTCATATGCATGATATATCAATAATATACATCATGCAGATCACAGTTTATAAAATGGACACTAAATTAAAAAAATATCATCTCTGATTTTTCTTTCAAAATTTGTCGAAATAAATCATCGTTGAAGAATTATTGTCTAGTTTTACTCATGTCATTTTTATGTCAAACGACGAATTTCGTTGTTGGAATTTGAACTATTTTCCTAAATAAAATTATCCACACATAATATACAGAACAAATATTTATGCTTAATTTAGTGCTAATGTCACTAATTAACATTTAATTTGGTATTATTGTCAAAACTTCCTTTCACCGTAGATAAGTAACCTTATCGTCTCACACTGGTACAATCGCAGACGATCCCTATCCTGGGTGGGGAATAAATGTTAACCTCATATGACATTTGGTGGAGCCCAAGGCCATCAAATTTGAATTTCACAAAGAGCTCAGGTCCATTAAACTTGTTGGGACCGCCTTTTGTGCCGAGAACTGGAGGCCATTTCTTTTTTGGGAATCTTAATGGGTTGATGACGATTCTCATAGACTACTCGCCGGATATAGCTAAGAGCCATGTATTGGGTTAATTTGATCTCTCATAATCATATGGTTGAAAACGCAAGTCCTCTAATATTAATATATGAATATACATTAGTTTAATTAAGTACTTTATTATTGTATATATACTTTCTTTTGATGTCTTCAAAATTTTGAAATTATTATTTTTTTTAATATTGAACCTCCTCTTTCTAATTCTCGTTTCAAATACCTTTCAATTGTAACCAAATTTTCTAGAAACAAATTGCATGATATGTATTGCGTGCGTGGTATGACACCGATCAAGATGCCATGTCAGATGCAAAATCAGCAAAAGAGCTGAGTCATCAATTCAAGAACTATCAACAATAATTAATTAGTTAGTTGAGAGTTATTTTTAGTCAAAATGAGTTAATAATATGTTATTGAATTTTGTGTTATCTTTCGTGGTCTTCTAGGAGGTAATTAAGTGTGTTTTGGGATTAGAAAAAGTAGTTGAGATGATATATTAATGGGTAGTAACTCTTAATTGTGTTAGATTGCTATTTAAACTGAAAATCAGAATGTAATAAGGAGATAATTGAATTATTACGAATTTTGCTTGTGAGTTGAGTTTATCTCCTCTTTTATCCACTGTCGGGTCGAGTTCTTACTTTTCTTCTAGTGATGTATTGTTATGCTTGTTAGTTTCTCTAAGTTTTCTGATCCGAACGGCGTCATTTGGTATCAGAGCTTCTTTAGGTTTGATGGCTGATCGTTGTAGACAACACAACATCCACCATGGAGGCGAAGATCAATGCATTACGAAGGTACGAGAGCTGAGATAGCTTGTACAACAACTCCATGAGCGTGTTGCGCAATTGGAGGCTAATCGAAGCTAAGACCACCGAATAAGGCATGGCCTTTCGAGAAGCACAACTTGTGAGAATCGGAGATCACTGACTGAGGCACGGTTCTTCCACTGGTAGCAATTGTGAGAATCGAGATCGTCGACTGAGGCATGGTTCTTCTACAAGTAACACTCGTGTGAATCGAGATCGCCGACCGAAGCACGATTCATCGAGCTACATCGACTTTTTTTCTCACCACCGACAACAATTCATGACGCCGATCAGATAGAGGTTTCAAGTAGTAAAGAAGTGTAAGGATAAAATTCACTCAAGGAGGAGTAACACTCAGCTCTCAAGAGAAAGAACATAGAGATAAAACTCAGAAATTCGTATTCATTTCATAATCTGTCTATTACATCATCATCTTTTGCTTATAAAGCAATCTATTACATTTAAAACTCACTACCCATTAATACATAACCTCAACCACTTTTTCTAATATCAAAACACATTAAATAAAGTCCTAGAAGACCACAAAAGAAAGCACAAAACACAACAACAGAATAATAACTTTTTTTGACTAATTAAAACAAAAGATAACTCTTAACCAACTAATTAATTTATTGGCTGCTTCTTTGACTGAATGACATGGCTGGGATGATTAGTCAGCATCTGACGTGGCTCGAACGGTGTCATTCGCTTCTGCTGCGCGGTAACTCGTCCCTGAGTTCAATTCATTATATCCATGGTTAAGAGACAGATCCTTCACATTAAAAGTAGTGGATACACCATAGTTTGCTGGCAGCTCAACCTTGTATGCATTATCGTTGATGCGTTGCAGAATTTTAAATGGTCCTTTTGAACATTCTTCAATCACTTTGCAAAAGTAATCATCTTTTTTGTACAGCTCCTTAATTTCTTCAAACCCCACAACTTTTGCTTGCAAAGTGATCAGCAAGGAACACCTAAGACTCAAAGCACCAGCCACCTGATTTAGAACCCCACTTTTGTGCTTGATATGAAAAGTATACTCCTGCAAAAATTCAACCCAGCGTGCATGCCTCGGTTTGAGCTTGTGTTGCCCATTGATGTACTTCAAAACCTCATGATCAGAGTACAGAACAAACTCCTTTGAAATGAGATAATGTCTCCAATGTGATAGTGCTCGAACTATAGCATAGAATTCTTTGTCATATGTCGAGTAGTTCTTGCGTGAATCTGACAGCTTTTCACTAAAGAAAACGATTGGCCGTCCTTCTTGGCTGAGGACAGCACCAATTCCCACACCAAATGCATCACATTCAAGATCAAATACCTGCTCAAAGTTCGGCAATACAAGTAAAGGAGCCTCCATCATTTTCGACTTGAGAAGTTCAAAACTGTTTTCAGCATCTCTTGTCCATCGAAACACACCTCCCGTCAAACACTCAGTGATTGGTGCTGCAATGGTGCTGAAACTTCGAATAAATCGGCGATAGAAAGACGCCAACTCAAGAAAGCTGCGAACTTCATGAACTGAAGTTGGAACTGGCCAAGAGAGAATTGCCTCCACCTTTGATGGATCAACATGAATGCCTCCATTTGAAACAACATAGCCAAGAAACACCAAGTTGCTGGTCATGAACTCGCACTTCTTTAAGTTGACATACAACTTCTGCTCATTTAGCACCTCGAAAATTTTGCGAAGATGTTTGATGTGTTCATCTGGACCTTTGTTGTACACAAGAATATCATCAAAATAGACCACCACAAACCTGCCAATAAACGACTTGAAAACAAAGTTCATTAGTCGCATAAATGTGCTAGGAGTATTAGAAAGCCCAAATGGCATTACAAGCCATTCATACAGCCCATCACGAGTTTTAAAGGCTGTTTTCCACTCATCACCAGGTCGCATCCGAATCTGATGATAGCCACTTCGAAGATCAATCTTTGAGAACACATTTGCACCATGAAGCTGGTCCAACATGTCATCAAGGCGAGGAATAGGAAAGCGGTATTTGATGGTGATTTTATTAACCGCTCTACTATCGACACACATTCTAAAAGAACCATCTTTCTTCGGAACCAAAAGAGCTGGAACTGCACAAGGGCTCATGCTTTCTCGCACCAAACCTTTTTTTAAAAGCTCATCTACCTGCCGCTGTAATTCGGCATTCTCCATTGGATTCATTCGATATGCCGCTTTATTCGGCAAAACTGCTCCAGGAACAAAATCAATGCAATGTTGTATGTTGCGCATAGGAGGAACCCCTACTGGAATTTCATATGGAATGATATTCTGAAATTCTGCAAGTAAAGGTTCTAACAATTCCAAATTTGTTGTTACATCATTTGCAACCTCTTTCACCACAAGTGCATAAAATAATTCAGATTTTGAGATAAATAAATTACTGTCTCCACTTGCAGATTTTGATGCACTTTTATGTTTGGAAGGACCCAAAGTCACCTTGATATCATCTTTCATGAAAGAATAGGTGTTTCTAAATCCATCATGCATTGCCTTCTTATCATACTGCCATGGACGACCCAAAAGTAAATGGCATGCATCCATAGGAACCACATCACACCATACTTCATCACGATAATTTTCTCCAATGGAAAAATTCACTAAACACCTCTGGTCTACACGAACTGAATTACCCTTTTGTAGCCAAGAAAGTTTATAAGGTTGAGGGTGTTTTTCAGGTTTTAGAGGCAGCTTTTCAACCATAGTTTTAGAAACAACATTTTCACAACTCCCGCTATCAATAACAACCTCACATACCTTGCCATATGATGTGCACCGTGTCTGAAAGATGTTGTTGCGCAGCCATGCTTCGTTAGGTTCTGAACTTGCATTCAACACCCTTCGAATCATCAACAATTCTCCCACATCTCCATACGTGACTTCTTCTTCCTCACATGGCTCATCAAAAACTGGTGGCAACTCCAAATTGAAATTTTCATTCTCCAAAGGTTCTTCAACAATTGCAAAAACCCGCTGGTTTGGACATTCAGAGGCTATATGTCCATAACCTTGGCACTTGTAACACTGCACAGATTTCGGTTTCACTCGGGATGAACCCGCAACACTTTCTTGCATCGGAACAATTCTGGTGGTTTTGGTTGCTGCTGGTTTTGCTGTTTGAGAGCTACTACTACGGTTAGTCGAATAACCGCGGGTTGTTACACGAGAACCACCAAAACTAGTTGATTTTCTGCCTTCCTTCTCCTTCAATTGCTTTTCAATTTTTGTGGCCAGCTTAAAAACATCATGATAAGAGCAAAAAGATTGAAGAGTTACCATATCATGAATCTCTTTTTGGAGCCCGCGAAGATAACGGGCAATGGTCTGCTCCTCGGGTTCTACAACCCCACACTTCAACATTAGATAATCAAACTGCTCTGTGTAATCAGCCACGGTTAACTCGCGTTGAGTAAAGTCATGTAGCTGAAGGAATGCCTCTTGTAAGTAACCATCAGGTAAAAACTTCTTGCGCAACTCTTTTTTCATCTTTTCCCAAGTTCGAATTTTTGACTTGCCCTCTCGCCCTCGCTTCATTTTCAACTGCTCCCACCAAATAGAAGCGTGCTTCTTAAGTTTGATGGCAACAACTTTCACCTTTTCTTCTTCAGAAATGTTGTTGTAGTCAAAAACTCTTTCAACTGTATTCAACCAATCAATAAACTCATCAGGATTAATTCGACCTTCATACACAGGAATATCACCTTTCAAATCAAAAGCCCGTCGGAAACCAGTGTTTCTTCGGGGTGGGTGTCGATGTCGAGCCTCTTCATCACTGGACCCATGGTCGTGGAAGGGGTTGGTCTCATCATCTTCACCGCTGGATTGATTGTCATCTGAGCCACGATTCGATGTATCGCGGTCACGCCCAGCGACCTCCAAGTGCTCAATACGCTCTCGGAGTTGTTGCACAATCTGTACCAACTGATTCACCTCACGATCTCGATCCTGCACCAGATTTCTAAGTGCTTGGATCTCTGCATCTCGCTGGTCTTGGCCCCCTTGCGTTCGCGGCCTACCACGACCAGCCATCGCAACCTAGAGTTCTCTGATACCAAATGACGCCGATCAGATAGAGGTTTCAAGTAGTAAAGAAGTGTAAGGATAAAATTCACTCAAGGAGGAGTAACACTCAGCTCTCAAGAGAAAGAACATAGAGATAAAACTCAGAAATTTGTATTCATTTCATAATCTGTCTATTACATCATCATCTTTTGCTTATAAAGCAATCTATTACATTTAAAACTCACTACCCATTAATACATAACCTCAACCACTTTTTCTAATATCAAAACACATTAAATAAAGTCCTAGAAGACCACAAAAGAAAGCACAAAACACAACAACAGAATAATAACTTTTTTTGACTAATTAAAACAAAAGATAACTCTTAACCAACTAATTAATTTATTGGCTGCTTCTTTGACTGAATGACATGGCTGGGATGATTAGTCAGCATCTGACGTGGCTCGAACGGTGTCAATTCATCTCCAGCGACAATGTTTCTCTACCACCCACCTCCAGCAGAGAAACAACCATTTTGTTCATGTGCAGGACTCTGGAACAAAATACGATAAATTGAATCGTGTTTCAGCTGACTCGAATTCTAGTGGTATAGATGAAGAGAGCAACCTCTTCCATGACAACAAACCAACTTTTGTGTCTTGTGATGAAGCGGCTCGACATCAACTCCACACCCAAAAGAGCATTTCTTCCTAATGGGCTACAGTTTGTAAAAGAAAATTTTGTGAGATGTTTCTTCAAAAAAATTCTCTTACGTTCTATTCTTCTCTTTCTTCTTTGAAACCTGATATGAGGGTTAAGGAACCATTTAAAAAGAAACAAACCACCAGCAACGAAAAGCCCTCTTGTAAAAAATTGAGATGCGATAAAAGGACCAAAATGAATAGCAATAATAAACCAATGGTTAAGCTAGTTGGAAGGCTTCGAAAACAGTCCCTAAAACTTGAGAAATATAAATTGGAACAGCCCCAAACAAAAAACATAATTTGTTTCAAATGTCGTTGCATTGGGCATAATTTGATAAGCTGTCCAGAAAAGAAAATGATTTCTATTTTTGATGAAGGAAATATTAATATTAACTTGAGAAATGACAATGACTTCGAAATTTCTGATGTGTCATTTGATTCTCCACCAATCTTTGATGAGTATCCCGATAACGAGGATGATGTCTTTAATGTGACGGGTGAACCGAAGAGAAATGTGATGTCTTTTGACATACCCATAATCTTTGATGAAGAACTTGTTGATGATTTCATAATCTGTTGAGATCATGATTTCAGAATTTAGCGATCCATTCTTGCAATTGAGTCTTATGTGAACAAATGCAAGGTATTTACATTTTTGAGCAGTTGCAATTGTCACACCCCGTATCCGAGATACGAGGCCTGAGGTGACACAGTATCTGATCATCCATCTGACGGCCCGTCAATCTACGTCACAACAGAAATAAAAGCAAAATGGAGTCATCTACAAAGCCGAGTAACCAGTTATTTAACAACGCAGCTTCTCTATAACTAATTTATATAACAAATATCAACCGATCGGATTAATCCACATATCAATACCAAATAAATTAAATGTATTTCACGGAGATCAACGGGTCTAGGTTTTCTCAAATTAGTTTCTCGTATCACTTTCACATTAGCGCGAATCCCTCTCTAGGCGATTTCGCTTCACAATTTCACTGTTTCATTTCAAATCAAGTGACATCAGAAACCCGTTGAATCGTAAAGTACATCAGTCACAATTCTCATATATCAATTCAATCAAATAAACAAACGATATTTAAATCAATCAATACGAAAATTAAATTATAGAGAAGTCTGGTTACTTGACGAGCGATTCAGAAACAATGAAACGACCATGATTACAATGTAGAACTCGAATTTCAATCGGATGAGGATCCAAATTCCAATCGGATAGTAACATAAATGCATCATTAATTCATGGCTTTAAATTGAAATGGAGGACCATAGATATTAATCAAATGAGAGGATATATCGGGTGAAAAATTTTTAATGGTCTTTGGTAGGACTGACGAGGAGGAATGACATTTATAGGCAAATCAAACAGAGTTACCATTCTTATAGGCTAAAGGGTGCTTGGTCTCAAAGCTTAATAAATTTTGAAATAACCGAACGCATAATAAGGCTGGGTTTAAAAAAATGAACGGAAGTTTCACAAGGAAAGAAATAACTGTTTATTTGTGCCGCAAGAAATATTTATTCGAATATAATGATAATAACTGAAAGTCATCTCAAATTATCAACGGGTCACGGTTATGGACAACAAGAATTAGAAAGGGACAATATAAATAAATCAATAGTAAAAGTTATAGGATAAATAATTAAATAAGAAGTTTATTAATAAGGTATATATATATAAACGGTAGCCCAAAATACAATTTATTTTTTTTTGGACGAATAAAACTTGAATTTTCATTCAAGGCTCTGTAAATAATTGTACAAATAAAAATAATAACATAAAAATTTTGGGGTGTTACATTCACCCACCCTAAAAAAAAAAAATTCATCCTCGAAATTCTAACAATCGAAAATTTTCATCCGTATTTGCTAATTATTTTAGTCATTAACATCTGATTTTTAGATTATTTCTTTTATATTGCAAATATAATGTTTATAAATATTCAAATGTCCATGTTATTTATTTTTGATGTATTAAATTATTCTTATTCCTTGTCGAATGAATTTTCTGCTTGGCAAACTGGCATCAATTAGTTGCCCTTTAATTACTCTATTTGTCTTATATGAAAAGATATATTTCTTTTAATCGGCAATTCTTTGTATACCCGATTTATTTTGGCTTGGACTTCACGTATAGTTTGCGTGCAAAAATACCTTTCTTTTCCTTTTGTTCTTTGTAACTGTTCCATGATATAACCGTAATTGTTGCGGTTAGATTTAATTGCAAAATTATTAGACTTGTAGGGCACACACCCCACCGTATATTATCTCTCTTTAATTCCCTTTCGTATCCCATCCGAAAATGAAAATGCTTGTTTCCAAAGAAATACAATAATTTCATTTCCTTCGGCAATCCATGTCGGCAATCCATGTTGGTAATCCACAATCAAATTAAAATACTGTTTACAACTCGATTACTCGACCATTGAATTTCTGACACTACGTGGCAGTCGTTTATGATTCGAGTTCTTATATTCTTGTTAACCAGACTTCTCTATAATTTAATTTTCGCATTGATTGATTTAAAAGCCGTTTGTTTATTTGATTGAATTGATATATGAGAATTGTGACTGATGTATTTTACAAGTCAACGGGTCTCTGATGTGACTTGATTTGAAATGAAAAGTGATATGGAATGTGAAGCGGAATCGCCTAGAGAGGGATTCGCGCTAGTGTGAAAGTGATATGAGAAAACCTAGACCCGTTGATCTCTGTAAAATACATTTACTTTGTTATTATTGATTTATGGATTAATCCGATCGTTTGATTTTGGTTATATAAATTAGTTATAGAGAAGCTGTGTTGTTAAATAACTGGTTACTCGGCTTTGTAGCTGACACCGTTTTGCTTTTATCTATGTTGTGACGTAGGTTGACGGACCGTCGGATGGATGATCAGATACTGTGTCATCTCACGCCTCGTATCTCGGATACGGGGTATGACAGCAATACTCGATTTTGTGTTGTTTTTTATCAAAATAGTAGAACCATGTATAAGATTACCTGTTTGTGGGTTGCACCACTCAATTCTGGTTTCAAATGTGTTAAGGTGCATGGCAATGAACTTGTCAAAATGGTTCTAGCTCAGTGTTTTTATTCATTACTATAAAAGTATAAATGCGTTTTGGACATGACATGGTATACATAAGAAAGATTGAATTCTTGCAGCAATAACTAACAAAGAGAACTTGAAGAAAAGATAGTAGAGTTTCTACCTGAAACTTTCAACAACTTTGATGGGTAGAAGTATAAAAAAAACTATGAAGTTCTTTGTTGATGACTGAAATTTCTGAAGTTTTATCCTCTGTGGAGTGTATGCTAGACCTTTTAAGAAGAAGCAAAACGTGTGTAGTATGGAAATCAAGAAAAAGTTTTTGATCATGGTGCTTTAAAGCTCAAACCAACAGATTTTGAACTGATTGAGAATGTGGTATGTACTCAAGTTGATTTCTGAAAGTTTGAATGAGAGATGTTGGAAACCGTGGTTGAAATTTTGTAATCTCAATCTGAAATGAGCAATTTTTGTTGCAATATTGGCTGAAAATTGATTCAAATAAACCAACGCTGTTCAATGAAAATTTTCAGTTGAAAATGAATTTCAGAAGCAGGTAATGTGTTATGTGAATATTGAGGTTACATTTTATTGACTATTGAGGAAGTCATGACAGTGAGCTTGTGTTGCTCAATTTCGGGCTTGAATGAATCTCTTATTTAGAGAATTCAAAATTTCTAAACTCTCCATATTGTCTAGAATATGATTCATATCTTAGATATACAAAAAGATTGGATTATACATAGTAATTTCGCATATAAATTGCAAATAATGCAATTCTGAATATCATTAGAGCATTTCAAAAGTTTTTGGATTTATTCAATGTCATTTTATAACAATAATAAAAATTTAAACTCTTCATACTATCTAAAATATGATTCATAATATATTTATTCAAAAGGATTGGATTATACATAGTAATTACGCCCCCAAAGTGCAAATAATGCAATTCTGAGTATCATTTGAGCATTTCAATCGTTTATGGATTCATTCAATGTCATTTTATCACAATAATCAATATTTAAATTATTTATACTATTTACAATATGATTCATATATTATTTATTCAATCATTTGGATTCATTTTAAGTTATTTCATCACAATAATTAACATTTAAACTCTTTATACTGTCTCTAACATGATTCATATCTTATTTATCTACAAATATTGGATTATACATATTAATTTCGCATATAAATCGCAAATATTGCAATTCTGAGTATTATTTGAGCATTTCAATCTTTTCTGGATTCATTCTAAGAGATTTCATCATAATACTCTACATTTAAACTTTATATACTGTCTAAAATATGATTCATACAATATTTATTAAAAAATATTGGATTATACATTGTAGTTACGTATATAAAGTGCAAACTAATGTAATTCTGAGTATCATTTGGCTTTTCAATTGTTTCTGGATTCATTCAATGTCATTTCATTACAATAATCTACATTTAAACTCTTCATAGTGTTTAGAACATGATTCATATCTTATTTATTCAAAATGAATGGATTGTGCATACTAATTACGCAAATAAAGTGCAAATAATGTAATTCTGAGTATCATTTGTCCATTTCGATCGTTTCTGGATTCATTCTGACTCATTTCATCACTATAATCTACATTTAAACTCTTTATACAGTCTTAAATATGATTCATATTTTATTTATTCAACAATATTGGATTAAACATATTAATTTCGCATATAAATTGCAAATAATGCAAATGTGAGTATCATTTGTTGATTCATTTAATGTCATTTCATCACAATATTAATTTCAAACTATTGTTGATTCATTTAATGTCATTTCATCACAATAATCTAAATTTAAACTCTTTATACTATCAGGAACATTATTCATATCTTATTCATTCTAAAAGAATGGATTATACATAGTAATTATGACACCAAAGTGCAAATAATACAATTCTGAGTATCATTTGAGCATTTCAATCGTTTCTGGATTCATTCAATGTCATTTTATCACAATATTGGATTATACATAATAATCAAGAACATAAAGTCGAAATAATGCAATTACGTGTATCATTTGGTCATTTCAATCGTTTCTGGATTCATTTTCAAGTCATTTCATCAAAATAATCTACATTTAAACTCTTTATACTGTCTAGAATATGATATGTAACTTATTCATTCAAAATGATATGATTATACATAGTAATTATGCATACAAAGTGCAAATAATGAAATTCTGAGTATAATTTGTGCATTTTGATCATTTCTGAATTTATTCTAAGTCATTTCATCACAATAATCTACATTTAAACTCTTTATACAGTCTAGAATATGATTCAAATCTTCTTTATTCAAAAAGATTGGATTATACATAATAACTTTGCACATAAAATCAAAATAATGCAATTATGCATATCATTTGTACATTTCAAGCGTTTCTGGATCCATTTTAACTCATTTCATCATAATAATTTACTTTTCAAATCTTTATACTGTCTAGAATACGATTCATATCTTATTTATCAAAAGTATATGATTATACATAGTAATTATGCATATATGAATATCATTTGTGTATTTATATCGTTTCCGAATTCATTTTTAAGTCATTTCATCACGATAATCAACATATCTTATTTATTCACAAAGATTGGATTATACATATTAATTTCACATATAAATCGCAAATATGAAATTCTGAGTATCATTTCAGCATTTCAATCGTGTCTGGATTCATTCTAAGACATTTAATCATAATAATCTATATTTAAACTCTTTCTACTGTCTAAAATATGATTCATACATTATTTATTAAAAATGATTGTATTATACATTGTAATGCGCATATAAAGTGCAAATAATGCAATTATGAGTGTCATTTGAGCATTTCAATCGTTTATGGATTCATTCAACGTCATTTCATCACAATAATCTACATTTAGACTCTTTATAGAGTTTTAGAACATGGTTCATATCTTATTTATTCAAAAAGATTGGAATATACAAACTAGTTTTTTTAGAGTACATTGACAGCGGCTGTCAAAGGAAAAGAAAAGGCAAAAAAAAAAAAAAAAACAAGACTAAAACATCAAAAACTCAAACGCTATATCATACATTTAGTTACGCATATAAAATGCAAATGCAATTCAGAGTATCATTTGTGCATTTCGATCATTTCTGGATTCATTCTAAGTCATTTCATCACTATAATCAACATTTAAACTCTTTAAACTGTCTAGAACATGATTCAAATCTTATTTATTCAAAAAGATTAGAATATACATAATAATTACACACATAAAGTCGAAATAATGCAATTATGTGTGTCATTTGAACACTTCAATCGTTTCTGGATTCATTTTAACTTATTTAATCAAAATAATTTACATTTAAATTCTTTCTACTGTCTAGAATATGATTCATATCTTATTTATACAAAAAGGTTGGATTAAGCACAGTAATTTCACATATAAATTGTAAATAATGCAATTCTGACTATCATTTGAAAATTTTAATCATTTTTCCATTCATTTTATGTCAATTCATCACAATAATCAACACTTAAACTCATTATACTTACTAGAATATGATATATATCTTATTTATTAAAAGGATATAATTATACATAGTAATTATGCATATAAAGTGCAAATAATGCAATTCTTAGTGTAATTTGAGTATTTCAATCGTTTTTGGATTCATTTTAAGTCATTTCATCACAATAATTAACATTAAACTCTTTATACTGTCTAGAAATCGATCCATATCTTATTTATTCACAAATATTGGATTATAAATACTAATTTCGCATATAAATCGCAAATATTGCAATTCTGAGTATTATTTGAGCATTTCAATAGTTTCTGGATTTATTCTAAGAGATTTCATCATAATACTCTACATTTAAACTTTTTATACTGTCTAAAATATGATTCATACATTATTTATTAAAAAAGATTGGATTGTACATTGTAGTTATGTATATAAAGTGCAAACTAGTGCAATTCTGAGTATCATTTGGCATTTCAATCATTTCTGGATTCATTCAATGTCATTTCATTACAATAATCTACATTTAAACTCTTCATAGTGTAAAGAACATGATTCATATCTTATTTATTCAAAATGAATGGATTGTGCATACTAATTACGCAAATAAAGTGCAAATATTGCAATTCTGACTATCATTTGTCCATTTCGATCGTTTCTGGATTCATTCTGACTCATTTCATCACTATAATCTACATTTAAACTCTTTATACAGTCTAGAATACGATTCATATTTTATTTATTAAAAAATATTGGATTAAACATATTAATTTCGCATATAAATTGCAAATAATGCAATTGTGAGTATCATTTGAGCATTTCAAACTATTGTGGATTCATTTAATGTCATTTCATCACAATAATCTAAATTTAAACTCTTTATACTATCTAGAATATTATTCATATCTTATTCATTCTAAAAGAATGGATTATACATATTAATTATGACCCCAAAGTGCAAATAATGCAATTCTGAGTATCATTTGAGCATTTCAATCATTTCTGGATTCATTCGACGTCATTTTATCACAATAATCAACATTTAAACCCTTTATAGAGTTTAGGACAGGATTCATATCTTATTTATTCAAAAAAGATTTGATTATACACTGTAATTATGCAAATAATGTTCAAATAATGTAATTATGAATATCATTTGTGTATTTCGATTGTTTATGGATTTATTCTAACTCATTTCATCACAATAATCTTCATTTAAACTCTTTACACAATCTAGATTATGATTCAAATATTATTTATTCAAAAAGATTGGATTATACATAATAATTACACACATAAGGTCGAAATAATGCAATTATGTGTATCATTTGATCATTTCAACAGTTTATTGGCTCATTTAAGCTCATTTCATCACGTTAATTAACATTTAAAATCTTTATAGTGTCTAGAATATGATTCATATCTTATTTGTACAAAAAGTTTGGATTAAGCAAATTAATTTAGCATTTAAATTGCAAATAATGCAATTTTTACTATCATTTGAACATTTCAAGCGTTTCTGCATTCATTCTAAGTTAATTCATCACAATAATCTACATTTAAACACTTCATAGTGTTTAAAACATGATTCATATCTTATTTATTAAAAAAGATTGGATTATACATTGTAATTATGCATATAAAGTGCAAATAATGCAATTATGAGTATCATTTGTGCATTTTGATAGTTTCTGGATTAATTCTAAGTCAATTCATCATAATGATCTAGATTTAAACTATTTATAATATCTAAACTATGATTCATATCTTATTTATTCATAAAGATAGGATTATACATAGTAATTACGCATATAAAGTTCAAATAATACAATTCTGAGAATCATTTGTGAATTTCGATGGTTTGTGGATTCATTCTAACTCATTTCATCACAATAATGTATATTTAAACTCTTTATACAGTCTATAATATGATTCATATCTTATTTATACAAAAAAATAGATTATACATAGTAATTATGCATATAAAGTGCAAATAATGCAATTCAGATTATCATTTTAGTATTTCAATCGTTTCTGGATTCATTCTAAGTTTGTTCATCACTATAATCTACATTTAAACTTTTTATGTTGTCTTGAATTCGATTCATATCTTATTTATTCAAATAGATTGAGTAATTACGCAAATAAATTGCAACTAATGCAATTTTGAGTATGATTTGAGCATTTCAATCATTTCTGGATTCATTCAACGTCATTACATCGCAATAATCTATATTTAAACTCTTTATAGTGTTTAGAATATAATTCAGATCTTATTTATCCAAAAAGATTGGATTATACACAGTAATTACGCATATAAATTGCAAATAATGCAATTCTGAGTATCATTTGTGCATTTCGATCGTTTCTGGATTCATTCTAACTCATTTCATCACAATAATCTACATTTAAATTCTTTATTCTGTCTAGTATATAATTTATATCTTATTTATACAAAAATATTGGATTAAACATAGTAATTTCGCATAAAAATTGAAAATAATGCAATTGTGAGTATCATTTGGGCAATTCAAACGTTCCTGGATTCATTCTTCATTTCATTACAATAATCTGAATTTAAACTCTTACACTGTCTAGAACACGATTAATATCTTATTTATTCAAAAAAAAAATTGATTATACATAGTAATTACGCATATAAAGTGCAAATGATGCAATTCTGAGTATCATTTGTGCATTTCGATCGTTTCTGGATTTATTCTAAGTCATTTAATTACAATAATCAACATTAAAACTCTTTATACAATCTAAGATATGATTCAAATCTTATTTATAAAAAAAGATTGGATTATCTATAATAATTACGCACATAAAGTCGAACACAAAGATTGAATTAAACACAATAATTTCGCATATAAATTGCAAATAATGCAATCTTGTGTATCATTTGAGCATTTGAATCATTTCTGGATTCATTCTAAGTCATTTCATCAAAATAATCTACATTTTAAAACTCTTTATACTGTCTAAAATATAATTCATATATTTTTATATTAAAAAGATTGGATTATGCACAGTAATTTCGCATATAAATTTTAAATAATGCATTTCTGACTATTATTTGAACATTTCAATTGTTTCCGGATTCATTCTATGTCATTTCATCACAATAATCGAAATTTAAACTCTTTATACTGGCTAGAATATGATATATTTCTTATTTATTCAAAAGTATATGAGTATAGAAAGTAATTACGCATATAAAGTGCAAATAATGCAATTTTGATTATCTTTTGAGTATTTCAATCGTTTCTGGATTGATTTTAAGTTATTTCAACACAATTATCATTATTTAAACTCTTTATACTGTCTAAAACATGTTTCAAATCTTTTTTATTCAGAAAGATTGGATTATGACGCACACAAATTCAAAATGATGCAATTCTCTGTATTATTTGAGCATTGCAATCGTTTCTTGATTCATTTGAACTCATTTCAATACAATAATGTAAATTTAAAATTTTTATACTGTCTAGAATATTTATACAGTAATTTCGCATATAAATTGCAAATAATGCAATTATGAGTATCATTTGAGCATTTCAATCATTTCTGGATTCATTCAACGTAACTTTATCACAATAATCTACATTTCAACTCTTTATTGTGTTTAGAACACGATTCATATTTTATTTATTAAAAAGATTGGATTATACATAGTAATTACACATATAAAGTGCAAATAATGTAATTTTGAGTATCATTTGAGCATTTATATCGTTTCTGGATTCATAGTAAGTAATTTCATCACAATAATCAAAATTTAAACTCTTTATTCTGTCTAGAATTTGATTCATTTCTTTTTTATTCAAAAAGATTGGATTATACAGTAATTACATATATAAAGTGCTAATATTGCAATTTTGAGTATCACAATAATCTACGTATAAACTCTTTATACTGTACAGATATGGTTCATATCTTTTTATATAAAAAAGATTGGATTATGCACAGTAATTCCGCATAGAAATTGCAAATAATGCAATTCTGACTATCATTTGAGCATTTCAATCGTTTCTGCATTCATTCTATGTCATTTCATTACAATAATCTTCATTTTAACTCTATATAAGGTCCTGAATATAATATATAAATTATATATCGAAAAAATATGATTTTACATAGTAATTACTCATATAAAATGCAAATAATACAATTCTGATTGTCATTTGAGCATTTAAATCGTTTCTGGATTCATTCTAAGTCATTTCATCATAATAATCTAAATTTAAAACTCTTTATACAGTCTAGAATAAGATTCATATCTTTTTTAGTTTTTATATAAAAAAGATTGGATTATGCACAGTAATTTCGAATATAAATTACAAATAATGCAATTCTGACTATCATTTGAATATTTCAATTGTTTATGCATTCATTCTATGTCTTTTCATCACAATAATCGGCATTTAAACTCGTTATACTGTCTAGAATATGATATATATATTATTTATTCAAAACGATACGATTATAAATAGTAATTATGCATATAAAGTGCAAATAATGAAATTCTAAGTATAATTCGAGTATTTCAATCGTTTCTGGATTTATTTTAGGTCATTTCTACAGAATAATCAACATTTAAAATCTTTATACTGTCTAGAACATGATTCAAATCTTATTTATTAAAAAAGATTGGATTATACATAATACTTACGCACATAAAGTCGAAATAATGCAATTCTGTGTATTTTTTTTACATTGCAACCGTTTCTGGATTCATTTTAACTCATTTCATCACAATAATCTACATTTAATATGTTTATTCTGTCTATAATATGATTCATATCTTATTTATACAGAAAGGTTGGATTAAACACATTAATTTTGCATACAAATTGCAAATAATACAATTCTGAGTATCATTTGAGCATTTCAATCGTTTATGGATTCATTGACCATCATTTTATCACAATAATGTACATATAAACTCTTTATTGTGTTTAGAACATGATTCATTTCTTATTTATTCAAAAAGATTGGATTATACATAGTAATTACGCATATAAATTGCAAATAATACAATTCTGAATATCATTTGTGTATTTCTATCGTTTCTGGTCAATGATTCACTATTTGTAATTTCAACACAATAATCTACATTTAATCTCTTTATAATACAATTCATATCTTATTTATTAAAAAATATTGGACTATATATAGTAATATCGCATATAAATTGCAAATAATGCAATTCTGAGTATCATTTGAGCATTTCAATCGTTTCAGTATTTATTCTAAGTCGTTTCAACCCAATAATCATCATTTCAACTCTTTATATTGTCTAAAATATGATTCATATGTTATTTATACAAAAGGATTGGATTAAACAGAATAATTTCGCATATAAATTGCAAATAATGCAATTCTGTGTATCATTTGAGCATTTCAATCGTTTCTTGATTCATTCTAAGTCATTTCATCACAATAATCTACATTTAAAACTCTTTATACTGTTTAGAATACGATTCATATCGTTTTATATAAAAAAGATTGTATTATGCACAGTAATTTCGCATATAAATTGCAAATAATGCAATTCTGACTATCATTTGAACATTTCAATCGTTTATGTATTCATTCTATGTCTTTTCATCACAATAATCGGCATTTAAACTCATTATACTATATAGAATATGATATATATCTTATTTATTCAAAACGATACGATTATATATAGTAATTACGCATATAAATTGTAAATAATGAAATTCTGAGTATCATTTGAGTATTTCAATCATTTCTGGATCCATTTTAAGTCAAATATACACAATAATCAACATTTAAAATCTTTATACTATCTAGAACATGATTCAAATATTATCTAGTCAAAAAGATTGGATTATACATAATAATTATTATGCACATAAAGTAATGCAATTCTGTGTATTTTTTGAGCATTGCAATCTTTTCTGGATTCATTTTTACTCATTTCATCATAATAATGTACATTTAAAATATTTATACTGTCTATAATATGATTCATATCTTATTTATACAAAATGGTTGGATTAAAAATAGTAATTTTGTATACAAATTGCAAATAATGCAATTCTGAGTATCATTTGAGCATTTCAATCGTTTATAGATTCATTCAACGTCATTTTGTCACAATAATCTACATATAAACTCTTTATTATATTTAGAACATGATTCATATCTTATTTATTCAAAATGATTGGATTATACAAAGTAATTACACATATAAATTGCAAATAATGCAATTATGAGTATCATTTATGCATTTCTATCGTTTCTGGTGAATGATTCACTCTAAGTAATTTCATCACAATAATCTACATTTAAACTCTTTTTGCTGTTTAGAATATGATTCATATCTTATTTATTAAAAAAAATATTGGATTATATATATTATATAGTCATATCGCATATAAATTGCAAGTAATGCAATTTTGAGTATCATTTGAGAATTTCAATCGTTTTAGGATTCATTCCAAGTTGTTTTATACCAATAATCAACATTTCAACTCTTTATACTGTCTAAAATAAGATTCATATCTTATTTATACAAAAAAGATTGGATTAAACACAATAATTTCACATATAAATTGCAAATAATGCAATTATGTGTATCATTTGTGCAATTGAATCATTTTTTGATTCATTCTAAGTCATTTCATCACAATAATCTACATTTAAAACTCTTTATACTGTTTAGAATACGATTCATATCTTTTTATGTAAAAAAGATTGGATTATGAACACTAATTTCATATATAAATTGCAAATAAAGCAATTCATATCATTTGAACATTTCAATCGTTTATGCATTCATTCTGTCTTTTCATCACAATAATCAGCATTTAAACTCGTTATATTATCTAGAATATGATATATATCTTATTTATTCAAAACAACACGATTATAAATAGTAATTATGCATATAAATTGCAAGTAATGGAATTCTGAGTATCATTTGAGTATTTCAATCGTTTCTGGATTCATTTTAAGTCATTTCTACACAATACTCAACATTTAAAATCTTTATACTGTCTAGAACATGATTCAGATCTTATCTATTCAAAAAGATGGGATTATACATAATAATTACGCACATAAAGTCGAAATAATGCAATTCTGTGTATTTTTTTGAGCATTGCAATTGTTTCTGGATTCATTTATACTCATTTCACACAATGATCTACATTTAAAATATTTATACTGTCTATAATATGATTCATATCTTATTTATACAAAATGGTTGGATTAAAAATAGTAATTTTGTATACAAATTGCAAATAATGCAATTCTGAGTATCATTTGAGCATTTCAATCGTTTATAGATTCATTCAACGTCATTTTGTCACGATAATCTACATATAAACTCTTTATTATATTTAGAACATGATTCATATCTTATTTATTCAAAATGATTGGATTATACATAGTAATTACGCATATAATTTGCAAATAATGCAATTCTGAGTATCATTTATGCATTTCTATCGTTTTTGGTGAATGATTCACTCTAAGTAATTTCATCACAATAATCTACATTTAAACACTTTTTGCTGTTTAGAATATGATTCATATTTTATTTATTAAGAAATATTGGATTATATATAGTAATTACACATATAAATTGCAAACAAATGCAATTCTGAGTATCATTTGAGAATTTCAATCGTTTCAGGATTCATTCTAAGTCGTTTCATTCCAATAATCTTCATTTCAACTCTTTATATTGTCTAAAATATGATTCATATCTTATTTATACTAAAAGATTGGATTAAACACAATAATTTCGCATATAAATTGCAAATAGTGCAATTCTGTGTATTATTTGAGCATTTCAATCATTTCTTTATTCAATCTAAGTAATTTCATCACAATAATCTACATTTAAAACTCTTTATACTGTTTAGAATACGATTCATATATTTTTTATTAAAAAGATTTGATTATGCACAATAATTTCGCATATAAATTGTAAATAATGCAATTCTGACTATCATTTGAACATTTCAATCGTTTCTGCATTCATTCTATGTCATTTCATCACAATAATCGACATTTGAACTATTTATACTGTCTATAATATGATTGATATCTTATTTATTCAAAATGATATGATTATACGTAGTAATTACGCATATAAAAATGCGAATAATGCAATTCTGAATATCATTTGAGTATTCCCATCGTTTCAGGATTCATTTTAAGTCATTTCATCCTAATAATCAGCACTTAAACTCTTTATACTGTCTAGAACATGATTCATATCTTATTTATTCACAAAGATTGGATCATACATAGTAATTTCGCATATAAATCACAAATAAATGCAATTCTGAGTATAATTTCAACATTCAATCGTTTCTGGATTCATTGTAAGACATTTCATCATACTACTCTGCATTTAAACTCTTTATACTATCTAAAATAGGATTCATACATTATTTATTCAAAAAGATTTGATTATACATTGTAATTACGCATATAAAGTGCAAATAATGCAATTACAAGTGTCATTTGAGCATTTCAATCGTTTATGGATTCATTCTAAGTCATTTCATCACAACAATCTATATTTAAACTCTTTATGCAATATAGAAAATGATTCATATCTTATTTATTTGAAAAGATTGGACTATGCATAGTAATTACGCTCTGAAAGTGCAAATAATGAAATTTTGAGTATCATTTGAGCATTTCAATTGTTTTTGGTTTCATTCAAAGTCATTTTAACACAAAAATCTACATTTAAACTCTTTATGCTGTGTAAAATATGATTCATATCTTATTTATTAAAAAAAATTGACTTATACATAGTAGTTACACATATAAAGTGCTAATAATGCAATTCTGAGTATCATTTGAGCATTTCAATTGTTTCTGAATTCATTCTATGACATTTCGTCATAATAATCTACATTTAAACTCTTTATACTATCTAGAATATGATTCATATCTTATTTATTCAAAAGATTGGATTATACACAGTAATTACGCATATAAAGTGCAAATAATGCAATTTTGAGTATCATTTGAGCATTTCAATCGTTTTTGGATTTATTCTAAGTCATTTTATCACAATAATCTACATTTATACTATTTATAATGTCTAGAACATGATTCATATCTTATTTATTTAAAATGATTGGATTATACATAGTAATTACGCATATAAATTGTAAATAATGCAATTCTGAGTATCATTTGTGAATTTCGATTGATTCTGGATTCATTTTAAGTCATTTTATCACAAAAATCTATATTTAAATTTTTTATACAGTCTATAATATGATTCATATCTTATTTATTTTGTAAAAACCCAGAAAATATTAATTATAAGATAATCTAATAACAAGCAAACAAATAAATACAAATAAATACGATTAAAAATTTAATCCAGTTAATTAGCGGATAATCGACTCCCATAAAATTTAGAAGTCCAATTCATTTCGAGTCCGATATAAAAATTAAATTTCGGCCATGTACAAAATTTTCATAAAAATTTATTACTCAATCTCTAATTTATATTATAGAAATTCAAATAACTATTTTAATAAACTAGTTTGAGTTGGAAATTGTGTTAAAATCCATTTTCTACTGTTGTTATAATCAACTTCCTAAAATTTGTTGTTCTGGACCGTTAGATCAACGCCTAAATCCCTTGATTTTTCTGAGCCGTCCGATTGAATTCATTATCTCTCTTCATCTCTTATCTCTTCTCCTCTCTTCTCTATCTCTCCGACAGACCCTTCGTCCCCACCTTCTCCTCTTTTCCCTCTTTTCCGCTTCTCCTCACTCGCCCCTCTATTCGGGGAAAAAACTCTCGAGTAATTCACCCCTTTCTCTCTCTCCCCTGACAGAGGCGTTCGACCCCACTCCATCTCCTTCTCCCCCACTCCTCCCTTCCTGTCGATTGGCTGAGACCCCACTCGAATCCCTCTCGACAGCATATTGCGCTGTCCCCTCTCTGCTCCATGCCCCCTCCTCTCATCCAATCCGATTGGAGACCCACTTGGTGCCTGGTCTTGCCCCCTAATTTCTCACAAGCCGAGAAATTCACCCTTGACCCAAACCCTATCATCACATCTCTTGCCCTCTCTCCCTCTGTCACCTCAGCAGCTCGATTGCCCCCACTCTCCATCTCCAGTCCATTTAAGTCACCCCTCTCTCTTCTCTCTACTCAGACCCAACATAGAGAACAGATACAAAAAAAAAAGAGCAAGAGAGAGAGAGAGGTGGAGGCTAGCGACTAGAGTGGAGACGGCGGCGGTCGATGAGGCTAGATGATGGAGCTGACGGGAGGTGCAGTGATGTGTTGCGCTGTGCTGTGATGTGCTGAAACCCTATTCTCCCTGCTTGCTTCTGTTTTCTCACTTCCCTGTTGGTAATCCCTTCTCCTTGTTCCTTGTTTCTGTGTGCTTGTTTGACTGTGTGATTGACTGAGACTTTGTGTGGATGTCTGATCTGATTGGGGGTTTATGCCTCAAATTGAGATGCGAAACTGAGCCTGGTTTATTTGAATATGTGGCTGTGATGGCTCAATTCCATCTGTTGAAAGTGTCGATGCTTGTCTTTGACCTGTTAATTGCTTGAACTGTTCGATTGTTTATGTGTGCTGAAAGCTGTGCAAGCCTCAACCTTATGATCTGAGTACTGCTTGACTCTGTGTTCGATTGTGTTTGAAGGCATGCACTTGAATTGTGTCGATTGAACTGTAAATTGCTTTGATAGAACTCTGGATAGAATGACTTGTTTTGAAACTGTGTATTGCCTCTCATTGAACTGATTTGTTGCTTGTTGTGTGGTTCTATTGAGCCTTACTTGGTCTGTGTTGGGTTCTGAAATGTGTAAACTAGATGAGTGTGTGTTGGATCTCTTTGTGTGTGATTTGTGTGCTGGCAGAGGCCACACTTTGAGCTTGAGGCGCTAGTTATCTCTAGTTGAGCTTGTAGTAACTTGTTTGTGCGTTGTCTGGTCTGTTACTAGGCTGGTACAAGCCTTGTACCAGACTGGTACCCCTTGTGTTTGCTAACTGGTACACATTGAGTGCTGTCAGGGACCTCTGTGTGATTTATTTAGGACTTCCTTACATTTAAATCTGTTATCAAGGTCTGTTTGGTAATTGTTAGGCAAATAAATTTAATCCAAGGACATTTGTGCGTAAGTTCAGTACTTATTGGATCGGATTCCATTTCTGATGTTGGGTTTCGGATTTGATCCCCGAAACCCATTGGCTCCGAAACCGCTTGGATCCTGTTTTGTTTCCATGTGGGCTGTGTGTTTTCACTCTGGGCCGTCAGGCCTGTTTCCTTTCTGGGCTCGTCCCTCTGTTCTAATCCGTGTGGATTTCTTGTGGGCTCTGTGATTCATTTGTGCGTGGCCCATTTGGTATTGTTGGCTGTTGAAGTTGTAATTTGAATTATATAAGTTGGATTTTGAGAATAAAACTAGAACTTGGGAAAATAAAACTAGAGCTAATAGATGACTTGAATGAATGGTGCGAATATCAAAGTATGAGATTTTGGCCGAAAAACAATTATGTCGGATTCGAAATTTTTACTCGTTGGCTTTTAAATGGGAGATGATTAAAATGTCCGCAAAATAACTTTACAGATACTATGATATAAATGGACAATATATGATCCCAAACCCAAATCAACCAAATTGAGTTTATTTTCTTATTTCTTTTATTTTATTTATTTTATTTTAAAGTTGTTTTTAACTTAAGAATTTAAGTTAGAATAATTTTAATACTTGAGCAAAACACTATTAAAAATATTACCAAACTAAAATACTTAATATAATTATTACACCACTTAAACGCGTAGAATGGACTGTAGGAACTCGTCTAAAAAACGACTTTCTTCACAAACTGTTTTAAAAGAAATTCTGTCAAAATTTTATAAAATACTTCTCTAACTAAAATAATATATTTTAAAACAAAATCCCTTTCAGAAAGTCTAAGTCTAAACACCATACTAATCTGAACCTAGAACCAATAGAGGGTCAATTTAGAGATCGTTAGTCTAAGTGTTTCGTTTGTGAGTTCGTTTCTTAAGTTAAGTATTTTGTCTTGGTCAGGTGACCAGCAGGACTACTCGAGTTTAGCTGAGGACGCTTTTCCTGAGTACGAGGGAGGTGACACAGAGCAGGACTTCACCGACCCTCCAGCTGAGTAGTCACTTCTGCACCCTACTTTCCAGGTGTGTGGATTGCCTTAGGTTTTGTTTAAACTTTGGATTAAGAATTAGATCATTAATTAATTGTGTGCATATCATGTCATTGACATTAAGTAAACAGTTAAGAGCATGTCATAAATTAAAGATTAGCTTTGCATATATAGGATATGCATCCATATTAATTAAGTGATTAATAACTTAAAAGTGCCCTTAATCAACACTTGCATCTGGTAAGGTACATGATAGTGAGACCGAGTGAGATAAGAGCGTTTTGCACGCGATCTCCATTATCGGGAGATTGCACCCCAGCCATTGCCGGTGGTCTCCTTATGATAGCGATCTCGAGCAACGCGTTACTGATGATCACTCAGCAGACCGACCTTCAGGCGGTACTGCGGTCACTTGGTAGTTTATCATTATTGTTAGGATATTTGTATATATATTCTCGCTTGCTTCGACTGGACTCTATGGGGTTGTTTGCCACTTATTTATTAGACTACCTCTCGACCTCCCACGTTTCAATACCGGTATTGACCTACTCCTCGACGGGGGCTGTAGGGTTGGAGCTGGCCTACGGGGCTTCGGGGTATGATTCTCTATGAAGAATGTAGGTAGATCTACTTTAGGCAAGGTCCATGTCATATTGGGATATGTGAGGCTTGATTCTGGATTTTTGTTACGCTTATGATGGACTACTGAGTGTGGGTGCTTGACTCTCGTATTATTATGATATTTAACTTGCTATATTATTACTCGTTTCTCCATAAACTTTTATATTTCTTTGGCATGACATGTTTGGTATAGTGTTATCATAATTACACTTAAATTACACTTAGCTTCTGCATTTTGAGTTAGGATCTTAAAAGTATTTAAGTATGGTTTAGTTCTAACTTTAGTTTAACCAGAACCTTGCTGGCTTTCCTTACTGTTTCACCGAGTATTCGCGTACTCAGCCCACATAATTGCTTGTGGAGCAGGTTCAGGTTTGGTGGAGCTTGAAGATGAAGTTTTAGTCGAAGACCAGACCGAGCTGGATTAGTTATTATCATGTTATGTTTTGTTTATCTTTTGGCTGGAAGTTTTGATATGTAAATACTTTACCAGCCCCTTTTGATGTATGAACAAACCATCCTTTATTATGTGATATTTATTGTGATTACTTTTATGTTGTGATACGATTTATCAGCCTTACGTGGACACAGTAGAGTGTGTTTGCGTGGCGGGGTTGTCCTCCTCGAACGGTGATTTGGTTCGGGGTGTGACATATTCAAAAATATTGGATTATACATAGTAATTAGGCAAATAAAATGCAAATAATGCAATTCTGAGTATCATTTGAGAATTTCAATCATTTCTGGATTCATTTTAAATCATTTTGTGACAATAATCTACATTTAAGCTCGTTATACTGCCTAGAATATGATTCGTTTCTTATTTATAAAAATATTGTATTATACATATTAATTATGCATATAAAGTGCAAATAATGCAATTCTGAATTCATTTTAAGTCATTTCATTACAATAATGTACATTTAATTCAACTTTCATTATGTCACTATTCTCTATTCGATTTCTCATAAAAAAAATGTCCCAACAAAAAAGAGTTTAGTGGAGATAATTGAAAAGGAAAACAAGCCGACACTTTTTTGTCCCCTCTTATTGTAAATCTATTTGAGTAATGCTATAATCAAATGCGTTTGACGTTAAACACGATTATAGACTCAACTATTGAAATTTCAAATTACCAATCCGAACAGCTAAATATGATCTTCATATCAAAATATTCTTAGAGACCAAATTTTATAATTTTTTAACTATTTTTCCAGATTTTTTAAAATTGGAGGGTTCAAAATTAATTAGATTGAAGATTTTCTAAAATTCAAAATAAATAGTAGAAAAACTAAAAATAATATAAAATTTAATCTCCAAGGATATTTCATTATGGAGAACAAATTGAACAGTTCAGATCGGCCGTGATAATCTCGAAAATTGAGATCCAATCGCGTTTGACTCTAGCATTACTCAATCTATTTAACATTTTCAATACTATTAGTATTTTTTTTTCAAGTTTTATCAAGAAAAACTATTCCTATAGTATTTTCTGAACATAATAAATTAATAATTAGAAAAAAGTACTCATGTGGTAATTAAAAAGAATGCTAGACAAAGAGTAACGCTAAGTTGTAAAGAAAAAAGAGTAACGCTAAGCTGTGATGGCGTGAGAAAGTCATTATTATTTTTTTATTTCTATCAACTGCATATGTGTTATGTTCCGTGACGGAATAATATAAAGGATAATAATAATTATCACTATTGTTATCGCTAATACGTTACAAAATTATAAAGACAAACTCGAATTCAAAGCATAACTCTTGTTATCGCGAATAAAAAGTCATCTAGAAAACTTAAGACCATTTCTATCCTAGATTTACTCCCTCCTCTAACTAAATATATTTTAATTAATTGATCAAGTTAACATAATTAACTTATAGCCAACTAATTACCCTCTGTAAATAATAATAACATATCTGAAATGATTATTTTATTTCTCTGATGTGGTCATTCTAATTATAACGCAGATTACTTTGCTTGTATAGTAACATTAATTGGTCAATTTAAAGAATGCCATTATAAACAATTTTTTTGATCTAATCATGCTAACTAGTATATTAATATGATTGATTAGATCATATGGAATACTAATTAGTGTACTTTGTTTCCTAATATAAGCTAACTGCTAGTCTAGTGCCGTAAAATGTATCTTTAACTATATTTCCAATTTTCAGATGAAGTGCGTGCTCCTATTCTTCTGTTAGAATTTGTAATGGAAGATATATGGAAATTTTACTAATGAGGCGTAACAAAAATTGAATCACTTTTCAACAATCATTTCTAGTAACTCAAAAGAGCTAAATAATCAATTCAGAACACCTTGCAAATAAAAGCTCCACATAACTTGTATAAAATTGTTAGTTCATTGCATGTTTTGTAGAGCATTAATTGGAAAATTTTATATTTGTAGTCAATGATAAATTTTTCATGAAGATATCAAAATTTCATTTGAATTGTATTCCGATAATTTGCAGTCTAGAATTATTTATTGAAATTTGTGAAAGTTGTTTTGACAATTTAAACTAGACGAGTCAAAGCGTCAAACGCAATAACAAGGTCCTACTTACAGCGAAAATTGTTTTACCACGTGGTAGAACAAGTTCAGGCAAAACTTGTCACACTAAAATTGATTCCAGTAGCCAGTCGGCCAGTCCGCGCCAGCTCAACAGTTTTGTACTATTAAACTGCCTTGACTCCCTGCTATTCGGAGATTGTGATACGTGGCATCATTCTCATCCAACGGTTTAGACTGAAGGTTAGAAAAATGCGAAGAGAAGAGGTTACTGAAATACTGACACATGGCAAATTTCTTATCTTTTTTTTTGTATTATTCATTAGTGTTACAGGAAACAACATACTATTCATAAAAAAATAGATATATTATTATTAGGACTACAAAAAATAAAATTTTGAAGAAAATTGCATGCTCATATAAAATATTATTATATTATAATTAAATACTAATTTCAAGGTTAATCATGTTTGTAAAGTATTAACAATGCTAGAATTTAATTACCAAAGGATTGGGTCATTTCATTTTCAAACATTATAGGAATCTTTTTGTGATTGTTAATTTAATTAAGAACTTGGGAATCCGATCTTTTTCTGAATAATTGTGAATTAATAATAATGCAAGGGCCTCAACCGTCACCCATCATCCAACTCCAATAGGAAGTTAACAATCCAGTTCCACCGTTGGATTCCAAAGCTTGCCACGTGTAACGATCTGATATAACAGAACGATCCTATAAATCCGTACACTCAGAGAGAAACCTTCCCATTATTTCTTGCTTCCAAGTTCCAACTCTTCACTCCCTTTCTCTTCTCTCTCTCTCTCAAGAAAAAAGCTTGAAACTTGTGAAGAAACCAAAGGCGCTCCGATCGATTCTTCCCCAAACGATACGAGAGGTTCGTTTCGTTTTCGTACTCAGTTATTGCGTCTCGTTTCCAAGATCTAAGATTCGATCTTTCTTGCATTTAGTTCTCTTCTTTTGGGGGGTTTTCGATGATGTAGGATTGTTAGATCGAGTCTCTATTTGGTTTAGGTAATATTACAATGGTACATTGCGTTTCTTGATGATTTGACACTCGCTTCTTGATTAAATTGATCTAATCTTGTTAGTTCATGAAAAAGTACTTGACTTGAGTTCAGTTTGGTGCAACGATTAAAAATACGAAGACTGACATCGATTGCCTTTTATTTTGGTTTTGATTGATATTTGTATTATAGAAGACAGTGATATAAGTTCTTAAAGCTCAAATCTTAGATTCAGATTGCAAAGTAATAATTTGAATTTTTTTGGGAGAATTTCTAGCTCAGTATTTGTCGTAGATCTGCTGAAATAGAGTTTGATTTGCTATATAGTTTCGTAATACATAATTGAGGTACCAAATTGTTAGAAAGGTAGATAGCCACACCATAACGGTATCAAGAAATCTTAATCTCACACTTTTGGAGCAATTTGGTAAGAGTTGTATGTAGTCTTGTAGATGAGTGCATTCTTGCACTCGGTTGCTCACAACTAAAGCATGATGTGTTTTTAGATTTAAGCCAGAAACTCTCTTAATTTCCAATTTTTTTTTCTTGTGAGCAAGACCTTTTTCGTGTCTATATTTTTCTTTTGATTTATTTGAGTTAAATTTGTCCCTAATTGAGATTTTATGTTATATTTGGTAAAACTGAGGATCAATGAGTATTTCCTCAATGAGTATAAATTGTAACTAGATAGATTCTATATATATAAGCATTGTAAGCCTTAAAAGTAAGATTTGGTCATACATGACTGTTTGGAACCAGTACTAGTTAAACTAGTTGTGAAGTTCTCTAACACTAGCTTCTCCTCTGTTCAATTCTCAGGCCAACTTAGTTCTATCTACCATGTCTTCGGATGATAATGCAATCTCTTCTAAGATACAATCTGACACTCCTTCAGATGATAATGGTGCAACATCTTCCGAAACACCACTTGACACAACTTCAGCTAATACCGGTTCAACCTCTTCCAAAAGATCTGATGCACCTTCAGTCGATGATAATGCATCCTCTTTCCAGAAACAACTTGCCATTGACTTGGTCCAGACTGTACTATCAAAAGGAGATCTCTCTAAATGGGCAGAATCAGCCCACATTGAGCGGCATAGGTCACTTGATGTATACCACGACTTCCAATTGAAGAGCCACAATAACCTAAACATACAAGAGAAGAGTATCTGTGAGGGTGAAAACTCTGGTGAAAGTGGGTCGATTGCAGCAACACCAGGGCCCATGTCAGGATTGGAGCCATGCCCTTTATTGATTGAAGCGTGGAAGGAGTTGAGCAAAGCTGTGGTTAACTTCGAAAATGAACCAGTCGGTACTGTTGCTGCTCTTGACACAGCTAAAGATTCGCTTAACTATGACCAGGTGTTCATTTTTATATTTTTACGAACTTTTAATTTACCTCTGACAGAAGTTGTTCATCACATCACTTGGCCTGGCCACATCGTATAGAGAACTGAATTCATACTAATACTTTTCCACTTTATTTGAAAATCTTCCCATAAAATACTTCTTTTCAGTTATTAATTTATTTCCAATTTACAAATATTGTAACTTTTGTCTTTAACATCTGTAATAGGTCTTTGTTCGGGACTTCATACCGGCTGGCCTAGCATACCTACTGAAAAGGGAGCCTCAAATAGTGAAGAAATTTCTCTTGAAAACAGTACGACTTCAATCCGCAGAGAAGAAAATTGACCAATTTAAACTTGGTGATGGTGTTATGCCGGCAAGTTTCAAGGTGTGCCACCAAAATGACTTGAATACTAAAGAAGCCATAGTAGCTGATTTTGGGGAGAGTGCTATTGGTCGGGTCGCACCAGTTGACTCAGGCTTTTGGTGGATCATTCTCCTGCATGCATACACCAAGTCAACTGGAGATACAACACTTGCGCTGTGTTCACCAATTCAGAATGGTATTCGGCTTATTCTTGCCTTATGCTTGTCAGAAGGATTTGATACATTCCCTACTCTTTTGTGTGCTGACGGGTGTTGCATGATTGATCGCAGAATGGTATGTTCTCTCTGTTTCCTCTCTATATGTTGTTCATATATACTTGATCAGTCAGTTTCAGTATTCAATAAAATTAAGCTGCTGTCAATTTACTAATTGAACAAATGCCTTCTAATGCAGGGAGTTTATGGGTATCCAATAGAAATACAGGCCCTTTTCTTCATGGCCTTGCGGTGCGCAAGCAAATATTTACAGCACCAAAAAGATGGAGAAGACCTAATTGAACTGATCAACAAGCGCCTTCAAGCTTTAAGTTATCACATCCGAGAGTACTTCTGGCTTGACCTCCCGCAACTAAATAATATATATCGGTACAAGACCGAAGAGTATTCCCACACAGCTGTCAACAAATTCAATGTTATGCCTGACTCATTGCCGGAATGGCTCTTTGACTTCATGCCAAGAAAGGGTGGATACTTCATAGGGAATGTGAGCCCATCCCGCATGGATTTCAGATGGTTTTGTCTGGGTAACTTTGTGGCAATTCTGTCTTCTCTGGCAACAAGTGAGCAGAGTAAGGCAATAATGGATTTGGTGGAGGAAAGGTGGCAAGAGCTGGTGGGGGAGATGCCTCTTAAGGCGTGCTACCCAGCAATGGAGAACCATGAGTGGCAGATTGTTACTGGCTGTGATCCGAAGAATACCCGCTGGAGTTATCACAATGGTGGATCCTGGCCAGGTATTACTTTCTTCATCAGTTATCTATTTCTGAAATCTGTGCGAATGTGTGTTTAAGTTGATTTTTGCATTCTCAATTAGACATGACATAAAACATATATATGGTGTGTAGAAATCAGCCATAGATAGTTATGCACACATGCGATACTGTCAGCCACTCATGTTGATGTCAAACCAGAAACAAGAAAAATTAAGAGTGTGCACGCTATTAAATAAAACTATAAAAGAAAAAGATGTTGTAGGTGGTCACTAGAAAATACCAATGCTTGTTATATGTAATTGAATATAAAAAAAAGTATATAGCATTTTTCATTTATTGATCACTATATTCTGTTTTAGTGTACTGATTGATTTCCAGCACATCCAAATGACTGAACCAAGTAAGAAAGAAGTAAACTGAGAAGAAGGCTTTCTATTATTCTAAATCCTATTATGATTCGATTTTGTAGTGCTGCTCTGGCTGCTGACTGCAGTTTGCATCAAGACGGGTCGGCCCCATATTGCTCAGAAGGCAGTAGAACTAGCTGAACGGAGACTGATGAAAGACAAATGGCCTGAGTACTATGATGGAAAGCGAGGCCGGTATGTCGGGAAACAGGCGCGCAAGTTCCAGACCTGGTCAATTGCCGGCTACATAGTGGCAAAAATGATGCTAGAAAATCCAAGTCTTGCCTCTATAATCACTCTAGAAGACTACTGCCAGGGGAGGGCCCGCCCCGTTCTTCGCAGATCTCGATCCTGGAGCTGTTCAACTGATGAGCCAAAACCGATGTACTAATAATCAAGAGAAAGCTTAGTTGATTCTGATTGATAGTGCTTTTGTTGTTTTGTTGGGGAAAGATGGATTGGTTGATCTCTTATTTGAAATAAGCGAAACCAGTGATAGTTGGTACTATTTTCACAGCTTTTTTATCGGATAGTTCAAATGCTAGTACTTGATATTTTTTCTTCTGGTTATTTTCTTACAGTATTCTGAAATTTTAACCAGAAATGGTAAACCGAGATAATATTGTTTTTTTCTTTATTAAAATAAATTGTCTCCGTGAAAATCATCTGCGAGTGACTTTTGTCACTTTTGATATCTGTTTATTATTATACTAATAATTAATTAGATGTGCATTTAGAAATTATAGGATAAGAATTCAGATTGTGTGTATACAATAGTTCATAATGAATTTTCAAAATCATACTATTATTTATGCCTTACATTTATTATTATTCTCTAGGTGATAAAATTGTACTAGACATTTTTTACTAGTTAATAGACAAAAGGCTATCCTAATTAATTATCGCTTACAATGACACAATGTCCCCCAATTGAGCAGTTTGTATTTTACAAAAGTGACTTTGAATTTACAATAATCTGTTATATGCCTATGATACAAATGATTTGCAACTCCTAAACATTTTCCAATGATAAAAAGCGGTTGAAACAGCTGCACGATTTTTGCCGCGCCGCATAGGAGATTTCTAAAGTTTCTTCCGTACTATCCCAAATCCCACCTCCCCACCCTTCTCCGACCTTGGCCGACTGCCACCCTCCTCTCTCTACCACAAGCAAGTGAAAATCCTAGGCGCCTCCCCTTTCTTCTTTTTTTTTTTTCATTTTTCTTTTGCTTTTGGACGAGTTTCTCTTTGTTTTTCTCTTCGGCGACTTGGTGACCGGTGCTTCTCGCACATGTCCTTCTCTACCTCTTTTGGTTTGGTAGTGTGGTCGGCAATTGCGGTGTGGTCATGGTCGTGGTGCGATTTTGGTGCAGCCAGCGATTGTACTAATCGTGTGGATGGTTCGGTCTTAGGAATGGTTTAACCATTGTTATGACACAGTAAGCGATTCGGTCGTGGTGTGGAGCGGCCATCGGGATGTAGTGTAGTTGTGGAGGCGTTGCGACTGTTGCTACTGCTGCTACTGCGATGCATTGCGGGGAATTGCGGTGGTTGGAAAATGGTGTGATCGACAAATGTGTTTTGACCATGGCTGTATTGAGGCAGCTGTGTATTTGGATGTGGTTGGCTTTGTTGCCGCAGCCATGTGTTTGGGTGCGATCTTGGTTTTCGTTGCAGCAGTCTTATGTTTGGGTGTGGTCGACGGTATTGCGGCAGCCATGTGTGTGCTGTGGTCGGCGACTGTGCTATGTGACCTAAATTATGATGAGTTGTGGTCTTCGATGAGATGCAGGGAAGCTCATGTGCTCTGTGCCATGGTGAGGGCAACAATGTCTGTTAGGTTTAGGCAGGGTTAACTGAGGTTATATAGGTACGGTATTAGTACCGTCTAAGTTGTAAACTTGTTGGTAGTTTACGGTTGGGTTATAAACTCGTTAGGAGTCTACCTTGTTTTTAGTTTTTGGTTCGTACCAGTATTATTACTGGTACTTGTGCGAGTTCTGAATTTTATATTGCTCCTTTTGTAACTTATTTTTAAATGAAAATCGCTAGCTTTTTTTGCTAGCCCTAAAAAAAAAGATATTTGATTTCAACATTGTGAAATCTTCCAATCACTGCATACCTGTAGCTTAATTGCGAATTACGGTACTGATTACGTATCTTTGAATTTTCATTTCTAAGTAGAACAACATGTTCCTTTCAAATGAGATTTGCACGTGATAAGGTTGTTGAAACTCTTAAGTTCTTTTTTTTTTTTTAAAAAAAACTTATAGTCTTACCGTATTAGTTTTTCTCCGTCCAGAATTCTTTTGTTTTATTATTTGTCTGATAAACTTTTCAGAGACTGTGAAAACTCTCCGTCGATAATTCTAATTTAAAATTTTCGGCGCCTAATACAGTAATACCTGATTCTGTTGAACTTTCAAAAGTCAGCAACTTGCACTGAAGGAGCTTTAGGCCGAAAAGCTAATTTTGTTAATTTGTGATATTGCAACTTGAAAAGAAGGCAGATGCAACAATCCGGTTTAGGCCTTTTGGGCCTGAGTTACAAAATTCAGGACCGTCACCCATTTATTGGGGTGAATCAATATAGTTTTGGTCATGACGGATTGACGGTACGGTTTGGCATTTTCTCCGATCATCCTTTTTGGAAATCTCTCAACCAGATTCATTCTAAAAATCTAGCCGTTCATTTTAAAATCCACACAAATACCAATCTCAATGCAGGAAAATAATTGGAAATTCATTTGAGGTGTTTATATGATTTGTTTAATTTGATGATTTCACTATTAATTGAATAACGCTTTATTGCTTAACAAAGCATTGTAGCCTAATTCATTAATTCAAGATTATTCAGCTAATATTTATTTCTTAATTTGTTGAAATTTTATTTCAGAACTATATTTAAGGTAAGTTGCTCAATTCATACTGAATCAGCGATCGACAACTGACATCATTAAACAAAAAAAAAAAAAGCATCGAGCCAACTCTTCATGCTTACGTATTAAAAAAAAAAAAAAACTCTTCATGCTTACGAAATTTTATTACGGTTCTCCAACATGCATGGACCTAACGGTAATAATTCATTTTCTTAGGTATCCAACACATAACAAGACATACACTTAGAAGTCTTACATAATTCATTCATAAAAACTATAAGGAACCATATATTCTAGCTAGCGAGTGAAAGAGTAATAAATGGTCCAGATGTAGAGGGCCAAAGAGGAGCCTACTAACACCACAAGCGCAGTCACAGCGCGAATTGTAGCCTCGCCGCCACATGAAAGTAGTCCAAGTTTGATCTGAATCACATAAACTAATGACAAAAGCAAAAATATGCAACCTAAGATTGATCCAACTCCTACGCAAATCATGCCAAGCGATAGAACTTTTGTGTTGACCTCGGCCTCGAACGCCTCATCCGGGTCGTTGCTGTTGATCAGGTTCATAGCCAGTTTCAGACCCTGTGTTTTTTTTTTATTAAGGTGTGTTAATAACTTAATATAGACTAAAATCAAAAGGACTTCGGTTAAGTTTAGATCTTAAATTTTAGTTCTAGTACGTGTAATCCAGCCATAGTACTTCTAATATATATTGCATCCAAACTTTCTAATTAATTCTCCAACTAAATCAGTGTAAATTAAATTGATGATGTAAGATTTGAACTCTATCCACACATGGATGGTGAAAGTTATAACCTGTGCAACGAGGCTGGAGAAGAGGAAGAAACTAAAGGAGATGACCTCAAACACTATAACACTCCGCACCATGTCCATCCCTGCATTGCAGGAGGAGAGAGAGTTGTTGCTGAGTGAGGAAGCAGATGTCAGAGATATCCCAACAAAAACTGCCGCCGTGAAAAGCGAGTTGGCACTCACCACCTCGTCGAGTGCCATGACATGGATGCTTGTTGTGCTACTGTCATTGTTCTTTGCCTGAGTTCCTTGACTATTTTAGCTCAAGAAAAATGTAATTATATATCAGTGAGCAACATCGATCATTGATTTTTCAAGGAAAAATACAAATAATTCAATGCCACCTTTTCTTTTGTTTTTATTTTGAAGAAATGACACCTATAACCATGAAAGAATGGTACCGAAATTTTGTTAAGGAATATAATTATGGAACTTTTAAAGTAATTGTAATCACAATTCTGGTTTCAAAAGTTGTAAATTTCAGCACTATGCAACGTTGCTATTTGTTATGCATAGAAATTGAGCACGAAATATGTCGTGCAGTTTTTGAAATCAAACTACAAGCATCCGGGTTTTGGTACTAACTACTAACGAAAGACTAGTTACAAAGCAAAAAAGCCAAGTGAAAAAAGACAAAAGGAAAAAAGGTGAAGGCCTTACCTGGCCATTAGTTAGAGAAAAGTAACTAAATCGTTGAAGTTGTTCGAGGTGTTATGTGGTTTTGAATGGTGCAGTGAAGTGGAGTGTGGGGGAGAACGAGAAAGAGCTAGCGTGAAGTGGAGTGTAAGAGAGAGAAAGAGGTTGGAGTAGGATAAGACCAAGAGACGTGATGTATTCATACTTTGGTAATCCGCTCTTTAGAGTTTTAATAATTTAATCAGTAAATTATGTGTACTATTTAGACCATTGTGGTTTTTCTTTAATTTGTTTGTCACCTATTATTTGTAAAAGCATTTACGGAGCCAAAATATTTTTAAACGGGGCACTAAAAATTAAATAATTAATTTTGTAGGAATATCAACCACAATAAATTAAAGTAACATTATATAAATATATGAATTTTTAAAACTATGAGGTCAACACAATTGAATTAAAGTCATACTTTTATCAGGGTCAATATAATTAGAAAAATTATGCAAAATTATTGATGAGGAAAAAGAATAGGAGATGTTACAATCTATAAGTTAAATTTAAATTTGTATCATGAGTAGCGCAAGCCGCACAAGAGAGGTAAATAACTATAGCTCTCTCATCAGGGTAATACTGTAATTACTTTGATATTTTTTATGTTTTAGTGCGCACTAGTCTTAATTTATTCGTCCAATAATCAAGATTCAAAAGTTAGGTCAGAAAAAACTCAAAATCGACTTTTTAATCTTTACCCAATTAAAGGATTTGATAGAGACTTACGTAACAGTAACATGATAAATTATTGTGAGAACTAAAGTCCAGCTGTAATTTTATAGTAATAAAACACATAAGCAAAGTATGACGAAAATGTGAACTAAAGTATTGTATGATCTGAAACTTTAATTTTCCCAAAAGAGAAACGAGATGTTCGTTTATGAAGTGTACACTGAGCCCAAATTTCGGCCCAAAATTAATGCTGGCCATTTATGCATTTCTATTACTTCCAATGATTGAATGAGTTTAGAAACAAAGGTTGCCAAATTATAATTATATAAATTATAAATATAATTATAATATAATATTAATATAAAGATATAAAGATAGAGGAGGCAGCTGTGTCTGCGGTTAATACAAATAAACAATAACGGTTTAGCAAACATGAGAGACATACAGATAATACACGAAAATTTCTACGAGTGGAGCCTTGGATGAGCCTCCAGTCACTACAAAAAAGATGGTCTTTATATAGACTTCATAGCTAGATTTTTTTTATTTATGTTGATTATTGTTCTATTGCTAGATTTATTTGATGCATTAAATCTAGCAATTTTTTTAACAAGACTCAATTTTCTATCAATAGCTCCTTAAAAATCTAGCAAGTTATTTTTGATAGACTTTTCGAATCTTGTAATATCTAATGTAGCAACAATAAATTGCTAGACTTTTTTAAATTGCTACACTAGATATTACAAGATTAGAAAAGTCTAGCAAAAATAAATTGCTACATTTCTAGATTTAGTACATCAATTGAATCTAGCAAAAAAAAAAAAATCTAGCAATAGATCAATGTCCAACATAAATAAAAAAATCTAACAATAAAATTCTATGTAAAAATCATCTTTTTTATAGTGAGTTTGCTCTCAACCAGTCATGTAAGCAAGTAACTAGCAAATTAAAGAAGAGAGAACCTGACCGCATGACCGAAGGACATCTAAATTCAAAGCTACAATCCTCCCTTAAACCACCACCAACCCATGCAACTTATTACAAGAATAATATTCTGAATATTATATAATAACAATGCACAATTACCTATCTAGCTATCAAATAAACTACATATAGGTTTGGCGTTTCAGGGATGGAGTATAATAAGAGTAAGCTGATGCAGCCAAGGAGGGGCGACACGTTAAATCTTTAGTAGTTTGTTTTGTATCTACTTTTCTGTGAAATGGAAAAGTGGTGGAATGTTTCCTTCCATTTATATCAGGAAAAACAAAACTACATCTGATATACTGTATTATTAATGACCTCTTCAAAAGTCATTTCTATGCAATCAGCCAAGTTCTTTTTTGGGTACTTCACAATTTTTCTTGTTTTCATTTACAAAGTCGACTGCCCATTTCTTAACTATAGTTCCTACAACTGGTTTCATATATATTTAACTAAGGGTCCCTCACCATATGCTTTATATAATAATGCATCAGACTTGGAGGTGGTTTTTTTATAAAACTTTTTCTTTTCTGTTTTTTTTGCTGTTCCTCTTTCTCTTCCTTGTATTTGAAGGGTCTGTTATATCCTTTACTACCAGCTCAATATCTGGTTTCGACCACTGTATGCTTTTCTTTGCAAGTTGAGTTACTGCAATCGTAGTTTCTGAAGCGCGAGATGTGTCATCAAATACTTTTTTTGACTCTGATACTTGTGCATTTTCAGATATAATCCTAAGCTTTTATTCCCTTTGCATTGTTGGATTGAATTTTGATGGTCTGGTATGAGAAATTAGATTTACAGAAGGAGAAGATAAATAGTTTGTGACTCAAAATTGAAGCTTTTAATTTGTTTCTGCAAAATTGCAAGATGCAAGTGCCAAACTGGAGGTGGTGTGAAGGGTGGAACTAGACCTCTTAAGTGGTTATTATGAGAAATCCAGTTGAAATTGACATAATTTTGTAGAAAAAAATTATAATTATATTGACATAAATTCATTGCTTCAAATTTAAGGGGAAAAAAATCAATTTATCACGTATCTGAATTATTTATAAAAAATATTATGACAATTATTAAATTAAATTAAAACTATATAAAGCTTGCGTGTCGTGAGATGCACGTGACCTACTGTGGTTAGCACAGTTGTCTCATCTTAGTCGTTGGATTTTATATTTGTTCATCCATCGATCTGGGCCGTTCGATGCTCATCGGGGTTGTTTGGATAGCTTAGGAATTTGGAGAATTTGCAATTTTTAGAAATAAATTTATTGGGAAGTGTGTAATTTTATGAAAAATTTGAATTGTTTATAATAAATTTACGGTAGTAAGATGAAATTTCCAAATTCCTCGAAACCCAAACATCGCATCGTTTTTTCTCATCCTTTCGACAAACCAAAAAAAAAGTCAAACGCTCCTCTCTCTCTTTCTTTTTCCCCGTCGCACATCGGCACTGTCGCACTATTCGTCCCTCTTTCCGCGACCTGCCATGTCGGCTCTCCGTGCGTTGTCGATCTCTCAGCGGTTCCACGCCATCAGCGCGACGTGCGTGCCCACGTACGGTCAGTTTGGATCGATGGGGTCCCTGGTCGCGGTGTTGTGCTCCTGCGCTCTTTTTCTTCCGTTCCCTCTGCAGCTGTCTTCTGGTCCTGTCATATTTCGCGATTCAGCAGTCTCTTTGTTGGGGATTTGTGCGCAGCTGAGTCTCCTCTGTTGGGGATTGACATATATACCTGTCATTGCTATCTATTCTTCTCTTTTCCCTTCATCCGCTTCTTTTTTTACTGGTAAGCTCCTTTTCTTACTTTCTTTGTTTTATTTCTTCGTTGTTCTGCTTTATCCATTGATTGCATCTGTTCTTTTAGATTTCATTATTGTTGCACTGCATGTTGCTTAATTGTTAATTTTCCTCCTTTTTCCCTGTCTATTGAGGTCACTGGTTTGCTCACAACATCAAGGGCGAAAATTTGTTGTTTGTGGATCACTGCTTTGTCAGGTCAGGTTCTCTTTCTTATGAAAAAAACTGTGTTTCTGTTTGGGGGGGGGCGGGGGGGGGGGGGGTTGGATTCCATGCTTAGTTTCATCTTTCAACAGGTGACGATTTTCTATTTTTGCGTAAGGAACAATTTGCTGTTGAACTTCAAATATTTCTCTTGATTAAGTTTTTAGTTGAAAAATGCATTATGATTGTACCCAAAAGTATTTAAAATAAGTAAATGGCATTCAGAATAGAGAAGGTATACCATGCTAAAAGTCAATGTCTGCTGACCTTATTGATTTCCTTCTCGGTTGATAGTTAAGGCAGGTGGATCGTGTCTTGCTTCCGATTGAACTTCTTTTGTGGTCACCTTCGCCTCTATCCCTCATCCAGGTTCTCTCTCTCACTCAAGCACCAGATAGTGGCTGGAGGAATCGCCTCTTTCTCTCTTCTGATTGTGTCACTTTAATTTTCTTCGGATTTCTTAGAGGTAAAGTATTTTTCTTTGTTTAATCTCTAAAGCAACATTCGTTTAGTCCATGTTGCTACTTTTCATTCGCCTTTTTCTCTCTTCTTTCTCAGCCAAATTGACCACTTGGATACAGACGCATGTATGATTACAAAAGTTGGACGGCTTCAGGGAGGTCAGTTCCATGAATTTACTGACCAGAACCCTCTTTGAGCAGTTTTACTTCAGCCAAATCAGTTGAAGCAAGCTGCTGAACATAAAACAAAGCATTCGAATCTGGTGTACTCTCATGTAAGGTGAGCATTTGCATGAATAGGGGACAAGTAATGAGTAATCCAAGTGAATTGATGTGATTTCATCATATTTCTGAATATAAGAGTTCAAATTTTTTTAGTTCCTAATGTTTTTTGGCTGACCAGAATTTCATGAGCGGAAATTGAGTCTTATGAGTTATGACTATGACCGGTTTATTTATTCGGTAAATAAAGAACTTAACCAGTAAAGCTTTTGTCTATAGGTGGTTTCCATAAATACTAGGGTATGCTCATGGTTCAAAGATAATTCACAGATGAAGTTACTTTTTTAGCCCTGTATTTTGTTCTTTTTAGTGATGACTCTGACAAAAATAGTTTGCCATATAATATAATATGGTATTATTAGCACTGTATTTTGTTCTTTAAATAATGCACGATTGGCAGTGTATATTTTATATAACAAGGGTAAAATGGGAATAAAATAAGTAATATATATATATATATATATTTTTTATGAAAGAGGGAGGTCTTTGCCATCCAACTTTTTTTTGAAATTAAAGATGCATGCGGGGCTTGAACCCTTGACCTCATGGAAGCCAGCCTAGTGCTCTTACCACTGAGCTACTATGCCACATGCTAAAATAAGTAATATTGTCATGTTGTGCACATTTTATTAGCTTTTTGTTGTGATTTATTAAATCATTGTTTGGTTACTTTTCAGATTATCTGATTTCTTTTGTCAAATAATATTTTTGTAGGCTGTTTTAGTGCTACTTCTGTATGTAACCTTCAATTTGCCTTCTATTCATTTGGTTTTAATATTGCTAGATGGTCATGGAACTTACAAAGGTGTCTGATTTTTGTGTTAAGTGCTTCATGACAACAAATGAAGGTTTGCTTATATTTTTTTAAATAATTGACAATATTTTTTTCTATATTATGTTTTGGTTTGAGCATAAATTTGATATGACTAATTTACTGTGGTACTATGTAGGTTGTGATATGTTATATTGATTATTGTAAAAAAAAAAAATGTGTTTCAAAATCAAAAACAAAAGAGAGAGAGAGAGAGAGAGAAGAAAATTAAGGTATTGTAATATGTTTTATCAATTATTTGTTGTTTTTATGTTCTACTTTCTCATTGACTCAAGGAAATAGTATGTGAAGGGAAATTTTCATGTATAGATATGACTAAAGTTTTCATACAAACATAAGTAATTAATCAGCCTGAAGTGTATTTTTTTTCTTTTTTCTCAATTTTTGTTTCAGATATCAGTTGTGCTGTTATAAAAATTTTGCCGCATGTGCATTGGTTGGTTTACAAAAAGATGTGGCGACAATGTGAAAGAGTAAATATTTGTAATTTCATAAATTTAAACACCCTATCAACAATTAAACTCATCGTTATGTGTGTATAATATTGCTTATCAATAGAACCTCCAAAAAAAAAAAAAGCTACTACCATTCGCTTTGAGGGGAAAAAAAATAGTTCGCTCACATTAAGAAATTATTTAATAACATATTTGAATAATAATGAATCGCGTAACGCGCGAGATTAGAACTAGTGAATATTAAAATGATGATAATTGAAATTCTTATTTGAACTTGAGAGTCAAAATTCTCGGCTTGGTCGCATCAGCGAAAGGCAAAGGCTTCTACCAAATTTATTAATGATTCGTTACATGTTTAATTTTATATTGCTTAGCTTTATGAATATGATTCAGAATACAGTGCGTATGTGTCAACTCATGTGGTGTACCGTGTATTGGTGTATCTTTCGAGCTCACCTCTTGTATATTTGCATTTATACTTAACTAGAATGAGAGATATTTTGACGCAAATTGGTATCCTTCTAGATCTCATGTAAATTCTCTCTAATAGCTATCAGTAATATCTAACACATTTTCTAATAACGAGAAAATTAATAGTCATGACAACAAAAAGAATAACAATAGTGTTCTTATTTCATTCACAGAGTTTGATCTGTACCACAATTGCAATTGAAAGAAAAAAGAAGACGCCACCAATAACTGAGCCTATTGCAGATCCAATCATGGCAAGCTTGAAAATTACTAAACTGACATTGGTCTTGAATGCTTCATGCTGGTCTTTGCTATTTATTACATGTACAGCATGCTTTAAACCCTGAAAACATCAATCAGATGGCTATAAAACACGATTTCTCACAAGATTTTTCATAATAAAGGCGATTAGTACAAAAAAGTTAAAAACTTTTTTATTTGGATGATGCTAACAAAAACCAGTACTTAATTACTTCCCACCTATTTTTAAATTACTGAGAAGAATTAATGTGTCACAATTACAGAAAATATAGGATCCAATTGTAAATAGTGCCCTAACATAAACCACGAGAGTTCAAAAAGAGGGGCTTGTTAAGTAATGACTTCTGTTTTCTTCCATTTCCTCATAAGATAAATTAAAATGTTCATTGGATGAAACTATAAGCTAACTTGAGCTTTAAAAAAATGTGATTCTTAATTTCTTACTAGTGTGACGAGGCTGGAGAAGAGGAAGAAGCTAAAAGAGATCACCTCGAACACAATAAGGTTGCGAGCCTGATCATGACTGGCATTGCATGATGGCTGGGTATTGCTACCTAGCACCACTGTCGGGGTAACAGAGAGGCCGACGAGCACAGCTGCAGTTGCGAGGGAATTGGCTCCTAACATTTCATCTAGCGCCATGATATGGATGCTGGTCTTGCCAGCATCTGCACTACTATTATGGACGGAACTGTCAATCACATATAATGAGTAATTGGAACTATGATAGTAAAGATTTATGTCCTAATGTTTTTCAATCCTGAAAATACACAAAATTTTGGCTGAAACAAAAGATCCATTATTCTTAATGCTTTTATAATATGTAAATTGGAAAAGTATATTTCTACCATAAATATACCATAAAAGATGATTGAGGATATGAAATATCAGGGTACAATAAGCACAAGGATTAAAGTAAAGACAATAGAAAAAGTGCTTACCTCTCCATAATTTGACAGAGAGCAACAACGAGTTACTTGAAAGTTGCAATATTGCCACTTTGATTTTGTGTGGAGAGAGAAAGGAGAAGGGGGGTTAGGGAGGTTAAGACTTAAGACCACAAAGATGATGTGTTCATCAATTAGGTAATCTACTTTGTAGCATGAAGCTAAATCCAATGTATAAAATTTATAATCCAATGATTCACCTATACAATGACCTTCATATAAAGTAAAATTGACACATCCGTATTTTATTATATCAATATCAAGTTCGTAGCTCTGCCATGTGCCATCCATCGTTGAGTGGTTCCGCTTTCTCTGGTTTCTTTTTTTATTTATCTCCTTGTAATATTGCGATTTAATAATTGATCAAGGGTGGGAATTTTATTGGTCGCTGAACTTTTCTCAAAATAAAATTCAACATGTAAGTGAAAAGGAGAAAACAAATTAAAAATTTAGAAGGTAAATAATAGAAATAGTTGTCAAAACCCCAAGATGGGAAGATTGTTTGAACACAATCAATGTTAAAAATTAAATACCATCGGGCATCCAGTACGTGGGAAATTGATTACCGTCACTTGCAGTTTTGCCATCCCTACTATCGCTAAATATAAAGTGAACATATACAGCAAACAAAGTGAACATATAGATGACTTAAGTGAACACATACAAACAAATAAGTTTAATGAAAATAAGTTGAATATGTATGTAAACTTCTGAACAAGTGATGACAACCTTTATTTGTTTGTAAGTGTTCACTTAGATTGTCTATATGTTAACTTTATTTGCTGTATATGTTCACCTTGTATTTAGCGATGGCTGAGATGTTATATTTGTCGATGACACTTATAATTCCTTGGTAAGTTGAATTTACAAAATTAAAAGTAATTTGTTGGGCCTGTTGTTTTTTCAGAAAAGGTACTGGGCCCTTTCATATTTGGACTATATATGTTAAAAGTGGGCAAGTGGCCATCCTAGGAACAAATTAGCTTACAGATAACACTTTAACATCTGTAAGGCAATTTACTCATCCAAAATTTATTCCTTCTACAATGAAATCATGGAATCATTATATTTTATATATAAGAAAATATTTATAGAAAACAAGTGATTGTTTATTTTTCTGAAGAACGATTAGATGCATCTTGAGTTCGTTAGTGAATGTAAAATAAACAAAAGTGGAATGTAGGATTCATGTCCTAATCAATATAGGATAGGTCTTATACTATCTATATGTGAACTATCTGATAAAAAAATTGTAAATTGGTAGGGAAGAGTATCTATCAGGATCGTTCGTTCTTTTCGGAGGAAAAGGGGTCGTGCGTTCTTAATTCGATGTATTTAATCTTGAATCTTCAAGGCTTGTCAATCGATTCATTCATTTAATAATCAAATAATACCAAATTTGGTAGCAGGATTCTGTGGCAATACAATCCATATTCAAAGTACCTTTGACTGGAAATTCGGTGACCCAACACTTTAGCGGATAATGGGGGTACTGTTCTTCCTTCTCTACAAATTCTGAAAGTTGAAATGACATCTCTCGAATACCGTAAAAAAGGAGGTATTTTTTTGGAGGAATTCTGTTTATAATACAGATTTGATTAGGCACAGCGTTAGAGATCATTCGGTATTTTTTTTTATTGTTATTTTGAGTTTGGCGCACGTTTATAAAGGAACATATTAATAAGTAACCATTAAGTTTATTTAAACATGATTTTGTCAATTGGTGCGAAAATTTGTCGATTTTTAAAAAAACTTGTGAATGTAATCTAATCGCATATTTTGAGAGAACATTTCATCTTATTCATTTTTTTTATGCTTTAACTTTTTAAAGCTTTTTAGATTCTTTTTTGAGAACCAAAATTTGTAATTTGTAACTTCTTTAATTATTCAATTCAAAGTTATGGGGCTTGACCTCTAATTTTCTTCAAAAAGAAAAAAAAAGAGAAAAATCTAATCACATATCTCACAAACCGGCTTAATAAGTATCTTATTTTTCCCCCAAGAATCTTATGGATCGGCTTAATAAGTATCTTAATTTTTTCCCCCAAGTATCTATGATGGATATTTTTTCATGAATTTCAAATTATATCAATTGTTTGTATGGTCTATATATATTCAGTAATAAATACTACATTTTTTTTATAAATATTGTAATCTTATTATATTTAATTATTCAATAAAATTACTGTCGGTCCAATTTTTAAACGTTATTTTTAAAGAAAATATAATTCTTCTAGACAAAAAATAAATTAATTAATAAAACGTGAACACAATTTCTTCTAGATCAGATTTCGAACCTACGTACGTACGTACCCCGTAAAAGCTGATGACTCATTAAGATGATGTAAGTCAACTGCTTTTCCGGGTCAAGGATGATGATTAATATTTTGTTAATGATTAGTAAAAAAATAAAAAAACTATACTTATTTCATCAAATGAACAAGTTAAAAAATAAATATTAATTAGGAAGTTTGTATAATAGTTAATGCTAACTAAAGACCGTACCAATACATTAATTCTGGAATCTTATTAGTACACTTAATTATATTGGTAAATATATATGATGTACTGTTGTTCTATACGTTCCCAAAAGCACCTAAAGAATATAGAGTTAGCCTTCGAAAAAACAGTGATGGATTTGGAACAAAATGACACGAGTGCATTAATATAATCTCCTTAAAGCATTCTTATCATGCATTTTGTTCTGAATATCTACCCTTACAAAAGTTGATTGACTTTCCCACATCACTACTTAGATAAAATTAATAGGAAAGATTAAAATGGCTCGGATTTCATCTTTTTTTGTTTGTTTTTCGAGCTTACTTGTTGGTAGAGGCCTAGAGGCTGTCATTTGTCAAGGTGAAAAGGTCGATCGGATTTTGTTGCAAATGAGCAATCATACGATGGCAATCAATCGATATATATCTATGTATGATGGCATCCTAGCTAGTACTGTTAATTATAATTTTCATAAGTCGTGAAATCAAAATTAAATAATTAATTAATTATTGAAATTTTACAGAGAGACAAAGAATTTGAAGAAAGAATCTTTATTGATACATTGTATGAATGTTGTGTATTACAAGAGAGATGCTGTCTAGTATATATACAGACACAAAAACACATTCCTTTGTACCAGCTATTGGAACTCAGTAACAGAATACAGTTAAACTCAGAGCCGAGATCATTAATGGCGGCCATGACAAGCTCATCATCAGAATAAGGAGATTCAATTCAAGTAAGCTCATCCGCAATTCTTCTGAGATTTTGAAGATAATCAGTGCAAGAAGAGGTACCTTTGTTAGCACACTGAATTTGCCTTTTCAAACTCGTCACACGAGATCTGGAATTTGAAGCAAAAAGCTTCTGAAGCTCAAGCCATCATGCATGGTGGTGGAGCACGAGACTACCTGAGATTGCACTGCCTCAGTCAAAAACGAGCGAATCCACCCCAAGAGAAGCTGATCTTGCCTGTGCCATGGCAGAAATTAAGGATTGACTTGAGGTTGACATGAATCTGCAAGGATCGTTGGTGAAGGAGGAAGTGACTCGATGAATTTGGTGAGATTGTAGCCATGAAGGAGAGGAAGTATTTGGGATCGCCATGATAGATAGTTCGTGGCCGTGAGCTTGGTGGAAATTGGGAGATTGATTAGTACAACTGGATCTGAAGTGACAACAGTCGCCATGAGAGGAGAAGAAGGAGAAGAGGAAGTGGTTGGAGGTGGCTCAATCGCCATTGAAAAGGCTCTAATACCATGAAATTGTACAGAGAAACAAAGAATTTGAAGAAAGAATCTTTATTGATACATTGTATGAATGTTGTGTATTACAAGAGAGGTGTTGTCTAGTATATATACAGACGCAAGAATACATTCCTTTGTACCAGCTATTGGAACTCAGTAACAGAATACAATTATTCACTCAGTAACTAATTATAACAGAAGATTAACAGAGAAGGTAAAAATTCCTTGACATAAGATCTTCTGTGGCAGTGACAACCTGTAGATGATGTGTCAGTGCTGTACCTTAATAATTATATTTGAAGAGTTCGTACATACCCATGTATGCACTATGCTTTCAACGTCGCAATTCGTTATTTTCGTATATGTTTTATGTAGGATTAGTCTGTGTTTTTCCCGGACTTGATTGCAACTGTCTCGGCATGTATGCCAACACCAGATATCGAACATGAACAGTATGTGCATGTTAATTAACAAACATGCCAGCGCTTCTATGACAACGTATACAAGGCATATCGAACATGAAGTCTCATTCATAATTAATAAAATAGAATATATATATATAAGGCATGCATATTTTAATCAAAAGAGCAAAAAGATAAAGATTATACATTAATCTGAAATTAGTAAAAGTTACGTCCTAGAAATGGCACATTGTTTTTATGAATTTCATAGATTCGAAATTATAATATAAGCACTTTGAATCAAATTAAAAATTTGAACGAACGGCGCACATGTATGTGTTTGTCTATATTGGATCAGTGCTCTTAATTTGTGGCAATTCATTTATAAATATGTTACTTTTTGAAACTCTAGGCCGGAAGGCTTTAATTTCATCTAGTTTTGAGTACCACAACTAAATTGGATTAATTTGCAAGACTCCTGCACTTTACTCCCATTTACCCTCTCTTACACCCTTTTTTTAGACATATATTAACCCTCTCTTACACCTTGCCTGACCTAAATTTGGCATTTCTGACACAATTCATCTAGCAAGTTGCAATTATGAAAATTAGTTAATGCATCAAAATTTGTTCCACCATTACTCGAATGCTAGAACAAGAACCACCCAAATACTAACTAGCACAAGTATTGAATTAATATTGTGATCATAGTCACACTTCATTCGGACGACAGTGTAACCTTTGCTGGCAAAAGATTACAGAAACATGCTTTAATAGGGTCACAACTAACAAGAACTTTGGGATCGATGAATTGACAAATAACAATCACCTTTTCTTTCTATTCCTTTTTGTTTTAAAGAACTGAACTATATATATTGCTTTCCTTCATTTTAGTTCCCTCCACTAATCGCCTAGTTCTCTTGAAGTCTGGAATTTACTTTTTATTTCGTTATCACAAGGTGAGCCTTTATGCTTTATCTTAACCTAATCAAAGTTGAGTGAACGTATTTCATGACATACGTACTTACATTTCCTAGGGAGCTGACATCTGTATGTCGGACGTACAATTCGTTTAGAAATGAACATCGATCATCCTAATAATTAATAAAAATCAAGAGAGACTCAAACTAGTACTTCATCCATATTCAGACCAACCAAGGACTCGTGTACACAATGAAATCAAAGAAGAATAATAAAATTTGAACGAAAAATCTACAAGAATCTCTACTTGGCATATTGGGAAAATAGCTAGAATAACACAGAGGTAGAGAGAGGAAGGGAGAGAGTATTAATTGCATGCATGGCCAACACATCGCTTTTGTTGTGGAAAAGATAGGCATAGAGCTCAAATGTTACACAGAATAGAGAGTACCAAAATGGTAGAATGTTCTAAAAGACTAAAACTAACAACCAAGAACTGAATTGATTAATCGGACATCACATTTGGGAAAGATTTATCAACGTAGCAAATATATATTTGAAACGGTTTTCTTCCTCCAGCAGTTTCATATGGGGGAAAAAAAAAAACATCAAACAACAATAGACAAGAAAGAAAAAGGAACTTGGGTTAAGGACCTTTTTGTGCCTAACTATTCACTAAACCTAACTGAAATGACCCAATTTCAAAGCTTCATGCCTAACCATGACAACAGCAAACTCTCAATAAAGCGAAAGTAATGAAAACCTAGCAAGAACTACAGAGACATGCATGATCATCTTTTTGGACAAAATGTGCACAAGGAACTATTAACTCCTATTTTAAATAACATATCAATGACTAGGTCAAGTATCTTTTTTTTTTGTTAAGAAAAATGGATGAATAACTAGCTAGTTGTAACTTTCATTGACTCTCTCCATCTCTCTTCAAGGTCGTGGGTTTTGAAGGAAGAACTGTGTACCAGCCATGATAGCACTCAGTGGAGCCGGGTATAGTGGGTCTAATAAGGCAGCCTGAGTCGCTACAGTAGTTGCAGTTACTGCAGCTGCAGTTGTAGTAATTGCCGCTGCGGCAGCTGATGATGTCGACTCGGCATGCTGACGAGGACTAGGAGTCATTCCAGAACCTTCTGGGCCATGGTCATAGAGTATTCCCTTAAACAAGTGACCACCAATATTAACAGCTGCTTGGTATGCGTATTCATCGTCTGCATCGTCTATAGGACTCACGCGAACACAACGAAATACAGCTGGTGAGCTCACCTCTGCAGGAAATGCAACAGATGCTTCCATGCCTCCTGTAATTACAAGTTGCATGCGACTTGATCAGGTTAAACAGTGTACAGGAAAGATATTGAAGAAAAATACCATAAATCATCACCATTCTCGCTGCAAATTGTATTTCATTTCTTTCATTTTATTGTGAATTCAGAGTCAAAACACTAGATAAAATGTACAGAAACTTCAACAAGTATTTCATTTTATTGGAGCAAATTGCATACAAATATACTTTGCTTCGTTGCCCAGAAAGCTTTATATATATATTTATATATGCTAGTGACATGTTAAGAACTAGGGTTTGAAACGACACCAAGCTTAAGAGGAAAAATAAAATTTTATGAGATCTCCCTTACTACGATTGGAAGATCTTGGAAGAATAGAGAGAGAGAGAAAAAAATAGGTTTCAGATTTTCTTTTTTCCTTTTTCATTACGAAGTGATATGCGTTTTCATCTTTTAAAATTGTAATCATATATTTCTTTATATATATATAACAGATGAAGAACGCCAAAACATTTAGCTAGTGAGACTAGTGATTGTATGTATCATTAATCCTACTAGCGAGATCTACTATTAATTTAGAAGAATATTCTCAATATTTTTTTTTCCAAAAGGAAGAAAAGAAATAGAAAAGAAAAAAAGGGATAAAAAATTCAAATCTTACCATTTCAAAATTCAAATATCGGAAAGAAAAGACGAGCAAATTAAGAGAGGCCACAGAGTGTTTCAAAAAAAAATTTTAGAGAGAGAGAGAGAGATCAAAGACATTATATATATGCAGTGTCCAGATCACAGATCGGAACAAAAATTGGAAGAGATCGTTGTATATATCTTTACCAGATGTGGTGGCAAGTGCATTCACCAAACGAGAATTACCAGTATGCAACATCAATTCTCGCGGCCTCTTTGAACTCTCGCCGCCTCCTATATCTTGTAGGACTCCCACACCACCAGTCCTATGGCGTTGAGCTTGTTGAAGAGCGGCAGCGGCCGCTAGCTGTTGTTGTCTTTCCCGCCTCTTGGCGGCCGGGACCCAAGTGCTCTTCACGTGAGTTGAGCACTGAAACCCTCTACTCTTACAGCATGTTCGGCATCTCAGATTGGAGCAATCCTTCTTCGCTTGGTTGCCGCAATCCTGGCAACTAGTTCCCCCGCTTGCACCTCTCATACCTCTGGCCCCGGTGCCACTACCGGTATGTTGAACTCCGGTAAGTGGTTCGTGGGAGAAGCTGAGTAGGCTAGAAGAGGGAAAGAGGTGGTGGTGGGAGTGTTGTTGCCATAGTTCAAAGCCACGGGTGTAAGAAGGGACCTGATTGTCAGAAGGAAGACTCTGATCTCCTCTACCTAGAGAAAAACCAGCCATTGTAGTCTCTTGAGTTGGAAGGATTAAGAGCCATTAACTGAAGTGAGTGCCTATAGGTGTATTAAATAAGAATGAATATGAGAGAGAGGATAGAGTACTACTGTACTAGCGATGGATATGAATGGAAGGGGGATTAAATTAAAGGTGTAGGATCCGTACCTTTGTGTGAGGAAAAAAACAAAGGGGGCGTTTGTTTGTGACTTAAATGGTGCATAACTTAAGTTATGTATCCTTAAGTCACCAAACACCTCTTACATAAGATGCCTTAAGGGTACATAAGTTATGCAACCTAAATAGGTTGCATAAGTTATGCACCGGTCCCCTTTAATTTTTTTTTCCAACAATACCCTTTAGAAATAATTAATAATAATATTTAATAATTAATAATAATAATATTTAATAAGTAACAATAATATTAAAAATCATAATTAGTAATAAATATTAATTAATATAATTAATAAATAATAATATATAACAAGTAATAATAATAATTAATAAACAATATTGACTTATTATTAAATAATTAATAATATTTATAATATTTAATTAAAAATAATTAATAATATTTCATAATAATAAAATGATTTATTATTATCATTAATAATTAATTTTTATAATAATTAAAAATTAAAAATTAATTAATATTAATTAATAAATAATAATATTTAATAAGTAACAATAATTATTAAAAATCATAATGAATAACAAAGATTAATTATTATAATTAATAATATTTAATAAGTAATATTAATTATTAATAATAATGATTTAAGAATAATAATTAATTGAAGATAATTAATCAACAATAATTTTTATTATAAAATAAATAATAATATTTATAATATTTAATTAAAAGTAAATTATTAATATTTCATAATAGTAAAAATGATTTATTATCATCATTAATAATTAATTTTTATAATAATTAATAATTAACAATAATTAGGTCACAACATATAATACATAATACTAATTCAAATTTAAGGGCATTTTAGTCTTTTGACATGAATATATGCATGCATTAAGTTAGTCATCCTTACTACACAACCAAACATCTATTACATAACACTACATAAACACTTAGGCATCCTTAAATTATGCAACTCCTTACTACACAAACAAACGCCCCCAAAGAAAGGGAGTTAATAATAGAAGCAAGAGAGAGAGTTGTTAGAGATGAGAAAGCAGGGTTATGCTCTTTATCTGGCTAGTTTGTCCGCGCCACACGACGGGCGTTGGGATTTGTTTTCTCACTCTCTCTCTCTCTCGTGTTCTCTTTCTCTACTATTTGTTTCTCTTTCTACAGATTGTGCGACTGAGGCCAGAAGAGATGGAGAAAAAGAGTCAGAGAGGGTTAGAAAAGGAGGATGATTAAAGACACAGAATTAGAAGGGAGCACTGCAACGCCGCCATGGAGTCTGCTGCCCCTCTCTTTCTCTCTGCCACTTGCCTCTCTCTCTCTCTCTCTATTTATGAGTTTTCCTTTTACACCTAACCCTCTCACCGTTTCCCACTCTTTCCACAATGGTGAGATGTTAGTAAAATTGCATGAACACCCACTCAAGTTCCTTTACTATGTTATTATATAACATTAAAGGCAATTACCATATAGTTAAATGTGAGCTTATTTAATAAAAATTAATAGATAAAATGCATACTTATGTTTATGTATCTTGACGTTATTTTGCATTAAAAATTACATACATATTTTATTGTCTTTCTTTTGAAAAAGATTTTTGATGTACCTTCATAAACACAGTTGATAGTAGATACTTTACATGTTTACATTACCCTCGCAAAGCTTCCTCGATATATATATGTTAATATGCATATATTGATATATATGATCCACTCAACTAAAAACGAACAAATTACTTCAATTAGTAAGTATGAGTTTTTAAAAGTAGCTCTTATCAGCAATGAAGTAGTATGCAAAATTTTGCAGGATTTAATGCTTTTTCTTATTTTAATTTGATTGTTCTAGAGGATAAATTTGTAAAATTTCGTAGGAGTAAAGACTATAAAAGAGCAAGCACCATCATTTTAGGAATAATTCAAAATGATGAGAAGGTGACAGTGTGAATTATAGTGGGAGTGATGAGAGTATTGGCACTACGATATTCTCCATTGGCATTAAGACACATACCTCTCCACTATTCCTTAATAAAACCATACCGGTACACTGGTACATAAATCACTAACTGCCCTACAAATTTAAATGAGGATTTGCTTAAGAAAATCGTGCCATGGATATCAGCTATACAAATTTTAATTATACGTCTGTGTGAGTGAGCTTGTCGGTGTGCCAACCAATTCCATATATAATTTAAACATTATTGAACATGAGTAAATTTATTGTGAACCACGATGCATCGAGGGTTCCGTGCACTATGACCGTTTGATCGGTAATTTTACAAATTGACAAATCTAAATTAACCAATCCAATCTATATATTGAAATCTCACAGCAAACAAAATTTTACAATTTTTTTAAATTTTTTTATTATTTTTTAAAGATTTTTAGAACACCATTTTGGCTACAAATTAGTGTATTTATAGCAAAACATGGCAAGCTTTAAAAAAATTAAAAAAATAGTAAATAAAAATTCAAAAATTATAAAATTTTGTTTGCCATGAGATTTCAATATATAGATTAGGTTGGTTAAATTATATTTGACAATTTGTAAAACCACCGGCCAAAACGGTCATGATGCACGAAAGCTTATATGAACCACAATAGATTTACTCTATTGAACATTTTAAGTAAAGACCTCAACCAATGTTTATATTAAAACAAATTCTGTATTGAGCCAACTTTTTATATGGACTGACAAAATAAATTATTTTTAATACTATGACGGATGTGATTGATCATGGCTCAAATCAGATTGAAAAAAAATCAATTGACTAAAAGAATGTCAAATTTATCGGAGGCCCTATAAATAACTTCATGTATAAATTTGATGAATCATTTAAACATTTATATTTGATAATATCTTCGTAAACGTTGAAGTTTTTCACATTTTTATTTTTAATTGCACTTGTTTGCGGCATAACTAATTAGACAGCTTTAGTGAAAATTGGATGGCTGCATTTTTGAGAAACTGGAGACAATTGCTTGTAAAAGAATTGGAAATGATTAAAGAAAGGAATACATATCAAATCTGGCTGCAACAATGGCCTTTTGGTCTCCATCAACGTAAAGAAATCTTCAGCCGTAGTTAGAAGATCAAACGGATCTGAATTTTCCACGTGGCATACAGGAGGCCGTCCTTGGTTTCCGCAAAACCCGGTACTTTTCTCTGTGACTATTACTTTAGAAGTATCTTTGTTTCATTAGCTGTTTGGTTTCTTCCAGTCTTTGTAAACTACAGAGAATCTTTGCTTAGGACCTCTCTAAAATTAAACCTTTGAGAAAACGGGAGGGGAAAAAAAGGAGATTTGGAGGGTTCCTTGAAAACGATCGACCACATGGTCATCCCAGGTTCGTACCCATAAAATAAATATTTTTGGTATAGGTTGACCAGATAACTTTTATTTTACAGACGTCATACATATCAAATAATTAACACAATACTTTTCCTCGTGACTTTGAATAAAATTGAGCATTATGAGACATCAACATATAAAAGACTAATAACATGAAATTATTGATATTGAAATAATTTGTGAATTTAACACTAAAAATATCGATTTGGCTTTAAATAATGAACTGAAACTGTTCCAATATCAACACATTCAAATATAAAATCTTTAGTATTTGTATGATTCAAGCAGAAAAAAATAATAAAAAGAAAATCAATTAAAAAATTTTTGATTTTTTTGACCAAACGTGTATATAATGCTTTTACTTGATAATGTTTATGTTAGAAAAAGGGTATGAAGTCGTTTTAAGCGGACTGTTTTCTAGGCAAAGGAGCGGACTGTTGCCAATGAGGGTCCTAGCGGGTCACTTACGAGGAAAGCGGACTGCTCAGATCGACTCCTATATAAATTTCTTTCCATAATCGGCTTGGCTCTCTTTATTGTTACGAATCTAAGTGTTCCTCTATAGAAGAGAGACTAGGGTTAGGTTTGAGAGGGAAGAAGCCAACCATGTGCTTGGAGCCATCGGGTGCACACGCACGAGTAGACCACTCGCACCCTTCTTGGAACCGTAATTGTTCTTCGATTTCCGTTGCGTGTTCTTAGAGGTAGCAATTCGATTCGTGGAATCGTCGATTGAGGGGGTGGCGAACCGAATTTTTGGATTCACTCTTCCTCAACCTCCTGAGGTCAGAACCGTCGTGGAAGAGGTATCTCGACAAGCCTCAACCTCTATCTTGTCCAATAAAAGTGAATCACTAACCAACCTAGCGAACCACCAAGACTGGGACAACTTCCCGGATAGTGGTCTTATCAATATGCATCTATGTGCAATAGGCTGCTCATGCCTTGAGCGATCCACTAGCCTTGTGACTAATGTGCAGACTGAAGGAGTACATGAACTTCGTAGGTCGAACGTGAGAAAGTACCCCGCCGGCGATTTGAGATTGAATGGTGGAAAATGTTCATGGCTGCTCTAGATTGATTAGTTCTGCTGAAGATGATGATAAGCCCAAACACAAAAGACTATTAAGGCTATCGATTCGCATGAACCAAAAAATGTGAAAGATGCACTTTCTAGTTGTGACTCTAAGGAATGGTTGCTGGCTATGAAAGAGAAGATTGATCAATGAAGAAGAATCAAGTCTGGAAGTTATTTGACATACCACGAGGTCGCAAGCCTATTGGGAGCAAATGAGTTCTCAAAATCAAGCTTAAAAGTGACAGGTCAATTGAGCATTACAAAGTTCAATTGGTCGCGAAGGGATTCACCTAATAAGTAGAGGGAGTGAACTATGAGGAAAACTTCTCACATGTGGTTAAGTTTGTCTTTATCTACTTGATCCTAACAATTCTTCGCTACAATGGATCTAGAACTATATCAAATGAACGTGGAAACTATATATGGAGAATTGCAAGAATAAATATATATGGTACAACACGATGGATTCGTGGTTGAAGGGAAGGAGCACAAAGTGTGCACAAAGGAAATGATCAATTTCCACTGTGGTATATCTAATTCTCTAAGTTATTATTATAAATTAGATATACATATATGTTTATACTGAGTTAAAACTCCATTTGACAATACTCTCTAAAAATAAAATAAAATACATTCTTAAACTACGAATTGATTTTTAGTCATGTTCTGCAATTAATATGAGCAATGATCGATAAAAATATAAGGATATAAAGTATGAGGAGTGTTCCAATGCCCACAATTTAAATGTCCCCAAATATCCCAAAACTTATTTTTTAGTTGTTTTTTTCAAAATACAAAATTCAAATTTCGAATCTAAACTGTTGATCGTACTCTATATAACAAGCGATGCATTTTCATATAAGTTTTATAAATTTTAAAGTTTATTTGATACTTGATCAAGAGATTGAATAATGAACGAATCTAGTTAAATATGATAGATTAATTATAATATATTCATATTTTATGCTCTTGATCAAGTTTTAAATAAACTTCAAAATTTACAAAACTTATATGAAAATGCATCGCTTGTTATATAGAATAACATCAGCAGTTTATATTTAAAGTTTGAATTTTATATTTTGAAAAAGCAACCAAAAAGTGAGTTTTGAAGCATTTGGAGCATTCAAATTGTGGGCACCGGAACCCTCCTCATATAGTATTGGTCCAAATGAAAGTTATGAGAAGAGTAATTTAGGGCATGTTTGGAACGCTAGGAATAAGACTTATTTCAGAATTGCTTATTTTGAAACATGCCAAACACATTTTGGAATAAAGAGAATAAGCTATTCAGTCTCCTTGTTCCAGTTCCAACAAAAAGTGGGAACTGGGTTGGAATAGGGTCACGGATGGATAAAAAAATATTAAAAGTATTTCTTCACTGATGAGGAGAGAGAAATATTTTTGCTTTCGTTGCCACACCTGACACCCCTTCTCCTCTCAAACCTACTCCCCCCCCAGTTCCTCCTCCTCCACTCCTTCGCCCCCTCCTCCGCCTCACTCTCGTCGCCTCCTTCCCCTCCATCCCCTTCTGCCTCTACCTCCTCCGCCCCTGCCTCAACCTCATCTCCTCCTCCGTCCGGTCCGGCCTCGACTAAGCCTGCAACCACCTCGCCGACCTCCTCCCCCCTGTGTCCCCTGCGGATGAAGTAATTAGGAAGACGATTAAAGATTGTAAAGCATGGATCTCCTATTGTTGATTTTAATTTCAAGTTACAGAATGTATTTGTTAGTTGAGTGCATAATTTTCATTTTATGATTAAATACTACTAATTATCCATAAACAATCATGCACAAACACGGATCTTGCACTAAGCCATTCACACAAGAGAGAAAGGTTCAAGGTATACCTCTCTTGAACTAGTAATCAAGAGGCTCGAACCGGCTAGGTTGTAGGTGGTTGTGCTCACGTCTAGCTCGCGCCTCCTTGTCGAATCACCTCGAGTCCACTTGGTATTAACCAAATCCTCTACAAGTTATGCTAGTAACTTGGAGGAAATGCCTAATCCCTAGCTTTCCCAATCTTCTAGCAAATGAACTAATTGATTTGAGGAAGAGAGGGGGCTCAACACATGAGCTAATGGAGAGGGAGAGAAGGGAGGCGCCGGCCACAAAGAGGAGGGGGCGGCTAGGGTTTGTGGGAGAGAGAGAGAGGGGGATTTGCTACCATATACCCCTTTATATAGAGCTCAAACCCTACCTACCTCTCAACACCTATTTACAACTTTGCCATCCCACCTACCACCATGCTATGGCCGGCCACATTATGGGCCCTTCATGGGCTATGTGCATTGCCTCTTGGGTCCACTTAATCACCTATTAAATGGCCCTTCTTGTTGCTCCCAATTTGACTTCCTATTGGGCCTTTAATTAACTATTTAATTAAAGCCCTATTAAATGCATATGTGTTGAAATAAATAATTATTAACTTAATAATAATTATTTAGGGATTAGATAATGCATTAATTTATTTCCATATGATCCCTTTGATTTAATTAATTATAACGGTCTACAACGCTATTTAATTAATTAATCAACTCATCATATTTTGCAATACCAATTATTGCAAATAAATAAATAATGCAAGCATGGTTAAAACACCAATTCTGTGTGACCCTTTGAGGATTTATGCTACGTTGGACATGGAGTTAAATCGCTATTTAAATCCAATAATCATAAGCGGTATCTAGCAACACGTTATGATTCCCAATTCGCATAAATAGTGTACAGCTACAATATTTCAATCCTGCATAAGAGAATAAAAGTATATCTCTATTTTGATTCCTATGCCTCACGATATCATCGTATAATCCAAGATAGGAATGTGTCATTCTTGCAGATTATACGTTTCTTGATCTAGAGATAATTGTATCAGTTGCTAGCAAACAATCTATCTCCATCAAGGGGCCCAAACAGATATCGTCACTCACTAAGTGAATTAATGAGGGACATACGATTTTCTTGACTATTTAACTTTTCCCCGCACAATTCAAGAGAACATAAATAACGTCCGTATAGCAGCCCTTATCGGGAATCAGCGGTAGACGATATTTATTGAACCTATCCTCATGTGGAAAAGATAAATATCTCAAACTTAGAATCAAAATCATAACGAAATAAATAATGACACCAAAACACAATCCATATATTTATTTCGTTGGGTCATGTCCTGTACTATGTTCAATTAACATAAACATATGCAATTAAGTTGGTTACTCTTAACCTTTGATTTATAGAACTTAATCAACACTTAACTTGCATACTAATCTTATTGATAATTAATGTTCCTTGTTAATTATCAAGATTATGGACGCTTTAGATTTATTGTTGTCATTTACTACTAAATGAATCACAGTGATCTATAATTCAGATCCTCAACCTGAATGAACTGTCAACACATAAATCAAGGAACAAATGATATAAAATCATCCATAACATAAAACCATAGAAGTAGCCAAAAAGATTGGCTTCTAGGACATATCTCTAACAATCTCCCACTTGGCCTAGAGTCAATCAACAGTGACTTCTAGCCAGTGTATAGTACTGAATGTAATATCCAAATATACATATCTCATACTAACGCCTAAATAAAAGATACAACTCAAAGCCAATCAGGCATACGCCTAATCCCCATGGATGCAACATGCAACTCATGCGCGGCTCGAGACAAAGGCTTTGTCAGAGGGTCCGCTGTGTTCGCGGCACCGTCCACCTTCTTGACCTTGACCCATCCGTCATTGACCAACTGACGGATGAGATGGAACCGTCGTAGAATGTGCCTAGTCTTCTGGTGAGACCTAGGCTCCTTGGACTGAGCTATGGCTCCCGTATTGTCGCAGTAGATATCCACTGGACCCGAGATGCTTGGAACCACCTCTAGCTCGGTCAAGAACTCCTTGATCCATACGGCCTCTTTTGCTGCTTCACCAGCCGCTAAGTATTCCGCTTCGGTGACGGAATCGGCCGTAGTGTCTTGCTTGGAACTCTTTCAACTTACGGCACCACCATTAAGCAGAAATACAAAGCCGGACTGTGATTTGGAGTCATCTCGATCGGTTTGGAAACTAGCATCGGTGTAACCAGTTACAACGATCTCTTGGTCTCCACCGTAAACGAGAATGCTCTCCTTGGTTCTCTTGAGATACTTGAGGATATTCTTGACTGCGGTCCAATGTGCCATGCCCGGGTTGGCTTGGTATCGACTAGTCACGCTAATCGGATGTGCCACATCGGGGCGAGTGCATAGCATGGCATACATAATCGATCCGACTACAGATGGATACTTGAATCGCTTCATGTACTCCCGATCTGTCTCCGTTGTCGGACCTTGAGTCTTGCTCAAGTAAATGCCATGTGACATAGGCAAGAATCCCTTCTTGGAATTCGCCATGTTGTGTTTTTGCAACACCTTGTCAATATATGCATCTTGGCTCAATCCTAACATCCTCTTTGATCTATCTCTATAGATCTTGATTCCTAGGATGTAGGCGGCCTCGCCCAAGTCTTTCATTGAGAACACTTTCTTCAATGAATCCTTGACTGCATTCAATTCGGGAATATCATTCCCGATCAAGAGTATATCGTCAACATATAGAACAAGAAACACAACCATGCTCCCACTAAACCTCTTGTAGACACAAGGTTCCTTTTCACTTTGAGAGAAGTTCAATTTCTTGACTTCCTCATCAAAGCGCTTGTTCCAACTCCGTGATGCTTGCTTCAATCCATAAATGGATCGTTGAAGCTTGCATACTTTGTTAGCATTCTTTAGATCCACAAAACACTCGGGTTGTGTCATATACACATCCTCTTCCAAATTTCCATTTAGGAAGGCGGTTTTGACATCCATTTGCCAAATCTCATAATCATAGAATGCGGCAATTGCTAACATGATCCGAATTGACTTGAACATGACGACGGGCGAGAAGGTTTCTTCATAGTCAATACCATGAATTTGCTTGTAACCTTTCGCTACAAGTCGTGCTTTGTAAATGGTCAAGTTGCCATCCATGTCGACCTTTCTCTTAAAGATCCACTTGTTCTCAACGGGTTTTACTCCGTTGGGAAGGTCAACCAAGGTCCATACCTTGTTGTCATACATGGATTGCATTTCGGATTCCATGGCTTTTAGCCATTCCTTGGAGTCGGGTTTCTTTCTCATGTCATCAATGGTCAAAGGCTCATCGTTCTCCATAACGAGAATGTCGTGCAAACCTAAATATCTTATAGGTGGACGACTTGGCCTTGCCGATCTTCGTAGGGTAGAAGTTTGAGGTTCTTGAACTTGTTCCACAACGGTTTGTGGACTTTGTTCTTGAACTTCAAGTGAAGGTGCTTCCTCAACATCATCGACTCGCGATATGTTTGAGTTTTCATTTGAGGGAGCTTGTTCGTGAATCTCTTCTTCCACAACAACTTGTGGAATTGGTTCGGCTACAATCTCATTCGGTGCATCCACATTTTGTGCAACCTCATTTGGCACCACATTGGGAACAACCACATTGCCTACTTGAGGCATGCTTTGTTGTTGCGGTTCTTGAATTTCTTCAATCACCACGTTGCTCCCACTACTTCTTCTTGAGAGAAACTCCTTCTCCAAGAACACACCATAACGAGCAACAACTATCTTGTTCTCGTTGCGGTTATAGAAGTAGTAACCCTTCGTTTCCTTAGGGTATCCTACGAAATGACATTTGTCCGATTTGGGTCCAAGCTTATCGCTCACTAGCCTTTTCACATAAGCTTCACAACCCCAAATCTTGAGAAACGACATGCTTGGTTTCTTCTTAAACCAAAGCTCATAGGGCGTCTTCTCAACGGACTTTGATGGAACACGGTTTAATGTAAAAGTTGCGGTTTCAAGGGCGTATCCCCAAAAGGACATAGGCAAATCGGCTTGGCTCATCATTGATCGAACCATGTCAAGCAAAGTTCGATTCCTCCTTTCGGATACACCATTCCATTGTGGTGTTCCGGGTGGAGTGAGTTGTGGAACGATTCCACACTCCTTTAGATAGTTGCCAAACTCATGGCTCAAGTACTCACCACCTCGATCGGATCGTAAGACCTTGATCTTTCGACCAAGTTGGTTCTCAACTTCATTCTTAAATTCTTTGAACTTGTCAAAGGATTCGGATTTGTGACGCATCAAGTAGATATACCCGTATCTACTATGGTCATCAGTGAATGTGATGAAGTATGAATAACCACCACGCGCACAAATGCTCATAGGTCCACATACATCGGTATGTACAAGGTCTAACAAGTCATTTGCCCTTGTCCCTTTGTTAGGAAAAGGCGCTTTGGTCATCTTTCCCATCAAACAAGATTCGCATGTGTCAATTGGCTCGAAAGCGAATTGATCCAAGATACCAACGGTTTGTAATCTCTTGATGCGTTTCTCATTGATATGACCTAAGCGGCAATGCCACATCAAAGTTGCATTCTCATGTGAAATCTTACGTTTCCTATTGTCATTCTCAACACTCAAGATAAGTCCGCTAGAATCAAGCAAATAAAGACCATTCAATAAATGCGCATCACAAAAACGAACTTCATTTCGAAACAAGGTCAACAACTTGTTCTTTATTACAACATCAAAACCATCCATGTCCAAACAAGAGATAGAGATAATGTTTCGAGTGATAGAGGGAACTAAAAATACATTCTTTAGTTCCAACACAAAACCGGAAGGTAAAGTTAAATCCACGCTCCCAATGGCCATAGCGGAGATGCACGTGCCATTCCCGACGCGGAGTTGAACTTCACCTTTCTCGAGCCGCCTCCTATTCTTTAGGACCTGCACATTTCGACAAATGTGAGCACACGAACCGGTATCGAATACCCAATCGGTGTTAGAGGTAGCGAGAAGGGTTTCGATGACAAATATACCTGAAGAAGAAGGTTGGACGGTTCCCGCCTTCTTGTCGGCAAGGTACTTGGGGCAGTTTCTCCTCCAATGACCCTTGTTGCTACAGTAGTAGCAAACGGTCTCGGGAGTGGCCGGGTTCTTCTTCTTCTTGGAACCCACGGGAGCACCCTTGGCCGAACCTTGGGGCGTCACCGGGCCTTTGCCCTTCTTGGCTTTACGGCCTCGCTTCTTGATCTTCTTGCTCTTGTCACTCACGGCAAGAACATCCTTTGGGCCCTTCTCCTTCTTGAGACTATCCTCCGTCTCAACGAGCATGTTTTGGAGATCATCCATGCTCTTGTCCATGCCATTCATCCGGTAGTTCACAACAAAACCGGTGAAGCTTGGAGGGAGGGAGTTGAGAATGAAATCTTGAATCGCACCCGTAGGAAAGGGCGTATCAAGCTTTTCGAGCTGCCGAAACAACCCCGCCATCTTCATGACGTGTGGCCCGACTTCATGACCCTCCGCCAAGCGAGTGTTGGCGACGGCCTTGATGAGACGGGCCCTTTCGGTGCGGGCCTTGGTTTGGAACATGTTCTTGAGACGAGTGATCATTTCAAACACTCCATAACCACTATCGATGAACTCCTTTTGGAGTTCCGATTCCATGACCGCAACCATCAAGACCGACATCTCCATGTCGTCATTGACGTGCTTCTCATATTCCTCTTGCTTATCCTTTGGATCGGTGTCCTTAGGAGCAGAGGGAATCGGAGTGGAGAGGAGGTACTCCCTTTTCTCAAACCTAAAGGCAAGCCTTAGGTTGCGGTGCCAATCCAAGAAATTAGCACCGTTAAAGGCGAGTTTCTCTTTCTCAAGAAGAGAACGAAGCGTTAAAGAGGAGGAAGACATCTACAACAATTATCGAATTAAAGGTCAATTAGTTTTATGTTTTTAGTTTTAACAAAAGTAAAACTTTCACTACACTTTTAAAGTCCCTAAGTATAGTGATTTCCAAGACCCCTATTTTCATCAAAATGGACCTGCTATGGCACGTCATCCAAAATGATTAAATAAGGTAGGTTCTCCAACCAATCATCTTACCATGACTCTTGGTTCGCATCGGCGAACTTCGCCCCGATGTCCAAACTCTAGTTGGGTCCATCGAAAAGTCACTTCTCACTATTTGCTCCTTGCAAATCTTATCTATTTGCACCCCGACTACCGAATTGGCAATCATGACGTCCGCTTGGGCGGACCGCGCCATGAGTGACAATCGGCGTGAAGGGGATAGAGAGAAGGAGGGCGATTTAACTTATTCGTTTTAGTTTGGGACAAACAATTCATATGACACTTTGTTTGGTGGTCGTGTAAGCATACACCCATACCTAACCTAACAAAATAATCATATAAGCATCTCATAGTTGTGGGTTTGTATGGCTCCCGCTAGCATTAGTTTCGCCACATCGTCCATGGAGCAAAACTAATCTAATTCTTGCCCTCCCACTAAATTCTATAAGGATCTAAATCCTATATAAAATAAAGGTGCAAAATACATGTGAAAACATCCTATTCCCATCCTAACCTTAGGGGCATGCAAGCCTCACAAGTTACATCAAAAATTAATCAACAAATTAATTAATTAATGGCACCAAAGGCCGCATTACAAACATTCACACATGCATTCATTACAACCACAAGGCATTGAGTCTTGAGCCATACTAAACCCACTATCCACCTACAAAACAAAGTTAGCACATACAAGAACTTTGTTTCCAATTAACGATTTTCAAGCATCTTTGCGTATCGTTTGCCATAAGTAAATTTCGTGTACAAATCCTCAATTTTAAACAACAAAACTTGTTTAAATTCATTTAGAAAGTTCTTTCAACATCCCATAACAGAAAGGAGATCAAACAAGGAGTTTTCTAATTAATTTCAACTAGTTTGAATATTTAGAAAAACAGTAATTTATTAAAAAACGTAACTAATGGAATCCAATAAAAGCAAAGGTTTTAGGTCTCCAAAAATTCTCAAATAAATTACTTAAGCTCCTTATCATAGTTGTGATTACCAGTAAAAATTTCAAGAAGAGATCTTACACCATCTGGGAGAATCAAAAATGACAAATCTCTTACAAGTGCACGAAACACCGTTATGAGATTTTCAGATTATCCTCTCAACCATTTGGTCTGTTAGACCACCTTCTAAACAGTTTTTATATATACAATATACATAGAAAAACTTGCTTAATCTATAGCCTAACTATTCATGAAAAGAAAACCACCAAGTTTAGTTCAAAAAGTTCGAGTTACTAACTAAACAACCAACAAATTCTGTACTGGAACAGACTGTCGATCGAAAAGTTCTAACCTAGTTGAAGGTCCTAACTTCCACGAAAAATTATGAAATTAATTTTCCTGGAATCCTAACTCAAAATAGAACAACTCCATTTAAACAGAATTTTTAAAGGAGTTCTCAGTTGGTACAGTTTATTAGAACAATCGATTTGCTCAACAAACTGGATCTGACAAGTTCTTCCTTTTCATACTTGAAAACCCACAAATTAATCTGAGCCATGCAACAAATTTTACATGCTCAGAAAGAGCTTCAAGTTCTCTTTAAATCTAGCCATAGAACACTGGTACTTATATTCAAAATATAAATCTTTCAAGCCATTCAAACAGGACAGTGCAAGCAGAAACTGGTTCTGCGCACTGTCGCCATTTTATTCACAGTAAATCCATACTAATTCAGAAAAATGTGAATCTAACGCCAAAAGAATCAAAATCCACAGATCTACAACTTTCATGTAGATGGAAAAAACTTCCAGAGAACTTATCAAAGCGAAAAACGCGAAACAACACAGAAAATACCATTTCCAGACAGCAAACAAACGCATCATCTCTACTAATCCGTTAATTAGCCAATTTCTCTTAATTAAGTGTCAAAATAGCTTAAGTACGACCATGTGCTCTGATACCACTGTTAGTTGAGTGCATAATTTTCATTTTATGATTAAATACTACTAATTATCCATAAACAATCATGCACAAACACGGATCTTGCACTAAGCCATTCACACAAGAGAGAAAGGTTCAAGGTATACCTCTCTTGAACTAGTAATCAAGAGGCTCGAACCGGCTAGGTTGTAGGTGGTTGTGCTCACGTCTAGCTCGCGCCTCCTTGTCGAATCACCTCGAGTCCACTTGGTATTAACCAAATCCTCTACAAGTTATGCTAGTAACTTGGAGGAAATGCCTAATCCCTAGCTTTCCCAATCTTCTAGCAAATGAACTAATTGATTTGAGGAAGAGAGGGGGCTCAACACATGAGCTAATGGAGAGGGAGAGAAGGGAGGCGCCGGCCACAAAGAGGAGGGGGCGGCTAGGGTTTGTGGAAGAGAGAGAGAGGGGGATTTGCTACCATATACCCCTTTATATAGAGCTCAAACCCTACCTACCTCTCAACACCTATTTACAACTTTGCCATCCCACCTACCACCATGCTATGGCCGGCCACATTATGGGCCCTTCATGGGCTATGTGCATTGCCTCTTGGGTCCACTTAATCACCTATTAAATGGCCCTTCTTGTTGCTCCCAATTTGACTTCCTATTGGGCCTTTAATTAACTATTTAATTAAAGCCCTATTAAATGCATATGTGTTGAAATAAATAATTATTAACTTAATAATAATTATTTAGGGATTAGATAATGCATTAATTTATTTCCATATGATCCCTTTGATTTAATTAATTATAACGGTCTACAACGCTATTTAATTAATTAATCAACTCATCATATTTTGCAATACCAATTATTGCAAATAAATAAATAATGCAAGCATGGTTAAAACACCAATTCTGTGTGACCCTTTGAGGATTTATGCTACGTTGGACATGGAGTTAAATCGCTATTTAAATCCAATAATCATAAGCGGTATCTAGCAACACGTTATGATTCCCAATTCGCATAAATAGTGTACAGCTACAATATTTCAATCCTGCATAAGAGAATAAAAGTATATCTCTATTTTGATTCCTATGCCTCACGATATCATCGTATAATCCAAGATAGGAATGTGTCATTCTTGCAGATTATACGTTTCTTGATCTAGAGATAATTGTATCAGTTGCTAGCAAACAATCTATCTCCATCAAGGGGCCCAAACAGATATCGTCACTCACTAAGTGAATTAATGAGGGACATACGGTTTTCTTGACTATTTAACTTTTCCCCGCACAATTCAAGAGAACATAAATAACGTCCGTATAGCAGCCCTTATCGGGAATCAGCGGTAGACGATATTTATTGAACCTATCCTCATGTGGAAAAGATAAATATCTCAAACTTAGAATCAAAATCATAACGAAATAAATAATGACACCAAAACACAATCCATATATTTATTTCGTTGGGTCATGTCCTGTACTATGTTCAATTAACATAAACATATGCAATTAAGTTGGTTACTCTTAACCTTTGATTTATAGAACTTAATCAACACTTAACTTGCATACTAATCTTATTGATAATTAATGTTCCTTGTTAATTATCAAGATTATGGACGCTTTAGATTTATTGTTGTCATTTACTACTAAATGAATCACAGTGATCTATAATTCAGATCCTCAACCTGAATGAACTGTCAACACATAAATCAAGGAACAAATGATATAAAATCATCCATAACATAAAACCATAGAAGTAGCAAAAAAGATTGGCTTCTAGGACATATCTCTAACAGTATTGTCAGTATAGGATTGTACATGGTGCTTTGTGATAGATGCTAAAGCACGAGGCCTTGGGGCTCAACTATTTTTTTTCTATTTTGTTGGTTTTATTTTTTATTTTTATATTTTCTTGTTCAACTGGTTTTTTCTGGTTTTATCAAAAAACACTTTTGAGACCGGTACAGAGATACATTATGCATGCTTCTTTGTTAGATGGCGCCAAACAAAAGATAGTAGGCAATATAATGCAAAAGTTAGTTGAAAAATATAAATAACAAATTATTATTCTATATATTTTTTTTATTATTCTTATTCTTAGCTAACCATCCCAAACAACATCAAGAATTACATGAATTAGCAATTTTTCACCATTTCTTATTCACTACCCTTATTCGTAAACAAGCTATTCTATTCTTATTCACCACACTTCCAAACACACCCTTAGTTATTTTTCATTTTTTTGTCTACCAAATATGTCCTTTTGCTTAAACATCAAGCCATACATCCACTTATACAATAGTAATAAAAAAAATCTTAAAATGCAAATTATTTATCGTTGAATGAATGGAAACATTATTTTTTTTTAAATTCTTCTACAGGAGTTTTATTGAAAAAAAACTCAATAAAATCTTGAACCAGATGCATCATAATAAAAATTTCTTGGATTAATTTTTGAATGACGGAGTTGGTTTATATGTTTCTCACTGTATACCAACCTGTAAGAAATTGAATTCAAAAGCTTGTGGAATATTATTACCTACCAACTTATTAGCTGAGTTCATGGTATAAAAAAAATAAAAAATAAAACTTTATTTACAGTTGTATTTAGAAAATAACATCAGTAAAAATTTATTTTATAAGCCAAAAAGATTCATAATCAGCGGTTCTTGCCACAAGAGTGTGCCAATAAACTGCGTGTAAATTATCATACTTTACACACTATATAACTGCGTGTTGTTAGTTCTAATTAATAAACACTAAAATATATTATTTTTAATCTATTATGATAAGTTTTTTTTTTATCAAGATGTAAATTATAAGTTTCAAATCCCCAGCACATCTTAAGTTAAGAGTAATTGGCTGTTATATGATTGGAATCCACAAGCACTGAAAGTGTGCCAATAAAAGTTTGGTAAGCCATTGAGCATTGCCCCCATGTCTATAAAATTAGTTTCCAAGGTTAAGTGGCGTTAATTTGGTGATCATTTTTTTAGCCTGGGAAATATATTACAACATAACTTTAAATAATACATGCAGCAGGGGCATTCGAGAAGACAAAGTAATAAATTAAAAAGCTTAAGGATTAAACTTACAGTAAAATAGCTTGTGTTTGGGACGATTATAGAACAAAATAAAATACATATATAATTGAGGTTTATTAGTATGATAATGAATATATAAATGAAAACTTATCCGACTACAATAGAAAGAAAATAAGTTAATTAAGTTGACTTACCAATTATTAATTACCAGATCAACGTAGATAAATATATTAAACCAACAGATCACCTCATGTGTTTTGCCGCCTCATGACTCCCATTATTCCAAAATGGTTTACTTGATTACTTGTCAGTTATGTAATAAAAACAATCAGTTACGGAGAAAAGCAAAAATTTGAAGTAGTAAGAATAAGATAAATATTAATTTTTAAATAATAATATATAGGCATTTGGATTGCGAATGAAATAGTACAAATGAATATATGGTGTATTTTTTTCTAAAATAATTTATCTGAATATAATTTCGTATTCATCAATAACATTGCTCCCTTGAATTTTGACTCGGCAAATTATGGTGCAATGGCATTCAATCTTATAATAAAACATGTATGTCTGAAGGCACTATTTTCCAATTGTTTAATGGCGTATCCTTCTTTTCCAAAAATAATTGAAGACAAACAACAAAAAATGTATTTTTTTAAGGCACAACCTTGCCACTTCTTCTTTATTGAAAATTCAATTTTCAATTTAAATAGCGTTTATAGCAGCCGCTTTTGCGGTAATATTTGATATATTGCTACACGGCTATAAATTTAGTGCTTCGTCTGATGGCGCAATCTATAGCGGGTTATAGCAGCGAAATTACGGTAAATAGCAGAGCTATGGTGGTTTATTAGTGGAAACAATGGTCTAATTTATAATCTGATGATATAGTATTAGTATTTTAGGTATATTTTTCACATACGAACTCCGATTGGCATATTTCAAAGTTCTATGGAAAGCTTATAAAATAAACTACAACTTTTAAGTTTTGAATTTTTCATATTCTAATAATTTAATGATCAAATATGCATAGAAAAGATATATAATTTTAGTTGACATTAATTATTTGCATGGAAATATTTTTATTTTTTATTTTAGACCAAATTAGACCTTCAAAATATACTTGCATGTGCAGATCTGCTATGGTCTGATAGCGGCTGCTAAATGAACACTATCTGGTATTCACTATGATATTAGTTTGTCCGCTGCGAATTCGCTAACCGCTATTTAAATCATTCGTTGAAACTAAAAGCGTAAGATCGTTGATGTAAATTAAATTGGAATCAAAACTATTCATTTAAAAATCTTGGGCAGTTAAAACGTACTATCTACATTAAATTGTCAAAAAAAAAAAAACACTACTTAAATTGTATGAGAGCCGGAGGGAATCGACGCTGTAGGAACAGGAGAGAAGCCGAATGTCAGGGATTGCAAGGTGCAGAAAATGCAGCTTTAGGATATACGTGGAGTACTACGGATGAATTTTACTTTATTGTATCGCATTTAATGCTGCGCCGAACCGTAAATCCACGGTATATGTCCACTGGGCCCCACCCTAAATAGGCGTGCCCATTGTTTTAGTCTTCCTATTGCGCTCCAGTCATCAATTTACTGGCATGTCCATTAACTTGAATTTTAGGCATGCGGCTCTTATTTAAGTTTAGTTCTGCTCCATATTGTTTCCTGCGGAGAGATTCAATATTTATGTTTGGTGTCTCATTATGGTGTAATTTTTGTTTTCTAAATATTTTAAATTACAAATGTTTGAATGATAAATGAATTAATATGAACTGTGATAATGTTCTATGGCAAATGCAGTTCATTCACATTTTAATATTTTATGTTATACAAAATAAAAAAGTGAAAAATTCAGCGGTTTAAATGAGTTATAGTAAAATATTTCCTGAGTTCTTATATTTTGAACACAACAAACTCAATATTGTTTAATTTTTGTAACGTGGATGCATTATTTTAAAAGTAAAATAAAGTAAGGGATCACATTTTAATATTTTATAAATAATTTAACCCTGAACGTTCTATAAAACATTAAACATAAGACGTTGATTTTGAATAAGTACCATTAATTTGTTCCTCTAGAAACTCAAAAGCTGTTATGGGATGCATGCATTTGTGTAAAAAAGGAAAAAAGTTGATATGTCACAAACCTTTTAACTTTTAATTTAACAGTGTTAGTTTTGGGAAATGCATGATCAACAAACAAGACATTAAATTTGCTGAAAACAACCCATCATTTCAATTTTTGTCAGGAAATAAAGAAGCACCCAAAAGCAAGTGATTAATATATGTACGTATAAGTAGAGAGACAAAACAAGTCCAAAAAGCAGATGAAATAGTCATGTTGTAACTAATTTTCCCCCCTATCGAGAACCCAATTTTATTTGTGGAGATGTTTGGTTTAAGTCTTTTCTTTTTAATTCTTATATAGTGAAAATACATTTATTAGCTACTAATACACAGTGTATCATGTTACAATCCGTATCAGAAAATCCGAATATAAAAAATGGTTTTTTTGAATGATAAAAAATGGAATGCTGGTGAAAGATATGTAAAAAGGGGTGAGTCTCAACTCTCAATGATGCAAGTGTTTTGTCTCTCTTACAACCTCGAGCCCTGTGCTGCCTCTCAGGAGAGTTGACCCTTTTTCTTCTCTTTCTTTCTGCTTCTTTTCTTTTCTCTTTTTCCTTCTCTTTCCTGGCTGGCATATATACCATGAAGAATAGAATAGAAGCACCATTAATTACTTCAGGCCCACTTACTGTTAACTATTTTAAACAAGCAATTCTGTCTTATCACCTCTTAACTTGTTGTCTCAAAAAGTTTGCATCTCAAAATTTGTATTCAAGACTAAGCTAGGCCATTAGTAAAGTTGGATGAAGCATCTATTGATTCTATTTACAATTTGAAAAACAGATCCCTGAAATGTAATGCAAATTTGATAAGTGTTTCATAAAGTAGAATTGATGTTTTTCTGTTGTCATCATTCAAACCCAGCAAACTGTCAGGTTTTTCACCAAAAGCAGTGCTCCGATCAATATCCACTTTTGTTTAAAAATGTGCACAGGCCTTAAATATTAATTTATATTATATATGATATGTGTTTTTGTATATTTGGAACGACAAATAGTTGTGTTATATGCTAATAATTTCAAATAAAAATCAAATATTTTAGGCAGATCCCAGCGGTATACGTACGTACGTAAATAAGTAGACAATTTAACTGCATGTGATTAACATTGAAGAATTCGTGAACATGCAAAGCGGACATGGCTACTCTAAGCTGTTAGTTAAATCGAGGGAATTATTGCAAAATTTATTATTAGGGGAAAAAAATATATAGGTATCAGTACTATGAAAGTTCGGGATTGGTGTCCCCAATGCTAACAAACTGGGAATCCATGTGAAGAATATTTAATTGAGAAAACGTGTTCGTATTAACACACTAACCAACAAAAGAAATTTAGATTTTAGACTTCCAGCGCAGCAATTATATATGCGTCGCATTCATTCTTTAATAATATGACAGTTTGCGCGCATGCATAATTGATGTGTTGCTACTTGTTAGTCATCATTTGATCCATAATAATTAGAGGTATCACTTACCAAAAACTTATCTTGGATTTTAAGTTTTTAACAGTATACTTTCAAATTAATTTAACAAGCTTGAAAACTAAAAAAAAAAAATCTCACAACTATGCTGCTAGGTATATATAAATAGGCTATTAATTATTCGAATTCATACAATTTTAGCACTGTTTAGTGATGCATCAAAAGCAATTAATTTCAAACCAATTTAATCATTTCTATAGACATCATATCTGTATTTTGTTTTTTCTTAGTCCCTAGTTTAATTAAAAAGTTAGTTAGCAGTAGTTTTTGGTTAATTAGTTAGGTCAAGATTAGTTAATATCATTAAATTAATATATCCAAGGGATTTTTATATAAATCGACATCACAATAAAAATTCGTTAATAATGCACTTACAACTGTTTTTATTAAAACCGGAATTTATTTTTGAATTATTATGTTGGAATATTTAATGTGGCCTATGACAATTAATGTGAGCCAAGTTCATTTAAGATAATTAACTAAAGGGTGCATCATAATTTGATGGAAATTCTGATGGACCAGATTCATTGTACTTGATCGCTTTGGTTGCCTCAGCATTAAATACTCTATAATTTGAAATTTTAAGGCATCATTTTCCATAATTCTGCCATTAAGAAATTTCAGTAAAGAAAAGAGAAAAACGCCATTATTGACCATCATTATGGCTGAGGAAAACTCAAAGAAGATCAGTACTAACGCTTCCGCCTAACGATTAACGATTTCTGCTCTTCAATTCGTAAGTTCTATACTCTTATTTTGTTATTTTATATGATTTACGGATCCTGAAAATTATGTTCTTATTTGTAAACACGCTAAATTAATGATTACGTCTATCATTTGGTATCAGAGCAGTTCGTAAATTCATATAAGATATAGTATGATTAATTTTTGTATTTGATTTATTAGAGTTTTTTTTTACTTTTCGTTTTTACTATGTGTGCAATTTGGAGATGCGTAAGAAATCTATCTTTATTTTTTATAATTATGGTTCATCTCTTCAAGGATGTACACCAAACAAATACTCTTAATGATTAAATACAAAATTGTTGTGTAATTTAATTGTCCAAATTTAATTAGATCCTTTGGACAAATGTCTCTATGTCGTTATTGTCCATGATTTGATCCACAAAAGTTTTTCCAACTTTTGTACGTGTTTACTCGTTTTCATTAATTTCCTGATATTAGCATCCCTCTAAAGCCATCCAATTTTATTTTATTTCGTTAAAAAAAATTGAAAGGTTGTTATTCTTAACCAATTACGTGCATGGCTTTTCATTTAATGAAGGTTTCATATATAATGGATTTTGTTTCCATTTGTTAAATGATATATTTTTTATTAAATGCTAATTTCGCATAGGATGATTTGCTGAATTCAAGACAATATTGGTACGCATTAATTACTTGTTGTAATGGGTCCCACTGAAGTTAGGCATCAATTCTTTATGATCGGAATTGCTTTCTTAAACTTAATAAAGACAACCTACGGATATGTTGTTATTCTGTTATAAATAACAACATCTTCTTATTCTATATAGTCTTTATTTTGGATGGGTAGATATAAATTTTCAGCATAATTTGGATGAAGATTTTTAATTAGAATTGTTGAATTGTAGTCATCATCAATTCGATTAAATTTTCATGCGTTTCGTTTTGTAAACTTTAATTAATCATTCTAATCCCATCAAGTGGTATACTAAATGATTAAGCAACCGTCAGTTAATGATCAATAGTGAAATCTATTTCACTTTTACTTAGTTTCACTGGTTGATAAGTTATGCATTTATGTATAGGATTAAGAAATTGTGCATTTACGAAATTATGCACTTATGTTTATAGATTAATTTGGATATTAATTATTAGTCCATATTTTGTACTGATTCAATATCTATTAAAATTTATGGTGTCGTATGTACTTTTGTATACAACGGCCCAACGGAAGTTTATTATAAATTTTGCATATGAATAATTAACCATATTATATTACTTTTAATAATTTGGTCATTATCAATTTTACCAACTTTAATTGTAATTATCATTTTATTAAAAAGGAAGTGTGTGATATTTTTGTTTATATATATCACAATAAAGTTTTACATTTAATAAATTATGAATGTCAATTTAAATAAATTAAATTGTCATTTCAATTTATTAAGTGGAATTTCATTTATGATTCAATTTGTTTCTACCCAACGGTGATGCAAATTGATTTTTATGGAAAAACTATCATGTCAAAACTGAAATTTTTGGTGTTTTATTATTAATTTCAGATTGACGAATTTTTATTCCTCTTATAGTTGTTCGATTCTATTGTATTATTTGTGATATTTTAATTTACATATCACTATAATGTTTATATTTAATAAATATTAAGGATGTCAATTTGAACAACTTTAATTGACATTATAGTTTATTAAATAGAATTGTCTCATTATCTTCAATTTATTTTCTGCCCAACGGTGATATAAATTGAATGTGAGGAACTATTATTTAAAAACTGAAATTTAATTGGCGTTTTATTAATTATTTCAGTTTAATTTATTATTAGTTCTTTGATTATATTATGTGAATTTTAGTCGACTATTAACCACTTTATGTTTCCTGACTTTTACAACATCAAATAAAACTAATTATTCCAACTTAAAAAGAACCAATTGAGATTTGTCTTGGTATTTTGAAATTAAACCAGACATTATGAAAAGATTATGCTGCAATTATCAATAAAGGCAGCGATGATGAAATACTAAATTTTCTAAATTATATCTCAAATTTGATGAGGTCAAGTTTGGATTTAGAGAAAATATTATAAATCAATGTATATATCTCAGGGTTAGTGGGAGTAATTTATCATTCTCATTTTGTACGTGGATGATATTTTATTAGTCAATAAGAAATTCACATTAGGTTATTTATTTGTGCTTGTATATATAATGATTACTTTTATGGAAGAGTGTTGAGCAGTTTATAATGTCATCTTCCACTATGCAAGCAGAATTTTTGTGGCATTTTGTAAGGTCACTTATCTTATTTTTGTAATAACGTGACTGCTATTTTGTCTTATAAGAACAACAAATCAAGCAAGTGTCTATTGGATCAACATTAAATATCTTGTTGTTAATGACAAAGTCAAAGATGATATTATATCAATACAACATATTAATTCGAGAGTTATGTTAAATGATTATCTCACTAAAGTATTACCACCCATTTTTGCCGGCACAGGTCTGGTTGCTAATTATGATTTTGTTGTATTGAATTATGTATTAAGTTATGATATGAAGCTTCAAATTATGACTTTGACTTTGAATTATGAAATATGCTTATTTCTTATGTTGCGCATTATGTTTAATTTAAGCAAATTTACTTAAGTGGATCAAATGAATTGTATCAACCATTTGTTGGAAAGAATATCATTTCTAAAATTAATGGGGTCAAATAACAGTAATAGTTATTTTGATTGTATTAGTTTAGTTTGGTATTTCTATCTGAACAAGATTTAAGATTATATTGGCCAATTTTGAATTTGTGCTTAATTATGATATTTTCAGTATAGGCCAAGTGGGAGAATGTTGGAATATTTAATGTGGCCTATGACAATTAATGTGAGCCAAGTTCATTTAAGATAATTAACTAAAGGGTGCATCATAATTTGATGGAAATTCTGATGGACCAGATTCATTGTACTTGATCCCTTTGGTTGCCTCAGCATTAAATACTCTATAATTTGAAATTTTAAGGCATCATTTCCCATAATTCTGCCATTAAGAAATTTCAGTAAAGAAAAGAGAAAAACGCCATTATTGACCATCATTATGGCTGAGGAAAACTCAAAGAAGATCAGTACTAACGCTTCCGCCTAACGATTAACGATTTCTGCTCTTCAATTCGTAAGTTCTATACTCTTATTTTGTTATTTTATATGATTTACGGATCCTGAAAATTGTGTTCTTATTTGTAAACACGCTAAATTAATGATTACGTCTATCATATTAAACATACAAACATTGAGCCCCTTAAAAAAAACCTCCACTTTTATTTTCACCTACCTAGAATTATTAGCTCTTCTATGGTTATCTTAATGGATATCCAATTAAAAATATTTACTCCGGCGTATACTCAACACTCTCTTGCAACAAATAACCGTCTAAAATATAATGTCTATTGTAACACATAACTTGGTTTACCTTTTATGCGACATACAATTATGATATTGTTCCCTTGTATTATTTCAAAGCAGAGATTATAATAATTTAAGTGGTCATGGTATGTTATTTTATCTTTCATTTTCTTCTCAATAAAGGGTTATATATATTAGGTAACCGTAGCCATACGCAAAACTAATTGGTACACTTTTGTGAAATATAGCACGCTGGTTCTCAACTTCAAATGGAAGTTAATAATATAGATATATTCCTTTGGTTGAAAAAAAAAAAAAACATATTAGCTGTCACAATGAAGCTTGCTCGACATTATTCGCACATTCGTTCATTAATTAACACATATTTAAGCTATACTAAATTGAAATAGACAAAACAAGACAACTAGATTTTTAAATTTTGCTTTTTCGTCATGAATTAATTTTACCAACCGCAAGAAAATAAAGACCAACGCTCTTCTTAGTTTTCGAGTGACTCTAGCTTTTGTATTATTGTGTTTATAAGCTCTCTTCCCTATTTCAAGTAGGGCTGTCAAACGTTTACAACGGCAACGGAAACATACATTTTCGTTATCCGTTACGTTTGAATAACGTTATAATTAAAATTTCCGTTGGATGTTACGTTTGAGGGACGAAATGAAATTTGTATTCGTTGAACGTTCTGTTATGGTAAACGTGCATAACGTTCAACAATCTGTTCCATAAGTTGGCTACTGAATTGTTTCACATATGAATGAAAAAAATTATAAATTAACATAACAAAACAAAATTAAATTGTTTCACACATCATAATCTAATTAATAACAAGTGTTGCAAATCATAAACACACATTGCTTTCCAAAATAATCCAAAAACCCTAAATACATAACACAAAGACTCACTTGGACCACCAAACTAATTTCTCAGATAACCTTTCTCAGCCATTTGAGCTTGTAAACACATATATCAATATATCATCACAGAAACTCACTGTTTGGGATCCAAGGAGCAAAGAGATAACTAGTGTGACTAGAACTCCAGACTTCTCACTTGAAAGCAACACAACTACACGTCTACACAAGTACTATTGTATCAAGGCAATACAACTACAACAGAGAAGGCAACACAAGCACATCAAGTATCATTGTATCAAGGCAGCACTGCCAAGACAACTACAAAAGAGAAGGCAACACAACTACATCAAAGCAAGCAGCAAGGTAACAAAATAAGCTTACTATTGAGACACTTGTCACTTTGTCACAAATTGTGAGCACTGCCACAAATTGTGTCATCATTAGAGATAGTTCCATCACTTGACCATATAACATCTCCAAAGATTCCACCATTTTCTGCAACCAATGCCACATGATTTAATTATCTTAAATGAAACGTTCGATGAAATAATAAATTTAAAAGAGTGTTAAATTGAAAGTATTTGCCTGTAACAGAAGCTCTCAACCAATCTTGTGCACATATCAAAGCTTCTAGACTCTCATCATTTAGACTGCTTCTAATTGGACTCAAAATTCTACCAGCTGTACTAAAAGTTGATTCTGAGGCAACTGTTGAAATTGGAACAGCCAATATGTCTCTTGTTAGTCTAGCTAAGATAGGATACTTAGCTGCATTCAATTTCCACCATGCTAATATGTCAAACTCTGCCTCCAAACTTGTTGGATCAAGGCCAGCAGATAGATACTCTTGCATCTCTGTTTTTGTTGGATCAACAGCCCTCTTACTACTTAAGAAACTCTTTAACCCAGCTCTTGTATCACTAATGTCATCTGTTGAGCTATACAAGCAAATTCACATATCATTATACAAGCAAATGATGTACTTTATGATAGCACAAACAATATACAAGCAAATGATGTAAACAATATACCTCATGTGAGTAGTTGAGCTGCTAGGTTGGTTCTCACTGCCTTTGGAATGTGCAAGCAAGTAGTCGTTGAACAATTTATTCAAGCATGTATCTAGGTTGTCCATGAACATAGGACATTCTTCAGGATGCATCATTCTAAAATAGTATTCAACCACATCCAACTTGCACCTAGGGTCTAGAACACAACCAATTGCCAACAAAATGCTGCCAACCTTCCAATACTTGTTCCATTTTTTGAACATTTCTTTACTCATATCAACAACAAAAGGATAAGCACTCTGACTCATTTTCTTGATAGTGAGATACACCTCACAGTACTCAGTGAAGAAAATATTGAGTGTGGGATACTTGGTACCACTGAATTTGTTTGTGACATCGTAAAATACTTTCAAATGACAAAACAATGCCTCTACATGTTCCCAATCAACATCTTTTGGGCACATATCAAAGTTGTTATCAGACAAGGCATACCTATTTATGGCCTTTTTCAATTGCAACGCAAGGTCAAGCATCAAATATGTGGAATTCCATCTTGTTTCAACATCCCAGGCTGGTTTTTTGTTTGGGGCATCAACCTTAAAACAGAAAAGAGAAGAGTTCACATAATTAGTAATTTATTAATTTAATTGGAATTTATAAATAATTTATCAAAATAATTTGACAATTAAATAACCTGAGATGCTGCCAATCTAAACTTCTCCATTCTTTGTTGTGAATGCCTGATGTATTTCATTGATTCTCTAATCTTTGATATCTCATTAGATAAAACACCCAAGCCATCTTGCACTATAAGATTTAATATATGGCATCCACACCTCAATTGAAAAATGGCTCCATCTGCTGGAAGCACATTCTTAATTGGGGTTGTACTCAACAGCTCCCTTACACACACATCATTGGAAGATGAATTATCCAAGACAAGACATAATATTTTTTTATCTAAGTTCCAATCAACTAATTTTGAATAAATAGCATGAGCAATATTCCTTCCAGTATGAGGAGATGGCAAGGGTGTGAAACCAACAATTCTCTTTCTCAGCACCCAATTCTCATCTATGTAATGACATGTCAAAGACATGAAACCCCTATCTCTGCCTTTGGAACTCCATAAATCACTAGTGAAGCTGAACTTACAATCCATCTTACCCAACAAATCATATAATTCAACTCTTTCTTCCTCATAAATGTTCATACAATCACTTCTTATTGTATTTCTTGATGGCAACTTAAAGCTAGGGCATAAATCACTTAAGAATACCTTCAAGAAGTGGTGATTAGCACAACTGAAAGGATATTCATGTGCAACAACACACTTAGCAAGACTTCTTCTACACTTTCTTTGATCAAACACCCAAGCGGCAACAGTGGCCTGACCAGCTAATAATTGGAACATATCAACTATTAAAATACGAAATAAGTGTCAACATAATAAAAATAACTTATTAAAAAGCATCAGGCTTGAACTATTACCTTCATCTCGACCAGCCTGCAATAGTTTTTGTAAAGCATCAGGCTTGTGCCTTTTTGATGGAGGCATTTTCTGACATCCCCTCTTAATATGGTGTCGCATATTGCCGGTACCCCTTTGGCAACCCATAGGATACACATGCCCACAATAGAGACAAAGTGGCAGTGTAACTACCATCATCTTGAACTTCACCCTTTCTAAAATGAGCCCACACAGCTGCCTTTAGATTTTCTTTTGTCCTTCTCTTATTAGTGGTTTTTTTAGGCCCTTCAGGACCAGCTTGTGGTTCAGCTCTAGCATCATTTTGAATTTTTTCTATCTCCTCAGGGGTTTCCATGTGCAACCCAGGCCCCATGCTAAAATGAAAAGAACAATACATTAAAGAACAACCCAGGCCTCATTTCATGCATTCAGATACAATACATAAATACATAATCACATAGCAACATATTACAAGGCATTACATGCATGCAGAAATGCTATTTTAGTTCAATTTAAATGCATTACAAGCATTAAATGCATTACATGCATGCAAAAATGCTATTTATCAGAAATTAGTTTTAAATAATACAAAAATAATTGGTTAAACGCTTTGAAGCTTTCAATTAATAGTAATTATGTACAAAAAAGTAATTATCAGAAAAAGAAACAGTAATTATGTACAAAAAAGCTTTAAAATAAATGCTTACACGTTTTCAAGAATTAAAACAGTAATTAACTAATCCCAGCATCAATCAATGTTAACTATTAAACCATCAATCATTGTTACATTAAAGCATCAATCATTCCAATCATTTAATACATTTAATCATTGTTACATTAACTCATCCCAGAATGCATTAAACCACTGTCTCAACAAGCATTTACAGATACTGTCTCAATTTCAATCATTATCGCATTAAATGCATTAAACCACATACTGTCTGTCTGTCTCAACAAGAATTAAAGCATTTCAATGAATGCCAACGAAATAAGAAGCATTAAATGGATTATATCAAAATTCAGAGTTTATAAAAGTTACTCATCGCTTGACAAGTCAGGCTCAGAAACTTGCTCCTCTACCATCCTTTCAACCTCAATTCCTCAAACCCTTCAAAATCATAAAAAAGAGGAAAAAATATGAGACGAGTAGAAACAGAAATCAACTTTTAATCAAGGAAAAATAAATAAAAAATTAACTAGAAAAAATATAACCTTTTTTTTCTTTTTCTTCTTCCTCTCTGTCTCAGCAGCTCAGCCTCTCTCTCACTCCCAGCAACTCCCTCTCTCTTTTCTCTTCCTTCAAATAGGCAATATATAACCGAAAGGATCATCATTTCTCTGACCCAAACAGTACCTGTTGCTAGCTGTCGTGCCTTGACCCTCAGATCTGTCACCATTTCACACCATTAGGCAAGGCGCAAGGGACTTAATAGGCAGCAATCTGTCAACTCAGTCACAAATCTGAGTATATAAGTATTAGTTTGGTGGAAACATGTGACAAATCGACAGCCAAAGGCCTCGACAACCGCAAATAGGTAGGGATTTATAGGGTATTGAAATCAGAGATAATTATTCGGTTTCGAGAGAAGGAAGCAACAGTAAGTACTACGCATGCAAGGTTGAGAGATTGAGATTTGAGTCGCTGAGAGAGTGAGAGACTGAAGAAATCGAGGTTATTCGGCGCCATGACGAACGCAAAAGGGAGGAAATCAGGGAAGGAAAGAGGGAGGAAAGAGAGGCGGAAAACCCTAGGCAAGGCGAAAGGGGCTCAGCTCAGCTGAGAATTAATGAGCTATACTCGAGTGGTCTGTGCCTCTGTGGTCGAGTGTCGACATCTCGAGACATAGCTGTCCCTAAATCCTCCTCTGTTATAATATATATTGTAGACACATACAATTTTGAACGGAACGAATACATAACATGCACGGAACGTCTCGTTCCGTTTCACGTTCCGTTCATATCAACGATACCAGACTGTATTCCGTCCTCCGTTCCACTATAGGTCACGAAATGGAAATCCGTTCCGCCACTCGTTCCGTCCCAACGGAACGTCGACGGAAAACGTCGAACGTTATACCGTTGACAGCCCTAATTTCAAGTCTCAAGAAGACGCGTATGCGCGTGAAACTTGAATGCATGCATGAACTTCTGCTCTGAGGTCAGTCTTGAAAATTTACGAAAAAGTACTAATTTTGTATAATATAATCATTATGTAATAACTTAGGCACAATTGGTAGCTATCATGAGTTATAGCTAAGCTAATATTATACGCGCAACTGAGAAGCCTATAGTAACAACTGAACTTTTAATTTACTGTTGGAGGCGGCGATTTAATCCTGCGTCTGTTAGCGCTAACATATAGTATTATTATTATTTTTGAAGTCTGGAGCAACATTTATTTAAGCAAGAAATTATCTGGGTATACTTTTTCTTTTTTTGAAGCAAAAAAAGGGGTCAAGCCCCCATCTTTCATTAAATAAAATAAAATTCATCTTAGCCACTGGCTAAAATGTTACAAGAAAAGAAAAATAAAACTATACAATATTTGAAATTGCAATGTACAATATTGGAAGAAGAACAAATAAAATATAAAAATATCGGCTTGAATTGTTTTCTATAGTAAATTGCAAAAGTGATGGCACGCTCAGTAGCTTAAAATTGTTCGAACCTAGAGCGGATAATTAACGTGCATGGTTTTATATTTAAATAATGAAAAAGTATGTTATATTTTATTTATTTTTAAAAAAATTAAATGTCTATACCATGAAATTTCATGTACATTGAAATTATCCTTGAAATAATGCCTCACCAAAATAAAGGAAATTTTTGTCAGAAAAAATCTCAGTCGAACTAGAAAAACAATAAAAAAAAGAAAAGTGTGCCAAATGTAAACAACTCTAACATTAATGTAGCTACCATTTGCTCCATGTATTTTTCCATGGTGAAAGTTGTTCTATCTCTTTTATTCCAGATAACCCTACACACATCACCTTTACCATTAACGTAATCGAGTCCCGCTCTCTATGGCTGAATTGAATATATAGATGCCCTGTTCCATACAAAAATCCTATATTTTTTATGTTTCCTTGAACATCGCATGAATTATATATCCTAACGCCTTGTTGATGTCTCTATAGAGTTGCTTTTACATTCACATTTCACAACACATGTATGATTAAAGTGATAATAGCTAGGTAGACAACGGAAAACACTCATTTATTTATCAGTAACATAACATAGCAGGCGATGGGTTGATAGGCTTTTGCATCTTGCACAATGACAAGAACCTTTAATGTTTAAATGTCTTATTCCATGCCATTATGCAGAATTAATGCCATCTTAATTTTATCCCAAATATGGTTGTTTCGTGATACATGATTGAGATATAATCAAAATAGGCCACATGGCATAGTGTCCTTTTTCTTTTGGACTTTATCCTGTCATTTCTTTCTTTGTTCTTAAGAAATAACTACAAGCCAAAGAAATAGCACAACATAATATGTCACACAGAATACTGTCACAGTTCATCTCTATGTATTTTCTCTAATCCATGTTAGTACCAATAATACCAGGAACCCCACTCTTGAGGATATCAGTAGGTTCTACAAGTAGGGGTGTCAACGGCATCATTTTTGACGTTACGCCGTTTCGTTTATATTAAATGGAACGGTTTGTGGCATGAAATTTTATATCATTTTTTAAACGAAACGGTATGTGGCACAGTTGGTTATACCGTTTAGACCGTTTCAATCCCATTTCAAACCGTTTTATGTGTAATTTCTAAAGTGGAACGGTTGATGGCACAGAAATCTGTTTCGTTTAATAAACGGAACGGTAAATGACATACCGATTTCGTACCGTTTTTAAGTGGCACGATAACGGTAGGGGGCGAAATGTTGAGATTAGAGAGGAGAGAGAGGTGGTACCGATGTGGTACGGTGAGAGATCAAAGAGTGAGGGGGGTGAGTTTTCTGTTTCGCACCTATGTGCGCACGAAGCAACCAGAGGAGAAAAATACAGCAGCTTTGGTGGGCAGCGAAAAGTTGCATACCCAATTTTCTCATTCTTTGTTTTTATTAAACCAACAACAGTTTACACAATCAACCCTATAAAATTAAATTATTACAAGGGTATAAAAAGAAAGAGAAACATAGGCTACAATGAGGAGGGACCCAACAAACTCCTCCTCCCGACTCATGGAGCGCATCCATCAACTAAACCCGCCTTTTCACAACAAGCTTCAAGTTTCAAAGACGGTACCGGCTTCGTCAACATATCCGACCCATTCTCACTTGTGTGGATCTTCTCCAACGCCAATTTCTTCTTCTCAAGCACATCGCGGATCCAATGATACCTCAAATCTATATGCTTGGACTTAGAGTGAAATGTCGGATTCTTGCTCAAATGAATTGCACTTTGACTATCACAAAACAACACATACCTCTCTTGCCGAACGCCTAGCTCATGCAAGAACTTCTTCAACCAAATTACCTCCTTGCATGCCTCCGTAATGGCTATGTACTCGGCCTCGGTAGTGGAGAGTGCAATGCATTTTTGCAACTTAGATTGCCATGACACGGCTCCATTTCCAAAACACACCAAATAACCGGATGTAGACTTCCTCGAGTCTATGTCACCGGCCCAATCGGCATCCGTATATGCCACTAATGTTGGGTTCTTGCCACCAAAACAAAGACAACGGTTGGTTGTACCCCTCAAATACCGAAGTATCCACTTAACGGCATTCCAATGCTCTTTGCCGGGGTTAGAAAGAAAACGACTTACCACACCAACCGCTTGAGCAATATCCGGTCTTGTGCACACCATAGCATACATCAAAGAACCAACAACCGATGCATATGGTACATCTCTCATCTCCTCCTTCTCCTTGCCACTCTTAGGACAACCATTACGTGACAACCTAAAATGGTTAGCAAGAGGAGAGAAAACCGGTTTACACTTGCTCATGTTGAATCTTTCAAGTACCTTCTCAATGTACTTCTCTTGTGACAACCAAAGCTTGTGTTCTCCACGATCTCTAGTGATTTTCATGCCAAGAATTTGCTTTGCCGAACCCAAGTCTTTCATGGCAAATTCTTTTCCAAGACTCTCTTTCAACTCTTTGATCTTTTCTAGATTCCTTCCAACGACCAACATGTCGTCAACATAGAGCAAGAGAATAATGAAATCACCATTAGAAAATTTCTTCACAAAAACACAATTATCCGAGATGGTTCTCTCAAAGTTGTTGTCACACATAAAAGATTCAAACCTTTTATACCAATTCCGAGGTGCTTGTTTCAAGCCATAGAGGCTCCTCCTCAATTTGCAAACCAAGTGCTCTTGCCCTTTTGTAACAAACCCTTCCGGTTGTTTCATGTAGAGCTCCTCCTCCAAATCGCCATGGAGGAATGCGGTTTTGACATCTAGTTGCTCAATCTCCAAATTCAAACTAGCGGCCAAACCGAGCACAACTCGAATTGAGGACATCTTGACCACCGGCGAAAAGATTTCTTCAAAATCAATTCCCTTCTTTTGGTCAAATCCTTTCACAACTAGCCGAGCTTTATATCTTGGCTTTGCCTCTTGACCCTCGGATTTCACACGATACACCCATTTGTTCTTGAGCACTTTCTTACCTTTTGGCAACTTCACCAATTCAAAAGTGTTGTTCTCATGCAAGGATTTCATCTCATCTTGCATGGCTTCCAACCACTTATTTTTGTGCTCCGACAACATGGCTTCTTCATAGCATTCGGGCTCACCACCATCTACAAGTAATACAAACTCATTAGAAGAGTACCTTGTATTAGCCCGTCTTTCTCGACTTGACCTCCTTAGTTCTTGCACTTGAGAACTATCACTTGAAGAGGTTTCGGTTTGAGAATCATTCTCTTCATTTTGTGGGACATTGGTTTCGGTTGATTGGCTAGGATTTGGGTGATTGGTTTCGGTTCTTAGGTTGTTTCTTGAAATAGGAGTTAGGTCAACATGGCTACTTGAAGCGGTTTTGGCCTTGTCGAGGTTGCTCAAATTTTCAATGGTTTCTTGTTCAAAGAACACCACATCTCGACTTCTCACTAACTTCTTTTCAATCGGATCCCACAACCTATATCCAAACTCACCATTTCCATACCCTAAGAAAACACACTCTTTAGTCTTGCTATCAAGCTTTGACCTTTCATCCTTGGGTATATGCACAAAAGCCCTACAACCAAACACTCTTAGATGGTCATAAGAAATATCTTTACCTTTCCAAACCCTCTCGGGTATGTCACCATCTAATGCATGCGAAGGAGAACGGTTGATCAAATGAACCGCGGTGTTCAAAGCTTCACCCCAAAAGCCTTTAGAAAGCTTGGAATGAGAGAGCATGCAACGAATTCTCTCACAAATGGTGCGATTCATCCTCTCGGCCACACCATTTTGTTGTGGAGTTTTGGGCACGGTCTTCTCAAGTTTAATACCATTGGTCTTGCAAAACAACTCAAACGGACCACGGTATTCTCCTCCATTATCCGATCGGATGCACTTCAACTTCCGACCGGTCTCCCTTTCAACCTCCACAACCCATTGCTTGAACACCTCTAAGACTTGATCCTTCGTTTTCAAAGAGTATGCCCACAACTTTCTTGAATGATCATCCACAAAAGTGACAAAGTAAAGAGCGCCGCCAAGAGTTCTATCTCCCATAGAACATAGATCGGTGTGAACTAAATCAAGCACACCCGGCCTCTTACTTGTTGGATTTCTCTTGAAGGCTACACGATGTTGTTTGCCCGCCAAACAATGTGTGCATGAGGTAAGTGAAGTACCATCAATAGGCACATACTTCTTTTTAGAAAGAATCTCAATGCCCTTCTCACTCATGTGACCCAACCTCAAATGCCACAAATCGGTTGAGTTACACTCGGCGGCATTCACCTCACCACACACCTTCACTTGAGTAACATAGAGCGAACCGGATTTGGTTCCTCGAGCAACAACCAAATGACCCTTCAACAACTTCCACTTCCCACCAAGGAAGCAACTTTGATACCCCTCATCATCAAGGGCACCCACCGAAATTAAATGAAGCCTCATATCCGGCACATGCCGAACATTCTTGAGAGTAAGCTTGCATCCTAAACTAGTCTCCACACAAACATCTCCAATGCCAAAGATTTTGCAAACTCCATCATTCCCCATTCTAACAACACCAAAATCACCTTCCTTGTAGGAAGTGAACAAGTCACGTCTAGATGTGACATGGAATGAGGCGGCGGAATCAACCACCCAAGTGAAGTCTTGACTAGTAAGGTTCACAAAACCCTCATCGCAAGCTATGAACACTTCATCATTTGTAACAATTGCGGTGGTACTTTCTTTCTCATCATCTTCTCTTCTTCCCCTAGATTGATCTCTTTTGGAGCCATCATTCTTGGCTTTCAACTTCCGGCATTCACTTCTCTTGTGGCCGGGCTTTTTGCAATAATAGCATGTAATCCCCTTTCTTGACTTAGACCTCCCCTTAGACTTATCCCTATCATCATCACCATAAGCATTCCTTTGAGTACTCCTTCCACGATTTTCGGTGACAAGAGCCGAAGACTCACTAGTGATCCCTAACTCCTTACGCCTCAACTCCTCATTGAGCATGCTATCTTTAACCATGGCTAGGGTCACAACACCATCGGGTGCCGAATTACTCAATGACACCACTAAAGTCTCCCAACTATCGGGTAAGGAACTCAACAAAATCAATGCTTGCAACTCCTCATCCAACGCCATTTTCATGGTAGATAAACGGTTCACACAATCTTGGAACCGACTCAAATGATCCGATACCGAGGAACCTTCTTGGAATTTCATATTTACCAATTTCCTAATATAGAAGGCCTTATTTTGAGCGGTCTTGCGCTCATACAAGCTTTCAAGCTTTTCCCACAACGCCTTGGCATCGGTTTCGGATGAGATATGGTGATAGACGGAATCATCAACCCATTGTCTAATTGTGGCTATTGTCTTCCTATTAGACACTTTCCAAACATCATCGGTGGTATTAGCGGGTTTGGTACCCGAAAGGGGTTCATATGCATCATTGCAATACAACAAATCTTCCATACGAGACTTCCAAATGGAGTAATTGGAAGATGTAAGCTTAACCATGGTACCACTATTGCTCTCTTCCATTTTAGACACAAACCCTAAATCCCAAATGCAATACACCGGTCAAAGAGAACCTCACCTCAATACGGCGGAGTAACGGCCACTCGCGACTCGACGGCAACAACCCGATCGATGTCGGAAACGGAGGTGATCAACGGCTGCGGCTCGGCAGCGGCTAGGGTTTGACGGCGGTGACTCGACGGCTAGGATTTCCGCAACAGCGACTTAGCGGCGACGAACCTTGCGCTCTGATACCAGTTGTTGAGATTAGAGAGGAGAGAGAGGTGGTACCGATGTGGTACGGTGAGAGATCAAAGAGTGAGGGGGGTGAGTTTTCTGTTTCGCACCTATGTGCGCACGAAGCAACCAGAGGAGAAAAATACAGCAGCTTTGGTGGGCAGCGAAAAGTTGCATACCCAATTTTCTCATTCTTTGTTTTTATTAAACCAACAACAGTTTACACAATCAACCCTATAAAATTAAATTATTACAAGGATATAAAAAGAAAGAAAAACATAGGCTACAATGAGGAGGGACCCAACACGAAACCGTGGTCGTTAACCACGTTAGGCACCCCTATCTACAAGGATTCCCTTAGGGGAACCTAGCTACTCTGTATAGGTACCTCCTCAGAGAAACACCCATATCCCCGCCATGCTAATTTGTATTTTGTATGCTTGCTAATCTAATCATGATTATCTACAAGTCAACAAGTCACAGTATCTCACAAGAATTTCTAATATATACCAAATTTGGTCACATGCTGAGCATAAAAGACGGATAGAACAGGAAGGAAATAAAACCCTTAATTTTACATTAGCAGTTTACTGGACTTAGATCTAGAGGGGAAAAAAATATCAAGAGCCTTGAACCTCTTGCACATTAAAACAATGCCATGTCATAAATTTATACTAATCATTTTGTTTATTTGTTTTCCGTAAACCGCTTAGATTCTTCTTTTCATATTCGCAACACTAATTAACCTTCCAAATGTATTATTCTCCGTGTAAAACATTTTTGTGCCATGTGAAACTCTTTGGCTCCGTTTGGATAGGTGTGAGAAGAAGAGAAAAAGTGGGAAAAAATATTGGGAAGTGTATAACTTTGTAAAGAGTTTGAATTGTTTATAATTTATTTCTTCCTTCTTCTTTTTTCCTACTTCTTCTCAACGCATCCAAACGGAACCTTTGTTCCTAAAGAAGGACTATTTGTTCTTGTTAGTTTTCCTATTTCAAAGGAATCTTTTTTCTAGACTCCTATGTGATCCATTTTCCAGCGACAACAATAATTTCCACTCAGTGATAACACGGTTTAGTAATATATATTCAACCACAAAAAAAGAAAGAAAATACTACAACAATTGGAGAGGGAACAGATGCTCAGTAATGGCACGTCCAATTAGATAAACCTCTTTTCCTTTGCTTTCTCGTTATGTCTTAAATTAAAAGTTAGGTCACTTTGGAAACCCTGATTGGACGGACATAATGTTTGGAACATTTGTATTTTGTACTGTAAATTATAAATAACAATGGTGGAGCCAGTGAGCTCTTAGGCCCATATGAAGACAACTTGAAAAGTAATGGAGACGACAATGTGTTTTAATTCGAATTAACAAGAAGCAATTTTAAGTTGGGTTAAAAATGCATTAACAAAAAAATGTCGGAATTATTGAATTTTGAGAAATAAATAATGAAAATTTTAACTTTTGTTTCTGATCTTCAGGCTTCAACTATTGAATCACCGTGGGAATTATAATGGCTAGGTAAACAATTACCACGACAGTTTATTGATTGATTGCTAGCTGTTGATCATTGCTGTTTTTGTTTGAAACCTTTGATATGATCAATGATGTCATTTTGAGATCATTGCTTAATTCGACCCTTGCTTCCCTCTCATCAGCATATTATAGTATCTTATAACTGGTATTCTCGTCAGAAAGTGAACTTTTCATCCAGCCTAATCATGTTTATATAGGGGAAATATGCTCAAGTTTTTCGGTGGTTGATTCGCATAATATACAAGAAAGCATTGATGGGATTTGTAGGAGTATTAGACATTTTGAAATGCGTACAATGTGACTTAACCAATCCATAATTCATATATACAATATCACTATTTCAAGACTAGACAATTTCCCACAGATTACCCAAAAGAGCTTTGAGGAATGATCTTTCCCCAATCTGCATTCAAATCAAAATCAAACAAGTGGCACTACAGTGGTCTCCCACTACACTATCAATCAAGTACATGCACCCGCAATTACCATCACCATCACCATCACCAAATAAATATCCTTTGAAAACTGATAGGATTACCCTCTGGAAGTATCAATGTATCATCATGTATGATATAATCATGACAAAATAGTGCCTGCATAGTCAGACAAACTGGAGATGGTATATGGTAAATGCTCTCTTCATGTTGCTTTGGAAAATACCATGCTCTTTTCTTTGATGCTACCCTATAAAGAATCTTGTTCTATAAATGCTATTTATTTTAGTATTTGTTTCTTTGCTTTTACCAGAACTAAGCTACCCTGATAATCTCTTAAAAGAGTTACAAGCTTACAGTATCAATTACAAATTCAGAATTGTGAAAACACATCAATAGAAAACTTGCCAAGCTAACAGGTTCTTCAGCATATTTAAAAAAAAAAAAATCAAATCTAGTTTATATCAAACATCAATATGAAAAAAAGTCCAATTGAATGCTTGATTTCCAACTACTTCAAAAGAATATTTAAATTCCAATGAAAAATTAAGAAAAGAGACAAAAATTGATATTGTAGCATAGCATACTTAATTTACTTTAAAATGACAAATATGATAGTAGAGTTGAATTTAAAGTGATAATTTCTCCAACTATTACAAAATGTGGGAGGTGTTAATTTTATATTCAGACTATTATTTAAATGAAACTGAAACTACTCGCAAAAGTTAGGCAATGATTAGTATTACCTGCCATCTATAAGAAAAGGTGACAGAGTAATGTCAATGCTCTAAACACAACTTGGGTCTGTCATAAAAGAGAAACATTATATTAGAACATGGAAATTAGAACAGCAGAAGAAAGCTAAACATTTTAGGTGCCACCAGATCTTATAAAATGCAGGCAATTTTCTCTCAAGGTGAGATAGGATGACAGATTTACCATACCAACTCAAAAAAAAAAAAAAATGTCAGAGCCATTTTGTCCCAAACAAGTTGGGGTAGGCTAGAGCCTTTTTGTATATATGGCTGAGTTTTTACGCTGGTCATTTACAATACCAACTCAATCTATTAAAAAACAATATCTAAATACCAAACACATTTGCTTTCCCCATGAAGCTGGTCAGGCTCTTACAGCAAAATAGTCAATTCAGTTGTTCACACTTTACACTTAGCTGAATAGCAAAAGATACTTGCAATGGATACCAGACTGAGTTCGCATCTGGTGCCAGATTGGCTGGTATAAGAAATAAAATCCTTGATTTTGACAAATTAGTGGATAAGGACTAGAAAGGCAACCTAGTTTTTCAAAAAGAAAGGCATGCCTTCAGATACCTTAGAGAGGCAAAGACCTGACGAACCCTCTCAAAAATTTCATCAACAGTTCCAGTTGCAGTTATCTGTATAAACAGTATAAACACAAGCTCTTTAGAATGTGTTATCTGGCCTTGGAGAATCCAGTAAAAAAAAAAACCCAACTAATGTCTCATATTTGCAAAGAGCATCCCAATACCATGTTCTCCCAAAAAGTGATCCTTTTATTATGACAAGCAATAATTCAATGAGTTTTCTTTACTCTTAGATGCACATTTTTATGAAAGATAGTGTCAGAATGCACTGCTTTCAAAAAGACCGAGCAACCGGGGATAAAACTTAATATAGAAAAAAAAAAGCTTTCAAAAAAACCAAAGCGACTGTGGGCAGGTTATTAAATTTATAGATTCAAGTTTAGAGCCTAATGAAACATACTTCAGAAGGTTATCAAATTTAGAGCCTAATAAAACATACTTCAGTAATGGGGTTTTTGCAAATTCATCATCATAAATTCTTTCAGCAATTTGAGGGGTAATCATTGTGTGATTGTTACAAAAACCCCTTTCTTGAACAATGTATTAAAGTACACGATACTTGACATCTTATTTCAACTTGATTCCATTTTGGAGTTTACACTAGTGATTAGATTAGCTTTAGAGTTTTGATAGGGTCTTCAACAATCTGTAATAATGATGGTACAACATGAAAGATTGTACTAGACCTGTACCAGTAAGCCTTCTATGAATTCATCTAATTTATTCCATTGATGTGGGTTAAGTGCTATTTCGCAAAAAGAATTTGGTTAAGCTTCAGCAGGGAAATGAACATAATCATAGCAGGTTACAGCTATTCATACATCGTTTAAAATCCTAATAATTTACATACATTATACTGTCTAAAAACCGAAAGTAAAAGAACTCAGTGCCAAAATATTTCAAACAGTAAACTGAGGTATAAAAATACCTTGTGAACTTTTCCTTTTGAAGAGTAATGTTCGACTACAGGCATATTTAAATCCTCAAAAACTTTGAGCCGCTTTCTTATTGTCTCCATATTATCATCTATCCTTCCCTACTTTATATCACGTTAACAAATATATAACAGATTTAGTGTGACAATAACAAGGAAGTTGGAAAAGAGATGAACAGAGTTTATAATTGACCAGATTTCGACCTAGTATCCTTTTCACCATCTCCTCTTCAGGACATTCAAAGAAAATCACTAGGTCTGGCTCTACTCCTATCTGCATATATCTTCAGAAAGTTAAGTGATGCAACCATTTTGTTTTTTAAGCATGACACATAAATGTCCCACAGAAAACCCAGCCCTGGCCCAATCAAACAATATCTTTAGTAGAAAGTCATAATAAATTTAAAAAACACTGGAAATGCTTGCTAGATCAACATCTGCGAAATTACATTTGCATAACGAATTATAGAAGACTCACAATTTTTTCAAAAGCTATACGATTTTCTTCACTTCGGGGAAAGCCATCAATAAGAATTTTGTCAGAAGTGGCTGAATTTATGGCTCTTTTAATCAAGCTAATTGTTATTGCTGATGGTACTATTTTTCCTTCTTTTATCACATTTCGTATTAGTTCCCTGAAACATAAATCCCATAGTAAATTAATCAAAGAAATAAAGATGCACCAATCTGCAATGGGCATTGTTAATTCCATTTCACTTTGACAGTCAATACCGATCAGTTTTATTAGAAGCACCAATCTGCACCAATCAGTTTTAAGTTCATAATGGAGGCAGTTGTATTAGAAGCACTACCCGTTTTCAGAGGGTGAAGACATCTCCTCTCTGAGAAGCTCGCCTGCACTTAGATGAGCAAAACTAAATATTGATGCTATTTTTTCACATTGTGTTCCCTTTCCACTACCAGGCCCACCTACAAAAAATTAACAATAATAATAATAACAAAGAACTAATTTCAGCAAAACAAGGTATTTAATAGTGATCCATTCATATGATACCAGCAAGATTTTTGAAATAAAAGTTCTCAAAATGCTCGTTACCTAGAACAAAGGTGATGAAAGGTTTCCTAGAAGAAGCCACACCATCATTCCCCTAGGATAAGACAGAATAAATCAATGCAGAAAGACTGAGATGCATATTTTCTAATGTTCCTATATGTTCAGAAAAGAGAAAAAACTAGAGAACTATTTAAAAATCTCATCATCCAGGAAAAAAAGTATGTAAAAAATAATCAATAGAATAGATGGGATTTCCTTTTCTTCTGGTTCAACCTTTGGCATGCAGAAATGAATGTTTTTGTATTGATACCAAACATACAATATTGTTTGAAACTACACTGTTATTTCCTCCCAAGCAGTCGCCAGCAAATACTGCATTTACCAAAACAAAAAACCCAACCCCATGCACCTCCAACGCACTCATCATTTCTGATACAGGTTCTTCAGCATACCAAACATGGTATTATTTTAAAATCATCACACCTAGTTGAAGTATGAAAGAAAAGTACCCATTTTGCCAATGGAACTAACACCATTGATTAATAATTTGGTACAGAACACGAGATATTATGGCACATATTAATAATACCAAAAATGATTAAAAGCTGATATACAATCAAGGTTTGCCAAAAAAATGTACTCACAGCATCAGAAGAGAAGAAATTGATGAGCTTCAGAACTGTGGGGTCCTGCTAAGAAAATTAATACCAATACCATTAATCTAAACTCACACCACTATTTAAAAGTTAATTTTTAGTTCAAGCATTGCTCCTGACCTTCTCTCAAATACATGGTGCAAAGTACCTCAAATCCCAAAATATCAAACAAATTGAAAATTCTGAATTTAGTGAAAAATCTTCCTCCCTTGTAGAAAAGAATTTCAGCTTTTAGGACATGCATCCGAATCATGCTCGAATTGAGCTTATTTTCGATTAATTAACCAATTTTTCTAGACAAAATGCAAAAGAACAAAACGAGAAACCCTTACCAACGATTGAAGTTTCGTCCTGGAAATGGACTGCGAAAGGTGCGCAAATCGCCTCCACATCTCCTCTCTCTCTCTCTCACTCACCACCCAGTGTTTGAAGGTTTGAGAGACTGAGTGTGCGTTTTTATTGAAATTTATTTTCGTATTTATTATATATAAAATTTTTCCAAGATTATGGTACGTACTTCCGAAAAATTAAAAAATAATATTAAATTAATATAATATCTTAAAAATAATATCAATATAATAATATTTTTTAAACAGTATCGCAAAATCGGAATCTGAGATTCCGATCGCAATTACGAAATCCCGGATACCGATCTTAGCTAAGATCGGAATCCCGGATTCCTATCTTAGCTAAGATCGGAATTCGGGATTCCGATCTTAGCTAACTACTCATTTAAATATTATTTTTAATATTTAATTAAATATAAATTTAATTAATTTATTTAATTAAATATAAATTTAATTAAAATATAAATAATTATTTTATTTAATTAAAAAATGAATAATTAAGTTAGAATTTTTTTTAATTAATTTACATTAAAATTATAAATTTTTAAACTACCATTTAATCTGCGTTTCGGGTGTCGTCATCTGTATAGCCAATAAAAGACTTGTGAATTTGTTGTACGAATTTTCCCACGATCAGAAAAGATGTTCGATTGATCTCTCTCTCGCCCATGTCAAATCTTGTTATAAGTGAGTACCACATTCAGGTATTTTTTCTCCAATAGAGATTTCACGCCCGGTAAGGAAATGCAAAGAAGAGAGAGTTTGTTTAATAGGCTTAGCTAGCGTTTCAGTTCTTTGTCAAATGCTTTTTTTACTTATCAAAAATATGCTCAATAGAATTGACCAGAGCTTAATTGGTGTGGGGAATTCTTATTACCAACTAGAAGATTCCAAGCTCCTTCGTCAAGTAAGCAATTTTATTCCTTTCTTTTCTTCGGGGCCCCCCCATGGAAGCCTTTTATCGACCGGACAACCCATTCATTCTAAGGGCAAATGCCTACGCTTTTTCTCAACTGTACAACCTCCCGATTTCTTTTTTTTCTACACATATATGACTTGAACCATACCTTTTGGTAATTCGGACGTTAAATCACTGTGGGTAAACCGGCTATCGGTGACTTTACTCCCCTGGTAAGAGTAAGCCCTCCTTTCTTGATAAGAAAGAAAAACCACATAAGCCTATTTTCTTTGCTATAACAACGGTTGCATCACACCGACTCTAGTCATGGTGCTGATTTGGAAGAGGATTCGGTACATGACGATGCAAAAAGCAAGGAGAATTCCAATGCTGCTTTTCCCGGTGGCTCCAGTAACCATGCTGTTCAATTACCCCGTGTGTCAACATGTGGTTGGACAAGTTCAACCAGGTAGAATACCGACATCTCTCTTTACAACATTTCTGATACAGTTGGCAATAACTTCAGCCGTTAGATTATCATGCGTGAAGTCTCCGGCCCTTCTCATGCATGTGGGGCTGTACAAAAAAATCGTGAATCCGTTCAACCCATCCGATCCGAACCGTTTTTTACCGGGTTAGCAGGATGTTGGGTTGGGTACGGGTTCTAAATTTGACAAACTCGATACTTCGGGTTGGGTTGTGGATTTTGTACTAGTAAACCCGTGTATATTTCAACCCACCCGTTTATCATTATTTATTCATCTTTGTCTCATTTTTTCTAATGTCCTTACTCAAATATCTCTTATTTCATGAAGTTTCGATGTCCTCTATAGGCATTCACGTCCTCTATTACTCTCACAATGACTCAAAAGTTGAAAGATGATTCAAATGCGTCTCTAATTTGCCTCGAACTAAATTATAATAGCCACAAAATGATTTTTATATATATTAAATAAATTAATTAAATTTATATTTAATTAAATAAATTAATAAAATTTATATTTAATTATATTAATTAAATTTATATTTAATCAATTAATTTTATATTTAATTAAATAAATTAATTAAATATTATTTCTAATATTTCAAGCTAAGATCGGAATCCGGGATTCCGATCTTAGCTTGAAATATTAAAAATAATATTTAAATGAGTAATTAGCTAAGATCGATATTCGGGATTCCGTAATTGCGGTTGTAATCTCAGATTCCGATCTTGTGATACTATTTAAAAAAATATTATTATATTGATATTATTTTTAATATATAATATTAATTTAATATTATTTTTAAATTTTTCGGTACGTACTACGTACCCTTATTTGCTCGATCCAGGTTAAGACGTTAAGTAGCGGTTTCCAAAGCCCTCTATTAAAAAGACAGTTTTGGGCCGCTATTGGGAAATATTTCATATCTAGGCCTTCTCTACTTTGAATTCTTCAAATAAAGAGATAAGATGAAGCAATGTTTCCTAGCATCGGTTCTCTCATTTTTATACATTTAATATGAATATTATTTAGTGTAAATACGCCATAGATTATCCTGATGTAATTGGTTATGCACTTGCAACTGTTTTTTTTTATGATTAAAATAAGAATAATTTTTTTGAACTACTAAACAGCAAGCATCATTGGGCCCGTTGACGAAACCTGCACGTTTTATTTTTGCTTACTTTCGAAAAATCGTAGCTCTCTAGAATTATAACCCTCTCTATCTACAAATTACGCACTTAAATATAATATCTGGATCTTTGTAAAACGTAACTTCGTTACTTGGTAGCCGCTACCAAGCTTTTCTAAAAAAAAAACGTAACTTGGTTTGCCATATAAACGACATGCAATTGTGATATTGTTTCCCTTGTATTATTTCAATGAATAGCTTTTATCTTTTATTTTCTTTTCAATAAAGTAAACTATTCCTTAGTTGAGCTGCTATAAATTCACATAATATATTGTTCCAAGGTAATCCAAAATTGCTATATTATGCACGGCATTTTTTATTGTTTGTGAATAAACCAATGCTTCTTATTAAAAATAAAGTGCATGTACGACGATAGATTAATAAGAATTAATATAAATCTTAAGCAGAATATTCATAAGAAATTATATAAATTTTAAGCAATTTTTTTATCCGCCATAATATTACCCTAAATCTTATATTCTCATGCATTGTGTGCAAATCACAAATTTCTAATAATCTTCTTATATTTCATTTCACGACTTTATATGAACAGCAAAATTATGTACAAACCATTCAAACATACTGAGCGGACAGGGACAGCAAGCAGCCAGATAACAAAGATTTCCATTTTTACGACTTAAGCTTTGCAAAGCAAAGCAAGTTTACAAAAATCGAAGGAATCTAGAGCAAAAAATTTGACTTGTCTATTAGATATACTAGCATACACGCCCACCCAACGCGTGGGACAAAATAAATTAAACCATAATTTTAACGTATGATATTTCTTTAGATAAATGAACAGCTTTTAAGTTTAATTTGTTGTAGACATTTATTTTTTTGACAGACCCAACAATTGGGACATTCAAGCGCTTGAAATGGCGATGAAAACTGCCTGACACAGTGTTAATGTGTTATTCGCACAAATCAGAAGAGGAATCTGCTTTTCATATGTTTCCTTTATATTTTATATTTTATGTGCAGAAAAAGTGGAGGAAATCAAATATGTGGTATTATTCAAGCTTATCTGTAAACTACAAATTGGATATTTTTAAATAATTTTAAGGTCATATTAGAATTTAGCAATTCTCATAAATATTGATTGTGGTCCTCTGTGCAATTCAATGCTGTTGTCAGGTTGCCTCTACATAATATAGGGATTTCTGAAGTTTCGAGAAACTAATAGGACGAAAGCAAGCGAAAAAATAATATTAGAAGGAAACAATCAAACAATAAAAAAAATTAATTTGGATACTTTTCCCTCTTTGTAATTTACTACTACGGTCAGGTTGCATAAAATATATTAATAATTAATAAATGGTTATGTTTGGTTAACTTTCTAAACTTTTTACATATGCTAGTAATAAGAGGCGTGCACTTCCCAAATCGGGGGTGATAAGGATCATCCCCGATATTCCTCATCCCCATCATCCCCACGCGTTTTTTCTATTTTTGGCTCTACGCGTTTTCTATTTCTGGAAATTGCTCTGTTTCCCTCCCTGCCGTGTACGCTCGTCCCAGCCCTCCCACGTACGCTCCCCTGCAGCGTACGCTCGCCCCCCTTACACCCTCCCGCGTACGCTCCCCAACCCCCATCCTTCCGCGTACGCCCCCATCTCCCCCACCCTCTGATAATATCATACTCTCACACACACAATATATATTGATTATAAATGTTGAGGTTAAATATTTAACTGTTGAAGTTAATATATATAACTGTTGAAGTTAATATATATGTCAACTTCAACCATTTAAATATGCTCACTTCCAATATTACCTTCAACATTTAAATATGCCAAGTTCAACAATTATATATATTAACTTCAACAGTTATATATATTAACTTCAACAGTTACATATATAACATATTACTTGCATATACTCGGAAGAAAGACAGAGTGTTGTTCCAGCAGTTATAACTTCAATATATAACTTCAGCAGTTACACATATTAACTTCAACAGTTATATATATTAACTTCAACAGTTACATATATAACATATTACTTACATATATAACTTCAATAACTTCAATATATAACTTCAGCAGTTACACATATTAACTTCAACAATTATATATATTAACTTCAACAGTTATATATATTAACTTCAACAGTTACATATATAACATATTACTTGCATATATAACTTCAATAACTACATATATAACTTCAACAGTTACACATATTAACTTCAACAGTTATATATATTAACTTCAACAGTTATATATATTAACTTCAACAGTTACATATATAACAATATTACTTACATATCTAACTTCAATAACTACATATATAACTTCAGCAGTTACACATATTAACTTCAACAGTTATATATATTAATTTCAACAGTTATATATATTAACTTCAACAGTTACATATACAACATATTAACTTTAACAATTACATATATAACTTCAACAGTACATATATTAACTTCAACAATTACGATATTGTCTTCAACATTTAAATATATTAACTTCAACAGTTATGAAGTGTTGAAGGAGGAAGAGGAGAAGGGTGGGGGGGACGATGTACATGGGAGGGAGGAGGGGGAGGGGGGACCGCGTATGTGGGAGAGAGGAGGGGGGAGAGGGGAGGGGGGACTGCGTAAGTGGGAGGGAGGACGCGTACAGAGGAGGGGGAGGTGATAGAATGTACGCGTGGGGAGAGAGGTATTTGTTACGTACGCGTGAGGATGACGAGGATGATAGTATCTTAGGGATGGTCCTAAGCAATTCCGCTTCCCAAATTAGCAAAATTATGTTTTTTCTCAAAAGGAAGGTTAGCAAGATTTAAGAGAAACAAGCAAAAAAATTTAACTTTATGAAATTGAATTTAGATAGAAGGCAATGACAGAAAAAAGAAAAGCATTAATATTGACATTTTTAAGGAAGGAAGGTCGTATTTTATTTATTTTACAGCAGAAATTTTATTTATTCTTTCCATTAAAAAACGTATCAAAATAAATCAGAATCTTTTTCTTGGGAAGGGGAGATTGAAAACAGCTTAAAAAAGAAATTCTCAATTGAAATATTAAAGCATTACAGGGACAAGATAGGTATACCTTATAGTTCGCTACAATAATTGGTGTCAAATGAAAATATGCCAGCAATCCTTTTAAAAATATTACAAACCATTCCATATATTGCATTTCTATGCCAAAATACCGGGCTCCGACCTTCGAGTATAAAACTATCATTAACTAAGTTTCAAACAAAAACAATAAAAAACAACTCAGTGGTGGTAATAAAATGTAGCCTTTTTGGGAATAAGTTATTTAAAAGATTAGAACTAATATTTAAATAAAACCACATATTAATAGATGTCTTTATGTGTCAATAAATGTTTAGCAATATTGTAAGTTTTCAAAACAGTTCTTGTTTATTTAAAGTGATGATCACGTCCGGGTGCCGTTGAGGATAATTACCAGACCACGAAGGTTTGCCAAAATGAATTCGGTTCCATTGAGAATCATTTCAGACATATTAAGGTCCGTTCAAATATAATCTAAGTAAAATCTTGTCTCACTAAATATGTGTCTAAGATACCTACCCACAAGTATAACTCGCCCTAAATTCTCTAGACCTCAACCATGATCAGTGGCAGAGGTCTGTATCGCGTGATATCCTTTGGAGTGTCGTTGAGTAGTATCTTTATTGACACGCCTGAAAAAAGATACGATCCATTCCACAATAAAAGTGCTTGATTGTTAAAATATTTATCAATGTTAAAATGGATCATTTTAAAAAAAAATCCATAAGAGATTTATAGTTCCTTTCTAAAGAATAATGAAGTCTCAAAAAACATCCACACCTGAAAAAATTGAGTGCAGAAATAGCTACTCTGCTGGAAGGTCGGTGAAATCCTGACCAGCCTCTACTGTCTCATACAGAGGGTAGCAGTAGTCTGTAGGTCTTGAGAAGTCATGTTGCTCACCTAGCAATCGAAACTCACAGGTTAGAACTATTTTTACAATCTACCCCATCCTAGTTATTATGTGCAAAACCATACTTAAAAATAAGAAAAAGAGATTATGTTTTGAAATGCATATAATTTTCAATCAAAACTATTTATCAATTATTTGCGTTACTTTGATATTGTTTGTGATATTTCGAAAGACTGTATTCAATGTGTATATTTTTAATTATTTATTTTAAAAATACTTATATAAACTTTAACAGCATGTATTATTTATTCTTTATAATAAATACAACTATTTGTAACATCATTTAATGTGGTTTCGGGAAGCGTTTAATATATTATATATCTGTTGAGGTGAAGTTAACACGAGTTTTGTTATGGTAAGTCGCGACTCACAAAGGATCAGTGAGTCGCACTCAAAGCTCCTAGATCTAATCCAAAATGATCAATTTAAACCATCTAATACGATCTCCCTATTGAAATCTCTATGAGACCAAATTTTATATTTTTTTCGAAATTTTTAAGTATTTTTTTGAAATTTTAGAAAATCATTAATCTAATTAGTTATGAACCGTTTAAAAAAGCAGTTTTTAAAAATCCGAAAAAAATATAAAAAATTTAAAAAATATATAAAATCTGGTCTGCATGGATATTTCAATAAAGAGATCGTATTGAATAGTTTGAATCGGTCATTTTTAACTAGGAATTTTTTAGCGTGACTCACGTGAGTCGCGTCTTACCATCGCAAAACTCAAGTTAATACATTTATGTTACTTTTATTATTTATATGGCTCCGTTTGGATGTGTTGAGAATAAGGTAGGAAGAAGGAAGAAGGGAAGAAATTTATTGGGAAGGGGTAAATTTATTGGGAAGTGTGTAACTTTTGTGAAGAGTTTGGATGGTTAGAAATAAATTTATTGGTAAAAAGTGGTTATTCCTTATTCCGGGAAGAAGCCATCCAAACGGAGCCTATACGAAGTCAATATCTTATTTATACTTCTTATTTCACTTCAGGAAATTAGTTGTTGATTATATTTAAATTTAAATCAATGTGTTAGTGTTACTTAATTATTTTGAAGTACTAGAATATATTTTTAACGTCAAGTATTTTTTAAACCAGTGGGTGATCTAATGTGTGTTGCATTACAAAATTATTTGATAATTTATTTGCGTTGTAAGAATCTTTATTTAACTAACTATAACTATTATTGAACATATTTTTATTAACCGTACATAATGTGTCTAAGTTTGGACTTCTAATTTTATTCCTTGTTTTTATGTTTATAAGATATACTTTTATGCTTACTGCTTAGTTTAGCCATTTGTACGGACTTGTATTAACTAGATTGTTCCTAAATCAAAGTTCTACTTTCGTTATTTATAACAGAAACTACTTATTTATATTGTGGGTTTATTTATTTTATGAACTTATTTCAGAACTTTTCTTATATACAAACTACTATGTTATGTGTCAACATTTCCTAAACGGTATAAGTTAAACATTAAAATCATATTCCTAAACGGTATAAGTTAAACATTAAAATTCCTAAACGGTATATTGTGGGTTTATTTGAAATGTTTATAAATGAGAAGTATAAAGGAATGGAACTCACATTAAACATTAAAATCCAATTATAAAAGTTTGGCATAAGTTCTAATTGATTAGGACAATCTTAATCATATACCATGGGGAAGCTTGATTAGGTGGGGTAACCAAAGGTTTGAGGAAAACAGAAAGTCAATTCAATTCATTCACAACAATGACAATTGCACAAATCAATTCAATTGCCAATCAAACTCGAAACCCTGAAGGGTAAGAAACAAAGGGTGATAGCTCCAAATAGTAAGAATCAAACAAACCACATTCATTGCTGAGGAAAATAAAAAGTCAATTCAATTCATTCACAGCAATGGAAATTGCACAAATCAAATCGATTGCACAAATCAATGTCAGCCAATCAAACTCAGAACCCTAAAGAGTAAGAAACAAAGGGAGATAGGCAGATAGCTCCAAAGAGTAAGAACTAAGAAACAATCAAACCACATTCATTCGTTGCCTTCTCACAGACACAGAACCCTAATTAATTACTATTAAACCATAAACTAACTCAGATGAACTCTCCCGACACAGGGGTTAGCCCCAGCACAGAAGTTAAGTTGACGATGAGAACCTTCACGACACGTGCACCTCCACTGCTTTGATCACCCGAAGCCTTGATTTTGCCACTGATTCTTATATTGCTGCCGGAATTCTGGCCGCCCGCGATCTTTCCGTTCTCAATTCGAACCAGCTTTGTTGGATAGGGGAATGTATGTTTTCCCGGCATAAATGCCTCATGTTGCTGAAATTCTTGATTGGTCTCAAAGAAATTGAGGCACTGTGGGCACTGAATTCGTTCTTTCTGGCCATGGCTTGGGTTAGAGGAGTGAACCTTCATCTTGGGTTTGTTGTTGCTGAACCCTTGATGGTCCAAACAAAAGTAAATGGCTTCGTCGGGGACAAGGACAACTGCTCCGTCGGAGATAAATCTCTGGCGCCTCTCAAGAAGATGAGACTTCATGGTTCTTGATCTTACTTCTTGGAAAGGAGAGAGTGTTAATTTTTTAAAGGAACTGTTGTTAAATTAGAGAACTGGGGAACGACCGAACGAGGAAGAAGACTGGGAGGGTATTTACCCAGGGAGAAGACTCTTACAGGAGGGCCCCGCCTGTAAGGTTTAATGAGAGAGGGCGATATGGGTGCATCTGGTCCATTGTGAGCCAGTGAAGAGCCATAGCATTCGGAGCATACGGTGCATAAACCAGATGCAGTCAATACTTCAAGAGGAAAGTAATTTTTAATAAACGCAGCGCCCCCCTTTGAATCAGCTTGGATCGTCTCCAATGGACGCACGCGACAAGGCCTTTTCATTTTCTGGGATTTCCAGCCGAATTTATTTAAAACGATTTATTTATTTGGCTGTCCAACCAAAATAAATTATTTAGAGGTCTTGCCTTATATAGTTTTGGATCAAATTTTGAAGGTTGAGTCAAAAAACTATGAAAAAATTAATGGTTCAAAGGGTTTTATAAAATTTCTCAAAGATTTATTTTGGTAAATTTATAATTTTTCGGGGTTTCTTTGCAAAATATGGAATGTCTGTTAACATTTTTTGGATTTTAAAATTATGAAAATTCATCATAATTCTTGAGAATTTTTTGGGTAATTTTTTCTAGAAATTTTTTTTTAGTTTGTTTGATATTTTTGGCCATTTAAATTTTGATTTTAGCAATTTGAATTTGGATTTTTACAATTTGGACTTTGACTTTCAATGTCGAATTTTTAGGGTTCAACACATACAAACACTAAAATTACAAATAGAAATCCCTATAAAACATTAAAAAATATATTAATATACCCAAGGAATGGATCGATCCATGATCCATTCTTTTGGAAATTCGGAACTCAGCTCAGCTGAACCCCATTGGGGGGAAGCAACGAGGCAAAGCCCGGAGCAGGGGGGCCATCAAGGGAGCTTCTGCCAGAAGCGACCGATAGCGAGCGACTGAAGGAGCGGATAAAAGACTTTTCATGAAAGGCTCCAGAGGCTCGTCTTGTTAGTAAATGCTTAATTTTAATTTTTGTGACTAATTACACTTAATTAATCCAATTAAAACACAAGCAAAAGGGATCTAGTGCTCAAGTTCAAAATCAACACAAAAAGAAATGTGAGAATTATACCTCTCTTGATATTGTAATCAAGAGGCTCGATCCTACGGCTTAGAAATCGATGGGGTGCTCTCCAATCTCCTCCAAATCGAAACGCCTCGAGTCAACTAAGGTATTAACCAAGTTATTCTCGAATCGTGCTAGCGATGAGAATAACAAGTCTAATCCCAAAACTTTCCCTTTCTTCAAACAATCCACCAATTAATTTGTGGAATGGATTGCTCAACACATGAGCTATTGAATGGAGAGAAGAGAGAGGGAGAGGCGCCTATGAGAGGAGGTGGTGGCGGCTAGGAGAAGGGAAGAGAGAACCATCCAAAGAAGCCTCCATATAGGTCCTTCTTATGTTTAATTAACCACGCAAGAGGTGGTCGCGCCTTCATACACCCTTTCGTGTCTCCCTGTCTTTTTTTCCCGTATCCATCAATCAACCACGCAATATACTCACTCATAATTAATTACTCACTCATACATATTATTTACTCCTCTTATTATGTTTAATTACTCCCAGGTAAAAGGTACACAAAGAGTTATCACTTACTGCCTTATTCTTAATAAATACTCTCTCTTACTTTTTTAGTTACTCTCATGTATTCGTTATTTACTCCTCTTATTGTGTTTAATTACTCCTAAGTAAAAGGTACACTAAGAGTTATCACTTATGGCCTTATTCTTAATAAATACTCTCTCTTGCTATTTTAGTTACTCTCCTGTACTCGTTATTTATGTTAGGAAAGTGCATAATTTTGAAAATTTATGTTAATTACACCTAATTAACCATCCAAAACACCATAAGCACATAAGGATCTAGTGCTAAGTTAATTGACACAAGAGAATTGGGAGAAATCGATACCTCATCCAATATCGCAATTGGACGGCTCGATCCATGGCATGGGAGTTGGTGGCGAGCCTCCATGCGCCTCCTCCTTCGTCGGTTGATCGGCCTCGAGTCCACCAAGGAGGTTAACCATAATCTTCTACTCTTGTGCTAGCAAGAGGAAGAAACAAGCTAATCCCTATAGATTTCCTCTCTCATTTAGCAATTAACTATATTAATTTGTGGAGAGGAGTGCTCAACCCATGAGCTAGAGAGGAGAGGAGAGAAGAGAGAGCAAGGAGAAAATTCTGAAAATTTTCTCCCTTGGTGAATTTTCGGCCATAGAGGAAGAGGTGAGAGAGAAAGGTGTGGAGGCTAGGGTTTCCCCAAAACTTGACCCCTTTATATAGTGCTCTCTACACCTACCTACCACAACAATTTGTGGACATATTTGCCCTCACATGACCGGCCCCTATTGGAGGCTTTTGTGGGCTACACCAAGTGTGTTAAAAGTCCATTAATTCAAACCTTTTAATTGCTCTTTCAACCAACCTCAAATCGGACTTTTATTTAACTAATTAAATAAAGACCCAATAGCTCAATTAAATTAAATGAGTTGAACATAATTAATTATTAACTCATTAATAATTAATTTGGAATTAGCAAATGCATTAATTTATTTCTATATGATCCCTTTGACTTAATTAATTATAACGGTCCACAACGCCATACAATTAATTAATCAAACTATCATATTTTCGCAATACACACTGTTGCGAATAAATAAATAATGCATTGTATGGTTAAAGTCCTATTTGTGTGACCCTTTGAGGATTTATGCTACGTTGGACATGGAATTAAATCGTTATTTAATTCCAATAATCATAAGCGGTATCTAGCAACACGTTATGATTCCCAATTCGCATAAATAATGTACTGTTACAATATTTAAATCCTGCATAAGAGAATATATGTATTTCCCTATTTTGGTTCTTATGTCACACGATATCATCGTATAATCCAAGATAGGAATGTGTCATTCTTGCAGATTATACGTTTCTTGATCTAGAGATAATTGTATAAATTTGCATGCAAACAATCTATCTCCATCAAGGGGACCAAACAGATATCGTCACTCACTAAGTGAATTAATGAGGGACATACGGTTTTCTTGATGATTAGCTTTTCTCCGCACAATTCAAGAGAACATAAATAAAGTCCGTATAGCAGCCCTTATCGGGAATCAGCGGTAGACGATATTTATTGAACCTATCCTCATGTGGAAAAGATAAACATCTCAAACTTAGAACCAAAATCATAACGAAATAAACAATGACACATAACACAATCCATATGTTTATTTCGATGGGCCAAGTCCTGTGCTATGTTCCATAACATACACATATGCAATTAAGTTGGTAACTCTTTACCTATGATTTGTAGAACTTAATCATCACTTAACTTGCATACTAATCTTATAAGATAATTAATGTTCCTTATTAATTATCAAGATTATGGACCATTTAGATTTATTATTGTCATTCTAAAGAATGATCCACAGAGATCTACAATTCAGATCCTCAACCTGAATGATCTGTCAATAATAAACCTAGGAACAGATGATAAAAAACATCCATAACATAAACTAATATTTAAGTCATTAAATTATTGACTTCTAGGACATAACTCCAACAATCTCCCACTTGGCCTAGAGTCAATCAGTAGTGATTTCTAGCCAACGAAGAATTGAGAACAATGTCATATATCTACATATATACATATCTCGGACCTCAAAATAAATAATACGCTTATAGCTAGTTACTCATACGTCCACCACGTATGGATGCATAACTGCATCTCGTATACTGCTCAAGATAGAGGTCATGCTAGAGTGTTCGCTGTGTTCGCGAACCTATCCAAAATTTGTTTGACCCTATATATATATATACTCCTATATATATTCTTGATCACCATCATATGATATCAAGTGATATCGTTATAGATCATATTTGAATCTTCAATGTAACATTGGGTTCTTTAGGAGTAAGTTATGGGTTGAGATGCTTAGAACCATAATAACTCAACTAAGAACTCGATCCGAAATAAACTTCTTTTATTGCTTCACAAGTTGCTATGTATTTTGCTTTGGTGACGAAAACGGTTGTAATATTCCATTTAGAACACCTTCTAAACTTACAACACCACCTTTTAGCAAAATATGTAGCTCAACTGTGATTATATCAATCTTTTGAAAAAACTAGCATTAGTGTAATTAATTTACACCTCTTTCATCGTAAAAGATGAAACATTATATCACTCTTTCTCATAAGGTACTAAAGGATATCCTTGACTATCGTCCAAATGTGTCTTTCTTGTATCCATTTGACAACTGTTTGTCATATCCTTTGGATACTACACATTGGGGCATATGCATAAATATGGCGTATGAAATGAAACTCATAATGAAAGAATGCTTGAACCATTTCATGCACTTTTTTTTTAATTGAGTTGCAATAGACCGAGTTTAAACACTCAAGTCATGCCATGTGACGTACAGTTAAACATCCTTTCTTGGAGTGTAACTTTCGTGTTTCTAGAACACTTCGTCAATATATGCATATTTGCTCAAACCTAACATCCATCATAATCTATCTTTATAGATTTTGTTTCCTGGAATTCGGTGATTTCGCCCAAGTTCTCATTTGAGAAAGCATTCTCCAAAGATATCTTGACAATGTTCATTTTCTTAATGTTATTCCCAATTAATGAATTGTTATCTTGAACAATACAAGTAATACAATTATGCTCCCGCTGAATATCTTGTTAATTTATACAAGATACTTTTTGACGAAGTTCAACTCCTTGACTTCCTTGTCAAAACTTTTATTCCAATCTCCACAACACTTGCTTTAATCCATTAATGGATCCTTGAAGCATGCGTATGTTTTTAGCAATAAAACCTCGATTTGTGTCAAATGCACAATATCTTCCTTCATTCGTTCGAAGAAGGTGTGGTTTTTATGTGTCTTTCCATATATCAACATATATGAAATACAACTATTGCTAGAATGATCTTCATTGACTTATACATAGCCACAAGCAAGAAGTTGTGCTTTGTACGTAGTCAACTAGTCATCGACTTAGACATAGCTACAAGCGAGAAGCCGCGCTTTGTACATATATAGTCGATTTGTTATCCATGTCGATCTTTCCTTTTGAAGATCTAAACGTTCTTGATGGATTACTCCTTCATGAACATCACCCAAGGTCTATACCTTGTTGATATACATGGATTTGATTTAAAGATCATATGAATTCAAACCATATATGTGGAATCGGATCGTTCCATCGTTTCCTTGTTTATCAACGGATTCTCATATGCTAAGTTTGAGAATGTCGTGAACCCAATACACCAAACTGTTAGGAAACTGCTCAATTTTAGTTTTGTGACTAATTACCCTTAATTAATCCAATTAAACAAAGAGCAAGAGAGATCTAGTACATAAGCTCATTCGAAACAAGAGATAAGAGGTGGAATTTGTACCTCCCGCGAAATCGTATTCGCGGGACTCGATCCTACGGCTTAGAAATCGATGGGGTGCTCTCCTTCGCCTCCTCCATTGCGGCCTCGAGTCCACCAAGGAATTTGGCCATGTCCCAATTCTTGTGCTAGCAAGAGAAAGGAGATAACTAATCCTTTTCACCATTCTTCAAGTAATTCTAGCAATTAACCTTTTGGAATAGCTATTCTCAACACATGAGACCTATGGGAATACAAGAGAGAGAGAGACCATCATGGGAGAATCAAAATTCTGCCCATGAATGGTGGTGGCGGCTAGGGAGAAGAAGGGAGGCAAGGTGAGAAGGTTAGGTTTTGCTTCTTCAAGTGGTCCTTATATAGACCACTCTCCACCAACCTTTCCTTGACCTTTTTACCCTTCTAAGGCCGGCCATATACATGGGCCTCATGGGCCATGTGTTGGGTTTGTTCAATCTCTCTTAGTCCATATTAAATCAATTATTTAATAGGCCTTTCAAGTTGCATTCAATTTAGGCTCAAATAGACTATTAAATTAAAAGTCTATACTTTAATTTAATTCGCTCAATTAAATTAAAGTGTGTTGAATAAAATTAATTATCAATATATTGATAATCATTTTAGGATTAGCATGTACATTAATTTATTTCTATATGATCCATTTGACTTAATTAATTATAACGGTCCACAACGTTATTTAATTAATTAATCAACTTATCATATTTTGCAATACTCACTATTGCAAATAAATAAATAATGCACGTATGGTCAAAGTCCTATTTGTATGACCTTTTGAGGATTTATGCTAAGTTGGACATGAAATTAAATCGTTATTTAATTCCAATAATCATAAGCGGTATCTAGCAATACGTTATGATTCCCAATTCGCACAAATAGTGTACTGCTACAATATTTCAATCCTGCATAAGAGAATAATTATGTTTCTCTATTTTGATTCTTAACGGGAATCAGCGGTAGACGATATTTATTGAACCTATCCTCATGTGGAAAAGATAAACATCTCAAACTTAGAACCAAAATCATAACGAAATAAATAATGACACATAACACAATCCATATATTTATTTCGTTGGGTCAAGTCCTGTACTATGTTCCATAACATACACATATGCAATTAAGTTGGTAACTCTTTATCTATGATTTGTAGAACTTAATCATCACTTAACTTGCATACTAATCTTATATGATAATTAATGTTTCTTGTTAATTATCAAGATTATGGACCGTTTAGATTTATTATTGTCATTCTAAAGAATGATCCATAGAGATCTACAATTTAGATCCTCAACCTGAATGATCTGTCAATAATAAATCTAGAAACAGATGATAAAATATCATCCATAACATAAACTAATATTTAAGTCATTAAATTATTGACTTCTAGGACATAACTCCAATAATTTACTCCTCTTATTGTGTTTAATTACTCCCTGATAAAAGATACACAAAGAGTTATTGCTTACTTTCTTATTCTTGATAAATACTCCTTCATACTATTTTAGTTACTCCCATGTACTCGTTATTTACTTGCCTCATAGTGTTTAATTACTCCCTAATAAAGTTATGCTGAGAGATATTACTTATTTTCTTATTCTTAATAAATATTCCCTCGTACTATTTTAGTTACTCCCATGTATTTGTTATTTACTCTCCTCTAGTGTTTAATTACTCCCAATGAAGTTACACAAATGGCTATTACTTATTCTCTTATTATTGATAAATACTCTCCCTATTATTTTAGTTACTCCCATGTATTAGTTATTTACTTCCATCATAGTGTTTAATTACTCTCTAATAAAGTTACACAAAAAGTTATTACTTACTCACTTGTATTAGTTATTTATTCCCTTATACTTATTTATTTACTCCCAAATCGTAACAGAATCATATTAAAAATATCTTTCCTCTTCTTCTCTATATCCACTTTTTTTCCTTTCTACACAAGATCTGATCGTCTACCTTCTTTCTCTCTACTCGTAATGACGGAGAGAGGGGGACAGACACGAGAGAAGAGAATAAAAATGGTGGTTGACAAGAGAAATGAGGAGGTGGAGCCGTAGATCGAGAGGAGGCAGAAGCGGAGGAGGAGGAGGGGGTGAGGAGAGTCAAAATGGAGGAGGCGGAGGTATAGATCGAGGTTAAGAGAAGATGTGGAGGCTGGATCTGATGATGGAAGTGAAAGTACGGCAACCACAAAAGCGGGAGAGGGACGGCGACTACGAAAGAAGAGAGAGTGCGGACGAATCTGATTGATTGATTGCACCGAGTTTTGATTATCGTTTAATTCCCAAAATAATCATATTTGTTTATAGAAAGTAAAAGATTGCCGTCACAACGAGAAAAATCGTAACACGTTAGGGCTTGTACAAAGTCTTTTATGGGTGTGTTTGGAAGTGGAGTGAATAAGCGTTATTCGTGAATAATCAATTCGAGATCAAACCAAATAAGCAACAAAAGTGATGAATAGACTGTTCGGGCTCTTATTCCAATTCGGAGAAAAAGGTGGAATTGGAGCGAATAAGGAGAGTGGTCTAAGGAGAGAGGAGAGAGGTAATAGTAAAATAATGCTTCCAAACTTTTCAAAAGAAAGAGAACGGAAAGTTTGACCATGAAAAAGTAGTTCGGTTAGATAATATATCATATACTTTCCGATAAAAATAATTTATAATAATAATTAAGATTAATTTATTAATTATTATATTAAATTATATTATTAAAATAATAATAACAGTAATAATACTTATAATTAAAATAAATATTATATTATAAAGTTTTTTTTTGAAGAGCCAGGGGCAAATTTTAATATAAAAAAGGAAGCGTATTTACATCAAAGGAGACTTAAAACTCCTAAACTAATATTATATTATAAAGTTATTTAAATTAGTCTTATATGTAACTATTATTATTTTAATGATTGGTTTAATCAATTATTATTACGATAATTATTTAAATAAATTTATTTATTCATTTTAATTAATAATAATAAATATAATTATTATTACATTAACTATTTAATTACCATTATAATTATTAATTTATTTATTGTTGTTAATAATTTATTTATTTATTTATTTTAAATTATTATTATTATATCAATAAAAATATTATCTATTTTTATTAATACTTTTTCACTTATTATATTGCCCGTCAAATAAATAAAAATTATTTATGTTATTAATTATTATTTTATAATGATTTATTAAATAAAATAATATTTATTAGAATTATGGATATAAATTATTATTATTATATTGTTTTCATCCATTCTTCTAACGAAAAATAGTTTCAAAATAAAATCAAACCATTATTAAAGTCTTTCTCAAACCAATATTATATTTTTTTCTTCTCTATTCTTATTCACAACACACCATCCAAACAACATCTCCTTATTCATGAATAGACAATTTTTCTAATACTAATTCACAATTCTTATTCATGAAATTCCTTATTCATTCTTATTCACTCCACATCCAAACACACTATGGTGAGTTGCAACTCACAGGGGCTGTGGTGAGTCAAAATCCAAACCGTATAAACCGTTCCAAGATTCGTGCAGATGTGTTCGCACGATGGATCGCTGGAGCGATTAATTTTCCGTTTCGTCTAGCTAAAAGCTCTCCGTTTCCTCTCTCTCTCTCTCTCTCTCTAAATCGAAACAGATCTGCGCCTCTCGCTCTCTCTCGCTCTCTTTGACACAGAAACCCTAGATCGAGCATCAGCTGGGCTGGATCAGGGAGAATGGACATCTCGCGCGCCTCACTGAGCAGGTTCTCTCTCTTTCTCCATCTCTCCCTCTCTCTTTCTCTCTCTCTCTCTCTCCCTCTCCCTTTCCTCACGGTTCTATTTCTTTTTCTGTCGATAAGACGTTGAATTTCATATGCAATGCTTTTGCATTTGAAGAAAGTTGAAGAATTGTGACAGGTCTGGTCTAGTCCTGTGCGCTATATCTTTCTTGCATTTGTAGGTTGGCTCAACAGATTTTGCATTTCTAGGTTAAATTAGGATTTTGATTTTTGACACTGGAGAATAAAAATGGGTCTAGTCCTGTGCTTTATACCTTTCTTGCATCTGTAATTAGGATTTTTTTTTTTGTCATTACCATGCGCAATTTTCAATCAAAATTATGTTAGATACCTCTTTGAATCGTCTAAGTGGCCTAATTACCTTATATTCATTAGGACATGTCAACCAACTGGTGGGTCAAATTTTGCTGGCTTCTATTCAATTGCGAGTATGTATAGTCTAATTTTATGGCTTTTATAATTTAGTTAGAGTTACTAAAACTTAAAGAGTTAATTTTCGACATAATCAATAATTTTCGACACAACACAGTACATTGCATTTGTTCAAGAAAAAGAGAGAAATTTCTAAGCTTTATGAATGAAGTAGAAAAATGAGAAAAATTGGATTGGGTTCAAAATCAAAATTGCTCATGTGATTTAAAGTTACCTTAATATAAATATTTTATAGAAGTTGTACCTTTCAAAGTTGTTTTTCCAACACTATAAACATACAAGATAGTTGGCATACCCCTTACAGCTTTTCGCCTGGCTGATCTAGAAGCATCTAAAAAGTTTAAAGCAAATTAGTCAAATATCACAGAATTCACACATCTGGAGCATGACCAAGTAGTCAAATTTAGTTGTTATTTAAATTTCATGTTCTGTTTACTTGTAGAACCAAGTAGGAGCATGACCTGTCAATCTAAGCTGATAGGTTTGTGAAATTACGCTGAGACTCTTATTATTTATTGTTGAGATTCAGCATATCAGAATAGTTTTCTTTTAAAATATTAATTTATTATTTAACAGTATTGTTGATGATTTTCTATTATAGTTTAGGCAAAGAGAAGAAGGAAAAGGCTGAGGAACAACTCAATGAAAAAGCGGCTGGCAAAGAGGAATTTGTGAGGGAAGCGTTGGAATAAAAAGCAATTATGTTAGATTCCAGGGTCTAGTGCTTGTAATGTTTAAAAAACATCAATTTTCAGTTTAAAGATTCCATATCCTAGTCATAAGATATGCACATTTGTATGAATGAAAATGTGTTAGCTTTTATCTTTTTCCTTCAGCAATGCAGACCCCAGAACCCCCCTAGGTATCACTTCCCTCTACCCCAGAACCCCAAAACCCCGATTAACTGTTGCCCTCAGCGATTTTCTTCAACTTGGCACTTTTTCTTTCCAGCACCAAACCAGTGAAGAGGAAGGCTGACGAGTGATGAAAAGGGATTTGTTGGAGAAGAGTTGGTCTAAACAACAATGATCTTAAATTACCTTGAATTCCAGGGTCTATTCTATTAGATACTGGATATTAAATTTCAATGCTTTTGTGCTTAAATTATGAATCTTAAATGCTGAATGTGTGGTATTGTTAATGTTATAAATTCATAATGATTGTATACTAATAAAATATATGATGTCATTTTGTTGATCCCATTTAGCTAGATGAGAATGCCATTTCTGTATCAATTTTACTTGTGCTGGTACAATGCGTGGCAAGGGTTTGTATCAATTTTAGGTACAGTGTGTATAGTCAATTTTGCTTGTGCCGGTACATTGCGTAGCAAGGGCTGAAGGGCATGTATCAATTTTAGTACGTCTCCTTTATATTGCACATGGTACACACTACACATACACTAAAATGGTATAACAAGTATTTGGTATCACAGGTACAATGTATACATTTTTTTTATTTAATGCTCATAGACCTACTTCATTAATTAAATTAAAAAGTAACGGGTACAAGTTAATCTGTGAACATGGAATCAAATGAAACAAACAATCTGTGAACAGTTAATCTATTTTATTGTTTAGTTGTTATTTAAATTTCATGTTCTGTTTACTTGTAGAACAAAGTAGGAGCATTACTGTTGTTATTCATCTTGGTCGGTGAGTATACTTGTAATAGCAGTGAAGGCATAATGCGTGCTACTTGGACTACTACATGTCATGCTGCGTGTACATGCTACAAGTATAATGTTGAAAAGAATTCTTTTGCTGTACATATTAGAAAGCTTCGACTGCTCAAATGGATATATTGTGTTATACCTATAAATTAATAAACCAGAAATAAGATGGCTGAAATAGATTGGCGTTGGCCTAATACAAAGGAAGGACATCGTGTCAACCAGCACCAGTAACAGATCAGGCATGCATAAATCAGATACATTCAATTGATGATTGACAAAGAACCTTTATTTTACTAATTAAGCCTCAATTAAACTAGTACATATCAAACTGGTACATATTAAACATGTACCAAATTGCATTCATTTAACATTTGTAGTAAACTGAAAATTTAAATAAAATTAGTTGCTTAGACAATATGATCCAATAATCAAGAGTAAATCCAACTTAATAAATCCATAACAGAAAAGAAAATAGCAAGAGTACCAACTCAAAGAGTTTGGCCTGGATAGAACAAACCTCTATCCTAGTTGAACCAGAAAGAAAAAAATAAACTAACTCCTTGCTAAACATAGTACTATCGTAGTGGTGGACTACTGTGTAGTTATCAATCGGGGAGTGCAATAGAGAACCTGAGATCCGATGCGAACAATCAGTCGAAGGAGCGGAGCGCGATGGGTCAGCGAGTAAATGGGAAGAGCGACTTCAGCCATTTGGTGTAGGCGCTTTCTAGAGTTGTTAGATTGACGTTCTTCCTATTTGACTCGAAACATATTGATCTAGCCATGAGCAGGTTGAAGATTTTTGAGAAGACACTCAACTTGCGCGTCCCTTTTTGGATGGTTTGTGATGCACTCGGAAGTCATTTGGTAGTCGGTGAGTCTTAGGGGCACACTAGATGGAATAAAACAAACCTTAATTCTTCTCCAATCCAGGCGTAAAAAGGCGCAGAGCCAGCCGATGCTCGATCTAGGGTTTCTGTGTCGAAGAGAGTGAGAGGCGCAAATCTGTTTCGATTTAGAGAAAGAGAGAGAGGAAATGGAGAGCTTTTAGCCAGACGTAACGGAAAATTAATCGCTCCAGCGACCCATTGCGCGAACACATCTGCACGAATCTTGAAACGGTTTATACGGCTTGGATTGCGACTCATCACAGCCCCTGTGAGTTGCAACTCACCATAGCAAAATTCTATATATATATATATATATATATATATATATATATATATATATATATTCGATACAGATATTCTAGGGGGGGAGGGGGGAATCACAATTTTATATCGCAATTCCAGTTGTTGATTTGTTGAGACGTAGTAAAGTTGAATCGCCTTCTTATATTTCAAAAGCACGAACCATAAATGTGTTTCGTTCCTTTTGTTAACGAAAAAGATACATTTTGCATTGCCAAACAAGCCAACCCAGTTTCTCATTTGCAATATAACTTTACAAACCTAATACAGGACTACAATTAATTCCAGTATAAAATGCAAATTACAAGTGTAAGCAATGCAGTGAATTTTTTTACGTAGAAGAAAGAATAGACGATTGCTAATAAGAATTCTATATCTTCAACTGGTACCACATAGCTGGGACCATCCACCGTGCCATCGAGTGAGAAATTGGGAACCTCTCTACAGTCCCATCTTCACAGCAAAACACACCATTATCAGAACGAAATCCAAACTTCCATTCTAATTGTCCACGGTAATAATCATCCGTGAAATAAATGCAGTTCGGTCTGCAGCCAGGAATCTCCGTAGCAGAGACAGAAATTGATCCATTTTGGCCCACGAATAAGGATTTCTCCCCTAATCCATGAATCAGCAACCAAGTTTCATTAGATTCTTCAAATTCAAATACTTCAAAGTGTTGTGTACTGAATGAATCATCTGGATGATACTCTCCAAGTCTTCGGACAGCCAGCAATTTGCCAGAGCAATCCACGAGATACAATCTTAACACATAGAGGCCTTCAATGCATGACTCACATCTTGATGGATGCCCAATAGCATCTCCTGCTTGGTAACCAGGACCAAAAGTGTCTCGAGCCATGTAATTGGGCCCATCAAAATCCACTATAACCAGGTTCCGCCCGCTATTTATTGCATAGATCTTCCCATGGAAGAATATCACATCGTTTAAAAATTTACAGCAGTTGTGTGACTTGAGTTTAGATTCTTTTACTATAATTGGAGTCCATGATTCGTCTCCTAACCGACAAACCAACAATTCATCAAATGCCGACATAATAGCAGCAACTCTGCAATCATTAGATGACAACGGGCAACCTGATACTGCAATCTTGTTCATTATGGAGGACTTAATTAAAGGAACATCCAACCTATCTCCAATAAAATCGAGTGCATAAGTTGGGTAAGGTAGTTCAACTTGCTGCATGGTAAGAAGGTTAATAAGGCTCATATTGTAATCTTTGTCATCTAAGCAGACCCAACCATTGGATGACCCATAAATGAATTTGTCGTGAAGCGCACTTAAGCGGAACTCATAAGTTCTTGAATCAGAGAGTTCATACAATGCACATGTGTCTGATTCATTATTGTAAGGGAGGAGCAGCACGACAGAGTTCTGTTGAAATGGGCCATGAACTTCCTTTGTTATGCGGTACCAGTCAGTGCAAGCTGCTGCAAATTTACGGTGATGTGGGTAGAACCGCAATTTGTTCACAATTAGACGAGCTATATCATCCTGCAATTTTGACCAATCCCGATTGCTACACACAAAAAATAAATAAATAAATTACATTGATTTCGTATAAACTTGAGAGGAGTCTCAGGTGATGCAATAATTATTTCTGGGTTTTTCCATAAAATCACAAGCCCAAGCCTAATCAGTACACAATCATTGTTGAATGGAGGGCATATCAAAAATTACCAGTCCGAGACACAATGCTATGTATTAGATTTATTATGGTGCTCAGTTAACCAGCAATTTCAATTTCGATACTAAAAATAAGATCAGCTCGGATGCCCAGGGTGCCAAATTACACAAGAAGAATAGAGGAACCTGAATATTAGCTTAGTTTTTAAAACTTCATTGCTTCATAAGGGAGACTCAATAGTCACACATTGACTAAATTTACAAGCATTTGGTATTTCCAGAACTAAATTTCAGTACATTGTTTCCGCCCAATATTTGCATATTGAGCTAAAAACATAATCATTTGTTTCTTTCACCGACCTCAGAATGCCTAATAAAATAAAAACCAAAAACAATACTACAGACCCCACTCTAGTTCATTTTTGTTGGGTTCACATCTTATTACATATGAGGTACTTGCAGAGCGAGTACCACCTGGTATGGATTCAACAGATGTAATGGCCCATTTGCTCAACCTCTGATAAATGAATAATTTCACCAAGATAGCAATCTTGCAATATCTAACCCATTCACCGAGTTCAGCTTATTTTAAATCTCACTATAAATCCCACAGAACAAAAACATTTCTTATTTTCTATGTTGGTTCCCATAAAGTATTTTGCAAAAATAAACTTTCATTTCTACTTGGGTATATATTCAGCATGTAAACATTTAGAAACACATTCTAAACACTTAATATAGTGTATCTAAACATATATTAAGATACTACAGGTATACAGTGCAGACATATCTCAATGCCAGTGTTAATACTAATTAACGCTCAGCATAAAGACTCGCAAAGAGCCCTCAAGCTGTATAGAACAGTCTTCCCACCCCTCAGCATTTATAAAGAGGAATATGATGAGTCCTATCTTCAGTTTTCATGTGATGATATAGATTCGGGATATGGTTACATGCGACGCCAAAACAGAATTTTTAATTTACTTGGCTGAAAGGGTAGTGCACCCTGGGTACTACAATCTCAGTATTTTCCAAGTTAAAATGCGTGGTAGTGCATCCATCCCTGGATGAGAACTGAATTCACTTATCCCTCCAAACTAGTGTATGTGTGCTTTACAGTATTTGAATATTTTCCAAACTACTGCATCTCTGGGTACTAATTGATGTATGACAAGGATTATGTATAGTCAAGCTACACAAGATCCCATCCACTCAAGTTCACAGATCCAAAAAAACACAGGTACTGTACTTGTTTCAGGCATCATCTCACTCATGAAGGTGAACGTCTATCAATTTTTATGTTATCGTCTCATATTTTCATGTCTGCTTTGGTCTCCTATTTGTCATGTTTCTGAGCTAAAGAGTAGCAATTTCAGGAAGGCCAGTACAATTCATGATTAATTTGGTCTCCCCTTATCGTTTAATTGACCATCTCTCCCCCATTGCAATATTTCAGGAAGGCCAAAACTTTTGAAGCTTTTTCCTTTTCTTAATGAAATAGTTTCTTTGCATTGTACGGTTCCAAAATTTAAATAAATAAATAAATAAGATCTGAAGATTGCTAAGAGATTTTAAGTAATTCAACCTAAGATCGTATCTCAATTTTTGTTCAAGCTAAATTTGTTTCATGAAGAGGCAAAACGCCTGAGGCAAGTAACAAGATCGATCCATAATAATTTTACAGTTCAGAAAATTAAAAAGAGTATCCAAGAGGCCAAGACAAAACTGTGCGAGAGAATTACCTTAGTTGTTCAAATAAAATAAAAAAGTTTGGGAAAAATATATGACGAAGAAAGAGATGATTAACAAAGAGAGAAGCTTTACCTAAGAGGATGGTTCTGGAGATCTGAATCCATGGGGGGACGATTCATCCAGTAAAACTTTTTTTTAGATTTATTGAAGGCAGTTATATAACAAAATGAGTTCGATCGATTTTATTCGGAGAGAAAAGATTTTTGTAAAGAGGAAGAGTCGGTTTTATAAGAACCGCAGGCGGCGTCTAAACTGAAACTGCTACCAGTACAAAATAGGTTTCAAAAAAGGAAGTACAGGATAAACTGTCCTTTTTTGCAGTCTATTGTTGATGCAATTGTTTTTTTTTTCTCAGGGTAGTCACTTCCAAAGGTTGTAAATAATGTACTAAATGTTATATTTTATATGTTATTTAAAGACAATTAGTACTAAACACGGATACAAAGTGTTTAATGTTATTTAAAGACAATTAGTACTAAAAACGGATACAAAGTAAAAAAGGCAATTTTTTTTCCGAAGTGTTGTTTTGAATTAGTGCATCCTTTTTTAAGAGTTTCTTTTAAATTTGAAGTGTTTTTTTTTTTCCGAAGTTTCATTTCTTTTGAACTATAAGGAGAGAAAAAAAGAGACAAATTAGTATCATTTATTTAAATATTTTGATTATATAGATATTATTTAATAGGAAAAGTTTTTGGTTTTCCTTAAATACGAAATCGACTTTTTTGTATACTAATAACCATCTCATTTTAGTTTTAGTTTGAATAGTGTACGGAAGGAAAGGAAAGTAATTTTTTATTTGTTGTACTTACTAATTTTACCTGTATTTGTTTGTTGTATATCTTTCAGAAAGTTGCATCAGATGACTAAATTATTAGTGTTATCGTAATTAGCATCACTTCTGTAATAAAAAAAAGCTGCCAACAATATTCGGTGCCACATGTTGCAATAACTTCATATTTTATCAATATTTAAATTTTTGGAAATTCAAACGTTGAATCCAAACTGTTAATCTTGTTCAATTTAATGAGCTATGCGTTTCTATATAAGGTTTATAAAATTTGAAATTAGTTTGATAGTCGATCAAGTGACCAAATGATGAATGTATTAGAATTAATCTGTCATAATTAACTAGATTCTTTCATTTGTTATCACTTGATCGAGTATGAAACCGACTCCAAATTTATTAAAACTTATACAGAAACGCATCGCTCGTTAAATTGAACAAGATCAACGGTTTGGATTCAACATTCGATTTTTAAATTTTTTTTAATATTGATACCTCTAAGAGCAGCGTTCCGCTGCCACAGGTTTTTGGTGCCACAAATTGCCAAAACTTCATATTTTATCAATATTTTAGAATTTTAAAATTTAAACGCCAAATCCAAACTGTTGATCTTGTTTTATTTAACGAGCGATGCATTTCTATATAAATTTTATAAAATTTGGAGTCAGTTCGACACTCGATCAATTGATCAAATGATGAACGTATTAGAATTAATCTGTCATAATTAACTAGATTCGTTCATTTGTTGATTTAGTTGGTGCGAAATAAACAGCCATAAGGGTTGTATGCGGCACAATTATTTAATGATATTGGGTCGCACACAATCCTTATGGCTCTTAATTTCGCACCAACTTTAATAAAATAATTTTGGTGTGAAATCTATCGTAAGGTGTAGAGGGTGATTCTTACTGTTTAGCCTAACCCTCAAGCAAAATTAGGATAACGAGTACCGGCTGTTTATTCTAATTTGGCTTTCATCAGGTGAAGAAAATACTCATTTTGAGTTCTATTAGGAATACATGTGGCGGCCAGCAATCCACATCCGGCACCATCTGTTTGTGGAGATGCTGTTAACAGTTGAAAATCTAGTCCTCTACAAAGATAACAGTTGTTTACTTTTCCTTTCTAAGGGACCCGTGTTTTTTCGAAGTTACACTACCGTCTAGGATTGATGAACAGTTGTACTGACGGTGTTTTTTCGAACTTAATTGTTGTACCTTTTAGTATTATAATAAATGAAATATTGTAATAATTTGTTGTAAATTGTAATGTATAATGATTATTAATGAAATTTTTAATTGTTGTGTATTTATTTTGTATAAATTCTGTGATTAGAAAAAAATATTTATTGCAATACAAGTCTGAAAATTCCGAAAAAAATATATTGTAATAATTTGTTGTAAATTGTAATGTATAATGATTATTAATGAGCTTTGTGGTTTTGAGAACAGTGTTGCTCTTTAAATTCATAAAACCATCCATCGGGTCCTCTAAAATAAATTTTATTGGACGCCTTTGGAACAAAGATCTTTTCTTGATTTTGCAAATTCTTTTCGTTTTGCACTCTAGTGTTTCTAGGTTTCCTTTGGTACATATGTGCATGACCACGAGAATTCATAGGTTTTTGAAATTGTGTGTTTTGTGCAACTTGTTTCTCATTTTTGTATGACAAGTTCTTTTTCTTGGTTTGATAAGACTTTTGGTAATCAAGACCGGACTTGTCATGAGGCTTTTGACTTTTGAAAATGTTTTTCAAATCCGTTTTAGGAGCTTGGGCTAAAACCGGTTTTTCAAGTTGTTTTTCAAGCTCCTTTATTTTAGCCTCATACTCACCAATCTTATAAGTAAGCTCATCTACCTTGGTTTTTAGGGTTTCTATGGTATCGGCTTTCCTAACCAAGGCATCATGGGTAGCATCAAGAATAGAGTTCAACCTATCACAATCAACACATGGGGTTGAACTAGTTGGTTCATCATCACTCTCACTATCACTACTACTAAGAGATTCATTGAGAGGAAGATATTGTTGGAATTGTGTTCTAAAAGTTATCTTATGGTGATTACTTTTATATGTTATATTTATGAATTTGATGTTATTACATTTTGTTCCATGAGTTTATATTCGTATTTAGAAGTGTTCAAGAAGATGCTGTTGGTCTTGAACCACAGAACTCTAAATAAAATGAATATATATCTCTAAAAAGTTCACAGGTCTTGGATATTAGCAGGAACACTAATATGCCATACAAGACTGTCGTGTTGATTAAAAGTACATTGTAGTTCTGTAAACGTTGATAAAGGATTATCATTTAATAACACGAGTATATGAAAAGTTTCATATATTGAACAGACCTAATTGATAAAAATATTATATGGATTGTGTTTGTGTCATTAATATTTTTATCGTGTCATTAATTCTAAGATTGATATGATATATTTTCACATAAGAAATATGCAACATGATTATTACTTAAAGCCATTTGAAGCTTGTGGTGATAAAAGTAATAGTTCTTTGTATATAACTTGTGTAGGAGGGAAATATATATGTCAATAGCTAATTGTCACTCATGAATTGAGGAATGATATTATAAAGGGCCCCTTGGTAAAGTAAGATTATAAATGGATCCAATATAACTGAAGTGCAGTTATAATTATATAATCCTACTTATTTGAGACCAAGAAAAGATTATAATATGAAGATGACACAGCCCTACTTTGTATAATAATCATAATATCATATGGCAAGGAATAGACACAAGTAATGTTAATAACATTACTAGAAGGATCGTGTTTCGTAAAAGAATTTGCTAAACATCTATATTATTTGGGTAGCTGTAATGTATGCTAGAGTACCGCTTACAGTTTATGGAAGAAAATATTTTATTCCATTGCCAACATAATATGGATCCTCAATATAGGTCACACCAACTGAATGGGAAACAAGAAATATATTTTCTATGTACAAGGTTTCATGTTGTATGAAATAAAGTGTACAAATAGAAAATTATATCACATGACGTGATTAACTAGCAAGGAATAAATTTATTGATATGTGAATATTGTAAGTATAATACGTGTTTCACATAATATAATAATATATGAATATTATTATAGAGTGCATAAATTTATTTAAAGCCCAAGCCCAAATATTTTTGAACTATGAAGAGAGAAAGAAGGCTTTAAATTCGGGTCAGAATTTGAGTCAACTTTAAACTGACAATTAGTATAGCAAATGATAACCAAATTAGACAAATGATATATGAAAATTGTAGCCCTGGAAGTGAAGAATCCAATAATTCAAGTTTCATGTCGTTTGGAGTTTCCTACAGAGAGTTATCATTGTTTTAGTTCTGCAACGTCAGAAATTAAAGTGTTGTTTTAATTTCTGATTAGTGGTTTTAAATGCTATACGAATTTGAAAGGTTTATTCTGATGTTTTAAAGGTAAAACAGATCAGAAATTGTGAATACAAGTAAGTCTTCATGTGTTGAAGCTTTGGCTTTCTCTTCCTCTAAATATTTGTTAAAATATTCTATCGATTAAGCAATCGATCAAGACACAGGTGGTGGAGCTAGGTGTTGACGGGGAATTCGCTAACACGGATTCAACTGTCATTCTTGTTTCGGATTCAAGGTGAACCGAAGAGGAATAAAGCTTCGTTAGAGACCATAGATATGGCTCAACAATCATTCTTATAGGAATATATGTGATTGTGATGCAAATATAATATAGGAAAGTTAGCGATAATAAGAACGATCTTAGATGTTATCGGTTAATAAAATTTTTTAAAATTACCCGATTCGCATCATGAAATCCTTCAGATATACCTTAAGAGAGCTCGATTTTGGCGAAGTCGGTGGAGATGGAGGTGGTGGCGGTTTACGCGCTTGGATTAGTGGATGAACAAATCTTGTCCCTTGATTGAACTCGTTGAAGATGTTCTTCACGAAGTCATCTTCCACATCTTCCGTTGAGAATACCACCTCTTCCACATTTTCCACCATAGCATATACTTCATGAGAATCCGAATCAGACGAGCTTGTTTCGGATTCAACATCCCACAAGGCATGCGTGCCTTGAGCCTTCTTCTTTTCCTTCTTGTGCTTAGGCTTAGGCTTATCGGTTTGCACTTGAGGAAAAAACTTGTGACACTTGTGCATTGAGTGTCCCTCTTTGTTGCACACAAAGCACAACTCCCGTTCATCGTTGGCTAATCTCTCATTGTTGAACTTCTTCTCATGCTTGAGCAACCCACGAAACATTTTCTCAATCACCACCTCTTGCTTTGTCTCATCAAGCTCGTAGAGGGTCAATGGTGTTTGATGTGGGTATCGACGGTGGGAGGGTTGAGAGGAGGATGTTGAGGCGGGATTGTTTGTGGAGGTCATGGCTAGAGTTCTTGGAGTATGCTCTAATTTGGCAAGTTGTTTGAGCTTCTCCTCAACACACCGGAGTTCGGTGTACATTTGCTCCGATGTGTACTCATGGTCCATGCGGATAATGGTCTCAAGCGATGTGATATGAGCATCCCATTCGTGCCTTCTACTCATAGCCCGCAATATCTTCCCTACAATCTTGCCATTTGTTAGGAGCTCACCTCCTTCGGTGAATTCATTTTGGAGTTGTACAAGACGAGTGTACATATCCTCAATGGATTCACCATCCTTTATGTGGAAATTTTCAAATTGAGAGTACAACTCATACAATTTAGAGTGTCTAATTTGAGAATTTCCTTCATAACGGGTGAGGAGAGCCATCCACATATCGTGTGCTAGATCAAAACGACTAAGGGTCACACCAATTGATTCATGGACCGAGGCTAATATGGCATTAACCGCACAATCATTGTCCATTCGGTTATCACGGGACTTCTTGGTCAATTCGGTAGAATTTGATTTAAGTTCGGGGGTATACCGATTTTCTACCGCATGCCAATATCCCAAGATATTGAGGTAGTTCACCATGCATCTCTTCCAAAAAGAGAAATTTCTACAATTTTGGCCTAATTTATCTGATCTTTCTACAAACCGAGCCGCCATGACCGAAAATCGAGATTAAGACTAACTTAATCGAGGTTCCCGCTTTGATACCACTTTGTTGTCCCTAAGGAGGCGGCTTAAGTAAGGTTTAGCGGAAGCAATTATGATTTTGGACCGGTTTGGTATGAACTATCCTAACACAATTCAATTGGTACCCAATACAAGCAAGCACACAAGCAATTCAAGTATAGCAAGATAAAAAAAAGGAGAGAGAGAAATTGAACACACGATGTGATTACGGAGTTCCGACCCGTTAGGAAGTGCTAGCCTTAGTCGTACGTCTCCGGGAGTTTTGCTACCACCAAAGGGCGCGCTCCGTTCAATTCCAATAAGAACGGGACTACAATTTCGAACCGAATCACCTCATCACAATGACACTCGAATTGGATCGGCCTAACTCAAATGGCACAACGGCCTCAAAGGAGAAGAGCTCTCAACCTATTCCAACCTACACCTAGCGACAATGTCGGGGCGGTGGTGTTTGAGGCTACTAAATCTCTCAAAATGGTTTAGCTATGAAAAGGTCAAGTGGGAGAGTATCCCTGTGCTCAAAGGCTCTATTCTGGTCAAATTTTGCAAGGCAAAACTTTCTCTTTCGTTAGTTGGAGAGAGACACAAAGGGTGGATATAAATAGAGCTGTTCAAGGGCTGTAAAACAACTCAATTTGCTGTTGTGCGTTACACAACGCAATATTGCGTTACACGACCCACATATAGCCGTTATAATAAAACAAAAACAAGTTATCTATTGGCAGTGCGTTACACGATCCAATATTGCGTTGTACGACGCACTGGACGACCGTTATAATAAAACAAAACGGATAAACTAGTCGTTTGAACTGCCAAACGCGTTATACGACGCGGACCACCCGTTGTGCAACGCAACATTAAATGACATTAAATGATCAGAATTTTGCTTCAAAAACGAGTGAAAAAGGCCAGAGAAAAAACAAAGGAAGGTTGTACAACGCTTCAGTGCGTTATACAACGTTCTGGCTTGATTTGAGAAAATTGCGTAGCACGACGCGTAAATTGCGTTGTATGATGCAGCTTGTGCGTTACACGACCCTCTGTTGCGTTGTGTAACGCACTGTTTCTGTTAAAGGAGAAAACTGCACAAACTGGTGCGTTGTGTGACCCAATATTGCGTTTCACAACTCACTGGTGCGTTGTACAACCCAATATTGCGTTACACGACGCATTGGGTCTGAAACTGAGAAAATACTGAGTTCTTGAGATTTTCTGCTAACTAGACCATTTCAAGGATAAAAGGACTAAAGTAAACTTTCTATTAAAGTCTAAACTAGCCTATAAGTTCTCTAAAGACTTGATCTTGATCTTGCACATAGTTTTTATCCAAGTCTTCAAACTTTGCACCTTCTTCCTATAAAACTCAAAGAAGATTATTAAATGCTTAATGACATTGTTTTGTAATCGACAAACCTAGAGACGTTTAGTACAACATATCTAATATGAAATATATAAACTAACAATTAAGATATCCAATTCCATACAATACGCTAAACTATAGTATAATCCAGTGGTCATTTCTTTTTTCCCTTACTCCTTCCAAAAGACAGTGCAGATTTTAAAAATGATCGTATACCTCCTCTACTATGGGATGCATCATCTCTCATTTGGTGTTGACCTCTGTTGAAACGCGGCGGGCTTGGTCCACTAACATAATATCGTGATGGTTTCATATTACTACCTGAAGCGACATCAAAATTGGTCAAGTCATAACTTGTTGAAAATCGTGCTGACTGAATTCCATCCCTCGAAAAAGAAGACCCAGATCCAGTAGTTTGCATTCTTGGTGGAACATCGAACCGACGACCCGATTGGAGCTGTGCCATAGACACCAGCTGTTCTGGTTGCGGCCTTGGGTTAGTCAACGAAGCATTGTGGTTTCGCCTCCTACCTTCCATTTCGTCCATAACCATTTTTCGTCGACCGTGCTTCCGCCGACCACGATTAATCTTTCTTGGATCAGGTATTAATGTGGGGCCGTCATATCGAGCCCAAGCCGAAGGGTCTCCGTAGGAATGGAAATGACCAGACCAAGTATCCAATTGGTGCTTCGTGCTGTAGCATTCGTCCACAAGATCATACGGCTCGTAATTCATACGTTGACATACCGCGAGAACATGACTACACGGTAGCCCGGTTAATTGTGATTTTTGACACTCGCATGCACATTTAGGATTAGGCAAGTCAAGAGGTATTTGTTGTTGTTGGCTTGGATAAACATAACAAGTGTACTTCCATGGTCCGTAAACTCCTTCACATATCTCTTCTTCACGTTCCACCTGAACCTCATACTCGCCTTTGTTAGTATTAATGTCCACAACAGTCATCGCAGCTACAAGCGCAAATAGTGCGTGTTAATTTATAATTGTAAATCAAACTTTAAAATAAAATTTAATCAATTAACTCAAACATACCTGCTTTATTGTCCCGTTTTCTATCAATTTGGCAATCTTCTTTGAAAAGGGCTCGCCTGCTTGAAGACGTTCTTTTGCTTTCTGTCTTTTGTTATCGAACCATGCGGCACATTTATACCATGTTCCCTCCACAATTGCTAGAACCGGTAATGTTCTCTCCAGTTTGAAGACGTTATTTAGGCATTCTGATCCATTACTGGTCATTATACCCCACCGATGACCCCCGTCATATGCTTGTATCCATCTGTGAAATGCGTGTGGTTCGTTGCTATTCCTATCAGTTGCTCTTCCTACCGTCAACAAGTACTCGTAAGCAGGCCTTAATCCATCATATAACTTTCGCATATTTTGCTGAAATTTTCTGGGATTTTTCTTCTTTGCGATATGGAACTTGAATGTATCCTTCAATCCATTTTCTGGAGTACCTCCGTGCTTATACAACCGTTCGCAAAAATGTTGCATGCATAACCGATGGACAGCTACTCCAGCTTGTTCATTCCATTCATACTGAGGGCGATTAAATACTGCCTTTATTCCTTTATGCATGTCTAAGATAACACACCACTTACTATAACCAGCATCTTTTAGTACATTTCTGCGTACCCAACACATAAACCACCCCCAGCTTGCCAAATCCTCTTCATTTTTAATAATGGCAAATGCTAGAGGGACAAGCTGATTTTGCGCATCATACCTGCAAGCCGCTAATAGTTTGCCTTGGTATTTTCCCGACATAAACCCAACATCAATACTTATCACCGGACGTATATGTTTCGCGGCTTCAATGCAAGGCCCATATGCCCACGCAACGCTTTTGAACAATTTTTTATAGGGGTCCTCGTGTTGATCAACTAAAAAACTACACACAGATCCGGTAGTTGTTCGAACAATTTGATTCAATAGACGGGGGATGAGTGCATATGAGTCCTCCCACGTCCCGAATAGTTGTCCAAGAGCTTTTTCTTTAGCTCTCCAACATTTGTTATAGGTGGTCACAACATCGGGATATACATGTTTCACTATCCTACTGATTTCTTGGACGGTAATATTTAGTTTTTCTTTCAAATCACCACGGATAATGGATGCAATCATATCAGCCGTTAATTGATTATGTTTTTTTTCCCCCGGTGGTCGTCTACATGTGCGTGGGCCTTGAAGTGTGCTTATCTTCCAACCATTTGAATACGACATCGGGATCGCATATAGACGCCAATTACACTTCTTCTTCGGATCAAGACAAAGAAGAACGTACTTTGAGTTACTACTATGGTCTGTTTTTAGCACGACGTTCTTTCGGATGGCCCAATCAGAAACCACCCATATCATGTGTTGTTTCGACTTAAAAGTCCAACCTACATACATTTCTTCTTTATTTTTTTTATCGTTCATCCTCGCTTACTGTTCTAAATCCCGATATATCACTAAGTGATGGGCACGCATGTTGCCAGCTAGATGTCTCCTCTATTAATGATGCATCCATTCGTGTAATATTTTCATCATCTGAATCTCCATCTGGATTCCGAAGACCCTCAGATAGTTCATCAGCTTCACTAAACTCTTAACCGGTCTCACATTCAGGAACGACAGGTCCCATATCTAGTCGTTCATCATCATCTAGACCAATAACTTCATCACCACTATCGTTAGAATGGTCGGAACGATGTGTTTCGCCTACAAACAGCATTTGCGAACTTGTCATCAGGGTTTGGCCAAACGCACCACCAGATGACATAGTAGTATTTCCGCCCTCGACATTCGACAAAAAGTCTCTAAAAAACCCACGATTCGAACTAGGAAATGGATCATCCAAATCAAATGTTTGTTCAGAAACCGGCACATTTTGGTGCGGTCTCTGAAAAGAACTACAACTGGGACCTTCAACATAGCTAGGGTAAGAGCTACTACACTGTTGGGGGACTGGAAAACTCTCATATGAAGTGCTTGGTTGTTGAGGAAAATACTGTGGTTCGATGTAAGATGTGTTCGGAAATATACCATCTATAAAATCGCTACCTTCCTCTTGTTGGGGTGGAAACAAATTAAGATCAAGGTTAAGGTTTTGTGTTACCTGAGGTATGTTGGCGGGTTCTTCATGAGCGGGAGTCAAATCTACTATTAGCGCAACACTCACCATTTGCCGCTGCAAAATATTCTCTTCATAAAATAGACGCCAATTATCTTCAGAATTATGTGGTAGGTGCATCTCTTGATACATGCCGTTAACTAGACCATAATAACGGCATGTCATTCTTATTCTAAATTGTCTCTTGTTTGTGCCTAACCTCTGAAATATCTGATTTTTTATGGCTTCATAGGTGGTATTTGCGCTACCAGATAATCTAATACTAGTGGGATTAAATTGAGCGAATCTATTAACTAGAATCTCAATCAAAAACATTATGGAAAATTTTGGAAGGCTACAGTATTTGAGCGTAGTGTATTGTAGTTGTTGTGTTGGTTCGAAAATGACTTCACTACAGCTCAATTTATAGTACGAAAATTATGGAAAACGCCAAAAAAAATTAAATAATAGGAGACGCCATTAGTAGTGGCGTCGCCATTGAGGGGAAGACGCCATTGGCAATGGCGTCGCCGAGGCCCCTGGCGCCTCAACTTTACTACGATTATTAAAACGTTTCTCGATTTACTAAATTTGTTTATTATTTTATAATAATTATTATTAATAAAAAAATTCGACTATTTATGAGTTCTCTTTTTACACCTACCCCTCTCACCGTTTCCCACTCTTTCCACAATGGTGAGATGTTAGTAAAATTGCATAAACACCCACTCAAGTTCCTTTACTATGTTATTATATAACATTAAAGGCAATTACCATATAGTTATGTGAGTTTATTTAATAAAAATTAATAGATAAAATGCATACTTATGTATCTTGACGTTATTTTGCATTAAAAATTACATACATATTTTATTGTCTTTCTTTTGAAAAAGATTTTTTATGTACCTTCATAAACATAGTTGATCAGTGGCGGATCTAGGAAAAATATTTTGGTGGAGCTGAGTGCTCCAATGAATCATTTCATCAAACGGTTTTTTTTTTCTTCAGTCCCACCTTTGAGTGCTCCAATGGCAGAAAAAATTCGCTGAGGCTAAAGAGGAGCTCCACGGGCTCGACAGCGATAGGTGGGGTTCTAGCCCCACCCGCCCCAGTGGTGGATCCGCCCATGTAGTTGATAGTAGATACTTTACATGTTTACATTACCCTCGCAAAGTTTCCTTGATATATATATATGTTAATATGCATATATTGATATATATGATCCACTCGACTAAAAACGAACAAATTATTTCAATTAGTAAGTATGCTTTTTTTTTTAAAAAAAAAAAGCAGCTCTTATCAGCAAAGTAGTATGCAAAATTTTGTAGGGTTTTAACGTTTTTTCCTATTTCAATTTGATTGTTCAAGAGGATAAATTTGTAAAATTTCGTAGGAGTAATAAAGACTATAAAAGAGCAAGCACCATCATTTTAGGAATAATTCAAAATGATGAGAAGGTGACAGTGTGAATTATAGTGGGAGTGATGAGAGTATTGGCACAACAATATTCTCCATTGGCATTAAGACACATACCTCTCCACTATTCCTTAATAAAACCATACCGGTACACTGGTACATAAATCACTAACTGCCCTACAAATTTAAATGAGGATTTTCTTAAGAAAATCGTGCCATGGATATCAGCTATACAAATTTTAATTATGCGTCTGTCTGAGTGACCTTGTCGGTGTGCCAACCAATACCATATAATTTAAACATTATTGAGCATTTTAAGTAAAGATCTCAACTAATGTTTATATTAAAACAAATTCTGTATTGAACCAAACGTTTTATATGGACTAAAAAAGTAAATTATTTTTTAATACTATGACGGATGTGATTGATCATGGCTCAAATCAGATTGAAAAAAAATCAATTGACTAAAAGAATGTTAAATTTATTGGAGGCCCTATAAATAACTTCATGTATAAATTTGATGAATCATTTAAACATTTATATTTGACAATATCTTCGTAAACGTTGAAGTTCTTCACAGTTTTATTTTTAACTAGGGTTGGACATCGAGCTTCGCTCGATAAATTTATAGAATAATTAAAAGTTTATTTTCAAATATATAATTAAATTTATATGTTAATAATAATGTGAATATATTATGAAAAAAAATCAACATTAACACGTGTTTAAGAAATGAACAAATTAGTTAATGTAAATAGATTAGAACAACTAACAGTTTTAATGGGTTGAAAAGCCGAAAAAATTTTTTTGATCCAGATTTGGATCCATTAAGAAAACCGAGCTTAATAGGTAAACAGTTAAACAGAAAAAAAAAGAAAAATTTGTTTATCTAAAAAGTTCATATATTAGAAAAAGGACTTCTTGAAACATCAGTTATAATTTTGTATTCTATCTTTTTCATATTTAATTTTTGTAATAAGAGACATTTTAATGAAATTAGTAAACTCTCCGTTTTTGTTGTTTTTGGAACATGTTTTAGAAGCAAGTCCGTATAACCTATATCTCTAGTTGAGGTTACAAATTTTGCATTATTTTTATTTCAGAAATAATTTATGTTTCTCATAATTAATGACATTCCGAGTGTTTGAACATTAAGTTTCTACGGGTGGTATGCTTGACATATAGTAATTATATTTAATAAAAAATGTAAGTTTAGATGTTTAGCAATTGAAACATAGAGATGATATTTTCTTAGCAATTTAAAAATGTAATTTTATAAGTCGTGTAAGTATGGAATTTGGAATATAAAAAAGTTAAATATGATATATGTATATTTAAATAAACCAAAGTGATGAACTAAGAATTAGGAGCAGCAGGTATAATGGAAATAAATCAATTATGAAAATGAAAATTTGAATGGTAAATATGAAGAATGTAAAATATGATAAGAAAGTTAAAGGAAAAATTTAATATTGCTCTTTAATGAATATGAATAAATAGGAAAGTTAAAGTAAAAAAATTAGAAAACGATAGAAAATAAGATGATGAAGATATTAGTGGAGATGGAGTCCATAATTGTATTTTATATATAGGTTTTGAAAGTTATCATTGGTGTATGGATTCACTTAACGTACCAGTCTAATGGTACCGGTCAATTATAAATACTTAATGTACTAATTACGGATGTACATCCCTAATTCCTAAAGCAAACAGCCACCCCTTATTATTTGGCAGCACATTAAAATAATCAAGATGTTGGAAAAGTCAAATACATTCTAGATAAGTAGCAAAAAAAGTTCTCCCAAGCAAAACAGTTATAAGCATATAAGCCCCTCGTGTTGTGCCAAAAATAGTAGCAGCCAACCATCCAAGAGATGGGTTGAACATCGAATTGTGAAAAGAAAAATTAGCAGTGCATTTCGTTCCAAATACCTCCTTAATGAACCGGGCAGATAATATGACATTCAAATCCGACCCTAGATCAAAAGTTTTGCACATAAACCCCAAAAAAAAAAGAATTGTTAATCTCAGATTGTTTCAAACTAAATTCTTTGATCTGTATTTCTGTGCTATAGTATTGTGGCAAATACCAATTAAATGATGTTTGTAGCCGAATACTTCGAACACCAAATACAAAATGCTATAGTTCTGTGCTACGATTCTTCCAACACCAAAACACAAAATGCTGCCAAAAAAAAAAAAAGAAATTGCTGTAAATCTTGTCTAGGCTTCCTTAATTTCTAGATGGCTGCAAAAAAAAAAATTCAGAAAATGACGTAATAGAAGGACCTGGGTCTCCGTTTGGATGTGTTGAGAATAAAGTAGGAAGAAGGAATAAGGGAAGAAATTTATTGGGAAGGGATAAATTTATTGGGAAGTATGTAACTTTTGTGAAGAGTTTGGATGGTTAGAAATAAATTTATTGGTAAAAAGTGGTTATTCCTTATTCCTTATTTCGAGAAGAAGCCATCCAAATGGAGCCAAAAAATAATTGGAATATAAATTTCATGTACCATCAGTAAGCATTGATATTCACCGGCATATAAGTTAAAGAACGAAGCAAAGGATGATTGAAATATTACGCCAAAGATTTATTTTTGTTTCTGTATTGTAACATTCCACATGATTGCGGTAAAATTTGTTATTTGAAAAGAAAAATATTAATTAAAAGCAATATGATATAATTGAAAGTATTTTGTTGCTCATAAATGAAGTCTATGTAATACAACATGTTAGAAAGATCAGTGAGATGTCAATTTGTGTGAAAATTAACATCCCATGTGTGATCTGAAAGCTAAGCCGGAAATTGAATAAATAAAATTTTTAAAGATTTTTTAACGTGCACATTGCAATTTTTAAAATAATAAGTTTGTACGAATTGGAAATTCAGGAAATATATTTTCTTTAGAGAATAGTGAAGAAAAGTGAAATTCAAATGACATAGCCATGCACTCAAGTGTCTATATTCTGTCTCATTTTACACATGTAATTTATAAGAGTTGTAATATGAGGTAAAATGCAAAAATGTATCAGAATATTGCAATACGTGAGAAAATATTTTAGAGTGTAAAAAAATTTATGCTTAAATAAATGTTAACTATTAGTGTTACCAGAAATTTGTTATCAAAATTGAGTAGGAAAAAACGTCAGGAAGTGACTTCTTCAACGTTGATCTAGATTACCTGCAAATTGTATAATTCTTTAAAATTGAAGCACAGGTGATACTAAAATATACAATTTTTTAATATTCTTGCGTACCTAACATTGAAAAAAATTCTCTGTAGACTATATTCTTTGTACATCCTTAGTACAAATCATCTTGGTTTGGAATAAATATTTTCAATCCATGCAGTGATGTTGTTCTTGAAAGAGCCACATAAATTTGTCCATGACTAAACACCGGTTCCGGTAAATATAGGCCTACCATATCCAGGGATTAGCCTCGACTCTTATTAATGGTCATTGCATAGCAAAAGCTGCCAGAAAACTGTCTTCTTCTCATAACAAAAGGAAATAATGTAGTCTTGTAAATGAACAAAATTCTTGGAATACATATTTGTTTGTTTGTGGAAACTCCGGTTATCACTTTTACCTGTATGATCCTTCTCCCACTTTTTTTTGTTGTCTTATGTTGTTGCAAGTAATAAATCTCTCGCTTTGATACTGAAAGTAATAATTGCAAATAGCCTGAGGCTTTTGGATTTTTTTAATGGCCATCTATTTTATACTGTCGTAGCTATCAAATTGAATAAATAAAAAATTAATATTAGGCATCACTGTCATGAATGTTTAAGCCATTTCTTTCCCCTTTCATTTTATTATAAATCGACTAAGAAGAGAGTGTATAAACTTATATAAAAAATGTATACCAATCAAGCTTTTAAAAAACTTCGTTTTTTCCGTTTTATCGCCGTTTCATTTTGATTTTTGTTCGTACTGCACAACCGTTCTAACCGTTATATCACCGCTTTATCCGTTATATCACCGTTTTATCACCGATACCGTTTTATCACCGATAAACACTAAATCACCACCCAACCGCTAAACCGCACAAATCACATTTTAAAACCTTGATACCAATATTCATGTAAGTCCGAAGAATCTCAACCCCTCTAAAATTTTCCTCTCAACTGAGCAGTTGCCTTTGTAAATCTGGAATTTAATAAAGAATAACCGAAATTAAATTATGTTCCCATAAAAAATATTTTAAGTAAGCTATTTCCTATCGGGGCCAATTTCTTCATTTCAAATTACATACAAAATGAGCGATTAAGTAAAGAAAAAAAACATTTATCTTACAAAACAATTATCATCATCATATTTAATTATTTATTGATGGTCATAATTTTTATATTCAACTACATGTCTATTTACTTCAAATATTTTTTTCATTTTTGCGTGAAATACCCTAACTTCTATATCCTGTACTACTGTTCTAGAGGATAGAACTTATATTCGGTCTAATGATGTGAGCATCCAAGATACAGAAGTCTGACAAGTTAAATTGAAATCTCTACGGGGAACAATTTTATGTTTTAGGAGTTACTAAAACACAACAGTGAGCTATCATGAGTAAATAATCTAAGGCTATTGCAGTTCATTCACAAATCATATTGTGTTTAAATAATAATCAACGGGTTGGGTAGGTATCCGGATTGTCTAAAGAAAAAACATGACCCGACCCAATTGCACCGGGTTAGTAAAATTGAAACCCGAACCAACCCGAATCATGCTTGAACCCGTTAAAATACGGGTCGGGTCGCACGGTTTAAACGGGTCGGACGGGTTTCTAACATATCAAATAGACAAAAGAAAAACAAATTGACGGCAAAGCATATATAATGGAGTACTGGGAACCTTAGGCGGTTAGGTCTCTGCTCTCAACATCAATTGTATTGATTAAATTGAATATTCTGACCAACATAAACTATAGGCATCATTAAAGTATAACTTATAAATATTTTGAATGAGAAAGAAGCAATTGCAAAATCTGTGTTTTTCTTTTTATCTCAAGACATAGCAATATTTCTAATTAGTAATCTGGTTAGAGTTAAGAGTAGTTATTAGTAATAACAATTGCAGAAAGCGCTTCTTGTCAAACCCAGCAGGCCAGATAAATACATGCACCCTTTGGAAATGCCAAAAGCTTTGTTGACATCCCCTTTGGAAGTATGAATCCGTCCCCTTTGGAAGTACATGCACCCGCAATTACCATCACCAAATAAATATCCTTTGAAAACTGATAGGATTACCCTTTGGAAGTATCAATGTATCATCATGTATGATATAATCATGACAAAATAGCGCCTGCATAGTCAGACAAACTGGAGATGGTAAATGGTAAATGCTCTCTTCATGTTGTTTTGGAAAATACCATGCTCTTTTCTTTGATGCTACCCTATAAAGAATCTTGTTCTATAAATGCTATTTATTTTAGTATTTGTTTCTTTGCTTTTACCAGAACTAAGCTACCCTGATAATCTCTTAAAAGAGTTACAAGCTTACAGTATCAATTACAAATTCAGAATTGTGAAAACACATCAATAGAAAACTTGCCAAGCTAACAGGTTCTTCAGCATATTAAAAAAAAAAAATCAAATCTAGTTTATATCAAATATCAATATGAAAAAAAAGTCCAATTGAATGCTTGATTTCCAACTACTTCAAAAGAAATATTTAAATTCCAATGAAAAATTAAGAAAAGAGACAAAAATTGATATTGTAGCATAGCATACTTAATTTACTTTACAATGACAAATATGATAGTAGAGTTGAATTTAAAGTGATAATTTCTCCAACTATTACAAAATGTGGGAGGTGTTAATTTTATATTCAGACTATTATTTTCTGAACAAGGACAAATGAAACTGAAACTACTCGCAAAAGTTAGGCAATGATTAGTATTACCTGCCATCTATAAGAAAAGGTGACAGAGTAATGTCAATGCTCTAAACACAACTTGGGTCTGTCATAAAAGAGAAACATTATATTAGAACATGGAAATTAGAACAGCAGAAGAAAGCTAACCATTTTAGGTGCCACCAGATCTTATAAAATGCAGGCAATTTTCTCTCAAGGTGAGATAGGATGACAGATTTACCATACCAACTCAAAAAAAAAAAAAAAAAAAAATGTCAGAGCCATTTTGTCCCAAACAAGTTGGGGTAGGCTAGAGCCTTTTTATATATATGGCTGAGTTTTTACGCTGGTCATTTACCATACCAACTCAATCTATTAAAAAACAATATCTAAATACCAAACGCATTTGCTTTCCCCATGAAGCTGGTCAGGCTCTTACAGCAAAATAGTCAATTCAGTTGTTCACACTTTACACTTAGCTGAATAGCAAAAGATACTTGCAATGGATACCAGACTGAGTTCGCATCTGGTGCCAGATTGGCTGGTATAAGAAATAAAATCCTTGATTTTGACAAATTAGTGGATAAGGACTAGAAAGGCAACCTAGTTTTTCAAAAAGAAAGGCATGCCTTCAGATACCTTAGAGAGGCAAAGACCTGATGAACCCTCTCAAAAATTTCATCAACAGTTCCAGTTGCAGTTATCTGTATAAACACAAGCTCTTTAGAATGTGTTATCTGGCCTTGGAGAATCCAGTAAAAAAAAAAAAACCCAACTAATGTCTCATATTTGCAAAGAGCATCCCAATACCATGTTCTCCCAAAAAGTGATCCTTTTATTATGATAAGCAATAATTCAATGAGTTTTCTTTACTCTTAGATGCACATTTTTATGAAAGATAGTGTCAGAATGCACTGCTTTCAAAAAGACCGAGCAACCGGGGATAAAACTTAAGAGAGAAAAAAAAAAGCTTTCAAAAAAACCAAAGCGACTGTGGGCAGGTAATTAAATTTATAGATTCAAGTTTAGAGCCTAATGAAACATACTTCAGAAGGTTATCAAATTTAGAGCCTAATAAAACATACTTCAGTAATGGGGTTTTTGCAAATTCATCATCATAAATTCTTTCAGCAATTTGAGGGGTAATCATTGTGTGATTGTTACAAAAACCCCTTTCTTGAACAATGTATTAAAGTACACGATACTTGACATCTTATTTCAACTTGATTCCATTTTGGAGTTTACACTAGTGATTAGATTAGCTTTAGAGTTTTGATAGGGTCTTCCACAATCTGTAATAATGATGGTACAACATGAAAGATTGTACTAGACCTGTACCAGTAAGCCTTCTATGAATTCATCTAATTTATTCCATTGATGTGGGTTAAGTGCTATTTCGCAAAAAGAATTTGGTTAAGCTTCAGCAGGGAAATGAACATAATCATAGCAGGTTACAGCTATTCATACATCGTTTAAAATCCTAATAATTTACATACATTATACTGTCTAAAAACCGAAAGTAAAAGGACTCAGTGCCAAAATATTTCAAACAGTAAACTGAGGTATAAAAATACCTTGTGAACTTTTCCTTTTGAAGAGTAATGTTCGACTACAGGCATATTTAAATAATCAAAAACTTTGAGCCGCTTTCTTATTGTCTCCATATTATCATCTATCCTTCCCTACTTTATATCACGTTAACAAATATATAACAGATTTAGTGTGACAATAACAAGGAAGTTGGAAAAGAGATGAACAGAGTTTATAATTGACCTGATTTCGACCTAGTATCCTTTTCACCATCTCCTCTTCAGGACATTCAAAGAAAATCACTAGGTCTGGCTCTACTCCTATCTGCATATATCTTCAGAAAGTTAAGTGATGCAACCATTTTGTTTTTTAAGCATGACACATAAATGTCCCACAGAAAACCCAGCCCTGGCCCAATCAAACAATATCTTTAGTAGAAAGTCATAATAAATTTAAAAAACACTGGAAATGCTTGCTAGATCAACATCTGCGAAATTACATTTGCATAACGAATTATAGAAGACTCACAATTTTTTCAAAAGCTATACGATTTTCTTCACTTCGGGGAAAGCCATCAATAAGAATTTTGTCAGAAGTGGCTGAATTTATGGCTCTTTTAATCAAGCTAATTGTTATTGCTGATGGTACTATTTTTCCTTCTTTTATCACATTTCGTATTAGTTCCCTGAAACATAAATCCCATAGTAAATTAATCAAAGAAATAAAGATGCACCAATCTGCAATGGGCATTGTTAATTCCATTTCAATTTGACAGTCAATACCAATCAGTTTTATTAGAAGCACCAATCTGCACCAATCAGTTTTAAGTTCATAATGGAAGCAGTTGTATTAGAAGCACTACCCGTTTTCAGAGGGTGAAGACATCTCCTCTCTGAGAAGCTCGCCTGCACTTAGATGAGCAAAACCAAATATTGATGCTATTTTTTCACATTGTGTTCCCTTTCCACTACCAGGCCCACCTACAAAAAATTAACAATAATAATAATAACAAAGAACTAATTTCAGCAAAACAAGGTATTTAATAGTGATCCATTCATATGATACCAGCAAGATTTTTGAAATAAAAGCTCTCAAAATGCTCGTTACCTAGAACAAAGGTGATGAAAGGTTTCCTAGAAGAAGCCACACCATCATTCCCCTAGGATAAGACAGAATAAATCAATGCAGAAAGACTGAGATGCATATTTTCTAATGTTCCTATATGTTCAGAAAAGAGAAAAAACTAGAGAAATATTTAAAAATCTCATCATCCAGGAAAAAAAGTATGTAAAAAATAATCAATAGAATAGATGGGATTTCCTTTTCTTCTGGTTCAACCTTTGGCATGCAGAAATGAATGTTTTTGTATTGATACCAAACATACAATATTGTTTGAAACTACACTGTTATTTCCTCCCAAGCAGTCGCCAGCAAATACTGCATTTACCAAAACAAAAAACCCAACCCCATGCACCTCCAACGCACTCATCATTTCTGATACAGGTTCTTCAGCATACCAAACATGGTATTATTTTAAAATCATCACACCTAGTTGAAGTATGAAAGAAAAGTACCCATTTTGCCAATGGAACTAACACCATTGATTAATAATTTGGTACAGAACACGAGATATTATGGCACATATTAATAATACCAAAAATGATTAAAAGCTGATATACAATCAAGGTTTGCCAAAAAAAATGTACTCACAGCATCAGAAGAGAAGGTATTGATGAGCTTCAGAACTGTGGGGTCCTGCTAAGAAAATTAATACCAATACCATTAATCTAAACTCACACCACTATTTAAAAGTTAATTTTTAGTTCAAGCGTTGCTTTGCTCCTGACCTTCTCTCAAATACATGGTGCAAAGTACCTCAAATCCCAAAATATCAAACAAATTGAAAATTCTAAATTTAGTGAAAAATTCAGCTTTTAGAACATGCATCCGAATCATGCTCGAATTGAGCTTATTTTCAATTAATTAACCTATTTTTCTAGACAAAATGCAAAAGAACAAAACGAGAAACCCTTACCAACGATTGAAGCTTCGTCCTGGAAATGGACAACGAAAGATGCGCAAATCGCCTCCACATCTCCTCCCTCTCTCTCTCTCAGAACCCAGTGTGCGAGGGTTAGTTTGAGAACTGAGTGTGCGTTTTTATTGAATTTTTTTCGTATTTATTATTATATGAAATTTTTCCAAAATTATGGATTTATGGTACCCTATTTGGATCCGGGTTAAGTAGCGGATTTAAAAGCCCTCTATTATAAAGACAGTTTTGGGCCGCAATTGGGAGATATCTAGGCCTTTTCTACTACTTCATGGAAGAGCAATGTTTCCTAGCATCGGTTCTCTCATTTTTAGCTTATTAGACACTTATCATGAAGTGTAAATACGCCATAGATTATCATGAAGTAATTGGTTATGCACTTACAACTGTTTTTTATGATTAAAATAAGAATATTTTTTTGAACTACTAAACAGGCATCCGCATCATTGAGCCCCTTGACGAAACCTGCACGTTTTATTTCGGCTTTCTTTCGAAAAATCGTGGCTCTCCTCACTATCTACAAATAACGCACTAAATATAATATCTGGATTTTTGTAAAACGTAACTTGGTTTGCCATATAAACGACATGCAATTGTGATATTGTTTGCCTTGTATTATTTCAATGCATAGCTTTTATCTTTTATTTTCTTTTCAATAAAGGAAACTATTCCTTAGTTGAGCTGCTATAAATTCCCATAATATATATTGTTCCAAGGTAATCCAAAAATGCTATATTATGCACGGCATTTTTTTTATGTGTGAATAAACCAATGCTTCCTATAAAAATAAGTACATGGACGACGATATATTAATAAGAAATAATATAAATCTTAAGCAGAATATTCAAAAGAAATTATGTAAATTTAAAGCGATTTTTTATCCGCCATAAAATTGCCCAAATTAAGCAAAATTTTACCCGCCATAAAATTTAAGAGTGGAAAAGAAGAGAGAAGAAAGAGACAAGGATGAAAAGAAATACACAGAATAGAGCATTACTTCAAATCATCTATTGTCTTCAGATTTTTGTAATAATTCATTTTTTTAATTATTGTATTTGAGTGACCAATTGTCAATAGAGATATATGGTCTTCTTCCTAAGGGACCAAAGGTAGTACCGATACAGTATGTTGGGCCCAAGAGATCACATTTCAAGTTTTTTCGAGAAACTTGTTCCACTGCAGTACGTATCCACAGTAGGTATATATCATAATACTTGGAATAAAATCGTAGCAAGAACAAACGGAAATCAGAGGGAAAAGTTCTGATATTAAAACGATTTTACGACAAGACTATATGCGTGTGAACAATTACTGGTGTCAAGAAGCAATAACAAGTCTAAATTTGTGATAATAAATATGTTAATAGAAAACTTTGTCAACATAATTGAATCTTCAACAGGTTTGTAGGCAGGTTTTAAAACTTGTAATTTCAAAGAAATCGTCGGGACCTCAACACGCAAGAAATTTCCATCAATTAACACTTGGTACCAAGCTTGTACCAGTGCCTAAAGCCAACAGAAATAACTCCGTTTGGGTGGTGTGGGAATAAGAGGAATAAGGGAAGAAGTATTGAGAAGTATGTAACTTTGTGAAAAGTTTGGAATGTTTATAATAAATTTCTAGTTGGGAAAAAGTATTGGGAAGAAGTTATTTCCTTATTCTTGCACCCATCCAAACGGAGCCTATATATATATATGCATCACAGATCAAGGAAAGAGGGGCAGTACGCTCATATCTAATTAGCAACAAATTACACAAGCCATTTACATATTTTATTCAAGCAATTTCTAGTTGGGAAGATCAATTGAAGCAATGGGAATTGCAAGGATACACGATCAATTCACCGATCAATCAGGCCAAATAACACATCAATTCAAGTGCAATGTCAGCCAATCTAAGTCTAATAAGCATCACATAGAGGAAAGAGAGGAAGAAACAAAGCGAGACAGCTCCAAAGAAAAAGAAATAAATCCACATTCAAAAATTGAATTCGACCATTGCCTTCTCACAAAACACTAATTACTATTAAACTAAGAAGTAAATCAAAATTTAACTTAGGCGAACTCGCCTTGACACATGGGTTAGCCCTGCACAGAAGATAAGTTGAGGTTAGCCTCGTGTTGGTCAAACTCCTCGCGGGTCCCAAAAAAATTGAAGCACTTTGGGCATATGTCCCTTCATGGCAGGGGTTAGAGGTGTGGATTTTCATCTTGGGTTTATTTTTGGTGAACACCTGATGGTCCAGATAATAATAAAGAGCTTCGTCAGGAACAATGATAATTGCTCCGTTGGAGATTAATCTCTGGCGCCGCTTTAGAAAATGAGAATTCATGGGTTCTTTCGGCTCTTGGTTCTTGTTCTTGAAAAGGACTAATAAGTTCATTTACAAGTATTTTTCTTATCCACTTCATTGGCAAATAATATAGATATAAATCTTAATAAATTTAATCATTACGACTATATTTTAAGTTCTAACTGATACTCGATTAACTCATATTTGAATCGTTCAACCAACCTAGCATATTATGATGATACATACTCATTCATTAATATGAGATTTTGAATTGAGTTGTCACGGGAACTAAAATGGCAATATATATTTTAGATTAAAAGATTAGCAAAATTTTTTATGATACTCTAAATACAAATGACCTTCAACATTTTGACAAGCTCGAGGAGTGGGGAGATCAAGAGACAAGAGTATTTTAGTCATAAACTAAATATTTCATTTTTTTCAATTAAAAATATTTTTTAAAATAATAAAAAAGGCTTATATCCCAAGGTGGCATGATTAGAGGGATTATATCCAATATTAAAGATTTGACGGGTTATTCTCAATTGAGGAAGATTTCAAAAAATTAAATACTAAAATTTCAAACTATAAATTAATGCATACTAGTATATTCGGTTCACTCCAATGTTCCAAATGTATATGTAATCATTGAAATCGAATGCTAGTATAAAGGGGCATTGAAGATTATTTTTCTAGATGATAAATTGTTGGCTGAACGAAACAAATATATATAGTTTTTCTATTTTTGTTTGAGGAAACATATATAATTAATTTTTTTTTTGGCAATCCGAATCAAGATCTCTAAATCCAAACATATATTAATGCGCAGAATTGAATCCGCCTCCGAAGCTACTGTGCGCGAACAGTTGTTGGAACAGTATTTGCATCCGGTCCGTTCAATCTTCATGTAACATCTTCATCGTCCGATTTGCCTTCTTCTAGAGAGTTCATGCCTACTCTCTCTCTCTATCTCTCTCAGGTACCTTGGACGGACCAGAGAGAGGGGTTCGCCCAGGTGGCTCCTGTACAGAGACCATTGAAAGAGACACTTTTCTCGGAAAGTTCGCTCCTCTCTCCCTGTTATTTGGTCATTTTCTTCTCCTCTCTCAACCTTTCTCATGCAACACAACTTCTGGCTCAATCAATCACAAAATCGGTTGCTCCTCTCATATCAATACTATTTCCATGGAAATTACTCATCCAGAAGATACTCCTCTTTTCTTTGCCTTTCTCAAACAACTTTTTCTCCGACTTTGCCTGCTTTGTTTTCCTGCTTTGTTTTCCTGATTTCTTTGTTCTTCTCCTCCATCCAATTAGATCCCCGTTGCTTGATCCGATGATGGATTTCATTTCTTTTACTTTCAACAAAATCATTGTTTTTTTTAGTTTCTCAAGTTCTTCTTCCCCGTATCATCATTTTACCTTTTTCTTTCTTATTTACCTTCTTTTGTCTTTGTCTTTATAGATTTTTTTTATTTTCGTTCTGATTTTCTTTCTATTTTCCATCTCAACTTTATATCTTTAAGGCCTTGGTTTCTTTTGCAAAAATTGATTTTTTTTGTTACATTTTTTAATTAGATGCAGACTCTAAATTTTTCAAGTGGACGGTTAAATAAGTTATATTCCAGATTTTTTTTTCTGTTTCTTGAAATTTTTTACAGTATATTCTCCTTTGCTTCTCCAATTTCTTTCAATTTTGTTCTTAACAGTCTTTCTTTTTCTATCAATTGCATGTTTCTTTCAAGGATCTCAAAGATTGGAGTTGTCTTGCCATTGTGCCTGTGTGCTGTTGTAGTAAGGTTTGGTGCTCTTATGCTCTCATTATTTTTGTATTTAAATTTACAGCATTGATAGTTTTAGGCCTCTCTGAATTTATGTATGTTTTGCTTACAAAGCATTTCGAGAGTACATGTCAAAGAAAAACATGATTTTCAGTCAATGAGAAACATGATTTTCGGCAAGGTTTAGTTTGTTGATTAAGATTGGCTACATATCAAATAATAATATATAATTTTTTAATTCAAGATGGCTCATTTAAAAAAAGAAAAAATAGCATTATATGTTGTTTGACCTGAGCATGACTTTATCGAGCAAGTTTTGTTGATCTAGAATATTTCTTTTCGATGTCTTCCTCTTATCAGGGCATGATCAAAATACACTGTAATAAGTACAGGTATGCGTTATTTGGTGCAAAGGTTTCTGTTTATTGATTTGTTGGGATTTTCTGTATTTTTTAGAGGATCAAAACATTGCCTGCTATAAAGATTTGTTTATTATTTTCTAATGGAATCTCTTATTTGCGTTCAGTCTTAGTAGTCTTACACTAATCGACTTTGCTTCTTTGTAATTTGCAGGTTGCTTGGTTGAAAACTGAGTGACTGCTGTCAGGCCGCTGTTGTCTATACAGGTTACCGTGCTGAGGTTTTTTCAGTTTGATCATCTTCAGGTCAATCTTATTTTTACTTTTCTTCTTCTTATTGACCTTTCTTCTGATCAAATTGGAATTTATGGAATTGAGTGAACCGAACAACTGGAGTATGATTCTTGAGTTAGATCGGGATGTTACAATTTTTTTACTTTGCTAATTGATCCTTCATGCATGGATGCAACTTGGGTTAGTCCACTCTTCTTTGTTGTTTATTTGATAACTATTCATGCCATCATTTAAAGAAAGTTCTTGGCATAATCTCAACTGGAGATTCTGTTAACTTTGATATTGTTATCTTCCTTGGTCTTTTCAAAAATGCCAAAATGTCCTTACATTTGCAGTCATTTTTTTTGGGGGGGGGGGCACAGAATAAGAGTAATGGACGCGTAACTTTTGTGCTTTAGACAGTAATTGCAATGGGTTACTTTTGCATGTTTATGGGCGTATATAAAAAATATAGGACACTCTAAATTACTCCTTGATTTCTAACTAACTAAAACTTTTACTAGCATTGCTTTTATTAATCACATGAAAAGCATTACATCAACCATTGGTTCTTCCCATTCTGCTTCCACCCTTTTGTCGATTGCCGGTCTCTAATATTAGTTGGAGATGAAAGATAGAATTAGACAATATTATTGTAGAAATAGTGTATTCAGCACCAAATTCTGTGCTAATTTCATTTTATGCCTTGGTGCAGGTGAGTACCTTAATTTTCAGTTCCTATATCATGATCTATGCTTATATTATGTTTATATACTCTTATATTGTTATGGATCCCCTTCAATTGTTCGCAGACATTTTATTTGTGATAGTAAAATCATTTTACTTTTTATGTGTTCAATTCCTTTTAGAGATTAAAATGAAAGGCATAAAATGAAAGGTGTCTTTTGGCAAAACAGTTGACTTTTCACTTAGAGATTAAAATGTCTTTACACCATGATCTACTCATGATCTATGCTAGCCTGAAAGGTGCAGTATCTTTACACCAATAATCACATGGTATAGAAATTTTCTACAACATTATTATATTCTTTTTCCTTATTTTTACTAATTTAGTATGTGTTCTTTTCAACAGGGGCCTACAAAGTAACTTGCTGCACTTATTACGGAATATATGTCAGCAGTTACAAACGGTTGAAGAAGGCACTGTCATTGCTTCGACAATTCATTTTGATTTTGGTGACAAAGGTATTCAATATACATCTTAGATTATAATTTGACATGCATGCTTTGAGAGTAGATTCTTTTGAAAAGGATAAAAATGACGTTACCCCTTAATTCCTTGATTTGCAATTTCCAATAACCTATCTTGCTTTTTAATGGATATGAATAACTTTTTTTCCAGCTCTGATTCTGATCACAAAGCAGTGTCGTAAGCAATGTGCTTTCCCTGGTGGATATGGAGCAAGAAAGCGTGTGGGATAGGAGAGAATTGGAGGGTATGAATGGTCAGTTTCTATTAATGTTCGATTAAACCTCCCAACTAAAAAGTTCAAACATAGATGCAATAATTATGTAAAGGAGGTAGTTTGGTAACAACTGAAACATGCACGAGGAGGTAGCTATAGTGGATATGTTTATGATCCCTTTATTTTTTTTGTATTTTATTTTTATTTTTTTTTTGTCATACTATTTTTTTTTCAGATACATTTATCTTATATAACAAATTTTACTTCTATTGTAAATGACAAGTTCACAATAGTTATATGTGGTAAAAATAGGTCGCGCAACGCGCGACGCATCCACTAGTAAACATAAAGATGGACATGTGCTAGCTGTTAGCATGTAGATCATCAATGTAACATGAATATTCATATTAGGTGCATGAAGAGATTAATTAAATTCGGATCAACTATCCAAATAATGCAAAAAGAGAGATTAAGAAATGTAAATTGAAATTAGTTTTGTCTACTTTCATTTACTTCTTTTGTTGAAAGCAGTACATGACAAATATATTTTATTATCTTGATGATCAATAACTACGAGCTGTCCCGAATATTCCTAAATGCATAGTTGATTTGCCAAAAATAAAGTAAAAGAAATTCATTGACGTCCGTTCGGCCCAAAATTTTATTATTTTTATCTACCGTGTTTGATTCATCGAACCACCCCTACATCATTTCTTTTTTACAAAATCTTAGGGGAAAAAATCATCAACAATAGACATGAAAATCACGTAACGTAGCTAGGATCCTTACCAGCCTTCACCAAGAATCTGATTTGGTAAAATTCCTTTTTTCATTTGAAAGATTTGATACTTAATATCATCATCACATGTTTAACGAGCAAGGTGTTGTAAATAGGGTTGTATACAAGTCGAGTTCGAGCAAGTTGGAGACAACAAACTAGACTTAATTGTAACTCTAGTTGGTTCGAGTTGAGTTAGAAATACATTCGAGTTATTTAAGCTAGCTCAAACTTAACTCGTCTCCAACTCGAGTTGGCTCGCAAGTCACGAGCTAGCTTGACATAAGAAATTGTACTTTTCAAAATTTTTTAATTCATATATTGTGTCAATATTAAAATTAACTAATATATGCAATATTATAAACAAACAATAAAATTATCATCAATTTTATTATTTCTATTGATTTGAAGCAATATATGTCTTGAAACTCAATATTTTGTATTTTATAACTAATTAAAATTAAATATACAATAATTTTTTGTGTTACTTTATGATTTTTTATTACTAAAATACTTTGTTGAAAAAATTAATTAAAATTAAATTTTACTAGCCATAATTTCGCGCGAAGCGCGATGAATGATGTACTTAAACTGGCTCCATAATTTTTTTAAAATTAAGAAAATATTGATCATTTAAAATTTGGTAGGGAAAACATAGAATTTTATTATTATATTTTGCGATATAGTTATAAATATCAACATCCATATATGAACAAATTAATATATATTTTATGATTATTTCTAAAACAATGAAAAAAAATATTTGTTTACAAACTCATGATATAGTTGATAGCATAATATTTTTACTCATAAAATTTAATCGAAAAATGATGTGAAAAGTCTTGCAAACAACTAATCAAAAGTAAAAATCGACCCAAAATAGAAAAACTATATCACTTTATTTTTTTGTAATTATTCCAATTAATATACTGTTTAATAAATATATTCTTACAGAATAATTACAATTAATGATAGACATATTGCAATATATAAAGAAATAGTATCTATATAATATTTTTTTATATAAAAAGTATAAAAATTACATAAGAACTATGCAAAATTCTTTGAAAAAAAATGAACTATACAAAATATCTATATAACATCCATAAATTTTATGAAAACAAAATAATTATGGAGAGACTTGCAAATAATTAAACGAAAGAAGTAAAATTTCTAAAAATGAATGATTATGTAATAAAATAAAGTAAAAGGTTTGTAATAAAAATTATATAAGAACTGTACAAAATAAATAAAAATTGGAGGAGCAAAACAGAAAAACGCCCCGTTACTCATTTCATGCGATGCCTCTTCTTTTTATTTCATTTGACTATTTGTGTATCTCATGCAGCTTTTAGTGTTGCAAATAAAAAAGAGAGAGTTTAATTAAGCTTGTTGCATAGAACAAATATGGGGAGTTTGCTACAAACCATCTTAAAAGCATGCTGATTGGCTATCCACTTTTTCCTCATTTGTCAGTTGTGGAGGATTTTATGTAGAACATCATGTTACATGTTGAAATAAACTATTATCATACAACCTACAACCCGTTGCACATAAAACATAACCAAATTTGTCACAACATATCCTACAGTGACACTGTAGAAAAGCCCCTCTAATTGTAGTATCAACTAATTATGTCACGAGTCAAACTCACGAGTTGATGAGCCAAATTGAATCCAACTCAAATTCGACTCGTTAGTTAATCAAATTGATTCAACTCGAATTCTTCCGACTCAAGTTATAGTTGAGCTTTCTTTGAGTCCAGATCGAGTTAAACTCATGAATTATGAGTTTTTTTGCTCATCCCTAATTGTGAGTAAAAAAAAAGTGTCATATTTTTTATATAACTAGATAGTCTACATCAATGCATACAATAAAACAAGTAATAGCTTCCGCAAGATTTAGTAAAATTGAACAAGAATGAATCGCTCGTTCGTGAATAAGAATTGCAAATAAGAATTAGATAGAATAGTTGTGGCCAACAAAATGCCAATGAATAACTATAGTCTAACAAAATGCCAATGAATAAGCATTGTATTATGTCACTTAAGCCTTTTGTCGAACACTTCATAATCTGTTACACGTACAACACACTTAAACTTATCTTACACATGTGGTAAAAGCATGAAATAGCTCCAAATCTAGTGCCTAGCCGTAGTAGAAATGTGGGCTACTAAACTCATATGAAATAATGGGTTAAAATCGTCAATAATCTCGACCTGGTCTCAGGCATTTCAACAAACACATGGTGCTCATGGTAAAACATGATTAGACATTGCAATAAATGCTTGGAAAATTCAGTAAAACTGTTCTACTGTAAAGTGTGAAGTGGTAGAAGCCGAAATCTCGTTCAAAATACATGTGTAAAATATGAAAATGTGTTAGGTGAAAATTTTAGTTATAAATAGAGGTGCATGAGTCATCAAGTCCTCAAACCAAATCAAAACCACTCATAAACAAGTTCTAAGAGTTTGAGAGCACGAGAAATAGCTTGGACAGAAGCAGGCTAGAACAGAAAGGGTGCACGGTGTCTCTCCGAAGAATTCATCGTTAAGGTAGGGGCCCATCCCGACCTTTGCTTTTCCATCCTCTTCCTTTTGAATTTCAATTCCATTTTGTTATATTGATCGGAAGAAGTATTATATAGTTAGTTTATATGAGTTAGAATGATAATTTTATATAGTTGAACGCATTTGGTATTTGAAATGAAAAGCAGATTTTAAACTATGAAAAAACGCGGTTTGGTTCTGTTGGAGAAGCAAGATGGTAATAATTAATTAGATGCTGAATGAATTTCGCCATTTGATGAGAGTCTAGTTGGTAGCACCCTAAGCATTTAACTGTCAATTTTTGACCTTACCCAAGTTCGAATCCCACCTCTTGCATTTCTTTTGAAATTCTGAAATTTTATTTAGTTTCCAAGGCAACTTTGAAATATCTAATTTTGACTCCGATTTTTTTAAGTAAACTTTAGTCTATCAGAAAGCTTGTCAAATTTTTATAACACCCTTAAGTTTTTGTGAATCAAAATAAACTCAATAAACGTCAATTTATATTTTTGAAAATCAAACGATATAATGATGTGCTAATGCATTGTTTCTTGTTTTAAAAATTCAATCTTTCCATTAATATTTTTATTTTGAGTGAAAGGTATACCTCCACAGTTCTCGAAATTAATTTCAACCATATTATACATTTAATAATGATATGAAACTTTCTATATATTTCCTTAAATATTTAAAGATTACAGTAGTCATTTTATAAAAAACTTTTAATTGGAGATTTGTGGAATTTATGATGGTAAGAGTATGTTTTATGGGGAAGTTAATTGAGTTGATGATTGATATACACACGAAGAGAATTTATTATTTTTGACCGGTATTTGGTTGACGATTTTTTCGGGATTAGCGGTCCGTCAGACGTGGCGGAAGTCGATTCCTTCAGGGTGTTAGAAGGAACACATTTTAACTATGGCAGGTGAAAATACCACTCCATCTGCTGTTGGGAGTGCGAAATAGTCCAAACTAACGACTGACTAGTCTGGTTCCATTCTGAAGTGTGGCCAAAGTATGTTGATGACATTGGTTCCCCAAAAGAAAGTATTTTATGATGAATATTAGTTGGATTTTGATATATTCCAAAGGGAGTATATATTTTGCTATGTTGCTAATTGGTTGGATTTTGATTTATTTTGTTAAGTTGACTTGTTCAATTTTATAATCTTTTAAATGGTACCTCCGATTGACTTCCAGAGGTTGGAAGTCGAGATTGTTCCTACTGAGTTGAAAATTATACTCATTCCCATTTTTAATCCATATAATATTGCTAATAGTTGGAGTCGCTGTGTGAAGTTAATCTAGAAGTTTTTTAGTTTTATTTATAAGTAGTTTAAGATTATTTATTAGATATTATAAGAAAATTTGTTATTTTAGTATGTTTTCCGCTGCGAGATTATAAACTCGTTTAGATGGACCTGATTTTGTATTTGAGACTTTATTATTTTAATAATGCTCAGTTTATGATTGATGTTAAGTTGTGTACATTCTGAGAAAAAATAATGCTCTCTCTCGGGGTGTGACAGCTTGAACCCGTTATAATACGGGTCGGACGGATTTTTATTTTTCATGTACAGCCCTAGTGAACACTTACAAACAAATAAGTGTTATCATCACTTGTTTAGAATTTTACATGCATATTCAACTTATTGTTATTGAACTTATTTGTTTGTATGTGTTCACTTTGATCATTATATATGTTCACCTTATCTATTTCATGTGTTCACTTTGTGTTTAGCGATGACAAGGATGACAAAAACTGCAGATGACAGTAATCAATTTCCCTTTCCTATTATCGAATTAGACTAATATTACAACAGATAAATCGCAAGATTTTCAAATGACGGGAGACATTGCCCTATCTCGCACCCCTACTCCCTCCGCCCCTGTACTGAACACTCATCAACAACAAAACTCTAACAATTTCAAAGAAAATCTTAATTTGTCTATGCATCATAAGAACACACATAAAATTAAAAACAGTTCAAAAAACCAATACACAAACATAAAAACCAAAGAGCAGATAAGTGTAAAGTGAAGTTGATATGTCAATTTTCTACAAGCTACATAGGCTGTGCAAGTTAATTTGTACATATTAATTGTATTATTTAGTAATCAAAGAATGCGGAGCCATTAATTAGCACTAAAAAAGTACATTGATTAGGGATACTTACTTATGGTCATACATCGCATGAGGTCAAGCTGTGGAAAAACAAAAAAATTAAGCACAACATTTAGATGTCTAGCATTACAGATTTTGGTTTCAATAAACTATTAGTCAGGATTATGGTCGGAGGAGGTTAATGCTCAAGTGGCAGAGTGATTGCCTTCGCATGAGAAGATGCCATTACAAATTGCTGGAGGTAAGCTCACGGATAACAGAGTCGAGAAGGAGACGTAGATCCATGCAATGATGTGATTATGATGCGATCGAAGAAGAACAATTCGAGATGCTATGCTTGTTATCTCTTAAGTTGATGAGGAACTTATTAAGCTATTTTATGATGTCTTGTTTGTTTTATGTATAATTCCATGAATAAGTATATTGATGTAATGAATAAAGGGAGATAGCGCTGGAGAACTGGTACCTCACGATTTTGGTGTCAGTGCGCCAGGCTTTAGGAGGTGATGATTAAAAGAGTGTTGTAATAAATTATTTTTTTTATTTTAATTTTAATGAAAAGAGTAGTGAACTAATTTAAGCTCACTTATTTCAAAAAAAAAAAGTTTTCATGACTATCTATATGAATCAAGAATTGGCATACCTCTTTGTCTACCAGCAGAGAAAGTTCGTGCCCTAATATTACCCTTTTTGGGATCAACAACGTCCCAAATTTTCAAAACTCAAGCATGAATTACTTCTTGAATCCTGTTGCTAAATTGTGAGATTGACCGGACAATAAACATGGTCTCAACATGTAGCGCAATCAAACAATCAACGCCGAAAATAGAAAGCACAAACGGTCACATGTTTTCTTCTTTACTGTGCGTGCCTTTTTCTTCTCCCACCCATCCCACCCCTCCTTCCCCTCCCTCCCTTCTCCTTCTCTCTCACCGCTCGCCGGCGCGCAGCTCTGCCATCGCCGTCGTCGTCGCGCAACCTTCCCGTCGCAGTCGTCCAGCCCTTCTGTCGCCGTCGCGCAACCCTCCCGTCGCGCAGCCCAGCCCTGCAGTTATCAGAATCAGAAATGAATATTAATTATTTACTCCCTCACTTATATTAAATACTCTCTTACTACTACTTATTTACTCCCTTACAGTTTTTTAGTTGCTCCCAAACAACAGTAAAATCAGTTCTGAATGTTATTTACTCCCTTATACATATTAGATACTTCTTTTATACTAGTTATTTACTCTCTTATATCTATTTACTCCCAAACAATAGCAGAATCAGATATGAATATTATTTACTCCTTTACTTGTATTAAATACTCCCTTACTACTACTTATTTACTTCCTTATAATTTTTTAGTTACTCTCAAGCGACAGTAAAATAAGTTCTGAATGTTATTTATTCCCTCATACATATTAGATACTCCTTTTATACTAGTTATTTACTCTCTTATGGCTATTTAGTTACTCCCAAACAACAGCAGAATCAGATATGAATATTATTTACTCCCTTATACTGATCAATTTTCTCCCTTATACTGATCAATTTCCTCCCTTATAGTAATTTAGTTACTCTAAAAAAACAGCAGAATCAGATATAAATATTATTTACTCCCTTATGCATATTAGATACTCCCCTATAATAATTAATATCATCCCTTATAGTAATTTAGTTACTACCAAATTGTAACAGAACTAGATCTAAACATCTTTCTCTTCTTATCCTTCTTTACTTCTACTTTTTTCTTCCTCAACCATATCTGATCGGTATAGAAAAGGGAGCAGTGAGAGGAGGCGGAGGCGGAGGTGGAGGTGAGGCGGACGAGACGAGAGGCGGAGGAGAGGAGAGGCTGAGGTGAGAAGGAGGCGGATGCAAGGCGAAGCAGAGGAGAGAGGTGAAAATGATCTCTGACCGCGTGCTTAGGAAGGTGAGAGAGAATAGAGAAATAAGAAGAGGAAAGGGAGAGTGAAGGATGGGGGAGCGAGAGGAGGAGGGGGCAACGAAGGATGGGGGGAGCGAGAGGAGAGGGGGGTGAGAGAGAGAGAGGAGATGGTTGAGAGGTGCGAGAGAAAAAGAATGAGGGCGGGTGAGAGACAGAATCGAAGGAAGGTGAGGAGAGGAAAGCGAAGCATGCGTGAAGAAAGGGGAGAAAAAAAAAAGAGATGCATCTCTGATTGCGTGATTGTTTGAGATCCTGATTACAGGAAGCAATTCCTTACTGGAAACACTAACTAAAACTACTCTACAAATAATTCCACCAAGACCCAAATAATGTCGGTAACATTTGTATTGGTAGTGTAAATTATAATTGGTAATGAGCTCTAGGACCCCTAAGATGTCGTGCCATTTCTTTATTTATTTGTGTGAAAAGTATTCCTGCAATTTTTTAAACGAATCGAATCACATACATTAAATTTAAAATCCTTGAGCCATATTTTTCCTTAATTCTTTGTTAGCCAAAATGATTTACTGCAAATTCAAAAAACAAACCATTTTGTCATTTGCAACAATGTTTAAAGCATACTACAGATGTCGAAGCACTGCATTAATATTTTTTACACGAGCAATAAAAGACCATGGAAGCCTACATCTTCAACTGGCACCACATAGCAGGGACCAACCACCGTGCCATTGAGTGAGAAATGGAAAACCTTTCTATAGTACCGTCTTCACAGCAAAACACGCCATTATCAGCACGAAAACCAAACTCCCAATTTACCTGTCCACGGTAGAAATCATCAGTGAAATAAATGCAATTCGGTCTGCATCCAGGAATTTCCGTAGCAGAGACAGAAATTGATCCATTTTGGCCAACAAATAAGGATCTATCCCCCAATCCATGAATCATCCTCCAGGTTTCTTCAGATTCTTCAAACACAAATAGCTCAAAGTATTGTGTGCTGTATGAATCATCAGGATGTTCTTCTCCAAATCTCCGGATAGCCAACAATTTGCCATAGCACTCCACAAGATACAATCTTAGCTCATAAAGGTCTTCAAGGCCTTCAATGCATGGCTCACCTCTAGAGGGATGCCCAATATCATCTCCTGATTGGTAACAAGGACCAAAAGTGTCCCGAGCCACATAATTGGCCCCATCAATATCCACTATAAGCAGGTTGTACCCATCATTTATTGCATAGATCTTCCCTTGGAAGAATATCACATCGTGTAAAAATTGCCAGCACTCGTGTGACTTGAGTTTGGATTCTTTTATTACAATTGGAGTCCATGAAATGTCTCCTAGCCGACAAACCAAAAGTTCCTCATACGTTGACATAATAGCAGCAACTATGCAACCATTAGATGACAACGGGCTACCTGATACTGCAATCTTGGTCACTATCTCGGACTCGATCATAGGAGTATCCAACATACCACTGATAAAATTAAGTGCATAAGATGGGTAAGGGAGTGCAAATTGCTGCATGGTAAGTAGGTTAATGAGGCTTATCTTGTATTCTTTGTCACTTAAGCAGACCCAACCATTGGATGACCCATAAATAAATTTGTCGCGAAGCACATTTAACCGGAACTCATAAGTTCTTGAATCAGAGTGGTTATACAAAGTACATATCTCTGATTGATTATTGTATGGGAGGAGGAGGACAATAGAGTTTTGTTGAAATGGGCCATGCACTTCCTTTGATATGTAGTACCAGTCGGCGCAAGCTGCTGCAAATTTACGATGATGCGGGTAGAACCACAATTTCTTCGCAATTAGACGAGCTATATCATCCTGCAATTTTGACCAATCCCGGCTCCTACACAATAAAAAAATTTACATTAATGTAGTATATACTTCAGTCTGAGGTGATGTAATAATAAATTAATCATTTGAGGATTTTTCCTTATATAAAATCACAAGTCCAAGCCTAATCATTACATAATCATTATAAAATGACGAGCACATGAAAGAAAATCAATCAGAGACAATTCTGTGTATAAGATTTACTGTGGTGCTCAGTTCAACATCAACTTCTATTCAAAAATCAAAAGTAAGAAAAATGTATTAGATCGCTATAGTGCTCGGACAACAGACTGCATACCAATTTATAATGATTTCACACAGATTTACAAACACAACTAACTAATGGGAAAATCACATTTCTCAAAATAGAAAATGAGTTTCCAGGGCAAAAGGACAAAACTTGGCGAGAATTTACCTTGGTAGTTTCATAAAAGAAAACAAAAAACTGCGTGAGAGAGATGATTAAGAAAGAGACGTACTTTACCTAAGAGGATGGTCCTGCACACAGTGCTGACCTAAATCCACGAGGGCAGAATCCATCTGGTAAATCTTATTGACGGCACTAGTGACTAGTTGGCTATATTTGGTGAGAGAGGAAGATTTTTGTTCATACTCATTAATTTTGAGCAAAAAGACTTCTATTGCCGATTTTATTAGAAGCGCAGGCGGGAGGCGGCGTCTAAAATAAGTAGGAAAACAAAATTTCCAAATACATCATCGACTTTCCTATTTTGCAGTCTATTATTATTTGCTACGATCCGAAACTTGCTATTGCCTTTAAAATATTCTATTTTTCTTTTTATGTTAGAAACAAAGAAACTAGTCTTTCCAATATCCGCTGGGAAGCATCCAATACAACTCGGCAAACAAGTTAAAAAATGTGTATCACGATGAAAAGGTTAATTTTCTGTGGAATTCTCAGATTTTATAGTACTAAAACGAGTCTAGTTGAAGCTTGTCACCACGTATTAAATGCTTAAATTGACCCGCTCCATATATTAACCTTGGTCTGCCACTCTGCTATACTAACCGGATCACGCAGTCCAAAACCGGCCGGTTCAATCCTCCTTCCGGTCTAAATGGACCGGCTATTTTAACTATTTTCTTCCTAGTGACCTGAGAGAGAGACGAGTTTCAAATCAAATAATTAATTACCTTTTAACAAAAAAAGGTTAAAGTTCAAATGCATGCATAAGCATCGGACTTTATGCAACACAGTCAAAGATGTTTTTTACTTAAAAGCATGTAGCCCGATTTCTTTATTTATCAGTCAGATGCTTATAGCAATTAATTAATAGAAATAATTATTCAATGTTCATGTATCCTAAAGCTCGATTACTTAGCACGTGCCAAAATATTGTACGTAAATTCATGTCTTTCTTTATTATGAAATATTATTGGTTTAGACAAAATTTAGTTATCTCTGAAATATTAACCTCTTTTTTAAATTTAATACATATTGTTGTATTTTTTATTTTTACTGAGTTCTTAATTAGTGCACACCGTTTGACTTTTTTCACTAATTTGACCGCTAACCAACCGTTCAAATCAATTAAACAATCTAACCAAGAGCTTATATTGATTATAGTTTTTTTTTTTTTTTTTGAAAGCTAGGCGGAGGCTATCTAGAAGTAAACAGGGAAATTATATCTCTATTACTTATAACACACCGACGATAGAAGTATTACATCCTAGGTCTAGTATGTAAATAAATATTTTTGTCATTCAATTGATTTGATCTGTGGTTGGAAAAATAATGGGTCTAAGGGAGAAAAAATTGAGCATAATGGGTCTAATGTGTCCAATGTTATTATTTGAAACGTATTTTTTTCTTTTTCCTGCATTATTCGCTTTTGAAGAAGAAATAATGGGTTTAATAAAATGACTCCTGCTAATTCCATAAAAAAAATGTAGAAAATTTGCCAATAATTTTTTGGCGAAAAGGCCCTCCTATTTCTAATCAAATTGCACTTCAGTAATTTAATTTTACCAGAACTTATTGAACTTAAAATGCAAAGTAATTAATCAATTAACACAACTAAGACTATATTATGTAGTCATGTGATTTATTATGAAATTCGCGTCGGCATGTGATTTCTGTACATTTAGCAAAAAAACACGAAAAAACACCCATCGATCTTCTAGGGCGAGCTCAATACAGCTACAATTTTGAGAGGCACAATAGAACCAATATGCAATATTTGTTGGAGATCACCGTATAAATTTGGCGCGATCAATTAATTGGTGCGTATATTAATGTGCATTAATTTCTATAACGATACAGAAAGTAAAACAAATAATAAAAAAAAAAGCCCACTATTCTAGTCGAGTAGTCGTTCAATAGAACCAACGGAATAACCAACTTAAAAATTGAAAAACCTTCAAGCATTTTTCTTTGATTCTTTCTGAGCGAAAAAATACCTCAGCATTTTCAGACAAACAAACTAATTTCTGATTGCAACAATTTTAAAAGCATAGTATAGTCCATCAACTGCAGTACAATGAAAACAATAAGTCTAAAGACTCTAAACAATGCATTACCTTTTCTACCCAGAAGCAAGAAAAGACCATTGCCAGCTACTGGAAAGCTTATATCTTCAACTGGCACCACATAGCAGGTACCAACCACCGTGCCATTGAATGAGAAATGGGAAACCTTTCTATGGTACCATCTTCACAGCAAAACACACCATTATCAGCATGAAACCCAAAATCCCAATCTTCCTGTCCACGGTAGAAATCATCCGTGAAATAAATGCAGTTAGGCCTGCAGCCAGGAATATCCATAGCAGACACAGAAATTGATTCATTTTGGCCCACAAATAAGGATTTCTCCCCCAATCCACAAATCATCCTCCAAGTTTTTTCACATTCTTCAAACTCAAATAGCTGAAAGTATCGTGTGCTGTATGAATTATCTGGATTATGCTCTGCAAGTCTTCGGACAGCCAGCAATTTGCCAGAGCACTCCGCAAGGTACAACTTCAGCACCGAGAGGCCTTCAATGCCTGAGGGACTTCTCGACGGATGCCCAATAGCATCTCCTTTCTGGTAACTGGGACCAAATGTGTCCCGAGCAACAAAATTGGACCCATCAGAATCCACTATAAGCAGGGTGGACCCTCTGTTTATTGCATAGATCTTCCCTTGGAAGAATATCACATCGTGTAAAAATTGCCAGCAATTGACCGTCTTAAGTTTAGATTCTTTTGTAATAATTGGAGTCCATGATTTCTCTCCTAGACGACAAACCATAAGTTCCTCGTACGTCAACATAATAGCAGCAACTAATCAACTATGCAATCAGTAGATGAAGACGAGCTACCTGAAACTGCAAGTTTGTACATTATGCAGGTTTTGGCCAATGGATCACCCAACTCATCTCTAATAAAATCTAATGCATAAGATGGGTAAGGGAGTTCAAATTGCTGCATGGTAAGTAGGTTAACGAGGCTCATATTGAAATCTTTGTCATCTAAGCAAAGCCATCCATTGGATGACCCATAAATAAATTTCTCGTGAAGCACACTTAAGTGGAACTGTGGAACTCATAAGTTCTTGAATCAGAGAGTCCATACATTAAACACATCTCCGATTCATTATTGTATGTGAGGAGGACGATAGAATTTTGTTGAAATGGGTCATGCACTTCCTTTGTTATGCGGTACCAGTCATTGCAAGCTACTGCAAATTTTCAATGATGGGGGTAGAACCACGATTTCTTCGCAATTAGACCAGCTATATCATCCTGTAATTTTCGCCAATCCCGGTTCCTACAAAGAAAATAAATAACATAAAATCACATTAACGATACACTTAAAGGAAATCTCCAAACACGATGTCATAATCATTTGAGATATTGTACAAGCTTAATCATTACATAATAAGTGTTAAATGGAGAGCATATAAAAAGTTATCAGTCAGTGATGTACTTATTAGATTTGCTACAGTGAGTTGAACATCAATTTCTATTTCAAAAATTTTTAAATGATTAACACAAATGTTCAGTTAATATACAAATTATACAAATTAGAACTTTCAGTTTTTGTCCTGTCCGCCTTCGCACAGCTCTCAAAATTACCCGTTTCAAATCACAACACTTTTTCTTCCCCTGAACAAGCAACCATTGAACCACCTCTCTGAAAATGAAGCAGCCTAAATTAAACGGATCCTTGATTCTGCATTTCACAGCTTGATATCTTATGAGTGGATTAGAAGCAAGGAGCTGTGAACCGGTTTCAACAGAGTCAACAGTGACAGTGTTGTTATGTGTGGACCATCCAATCAAAGTGAAATATTCCATAATTCGGATATAAAATATACCAAATTTTTTTTTAAGAAAAAGAATACGATGACAAACTACTGATTATTGGTCTGTAGGGGTGCCAAACGTGCGAAACATCCCCAGAACAGATTGGTTCTGTTTTCGTTCCGTTCTAGACAATGAAATAGAAATCTCTTCCATTTCAATTTTGTTTCATTAAACGAAATGACGCTTCCGTTCCGTTTCAGTTTCACGTTTAATGTACATTGTAATTTCTAATTTTATGCGTTCCATTTTTTTAAGACGGATTTTCCTTTTCGTTCTGTTTCTAAAACAGAACTGATATACCATTTTGTTTTCGTTCTGTTTGGATAGAATGGAACGGAACAACCTTCGAAACGGCAGGTATTGATAGGCCTATTGGTCCGTGACATTACGGGTGTAATTTAAAAGCCTTGGAAGTTGGAATGAAATGTTGTATAGGGGTATTTTGGGTCAAATCATGGCCCACGAAATCATTTCGTCTTGTATGTTACTGATTTGTAGGGGTGCATGACGTCTAAAATAACCACGAAAATGGATTGTTGCGTTAACTGTTTCGTTTTGTCACGAAACTGACTAAATATTTGCGTTAATCGTTTCATTTTGAACGACACTATCAAAATCACGAAAATACACATGGATGAAACTGACTATGTGTTGCGTTAACCGTTTCGTTTTTAAAACGCTCCCAAAATCTTTAACCGTATTGTTTTGTTTTGGACGAAACGAAACGAAAGAACGGTTAAACCGGTCGCCGTTTTCACCCCTTCCGATTTGAATAATTTAGCAGCTTAGTTCTTATCTCTTGGTTTCATGTGCATCAAATAAAATAAAAGTCTATGATATTAAACGCTAATTGAATGTAGGCCGCAAATGAGCAAGGACAACAGAAATGTGCCCTTGAATTTGAATATACAAATGGGCTGCGATAAGTAAATAGCATGAAGATGTGTTTGGAACTTGTTAAATAGTACCGCTACAATATGTGTACATGTAATAGTTTTATTCATTCCCCATCCGCAAAATTGTTTGAATATTTGATTGTGTATCACTTAAAAGTTAAAATGCTTGATTGTTGCAAAACTTAGGGAGTGATCGGATTACCTGCTTAATTTGAAAAGTGTCGTTGCCAATATTAAAAGTTACACATGTAATTCGAAGGTTATACACTCAATTATATCAAAAATCATAAATGCACGAGTTTAGAGCGGTCGTATGCACAGATTATCAATTATAATATAATCTGGACACAGTTTGTAAATAAGAAAAAGCAGCGGGATGAATATGAAAAAAAAAAATAGGAACAAGGGAAGGTACCTATGATTTTCTATGGCAATTCCAATGTTCGTCAAGTTTTTTAAACACAGAAATACGGGGCTGAGGTCTTATTTTATTTGTTAAAGCTTAAACCCCCTCTAAAACATCTCTCAATTCCCTTTTGCTAAAACTAAAATCAAGAAACCAAAACTCAAACCCAAACAACACCTGTATTCCATTTCGACAAAACTAAAGTATAAAAAAAACTCCAAACCCTAAAACAACATGTCTTACAACTCTGAGCGCCGTGAGAAGCTCGTCGGAGATGGGGCAACCATTCGTGTGCCTCAAGGTGGTGCTTATTTAACGAGCCATCCAATCACGCTGGCCAGAAAGGCCACGGCGACAAGAAACGCCGTGGATTGTGCTCAAATTGTTACAATTATTTCGACAGCGATCGGGATTATGAGGTGCACGTTGATTTGATGGCAGGACAGAAACACACCCTCTCATTTCCAACCAAGAAGGTTTCTATCCTTTCGAACTGATGCATCTTTGGTGAGGAACAAGATAGACAAGTTGCTGGCGACGGTGCTCAGGTGGTCGCCGGTGAAGTTATCATGGCTATGAATCTTGCTTGTGCAGAGGATGCTTGCTAAGGTACGAGTTACATTTCTTAATACTTAGTATATGTGATTTTCAATATGTTTGAATACTCAATCAATCTTTTTTTTTAATTGGTAATATTATTGATTCAATCACGCGTGTTTGGAGTTTGACCAGGATATCCTAACTGATAATTTCAGGTTTCGTTTAATATTCTTAGTTTCCTGTGCATTTATAAATTAAGTTTTGTTTTAGATATTTTTAATCATTTAATGACACTAAAATTCAAGGAATTAAACAAAAAAAATTTCACAGTATAAATTAATGCATATTGGTGTCATGTCCCGCACCAACGGATCGCGGGACGCGAGCCGGAACGGTATCTTCTGCATCCATCCGACGGCCCGTCAACCTACGTCGCAACAGAAAAATAAACAGAGTCAGGTACAAACCTCAGTAACCGGTAATTTAACGACGCAGCTTCTCTACATTTAATTATTATCACAAAATTCAATCAGACCGGATTAATCCACAACAAATAATATATTTTACAGAGATAATCGGATCCAGACAGTCAATCAGTCAGTCAGAGTGGTCCCTCCCCGATGCCAGGAGGATCAGGACCAGCCCTTCCCCGAACTCAGGAGGATCATGGCTCAAAATTCAGATTCAATTCCACGTCCAATTCCAAACCCGATAACCCGTAAAATATACCAATCACAATTCAGATAAACATATTCAATCAAAATCAAACGACAAATCAAAACAATCGACCAATACGAAATTAAATATAGAGAAGTCCGGTTATCTGATTAAGCGGTCCAAAAATCAACAATCAAATAAAATCAATCAACCGATCAACTGCGACGTAGAATCCAATTTCCAATCGGCAAAACTCATCAAATTTCAATAAACTTTTGACATATCTTCTCAGGCAAATAACAAATGGCAAGATGTATAAATATGATAGCATAATTTGGGTTAAAGTGGAAGGTCATTGGATGGAAATAGAGTCACCTCCTATTCGGTTTTCATTTTGGGTTTTGCTTCGTAGGAGATGGAATTAGGGGTGTCAACGGCAACCGTTTCGCCCTTATGCTGTCACGTTAACGGTAAGTGGCAGCGAAAAATGTGACGTTTCGATAATGGAACGGCAAACGAAATGGGTAGTGGACATGTGCTAGATATATATATCTATTTTTGTTTGAGGAAACATATAGATTTTTTTTTTTTTGGTAATCTGCGTCAAGATCTCTAAATAAACATAAAAATGGACATGTGCTAGCTGTTACCATGTACATCATCAATGTAACATGAATATTCATATTAGGTGCATGAAGAGATTAATTAAATTCGTATCAACTATCCAAATAATGCAAAAAGAGAGATTTAAGAAATGTAAATTGGAATTAGTTTTGTCTACTTTCATTTACTTCTTTTGTTGAAAGCAGTACAAGACAAATGCATTTTATTATCGTGATTTAGTTTAAGATTAACTAATTAATTGGAGCAATCCAACTAAATAAACAATCCAAAAACCCTTGATAAGGAAAGAACCGGTTAAATGGTACACTAGCGTGTTGCTAAAATTAATTATAATGCCCAAACTATAAAAGTGACCGAAAAATACATGACAACAAAGAATTTCTGTAATTGGTACATAACCATGCTTTTGCTGAACACAAGGGATGCAGAACTAACAAGTATACAGTGCAGACATATCTCAATATATGCTAGTGCTCATACTAATTACCTCTTACTGCAGAGACCTGTAAGGAGCCTCAAGCTGTGGACAGCAGCTATCCCACCCCACAGCATTCGTAAACAAATTAGTATGACAATACTTTGATCAGTCCTTTCTTTAGTATTCCATGTCGTCCTATAGGCAACAAATTTGGTAGTAACATGTATATCTAAAGAATTAAAGAGGTATTTTTATTTTGCTTGTGTGTAGGGGGTAACACATCCCTGGTTACTACAGTAAGTAATTTCACAAATGCACTGCATCCTTGTGTTCGAAAAGAATTCACATATCCTTCCTAACTGCATATTGGTGTCTCAGTATTTTCCCAAGTAGTGCATCCCTGGGTACTTGTAGTATAAACAACATAGACTGTATAATCGACCAGATATTGTATCTCAATTTTCAATTACATGAATGTGTAATTTGGAATCATATATTTTAAAACATTATTATTTTCTAATATATAATTTCGAATCATTCATTCAATATATTTTGTAGATATGAAATGTATATGGACTGAATTGCAGAAAGAATACAAAATTCAAATCACGCAGCAAACATAGATCATGAACAGTAGCGGGAAAAAAAAATAGGAACGCCAATTCTGGCGTTTGTAAGTTTTGTGACGTTTCTAAATTATCAGTATTATTAACTATTCGTTAATTATCATTATCCTTACTTAGGATCTGATAATTATTGTAAAAAAAAAATGACGGCAGTACTCTGCGTGACTTTACAACCGATCGACCATCTTCCTTGAACAAATCTCACCCATCAAACTTCTTTATTTTTAAACGAAAAAAATTTCAAAACTGCTGGATGAGGCAGAGTTTAATTTTACGTTCTGGCACAGTATAGGTACATGCATGCATGTGTCAATAAACGGGCCAGATGAGTGATTGAGTTTATTTAACTTGTCCAACTGGGTTCACTCTATATTGTCAATCTAACAAGATGTGAAAATTTTAGAAGTTCCTTATAAAATGATCATAGCTCGAATATATTTTTAGAAACTTATAAATCAGGGTTGATAGGATTCAAGCACTTGGATTCTTCTTTTTTTTTTTGTTCTCAAATAAAATACCGGATCAACCTTTTATTTTCCTTTCTTAATCCAAGATTTCGCTATCCTGATAGTTTAGCTTAGTTTAGCTTCTTTATTTCTTTATTTTCTTTAATATTGTTATTATTGTTATTATTATTATTATTATTATTATTATTATTATTATTATTAGCCTCTGGCTAATTGCAATTTTTTGTAATTTATCATAGCTCGAATATATTTTTAGAAACTTATAAATTAATCAGGGTTGATAGGATTCAAGCACTTGGATTCTTTTTTTTTTTTTTTTGTTCTCAAATAAAATACCGGATCAACCTTTTATTTTCCTTTCTTAATCCAAGATTTCGCTATCCTGATAGTTTAGCTTAGTTTAGCTTCTTTATTTCTTTATTTTCATTAATATTGTTATTGTTATTGTTATTATAATTATTATTATTATTATTATTATTATTATTATTATTATTATTATTATTATTATTATTAGCCTCTGGCTAATTGCAATTTTTTGTAATTTATTTAATTTCAATTAAAGGTGAGGGCTTGATCCTTATTTTCAGTAAAAAAAAAAATTGCATAAGTTTTGGGTGACAATTCCAGTACATATACACAAATTAACCGTTTCTTAATTAGGAAAGTTGTCTTGTTTTATGACACTCATGGATGTGGATTATCTAGTTAAGAAAAAACAAGTTATTTCTGGAAGTGCCCAGAGCCTATTAATAATAAATAAAAATGTGATGATACTTTTCCACGAGATTTTTTTTTCCTTTTTTTCAAACCATATTATTTGGAGTGGGCTGACTGATATGATTTGTGGGTACAGTAGCCCAACATTAATTCAATATCCATTTGTTAAAAAGCTCTAATTTTATTAAAAAAATTCAATTCATTTTAATCTCTTTGTTTGTATTAATTGGATTTGATTCAATTTTAATTGATATATTCATGCATATTATATGAATATTCACATTGCATTAATGACTAGTGCGTGCTAACAATTTGCAATCACTCATCTATAGATTGCTTTCTCAACAAAAAAAAAAAATCATTTTAATGTTGAATCCATAAAATTATAGGTTAGTTTTAGTCATCACTTCCTCGTCTAAGCAAATAATTTGGGCAACCATGCCCCGGTACAACAATTAATAGAGTATAAACTCAATGGTTCCCTAATTTGTTGGAGCATTGGAGTAAACTAAATATGTACGTGTTTATTATTTATGATTTAAATTTTAATCTCTTATTTCTCGGCAATTCAAAATTTTATTATAATTTTTTTAATTTATTTTGTCTCATATGTTGGAGCTATCATGCTTTTAGCTTTGTAAATTTAATATATTAGTCTTTTACAAATTCCTAAAAATTATCTCAATCACTCTTATGCCTATAAATAATTGTCCGAAATTTCAATCTAAATTATGCATCGAGTTATTTTAGGCAATTATGTTAGATAATTGAAAAGAATACGAACTTCTCTAAAAAAAAAAAATAATTAAATAAAAGTGAGAGTTAATAGGGAATTACTTAGAGTAATCAGCGCCTTCTACAATCACGCAATCAGGCGCTGGCTCCTTCCTAAATTATCACGTGATATTTCCATTCCCGTCATCACGTGCCACTCACGTGATTTTTCGAAATTAAATCAAAATCTTCGTAATTTACCTCTCTTTCTCTCTCTCTCCCAAAAAAACCGCCATTTGCTCTCTCTCCGAAAAACCTTCGTTTCTCTCTCTCACGTTCTCAGGCAAGTTTTCTCTCTGAATTTTCAGATGTGATCTCTCTTGCTCGAGCTTTGTTTTTTCTTCCTGTTGTGTGATCGGAATATTTCTTCATTTCTCAATCGTTGAATTTGTGCTATTTTGCAGATATTTTGCTATCTGGAGGCGATTTCGTGCGATTTATCCTACTAATTGCTTCGTAAGTGAATTTTTTTTCGAATTTTACTTAATTTCTCTTCAGTTCTCATTGCTTTTTGAATTATCAGATGTGATCTTGCTATTTAGATGTAAAAATCGTTTTGAATCGCAATATCTCCTTATTTCTGAACTTGAATTTGTGCTATTTTGCAGATCTGTTGCTATCTGGAGGCGATTTCGTGCGATTTATCCTACTAATTGCTTCGTAAGTGAGTTTTTATGTCAAATTTTACTTAATTTCGCTTCTGTTCTCGTTTCTTTTTGTATTATGATATGCGATTTTGCTATTTACATGTAACAATCGTTTTGAATCGCAATATCTCCTTATTTCTGAACTTGAATTTGTGCTATTTTGTAGATCTGCTGCTATCTATAGGCGATTTCGTTCGTTTTTTACTACTGCTCGCTTCGTAAGTGAATTTTTTTGTCAAATTTTTCTTAATTTCGCTTTCGTTCTCGTTTCTTTTTGAATTATGATATGCGATTTTGCTATTTACATGTAACAATCGCCTACAATCTACATTTGTATTTTTATGTAACAATCGTTTCGAGTCGTAATATCTTTAAATCTGGATTTTGTTGTGACACCACAATGTAATGTCTGATTATATTATGCAACATGATGTGTGATTATCTGATAACTAATTGAGAAGTAACAGTAAAATTTTGAATGTTTTTCAATTCAATTAAATAAGGGAGTAAATAATTTAGCACAAGGAAGTAACTAATTTAGTTAAGGGAATAACTTAATTTAATAAGGCAGTAGATTTGTACTGCAGAGGATTTTTTTTTTATGTGGTAGTTTGTTACTAGCATAATGGTATATTGGTTTCTATGTTGAATTGAGTTTAATTATATTCTTATGTTATCAACTTCCATATTTTTTTTCAGGTGATTTGCAATTCATTTAGCAATGTCCCTGTCAGGTATGTGTCATTTCTTTGGTTTATATCAGTTTTCATATTTACTTGAAGGGAGATAAGGGTGTAACTTATTTTATCAAAGGTGTAAATTAAGGAGCTGCATGATATCTGGCATTTTCATATATGTGAGTAAATTATTTTACCAAAGGTGTAAAGTAATGAGATGCATGCTTTCATATATGTAAGCAGTCAAATCCTGATCTTCTCAATTCAAGTTTTGTGGAGTCGAACTTGCTCATTGCTTTCTCCAATGATAGAGTACAATGGTGGATGTATGTGGTGGACAAGAAAGCAAATTCTTTCAGAATATATTTTCCTACCACAAATTCAGCCGAGTTCATGAGCAAGTTGCAGCAGGACTTTACAGTCATCAAGGCATTCTTGGTTTGGCGCTCTTGTGGTGATACAAAGTTCAATTCCATGAAGTGGGAATGGGTGTATGGCCTTGAGTGGCAAGACAAACCAGAAGACAGTGGCCTGATCATTCTTAGGATGCTTTTATGCAAGTTGAAGAATATTATTGTGCCAGAAACTAAGGTCAGTCTATTGGGGGATAATACATTTACCACAAGTGGAGTAACTTAATTTGAACAAGGGAGCAAATTATCATTGTGAAGGGAGTAAATTATCATTGTGAATGGAGTAAGTTATTTGAACAAGGGAGTTTATTTTGAAGTACATAGGGAGTATATTATCAACGTAGGGAGTATCTTATTTGCACAAGGGAGTTATTGTGAACCATAGGACAGAATTTATAAATGTTGTTTGTTAGTATCTTGACGTTATCTTTGTATTTAAAATAAGGGAGTATCTTAATTTAACAAGGGAGTAAATTATAAGTGTGAAAGGAGTAAGTTATTTGAACAAGGGGTTTGTGAACTATAGGGCAGAATTTATAGATGTAGTTTGTTAGCATCTTGACGCTATCTTGGTATTTAAAACAAGGGAGTAACTTAATTTGAACAAGGGAGTTTATTGTGAACTGTAGGGCAGTATTTATGTATGTGTTAGTGTGTTATCAGTGTGTTGGTATTTGAAACAAGGGAGTAACTTAATTTATGAAGGGAGTATATTATCAGTGTGTAGGGAGTAAGTTATTTAAACGAAAGAGTATGTTAGTATGTCATAGGGAGTAAGTTATTTGAACAAGGGAGTTTATTGTGGAGTACATAGGGAGTATATTATCAGTGTTAGAGGAGTATCTTATTTGCACAAGGGAGTTATTGTGAACCATAGGGCAGAATTTATAGATTTTGTTTGTTAGCATCTTGACGTTATCTTTGTATTTAAAACAAGGGAGTATCTTAATTTAACAAGGGAGTAACTTAATTTGAACAAGGGAGTTTATTGTGAACTGTAGGGCAGTATTTATGTATGTGTTGGTGTGTTATCCGTGTGTTGGTATTTGAAACAAGAGAGTAACTTAATTTATGAAGGGATTATATTATCAGTGTTTAGAGAGTAAGTTATTTAAACAAGAGAGTATGTTAGTATGTCAGAGGGAGTATGTTTAGTTGTACTTATATTATAGTAGGAGTTGAAGCAAGGAGTATGTTTTCTAATCACTTGTTCTTGTTTTTTTTTTCAGATTCCAATTGAAGGTGACAAGTTCGTTGTTGCGTACAACTTGATGGTTGATAGTACTAATGAAATTGAGGTTGAATTACCTGCACTATAAGTTGGGGATAAAATAATTGTTTGTTAGATTTGGAATGGCTACTGTGTTTTCTGTTGTGATTTGTTTGTTTGTAGTATGGATCAGAATTGGTTTGTTATACTTGTTGCTATGCGTATTGAAACATGTTGTGCTTTGTTATATTTACTAACTAAAATATCATGAAATAGTTACTCCCTTATATTAGTTGTTATGATCACCTTTTTGAGAAATAGATACTCTTTTATTCTATGTGTATATTTTTGTCCAACAGAGGACAGTAATTGAATTTTTTTAGTGCCGTTTAGCTTATTTATTTACTCCATAGATTTATTTTATTTTTGCTGTATTGCTTAATAATTTACTCTCTGTATATGTTTAGTTTCTCTCTACAGTCAATTTAGTTACTCCCTTAAACTATTGAGCACAATGCGCACACGAGGTGAATTTGTTGCGTGACGTCATTTTCACGCGAAAGAGACGCGGAAGGAACGCGGATATGTTGTGTGACGTCATTTTCACGCGGTAAGATTGTTCGACGAGGTTAAATGTGGTCCAAATGGGCGTTGCGCCCTAATTAAAGCAGTTTTCCATTTTTGGCTGGGACGGTTTCTGTTTTTAACCGCTGATTGCGTGATTGCCTGAAAGCTTGATTGTACTTATCAGCTCTGGAGTTAATATGTGCCGCGCGCCTTCTTCTTTCATTTTCTAGCCATGCAGCATCGATATACCAACGTTTTACTTTGGTGATCGTAACTCACGAACTCTCATATGAGTTGCGTTCAAAACTCTTAGATCTAGTTCAAAATGACCGATTCAAATCATTTAATATAATTTCCAAATTAAAATTTACATGAAGACCAAATTTTACATTTTTTTTCGAATTTTTAAAAATGGTTGTTTTTGAACGGTTCAGAATTAATTAGATTAATGATTTTCTAAAATTTCAAAAAAAATACTTAAAAATTTTGAAAAAATGTAAAATTTGGTATGCATGGAGATTTCAATAGGGACGGTTTGGATCGGTCATTTTGAATTAAATTTAGGAGTTTTGATCGCAACTCATGGACACTCTCGTGAGTTGCAACTCACCAAAAGGCTCGTGAGTTGATTCTTTTTCGAATTTTCTCTTTCTTTCTTTTTTTTGTGAGTTTACTAAAGGTGCGGGTTTTCTAGATTTTGTTAAATGATATTCTAGTCGTTTGTGCTTTCTTTATTTTATTGTGGGTTTATTTTAAATGTTTATAAATGAGAAGTATAAAGTAATGAAACTCGCATTAAACATTAAAATCCAATTATAAAAGTTTGGCATAAGTTCTAATTGATTAGGACAATCTTTTTTTTTTTTGAAGATAAATTGGAGGTCTAAGCCATCCAATTTATTTTTAAATTAAATGTCTACGAAAGACCTCCAGCTGAGTTTCGAACATGCGACCTTTCACTCAAGGAGTCAAGGTGTATTGCTCTTTGTCACTAGACCAAGAGCTGGTTCTCTGATTAGGACAATATTAATCATATTCCATTTTAAAATCCCGCTTTGATGTTAATAAAGCTCTCCAAATTTATTTGTTATTCATCATTAACTTTTAAATGTACCCATTCATCATTTGTTTTGTCTCGGCCAAGAATCAAATTAACCATCAAATAGCTATAAAAGGTTTATTCAACTTAGTTTTAACTCCAAATATTAAATACCATGGTAATTACTTTACAGAAAAGCTCATGAGAGGACAACCCAAAACAGATTCGAAATCAACATAAGTTAGAAACTTTTCAGACTAGTCCTTTTTAACAAAAGGAATTTACAATATTTACAATTAAACCCAATTAGCAGCAAAGGATTACAAATCAGTCCTTGGAAAGTCTTTTGGATTCTTTAAGAAAGTTTAAGAGACAAGCTATGGTTTATTTCACAAATTATTCATACAAACTTAACAGTCCTTGGTCAGTTCAAAGATTCTACGACATTACTTTACAAAATAGTTCTTGAACTAAAGAACTTGTACCAGCAATTAACAAAGAGGGATGCCGAACTGGTACCTAGATAGTACCGATCATTTAGAGTATTGCAACTTATATGCCATTTAAATAAAACACAACTGCAAAAAGGGAATTAACAAACCGAAGTATCAAAGACTAACACCTGCACCAGGTTTCAATAACCACTACGGGAAAAAGGACCTTCTGTAACGACACTTCTGTAACGGTTTTTGAAATAACCGTTACAGAATAGTGAGGCATTAGGCGGGAAAATTGGCGCCACAAATCTGTAACGGTTATTATTAAACAACCGTAATAACATTTCCGTCATGGTCAGGGAAAAAAATGCATCAACCTTCTGTAACGGTTGTTGGATTAGAACCGTTACAGATTTCTTATATTCTGTAACGGTTATTATCTATCAACCGTTACAGAAAAGAAAAAAGAAATATATTAATATCAACCATCTTCTGTAACGGTTATTAGCAAATAACCGTTACAATAGCTTAACGTTTTTTTTTATTTTTTTAATGATTCTGTAACGGTTATTTTCTAATAACCGTTACATATTTTAGCACGAATTTTATTAAGGGATCTAAGATTCTGTAACGGCTTTTTTTTTATATTTTTATGATTCTGTAACGGTTATTTTTTAATAACCGTTACAGAATAGTTTGTTCTGTATTTAGGTCTTCTCCCCATCCCAACAAACTCACAGCTAGAGCGCCGCATCACTTAACTCTTTTCTGATCTTCTCATTTATTGCGAATTTGTGGTGGTGGCTTCACTCCAAAAAAATAGCCAAAAATTTCTAAAAATTCTGAAAAAATAATAATTAGAAAGAGAATAAGAAGGAGAGCAGATTTAAGGTAAAAAAAAATTAAATTTGAACCGTAATTTATTTTTTACATTTTTTTCTTATTTATTTCGATTTTTTCATTAATTTAATGGTTATTTTTGTTTTTTTATATATTTCAAGATATCATTGAATAGGAGAAGATCTTACATCGGCCGGATAAGTCGCACGATTCAACGGATCGGAAGGCACACAATTGAAAGTATATTTTCATGAACTTCTCTTTTTTTAAATTATTTGCATTTCGTTAATAATTTGCATATATATATATATAGGCATGAATTTCGTATTGTCATATAGGAACCAAATACCGGAACTCAACTGAATTTAGGTCATTGCCCGTCCGAGATTAATCCATTAGGGATTAATCTCGGATAGTACTCCCGGTCGGGAGTACTGCTCTTTGGATACGATCTGTCTCATTTAGGACAGCGAGTTGTACGTTAGATGCAATGTGTTGTCTGAGAAAAATTCGGCGGCATTTCCCTTGTGTTCCCACGGATACGTACGCACGAGCAATCGTGTGTTGGCGTATTCAGGGAACATAAGGGGAAATGCTGCCGAATTTTTCTCAGATAGCACATTGCATCTAACGTACGCTCGCTAATGAGGCAGAGTATCCAAAGAGCGGGCTAGGATGGTGACCGGTCCGAAAACCTAATATGACAAATTGGTCCGAAACCCTAATAATTTGCCTAAATTTTATTGTTCAGATGGATCGGACGTGGATGTACTCAAGTAATCGATGCTCGTCTACATTTTCGAGAGGACTTGAAGAATTTATGGTTTGTGCTAAAGAGAATTTGAAAATGAAAGAAGATGATAAAATGTATTGTCCTTGTCGTGTTTGTCAGAATTTGTTGAAGTGGTCTAATTTTGAAGAAGTGAAGGCTCATTTGATTATAAATGGATTTCAACCGGATTATAGTCGGTGGACACTCCATGGAGAGAATGGGGGGGATAGTACTAGCACAAATGTATTGGATTCTGTGTATGAGGAAGAAAATGTATCATTGGATGATGAAATTGATGATGTCAATGTATTTGATGATGAGAATGTAGATGATGATAGAAATGTAGATAACTCAGAATTTAATGCCGATTTAGATGAAATTGTGAACAATGTGGATGAAAATTTTGTTGATAATGTTGAAATTTTTGGTATGTTACGTGAAGAAGATAAAATAGCTTTATATCCTGGTTGTGAATTGTCAAAACTTAATGCTGTTTTCAAACTGTTCAATCTTAAAGCCAAAAATGGATGGAGTGATGCGAGTTTCACATCTTTGCTCAAACTATTACATAAAGAATTTCTTCCAAAAGATAACCAGTTGCCAGATTCAATTTATAAGGCTAAAAAGATGTTATGTCCTTTAAAAATTGGAGTTGAGAGAATTCATGCATGTCCAAATGACTGCATATTATTCCGGAATGAGTACGGAGACTTGCATAAATGTCCAAAGTGTAATGCGTCACGGTATAAACCGAGGGACGATCAAATTGAAGATGAAGGTAGTAAGGGACCAGCTGCAAAAGTGGTGTTTTATCTACCAATAATACCAAGATTTCAGCGGCTTTTCTCTAACGCGAAGGATGCCAAATTGTTAAGATGGCACGCTGACTGCAGGAAAAAAGGCGATGGCATGCTCAGACACCCAGCAGACTCTCCAGATTGGATAAATATAGATATGGAATTTGAAGATTTCGGCAGTGAACCTAGAAATTTGAGATTGGGTTTATGTACAGACGGGATGAATCCTTACGGCAACATGAGTAGCCGGCAGACTACATGGCCGGTTTTATTGTGTATTTACAATCTTCCTCCCTGGCTATGCATGAAAAGGAGATACATGATGATGCCCTTGTTGATTTCTGGTCCCAAGCAACCAGGCAATGATATAGATGTGTACTTGGCTCCATTAATAGATGACCTTGGTGAATTGTGGCAGAATGGAGTGAAAATATACGATGCACACTCTAGAAGTTATTGTGGCGCCTTACATCAATGAACATCTAATCGAGTTACGTGAACAATACCCTTCTTACACCGAAAACTTGATTACCATAGAGCATGAAATAAAATTTGTCCAATGGCTAGAAGATAAAGTCCAGTCCCAGTTGAAAGAAGGAACAGAGGTCGATGAAACCGTGAAATGGTTATCCAGACGTCCTGATGCCGTGGTCGAGACATACCAAGGGTATGACTTGAATGGATTTACCTGGTACACAAGGAAACAGGATGGTAAAAGTGCCGTGCAAAATAGTGGAGTCACTGTTGTAGCTTTATCTAGTGATAATGTTAGGTCGGCTACTTATTATGGGTGGATCGAGGAGATTTGGGAACTAGATTACCTGAAATTTAAGATACCCTTATTGAAGTGTGCATGGATCGACAACGGTCACGGTGGAGTTAAAAAAGACAAGATGGGGTTTATAACTGTTGACTTCAATAAAAGGGCTTATCGAGACGATCCGTTTATACTTGCAAATAAGCAAGCAATGCAAGTTTTTTACATTCAAGATCCGGCGGATAAGAAAAGACATGTTGTGCTTCAAGGTAAATGTTCATCTTATTTAAGTACAAATGTTCACCTTATTGAGGGTAAATGTTCATCTTATTTATTACTTGCCACTTTCAGGAAAAAGACGTATTGTCGGTGTTGGTGATGTCGTAGATGAAGAAGCATACGACCACTTCGAGGAAATACCTCCTTTTTCTATCGGTATCGACGATACATCACAGCCAGTATCGATCAGTTATAGGCGTACAGATAACACCGAAGGCGTGTGGGTCGATACGCGGAGGAAAAAAAAGAAAGTAGCTACATAATCACATGTGAGTTTAAAAAACTGTTATGTGCTAATATAAATTATTCTTAACATAGATGTGCTAAATTGTTATGTTAATATTTTTATTTTTATTTTTTGCAGGTCATTAATTGGTGAAAAATTTTGTTAACAAGGAGCTAATTTATTTTAATTTTTGGTTAATTTTTTAAATTGTAATTTTATTTTGTTAGAAAAAATGTAAAACAAAATTAAATTCATGTGTAACCAACACAGAAATTAAAATTGTAATTTTATTTTGTTAGAAAAAATGTAAAACAAAATTAAATTCATGTGTAACCAACAGATTAGCTCTTCTGTAAAACAAAATTAATTAGTACAAACGTTTGACCTTCTGTAACGGTTATTAGCTAATAACCGTTACAGAAGGTCAAACGTTTTATACATATAACCTTCTGTAACGGTTATAAGCTAATAACCGTTACAGTAGAGGTTAATCTGTAACGGTTATAAGCTAATAACCGTTACAGAAGGTTATATGTATAAAACGTTTGACCTTCTGTAACGGTTATTAGCTAATAACCGTTACAGAAGAGGCTAATCTGTAACGGTTATTAGCTAATAACCGTTACAGAAGGTTGAACCCTTTATTAATAACCAGCCTGGCTTGCGTCTCCTGGTCACTTCTTTCTAAACTCGATCAAGCGCCTCTTTCTTAAGCCCTAGCTCTCGACAGACGAAACCCTAGCTCTCGAACGACAGAAGAATTCTCCCCTCTCTCTCAGGTAATCCCTCTCTCCTCTTCCCCTCCCTCTCATTCCCTCGCTCTCTTTGACTCCCTCTCACTCTGTCTCTCTCTGTCTTTACAGCTCTCTCTCTCTCTAGATCTGCTATACCTCTCTCTCGGCGGCTCTCTCTGACTCTGCTCTCAGGCAACACTCTGCTCTCAGGTAATCTTTCTCTCTCTTTCTCCCTTTTCTCTCAAATTTTAATCTAGGGGCTATAATGCAAAATTAGGAATTGTTTCAGGGACTGTTTGATTAATTTGAACTGTTTTAGGACTGTTTTGCATAATTTGAACTGTTGTAAGGACTCTTTTGCATAATTTGAACTGTTGTAAGGACTGTTTTGGGGCTGTGGTGCATAAAGCACAATTTTAAGGACTAATGTGCATAAAATTGAACTGTTCGGGGTCTGATATGGGGCTGTTTTGGGGCTGTGGTGCATAAAGCACAATTTTAAGGACTAATGTGCATAAAATTGAACTGTTCGGGGTCTGATATGGGGCTGTTTTGGGGCTGTGGTGCATAAAGCACAATTTTAAGGACGAATATGCATAAAATTGAACTGTTCGGGGTCTGATATGGGGCTGTTTTGGGGCTGTGGTGCATAAAGCACAATTTTAAGGACTAATATGCATAAAATTGAACTGTTTGGGGTCTGATATGGGGCTGTTTTGGGGCTGTGGTGCATAAAGCACAATTTTAAGGACTGATATGCATAAAATTGAACTGTTTGGGGTCTGATATGGGGCTATTTTGGGGCTGTGGTGCATAAAGCACAATTTTAAGGACTGATATGGGGTTGTTATTTTCTTGATAATTTAGAATTTAATTTAAATAGATATATATGCATTGTGAATTGATTATGAATAAGGAGTTAAGAAATTTATTTAAAATGAAAATTAGATGGAGAAGGATCAAAACGTCAATAAGGTGGGGGAGGAAACACCTAAGGTGGTGTCAAAAAGGGTCCCGTTTTACGGACCTCTCAAAAGAAGGGCTGTGTCGGCTGTACGTCGTCTTCCTCCAGGCTGTGAAAGGGGTCCTGATTTTAGTATGGGAATTAAAATAGATGAGGGATCCAGTGAGAATAAGGAGGTGGAGAAGAATAAGGAGGAGAAGAATAAGGAAGAGAAGAATTAGGGTTGAATTGTCTTAGGAATTAATAAATTATCTATGTTATTTTGTGTGAACTTTATTTATGTAATTTGAAGTTTATGTTATTTGTGTATGAATTCATGTTTGAATATTAGTGTGTTTTAATTAAATGAATTTTAAATTTATGTATTTTTAATTATTTGAATTTTAAACTTGTTCATGTTTGAATAAATTGAACATTGCGCCAAACATTAATATATATTATATATGGTGTTTTAATTAGGTAGTAATGGAGAAAGGTGAAGGAAGCAATTCAAAGGGGAAAAAGCCCATCGAACGAGTCTATGTTAGGCGCAATGTTCGTGCCAATCCATCCTCTCAAAACCAGACGAACCAAAACCAAGCCTCTCAAAATCAAAACCAAGCCTCTCAAAACCAGGGGCAACCGAGCCTCTCAAAATATGAAAAACATGCAATTTTTTTCAAGCTTTTGATTGACAAGTTTGTGGCACCGTACACAGAATGGAGAGAAGAAGTCATTGTTTTGTCGGATGATGAAGACTAGTTTTAGAATTTAGATTTATGTTTGGTTTAGTATTAGGGTTTCTTATCCAACTGAATGTTTCTGTTTATGTTAATGTATTTTGTTATTTGAGATTGAACTTGTCGTTTAATGTTTATGTTTATGTTAATATATTTTGTTTATGTTGTTAATGTTTATGTTTATGTTTATGTTTATGTTTATGTTTATGTTTATGTTTATGTTTGTTTATGTTTATGTTTATGTTTGTTTGTTTATGTTTATGTTTATGTTTGTTTATGTTTGTTATTTGAGATTGAACTTGTCGTTTAATGTTTCATTGTTGTTAATTATTTGTTAATAGATATGTCTGGAGATCAAGATAGAGATTTACATGGTGAACAGACTGGTACAGAATCCGGCGATGAGGAGGTCACAACGTTCGATTTAAAGAAAAGGAGCAGAACGACAATGGAAGAGTTTAGGAGAAAAAAAGCTGCTGGGGAAAAGTATGAGATTAAATTTGACAAAGAAGGAGTGCCAATTGGTACTGAAGAGGCGGTGAACAAATTTGCATCATATTGCGGGTATCTGGCTAGAGTAAGAGTGCCAATCACAATTAATGATTGGCGGAAGGACGTTTCAAAGGAAACCAGACTTGAGTTGTGGTTGGACATCAAGGTGAATAATTTTTCACTTAAATCATCTAATTTAAATTTCTATGCTACCAATTAACTAACGTTTCGTTATGTTTCAGAAAATGTTCAACATCGAAGATGATAAAGCCATGAACAATACTCTCAAAGCGATGGGCATAAGTCACAGGGCTTATAGAAGTAGGATTGCTGAGGAGTACATCACAAATGCCGATCCAAACAATCCAAAAAATCCATGCGATAAACACCCAATCTCACAAAAGGAATGGGAAGAATTTTTCAACAAAAGGACGGGTGCAGATTTTGTACAAAAGAGCAACAAAGCGAAGGAGTTGAGAAAGAAATGGAAAGAGCCTCATAGGATGGGTTCCACTGGCTATAGAGGAAAAAAAGGTTCATGGAAACCTACAGACAAGATTGTCATACCCGGAGATTCTGAAGGGGCCGGTTCCACGAGCATTACCATCGGCGATTTGGAACCGAGGAGTCAAAGGTATTTCATGGGAAGGACTGTGGCTACGAAGGATAAAGGTACTTACACATGTAAATACTTATTATATATGCTAACTTCAAATTATGTTTTGTGATTATTAATAAGATTTGTTTGTTGCTTGTTAGATACTTACACGTTCCATAGCTCTGATTCGTCGACTATTGAGGCATTCAGTCGGTTGAGTGCCATGTCTGGTGAAATCAATTCCGGGTCAATACCGGAACAAGAAATCTTAAATCGGGCGGTTGACAGGCCAGAACATCCAGGAAGAATCAGGGGATATCCTTTATGGACCAAGAAGGAAGATGTGTATAAAAGAAAGCCTAGAAAGGATGCGCATGAAGGATGGATGGCACCAGACCAGATTGAAGAATTGATGAGCAGGGTTGCAGCTGAAGCCGCTGAGAAAACCAAAAGGGACTTGATTCACTCCGAGGAGATAATGAATGCGGCGAGACAAGAAGCTTTTCAGGTAATCCTTTTTGACAGTCAAAATGTAATCAAAATGAATGAAAACTATTATTCATCATTCGGTTGCTTGATAATTTTCAGGAGGTGAAACAATGGTTGGCCAGTAGCGGATTGCAGTTTCAAGCTCCGCAACAATTTGTGACGCCGTACCAGCCATTCGTTGAAGCTGAGGTAGACTCAGGAATGCCAAACGAGCAGTTATTCCGAACGGTTGCCTCAAGCTATATGCCTCCGGATCCGAGAAGCGTTGTTCAGGTTCATATTGATCACTTTTCTCTTTTCTATTTAGATTTATGTTTGGCTTAGCATTAGGGTTTCTGATCAAACTGAATTTCAGGAAGAAACGCCGTGCGATCTCTTTTCCCTTGATCATCTTAACCAGAAGATTAAGGTGGCCGAGGGAAATATTATTCCGAGTGTTGTTGGTCAGATCGTACACGGCGTGCCACTAACTGATCAACAACTCTATATCCATCTTCTCCGAGTAGGCGATGATTTTCGTCAGTGGCAAGTCCCAGGTAGGTCAGATGAGCTATTAGGAAATAATATAGGAGGGCGATTCCCATGGCCGTCATTTTTGGTGGAGATAGGCCACAAGGTATCGTTTTATTTAATTATGATAATTTATTTCATCCATCTCTAGTAGAACTCACTAATTAATTATGTGATGACATTGAATGCAGAGTTTGATAAAAAAGAAGCCAGATGCGAGCAAGGCGGTGGCGAAAAAGGTGATCGAGAGTCCAAAGGTTCCAAGTGCAGGTTCATCCAAAACCTAATTAGTTCAATTGATTGTTTCAGGGTAGATTGTTGCTCAACGTCGAATAATCTATTCTTTTGTGTCTGATTATTTCAGGGTCGATTGTTGCTCGCGATCCGCTACTTGAGCAGGATGCAATTGAAAAGCTTACCCCATCCGAACGAGAATTGTATGAACTATTGATGCTCCAACCAGAGCTTGAGAAAAATTTTGAGTTGCACCAATGTGATGTTTGGGGTACACACAGCGGCGAGGTTAAGTTCAACGTTGAATTGTGCGACATCCTCCAATGCTTTAGAAGAGAATCTCTAAACGTGTCGATCGTCAAGTTGTACTCTTGGTATGAATTTTCAATCTTTAAAATATTTTTTTAAAGTACCGTATTCAATTGGAGGTGAAAAATGTATGAATTAATATCCGTGAGTGTAGGTTTTGGATGAATGAACTTTCAGAGGGAGAAAACAACATCACCGTATTAGATCCAGAGATGTTGTCTGCTCCTAAAATCAAACAAGAACAAAACCAAGCTGCGGACTACTTGATGAAGTCATTCGCGCAATATTCATCCAATTATATGGTTCTGCCTTATTTACAAGAGTAAGGACAATTATAACTAATAAAATATCAATTATCTCGTTTACATGTTTGTTTCATTTTCATGAAAACAATAATCTCTATTCTTGCAGCTTTCATTGGGTCCTTCTTGTTATTAATGTCGAGAAGCGCACCGTTCAAATAGCAGATTCTATCGAGCGCAAGAATCCAAAGATATTGATTAAGGGATTCATAACCCAGTAAGTTTTCCTTTCTAAATGAAATTTTGATATTGAGATAAGGACTAAGTACGGTTCTATTTAAGCTATTAATGATATTGTATGCAGGATATACAAGCGATACCTTATGGAAAATGGAAAATATAATGCAAGGACCCGAACAACATTTGATTGGTACAAAATTCAGGTACGAGACTTAAAAAAATATATTAGCTACCTAGGGTTTCTGAAACTGTGCAAAATCTTAACTATCTTTCTTGTTGGATCTTTAATTAGTGTCCGATACAAAAGGGCTGCACAGAATGTGGATATTTCACAATGCTCGCCATGAAAAACGTATTATCTTATTGGATAGCAATTCAGGAAATACCTCATGTAAGTAACTTATTCTTTTAACTAATAACATTTGATCAAACAATTAGATTTTAGAATTTCATGATCTAACTAATAATATTTTTGACTTGTTTATCATAATATGCAGATGATCGAGCCGGTTGGAGTACCATACAACAAAGAAATGATTGATGGTGTCGTGACAGAAGTTATGGACTTCATGCAAGGGGTATTATTTTGATTAAAATGTGTTATTTGATGACTTGCCATGTTTGATTATACTTGTGATATATGTAAATACTTTGTTTATTGTTTGTGTGATATGCATGATTATATATGTTTGATATATGTGTGCTTTGTGATATATATATATGCTGCATTTGTTAATGTAAATTGGGTACCAATTTGGTACCAATTCGGCTAGCAAATTGGGGCTAGCCAATCAAACAGGCAAAGCTCAAAAAAAAAATTAAGACTTTTGTAACGGTTATTAGATAATAACTGTTACAGAATATTATAATTTCATTTTTTTTTAATTATAAATATTATCTGTAACGGTTATTAGATAATAACCGTTACAGAATCAAGTCTTCTGTAACGGTTATTACCTAATAACCGTTACAGAAGTTCTCCAAATACCACACCTGTTCCGTCCACAATACCATAACGGTTATTAGATAATAACCGTTACAGAAGACTTGATTCTGTAACGGTTATTATCTAATAACCGTTACACATGTTCTACAAAAAACAGTACCAGATTTTCCCTTGCGTATACCATAACGGTTATTAGATAATAACCGTTACAGAAGAGGGGGCTACTGTAACGGTTGTTGTCTAATAACCGTTATAGATCTGTAACGGTTATTAGACATTCTGTAACGGGGGCTACAGTAACGTTTCGTGTACCGTTACAGAAGTCTTTTATTAACCGTTACAGAAACCAAAATTTCGCATAGTGAACAAGCACTAAACAGATTACTACCTTATGCATCCATTAATCAAACATTTGTCAATTTATGCATGTGTAGCCCCAACATCAGATTAGATCAAGAAGAAACTCAAGCGAGTAGATTAAATTGGTGTTGACTGATATATAATCGATATTGCAAATTAGTTCATAGCAAGGCAAAGCACAAAGAATAAATGATGTGTACAACAGAGATAAATTTCAATCCATCAACACATAACTAATTAACACGGCTACAAGCCTCAGTTAAATTGCATGTTGAGCTCAAATCAACAAAACAAATTATGTTCTCCAGTGCATATTTATCTAATAAATATTTTTTTTATGACAGGCAGTTAGGAATAATGTTCTTTAGTTGAGTTTATTATTTGAGTTTTTTTAATAAATATTTATCTAATAAATATTTCTTTTTTATTGTTATGGTTTTTTAGTTGAGTTTATTATTTGAGTTTTTAATAATTTGTGTTTTCGCATAGTCAAAATATTTTATATGGAAATTTGATTTTGTCGTGTTTTATTTTATAATATGTCATTACAATGCAATATAAAATACTGGTAAATGTATGCAAATTTATTCGATTATAATTTGAATTTATTTGAATTTATCATTTCTTTAGACAAAGAAAAGTCAAAGAAAAGTTTACAAGGGATATAAGTAATGAACGAATTCTAAATGAGTTAATAGGGCAAGTGCCGGTTCGTTTTATAAAGAAACAAAAAGAATTAGAATGTCAAGAGCATGGTGCAATAAGGTCGATGTTTCAAAGGAAGTCAATCATGGGTGTTTTTGGGTTGGGAAAGACAGAAAAATTGAACTCATTTTCAAAAGGCGAGTAATCAATCGAGAACCTGGCTTGTAGTACTTTTGCAAATTATTATACTCAGTTAGTTTTGTTTATGTTATATGATTAGATTATGAAGCATTGTGGGTTTACTTGCTTATACTTTAGTTAGTTTGTCGCTAGGAGAAGCCTGGCATGTTTCCTTCTGATCTACTTGATTTAGCTGGTGGTGCTCATAACTCTTGTTTTTTCATAGCAAGTATTTTGAGGTTGAATCGTCTTCAAATCAGTTGTCAACTTTAGTCAAAATAAATCGAATTTTAAAGTTTAATTTTTAATTTATGCAAAAATTTATGAACTGTGATTTTTTTTTTTTGTATATGGCGTGGAATGTTCTAATTTAGGTGTAGAATAACTTATTTATTATTTAAAATATTTATATTTATTTGTTTTTTTTATTTTCTAACACGCTACATATATTTGTAATTTTAATACTATCGTCTGATTTTTTTTAGTATTATATAAGAACTTTATAAGAATAAAAGAATTTTAATTTGTAATTTGTGCAGTATTTTTTTAATAAATTAAAAATGGTGATGTATTTTGACGCTGACGAGTTATTTGTTAAATGGATATACTACTATTCATATGTAAACTGCTTTCTTTAGGCTGAAATTTTAAAATTTAAATCAGGTGGCGTGTAGCACGGCTCACGGGCTGTCAGATCCAAATAAGATGACCTTTATTTTTTCATGGATTGTAAGGCTCGAAAAAATTAACTCTTTCAAAATTCGTGCGAAGATTTTAGACAAGTTAGATCTCTTCAAAATTCGTGCGAAGATTTGAAGCAGCGGCTCAGACAGAGGCGCTGACTCCTTCCTTGACCTTATTTTTTCCGTTTCTCTCTTTTGTTAAGCTCCGTCTATCATCTCTCTTCACAAAATATATCACATTTTTCTTAAGCCGCTCACTTCTAAGACTTGATCCGAAAAAGAAGAAAACAAAAACCTAAGCCTCTCAGTGCGGCAGCGCGAAATTCTCGATCGGACCCTAGCCTCGATCGAAACCTGAAACCCTATCCTCGATCAGCCTTCTACGCCTCTACTCCACAAGCCTAGTACAAATCGAAGGTAATAGTGCAAAATCTAATCTCAGCCTTTCCTTTTCTCCTCTTTTAGCGAAATATTGAAGTTTCCCAGAGCTCTCTATTTCTTTCTCGTTGAAATTTCAGATTTTATTTTCTGGTTACAAAATGAGGTTTTAAGTGAAATTTGTTTTCCATCTTTTCAGTTTGACCTAATTTTTCTATGGTATTTTGTTTTAATTTGAGTTAATTTTCCATTTCTTATAAGCCTAATTTGTCTTATGAGAACCTATTTTGACCTATTCTGGTCAAATTCTGAACCCGGGTCAGAGAGCTACTAATAAGCTCAAAGTTTGATTGGTTGTATTTAATTATGTACTTGATTGTATAGTTTGATTGAATAGATGTGAATGCTACTAATTATACAACGTTTATACTAACGGGGTAATAAAGAGGAGGCAATCACACAACTATTGGTGCTCTGAAAATCTAGATCAATCTTCTTGCATTAAAGATATTGTAGGTCTGTTTAGTCTTAGTTACACCAATACAACGGCAGCATGGAGAAACGACAACAAGAGAGTTAGCGAGCGCTTATGGGTTCCAGGCCTTAACGCATGTAAATTTGTTTCTAATTGTTTTCAAGCAATGTTTTGTAAAAATTGTATTTGGGCAAATGGATTTAGCAAGTTTGTGTTCATTTTTGTGATGTATAAAAAATAAATTTAGCTGGTGCTTGCTCATGCTGGTGTGTATCTTTTAATTTGAGTTATTTACTGTATGCTTGGTCAATTTAAGTGAACTGAACGAATTAAATTCTCTGAATGCTTGTTATTTATATGTATGCTTGTTATTTACTTAATCTTTGAATGCTTGTACCAGTATACCTGTTGAAACATATGCACAATGCACCTATTGGGGCCAGTGTCCCTATTGAATTAAATGAAATGATGTGCAATGCCAGTTATTGAAACAATGTGCACTGCCACCTATTGAATTAAATCAAACAGAATATTGAAACCTTGAAACCAGTAAATCAAACCAGTAAACCCTTTGTGAGGTTTATACAAAATGAAAAAGCTTATTCATCACTCTACAGAAAAAGGAAAAAAAAATTGCATTTGCATCCTCTTTACAAAATGAGCTAAGTAAATTCTCAAAGATATTCATCAAGATAAGTCTTCATATTCTTCCTTTTATCGGTTATCCACATAATCATCCTCTTAACCCTTTTCCTTTTTCTTCAGCTGAAAAAGAAAATAGTAAAACAGAAAATATGGTCCAAAAAAATAGAAATATGAAATTAATTGTAAAAAAATTAAGAATTGCCTAACTCTTTTGTGAATGAGTGAAATGAACACTGTGAATGAGTGAAATCAACACATGAATACATTATAATTAAACAGGAGCTGAAAGACCAAGCACACAAAACCATAAGTTATTACACAGAAATTGAAATGTGCAAAACTTATTCAAAGGTCAAATGACTGTATAACAGATTAGTTCATATGTACATATCAAGATCAATGTTGAAGAGCAAGAAGATCGATGTCGATTTCATCTGTTATGAAAGAGCATGAAACCAGACTCGCACTTTTACCATATATTGAAAATGAAAGGGCAAGAAGAAATATTGAGAATAAATTGCTTTCAGCAAACTGGGCTAAGCTGAAGAATAACTATTTCTAGCAAGGTTATGAATCCAAACTTCCTAATTGCATTTGAATATAGACTTTATGGAGTTTCATTATTTCTATTAATGACTCCAAACTTCCTAATCTCATTTAATTGGAAAATTTATTACATAAATGATGATTACAAATTTATACAGTAAAAAATCAGACCAAAATTGAATAGAAGTCTACAAAATTGATTCAGTAAAAACAGTTCATACAGTAAAAAATCAGTTCCAAACTTTGTTTCAAAACGGAGAGGCGTGCAAACAAGAAGATAACAGTCTACAAAAAATTGATTCTAGGGTTTTCACAGCTGAGGCGTGCAAACGAGAAGATGTTTTTAGGGTTGACGTGATGTGACAGAGATTACCTTCGTGATTCTAGGGTTTTAACTCCGGCCAACCCAGAAGAGGCGATTTTGTGCTTGGATCGCGTTGTTTTTTTTTTTTTCTTTTTTTGGGAACGAGCGATACGGTAACAGCGCAAAGAAAGCCGTGATTTTTTTTTAATCGAATTATCTGAAAACGAAATATTAATAAGAAACCTTTGACGAAGAATTTTGAGAAATGAATCAGGACGCAGGGACACTGGCGCGGATACTGAGGCTCTGACGACGCCAGTCCCTCTGGCGCAGGCACCATTTTTTTTTTTTTCAATTCAACGACGCCTGTGCCTCTGGCGCGGACAGCCTTTTGTTCTTTTACTTTTTTTCAAACCACTGGAGCCACGATCTTAATAAATGTTTTCTTTTAGGGGCTTTTGGATCCCATGAAATTTTGGGGAATTCCATCTTCCTATCATAAATTTATTATAAACAATTCAAACTCTTCACAAAATTACACACTTCCCAATAAATTTATTCCTAGAAATTACAACTTTCTAAATTCTCCAACTTTCTAAGCGATCCAAACGGCCCCTAAGTAATGTTTTCAACCCACTGAGTGTGCCACGATCTTAATAAGCTTTGACTGTTACAATATTACATGCATTTTAACTTCTACTACTATACTATATATATTTTTTGTTTACTTTATTTGACTTTTTGAGGATTAAGAGTAACGATTTATGCTTAATTTCTTGAATAAGATATACTCCACATCCAGCTTCCGTGTAACGAGTTGAATTATTTTTTTTCTACTCCCGAGCTCTTAACAAAATTTTTCAGAAAAATGTCTCCAATCATTGGTGGAGTAATTGAGAAGACATTTACTGAAAAGTACCCATGCAATACTGTAGGTGTTATTCTAAGAATACATTTCACCTACCAGTATCTGGCAGAGCAGCGCAAGAGAGTTGCACTCCAAAGAAGTCTCGAAGATCTCTCATTCTGTAGCCGCATACCAGTGTCAGGCTACTATTAGAAAAACAAGAAGTATGGATTTCGGAAGGCGAAGACATACCGAGGCAAACCACATGATACTCACATCAGAGTATTCAAAATAAAGCATGCTGATAAAATAAGAAAATGGAAGTGCTTCATATGTGGTGAGGAAGAACATTTTGCTTGTAACTGCACAAAATAAAAGGGCAACATTGCAAGAGCAGCCATAGTCGAAAATCTGGAGGGACATTGCAAGGGCAACATTGTGCTCTCGATGGACTAGAATGAACCAGATAGCGATGCAATCTGTTCATTTTCTGAAGGGAAAGAAGGTACTAATCATTCTCTAATGGCTGGTATAAATAAGGTACCATATGAAACCGCAAAGATGATGATTAACGAAGAAATCTCATGGCGAGTGGCAGTCTCAGTGCCGCAAGAAATCCAAAATTGTGCTCATCAATAGGAGGACAACAGCCCAGTAGTGCAAGAATTCATAAGGTGTCTGTTTTGTAAGGAGCAAACCAATCCAAGATGCGAGCACATTGCATCATGTGTCATTTGATAGTCTGCCCAATGTGTTCAAGGTTCAATCTGGGGAGAAAAATAACAATCCAAAAGTCTAAACCCCAATATGACAGCAAGGATACCCTAATCAACGAACTAATAGGGTACACAAATTTCCTTTTAGCAGAAAATCAAAGACTAAAGGAAACAATTGAGGAATTGGAAATGGAAAAGGATTTGAACGAGATGCGAGATCCTATAAAAGGAAAAGCCCCCAAAGAGCCAATACTTGAAGAAGTAGATTCTGATGATGAAGCAATTGAAAATCATATCCAGAAACAAAAGAGAGTGGTAATCAAGATGTTGACAGACAGGAATGAATATATTAGTACACAAGTTCCAGATCCAAGAAAAGGAAAGAGGGTCTTAAACAGACTCTACAACATTGAGCTGACAATGGAAATAACCAAGGGTTGATAAGTTCAAAATCCAAGCAATCCTGGATACTGGTGCAATAGTATGTTGCGTAAACCAAAATGCAGTTCCGAAAGAAGCTTTGGAACCAAGTGCTTACCCCATTCAAATAAACGGGGTCAACTCTTCTCAAATAGCCAACCAAAAACTTAAAGGCGGAATGATGGCTATTGAGGAAAATCGGTTCCGTATCCCTTTCACCTATGCATTTTCAATGGAACAAAGGGACTGAATCCAAATGCTGATTAGTTGCAATTTCATCCGAGCCATACAGGGAAGGCTCCGGATTGAAGGCCAAATGGTAACATTTCACAAAAATGTCACAACAATTGCAACAAAGGTTGATGTTGAGGTTGCAGCTTCAGCAGCAATTGAAGAACTAGAGCTATCTGAGCTGGAATATTTCGAGATCCAGAGAATCACTACATACTCTTGTGGCGAAGAATCACAAAAATTCAAGAAAAAATTCAGACCTCTTCTTCAAAGATTAAGAGAAAAAGGGTATATTGGAGAAAATCCTCTCCAACACTGGAAAAAGAATCGGGTAAAGTGAAAATTGGATATTATCAACCCGGATATCACAATCCAAGACAAGCCTCTGAAACATGTCACGCCAACAAATGAAGGAGCAATTTGATAAGCATGTTCAGACTCTGCTTAAGATTGGAGTGATACAACCTAGTAAGAGCCAACATAGAATCATGACAATGATGGTAAATTCAGGTACATCAATAGACCCGAATACTGGCGCTAAAATCAAAGGTAAGGAGCGTATGGTATTTAATTACCGTACCCTCAACGACAATACTCACAAAGACCAATACAGTCTGCCAGGGATTAATACCATCATTAAGAAAGTTGGTAATAGTCAAATTTACTCAAAATTCGACTTAAAAAGGGTTTCATCAGGTGGCGATGGATCCTGAATCGATTGAATGGACGGCTTTTGTCGTTCCAAACGGTCTATATGAATGGCTAGTTATGCCATTCGGTCTGAAGAATGCACCGATATTTTTTTAAAGAAAGATGGACGATTGCTTCCGAGGAACGGAAGACTTCATAGTAGTATACATCGACGATATACTGGTGTTTTCTGAGACTGAAGAACAACACGCTAGGCACTTGGAGGCTATGCTGACAATTTATGAGAAATGGGGACTTGTACTCTCCCCAACTAAAATGAAAATAACCGTGCAGGAAATCGAATTCCTAGGTTGAGTTATAGGGAACAGAAAGATTAAACTCCAGGCGCACATAATCAAGAAGATCATCTCTTTCGCTGAAGAAAAGCTGAAGGAGAAAGCTGGTACAAGATCATGGCTTGGCATCGTCAACTATGCCAGATCATACACATCAAAATTGGGTACATTACTCGGACCGTTGTACTAAAAAATAAGTGAACACGGTGACAAAAGGCTCAAAAGGTTAGACTATGAGATCATCGGAAAAGTCAAACAAACTATGCAGCAACTTCCAGATCTCGAGCTACCTCCGAAAGAATCCTACATCATCCTTGAAACAGACGGATGCATGGAAGGATGGGACGGCGTATGCAAATGAAAGAAATCAAAGCATGACCCCCGAAACACGGAGAAAGTTTGTGCGTATGCAAGCGGAAAATTTCCAGTGATTAAATCTACAATAAATGCAAAGATCTATGCTTGTATGGAAACAATGAAGACACTCAAGATTCATTACCTGGATCAGAAAGAGATTACTCTCAAAACTGATTACCAGGCCATAATCAGTTTCTACAAAAAGTCAGCACAAAACAAACCTTCAAGAGTTCGATGAATTAATTTTGTTGACTTTGTTACAGGAACGAGAGTGCAAGTAAATTTCGAGCACATTAATGAAAAAATGAACGTACTAGCTGATTCACTATCACGATTAACAACTAATATTGTAAAAACCGGAAACTGTTATTTCGCTGATGAACAATTGGCTGATTTGTAAAAGGTGCTCGAAAAAACGAAAGAAGCTCCTGAGGAGATAATCAAGCATCTGGCAACAATTATCGGGCATATTGATAATATGCTAGATGAAAAATCTTTCTTTCAAAATCTCTAGAGCAAGGCGATAAGCGGGCATGGTGGACCGCTGGAAAAACCCACTATACTTGTATCTTAGGAACTGTCTGACAGTAATCTACGAAAAACTGTTGACAATTTTAGTTTTCTTATGATTTTATTTGTGCGAATTTTTTTATTTTTACAGAAAATGGTGCTAGATCACTTGCGCAATTTGACGCGAATCCATGAAGGGAGTCCCATAACCGGTTTTAGACTAGGAGGTCGGCTAGCATTTCAGCAAGCTGAAAGATGGGCAGCATTAGGAGGAGAACTTGACTCTTTGCGAGATTACGAAGTAATTACTGGTGACTTATTAACGGTTTAGCCACGGTCTTTTTATTGGGAATGAGCCATACAACAAAGGCTCAGAGAAGTACACAATCAACAAATACAAAAGACCATTAAAGAAATTGGGAGGCTCATAGCATTAAGCTATCTTCAAAAGATTAAGCTTGAGCAATGGGCATCCAAAGACAACTGGCCAGTAGTGCACTAGGACCAGTTAATCATAACATTGATGAGCTGTTAACAATCCACCAGAAGATCTGCTTGATCCAGCAAGACCATTACAATTAGTGAGTCCCACCATCATATGGGAATCACAATATTGTATTAACTTTCGGTGCTATTTAGGGTAGTGCGCATCATTATTAGCTTACTTTATTCTATGGCACATAGGTGTAGGAATTTCTTTTTATTTTGTCGGGCAATTATTGTACTATAGATGTCCACTAGTGTGTGTAACGACAATTCCACATGTGAATGCCACTAATTGAGATGAACAATGTGGCCAAACAACGCACCCGCACTCAATTATTGAGTTTCAAAGGAAGCATCTCATAGGCTATATAAGCAGATGGTGTTTCACTTGGAAAGACACACATCCCACACCAAGTAATCATCATTCTCTTGTAATATTTTCCAGTAAGCAATAAATTTTCCTTCTAGCCAGCACTTTTCTTAAGTCCGAGTTAGTTGCAAAATTCCCTAGAAACGCCATTACTGGTATCAGAGCAAGGTTCGTTTATTAATAATCTTATGGTTTTCTAATTTCAATTTTCTAGGAAGGTAATCAGGGAAGGTTATACCTAATCACTAGAATTGTTTTATAACCTGAAATCAAAAGTATAAATAATAGAATAACTGAAGATAATAGTTTATGATATGAGAATTTTTGAAAATTTTAGTTAACCAAAAGAACCATCCTGCCGTACAGTACCTAAACAGAGGGAAGATCGCGGAAAAACATGATGAGGTGAGGTTATGCTAAACCAGATAGAAATACAAAACCATAAACTAATAACATAGGCTATATGGGTACACATTTGGAAGCTACTTATTAAATCAAGGGCATTTTTGTCAGCATAAAATTTTTGTGGTGTAGTATAACATTTGAGTGGTGCCCAAATCAATTCTCCGCAAAGATCTGAGCCACTCCTCATCATCTTTGAACGGATCTTGAAACAATCTAACGGTCCAAAAAAACTAGTCTACAAGAACTCTTCACATATGAATATTAGTATAGCCATTTTATTTCTCTCTCTCTCTATATATATATATAGTTTTGCTAGATCTAGTTAAAAAATACTTAAGAATTTAAAAAGAATATATAAAATTTGGTCTGCATGAAGATTTCAATAGAAAGATCGTATTAGACGGTTTAGATCGGTCATTTTGAACTAGATTTAGAAGTTTTGAGCGTGATTCACCGACCCTTTGGTGAGTTACAACTCACCATAGCAAAATTCTTTATATATATATAGATTGGCTATTGTCCTTTGGATAGGACTGAACACCTTTCCTATTCACTTGTTAACCGTTCGATAGCATTAAGATATGTGCAGATATCAAATCCAAAGGTTCCAGTTTATGACGCTGAGAGAGCATCTATTGAATGTTATGTTTGTTCCGTTATTTCCTCTCTATCTAATTCTTCGTTTTCTCTCCGTCTCCCTCAAAGCACAAATCTCTCCCAATCTGGACCTAGACTCACTTCGCCTCCCTAAACCCTAAAATCTCGATCCTTGTGCGCCTTTTCACCTCTTTCTCCTAGCTTTCTCCGCCTCTAATCCAAGCAAACCATAGGTTGGTGCTTGCAACAAATCCATTTCCTTTACTTTTGAACAGCAATATTATTATTTTATTGCAAAAACTGTTTAATAGGAGGTAGCCACAACATCCTTCGTAGCAACGCACCCAAGCCTAAACAAGATGAGAGAAAAGTACTTCAAGATTGCAATGAAGAGAAAGCCAGCATAAGGACCTGTATTAATTGTGAAAAAAAAAGATAATTGAAAGTGTATTAATTGTGAACAAATAGATGATTGTAATTTTTGTGATTTTTCATGGTTATCTATTGGTTACAGCCTTACAGGAGAGATTAATTGGATATTTTATTACAAGTGCTTGAATTTTATTTGAAAGGAATCCAGACATGATACTGGTATCCCACTAGAACCAGTCTAGGTAGTTCATTGCTTTTGATTTTAAAATTCTAGTTGGTTGAAAGCAAACTAGTTGGATGCATTGTGAACTTGCTCATTTATTTTTTAATTAAGTCAGATGAACTTGCTGTATGTTTCTTTTTTAGTTGAGAAACCAATAAAAGTATACAATAGCATAAAATTCTAGTTGGTTGAAAGCAAACTAGTTGGATGCATTGTGAACTTGCTCATTTATTTTTTAATTAAGTCAGATGAACTTGCTGTATGTTTCTTTTTTAGTTGAGAAACCAATAAAAGTATACAATAGCATAAAATGAAATAACAATCACTCTACTAAATGAATACTTTAGAACAAAATGAAACATTATATATCAGCAAACAAACCATGACTTAACCACTGATTTCATTACAATGTACAACCACACATCACAAATACACTAATTAGTCTGATTAGGTCCCTTGATCTGCTGGAGTGGCAAAATTTGGGATGAATTTAAATCTGAAATTTTTGATGTATGGATGTCGTTAAATGTTGTTTGATGCTATGACAGGCCCTAGATAAGTTAATTGTTTAGTTTAAAACCTAAATTTTGGATGTTGAATGCGTTGAAATCCTGATTGTTAGGGTTTGTGGGTCTGTTATTGTTGTTAGGCCAAAATTTTGTGATTTGGAGGTTTATCCTCCTGGTTGGGCACTATGGAGACCTATGTGAGGCCTAGTGATGGGATTTGAGGCTTGGTACCAACCCTTGGACACTCGATGTACCTCTGGAGTCTGGAACCGTACTGGTAAGCTGTGGTCTGATTTGTGAAGAAAAGAACTAGTTTGTAAATTCCTAAGGAGCTTGTTTATAATAACAAAGGAATTAATTGTAAAATAAATAGATTCAGGGGCCCCTAGGAAAAAGGTGAAGGATTGCGGGTAGGGATGAAAACAGATCGGATACGGAGCGGATGTTGGTCTTCCCATATCCGCATCCGCATTTTTTTTCCGGATACGGATACGGATACGGTTCGAATATTAAAACGGATACGAATACGGTTCGGATATTATCAGATACGGAATCGAATACAAATATATTTTGTCGGATACGGATTGCATTTTAATCTTTATTATTTATTTATAATAGCAGTTTCTGTAAATATAATGATATTCAATATACTCAGTGTCTATGTTAGTACTTTCTCAATATTAGTACTTCATCAAGACCAACAGTAGTGCATGGAAATGAATATCTATTATTTTTCAGAGTTTGAGCTAAATAAGTATTTTTTTAAATATGAAAGTTAATCTTAATAATATTGCCTTCGATCACAATCTAAAACTTTAAAAGTGAACTTTCTTAAATTCAAAGTAAGCAAATTTATTTCTTGGGTTCCAACTTTCAACATATAAATACATAAGTTCACAACCAGAAGGAAATAAAAGGCTAAAAGTTAAAGCAAATAAGATACCATCTAAAATTACAAGCACCAAATAATCACAAATCTAATAGGATTGATCAATAAATTCAGTTTTTTCACATTTTGAATTCCAACAGCATAGTCAATTAGTCAATGTCAAATCAAATCATGTTACTTTAAATGTCATCATGTATTAAAATAGCATATCAATCATATGTAATCATCATGATTAGAGAAAAAAAATAATTTTAGTGTTGTTATCATTTATAATCGTCTCAATTAATAGAAAGTAAAAATAATTTTATGTTATTAGTCCAAATAAAAATATTTATTATAAGAAAATTTATTTAATGAAAATTAAGTATTATCTAATTCAAAGGTTTAAATAGCGGATAGCGGATTCGTCGCGGACATACTAATGTCATAGCGGATAGCGGATAGCGGCCATTTAGCGGTCGCTATCGGACCATAGCGGGTATTATGTCGGATACATATTTTGATTCAATTTAAACCTCATATAGCATCAAATACATGCATATAGATATTACTTCAAACATTAGAAGATTAAAATAGACTATTTTATATCAAAATACATACATTAATTAACATTATTCAACAAATACATGCACATAGAATCAAGTACATAGTGAAAATGCATTATTAAACCTTTGCCTATTTTACAGCAACGTTATAACGCTTCAATTTAAATTAAAATATTCACGAAAGTCTGTTGTGCCAAAAGCCCAAAACATTTCATTTGATTTAGCATGTATTTGTTTGCAAATTGCAAGTAGCGAAACCCTAGAAAGCAGAAAATGTTTCCAAAATTAATTTACTAGATACAGGAAGGGTTACCAAGCAATAGAGATTTCAAAGACCATTAGATGGAGAGGTGGAGGTAAGGAGGAAGCCGTGAGTTGCAAGACCGTGGGATGGGCAGGGGTCGAATTTTGTTTCAACGTGCAACGCAGCAGCATCGATTTGGGACTGACCGACTGAGAGAAGATGAAATGGTCTCCGTAACATTCATACAGGACTAATTGGACTTTATTTTTGGGCCGAATATATCAGAAATCCAAAAATCCGCTATATCACCGCAAAATCAACGCAAAATCACCGCTATATTTCCGCTAAACGCCGCTACATGCCGCTATGGTGCGCGCTATCAGACAGAACGCGAATTCAGTAGCGTTGTAGCGTTCTATCCTCTGCCTCCGCTATATCGCCGCTATAGCGGCTGTAGCGGCCGCTATTTTAACCTTTGATCTAATTAAAAGTATTCTCTAATATAGAGAAGTAATTATATTATATTAATCATCTTATGTCGTTAAAGATACGGATAAACGGATTAATATTTATTGGATACGGATAATATCCATGTTGGATATGGATAAAGAGCGGATATTGGTCTTCCCATATCTGCATCCATATTTTTTTTACGGATACGGATACGAATACGGATATGTTCGGATACGGATACGGTTCGGATATTACGCGTATTTTTCGGATTCGGATACGGATCGGAGCAGATAAAATCCGCTCCGTTTTCATCCCTAATTGCGGGGCAGATTCTGGCTTTTCCTTGCGGGTCGGTTAGCTCAGGTCAACTGGCCAGGTTGACCTGGCTTGACCTGCTGTGAAGTTGGGCTAATTTCGTTTTGGGCCTGGAATTTCTGGGCCGAAAGAAAAGGAAAATAAAAGGAAAAAGGGCCTAAGCCCATTTGTGTTAAGCAGGCCGAAATTTAAATTAATAAAAACTTAATCAATGATTAAGTTAATTAATCGTGGGCTTAACAATAAAATAAATTAATTAAAAGAGAGGCCATTAGAAATAATTGGGTATCCCTTTAGTTAAGTCTGGTTCGATTTCGGGAGATGACGAGAATAGCCCGAGTGAAATGAAGGACATATACTTTGACGTCTATTCATCGGCTTTCTGATTCCAAACATACAAATAAATAATTTTTACTTTGTTATTTTTGCTTTTCATATTTCCTCATTTAAATATTTTACTTAAATTTCATATTTTGTTTTGCGAGTGTATGATTTAATTAACTTACCTTTATAAAACAATTTTCGATAAAACTAACTAATGAGACAAACATTTAAACAATCAAGGACTAAAACAAAACAAACAGATTAACTAAAATAATAAAGGACATTTAAAAGAATTAAATAAACAAATAATGACTAAGTAAAAATTAAATAAATAATTGATTATGTAATAAATAATTAAAAGATTAAATAAAGACTTAGTTAATACTAATAACAATAACAAATAACAACCAAATAAAGTAATTAGGATGAACTTTAGTTTGGTATTGGTTTTGCTTAGTATCTTAGAATTAAAAATTTAAATAAAAATAATTAATAAACCATTTAAAATAATTAACTATTTAATAATTTAGAAATTTAAATAAAAGACTTAAAATTATAATAGTAAATAAGAACTAAATAAACTAAATTGAACTAAAAATAAAAGAAATATTTTAATATTAAGTAAAACTAAAATTTATTGAAAACACAAGCAATTACTATAATAATAAATAAATAAGAGTCTATCTAGTAGTATAAGCCAAACCTATCAACTTTAAGTGTCTAGGTTAGGTTAGAAAAGGAAACTGTTTAGTTAAATCTTAATGGTTTTTAACCAACTTACAGGGACCCGACAGAGACAAGTTTTGACCCAACAATAAGTGTGGATACGTAGACTTTTATAGAAATCTAATCCTGGTAAAGTTAATTTATGCATAGCATGTTGACAATCCTTTTTGGATGCATGATTGAATTTGTCATTCTTTAAGGAACAAATATTGCAACTCATATTCAATGTATCTCAAATTCTCAATTGCTCAAGTTGCTAAGAGTACTAGGCAAGTTTGTATAATCCTTTGTTATGAATGAACTGTCTCTTCCAATTCAGTTTGTCTTGCTTGGAAATTCGAAATTTATGGTATGCAAAGGAAATTATGGAATTTGAATTTAGCATGAAAATCAATGCCACTCTCCGGAGTCGGCTTGCCCCCGGCTTCAGCCAATTCGATAGCGCTATGGAATTCCCTACTGCTTGTCCAGGGAACGAGATTTGTCTCTTCTGTCTGCCTCAGGTTAGGAAAATGTCTCATTTTACCTGCCCAACCGGTTGGGTTAGGTGACCTGAGTGAAATGTGATAAGATTCTTATATGATATGACTTGATCAAGTTCACTTAACTTATTATCTGTTGTATTGCATATTATTTTTCGCAACCTAGTTTATTGGTCCATTTTTGCTACGATGCTCGGTATGCAGCTAGCTAAAGATTTGCATTGCAATGCTTCTATTATTTTGTTCTATATGTTATATATATATATATTAATGAATTGTTAATTATTATTTATTTACCATTCATGTTGATTAAGTCGGGTATTAATTCTAGATTAAGATTTCAACTAAAAATCCACATCTGGAATTAAAACCCGCACTGAGTATTTTATTCTCACTTCACGTTTTTTTTGCATGTTCCTCGATGGTTTGGAGTTCCAGGCTACACACCGTCCAACGAGGGGACCACCGCTTGCCATTTTTTACGGTTCCCATGTCCATATGCAGGCTTATGTACCCCCACCTCCACTTTATTGTAGCTTACCATGTTTTCATTTCCCCTTATGTTGTTTACTTTTATCTCGAGTACCCCAATCCTCCTGCCCCTCATGTCCCACCTATGACCCCTCTAGCACCTTCACCTACCCCAGTACCTGATACAGCCAGTCCTGTGATATATTTAGTTAGTGATATTGAGGAGGAGCCAGAGGAGTTGTGCTGAGTTTGTGTTGTTATAATGTAGTGTTCGTGTGTTGAAACTAGGATCACTTTTTGATTTCACCAGTACTAGTTCCTATTGTATATATTGTATGGACTAGACTGAGTGACTATTTATGGATCCTAGTTTCACAGGACAGTAGCCACATTTTGGAAGATGTTTGTATGGATACAGATTTGTTTGTGTGATGTATGGACATTTTTTAGCTGCGATTGTTTTATATTTTCTTACTTCTTTTTTTATTTTTCTGCCATAGCCTGATAATATTCATTATATTATTTGTTTAGTTATAAAAAAATATAGGTAGTAGTTTGGTTAAGCCTTGCGAGCGTACATTCTCATGTGCTTTCGTGGCGAGAGTCGTCATACCCAGCTACGGGGTGTTACAATTGTACAACCCTAATGGCATTGAATTAGGAAAAAAAAAAACAACAAATCAACATAGAAGTAAATTTTGTGGACCACCGTGGAACAAAAATAACCCTTTCAGATCATCTAAATGAACATTCAAAATTTAATAATAGTCCAAACTTCATCGAGAAAACTACTGAAAATTACCCGAATATCACAAAAAATCAATATATATGCATATAATAATAATAAGAATAATAATAATAATAATAATAATAATAATAATAATAATAATAATAACCATTTCTACTGAATATCAAATCCAAAGCATCAACCAAACTCTCCTTATTTATAAAAAAAAAAGACCTTAATACAATAAATGTAATAAAATATATATGAATGATAATACTTAATCCCATTAAATTATCTGGTTTTTTTAATTTATTCGATTTTGTTTGTTCGAAGCCGTTTATGTAGTTTTAATTTTATAAGTTAAAATTGGAGGGCTAAAATGAAAAATGTTATTTTTTTTAAAAGGAAAAATTGGCTACATACCCTTCTGCTCTTCTCTAATTGAATATATACCCCTCAAATCTTTAAAATCGGATATATACCCTTCAAATCTTATTATTTTTGTTTATTTATCCTTATCCATAATTTTAATGATAACTGAAATCTAAAAAATAAAAAATTACAATTTGTGACTAAATTACCCTCCTTGCTCACCTTTCAGTCTCACATTTCATATTGCCAGCCTCTATTTTTCTTTATGAAATCAACCTGAATTAAAAATCGGCCTCTAATCTCTATCGCCATTTCCTCATATTTGATCTAGTGATTATGGACTTCTTTTGAGTCTTGAGTTAATATGAATGTTTGCTAAGAAATTGGAAATGAATCGTTGATTGTTTTGTTCTTCTATCAGAATCAGCCCAGCTGCATCAAATTTCACTTTCTAAACTTCACTAGGGACATATCCGTTGTTTTTTATTCAAAGATCGTGGATTTTTGAAATATGAAAATATGGATCTTAGATCAAATGTTCAAACATTCTAATGTCCTTGCTTTAAATATAAATATTTTAAATGCTGAAATTGAATAAAATATCTAACAATATATTAGAGGAAAACTATGTATCTTTCTAAAATTTTTAAGTGCTGGAACAAAGAGAAAGAGGCCATAGAGGTACAAGAGCGATTTTAATTCCTGATGATTTCAAAAAGGAAAAGAGGGTTGAGGTGAGGTAGGAGGGTAATTTAGTCATGAATTAAATTTTTTATTGAATTATCATCAAAATCATGAATAAGGGTAAATATATAAAAATGAGAAGATTAGAAGGGTATATACCCGATTTTAAGGAATTGAGGGGTATATATTCAATTAGAGAAAATTAGAGGGGGTATGTAATCAATTTTGCCTTTTTTTTAAAAAAAAAAACCACGCGTCACGAGCTGACTGACTGGTGGGGACATTTAAACCCTTCCCAATCCCACCTGAACCCATTTACCCATCTCGCTTCTAGAACCCATTTTCTTGATTTCTTGAAATTGCATAATTTAACCTCATCTCCTTCATGGCGAACTCGCATTTGGTTGAACGGCGTCGCCACTTGATCGACAATGGAGCTGCCATTGTAGTCCCTGAAGACGCTCTGTATTTTTGTCTTGACCATGAAGTTTTCTTCAAGAATAAACCCACAGCGAGAAAGCACACCCAGAAAGGAGTGCATGGCCCCAAATCTTATCAATGCTCGAATTGATTGAATTTTTTCGAGAATTCGCGTGAGCTCGATCGCCACCTGGCCTTGATGGAAAACTCCAAGCACAGTCTACCCTTCCCTACATGAACTGTGTGTGTGCTCCCAAGTGGCATCATCTCCGGAGGAGAAGAGGTCAAAATCGCCGGCGACGGCAACTTCGTATTTTATATGATAAGCCACACTTATTTTTTATTTTTTAGATAAAATCTCAATTCACGCGGATTTGGTGTAACAGAGGATCTTTAGTCAATTATGAAATTTTGTTCTTGTTTATGTGTTTTGATGCTATGTCTGTTTTTCCCCATTCAGGTGGTTGGTAAATAAAATGAAACAGAAGCGTTACATACCCTCCCATCTTTTTTTTTTTCTTTTTTTGAGAAAAGCCCGTAGTCTTTCTAATCAACTAATGTAATTGTCTAAAATGACTTGATATATATATTTTTAGAATGAAAATTTGAACAATTATTTATAAGAACAAGAGTGATTGAGATAATCTTTAGGAATTTGTAAAAGATTAATATATTAAATTTACATACTGAAAATCACAAAAGTTCCAACATATGGGACGACACTTTGAAAAAAAATTATATTGAAATTTTGAGTAATTCGAGAAATCAGTATTTATAAATAAAGATGCGTGGTGTCTACTTATCATTTGTCAAATTTTCTAGCGACACGTCATAATGGTCTTTATGTTTTTTTGGTCCCTTTCTTAGCTCCTCATCTGGCGTTAACTTTTAATCCATTTTACCAATTTTCTTCTCTTTCTCCAGGGCCTCTTCATCTGCTTACAGCTTATTGATTCCTCTTAATCTCCCTTCTGTGATCCTCTCTTAATCCCTTCCACGAAAGAAAGACAAAACCCTCCCAGATTCCTGAGGAACTCACCCGAGCCTAAGTCCCGCGTCTGCCAACCCACTGCTCTCCTCTCCGTCAGCCTACCCCCGCCCCTAGCACCTTCTCTGTGCATCCCTCCTCCCTTCTCTCTCTGCCTCCTCCTTCACCGAGCCCTGACCCATATTTCTCCATGCCTTTTGTCCCTCCATGCAACACTTGCTCCAACCCCTTCGATTTCTTCCCAATAAATTAATGTAAGGTTTGTTTATAATTTTATATTGAATTAAAATTGAATGGGTCCAACCAACAGAGATGTTATGGAGAGAGTACATAAAACGAATAGAAGGTGCTTGGAGCAATTTCAAATTCTATGAAGAGGTAACGTGGAAATTATTCCCTTTGTTTATCCTAATTTTGCTCCTGCCTTAGTAGTCCAGTTAGGTTGTTTCTTCTTATATGTGGTTTATTTGTAATAATTACAATTTTTTAAGGCTCTAAAGCCCAAGCATAATGCGTGATTCTGAATGTTATTGATTATGATTTGATTCATGAATTATTGTTGTAGGAACCAAATTATGGATTGGGTTTGAGTTGGATCATGCAAGTCATGCATAAACTTGAAATATGAGTTTCATATATCTATAGATTATACGTGTAAAAACAAAAATAGATTAGTTTTTGATAAGAAATTAAAATAGACAATGAATTAAATTAGTCTCAAATATTAATTTGTATCTTTGTTTTAAAATATAGTTAATGAATTAGAATTTCTTTGATATTTAAAGAAATGGCGAGTTGTTATCCAATGTAGAGTTTGTTGGACGAGGAAAAAACTGAAGCTATTTCTATCACTGCTTTTCCACGTCTGCAGTAAGAACTTATCAGAGAGTGGCTCACCACCACTTCTGTGTATGCCTTTCTGAGGCCAAGAGCTCTACCATGAAGTGCCTAGAATAAGACCTCTTGATCTTGAATCGGACTAGCAAACTACAAATGTGAGTTTTTTTTATATATATGCATCATAATTGTTATAGTTTTTCTATTCATGATTAGAATCGATCTTATATGTTAAAGAAAATCGCAAGGGAATCATAGGACATCCTCTTCCACTATGTGTCTAAATTATTACTGTTATGAGTTATGACACAATGGCAATAGGTGATGGAGGCATGGAGCAGGGAAAGCAAGACGCTGTAGGTGTGAGGCATATGATCCTGTAGGTATTTACCAAATGTTCTGCTATTTTAATCAATTGAATCGGAATTTCTTTCTTTAGCTTATGATAATGATCTTCTTTTTGCAACTCGAGAATTTCTATTTTGCTCAAAGATTTTTGGGATGGTAACTGTAATTACATTTTTTATTTGAGATGTTTCGTTTATACCTCAAAATATGTTCATTTTCATGCTGAAATTCTTTTTATATTCCTACCAAAATTTTGAACAATTATGTCAAAGGCTTAATAATTCAGTATGGACACAGAAGAGTCACTTCATTATTGTTTACTTCTTAAAATCATGATCTATTATTGATCCAAAAATAAAAAGTAAAAGGTATACGAACAATCTCACATTTCTTTGTGTCATTCATATTTGGTAAAAATGAACATAGTACTTGGCCTCTTTGAAGTTTATACACTTACTGGTGCTTAGTTGTACATGTATCTTTTATTTGTGCCCTGTAGATACGTCTCAAAATATGAGTATATTCCACACAAGTTTTAATTACTGATTGGCACTCTCATGTGTAGTTTATTTATTTAAGATTTTTATCTTTTCTTCTCTACCCAGCATTCCAAATTCTTGATAGTGCTAAGAGGGTGTTGGGTGGGGGGGGGGGGGAGAGAGAGAGAGAGAGCATGTAAGAAAAAAAAAACAAGGATGAGTAGCTCTACTCATTGCCTCTCTCAGTCAAGTTCTAGAGCCAACCATGTGATAGTCAGCCTCGATTGGTTCTACAATTTTCATGTCTCCAAGTGTCAATGAGGATGTAGTTTCATTGTTGTTTATTTCTTTCCATCGATGTAGGTACCATCTATTAAGTTCGTCATTTAACATTTTGCGTGGCTGCGGCTTTTTATCGAGATGTTTTCCTCTGCTCTCTTTCTTTCAATATTTGCTCTTATATTATTTTTAAATAATTTTATTCTAAAGTACAGCAAAATATTGGTGGTTTTTAACAAATGTTAATGCCATGATGAGATATGTTTGAGAAATGATCTAATAATAGTTATTTTTCGAACATTGAAATTTCAACAATAATAGTTAAAAAATATAATCGTAGTTATTGTTTATCCTTTAGGAACACTATCAAATAATAACTAGCAAGGACAAAATTGGAAATTATTGCTTTTAAGTGAATATTCTGTTAGTGTGTTAATATTAAAATCTAAAAAGAATTAGCTACATAAAAATGAATTCTTATGAGCTTCTCCTAGAAAATTAAGAACATGAATAGAAAAATAAAGATTGTACCAGTGCCTTCAACTGGCACAGAACCCAAAAATAAATCTGGTAAGAGACCATTAGTTGTGCAAGTAAATTGTTTGCTTATTTCTTTCCTTTGAAATATTGGTGCATATTGCATAATACCATTGTAGGTTCAGGAAAAAAATTCGGTAAGAAGGTGATTTAGAAGATATTGGGATCATATGCGTCGTCCGATGAAAGCTGAACTGCAATGGAGTGAAGCTGGTATGTAAATTCATCTTAAAATTATTATTATTGAATTCATCTTCAGTTGTTTCAGTTAACAGAATACAATTAGTATATGCAATAGTCATTTCTCCTCATGCGCATTCCCATACCTCAATCAGCATTATAGTCTATTATTGTAAAATTGAGAATTTCTAATAACTACTTTAATTGTTATTTTCTCATATGCAATTGTCATTCTATAGTTCTCATTAACCAAAATGGACACAAGGTGACCAATTCACTGCTGCCTTGGCACACAAGCTTCGCATAAACTCAAGGGTCACCTCTGTATACCATAAACTGCTCTAGAAATTGCGGGCACCATCGAAGGTCATAATCTTTATCTGGCTGCTATTAAAGGAGCTTCTAACCCAGCAGAATCTTCATAAAAAAGATGGCCTTGCAATCATACATGTGTTCTTTGTAGTTGGATAATAATTGTTCCTTAGAAGGTAACTTACTACAACCTTCTTCTTCTTTTAAGGCTAGAAAAACCAACAATTTTCATTTAACTCAAACAAAAAAAATTACATTACAAAATAGAAAAGACACCAAAAGAAAAAGCACTATATGACCGGTACCATAGTTGGTACCTTTACCCAATCAATAACATAACCAGTACCAGTGTTAGCTGAACTTACTACATTTGCAAATGTTTTTGAGATATTTTTCTGTAAAACTTTGTGGCAAGTATGGCTCATTCTACTGCATGGAGGTAACAAAAAATTGACGTACTATATATTGCTATTGTACCATTGTGGATACTGTGAAGATTGTATCAAATATTTGATACTTTTAAAAGAACATGTAATTGAAGATTTCATATAAAATGTTTTTGTTGGGTAAAGATTCTAAATGGCATTATTAGGCTTTGGACTTGAGTTCGTTAAAATAATTATCATTCAATTTCATTAGAGGACCAATAAAGTGTTGTACATTGCAAAAAAAAATGAAAATCAAACAAATTCCATATAAATAAGTTGGAAGATGATGCAGTCGAGATACTTAAAAGTAAGAGTCAACCTTATTTTGGCCCAGGATAGATGGAGTAGTTATCAGATTAGCTAAGAGCCATAGCAAATTAGGTCATGCTAATTTTTTTTTTCATTTTATTTTAGTGTAGTCTAATTAATACAAAAAATTCCAACAGTGTAAGTTTAAATTGATTCATGTGGAGGCGACAAATCATGTACTATTTGTTAGTTACTACAAAGGAAAATGAAAGTTAGGAAAAAAAAATAGTAAGACCGCAAAAAGATTTGTGTTCTTTTAATTTTATTGAGTAGATCAGGTTATATATTTGATCATCAATTATAGAAAAAATTATGCCATTATATTTCATAGATGAAAAAAATATATTAAAATTATATATTTATTAAAAATACATGGATCGAGCGAAGTTCGATTACCCCATCTAGTAAGATATTAAAATTCAAACATTAAATAAATACTTACATGAATATGGATATTTGGTTTACTCCAATGCTCCAAAAAAATACAAATACAGAACCATTGAGTTTATACTTTAATTTTACTAATTCGCATCAAAATGGTTTCTGCTTTTTTTTTTCCTTGGCTCCGTTTAGATTGTTTAGAAATTATTCCTAGGTGGAAAGTATTGGGAAGTGTGTAACTTTGTGAAGAGTTTGGATTGTTTATAATAAATTTACGTCTAAAAAGAAGTTATTCCTCCTATTCCCATACGATCCAAACGGGGCCCTTGAGAAAACAAGATATAGATGAGTGATTGCTAGTTGTTTGCACGCACTGATCATCAATGCAATGTTAATATTCACATAATGTGCATGAAGTGATAAATTAAATTTGAATGAAATCCAATCAATGCAAAAGAGAAATTAAGAAATGGAAATTGATTTTTTTTTAATAATAGTAGGGTTTTTAACAAATGGATATTGAAATTAATGTTGGGCAATTGTAATTAGACATATCATCCCAACCAGCCTTCCCCAAGAAACCTGATTTGTCAAAAAGAAAAAAAAATCTTGGAAATACTATACTTAATATCATCACATTTTTTTTTCTGACCGTACTGTTGTCACCGAAATATTTTTTTTTTGTTAATAAGCTCATGGGCACTTCCAAAAAAAAAATATATTTTTGTATAGCCAGATAGTCCACATCAATGCGTGTCATAAAGCAAGTAAATTTCCCAAAACTCGGTTATTTGTGTGAATGTACTGGAGTCTGGAATGACCGAATGAGTACCCAACTCAAAAATATTAACCAATTCCAAACTTGTCAGGTTGAACCGCCAATTTAATTTGAGGCCGAAAAAAGTGCGAACACCGTTCAACAACTTTAAATACCCTCTTTCTTCAAAAAAACAATTTTAAATACCCTCATTCACTTATCTGGCCTGTTTACATATTGAATTGTACGTATCTCTGCGACTCTGCCTAATCCGTAAAACTATACTCTACCGGGTCTACCCCATCCAAAATTCTTGAATTTATGTTTTCTTTTAAAAATAAAGAAGTTTGATGGGTGAGGATGCAGAATTCTATGAACTACTTTTTGGTGATTGAAATATAGAAATCTAAAGGTTGCAAATATTTTTTTTTTTTTTAGAAAAGCTTGGTAGTTGTTATTTTGTTACCAAGTTTTTTGAAGATAAATCGGAAGTCTAAGCCACTTAATTTATTTTTAAATTAAATATCTATGAAGGATTTTATAACCGGATTTCGAAACTACGACCTTTCACCCAGTTTGTTACCAAGTTAGAGAGGAAATAAAAGAAAAAAAAAGTAAAACAACCAAAGAAACAACAACAGAGAGCCTCAAGTTATTGGACATCCAAAATCCTTGATGAAGCATTCCTCTTGCAGGACCTTTTTCACCAGCATCTGCACCGTCCTTTGCTTTCCTCTAAACATCCTGTGATTTCTCTCACGCCAAATTGTCCAGTATGATAACAGGCTGTGTTTGGATGAGCATAAGAATAAGAGAATAGTTTCTTCTTACTCCTAAATTTATTATAAACAATCCAAATTCTTCATAAAGTTACACACTTTCTAATACTTCTTTCCTTATTTCTCTTATTCTCACACCATCCAAACGAAACCAAAGTGAGTTCTCCCATATCTTCCTTTGACTGATATGAATAAGCATACAGGAAGCTAGAAAGGAATTAGGCATCGTACGTGTAAAGGTTGCAACATGCAAATAACAAAGACAAATATATAGAAAAGCCAAAAAAAAAAAAAAGGGAAACCACCTGGTATTGCAGTCATCGATCTTCTGGGGCGAGATCAATACAGAAACAATTTTCCGTTAATTAAATATGTACAAATTGATTTCTTTGCATTGTACCCAGAAAGAATAAGGTTTGAAGATTGTCGAGAGGTACAAGTAATTTGACCGGAGATTGTATCTCAATTTTTTGTTCTTGCTAATATTCCTTCATGGAAAGTCCTTAGAAATCCAGAAAATGCATCGGATCCTGAGACCGCTTAAACCCAATTCAGGACAAGTGTTTGGGTTGTTAAATAGTTGTATATATAACTAGCTAGAGAGTTTTATCAGATTACATGCTAGCTAGTTCTGTTTCATGACAAATAATTCACAAAATTTACCAAGCACAATTAATTAATACATCACAGTTCTAAACATTAAAAAGAGTTCTCAAAACAAGGGTGTGAAAGAAAGCGGGTAAGATAAGTGCAATTTCATGATTGCTCATCCGTCTCATCCCAGCCAAAACAAGAAATTGGGGAGCGTCTTTCATTTTTGGGCGATGACACCTCCATCCTTCTCTTTTTGCTTCCCTCACTCTTCTTTCCTTTATCTCGCACAGTTCCTTTCCTTTTCTCTCATTTCATTTGTTCCTAAGGCATTTTTATTCCTCTCATCTTTTCTCTCTTTACTCTTGTATTCCTCTCATTTGCACTTTATACACTTATATTAAGACTATCACTTCTTATAACTAACTGAAATTTTATATTTATAAAATGATCCCTTATTATATCAAATAAACTCTCAAGACGATCCCCTATTATAACAAAATGAACATTTATATTAAATGATAATCTCTTATTATATTTAATAAATATACTTATGGAATGATTACAAATAAATCTCAATTGGTTGAGACAAAAAAGAAAATAAAGAAAATACAGCTTCCATATTTCTTCCCCTACAAATTAAATAAGCTTACTGCCAGTGCACTTTGAATGGACGAATAAAATTTGCATTCAATACGACAAGGTTAGAAAAAAAATATAAAATAAAACTTTAATCTGGCAAAAAAAAAAAGTTCACAGTGCATATCTGGCAAAAGTTCACACCGTTTTTTGTACATATCTTTTTATTTAATGAAAATCTTGTAGGGTTAACCCTACCCTCAAAAAAAAAAAACTTTAATCTGGCAAAAGTTCACAATTATGCACAAAGTGTCATATTTTTTTTTAATTTTTGTTCCAGAAATGTCTAATGTGCTTCTTATTTAGTTCCATTTATAATTCCTTTTTTAAATTTTCTTCAAATCAAACAGGATTTTTCATATTATGCTCCCTGACATGCTTGTATTAGAGCTAATAATTTCTTCAAATTAAACAAGATTTTCATCATGATTTTCTCTGATATACTTGTAATATTTGTGCACAAATTCTTGCTCTAGTGATTAAATAAAAATGATAATGGATGAGGCTTGCTTCAAAGGTTGTAAGTAGTCCGGTTTGAAGAGCTTCCAAGCGAACGGGTCAGAAGTAGAATAAATCAAGCGAGAAATCGTGGGAAGATTAGTCTTCAGACACGTGGTAAAATGTTATAGTAATTGTGATTAGAAAGGCATATTGTCAATTTAAAAAATTAGAGAGATGCCTAATTAGAAAAAATTTTTGAAGTGGTACATGATTATTTATTTCTTAAACTTGTTTACCGACTAAGGGTTTGCCAATGAGCAGAGCTTGAGAGAGCTAACTCTATGCGGGCTTGATTTTAAATTCAATCAAGTTTATTAAATCAAGCTTAATTAAACACGAGTTGTAATCGAACCGTACATGAGCTAAATTAGAAATCTTTTATATATAATTCATATTTTTTTATGTAAGCATAATACAAAATAATTAATAGTTATTATTTTGTAGACTATTTTTATTTATAAAGTAACATTATTTTATAATAAGATTGTTAAAAATTCATATTTATATCTAAGAAATAAATACATTATATATCAAATTATGAGCTAAACATTATAAATTAGTAAATAAAATAATATATTGAACTGATTTCGAGTTAAATTCAAACGAGTCAAATTAGCTGCGAGTTCAAAATAAAAGTCAAAATTTATCCTGCCAAATGTGTCTAAAACGAGGCTAATCAACTCGAACAAGCATTTTCGCTACTGGTATTAAGTACCGACCGAAGTGGATTAATGCTTCCATTGGAGATTGCTAAATTAGGACTAGGTACTTCTTTTGTTTGAGAGAAATCTGTTTTGTACTTTACGAGAGTTTAAACGCCGCCTGCGTTCTGACAAAATCGGAATAACTTCGAAAGGGGAAAAAAACATAAAACGGGAAATAATAATCTTCCTTTTTCCGAATAAAATCGAGCGAAGTTATTGTGAAGCCAAAATATAATAACTCGCAGTCGGTAACTTTTGCAGATGGACCTTCCCCCTGTCGATTCAGTTCTCCTCTTCGGTAAAACTTCTCTGTCTCACACACCCCTTTGTCTTGGAAACTCTTTTTAATGTTTAGAAATTAGAACTGTGATGTGTTATTTGTATTTTATAAATCTGTATAAAATTATCAATTTTTTTCTTCATTTTATTTATCATGCATCATAACACAGAGTTACAGAACTAACATGTAATCTGGCAAAAACCCTCAGGGATAAAAGTAAACCTAATTATTGGGGTTAAGTGGCTTCAACATCAGATGGATTTTTTTTGTTTGCCTTGAGTTTTTTTTTTTTTTACCTCTTCATCAATCAATACTATCGAGAACCAAAATTGGGATATGCTCTGTGGCTGAATTAGTTACTGATAAGCTCAGTTTTGGTAGAGATTAACAACGTGAGAGAATTTAGAGATGAGAATTGAGTGGAAAAAGTATTTTTATTGATTATTCAAGGATTACAATATGTATATTACAAGCTCTTTTCTCTACCAAAATGCCAACCCCCTATACAGTGGTCTACCCCCTCTATTTATAGGCCTATTTCCCATAACAGAATGCTGACGTCACCCGACAGCCGTTAGCCCACTGGGTGCCTCTAGATTCTCCCGACTTATGTTCGGTGAGGTGTTCCGTATGAGTTTGTTATGGCCTGTCCTCCCGACTTCATTTGGGACGCGCTGTTTAATTTCACTTTTCCCGCTTCTTTACCCCCATTGCAGGCCTCTTTTGGGTTGGGTTCCATATCCTTCTATTTGGGGCCGAGCTTTATCAGGCCGGCCCTATCATAAGCCCTTGAACTTGGGATGAGTATTCATCGTAAGTTGAGAATCAAGTCGCAAAATTCAGGACTCTTAGGTGAGGCACGAAGTGGTGGAGCCCTTGAGTCCCGAACACATGACTCTTGGGTGAGGCCCGAAGTGGTGGAGCCCTTGAGTCCCGAACACATGACTCTTGGGTGAGGCCCGAAGTGGTGGAGCCCTTGAGCCCCGAACACATCTCTTGGGTGAGGCGCGCGATGACGAAGCCCTTGAGTCCCGAACACATGACTCTTGGGTGAAGCACGAAGTGGTGGAGCCCTTGAGTCCCGAACACATAACTCTTGGGTGAGGCCCGAAGTGGTGGAGCCCTTGAGTCCCGAACACATGACTCTTGGGTGAGGCCCGAAGTGGTGGAGCCCTTGAGTCCCGAACACATGAAACGGTCAGGCGGTCAAGTTACCTGGCTGTCGCTTGGTATGCACCTTGATCCCAACGCCAACCCTTCCATCTTCGCCTCGTGATCTGTGAAAGTTATTACCGCCTTTACTGCTGTCCTTTCAACTTCTTGCCTTTTATACTCCCATTTCTCTCTCTTCTTCTGCCATTTATCACTTCAGCCTTCTCCTCTTCTCCTCTTTTTTCTCTGTCGAGATATTCTCTCTTTGCTACTCTCCCGAACGATCGTTCACCCTTCCTCTTACTCTCCGGTGAACTCCTCTTCTCGTCCTCCGACGAGCCTTCCTCTCCTTCTCCGGCAAGTTTTCTCCGGCGAACTCCTTTCTTTTCAGGTATCCTCTCTCCTTTATCCTCCTTTTGTTCTAAGTTTTCCTTAGAAATACCATGGAATCGCCTCTTTCTATCTGTTTGGTATAAATGTGAGTATATTTAGAACTGGTATGGTTGATACCTACTGTGGTCTTGGTATAAAGATTATTTATTCTCCATGTTCTTGCTTATACCCTTCCTATAGTTAGCAAACAGTTCTGTATTGTTTCTTGTTTTATCTTTTTAGGTATGGTATATACCTTATCTTTGTACCGATTGGTATAAAAGGTACAAAAAGTATAAGAGATTGGTTACTCCCACTATATTGTTGGTATCTGTTCTGTGGTGATCCCGTTCATTATTACCAGTCCCTATTCTACTTGCATCCGAACTCCTTTCGTTGATGCCACGATCTATCCTTAGGTATTATACTTGTGCTTTGTTTTCCAGTTTCTATGGCTTCTAGCAGTTCTAAGCCACAAGTTCCATCTTCGGATGTCCCAGAAAAATCTGCCAATTCGGAACGACAGATGGTTGTTCACCCCTCAACTGAGGAAAACCTGGAAGTCGACACTTCTTCACCTGTTCGGGATCCCGAAAAGGGGAAAGGTCGAGTGGCTCCCAGAAAGGAGGTTTTTCGTCGCACCTCTCGTCCTCTTGATGAAGTATTCAAGAAGACGCCTACCTTTCAATCTCAACCCTGGAGTGAGAAGTCTTTGTATGCCTTTTCTTGTCAGATTGGTCTCACTGAGAAGGATGCCTTAGAAGCTGCAGCCCCAGAGGATCGACCTTACGATAAAGAAAAAGGGGCAGTTCTCTTCAAACCTTTATCGAGGTGTGGTTTCAAAGTCCCTCTTACACAATTCGTGATCGACATTCTCTCGTTTCTCGAGATTGCTCCTGGACAACTTCACCCCAACGCCTGGTGCATCATTAGATCCTTCGAGACTGTGGTGACTTTATTTTCTTTGGCTATGGGCTTTGAAGGAATGACAGCTTCCTTACGGATGTTCGGGCATTACTTTGGATTTTCAAAAGCTGGGGATCTTTGTACCGTTCGGAACAAAGTGAAAATGGTTTTGTTCGGGAAGGTCAAGAAACTCGACAATTGGGAAACTCACTTCTGTTATCTTCGTCAGCCTTATCTGGATGTGTTCGAGATTACCAAGAAGTGGAATAAGGACACCGACAGTTTCAATGGTGTCTCCATTGATCCTCCCACTATAGAAGAATACGCTTTTCTTCTCAAATTGGACTCAGTCATCAAAACCGAAAGTCCAATTCGCTTGGTGTTCAATGGGACTTCCTTAGAGGAAGAATCTCCGATACATCTCGGGGTCGAAACTGTTATTTCCCCAGCGGCCCCCCCGAAGGTCTTAAAAAGGGGGGTTGGTTCTACCACTGCTTCTGAGCGTCGCCAGAAGAAAGCGCGACGAGATGCTGGGCCTGCTAAAGTGTCACATACTGCAGTGTCAGAAGGAGGTATCTCGTTGAAAGGGACTGGAAGTACAACTAGTGGAAAGGGTCCTTCTCACACCCGACCTTCCCTGGAGACATCTTCTCACCCTCCTCTAGAAAGAGCAACTGTTGATGTTTCCGATGACGAGTTGTTCGTGGTCCCCCCTCGTTTGCCAAAACCTTGTTCATCCAAAGTCGTGATTCCCCCTGCTTCGGAGCCTATTTCAGAATTTGTTCTCGAGGTCATTCCAGAACCTGTTCCCTCTCATCAGATTTCGGAGGGTTCAGCTCGTTCTTGTCCTCCAACTCCTGCCTGATCTCTTCCTTTGGAGGATGAAGACCTGATACATTCTGCTTCTACTCCTCTTCAAATGCCTACGAGTTCTCTGAGATCTCACCTGGATGCAGCTGTTGTTACTCTGAACCCAGTATCTCCTTCATCTTCTCATTTAACTCATTGCTTGGCAGAGCTTCGAGCGATCTTTTCTGCTCAAGAAGCTCGCATTGCTTCTTTGGAAGTAGAGTTGGCGAAGGAGAAGTCAAAGGTACAAAATTTACATGTTGAACACGACCAGCATTATAAGGACTGGCATTCTATGACTCACAACTATGTTGACTCTAACAAATTCATTGTACTGTTCGCTCAGAATCTTCTGAAGGAAAATACCGAGCAGGCCAAGAAATTGGAGAATTTCGAGCGGTTGAGGCATTTACTACTTTTAAAATTGGATTCATCCTTGAGACAAAAGACCAAGTCGTAGGTCTTCTGACTTCTACTCGGAAAGATTTGGCTGAAGAAACAAGTAGAAGGCAGAAGTCCGAGAACATCTCGGAAATACTCAAGGAAGAAGTGACAAAGCTATCAGTGGAGAATTCTCTTCTTGCTGGGGCGGCCGAGTTGTCTCAAGATGACAAGTATAAGATCTTTGAAGAACTTCTTCCTTCTTTCCTTCGTTCTCGCGCTTTCAAAAGGGCTGCTGGAATGCAGTCGGCGTCAGTTCTCAGAAGTGTTTTACTTCGAGTGTGTCGCGGGCTCCAATGGTCCTATCCGATTACAGACGAAGAGTTTGGACTTCTTGCAGCTAATGAAATTCCACATCTTCCTCCCGTTGCTGAGTGTAGTTGGCGCCGTTCTGATGACCGACTTTTGGCCCGGATGGAAATGTGTTATCGGGTACCATTGATGTTTTGGGAGAGATGTTTGCTCCTCGATACCCGTGGCCTGAAGAACAAGTGCCTTGGCCTGCAGATGTTCCGAAGCCTGTAGATGACGAAGATAATTCGGGATCTGGATAGGCTAGTATTTTTTATTATGTTTTTTAGGTATAGCTGGGGTCTAGCGAATTAAGGTTTTGGTGATGTGACTTTTTGATGTAATATGGTGCTTGTTTGAAATGGAAATCGTGACTTATTTTGCCTTAGTTGTCTATACTCTCTCCTAATTAAATTTTTTTTTATTTTTATTTTTTTTTTATTTTTTTTTTGCGAGATGTTAACAACATCAACTGGGTATATCTTTTGCAGCTTGGTTTCGAGATTTGTTCTCAAAATTAACAAGTATACTAACTCCGAGATATATTCTTAATTAATAAAAAATACACGTTTCACAGTACATTCTCCAGGACAAAATAAAAATATGTTAATTCCGAGATACATTCTCCAGGACAAGTAAAAATACGTTAATTCCGAGATACATTCTCAACGAAAACAAAAAGACATTAATTCCGAGATACATTCTCAAGGAAATAAACATACACTAAATCCGAGATACATTCTCAAGGAAACATACACTAATTCCGAGATACATTCTCAAGAAAATAAAATACATTAATTCTGAGATACATTCTTAAGGAAACAAAAATACATTAATTCCGAGATACATTCTCAAGGAAACAAAAATACATTAATTCCGAGATACATTCTCAAGGAAACAAAAATACATTAATTCCGAGATACATTCTCAAGGAAAAATATTTTCTACTATTGCTAACTGCACCGAGGATAATTCTTCTTGACTTTCTTTCTGTATATATTCGCGGACAATCCTCAGAAAGAAGTGATTTGGGTCATCTAACACTAACAAACCCGGGCTAGTTAATAAATCTTCCCAGACTTAGGAGAAAATTTTCTAAGGCTAGGGAGACTTCCATCACCCGAAACAAATTCGATCCATTGAATTTGGAACGACTGAGATAACAAAGCCGCTCCTGAATTCACTAGATTCAGGTGTTTCGGGGATGTTCGGAACCGAAGATTGGTGTATATCTGATGCGAGTATTTTACTTTACATCAGCTATCCACCTAAATCTCCGATTCCTTCTCAGCTATCCTCCTAAATTTCCTTTTATTTTAGTGGGATATATTTTATTTTTCTTTTTCTTTCTTTTTGCCATTGTTGATTTCAAGCTTGGTGAGCGCGTTCTGGTGCATCTCCTTTGGGGAAGACGATGGGTTCTATTTATAGCTTTTTATCAACTAACTGCCAACCAACTGTATTAATTGTCAGCATTTATTGTCAGATTTGTCCAGTTTTTGTCTTTATTTCCAAGTACAAACAAAGTACAGTTATTTGTCAGCTTTTCCCGACTTTACTTTTCATGCGCTTACTCCGAGAATTCTCTCGAGGAGGGTCACGACTTTGTTTTTTCATGCGCTTACTCCGAGAATTCTCTCGAGGAGGGTCACGACTTTGTTTTTTCATGCGCTTACTCCGAGAATTCTCTCGAGTAGGGTCACGACTTTGTTTTTTCATGCGCTTACTCCGAGAATTCTCTCGAGGAGGGTCACGACTGTTTTTTCATGCGCTTACTCCGAGAATTCTCTCGAGGAGGGTCACGACTTTGTTTTTTCATGCGCTTACTCCGAAAATTCTCTCGAGGAGGGTCACGACTTTATTTTTTCATGCGCTTACTCCGAGAATTCTCTCGAGGAGGGTCACGACTTCCTTTTTTTTTGCGCTTACTCCGAGAACTCTCTCGAGGAGGGTCACGACTTTATTTTTATTTTATTTTTATTTTTTTTTTAAGCATGCGAGAATCAAAAAGAAAACAGACTGTCTTAATTTATAAACCAACATTATATTAAGATACAAGGGCCTTAATACCCCACCTAAGAACAAAAAAGACCCAACTACGATACTGGTATGGTTCTTGTTTTTATCCATAACAACAAAAAACGAAAACATAAAAACAATTCGGATATGAAGAGACCGGCTACGATATTGGTCTGGTTCTTGTTTTTATCCCCAACAACAACAAAAAACGAAAACATAAAAAACAACTCGGACACGAAGAGACCGCCTACGATATTGGTCGACTTCTATCCCTCCTAAATGTAAAATTTTCTGAGATGGGCAGCGTTCCAAGCATTTGGAATGCGCTTACCTCTCATATCCCTGAGATGGTAAGCCCTTCCTTCAATAGACTTGATGATCTCGAATGGGCCTTCCCATGCGGGATCAAGTTTCCCCACTTGTTTACCTGTGGCTTCGATCTTCCTGAGCACACCCAATCACCTGGTTGGAAATGTTTGGGAGCGACTTTCCTATCGAAGCCCATTCGCATTCTTCTCTGATACTCTTCCATCTTCACTCGAGCTTCCTCCCTCAACTCGTAAATGGTCTCCAAATCTTCTTCCCTTCGAGTTCCATTCTTCTCCCAAGTATATGACTTCGTTCTCAAAGTAGGGTGTATTGCTTCCATAGGTGTGACAACCTCCATTCCATAAATCATGGAAAAAGGTGAACGGCCTGTGGAAGAGCGAGGTGTGATACGGTAGGCCCATAAGATTTCATCGAGATACTCAGGCCAAGTATTCTTACTGCCTTCGATTTTCCTCTTCAGTCCTTCCAATATAGTTCGGTTAGATACCTCAGCTAAACCATTAGATTGGGGATGACAGACCGAAGAGGTGCACGATCGGATACCCAGTCCTTTGCAAAAATCCTGGAATGGGGCGCCAGTAAACTGTGTGTCATTGTCGGAGATGAAGGTATGTGGGATCCCGTATCTATACACGATCTGGTGTCTCGCAAAGTCCACTATCTTTTGCGACGTGATGGTTGCTAGAGGTTTGTCTTCAATCCATTTGGTGAAATATTCCACGGCCACCACTAGGAATTTAACATTTCCTTGTCCTTGGGGTAAAGGCCCCAACAGGTCTAGCCCCCATACATCGAACGGCCATGAACTGGAGATGGATTGCATCGGGTGAGGTGGTTGTCTCGGTATGCGGGCGTGGAATTGACATTTTACGCATCTGCGAACATATGTCTCTACATCTTTCTTCAAGGAAGGCCAGTAAAACCCTGCTCTAACGATCCTCCTTCCTAGCGAAGTTATTCCTTGATGGCTACCGCATATTCCTTCATGCACCTCGGCAATAATTTCGTCCGCTTTAGCTCTTCCAACACATGTGAGCCAGGGTATTCCGTATCCTTTTTTCAGTAATAGACCATCTCGGATAGTAAATTCGAGAGCCCACCTCTTGACTTTTCGAGCAACCTTGTCCTCTTCTGGGAGTTTTCCTTCTTTGAGGAAATTCCACAACAAAGCATACCACTCTTTTCCTGCCTCAACTATATACACTTCGAATGCGAGAACATCAATGTTAGGGTGTGGTACTTCCAACATAACAATGGATTTTTCTCGGTCTAAATCACTTTCTTTAGCAATTTTAGATAAAGCATCTGCTGTTTCATTTTGAGTTCGTGGCACGTATTCTACAGAAGCACTTTCAAAGGCAGCTAACACTGTTTTCACTTTCTCCAAATACAAGGCTAACCTTTCATTTATTGCTGCATATTCTCCTTTAATTTGGTTTACCACCAGCTGAGAATCCATGTAGAAACGCACACTTCTTGCTCCGATTGCTTCCATAAGTCGCATACCCGCCAGCAACGCTTCATACTCTGCGACATTGTTGGATACCTCGAAAGTCAGATGTATCGCATAATGAAATTTCTCGCCTTTTGGTCCTTTTATCTCAACACCAACACCCGAACCCTTCTCAGAAGCTGCCCCGTCCACGAATACTTCCCACACTTCTTCTTTGGGGTTTTCAGGTTGTCTAGCCGTGCATTCGACTATAAAGTCGGCAAGAATTTGTCCTTTGTATGCGGTCCTTGGTTCGAAACTCACATCATATTCAGACAACTCTACTGCCCATTTTAACATCCGCCCTGCTACATCAAGTTGTCCCAGAGCTTTTCGCAGAGGCATGTCGGTGAGCACTTTGATGGGATGTGCCTGAAAGTACGGTTTGAGTTTCCTGGATGCTATCATGACCGCGAATGCCACTTTTTCCACAGGAGGGTATCTTATTTCAGCATCTCGCAAAATGCGAGACACGAAATAGACAGGTTTTTGTTGGTTTTCTTCAATCCTAATGAGGGCTGCACTCACAGCCGTTTCGGAAGTTGCCACATAAAGATAGAGAGTTTCCCCTTTCGCAGGTCTACTGATTATCGGTGGTGTAGCCAAATATTCTTTTATCCTTTCAAAAGCATTTTGACATTCTACTGTCCACTCGAATTTCTTGTTTTTCCTGATCGTTTGGAAAAATGGTTGACACAGTTCGGCTGACTTTGAAATGAATCTGTTTAGGACAGCTATTCGCCCTGTTAATTCTTGCACCTCCTTGACTGTTTTTGGTGGTTCCATGTTCGCGATCGACTGACACTTGCTCGGATGGACTTCTATGCCTCTTTCGGATACGATAAACCCTAAAAACTTTCCACTTCCAAGACAGAAAAAACTCTTCTTTGGGTTTAATCGCATTCCGACTTCTTTCATTTTTGCGAACACTCTCTCCAAGTGTTGCACATGTTCTTCCCCCGAACAACTTTTGATCACCATATCATCGACATACGCTTCCATAATCTTCCCGATTTCTTCTTGAAACAATTTGTTCACCATTCTTTGATATTCTGCTCATGCATTCTTCAGACCAAAAGGCATGACCTTGTAACAATAGATCCCTTTTTCTGTAAGGAAACTGGTTTTCTCTTCATCTTCTGTGCACATTTTAATCTGATGATATCCTGCGTTAGCATCAACAATGCTCAAGTGAGAAAAACCTGCTGTCGAATCCACTAATGCATCAATGTTCGGCAATGGGAAAGAATCTTTCGGGCAGGTGATGAAGGGCTTAAAACCTAGGAATCAAATAAATTTATAAACCTAGAGCTAACCTCACTAATCTTTTGGAGTACAGCTTTAGGGTCGAACCCAAGGGACAGTACAATTGATTACCGGACTTATCCTTTCTCAAAAGCTAGACAAGAATATTTTGGTGGAAAAATAGTTGAAATAAATCTAAGTGCAATAAAGTAAATATTTTTTGTTGTTTTTATCAATTAAAATAAAGTAAACAACTAAAGTAAGGTTTTTGGGTTTTCAAACAGTATAAAAAGCGTCTTAGGGTTCAGGTTTCACCTTGGTTTGGACTCTAGAACACAGAACTTATCACTTTCGTGCATCGAACGGTGTTTTTCAAGCGTTTACTTCTCTGTTCGGTTCGAACAAGGTTCTGTTCAATCCGAACAGGACTCTGTTCAATCCGAACAGGAGTCTGTTCGATCCGAACAGTTGGTATAAGTGTGTGGTTTTGACCTTTTATGATACTTTATGCCTTGTGCTAGGGTTTGTTGGTCAAACCTAGATATTCTAAACCTCAGCTGTCGCTTGTTGGACTAGAAACTGGTTAAATCACAACCTAACCTAATTAACTCGATTGGTTCACAACCTTTGGTATAGAATTCAATCAATTTAAACTTGTTTGTTGGAGTTCGTAAGGATATCTAGAGGTCTTTTGGACTTGTCTAAAAGTTACACTTTTGATGTCAACTAATCTCCCCTTTCGGATCTACGATTTATCCCAAATACTTTATCTAAATTATCTTGATTAACCTAACTTTTAGAACTTAACTAAATGTGGCCATTCATCTAGAAGTTAATTAGACTTAACCAAGCAATTTAAACAAGCAATTAACATAATTCTCAACAAAACAAATCAACAAAACATATCATATCATATCAAGTCAAATCACAACATCCAAACCTAAGTTACTACCTTACCCCTAAGACTAAATAAATTTAGCCTAACATAGTACTAAAACACACAACAAATAACATAGAAATCATAAGATACAAGCCCATTGAAAATAGAAAAGAAAACATAGAAGAATAAACCGAATACTCCTTTATGCTTTCGAACTATGATCTCTAGGCAGTGAGGCCATGCAAGATGGTCACCAAACTCGTCTCCTTGCTGCCGTCGCTTCAAAGAACCAAGCTTTGATGATCTCCCATGGTGGAAGAGAGAAAAAAAACGCCTATGGAAAGTGGAATTTGTGGTATGAAAGGTTGTATCCTTTCCTTCAGGTCTAGAGGTGTATATATGGATGTCCCAGGTTGCAAGGATGGAAGGCTAGGGCACCAGGGCGCAAGAAATTGCCATTTCCATCAGTTTCTATGTAAAAAATAATGCCTTATGTGATATGGCGGCACCCTGGTCAAACCGAACAGATCTTTGTTCGAACCGAACAGGAGAGAGAAAGAACAGCTGCACAAGTCTGTTGTTGTGATGCCCAGTCGGATCGAACAGGTTCCTGGTCGGGTCGACCAGGAGAGAGAAAATGACGTATGTCTGCCATTGGTGCTGGTCGGATCGAACAGACTTGTGGTCGGGTCGACCAGGAGAGAGAAAAGAGCCTCCAATGCTAGGAATGAGTCGTCTAGCGTGCGTGCTACGTCGGGAATCCATCTATATGCTCCAAAATCATCAGAAATCATCAAAGTCCTGTAAAATGAGAGAAGAAACGACGGTAGAGCCAATTCCTTGGGAATCATAGCAATCTATTGAATAATTCAATGGTTTGAGTGTTATTTGAGTGCCAAGTACGGTCCAAATACCTACAAATAATGACGATATCAAATCCCCCCAAACTTAAACTTTGCTTGTCCTCAAGCAACACCCTAGCTTAGAGTTTTGGACTGTACTTAAACCTTAAACATCAAGTTGTATCTCAAACCAAGAAATGTCGTGAAATCAATTGCTATGCCTAAAATTTCTCATACTTTCATCAAATGAGTCAAACAAGAATCAAAATCAAAAACCAAGTTAAGTGTTCACAACTTAATTAATGCAACTCTTTGCCCTAAGTAAAGTCTTTTCCCAAAAATTAGAACTCTAACTTCCCTTTGATATTTCAAAAGCGATCTCAATTTCAATTACCCGTTCCTTTTCACATTCCACAAAAATTTGTAAAGGCCTTTATCAACTTCAGAAATTTTATAATGAACTTTTCTCAAAAACAATTTCAATTTTTCACCAATGTTTTTTTTTCTTTTTTTTTCGTGCAAGTCGAGCTGTGGGGCTTTACACCCTAGAGGATAATGCGGTATCATTGGCCTTGAGTTTGCTACTAGCACATGTCGCGCTAGGGAGGTTAGACGGGTGTTGCTCGACTATGGCCACGGTACACTTGGGCCATAATACTCAACAACTCCTTTACCAATGCTTTCGCACCGGGTCCGGTAGAATTAAGCATGAGTTGTCCAATTATTTCTCGATTTCTTTGAGTTGTAATTCCTAACAATTCATACCTAACCCAATACCCTCCAATTTGTGGCTAAGTTGGTGGAGAAAGGCCTCAGTGCGTCCTCGTTTTCACAGCTATTTTGATTTAATTTCCCATTAATTTTGCTCGTTGGTGATTCGAGCGATTAAAAAGCAATTTCAACAAGACAAAATTCATTTTTCAATTTCCAAAGTCGATAAATTTCTTTTCAAAAGTTTGTCAAATATGAATCAGTTCACTCGGCAAAAATTTGTGAGAATCGACTAAGATTGTCATAACAATTCTAAGCATCCAAGATCAAGTTCAAATTTTAAAGAAAATACTCCAATTCAGTCCATTGGTGCAAGATCAAGGGTGATATCAAAACATTCTAGGATTCTTTGAGAAAATTTTTGTTTGACTCAAAAACAAGTTTAAGCAGTGTGAGATTTAGCGTTTAAAATTCAAATCGAGAGAGAATAGGCAAAACCAACTAATTTCCAAGCCAAAATCAAACCAAATCGTACAATTTCCATATTCTGGTCGGATCGACCAGATGTCTGTTCGAACCGACCAAGGAGAAGCAAAAATCATACTGATCTATGCAATTTTCATGCTCTGGTCGGATTGACCAGATACCTGTTCGAGCTGACCAGAGAAGCAAAAAGTTCGAAAAAATGCAAAAATTTACCAAAATTCACCAAAAGTTTGATTTTTCTCCTATTCCCTCCCCCCAAACTTAGATCAAGCATTGTCCTCAATGCATGCAATCGAATAAAAAAGTAAATAGGAGGGAAAAGAGAACTTAGCCAATTTTTGCTTTCCAATATGTTGATTTGCCTCTAGTTTGTTCTCTCGTTGTCCAAGACGGCTCTAATTTTTCAGATCTTTTGATGCAATCCGTATGAGGTCGATCGGAGTTAGTTGGCTCACGTAACCCATGGTGCTCTAGCACGAATTGCATCTTTCTTCGTTTGTTCCTCAAAATTTTCCTACAAACAAACAAATACAAACATCAAATTCTATTTTTGATATTTTCTGTTTTTCTAATTTTTATTGATTTTATTTTTTTATTTTTAAATAAAAGAGAGAAGAGTTGAGAAATCCTTGGGTTGCCTCCCAAGAAGCGCTTGTTTTAGGTCCCTAGCTTGACCATATTTCACTAGGTCTTGATCGGATCGGATCCAGAGAGCGAGACGGCGAGCGATTTGTCATGACCCTTGTTGGCGGGGTTGGAGCACTTCAAAGCATGATCTATTGAAAATCGGAGTTTCTCTCCTCCCACTCTAACCAAAATCGTCCCATCTCGAGCATCCATCTTCACACCGGCGGTTCTAAGGAAGGGGCGTCCTAAAATTATAGGCACCTCCTTGTCTTCTTCCATGTCCATCACCACGAAATCGCCCGGTATGACAAACTTATCCACTTGAACGGGCACATCTTTAATAACACCCAAGGGCAACCGCATTGAGGAATCAGCGAGCTTCAATGTCATGCATGTGGGTCTCAATTCTCCAATTCCAATCTTTTCATAAACGGACTTGGGCATCAAACTAACACTAGCCCCCATATCACACAAGGCTTGCTTGATTGTTGCGTTTCCAATAGTGCAAGGAAGAGCAAACCTACCCGGATCCTCAAGTTTTGGGGGCATCTTGCTTTTCAAAGTCTCGCTACTCTTGTGTGATAGGGCCACTGTTTTGAGCTCTTCCATGGATCTCTTGCCCGTGCATAACTCCTTCAAGAATCTTGCAAAGATCGGCACTTGAGCTATGACATCTGTGAATTGAATGTTGACCTTCAATTCCTTGAGAATCTCCCAAAAAGTTCGAAATCGTTCTTCCTCATTCTTCTTCACAAGTCGCTGAGGAAATGGGACAGGTGGCCTATAGGTTGACTCAGGTTGTTGTGCCTTCCTTCTGCCCTTGCTTTGGACCACTTTTGTGCTCTGTTCGAACCGAACAGGAGCTTGGTCGGACCGAACAGAGGATGCAAGTGGCACATCTTCAGCTTGTTCAGGCTCAGGAATGGTGCCTTGTGTCTGGGATGCCTCATGGAGTGGAGGGAATGCCAAAACTTCCTCAAGAATTGGTTGCATCTTCTCTGGTTCTTCCTGTTCGGACCGAACAAGATTCTGGTCGGACCGAACAGAGAGGCTGTTTCCCTCGTTTGGTGGTACGGGTGGGTCTTGGTATTCCCTGCCGCTTCGCAAGATATGTATGGACTTGATCTCTGCACTAGGGTTGACTTGAGGCTGGCTTGGAAGCTTGCCAGGTGGTCGGGAGAAGTGTGCTTCCATCATGCGCTCCAAGCGTTGCAAGGTGCTTGCACTTCCCTTGAATTCATTGACGGTAGCCTTCAATTCGTCGGTGGTGGCCTTCAATTCATCTAACCCTAAGGCCACATATTTGTTAATCTTTTCTTGCTCACTCATGAATTCTTGAACAACAATTGGAATTTCTTCCCTTTCGAAAAAATGTTTCTTTTGAAATGATTGGTCTCTATTGTTGTTATTGAATTGGGCATTCCTATACAAATTTGGAGGGCTATTTTGGTACTTTGAACCGTAAGGGGGCCCATTGTGTAGGTAGTTCACTTGGGCCCCTCCGTTACCAATTTTGGCAAGAGGACAATTGATAGATGTATGTCCTTCCTCGCCGCACGCTCCGCATTGGTTTGAATGGAGATGTGTTCCTTGAGCCGATTGGTAAGCGGCAAGTTCAGCTTCTAGCTCCTCTATCCTCGCCTCTTTAGTTGAAATTGCGTGCACTTGTTGCCTCGAACTACTTGAGTGGCGGGGAATGAGTAGAGGGTACCATGTGTAATTTCTTGCACAATAATCAAGTAAATCTCGCCCTCGTGCCGTATCAAGTCTTTTGAATGCCCCACCTGAAAGAGAATCAAGATTGATTTTAATATTGTCATAAAGTCCAGTGTAGAATGATTTAAGGAGCATCCATTCTTGAATCCCATGATGTGGGCAAGAATTTTCTAAATCCCTAAACCGTTCCCATGCATCCCTCATTGACTCATTTTGGTTTTGGGCAAAATTATTCAATTCAGCTCTAATTTTGTCCGCTCTATCCGAAGGAAAATACCTATCCAAGAAGGTTTGTGCCATTTCATCCCAAGACCTAATTGACCCTTTTTTCAATGTTTTATACCATTTTTGTGCTCGGTCCTTAAGGGTGAAGTGAAATAACAATAGCCTAATTGCTTGTTGAGGAACACCATTAAACTTAATCAATCTAGTGCAATCAATAAAAGTTTGTAAGTGAGCATGGGGATCCTCATCGTCGTTCCCATAGAACGGATTTTGTTGCACAAGCACGACGTGGTTGGGGGCGATTTGCATGTTGTTAGCGGCGATGCCTGGAATCACCACTGGTCCGCCCACGTTTCTTGCGCTGGGAACTCCAAACTCCATAAGAGTCCTTTCACGATCTTCCTCATCTTCGTAGTCGGAGTTATGGATGCTTCCCTCTTCTTCTTGAGTCCATCGGCGACGCTCGTCTTCGAAATCCCTTCGTTGTCCCGCGAGAGCGTTCCGATTTACTGTGAGTTAAGCCTCTCTTTGCTCGAGTTGGAGACGGAGGTTCTCCAGTTCCTGAGTGCGCTGGGCAATGGCCTCGGGAGTGAGTTGGTCGGCCATTGCTGAGTTTTCTTCTCTCTGTTCGGAGTGCTGGTCGGATCGAACGGGGCTCTGGTCGGATCGAACAGAGTCCTGGTCGGTTCGAACAGAAGTGAAGGAGGAGGAGCTGGCTTCTTCGTTTATTCTCCGAAGAAAGTCTTTGACCTTTGGGGGTGGGGACTTCTTCCTTTGCGTGTTACCTGCCAGTCCTGTAATCAAGAGAGAAGAAAACGTGAGTTTAAAAAGAAAAAGAAAAGATCTAGTCTCTTAATACTAAGATAAGGATCCAATATCAACACCGTCCCCAGCAACGGCGCCAATTTGATGAAGGGCTTAAAACCTAGGAATCAAATAAATTTATAAACCTAGAGCTAACCTCACTAATCTTTTGGAGTACAGCTTTAGGGTCGAACCCAAGGGACGGTACAATTGATTACCGGACTTATCCTTTCTCAAAAGCTAGACAAGAATATTTTGGTGGAAAAATAGTTGAAATAAATCTAAGTGCAATAAAGTAAATATTTTTTGTTGTTTTTATCAATTAAAATAAAGTAAACAACTAAAGTAAGGTTTTTGGGTTTTCAAACAGTATAAAAAGCGTCTTAGGGTTCAGGTTTCACCTTGGTTTGGACTCTAGAACACAGAACTTATCACTTTCGTGCATCGAACGGTGTTTTTCAAGCGTTTACTTCTCTGTTCGGTTCGAACAAGGTTCTGTTCAATCCGAACAGGACTCTGTTCAATCCGAACAGGACTCTGTTCAATCCGAACAGGAGTCTGTTCGATCCGAACAGTTGGTATAAGTGTGTGGTTTTGACCTTTTATGATACTTTATGCCTTGTGCTAGGGTTTGTTGGTCAAACCTAGATATTCTAAACCTCAGCTGTCGCTTGTTGGACTAGAAACTGGTTAAATCACAACCTAACCTAATTAACTCGATTGGTTCACAACTTTTGGTATAGAATTCAATCAATTTAAACTTGTTTGTTGGAGTTCGTAAGGATATCTAGAGGTCTTTTGGACTTGTCTAAAAGTTACACTTTTGATGTCAACTAATCTCCCCTTTCGGATCTACGATTTATCCCAAATACTTTATCTAAATTATCTTGATTAACCTAACTTTTAGAACTTAACTAAATGTGGCCATTCATCTAGAAGTTAATTAGACTTAACCAAGCAATTTAAACAAGCAATTAACATAATTCTCAACAAAACAAATCAACAAAACATATCATATCATATCAAGTCAAATCACAACATCCAAACCTAAGTTACTACCTTACCCCTAAGACTAAATAAATTTAGCCTAACATAGTACTAAAACACACAACAAATAACATAGAAATCATAAGATACAAGCCCATTGAAAATAGAAAAGAAAACATAGAAGAATAAACCAAATACTCCTTTATGCTTTCGAACTACGATCTCTAGGCAGTGAGGCCATGCAAGATGGTCACCAAACTCGTCTCCTTGCTGCCGTCGCTTCAAAGAACCAAGCTTTGATGATCTCCCATGGTGGAAGAGAGAAAAAAAACGCCTATGGAAAGTGGAATTTGTGGTATGAAAGGTTGTATCCTTTCCTTCAGGTCTAGAGGTGTATATATGGATGTCCCAGGTTGCAAGGATGGAAGGCTAGGGCACCAGGGCGCAAGAAATTGCCATTTCCATCAGTTTCTATGTAAAAAATAATGCCTTATGTGATATGGCGGCACCCTGGTCAAACCGAACAGATCTTTGTTCGAACCGAACAGGAGAGAGAAAGAACAGCTGCACAAGTCTGTTGTTGTGATGCCCAGTCGGATCGAACAGGCTCCTGGTCGGGTCGACCAGGAGAGAGAAAATGACGTATGTCTGCCATTGGTGCTGGTCGGATCGAACAGACTTGTGGTCGGGTCGACCAGGAGAGAGAAAAGAGCCTCCAATGCTAGGAATGAGTCGTCTAGCGTGCGTGCTACGTCGGGAATCCATCTATATGCTCCAAAATCATCAGAAATCATCAAAGTCCTGTAAAATGAGAGAAGAAACGACGGTAGAGCCAATTCCTTGGGAATCATAGCAATCTATTGAATAATTCAATGGTTTGAGTGTTATTTGAGTGCCAAGTACGGTCCAAATACCTACAAATAATGACGATATCAGCAGGCTTTGTTGAGGTCGGTGAAATCAATACACACTCTCCACTTATTGTTAGGTTTCGGAACCACCACTGGGTTGGCTAACCAAGCAGGGCATTTGACCTCGCGAATAAACCCAGCTGCAAGTAACCTTTGCACCTCCTCCTCAATTATTGTTCTACGTTCGGGTCCGAACTTCCTTTTCTTTTGATGCACTGGTCTGGCATTTGGGAAGAGCTTGATTTTGTGTTCCGCAATCTCCCTCCTAATACCCGGCATCTGCCCTCCTTCTGCGACAAAAATCTCTTGGTTTCTCTTAAGACATTCCTTCACTAATTCTCTGTCCTTGGCCCCGAGTGTCGTTCCCAGTTTAGTAGTTATTCCCTCACTCAGCTCTACTTCTTCCACATCTTCCCCTGGAGCACCCGAGCTGGGTACGCGCACTTTCTTCTCAATATTTCCCTTCTCTATTTGTGTTACTTGATCCATCACTGCTGCCTGATAACATTCTCTGGTTTTTTGTTGGTCACCTTTTACCACACCCACTCCAAGTCTAGTGGGGAATTTGATCATGAGGTGTTTGGTCGAAGCGATTGCCCCAACATCATTCAGAGATTTCCTTCCCAAGATCACATTGTATGCAGATGGTGCATTAACCACTATGAACTTTACTCTTGATATTACACTGTTAGGGAGTTCCCCGAACTCGACTTCCAGATCAATTGTCCCAAGTGGTATCACAGTGTCTTCTGCAAAGCCAACTAATGGTGTGTCCATCGGAGTCAGGGGGTATGAGGCCAAATTGAGTTGCCTTAACGCGTCGAAATATAGCACATCTGCTGAACTTCCCGTGTCCACTAAGATTATTTTGACACGTCTGCCATGTATTCGCAGCATTAATACTATGGCGTCATCATGTGGGTAACGGACACCTACGCAATCTTCAGGCCTGAAAGAAATTCGGGTATTAGTTAGGGACCCCTCTGCATGCAAGTGAAATACCTCATAACGCGAAGGTTGAGATAATCTTCTCGGATCTGCGTATGAAGCTCGTTGATGAGGTTTGTCGCCGCCAGATGTATCCCCTCCTGCGATGAACATCACTACCGGAGATCCTTTGTTTTCTTCTCTAGGTTTATTCGGAACATTTTGTCGCTGAATGGGAATATTGTTCGGGTTGTTTCGGTTGTCGGTTCTTTTCCATTGGTTATTGTATGGTTTTCGTTGCCATTGGTTGTTGAAAGATTCTCTAGTTCGGTTATCCTTGGCACTTTCTTTCTCAATGTATTTCTCCAGCAAGTGTGTATGTCGGATTACCCTTTTTATTTCGTCTTTCAACTTCAAACAATCTCGGGTGCGATGTCCCGAACTGCGATGGTACTCACAGTAAGACGACTTGACAAACTTCTCTGCTTCTACCAATGGTTCAGGTTGTTGCAACTCCTTGCTATCTTTGATGACGTTAAACAATCGCTCCCTGGGTTCTGTACATATGTGGTAGGTGGAGTATAGAGGTGCATATGCCTCTCCCGTCTTTCTGTAATTGTGGAGTTTGTATGTCGCTCCTTTGATCACCTTTGCATTCCGTCTTCTCCCAGAAGGAGATCCATTGCGAGGTTGAGGCAGAGGGGAACAACTTCTTCTCGTCGGCGTTGTGATGCGTCGCTCCGTGACATCTTGCCAACCCATTCGTTCTGCATCTTCCTCTGCCTGTATCACTTGTTGTGCACACTCCCTGAATTCTCGAAAAAATCCACAATCTTTTTTTATTAGCTCATATCTCAGATTTTTACTCCGAAGACCTTGTAACACTGCCGCCAGCACCAGTTTCTCATCAAAATCAGAAACCTTGTACGCCTCTTCTGAGAATCTCGCGAGATATGCTCGTGATGATTCATACGGTTCTTGCTTTAGGGTCATGAGGCTTGTGCACTTGATGGTTGGTGCTCTTAATCCTCCGAATCTTTCCAAAAACTTGTCAGTTAGGTCATCAAAACTATGGATTGACCCTTGGGGTAGTCGCGAATACCATTCCCATGCACTTTCTGTTAGCCTTGTCGGAAAAACTAAACACATCACCCTGTCGGATGCATGTGTGATGGCCATCATTGCTCGAAAGCTATTCACAAAAGCTTGAGCATCCTTAGCTTCTCCTCCCAGATATCTATCAAGATGGGGGTAATTTTTCATGTCAATTCGCGCCCCTTGGTATAACCTTCGCGCTAGGGCACCGACAGGTGGTGACCCTGATCCTTCTGATTCACGCGCACTATCTGAACTATGTTCGCGGCGCTGCCTTGTTTTCGCACGGCCCCTAGGAGATCTTTTCTCTTCGCGTTCCCTTCTTTCATTATTCGGGTTTCTTCCCGACAATACTTCTCTGTCTTCACCCGTTTGTGGTGCCCTTGTTCTTTCCACTCAAGATCCTAAGGGCTCTTGATTCACGTGTGGGGCAGGTAATATCGGTACAGGAATTGCAAGAGATGGACTTGGGTTTGTTGGGATGATGTTTTCGGGAGGCCTTGGAGTAGTTTGTGGCCTAGAATGTTCGGGTTGTTGAGGTGGTCGTGTCCATGAGTAAGGATTAGGGGTGTTCCACGAATTATGTACGGCCCATTGAGCTGGATGGCCCCATGGAAAATAGGTGGATGGAACCTCTGGTCTAGGAAGACCATAAGTATTATGTTGGGAAGGATACCAGTCTGTCATATGAGCTTGTGGTATTGTGTGGTGAACATATCCCGTGGGATGCCATTGGAACATATGTGGAGGCTGTCCGACATTGTACACTTGCGGTGTTCCTGCTCTCCATGCTACACTTTGGCGAGGATCAGCGACATATCCGTAACCTTGAGGAGGTTGTGTTACGCTTGGCATTTGTCGCGGATCCTGGATCTCCGGTCTTGGTGGATTTAACTGTACTGCTGGAGTTGGAGTGGCTGATGTGAAGGCTGCTTGCAGCGTTTGCTCTACGAGGTTTGTGAGATCTGCTTGAGAGAGAGAGAGAGTTGGTTCTCTACATTGGTGGTGCTTCTCTGCTTTGCTGTAGATGTTTCGGGTTTTTCCAATCTTGGCTCTTCGCGAGGTTGTTGAATAGCTTGCAAGATCGGGTGCATTGCAACTGGTGTTGCTCTCTCTGATTCTTCACGAGATTGTACAGCCTGTAATATCGGGTGTATCACAGCTGGCACTGCTCGTTCTGATCCCAGATCTGATGGTGTATCGTTGTCTGGCTGTTCGGGGTTGACTAGCCGCGTAGTTAGATCGCCGACTACTGTTTGTGTTCCTGAAACTTCAACATTCTGCTTGTTTTGAGGCTCAGTGTTCATCAGATCTGGTTGTAGTTGATGAACTGCAACGCCTGTTGCCTGAGGTGTGGAGAGATCGATCTGGGATTGAGATTCAGATCTAGCTTCGTGAAGAGCAAATTGTCTCTCTTTGCTTAGTTGACTGGTAACAAACTCCAGATCCAACCGCCTGGGTTGAATCGCACTCATATTCTCATTCATTTCTCAGGTTACCAAATGCAATTTTGAATTGCCAATGGTCGGATTCAGGTGGGCGCCAGTTGATAAGCTCAGTTTTGGTAGAGATTAACAACGTGAGAGAATTTAGAGATGAGAATTGAGTGGAAAAAATATTTTTATTGATTATTCAAGGATTACAATCTGTATATTACAAGCTCTTTTCTCTACCAAAATGCCAACCCCCTATACAGTGGTCTACCCCCTCTATTTATAGGCCTATTTCCCATAACAGAATGCTGACGTCACCCGACAGCCGTTAGCCCACTGGGTGCCTCTAGATTCTCCCGACTTATGTTCGGTGAGGTGTTCCGTATGAGTTTGTTATGGCCTGTCCTCCCGACTTCATTTGGGGCGCGCTGTTTAATTTCACTTTTCCCGCTTCTTTACCCCCATTGCAGGCCTCTTTTGGGTTGGGTTCCATATCCTTCTATTTGGGGCCGAGCTTTATCAGGCCGGCCCTATCAGTTACAACTCTCAACAATCTTCAGATCTTATTTTCTGGCAGGGTTCCCAATTACGATGCAAAGAAACTCTTTTGGAAAAGGAAAAGGGAAAATGTTAAAATTTGTGGGTTTTCACCATAAAAGTTCTATTGTTATCTATCTTTGAAACACGTATGGTGGAAAACTTGAAATACAGCCTTTTAGATAGAAGCAGTTTTGAACATGTGGGATTTATGGGCCTATTATGTATCATTATACATGTGTGTAAGGAAGGGGATGTTCTGTCTGGCCACTGTCACTATTTTCCATGATCCTTTTCCAGTACGGGATGGTTCTGATAGAAACATTGCGAGTGGGGAGAGATGGTGAAATGACACTAGAGAAGAATGAATTAATTATGAGTTATACTTGTCTCCCTAGAAACTTTTTGCATCCAATGTCTCTAATAACTAATATTAACATGATAGTCATGTTAATCTCCATGAGTGCCAAAAAGTGTGGTGGGTTTTTTTTGGGTCTGTGGACCTGCAATTTTGTTGAGCTTGACTATAGGTAGTCTTTCAGTTTATGTTACACATACAACCAGTACCCACTGATGCACTAGCTTGGAAAATACTGAGACTCACATATAGACTTAGTAGGGAATAGGGATGCATTAGTTCTGTTCTCACCCAGGAATGCACTCGTTTTTTATCCTGTAAAAATACTAAAACTGGGTGTGTAACCTTGCACTCAAGCAAATAAGAATTCGGGTTTTGCATCACATGTTCATACCAAATCCCTGATCTATAGCATCACATGAAAATAGAAGATAGAACTTGTCAAATTTGTCTTTACAAATGCTGAGGCCTGAGGGTGTAAAGACTGTCAAGCCTCGAGGGATCTTTACGGGCCTTTGTGTTCAGCAGTAATTAGTATGAACATGAGCAATGATATTGTTTGCTCTGTATACCTGTTAGCTCTTAATTTAGAGTGTAGAATGTAGATACACTTCTAAATTTTTGTTTACTAGATATATTACTAACTAGAAGTTTATTGTGCAAAATGCTTTACTGGAACCAACATTAAAAACAATAAATGCTTTGTTCTACTAAATTTGAAGATTTTAGCCAAGTTGAACTTGATGAATTTTGGATCAGATTTGGCAAATTTATATCTCGGTAAAATTATAAATTATCAGATGTGAACCAAATGGGCCATTATGTTATAACTTGTAAGATGTGAACAAAAAAAAAATGAACTTAGTGTAAGATCTGTGTTTTGTTTCTACTTTCTAGTGGTTATTTTATGATTATTTTATGAGTTTTTCTGAGCATTGAGAATAGTTCAGTTCAGTTTTGAGTTTTGGAAATACGAAATGAGAAAGTTTAATATGTACCATAGTGCATAGGGCATTTCGTGCAAAATGATTTTTTCGAGAATATTTTGTAAATTGACAAATCTAATTTAACCAATTTAATCTACATATTAAAATCTCATACCAAACCAAAATTACAATTTTTGAGATTTTATTACTATTTTTTTCGAATTTTTTAAAACATGTCATTTTTAGAATATTGTACATATTAAATTTGTCAATTTACAAAAATACTCCCGGAAAAGTTTGCGGTGAACGGAATGCCCTATCCACTGTAGTGCATATTAAACTTTCTCGATATGAAATACTTGTAAATTTATTGAATGTGTTGATTCTCCCTAATGCAGGAACGAAGTTTTAAAAATTAAGGGCTTATAAGTTATAATATTCAGGTTCTTCTGTTTATGATACGTAATTTGGTATGATAAGTATTTTGAGATAATATTTTTTTATTTTGAAATAGAAATTGTTGACTCTCTCCACTCTCCTTCTCCTTCCATTTTTCACCTCTTCTATTTTTTTTCATTCTTCCTTCTCTCTAATAATTCTACATACCCTCACACTTAATAATACTAAGTGATTTCTTAATATGTATAAATGTTGTTATAACAAAGGAGTATATTATATTTACTAAATTAGTATTATTATAAGGGAGTATATCTAATATCTAATGAGTCTAAAGGAGTATCCAATAGGTGTATCTATTCAATTTGTTTGATGTATATGTTCATTTTTTTTTTCAATTTATGTTCATTTTATCTTTTGTATGAGTTCACTTTGTTTTATGTTTCATTTTGTTTGTTGTATGTGCTAATTTTATTTTTTGGTATCCTTATGTTTGTATCTATTCACTTTGTTTGTTGTATATGTTTATTTTAAAAAATTGAGGCAAAGTTCATATAAGGAGAGATGAAATAAAAAAAAAAAAGACAAAAGAGGAAGGGAATAGAGGCAGAGAGACTATGGGAGAGTGCCGGAGATAAGAAATGGAGGTTGATTGGCGAAGGTGAGGGAAATGTGACGAAAAAGAGAGAAGGGAAAGGAAAAGAGAGGCGAAAGGCAGAGTGGGGAGGGCGAAGAAGAGAGAAAGAAAGGGGAGGCAGAAAAAGAAAAGAACACCAGGGAGAAGGACGGGATGGAGCACTTTCTATTTTTGAGAAGAGAAATATGAGCGATTTTAACATTTTTGCACTCGATAGCATGGATGGCGAATCCCACTACGGGAAAAAGGACCTTCTGTAACGGCACTTCTGTAACGGTTATTGAAATAACCGTTACAGAATAGTGAGGCATTAGGCGGGAAAATAGGCGCCACAAATCTGTAACGGTTATTATGAAACAACCGTAATAACATTTCCGTCATGGTCAGGGAAAAAAATGCATCAACCTTCTGTAACGGTTGTTGGATAATAACCGTTACAGATTTATTATATTCTGTAACGGTTATTATCCAACAACCGTTACATAGAGGCAAATAATTTTGTTTTTATTTTTTTAGTGATTCTGTAACGGTTATTTGGAAATAACCGTTACAGAAAGGTTATGTATAAATAAAATATCATCCTCACTCATCTAACTCTCAGTCGCGCGCACTTTTCAACATTCAAACGGATCAGAAGTTCAAAGTATATTTTCATGAACTCCTCTTTATTTAAATTATTTTGCATTTCGTTAATAATTTGAATATATATAGGCATCAATTTCGTTCATATAGTAAACGTCATCAAGTAGTAGCTAGCAATAATACACAGATCAGGTGAGAAAAGGAAGAGAGTGAAGGCAAAGTAAAGAAGAATGCTCTTTGTTGATATTCCAAGAAGAAAATTTAAGGATTACAGCCATAAAGCATACAGAGCTAAACAAAAAATTTAAGACAAAGAGAAGAAGCACTTAGAACTGCTGTACATTAAAGGAGGCATTAATAGCATTAAAGAACCAAGGCAGAAAACTTGAAGAGGCAATGGCTAAAAAGGGATCACCAGTAGCACAATGTACTGGCAAGGAGACACCAGAAGCTGATCCAGTAGGAGGAGCAATAGAAGCTGATTCAGTAGAAGTTGAATCGGTTATAGATCTGTAACGGTTATTAGACATTCTGTAACGGGGGCTACAGTAACGTTTCGTGTACCGTTACAGAAGTCTTTTATTAACCGTTACAGAAGCCAAAATTTCGCGTAGTGTCCCTAGATGACAGATATCACATTCGATTTTATTTTATGCCTTATAATTTCATAAGTTTGAAATTGGTAAAGATTTTTGAGTTGGGTGACAATTCTGGTACATTTACGCAAATTAAGTTTTAGAAAGTTTACTTGTTTTATGGCACGCATGGATGTGGATTATCTAGTTAAGCAAAAATAAGTTATTTCTGGAAGTGCTCACGAGCTTATTAATAAAAAAATTGTGATGATACTTTTTCCACGAGATTTTTTTTTTTTTTTGTCAAACCATGTTATTTGGGGAGGGCTAATTGATATGCTGTCTAGTCACAGTAGTCCAAGATTAGTTTCAATATCCATTTGTTAAAAAAGCTCTACTTTTATTAAAAAAAAAATCAAAATTCATTTTTTGATTTCTTTCTTTGCATTTATTCATTTTTAATTCAAATTCAATTGATATCTTCATGCATATTATATGAATATTCACATGGATTGATGATTAGTGCGTGCTAACAATTTGTAGTCGCTCATCTATATCTTGTTTTCTCTCAACAAAAAAGCAAAAATCATTTTTCTATCGAATCCATAAATTTAAAGGTTATTCTAAGTCATCATTTCGTCGTCTAAATAAATAATTTGAGCAATCATGCAGTACACTAAAGTATAAACTCAATTGTTCCGTATTTTGTTGGAGCATTGGAGTAAACTAAATATACGTACTTAATTATTTGTGATTTAAATTTTAATCTCTTATTTTTTGACTATTTAAAATTTTAACCTATATATAATAATCAATCAGCGTAGGAGTTTAAGTAATTACCACTACGACGTGTCCTAGAATAGAAGTGAGGTCAACAATCATCACATTGACCTTGTGAGACGAAGCGGCAAGTGCATTGCTACTGGCATCGGCATCGACACCGACATCAAATGCTCCTTTGTCCTCCACATCCTCCTCCTTTTCTCCCTCCACCTTCACCTCCACCTCCTCTTCTCCCTCCTCCTCTTCTCCCTCTACCTCCTCATCCTTTCCACCAACAACTTGTCCATTTGACATCCAACAAACGCGATGGGTCGGATACGGAAGCTTATGGGCCCCACACAGAATGTCATCATGAATCTGAAGGTCTCCACATGTGAACCAATTGAAACACTTCGAGCACTACACGAGCGCCTTGGCCTTGTTGCTATTACGATGCACTGCCTTCTTGAAATGTGCCAACGTCTTTTTATTTTGTTCGCCAAGAAGCATTTGTGGTCTACACAATAATAGATGGCATTAGACGACACTTAAAATAGCGTAACCATCGTCAGAAAGCTTCTGTGCCATTAATTTGTGGTTTTCAATTTTTTGATATCTTAGAATTGAGATTTGTTGGGAAATGGGAATACAAATTACAAAATTGTGGTTCTCCACAAAGCTTCCATGTTTCTTTGTAAAAAAAAAATGAAAATTAATGTTGCTTTGAATGTAGCATGGATTCTCCTAGCACTTTGTTGACGTCGCTTTTGCATTAATTTTTTATGATGTATGTTCGATTAAAGTGATAATGGGAGGCGCTCTAATGAAGTGACGAAGTATTTTTATTATTAAATAAGAATAATAAAATAAGTATTAATAATAGAAGAATATTAATAATAAAAATACTTTTCAAGTTTTAAATTTTAAACGGTCAATTCGAATCGTTCAAGTTATTCTTCATGTCGAAATACTCTCAATAGAAATATTTCATATTAAGAACAACTTGAACGGCTCAGGCAACTTTTGGTCTTAGTTACCAAGCTGGAGATGCTATTGGGCATCCGTCGAGATGCATTGAAGGCCTATACATGATAAGATTGTACCATTCAGCACACAATACTTTTAGCTATTTGAGTTTGAAGAATTTAAGACTACGTTTGGATAGGTGTGGGAAGAATGAAAGAAGGGAAGAAGTGAGAAGAAGTATTGAAAAGTGTATAACTTTGTAAAGGGTTTGGATTCTTTATAATAAATTTGGGCCTTCTTCCTTCTTTCTATATCCAAACGGTGTCTAAATAAACTTGGAGGATGATTCATGGAATAGGAGAACGTCCTTATTCGTGGGCCAAAGTGAATCAATTTCTGTCTCTGCTACCGAAATCCCTGGTTGCGGACCGAATTGCATTTATTTCATAGATGAATTTCACCGTGGACACTCAAAGTGGGAGTTCGGATTTCGTGCTGATAATGGTGTTTTTTTGTTGTAAAGATGGTACTGTAGAGAGATTTCAAATTTCTCACTCGATGGAACGGTGAATGGTCTATGTGGTGCCAGTTGAAGATATAGGCTTCCCTGTCCTTTCTTGCTTGTGCGTAGGACATGTTGAAGCAGTACTGGTTCTTAATTAGCATGGACACTCTGTCCGCCTGATTTCCCCAGTATATAAAACCAAATTGCAAATTAAAATTGAGTGTGGTACAGACTCTACCCTTGCTAATCAGTGTTTGTAGGGTCCCAAATAACCCAACATACATCTGATTCAATACTCTAATTGAGGCGTTAATTTCTTTAAAATATATGTAATAAGAACAAAAAGAAACTCCAATTGACGGCGGACCAATTGAAGTCACCGAAGCACCTTTCTTTTGCGTCTCAAAAACATTTATGCATTTTGTTAAAAAAATATATCTACTGAAAATATGCATATATACTTTCAATCACAAATAATATGAGGATTGCTAAAATATTATGCATAGCACGGATGATCTTCGTGCTACGGATTCGTTCTTGTATTTCATGCTTCAAACAACCGATCCAAACCGTTCATTATCTTCTTCATATTGAAATCTCATTACAAACGAAATTTTATATTTTTTAAAATTTTTTTACTATTTTTCTCAAATTTTTTAAAATACTTAATCTAATAAATTCTGGACCCTTCAATAACAGTGATTTTCAAAAATCTGAAAAATAATAATAAAAAAATTCAAAAAAATGTAAAATTTGGTTTCTAATGACATTTCAATATGTAAAAGATAATGAACGGTTTGGATCGGTTGTTTGAAGCATGAAATGCAAGAACAAATCCATAGCACGAAGGTCATCCGTGCTATGCATAGCATTTTAGCAATCCTCCAAATAATATTTATAATTATAAGTACAAATGAAAATTCAAAGTATATTACATTTAAAATCTATCACAAAAAGTATTTAGACCCTCTTAGATTTTATAAATAATTTGTCTTAGGCTCCGTTTGGATGAGATGTGGAAAGAAGGGAAGAAAGAAAAAGTATTGGAAAATGTGTAATTTTGTAAAGAGTTTGGATTGTTTATAATAAATTTCTTCCCTTCTTCCTTCTTCCCTTCTAGGGGCGTCAGCGTGAAAAAATGGCACGTGGTGCCGTTTCGTTTGTGAAACGAAACACATAACAAAATTTATTTTCATTCCGTTCCAATAACGAAACGGTAAATGGAACATGGAATTATACCATTTCGACTATTTCAGCCTCATTTCAAACTGTTTCATGTGTTATTTCTGAAATGAAACAATTAACAAAACGAAATTCTGTACCGTTTCAAAAACAAAACAGTTAACGAAATGAAATTCTATACCGCGTTCTTTAACGGAACGGTAAACGAAACAGTTCGTTCCGTGCTTTTTTGACACGTTTGACAGTCCTATTCCCTTCTTCCCACACAGTATCCAAACGGAGCCTTAGTATAACTAGTTTTTCAAGTACAAATAGGTTCATATAGGAATCCAGGTACGGAGGTACCGATTTATTTTTTTCCGCTAGAGGCAACCATCATATACATGAAACATACACTTTTGCATGGTGGGGTTCCGGTTCACAGCTTTGATGCATCTGTACCTAATGACAACAATTTATAAATTAAAAAAAAAACAAAGCCTTTCCTAAAATTAAAACTTCGAGAAACCTCAGAGATCACTCTCAGCAAACATTCTCCAACTTCACAGTTCTTTTTTTTCATTTTCCATTATTTTACTTCCATCTGAAATAAGTCCAACTGGCAATACCACAATCAGCCCACCTACCTACAAATCTAACTAGCTAGCTAAGTCAACTTTATACAAAAAATTACAGATCTTCTCAATATGCCGGCCAGAAAATTTGGCTTGACAAGAAAAACCAAGGAAAAAAAAAAGACAGGTAAGGGTGACAGAGAAGCTCCCAGTGTTTCTTCCCTTATAAAACCAAAAGCTCCCCATTTACCAAGAAGCATATAAAGGAGAAGAAAGAAGTAGGGAAAAAAATCCACCATCCATTCAAATTATGGAAAAGGCATCACGTCTTGATCAGATTGAGAATCCAGTGCACTGTCTGGCATACGGTTCAGGGCATCAGATATACGAACAGCCATGATGGCTTGGTAGGTTGCCAGCTCAGCTTGCTCCATTAAGGTCTGAGCTCGTGTACGGAGCCGTATGGCAGATTCCACTGTCCGTTTGGCTGCAGCCTCTGCCTCCTGCGCTCTTCGAACTGAGTCATCCTCTGCAGGATCTGCACATAAATAACAATGAAATAACTGTTTTTGCATGCTTTCACTATGTAGTGCATATATCGACCCAGCTGATGCACATAACGCCCATACTAGGTATCTCCTACAGATGATGTATGAGAAAAAGAAAATAAAATAACAATTACTTATTAATTAATAAGTAATGGATACAAACAATACCATGATGAGGTGTTTGTTCAGATTTCAGCCTTGCAACAACCTGGCTGCGTTGCCTCTTAAAGGATCTCTTTTTCTTGAGATATGGCTTCTGTGCCCATTGAACTACCTTCACAGGCTTCTCTTCCCACTGTTTCATCACAAACATCATACAAATAACAGATTAAGCAAAACAATAAAAATATAATAGTCCGAATGCTTAAAACTTTATAAATGAATTCCATTTAGAGATGCTTTAGAGGCAAATTCACATAGAAAATTTCATCTTCCTCATATAGAGATGATAAAGAACAAAAATAATTAATGGTATTTATATACTTCCCTTAAACAGCAATCTTATTATAAGCACAGTAGAACCATTAATTTTATATTATGCTGGAAAAAACAAATATGAAAAAATAACTTCAATCCTAATTCAGCATGCTCAATATTTGTAGTGAGAAACACATGTATATTCTGGACAACAAGGAACCTTCCAACAAATTATATTTTATTCTACAGAGTTTATAACAGCGTGCACATAGAAGAGAACAATCAAACTGATTGTGCAACCCATAATCAACATCTCCTTATCAGAAGAAACAAGAGGAGCAAAAGCAAAGTACCTGGAAGAATCTGACCATAGCATTCTCCTTAGAATTTCTTCTCTTCAACCAATACTCGTAGATGCCAACCACAGCATCATCTCTTTTCAACTCCTTGCAACGTTCAAACATTCCTTCAATTTTCCCGACCCCCACTGGATTACTGTATGCATCCTTCTCTAACAAACTTATCACCATCTCAAACTCCTCTAATGTAACCCTTCGTGACCCTCTCCCATTAAAATCATAAAGCCACCTTTCATCATCTGAATCAGCCTCATAAATCGCACCTTCCTTCTTCATGGCCCTCTGCACCTCATCATCCAAAACCCTGATATATGTGTCAGGCAGCACAAACCGATCAGAAACCCTACCCATATTGTAACCTGGAACCAAAGAAACGCCAGGTGTGGGTATCTGTACTGGTCCCACTTCCTTCTCCTTCTCCTTCTCCTTCTCACGTGAATTGCGAACCCGACATTCAGCATGCAGCTCCTTAAAAAGCAACCAATCAAGTTTTTCCACGAACTCAAGTCTCATCACCTCATCTACAGTCCACATGTAAGCATGTGTGAAGCGGTTAACCACACATGGTCTCATCTCATTGGGTTTGTGCCTAAATTTGCTATTATCTTGTAAGGTCACACATATGAGCCATTCACTTGACTCAGATTCTTCCATTGATAATATTGCATCGTCTTCCCTGTAGCAGCGGTCCTCTAGGGTTACTAAAATGTTAGCCTTGCACTGAACTGACTCTATGTTCTGCTTGGCTTCAGCTAGGGCTTGACGCTCATGCACACGATCCACAGGACTCTTCACAGAAGAGGACCTCCTGTGCTTTCCAAGTGGGGTTGACACATCACTATCTATACCACTCTGGGATGTGTCATCAGGAGGTAACTCAAGCGGCTTTGGGCGGTATGAGCTTATGATGGAAGTGGCAGATTGTTTTGCTTGAAGTGATTTTTCTGCTAATGACTTTGCAGAACGAGTAATCCTGCTTGAACTCCTCCTTCTTTGCTGGTGTCCTCTCAGTTTAGAAGAATGCAATATAGTGGAAAATTCAGGAAGAGGGGAAAGAGCCTGGGTAGAATAACCCAGGGGCTTGTCTCGACTTGAGGTTTCAGATACCTTTGAACTGCAAGCAGAAGTGTCTACAGGAAATTCAGATGCCTTTGAACTGCTAGCAGAAGTGCTAACAGGAGTTTCAGATACCTTTGAACTGCTGGCACAAATGCCTGTGGGAGTTTCAGAAACCTTTGAGCTACTTGCACAAGAGCCTATTACATTAGTAGTCTCCTTGGAAATACAGGTATTGGCATGGTCCCCTACTGTTACGTTAGAAATTGAGGCATCTTTAGAGGAATATGAAGATGGTCTTACAAGAAAGATTGGTATATACAGTGAGCGGAGAGAAATGGTGAGATGCAAACTTGTGAAATAGGAAGGGAGAGAAGAGAAGTTGAGCGATAAAAAAGGTATGGTTGTGCTGGACTCGTGCATCTTGCACACCCCAATTGAGGGTAAGGAATCACCTGCTACAACATCCTGAATAGGAAACAGCAAATGTTTAGAAAGTTATCATAAAGGCAATTTACATAAAAGTTATGGAAATTTATAACAGATAATAACAGTTTATAAGTGAATATTCAAAGAACTTTGTCCTGTCACTGCACTAGCCTCTAATTAGTACCAAACAGTTCAAACCTATACCAGAAAAATGTTTCACAAAGAGGAGGTTTCATGCTACAGTTAACTAATTAACATCTGACTACATGCTTGACCTCTTGGATTATCCTTTCAAACCTTCCTGTTTATTTGTGCTTGCCTATTCTCTAAATACCTAAGAGGCTTGGCACTAGCTTGTTCTAACTTCTAACCCTTGATATGGCCTCCCTTATTCATGACAGTAAAAGAAACATACCAACTCAAAATGGAAAATGGGATACAGAAGGAAAAGCTTACATCTCTACCCTCCAGGAGTGGCAAGAAATGAACACCATGAACAGAGAACACTCTAGCAATGGGGCCCTTCAACAAGAATGAAATCAATCTCCAGATTTTTGCTCTAGAACTACTCCTGATCCACCTGAAGACCGACAAGAGAAACCCCAAAAAAATTCTCGAGCTCTGGGTACACTTCATCTCCACAAGAACACCCAGCACCACACTGGTAACCTTAAACCTTGTCGTAATGTCATTTTCTGATACTCCCACCCTTCTTGCAAGATCCCACGAAGAACGAGGCACAATTGTGGGATATACTTGAACCAAAGATACTGATTTCTTGTCTGATAACCTCAACCCAAATCCCTCCCTCTGATCGCCAGCTTCAATCTTGGGTCTCTTGTTTTTCCTTTTTCTAATATATACAGTTCCATATCTCTTGCTCTGGCCATTGCTACCACTGCTCGGGGCGTTTAGCCTTGCCCTTTTTCTCGTGTAAACTATGTCCGGCGTCTTCTCGTCTTTCTCTTCCATGGCGGTCCCACTGGGTGCTTCCGCTGCCGTTGCTGGGTCCAACCCATCAGCCACTGCACCAGTGTTCCTATCCTTCGCCCAGTCGTTAAATAGGCTCAACCAATCACTATCCGCCACGTCAGCCTCTTGCCTGTTAATGTTATTCTGCTTGACAGAGCGTATATGGGCCGTCGGTGACTGCGATAACGGGTCGGATCTCAGAGAAGGTTTGGATTTAGGGACAAACACACGGGTTGTACGCCGGGTCCCGACTGAAGGCATCGGCGGCCCGGCCGGGAGTGGGAAAACCTTCGACCCAATCTCTGACAATTCTTTCGCCAAAGCTCTCCTGCCGCCAACCTCCGCAGGAAAGATTTTTTTTCTTGGGCACTGCGATCTCCAGCGAAAAAAGAAAAGTGGGTCAGATCTGGTGAAACGATACGCTGTCACGTGGGTGCTTCCCGTCGCCGGAGATGCCTCAGATCCCTCGCATGCTAATTCGTCAGGCAAGAATGTGTCTAGACTTGATGACGTCACCAACAAAGGATCGACGAATAGGAGGAGAGATTGTTGGTGGGCTCACGCGCTCGATTTTCGGATGTGGAGATGTAGCGATCTATTGGTGGAGGTGTGGCGATCGACGAATTTGAGAGGAAAGAGAAGGGCCGCCGGAAGGAGTCTAGGGTTTGATGAGAGAGAGAGAGAGAGATTAGGATTTAGGAAGGAGAGGGAAAGAATGAAAGAAGATTGGGGTCGAGATTTGGATCCGACGGTGCAGATTAGATGGACCAGTTTTTCTGAGCGGCCAGTGATTTGCCCCGGCTATTGTTGGTCTTCGCTGCACCTGGTGTATAAACCGTAACGAGACGCCGTTAATGGTTTCGGATGAAAAGATAGATATAATACTCTGTTTTGGAGGGGTTTATGCTACTAACTATAATAAATTGCACCCCTAAAAAAATATATATAATAAATTGGAAATTGACAAATTTATTTATTGAAGATTGATGATATCACGTTTCAGTGAAATATTATACTTAAATTTATCAAGTCCACTGGCTGACAATAAAAATGTTTTATTCTTATATAATAATAGTAGCAACAATAGTTGCTTTGACAAAATTAGAAATAAAAAGTATACATGCAAAAAAGAAAAAAGAATATTGCAGGTTCAATATAAAGAAAAATAATATAGATTTAATTTGTTAAGAAAATTACAGATAATGAAGATTATTATTTTTTTAAAATAATAACTACAAGAATGTCAGGATACTTGGTCTTTCAAATTGAATCGTGCCAAGATTATTTTGCAAAGGTAAACTAGAATGTGTCAAAAATAATTTGATTAAAATAATAGTCGATGAAAGAAAAATGTTATCAAAGTTTTTTCGGATGGATCATTCCTCTAATTCATAAACTGGAAAGTGGGACCCTGCGTCCAAGACGTAGCAGGCAATTGGGGAACACCGTTAATCGTATGGACCAAGCCTATGCAAAAATTAACACATAAAGGAAAACGGAAACGAACAGGTGGACTGGAGAAGGATATTTTGTTGGAGTCGGTGTGACGGGGTTTCCAAGGACAATCCCATACCGCGTGATTACTTTAACAAATCGCCGTTTGAATAAAGCATGGGTTTAATAAGGAGAGAAACGAACTTGTCTTGTCTCCATACGTAGGTCTACGATATTTATCTTGTGCTCCAGGAGTACCACAACGCAGCACCCGTGCGTTTCCAGACCTTTCTGTTTTTTAATGGTCGGGCGTGCGCCGTGTAGACCGACCCGGGTCCTAGTTTCCTTATTGGATTCGAATCCATTAAACCGAATTAAAAACGAACCCGAAAATAACACAGAAAATTAATAGTCAAGCTTATTTATTTTTGGATTACAAATAATAATTTTATTATATTTTGACTCAGACAGTAATGTACTTCACAACAGATGAGCGAACATCCTCCATGAAAGCAGCTATGTCTTTCTGAAAAAAAATTAAATGGACAAATAATTAATTAACATTGTATTATGTCACTTTGAAAGTACAGTTAATTCAAGTAAGAGTATTTTGTACCGGTACATTTAAGTAAGCCTCTAGAGTTGACATTTAATTAAATTAAGACCCCAGCAAGAATAAATTAAAAACCCACTAGTTTATCCAAATAAATAAATAAATTAATTAAAAATATAGATGAAATCCAAACAAACCCAAAACCAATGCATCTTCTGTTTCGATTTTTCATTACTATAAGTATAGCATAATCCAATTGAAGATGGGACTAAATTAAGGTAAAAAAAACATATAACAGTTACATATGAATTAACCAACTTACAAAGTTTCAATATTTTGATTTACTTAATCATATGTAATTTCCGAAGAAGTTCAGAACAATGTGTATTTCAAAAAGGTTTAAACAGCAAAAAAAAAAATTAATAATAATAAATAAATAAAGAGGAAAACTAGAGAAGCACCTGATTGCTGCTCACTGCACTTGCTATGTTTTCATCAAGAAGTGCCAGTAGTGATCTGTTAAGCTCATTTTTCTCCACCATCTCCAGTAACTGTTCATTGTTTCCAATTCCATTTATATTTTAAAAAAAAGATGCAAAATACCTTACGGACAAAACAACTAAAAAAAGCTAATCGTTGTCCTCTTTTATTCTGCTCAATTAATTTTTTCTCTTGTATGCTTTACTAGTTGGACAACTGCATATTTCACAAGTTAAACTGATCTCTCCATTCAAACTTCAAGATCTACCATATAGAAAAGTGTAAATGCTCCACATGAACATGCAAAAAATATAAAACTTTTCATATGTGTATACTATATAGTATGATAAGAAGATACATACTAGAACAACACATGCAATTTGGAAATTCACTAATTACTTGTACAAAAATGTTTTGGAATAGAAAAAAGAAGCAAACAAGTGGATATAATCTTACAGTAGATTTTCTATCTTTAGATTGCAAAATCTTCATCAAGTTCTCCCTAGCCGATACCATATCTGCTTGCATCTTATCATATGCTTCTGCATAATGATGTTTCAAAGTAAATTAAGCAAATAGAAAATTGTAATTGGTGCACGTTAAGTAATTGATCTAATGCTGTGAAACAAAGGATATTTTTTCAGTGTGCTGGGCTGCTTAAAAGACACGTAAAGACACATAATAAAATCACAGAAACAAAAATTATGAATTGGTAACAAAAGAAAACATTACAAGAACTACCCTAAGTTTTTATGCCAAATGAACCCGACAAGTAAAACTGCTTGGCCCTAACATGCCTCATAAACCCTGTGCTCACACACCATAAGTTTTGAGATTTTAATTTTACTAAGGGTGTAAATGAAAGAATAAGAATACAATTAACAACTTGATATACAAAAGAGAAAACTTGCCAGCTCCCTCTAGCAAAACCTTCTGCATTGCCTCCAACTCAATTAATCTATCATCCATAGCCTACAGAGGAAATAACACTTTAATTCTCTTTCCCACAAACCAGGATTATTTGCAAGAAGCAAAGCCCCTATTATAACCTGAGTTTTGTTCACTGCGAATCGGATTTGTGCAATTTCACGCTGTATATGATCAAAGAATGCTTTGTCCAACCTAAAGTAGCCGCAATACTAACAAAATTAGAGAGAGCAAGAAAATAAAAAACTAAATATTAAGAAATAAAACATTTTTTTGTTTAACAATCGATCAAAACAGTCCACCATTTTCATGTTACTAATACAAAAAGCCCATAAAAAATAAATCAAATTAACATTCGGCCCTGATTAAAATCCTTTTTTATTAACACGAGATTTCATTTCATTTCATTATAAATCTTTTGATCAAAATGAATGGAACTGATAACATTCGATTGAAATTTCCAAGTTATTAGACCCAAAAAAAAACCCTAAGAAATCAATTCTAATGAAATGAAATCCCATGTAAAAATCATATTGATCAAAGCCTTCATGTTTTACAATAAAAAATAGCACATCAAAGTGATTGATTAACCTGGGTCTCAGTCTGGCAATCTCGATCTCAATCTCACGTGCCTCTGTGTCTAGAAAATATTCTACAAGTCCTTCAATGGTGTCAGGTGCGACTCTGGCCTATCCTTAAAAACAACAAAAGAAATTAATCCTTTATAAATTATTTATCAATGATCAAAAGATATTCTAAATATTACCAAACAAAAGTTTAGGAGAAAATAGCACCTCTCTTTTGGCACGGCGTCGCTCCTGCTCCTGCTTCACCTCGCGCTGGAAAGCTTCACGAGCTGCAGAATCCTTGTCCATTTTCCTTTTGAATTCCATTCTAGCTATGTGACCCCCTTGTGGTGGCCCCAGGATTCCCTCTGGATCCTACCAAATAAATTTTTTAAATTAAACAAGAAAGGAATTAGAAATTGTTGGTCTTGTTTTCAGTTTTTAATTTTAGTTGTTGATATTCTGCATGTATAGTTCTGCGCTTTACACTGCCTTTACAGAATGCTTTTTATTTCCCCTTTAATAACAATAGCTCATTGGTTCAAGCGCTAAATTAATAAGGACTTAAGCTAGGAACATTAGAAGTTATGCAAGAGGTAACCACCAAATTTGAAAGTATACTTAAAAATTCATCTGATGGGAGGAGCTTTATGTGAAACTACAATTGAAAGAATGTGTTGGTTATGGAATACCTAAAGAAGAAAAAGAGAAGAGAGGAGCAGAAATACCCAACCGACGCATTGAATTTTGATGCTGCTTCTTCTTCTTGTTGGGTTTATTCTCTTTATCGAGTTAAAATTGCGAGAAGAAGAGTGAAGGAGAGGTGAGGCAGCTTGTAGTGTGGCCATGCTCTTCTCTCTAGCTCTCGCTCAGTAACAATCTGTTCGCGTCAGAACTCAGAAGTGTTATCTTTCCTAATTCGTGCTGCTGACCGCTGTCCCTTAATCGGTTCGCGTCAGAAGTGTTATCTACTTAATAATTCGTGCGTGTATCCTCTGCAATTGAACAAATTCCATTGGTGAGAGTGTGATAGAGTTATCTTCTGCACTTCACCTTTTCCTTTTTTTTTTGTTTATTAATTATTATTTATTAAGGTTTAAATATAACTGGATAATTCGCTGCGCATCGTGAGGCATCAGCCGGATGAGTTAACATCGGCTATATGTTTTTTTTTTTTGTCAAGGTAATCAAAATAAAATAATTACAACAGTTATTATAATTTTATTTTTTGAAGAACGTGACTTGAAATATACAATTTTAATCACAAAGCTCGAGTCGCTATTGCATGTTTTTTGGCTTTTTACATGTATTTATAGTTGGGTAATTTTATAGTGGACAAAATTTTTAAACAAGGCTTCAAATTTTTTTTTTATCTATGTTCAGAATTTTAAATGAAGGATATAGATTTAAGTTGGATTATAAAATTTATTTCATGATAAAATTTGTCTTCATAGTTTTATACGGATTTGTTATTTATTGTTATAATCATGTAAAAGTTACATACAATTCATTTTGGAATATTTTTTTTATTAGTAATACTAAGTGATTATTTAATAAGTATAAGTGTTCAGTTTGTTATTATAAATGAGTATATAATGCTTATTCAGTTAGTATTACTAAGAAAGTATCTAATGGTCATAAATATTCATTCAGTTGCAATAAGGGAGTATCTAATATATACTAAATTGTTAATAAAGTAATATATTATGAATGTATATGTTGTTTGTTATATATGTTCACTTTATCATTTTTTATCGATGGTCGCGATGAACCGCTGACCGCTGTCCTCTGCAGTGCTTCACGGGAATGATATCATCCCTTGATTTCCTTCTCAAAATTGGTGAAACTTTGTTGTGACATCAAAATTTTGAAACCCAGGAATAGATTGGGCTCAGTCCAACGCCGAAAGTTTTTGAGCCCAAAACACTACAGTATGGAGACCTGCTTCTAGGTGGGCCCCACTCACCGCACTAATAAATGGAGAGACGTGCCCAATTCATGCTGTGCACTGTGCAGTGCAGCGCTTTCCGTCTGCCCGCGAAAAAGACAAGCTAAGCGGACACATTCCCCACTTTCAGCCAGACGTACTCGTTTCTCTCCAATACAAAACCGTCCAGTTAAAAATGCCACATCACTTTATTCTGACAACTGGAGACCCCATGAACTAAACGCCAGACTAGGCGCGCAGTAATATTTCTCCTTTCACCGTATCCACCACCTCAGCAAAAGACTGTCGCGCACATTCGGATTTATAGCACCTTCAAAGACCCCACGTGTCAGTAACCCGGTAACAATACACCGTGAGCACCCAGAATAAATAATTTCATCGAAGAAGGAAAGGAAATAGGATCAATGTAAATCGAACTAAAATAGTGTACAAACTCTTACACGTGACTCGTGAGGCCTACATTATGAAATTCAATTAAGGATGTACCAACAAAATGCCATCCACGTGTCAATCCGTAGAAAATAGTAAAAGTTTCTGGTCGGAAGTTTCCACAGGGAAGATCACCTTTTCGATTCTATCACTCACTCCGAATTTACCACTCCACCTGAAAAGGAAAAAAAGACCTTTCTCTTTCTATTTTCCTTTTACTCGATCAAAAACCTTTTCGCAACGAAATTCTACACTTTCTCTGTTCAACATTCCTTCGAATTCGGGGATTTAAAGGAATGAGTCAGGGAACGAAGTGGATTCACCATGTAAGAAGGCTGAGTGCAGCCAACATCCCCGCCTCTTTGATCGAGAAAGGTCAGAGTCGTGTCATCGATGCCTCTCTCACACTCATTCGCGAGCGTGCCAAGCTAAAGGTTATTAACTTTATTTTTAATTATCATTTCCTCTTGAACTTTTTGTGGTTATTATATTGGTTCCTAAGGGTTTTAATAATAGGTGTGTATTTTATCAAAATCGGTAGCTAATATGTGATCAATAGTTTATGACAACTAGAAAGAAAATTCGTTTTGAGTTCTAGATGCGAATTGGATATCCTAGTGATTAAAATTTTGGTAGGGTTTAAGGAGGTGATATCCTGTGCATACTGATGTAGTGACACCAGTCAGAAAGATGCTAACACTGTATGGCTAGTATTATTATTGTTTTATTGAGTTATGCCAATTAATAAAATTTCTCTTTTCGATTGTTTAATTATGTCTGGGTTCAAACAGGGAGAACTACTAAGAGCACTAGGTGGTGTGAAGGCCTCAGCATCACTACTAGGAATTCCTTTGGGGCACAATTCATCATTTCTTCAAGGTCCTGCTTTTGCGCCTCCTCGTATTAGAGAGGCTATATGGTGTGGAAGTACCAATTCTTCCACAGAAGAAGGTATATTTTACTAAAATTCAACTGTTAATCAAGGCACTTCTGATTTGGGTTGTTTGCCTTGATACTGACCTGATTGTACCAGCTCATAGTGCTAACATGTCATAGGTAAACCTTATGTAACTAAGTACCATTAGTTAGAGCAGAAACCATATAACCGAAAGAAACCTTTATGATATCATTGGTATGGCCAGTTGTATTTTAGGGTGGAAAAATTAATGAACTGTTTATTATGGACTGCATATAACAAATATATGAAAAAGGAAGGATCTTAACAATCTAATTTATTTGTGCTTTTATAATGTGCAGGAAAGGAGCTGAATGACCCACGTGTTCTGACAGATGTAGGGGATGTGCCGATACAAGAGATACGTGATTGTGGCGTAGATGATGACCGGCTCATGAATATTATCAGCGATTCAGTTAAAATTGTTATGGAAGAGGTAATTGTCTATCAGAGCAGTTTCATATTAAATTGTGCAAAACGTCAGACTATCACCCTTGCCCTGTACAAAGGGAAGTGCCATGAATGCTCCTATGTAATTTAGAGAATAGCAAGCTTACCTCTTTAAAAAAACATTGGAAATGTAATCAGTACCCTTCTGTTGACCTTTACTTTAGGGGATTATATTGGTATCCATGGAAATGAGGAATTCTCTTTTACAATGTTATGAAGAAAGTCGCATGGCCACATGCATGTTACTCTGAGGGTCACTATATATTTGTCATGTTGTGGAGGTACTCATCATAATTTCATTTTCCAAACTGTGCATATGAGATAAGTGTTACCGATTTTACTTTTCATAGTTGCTATTAGTTCCAGTTGTTTCTTTGTCATTTATTTTGCAGGAACCTCTTAGACCGCTGGTGCTGGGAGGGGATCACTCGATTTCATACCCAGTGGTAAGAGCCGTTTCAGAAAAGCTCGGTGGGCCTGTGGACATACTTCACTTGGATGCACATCCTGACATTTACGATGCGTTTGAAGGAAATATGTACTCTCATGCTTCTTCCTTTGCGCGTATAATGGAAGGAGGCTACGCAAGACGTCTCCTTCAAGTGAGTTCTGTTTAGAAAAATTTGTTTTCTTCAAATTTATGGAGAACGAAATTTGTATAGGGCTGAGGAATTTTGGGTGAAATTTATTGTATAGGGCTGAGGAATGTTGGTTTGGGTCAGTTAGGGTCAGTTATGTTCGATTACATTTTTCATTTAGGTTGGAATTGACCTCCAGCAGGTTAAGATGACCCAATCTGTATCCAATTTAATCAGCAGATTCTAAATAAGTTGGAGGGCTTGACCCCCATCTTATCTTCAAAAATTCAGCCAAAATTCAGCCAGCAGGGTTAAGGTGATTTTGCTTTATGTTTTTTTTTTTTCCTTTTTTCCTTTGCACAAGTTTGCGGAAATCAAATTTATATAGGGGTGGAAATATCTTCATTAGAGTCGAGAAGGGTCAATAATTATATATTATTTCTGTCCTATGCACATTGTGCTTGATCCATCAGCAGGTCAACCTGACCTGACCAACATCCAACCTGATCTATATGAGTTATTTTTTTAAAAAAAACTACTAGTCATGTTTTGCACAGAAGGGTCAACGGTTGAGGTGGCAGATGCTTGCCTTAAGAGTGAATGCACATGGGTGCTAACTCAAGTATAACGTGCATGTTTTGCCTCAATTGTTATGCAGTCTGTATATTACAAACATTTTCTTTTGAAGAAAAACAAGGGTACATTACAAACATTATGTAATGTGAAAAGTTATAGAAGCTGTATGGATCAGGTAATGACTTGCTTAATTCGTCTTCTAACCCACCTACATCATCAATAAGTGCTTGGTCTGGATACAACCTGACCTGACCCACTAATTATTGGGTCCGTCTTACATGGATTGGATTCAGGATCGACACCAGTATTTGCAGTAGTTCAAGCAGGGATTGAGAACCAGTACTTTTGTAAATTGAAAATAAAATCAATTGAACACCTTTTTATACCAACCTGACCTAGTCCACTAACAATTGGGTCAATCTTATAACCTTTTGGGTTGGGGTGAGTCGACTCAATGATTGACAGCCCAATTTTATACCATTAGTTCAAACCAGGCAGGGGTGGAACCAAGAGACAACTTACCGTGGGGAAAAAGGATTTAGAGTTGGGGCCTAACTTACAATCAATTTGGATTATGGGCATAATTTTACAAATTTTCTTCAAAAGATTACACATTGCACTGTTGTTGGGGTTGGGTGTGTGTGCTGGGGTGAGGTTGTGCCTCTTAAACCAGGATTCACCTGATGTACTTTCATAATGCAAAAGTTAAAAAGAACTAAAACCTACTTATTAGTTATTAGTTCTTCTTTTTTGTTTAATTTTTTTTCTTTAAGAATGCTTTTAATAATTGTATATATATATATATATATATATATATATTTTCAATTCAAGGTTGGACTAAGGTCAATAACAAAAGAAGGACGCGAACAAGGGAAGAGATTTGGTGTCGAGCAGTACGAAATGCGCACTTTCTCTAAGGACCGCGAACTGCTTGAAAATCTTGTATCCTCTCGCTCTCTCTGACATCTTTTCATTTTTTCACTATTCCTGTTTTGTTTTTTTCCTTTGACTTATGAACATCAGAATTGGTATATAATTGCTTAAACAACTCTGTTCTAATTTCTGATTTGTGTGTGTGTGTGTTTGGGACAGAAACTAGGAGAAGGGGTGAAAGGTGTGTACATATCAGTGGATGTAGACTGCCTAGACCCAGCTTTTGCACCAGGTGTATCCCACATTGAACCAGGCGGCCTCTCATTCCGTGACGTGCTAAACATACTGCACAATTTACAAGCAGATGTTGTTGCAGCTGATGTGGTTGAGTTCAATCCCCAACGTGACACAGTTGATGGCATGACCGCCATGGTCGCTGCAAAACTTGTCCGGGAACTCACTGCCAAAATTTCAAAATAATTCAAATTTTTGTCAAATTGACTGGTTCTTATGTTTTCTTATGATTAATCTGCTGTTGGTGTTGCTAGTTAGGTTGAGTTAGGCAAAATCTTGAAGATTTCATTTCATAAAATTTTGTAAGTTCCTTGAGTTATATATGGCCACTTTTTACATGGATATTATGAGTAAAGAACAATTTTTTGTGTTATTGCCCTTTTTGGGCCGAAGAGCTAGTGTGTTTTCTGTTCGGATGCATCACTTTGGTTGGTTGGTAATAGCTTATTATTTTATTTTTTTTTCATCTATTATATTTCCCCGAGTACATGATAAAAAGAAGAGTGAGGCGGAAGCTTATTGACAAGGGAATAGATTCTATTAGAAACACGTAAAGCTTAAACAAAAGGAACTCTCATTAAAGCTAAAGGTCTGGGAGTATATATGCTTCTTGCTCTTTCTTTGATCAAGTTCTCCTTTCCATTAATTTGCTTTTGATCACTCTTTATATAACTATATACAAAGAGGACAGCAATTATGTATGATTCTCTTGAAAGAATCAGAATTTTTGAGTGGACAGCTCGCATAGTCACCCAGCCCTATAAAACTTAAGTGCGCACAAAGGCTTTGTTTCAATTCAGACTCCATCTCTCCCTCTCTCATGGCTGATTGTCCCGAGCGATGTCACTGTTCCTCTCCACCAAAGATGCATCATCATGATCCAAATCTTTACCACCAAGATGGCAAACCGTACCACCATGAGGGCAAACCGTACCACCCTGATGCAAAGCCATTACCTCGTCGACAGCAGAAACCTCCTGCCCCATCATCTTCTGGTACTGCTCGCCTATGTGTTGTTCTGGTTGGTTTCTTTGTCCTTTTGGGCATAATTGCTCTGATACTCTACCTAGTTTACCGCCCATCACACCCCCACTTCTCTGTCACATCACTTTCCATTCTCTCTCTGTCCAACTCTACCTTACCATTTAACACCATATCCACTTCAGCGCAAGTCACAATACTCATCCGAAACCCTAATAAACGTTCTTCCATCAGTTATGATTCTCTTTCAGCCTTTCTTTCGTATCGCAACCAGGCGATCACATATTCAACTCAGCTACCAGCACTGGCACAGGAGCCTGGCAGTGCCCTTGCTTTGTCACCTGTGGTTGGTGAATGTGCAGCAATTCCAGTGTCCTATGATGTGATGGAAGGGTTGATGACAGATGAGATGTATGGTCTTGTTGGGTTGCGGTTAGTGGTGCAGGGAAGGATTAGATTTCATCCGGGCCCATTTTACGGAAGGTGGGGCACACTTTATGTGAGGTGTGATCTGCTGGTTGCTGCTCGGAATGGGTTCACCGGCCAAGTACCGGTGCTTGGGAATCCTAACTGTTATGTTGATCCTTAGTGCACATCAGTTTAGATCTTGTGTTTGCATTTACCTTGTTATTTTGACTTTTGATTTGTTAACTTCTGTTGTATTAAAGAAGAAATATATGTCTCAGCAGTTAACAGTGTGTTCAGCTTGTATCATTCCGATTGTTGTTGATCTTGATTGAGAACATTGATTTTCTTCTCTCTGGTTTTCGAAAACAAGTTTTTAGAAAGACTAGGCTTGAGATGCCAAGAAGAGCTTACAAAATGGGATATCATGTGTAAAATAATCATCATCTCTAAGTCTTGATGTTTGAAATTCATAAAGTAACTTTGCATCGAACTGAATTGTTAATATTCTTTTGTACAAAAAAAGATGACAATTTGATGCAACGGGCAGCCTTTATTCCTCCCTACCTTTCAATGCTATAAGAATATTTACTTACTTTGAATATAAAATGAGCATGTTAGTAAATGTTAGAAAATTTTGCAAGTTGACTACAACAATAGACAGCGGATACTTCAATCTGGAACAAGTTCTACACCCATATATGATATAGGCGTCATTTTCCCCCACCTATGGTATTGGTAGGTTACAAATTACAACAATAATTAATCAAAACTCTCAAATTAGAATGATAATAAACTTTTAATCTCTATCTCTACTATATTAAAAGCACCAATGGAAGAGTGTAAACCTTCAAACCAAGAGTGTATCAAACTCTTCAATTTTTAATCTCAACTGTTGATATTTAAAATTTATTTAGTGTATGGTCGGATGTTAATCTCCAAATCAAGAGTTAACTGACTCTCAACTTTTCGTCTGAAGCGCTGGATGGAATTAGTTATGTTGCTTGACACCTCAGTTCGATGCACCGCTTTAAACATTTACTTTTGTTTGACAAATTTTCCAATTTGCTAGGTTTTTCCATGTTACCCTCTCCGTCCCACACAACACAAGAAAGGAAAAGAAAATAGGAGACATTACTTCTGTATTTCACCAGTGGGATTATTTGGAGTAAATTAGGGTATTGGATACCGTGCTTTGGATTTGAATCTTCTGACTTTCTGTAATTATTTGGAATAAAGAAGGTACAGCCACGGTTTGATCTTCTTGAACATATAATATCATGGTCTGTAAACAAAAATAATTAATCGAAAAATTTTATTAAGATTGATAATTGAATGTTCTTGGGAGTGTGTTTTTTTAAAGAAGACGTTGGAATTTTTTTTCCCTTGAAAGGTTTTCGACAGATTTGATGATATTTGAGATTGCTTTTATTTTTAAATAATATTTTATTCATACATCACATATTAAAGTCCGCCCACACATTGGATGGGCACTGCTGCTAGTCTATATACATGCATGTCAACAGAAACTAAACTCTCTTTTTCACCTCGTCAATACACCTAAGAAAATATTATTACGAAAATTTCCCCTCTTATTTGATAGTGTAAATTCTCTCCTCTCACAAAAATAACACTAAAAGTTCTGTGAGTAGGGGTGAAAACGGTCACTGTTTCGACCGTCCTTTTGTCCAAAACGAAACGAAACGGTTAAAAGATTTTGGTTGTGTTTCAAAAATGAAATATTTAACGAAAGTTTGAAATGGTTTCGTCCATGTGTATTTTCGTAGTTTCGACCGTTTCATTTTCGTCCAAAATGAAACGATTAATGTAAATGGATAGTCAATTTCGTTTTCAAAATAAACAGTTAACGAAAATGATCATTTTTGTGGTCGTTTTAGAAGTTATATGCAGCCCGATCTGTGAGACTGCAACTTTTAGCGACTTACTCTGTTACGCATTTCTCGGCCCATAGATAAAAAACAACGGGCTGGATTGGTAAAACGATACGGGGCCGGGTGTGGATTTCTAAACCCGACCCGCGCCGGACAAAAGTAACATGAATCGAGGGGTAAATGCGTAATTCGCATAAGAGAATAAAAAATACACCCAAATTGACCTCTGATTCCTCCGATTCATCGTCAGAGCTCTCCAAAGGAGACCAACCCATCCATTCGTATCCTTCACGTTCTCAGTACTAGTTTTTTGATTTCCAATTTTGAACCTTTCCCGTCTCTTTCTCCTATAAATCGCCGCCTTTGTCAGTTTTTACATAGATTTGGTATTAATACTGAGAGGGAGATAGAGAAAGAGGTACTTGTGGCTCCTAACGGTAAGGTCTCTTTGCTTTTAGATATCTATTCTTTCTTCATTATTGGTAGATTAGATTCGTTGTTGAATTCTTTTCTGGGTTCTGTTCTAGTTCATTCCACAAGCTCATTTCTTAATTTTTTTTTATTTTTGATGAAACCTGATGTGTTGAATTGAAGATTAATGACTTTATGCAAATCTGTCGAGCTGAAAAATCTGAACTCTATTTCGTAATTTTGCAATTCAGTTTACAATATCCATACCTGAGTAATTTAGTTTAGCAGATCAAGGTCAATTCCACTTACAATTAGCACATCATAAGAAGAATTACAATCCACTTGGCTAGATTTTAGAAAGTACAATCTCAGTGATTTGGCTAAATCTTAAATGTGATTTACCAATTGTTTTGTAATTTTATGTGAGAAGATTTATCTTTGGTGTGGTTTTGTCTAAAGTGGAGGTAACAAATCCATATATTTACTTCTTTTTTTAAGGTCTGCTGCACCCTTCTTCACACTGACACTGAATTCTGGTGATTTTTTGAATAATTGGCCAATTTCAATTGGTTATAGAGGAAAAATATGGCACTAGCAATGGTGAATGTAACGGCAAGTGTGCTGAACTGGGTCTCTTCATATTTTGATGCTCCTACCAGAGCTGTTGTTTTCGGTGTACCTATTGATGGTAATTTTCCTTTTACAATTTCTCCCAGTTTTGTTAGTACACAGCTATCAGAGTTTAGAAGAAATTCAGAAAAGAGAATAGAAGATTGAGAGCAATTAAGCCTATGGACCCTCATTTTTAATACCTGTTGATTCACTATATTGTGATAATTAAGTTCTTTTAAATTGAAGCTAACTGTTTGTTTAATATTCAAATTGAAGGCCATCTAGTGGTTGAAGCATTACTTGTAGTGGTGATATTATTCCAGCTTACAAGAAAGAGCTACAAACCTCCTAAGAAACCTCTGACAGAAAAGGTACTAATTGTACAGTACCTTGTATTTATGTTTAGTTTAAGGCAGTTGAATATTGTATCTGTGGTGTTGCGTTAACAGTGAAGTTCTTCTGGTGAATATAAACACAGGAAATAGATGAGCTATGTGATGATTGGGTGCCTGAGCCCCTGACCCCACAAATTACTGAGGACATGACGTATGAGCCACCAACTCTGGAAAGGTTCACATTTTTAATTATCCTATTTTAAATTTAATCTGTTCTTATTGATGGTTTATTCTGCATTCCTTGGATGAAGTAATAAAGCATATTCGGTGCATTTCCTTTCTTGTAGGTTTATAGATCATTAATGCATTTGAAAGATTGAGTTTCATTTCTTTCTTCCTAATTTCTTTCACCTTTTATTTATTTATTTTATTTTATTTTGTGTGCAATGCAGTGCTGCAGGACCACATGCAATAGTTAATGGAAAGGAGGTGGTGAACTTTGCATCTGCAAATTATCTTGGTCTTGTTGGAAACGAAAAGATAACTGTAAGAAGAACTTTTCTTCTAATCTGACTTTTTTCTTCATTTCCTGTTCCCAATTTAGATGTAACTCATGCCCTGAACTCTAAACTCATGCCGAATTTTAGGATTCATGTGTTGGTGCACTGGAGAAATATGGTGTTGGTTCTTGCGGGCCTCGCGGATTTTATGGGACCATTGGTGAGATTTCTCTTCTTGCTATGTTTTCCTGTTTCTTATCTCTCCATCCATTCTAAGAACTAAACACTGTATCTGACATAAGTTAATGTGTACACAGATGTGCACCTGGATTGTGAGCAAAAAATAGCTAAATTCCTGGGAACACCTGACTCAATCCTCTATTCCTATGGCATTTCAACTATTTTCAGTGTTATTCCTGCTTTCTGTAAGAAAGGCGATATCATTGTTGCGTAAGTTAACTTTTTCTTTCATTCTTTTGTGTTTTAATTAGCTCTATTTGTGACCATTATTTTGATTTTTACCTGTTATTTTTCTGTTAATTTGTTGCCAAACTTACTATATTGTTGTAAAAATAGAGATGAGGGGGTACACTGGGCAGTACAAAATGGGCTATACCTTTCAAGAAGCACTGTGGTTTATTTCAAGCATAATGACATGAAATCATTAGAAAATAAATTGGAAGAGGTCACCCGTCGTAGCAAGCACCCAGAGAAAGTCCGCCGGTACATTGTTGTTGAAGCCATCTACCAGGTTCAGTTTATTTATATATTTATTTATTTTTCTGGTTAATTTGGCTAAATGTAATGGCTTACAATGCTGAACCTCAAAACTTGAAAAATCAGGTTATCTTAACAAACATCACCAAAATATTACACATCACCAAAATATTACAGATGTGTGAGTAGCTGTAGCCTGTGGGGGTAGTAGTGGCATTTTCACCAGTTCTGTATGATCGGGTTGATCATGGTATTTATTGATCTGTAGGCCGTGCTAGAAACCATTTATCCTGTGTGTAAATGATATGTTGAGATTTTCTATAGCAACTGAGATATGACCTTTGGTTTGTAAGTTTTTTGAGCTCTAGTTCTGAAATTGGATGTTTACTATAACAACTTATATCCTTGGCCCTGATTGATTTCAGAATTCGGGACAAATAGCTCCATTGGATGAGATTGTGAGGCTGAAAGAGAAGTACCGCTTCCGTATTATATTGGATGAGAGTCATTCTTTTGGTGTACTTGGAAATTCAGGTCGTGGTCTTGCTGATCATTGTGGAGTTCCAGTACGTTTTTTTTTTCATTTTTTCAGTAAGAAAATGTAATGGCACACATACATACACACAAATATCCGTTGATCCACCCACACCCCCCAAAAAAATCTTTTTAGTCAATTAAAGGTTTAATTTGAGAATTTGAGAAACATATTAACTTAATTAACTAGAAATACAGTAATAAAATGAAATATACACTGCTGCTAGATAATTGTACAAGCTATTTTGCTCCTTGTATCCCTTCTTGATTATAAATTTTATAGCTTAGTTGGAAATAATTGTTTGGTGTGCAGATTGAGAAAATTGATATAATAACGGCTGGAATGGGAAATGCTCTAGCCACTGACGGTGGATTCTGCACTGGAAGCGTCAGAGTTGTTGATCACCAAGTATGTGCAATCAAAGGAAAATAAAATAAGAAGAATAGTTTCTGACCTATTGAACTTACTATCAGATTCCCCTTTTCGACTTCAAAAAAGAATAAATATGAATGAGACCCTTGTGTTGTTTGTTGTTTGTAGAGGTTGAGCAGCTCAGGGTATGTATTCTCGGCTTCTTTGCCTCCATATCTCGCGAGTGCTGCAATTGCAGCAGTTGATTATTTGGAGGAAAATCCATCAGTTCTTTCCAAGCTAAGAACTAACATTGCTACACTTTTTAATGGTACTTCCTTTCTTCTCTTTTCTTGTTTTTTTTTTCTTTCTTTTTGGACTTATTAAAGGATTCAGGTCATAGATTTTGAATAAGGAATGATGCTTCTATCTTCTTCAAATTTAAGTTATAAGCTATATGTTATCAAATTATTGATCATAATGCATTTATTTGTAAATAAATGCAGAGTTGTCAGATGTGCCAGGGCTTGTTTTAGCTAGTCACATACTATCTCCCATTGTATTTCTTAAACTGAAGAAATCAACTGGAACTGGCAAGACTGATATAGACCTCCTTGATTCCATTGCTAAACAGGTATGTTTTATAAGGGATTTGATTCACATGTAGTGTTTGTTACAATTAAGCACATAGATGTAGCATCAGGCTCTTCAAATCACATGCATGTTGATTTCAAGTTGGACCATTTGGATTGGTTCATTTGTGGGATCCATTCTTTTCAGTCCTGGATATTTTTGGTCTTGAAACATCTGATTGCTTCTTTGAATTAACTTGGGTTCCAGGAGCTGGTTTGCAATAAGATCCTTTGTTTGGGTTTGAACCATGTTCTTTTTATTTATTAACTTTCTGAAAATTTTGGACTGAGTCAGATTCCTGCTCAGGCAGGTGATGTGGGATGTTCATTTCAGATTTTGCAGCTCTATGTTAGATCTTTTGTCATAGTGAATGTATGGCATTGTACCTGACCACTATCCAGAAAATTGTTTTTTTAAATCATGCTATTTTTTGTTTATTTTTTCTATCGGCTTAAATAAATCAAATTCTTGTAACTCAGGCTTTGGAGGAGGATTCAGTACTTATTGCGACAACAAAAAGATCATCCTTGGATAAGTGTAAGCTCCCTATTGGCTTACGTCTTTTTGTCTCAGCTTCTCACTCCGAATCTGACCTTCTTAAGGCAGCCGCATCCCTAAAAAGAGTTGCTGCATTGTTGATTTCTTAGTTTCCTCTCAGTGAAGTTTATCATGATTTTCAAAAATTAAGGTCTATTAACGATCTTTGGTCTTGTACTTTGTAATTGTATAGCTTCTGCTGTTACCTAGTTTTCAGAATAGTCTTTCCACTTTGTATGAAAATTTGTTCATTTGGAAATAAGTTATGCTGGTAGTAATTTTCCACTCACTGATGATCACTTGTTGTGCTTTTCGCACAAAGTTAAAAAATTTTGTTGTTTTTTACATTCTGAATTTTCATTTAAATTTTTATTGGATTATTAATGGCATCAAATGTAGAGTAGTACTATCCTTCCTGCACTGTGTGGTGTTAAATTTGCCCAACCGCAAGACAGTATACTGCTCGGTAAACACTCGCATCTGGATAAGTCTAAGAGAGTATTCACTATTAGCTGATTAATTTTATTTTTGTTGTATACTACTTCTTTCATTTACAAAATTTTCCCATCTATCTAATTTTATACCGTTCAAGATTCATTTTAGGAGCAAATTTTTTCCCCCCAAGTTTGGGCCTGTCTTATATTTTTGGTCAAGTTCAGTGCCGCTGTATGATCCTTTGGTTTCAATAGATATATGACTTTGTTGTTGCAGAGTCCTCTCTTTTTCTTTGAGTTATTTTTTTTTCCCTTCTCTTTTCCTTGTGTCATCATTTTAGTATGGAATATGTAAAAAAAAATATATATATATCCGCCAGCTATAATTTCAGATTGTAGATATACATTATATAAGTAATGAAGTAAACAAAACCATGTCACTTGTTGCGAAAGCAGGGAACAAGTACATTATTAAGCATCATAATACACTACAAAGTAAACAAAACTTTCCATTGAAGCAAAAGAACAAGCAAACTCTGCTGAATGATGGCTCCGTTTGGATGCGTTGAGAATAAGGTAGGAAGAAGGAAGAAGGGAAGAAATTTATTGGGAAGGGGTAAATTTATTGGGAAGTGTGTAACTTTTGTGAAGAGTTTGGATGGTTAGAAATAAATTTATTGGTAAAAAGTGATTATTCCTTATTCCTTATTCCGGGAAGAAGTCATCCAAACGGAGCCGATATAAGAAAAAGATAAAAAATGGACGCGTAAATATGAACACACTCAATTCTTCTGCTGGGGGGCTGTGAGTTGTGGTTGTTAATTGCTTACACTACGTTGAGCTGCCATGACCCTTGAGGCTCCGTTTGGATGGGTGCAGGAATAAGGGAATAGTTTCTTTCTACTCTCAAATTTATTATAAACAATCCAAATATTTCTTCTCTTATTTCTCTTATTCCCACACCATCCAAACGGAGCTTGAGTGAAGAACTTTTCATATTTCCTTTTTTTTATTTAATTCTTCAAATTTCGGCTTCTAGGCCGAGGATTTATCTTTATTTAAGTCGAAATAAAACCGTTGAACGAATTTGAGAATGCATTAACTGTTATTACTTTTCTTTCTTTTTTTTTTTTTGAGAATGCATTCTTTTTTTTAAAAAAAATTTGGGAAAGACACCCCACATTTTTATTCTGAAGTAGTTTCATTTTTTTTTCTTTTGTTTATTTTTGATTTAGGTCTTATTCGCGTGACAATTTTTCTCTTTTTTAATAAGAAAATTTTGAAATCTTTTCGGCGTATAGAAATGTTCCACCTTTGGATGACGAATTCATACATATGCATGCTGGTCCTTCTCAAAAGCTAATTTCTGATAGCACTCGCAGCCTTTTTCTGTTTAAAATAATTTGTGGATACGAATTCTATCCTCTATTAAATCATCTTTGCAAAAGGCATTTTTCCCTTTCCTATGGTTCTGATCCGTGTATATCCCACCCATTCCAGCATAGTGCATATTCTTGTAGAATAATTGTTCCTCGCCCATACTTTTCTCTCGGTTTTTATAAAACTAATAAAAATAAAAAGATCAAAATTTTCTTATTGTAACCTCCTAGGGAGAAAGAAAAAGGATCATAGACACAATTCAACAACTAGTCCACCATCTGCCAGTGTTGATTGACTTCACATCCTCAAAGTTGCGTTAATTCACATAATTCATTTGGAATCTCAAAAAATTACCTAATCTCCTAAAAAAGTTGACCATGACCTCTCATTAAATTGTCCATTCATCTATCAGGAAATGCAAATATTGTCTAACTTCAATTAGATGTCTAAAAGGAATCAAGGATACAGAGTTTAACTAGGAAGTGCTCATCAAGACCATATATTATTGACTAGAAGGTTCGAATTGGATACATAGTACTTGCAATTAAAATAGTGGGGGTTCAATTGACTTGCAATATAAATCTCCATAAATAATATTTTTTTTTCCTTCGCCCCTCTGCCTTTGGCAGATTCATTAAAAGAAGGAATGAAAAATAATGTTTCTCATTTTTTTTATTGATTAAATTATGTGTGTATGATATTTTTCTTATAAAACTCATATTTGACATACACAAAAATAAAAAATATAAAAATATTTCATTTTTAACCTTCATGTTACAATCTAAGCGTTTTGATATAATATATAATATTGGTATATATAACGTGTGATTCTCTCCCAAACTTTTTTTGATTCCGTGCATACCACACTTACAATGTGTTTATCCAGGCGACCATGCTACCTGCCTCACAAGATTGTGGGGTCAAAAATTTCCCTTAAAAGAGATTCTATCACTTACCTCTTCTACAAAGTTTTTTGAAGACTTGTTCGTTGGTACATTTTGTGCAAATGGTTTATGGTTCTATTAACAGTAGAAAATCACCACTCCTAAGAAAATCAGATGATTGTTATTTGTCATCCTGTCGAGTAATAAAATAAACAAATATAGGTAAACAAACAAAGCAAAAAATTTCCAGGCAGCCTTCTTTTCCAAACACACAAAAACCCATATTAAATAAAGGCACCCACCAAAAGTTAGCTTTAATCAGGCTATGCATGCAGTGCTATGTTCTGGACTTCTGGTAGCTTATTTTCTGAGAGGAACTCTGTAAACAGATATTTCATATTTCCTTTATAAATTTGTAAGTTGTAACTATGACTTATTGAAAGGAACTCTGTAACCAAACATTTCCAAATTTGTAACTAATTTAGTTACAAGACAATAAAAAAGTTTAACAATTTAAAATATAGGCTATGGTTCCTAAGTTTAATTACTGTCAGCTGTTTATATATCAATAACGAAAGAACTGGAGTAGATGTTTCCTTATTTTCTTTTTTATGATGTTTTCCATTTTATACTCAACTGCTGTATAAAGCACATAATTATTTTATTTAATTGCTTCTAAGTTAACTACAGGAAAAGCTTTGTATTTCTGTGCCACATACTGTGTCAGTGTCAATTAGCTAATATTTCATTTACTATTATTATAGGTTGATATTTAAAAAGAAATTATAAAAATAATCTAGGATAATAGAAACCTAGTCACGTTAACAACAATAGTTCCTATGCATTGAAGAATACATATATATGTAGTGCAATTTCAACATTTTTAATTGTTACGATTAATAGTTATAATTTTATCATGATAAAGAAAAATTTTTATTGAGGCAGCTACGGCGATATTTTGTTTATGTTAAATGAAGGTAACTGAATCCGAGTTCCAAAAGCTGTAAGGTTTTGTTTTACAACTATACTTGTCGAGCTAGCATCCACTTGATTCTTCTCTAATGACACAATTTCTGCTTGAGAATTTTGCCATATCTATATATATTAGATTATATTAGTGAAATTGGTGAACTTAAATTCATGATATTTTATAATATGTAAGTTGACAATGACAAACCTTGATGTTATTAAATAAAATAAAAAGATGACAAAAGCTAGGTACAAAAAAGTTGCAAATAAAGTGCTCAGAATAGATAAAAGGACTGAACAATGATTACACAGGTTACTAGTTAAACTTATATCTTCTCGTTAATGATGATTACATATTTCACTTTCCTCCTTTTTAAAAAAAATCACCATAAACAATGAAGGCATTTTTGGAATATTTTCTAGGAAATCATTATTGTTATATTTTTTTTTTTGTGGCGTTGGTCGATGCCAACTTCTTGCTTATGCTTAATATCAATTGAAACAGTTAGATTTATTTTATTTGATCTTAATACACGCGTATGAAAAAATATATATTATTTTATTTTATTTTGGTAATCATCAGGAGATGAAGAAAATTGACAAAATATGATTATATTATCAATTTTTTATGCATACCACAGTAAAGTCAAATATGAAATAATTTTGTAGCTTTACACAAATTTCAGAATAATCACTTCTGATTGCTGGATTAATCACTTTGTATCATGAGTAATAATTTCCATGTGCACATGAGTAACTACATCATATGTTTATATTAAAATTAGTAACAAATTTTTCATTTTTTTTTGTCAATAATGAAAATACAGGGAGCATGAAGGGACAAAAAGCGCTCATCCCTCCATAGCTTATTACAACTAAATCGTCTTTGAACTTCAGAACTAAGAAAGGTTCTGAACTAATAAAGGTGGTTTGATTGCATTGTTTATCATTGCTTTTCACCCACAATGCATATACTTGAATGATCCAAATTCTCCTTCACCTTTTACGATTGGTCTATCCACTAACTACCCAGCATTGCTCTTCTGTTTCATTAATCTATGTAACTAATCGTAAGGTGACTATTGTCAACCTTACGCAGTATTAATTAGTTTTACACCTGCATATCTAAGTCGCAGGGACGGAGCCAGAAAAACATTAAGCATGGGTACAAAACTGGACCAAGAAAAAAACATAAGGGAAATTAGAAGTCCAATTCAGGTACAATAAAAAAATTAGCCCGAGCACAAGTCCGCCTGGACCTTGATTTTTAGAGAACAAGTCCGCCTGGGCTTGCCTCTACTTGGCTCCGTGACAAGTAAAGAAATCGTTACATAAATTATACAATTTTCTTGAGATGCAGGCTTCATATCATAAATCTTATAGTAAAGAAATTTTCTCCACACCAATGCCTGTTGCTACAACCTACAAGTGCCTGTCCAACAATATGGACCCACTTGGCACTTTGAATTATAAAAGATCCAAGGTAAATAGGTAGGTACGCTTTGAAACTTGCTATGACAGGTACTTGAGAGTTAATAATGAACGTGCAATTTACTTTCTTTCATGTAATGATGTTATAACTTTTACTTATTGCAATTCATTAATTGGATATCCTTAAATACCCCAGATATGCATCTCAGTAACTTTTGAGGTTGATCCAGGAGTTCTCTCTTTTTTTTTTCTTTTTCTCACTTTCTAACTGTCTTTTTTAAAAACCTATACCTCGTTACAAAAATAAATTGAGTTGTACTAAGAGCAACCATTTTGCTAAAATGAAATATTTAAAGTTAATAACATCAATGAAGGGTACGTTTTTTTTTTTTTTAAGACATGCTGGCCAGTGGCTGGCAAGCAAAAATGTACGTTTTTAGTAGATAGATGCAAACAAGTCTAGCTAGAGTGGTTCTCATTAATTTCCGCAGTTAACAAAATGTTATTACCTTTTAGCAATAAATATAATTTCTTAAATAATCTTATAGGATCAGTATTTTGGAAATATCAGAATTAAGAATACATTATCATTTGATCTCTCCTCCTAAATTAACCGTAACTATGTTTAAGTACAATTTCTCTGCGCGCATATTCATCTCTACTCACAATTTATTCGAAAAGTATTCACAAATCACAATTACTTTGATAAAAGAAAACTCGATTTTGCGATTGGATTGATAAACACCTCATATATAAGAGCTAGTTGAAAATGAAACCAAACATTACTAACCCTTTATCTCCAAATCAAAAGATAGTAGTGGATCCCCATGAATAATTGTATCTTTTTCTTGTTGATATCTAATCATTGCCATGCTTTTCTATGTGCAAGATTACTAACAAACGCCACCCTCTAAATACTTTATTTAAACCTTGCCGAATCCAACTCTCCCTATTCATTTCATCCAAACAGCCTCTCTTTCTCTTGTCTGTCTGTCTCTTTCTCTCTCTCCTCTCTAGCAAATGTCTATTAAATTTACTGAATCACCTCCAAAAGATTGCTCCAAGAAAGGCCACAACAATTTATTTCACAATCTCAAAAGCAACAGAAAGCTCTTGATTTCTCTCTCTGGCCTGATTTTCTCTCTTCTCTTCATCTCTGTCCTCCTCTGGCTTTTCCTTCATCCCAATAACCCCAAATTCTACCTCAAAGACCTATCTTCCATCAATTCTACTATATCAACCACCTTCATCTCAAAGAACCCTAATTCTCACGCTCACTTATACTATGATAAGCTGCATACCTACCTCGCATATGCCGGAGTGCAAATTACACCTGACTTGGAGTTACCACCTTTTAATCAAGGAGAGCTTGATAGTGACATCATCTCAGCTAATCTGGTGGGCCCAACAAGCAAGCAACCTGCGTCAGGCACTTCCATGAAGCTTACAAGTCTCAATTTGAAAATAGAAGGAAACCTTCGTTGGAAAGTCGGTCCATTCGTGTCTGGCTGGTATAAACTAGAAGTCAATTGCATGACAATGCAGATCAACAGACCAGGCATGCCAGTGCCAGCAAGTTCAGTTCAAGAGGCTGAATGCTCTACAAATGTTTAGTACAAATTATTGTATACTCGTGCGGTGTTTTGGCACCACATGAAGGAATTGACATTAAGCAACAGTTGAAAATTATGTCATAACCATGCTCCGATTGGTGTTATGTTGGATTAGTTTGATAGGATTAATAATTGGTCCGGAGTCATACTCGCTGATTCATAGCGACTCATATTTGGGACTCTGGGTTCACAATGTGTAAACGCACTTTAGAGATAGGCTTAGGTTATGTTGTTATTGTTGGAGATGCAGGGGTATATTGAGGGTTTTGACGAGTGCAGTGTAGATACATCTGGTTTTCATGTATGAATTTAATATAGATGCATATTAAGTTCTTGTTGCTTCGAAATTGATGATAATGAGAATTATATTTAAATAAAGGGCGTCTGAAAGAACAGTTCTATTTTGAGTAATAAGACACAAAATACATCCATAAAACTGGGTTAATAGCAGCACGAATGTTTGAATCATCTTTTATGGTGTCAAAACTTCAAAGCCATCAATAAGAATAGAAGATGAATTGAAAAGGAGAAGAAGAAACAAAAGTAATAGGCCCCAGGCCCCCAAGGCCAGACATCTGCTAGAAAGTGCAAAAGCTTGACACTTGAAATTGCAGTTTTACAATTACAACAACATAATACCCATGTAAGTGCAAATGCAGGATGTGGGGATCCTTAGTGCATAAGGAAAGCCATTTTAATTGTCACAAGTGCAACGCATTATATCGACGTCAAACTACAATGCCAGAGAACTGATGAAGTTTCACTAATCATTTAGCTACATCTGTTGTAATAATAGAGTGATTTCGCCATGGTACAGATATTTTATAACTAATGAAATTGGTTAAGTTTACTGAATTTCCTTTTCATACGCCGCAAATTGTAGGATCAGAAATAAACTTGCAAGTTACAAAAAGTGAATGAGTTAGTTTCTGATTTTTCTTGCTTGTTGACCAGCCCATTATACGGCCTTCTTATATAAAAGGGTATTACCTTGTAATTTGGGCTTAGTAGTTTTTTTTTTTTGTCACATATAAAGGAGAAGGGTCTATGGTGAAATATAGGAAAAAGAATGGGCCGACATTATTGAAGTAGGCTATATGTAATATGCCTACAGGCTACAGCCTACATGCCCTGTATCCTTTCTTACTTTTTCCTGTCTCTCAGGTGGAAGTTCAACTCCAGGACTGGAGTAGCACTCGAGTAAGATTGGATTTCAGCACCCTGTGTTAACTACACAGTAACAAAAAAAAAAAAACTGTTCCTAACAATCATAAAAAAAAACAAAAAACATAAGCGATAGGGTCCGTATCCACTACCAACTTTTTTAGGTTGGTAGAGTGGCAACATTTGATCCGAGCCGTTAGATCTAATCTCGACGGTTAAAATTTTTCGGGCCTATCAATCTGGTTTCATGCACGGGGCTCCCTTAACCGTGGAAATTAGATCTAACGGTTCAGATCATAGGTCGGCGCTCTACCAATAAAAGGTTGGTAGAGGATGTGATTCCTAAGCGATATATGAAGCTGAAAATAACCTTCCTACAGGTATTTAAGATGATAAATTTCAATATAAAGGGATATCTAATAACCCCAAATTCGGAAATAATTAAAACTAAGCAGAAAGAAAAGGGATCGAGTATAGGGGTGGATAACGTGTATCACGGAAACGGAATGGGGTTGTTCCGTTTCCCGTTCCATTTCAGTAACGGTACGAATCAAATGATTCGTGATTCGTTCTGTTTGGACGGAACGTGGTGGAACGACTATATTTACACTATAAAATGCACAAACGAATCACGAAATGCATTCCGTTAATCCGTTCCGTTTGCGAAACGAAATGAAATTTCATCCCGTTACACGTTCCATATGGACGAAACAGAACGATTTCGCATATTCGCGGTATACCGCGCCCACCCCTGATCGAGTAATCAGTATCCGGACCAATAAAAATATATAATTTCAGATGTGAAAGTTTAATAGTTTATACAAGGCGTGATGCACATCCGTTAGTTCACAAGTTCAGAAGGAACAATTTTTGAGAGAATCAAATCATAATCTGAATTTTAAAATCTATGTAGTTTGGTGATATCCTCACTATATCAAATACAATATTCAGGTTCAATTCAAAGATACCCACCAAGAGTACCTTTTTTTTCCCTAAGATTATTTGGTGAAAAAGGACAGTTAACAAGTTTTCAAAAAATATAATTTACAAAAATCTGCAGAAAGAGAACCAAAAGCAAAAAATCTTATATCGCGTATAAGCAAGTGTCATTATGTAAAACAATATCACAGAAATAATCAACAAATATAGAACTCAAATTGTAAATTTTCTCGGCCTCCCACCACTTGCAAACAAATATATACCAACGAAACTTACAAAGCAACAAATTCAGGTGAATTGCACTTGAAAAATAAAGAAAAAAGAAGGGTGAATTTTGGTATGCTACTTTCCATTCCATGCACAGTCAGCAAATCCAATTCCATGAAAGAAAAAGGGAACAAGAGAGCAGAGGATTGGAGGAAAGACAGAGAAGGCAGAGGATAGCATGAGAGTCACATGATGCCCATGTTTCTTCTCCATAATAAATGTTAGATGATCTCATTTAGAACCGCTCCGCATTTGGCTCTTGTTCGTTCAGATCCCTATACAGGAACTGAAAATCCAAATCGGATAAAAGAGGAGGAATTGTTAGCAAATTATTAAAGCAAAAGAAAAATTAATAATTGGCAATGATATTAAATTATCAGCTAGCAGCTGAGGTTTATCATTTAATTATTTTTTGAGAAGTTTTATTGTTTACTAATTAATATATATATACTGTCTAGGTAATTTCATGTCATTATTTGTATTGGTCCTTTTCTTTTCTTTTCTTTTCTTTTGCACAAAGTATTGGTCGGTTGATTTGAGGTTCGTTCAAACCAAACTAAAAACAGTTCAACCAACAAAGTAAGTCGATCAACCAAATCATTATGGAAAATTGGCCGGTTCAATCTAAATCGAACCAAATAAATCAAATTTAAATTTTGCTAAGCAGAAGTAATGATAAATTCAAATTTTACCTATTAATTTGGAATTAACTCTAAAATACGTACTAATATGTTAATAATAACAACAACAATAAAATTATTATAATTATAATAATTATTATTGTTCTTATTATTATTTACTAAATTTTAATTTATTTGATGTGTCCGTATTATTAGATCTCATTATAAAAACCGGACTGTACCAAACTACCAATACAGAAAAGGAAAATTGAACAAGCATAATATATAAACCGAATTGAATCGAAAATCAAACTGTTTTGACAAGCCTTTAGGTCAGCTAAAATCAAACTAACAGAGCTTAATTTTGAATAATATAATTACGGGGGATCTAGATTTAGTTTGAATTGCCTCAATTAAAAAGAATAATTGACTTAGCTGTCTTCTCAGATGATCGATCCCATCTTGATCAAATTATCTTTGTTATATAAATTTTCAAATTGAGCCCTATTTTAACTTGCATGTGTATATTTAATTTTCTTTCTATCCCATATGAGTAACTGAACAAGACAGATCCTTCAATTGGTTCTAGCGTGTGTAATTAAACTGCAAAATAATTAATGTCAACTAGCTTAGTGTTGACTATATTTAATCTTTTGAATTAAGTGTCACTTATGCTAGTAGAGATGCATCTATAAATAATTAGTTCGTTTTTTTTTACAAAGAGTAAGAATTCAACGGCCTTTATAAACTTCAGTTGAAGTTAAGTTTAATTTGAAAAACGCTCAATTATACGACTGATCAGCACAACAAACTTAAAGACATAATAATTATGTTATTTTTGGACAAACGGATTCTTCCGGTTTAAAATAACAGAATTAACAACAACTAGCATAAGGAATGTCCTCATATGTGGGCAAATAAAGAAACAAAACAATGTTAGACAATAAAAATATTATGTTTCTTAATTTACCAGCGATACAAATAGATGTGTTATTCAATTTATTTCTATATTAGATGGAAAACCAATCAATAGTGTTGCTTCAGCTGGCGATTGATATCCAACCACAGATCAAACCAATCGAACGATATAAATCTCTGTTTACACGCTAGACCTAGCGTGTTATACATTCGCATGCGTGCGTTTATAAGTAGTAAGTATAGATTAACATAATTCTTTAAAATAAAATAATCTGATCAATGAAGAAGATATAAACGGTCAGTAAGGAAACAAGACTTTAAAAGAAACAAAAAATGTCATGGAGTATTTTGTGCTGAATTTTCTATCTCTAAATGAAAACATGGATCAAAGCCTTAAAATTATTATTTTTAATCAATCATACTCCAAATCGATAATAATCAAATAAATTTTTATATTGTAGCCTTTTTTGGATAAGGTGTAGGGGTGAAAATGGATCGGATACGGTCAGGTAGTGGTCAAATCATATTCCCATTCAATTTTTTTTAATATACGGATACGAATATTGATATAATCAAATACGGATACAATTCAAATATTAACCGGATGCGGATATGATTCGGATATTGTCAGATACACAAATGAATACGGATATATTTTATCGGATACGAATTGCAATTTAATCGCTCTTAATTTAGTTATATATATAGTACTTTTTTTAAATTTCATAGTGTATATGAAAGTTTATCGCATAAGTCAATTGGAAACGAGCCATAAAAGTATTACTAATCAATAATAAATTTATTCCTTAACTTGATTTCAAAATAAACAGAAAGATTCTTTATTTTGATTACAAATTTTTATTAGTCATAATTATATATTTTTTTATAATCTATACAAAAATCCAAATTAAAGATCTATACGTAAATCACATTTGTACATATTTTATTTACTCTAGTAGCTGTTAATATAATAAATGCCTTAAACTGTCTATTGACAAATGTATAATTGTTGTAGTGGTAGTGTGGTAGAGGCGCTGGCTCATATATAGCAAATTAGCAATTCTTGTGTTCGGTCCCCAGTATTCGGATCCGGATACTTACATCCGAATCCGTTTTCATCTCCTAACGAAATTTTTGACAGAACATGTACTATACACACATAATGCCATATCTACGCAAACTATTATTAGATGCCTAATAAGACCCAATTCAATAGTTGTTAACCCGTTTTTCAACTTCTCAATTGGGTGAGATCTAGGGTTGTATATGAGCTGAGTTCGAGCGAGTTGGAGACAACTCAAACTCAGCTCAGTTGTAACTCGAGCTGAGTTGAGCTGAGTTAGAAATACTTTCAAGCTTTTTAAGCTAGCTCAAACTCGACTCATCCCAAACTCGAGCTAGCTCATTGCCTCATGAGTTAGCTTGGAATAAATATATATCGTTCAAATTTTATTTATTTAATCCATATGTTATTCTAGTATTAAATATTTTTACATATACAATATTGTAAACAATAAAATTGTTGTATTTTATATTTTTTTATTGATTTGAAACAAAATATGTATTGAAACTCAATCTATCATATGTAATATTATCTAAAATAAAAATATATAAAAAAAATTCTTATTATTAATTTATAAATTTTTAATACTCATAAATTATGTTGATAATATATATTTGAAATATAAATTTATTATGTCACGAGTCAACTCACGAGTTGCGAGCTGAGTTGACCTCAACTCAAACTCGACTCGTCAACTAACCGAGTTAGTTCAGCTCGAGTTCTACCAACTCGAGTTCAGTTGGCTCGAGTTGCAATCGAGCTTTTCTGATTCGAGTTCGAGTTAGCTTACGACTTACGAGTTTTTTGCTCACCCCTAGTGAGATCTGGAAATTCAGATCCGCTGCCGCGCGACACAGCGTGTCGCGCGGTACGCTGGCCGTCTGATTAAGATCCAATGGACAAGGGAGCCCCGTGCATGTAACCTAGATTGATAGGCCCGTAAAAAGTGAACCGTCCGATCAAGATCAGACGGCTCGTAGTGCGCTACACGCTGTGTCGCGCAACAGCAGAGTCTGATTGGAGATCTGGTCCATCTGGAATTCTGCCGTTCTGGACACAGGTTCGGATTATTTTAATCACTGTATTCAATTGTTAATTTGATTTTAGAGCAAAATGAGGATCCCACACAAGCACCATTCTCTATTCTCCCTCGTGCAAGCTATCAGAGTAGGTCACAGCATAGGCCTACATTGTCATTATCACTAGCCACTGCCATATTCACAGATCAGAGCAGTATCTGAGATGGTTGTTCTATGCTTTGGATTTGGCGCTGTTTTCATTTTGTTTTTCTTTTCAATCCCTTGTTAACTGAAGCTATTTCTGAGATGCAATTTTGTTTGTTGCGATGGAATAGTTCGCCTGATTATGTACATTTATGTCTCTGTACAACATACTCTGTGCAAATACATGCACGTATCCTTAACAATCATATATCGTCAACTGTTGAAGTCAATAAAATATTAGAAAAAAGCCTCTCTTTTTTTTTTCCCTTCATCCACTGTTGCCGAGTGAGTATTATTTATTGTTTTGCGTAATAATTTAAGACTTTTTAATTAAAAATTATGTCTTACTGTTTGCAAGTCAATATCAATAAAAAAAAGTTTTCATTTCTTTATTAGAATTTAAAAGGTTATTATTTTATTAGATCAATAGAATAATGAGCATATCACCTACTGTTGCTTCAAGCAATTTAATTGATTCTTGGTAATATTGTCAGTCAATTATAATAGTAACTGTTTTACATAGAACAATTGATGCTTCTAGCAATTCTATTTGGTTAAAGTAAAATCAATTGAACCTTCTCCTTTCAAAACATTATATAACATAAGGTTTCTGTGTGCAATGTAAGGAGAAAAATGGAACTGCTATATATATGTCCAAACTCTACGAAAATAGGCAAATCAAATAATTTTGAAAATAAGTTTTGAATTATATTCGTTACCAAGTTTAATGAATGCAATTCAATTTTCTACAACGGCGCAAAAATACACTTATGATTTAGTTCGCATTGAAATACTTAGGATATACTTACAAACTTCCTTTTGGTTTGTCTCCTTCTTTTTTTTAATTAAATTTTTTTATTTAGGTTTAATTCTATCCGTATATCCTCCATGGCACTGTCAGAATACGGTTGGATAGTCTGTTTTTATAATTCATGCAAGTACTATAAACAATAAAATCAATAATGATGGTAGTATTATTCAAATAAATGAATAACCACCCTTTTATCGAATACTAATGCTATCAAGGCCTACTAGTCTATTTAATATTTCATGTATAATAGTATTAATCCTTATCATCAGTAGGTAAGATTCACTGTTCAAATTATACTGTACCAATTTATGAACTCATGAGTTATGATCTATAATTTTTTTAAATTTCTTGCTAATCACCATTTCCTCAGACTATAAGGAATATATATATATTCTTTCAAGGACACTGCCCCCCCCCCCCCAATAAAAATAGTTCTATACGCAGTAGACAAAAAAATATGGTCCAAGTACTTAAGTAAGATTATCCTATATACGGAAAAGGTAAGGTAAAAAGATGCTGTTTCTCAAATCTCAATTAGAAAATTATACATCGGTACAAGATGTAAAAGGCAAGGACTTCCGGATTATAATTCTTACGCAGATCTACTTAAATGGCTCAAAAAAAATAACTTGCAAAAGTAAAATAAAATATATTGCTCCAAAAATGGAGGGGGGGGGGGTGTATTCTATCCTTAATACAAATCCAATACATAAAAGTAACAAAAAAATAAAAATTTTAAACTCAAATAGGATAATATAACCAGGAATCTCTAATATTTTCCTTTTTTAAAATGAAAATATTATACATACTATAGCAGTATAGCTAACTAAGGACCACATTAGCACAAATGCATTTTGGAATTTGATCAGAAATAGCCGAATAGGTACCGCTCTCCCGAAATTAATTAATATAAAAATTTCGACCCAAAAAATTTTAATATACAGAATTATTTATTTTTTTTTTAATAAGAAGAAAGTTCCAACGCGTTTCAGAAGCGAGCATTCGAATTCCCCTCCGTACGCGTTTATAAAACGCGCTCCAACCCTCCCAACGTGTTTTATAAACGCGTACGAAGGGGAGATGCTGTCCACTTTCCTCTCGTTTGTCAGAGCTTCGTACGCGTTTATAAAACGCGTTGGGTGGGTTGGAGCGCGTTTATAAAACGCGTTCGAAGGTATATTATTTAATTTTTAGGAAAAAAAGTACAAGCATGCTCTGATAAAGACTGCAAAAGACATGACAAGATTTGATTTTACAATGTCATTTTTGAACTGCTGAAATTATTTATAAAAGCAGTCATTGTTGAATTAGAATGCACAAACACCCACTACCTCCTTCTTGTTAAAACCTTCAGTACAATGGACAAAGGAAATAGCTCTAACTCAAATAATGATGTTCCAGACTATCGAAGAGCAACCCGCATTGAGTATTGGCCAACTTTCTACCATTACCCTGCCAATAGAAATCAACCAGAAAACGGAGAATACGAGGCAATTTGTCGCTCTTGTTATCGCACTTTGAAATACAACATCCATGAAGACACGACTGAAGAGGGAGACGTGCTCGAGTTAAAAATACACTACCAATGGCACATTAATGGTGGGCCGGAAAGAGAACAGAAGGAGTACCAGGAGCGGCGATGGCGGGAACACGAAAAGAATCTGAACCGACAAAGGCGATATGACTGGTACAAAAAATATTACACAAAACCTCAACCCATCCCCCAACAACAACCGAAACCCTACCTCTCGTCTGAACCAACTCACTGGACTGTTTACGAGAAAATATACAACTTTAATGGAGACCACACAGTGACCTGTACAAGGTGTGCTCAAGTTTTCAATTACAAAGAAAACATATTGCGTGACCACTACCATGAGCACAAACGTCACGACGAGAATGAACAAAGAGCTCGGGACATAGAGACGCAGAGGATTATTAAAGAAAGAAATGAAGAAATGGATCGTAAACAAAAAATTAGGGAAGAAGAGGCAAGGAAAAAAAGGCTCAAAAAATCAGAGCAAAAATTGAGAGAAATGAATAAGAGGGATGAACTTCGACAAATTGCGGCAAGCCGAATGGCAGAGATAGAAAAAGAAGAAACCGAAGCGGCTTTTTGGAACGAAGCCGCTCAATTCGTTGACAACAGTATTCCGAGTAATCAACAAGAAGATGATGCTGCTTTTTGGAACGAAGTCGCTCAGTTCGCTGACAACACTGGTGCGAGTAATCAACAACAACCGAATGATGAAGATGAGCAACCATGGTGGGATGAAATTCTACAACATGTAGATAGTCAAAATCTCTAAATATTTATATCATTGTAATATTTATGTGTTTTATTATTATGGTTGTTAATGTAATTTAGTTGGAATTGTTAATGCAATGTTTTATTTTTATGGTTGTCTTTTATTTCCTCTATTTTTTGTAGTGCTTTGCACTAAAAGTTGTGGTTTTAATGTGTTGACGTTTAATGGATAAAAGTTGTTGTTTGGAGTATTTCATTTATTGGCGTTTCAATACATAAACGTTTGGAGTGCTTTGCACTCCGAATTTTCAAGTCATAATAATACACAAGTCAATCATCACAAGTCATAATAAACAATCCAATAAATACACAAGTCAATCACAAGTCATAAACGAAAAATAGTCAATCAACATCAGTAATACACAAGTCAATCACAAGTCCATAAACGAAAAATAAAATCAACATCAGTAATACACAAGTCCATAAAAAAAAACTGTCATCATCAGCAATAAAATCAGTCCATCATCATAACTAATGCCGCCGCCTCCTCCTAGGTCCCGAAGGTGAAAATATGTCAATCACCTTCACTGCACGCCTATCTCGTCCAGCCGGGGCAGTAACGTCTCCTGAGTCAGTGGACTCTGTATCCCCATCGTCCTCCTCCTGGAGGTCCTCCTGCTGGTCCTGCTGAGCCTCCTGCTGTATGGGCCCAAACTCAACAGGCTGCCCAGCCTCCTGAGGAGTCGCTATAGGGACATAATCACCCTCCTCATCTCCGGCCGTCCGTAGCAATGTGCTGAACGAGTCTGTCCCTCCCATACTACCAGACGGAGTGCCAAATGATGGAATAGAAGAAGGCGTAGGCACTGACGGTACAGTAAATGGGGGAACAGTAAATGCAGGAAAAGAGGAAGGCATACCAAATGGTGCAAAGGAGTACGGTGGAGGATCATGAGGCTGGAAAATGCCAATGGGATCCTGAGAAATGCCAGCAAACTGCGAGGTCGATGCTGATGCACTATGCATGGATGGAGTAGGACCTGAGGATGGAAACTGAGTAGGAAAGAACGTGCGTGGTCCTAAAATATCATCTAATCGCCCGGTATTCAGTCGACCATCCTATAATATTAAAAAAAACAATGTGAATATAAATAAATTAGTATCTAAAATTGAAACTTGCATATAAACGAATACTAACCGCATGCATCAGATCCTCCGCCTGAAGGTCTGTGGGTACAGTCGGACGTGCAGAAGAAGACTCGTCCCCAGAATCTGGTATGTCCTCAATATTTGTTGGAAGTCCTCGCTGCTCCAACAAATCCTCCAACCTGTAATTTTTAAATTATTGAATTGAAAATGCAAAAAACGCAATCAAAAAATTAAATTATTTAAAATTACCTCAGAGGGATGGAAGCATCATGCAACTGCGAACGACAGTTGGCGAGAATTGCCTTTCCCACCCTTCTGCACCCCTTCTTCACAACCAGTCCCAATGCATGAAGTGCATTCTTCAGCGCAGAGTTGCCCTGCAATTTACGAGAATAATGACATATTGCACAATTCCATTTACCAATCATACATTTCCATATTTAAAAAATTAAGATGTACCGTATTGCGAAGTCTGGACCCCATGTTTGTGTACTGCCTCTGAGCAAGAGGCAGCTGCTGAGTGCGCTGGAGACGTGCCTCGGCATCCTCTCGTGGCGTGGGTCTCTCGGAGGCACTGTATCGCCAAAACCATCGGAAGTACCGAAGCGTATCAGTATCAGTCCAGGATCGAGTCTCCAGCTGGCGTGTCTGTAATGCCTCGTCAGTCCACTCAGCATATGCACTCGCAAAAATGGTAGCAAAATCTGGACGATCTCGATAGGTACCGTGCTGGAAACCCAGCAGGTTGTGTGTCACGTCCCAACTCTGTTAAAATAAACACGTTAGTTCTTTACTCTAATTAAATTGAAGTTGATCGTATGATAAATCAGAAAAATATAGCAAACGTACCACAGGTAGTGGAGGAGGAGTAAACTGGTACAGCCCAAACTGATGCCTACAACGGTCGGGGTAGTAGTAGGCAACAATGTGGTAGAAAATGAGCGGCAACCGAACATGCTCCGCTATGGAACCCTGCTGTGCTACCCGTGGCATAAGAGCTCTGTCGAGTACGTACGGAAACCAGTTGACGTCTTCAACGTTCAACACGGCTAGGTAGTCCCGTGCGTTCTCCACTGCCCCGCGGTGCTGGCTCCGTGAGAAAGACCGAGCTTCGCCCCATTTCCTGAAAATTTTGAAGGTTAGGATTGATGTGTTGTAATTTGCATAATATTATTGAAAAATTATTATAAGTTATTACCTGCCATACGGCACACATGAATCTAGGTCAGGCTGTCCTAATCCACCGATAGGAGCAACCTCTGGGCGACAAACAGGGAGGTATGACCATGCCCAAAACAATAGTAGCATCCAAGGTCCCGTCACAACCTTGAAACGCATGGAGGCACGGTCCAAAGCACGATATAGACAAGCAAGCGTGGCACCTCCCCAATTGAAGTCCGGAACTTCATTCAAATTGCCCTGCATTTAAATTAAACAACGCATTGAAAAAAAAATAATTTCAACATTGAAAATAACAAAATTAAATTGCAACATTCAAAATAATTTCAACATTTCAGTGTATTAACAAAAGTATTATGTGTTAACAAATACTAATTGAATTCTACTATTTTCGTAAAGAAAAAAAAAATTATTTAAGTTAAGAAAATTATACCGATACGAGCTCTAAAAAGTATGCTGGGACGGAATTCTGAGAAATATCGGGAAACATCAACGTCCCAAATAGCTCTAGAGCCACTGCACGCGTATATCGGTCTAACTCCTCACCAGGAGCATCTGCCGGTGGCGCCACCCCGCAATTTTGCCGCAACCATTTCAACTTGATGTTGTTGCCCACAACAACATTGCCCCTGCATTGTACAAATTTAGAATAATCAATACAAGTAAGCAATGCATATATTGAATATGCAAAATCAATATTGCATTCGTATTTTTTTCACTTACTCCCTGCTACTCCTTTCTCGGTGCCACTCTCCCAAATCTTCATGAGGATAAAGATTTGCACGAATCTTTTCCTCCCAGGGCCCTCTCGTATTCGATCTAACTGGAATGCCAGTCGAGCGCAAACCATATAAGAAGGCAACATCCTGGTAACAATTACAAAATACGTTAATATTACGAAAATATAACATTTAATATTACGAAAATTAATATTCAAATTTGAATTTTAAATATAAAGTTTAAATTAATGTTAGAATTAATTGTGATAATTAATACGCCAAAACCATATGTTAGAATTAATTGTGATAATTAATACGAAAATTATATTAAAAAAAAAATAATATCAAGTTTAAATAAATTACCTGTAGAGTAACGGTCATCTCTCCAACGGGAAAATGGAAAGTATGCGTCTCTGGACGCCAAAACTCGACCATTGCCTTCAGTAATGGCATGTCGATGTTGACATGCTTCACCTTCATAATGTGACTGAGCCCCAGTTTGATCAGCCTTCCCTCAATCCGTTCGTCCACCTTAATTGTTCGCTTGTGCGATCTCAACTCCAAATGTTTTTCACGCTGCAATTTTTAATACAATTTTTAAGTATTTACAAGCATTTAAAATAAATACAATTTATAATACAATTTATAATAAGCATTTTCGATTAATTTTTTACTACAAATTATAATAAAAATTTAATATACAATTTATAAGTCTATTAAGAAATCTAAATTATTAAATAAAAAAAATATAAATTAACATAAAAAAAATCTATTACCTCCTCAAAAGACAAACCAACGAGATGGTCGTTATCCGTAACGAACAAAACCTGTTGGTTTTCTGCGTTGGCCGGTTGCACAGGTGGAATGACATTTTGCGCGCTCGGACGGGCTGCGCGACGCCTACGTCTTTTTGGCCGCTGGGTGGAGGCTGCTTCGGTGGGGGGTGCTTCGGTGGGAGGTGGTGAAGCACCAGAAGGACCAGCCTCATCTTCTGCTGAACTCATCTGATTCAAATAATATAAGAACAACAATTTAAAACAAAAATTAATGTAATAATTTTTTAGCTAATTGGACAAAAAACGAACAAAACCAAAATTTTTTTTCTATATAATTGACATTTTTACAATAATTACTTTTGCATACAATTTCCACTAATTCCATACAATTTACTAAAATTTCGACTAATTTCCATTCAATTTGCATACGAATTACAGTAATTTGATAATAAATTCCTACACAATTTCCATACAAATTCCACTAAATTCCGTAAAAATTCCATGAACATTTTACTAAAATGTCCAATAATATTTCCAATAATTCCATACAATTTATGTTACTAAAATTGTGTACTCACTTTATTAAAATGTCCAATTTCCATACAAATTCCATACAAATTTCCATACAAATTTCCACAATTTCCACAATTTCCATAATAATCCATACAAATAGGTAAATGCACAATTTCCATAATCATCCATACAATTTCAATAATTTCCATAACAATTTTCCACAATTTCCAAAATTTCCATAATCATCCATACAATTTCCACAATTTCCATACAAATTTCAATAATAATCCACAATAATAATCCACTAATTTCCACAATTTCAATAATATCCATAATTTTCAGTAAATGCAAAATCAAAACCTCGATATCGGCGTACGTTGTCTTTCGAACTCCTCTTCTCTTCGCACGGTAACCACCTCCGGCCTCCTCTTCTCTTTCGACGGCCGCAACCTCTTTTCTCCGGCGAACTCTACTCTTTCTCCGGCCGCAACTTTCTTTCTCTTCGCCCTTCTCTTCTTCTCTTCTCCCTTCTCTTCTCTCTTCTTCCTTCTCTTCTCCCTTCTCTTCTCTTCTCCCTTCTCTTCTCTTCTCTCTTTTTTTCTTTTTCTCTTTCTCTGGACTGACTGAAGCGACGAAGAAAGGAAAAAAAACGGTCAGAACTGGTTTTCGAAAAATTACCACCTTCCTACGCGTTTATAAAACGCGCTCCAGGACTCCGAACGCGTTTTATAAACGCGTACGAAGGTGTCAGCTCCTCAAAAGGCGTAACTGAAGGGGCGAACTTATCTCTCCCTCGTACGCGTTTATAAAACGCGTTCGGAGGGCTGGAGCGCGTTTTATAAACGCGTACGGAGGGGAATTCGAATGCTCGCTTCTGAAACGCGTTAGAACTTTCTTCTTATTAAAAAAAAAAATAAATAATTCTGTATATTAAAATTTTTTGTGTATTAATTTTTATATTAATTAATTTCTGACCGCTCTCGGTACAAGTGGGCTCAAGATTTGCACAGGTCATAAAACGACCGTCCCACATTTATGGGCTTTTATCATTTTTGTCTCTTTCTCTGGAATCGCGCCAACCCACATGCATTTCCTCCTGGTTAAAACCTTATTTTGATTTTCAAAAGGAAGGAAAATGATTCAACTGATCCCCAAGGCCCCTACTGAAAATACAATTAATTGAATTGGTTCTACTTTTCTCAACTTTCAACTAGAGTACAATCATGGTGTTGGAAGAAAAAAAAATTGTTGAATGCCTAATTTAAAGCAGAGTCCTGCATTTCTTTGTTTCAACATTTTATTTATGTGCAGAGGATTTACCATGATGTACACTGTTTGAATTAAATTCGGCCAGAACCTTGTCTAGTTTCCTATTTTCTTTTCAGAAATGCACCAATGACACTTGGCTTGTGGCTACCTCCTCCATTCATAACGACCAGTCTCAAAATATACTGCCTAATCAAACATGAAAGAAACTCAATCATCCTTGCCCAAAATAACACTTCTTAAAAAATTTCAAACTCATAATTTGTTACAAAACTTTTCTAGCAAAAGAACGGATTAATTAGAGAAACAAAATTAGTGACAAATTTATCATAGCATCAATAAATTAAAATAATCTGATTGGAGACTTCTTAATGTTTTTAAGAAAATCAAATTATTTGATGATATTAACTATGAGAAACAATCATTCAAATAAAATTATGAGAAACAATATGATAGTAATTTGAAACTATCAAACAAAAATTAATTCAGAATAACTCATCATACAACATTTAATTGATGACTTGTGATATTTAAGTGTTGTCATCCTTTATTTCTTTAGTGTTTATTTCCCGCCTTTTTCTTGGGCGATGGATGTAATATTCTGAGTTACGACACATTCTCCACTTCGCACTCCATTTGAATTTACATCTCTTTATTTCAATTGGACGCTTATGGGTCTTAATGTTTTTTCATTTAAAGAGATATATTTTATTATATAAGATGTGTGAATGACTCAAAAGATGTGATTAAAAGATGCATATTTTTAACATATATTTTGTATGGTGTCCTTTAATAGATGTCCCACAAAAAAATACAATCAAGCGAATACTTTAATAGATGAGACTGAAAGGGTGCCTTATCTTAAAATATATTCCATATGGTGTCATTTAAAGGATATTACACCAAAGGGTGCAATGGAGTGGATTCCTTCTCTACCAAAGGGTGTCAAAATAAATTTTTTATAAATAGTACCTCATGTATTCAATTTTTCATCAATTATTTTTCATATATAAAATGACAAACATTATTTTTCATATAGCACATCACTCTCAAATAAAATCTAGGTGTGTTACGTGTGCGAGTCACGAAAATTTGGCATATAACAAATTCGAAGACGGAAAATACATTGGGGCAAGAATTTTGTTCTATTGTATAGTAAGGTAAATTTTTTATGAATTTTATTTTTACATTTAAAGATTTTTTAAAAATTGTATACCAATAATAAAGATATGTGGATGACCTCAAAAGGGTGAGATTAAAAGGTGCCTATTTTAATATATATTTTGTATGGTGCTCTTTAATAGATGTCTTACCAAAAGATGCAACCTTAATAGATGAGATTGAAAGGGTGCATATCTTAAAATATTTCCATATGGTGTCATTTAAAGGATGTCTCGCCAAAGGGTGCAATAGAGTGGATGCCTCCTCCACCAAATGGTGCCAAAACATTATCTATAAATAGTACCTCTCTTATCCATTTTTTCATTAATCATTTTCCATTTATAAAATGACAAACATAATAGATATCATCACTCTCAAATAGAAATCTAGATGTGTTATGTGTGCCGGTCATGAAAAATTGACATGTAATAAATTCAGGGATGGAAAATACATGGGGGCAAGAATTTTGTTCTTTACAGAGTAAGATAATTTTTTATGAATTTCATTTTTACATTTAAAGAATTTTTAATTTTATATCGAAAAATATAGAATATATGTAATGGACTACTATTCAATGTATTATTGTTTTCATTTTACTGATTCATTTTTATTGAATTTATAATTTTATAATTATTACTCTTCCTTCGTGAGAAAAATATCAGTTTATCAAATCATCTATCAATTAAAAAAAATTGACGATACAATTTTTCATATATTGTTTACAATAAAACTTAATATTGTCGAGCGAAATTCGACTTATAGATCTAGTGTGTTTAATTTGTCCAAGGACCAATGTAATATTAAAATGATGTTACTCTTTTGTGGTCCTTATCATGTTGGTAATTGTAATATTTATAATCATACATGTACTATTTAGAATTGGCAAAAGACATTTTTTTGTACAAAAAATTTACTAAATACATTTTTTTTAAAAAATATTACGTTCTAAATTTATATATTTTGATCAGAATAAAATTTAAAATAAAACTCTAGTTTATACAAAGTGAAATATGTAAATATGACATGTGGCTCGAATGCTTGTATACGAGAAAGCATTCGAGTCCCAAAAGATTTTTTAATTGTTTGACTTGTTCCGTTATCTCGTTTCGAGCAAAGCCATTACTCCTCGACTGTATCTGACTATCTGTATGTCCCACTTACGACCATATTTTAAGAAAAAAAATTATGACAATATATATTTAAAAAGATTAATTGAATTCGGTTGTGTTTCCATCGCCATAGCGTTTGACGCCATCTTGACTTTTTACCACCGTCTTATCTTAAAAAAATTCTAAATTCCTAATTAAATAAAATAATTAATTAAATAAATAATTATATAAATCATTACAATAATCAGAGATAATTTCCTCCGAGGCTACATGACAAATTTACACTGAGAACGAAATCGCCAAAAAGTCCACTTCCAATAAAATTTGAGATGGCCTAAAGTCAGCCACGATTGACGGATGCAACCGTCAGTTACGATCAAATTTTAATTTTCGAGATTCTAACAATCGATCCGAACCATTCAATGTGTTTTCCATATTGAAATATCGTTGGAGACAAAATTTTATATTTTTCTGAAATTTTTTAGTATTTGTTTGATATTTTACAAAATTCTTAATCTAAACAATTCTGGACCCTTCAATAACTATGATTTTTAAAAATCTCAAAAAAATAGTAAATAAAATCAGAAAAATGTAAAATTTGATCTCCAATTAGATTTCAATATGAAAAACACATTGAACGGTTCAGATCGACTGTTAGAATCTCGAAAATTGAGATTTGAATTTGATCGTAGCTGACGGTTGCATCCGTCAGTCGTGGCTGATTTTAGCACATCTCATAAAATTATTGATATGTATGACTTCTTAATAAGTTATAGAGCTAAACTTAAATTAATAGATACAAATATAATTTTTATTTTCAATTTGAATAAACTAGCAAATACAATACAATTTTGCCTTATATATTTATTAAGTAATATCACAGACTTTTTCATTTTAAATCTGATTGAATATGGAATACTTCTGACATTTTATTACTATGTTTTCTGTTATATCCATAATAGTCCTCATGCTCCCTCTTCCATGCTTCATGCTTCATTTCTGGCCCCGTCCATGTAAATACAGAAAATGATATAATTATTTATTTTAAGATACTGACAAACAAATATACAGTTTTAAATTCAGTTGGTTAAGATAGGAATGATTCCTCGACTATTTCTTATGAACCATTTGTTTATGCTTTGCAAGCTGCAAAACTATTTAATTTACTGCTAAATAGCATTGTATAACAAGTTGATGCCGCTAAGATCCTAGAAATGAGAGTCGATATCAGTTTGTTTTTTTTAAATTAAAAATAAAACATAGAAAGAGAGAGAGAGAGAAGAAGCGAGAACGAGAGTTGATACCTCTGCTTCAATTGTTGTTGATTAAATAGATGTGTTAATATACGCGTGAGTAAAAAGTTTTCTCAAAATTGAACCATCGAGGTCACAATCCATCAATGGAAAGGGGGTTTATGATAGAATAAGTACAATCTAAATTCATACGAAACATAAATATTTAAATAATTATCATTAGTTATGTTTTATTAATGTTTTGACTTTACATAAGCGAAAAGTTACGACATTTTGAACATGTGATGTTTTTATTAAATGATATATTTTTGACAATGTCTAAATATTGAATTTCCAAACTAATGATTTCCATCAAATAAAGGAAAATTTTTTTTACTTTTTAATTTTTCATAGTTCAATACTTTGAGGGGGAAAAAATGGAAAATTTTAGATTTTTTAATTACAAAAAAATGTGAAAAATGGAAATGTGATGGAAGCACACACACACACACACATATATATATATATATATATATATAGAATTATTTGAATCCACCTTTTTCGGTAAATATCCTAGTTACATTTTGTTTTTCTTTTGAAACGCTTTGTGGAGGCTTCGGAGAAAAAATTACAGACTCTGGTTAAATAGCTACTACCATTATTGTACATTTGACGACGAAGTAAATATGAATGGATTTGAATAATGATACTGTTGGTTTTATATGTCAGAGTGGCTGCAAACTGTAATTAATGTACATTTGACCTCATTTCATTAGTGTCACTAGTCGTTGAATTGAATATGCAAACATAAGAACATATTTAGGTCGAATTTTATGATAAATTATTATGTATGTACAAAGAGGTTAGATGTGTTGTAAGTAATTGTTCAATTGTTATTTACATATCAAAATTTTATAATCCTTTTAATTATTTTAATATTTTTCTTACATATTTAAAAATCATCGTCTTGCATTTTAAATTTTTGTTCAGGTGGCAGTGGCACTAACAAAACCGAAATCAACCAAGCACTTGAAGCACATATAAAAGAGCACTGCAACGGCAACCAATTCTCTTGAGAAACATTAATTTCTTCCAAAGTTGTCCCAACCGGGCTTGCTCTGTCAGCACTGATTCATCCCTGTTTTTATTAGCCTTTCTTTGATAAGAGAAGGACATTTATTAAAGAATACGCCTCAAGGAGTTGTCTCCAGAAATAAATGTGCTATATATGAGGATTGGAGTAAAGATATAAATATTCGGCCTTAGTAAAAATAAGTTACAGCTTTCCCAATAAGTGTCAGTGGTTCATTTGTTTGTGCTTGTGTACGTATTTATTTTATGTTTCCATGGCCGGCGAGATTTTTGGTTTGATGTGATCTCTGATATTTAACAAACCTATGCTTCTCACTCTGTCGTTCTCTGTTTGCTCTTTTAACCTTCTAACATTATTGGTTTAGATCCGAGCAGTAAATATTAATATTCATAAAATTTGTAGATCTGACCAAAATTTTAACTTCTGGGGCCTTTTATGTGGCTGTTCATCTGTGTTGGAGAGAATAATGTCTGTATTTCATATTACCACACAAAAGATAAATTAGTGCTCTTGTAATGATTAATGATATATTTAGTTTATCAGAGTATTCAAATTTTTAGTACTTATGATGAATGATGGTATTTGTATTTGGAAATTAATTATTGTTATCAGTAGTTTTGTGATCGCTTGAATAAAATAAATGCATAAAAGACAAGATGAACATATAAACGATCAAAGTGAACACATACAAACAAATAAGTTTAATAAAAATAAGTTGAATATGCATATTAAAATCTGAATAAGGATGACAAAACTTATTTGTTTTTATATGCTCACTTTGATAATCTATACGTTCACCTTATCTATTTTATGTATTCACTACGTTCAAACTATGACAAACGATGACAAAACTGCATATGACAATTATCATTTCTCTTTATATTTAGTGTTCTTTCTAAATAATGCATACTTGACAATTTTAGAAAAAGTGACTCATTGCAAATTGGCCTTGCAACTTTAATGACGATCAAGTACTCATTTTATTAGGTCGTTGATATATGTTTGGTTGTACAAAGATAAGTAAAGATAAACAAGAATAAGATATAAGGAAGAAGGATAATTTTTTTAAAAAAAAAAATTGGAGGTCCAAGACATCCAACTTATTTTTAAATTAAATATCTATGAAAAACACCAGCTAGATTTCGAACCTGCGACCTTTCACTCAAGAATAACTTTTGATAGAGTGTAGAGTTTATATCTTATACTCTGAATTTATTTTCTTATACCTCTTTATACCTTCTCTATGGAGGAACAAACAATAAACTTATACTATTTTTTTACTTTGTGTTTAATTGGGTCCAAAACTAAAAATATAAGCCTTCTTGTACCTTTAGCGGGCTTCTCTGTTACTTTATTCGAACATAAACAAATTATTAATTCATCGAATATCGGGTAATGACCTTTTATTATGTTGGCCTCTCACCCTACTTGTTGCTATTTGCATATTTCTCATTTGCGGCTTTGCGCTGCCCCTTGATGATACTATATATTAATATGACATTTGATGCGCCAATATGTAGATTTTGATTAACAAAATAACCAAAAATATAAAGTCATGTAAAAGCTAATTTTTAGTGAATTCGCACCCCAAGCTTCAATTATATTTAGGTTTATTTAAGAGTCAACTCCATACGAAATTAAAAAAATTATATAGGGATCTCATTTGACAAAAAATTATATATAGAAATACTCAAAAATAATTGTGCATAATTTGACAATTGTTTTGAGTCCACCCTTCAATTTATACAACCTTTTAAATTGGTTAATTTTCATTCTTATTTCACAGTGAATTACAGAACATACAAATAAAAGCAACATATTATTAATGATTTTATTTAAATTGTGACCTGTGATTAAATACATTATTTGATTGTTATTCTAATTAGAAAAGATGGTTTTATCTTCACTGATTGAACTGTTCTATAAAATTCACTTCCATTTTTTTTTATCGATAATGATAATATTAACGAAACCAGTGACGGAGCCAGAAAATTTTTCTAGGGGATTCACCAAATTAATAATATTTAAATTATTGCATTAAATTTAGATAAAGTTAGAGTCCATATCATCAAACTCCTGTTACTTTAAAATTCAGATTATAATCAAAATAATTAAATAAAATATATGTCTCCAGTATACATCCATTACTTAAAAAGCTAAAAAAAAATGCAAAATAAATAAATAATCGATTTGATAAATAAAAGAGCCAATTTTAATTAAGCTGCAGCAGCAAGGGGGGTGGGGTTGTTTCGTGCAGTACTTTTATCTAATTATCTCTGATTGTTATTGCAAAAGAGCTTTTAAGGATGATTTTTTTTTCCTTATCATTCTCGCACTCGCAGGTCACCAAGAGGGCAAAACCAATTGTGATTTATCTAGTTTGATTTCAGTGTGTAAAATCAGTAAAGTTTATTGGGGAAAGAGAAAAGCCGAAAAGGTAAAAGAGGAAAGGTTACGCAGCATATTAACTTTCTTTTTTTTTTGACAAATTTCCATAATTTGTTTTCTATTGATCTATTCCATGTCGTTTCTTGGCTGGGCCATGAGACTAATCATTTTGAACCATCTTTTGGTGGCCCGCAAAGAAAAATTGAATAAAGTAACGAACAATTCTGTTATTGAAATGAATTATTTTATTGCTTATCGTAATAATAATGCTTGACAAAATAAATTGTTAATCTAACAAAAAAGACCTCACAAACAAAAATTTTATAAAATATGTATGGGGTTCACCAATAGAAACTCATCTAAAATTTTATGGAGTTCAAATATATGGTGCATATAACAAATTTATATTTTATAATTAAAAATATACATGTGTAATAATATTTTTTTAAAAAATAAAGGTGACATTAACACTCCTAGGCTTCACATAGATCCGTCTAACGAAACCATCCAATTTATACACTTTGGTTCCGAACTTCAGATGGCCCCAAAACGAAAAACTATATCATACTTTGTTGTTATTTGTTAAGCAGAGCGAAATAATACCGGATAAATTAAGTGGCCTCGAATACTTCTATCAGGAATACGTGGTCAGATGTTAACCCATGCCACTATTGGATTGTAACTTTGTAAGACATATCTTTCACTTTACTGTGCCTAAGAAGGAGTTTGGGCCCACGTTGAACAGAAGTTATCAAGATCTATAATATTTACCAAATTACCTCAATAGGACAAATCCACAAATGGTTATTGGTTCAAGACTGGGTCGTACAGCGGCAGAAGAAATTATAATTGGTGCTGAATACGAGAATATAAAAGTAGCTAGCTAGAAAGTAGGGTATCATAAATACTTTTTGTTTTAATATCAGAATATGATTACATATTTAGGAGGCGTTTGTTTGTGACTTAAAGGATGCATAACTTAAGTTATGTATCCTTAAGTCACCAAACACCTCTTACATAAGATGCCTTAAGGGTACATAAGTTATGCAACCTAAATAGGTTGCATAAGTTATGCACCGGTCCCCTTTAATTTTTTTTCCAACAATACCCTTTAGAAATAATTAATAATAATATTTAATAATCTATAATAATTAGTAATAATAATAATTAATAAGTAACAATAACTATTAAAAATCATAATGAGTAATAAATATTAATTATTATAACTAACAAATAATAATATATAACAAGTAATAATAATAATTAATAAACAATATCGATTTATTATTAAATAATTAATAATATTTATAATATTTAATTAAAAATAATTAATAATATTTCATAATAATAAAATGATTTCTTATTATCATTAATAATTAATTTTTATAATAATTAAAAATTAATTAATATTAATTAATAAATAATAATACTTAATAAGTAACAATAATTATTAAAAAATCATAATGAATAACAAAGATTAATTATTATAATTAATAATATTTAACAAGTAATATTAATTATTAATAATAATGATTTAAGAATAATAATTAATTGAAGATAATTAATCAATAATAATTTTTATTATAAAATAAATAATAATATTTAATTAAAAGTAAATTATTAATATTTCATAATAGTAAAAATGATTTATTATCATCAATAATAATTAACAATAATTAGGTCACAACATATAATACTAATTCAAATTTAAGGGCATTTTAGTCTTTTAACATGAATATATGCATGCATTAAGTTAGTCATCCTTACTACACAACCAAACATCTATTACATAACACTGCATAAACACTTAGGCATCCTTAAGTTATGCAACTCCTTACTACACAAACAAACGCCCCCTTAGTAAATTTTTTTAGTCATGCATGCATCTGCTGTCGCATTAGGAGTGTTGTCACCATTGCACATCAACATATACTACCCATACTAAAATCTTTTTCCGAAATTAATTAATATAAAAATTTAGAAAGAAAAAATTTTAATATACAGAATTATTATTATTTTTTTAATAAGAAGAAAGTTCCAACGCGTTTTAGAAGAGCGTTTAGCAATTTCCCTCCGTACGCGTTTATAAAACGCGCTCCACGGCTCCGAACGCGTTTTATAAACGCGTACGAAGGAGAGATGCTGTCCACTTTCGTCTCGTTTGTCAGAGCTTCGTACGCGTTTATAAAACGCGTTCAAAGTCCTGGAGCGCATTTTATAAACGCGTTCGAAGGTGTATTATTTAATTTTTAGAAAAAAAAAGTACAAGCATGCTCTGATAAAGACTGCAAAAGACATGACAAGATTTGATTTTACAAAGTCATCTTTGAAGTACTGAAATTATTTATAAAAGCAGCCATTGTTGAATTAGAATGCACAAACACCCACTACCTCCTTCTTGTTAAAACCTTCAGTACAATGGACAAAGGAAATAGCTCTAACTCAAACAATGATGTTCCAAACTATCGAAGAGCAACCCGCATTGAGTATTGGCCAACTTTCTACCATTACCCTGCCAATAGAAATCAACCAGAAAACGAAGAATACGAGGCAATTTGTCGCTCTTGTTATCGCATATTGAAATACAACATCCATGAAGACACGACTGAAGAGGGAGACGTGCTCGAGTTAAAAATACACTACCAATGGCACATTAATGGTGGGCCGGAAAGGGAACAGAAGGAGTACCAGGAGCGGCGATGGCGGGAACACGAAAAGAATTTGAACCGAGAAAGGCGATATGACTGGTACAAAAAATATTACACAGAACCTCAACCCATCCCCCAACAACAACCGAAACCCTACCTCTCGTGTGAACCAACTCACTGGACCGTTTACGAGAAAATATACAACTTTAATGGAGACCACACAGTGACCTGTACAAGGTGTGCTCAAGTTTTCAATTACAAAGAAAACATATTGCGTGACCACTATCATGAGCACAAACGTCACGACGAGAATGAACAAAGAGCTCGGGACATAGAGACGCAGAGGATTATTAAAGAAAGAAATGAAGAAATGAATCGTAGACAAAAAATTAGGGAAGAAGAGGCAAGGAAAAAAAGGCTCAAAAAATCAGAGCAAAAATTGAGAGAAATGAATAAGAGGGATGAACTTCGACAAATTGCGGTAAGCCGAATGACAGAGATAGAAAAAGAAGAAACTGAAGCGGCTTTTTGGAACGAAGCCGCTCAATTCGTTGACAACAGTGTTCCGAGTAATCAACAAGAAGATGATGCTGCTTTTTGGAACGAAGTCGCTCAGTTCGCTGACAACACTGCTGCGAGTAATCAACAACAACCGAATGATGAAGATGAGCAACCATGGTAGGATGAAATTCTACAACATGTAGATAGTCAAAATCTCTAAATATTTATATCATTGTAATATTAATGTGTTTTATTATTATGGTTGTTAATGTACTTTAGTTGGAATTGTTAATGCAATGTTTTATTTTTATGGTTGTTTTTTATTTTCCTTTTTTTTTTAGTGCTTTGCACTATAAGTTGTGGTTTTAATGTGTTGACGTTCAATGGATAAAAGTTGTTGTTTGGAGTATTTCATTTATTGGCGTTTCAATACATAAACGTTTATGTTTCAACTAGTGCTTTGCACTCTGAAATTCCAAGTCATAATAATACACAAGTCCATCATCACAAGTCATAATAAGCAATCCAATAAATACACAAGTCAATCACAAGTCATAAACGAAAAATAGTCAATCATCATCAGTAATACACAAGTCAATCACAAGTCCATAAACGAAAAATAAACGATCCGTCCATCATCAGTAATACACAAGTCCATAAACAAAAAAGAACTGTCATCATCAGTAATAAAATCAGTCCATCATCATAACTAACGCCGCCGCCTCCTCCTAGGTCCTGAAAGTGAAAATCTGTCAATCACCCTCACCACACGCCTATCTCGTATGGCCGGGGCAGTAACGTCTCCTGAGTCAGTGGAGTCCGTATCCCCATCGTCCTCCTCCTAGCGGTCCTCCTGCGGTCCTGCTGAGCCTCCTGCTGTATGGGCCCAAACTCAACGGGCTGCCCAGCCTCCTGAGGAGTCGCTATAGGGACATAATCACCTTCCTCATCTCCGGCCGTCCGCAGCAATGTGCTGAACGAGTCTGTCCCTCCCATACTACCCAACGGAGTGCCAAATGATGGAATCGAAGAAGGCGTAGGCACTGACGGAACAGTAAATGGAGGAACAGAAAATGCAGGAAAAGAGGAAGGCATACCAAATGGTGTAAAGGAGTACGGTGGAGGATCATGAGGCTGGAAAATGGCAGTGGAATCCTGAGAAATGCCAGCAAACTGCGAGGTCGATGCTGATGCACTATGCATGGATGGCGGAGGACCTGAGGCTGAAAACTGAGTAGGAAAGAACGTGTGTGGTCCTAAAATATCATCTAATCGCCCGGTATTCAGTCGACCATCCTATAATATTAAACAAAAACAATGTCAATATAAATAAATTAGTATCTAAAATTGAAACTTGCAAAAGAACGCATACTAACCGCATGCATCAGATCCTCCGCCTGAAGGTCTGTGGGTACAGTCGGACGTGCAGAGGAAGACTTGTCCCCAGAATCTGGTATGTCCTCAATATTTGTTGGAAGTCCTCGCTGCTCCAACAAATCCTCCAACCTGTAATTTATAAATTATTGAATTTAAAATGCAAAAACGCAATAAAAAAATTAAATTATTTAAAATTACCTCAAAGGGATGGAAGCATCATGCAACTGCGAGCGACAGTTGGCGAGAATTGCCTTTCCCACCCTTCTGCACCCCTTCTTCACAACCAGTCCCAATGCATGAAGTGCATTCTTCAGCGCAGAGTTGCCCTGCAATTTACGAGAATAATGACATATTGCACAATTCCATTTACCAATCATACATTTCATATTTAAAAAAATTAAGAAGTACCGTATTGCGAAGTCTGGATCCCATGTTTGTGTACTGCCTCTGAGCAAGAGGCAGCTGCTGAGTGCGCTGGAGACGTGCCTCGGCATCCTCTCGTGGCGTGGGTCTCTCGGAGGCACCGTATCGCCAAAACCATCGGAAGTACCGCAACGTATCAGTAGCACTCCAGGATCGAGTCTCGAGCTGGCGTGCCTGTAATGCCTCGTCAGTCCACTCTGCATGTGCACCCGCAAAAATGGTAGCAAAATCTGGGCGATCTCGATAGGTACCGCGCTGGAAACCCAACAGGTTCTGTGTCACGTCCCAACTCTGTTAAAATAAACTCGTTAGTTCTTTACTCTAATTAAATTGAAGTTGATCATATGATAAATTGGAAAAATATAGCAAACGTACCACAGGTAGTGGAGGAGGAGTAATCTGGTACAGTCCAAACTGATGCCTACAACGGTCGGGGTAGTAGTAGGCAACAATGTGGTAGAAAATGAGCGGCAACCGAACATGCTCCGCTATGGAACCCTCCTGTGCTACCCGTGGCATAACAACCTTGTCGAGTACGTACGGAAACCAGTTGACGTCTTCAACGTTCAACACGGCTAGGTAGTCCCGTGCGTTCTCCACTGCCCCGCGGTGCTGGCTCCGTGAGAAAGACCGAGTTTCGCCCCATTTCCTGAAAATTTTGAAGGTTAGGATTGATGTGTTGTAATTTGCATAAAATTATTGAAAAATTATTATAAGTTATTACCTGCCAAACGGCACACATGAATCTAGGTTAGGCTGTCCTAATCCACCGATAGGAGCAACCTCTGGGCGACAAACAGGGAGGTATGACCATGCCCAAAACAATAGTAGCATCCAAGGTCCCGTCACAACCTTGAAACGCATGGAGGCACGGTCCAGAGCACGATATAGACAAGCAAGCGTGACACCTCCCCAATTGAAGTCCGGAACTTCATTCAAATTGCCCTGCATTTAAATTAAACAACGCATTCAAACTCAATTCGAGAATATTGAAAACAATAATAACCATGCAAACAATTTTGCTATAATAATTGTGCTATAATAATATTAGTCTTGCTATAATAATTTATATTTTTTTAAATAACAAAATTAATTTGCCGGTTAATTGTGCTATATTTTTTTTAAATAACAAAATTAAATTGCTGGTTAATTGTGCTCTATTTTTTTTAAATAACAAAATTAAATTGCTGGTAAACAAATAAAAAAATTATTTAAGTTAAAAAAATTATACCGATACGAGGTCCAAATAGTATGCTGGGACGGAATTCTGAGAAATATCTGGAAACATCAACGTCCCAAATAGTTCTAGAGCAACTGCACGCGTGTATCGGTCTAACTCCTCATCAGTAGCACCTGCCTGTGGCACCACCCCGCAATTTTGTCGCAACCATTTCAACTTGATGTTGTTGCCCACAACATCGCCCCTGCATTGTACAAATTTAAAATAATCAATACAAGTAAGCAATGCATATACTGAATAGCAAAAATCAATATTGCAATTTATTTTTTTCACTTACTCCCTGCTACTCCTTTCTCTGTGCCAGTCTCCCAAATCTTCATGAGGATAAAGATTTGCACGAATCTTTTCCTCCCAGGGCCCTCTCGTATTCGACCTAACTGGAATGCCCGTCGAGCGCAAACCATATAAGAAGGCAACATCCTGGTAACAATTACAAAATACGCTAAATTCGTGTCATGTTAATATTGCAATTCGTGTCATGTTAATATTACAATTCGTGTCATGTTAAGTCAAAATTTTATGTTAGAATTAATTGTGAAAATTAATACGAAAATTATATTAAAAAAATTTAATATCAAGTTTAAATAAATTACCTGTAGAGTAACGGTCATCTCTCCAACGGGAAAATGAAAAGTATGCGTCTCCGGACGCCAAAACTCGACCATTGCCTTCAGTAATGGCATGTCGACGTTGACATGCTTCACCTTCGTAATGTGACTGAGCCCCAGTTTGATCAGCCTTCCCTCAATCCGATCGTCCACCTTAATCGTTCGCTTGTGCGATCTCGTCTCCAAATGTGTTTCACGCTGCATTAACACGAAACATAAACCGTTGTATTAAAAATACAATTTATAAGCATTTACAATAAATACAATTTATTAGATTGAACATAAAAATATTGTAAGCATTTACAATAAATACAATTTATAATACAATTTATAATAAGCATTTAATACAATTTATTAGATTGAACATAAAAATTTATAATAAACCTAATTTTCAATTAATTTTTTAATACAATTTATAATAAGTATTTAATACAATTTATAAATCTATTAAGAAATCTAAATTATTAAAGCAAAAAAATATAAATTAACATAAAACAGTCTATTACCTCCTCAAAAGACAAACCAACGAGATGCTCGTTATCCGTAACAAACAAAACTTGTTGGTTTTCTGCGTTGGCCGGTTGCACAGGTGGATTGACATTTTGCGCGCTCGGACGGGCTGCGCGACGCGTACGTCTTTTTGGCAGAGGCTGGGTGGAGGGTGCTTCGGTGGGGGGTGCTTCGGTGGGAGGTGGTGAAGCACCAGAAGGACCAGCCTCATCTTTTGCTGAACTCATCTGATTCAAATAATATAAGAACAACCATTTAAAACAACAATGAATTTAATATATTTTTCAATAATCAAAACGAACAAAACAAAAATTATTTTTCTATATAATTGACATTTTCACAATAATTACTGATCAATAATCGAATAATTTTATCATAATTTTGTCCATTTATACATAATTTTCACAATAATTACAAACTAAAATTTACATCGATATCCATAAGTAATTTAATATACATCATTTCTAGAAAATAAATCCAACATAAAATTTAACTAATTATCATCAATCATACATATGGACAATTCCACAATTCCACAATTTCAATTTCCACAATTTCCACATGATGTGGTGGCATGCACAATTTCCACAATTTTCACAATTTCACAATTATCATCATGCATCAATTATCAACAATTTCATCAATCATGCATCAATTATCAACAATTTCATCAATTATCAACAATTCCTTCACAATTTCATCAATTATCATCAATTATCAACAATTCCACAATTTCATCCAAAATACAATTATCAACAATTATCACTAAACCCTAACCCCTAAACCCCTAAACCCCTAATTATCAACAATTATCACTATTTCAAATACAAAATGCAAAATAATTTTGAATAAAATCTCGCTGTCGCAAGTTCGCCGCTGCCGCTGCCGCTGCCTTCTCCTCTTTTCTTTCTCTCGCTGCCGCTGCCGCTGCCTTCTCCTCTTCTCTTTCCCTCGCTGCCGCTGCCGCTGGCTTCTCTCTTTCTCTTTCTTTCTCCCTTTCTTTCCTTCTCCTCTTCTCTCCTTCTCTCCTTTTCTCCTTTTCTCTTTCTCTGGTTCTCTCTTTCTCTGGCGAACGAAAATAGAAATGAAACGGCTATTTCTCGAATTTGAAGGAGATGACCTTCGTACGCGTTTATGAAACGCGCTCCAGGGCTCCGAACGCGTTTCATAAATGCGTACAAAGGCCTGACTCGCCTCAAAAGGCGTAACTGCAGGGCTGAATTTATCCCCCTTCGTACGCGTTTATAAAACGCGTTCCAAGCTCTTGCGCACGTTTCATAAATGCGTACGGAGGAAAATTGCTAAACCCTTTTCTAAAACGCGTTGGAACTTTCTTCTTATTAAAAAAAAAATAAAATAATTCTGTACATTAAAATTTTTTGTGTCTAAATTTTTATATAAAATAATTTCGGAATCTTTTTAAAAAAGCTTGACAGTAACAAATATATGTCTCTCTTGATCTGTTAAAAAAATAGGATGTCATGTAGAAGTAATTGCTTTACGTACAAAATAATACAGAATACGTGTCACTTGACATCAAAACAAATATTTACGTCGTACTATCATTTTTTTTTATATGACAGTCAAATACTGTCATATTCACTTTCTCATCTTGCGATCACAGTTTCTCTAACCATTCATTTCTGATCAGACCTTCCAAGCTGTCATGACCCAATTGCATATTTGCATGTGACAGATACATTGTCAACCAAATTTTTTTTTTAAAATTGTCCCCACATGCACCTCCCACGAGGAAATGTATGTTTTGAAAAGAAAAAAATTTACTCTTTTAATATTTTAAAATGGAATTTTTTATTATTGTCATCTTTGTCATCGTTAAACACAAAGTGAACACATAAAATAAACAAGATGAACATATATAATGATCAAAGTAAACACATACAATCAAATAAATTTAATGAAAATAAGTTGAATATACCTGTAAAATTCAAAACAAGTGATAACAACATTTATTTGTTTGTAAGTATCTTAGATCGTATATATATTTATCTTGTTTGTTGTACATGTTCATTTTATATTTAGCGATGACAAAAATGACAAAATTACATATGGCATTTATCATTCTTGTTTTAAAATTAATATTGTAGAAAAACAGAATATGCAATACCACAAAAAACTTTTCTGCAACAGTTTTCTTAAAATCTCACAAGATATCAGTGGTAACAAGATAAATATGTGAAAAACTAAATTTCCGTAAAAAAAGGTGTCAGATCATTTTGTAACGGTTGATTTGTAACAAGCTTTCCTCTCTTCCTTCATTTCACTTTCCATTAATTTTTACATGTACTTCAGTCCAAAAAAATTAGTTAAAAATTTCAAAATAAATCGTAAAAAAAATAAGAATTAGAAAGAAAAAAAGGAGAGCAAAAGGAAAGAGAAAAAAAATCAATTTCAGCAATATTCCATATTTTTATTTTTCCTTATTTAATTACGGTTTTATTTAACTTATGGTTGGATTAATCATTTATTAGATTCTTTTGTCATAATTTCAGATCTCATCGAAGAAAAAAAATAATTGCACTAAATTGAAGGTATATTTCATATTTTTAATTAATTTTATTAATCACCAAAAATAATTATGCATTAATTGTATATGCATGCATGTAATGAATTAATTGTATTGTCATATAGGATCAAATACTGGAACAATATCGAATTTAGATCATTGCCTATTTGGGACTGCTCTTTGAATATTTTGTCTCATTTAGGATTAGCGAGTGGTGCGTTAGATGCAATCTGGTGTTTGAGAAACATTCAACTGTATTTTTCCTTGTGTTCCCATGGATGTGTATGCACAACACGACGGCATGACTAATTGTGTGTCTACATATTCAAGGAACATAAGAGAAATTGTGGCCAAATTTTTCTCAAATACCAAATTGCATCTAGCGTACACTTGCTAATGAGACAAGTATCCAAAGAATGAATTAAGATAGTAACCCGCCTAGAAATCTCACTTGATAAATTGACCCATAATCCTAAATCATGACATTTGCATACTTTTAAAAACCTCATGTTACAAAATTAAGAATTTGATTTTTAATTATTATAAATTTTGTAATGGTTTTTATTAGAAAACCGTTACAAAATGAAGGTGACATTGAATTTTATTTTTTTTATTATTAATTTTAACAGCTTTTATTAAGATCCGTTACAAAATAAAGACACCACAGAATTTTTTTATTATTAATTTTGTAGCGTTTTTTTTTAATTAGAAAATCATTACAAAACTGGAGGATCTGAAACAGTTTAGAGATAAAAACCGTTACAAATTTTGTAATGATTATTATTTAAGAGTAAAGTTCATGTACCATCAAATAAAAATTTTACTTTTCATTAATATTTTAAATTCTAAAATGTAAATTTTGAATTTAAAATGTTGATCTTCTTCATTTTAAAAAATGATGCATTTTCGCATAAGTTTAATAAAATTTTGAGTTGATTTGATACTTGATCCAGAGGACAAATTATGAACGTATTGTAATTAATTTGTTATAGTTAACCAGATTCGTTCATTTTTAACCTCTTAATCGAGTATCAAATCAACTTCAATTTTTATGAAATTTATATGAAAATACATCGCTTTTTAAAATGAAGAAGATCAACAATTTCGATTTGACATTTACATGCTAGAATTTAAAATATTAACAAAAAGTAAATTGAGGCATTTGGTGGCACTAAACTTGTGACACCAGAACCCTCCTCATTATTAAATATTAACGGGACTTTCGTGACGGAGCATACCAGTTACAAAAGTTCTTTTATCAGTCGTTACAAATGTCTAATTTTCGGGTAGTGATGAAGACACAACTTTAATTACAAAATGATTGGTCTTAATTTTTGAATTATGGTGTCCGTCTTGGTACCTACAGATATATATAAAGTCACAGGTCACTTTAGATAGATCTAAAGTCATTCCCCTTAGATCATTTTTGAATGGTCTGACTAAAGATTATTTTTGAATGGTCGAAACATATTTCAATGGTCTGACTCATTTTACATGTCATGAACTCATGATTATCTTAATTATACTAGGATCGGGTACGTCGTTTCATATTTGTATTATTAATTTATTATTCAAAATTTTTTGTTATTGGAATCCATATCAGGTCGTATTTTGGATTGTCCAATATTTAAAGAGATGGGTTAAAATCAGCCATGACTGACGAATGCAACCGTCAGCTACGATCAAATCTCAATTTTCGAGATTCTAACAGTCGATCTGAATCGTTCAATGTGTTCTCCATATTGAAATCTCATTGGAGACCAAATTTTACATTTTTCTGAAATTTTTTAGTATTTGTTTGATATTTTACAAAATTCTTAATCTAAACAATTCTGGACCCTTCAATAACTATGATTTTTAAAAATCTAAAAATAAATAAATAAAATCAGAAAAATATAAAATTTGGTCTCCAATGAGATTTCAATATGGAGAACACATTGAACGGTTCGGATCGACTGTTAAAATCTCGAAAATTGAGATTTGATCGTAGCTGACGGGTGCATCCGTAAGTCGTGGCTGATTTTATAAGAAGAAGAAAGAAGGAAGAAGGTTCAAATTTATTATAAACAATCCAAACTCTTCATAAAGTTATACACTTTTCAATACTTTTTTCTACTTCTTCCCGCACCTATCCAAACGGAGCCTTCGGATAGTAGATTGTTGAGATATTCAGATCAAAACCAATTTTTAAATCTTCTATGTTTACATTATTTTATTTTATTTTTGGATAGGAGATAATCTAAGTGGGATATAGATCCAGTTACTTCTCAAGTAGTTGGGTCTAGATGAGTTTGATTTTCGATCGAATTAAATGGAATTTTTAGATCATATATTGGCACGTCTAAATACAAGAGCGGCATCATGCACCAAACCGGAACCACAAAGACATGGAAACAATTAACTCTGAGCATTCAATAAATAAATAAATAAAATCAACTACCTCTAAAAGCAGACCTAATTACTAACACATGAATGGGTGACATTAATTACAAAAATTGGCAAGACACACCAAGCAGGATGGAAAAAAGACAGGAATAATTTCCCTTAAATCCACCTCTTCTTTTGAAATTTATTGAATGTAGGCCCTGCACACCATACCAACTGAAATAAAATAATTTACAAGTTGAAGATATGGCTTGGGAATATATATGTACTGTATAATAAATAGAATACATTCAGAATGGATATATATTCTGAGTTAAAGACAACGTACGTGACACTTACTCCACAATATCAAATGTGCTAATTCAAATAAGTAAAAAAAAAAGTGCTTAATTTAAAAATAGAAAGGTTCTACCACAGCATGCAGGTACGTTCATTAATCGTTCTTTGTCAAAACCACCTTCATTACTAAAAAGCTGCACAACCTCTATCATGAATGGATAAAAATGAATTTGAATGCAATGCATCTCTCAACCGCCAATAGGAATTCTGCTAACATTTTTTATGTATATCAATTAGATTGATTTTTGTAATTTATGGTAATATGGTATATTTAGATGGTACACTTTTATTATTTTGCGTCTTAATTCTTATTTTTATTTTTTATCTTTAACTAATAATTTTTATATATAGTTAAGTATTCATGACATACCCATCGACTTGTGCAAAATACAAGAATGTGATTCTGACTATTTCGTTTCTAGTCAAATAATTTGGGTTGTAATGAAATATTTTACACTTTCACAATATTAATATATAGAGAACTACCCACCTAGATTTTTTTCTTAAGGAAAAAAAATATAGCAACCATGAGGCTCTTGAATTGTTAACATATTTTCTTGTTGTCTGCAGCACATAGTCTTCAAATTAAAGTTCAAATATAGTTTTTATTTAAGTTATTACGCTGAAGACCCATCAAGCACTCATTGGTTCACTGGCATGAGGCAGTTTAAAATACCTACCTTTTAATAAATATATGTCAACTTTCAGTGCGGTGCGGCGTGTAATATAATTTTTTTCTTTTTCTTGACAATAAAAAATAATTTTCTCTGCATTGATATGATTTAACAAACGGTATCCAAATTAATGGCCCAAGCCCAAAACTAAAAACAACAAGTAGATAAAAACAAACACTAAGTAGCTCTCAGCTGCCGCTTCATAATAAGGATTTCACATGGGCTAGCACAATTAATTGGACTTTGATAATTAATGATGTAGGTGCCCTTTGAGCATATTTTTGGATTATAGCTGGTGGGTTTTAAAAAACCAAGTACACTGAAATACATTTATATTCAGTGTAAACGTTGAAAAACTTGCATGGTATTGGAAACTATTCGGTACTTCCTATGACACGCCTACTTTCTCAAATATCTGAAGTTGTGATTGTGTGCATATAAAGACGGGCTCCAATTGCATGCCTAGTTCCATTATTACTATGATTTTCCGAATATCTCAGTCGCTGTTTTTTTTCGTAATTATACTTTTGAAGATTTTACGCAAAAGTACTATTTTCAAAGATACATTGACTGAACCGATTGAATGCAAATACATTATTTTTTTGGGAAAATTCTTATGATCATTTATATACCTACATAAGCTTTTAATTAATTAATTGGAGTCTGGAATTTCTTTTAAAAAAGAAATTTCCTTTTGTTTTAACCAACTCCTGGTCCGACAGAATAGAAATAATTCTTGCAGAGGGTAATTATGAAAAATTAAATTAGACCCTAACAAACGGACCACTAGAGTAATAATTATCTCTATTTCATAGCCATGCAAGAAATAATTTACAGAAATTAATTAATATAAAAATTAATACACAAAAAATTTTAATATACAGAATTATTTATTTTTTTTTAATAAGAAGAAAGTTCTAACGCGTTTCAGAAGCGAGCATTCGAATTCCCCTCCGTACGCGTTTATAAAACGCGCTCCAGCCCTCCGAACGCGTTTTATAAACGCGTACGAGGGAGAGATAATTTTTCGAAAACCAGTTCTGACCGTTTTTTTTCCTTTCTTCGTCGCTTCAGTCAGTCCAGAGAAAGAGAAAAAGAAAAAAAGAGAGAAGAGAAGAGAAGGGAGAAGAGAAGAGAAGGCAGAAGAGAAGGAAGAAGAGAGAAGAGAAGGGAGAAGAGAAGAAGAGAAGGGCGAAGAGAAAGAAAGTTGCGGCCGGAGAAAGAGTAGAGTTCGCCGGAGAAAAGAGGTTGCGGCCGTCGAAAGAGAAGAGGAGGCCGGAGGTGGTTACCGTGCGAAGAGAAGAGGAGTTCGAAAGACAACGTACGCCGATATCGAGGTTTTGATTTTGCATTTACTGAAAATTATGGATATTATTGAAATTGTGGAAATTAGTGGATTATTATTGTGGATTATTATTGAAATTTGTATGGAAATTGTGGAAATTGTATGGATGATTATGGAAATTTTGGAAATTGTGGAAAATTGTTATGTAAATTATTGAAATTGTATGGATGATTATGGAAATTGTGCATTTACCTATTTGTATGGATTATTATGGAAATTGTGGAAATTGTGGAAATTTGTATGGAAATTTGTATGGAATTTGTATGGAAATTGGACATTTTAATAAAGTGAGTACACAATTTTAGTAACATAAATTGTATGGAATTATTGGAAATATTATTGGACATTTTAGTAAAATGTTCATGGAATTTTTACGGAATTTAGTGGAATTTGTATGGAAATTGTGTAGGAATTTATTATCAAATTACTGTAATTCGTATGCAAATTGAATGGAAATTAGTCGAAATTTTAGTAAATTGTATGGAATTAGTGGAAATTGTATGCAAAAGTAATTATTGTAAAAATGTCAATTATATAGAAAAAAAATTTTGGTTTTGTTCGTTTTTTGTCCAATTAGCTAAAAAATTATTACATTAATTTTTGTTTTAAATTGTTGTTCTTATATTATTTGAATCAGATGAGTTCAGCAGAAGATGAGGCTGGTCCTTCTGGTGCTTCACCACCTCCCACCGAAGCACCCCCCACCGAAGCAGCCTCCACCCAGCGGCCAAAAAGACGTAGGCGTCGCGCAGCCCGTCCGAGCGCGCAAAATGTCATTCCACCTGTGCAACCGGCCAACGCAGAAAACCAACAGGTTTTGTTCGTTACGGATAACGACCATCTCGTTGGTTTGTCTTTTGAGGAGGTAATAGATTTTTTTATGTTAATTTATATTTTTTTTATTTAATAATTTAGATTTCTTAATAGACTTATAAATTGTATATTAAATTTTTATTATAATTTGTAGTAAAAAATTAATCGAAAATGCTTATTATAAATTGTATTATAAATTGTATTTATTTTAAATGCTTGTAAATACTTAAAAATTGTATTAAAAAATGCAGCGTGAAAAACATTTGGAGTTGAGATCGCACAAGCGAACAATTAAGGTGGACGAACGGATTGAGGGAAGGCTGATCAAACTGGGGCTCAGTCACATTATGAAGGTGAAGCATGTCAACATCGACATGCCATTACTGAAGGCAATGGTCGAGTTTTGGCGTCCAGAGACGCATACTTTCCATTTTCCCGTTGGAGAGATGACCGTTACTCTACAGGTAATTTATTTAAACTTGATATTATTTTTTTTTTAATATAATTTTCGTATTAATTATCACAATTAATTCTAACATATGGTTTTGGCGTATTAATTTTCACAATTAATTCTAACATTAATTTAAACTTTATATTTAAAATTCAAATTTGAATATTAATTTTCGTAATATTAAATGTTATATTTTCGTAATATTAACGTATTTTGTAATTGTTACCAGGATGTTGCCTTCTTATATGGTTTGCGCTCGACTGGCATTCCAGTTAGATCGAATACGAGAGGGCCCTGGGAGGAAAAGATTCGTGCAAATCTTTATCCTCATGAAGATTTGGGAGAGTGGCACCGAGAAAGGAGTAGCAGGGAGTAAGTGAAAAAAATACGAATGCAATATTGATTTTGCATATTCAATATATGCATTGCTTACTTGTATTGATTATTCTAAATTTGTACAATGCAGGGGCAATGTTGTTGTGGGCAACAACATCAAGTTGAAATGGTTGCGGCAAAATTGCGGGGTGGCGCCACCGGCAGATGCTCCTGGTGAGGAGTTAGACCGATATACGCGTGCAGTGGCTCTAGAGCTATTTGGGACGTTGATGTTTCCCGATATTTCTCAGAATTCCGTCCCAGCATACTTTTTAGAGCTCGTATCGGTATAACTTTCTTAACTTAAATAATTTTTTTTTTCTTTACGAAAATAGTAGAATTCAATTAGTATTTGTTAACACATAATACTTTTGTTAATACACTGAAATGTTGAAATTATTTTGAATGTTGCAATTTAATTTTGTTATTTTCAATGTTGAAATTATTTTTTTTTCAATGCGTTGTTTAATTTAAATGCAGGGCAATTTGAATGAAGTTCCGGACTTCAATTGGGGAGGTGCCACGCTTGCTTGTCTATATCGTGCTTTGGACCGTGCCTCCATGCGTTTCAAGGTTGTGACGGGACCTTGGATGCTACTATTGTTTTGGGCATGGTCATACCTCCCTGTTTGTCGCCCAGAGGTTGCTCCTATCGGTGGATTAGGACAGCCTGACCTAGATTCATGTGTGCCGTATGGCAGGTAATAACTTATAATAATTTTTCAATAATATTATGCAAATTACAACACATCAATCCTAACCTTCAAAATTTTCAGGAAATGGGGCGAAGCTCGGTCTTTCTCACGGAGCCAGCACCGCGGGGCAGTGGAGAACGCACGGGACTACCTAGCCGTGTTGAACGTTGAAGACGTCAACTGGTTTCCGTACGTACTCGACAGAGCTCTTATGCCACGGGTAGCACAGCAGGGTTCCATAGCGGAGCATGTTCGGTTGCCGCTCATTTTCTACCACATTGTTGCCTACTACTACCCCGACCGTTGTAGGCATCAGTTTGGGCTGTACCAGTTTACTCCTCCTCCACTACCTGTGGTACGTTTGCTATATTTTTCTGATTTATCATACGATCAACTTCAATTTAATTAGAGTAAAGAACTAACGTGTTTATTTTAACAGAGTTGGGACGTGACACACAACCTGCTGGGTTTCCAGCACGGTACCTATCGAGATCGTCCAGATTTTGCTACCATTTTTGCGAGTGCATATGCTGAGTGGACTGACGAGGCATTACAGACACGCCAGCTGGAGACTCGATCCTGGACTGATACTGATACGCTTCGGTACTTCCGATGGTTTTGGCGATACGGTGCCTCCGAGAGACCCACGCCACGAGAGGATGCCGAGGCACGTCTCCAGCGCACTCAGCAGCTGCCTCTTGCTCAGAGGCAGTACACAAACATGGGGTCCAGACTTCGCAATACGGTACATCTTAATTTTTTAAATATGGAAATGTATGATTGGTAAATGGAATTGTGCAATATGTCATTATTCTCGTAAATTGCAGGGCAACTCTGCGCTGAAGAATGCACTTCATGCATTGGGACTGGTTGTGAAGAAGGGGTGCAGAAGGGTGGGAAAGGCAATTCTCGCCAACTGTCGTTCGCAGTTGCATGATGCTTCCATCCCTCTGAGGTAATTTTAAATAATTTAATTTTTTGATTGCGTTTTTTGCATTTTCAATTCAATAATTTAAAAATTACAGGTTGGAGGATTTGTTGGAGCAGCGAGGACTTCCAACAAATATTGAGGACATACCAGATTCTGGGGACGAGTCTTCTTCTGCACGTCCGACTGTACCCACAGACCTTCAGGCGGAGGATCTGATGCATGCGGTTAGTATTCGTTTATATGCAAGTTTCAATTTTAGATACTAATTTATTTATATTCACATTGTTTTTTTTAATATTATAGGATGGTCGACTGAATACCGGGCGATTAGATGATATTTTAGGACCACGCACGTTCTTTCCTACTCAGTTTCCATCCTCAGGTCCTACTCCATCCATGCATAGTGCATCAGCATCGACCTCGCAGTTTGCTGGCATTTCTCAGGATCCCATTGGCATTTTCCAGCCTCATGATCCTCCACCGTACTCCTTTGCACCATTTGGTATGCCTTCCTCTTTTCCTGCATTTACTGTTCCCCCATTTACTGTACCGTCAGTGCCTACGCCTTCTTCTATTCCATCATTTGGCACTCCGTCTGGTAGTATGAGAGGGACAGACTCGTTCAGCACATTGCTACGGACGGCCGGAGATGAGGAGGGTGATTATGTCCCTATAGCGACTCCTCAGGAGGCTGGGCAGCCTGTTGAGTTTGGGCCCATACAGCAGGAGGCTCAGCAGGACCAGCAGGAGGACCTCCAGGAGGAGGACGATGGGGATACAGAGTCCACTGACTCAGGAGACGTTACTGCCCCGGCTGGACGAGATAGGCGTGCAGTGAAGGTGATTGACAGATTTTCACCTTCGGGACCTAGGAGGAGGCGGCGGCATTAGTTATGATGATGGACTGATTTTATTGCTGATGATGACAGTTTTTTTTTATGGACTTGTGTATTACTGATGTTGATTTTATTTTTCGTTTATGGACTTGTGATTGACTTGTGTATTACTGATGTTGATTGACTATTTTTCGTTTATGACTTGTGATTGACTTGTGTATTTATTGGATTGTTTATTATGACTTGTGATGATTGACTTGTGTATTATTATGACTTGAAAATTCGGAGTGCAAAGCACTCCAAACGTTTATGTATTGAAACGCCAATAAATGAAATACTCCAAACAACAACTTTTATCCATTAAACGTCAACACATTAAAACCACAACTTTTAGTGCAAAGCACTACAAAAAATAGAGGAAATAAAAGACAACCATAAAAATAAAACATTGCATTAACAATTCCAACTAAATTACATTAACAACCATAATAATAAAACACATAAATATTACAATGATATAAATATTTAGAGATTTTGACTATCTACATGTTGTAGAATTTCATCCCACCATGGTTGCTCATCTTCATCATTCGGTTGTTGTTGATTACTCGCACCAGTGTTGTCAGCGAACTGAGCGACTTCGTTCCAAAAAGCAGCATCATCTTCTTGTTGATTACTCGGAATACTGTTGTCAACGAATTGAGCGGCTTCGTTCCAAAAAGCCGCTTCGGTTTCTTCTTTTTCTATCTCTGCCATTCGGCTTGCCGCAATTTGTCGAAGTTCATCCCTCTTATTCATTTCTCTCAATTTTTGCTCTGATTTTTTGAGCCTTTTTTTCCTTGCCTCTTCTTCCCTAATTTTTTGTTTACGATCCATTTCTTCATTTCTTTCTTTAATAATCCTCTGCGTCTCTATGTCCCGAGCTCTTTGTTCATTCTCGTCGTGACGTTTGTGCTCATGGTAGTGGTCACGCAATATGTTTTCTTTGTAATTGAAAACTTGAGCACACCTTGTACAGGTCACTGTGTGGTCTCCATTAAAGTTGTATATTTTCTCGTAAACAGTCCAGTGAGTTGGTTCAGACGAGAGGTAGGGTTTCGGTTGTTGTTGGGGGATGGGTTGAGGTTCTGTGTAATATTTTTTGTACCAGTCATATCGCCTTTGTCGGTTCAGATTCTTTTCGTGTTCCCGCCATCGCCGCTCCTGGTACTCCTTCTGTTCTCTTTCCGGCCCACCATTAATGTGCCATTGGTAGTGTATTTTTAACTCGAGCACGTCTCCCTCTTCAGTCGTGTCTTCATGGATGTTGTATTTCAAAGTGCGATAACAAGAGCGACAAATTGCCTCGTATTCTCCGTTTTCTGGTTGATTTCTATTGGCAGGGTAATGGTAGAAAGTTGGCCAATACTCAATGCGGGTTGCTCTTCGATAGTCTGGAACATCATTATTTGAGTTAGAGCTATTTCCTTTGTCCATTGTACTGAAGGTTTTAACAAGAAGGAGGTAGTGGGTGTTTGTGCATTCTAATTCAACAATGACTGCTTTTATAAATAATTTCAGCAGTTCAAAAATGACATTGTAAAATCAAATCTTGTCATGTCTTTTGCAGTCTTTATCAGAGCATGCTTGTACTTTTTTTCCTAAAAATTAAATAATATACCTTCGAACGCGTTTTATAAACGCGCTCCAACCCACCCAACGCGTTTTATAAACGCGTACGAAGCTCTGACAAACGAGAGGAAAGTGGACAGCATCTCCCCTTCGTACGCGTTTATAAAACGCGTTGGGAGGGTTGGAGCGCGTTTTATAAACGCGTACGGAGGGGAATTCGAATGCTCGCTTCTGAAACGCGTTGGAACTTTCTTCTTATTAAAAAAAAAATAAATAATTCTGTATATTAAAAATTTTTTGGGTCGAAATTTTTATATTAATTAATTTCGGAATAATTTAATTCAAGCAGATAACGCCTGCAGATGGGGATATTGGGATAAGGTCTGACGATCCAATAAAATTTAACATGCAGCACATATTGCCCCAATAAAAACTCAACACGTCATGTATTAAATGCCAGTAATTATGTCATCAGTCAGTCATTAAATCAAGCTAATCAATGTTTAAGTAGGCACTAATTTCAAAGAGGCAGAGGAGGGAGAGAGAGAGAGAGAGAGAGCATAGGGAAAGGTGCAGTCGGTCATGGGTATCTCGTGGGTATAGTCGTCATATCTCTCTTTTTCTCTCTCTTCTGGTGCTGCTGACCCTTGCAGGGGAATCCTCATCTGCTCCTGCGCGGAACCGTCCAGCGCAGTCTACGAACCGTCTGATCTAATCTGAACGGTTCGTGTCTATCAATCTAGTTACATGCACGGGACTCTCTTTGCCATTGAGATTAAATCATACGGCTGTGATTCCTGCGCTGCACGGTCCCGCGCGGGACTGGATTTCATTTCCTTGCAGGGAGTTCGTCTTCAACTGTTTAAATCTGTACAATGAATTAATTTGCATATTCTACAACATTGTTGTAGATCTGAATGAGATAGTTATAAACATATAATATATACAATAACATTCTAGCCAATGAATATTGAGTTCTACTGTTATTCTACAACAGTGATATTTATAAGTTTGAATATGAGATCCAATTATATAAGTTCAAATAAAATATTCGCCATAGTTAGATCAACACAATAAAGAAGCCTCTGTTTCTATTATTGTTTCTTTTTGAAGGGAAAATAGTGGGCATCTAGCCAAGATAACTACACAACATACCTTTGCGATGATATGTACTTATTTATTAGATTGTATTAATAATAATAAAATTTAATATGAAATGTCGAGTACTTATATTAAGTAATATGCATGCATGGGAGAGGCTATTTTTTTTCATCTACTAACATCCGGTCAAATGAATATTTGTAAAGATTCGTATACTGATCATACTTATTTTTTTTTAAAAAAAAGTAAACTATATACTAAACAAAAACCCTTACTATTTCAAAAAACACTAATTTAGGGTCTAAAACAATTAGACCAAGGATAAATAGTTTACTTTGTGCATTCTTAACCATTGATTGTTTAAATTAATGGCTGGATGTTATTAACAAATATAAGTTTATCGACTTATAATTTCAAATATAAAGAAATTTATCACTAGATTGATTGCGCACTCATCGAAATAAAAAAAATATCTCTGGATTGTTTGTGTATTGTGTTTGGAAAGATAACACAACACATATGAAAAATTTTCTTAAAATAATAATTTTTTATTTTGAAAATAAAGCACATATGTAAAATTATTTTTATTAGTAATTTTTTCAAATAATTCTTTTATTAAGAAATAAGAATAAATATTTCCATTAAATTATTTTTTTGCTGTGATGTCGATGTTTATTTTTTTGAAATATAAATAATGTTTAAAATTTTTATTTACCTACCCATTGGTGAGTACTTTTGCTATTGTAAACAAAATTCTACAAAAGATTCCTTGAGTTATAATTATTAGTAATATATAGAACCTCGATAAAGTACTACGTGTGCCGCATAACATCCCAATCTTCCTCCTCGATCAGCTATAGCATTTTTTATTTTTAGCACAATAGCCCGTAGCTAACAGCTCTAGCATTTTTATTTATTTATTTTTTTGATGAAACAACATGTACACAACCATTCAAAAAAAAAAAAAAAAAATCTACACATGTTTGGATTCCAGGTTTTTATGTGATGACGTGATTGAATTGACTAAAACATTCATCAATTATTCGGATGAACAGTTTACATGCGATCATTGCGCACACTTTTTTTTTAAATGGGAAAATTGAATATAACCCCCACGTACAATCTTCTCCATTTGGATAGAATCCTCTCTGATCATTAAAATTGAAAATAACCCCCCTCCAATCGGGTCCGTATCCTCTGAAAGATCGGCAGAGGCCAACTTTTGATCCGAGCCGTTCGATCTAATCTCGACGGTTAAGATTTTTCGGACCTATCAATCTAAGTTACATGCACGGAGCTCCCTTAACCGTTGAAATTAGATCTAACGATTTAGATCAGAAGTTGTCACTCTACCAACCTTAAAAAGATCGATAGAGGATGTGATTCCCCTCCAATCATGATTATCAGAGATATAAATCCTTTTTAATAATTTTAATTATTTTTTAATAAAAAAATCACCAGCATCATCTAATTACCAAATTGCCCTCTATGTTGAAAACGTCTCATCTTCTCTCTCCTTCCATCCCTCTCCGTCTCTGCCAAATAACAATTTCGATAAAATAAGTTTTTAAGTTCAGCGTCTAATCTTAACATCCAAAATAAGACTGGTCTCAGATTTTGTCCAAATAGATTATCATCGTTGTTAGAATCGAGAAAAGATAAAAGAAGCTTATCAAATTCAACACTTCGAAATTTTTGTATAAACCAAGAAAAGAAAGTCAGTCTGGAAAAAAACCACCTTGTCTCGTGGATCTCAATTTTGCTTGACAAGTTCTTGATATGCCTGGATGGCTGGATGTAAATGTAATGCTTTCAAGATGACCGAATATAATGTGCTAGCAAGCAAATTGAAGCTATGGAAATACTTCTACGTTTTCATGAAATACAAACCATTTACCAGTATAATAGAATCTTATTTCTCTAAGCATTTACCAATACAATCATTACATTGCCTCTTTTTAAATTTCTGTTAGATTTTGGCACTTGCAAGCAGGTCATTCAAATATTTTATTTAAGAATTCCATAAAATCAAATGTTGCATGACTTTAGATTCGTAATAGAATTATCAAAATTATTGTAAAAGATATGCCAAAATCAGTTAAATAAAAGTGTCAATTAAATTTTAACGTAGATCCTTACAAAGCACCGACAAAACAAGAAAAAAAACAATGAAAACCAAATACTAGATTTTTTTCGTTAGTTTACATAGAGACAAATTCTAAGCATTTAATACCGTGAACTTTGGTGAAATTTTTCATTTTGTATTTGTTCTCGTCTTCAATTTCTAATTAAGCTCTTCGATAGTGAACGAATTGTGAGATACGACAGTTTTGGCCCATGACCAGACAGTGTTTCGGCCATGTCAAGCGTGGGCAGCAGCGGCGCTTGTCACATAGTGTTGACGGTTGGCCACGAAACAGCCTTGCATGTGTTGTAAAGCATCTCATGTATCATGTAAATAGGCAATTTGGCACTGAAAATGACTTGTAATAGGGACCCAAAGTATGGCCGTTGGATAGACCAAAGTGTGTTGCGTGGGCTGTCGGGTACAAATCGTAAGCCAGAACGGTGTTTAGGCCGCTTCCCCAACGGTGTATTGTGTACTTAGCATTTTTGGACAGCATGTAAGGGAGATGTCCAGTGAGTAGCAGCAATGGACCAGTCCAGTGGGTAGGAGTAATGGAGAGGTCCAGTTGGATGGTCTAACATGTCTTTGACCAGTCCCTAGTTTAAGGACACCTAGCAGCTGCTTGGGCCAGCAAATAGATGGGCTGTTGACACCTGTTCTCCCACCTCTTGAGCTGTCCCTCCCCAGCCATAAGCCCCTCATCTTGGGAAATTTCGTATAGGCCATTACCAGCCCCAAAACTGACCATCTATAGTGCTGTTTGAGTGTGTTTGACGGTGAAACAACCAGCTGGGACCATAGCGGAATAGCTGGGGCAGTCGAGAGCAAGGTACAGTGCATGGTTTAGCATGTAAACCACTCAAACCAGGCCAAGTAAGAGGCAGGGGCTGCTGCCAAGTCGAGTTTGTGGCTGCCATACCGAACCAGTCCCTAACGGTGTTGTTACGTGGTAGGCCAGCGATGTTGCGGTGTCAACTAGTGTCCTGTGACCATGTCTTAACAGGCCACATGCATGTAGAGAGCATGAGCATGGTAGGACAGTAGCATGGCCAGGAGACGGTGTAGTTGCGTGAGCAACGTTAGACCGTGCGGTGCTAGAAAAGGTGTAATCACCGCAAACCAGCCATGTAGCGGTGTCATGTCTGGTGAGTTGCCCATGAAACCACATGAGTTAGGTGCTAGTTATGCATGGTTGTAACCCACGGGTTTTGTGTATGTGAACCAGACTTCGCAGGACACGAAGCGGGGGACCCGAGCGGTGAGGCAACGGCAACGCCTAAGCGACGGCGGGTCGGTTAATAGATGTAAAGGTGCGGATTCCACCTGAGCCCGAAATCTCATGTTTTTGGAAGGAAAAGTATATATATTAATGCATGTTGTATGACTGTTTGTGCATGATTTGCATGTAATTTGCATATATGAATTGCTATATTACATGACTATGGACAGGAAAGGAATTGGTAAGTAAATGACATGCATATTGGATGATTTTCTTATTGGATGGCTGAATTGGAATGGAAAGGAAATGGTAAGGATGTACTATTGTGTGATGAATGACATTTGCATCTTTGAAAAGCGGCGTCATGAACCGTTGTTCCAAGGGCCGTGAGATAAGCGCTTATGTTCCGGGACTCATGATTGAGGGGGTAAATGTCCTCAGCATTAGTACAAGTTTGATGGATCGATTGGTAAGGCCGTTGGCAAACCCCGGCGTGGGTAAATCGCGGTCTATTGTATTGGAATGACTTGCAAGATGAATTGATATAGAACCAGACTTATAGAGTGCATGGTTAGGAACCAAATTATGGCTGGCTTTCGTGTATTCTTATGTTATTTGATTTCCTAACCTTAATTGGCTGGCCATGCATTGCATGATGTTTTAAAATGATTTATTGGCTGAAACTTATATTATGTAAAGCTATTTTCTTATGTATTTCGATTGCGTATTTAGTTCCGCAACATGAAGCTTCGGGTTCATGCGTGGCTGGAACTAAATACCGCACTGAGAAAATGTTTCCTTTCTCACGTTTCCATGTTTTCATGGGTTCCAGGTTGGAGGCCGGGTGGAGTGCAAGGAAAGGATAAGCCTAAGTAACGGCCATGTTTTGCTATGCTTTTGAGCGTTGTTGTATAATTGTTTTGCCATGTAGTTGTGCTTGTATATTATGTAAATGCTTGACTTGTGTGTTTGCCATGATTAATCTGTTATGCTCATGGGTTGGGACTTGATAAACTGATGGGAAATGGGTGCCTTTATGGCTGGATGCTTGTGTATATAAGAGCGGGCATGCTGAAATTTTCATTTACATGATGTACAAGCAATGTTTGTTGGTCCTGGGGCAGTGTTGCTGCCATAAGTATAGTAAATACATGGTAAATTGTGCTGGAAATAGGATGGTAAGCCTTGCGGCTGCACGCGGCGCGTGTAGTCGCGGCGGGATCTGTCATGCCTGGGGCAGCGGGGTGTGACACGAATTATCATTTTGAGAAATTGCTTCTTGAATAATCAAGGCTGGAAAATGGTCCTCATTCGATTCTGTATCTCCATTCTGATAACAGAGGCGATTTTGGATTATGAATTGATTGCTTTATTATATAAGGATACATATATAATTTACAGTACATGATAATTAAGAAAATATAAACCAAATTTTAAAAATTTATTGCAAAAATAATAAAACACTATACTTGTCTAGATTCGAATATTCTGTAATACATTCTTATTTGACGCAGAAAAAGAGAGACTAGAGATTTAAAAGAATTTGGCATCGGCTATATCAGAAAGAAGGAAGAAATATTTTTGGCAGGAAGGACAGAATTTGGCATTGTTAATATTGAAAAGAAGATAGAAATGTTTTGTAGGTTGGTAGGATACTTTGGTCAAAAAAAATATTTTGCTGATTTTTCTTGATAAAAATGATTAAATATTGTTTAAAAGGGATTATATATTCGACACGCATGATTAGAGGGGTTATTTATATAGTTTTAAAGATCGCAAGGGATCATATCCAGATAGAAAAGATGGGACGGGACTATATCCAATTTTATTTATTTAAATGGAACGCAAAATGACACAGATTTTTACAATTGTTATGTAATCACAGAGTTTATAAAATAATTAATTTTTAATGACTTAATATCAATCAGCTGCAAGTCTGTAACGTTAAAAAACAATATGAAGAGATTAATGACATATATAGGGGTGTTTGTTTCATAAAGAGGTTATATAACACTTAATGCAATCAAACACCCGTTACATAAAGTTGTATAAGAATGAATAGCTTATTACATCTAAAAAAGTTGTATAACTTATGTAGAGGATTCTTCTTATCTCATTTGACGTGTGTACCCTTTAAAATATTGATATAATAATAATAATAATAATAATAATAATATTATTATTATTATTATTATTACTACTACTACTACTACTTGAAAGAAGGAATATGATTTATTTTATTATAATAAGAATATTGTAAAAAAACTATAATAATAAAACCATCAATTATTTATTTATTTATTATTATTATTATATTATAATATTACAATATTATTTGTTTTTATTACTTATTTTATTATTCAGATTATTAGTATAACATATTAATTACTTTTTTATATTATTATTAATTATTTTATTACAATATTAATTATTTTTATAATATTAAAATAATCTTTTTCTTACTTATTTTATTATTCTTATGACTAGTATTAAATAATAATAAGTATGTATTGTATACTAAATAGATATTGTGCTTTACTAAAACAAATAACTCAAATTTAAGAGCATTTTAGTCTTTTGATATGAATATATACATGCATTAAATTACTCTTCTTTACTTACACAATCAAACATCAATTACTCCGTATACAGTATAAGAAACACAATCATAATGATTTTGTAAATTTTTCCAATATTAGTTTTCTAATTTGAAGGTGATGTTGACTCTATTACAGGAAACCAGCAGAAATAGCCGCACTTGACACATGTAGGCATCCATAGAATAACTGTACGACTACGATCTGATTCAATTCAATTTCCGAGAGGCAACCATATTTTTGGTGCCAAGTGCCAGGACCACAACCTTTCTCACATCAATTTAAAATAAAAATAAAACAAAAATCTAAGAGGGATGATGGCATCATAACAACTTTTCCCTATTGTATAAACGAGGAACAACTCTTTTCCGATTCCCCCATACAGATCAGGACCATCTCAAAATATGATAATTAAATTTGTTTACGTTGATGTTGGCGTTATAAAATTATGTGGGCTTCATTCTTTTGCTCTTCCTACATTGGTAGGAGTAAAATTTATCCTTCAAGTACAAATAAAAAGACCAAACACACGTTTTTTGGGGAGGGTTGATTTTTGCATATATTACTTAACATGTTATTTCCATTAAAAGTACCCATATATATATAGAGGATTGCAAAAATACTATGCATAGCACAGATGTTCTTCATGCTACGGATTCGTTTTTAAATTTCATGCTTCAAACAACCGATCCAAACCGTTCATTATCTTCTTCATATTGAAATCTCATTAGAAACCAAATTTTATATATATTTTTTAATTTCTTTACTATTTTTCTCAGATTTTTTAAAATACTTAATCTAATAAATTCTGGACCCTTCAATAACAGTGATTTTAAAAAATTTAAGAAAAATAGTAAAAAATTTTTAAAAATGTAAAATTCGGTTTCTAATGAGATTTTAATATGTAAAAGACAATGAACGGTTTGGATCGGTTGGTTGAAGCATGAAATTCAAGAACGAATCCGTAACACAAAGGACATCCGTGCTATGCATAGCATTTTAGCAATCCTCTATATTTATATATTACAAACGGGCGAGTTCCATTTATAATGAAAATAGACCAGTCATTGTGATAAACTTCTATTTTTAATTTAGTCCAAAATTTTGAACTAGAAAATTATTTAGTTAGCTTCACAACTCGTTTCATAATATAATTCTCTGATTTTCTATCAAAGAAATCTTAAACATGGAAGATCAAGATGCGTTTCAAATAATTGATAAATGATAAAAATGTCATCAACTTCTAAATTTTTTTATTTATATTGTGTGCTTCAAATATCTATCACATTAAAAAAAAAATGTCATTGGAAGACGAATTGGGAGTAGGCTGGGCACTCCTTTCACATATTGTTTTGATTCTATATTTTATTCTTTTCAGGTACGCACTATCTCTTTGGATTTCGATGCATATTTTGCTGGCAAATTCGTTAGAAATGTTTGGTCGTTGAACATTTATTGTTCTTTTGTAAAATTTATGCACCTTTGGTCAATATCGCTCTCCGCATTTTCATTGTTGATATTGTAGCCAATTAATTCATTACCATTCCTCATTGTCTGATACGTTCATTGAAAATCTTTGACTAAAATTAAATGAAAATTTTTATTTCGGTTTTCTTACAAAATTATCACTTTTTTACCATGCAAGTATATATTGTTCGTACTTCGTACGGCATATTTATGGTGTATATGATGGCATCAAAATTTGAAATTTCATAAGCAAATCATGATCGAGTACAAAAACAATCTGTATATTTATTACTGATAGGACGCATAATCAATGTCCTGTTTATGTGTCAACATAAAGAAACCAAAGTATATATGGTACTGTTTCAGGGTTAGATTTGCAAAACTTACCATATACCGTATAGTACATTAGTACTAGCTAGTAAGTCAGTCATATATCCTCCTCAATTTCATAAGAGAATTGATTTGATTCAATTCAATTGAATAAACCGATCCGTTTTTCCCGCTGGGCCCCTCTTAATTAAGCTTAGACCGACCGATCCCTGTTTAAAATCATCTCCTTCTGCCTCTTTTCCCTCCTCTTCTCTCTGTCCATTTGCTTCAACGTCTCTTCTCTCTCCAGGTTTCAAAGCATTCAAGGAAAATTTGTTTTGTTTTCACTGACTCACAGCCACTCGATCCACATTTGAAAATCAACAAATCTCTCTCTCTCTTTTTCTCAATCTGTGTGAGAGAATGGGGAAGGAGAGGCAGGGGAGTAGGTCTATATCCAGAGAAGAGAGAGAGATCACTGCCTCTGGCTGCATGGGTGGCATGCTTCATTACTTCGATTTTCACCACCTTCTCTTCACCGGGGGCCACGACAGTGGTCGCATGGCTGCTAACTCAGTTCATCACTCCGACTTGAGAAAACCGCAAAGTAATTTGAAAGGTACAATCTTTGAACAAATATGTTGAGAATTAGATGAAAGTAATGTAAAGGAAAATTCTTCTCTTGTTTTTACATACCCGGATATGTAATTTCTTTTCTCTAAGATGAAATAGTTCCATGTGTTTTAGGTGTTGAGGCACCGAGAAATAGCCTTGAGGGAGAAGAAACTATAGACCAGGCAAAGACATCATCTTCTTCGGTGGTCGAAGATTTGTACTTTGAGATACCAGTAAGAAATTTTCTTGTAATATTGCGCTCTTACATAAATTATTTTGATTTTTTTTGCTGCCTTATCAGGAGCATTATATTATTATATATATTTAAATTTTCAATGATCTTCGAAATTGTAGTGACGATAAACGAGTTGGCTTCATTTTGTAAATTTGAGTTTAATTAATTAATCCAATTATTTGAATCTCTTATCTCTTAACAAACTTCAACGCAGTAATGTCAACTCATTTAGTCTTTCCTTGCTGTGTTCTTAATTATTGATTTATTTCTTTTGTATAAAATAGGTGGGAGTGCAATTAGCTCCGGCATTCGATATATTACCTAACAAGATAAAAAAACACAGCAGAAAAAATTCTCTTTTAGAAGATGAAGATGAAAGGCGAGTCCCACAAACACCTGAAACACCGCGCACTCCAAGTCTGGTAGCTCGGTTGATGGGCATTAGTGGCTTACCCGATCCAGCTCCATCTCCACCGGCAACTGCCCGTCAAAAGCAACTGAGCGAAATTACAAAAACCCAACTCAAGAAGAGAGAACCAAGAAGTAGCAAATTACATGAGTGTAAGCAAGAGCCAAGGCAACCTTTAAGAAACATAAATTGCAATGCAAGACATAGTGATGTGGGATCTCAGTCTTTGCCGGACACTCCCCGGGCTTCTTGTACCCGGTCATATGATGCTGATGCAAGGCTCTCTCTTCAAATACATCGAGAGAATTCAAACTCAAGTTCAAATTCAAGTCATTCAAAAGTACCAGTTGGTGAATATTCATTACCACCATCACCAACACATTACACAATGAAGCATCGAAGAAAATATCAAGATGAGAATAGGAGCCCAAGGAGTAGAGAGTATGCAAAAGAGATCGTGAAGCAAATGAAGGAGAGCATCACTAATAGAAGAGAAAATGGCCGTGAAGACTGTAATTTGAAGTCCAAAAGAACGACTACACGAGGAGTTCAGAAGAACGATGCAGGAAGCTGCCGGACCAAACCAGCAGCTGATAATGTTGTACTGCCACCACGACCTGTTTTATCTGCTCCAACGGTTAAAACAATTGAAATTCAAATCAAAGCTAAGTTGCAAGATCACATTCCTACTTTGCGAGATATGGCAAAGCCGGTACGGGTGAAACCATCTCGACCGCCACCACCTCCACCAAGACCAGCAGAACCGGGCAAGTGCAAGAAAGGAACCAATGAACGCTTCACGGCGCGGTTTAAAAAACCAACTCCATCAGCACCTGGTTCTATTGCTAGTGGAACTGGAGAGAAGAATTGTTCCATTGTAATAGAGAAGAATGAGCTCACGCCTAAACTCTTCAGGTCCCCACAGGTATTAATTTTTAGCAACTTTGATTCAAAATAGGTAATCATTTTTCTTCTTCGGTTAAAATATGCAGTAGCTTTCAATAATTAATGCATTGTCTAATGCTAGATTTTTGTATGATTTTTATTATTTCAGCTAAATAAGGACGAGAACACATCTTCACTGCAACCGAAAATTCCGAAGTCATGCCGAACTCGACCGGATCAAGACCTGGAATACAAATACATTCGGTCCATACTATACCGAGGTGGCTTCATGGGTTCAAGACAGTCCACCAAACGCTACTCGCCATCATTGCCGGTGGATCCGATCGTGTTCCACCAGCTGGAAGTTGAGCTCCCAGTGGATGACTCGAGATACTGCAGTAGCACCCTTCGGCATCGATGGAACAGGAAGCTCCTGTTCCATCTTGTGGAGGAGCTACTAAGCGACCACCTGGATTGCACCGGTCGGAGCATTGGTCCTGTATATCACGACGAGTATAATGCCGGCAGAGCGAGCACTCATTCAGGCAGCGGCATGCAGCTGCTGAGACGACTGTGGAAGCAGGTCGAAAGAATACCGACAGCCGACTGCCAATACATAGCCGATATCGACGCGTTGGTGGCAGTCGACATGCCGGTGAACAACATAAGACAGCTGACATGTCACCCGGCAGTTGCAGAGCAGGCGAATGACGTGGCAGCCGAGGTGGAACAGGAGATACTAGAGGAGCTCATTGGAGAAACCGCCGCATCTCTTTCTCTCTCATCAATTTTTGTCTCTAGCATGCAGACTACTGGTGCCTAGAATGACATCAGGTGACGTGAGGGTATCTCAACGGAAACGGCGGGCGCTCAAATTCATGGTCTAAGGATGGGTCTGGTCTCACTCAGACACCTCCCCTTAGCACTTTTTGAATCACATCTTCTCTCTCCTCCTTAATTATTAAATGTAGATCTTCGTCTCTCTCTCTCTCTCATCAAATCAAGATGGGAGAGCAGGAGCACGTGGCAGGCAACTCATTTTGTTTCTTTTACAGTTGTAAATATTTTATTTTATCGTTTGCGTTGTCCCCTATAATTCGACTGTGTTGTCTTGTGTATTATAATTCAAAACTTGATTTAACTATAAAGATTTTGTCTGTGTCAAGATTATCCATGATAACTTGGATACTGTTTAATTTCTTTGTTTTTCCTGCCAATGCTTAGCTTTGGTTGGTGGCAGTAAATGTGATGATTAGTAATTTAGTAAATCACTAATTATCTCTTTCATGGGAGCACAGCATGTACTGATGCTATTAATTTTGACATAAATAGTTTCCTTAAATGAAATACAACTTTATGCAGACTTATATTTCACATCAGTCCTGCACGGCTAGATTTTTGAAGCATATTTGGCTAAGGACAAGAAATTTCCCTATTGATTTGAAGCCAACTACAACAATACAACAATTGAAAAGGGGAAAGCAAGAAGTAAAGACTAAAGACCAATGTTTTAAAAAACTGGATCCACCATCAAAACTGAGAAACTATTTATAGTTTTCAAATAAAAATAAAATATATTAAAACTTTATCTCTTGAAAGATTGTATTTCAAATTTCTATGGATGAACTTGGTGTTGAATCAGATTAACGGCTCGAACGGAAGGTAGGGTTCACCAGTTTGATCGAAAATCTGACCTGACAGACCGATATTGATTTCGTATCATACCAGTATATGACTAGTTATGGACTAGCCTAGTACGTAACCTGTTCCCAATCAAACCGTTCGAACTAGTCAGTCTGATTAAGTTTTTAAAACACTGTTGAAAAGTGAAAAACATAACTAAGGAGGGGCATGACAGCAACATATCAACTTTTGTGGGACTTGACTGCCAAGTAGGAGTAGTTTAATTTTTATTATTTGAAATCTTCTTTAATTTGTTCAAGACATAGTGGGGTTTGTTATTTACAATTATCCACACAGAGTTTAATCTTGTAAATTGTCCATTCTAATGGGCCATGATGCGTCTGTAGTTTTGTTTGGGGCTGGGATCTGTGAGGTTGGAGTTGCTTTTGTCGGGGAATTTCCTCTTTTCCTGGTAAATGTAAATAATTTGTTGTTTTCTTGTACTATTTACATTTGTTTGTACTTTCAAATTGACCACTGATACGTTAACTTTGATTTGAAATCGTACTATTTCGTTTAGTGTATTTCCGATTTTTTATTTGTTAGAAAAGAATGATATTGGGATCTACGCTTAATTCGTACATTTATAATCTATACTTAATATTGTTTAAAAGAGGGTCTGAAATAATATGTATTTTTTTTTAAAAAAATGTCTTCAATAAATAGATGGTAAATATTTAAAGTTGAATTCATATCGGAGTTTCCACATACAACTCTTATTATTTCGCCATTCAACTTCTTCCTTACTGTGAACAGATTTTAATTAGTGATTTATATTCGCCCTATTGTTAATACTACGCTAGCACCTATTCGTAGAATATTTTCAAAATCTCAACGGCTATGCTTTATATTGAGATTTGAGCTGTGCATAAAAAATTCTTAACAATCCACAGCATGGAATGTCTCCAGGGGAAAGAGAGATGCATCGCTATAGATGAAGTCAAAATAATTCAGCAATTAAATCTAAATACTACGCGTCGCATCGATATATCAATACCATTATTTTAATTTTTTATTTGTGATTTCACTAAACGTTGCGGGTTCGAAATCCGGATGAAGACATTTAATTTCAAAATAAATTGGAGAGCTTAACTCCCATTTTATCTTCAAAAGTTGATTAAACTGCTGAACTGTAATACTCATCATCATCAATGCGATTTCTAATATCGTTGACTTTTGAATAGTATGCATATGCTTTTATGTTCTTTATACTGTTGGGATTAACATAACGCAATTTATAAATATGCCCAACATGTTTGTTAGAGATATGTCCTAGAAGCCAATCATATTTGGCTATTTCTATAGTTTTATGTCAGTGATGATTTTTATATCATTTGTTCCTTGATTTATGTGTTGACAGTTCGTTCAGGTTGAGGATCTGAATTATAGATCACTGTGTTTCATTTAGTAGTAAATGACAACAATAAATCTAAAGCGTCCATGATCTTGATAATTAACAAGGAACATTAATTATCAATAAGATTAGTATGCAAGTTAAGTGATGATTAAGTTCTATAAATCATAGGTTAAGAGTAACCAACTTAATTGCATATGTTTATGTTAATTGAACATAGTACAGGACACGACCCAACGAAATAAATATATGGATTGTGTTATGTGTCATTATTTATTTCGTTATGATTTTGATTCTAAGTTTGAGATATTTATCTTTTCCACATGAGGATAGGTTCAATAAATATCGTCTACCGCTGATTCCCGATAAGGGCTGCTATACGGACGTTATTTATGTTCTCTTGAATTGTGCGGGGAAAAGCTAAATAGTCAAGAAAACCGTATGTCCCTCATTAATTCACTTAGTGAGTGACGATATCTATTTGGGCCCCTTGATGGAGATAGATTGTTTGCTAGCAACTGATGCAATTATCTCTAGATCAAGAAACGTATAATCTGCAAGAATGACACATTCCTATCTTGGATTATACGATGATATCGTGAGACATAGGAATCAAAATAGAGATATACTTATATTCTCTTATGCATGATTTAAATACTGTAACAGTACATTATTTATGCGAATTGGGAATCATAACGTGTTGCTAGATACCGCTTATGATTATTGGAATTAAATAGCGATTTAATCCCATGTCCAACTTAGCATAAATCCTCAAAGGGTCACACAGATCGAAATATAACCAAACAGTGCATTAATCATTTATTTGCATCAGTGTGCTTTTGCGAAAATATGATTAGTTGATTAATTGATTATATGTCGATATAATTAATTAATTCAAACGGATCGTATCGAAATGATTTAAATACATAAGCTAATCCCATGGTAATTATTAATTAGTTAATAATTATTCAACACAATACAATTTAATATAAATAGTTATATTAAATTAATGGGCCGATATTTATTATAGAATAAATAGCCCAAATTTAGAGCATCAAATGGTGGATCAAATGGATTGAATTAATAATCAAATTGGAGAGTGTGCAAAACCCAATTGGGCCCATGATGTGGCCGGCCATGAAGTGTGGTGGTAGGTAGGTGGCACAATTGTAATTAAAGGGAACTTGTTGCTAGGGTTTGAGCATTATAAAAGGACCATTGTGGAGGCTCCTTGCTCCCTCTCTCTCTCTTCCCTTCTAGGCCGCCACCCTCCTCCCCTCTTCCTCTCTTGGCCGCCACTTCTCTCCCCTCTCATCCACCTTAGCTCATGTGTTGAGCACCATACTCTCTCCACTTAATTAAAGAGAATTAAGAAGGCGAGAACGCTTGGGATTAGCCTAGACCTTGTAGCTTCTAGCAAAGCTTGTAGGTCTTGGTTAATTTCGTGGTGGACTCGAGGACGAGCTTGGCACGAAGGAGGAGCTAGACGCGAGCACAACCACCTACAACCTAGCCGGTTCAAGCCTCTTGATTACTACATCAAGAGAGGTATACCTTTAAACCTTCTCTTTGTGTGGATGGCTATGTACTAGATCTTGTTGTGCATGATTGCTTGTGGCTAATTAGGAGTAATTAATCATAAAAAATGAAAATTATGCACTTAACTAACAATGTTACATGTTCTCTCTAGTTATGAACAGTTATTTTGGAAATTGATTACTGTTATCTACAGTTTTGCCAACCTTGCCATCACTAAATATAAAATGAACATATACAACAAACAAGGTGAAAATATAGACGATCTAAGTGAACACATACAGAGAAATAAGTTCAATGAAAATAAATTGACTATGCATGTAAAATTCAGAACAAGTGATGGTTACACTTATTTGTTTGTAAGTGTTCACTTAGATTGTTTATATGTTCATCTTGTTTGATGTATATGTTCACTTTATATTTAGCAATGACAGGGATGACAAAACTGCAGATGACAGTTATCATTCCTGGTTTATTTTTTCTAGCACACCTTGGATTTTGATTTTGTAGGCCATCATTGTATGGCTGTCATTATATTCCATAGTGTGAAATCATTTAACCGGATGTAAATAAATGGAATTTAAAGTAAATGGGCCTTTGTTACTACAACAAATTGGCCCATAAACGAAGGCTGGAACTTGGAAGTCAAAATTGAACTTTTTATACCGAAAAATAAAAAAATAATATTAAATTAATATAATATATTAAAAATACTATCAATTTAATAATATTTTTTTAAATAGTATCACAAGATCGGAATCCCAGATTCCGATCTTAGCTAAAAGTAATATTTAATAAATTTATTTAATTAAATGTAAATTTAATTAATTTATTTAATTAAATATAAATAATTATTTTATTTAACTAAAAAATGAATAATTAAGTTACAAATTTTTAATTAATTTACATTAAAATTATAAATTTTTAAACAACCATTTGATCTGCGTCTCAGGTGTCGTCCTCTGTATAGCTAATAAAAGACTCTGGAGTTTGTTGTACGAATCTTCCCACGATCCGAAAAGATGTTCGATTGCTCTCTCTCTCGCCCATGCCAAATCTTGTTATAAGTCGGCACCACATTCCGGTACTCTTTCTCCAATAGAGATTTCACGCTCGGTAAAAAAATACCGACATCTCTCTTTACTGCATTTATGATACAGTTGGCAATAACTTCAGCCGTTAGATTATCATGCGTGAAGTCTCTGGCCTTTCTCATGCATGTATGGTCTTGTTCGTTCGTTATTATCTTCCAAAATTTATAATTTTAATATTATCTTCCAATATTTAATATTATATTTAAAAAAATATTATTATGTTGATATTATTTTTAATATATTATATTAATTTAATATTATTTTTAAATTTTTCGGCTTTTTATATTGTATAATCGTTGGAAACAGGTATCAAATGTAGGCCCAGAAACTGTATTAGATAAGCCAATACAACTAGTCATTGTCTCATTTAGGGATGGCAATGGGCCTAGCCCGTTAGAAAAGTACCAAGCCCAGGCCTGGCCTGATTTATCTAAAGTTACTGCCTGCCTGCCTGGGCCCAACCAACCGGGCTTAGATATTACTGCCTGCCTGCCTGTCGGGCCATTTCCCTAAGCCCAAGCCTGCCTACGCCTGCCCGACCATTTTGATACATTTTACATACTCAAATTGGAAGAAACACATTTTCCATACAAATTTTAATCAGCGCATGACACAAATTATTACATATTCAGAACAAATTGGAAACGTAATTCATTGTCTATTACAAGATCAGAAAGTTTACACAAAACATAAAAGGATTTCATATATCAACAGTTTACAAAAATAGGATCATTGACCACAAATTTACAACATCACAAATACAATATAAATTATCAAGTCTTCAGTTGTATGACATTGACCGAGAAGAATACATCATGCCTGATAATGTGACAAAGAAAAGAAAAATTAGAATTCTCAATCACAAAGAATATTCAACTGAAAAAATGCAATATATAATGATGTAATAAACAGTTTACCAAGTGCGCACACATTTCATTATATTTTTTCAATAACAAAATTGGAGAATATGTTTTTTCTGTGAGCATACAAAGAATGCATTTAATAAATGAAATGTTTGTATTATAGTTCAAATAACAAAGTTCTGTATTCAGCTGTACAACAACAGAGAATAAATTCAAGCAATTATTAGTTGGGCATGAATATAAAAAAAGTGATATGCATATATATTCCTTTCTTCCTCTGGACAAATTGAATCACTCTTTTAGATGTTCTGTACCTGAATCCACAAAGAATAAAAAATAAACCTAATTGAATACGTATTCAAAATAATGCAATTTATAAAATACTAATCTACAATAAGCTAAGACAAAGTACTTTAGAACTGTTAGAGTTATGTCCTAGAAGTCAATAATTTAATGACTTAATTATTAGTTTATGTTTTGGATGATATTTTATCATATGTTCCTAGGTTTATTATTGACAGATCATTCAGGTTGAGGATCTGAATTGTAGATCTCTGTTGATCATTCTTTAGAATGACAATAATAAATCTAAACGGTCCATAATCTTGATAATTAACAAGGAACATTAATTATCATATAAGATTAGTATGCAAGTTAAGTGATGATTAAGTTCTACTAATCATAGGTGATCGATGGGGAAACCAAGTCTCAAAATAAAAACCTCGTGTCTACCGATCTAATCGTTTGTAGAACAGCTTGAGGGTCGAATCCACAGGGACGGTGTTGGAATATTAATCTTTCACTTTACTAAACTAGCTAGACGGTTCAACTCTTATGTAAATTAAGGGTTGCAGGTGGGTCTAAATCCTAGGTCTAGTTTCAAGGTCAAAACAAGAAATAATGAGAGAGATTCAACAAGTCACGCAATTCTAGGGTTTCTGGTTGCTAACACTTCTTCTTAGTCCCAGTTCCAGCGGCCCGCTGACTCTCGTAGCGGCCCGCTAAAAGAACTTAGGTCGCTAATCTATTAGATGGGTCGCTGGCTACTTGGCGGGCATAGACAACCTCGCTGGTTCACTCAGCGGCCCGCTAGGATTAGCGATGTGAATGCAAATTGACTTAATTCAGTTGACAATTGTGTAGGGATAATGGCTTAATTAAGGTTTCTAGATCAAACTCTCGTTTAGGTCTGGTTATCAATTAATTAACCCAATTTCCCTCGTATAGAATCTAGATTTCAACTATCGTTTCGTGGTCTAGTTTCTACAAGTTTATACCTTTCTAACCTATGAAATCCTTGAGTTTTCACTCTTGGAAATGACTTAACTCTCGTTAATTAGTCCTGGTTTAACCTTTCAGTTTACAACCTTCATGTTAATCATAATCATGCCTAATAATCTAAGTTTATTTGGACTTAACCACCTAGCAATTAAGCGAGCTCTACTTAACGGGTGTAAACAAATCTACTTAGACAATCATGGCATAATCAATTCAAGCAATTCAAGCAAGGTATAAAACACAAAGATATCAAATAAACCAAATAAACATGCAATCAACAACTAAGAATTCGAGTTTACAACCATAGCCCTAAAACAAACAATCAACAACTAAAAGACATCATACAAACACAAGAGAAAATGAGAATAAGGAAAGATTACAACCAATTGCTCTTGCGTGTGTCGAAATCTCCTATCAAACACGTCTCTTGCTGTCGCAAATGACCTGCTTGGCGCTGCCACGATCTGGACTTGAGACCTAACTCTCAAATAATTCTATGTCTAACCCTAACTTTGACCTTGGATTTGATCTCCTTCTTGTTCTCTCTCTTGTTCTCCCTCAAACAGGTCTTTTATAGGCCTTGGGAAGGTCTAGAAACGCTAGAAATAACTCAAGACGTGCTCTGGATGCACCTGGAGTCGCTAGAAACCGCCATCCAAATATAGAATTGCCAAATCGGGCGATTCTGCTAAATCTGGCAGTTCCAGGCCTGCGGGCCGCTGGGACTTTCAGCGGGTCGCAGGAAAATGTCAGAACTGCGTCCTGTCAGTATTTTGGGCATATCTCCTTCATCCGAACTCCGTTTGAGGTGATTCAAGATCCGTTGGAAAGGTTAGAACGAGCTCTTCAACTTTATGGACTCATCCAAGTCATTTCTTGTCCAGAATCTGCAATAAAATTAGAAACTATGGTAGTAACTCATTCTTGACACAAAACTCTAATTAAACTAACCTAAACTCATCTAAACTATCTAAACTATGTAAACTCAAGGTAATTGGTTTAGTTTGGAGACAAAATGGTACCTGAATGTGCATATAAAATCCACTCATCAAATCCCCCCAAGTTTACCCTTTGCTTGTCCCCAAGCAAATATTTATCTTAAAAGGATGGTTTGGCTCTAAACTAAAACAATGACTTGAGACTTACAAGTTATGAAAATTCTTAACATGCACAAATATCCTGATTTGATTGAATTATTTAGACAATTTTACAAGCTTTTCAAATTGAATTGAGTTGTCCCAAACGACCCACGCTTACCCCACATGTGAAACACTTATGATGCTTGTAACTATTGCCCATAACTTACCTTGTTCAATTCCTAAACTTGTTGATTTTTCAAAGATTGACAATTGACTTGGCAAAGAGATTCGGGATCACACCCTACCAACACAAATAACATGTCATATCAATTTATTTCACAACCAAATCTTCAAGTACTTAAACCGCTTTATTGATTTTCGAAAACGCATTGGAAATCGAACTAAAGTGAGGCGGAAAAAAGGGTACAACTCCTCACCCATTCTATTCCAAAGTTTTTGGGTTGGACTTTTTAATTTTTCTCCCAGGGCTAGGAGGTTTTCCCGCGGTGGAGAGGTTAGCCAAATTACGGTGGATTTATTTTCGAGATTTTTCTCGTTTTTTTTTTCTTTTTTTTATGTCATGAGCCTTTCTGTTTTTACTCATGATTTATGGAAGTTTTTTTTATCCACCATAACCTATAGTTTCCCGCAATGTCCATGGCATTGCACGCTTTTTAGTTCCCCTTTTTATTTACTTTCTTTTTTTATATACAAGGGTGTGTATTTACATCTTCGACTTTTAATAAACTTGAAAACAGCGGTTGTTTGACTCTAGACTTAGTGTTTATTTCCTTAGTTGACATGTATTTGGATCGGTAGAATCGATCTTGACAAAATTTGGAAATTAATTCAATTGGTGGTTGTCTTGGTTTACCGATTTCTAACTGGTCAAGTCATTCATACTACTTATCAAATCATCAAATTTAAGTCTCAATCAAGATAGATTATGATACAATACCTACTCATTTCCTAAGGTCACAGGGGCTAGTCGATCAATTAGATGACCCACAATTCAAATCGAAAATTTTTCTAAAACTTCATAAATAGTTCATTCAATTCACGATATCAAAACTTGTTAAGCATCTTCCTAACTTATCTAAATGCAATCTATATGAAATTATCATGCAATAGAGACAGTTCCTAAATGAAATGCACAATTATACCTGTCAGTTCCAGTTTCTGCTACCCACCGAAAATCTTAGCGGGTCGCCGATACACTCAGCGGGTCGCTGATACTGGGACAGATACAAAATTAACACCTAATATGCATGATGCAAACCTAGATACAACTCCTATTCTCTCCCCCCCAAGTTTAAAACTTTGCACTGTCCTCAATGCAAGAAAAACATAACTTAAAAGAGAGAAAGGAAAGAAAACTCATCAAATTGTTGTAGTGGTTGTGAAGTTCGCATAGGGGTTGGTGCGACTTGCAAAACGGCTTGTATGCTCCTTCATGGTGTATTCCCCAAGTTTGAGCTCTTGCATACAATTCGTGTAATGGTGCTTCCAAAAGCTGATTTGTCACATTTCTTCAAACCTAAAACCAATAACAACAATTGATAAGTTATAACTAACTAAAAATAACTAAATCTAAATTAATCTAAATGAGAGAAAATGAAAATTTTGGGTCTTGGGTTGCCTCCCAAGAAGCGCTTGTTTTAGGTCACTAGCTTGACCACCTTGCATTTACTCATCTTATCTTCACTTTTCTCCCTCTCCACGCATCATAATTCTCCCAAAAGTGATTGAGCGGGTCCTTTGAAACATACTTGGAGTGTTCTTCTTTGGATGTCATCTTCCTTGGCTCGATTATGATGTGATACTTGATTTGCGATTTGTTATCTTCCATCACATCAAGTTTCTCCAAACATCTTCTAAGAGTGATCAAGTCAATTTGGTTGAACTTCTCATTCGTGTTGTCGGATGCCTCGACTTTGAGAGTAGTGTCACCATCTTTCTTCTCTTCAAGTTCATCATTCATGTTCTCAATTGGAGGATGCTTCAATTCCAACTCATTAGATTTGACAATTTCAGCCCTAAACAATCTTTGTGGAAATGGAATTGGAGGGATATAGGGAGAAGGTGGTATGTACTTTGGTTCATCAAATTCCTCTTGTACCTCCCTATTCTCAACTTGTTTGCTTTCAGTTTTGTTGGTATCTAACCAAATTTGGGTCTTCTTGGAACTAGAGTTTTCAAATTCACAATCACTATGCAAAGCCAAATCATTGTTTTGTTCATTGTGTGGTCTATATGAAGAATTTTCAGTCTCTAACATCCTTTGATGATGGGTAATGAGAGTATTGAGAGAAGATGATATGGATTTCATTTCTTTCAAAAGTTTCTCATTAAATTCGATTTGGTTCTTTTTAAATTCCTCAAACCTTGATTCAACACTTGACATTTGCGTAGATGATCGAAAATTATCAAAACTAGAAAAAAAAGTAGACCTATGGTATGGTTGAGACACTAAACCATCATTGTTCAAAGCAAAAGAAGGAAAATCATTCAAACCAGAATCGCATGTCTGTCTGTTGAGGTTCCAGCGGGTCGCTAAAACTGGCAGTCATGTTTTGTGCTTCAGGTTCCCTCCATATGAATCTCGAACGGTTTGTTTGATAGTCAAAAGGTTCGTCGAATGCGATGGGGTTGCTGAAGTTCTGGTTGTCTCCACATGCAATATTGATCGTGTTTTGCACGTTGTGAAAAGCACGCTCAAATTCACTCATGTTCGCATTAAGTTCAAATTGTCTATTCATGTGGTTGATTTTCTTCCAATTATCCTCCGCCTCTTGCTCACGTACCTGAAAAGAAGGAAACATGGTGATAGAAAATATTTTTGGTTTTTTTTTATAAGATAAGACAAAATAAGTAAGATACAAGGATACAAGGGTGTCTATGCTAAATTACTAAAGCAAAATACCAATATTCGAGCAAACCGTCCCCGGCAACGGCGCCAATTTTGATCGATGGGGAAACCAAGTCTCAAAATAAAAACCTCGTGTCTACCGATCTAATCGTTTGTAGAACAGCTTGAGGGTCGAATCCACAGGGACGGTGTTGGAATATTAATCTTTCACTTTACTAAACTAGCTAGACGGTTCAACTCTTATGTAAATTAAGGGTTGCAGGTGGGTCTAAATCCTAAGTCTAGTTTCAAGGTCAAAACAAGAAATAATGAGAGAGATTCAACAAGTCACGCAATTCTAGGGTTTCTGGTTGCTAACACTTCTTCTTAGTCCCAGTTCCAGCGGCCCGCTGACTCTCGTAGCGGCCCGCTAAAAGAATTTAGGTCGCTAATCTATTAGATGGGTCGCTGGCTACTTGGCGGACATAGACAACCTCGCTGGTTCACTCAGCGGCCCGCTAGGATCAGCGATGTGAATGCAAATTGACTTAATTCAGTTGACAATTGTGTAGGGATAATGGCTTAATTAAGGTTCCTAGATCAAACTCTCGTTTAGGTCTGGTTATCAATTAATTAACCCAATTTCCCTCGTATAGAATCTAGATTTCAACTATCGTTTCGTGGTCTAGTTTCTACAAGTTTATACCTTTCTAACCTATGAAATCCTTGAGTTTTCACTCTTGGAAATGACTTAACTCTCGTTAATTAGTCCTGGTTTAACCTTTCAGTTTACAACCTTCATGTTAATCATAATCATGCCTAATAATCTAAGTTTATTTGGACTTAACCACCTAGCAATTAAGCGAGCTCTACTTAACGGGTGTAAACAAATCTACTTAGACAATCATGGCATAATCAATTCAAGCAATTCAAGCAAGGTATAAAACACAAAGATATCAAATAAACCAAATAAACATGCAATCAACAACTAAGAATTCGAGTTTACAACCATAGCCCTAAAATAAACAATCAACAACTAAAAGACATCATACAAACACAAGAGAAAATGAGAATAAGGAAAGATTACAACCAATTGCTCTTGCGTGTGTCGAAATCTCCTATCAAACACGTCTCTTGCTGTCGCAAATGACCTGCTTGGCGCTGCCACGATCTGGACTTGAGACCTAACTCTCAAATAATTCTATGTCTAACCCTAACTTTGACCTTGGATTTGATCTCCTTCTTGTTCTCTCTCTTGTTCTCCCTCAAACAGGTCTTTTATAGGCCTTGGGAAGGTCTAGAAACGCTAGAAATAACTCAAGACGTGCTCTGGATGCACCTGGAGTCGCTAGAAACCGCCATCCAAATATAGAATTGCCAAATCGGGCGATTCTGCTAAATCTGGCAGTTCCAGGCCTGCGGGCCGCTGGGACTTTCAGCGGGTCGCAGGAAAATGTTAGAACTGCGTCCTGTCAGTATTTTGGGCATATCTCCTTCATCCGAACTCCGTTTGAGGTGATTCAAGATCCGTTGGAAAGGTTAGAACGAGCTCTTCAACTTTATGGACTCATCCAAGTCATTTCTTGTCCAGAATCTGCAATAAAATTAGAAACTATGGTAGTAACTCATTCTTGACACAAAACTCTAATTAAACTAACCTAAACTCATCTAAACTATCTAAACTATGTAAACTCAAGGTAATTGGTTTAGTTTGGAGACAAAATGGTACCTGAATGTGCATATAAAATCCACTCATCAATAGGTAAAGAGTTACCAACTTAATTGCATATGTGTATGTTATGGAACATAGCACAGGACTTGACCCATCGAAATAAACATATGGATTGTGTTATGTGTCATTGTTTATTTCGTTATGATTTTAGTTCTAAGTTTGAGATGTTTATCTTTTCCACATGAGGATAGGTTCAATAAATACTGTCTACCGCTGATTCCCGATAAGGGCTGCTATACGGACTTTATTTATGTTCTCTTGAATTGTGCGGGGAAAAGTTAATCATCAAGAAAACCGTATGTCCCTCATTAATTCACTTAGTGAGTGACGATATCTGTTTGGGCCCCTTGATGGAGATAGATTGTTTGCATGCAACTTTATACAATTATCTCTAGATCAAGAAACGTATAATCTGCAAGAATGACACATTCCTATCTTGGATTATACGATGATATCGTGAGACATAAGAATCAAAATAGGGAAATACATATATTCTCTTATGCAGGATTTAAATACTGTAGCAGTACACTATTTATGCGAATTGGGAATCATAACGTGTTGCTAGATACCGCTTATGATTATTGGAATTAAATAACGATTTATTCCATGTCCAACATAGCATAAATCCTCAAAGGGTCACACAAATAGAGCTTTAACCAAACAGTGCATTATTTATTCGCAACAGTGCGTATTGCGAAAAATATGATAGTTTGATTAATTAATTGTATAGCGTTGTGGACCGTTATAATTAATTAAGTCAAAGGGATCATATAGAAATAAATCAATGCATATGCTAATCCCAAATTAATTATTAATGAATTAATAATTAATTATGTTCAACTCATTTAAATTAATTGAGCTATTGGGTCATTATTTAATTAGTTAAATAAAAGCCCAATTTGAGGACAATTGAAAGGAGTAATAAATGGAATGATTAAATGGGCTAAGCCAAGGCTTAAAGCCCACTTAAAATGTCGGCCAAGGAGGGGCAATTTTGTCCATGTGAAAGGTTGGTAGAGACTAGGTCATGAGGTCTATATATAGGGGTTCATTTTGAGGGAAACCCTAGCCTCCTTTCCATCTTCTCTCACCTCTCTCTCCCTTGGTCGAAATTCACAAAAGAAGAAAGAAAATTTCAGAATTTTCTTTACTCTTCCTCTCCTTTCTTCTACCTCAAGCTCATGAGTTGAGCACAAACTCTCTCCACCAATTAAAAGGGCTAATTGAATAGAAGAGAGCATACCTTGGGATTAGACATTCCTCTTCCTCTTGCTAGCACAAGGGTAGAAGAGATTGGTTAATCCTCTAGGTGGACTCGAGGCGGCCATCAACGGAGGAGGAGACGAAGGAGAGCACGCCATCGATTTCTATGCCGTAGGATCGAGCCCCGCGAATACGATTTCGCGGGAGGTACAATATTCCACCACTTTCTCTTTGTGTCGAAATGGCTATGTACTAGATCCTCTTGCTCTTTGTGTTTTAATTGGATTAATTAGTTAGTAATTAGTCACAAAATTAAAATTGAGCGATTTCCTAACAGTGGTATCAGAAACTTGGTCGTACTTAAGCTATTTTGACACTTAATTAAGAGAAATTGGCTAATTAACGGATTAGTAGAGATGATGCGTTTGTTTGCTGTCTGGAAATAGTATTTTCTGTGTTGTTTCGCGTTTTTCGATGTGATATATTCTCTGGAAGATTTTTCTATCTACATGAAAGTTGTAGAACTTTGGATTGTGATTCTTTTGGCGTTGGATTCACATTTTTCTGAATTAGTATAGATTTATTGTGAATGAAATGGCGACAGTGCGCAGAACCAGTTTCTGCTCGTACTGTCCTGTTTGAATGGCTTGAAAGATTTATATTTTGAATATAAGTACCAGTGTTCTATGGCTAGAAACAAAGAGGACTTGACGCTCTTTCTGAGCATGTATAAATTGTTGCATGACTCGGATTAATTTGTGGGTTTTCAAGTATGAAAAGGAAGATCTTGTCAGATCCAGTTTGTTGAGCAAATTGATTGTTCTAATAAACTGTACCAACTGTGAACTCCTTTAAAAATTCTGTTTAAATGGAGTTGTTCTATTTTGAGTTAGAATTCCAGGAAAATTAATTTCATAATTTTTCGTGGAAGTTTGGACCTTCAACTAGGTTAAAACATTTCGATCGACAGTCTGTTCCAGTACAGAATTTGTTGATTGTTTAGTATGGAACTCGTTTTTATTGAACTGAACTTGGTTGTTTTCTTTTCATGAATGGATAGCCTGTAGTCTAAACAAGTTTTTCTATGTATATTGTATATATAAAAACTGGATAGAAGGTGGTCTAACAGACCAAATGGTTGAGATGATAAGCTGAAAATCTCATAACGGTGTTTCGTGCACTTGTAAGAGATTTGTCTTTTTTTATTCTCCCAGATGGTTTAAGATCTCTTCTTGAAATTTTTACTGGTAGTCACAACTATGATAAGGAGCTTATGTAATTTATTTGAGAATTTTTAGAGACCGAAAACTGTTGTTTTTGTTGGATTCCATTAGTTACGTTTTTTGGTAAATTACTGTTTTTCTAAGTATTCAAACTAGTTGAAATTAATTAGAAAACTCCTTGTTTGATCTCCTTTCAGTTATGGAATGTTGAAAGAACTTTCTAAATGAATTTAAACAAGTTTGGTTGTTTAAAATTGAGAATTTGTACACGGAATTTACTTATAGCAAACGATACGCAAAGATGCTTGAAAATCGTTAATTGGAAACAAAGTGCTTGTATGTGCTAACTTTGTTTTGTAGGTGGATAGTGGGTTTAGTATGGCTCAAGACTCAATGCCTTGTGGTTGTAAATTGAATGCATGTGTGAATGTTTGTAATGCGGCCTTTGGTGCCATTAATTAATTAATTCGTTGATTAATTTTTGATGTAACTTGTGAGGCTTGCATGCCCCTAAGGATAGGATGGGAATAGGATATTTTCACATGTATTTTTGTTCCTTTATTTTATAGGATTTAGATCCTTATAGAATTTAGTGGGAGGGACAAGGATTAGATTAGTTTTGCTTCATGGAGGATGTGGCGAAATTAATGCAAGCGGGAGCCATACAAACCCACAACTATGAGATGCTTATATGTGATTGCTTGTGATTGCTATGAATTGTCATAGGCTAGGTATGGGTGTATGCTTACATGACCACCAAACAAGTGTCACTTAATTGATTGTCCCAAACAAAACATGATTAAGTTAAATCGCCCTCCTTCTCTCTATCTCCTTCTAACGTGTATGATCGTTCATTGATGCATTCTCGCCGACGCGGGACATCGTGTTCCATCATCCGTGTCGGGGTGTAAATCGGATTTACTAGGAGCAAATAGAGAAATGTTACTTAACGATGTTTTCTAATCGGATTGGACATCGGGGCAAAGTTTGTGGATGTACATGTGATATTTCACAAACCAAGAATCATATGGAATGATTGGTTGGAGAACCTACTCTATCTAGTTGTTTTTAGTGTCACGCCGACGCTAGCACCATCTCAACGAAAATAGGGATCTTGGAAAACCTACTACATTTGGGACGTTAAATAAATGTAGTGGAAGTTTTATTTGTTATAAATAAAACAATTGCATAAACTAAATGACCGTAAATTGATTTTGTTATAGATATTAAAATTGTTAATTTTGTTGCGATCAATCTTTGAAAATGAACAAACTCGTTTCTAAAAGGTAGTTACTTGAAAGAGTAATACCGATTCCTAAGACACGATCTTAGTAAAGAGAAATTTGAGTATGTCAATTCCCAAAACTTTCCTCAAACTACCCGAACGTAGCATCGCGATGATTGATTGACTTTTGGCGAAAAGTTATTCAATAAAGCGTATGGCTAGTATCCTCATTCAAAATTTTTAGACCTTTGAATTAGAGAATTCATATGGACTAGATTTAACTCGTACGCTCTCATTCGCTTACTCAAGAAAGTGTTCTTGGAGAAAGTAGATATTAACTCCATCATTTATGATTGAGTATAAAGAATATGAGTTGACCAAGAGATTATTCTTTTAAAAGAAGTTATATGAATGTTTCATTAGCTTACAAATGGAAAGATTGAAGTAGCTAATTGATGACTAGAGATATTAATCTCCGATATCAAGGATTGTTGATATTGTCATTCGATCTCTTTGGAATTATGAAGGATATAATATTACCTTTATGCACGCTTGTTGATGCAAAAAGGTGATTGGTTAAGTATTCAAGAAATATTTCACCAAGGTATGAGTTGAAATTTCGAGACTCTCATTGATGACCATGTGTCACATGAGATGTTTCATTTGCCGTTTTATGGGAAGCATTTGAAAGGTTGTCCGAAGTACCATGATTGTGACGATTAGAAATATTCTAATCCTAAAGTGTATTTGTCGTTCAAATTATCTCACTATCTCTAATTTACACTAGTAACTTGATACTAGTTCATATGCTCGCATTTAACGAAATGTGTTGGCAATGAAGAATAAGAGAATGTTCGAGAGATATAAAGTAAACTCCGTATAGGAGATGACTTATTCGTTTAAGTCATTACCATTGAATACGTAGAGTTATCTTTATTCAGAGTTTGTTTAGGAATTGAAGGTTGTATACCTTAATCCTAACCTCTCAAAATATCTCCATTTCATATTCAATGATGGATGATTATGTTTTGTAAAAAACAAGATCTTTTATTATGAATTTGTTTATATGATTTCATGCATCTTGATTGAATTTGCTTGAAATAGATAAACAAGTTTTGAATGACAAATAGGATGCGTAAGACTTGACATAAAGTATTTGACTTTCATGTTATATATAACCGCTTAGTCACATACATAAACGAGAACCGCATTATGAGAGTCTACGTAACGTAGAGCTCGAAATTCAATTCGATTTCAAATCGATTGATATGCGAATCATGTTTGTTAAATGACAAAAGCGCCTTTAACCTATGAAGGTTTAAGGACAAGTGAACTAATTAGGACTTATACATATCGATGTATAAAGACCTATAAGTACTTGTGTAATGAAAGGTTATTGATACTTTACTACTTGACCAACGATCATTGTAGATATTAACATATCTATTTGATAAGGTATAAGTATGAACCTTTTGACTAGTTCAAAGGAGTTCAAGAGTGAAGTTTAAAAGACCGTTTAAGAAAAATGAAAGTCTTACAATTAATTGTGGTAAATAAATAAGTAGTTAAGTCATATGATTTGAAATATTATCTAAAGAGTATGAAAGTAGTTTCACAACTCGCTCCATGAGGAATAATATGTCTAAGAATGGAGGTATCGAACAATATTTTGTATAGTTCGATCGGTAATAAATCAAATGGACTTATTCGACTCGTATTAGGGAATTATGTTTGAGGACAATATTGTTTACACTGAATAATGTTCCATCGAAGTCTGTTGAAGAAGATATCTTACGAGATTTTGATCTCTAAGTATAATACTTCTCGAGATTTGGTGTTGAGAAGCTTATTTTAAGTATTGATGACTTGTAAGCTTAAACCAAATAAGACACTGTGAATTTGTAGGATGCTTTATATTAAGGCACTACTTCTGCGAATATGATAAGAACAAAGTAGTTGTTGCTAATCATAACGTAATCTTGTAGAATGATATTCTCAAGAAGAAGTAGTGGGAGTAAAGTGAGCATTAAAATAGTTTATGCATCACTACAAGAAGTACTCTTATGGAAAACTTGTCACTTCATACATGGTACTTAGTGGGAGTTGAGCGAAACTTCATTCACAAGTTATTTTGAAAGAAGTTTAATAGTACGTTCCTTCCAATGAGGACTCAACTATCTCACGAGTTGATGATGTTCGAGAAACTCATGGAATATATGAGGAGTCAAGAACTCGTTCAACAAATCGTTGTAGAAGAAGTTCATGAACCTCAAGTACCAATCCTACAAAAGATCAACGAGAGTTGATTGCCTAAGCCGTTTGGTGCATTGGCTTCACGACATTCTCAAACTTAGCATATGAGAATCCGTTGATAAACAAGAAAAACGATGGAACGATCCGATTCCACATATATGGTTTGAATTCATATGATCTTTAAATAAAATCCATGTATAACAACAAGGTATAGACCTTGGTTGATGTTCATGAATGAGCAATCCATCAAGAACATTTTAGATCTTCAAAAGGAAAGATCGACATGGACAACAAATCGACTATGTACAAAGCGCGGCTTCTCGCTTGTAGCTATGTCTAAGTCGATAACTAGTTGACTACGTACAAAGCACAACCTCTTGCTTGTGGCTATGTAAAAGTCAATAAAGATCATTCTAGCAATAGTTGTATTTCATATATATTGATATATGGAAAAACACATAAAACCGCCTTCTTCGTATGAATGAAGGATGATGTTGTGCATTTGACACAAATCGAGGTTTTATGTATTGCTAAAAACATACGCATGCTTCAAGGATCCATAAATGGATTAAAGCAAGTGTTGTGGAGATTGAAATAAAAGTTTCGACAATGAAGTCAAGGAGTTGAACTTCGTCAAAAGTATGTTGTATAAACAAGATATTCGGTGGGAGCATAATTGTATTACTTGTATTGTTCAAGATAACAATTCATTAATTGGGAATAACATTAAGAAAATGAATATTGTCAAGATCTCTTTGGAGAATGCTTTCTCAAATGAGAACTTGGGCGAAATCACCTGATCCTAGGAAACAAATCTATGAAGATAGATTATGATGGATGTCAGGTTTGAACAAATATGCATATTGACGAAGTGTTCTAGAAACACGAAAGTTACACTCCAAGAAAGGATGTCTAACTGTACGTCACATGGCATGACTTGAGTGTTTTAACTCGGTCTATTGCAACTCAATTCAAGAAAGTGCATGAAATAGTTCAAGCATTCTTTCATTATGAGTTTCATTGTGTACGTCATATTTATGCATATGCCCCGATGTGTAGTATCCAAAGGATATGACAAACAGTTGTCAAATGGATACAAGAGAGACACATTAGGACGATAGTCAAGGATATCCTCGAGTACCTTATGAGAAAGAGTGATATAATGTTTCATCTCTTAAGATGAAAGAGAGCTCGTGTAAGTTAATTACACTAATGCTAGTTTTTCGAAAGATTGATATAATCACAGTTGAAATACATATTTTGCTAAAAGGTGGTGTTGTAAGTTTAGAAGGTGTTCTAAATGGAATATTACAACCGTTTCCGTCACCAAAGCAAAATACATAGCAACTTGTGAAACAATAAAAGAAGTTTATTTCGGATCGATTTCTTAGTTGAGTTATTATGGTTCTAAGCATCTCGAACCATAACTTACTCCTAAAGAGCCCAATGTTACATTGGAGATTCAAATATGATCTATAACGATATCACTTGATATCATATGATGGTGATCAAGAATATATATAGGAGTATATATATATATATGGTCAAACAATTTTTGGATAGGTTCGCGAACACAGCGAACACTCTATCACGACCTCTACCTTGAGCAGTATACGAAATGCAGTTATACATCCATACGTGGTGGACGTATGAGTAACTAGCTATAAGCGTATTATTTATTTTGAGGTCCGAGACATGTATATATGTAGATATATGACATTGTTCTCAATTCTTCGTTGGCTAGAAGTCACTACTGATTGACTCTAGACCAAGTGGGAGATTGTTAGAGTTATGTCCTAGAAGTCAATAATTTAATGACTTAATTATTAGTTTATGTTTTGGATGATATTTTATCATATGTTCCTAGGTTTATTATTGACAGATCATTCAGGTTGAGGATCTGAATTGTAGATCTCTGTTGATCATTCTTTAGAATGACAATAATAAATCTAAACGGTCCATAATCTTGATAATTAACAAGGAACATTAATTATCATATAAGATTAGTATGCAAGTTAAGTGATGATTAAGTTCTACTAATCATAGGTAAATAGTTACCAACTTAATTGCATATGTGTATGTTATGGAACATAGCACAAGACTTGACCCATCGAAATAAACATATGGATTGTGTTATGTGTCATTGTTTATTTCGTTATGATTTTGGTTCTAAGTTTGAGATGTTTATCTTTTCCATATGAGGATAGGTTCAATAAATACTGTCTACCGCTGATTCCCGATAAGGGCTGCTATACGGACTTTATTTATGTTCTCTTGAATTGTGCGGGGAAAAGTTAATCATCAAGAAAACCGTATGTCCCTCATTAATTCACTTAGTGAGTGACGATATCTGTTTGGGCCCCTTGATGGAGATAGATTGTTTGCATGCAACTTTATACAATTATCTCTAGATCAAGAAACGTATAATCTGCAAGAATGACACATTCCTATCTTGGATTATACGATGATATCGTGAGACATAAGAATCAAAATAGGGAAATACATATATTCTCTTATGCAGGATTTAAATACTGTAGCAGTACACTATTTATGCGAATTGGGAATCATAACGTGTTGCTAGATACCGCTTATGATTATTGGAATTAAATAACGATTTATTTCCATGTCCAACATAGCATAAATCCTCAAAGGGTCACACAAATAGAGCTTTAACCAAACAGTGCATTATTTATTCGCAACAGTGCGTATTGCGAAAAATATGATAGTTTGATTAATTAATTGTATAGCGTTGTGGACCGTTATAATTAATTAAGTCAAAGGGATCATATAGAAATAAATCAATGCATATGCTAATCCCAAATTAATTATTAATGAATTAATAATTAATTATGTTCAACTCATTTAAATTAATTGAGCTATTGGGTCATTATTTAATTAGTTAAATAAAAGTCCAATTTGAGGACAATTGAAAGGAGTAATAAATGGAATGATTAAATTGTTAGAGATATGTCCTAGAAGCCAATCATATTTGGCTACTTCTATGGTTTTATGTTATGGATGATTTTATATCATTTGTTCCTTGATTTATGTGTTGGCAGTTCATTCAGGTTGAGGATCTGAATTACAGATCACTGTGATTCATTTAGTAGTAAATGACAACAATAAATCTAAAGCGTCCATAATCTTGATAATTAACAAGAAACATTAATTATCAATAAGATTAATATGCACGTTAAGTGTTGATTAAGTTCTATAAATCACAGGTTAAGAGTAACCAACTTAATTGCATATGTTTATGTTAATTGAACATAGTACAGGACATGACCCAACGAAATAAATATATGGATTGTGTTATGTGTCATTATTTATTTCGTTATGATTTTGATTCTAAGTTTGAGATATTTATCTTTTCCACATGAGGATAGGTTCAATAAATATCGTCTACCGCTGATTCCCGATAAGGGCTGCTATACGGACGTTATTTATGTTCTCTTGAATTGTGCGGGGAAAAGCTAAATAGTCAAGAAAACCGTATGTCCCTCATTAATTAACTTAGTGAGTGACGATATCTGTTTGGGCCCCTTGATGGAGATAGATTGTTTGCTAGCAACTGATGCAATTATCTCTAGATCAAGAAACGTATAATCTGCAAGAATGACACATTCCTATCTTGGATTATACGATGATATCGTGAGACATAGGAATCAAAATAGAGATATACTTTTATTCTCTTATGCAGGATTGAAATATTGTAGCTGTACACTATTTATGCGAATTGGGAATCATAACGTGTTGCTAGACACCGCTTATGATTATTGGAATTAAATAGCGATTTAACTCCATGTCCAACGTAGCATAAATCCTCAAAGGGTCACACAGAATTGGTGTTTTAACCATGCTTGCATTATTTATTTATTTGTAATAATTGGTATTGCAAAATATGATAAGTTGATTAATTAATTAAATAGCGTTGTAGACCGTTATAATTAATTAAATCAAAGGGATCATATAGAAATAAATTAATGCATTATCTAATCCCTAAATAATTATTATTAAGTTAATAATTATTTATTTCAACACATATGCATATTATAGGGATTTAATTAAATAGTTAATTAAAGGCCCAATAGGGATCCAAATTGAGAGCAACAAGAGGGGCCATTTAATGATTGATTAAGTGGACCCAAGAGGCAAAGCACATAGCCCATAAAGGACCCATAATGTGGCCGGCCATGCATGGAGGTAGGTGGGGTGGCAATTTGGTAAATAGTTAGTGTGAGGTAGGTAGGGTTTGCACACTATATAAAGAGGTGTATGGTTGCAAATCCCCCACTCTCTCTCTCCCACTAAAACCTAGCCGCCCCCCCTAGTGGTAGGCGCCTCCTCCCCTCTCCTCTCTCCCTATTGCTCATGTGTTGAGCCCCATTCTTCCACAAATCAATTAGTTCATTTGCTAGAAGAACGGGGAAGCTAGGGATTAGTCATCTCCTCCAAGTTACTAGCATAGCTTGTCGAGGATTTGGTTAATACCAAGTGGACTCGAGGAGCTTTCGACAAGGAGGCCGAAAGAGCAAGCACCACCTTCATCCTAGCCGCGGTTCAAATCCCCTTGGTTACGATATCAAGGGAGGTACATCTTTGAACCCTTTCTCTTGTGCGAATGGCTTAATACTAGTTCCTATGTGTGTGCATGCTTAATTATGGGTAATTAATAGTAATTATCCTTGAAAAATTAAAATTGTGCACTTCACTAATAGTGGTATCAGAGCACATGGTCGTACTTAAGCTATTTTGACACTTAATTAAGAGAAATTGGCTAATTAACGGATTAGTAGAGATGATGCGTTTGTTTGCTGTCTGGAAATAGTATTTTCTGTGTTGTTTTGCGTTTTTCGCTTTGATAAGTTCTCTGGAAGATTTTTCCATCTACATGAAAGTTGTAGATCTGTGGATTTTGATTCTTTTGGCGTTGGATTCACATTTGTCTTAATTAGTATGGATTTACTGTGAATAAAATGGCGACAATGCGCAGAACCAGTTTCTGCTCGCACTGTCCTGTTTGAATGGCTTGAAAGATTTATATTTTGAATATAAGTACCAGTGTTCTATGGCTAGATTTAAAGAGGACTTGAAGCTCTTTCTGAGTATGTATAAATTGTTGCATGACTTGGATTAATATGTGGGTTTTCAAGTATGACAATGAAGATCTCGTCAGATCCAGTTTATTGAACAAATCGATTGTTCTAATAAACTGTACCAACTGAGAACTCCTTTAAAAATTCTGTTTAAATGGAGTTGTTATTTTTTGAGTTAGGATTCCAGGAAAATTAATTTCATAATTTTTCGTGGAAGTTTGGACCTTCAACTAGGTTAGAACTTTTCAATCGACTGTCTGTTCCAGTACAGAATTTGTTGATTGTTTAATTTGTAACTCGAACTTTTTGAACTAAACTTGGTGGTTTTCTTTTCATGAATAGCTAGCCTATAGTCTAAACTAGTTTTTCTGTGTATATTGTATATATAAAAACTGATTAGAAGGTGGTCTAACAGACCAAATGGTTGAGAGGATAATCTGAAAGTCTCATAACGGTGTTTCGTGCACTTGTAAGAGATTTGTCATTTTTGATTCTCCCAGATGGTTGAAGATCTCTTCTTAAAATTTTTACTGGTAATCACAACTATGATAAGGAGCTTAAGTAATTTATTTGAGAATTTTTGGAGACCTAAAACCTTTGTTTTAATTGGATTCCATTAGTTACGTTTTTTAATAAATTACTGTTTTTCTAAGTATTCAAACTAGTTGAAATTAATTAGAAAACTCCTTGTTTGATCTCCTTTCTGTTATGGGATGTTGAAAGAACTTTCTAAATGAATTTAAACAAGTTTTGTTGTTTAAAATTGAGGATTTGTACACGGAATTTACTTATGGCAAACGATACGCAAAGATGCTTGAAAATCGTTAATTTGAAACAAAGTGCTTGTATGTGCTAATTTTGTTTTGTAGGTGGATAGTGGGTTTAGTATGGCTCAAGACTCAATGCCTTGTGGTTGTATTTTAATGCATGTGTGAATGTTTGTAATGCGGCCTTTGGTGCCATTAATTAATTAATTTGTTGATTAATTTTTGATGTAACTTGAGAGGCTTGCATGCCCCTAAGGTTAGGATGGGAATAGGATGTTTTCACATGTATTTTGCACCTTTATTTTATATAGGATTTAGATCCTTATAGAATTTAGTGGGAGGACAAGTATTAGATTAGTTTTGCTCCATGGACGATGTGGCGAAACTAATGCAAGCGGGAGCCATACAAACCCACAACTATGAGATGCTTATATGATTATTTTGTTAGGTTAGGTATGGGTGTATGCTTACACGACCACCAAACAAAGTGTCATATGAATTGTTTGTCCCAAACTAAAACGAATAAGTTAAATCGTCCTCCTTCTCTCTATCCCCTTCACGCCGATTGTCACTCATGGCGCGGTCCGCCCAAGCGGACGTCATGATTGCCAATTCGGTAGTCGGGGTGCAAATAGCTAAGATTTGCAAGGAGCAAATAGTGAGAAGTGACTTTTCGATGGACCCAACTAGAGTTTGGACATCGGGGCGAAGTTCGCTTATGCGAACCAAGAGTCATGGTAAGATGATTGGTTGGAGAACCTACCTTATCTAATCATTTTGGATGACGTGCCATAGCAGGTCCATTTTGATGAAAATAGGGGTCTTGGAAATCACTATACTTAGGGACTTTAAAAGTGTAGTGAAAGTTTTACTTTTGTTAAAACTAAAAACATAAAACTAATTGACCTTTAAATTCGATAATTGTTGTAGATGTCTTCCTCCTCTTTAACGCTTCGTTCTCTTCTTGAGAAAGAGAAACTCGCTTTTAACGGTGCTAATTTCTTGGATTGGCACCGCAACCTAAGGCTTGCCTTTAGATTTGAGAAAAGGGAGTACCTCCTCTCCACTCCGATTCCCTCTGCTCCTAAGGACACCGATCCAAAGGATAAGCAAGAGGAATATGAGAAGCACGTCAATGACGACATGAAGATGTCGGTCTTGATGGTTGCGGTCATGGAATCGGAACTCCAAAAGGAGTTCATCGATAGTGGTTATGGAGTGTTTGAAATGATCACTCGTCTCAAGAACATGTTCCAAACCAAGGCCCGCACCGAAAGGGCCCGTCTCATCAAGGCCGTCGCCAACACTCGCTTGGCGGAGGGTCATGAAGTCGAGCCACACGTCATGAAGATGGCGGGGTTGTTTCGGCAGCTTGAAAAGCTTGATACGCCTTGTCCTACGGGGGCGATTCAAGATTTCATTCTCAACTCCCTCCCTCCAAGCTTCACCGGTTTTGTTGTGAACTACCAGATGAATGGCATGGACAAGAGCATGGATGATCTCCAAAACATGCTCGTTGAGACGGAGGATAGTCTAAAGAAGGAGAAGGGCCCAAAGGATGTTCTTGCCGTGAGTGACAAGAGCAAGAAGATCAAGAAGCGAGACCGTAAAGCCAAGAAGGGCAAAGGCCCGGTGACGCCCCAAGGTTCGGCCAAGAGTGCTCCCGTGGGTTCCAAGAAGAAGAAGAACCCGGCCACTCCCGAGACCGTTTGCTACTATTGTAGCAACAAGGGTCATTGGAGGAGAAACTGCCCCAAGTACCTTGCCGACAAGAAGGCGGGAACCGTCCAACCTTCTTCTTCAGGTATATTTGTCATCGAAACCCTTCTCGCTACCTCTAACACCGATTGGGTATTCGATACCGGTTCGTGTGCTCACATTTGTCGAAATGTGCAGGTCCTAAAGAATAGGAGGCGGCTCGAGAAAGGTGAAGTTCAACTCCGCGTCGGGAATGGCACGTGCATCTCCGCTATGGCCATTGGGAGCGTGGATTTAACTTTACCTTCCGGTTTTGTGTTGGAACTAAAAGATGTATTTTTGGTTCCCTCTATCACTCGAAACATTATCTCTATCTCTTGTTTGGACATGGATGGTTTTGATGTTGTAATAAAGAACAAGTTGTTGACCTTGTTTCGAAATGATGTTCGTTTTTGTGATGCGCATTTATTGAATGGTCTTTATGTGCTTGATTCTAGCGGACTTATCTTGAGTGTTGAGAATGACAATAGGAAACGTAAGATTTCACATGAGAATGCAACTTTGATGTGGCATTGCCGCTTAGGTCATATCAATGAGAAACGCATCAAGAGATTACAAACCGTTGGTCTCTTGGATCAATTCGCTTTCGAGCCAATTGACACATGCGAATCTTGTTTGATGGGAAAGATGACCAAAGCGCCTTTTCCTAACAAAGGAACAAGGGCAAATGACTTATTAGACCTTGTACATACCGATGTATGTGGACCTATGAGCATTTGTGCGCGTGGTGGTTATTCATACTTCATCACATTCACCGATGATCATAGTAGATACGGGTATATCTACTTGATGCGTCACAAATCCGAATCCTTTGACAAGTTCAAAGAATTTAAGAATGAAGTTGAGAACCAACTTGGTCGAAAGATCAAGGTCTTACGATCCGATCGAGGTGGTGAGTACTTGAGCCATGAGTTTGGCAACTATCTAAAGGAGTGTGGAATCGTTCCACAACTCACTCCACCCGGAACACCACAATGGAATGGTGTATCCGAAAGGAGGAATCGAACTTTGCTTGACATGGTTCGATCAATGATGAGCCAAGCCGATTTGCCTATGTCGTTTTGGGAATACGCCCTTGAAACCGCAACTTTTACATTAAACCGTGTTCCATCAAAGTCCGTTGAGAAGACGCCCTATGAGCTTTGGTTTAAGAAGAAACCAAGCATGTCGTTTCTCAAGATTTGGGGTTGTGAAGCTTATGTGAAAAGGCTAGTGAGCGATAAGCTTGGACCCAAATCGGACAAATGTCATTTCGTAGGATACCCTAAGGAAACGAAGGGTTACTACTTCTATAACCGCAACGAGAACAAGATAGTTGTTGCTCGTTATGGTGTGTTCTTGGAGAAAGAATTTCTCTCAAGAAGAAGTAGTGGGAGCAACGTGGTGATTGAAGAAATTCAAGAACCGCAACAACAAAGCATGCCTCAAGTAGGCAATGTAGTTGTTCCCAATATGGTGCCAAATGAGGTTGCACAAAATGTGGATGCACCGAATGAGATTGTAGCCGAACCCATTCCACAAGTTGTTGTGGAAGAAGAGGTTCACGAACAAGCTCCCTCAAATGAAAACTCAAACATATCGCGAGTCGATGATGTTGAGGAAGCACCTTTACTTGAAGTTCAAGAACAAAGTCCACAAACCGTTGTGGAAAAAGTTCAAGAACCTCAAGCATCTACCCTACGAAGATCGGCAAGGCCAAGTCGTCCACCTATAAGATATTTAGGTTTGCACGACGTTCTCGTCATGGAGAACGATGAGCCTTTGACCATTGATGACATGAGAAAGAAACCCGACTCCAAGGAATGGCTAAAAGTCATGGAATCCGAAATGCAATCCATGTATGACAACAAGGTATGGACCTTGGTTGACCTTCCCAACGGAGTAAAACCCATTGAGAACAAATGGATCTTTAAGAGAAAGGTCGACATGGATGGCAACTTGACCATTTACAAAGCACGACTTGTAGCGAAAGGTTACATGCAAATTCATGGTATTGACTATGAAGAAACCTTCTCGCCCGTCGTCATGTTCAAGTCAATTCGGATCATGTTAGCAATTGCCGCATTCTATGATTATGAGATTTGGCAAATGGATGTCAAAACCGCCTTCCTAAATGGAAATTTGGAAGAGGATGTGTACATGACACAACCCGAGTGTTTTGTGGATCCAAAGAACGCTAACAAAGTATGCAAGCTTCAACGATCCATTTATGGATTGAAGCAAGCATCAAGGAGTTGGAACAAGCGCTTTGATGAGGAATTCAAGAAATTGAACTTCTCTCAAAGTGAAAAGGAACCTTGTGTCTACAAGAGGTTTAGTGGGAGCGTGGTTGTGTTTCTTGTTCTATATGTTGACGATATACTCTTGATCGGGAATGATATTCCCGAATTGAATGCAGTCAAGGATTCATTGAAGAAAGTGTTCTCAATGAAAGACTTGGGCGAAGCCGCCTACATCCTAGGAATCAAGATCTATAGAGATAGATCAAAGAGGATGTTAGGTTTGAGCCAAGATGCATATATTGACAAGGTGTTGCAAAAACACAACATGGCGAATTCCAAGAAGAGATTCTTGCCTATGTCACATGGCATTTACTTGAGCAAGACTCAAGGTCCGACAACGGAGACAGATCGGGAGTACATGAAGCGATTCAAGTATCCATCTGTAGTCGGATCGATTATGTATGCCATGCTATGCACTCGCCCCGATGTGGGACATCCGATTAGCGTGACTAGTCGATACCAAGCCAACCCAGGCATGGCACATTGGACCGCAGTCAAGAATATCCTCAAGTATCTCAAGAGAACCAAGGAGAGCATTCTCGTTTACGGTGGAGACCAAGAGCTCGTTGTAACTGGTTACACCGATGCTAGTTTCCAAATCGATCGAGATGACTCCAAATCACAGTCCGGCTTTGTATTTCTGCTTAATGGTGGTGCCATAAGTTGGAAGAGTTCCAAGCAAGATACTACGGCCGATTCCGTCACCGAAGCGGAATACTTAGCGGCTGGCGAAGCAGCAAAAGAAGCCGTATGGATCAAGGAGTTCTTGACCGAGCTAGAGGTGGTTCCAAGCATCTCGGGTCCAGTGGATATCTACTGCGACAATACGGGAGCCATAGCTCAGTCCAAGGAGCCTAGGTCTCACCAGAAGACTAGGCACATTCTACGACGATTCCATCTCATCCGTCAGTTGGTCAATGACGGATGGGTCAAGGTCAAGAAGGTGGACGGTGCCGCGAACACAGCGGACCCTCTGACAAAGCCTTTGTCTCGAGCCGCGCATGAGTTGCATGTTGCATCCATGGGGATTAGGCGTATGCCTGATTGGCTTTGAGTTGTATCTTTTATTTAGGCGTTAGTATGAGACATGTATATTTGGATATTACATTGAGTACTATACACTGGCTAGAAGTCACTATTGATTGACTCTAGGTCAAGTGGGAGATTGTTAGAGATATGTCCTAGAAGCCAATCATATTTGGCTACTTCTATGGTTTTATGTTATGGATGATTTTATATCATTTGTTCCTTGATTTATGTGTTGGCAGTTCATTCAGGTTGAGGATCTGAATTATAGATCACTGTGATTCATTTAGTAGTAAATGACAACAATAAATCTAAAGCGTCCATAATCTTGATAATTAACAAGGAACATTAATTATCAATAAGATTAGTATGCAAGTTAAGTGTTGATTAAGTTCTATAAATCACAGGTTAAGAGTAACCAACTTAATTGCATATGTTTATGTTAATTGAACATAGTACAGGACATGACCCAACGAAATAAATATATGGATTGTGTTATGTGTCATTATTTATTTCGTTATGATTTTGATTCTAAGTTTGAGATATTTATCTTTTCCACATGAGGATAGGTTCAATAAATATCGTCTACCGCTGATTCCCGATAAGGGCTGCTATACGGACGTTATTTATGTTCTCTTGAATTGTGCGGGGAAAAGCTAAATAGTCAAGAAAACCGTATGTCCCTCATTAATTAACTTAGTGAGTGACGATATCTGTTTGGGCCCCTTGATGGAGATAGATTGTTTGCTAGCAACTGATGCAATTATCTCTAGATCAAGAAACGTATAATCTGCAAGAATGACACATTCCTATCTTGGATTATACGATGATATCGTGAGACATAGGAATCAAAATAGAGATATACTTTTATTCTCTTATGCAGGATTGAAATATTGTAGCTGTACACTATTTATGCGAATTGGGAATCATAACGTGTTGCTAGATACCGCTTATGATTATTGGAATTAAATAGCGATTTAACTCCATGTCCAACGTAGCATAAATCCTCAAAGGGTCACACAGAATTGGTGTTTTAACCATGCTTGCATTATTTATTTATTTGTAATAATTGGTATTGCAAAATATGATAAGTTGATTAATTAATTAAATAGCGTTGTAGACCGTTATAATTAATTAAATCAAAGGGATCATATAGAAATAAATTAATGCATTATCTAATCCCTAAATAATTATTATTAAGTTAATAATTATTTATTTCAACACATATGCATATTATAGGGCTTTAATTAAATAGTTAATTAAAGGCCCAATAGGGATCCAAATTGAGAGCAACAAGAGGGGCCATTTAATGATTGATTAAGTGGACCCAAGAGGCAAAGCACATAGCCCATAAAGGGCCCATAATGTGGCCGGCCATGCATGGAGGTAGGTGGGGTGGCAATTTGGTAAATAGTTAGTGTGAGGTAGGTATGGTTTGCACACTATATAAAGAGGTGTATGGTTGCAAATCCCCCACTCTCTCTCTCCCACTAAAACCTAGCCGCCCCCCCTAGTGGTAGGCGCCTCCTCCCCTCTCCTCTCTCCCTATTGCTCATGTGTTGAGCCCCATTCTTCCACAAATCAATTAGTTCATTTGCTAGAAGAACGGGGAAGCTAGGGATTAGTCATCTCCTCCAAGTTACTAGCATAGCTTGTCGAGGATTTGGTTAATACCAAGTGGACTCGAGGAGCTTTCGACAAGGAGGCCGAAAGAGTAAGCACCACCTTCATCCTAGCCGCGGTTCAAATCCCCTTGGTTACGATATCAAGGGAGGTACATCTTTGAACCCTTTCTCTTGTGCGAATGGCTTAATACTAGTTCCTATGTGTGTGCATGCTTAATTATGGGTAATTAATAGTAATTATCCTTGAAAAATTAAAATTGTGCACTTAACTAATATAAATGGGCTAAGCCAAGGCTTAAAGCCCACTTAAAATGTCGGCCAAGGAGGGGCAATTTTGTCCATGTGAAAGGTTGGTAGAGACTAGGTCATGAGGTCTATATATAGGGGTTCATTTTGAGGGAAACCCTAGCCTCCTTTCCATCTTCTCTCACCTCTCTCTCCCTTGGTCGAAATTCACAAAAGAAGAAAGAAAATTTCAGAATTTTCTTTACTCTTCCTCTCCTTTCTTCTACCTCAAGCTCATGAGTTGAGCACAAACTCTCTCCACCAATTAAAAGGGCTAATTGAATAGAAGAGAGCATACCTTGGGATTAGACATTCCTCTTCCTCTTGCTAGCACAAGGGTAGAAGAGATTGGTTAATTCTCTAGGTGGACTCGAGGCGGCCATCAACGGAGGAGGAGACGAAGGAGAGCGCACCATCGATTTCTATGCCGTAGGATCGAGCCCCGCGAATACGATTTCGCGGGAGGTACAATATTCCACCCCTTTCTCTTTGTGTCGAAATGGCTATGTACTAGATCCTCTTGCTCTTTGTGTTTTAATTGGATTAATTAGTTAGTAATTAGTCACAAAATTAAAATTGAGCGATTTCCTAACAAGAACTACGAGCTCACCAAACTACTATGATAAATGAGGGCTTAAGGAATAAAATGAGTTATCTACTGTGTGTGAGAGATTAAAAGGATTCAGCGTAAAAGAAACATAAGTATAGACCGAAAGATAGAGAGATGCGGTCAAGCGGTGATACTAATGACACACAAAATAGAAGAGAGAGAAAGAGTCTTAACTTGCAGAGAGAGAGAAAGTAGAGAATAGGACAACGGCTGAGAGCTGAAGGTTGTTGCCAGGGACATCGTCACTGTCGAGATCGCTGTTGGCTCGTCGAGATCTCTGTCGTCGTCGAAGCGTTGGATAAACCCTAAATTGGTGTTGTGGGTGAGAGGAGTGCGGCGATGGAGACAGAGGGATGAGATTTAGCCATTTAGGGATTTAAAGCTCTCGATTAAACCTTTCGCAGGCTAAAAATTCTCAGCCCAAAATATACAGGCCATATGATAAGTCCATCAGGCAGCCCGCAGGCTTCACTTAAAGCACACGCCTGCCTGCTTTGGTATCTAGGCCCGGCCTGACCTGGCCTGTTTTATCTTCGGGTCAGGCAGGCGAAGCTTTGGGCCGGGTGGGTTCAGGCAGGCCTCCGGGCTATTGGGCCAAATTGCCGTCCCTAGTCTCATTGATGAAGATCCCTCCACTTTTGCCTTTTTTTCATCTTTAATTAAATAATTACAAATGATATGCATCTTTCGACGTCACATTGATCATCACGCCCGTTCCTAAACACAAATAATACTTTTACAAAAGGGAAGCTGACAGTTTTCAAAGGACTTCACGTCTGGTAGGTAAAACTTGCTCTACATTTTGAAGCTATTTGTTTTATAAAGTTATATATGTATATTAATCAGACAAGTTAGATGATGTAAATTGATCAATTCATGCAATAAATTGCTTCAAAGAAGACACGTACGGAGTTGTCCCAAAATGCCATTGACATGGAAGGCAATGGTAGAGAGGTGAGAAGGTTTGTTGGCTCGTGCGAGAGTAATACAAGGTTTGGTGACCACGTGTATTGCTTTCCTAGTGTATGTGCCAACTGGTCTAAGCACGGTAAGAAGCCCAGAAGCCCCGAACTCAGAAGCCAGAACTACCAAAAGGTAAAATGAGCTTTAAAATTTATACAAGGGAACTCATGTCTACCAACTTGGAAGATTCTTAATTATAATGCACTTTGATCATAATTATATATGGTCTCTATCAGTTCACTGTAGAAGATTTATAGTTCTGTTTTACTATGCTTTTGTTTTCTGAGGCAAATCATTTGACTAGTTATCTTGTAATTGCCTTGCTTAACGTATGCTATTTTATGTCAGGAACATGCCACACAGACACAGGCGATCCAGAAATTTTTTTTAGTCCGGACACAATTAGTCAATTATAATATAATAAACAATAAATTTAATAAATAAAGTCATTCTAAACATATAAAATTAAAATATTACAAAGCACATCATCTTTTTCATAAATCTAGTCACTTTTTCATGATCTTTACTTCTCCATCAAATACCAAAAAGTAAAAAAAAAATCTAATTCTAATTTTCTAATGCAATTAACAATCCTTAGCGCGACTTCATTGTTTGAAATCGTTACATAATTGGCGGAAGAAATAAAATGTAACAAAGTCATGATCATTTGGATTGTACTAGCTAATTGGCAGTCGAAGGTCCGGATCGGAAGGGACATTAAAGTTTGAGTTATAATCCAAACGTGCTAGCTTACGATTTGATGAGGTTGTTTTTTTAAAAAAATCTCTCCATATCTAAAATAAATAAATTTAAAATAATTATAAGCATTCAAATTACAAACTAATGAATGGGCGGATGTGATAATCTTAAATTCACATACATTCAAATATTTAATATTTATTATATGTAATTAATCAATAATAAATGATAATTTTTTGGTATCTGAAGAATAACAATCTGGATGAAAGAGTATGAGTCCAAATTGTTAAAGTGAAATCGTGGTCATAGACATAATTTTGGATTTTTAATTTCATAAAATTTTATCAATTTGAGACTATTAAACAATTGCAAGTGGCGAATTAGAAGGAATTAAATAAGGACAATTTACCTGATAGTGCTGTGCGGAGAACGTGCCGAGTGTTCACTGGTCAAGCGGAGAAGTAAAAAAGAATGGTGAACGGAGGAGTTTTAAAAAAAAAAAACAATTGAAGACAAAAAAAAAAAAAAAAAAAATTGAAGACACGGTCTAACGATTTTTTTACCACAGCCCAGGCACCCATTTATTCTGAGCCCAGGCACTCATCCCATCACTATAATGGGTCCTTTATTTTTCGAAAAAGTTCAACATGGATCAGCCACTGTACACAGGTATACACTGTGGATGGCCTTATTGCACCAGTGAACACAAATCGAGTTTGCGCACATGCTTACTTTTATGAATAGACTATAGACATTTACATTCAGTTACTTTTGAAAGCAATGCGCTGATAAATACTGAATTTTTGCAATATAATGAAACGTTAATGAATTAAGAAACGTACTTTAAACGGAAAATTAAGTTTTCTTATCCTTCACCTTTTATTATTTTTATTTCAATCTTTCTTAAAGAACATCTAAAAGGTTCCTAGTATTACATTTGAATTGATTTCGTCCTGGGTATAGGAATTTGGGCACGAATTCGACAATTTCTTCGATTCACATATAAATCAAGAAGGAAAATATATTTATAGTAAATTAATAGTTGATAAAATTGTTGACAAATTAGTTGATTATGGTATTCTTCGTGCATTTTGTAATGGAAATTTGAAGAGATATATTCTTATTAAAAATTGATCGATAAATGGTTTCTGAAACATGGGACGACGAGTTCGAAATTTGACAGAATTCGTTATTATAGGAGTGTTAAGTTATTCAGTTATTTTAATATTAATTGAAGGATTTTATTTTGGATAAACTGATTTGGTTGCTCGATTTAGTGTTGTTCGGTTCAGTTTTGTATGAATATATAGTAGAAGCTCGGATTTTGGTTTATAAACCATTTTGACAACTAAAAATCAAATAAACCAAATGAACCGCAATTAAAATTATTTTTGTATTTTGATATTACACTATGAAAGACTATAATGCACAATTTATCAGGTTACTGTATGTAATTAACGTTATAAATTGAACTTGCATACCACTTCGATATAACTAATAATTAAGCCAACTAGTTCGGTTGATGAGATTATTCGATTAGTTCAATATTTATGCAAACCGAATAAAAGTTAAGTTCTACAAATTTAATTTTATTTGAGAAAAAACCGGCGATATAGACAGACATACATGTGGACATTTTATTGAAGATAAATTGGGGTCTAAGCCACATGTGGACATTTTAATTTATGAAAGCTTGATCTGAACCAATTTCAAATTTTCTATGACAAAAAAATATGAATTTCCCTACGGATTTTTTAAAAAGACAATGAATAACACTTGAATAATTTGAATATTTCGTAAATTCAGTTTGAAAACTCATCAAATTTTGATCCGGACCTGATCCACGTAGAAAAAATTTTGTCGGGAAACTTCTACATTCCACATTCCTCAAGTGGTAGAAAGATAACTAGTTCAAAATTATGAAGCGCAAAGATTAAACGATCGAGTACTGTTTGGTGGAGAGAGTTGGTACTCACATGCATAATTTTTTTTTGGATATAATTGGTACGCTAAATCAGAACTTCACTCTATAAAAACCCTTTTGCTGTTCTCCATATTACAAGTGCTTCACTGTTTTATTGAACAGAGAACAGAGAGACAAGTGAAAAGGTGTAAAAGAAAGCAATGCCAACAAAGGTGTATATTGCACCAAGGGTTGAAATCCTAGCTCAAAGCGGCATTGAGTCAATACCAACCGAGTATGTGAGACCGGTGGAAGAGCGTCAAGACCTCGGTGATGCCCTGGAGGAGGTCAAGAAACAGATTGCCAGTGGGGTCCCACAGATACCGGTGGTTGACCTAAAAGGGTTCGACTCAGACGACCATGAAACAAAAATGGCATGTGTAGATTCTGTCAAAAAGGCAGCCGAGGAGTGGGGCGTGATGCACATTGCCAATCACGGCATACCCGAAGATCTATTGGACAAGGTACGTGAGGTAGGGAAGAAGTTCTTTGACCAGCCAATTGTGCAGAAGGAGCAGTATGCAAACGACCAGGCTTCAGGAAAGATACAGGGGTACGGGAGCAAGCTAGCGAACAATGCGAGCGGGCAGCTCGAGTGGGAGGACTACTTCTTCCACCTAATATACCCAGTCGACAAGACTGACCTGTCCATTTGGCCAAAGGACCCAAGTGATTACATGTAAGTCGGTCAATATCTTTTTTACTTTTCTTTTAATGTGAAAATTCCAGATACATGATTAATCTACTTATAATTTTTAGTTTTTAGAATCATTTTTTGCATCTTGATTTCATAATTTGCGCCCTTGTCATATCAAAAGCAAAGCCACTGTTTTGTGTACTTGGATTGCGACAAATTACTGTAGCTCAAATGTAAATTGGAAGATAATAAGATTTATGTCATCCACAGATATCAGCAAACATTTGCTTCTTTAATATAATTCGAATTGTTATTGCACTGTATTACATCAGTCACATCCAAAACCATGCTTTGTTCTTCCTGGCGAGATAATTTCTCTTCAGTTCTTCGAAGTAGAATGCATATTATAGGGCTCTCAAAAGTTTTGGTATACATATGGAGAAGCTTGAATTACTTTGTAATTCTCACCACTTAAGTCACCAGACCAGACTAGTTGCCTGGTCAATTACTTTGACAAAACACAATAATTTGTTTGTAATTTTTTTTGGGTAAAACTTTGTTTGTATATTACATTTTTAGTCTTTACGTAGAATCTTTCTCCTGTTGGTCTGCTAGATTTACATAGTAATGTCATTTTCATGATCTAATTTTGTTGAACTCATAACCTTTGATGGCGCCGGAAAACAACTGCAGAGAGGTCACAAAGCAATTTGCTGAGCATTTGCGGACAGTAGTCAGCAAGATGCTATCAATCCTCTCAGTTGGTCTTGAACTAGAGGAGGGCAAGCTGGAGCGAGAAATTGGAGGCAAGGAAGATCTCCTGATGCAACTAAAGATAAACTACTACCCAAAGTGTCCCCAACCCGATTTAGCGCTTGGTGTTGAGGCACACACCGACATCAGTTCCCTTTCTTTCATCCTCCATAATGGCGTCCCAGGTCTCCAGGTAAATTCAAAGATTCAGTACTATTTTTCTGATTCTGTTATATTTGGTGTTGTGTATGCAGTTCTTACTTGTCAAACCATTTTGACCAAATATATATCTGCCAATAGGTCTACAAAGAAAACCGTTGGATCACTGCCCCTTGCATCCCCGACACAATGATAGTCCACATAGGCGATACCTTGGAGATATTGAGCAATGGAAAGTACAAGAGCATCCTACACCGTGGTCTCGTGAACAAGGAGAAAGTGCGCATCTCGTGGGCTATCTTTTGTGAACCACCAAAGGAAAAAGTTGTGCTCAGGCCACTTGAGGAGCTAGTGACAGATGAAACACCCGCCAAATTCACGCCCCGCACCTTCCAAGAGCACATCGAGCGAAAGCTATTCAAGAAAAAACAGGCCGAAGAGGCTGCAGCAGCACAAGCAGCTAATGGTCACAAGCCTAATATCACCAATTAGAAATTGTGGTGAGTAATAAGAATTGAGCAGGCATGGTATATTTCAGTTGAATTTATGTAGTATTGAATTAATCCATTGCTGGTTGTTTTGTTTGCTATTGTCCTTTCATATTGTGGGTGTAGTTTGTTTTTATTTGATGTTGATGGCGGCACCTGATGTAGTACGGCCGTACGGTACGGGTGGGCCTGCTGCTAGATGTTGAATAAAGTATTTAGTTGAATTTTGTTATAAAATGATCAGTGTATGACGTTCTAGGCCTGATGACTAATTGGGGACCATCAGTAAATTTAAGTTACCTATTGCAAATGGGCCTAGACAGGGAGTACGTCGCTGTTTGCATGGTCGGCTGTAAGCCTTTAATTGGATTAGCTGGAAGCAATTTTAGCATTGACTATATTTGAATCACTTTAAGTTCGAGAACTTACCGTTCCATTCACCGAGGCTGCAAAATACTGTAGTTTGGTGTGCACTTGCTTTTTTTTTTTTTTTGTGGTTTTGTGTTTGAGTTACAATTAGAAATTTTAGATTGCGAAGAGAGCAAGGGAGACGAATAAATTTGAGTTGTTACAAGGGTAAATTATATTTTTCTCCCTTGTAAGTCAATGTAACAAATACAACAAATATAAGACACACATAGTCCAATCCTAAAAAAATTATATCGCAAGTTCGCAACATTCCTCCTTAAGCCAAATTGCATAAAAGATAATAATAAAATAAAAATATAAACTAGCATGAACTAGTAATGAATAAAATTAAAGCAGACATAACTAGTAAGATGCAGGATACAAATCGATAATATTGAACTTGCCAAACTTGAACTACTTTATAACTAGAACGGTTTTTAGTAATTGTGATGACAGAATTCAAATTATAGTACGTACCGCTCCTAATCACAACGGGCCGTTTGGATCGCTTAGGAAGTTGGGGAATTTGGAAAAGTTGCAATTTCTAGAAATAAATTTATTGGGAAGTGTATAATTTTTATGAAGAGTTTGGATTGTTTATAATAAATTTATGGTAGGAAAATGAAATTTCCCAAAATCCGATCCAAAAGGCCCCAACAATATTATCTTTCGGGATCTTTCCCCGAACAAATAATACCACGTCTTTGTGTTTTGTTCTTTTATGGTGTATATGCGGCCCTTCATCAAATGATTGACACTTTAATTGTCACAAACTCACGACACGTCATTAAAATTGTAATTATGTTCTTGTTTTCGAAGGCCAGTTGGCCAGTGAAATAGAAGTCACGGGGTTGATAACTCATCAATAATAATCTTGAAAGAAGATACCCAAGCCTTCGAATTCAATATAATTAATCAAGGAAATAATAAGACTTTTTGGGGGAGATCAAATCATAAAAAAGCTCTTGATCAAAATTGATTTGTATCAATAAATGGGAACTATCCTCGAGTTGATTAAAATTTGACTCCCTGTCGTTTCTTTGAGTGCGTTTGGATAGGTGTTGGAAGAAGGGAAGAAGGAAAGAAGTGGGAAGAAGTATTGGGAAATGTGTAACTTTGTGAAGAGTTTGGATTGTTTATAATTTTTTTTCTTCTTCTTCCTTCTTCTTCTTCTTTCTTCCAACGATCCAAACGCACCCTTCACTACTAGAATGCGACTTATCTGCAACGCGAATAGGCGTCCGTAGTCCGACACAAAAAACCCTTTACGTCCACTTAGCGACGCTATCTAAGGGACCCAGATAATCTAGCCCCTAATACTAAACATCTGGGTCGGACGGTCGCTAATTAATTTACTACGTCCTTAATTCTGGGTCGGTATAACGACGCAAGCCTTCTCGTTTGATAGCTGATTCGACGGTTAATTGCGTCGCTACTTAGAGTTTACCTTGTCGTTGGACCGACGCCTTCACTTAGCGATCCAGATAATATATTGTCAGAGTTTAGTGGGTTCCACATTCGATTACAGTCGGTATGGTGACGTTATTAATGATCCATATAATATATCGCGGGACCCACCGTCAGAATTTAGTGGGGACCATAGTATATTCTTGTATGTGTGTGTTGCTATTAATTTGAATCCAAGGCGTCGTTATAGCGATGCAATTGTTAATATTTGTATCAATTTCATTTATACAGTCATCCAATTCTTCCCGTACCAATTAGGTGCCATCACTATTTAATTCATATTATTTTAATCAAATCACAGATATTTACAATTCACAAGCATACATATATTCACATTGTATCAAAAAAAGATCACACAATCAAGCAAAAAATCTAATTAAATTCATAAATTTCATTTCATTAAAAAGAAAATCAACATCCAATACAGTAATTAGGAATAACCCACAAATATTCTGATACAAATCAGAGCTCTATACATAAGAGCATGACAATCTAACTATGTCGCGATGAAGTCTTTCAACTTAAATTCTAAAAACCATCCATATACTCATGATAAGGTTGGTTGGTGTGGATTGGCTAAGTCTTGCAAAAATCTAACAAAATATCAAGATTGAGTTAGCAATCACTAACAAAACCTACTCTATATTGGCAATTGCTATGTACTGCATTTACTGGGAGAACCTATTTGTTCATAGTAAATATTAAAACTTGACAGCTACATTAACATTCCACTAGACAAAACATACAAGCATTTACAACAAAAGCAAGTCAACTAGATACCAATTTCTGCGAGAAAAAGAATAATATATCAATTCAGAATTAAGCTAAATTGAAATCGAGCAGCACAGAAGCCAATTTACTAACGATAGGCATGTGCAATTACATGTCCAATTTACTAACGATAGGCATGTGCAATTACATGTGCAATTTACTAACAATAGGCATGTGCAATTACATGTCCAATTTACTAACGATAGGCATATGCAATTACATGTGCAATTACATGAAAAAGACATCGAGAAACATGAGGAACATGAACACCCAAATTCAGATTTGGCGTACTTATATCTACCAAAAAGTCTAGAAGCATAGTAACTTTGGTATTAGCCGATTAAATGAGAATCATACCTTAAAAAGCTGCGGCAATTGAAGATTGAAACTCACTCTTCTACCTTTTTTTAAAATTACAGTAATTGCATTAATTGGAATCACAACCAATTTAAAAGCACATATGAGTCATTAATAATTACAAGACAACACAGAGAATCATGAAAAATAAAAAAACATTACCGCAATTGAACGTGTTGAAATTGCCTCATGCTACAGCTCATATATGCAGCTTCTCCCTGTTAGACCACTCCATTGTCGACCTCTATGGAATAAAAATAAAAGGCTAAAAAATATTAAACACATTTGACAGAATACCAAACTGTACCACCTCAGTCATACTGCACTTGTTTTGTGTAAATATAGAGGACACAATACCAAATTAGGTTAACACGTCTTAAGATCTTTCTAGAACTAGAAGATCAACAATTTAGTTTCATTTTTTTAAAAATGAAGGCTTCTATTTGCATATATATTATGATCAGATTCTAACTTTCATTTTTATTAACAAGCTACAGTCAAAGAAAACAAGTTGCACAATTACAAATCAATTGGAAATTAAGGAAAGCAACAATGTTATATACCATAAGGTGTTTGTAGTATTTAAATGCAACGCCTCTCAAGTGTCCTGCACTGATCACAACCCCACCAAGTGCAAATTTTCAGAATTCCCTCAAAGCCTTCCACTGAATAAATTAAATTAGTTTGTCTTTGACACAAGATAACAGAAGCAAAGGGTCAGCTCTTTGTCATTCAATTGACCTAAAAAATTATGTGAAATGAGTTTAGATTAAGCTCAAAAAATAAACTTTTTTTTCTAATTAATCAACACTAACTAACCATGAGAGCTCGGTTTTAAATACCCAATAGATACAATTTAAAATTAAGCATTAAAAAAAATCCTAGAAATTAGAACTAAATCAATTTTGACATTTATGACATAGATTTCCAATCAAAATAGAAAGAAAATCAGGCGAAACCTGAGGTCCATAGACCGGATCAGAGATGATGAACTCGTCAAGGTCAGCACGGTTCATTTAGGGAGAAGCTGGTTACGAACATAGGTTTCTTGAAATTTCCTCATGCTACAACCTATGAAAAATTTAAATTAAGATAATAGAGAATATAGGATATTTAATGGGTTGAAACAGTCATGGGAAAATGAAATACATAAACTAAACATGTCATTAACTGATGTCATTAATTGATAAGACGGGTTGTCTCTAGGTAGAGGAGCATTGATTTGGTTTGGTTAGGAATCGTTGTACGAAGGGAAGATATGATGTATCGTCACTGCTATCTCGTCAGCAGAGCCAAGCCTACACCCTTCTTCTATCTGCAATTTTAGCTAAACAAGTTATGATCATTCAGTAAACTAGATGGTATATAGAGTGTGCCTAGCTGTGAAAAGAGAAAAAATGTATTGTATTGCACGTATAGTGTGGTCAGGACCTCTCTGCACAAACAATAAATCTATGTCTGTACAATTGCTCCTAAGAATGAAAAATTGTTGTCACCAATAAAAAGATAAAAGATAACGTATCAAAAATGCTGATAGAATTAATGGACACTTTGAGCAGTGAATAATTTGATAGCGAGGCATAACTTCAATGGGAATTATATGACAACAAAAGCAAATTCAGCTCTTAATAACTTTCCCTTCGCATTAATTATATGATATTAGTTTATTTTCTTATGCTAAAATGGAATCAAAATGTATTAAAGAACTAACAAAATTGCATTTTTAAACTTAGTGTAAATATGTTGAATAAATTGTATCGTCAGACTTTCCAATACAAATTATACAATTTACAAGGCCGAAGTTCCATCTAGTGACATATTCAAAAGGGAGAAGCTTAACTACAAATCAAGAAGAACTAATACTTACTTAAATTCCACATAAATAATCTTCAAAATTAACTGTACATCTACTTCAACCCAATAATAAAAATACTACCTAGCTATTATACAAGAGCTTGAAATTTCTCAATTGACACCTGGAATCATGTAGTACACAAACACAACTAAAAACAAGTGAATAAAACACTACTCACATTTGGCGAGCTTGGCTAGTTTCTCAGAGGTGTGATGAATCGCTAGATCAATCTTAGAAGCTCGTCTGTTGAACTCGGACTGAATCAACCTTATATCCGGCGACAACCTTACCACCGCTACTACGCGCACCGAAATTCAACAGCTTACTGACGCTCTCACGACCGATCGGAACTCGTTGACGCGATCTCTATACGAGGAATGCGCCTCTCGAGTGGTCATCAACGATGGAATCGAACTAGATCGATTTGGATCAGATCTGGAATAGGCATTGGGTTTGAGAAGATCTGAGGGATTGATTCGGAACTCCGCGTGAGGGATTGATGACGGCGCAAGAACTTAGGGCAAGAAATAGGAGGCGATGGAGGCTAGGTTAAAAGACAGATAAGAACATAGACGGAACAATTTGAAATTAATATGAAATGAGGAGGGGACTTAAATGGGGATTGAATTGATATACACTTAATAAATGAAATTGAATATAGTTGTAATTTATTTGCCCACCAATTTTATTTACCTATATTATATACATATAATTCTGTAAACTTACGGAAATTGAACTCATAAATTTTTTATGCGAATTAAGAAGATTGTTCTGAAAATGGAATTGAAGAAATTAAGATAATAATTATTTTTCCATAGAGTTTCTTTATAATTTACAGCAATAACTTGAATAATCATCAATAATACATTCTCCGGCTCAGAAATGTTCGAGATTTAAAAAAAAAATTATAACGAATGAATTGCTTATCTATCCAAAATTAAATCAACGAGATGGTCGAGAAGGTGATTATTTTTTTAAGTACAGTATGATTTACAACTTTTTAAGTACATCGTGATTTACCACTTTCAAATACGATTAATTAATTATTAATTTAATATATTGATGTGCAAAACCTAAGTTCAGTTGACATTTCATATTAACAAAAAATTAAGTCTAACAGTATACAGATTTATCGTTATATTCAAATATAAGACTAATGAATATTTTCACACAGATTAATTGTTGGCATAGAATTATTAAGAAATAAATGATTAAATCTGTGCAAGTACTTTTCTATCGGAAAAAATTACCATTTCAGTTTTGAAATAAAATACAACTTTAATAACAGAGCGTATTTGCTTGATAATTTTGAAAATATACAACATCATTGTTAAATTCATATTTGTCTCTTCATTTTATTGAAAATGTTTGTGCATGCAGCTTTGCGTGGAAGCTTTATTTCATATTCACTCATCATTAATACATATTATTATTGTAAGATAATAGACCTTGTATTAAGAGAAGTCTTTGGATTTGATCTAATTGTGTGTGTTGTGTCAAACATGGTCATGTTGGAGTTTCGTGTCATGTTGTGTTGGCACGAACTATTTTTTTAATTGTGTCGTGTCATATCTTGCCGTATCATGCCGTGCTAAATGGTGAAAGGAGCAAACATGACACGCATTTTGGAATGACACGATTGGCACATCATGTTATGTTAGTCGTGTCAAACTATTTTATTATTTTTAAAGTTAAAAAATATATGAAAAAAATTAAAAGTAAAGAAATTTTTTTTTATCGAAACGTAATAATTAATAATTTATTTGTGAAATAAATATATCAGAAAATGACCCGTAAAAGAAAAAGTAAGTAACATTTCTTGTATATGATCATATTAACACCATATTTTATTTTAGTTTTATATGTGCAAACAATGTTTTTTATTATACTAATGTTTTAATCCATATAATAAATATATTCTTTCAAGAAACTCCTATATCAGCATTACTAAATATTTTAAGTATTTAAGTATTCTAAAAATATAATACATAAATCACCATTCTACATATATTTAGCCCGTTGAATTATTTTATTAATACTTTTATTTTTTCCATGCATGAACTATTTTTTACACATTAGTTTTTATTCAAGACCGCCATATCTATGTCAATAATCCTAAAATCTAACTCGCATGATGGATCCTCTCTGTCCAATACATTTATTCTAAAAAAATTATGCTTTAAATAATCGATTGTAACATTTCAATTTGATCTCCATATTAGAATATGAAAGGAATGCTGAACTTTTTTTTCATTTTTAATATATGATTTTTGTATATTTTTTTCAGATTAAATGATGAATTGTGAAAAAAATAATTTTCTAAAAAAAAGGAAAAAATTATAAATACATTCTGAAAAGGTAAAAATTTTATTTTCCTCTAATTTTCAATATGCATAAATGATTTTTTCTAAATCTCTACATATAGCACATTTTACTTAAATATATAAATTCACTACATTAGTACCAAATTTCATAATTACAAATAGATCCACTTAAACCATTCCACTTTGGATACTCTGTAAAATTAATTAATTGGTAATTCCGAACTAATTGTAACAAAGTATTTGTTATTTAAATTTAATTTAAATTTACATACAACTTTATAAAAAAAGATTGATGAATTTTAATTAAAATATGTCTTAATATAATATATAACAAATTCAATGGTAAAACATAAATTTTTGAAAGGGTAATTTTGTCTTAAATGTCACATCTATAAATTGTACGGTAGCATTTAGCACATGGAAGAGCAAAAAGTTAGCAAAAAAAAAATTATGAAACGATATTAGATGAACGTTTTTGTTTGGGAATTTTAGAAATATTCTCAAGAAAATCACTTGCTATTTTTATGGTTTGGAATTTCTTTCCCTTATTTTAAATTTTCTGATTTATTTTAGTGGCAACAGTTGGTACCATCTGTCATTGTCCCAAAAAAATTAGGTACGATTTTTATACCAAATCTTTTAGCTAGTTTGGCGGACTTCAAATTATGGAAAAAATGAATTTTTAATTCCTCTGGCAATGAAAAATAAATTTTGTAGGCACTGATTTGTGCGAAAAATTTTGGCGGGAGAAGAAAATAAGGAGGGAAAAAGATTATAGGGAATTTATTTTGGCGCAATCTGGAATTCCGTATCCTTAATTTTTATTTATCCTATTTTAATTTACATGAACTGGATATAAACAGGTTTATAAGACTGATATTTATTAAAATGAGCTTGTAACATACTAGTAATATTATGAGTTTTATTATTATTATTATTATTATTATTATTATTATTATTATTATTATTATATTTACATAGATCAAATAATCCCATTTTTATGACATTTATTATGTTATTTACGTGTAATATATGTGATTATAATTTTATTTTTTAAATATATTAAAAAAAGTTTACGAGTTCATGGTTTTAGGCCTTTTTTTAATTTTGGATGTTGCTTTTTCTGTATATGTACCAAAAAGAAAGTTCGGCAACTATAATGGAATGGCCATCTACGAGATTGATTTTTTTTTTCAAATAAAAAATGTTTAATTTATTTGAAATCATATTAATAAGATAGTTGCCACTTGTCATTGAAGAAGATATGGTTTATTAATCACCACAAACCATCAATTTATTTCCTCCCTTCAATTTCCTATAACCGGCTTTGGAATATTCAATTTCTATTTAGAATATTCAATTTCTATTAAAGGGGACGGTTGGTAGCGGCGGCATAAAAAAGATGCGCGACAATTGATTTTGGTCGAGGCGCGCAATTTTGGCGGAGCCAATTCAGTATTTACAATTTCATTTCAATTTATCAAACTAACTAATAGAATCATCTTGACTAAATATTTAATTTGATGAGTTGTTTTTATAAACTTGTCAAATGGTACAGTAAAATTGAAATATAGTATTTTTTTTGACATGAGAATAGTATCTAGTATCTACAACCAGAATATATCGTTTTGTATATATTGAATAAAGTTTGGTACGCGTGTAACTCAGAAATTATACCTTTCGCTGATGCCACTTGGGAACAATCTAAATATCTATATTATTATATTATATTTTTTTTCTACAATCATACAATTATATATTTAATTTTTGTCGCTGATTTCAATTAACGACCTAGATTAATTATAGGTCACGGATCCATGGATAGAATCCGTGAGACAACAAACTGAACCAATCGAGCAGCATCACGTGTGCATCTCGAATTCTCGATTGATTATTTTTTGAGAAATAGATCGAAAAAAAATGTTATTCTATTTTTTGCGAGAAACACGTCATTTCCCTCTCCGCGTGTAGTTACATTAAAGATAAAATCCTTCGTTCCCCTCAATTTCAAACTTTCAATTGACAACATTCTTTTAATTTTAACAGAAAACATATTAAATTAGGATGTAATGTTCTGTCCAATAATAATAAATTGGAGGGCAGAAAAAAAATCAAAGATAAAGCAAAACATTGGCTTCGTGCATGTGAGACCCTCACCTACCAACAAAATGAGCTGTCAAAACGGAAGGAATAAAATTTGATATAATTGATTTTTGGCGCTATCAAAAAGGAGGGAAACGGTTAACAAATTCATATTACTGTTACTCATACATTGTTGATGCATCGGACTAACTTTTTGACATTTTTGTTGACTTCTATTGAGATTAAACTCCATCGCAAGATGGTGCTAAAATATTTTTTATAATCCAATGAGGATATTTTGAAAATATTTAATTATACTAGCATATGTGAGAGTAATAATTTTTTAATTACTATAATTATAGAAAAATTATTGGCACAAACTTCATTTTAAGTAATTTTTAGTGTATTTCCAATCATTAATCTACTATGAGATTTCAATATGAAAATCACACAAAACGGTATGGATTAATCATTTAAACTTTGAATTTGAGATTAGGTCGTATTTGAACTTGAGTTGTTAATTGAAACTGGTACACAACAAAAAACAAATGTACTGAAATTGAAATTGGTACACATAAGAAAACGAAGCAATTTTACCAAATATTGATCCAGATATGCGTCGATATTCTAACACATTAAATCACCAAGTAATTTTAATTTAAAAAACTTTGTAATTTGTTTATTAGAGTCTGTATTGATATGTGTCAACTAGCGAATCCAATTACGCGCGACTATAAGAAAAATAATTTGCGTCTCTATCCGAAAGAGTTATACGTCCTAACTAATACGCGTCCCTGTTGATATGTGTCAGGATACCGACGCGAATTACATTCAGCATATTCGCGTCCCTACAGAGAACTAGAGAGCGTCTCTAGATAGAGGGTTGTTGCGTCCTAACTAATATTTGTCGGGCTACCGACGCAGCTTAGAAGTCCTAAGTCCGTTTTTTTCTTTCTGCGTCCCTATTTGATTGAGAGACGCTAACACGTTGGTGCTGCGACACAATAAAACGAAATTCTAGTAGTGCTTTCTCTGCGTCGCTTCGTTCCAAGGAAAGGAGAGAGACTGCATAGTGAGGACCCCATCAATTCTTCAACACCTTATATTTCGATGATCATCAATTGATTGGATTAGGGTTGCAAAATAAGGCAAAGATCGGTGCATTATATTCGGCTAGAATAGTAAGGCCATACTCTTCTAGATTTGCTTTTTGTTTGTGTATATATGCTAAAACTGTCATTGCTCCCAAATAGTGACGTCTGTATTTTTATTTCGTTCCAAACTTAATCTACGTTTCTTCTCCGAAGGCTTTTGATTTTTACCAATATAAATAAATATAAAATATGTAATAAGGTATACTACTTGGTTTTTAGAAGCTTTTTGGTCGTGCTTTTGCTTATTTCGTTTGTATTATGTTGCGGTTATTTTCTTGCGCTTGCTTCGTAACAATGTATACACTTCTCCCGTCTCTGAATTTCTTGATTGATTTATTATATGTGTTAACTGTTCAATTCTAGACCACTGGATTTGGTGATGGGAGGATCAAGTACCACGGAAGATGATTGGGAGCTTGCTTCAATCAATGATGCAATAACGTTAGTTCTCGTGGGAAAACTCGGGTACGTCCAAAGTGCAACCGGGAACAGTATTGTCGGCAAAAATGCCTTTGAATCGAGCTCAGACATGAACGGTGTGACCTGCACCTGCCAAATGGAAAGCACCGTCATAAGTGACGGCCGCAAGGTCAATGTAATAGATACACCAGGTATGATTTCATTTTTTTTTCATTTTTTGTTTTCGTTTTGCAGTGCCGTTATTTTTTATTTGTATAATTATGTCAATTGAAGGAAATGCTAATTTACCCTTTTTTATTAATTTTTTTAGTAACTAGTAAGTTATTTTTGTTACCTTAATTGTTTGTTTTTTGGATAAATTACAAATATTCGAGAAATCATTTGTGAAAGCTTGTCTGTATTTTACAATGGAAGTAAGAATGTGACTTCTTTTGATAACTATACAAAATTATCATCACTTTTTTTTTTTTCTTTAGCACCTGTTTTAGTTTTTTTTTTGAAGGTCAGGAGAGCTCCACTCCAAAACTTGTTTATCATTTCACCTCTAATAGTTATTAAAGGCAGTTTTACGTACATCTGTATAATGGCAACATTTGTCTGGATAGCCTGACTAGCAACAAAAGCATATGGTTAATCTTAATATATTATCAGTTAGACTGTCATGGCAGGGTAATGTAGTTATCTAGTTTAGCTTAATGATTGTTTATAATTATTTACAATTAGGAATTAAGCAAGCATAATTTTAAGAAGAAGGTCATCTCATTACATGAATTATTCTTGTGTCACTACTGCTCATCTTTTATTTTATTTTATTTTTATTTACCAGGACTGTTTGATTGGTCAGTTGGGTCGAAGGAAATTGGAAAAGAGATAGTTAAATGTGTAAAGTTAGCCAAAGATGGCATACATGCTGTGATACTGGTGTTCTCTATCAGATCTCGCTTCTCAGAGGGAGAAGAGACCATCCTTGAAAGGCTTCAGATGTTCTTTGGTGAAAGGATTGTTGATTACATGATCCTTGTTTTTACTGGCGGAGATGACCTGGCTGAAGAGAGCAAGAATTTTGAAGAGTACCTCAGTGGGGCACCTAAACCTGTTAAGGTTGATATTTTCTTGGATTTCTATAATTTGGTTCCATGAATCAGTACTCTGCTTTCCCATTTTCATGTTTTTGCTTTTTGGTTATTGATTTTCTAATTTTTTTATTTTTTTCATTTTTACTTCTGTAGACGATTATTAAAATGTGCATGAACAGAGTAGTACTGTTCAACAACAGGACTAAGGACCAGAATGAGAAAGATGCTCAACTTCAGAAGTTGTTGTTTTATGTTAACCGTGTTATAGCAAATAATGGAGGAAAACCGTTTTCTGACAAGATTTTTAGCGAACTCAAGGTACTGACAAATAACCTGAACAACTTCTTCTTACATTCCTTCTCTTTTTCTGGAAATTGTAATCCTTTTTGGCATTTAATATGTTGATTATGTTCCTTTACTATTTCCACATGATTCAACAAGAAAATAAAATAAGGTAACACATGAATCCCCTGAATTTACTAAGGGGTTGATAATGTATTGATAATAGTTTGTAGATCCACTAAGCAAATACATCCTGTTATTTGTATTATACATATCTTGCTTTGTTGAATGTATGTGCTGTTGCAACTGTAGCTAGAGGCGCTTAAATTACATGATGAGGAGAAGGTTATTGATAATATGAGGGGGCAATCGGCAGAACAAATAGCTGCACTGAAGGAAGAGATTTACAAATCATACAATGACCAACTCACTCGCATCACTGAAATGGTGACTTTTTAACAATTACAAAAACTTTTGTGTTCCATTTACATTTATACTCTAAAGTCTACTTTTAAATATTGCTGATCAAGTTTTGTTTACAATCACGCCTCGCTAAACATTTACTTAATAAAATTAAAGATGAGGTCTCAGAGCCTCATTTTTGCTTCAAAAAATTCAATTAGGTAACTGGTAGCATCTAAAAACTTGTATTCTACCTAAACATAAAAAAGTACCTCAAACATTTAAATATTTGTTGTAAAGGTCATGCAGCAATGACAAATAGTGAACTACATAATTAAGCAGGTTTCTATTTTGTTTATCCACTTACAGAACAAAGAGCTTGGAACTTATTGTCATATCACTTACAGAAAGCTTGTCAGTTTACTAGGATATGCAACTTTCTAATACAATGAATAATATCAGTCTTTGTACATATTGTTGTATTGTCAAACTATGTTTCAATTTTAGGTAGAAAAGAAGCTAATTGACACAATCGAGAGGCTGGAGAAGGACCTAGCAAAGGAGCAGGCTGCCAGGCTCAACTATAATGATAAAATTCATAGACTCAAGGAAAGTCTCGAGAAGGCCCATAAAGGAACTGCAGAGTCTGATGATAAGATTCTTAAGCTCAAGAAAAGACTTCAGAAAAGAACTGCAGAGTCTGATGATGAGATTCGTAAGCTCAAGGAAAGACTCGAGGAAAAAACTGCAGAGTCTGAAGATGAGATTCGTAAGCTCAACGAAAGTCTCGATTGGGCCCACAAAGAAACAGCAGAGTTAAAGGCTCAGGGCCGACAGTGTGCCATTTTATAATTAAAGTCATTTTGGAAAAACCATTAGTCAATTTGTTTGTAGGTTGGGGTCATGCATATATAACCCGACATAATGCTCTGTTGGTCGGTGACTTTTCTGTTACTTATGGTGTGTGTTGTTGCTAGGTGTGTTATTGAATCTCTTTTGTTTATGCTATCAGTTATGTTTAACAAATATGGAATTGATATCCTTTGGCAATTATTGTTTCCTGTTATTTTCAATGGTTATATGTTTCTCTTTTGTTAAAAGTCTTTTGGATTAAATTAGAAGAATTCTTAGACTTTGTCCACGTACACAGTGATGAGTTAGATCTCATTATGAATTGTCATTATCGTCGCATGCATGTTGATTACTAGTTTCACCATGCAAAGGCTCGGTGCTGATTTTTCACATTTTTTTACTGGTTTTGAATTGGTACAGAATATTAAAACTAGTAAAAATTCTAGTTAATTGATAATTTTTTATCAATGATCAACATGGAAAGTGAGCTCAACCTTCTAAGTAGCATAGGTAATTCTATAAATTAGAATATGTGCAATAATGCAATATCTGTTTGAAAATTGATCAACGGTCAAAAGAAATCGTCTATAAATATGTACACAAAAACCTTGTAAATCATCGCAGAAAATGCTGAAAAAGAACTTTCTCATGTCCAATCTCAATCTAAAAATATCATGGCATTAGAAGCAATTTTAAACTAGTGTACAAATAGTAAAATTTCAAAAACCAGGAAAAAGATACTATTGCAGAAACCGAGAGTCCGGGAATCATTGCTAATAATATTAAATAAGTTCGATTTCCCCAATACTCTTGACAACAGTAGTCAAGTTTTACAACATAGTTGCGGCACTGACAATAACTTACTATTGCAACATGACAATCTAAACTACTTACATGAGAACTGTTGGATCACAGCCTCTTGCATCCCCCGCACAATGATGTTCCACATAGGCTATACCATGGAGATATTGAGCAATAGAAAGTACAAGAGCATCCTACACCGTGGTCACATGAACAAGGAGAGAGTGCACATCTCCTGGTCTGTCTTTTGTGATCTGCCAATGGGAAAGGTCGTGCTGAGGCCACTTGAGGAGCTAGTGAGAGATGAAACACCTACCAAATTTGCACCACGCAACTTCTTAGTGCCCATTGAGAAAAAGCTATTTGAAGAAAAAACAAGCTGCAGAGGCTGTGGCAGCTTGCAGCAGCACAAGCAGCTAACGGTCAGAAACCTGATACCAGAAATTAGAAATTTGGGTTGGTTAATAAGAATTGAGCATACATGATAACTTTTTTTGGATGAAATTTATGTAGCATCGCTGGTTGTTTTCTTGTTTTGTTTGCTGTGGTACTTTTCTATTGTGGGTGCTTGCTTTTGTTTGATGGCGGTACCTGAAACCTGATGCAGTACCGATGGGTCTGCTAGATGTTGAATAAAGTAAACTTGATTTGGTTGAATTTTTCTTACAAACTGATCAGCATACGGCCTTCTAGGCCTGATGACTAATTGGGCATCATAGTAACTAGTAAATTTAAGTTGCTAATTTCAAATGGGCCTAGACCGGGGCAAAGTGGTTGCCCAAGGTTGCTTGGTAAGTTGGTATGCTGTAAGCCAGTAACACGATTAGCGGGAGGCTATTTTACGGCACCAAATTGACTATATTTGAATCACAGTAGTTTTAGAACTTACGCTTTAAGTCACCAAAGGCTGCAAAAATACTGAACTGTAATTTGGTGCATCCTTTGCTTAATTGCTTTTTTTGTTGTTTTTGAGTTACAACTATCTAATATATATGTCTGTCAAGTTCTCGAGAGAAAAAAAAAAAAAAACTATCTAATATTTGGCGCATTGTAACGAGAAAAATGAGTGGGATGACGAGACCCACAAAGTGAAAAAAGGCGATATTTTAAGGAAAAACTGTGGTACTGTATTGCAATTTAAGATAAATAAATGTAAACAGACTAATCAACTTTACACTTACAATCAATTATATTTTAGAAATTCACTTGCCTACATTAAGAAAAAAAGTTTCGGCTATCCAAACGGCTTCTTATAAGTAGGTCCTAGGGAACAGAGTGCTTTTAGTTTCTCCACCTTGTTCCTTTTCAGTTTCCAATTAAGGTTAGGTCCTTACATTGTCTCATTCTCTTCCCCTGTTTATGTTTCTCGATCCTTGGCATATGGTAATATTCTTTACTGGCTTTAATCGATCGATTAACTGAAACGATACTAAAATATAAAAAAAACATTAAAATATTGTTAGTATTTTTTTCGATGCCAGCTAGAGTTTAAACGTAAGGAGAAAGTAAGAGAGACGAAGAGTTTCAAGTCAATACCGTAAATTATGCATGTGTTTATCTCATAGAATCTACATTACATCTTTACTACTTATAAAAGCACCAGTTCAAAGGTCTATCCAAATTTGAGTCCAAAGGTGCAAACAATTGTTTACCCAGTGCAATATAGACCATAGATTGATTATGATCTAATGAGATCAGTGGTCTGGATTGAATAACGAGTTAAAAGGTTTAAACCTTTCATATAGACATGTTAACTTTGCTGGTGGAGCGGTTGTGCGTTGATTTTAAATCGTGCAATACGAGAGTTCGATTCTCCGTATTTTAGCTTTTCAAGTTCTTTTTTTTTATGCTTTTCAGTTCCGATGTCACCCCTCCCCTCCCCTCTCTTCTGTTCCGATTCGAAACTCTCTCCTCCCCCTCCTCTATTCCGATCACAGATATTGCAGAATCTCAAAAAAAGGAAAGCAATCTTTGTGCGATGTGCTCTCCCTTCGATTCTCCGCAAACTCCATTTTTTTTCACGCGCTTACCCCTCTTTCCTTTCCCGATCTGCTACAATTTTACTAAATTGGAAACAAAGAAAATCAAATGGAAATTGCCTGCAAAATGAAAGATCTTATTCTATTTTTGCTTCCGATATCCAACATGCGTTGCTCAACATCTGCAGAGTTGCACCTCCCCTCCCATATCCTACCTGCCGAGCGTTCTCTCTCCGTTGTTCTAGGGTTGCTCTCATTTTTCTAAATCAGCCGCCTCTTCTCTTCCTTCGATAAGACGGTGTCGTCGATCGACCCGGGCTTCTCTTTCACAGGGCACAAGATCGACCTTCCTCCATGCATGGTGTCATGGTGTCCGCTCTTGTCCTTCTCCGATGGCCACCGCTCCTTCCTAAATTACCTGTTTTACCTCGAGATTTGTGTTCCTCTCCTCCTTTCTTCATTTTTCATTTTTCCATCGGGAATTCTCAGAATAGAAAGTCATTTTCGGAAAGAAATTTGACCCGCCGCCGCCTCCTTTGCTAACCTAAGAAAAGACCTCAGATCAACATTTCCCTCCTTCGCTAACCCTAACAAAATCGTCTCCTTCGACTCCGCCGCGGCATCTCCCTTTGTTGCGGTCTATGATCGAATCGTGCGCCTCTTTTCCATTGACCTCGATGGAAGCAAGCAGGAAGCGGTGGGGCTCACAGGTCAGACTCTGCTCTGAGCTCTGGTCGTCAATTAATCACCTCGATTTTCAAATATTCCGTAAAAGAATCGGTGTATCTCAGGTCATTTTAAGGGTTGTAGATAGAATTAGATTTGCGAAATTATGGTAGCAACAATGAATTGGTGCTTGAAGGAAAAAGCTAATTTCCCCTAGCATTATCTCTGACTATGAACACAAGTTGCACACAAACAAGAGGTATGGGTTTATTGTTTAATTTATCTATGGCTGAACATATTTGATTTTTCCTATTTTTTCTTATGAAAACAGTAATCTCAGTTCTTTCTTTTATATTGCTAGAAAAATTTGGCAGAAACATGGCAGCCAGCTTGAAGTGAAACTTCACTTGACGTCAATAAATGTTGAGATGTCGCCCTGATAAATCATGATTATCTCTCAAAAAATGCTTCCATTTAGTCGGATCTTTGGTTATTTCGGTTTGTAGTTCTTGTTGTTTTCTTTCAATTTAGAACTCCTAAACTGATTAGATCTGAATTGGTAATTCTTGTAGTTGACTCGAAATCCCAGGACCGCCTAACAATTTATAATCTGTTATAGAATTCCAATTACCAGATTTAATTTGACTTCGAGGATCTAAATTTTCATCTATCACTTTTTTCTTAAATACATTTCTATTGCTTATTAGTATAGCTTGCAAAACATTATTGTAAACCCCCATTAGTCAGTAACGTGGCATGGAACTTAGTGTTTATATCTATTTACTTTTGGAAAATAGATATATTTTGGAGTGACGACATTGCTGGATGCTCCTTCAGGGACGATCAAAAGATAAAAGAAAGAGGAAGCAAGGTTTCTTTTTTGCACTCCTTGTTTTGTTTCTTTTTTTTTATATTTAACATTGTTATTGGTGCACCACTCAAAACTTTTTGATTCTTGGACCATCTAAAGTGTCGAAAGTAAAATGAAACTAAAATTGGAAAAATTTTCAGGCAGAGCTAGCAATTTCTAAATTTGGTGGAATTAGAGCTGCCGATGTGGTTCCAAGAAAAGTAAAGCAAAATATGCCGATGTGGTTCTCCCTCCCCTACCCCCATTTCCCTTCCTTCCTGTGTGCCCTAATAAGCCGAGAATAGAAGGTTGCCGTCTCTTCCTATTGAAATCGGATATAGGTTTGTTCTCAACTCTTTCAGCTAAAATTATTTGGCGCTCTCAACTTCGTTTTATTTTGTTGATTCAGTAGAGCATTATGGAAAGAGACCTTGTTTTCTTATTTAAACAAGCGATTGATGCCGACAACATTGCACTTGTCTCATTGATTCCAGGTGAGCAATAGGAGACACAATTAGGTTTTCTTTCTTATTTCTTAATCTCTTTTTGCATTTATCTCTATGGTTCTAATGTTCTGAATACTTTTCCATTTTCATCTTTTTTAAAAATTTTCAGTTTCTCATCAATTGGTCTGCGTTTGAAGAAAGGTAATGGCTTAATCCTATTAACTAATTTTATATTATGAACATAAATTTGTTCCGAATTCAGTTAATTTGTACTAAATTTAACTGGTACATATTATTTTACTAACTGGTAAATATACACTAATATAAGTTTCATAGAATTTAAAGACCTTTTGTCTTTTCAAGGACCAACACGTACCATTAATTTGACCAGCTTTTCAATTCTGGTTTCTGTAAATTGAAATAATTTCAATCTGTCATTATATATATTTTTTTCCACTTAAAGTTAATGTGCTTATTAATGCATGGTTTCCTACCTATATAGTATTTTAAATTCAGTATGATCAAAACTGAAGAGCTAGCATCTTTTTTTTGGGTCTAGAATTCACATAAATTTATAATTTGACTGCAAAATAACTTAATGGACCAAAAGGCGAAAATAATCAATATCTATATATGACATAAAAAGAAAGCTTTGACTTCTAAGATGAAATTAGACACAGGATGAAATTTTTTCTACATGCAATTTTTTACACCAAATCATCAAAACTATTTTGTGGTTTTCAGGATGTGAAGAAAGTTGTACAATCTTTGAAGATATCAAAGGGTGTGCTAGATCCTGTGACAGTTGCTGCTTTAAGTTCTTTCACAGTGTAGTACAATATTCATCCTTTCTATCTTTCTTTCTACTCTCTTTAAGTTTACTAAACTAGCAAATTTGTTACTTGAGGAAGCGACTACAATAAAAGATAGAAAAAGAGAATTCTCTTCAGGTTTGATATTGTTGTGTTTTCTTTCAATTTTTTTTACCATTCTATGCACTTTACTATGTATTGTCCAATTCATTTTTTTTTAAAACAGATATCAAATGAGTATACGAAGGAACTCTTTTTTATTACATTGAAGAATTTATTCAAGTATGTGCTACACCTTTGTAATGTTATATTGGTTGGCTCAGGGCCAAGAACAAGTGTTTGACTTCATGTGGTAATGCCAGGTCGGCTTATGGCTTAAAAAATTATTTTTTTTAAAATAAGGAAGTTAATGAAACAATAACAACGTTCATTCACTTAATTGATAACTGGTCGACTAAAATGTAATGATGCAATTAATATGATGGAACTATAGATTGCTATGTATTAATTTTGTGCTTTATCTTTAACAGATTCAAATTTATTGCATTCTCTAATGTATATATCTATTTAACATGGGATATATATGGAATAATTAAATCTTAATTTCTACAGGATACGTAAATTTCTAATAATATGATCTATGATCAAGAAGATTGTTTTTATTGTATCTTCTGTTTTCTATCTTCAATGTAGGGAAAAAAAAACAAATGAATTGCTCGGAAAAGAATATTACATAAATATCTCGTGACTTAGGGGCGTTTGGTTGCTTTGTAAAAAAAATGACCATACATTTGGATGGGCGTATATGCTAGTATAACTAAAAAAAAAAAAAAGATATATAGTTCAATACGCCCTCTAGATTACAACTTATTAATAGCGATCTTGATCCAAATTACACGAAAAAAAATCGAACATAAATTAAAACACGATTTGGTATAAACTAGTAACAAATAAATGTAAACACTTATATCAACATGTAAAGAATTTTCGCAAAATGGGAACTTTACAATTGAAGAAGGTTCGTAACCATATTGACAATATCTAGGTTCGGCTTTTTTCTGCCAACTAAGAGCTCCTTGGTTTTAATCGCAAAGAGAATATTTCTTTCAATTATTTCTTTTAATAAAAATGCGTTGAATTCTAACCAATATTCTTCAAAAAAGATTAATTAATATATATTGTTATATTGTTATGACTCTTATAATTACAACTCACTAACATAATTATTTAGCCAAAACAGCTTGGATGGGTAAATATATATAAATCTCACCCCTCTCCAACTCCATTAAGTACCATAGCCCCATCACTTGCATTTTTCATCCCCCCCCCCCTCCTAACAACATTCATATGAAATACTAATAATTAATTAAGCAAACATATCGTCGATATATATATATATATATATAGAGGTGGGCTAAAGTGCCATAGATGGCAATGCCATAGATGTCTTTTTGAGACATTTTTTTAAAATTCAAAATTCAAATGCTCAATTTGAACCATTCAAGTTATTCATCACATTAAAATATTCTTGGAGATCAAATTTTACATTTTTTTTTAATTTTTTTTGTATTTATTTTGATATGTTCAAATTGGAGGGTCTGAAATACTCCAATTATAACGTTTTTTAAAAATATCGTAATAAATAGCAAAAAAATTCGAAAAAATGTAAAATTTGATCTCCAAGAATATTTTAATGTGATGAATAACTTGAATGGTTCAAATTGAGCATTTGAATTTTGGATCTCGAAAAACGACTCTATGGCACGGGACCCTCTGTGCCATCTATGGCACATTAGCCATCCTCTATATATATATATATATATATAATTAATAAAAAGAAAATATTAGACATTTCTGGGACTCTGGAATCTGAGAAGATCAAATCATAAAATCTCTTAAATTAAATTGATTTGTTTGTACAATAAATGGGAACTATCCTCGAATAAATTTAACTCCTAGTCGTTTCTTATTCTGCGTCGCCTCGTGGCAAGAGAAAGAGAGAGATTGTAGACTGAAAACGGTCATCAATTCTGAATTCATCAAAACCTTTTTATAGGTGCAGAATCATTAAGGCCATATATTATTCTCTGAACTCATCCTACGATCATTTGTATTGTGTTTTTCGTTCTGAGCTTAATCTAAGTTCATCCTCTGAAGGATTTTTTATATTTTACCAATATAAATCGAGCTCAACAGGTACAATCCTTATTTTTGGCAGCTTTCTGGTCGTACTCTTGCTTATTTCGATTATTATTTGTTATGGCACTGGCACTTTCTTGATCTAGATGCTTTCAACAACGTGAGCTTGTTCCTTTTATCATCACACTTCCAAATTTATTCATTAATTTATATGTGATAACTGTTTAATTACAGACCACTGGATTTTGTGATGGAAGATGATTGGGAGCTCGCTTCAATCAATGATGCAAGCGCAACTGAAGATGATTGGGAACTTTCTTCAAACAATGATGCAATAACGCTAGTTCTTGTGGGAGAAATCGGGGAAGAAAAAAGTGCTACTGGCAACAGTATCCTTGGCCGAAAAGCATTTAAATCAACATTGACCCTTGACACTTGCCAAATGGAAAGCACAGTTCTAAAAGACGGCCGTACTGTCAATGTAATCGACACACCTGGTATGTATCTTTATCTTTTTTCTTTTATTATTCTTTTTTATAACGTGGTTAGTTTTTATTTGCATAATTTTGCCAATTGAAGGAATATGTCAATTTATTGTTTTTCTAAGATTCTGTAGTTATTACTTGTTAGTGAGTAATTGTTGTTTTCTAGTAGTCTTTTCATGACAAATATTGGAGAAAGCTGGGATTATTAACCTTAATCAAATTGTGGAAATTCAATGGAAATAATAATAAAATTTTTGCACAGTAGATTGTTCGGTTTAATTGCTTGACTCTATTTTATTATCCGAGTGGTCCTTGATTCGAATCACGAAGAGAGCATGCATTTTCAAATTTTTTAACAATATAATCATTAGTTTCAAACTAAAGTCCAAAAAAATATCAAATTTTGTCGGATAACATTGTCATCGATTTTAATTATGCTAGCATTTCGCCTCCAGTATTTATTTTGTATCTAGCTGTGCATTTTACATACATATATGTAATGGGAAGGTACGTCCGAGTACCCTGACTAGCTAACAACAAAATCACATGTCGACTAATCCTAATTTCTTTTCTTAATAGTGTTATGGCTGGTAAAAATGATTTTGGTGTTATAATTATTTCTTAGGCAAGAACGCATAATTTTGATGAAGATCATCTTAATGCATGTCTAAGTTTGTATCAACAGAACTTCTGTTTATTTAATTATTTCCCCCCTTTTTTTCCATCCCTTACCAGGTATTGTTGATTGGTCAGATGGGTCGGATGAAGGTGGAAAGGAGATAGCAAAATGTCTTGATTTGGCCAAAGATGGCATACATGCGGTCATACTAGTGTTCTCTGTCAAATCGCGCTTCTCGGAGGGCGAAGAGACCATGCTTGAGAGGCTTCAGATGTTGTTTGGCAAGAGGATTGTTGAGTATATGATACTTGTTTTCACCGGTGAAGATGAGCTGGAAGAAGACGGCGAAACTTTTCAGGAGTACCTTAGCCGGGTACCAGCAACAGGCCAGGTTGAAAATTTCTTGGATTTCTGTTTTTTGATTACATGAAATAGTACTCCTTGTTTTCAAATTTTTTTAGCCTTTTGATTATTAAATTGCTAATTTTTGTAATTAATAATGCTTTGTAGATTATTATTGAAATGTGCGAAAACAGAGTTGTCCTGTTCAACAACGAGGCAAAGAATGAGAATGTGAAAGATAATTAAGTTCAGAAGTTGTTGTTTTATGTTGATCAAGTTATGGCAAATACTGGAGGGAAATCCTTTTCTGATGAGATTTTTCGAGAACTCAAGGTACTGATAAATATTACAGCTGACAAGTTTATTTTTGGAATTTTTTCTCTTTGGTGGGCACGGGAAAAAAAAATCTTTGACCTGGCATGTGTAGTTAAATCTTTTTCTATTTCCTTTTAGTTTTTAATATTCTAGGCTTTAGAAAATTTTTAATTTTGCCAAAGTTAACATATTTAACACACTCTTTTCTTATCATAAGATAAGATCTCTTCTCTTGTAAACTGGAACTCTTTGGCATTTAACATGTTCCTTTACTACTTGTCCATTATTTCTCCATGATTTAGCAAGAAACTAAGGAAGTTAGACACTTCTGCATAACAGATGGGTAAAAAAGGGAATATTTTATTGCACTGAATGGAGGGAACCAATGATTATAAATGATATTTTGTAGTTCACAAAGCAAATACATTCCATTGTTTGTATTATTATATCTTGCTTTGTTGATGTTATGTGCTCTTGCAATTGTAGCAAGGGGCGATTAAATTGCATGGCAACGAGAAGGATATTGATAATCTTAACGGTGTTTTGGCGGAGCAAATAGCTGTACTAAAGAAAGAGATGCACAAATCATACGAGGACCAACTCGCTTGCATAACTAAAATGGTGACATTTTGACAATTCATTAACTTTAAATATGGCTGGTGAACCTGTTCTCCTTTTTTTTTTTTTTTAACTACATGCATTCTACATTTCTACCCTGCCTCAAACATCAAATACGTGTATATTATATTATTATACTTTAGGGTGAATTATACGCATTTTCGTTATAACACTGACTGGACAAAGAGCTTGGAACTTTGATTTTGGACTTTGTTGCGCATTAAATGAATATAGTACCTTAGAGAGAGCTTATATAAGTCCACAATAATATAAAACTTTCTAATACAATTAATAATATTGGTCTTAATTAGTATGTACTGTTAAGTTGTGCAACTATGGTTTTGATAGGTAAAACAGAAGCTGAATAGCACAATAGAGAGGCTGGAAAAGGAGCTCATAAATGAGCAGGCTGCGCGGTTAAAGGCACAAAAGATTGCAGAGAAAGCATGTCTTGAGTCATGTATGCTAAAGGAAAGTCTCGAGAAGGCACAAAAAGAAGCCGAAGAGTCAAAGACCGCATAGTTGAAGGCTCAAAAAATTGCAGATGAAGCACGTCTCGAGTTCAAAGAATTTTCCAAGAAGGCCCGGAAAGAAGCCGAAGAGTCTAAGGCTGCACAGCTGAAAGCTCTAAAAATTGCAGAGGAAGCACGTCTCGCATGTCTTGAGTCATGTAAGCTAAAGGAAAGTCTCGAGAAGGCACAAAAAGAAGCCGAAGAGTCAAAGACCGCACAGCTGAAGGCTCGAAAAATTGCAGAGGAAGCACGTCTCGAGTTCAAGGAATGTTCCGAGAAGGCCCGAAAAGAAGCCGAAGAGTCTAAGGATGCACAGCTGAAGGCTCGAAAAATTGCAGAGGAAGCACGTCTCGCGTGTCTCGAGTCATGTAAGCTAAAGGAAAGTCTCGAGAAGGCACAAAAAGAAGCCGAAGAGTCAAAGGCCGCACAGCTGAAGGCTCGAAAAATTGCAGAGGAAGCACGTCTCGAGTCAAGTAAGTTCAAGGAATGTTCCAAGAATGCCCGGAAAGAAGCTGAAGAGTCAAAGGCTGCAGAGTTAAAGGCTCAAAAAATCGCAGTGGAGGCACGTCTTGAGTCATGTAAGCTCAAGAGAAGTCTCGAAAAGGCGCAGAAAGATGCTAAAGAATCAAAGTCTGCACTGTTAAAGGCTCAAATATTCGCTGATGAAGCACGTCTCGAGTCATGTAAGCTTAAGGAAAGTCTTGAGAAGGTCCAGAAAGAAGCTAAAGAGTTAAAGGTAGCACGGTTCAACGCTAAAAGAATTGCTAAGGAAGCATGTATCGAATCATGTAAGCTCAAGGAAAGTCTCAAGATGGCCCAGAAAAAAAGCTAAAGAGTTAATGGACGCGCAGATGAAGGCAACTAAGTATATCAGAGGATGAACTGCTCGAGTCACCTAAGCTCAAGGAAATTTCAGAGGACCAGAAAGAAATTGCAGAGTTAAGGACTTAAGGCTCATCAGGGCAAGCATGTCATTTTATGAAATAATTTTGAAAAACAATCAGTCAATTTGCTTGGGGTCCTGCATATGTAACTCGACATTATACTGTGTTGGTTGGTGAGATCATACTTTTTTGTTACTCATGGTGTGTAGTGCTGCTTAAGTGTGTTATTGAATGTCTCTTACGCTCTGTTGTATTTTGTATGCTACTAGTTATGTTTAACAAGGATGGAAATGATATCGTTTGACAATGTTTCCAGCTATTTTTCAATGGCTATATGCTTATCTTTTGCCAAAAGTTCGTTTGGGTTAAATAGAAGAATGCATCGACTTTGTTCACATACACAATAATGAGTAGAACTGATTATGAATTGTTGCATGTGTTGATTGACTAAATAATTGAGTTTTAGCCATGGAAATGCTCGGTGCTATTGTTTGACATGTTACCGGTATGGATTTGGTACAAGAATATTACAGCTTGCGAAAATTCTAGTTAATTGAGAATTTTTATCAATGATTGAGCTCTATCTTCTCTGTCAGAATAATCTACAATTATTTAGCCGTTAGTATCAAGAATAGAAAGTAGCATAAGTAGCATCAGTAATTCTATAAATTAGATTATGTGCAATATTGAAAATTAACCAATGGGTTAAAAGGAAAGGAAGCATCGTCTATAAATATGTTCTTACACAAAAACCTAGTAAATAATCTTAGAAAATGTTGAAAAAGAATTTTCTCAGTCCAGTATTAATCTAAAAAAAATATCATGATATCAGACTATCAGAGCAATAATTTCGAATCAGTAGTGCAAAAAATAATAAATCAGAAAGTCAAGAAGAAGATATTATTGCCAAAACAGGGCCATAAGATAGGTAATATATATTGAGAATTGCTAACGTGCCATCGATGGCACAGAGGGGTCTGTGCCATCAATTTTATGTTCGTTAGATTTCTTTAAAAATCGTGCAGCAGATGTAGATCTCAGGCTCAGATTCATATCGCTGGGAGAGGATGTTTCAATTTTTTCTGTCTAAAGTCAGTCTGCTTCTCCGTTAACCTCTTTTAATTTCCTCGTTCTCTCTCGTGCGAACATAGTTTTATCTTTCGATCGAAACTCTGAGAAACCCTAGTAAGATAGAAGGATCGAAACTTTCACCTCCAACGCTAAAAGTCCCTCCATCGCTTGCGCTAAAAATCTCTTCGCACTCAATCGTTCAGCCTACTCCAAAGCCTCCGTAGGTATGTCGCTTCTTTTTTTTCCATTTTTTTTCTCCGAATCTTGGAAGATAATAAATCACACCAAACAAGTATAATTGGCTTCCTTTTTCCTCCAAAGTATATAAAAATTTAACTATTTTTTTGGAGAAAGTCAAAAGCTTTTTGAAAACTTAATCAATATTTTGGTTTCTGATGCTCCTGATTTGTATTGAAAGTCTAAAACTTTAACAAATATGAATGTCGAAAGTTTTCAAATTACTGATGGTCCTGGTTCATATTGAAAGTTGAAAGTTTTAATAATTTTAAAGTCAAAGGTTAAATTTGGTTGTTCCTCAGACTCTTCTGGATTGCAAAAATATCAATTTGGTGGTTAAATTTTGTAGGAAGGTAAGCAACCATGGTGACTATAAGCGACGTTGACGAAGGTGCAAAATCAGCAAGCGATGATGAAATAAATAACAGCGGGGAGGAACTTGAAGATGACATCGACCCACACGAAGATGTAGAATTTATTCCTTATGTTGGAAGAGTATTTGCCACTTCGGATGATGCATTTGAGTTCTACAATAATTATGCTCTTCTAAAGGGGTTTAGCATCCGTAAAAGAAGTAATTACAAATCTTCAAAATTACAAGATGTGTCATCGATTTCATTCTCATGTTCGAAGGAAGGCATTTCTAAAGTGGAAAAGGAAGCCAAAAAAGCAAGGGAGGAGGGAGCACATGAAAGGACGCCCCAAAAGGATAGAGCATCGACTCGGACCGGATGCAAGGCACGCCTTAGATTGAAATTTCATGATCAAGCTTGGAAAGTTAGTGTTTTTGATGATGCTCATAACCATCCTCTTGTCATTTCTCCGTCTAAGATTCGAAGCCTACACTCTCATAGATTCATGTCTCCCGAAGTTGTCGACACCATCAAAAGCATGTATGAACAAAATATTGAGACAGCCAAAATACATGAATACTTAAAGGTTAGAAATGGGGCTAAGAAATCTCTCAAGTTCAAGAGGAAGGATGTGAGTAATGTGATAGCATCCGAAAATTGGAGACTTGATGGTATAGATGTGGAGTCATCTTTGGTGTATTTTCAAAAGAAGAAGGAAGAAGATGTAGAATTTTTTTATGATGTAGAGATAGACGAGAGTGGACGCTTGAAGAATATGTTTTGGGTTGATGGTAGAGCAAGGCGAGCATTTCAAGAATTTGGAGATGTTGTAACTTTCGACACGACATATCAAACGAATAAGTATGGTTGCATTTTTTTTTGTTAATATTTGATTAGACGATTCTCTATTGATCATGCGCATATAAAGTCATAAAAAAATCTGAGGACTATGTCATAAATACTCTCTGTTGAGCAAAATCGCAATAAAAATTGTCATAAATGTAGCAATTGTTAATTGCTCTCTGTCATAAAATGTGCATATTAACAATATGAGGCTATATCATGATGTAATTATTTTTTCTTAATTTTTTATCTTTAGATTTAGCATGCCGGTTGACTATTTATTGGAGTGAATCACCATCGAATGTCCATTGTCTTTGGAATTGCAATGTTAAGGTCGGAGGAGACTACTAGTTTTGTTTGGTTATTCCAAACGTGGGTGAAAGCCATGTACGGTAAGAAACCACAAGTGATCATCACGGAACAAGATGCCGCAATGAGAATTACTATCAAAGCGGTCTTCCCAAATGTTGTTCATAGATGTTGTCAATGGCATGTGATGAGAAAGGCAAGTGAGCACTTGGGGATCCTTTATAACTCGAAGAAGAGTTTTGAAGATGATTTAAAGCGGGTCATAAATCGTAGCATGACGGTGACCGATTTTGAGGAGGGTTGGAGACACATGCTTGAGAAGCACAAGTTGAATAAGAACCGACACCTCAAGAATATGTATGAGAAAAGGTCCGAGTGGGTTCCGGCATACTTTAGAGGTACTTTTTTTGCTGATATGTCGACCACACAAAGAAGTGAAAGTGCCAATTCCTCCTTAAAAATATGGACTAACAACCATAAATCAATGTACTAACTTGTCTTACAAGTAGAGAAGGTAGTAAATGAAATTTGGGAAAAAGAAAGTGATGAGGATATTGCAAGAATGAATGATGTACCTAAGTTGTCATCATTTCATCGAATTGAAAAGGATGCATCTCAAGTTTACACTCGCAAAGTAATGAAGTTGTTCAAGGAAATTTTAAAAAAGAGTCAACTTGGTGAAGTTGACGAGATTGAGAAAGATGCACTATACCAAGTAACCATCAAAGAGCACCCCGACATAACTAATTGGATTCTGGAAAGCTACATGGTTAAAATTAACAAGTCGCAGGACATGGTTTCTTGTAGTTGCAAAGGTTACGAGTTTGAGGGTTTACTTTGTTCACATGCCATCAAAGTCATGCATCATGTCAACATGTTTCATCTCCCTAATAAATACATCATGAAAAGGTGGTGCAAAGATGCTAATGCATGTGCAAAAAGATCATTATTAGAGAGGAGCATGGATATTGGGAGTACTCAAGAGCAAGAGTTCCTTAGAATTGCTACACTCAAACCTCGAGTGATGAAGGTTTCGAACAAGGCATCAAAGTCAAGTGAAGCTTTTGACAAATTTCAAAAACTATTCGGTATGGTGGAGCAAGGAATGCAAGATGTGGTAAATGAGGAGGAGACCTTAACATGTGAGATTGGCACGTCGACAAGGAAACCTTCTCAAGGGATAATAGATCCACCAATATCGCAATGCAAGGGGAAGAGGAAAATACCACAAAGATTTAAACCACCATCGGAGGCTAAAAACACCAAGAAAATGTGGTATTTGCGGTAGCAAAAAAGGAGGGCATAATGCAAGAACTTGTCCGGTACTAATAATACAAACTTTCTATTAATTTAACATTTATATTATATTAATTTAACATTAATGTTATTGAACATGGTATTAATTCTTTTTTCAGCTTAAGAAAGCCAGCGATGATGATATAGAATCGGATGATTCACAAGAAGACGCGGAAGTGGAATCAGATGGTGAATATGAAGACTTGTCAAATTGAAAAGAGTGGTTTATATTATATGTCCATTTTGGTGAAAAATTAATTTGAAATGATTATATGTCCATTTTGGTGAAAAATTAATTTAAAATGAGTAGTTATTACGCTCACTGGTTTTAATTAAAAGAGAGAGGAAATTAATACGAGAGATGTTAGAAGCATAGAATTTTTTAAAGGACGCAGGCAAATATAGTTTAAATTGCCTGAGGCATAGTGAATACAAGCTGACTGAATTTGTTTTTAAATAAGCGTGTATAATTTGTTCATTTACAAGCACTTAACCAGGCGCATGTATAATTTGTTCATCAACAAGTCAGAAAGTAACTGGTACAATATGAGGCTGATTCCCTAGTCAGAACAACGCATCAGTACTTCTGTTAACTCCATTTAAAATCTATGTAATTAGCACTTCTCTTCCATTTCTACAAACTTAAGTTTCTGAAACTGTAGTTAGTTTCAATCACACATACATTAAAGACATCGCAATAAAATGTTGCCCGCTTTGTCAGTGGGCTGATTCCCAACAACTTTGAGTAACCATATTAGCATTCACAATCCTAATTATAAGAGAACCCCTACTATAGACCCCCTACTTAGTTCAAAAACAAGAGTTTGTCACTTCTTAGCAGCCATCCTAAAAAAATGTCTTCATCTAATTACCTGCAGCAGTGATTGAGTACATTCACCTTTATACCCGCTTATACTCAATTAATGAAAGAAAATAGAAAAAAATACAATTAAAGTTACACAGATTAGCAAACTCGCTAGAGTTTCATCTCAATCAAACTCGCACTTGATCCTCTGTAGCGATAACTCAAGACCAATGAGCATCAAAATTTGCGTCACCTAAATTATCTTAGGATAAGACAACCAAATTATTTATTAGGATACCAACCAACGAGCATAAAAAAAAGGAAGAAAAATTACAAACAAATTTTGACGTAATGCGAACTTTTTAAAAAAGCAACATTAACTAATGGCGTTTTAGGGAACAGATTAAACAGTAAAAAATAGGGAACATATTAAACGAAACGAGCAAAATTAAACAATGGAGAAGAAATTAAATTAAACAATGGAGAAGAAATTAACCGTAAATTAAACGAAACGAGCAAAATTATGCTACAATTACAGGAGAAAGGTATTGCTTACCTGGACCGAGCTTTTAGGATTAAGGAGCAGATGAAGAGTCGTCGTGAGCAACCACTGAGGCTCAGAGGCATACGCAGAGCATGATTCGGGGAGAGAAGGCAGATAGAAAGCAACAACTATGGTGATTTGAAGAGAAGGGTTGGATCTGCATTTTATCTTGGGTTTCGGAGGAGTCGATCGACAGAGAAGGCCGAGAGAGAGCAGGTTTTGAGGAGAGAATAGAGAGAGCGCGCGCTAAACTTGGAAGATTTGAGGAGAGTGCTTGATTTGGGTTTTCCAGGGTTTCTAAGCAGATTGATCGAGAGAGATGGCGAGCGAAGAGAAAAGTCGATCGATTTAGGACTGTCGGAGAGAGAGGAATGCAATGACGGAACTAGAGGTTAACGGATAAAAATTAAAAAATGTTCTCTCCCAGCGCTTTCAATCCTAACCTCACATCTACATCTTGTATAAGATTATTAAAGAATCGAACGGACATAAAATCGATGGCATAGAGGGGTCTGTGCCATCGATGGCACGTTAGCAATTCTCAATATATATTTTAGACACGTTTTCATTTTTTTCAATTTTTTTTTGACGATTTTAGATATTCTAATATTAATCAACAATCACATCTGAAAACATTTCAATATATTTATTTATACAAAAAACACGTTATGTCGCGCATAATTTTATCTGGTAACTTTACATGCCCACTCCCATTGCCATTAGTGTATGTCATGGCACTGGCACGTCACTTCATAATTCATATTTTCTTTATAATACAGTACATATTTAGTTTGTCCTGGATTGTTTAAGTATTCTTTAATTTGAAACTCTGATGAGATAGTTTTTTTTTATAATTACGTCTGTGAGATGCATGTTTAATTTTTAACCTGACAACTATATCAAGGTGAGATTATTGTCAGTTGTTATCACTGAATTGATATCTTTGACAATTTCGCCCCTTCTTTCTTTAATATACTATTTTATTGAGTAAAAAATGGGGGTTGACCTGCAGATTATTTGCATAATTACAAAATTTAGCAGAGGCTAAAAAAAGAGAAGCCTGAAAAAAAGATTAATTTACTAAAAAAAAAAGACTAAATAACTAAAAACAATATATAAGAAAACATTTGCATCGGGATTTGTTTTTGTTATTGTACAAGTCCTCAGTACAATCAGGCACAAGGATCTATATATATTGTACTGCAGATTAATTTTTAGAGAAAATATGTAGATCCGAAGGCCGAAGCGGTGGGTTATAATTAAACACACTAACACAGCATGAATATATTTTGTATTTTGACCCAGAACTTGTGCTGCTGATTATTTTTTAGGGAAAAATTGAAAGATCCGAGACACGGATCATAGTCTATCCTTTTTCCGAGATCTTGACAGAAGCTGTCAAGTTGACCATAGTCTATCTTTGGGGCATCAAATTTCTCGGGTAACTTAACTGGTTGAGGCCAAATCTCTCGGCATGTGCGTCGAACTCCCCATTCGTTGTGCACATTTTTTTTTCTACTTAAAAATTTATTGGACGATTTAAATCGATCAATTTGAATTAGATCTAAAAATTTTAAGCGCGACTCATATATTCTTTTGTGAGTCGCGACTAATCATAGCAAAACTCTCTCTATATATATAGAAGTGATAAAATACACTCTGGTGTAAGAATCATCCCTGTACACTCAAGTCGTATTCGAAATTCAAAAATCAAATGATCGATCTGAACTGTTCAAGTTGTTCTCCATATTAAAAAATTTTTAGAGACCAAATTTACTTATACAAGCGAGCAGTTTACCGGTATTGCAAGTTTTAATAGAATGGCGCACCTCATAACCTCAAATGTGAGAACGTTTGTCCTCCACAGATAGATTTATTTAATTTTTTAAGACAGTTTTTGACACTTGTATTTTATTTTCTTTTCTTTTTTAGCCTCTGGCTAAAGCCATGTAACTTTTATCATCATTTTAATAAAAAGATGAGGGCATGATTCCCATTTTTTACTCAAAATTTTTGGAGACCAAATGTTATATTTTTTCGAATTTTTTTTTATATATTATTATATTTTTAAATTGAGAGTCAGATATACTCTAATTGTAGTGTTTTTTTGAAAATATTATAATATATAGCAATATATTTGGAAAAAAAATTGTAAAATTTGATCTCTAAGAACTTTTCAATATGAAAAACAGCTTGAATGATTCTGATCAACCATTTGATTATTTTTGGATTTCAAAAATGACTCTGGTGTACTGGAGACGATATGTACACTAGAGTATATTTTATCCATCCAATATATATAAATGAGTAATGCTAAGGTCCTACGCTGATCGTATTTGTGTAATTAAATTTCAAACCACCGATCCAAACTGTTATATTGATTTTTTTTTCTTATTAAAAACTTGTATGAAACCAAAGTTTACATTTTTCCGAATTTTTTACTATTTATATATGTATAATCTGCTGTTTTAAGTAGGAAAAAAATCGTGCACAACTAAAGTAAGTAGCGTTGTCGTGTCCAGAAAACAGAGGTGAAAAAAAAAATGTACATTGGTGCAAAGGTTATTTATGTTAAAAATGATATTCCGCTCGCGGATGCGAACATACATGTCTTGTGTATATAAAGGCCGAGAGGTTGTCATTTCGTACTACAGCAGCATATAAACGGCCATATAATTAGCCTATCAATTCTCCAATTCTCTCTAGCAAGAGTGGGTGTGAGAACCAAACAGAGTTGACAAAGAATTGTGTTTATTTGCTATCAACGCAATGGTGGTTGTAGCAGCTAGAGTGGAGAGTTTGGCCCAAAGTGATCTCGATGCAATTCCGACCGAGTACATCCGACCTGTAGAGGAGCGCAAGGACATGGGCGATGCACTAGAAGTGGTGAAGGCACAAATAAAGGAGGGAACCAGGCAGATACCAGTGGTCGATTTACGGGACTTCAACTCAGAAAACAAAGAGATCAAACAAGCCTGTGTAGAATCTGTCAGAAAGGCGGCAGAGGAGTGGGGAGTGATGCACATTGCCGGGCATGGCATGTCAGTTGAGCTGTTGGAGAAGGTGCAAAAAGTCGGCAAGCAGTTCTTTCACTTGCCGCTAGAGCAGAAGGAGCGATATGCGAATGACCAAGCATCAGGAAACATACAGGGATATGGGAGTAAGTTGTCCAATAACTCGAGCGGGCAGCTCGAGTGGGAGGACTACTTCTTCCACCTCATCCACCCGGAGGAAAAGGCAGATTTTACAGTATGGCCTAAGGAGCCTTCAGACTACATGTAAGTGCAAAATTTAATGTAGCGTGTGCCTTTAGATACTATCATGGTTCTGAAATTTTTGGCCCGGATTGGCATGTTCATATAGTTTGTCTAAGTTGGATTTGATTTAGCTGACTCAAAGGGTGCGTTTGGATGAGAGAAGAAGAAGAGGAAGAAGGAAGATGAAAAGAAAAAAAATTATAAACAATCCAAACTCTTCACAAAGTTACACACTTCCCAATACTTCTTCCCACTTCTTCCCTTCTTCCCTTCTTCCCACACCTATCCAAACGCACCCAAAAATGGACCAGGGATATCGTGAAATTTGCATTGATTTGAGCAGTTACTTTTGGAAATAGTTCACAAGAAAATGGTTTTAACCTTTGTTTTACTCAAAAATGTTTTTTTGACTTGCACTGCAAACCTAGCTAGCTCAGTTTGCACAATTTCAACTCAAGAAATTCTGATTTATCAGAAATATTCTTGTTTTTATTTTTAATTGCAATTTATTCCTTATAACAATTACTGACATATTGAAAGATCCACATTAAAATTTTGAGCATGTATTTCTAGTCAAACTCTTTACACAAATGGGAAAAGGGGGCTGCTTAACAAAGTTTCTTTTAGCTTAGTTATTACTGATCAGTTGAGTATTCAAAGTAGAATCGATACCTCTCATAATGAATTGGCGAAACTTGGCCATGTCCTGGCCAATACTTATCGCACTCTGCCAATTCATCTGCTTAGTTTTTACCTAACAATTAATAAAATAGGTGCACCAACTGTTTAGAATACTACATTTGGAAGTATAGTAGATGTTTAAGTTCTCCTTTAATTAGTTGAATTGCAACGATATATACAAGTAGTGTCGTCGGAAAATCTACTCACTTTGTTTTCACTTTCACTTTTATATTTTAATTAGTTGCACTTCTCAACTGTGATCAAAGACAATAAAACAAGAAAAGAAAATGACGGATTGTTTTTTCTCGGGATCCATGTTTACAAGCGTTTATTGTAGCCATAGCATGTGGTAGGTTGCAGTCAGAGAAGTAAGATTCTCTTGATTAAGAGTATACGCTCTACTTGTCAGGTCCCCATGATACTGTCAAGTGTTAGCATGTTAAAATATTTAGTCCTATTAATTACTGTTAGATCCAAACATTAATGTATTATTCCAGGTTGTCCTCATTTTTATTCGTTGTTATTAATTTTTTTTTTTGACAAAAATTAATATACCGCGGTAATTCTGACTCCAAAAATTCAATCCAAACGCGAAGGTAAGTTTTTTAATGTGCCATGCATGCATGCGTTTCCTTGCATTTTTTTTTTGTTCTAGCTTCTTGTTGTCAGTCCTTTTGGGCCGAGAAATTTTAATATTCAGAAAGCAACAAATCCCTACCAAAATTTTACAGTTTTAGTGTAATTAGGCAAATGCAAAAGTTCTAGTTTGTTACTTTTTGTAAGAAAATAGTTTTCGCCTAGTTATAAAAGTTTACTAAATCAAACAAAAGTTTACATAAAGATAGAGAAAGGATATAGAAAAGGTACCGAAGGAGAAAAATGAGGTTATATTCTTCCCAGCATCAGTATCTTTGAAGTCTTTCTGAATTTGGCCACATCACACAACACGTTGCATTTTGAGAACACTGCTTCATAGGCATATGTTAAATTTATTTTTGCATTATTTGTTCCCAAGAAATGAGCGTTCTACTTTCTCCAAGTGAACGAGTATGGGCAGAATATTCTAATTTCTAAAACTTTTTGTTTGGACTCTGCTTGGAAAAAATGTCAATTAAAGCACAAGATCTTATTTCTCTGATTGAAAGTTGCAGCTTAATGTCGCTTTGATTCTGTTTCCAATATTTACTGGATCAGTGAAGTGACCAAGGAGTATGGGAAGCAGCTTAGAGCATTAGCAGCAAAGGTGTTGTCTATACTGTCCCTTGGTCTTGGCCTAGATGAGGACCGATTCGACAGAGAGCTCAGAGGCTCAGAAGACCTTGCTCTGCAGTTGAAAATCAATTATTACCCAAAATGCCCCCAGCCTGACCTGGCACTGGGAGTGGAGGCACACACCGACGTTAGCTCGCTTACATTCATCAACACTAATGGTGTTCCGGGCCTCCAGGTACCAATTTGACATTAAGCATATATATTACCCAGATATATATATAGCAGCTATCTGGTATATCCAAAAAAAGCGTTAAACATATATATTATGAGAGAGAAAATTATTTTATTATTATTTATTACCAATTTACCATGCATATATAAGTTGTGGCTTGTTATATGTTTTCTTACTATCGAATATTATCTTTAATGATCTTTAATTGATCTTTAATTGATGGAATATTATCACATTAAGCAACACTGCAACAGTCAATTTGCATAAATGTTAGACTTAGTAAGCAATCTGTAGATTGTTTAACAACATTTTAATTTAATAACTGTCAAAACAGAATTGTCATATATTCATTGCTCCTTCAATTCAAATTCCCACCACCATGTATGCCTGCTAAATATACAGGTGTTGAAGGATGATCGTTGGATCACAGCAGAGTGCATTCCAGACACAATGATCGTCCACATCGGCGACTCGCTAGAAATACTAAGCAATGGCAAGTACAAGAGTGTAGTGCACCGGGCTCTGGTGAACAAGGAGAAGGTGCGCATCTCTTGGGCTGTCTTCTGTGAGCCTCCAGAGAAACTCATGCTCAGGCCATTGGAGGAGCTGGTTTCGGAAGACACGCCGGCGAAGTTTACGCCCCGCACCTTCTTTCAGCACTTTGAGCAGAAGTTGTTGTTCAAGAAAAGTTTCATTGCTTCGGGCAAGACCAAATGAAGAGCAACTGTACCTCTGGTTGTTGATCATTTGGTTGGTTCAGTGTGGCGTTCTTTCAAATAAATTAATATATTTTGTCCTTGGGACATTATATCGTTGTTGATCAAGGATGGATATTGTTCAGAAATTTATTTTATATTCTATTCTATTAATTAAATATTTTGAACACAAATATATGTTAGTATCCTTTTAAATTTAGTACATTCTCATCACTTTTTTAATTGTACTTGGCTATATATTATTATATACTATACTAATCCTTGAACAGTAACATTTCCGAATTTTTCCTCTGAATTTCCGTTCTGATTGAGCACGTGGCACAAGGGAATTGAGCATGTATTGGAAGAAAAATGGACGCGCAGCCACGGAACTCATATCTGGTGCCGCGCGGCACACCGTGTAGCGCGACATTCTAGCCGTCTGATCAAGATCCAATGGACAAGGGAGCCCCGTGCATGTAACCTAGATTGATAGGCCCGTAAAAAATGAACCGTCCGATCAAGATCAGACGGCTCGTACGCACGCTACACGCTGTCCTGCGCTACAGCGGATTCGGATCCCGCAGCCACGCCCACCATTAGGGATGAAAACGGATCGGATACGGTTCGGATAGTGGTCATATCATATCTGTATCCATATTTTTTTCCAGATTCGAGTACGAATATGGATATGTTTCGGATATGGATACGGGTCGGATGTTAACCGAATAAGAATACGAATCAGATATTACGGGATACAGATACGAATACGAATATATTTTAGATATTAAAACAGATATGTATAAATTAAGAAAATTAAATAATTAATTTCATATTATCATCATATTATGTTATTATATTGCCAAAATGTTATTTTAAGTCAATCTAACTAGTAAAAATTTAGTTTATTAAATCAAAAATCTTTTCTATAGGTGCTAGAGGAGTAATTAAGTTTATTATCTGGTATCTTTGATTTAATTAAGGGTGAAAACGGTTCGGATAAAGACTAAATACGGATCGGATAACGAATTTTTTTGTCGGATACGAATACGGATCGGATAGTAGTCAAACCATATCCGCATCCATATTTTTTTGTTGGATACGAATACGGATACGGACATGTTCGGATTCGAATACGGTTCGAATATGAAACATATTTTTTGGATTCGAATGCGGTTCGGTGCGGAGTTTATCCGCACCGTTTTCACCCTTACCCACGCAGGTGTTTGGTGGTATTCAACTTCAAGTCATTTAATTTTTTTTTCTTTTGTTCGGTAATATTAAAAGCAGGAGTATATCGGTGGCAAAACGAAATATATATATTTGGTCGAATAATGATATATATATGTTTTTTTTTTTAAAGATAATGATCTATGTCGCGGCAACGCCGCAACACCAGGACCATCTAGTATTTATATATAGGTAGGCCATCATACGATATTTTTTTAATCAATCATAATCCATCAATAATAATATCTATCTATATCTCTCTCTATAAATTTATCTACAGAGCACATGAGGTGGATTTAAATATGTGCTTAAGATCGAGCTACTAAAAGGACCAGTTCACTTGTAATTTATGAAATAATAAATATAGTCTGTACATATTGGATCTACCTTACAGAATAATGATGGTATAAATTAAACTCGCTAGCAGTGGGGGGTCGTTCTTTGATCAAATATTTTAGACATCTGACACCAACAATTCAACACGGCCTAGTAAAATTAAATTGTCAAGTTGGGTAAATTTGTCAATTTAGATTGCTGTGATTGTGTATGCACCCAGCTTGTAATATTATTAAGGGCCCATGAAGAAATTGGAATCTTAGATTTTATGCACACGGTGTAAAATGAGAGAGATATTAATGAGATTGAATTAGCACTACCACAAAAAAGTGAATCTGCAACGGCAGATCAAAAACATTTTGATTAAAAAAAGGTTAAAAGGAGGCAATGACAATATTGGTATAAATAAATAAATAAAAGTATCATATGTAACTGTTTTTAAGAAAAATTCGTTACAATTTTCCGTGGGCCAAATAAATCAGTTAAGAGAAACTCTAACGGTTTCTAATTAAAACCCGTTACAATTATATTAGGTTTTCCATTATGAAATTTCCTTTCTCTCCTCCATTTTCTTTCTGCAGCCGCACCCTCCCCTCCCAATAAATGTTTTTCCATTAATATTTCCATATCTATTTTCATTCCAAAAAGAATAGCAATATATTTAAAAAAAATCTAAAAAAATAAGAATTAAAAAGAGAAGGATAAGGAGAGTAGATTTAAGGTAAAACAAAAAATGTAAACAATATTCCTTGTTTCCTATTTTATCTTATTTATATTAATTTTTATTTTAATTTATGATTAAATTAATGATTAATTATTTTTTGACTTATTATTTTCAGATGTCATCCAAGAAGAAAAGAATACATCATATTGAGGATATACAACAACAACAACTAAGCCTTTTGTCCCAAACAAGTTGGGGTATCATATTGAGGATATATTTTCATAAAATTTTCTATTTTTTTATTTATCACTAAATTATGTATTAATTATTTGTATTTTCATGTTAATTATTAAATTGTATTGTCATATAGGACAAAAAAAAATCGAAACATCACCGACTTTAGGTTTTTGTTTTTTGTCCGATAATAATCTATTAGGGATTAATTTCGGATAGTCTCCGTTTGAAATTACTTTTTGGATACTCTAATTTATTTAGAATTAGCAAGTGGTACGTTAGATGCAATCTGGTGTTTGAAAAAATTTCAACGTCTTTTTACCTTATGTTCACACGGATGCGACCTCACGAGCCATCGTGTTGGTGCATTCACGAAACATAAAGGGATTGATCTCGAATTTTTCTCAAACACCAGATTATATCTAAGATACACTTGCTAATTAATGAGATAGAGTATCTAAAGAGTGAGTTACATAGCGACTGGTCCTAAAGCTTGATGTAATAAATTAACCATAACCCTAAATCCCGACGTTTTGCATACATTCTTACCAACGCTGATAATTCCTCTATTTCTCTTCCTAGGCTCCGTTTGGATGCGTTGAGAACAAGGTAGGAAGAAGGAAGAAGAGAAGAAATTTATTGGGAAGGGATAAATTTATTGGGAAGTGTGTAACTTTTGTGAAGAGTTTGAATGGTTAGAAATAAATTTATTGGTAAAAAATGATTATTCCTTATTCCTTATTTCAGAAAGAAGCCATCCAAACGGAGCCCTAGTTCAGCTCACCACATGACTATTCAATACAAAGAAAATTCTCGTCGCTCTCGTATTTTTTCTAACTTTGATGCCTATCTGGCCACTACTCATACTAATTCTGATCGTATATAACCTTTGCACAAGCCAATAAGATTCTCCATTGGCGTGATGCTATGAATAAAGAGGTTCGGGCCTTATCACAAAATCAAACATGGGTCCTAATTCCTCCACTTGCAAATCAACATGCTGTGAGGTGCGGTGCAAATGGGTATTCAAAATCAATAGGTGTGTGGATGGATCAATTGAGCGCTATAAGGCTTGCCTCGTGGCCAAAGATTTTACTCAAGAAGAGAACCTTGACTATTTTGATACATTTAGCCCGAACATCCGTCCTACAACAATTCGCATTGTACTCTCTTATGCTCTCTCCAATAAATGGTCAATTCGTCACTTGGACGTCAATAATGTGTTTCTAGATAAAATTAATTCTTATATAAACTGGTATTTAGATTGTTAATATTTTATAGATGCATTGTTAACCTATAAGAGTATATACATTTAGATAAAATTAATTCTTATTCTTAAATGTATATAATATAATAAAAATATAACTAATTTTCAACATAACTAAATATAAAATATACTTCCCTTCGACACCTACCATTAGTGCTAGCACATTGGATGCGGTGTAGTAATTCTCACCATTTAATTCTATATTATATTTTCTTCACAATGTAACGACGTGGTTGGTACAGTTTTAGTATTCTTTTTCTTTTATTAATTTTCTCCTTTGCAATTGTTAGAACTTTTCAATAAAAATATTTGTATTTCTATGACATACAGGTTAAAACTATACACTAATTTGAGAAAGAAGAAAAAATAAGAATAAAGACGTACAACGAACTATAATTTTCCAATGCATTTGATAATCACACAGTTTTTTACCCCAATTTATTAATTGTATCCCACATTTGCACTATACTAATTCACCAACACATACAACTCCAAGTCTCCAACCATTATAAATTTGGGGTTGTTTGAGTTGCAGCAATAGCTACATCATAATTCATAAATAGTAGTGAATTGTATAATTTTCAACATATTTTCAATATGTTACATGCCAACTCATAGGAATGACTTGAAATAATCTCTGCATGTCAACTCTTCCATGCTCTCAATTATCAAATTTTCACATAACCCACTTCTGGCCAAGGCTACTATTGACCGTTGTATGGAACCGTGCACGGCTATTCTTTTGTCGGCGGCGGTGACGGGACTTAAGGCGACCATTCTCCTTAAACCACCTGTTCTCAGCCTCCACTATCTCACACTCAGGCAGCTTCTCTGGATATCTTAACGTGTCATAACAAGCAGAGTAACTCATAAAATTCTCACGGAATGTGTGCATTGCCTTCCTTTTCTCTTGGGTCATGACAGACAAGCCAGTGGCCATCAGATCTGAATTTGATACAGTGCAATTGTTGCTGGAAGTAGGGAGCATCTGAATGGGGTCCACGCGACAGCCAACAAGGGAAAGGTCACGAAATTCAGATGTAAAGGGACTGTACTTGTAGTTGACCTTATACTTACCGCCTGAGGTGGCCCAATTGGATGCATCCCAGATGGTGGCATAAAGCGACATTGGCTTCGAGGGGTAGTCTCCACCCATTGTTTCAGTATGGCGCACCTCCCGAATCGGTGTTTGATCAATGTAGAACCTATGGGGAAATATAAACAATGTAACTGAAAATAAGAAGATATAGGGTGAAGTGGCAAAAATGGAGTAACAAAAATATATATATACATACATGATGGTCTCATTGGTCCAAAGGATGGAGTAGCGGTGGAACTCCTTAGTCGGATCAAACGGCAAGAAATAGCGCTCCTCACGACCCCGGCTGGTGCTGCCATTGCCATAGATGTTTGTCTGAACCCTCCACTCCTTGCCTTTAATGTTCCCCAAAAACTCAAAATCCAATTCGTCGTGATTTTTCTCAAATACGTCACCATTCGAAGTCTATTCATGATTTTCATTTCAAAAGGGAATGTATGTTATAATACTCATCAACTCAATATGACTCGCAAACAAAAATTAATAACAAAATTAAGTCCGCTATTTTGACCACTTGTTCGCACATTGATAATAACAGATTCAAATAAACAAACAAAATGAAGTAAATGCAGTTAAACCTGTCAACCAGCTTGCCGGTAATGCTGGCACTAACATTACGTTAAAATGTGGCCTATTTTCCTAAACTACATTTGGGCCTAAAAGGGTTTAATGTAGACCTTTAATTCCAATACAAGATTAGTCAGAAACTCAGAATAGAAATAAGATAATCATGTGTCAAGAGCTCTAATTATAGAAAAATCTTAATTTAGTATTTTAGTAGTAAACAAGCACACTTGAAAAAACTACCTGTTGACAAGTTTGTGGACAATAGAAAGACTGTGCCGAGGTTTATGTCACAATCCGTGGCTATTTTTGTAAACTTTTAATTCAACACATGAAAATGTGGATCATTCATTAGCAAACCTTTCTTTAGGCTTTTAAAAACTTTTAAAGTGTGGTACACGCAACTACAGGATTTTTCTAGGTGTATTCAGAGAAAGCATACTATAAATATTTTGTAAATTAATTTCACCAAAATTTGGAATACTAGAAGTTTCCTTTTTAATAAATATTCTAAATCTTGACGTTTATATAATGGACTACAATTGAATCAAGTACAAGAAGAAGAAATATCCCCACAAGAAAGGGAAAATATAAAAAAAAAAGAATATTCAGACTTACATAGAATGCAACAACTACACCAGCTGTATAGTCTGATGGTAATTTGATCGATGCACTAAACAAGCCATACTGGTACATATCCGATGATATGAAGCCGGAACCTAATATAATTGAGCTTAGGAATATGAATTTTAATTGCTTTTTGACAACTCTACATATGCTCTTATTGACCGATCTTATAAATTTTCAATAGAGGGTATTTCAGCGGCCCTCGAAAAGAAAAAAAAAAATCTGCTTCAAAATTTTGTTTTCTCATTACACTTGACGTCTCAAACAAATATTCTTTTGCTGTGAATTTTCTTGCAGGATTGAGCGATATTACAACATAACGCATTTAGGCTAAAGAAATGAAATAATACCGCTGGAACGGTCAAGGAGGAGGCGAACATGACGGTCTTTGCCTGAGAGGTGGATGTTATGATGTCCAAAGAGCTTCGAATAGGCCTCGTCGAATGCAAGAGTCTTTGTATTGATTGCCAAGGCAAAGGAAGCAAACCACAATAATATGATAGAGATCAATATTTTCATATTGCAATCCATATAGAATGAACCCATTTTCTTTTCCCCCAATTTGGTGATTATGTACCCCGTTTTTATCCTTAATTTCAAAAGTTTGAAAACCCCCTTCTTATTTTAGGAGGAGATGGAGAAGATCAGACCCGCGTTCTCTTTGCATTCTATCGATTTATAACGGAAATGAAGAAATGGGATTTCATGTTGCTTTATGGTGTAAGAATTCGTGTACCGGGTTATTTCTTATACTTTTCTCTGACTTGCTACATGGAGTCCTGTGGATTTAGTTATTGAGAAAAGCCAAACAGACGAATTTGAAATTTCATTAGCTGGAAGCATTTTATTTGTTTTTTTATAAGATACAATGTGTTTAACAATCCCTCTCGTTCTCATAGAGAATTTAACTGGACGTGCTAATATAACTTCAGGTCCATTTAAGGTTGTGAAAAAAATCCGTTCACTCACTTATCTTGTCCCTACAGATATTCAATAAGACGATATAAGTAAGATTTTATTTTTATTAGATTAATGAATATGAGTGTGGATAAGAAAAAAATTTTGTTAACTTAACGGGTACTCGTATTTATTATCTAATCGGTAAAATTTTACAAACATGTATGTATATATAATCATGATGTAATTAGCACATTCCGTAAGATATGGTATTGATTTTGATCTTTATCGAAATTTATTTATGTTGATGAAAAAATTAATTTATACTCTATTATATTATAATTTATAATTAGTTATATATATATTTTTGTAATGTCAATTGATATGAGAATAGATTTATTATTTTTGTTACATGCATTATCTAAATATTGAATTTTAGTTGTATATTTATTTGATGTTATTTATGTAGCATATTACATTTTTTTATTAAATTAATAATATTATTAATTATATATTATTATTTTATCTTTACCGTTAATTCTTAACGGATACGAATAGATATAAAAATATCTACTATCGTATCTTACCGACAGCCTTGTATTAGCCGAAAAGGAGAATGAAAGGTATTTAATGCCTTCGAATAAATAGCACCGAGCCAGTTATTTTTTAATAGAATCATAAACCGACCGGCACTTTGGTAGGAAATATACAACAACACCAGTTAATACTAAGTTGATCCATACTACAAGTCAATAATTCCACGTCATCAATTTCTAAATAATCTTAACAATATATAAGCTCTAACCAAAACAATTAATTTCTCGAAAACCCCTTTCTTTCGCATGCAAACCACAAAAACAGAAAAACTGTTCGACGAAATTCCAGGCCGAGAGAGAAAAACAAAACAATGAGCTCCTCTTCATCTCTCACCCCCACCATCTCCGACAAATCGTCACCCTCCGATCTCCCAAGTGTCCTTGTCCTCAGTCCTATCCCCGACACTTTCTCGGCACCCAGGCCGTGCTGGTCTTAGGCGCTGTAAACCCGGTGCACCCGGCGTTCCTGGACCAGTATCCATCTCTGAAGTGTGTGGTTACCACAAGTGCAGGGGTGAACCACATCGACTTGGAAGCTTGTGTAAAGAGAGGAATTTTAGTTGCCAACGCTGGAGAGGCGTTTTCCAACGAGGTGGCAGATTATGCGGTGGGTTTGTTGATCGACGTTATGAGGAGAATTACGATGTCGGATCGGTATGTGCGTAACGGGTCGTGGGTGGCTCATGGCGACTACCCGCTTGGATCAAAGGTAAAGTTTTTATGATGTAACGCTCTAATAGTTTGAAAGGCTGTGGTGCAGTGCAACCAATTGGTTGATGTTGATAAGTTGATTACATAACTAATTCATATTTTGAGAATGATCAATTGACTTGAGAAGAGTACATGTAGGCCGTCTATGTTAGATCCAGCAGTCCAGATTCTTCCTAATCAAAATGACACCTGGGCTCTTCCATTTTAGTCCCTCATTTCCCAAAAATTGACAAACTGTGAAAATGATGTAAGAACTAAAAAAAATCAAACAACTGTCCTTAAAAATGTGTAACTTAACTCACGCCAAAGTTTTAATTATGCAGAATTTTCTAACAAAAAGTTCACCATAAGTGGTCAAGGTTCGATTCATGCATGCATGTGTTCAACTTTTGAAAAGTTAACTAATGACCTCCATTTTTATTTAAAAAATTCACAGTGAATCGTGATTCCGTGAAAGGGCCTAAAAGTTTTTTAGTAAAAAAAAAATAATAATCGTAGCAATATTCAATAAACAATACGCTTATACACATTGAGGAGATCTATATCTGTACAAAAATTACTACAAAATATATGCAAGAATACAGTAAAAGAGGTTGCCGTACTTCATTACTCTAGGCAGCGAATTCTACAGGTTTTGATGTTTATTATAAAAAAAAAATATTAAGTTCATTGGACATCGAATCATTCAATGATGAATTTTAATTAATTCAATTGATGAATAAGAAAATATTACTTAAACATTCAATTTGAACGTTATTTTTGTATAAGCTTTACTTAACGGAAGCAATGAGAATTCTTATTTGTTTTTCATATTGGGAAAAGTATACGTGTGCAAAGTTAAGTTATTGTCATAAAGACTTTTTTTAAAAAAAAATTGAAGATAATTTATTGAATTGGACTGATCATTTTTCTCAAGTATTTATAAAAATACTGAGGACATTATAGCTTTATATGATAAACTCAAATACATAAAATAAAAGAGACCTAAACCAAAATAGTAAAATATGTTGCAGTTGCAGGAGTACATATTTTCCGAAATTATTTAATATAAAAATTCAGACACAAAAAAATTTAATACAAAGAATTATTATTTTTTTTTAATAAGAAGAAAGTTCCAACGCGTTTATAAACCGCGCCTCTCTCTCTCCTCTCGAACGCGTTTTATAAACGCGTTACAGGCCTTAAAACGCGTTTATAAAACGCGCTAGAAGCCTGAACTTTCGGAATAGTTAAAACGTAATTAACGCGTTTATAAAACGCGCTAGAAGGCTTGTTACTCGTTTATAAAACGCGCTAGAAGCCTGAACATTCCAACTTCTATCACTTCGATCAAACTTTAGTCATTTCGATCGAACTTTAGTCATTTCTGTCTATAAGTTTGTGAATTTATAAACGCGTTATTTGAAGTTATATAAGACTATACATTCTCGCAGAATTTAAATCGTCAACAACAGATTATCTCTTACAATTTAAAAACCTATCAATCAAATCCAAAAATGTCTACAATTACAATATATGTCAACCAATGTCCAACTTTTGGTGCTTCTTACTTCCACATCGGTTATAGTATGCATACCACATTTGCTGAAATTCGAAATGAATTATATAGCAGGCTACAGATTTTAGAAACCCAGTACACTTTGAATATCCATGGTCGTTACAATGAAATTGTAAATGGGAGATATGAATCGCTATTTCTTCCTGTAAATTCTGAAGATCAATGGCGCCTTTTTTACCACGAGACATTCGAGACGAGAGGGTTACCGATTATTGAGTTGCATGTTGATTTCATCCCCGTATATGGCACGGGACCAGATCTGAACCTAACACCCCTTGACGAGCCCGGTAGCAGTGAGCCAAACACTTCCTTAAACCTTATGTGTGGCCAGCAATCCACCCCTTACCAATACACTGGCGAACAGTCCGTTCCTACGCAAGACAATAACACATCAGGAGATGAAGTCGAGGTTGCCGATGGTGATGAAGATGAGGGTCCGGCGACTTACTCCGACCTTCCTACCGGAGAAGAATATACCGATGTGGAGGACTTCTCCGAGAGAGAAGTGCCTTTTTATTCAAACTGCGACCAGCCATACGTTTCAGGAAGGACGGACTTGCACCATCCTGTAAGTGAATTATGTGATATTTCCATGTTTGAGTATGCTGATATGCCGGAGCGTAGTTTAGGGCCACAAGGCGAACTTGCTGTTGGTAAACGATTCGGTTCCAAAAAACAATTAATTCTAGCTGTCTGTGATGTTTCATGCAAAACAAATCGAGAACTTCGAACGGAAACTAGCAATAAACAAAAAATTGTAATGGTTTGCATGCAAAAACCGAATTGTAAGTGGCGATTGTATGGTAGACGTGAGAGTTATAATACAAATTGGAAGATCTCTACCAATCCAAATGAGCATATTTGTTCGAGACCCCCGGGCCAAAAAGGTCACGCAAACCTTACAGCTAGTCTCATTGCCGAACACGTTAGGGATGAATTGAAAAAAAAATTGGGAAAAAGTGTCCAGGACATAGGAAGCCTCATAAGGGCTAGATATCCACGTATTGAACCGACTTATAATAAACTATGGCGTGGGAGGGAGCGAGCTTTGGAGCAATTGTTTGGGTCCTGGGAAGGGGCCTACAATAAACTTCCACGCCTCCTGGAGGCAATGAAGGCGACAACCCCAGGAACGAAATACACAATAGTTTCTTGGCCTACAAACGATCCTAACGTTGGCGTCTTCAAGATGGCAGCCTGGGCTTTTGGTCCGTGCATAGAAGCGATGAAATATGCCAGACCTGTTATCTCAATTGATGCTAGTTTTTTATCGGGCCGATACAAAGGTAGATTGTTCTCAGTGTGTGGTTATGATCCAGAAAATCGATTAATTCCGGTTGCATTCGGATTGGGCGAAAAAGAAGATAAGGATACTTTGGGATGGTTTATGTCCTGGGTTAGATGGGAAGTTTTAGGCCGGAACACTAGATACTGTGTCATATCTGACCGTCATAAGGCAATAAAAGCGGTATTTGCATCCGTAGATTACGGTTGGAAGGCACAAGGTGCGCATGCAGTAGCGATTCATCGGCTCGTAGACCCAGCCCAACAAACCGTCCTCTACACGTAATAACAGATTCCACAGGAAAGTTTTTATTTTAAAGTTGGTGGAATATTAATAGCCATAAGGATTGTGTGCGACTCTGTATCAGTGAATAAGTGTGCCGCATACAACTCTTATGGCTATTAGTTTCGCACCAACTAATATTATTTTGCATTCCACCATCTAACTCTTCTTTTCCTCTCATTTTTTTCTTTTTTTCAGATTTTTTTTCCTTTTTTTTTTTGATTTTGGACGACAGAAGGTTGGGTATTTATATGGAAATTAGATCTCTCGAACGCGTTTTATAAAGGGGTAAGAAGGTCTCTTACGCGTTTTATAAACGCGTAAAATCAAAAAATAACGCGCAAAGTCAGAAACTTTCGCCGCAATCACTGCAGCTTCTAGCGCGTTTTATAAACGCGTTTTAAGGCCTGTAACGCGTTTATAAAACGCGTTCGAGAGGAGAGAGAGAAACGTGGTTTATAAACGCGTTGGAACTTTCTTCTTATTAAAAAAAATAAATAATTCTTTGTATTAAATTTTTTTGTGTCTGAATTTTTATATTAAATAATTTCGGACATATTTCTCTTTCAAACCGCTACGTCAGACGCAATAGCTTCATACGCAAACATCATTGTACGAATGAAAAATTGCTCTGTGGTCTCGAATACAATTTGGTAGGTTGCATTTGTCTCGTTCATACTCTGTCGTCACTACAGAGGAAAAAAGAAAGAAAACAGAGACCAATAGCCAATAGGGTAAAGAACTAAAGATCCTCCCTTCTTGGCACGTTGCTCTAGCATCATTAACCAGACGACTCACAAGCTATTCGACAAAATTTCCCTGAGAGAAACAAAACATGAACTCCTCTCCCTCTCTCACCAGTGACGGCGCCACCAATACCATCACCACCTCCAACAAAAGATCATCGTCCGATTTGCCTCCTCTCCTTGTCCTCCGTCCACTCTCCGATGCCTGGTCGGCAGCTCTCTCCGCAAAATTCACTGTCATCTCACCTTCCTCCCCACTCTCCACCTCCACTCGCGCTGCGCTTGTCTCAGCCGCTTATAACAAGGTGGACCCGGCTTTCCTGGACCAATATCCCTCCTTGCAGTGCATTGCCACGACAAGTATCGGGGTGGACCACATAGACTTAGAAGAGTGCTGGAGAAGAGGTATCCAAGTGGAGACCGTGGGAGAAATATTTACCAAAGATGTGGCAGATTATGCGGTCGGTTTGTTAATTGATGTTTCGAGGAGGATTACAATGTCGGATCGGTATGTGCAAAACGGGTTGTGGATGTCACAGGGTGACTACCCGCTTGGATCAAAGGTATTCTATTTTTTGGATTATTTCACAAGCATACATCTTGGTCCAACCAGCAGTTAGCACATTAGCACTTGTACATGAATCCACATGCCTTTCCTAAACAATATCTTGGTCTGGGATTCCAATATTAGAAAAAAAGTAATAAGGCCGGATTTATATAAAGGAAGGTCATAAAAATCATGTTCTGATTTTCTGAGTACAAGACTATGTTAGAGCACTGACGATGCTCTGCCTGAATGGATGCATGAGGTAAGAAGTCAAATTTTGTAGCTGTAGTTCCATTGTCCCAACTCACAACTTCCATGCTCCAAATGATACCAAATAGTGGAACATACTGAGGGTCTATACTCTGTACCATTGGATCTTCCATTGTCTGTTTTTCTGTGTAGATCTGCCAATTACATACCGGTACTTCATTGTACCGAATTCTACCCATCAACAGGTGGTTTCGACTCATCTTTTCTAGACAAATAACCCTCGGTGTGAGAGGTGTGTGGTCTATGAGAGCTGGGTTAGTGTACAAGGAGAGATTTAAGTGGCCAATATAGGGAAACAATTCTACTATATGTTGCTGATCATGCGTGTAGTTGTAATTAAAAAATTATCATGTTTTATTGGAATGTGAGAGAAGCGTCCTTGACGGTAAGAGGGAACTCGTTGATCAGAGGGAACCCTCAGTGTCAGATTTTTGTTTTTACTATAGTTTGAGTTAAATGCATTTGAAATTTTGTAGAAATGTTTTTTTTAGTTTGTTTTCCTTTTTACTCTAAATTTACTCTAAAAGATAGTTTAATCCGATTGCATGCCTGTACAAGCTCTACTTGCCACAAAGGTTAAATTGCATATTGATTTTTGTTCCAATTTTCCAGTTAGGAGGTAAACATGTTGGAATAGTCGGGCTAGGCAGCATTGGTTCCGCAATTGCTAGGAGACTTGAGGCATTTGGTTGCAAAATCTCCTATGTGTCAAGAAAACCAAAGCCAACTGTCAAATACAAGTACATTCCCAATATTTATGACCTGGCCACTGAATCTGATATCCTAGTTGTGGCGTGCTCGCTAACCAAAGAAACTCACCACATTATAAACAAGCAAGTGTTGCAAGCCCTCGGCAAGGAGGGCATCGTCATAAATATCGGACGTGGAGCTAACATTGACGAGCCTGAGTTGGTCAGATGTTTGGTACAAGGCGAGATTAAAGGTGCGGGGCTTGATGTGTTTGAGAATGAACCGAACATTCCGAAGGAGTTGTTCGAAATGGGTAATGTTGTGCTTACAGCACACCAGTCTGTGTTTACACCTGAGGCCATTTCAGATGTCATCCAAGTTTGTATTGCAAATTTTGAAGCTTTTTTTGCAGGTAAGCCGTTGTTAACACCAGTGGTGGCTGATTGATGTTATTGTCAGAGAGAACTAGTTTTATTTACTTCATTATAATTGAATAATTTAGCTATGATAATAATTTTGTATAAAGCTTTATGAAAAGTGTATTGGTTGACATCGCTTTGTAAGGATGTCTGCCAAATGTGAAGGGGTTCATATATATCATATACTATTGTCAGTGTGATTGATGGCTAGATGGTCATTTATGTTAACATGTAGAAATTAATAATGTGCATATTACTTTCATATGCTTGAAGAATTTAGCAGGAAATAAAAAAAAAATAAAAATATTACGTTCTTTCATGAAATCCTCTTTTAGCAAAGGTCGACAGTGGAAGGATTGGAGAAAAGGATTAAGAAACTTATATGAACTAATTGTATTCGTTTCAAATTTAATTGGAAATTAAAATTAGTGGAAGTTTAACTGAACCATTTATCGTCTTAAAATATTAATATTTTAGGGGAAATTCTAATGTGGACACCAAAATTTTAGACCGTCCATTTCATATCAATCGAACGGTCAAGATATGTCCATTTTATATCGATCTCTGTTTTTTCTCCGTTAAGTTGAACAGCAAACTTTTTGCGACAGGGCAAAATAGTCAATCTAATTTTCACCTTCTCTCTCCGCTACAGCCTTCGAACCATTCCCATTTACATTACACAGTTGTCTCGAAGTCAAATCCCCCATAAATCTTTACTTGCCCTCTTCCTCTCCGATTCCAATTCCAAGTGGTGCTCATCTATTCGCCTCCCTTATTCCACCTACCCGCGCAAACACACCTCATCCGCATCCGCTGCCGCCGCTTGCTCTATCATCCTTTAACGACTCCTCTCTCTCCTCGATCACTTTTCCCCAGCTAGCAACGATCCGTGTTCGAAACTTCGGATCTGCACGACTGCACCGAGTATGAAATCGACGGTGTTTCCTCATTCGAGGCTAATTTTGTAATTTATACAGCTGATTATCAGAACAAAGCTGAGGTAGGAGAAGCACTCGAAGAGGCATTCAAGTCTGGTCTTGTCAAAAGGGGAGATCTCTTCATTACAACCAAGGTTACTTACTTACTTACTGCTACTATTGTTAACCTTACCAATTTTAATTTCGATTGTCAATACCTATACCTTCTCTATATTATATTAATGGAACTTCTACATAGTAATGCTTAATTTTTTTATTTCTATATTGTTAGTTATGGAATTCTGACCATGGGCATGTGCTGGAGGCATGTAAGGACAGCTTGAAGAAGCTCCGACTGGAGTACCTTGACCTGTACCTGGTGCACTTTCCTGTTGCAACTCGTCATACTGGTATGTTACCAGTCTGGCTTCGAATTAGGTCTTTGTGTTTGGCCTTAGCATTCAATTTGTGTAGCATGAATTATACATAGTACCAAGCTATCAACTTTAGTTGTTTGATCGGATTATTTTCGTAAGATCACAGAAAGGAAAGGCGTCTCATCTTGTTCCCTCTTTTATCCTGTTGGAGTTTGTAATTATTCAAGATGTCGATTTTTAGGTTCAAGATTGTGAATCCGCTAATGCAAATTATCAGAAGGTACTTCTTTTATTTTAATCCAAATTTTTTTCCTATAAACACTCTTTGTTAGGGTTAGCTGATTGAGAGAAAATGGTACACAGAGAGCTAGCTGAGCCTTAAAATTTTCAATTTTGCACCAAAATTTTTGTAAATTAGAAAAGAGAACTACTTAGAGAAATGTCAAGAGGACAATGTCAGTGTTATACAGCAAGTATGCACTGCAATTGTGTATGCTGTGTTTTTCATTTTTTAACTACATCACCAAAAAAAAAAAAATAAGTAACCATATGATGTGTTTGGATCTGCAAAAATAGTAATGTAGTTTCCTTTGTAGGGATCATTTAATTTTGGTGGGGAATCTCTGATATCTTGACAAAGGAGCTAAGATCATTAGAAGAAGAAAACACAAAATTAGACCAAGAGATTGACTTCCTCATGGATATATTTGCTACCGGTAAATATCAAACTTGACCTCATCTGTTTTAGTTGCAACAAAAAATATACCCAAAAGATGACCAGTACATCTGTAATGACCATGACTAATTTACCTCAGCGTCTCTTCTGGTGGTACGGGACCTACTGGTCTTGTCAATTTACATTCTTTTATTTTAATGATACTTATTTTCTGAGCAGATGCAAGGACAATTTACAGTTACCTTGAAGAATTGTTATCAAGACAGTTCAGAGGATCAAATTGCATACTTCTATCACATTTATTTATCCACAGATATGCCTTTTGATAGTCTAATCTAAAATTCATAACTTGTTATTTTATTAGTCTAGATTATGGACAGAAACAATGAAGAAGGAAGTGAAGGGCATGATGTTTGGTATAAAAGGAGCAGCTGGGATAGATTATGGTCTAGATTATGCACATTTATTAAAGGAGCAGCTGGGATACACCCAATAGGTGCATGGTACCGATCTCTGGTACAAAAGAACCTATACTGGTATGGTGTTTGTGACATGCGCCTTGAACCCTAGGGGTTTGTTGTAAAGTAAAAAAATGTTCTAGGGGCTAAAGTGATGGGGAAAAAAAAATATGAACTAAAAATTGCTACATAATTGTTTATTATCAATTACCAAACAATTATCAATTACCAAGGGTTTAAATAGCGGCCGCTACGGCCGATTTAGCGGAACAGTTTATTATCAATTACCAAACAATTATCAATTACCAAGGGTTTAAATAGCGGCCGCTACGGCCGATTTAGCGGAACAGGATGCCAGAGCGCTACCACGCTACAAAATTAGCGTTGTGTCTGATCGCGCGCTTAATAGCGGACGATAACACACTAATAGCGGATATTTAGCGGGATAATATCAGAAGTTAGCGGTAATCCCACGCACTTGCATGTGCGACATTGTAGTCAATCTGTTGCAACCCAGTACCAACCCACTTCTTTTATACTATCCGTTTATAAGTTCAATCCATCATGTGGGACTAATGTTGCACTTGAAAACCGGATAGAAAAATTGTTACATTTTATTGCTAAAATTGGAAATCGAACCCAGAACATCTGCTACACAGTCCAACACAACAACAACCAAGCAAAGTTGCTTATTGTGACAAAGTTGTTTTATGTTATTTGTATATACGAACATATTATCCGCTATGGTCCGATAGCGGCCGCTAAATGACCGCTATCCGCTATCCGCTATCCGCTATGACATTAGCATGTCCGCGACGAATTCGCTATCCGCTATTTAAACCTTTGTCAATTACCAATCGAAACTTCATTTTTATCTATGGGTTCATTGTTATTAAGTTGTCTTGCTTTAGAGCTACACATTTTACTACGCAAGTTGTGAATCAAAGCCATTGTATTAATCGTTGGGTCGAATTCCAGTTTGTCATGACATTGTAAACTGTTGGTCTTTTTTGGCAGGTTCGGTCAAGAGAAGACAATGTGGACCCCTCTGAGCCTGAGAAAAGCTTAATGGGAGAAAGTTGTGGGAATTCAGAATTTGATATGGAAAGATATAAATTGGATTTGGGAATTTCATTAGAAAATATACACAAGATATATAACGATGGAAATTTACTACCTCAATTGTATACCTCAACGATGGAAATTCGTATTGCTTAGACTGAGATATACCTTGTAAAATCTTTAGCGTATTTATGTCATGTCAATTTATGTCAATTTATATTTCTAGCGCTATCATGTAGATGGTAATTAAAAAAAGCATATGGTAATTAATTCCAATGCATGGAATTACCGTGTCTAAAATATAAAAAAGGTCTGGTTTCTTTTTATAAAGAAAATGAATGCATGGAAGTACGACATACAGAACGTTGTAATCCAGAATGCCATATTCAATGCAAAAATTTCAATTTTGGCAACGAATCAGAGCACCAAATGCTCATTTTGGACAAAACTCATGTATAAATTTAAGATAAAACAAACAGAACTTAACAACTTTATCAATGCAAAATAGATAAGTAGAAACGTAAATTGGAATCTTAGTCTCAACGCAATAGTAAGCTTTTTATTTCTCCACCGATATGTCACTGATTTTCTTTATAATGTCTTCATGTTGATTTTTCTCTGAAAATATCAAGCGATGAATAAGTTGTTAGCGAAATACTTCAGGATTGATCAAGCGACTTTTAAACATGAACGAACAGACTAGCTGAACTCGCTATGTCATTTTGTTTTCGTTAAAAAAAAGAAATGAATAATCCATAAGAATTCTTTTCGTTTTTTATTTTAAAAAAAGAAAAAAGAAAATTCATTTGAAATTAAAGCATTCGACTTTTAAACTTGAAGTAACAGACTAGCTGAACTCGCTATGTCATTTTGTTTTCGTAAAAAAAAAAGAAATGAATAATCCATAACAATTCTTTTCGTTTTTTATTTAAAAAAAAAAGAAAAAAAGAAAATTCATTTGAAATTAAAGCATTCGACTTTTAAACATGAACGAACAGACTAGCTGAACTCGCTAAGTCATTTTGTTTTCGTTAAAAAAAAAAAGAAATGAATAATCCATAAGAATTCTTTTGGTTTTTTATTTAAAAAAAAGAAAAAAGAAAATTCATTTGAAATTAAAGCATTCGACTTTTAAACATGTACTAAAAGACTAGCTGAACTCGCTATGTCATTTTCTTTTCGTTAAAAAAAAAGAAATGAATAATCCATAAGAATTCTTTTGGTTTTTTATTTAAAAAAAGAAAATTAATTTGAAATTAAAGCATTCGACTTTTAAACATGTATTAAAAGACTAGCTGAACTCGCTATGTCATTTTCTTTTCGCTAAAAAAAAAAGAAATGAATAATCCATAAGAATTCTTTTCGTTTTTTAATTAAAAAAAAGAAAAAAGAAAATTCATTTGAAATTAAAGCATTCGACTTTTAAACATGAACTAACATACTAGCTGAACTCGCTATGTTATTTTGTTTTCGTTAAAAAAAAAGAAATGAATAATCCATAAAATTTCTTTTCGTTTTTTATTTTTAAAAAAAAAGAAAAAAGAAAATTCATTTGAAATTAAAGCATTCGACTTTTAAACATGACCTAACAGACTAGCTGAACTCGCTATGTCATTTTGTTTTCGTTAAAAAAAAAAGAAATGAATAATCCATAAGAATTCTTTTCGTTTTTTATTTTAAAAAAAAAGAAAAAAGAAAATTCATTTGAAATTAAAACATTCGACTTTTAAACATGAACTAACAGACTAGCTGAACTCGCTATGTCATTTTGTTTTCGTTAAAAAAAAGAAATGAATAATCCATAAGAATTCTTTTCGTTTTTTATTTAAAAAAAGAAAAAGAAAATTCATTTGAAATTAAATCATTCGACTTTTAAACTTGAACTAACAGACTAGCTGAACTCGCTATGTCATTTTGTTTTCGTTAAAAAAAAAGAAATTAATAATCCATAAGAATTCTTTTCGTTTTTTATTTAAAAAAAAAAGAAAAAAGAAAATTCATTTGAAATTAAAGCATTCGACTTTTAAACATGAACGAACAGACTAGTTGAACTCTCTATGTCATTTTGTTTTCGTTAAAAAAAAAAGAAATGAATAATCCATAAGAATTCTTTTCATTTTTTATTTAAAAAAAAAAGAAAAAGAAAATTCATTTGAAATGCTAGACATCTTTCTATTTAATGAACAGTCCATATAGCTTATCAGCTGGATTTAATGAAAGATCTATTATAGTCGAATTGCTAGACATCTTTCTATTTACAAGTATTCGTTGATAATTTCATACCTTATTTTTTTTTCTTTAGGCCAGATTTGTAGTTAAATAAATAGCTGGATTTATATTTCAACTTAATGAAAGATCTGATATACCATAAATCCTCATATGTCAACGAATTGGTTGGAAAGAGAAAAAAAAAATCATATGTCAGGAAACTAATTGGTTGGAAAGTGACACGTTTGGTATATTTATGGAATGTGATAAGGCAATATCAAAGTGAATTGAATATCTTAATTGAGTACCGTCTTAATTTAAAAAAGGATCATACTTTCTATTTATTGACGACTCAGTGGCCACCGTTTGATATATTTTGAAACGGAAAGAATCAATTGCTCATTGTCTTGCTACCCGTTGCATATCGAAGTGTTTGGTTAAATAGGCAATATCAAAGTGATTGATTAAACAAACAATACCAAAGCAGTACAACTCCCATTGTGAGAGGTGGTACAGTGGTACCCAAACAGCGGTACCAGTACCCATCTGCTTGCTTTGCACAATTGAGAAAATGGACAATTCGGATGAAATTACACATTAAAAGACAGAAACTAATCCCATCCAGATATTATTACAGACAAACCAAAGTAAAAAGACAGTTTGTAAAATCACTCATTAAAATTTGCTAAAACACCCCTAATCACATCCCAAGGACTGGCTTCCTTCATTTACCAGCTGCTGCATCCCCATCTTCCCATACAGTTGCTTCATATAAATTTGTAACTGCAATTGAAAGCTGCCATGTCACTGACAGTACTGATGTTTGAATTTTCCATTTTCAATTTTTGATATCCTCCTTGAGAAAAAAAAGTAATGTACCAGTTGATAACTTTGGGGGCTTCAGTTTTGTTCTAATTACAATTTAGTGACATCAATACTTCACTGTACTTCCCTAAACAGGTTGCAAGGGATAGTAGCTAACATGATCAGGAGGCGGTTTGTAAATTAGTCAAGGCTTTGTACCTTGACACAACTTCAGGTGATGTTGTCAAGGATTCAGTGAGCTCAAAATCACAGATCACATGACAATGTTGATTTTAAGAGAACAACATTGATGTTGTAAAGGATTCAGTGAGCTAAAAAATCACAGGACAACATTGATGTTGTACCTTCATTGGCACATTATTATCATCCATTATGGTAATCCTTAGTTTAACAAATTGGAATCTAACTGACAAAGCACAATTATAGAAACACATAAATAGATTATGGCTAATAAGTGTACAAAGAAACAAGTAAGTTAAAATACAACAGGTTTGGGCATTCCCTCTGTTACCATTAATTGAGCACCTCATAAATATGTTACTTAAGACAAAAATTTTTGCAAAAAAACACTGGGCAGCCAGCAGAGATGCAGGAGCAAATGAAACATTATACAAATGAAACATTGGATGTCAGAAAAACTAACCATCATTTAGGTATTCGAACCAAATATATCGTCGCTGTCCTCATGGCCCGACTCACCTCCATTCTGCCTGCTAGATCATTTGAGCTTCACTAATGAAACAATGGGATCGAAGAAAAGATGCGGTATCAACAGCCGCTAAATCATGGTTATGGCAATCATTGAAATCCTACACCCACCACATACCGGTTCGTTTGTCTAGTTTAACACAAAACTTGACCGGACAGCCGCATCGGGTGAGCAATTTGTGCTGTCTTTTTCTGTTTGGCTTGTCGATATGCTTCTTCTCTCGAAAGCCATGTCTACTGCAATAAAACCGGCGAAATTTGATGGCCCCATTTGTTTTATCTCTCTTAATGATACTCTTCCTCACGCTAAACCCTATTCTCTTAGCATAAGCATTGAAAAACTCAAAAGCTTCGGTCTCACTTGAGAAAGTCATGTTGATGATGCGGTCATACTCCTTCAACGATGCTACGTCCTAAAAAAAAAAATGATTCAGTGCCTTTATCTTTCAGGTCTGGTGCTGTACCATTGAATTTATTTATGTATTAGTATCATACATGTTTGTTCATGACAAGAAAGTGAATACAAAGATATCTTTACATGGATTGATTATTATACTAATCAAGAAAGGTTATAGACTTTACAATAATAGACAGCATGTATATTTTGGTTTGCAAGCAGTCACTAATTTCTTAAAGCTAAATAATCCCTATGACAAGTAACATTTTTTTATCAGAAGGTATCCACTGTATACATAAATTCAATCCAGTATTCCAGTTAGATATCAATCAATTTTCCTCAACTCAAATGAAATTGAGGCAAAAATAGAGAACATATTCAAAACTTAAGTAATAAGGAAGCATACCATGAGTTTATCCTGTGATTTTTTCTGATACAGAAGTGGTGTACTTGTTGGTACCTCTTTCCTAGACACAATGTAAACAAACCTAATCACTCACTATTGTCATGACTTCATCAAATTAGTGAAACAGTGACAAAGGTAGCACTACAGAGTTTACTGGCATGTATCCATTGTACTTACAGAGAAGATACCATATAATTTCCTTAATATACCATAGTTAATATATTTAACACTGATAAGCAAAACTTGCATTAGAACAAAATAACGTAAGTCAACAGAGACACAGTAATACTGGTTTCATGAAAATGTATCTGGTGGGGATTAAAAATACGTTTTCAACATAGACACAATAATACGTTTTCATGCAAGTTATAAAGTCAACAAGTTTTAATAGAGACACAGTAATACGTTTGCATGAAACCAGTAAATCAAAAAGTGAAATTGCTAAGGTGGGGCTGCATATGTTCACCTTTCAACTTTGGTACTAGCAATTAAGGAGAAGATTGAGGACCCTGATGAGCGCCTCGGTGCTGATGTCATTCAGAAGGTATATCTTTAGCGTATTTATATCATGTCAATTTATTTGCATTCATGCAGCCCGGTGAAAAAACTCATGCTACATTGCTAGTAAAATAGGACGAATGCGTCTTGCCTATATTAATGTACCAACTTATCTTGCGAAACGAAACCTACCTTTGTTCAAAATTGTTCTCGAGGAAGGGATGGAACTAAATGTTGAAATTGGAAGTGCTTTCTCCAGCACACATCTGCTTAAAGCTTTTCGCCTCATTCAAAATCAATTGTATAAGAAAGCAAGAGGAAGTCAGCCAACGAGACCTTAGTCTATTAAAAAAAGGCAACTTAAGCCACTGGTACATCTACTCCATTTGCTTTGCCTTTTGTAAAGCATTAACATTCCCTCCAGAATATTTGCTTAGTTCTACTAGTCCGACCCTAAGTTTGGCTTAGTTCTAATTTGGCTTAGTTCTACTAGTCCGACCCTAAGTTTAAGGCAGTAAGCTGACATAAAAGAAAACCACAAATTCAAATTTGTTTTTATCTGGATTGTAATTGGGAATGAAACTAAACATAACAAGGAAGAGAGGAGCAGTTGAAATCGGAAACCAATGAAAAACAAGTGTCTTTAAATCGAAGTAGCAAACTCAACAGGAACGACCTGCTTAGCCTTCTCAGACCTATTTGTTTAAATCGAAGTAGCAAAAAATCAAGTAGCAGAAAATCAAGGGAGAGAGGAGCAGTTGAAATCGAAAACCAGTGAAAATCAAGTGGCTTTAATGGGAAACAAGTGAAAATCGCTAATAAAAAAAACTCGAAAAATTTGGATTACCTCAAGGAGGAAGAGAGGAGCAGGTGGTGAACGGAAGAGAAGGACGAGTCGAAAGAGCAGGCGGCGAGAAGGAAGAGAGAAGCAGGTTGCGAGGGGAAGGGAAGGACGAGTCGATGGAGAAGGCGGCGAGGATGAAGAGAGAAGCAGGTGCCTTCAGGTTTTTCAGATTTTGTTCGGAAGGAGAGACAGGAGGAGAAAGAAAGGAGAGACGGGAGGAGAAAGATTATGATTTTTTTTTTGGAAAGAAGATTTTGGTTTCGATCTTCTTCGATACATCTTTTCATTTTTTTTCAGTGTTTAACGGAGAGACGGAGAGACGGGATATACCGATTTTACACTTCCAATTTTATACGGCTGTGATTTACCGTTTAAAATTTTGTAAAAATTTTGGTGTCCACTGTAGTATGACCCATATTTTAGATAAACACATATGGAAACGTATCAAATTCAATACGCTACTTGAGATTGAGAATGACATTTTTCTAATACCTTGAGTTTTGCACAAGGACATTGGGAAAGATATTTTTGATTTCTTTTTGTGGCATTGAAAAAACCTATATATCCTGAATGGGGAATGAACAGTGCCGGACATTGTTTTTCAATTTTTCGCTGGGTTCAAAATTTGGTTGGGCTGGGCGTGGGGGGCTTGGTGAACACCTCATCATCATTTTCTTTCATGTGGGTCCAATGTATGTAAGTTAGCATTTTCAGTTGGTGCGCCAAGTTTTTTCTATTTTCGTTTTGAGGCTTTGGATCTAATGTGGCAGATTTTGGTGTTTGTTTTTGAGTGTCTGTAAGTCTAATTTTATTGTTATTGCAATTCGTTACACGATGGACTGCATGGAGGTGTGTGCATAAACATTTACCTTTGTATTTTTTTTCTTTCTGCACATGTTCTACATATAGCTGATGAACCGATTATATTTGATTTGTTCATATGGGTTCATGGAAATAGTATTATTTTCTTTAAAAATTATGATAAAATTACACCGATTAATTTTTTAGTTAGAAAAAAATTAAACAAGCTACTTAATATATTCTAATTTGATGTTCTCCAAATTGTACTGTGTTTGTTATTTCTTCATTTTTTTCCTTAACGAATGGATTAAGAGAAATTTAAAATTAAAAAAATATATATATGTAATGAACCTCATCTATTTTGAGAACAGAATGGAAACCTCTTCCTGTGTAGTAAATCACTTCAAATGATCAATAAATCATTTGTAGCATCGCATAAAATTTTGTTTTATTATTTTTTTTCAATCTTAACTCGTAATATATTGATTAAGATTGCGGCGGAGCCGCAACTAAAAAATCTAGTTAGGAAAAAAAAGTCAATCTTCTTCTATTATCCTTTTGTGCAAAACTAATGTTGTTGTTTTGATTCTGAAAAAAACTCAATTCAATAAGCTGTAAGTGTAGAAGCCATTTTCACTTTGTTTTGTGTCCCAAATTTACCCTGGTCAGATGAAAAGTTTCCAACGCAACCTTTCTTTTAACAATAACAGCACAAATGATATCTTCAGTTTTCTGAAATGGAGGCATTTTTTCCTAACAGAAAATGTAATTTTCCGAGGTACAGCGACCGCTTTCTTGCAATTGCATTTTGTACCCAACAAGAACAATGATTTGATTTGGAATTTGAACAATCGAATAAGGAACATTACATGTCTCCATATCATTTGCTAGTAGCTAATCGTAGAAAATTGAAAAGCAATTAACAGAACATTTCTCCATCCTTACTCCCAAGTCGACATCAACAATTCACCATTATCAATCACACGCCTACAACCTGTTCGACGAAATTCCTCACTGAGAAAAACAAACAAAACATGTACGCCTTTCCTTCTCACACAGCCGCCTCCATACCCACCTCCGACGAAACCCAAACATCGGATCTCCCACCTCTCCTCGTCCTCCGTCCGCTCTCCGACGCCTGGCTGTCGGCTCTCAACGCCAAATTCACTCTCGTCTCACCTTCCTCTCCACTCTCCAGCTCCGTTCACGCTGCGCTCATCTCAGGCGCGTATAACCGAGTGGACCCGGCTCTCCTGGACCAATACCCTTCCCTGAGGTGCCTTGTGAATACAGGTGCTGGGGTGAACCATATAAACTTGGAGGAGTGCAAGAGAAGAGGTGTGCAAGTGGCGAATGTTGGGGAGACGCATTCTAAAAATGTGGCCGATTATGCAGTGGGTTTGTTGCTTGATGTAATGAGGAGGATTACCATGTCGGATCGGTACGTGCGAAACGGGTTGTGGGTTACACGGGGTAATTACCCGCTTGGATCAAAGGTAATTACTAATTAAGAATATTTTACTTTTTATCTGTTGGCAAAGCTATCTAATTTTCCCTTAAGGGTATATGACTAATTTTCCCTTAATTCTAATATAATCTGACATGCGGACACTTGTCAGTAACCTGCCACACGGTCTGATATATGTGCAAACACATCAGAGAATCAAAATAGTATCAACAGACTGCTACCAGAATGTTGTCATTAGAAGATAAACCACTGTGCTTGCGTATCAAATTCTCTTTCTCGGATGTCTCAGAGAGAAAAATACCATAACATGGAATCCATTGAGGGATCAGTACAGCCGGTTCTACCTTTGGTCGTTTTTATCACTCAACCCTCTGCCGACTTCATGGCCGCTTTCTCCACGAAATTCCACCTCATCCCCGCTTCTTCTCCGTTCTCAGCTTCGGCATGCGCCATGCTCGAATATAGTGGCTTCGACTGTGTGGACTCGGCTCTCCTGGACCGATATCCCTTACTGAGGTGTGTGGTCTCTGCAAATGCTGGGGTCGACAATATTGACTTGGAGGAGTGTAGGAAGAGAGGAATACTGGTGACTAATGCCGGACAGGTCTTCTCTAAGGATGTCGCTGATTATGCAGTGGGGTTGTTGATTGATGTTTTTAGAAAAATTACTATGTCGGATCGGTATGTGAGGGAGGGTTTGTGGTCTACACTAGGGAACTACCTACTTGGCTCTAGGGTAATACTTAATGAAGTATACAAGTTTTTTTGTGTCAGACTCAGAAGTTGTGAATTTGTACAGATTGATTTTGTCTTATTTTCCTTTCTAAACTGAGAAAAGCACAATTATCTGATTGCATTGTTGCATGCTTGTAGGAAGTTTAACATTGAGCTGCAAAATTGATATAGTTGTTTTTGTTTGTTCAAATTTTCCAGCTAGGAGGTAAGCGGGTTGGAATTGTCGGGCTGGGCAGCATTGGATCTGCAATCGCTAAGAGACTCGAGGCATTTGGGTGCAAAATTTCATACTTGTCAAGGAAACCAAAGCCAACAGTTAGTTACAGGTACATTCCCAATATTTGTGACCTGGCTGCTGAATCTGATATCCTAGTTGTGTCGTGCGCACTAACCAAAGAAACACACCACATTGTAAACAAGCAAGTGTTGCAAGCCCTCGGCAAAGAGGGAATCATCATAAATATCGGACGTGGGGCCAGCATTGATGAGCCTGAGTTGGTCCGATGTTTGGCACAAGGCGAGATTAAAGGAGCTGGGCTTGATGTGTTTGAGCATGAACCGAATATTCCAAAGGAGCTGATCGAATTGGAGAACGTTGTGCTCACGCCACACCAGTCTGTATTTACACCTGAGGCCATGGCTGAGGTTATCCAAATTTGTATTGCAAATTTTGAAGCATTTTTTGCAGGTAAACCAGTGATAACACCTGTTGTAGCTGATTGATATTACTTACAGTATGAGGTTCTAAGTTGGTTATGCTTCAAATTATTAGAATTGAATAATCTATCTAGTTATGATTTGCATAAAGATCATAAAATGTAGTGCTTGTCTGCTTTGATGTATTCCATTGTAAAGGTAATGATCTGTAAGTAAGTATGGTCTGTATGGAGAGATACTGGTCATTCATGTTTATACGTAGAAATAAAGAATGACCAAGTTACTTGTTTTTATATATTTGATTGAAGAACTTCTAAATTTAGCTACAACCTAGTATATTATTCATATAATTTATAAAATATAACAGACAACTATATACTTGTTAGTCTCATTATCTTGAAAAAGTTAAATTACAATTTAAACGATATACAAGATATTTTGCACATATCAATCTAAACACAATAATTAATAACTATTATATAATAATGGCAGATAATTAAAATAATATTATTATATTTATCATTTTTTAAGAACAAATAATAATGGCCCAATAACACAAAGCAAAGTAATAATCCTAATAACAAATAATAAAAACTAATAAAAATTGGTGGTCATTCATGTTTATACGTACGAACTAAGAATGTTGATATTACTTTTTTTTATATATTTGAACAACTTTTCAGGAATACCAAAAGAAAAAAAAAATAATGAAACAATGTGCTTTCAGGAAATCTTGTTTTAGCATGGGATCGTGGAGGGATGCGTAAAGAAAGATAAAGAAAATTATATCAGATAATTTTTAATGTTAACTCGATAATCTTCGTAACATTAATAAATTTATTATTAACGTCTTAAATAAACACGTATGGACACGTATAAAAAAAAAATACGCTACTTGGTGCCAATACCATACTACCAGAGTACCAGACCACCGTACCAGAGTCGGAACTCTCCAGTTGGTGTTGTCTCCCGAATTCATTGTGATCCAATCGGTAAGTTTAGAAATGGAACTCTCTTTCTTCTGACAATAAAATGATATTATTTCCAGTATTTTAGAAACTGGAGGTATCTTCCTAATAGAAAATATAATCTTCCGAAGTACAGGGACAGCTTGCCTGCATTTTTTATTGAATGATCCCATTTGTTATTAATGATGCTTGCCGCCTTGCGTTGTGCGCTCACTTACTTTTATATAATTATTACATTCGCGTACTCATCTTTACTACTTATAAAAGCACCAAAGCACCAGTCTAAAAGTCTATCCAATTTTGAGTCCAAAAATACAAACAATTGTTTACCCAATGCAATATAGACCATGGATTGGTTATGATCTAATCAGATCAGTGATCTGGATTGAACAACGAGTTAAAAGGTTTAAACCTTTCGTATAGATCTGTTAACTTTCGTTGGCGGAGGGGAAGTGCGCTGATTTTAAACTGCGCAATACGGGGATTCGATTCGCTGCTCCGTTCCCCTTTTTTTGCATTTTTTTTGAAAAATTTTCATTCACTCCTATCCGGACAGTATCCAACAATCAGATTTCCTCTCACCTCTCCGTCGATCTGATATAGCAACATATCTATTTCTCTTTTCCGTTTCAAAATCAGCGTCGCTCTTTCCTCTTTTCTTCTCTAGGGTTTGTATACCGGCGCCGCTCCCTTCTCCTCTCTTTCCCCCAAAGCTATTCCTTCCAATATGTTTCCATCTTTTTCCTTTGCGATTTCATTTATTTTTCTAACCTAGCCGCCGCCTCTAATTTTACTTTGCACTGGCTAAAAAATAAAAAGAGGATTTCGATGAATTTTTACCTTCTCGCACTGTTTTTCCTCCTTTCAGGTACAAAATCAATTTTCTTTCATTTATGAATCTGATTTTTTTTTTAAAAAAAATTATCTTGTTTTCTCTTTCATCTTATTTCAATTCATTGCTGAAAGATAAGCGATTGAGCTTCTGATTCGGATGACGTGAATCGCGCAGAGGTCCCAAGCGAAGCGAACAAACGAAGAGGAGTTGTTGTCCTAATTCACCCAAACCCCGTTGTCGCGACAAGTTTCTGATCCTTTCATCCTTCATCTGGTACATATATTGTCTCTTTAAATGAACCATTTCAATACATTGATTTCTAATTCTTGGTAGAAGATCAAGTAGGCAGTAGAACTGAACAGCTGAGATACTGTTTGTATGCGTAGAAGGTCAAGATATTTTTACCAGTCGCTGACACCAAAAAAACAATTTCAATTTTCCTTTGAACTGAAATAGTTTGAGGTTATTTGGGTGTTTGTTGTTTTCAGGAAAATTGAAAGAGGGAAGAACTATTGCTGCAAGCCTGCAATACATGTATTCAGGTTCATTTTTTACTTTAAACCCTATTAATTGAGGTTATGTGTGTTGTGCTTTTTGTTTTACCTCATTAGATTGCACAGATGCAAAAAAAAAAAAGAATATACAGAACAAATGGAGATTTACAACCAGAAAAAGCTGGAGGTAAATGCCTTCAAATATTACCACAATAATCCATTTACAATTGATGAAATTGATTTGGAATGATACTAACTTGGTACATTTTCTTTTGTAACTTAGGAGAGTGTTACACTGGAAAAAGATGAAGAGCAGAAAAAATTGCTAAAATAGGAAGACCTTCAATTGCTTCTAAGAAAAAGGTGAAAACTGAGAACATTATAAGGTATCAATATGATTTCAATTGCCTTCTTTCTTATATGATCTCTTACTGTCCAATTTGCTCGAGAAGGGCCCACCTAAACCTGTGATTTTGCCTAGAAATTGCAATTTGATTGTTGATGTACATGGACAGGGACAGAAAAATTCCTCTTTAATTTTTTACTATTTCTATTGTTAATTTAAAAGAGCATGCTTGGTAAGTTTGTTTTAAATTTCATCTTATCTTTATTCGTAGTAATTTTCTGTCAAACACTATTTAATTCTCATTGAAAGGTCATTCGTGTATAAAAAAATCATCACCTTCAGCTTTGAATGTCCTTGGGTGTATCTTTAATCAGTGGTTGATTTTTTCAATTTTCTTTTAAGAAGTTTGCTTTCATCAAAGAGCTAGATGTTATTTGCTTTTCATAAACAACAATCTTGGATTCTAATTTTTGGGCTATTTGGTTTCTCATCTTTACTAAGCTTAATTCGAGCATAGAATTTTCATCTCAGGGGTATTTCTGGAGTTTCTAGAATTTAGTTAAATAAATAGATACAAAATAATTATTTGATACATCTTTACTGTTCCGTTGAATTTCAACACATTTTATAGGTTTTGTACACATGTTGTTGTTATTTAGTATAGGCCAAACTGACATCTTAGCTTCGAGATACACATTTTCGTTACTAATTTTTTTCTTCTTTTTATAGTCGGGCATACTTAAAAATGTACACAGATAAATTAACGAATTTTTTAGGAAAGAGCAAGTTGTTGATATGAAGTGTGATCTTCTATTAACAATTTTTCATGCTTGGCAGTCCGATAGCAATTACTTGGCTGTACATCATGGGATGATATTTGGACCAGTGCCGGCATGTTTGAAATGGAGAAAGTAAAATCAGGATCTCTTATGTGTTGTTGGGTTCAGCATAAATGTAGATAAAGTTCGATTTTGTATCTTACCAGTCCAATTTTGTAATCCTTTGTTTTTGTTTAATGCAGTAGCCCTATGGGGAATTCATTACCATAATACTTGATGTTTACATTCTTTTGGTAAATATTCAGGTATAGATCATAGGATCAAGGAACGTGCTATTAATTGAATCTTTTATTTTCAGTTGCAGGCTTTGTACCACTGTTACTGGTACGGTGGTACATGGAACCACAAGGTTTGGTACTTAGTTTCAGGTTGCTCTTGTTGGCTTGAAATCCACTTGATGGTGCTGACACGCCTTTGAAACAAAATTTTGAATATGTATTGTTTCATATATGGCGACTATTGATATCAGTATCCATTAATAACTTTTCTATTATTTCAGCCAATCATCAGCTCTGGAAACAGGCAAAAATTCTGATATAGCCCTGAGTAAGTTTAAATTTGATCTGCGGAGCATAATTACTGCAACACGTTTTATGCATGTAAGGAACCTTTCTTTTATAGATCGCAAGGATACTTGGCAACTAAAAACTATGAAGACAATCATTGCAATAATTAGGAAAATAATCTTCAAAAATGAAAATCCCTCTATTTCAAGATATATGATATGATACGCAGCAGTACAATTTCCTATTTCTGCATGATGCGCAGATTCCTTTCAAATATTCGATAGAAAGAAATTTGGGTCCTATTTGTGTTAAGATCTCATTAAGTATGCTTAGAAATTTTTCCTAGAAATTTTAAAATAAATCGTAAATATGAAATAATAATGGGAAATGTTATGGACATTCTAAATTTCTCGCATTCCAAGAAATTGTTTTGGACAAAATACGCCCCTTTAAAATAAAGTAAGAAGCTGTAATTAATATTTTTTTCATTTTTTCTTGCAATTATATCGTATAAAGTTTCCTCAATTAATTGAATTCTCTCTTCATCTTTCTTTAATAATAATAGAAAAAATTGTCAATTAGTGTATAAATATACTTAAAGTATAGGCGATGTTTACCATCTATATCATTCTTTCTATTTCTCTCTAAGTACATAATTATTAAGGTTCATCATAAAAATTGAATTTAGTTACCAGAATATTTAGGTGCATCAGGATCAAAATTTGCTTCATCCTAATTAATTATTCTTCGCATTGTGCACGATATCATTTTATTATTGATTGATAAAAAAAAAGAACAACTATCTAAGGAAATCGTGTGAGGAAAATTGAAAAAAATAATCAATTAGATATCAATTCTCATCTTGTGTCCCAAACGTTAATATTATTGGCAAGACAAAAAGTATTTCCTTTGAAAATAAAAATAATTTATTGCCTTTTCTTTTTACAATTGGTTAATTGTCTTGCAATTGATTTATTTGATTTAAAACAAAATCTTCAATTTCTTAATAAAGCAAGATGTGCAATTGATTTAAACGGATCATCAATTAAAAGCGTTATTACAATGATTCTATATCAATCAATATCGATTCCTTTATTTTATTTACTCTAAATATAAATAAAGAAATGAACAATATATCTATGTCAAATAATTAGAGTATGTCCACACATTGGGTGGGCTCTGCTGCTAGTAAAATCAAAAAGAAAAGATAAAACTTCGCTGGGGTTTGTGGTCATTGGTCAATGAACTATTTAACGTTGCATATTCCTCTCCTGAGACGCATCTTGACTCTCACTCCTCCAACCCCTTTACTCCTCCTGTCAATCCGATCTCGTCTTCATCGAATACCACAAATCTTGCTTCCTCCTCAACTCAGATGGTCTTCTTGACTCTTCCAGTGCACACCAAGCTCTCAAGAAACAACTTCTTGGCTTGGAAATCGCAAATCGAACCTCTTCTTCATGCATATGGACTGAGCAATTACCTTGGCTCTTTCCCTCCTCCGTCTTCCATAGCGGATCCTCTCTCTGGCGCAGCTCAATCGAACCCTGCGTACATCAATTGGTACAAGCAAGATCAAATGATTCTTGCGTGGCTCAGAGCGTCGTTGTCTGAGTCAGTGCTTGGGCAAGTGGTGTCTTGTGCCACCTCAGGCGATCTATGGCGACATCTTACTCAGACGTTCTCGGCTGCGTCGAGAGCTCGTCTCACAGATTTGAAGAAGAAGCTTCAAAATCTGACCAAAGGAAGCACTTCTTGCTCTGACTATGTTCATCAAATCAGAGCCATCTCATACGAACTAGCCTTTATTGGTGCTCCAGTTCCAGATGAGGATCTGGTTATGACACTTCCTGGTGGTCTTGGCACCGATTACAACTCGTTTGTGGTGGCAACCAACACTCGTCAAGAACCAGCATCTTTTCTTGAGGTACAATCTCTATTGCTGAGTCATGAATGTCTGCTTCACGCTCAACATCAACCAGTTGCAACACTACCTTCCTCCTCCAACCCTGCAGCCTTCTATGCTTCCCAATCAAACAATGTTAGACCTTCCACTGGTAACAATCGAAATCCTAGATCCTTCAGAGGAAGAGGTGGGCCCTTCAGGCCACCGCATAATGGCATGCGTCCAAGAACACCACAATCTCAACCCTTGCTTCCCACCCCATCTTTTAGCACTGGTTCTGGTACCAGAAATGGTGCAGGTGGTGAGTCTCAAACTTCAGTGGAGACTTGTCAGATCTGTTTCAAGAGGGGACACACTGCAAGAGCGTGTTGGTGGCGCTGTGACATGCGGTACACAGATGATGTGGCACCAGCTCAGCAGATGCAACCTCCCCCTCCTCCTCCACAAGCATATGTAGCTCAGACATGACTCTCCAGTTCTGCCTCAACTGACTGGTATGTTGACTCAGGCGCCACGCACCACATCACAAGTGATATCAACAACCTGTCGTCTTTTGTGCAATATGATGGCTTAGACAAGCTCCAAATTGGAGATGGCAATGGTATGTTTATCTCTCATATTGGTACTGTTATTGTTTATTGTAGTGGTGTTAAACTGATTTTGAGAGATGTGTTAGTGGTTCCCTCTTTTACCAAAAATTTGCTGAGTTTATCTAGATTACTCACTGACAATTCCTTTACTGTTGAGTGTTATCAGCTGTTTTGTTTGTTTAAGGATTCCCATACCTCCACTGTTTTGTTTCAGGCCAGAGTACTTAATGGACTTTATCTGATTTCTGTCACTTGCTACTGTTCACCTCAAGCCTTATTAGGAGAACGTGTCTCTGCTGACACTTGGCATTGTCGTTTAGGACATCCTGCTGCAGCTCTTACTAGGAGAATTTTATTGAAATGTAACTTGCCTTGTAATAACAATGAACTACCTATGTGTTGTGATTGTGCTGTGGCAAAATGTCACAAGTTGCCCTTTAATTCTAGTGTTAGCAATATTGTTGCTCCTCTGGAGCTTTTGCATGCTGATGTATGGGGCCCAGCCCCTGTCATTTCTAACAATAGTTTCAAGTATTATGTAATCTTTGTAGATGATTTCACCAGGTTTACCTGGATTTTTTTCTTGACTTCCAAGAGTGAGGTACTTAGAGTTTTTTCCACTTTCAAACTGCAAGCATAGAATATGCTTGGTACCAATATTAAAACTCTGCGTACCGATGGTGGTACCGAGTTTAAGCCCATTAGCACTAGGTACCCTCAAATTGTGCATCAGATAACTTGTCCACATACCCCTGAACAAAATGGGGTTGCGGAACGAAAAAACCGGCACATTGTTGAGCTATCTTTGGCAGTGATTAATCATGGCTCCTTACCTTTAACTTTATGGGACGAAGTCTTTGCGAGTGTGGTTTATCTGATAAACAGACTGCCACCTTCTCATCACTACTCACTTGCGTCCCCTTACGAGTCTCTCTTTCACAGAGCTCCTGACTACTTACAACTTAAGGTGTTGGGCTCACAATGTTTTCCTCTATTGAAACCCTACAATAATCATAAACTGGAACCTCATTCCATGCCGTGTGTATTTATTGGGTATGCAATGTCTCAAAAAGGGTATCGGTGCTACCATCCCCCGACCAGACGTATTGTTGTATCTCGTCATGTTATTTTCAATGAACAGGTGTTTCCGTTCAGAAGCAATCCCACTGAAGATGAGCCACAAGAGTTAGATTTTTCACTCTGGATTCCGTCTGTTATTGCTACAGGGCTGACGGACTCTGCTCCCCCCAACTTCTCCCTGTCTACTCTGAATGGGCCGGTTAATGGGCCGACTACTACCTCTCTCGCGCACGCTACTGACACGGCCCGTGTCACTTCTCCATCCGCTTCTATCTCTAATTCCAGGGATGCTTCCCAACGGTCGAATAATCCAAATATCTTTGACCGTGACTCTGACCGCTCTCAGTCAACTCCTTCTTCCCCAATTCGATATGTGCATCCCATGGTCACTCGAACCAGAGATAATACTCGCCGATCATGCCGGTTCCCTGATTTTGTGGCTTACCTGTCAACTGTTCCACCCAATGCTGATCCCTCTACATTTGCTCAAGCCAACAAACTGTTAGAGATATGTCCTAGAAGCCAATTTTTTTGGCTACTTCTATAGTTTTATGTCATTGATGATTTTGTATCATTTGTTCCTTGATTTATGTGTTGACAGTCCATTCAGGTTGAGGATCTGAATTATAGATCACTGTGTTTCATTTAGTAGTAAATGACAACAATAAATCTAAAGCGTCCATAATCTTGATAATTAACAAGGAACATTAATTATCAATAAGATTAGTATGCAAGTTAAGTGATGATTAAGTTCTATAAATCATGGGTTAAGAGTAACCAACTTAATTGCATATGTTTATGTTAATTGAACATAGTACAGGACATGACCCAACGAAATAAATATATGGATTGTGTTATGTGTCATTATTTATTTCGATATGATTTTGATTCTAAGTTTGAGATATTTATCTTTTCCACATGAGGATAGGTTCAATAAATATCGTCTACCGCTGATTCCCGATAAGGGCTGCTATACGGACGTTATTTATGTTCTCTTGAATTGTGCGGGGAAAAGCTAAATAATCAAGAAAACCGTATGTCCCTCATTAATTCACTTAGTGAGTGACGATATCTATTTGGGCCCCTTGATGGAGATAGATTGTTTGCTAGCAACTGATACAATTATCTCTAGATCAAGAAACGTATAATCTGCAAGAATGACACATTCCTATCTTGGATTATACGATGATATCGTGAGACATAGGAATCAAAATAGAGAAATACTTTTATTCTCTTATGCAGGATTTAAATACTGTAGCAGTACATTATTTATGCGAATTGGGAATCATAACGTGTTGCTAGATACCGCTTATGATTATTGGAATTAAATAGCGATTTAATCGCATGTCCAACTTAGCATAAATCCTCAAAGGGTCACGCAGATCGAAATATAACCAAACAGTGCATTAATCATTTATTTGCATCAGTGTGTTTTTGCGAAAATATGATAAGTTGATTAATTGATTATATGTTGATATAATTAATTAATTCAAACGGATCATATCGAAATGATTTAAATGCATAAGCTAATCCCATGGTAATTATTAATTAGTTAATAATTATTCAACACAATACAATTTAATATAAATAGTTATATTAAATTAATGGGCCGATATTTATTATAGAATAAATAGCCCAAATTTAGAGCATCAAATGGTGGATCAAATGGATTGAATTAATAATCAAATTGGAGAGTGTGCAAAGCCCAATTGGGCCCATTATATGGCTGGCCATAGAGAGGGTGGTAGGTAGGTGGCATGATGGTAATTAAAGGGAACTTATTGCTAGGGTTTGAGCATTATAAAAGGACCCTTGTGGAGGCTCCTTGCTCCTCTCTCTCTCTTCCTCTTTCTAGGCCGCCACCCTCCTCCCCTCTTCCCTCTTTGGCCGCCACCTCTCTCCCCTTTCATCCACCTTAGCTCATGTGTTGAGCACCATTATCTCTCCACTTAATTAAAGAGAATTAAGAAGGCGAGAACGCTTGGGATTAGCCTAGACCTTGTAGCTTCTAGCAAAGCTTGTAGGTCTTGGTTAATTTCGTGGTGGACTCGAGGACGAGCTTAGCACGAAGGAGGAGCTAGACGCGAGCACCACCTACAACCTAGCCGGTTCGAGCCTCTTGATTACTATATCAAGAGAGGTAAAATCTTGAACCTTCTCTTTGTGTGAATGGCTAAGTGCTAGATCTTGTTTTGCATGGTTGTTTGTGGATAATTAAGAGTAATTAACCATAAAAATGAAAATTATGCACTTAACTAACACAAACTTCCTCATTGGCGTGAGGCCATGACACAGGAAGTTCATGCTCTCAGGCAAAACAACACCTGGCAGTTAGTACCTCCCCCGTGTGATCACAACATTGTTGGATGTAAATGGATATATAAGACGAAGAGACACTCTGATGGCACCGTGGAACGCTACAAAGCGAGGCCGGTTGCGAAGGGCTTCACACAAGAAGAAGGGGTGGATTATTTCGACACGTTTAGCCCGGTGGTACGTCCCACTAGCATTCGCATTGTTCTGTCTCTAGCAGTGACAAATCGGTGGCCTCTTCGACAATTAGATGTCAACAACACCTTCTTAAATGGTGTGCTTCATGAGACTATCTATATGCAGCAACCACCTGGGTTTACTGACCCACAATTTCCCTCTCACGTCTGTTTGTTGCGCAAAGCAATTTACGGCCTCAAACAGTCGCCCAGAGCTTGGTTTCACACTCTGAGTACGACATTGATGGGTCAAGGATTCCAGAGCTCTAAGTTTGATCCTTCCCTCTTCATATCACATGCTAATGGCCATCTACTAGTTGTCCTTGTGTACGTGGATGATATTATAGTCACCGGCAGTGACATGACTCAGGTGTCGGCTCTCATAGCAAATTTGCAGTCGCATTTTGCACTCAAGGATTTGGGAAATCTCAACTTCTTTTTGGGCATAACAACTAAGTTCACTAATGATGGTCTGCATTTGTCTCAGCAGCAGTATGTTACTGACTTACTCCATAGGACACACATGGACAAAGCTCAACATGTATCAACACCAATGGCAGTGAAATACTTCTCTCTCCAAATTTGATGGGGAGCCTTTTCATGACCCAAAGCTTTACAGAGCTGTTGTAGGGGCCCTACAGTATGTGACAATTACTAGACCAGAGATTGCATTTCCAGTAAATAAGTGCTCTCAATTCATGCACAGTCCCACCACTACTCACTGGATTGCAGTCAAACGCATCTTACGTTATTTAAAAGGAACCCTGGACCATGGCTTATTGTTCAAAACATCCTCGCCTCTCACACTTCATGCATACTCGGACTCCGATTGGGCTGGGTGCCCAGACGATCGGCGCTCCACGTCAGCATTCTGCATATACTTGGGATCTAATCTCATTTCATGGAGCTCCAAAAAGCAACCGACTTTCTCCAAGTCGAGTACGGAGGCTGAGTATCGAAGCCTTGCTTTGGCTGGAGCTGAAATTGTATGGATTCAATATATCTTAAAGGAATTGCATCAATCTCTTCCGCAACCGCCACTTTTATGGTGTGATAACATCGGTGCAACTTATCTAGCTTCGAATCCAATGTTCAACGCACGAACCAAGCATGTGGAGATTGACTTTCATTTCATTAGGGAACGAGTAGTAGCAAAGCAACTGGTGATCAAGTTTCTGTGCTCCAAAGATCAGATCGCTGATGGTCTGACCAAGGGACTAACAGTAGCTAGGTTTCTTGAAATTAGGAACAAGTTAATGGTCTGTTCACCTCCATTAACTTGAGGGGGGGCTGTTAGATAAACATATGTACAATGGATGTATCCAGTAGCTTAGGACTGGAGAGTTACACTAGCGCTTGTATAGTGTTAGGTATAAATGTACTCCCAGGGATTGTATACGAGTGTGTTGATGTATAATACAACTTCAGTTTGAGATACAATACAATAGTTCTATCAGACACGGATCTCCTAAACCAATACCCTTCCTTGAGGTGCATTGTGTCATCAGGTGCCGGGGTCAACCACATAAACTTGGAGGACTGCCAGAGAAGAGGTGTGCAAGTGGCGAATGTCGGGGAGACGCATTCTATAAATGTGGCCGATTATGCAGTGGGTTTGTTGCTTGATGTTATGAGGAGGATTACCATGTCGGATCAGTATGTCCGAAACGGGTTGTGGGTTACACAGGGTGACTACCCGCTTGGATCCAAGGTACTTGCAATACATTTTTTTTCTTTCATTTTAAGTAGGTATTTGGTTTATTTTACAACATGTTTAAAAAACAGGACTCATCCAGTACTGCACGAATGTTAAAAAACAATGTTAGAGTCTGTCTCTTACAGAGACGGGAGCTATGTTTAAAAAAAACTTAATATTGTATGGAAACTGTAAAAAATGATTTTGTTACCTTACATACATGTATTAGCGGAGTCTAAGTTTTGTATTTAACAAATGCTACAACAATTTTAATTATAAAATTTGTAACTAATTCACTTATCTTTTTTTTTTTTGAGGGCCAACAAATATCGGCAATTTTCATTAATAATAAAAAAAGTTACAAAAATTTCATAACAAAATGAAAATCAAATACCAACCATATCAATACCAGTACCTAACCGGTACCAGCCTTTCTGCCCCGATCAATGACCCAATACCAGTATCAACAACTGGTATGAACAAAAGAGAGATAAATTGTACTGATTCCTAACAATACCAATACACGCTCTTCTAAGCCCAGCATCAACCTAACCGGTACTTACGAAGCAACCTTCCAAAAGCAAACAGACCACCACGACCTACCCATGTCATGGCTGCCACCATCCTTCACCTCAAACATCTCTTCGCTGGGACCAACAGTGTCGTGCCATACAACCAACCTCACTAGAGTTGCCGACTAAATGGTCACTTATCAAATTGTAACATGATTATTGTTTATATGACTTCATATTGACAACAGTTTGAACTTATTATCAAGTAGTACAGATTTTTATTGAAGAATCATCGTATATAAAATCATAATTCATAAAACTTAAATGTAATAATTTCACAGTAAGTCAATAATAATAATAATAAGTATTTAATGGTTGTGAAATTCACAGTAAGTCAATAATAAGTAAGCCATACTGTGAAATTTCACAGTAAGTCAATAATAACTTTTATTGAGAAATTAACTTTACAAAATAATTAAACTAAATTCTTCACTCAATTTCCAATATTGAAAGGCTGTAGAAATTATTAAAAACAACCAAATACCTAGACTCCTAGACACATTATATATCCACATACCCATCTTCAATTTAATTATCCTACACGGGGACATTGTCAGTATCCTCTGATGCACCAGGGAATCAAAATAGCATCAACAGATTGCTTCTAGTCTGCTAGCACTGTCCAAACACACAATGTTAGAAGATGAAAAACCGCTATTCGTTTAAAACCAATCTTCCCTGTTCATGGAATACCAAACTAATGACCCTACCATCTTCCCTCAGTTGCTTTCATCAGCCAACCTTCTGCCTACTTCATAGCTGCTTTCTCCTCCAAATTCTTTCTCATCCCACCTTTATCTTCTCTCTCAGCTCCGGCATGTGCCATGCTCAAATACTGTGGCCTAGATCGAGTGGACTTGACTCTTCTGGACCAGCACCCCTCCTTGAGGTGTGTGGTCTCTTCCAATGCTGGGGTCAACCATATCGACTAGGACGAGTTTAGGAGGAGACAAGTACTGATTGCAAATGCTGGACAAATATACTCGAAATATGTCGCTATTTATGCAGTGAAGTTATTGGCTGATGTTTTGAGAAAATTCACATTGTCTGATCAGTATGTGAGGGAGGTTTCCTGGTTCATACTAGGGAAGTACCCACTGGGCTCTAGGGTAATGCTGACGCAAGTAAGGTTTTTACATCAACATTTGTGAATTTGTACAAATTGATTTTTCTTTTTGTCTCAGTTCTCTTCTTTTGATGACAAAGACGCAAAAATCTGGTTGCATATTTGCTTGCTTATAGGAAGTTTAATGGTGCTTGCTCGGAAGTTTAACTTGTAAATTGATATAAATAGCTTTTTTTCAAATTTTCCAACTAGGAGGTAAGCGGGTTGGAATTGTCGGGTTGGGCAGCATTGGATCTGCAATTGCTAAGAGACTCAAGGCATTTGGGTTCCAAATTTCCTACTTGTCGAGAAAACCAAAGTCAAATGTCAACTACAAGTTTATTCCCAATATTTATGACCTGGCCACTGAATCCAATATCCTACTTGTGTCATGCTCGCTAACCAAAGAAACTCACCACATCATAAACGAGCAAGTGTTGCAAGCCCTTGGGAAGGAGGGAATTATCATAAATATTGCACGTGGGACCCACATTGATGAAACTGAGTTAGTCCAATCTTTGGTAAAAGGCGAGATTAGAGGTGCTGGGCTTGATGTGTATGAGAATGAACCGAACATTCCTAAGGAGTTGATTGAAATGGAGAATGTCGTTCTCACGCCACACCAGGCTGTATTTACGCCTGAGTCCATGGGGGAGGTTATCCAAATTTGTATTGCAAATTTTGAAGCTTTTTTTGCAGGTAAACCATTGGTAACACCAGTGGTGGCGGATTGATGCTGTTGTCAGAGAGTAAAATTGGTTTTGAGCTTTCTTTCATTGTAATCAAATAATCTAGTTATGATTTGTTTAAAGCATCATATGATGTTGTTGTCAGAGAGTAAAAGATGGTACTGCTTGATATATACCTTTGTACTGGCAAGGATTAAGGATGTATTCCAATGATTTTTGTGCTCCATATGACTATATGAATATAGGCCGAAGCCTATCTCTCTCTTTCTAGCTACATATTTTGGAAGTTAAATTAGGGAAAAATTTGAATTTCTCATATTTGATATTTCATAGCTCATTTCTGGACTGATGGCTTTCCTAGTGACTTTGTCACAAATAACATAAAACACGGCTGGAACAATAAAACAAACCCTTTAGCTGAGGGTATGCATATTCTTCTCCGATAATTCATTATACAAGTAAACATTAAAATTTTCATCTTTTGGTAATAATTCTACAGAGTCCAAAGATTGACTCATCAAATGTGTATTGATTTATTTGAAATGTAGCTCCAGCCTAGACAATCTACCTGGAATGTTTTTATTTAGTTGTCAACTTGTCATCGAACAGTTTATCCTGCCTATTGAAATGGAACTAGAAATGAATACATGTAATATGTAATCATTAATTGTTGAGGTGGTATGAATAATTATACAAGCCATCTGTCACAATATGGGATCAATATAACGATTATTGCGTGTTTCATAAAAGACTCTTGACATTCAGAACGTGATTATTCAATCTCTAATTTTAATTTTTTCTCTTGAAAAAATCTTAAGTACATTTTATTTAGAAATCCAATATGTTTGTCTTTCCGTTAATTTTTGAAAAGAAGACCAGAGTATAATATACATCATATGTGTGTATATTAAGAAATACTAAAATTCTTTTTACCCGCCATAGATGAAGAAATCCCAATCCTAGCTTGACTCTGAGAACTAATAAAACAAACTCAATTATGTTATGTCTACTACTTGAATATATTATCCTGAGTACATAATGAGTGGCCCAATGCACAAACACACAAGATCTGAATACATCATGCATATATGATTATATATATATATACAAATTTCACTTCTAATTAATTAACAAAAACAAGTGAACAAGGTTTCCGACCTTCTTGTATTTTTGCACTTGAATCCTTACTTTTGAAATCAAATTCCTGTGCATTGTAAAATTTATTAATTTAGATTTTTTGGGGTCGTTTGGATGGTATGAGAATAAGCAAGGAATAAAGATTTTAGAAAGAAAATTTTGAGAAGTGTGTAACTTTTTAGGAAGAGTGAGAAGTGTATTATTCCGGGAATAAGAAATGCTATTTGGATGGTGAGTTAGGAATAAGCAAATTAATATTAATTTAAATAAATTATCAAAAATTATTATTTTAATATTAAATAAAGTACTAATTAAAGATCACGCAAAATTTTATTTAGCTATTAATATTTAGCTAATTTTGTTGAAATTATGTATATAATAATTGTTGGAAGAAGTTATTCCTACGCTCCGTTTGGATGAGCACTAGGAATTAGAGAATAAAGGAATAAGAGAGTAAATTTATTATAAACAATCCAAACTCTTCATAAAGTTACACACTTCCCGATACTTCTTCCCTTATTCCTCTTATTCCCACATCATCCAAACGGAGAAGAAACTATCTCAGAGGCTCCGTTTGGATAGGTGTGGGAAGAAGGGAAGAAGGGAAGAAGTGGGAAGAAGTATTGGGAAGTGTGTAACTTTGTGAAGAGTTTAGATTGTTTATAATAAATTTGGGTCTTCTTCCTTCTTCCTTCTTCCTATATCCAAACGGTGCCGTAAAGAGACAAAATTAACCTCACCAACCAATGTCAGTCGTGTCGCTTGATAGCCGCTATCAAGTCATACTCTAAAAAAAAAACCAATGTTAGTCGTCGAAGAATGTTTGATTTCAACCTCACAAACCAATTCACTTCTATAACCCTAAGTTCTTTTCATTTTTTGGGGAAATAGCCGTATCTTCCTCCTGATCTCTTCGTATGCCTTCTATGTGCATTTTAAATATTATTTAATATTTATGTTGTTTGCTTTTTAGTTTAGCCCATTACGAAGTCTCAAAGTTTGATATTTAATAACGAGCTAGTTTTCAAACCATGAGCCAACTCGAGTTCTAATGAGTTGAGTTTGAGCTGCTAAAAAAACTCGGAATTGTCTTGTGTGCTGAACTAAGCCAGCTCGACTTGAGATGAGTTTGAGTTCGAGTTAGCCTCGGCTCGCTTAGGCTCAGCTCATCTACACCCCTACTAATGATTTGGCTATAATATTTCATATTTAATTTGCATATTTTCATATTGAATAATAGTTCAAATTTGCGCTGGAAGATGAAGGGTGGGAAAACTGAGAGATAAAGTACAGGGGCACTTTAGTAATATAAATTTTAATGATTTGGATTAATAATTTTGGTAATTAAATAACAAAGGTAAATGGCTATATAAATGAAGATTAGAAAGGTTAAGAGAAATGCTAGAGTCTAATATATTGGACGGATGGGATCCGTCTAATACTATAGTTTTCACTTTTTTAATTTTCAAATGATCGATCCGAACTGTTCAATATGTTCTCCATATTGAAAACTTATAAAAAAATCAATTTTTATATTTTTTTCAAAACTTTTTACTATTCTTTTGGTATTTTATAAAATCGTTGTTATTGGAAGATTCATAATTTTCATATCCTGAATTTTTTAAAATACCAAAAAAAAATAGTAATTTTTTTTTAAATTATAAAAATTGATTTCTTATAAGCTTTTAATATAGAAAATATATTAACGGTTTGGACCGATCGTTTGAAATTTGAATCGTGAGAACGATCATATTGGACGGATCCATCCATTTAATATATTGGATAGTAGCATTTTCTCAAAGGCTAATGAACAATATCAAAGATTAGGAGGATATATGACGATTTTTCCAAAATTTATGTCATCCACCTATTAAATAAAACAAATTTCAACGAAAAAGAAAATCTAAATAACAAAATTGCTGAAAAAAAACAGAGAGAAAAATGTGCGATGCATCTAGTGAAGAACCTGAGGTAAATTTCCAAAGGAGATCAAAGAGCCCGGAAAAGAAATGATAAGTGTACGGAAATAGACTCCTTGGTGCTCAGATTAGTGAATTTATTAGATTACTAATGCATATAAACATCAAGTATTATTTTGCGCTAAAATGTAATTTATAGGTTGTGACAACATCAATGGGGTCTCCATCTTAATAGGCTGCATAACTCATTATGCAGTTTTTGTGTAACCAAACAGTTGTTGCATAAGAGTGTATAAGGATGTATAACTTATTACACTTAAGAAAGTTGCATAACTTTAAAAAAAAAAATAATTCACACGAAAATATTTTAGTCTTTTTATACTATATCCCTTTCATTAATTTCACACGAAAATATTTTAGTCTTTTCATATAAATATATGCATGTATAGGTTATTCTTTCTTATTTAATAACTAAATACTCATTACACAGCAATAATACATAAGCACTTATGTATCCTTAAATTATTCAACCCCTTACTTCATAACCAAACACCCATTGTATAATAATTTATTTAAGTCATTTGGATGAGTGGTTTTTGTTTCCCGTTTAAACTTTTAAGGCCTTTTTTTTTTTTTTTGGGGGGGGGGGGGGGGGTTAACATTCTCTAGAGAGATTTGTTATCTTTAAATCTTCTCTAGACTGTCCGATCTAATTTTGACAGTTAAGATTTATAAGTCGTACGAAGTCGATATTAATCACTTTCCGATCTAATTTCGACAGTTAATATTTATAAGTCGTATGAAGTCGATATTAATCACGGAACATTTATTATTTATCGGATAGTCTTGAAAAAAATTGCAGAGAACAAGTTCTCCGTAGAGGATATCATTCTGGGGTAGGGATGAAAACGGAGCGGATTTTATCCGCTCCGATCCGTATCCGAATCCGAAAAATACGCGTAATATCCGAACCGTATCCGTATCCGAGCATATCCGTATTCGTATTCGTATTCGTCAAAAAAATATGGATGCGGATATAGGAAGACCAACGTCCGCTCTTTATCCGTATCCGACATGGATATTATCCGTATCCGATAGATATTAATCCGTTTATCCGTATTTTTAACGACATAAGATGATTAATATAATATAATTACTTCTCTATAGTAGAGAATACTTTTAATTATATAATACTTAATTTTTATTTGGACTAGTAACATAAAATTATTTTTACTTTCTATTAATTGAGACGATTATAAATGATAACAACACTAAAATTAAATTTTTTTCTCTAATCATGATGATTACATATGATTGATATACTATTTTAATACATGATGATATTTAAGGTAACATGATTTGATTTGACATTGACTAATTGACTATACTGTTGGAATTCAAATTGTCGAAAAACTGAATTTATTGATCAATCCTATTAGATTTGTGCTTATGTGGTGCTTGTAATTTTAGATGGTCTCTTAGTTACTTTAACTTTTAGCCTTTTATTTCCTTCTGGTTGTGAACTTATGTATTTATATGTTGAAAGTTAGAACCAACAAATAAATTTGCTTACTTTGAATTTAAGAAAGTTTACTTTTAAAGTTGTAGATTGTGTTCGAAGGCAATATTATTAAGATCAACTTTCATATTTAAAAAAATACTTATTTGGCTCAAACTCTGAAAAATAATAGATATTCATTTCCATGCACTACTACTGGTCTTGATGAAGTACTAATATTGACAAAGTACTAACATAGACACTGAGTATATTGAATATCATTATATTTACAGAAGCTGCTATTATAAATAAATAATAATGATTAAAATGCAATCCGTATCCGACAAAATATATTCGTATTCGACTCCGTATCCGATAATATCCGAACCGTATTCGTATCCGTTTAATATCCGAACCGTGTCCGTATCCGAAAGCATTCGTATTCGTATCCGTATCCGGAAAAAAAATACGGATGCGGATATGGGAAGACCAACATCCGCTCCGTATCCGATCCGTTTTCATCCCTATTCTGGGGTGTAGGTGGGTGGCTCGAGGATATGGTTGGCAAAAAGGTCCATTGTTAAACCTATTTGTTCTTAAACATTCTAGGGTACTTTTTTAAATACATTTAAGTTAAAAGACAAAAAGATTTTGCCACCTGTGGAACACGTGGGTCCCGTTTTAAGACATAAAACGTTCCCTTTTAAAACAATTAATCACTATCTAATTCATCAATAAAATTAATCTCAAAACAATCTGTATCACAAGGTAAAGAAAAATGGAAAAAAGAATTTGTGATGTGACTAGCAAAGAACCCCAAGGCAAGCCGGAAGTTCTCCTCCTCCAACCTCTCTCCATTTATTTTGAACCTATTCTGTCTCAAAAATTTAACCTCCTAAAACCATGGGAATCCCCTCTTCCTTTGAATGTATTTCTCTCCAACCATGCGCAATTCGTCCAAGCTATCGTAGCTTCAGGCCCAAATTGCCTCCCAATTGAGAATTCTCTTCTTATTCTCCTCCCAAATCTCGGCATCATTACCGCTATGACTGTTGGAGTTGATCATATCGACCTTGAAGCTTGTCGTGAAAAAGGTGTGGCTGTGACAAATGCCGGCAGTACGTACTCACCGGATGCGGCGGACTTCGCTGTGGGATTGTTGGTTGATGTATTGAGACAGATTTCTATGGGAGACCGGTTCGTCCGAAAAGGTCTGTGGCCAGTGGACGGAGATGGCCTCCTTGGTGCTCAGGTAAGTAAATTTAATTTGATTGCTAATTCATGGAAATTTCAACTTTCATGTTAAATTTGTGTCAAATTTAAAATGCAATCTATAGGTCTTTGTATTGGTATACTTTTAATTATTCAAATTAAAATGTAATTAAATGTATCAGTATAACGATAATTTTGGCACTAATATTTTATCAGCAATTCATCATTAATTAAATTACAATGTCCTACATATCATTTGAAAAATTAATTAATTTGGTAAATGATATACCGCCAAGCCTTGTACGGACCCGAATCCCGTGTAGCGCGGGACACCGTGTAGCGCGCGTACGGGCCGTCTGATCTTGATCGGACGGTTCATTTTTTACGGGCCTATCAATCTAGGTTACATGCACGGGGCTCCCTTGTCCATTGGATCTTGATCAGACGGCTACGATGCCGCGCGGCACCAGATCTGAACTCAGCCTTGTACTGCCGAGGCTGATAAAAACAAAGGTTGATGAAGGACGACTGGACGAGTCAGGCCGTAATTTTGAGGTTGATGAAGGACACGGGTCGGACGGCCGTGCCTAGGATTTGAACATAGGACCGGAATCTGAAGTGTGTACACACTAAATCTAGGTTGTTGTGGTTAGAGATTATTCTTAGTAATTCTCTGGGTGGACAACTTGATCTGATCCCAAAAATATAATTATTGCATAATAAAAAAAAAATTTCGGGAGCGAAACAATTTATTGTGATAGTTTACTTAGAAATGAATCTTACCAATACAACAACAGTCAACAGTAAACCAAGAAATAAATCTGAACCATCTAACTTATTGTCCACCTAAGCTATTTAATTTGTGGGGAACACATTAGGGATTTAATTGGGAAGGGCTGACTGAAGGTAGATTGGGATTGGCATCCTCTACAGCCGGTCTCTACAGCCATCCTCTACAGCCAGCAAATTTTTTTTAATTTTTAAAAATTTTAAAATTCAAATGTTGAATCCAAACCGTTGATCTTGTTCAATTTTACGAGCGATGCGTTTTGATATAAGTTTTATAAAATTTGGAGTTGATTTGATACTAGATCAAGTGGTCAACAAATGAACGAATATGGTTAACTATCACTAATTAATTCTAATACGTTCATAATTTGGTCACTTAATCTAGTATCAAATCAACTCCAAATTTTATAAAACTTATATGAAAACGCATCGCTCGTAAAATTGAACAAGATCAACGGTTTGGATTCAACATTTGAATTTTAAAATTTTTAAAAATTAAAAAAAAATGGCTGGCTGTAGAGGATGGCCGTAGAGACTGGCTGTAGAGGATGCCAGTCCAGGTAGATTGATGGTGACGAAAGAGATGACGGAACCTCGAATAAAAAAGAAATATCTCATGAAAAAGGTAAACGAAGAACATTTGGTAGCGCAAGAGCACAAGGCAAAAAAAAACCCATTTCAATCATTCCCACGATCGGAAGCCTTTCTCAACGCTGACACTCATCCTTCGCCAAATCAAACCCATGGCTACTACTACTAACACTCCTAAAATTGAACAAAAACCCAAAGTGCTCGTACTCCAACACATCAACGCATCCTTCGAAGGCGTTCTCTCTCCTCATTTCGACCTCGTCAAAGCCGAAGAATCGAGTCTGCCACTTCCCGCCTTCCTCTCTACTCATTGCCAACACATCAAGGCCCTTATCACCTTCGTCCCGATAGTGACCGTCGATTCATCCCTCCTTGACCAGCTCCCGTCTCTCGGCCTCGTTGCCTGCACATCAGTAGGGTTCAATCACGTAGACGTCGATGCGTGTCGAAAGAGAGGCGTTGCAGTCACCAATGCCGGGGAGATGTTCACGCCTGATGTGGCTGACTACGCCGTGGGCTTGTTGGTGGATGTGTTGAGGAGGGTCGTCATGGCGGATCAGTATGTCAGAAACGGGTCGTGGATGCTCAAAGGCGATTACCCGCTTGGATCCAAGGTTTCGTGTTTTAGTTTCCTTTTTTATTTTATTAAATAAAGTTGTAGTAGTTTAGCTTTAGCAATAATAGAAACAGTGCCCATGAGCTCATTTTGACCACGACCAATCCGGATTCGCTGTTGCGCGACACGCGGTGTAGCGCACTACGAGCCGTCTGATCTTGATCGGATGGTTCACTTTTTACGGGCCTATCAATCTAGGTTACATGCACGGAGCTTCCTTGTCTATTAGATCTTAATTAGACAGTCAGCATGCCGCGTAACACCATGTGTCGCGCGGCAGCGAATCTCATTTTGACCACGACCCATGTTGATGGTTGGCTTGGCTACTTGGCTTCTGAAACCATCGATCCTCTGATCTTCTGTGGCAGCAAAAAAATTTATTATGATAGAAGGATGCGAATATCTAGACACTTAGATGTACTCCAAAATAAATATATGATATATTCATCAAAATTAATATATGTGCTAAATTAATGTATTACTGAAAAAATAAACATTAATAAAATGAAATTTATGTGAGATTCATTTCATTTCAATTCAATTGATTTTACAGGATTTTATTGGATCTAATTATATAGAAATTTCAACCAAATGACATCAAATTTTTTTCATTTTGATAAAAATTTTCCAATAAAATGAAATCCCACGTTAAAAAAAAATAGAATTTTGATCAGGGCCAAATTGAATCACATCATCCTACTAAAATCGACCAGCCTCCCACAAAAATACCAACATGTCGATCAGATAGTCCCAATACTGTTCACATAAATCCGTCTCCAACCTCAAAAATTTGGGCCGTGTATTTTTATTTTTTTTATGATGACGAAACCTCGCCGCACCAACATCAGTGGCAACACATCTAATCCTTTACGATTATTCCCTCTTTCACCAAAAAAGAAAAAGAAAAAGAAAATTGCTTTCCGATTAATTATAGGTAAATAAATAACTCATCTCAAAAGAATATATAAATAGGAACATTCGGTAGAAAAAAGTGCAGCAAACAAACAAAACTGATAATAGAATTAAAAATATCGCCCGTCTCCAAGACTAACCATTTCGATACTTCAACCGTTGACCAAATCAAAGTCCCAATTCCCATGGCCACTACTACTAGTACTACTAACACTCCTAAAATTGAAGAAAAACCCAAAGTACTAGTACTCCAACGCATCAACGCATATTTCGAAGGCGTTCTCTCCCCTCATTTCGATCTCGTCAAAGCCGATGAATCGAGTCTCCCGATTCCGGCCTTCCTCTCCACCCATTGCCGCCACATCAGGGCCCTCCTCGTCATGGCCCCAATCGGGACCTTCGGTTCATCCCTCCTGGACCAGCTTCCCTCTCTAGGCCTCATCGCCTGCACATCAGCTGGAGTCAACCATATTGACGTTGATGCGTGTCGAAAAAGAAGCGTAGCGGTCACCAATGCCGGAGAGATGTTCACGCCTGATGCGGCTGATTACACCGTCGGCTTGTTGGTGGATGTGTTGAGGAGGGTCGTCATGGCGGATCGGTATGTCAGAAACGGGTCGTGGATGCTCAAAGGGGATTACCCGCTCGGATCCAAGGTTTCGTTTCGTGTTTTAGTTTCTCAGTTTTTATTGTTTATAAAAAATTGTAGACTTGTAGTGGTCTAGAAATAGACCAGTGCGGGTGCGGCAGTGCCCCAAATCCCCAATGCAATATTATTGGAACACATGTCGACTTGATTCTTGACTCATGAGCTTGGCTTCCGAACCATCGACCTCTGATTTTCTGTGGCAGTCAAAATTAGCTTGAGCTTCCGTAAGTCTGTGATGACTGGTGAGTGCGACACGTTATTATTATAGGATAGGAAAAATCGGCCATGTACCATTTGACCAGACACATTCATCCTCTTTTTTTTTTGTTTTTTTTTTTTTGAAAATTAGACTCATTCATCCTCATTAAAATATAGTATTACAATTTACAAACGTTTTGGTTTCGTTAAAAAGAAATTAAAAAACAAAAGAAAAGAAAGAAAAAGGAAACCAATGAATGACAAAACTGTTAGGTTATTAACTTATTATTTCTGTATGGGCTTAATCAACCAAACTTGGGCCTAAAACCTTACAACACAAATCCGCATGTGTTACTCATCTTCTTGTATTTTTTTTTTTTTTTTTGATGATTTGTAACTTGACTAATGACTATTCTTAGTTGACATGTTTACTGACTCCGTTTAATATCCAAATGCTAGGTTAGCGGGAAACGGGTCGGTATAGTCGGGCTAGGAAGCATCGGATCTCATGTGGCGAAACGGCTAACGGCATTTGGTTGCCCCATTTCCTACTTCTCCAGAGCACCGAAACCTAACTACCCTTCATACACATATTTCCCCAATGTACTTGACTTGGCTCGTGAGAGCGATGTTTTGATACTCTCCTGTGCACTCACAGACGAGACCCGCAATATCATAAACCGAGATGTGATGATCGCATTAGGAAAAGATGGTGTCATCATCAATGTCGGTCGGGGAGCCCTTATTGATGAACCAGAACTTGTGAGGTAAGCTAATCACTTCTTCTATATCGTACTTATTTCCTGATGGTTATCAAATCAAGAATTAATAAGTTGACATACATGTGACTTTTAATGAAGGTGTTTGAAGGAAGGAGTGATAGGCGGGGCTGGTCTAGATGTGTTTGTAAACGAACCCGAGGTGCCCGAGGAGTTGACGCATATGGAGAATGTGGTGTTATCTGATCACAGAGCCGTCACAACACCTGAATCTTTTAAAAATGTGCTCGAGTTGGCTATTGCCAATTTGGATGCCTTCTTCTCTGGCAAACCTCTGCTTTCTCCTGTTTCATGTTAAGGAGTTATTTTATTATGTTTTTTAGATAAAGCTATAAAATTGCATTAGCAGAGAATGACAATTTGCAGGAAAAAAAGAATAATGAGATTTCATAAGAGTTGGGGTCAACCAGAATGATCAAACGAGTGATATTACTTGCTTATAGTACTCCAATTGTATCGTCCAGGACCTCTAAACAAAAACTCAGCATCCATTACAGAATAACAAACTGCCTTTCAAAAGCCATTGCAATTGGTTACAACATGCATATAGCTAATTAAGTTGCAGCACCACAAGCAATACAGAATAAAACTATTCCGAGTTCCTTTCTGATCGTACATCTCGATAACCAAAAAGTTATATATATATTTAGGAACATCCAACAGCTATTGATTGAATTTTTGAGGTGAATGTGTGCCTTTCAATGAGAGATGGTCAGAAGGTTCTATAAGGAGAGGAGCAGCCCAGTTGAGATGATCAGTATTGTCAGCTGATGCGGTGGAGCAGGCAGAGCTATCTCACGAACCAAACCAGAACCTATGCTGTCATCTAAACCCTAACGACTTATTTTCACAGTTGACCACGTTAAAACCAACACGCTCAAATCAGTGTTACGTCTTCCAATACTGATAAATGGGTCAAGCTTTAACAAATCCTGTGTTGGACATCCAGCAGGGATAGCAGGGCTTTGTGTGAGTGGTTGAGATCAGACGTAGTTGTTGGATGGTCTGCAGTTGTATCGAGTGTCCGGTCTGGACTGTCCATATTGATGAAACAGCTGATACTAAAAGAGCATGAAAATTAAACCCGCCATAATGTGGGTTGTGTTTGTGTATTAACGGTTTCGCGAATCACAGATATGTTGAAATTAGCCCGTATCTGCATTTGCAATATTGACAGCAGAGAACAAACATTGTTTAATCAAGATCATCCAATCAAAATAAAACACTAATTTCTTAAGATGCAGAATTTTGATATAATTGAAAGTTTTGATCAAATAGACGACGCACAATACAAATTTTGCCAGCACATTTTGATATACCATATATGTAGTTTGCTCAGATTATAAATCATTCTGTTTTATTGAGCCCAGATGCCTGATTAATCAGAATTTACACTATCTGAATTGAGCCATCCTGCTATTGGGTCCAAAAAAAACATTGATTAGAAGGAATCTGAATCATCTGATAACACATAGCAGTAGACTAATTAATAATTATACAGCAACAAGCCAGCTGAAGGATAAATATATCTGTACAATCCAACGGACCAACTTCAAAGAATTATACAATGGCATTACAGATTGGAAGTGTTTTTGATACATCATGCAATTCAGAATCCACAGTAAGCCAATCAGCTATAGAGGCCAACTTTGTCAATATTGATTATTCCGGCGTTTCTCAACGGTGGTAGAAATGTATTCCAGTGTTTGTTTTTTGTCCTGTTGAAACAATATAGGTATGATGGTAGAGATATATACAACTTGCATCAAAACAATAAATGGATGTTAAGCATTACCTCTCTTGATTAACTGACACATAAAATAGTCCACAAAATTTTGTAACACAACTTCCCATCATTACCAGCAATCATATTGATACCTAACCCCGCTAGACACACTAATTATTAGCATCCAGAATTCACTGTTCTCCTCTAACGAAAGCACACAAGTGGGAAAAAAAAATATGCAAAACAAAACCCTTGATAACATTGCATCAAATAGTGAATGTGCATCAGATTGTGTCAACCCAAGGATCTGATCATTTCTATGATTCCAATTGTTAAATCTATGTCAACAAATAAACTTGCCTTATAGAATTCACACAAGCATCAGATTTTTTTTTTTAAATAAAGCTGCAGTTCCATTAGACATTGTCCTTAGTATCCTCAGTGGATCTTTTATATTCAGGTTTGAGCTCGTGGGTTCCTTGATTCGGACCTCTCTTGTTGTACACACAGAGATCATTCAGTATCTCCTTCAAAAATTGCTGCACCAATTAAACAAGACATTACTGTTAAAACCATGATTCTACGAAGCAACACTGGTTCATCTTTTGAGATTCTGGCACTAAAATAATGTGTACCAAAAGGATGTGTTCTTAAGTAAATTACCTCAGGCTGATCAGTTTCTTGCACAAGTTGTTTAAGGGCCCAGTTCGGTTGTCTCTCAAAGAGTTTAAAGATGATATCTTCCATCTCACGCCTGTCACGACGTGTTCTCTTCATTTCAGTTCCTTTTGTTGGTGTCAACTTCTTCTGCTTCTCCTGCACAAACAAATAGTTTAAAAGCCAAATTTATTGCACTCAAAAAAAGAAAAGAGAGAAAAGTTGGTGAAGCCAAGAAGGAATTGGAACTTTTATTTTACCTTTGTGCCAGAAGACACCAAACCGACCATTCCAGGCATTGGCCTCATAAGGACACCATGATCATTATCTAATACCTACAAACCAAAAAGAATATTCATTTTCTGCTTTTGTTTTTCAACTAAATACTACCACTTACTGATAAGTGATAACAATGAATACCTAATGCTCATAATCACTGTATCCTTTATTCTCATTGTTACAACAGCAACGCAATTTTTTGTCACAATATAATGGTCTTAAAAAAAGGCATGTGTAATACCTGGACTTGTCGTGTTTTGACCATATATTTGTTAGTTCTCTCTCGGCACAATTTCCCATATTCACCAAAATTTTCAGTATGTGGTTCCATATCAAATTTATGCTCTACTCTCCCCTCCACTGCGAGCTTCCCTGCATAATTCACAAAATGGTTTATTTCAAGTTCCTTGTACTGGTACCAACACTCCTCCGAAAGCAGGTTTGTACTTCTATATTACGAAAGGAAAATTTGGGTATAACAACAAGATGAAAGTTCAATTGGTACTGGTATGAGTAACCATGAGCTGATTCAGGCTTCATGACCAATCTAACAGGATAATAACAGCTTAATTAATTACAAAATCACGCAGCAGTCTGCAATCCAACAAAAGCCCCAACTAACCTTAAAAGTTAAAAACAACATTGGAATTTCTTATTAGTACAACCACCTTGATTAGACTCCGAGAAGACACAGAGAGGTACAAAGTCCTTGAACATATTGAGAGAGTAGCTCTTGGGTGTGTTGCCTGTGTCTGTCTGTGCCATCTCCATCTTAAACTGTAAATTTCCATTCATTCAAACAGTAACAACTTATATTCAGCCACCCTTATCCATATAAATAGTTAAAGGTACAATTCCTAGTTCCCTATCTCAGTAAACAACACCAGTAAAAAAGTGGACGATAGAAGGGGGGAAGAGAGGAGGGAGATTGAACCTGCATGGAGGAGGATTCGTCGGGATTGAGGAGATCGAGGGAGAGAACGACCTTGGCGACAGTAGGGTTCTGACTGGGATCGCTGGAGCTGGAGGCGGCGCTAGCGGCTTGCCAAGATCGGGTGACGACAGGCGGGCACTTCATCAGCCAGACCGACTTGTCCGCTCGAGCCGTTTCCAGAGTGTATTTCCCTTCATCCGCCATTAGAGGCGCGGAGAGAGAGAGACACGAAAGCAAGGAAGCAAGCCGAGAATTACAAATAAGAATCGGGTTAATGACTTAATAGAGTTTTAATGCGGTTAGCCAAATAACGACTCGAATTTAATTGGCAAAATCAGCCGTATGCCCTCCAAATCTTCTCTAATTAGCTCTATATTCTTTTATTCTTTAATATTAGTCATATATCCCTCAAATCATCATTACTGTTGCTATTTACCCTTTTGACTAGTTTAAATGATATAATAATTCTGAAAATTCAATTTACAACATTTAAGACTAAAATATCCCTGGCCTTTGCTCTTCCTCCTTTTCCTTTTGATCGATTCACCTTCCTGGAATCATATCAGATATGGTAAATTACAAAATACGATACGGAAAGAAATAAAATCCAAATCAATAGTTAGAAAAGCATCTACTAGATTCTGATTTTGCTAAGCTGTATGAACGAAAAAGAATCAACTTGAATACAAATGTTGAATTTTATAGTGTTGAACAACATCGTAATTTTGCCAATTGTGTTGTATTTTGACTATTGAAAGATGATTCAGATTGAATACAATGACTTAATTTTTGCTACAAGTGTATCAGCGTATATTATCTATATGAGAAACAAAAACATGTTTTACTGTTATTTCTGATCCTTTGCCTTACTAGTCACGTCCCTTGGTATATCACCAAAATTTTAATCAAACCTTCAAAGAATCAGTTTACCAGACCAAAGTCCTGGAATTTTTTATCAAAATTGAGACAAATTTTAATCGTTATCTGCTAAGGCCCCATCATTTTAGCATCACAGAGACAAGTTCATTTAAACTCATCTCTGCCTCAACTAGTTATAAGAGCTTTTTCGATGACAATGTTGTATTCTAAGAATGAAATAAGTCTGTGCGTTCGTATTTTGTTGCTCTCAAAAAGTATCGGTCAACTAAATTAGTAAAATTTCTTTGGTGCTCAACGTACATAATAAGATACAAAAGATACGAATGCTAAGTATTTTTTATTTGCTTATTTAAGAAATATATCCTTATTAGCCTCCTATTTGTTTATTTTTTTTTCAAGAACCAATGAATATCTCTGGCGAGATAAGGAAAAGGAGGGAGAGCAAAGGTCAGGGCTATTTTAGTCTTAAATGTTGTAAATTGAATTTTCAGAATTATTATATCATTGAAACTAGTCAAAAGGATAAATAGCAACAGTAGTGATGATTTGAGAGATATATGGCTAATATTAAAGAATAGAAGGGTATATGGCTAATTAGACAAGATTGTGAGGGCATACGGCTGACCAAATATTCCAGCTATTGCTAAGAGAATAAATTGTGTATTAGAAAATTTTAAATTAATTTTTTTAGGGAAAATGTTGTTGGAAATTAGATCTTGGAACTGAGATGTTAGAATTTTTTTAATTTTTAAAGTTAGAGCTGTCAAGCAACCCATGAATTAATAAAATTCTAAAATTATAGTTAAAATTACACACTCTAGATTCTAAAATTACAGTTTTTGGAACTGAGATGTTAAGCTATGGACATGCATTTAGTTATTAATTATAATTATAAATTCATGCATTTAAAACTGAGAATATCTTAACCAATCGTAAAAAAGTCCGGATTTGTTTACTGAAAACTAAAAAGAAAGATCATCGGAGCAACCTGGCTGGGCCTTTTTGCAGACTTCCATGGATCTTCTGGTCTGATAGTGAGAACAAATACTAGAATTTTTTTTGTTGAGATTATTTTTTCGCAAATTGATTACTGTCGTATGCAGTTTTGTCATCCTCATCGCTAAACTAAAAAGTGAATACATAAATAGACAAGGTGAATATATAGTAATCAAAGTGAACACATACAAATATATAAGTTCAATGAGAAATGCTAGAGTCCAATATATGGACGGATGGACTCCGTCCAATACGATTGTTTTCACATTTTTAACTTTCAAATAACCGATCCGAACCGTTTAATATGTTCTTCATACTGAAAACTTATAAGAAACCAATTTTTACATTTTTTTCAAAAACTTTTACTATATTTTTGGTATTTTAGAAAATCGTTGTTATTGGACGATCCGTAATGTTTATATCATAAATTTTCAAAAATACCAAAAAATAGTAAAAATTGTTTTCTTGTGAGTTTTCAATATGGAGAACATATTGAACGGTTTGGATCAGTCATTTGAAATTTAAAAACGTGAAAACGATCATATTGGACGGACCTATCCGTCCTATATATAGGACACTAGCATTTCTCAAGTTCAATAAAAATAAGTTGAATGCGCATATAAAAATCTGAACAAGAGATGACAACACTTATTTGTTTGTAAGTGTTCACTTTGATCATCATTATATTTATCTTGTCTATTTTTATATGTTCATTTTGTGTTTAACGATGGCAAATAATGACAAAACTATATATAACAGTTATCATTTCTGGTCAAGTTGTCATAACTACACATAAGGTAAACAAAATTTTAGGGAGGTTCTTTGGAATTTGAACACCCGAAATTTTCCTGGAAGCATTACAATTATTTTTGGGTACATATGCCCCTCTAAGGCTGTGCTCCAGTTAGTTTTAGATGGGATTAAAGGAGGGCTGGGGAGGTGACGGGTGTCCGGATATTTGTCACCCCAAATCGGAAATTAATGATTTGGGTAAACTCTATTGAAAAGTTTCTCTTAACTCATTTCCGTACCCCTCATTTAATCCCCTCTCATCTCAATTGCGAAGTAAGTAGCTGAAAATGGACAGTCTGGGTTCACCTAACCTAAGCTCCCCTCCCCTTCGTCTAAGCTATCTATCTACAGGCTAAATAAAGCAAGAAACTACAATGAGTGTTTACTTTTTTTTTTCTCTACAATTAATCGCATAAAATTTCCTTTGATTTTCTTAATTAAACAATAATAAACATAATTTCTTAAGTCAATTTCTTTGCCGCCACTTGAAGTTGGTTTACCATGAAAAATACGAAAACATTTTGTTAACAGTATGAATTGAAATTTTTTTTACCATCATCGCACTTTCTTTTCTATGGCTCCGTTTGGATTCCATTTGGGAAGAAGGAAAAAAGGAATAAGAAAATAAGTTTATTATAAACAATTCAAACTCTTCACAAAGTTACACACTTCCCAATACTTCTTCCCTTCTTCCCACACCTTATCCAAACGGAGCCTATACACATAAAATATTACTAGATTTTTTTTCTAGTTCATAAATAAATAACCCTGATATATTATAATTTAAGATGAAAAATATTTAAGGCCCTAGTGTGATCAATTTTTTTTTTCAAATCACAGAATATTATATGTACATCATAATACTTGCATATCACATAATTTTCATAATTTTTATTATGATGATGATTATTTTTAGGATTAGTATATGTAATATAATTATAATCATCACTAATGTTAATATTATTATTCTAATTTCTTTAATTAATATAATTATTATGATTATGATTATGGTTATAGTTATAATTATGATGATAACCTCCATTTGTTTTCCGTCCTCACCTCAAAGATGCAAAGAAACAATAAAATGGGAACATAGCAATTATTTTACATTTCTTCCTTTCTATTTGCATTTGGATTGGAAATCAATAATTCCAATTTGGATGAGACTAACATGGAATTGTTTTTATTTGCCGAGCTGAGCTAGATAATTGTTTTGATTTTCCAAATAGGGCAAGAAGAGTACGAGGGCAAATTTATCTCTTAAAAAATATTGAAATGCAAATTAACGAATATATATTGATTCAAATTTTTATTACAGCATCTATTTAAATTGCAACTTGTACTTAGCTGGACCCCTATATTTGTATAAGCAGATATTTTGCATTTCTCAAAAGATACTTCCTGATTTTTGCAGTCCTAAATCTAGTTGAGTCTTATTCCAGAAAAATCTCTCCAAAAAGGTCCAATGTACTTTCAGATAAAAATATTGGGCATTGATCTCATTATTGTATTTCAAGTATGTTTCTGCAACTTGCCTTGCGTAGTAATAAAAACTTATTACAAGATTCAAAATTAGGCAATAGACAAATTCATTAATAGACCATAGACCAGCCAAATTATCCTTCCCATTGGCACCGCAAAATTCTGCCATGGAGTTGCCATTGGAATTGGATGCGAAGTTTGCACCGTCCATCGACAAAAAAGCACAAAACATGGAGAAAGACTTGACAACATATGCTTGCACCTTGAGGTACATATACTAAATCTAAGTCACGTATTGGTTATAGTTTTCTACTCTGTTTATTCTCAAATGCAAAAAATTTGAAAGCATATATATCGAGTTCTCTCAACGTACAAGTTCTTGTTTCAGAATTTGGGTGTCAATATCGCTTTTTTTTTTATTTTTTTTGTGCATGAAGCTGTCTATTAGTAACAGATTAAAAACCAGCCTGGACCAAAATTCTGTTCCCTCATTATTTCAATTTCTTCTTCAGATCAGTAATTCATTATCATACTAATTTTATAACATGCATAGTTAATTATTATATATATTTTTTGATGGCATATTGTATGCTTTCGGCAGGAGGAACGATTGGTCAAAGCTACCAACCGATGTGCATTGCCTAATTGCAGAGAAAATAAGCTTCCCTCCTATTTTACACAAACTCGCCTTGTCATGCAGAGAATGGTGCTCTTGCCTAAGAGAAAACCCTAGTTTAATTGTTCAATCGAAAAGAACCTACAATTCTACTACCGTACAATCGGGAGACTAAATCGTGCACTTTCTTTGAACTTGACACCTCAAAGATATACACTCTCCCAATAAATTTGGATCACACTTGGATTTGTGCTTCATCCCATGGCTGGCTTCTAACTGTAAATTCCGACTTACAACTTACTCTATTTAATCCTCTTTCTCTCTAGTTAAGATAGAGTTGCCTGTACCAGATCAGGCCACAGTAGTTAAATTTAAGAAAATTGTAGAGCGATCATTTGTTTCGCGAATCGTTGTAGCCATATCGAACTACTTAAGACAAGCTGTTATATCAGAGAGTCCTTCATTAGACTCGAATTGTCTTGTTGCTGCCATTTTATCAAATTCTGATAAAATTGCCATCTGCTGGCTTGGAGATGAAACTTGGTCCACAGTGAATGCCTCATCATGTAAAAATAATTCGCGTAAAAAGGAGAAGGAAATTGTAGACTATTTCGAAGCCTTGGCGATATACAAGGGGAAAATATATGCAGCAAGGAGATGGGGATCTATAGCAGTAATTGACTATCAAGGACCTGATAAACTGACGATGAGAAATATAGCAGAGCCGAATGATTACAATGTGGATTCTGTCATGAACAAGTACTTAGTTGAGTCAGCTGGTGAGTTGTTGTTTGTTGAGAGGTATGGTACCATACAGCGAAAACGTGGTGGTACCTTCAGCTTTGAAGTGCACAAATTGGAGGAAGATAAAGAAACTTGGAAGAAGGTCAGAGATTTGGAGGATCGTGTAATTCTCTTAGGACCTGGTGGGTCGTTATCGGTGTCGACTCGAGATGTCCCTTGGTTCAGGCCAAATTGTATCTACTTCATCGATGATTTTTACATCGGAGAGTCTCCTGAAGATGGCATGTACGGTTGTGGACCTGGGTACCAGATTGAAAATGTTATTTTCAGTTTAGAGAGTAATTCTGTTGAAAAAATTGATCTTGATCAGCATATTCTTGGGTTTTGGCCTACACCAGCTATGTGGTACCAGAGAAAGGTTTAGTGTAGTCAGTAATGTTATCTTTTTTTTTTATGACTAGTAATCAGAGTCTTAGTTTTAATTTATTATTTTTGTTTTTCTTCCATGGGGACAAAAACTTACAAATAGCTTCACAACTCATGTAGATCGATGCGCAGGGATACATTAAGTGACAACCAAACAGTACTTAGGAGGTTATACCATCTCAAGTGAGTAACAATTAGAATCTCCGTCCGATCTTCCCCTCAACTCAACCAAACATTCATAAACAATCCTCTTATTATATTTATTCATTTTAAGTGCCTAAAGAATGGTTGTTATCTGCTTCATCATGGGTTGAACAATGGGGCGCATCCTCCTTTGCAGATGTAAAACAAGCTACTAGGTAATTGACAAAAAAAAAATAATAATAAATGCTAGTCTGCGAGCTGATGAATAATTGATAATTTTTTTTACTTGTTTTATTTGCCAAAATACAATGAAGTGGTTATCAAGATAATTTTGCAGATTATTCTCCGTAATTGAAAAACCCATATATCCTCAATGAAGAATGAACAGTGCGCGGCTGTGTTTTATTTTGCTCTTTTTTGTGAAACTTATGTGTGGCGGGCCATAATGACCCATAGCATGGATTGATACGAACCGTTGTATAAAGGCCTTCACAAGGACAGTTTCACATGCCCTTTCAAAGGAGGAGATGTGTTATTTAATTGATTTTATGTGCACCATGTGTACATAACCTTGGCAAGACCATCTCTACTTTAGCACAAGTGGGACCAGCCCTTCAGTTTGTCTATCAAAGTTGTATGTTGTTCTATGTCCATATACATACAAGTTAGAAAGACTCTGATTTAGTGTGGCTAATCCTTCTATAGAAAATTGAATGTCTATATGTCGAAATTTATTGTTATTGTGAACTGTTACAGGATAGACTTCATGGCGGTGGTTTTATGAGTATTAGGATTTTTCTTTTTCTGTCTACTCCCGTTCTACTATTGTCAGTGATCCTTTTCCTGTTGTTTTCAGCTTTTGGGCCACTTATACGTTCAGCAATGAATGTTGCGCATCTCTCCTTCTTATAACTTCCACTTTTTTATTTTAATTTTTGTATTGCTCTCACTTTGTCTTGGATTGATGAAAGGATGAAAGAGAGAACGTCACCCTTTTTAAATTGTCAGCTTCTCTATTCAAAGTGTTCTTATTTTTTTTAATAATTTTGCACCAGTTTTTTTATGGGAGATGACTCAAATAAATAATTATTTTTGTCAAAATATTATTAGACAATTTGGCATTTCAGCTCCAAGGAGATAGTGTCCATAACTCTAAACTAATTTTTTAGTTTATGAATGAAGCCCAAGAAAACTAGCAAGTACATACTTCATTGATTAAGGATATTTTAAATTTTTAAGTAATTTCCATAATAATACACAATTTGATGGATTAAGCTGGCACGCATGAGACCATGCAGGATTGAACATGTATTTTTGAGTATGTACAATAAAGACGCAAATTAGAATAATAGGGAGCATAAGAAAAATCAAATATCATTAATAATACTCGTATTTTAGTATTCTATCAATTATCATATGTGGTAACGGTTATTAAAAAAAATGCTTTTAAGTACATATACAACTTTAACAAACATTGTATGACTAGGGTTGTTCAATAAACAAACGTTATTAGCGCATGAAGACAAACTGTTTAAGTAATTAAATAATATGAGTGTACCGTGATAATAATATTTTATTAACAAATTATCTCTGTAATGTAATTTATTAACAAATTAAATTATCATGTAAAAATAAATTATCTCTGTAATGTAAAAATAAATTATCATGTAATTTATCATGTAAAAATAAATTATCTCTGTAATGTAATTTATTAACAAATTAAATTTGACTTAATAAGCATGTCTAAAAGAATTTAAAATGCAGAGACACATATCAGGTGCTTTAAATTATCAACAGGAAAATATAATACTAGACCTTCCATTGTACTTCAATTTAAGTTAAAGTTCCGTTCATTATTCTCAAAAGTTTTAACATCTGAGAATCAATCTCTTTAAATGAAAAAAAATTTATGTTTGCATATTTGTTGTAGTAATATAGAAACAATCTGCATGCTTTAATTATTTAATTTTATGATTGTATATTTGTATGTAATAATTTTATCTTTATATTTCAAAACTGCTAATATAATATTGGTGATGTTAAAAAAACCACATAAAACGATAATATGCTTCAAATTTGACACAATATTTTATTTTTTCATCTTGATTTGTAGACATATTGCGGCGGAGCCGCAACTGAAGGATCTAGTTTAGATACATTGTGGAAAAATGTTGAACCAATTTGGAAATGCGATTGGACGTCAATAAGTGCTCCTTAAACTGAAACATTAATTATTAACTGCTTGATGGGTGATTAATCAATTAAAAAATGAGCAGCGGAACAGTTTTTTTTGACACAAGTTGCCACAACTTCATATTTTATCAATATTTATAAATTTTAAAATTCAAACGCTGAATCCAAACTGTTGATCTTGTTCAATTTATCGAACGATGCATTTTTATATAAGTCTTATAAAATTTGAAGTCAATTTGATAATCGATCAAGTTGTCAACAAATGAACGAATCTAGTTAATTATGATAGATTAATTCTAATACGTTCATTTATTGACAACTTGATCGATTATCAAACTAACTCCAAATTTTATAAAACTTATATAGAAATGCATCGCTCGTTAAATTAAACAAAATCAACGATTTGGATTCAGCGTTTGAATTTTAAAATTTATAAATATTAATAAAATATGAAGTTGTGGCAACTTGTGGCATCAAAAAAACTGTGACAGCGGAACGCTCCTCTTAAAAAATTGCATCAAATTTCATATACAATCTATCTAAACTATAATTATGATATCTTTTAATTAATTATATAATTTTGGTTGTAATAACTCATTGATTAGTTTTTGAAATTTTGGTTGTAACTAGATGCTTCCGTCGTGGCTCCGCCGCAACATCAGTATTATAAATAAAAACCCGTGGGAGTCGAATTTGCTTTCGCTAAAATGAAATCCGACACGGCAAATGATTTTTTTCTAAGCGTTCAACTTTTTCCCTTTTGCAACTAAATCTCTATAGTCATTTTTGTGCCGACTCTTAGCGTCAGAAAATTGACTCGCTTCTTCGATTGTTGTTTAATTGGCAGCTCAGTTTTTTTTTTCCCTACCTTCTGCCCTCTCCTAGCCTAAACCCCCCTCCCACGCCTCCTCACCTGGTCTGCCCCTTCTCGGCTCTCCTTGCTTCCTCTTCTTTTGTCGCATGCCCCTTCTCTTCGCCGTCAGTGCCGAGCCCACACTCCTCCCTGAACTCGGCTTCCTGCTCCACTCACTCCCAGGGATCCCATCCTCAAACCCTTCTCCGCAAACGCCTCTCCGACTCCTCCTGGACCCGATGGCGGAAGGAAAGAAGGGGAAAGAAAGTTATGAAAGTCACGGAGGAAGGAATGTCTCCGCTAGACCCGGCTACGGTTCCTCCGCAATTGTTTGATCTATCTGTGGGTGCTCCTCCACCTCCGATCCCTTCCCTCTTCTGTCAGCTCTAGAAGAGAGGGCGCAGGAAGACGAGAGACACAAGGCCTTCTCATCTATGCTTCTCATCTCTCTACACCCATATTTTTTTGTCGGCTGAACTCTTTGCCTCCGTCCAAGCCTTGCCAACAACTTCTATGTTAAATTAAGGTGGTTTTTTTTTTCCCTTTTGTTTATTTAGTTGTTCCTCTTTTGCCAACAGCCTCTACTTATCAGTGCTAATTGTCTAATTTTTAGTTTAGCATACTTGAGAAATTGATAAAATATATTGTACTCTACATTTCAATTGATTTGTTAACTTGATTTCTTTGTTTAAACAATAATCTATTCTTTATTGAATTAAATCGGTAATAGGACTTGATTGAACTAGCCAATTAGGTTGTTGCAACTGCATTTTAACTATCCATCTTTTAAATTTAGTAAATCGTTGGTTAAGGTGTGTTAGTCTTTAAAAATTATGTACTATTATTGACTATGAATTTCACAAATGATGATTAAGGTTCAGGACTTCATGAAAAATTTGTGTCCAAAGCTTTTTTGAACATGGTGAATAAAACGCTGTTAGACTATATTGGGAATTAGGAACAAGCGTCACTGACTGCAATGATTACTCAAGATACTTCTTTGAACAACTATGAGTTTTTAGGGTTTACGAGACTTTTGTTGGTGATAGAGCTATTTCGTGGGGGTTTTTTATTAGCTTTTTACTTATCAGTCAATACTCAATATATCTTCATTTTGTATTCACAAAGTTGTCTGGTTGGTACAACCATTACTTCATAATACTGCTGAAATTCAAAGTGGCAAGAAAATCATAAGCTTGGTAAACTCATTGAGCATACCTATTGTATAGTACTGTTGAAATTCTTCATTACCACTTTGTTAATCTTCTTTTAGATAAATGAAATATTGAACTTTTTAGCTAACAGAGTATTATTATTTCGAATAGGTACAACCCGATGGCCGCATCAGCACATAATTTCCCTCTGCACGGATTTTAAAAAAAAAGGATCACCATTGCAGCCGCTAGATTGATCGAGATGATGCTAACAGAGTTAGTAAAGCACTATCCTATTACCCTATTTCAATTCAATTTAACCCTTTATAATAATTTTAGTTGGAACTTTCACAATTGGCTTCAATTTAACCCTATTACAATACAATTAAACACAAATAGTGTTCTTGCAGTAAATTTGTTTATAGTTGGTCCCACCTCTCAGGTAACAGCTGTTATTTTCTTTTCATGCATTATTTTGTAATATTCCTTTAATTATACTATAGAAATAACAACTGGCACCTGGGAGGCTGGGACTAATATAAAACAAATTTAGTATGTTCAGCGGCTTGAACGAGAATAAAAACAAGGGCATAAATGGAAAATTAGGAACCAAATAATAATTTATCAATCATTAAGGCAATTAGTTAGAAATTGAAGCTTTATCTTAGTTTTATAGGTACTTCCACTCCATGGCTATTAAATCCAAATGCACAGCTTGGGAGCCACCAGCAAATGTACAAGGAGGGCGTGAAATTCCACTTGATAGCATGACTTTTACCAAATTCACAGGGTAATGTGGCTATGACAGAATTGCTCACTATATTGTATAATTGTAAGTTTAATGTTTTTTTTTCTCTTTTCATTTCTGATAATTATTTGTAGGTAAAATGAGTACGCCTTTATGTCCCTCTAGGTGTCCTTTTAAGAAGCCAATGGTGGTTGTCAATGAGAGATTAAATAAAACCTAATTCTTACAGCAACTAAAAGGTAAATAAATGTTTTGTATCATATGTTATTAACCATATTAAATTGAAATTCGTACATGTTGGTTTGTTTCTAGATGTACTTTCATTTTTTTCCCAACAATCTATTACTAGGTGGAAAGAATGATGCTACATATATGTTCAATTATTGTGAGCAAATGTCTGTTCAATTTCTTTCAGGGAGAATTGTAGCGACAAGATGGAACAATTTCTATAGATATGCTTTTATAACCCGGGACCATATGGCTGTATGTGTGGGTTCTATTACCTCAGGTCTGCCTCCAATCTGAGCAATTCATTTTTTCTTTCAGCATGAAGTTGGTTTGTTATTATTATGTATTTTTGGAATTTGTATTTTGTTGGTATCTTCGTGAAGCGGTTCTGTTTAAATTGGCTTCTTTCTTAGGAAATATTGGTATTCATACCACTATCAGAATTCTAATTGAGATGGTGCCTCGAAAGTGTTTGAAGAAATGCTCAGGGTTCTAATTTGACCGATAATGTCTTGCTCTTCCCCTCCTGATATCAACTATGAAGGTCTTTACTATCAATTATATTGCTTCTCTTTGAAATATGTAGAAGAACTCATTATTAATTTATGGTATTGACCATCAGATATTGTCCATGAGATCTCCACCCCCTCAATAATTGCAGCACCGAACTTGGAATTCTGAGAGGGAATGAGAGATTAAATAAAACCTAATTCTATCGTTGCTTTCCCCCTCATCTCCTCTTGCTTGATTTATTGCATCAGCTATCTATTTCTCTCAGATACAGCGAATGAAGTGGCCAAAGGCCTATCTGGTTTCATCGAAGTCTAATTTTGTCTCTTTTCATAGGCAAATTAGAAAGACTGTCAATGCTTCTTTTCACCTTTAGATTACCATAATACCACGATTTTCGATCTCAACTCACAGATCGAATCATATAGATGTGCAGATCAGCTGCCTTTCAGATGAGTACTGTTTCAGTTGTCTCTCTTCAATTTGAGTATATATAATTATGTGCTTTTCTCAGCAAATACTTTAATATGGAGCTTTGTTTCTGCCATTCAGAAATTTCTCTTTATAGGGTTTAATGTTGACATTCATTTATGTTTCCTCTTCAGGCATGGAGCTGTGATTTGTGTTACATGGTGATAGTGTTTTGGCAACAACATATTTTTTGGGGTTTCCTTTTTCTTGGGTTCGCCTCTTTCTCCCCTCTCAAGTGCTAATGTCGTTCTGCATTTTTGCTGTCTCCAATCTCTTCTCATGGTGTTCTTCTTAATTGATGGATGAAGGTTCTGATTGATTCGATTTTGGACTCCCTTCTGAACATTTCTTCTGTTTGTGAGTGCAATTTAATCCATGATTTCTCTCTTCGCCCCTTTGCTTTATTTCAAACAATTTTTTTTTAATTACAAATGTACAACCAGTTTTTGATAATTATAAACATAGAGCAAGTCATTTTGTCAAAGCCTCTCATATTCATTTTCATGGTCTCGCCCATCTGTATTTCTGTACCAAGTATGATCTTTATTTTAAGTGTTTGGAAGTAAACGATTAATGGACGAGCTACGAAATAATAGGTTCGTGGGTCAATTATGCAATTGGCATTGATCGAAATTACCATTTTAGCTAATTAAAGCCTGAAGTTATATATATTTTTTTAATGTTTTCCTTTATTTGATGCTTTGAAATACACACCAGGTGTCCAATTGAGTTGCAAGTCCGAGCTTATTTAATATATTTGCAAAGCATGTATCCAATGTAATTATTTTATCACCCTTTAACCATTTTAGTGGTTAAAAAATATTTTTTCTTTATCTTTTTTTTTTACTGATTTGCTTGAATTTACTACAACTACGAAGGTTGTAGTTCAATTGTAACAGGACTTCTAGATATATTAGGAATCAGTGTTATTTTCTTATAATAATAGAGTTCTATTGTGGAAGTCCAACTGATAGAGCTCGGTTGTTAGTCACTGACGAGGAAAGATTTTACAATTTTAGCTCAAACTTCTTGCTTTCTAATATTTTAGCCACATCTAAATTTAGACAAATATATTGATACTTTCTTTACCAGTAAGCGTCAGTATAGTTTATTCATAAAGAATTAGATAGAGGAAACATAAATAATTTAAATATTTACCAACATATCAAAAAAATATAACATGACTCATAAGATATACTACTATTAATATGTTCATCTTGGTTTCGTGTGTCGGTTTTCATTATTACTAGATATCCTCAGTGAATGTGTTGTCGTCGTGATGGATATCAACATGTAAGGTTAGTTTATTTGGGTCCCTTAAGCTGATTCCCTTTTACTTTTCGATTTGTGTTGAAATTTTCAATTTTAAACTGTTTCTTTCTAGGTTTATTGTATTTGCTGAAGGTTGCTAATGGAAATGAACTTCATTGAGAATGCATATCAGGGATGTAGGATGGAAATAGTAAGCACTTCTTTTTTATATTTGTATTTTAGTTGACTGTATATTTACTAAATCAGGAGGAATTAAGTTTCAGAGAATGAATTATGCTTCATCAGTCATTTTGGTATTTTAGATTTTTTCAATTTTTGCTTCAATAGTGTTGTACAGTGCAGTCTAATATTTTTGTGATTAAAACCTCATTTAGGCCTTGAAATGATATGATCACCTCCAATGAATTAAAGTTAGAATGTGCATTGCCAGTGAGATTAAGTTTTTCTGTGGATCTTACATTTGTGTGTTGCAGTAACATATCAGTTGAGCAGCAATTATTAATGGCCTACATAACTTAGACAAACTTTTTGTATATATATAGTGATAAATATTCTTTACCATCTAGCATGAATCTTTGTAGATATTTTACTTGCATAATTGTTTCGTCATTTTCTCATTTAATTGGTGTGAAATAGTTACTTGATATAATACTTCTGGTGCACTCATATAAAGGGCATTTTCGGTATTTGTCAGAATAAATATTAATTAACTTCTTCTGTGCTTTTGATTTTGATGACCGGCGTGAATATTATCAAAGGGCTACATGGAGACCGTCATCCCATGACAAGATGGCGTATCATAAATAATACTTTTTTATTTTAGTGGCATCTTAGAAATCATCTTCCTACAGCCATCATTTTACAGTGTGTTTATGTAATCTTTGATACCTTTCCTTACTTCTCGTCATACTTCCTTTGTTGGTTCCAATTTCTTCTCACCTAACTTTCCTCTCAATAATGGTTGCGGTTGTTTTCTTTCGTTTGATACAGGTACAGTTTGTGAAAGAAAAATCAGATTTGTACTGACGCAGTGTTGGACCAAGGTAGATAGCAGAGGAGCACTTTTGTAAAATTTGCATTGAGACAATATTTCGTGGATACAAGACTAAGTATAGTTATGCAAAATATTATGGTACATGTACCCTGATCTGTATCAGTTTAGTATATGTACCTTGACCTGTACATTATAAATGTCAAATCAAATGATGGATTTGATTCATTATAGTATAGGCAAAGAGAGATGGGCAAAATTTGCAAGATGAAATAGTCATCGAATTGTTATTTAAAAACAATTTATTGTTAATTCATCTGTCTAATACCGAGCATGTAAGGTCATGTTATTTTAATGGACTTTTGTCATTATAACTGAACACCTTAATGCAAATTGTTTATCCAGATCAACAAAAAAAAAATAACAAAAGAAGCTGTCAACTTTTTAGGTAACACTGCGGTATTAGAATTAAAAAAATTAAATATTGGTGAAGAATAATGGCCATTTTAGGGAGAATCTAAATAAAGACATTCTTTTAAACATAATATAACCTAATCATATCTATTTTATTTCCTTTTGTACTGTAGTCGAACATTGGATCAATCAGAGGTTAAGCTCTCTTGCATGGGTATGACCGTATGAGGAGCTTAATACAAGCTACTCTCCGTGATCTATTTCTATGAATGTTATCCTATTAATGAGAATACATAGAGAGCTTAATACAAGCTAATGCAAGAGGAAGCACATAACTCTTTGTGCTACCACCTTCTCCTAAGTAATTATATTATTATGTATATTAACAAAACAACTTAGTTTTTAATCCTCTTCATTGGTTATTTGTACCGCATATATCGAGCGAAGCTCGATTTCCCCACCTAGTATAAATATAAGTTGTAACAAAATTTAAGACCGGTCTAAAACTCTAATTCTATTTTATTAATAACAAACGAGACACTGAGTTTCTCTGAATAATTTTGGCACCTTGATATGTTTGAAACATATTCATTCTTGAATTATATGAAAAGTAGACCTATGGGCTCAGATCTTCGATATATATACATATAAATGCTTTGGGTAAAGGACATCAACAATGAGGCGTATAGGAAGATGCATATTTTTTAAATTGTGTTATTGTTCTTTTCTCAGGTTCAGCCATACGCAATAGTTGAGTTCATCCCTAGGGTAAATTAGACCCGTATTTTTTTTCCTTTAAATTATAAGCGGTAATGAATGATGTTTTTTATTTGTAATATATATATATATATATATATATATATATATATATATATTTATATAAATTATCTACGTTTGAACACAAAAAATAATCATATGATATTAAGTTATGCAACACCATACTTTTTGTACTTTGTTTCCTTGTCATGAAATTTTTTATTTGATTAAGTTAGCAATTTTTCATCTTCCAATGAATAAGAATTGAATAAGTACAAAATAAATTATATATTTTTTTATAAGCAAACAATTGAAACAAAAAAATAAATATTGATATGTTGATTCAAATGTTTGGAAATTCTAATTTTTCCATCAATAGAACAAAATATATTCTTTTCCCAATCAAAATTGAAAGCGTTTTTTTTAATTCATTTTTGGTATGTAATTTGAAAATTTTAAGTTGAATATCTCATTAGACATTATTTAGAATAAAAATATATTATTTTTTTCAATCAAATTCATACAGGCCAATTATGTTTTGGATTTTTGAAAGCTAAAAATGACGCATTGTACATCTACTTATTAGTATTTTTTTATATACTATGCTAATATAGTAATATGTGACCACAGGAGTATTATTACATCATAATATAAAGCACTATCAGTTTCTCAGATAAAAATTTCTTTATTACATTGTACTTAAAGTAGAATTATTTAAAAAAATTTGAAATCTTGAAATAACTATAATTTAAAAGATAATTTGCAAACAATAGATGTATGGGCAGAAATAAATATTGCTCAGCTGGACAGGTACCACTTAGCAGGTATATGAACTTAGAAATAGAAGACCCCACCCAGTAGGCAGTAGTGCATGTTGCACCAATGGCTCGTTGGAACGACACCAAACAAAATGGCATAGAGGCATAAGTTGGGTCCTGCATTTGATTTATTTTTAGTTTTTTTTTTCGACTGACCTGACCGAAAAAGTGGAGAATGATAAAGGCAAGGGGAAATTTTATTTTATCTCTGTATACAACGGGTGCATCTTTAATTCCATAAAGGTGAGGACCCACGTGGGAAAGATGGGTTATGGACTATGGGTGGGAATAAACTTACTTGTTGGGTTTGAGAAATAACGTGTAGAACATATGTATTACTAAAAGTGAAGTAGTAGAGAAACTTGCAGGCTAAACTATAGGATAAAATATGTGGCGGATCATATTAACAATAAAAATAGACTTACAATCATTGGAACAGTGGCGAGGCCAGCTAATTTTTAAGCATAGGCACACATGAATAGAAAATAATAAAATTAATATTAAATTTTAAAAAATATAACAAACAATAATTTAAACAAAAACAATCATTTTTAATATTATATAATTGTACTGTGCTTTTGGAGTCCAGAAGGGGTACATGCGCAGATTTCAGAAAAAATTAGCTTGTGCTTTTGGAGTCCAGAAGGGGTACATGCGCAGAGGCCAGAGAACTGGGCTGAAAGACACGGCAACGGCTACTGAGCGCTGGAGCAAGTTGCAGGCAGCGAGTGAGCGAGTAGAGAGGCGAAGTCGGAGATGAATTGAGAGGCGAAGTTAAATCAACGAATCCTCCACGAATAGAAAAACCTAGGTCGCACCAGTCAACCCTTTACAAACTTTACTTCGCCTCTTTTCTGTTTAATTCTTTTTTGTGACTTTGTGATCCCAAGAGGAAGAGGTGAATGGACCAGTCAAATACAATTACATTTACACAAAATAAAAAATTGCAATTGGGGAGTGGGCCACGCACAAGTAAAAGCCCAAATTGGGAATCAAGTGTGGGCACTGTATTTTTTTAAGTGTAGGCATCTACACAAAGATGTATATACGGGTCTATTGTTTCTGAAAAATAAGCCTGGGCAAGTGCCCAGCCTTGCCTACTACTGGCCTCGCCACTGCATTGGAATGTACACATTTATTTTTTTCCACAGAAAATCACCTAATCAACACCACATAAGACATAGACCAAGGTGCATATAACATGCAATGGACCATAGATACATGGGACCCATTGGAAGAAAAAAATGAAGGTACAACATACACATTTATGAAGAATATGGACCGCCCAAAGAGTGAACACAAAACTACCATTCCCTAGATAGATTGTATGAGCCATACATCTTTGTATGCTCTATGCAGCATACAACGCAAAGAGCTTATTGAAGGCTCCGTTTGGATGGTGTGGGAATAAGATAGGAAGAAGGAAGAAGGGAAGAAATTTATTGGGAAAGGGTAAATTTATTGGGAAGTGTGTAACTTTTGTAAAGAATTTGGATGGTTAGAAATAAATTTATTGGTAAAAAGTGGTTATTCTTTATTCCTTATTCCGGAAAGAAGCCATCCAAACGGAGCCGAAAGGATGTTAACTCACCAAATCAACATTCGCACGGATAAATCAACCAAAAATAATGCCGCGCACTATTCATCCTTCATTCAGGATATATGATTTTTCAATAACTCATTTATATTTATATTTTTTAATAATCTGCTCAGCGTTACTATAAAAAGTTTCTTTTCGTAAAAGGATATATAGCACCCTAACATAGAAGCTTTCACTAATTATCCCATTCAAAATCAATTATTAAATGCACCAACGATATTAGATTAAATATAGTTTTCAAGTACCAGGACCAAATTTATAAAATACAGTAGGAGGAGAATCCAGAATCAATCTATGTTTCCACATTTTCTCTTTCTTTCCGTCATCTCCCTTTCTCCATTTACTCCAACAAGGACTTTGTCGGCGAATCCAGAAACGGAGACCTCCGTTTATTCCAACAGGAGAAAAGTGCTCTTTCGTCATTTTCTTTTCTTTTCTTTTCCACTTTCTTCAGCGACTCCTTTGCCTAACTCCACTTTGGGATATGCACTCTCTCCAGTCGGGTCCAGTACTTTGCTTCTTTACCAAAAATCCCTAATTGAAAATTTTGCCCCCTTTTGAAACAAGCGCGCGGCCTCTCCGTCCGATCTTCGCCTCAACTCGAATCGCCGATAGGTTAGGAGTATGTCTCTTCTTTCTCTCTGAATCACTGAAAGGTTTAGGCTTTTCTTTTTGTTTGTTACCATTTTTTGTTTTGGGAAAGAACCGTGGTTTATCAGATCGAAGTGAAAATCAGGATAGTATTAGATCAATTGCAAGGCAAATGTCTTGGTATAAGTTGGGGATTATTAAATTACTTAAGATTCACATGAAATTAATGGATCAATCTTTAGTTGCACTCAATCTCATATTTTTCTTTTTTTATTTAAGTAAAAATGTTTCATTTCTTATTTTTCAGGATATTTATATTTTATATACAAGAGTTGGGAAGTATGCTAAGGCCTGGACAGAAGGAGAACCAAAACAATGACAAAGTATATCCTCAGCCTCTGGATGAAAGTGTAAATAATCAGAATAGCAGGGATATTTCCATGGATACCCTTATTGCGAAGATATTTAGCAACATTTCCTCTTTGAAGACGGCTTATATCCAGCTCCAGGATGCACACACACCTTATGACCCTGACCGGATTCAGGAAGCTGATAAACTTGTTATAGAAGAGCTCACCAAACTTTCTGAACTCAAGCACTCCTACAGGTACGAACAAAGGAAAATCAATTATCCGTACGAACAAAGGAAAATCAATTATCCGTATGAACAAGGGAAAATCAATTACCCGTACGAGCAAGGGAAAATCATTTATCCATCAAATACTGATTTAATTAAAAGATTTTAAATATAGAAAGTACATGTTATGCCCCTTTCTAATCTATTATCAGTAAATAGTAAACGTTCAATCTTGCTACTTGTGTGGTCTTGTATTGGTTGTGAACTGGTGTAGCTGAAAATTTTGGGTCAAATTGTGACCCAAATCCAGGTTCGGAAACTATAACCTGACCTTATCATTACCAATAATTTCTTCCATTCATTTTGTACGAGAATATTCCAACCTGTAATTCCACTATCTCAAAAATTCAAAGACAGCCTCAACGGCTGAGTAGAAATGTCATATTATCTAATCTGTTGAGTTTTTACCAGTAAATAGTGGCTTTGATGTTTCGGTCCATTAGCAGGCAAACAGATAAGTGTTACAATTTTTCTTAGTTGTGGGACATAATCAGTAGATATGTCTTATTATTACTGAGGTCGCTTGGTTTGTTGGGGGATAGGTTTTGGTTGTTGGTTGTGGGGGGAGGGGAGATGGGGGTAGGCGATTGAGGGAGTTCGAAACAGGGCACGAGGAAGTTGATTCTGATGTTAATGTACCTGCATCAAGCAAAACACAATGAAATAAACATCTGGAAAACATCTCCAGATGTTTATTGTCTCCAATTGTTTGTTTTGAATTCTTATAAAATGTTAGGTCCTTATGGAATTGCTGTTTGAACTGGGTCCATAAACAGTCCAATCCTACAATTTTAGGAATTGACTTAAATTTTCATGATAGTTCATGTGTATTGGAGTAATGTGCAAAAATGTATAGGAATAGATAGAAATTCTCAGATTCTGATCATCTTAGATTTCCTTTCCTCTTCTGTCCCAAATTACTTTCTTTCTGCATTGCTTTCCCCAGTACACATTTTAAACAAAACAACTATAATTAACATTAGTCTAAAGAGAAATTCTAATGTAGCCTGTTATTTTTAATATTATATTAATCTATACTATATGAACACTCAATAAAGATTTACCAATTTTTTAATAAGTTTGCAGTGGTAATAAAAAGAACTTCTGCCAGGAAATGCACCACCCAAACTAATTTCTTGTAACAAAAATTTTTATCAACGATATAGATATTTCATGTACGGACTCAATTTTGTATACTACGAAAGTAAAAATTTTGTAATTTCTCCTAACGCTGCGACCAATTCCTAACCAAAACTTAGCCCCCAGAGCCAAGTTTTTTAGCTTCCAAACTTTTTCTGCGCTAGTGCTAACAACTTTGATTGAGCTGACCTCTGGAGCTGAATGCAGCTTGAGTTTTGCTCAATCTTAAAATTGAGCTTAGTTACCTTGTTATCTCAACCTCTAACATGTCAACATAATACTAAGCTTCAGGTCGGTTGCTTCTGGCTAGTTTGGTCCTGTATAATTGTTTTTTTTTTTTGTTGGGGGGGAGGGGGGGGGGGTTGAGCAATAGTAGAAAAGCTTGGGATGCAGGTGTGCTCTGGTCCACTTTAAATGTGCTTCATAATTTACTGATGGCCAAATTCAAAAGAGAATGAGCATCGTGAGGAGATCTCAGTGCAAGATAAATGTGCTGGCTGTCAAAGGCAAACTTCTTGGTGCATGCTATTGACAAAAAAAAAGAGTGCTTTCTGCTTATGGGACTAAACATTTTCCTGCCTTTTAAATTGGAAATTACGTTCTATTTCTTTCTTTCTTTCTTTCTTTCTTTTTTTCTCAAGTATGATGGGCTCCTTTTTTAGTCTTGTTCTAGAGCAACCTTTAAAATTGCCCATTATGGGTTAATGCTCATGTCTTGGTATGGCTTTTAAAACTACCATCATAGTTCCTTTATGTCTTGGAATAACATGGTTCCACATTGCACTAATAATGACTGTTAAACCTCATTGCAGAGACCGCAACCCTAAAACTATTTCTGCTTCACCTCAAGATGCACGCCTTCTCACAGAGATCCAGCAACAGCAAAACTTGCTGAAAACCTATGAAGTCATGGTCAAAAAGTTTCAGACCCAAATCCACACCCGAGATAGTGAAATAAACCAATTACAGTCCCAAATTGAGGAGGCCAAAAGTCGAAAGGCAAAATTGGAGAAGAAACTGAAACAAAGAGGCCTCCATTCAAAGGATGGAGAAAATGAAGAAGATGAGGAGAACTTTTTCTCTGTTGAATTAACCCCTAATCTTTTCACAAATACTGTAGAAGCCACCTATAAATCCATCCATGATTTCTCTAAGCCATTGATTAATATGATGAAAGCTGCTGGTTGGGACCTTGATGCTGCTGCAGATGCCATAGTCGGCCCTGGAGTGGTGTATGCAAGGCGGGCCCACAAGAAGTATGCGTTCGAGTCTTATATCTGTCAGAGGATGTTTGTTGGGTTTCAAGAGGAGAGCTTTTCTGTGAAATCTGGACATGGAACTGAAAACGGAAATGGTAATGTTTCTGTTTCTAATGAGGGATTCTTCCACCAGTTTTTAGCTGTGCGGGCTATGGACCCATTAGATGTGCTCAGCCAGAACCCAGATTCCATATTTGGGAAGTTTTGCAGAGCAAGGTACTTAACTGTTGTGCACCAAAAAATGGAAGGAGCCTTTTTTGGAAATATGGATCAAAGGAACTATGTCATGAGCGGAGGCCACCCAAGAACCCCCTTTTATCAGGCCTTTCTCCGGATGGCGAAGTCGGTCTGGCTTTTGCATCGACTGGCGCATTCCTTTGAACCAAAAGTAAGGATTTTTCAGGTAAGGCAAGACACTGAGTTTTCTGAGGTTTACATGGAGAGTGTGGTTAAAGATATAGTTATTTCTGGAGAGGGAGGGGAGAGGCCTAAGGTTGGTCTCATGGTCATGCCAGGCTTCATGATTGGTACTAGTGTGGTACAGTCTAAGGTTTATCTATCTGGGGTTAAGTGTGCTGATTAGAGTTTCTAGACAGACTGGTCCTGTTGTTATTGGTTCTTTGGCGTAGTATATGTGTGCTATTACTTTAGAGAGAAGGGACTGAAGTTGTAGATATTATTATGCTGTAATCTTATTATTAGAGACGTTCTTTGTTTTGGACTTCTAATGAGAGGAATCTGTTGGTTGTGCGTGCCATTTTATTTTTATTTTTCATTATATCTATGCAGTTGATGATAATCTGATAGTTTCCATGTTGTTGGAGATGAGCTTAGTGTCATACGATTTTAGTCATATATCTAACACTTATAAAATCTTCGTCAAATTGATGCATATAGTAACTATAACAATTGTAACTTATAGATTATCTTTTAATTAAGAAACATTTACTAGCAACTGAAATACGAAGCTAGACTTCAATGCTGTTTTGTTGTTGTTCTCTTCAGAATTTTTTCTTTTAAATTCTTTTCTTCAGTATATGGTATGCGCTGGTATGCCAAATGATCTCTCCATCTCTGATCCGGCACCCTATTTCCTTCCTCCATTTGGCCCTTCTGAGTTCTGACAACTAACTGTTCTCAGCCCCATTTCGTGGGACTCAGAACCTACCACAACGCCCATACGCAATACTCTAATGTAGATTGAAGCGCATATCAAATACTAGGGGTCACACTTCAGTGATATAACGGTCCACTCAATGTTTGCCATACATTGTTGTCCACCTCAACAATGATATCCAAGCTACTAAGTACAATTTGAACAGTTTCAGATTTTTAAGTTGTCTAATCTCCAACAGGACAACGTCAGCCACGTCACATTGGAAGATTCCAGAACATTTTGGTCCTAGTTAAAATTAGTGAAGTCAGCTGCAACTAGAAAACAAAAGCTGGTTAAAACTTATGTGCTACGTCAGGTAGATCAATAACATGGGACAGATTCATATCTTATAAAAAAATTATACATGTCAATAGCGCCATGACAATGATTTTTAACTGCCCTTGATATTGTATATATTCTGACATTAAAATTAGCAATTGCACGAGCAGCTAGTGACCGGTTTTCTTTACTTTTTCAGTTAGTAAGCATGCTAAAACCACAGACGTAAATAAATTGGGCAAGTGCCATGTGCTTGTGTATCCATAGGAAGATACAAGGGGTTGGCACTACCTTTGCTTGTTTTGTATGCATGCCTAAGTTGAATTTATTGTACCTTGCTATCGCCAAGGAATCTCCACAATTATTATTTTATCTTCTAGAACGGTCCATGCATGAATAGCCCCTTCATGGTTTGGTTTGTATTGAATTTTGATTTTTAAAGGCGTAGCAATAGATGGCCTACATGTCTGGCTACGCTGTAGCTATGGTACATTTATTATCTGAGAGAGGCCAGGATATTTTATAAAAATAAAAATAGAGGCTTAAAACTTTTAAACATAGTTTTAATTTACGCACTTAAAGGCCAGAAAAAAATGAAGATCTCTCTGTTATTTAGCTAATAGTCATTTTGACAATCATCATCATGGAGATAAATACTGCTATTTTTAATCTGTTGGTTGTTATCTTGACTGTGTTATAAGTTTGCTTAATATCAGAAGAAAAAAATGGCCTAACCTTGAAGCGTGGACCATAATGGAATCAAAATTTCCAAGATCAGTGACATGGTTACTATTTAAAACTGTACCTGACAAGGCGAGACAAAAAGGCACCACCAGCCAGAAAGAGAGATTCAGTCCAGAGTTCAATTGTTAGGTCCGAATCCATAAACATCAAATTCAAAATCATTGCTTATGTCTGTAACATCAAATTTGGTTTAAATCAAAATTTAAAAGAATTTGATTCATAGCAGTATACCACACTTCTTACACAATTGGTCTAATTCCTATAATGATATCTTTTTGTGAAGTTTTTGGTTTATTTCATTATTTATCACTTATTTAGATTTTGGATAACTAGTAATTTCTCGTCAGGTGACAAAAATAAAATAAAATAAATTAAACATTATCAAAGTTAAAACAAAGCCAGGTAGATTTAATTATTCGGGATGTAGCATTTAAAAATTCCTGAAAGCAATTGAATAAACGGGTCAGGTCGGTGTATAGAATCTAATATCCAATAATCCAATACCAGTCATATGATCATGTACCATGTGTGATCTATGTATAAAACCCCCTCCACCTTTGAGGGATAGACAAACAACTAAACGAGAGAGAGAGAGAGAGAGCACAAAAAAGGTGAACATGGAACAAAACAGCTCCTCACTTATGAATACCCTTTTACTGATCTCAGTCTACTTGTTGACCTGTACAGCCATCATCTATGCTGCTGCATCCAACTCAGCTGATTTTGTGCACCGGTCTTGCAAGACCACACGCTATCCGGATGTATGCTACAAGTCCCTAGTCAGTTATGCTCCTTCTGTCAAACATAGCCCCCACCGACTCGCATACGCTGCACTTACCGTCAGTATTGACCGGGTCCGTTCTGTTTCCTCTTTTGTGGCTCACATGTCAGCCCGGCCAAAACCAAACGGTTTCGTCGAAACTGAGGGTTCAACTGAAGGCGGTGCAATACAAGACTGCACAGACAATTTGAAAGATAGCATTGACCAATTAAAGCAGTCGATCAAAGAAATGGGTCATTTGGGTCGGGCCAAGGCTTCCCGGTATGCATGGCATTTGAATAATGTGGAGACCTGGGTTAGTGGGGCACTAACGGATGAGACGACGTGCCTTGAATCACTTTCACAGTCAGCCGGGCCCAAGGTCAAGGCAGCCATAAGGAAAAAAGTGGTTGAAGCTGCGCAAGTAACAAGTAATGCATTGGCTCTGGTGAACCAGCTTGCAACGCACTAGCAATTTAACTGGTACCGGACTAGCTGTAATTGAAATAGGTTGCTGAACTGGTGCGTTCTTAATCGTGCTATAATGTGGTAATTTTAAAGTTTTTACCAGATATTAAAATGCATGATGAACTAGTGTGTGCTGTAATTGTATGTATGTCAATATATACTAAATAGTTTGATTTTGGGTGAAGTATTAATAATTAACAAGTAAAAACTGTTAGCTCCTTACTGTGATGAATGTGAGATTAAAAAAAAAAAAAATCACTAGATAATCCAATTGCCGCTCATTCTGGAGAATTTTCTTATTGAAGGTTTAACTAGGTATAAACCTATATGCATATCTAACCTATAAGAATAACTTAGAGAATTAGATATACCGCAGCGGAAATGATCGAACACCTAGACCCGCTTGTCGGAGTTCGGTTCTGCAGCCTTGTCTCTCTCCGTATGCGTCCGTTACACCACAACCTCACGTTAGGGTTTGGTGTCACATTCCACGCTTCCACTTGCCGGTCTCGAATCGTGTGTGTGATCCGATTGCTCCAAGCAATTAGATGGCTTTCTCCCTCTCAGAAACTCTCATCTCTTTCTATTTAGAGGGGTATATATAGGAGTTGATCTGAACAGATCACGTCTGTTCAGATCCCAGTACCAGCGGCCCGCAGGCCTTGCCTGCGACCCACTGGATCGTCTAGTATCTGCGGCCCGCTGAGAATGGCTCCACACACTTTTTCCAACACTTATATTGAATTGTCGGATCATATATTGAATCAAAGTCAAAGTTATGTTTGATTCAGTTTGATTTTTTTTTCAAAATAATCTCTCTGTCGAGATAATTTAGGTATGCAAAAAAGTTGGTAAACGCGCACTAGCAAAGCGCCAAAGCAAGAAGTCGGTTGGATGTCTCAAAAAAGAAAAAAAAAAAGTTCGGCTAGTTCTCACAGGATAATAGTTTAGAACTTTTGACCTCATTAATTTCGCGCTTATGAAAATATTATCATACTTCTCGTTGAGGTTGAAAAGAATTTCTTTGTAAAGTAGCAAAAAAGCATGATGATTGATGGTGTCATCTTTAATTTAAAGCAATAAGTTTATTTAAATTTTGTACACTCCCCACTTTGCTTTGTTTGTGATTTTCAGCAATTGTTAGCTTTGATCTTATCACTAATTTGACCCCAATTAGCGACTGCACTTGCTGACAACGTGAAACATAGAAAGCCACAATGATTAATCAACAAAAGAACAAAACTAAGGAACAAATATTAAAACTGTAATACTCATATTTTCATTCTTTTCCACTTTTGGTCATATTTGCATTTTGCACGTTCTTTTGTGTGTAGTCACTAGTCAGAGTGGCTCCACCGGCATCTCTGCTCGTTTCACATATATTTATGTATGGGTATGGTTCCAATCTCTGCTTGTTTCCCATCAAATTTTTTTATTTTATTATTATTATTATTTTTTTAAAGAACAGCCCATAGGCAATCACATTTTCCCTTGAACCATCGAGTTCAATACATTTGCAGATGGAGAATCGACAAAATTATTACATGATCTGCTCAGTAGTATTAAAGAAGTTCCTGTTGGCAACTTGCCAACAAGCCTTCGAAAAAAAGTATTCAAGAAGTTCCAAACGACCAAACTCCAAACATAACTATATAAGGGGCCGTTTGGATCGCTTAGGAATTTGGGAAATTTGGAAAAGTTACAATTCCTAGAAATAAATTTATTGAGAAGTATGTAATTTTGTGAAGAGTTTGGATTGTTTATAATAAATTTATGGTAGAAGATGAAATTCTCCAAAATCCCATGGGGATCCAAACGGCCCCTAAGTTCAAGTTATTTACTGATTGCAGCCCATTTTAAAAAGTTATTTACTGATTGCAGCCCATTTTTGTTTATATTCAAATTCAAGGCCACTTTTCTGTTGTCCTTGCTCATTTGTGTCTTACATCTAGGGCTGCAAAATGATCGAGACGATGGCACAAATGAGCTGTTTGCGTCGATCGTTTCGTCTTATGCGACGAAACAAATTTTTTATTTCGTTAATCGTTTCGTTTGGATGAAACAATCGAAATTGACGAAATTTTTCGTGATTTACACATGGACGAAACCATTTCATTGTTTCGTTAATCGTTTCGTCCAACCAAACGAAATTTTTCGTTGTTTCGTTAACCGTTTCGTCCGGACGAAACGAAACGAAAAACGATTAAAACGACTTCCATTTTCAGCCCCACTTACATCCAATTAGCGCTTAATATCATGGACTTTTATTGATGGAAACAATAATTATAACTGCCATCAGTAGATTTACCATCGCGCCATCGCTGAACAGATGGCGGGTGTGTGCGAGTCTCACGTGATTAGAGCGTCTGTATTTGTTATAAATGTTCAGTTTAATAACGAAATATGTTCAATTTAATAATCATAAATGTTCAGTTAAATGTGTCAATTTATGGTTTAATATAAAATTGCGCGTTAGTCTTGGAGAGAGACTCCTTCTAATTTTTTCATGTGTTTTGTGTCTAGTTTGTGACCCCTTCGCTTGGTTTAGTAATAACGTTTTTGCTTATAATATTTTTTTATTGCACCTAACTGAACATTTATATTCAATTAACAAAATATTTGTACTTATCTAAATGAACATTTATACTTACTAAACTAAACATTTATACTTAATAAAATAAAAAAAAATTTATAATATTTATATTTTTTTATTGCAACTAACTGAACATTTATACTTATCAAATTGAACATTTGAATACGAAATAAGTACGCTGGATGATGGACCATAGATAAGGCGCTCCCCTCGACGATAGCGAGCAATGATAATTAGTGCTATGGCACTAATCAATTTTCGACGGAAATGAAACCAAGAGACAAGAACTAAGGTTACTAAGCTGCTAAATTATTCGAATCGGTACGGTAATATGTAACATTACAGGACGAAATGATTTCGTGGGCCACAATTTGACCCAAAATACCTCTACCCATTACCCAACATTTCATTCCAAGGCTCCGCTTTTAAATTACCCTAATAATGTCGCGGACTAATAATCGGTTAATCACTAGTTGTCATTTTGTCAATTGTCATTGTACCTTATTTTTTTTTAATTATGGTACATAATTTAAATCTGAACTTTTTTCAATTTGATTGGATGGTCCACACTTAACAACACTGTCACTTGTTGACTTGAAGCCACACCTGTTCACAACTGCTTGCTTCTATCTAATCCACTCATAAGTAAGTCATGACATAAGATAACATAAGCTGAATCAAGGATCCGTTTAGTGTACCTTTTTAATATCTATCATGTGCTCCACACGACTATTCCACACACAGAAGTATGTTTCCTTCGAGCTTTCAAATATCTCGTAATTCCCTCTCACCGCATACTTTTCTGTTATCACTTGTTAGGATTCTCTTTTGCGCTAAAACAAGGAAAACTTGAACAAAAAATATAAATTGCCTCCTGAGATCACAATGTTTTCATCAACCCCATTGGGAATCGGATGTAAACAATTATATATATCATCGAAATTATATTAATAAATTTATTTGGACCCGCTAATTATTAGACATAACATTTCGTTCATACTTCGTCCAATGGATTTTTTATTTTTATTATTAATATGTGACAGCAAGCCAAACCATGACTTGAGGTTAAAAGATATAAGTCACATATGGCTAATGAAGTATTGAAATTTTTTTATTTTTGTTATTTTTTAGATAGATGTCCAATTTGAAGTAAAAAAATAAATAGAAATTTTCTACGGTGGACTAATTTTTCCAGTCCAATTTGAACCATGATCAATTAGAATTCTTCATAGTTTTATATGTTAGTCCAAGAAAATATTATTATTGTTAGATCACGACAAAATCCGAGATAAACGGTAGCGTTATTTTTACCCATGTCTAATTCGATCTTAACTCAATATATTTATAATGCGCTTTCGTTCAAATATTTAAACCTTCATATTTAGTTAGTATCACTATGCATTCGATCCAAATTAAATTGGATAGTTAAATATTACTGGATATAATATAGAGGCTGCATTGAATCCAGCCAGATTCCCTTCCTCCATTCCTACCTTCATTGACTAATAACCAAATAAAACAAAACAAACCAATCTTCAATACCATAATAATGTATTTCCTCTCAACATCAATTCGATTTGATCTATCACTATTCTTAGTTCCCCCAAATTCCCTCTATACTCTGCTTCTCTTCTTCCTCCTCAATGGCCTCATTCACGCAAGAGAAACCCCAAAACGCACAGTTGCATAAGCCATGGCGCTTCAACTCTCCTTTCGTTCAAGTTCTCCTCGTGGGTTTGGTTTGCTTTTGTTGTCCTGGCATGTTCAATGCCTTGTCTGGCATGGGAGGAGGAGGCCAGCTTGATCCGACGGCAGCGAGCAATGCCAACACTGCACTATATGCCGCCTTCTCCATCTCGGGTGTACTTGGTGGGGCAGCTTTCAACCTCCTCGGACCCCGGCTTACGCTGTTTCTCGCGGCCTTAACTTACCCCCTTTATGTTTCTTCCTTTTTGTATTATAATCATGACAAGAGCCAGATCTTTCCTATAATTGCTGGTGGAGTTTTAGGTAATTATATCTTTTTTACTTAGAATTTCTTAAAATTTTGGAATTTTGTTCAGTATCCTATCCTAATTTTATAAATGCACCAATTTCTGGAAAACAAGTAGTTTATCCAAGAAATTGTGGGTACTTCACAAATTGGAATTAAACATTTGAAACCCAGAATTAGAGGTTTCTAGTTTTGTTCTGCCAAAACATGATAATTGATGGAAGCATACAAATTAGTACTCTTACTAGCATCAATTAGGAAAAGAAGAAGAAAGGTACTTAAATTTGAACTCCGATGAAATGCATTAGGTGTTGGAGCGGGTCTGTTATGGGCCGGGCAGGGTGCAATAATGACCTCGTACCCGCCCCAAGACAGAAAAGGGTCCTACATCTCTCTCTTCTGGACCATTTTTAACTTAGGCGGAGTGATCGGTGGTTTAATCCCATTTACCCTGAATTACCATAGGAGCAGTGGGGCCGCTTCTGTTACTGACTCCACCTACATAGCATTCATGTGTTTCATGGTCATTGGTGCCCTATTTGCTCTCATTATCTTGCCTCCTTCTAAAGTGGTACATAGAAACTCAGCAACTTTAAAAATTGGTATTTTATAATGTTTAGATTCCTATTTAAGTAGAGTGATGCAAAGCTATACTGAAATATGGGTTTTGAAAAAAATCTGGTAACCGTCCAAAACAATGGAAATAAAGAACCATTTTGCTCTGAACGAGATGTAATAGACCGTTAAATGGATATATATTTTAGTTGAAACCTTTAAAACTTCTGTTGTGATTCATTATGGACAAAAAAAAAAAGGTTTGAAAAGTGTGTAATTTCTTTCGATAGCGCCATTCTTAGAAACACCACACCAGTTCTCAATTTGCAAATTTGTTCAGTAGTGCCTTCCTGTTATGGTATTGTAAATAATTATATTCAGGGGCTGGTACCTGCCAGATATATTGGTATTATCATTGTTGACATTAAGCACCTTTGACAGATCCGGAATGATGGTACCAGTGCTTCCAGAGTTATCTACTCTGATGTACGAACTGAATCGATAGAAATAGTGAAGCTATTTTCAAATTGGAAAATGCTACTTATGCTCCCTGCCTCTTGGGCAAGTAACTTCTTTTATACATACCAATTCAATAATGTGAATGGAAAATTATTCACACTTCGAACGAAAGGCTTAAACAATGTTGCCTATTGGGGTGCACAAATGGTGGGTTCTTTAGGAATTGGCTACTTACTGGATTTTAGTTTTACAAGTAGGAGGGTTAGAGGATTGTTTGGTGTGGCAATTGTGGCAGTACTTGGTACTGCCATTTGGGGTGGTGGCTTAGCAAATCAATTGAGGTATACAGATGGGGAATGGACAGATCTGATTGATTTTAAGGAGGGTGGGAGGTATGCAGGCCCATTTGTGTTGTATTTTAGTTTTGGGTTGCTCGATGCTATGTTCCAGAGCTTGGTTTATTGGGTGATTGGTGCACTGGCAGATGATTCGGAGATACTTAGCAGGTTTGTTGAAATTTCTTATCAGTTTGCAAGTTGACAATTTAAATTTATTTCAAATTTGAACTTTCTGTCAGCTCGTGCTGTTGTTGTTTTGGATTAAGTAGTTTAATTAGATACTTCAGACCTTAGATCTGTCTTTAATTGTTTAAGAAACTTAAATTTTTTTTTATCGTAAAGTGGGTTCCTTTTTCTCTGTGTACCTTCTACCTAAATATTTTCTTTTGTAAATAGGATGAGCTGATTGCATCTAGATAACAGTGCCTTCCATTGAATATAGGTTTACTTAATTAGTTAATTAGAATATTGGACACATTATCTTTTTACCTTAGTCAGGTTTACTATAGTCTATTAGTTTATTTATATTCTAGAACTCACTCAATTTTTCTCTGATGATGAACTGGTAAAACTGTACATCTGATATATTACAGGTACAGCGGGTTTTATAAGAGTATACAAAGTGCAGGCGCAGCCGTGGCATGGCAAGTTGATACCCATCATACTCCCTTGCTGACTCAGCTAATTATAAATTGGGTTCTGACAACAATTAGTTATCCACTCCTCGCTTTGTTGTTGATTTGGGCAGTAAAAGATGAGAAAACACTAGTTGAGACAGCAGCATCAGCTGGAGAGATAGATATTCAAGGTAATATTGGATCAGAAAAAACCAGTGTGTAAATAAGGAGGGGCTTGATTATTTATATATGCCAACAAGTAATGAAGTAATTAGATTATTTATGTTAAATCAATTATAGGAGCTATTTAGTTGTTATATAAATATTTTTGAAGTGAAAAATAGATTTTCTATTACAATGGGGCCTTAATATTTAATTACAGAAGATATAGTACAATTTTTCTGAGAACTGAAAAATCCAAACTTTTTGTAGGATTAATTTAAAATTTCAAATAATAATAATAATAAATAAATTCCATAATCTAGAAATGCTAGGTGTTACGGCCCTAAACTTTTTTTTTCCTGACACAAATGAATAAAAAAAAATTATCCCTAAGAGTTTGAAATTCTAGTCCTTAGAAGTGTTGGACTATGAAATCTTGACCAGAGGATCCATTTCCAAATCCCAGTTATTGTATGGGAACAAATCTGGCCTTTAGACAGTAGTGTTGGATTCGGAAATCTCGGCTTTTGGATGGCTTAATTGCGACCGTTGATTTTGTTCTTTATTTTTTATTAAATTGAAAATAAGTACGAGCCGAATTTTTATACATCATCCTTCGAAATTTCTAAAATATGTCTTTAATTAATTTAGAAATTTATATTTATTAAACGCAAAAAAGTTGGTTCAAATTAAAATTTGGAATCTAGATGCACCGTTTTTGGGATGCTATTGCGGCTTGTGTGCTTGTGCTGTAGTCATGTTCCGTATTAAATTTTTTATTCTTGTTTATTTTTAGGGGCTCGTACAAATTGCTCGAAAATTTTAAAAAGAATAAATTTAGTGATAAAGAAAATAAGAAGCTTGTTGACTCTGACAAATGGATACATAATACATTAATGACTCATGACGCATGGGCACCTTAATTAATTGACCTGTTGGTGCTTTGATTAAAAGAAGGAACATTGAGCCATAGAAAACGATTTTGTTGTAGATGATAAATTATAATAATAATATTAACAAAAAGCATAGAATTTCACTAGAAGAACCTTAACGATGACCACTTTCCCTCCTCTATCCGTCTCTCTGACTCTCTCTCTCTCTCCCCGCGTTAATCATGTTGCGTATAATTGTAATTAAATTGTATAATTTACAATTTAATTACAATTAAACGAGATTAATGCATAATTTAGACTTTTGCGAAGAAAATATGAGATTAATGCATTCTTCTCTATTCAAATTTGTTAAATCGTACTCTTAAACGAGGGTTGTTCTTCATTGCAGGTGTGGGCTCAACTGATTTGGAATCTGAAATTGCATCTCAGCCCTTGCTGGGAGATCTCACGGCTACAACCTCATACAGTGGGGTTAGGAGGAAAAATAAATTTGAACTATTGTAATAATCTTTCCATCCCACGGCCATTTTGCTATTTCCCCAACATTTCTTTTGCATTTGATATATTCTTCAAAGCTATTTCAGTCTCATCCTTTTCTTGTTTTGGTTTTCATAATACTCAATCTCACCTTTGAAAGCTCCTGAAGAAAAATTTTCCGATCTTAACCCCTTCAGTTTTATGCACTTCCGTGAGCTGTGTTCACACCAACTAAATTGGAAGAATGCTGTCTTGAAATGAAGGGGCAGATATCCACATTTCAACTAATTATATGCATGTTGTTTTGCATGCAGGTATTGATTTCCATGCTTTCTGAAATTGGGGTTTGTGACATTTGTGATATAAATAGCATGTAATACAAATTCTCATAATTTCTTATATTTTCGATATAATGTGTTCAGAGCATAATTGAGAATTTCAAAACTTCATCCTCTAATATTGGTAAGAGCAAAAATAATGTGAGCAATTTTACATAAAATTATGTTGAAGAAGCCTATTATTTTTAAGTCAATACCGACGGCAAGCTAATTACTTAGTAAGATAGAATATATTTAATTAAATATTTTCTCGTTGCCTCTGCTTCACTAATATGAGATCCCATAACAGTTTGATATTCCCACAGACCACAGTCGTTATTGGTCGGCAGTATCATTCAGAGTATCCTAATGTTTCATCTTGAGGGACATATATATATATTATGAGGTAGACTAAAATCAATCACGACAGATCGATCCATCAGCCGCGATTATATCTTAATTTTTTAGGTTTTAATAGCTAATCCAAACCGTTCAATGTGATCTTCATATTAAAATCTCATTAGAGACCAAATTTTACATTTTTATGAATTTTTTTACTATTTTTTTGAGATTTTTAAAAAACATCGATATTGAAGGGTCCATAATTGTTTAGATTAAGAATTTTGTCAAATACCAAAAAAATATTAAAAATATTCAGAAAAATGAAAAAAAATTGATTTCCAACGAGATTTCAATATGGAGAACACATTGAACAGTTCGGATCGACTGTTAGAATTTCGAAAACTGAAATTTGATCGTAACTAATCATCTCATCCATCAGTCGCGACTCTTTATGGATCGTGGTATGTAGTATCCAATTCCTCATCCAGCCAACAATATCATTTGTTTTTTTTTTTTCCTTTTTTAAGAATTGAAACCACGTTGGTTTTCAACTGTATAAATTTATTTATTTTGACATGTAATTTGTTCTGAAAACCGTTGGAGCTTTACATACATAATATATATCATCGAATTCGTTGCATTTGCTGATTGAGAACGAATATAAATAATATATTCTTTATACGAGAGAAAGTTTAATATGCACTATAGTGCATAGGGAGTTCTATGTACCGCAGATATTTTAGGGGATATTTTTATAAATTGGCAAATCTAATTTAACCAATCTAATCTACATATTGAAATCTCATAGCAAATCAAATTTTTCAATTTTTGAGATTTTATTACTATTTTTTTCGATTTTTTTAAAACATGTTATTTTTTGAATGTTGTAAATAGTAGTTTGTTTCCAAAAATGACAGATTTTAAAAAATTCGAAAAAAATAGTAATAAAATATCAAAAATTGTAAAATTTTATTTTCTATGAGATTTCAATATGTAGATTAGATTGGTTAAATTAAATTTGTCAATTTACAAAAATATTTTCGAAAAAATCTACGGTGCATAGAAAACCTATGCACTATGATACATATTAAACTTTCTCTTCTTTATACTTATTGAACAGTGCTACAGCAGTCAGTAGTATTCAAGAGGTTCAAGGTATATGTTTCATGGAAAAATATGAAACTACAAGGAATTAATTCTCAAACTGATTATTCACATGGGGCAAATTTCAGCACATTTATCGGTTCTCAAGGCCATTTTTCTGTCTTGTTTGCTCCTTTGTGGCCGACATTCAATTAGCTCTTAAAGCCCGTATAACAGAACCCCCGAAATTTTAAAAAATAGTATTAAATTAATATAATATATTAAAAATAATATCAATATAATAAGTTTAATATAAATAGTATCACGAGATCGGAATCCTGGATTCCGAACGTTAGATCGGAATCTCGGATTCCGATCTAAGCTTTGATCGGATTCTGAGTTTCCGATCTAAGCTTAGATCGGAATCCGAGATTCCGATCTAATTTTTTTATATTATTTATTTATTTATTTAATTTATTAATTAGTTAAATAATTAAAAAAATAGATAATATATTGTAAAAATATTGAAAAAATATGGAAAAAATCAGGAATAATTAAACTAAATTTTATATGTAATTTAGTATTTTTTGGGAAAATTAAAATTTTTTCCTTTTATTAGTTTATTAATTAGTTAATTAATTAGAAAAATAGATAATATATTCTAAAAATATTGAAAAAATATAAAAAAATCAGGAATAATTAAAAAAATTTTATAAGTATTTTTTTGGAAAATTAAATTTATTTTCTTTTTAATTAATTTATTTAATTAAATATAAATTTAATTAATTTATTTAATTAAAAATGAATAATTAAGTATAAATTTTTAATTAATTTAAACAACCATTTGATATGCGTCCTGGATGTCGTCCTCTGTATATATTATTTTCATATTATATATTAAACAATCATATCGAGTCTCATGATCAAGGAAGCACTTTCTGGATTGCGTTAGAAAGGAATCACACGAGATTGATGTTTTACTGAGATGGAGAAAAAGACTAAATTCACTTGATTTACTGCATTTCTCTTTTTAATAATTAATTTATGATTTTAAAAATATTTTTAGTAGTTTAGAGTGGTTTTTAGGTTTGCAAACTTTCAAAGTGGATTTTGGAGGTCCAGAGAGCGTTTTTTGGCCTCGAAAATGGTCGTTACGGGGTTTCACCCCGGTAAAATGCGTAGATCTCGTCACCAGCTTTCCGGATTGTCCTCGATCGCCCCAAACGGACCTTCCTATCAAAAGTTAAGCCTGTTTAAAGTTTTAATGTTCAAATTATGCCTTTGTATCCCTGCAAATGCAGAAAGAATTAATAAAACTTTGAACATTCTGAAAGGATTATGCCTTTGTATCCCTGCAAATTCTAAAAATTTATAATCCTTTTTAAATGGTACAATTCATTTAATTAAATAAGTTATAAAAATTTATATTTTAATTAAATAAATTAATTAAAATGAAAATAAATTTAATTTCCCCAAAAAATACTAAATTACATATAAAATTTAATTTAATTATTCCTGATTTTTTCCATATTTTTTCAATATTTTTACAATATATTATATATTTTTTAATTATTTAACTAATTAATAAATTAAATAAATAAATAAATAATATATAAAAAAATTAGATCGGAATCTCGGATTCCGATCTAAGCTTAGATCGGAAACTCAGAATCCGATCAAAGCTTAGATCGGAATCCTGGATTCCGATCTAACGTTCGGAATCCAGGATTCCGATCTCGTGATACTATTTATATTAAACTTATTATATTGATATTATTTTTAATATATTATATTAATTTAATACTATTTTTTAAAATTTCGGACAGAACCTATAACCCAAGTTTAAAAAGAAAAAAAATGAAAACAATTAAATAGAATGGAAAGCCCAGATATCTGGTTTCGTAACATGTAGGGCTGCATAACGTCTAAAACGATCACGAAAACGATCAATTTCGTTAACTGTTTTGTTTTGAAATTAAAATTGACTATCTATTTGCGTTAACCGTTTCGTTTTAGACGAAATAGTCGAAATCACGAAAATACCATGAAAATACACATGGACGAGACTGTTTCAAGTTTTCGTTAATCGTTTCGTTTTTTAAATGCAACCAAAAATTTTTAGTCGCGAAAAAACGATCGAAACGGTGACCGTTTTCACCCATACTAATATGCAAAGATTCAAAATCCCTGCAGCGATGGGATATCATCTGAAAGAATATATTACATGCATCGAAGGATATCTAGGTAATATATATGGCTCCGTTTGGATGGCTTCTTCCTGGAATAAGGAATAAAGAATAACCACTTTTTACCAATAAATTTATTTCTAACCATCCAAACTCTTCACAAAAGTTACACACTTCCCAATAAATTTACCCATTCCCAATAAATTTCTTCCCTTCTTTCTTCTTCCTACCTTATTCTCAACGCATCCAAACGGAGCCTATGTGATATATTATAGGTACAGCGGATTTTATCACATTATAGTATTATACAGAGCGCAGGTGCAGCTGTGGCATGGCAAGTCGATACCCAACATACTCCTTTGCTGACTCAGCTAATTATAAATTGGGTCTTACAAGTTACAACAATTAGTTACCCACTTCTCGCTGTGTTAAGTTGATTACTTGATTTAGGCAGTGGACGATGAGAAAACTCCAGCAGAGCTGCAGAGGCAGTATTAGCTGGAAAGTGAGACATTCAAGGAAAAACTAGTGTGTAAATTGTGAGATACGGCAGTTTTGGCCCATGACCAGACAGTGTTTTGGCCATGTCAAGCGTGGACAGCAGCGGCGCTTGTCACGCAGTGTTGACGGTTGGCCACGAAACAGTCTTGCATGTGTTGTAAAGCATCTCATGCATCATGTAAATAGACAAATTGGCATTGAAAATGACTTGTAACAGGGACCCAAAGTATGGCTGTTGGATAGACCAAAGCGTGTTGTATTGGCTGCTGGTTAGCAACCGTAAGCCAGAACGGTGTTTAGGCCGCTTCCCCAAGTGTGTATTGTGTACTTAGCATTTTGGGCAGCATGTAATGGACGTGTCCAGTGCATAGTATTAATGGAGATGTCCAGTGGGATGGTCTAACATGTCTTTGACCAGCCACTAGTATTGAGCCACCTAGTAGCTTAGTCACCAGGGAGAAAGCATGGGATGTTGACACCTATTTCCCCTCTCCAAAAGCTGTCCCTCCCCAGCCATAAGCCCCTCACCTTGGGAAATTTCGTATAGGCCATTACCAGCCCCAAAACTGACCATCTATAGTGCTGTTTGAGTGTGTTTGACGGTGAAACAACTAGCCGGGACTATAGCAGGATAGCTGGGGCAGTCGAGAGCAAGGTACAGTGCATGGTTTAGCATGTAAACCACTCAAACCAGGCTAAGGAAAGTGGCAGGGGCTGCTGCCAAGTTGAGTTCATGGCTGCCATACCGAACCAGTCTCTAACGGTGTTGTTGCGTGGTAGGCCAGCGATGTTGCGGTGTCAACTAGTGTCTTGTGACCATGTCTTAACAGGCCACATGCATGTAGGGAGCATGAGCATGGTAGGACAGTAGCATGGCCAAGAGACGGGTAGTTGCGTGAGCAACGTTAGACCGTGCGGTGCTAGAAACGGTGCTTTCACCGCAAATCAGCCATGTAGCGGTGTCAAGTCTGGTGAGTTGCCCATGAAACCACATGAGTTAGGTGCTAGCTATGCATGGTTGTAACCCACAGGTTTTGTGTATGTGAACCAGACTTCGCAGGACACGAAGCGGGGGACCTGAGCGGTGAGGCAACGGCAACGCCTAAGCGACGGCGGGTCGGTTAATAGGTGTAAAGGTGCGGATTCCACCTGAGCCCGAAATCTCATGTTTTTGGAAGTAAAAGTATATATATGTATGCATGTTGTTTGACTGTTTGTGCATGATTTGCATGTAATTTGCATATATGAATTGCTATATTACATGACTATGGACAGGAAAGGAATCGGTAAGTAAATGACATGCATATTGGATGGTTTTCTTATTGGATGGCTGAATTGGAATGGAAAGGAAATGGTAAGGATGTACTATTGTGTGATGAATGGCATTTGCATCTTTGGAAAGCGGCGTCATGAACCGTTGTTCCAAGGGCCGTGAGATAAGCGCTTATGTTCCGGGACTCATGATTGAGGGGGTAAATGTCCTCAGCATTAGTACAAGTTTGTTGGATCGATTGGTAAGGCCGTTGGCAAACCCCGGCGTGGGTAAATCGCGGTCTATTGTGTTGGAATGACTTGCAAGATGAATTGATATAGAACCAGACTTGTAGAGTGCATGGTTAGGAACCAAATTATGGCTGGCTTTCGTGTATTCTTATGTTATTTGATTTTCTAACCTTATTTGGCTGGCCATGCATTGCATGATGTTTTCAAATGATTTTATGGCTGAAACTTATATTATGTAAAGCTATTTTCTTATGTATTTCGGTTGCGTATTTAGTTCCGCAACATGAAGCTTCGGGTTCATGCGTGGCTGGAACTAAATACCGCACTGAGAAATGGTTCCCTTTCTCACGTTTCCATGTTTTCATGGGTTCCAGGTTGGAGGCCGGGTGGAGTGCAAGGAAAGGATAAGCCCAGTAATGGCCATGTTTTGCTATGCTTTTGTGTGCTGTTGAGTAGTCGTTGATGTGTAAATTGTGCTTGTATGTTATGTAAATGTCTGCCTTGTGTGTTGCTATGATTGAACTGAATTATATAAAGGGTTGGGACTTGATAAACTGAAGGGAACGGGTGCCTTTATGGCTGGATGTTTACAAATACAAGAGAGGGCATGCTGAAATTTTCATTTACATGATGTACAAGCAGTGGTTGTTGGTCCTGGGACAGTGTTGCTGCCATAAGTATAGTAAATACATGGTAAATTGTGCTGGAAATAGGATGGTAAGCCTTGCGGCTGCACGCGGCGCGTGTAGTCGCGGCGGGATCTGTCATGCCCGAGGCAGCGGGGTGTGACATAAATAAGGACTTGTTTATTTATGTATGCCAAGAAATAATGAAGTAAATAATCACAACGTGTATGTTGAATAAAATTAGCTGGTGTCGTATTCATATTTTTAGGGAAAAAGAAAAGCTGGATATTCTGGCTGTAAACAATTTTTTTTTCTGACGTAAACGAATAAAATTAAATGACATTTTTTTACTAAGGCAGATTTTGAAATTCTAGTCCATACAAGTTATTTTCCCTTCTCCGAGACCTTGATAGTAGCTATGTTCGTACAAGAGTTGAATTATGAAATGAAACCTTGAGGGATAGGAATTTCAAACCCCGGTTATAGCCTTATAGGATCAGGATGGTTAGTTTTCAAATTCAAGCCTTTACAAGTGTTTTTTTTTTTTTTGGAAATTAAAGCTTTTAAAGGGTCGGAGTTCTAAATTTGGACCATTGGTTTCTCTCTTTTTGTATTTTTTTTTCCAACTAAGAATGAGTAGAGCCGGATTTTTATGTCTCATATCCTTCCAAAATATTAGATATTTATTTATTTATTCTAAAAAAAAATAATTTAGAAATTTACATTTATCGAACAAAAAGTTTCAGCTTAAAAGTTTGTAATCGAGATGCACAGTTTTTGTGAACTATTGTGAGTTTGTGACCTTGTGTAGTGATGGTTTCTGGATTGTAGTTAAGTATTAAATTTTGTGATGTGAAACCTTGTCTTTTTAGGGCTCCTACAAATTGCTCGAAAATTTCAAAACAAATAAAACATCAGTAAGAAAGAAACAAGAGGCTCGTTGACTCTGATGAATGGCACATTAATTCACCAAACTGGCATTTATAACTTTCAAAAGCTCGTTGACTAGTGACGCATGGGTAATTAATTAAATTAATTAATCGGATGGCATTTTTAAATTAAAAACGGAAGGGTTGAATTTAAAACATGTTTAATATGATTAAAAAATCTTGATACCTAATCCATCCATGTGAACACAGTTAAAATTAATAAGTTTTTTGTTGTTTGTAGTTATAAATTTATAATAAAAAGAAAATAGCATAGAATTTCACTAGTAACGCCTTGGGTCTTGCCACATTCCCACTCCCACCTCTAGGAAACGGAACAGTAAACGGAATGAAAGAACATATCGTTACCGAAATGGAACGGTAAACGAAATGACCTATTTCGCTTCCACTTCGACAAATAGTGCAGTTTTTAGTGTAAATCCATGTCAAACGTACAACGGAATGAAAGGGCATTTTTTTCTGAAACAGAATGAAAAATGAAATGAACCGGTTTATGAAACAGAACAGCAAATGGAATGGCCGGCCCATTCCTTTCCCGTATAACACGTTAAAGGTCTACCTCTATCTCTGTTTGTTATCATGATGCGTATTATAATAGTAGATAATTCAACTCTAGATGTAGTTTTGACTCTTGAGTAATATGCTGAATACTTTGGAAATTGCTCCTTTGGGTTCAGATAAAAATATTCTTAAGCGATTCAATAACTCATTTCTTTCCTTTGATATACAAATATACAATTCTTAGCCAATCTATAGACTGTAAATACTTTTCAGCGTATGTTCTTTTGTTTCCATTATAACAGAAGCTTCATTTTAATGAAAAGAGAAGGCCATTTGGCCTTTACTTTTACTAAAATATAATACAGAGCCACTCATTGGAAATTAATGCGGTCAACTATTAACTTTGTTCAATGAAAGAGCATGTGCTCATGTTCACTCCATATTTCTAACAATAGTACGAAGATATTTTGAAATGCTGTCACTCACCGATACCATTCTGGTGAATTGGTTATATCCAATCAACCCTTTTAATCCCTAAATTGACCAATCTTACAGTTTGGTGAATTAAGAATTTTACACCATCTTCAAATATGTGTGTACAAATCCTTCGTAACAAAAAAAAATTGTAAATTTGTAAATTTGTACATTCAGATAACTAAAAAAAATTTGTAAACGTAATTACAAAGAGGAATATTCACTTAATGAATAAAAGAATACATTATTAACTAATTAATCAATCTCTTTTCTAACTATTACAAATCAATTGATGTAGTTTCCCTTTAAGTCATGAAATATAATTGTAATAACAAGTAAGACTTTCAATCAGAGAGGCGGATTGTATTTGTGATGATAAAGGCACCAGTGATGGTGCAGGCGTTTGAGTGGTGAAGGTAAATAGGTGTAAAACAGCTGAATGATGAGAGCTGAGAGGTAATTGCAATAATGGTGAGGGTAACACTGAATTAATATGACTGCGGAGATGGCGGCAATGGTGAGTGTGAAGATGAAGGGGCTTTTGAAGGTGAAGGTAAAGGTGATTTGGATGGTGATCACAATGGAGAAGGTGAAGGTGTTTTTGATGGTGAAGGCGAAGGTGATCTTGATGGTGCCCGTAATGGAGAGGGTGAAGGTGATCTTGATGGTGCCTGTAATGGTGAGGGTGAAGGCGAAGGTGATCTTGACGGTGCCTGTAATGGCGAGGGTGAAGGCGATCTTGATGGTGATGGTGAAGGTGAAGGAGATTTTGATGGTGATGTCAACGGCGAGGGTGATTTTGATGGTGATGGCAATGGCGAGGGTGAAGGTGAACTAGATTTTGGTGTTGATGGAGAAGGAGAGGATGAAGGTGAGGGTGATTTTGATGGTGGTGATAATGGTGAATGCGAAGGTGAAGGTGAGGATGATTTTGATGGTGATGGTGCCGGCAAGGATGAAGGTGATTTTGATGGTGATGGCAATGGAGAGGGTGAAGGTGAAGGTGATTTAGAGGGTGATTTTAATGGCGAAGGAGAAGGTGAAGGTGATTTTGATGGTGATGACAATGGAGAGAGAGAAGGCGAAGGTGATTTAGAGGCCGATGGTGTTGGTGAAGGAGAAGGTGACGGTGATTTTGCCGGTGATGGTGCCAGCAAGGGTGAAGGTGACTTTGATGGTGATGGCAATGGAGAGGGTGAAGGTGAAGGTGATTTAGAGGGTGATTGTAATGGTGAAGGAGAAGGTGAAGGTGATTTTGCTGGTGATGGTAATGGAGAGAGTGAAGGCGAAGGTGATTTAGAGGCCGATGGTGTTGGGGAAGGAGAAGGTGACGGTGATTTTGTCGGTGATGGCACAGGTGGAGACGAAGGCAGCATTGCATTAAAGATGCTACAGTTCTTCCTGACTTCTCCAGCCTTACCTTCAAGCACTTCTACATTTCCTAACCTCACTAGTGCATCCACAAAAAGCTGAAAGAAGCTGGTCGCATTACTTGCCAGCATCTTGACGAAGTTTGCTGTTGAATTATCAAATGCCAGCTCCTCGTCTATCTGTAGAATACCTCTCCCAATTAGGAGTTGCTGGTAGTAGCTATTGTCGACGATAAATGATGTGTTTTGGTCCAAGAAGGCAGTACTGTCCTGATCCAATGGCTTTTGAGCTGGGCCACAAATCTGCTTAAGGTTTGCAAGGAGTTTTTGGTCCAGTGTCGGGTCAGGTGCACCCGTCCCATTGAAATTCTCCATCCGATCGCGAAAAAAGGTGCAGTGGGACACACCCACTGTGTGACCCCCCAACAGTATAACCATGTCATTAAGTGAAAATCCTTTTGAAGTGAAGAACTGTAGCGCTTCTGATACAGTGAGCGATGGACCCGGTAAGCTCACATCATTAGGGTCTGATCTAAGACCATCACGTCTGCCTGTTGGTATGGTGTAGTTTGGACCGCCGGATTGAACAACTGCATCTCGTGTGGCTAGTGCAATGATATCTGAACATGAGACAGTGTTAGGACAAATAGCCTCTAGTTTGGACTTGGCCTCATCAATTATATCAAAACCACGCACTGTTAGGTTTGGACCGGCACTTCGTTCTGATTGTGTGCTGTTGGTTGGCGCAATGAGAAGTGAAGCGTCACATCCCTAGCCAATCAAAATGAACATTAAAGATTGTATTGAATATTTACAATAGATATTAGAAAGTAAACTTTTTATAAGAAGCTGCGTCTGAGGGAGTTCCTTCCTGTAGTACTTGTATTTTTTTTTCTTTTTTTCTTTCTAAACTTGTACCGGAAATTTTTGGTTCAATGAAATTTGTAGGAAGACTATCGTCTACCTACCTTCAAAAAAAAAAAATCTTATATCTGATAGAAGCAGCTTTCAATGACACATACATTTACAGAAAGGATCCATACATATAAGTTAACACAACAGCAGTGAAACTTACATTAACAAAACAATCATGAAAGTACATTCGTAGAAGTGCAGCAGTGATGGTGCGGTCCGTTAAAAAGCGGTTTGAGATCACTGATTGAACAGTGGATTCAGCCTGAGGGCATGTAGTAGCGTAGAAACCCACTTGAAGGGCTGCTGAGGTCAGAGGAAGAAAAGCTAGAATGAATAAGAGAGCTTTCATGGTAACAACAGTCAACAGGAAATAGCTACGTCCTGCTGCTTCTTTCGAGTAGGATCTGCAAGGTTGAGCATTTTTATAAGAAGAAGCCAAAATGGGTATGCATGCATTGTTTTACTGTCCAGTACGGATTATTTTATTCTTGATTCTTTTGGAACGTTCCTCTCCTTTAATTGAGCTAATTAAGTTGTTGAAGTTTATCTAGAGTAGGTTCTTTTAAGCAAACCATTGTTTCTTTGTGTTTATTTGATAATGACTATTATTATATTAATCTGTCTTTAGTCTATGAATTAGAAATATTATGTTAAGCGATCCTTATGAGTTATATGACATTTTGAAGAAAATTAAGAGCTGTCGCAAACATTTCTCTAGGATATGTGAAACGGTAGCTTGATTTGAAAATAAATAAAACCAAGTCTGCCTAGGGACTATGTATTAATTTAGAATTAGAAATGTAAAGATTATTAAATGAGTGCTGACAGCTAGCATAAATTTCCACAGAAGAACCTAGCAACGCGTGGAGTCGTTGTGCCTCTTATGCCTTGTTTAAATATAAGCATGATCGTTCCACCACCACCTGTATGATATGTTGGAAATACTCAACTCAATTCACAATGATCATAGACAGAATAGAGAGAAAATTTTTTGTGGTGTGTAAATCTTGCTACACCATTTTCTATTTTTCTTTCATTACTTTATACTACTATTATATCTATTACATAGTAAGATATATATTTCCTAATACAATACTGCCTAGAATAACAATTGCTTTCTTATTTTCTAATTGCCATAAAACTAAAACATAACATATATGAATTAAGAAACAAATATTACCAAATACTAGTACTTAACAAAAAATAACTTTCTATGTTTGTATGCCATTGCTTCGGCATATTCTTGTCAATATACCGACACTACTAGTTTACCATAACATTCACTTCCCTAAGCTAGTCGTGTCGGCTTTCACATCAACTCCTCGGATCGGTTAATAATGGCGGCACCACATGCCTTAGCAATACAGTTGTTCTTTTTGGCTGCCTTCCAAGCTCATATTTTCTTCTCTTCTTCCAAGCCTTCTTCTTGTGCAACCGCTCGTCATGGTCAAAACGCTTTCCATAGCGCTCCTTTTTCTTGTAGTTTTGCTTATCAATCCTCTTTCCTTTGAGACCAAGCGCCTGTTGTGCAACTTGGCTTCGCTTCTTGACCTGTGTCCTTGCTTTTTTGACACGGTCCTTACCTATACTCATCTCCTTGATTGTCTCCCACGCCTCCTTTGCTAATTCCTTTCCAGCATTTGTCAACTTCACTTCATCTGGCACGGCTTGAGAGATCGCTGCCATGGCACCATGAACCTTCTCTACATCGACCGATGTGCTACCATCTAATGCTTCCCATACACATAGGGATCGCACGATGTTCTTCCTTTGTATAGCCCATAGGTCATACTTCTCATGGTTTAACATGGGGTATTGGATCGGCACACCACCTCCTCTCACCAATACTTTCAGTGGTGGAGTCTTCTTTGTCTCGTTGTTACTGTCTCCCATAACACTGCGCTCTGATACCAATTGTTGGAAATACTCAACTCAATTCACAATGATCACAGACAGAACAGAGAGAAATTTTTTTGTGGTGTGTAAATCTTGCTACACCATTTTCTGTTTTTCTTTCATTACTTTATACTACTATTATATCTATTACATAGTAAGAAATATATTTCCTAATACAATACTGCCTAGAATAACAATTGCTTTCTTATTTTCTAATTGCCATAAAACTAAAACATAACATATATGAATTAAGAAACAAATATTACCAAATACTAATACTTAACAAAAAATAACTTTCTATGTTTGTATGTCATTGCTTCGGCATATTCTTGTCAATATACTGACACTACTAGTTTACCATAACATGATATATAAATTTTAATTGAAGCACCGGCAAAAATGTTTATATATTAGCTTTATTGGACATGGTTGAATTTACCAGTTTATATAATTTACAAAATGACATTTAAGTTTGGCTAGTTATATCCCCCCCCCCCCAACACCCCGTTGGCTTAAAAATATAAAAAAAAAAATCCTGCTAATAATCACTGGGAAATAATTCACTCATGTTTTATGTATTGAAAGAGTGATCGCTGAGAAATAATTCGTATATTATGCATAAAAAAACAGTGAACTATATTACAATATACTACACGAAATTTGAATTAATATTCTCTAGATGATAATTAACATTCCCCAACATGAAACTTGATGACAAAAAACAAAATAAAAACCTTATTTCTCTTGTAACCATACCATGATGTTTATCGATTAATAGTATTCAGCATTGTGCAGCACCTTTATTTTCAGGTTAGGCTATTAGTTGAGATGCCATTAAGCAGTATCACATATTATTAATAACAACTATCACACAGTATTGTTGCTAGCTTCATGTGCCAGAGAGAGAGAGAGAGTTCCAAAAATGTGTTATGTGACCTGGAAAGCATGTTCCAAGAACCCAGAATTATCTCAGAGAATGTCTGAGAAGCTTCTCAACTAATTAATGGTTAAATTAATTCAACGATCAATTAGATTATTGCAATTATATATATTTGGAAGCATTTATAAACATGGACGTACAGAAAGTCAGAGCCGTGTATTTTCTTTTTTCAGACTAACTCATGAATTTCTGTTTTTCCAATTATTATTCAATTTAAAATAAACATATATACCAGATTCATTTGTTAAATGATATATGTTAACAAATAAATGTTGCACAGTACTTATTTTGGTATAAATAGTTTGGATTAGAAAAATAGATTTTACAATATTTTTTTAGGAAAAAAGTAGCTTCTTGAACTACCGTTTCATTATATGAAACAAAGAGTTGATACAGCACCAGACAAAACAAAACTAAAAAGAGTTACAGCCGAAACCCCCTCAGCTGCAAGTTGCCCACATGCCCTGATCAAAATCTCATTTTTTTAATATGGGATTTCATTTCATTTCATTTCGTTGGAAAATTCTTGATCAAAATGAATGGATTTGGTGTCATTTGATTGGGATTCCTATTTAATTAGATCCAACGAAATCCTACGAAATCCTATGAAATCAATTGAATTGAATTGAAATCCCGTGAAAAAATCATTTTGATCAGGGCCTAAACCTATACCCATTTTTCTTAAACCCATATATTCAACTATCTGTTCTGCTTTTAACGGTCAGTGACCTTGTGTAAACATCAAACAAACACAAACACAAACTTTTTAATAGAAAGATGTGGGCGGTGACCCCCATTTTATTCAAAAAAAAAAAAAAACAAAACAAACAAAACAAACAAACACAAACACAAGGAAAGTAAAGTAAAATTTGCACTCTTAATTAAGCAGGAATTATTCACGCTGCCACTTACACTACTAGTCCCCTCATGTTGACATCACTCTGCATGTTTGCTCCACCTGGCATTGGCAAATATGTATAAATGTCCCAAAATCTCAGGGTAATTTTAGAATAACATGTATAAACGTCCCAGAATCTCATGGTAATAAAGCAAGTTCAATATAATGAAATGAATCTGACAAACTTAGTTTACCAGTCTGTCTATAGAACAGATCTCGACACAGAACATCTTTTAAAGTTCGACGGGAAGCCACCAATTTTTATCAAAGTTAGATTTTCATTATTTCTTTTCAGTTTTCTGTCAAGAAAGAAGAATACTCCGTACCAATTAGCATTTATTAAACCGACCAACATTTCTTTTCACATGAAAAATAGAAAAATAAAATTATATAGTCGAATAAATAATGTAAAACATAGGCATAGGTAAGCTCTAACAGAAAAAATAGTAGTCTGCTACTGCTTCCATGGTTTCAACAATCTATCTGATATTTGGATATTTAATTTTCTAGACCGAAAAAACAAAAAGTTTGAATAGGAAAAGGACGGGAACCTCTACTGACGGTTAATTCTTCGAACCAAAAAAAAAAAAAAAATGTAGTCAGCTGATGATCGAAAGAAAAATATTGTGGGTTTAGTTCGTCTTGGGCGGCCCAATGGTTAACAGTTAGCCTTCTCAGTGCTGTGGAAACAGAGCAATTACTTGGGCCGTATGTCTCAGGGTTTTGGTCCGACCAGCTATTTTGTTGGACTGTTTGTTGTAGGCTCGTTAGTAGCTTACAGGTATAATTAAAGTTATCTTTTCTAGAATATAATTGCTAATATTGGTGCATGGTACTATTAAAAATGGTGACATAATAGATACATTTGGTATAAGTTGTATTACGAGTCAATTTATTACAATATATCAAATTATTATGAAAATCAAAATAGCAGATCATATCCATCTTTTTTAATAGTTTAGATAAATTGTGTAATCAAATTTAACTATAAATATATTTACATTTTTTTCCCTGATTTTTGATGGACATTTTGTTGATTGTTCAAATAAAATTTATCGCTAGTATATCCAATTCCCAATATATATATTGTTTTATTAATAGTAGGTATTCCTTGCTGGGTGGTTGTCAAAATAAAAAAATTCCTTGCTTGGTTAATTAATTAATGACTTGCATGATATATCAAAATAACAAATTAAACGTGACACGAAGACTTAATCCAGGTCAAACCATGCGAGCAGCCGGGAGACATAATTAAAAGGCAGGGTTAGGAACAGATACATAGTTAAAGGAAGACTCAAGACGATAGTCCTTTGATTGGGGATATATTGCAATAACAAATTGTATTACTTGGAAGCAATATATAACAATAAATAAGAGCACATTCAGGAATTGCAAAGAAAAAAATATCATTTGATCAAAGAATCTAATATTAGTCATAGCTAAGGCTTAAGATAGAGATTATGATAGCATAGGAGATGATGAAGGCAAATGTACGTAATGGTGCATCTCTGACAATAGTGACAGTACTTGTGCATAAGAGAGTGGTGGTAATAGCACAGGCTATTGCCATGGCGAGGGTGCTGGAGGCAAGTATGATGGTGTTGGAGCTGAGGGTAAAGCTGACGGTGAATTCGACTGGGGTGGCAATGATGAGGGTGCAGGTGGTAGCAATGGTGATGGTGAGGGTGGAACTGAAGGTGCAATTGGAGGCGACAAAGGCGGTGAAGGTGGCGGCACAGGCGATGATACAGGAGGAGGCAGCATGGAATTAAAGATGCTGCAGTTTTTCCTGATTTCCCCTGCAGTACCTTCGAGCACTTGCACATTTCCCATCCTCACGAGTGCATCTGCAAGAAGCTGCAAGAAGCCACTTGAATTACTTGCTAATGTCTTCACGAAGTTAGCTGTCGAACTATCAAATGCCAGCTCTTCATCTATCTGCAGAATACCCTTCCCAACCAGGAGTTGCTTGTAGTAGCTATTGTCGACGAAAAATGATGTGTTCTGATCCAAAAAGGCAGTTTTGTCCTGATTAAGAGGCTTTTGAACTGGACCACAAGTTTTGTTGAGCTTGGTCAGGAGCGTTCGGTTTAAGGTTGGATCGGGTAAACCTGACCCGTTAAAGTCCTGTAAACGGTCGCGAAAGAACACACAATGAGCCACACCCACCGTGTGACACCCGAGTAGTACGACCATGTCATTTAGGGAAATTCCTTTTGCTGTGAAGAATTGTAGTGCTTGTGATACAGTGAGTGACGGATTAGGTAGGTCGACATCATTAGGGTCTGATCTGAGGCCGTCACGTCTACCTGTTGGTACAGAATAGTTCAGGCCACCGGACTGAACGACCGCATCTCGTGTGGCTAGTGCAATGATATCTGCACACGAGACAGTGTTAGGACAAACAGCCTCTAGGTTCGACTTGATCTCAGCAATTATGTCGAAACCACGTACGGTTAGGTTTGGTCCAGCATCTTGCTCCGATGGTGTGTCATCTGTTGATGCAATGAGGATTGAAGCATCACAACCCTAGCCAATCACAATGAAAAGAACAACGCCATAATTGAGATTACAACAATAAAAAGGAAGCATATGTATTAAAAATTGCTATCTTATAATTTAGTATTAAAGTCTGTGAACTGGAAGACCAGCTTAAAAAACAAATATATTCTTATATAACAACTAGCACATTAGTTTCAACATATTCTTATTATTATGCATTAAACGCGCATTATGAATGCTTATGATGGATAACAAATATATATGGTACACATGATTCACAATAATAATGACACTCACATTAACAAAGCAATCATGAAAGTACATTCTTAACAGTGCGGCCGTGATGGAGAAGTCATTGAAAAAGCGGTTTTCGATCACTGATTCAACTATGGATTCGGCTTGTGGGCAGGAATTCTTATAAAACCCAACCTGAAGAGTTGCTAAGGTTAGAGGGAGAAAAGATAGAACGATCAAGAGAGTTCTCATGGTGAGAATAGAAAATGCCAATGCTTCTTACGAGTTGAGATGATATGAAATGTTCAAATTCGATCCTTATAAAGAAGCCAAGGCCTAGACATGCATGCATGGTCTTATTGCAGTTAAAAGATTATATTATAATTGTCCCTTTAAATTGGAAAAAAAAAAAACTAATGTAGTTGACTCAATTTTTTATGTTCATCTTCCGAAGGTTGCATTAGTTAAAATATTTGAGATTTAATGTGTAACACCCCATATTTATTTTACCGACTTTGACCAAGGTTGACCACTTTGACCGAAATATGACCTTTGACTAGTCAACAATTTTTACCTTTGAGCTTTGACCGAATGGAAAGGATAAAGTTTATGCAGCCTATTTCTTGTGAGTTTGACCACCGAATGAAATTGAGAAATCAAATAATATTGCCACCTCCTACTTTGACGTGTCACTTCTATATTCATCTTCCTTATTTTATTTGGACATTAGCTTCTCTCCTATTCGATAAACCGTCTCATATTCTTTCATTACAAGCACATTTGCTTCTTTTAAGCTTATGCTTCTCGTCATTTTTTCTAGTAAAGAAACCATCGAACCAATAACAATTTGATTATGGAATTTGAGTATTGATTATAATTTGATTAGTTCGGCCGATTGGATTCGAGTCTACGTCGCAATCGAGATAGTCGATTGGATTTGTCTATTGTTTCTGAACCACCCTGTCAGGTAACCGGACTTTTCTGTATTTAATTTCGTATTGATTGATTGATTGATTTGATTTATCGTTTAATTTTGATTGAATATATTTATCTGAATTGTGATTGGTATATTTTACGGGATATCGGAGTTTGGAATTGGATATGGAATTGCATCTGAATTTTGAGCCCTGATCCTCCTGAGTTCGGGGAGGGGCCGGTCCTGATCCTCCTGAGTTTGGGGAGGGACCACTCTGACTGACTGATTGACTGTCTGGACCCGATTATCTCCGTAAAATATATTATTTGTTCTGTGGATTAATCCGGTCTGATTGAACTTTGTTATATTAATTAAATGTAGAGAAGCTGCGTCGTTAAATAACCGGTTACTGAGGTTTGTACCTGACTCTGTTTGTTTTTTTCTATTGCGACGTAGGTTGACGGCCGTCGGATGGGTGCAGAAGATACCGTTTCAGCTCGCGCCCCGCGACCCGTCGGTGCGGGACGTGACATAATGTGGCCACTCGAGTACATACTACTATATAGCTACTATATAGTGCATGCATCATCCTGATTGCTTTTCCCTCTAATAGTGATATGATAAAATTTAGCTTTTGAATTTCTATATTTTCGAAAATAATGGTCTCAAATGATCACCTTATTTTATTATCTAAACATTAATAATTTCACACTATTAATCACCCTTCAAATAGACAAGTAAACACTTCCAAATTACAAAAAAGATAAATGATGGCCTTGAGAATAATCCTCCCTTTATTATCTATTTTAGAGATTAAGCATCATTATCATTTTTTTCCCCTTCATTACCATTATTTCCTTTACTATATATGCCTATTGGTTCTCCTTAAAAGAGGGAAACGATCCGGGCAAACAGAAAAGAACTCTTCTACATTAATCGTATAGAGTGAACTTTTTTGTGAATATCAATGGCACAACTTGTCAAGACAAATTCCATATGAACCCTGCAACGGTCGACTTGAAGGAAATTGCAAAGTTGACTTGAAATCGTATAAAGTATGAACAGAGGCTAAGTAAATGCTCAACACTAATTTGACATTACAGAGCTGGCACAATCTAATCATTAAGTGGTGATAACATAAATTTCCATAATCAAAATTAGTGAACGCGTAAAATGGAGTCGGTGCGCTTTGTATATGCCTGGTTCACATTACAAAAGGATAAATAATTCTCATCTAACCTCCAGAGACTTAAGTTGAAGTACCAATGATATGTATTATGTATATATATAATATAATACTATCTTGACTTTGGACCTGATTAAATGAATGATTATCTTAAAAGATTTTATTGTACCAAAAGGAAACATATTGTTTTTTTTCGTAGTAATGGTCTGATTTCCTATTCCTTTTGTTCAAAAGTCTAGTGAAACCACTATTTTTGGTTAAAAAAAAAATGAAAATATCATGTTACTCAAGTAAAGGAAAAAAAAAAAGCGGGTGTGCTATATATATATATATTTTGTAAGATTAAAACCTGATAATATATTTGCAATTAAATAGTGCATAGACATTAGGCTTCAATTTCAGCACCTAGAATCCTAGATGCTGTTGAGCATCATTTATTTGACCGTTGTCAACTAACGTATGGTAACGCTGCTTCCTGTGTCAGAGAAAGAAAGACTATTAAAATTTGATTATCTGAGCTGTAGAGCATGTTCTAAGCACCAAATTATTTAGGAGAATGTATCAGGAATTTCCCAACTAATGACCATATATAAATAAGTAATCAACAAGTATATAAATTATTAAGATTAGCTTGAAAGGAGGAGAGATAAAAACGTGGCATAATCCACTAAGTCAATCCTCCGCCAGTATGTTCAATCTCATTATATAATTATCCGACAAATTTGTTCTATTGTCGTTACAAGAATCAAGAGGAACAGCCAATAGTTTGATTAAAATATAAGACATGAAAGCCATTAATTGCCACCATCGCTGCCTTTTATTTTCTGCTTCAATATTTTTCCAAACTATATATGCAGAGTGTTCGGAAGAAAAGTACTACATAAATTCGCACTATTCCATTTAGTGAATCAACAGATAAAAATAAAACAAAAAAAAAAGGAAACTTGTACCAAAACAAAAGTTTGCTAGACGTGTTGAATTTAGACGTTGTATATACAACAAAAATTTGAAAACTGAACAATACATAAAGATATAGTATTAATTAAGTACGCTAAAAAAATGGTATTTTACATTGTCACAATTAATTAAATAATTTCCCGGAGTAAACGCAAACTTTTTTAACAATTAAAATTAACTATAAATATTTGTTCGAAGTCGATCATAAATATCTTTGTAAAACGTTTGCGAATCAACTGTGCAGAACGTTAACTTTAAAAAAAATATATACATACAACTTAAAATTATCAGATGATGTAAGAATTTAGACGAAAGTTCAAAGTTAGATATATCATTGTGCAGAAGCCTTTGATCGATAAAAGTCTCTTTCACGTTGTGGACTGCAATATATTCTTAAAACTTCAAAATGTTCATTTATTTCAAAGAAGAATAATATATTCCAATGCTCGATTCATTTTATTTGAACAAAATATAAATCTTGCTAAAGATTATAATATTTTTGTTTATGCAAGTTTGAAAATTGAATTTCTTCTTAGCTCTCATCGATAAATTTCAGAGTAAATTTAGGAATGCAACAATTACTAGCTATAATTCAAGTTGGTGCCGCATGTCAAAGACTCAAAATTGATCAATACGCAGGCATCCTTATCGCGGCAAACGTCGGAAACAGGTACAAGTGAAAGTGGGCATTGTCTCCCTGTGATTTTAAATTCAATTTATAAAATCTAAAATTTACATGCTAATTTCTTTAAAACTTTGAAAAAATTCTTATATTGCCCCCACGTGAGATGAAAAACAATTCTCTGCCCCTCTCGTCTCGTATTTCTAGCTCCGCCCATTTGGAATTAAATAAATTAATTAAAAAATATCATGTTGTAGATAAATTTAATTGCCTGATGTTTTTTTTCCCTTTTTATTTGGGTATTCAAGCCACGTAGGCATCCTTATTGGAACCAAATAAATAAGTTCAGAAAATCCTGTTGTAGATAAATTTTTGCCTGAGCCTTCGAAAAAAGAAAAGATAAATTTAATTGCCTGATCGGTACTATTTTTTTTTTTTTTTGATATTCAAGTCCCTAAGTAGGCATTCTTATCGGAGCTATAAAGTGATCGATTCAATTGACAATCATAAGGGGCTCTGTTTGAATGGTGTGAGAATAAGAGAAATAAGGGAAGAAGTATTGGAAAGTGTGTAACTTTGTGAATAGTTTGGATTGTTTATAATAAATTTATATCTAGAAAGAAGCTATTCTCTTATTCTTAGACTCATCCAAACACAACCAAGGAAAAGTCGACCATTTGGATCGAATTGAATATTGACATCTGGCCGACATCACACACTAAACTCAAACAAATTATTTCTTCAAAAACTTATCGTTGGGTCTATAGTCTTTCCCGATTGTCTGTTTAGAGAGGTAGAGATGGATTGAATTCAGATCTCTCTTTTTCTATTATTTTTATTCTTGCGGAGCAGATATCGGAGGGAGAACAAAAAGGTTATATTGTGCGAAAAAGAAAGACATGCAGCGGCCAACAAGATAGCATAGCATGTCAGGGTTTCGCTTCATTTTTTCCCCCTGATTTCTCTTCCAATTTTTCTTCTTGTCAATAATGAATCAAATGCAAATTTTGCATGAAATTCAAAAATATCGAATAATAGATAAAAACATTCAAAGTGCCTTAATAATCGATCAATAAAATTTCAGCAATAAATCACATTCTACTGTTTGGAAAAAATTATTATATTTTTTTAGGAAAACTTCGTGGAAGCCCTTAAGTTTTCAGTTTTCACAAACTGCCGCCATATGTACATTTTATTATTAAAACAAAGGTCTAACGGCAATTAAAACGTAATATTACGTTATAAAATATCGTGCATATATATTCCGTTAGATTTATTGTATAGTTATTTATCACTAGCACTACCCCAAATATATGCCTCCCTATTTCCGACTGTCAGTTAACTGTGCACTATATGGCCAATTAAGTGCAATAAAGTCAGAAAATTTGAGAAGTTTTGGTCTTATTCTAAACGCAAGAAGTTCCCTATGTCAGTTCCATAAAGGCCTTAATTGCTGCGCACTTTCATTGCTCGTCTCTCTTACCTCCATTTTTTTTTTTTTTTGGTCAACGGTTTTGAGAACTGGTGACTTTGTTTGATTTTTGTACTTTGTGATAGGCTGGTAGCCCACACCGCGTCACCGCATGCTAATTACTGCAAGAATGCCCCAAAAAATAGTTTAAATAATTCAATGATGTGTTTAAGTGTTTTCGACCAATAAAAATTTTTAAAAAAAATATACTGGGAGAGATGCTCATTAAAAAATGTTTAAAATGAAATAGCCTTAATTAGTATCGGTTCATTTGGGAGTGTGCATCTAAATGCTAACAAGACAAAGATTTGCTGATGGCAGAAAAAATTATGCCAATTTATTACAAGAAAGAAGAAAAAAAAACAGATAGAGAATAATGAAGATAGTATATCTTTAAAGAAAGGGAAATTAATTATTTACGTGCTATCTGCGCATTAATATCCATCAGCAGAAGAGATAAACCTCCAATTTCTGATGTGGAATCCATTATATTAAGGGTGGTGGATACATTGTAATCCTTTAAAAGCAGCCATATTTCATTGGCTAAATATGATAGAAACGCTTGGAATTTAGTTGGAAACGTATACAATGCCAGTGAAGTGCAATTAAAACGTATAGGAATCCAATTTTGACATTTTTCATGTTCTTTTTTTTTTCCTTAAAATTCTATCACCTGTTGTTTTGTACTTTAAAAATGGTTCATGAAGCTATAAACAGAGCTGGACTGATAATTTAAAGTATATATTAAGCTGATCTTATATATGTAGAGTTATGTACAGTTGTATATAGTGCACTCTTAAAATTTTGTCGCCTGTTCGGTTTATCGTTACATAGTATGTTGACCGCTAACACGCCTGTGAACATTTTGTTTTTCTTGAAATACTGACACATTTGACAGAATGTATGCATACACAACAAGTTCATCTAAATTTAGAAGGAAAAAAAAATCACTTGCTCATGTATGACAGATGTACGAGTCAGTTTGAATTTAATGTTTGCGCGCGAAGAAGAAAGTTAGTTCGTCGACCGTTGAAGCACGTGTGAACATTTGTATTTCGAAACGCCGACACAATATTCTGGCCGAATGTATGCATAAACAAAACAATACCTAAATTTGGAAAGAAAATGCAGTGTAATTTGTGTGCTTAACGTTAATATTTCTCCTAATTAACATGCACACAAGACATATCAGGGAATACAATTATTTGTAAAACCTATAAAATTGAAAACAATTAAGATTTTGGGGGTGACTTCGAGTTACATTTGCTGATTTGCAGAAATTGGTAAAGTTTTCTACCCTTTTATGGTTTGTTAACTTTTCACTTCGGAGTTCCGCTAGATTCACACACTAACGTTTCTTTGTCCCTTTAAGTGAGTTCTCTTACTTCACTTCCTTTACAAAAAATAATACAAGAGAACTTCTGATGGACAAGTGTCTGAAGTTTATGACCATATCAAACTGTTGAACTGTCACGTGTGTAAGACTGTAAAATTGTCACGTGTGTAAGACTGTAAAATTTGCTTGTGTGTGTTAAACAAAGTCATCGGCCGCACATCTGGTCTTTATTGTGCTCTCGTCAGTCTTTTAATTTCTACCCTCTACAAAATCACCGCCTTCTATATTCCTGAAGAAGTGTTACTGTGTTAGTGTAACCATGTCCTAAGAGAGAGCCAATTCATAGCGATTTTTGTTTTCCTGGAAAATTTTAGATGTCATCTTTGACGACGGAGAACATGACTAAAGCACTTGTTGTGGATGAGGACCTCATATGCCTCCATGTAGCATCAAAATTATTTGAAAATTTTAATTGCAAAGGTAGGTTTTTTTCCCCCTTCCTCAAAGAAATCCAATTTTGTGTTACTTCATCATTGACACCGAATTTGAACTTCTGTTTAATAAAAATTTACTAACTCCTCCTCGCACAAGTTTATAGACATTGGAAGAAAATTAAAAATTTTATCTTCAATTCTGGAAGTATCATCTGTCTAGTTTTTTTTTTTTTTTTGTAAAGTTGTTAATACTTGAAAAGCTTGATTTGCGCCTTTTGTGGCAAGTTCTGTTTATTAATGAAGATTAGGACTTATCCAAAAATTTTGAGTAATTTTGAATCTTTATACTTATCTTTTCTGTGCTATCAATTAGTGATTTTCTTCTCTTTCTTTAGTTAGAAATTACTTTCAAGTCTTGCCTTTTAAAACCTTGACAACGAGATTTGTGTATATTGAGCAGTTGTAGCTTTCAAAAGTGCTGCAGAGGCATTCTATGCTCTTCAAGGGAGCAAAGATGAAGAATACAACCTTGCTTTGATAGAAGTCCACGTCGGATCTACCGGATTCTCTAGTCTCACTGGTTTCGACCTCTTAGATCATATTCACAAGGAGAAAAACTTCCCTGTATTTAGTATGTTACTTACTATTTATTAAAAGCTCAAATTTGTTTTTTTTTTCTAATTTTTCTCTTAATCTATGGCTTAATATCAACTGTAGTTCTAATAGCCATAACTTTCTATATATATTAGCTAGCTATTAACTTTGTGATTTCGTAGCTATGTGTGCGCACAATGAGGATGAGCTCTTTTCTGAATGTGTGCAAAAAAAGGGTGCCTCGTTCCATTTTTCCAAGCCGCTAACAGAAGAGAGTATAAAGATTTTACAACAAAAAGTACTAGGAAAGAAGGAAAAGAGATATGTAGGAGAGGCTTCAGGTCATAGAGGCATTCCCTCAAATAAAAAATCTGCATCAGAGATAGTTCGTATTGATAGTGACAATGAAGAGTTGCACAGTAATGATCGAAGAAAGAAACGTACACGTGTGCGCTCGGGTCCTCAGCTTCACTCCAATAAGAATTTTGGAGGCATAGAAGCACGTCAAAACCAAAGTAAGGAATATATTAATTTATTTTGTTTATGATCTTTTTATGTCAAGTTAATATAAAACTTTTTTGTTATATTATAGGTTCGACTGCGGAAGACGTTATCGTAGTGAATGTTGTGAACCAGACTTCAAGCCATCTTCAGGCAAATTTAAATTTTTTCGTCTGATATATGTAGCATTAGATAACAATTTTTTTGTCTAACTATGTTAAAATCAAATTAAGATGTAATTTAATTGGAGTGATTCATTTTATAATCTACTTATTATAATACAGTGAGTTAAAACGCATATATACTCTCATGAAAAGCTGGATTTGCCATAGCTATACACAGTCCAATTTGCATGTCAGGCCCAATTTATTCTGTGTGATTTTATTTTCAAGTCAAGTGACATACGTGCACTTTGTTCTCAGTAAAGAAAAGAAAAATAGCATGATTTGTACTCTCTTCGTAATTTGTGGATTTTATCAGGATATATAGTCCATGTTGGCCAACTAGTTATAAGTTTGATCAATGTCATTGTCTGATATCCACATTAGAGAATTGGTACATGCACAAAGCCTAAACAGAGCTTACCTTCTAAAATTGCATACTGTTTGTACAACAATATTTCAAAATCTGACTTCTATTTTCTAAATTCAAAAGCAGGAAAATCAGAGAGCTGATAAAAATAATGGAAAAACAATCCTCCAAGGATCATCATCACAACAACCATCCTTCAGTTGCTTCATGTTGAACCCGCATTTCCACTATAATTTCCCCAAGACAGCATTCACACCACCATCTCCCGGATTAGCAGATGCCCCCTCTTTGTTTGTAGTGAATGGCAGCACAAATGCACCTCGTCCAGTTCACTCATACCCGCAAAATCCCTATGTTACAACTGCAACTTATCAAATTCCCCCGTACCCCCGATATCCCTTTGTTGGGCTCCGAATGGAACCTGATGGCAAGTTGTGTGGCTTGCCATGGAAAAATCTCGGTCAAGCTCGTGGATTGCACAATGTTGAGGATTCAGGTTCATTGAAACAAAAGTTTATCAACGAGGTAGATGGGAACAAAGAGGAATCAGTTGGGGATGACTTTATGACTCTCAGCAGGAACAAATTTGATGCGCGTGATCAATCTGAGGCATTAGAAAACCCCATACCTGATGCATTGCTGGGAGATAATTTAGGAGGTGATGTGTCAGGTTGCTCTGCTGGCAACGAACCAGAGATAGCAATGGATAACAATCTACTAGATGTTCTGCAAGATTTTGAAACACCAATTGGAGATGAGTTAGGAGGTGATATGCCTGGGTGCTCTGGCAAGGAACCAGAGATAGTAGTGGGTACCGATCTACCAGAGATTTTGCAAAACTTTGATACAGAAGATGGAGATAATTTTGGAGGAGATGTGCCTGGGTATTCTGACGACATTCAACCAGAAGTGGCAGATTGTACTGATCTATCAGAGTTTCTGCAAGACTTTGATATAGAGAACTTTGTCTTTGATGAAAGTTTATTGGATTTTGAGTTTTAGAAGCTGTTGTAGCTAAACTTTCATGACATGCAGAGTTTGTAATGTGGAGGCTAGGTATTAGTCTACCTATTTCTATGTATTTTCTCTGTTGAACTCTTGTTTGTGCAGTTATCAGTAGGTAAATGACTGTTATGTTTAGGGAAAGTTGAACCTTCGTTTAATTAGATTGCAGGAAATATATAGTCAGTTGCAATTAATAATTTAAATTTTCCTTAAAGAATCAAAAATTTATTTGATATCCAAACTCATGCCATTGGGAGATTCTTGCCATATATAAGCCAGAAAATCGAATTGGCTGAAGCTTTAAGCTTCTAGGGACCATTTGGATATAAATTTCAAACTAGAAAATTTTCGTACTTTCGGAGACGTTTGATTATATATATTCCTTACACCTAGCGGGCTAGCATACAAGTATATAAACCATGTACTAATTTTACCTTGTTTAAATATTGCAACCACATTCAACTTGTTAATTTATTCCTGGATATGTTTATTCTCAATTATTACCGACCACAAGCAACTTTTGCTATTTTCTGGATTAGCAAAACCCCACCGATTGTTATTCTCTCTCTCGGTTAGGGTTTAGTGTCAAATTGTCAATCAGCATTGGGTTGGATTTAAGTCTTTTCATGGGCTAAAATAGGCTTCAACACTTTAAACCATTTAAATTGGGTTCAAGTTTTCTAGAGAGAGAGTGTGAGTGTGAAACATTGTACAATTGGGCTCAAGTTTTGAATTTAGCAAGGGTTTAGATTTTGGGGATATTCAAGGTACATTTTGTCATAGGCGAGTAACTCCCTCTTTTTCAATGAAACAGGCCATTAGGCCTCTTTTTAAAAAATTAGTATCAACTATCATCTACTTTTACTTCCGCCTAACTAAATTTGGAAGTTACTAGTGTTAATCTTCAAAACATTTCACCTCCATCCAACTATTAAAATATAAAATTGGATTAACATTAATATACTACATATATAATCTTCCGCCGCTGATAATTTTACCCAAGTAATTTATTGTTGAGAGTCTAAGACTATCGTAACAACCTCAAAATATTACATAAACATGAAGGATTTCTGTAATGAATGATAGGATAGATCCATTTTTCTAAATGGAATCAATCGGATTGTCATAAGCCGTTTGATGTTCAATCAAAATGAGTGATACTCTCTGAATGAATCTGAAAATTTATATATGGCCTAAATCCTAAAGCGTTTCTAGTGGGATACAGAATTCTAGTACAAATTACTTGCCAACAAGAATATTAGTACAAATTTTAAATTAGTTGTTTTAGGTGTTGCCATTATGGAAAAATAAAGCGAACTTGCGGCTACAATAAACTTCAATATAATACCAATCATATATGCACCAACCATGCCTTAATGGATGGAGAGAACGGCTATAACCATCATTACTCCCATTCATGATCCGTAGTATCTTTTAATTATAATATTTGTAGTAAGTACGAATGTATGATCATAGACGACGAGTATCAAAGCCACCAACTCACACTTGGCTTACTACTATGTTAAAGCAATATTCAAAATCTATCTAGTACAAACTCATCATGATTTGAAATTTTGGAACTTGCATATAATATTTTTAATTAAAGTGTGAAAATAAAGTTCAAACATCTGAGTCGCCAATAATAATTTGAATGATTACTAGATTCATAAAATTTCAACCAAGTAATTTAGTAGAAAAATTGCAGATAATGCTTTATTTAAAAGAAATTATGTTTTATTAGTGCCACAAAAGTTAAATTTAATTTTTATCAAACAGATTGTTTGATTTTTCAATCAATTCAAATCTAATTTAAAATCATAATATTATCAAAATTAATCGCTTTGCTCTAGATATTGTCAAAAAGTACTCATTCGAAACTTAATTAGTTTTACAAAGTCAAAATAACGAGTCAGATACATATTGTTGAAATGCATTTTATGCACTTGTTGAGATATACACCTAAATCTAAAGAGGAGGGCTTCATATATGCATTTAAACAATTTATCCGTCTGAAGTTAGCTGTTGGACTAAATTTTATTTCCTGTGCTTGTAAACAATTTACGGTTTGCTTTAATATATATAATTAGGCCCACGGGCTTGTTCTTAAAAAAAATAAATAAATAAACAATTTATATGTGTTATCTGTATCATTCTGAACTTGGAAAAACAAATTTCAAGCAACTATATTTGGCAATATTTAGATAACAGTGCTTAATTTTTTATTTATTTAAATTTAAAATTTGACTTAAATTGTTCGGAAAACTAAAAAATCCATACAACTTTCTTAAATATATATAGTAGCAGTATATAGACTGTATTAAAGCTGAAGTATCATCAACTACGAGCATAAGAAAATTCTTAAAAAATAGACTACTTTAAGATAATTTCTATGCGGGATTTCATTTCATTGGAATTGATTTCTCGAGATTTTATTGAATCTAATAATATGAAAATTCGGACCAAATCGAAATGACCTCAAATCCATCTATTTTGATAAAAAAAATTTCTAATGAAATGAAATCCTAAAAATTACCATTTTTAATCAGGGCCTAAAAGTATGCACATTGCGCTTGTTAGCGGCTTTCCAATCATTAAACCTAGGCTACTTTTTTCTAATTAAATTTCAAAAGTTTCTTTCGCCTTACTAATATATAAGCACAATCACAATGACACTTGTCCCAAACACATCAAACTAGCCTCCGAAAGGAAAACACAAAATCTCCGAAAGAGATCGCCATGGAAAAACATAGCAACATAAAGAACATTGTTATAGCTCTTCTCACACCTCTTCCTTCTATTCTCTTCTACCTCTCATTTCTCCATAACCATTCTTCATTTCCTCGTTCAAACATCTGGTCATTTTGCTATGAGCACCCTCTACTTCTTGCAAATATCCTTTTCTTCTTCAATGTCGATCTCCTCTTCTGGCTCATTGGTCTCCTTCTATCCAACAATTGGGTATGTAAACAACCCAATTTAAGATAATGGTTTCTTGATTTCGTAATAATAACCTGGAATTTACTATTTATTTCAATTTGTTGTTACTTTGTAGTTAATTGACCTGTATTGGACTGTGATACCAATACTCCTGGTACACTACTTCTCAAGCCATCCTAATAGCAAAGGCAATTCACTGAGATCAACCATTGCTATTCTATTGACTTGGGTTTGGAGCATAAGGTTAACTCATAATTACTTCAGAAGAGAGAAATGGGAGTGGGGAAAGAGAGAAGATTGGAGATTTAGTGATATGAGGAAGCAGTATGGTAAGAACTGGTGGTGGATTTCTTTCTTTGCGGTGTATCTCTCCCAACAGGTACAAATTAATTAGTGATTTGTGAAGTTGGCATTTATATTGGCTGGTTTGCATACATGCATACCTTGTGTTTGTGAAAATGTCTATGTGGTTTTTGGGGATTAGTATGAGAGTTTCAGAAAATTATTTGTTATCTGACTCCTTTTTTAGGTTCACCAAATTGTGGTTTCATTCGACTATGTAAGTTGAGTGCAATATTTTGTGCCATTCAGGGTTCCTACTTTGTTCAGAAAAAGAATGGTTGAGTGCATTATGGGATTATACACCTGTATGGTGCCAGTACAGAACTATAAATAGCATCTGTAGCTAACAAATCTTTCTCTGGCAGGTATTTATAATTGGTATCTGTCTTCCCATGTTTGCCATCCATGCAAGCGACCAACCATGTGGCATCTATGATTTAGTCGCACTGGTAACATGCATTACTGGCATAACGGTAGCATATTTTGCTGATACTCAGCTGCATGAATTTGTGACCAGAAATGAAACTTCAAAGAAACTGGGTATGCCAATTATAGCAAACCTCGAGACAGGTCTATGGAGGTATTCGCGTCACCCCAATTACTTTGGAGAACAACTGTTTTGGTGGGGTTTGTACCTTTTTGCTTGGAATTTGGGGTATACTTGGATGTTTGTAGGGCCCTTGGTTAATAGCATGTGTTTAGGTTATGTCACAGTGCTGGTAGAAAGGCGCATGGTTGAGAAAGAATACCGTGCCGAGGCATACCGACAGTTCCAGAAAAGTACTTCTGTTTGGATCCCTTGGTTCAAAGGAAGTAAGATTGATGAAATCAAGGAGAAAAGTATGTAATTCCTCTCTTAAGGGTTTAATTAGTTGGCTCTGTTTTCTTTGCCTGTGCATTCCGGAGGTGTTATTAATTTCTAATCTGGTTATCATATGTAATAAAAAAAAATATGTGATGTGCAAAGTGAAATAATTGTATAATTCAAGATCTCTAGTTAATATTTGCAATTTTTCGAGATTTCTTTTTAGTCTAGGGCCAAAGAATGACGTTTGTTGAGTGGAGGTCATGAGAGTTCAAAAAATATGTTTAAAAGATTCTTTGTGGATATTTTAAAGTTGAGACTTGAGATACTTGACACTCATTTTTATCTTAATAATTTTGCAGCTAAATAGCAAACTTAGGCTTAGTATAAACTTTCTTAGTTTTGGTACCAAATAATTCTTCCAAGGCCTTTTTAAGCTAATTGCAAAGAACAAAACACAACTAAGCACATCTCATTATCAAAATTAAATTCACTTTATCCACGCCAACAATAAGGAATATCGTCACTGTAAATTGAAAAGAATCAAAAAAATAAACGACATCACATAAAATTGGTTACAAATGAATTTAATCAGTTGGTAGGCTTGGATTCTTCCTCCTTGGTCTCTTCCGTCTTGGATTCCTTGGTCTCTTCAGCCTTCTCTTCTTCCTTCTTGGGCTCGGCAGCAGTCTCGACTGGTGTCTCGCTCAAGGCAGGAGCTAATTCTTTAACAGCAGTTGGAGTTGACACCTCAGCTACGGTTTCTTCGGGTTTGGTTTCTGAGAGGTCGACCAAGGGTGCCTCGACAGCATCAGTCTTTTCCTAATAAAATTACATTTGAATAATTAATTCACACTGGCAGAAAAATATAACATATGCAGTATGTCTGGTACAATGCAAATTAAAAGCGATGACAATGTGAAAAAGATTGTTGAACCTCAGTGGGGTTGGTGATGGTGGCATGGACGGAGGAGTCTTCGGCTGGTGGAGCTGCGGGGCTGGGGCCGTTCACTTCCTTTGGTCGGCTGGCACAGGCACCCATCCTTATTGGCTCCTTGTCACCTGTTACACCCCCTGGGATTGTTTTTAATTTATGTTTGAGGAAGAATGATTTCCACATTCTCTGAATGGCATTTTATAGGGAAAAATCATATTGTAGTGTATAATTTTGGGCACTGAGATAACGTGATTGGTGGTCGAGATTTGGAGGAGAGTAATCAACAGCTATGTATTTCCTTAAAATGGCTCACTCATGAGTTGGTAACCGTTAAATTCAATGGGAATTTCTCTGTACAGATTTGACCTTCTTATTGGCAATGCATCAAGACAGAATAGGATAGAGGATCTGTTTGGTTAGAATTTGCTGGACTCAATATGAATTGATACTTGAGAGTACTGCGGCCAAAATGATAAAAATAAATAAATAAATGAGATTTGACCATGTCACTTCCACACAAGCTTTTAAATTTCGGTTTTTTCGGTATGACGGTCCAGGTCCCCATGTTATTTCGATGTTATAACGGTGTAGAAATAACTGAAATAACGCGTTATATCGCCGAAATAACTGAAATAACGCATTACGTCATTTTCTCAATTAAGACTGTAACGTTCATGTGGTTTGACACAGAATACCGCTATTTCTGTTATTTCGCCGAAATTTAGAAGCTTCTTCCACAATCCACATTAATGCTGAGCCGCCTACCAAGATGAGGTGGCTGATAAGGCAAATAATTAGATTAGCATATATTGACTCAAAGTCAAAGTTGAGAGGCCCCTTTCACACTCTATAGTCACTAGATGTGTATATATTATATTGAGGATTGTACCTATTTAACCATTGCCATTCCTAGATCCAGTCCAGAATCAGAGAAAAATGGCACTCAGCAACCACTTTCGCATTCTGCTGTTCATGACCATCTTTTCTTTTCTTCTTGTTGCACCATATGCTCGCAGAACTGGTACAGGACCATGCCCCGGCGGGTCCCAGGCTGCTACCGACTCTACCACCTGCACCATAAACTGCTTCCGTGCCGATCCAGTATGTGGGGTCAACGGTGTGACGTACTCATGTGGTTGTCCTGAAGCAGCGTGCAACCATGTTGCTGTGGCATATCGTGGGGCATGTCGAAACAATGGCAGATCTGGTGTGCTTTCTCCTTGATAGAGCTTAGCTAGACTGAGTTTCAACTTTCAAGTCATTAGATGAGTCAAGCATCAAATTTGGGGGATCTTGATCTAGGTTAAACTAATGGTCAAAAAAGGATTACTTACTTTTGGTATCACTGCTTGCTTGTACTGCTATAAGTTCTCTTCCTGTTGAGAAAATAAACATTTTTGTAATCTTTCGACTTCAGAATCAAGTACTTTTCTGAATCTCTATACATTCTTAGCAAATACATGTTTTTTTTTTCTGTTTCCTTCAGGATCATTCTGAAAATATCATTTTGGAAACCTCAAAGATCTTCAAGCTCCTTTGCTGACCAAAATGTTAACAATCATTAACCTCCATGACTGTGTTTGAGAGAAAAAAGTCACTGCCGCTTCTCGTCGCTTATTTCAGAAGTCCTGTAAAACTGTTTTAACTTTTTAAGTATGAAACTGGTAAAAGCTGTCCTTCACAAAGAGATTTTACGAGGAAAAAATGTCGCCATTGACAAGTCAGAATATTTTTTTTTATTTGATTATTGGCACCGCCAATGTATGTAACACCATATAAATTCTTGCTAACACGACATAATTTGTGTTTCGTAAAGCACATCAGCTTTTCATTCTACTTCATGATGAACAAGTGAGATGAAGACGTAATAAAAAGAACACCTTACAAATTTTTAAATACAAATACAAATTAAAATCATGTTGGAAAACCAACAGAAACGGATATTTTCTGTAACAATAGCAATAACTCATGAGAAATTTCTAAACAATACAGGAATTTAATTTGCTTTTCATCTACTGCTAAATTATATATTAAGGTTTCTATTCCTCATCAGATAAATCTGCATATACTCATTTCAGTCGTCAACTGCTATAGCAGTACCCTGTAAAGCATAATATATGTCACAATTGTCTTAGAAATGCATAAATTATGGTACCTAATTGGGTGAAATTGTAGTGAGATACCATATGGAAAGGGGAAAGAAAGGATTCCACAAATATAATGGAATTAACAGGATAATACAGATGACACTTTAATCAAAGAAAGTCCAGAATAGGATAGAGGATCAGACTTGATTAGAATTGCTGGATTCAATATAAATTGAGACTTGAGAGTGTTGTGGCCGAAATGACACAAGTAGCAAATTATCGAGATTTGACCATGTTACCTTGACATTTATGTTGAGCCACCTACCTAGATTGTGTGGCTGGTAAGGTAATAATTAGATAAGTATGTATTGACTAAGAGGTCCCTTTCGCACTCAATAGTTACTGTATGTATTATATAAAGGATTACCTACTTAACTATTGTAGTTCCAAAATCCAGTCCAGAACAAGAGAAAGATGGCACTCAACAACCATTTTCTCATTTTGGTATCCATGATATTATTCTCTTTTCTCCTCTTTACGCCTTGTATTCACACAGCTGATACAGGGCCATGCCCAAGCGGGTCCCTGCTTGCTACCGACGCTGAGACCTGCACCATAGCCTGCTTGTTGCCTGATCCTGTGTGCGGGGTCAATGGCGTGACGTACACATGCGGCTGTCCAGAAGCAGAGTGCAATAATGTTACCGTGGCATATCGAGGGGAATGTCGAGACGATTGTGCTGTTTCTCCTTGATAGTACCTTAATAGGCTGAGTGTCCTGCCATAATTATTGATTTCTCTTTTTATTTTACCAACAGGTAGTTAATAAAAAAAAGTAATTTGCATTGAGATGTTTTAAGCGTTGGGTTTGAGTAGCTTCATCTAGATTAAATGTATGGGCCCAAAGCGATTACTAAGCTTAATATAGGTGCTTGTTTGTATTTCTTTATATTTCAGTAATGGTTTGAGGAAATAAACATGCTTATAATCTTCTGCTTTCTGCATGCTTTGCCTTCGGCACCATTTTTTAGTGGGAAGTTGATTCGGACACCCCTAATTTAGTCCGAGAATTCCGAAAAAGTTTTTAAGACAAAATTGCCCAAGCAGACTGGAAGTAATTACATACCCGCCCAAAAAAATTACCATAACATGCATCCAAGGCACTATTAATCGCCGTCGCTTGGGGAAAAAAAAAAGCAAACAACTGCGTCTTAAATCGGTGTCAAAAAATATGCTCTGTATTTTAATCAAATTATAAAAAAAAGGCGAAACAAACTCAAAATGGCATCGTGGGTGCCTTAAAACTATGACCAAATCATTCTCGTGTAGTCAATGAACATTGTATTTCTTCATGCCTTACACAATTATTAATATATTTTTCAAGCCAATTACTTCAGAATCAATTTCCAATAGTTAAATGATTTCTATAATTTCAAATCCCGCACAACCTCAGTGAGATGAAGATGAGAGGAGTATGAAGGGAACTGGTCGAGTGATCGAAAACGTGAGAATAGAAAACTAACATTGAGTTCAGTGCATTGTATTTGTGATCGCAGTAAGGCTCTGATCGGAACGCTGAAAATAATCGTACGATTTGGAAATGGAATTCGTACGATTTGGAAATGGAATTCGTGCGATTTGAAAAATGTGATCGGAAGAGAGGAGAACGGAAGAAAAGAAACGATTTCGTGTGATTTCACGAGCTTCAAATCCCGTACGGAATTCTCACCAAAAATGTCGAAATTTGGCAAGAATTCGTAGCTCACCGCTTCTCCTCCCTCTTTCTCTCTCCTCCGATTGGTGGCTGATCAAAAATCGCACGAAAATCCCAACTTCCTTCGCCGATCAACGGAAATGATTTCGAGCGAAAAGTCTTCTCTTTACTTTTCCGTTGAAATGAAATCTTTTCTCGTTCTTCTCTCTTCCGATCAGAGCCTAAATCAGAGGTGTGCAAATTGATTCCCTTTTTTTAGTTTACCATTTTGGAGACCTCAAAGATCTCTGAGCCCCTTTGCTGAACAAAACGTTAAGCATCATATTCTTCATTACTCTTTGTGAGGTGAAAAATGTCACTGCCTTTTTCTCGTCACTTATTTGAAAAGTTCATTAATACCGTATCCCACAAGGATTTAACTGGTAAAAACAGCCTTACACGCAATGCACACTACAGAGAACTTTGACAGATAACCAGACAATTTACAGCAAAAATATTGTGTAGAAAATAAAATATATCAAATCCTCTAATAAGACCCTATCATTTTTGTGTAACACCGCATAATTTTTGCGGCACAAAGCACGTCATTTTTTTATTCTGCTTCATGATCAACTAGTGAGATGAACACATAATAAAAAGAACCTCTTACAAAATTTTAAATACAAATACAAATCAAAATCTTGTTGGAAAACCAATCGAAACAGATGTTACATGTAACAATAGCAATAAGTAACTAATGAGATATTTCTAAACAATACAGGAATTAATAAGGTTTCTATTCCTCGTCGGATGAGCTCTGCATATAATCCTCTCCGTCATCACCACCTACAGAAGTATCCTGTACAACACCACAAGATTTGTCAGGATCGTCAGAGAAATGATAAACGATGGCAGCTAATTGAGCAAAACTGTAGTGAGATACCAAGTGAAAAGGGCGAAGAAAAGGATTCCACAAAAACAGTGATAGTATAGTAAAGACGAGACTTACAGCCATTTTGTCCCAATCCTTCAACTTTGAACCAAGCATGTAGCTATCTCGCAGCGGGGCCCATCCTAGTTCATTTGACTCTTCATCTACAGAAGGAGCCTAAAAATAACAAGAATAATTATTACTTTAAAATAGATGTGATGGATTACATGGGAAACTTCAAATTAGAAGTTCAAAAGTTTACCGATTGTTTCTTCAACTCAGATAAAAAGGTTTGCTTCCTTTGCTTGGCCAAAGCTGTATCAATTCAAACAAAATCATGAGATCAAAATTTTTTTATGACTTGATAGGCCATACTAAACGACATACAGAGGCCTGAGTGCTCCATTAGAAACTCTATATCAGTACAGTGCCCACAGGGTACATCAAACAATTTCAAAATAGTAATTTATTCAGAATCAAGATGTATTTTGTGAATTTTCAACTTTGGGCCCATCAGCTTAAACTAGTGACAACAAAGAAAAAGGGAAAAAAAAAAACTATAACAAAACATCAATTTTCTAACAAGTGATGAAAGCAACAAAAAAGAGTATAACTTCAATTACCTTTTGCATCCTTAGACGTCGAAGGATTCAGTCCCTTTTGAGGATTTTGAGCCTTGCTCACCTGCTCATCATAAAAAAGAACAATAAATATACAATTTCAGAACTAGGATTTACATACAACATCAAAAGGTATTCTCTTACAGCATTAAACAGCCGAACAACTGCACGCGCATCGTCAAACATATGCAGAAAAAAGAATAAAAAGAAGTTTAGTTTCTGCTTAAATATGAATACAAATATAAAAGATACAAAGAGCCAAGAACGGTTCATTCAATTACCTCCCTTTGTTGCAATACCAATCAACAGCTTTTCCTTCGCATCCAAGTAACTTTCAGGCTTCACATGCCCCTTCTCTTCCACCTAATATACCAAAAAATATATACGACTCAACATCCTATTCTTTGGATGAAGTGCATATAATGCAGATCTGGAAAAGAGTACACACCAATTGTTTCTTCTTCCTGGCATGACCCTTTGTTTTATGTTCTTCCTCCTCCTCAGCTAGCTTTGCCACAACCAGCTTTTTGTGGGCTGCTAAGATGGGTCCCTTCAATAAACAAGTGCATCATTAGTATCAATATATGTGCTATCTATGTGGTTGACTAATGTAGCATGTATTTCAAAAGAAAGGTAAACTGCAAAATGATTCAAAACCCCTATGTAAAATTGCAAATTCATTTATCAATTCTAACAACTAATAAATTTATTTAAATAAATGAACGGCCTAAACAACTCGCTCTGACGGGCAGTCCAAAATAGGAATTGCTATGCGGATGGAATGTTCTGGAACCTTGTCAGGTTTAAACCCATGCCCATAAAAGTCTATAGCAACTCCGTCACAAAACCCAGTGGAAGATCCAGTAAGACTCTCGGGTATTCAATTAAATATTTTTTTCTCCTCAAAATTGAGCATATAGATACATACTATCTAGTTTTCTGTGAATTAAAATTGAACATCCAACATGTATATGATACTATTGTCTCATGTTAATCTTAAGAAACATCCTAGTTCTGGAATGGTAGAATAATTCCGCCAAATTAAAAACAAATTTAATTAATTCCATCAAAACGAGACACAGAAACCTGTCCTGTAAAAGTTCTCTATCTTTTGTAACATTATTTAGGCCTAACAGAAAAGAAATTAAAGAGAAAGAGAAGCAAACCAAGGGATCATTAGGTAGATTCTTCTTCATAATCTTCAAAAAAGCAATTTTAAAAGCTCTACATCCCTCAGAAAACCTCGTAATTCCACCATGCTCCTTTCCTTCTCCTTCTCCTTCGCTCCCACTCAAACCATCATCTCTATCATCCTCTTCATCTCTCCCTTCTCTCTCTTCTTCTTCGTCGGAGTCAGAGTCGGAGTCATACCTCTTGGCTCTCTTAGAAAACATTTGAAGCATTCTCTTGCTGGGTTTCTTTCGCTTTCTCGCCTCAGCCATGGCCGAGTTGCGTGGGCCCTTCAGCTTCTTGATGGGTTTCTTCGCCTTTAGCTTAGACTTTCGTTTTAGGGTTTTGGGTATTGATTGGGTGGAGGTGGTTGCCATGGTATCCATCTCACTCGCCATTGCGCACCGCCGACGAGGAGAGAGGCCAAATAGAAAGAGAAGCAGGGTTTATGTGCGAAGCGCTTTTGAAGTTCAAGTTCGATGTGCCTACGTTATTGTGCTCTAATCTATAGCGAGTCATTACGATCGAGAGTTTCGGCTTGAAATATCAATGACATAAATAACACATAATTAGTTACACAAGCTAATGCATGTATAATTGTATGCTTTCATGTATGTACATGTATAATGTATTGAGCCGGGCAGAGGCCTATTTCAATTATGGGCTTAAATAAATAGCTTAAAGTCATCAAAGTAAGCCTAGTTAAGTATAGCCTGCTTATCTTTTCAATTTCACTTATTAGTTATTTCGCATTTTATAAAAATTACAAATTCATCAAATAAAAAGGGAAATCATTATGTGCCATCTCTCCAAGCGCCATCCTGTGTCATTGCATTTGTATTTGTTCACTTAATTAATTTATATATTCAATTTGTATATTTGTGTTCACTTTATTCAATTTTAAATAAGATTTTATTTTTTGTATTGTTGTTTAGATTTTTATATGCATATTCACTTATTTGTTTATATATGCTCACTTTAATTATTTAAATATTCATTTTGTCTATTTTATATATTCACTTTGTTCAAGCAATGACAAGCGATTGCAAAATTGCAGATTGCATTATCATTTCTTAATAAGAAATTGCTCCTATTGAAATAAGGAATAGATCAAACTATACTTTTTTTTTATTTCGGTACATGGTTTATATCTGATAATTCAGTGGTTAAGTTTGAATTCGCAGCAACATGGCCTTAGAACAATGGAAAGAAACAACATTTCAGAAAAAGTTCATACATATATTCTTTTAAAGATATTGTCACAATAAAATATCTTTTTTTATCAATGCTAATTAACACATGAGGGGGGAAAAAATACAAGTCAAAAGAAATACTTGCAATCTTTTTTATTATTACTAAATGTCTCAAACTGCGGATGTCTGACTTTTATTACTCCAAATTGTATATATTCTGTTTCCAGTACCCCTTACTCATCATGCTTGCCTTTCTCTTCTTTTTCAATCTCAGAATGATGCTCTCCTTTTGATGTTCCTTTCTTCTCCTTATCTTTCTTCTTTCCATCCTTCTTCTTCTTCCCCTCCTTTTTCTTCTTGCTCTCTTTCTTCTTGTTTTTCCCTTTTTTACCCTTTCTATCCTCATCATCACTTTTGTCACTATCGCTGTCGCTGTCACTATCACTATCATCGCTGCTACTATCATCATCGAAATTGTCGGTTATTATTATGTGAACACCAGGATCCTCGGCAGTACAGCTCCCTTCAAGCATGATGGAATTGTTAACAGCCTGATAATTGCTATTTGTGTAGGCACTCATCGAGTTTTCATCACTGTGTATCATGCCTTGAGTATCCTCGAGTTCGTCCAAACTCGTTGCCTTCAATGCTGCGCCTTTGTTTTCCCCTGCCAATGTGATTATCCTGACACCTTGATCGGTGTCATGATGTGCATGATGGTTGTTCTCATGCTCCGATGTACCTTGACCGAGGGAAACTAGGCGATCAGTGAGCTTTGAGATCATCTCATGGATACCGCGCTCAGACGACCGTTGGGATTTTGCATTGGATGAAGCCATTTTCACTGTTATATAAATATAGAGTAACTGGTGAGGTTTAGTTTTCTGTTGTAGATTTTGGGTTGGTTTAATTTGAGTTTAGAAGAGATTGGTTTCTTATATTTATAGTTGTTGGAGAATGGTTCCTGTCTTCATATTGGACTGAGAACTAGCTGGATTAGATACCTTACATGGGAAAAACAGTAATGAACTAATTCTTGACAATGTTGGAGGAAAAGCATATCTTGCAGTTGAAGCTTGCTCTTCCAATCTCTTAACGAAGTTTTTTTATAAGGAGCCTATATTATCTCGCGTTAGAATTGAAACCACAAAGAATATAAATATTTATCGGATTTATTTTCATTTTTTATCCAAATTGTTAAGAAACAGGAGCTAATTGTTAGAATACCAGCCATTTATTTGTTAACTTGAATTTATTTTTTAATAAACATTTATATTGGAAGTATATTCAATAAACACCTAAAAATCACCAAAGCTCTCATGTCGTATTTTGCACAATTTAGTTAAAAAACAATCCAAAAAAGTTGTGCTTTTTGTAGAGAATTAGATTTTTGAGCCAAAAGCTGACTCAAAACCACGCTTACACTAAACAATGTGATTTAGTTGAGTGTTTCAGAAGCTCTTTTGCATCAACTTTATATATATTCAGTACCAGTTACATGAATCAGGTGTTTTGAATATATTTAGAGACATAATTTTGGTGATGTTTAGCAAATAAATGGATTCAACCAAATTCATTTGACAGGATTTCCGATTAAATTCTATAAAATTTTAATTTTGAAAGTTCAAATATTCGATTCAAACTGTTCAATATGATTTCCATATTAAAATCTTCTTGTTATCCATATTTACAATTTGTTAAATGTTTAACAAGTTTTTCGTATTTTTAAAACTTATTGTTTTGGAGGGTCCAGAATTAATTAGATTGACATATTCTAAAATTTCAAAAAACAAATAGAAAAAAGATTTAAAAAACATAAAATTTGCTCCTTAAAGAGATTTCTATATGGAGATCACATTGAATAGTTTGGATCAGTTATTTGAACTTTTAAACCTATTGTGCATACTAATGTACAGAAGCTTCGGTGCATACTGATCCGAACTCTTGGATCTGCTTCAAAATGACCGATCCAAACCTTCCAATATGATCTTCCTATTGAAATCTCCTTGCCGACCAAATTTTACATTTTTTCGATATTTTTAAGTATTTTTTTCGGATTTTTAAAAACAGCTATTTTTGAACGGTTCAGAAAAAATTAGATTAGCGATTTTTTAAAATTTGAAAAAAATACTTAAAAATTTCGAAAAAATATAAAATTTGGCCGGTAAGGAGATTATAACAAGGAGATCATATTGGACGGTTTGAATCGGTCATTTTGAAGCAGATCCAAAAATTCGGATCAGTATGCACCGAAACTTCCGTACATTAGTATGCACGATATGTTCTCTCAATGAATTTGATTGAATCAGCAAATAAATTGATTACAAAATGTGCAATACCGAATTTGCTTTATAGATCAAAATTGTTGCAACAAAGTAATCCTTATCGATCGGCGAAAAATCAGTTCATGAACATGCATTTAGTGATACTCCCAGCACGAACCGTTAAATCTTTCTCATAGGTACTATGTTGCGTTGGGTTTTAATTATTATACCGACTGTCGGTCTGGTATTTAGATCAGTTATTTCTCTCTTTTGTTTGCCCCGCTTTTTCAGTGTTCGGTATCAAAGGTACTGGGGTCTGTGGGTGCGTTGGGTTTAATTATTACACCGAGCATTAAGAACGTTAATTAATGTCTTTAGGATGATGAATTATGGCATTGTAACTCTAAATTCTCTAATAGAAAGCAAAAAGGGCAATTTCAAGGGCGCATGTGGGTATATAAATTCATAAAAGAGAATTGCTTGGAAACAAAACAACATAAATTTTAGGCCGCACACAAAACTGCACTCGTATTATTAATAATCTGTTTTTTTTTTAAATCTTAACTACCGCATTACTAGAATGTACCAATACCAAGTACATGAAAAGATTGTTGGATTAGCTTTGTTGTTTTTTTTTTTAACTATTCTAGTATTCTCCCATTTCTTGCATTGTGCTGTGTAATATGTAAATATATTTGAAAAGAAGTACAGTAGGGATAAAAATAAGCCAACCAGGAACTCGTCCGTTGACAAAACTAGGAACTCGTCTATTAATCAAGAGAGATGAACCACCAAAAGATACTTACAGCTGGTCATCTCACAGTCTCTCCTCTCTAGCAAAGCTCAACATAATAAAGCATATTTCAAAAGAAAAAAGAGGGTTATCTGATTGATTCGCTCCTAAACTCCTGCAAATCAAATCAGTAACCAACCTTTGTACAGTTGTAAATTACAAAGTCTATTGACCTATCATAATCCAAAGGCAGAACCCTAGAAGACAGGCTGAGCACAAGGCAACTGCACGGGCGAGAACACAACAGTGAGAGGTGCATGGTCAGAAAGGGAATAGTTGTCAGGCCACATCCCTTTCTCGACTTCAGGAGGGAACAGCACCGCATCTTTTACATTAAACCCAAATGTCAATGCCTCTCGTTCTTCTTCAGATTCATCTCTGACAATTAGTTTTTTCTCAGGACTGCTTGTTTGCTCAGGTTGATCCCACCATTTGGGGCCCTTCCAAATATTTCTCTGCACATCCACCCATTTAAAAATCAAAATTAGTGTGACTGATAACATAATAATTCTTTAGCAAAACAAGATTCTTATTTTTTTGGGCTGCAAAAGCAGAAAGTAGACTACACTGATTTCTAAAGGTAAACTTTGTACAGCTATAAGCAAAGGTGACTAAACATTTGGCCACAGATCCATTCATCATCATTTTGACTTTGCTTAACCTAACATAAAGCAAATGGCTACCCAAACAAATGGCCAGATATAAAAACTGCACTGTTTAAGATGGTGCTCCCATTAATTTTATGGTATTAAAGTATTTCAATTGCAAGTATGGAATAAGGAGGTAAAGTTACTCTTCAGAGTAAAAACAAAGTAAAGAACGAAAAGATCCATAGATTTTATTGGTTTCACGGTTTCACCTGAAATATATTAAAATCCATGGCACCATTGGAGTCGATGTCGATCTCGGCCCATAAATCCTGCATTTCTTCTGAAGTAAGCCCATATGGACCACTCAATCCCAGCTGTACATTCATGCACAAGAATATTTCTAAGTTATTATTTCTTTTTATGTAACAAAATAACAATTTCTATAAATCAACAAAAAGAAAAAAAAAATTGAGAGATTAAGAAACAAGATTACCTGACTGAGGGCTTGACAAAAGCCGGAAAATGTGACAAAATCAGCAGAGTCATTAGCCTTGAGATATGCGAATGCATCCTCTTCTGAAAGTGATTCTCCTTGTAAAAGGCACTAAAATATCAGGACAAAGAAAGAGATCAATTGGTGCATAGACATGATATTAGAATAAAAAATTGCACAAAAAAAAGTGTAAAGAAAAGTAAAAGGAGGTGAAGAAGTCAAACCTTGATCATAGCAAAGACAGCATGGTTCCAACTGGATTTGAGAGGTTTTCGATGTTTGTTTGGATTCAGAAGCCATATAAAGTCAACCCCACATATGTTTCCTCTATGGTTTCTATGGCTCACCCACTGTTTTGTACAGCCATGATAACATAATTATAAACAATATAAGTCAACAACTCAACATCAGAAATGAACTTTTGTCAAAAGTGATGTAAAGTTATTCTAGATATCTGCTGCTGAGAGAATTTTCTGATTGATGAGAAGCCAATAGCCATTGATAAGGAAAAATTGCTCTTTTGAGGAATTTATATTTATTAATTACCTTGTGGGCATCTGCATCACTGTCAGTATACTGATGAGCAGTGTCATAGGATGAAACAAAACCTTGAGATCTCAAAAATTTGTAGACATGACCCTTTTTACTTCCGTTCCAGTCCCTGCAAATTTCAAGATGTGTGCTTTATTATCACATTAGGTAAAATATAGGAGAAGATATTTAGACGAAAACAAAAACTTACCCACAGAGAATTATTGGCATTGGACTTAGTTTATGCTCTTCTTGGTACGATTCTATGCATTGAAGTATCTCATACACCTAAATAAAAATAAATAAATAAATAAATAATAATAATAATAATAAATAATTTAACAAATGTACTGGAAAATGCGACAAAAAAATTTCTCTGGGTGAATAACATTTCCATGAAAATTAAAACAATAATAATATACCTGCCTAAGGCGAATAATACAGAGGCTGTAATCGTGGGGAAACAACAGATGAGTATTCAAAATAAGCATCTGTTGCTTTATACTGCTGCTATTGTTGTTTCGGTACGACCAGAATGGTACCACTGATTCCACATGTAAGAGTTGTGCCACTCTGTCCCCAAAATCATTGAAATGCAGGTTTTTGTAGTTTACAACCTTGAAGGTATCTCTATGCACAGCAGTCAACAGACCTACATTTAAAAATTAACAAAATAAATGGTTAATATGGGCACACCCTAGAAATTGGGCCCATACTATAATGGCAGCCAAGACATGCCAGCTTTTTGCAATTTTTCAGTTTAGCAAAGATTTGATTCTGAGCCAGTCAGGTGCCTGCCTGTACAGTAGTGTATAATATATTTCTGTTCCAACAAACTGTTATGGGCATTCCCCAGAATTGCCACCAACACCCTTAACCCCCTTCATTTCAGAAATTAAAGCATGTTCGCCACTGGTAGATGATCATTTATTGTGTTCAGTATATATTCCTATTATGAAAACTACAAAATTTAATATTAGAAGGCAGGCATAAATACATGATCAAAGCTTCATATATCATGTATTCATGTATTTCTAAAATGGCTTCATTGTACAGTTTACCTAGTACTGCACATATCCAAGTCATGTTTTTCCTAGATCAAATTCCTTCAGCCTTTATTATAGGTCATAACCATAATGATATTCTGGAAACTCTTGAAAATGGAGCTCTCCATCTCAAGCAGAATGTTTTTGATATGATATAAAGCCTAAAACTGGAAAAATTATAAATAAGATCTTAAATCTTATTGTTATTCAAAACTTGGTCAAGGAAAATACCGTGACACATTGCTGAAACTGCATGTCCAGAAATTTGTTCTTGTAATTATGATAAAGTAATATTTTAATGATATGTACTGATTTTAAAGAAAGAAATTGGCGATACAATCATACATCAATGGAATAGTAATGTATTAAAAACTAAAATTTTGAACATACCATCGCCACGATTGTTTGCTCTAGCGAGCTTGAAGCTGATGTAACCAGCATCACCAAGTCTCTTTTCATACATATCAACCAGCTCTTCATTGCCCAACCAAACCTCCTGAAAATTTTACAGCAAAAAAATATCAAACAGTTGATATAATTAAAAATAAATAAATAAATTTTAAATGCATAAGAAAGAAATTTAATTATTAATCATACTTGAAGGCAGATTATGGAAGAGCAATCCTCTAATAAACGGTCGATAATCTTTTGGTTGCGGCTCAGCCAATATGCTTTGTACTGACTTTCTCTACAGCTCTGATCCTATTTCAGGAAAAAGATGAATTAGCATCCTAATTACTGACAAAAATAAAAGAAAAAAAATCTTTTCAATTTGTGGTAAGGTGGAACAAGAATATTTTGGAAGCTTTGAAACACATCCAGCAGCCTCTGACTTAGCATCTTCACACATTTCAGAGGTTTCCCTTACATTTATACATATGTCAATAATTATCTAAAAATAGAAAGAAGGGCGAAGACACAAAACCCCAGTTGCAGAGCAAGTAAAGTTTTATTGGAGCTATTTTCCACATTTAAATTTCCAATATTTAGCCTAAATATGTATATTTTGCATATGTATAATTCATTTTCAGCAATCCTGACCAAGAATATATAGACAACGACAGAAATGACCCAAATAGCAACCAAAAAAGCATGTACCAGAGAATACTAGAAGCTTGACGGGAAAAGAAAAATAAAGAAAGAAATTTCCCAATAATCTAAATTAGAACGAATAGCCTTTTAATCCATCAACAAGACTACACAATTACCACATTGACTGCAATATTCCCATGCCAACAGAAAGAAAATGACACATGGAAGATGGAACCCGCCCAACAAACCCAACTGGGACATATTTGTAATCATTGTCCCCCACCGCCACAAAAACTCAAGCACACCAAAATTTAAAAAAGAATGATAATCCTGATCACCTAATGCAGAAACATGGTCCCATTTTGTATTAAAGTCCGAAACAAAACACAATCACTTTTTAAATGCTAAATCTAATCAATCAAACGCTCTTAATTTCTACATTGACCAAACCCAGCCAATGATCATGACGTGGTGTAAAAAAGCACAAACAAAAACCCAAAAATTTTGACCAAACAATAAGAGAAAATCAGTCAATTGAGAATTACCTCGTGATCAAGTCTCTTGTAGATTGGCGCAAGAATGTTGAATGTAGTGCATGAAATACACCGCTCGGCTTTTCTAAACTTTCCCTGCAATTAAGTTTGGAATTGATAAGAGAACTGCTTTAAAACCAAATTAAACTCTTTCCCATGCTAGCTGAAATACTTTCAAAATTGCATCAGGAGAAAATATATAGATGCATTGGCATATGTTTTATTGATACATCTATTTCCTATCAATTATCAACCTATTCTATATATACTTTCTACAACTGAGTTTAATATAAGTCTCTAATTAGACCCATCAAATTGCTTGGCAATAGTCATAATCCTTTTCGCGAAATTTTAAGTATCACATCACAAAACACAAAAAACAAATGTATTCGACAGACAAAGAAGAAGCCAGATAAGAATTGAAAACAAGGAAACAATCTTTTGCTAAAAGATTTCTTTGGAATAGTTCCAAAAATAGTACTTAACCCTTATTGCATTCAAAGGAAATTCACAGAATTCGCGAGCGATCAAGAGAAATAGACGAAATTGACACTTACCATTAGAAGAGGTAACAAAGAGTGGAGGAGATAACACGGGAAGAGAAGGAGAGAAGAAGAGAAACGAATAACAAATGGTGAGAGTGCGAGGAGGGATTGATTGATTTTTGTGGGGAGAGAGCGATGGCAGCGGTGTAAAATTAGAGGAGTTATAATTGAGACAAGTTGCTCTAGAAAATTATGTGCCTCGGCTTTATATACACAGATGGGGTCATGGGGACATTTTATGAGGCAATCGGAAACGCCGTTTTTAACTCCCCTGCAATTAATACATTTCATGCGCTACAATTTTTAGTATTTCATATGTCAACGTATTATGAATGAAACCTTAATAGGGACGTCTTTCTATTATGAAAAATTAGTTCAAGCTGAAAGTAAATTTAGTACTGTTATATTAACATGGAATGTTGAAATTGCAGGAGTTATAGTAAATAAAATTGCAGAGATCTATTTTTATTGAAAAAAAAATTATGGAAAGAAAAAGAACCGGAAGAGTGAAGCGTTTATTTAACGACTGACCGGCGGGCAGGCAGGGTCAGGAAGAGTGGAAGGGCTGTAGCCGGTTACCCACCGTCTAGTCTCTTGAACCCTTCTTTTCATTGGCTTCTTTGCATCTAGATTCACACGTGGAATATCTACGTTATTCTACGGGAGTATCCACGGCACATAAGATAGGAGCAGACCGTTTTCTTCTTTTTAGAAAAAGATATGATTTTTTTCTTTTTTCATATGTTTCTCGTTTTCCAAATTATTTATTTAAGTATGTTTATTTTCAAATTTCAATTAAGTTATCAATTTGACAAAAATTCATCTCATCCAAAAAAAAATTTGTTATTTTTACATGTGCCTCGACTCCACTATGTTGGTGATTTCGACTCTAAACCAATCTAATATAACTATAATAAAAGGACACAATCCTAATTCTATTTATCAAGAGGTAGTGATCCAGCTACAAGACCAAAATTGCATAAATCACCCAAGCTAACAAAAAAAACTGAAGCAATACAAATAATCACAAATATAAAAAAAAAAAAACAGAAATTGATTACTACCGTATGCAGTTTTACCATCCCAGCCATCGCTAAATATAAAGTGAACATATACAGCAAACAAAGTGAACATATAGACAATCTAAGTGAACACATACAACCAAATAAGTTCAATGAAAATAAGTTGAATATGCGTGTAAACTTCTGAAAAAATAATGACAACACTTATTTATTTGTAAGTGTTCACTTAGGGTGTGTTTGGATTGTTGGAAGAAAGAAGAAGAAGAAGGAAGAAGAAGAAGAAGAAGAAAAATTATAAACAATCCAAACTCTTCACAAAGTTACACACTTTCCAATACTTCTTCCCACTTCTTCCCTTCTTCCCTTCTTCCCACACCCATCCAAACGCACCATTAGATCATCTATATGTTCACCTTATTTACTGTATATGGTCACTTTGTATTTAGCGATGGCTGGGATGGTATATTTGCCGATGGCACTTATAATTTCTGGAGACCAATACGAATAACTTCATTTAAACTCAAAGGACAAATCTCACTATAACGTAGAAAATAAAAAACAATACAACTGAGTTTCGTTCTTCCTCGTAGCATACGTAATTTTTGTGATATAAGGAAGCATAGTAAATACAAATATACAAATTTTTAAATCACAGATTTAAGTCCAAATGCAGATGATTTTTTTTTTCTTTTTCATACCACGTCCATACCAATTTTAATAATCGTAAAAAATAAAATATATATTTAAAATTATATAAATATATCTATATAAATTAAGTATTTTTGTATTTAAAATATATCTATATAAATTTAAGTATTTTTGTCTTCTTTTTGCTAGATATGTTCAAAATAAGTATATATTTATATAATATATATTAATTAGGAGCGAAAAATATTTTCTCTACTATAGTATGGCTCCTTTATTGATAAGCACGCTAGGATTTATTAACTGCCTTATTGAAATTGAGAAAAATTATAAAAAAAAATTGTTCTCCGTATAAAAAAAATATGTTAATTTTCTACACTATCCAAGTCGCATGCTGGATAAATACGTGATAATTAACTCATCTAATATTTTTTGTGCGAAAAATTAGACGTGTTTGGTATAAAGATACAGCAAGATTAAAGGCGCAGCTAAGACGTGTTTTGATATAACTTTTTGGGACACAGCATGCTACCTTTACGGCTTTACATGTCATATTTCTTCCGTTTTTCCCTTTTTTATATATATTTTTTTTTTGCTGGACTACAATTGCCATGCGGACGCACCAAAATAAAATATTTTTCTTCTCCCTCAGAAACTAGCCACATGGCACATGCTGACATGCACAGGCAGCATAGACAACTTGGCAAAGTAAAAGATAATTGGTGAGGTAAACCATAAACCAAATTAAAGGTTTAATCCACGTATGTAGGTCGTACCATTCCTTCAATTTTTTATTACTATAAGTTTGGGATTATTTTGGATGTTTTCATTGTTTCCGTGGCTGCTTTTTCAACCTAGGTCAAGAGCGCTGGGGATTCATCTGACGGTTGAATTGAAAGTCCCAAATTGCCACGTGTAAATTATCAATGCTTCCGTGCCAGGTCAAGATGAATTTTGAATTCCTCAAATTGAATTCCTTATTGATTGGTCCGGTAAAGCTGAATGTTGAATTCATCAAACCTGTATGTTGTGTCCAAAACTCCAAATTGAACTGTAATATACATGATTTTTTATATGGAAATGCTTACATCTTTACTACTTATAAAAGCACCAGTTCAAAGGTCTATCCAAATTTGAATCCAAAGGTGCAAACAATTGTTTACCCAATGCAATATAGACCATAGATTGATTATGATCTAATCGGATCAGTGGTCTGGATTGAATAACGAGTTAAAAGGTTTAAACCTTTCACATAGCGTGTTAACTTTCGCTGCTCTGGTTAAATTTTCGCAAGCGCCAACTTCAATTTGCGTAAAACCAGTGTTCGATTCTCGGTGACTTGTTTTGGTTTTTCATCAATTTTTTTCATTCGGCCCACATTTAATCCTCCGCTCTATGTGGTTTTTCGTCTGAACCCTCCTCTCCGCTCTAGGATTTTCTCCAGCGATCAAATCTCCTCTCCGCTCTCGATATGGCAACATATCTTTGATCCTCAACAGATATTTCCATTTTTTTATTTCTGTCGCATATCCATTCATCATAATCAAATCACCCAGATTGCCTTATCATAATCTCTCTTCCCACCTAAACCCAATCGATGAAAACCTAGATCGCAGCCGTACCCCCTCCTCGATTCAAGCCGCCTTGATCCAGCACGACCTGGATTCAATGGGCCATACCACATCCTCACGACGACCTCGCTCCTCTCAGTGTTGCTCGGGAAACAATTTGCGCTCCCTAGCTGACACCCAAACCTTATATGGTCCTCTTCGATTGTCAACTTCAAGATCCACATCGGCCAATGAAAGAATTGAACTGTGCTCATCCTCATACCGCTTGTACGACTACCGGAGACAAAGCCAAGAGGAAGCACTGATGCTTCGATTTCCATCGGTCGCACGTTGACACCCTAGCTGCCGATTCAGATCCGAGCTCATCTCAAATTCGACCCGTTTTGTCATAACTGACCCGCTTCGCATGAGGTGCCAAGGCTGTTGATCTTGATTGATGGGAAGAAGATGGGGTGCTGAGGAGATTGGTGCCGCTAAGAGTATGTTGTGGCCGAGGCTGAATCAGTATGTTGTGGAGTCGACCAGTGCTTTCATTGAGAAGGCCAAGGCTGCTGCTCAATTCAAGGTATATACTTTCTTCTCTTCTTCTCAATTTAGATCAATTATATAAAAGGAACTAAATTCTAATTGCTTGTGATAAATTACATTCAGAGCGGTGCCAAGAAGGTGGTCATCTCTGCTCCTAGCAAGGATGCACACCAATGTTTGTCATTGGAGTGAATGAAACCGATGCCAAGTCAGACATTGACATCGTTTCCATAGCCAGCTTCAACATCATCCCCATCAGCATTGGTGCCGCTAAGGTACTAAACCAAAATCTGGAACACACAAACCTAATTGATAAATATTCCACTGGAATTATAAACAATACAAAGTGATCTTATCTTAACATAAAAATTGCACAGGCTGTTGGCGAGGTGCTCCTAGCTTTGAATGGCAAGCTGACAGGTATTGCCTTTCGTGTCCCCATAGTCAACGTATCAGTGGTCGACCACATAGTCAGGCTTGAGAAAGCTGCCACCTATGATGAGATCAAGGCAACCATTAAGTAAGACATTGAGTTTGATTTATCATAATAACCTTGTTGTGTTGTATAATTATTAATATTTAATAGTTAAATAACACTTAATAACACATTACACTTATATTTAGTTGACAGGGCGGAGTTGGAGGGCAACTTGAAAGGAATCTTGGGATATGTCAAGGAGGATTTGGTATTTTGGTGTCAACCAATTTTGTCAGTGTCGTTTGGTGTTTGACCGACTGACCCCCCTCCCCACTCGAGTTCTCCTCTTCCATTCTGGGCTATCTCGGTTTGATTTCTCTATTTATTTCCTATTTTGTTTACTTTTGTTGTGCTAGAACTCATTTGATTTTGATTGTGCTCAAATCCAAATTGACATTTGCTTAATTGTGCTACTTGACAGTTTGAACGCGTGTTGTTTTGTGTGCTAAGTTAAATGCTTGATATGTGTGCTCGAGTTGGTCATTGCTGCTTAGATAATCTGTTAAGTGAATTTCTGAAGAAGGCTAACCCCAGATCCACTCCTCTCTTGCTGAGGTCACGTGCTTTGCCTAATTGATAGGCTTCAATCTCCAATATACTCCTATAAGGTTTTATATCTTGCTTCCTTTTGTAATTTTTTTTTTAATTCCTATTTTAGTTTCTACTCTTTGATTTTGGTATTCTGTAAGGTTTCATTATCTTTAGAAAATCAAGTTGGAAAGCCTAAAGTCCTGCGATGTTGAATAAGGAGGTTAGAAGTTAACTGCAGGAAGGGTGTTTTTCTGTTCAATAAAATACCCGAGTTAGAGAAGCCAACAAATATTAGGATAGACTGTTACGAGTTTGATTAGAGCCATAACTAAATTAGGATAGACTGTTACGCACGAATAAGTCAACAAAATAAATGGTGATCATCTCTTTAGAAAAACCATTACATGTACCAATGTACCAGTACCACCCATACCATACGATTAGAGAAGTTGCGTTTTGCCACTTTTAAATCATTCGTAATGTTTTATTTTTTTTTTTAGGCTTACTCTTCCCAACACATGGCTTCTTCCCTACAGCCATTGCATCAAGTCTTCAAACTCATCCCTACATGTGGGGAGCTCAGGTGTTGATTGAAATTTCTACTTCCTATTGTTGGTCATTGAAATTTTTAGGCTTGCAGAAATATGTAGGTCTAAATAGCAAGCAGTAAGTCAGTTTGTCTAGACCATGTTCTTTGAATTGTTTTATTGCTGGTTCATTGCTGCTTGATATGTATCAGTTTGTTTCATCTTTTTTTCATGTAAATTGTTTTACTCTCCCTTCTCTCTGTTTACTGTAAATGGACAAAGTTGACCTTAAATATTGATAATGGACAACGCTGGTGCCAAGCTCCCCTACTTCGAGCACTTCCACGCCTCTGACGGCTCCAACGTCGGCCTCACCTGCGACGACCAGCAGATCCAGGCTTGCCGAGCCTGAGGCGAGCCACCCACCACAAGGCCATTGAGCTCCTCATCGACCTGGCCTCCCTCCAGACGTCCTACTTCACTCTCGACAAGGCCATCAAGACCACCACCTGGAGGTAACTAGGTCATTCTCGACTTCCCTTTCTTCGATCAACTTCCCATTTTGAATTACCTCTCAAAACATAATTTTCGAATTATTTACTCAACTTCAGCCGCCAGATTTTCTTCTAACAATGCCTAATATCCAGCGCCGCCTCTACTATTTATGCCATATGTCCTTTATCTCATTCTCTGAATACGAAAGAGTGGGTATCAAACTATAGTTAGAATGAAAAGGGAATATTATTGCATAGATGTCTGCAGGAGTAAATTGAGAAGCTTCCCACAATCAGAAGCCTATGTTAATTATCCTGCACTCTCATGTGTTTGTGTGTTTGTTGGGGAGTAGTGATAGTCCAAAAATCCTTGGCCCTTGGCCCGCCTTTTGGAAGACCGTCCTAAAATCCGGACCGGCCCGGCCCTTTTGCCTTTCACTATTGGGGAGGGGGGGCTTTTACCACAATGCTTTTGCTAATTTACCATAATTTGCACTATCAAGGTTGTTGGTTTCATGTTTGTTATATGGTTTGTTAAACAAGAAGCTGAGTGAGGAGATATTGAGGAGTATAGTGATGGATGCAATGGAAATTGAGAATGAATTTGTGTGTGATGCATTGCCGGTGGCTCCTGTGGGGATGAATGCATTGTCCGTTTGATTGGATGGAACTGAAATTTGTTCTTTATTTTTTAGTAATTAATTTAGTGATGAAATGCCTATGAGGTGTTAGGAACAGTTTAGGGTTTCTTTAATTGTGATTTTCATACGGAGTTTGAATTGATTAAATGTTTCTCGTTTATTTCTTTGGGATAATATAAATAATTAGCCAATAATATATTTGTTCTGAGATTTCGTTATATGTTTGATGAAATGTTATATGAACGGGATTATATGTTTCTTTGTTGGTTTCAGCAAGAAGTACCTCTTGCATCTATATAGTCCCTCTTGCATTTTTCTTCTAATCTCTTACTGGTCTTGCATTTCCTAGCTTGGGGGATTCAGTATTAGCAATAGAAAAAGTAAAGTAAAGAGATTCTTTGAAAAGAAAATTCTGCAAGGATCTAAAAGGTCATAGCAAGATAACACATGCTTGACATCCCTGTACCACCATACCAATCGGTACCGATCCATATAACACGTGCATCTTGCTACCAAATAACTTATAACATGTATATGTGCTTATGTTAACTTGTAACTCTCTCTTGATATATCTCTTTGTATCCTTATAAATGATATATATTTAAGTCTAAGTTTTATTGTTTCAATTGATTACGTCTAGCGCGATTTTTAAGAACAAAAAAAGTTCACATATAAAAAGTACATATCAAAAGTCTTAATTTTTTAAAATATCTCAAATAAAAAATTGCCCGCACATTGAGCGGGCACTGCTGCTAGTATGATATAAGTATAACCTAGATGAAGACTTGGTTTAGTTTCGGACGCAGATTTTCTATTATTATTGTGGAACAGGACAGCAACAATGTGCCGTATCAAAAAAATACGTCACAGAAACAGATTTTGTTAGGAATATGATATATAATATAATATATATAGTACATATAGTTAGCCTTTTAAATTAAAATTATATGTCTATAAAAATTAAAAATTAATAATTATAATGAGAGTTCAACACTATTTTATCAAAATAACAAAATAAAAAAATATATATTATATATATCCTCTGTGTGTATATAGTTAAGATAAATCGATCGATACAATATCCAAGCTGCATCAATTTTGATATTAAACATGTATTCAATACATCTACCATTTGAGTTTTCAACTTCAGTATTATTACAAATTTACAATATTGATTGTGTCACCATAGATAAATTAAATTTGATTGTCAATATATTATATCATTTAGAAAACTATGTGTAAATTTCCGTTCACGATAGCAAATCAAATTTAAAAGATATTACATGACCTATAATTGTTTACGAGTGTTAACCAAGTTAAAATTAATATATTTTTATATTCTATAAAAAAATTAAAAATACTCAAATCACACACTTCCCACGTGTTGTAACTATTTACAAAATTTGAATCAATGACTTTAAGCTAGGCAGATATAATGCGCACAAACAGTGTTCTTAAAGAATGGTTTGGCAGCTAAGATTTATCACGAGTTCATTTTCTTATATTGTGTTAAGTAACAAGAGAGACTTTGTGGAAATTTGAGGACCCTCATCTTTTTCCATAAAATAATAAAAAGATAGATTTTCAAATTGTGTTGCAACATAAACACGGAAATGTCGGTTTGCAGTTGAGACGTGCACAGTAGGTACAGCTAGGGACAACTACAATCCCCACATGCAGCACCACAATCAAAACTAGTACAAAGGTCATAGATAATTAATGATGTGCTCTCTTTAATTATGAAGATTAGTTTAAGCACAGTACCAGACAATATTATCGTAAATCAAGAGAAAATGACAAGGATCAGCCCTATTTCGGTTGAATTCGTCATTACTACGTCATGATTAGCACACCCCTAGGTGTACGTATATACAAAAGCTGGCATGAATTAATGAATAGAATTTGATATGCTATTTTTTAATGTTGTTTTCATGAGAGTTGGAGATGGTGTTCTCTATATATTAGCATAAAGATTCCATCTTAATTTTCTTCAAAAAAAAAAAAAGTTCCATCTCAATTTCCCTGCTGACGTAACTTGAAAAGAGAGAGAGAAATCCAATTTAAATTTTGCGAAAAAGACTACAGGGCTTGTAATCTATACTACATATTAAAGCACGCATACCAAGAGGTGTAACACGCTAGATCTAGGACGTAAACAGATGTTTCTACCGTTCGATTGGTTTGATCTGCGGTTGGATATCAATTGCTAGCCGAAGCAACATCATTGCTTGGTTTTTAATCTAATATAAAAATAATAATAAATTGAATAACACATCTATTTGTATCGTTGATAAATTAAGAAACATATTTTTATTGTCTAACATTATTTTATTTCTTTATTTGCCCATATATGAGGGCATCTTATGCTAGTATGGATAATGGATTCTTTGGACTGGTGCCCTCTTTTTTTTTTTTGTGCGCTTTCAAATGCATCGGTTTCACTTTTATTTTAAAAAATTTAAATATCGAATCCAAACATTGATATTATTCTCTTTAAGAAGCGACGTATATTTATATAATTATTTATAAAGTTTGAAGTTTATTTGTTATTCAATCAAAAGACTAAAATAGAAACGAATCTTGTTAACTATAATATATTAATTCTAATACGTTTAAATTTTGGTCTCTTAATCGAGTCTCTTAATTGAATATCAAATGAACTTCAAATTTTATAAAATCGTATGCAAATGTGTGGCTGGTTTAAATTGAACAAGATCAATAATTTAAATTCAGCATTTGAATTTTAAATTTTAATATATAAGAAAAGTGAAATTGATGCAATTGGAGGCACCGAAAAAACGCACCTGATCCCTCCTCTTTTTTAAAATTAAATTTGGGAAGTGGTAACTACTCACATTGTAGGAATTTATAATTTTTGTAATAAGACTTTGGGAAGAACAACTAAAAAAGATGGAATATCAATTAGGTACTGATATATTTTTGGAGATATTGAGATCTTTTGAGGGGTTTGAATCGATTCTGAATGACTTAGATAAGTTTATTAATTAAATCTAGTTAAAATCGAGCTTGGGAGACATGGGACAACGGGGGTTGCAGGTAGTTTGCAATTGTGACGTGGCGTATTAATGGCGAATATTTATTTGATGGATAACGGTAAGACACTTCGAGCAGAGATGGCTAGTTCGTAATTGTCTCTATTCTTGTTCGTAAATCATAGTCCAAAGAAAAGAGTACTTTATAATCCAAAGATCCTTGTAAATATTTATAATTTAAAAAATATTGTCCTAGGTTCCGTTTGGATGGCTTCTTCCCGGAATAAGGAATAAGGAATAACCACTTTTTACCAATAAATTTATTTCTAACCATCCAAACTCTTCACAAAAGTTACACACTTCCCAATAAATTTATCCCTTCCCAATAAATTTCTTCCCTTCTTCCTTCTTCTTACCTTATTCTCAACGCATCCAAACGGAGCCCTAGTTAACATTATAAAAAAAGGAAAAAAAAATATACGGTTGAAAAAATGTCTTATGTCATTAAGCATTCAAGAAATTTGCTACGCTCTGAATAAATACGAAGTCAATTCAAATAACTTAGACATCCATGTATAGTGCGATAAGTTTCTTTATGGTATTATATTAATTTTTTTCTTCAAAACATAAGAATTTTTTTTTTTTTTAGAAAATCTTAGTGACTATTTGCGGTAAGCAGGTAACCATTTTTGATATTTGGTCAATTAAAGTATTAAAAATTGACCCAAGAATACTGATTGAATTATCCTTATTATCAAAGTCAAATTTCGGACCAACTTTTGAAGTTATCCAAGATTAGATCTGTCAATATTAACGTTTCGTTCCGTGTTCCGTTTCATTCCGTCGAAACGGAACGTTAAATGAAAGATGAAATGGGTTCCGTTTTCGGAAACGGAACTGAAATTTGTTAACGTAAATGAAATGGAACACAGAAATAGAACTGAAATTTATAAGAAATAGAGACGGAACGTTAAATAGAACAGATTTCTATTACGTTTGACGAAACAGAACAGAAATGAAATAACTATTTCGTTCTATTACCGAAACGGAACGGAAATAGAAATGATTATTCCGCTTCTGGTATAAACGTTTGACAGGCCTATCCAATACCTACTATTATTGGTTGACACTCGACAACAGTAAAAAGTAAAAACTAAAAACCGTCGCATAGGCGGAGCCCACTCAACAAGCACCTCAAATCAAAAACTGGCGGTGCTGCCTTTCGTTTTCAGTCGTTAGTTATGGTCTGGATGCTTAACACGTGAAGGCATGCGAAGCGTGTTTTGTTAGATATGTTTTGAGGAAATCTGGGCCCCGCGTTGCAGCCCTTGCGTGCCTCATAATGTGGAGTTATGTTCGGTGAAATTATCAATTTAATTATTTCAATCTTATATAGGTATAACAAAGGGGAGATGATCCGGACAACATTACATTTGGTGGCATAATATTTTTGGACAAAAATATCCCTTATTAATTCTGATTTCATTATATTTCTTTGAAGATTTTTTCTTATATCTTTCTTTAACTATATTACTTCTTAATTGTTCTATTTATACTGCAAATAAAAAATATCACTGTTATCCTTCATTAGAAAATTGCAAATTTCAGATTTAGATATATTAAATTTTTAAGTTCGATACTCCCTTTTTGAATTGAATTTCATGAAATAAACAAGACAATTAGTACTGAAGTTGTCAATATCTTGGAATATAATAACTGACTCAATCGAAACAAAGTTACCGTGCAAATAAATATTAACAAAAAGAAAATGAACATAAATTAAGTAAAAAGTTTAATGCAAAAAAATTTTGATCAATCAGATTGGGAACATGATATATAGGTTAGTTAGAATATAACGAAAAACGTTCAAATAAGGCAAAGATATGATAAATTATAGTCCAAAAAGAGAAATTTTGTTGCTCGGAAATAGAAGGGTAGTAGCGTCATTTCTTTAAATGATGATGTTGCTCGGAGATATTAACTGTTGTTCGGATCACCTCCCATAATAAAGATGTGTGTGGATAGGGCTGAAGGATGCAATTCAAAGAGTATCTATCTTGACATAAATACGTGCAAGTTAGAAGATGGCTTACCAAAAAGTGCCTCATTCTATGGGCGTAGTTAGAATTTTGTGTGAGTAGGATCAATAATATTTTTTTTAAAACATATGCATCACGTAATGTCTAATGTAAAAATAGCATAATAATAATTTTTAAATAAACAACTTTAAAATAATGTAACTTAAAAAAATCATGAAAAAGCAAATATATATTAATATAACAACAAAAGATCTTAAATAATAAATTCAATATATAAAATGATAATTCAAGAGTTAAGACAATAAAAAAAATACATCAATTTACTATAAATTTATTCATAATATTGCATAATATGTTCATCAAAAATCTCATTGAACATTTTTTCTATATTATATATAAATATAGGAGGATGGCTAACGTGTCATAGATGGCACAGAGGGTCCCGTGCCATAGAGTCGTTTTTCGAGATCCAAAATTTAAATACTCAATCCGAACCGTACAAATTATTCACCATATTAAAATACCCTTGGAGACCAAATTTTACATTTTTTCAAATTTTTTTGCTATTTATTATGATATTTTAAAAAACGTTATAATTGGAGTATTTCAGACCCTCCAATTTGAACATATCAAAATAAATAGCAAAAAAATTCAAAAAAAACTACAAAATTTGGTCTCCAATAGTATTTCAATATGGTGATCAATTTGAACGGTTTGGATTAACCGATTGAATTTCGGATCTTATAAAAATGACTCAAAAAGGACATCTATGGCATTGTCATCTATGGCACTTTAGCCCACCTCATATATATATATATAAAGAGAGAGAGAGAGAAAAAAAACATATGGTGCATACTAATGTACGGAAGTTTCGGTGCATACTGATCCAAACTCTTGGATCTGCTTCAAAATGACCGATCCAAACCGTCCAATATGATCTCCCTATTATAATCTCCTTATCGACCAAATTTTATATTTTTTCGAAATTTTTAAGTATTTTTTTTTAAATTTTAGAAAATCGCTAATCTAAATTTTTCTGAACAGTTAAAAAATAGCAGTTTTTACAAATCCAAAAAAAATACTAAAAAATATCAAAAAAATGTAAAATTTGGTCTGTAAGGAGATTTCAATAGAGAGATCATATTGGACAGTTTGGATCGGTCATTTTGAAGTAGATCCAAGAGTTCGAATCAGTATGCACCGAAGCTTCTGTACATTAATATGCACCATAGTCTCTCTCTCTCTCTCTCTCTATATATATATATATATATATATATATATATATATGATGGCTAATGTGCCATAGATGGCACAGAGGGTCCCGCGCCATAGAGTCTTTTTTCGAGATTCAAAATCCAAATGCTCAATTCGAACCGTTCAAGTTATTCACCACATTAAAATATTCTTCGAGACTAAATTTTACATTTTTCGAATTTTTTTGCTATTTATTATGATATTTTTAAAAAACGTTATAATTGGAGTATTTCAGAGCCTCCAATTTGAACATATCAAAATGAATAGCAAAAAATTTTAAAAAATGTAAAATTTTAGTCTCCAAGAATATTTTAATGTGGTGAATAACTTGAACGGTTCGAATTGAGCATTTGGATTTTGAATATACATAGAGAGAGAGAGAGAGAGAATGGCTAATGTGCCACGGGTGGCAATGCCACCCATTTTTCTTTTGAGTCATTTTCGATATTCAAAATTCAAATGATCGATCCAAACCGCTCAAGTTGATCTCTATATTAGAGTATCCTTGGAGATCAAATTTTACATTTTTTTCGAAAAGTTTTGCTATTTATTATGATATTTTTAAATTGGAGGGCCTGAAATACTCCAATTATAATGTTTTTTAAAATACCATAATAAATAGCAAAAAATTCCGAAAAAATATAAAATTTGGTCTCCAAGGATATTCCAATATAGAGATCAACTTGAACGATTTGGATCGACCATTTAAATTTTGGATATCGAAAAATGACTCAAAAGAAAAATGGATGGCATGCCACCCGTGGCACATTAGTCATTCTATATATATATATATATATATATATATAAAGATGGGAGTATGCAGGAGTTCGATCACTATTCAAACCATAGTATTTCGGATATTCTGTAGCGCTTGGAAGTTTTTTTTTTTTACAGGAATAGTGTTTAGAATATCTGAATAGTATATTTCGATCTTTTATGGTAGTTTTTGTTTATAATGTCCTAAAATTCACAAAACATTATATAGACGAATCACGCGATGTCATCTATTATTCTGCCTTTCTCTTTATAATTTCTTTTTTATTTTCTGTGGTCTTGTTTTTTCCCGTATTATTCTATGTCCAAATTACTCCAATTACTCCCTATTTTTTGTTTCGGGAAAATGAATGTAGTTGGTGTATTGTTTACATTGAATACTTATAAATATATACGAGAGCACCAATTAATTTTTTTAATGTCAAAAATCTTCAAGAGTTCCTTTTAGAAACCTGAACAGTACGTAGTTGTCAAGTGAACACGTGGCATCGAAAATTTTGACACTTGTAAAAGCCCCAGAGCTTAGTATGGGCTTAATCATGCTTGAACCAAAAGTCTTGCTTGTAAAATTTTTTCCATAATACTTTACAAGCTCGCACAGATACAAACTATATAATGCGTACATTCTTACTTTTGGTCTCTGTTGTTGTTTCTTTTATTTATTTATTATTATTACTTTTTTTGTTAATTTGTTTATTTGCTTTTGCATCTTTAGTAGGATATAATATTGCATACATATGTACATTCCATATATATATATATTTTTCCTATTTTAATATTGGGACTAAGGAATAAGTGGAAGGCCACGAATTGCATTAATTAAAAAGAAATGGTCGACGTGCATAAACCTCGGCTGTATGTGTTTTACTGTTTGTTATGAAACGCATGAATTATTATTTTAGGCTTTAAAATAGACAAATTCGTCGAATAAAATATTCTCCGAACATCATGAAAACTGTTGGAGACTGATGTTTCATGGATTACTTCCTTAATTATTTGCCTTCTTAATTTTTTTTTTCAATAGCTTACATTTTGTTTATTTATTTATATAGTTTATAGTTTATACGGACGGCCGGAGAGGATATATATATTGGGAGTCGGAGATTCGTAATTAAATTGGTGCTAGTACGATGACGATAAGGTGCTGACTTGAAAATTGTACTTAAAGTATAGTAACAGACTAACAGCCAATAAAAATATTTGTTAAAAAAAAACTTTTATTATTGTAGCATACGCATATCCATTGGTCATCCATGGAAATAGATGAGAGAATATGGTGTGGCATTTAATTTTTTAAATTTTTTTAGCGATTATTACTTATTATTGCTGTTGATGATGATGATGGTATTATACTGTTGTTATTCATCAAATTCCTCCTTTTTAAGAAGCAAAAATAAACTGTTATTGATCAACAACAAATAATAATCAAACAACGTGCGAAAATAACGCTAATTAGATATATTTTACAATAGCTGAATTTATATAATTAATTTCTTTAGAAATAGGATTTAGGTGAAGAGTAATTATTGTAGCTTAATTTAATTTTTCAACTTACATAATTGTAGAAAAATGAAGAACACAGTCTAAGAAAATTTTTCTAGCCGAAGTTTGTTTGGATGCGCAAGAATAAAAAATCGGATAAGAATAAGCTCAAAATCTCTTATTCTTGTGAAACCCAAACAACACAAAAATAGGGAAGTTAGGCCCTTATCCGTATTCTAACAAAACTATGGAATTAAAATAAGAAATTTGGACAAGTACGCATTTCGAAATTCTTATTCAACTCCTCATCCAAACAATAAAGTATTTGTAATTTTATCTGGAATATATTAAAATTTTAATAAAAAATGAACAAGTGGGTATGCCGGGTCAATTCAGCCGTTAAATTATTCCATTTTTCTATTAATAGCAACATCGTTTGTTCAATCTCAATGTGTTCTTTTTTTGTATTCACGTTTATTTAACAATTGATGATTTGGTAGCACTTTAAATCGAATGAATGTTAAAAAAATTTCATTACAAAATTAGAAAATTTATTTGTCCGGTTACAAGTATTTTATCGCCGCAATATATATATGTGCAACTTGCTTTATGTTATTATTATTTTTTTTGGGTATTGTATTATCAGTTTAAATAAAATAGAGCTAGAAAAGGATAAAAAAAAATCGATCAACTAATAAATTAGTATTTTTGTTAAAATGTATTTCTCTATTTTTTGTGTGCCTTTTGTTTCATTGTCAATGTAAATCTTGCTAGAGATATATGCATAGAGCGAAGAGTACAATTAATTGGAAGCGATTGATAAAATGACATATGTAATGCTGTTTGTAAAAAAATCAATAAACTATTAAAACCTTTTCACAAACTCACCCTTTCCACATAACAATGTGGGCACAAAATTGAGGATAACTAGTGTTATTTTCGCGTGTTGCGCGATCAATACAACGTTAATTTTTTCCCCTCTAACAATGCAATAAATAATAGTAAAGAAGAAGTTGTCTATTTTATAAATATCTTCAAATAGGAACAATGGAGGGCATGGTTAAGATAAGTGTATTCAGCTGATCAGCTCTTATCATCTTGTGATAGTTGGATAAGGCTTAAGTGTTTGTAGGGTGTCTGCGCAAATACATCCATTGTGGCTCTTTCCAGGCTTTCGCTTGAACTTTTGTGATGATCTGTAGGCTTGTGGGGAAACAACTGTTTGTTCTCCTGTCAAACAAAATAGGTCACGGGAAGAGCATCATCATCATCATCACTATCATTATCATTATCATTATCATTATTATTATTATTATTATTATTATTATTTTTTGCGCGATTTGTTTCTCGTGGATGTATTGCCAAAAGTTATGGGAGATGTTATAAAAGCTCTTTTATCATGGAGGTAATAAATTTCACTTAAAACGAATACTGGACACAAACCAAAGTAGGTACTGGACAAAAACCAAATTCACACCCAGAATCATCCCTAGTTCATTGCATGAGTAGTAAGAAATATTTGCCAACTAAACAAAATATATGAACATTTAACAGGACCAAAATCTATGTTTACCAATGACATATCAAGGCAATGCATCCAAGGTTGTTTAGGATCTGTACATACATTCTGTAATAACATATCAGCATGCATGACAAGTAAAAAAATGCAAAATGATGGAACACTACCTTTTGCAGTGGTGGAGCAAGAAGGAGCAGTGACTGGGCGAAAACAATCCAATGGAGTCTGAAGAACTTAACAAACTGCAGAATAAGGAAAAAAACTGATACAGGTAGCAATTAGCAAGAAAAAAAATTATATATATATACCTCTATAATCTTTGAAATTGGATATTTAATTAATCTCTCATAATGGAAATATGTCTTTCAAAAGAAAGTGCATGGAGAGTTTATAGACAGGGAAATTTTTAGTAATTATATTAACTCTCTTTGTATTGTTTCCCTGTGAAGGGCTACTGTTCTGGATGCTTGTTTAATGTGTGCTCAGTTGTCACCAGACATGAGCTGTCACCTTATATGGGGGCAAGCAGGTAATTCCATACTTCTGTAGAAACAATAATAGTTCCTAACAAATCAGATTTTTTATATATATTGAAAGCTTTGGATACTCTAATGTGATCATCCATATTTATTGCCTCACAATTAAAAAAATGGTGAGATGTACAAAATTACTACAGAAAATGATGTCGATCCAGTATATAAATTATGGTTTGAGTTAGTCTCAATATCTATTGCCTAAATAGATTAACGTAGAGTCTAATTGAAAATACAGCATGACTACCCACTACTCACCTTTGTAGTTGGCAGGTGTAGCTATCGGCAGAGGTGTAGGTACGAAGGCAGTGGATTTCTGACAACTCAATGCACAAACAATCATCAGCTTCGTTACCTAAAACACATCTAAAATTCAATTTTTTAAAATCTTAATAGCTCCAGGAAATATTGAGATTCAATAAGAAAAACATTGTAAACCTATTGCATGCCTATCTTATTGTTTTAACAGTTTACAAATATACCCTCCCTCATAAACTGACTAATATATTGTCACACATAGTGCTGACTTGACCAGCAATATAAGACCATAATTTGTAACATATCAATTCGTGCTAACAGTTAATTAATTAAGTGAAATTCCAAAGCATATCTCAATAGATATATCTTAATAGCAGAATAGTGATGAAAAATCAATGAATGGAGGATTAAGCCCAAATGCTTAGATCGGTAATTAACTTGATTGTTCACCAAATTAATTATATTTATGAATATTTTTTGATAATTAACTATTTTCGTAATTATTTACCTCGAAGAGTCAGGGGCTGAACAGACCAAAAGTAAGGTTGCTTATTTCAGAACATCAAGAGAGCCCCTTTAAGATATGCATAACAATTAGTACAAATTAATGGTACGAAGGCTCATCACTCTAAGGAAAAGAACCAAAAAATTAATAAGATTAAATCAACTACAAAGCATAAATTTTTGGAGGGTTAATATGTATAAGTATGATATACTATCTGATTATAATAGACTGAGTTTTTAAAGGCAAAATCAATTTGCTAAAAAGATTAATGTAGGTTCTTATTGAAATTTTCCACACAGGCGTTGAGATAATTGATGATACTATAGAGTATCATTGTGAAAAAAAAGATGCTTAATTTACATAATTTGAAAAAATATATAATGAGGCATAAATTATGGTTATTTGGAATTCATCCAGAAATTTTTACAAATCTTTAAAATAAGCAAAAAATATAAAAGAAAAACGACAAAGGAAAATAACAACAATTTCATGTAGAGAGCTTACACAAAACTTGGTATTTTGCATCTTGCCTGGATTGTGAGCATCAATTTCTATGTCAATTAGGAGGCGATGAAGATTGGTTTAATGCTCATCGACACACTCAAATAACCAAATACACAGCTCACAGAGACCAAATGGAGACCAATCCACGAACAAAACAGTAAAAAAAAGCTTGATTCCTGGATGAATTAATATGTCCAAAGCCAATTTCTGCGGAGAAAAAATAAAAAAAGAGAAAATCGAAATTAAGGAACCAAAGAAGAGGAGAAGGCATGAATGAACAACGAAGATTCGAAGAGTCAATTTCATAGTTTGGCAATTTTGTACAGTGAATCCACTAAGATTGACAACTTCCCTCACTAAAAGTTTGATTAAGAGATTACCTCATATTCCTTGCGATGCTATCTCTCTTCTCCATCACTCTCGAGAGGCTGGAACACTGGGTAGAGAAAAAACAGTTTAAAATTGGCTTCAGCTTCAGATTAATTCATGGTTTCTCTTGCTTTTTCTCTATCCTAAGTTATACTGTCAATAACAAAGCTGCTTAAAATTGGCACAATTAGACCATGAACTTACCAGTGAGAGAAAGACGATCTGGCCATGGGTAGAACCTAGGTTGTGAGCCAAGACTGGAGGCGGTTAAGATCGGAGGAAGGGAGCAGCTGTGCGAGGAAAAAGAGAAGAGAAGGGAAAAATCACATGAAAAGCAACCAAAAATTACTCGGCTGAACGAAAAGCAAGAGCATACCTATATTTCCGTACAATTGAAGAAGAATGCACGGCGCAGCAGAAGCGAAACACAGAAGAAAACCTCCTATCGCCAACAAAAGAAAAGAAAACCCCTAACCCAGCGATCTCATCAAGAAGCAAAGCACAAATTAAATCCATCAAAAAGGACGGACACTGCGAAGACACAGCCCTTATATTGAAATGTACGACACAGATTAGAACTATCGCAACAGATGTACGGCACAGATCAAAAGCATCAAAACAGACGGACAAAACAAAGAAGAACCCCTGACGTCATCAAGAGCACTGTAGAAAACACCCTTAGAAATGGAGTATTTTTTGATCGTGCAGTAAAATAAAATTTTAAAACCGAACCAGGCCTTCATGTACCGATTATATCCGTCCATTATTTTGATGGAACGATATAGATTTAAGTCCGGTTAAACAATTTAGTCCCCTATAAAATTTATCTTTTAAAATTTAAAATTAATAAGTGAAATAATAAATAGCATTCCCAAGCCAATTCCAAGATGCAAATGTTCTATAAATATAGGATATAATTATTACAAAATTATCCAAACACTTATGGCGTATCCTTAATGCAAAATTTGGGGCTTGACCTACGATAATATTTTTAGCATTTAAATAGCATTATTTTGCCAAATAAGCCCCAAACACAAAATTAAAATATATTGATCGATGTTTGAAACAATCCACAATTAATTTATCCGACCAGTAGTAGACTTCAAATTTATTTCCAAAAAAATTATTAATTTAAAGGTAGACGACGACCCTTTAAGTACTCGAAAGGTTTTATATAAATAGAAAATGAATAAAAAGGTCAACCTAGGTAACGAGAAGAAGAGCGCAACATGCTAACATAAACTGATTCGATGCATATAATAAATTTCTAATATTCTCGTATAAGACTTATTAATTACGGCTCCATTTGGATAGGTGTGGAAAGAAGGGAAGAAGGAAAGAAGTATTGGGAAGTGTATAACTTTGGCTCCGTTTGGATAAGTGTAGGAAAAAAGAAAGAAGGGAAGAAGTATTGGAAAATGTGTAACTTTGTGAAGAGTTTGGATTGTTTATAATTTATTTTTTCCTTCTTCCTTCTTCCTACTTTTTCTCAAATTATCCAAACGCTACCCACGATATTGATGGACAAAACCTTTTTGGTTTATTCGACTATCGAATTTTGGCCATCCTGTTCTTCAGATTAGGGATGGCAATGGGCCTAGCCCGTCGTTATTTTGTTAAGCCCATGCCTGGCCTGTCTTTTAAATATTTAAAGCCTGCCTGCCCGAGCCCATTGATATGGGCTTGAAAATCTACACCTGCCCGCCTGTGGGCTTTTTTTGTAGGCCCAAGCCTGCCTGCCAGGCCCGTTGGAATGCCTTCCTCGGAGAGGAAACAACGGCATAGGGAAAAAATTTAATTTTTGGGATTCATATGCGGCATGAGAAACAGACTTTTAATTTACAGGCCTTATATCTCAAATGGACCAATATGTATACATACTATATATATCAGTCCAACAGGCCGCCTGCAGGCATATATCTTAAGCCCAAGCCTGGCCCGATTAGTCTAGAGGCCTGGCCTGGCCTGCCCTGTTGTTGCTCTGGGCCAGGCAGGCATTGTCTCAGGCCAGGCAGGTATAGATGGGCTGTCGGGCTACCAGGCTTTTATGCCATCCCTACTTCAGATAAGTGGAAATTAAAGAGAGTTCAATTTAACTCCTTACGAAGGGACGACTTCTGTACGTCGAACCAAATTAATTTGCAGAACTAGGGCTGAAAACGGTAGCCGTTTTAACCGTTCTTTCGTTTCGTTTCGTCCGAAACGGAATGGTAACGGATAAGGATTTCAGTTTTGTTTAAGGAATGGAACAACCAACGCAAATAGAAATATTATTTCGTCTCAGAACAGAACAATTAGTGAAACTGGTACATTTCGTGGTCGTTTATTTTGTGCATTTCGTCTAAAATTTTTTTCATGGTTTTATTATTAGATTGCAAAGGACCTCAGCGGAGAGATCGAGGGAGAAACGAGTAAAATTAGATTTCTGTAGCGTCACTCCGTCATTTCTCCGCCGAACACAGTCACTACTATCTCTCTCGCCTCTGCACCATCCAGTTCAATCGCCGTCGAGAGCGAGAGGTGATGATGGTGCCTCCTCCCCCTTTCCCGCGTGACCTAACATGTCATTTCTCTATTTCTGTTTCATACAAAATGCAGAATAGTTTATTTTCTTGCATCTTAATAAAAATGCAAAACAGTTAGGTAGTTAAAGACGGTTATAACTGTTTTGATCGTTCCCATCAACAAAACGATCAACGCAACATGTGTTAAACGGATGCAACAATCAACGCAATAAGTACAAAAATTTCGTGCATCAATGCAACGGTTAACGAAAATGACCACTTTCGTGGTCGTTTTTCACGTTATGCACCCCTATGCAGAACTGAGCATAGTCGGTCATAAACTAAATCATTTTTATATAATATTTATTACTGTAACACATCAAGTTTTTTCAGTGTTTTTAAAACCGTACCGGCACCCTTGTCGGTCAGGTAGCCGAAATTCGGTATTTTTCAAAATTATTCGGTATTTCCTCTCACAATATCAGATACTGTCATTTCAGTCATTATTCTAGTTTTCGAATTATCGGAATTTTTCGACATCCGATACGATTTTCAAAACACTGGTTTTATACAACATTTTCGTATATTATAACACAAGATAAGTTGGTATATATTAAATTACTAGTTCACATTGGCATATTAACGTGAGAAAATGCTACAGAAGATCAATGAAACATACATATGGAAAACATATTCATGAATATTTAATTTTCGTATTTATATTTATATTAACATTTATATTAATAATTTATATTCAAAAAGATGAATTTGAAATATTTCCTTTTAGAGTTGTATTAATAATTAATATTTATTAAAAAATGTTAATAATTTGACATAGTATATATAGTGTCAATATTATATCAATAATTCAATATAAGTTATTTATTATTTATGCGAAAATATTTGTGCTAAATGTGCCATCCTCCCAGAGCCGTGCTGGAGAAGATTTGTTAATATGTATCTAAATTGGTCTAGATAAATATACCGCTGATTTTTTATTCTTACTAGCAAAAACGTCCTTGATGAAGGAATTTAACCTAGGATATCAAATAAATTTATAACCTAGAGCTAACCTCACTAGTCGTTTTAGTTAAGCTTTAGGGTCGAACCCAAGGGACGGTACAACTGATTACTAGACTTTACTTCCTCACGAAAGCTAGACAATTAATTTTTGGAGTTTTATGATTTAAAAAGACAATTATCTAAAGTGCAATTAAATAAATTATTTTTGGTATTTTCTGGACTCTAAATAAATGCAAGGATGTCCTAGGGTTTCGTGTTCAATTAGTTTAGCTCCAAAGCACCTTTGTCTACAATTTTCACCGAGACATAGGCATATTTCGGACCGAAATGTATGGATTTCGGACCGAAATCCATACTGTTTCTGTCCAAAACTTACTTTAGACCTCTTGTTTCAACTTGATATCTTTACACAATGTTATGTGAAGGCTACTGGACGACCAGACCTAAGTCCTAACCTCAGCTGTCGCGATTTCGGTTCTGACTTGACTTGGAACTCGGTTTTTGCCACATAAACAACTAAACCTATACTTTCGTTCTGATTTAGCTATTTAAGTATGTTTAGTTGGATTTCTAGAGGTATTTAAAGTCCTGTCGGATCAGTAAAAGTTACACCTCTCGGTCGTGAACTAACCTCCTCTTTCGAGCGATTGGCTTACCTCAAGTGCTTAAATAACTAATTATTTGTTCTAGTTTAATGTCCTAATGGTGCTGCAGTTCATCAATAGGTAAACAGTCAAACAAACAATTAAATTAACCAAGCAAGATATAATTCTCAACAAAACATATCACATATCATAATATAAAGCAATCAAGTCATCACAAAATACTAAACTAATCTACTAACTACTACTAAGACATCATTAATTATCCTAACATGCAAGAAAAATAAGATACAAACTCCATCAAATCAAAATATCAAGAGAAAAGGAACGAATAAACCAAATATCGCTTCTAACTCAAGATATCGATCGTCCGAAGTCGTGGTTGGATCGGTTCTACCGCTGTCGCGTCCAGAATCGCTCCAAAGTTGCTGCCATGAACGTGCTCCGCTGTGAGAGGTGGAATCCCACGCCTTTCGGCGTGAGAACGGTGGTGGAAAAGGTGGAAATTATTGTATGGAAGGTGGCATTCTTTCCTCTCTGTAATTTCGTGCCTATATGGCCAGGGAGGAAGCTTGGGAGGCAGGTTAGGGCAAGGGTTCACGAGATCATGCCATAAAATAAAGTTTCCATTTTCAAAACTTTCCAAAACTGACTTTTTCACGCAATTTCGGACCGAAATAAATAATTTCGGACCGAAATTATTTTCCAGCACTGTGCACTGATAGTATTTTGACCATAATTTCTTCATCCGGACTCCGATTGAGGTGATTCAAAGATCGTTGGAAAGCTTAGGATGAGCTCTACAGTGCTATGCATTCCATTTAGTCATTTGATTCCCAAAAGTTATCCCTTTTATGCAATTATTGTCTCCAATCCACCATGTTCCTACAAAACAAGTCAAATTCCACGGCAGTGTCCAATCTTGCAAAACATAATGCAAAAGTGCAGTGAATATCATTGGTTTGGGTAGTATTTTGGTGCCAAGTATGGTCAAAATATATATATAAATAAGAGATATCAAATCCCCCCAAACTTAAACTTTTGTTTGTCCTCAAACAATATCCTAAGTTCAAAGGAATTGACCATACTTAGACTTACAATCAAATTATCTCAAACCAAACAATGCCATGAAAAATTGATCATTCAGTTTACTCAAAAGTTTCACACAACAAATTAAAGCAAGCTCAAAAATTGAATTCAAGGATAAGGGTTTAGTTCTCTTTTGGATTGAATTTGTGCATCTCTTAGTCCTAATGAATTTCATTTTTCAAATCAAGAACCCTAGCTTCTCTTTGTCAAAACAATTGCAAACTCAATTTCATTTGTCTGTTCTTTTTCATGTCTCACAAAAATTTGTAAAAGGATTTTATCAAAGTCGAAAATTTTATAATGAATCCTTCTCAAAGCAATTTTATTTTCACCAATTTAAATTGTGCAAGTCGAGTCGTGGGGCTTTGCACCCTAGAGGATTTAATGCAAGTCATTGACCTTGAAAATGCTACTGGCACATATCGCACCAGGGAGGTCGGTCCGGTTTTTACGCATTTTTCGCTACAGACCACTACGGACTTGAACATTTTTTTTCTTTTTATATGTTAAGTTCCTTAAGCCTCCAATATTTGTGGTTGAGTTGGTGGAAAAAGGTCTCGATGCATCCTCGTTTTCACAACTATTTAGATTTTTGTCAATTTAGAATTTTGCTCGTTGGTGATTCAAGCATTCAAACACACATCCAGATTCATCTTATAATTTTCAAAGTTCATAAAATCTCTTTTTAAACAAAAGTTTGCAAGACACAAAATCGTTCACTCGACAAAAACTTGTGAGAATTGACTTAGACCATTTTGACAATTTTCAAGCATCCAAATTCGGGTTCTTTTTTCTCAAACTAATTTTCAACTCGGTCTATTGGTGCACAAATCAATTTAAAGATTTTTAAATATCAAAAATCCTTGAGAAAAATTTTCAAAAATGCTTTTAAAATTCGAACAATGTGAAACAGTGAGTAATTTCACCAATATAACCAAGATAGAGATCAAGCATGCATCCAAAATTAGTTTTCTGATTTTTCAACATTCAAAATGGAGCAAAACAGTACAAATAGCAAAAATTTTGGACCAAAATTAAAAAATTTCGGACCAAAATTTTGCATATTTTGCAATTTTTACTCTTTATCCCCCCCCAAACTGAACAAAGCACTGTCCCAGTGCTAAACATTCACAGATTAAGTAAAAAGAGTAAAAATGGAAGCGTACCAATTCATGATTACGGAAAAATTGTGCTGTCCATCACAAATTTCGGACCAAAATCCACAAATTTTGGACCGAAATTTTCACTTTAAATCAATGAATTTTGATCTCTGTCGCTCGAATCGTCACGAAATTTTTTCAGCATGTCCACATAGAGGTCCTTCAAGTTTGTTGTTGAGAAAATTTGAGTTTTGACGCTGGAATTTCAAAATGTGGCCGCGAGACGTCCAATCGAGCGACGGTGAGGCGTGCAAAACCTTCGCTGGAGCTTGTAAAAACTGTGTTGGAGCGTGCGAACATCATGGCTTGTTTTCTTGTGGCATGCAACTCACATGAGGTCGTGCGTGGGTCGTGAACTTTTTTGTTCTCCGAACCGTGGTGCTCTAGCGCGAGTCACAAGTAGGACATCCACAATCAATCAAAACCTGCATTTCCAACAATAAAATCCAAACCAACCATGAGTTTTTTTTTTTTTGATAGAAAATTTAACTAAATAATTGAATAAAAATTTGAGGACTTGGGTTGCCTCCCAAGAAGCGCTTGTTTTAGGTCACGAGCCTGACCACTTCTCATGTTCATCTTATCTTCACTTTACGTCCATTTAGCGCATCATAATTCACCCAAAAGTACTTGAGAAAGATCCTTGAAACATGCTTGGTGCTTTCTTGTTTGGATGTCATCTTCCTCCGCTCGATTGCGATGTGATACTTGATTTTTGATTTGTTGCCTTCCATCACATCATGATTCTTCAAGCATTTTTCAAGTTGAGAGCTCAAGTCGACTTTGGTGATCTTTTCATTTGTCATGTCGGATGCCTCGACTTGGAGAGGTCTACCACCATCTTCCTTCTTCTCAGTTTCATCAATAATAGAACTAATTTGAGGATCTTTCAATTCCAACTCATTAGATTTGTCAATATAAGTTAATCTAAGTGGAATGAAATTTGGGAGAATAATGGATGGAGGTGCTACAACCTTTGGTTCTTTAATTTTCTCTTGTTGTTCATTTATTTCAAATTGTGTGTCATCATCACTATCGGACTCATAACAAATCGCAATTTCTTTCAAAGAACAAAAACTTTCTAATTCCTCATTATTTTGCAATGTCATTGTATCATTTTGTTCATCTTGTGATCTATATGAGGAACAAAGTTCTTGAACAATTTTGGTCTCAAATATCTTTTCATGTTGTGTGGCAATAGCTTTGAAATTAGATGACAGAGAATTCAATTTTTCAAGAAGTTCCTCATTTAGTTTTCTTTGGTTTTCAATAAAATCTTTATACATTAGTTCATCGTTTGACAGTTGCGAAAGTAATTGAGAATTAGAAGTTTTATCCATGAAATTCAATCTAGATTCATCTTGAGACATTGAACATGAATTATACCAAGAAAAACAAGAGTTATTTGTCAAACCAGAGTTGTATGCATCATGTACGGATTTTGCATCAAGATGTCCTTCCCCACATACTTTCCTTATGGTGTTGTTCACCACATTGAGTTGATGCTTGATACGATCCATAGAAGAGATAGATTTCTCCATGGTGCGTGGTGGATGGTCCATGTATTGGGCATATGGGTCTTGGTGCTCGCTCCATCCTCCTCCACATGCTTTTCTTATGGTGTTGTTGACAACATCGAGTTGATGATATACTCGTTGAACACATGCATCCTTTGGATCTTCTCTCCATCCTTCATCGCATGCTTTCCTTATGTGGTTGTTGACAACATCGAGTTGGTGATACAAGCGTCGCCTCCAATTGTCCTCTCTTTCATGTTCACGGTCCTGAAAAGAATAAAACATGGTGATACAAATGATTTTTTTCTTTTTTTTTTAACAATAATAAATAAATAAAGGATACAATATCTAGTCTCTCGTTACTAAAATAAATTCTAATATCAACACCGTCCCCGGCAACGGCGCCAATTTGATGAAGGAATTTAACCTAGGATATCAAATAAATTTATAACCTAGAGCTAACCTCACTAGTCGTTTTAGTTAAGCTTTAGGGTCGAACCCAAGGGACGGTACAACTGATTACTAGACTTTACTTCCTCACGAAAGCTAGACAATTAATTTTTGGAGTTTTATGATTTAAAAAGACAATTATCTAAAGTGCAATTAAATAAATTATTTTTGGTATTTTCTGGACTCTAAATAAATGCAAGGATGTCCTAGGGTTTCGTGTTCAATTAGTTTAGCTCCAAAGCACCTTTGTCTACAATTTTCACCGAGACATAGGCATATTTCGGACCGAAATGTATGGATTTCGGACCGAAATCCATACTGTTTCTGTCCAAAACTTACTTTAGACCTCTTGTTTCAACTTGATATCTTTACACAATGTTATGTGAAGGCTACTGGACGACCAGACCTAAGTCCTAACCTCAGCTGTCGCGATTTCGGTTCTGACTTGACTTGGAACTCGGTTTTTGCCACATAAACAACTAAACCTATACTTTCGTTCTGATTTAGCTATTTAAGTATGTTTAGTTGGATTTCTAGAGGTATTTAAAGTCCTGTCGGATCAGTAAAAGTTACACCTCTCGGTCGTGAACTAACCTCCTCTTTCGAGCGATTGGCTTACCTCAAGTGCTTAAATAACTAATTATTTGTTCTAGTTTAATGTCCTAATGGTGCTGCAGTTCATCAATAGGTAAACAGTCAAACAAACAATTAAATTAACCAAGCAAGATATAATTCTCAACAAAACATATCACATATCATAATATAAAGCAATCAAGTCATCACAAAATACTAAACTAATCTACTAACTACTACTAAGACATCATTAATTATCCTAACATGCAAGAAAAATAAGATACAAACTCCATCAAATCAAAATATCAAGAGAAAAGGAACGAATAAACCAAATATCGCTTCTAACTCAAGATATCGATCGTCCGAAGTCGTGGTTGGATCGGTTCTACCGCTGTCGCGTCCAGAATCGCTCCAAAGTTGCTGCCATGAACGTGCTCCGCTGTGAGAGGTGGAATCCCACGCCTTTCGGCGTGAGAACGGTGGTGGAAAAGGTGGAAATTATTGTATGGAAGGTGGCATTCTTTCCTCTCTGTAATTTCGTGCCTATATGGCCAGGGAGGAAGCTTGGGAGGCAGGTTAGGGCAAGGGTTCACGAGATCATGCCATAAAATAAAGTTTCCATTTTCAAAACTTTCCAAAACTGACTTTTTCACGCAATTTCGGACCGAAATAAATAATTTCGGACCGAAATTATTTTCCAGCACTGTGCACTGATAGTATTTTGACCATAATTTCTTCATCCGGACTCCGATTGAGGTGATTCAAAGATCGTTGGAAAGCTTAGGATGAGCTCTACAGTGCTATGCATTCCATTTAGTCATTTGATTCCCAAAAGTTATCCCTTTTATGCAATTATTGTCTCCAATCCACCATGTTCCTACAAAACAAGTCAAATTCCACGGCAGTGTCCAATCTTGCAAAACATAATGCAAAAGTGCAGTGAATATCATTGGTTTGGGTAGTATTTTGGTGCCAAGTATGGTCAAAATATATATATAAATAAGAGATATCAAATCCCCCCAAACTTAAACTTTTGTTTGTCCTCAAACAATATCCTAAGTTCAAAGGAATTGACCATACTTAGACTTACAATCAAATTATCTCAAACCAAACAATGCCATGAAAAATTGATCATTCAGTTTACTCAAAAGTTTCACACAACAAATTAAAGCAAGCTCAAAAATTGAATTCAAGGATAAGGGTTTAGTTCTCTTTTGGATTGAATTTGTGCATCTCTTAGTCCTAATGAATTTCATTTTTCAAATCAAGAACCCTAGCTTCTCTTTGTCAAAACAATTGCAAACTCAATTTCATTTGTCCGTTCTTTTTCATGTCTCACAAAAATTTGTAAAAGGATTTTATCAAAGTCGAAAATTTTATAATGAATCCTTCTCAAAGCAATTTTATTTTCACCAATTTAAATTGTGCAAGTCGAGTCGTGGGGCTTTGCACCCTAGAGGATTTAATGCAAGTCATTGACCTTGAAAATGCTACTGGCACATATCGCACCAGGGAGGTCGGTCCGGTTTTTACGCATTTTTCGCTACAGACCACTACGGACTTGAACATTTTTTTTTTCTTTTTATATGTTAAGTTCCTTAAGCCTCCAATATTTGTGGTTGAGTTGGTGGAAAAAGGTCTCGATGCATCCTCGTTTTCACAACTATTTAGATTTTTGTCAATTTAGAATTTTGCTCGTTGGTGATTCAAGCATTCAAACACACATCCAGATTCATCTTATAATTTTCAAAGTTCATAAAATCTCTTTTTAAACAAAAGTTTGCAAGACACAAAATCGTTCACTCGACAAAAACTTGTGAGAATTGACTTAGACCATTTTGACAATTTTCAAGCATCCAAATTCGGGTTCTTTTTTCTCAAACTAATTTTCAACTCGGTCTATTGGTGCACAAATCAATTTAAAGATTTTTAAACATCAAAAATCCTTGAGAAAAATTTTCAAAAATGCTTTTAAAATTCGAACAATGTGAAACAGTGAGTAATTTCACCAATATAACCAAGATAGAGATCAAGCATGCATCCAAAATTAGTTTTCTGATTTTTCAACATTCAAAATGGAGCAAAACAGTACAAATAGCAAAAATTTTGGACCAAAATTAAAAAATTTCGGACCAAAATTTTGCATATTTTGCAATTTTTACTCTTTATCCCCCCCCCAAACTGAACAAAGCACTGTCCCAGTGCTAAACATTCACAGATTAAGTAAAAAGAGTAAAAATGGAAGCGTACCAATTCATGATTACGGAAAAATTGTGCTGTCCATCACAAATTTCGGACCAAAATCCACAAATTTTGGACCGAAATTTTCACTTTAAATCAATGAATTTTGATCTCTGTCGCTCGAATCGTCACGAAATTTTTTCAGCATGTCCACATAGAGGTCCTTCAAGTTTGTTGTTGAGAAAATTTGAGTTTTGACGCTGGAATTTCAAAATGTGGCCGCGAGACGTCCAATCGAGCGACGGTGAGGCGTGCAAAACCTTCGCTGGAGCTTGTAAAAACTGTGTTGGAGCGTGCGAACATCATGGCTTGTTTTCTTGTGGCATGCAACTCACATGAGGTCGTGCGTGGGTCGTGAACTTTTTTGTTCTCCGAACCGTGGTGCTCTAGCGCGAGTCACAAGTAGGACATCCACAATCAATCAAAACCTGCATTTCCAACAATAAAATCCAAACCAACCATGAGTTTTTTTTTTTTGATAGAAAATTTAACTAAATAATTGAATAAAAATTTGAGGACTTGGGTTGCCTCCCAAGAAGCGCTTGTTTTAGGTCACGAGCCTGACCACTTCTCATGTTCATCTTATCTTCACTTTACGTCCATTTAGCGCATCATAATTCACCCAAAAGTACTTGAGAAAGATCCTTGAAACATGCTTGGTGCTTTCTTGTTTGGATGTCATCTTCCTCCGCTCGATTGCGATGTGATACTTGATTTTTGATTTGTTGCCTTCCATCACATCATGATTCTTCAAGCATTTTTCAAGTTGAGAGCTCAAGTCGACTTTGGTGATCTTTTCATTTGTCATGTCGGATGCCTCGACTTGGAGAGGTCTACCACCATCTTCCTTCTTCTCAGTTTCATCAATAATAGAACTAATTTGAGGATCTTTCAATTCCAACTCATTAGATTTGTCAATATAAGTTAATCTAAGTGGAATGAAAATTGGGAGAATAATGGATGGAGGTGCTACAACCTTTGGTTCTTTAATTTTCTCTTGTTGTTCATTTATTTCAAATTGTGTGTCATCATCACTATCGGACTCATAACAAATCGCAATTTCTTTCAAAGAACAAAAACTTTCTAATTCCTCATTATTTTGCAATGTCATTGTATCATTTTGTTCATCTTGTGATCTATATGAGGAACAAAGTTCTTGAATAATTTTGGTCTCAAATATCTTTTCATGTTGTGTGGCAATAGCTTTGAAATTAGATGACAGAGAATTCAATTTTTCAAGAAGTTCCTCATTTAGTTTTCTTTGGTTTTCAATAAAATCTTTATACATTAGTTCATCGTTTGACAGTTGCGAAAGTAATTGAGAATTAGAAGTTTTATCCATGAAATTCAATCTAGATTCATCTTGAGACATTGAACATGAATTATACCAAGAAAAACAAGAGTTATTTGTCAAACCAGAGTTGTATGCATCATGTACGGATTTTGCATCAAGATGTCCTTCCCCACATACTTTCCTTATGGTGTTGTTCACCACATTGAGTTGATGCTTGATACGATCCATAGAAGAGATAGATTTCTCCATGGTGCGTGGTGGATGGTCCATGTATTGGGCATATGGGTCTTGGTGCTCGCTCCATCCTCCTCCACATGCTTTTCTTATGGTGTTGTTGACAACATCGAGTTGATGATATACTCGTTGAACACATGCATCCTTTGGATCTTCTCTCCATCCTTCATCGCATGCTTTCCTTATGTGGTTGTTGACAACATCGAGTTGGTGATACAAGCGTCGCCTCCAATTGTCCTCTCTTTCATGTTCACGGTCCTGAAAAGAATAAAACATGGTGATACAAATGATTTTTTTCTTCTTTTTTAACAATAATAAATAAATAAAGGATACAATATCTAGTCTCTCGTTACTAAAATAAATTCTAATATCAACACCGTCCCCGGCAACGGCGCCAATTTGATGAAGGAATTTAACCTAGGATATCAAATAAATTTATAACCTAGAGCTAACCTCACTAGTCGTTTTAGTTAAGCTTTAGGGTCGAACCCAAGGGACGGTACAACTGATTACTAGACTTTACTTCCTCACGAAAGCTAGACAATTAATTTTTGGAGTTTTATGATTTAAAAAGACAATTATCTAAAGTGCAATTAAATAAATTATTTTTGGTATTTTCTGGACTCTAAATAAATGCAAGGATGTCCTAGGGTTTCGTGTTCAATTAGTTTAGCTCCAAAGCACCTTTGTCTACAATTTTCACCGAGACATAGGCATATTTCGGACCGAAATGTATGGATTTCGGACCGAAATCCATACTGTTTCTGTCCAAAACTTACTTTAGACCTCTTGTTTCAACTTGATATCTTTACACAATGTTATGTGAAGGCTACTGGACGACCAGACCTAAGTCCTAACCTCAGCTGTCGCGATTTCGGTTCTGACTTGACTTGGAACTCGGTTTTTGCCATATAAACAACTAAACCTATACTTTCGTTCTGATTTAGCTATTTAAGTATGTTTAGTTGGATTTCTAGAGGTATTTAAAGTCCTGTCGGATCAGTAAAAGTTACACCTCTCGGTCGTGAACTAACCTCCTCTTTCGAGCGATTGGCTTACCTCAAGTGCTTAAATAACTAATTATTTGTTCTAGTTTAATGTCCTAATGGTGCTGCAGTTCATCAATAGGTAAACAGTCAAACAAACAATTAAATTAACCAAGCAAGATATAATTCTCAACAAAACATATCACATATCATAATATAAAGCAATCAAGTCATCACAAAATACTAAACTAATCTACTAACTACTACTAAGACATCATTAATTATCCTAACATGCAAGAAAAATAAGATACAAACTCCATCAAATCAAAATATCAAGAGAAAAGGAACGAATAAACCAAATATCGCTTCTAACTCAAGATATCGATCGTCCGAAGTCGTGGTTGGATCGGTTCTACCGCTGTCGCGTCCAGAATCGCTCCAAAGTTGCTGCCATGAACGTGCTCCGCTGTGAGAGGTGGAATCCCACGCCTTTCGGCGTGAGAACGGTGGTGGAAAAGGTGGAAATTATTGTATGGAAGGTGGCATTCTTTCCTCTCTGTAATTTCGTGCCTATATGGCCAGGGAGGAAGCTTGGGAGGCAGGTTAGGGCAAGGGTTCACGAGATCATGCCATAAAATAAAGTTTCCATTTTCAAAACTTTCCAAAACTGACTTTTTCACGCAATTTCGGACCGAAATAAATAATTTCGGACCGAAATTATTTTCCAGCACTGTGCACTGATAGTATTTTGACCATAATTTCTTCATCCGGACTCCGATTGAGGTGATTCAAAGATCGTTGGAAAGCTTAGGATGAGCTCTACAGTGCTATGCATTCCATTTAGTCATTTGATTCCCAAAAGTTATCCCTTTTATGCAATTATTGTCTCCAATCCACCATGTTCCTACAAAACAAGTCAAATTCCACGGCAGTGTCCAATCTTGCAAAACATAATGCAAAAGTGCAGTGAATATCATTGGTTTGGGTAGTATTTTGGTGCCAAGTATGGTCAAAATATATATATAAATAAGAGATATCAGTCCTCAATACGTGGGCAAATATAAAAAAATAAAATGTTAATATTATTTTTTGTTATATATAAAATATTACATGTTAGACAATAAAGATATGGTAAAATCAATAATTTAGTCTTTCCTTTTAAATAAATAGCTAATTTGGTAGTAACTTAATTTTTTTTAAAGAAAAGTCTAATCTTGATTTAGACCACTGATCAAATCAAATTACACAAATCAAAGATACACAATTGTCAATTGATATAAGAATTGTTTACACCCTTTTATCTGTCAAGTTTACTCCATTTATATGACAAGTTTACTCCTTTTATATCGGTGCTTTTATAAATAGTATAAAGATAAGACTAGCAGCAGTGCCCGCTCCATGCGCGGGCATTTTTTGTTACGTATTTCAAAAAGTTAAAAGATTTTTAGTATATGGTATATGCATTAATTACATTCTAATTTTGTATATCTTTCCATATTTAACTTATCGGTGGCTTTCAATTTCAGCAACAAAGCTATTTAAAAAAAAAACAGAAACATCTACATGTACCAATAACATCACCTATACTTCAAAATCATATACGTTTGAACATTAAAGATTAAATTCATACAAGATGTAAATGAAATAAAAAAAAAAGTTTGTATATGGATGAACCAGTGCACAATTTGCTCTCACTTGAAGACTGGTCTTCAAGTGATGAGATTGACACATTTGCTCGCCAAACTAACACAAATAAATAAATAAATGAAATTAGAGAGAAGTAAGGAATCTTTGAATCAGAATACTGGTTAAGTGACGGCAGGAGTGCCAGAAAATCAAGTAGAGGTCCTGTCAAATTGTTGTGAGATAAATCCCTGAAATGAAGATCGTTAATAGTTAACAATTAAGCCAAATATTTATGAGCATATCATTGAACAATTGTTGTACTGCTATAGCACATTGCTTCTCATGAGCATATCATCGACCACCTTGCGTGCATATGCAAACAAAGGGAAATGGCGCAACAATGCAAAGGAAAGAATAATTTGATCCATACAGGTCTCAAATTTAATTTCAATCGCTTACGAATTTAAAAATATGAATACTGAAGAAAACACTGACACCATATTTACGACAATTTTTGTCTTACTCGAGCCACTTAATTCCTTAGAACTCAACCTATTTAATGAGGAATTGAAAAAAAATTGAAAAAATAAAAGCAGGGAAACAAAAATTTGAAACATATACGGACAACAATGCACTCTTTCCATTTTTTCCTATAGCGCAAAAGAAAAAAAAAAAGTAAAGCGCTTGAAAATTTGAAATGAATTGATAAAACTGAAGCGCAATTACTGGATCATGGAAGAGTTGTCCTGATCTCTTTCTGGTCTGCGCAAAAATACTGCGATAACAGAATTAGAAAGATGTTATAATCATATAATGTGCTTTTTCATGTATACGATAGACATTATCACAATATAATTTCCTGAAGCACCACTTGTCTGCTTTTACAAAAAAAAAAAAAAAAAACTCAATAGTTAAATAATTTAAGAATTTTAACAATCTTATTCTAGAAAACAGTGCACTGATAATTAAACGTAAGGCTTGATTCATCACATATCACCGTCGCCTGTATGCGACAAACATTCATCAATTCTTAAACGTAAGGCTTGATTCATAGTTGATAATGTCATATAACAACATATACAAACATGCATTTTTGGAATACCTCTGAAAAATAAAGCAGTACATCTCACAGCAAAAAATCAAAATAAATAAAACAATATTAGTTAGAAAGATTAACTATTAAATAGGGAAAGAAATGAGAGTGCAAATGAAAATTTGATGGAGAGGTGCTATCTCTTTCAATTTCTGCTGAATTTTGAAGGGGATAGTAGAAACCCTAGCGGAAATTGTTTCCATTTTCTGGCGGCGATTTCGGCATCAAACAACATCACAGATCAATTCTAATATCTCATTAGTTTGGTTTTGGAAAAATCATTTAACAAGTTTAATTAATTTCTAATAGTATTTTAATTAAGTATGAAATGTCTTTATTAATCTTTCTAAAAAGTAAACTTTATTTAAAAGACTTTAACCAAATAATAAAGAAAAGAAAACTTAGTTTAATTGATTTTGTCTTGGGATCATATATTGCCAGAATATATCATAGTATCTGTAAAGAATAGTTTTGCGGGCATTTTAATCATCTTCCATTTAAAAGCCAACACTTAAAATTTCGAATCCGACTTAATTGTTTCTCGGCCGAAAGCATTTATGTCAATATCAAACTATTCATTTCAAGCTATCAAATAGTTCTAGTTTTATTTATCTCAAATCCAACTTAATTAAATCCATCGTTAATCTTAATCAAAACAGAAATATAAATTGGGCCACGCAAGAACAACACAACAGAACCCACAAAGAAAAGGAAATTACTTACAGTAATCAACATTTTTTGCAATCACGCAATCAGAGTGAGTCGCTCCCATCGTCTCACCTTTCCCTTCATTTACCCTCTCCGTCTCCTCTCTCCCTCCGATTCAGATCTCCTCACAATCACAATCACAAAATCCGATTTAGATCTCCACCACCTCCTTCGCTCCCCTCTCCTCACGTCCGCCTCTCCTCTCCTCCGCCTCCACCTCATCTCAGCCTCTCCTTCGCTTCTCCTCTCCTCCGCCTCAGCCTCTCCTTTCCTCTGCCTCACCTCTCCTCCGCCTCGCATCCGCCTCCGCCTCACCTCAGTCTCTTTTCTCCTCTGCCTCTTATCTACTCCGTCTCACCTCCACCTCTGCCTCCCCTCACTGCTCCCTCTCCTATACCAATCAGATCTGGTTGAGGAAGAAAGAAGTAGAAATCAAGAAGGATACCAAAATTATTTTATACAGGAATTCAGACGCAAAAAATTTTAATAGAAAGAATTATTTATTTTTTTTTAATAAGAAGAAAGTTCGAACGCGTTTTATAAAAGCGTACAGTCTCTCTCCTTCGTACGCATTTATAAAACGCGCTCGAAGGCTTCGAACGCGTTTTATAAACGGGTAAGAGGAGAGAGCCTCAGTTACGCCTGAAAAGGCTGGTCAGACTTTCGTACGCGTTTATAAAACGCGTTCGGAGCCTTCGAGCGCGTTTTATAAACGGGTAGGAAGGCGTAAATTTTTCGAAATTGAGTTATTACCATATTTTTTTCAAAATTAATAGAAAAATTAATGTGAAAATTTAAGTTAAATTTATTTTTAAGATTAAGATTAAATTTACAATTTTTAAAATATCACATTTAATTTCATATTAATCTTATTTAAAAATGACATTAGAATATTAATTTTGACATTAATATCATTTTGTTTGAATAACTATCAAGAAAGTCACTTAATTTATTGCATTTCTCTTTTTAATGATTAATTTATGATTTTAAAAACTTTTTAGTAGTTTAGAGTGGTTTTTAGGTTTGCAAACTTTCAAAGTGAATTTTGGATGTCTAGAGAGCGTTTTTTGGCTCCGAAAATGGTCGTTACGGGGTTTCACCCCGTAACATGTGTAGATCTCGTCGCCAGCTTTCCGGATTGTCCTCGATCACCCCAAACGGACATTCCTGTCAAAAGTTAAGCCTGTTTAAAGTTTTAATGTTCAAAATTGTTTTAAAAATTTATATTTTAATTATTTTCATATTATATATTATTTGATTATATATATGGCTAACATAAAATAAAAAAAAAGGAGAGATTACAATGCAAAAGATAAGTTTGTAAAATTAAATAGTAAAAATACAGGGTCGTCGGCGAATAATCATTCAAACAAAATGATATTATACACATGTTCAAAAAAAATATGTGCAATTAAATGCATATAAAATATGTGTGATATATTTGTTATATCTATTTAATACATCTTTAATTGAAAATAGAATTGGGTTTCATTTCCATAGAGATGACTGGGATTTTTACGTTGGCTCGCCTAGCCTATCACAACCCTCCTCCTTTTACTATTAGTATTTTTATTAGAGGTATTATTATTAGTATGGCTAGTCTTACTATTAGTATTTTTATGTTTTGTATATTTTTTTTTTGTTCTTGGATGTGTTTGTCGCGGCTTTTTCGTCATCCCCTCGAAGAATGGAATTTGGTTTCCTCGAGATATGGGAACATAGCCTTGGATTCACCCCCCTTAAGGTTCGATCTCAGTTCGAGTATCTCTTTACGACAAGAGAACCAAAACATGAGTCGCTTCTTAAAGAGGTTTGTTGATTTCGTGGGTCCTTTCTTTCCAGTAGGCGCAAGCCCCTACTGTTAATTACCCCGTGATCGCTCACGAGAACCTCTGATTAAGGGATCTGAAGAATTTATATGTAAAGGCTAGGGGGAATCGTTTGTTTTATGTTTATTTTGGATTTATTTCTTTTGGGTTTAAACCGGACTCGATTGGTGTACCAAACCTAATTGACGGGACCCAATTGAGGACATTTCGATCTGTTGAAGAGTTTTCGTTCTTGAAGTGGAGAGGTTTCGGTCTTGATCTCGGGTTTCGTGTTTGGACTTTTAATTTCTTGAGTTTCTCTTTGGGTTTTATCATTTTCACAACTTCCTTTTATTTCTATTTTTAATTTTAGACTTTTGAAAAATCTTTTTATATTTTTAGTTATGTTTATGTTTGAAAATACTTGATATCAAATATATTTCTTTTAAAATTTCAATATCTATTTTTGAAAACTTGTCAAGAGAGTTTAATTGAGTTTTAAAATCATTTTGGAATTTTACAAAATTTATTTAATATCCTTTTAGAATTTTATAAGGTTTATTTAATATTGAAAATACTTCAAAAATAGAAATACTCAATAAATTGACAGATTTTTATATCAAAATATAAGTGAATTTGGTTTATTTGGATTTTTAGGATTTTATGGATATTTTATTTGCATTTTTCTGAGTTTCCTACTAATTTTAATGAATTTTAAAAGTTTCTGCTGATTTGGCGTTTTCTGATTGGTCCAAGTGTGCACAGGGGCTGACATGGCCTTGATTTGGCGTTGAGCTGGTGCTGGCGTGGCAGGTGACGTGGCTGGGCGCGGTTTTAGTTTTGAACAGGCGCTGACCATGTTTAGTTAATTCGTGTAACGGGTTATCGCCACGTCGGTGACCCGCTACAAATGATTTCGCCACAGACAATCAAATTTCACACGGGTTTGAAACCTGTCTTCTCCGGCAGAATATGGCATTTATGCATTTTAGTCCCTGTGTTTTTCTCCGGCCATATTACAGCGACTCAGTCCACCATTTTGATCGATATTTGGTGCGCTAGAATCGTGAAGGTGAGGAGAAGAGTTTGGTGGGCTTCATTTTCGCTGAGGAGACTCATGCTTTCACATTAAACCTGAGATTTCTCAAGCCGCCATTAATGATCACTCGCAGCTCTTTGCTTCGTTTTCTTTGCCAGATTGAGGTTTTACACGCTTCTGAAGGTCCTTTGAGGATGATGGTGGGTTCAATTTGTCATGAAGATGCTTGGAAGGGGATGATCTCCACTGAGGAACTTTGGTTTGAACTTGAGCAGAATGGGGCCAAGTTGGTGGGGCCCAAACAATCACTTCTTTGTGCCAGCAACCTCTTGATTAGCTTCAGGGGATTGAGTTTAATCTGTTTATGTGTTTGTTTCAACTTGAGGCATCACAATTTGGTGTGAGAACCAAAGGGACAGAAAAGTGTATTTTTAGCACTTTTATTTTGTTTTCAATTTTACATGTAACTTATTTTACAGCAGTAAAACTTGATTTAATACTCAATTTCAATCAGTTTGAGTTTGTTACATGTGTCCAAACTAATGCCAAATGTAAGAGCAGGTCATTTAGCGTTTGTTACAATTTATAATTTTCATTTTTATGCAAATTTGAGACTGTTTTGAGGCAATTTTCATTTGAGTTGCTCAATTGCTGAAAAAAAAAGTTGCATAAGCCTTGATATACTGTAAAGAGTGCATTCCAACTTTCTAAAGTTACCCTTTTGGTGTTTTTTGTAGAAAAATATAATTCTGCACTTATTTAATCTCCTATTCCTTTTAGAAATACCTTATAAAACACTCATTATTTGTTCAAAGCTACTAAAACTTGTAGAAATGTCTTTTAATAATGTTTATAAACCTTCTGTGTGTGTAATTTTGAGAAGTAACCCAGAGCTTTGAAAAATATCAATTTATTTATAAAATGTCACTGCTGCTTTCATTAATTCATACAAAATTGCATAAAATTCATAAAATAGAAAAGTTCATTCCCTGCTGTCCAAGAGACCATGTACTTACTGTTCACACACAATTTTCGTATTTTTGTGCAGAAATAACCCTAATTTCTCATTTATTTCACTTTTAGGCAGATTTGTGTAACTATGCATATATGTGTATCCCTTTTTTTTTGTTCTTTCATGAGGCAGTACACTAATTTACTATAATTTCTATAACAATTTGAGCAGCATAACACCTAAGTAGCATTAATTTATACAAAAGGCTTCACAGTTTGAGCTATTTTGAGCTCAAACCATGGAACCTTGGCCTTAAAACTGAGGAGACCTCAATCAAAGCCATCGTTTTGCCTATCCTTGAGCATGGCATCAAGGTAAGCAGGTAGGCACCTCTCTCCAGTCTTCAATTGAGGAGACCTCAATGGAAAACCGTAATGGAGAGAGGTGGAGAGTTGGAGAAGAGAGAGGAGGAAACAAAGCAACAAAACTGAGCTTCAAATTTACTTTTTTTTTTTGACTTGTAGACAGGGGATTACACAGAAGAATCACTCAATTCTCACCTTTTCTCTCTTATTTCAATCTGTTCGCTGAAATGCCCCTTACAATTATAATGGAATTCTCTCAATTAAACACCACAAAGCTAACCTAGCCCAAGCCTAACCTTACCCCTCTATTCCTCTTACTGTTTGATACAATGCCTCTCTTCAATTTGCTCTTAACTAGCCTATTTGAAAATGAATTACAGTAGCTAAACCCTAGCCGACCTTAACCCCCTTCTTCCTCTCTTCTCTGGCTTCGATTTGGGGGTGCTTATATAGGCAATTGGATTAGGGTTTCATCTTCAATCCGAGAGCCATCTCCATCGTCCGATTCCCATCAATGGCTGAGAGCCAACGTGCCTAGGGTTGTGGTTTTGCAAAACCATGGGCGCAGGTGCGTGGTTTCGAACTTGTGGAGTCGGAGGAGGCCACGTCGTCGCTGTTTCACGTTTTCACCCGGCGTCTGGCGGTAAGAATCGGAGATTTCACCTTCCGTGTTTTTTTTTTACTGGGGAGGAAGGAGTATCTGACGAGAGGGGCCTACTTGTCGGGTTTAATGTGAGAGTAGGAGATGGGAATGCTTGGTTTTTCTTGATCCAGTGGCAAGCCAACCAATCACAGAGCTTTGGTGCATGAACCAGGTGTTTCCAACATTAAAATCCCAGCGACCTCTCTGGATCCTCTCCAATCGTATGCACGCGCCACCTTTTTCTATTTTTCTGGGATTTTCTGGGAATTTCATTTGATCTTCTTTAAAATCATTTATTTATTTGGCTGTCCAACCAAAATAAATTATTTGGGGGTCTTCCTATGGGTATTTTTGGATGAAATTTTATGGGTAAGCTTAGAAAACTATAAGGAATCTAATGGTTCAACTGGTTTCGCAAAATTCCTTATGGATTTATTTTGGTAATTTTGTAAAGTTTTTGGATTTTCTTGCAAAATTTGGCATTTGTGTGGGTATTTTTTGTATTTAAAAATTATTATAAATCACCATAATTCTTAAGGATTTTTTTTGGGTATATTTTGGTAATTTTTGGAGTTTGTTTGGTATTTTTGGTAATTTGGTTTTGAGTTTTGGCAATCTGGAAATTTGGTTTTTGCTGTTTGGCCTTAGGTTTTCGGATTTTGAACTTGGTTTTCAGGGTTTAATTTTTAGGGTCAACAGTGTTCTCTTGTTGGGTTTCTTTCTAGCCTACCCCAACTTGTTTGGGACAAAAGGCTTAGTTGTTGTTGTTGTTGTTGTTGTTGTTGTTAATTGGAAATAGAATTTTGAGAATTTTGTAAATATGAAACATGCAGGGACCTTATTGCAAAATATAATTTTTAATAAGTTAAATGTTGTGGTTTGAATGAAAAATATGAAAAACTAATAACACGTTTATAAAACGCGCTCGAAGGCTCCGAACGCGTTTTATAAACGCGTACGAAGGTCTGACCAGCCTTTTGAGGCGTAACTGAAGCTCTCTCCTCTTACCCGTTTATAAAACGCGTACGAAGGAGAGAGACTGTACGCTTTTATAAAACGCGTTCGAACTTTCTTCTTATTAAAAAAAAATTATAATAATTCTTTCTATTAAAATTTTTTGCGTCTGAATTCCTGTATAAAATAATTTCGGAGAAGGATAAGAAGAGAAAAGAGGTTTAGATCTAATTTTGTTACAACTTGGGAGTAACTAAATTGCTATAAGAGATGATATTAATTAGTACATGGGAGTATCTAATATGTATAAGGGAGTAAATAATATTCATGCCTGATTCTGTTATTTTTTTTGGAGTAACTAAACTACTATAAGGGAGAAAATTGATTAGTATAAGGGAGTAAATTATATTATATTATTAAAAAGAGGAAAGTGGCAATCACAGGATGAGGTCTTATTTTTGGGTGGCAAAAAGACAAGAATTTAGTTTTGGGGGGGGGGGGGAAACACAATTTTCTTAATTTTGAGGGGTAAGAAATTTTTTTCCCAATATTAAAATAAGTGGAAGGTTCCGCTACCAACATTTTAGTTGCCTCCAAACACTAATATTTTGCTATTAAGTTATTTTTTAAAATTTTAAAATTCAAATATTAAATCCAAACGGTTGATCTAATTTAGTTTAATATGTAATTATTACTGACTTGAAATTTTTTTCCCCTTAAAGTCATTAAAAATAGCCCAACCTCATTTCTCCTAAAGTACAACTATTATTTCGTCGCGCCTCCTATTATCACTTTACTCAAATACTCGAATATACATTATAAAAAATAAATGCAAATGCGACACTTAGGGTCAGGATGCAATTTCAGAGGGAGAGGAACGGAAGGTAAGGGATAGACTTTATATTTACTCGGTCCAGCATAAAAAAGCCAGCGGAAGGGAAAGTGATACAAGGTGTGCTTGTTCCATCGAAGAGCCCATTTTTGTTACTCTCAAATTGGAGAGTACAGAGAGTAAGAACAATTAAATTACATAAATTCCCTTCAAAATATTAGTGCCAAATATAATGTTCAAGGGTAAAATAGTCAACTCCATCTATTACAGTGGGATGTATCTTCTTCCTCTCTCTCCCCTCGTGTGAAGCACTGGAGCATGTAACCTAGTCAATTTTAATTCTTTCCATCTCCTCCTCTTCCTCTCCTGAGCTCTCCATCCCAAACCTTCCTTTAATACATGAGTTCTGGAGCATAGCCTTAAACGACACCAACAAAGTGCTTTGGAGAATCCATGCTACATTCAAAGAAACATAAATTTTCTTGTTTTTTTTTATAAAGAAACAAGGAAATATAAAAATTAGAAGTGTTTTGTATGGAATCGAGTATCAATTCAATTGTGAGAGAAATTTTTTCATTATCTCGAACAAAAGTAAAGGTGATGTATCTAGCTAGGTTTATCTCGAACAAAAGAAAAAAAAAATAGAAAATTTTTCAGTATGAAAAATCACATTGAGCAAACAAATAGCAAATGAAACTTTTCGGGTAATTAGTATCCACCATCCCAATCATTCACAGGTTCTAAACAAACTTTTTATAGGTCCAACGACTGGTCCAGTCTATTTATTTCGCTATAAACCTCCTCTCTCATTTCAAACCCTAGCTGCAGCTAGAGGAGAGAGACGATTCTGCACGACAGAGGCGAAATGAGAGCAGATCGGAGAACAAGGATTCCGCTCAGCCGAGCAGCAGAAGGTTGAATTGCTAATTTAAATTGAGGACAAAAAAAATTTGTGAACACAATTCAACAATTTAAATAACCTCAATCACTTATCGTTTTATTTTGACAAATGTTTATCTAGGTCGCAATGGTCTTAATTAATTCTTTTACTTGAGAGCGACTTGCATGTATCTTCTTCCATCATCGTCGACTAAAGGCCTTAGCAACGTTCCATAGGCACACCGAGGTTGGAAGAAAAGATCTTCCAAAAGATCTCAACTCTCCTTTTTAATTGTCCTTACTTAAACTTGAGCAATAACTCTAACCATTTGATGGAATAATAGATAAAAAAAAAAGATAGAAAGATTGCTATCAACACGTGTATGCTGTACAAACTCGTGGATGCAATGTCTCCTAGGGACCAACTCCTTTATATAGAGAGCGATGGACATGAAACCCTAATTTTAGCCTCCAAACAATATGATAATTATCCACCCTAATTAGACAATATTTCTTAATAATACCACTATAGTAAGCATCACATTTTATGTACAAATTCTGCCTTACCTTCTCAACCACGTCTTGACAATTACCATATTGTACAATGTCCAAAATATAAAACAAAATTAGCCCACAACATGATAAATTATTTCGTAATCATAAATAATTTAACACCCCTAGAATTGACGTATATGTGGAATAAGAAGAAAGAAGAAGAAGAAGAAGAAGAAGAAGAAGAAGAAGAAGAAGAAGATGACGATGATGATAATTTTGGGTATGTTTATTTGGGTTTGAATAAGTCTTATTCTGAATAAGGCTTATTCGGGATAAAACCAAATGGTGGAATTAGACCCCTTATTCGAATAAAAGGAGAGAAGAGAGAGGAGAGAGGCCGAAATCATTTTAAATAGAAATTTACACCTCTAAAATTTTAATAGAAAGAATTAATTAATTTATTTTTAATAAGAAGAAAGTTCTTACGCGGTTTATAAAGGGGTACATTCTCTCTCCTTTTTACCCGTTTTATAACCGGGTAAGAAGGCTTCTCTCTCCTCCTTACCCTTTGTAATAGTTAATTAAGTAATAATTAATAATTATAGTAATATTTATAATTATTAATAATTGATAATAGTTATAGTAATAATAATTAGTAAATAATAATAACGATATTCAATAATAGTTATTATAATAATGATAATAGTAATTAATAATAGTTTATATTTTTATAATTTATAGTTAATAATTAATAATAATTTTTATTAAAATTAATAATTATTAATAAAAGTTAATAATAATACACCATTAATAGTTGCTAACCTTAATACTAACCTCAATATACCGCGCCAAACAACATTTACTAACCTTAAATTAGCACTAACCCCATCAAATCACTACCCTTACCAATCTACCCCTTTAGTACATTTTAGGAACAACTTCTAGCTAGTACAGTGTTACTGGTTCCAATAGTCATCAACATGGTGCGTTTGGCAAAATAGAGGTTATAGTTAGTGGTGTAAGTTTGGCATAATTAATTAGTAATTAATAATTCAAAATAAATAATAATAATTATTATAGTAATATTTATAATATTTAACAATAGTTATTATAATATTAATTATTGGTAACTTATTAATTAGTTAATAATAATAATTACTAATTATTAGTAACTATAATTAATTACTAATTACTTATTAAAATTAATTATGAGAAAATTATTATTATTTATCACCATTAATAATTCATAATTAGTAAATAATTACGTATTAAAATTAAATTAATTAGTAATTAATAATTCAAAATAAATAATAATAATTAATAATAGTTATTGTAATATTAATTATTGGTAACTTATTAACAACTTAATAATAATTACTAATTATTAGTAACTATAATTAATTTCTAATTACTTATTAGTAACTATAATTAATTACTAATTACTTATTAAAATTAATTATTAGTAAATTATTATTATTTATCATCATTAATAATTTTTTTTTACTTCAAACGCGTTATATAAAAGGGTAGTTATTAAAACAAATTAAAATGAAATAAATAACTGTAACAACCTAGAATTTTCAAATGCAGTACAATAAAATTAATTAGATAAATTTTAAAAGTAATACTAAGGTAACTGAAATTTTATAATTAATAATTCTAAAAACGATTAAATGAATAACTGTAGAGAAATTTATTCGAAATCGAAATCTTTTAATTTGTGTAGTATTCACAATTAACGTACATAATTCTAGCAAAATCAAAGCTTAAGTATACAAAAATTTACCATCAAAACAACTCAAATTCTAATAGAAATAATAATAAATATTAATTCATATGAGTTGCAGTATCCTTAGCTACAAAGTTCCTGCCACAGAAAATCCCAAAGATGAAATTTTAATAAAAATCCCAAAATCGTGCCGTCACCATCCCCTTCTTCCTCCTCTTTTCTTTTCTCTCGTGCGATCCGTCCGATTTCTCTCCCTCCTTTCTTCCTCTCCGACGAAAAATTCACCTCGAGAAATTGAGGTGGGATGGACTGTGGCCGGCCAATTCCGTTGTGCCACCAATCCTCCTTCTCTGATTGGCTAACCTATTTTGTTCTTATCCGCTCGAGTTGGCCGTGCTGACGTGGCTGTAAGATTCGAGCTTGGGAAGGATCCTTGCCGTTGGCTTCTCTCTCTCCTCTCCTCTCTGCACTGCCTATAAATACCTCTTTCTCCATTAAAGTTGGTTGGCTGGGTGATTAGGGTTTCTACTAAAAAGGAAGGAGAGAAATGAATGAGGAGAGGGAGGGAGTAGCTGCCAGAGATCCAAGGTATAAGCTCAGTCCTCCTTTAATTCAATCTGTTTGAGATATTTCTGTTGAGTACTTAACCGTTAACAGTTAGGGTTGTGTTGGATTTCGAGATTTTGACCTTAGCTCAGTGCTGGGATGAGGAAATAGATTATTAGATTGAGGATATGTTAAACTAAATGCTTGATTTTGATGTTGAATTCGGTGAAAACTAACTGTTAGAACTAGTGGGTCTGAACTATGTTGAACACTTGAAATTTTGTGGTTTGATGTTGTTTATCTCTATCGGGCATTAAAGAAAACATGTGTGAGGCTTTGCGACTGGGTTTGAGGCTTGGTACCAGCCTCTGGTACACTGGTTGTACCTCTGGCACCATACCGGTACGCTGTGACGAGAGACAGGGTTTGTTTCGTAAGAGAAAAAGTTTTCTAGGGGCCTATCTGTAAGAAAAAGGACTATACTGTAAATTATTTTGATTCAGGGGCCCTTGGGGAATATTTGTTATGATAGCGAGTCGGATCCTGACCCCTTCTTATCGGATCCATGCGGACCCGTTACGGCTGGCTCAGGTCAACTGGGTCAGGTTGACCTGGCTCGACCCTATTTATTTTGGGCTGGCTTATCTGGGCCAGAAGAAGAGGAAAATAAAATAAAAAAATAGGCTTGGGCCCATTGATGCTGGTTTGGGCCGAAATTTGAGATGAAATTTATTTTAATAATTTTGTGGGTTTATTAAATAACTAATTAGAGGAAAGGCCATTAGAAATAATCGGATATTCCTTTAGTTAAGCGGGATTCGATTTTTCGGGAGATGATGAGAATAGTCCGAGTGAGTCAAGAACAGATACAACGACAAACCACCGACTTTCTGATCCCAAACAAACAAACCAATAAATTTTATCTTTGATCTTTAAATTATTTTCATAATTTCTTACTTAAATATTTTATGAGTTTATGATTTAGTTAATTTCACATTTATAAAATAATTTTCGATACAATTAATTCACATCATTAAGAATTTAAATAACAAGTTATCTAATTAAGAATTTAAATAATGTTAAAGAAATATTACGAAATAAATAAATGAATACTCTAATTTTCAAAATATAATTAACGAATTGTATGATAAGAATAAGTATAAATTCTTATTGACTGGAAAGTCAAAACCAATTACTAATAATAAGATAAAATACGTAATAATATATTTTAAAATAGAATCCTCTAAATAAATAATCTGAACTTAGCCATCCAAATCTCAACCAGTCTGGTTAACCTAGACCGTTAGTATGGTAATCCAAGAACCGTCAATAATTAGGTTATTTAGGTTACTTTAAGTATTTAACGGTTAGTAAGAAAGTCACTTGTTTTATTAGGAAACCGAACTAGAATCACTTGATACGTGACTGTTGACCCTAAAAATTAAACCCTGAAAACCAAGTTCAAAATCCGAAAACCTAAAGCCAAACAGCAAAGCCAAATTTCCAAATTACCAAAACTCAAAACCAAATTACGAAAAATACCAAACAAACTCCAAAAATCACCAACAAATATCCAAAAAATCCCTTAAGAATTATGATGATTTATCATAATTTTTAAATACCAAAAATACCCACACAAATGCCAAATTTTGCAAACAAACCCAAAAACTTCACAAATTTTCCAAAATAAACCATTAAATTCCTCATATTTTTGTGAGCTTCCCCATAAAATTTCATCCAAAAATACCCATGGGAAGGCCCCCAAATAATTTATTTTGGTTGGACAGCCAAATAAATAAATGATTTTAAAGAAAATCAAATGAAATTCCCAGAAAATCCCAGAAAAATGGAAAACCCTTGGCGCGTACAACCATTGTATCGGATCCCATAAGAAGATAGGAGGCGCTGGGTTTTGATGTTGGAAACACCTGGTTCATGCACCAAAGCTCTGTGATTGGATGGCTTGCCACTGGATCACGAAAGACCAAGCACGCCCATCTCATGCTCTCGCATTAAACCCGACGAGTAGGCCCCACCTGTCATATTTCTCTTCCCCTGAGTAAAAGTGAAGCCACGATTTTACCATGGAGACGCCGGGTAAAAAACGGAGAAGAGGAGGGAGAGACGACGTGGCTCCTCCTCCGTCCACTAACTCAAAACCAGAAACCACCATCTCTAGCCCATGGTATTACGAAATCTAAACCCTAGCGCAGCTGAGGGACAGCCATTGGATCAAAATTAGAAGGTGAAGATGCTCACGGCTTCAAACCATAGCCCTAATCCAATTGCCTATATAAGCACCCCCAAATCGAAACCAGAAAAAAAAAGAAGAGAGGGGTAAGGTCAGGCTAGGGTTAGGTTATTGTCGCTGTATTAAATTGAGAGAATTTGAGTGAAATTGTAAGAGGCATAAAACCAAACAGTAAGGAAAGGGAGAGAAAGGTGAAAATTGAGTGACTCTTCTTTGTAATTCTCTGTTGGCAAATTGAAATAAACAAATTTGAAACGAAATTTTGTTGCTTGTTCCTCTTCTTCTCTCCTCTCATCTCTTGACTTCTCCTCCCATGGTGCAGACTGAGGGGTCCTCAGATCTATGCCGAGAAGAGGTCGCCTAGCTTGAGGTTTCCTCCTGACTAGGCGTAATAATGGTCTAGGCTGAGGGTTCCTCAATTCTAAACCAAGCTTCCATAGTTTTGAGTTTAAAATAGCTCAAATTATGGAACTCTTGTATAATATACAATGCTTACTGTTGTTATGCTGCCAAAATGGACTCAATTGCATAAAGAACACAAATTCTGTATACCTTTGCTTGCCTTAAGATAGTTTCATAGTATTACTAAATAAAATATTTATGAACATGAATAAATCTGTCCACATGGAAATAAATGAAAAAGGGAGGACTTCTTTGCATAAAAACGTAAAATTAGGCATGAACAACAAATACATGACCTCATGGACAGCAGGGGACAACCTTTTCAATTTTCAGAAATTTATGTGATTTTATACCCATTAATAAAAGTGATAGGGATATTTCCTGAAATAAAAATGATAATTGCTAAATTCTGGATCATTACGAAAAAGTGCTAAATCAAAAGATATTTCAGATATACTAAAGGCATTCTCAATAAAATTTTATAACCCTGAATAAGCATGGAGACATGTTGCATTTTATTCTTAAAAGTGCAGAAGTAATAAATAGTGTGTGCATATGTTGCATTATTGAAAACTGTACTCAAATACACTTCTTATAACTTGTTATGACCCCTGCAAATGCACTTCCTGCAAATGAAGCAACTCAAAACAAAGCCATCAAAAACAGTGACCATGTTGAATAAAAAATGAAAACGATGAGTTATGAAAAATGTCAAATGGTTTGCCTTCACATCCTGGGCAGTTTAAGAATTTAAAACAAGTTCAAGTGATTCTAAATTGGACATTAAGTCAACCATTTTTGTTGCAAACACACTTACATGCAAAATGGAAAATTGAACAAAATGCTCAAAACTAACTTTTCTGCCTTAATGCTCCTAATATGTAATTATGATGTGTCAAACTCAAATAAAGTCATGGACAAACTAATATTGACTCCCTGGATCTGTACAACTCATCACTGGCATCAAAAGACTTCTTGATAGGCCCCACAACAAAATCTCAGATTTGCTACATTTTAAACCGAAGTACCTCAGCTCAGTTAACGATGTTCAACGATTCTTCATGCTAAATTGAGCTTGCAACCAACTTCAGGACACAATCATGAGTGATAGAAACCTCAAACTGGTAAAAGAGAATGCCCAAAACGCCTCAAGCGCCATTAATGGATGCTCGAGCTTCTTCAGAATTCACAGGACAATACAGACTCCCAAAGTTTAAATTGATGACACCAATGTGTTCTCCTCAGTCCCACGATCTCAACGAACTAAATCTCAATCAAAACGGTGGCCGGAAACGTCGCAATTTCGCCGGAGAAAAGACGGGGGCCTATCTGCAAAAATGCCAACTCCAGGCGGGGAAGAAGGGTTCAAACCCGCGTCACATTGGATCTTATGTGGCAAAATCCCTTGAGGCGGGTCACTGACATAGCCATGACTCGTTACACCAAATATTTTTAAATCAAATATAAACCTGACACGTGGGTCCCATTTGTCAGAAAACAAAATAAAATAAAATAAAATAGGGAAAATTAGATATACGCCACTCTAAAATTACAAAATTAGAAAAATGCCACTTCAAACTTGACACTTAGAAAAATGCCACTCTAAATTAATTTTATTTAGATATTTGCCACAAATATACTGTACTTTAAAATATACTTTTGTATTGACCAATATACCCATCTTCTTTTTTTCTCCTTTACGTTCTGTCCTTCATCTATCCATCTGCGCATAGATGATAGATCGACTCAGATCCGAGTGCGCATATGCAAAGAATTCAAATCTAATACCGAGTTCTTAGGGTTTTATTTTTTTTCTCGGTCAAAATCTACGGCCTAGTTAGATTTCATTTTCTCAATATATTTCTTTTTATTTTTTTTGGGGCCTCTAATGGTACAATCGGTTATATAACTAAACTTTGAAAAGTTTTTATCGCATATGAAATCGTTCTTGTAGTTATAGTACTCGACCAGATAACTTGGCCCAAAAGAGGCGTAGAAAATGGATGAATAGACGAAGTACGGAAAGGAAAAGAAGAAGACGAAGGGCAAATTAGTCAATACAAAAATATATTTTAAAATACAGTATATTTGTGGCAAATATCTCAATAAAATGAATTCAAAGTGGCATTTTTCTAAGTGTCAAGTTTGGAGTGGCATTTTTCTAATTTTGCAACTTTAGAGTGGCATAAATCTAATTTTCCCAATAAAATAAATGAGTGCCACGTTTGCAGCCACGTCGCCGCTTAGTCAGCGCCAGCAGCAAGCCTTCTCAGCGCCAAATCATGCCAGTCAATAACCAACTCAGCCCCTGTGCACACGTGGACCAACCAGAAAATGCCACATCAGCAGAAACTTTGAAAATTCATTAAAAATAGTAGGAAACTCAGAAAAATACAAATAAAATATCCAAAAATTCTTAAAAATCCAAATAAACCAAATTCACTAATATTTTGATATAAAAATCTATCAATTTATTGAGTATTTCTATTTTTGAAGTATTTTCAATATTAAATAAATCCTATAAAAATTCTAAAATAATGTTAAATCAATTTTGTAAAATTCCAAATGATTTCAAAACTTGATTAAATCCTTCTAACAAATTTTCAAAAATAAACATTGATATCATTTTAAAATAATAGAAATGATTTTAAAGGAAATGTATTAAATAACAAATATTTTTAAAAATAAACATAACTAAAAATATAAAAAGATATTTCAAAAGTCTAAAAATTAAAAATAGAAATAAAAGGAAATTGTGAAAATGATAAAACCCAAAGAGAAACTCAAGAAATTAAAAGTCCAAACACGAAGTCCGAGATCAAGACCGAAACCTCTCCACTTCAAGAACGAAAACTCTTCAACAGATCGAAATGTCCTCAATTGGGTCCCGTCAATTAGGTTTGGTACACCAATCGAGTCCGGTTTAAACCCAAAAGAAATAAATTCAAAATAAACATAAAACAAACGATTTCCCTAGCCTTTACATACAATTCTTTAAATTCCTTAATCAGAGGTTCTCGTGAGCGATCACGGGGTAATTAACAGTAGGGGCTTGCGCCTACTGGAAAGAAAGGATCGACGAAATCAACAAACCTCTTTAAGAAGCGACTCGTGTTTTGGTTCTCTCGTCGTCAAGAGATACTCGAACGGAGATCGAACCTTAAGGGGAGTGAATCCAAGGCTATGTTCCCGTTTCTCGAGGAAATCCAATTCCATTCTTCGAGGGAATGACGAAAAAGCCGCGACAGTGACTATCAAGCCTAGCAAATTGTTAAGGGAGAGAACCCAAGTATGATGGCCGTCAAGCATCCGAACCATCATGAGATATCGAGAAACTACGTTTAAGGTTTCTTCTACCCAGGTGCGGAATTACGTTGGATTTTTGTTAAAGTTTAAGTGACTATTAAGCTATGTTTGAATGTCTATTATTTTATGTGGTTATGTGCTTTGCTAAATGAATATAATTTTTATTCATATGCATATTGGAAATTCGTTTGCCTGCATGACCGTATTCAAGCATTTTTAAATGATAGTGCCCAATTATTGATAAAACTGCATTTTGAAAGGCATGTTCTCCGTTTTGAGAAATTTGATAAGTAGCAGTCAGATATTTGGAAATGCCGTTGCTATTGATAAATCCAACTTATGAATGATCTGACTGAAAGGAATGAAACGATGTGAATGAATAACTGAGATATGATATGATGTGCTTGATATGTGTGATTTGATATGTTTGCATCACTCTCCGGAGTCGGTTGGCCCCCGGCTTCGGCCAGTTCAATAGCGCTATGTGGATTTGGAATTCCCTTCTGCCTGCCCAGGGTTAGAGATTCGTCTCTTCTGCCTGCCCTTGGGTTAGGGAAAGGTCTCCTTCTGCCTGCCCAACCGGTTGGGTTAGCAGGCCTGAGTTATTATGATTATGGAATGAAAGGAAGGATTTGTGATTTGCCCAGACTTATATTATGCTCAATTCTGCCATGCTCGGATCCCCTGACACGCTCAGTTTCCTATCATATACAGACATGTGTTGTCTGCAACGGGATTCGTGCCACGTGTTCAGTCCGACATGTATATGACTTCGGTCATAGTCAGATTTTGTTATTTTGTCCCATTTTGACTACGGACTGGATGACATGTTTTATAAAGAAGATTTAAAATTGGTTTTATTTAAACTAACACATGCATGCCAATTTTTATATTAAATGCAGAAAATGTTTTGTCTTGTTCAATAAATAAATTGTATATTTACGGGTATTTCTTCTAGAACTTGGATTTTAGCCTAAATCCGCGTACTGGAACTAAAACCCGCACTGAGAATTAAATTCTCATTCCGTACTTTTTGTATGTTTTCCACAATGGATGTGGGTTCCAGGTTGCAGAGACGGGCTCGATCAAGTCAAGAAAAGTTAAGCCCAATTGTCTTGCCATGAGGACTCAATGAGTCATAGGAGACAACATGGTAGTTCATTGTAAGCTGGATCCTAAACATTAAAGATTAGAAAAATGCCTTGCGAGTACACAGAAGTTGTGTGTTCGCGGCGAGAAACTGCCCCACCCCATTGCGGGCTGTGACAATAACACATAAATCACACATTTCAAATGAAATAAATAACACGTTTTAGAAAAATGATAGAAAACGGTAATTTCGACAATACCTTCCTACCCATTTTAATTACTGATTATTATTAATCCTCATTAATTATTAATTAATTATTAATATTACAATAATTATTATTAATTATTACAATATTACTATAATTATTAATTAATATTATAATTTATTTTGAATTATTATAAATATTAGTAAATTATTATTATTTATCATCGTTGATAATTATAGTAATTAATAATTAATTATTATTTATCATCATTAATAATTCATAACTAGTAACTAATTAATTATTAAAATTAATTAATTAATAATTCATAATTAGTAACTAATTACTTATTAAAAATAAATTATTTAATAATTAATAATGATAATAATTAATAATTATAGTAATATTTATAATAATTAATAATAGTTATTGTAATATTAATTATTGGTAACTTATTAATAACTTAATAATAATAATTACTAATTATTAGTAACTATAATTAATTACTAATTACTTATTAAAATTAATTATTAGTAAATTATTATTATTTATCATCATTAATAATTTTTTTACTTTCAAACTCGTTATACAAAAAGGTAGTTATTAAAATTAAAATGAAATAAATAACACATAAATCACACGTTTCAAATGAAATAAATAACACATTTTAGAAAAATGATAGAAAACGGTAATTTCGGCAATACTTTCCTACCCGTTTTAATTACTGATTATTAATTATTATAATATTATTATAATTATTAATTATTTTGAATTATTATAAATATTAGTAAATTATTAATTTATCATCGTGGATAACTTTTTTACTTTCAAAGGGTAAGGAGGAGAGAGAAGCATTCTTACCTGTTTTATAAAAGTGTAAGAAACCTTCTTACCCGGTTATTGTTAGGAAATGCTTAATTTTAATTTTTGTGACTAATTACACTTAATTAATCCAATTAAAACACAAGCAAAAGGGATCTAGTGCTCAAGTTCAAATTCAACGCAAAGAGAAAGGTAGGAATTTGTAACTCTCTTGTTATCGCAATCAAGAGGCTCGATCCTACGGCTTAGAAATCGATGGCGTGCCTCCATGTGCCTCCTCCTTCGTCGGTTGATCGACCTCGAGTCCACCAAGGAGGTTAACCATAATCTTCAACTCTTGTGCTAGCAAGAGGAAGAAACAAGCTAATCCCTCTAGGTTTCCTCTCTCATTTAGCAATTAACTATTTTAATTTGTGGAGAGGAGTGCTCAACCCATGAGGTAGAAAGGAGAGGAGAGAAGCGAGAGCATGGAGAAAAATCTGAAAATTTTTTCTCCCTTGGTGAATTTCGGCCAAAGAGGAAGAGGTGAGAGAAAAGGAGTGGAGGCTAGGGTTTCCTCAAAACTTGACCCCTTTATATAGTGCTCTCTACACCTACCTACCACAACTAATTGTGGACCGTTCTACCCTCTTGTGGCCGGCCCCTAGAGAGGCCTTTGTGGGCTACAACAAATGTGTTAAAAACCCATTAATTCAATCCTTTTAATTGCTCTTTCAACCAACCTCAAATCGGACTTTTATTTAACTAATTAAATAAAGATCCAATAACTCATTTAATTAACATATGTTGAACATAATTAATTATTAACTTATTAACAATTAATTTGGGATTAGCATATGCATTGATTTATTTCTATATGATCCCTTTGACTTAATTAATTATAACGGTCCGCAACGCTATACAATTAATTAATCAACTCATCATATTTTTCGCAATATGCACTGTTGCGAATAAATAAATAATGCATTGTATGGTTAAAGTCCTATTTGAGTGACCCTTTGAGGATTTATGCTAAGTTGGACATGGAATTAAATCGTTATTTAATTTCAATAATCATAAGCGGTATCTAGCAACACGTTATGATTCCTAATTCGCATAAATAATGTACTGCTACAGTATTTAAATCCTGCATAAGAGAATAAAAGTATTTCTCTATTTTGATTCTTATGTCACACGATATCATCGTATAATCCAAGATAGAAATGTGTCATTCTTGTAGATTATACGTTTCTTGATCTAGAGATAATTGTATAAAGTTGCATGCAAACAATCTATCTCCATCAAGGGACCCAAACAGATATCGTCACTCACTAAGTGAATTAATGAGGGACATACGTTTTTCTTGATGATTAGCTTTTTCCCGCACAATTCAAGAGAACATAAATAAAGTCCGTATAGCAGCCCTTATCGGGAATCAGCGGTAGACGATATTTATTGAACCTATCCTCATGTGGAAAAGATAAACATCTCAAACTTAGAACCAAAATCATAACGAAATAAATAATGACATATAACACAATCCATATATTTATTTCGTTGGGTCAAGTCCTGTACTATGTTCCATAACATATACATATGCAATTAAGTTGGTAACTCTTTATCTATGATTAGTAGAACTTAATCATCACTTAACTTGCATACTAATCTTATCTCATTTAGCAATTAACTATTTTAATTTGTGGAGAGGAGTGCTCAACCCATGAGGTAGAAAGGAGAGGAGAGAAGCGAGAGCATGGAGAAAAATCTGAAAATTTTTTCTCCCTTGGTGAATTTCGGCCAAAGAGGAAGAGGTGAGAGAAAAGGAGTGGAGGCTAGGGTTTCCTCAAAACTTGACCCCTTTATATAGTGCTCTCTACACCTACCTACCACAACTAATTGTGGACCGTTCTACCCTCTTGTGGCCGGCCCCTAGAGAGGCCTTTGTGGGCTACAACAAATGTGTTAAAAACCCATTAATTCAATCCTTTTAATTGCTCTTTCAACCAACCTCAAATCGGACTTTTATTTAACTAATTAAATAAAGATCCAATAACTCATTTAATTAACATATGTTGAACATAATTAATTATTAACTTATTAACAATTAATTTGGGATTAGCATATGCATTGATTTATTTCTATATGATCCCTTTGACTTAATTAATTATAACGGTCCGCAACGCTATACAATTAATTAATCAACTCATCATATTTTTCGCAATATGCACTGTTGCGAATAAATAAATAATGCATTGTATGGTTAAAGTCCTATTTGAGTGACCCTTTGAGGATTTATGCTAAGTTGGACATGGAATTAAATCGTTATTTAATTTCAATAATCATAAGCGGTATCTAGCAACACGTTATGATTCCTAATTCACATAAATAATGTACTGCTACAGTATTTAAATCCTGCATAAGAGAATAAAAGTATTTCTCTATTTTGATTCTTATGTCACACGATATCATCGTATAATCCAAGATAGAAATGTGTCATTCTTGTAGATTATACGTTTCTTGATCTAGAGATAATTGTATAAAGTTGCATGCAAACAATCTATCTCCATCAAGGGACCCAAACAGATATCGTCACTCACTAAGTGAATTAATGAGGGACATACGTTTTTCTTGATGATTAGCTTTTTCCCGCACAATTCAAGAGAACATAAATAAAGTCCGTATAGCAGCCCTTATCGGGAATCAGCGGTAGACGATATTTATTGAACCTATCCTCATGTGGAAAAGATAAACATCTCAAACTTAGAACCAAAATCATAACGAAATAAATAATGACATATAACACAATCCATATATTTATTTCGTTGGGTCAAGTCCTGTACTATGTTCCATAACATATACATATGCAATTAAGTTGGTAACTCTTTATCTATGATTAGTAGAACTTAATCATCACTTAACTTGCATACTAATCTTATATGATAATTAATTTTCCTTTGTTAATTATCAAGATTATGGGCCGTTTAGATTTATTATTGTCATTCTAAAGAATGATCCACAGAGATCTACAATTCAGATCCTCAACCTGAATAATCTGTCAATAATAAACCTAGGAACAGATGATAAAATATCATACATAACTTAAACTAATATTTAAGTCATCAAATTATTGACTTTTAGGACATAACTCCAACAGTTATAAAACGGGTAAAAAGGAGAGAGAATGTACCCTTTATAATAAGTACAGGAGGAGAGAGAAGCATTCTTACCCGTTTTATGAAAGAGTAAGAAGCCTTCTTATCCGGTTATAAAACGGATAAAAAGAAAGAGAATGTACCCCTTTATAAACCGCGTAAGAACTTTCTTCTTATTAAATTTTTTTTAATTAATTCTTTCTATTAAAATTTTAGGGGTGTAAATTTCTATTTAAAATAATTTCGGGGAGAGAGGAGAGGAGAGAGAAAAGCTTATTCTAACTCCTTATTCCAACGTTGCCAAACACACCAAATTAATAAATCTCTATCTCTACTATTATGAAAGTACGGATGGAGGAGGTGTAACACGGCAACACGCTAATCTAACATGTAAATATGTGTTTTTGCCATTCGATCGATTTGATATGTGGTCGAATATTAATCGCCATACAAAATAATAATATATTTTGATTTTCCGTCTAATAAAAAAACAAATTAAATAGCATATCTATTTCTATCTATGCTAGATTAAACAATATAATTTTATTATCTAATATTATTATTTTTTATTTGCGCGTATATGGGAGGGCATTTTATTATAAGCATCTCTAACTATGCGAGGGGCTATAGGCTTTTTAAGTAAAAAACCGAAAGATTACAAAAATATATTTGGTTTCGTATATTCCGCTATCTATGGCAATGATATGTAAATATGTCAATTTTTATTTTCTTTTTTTTTTTGGAAAGAATTAGGGTCCTGTCGCGGCAGAATCGGTCCAATGAAATACCAAATAAAAATCTCTTGCAAGTAGCCAGACCAAAGTTAACTCATGGAGCGCGGGTCGATTTAGCAATGATAAAGAGACTCGTTTCAGAACTTCTTAAATCTGTGAAGTTCACAGAACACTGAACAGTAACCTTTCATGGTACTTTACTACTTTGTTTGCCATCATTTGCCGACAGAAGTGGTAGGGTCGGTATCCTCTGAATTTCTTTTTTTTTTTTTTTGAGAGAGATTTAAATTTCTAATTGAGACGCCGCCTGCGGTTGTTGTGATAAAACGGCCGGCAATAAAAGTCTTCCTCAATAATATTAATAAATAAAAATCCTCAAAATCGAGCGAAGGCGTTTTGAAGCCAGCCGTCAGTAATGAATCGTCCCCCCGTTGATTCAGATCTGCAGGACCATCCTCTTAGTCATAGGTAAAGCTTTTCTATTTCAGTATCATTTTTTTTTTCTCTAACGCCTTTATCTTTGTTAACTCTTCTTAATCAGAACTGTATTGTGCTTTCAAAATCTGTGTGAAATTATTATGGATCTTCCTTGCCTTGGGCTGTTTGCCTCTTCGTTAGGCAATATGCTAATATCAAAATTGAGATATGTACGATCTCAGGTTGAATTATTTATAAAATTTGGGGTTTTATGCCTATGTTTTTCTTTTTTTGAAACCCATATAGTTGATATTCAGCTTTTTAGATAGCATGTTTTGAACATGTGGGGTTTCTGAGCCTATTACGCCTATCCTCATTGTTCAATTAGAATCTGCATCAAAGTCAGGATTTCCTTCGTCCTGAAGATACTCTATCTTCTAGACATTGTCGAGAATTGTGAATTTTAAGTTCTTTCAATTATCCTAATTGGTATGTTATGGATAAAAAGCCATTCGATGGAAATAAATATATGAATCGATTCGATTTCAACATCTTTCAGAACCTTTCTTGAGCGAATCTATTTTTATGGAAAAATAGAGCATTCGACATGTATATAGGGGAGAGAATGTTCAGTCTAAGGCACACCAGCCTCTGTCACAGTTTTCCATGTTCCTTGTCCATTCAGTACAGGATTGTTCAGACCGGAAAATTGCAAGGGGTGTGAGCCTGTCCCATGCCACTGGGCACTGGAACAAAATTAATCACGAGTAATACCGGCCTCCCATATTATTTATTTATTTATTTTTGCATCCAATGTCTTTAACACTGTAGTTTAGAAGCATGACACAATAAGATGAACACTAGTTGTCACGTTAGAAAGGAAGAACCAGAACGTTACAACTTTTGTATTTTATTTATTTTTTTGGGTCCATGGACATGTTGGATTCTTGTTGTATAGTATGTTATACATGCAACCTGTACCCAGGGATGGGCTTGCTTGGAAAATACAGAGGCTCACATTACACATAGGAGGGATACGTCATACATATATGCTGTCTCGCCCTGGGATGCTCTACCGTTTTAGTTTGGAAAATACTGAGACCGTATTACCCAGGGATACACTACACTTATACTTAAGCCAATAAGATTTCTGTTTCTGCGTCTTATGTTAATACCAAATTTATAGCATCAGATGGAAACTGAAGATACGTGTGCTCTGTTACCTGTTAGTTCTTAATTAAAGTAATGAAATACAGTATTTAAAGGTCTACTTGCTGGATATATACCCACTAGAAATGGAGGTTTATTTTTACAAAATAATTTGCTAAAACCAAAGTTAGAAAGAAAGAAATGATTTCATTCTATGGGATTTGAAGTGGGATTTTAGATAAGTTGAACTTGGTGAATTTGGGTAAGATTTGGCAAGATTTCTGTCTTGGTGAAAATATGCATTTCTCAGATCAAAAGCAACCAGGCTATTACATCTGATGAATCCATGAATGTGCAGAAACTATTTGCCATTGTTACCAGGTGGTACTTGCTTTGGCTGAACCTCTTCTGCTATAAAATTTGAACCAAACAAAAATGAACTTGGAAATGTTCTGTACTTCAGTTTCTAGGTTATTTTATTAGGCTTCTGAGGCAGAACTTTGTAAAAAAAAAAAAAAAAAAAAAAAAAGACTATGTTTTTAGCTCAATATGCTAATTGAGTCGCAACAATTAATCAAGTGGAGTTCAATTCTTGAAATATGAAATGCTTGTAAATTTATTGAATGCGTTGACTCTCCCTTAAGCTGCCATGAAGTTTTAGAAATTAAAGCTAATACTCAGTTTCATCTGTTCTTCCTACCCAAATTGGTATGCTAAGCAAATTTGTACGCTATATATACATATACATATATATAGACACACATGAGATGTGTTTTTTAATTAGTCCATTTATGGTTATACTATATTGATGTGGACATTTTTATTGTGTAGGAGCCGGGATTGGTCAAAATTGCAGGATGATATAGCTCGTCTAATTGCGAAGAAATTGTGGTTCTACCCGCATCATCGTAAATTTGCAGCAGCCTGCACTAACTGGTACTGCATAACCAAGGATGTGCATGGCCCATTTCAACAAAACTCTATTGTCCTCCTCCTCCCATACAATAATCAATCAGAGATATGTACTTTGTATAACCACTCTGATTCAAGAACTTATGAGTTCCGGTTAAATGTGCTTCGCGACAAATTTATTTATGGGTCATCCAATGGTTGGGTCTGCTTAAGTGACAAAGAATACAAGATAAGCCTCATTAACCTACTTACCATGCAGCAATTTGCACTCCCTTACCCATCTTATGCACTTAATTTTATCAGTGGTATGTTGGATACTCCTATGATCGAGTCCGAGATAGTGACCAAGATTGCAGTATCAGGTAGCCCGTCGTCATCTAATGGTTGCATAATTGCTGCTATTATGTCAACGTATGAGGAACTTTTGGTTTGTCGGCTAGGAGACATTTCTTGGACTCCAATTGTAATAAAAGAATCCAAACTCAAGTCACACGAGTGCTGGCAATTTTTACACGATGTGATATTCTTCCAAGGGAAGATCTATGCAATAAATGATGGGTACAACCTGCTTATAGTGGATATTGATGGGGCCAATTATGTGGCTCGGGACACTTTTGGTCCTTGTTACCAATCAGGAGATGATATTGGGCATCCCTCTAGAGGTGAGCCATGCATTGAAGGCCTTGAAGACCTTTATGAGCTAAGATTGTATCTTGTGGAGTGCTATGGCAAATTGTTGGCTATCCGGAGATTTGGAGAAGAACATCCTGCTGATGATTCATACAGCACACAATACTTTGAGCTATTTGAGTTTGAAGAATCTGAAGAAACCTGGAGGATGATTCATGGATTGGGGGAGAGATCCTTATTTGTGGGCCAAAATGGATCAATTTCTGTCTCTGCTACGGAAATTCCTGGATGCAGACCGAATTGCATTTATTTCACTGATGATTTCTACCGTGGACAGGTAAATTGGGAGTTTGGTTTTCGTGCTGATAATGGCGTGTTTTGCTGTGAAGACGGTACTATAGAAAGGTTTTCCATTTCTCACTCAATGGAACGGTGGTTGGTCCCTGCTATGTGGTGCCAGTTGAAGACGTAGGCTTCCATGGTCTTTTATTGCTTGCGTAAAAAATATTAATGCAGTGCTTCGACATCTGTAGTATGCTTTAAACATTGTTGCAAATGAAAAAATGGTTTATTTTTTTGAATTTGCAGTGGATCATTTTGGCTGACAAAAAATTAAAGAAAATTAGAAAATATAGCTAAAGCTTTTTTAATTTAACTACTTAAAATGTCCTCATATGTGTGGGCAAATAAAGAAACAAGATAATATTAAATAATAAAAATATATTGTTTAATTTAGCATCGATACAAATAAATATGTTATTTAATTTGTTTCTTTATTAGACAAAAAATAAAAAATATATTGTTACTTCGTATGGAAATTAATATCCGACCACAGATCAAATCGATCGAACGACAAAAACACTTGTTTACATGTGATTTGATTGGTTGTAAATAAATTGCAGGAATGCTTGTCACAGAACTAAATAAAAAAAAAGGATAATTGGTCATATACATCTCTAATCTTGTCTAATTGGAAATATACCCTCGATTCTTTAATATTAGAAATATACCCTCTAATCATATCTACTAGGATATTTACCGTTCTTTACATTTGAATTGATTTTTTAAATCATAAAAATTAATTAATAAAAATTCGGACAGAAATGCCCCCCAGCTACCTTGACCTCTTCCGTCATGTCCATCTCTTCCTGCCTCCATTAAGTCCTCATTTAGGAACAAATACAAAATACATAAGATTCGTTATTTTAAAATCTTGGTCTCGCTTTTGTTCTCAAAGTTCATCTCAATCACTACTTAATTGAAATGAGGTCATTCTCCATGAGTTAAACAAACACATATTTTTTCTAATATCTTCATTGCTTGAAATCTCACGTACGTGATAAGTATCCTTCCGTAGTAAATCTCGCATCTACAAAATTCAGGAGAATGATTTGAATCTAGAGCTTTTGATCTAACTAGTCAGCAAACGCCCATGCATGCTCGACCTTTTATGCATTTTTCATAAAGCAAAGTAAGATAGGTAAAAGTCAAACAAGCTATTTTATGCAGGAAAGAGGTCGGGATAGGGGCAATTTGGCCTGGTTGTATTTAAATTGATTTTTATAATTAAAAAAAACCAGTTCAAATGCAAAGAAGGGTATCCATAGTTGATATGATTAGAGGGGCATATATCCAATATTAAAGAATCGAGGGGTATATTTCCAATTAGAGAAGATTAGAGGAATATATGACTAATTATTCAATAAAGAAATGACATGAAATCTTACGTGTCTTAGAGCTCATTGCCAATTATAATTTAATACACAACATGAGCTACGTTAGAAGCAAGTTGCTTTGAGATTTTGGTGGTGTTATATTAGCTGTAATCGGAGATATTTTCTCTCTCTTTTTTTATTTTGTTTCATTTTGATCCCCTCTTTTTTTTTTTTTGTTTCATTTATCAAAATGAAACTGAGTGACGCTTCCACTTTTTTTCCAAAAAAAATTTAATACACTACAAAATACAAAGGTTACCAACATTTGGGTCATTTGCAGGGTAGTTTTAATCAGTGTTTTCACTATCGTGCCCTTCTGGGCAGAATACATTGAAATCGGAAACAAGAAAAGTTACTGATATGGCAATATTATTGATTAGAAGAGCTGGGTCATGTAGGGTTTGTTGCAGTCAGAATTAGGCTTGGATTTCACCCCTCTACGTCATCCTGATTTATCATTTACATTCACCACGCTAATTGTCCTTTGTAAAACGTACGGTGAATATAATGGCACCCCAATACGAAGTAGCACCGAATTATGGCATCCCAATTTATTTTATTAAACACTGATTTAGTTTTACTCGTTTGACAATCATTTACTAATTCTTATTTTTAGTTTATTATCACATAATATGTGACTACACTACGCCATTTTTTTTATTAGTACCGGTTAAATATTGATTATTATTACCCGTTTTCAAGCGGTACTAATAATAGGGGTGCTAAAGATAATTAAAAATCGGTACTAAAAACGCGCTGTAATTCATGGAAAAAAAAAGGCGGAGATCTTTAGTACCGGTTTTTATTATTTACTATTTTTATACCGGTTTTTAGACTAATAATCGGTACTAAAAATCATTGTAAAAACAAAAAAATATCTTTTGAGGCTAGCGCTCTTTTTGCAAATTAACAAAAATTCAAAAACTATATATTATATAAATAATTTACATACACAAATTCATACACAATAAAATAAATAATAATTTACATAATTAGTAAAAATTTCGGATTTTAACCCAATTATACAAATTTCAGATTTTTAACCCAATTTCAATTATAAAAATTTTGGATTTCAACCCAATTTCAAAATCCATTAACAAAAATTAATCTTAGTTTGTCGGATTTAACCATTTAACACAAATATTTAACAAAAATCCATTAGCAGTGAGAGAATGGCACAGTCGAGTCGAGTGAGAGAGAGAGGCAGTGGAGAGGGAGGGAGATGCAGTGGATCGAGTGGGACCGGAGTGGCAACGTGAAGAGAGAGGAGAGGCGGTGGAGAGTAGATCAAGAGGAAGAGGAAGAGAGGAGAGAAAGAGAGAGAGGAGGAAGCAACTAGGTTTTGGACTTAGAATTTTTTTCACGCAGAGAGAGGCAGCTTATATTGGTTTTCGCGGCATTTTATTTTAAAAAAATTAAATTGATCTTTAGTACCGTTTTTTCTAAAAAACCGATACTAAAGATACTATTTTTAGTACCGATTTTTTAGAAAAACCGGTACTAAAAATAGATGGAATTTTGATTTTTTTTTACAACCTTTTAGTACCGGTTTTTTATTAAAAATCGGTAAGTATCGTACGGGTAAAGAAAATTTTAATGGGTACGGGTATGAAAATACCTTCTACCGTACCGTATCGTACCATTGACAGCCCTAAAAAAGAGTTGTAATAGATACAATAATCCCATATTTGCTTTATAAATTTTGACGCTTATATTAGTCGGGTTCATTTATTACCCTTCATGCACTAATATTTATAAAAAAAAAAATAATTCAAAACCATTTAAAACAAAATCCCGGTTAACTAGGGCTGTAAATGGATAAAATACGATACGGTAGAGATATTTTTCATACCCATACTCATTACAATTTTCTTTATCGATACCCTACCCTTACCCGTTAAAATTTGACTTTATCCATACCCTACCCTTACCCGTTAAGAATTAACGGTAAGGGTAGGATAATGGTAGAAAATGGATAATAATGTTAATAACTCAATGAAAAAATATTATACAATAGAGATAAATACATATTATCAGATAAATATATTAATAAACTACAACATTGAATAATACTTTAAATATAATAAAATCATACTATTTCTTCTCAGGTTAATTGTCACAAAAAAATTACATAACTAATTATTAATTATACAATATTTTCTCAAATGACAACTGAGAAGAAAGGATTTTCTAAAAAAGTTTATTATTTTTTTAACGTAGCCCGTGCATGAAAAAAAATATATAATTAACATATCAATTGAGTCTTACCATTATATATTTTCAATTTAACGTAGTATTATTTCAACCAAATCTTATAATTTAATTGCCTAGTTTAATTATTAACATATCAATTGAATCTTACAAATATATTTTTCGGATTTTAGTTTGTTATTAACATATTAATCGAATATTACAATTATATTTTTTTGTTATGATAAAAATTAATGCTACGGGTAATTAACGAATACAAAATAGCCTTATTCATATCCTTACCCAATAAATTAACGAGTTTTCTTTTATCCATACCCATACCCGATAACTTAACGAAAATAAAATCTTACCCATACCCGTCTTATCAAATACGATATGAATAAGATAAACGGTTAAAAGAATACCATTGACAGCCCTACTATTAACACAAATTTACAGAAGGAAATTCAAATTATTGTTCCTGTAACGCTCTATTTTGAATGGTATAAATAAACCTAAACAAACATATAATTAACAGACTACCTGTAAAAATTCACAATAAAAAAATTAAAACTTATCTAAACCAAAATCACCGTATGTTTTAACTATAATGATGATAACATATGAGACAAGAATCAACAAATTAAATCATAAACTATTTAATCACCATCTAAATCTCACTCCACTACAGTTGACTTCTCAGATAGTCTCTAAGTAAACCACCAGTTTCGCTTTTTTCAGCCATTAAATAGACCCATACAGCACGGAAAAAATCATCAACAATGGTCAAGAAGTAATGAGCACCACAATGTGAAGCTACACGATATGCACCCCAAATGTCGCAATGTATTAATTCAAAAAGTTCACTTGTTTTATTCAAACTGTTAGGAAATACTTCTCTCGTTTGCTTGGCTCGTACACAAATTTCACAAACATCTTCAGAAATATTAGTGTTACCAGTTAAGAGTGAAGTTACTTGTTTTGAAGGATGTCCCATTCTTTGATGCCACTACTCATAGGGTTCTTTTCCATGCATGTGAAAATTTTTTGCCGATGCCACTTGATGAAAGTAATAGATCCCATCTATTTGCTCACCCACACAAATCAACATCCTAGTATTGTGATCATGTATGACACAAATCTCATCAGTAAATGTAACAAAGCATCTGCTGGTTTTAATCAGTTGGTTTACAGAAATGAGATTGCAATCCAAACTGGGCACGTATAAGACTCTTTGAAGAACTAGTCCTTCATTCAACACCACACTACCTTCATGTTTAGCCACTACTTGCTCTCCGTTTGGAAGACTAACAATTGTGGATTTTATATCACAAATATCATCAATACAACCATAATTTCCTGTCATATGGTGAGATGCTCCACTATCAATTATCCATCTCAAATTTTGCATCCTATCATGCAACTTCTTACTGGATGCACCTACATCTGAGACACTAGAGTTGGCTAGAATAGCCTTGGTTTGTTGGACTCGTGCACACGAAAAACCTGGTGTAGAGTTTTGAGACTCTTTCTTGCTATTGTCCACGCCACTGGATGCACTAGGATGCACCTGCACTGGATGCGCCCGCACTTTCCTGTCGATGCAACTAGATGCACCCGCACGGGATGCGCCCGCACTTTGCTGTCAGCGCCGCCGCTTGCCATGGATCCCGATCTACACTCGTTCTAGGGTTTTGTTTCGTCTTCCTCCTGCAGCCGCCTAAACTTGGTGCTCTGATACCATGACACAAAATGATAAAGAAGAGATGACACAGATTTTAACGTGGTATCGCCTAAAGCGCACTCCACGATTACTCAACACATCCGATTTATAGATTCATCAAAGAGAGGAGTTTACAACACACACACACGTTTTTCATGTCTCAATACATGTGCAGTCTTTTTGGTTTTAACAGAGAGAAGAAATAATAAGGAAGTAAAATAAAATAGCAAGGAAAAATAAATAGAAGGAAACAATCTCAGCTAATAAAAGTACACAATCCCTTCTAGGAACAGCAAATCTTTCCGTAGACTAGCACTTGCGCCACTTTCTAAGGTCAAGGCCGACGAAAAATCATGTTTAGCGAGGGGGTTGGTACAAGGACCTCAATTCCATCCGACCATTCCATCCTCAATTCCTCATCTACTCATCTGTTCTGTACTTTGTGTTTCCAATAATTCTTTCTTTGATGGGCTCAAGGCTCAAGGAAAACGCTGTTCGCATGAACCATGTAACTATTTCTACTATGCGCTTGTTTGGATGAGTTAGGAATAAGAAAGAAAGAAGGATTTCAAGAAGAAAAATTAGGAAGAGTGAGAAGAAAAAAAGAGTGGAAAGAGTGTTATTCTGAAAAAAAAAGAAATGGTGTTTGAATGGTGAGTTAAGAATAAAGAATAGAAAAATTAAATTAAAATGATAATTTATCTTTTTTTATTTATTTATAGTTTATTTATATCTCGACTACATATGCCTATGCCCCTATGCTTATAAATTAAATGTGACTTTCCTTTTGAAACTGCTATAAATGTGATTTTCATCGTTGAGCTGGAAGACGCAATAGATGAAAGAAGATAGATTTTTTTTGGTTTGAAAATGTTTCATGGTTTGGCATATATAACATTTTTGTTTTAGCACCTTGTGTTTATACTTTTTTCGACACAAGCACTGCCATCTTTAGAGTGCATTCATTACAATTATTAAAAGAAAAAGATGAAACTTGATTATTATTTTACAATTCACCAAATAATTGAAGTTTTTACTGAATTAAACGTAATTGATAATATAGCTACATATATATTGTCACACCCCGCGCCAATACACGGGGCGCGACGGTGGAACGGTATTTTTTGTATCCATCCGATGGCCCGTCAATCTACGTCGCAAGTATAAAAAAAACAAAACAGATGTCAGCTACAAAGCTCAGTAACCGGTTATTTAACGACGTCGCTTCTCTATATTAGTTGATAGAGCAAATTAAACATTGCTGGATTAATCCACATAACAAACCATATATTGCACTGCGATAATTGAGTCTAAATTAATCAAATCAAGTCAAGTATACAAAGTTTCCCTTACTTGAGTGGCAAAAGGGGCCTAACCCAAGTGGCAAAAAGATACCATCTCCTACTTGGGTGGCAAAAGGGACGCATCCCTTACTCAAGTGGCAAAAGAGGATTCCAAATCCGCAAACACAAACAAATTCAGAATTCAAATTCTAAACCCGATATCCTGCAAAACATACCACATGCGAGCGAATACATGCAAGAAAAGCCAAGCGATAATCAAATCAAGCAATACAAAACTAATTTTAGAGAAATCCGGTTACCTGACTGAGCAATCCAGTGCAAAAGCAAATCCGGAGGACGATTACTGCGACGTAGAACTCGAATTCTAAATGGCTGACTATTCAAAACCAAGGCGGTATTCAAAGTTTGCTAGGGAGAGACAGAAACAGAAATATTGATATACGAAATGAAATGAAATGAGGCTGGGGTCTATTTACAGTGGAGGTCTGGTTAAAATGATAAATATTCTAGATTACTTAATGGCTAAGTAAGCAGAAAAGAATTATTTAGCTACTGTTTCTGAAAATATTAATATTATTTATAAAGATAGTAGAGCCTATTTATAAACATATTAATTATTAAAAATTATTTATATAAATACTGATTACTTAGCTGCTAAAGATATGGATAAGATCAAATAGATATTTTTCAAGTGGATAAGCAAAGACATTTTTCAAATAAGACCTTAGTATTTGAAGTATTGCAAACATGTCCTAAAATTCAGGGATGTCACATTCCAGTCCCTTAAAAAGAAAATTTCTTCCACGAAATTTCAAATGGAAGGTAGCATGTCAAATGAAACATCAAATCGGCATACTATAATCAAATTTCCAAATGAAACAACAATGAACCCGAACACAGTCCGAGGAACAAATGCTCTGATACCAAACTGTCACACCCCGCGCCGACACACCGACACACGGGGCGCGACGGTGGAACGGTATCTTCTGCATCCACCCGACGGCTCGTCAACCTACGTCGCAAGCAGAAAAGGAACAAAATGGATATCAGCTACAAAACTCAGTAACCGATTATTTAACGACGCATCTTCTCTATGGGGCAGTTTGGATTGAAATGAGAATTGGAGGAATTTGGAGAATTTTCAATTTCTAGGCATAAATTTATTATAAACAATCCAAACTCTTCACAAAGTTACACACTTCTCAATAAATTTATGTCTAGAAATAAGAAATTCTCCAAATTCTCTAAATTTCTAAGCGATCCAAACGGCCCATATATTAGTTGATAAAATAAATTAAACATGACTGAATTAATTCACATAACAAGACATACATTTCATGACGATAATCGGGTCTAGATTAATCAAATCATGTCAAATATACAAAGTTTCTCTTACTTAAGTGGCAAAAGGGACGTATCCCTAACACAAGTGGCAAAAGGAGAACAACGACATGTTGACTATATATAAAATGTGATTTTTTGTTGACACTGTCATGTTGATATTTTTTTCGCACCACCACCTGTTGTTGATCTTGTATTTTCAACGGCCTCTTGTTTTTTCTCACAAAGAGCTGAAGGGCCATTCTTCTTTTTTTGACGCCAAACTGTAGTCAGACAATTACAATTGAAGAAATTAAAGATCGTAAAATTTTCATAATTGTGTACAAACCAAAATAGAATGATAGTCCGACAATTACAATTGAAAAAATTAAAGATCGTCAAATTTTTATACGTGTGTACAAACCAAAATAGAAAGATACTGCTGCACAAACCTTGTCGGTCCTTTGTTCCGACACTGGATTCTACTCGGTACCACCCGTCCTCTGCGATTGACTGGGCCTGCGTCCTTTCTGAGTACACCCTGGTATTCAACAATCAGCAAAATTTTGTTTGTGGTTTGCATTATTTTTGGAAGAGAACATATCAAACATTCATGGTTGAATGAAATTTACCTTGTTTTCTTCTTTTATTAGAGGCTCTGATTGAACAAACTTCCTCTTTTCCAAATTAGCTTCCTTCAGGACCACTCTTTCCTGAATTGTACACATGAATGTAATGATACCAATGTCATATTGTCATGACATTATTCATTTTCAGCAATAATCTGAATATGAACTATTTGGTCTGAAACCGACTGTCCTGAATTAATACGCATCCCACAAATTATTTGACACATGTATCACTAACATCATACTCTTTTGATAGAATATGAAGCACTTTAAAATCTTAAATGGAACTTACATCCGTTGTAAATCTGAAAGGCTTTGGATTTGGTGGTCCTTTTGTTCTTTGCAACTTGGTCTGGATTCACTTGTGAAGGCTTCATCTAAAGTTTCAACACCTGCACCAATTATTTATTTTTTGTCAACATTTGATCAAAATATGAATGCCTCCTTTAAACAATAAACATAACAAACTCAAAGAGGAATTAATATGGATCACTTTATTTGTTTGAAACCTGTTGAGGTGGAACATTCTCAATGGTCCTAAGAAGTGAGTTTTGTTTCTTTTCAGTCGTCATATTCTTTCCAATTTGAACCCTGATATTTTACAAGAGAAAGTTTAATATGCACTATAGTGCATAGGGCACTCCGTGCACCGTGGACTTTTTCGGGAGTATTTTTGTAAATTGAGATTTGTCAATTTACAAATATATTTCCGAAAAAGTCCGTGATGCACGGAATGCCCTATGCACTATGGTGCATATTAAACTTTCTCTATTTTACAAATGCAACATGGAGAACGTAATAACAAAATATCATCAGAGAAAGCAATAAAGAAAATATTTGCAGTACCATACCTTTTGGTACCATTTTGCATTATATTCTCCTTATTCTCATCACAATTCTCCAATTCATTTTTCAAATTGTCTTTCTCCACCGTAGTTCCCATGTTATATTTAATTTTTTATTTCAATTCCTTCTTCTTTGCAACCTCTTCATTCTTGGCATCACTTCTAATTCCATTTTCGACATTTGTTTTCAAAACTGGCTGATTAGATTTCCACAGTCGCCTCGAGCTTTTCCTGTTTGGGCCCATTTTCAACTTTTGCTCCATATTAGTATCATTTGCACCAACATTTTCTGTAATTTCAGGTTTGAGAACCAATTCTTTCCCAACTTCTCTATTCTCTGCTTCAGTTGTGCTACTATGTTTTCCATTCTCTTTCAGGACTGACCGACTTAGTTACCTTGTAGCCCTCAAGCTCTCCTTCTTTGGGCCTAATTTTGATTTTTCCTCACTATTCATATCATCTGAACCCAATTTTTGTGTATTTCCTTCCAAAAGTTGGTGTTTTGTTTTCCACAAGGGCCTTCTATTATTCTTGTTGGGACCGATATTTATTTCTTGGTTCAACTTTGGGTCATTCAGCTTAGACTCATCACATCTCTTCGTAGCTTTTGAAACTTGACTTAGGTATCTACTCGGCACACTTCGTTTCTTTGGATTATTTAAATTCAGTTTTCGAAGCTTGGCACAAACCTCCTTATTTCTTTCTTTGGAGTGGGAGAGAATAATGGCTTAGCTAAGAAAAAGGCCGATCCGTGCTTTCCTCCTAAAGCAGGCTGATGTGGATATAAATAGAGGATGGCTAATGTGGCATCCGTGGCACGTGCCACACATTTTCTATCAATTCATTTTTCGAGATCCAAATTTCAAATGATTAATCTAAACAGTTCAAATTGATCATCATATTGAAATATTTTTAGAGACCAAATTTTATAGTTTTTCGATTTTTTTTTTTGCTATTTATTATGATATTTGTCAAATTGGACGGCTTGAAATATAATATTTATCGTTCTGGTTTAGGATTGGAAATTTAAAAATTGAAAGGAATTGAAACATCTGGTGATATCATAGAAATTTTTCACATACTCTGAGCATGAAGCTTTTGCCAAGAGCTTCTGGGCCAATTTGCTCGTGATTTTTATCACATCCTGATTAAAATAGACAAAAAAAAAAATTTGAGAAACAACAAAAATTCAAAGATTAGAGACTAGGGTTCTGGATCTCTAACCAGAAAATTAGGTAACCTGCATTCGTTACTAAAATTATTATGCTATCCTTTAGTTGACGAGATCCAGGAGGCTTACTCCACATCCAATTTTAGTGTTGTTTGGATGGTATGTTGTGAATAAGAAAAAAAAAATAATACTCTAATAAGTAAAATAATATAATAATTTAAATAAGTTTAACAACAATGAATCATTAAAATAATAATTACAATAATAACGAATATAATATTAATAAGTATAATAATAATTAATATAGTAACAATGCCAGTGCATCTACAGTCTACACAAATTAACCGAGATTTGGGAAATTTAATTACTTCGCTTTATGAGTTATGACACACATTGATGTGGATTATCTGGCTAAACAAAAATATTTATTTTTTGGAAGCGCCAATGAGCTTGTTAACAAAATAAAAATATTTTGGAAGGGACAAAATTAATAGTAAGAACCTAGCATAAGAAAAATAAAACGAAATCACTATTAATACCTAAAAGAAAACAACAAAGATTGACACATTCATGCTCCAATTTTCTCATGTTATAAAGCCATCTCATTCAACAAAACAAAGCCTCTTTTAAGAAGGTAACAAATATGTAAATATAATATAATAAGAAAAATATACTCAAAATGGCATATAGGACTGAACGCAACCTGTAAATTAGAGAGAAACAAAGGCAATCAGCCTAATCTATCACAAAAAGTATTTACACCATCTCTTAAATTTTATAAATAATTAGTTTCAGTATAAATAGTTTTTGAGGCACTAAATTGTTCTTATAAGAATGCAGGCACCACTCTAAAGTGAAATTATGCCACTATTCCGTCGGTACCGATTTATTTCGTTTCCGATAGATGAACCATCATGCACGATAATCGAGGGGGTTCACCGCTTTGATGCATCGGTACCTCGTTTGCAATAGTTCAAAACCCTTTTCCTACAATTCAAAACTTAAGAGAGACCTTGGCTTGGAGAAGACTCTCAGCACATATTCTCGAACATGCAACTTCAGAGTCCTCTTTCTTAAAAATTTTCATTATTTTACTTCCATCCGGATCAAGTCCAACCGGTAAAATACCAGATCGTCAGCCCTCCAAGTCTCCAACTAACTAGCTAGATGAGTAAATTTATACAAAAAAATTACTGATTTCTCAATAAACCGTACAAGAATAATTGGCTTGCCAACAAAAACCAAGGGAAAAAAAGGGAGAGAAGAGAGGGTGATGCTCCCACTGTTTCTTCCCTTGCAAAAGCTTCCCATTTACCAAGAAGCACATAGACCGAAGAAAGCAGGAGGAGGGGGGGTGGAAATAAAAAATCCACTCAATTTATGGAAAAGGCATCACGTCTTCATCAGATTGAGAATCCAGTGCAGTGTCTGGCATACACTTTCGGGCGGGCGTCAGGTATACGAACCGTCCTGAGGGCTCGGTAGGTTGCCAGTTCAGCTTGCACCATTAAGGTCTGAGCTCGTGTAAGGAGCCGTATTGCAGATTCCACTGTCCGTTTGGCTGCAGCCTCTGCCTCCTGCACTCTTCGAACGATTCATCCTCTGCAGGTTCTGCGCATAATTAAAACACATTGAAATAACTGTTTTTGCATACATTGCACCATCTGGTACATATATCCACCCTGCTGATGCACATAACACTCATGCTAGCTATCTCCTATAGATGATGCATGAGAAAAAGAAAATTTTAAAATAAAAAAACATATAATTATAATAGTAATGGATACAAAAATAGTACCATGATGAGATGTTTGTTCAGACTTCGGTCTTGCAACAACCTGGCTGCGTTGCCACTTAAAGGATCTCTTTTTCTTGAGATATGGCCTCTCTGCCCATTGAACTACCTTCACCGGCTTCTCTTCCCACTGTTTCATCACAAACATCACACGAATAACAGATTAAATAAAACAATACAAATATATTCCAAATGCTTAAAACGCTATAAAAGAGTTCCATATAGAGATGGTTTAGAGGCATTTAAATTTATATAGAAAATTTCATCCTCCACATATAGAGATGATAAAGAACAAAAACAATTAGTGGCATATACATACTTCCCTTGAAGTGTACTCTTCTTAGAAGACCAACAGAACCACTAATTTTCTATTATGCTGGAAGTTAAAAAAAAAAGCCCTCAATTCTAATTCAACATGCTCACCATTTGTTGTAATAGAAAGATATATATCCTGGACAACAAGGACCTTCTTAACAAATTATATTTATTGTCGACGGAGTTTATAACATCATGCACATAGAAGAGCACAATCAAAACTGATTGTGCAGCCCATAATCAACATCTCCTTATCAGAATTCAGAAGAAACAAGAGGAGTAAAAGAAGAGTACCTGGAAGAATCTGACCAGAGCATCTCTCCTTAGCAGTTCTTCTCTTCAAGCAATACTCTTACATGCAAACCACAGCATCATCTCTTTCCAACTCCTTGTAGCGTACAAACACTCCTTTAATTTTCCCGGCCCCCACTGGATTATTGTATGCATCCTTCTCTAACAAACTTATCAGTTATCACATTCTCAAACTCCTCCAATGCAACCCTACGCAACCCTCTCCCATTAAAATCATAAAGCCCACCTTCCGTCATCTAAATACGAATCTTGCACAGCCCCAACTGAGGGTAAGGAATCACCTGCTACAGCATCCAGAATAGGAAAAATGGTGGTCATAAAGGCAATATATGTGCAAGTTATGGAAATTATATTAAGATAATAACAGTTTACAAGTGAAAGTTGAAAATAACCAATATATACCAGCAAAATGCTTCACAGAGAGTAGGTGGTTTCATGCTCACGGTTATCTAATTAGCTAACACTCTAATTGTCTGACGACACACGGAACCTTAGATTATCCCTTAATTCCCTGACAGTAAAAGCAACAGGCAAGAACCAAACGGAAAATGGGATTCAGAAGGAAAAGCTTACATATCTACCCTCCAAGAATGGCAAGATGAACAGAGATCACCCTAGCAAAGGGGCCATATTTTTGCTCTACATCTATTAATTCCTAATCCAGTAGAACGCAACAAGAGAATACCCAAAAAAATTCTGAAACTCCTGTTCACAGTTCATCTTTACAAGCACACCAATATTAAGCAATAATTATAATCTGAATTAATTCATTTGATACAAAACAAAACCAGAAATTATGAAACAACAATCACGACAAAAAGCTGATATAAAACTAGATATTATACTTTCAATCAAACCAGATAGTTACAAATTTTGCAAGAAACAAACACCAAAAGTCAGTAAATCCTCCATATCCTAAGCCCCTTTCCGAAGAAAACAAAACACAAAAGTTCAAAACTATTTTCAAATATACCCAAAAGAACAATAAACTCTTACTATAACCCCCCAAATCAAGATCTATCAATTATTCCTACGGGTACAAAGCCCCTTTCCAAAAATAAGGAAAAAAGAAAATTCAACAACTATATCAAAATATAACGAACAGAACTACTAAAATCTTCCAGTATCATCAAGAATCAACCCAATCAGATCATCCTGCGATGCGCTTTACCTACAAGTAATAATTAATCAATTTAAATGAGATGCAATTCGCCAATTTCACTATCAATTAACTATAATAATCAATCAATGAGAAGGTTTAAGTAGTAACCTCAGGAATGAGGCCTTGAATCGACGCAAGGTTAGTCATGACCTTGACGCGAACGGAAGCAACTACGGCTGCAGGTGCATCGCCACCAGCACCAGTGCCGGCGCCGAAGGGCCCCTCTTCCTCCTCCACCACGACCTCCTGCGGCTCCTCCTCTTCCTCGTCCAACTCCACTTCCTGCTCTGCCTCCTCCTGCTCCTCTACCCCCTCCTCTTCCTCCTCGCCACCAGCAACCTTGCCATTTGGCAGAAGGTTAACGTGACGGGTTGGGAACGGAAAAGTGTGGGCCCCGGACATCATTCCGAGATGAATCTCCAGTTGACCAGCAGAGAACCAGTTAAAGCACTGTGGGCATTGAGAACGGAGTTTGTTGCGATGTACTGACTTCTCAAAGTGTCTCTTAGCCTTCCTTTTCCTCAAAAACTTTTCACGATCTAAGCAATAGTAGGCTGCTTCGGGTGGTACGACAATCAGAACTCCTTCACGGGAATCAAGAAGAAAAGCCATGGAAATGGAATTTTAGGTTCTTGCTTTTTTCTGGGAATTCGGGCGATTAAAAAATTGGGGAGAGGGAGGGGTTTAAAATGCTTTGTAATCAGAAGTCCGATATGAGATATCCCATGAGTTATTAATTCTGTAGCTTTTCGTGTTTTATGCTTTTTCTCAAATTCATACCGATGCCTCACGTTGGCCCATATTACTTTAGCCGCAGTATTTCCTGGCCTGTTCAAAGCACAAATTTGAGCGCCTTGGGAAAAAAGGCGTTGGAATTTTTCTGTTTAGCCCCCTCATTGTATAGGTATTGGGTCTTCCCTCAAATAATATACATACGATTTTAGTTTTTCCTTTAAGACCAAATTTTATAATATTTTTTTAGCTATATTTTTCGAATTTTTAAAAATTGGATTGGTCTGAAATTAATTTGATTGGCTCGAGTATCCGAACACGTTTGGACTCTAGAATTATTCACACATAAATATATAATGATATAATATGTGGCAGGAAATCTAAAGTATTGTACTAATATTTACCTACTTGTTTCCTCAATGTGTTTTTTCATAATGGAATTTTTTCTATTTTTTTGTTTCTTTTGTTCGAGATAGACAGACCTAGCGGGATACATCACCTTTATTTTTGACAAATTCAAGTCCCACTCTCTCACACAATGGAATTCATGCTCGGTTCCATACAAAACACATCTAATTTTGCAGCAACACAGAGAACGTAAAAACAAAATATCATCAGAGAAAGCAATAAAGAAAATATTTGCAGTACCATACCTTTTGGTACCATTTTGCATTATATTCTCCTTATTCTCATCACAATTCTCCAATTCATTTTTCAAATTGTCTTTCTCCACCGTAATTCCCATGTTATATTTAATTTTTTATTTCAATTCCTTCTCCTTTGCAACCTCTTCATTCTTGGCATCACTTGTAATTCCAGTTTCGACATTTGTTTTCAAAACTGGCTGATGAGATTTCCACACTCGCCTATAAAAAACGAGCTTTTCCTGTTTGGGTTCAACTTTTGCTCCCTATTTGCACCAACATTTTCTGTAATTTCAGGTTTGAGAACCAATTCTTTCCCGACTTCTCCATTCTCTGCTTCAGTTGTGCTACTAGACTATGTTTTCCATTCTCTTTCAGGACTAACCGACATAGTTTCCTTGTAGGCTTGTAGCCCTCAAGCTCTCTTTCTTTGGGCCTAATTTTGATTTTTCCTCACTATTCATATCATCTGAACCCAATTTTTGTGTATTTCCTTCCAAAAGTGGTGTTTTGTTTTCCACAAGGGCCTTCTATTATTCTTGTTGGGACCGATATTTGTTTCTTGGTTCAACTTTGGGTCATTCAGCTTAGACTCATCACATCTCTTCGTAGCTTTTGAAACTTGACTCAGGTATCTACTCGGCACACTTCTTTTCTTTGGATTATTTAAATTCAGTTCCTTATTTCTTTCTTTGAAAAAGGCTGATCCGTGCTTTCCTGCTGAAGCAGGCTGATGTGGATATAAATAGAGGATGGCTAATGTGGCATCCGTGGCACGTGCCATCCATTTTCTATCAATTCATTTTTCGAGATTCAAATTTTAAATGGTTAATCTAAACAGTTAAAATTGATCATCATATTAAAATATTTTTAGAGACCAAATTTTAAAGTTTTTTTATTTTTTTGCTATATATTATGATATTTGTCAAATTGGACGGCTTGAAATATAATATTTATCGTTCTGGTTTAGGATTGGAAATTTTAAAATTGAAAGGAATTGAAACATCTGGTGATATCATAGAAAATTTTCACATACTCTGAGCATGAAGCTTTTGCCAAGAGCTTCTGGGTCAATTTGCTCGTGATTTTTATCACATCCTGATTAAAATAGAAAACAAAAAATTGAGAAACGACAAAAATTCAAAGATTTTACAGGGTTCCACCTGTAAAATCTCTCCTACCTTAGCTTTTCCCTCTCTTATCTCCACCACATCCACTATTTATGAAAAGCAAAAGGGGAAAATTAAGGCAAATGAAGTTAATAAATAAATAATATCATTTTTTTTTGTAAATGAAAATTTTTACTAAGGGTGAAATTGAGGCAGGAGTATAATTAGTACTAAGATTATAGCTGAGATGCATTTTCTCTTTTCCAAAGTTGAAAACTGAAATGCATTTTCATTTTCTTATATTTCAATTCCTTCTTTCGATTTAACACCTAGTTGTTAAAGTTTCCATGATGCAAGGATCACATTTCCCCTGAGATCGTATCTATTAAGGCACTGATCGGAAGCTCAACAAATCGGAAAAGAAAGGAGTCGAAAGGAGTTCAGCGGAGAAGCAAGGGTTTCACGAATTCCATTCACCGATCGAAAAGAGGACGAAAGAAGTGATTTGATTTGAGCGGAGTCTCAATCTCACTTCTTCATCGCTTGATCGAGCGGCAGCACGAAGAATCCCACCAAATTTCTTCGATTTTGAGGAAATTTGGAAATAGAATTTGAGGGCGCTGAACTCCCTTCGACTCCAATTCCGATCCTTATCGTCCCTTGTTCCGATCAGAAAAAGCGATAAATGGGAATTTCGATTCCAATTCCCTTCGTTAAAAAAAAGTTTTCGATCAGGGTGTAAATGTCGCCTTAGCAGCCCTGAATCCACATCCATAAACACGCCAAGGATTCTTTTCAATTAGGCCTATTTGGAATTCAGCAAGTTTCCTCTCAAATTCGCTGAAAGAACTGCAACCGGAGCCAGCCAGGCACTGGCGAAGCCAGCGCAGGGGCCACAGTGGGCCTGGCCCACCCTGTTTTTTTAATTTTTTAATACAAACTTCTACTTTGGCCCCCCAACTAAAATAAGAGCTACTGGCTAGTAGTCTTCTTCTTCTCTTCATCAGTCAAATTAGCTGTTAAAAATTTAACCATGTTCCTTCTTTACACATCTAACGAGTTTCTCACTCCTTTAATTCTTCCAGTACCGTTTCAATATTTCATTTGAGGGTACTTTGTTCTAAATTTCAGGGATGAGGGATTGAGTTATGTGAGTCGATCTTAATAGACTATTGGAAAAGTCTTGATCCCATGGTTTCTTTTGTTGCATCTTGCATGATATAAAAAGTTACTTTTATTTTCAATTTTGATGTATACAATCATATTCAATCGATCGGCCAAACAACTCGAAGTTTGATCTCGGCCTCCCCTATTACCAAATCCTGGCTTCGCCCCTGCAGCCAGGAGTTCTGAGATTATAGCTGAGATGCATTTTCTCTTTTCCAAAGTAGAAAACTGAAATACATTTTCATTTGTGTTGTCTCTAAATGAGACGGCTTAATCAAGGTTTAACGAAAGCAATTAAAGTTCTAGACTGGTTTGGTATGAACTACTCTAACACAATTCAATTGGAATCCAATACTAGCAAGCACACAAACAATTCAAGTATAGCAAGAAAATAAAAGAAAAAAAAGAGAGAGAAATTGAACACTCGGTATGATTACGAAATTCCATTTATTTAATTGAATGAATTGTTGGTGTAACAATTGCTATTTAGCTTAAAAAAATGGTTAAGAAATCCATACACTAAAAGATATTACTAAGTAAGGAAAAATTTTACGCTGGATTGCTAGCGCTGGTGATGGGCCGGGCATATCCGTGTGCTCACGGATCAGACATACTGTTTCTGGTAACTGGGCCGATCATATTTCGAGTTGGGCTGAAAAGCTCAGCTCGGCCCTCAAATTAATTTTAATCTCAAGCTTCAGTCGAGTATGCTTCGTTAGGCCCTCAGTCTTAAATCGAGTTTCAAATCGAGACTGACTGAAGAGATCGATGCTCCGCCGAGTCGCCGACCGCCGCTAGATCGAAGACTCGAGACTTCGATTTCTCCTATTTCTCCTTTCATGCTAAACCCTATACCCTAAACCGAATTCATTTCTCCGTTCAACCCTTCTTTCTCGCTCGTCGATCAGGTAACTCCTTTCTCAATCTCTCTCTCTAACTCTCTTGACTCTTCTCTTTCCTTATGCAAAAAAGTACAAGTCTTTTTGCAATTGTCACCAAGTCTTTTTTTTCTTTTTCCTCCTTTTTGTCTGATCAGTTTGGTAACATTGGTGCAAAGGTTTGTTAATTATATTTTATTCTCTACTTTTATGAGACCAGAAGTCTTGAAGGGTATTTTTAATTTCTGTAACGTGGGCCACACTGAATTCTCGAAAAGACCACCTTTTTGTTATGCATTTGATAAAATTAATAGAGCACTGGTGTATTCTATTTAATTGATGATTCCAAATTTTGTAAATATAAGTTAGATTAAATTGGCCATGGTTTTGTTTCTTACTTGAACTTCTACAGTCAGTATAACCAAACAACATCTTTTAATTTAGGTGCATAAGCTTGTAATCCAACCTTTGATCAATTTAAAGTGGCTCAGAGGTCGGTGCAACCCATTATTTTATTTTGTCAAGGAGAGCAGCTTTCTGATTTAGAAGAGATTGGTTCTCTTATTTGGGGCACCACTGATGCCTCAGATAGCATAGCTTCACTTATTGACCTTCCTTCACCTACAATCGTGAGTTGCTTCATCGACCATTTTCTATTTTTACATTCAATTGGAATATGTCTAACACCAAACTGTTATTATGTTTGATAATAGAAGAAAGGTCAGGACAATGTAGTTACTTTTTAATTCCTTGATTAAACAAAAATGGAAGATCAACATCCAGGTCAAAATTTTCAATTAATGCACACATAACTGACTTGACTGATGCCAATTCATTTCATTTCACCAAACGCATGCAATTCTGAGCTTGCCCCATGCCCCACTAACCAATGTTCTATATCCATGCATAAGTTATCTATGTGCTTGCTATTTTGTGTTAGGCTGTACTGTGTACCCATGGTGATCTTTTCATTTCTTTCCTAGAACTTCTCCTTATTCCTTTCTTGTTAATGGGCAGGAATATTATGTCAACTGTTAATTTAAATTGCAAGTTGGATCTTGAAGTCATGCTCTACAAGCCCGCAATGCTGAGTATAACCCCAAGGTACCTTACATATATTGTCATTACCATCTCATATTTGGTTTTTAGTATAAAGTATATTTCTGTTATTGTGGCAATAACTAATAATTTGTGTATTATACAGCGTTTTGCAGCAGTTATCATCATGAGAAATATAGGGAACCTAAAACCACAGCTTTGATTTTTGTATCTGGGAAAATGATGAGTTTAAATTACTTGATTCAATGTTGCAACTTCTTGTTTTACTGACATCTAGGTTGAATGAACACAGTTCAATTAGCTTTTAATTTGCAAATTTAACTTTTATGTATTACTATTGGCAGAATGTAAGTATAGGTTTCATTCTCCAAAGAAATCAAGCATTCTGTCATGTACCTTATAAATTTTGATTAAATCTAAGCAAAGAATTCTCTCAAAATGAAATTTAATTTTGTTGAAACCGTTCTGGTACATAAGTGAATTGAGTAGATAATGAAATTCTATTTCTCTCAAAATGAATTTAATTTTTTGCACTAATGGAAACTGTTAGAGTTATGTCCTAGAAGTCAATAATTTAATGACTTAATTATTAGTTTATGTATGGGATGATATTTTATCATCTGTTCCTAGGTTTATTATTGACAGATTATTCAGGTTGAGGATCTGAATAGTAGATCTCTGTGGATCATTCTTTAGAATGACAATAATAAATCTAAACGGTCCATAATCTTGATAATTAACAAGGAACATTAATTATCTTATAAGATTAGTATGCAAGTTAAGTGATGATTAAGTTCTACTAATCATAGGTAAAGAGTTACCAACTTAATTGCATATGTGTATGTTATGGAACATAGTACAGGACTTGACCCATCGAAATAAACATATGGATTGTGTTATGTGTCATTGTTTATTTCGTTGTGATTTTGGTTCTAAGTTTGAGATGTTTATCTTTTCCACATGAGGATAGATTCAATAAATACTGTCTACCGCTGATTCCCGATAAGGGCTGCTATACGGACTTTATTTATGTTCTCTTGAATTGTGCGGGGAAAAGTTAATCATCAAGAAAACCGTATGTCCCTCATTAATTCACTTAGTGAGTGACGATATCTGTTTGGGCCCCTTGATGGAGATAGATTGTTTGCATGCAACTTTATACAATTATCTCTAGATCAAGAAACGTATAATCTGCAAGAATGACACATTCCTATCTTGGATTATACGATGATATCGTGAGACATAAGAATCAAAATAGAGAAACTGATTATTCTCTTATGCAGGATTGAAATATTGTAGCAGTACACTATTTATGTGAATTGGGAATCATAACGTGTTGCTAGATACCGCTTATGATTATTGGAATTAAATAGCGATTTAATTCCATGTCCAACATAGCATAAATCCTCAAAGGGTCACACATAATAAGGTGTTTAACCACACGTGCATTATTTATTTGCAACAATTGGTTTTGCAAAATATGATAAGTTGATTAATTAATCGTATGCCGTTATGGACCGTTATGATTAATTAAGTCAAATAGATCATATAGAAATAATTTAATGCATTGACTAATTCCATATTAATTATTAAATAGTTAATAATTAATTATAATCAACACATTTAATTATTTGAGCTAATTGGGCTTTAAATTAATTGGTTAATTTAATGTCCAATGGAAGGTGCATTTAAATGGAAGAGTATTGGGCTCAACTTAACTTGAGGCCCAACCCAAATATGGGGTAGGTAGGTGCGGCTAGGGCAAGGGGCATTTTTGTCCATGTAATGTTGGATGAGAGCTAGGTTGAGTGGCCTATATAAAGGGGTGTTCTTTGGGAGCAAACCCCTAGCCTCCACACACCTCTCTCTCTCCTTCTCTCTTTGGCCGCACCTCACAAGGAAGAAAAGAAAATTTCAGAATTTTCTATTCCTCTTTCTCTCTTCCACACACCACCTAGCTCATGTGTTGAGCAAGCTTTTCCACTAAATTAATTGGAGAATTAAATAGAAAGAGAAAGCTTTGGAATTAGGCACAATTCTCTCAATTACTAGCATAATTGATTAGAGAAGGTGGTTAATTCCTTAGTGGACTCGAGGAGCACGGCGTGGAGGTTCTTGGAGAGCACGCCACCGACACCAACGCATTGGAACGAGCCTCTTGGTTGCGATACCAAGAGAGGTATACTTCCAATCCTTTTTCTCGTGTGTTTCAATAGCTTGTGTACTAGATCTTGTGTGTGCTATGTTTGCTTGCTTAATTAATTGGTAATTAGCATAAAAATTAAATTTAGCACACTTTCTAACAGTGGTATCAGAGCCTTGGTCGTACTTAAGCTATTTTAACACTTAATTAAGAGAAATTGGCTAATTAATGGATTAGTAGAGATGATGCGTTTGTTTGCTGTCTGGAAATGGTATTTTCTGTGTTGTTTCGCATTTTTCTCTGTGATATGTCCTCTGGAAGATCTTTCCATCTACATGAAAGTTGTAGATCTGTGGATTTTGATTCTTTTGGCGTTGGATTCACATTTTTCTGAATTAGTATAGATTTATTGTGAATAAAATGGCGACAGTGCGCAGAACCAGTTTCTGCTCGTACTGTCCTGTTTGAATGGCTTGAAAGATTTATATTTTGAATATAAGTACCAGTGTTCTATGGCTAGAAATAAAGAGGACTTGAAGCTCTTTCTGAGCATGTAAAATTTGTTGCATGACTCGGATTAATTTGTGGGTTTTCAAGTATGAAAAGGAAGATCTTGTCAGATCCAGTTTATTGAGCAAATCGATTGTTCTAGTAAACTGTACCAACTGAGAACTCCTTTAAAAATTCTGTTTAAATGGAGTTGTTCTATTTTGAGTTAGGATTCCAGGAAAATTAATTTCATAATTTTTCGTGGATGTTTGGACCTTCAACTAGGTTAAAACCTTTCGATTGACAGTCTGTTCCAGTACAGAATTTGTTGATTGTTTAGGCTGTAACTTAATATTATTGAACTGAACTTGGTTGTTTTCTTTTCATGAATGGATAGCCTGTAGTCTAAACAAGTTTTTCTATGTATAGTGTATATATAAAAACTGGATAGAAGGTGGTCTAACAGACCAAATGGTTGAGAGGATAATCTGAAAATCTCATAACGGTGTTTCGTGCACTTGTAAGAGATTTGTCTTTTTTGATTCTCCCAGATGGTTTAAGATCTCTTCTTGAAATTTTTACTGGTAGTCACAATTATGATAAGGAGCTTAAGTAATTTATTTGAGAATTTTTGGAGACCGAAAACTGTTGTTTTTATTGGATTCCATTAGTTACGTTTTTTGGTAAATTACTGTTTTTCTAAGTATTCAAACTAGTTGAATTTAATTAGAAAACTCCTTGTTTGATCTCCTTTCTGTTATGGGATGTTGAAAGAACTTTCTAAATGAATTTAAACAAGTTTGGTTGTTTAAAATTGAGGATTTATACACGGAATTTACTTATAGCAAACGATACGCAAAGATGCTTGAAAATCGTTAATTGGAAACAAAGTTCTTGTATGTGCTAACTTTGTTTTGTAGGTGGATAGTGGGTTTAGTATGGCTCAAGACTCAATGCCTTGTGGTTGTAAATGAATGCATGTGTGAATGTTTGTATTGCGGCCTTTGGTGCCATTAATTAATTTTGATTAATTTTTGATGTAACTTGTGAGGCTTGCATGCCCCTAAGGATAGGAAGGGAATAGGATGTTTTCACATGTATTTTGCACCTTTATTTTATATAGGATTTAGATCCTTATAGAATTTAGTGGGAGGGCAAGGATTAGATTAGTTTTGCTCCATGGACGATGTGGCGAAACTAATGCAAGCGGGAGCCATACAAACCCACAACTATGAGATGCTTATATGTGATTGCTTGTGATTGCTATGAATTGTCATAGGCTAGGTATGGGTGTATGCTTACATGACCACCATACAAGTGTCACTTAATTGATTGTCCCAAACAAAACATGATTAAGTTAAATCGCCCTCCTTCTCTCTATCCCCTTCTAACGTGTATGATCGTTCATTGATGCATTCTCGCCGACGCGGGACATCGTGTTCCATCATCCGTGTCGGGGTGTAAATCGGATTTACTAGGAGCAAATAGAGAAAGGTTACTTAACGATGTTTTCTAATCGGATTGGACATCGGGGCAAAGTTTGTGGATGTACATGTGATATTTCACAAACCAAGAATCATATGGAATGATTGGTTGGAGAACCTACCTTATCTAGTTGTTTTGGTGTCACGCCGACGCTAGCACCATCTCAACGAAAATAGGGATCTTGGAAAACCTACTATATTAGGGACATTAATTAAATATAGTGGGAGTTTTATTTGTTATAAATAAAACAATTGCATAAACTAAATGACCGTAAATTGATTTTGTTATAGATGTTAAAATTGTTAATTTTGTTGCGATCAATCTTTGAAAAATGAACAAACTCGTTTCTAAAAGGTAGTTACTTGAAAGAAGTAATACCGATTCCTAAGACATGATCTTAGTGAAGAGAAATTTGAGTATGTCAATTTCCAAAACTTTCCTCAAACTACCCGAACGTAGCAACGCGATGATTGATTGACTTTTGGCAAAAAGTTATTTAATAAAGCGTATGGCTAATATCCTCATTTAAAATTTCTAGACCTTTGAATTAGAGAATTCATATGGACTAGATCTAACTCGTACGCTCTCATCCACTTACTCAAGAAAGTGTTCTTGGAGAAAGTAGATATTAACTCCATCATTTATGATTGAGTATAAAGAATATGAGTTGACCAAGAGATTATTCTTTTAAAAGAAGTTATATGAATGTTTCATTAGCTTATAAATCGAAAGATTGAAGTAGCTAATTGATGACTAGAGATATTAATCTCCGATATCAAGGATTGTTGATATTGTCATACGATCTCTTTGGAATTATGAAGGATATAACGTTACCTTTTACGCACACTTGTTGGTGAAAAAGGTAATTGGTTAAGTATTCAAGAAATACTTCACCAATGTATGAGTTGAAATTTCGAGACTCTCGTTGATGACCATGTGTCACATGAGATGTTTCATTTGCCGTTTATGGGAGGCATTTGAAAGGTTGTCCGAAGTACCATGATTGTGACGATTAGAAATATTCTAATCCTAAAGTGTATTTGTCGTTCAAACTATCTCACTATCTCCAATTTACACTAGTAACTTGATACTAGTTCATATGCTCGCATTTAACGAAATGTGTTGGCAATGAAGAATAAGAGAATGTTCGAGAGATATAAAGTAAACTCCGTATAGGAGATGACTTATTCATTTAAGTCATTACCATTGAATACGTAGAGTTATCTTTATTAAGAGTTTGTTTAGGAATTGAAGGTTGCATACCTTAATTCTAAAACCTCTCATAGCGTCTCCATTTCATATTTGATGATGGATGACTATGTTTAGTAAAAGACAAGTTCTTTTATCATGGATTTGTTTATATGATTTCATGCATCTTGATTGAATTTGCTTGAAATAGATAAACAATTTTGAATGACAAATAGGATGCGTAAGACTTGACATAAAGTATTTGACTTTCATGTTATATATAACCGCTTAGTCACATATATAAACGAGAATCGCATTATGAGAGTCTACGTAACGTAGAGCTCGAAATTCAATTCGATTTCAAATCGATTGATATGCGAATCATGTTTGTTAAATGACAAAAGCGCCTTTAACCTACAAAGGTTTAAGGACAAGTGACTTGATTAGGACTTATACATATCGATGTATAAAGACCAATAAGTACTTGTGCAATGAAAGGTTGTTGATACTTTACTACTTAACCAACGATCATTGTAGATATTAACATATCTATTTGATAAGGTATAAGTATGAACCTTTTGACTAGTTCAAAGGAGTTCAAGTGTGAAGTTAAAAAGACCGTTCAAGGAAAAAGAAAAGTCTTACAATTAATCGTGGCAAATAAGTAGTTAAGTCATATGATTTGAAGTATTATCTAAAGAGTATGAAAATAGTTTCATAACTCACTCCATGAGGAACATTATGGAATAATGTGTCCAAGAATGGAGGTATCGAACAATATTTTGTATAGTTCGATCGATAATAAATCAAATTGACTTATTCGACTCGTATTAGGGAATTATGTTTGAGGACAATATTGTTTACACTGAATGGTGTTCCATCAAAGTCTATTGAGGAAGGTTTCTTACGAGATTTTGATCTCTAAGTATAATACTTCTCGAGATTTGGTGTTGAGAAGCTTATTTCAAGTATTGTGGACTTGTAAGCTTAAACCAAATAAGACACTATATATTTGTAGGATGCTTTATATTAAAAGGCACTACTTCCACAAATATGATAAGAACAAAGTAGTTGTTGCTAATCATAATGTAGTCTTGATGAATTGAAATTCTCAAGAAGAAGTAGTGGGAGTAAAGTGAGCATTAAAGGAGTTTATGCGTCACTACAAGAAGTACTCTTATGGGAAACTTGTCACTCCATACATGGTGCTTAGTGGGAGTTGAGCGGAACTTCATTCACAAGTTGTTTTGAAAAGAAGTTTAATAGTACGCTCCTTCCAATGAGGACTCAACCATCTCACGAGTTGATGATGATTCGAGAAACTCATGAAATATATATGAGGAGTCAAGAACTCGTTCAATAAATCGTTGTGGAAGAAGTTCATGAACCTCAAGTACCAATCCTACAAAAGATCAACGAGAGTTGATTTCCTAAGCCGTTTGGTGCATAGGTTGTCACAACATTCTCGTACTAAGCATATGAGAATTCGTTGATAAACAAAGAAACGATGGAACGATCCGATTCCACATATATGGTTTGAATTCATATGATCTTTAAATAAAATCCATGTATAACAACAAGGTATAGACCTTGGTTGACGTTCATGAAGGAGCAATCCATCAAGAACGTTTTAGATCTTCAAAAGGAAAGATCGACATGGATAACAAATCGACTATGTACAAAGCGCGGCTTCTCGCTTGTAGCTATGTCTAAGTCGATGACTAGTTGACTACGTACAAAGCACAACCTCTTGCTTGTGGCTATGTAAAAGTCAATAAAGATCATTCTAGCAATAGTTGTATTTCATATATATTGATATATGGAAAAACACATAAAACCGCCTTCTTCGTATGAATGAAGGATGATGTTGTGCATTTGACACAAATCGAGGTTTTATGTATTGCTAAAAACATACGCATGCTTCAAGGATCCATTAATGGATTAAAGCAAGTGTTGTGGAGATTGGAATAAAAGTCTTGACAATGAAGTCAAGGAGTTGAACTTCGTCGAAAGTATCTTGTATAGACAAGATATTCAGTGGGAGCATAATTGTATTACTTGTATTGTTCAAGATAACAATTCATTAAATTGGGAATAACATTAACATTAAGAAAATGAATATTGTCGAGATCTCTTTGGAGAATGCTTTCTCAAATGAGAACTTGGGCGAAGTCACCTAATCCTAGGAAACAAAATCTATAAAGATAGATTATGATGGATGTTAGGTTTGAGCAAATATGCATATATTGACGAAGTGTTCTAGAAACACGAAAGTTACACTCCAAGAAAGGATGTCTAACTGTACGTCACATGGCATGACTTGAGTGTTTAACTCGGTTTATTACAACTCAATTCGAGAAAGTGCATGAAGTAGTTCAAGCATTCTTTCATTGTGAGTTTCATTTTGTATGCCATATTTATGCATATGCCCCAATGTGTAATATCCAAATGATATGACAAACAGTTGTCAAATGGATATAAGAGAGACACATTTGGACGATAATCAAGGATATCCTCGAGTATCTTATGAGAAAGAGTGATATAATGTTTCATCTCTTAAGATGAAAGAAATCTCGTGTAAGTTGTTACACTGATAAAAGTTTTTCGAAAGATTGATATAATCACAGTTGAACTACATATTTTGCTAAAAGGTGGTGTTGTAAATTTAGAAGGTGTTCTAAATGGAATATTACAACCGTTTCCGTCACCAAAGCAAAAATACATAGCAACTTGTGAAGCAATAAAAGAAGTTTATTTCGGATCGATTTCTTAGTTGAGTTATTATGGTTCTAAGCATCTCGAACCATAACTTACTCCTAAGAGCCCAATGTTACATTGGAGATTCAAATATGATCTATAACGATATCACTTGATATCATATGATGGTGATCAAGAACATATATAGGAGTATATATATATATAGTCAAACAATTTTTTGGATAGGTTCGCGAACACAGCGAACACTCTAGCACGACCTCTACCTTGAGCAGTATACGAGATGCAGTTATGCATCCATACGTGGTGGACGTATGAGTAACTAGCTATAAGCGTATTATTTATTTTGAGGTCCGAGAAATGTATATATGTAGATATATGACATTGTTCTCAATTCTTCGTTGGCTAGAAGTCACTACTGATTGACTCTAGGCCAAGTGGGAGATTGTTAGAGTTATGTCCTAGAAGTCAATAATTTAATGACTTAATTATTAGTTTATGTATGGGATGATATTTTATCATCTGTTCCTAGGTTTATTATTGACAGATTATTCAGGTTGAGGATCTGAATAGTAGATCTCTGTGGATCATTCTTTAGAATGACAATAATAAATCTAAACGGTCCATAATCTTGATAATTAACAAGGAACATTAATTATCTTATAAGATTAGTATGCAAGTTAAGTGATGATTAAGTTCTACTAATCATAGGTAAAGAGTTACCAACTTAATTGCATATGTGTATGTTATGGAACATAGTACAGGACTTGACCCATCGAAATAAACATATGGATTGTGTTATGTGTCATTGTTTATTTCGTTGTGATTTTGGTTCTAAGTTTGAGATGTTTATCTTTTCCACATGAGGATAGGTTCAATAAATACTGTCTACCGCTGATTCCCGATAAGGGCTGCTATACGGACTTTATTTATGTTCTCTTGAATTGTGCGGGGAAAAGTTAATCATCAAGAAAACCGTATGTCCCTCATTAATTCACTTAGTGAGTGACGATATCTGTTTGGGCCCCTTGATGGAGATAGATTGTTTGCATGCAACTTTATACAATTATCTCTAGATCAAGAAACGTATAATCTGCAAGAATGACACATTCCTATCTTGGATTATACGATGATATCGTGAGACATAAGAATCAAAATAGAGAAACTGATTATTCTCTTATGCAGGATTGAAATATTGTAGCAGTACACTATTTATGTGAATTGGGAATCATAACGTGTTGCTAGATACCGCTTATGATTATTGGAATTAAATAGCGATTTAATTCCATGTCCAACATAGCATAAATCCTCAAAGGGTCACACATAATAAGGTGTTTAACCACACGTGCATTATTTATTTGCAACAATTGGTTTTGCAAAATATGATAAGTTGATTAATTAATCGTATGCCGTTATGGACCGTTATGATTAATTAAGTCAAATAGATCATATAGAAATAATTTAATGCATTGACTAATTCCATATTAATTATTAAATAGTTAATAATTAATTATAATCAACACATTTAATTATTTGAGCTAATTGGGCTTTAAATTAATTGGTTAATTTAATGTCCAATGGAAGGTGCATTTAAATGGAAGAGTATTGGGCTCAACTTAACTTGAGGCCCAACCCAAATATGGGGTAGGTAGGTGCGGCTAGGGCAAGGGGCATTTTTGTCCATGTAATGTTGGATGAGAGCTAGGTTGAGTGGCCTATATAAAGGGGTGTTCTTTGGGAGCAAACCCCTAGCCTCCACACACCTCTCTCTCTCCTTCTCTCTTTGGCCGCACCTCACAAGGAAGAAAAGAAAATTTCAGAATTTTCTATTCCTCTTTCTCTCTTCCACACACCACCTAGCTCATGTGTTGAGCAAGCTTTTCCACTAAATTAATTGGAGAATTAAATAGAAAGGGAAAGCTTTGGAATTAGGCACAATTCTCTCAATTACTAGCATAATTGATTAGAGAAGGTGGTTAATTCCTTAGTGGACTCGAGGAGCACGGCGTGGAGGTTCTTGGAGAGCACGCCACCGACACCAACGCATTGGAACGAGCCTCTTGGTTGCGATACCAAGAGAGGTATACTTCCAATCCTTTTTCTCGTGTGTTTCAATAGCTTGTGTACTAGATCTTGTGTGTGCTATGTTTGCTTGCTTAATTAATTGGTAATTAGCATAAAAATTAAATTTAGCACACTTTCTAACAGAAACTTCTCCATGTTGTTCTTTTAGTTTAGTTGATTGCTGGATCAAAAGTGCCATAATTTCATTTTATTTTTGTGTTATCCCTAGGTTTGTATTGGAGCAAAGAGTGAGCAACAAGCCATACTTGGTGGGCCATAATTTCTTATTAAGGTATGCATACTTTCGATTTGATACAAATAGGATAATGGATATATGAGAATATGCGAATGTTTGGTTTTGTGGGGATCTATGTGGTAGCGTGTTTCAAGGGAGAAAGGGTATTTTTAGTACATGTAGATTTTTGAGAATTCTGTTAAAAATTAAATGCAACTGTTTCTAAATTCATGTCTATAACTCTATTGTCTATAACTATTTTTAATCTTTCCTTAGTTATTTTTTTTTATAATTTATACTTCTATGTAGTTTCTTTCATTGTTGTGTTTCTCTGTGTTAAATTTGAAAAAAAAAGTATTATCATATTGATCATTGTTTTTTGTGCGGATTTAGCTTTAAGTGATCTTTAGAATATATTGTGCATTTTGGGTTCATGCTTTGTAAATTGTTAGTACCCGTGGCCATTCTGGAATATGATATGTTTAGTGAGTTTTCAGAAAAAGTAGAATATGTTTTTATCTTTTTTTCCTGTTCCATTTCATTAGGTCTGATCAATGAAGGTACAATAGCTTAACACTACTTAATTTTTAATTTCTGTTGGTAGTAAAAGCGCATGGTATTAATGAATACAAAATTTTTTAATTTTTGTTGCAAAATGATTTCAAAATAGTTAAAATAGTTCATGAACTATGTGCAGGTGACAAGGAAAAGTGGCACTGTGCAGGTAACGATGACTCTAATGTACGCTTGAAAAGTAGCTCTTATTTTGTTGTAATGGTACTAGCTTATTATGATGGTTGTTATTTTTGAAATGATGGTTGTAATTTTTTTTGTGGTACTTTCTTTTTCAATTGACAACCTCAAGGTGGTTTAGTTCTGTAAGAAGTAAGATACATTAATGGTACGCAAGGAATGGTTCTAATGATGTACTCAAATATGGAAGTTTATTATGATGATATAAGATAGTGACTTTGGTGTTATTGATTGGTTCTGAAATTGATTATTGTTCGGTTCTATGTTCAGTATAATGTATTCTGAATTTCTGATGTTTCTAATGGTTGTAATTGTTTCTTTGTATTGGATGCTAATTACTTTAGTAAGAAAATGCTGGGTGTAACTAATAGTTGTGATTGTTTATTTGGAGATCTTTGTGTTTTTCCTATCTTGTATGTTTTGGTTTTAGTTTACCGAGCGACTCATTATTAGTTGCTTGGATGATATCACTTGGTAGTTGTTAGGAAACTTAGGATGATGGTCGTAATTTTATAGGATAGTACCAAATTACCAATACACGCTAGGTGTATTGCGTTTGTATGTTGCTTTTAAACACTGATAAATAAATTAAATTTAAATATATATGTGTGGCTTTTTATTCACTAATATTGATAATTGAAATGAGAAAACCCAACTGCTGACCAAATTAAAAAAAAATGCATTTCTTGTACCAATTACCGTCCCTTCTTTGACAGACATAAGATACTCACCCTTCTTTGACATATTCATTTCAAATTAACAAAACAAGAAAAAAAAAACAAAAGCAGAAAGTGTGAAGCACACTTACAGATATTAGAAGTAACCTATATACAATTCTCCACATAGACAGACCGATTCCTGGAATGCCTTTGAATCAGAACAACAGACAACACAATTGAATCTTAGACAAAAAAACCCAAAAAGAAAAGACTCGAAATTGAACTTTACAAATAAACAAAACTGGTATCCTTCCTTTACCTAAAAAAAAAAACTATAGATACCTGGATTTCTATGTACAATCGGTTTTATATAAACAAGAGAACAATTTCCTTTAGCCAATAAGAATTTAGTTTAAGTATACTCCCTTCTTATCTTGTATCTGATTTATATAAACAAGAGAGCAGTTTTTTGTAATCAAGCAATTTTATCAATGAAAGTATCTTTAGAAATATCTCTCGTTACGTGTCACTTCCTATACCATACCAGTTCCATCTGAAATTATGAACCTCCGTCTTCTTCATGTCAAATTGAACTATTTAACCTCTTCTTTTCACTGTCTAGACGCCAGAAAACCCATTTTGATAACCTATAAGATCTCTAAGTTCGATCGGTACCAAGCCCCCGTACCAACGAAGTGGCGTCCCCACCAACCTAGGACTAGGAGTCACAAACTAACCTCGCGGTTGTATCCTTCTTTGACAGACATAAGATACTCACCCTTCTTTGACATATTCATTTCAAATTAACAAAACAAGAAAAAAAAACAAAAGCAGAAAGTGTGAAGCACACTTACAGATATTAGAAGTAACCTATATACAATTCTCCACATAGACAGACCGATTCCTGGAATGCCTTTGAATCAGAACAACAGACAACACAATTGAATCTTAGACAAAAAAACCCAAAAAGAAAAGACTCGAAATTGAACTTTACAAATAAACAAAACTGGTATCCTTCCTTTACCTAAAAAAAAAAACCTGGATTTCTATGTACAATCGGTTTTATATAAACAAGAGAACAATTTCCTTTAGCCAATAAGAATTTAGTTTAAGTATACTCCCTTCTTATCTTGTATCTGATTTATATAAACAAGAGAGCAGTTTTTTGTAATCAAGCAATTTTATCAATGAAAGTATCTTTAGAAATATCTCTCGTTACGTGTCACTTCCTATACCATACCAGTTCCATCTGAAATTATGAACCTCCGTCTTCTTCATGTCAAATTGAACTATTTAACCTCTTCTTTTCACTGTCTAGACGCCAGAAAACCCATTTTGATAACCTATAAGATCTCTAAGTTCGATCGGTACCAAGCCCCCGTACCAACGAGGTGGCGTCCCCACCAACCTAGGACTAGGAGTCACAAACTAACCTCGCGGTTGTATCCTTCTTTGACAGACATAAGATACTCACCCTTCTTTGACATATTCATTTCAAATTAACAAAACAAGAAAAAAAAAACAAAAGCAGGAAGTGTGAAGCACACTTACAGATATTAGAAGTAACCTATATACAATTCTCCACATAGACAGACCGATTCCTGGAATGCCTTTGAATCAGAACAACAGACAACACAATTGAATCTTAGACAAAAAAACCCAAAAAGAAAAGACTCGAAATTGAACTTTACAAATAAACAAAACTGGTATCCTTCCTTTACCTAAAAAAAAACTATAGATACCTGGATTTCTATGTACAATCGGTTTTATATAAACAAGAGAACAATTTCCTTTAGCCAATAAGAATTTAGTTTAAGTATACTCCCTTCTTATCTTGTATCTGATTTATATAAACAAGAGAGCAGTTTTTTGTAATCAAGCAATTTTATCAATGAAAGTATCTTTAGAAATAAACAAAATTGGTATCCTTCCTTTACCTAAAAAAAAAAACTATAGATACCTGGATTTCTATGTACAATCGGTTTTATATAAACAAGAGAACAATTTCCTTTAGCCAATAAGAATTTAGTTTAAGTATACTCCCTTCTTATCTTGTATCTGATTTATATAAACAAGAGAGCAGTTTTTTGTAATCAAGCAATTTTATCAATGAAAGTATCTTTAGAAATATCTCTCGTTACGTGTCACTTCCTATACCATACCAGTTCCATCTGAAATTATGAACCTCCGTCTTCTTCATGTCAAATTGAACTATTTAACCTCTTCTTTTCACTGTCTAGACGCCAGAAAACCCATTTTGATAACCTATAAGATCTCTAAGTTCGATCGGTACCAAGCCCCCGTACCAACGAGGTGGCGTCCCCACCAACCTAGGACTAGGAGTCACAAACTAACCTCGCGGTTGTATCCTCCTCGATCCCACGATGCCATACAACCCAGATTCGTCGGAGACGGTGGTCGGAATTTCGTCAGAGATGCCATGTAGGAAATCAAATAAATACAGGGTCTTATGCGAAAAAGATCTCAGTTACGTAAAAATTTGTGAAGAGGATCGAGGGCTGGCTCGAGGGCTTTGACTGACTATGATCTAAACCCGAAAAATTTAAAAATAATATTAAATTAATATTATATATTAAAAATAATATCAATATAATAACATTTTTTTAAATAGTATCACAAGATTGAAATTTGAGATTCCGACCGCAATTACGGAATCCCGGATACCGATCTTAGCTAATTACTCATTTAAATATTATTTCTAATATTTAAAGCTAAGATCAAAATTCGGGATTCCGATCTTAACTTTAAATATTAGAAATAATATTTAATTTATTTATTTAATTAAATATAAATTTAATAAATTTATTTAATTAAATATAAATTTATTTAATTAAATATAAATTTAATTAATTTATTTAATACATATAAAAATCATTTTGTGGCTATTACAATTTAGTTCGAGGCAAATTAGAGACGCATTTGAATCATCTTTCAACTTTCGAGTCATTGTGAGAGGAATAGAGGAAGTGCACGCCTATGAAGGACATCGAAACTTCATGAAATAAGAGATATTTGAGTAAGGACATGAGAAAAAGTGAGACAAAGAGGAATAAATAATGATAAACGGGTGGGTTGAACTATACACGAGTTTACTAGTACAAAATCCGCAACCTAACCCGAAGTATCGAGTTTGTCAAACTTAGAATCCGTACCCAACCCAACATCATGCTAATCCGGTAAAAAACGGTTCGGGTCGGGTGGGTTGAACGAATTGAACGGATTCACGGTTTTTTTGTACACCCCTACATGTGTGAGAAGGGTCGGAGACTTCACGCATGATAATCTAACGGCTGAAGTTATTACCAACTGTATCAGAAATGCAGTAAAGAGAGATGTCGGTATTTCCTTACCGGGCGTAAAATCTCTATTGGAGAAAGAATACCCGAATGTGGTACCCACTTATAACAAGATTTGGCATGGACGAGAAAGAGCAATCAAACATCTTTTCGGATTGTGGGAAGATTCGTACAACAAACTCCCGAGTCTTTTATTGGCTATACAGATGACGACACCCGAGACACAGATCAAATGGTTGTTTAAAAATTTATAATTTTAATGTAAATTAATTAAAAATTTATAACTTAATTATTCATTTTTTAATTAAATAAAATAATTATTTTTATTTTAATTAAATTTATATTTAATTAAATATTATTGGATTCCGATCTTAGCTTTAAATATTAAAAATAATATTTAAATGAGTAGTTAGCTAAGATCGGAATCCGGGAATTCCGATCTTAGCTAAGATCGGTATTCGGGATTCCGTAATTGCGATCGGAATCCCAGATTCCGATCTTGTGATACTATTTAAAAAAATATTATTATATTGATATTATTTTTAATATATTATATTAATTTAATATTATTTTTAAATTTTTCGGGATCTAAATTTGTGAAGAGGGCCGAGCGTTCGCTGGAAAAAGAAGGGCCGGATTATCCGATCCAATCTTTTAACCCTTGTGGAGAGGGCTGGGCCGGATATCCGAATCGACCCAGTCCAATCCGGATATCTTTGAGAAGACGCGTGTAGAGGAGAGGAGGCACCATCCAGATGGAGATAGATCGGTGATTTGAGGAGAGAGGTGAAGCGTCTACAATTTTCGAGGCGATTTTCTAGACATGACAAAGCCAGACGGAGATGGGTTAATGGATGGAACGGAATAATTTAACTCAATCTCCTCTCTGAAGCGCTTCTATCTGAGCCATAAAATTCAATCTGTGCACAAATCTTAAACACATCGGACGGTCAAAACACTTGAGCACACATGGCCTCTATGTGCTGGAGTCTAATTTAGCATATCTATATATATATATACACACACACACACACTAATAGTTCGTCCACTATTCAAACCATAGTATTTCGGATATTCTGTAGCGCTTGGAAGTTTTTTTTTTTTTTGACAGGAATAGTGTTTAGAATTTTCAGTGCCCGTTTTTATAATATTTGAATAGTATTTTTCGATCTTTTGTGGTAGATTTTGTTTATAATGTCCTAAAATTCACAAAACATTATATAGATGAATCACGCGATGTCATCTATTATTCTGCCTTTCTCTTTATAATTTCTTTTTTTTTCTGTGCTCTTGTTTTTTCCCGTATAAATATCCAAATTACTCCAATTACTCCCTATTTTTTTGTTTTGAGAAAATGAATGTAGTTCGTGTATTGTTTACATTGAATACTTATAAATATATACGAGAGCACCAATTAATTTTTTTAATGTCAAAAATCTTCAAGAGTTCCTTTTAGAAACTTTTTTTTTTTTATTATCTCCTTTTAGAAACCTGAACAGTACGTAGTTGTCAAGTGAACTAAAATTATTAAAGGTTTAATTGTCAAGTGAACACGTGGCATCGAAAATTTTGACATTTGTAAAAGCCCCAGAGCTTAGTATGGGCTTAATCATGCTTGAACCAAAAGGCTTGCCTGTAAAATTTTTTCCATAATACTTTACAAGCTCGCACAGATACAAACTATATAATGCGTACATTCTTACTTTTGCTCTCTGTTGTTGTTTCTTTTATTTATTTATTATTATTACTTTTTTTTGTTAATTTGTTTATTTGCTTTTGCATCTTTAGTAGGATATAATATTGCATACGCATGTACATTCCATATATTTTTTCCCTATTTTAATATTGGGACTAAGGAATAAGTGGAAGGCCACGAATTGCATTATTTAAAAAGAAATGGTCGACGTGCATAAACCTCGGCTGTATGTGTTTTACTGTTTGTTATGAAACGCATGAATTATTATTTTAGGCTTTAAAATAGACAAATTCGTCGAATAAAATATTCTCCGAACATCATGAAAACTGTTGGAGACTCATGTGTCATGGATTACTTCCTTAACTATTTGCCTTCTTAATTTTTTTTTTCAATAGCTTACATTTTGTTTGTTTATTTATATAGTTTATAGTTTATACGGACGGCCGGAGAGGATATATATACTGGGAGTCGGAGATTCGTAATTAAATTGGTGCTAGCTAGTACGATAACTATAAGGTGCTGACTTGAAAATTGTACTAAAGTATAGCCGAAATTATTTTATATGAAAATTTTGACATAAAAAATTTTAATACAAAGAATTAATATTTTTTTTTAATCAGAAGAAAGTTCTAACGCGTTTATAAACCGCGCGTCTCTCTCTCTTCCCGAACGCGTTTTATAAACGCGTAAGAAGGCTTCCTACCCGTTTATAAAACGCGTTCGAGAGTGCAGTGATTGCGGCGCAAGTTTCTGACTTTACGCATTTATAAAACGGGTAGGAAATCTTCTTACCCGTTTATAAAACGCGTTCGAGAGATCCAACTTTTCCTATAAATACCCCCACCTTCTGTCGTCCAAAACCCAAAAAAAAAAAGAGAAGGAAAAAAAAGAGAAAATTAGAGAGAAAGAAGAGTTGGATGGTAGAATGCAAAATAATATTAGTTGGTGCGAAATTAATAGCCATAAGGATTGTATGCGGCACAATTATTCAGTGATACAGAGTCGCACACAATCCTTATGGCTATTAATATTCCACCAACTTTAAATTAAAAACTTTAAGGTGGAATCTGTTATTACGTGTAGAGGGCGGTTTGCTGGGCTGGTTCTACGAGCCATAACACCACAACCGACATCCTTGGATGAGAATCTGCGTACATGCAAGCATCTTCATCCAAGTCTTAGAAAAAGAGGGAGTCAATATGACAATCAGTCGTCTGACTCTTGTCTATAAGTTGCGGTGCTCTTATCTCGACCCACCCTTAGCAATGGATCCTCTACAATTCTTTTTATGTGGTTCAAAATTTTAATATCATGTATTTTGTAAATTTTTTTGTTCTGTATTGTGTGGTTCAAAATTTTAATAAATTGTAATTTTTAATTTGTATTGTGTTTTTTATTTTAATTTTCATTGAGTTGTATTGTGTAACATAATTTAAATAAATATTAAGTCTCTTAATATTAATATTTTGAATTTCACAAAAAAAAATGCAAATGGATAAAACAAAAATTAAAACAAAATAGATAATAAAGCTTACAACACATATACTACAGGAATTAATACACATATACTAAAACATAAAACAAAACAAATAATAATAAAACACATAATAATAAAACATCTAATTATACGGATGATTTTCAAAACCAGGAGGACATGCGTGTTGCAAACGCAACCACGATTCCATCTCCACGTTGGACAAGGTATCCTCCATCCCTCTTAACTACATCAGTCCAGTATTTCGGCCCTCTCATTTCAAAAACATCGCGCTGAAAAACCTTCACGTAAAATTTGCCGAAAAATATCTCGTTTAGTTATTCGTCCATCTCCTTGAAGAAGCACACCGGTACAAACATGACGTGGTTTAGTTGACATTCTATTTTCTCGATTTCTCTCTCTGCGTAGCTTCTCTAAATTTTTTCGAATTTCTGAATTTTCGGAGAGAAATTGCGGAGAGGAAGGAGTATAAATAAACTCAACCCTTCGTATCCGTTTATAAAACGCGTAAGAAGGGCTCGAACGCGTTTTATAAACGGGTACGAAGGATTGAATTAATGCCACTTATTGCAGAAGCAGTCTGTCAGTCTGTTTTAAGCAGCAAAAATTGGACTCCACCTTCGTACCCATTTATAAAACGCGTTTGAAGGCTTCGAACACATTTTATAAACGGGTACGAAGGTGTCAGTTATGTTTTGGGCAGCGTGATACTGTGTTTGAGCGGTAAATTTTGGCAGACCCTTCTTACCCCTTTATAAAACGCGCTAGAATGGTTATTGCGCGTTTTATAAATGGGTAAATAATTGCCTATATATAACTCTGAACTCGTTCTTCTATTTCGTATCACAAAATCACAAAAAAATAACACGTAGCCTTTATCCAGCAACTTTAGAAAACACAAAAATTCAACGATAGAAAATGTTAATATCCCAGCAATTTTAAATTATAAATTTTCACGTGGAATCTGTTATTATGTGTAGAGGACGAATGCCACAAACTGGGGTCCAACTTTTTTGTACTAGTTGGACAGAACAGTTCATTCTGAGCGACCCGACTTTTTTCTACTTGTTGTGCTTGAAAATTATGTGGTTCGAAATTGTAATGTATTTTAATTTACATTTTTTTTGCCATTGTTGTAATAGATAGCCAATCTTAATGCATTGAAAATTTTTTATAATTTTTCTTTTAGTGTCTTGTTGAAAATTAATATTGTTATAATATTCATAACTCATTAATATAAAAATTAATAAAAATTTTCATTACAATATTCATAACTCATTAATATAAAAAATAATAATAACTCATTAATATAAAAAATAATAATAATTTTCATTGCAATAATTCTCATTAATATGAAAACAACGATTTGGGGAGACTCTTGGACAGTTGTCCAATTCTGCGAGAGCCTTCGACAGTTGTCGAGTTCTTCCCTAATTGGGTCGGCAAAACTCTACCGCCCATGACCCATGATCGTAGGCAGCAAAGTGTTGGTCTACCTCAGATGATGATGAAGTTAACGAGCTGTCCATCTGGGCCGACCTTTGTACATAATAACATATTCCACCTGAAAATCTCTTATTTATAATTTCGCACTTATTAACATTTCTACCAGTGTCTATTTTGGATTTAATTGACAATATATGAGATATAAAGAAAGAGAAACAGAATGAGAGAGGTGAGAATGAGATATGTGAGATGAGATTTATAAATTGAAATGATGATGGAAAACGACAAGAAAGTAGGGCTTGAACCCGTTCTTAAAACGGGTTCAAATCCTTTTAACGCTTTTTATAAAAGAGTACAAAGTCTTTTAACGCGTTTTATAAAAGGGTAAATTCATTTTCATGTCGGTTTGTCAGTCTGTCATTATGTCAGTCTATGATTGTCACAAAATTTTTTCATCTTGTACTTTATAATGCGTTTTATAATAGATTAAGAACGTTTGTATCCGTTTTATAATCGCGTTATAATAGGTTAAGAGAAGTACATTCCGTCATTGAAATTTTGTAACAGGGTTTCGTAATACTAACTACAGACTACAGTGACATAAAAATTAGAATACATACAAAAATAACAATAAATAAAAATTATACTGCATAAATTCGAAATTCAAACTAAAAATTACAATACATAAAATAACAGTACATTCCATTACAATATATAAAATTACGACAACACTTAAACTTCAATTTTTTTTCATTTTTTCTTCCTACCGAAAGACAGTACATTGCGAAATTTCCCCCCAAACAATCCTTTTCGTCCTCTCTCCCCTGATGTATTGCCTTAATCTGTTGAGCTGGTTGGAAACCTAGCCGACTCACTTGTCATATTTCCAGATGTGACATTTCTTACCCGTGGATCAATGCTTATAGAATTTCTCCGTAGTTGTACAGATCCTTGGTCCTCCCTATTATTGTTGTTTCGTGGATCAACATGCAATGACATTCGTCCTGGTTGAATGGGTGTTTGACGAGTCCGAACCGTATGTTCCGTACTCGCTGCCCTTCTTGGACTATTGGCCCTTGTTGGTGGTCTGCTGGTGTATCGATCGGATTCCAATGCGTCCATCGGATATGGCGATTGAGGTGCTGGTTTTCGCAGTTGACTGGTTGAAGCTTGACCTTGATTTTTCTTTTGTGTTTTTCTTGTGGAACCTCCACATTTCCTTCCTTCCATCCTATCCATCCACAACTCTACACGAATGATTTTGCGTCTTTCTTGATTGACCAAATTCTTGTCGGGGACAATTATCGGACCTGTATAAACTGGCCATTCATCCTCATCTTTGTAACAATGAAACCGACCTGTTGACCATATCATGTGCTGGTTTTGCATGCTATAGTGACCATCCACAAATTGATCTACATTGTAATTTGTCTCCCTACAAATAACAATCACATGTGCGCAAGGGATACCAGCCAATTGTGGTTTTTGGCACTCACATGTGGTTCGAGTGAAGGGCAATTGCACATCGGTTTGCTCCATGTCGGGTGGAATTTGAACTGTGTAATGGGAATAATCGTAGCCTACACCATCACGGTACTCCTCGCGAACTTTCACGCGAAATTCTCCAAGGTCCAATCTTAACACGAATGTGCTCATAAACTCCTCCGAGATTACAACAAAAAGATGAAGTTAGTTCAAAATGAATTAAAATGAATGAATGAATTGAATTAATTTTTTTAAGTACTTACGTGATTTTCCATCGTGCTTGATCAATTTATTCTTTACTGCTTCCGACCATCTTTCTCCTAAACTCAACCTTTGAAGTGCTTCTTGTGTTCGCTTGTTCATCCAGTTGGCATATTTATACCACGTGCCTTCTACAAGTGCTGTCACTAGTAATCTTCTCTCTATTCTAAATACATTATTCAGACTCTCCGATCCATTACCCGTCATTATACCCCACCGATGCCCCTTGTCAAAACTCTGAGCTCATTTATATAGTTTTGGCCTCTCGTTCTTGTCATTTTCATTAATTTTACCACAATTTCTTAGGTACTAATAAGCCTTCAGGTTGTTTTCCTTCAGTACTCCCCAATTTCTTAGGTACTTGAAAAAAAATTTCAAATCCGCATCTTATGACCCGCCAGCCTCCTTCCATAAGTTTTTCGCAACATGCTGCATGCAGAACCGATGAATCGCTACTGCATGCGCACCTTGTGCCTTCCACCGTAATCTACGGATGCAAATACCGCTTTTATTGCCTTATGACGGTCAAATATGATACAATATTTATTGTTTTGCCCTAAAACTTCCCATCTAACCCAAGACATAAACCATCCCCAAGTATCCTTATCTTCTTTCTCGCCCAATCCAAATGCAACCGAAATTAATCGATTTTATGAATCATAACCACACACTGAAAACAATCTACCTTTGTATCGGCCCGATAAAAAACTAGCATCAATTGAGATAACAGGTCTGGCATATTTCATCGCTTCTATGCACGGACCAAAAGCCCAGGCTGCCATCTTGATGACGCCAACGTTAGGATCGTCTGTAGGCCAAGAAAGTATTGTGTACTTCGTCCCTGGGGTCGTCGCCTTCATTGCCTCCAGAAGACGTGAAAGTTTATTGTAGGACCCTTCCCAAGTCCCAAACAATTGCTCCAATGCTCGCTCCCTCTCACGCCATAGTTTATTATAAGTCGGTTCAATACGTGGATATCTAGCCCTTATGAGGCTTCCTATGTCCTGGACACTTTTTTCTAATTTTTTTCAATTCATCCCTAACGTGTTCGACAATGAGACTAGCTGTAAGGTTTTTGTGACCTTTTTGGCCCGGGGGTCTCGAACAAGTATGCTTATTTGGATTGGTAGAAATCTTCCAATTTGTATTATAAATCTCACGTCTACCATACAATCGCCGCTTACAATTCGATTTTTGCAGGCAAACCATTACAATTTTTTGTTTGTTGCTAGTTTCCGTTCGAACTTCTCGATTTGTTTTGCATGAAACATCACAGACAGCTAGAATTAGTTGTTTTTTTAAACCGAATCTTTTACCAGGAGCAAGTTCGTCTTGTGACCCTAAACTAGGGTCCGGCATACCAGCATATTCAAACATGGAAATATCACGCAATTCACTTACAGGATGGTGCAAGTCCGTCCTTCCTGAAACGTACGGCTGGTCGCAGTTTGCATAGAAAGGCATTTCTCTCTCGGAGAAGTCCTCCACATCGGTATATTCTTCTCCGGTAGGAAGATCGGAGTAAGTTGCTGGACCCTCATCTTCATCACCATCGACAACCTCGACTTCATCTCAACGGACTGTTCGCCAGTGTATTGGTGTGACATTCCTGAATTTTAGGACCTGTTTGCAATACATCGAATTCTAAGGTTCTATTTGAAAAATGTCCATGTTTATCCACTTTGAAAATATCTATTTGATCTTATCCACATTTTTAGTAGCTAAGTAATCAATATTTATATAAATAATTTCTGATAATTAATATCTTTATAAATAGGCTCAATTATTTTTATAAATAGTATTAATATTTTCAGAAATAATAGCTAAGTAATTCCTTTCTGCTTACTTAGCCATTAAGTAATCTAGATATTTACCATTTTAGCCAGACCTCTACTATAAATAGACCCCAGCCTCATTTCATTTCATTTCATTTCGTATATCAAATCTGTTTCTCTCTCTTCCTAGCAAATTTTGAATACCGCCTTGACTTTGAATAGTCGGCCATTTGGAATTCGAGTTATACGTCGCAGTCATAGTCATCCCGATTTGCTTGTGCACTGGATCGCTCAGTCAGGTAACCAGACTTCTCTATATCTAGTTTTCGTATTGCTTGATTTGATTACCGCTTGATTTTGCTTGCATGTGTATGCCCGTATGTGGTATGTTTTGCGGGTTATCGGGTTTAGAATCCTGGATCTCTGAATTTGTTCATGCATGCACCCTGATCCCCCTGCCAGGGGAGGGGTTTGGTTCCGATCCCCGATACAGGGGAGGAACTTTATGATTGGTTCTGATCCCTGTGACTAGGGAGGAACTTTTTGTCCTGATTATGATATGATTTGACTGATCTAGACCCGATTATCTCCGTGAAATGTATGTTTTGTTATGTGGATTAATCCAATCATGTTTAATTTGCTTTATTAACTAATATAGAGAAGCTGCGTCGTTAAATAACCGGTTACTGAGCTTTGTAGCTGACATTCGTTTTGTTCTTTTTCTGCTTGCGACGTAGGTTGATGGGCCGTCGGATGGATGCAAAAGATACCGCCCCACCGTCGCGCCCCGTGTGTCGGTGTGTCGGCGCGGGGTGTGACAGTTTGGTATCAGAGCATTCGTTCCTCGGACTGTGTTTGGGTTCATTATCGTTTCATTTGAAAATTTGATTACAGTATGCCGATTTGATGTTTCACCGGCGCGGGGTGTGACAATTGGTAAGGAAGTGTTTGGCCACACATAAGATTTAAGGAAGTGTTTGGCTCGCTACTACTGGGCTCATCAAGGGGTGTTAGGTTCAGATTTGGTCCCGTGCCATATACAGGGATGAAATCAACATGCAACTCAATAATAGGTAGTCCTCTTGTCTTGAATGTCTCGTGGTAAAAAAGGCGCCATTGATTTTCAGAATTTACAGGAAGAAATAGAGATTCATATCTCCCAACGACCGTGGATATTCAAAGTGTACTGGGTTTCTAAAATCTGTAGCCTACTGTATAATTCATTTCGAATATCAGCATATGTGGTATGCATACTACAACCGATGTGGAAGTAAGAAGCACCAAAAGTTGGACATTGGTTGACATATATTGTAATTATAGACATTTTTGGATTTGATTGATAGGTTTTTAAAATAGAAGAGATGATCTGTTTTGGACGATTTCAATTCGGCGAGAAGGTATAGTATTATATAACTTCGAATAACACGGTTATAAATTCACAAAATTATAGATAGAAACTGTTGGTAATGACTAAAGTTTGATTGAAATGACTAAAGTTTGGTTGAAATGACCAAAGTTGCGAATCTTTCTTCTCTAGCGCGTTTTATAAACGGATAAGAAGGCTTCTTACGCGTTTTATAAACACGTTAATTGCGTTAAAGTAAAGCACAAAAAGCAGACATTCTAGTGCGTTTTATAAACGGGTATGAAACCTTCTTACCCGTTTATAAAACGCGTTTGAGAGGAGAGAGAGACGCGCGATTTATAAACGCGTTAGAACTTTCTTCTTATTAAAAAAATATTAATTCTTTGTATTAAAATTTTTGATGTCAAAATTCTCATATAAAATAATTTCGGAAAGTATAGTAACAGACTAACGGCCAATAAAAATATTTGTTAAAAAAATACTTTTATTATTGTAGCATACGCATATCCATTGGTCATCCATGGAAATAGAAGAGAGAATATGGTGTGGCATTTAATTTTTAAATTTTTTGGGCGATTATTACTTATTGTTGCTGTTGATGATGATGATGATATTATACTGTTGTTATTCATCAAATTCCTCCTTTTTAAGAAGCAAAAATAAACTGTTATTGATCAACAACAAATAATAATCAAACAACGTGCGAAAATAACATTTATTAGATATATTTTACAATAGCTGAATTTATATAATTAATTTCTTTAGAAATAGGATTTAGGTAGAGAGTAATTATTGTATCTTAATTTAATTTTTCAACTTACATAATTGTAGAAAAATGAAAAACACAGTCTAAGAAATTTAGAAAATTTTTCTAGCTGACACAGTATGTGAAAAATGAAGAACACAGTCTAAGAAAATTTTTCTAGCCGAAGTGTGTTTGGATGCGCAAGAATAAGAAATCGGATAAGAATAAGCTCAAAATCTCTTATTCTTGTGAAACTCAAACAACACAAAAATAAGGAAGTTAGGCCCTTATCCATATTCTATCAAAATCATGGAAATAGAATAAGAAATTGGACAAATACGTATTTCGAAATTCTTATTCAACTCCTCATCCAAACAATAAAGTATTTGTAATTTTATCTGGAATATATTAAACTTTTAATAAAAAAAATAATAACAAGTGGGTATGCCGGGTCAATTCAGCCATTAAATTATTCCATTTTTCTATTAATAGCAACATCGTTTGTTCAATCTCAATGTGTACTTTTTTTGTATTCACATTTATTTAACATCTGATGATTTGGTAACACTTTAAATCGAATGACATGTTAAAAAATTTTCATTACATAATTAGAAAATTTAGTTGTCCGGTTGCAAGTATTTTATCGCCGCAATATATATATGTGCAACTTGCTTTATGTTATTATTATTTTTTTTTTGGGTATTGTATTATCAGTTTAAATAAAATAGAGCTAGAAAAATATCAAACAAAAAAAAATCAATCAACTAATAAATTAGTATTTTTGTTAAAATTTATTCTCTATTTTTTGTGTGCTTTTGTTTCATTGTCAATGTAAATCTTGCTAGAGATATATGCATAGAGCGAAGAGTACAATTAATTGGAAGCAATTGATAAATGAAACATGTAATGCTGTTTGTAAAAAATCAATAAATTATTAAAAACTTTTCACAAACTCACCCTTTCCACATAACAATGTGGGCATAAAATTGAGGGTAATTCTGCAGTAAAATAAAATTTCAAAACCGAACCAAGCCTTCATATATCGATTATGTCCGTCCATTATTTGATGGAACGATATAGATTTAAGTCCGGTTAATCAATTTAGTCCCCTATAAAATTTATCTTTTAAAATTAATAAGTGAAATAATAAATTGAATTCCCAAGCCAATTCCAAGATGCAAATGTTCTAGAAATATAGGATATAATTATTACAAAATTATCCAAACACTTATGGCGTATCCTTAATGCAAAATTTGGGGCTTGACCTACGATAATATTTTTAGCATTTAAATAGCATTATTTTGCCAAATAAGGCCCAAACACAAAATTAAAATATATTGATCGATGTTTGAAACAATCCACAATTAATTTATCCGACCAGTAGTAGACTTCAAATTTATTTCCAAAAAAAATGATTAATTTAAAGGTATACGACGACCCTTTAACTCTTTAAGTACTCGAAAGGTTTTATAAATAGAAAATGAATAAAAAGGTCAACCTAGGTAACGAGAAGAAGAGCGCAACATGCTAACATAAACTGATTCGATGCATATAATAAATTTCCGATGTGTTAATATTCTCGTATAAGACTTACTAACTAGGTTGGACATCGAGCTTCATTCGATATAATATTTTTTTACATAATTTAAAGTTTGGTTTCTATTATATTATTTTTTATATAGGTTAATAATAATGTGAATATCTAACTAAAATATCAATATCATCATGTTTTAAGTAAAATTATAAACATATTTTAGACTATATAAACAACATAAATTTAGATTATTGTGATAAAATTACTTAAAATTAATGTAAAATCGCTTGCAAATATACTCAGAATTTATAAAATCTATACATTATGTGAATAATTACAATATACAATCCAATCGTTTTGAATAAGTGAGTCCATAAACATATTTTAAACTATATCAAGAGCTTAATATAGATTACTGTGATCAAATGACTTAAAATGAATGCAAAATCGCATGAAATGCTCAAATATACTCATAATCTGTAAAATCTGCACATTATGTGAATAATTACAATGTATAATCCAATCGTTTTGAATAATTAAGCTCATAAACATATTCTAGACTATATAAAAAGTTTAATTATAGATTATTGTGATCAAATAATTTAAAATGAATGCAAAATCGCTTGAAATGCTCCAATATACTCAGAATCTTTAAAATCTACACATTATGTGCATAATTACAATGTATAATACAATTGTTTTGAACAACTTAGTTCAGAAACATATTCGAAACTATATAAAGAGCATAAATATAGATTACTGTGGTCAAATGACTTAAAATGAATGTAAAAATCGATTGAAATGCTCAAATATACTCAGAATCTGTAAAATCCATTAATTATGTGAATAATTACAATTTATAATCCAATCGTTTTCAATAAGTGAGTTCACAAACAAATTCTAAACAATATAAAGAAGTTTAATATTGATTGTTGTGATCAAATGACATAAAATGAATGCAAAATCGCTTAAAAAACTCAAATATAATTAGAATATGTAAAATATGCATATTATGTGAATAATTACAATGTATAATCTAATCATTTTGAATAATTGGCCTCATAAACATATTCTAGACTAAATAAGGAGCATAAATATAGATTATTTGTGATCAAATGAATTAAAATGAATGCAAAATCGCTTGAAATGCTCAAATATACTCAGAATCTGTGAAATATGCACATTATGTGAATAATTACAATGTATAATCCAATTGTTTTGAATAATTAAGATCATAAATATATTCTAGACAATATAAAGAGCTTAAATATACATTATTGTGATCAAATGACTTAAAATTAATGCAAAATCACTAGAAATGCTTAAATATTTTCAGAATCTGTAAAATCTGCATATTTTGTGCATACATTGTATAATCCAATTTTTTGAATAACTGAGTACAAAAATATATTCGAGACTATATAAAGAACTTAAATATAGATTACTTTGATCAAATGGCTTAAACTGGAAGCAAAATCGCTTCAAATGCTCAAATATACTCGGAATCTATAAAATCCGCACATTATGTGAATAAATACAATGCATAATCTAATCGTTTTGAATGAGTGAGTTCATAAACATATTCTAAACTATACAAAAAGCATAAATATAGCTTATTGTGATAAAAAAATCGCTTGAAATGCTCAAATATACTCATAATCTTTCAAATCTGCACATTATGTGCATAATTACAATGTATAATCAAATCGTTTTGAGTAAGTTATATCATAACATATTCTAAACAAAATAAAGAGCTTAAACATATATTTCTGTGATCAAATCACTTAAATGAATACAAAATCACTTGAAATGCTCAAATATACTCTGAATCTGAAAAATCTGCACATTATGTGAAGAATTAGAAAGCATAATCTGATCATTTTGAATAAATGAGTTCATAAATATATTCTAGACTATATAAAGAGCATAAATAAAGATTATTGTGATCAAATGAATTAAAATTAATGCAAAATCGATTAAAATGCTCAAATATACTCAAAATCTTTCAAATCTGCACATAATGTGCATAATCACAATGTATAATCCAATTGTTTTGAATAAATTATATTATAAACATATTCTAGACAAAATAAAGAGGTTAAATATTGATTATTGTGATCAAATGACGTCAAATGATTGCAAAATTGCTTAAAATGCTCAAATATACTTGGAATCTGTAAGATATGCATATAATGTGAATAATTACAATGTATAATCCAATCGTTTTGAATAAATAAGTTCATAAAAATATTCTAAACTATATAAAAAATATAAATATAGCTTATTGTGATCAAATGACTTAAAATGAATGCAAAATCGCTTGAAATACTCAAATTTAATCAAAATCATTAAAATCACATTTTGTGAATAATTACAATGTATAATAATCCTATCGTTTTGAAAAATTGAGATCATAAACATATTCTAGATAATATATAGATCTTAAATATGCATTATTGTGATCAAATGACTTAAAATTAATACAAAATCACTTGAAATGCTCAAATATACTAAGAATGTATAAAATCTGTACATTATGTGCATAATTACAATGTATAATCCAATCTTTTAAAATAAGTGAGTTCATAAACATATTATAGCCGAATTAGCGAAAATAGCGGTTTTGACTGCTCAACCGCACGATAACATTGATCCATTTTTTAAAAAAGCGGTCCTTGGCTTAAACATACTTAACGCTGTTTTATCGTAAACTTAATTCGGTTTTAGCAGAGAAAAAACGGAACGACCCTCCTAATATGAAACCCAACCTAACTTTCTCCAGAGCCAAATCCCTAATTTCTTTCTCCTCTTCCTCCGTTCTATCACCGTTTCTCTTCCTCCTATCGCCACTGTTCTGCTCCCACACCACCGGTCTTCTTCCCCGCCCACTGCCCCTCAGCACCCTCTCCATCGATCTTGCTAGTTGTCCTTTCGCATTTCTCCGCCGTTTGCTCCGCTCTTCTCTCCTCCTCCGACGCTGCTTGTCGACCTGCGCCGCTGGTCCAGCTAGTCTCCCTCCGATCTTGTATTCACTACTAGTCTCCATCCACGAACTAGCAGTTCGTGATCAAGGCTTGTTCACGATAGCCAAACAACCCACAAACAGTCGCGAACTAGGAACTACTCCCTAGTTCCTAGTTTTCCAATTTTCATGAACTGATTTTGTTCGTGGTCCTTTGTTCATTTCCTTGTTCGTAAACCATCCAAACACACAATATTTTGCCTTATTTGCTCCCAAATCCCAATACTTTTGTATTCACTGGAATTGCTCTGAATACTCTTGTATTCACTGGATCTGCTAGTCTCCTCTTCTCAATTAGATGGTTGGTCAACCAATTCCATCTTGGTGAAATAATTTAAGGTGCTAAAATTACCTTCCCTGGAGTGAAGAACATCATAGTAGTTGAACTCACGATGGGGCTGATTCAAATTTTGGTATTTTACACTGTGTTGATATTTTTTTTTTTTTCACTAATCCTGTTATTTATGCATCAACTCTTTGTTCCCAAATCGGTGTGAGAGACTTACTGGTGGTGGTAATAAAAATTGTAATTTTCTTGTTTTCTTTTTAAATTTAGGAATGAAATTTCACTTCAATACTCAAATCTTGTGGCATTCAGAGAAAGAATTATAGAGACATAGAGTTATATTAGTAGCTGTTGTTTTCAATACTCAAGTCTTGTAGACAACGCTTGAATGTTTGTTATATGTTGAACTTATTTTGGTAATTGGTAATTGGTAATCGGTAATCGGCAATTGATACTGTTATTTTATTGTTGCCTTAAAATGTTACACTAATGAAGTGCTTCTTAGTTTAATTTGCTAGTACAATGGTACCATTAGTTATTTAACTCTTAGAATAGTTTGTAGAAGAATTGAAAAAAATTAAAGATGATTGTATTTGTGGTACCATTGCAGTAGATAAATGTCATATCAATTGTTGTATTTATATGATGTTTCCTTTAAATGTGGTTATTTGTATTTTCGAAACCATACATGTAGTTTAAAATGTCATTTTGATATAAGGACGATAGGTTCGATTCTCAAAAGATATATAACTATATATGGCGTATTGGTTTCTCACACACCGCATTACACAACGCATTATCACCGTTTTATCACTGATAAAACTCCGCATCGATAATTCAATACCGAACCGCTAAACCGCATAAATCGCATTTTAAAACCTTGCTATATAAAGAGCATAAATATAGATTATTGTCATCAAATGACTTAAAATAAATGCAAAATCATTTGAAATGCTTAAATATACACAGAATCTGTAAAATCTGCATATTATGTGAAAAATTACAATGTATAATCCAATCGTATTGAATATGTGAGCTCATAAACATATTTTTGAGTATATAAAGAGCATAAATATAGAATATTGTCATCACATAACTTAAAATGAATGCAAAATCAATAGAAATGCTCAAATAAACATAGAATATGTATAATATGCACATTATATGAATAATTACAATTTATAATCCAATCGTGTTGAATAATTGAGCTCATAAACATATTGTAGACTATATAAAGAGGTTAAATTTAGATTATTGTGTTCAAATAAGTTAAAATAAATGCAAAATTGCTAGAAATGCTCCAATGTACTCAGAATATTTAAAATCTGCACATTATGTGCGTAATTACAATGTATGATGCAATCGTTTTGAATAACTTAGTTCAGAAACATATTCTAAACAATAAAGATCATAAATATAGATTACTGTTGTCAAATGGCTTAAAATGAATACCAAATCTTTTGAATGCTCAAATATACTCAGAAATTGTAAAATCCATATATTATGTGAATAATTATATTATATAATCCAACCGTTTGGAATAAGTGAGTTCATAAAAATATTTTAAATTATATAAAGAGCTTAAATATAGATTATTGTGATCAAAATACTTAAAGTAAATGCAAAATTGCTTAAAATACTCAAATATACTTAGAATTCATCAAATCTGCACACTATGTGAATAATTACAATGTATAAATAATTTTTTTTATAATTGACGTCATAAACATATTCTAGCTATATAAAGAGCATAAATATAGATTATTGTGATCAAATGACTAAGAATACAAAATAGCTTCAACTGCTCAAATATACTCAAAATCTGTAAAATCTTCACAATATGTGAATAATTACAATGTATAATCCAATTGTTTTGAATAATTGAGATCATAAACATATTTTAGACAATATAAAGAGCATAGATATAGATTATTGTGATCAAATAACTTAAAATGAATGCAAATCGCTTGAAATGCTCCAATATACTCAGAATCTTTAAAATCTGTACATTATGTGTGCAATTAAAATGTATAATCCAATCATTTTTAATAACTTATATTTCAGAAACATACTCTAAACAATATAAAGATCATAAATATAGATTACTGTGGTCAAATGAATTAAAATTAATACAAAATCGTTTGAAATACTCAAATATACTCAGAAATTGTAAAATTCGTATATTATGTCAATAATTGTAATGTATAATACAATCGTTTGGAATAAATGAGTTCATAAATATATTCTAAACTATATAAAGAGCTTCAATATGATTATTGTGATCAAATGACTTAAATGCAAAATCGCTTAAAATGCTGTCAAATCTGCACATTATATGAATAATTACAATGTATAAACCAATATTTTAGAAATTATTGACCTCATAAACATATTATAGACTAAATGAAGAGCATAAATGTAGATTATTGTGACCAAATGACTTAAAATGAATGCAAAATCTCTTCAAATGTTCAAATATACTCAGAATCTGTAAAATCTGCACAATATATGAATAATTACAATGTATAATCCAATCATTTGGAATAATTGAGCTAATAAACATATTCTACACAATATAAAATGCTTAAATATAGATTCTTGTGATCAAAGTACTTAAAATTAATGCAAAATCGTTTGAAATGCTCCAATATACTCAGAATCTTTAAAATCTGAAAATTATTTGCATAATTACAATATATAATCCAATCGTTTTGAATAAGTGATATCATAAACATATTATAAACAATATAAAAATATTAAATATACATTATTGTGATCAAATAACTTAAAATGAATGCAAAATCGCTTGAAATGCTAAAAAATTACTCAGAATCTATACAAGCTGCATATTATGTGAATAATTACAATATACAATCCAATCGTTTTGAATAATTGAACTCAAAAACATATTCTAGACTTTATAAAAAGCTTAATTATAGACTATTGTGATCAAATGACTTAAATAAATGCAAAATAGCTTGAAATGTTTAAATATACTCAGAATCTTTAAAATCTACATATTATGTGCGTAATTACAATGTATAATGCAATCGTTTAGAATAAGTGAGTTCATAAACATATTCTAGACAATATAAAGATCTTAAATATAGATGATTGTGATCAAATGATTTAAAATGAACGCAAAGTTGCTTGAAATGCTTAAATATACTAAGAATCGGTAAAATCTGCACATTACGTGAATAATTACAATGTATAATCAAATCATTTTGAATATATGAGCTCAAAAACATATTCTAGACTATATGAAGAGCTAAAATATAGATTATTGTGATCGGATGACTTAAAATGAATGAAAAATTGATTGAAAAATGTTCAAAGAAACTTAGAATCTGTAAAATATGCACATTATGTGAATAATTACAATGTATAATCCAATCGTTTTGAATAATTAATCTCATAAACATATTATAGACTACATAAATAGCTTAAATAGAGATTATTTTGATCAAATAAGTTAAAATGAATGCGAAATCGCTTGAAATACTGCAATATACTCTAGAATCTTTAAAATCTGCACATTATGTGCGTGATTACAATGTATAATCCAATCGTTTTGAATAACTTAGTTTATAAACATATTCTAAACAATATAAAGATCATAAATATAGATTACTATGGTCAAAAACTTAAAATGAATTCAAAAACATTTGAAATGCTCAAATATACAAAAAAATTGTAAACTCCGTATATTATGAGAATAATTAGAATGTATAATCCTATTGTTTAGAATAAATGAGTTCATAAACATATTCTAAACTATATAAAGAGCTTAAATATATATTATTGTGATCAAATGACTTAAAATGAACGCAAAATTTCTTAAAATGCTCAAATATACTAGAATTTGTAACATATGCACATTATATGAATAATTACAATGTATAAACCAATCTTTTTTAATACTTGACCTCATAAACATATTCTAGACTATATAGAGGACATAAATATAAATTATTGTGATCAAATGACTTAAAATGAATGTAAAATCGCTTCAAATGCTCAAATATACTCAGAATCTGTAAAATCTTAACAATATGTGAATAATTACAATATATAATCCAATCTTTTTGAATAATTGAACTCATAAACATATTCTACACAATATAAAGAGTTTAAATATAGATTATTGTGACCAAATGACTTAGAATTAAAGCAAAATCGCTTGAAATGCTCAAATATACTCTAGAATCTTTCAAACCTGAACATTATGTGAATAATTACAATATATAATCCAATTGTTTTGAATAAGTGCTATCATAAACATATTCTAGAATATATAAAGAGCTTAAATATATGTTATGGTGATCAAATGACTTAAAATGAATGCAAAATCGCTTGAAATGCTCAAATATATTCCGAATCTGTATAATCTGCATATTATGTTAATAATTACAATGTATAATCCAATCGTTTTGAATAATTGAGCTCATAAACATATTCGAAACTTTCCAAAGAGCTTTATTATAGATTATTGTTATCAAATGACTTAAAATGAAAGCAAAATCGCTTGAAATACCCAAATATACACAGAATATGTAAAATCTGCAAATTATGTGTGTAATTACAATGAATAATCCATTTATTTTGAATAAGTGTGTCCTTAAACATATTCTAGACTTTGTTAAGAGCTTAAATATAGATTATCGTGAACAAATGTCTTAAATTGAATGCAAAAATTGCTTGAAATGCTCAAATATACTCAGAATCTTTAAAATCTGTACATTTTGTGCATAATTACAATGTATAATCCAATCTTTTTAAATAAGTGAGTTCATCTACATATTCGAGACTTTATAAAGACAGCATAAATATAGATTATTGCTAACAGATGACTTAAAATGAATGTAAAATCGCTTGAAATATTCATTATTCTCAGAATCTGTAAAATATGCAAATTATGAGCGTAATTACAATGTATAATCCAATCGTTTTGAATAATTGAGTTCATAAATATATTCTAGACTATATAAAGAGGTTCAATATAGACTATTGACATCAAAAGAATTAAAATGAATGCAAAATCGCTTGAAATGCTCAAATATACTCAGAATCTTTCAAATCTTCATTATGTGCATAATTACAATGTATAATCCAATCATTTTGAATAAGTGATATCATAAACATATTTCTAGACTATATAAAGAGCTTAAATATACATTATGGTGATCAAATGACTTAAAAAGAATGCAAATTATCTTGAAATGCTCAAATATACTCAGAATCTGTAAAATCTGCAAATTATGTGAATAATTATAATGTATAATCCAATCTTTTCGAACAAATGAGTTCATAAACATATTATTAACTATATAAAGATCTTAAATATAGATTATTGTCATCAAATGACTTAAAGTGAATGCAAAATCGCTTGAAATGTTTAAATATACTCAGAATCTGTAGAATCAGCATATTATGTGAATAATTACAATATATAATCCAATCGTATTGAATATGTGAGCTCATAAATATATTCTAGAGTATATAAAGAGCTTATATATATAATATTGTCATCACATACCTTAAAATGATTGCAAAATTAATTGAAATGCTCAAATAAACTTAGAATCTATATAATATGCACATTATGTGAATAATTAAAATGTATAATCCAATCGTTTTGAATAATTGAGCTCATAAACATATTAGATTATATAAAGAGCTTAAATTTAGATTATTGTGATCAAATAATTTAAAATGAATGCAAAATCGTTTGAAATGCTCCAATATACTCAGAATCTTTAAAATCTGCACATTATGTGCGCAATTACAAAGTATAATCCAATCGTTTTGAATAACTTAGTTCAGAAACATATTCTTAACTATATAAAGATCATAAATATAGATTACTGTGGTCAAATGACATAAAAAGAATACAAAATCTTTTGAAAGGCTGAAATATACTCAGAAATTGTAAAATGCGTATATTATGTGAATAATATTACATTATATTATCCAATCGTTTGGAATAAATGAGTTCATAAATATATTCTAAACTATGTAAGGAGATTATATATAGATTATTGCGATCAAATGACTTAAAATGAAAGCGAAATCGCTTGAAATGCTCAAATATACTTAGAATTTGTCCAATCTTTTTTAATAATTAACCTCATAAACATATTCTGGACTATATAAAGAGTATAAATATAGATTATTTTGATGAAATGACTTAAAATGAATGTAAAATCACTTCAAATGCTCAAATATACTCAAAATCTATAAAATCTGCACATTATGTGATAAATTACAATGTATAATCCAATCCTTTTGAATAATTGAGCTCATAAACATATTTTAGACTATATAAAGAGCTTAAATATAGATTATTGTGATCAAATAACTTAAAATGAATGCAAAATCGCTTGAAATGCTCCAATATACTCAGAATATTTAAAATCTGCACATTATTTGCATAATTACAATATATTATCCAATCATTTTGAATAAGTGATATCATAAACATATTCTAGACAATATAAAGAGCTTAAATATACATTATTGTGATCAAATGACTTAAAATGAATGCAAAATCTCTTGAAATGCTCAAATATACTCAGAGTCTGTAAAAGCTGCATATAATATGAATAATTACAATGTACAATCCAATCGTTTTGAATAATTGAAGTCATAAACATATTCTAGACTTTATAGAGGAATGGATAAACTACACTCTGGAGTATTGAGTCCTCATACACTGAATTTCTGAGCCTTTGGATCGTTTATAAATCGTGCAACAGATTTAGATGAGTGGATCGGATTATGGCGCTGATTGCTATTCGATTCTCCCTTTCCATTAAAATTTTCGTCTCCTTCTGTTTAATTCTCCGTTCACACCTCTCTTCGCACTCATGGTCTCATCTCCGTTTGCACCAAATTGAATGCCAAAACTCTTATTTTGCACGATTCTCTTTCTCGTAGTTTGTACTTTCGTCACTTCACTCTGCGCTCTTCTCTCTTAGGATTTGACAATTTGAGCTCGCACATCTTAACACACCTAGACGATTGTTCTGTTTTTGGTCGCACATCATACCCTTTCTCTGATATATGTGTACGCTAAAAGTTAGAACTTTCATAACAATGAAAAGAAGGCAAGAATCTTTGATTTGAGACATTTAATATCGCAAATGAATAAAAAAATAAACAAAGATATCTTTTCTCGCCTGTTAATTTGGACCTTTGCCCCTTTCTATTATTGGTTTCGCCTCCACTGGTGTCAAGCTGTGTATCGATGAATCCAAGAAGCACAGAGCGCTAGAAGGGAGGAAAGGTCAACAAAGGAGTGAAGGAGAGAGAAAGGTGTTGATGCGATGAAAGAGAGAATTACGAGATGAAGTAGGGGAAAACGAGAGTTGCTGAGGAGGTAGAGGTGACAGAGGCTGTCAAGGTTTTACTTTTTTTTTTTTGTTTGAAGGACAGAGAATCTTCAGACGGAGGATTCAACAGAAGACGGAAAATTTTAATGAAACAGAGAAAACGGGGAGCCTCTAGCGCCTCTATCCCAGGCTTTCATCAAAATCCTACCACGAAAATTAGAGTGATCCGACGGTAGAAAAAAATCAGTGTATGGGGCATGTATACGCCAGAGTGTAGTATATCAGTCCTCTTATAAAGAGCTCAATTATAGATTATTGTGATCAAATGACTTAAATAAATGCAAAATCACTTGAAATGCTCAAATATACTCAGAATCTTTAATATCTACACATTATGTGCGTAATTACAATGTATAATGCAATTTTTTAGAATAAGTGAGTTCATAAACATATTCTTCACTATATAAAGATCTTAAATATAGATGATTGTGATCAAATGAATTAAAATGAATGCAAAATTGCTTGAAATGCTTAAATATACTAAGAATCTGTATAATCTACACATTATGTAAAATCTACACATTATGTGATCAAATAACATTATGTGCGTGATTACACTATATAATCCAATTGTTTTGAATAACTTAGTTTAGAAACATATTATAAATGCTATAAAGATCATAAATATAGATTATTGTGGTCAAATAACTTAAAATGAATACAAAATCGTTTGAAATGCTCAAATATACTCAGAAAATTGTAAAATCTGCATATTATGTGAATAATTACAATGTAATCCAATCGTTTAGAATAAGTGAGTTCATAAACATATTCTAAACTATATAAAGAGCTTAAATATAGACAATTGTAATCAAATGACTTAAAATGAATGCAAAATCGTTTAAAATGCTCAAATATACTAAGAATTTGTCAAATCTGCACATTATGTGAATAATTACAATGTATAAACCATTATTTCTTAATAATTGACCTCATGAACTTATTCAAGACTATATAAAGAGCATAAATATAGATTGTTGTGATCAAATTACTTAAAATGAATGCAAAATCGCTTCAAATCCTCAAATATACTAAGAATCTGTAAAATCTGGACAATATGTGAATAATTACAATGTACAATCCAATCGTTTTGAATAATTGAGCTCATAAAAATATTATACACAATATAAATAGCTTAAATATAGATTATTGTGATCAAATGACTTAAAGTTAATGCAAAATCATTTGAAATGCTCAAATATACTCAGAATCTTTAAAATATGAACATTATTTGCGTAATTACAATTTATAATCCAATCGTTTTGAATAAGTGATATCACAAATATATTCTAGACTATATAAAGAGCATTAATATACATAATTGTGATCAAATTAATTAAAATGAATGCAAAAATGCTTGAAATGCTCAAATATAGTCAGAATCTATAAAATCTGCATATTATGTGAATAATTTCAATGTACAATCCAATCGTTTTGAATAATTGAGCTCATAAATATATTCTAGACTTTATAAAGAGCTTAATAATAGATTATTGTGATCAAATGACTTAAAATGAATGCAAGATCGCTTAAAATGCTCAAATATGCTTAGAATTTGTAAAATCTGCACATTATGTGAATAATTACAATGCATAAACCAATCTTTCTTAATAATTGACCTCATAAACATATTATAAACTATATAAAGATCATAAATATAGATTACTGTGGTCCAATGACTTAAAAAATGAATACGAAATCATTTGAAGTGCTCAAATAAACTCAGAAATTGTAAAATCCGTATATTATGTGAATAATTACAATGTCTAATCCAATCGTTTTAAATATGTGATCTCATAAACATATTATAGACTATATAAAGAGCTGAAATATAGTTTATGTCATCAAATAACTTAAAATGAATGCAAAATCGCTTTAAATGCCAAAATATACACAGAATCTGTAAAATCTACAAATTATGTGTGTAATTATAATGTATAATCCAATTATTTTGAATAAGTGTGTTCATAAATATACTCTAAACTATATAATGATCATAAATACGGATGATTTTTATCAAATGATTTAAAATGAATGGAAAATCGTTTTAAATGCTAAAATGTACAGAGAATCTTTCAAATCTGAATATTATGTGCATAATTAGAATGTATAATCCATTAATTTTGAATAAGTGAGCTTGTAAACATACTTTAGACTATATAAAGAGTATCAATATAGATTATTGTGATCAAACAACTTAAAATGAATTCAAAATCGCTTGAAATGCTCAAATATATACTCAAAATTTGTAAAATCTGCAAATTATGTGAATAATTACAATTTATAATCCAATCGTTTTGAATAAATGAGTTTATAAACATATTCTAGACTATATAAAGAGCATAAATATAGATTATTGTCAACAAAGGACTTAAAGTGAATACAAAATCGCTTGAAATACCCAAATATACACAGAATCTTGAAAAATTGCACATTATTTGTGTAATTACAATAAATAATCTATTCGTTTTAAATGAGTGTGCTCGTAAACAAATTCTTGCCTATGTAAAGATCTTAAATATATACATTATCGTGAAGAAATGTCTCAAAATGAATGCAAAAATCGCTGGAAATGCTCAAATATACTCAGAATCTATAAAATTTGCACATTTTTAGCATAATTACAGCGTATAATCCAATCTTTTTGAATAAGTGAGTTCATAAACATATTCTAGACTATATAAAGAGGTTAAATATAGATTACTGTGATCAGATGACTCAAACTGAATGTAAAATCGTTTGAAATGTTAAAATATTATCACAATCTGTAAAATATGCACATTTGTTCGTAATTACAATGTATAATCCAATCGTTTTGAATAATTGTGTTCATAAACATATTCTAGACTATATAAAGAGGCTAAATGTAGATTATTGAGATCAAATGAATTAAAATGAATGTAAAATAGCCTAAAATGCTCAAATATACTCAGAATCTTTCAAATCTGCAAAATATGTGCATAATTACAATGTATAATCCAATCGTTTTTAGTAATTTATATCCTAAACATATTCTAGATAAAATAAAGAGCTGAAATATATATTATTGTGATCAAATCACTTAAAACGAATGCAAAATCCCTCGAAATGCTCAAATAAACTTAGAATCATTAAAATATGTACATTATGTGAATAATTACAACGTATAATCCCATTGTTTTGCATAATTTAACTTATAAACATATTCTAAACTATATAAAGAGCTTAAATATAGAATATTATCATCAAAAAACTTAAAATGAATGCAAAATTAATTGAAATGCTCAAATAAACTTAGAATCTGTATAATAAGCACAATATGTGAATAATTACAACGTATAATCCAATCATTTTGAATAATTGAGCTCATAAACATATTTTAAACTACATAAATAGCTTAAATATAGATTATTGTGAGAAAATAACTTAAAATGAATTCAAAATCGCTTGAAATGCTTTAATATACTTAGAATCTTTAAAATGTTCAGATCATTTGCGCAATTACAATGTATAATCCAATCATTTTGAATAAATTAGTTTAGAAACATATTCTAAACTATATAAAGATCATAAAATATAGATTACTGTGGTCAAATAACTTATAAAGATTTCAGAATCGTTTGAAATGCTCAAATATACTCAGAAATTGTAAAATCCGTAAATTATGTGAATATTACAATGTATAATCCAATCATTTGGAGTAAGTGAGTTCTTAAACATATTCTAGACTATATAAAGAGCTTAAATATAGATTATTGTGATCAAATGACTTAAAATTAATGCAAAATCGCTTAAAATGCTCAAATATACTTAGAATTTGTCAAATATGCACATTGTGTGAATAATTACAATGTATAATCCAATATTTCTTAATAATTGACCTCATAAACATATTCTAAACTATATAAAGAGCATAAATATAGATTATTGTGATCAAATGATTTAAAATAAATGCAAAATCGCTTCAAATGCTCATATATACTCAGAATCTGTGAAATCTGCACAATATGTGAATAATTATAATGCATAATCCTATCATTTTGAATAATTGAGCTCATAAACAAACTCTACACAATATAAAGAGCTTAAATATAGATTCTTGTGATCAAATGACTTAAAATTAATGAAAAATCGATTGAAATGCTCAAATATACTCAGAATCTTTCAAATCTGAATATTATGTGCATAATTATAATGTATAATCCAATTGTTTTGAATAATTGATATCATAAACATATTCTAGACTATATAAAAGCTTAAATATACATTATTGTGATCAAATGACTTAAAATGAATGCAAAATCGCTTGAAATGTTAAAATATACTTAGAATCTGTAAAATCTGCATATTATGTGAATAATTACAATGTATAATCCAATCTTTCTTAATAATTGACCTCATAAACATATTCTTTATATAAAGAGCATAAATATAGATTATTGTGATCAAACGACTTAAAATAAATGCAAAATCGCTTCAAATGCTCATATATACTGAGAATATGTTAAATATGCACAATATGTGAATAATTACAATGTATAATCCAATTATTTTGAATAATTGAGCTCATAATTAGACTGTATAAAGAGCTTAAATATAGATTATTTTGATCAAATAACTTAAAATTAATGCAAAATCGTTTGAAATGCTCAAATATACTCAGAATCTTTCAAATCTGAATATTATGTGCATAATTATAATGTATAATCCAATTGTTTCGAATAAGTGATATCATAAACATATTCTAGACTACATAAAGAGCTTAAATATAGATTATTGTGATCAAATGACTTAAAATGAATGAAAAATCGTTTGAAATGCTAAAATATACTCAGAATCTGTAAAATCTGCATATTATGTGAATAATTACAATGTACAATCCAATAGTTTTGAATAATTGAGCTCATAAACATATTCAAGACTTTATAAAGAGCTTAATTATAGATTATTTTGATCGAATGACTTAAAATGAATGCAAAATCGCTTCAAATGCTCCAATATACTCAGAATCTTTAAAATCTTAACATCATGTGCGTAATTACAACGTATTATCCAATCGTTCTGAATAACTTAGTTCAGAAACATAATCTAAACTATATAAAGATTATAAATATAGATTACTCTGGTCAAATGACTTAAAATGAATACAAAATCGTTTGAAATGCTCAAATATACTCAGAAATTGTAAAATCAGTATATTAACTGAATAATTACAATGCATAATCCAATCGTTTTGAATATGTGAGCTCATAAACATATTCTAGAATATATAAAGAGATTAAATATAAATTATTGTTATCAAATAACTTAAAATAAATGCAAAATCGCTTCAAATGCAAAATATACACAGAATTTGTAAAATCTGCAAATTATGTGCGTATACAATGTATAATCCAATCATTTTGAATAATTGTGTTCATAAATAAATTCTATACTATATAAAGAACATAAATATAGATGATTATTATCAGATGATTTAAATCGAATGGAAAATCGTTTGAAAAGATCAAATATACTCAGAATCTGTATATTATGCACATTACCTGAATAATTACAATGTATAACCCAATCATTTTGAATTATGAGCTCACAAACATATTCTAGACTACATAAAGAGCTTAAATATAGATTGTTGTGATCAAAAGACTTAAAATGACAGCAAAATATCTTAAAATGCTAAAATATACTCAGAATCAGTAAAATCTGCACATTATGTGAATACTTACAATGTATAAAACCAATCTTTTTGAATAATTGACCACATAAACATAATCTAGACTATACAAAGAATATTGTGATCGAATAACTTAAAATAAATGCAAAATCGCTTAAAATGCTCAAATATACTTAGAATCTGTAAAATCTGCATATTATGTAAATAATTACAATTTATAAACTAGTCTTTTTTAATAACTGACCACATAAACATATTCTAGGCTATATAAAGAGCATAAATATAGATTATTTATGATTAAATGAGTTAAAATGAATGCAAGATCTATTGAAATGCTCAAATATACTAAAATTTTTTTCCATATTATATTCGTAATTACAACGTATAATCCAATTGTTTCGTAAAAACATATTCTAGACTATGTAAAAAATCATAAATATAGTTTTGTGATACCCAGTTTTTAGAATTTTAATTTTTGCATGCTTAATTATTTTAGTTGCTATGTAAAATTATATTAAGCATTGTTTTCATGTTGAGTACAAAAATTTCTGTGGTTTAATTGGGTCTCAAACTTATTGGAATTGTGCTTAAATCTGAATTCTATATGAACCAGCGATTTTAGAGGAGATGAAGGACCATTTTATAAAGTCCACCATATAATATTTACCCCCTTTCACCTTTTCCCCACCAGCCCATTTCTCTCTCTCTCTCTCCCACCTACTTCTTCCTCCTCCAACAGAAAATTTCTGCTATTTCCTTTCCAAGCTCAAAACTCCCTAAAACCCTCCATAGAAAATAGCTAAATTAGCTCAAAAATTCGGCAAAAATCATATTTAGAAAGAGGAAGGTGAGGAGAGTACATGCAAGCCAAGAAATTTCAGATTTGAGCACCATTTTGGTAAGAACTCGTTTTTCTTTAAATCATTTCGATTCTTGAACAATTTCTGGGATTTATCTTTAATAAAGAGTTGAAAATGATATTTTCTATTAGTATTAGTTGCATGCATGGTACATTTATAAAATTTGGATTTTATACTAAATTTTTGGTATGCATGCAAGGTTTGATTTAGTAATTTCTGTTTTGGTAAAGTTTTGTATATGCATGAGGATTTGGTTAAGCTATAAGGTTGCATGTAATGATTTTCTCACAAGATGCATTTCATTCTTTGTTTGAGAGTTGGATTTAAACCTGTTAATTGTGGATTGAGACTTATTTATAGTAATTTTGGTACTTTAACTTATTTGTTAAGTTAGATAGTAATCTCTGAGAATTTCAATAGTTTAAGGGGTTAATTTTTGTGGTTGAATGTGCTTGGTTTAAGCCATTAAATTAGTAATTGGTACCAAATTCTATCCTTGTTCAGTATTTCAGCCCAGAGACTGGAATTCGGTCCGGATTAGTTCCTCTGGAAATTACAGCTTCTGAAATTCGGTCCGGATTAGTTGCAATTCGGTCCGGATTGTTCCCTCTGAGAACAGATTTTGTTTTGACCACAACTTTGTTATCCGGAGTCTGTTTTAGGTGATTCAAAGACCGTTAGAAAGCTCGTGAAGAGCTCTAGAACTTCTTAGGTATTACTTGGTGGTTTGAAGATTAGAAATGTATTGTTTAAGCCTTAAACTTACTCGTGTCATGTTTGTTTGTGTTAAGTTGTGGTAAGCCTTAACCGACCACATATTATGTCTAATTCGGGATTGTATTTAAGTACTTGTTGCTTGTATCTTCTTGTTTCTTGTTTGATTTATTAAAGTAAGTACTTAGATATAAACTTTGTTTGTTAGACTTGGATAAACGTATCGGAGCAAGAAGGAACCGATACAAATGAAGTACTACAATTGATTGTCTATGCTTGATGTTGATTGTTTCTTGCTTTTTGCTTATGAAGTGCTTTTGCTGTCAGGTGCGGATTCCACACCTAACTTGAGTTATTGTTAGAACTTATTATTGCATGGCATATTTGAATTGATTGAATTGCAAGCATATTTGCATGTTACCATTTTGTTAATATGATATAAATAATATGTATGCATATTGAATGGTTATCCGATTGATGTGAATGGAAATGGTATGGATGGTTAAGTACTCTTGTACGGTTGAATGGCACTGGTTTGGTTTGTACGCGGGCTCGCTACCCGGCGTGTCAATCGGTGTGGTTAAGCTTAATCCGAGGTCTACAGTGTTAAGCCTTGAGGTACTTGTTGAAAGTTCGATTTGTCTGAATTGAATCTGAATTGTACTCTGATCCCTGTGTCTGGGGAGGAGTGGGTCCTGATCCTTGTGTCTGGGGAGGAACCAGTTGACTCTGAATTTTACTCTGATCCCTGTGCCTGGGGAGGAGTAGGTTCTGATCCCTGCTTCTGGGGAGGAACCAAATGACTCGTGACATCTATAGACCAGGCTTGCATTTGAATAATACCAAATCGAGTCGGCATTTGCATTGTTACTTGATGGTTGAGATTGTCTTGATACTTGAATGAATTGCCGAGCTCATTGCATTGCATGAATTGTATTTATATATGGATTTACATGAATGTATTTGTTAATGCAATTGTTATTTTGTTATTATCGTATCTTAAAATATGTATTGCTTAATTGTTGCTTTTAAACTCGGTCGGTAGTTAGTTCGAAACATGTACTCAAGGTTCGTGTGGCTGGAACTGAATACCGCACTGAGATAATTGTATAATTATCTCATTCTCTGCTTGTTGCATTGTTTCCACTTTGGTTGTGGGTTTCAGATTTTGGATCGGAGTGGCGCAGCGGAATCTTGGCGAGTAGTAGGCCATCGTGTTTTTGGTTGGTGTCCAATACCTTATGACCAGACAGTTGCTTATGTATTGTATCTTTAGTTAATAATTCATGGACATTTGTAAGATTAGACTTTGATATTGTACATTAATTGAAGATATAATGTGTTGTTTGCATAATAGGATTGGTTGAGCCTTGCGGGTGCACGGTGTCTCGCACTTTTTCCAGTCCGACCACGGAAGATCAGATAGTCCTCTATGGGGCGAAGAAAATGCGGATCAGATACCCCTCGAGCATCTTGAGACCCGTCGTTACTGCCCATTCCAAACGAGCGAAGGGCACTAATGCGGTTCTAAGTACCTCGAGAGTTGATTGTTTGTCGTAGGTCCTTTTTTTCCAGTAGGCGCAAGCCCCTACTGTTAATTACCTCCGGACTCAGTCACGAACTGAGCTAAGAGCACCTCTAGATCGGGATAATCAAAGTTTGAATGTCGTAAGTGGCTGAAGTCCATTTCAATAAAAAGGATTGTGTTTTGTATCCTGATAGGGAGTTTCAGGGTAGAAGAAAACAATGCAGAAAGGCAGCCATTTTAACATGGTCATGCAAGCATGAATGGTGCAATTTAATTCTTTAATTTCACATTTTAAGACATTTAGGTTGTTCAGGCTTAGTGCCATTACAGAGATTTTTGAGTTTGATACTAGGAAATTTAGTATCCTAGATCAATCCTCAATCGTTAGGGGATTTAGAGATTTTGGGATTTCGTTCAAGTCTTGAGTACAGATGCGCTATGCCTTCTCTTGACAGGAACTTGGGTGGTGGCCACTAATTGCCTTTTCTTCTGGTCATCTGGGCATCAGGTTTCAGTCTGCTTCTGGTCAAACATGCTGTGAACTTGTAGAAACAAGCTGTTAGATTTGAGTCCAACGCTAGAAAATAGGGTATTCTAGGTCAGTTCTCAATCGTTTTGAGGGACTTAGGGGTTTTTGGGATTTTCGTTCAAGTCGCGAGTACAGATGCGCTATGCCTTCTCTTGACAGGAACTTCAGTGATAATTCAGAATTGACTTTTCCTTTTCTCTTTTTTTCAATCTGAACATCGGGAGGGTGTCTCCTTCAGGGCGAAACGCGATGCAGTCTTGAAGGGACGAACTTTTGACTTTTAAGACTTTATGTCACTTTAGACTTTGTGTCTCTTGAATCACTTTTAGGCTTTGTGCCATTTTGACTTTGCGTCATTTTGACTTTGTGTCACTTTTAGACTTTGTTTTCTTTTGACTTTGTGTCATTTTTCTTTGGACTTTTAATTTTTTTACTTTAGGATTTTGGACTTTTGAGTTTAGGCTTTTAAATTTGCACTCTTGAGTTAGCACTTTTGGATTTTTAACTTTTGAGTTTAACTTTTAGTTCTTGATATTTTTGGGCTTGGCTTAAAGTTTGAGCTTTTGCATTTTTGGCATTCTGGACTTTGAGTTGGACTTTTAGTTGTGACTCTTGAGTTTTAGATTTTCAGCATTTGGTTGGGATTTTGAGTTTGGACTTTTAAATTTGTACTTTTAAATTTCTATTATTTATTATTTTTTTTTTTTACTTTCTTAGCGATATATATGCTTAGTCTATTTCGATTTTGTTTGCAAGTCTTAATGCTTGACTGTGCCTGTTGTTCAGAACAAGGAATGTCAGGTGTACCTGCTGTCCAGAACATAAAATGTTCAAACGTACCTGCCGTCCAGAACATGAATGTACCTGCTGTCAAGAACATAAACTGTTCAAATGTACCTGCTGTCCAGAACACAGAATATTCGAAATGGTTTTCTTTTGCTTTATTATTTATTTTTTCAACCATATAAATTTATTATTATTATTATTGTTACTATTATTATTTATCTACATATTTTTTATTTATGGTCATCCCTTCCTCCTTTTAATTTTGAAATATCTTATACTTTGGTGTTTTATCATGATATGACACATCAAAATATTCTCCATATTTTTCTTGACATTTTGATACTTTATGAGAATTTTTCTGATAATCTAGCTATTTTTAGTGCATTTTTGAAATTTTCTGCTTCACGGGATTTTCTGATTGGTTGAGATTTTGGTGTCTCGTGTTATGTCTGTCAGTGATTCGTTTCATGTTGGCCGTCACAGGAAATCAGAGAGGTGCTGGGGCTGGGGTTTGATCAAGTCGCTTGGTTCATGCTTGTGTCTATGCGCCGAACGAATCGGGGTTGGGTGCAGGCTCGATCTATCGACTTCGCGTGTCAGCGTTACTTCTCAGGTGCGCCGGGCCCACGCGACACTCAGACTCGTCTCCCTCCCTCTTTCGCAGGTATGATTTCTGATGCCTTTCACTTGACTGGACGCCTCCGTTGGTGACGCCAGCGGGTAATTCTGACAACCGTGTCGTCTGCGGCCAGGTTGATATGCATCGTAGGAGTTCAATAAGGTAACCTCTTCCATCAATTACAGCTGCGTTGATTGATTTGGGGAGTTCCGACATTGACTCGCTTTAGACTGTTGCAGCAACGAAGGATTGGCTTATCGATGGAGTCCAGTGAGAAATTGCGTTAGCAGAGGCATTGCATGTTGTCTCAAGAGCATCGTGGAGTCACCTGCATCTTTAATTTTATGCTGCATTTCCCAATTTTGAAACAATACATAATGACTTTGCCTTTGGTCTGACAGGCTCACAGAAAGTAAAAGGAATTGAACGTGTAACTTACTCTATGTATATTGTTCACTTTCTTCTTTCAATGTTGATCAAAATGGTTAGCGTTTAGATGTTGAATGCTTAATTTCGCTTCATTTTTATTTTATTCACTGACTACATGAGGCTTGATACTTCGGGTTACTATTGCAACATTTACTTATTCAAGCAACTGAGCAACACTTGATCTTGGCAATGCTACTCTTCTTTTTTTTTTTGTGAACACTGATGCTTGATCATCTATTGAAACAGCTCATTTACTTTATACTTTAACATCCTTTCAGTTTACGAGACCTTCATGATCACTCCCTTTTTGATGTATCCTAACTTCATCATTTTTGTATTCTGAATTTTATTCTCCCTTCTCTTGCACATGCAAGCACCATTTCATATGTACACTGAACTTAACTTTTTAATACCCTCTGCCTACTTATCTCATGACAAAACCAACTTGCTGGGTAACATAAACTCAGATTATCAATAGGGTAAATTTTAAACCTATTAACTCCATCACTTTCATTTTTTTTTTGTTCTTTTTTTTTGTTTAAGTATAAAGTCATCATATCATCATTTTTAATAATTACGAGGTCAGGGACCTTTATTTCACACTAACAACCTTTTAAACTAACATGGATTGTTTTCCTTTCCTCTTTTTTTTTATTGTGCATAAAAGAAAGAAGATTGATGACACTATTTTTTGCTTGTTACTTCTGCTGGAGACTCAATCTAGTTCATTTAAGGGCATGATATTTCACTACCATATATAAAAACTTTATCATCACATCTGCTATGTTGTTCCTACTCCTCTTTTTTTTTTGACATTTTCAATTCAGTCCCTGCCATTTATGTTATTATGTGCTTCCCCCCCTTTTTAGTTCTGAACATGGTTTACACTATTACTACTAAAAGCTTTTTTTTTTGAAGAGGGTTGAGAGAATAATAGGAGTTAGAGACATGTTGCTATTCCCAAGTGTGCGCTCCCAGGCAAGCACCCCTTGGTCATAATTACACATCTCAAACCATTTTCTTATATATCAAAACAAACCTAATAACATGTATCTTTAGCAAAATAGACCCTGACTATCATATGTTAGGATACTCCTTAGTGCTAAACATAGATTTACTTATGCAGATATACCCTTAATCTTTTACTGTATTATACATATTATTTGTTTTTGTTGATAGCTGATTCTCTTACTGGGATGCTTATACATAACATTTAAAATACCCGACATTAATGTTGATGCATGGCCAAATGCATGAGTGTGCGCTCTCAGGCAAGCACCCCTCATACACAAAGCCATGCTTCATGCCAGAACCTTTTATTATCTTATTTTAGCACTTTTAAGTTATTAAGTGACCCATTGACACAGATGAGTGTGCGCTCTCTGGCAAGCACCCCTCACCTGTGTCTTTGAGCCCCAAAACTGCATCAGTGAATGATCTACATGAGGACTCTCTTAATGACCCACACTTGGCTTTGACAGATATGAAAGAATTAAAAGGAAAACACAAGGAACTGAAAGCAAAGATCAAGAGAAACAATTTCCAGAAATTGAACTTGTGTATTGAACTTGATACAGTGGAGTTTCTACCTTCTTTTTTTTTGAAATAACTGCTAGCTGTTTTTCAGGCTTAAAAAAAAAAATTAAATAAAGCAACAGAGTTTCAGCTTGTGACTACTAAGCGCTGGAACCCCCCTTTTCTTTGGTGATGGTCTTCTTTTATAGCTGAAAACCCCTAGAGTTTGGCTTTATCTTCTTGACACATGGCAGCATCTCCTTCCTTGATCTTGTGATGGAGGGATTGGATGTGACATGAGGTTGCCGCCTTGCTCCTGCAATTCTTACTTCACCTTCTTTCTTTCTACTTGCTTTTACCAACCAATGATGGCATGGCACATGGCACTTGTAATTTTACTACTTTTCACTGTGTATTTGGGGGAGGGGCTATGTTTACTTTGGCGCCAGATGTGTTGTTACTCATCCAAAGGTTCATAGGCTATGGATGGTTGTGATTGCATAAATGAGGTATCTTCTTTGGGACATAGCTGTTGCTCCTAGGGGGTATAGGTCTGGTACTGCCTTTATCCATTCTCTTATGGGCTTTGACTGGAGACTCTTTTAGTGCAAGGTGATCTTCTTTTAATGCCCTTCCATCATGTGTATGTTTCCTCAGGTTTACATGGGTAAAATTGGAATTGTGGCTTCATTTGGCAGCATTTGCCACTTGGCATGAATCTGTTGGTCATATATTACATCTATTGTGTGATTAATAACTCATCTCTGACCTTTGCTGGCCTTCTTCCCTTTGCATGACAGGTGGGCCCAGTATGGGTTGTCACTTTCTCATCAATTGTGATTACAGGAGATGTGTAATTACCCTATCCCTCATTTGTTGATCATAATTTTGTGCCCTTTTCAACTGTAATTAGGGGCCATGTTATCCTTATAACGCTTCCCTTCCTTTGATGTTTATCCATATAATTAAGCTTTTGTTATTTGGTTTGTTTCATGTATGTCAATTTCAGGGAGAGTGTAGGGGGTATAATTGGAATCTAGCACTCTTATGTATATGCTTTACAGGCCTCACCCTTTTGTCTTTTCCCTCTAATTCCCTGATTTGCCCTTATTACATCACCCATGGAATGCTTTTCAGGTGTCAATTGATGTTTGTCAGTCATATCCATACCCATGATGTACATCCTCATTTCAACTAATCTCATCCGACCATCCATCACATTCTTTTCTTTCTTGTGTATAGATGAACGGCTAGTGATGCATTTGTTAAAGGTAAGGGGACCCCTGGAGCTGCATCGTGTCAATTAATGCATTGCAGAAGGAAGAATGATCACCAACGGTTGGAATTTGGAGTGACTGGGGAAATTCTCCCTTCTTCAATTACTTTTCTGTACGCATGGTACGCTATTCTGACGAGCCTAGAACCTCCTTTTCAGTGCATAGGTCAGAGAGGGAATTTCTCTTCTCCATTCATCTCTTTACTCTATTTCGTTCTACTGGCCATCTCCAGTGCAAACGCCAATCATCCTCCCTGGTGTTCTCTCACTTACCATTATATGAACATGATAGTGGCAAGACAGTAGAAGGTAACCCCAACCCAGTAATTAGTGCAATATCAACTTCTGTTGCCTATCTCTCCTGCTTCCGAAGCCTTCGCCATGGCCATGAGCGTCAATACTTCCAATAGTCCCAATTGACTCAAAATTGTTCCCTCGTTCTTTCTTTGTAAATCCAACAAGACTTTCTAGGTATGCATTCTTAACAATTTCTCATCTATTTGGCAAAATCCCGAGTGAACTCATCTTAACTGCTATTCCATTCCTTTTCAGTCATTGGACGATTTGGTCACCATTTTCTACCGAGTCTGGCACCATTGTGTTGACGAGATCATCGTCCTTCTGTTGGTGAGGTCAATTGGAGTTGGGGCGACGCAGAACGACGACGAATCCCTCTCCCTCGCTGGCGTACGACGTCTGTGTCAGAATTGTACTGTTTCATCCCCTTCTTTTTTCCTTTTTTTTTTTTATAGGGAATGGGTGGGTCCCCCTGCCTCAGCCAATCAGAAAATTCCATTCAATCTTTTAAGTCTGAGTTAAGATCTGTCCGTTGATTTCAGATAAGATTTGTGTAATTTATTGTGGCCGTCGGATCAACGGAATTTCCTTATGACACTAATTATTGGTTTGGGCTTGATTTGTAATCCGAATGGGCTTTTAGTTTCGGCCCAAAGCGGATTTTTAATATAAGCTTAAAGGTCCATTCTATTCATTAGGCTCTGGTAAAGTTCGTCTCCATTCATCCCAGCAATGGACTCATCCATTTGTCAGAATTTTAGGGATAATTAGGCTGCTTTATTTTTAGAAAAATTGTTTGGTGCCCTTCTGTAGGTCAATTTGACATGAAATTTCGCATGGTTTCTCATAAAAATATGGAGAACTTAGTTGCCACAAATTTTCTATTTTTAGGACTCCAGTAATTAATTATAAGGATATCACAGGCGCATAATGGCATTCCTCGTAATTAATTAATTTACCGTCCATTTTTAAGAATTTCTGTGTTTTTCCTTTCATGCATTATGACCAATTATCAGGGCTATTTTGTTGGGTCATTGGTTATGTGGATGTGATTTTGATTATATGGTTTTAGATTTTGGTGATAGCATAGGGAATTGTTCAGGGTTTTGCGCAGCAGAATTTAGAGGCAAACACACGGGTGGTAGTGTGCGCTCGCGGCGGCTGCGGCATCCCCGTGGTTCCGGGGTGTCACAAGTTTATTGTGATCAAATGACTTAAAATGAATGCAAAATAGCTTGAAATGCTCAAATATACTCAGAATCTTTCAAATATGCACATTATGTGCATAATTACAAAGTATAATCCAATTGTTTTGAATAAGTTATATCATAAACATATTCTAGACAAAACAAAGAGCTTAAATAAATATTATTGTATTCAAATCACTTAAAACGAATGCGAAATCGCTTGAAATGCTCAATTAACCTCATAATCTTTAAAATCTGCATATTATGTCAAAAAATTGTCGCTACCTAGCCTGTCAAAAAAAATGTCAAAAATTACAATGTAAATACAATGCTTTTGAATAAGTGAATTCGTAAACATATTCTAGACTATATAAAGAGCATCAATAGAGATTATTGTGATCAAATGACTAAAAATGAATTTAAAATCGCTTGAAATGATCAAATATACTCAGAATCTGTAAAATCTGCAAATTATGTGAATAATTAATATGTATAATCCAATCATTTTGAATAAGTGAGTTCATAAACATATTCTAAACTATATAAAAAGCATAAATATAGCTTCTTGTGTTAAAATGACTTAAAATGAATGCAACATTGCTTGAAATGCTTAAATATACACAGAATCTTTCAAATCTGCATATTATGTGCATAATTACAATGTATAATCCAAACGTTTTGAATAAGTTATATCATAAACATATTCAACATAAAATAAAGAGCTTAAATATATATTATTGTGATCAAATCACTTAAAACTAATGTAAAATCGCTTGAAATCCTCAAATATACTCAGAATCTCTAAAATCTGACAATTATATAAAGAGCTTCAATGTAGATTGTTGAGATCAAAAGACTTAAAATGAGATCAAAATCGCTTAAAATGCTCAAATATACTCGGAATCTGTAAAATCTGCACATTATGTGAATACTTACAATGTATAAACCAATCTTTTTGGTTAATTGACCGCTTAAACATATTTTAAACTTTATATATAGCATATATAGAGATTATAGAGATCAAATGACTTAAAATGAATGAAAAATCCCTTAAATTTCTGAAATATACTAAAATCTAAAAAATCTTCATATTATGTGAATAATTACATTGTACAAACCAATTTTTTTGAATAATTGACCTCGTAAACATATTATAGACAATATAAAGAGTATAAATAAAGATTATTGTGATAAAAGGAGTTAAAATCAATGCAAAATCGCTTGAAATGCTCAAATATACTCAAAATCTTTAAAATCTGCACGTTATATTCGTAATTATAATGTATAATCCAGTTGTTTTAAATCGGTGAATTTGTAAACTTATTCAAGTCTATATAAAAAAGCATAAATATAGTTTCTTGTGATAAAATGACTTAAAATGAATGTAAAATAGCTTGAAATGTTAAGTTTACTCAGAATATTTCAAATCTGCACATTATGTGTATAATTACAATGTATAATCCAATCGTATTGAATATGTCAGCTCATAAACATATTCTAGACTATATAAAAAGTTTAAATATTAAGAAAAATTTGAATGTCCCTTATAGAATGTAAGATAAATAATTTTACAATTATTAAAATGTACTATTATAAGATAAATAATTTTACAATTATTAGAATGTACTAAAAAGAGAAGAAAGCACCTCTGATGATATGTAACTAAGTACATGCACTATTGAATATCAAGACATGATATATATCAAATTCAATATGTTACTTGAAACTTTAGGCAGAATTTAATATACTAAAGTAAACTCACCTAATTCTAAACTAAACGGGTCAACGAACATGGTAACGGTCATGGTAGTGACAATTGCCTTTTGTATAAATTCAATTCCTTATGCATCAATTGGTACCAACCACTGTACCAACTAAGAAATCAGCTTACCAAAATTAACGATCACCATAACAAACATTATTTCTTCCTTCTCCTCACTGTTTTGATACTAAAAGACCTACCCTTGTACCAATGCCTTTCCTTGAATGCAACTGGTATCAAGCATGTACTTGTGTCATACCAGCCCTAATTTCTCCCACCTTTCTGTACCACCATACCTGATCTCAAGTGGTCCTACCAATATATACCAACACACTTAAAATCAATATGAATTCACTCTCTCATCAACTGAGATCTTCTATGCCAAAAGATAGGATCAAAATTGACAAAAAATTGAAAAAAATAAACAAATTAGCCATACAATTTCTAACTTTATAATAAAAAGAAAGACAAATCACATTATTATTAATTCAAATTAGGGAAAAAAAACTCACAATAGAAAAAATTGATGCTTAAAGCAACAATTGATGTGTAATTACTTGTTGACTTATCATATAACACGTGTAGCCTTCTCTGTTTCACAAATACATGAACCCAACATGAGGAATTAGTGTAGTGAAGTTTGCACAAAAAAATACATGAAAAATATTCAATCATTTATATGCATTCCCTCAACAATTCATGGCTGCTTATCTCATTTTTGTTTCTCATCGTTAGCTTCAAAGTTTTTCAAAAAAATAATAAGAAAAAAGAAATTAAGTTACCTAATTGTGAGAGATGAATATACTGAAACCACCATGCAAAAGATGATTGTTTGGTTGTTCCTTCAAAATTAGCAGCACACAATATAAAAGATATAAAAGATGCCCTGCAATCGATATCACTTCCTTTTTTCCTCAGTTCATATCTGAAATTGAAGAAAATACCAAGGAACAACCAACAATTACAAACCTCCAAAATAATATAGCACCAATAGTACCAGGACTCAGTTTAGATTTGAAATTAAAAGATCGATAATCGATAACCTAGATAAAAAGAAAAGAGAAGAAGGGTCATTTTTTCACAAAATTTTACAGATAGGGATGACTTGTGCAGTAGATATAAAATTAATGGAGAGTGCGACAATAATGACTGTTTTGATACCAATTTGATTTCTCTAAGCACTATATAAGAAAAATAAATAGTATTTAAATATAGCTTTGAAGCACATTTAATACAAAATAATAATGGCAGCATCAAAGATTCCCTTGATTTGTGCATCTATCCATGGTTGGTAAGAAAATGAGTTGCCTTGCCTTAAAAATTTTGAAATTAAATTGAAGGGTCAACGAAACTAAAATTTGCTTGCATATATATCATATATCATATAAATATACTAAGTGGTACAGAATAGCCAACCAAATGATAAAATAACGACATTAGTACTAAATGAACCTAAGAGTTCAATTTCTTTAAACAAAATTGAATCATATAATAAGATTTGTAGGAAAGGTAATATATCCAAATTTCTAAAATAACAACAGCAAGAATATGGAAAATTATTGAATCTCAATCCTTAAATCTTCCTATCATAAAATAAAACACATGAGAAATCACATCTTATAAATAGCATGACAAAATCAAATACAGTCTAAATATCATTGGTTGGGAGTAAAGAGTCAGGAGCTAGGAACACAATGCAACAACCCTGAATCACACATAAAAATAAAGAATCACAAAGAGGATCGCCCAAAAATAATTCAACTATTTTTGTTGCCATGTTAAGTATTTGGATTTTTTTTTAATTTCCAGTCTGATATGGTGTTCAGTTGGAGGGGTGTGAGGGGATGATGAATTGTGTGCGCCGAGTGGACTTTATTTATTATTATTATTTTTTTGGTGCGGGGGGGGGGGATCTCTCATGAAAAGAAACAAAAACACCCACCCAAAAAATTTGAGGTGTAAAATAAAAACAAAAACCTAGCTACAAAAATAAACAGAAAATGTGAAAAAATGTATAAAAATAGGTAAAAACTTGCCTTGTCATAGTCAATCAAGTGGGATTTGTGCATCTAGCCATGGATCGCAAGAAATAAAACCTGTCTCGACTTGAATTTCTACATGAGGCGAAAGAGAGAGGAAACTCGCATAGGAGGCGATGGAGAGAAAGAGCCACTGAGACGGAGAACCACCCGGAAAAGGCGATGGAAGAGGTAGAGAGATGATGGAGAGGGGCGATGAAGAGAGAGGGGTGCCATCAGGCAAAAGAGAAATGGGGTAATACCTATTCCAAGGAAGATGTAGAGAGACCATGGAAGAGTGGAAAAATCATAATACACGATGACAACATTTGCCATCGTGTATTATGACGTAACGGGTCTTCACCGTTCTAGTATAATCTGACACATACAAAGGTATATATGAATACGCCACAAAATATAGGCTGGTCTATATGTTTAAATTTCAATATGGGTGTTTAATTAACTGAACTAATGTCAGGTTCATATATCGTAACTTTGCCATCAGTGAGGTTCTTCATATTGATTAATAGTGAATAAATAAACACTATCTAATATTGATTGTCTATTAGATAATAATAAATAATATGAAACAAATCATAAACCCTTACTGATATGTATCTAGTAGAATTTAAATAGGAGGTACCACACGGTCCACACCTAATAAAAAAAATTAAACATACGGGTTAATCTTCAATCACCAGTTGTAGTAAAAGTCATAGAAATTCATTAAAATCCAAAAGCCTCCTTATGTCAGAACAGTTCGATTGTCCTTATAAATTTTACCTCTCGAAAAAAATGATAGTCTGCAAGAGGTTGAAACAAAGATGCTCCTGCAGTCGAAGTTGCTTCCCTTAGTCCTCAGTTCCGATCTGAAATTGAAGGAAATACCAAGGAACAACAAATGTTATAAACCTTGCAAAAATATAGCCCAATCGTACTTAGCCTCAGTTCATATTTGAAATTAAAAGATGAATAACGTAGACAGAAAAAAAGAAAGAAGAAGAATTGCTCACAAAGTTTTACTTTTTACATATCAATTTCTTGTTATCGCTTATAACAATAGCACTTGATGGTAATTTTCTTGCTTTAGAATTATACCCTATTTTACTCAAATTTGTATCGCAAGCGTACGATAGTCGTCTAAATATTTAGGGGTCGAACCACAAGGACGGATATTTGATAACCAGGTTTCAATTTTACTTAATCTACTAAACTAGAAGTTTGCAAGATTATTGAGTTTGGTTTCAAGATTAACAACTTAATTAAGTAAATATTAAATAAAACAGAATGCAGTAAAAATGGATTAAATGGCTAATTAGAAGTTAGGGGCTTAAGACATGCTAATTCTTTCAGTTTATTCCAGTCCTAGCGGCCCGCTAAAGTGGACTCAGGTCGCTTGACAGATCAGCTGGTCGCTGGCTACTTGGCGGGCATAGACCACCTCGCTGGTTCACTCAGCGGCCCGCTGGTGTCAAGCTGAGACTATTACTTAGTTGATTTAAGTGTTGCTTTGTGTATAGAGTTGGGTTATTGTTAAAGTGCTACAGATCAAACTCTCGTTTTAGATCTGGAATCCAATTCAACTAACTTCAAAACTATCAAGTAGATCTAAACTTCAACTTTCGTTTCGTGGTCTAGTTTCTACGGGTTCATACCTTTCTAACCTATGAATTCTTAAGCTTGCGCTGTTAGAAAAGACTTGTAACTCTCGTTAGTTAGCCTTGGTTCAATTTTTCGATTATAAACCTTCAAGTTGACACAATTGATGTTAAATTCTTAGATAAGTTTGGACTTAACTATCTAACTATTCAAGCAAGGCCTATACTTGATGGATACGAGCAAACTAACCTAAGCAATTCAATTTCAATCAGATAAGCAATTGAAGAAAGGAAATAAAACACAACATGCAACTAAGAAATCAACTAAATAACAATATCAATTCATAAACTTAAAGGTTCACTGCCATGGCCCCTAAAAAGGTATCTACTCGCGATCAGACATTAAACAAAACATCCAAGTATCAAAGAGAAAAGAAAACATAAGAAAGAAATAAAGTTACAACAGAAAAGCAACTTGATCCCTTCCTTTCTGTCTTCTGCTACTCGACAACGGCCCGCAGATGTCTCTGGCGACCCGCTAGACCTGTGCAGAATCGTTCTCCTTTCGCCCAGAATAACTCCTCTAATTTGCCGACCCCTCTGTCTTCAACGCTTCTTCCTTATATAACATGCATTGGCGGTTCTCTAAAGGTGGAGGTCGTGCAAGTAGAGACTCTAAATTTGGCATAGACAGTTATGGAGAAGATAGCAAATCTGGCTGACTATTTTTGTCTGTCGGTTAACATCTTCCAGCGGCCCGCTGCTGCGTCAAGCGACCCGCTGGAATCACCTATATCGCCAGTCAACATCTGCTACCCGCTGTCTCCCTGTGGGTCGCTGGTCTAGTCTAAAATCGCTCCAAATGTCGAGTCGAGTAGCCACATCGCGTAGATCCTATACAAAATAAAGCAACCATGGCAGTACCTAGCTTCTAACCTAAATTAACAATTAAACATTAGAAAAAACACATAAAATCAAGAAATTAAGACCTATAAATGGTTGAATTACTAGGTATGAAAACCATTTATCAGCACTATTAATCGGGAAAATATTATATATAGCTCAAATACATAGTTTATTATTTTTTATCATACTCTAATTTTTTCAATGTTCATATTTATAACATTGCTTATCAGCCCCTAATTTCTAATAGACTTCAAATCCAATAAAAAATACATGTGATTAAAAGAAAATATTATACAAATAAAAAAGAACGCAAACAGAAAAAAAAAATTAAGCAATCAAATTAGATGAATAAACACATGAATGGCGAGGTAAGGAAAATTGTACCTAACAACAGTTGTAGTGTCACTAACATGAAGCCCATGATCTTGAACACCCACCTCTAAGTCAAAATATGTAAAATTGTAAAAAAAATCACTGAACATAAGAAGAATAAAAAACATTTGAAAATAGGAGTTTAATTTTGTAAAAAATGCATCACGACAGTCATCAAGGTCTACCATGATTACTTGTTAAATCTGGTATAATCACTAAATCGGTTTCTGAAATCTTAGGTTCCTTATGCTCACAACACTTGTTAAATATCCAGCAATTCACCATTGTAAACTAAGGCATGCATGTGCTAAGAAAGGATTTCAACATGCAACAATGAATTATTTTTAATTCAAACTGATTAAAGAGTTCTCAGATATATAACTGTATTAATTCAAGTTAAATTGTAAGTGTTGATAACAAAACTGAGCACAATATTCATGACTAATGCTAAAAATAGTTAACGACTAAAAAATTCTGTGTTTCTGAATCTACAGACTTATTAGGGGTCGTTTGGCAACATCAAAGTTTAGTGGGATCAAGGGTTAAAGTTAGCATTTTGGGATTAGTGTTTGAGGTTAAAGTTAATAAAAGTTAGTACTAACTTAAAGTTAGTAATTGTTGTTTGGCATGATAGGTTAAAGTTAGTTATCAAAGTGAATGCATTTAATAATAACATTCAATTTAATATAGACATTTTAGAATTTGAAAATTTTAAATCTTGATATTTTCAAAATTTGAAATTTAAAATTTTTTTAAAAGGTGAAAATTAAAATTTAAAATTTTGAAAAATTAGAAAATTTAAATTTAAATTTTGAAATTTTAAAATTTAAAATTTTGAAATTTAAATTTTGAAATTGTAAAATTTGAAATTTGATATTTAAAATTTGAAATTTGAAATTTTGAAATTTGAAATTTTGAAATTTGAATTTTTGAATTGAAATTTCAAATTTTAAAGTTTCTTCTCAAGGTTTTTCTCTTCAGATACTAACTTTAAGTTAGTACTAACTTGGCCATATTATTGTCATTCTAATGAATGATCCATAGAGATCCACAATTCAGATCCTCAACCTGAATGATCTGTCAATAATAAATCCTAGGAACAAATGATCAAATATCCTCAGTAACATAAACTAAGAAATTAAGTCATTCAATATTGACTTATAGGACATAAGTCCAACAGAGAGGGGATCCTTAACGTTAGCCTTGATGGCGGTGAGGTCGACACCGGAGCAAAATGCTCGGAGAAATAATTGCTGAGGAACCGTAGTCGGGTCTATTGGAGGCATGCTTTCCTCCTTGCCCCTTCTTTCCGCTTCTGCCATCGCTGGTTCTCTCTCTCTCTATGACTCTATCCCACTGTTCTTCCTGTCTCCACGAGAAACAAAATGAGGAATGAAGAATTAAGAAGAAAAATTGAGAATTAAAAGAAAGAAACCGAAGAGGCACCGAGACAGTAAATGAGGAGTAAATGAGAAAGTTAAACACGGGGAAGAAACTAAAGCTACGCTACGAATAAAATAAACGGTTTAGATTAAAAACTCAAAAAAAAAGCAACGGATAGGATCTGTTTTCAATGTTTGAGCATGTGCTTTGTTTTAAAATCCGCACAAAAAATTCACGCTGATTACATTATACTATATATTACAATATTGATGGACAAAACCTTTTTGGTTTATTCGACTATCGAATTTTGGCCATCCTGTTCCTCAGATAAGTGGAAATTAAAGAGAGTTCAATTTAACTCCTTACTAAGGGACGACTTCTGTACGTCGAACCAAATTAATTTGCATAGTCGGTCATAAACTAAATCATTTTTATATAATATTTATTACTGTAACACATCAAGGTCAGGTAGTCGAAATTCGGTATTTTCCAAAATTGTTCAGTATTTTCTCTCACAATATCGGATACTGTCTTTCCTGTCATTATTCTGATTTTTGTATTATCAAAATTTTTCGACATCCGATACGATTTTCAAAACACTGATTTTATATAACATTTTCTTATATTATAAAACAAGATAAGTTGGTATATATTAAATTACTAGTTCACATTGGCATATCAACGTGAGAAAGTGCTATAAAAGATCAAGTTATGGATCGAATACGTGATACTAAATTATTAAAACAAAATTGGCAAGTTGTCATAACAAGTTGTACATGCCAACTTGAGGGGGAGTGTTACAACGCAGTATACGACTGATGCCGTGGTATGTGTGCTCACAAGGAATCTTGCATGCATCATTCGCCTGAGTGTTTGGTCGAGTGTTCGCCAAACAGGATCTCGAATAGTACCTCGAATGGTATCATGAATGGGTCAAATTTGGTAACATGAAAGGCTCTAGGTCGGCACCAACTTATCAAAGATAAAAACGAAGTGAATTGCACGTCCAGAGAATATTTTCTAGTGTGAAAATAATAGGTTTCCTTGTGTGAGGAGATTTAATGTAAATTTTTGGTATGAATAAAGGAAAAAAAAAAGAGGAAAGAAATAAAGGGGTATCTTGGGAAGGAGATGTGTATCTCCATGTGATTTTCATATTTAATTCCTTCTTCTTCCTTTTACAATGTATCTCAGTCATTAACAGAAAATAAAGAAAAAAGAATGTGCGTGTATGTGGAGGAGTAGACGCCAAGTTAGTGCTGAATCTCGTTAAATCTCAGTTCTCTTTGTATCTATTGCGTGATTATCTATTTTTGAGATTCTCGTGCTGACCAACTCCTAAGAGATATAGTTCTTGTGCATTTACACTTGGATCGTGTCTCCTCGAACCAAAACTCAAGTTCCGTTGCGTAGACAATCAAATTCTTAACAAATAATAACATTGATAATATGATAATTTGATTCAAATCCGCATAAATGAACTCACTTGTGGATTCTGGAAATGCAGCAGGATTTGTGAACCTCGTTAATCTCATATACTGAATAAAATTTTTTTGATTTGTCAAAAATGCATATCAATGAAATTGAATTAAAATTACTCATACATTTAAGTTAATTTTTTTTTTAATTTGAGCCGTTATGACAATGCAAAGTTAGTATGTTCATTCCTGTCATGCATGCATTATGCTATTTTGAAAAGTTTTAGCTAAATATATGAACTGTAATCTTAATCCGATTTAAACTCCAATAAGATAATTGATACGAGTGTATTGAATTCTCTAATATTTTGTAGACGCAGATTCATAATTGGGTGTGTTTGGATGAGCATGGAATAATGAATAAGAATAATAAATTTCGGTATGCGTGCTTATTTTTATTTTTGTGCAACCCAAACAACACAAGAATAAAGAATTTAGACCCTTATTCCTATACTGACAAAACCATAGTATAAGAATAAGGAATTTGGATAAGCACGCATACCGAAATTTCTTATTCTTATTCCTTATTCCATGCTCATCCAAACACACCCAATATGAATACTTTGAGATCTTATAGAATCAAATTTCAATTATTCTAAATTATGATCTATTTTGATTCGTCAACAACCTTGTAACGTGGTTAAAGGCGTTATACCTTGCAAGCTTGCAGCAATCCAAGCCTGCAAGGTATAACGCCTTTAACCACGTTACAAGGTTGTTGACGAATCAAAATAGATCATAATTTTTTTTTGTCCTTCTTTCTTCTTCCTTCTTCAAGGAAGAAGGCCAAAAAAAATTATAAACAATCCAAACTCTTCACAAAATTACACACTTCCCAATACTTTTTTTCACTTCTTCCCTTCTTCTCTTCTTCCCACACCTATCCAAACGCACCCTTATATTATAAGCGGAAACCTAAGTAACGCTAACAAGGAAAAAAGATGTCCGTCAGACGCAAAAAAAGAAAATTCCTAAAGCTGCTGAAAGCACACATCTTGTATTCTCTCCATCAATAAAATAAAATAAATCATGTTTTTATCATGTTTTTGCTTACAAAAAGCACTCAGTTTTTTCTTTGGTCACCTGCTGGAGTGCTGGTAGGCCTGTTTAACGTCTATAACGACAGCGGAATGGTCCATTCCGTTTACCGTTCCGTTCCAATAGCGGTATGTATTGAAACGATTCGTTAGACGTTTTGTTAGGACGGAACGTGGCGGAACGACTCAATTTACACTGTATTTCACACAAACGTATGCTGAAATTCGTTCCATTTACCGTTTTCTTTTGGGAACGTATGCCGAAATCTGATTCGTCACTCGTTCTGTTTGAACGAAATGTCCACGAAAAACGAATGACGGTATACCGTCGACACCCCTAAGTGCTGGTCTGCTGGATGTGGATAAGCGGGAAAGGAATAAAAGCCTGTTTGGGTCAAGCTCTTTGGACTTTAGTTTTCCGTTCTTCAATAAATGCATGTAGTTATTGGGAGTTTGGGACCATTATTTAATTTATTTCATTATTATTGTTTTCAGCACAGGACCATTTTCTCTTATCCCTACAACATTTGTCTATAATTTGGTGCCCTACTTCATTGTCGGTAGTCGGCACAAACCAAGTTGTCTGCTCTCAGTGCAAAACATTTTTTTGGTAACACTAATCTTAAATTCGTTAAAATTTGTTTGTTAAGTAAAATTATATATAAGAGGATCAGTGATCTCATAAGAGGAATAAGGGAAGAAGTATTGGGAAGTGTATAATTTTGTGAAGAATTTAGATTGTTTAATAATAAATTTATTCCCATCTTCTCTTATTCTCACTCCCATCCAAACATAGGCTCCGTTTGGATGGTGTGGGAATAAGAGAAATAAGAGAAAAAGTACTGCGAAGTGTGTAACTTTGTAAAGAGTTTTGATTGTTTATAATAAATTTGAGAGTAGGAAGAAGCTATTTCCTTATTCTTGCACCCATCCAAACGTAGCCATAACTATGTAAGACGGCTTTGAGATTTCCTGAATTCTGTTAAATTTATAGATCACTGACCTAAATTTCTTCAACATGGGTGCGTTTGGATCGTTGGAAGAAAGAAGAAGAAGAAGGAAGAAGAAGAAAAAAAATTATAAACAATCCAAACTCTTCACAAAGTTACACACTTCCTAATACTTCTTCCCACTTCTTCCCTTCTTCTCTTCTTCCCACACCTATCCAAACGGAGCCCATAATAATTTTCAATGTAAAAGAAAGATATTTATATAAGTATTTAAAGTAGTAATATTTAGAGCCCTCAAAACAATTTCAAAGGATCTCACAAATTCCAAAGTATTGAAAATTTTCGCCATAAACCTGCATGATTCTGGATACCTGCCCATGTTCAATGAAACACTTTTTGCAGCCAGCATGAACACTTTCAGCTATTTTTGCGGTGTTGCTGATAGAGTAATAAAAACGAACTATGTTTTTTAGAAGTATTATCTATTATGAAGCTTCTCTTATAGACGAAAAGCGAAAAGTAAAGAATAACGACTGTATGTTAAAATGCAGGATTTTTATATAATCTAATTCACATGTTGAACTTACGGAGAAATGATAACTACCGTTTACAAAATGATTTGCCGTCTCTTAAATAAAGTAAACACATAAAATAGATAAGATGAACATATAGTTAATTAAAATGAACACTTACAAAAAATAGTTTTATCATCCTCTATTCATATTTTTATATGCATATTCAACTTATTTTTATTGAACTTATTTGTTTGTATGTGTTTATTTTGATCGTTTATATATTGACCTTGTCTATTTTCTGTGTTTATTTTGTTCAAAAAATGACAAGCGATGGCAAAACTGCAATGCAATAATCAATTTTAATCGAAATTAATAAGTGTCATGCAAGGTACTGTAATATATAGATTGTTTATTAACAAAATAACAAGACAAAATTAGGGCTGCATAACGTTTAAAACGACCACGAAAACGGTCGATTTCGTTAACTGTTTCGTTTTAAAACGAAATTGACTATCCATTTGCGTTTCAAGTTTTTGTTAACACGAAACCACGAAAATATACATGGACGAAACCGTTTTAAAATTTCGTTAACTGTTTCATTATTGAAATGCAACCAAAATCTTTTAACCGTTTCGTTTTATTTTGGACGAAACGAAAGGATGGTCGAAACGGTGACCGTTTTCACTAGACAAAATTAGGGCTGAAAACGGTAGCCGTTTCAATCGTTCTTTCGTTTCGTTTCGTCCGGAACGGAACGGTAACGGATAAGGATTTTAGTTTCGTTTAAGGAACGGAACAACTAACGCAAATAGAAATATTGTTTCGTCTTATAATGGAACGATTAGTGAAACTGGTACATTTCGTGGTCGTTTATTTCGCGCATTTCGTCTAAAAATTTTTTCATGGTTTTATTATTAGATTGCAGAGAACCTCAGCGGACAGATCGAGGGAGAAACGAGTAAAATTAGATTTCTGCAGCGTCGCTCCCGTCATTTATCCGCCGAACACAGTCACATCTATCTCTCTCTCTTCTGCACCACCTAGTACAATCGCCGTCGAGAGCGAGAGGTGATGATGGTGCCTCCTCCTCCTTTCCCGCTTGACCTAACCTGTCATTTCTCTATCTCTGTTTCATAGAAAATGCAGAATAGTTTATTTTTTTGCATCTTAATAAAAATGCAAAACGGTTAGGTAGTCAAAGACGGTTATAACCGTTTTGATCGTTCCCATCAACAAAACGATCAACGCAACACGTGTTAAACGGATGCAACAATCAACGCAATAAGTATAAAAATTTCGTGCATCAATGCAACGGTTAACGAAAATGACCACTTTCGTGGTCGTTTTCAACGTTATGCACCCCTAGACAAAATCAAGATTTTAGTAGAAATTTAAGCCCAAGGATAAACCTTCAATGATTTGGGCTTTTTAAATGGGCTCCTACATATATTTTCTGATCCTCAGTTCGGCTACTATTTCAGCCCAACTCTGAAATCCAATCTATTGACAGATCTAGAGCTCCCTTTGTGGGTTCGCAACGACTAGCAAGTAATAATCCCATTTACAAGTTTACAACAAAAAGGGATCAAAAACTTGCCAAACTTTTAGGACACGTGTCAAAATATAATTGGTATTCTCACGTCATTGTGCCAATCAGATGTATACCTTCCAATCCATTAACAGCGGTGGGTGCGTTTAGTTTAGGAGCGCCTCAGAAACAATAACATGGCAGCGTTATGCCGTTAACTTTTCTTGTTTAATCATTTCTGCCGTTATAGTTGAAGATTATTAACTATCCAATTTCAAATGCTTGGATGAATTCATGTCCTCTGCCGAGAGGGCAGACTTTTGATCTAAACTATCTGATTAATAATGGATGTCTTCTAATTAATTTCAGGTCCATCAAAATTCGTACGGTCCGTAAAAATATATCTTTTGAGATTGAATCAGATGGTTCAGATCAAAGATCTGTAAGGATGCTGGTCCACGCTTGGACCAATCATTTACTCTTCAAACCGAATAATTTAACATTTCGATAAGATTTTTCTCCAAATTAAATAATAATTGTACAAATACTTTGTTACCTGTTACATGAAATATTTTCGTGTATTAAATTCTAACCAATTTAATATTTATATACTAATTTATTATGATAAATAAATTACGCAGTGGAGTAATTCTCTTAAATTAGTTAAAAATAATATATACTGTTCTTTTAAAATTATAAACGGATTGATTGATCATTGATTACAGCTCGAATTGTGCTAAAAAACTGATCACAATTAGTATTTAATTTAATATAAATTAATAAATTTAATTTAGTTAACGGTAATCGTTAATTAAGGATAATAATTAACGTTAATACATTCTCTTTTTTTTTAATATTTTAATAATCCTGGTTCCTCTAGCGGCACATTGTCACATGTATTTCCAGCGCGTCCCTTTCCTTCAAAACCCCTCCAATCCCCCATTTTAAAACCCGTTTCCTCTCCATCGATCAATCTCTCTCTCTCTCTCTCTCTCTCTCTCCAACAATGGCTTCTTCTCCTCGTGCTCTCTTCCTCGCTCTTCTCGCCATCTCCGCACTCCTCTCCGTCAACCTGGTCCAGGTCCACTGCACCGACGAAGACGACGACATAGCGTTCCTTTCTCAGGTCGATAAGGACGAGGTCCATCCGCATTCACCCGACCATGGCGATTTCGACTCCGGCGCAGATCCGGCCGAGTCGGACCCCGATCTGCCCCAATTCGATCACGAAGAGAACGAGGATGAGGTGGCGCTGTTCGACGAGAGCCACGTGGCGGTCTTGACGGACGGCAACTTCAGCTCCTTCATCTCGAAAAATAAGCATGTCATGGTCGAGTTCTACGCGCCGTGGTGCGGACACTGTAAGATGCTCGCGCCGGAGTTTGCGGCCGCCGCGAAGGAGCTGGCTGAGGAAGGTGCTGAGGTGGCATTGGCGAAGGTTGACGCCACTGAGGAAACCGATCTGGCGCAGAAGTTCGACATCCAAGGGTTTCCCACTGTTTCGTTCTTCATTGATGGCGTCCGCCTTGATTATTCAGGTGGTAGAACCCGGTAAGAAGATATCTGAATTTCACTTTGGATCAGCTCTAATTGATCGCATTGTGCATAATTCTGATATGTGGGGTTTAGATTTAAATTTCTGAGGGTTTTGTTTGTGATATTAGGGACACAATTGTGGCATGGATTAAGAAGAAAATTGGACCAGGGGTTCAGAATATTACAACAGTTGAGGAAGCAGAACAGATTTTGAACTCCCAAGACAAAATTGTTGTGGGCTATCTTGATTCCCTTGTGGTAAGTTTTCTCTATTTAGCTTGTATTTATGCCAAAAAGTTATATGTAGTTGTGTCATTTGGCTATTATAGTATGTATGATATTTTTGGCTATTTTACAAACGAATGCTTAATACTTAATAGTGATAAAGAAGATCGTGATTTACTGTTATTTTACTTCATGGAAATAGTAACAAATTATCTGGTACAGATGTTAAAAATGCTTTTAACATAATAAAAAAAAAAAACTATCAGAGGCGACGTTTTTACATTTGCAATTTGGGTTATGCAAATGTACGGACAACATAGTCATTCAGGGTTGTTGTTGAACAGATTTTTAAATTATACACTAGTTGCTGTATAGAAGAGAAGGATTGAAATTGTTGCTTTTTTTTTATACACTCAACAGTTTGAATTTACAATTTCGCTTGAAATGTTGACAATGGGACATATATGGTGAAAAGTCTTAACAATTTATTGAATGTCTGCTCTTAGACCTATCTGATGGAAATTTCTTAATATTAAATTTAGGATACAATCGTGGATCTTAGCAAAAATTGTTCAGATCATATTTTGGCCTATAAATTTTGATTTGTCTCCCTTCAGTTCTTTTCATACCTCTCTTCTCACTAATTTGTTGATATCTCCTGCACCTTCTCTTTCTCCTCCAACCTGAACGATATTGTAAGAGTATAGAATGGAATGAAATGGAAGAATCTGATTTAATGGCGTAGGAAGGACAAGAGAGAGAGGTGGGTTGTAATGGAGAATTGTGGAAGAATTTTAAGAGGAAGAGATGGATAGAAAGACAAGGGTATTCGTTTTTGCTTATTTTCATGGGAGGGAGGGATGGAGTGACTTTATTAAATCAAAAGGGAACTAAGTGTCTTGAGAGGAACAAATTAGCATGGATTGAGTTTGCATCCATAGAGACCATATCTATAATCAATTAAAGGAGATACAAGCCCCCTTGTTATATAATCTAGCCTGAAACTTATATACATGTTATTTAACTAAAGTACTTACCAAATTGCAGCATCACATGTTTCCATTATATTTAAGTAAGATTGAAAATTGATTGCAGGGTGCTGATACTGATGAGCTTTCAGCTGCATCAAAACTTGAAGATCAGGTCAACTTCTACCAAACTGTAAATGCAGATGTAGCTAAAGTCTTTCACATTGACCCCAAGGCAAAGCGCCCTGCTTTGGTTTTGCTAAAGAAAGAGGAAGAAAAATTGACCTACTTTGGTAAATACTCACTAAATAATTGGTACAACTTCATAGATTCACTAGAGTACTTGGTACCTTGCCTAACTGATGTTGATGTCAATATTATTATTTTGCAGATGGTGAGTTGAGCACATCTGGAGTAGCTGAGTTTGTAGCTGCCAACAAACTTCCTTTGGTCACCACTTTCACATCAGAAAGCGCACAATCTATTTTTGATAATGCTATTAAGAAACAGGTTTGTTTTTTTATCAGTACTTTGTTATCAAGTTTTTTTCTGAAGATAATCTGTTAGACCAAAAGAGAGGAAAATTATGGCAACTGCAAAAAGGTGATCTAAACAAGTCAACAAATATTCTCACATTCTGCATGCAATATAGAGTAGCATTTTTAAGGACATGTTTTATATTTACTTATCTACTTCTGGTGTGCTGTTTTCTAGGTTTTGCTCTTTACCTTGTCTAATGAGACAAAGGATATCCTTCCCATTTTCCAAGAAGCAGCAAAGTCATTTAAGGGGAAGGTATGTCAATTTTTCATCGTTTAATTTTCCCTTTTTTTTTTGAGGCTGCATATGATTTTTGATTAATAGAGTTACTTTTTCTTCATCTTTGTGAAGATTTCTGTTTTCCCTAATTCTTTTACTCTGATTGTTTTGTTGCAGCTAATATTTGTGCATGTGGCAAAGGACGACGAGGAAGTTGGTGTGCCAGTTTGTGCATACTTTGGTATAACTGGAGAGGGACCTAAGGTTGGAGAGTTCTTTCCTACAAAATTTTTATTATCATTTCTAGCCTACCCAACTTGCTGGGACTAAAGGCTTCATTGTTGTTGTTGTTGTTGTTGTTGTTGTGTATTAGCTCTTACAGTTGGGTTGATGCCTGAAGATGCTGCTACTAATCTCATATGAACTTTTTCACTATAAAAATAAAACAGGTTATTGCATTCTCTGGAAATGATGATCAAAAGAAGTATTCTCTTGAGGGTGAACTTACCTTGGAGAAAATCAAGGTAATGTGTGTGGTTGAGTTACAATTGACAGTCAACAATACAGTATACTTTTACATGTCAATACTGGTGTTAACGTTTTTGATGATTTGTAATATGTATAGAAATTTGCTGAGGATTTCCTCGAAGAAAAGCTTCAGCCATTCTACAAATCTGACCCAATTCCTGAAACTGTAAGTACCTTAACTATCCATCCTCCTTTTCCTGAAGTTCCATATATCTAATAAGTAATATCTGATTTAACTTGTACAGAATGATGGAGATGTGAAAATAGTGGTTGGGAACAACTTCGATGAGATTGTACTGGACGAATCCAAGGATGTTCTTCTGGAGGTCAGTACTTCATTTTGCTGCTGCTGATAAATCTCCAAACTATGTTATGTAAGCCTAATAATTTTTTACTTAATATAAATTAATGGATTCAGTTATATGCACCATGGTGTGGCCATTGCCAAGCACTGGAGCCCATATACAACAAGCTAGGAAAACATCTGCGTGGAATAGACTCTCTTGTTATTGCTAAAATGGATGGAACCTCCAATGAGCACCCTCGTGCCCAGGTCTCTCTCCTCTACCTCATTCTCTTTATATATTTTTTTTTGAGAACTTGACGGTAGCTATAAAGGGATTCCTTTTTATATTTTTATGCACCTCTCTATCATGTAATTATTTTTTTAAATAATTTGTTTTGGATATCAGCAAGATGGCTTCCCTACAATTCTCTTCTTTCCCGCTGGCAATAAAAACTTCGAGCCGGTACATACTCCCTTGACCCCACTGGAACATAATTCTATTTAAAATGTTTATTTTTGAGGCTTCAGTTGAGATATAAATAATTCCTTCTTTTTTTTGCTCTTTATCTAGATCACATTTGATGGGGAGAGGACGGTGGTGGAGTTCTACAAGTTCCTGAAGAAGCATGCTTCGATCCCTTTCAAGCTGAAAAAAACACCTGCAACACCATCTGCCGGAAAGTCCGAGAGCACAACGGATGCACCTGCAACAGAGCCCAAGAAGACTGATAAGCCTTTGAAGGATGAATTGTAGACAGAATTAACTTTTCTTTCTTAGCGACCATAGTTTTAGTTTTTAAATAATGAGAGTGAGCCGAAGAGGTGTAGGTTAAAGTGCTAAATGGGGAAACTTTAGATTAGGATTTGGAACATGTGCATGCGTCAAAGAAAAAATAGAGGAGAGAAAATAAAGTGTTTACTCTGCTTGTGTAAAATTACCGAGCGTGGTTCCAAGTGTTTGCTCTCTTGTGTAGTATTTTTTTTTATAATTGACATAGTCATAAAGAGTAGTCTTCCAGATGTCTCCTATGTTTCCAATATGTGTTCATCTTGCACAAGTTCAAAATAATAATAATAATAATAAAACAGAACATTCATATTTTATATTTATTACAATATCTGCTTGCATACAGAAAATAATTACATTTTGTTTCAATTTTAATAGCAATCATTGCATTAAAAATATCTAGAAATTTTCCATGTTGATGGAATTTCAAAAAATAATATACTTATTTTTAATCAGCAGTTGGTGTTGAAGAAACCTGTGCAGCCATTGTTAAAAGAGAGATCTGATGAAAGAGAATTGATCAATATATGTTGGGTACTGATATATTTTTACTAATTTACTGGTACAATTTCTGTTGATTCATGGAAGATAAACTGAAGATTTGCTGTCTTGGCAGTTTGTGCGATCCGCTGTTCTAACAGAGGTTGAATCTAAGCCCTTTGTGAGATTCCTCCCATTTGCAGTTTAAGCCCAATCAGTAATTTGAACTCGAGCACAATCGTGAAATAAGGATTCAGTTCAGCCTGAATTCATTTAGGTAGTGAAAATCTAATCATAGTAGCAAGGTTCTTATCATCAGGAAATACCTGGACGCTTTTACCATTTGATTTAATTGTCTATTAATTAAGTGTGTGTTTTTTATTTGTTAATAGGAAGTACAATAAGAAAGTTTCAAGGATAAAAAGAGTTGCAATGAGTCCTTTGGTCTGTTTGACAGTTACTAAGTCATACGAAATGAAATCTAACTATAAAAGATCTGTACAAATCAAACAATAGAAAACCATACTTGAACTAATTTATTAAAATCCGCAGAAAATGTTGTTTACCTATAAGGAAGATATATATATTTTTTGTAAGAGTTCGATATCAATGCAAATATTTTAATAATAATTGATCTTTACGTTACATAACTTATTTGAGTGAGATTTAACGAAATGATGTTTTAAATGTGAACATTCGATGTTTATATCACCTTTCTCATGCTTGTCTTTATGCTCCAATCATGTTTCCTATGCTGACTTACCGTGTGAACAACTGATTCAATTATGTGTTCTCTAACAAAATTGATCTTATGAAAGTGAAATTTAAAATTTGACACTTGATAATTAAGTGAGCTTTTATAAAGCTGTGATATATTGTTAAGAACTTGAAGTATTTATACCTCTCAGTTTCACTCTTATAGTGTTAAGTTGAATCATTGATGGCCATGTATCCACCTATTATTCTGAAATACTTAAAAAAGCTGTTAATGATCCTGCCTGGTACAAAAATATGCTTTCACACGCAATTACGTGAATTAATGTGGAAGCTCAGCTACTAGGGAAGACATTGGTTCTATTAATTTTTTTTTCTAAGAATAGTGAAGAGATAAGAAGTGTGTGGTGTGTAGTAATTCCTTTACAAAAAATAGAGCACCAAACAGGCTCTTGAAACAGATTTATTGTAGGAGTCTAAATGAGATTAGGATTTAGTACTATTTATGTTTTTGTTTTGATGATGTTGTATTTGGCAACCACTATCAAGCATTTCTTAAAAAGAAATATTTCAGAAATTTCCGTTAAACTCATTAGTTCGTCTCAATTTATTGTCTGACTAGCTACTTCTGAATTATGATAAGATTTTTCAAAAATTGATGATTTATAAATGACCAGGATAACCCTCGTTGGGACAGTGTTGGTTGGTATTGAACATCTTGTGTACTCTAGCAAGGTTAATTAGCAATGGCCACATGGCCCCCTTAACAAAGGATAAACTAAGCTCCGTAACATAATTTGCTTGGCGATATAAATTTAAATTTTACGAATGAAAAGAGGTTGCTAAGCAGATTTTATAAATTGAAAATTACCTGTCCTGTCACATTGATACGTTTTGACATGTTCCCCCCAAAAAGATCGGTACATGATCTGGATATAAAATTTTTGGATGATATTGTACTGGATATAGAGGTAGATATTAAGTAAAACAAGTTCAGACTTACTTTACAAATTAGCTGCATTTTTCATATTTTTTTATTGAAGAAATAAAATAATTATTTCAATTTGTCTAGATTTAGAGTCAGATCCATATTTTTCGATTTTGTTTTCAAACTTGATACTCCAATGAAAATTGACCCACCACAGCTGGAATTATATATTATAATCGGGGTGATAAGGATCATTCCCATCATCTCCAGCATCTAATGACGCGTTTTCTATTTTGGGCGAGAATTATCCACATGTTTTCCAAAAACGAAAATCTAATATTCATCCTCTGTTTCACTCCCCTCCCACACCCTTCTATTTCGCTCAGTTGAACAATTACAATTAACTTCAATAATTATAGATTAACTTCAACATTTGCATATTAACTTCACTAGTTACATATTAACTTCAACGATTATATATATTAACTAGAACAGTTGATATATAACTAGAACAGTTATATATATAACTTCAACATTTACGATATTTACTTCAATAATTATATATATAACTTTAATATTTACGATATGTTACTTCAACAATTATATACATAACTTTAACAGTTTTATAGATATCAGTATTCAGTATTATAAATAAAGATGCGTGGGAGTGAGATGAATTTTTCGTTTTTCACTCAGGACACGGCATCTTGAGCCCACTCCAATTCTTCAGCTTTCAGCGAATTATATTCATTTTGTATTGAGAACAAATCTGTAATCTATCGTGTGCCGAATCAAAATGATTAAGATTACTGCGTAACTGATCTGTTACATTATAAACTATTCAGTTATCTTTCATCTGTATCTAGCCCTCCGCCTCTTTCTTTTCTCCTCCAATTCCTTCAGGCTTTTTCTCTCCAAATCCTGAGGAGTCAGAGGAGTGAGGACACAAAACCTAGATTCAACTTTTTTTGTCTCTCCTTCGCTGACTCCCCCCGTCCACCTCCACCTCGCACTCCCTCAGCATCTTCTTCTCCTCCGAGCCTCTCACGACAGGTCACATCCACAGCGGCACCGCAGGCCGCTTCTGCTGCAACAATGATCGTGCCATGTTCATCGAACTTCAACCACAAGACAGTCCCTGGCCCATCTCTTTCTCCATCGCCTCTGATCCTCCTCTTGGATTTGGTTTGGAAGGGGTGGAAAATGGAGATCTGTAGCCAGGGGCGGATCTACCACCGGGGCGGGTGGGGCTAGAGCCCCACCTCACGCCGTCGAGTCCTTGGAGCCCCCCTTTAGCCCCAGCTAATTTTTTCTGCCATTGGAGCACTCAAAAGTGGGGCTGAAGACTTAAACAGAAGTTGTCAGATCCACCTAGATATTTTTTCTAGATCCGCCACTGTGACTGTAGCCTGGTTAGAGAGAGAACGAGAGGGAAGTAGGGAAGGAGAAGACAGTGATCTCGCCTATGCTCCTGACCTCTGAGATAAACAAGAAAACAATCATGGCGGATTCTGTGTCTGGTTCTTCAGTCACTGATGGTAATTTACTCGAAACCTGGGTCTGGACATTATGTAAGCACTAAGCAGATAGGATTATGCTATAGAATTCCTCGCACGGCTCAATTGGCGAGAGCAGCCCTCAAGTCAAAGAGAGTCAAAGTTGCTAGCCTACTACTACACGTCTACATCAAAAACTGCCGCATCAAAAGCAGGTTCCTATAATTTTTCTTTTTTTTTTGTTACTATTGCAATATTATTATTTTTTTATTCTTTGTTTTATTTAGAGCATCTGTTTCTCTTAATCTTATTTTGTCCTTATTTTCTTTTTTTACCCATTGGATGGGACAAGACAAGTCTGTATATATATATATATATATATATATATATATATATATATATATTCATGCACAAATTCTATAGCATAAGGAGGATCTGAACTAGGAACAGAAAATGTAAATTACAATATTTTTTGGCTATTCTTACGTGCAATTCATGCATGTGCGTTGCCAGATCCTACGGTGGTTATAGAGTTCATCGTCAGCCTTAGCAACTGCAGCATTAAGGTCGATGACATCATGTTTTTAAATTTCTTCCTTTATTAAAAGATTCTATATAATCTTATTTTGTTTAAGAGTCGTGACCATATTCCTGTACGAAATTTGCAGAATGATATTGTTTGAAAAATCAATGTGTAAATACTAGGATTATTAATTAGCACAGAAAGTTCTTATTAGCTAATAAAGTTTGGGGTAAAGTCTTTGAAGAAATTGTACGGTAAGTCTACGAAGTTCTTATTAGCATAGAAAGTTTTGTCATGAAACAAAAATTTTGTAAAAATATGATGAATTTTGGGGTACAGATTCTAAATGGTATTATTAGGCTTTTGACTTGAGTTCATAAAAGAATTATCATTCAATTTCAATAGTTGTACATTGTAGGAAATTGAAAATCAAACAAATCCCATAAATAAGTTGGAAGACAAGATATTAAAGCTAGAGTCAACCTTATGTTGGCCTAAGATGGACGGAGTAGTTATCAGAGTAGCTAACATCCATAGCAGATTAGGCCATACGTAACTTTTTCATTTTATTTTACTGTAGTCTGACTAATACAAAATGTTCCTACAGTGAAAGTTTAAATAGATTCGTGTGGAGTCGACAAATCATATACTATTTGTTAGTTACTATAGAGCAAAGTGATATATATATATATATATATATATATATATATATATATATAGAGAGAGAGAGAGAGAGAGAGAGAGGTGGGCTAAAGTGCCATAGATGGCAATGCCATAGATATCCTTTTTAAGTCATTTTTTTAAGATTCGAAATTCAATCGATTAATCCAAACCGTTCAAATTGATCACCATATTGAATTACTATTGGAGACCAAATTTTACATTTTTTTGAATTTTTTTGCTATTTATTTTGATATGTTCAAATTGGAGGGTCTGAAATACTCTAATTATAACGTTTTTTAAAAATATCATAATAAATAGCAGAAAAATTCGAAAAAATATAAAATTTGGTCTCCAAAGGTATTTTAATATGGTGAATAACTTGAACAGTTTGGATTGAGTATTTGAATTTAGATCTCGAAAAATGACTCTATGGCACGGGACCCTCTGTGCCATCTATGGCACGTTAGCCATCCTCTATATATATATATACAGAGAGAGAGTTTAGCTACGGTGAGTCGCGACTCACGGACCCTCCGGTGAGTCCAAACTGAACCATTCAAAAACATCAGTTTTTAAAAATACGAAAAAAATACTTAAAAATTTCGAAAAAATAAAAAATTTGGTTTGCACGGAGATTTCAATAGGGAGATCAAATTAGACGGTTTGGATCGGTCATTTTGATCTAGATCTAGGAGTTTTGGTCGCGACTCACCGTAGCTAAACTATATATATATATATAGAGTTTAGCTACGGTGAGTCGCGACTCACAGACCCTCCGGTGAGTCGCGACAAAAATTCCTAGATCTAGATCAAAATGACCGATCCAAACCGTCCAATATGATCTTCCTATTGAAATCTCCTTGTAGACCAAATTTTTCATTTTTTCAAAATTTTTAAGTATTTTTTTGAAATTTTAGAAAATCGTTAATCTAATTGGTTCTGAACCATTCAAAAACATCAGTTTTTAAAAATCCGAAAAAAATACTTAAAAATTTCGAAAAAATAAAAAATTTGGTTTGCACGGAGATTTCAATAGGGAGATCATGTTGGACGGTTTGGATCGGTCATTTTGATCTAGATCTAGGAGTTTTGGTCGCGACTCACCGTAGCTAAACTATATATATATATATATATATATATATATATGAACAAAAAAATAAGAAGAAAAAAAGATTCATGTATTCTTTTAATTTTGTTGTGTAGATTACGTTACAAATTTAAATGTTAAGGGCTCCAACTTAGAAATTTTTGTTTTTTCTGTTTCCTACTTTTGTAATGTTATAATCGGTCATCAATTATAAAAAATTCAATCCATTATATTTTAGATTATGAAAATAAATATTAAGGGTATGTATTTATCAAAAACTCATGGATCGAGCGAAGCTCGATAACTCCATCTAGTATATATATATATAGAGAGAGAGAGAGAGATTGGCTGAAGTATACTCCAGCATAAGGATCAAACATGTATGCTGGAGTCGTTTCTCAAAATTTAAAATTCAAACCGTTCAAGTTGTTCTCCATATAAAAATATCCTTCAAGATCAAATTTTACATTTTTTCGAGTTTTTTTGCTATATATTATGCAATTTTACAATTAAAGGGCCAGAAATACTCATCTACATTGTTTTTTTTTTGAAAATAACATAATATATAGCAAAAAAATTCGAAAAAATATAAATTTTGGTTTCATAAGAGATTTCAATATGGAGAACAATTTAAATGGTTCGGATCGACTGTATGAATTTTAGATTTTGAGAAACGACTCCAGCATACGGACGATCTGTATGCTAGAGTATACTTTAGCCAATCTCTCTCTCTCTCTCTCTCTATATATATATATATATATATATATATAACTTCAACAATTATATGTAATTGTTGAAGTTATATGTATAATTGTTGAAATAATATGGTAAATGTTGAAGTTATATATATAATTGCTCTAGTTATATATATTAACTTCAACAGTTATATATATAACTATTGAAGTTAATATCGTTGCTGCGGGAATAAGAATGGAGCGAACATAAGGGTGAGGGCGAGGAAGGGGAGAGAAACAATGGGAACGAGGGATGATGAAAACGCGTTATTAATTGTATTTCCGAAAATGAGAAAAATTCATGCGTCATTAATTAATGAGACGCTGGAAAGAGAAGGGGATGATAGAATCGAGAGGATGGTCTTAAGCAATTTTTCGTATTAATAATTGAGTTGTAGCTGAAGGCGAATTCTTTTTTATTTCCTTTCTTTGTGACGTTACCGCATTAATTGTTGTTTTTCCTTTTTTGAAGAAATGCAGTTATTGTTAGGTAAGGAAAATACAAACATGGAAAAGATAAGTACAGTGGCATGTGTTATATATACTAGCATACACGCCCACCCAATGTGTGGGCATATTTGAAATTTAACTGAAAAGTTTTTTTTTCTGCACATTACGCATTTTTTTTATCCTATGTCCATACATGTCTTCTTCTGCTGCTTAGCAATGCGACGTCTAATTTATTATCATTGTTATGGATGATTGTTTTACCCCTTGAGAACAAAAAACAAGTCCTTACATCTTCATTTGCAAATTGTTCACAAGATCATAAATCCCCAAAAATATTCCATTATAATAAAAATTATAGGCTAACGCCAATTAGTACCAACACCTGCACTGGTACTATAGTCTTAAATTGAATTTCTTATTAATAAACTGCTTGTTTCTTGAGCCGATCCATAAGTAGATGTGCAACTGATTTGTATCCTTGAGCACCATCTTGTAAACAATTGCGGTACACATGATCTAATAAGGACTTTTTACTATCAAATGTATGGGCTAATTGTTATTTGGTTAAAATATACCTTCCATATATGATCTGCTAAACACGTAAAACATTCAAATCTCAACTAAACACATTGCAATTTTGTAAAAAATAAATAAATTATGTTGCAAACAGAGAAAATTTTGATGTACTTAAATATATTTAACAATAAATTTTCTGTAATTGAAAAACACAATCACTTTGGTTATCCAAGCAAACAATAGCTCGATCGATTATTTCTAGAAAAGAAGTATAGGAAAACACAAAAGGTGAACAAGCAACTCAAGATCCAAAAGTCTGGCTTGTGATCCTTCAACATATCAATTGCCAACAACATCAATAGCAAATTACAGGACAAGAATCTAAAATATGTTGTACTGTAGATTAATTGGTAACTGTTAGAGATATGTCCTAGAAGCCAATTCATTAGGCTACTTCTATAGTTTATGTTATTGGTGATTTCAGATCATTTGTTCTTTGATTTACTCGTTGACAGTTCATTCAGGTTGAGGATCTGAATTATAGATCACTGTTATTCATTTAGTAGTAAATGACAACGATAAATCTAAAAGTCCATAATCTTGATAATTAACAAAGAACATTAATTATCAATAAGATTAGTATGCAGATTAAGTGATGATTAAGTTCTATAAATCATAGGTTAGGAGTAACCAACTTAATTGCATATGTATATGTTATAGAACATAGTACAGGACTGGACCCCACGAAATAAATATATGGATTGTGTTACGTGTCATTATTTATTTCGTTATGATTTTGGTTCTAAGTTTGAGATGATTATCTTTTCCACATGAGGATAGATGCTATAAATCATGTCTACCGCTGATTCCTGATAAAGGCTGCTATACGGACTTGATTTAAGTATTCTTGAATTGTGCCGGGAAAAGCTAATTATCAAGAAAACCGTATGTCCCTCATTAATTCACTTAGTGAGTGACGATATCTGTTTGGGCCCCTTGATGGAGATAGATTGTTTGCTAGCAACTGATACAATTATCTCTAGATCAAGAAACGTATAATCTGCAAGAATGACACGTTCCTATCTTGGATTATACGGTGATATCGTGTGACATAAGAATCAAAATAGAGAAACCATTTATTCTCTCATGCAGGATTGAAATATTGTAGCAGTACATTATTTATGTGAATTGGGAATCATAACATGTTGCTAGATACCGCTTATGATTATTGGAATTAAATAGCGATTTAATTCCATGTCCAACATAGCATAAATCCTCAAAGGGTCACACAAAATTGGTGTTTAACCATATGTGCATTATTTATTTATTTGCAATAATGTGTATTGCAAAAATATGATAGATTGATTAATTAATTAAATAGCGTTATGGACCGTTATAATTAATTAAGTCAAATAGATCATATAGAAATAAATTAATGCATTGTCTAATCTCTAAATAATTATTATTAAGTTAATAATTATTTATAAATAACACACTTAATTTATTTAAGTTATTTGGGCTTTAATTTATTAGTAAATTAAATGTCCAAATTGAATAGCTATGAGTGGGCCTTTAATTAATAGAATTAAAGGGATCAAATAGAGATGGCCTAGTGGGCCAAGAGAGCCCACTAGGAGGCCGGCCACAAGAGGTAGGTAGGGGTGGCACAATTGTAATTTGTGTGAACTCCTATCTAGGGTTAAGAGGCTATATAAGGCACCTATTGGAGGCTCCCTTGCACCTCTTCTCTCTCCTCCCTTCCTAGCCGCCACCATTGGCTCCCCCCCTTGTGTGGTGCGCCGCCCCCCCTCTTCCCTCTCCACTCTAGCTCATGTGTTGAGCGTCCCATTCTCCCACAAATCCGTTCGGTTCGTTGGTTGAAGAAAGGGAACGCTTGGGATTAGACTCGCTCTTCTCTTCGCTAGCACGAATTGAGAAGGGCTTGGTTAATACCATAGTGGACTCGAGGCGCCGCGAATAGGAGGTGTTTGGAGAGCACGCCACCGACATCAACGCATTGGAACGAGTCTCTTGGTTGCGATACCAAGAGAGGTAGACTTCCAATCCCTTTTTCTCGTGTGTTTAAATAGCTTGTGTACTAGATCTCTTATGTGTGTGATTTGCTTGGTTAATTAATTGGTAATTAGCACAAAAATGAAAATTAGCACACTTTCTAACAGTGGTATCAGAGCACATGGTCGTACTTAAGCTATTTTAACACTTAATTAAGAGAAATTGGCTAATTAATGGATTAGTAGAGATGATGCGTTTGTTTGCTGTCTGGAAATGGTATTTTCTGTGTTGTTTCGCATTTTTCTCTGTGATATGTCCTCTGGAAGATCTTTCCATCTACATGAAAGTTGTAGATCTGTGGATTGTGATTCTTTTGGCGTTGGATTCACTTTTTTCTGTATTAGTATAGATTTACTGTGAATAAAACGGCGACAGTGCGCAGAACCAGTTTCTGCTTGCACTGTCCTGTTTGAATGGCTTGAAAGATTTATATTTTGAATATAAGTACCAGTGTTCTATGGCTAGAAATAAAGAGGACTTGAAGCTCTTTCTGAGCATGTAAAATTTGTTGCATGACTCGGATTAATTTGTGGGTTTTCAAGTATGAAAAGGAAGATCTTGTCAGATCCAGTTTATTGAGCAAATCGATTGTTCTAATAAACTGTACCAACTGAGAACTCCTTTAAAAATTCTGTTTAAATGGAGTTGTTCTATTTTGAGTTAGGATTCCAGGAAAATTAATTTCATAATTTTTCGTGGATGTTTGGACCCTCAGCTAGGTTAAAACGTTTCGATCGACAGTCTGTTACAGTACAAAATTTGTTGATTGTTTAGCATGTAACTTAAGATTGTTGAACTGAACTTGGTTGTTTTCTTTTCATGAATGGATAGCCTGTAGTATAAACAAGTTTTTCTATGTATATTGTATATATTAAAACTGGATAGAAGGTGGTCTAACAGACCAAATGGTTGAGAGGATAAGCTGAAAATCTCATAACGGTGTTTCGTACACTTGTAAGAGATTTGTCATTTTTTATTCTCCCAGATGGTTTAAGATCTCTTCTTGAAATTTTTACTGGTAATCACAACTATGATAAGGAGCTTAAGTAATTTATTTGAGAATTTTTGGAGACCGAAAACTGTTGTTTTTGTTGAATTCCATTAGTTACGTTTTTTGGTAAATTACTGTTTTTCTAAGTATTCAAACTAGTTGAAATTAATTAGAAAACTCCTTGTTTGATCTCCTTTCTGTTATGGGATGTTGAAAGAATTTTCTAAATGAATTTAAACAAGGTTGGTTGTTTAAAATTGAGGATTTGTACACGGAATTTACTTATAGCAAACGATACGCAAAGATGCTTGAAAATCGTTAATTGGAAACAAAGTTCTTGTATGTGCTAACTTTGTTTTGTAGGTGGATAGTGGGTTTAGTATGGCTCAAGACTCAATGCCTTGTGGTTGTAAATGAATGCATGTGTGAATGTTTGTAATGCGGCCTTTGGTGCCATTAATTAATTTTTTTGATTAATTTTTGATGTAACTTGTGAGGCTTGCATGCCCCTAAGGATAGGAAGGGAATAGGATGTTTTCACATGTATTTTGTAGCTTTATTTTATATAGGATTTAGATCCTTATAGAATTTAGTGGGAGGGCATGGAGTAGATTAGTTTTGCTTCATGGAGGATGTGGCGAAACTAATGCAAGCGGGAGCCATACAAACCCACAACTATGAGATGCTTGTATGAATGCTTGTGTTAGGTTAGGTATGGGTGTATGATTACACGACCACCAAACAAAGCGTCATATGAATTGTTTGTCCCAAACTAAAAAGAATTAAGTCTAAACAAAATTCACTCTCCTTCTTTCTATCCCCTTCTTACGTAGTATGATCGGTCATTGATGTATTCTCGCCGACGCGGGACATCGTGATCCATCATCCGTGTCGGGGTGTAAATCGGATTTACTAGGAGCAAATAGAAAGAAGTGACTTAACAATGATTCAAATCGGATTGGTCATTGGAGTGAAGTTCGTTAATCGAACCAAGAATCATAGGAACGTATGATTGGTTGGAGAACCTATCTCACATTTGTTGGTGCAATGTTCTGCCGACGCCGTCGTTGCATTAACAAGTTGTGGGAATCTTGGAAATTCACTACATTTAGGGACATGATATAATGTAGTGGAAGTTTTACTTAGTTAAAACAAATTTTAAAGCATAAACTAATTGACCTTAAACTTATGTATTGTTGTAGATGTCTTCCTCATCTTTTACGCTACGTTCTCTTGTTGAGAGAGAGAAACTCGCTTTTAACGGTGCCAATTTTTTGGATTGGCATCGCAACCTAAGGCTAGCCTTTAGGTATGAGAAAAGAGAGTATCTCCTCACCACTCCCATGCCATCGGCTCCAAAGGCAACCGCTTCCCAAGAGGAAAAGGATGCCTTTGCGAAGCATGAGAACGAGGACATGGAGATGTCCGTCGTGATGGTGGCAACCATGGAAGCGGAACTCCAAAAGGAGTTCATGGATAGTGGCTATGGAGTGTTCGCCATGATCACTCGCCTATCCAACATGTTCCAAACAAAGGCCCGCACCGAAAGGGCCCGTCTCATCAAGGCCGTCGCCAACACTCGCTTGGCCGAAGGTCATGATGTCGGGCCACACGTCATGAAGATGGCGGGGTTGTTTCGGCAGCTTGAGAAGCTTGATACGCCCTTCCCTTCGGGGGCGATACAAGACTTCATTCTCAATTCTCTCCCTCCAAGCTTCACCGGTTTCGTTGTGAACTACCGGATGAACGGCATGGACAAGAGCATGGATGACATCCAAAACATGCTCATTGAGACGGAGGAGAGTCTTAAAAAGGAGAAGGGCCCCAAGGATGTTCTTGCGGTGAGTGGGAAAAGCAAGAAGATAAGAAAGCGTGGCCGCAAAGGCAAAGGCAAAGGCCCGGTGACGCCCCAAGGTCCGGCCAAGGGTGCTCCCGTGGGTTCTAAGAAGAAGAAGAACCCGGCCCCTTCCGAGACCGTTTGCTACTACTGTAGCAACAAGGGCCATTGGAAGAGAAACTGCCCAAGGTACCTAGCTGACAAGAAGGCGGGAACTGTCCAACCTTCTACCTCAGGTATATTTGTCATCGAAACCCTTCTCGCTACTTCTCACACAGATTGGGTATTTGATACTGGTTCGTGTGCTCACATTTGTCGAAATGTGCAGGTACTAAAGAATAGAAGACGGCTCGAGAAAGGCGAAGTTCAACTCCGCGTCGGTAACGGCACGTGCGTCTCCGCTATGGCCGTTGGGAGCGTGGAACTAACTTTGCCTAATGGTTTTGTATTGGAACTCAAGGATGTTTTTGTAGTTCCATGTATCACTCGAAACATTGTATCCGTTTCTTGTTTGGATTTGGATGGTTATGATGTTGTAATAAAGAACAAGTGCTTGACTTTGTTTCGTAATGAAGTTCGTTTTTGTGATGCACATTTATTGAATGGTCTTTATGTGCTCGATTCGAATGGATTTGTTTTGAGTGTTGAAAATGACAAAAGGAAACGTAAGGTTTCACATGAGAATGCGACTTTAATGTGGCATTGCCGCTTAGGTCATATCAACGAGAAACGCATCAAGAGACTTCAATCCGTTGGTCTCTTGGATCAATTCGCTTTCGAGCCAATTGACACTTGCGAATCTTGTTTGATGGGAAAAATGACCAAAGCGCCTTTCCCCAACAAAGGGATAAGGGCAAATGGATTGTTAGATCTCATACATACCGATGTATGTGGACCAATGAGCATTTGTGCACGTGGAGGTTTCTCATACTTCGTCACGTTCACTGACGATTATAGTAGATACGGGTATATCTACTTGATGCGTCATAAATCTGAAACCTTTGACAAGTTCAAAGAGTTTAAGAGTGAAGTTGAGAACCAACTTGATCGAAAGATCAAGGCCTTACGATCCGATAGAGGTGGTGAGTACTTGAGCCATGAATTTGGTGATTATCTAAAGGAGTGTGGAATCATTCCACAACTCACTCCACCAGGAACACCACAATGGAATGGTGTGTCCGAAAGGAGGAATCGAACTTTGCTAGACATGGTTCGATCGATGATGAGCCAAACTAATTTGCCTATGTCTTTTTGGGGTTATGCAATTGAAACCGCAGCTTTTACTTTGAACCGTGTTCCATCAAAGTCCGTTGAGAAAACACCCTATGAGCTATGGTTTGGTTCGAAACCTAGCATGATGTTTCTCAAGATTTGGGGATGTGAAGCTTATGTGAAAAGGCTAGTGAGCGATAAGCTTGGACCCAAATCGGACAAATGTCATTTCGTAGGATACCCTAAGGAAACAAAGGGTTACTACTTCTATAACCGTGTCGAGAACAAAATAGTTGTTGCACGACATGCGGAATTCTTGGAAAAGGAGTTTATCTCAAGAAGAAGTAGTGGGAGCAACGTGGTTATTGAAGAAATTCAAGAACCGCAACAACAAAACATACCTCAAGTAGGTAATGTAGTTGTTCCAAATATAGTGCCAAATGAGGTTGCACCGAACGAGATTGTAGTCGAACCCATTCCTCAAGTTGTTGTGGAAGAAGAGGTTCAAGAACAAGCTCCCTCAAATGAATACTCAAACATATCGCGTGTCGATAGTGTTGAGGACGCACCTATACTTGAAGTTCAAGAACAAAGCCCACAAACCGTTGTGGAGCAAGTTCAAGAACCTCAAGCATCTACCCTACGAAGATCGGCAAGGCCAAGTCGTCCACCTATAAGATATTTAGGTTTGCACGACGTTCTCGTCATGGAGAACGATGAGCCTTTGACCATTGATGACATGAAAAGAAAACCAGACTCCAAGGAATGGCTTAAGGCCATGGAATCCGAAATGCAATCCATGTATGACAACAAGGTGTGGACCTTGGTTGATCTTCCCAACGGAGTAAAACCCGTTGAGAACAAATGGATCTTTAAAAGAAAGGTCGACATGGATGGCAACTTGACCATTTACAAAGCACGACTCGTAGCGAAAGGTTACAAACAAGTTCATGGTATTGACTATGAAGAAACCTTCTCGCCCGTCGTTATGTTCAAGTCAATTCGGATCATGTTAGCAATTGCCGCATTTTATGATTATGAAATATGGCAAATGGATGTCAAAACCGCCTTCCTAAATGGAAATTTGGAAGAGGATGTGTATATGACACAACCCGAGTGTTTTGTGGATCCAAAGAATGCTAACAAGGTATGCAAACTTCAAAGGTCCATTTATGGATTGAAGCAAGCATCAAGGAGTTGGAACAAACGCTTTGATGAAGAAGTCAAGAAATTGAACTTCGTTCAAAGCGAAAAGGAACCTTGTGTTTACAAGAGGATCAGTGGGAGCGTGGTTGTGTTTCTTGTTCTATATGTTGATGATATCCTCTTGATCGGGAATGATATCCCCGAGTTGAATGCAGTTAAGGATTCATTGAAGAAGGTGTTCTCAATGAAAGATTTGGGCGAAGCCGCCTACATCCTAGGAATCAAGATCTATAGAGATAGATCGAGAAGGATGTTAGGCTTGAGCCAAGATGCATATATTGACAAAGTGTTGAACAAACACAACATGGCAAATTCCAAGAAGGGATTCTTGCCTATGTCACATGGCATTTTCTTGAGCAAGTCTCAAAGTCCGACCAATGATACAGATCGTGAATACATGAAGAAATTCCAGTATCCATCTGTGGTCGGATCGATTATGTATGCCATGCTATGCACTCGTCCTGATGTGGCACATCCGATTAGCGTGACTAGTCGATTCCAAGCCAATCCTGGCATGGCACATTGGACTGCAGTCAAGAATATCCTCAAATATCTCAAGAGAACAAAGGATAGCATTCTCGTATATGGTGGAGACCAAGAGCTCGTTGTAAGTGGTTACACCGATGCTAGTTTCCAAACCGATCGAGATGACTCAAAATCACAGTCCGGCTTCGTATTTCTGCTCAATGGTGGTGCCGTAAGTTGGAAGAGTTCCAAGCAAGATACTACGGCCGATTCCGTCACCGAAGCAGAATACTTAGCGGCTGGTGAAGCAGCGAAAGAAGGTGTATGGATCAAGGAGTTCTTGACCGAGCTAGAGGTGGTTCCAAGCATCTCAGGTCCAGTGGATATTTACTGCGACAACACGGGAGCCATAGCTCAGTCCAAGGAGCCTAGGTCTCATCAAAAGACTAGGCACATTCTACGACGATTCCATCTCATCCGTCAGTTGATCAATGATGGATGGGTCAAGGTCAAGAAGGTGGACGGTGCCGCGAACACAGCGGACCCTCTGACAAAGCCTTTATCTCGAGCCGCACATGAGTTGCATGTTGCATCCATGGGGATTAGGCGTATGCCTGAGTGGCTTTGAGTTGTATTTTTATTACTAGGCTTTAGTATGAGACATGTATATTTTGGATATTACATTGAGTACTATGCACTTGCTAGAAGTCACTATTGATTGACTCTAGGCCAAGTGGGAGATTGTTAGAGATATGTCCTAGAAGCCAATTCATTAGGCTACTTCTATAGTTTATGTTATTGGTGATTTCAGATCATTTGTTCTTTGATTTACTCGTTGACAGTTCATTCAGGTTGAGGATCTGAATTATAGATCACTGTTATTCATTTAGTAGTAAATGACAACGATAAATCTAAAAGTCCATAATCTTGATAATTAACAAAGAACATTAATTATCAATAAGATTAGTATGCAGATTAAGTGATGATTAAGTTCTATAAATCATAGGTTAGGAGTAACCAACTTAATTGCATATGTATATGTTATAGAACATAGTACAGGACTGGACCCCACGAAATAAATATATGGATTGTGTTACGTGTCATTATTTATTTCGTTATGATTTTGGTTCTAAGTTTGAGATGATTATCTTTTCCACATGAGGATAGATGCTATAAATCATGTCTACCGCTGATTCCTGATAAAGGCTGCTATACGGACTTGATTTAAGTATTCTTGAATTGTGCCGGGAAAAGCTAATTATCAAGAAAACCGTATGTCCCTCATTAATTCACTTAGTGAGTGACGATATCTGTTTGGGCCCCTTGATGGAGATAGATTGTTTGCTAGCAACTGATACAATTATCTCTAGATCAAGAAACGTATAATCTGCAAGAATGACACGTTCCTATCTTGGATTATACGGTGATATCGTGTGACATAAGAATCAAAATAGAGAAACCATTTATTCTCTCATGCAGGATTGAAATATTGTAGCAGTACATTATTTATGTGAATTGGGAATCATAACGTGTTGCTAGATACCGCTTATGATTATTGGAATTAAATAGCGATTTAATTCCATGTCCAACATAGCATAAATCCTCAAAGGGTCACACAAAATTGGTGTTTAACCATATGTGCATTATTTATTTATTTGCAATAATGTGTATTGCAAAAATATGATAGATTGATTAATTAATTAAATAGCGTTATGGACCGTTATAATTAATTAAGTCAAATAGATCATATAGAAATAAATTAATGCATTGTCTAATCTCTAAATAATTATTATTAAGTTAATAATTATTTATAAATAACACACTTAATTTATTTAAGTTATTTGGGCTTTAATTTATTAGTAAATTAAATGTCCAAATTGAATAGCTATGAGTGGGCCTTTAATTAATAGAATTAAAGGGATCAAATAGAGATGGCCTAGTGGGCCAAGAGAGCCCACTAGGAGGCCGGCCACAAGAGGTAGGTAGGGGTGGCACAATTGTAATTTGTGTGAACTCCTATCTAGGGTTAAGAGGCTATATAAGGCACCTATTGGAGGCTCCCTTGCACCTCTTCTCTCTCCTCCCTTCCTAGCCGCCACCATTGGCTCCCCCCCTTGTGTGGTGCGCCGCCCCCCCTCTCCCCTCTCCACTCTAGCTCATGTGTTGAGCGTCCCATTCTCCCACAAATCCGTTCGGTTCGTTGGTTGAAGAAAGGGAACGCTTGGGATTAGACTCGCTCTTCTCTTCGCTAGCACGAATTGAGAAGGGCTTGGTTAATACCATAGTGGACTCGAGGCGCCGCGAATAGGAGGTGTTTGGAGAGCACGCCACAGACATCAACGCATTGGAACGAGCCTCTTGGTTGCGATACCAAGAGAGGTAGACTTCCAATCCCTTTTTCTCGTGTGTTTAAATAGCTTGTGTACTAGATCTCTTATGTGTGTGATTTGCTTGGTTAATTAATTGGTAATTAGCACAAAAATGAAAATTAGCACACTTTCTAACAGTAACAGCCTGAACAAGATATGCCAGTATAGGTGATACCATTATAAAAAATATGTTTTTGGGGAATTTCTACCCTTCAACAATATTGCATACCTACATTGTCTGTTCCGCCAAGAATGCAATCTGTAATTGCAAACCGAAATTGCAGATGATAAAAATCCACCGCTAATTAGATGAAATCAATGTTTGAAAACCTCGAGTTGAAAATCCCATATAGTTGTAGCATATCTACACCTACACGGAATGAATAAGCTTATTCAGAATAAGGCTTATTCGGGATGTTGCCAAACGCCTTTTGAATAAGCCTTATTCCGAATAAGGCTTATTCAAACCCCTTATTCTAATACCACCTCTATGGTGGTATTAGCTCTTATTAGAAATAAGAGGAGAGAGGAGAGAGGAGAGAGGAGAGAGAAAAGCTTATTCCAAAAGTTGAATAAGCTTATTCCGGCGATTGAATAAGCTTATTGCAGATGATAAAATTAAGTTCACAAGAAAGAATGTTAAATTGACAAATATTTCAGACAAGTGATTATTTAAACATACTCAGTTATCAACAGGTCTAACGGGCATGGCTGTCAAACGTGTGAGATGGAACGGAAGTCCATCATTCCGTTTCCATTCCACTTCAAAATACGAAACAGAAAATCATTCCATTTCCGTTCCATTTCGTTAAACGGAACGGAAATTTCACTTCCACGTTCATTTTACATTGAAATTTCTAATTTCAACGTTCCATTTCCATTCCGTTTCTGAAAATGAAACTACTTTTCCTTCCACTTATGTTCCATTTCAGACGGAACGAAACGGAAACGTTCGAAACGGCGGTATATTGACAGCCCTACTAACGGGAGATGATTGATTTAAGCAACGCCAAGATGTCTATCTATTGTCGTATTATAATCCCCAGTGTAGAGCATTTTTTCTTCTCCTACTTGTGGATACATCATTGGAGCACCTAATACCTTACAACCATTAAAAAAATTGTATAGTAAAAAAAATAGAAAATAATGTAAAAGATCATGCATGAAAATAGTAAAATAATATATCTAAAAAAATGAAAAATTTACAAACTTGCCCGACATAGTAGGCACGGATCTGAAGATCTTTGTCACCTTGGATCTTCTGATTTATACTTTTGTGTGTCAATTGGTACTACCTGCATGAGATAACATATGGAAATGCATAATTTTCTCGTATAGCTGTCATATATAAAAAAACACTTTTTATTGGCTATTTATGTCATATAGTGCTTAATTTATTTATATATTGAACTAAATTAAAAGGTAAATATATTGTATAAGTCTAAAGGCCTTGAATTAGAAGCAAAGAAATAATTTCGTAGGAAATTTAAAAGTGAAAAATAAAGCACATGATCTTAAAGTATCTAAAGCTAACAAAATGTGAGAGAATAGCAGTACTAAACCACAGTTCGAGAAAACAATAGGTTACCGGGTCAGGTACAACAATAAGAGTCAGTACTGAATCCTTTTTCATTTAAAATAAAACCTTAGTACTCTTCCATCTAATGAAGGAAAGAAAACATAACATATTTAACTTTATTTATACACTGTACAATGTTTTCATATTTATATTGTGTTTCTGGTCCTCTGTTGTCTTTAGGAATCTTCTGGTAATCTTCTAAGCAATTGGGATATATGAGGTGCATGAGTTAAGTTTATTTCACAATCAAGTAAAAAGAGGCAAATTTTTGACCAAAAAAATCTCAATTGCACGATTTGGAGGGTATAAAAGCCATATAATAGGTCAAGCTTGGGTTTGACTATTTCCTCAACGATACAACATGTCCCAAATCGTAATAGCCAGAAGCCCAGAACCACTATTTAATCTAATCGTATAATTTGAAAACCATAAAAGAAATCACCTAAAAGTAAGTGCATACCAATTACAGGAGGTTCATTTTACACAATACCTTTTTTCCGTCTTCTTGATGGAACCAGTAGCACCCAAAATGTCACTAATGTCAACAAATGACTTTAATTTCTCAACCTGATCCTCCGAGAGGCATTCCTTCTCACTGTAAAGCTACAACAGATACCAAATTAATCACTTTAATGGCAAACTCTGAGAGGATAAAAAATTAGATTATAATGATCAACGTATGAAAAATTAGCTTATAAATGAAACCACAAAAATGAGTCTAAGAATCTGGATAACATCATAATTTAATTGATTGAATTCAAAGCTAGAAATAATTGGCTGAACCTTGGATAACATTTTAGACAAAATAAATAAATCATAAAAAAAAGAAAAAAGCATGACACGATCAAATTGGGGGAAGTAAAGAAACAATCAACAAAAATTATAGAAATGGCCAAGTTGAAAATCCAACGGGAAACAAATGAAATTACAAAATCAAATTACCACAGAATCTCTTGCATTAAGAAGCGAGGGGTTCTTCTGGAGCATTCTCTCGAGACCATGGAGAAATCCATTTCGCGCTCATCCATGGATAGTCTCTGGTTTGATTGGTCTCATTACATTTCGCAATTATGGTTCTTTTCTTCTCTACCTCGTAATTTTATCCACAAAACTGAGAAATTAAAAGTTCGGAATATATACAATCTAACCTCCTATCCAGCAAATAAACACAACAATCGAGTAATTTCTGAACTGAAATCATACATATAGCAATCCACAGATAAAACCAAGTTATATTTTCATTTGGAATTTGTGGATCCAGAAGAGAAGATCGAATTCCTAACCTAACAAAGCTCGAGGATCCGGCGGTGAAGAGCAGTCTCTAGGGTTAGCGAAATAAACGCGAAGCAAAGGCAAAAGGAAGAGATTGAAAAGAACGGCGAGATCAGGATAGATCCTGCACATGGAAAATATGGAAAGGGCAGCGGAGGCAAAATGAAAAAAAAATGGAAAGGTTATCGGTAGAAAGAGAAAAGGATTGAAACACCGAATAAAATAATATGTTAGAGGCGAGAATCGAACTGGCAATACATAGCTACGGAAATTTATTTAATACGAGCGCCCTGACTTATTTGTGTGTAGAGTCGACTCCTTCATAGAAATAGCAATCCAAACCGTACACCATATTGATCAATGGTTTATAATGATGCTAACAAAATTGTTTGGACCCCTTTGTGTGAAAAATGCTGACCTTGCTAGGGGTGCTTTATAAGTAGTAGAGATAAGTAGTAGAGATGACTTCACCTTTGGCTCCGTGCTTTAAAATTACGAATCCCATCTCTTGCATGATCACGGTATTTTTTTTTTCCTTTTCTCAACATATGTAATATTGTTAAATGTACTTTTTAACTTCATTCGGAAACTCAAATTAATTCAATGCTTTTTTATTTGGAAATCATAATAGGATCTCTGAAACCTAACACTGACAATTGCGAAGTTAATAAACTAACCACGTATGACAAGGCGTGCTTAATAGAGATTAAGACATGTTGATTCTGTTGATTAAGACCTGTTTCATCTTTCTCGCGCCAAGCGTTTCTTTTCCTTTTTGGTTTGGGGGAGCACTCATGCAGTCATGCGAGAAAGGTGTTCGCTAGACCTCTCTTTCTACAGTTGGTTTGGTGGATAACTGGTGCAATTTTTCAGATCTGAATCAGTGAATAGGCACATGCAGAGAAAATGAGAAATTTTATTAAAAGAGAACTATGAATCACGTTCTCTTTAATCGATTTCACAAAACCCACCAAGTCATTAAATATGTTGTAGGAAAATAAAAGGATTCTATGGAAATGTGTGGTAGATTAATTTATTTTTATGCTGAGAATTTTAAGTTGGAGTGCTTCACTTTCATCTTATCTTCAAAAAATTTATTAAAAATTTGATGGTTGAAAGGATAAGTTCAAGATTCTTTTTTTATATATAAACCTACAAAAATTAAAGCTAATATAATGGTAGATTGAGAACAAACTAAAATAAAACTGTGACAACTTATAAATTGACAAAAATAAATATAATGGTAGATTGAAAAAAAAATTAAATAAAACTGTGACAACTTACAAATTGACAAAAATAAATATATATAACTCATCGATATTAAAAAAAAATAGAATTGTTGATACGTTCTCCTTTATATAAATGTACTCGTGTATCAAATTTGACATTATCTAAAAATTATATAACTACCTATTTTAAAGTTAAGTTCTACATGTTATTAATTTTTAATCCTCAACCAAATGACTTCGTTCATGTCAAATTTACATATCTATTTAAATGATAAAAAAATATGTGATAATGCATTTTGATGTTGATCACGTGACTGTTCAACAGGAAAGGTTGATTTTCAATAAATTACTTTTCCCGAAAACAAATTCATTATCCAAACAATCTAAAAACAAATTATTATCACATTAATTGCGGACGATTCTATTAAACTAATAATAGAGGTTATTCCTCCTTTCCTCGTTGACTAATCAACACATCACGTTTCCCGGGTGGATGCGCCGTCACTTTCTTTAATCTGAAAAAAGCCTTAATTCTGCTTCGTAAACCCAAAAGCGTACACAAAGTCATAAACCCTTTCGTCAAGAAGCTGTTTATTTGTACTGCGGGAATATATGTGAATATATCATATATATGTCGATGTTTTCCATATTTTTCCTAAGAAAATGGATAAATATGATAACAAATAAATAGATAGTTTTGTTACACTAACAAGCTTAAATGTAAAGTTAGTCAAAAAAATTTTTTACATATTTGAGTAAAAATAATTTTTGTATTTAATTACTTCTATGTTTTTTGGGTATTTTTCATATCATTATATTGTAATACAATTGCAAGCTATCATAGTCTTTATTAACAAATTTTTATGCATATGCCCACGATATACTTTATATTCTGTGGTATGGCTTTCAGCAAGTCAACTAATATGATTAGACATATATTATTGTAATATTGTTAGTTGAAACTTAGTTAAGTTACTTGCCAAAAAAAATTGTTAAATTTTATTTGGAAAAATATATATTAGCATTATGGATAAATAATTTGTAATGCACTCAAACTAATTGTTTATTTCATAATATTTTACCTCTTTTAAACAAGAAACAATAAATATAAACTTAAATTAATTATGAATTGTTCAAATACCTGGATATATATGTAATTAACCGTTAACCATTTGAAGATGAGCAAAAAAAAGAAAATCCATAAGCATGGGGAAAAAATTATGAGATATTTTCTTTTCTGTATTAGTTCAATATTCATCAGTCATCACTTGTAGCTAATTGTGATGGATAACTAATCAGAAAAAGAGATTAGTTAAGTGAGAAATTAGGCACTTCCAGCTCAAAGCCTCGTTGAGGCAGCGACTAAGCGACCTGGTCCCCAATGCCTACAAAGATCTTCTGTACAATTTTCTGTGCAGTGATCAGTGTAGCTTGTTAGATAATTTCAAAATTGGCTAGTCAAGACTCGTATCAAGTATCAACTGGCTAGCAACAAGATGCACTCACAAGAACATTTGTACAGCTACAGAAGATCACAAAAGTGTTTATGTCTCCCGGTCCGTGCGCTCTTTTAAATCTCAATCTTGTCTTTGAAGAGAGAAAATTACATCTTCCTACCCCTGGGCTTAACTATATTAAAATTTGAATTTTTGTCAAAACATTATCCTGCTCTATGAATCTATGATTTAGTCCTCTTCTTAGGATACTTCCAACTTCCTTGTTAGAATTGGATAAACTTTATTTTCCCCATGATGTTGCATTAAAACTTATGATTTAATAAATATAGGTGAGAAATATGAATAGTTTATTATGAAAGCGAGAAATATTAATTTCAATTTTCAAGTGATAGGACTGATTAATTTAATATTTTAAACTGATTAATAAGCACTAAACAATAATAATAAATATTATTTGTAGTTCACGTTGTTAGGAGTAATTTTTCCTACCAAAATTCAAGCAGATTATGCTTTGTGTAGAAGATCATTTCATCACCAAACTTCTTTAAATTCAGTGATATCTTATATTGCTTTGTAAAAAAAAAAAAGCTAGCTTACAATTTAAGACAAAAAAAGTATCCACCAACCTTGATAGTCAATACTACTAAATAAAAGGGGTGAAACGTTAATGTCTTTTCTTTGATGAGAACTGGTTGACAATTGAGTAATTGACAGAGGATATGCAACAAAAAAATAATTTTCAGAAATAGGCCCCTTACCCAAAAAATGAAAAACAATAATTTCCAGAAGAGAAAACGAAAGATATATGATACTTCACTGGTCCAATCCAATGGAGAGCACCGGGTATTGCTTCACTCACGCCCCAAAAGAGAGATTCACTCCTATTTTCGTCGTCAATGACCAAAATACCCTTGTTGAGATCCGACGCAGGACAAAAAATTGACCATCGAATGAAGGGCATTTAAGTCAAATTAGTGAAGCTATGAGAGCAGTGTTATAACTACACACACACCTCTTTTAAGTCGGAGTTTGACCCCAGCACAAGGGAGGAGAACGCTTAAAGCCCCATTGTTTGTAAGAGTAGAGAGAAAGAAATCTCTCTCTCTCTCTCTCTCTCTCTTCTTAGATCTACACAGGAAGGAAGGAAGGAGACGAAGAGAAGGAATGATGGAGGATACGGCGCCTTCTTCCGACCATCCCTCCTCCACTCCGGTGAGTTCTACTCGCTCAATTTTTTTTTTTATACTTTTATGGATAGATTCATATAACTTATGTTCATTGAGAAAGAGATAGGTTCTTCGCTTGATCTAATTCGTTCAAGCTTGTAATACCCACAATTTAGTTCTTATTAGTAGGTGTGTATTCAGTTTCTCTGGATCTGTATTGGGAAATTAGCTCTTCATTGATTTAGTCTTCAGATTCGGAAGATTTATTTATTTCTTTATTTGCTAGCCGTTGACTTTCAGTTGCCATTCGATTTTGGATTTCTAAATTCAGATTGAATTCTCATAAGTCATCAGATGTGATCTACTTGATCTACTGGATTTATCTGATCTAGATTTTTGTAATTTCTTAGTCCATTTTTCACTTTTCTTAACAAAAGAAAGTGTGAATGAAAATAAAAGAAAAGGATGTCTTGCCTATGTTAATTTGGTTATTGAATTTCACAAATGTACTTGTTCAAACGCCAATCCAAATATCGGGTAACTTAACAAATAACCAAAGAAGAACATGCAAGAAATATATATATGGAGAATTATTCAGCTCACATTCGGAAACACACTATAATTATCAAATAATTCTATTATAAGTTAATTTGAGAAAATTGTAAGTGCAGTTTCACTATTGTTCACGTTGGCATATGTTCCTTTTTGTTCTCTACTAGATCAGGCATAAGTTTGTATACATAATTAGAATATGGACTTGTACTTAATTTTAGCTTGTTTAATTCTTTGGAAAATCTTCGAGGCAGTTTTACATGATAGTTATTTAATTTACAGATAAACTTTTTCTCTGCTTTATATCTTCAGAATATTGGCCTAACTTGTAGCCTAACAGTCTAATACCTTGTCAAAACTAATTGTTACTAATTATTTAATTAAATCGATTCACTTGCATATAGAATACTATTGTGCTTCCTTACATTGCATTACGATAAGGTGCTGTTTTTTAAATGGAAACTTTATCTTCTAATCAAATGTAGGTTGTGACACCAGGCAAAGGGTTCACAAAGACATGCAAAGGTGGAGTCGTAGTATTGATTGGTGGTTATGCATTGCTCCAGCTCATTCCTGGTTCTATTAACTACCTAGCCATCATTCCCGCCAAGTACTATCCCCACCCTTCCTCTTCAAAATGGCTCTTTTTAAATAAGCAATTTTTTTTAATTAGAAAACTTTTGCTCCACATTACAGGACAATACCATTTGTGTGGACGCTGTTCACTGCTGGTTATATAGAGCAAGTTCTTCCTGGGGTGAGTAATACTAATCTTTGATTTTCCTGTGTTTTTAATTGTCTTGGCTTGATTGCAATTCTGTTTTCTTGATCATGTTTATAAATATAATTTTCTTTTGTCTTGAGTTAGGCAATCGGGAATTCGCTTGGGCTTCTTTTCTGTGGGAAGGATATAGAGCCAGTGTGGGGCCGCAAGGAATTGCTCAAGTTCATCATCCTTGTCAATTTCATTTCATCTATCTTAGCCTTTGTTATTGCTGTTGCTCTGTACTACATCACTGGCAAAGAGAGTTTCCTGTAAGTTCACCTACTTGTTTCTTACTAGTCTTTGCAAACTGGTTCAATAATTTCTATTGGATACTCTGTGCATAATATGAGTTCTGACTAACTTGCCTTTTGTCTTTGGGACAGTACAACTCCACTGTCAGGCTTCCATGGGGTGCTTGCTGCATTCCTTGTGGCATTGAAGCAACTCTTACCAAATCTAGAGCTGCCCATGTGCTTCTTCTGGAAAATTAAAGCCAAAGTGTGCATTTTATTCTTAGTGTACTTGCATTTGTAGTAACTCAGTTGTTTTATTTATTAATTGACCAATATTTGGAATGTGCAGTGGATGCCACTATTTGTGATGACATTCTCAACTGTCATGGCATTCATAGTAGTAGAATCAATCAACTTCTTGCCGACACTATTGGCTGGTACGTATGTGGGCTGGATATACTTGCGGTATTTCCAAAAGAACCCGTTGACCGGCCTCAAGGGAGATCCTAGTGATGATTTCTCCTTCGCCAGTTTCTTCCCAGACTTCATGCGGTAAAAAACTAGATATACCTCAATGGCTTAATCTTTTCCAGAATGTTATTATAAGGTTGGCCAACTGGGTTACAAGTCAGCTTTAAGATTTCAGTTACGCCCAAGCTTGGCAATGTTGCACAATTCTTTTTAAATATGGTTGTATTGATTATCAATTTCCTTTTTTCTAATGAAATGTCAGGCCGGTTACAGAGCCGGTAGCAAACACATTTGACAAGCTTTGCTGTGCAAGATCTAGGGCTGGTCACCAGGCTCTGCCCGTGTCTGACCCTTCTAAGGCTTCCAGGAGAAGGTATCTATTCCTTTTCTTCTATTATGTTAAGAGTTTGCTTTGTTCTTTTTTTCTTTGCAATGAACACAACAGGTTTCACAGTTATATTTGGTTATTTTTTGGTATCATCGAACCGTTGATTCAGATTTCAATTCAATAATTACTTTATGGCTGGCCATTTGATATTTAAAGCCAACATTCAAAATTCTTGGGTTTGGTTCTTCCAATGGCTCTAATCTGACAAATTAATAAATAAATTGAATAGCCTGGAGATGTCTTGCCTGCAAAGTAAAAAAGAAAAACAGTGCCTTATTTATAGGATATTGATTTTCTCCCAACTAATAAATCATAGTAGAATATGTTATTCCCAAGTCCTTTTACCCTTTTGATTCCATGCCTTTGTATAAGGACAACCAAAGAAGCCTCAACTTTGGATAACACAAGTTGAAATAAGCAACTGATGTGCAGGGAAAGAGGCGAGAAGGCACTAGAGGAGAGGTTAGCAGGTGAGAATGCAGGAGGGACCATAGAGGTCACGTCTCGTGGTGAATCTGATGATACCAATGCTTAAGAGCCCTCATAAATTATACGACATTGCCGATGACTTAGCAAGATTTATTTTCAGTTCTGATTTCTGTTTGGGAACTGTGGCAGTGGCCATCTGTTGAGAAGGGCATTTTGTTCATCTCTTTGTGACTTTGTTTTTCATTTATATCTTCATGACTTAATAGAAGGTTTAAAAGATACATATTGAATTATGTTGTTCAGAATAATGTCATCTTTAGTATATTTCTATCGGTGGGTGCATATATGCTTCGTGCTGCTTAGCTCAAAGGAAGAAAAGCACGTACGTTTGTTATCATTTAAAAGTAACGAGGACTGGTTGTAGACTTGTACTACTGTATGTCAATTTTTAAGCCAAAATTCCAAGAACTACCTCAAAAATTTGTAATTATGGTTAAAGCTTCGGTCTGAAATAAATAAAGCTCAGGCTATTAATGTTTAAGTACTATTTAAATAAACAAACAAATTTGTGTCCAGGGGTTATCTTTTATGCATCAATGTGAACAGTACATTAGAAGATGTTTTTGGATCAAATTGTTTAAAAAAAATCATACTACCTGAGACCAATTATTCTCATTATTTGTTTTTTTATACAGAAGAGACGGACAATTTTTTTTTTTTGAAGATAAATTAGAGGTCTAAGCTACCCAACTTATTTTTAAATGGAAATTGATTACTGCCATCTTTATTTCTACCATCGCTACCATCGCTCGAAGCGCTCCCCTCTCCTAACCCAGCGAAGCGAAGCGCTCCTCTCTCCCCAGCGAGCGAAGTGAGCCCTCTCCTCACCCTGCGAAGCGCTCCCTTCTCCTCACCCGGGTACGCTCCCTCTCCCTTCGCACTCTTCAGTCTCTTCCTTCTGTGCATCTCTCTCCCTTTCCCCTCCCTTCCTTCTGTGTGTCAGATTTTGTTCACTTTGTTTATTGCATATGTTCAATTTATTATTTTAAGTGTTCATTTTGTTTTGCTGTGCATCAGACTTTTGTGTTTATTTTATATGTCTCACTTTGTTAGTGTAGATGTTCACTTTGTTGGTGTAGATGTTCACTTTGTTCGTTCATATGTTCAATTTTACTTTTATGTGTTCAATTTGTTTTGCTGTGCGTCAGATTTTTGTGTTTATTTTATGTCTCACTTTGTTGATGTATATGTTCACTTTGTTCATTCATATGTTCATTTTGTTATTCCATATGTTCAATTTGTTTTGCTGTGTGTCAGAGTTCTGTGTTTATTTTATGTCTCACTTTGTTGGTGTATATGTTCACTTTGTTCATTCATATGTTCAATTTGTTATTCTATATGTTCAATTTGTTTTGCTGTGCGTCAGATTTCTGTGTTTATTTTATGTCTCACTTTGTTGGTGTATATGTTCACTTTGTTCTTTCATATGTTCAATTTGTTATTCTATATGTTCAATTTGTTTTGCTGTGCGTCAGATTTCTGTGTTTATTTTGTCTCACTTTGTTGGTGTATATGTTCACTTTGTTCATTCATATGTTCAATTTGTTATTCTATATGTTCAATTTGTTTTGCTGTGCGTCAGATTTATGTGTTTATTTTATGTCTCACTTTGTTGGTGTATATGTTCACTTTGTTCTTTCATATGTTCAATTTGTTATTCTATATGTTCAATTTGTTTTGTTGCTTGTCAGATTTATGTGTTTATTTTATATCTCACTTTGTTAGTGTATATGTTCACTTTGTTCATTCATATGTTCAATTTGTTTTACATTCTCACTATTTGATGGAAAAGGAATCATTGATGAAGGAGACAGAGGAAAGACAGAGAAGAGAAGAAAAGGCATGGAGGTAGAAGGAGAGTGAAGAGGGACGGAGGGGAGTGTGGCAGAGAAGGGAAGAGAAGAGGTGGAGAAGATGAACGCGCTAGGGAAGGAGGGGAGCGCGCGGGAGGGGAGGAGAGCGCATCTGAAGAGGAGGGGAGCGCGCGGGAGGAAAATTGAGGTTAGCGATGGTAGCGATTGCATAAATCGCGATGGTGGTTATAATTTCTGTTTTTAAATTAAATGTCTATGAAAGACCCCAAATCGGGTTTCGAACCTGCGACCTTTCACTTAAGGAGTCAAGGAGTATTACTCTTTATCACTAGACTAAGAGCTGGTTCTCAGGAGAGACGAACATTATTATTTTGGTTCTTCGGCTTATTGTTTTATTTTTTTTCAAAAATTAATCTTTCAGCCCGAATCTTAGCTAACATAACTAAGCCTTAATAATTCCATAAGTTTTATACTTAACTCAGTTTAGTTATGAGATCCCTAAGGCGAATTTTTTCTGTTCAACAAATTCTAAAGAAAGTCCTTTACATGGTTTTGATATGTAGTGAAATGATTAGAAGCATAATCGTTGTGTTAAGATCATGTGCTAACTGAGAATCAATTAGCTGATATTCGCAGAGCGCCTTCTACTTGACTCTACCATGCTGAAATCAGAATATAGGATAAGCATAAATTGTTGTCAATTGGTAAAGGGAGGAAATAAAAATAGAGGAGGAATGTCAGAATTTGCAAATTGTCCTGAACTGATCGAACTGGCCAATCTTATAAAGACCGTCAAGGCAAAGAACTAAAGCTTCAAATAAGAAATATAAATTATATAATGAAGATAATTTTGTTAACTATGGGTAATGGGCTTAGAAAAGGCCCACTATAGTACAGAAAAACAAATTCTTCGTATAAACGAACGATGTGAGGCCCAAACTTGGGATTCCAATACCCACTGGCACTGCAAAGGGTACAGTCCAAAGAACTAACAGGAATTATAAGTGTCATCGGCAAATATATCATCCCAGCCATCGCTACTATGTGTTACAAATGTTCAGTTTAATAATAAGAAGTGTTCAGTTTAATGCGCCGGAATCGTGCTAGAGTCAGAGTCGCGCGTGGTCAAGAGGTGCGCTAGGAGGCAGGGGTAGAATCGGAAAAAATTTAATTTGAACCGGATCGGTTCATTTCCAATTCTAATTTTTACATGTATTTTTTGTCCGGTTCGTGACCTCTTCGCTTGGTTTTTTTCCTTATAACAGTTGTATTTCTGTTGCAACTAACTGAACATTTATACTTATTAAACTGAACATTAGTACTTATTAAACTGAACATTCGTACTTACTAAACTAAAAATTTATACTTAATAAAATAAACATGTTTGCTCATAACATTTATATTTTCTGTTGCAACTAACTGAATAGTTATACTCAATTAATTGAACATTTGTATTGACCAAACTGAACTTTTGACAAAAAAAAAAATCAAAATGAACATATTTGATATAGCAAACACTTATAAAATAGTGAAAAATTCAACTACAAAGTGAACATTTGTAATATTAAAGTAAACACTTATAATAACTAACTGAACAAAAAACACGCGCTGGGTGAGTAGAGGGGTCAGAGCGCTAGTTGAGGCGCTGTGCAGAGCGATGGTTCGGATGGCACAGAGTGCGATGGCAGTAATCAATTTCCAAGAACTAAAGCTTCAAATAAGAAATATAAATTATATAATGAAGATAATTTTGTTAACTATGGGTAATGGGCTTAGAAAAGGCCCACTATAGTACATAAAAACAAATTCTTCGTATAAACGAACGATGTGAGGCCCAAACTTAGGATTCCAATACCCACTGGCACTGCAAAGGGTACAGTCCATAAGTCCAAAACTGTTTTGAAGGCATGATTACCGATTGTTACAGGTGATTTCTTTTGTTCTCAACTTAAAGTTGGTTTTCTTTTCCTCTAATCGAAAAGAATTAGCAGAAAGACTGGCTTTGTGATTGGAAAAATTTTGTAGGCAATCCTATGCATGTTGTGTTGGCATCTGGAATCCTATGCATGTATTGTGAGAAATGTACTTTGTAGACCTGCTGATGTCAGCATCAACAGGTCAGGTCATCAGACAGTAATACAGCGTGTTAGACCGAATAATCCAACAACTTGTTTGTTTATCAGTTCTTCTGAGGACATTCTGTGTTGTGAGAAGTAGCATTTTGAGACAGGTGGACAACACTAGAGATTGGTTTGTAGCGCCGAAAAATTTAAAAATAATATTAAATTAATATAATATATTAAAAATAATATCAATATAATAATATTTTTTTAAATAGTATCACAAGATCGGAATCTGGGATTTCGATCGTAATTACGGAATTCCGGATACCGATCTTATCTAAGATCAGAATCCGGGATTCCGATCTTAGCTAACTACTCATTTAAATATTATTTTTAATATTTAAAGCTAAGATCGGAATCCCGGATTCCAATCTTAGCTTTAAATATTAGAAATAATATTTAAAATAATATTTAATTAATTTATTTAATTAAATATAAATTTAATTAAAATATAAATAATTATTTTATTTAATTAAAAAAATGAATAATTAAGTTATAAATTTTTTATTTTTAATTAATTTACATTAAAATTATAAATTTTTAAACAACCATTTGATCTGCGTCTCGGGTGTCGTCATCTATATAGCCAATAAAAGACTCGGGAGTTTGTTGTACGAATCTTCCCACGATCCGAAAAGACGTTCGATTGCTCTCTCTCGCCCATGCTAAATCTTGTTATAAGTGGGTACCAAATTCGGGTATTCTTTCTCCAATAGAGATTTCACGCCCGGTAAGAAAATACCGACATCTCTCTTTACTGCATTTCTGATACAGTTGGCAATAACTTCAGCCGTTAGATTATCATGCATGAAGTCTCCAGCCCTTCTTACGCATGTAGGGGTGTACAAAAAAACCGTGAATCCGTTCAACCCACCCGACCCGAACCGTTTTTTACCGGGTTAACATGATGTTGGGTTGGGTACGGGTTCTAAGTTTGACAAACCCGATACTTCGGGTTGGGTTGCAGATTTTGTACTAGTAAACCCGTGTATAGTTCAACCCACCCGTTTGTCATTATTTATTCCTCTTTGTCTCACTTTTTCTCATGTCCTTACTCAAATATCTCTTATTTCATGAAGTTTCGATGTCCTCCATAGGCATGCACGTCCTCTATTCCTCTCACAATGACTCGAAAGTTGAAAGATGATTCAAATGCGTCTCTAATTTGCCTCGAACTAAATCGTAATAGCCACAAAATGATTTTTATATGTATTAAATAAATTAATTAAATAAATAAATTAAATTTATATTTAATTAAATTTATATTTAATTAAATAAATTAATTAAATTTATATTTAATTAAATAAATTAATTAAATTTATATTTAATTAAATTAATAAATTAATTAAAATATTATTTTTAAATATTATTTCTAATATTTAAAGCTAAGATCGGAATTCGGGATTCCGATCTTAGCTAAGATCGGTATCCGGGATTCCGTAATTGTGGTCGGAATCTCAGATTCCGATCTTGCGATACTATTTAAAAAAATATTATTATATTGATATTATTTTTAATATATAATATTAATTTATATTATTTTTAAATTTTTTGGTTTGTAGCGTTTAGATTAGAGATGGAGTAATTAAATTTGATATCTTTTAGTAGCAGACCACTTACTCGTTGTCCTTGCTATTAAATTTATCAATTTGATTTTCATCATGTCGCACTAAAGGAGATGGCCATTTTATTTGCCACTGGAGACGTATTAAATTGACTTTTATGCTAGTGAGTCACAATTTAGGTGGTACAATGTGATAGCATGTAGTCTTTGATGACAGCTTCCATAACTAGTCTTGAAGTGAACACATAAAAAAATTGATATTTTGCAGCACCTTTCAATCTGCCGGCCACCATCTGATACCTTTTGCTTCATGAGTGGTGATAGAAGTTTCCAATATCTACGATTATACTTTGATCAGAATGCTTCACACTTCTGTATTTATTTATTAATTTTTTAATCACATGTATATAGCTCCCTCCTTTTGCTAGGAACATAAGGGTTTGCTTGCGATTGGCAAATTTATAATTATAACTCATTTTTAGTTCACAAAAAAGTCTTTTAAGTCTAAAATGAAGCAACTCAAAATTTGTGGTATGAATCGTATGATGCCTTACCATATTATGTGGAAAGTAATATTACTTTCCAGAAAAGTAAATGATTTAGGGTATGAAACATGGTACTATAAGTGGGGAGTAAAGCATATCCTTTTTTGCACTATATTTCTCATTCTGAGGGCAACAGCCTGAAGGGACTGGGGTTCTGACCAGTTCTTTTGATGAAGAAATAAAGGCGAAGAAATGGGACCAGAGACCTATATCTTAATAAATGGAATTGTCCTATTTTGTTGTTTGCACGTATCAAAAAATGCCACCATCTGAATCAATAATGGTTTTTACTAAGAATAGATGCTTAGGGGAGCTCAATTAAATGATCTTCTTTATGGATAGAGACTGTTTCATTGTCTGCATTAGAAGCTGAAGTAGCTGTCAAGCTTTGCAATCGCATGAAGGGAATTGCTTGCTTGTGCCCGCAAATAATGGGAAATCATTCCAGCCCATATATAAAGCAAGCAATTAAAACAATTTTCTTACTGGAATAGGATGTTTCGAAATGTGGTGAATAAGAATATAATAGCTTATTTCGAACAAGGGTGGTGAATAAAGAAAGGATGAAAAATTGCTTATTTCTAAATTAAAAAATTTTGTTTGGGTGGTTAGTTAAAAATAAGAACAAGAAAAATATATAAAAAATAATGATTTATTGTTGGATGGTTATCTTGTTACAATCTAGTTCCAACATTTTGTTGGAAATAGAACAATGGTCTAAATAAACTATTCCGCTTTTTTAAAAATGTGTTTGATAACCTTTAGAATTAGCAATTCCGAATAAGAACTTATTCCAATGTATTTTGCCAATGTGAACCCCAAGTCTCTAGTTAACTTAGAATGCATACAAAACAGAGACCACTGTTTGTGTTATTAATGTTAATGAGTGTGGTCGGAAGCAGTGTATCAACCTTAATCATTGTTAAAGACATAGAAGCAATCATTGTAGTTATAGTTACCTACCAATATAATATGCAAAGATGTCTTTGTATATCACAATGATTCTTTCAAATGGGCACATCAGCATTAGAAGATAAGTTCAAGTGGCCTCTCACTTACATATATAAAAATAAAAAATTGACCTTTCACCAAGTTGAAACTATTTGATCATGAGGGAATAAATTAGTTTTTTTATATGTTCAACTCTTCAAAGATCAAAGAAAGAGATAGATTCTAATACTATTTCATTATTATTTGATTGCTTAATTATACAAAACATTGTACTGTTCCTCACAAGTATCTGACCAGCATCGCAAGTACAGAGGTAACATTTCTGCACTAACAAAGCAAGAATTTTTTATAGAAATGGATTGTAAGATAAATGGATTGGTCTTACAACCAAGTTTTATTATGTACAGTAAGCAATAGTAAGTGGAAAAATATGACTAATCTAGCATTTTTTCGATCTTAAACAAGAACCAGAAGGATTCATCAAACAGATAACAATTTTTTTTTTTCCTACTTTCCCTACATCAAACCATATTCACAAATTATTTTCCTTTTTCTTTCTTTCTTCCATTTCTTTACTGCTTTCAAAGGTAATCATTCTGCCAAGTAAAAAATAGCAGACTCACCACATGACAATAATACTGAGGAAAAGAGGGGGGAAAAAACACAGATTTTAGGCAACCTCACTCGTTTCAGTTATTGGTTGAGAGATCATGTTTTGCCAGTTAAAAATTCAAAACTAGGATCGATCGGAACAGTTTGATTGTTTTATAACAACTGTAGGTGCAATCCGGCAATGCCGAGTCCGGTGCTCTTGGATAAGCTCAGCAGCAACCTTATCCAATATCTCCTTGTTGGTGCTGTCTGCAAACCGTTTACCCGCAAACAGCACCGACTCCACATTCTTCTGCTTCAACATATGCTCTGCTGTTTCTTCGAGAGCAATCGGGTCTATAGAACCTGAACCCAAATGGCAGTCTGGATCCATTTTGTACGCCGAGGTGCTTGGAGCACTGTATGCCTGTGAAACAGCATAAACAACAATTGTCAAATAACAGCAAACAAAGCAGACTGGATAATTTATAATTTAAATGGTACTAAGTAAAATCTAAACCTTAATATTATTTTTATCTATTCAACCTAATCACCATTTACTACCAAATATTGATTTCTTAGCCAGGCCAAATAATTTAAAAATTATAGCTTGCAACCAAAGCATATCAATCGTTCATATCCAAGCTCCATTAAATCATTAATTAACAAAACCCCCGAGATCTAATGAGTTACAACATGTAATTAGAAAATTATATTCCTACCGTAAACATCTCCATTACGACAAATAGCCAACTGATTCAACTGTTTTGACTAATCCAATTTTTAAATATTGACTTGTTATCTAACTCAAACAATTTTCATACTTTAGCTTCAACCAAAGCATACACACCAGCCATATCAAAGCTGTCTATATTACATCCAAGACATAGTTCCCAATAAGTTTTAAAAGTTTTAGTTAGGAAATACTTTTACTCCAAACATACCATAACATGTCCCCCTTGTTGTTCAAATGTACCAGTCACAATGGGCATGTTTAAAATACACTAGTATGGTAACTTCAACATTTCATTTCATTTTCCTTCGTTTAACTTCTATAACGAAGAGCTAACAATTCTCAGTTACATATGTGTTATGAGCTTTGATTGGGAATAGAATACAGAGAAGGGATAAGAGAGATAGAGATAAAGAGAAAGACTATTTGTTATTGATTTCTGCTTAATTTCTCATACAATACTTCAGCTCAATATATAGAGCATTTCTAATATGGAAATAACTAAAAATACAGCAACAATCGTAAACTAAGGAAAGATGCATAATAAGGAAAGATACATAATATCAGATTATATTTAATAAATCTGATTTTAATGGAAACTAGAATCTAAATTATATAATCTATTATATTATTTCCTTGGCTCATAACATTTCCCCCCTCCATGAGGTTCAGCTTGTCCTCAAGCTGAAAAAAATGCAAATATTATCCAGGCGCTCCTTGGATAGTCAACAATGATGAATTCTCATATTCATCATCGTTCATGACTAGTAGAAAGAATAGCATCTTCTTTGTGTATTGCTCATCACAATTGAAGCACAAGCCCTTCTGTTGTTGTCTCTCAGCCATCTCAAATGAGATGGGACGACATAAAGTACGTTGACATGGTAGCGCCATCAGTTCAGGAGGTTCAAGAAAAATACTTGTGGCAGGGGTCATGCAGTAGCAACACTCCAAAGCATGAGCTAAGCTCATGGCATGTTGCAGGTCAAAATGCTTATGTAATTCGACATCAGTTCGAAGAGGGTTTGAGAGGCCATCGGTGAAAACGTGCATTTGTTGAGTTGGAGTAACCAAATCAACAGTGAAAATATGCATCTGTGTAGTTGGAGTAACCAAATCAGCGGTGGCGCGAGATTGTGGACGGTGGTTCTCATCTGTTTTGGGAGGATGCTCTAATGCGAGCAAACGATCTTCAAACAGAGTTAGGCGACGCATGATCTCGTTCTGACCATGGAGAAGCTGTTGGAAGGCAACAAAGACATCGAAGGGTGGGATCTTATCATTGGACATCTTGACTGTTTGGATCTTTTTGGTCTCTGATACCAAATTGTTATGAGCTTTGATTGGGAATAGAATACAGAGAAGGGATAAGAGAGATAGAGATAAAGAGAAAGACTATTTGTTATTGATTTCTGCTTAATTTCTCATACAATACTTCAGCTCAATATATAGAGCATTTCTAATATGGAAATAACTAAAAATACAGCAACAATCGTAAACTAAGGAAAGATGCATAATAAGGAAAGATACATAATATCAGATTATATTTAATAAATCTGATTTTAATGGAAACTAGAATCTAAATTATATAATCTACTATATTATTTCCTTGGCTCATAACAATATGCACTGAATTTCATTTCATTGAGTTTGAGTTGCTGCTCGATCAACTTGATAAACCAGATTGCATATTGCGAGTTTGCGACACACATCATATCTTATGGCACCAGGCCTGGTACATGATATTTACTGTCGAGGACCAATGTTATCATCTAAATCATGTTTTAGGCTAAGCATCTAATTTGAGATTTTTATGACCTAAATTAAATACTAAAACTCATAGTTTCCATACCCGTAATAAAGGTCCAGTTACTGAAGCAAACAGTATTCATAAGTTTGATCTCTCCTATAATGCACCAATGGAGAGAACATCATTATCTTACACTAGATGAGTCTGTGATGAGAGACAACTCATCTGAGAAAGAATCAGCCACACAGTTTTAGCCCCCACAAAAGCTATTTAAAATATGAAATGAAAAAGCCCTCTTCATCTATTATACGGTGGTTAACACTAAGAGCCAACTAGAGTCTTATTAGCAATAAACTGTACCAAATTTGACCTAATCAAGAACTGTCTCAAAAAAAAAATGGCACTTTAGCATTACCTGAGAAGACAAAATCCACCCATTATAAAATGCTTACTCTTGCAAAAATATAAATAAGAATAATAAAGTAATTAATTAATACCTGAATTCTGACATAGTTGGCGGCACGGTGTTGGCCGAATGCCATGGCCACAGCATGGTCCACAAATTCGGCTGCCCCATCAGCTGCAATCCTTGCCACAGGCTGGGCCCAGTCCTTCTGCCCCCACCTCCTCCAGTCACCTCCTGCCAATTCGCTGCCACCCCCGGACCCACAACCCAGTGAAATCACCAGTATATCTTCAACCCCTCTTACGAACGGGAACTCCTGCTTGTTGTGCAACACATGAGTTATGGCAACAGATGCAGGGTTGCTCATCACCAAACCACCATCTATGCCAAAGCAAACTGTTTTTCCATCTATAGACCGGGTTTCCTCAGGTTCAAATCGGCCTGGCTCTGCCCAGGTGGCCCGACCCACTTCCCATAGTCTGAAATCATAACTCTCAGATTCAATCGCATCAGCCCGTGAAAAAACAAATGGTGCAGATGTTTGTAGGTCATAACAAGGGATCAGAACCGGCTTAAGTGTGTCTTTGAGAGTGAGATTTTCACCAAACAGTTGTTTCATAGCAGCTTCCATGGCCTTTGTAGTTGAATCGTGAGTTCTATTTCTCTGCCAGAAAAAACCACCTCTCTTGTTGTGGGTCTTCTGACCCAGTAACTTTGGCCACCAACTAGTCAAAAAGCGCCATGTGTCATCAGCAGTGAATAGCGGGCGGGACCCATTATCAGAGGAGAAGAGCATGGCTGACAAAACACCCCCTACACCAGTGCCGGCAGCCAAATCAAAATAATCTGAAATTCTAGCTTGTGGGTTGCTTGATTTTAACCGGAGGGTTTGCTCAAGGTAAGAAAGGGCTTTGCTTGCCATGATTCCACCATGGATGGAGGGGTTGCCATCAATGGAGAGGATGCAAACACGGCCCCGCTGGAGAGAAAGAGGTTGCGGCTGTGGAGGTGGCGGCGCTGGCTCTTTCTGAAGGTACAACAATTTTGTCGGATCGGTGTATCCAAAAAGGAATTTGCTTTCTAAAATTGAGAATATCTCATAGCTCAGCTTGTCTGTGCTGTTGTTGGTTTGATTGTGAGCGTTGGTGTCGTGCACCTCCTTTATCGCCATTTCCTCCTTCGAATTCATTGCCACATAAATTTCTCTGGAAATCAAGGCCAATAAATTTTCAATGTTTTAAAGAGGAAGAATTCTATAAGATGAATCAATTTGTAAAACAAACATGGAAAGAAAAAAGCTTAGAGCTAAACATGCAATTCTAATTTGTGAAAGAGAAGGATCATAAAATTGGTTTGTATTCAAAAACGGATAACAGAATCTAAGAAGATTATATATAGAAGTAGTCGCTACCGAAATATAGGAAGAAACGAAGTTGGATTTCACTTGTACTCCTCTCTAACCGCTTTCTTCTCCAACGGGTTTTCTCGTTTCATGTCTCTTTGGAAAGCATGCGTGCAATCGAAAGGGAAAGGATGATTTTAGAAAGAGAGAGAAAGAGAAAACAAAAAAGACGAAACGAGGGGGTTTTGCGCTTTAATGTCTCCCCTTTTTTTGAGTTCAGATCTGGTGCCGCGCGGCACACCGTGTAGCGCGGCACCGTAGCCGTCTGATCAAGATCCAATGGACAAGGGAGCTCCGTGCATGTAACCTAGATTGATAGGTCCGTAAAAAATGAACCGTCCGATCAAGATCAGACGGCCCGTACGCGCGCTACACGGTGTCCCGCGCTACACGGGATTCGGGTCCCTTTTTCTCCGGCTATTATCGTTGAATTTCTCTATCCCTCTCTTTTGCTTCTTTATCTGCTTACACCTGGTGTGCATTTAACTCGTACACCGAAGCCAATAAAACCCATGTCACTAGAGCCGACAAAAAATAATATGTATTATGTAACAAACAATTTTGTATGTTCGAATTTAACAAAACTCCAAATAATATGTATTATGTAATTGTATTATTTAATTTTAATATTTAATACTTTATTTAATATATAAATTACATATTCATTTCTTATGTATGCATATTAACGACTTTAAAATGTTATTATAAAGTCTCCGTTTGGATGGTGCTAGGAATAAGAGAATAGTCTCTTTCTAGGCGTAAATTTATTCCTAACCATCTAAATACTTCACAAAGTTATACACTTCTCAATATTATTCCTCTTATTCTTAAGCAATCCAAACATAGCCAAAATAAATAAAATAATAGTTTATAAATAAAATTAATAAAATGAATTAATTTGCACTTTACTTAAAAATATAAAAATATTATTAATAAATAATTTTGTATAAGACTTGATTGTAGCTGGTATTTGATTAATTTCTGTTCAACAAAATCTAATTAATTTCAAATCGAACTTGATCTCCGCTGTTATGTCATTAGAAGGTTTCAGTATTAATTTGTACGTACACACCATGTCTATACACCAAATCTAACATTTTCTGACGGCCACAATATGCGACGAATTAATCCGACTGGAATGTGTAATTAAATGACTGTTTGAATTGAACGTTGGAAAAAAGGACAGTTTGCAATAACTCCGCGCACCACAGCTTATACAATAGTTTACTCGGAATGACGTGGCACAGTTGTATTAGACCAATTTATTTAATGCGACGATCCGACCAATGTAAAGCTGGTCTTTCACGGTATAGTACAAATATACTGTAAATAATCAAATGATAGTTTGCCCTTTCTGAGAAAATCGGATGACGGCAGACCGTTTCTAGACTGGTCAAAGGACAGATCGAACGGTCTAGATCCGCCACACGTATGCGAGATTCTCGGGTGGGGTCTTAGAAAGAGGTCGCACTCTGTGGGCCCACCTCTGCCGCCTCGTATTTTTTTTTATAATTTATATTAATAAGGGAGGTTTGTTAATTAATCTTGCACTAGAAAAAGTAATACCTGCGTGATTGAAAATGCTTTTATAGAAAATTTAAAACTGGCGGATGCTTGATTGCTCTACGTCGCAACTCTCCATACAAAGCAAGAAAGCATTAGAGGAATTTAGAGCATCTTCCTTAGATACTGCAAATATCGATTTGAGTCATTTGACGATTATATTCTATTAATAAAGGGTGTGTTTGGCAACGGAATGAATAAGCTTATTCCGAATAAGACTTATTCGGAATGTTGCCAAACGTCTTTTGAATAAGGCTTATTCCGAATAAGGCTTATTCAAACCCCTTATTCTAATACCACCTCAGCTCTTATTCGGAATAAGAGAAGAGAGGAGAGAGGAGAGAAAAGCTTATTCCAAAAGTTGAATAAGCTTATTCCGGCGGTTGCCAAACACACCCAAAGGCTCCGTTTGGATGCGTTGAGAATAAGGTAGGAAGAAGGAAGAAGGGAAGAAATTTATTGGGAAGGGATAAATTTATTGGGAAGGGATAAATTTATTGGGAAGTGTGTAACTTTTGTGAAGAGTTTGGATGGTTAGAAATAAATTTATTGGTAAAAAGTGGTTATTCCTTATTCCTTATTCCGGAAAGAAGCCATCCAAACGAAGCCAAAGATATTGAATAATTGTGTTTAGTAAATTTTGTCAAATTAATTATGTATTATTGAAAATATTATATCCTTTTTTTTACAATTGCTTTTATAAGTGCTGTAATTATCTACACATGCTATTGCAGGAAATTATTCTCTTTATCATATTAGTGGGTCCCACAACTGAAACTACAAGTATAGAATGATAAAAATTAATTAATAATTGTTAATTTTGCTTATGGGAAAATAGATGCAGTAAGCATGCTGATGTGGGTATGCAATTTTGCTAAATTTGAGGCGGTGCCAAAAAAAGGGCCTAAAAGTATCAAACAACATGTATGTTATACTCTCTCTTATGTATTAAAAAAGGCCCGATTCGTTGATCGCCTGAAATAATTTTAAAGTTATGAACTTTTGATATCTCGACAGCTCATTACAACATTCCAAAAGAAAAAAAAAGAGTTCTAATATCTTGTGCAAAAAATATAATAATTTTATACAAGTTGTCCATGCGAGAGGTAACTGACACAAATTGTATACTTGCCGATTTTTATTTCAATATAATTTTGGCCTTAATTACCTGAACAACTGTACGGGAAGCTCTTGGCTAGGAAAGTATAAAATTGAAACAAGTAGATGCTATTCCAATTTAAAAATGATGATTAAAAAAATGACATCGTATAAAAAGATCAAATTTTCCAAAATGTATTTTATTACCAATAAAGACAGATTTAGTCCAATAAATGGGATCAGTGTACCCAATATTTGTCTGAATCGTACACATGTAATTTCTTTTGTATTACACATGCAATATTTATAACAAAATTTTTATTTGACCTCTAAAAATATAAATATCATTTCACTATCGATCTTCATATATTAATAATTTTGAAATAATAATTGTAGTAGTACCGTATCATTTGACTCTCATTTAACTTTAAGATATATTTTTTTAACTCTGCTTATGGTCAATAAGCCAATTAATAACTTATATGCAATGGAAATTTAAGCAATCTGATGAGTACTTTTATTCTATGAAAACAACTTTAGGTTTACCCAAATTTAAATAAAAAAATACTCCATTTCCAGGGGCTTTTCTACAGTGATTTTGATGACGTCATCATTACGTCATCCGATCAATCTTGACCGTTGGATCTTTCCAACTTTTTTTTTTTTTTGGCAATTTTTCCAACTTTTTCTTCGTCTTCGATCTTTCCGTCTTTTTTGTTAGAAGCAACACTCTTCTCCACGCGAAATCTCTAACCCCACCTTTTCTCTTTCTCTCTTCCACGAGGGTTCTCCGATTTTTTTCTCGATTCTTCTCAAGTCAAGGTCTCTGAGATGGGAGGAAAGGAGCACAACAGCCTCCTCTGACTCTCTCGCACATCTTTCCGACTTGCTTCTTCTCCATCCTCTCTTCATCTCTCTGGTTTGATTTTTGAAGGATACCCGAAGTAGTTGTCTCTGTTGGACTGTAGCGATTGGGGGGAGAGAGAGAGAGAGAGCGCGCAATTGACGGCGAGGGCTCCTCTTCTTCTTTTGTTCTCAGGTATGGTTCTTTCTGCCATTTGCCTTTTATTGTCGGGTTTTTTTTGTTTTGGCTAACCATCAATAAGAATGATGGTTTCAACTTCTGATCAAGCTCTAGCGCTGCTTATTTGACAAATTTTGTCTTTTGCCTTTCATTTTTCTTTCTGTCGTTTCTCTTTCATTGTTGGCAAATTTTATTTATTTTCAAGATATGGTATGGAAGGGGAAAGAGAAAAAAAGATAGATACGAGAGATGAGAAAAACCGCTTGGAACACATTGAATATTAATCGTTGAGTCCTTTGAACTAATTTCTTACTGTTAATGTGGCTGTAAATTGAAAACGTCGTTGCTGATGCAGGAAGGGGTTTATATATAGGGGGCAAGAAGAGAGAAAAGGAGTCACTTCTCTGAGCAGGATAGGGAGCACCGAAGAAATCCATCATCAAATGTAAATATTGCAGTTTAGTATATTTATGTTACACAAGTACCAGTCAGAAACATTCCTATGCTAAGCTGGAATGTGCAATATCCATTTTTCTGGTAATCAAACAATATACAAACTTTTTACAGTTTTGTTTCGTATCTTTTGTTTTTGTTTTTACCCTAAATTTTTGCTTATTCACTATGTGTTGTATTTTCTAGAAACCTGCAAAGAAGCCTGCTACAGCTGTTAAGAGGTATACGCCAGTAGTTACTAATAGGTGAAAAAAGGGAAATCAACGTGCATGCTAGAGAGGGCATGTAATAAAATCATGATGTCCCAGTTGCAAACTGAAAGAAGGGTGTAGCTTATGAGTTCTTTGAGGTGAGCATCTTGCTAGAAATTGCCATAATATGTTTCAGGAGATCAGCATGGGGTAAGCATGCTTGGTTTTTGTGAGTTTAGTTTGTTAGTGAATAATCGCAACTGAGAGGTGATGTGATGTTGTTGTTTTATGTTTGTTAGAATTCTTACAAATTTAGACTAATTATTGGCTCACTCGATTGATGGTGGAGCCAAACACGACAAGGCAGAGGTGCTAAAGGGATAAACTGAGGTGGGGCTTATCTCTTGAAAGAATGAATTGTACTATCCTGCATTGTTCCCTCTTCTTTCCTCCTCTTTCGTGTGCTGATTTCTTCAAAAATTATCTTTTATATGTTTCATGTACAGGGATAGAACATTTGTCATGAGGTGGTCAAATTATTTTCGTTGTTTGGAGGTTTTTAGTACCATCAGCTGCACCAAAATGGAAAAAGCAATGTCAAAATTCTAGATAAATTTCTTTGTTTACTAAGTTGCTCATTAAAACTAAGCCTAATTTAATAATTTCAGAGTGAAGAAAAAACATGGAAAGTGCATCTGCAGTTGAAGTGCAACAAGCTGGGTGGTCAAATGAACTTCTAAATAATCAGCATGGATGATATAAAAATTGAACACATTCCCATGGTTTGCTACTGATGAAGTTACTAAAGCGATGCCGAGACCCAACTGGGTGGTCAAACCAGTACCTTAGGTGTATCACTTCAGCTGACCTACTAGTTAACTACTGAGTATGCCTCGCTACTTTAATGAATTTGGACAAAGTAAGGCAATCAGCTCAATGTTCATAACGTATTTAAAAGCAACAAAAATTACATTAATATCTTTTTCAATTTCAGATTTTCAAGGAACGCTACTCAATGTTAGCAAGAATGGTTTGAAGAAGTGCTTTTTATTCGATACTGGCAGTGTTTTTGAAGAGATAAGTCGTACCAGCAAGGGTTGACATGATGGACTCTCACTATGCCCACTCAAGAGAGAATGAGCATGCAATAGGTTAGTTTCTTACTATTATAATGCTCAGTAAATTGCCATGATTAGCATGTGCAAACTATGATGGTTTATTAATTGGCCTCCTCATAGGTATTATGCTCTTTTTTTCTTCGACGAAATTTAGAAACTTTCTATTCTACATACCATTAGTTTGATGTTTTTGACATGAACTTTGAGATGAAACTTTAATTGTTGATCTTACATGAAAATAGACCATTTGGATGTTTAAACTTGATATTGTTAGTTGAGTGCATAATTTTCAATTTTATGATTAAATACTCCTAATTAGCCATAAACAATCATGCACAAATACGGATCTTGCACTAAGCCATTCACACAAGAGAGAAAGGTTCAAGGTATACCTCTCTTGATGTAGTAATCAAGAGGCTCGAACCGGCTAGGTTGTAGGTGGTTGTGCTCGCGTCTAGCTCCCGCCTCCTTGTCGAATCGCCTCGAGTCCACTTGGTATTAACCAAATCCTCTACAAGTTATGCTAGTAACTTGGAGGAAATGCCTAATCCCTAGCTTTCCCAATCTTCTAGCAAATGAACTAATTGATTTGAGGAAGAGAGGGGGCTCAACACATGAGCTAATGGAGAGGGAGAGAAGGGAGGCGCCGGCCAAGAGAAGGGGGGGCGGCTAGGGTTTGTGGGGAGAGGAGGGAGAGGGATTTGCTACCATATACCCCTTTATATAGAGCTCAAACCCTACCTACCTCACATCACCTATTTACAACTTTGCCATCCCACCTACCACCATGTCATGGCCGGCCACATTATGGGCCCTTTATGGGCTATGTGCTTTGCCTCTTGGGTCCACTTAATCAACTATTAAATGGCCCTTTTTGTTGCTCCCAATTTGACTCCCTATTGGGCCTTTAATTAACTATTTAATTAAAGCCCTATTAAATGCATATGTGTTGAAATAAATAATTATTAACTTAATAATAATTATTTAGAGATTAGATAATGCATTAATTTATTTCTATATGATCCCTTTGATTTAATTAATTATAACGGTCTACAACGCTATTTAATTAATTAATCAACTCATCATATTTTGCAATACCAATTATTGCAAATAAATAAATAATGCAAGCATGGTTAAAACACCAATTCTGTGTGACCCTTTGAGGATTTATGCTACGTTGGACATGGAGTTAAATCGCTATTTAAATCCAATAATCATAAGCGGTATCTAGCAACACGTTATGATTCCCAATTCGCATAAATAGTGTACAGCTACAATATTTCAATCCTGCATAAGAGAATAAAAGTATATCTCTATTTTGATTCCTATGCCTCACGATATCATCGTATAATCCAAGATAGGAATGTGTCATTCTTGCAGATTATACGTTTCTTGATCTAGAGATAATTGTATCAGTTGCTAGCAAACAATCTATCTCCATCAAGGGGCCCAAACAGATATCGTCACTCACTAAGTGAATTAATGAGGGACATACGGTTTTCTTGACTATTTAACTTTTCCCCGCACAATTCAAGAGAACATAAATAACGTCCGTATAGCAGCCCTTATCGGGAATCAGCGGTAGACGATATTTATTGAACCTATCCTCATGTGGAAAAGATAAATATCTCAAACTTAGAATCAAAATCATAACGAAATAAATAATGACACCAAAACACAATCCATATATTTATTTCGTTGGGTCATGTCCTGTACTATGTTCAAATAACATAAACATATGCAATTAAGTTGGTTACTCTTAACCTTTGATTTATAGAACTTAATCAACACTTAACTTGCATACTAATCTTATTGATAATTAATGTTCCTTGTTAATTATCAAGATTATGGACGCTTTAGATTTATTGTTGTCATTTACTACTAAATGAATCACAGTGATCTATAATTCAGATCCTCAACCTGAATGAACTGTCAACACATAAATCAAGGAACAAATGATATAAAATCATCCATAACATAAAACCATAGAAGTAGCCAAAAAGATTGGCTTCTAGGACATATCTCTAACAATCTCCCACTTGGCCTAGAGTCAATCAACAGTGACTTCTAGCCAGTGTATAGTACTCAATGTAATATCCAAATATACATATCTCATACTAACGCCTAAATAAAAGATACAACTCAAAGCCAATCAGGCATACGCCTAATCCCCATGGATGCAACATGCAACTCATGCGCGGCTCGAGACAAAGGCTTTGTCAGAGGGTCCGCTGTGTTCGCGGCACCGTCCACCTTCTTGACCTTGACCCATCCGTCATTGACCAACTGACGGATGAGATGGAACCGTCGTAGAATGTGCCTAGTCTTCTGGTGAGACCTAGGCTCCTTGGACTGAGCTATGGCTCCCGTATTGTCGCAGTAGATATCCACTGGACCCGAGATGCTTGGAACCACCTCTAGCTCGGTCAAGAACTCCTTGATCCATACGGCCTCTTTTGCTGCTTCACCAGCCGCTAAGTATTCCGCTTCGGTGACGGAATCGGCCGTAGTATCTTGCTTGGAACTCTTCCAACTTACGGCACCACCATTAAGCAGAAATACAAAGCCGGACTGTGATTTGGAGTCATCTCGATCGGTTTGGAAACTAGCATCGGTGTAACCAGTTACAACGAGCTCTTGGTCTCCACCGTAAACGAGAATGCTCTCCTTGGTTCTCTTGAGATACTTGAGGATATTCTTGACTGCGGTCCAATGTGCCATGCCCGGGTTGGCTTGGTATCGACTAGTCACGCTAATCGGATGTGCCACATCGGGGCGAGTGCATAGCATGGCATACATAATCGATCCGACTACAGATGGATACTTGAATCGCTTCATGTACTCCCGATCTGTCTCCGTTGTCGGACCTTGAGTCTTGCTCAAGTAAATGCCATGTGACATAGGCAAGAATCCCTTCTTGGAATTCGCCATGTTGTGTTTTTGCAACACCTTGTCAATATATGCATCTTGGCTCAAACCTAACATCCTCTTTGATCTATCTCTATAGATCTTGATTCCTAGGATGTAGGCGGCCTCGCCCAAGTCTTTCATTGAGAACACTTTCTTCAATGAATCCTTGACTGCATTCAATTCGGGAATATCATTCCCGATCAAGAGTATATCGTCAACATATAGAACAAGAAACACAACCACGCTCCCACTAAACCTCTTGTAGACACAAGGTTCCTTTTCACTTTGAGAGAAGTTCAATTTCTTGACTTCCTCATCAAAGCGCTTGTTCCAACTCCGTGATGCTTGCTTCAATCCATAAATGGATCGTTGAAGCTTGCATACTTTGTTAGCATTCTTTGGATCCACAAAACACTCGGGTTGTGTCATATACACATCCTCTTCCAAATTTCCATTTAGGAAGGCGGTTTTGACATCCATTTGCCAAATCTCATAATCATAGAATGCGGCAATTGCTAACATGATCCGAATTGACTTGAACATGACGACGGGCGAGAAGGTTTCTTCATAGTCAATACCATGAATTTGCTTGTAACCTTTCGCTACAAGTCGTGCTTTGTAAATGGTCAAGTTGCCATCCATGTCGACCTTTCTCTTAAAGATCCACTTGTTCTCAACGGGTTTTACTCCGTTGGGAAGGTCAACCAAGGTCCATACCTTGTTGTCATACATGGATTGCATTTCGGATTCCATGGCTTTTAGCCATTCCTTGGAGTCGGGTTTCTTTCTCATGTCATCAACGGTCAAAGGCTCATCGTTCTCCATAACGAGAACGTCGTGCAAACCTAAATATCTTATAGGTGGACGACTTGGCCTTGCCGATCTTCGTAGGGTAGAAGTTTGAGGTTCTTGAACTTGTTCCACAACGGTTTGTGGACTTTGTTCTTGAACTTCAAGTGAAGGTGCTTCCTCAACATCATCGACTCGCGATATGTTTGAGTTTTCATTTGAGGGAGCTTGTTCGTGAACCTCTTCTTCCACAACAACTTGTGGAACGGGTTCGGCTACAATCTCATTCGGTGCATCCACATTTTGTGCAACCTCATTTGGCACCATATTGGGAACAACTACATTGCCTACTTGAGGCATGCTTTGTTGTTGCGGTTCTTGAATTTCTTCAATCACCACGTTGCTCCCACTACTTCTTCTTGAGAGAAATTCTTTCTCCAAGAACACACCATAACGAGCAACAACTATCTTGTTCTCGTTGCGGTTATAGAAGTAGTAACCCTTCGTTTCCTTAGGGTATCCTACGAAATGACATTTGTCCGATTTGGGTCCAAGCTTATCGCTCACTAGCCTTTTCACATAAGCTTCACAACCCCAAATCTTGAGAAACGACATGCTTGGTTTCTTCTTAAACCAAAGCTCATAGGGCGTCTTCTCAACGGACTTTGATGGAACACGGTTTAATGTAAAAGTTGCGGTTTCAAGGGCGTATCCCCAAAAGGACATAGGCAAATCGGCTTGGCTCATCATTGATCGAACCATGTCAAGCAAAGTTCGATTCCTCCTTTCGGATACACCATTCCATTGTGGTGTTCCGGGTGGAGTGAGTTGTGGAACGATTCCACACTCCTTTAGATAGTTGCCAAACTCATGGCTCAAGTACTCACCACCTCGATCGGATCGTAAGACCTTGATCTTTCGACCAAGTTGGTTCTCAACTTCATTCTTAAATTCTTTGAACTTGTCAAAGGATTCGGATTTGTGACGCATCAAGTAGATATACCCGTATCTACTATGGTCATCGGTGAATGTGATGAAGTATGAATAACCACCACGCGCACAAATGCTCATAGGTCCACATACATCGGTATGTACAAGGTCTAACAAGTCATTTGCCCTTGTCCCTTTGTTAGGAAAAGGCGCTTTGGTCATCTTTCCCATCAAACAAGATTCGCATGTGTCAATTGGCTCGAAAGCGAATTGATCCAAGAGACCAACGGTTTGTAATCTCTTGATGCGTTTCTCATTGATATGACCTAAGCGGCAATGCCACATCAAAGTTGCATTCTCATGTGAAATCTTACGTTTCCTATTGTCATTCTCAACACTCAAGATAAGTCCGCTAGAATCAAGCACATAAAGACCATTCAATAAATGCGCATCACAAAAACGAACTTCATTTCGAAACAAGGTCAACAACTTGTTCTTTATTACAACATCAAAACCATCCATGTCCAAACAAGAGATAGAGATAATGTTTCGAGTGATAGAGGGAACCAAAAATACATCTTTTAGTTCCAACACAAAACCGGAAGGTAAAGTTAAATCCACGCTCCCAATGGCCATAGCGGAGATGCACGTGCCATTCCCGACGCGGAGTTGAACTTCACCTTTCTCGAGCCGCCTCCTACTCTTTAGAACCTGCACATTTCGACAAATGTGAGCACACGAACCGGTATCGAATACCAAATCGGTGTTAGAGGTAGCGAGAAGGGTTTCGATGACAAATATACCTGAAGAAGAAGGTTGGACAGTTCCCGCCTTCTTGTCGGCTAGGTACTTGGGGCAGTTTCTCCTCCAATGACCCTTGTTGCTACAGTAGTAGCAAACGGTCTCGGGAGTGGCCGGGTTCTTCTTCTTCTTGGAACCCACGGGAGCACCCTTGGCCGAACCTTGGGGCGTCACCGGGCCTTTGCCCTTCTTGGCTTTACGGCCTCGCTTCTTGATCTTCTTGCTCTTGTCACTCACGGCAAGAACATCCTTTGGGCCCTTCTCCTTCTTGAGACTATCCTCCGTCTCAACGAGCATGTTTTGGAGATCATCCATGCTCTTGTCCATGCCATTCATCCGGTAGTTCACAACAAAACCGGTGAAGCTCGGAGGGAGGGAGTTGAGAATGAAATCTTGAATCGCACCCGTAGGAAAGGGCGTATCAAGCTTTTCGAGCTGCCGAAACAACCCCGCCATCTTCATGACGTGTGGCCCGACTTCATGACCCTCCGCCAAGCGAGTGTTGGCGACGGCCTTGATGAGACGGGCCCTTTCGGTGCGGGCCTTGGTTTGGAACATGTTCTTGAGACGAGTGATCATTTCAAACACTTCATATCCACTATCGATGAACTCCTTTTGGAGTTCCGATTCCATGACCGCAACCATCAAGACCGACATCTCCATGTCGTCATTGACGTGCTTCTCATATTCCTCTTGCTTATCCTTTGGATCGGTGTCCTTAGGAGCAGAGGGAATCGGAGTGGAGAGGAGGTACTCCCTTTTTTCAAACCTAAAGGCAAGCCTTAGGTTGCGGTGCCAATCCAAGAAATTAGCACCGTTAAAGGCGAGTTTCTCTTTCTCAAGAAGAGAACGAAGCGTTAAAGAGGAGGAAGACATCTACAACAATTATCGAATTAAAGGTCAATTAGTTTTATGTTTTTAGTTTTAACAAAAGTAAAACTTTCACTACACTTTTAAAGTCCCTAAGTATAGTGATTTCCAAGACCCCTATTTTCATCAAAATGGACCTGCTATGGCACGTCATCCAAAATGATTAGATAAGGTAGGTTCTCCAACCAATCATCTTACCATGACTCTTGGTTCGCATGAGCGAACTCCGCCCCGATGTCCAAACTCTAGTTGGGTCCATCGAAAAGTCACTTCTCACTATTTGCTCCTTGCAAATCTTATCTATTTGCACCCCGACTACCGAATTGGCAATCATGACGTCCGCTTGGGCGGACCGCGCCATGAGTGACAATCGGCGTGAAGGGGATAGAGAGAAGGAGGGCGATTTAACTTATTCGTTTTAGTTTGGGACAAACAATTCATATGACACTTTGTTTGGTGGTCGTGTAAGCATACACCCATACCTAACCTAACAAGAGTAATCACATAAGCATCTCATAGTTGTGGGTTTGTATGGCTCCCGCTTGCATTAGTTTCGCCACATCGTCCATGGAGCAAAACTAATCTAATTCTTGCCCTCCCACTAAATTCTATAAGGATCTAAATCCTATATAAAATAAAGGTGCAAAATACATGTGAAAACATCCTATTCCCATCCTAACCTTAGGGGCATGCAAGCCTCACAAGTTACATCAAAAATTAATCAACAAATTAATTAATTAATGGCACCAAAGGCCGCATTACAAACATTCACACATGCATTCATTACAACCACAAGGCATTGAGTCTTGAGCCATACTAAACCCACTATCCACCTACAAAACAAAGTTAGCACATACAAGAACTTTGTTTCCAATTAACGATTTTCAAGCATCTTTGCGTATCGTTTGCCATAAGTAAATTCCGTGTACAAATCCTCAATTTTAAACAACAAAACTTGTTTAAATTCATTTAGAAAGTTCTTTCAACATCCCATAACAGAAAGGAGATCAAACAAGGAGTTTTCTAATTAATTTCAACTAGTTTGAATATTTAGAAAAACAGTAATTTATTAAAAACGTAACTAATGGAATCCAATAAAAGCAAAGGTTTTAGGTCTCCAAAAATTCTCAAATAAATTACTTAAGCTCCTTATCATAGTTGTGATTACCAGTAAAAATTTCAAGAAGAGATCTTACACCATCTGGGAGAATCAAAAATGACAAATCTCTTACAAGTGCACGAAACACCGTTATGAGATTTTCAGATTATCCTCTCAACCATTTGGTCTGTAAGACCACCTTCTAAACAGTTTTTATATATACAATATACATAGAAAAACTTGCTTAATCTATAGGCTAACTATTCATGAAAAGAAAACCACCAAGTTCAGTTCAAAAGGTTCGAGTTACATACTAAACAATCAACAAATTCTGTACTGGAACAGACTGTCGATCGAAATGTTTAAACCTAGTTGAAGGTCCAAATCTCCACGAAAAATTATGAAATTAATTTTCCTGGAATCCTAACTCAAAATAGAACAACTCCATTTAAACAGAAATTTTAAAGGAGTTCTCAGTTGGTACAGTTTATTAGAACAATCGATTTGCTCAACAAACTGGATCTGACAAGTTCTTCCTTTTCATACTTGAAAACCCACAAATTAATCTGAGCCATGCAACAAATTTTACATGCTCAGAAAGAGCTTCAAGTCCTCTTTAAATCTAGCCATAGAACACTGGTACTTATATTCAAAATATAAATCTTTCAAGCCATTCAAACAGGACAGTGCAAGCAGAAACTGGTTCTGCGCACTGTCGCCATTTTATTCACAGTAAATCCATACTAATTCAGAAAAATGTGAATCTAACGCCAAAAGAATCACAATCCACAGATCTACAACTTTCATGTAGATGGAAAAAACTTCCAGAGAACTTATCAAAGCGAAAAACGCGAAACAACACAGAAAATACCATTTGCAGACAGCAAACAAACGCATCATCTCTACTAATCCGTTAATTAGCCAATTTCTCTTAATTAAGTGTCAAAATAGCTTAAGTACGACCATGTGCTCTGATACCACTGTTAGTTGAGTGCATAATTTTCAATTTTATGATTAAATACTCCTAATTAGCCATAAACAATCATGCACAAATACGGATCTTGCACTAAGCCATTCACACAAGAGAGAAAGGTTCAAGGTATACCTCTCTTGATGTAGTAATCAAGAGGCTCGAACCGGCTAGGTTGTAGGTGGTTGTGCTCGCGTCTAGCTCCCGCCTCCTTGTCGAATCGCCTCGAGTCCACTTGGTATTAACCAAATCCTCTACAAGTTATGCTAGTAACTTGGAGGAAATGCCTAATCCCTAGCTTTCCCAATCTTCTAGCAAATGAACTAATTGATTTGAGGAAGAGAGGGGGCTCAACACATGAGCTAATGGAGAGGGAGAGAAGGGAGGCGCCGGCCAAGAGAAGGGGGGGCGGCTAGGGTTTGTGGGGAGAGGAGGGAGAGGGATTTGCTACCATATACCCCTTTATATAGAGCTCAAACCCTACCTACCTCACATCACCTATTTACAACTTTGCCATCCCACCTACCACCATGTCATGGCCGGCCACATTATGGGCCCTTTATGGGCTATGTGCTTTGCCTCTTGGGTCCACTTAATCAACTATTAAATGGCCCTTTTTGTTGCTCCCAATTTGACTCCCTATTGGGCCTTTAATTAACTATTTAATTAAAGCCCTATTAAATGCATATGTGTTGAAATAAATAATTATTAACTTAATAATAATTATTTAGAGATTAGATAATGCATTAATTTATTTCTATATGATCCCTTTGATTTAATTAATTATAACGGTCTACAACGCTATTTAATTAATTAATCAACTCATCATATTTTGCAATACCAATTATTGCAAATAAATAAATAATGCAAGCATGGTTAAAACACCAATTCTGTGTGACCCTTTGAGGATTTATGCTACGTTGGACATGGAGTTAAATCGCTATTTAAATCCAATAATCATAAGCGGTATCTAGCAACACGTTATGATTCCCAATTCGCATAAATAGTGTACAGCTACAATATTTCAATCCTGCATAAGAGAATAAAAGTATATCTCTATTTTGATTCCTATGCCTCACGATATCATCGTATAATCCAAGATAGGAATGTGTCATTCTTGCAGATTATACGTTTCTTGATCTAGAGATAATTGTATCAGTTGCTAGCAAACAATCTATCTCCATCAAGGGGCCCAAACAGATATCGTCACTCACTAAGTGAATTAATGAGGGACATACGGTTTTCTTGACTATTTAACTTTTCCCCGCACAATTCAAGAGAACATAAATAACGTCCGTATAGCAGCCCTTATCGGGAATCAGCGGTAGACGATATTTATTGAACCTATCCTCATGTGGAAAAGATAAATATCTCAAACTTAGAATCAAAATCATAACGAAATAAATAATGACACCAAAACACAATCCATATATTTATTTCGTTGGGTCATGTCCTGTACTATGTTCAAATAACATAAACATATGCAATTAAGTTGGTTACTCTTAACCTTTGATTTATAGAACTTAATCAACACTTAACTTGCATACTAATCTTATTGATAATTAATGTTCCTTGTTAATTATCAAGATTATGGACGCTTTAGATTTATTGTTGTCATTTACTACTAAATGAATCACAGTGATCTATAATTCAGATCCTCAACCTGAATGAACTGTCAACACATAAATCAAGGAACAAATGATATAAAATCATCCATAACATAAAACCATAGAAGTAGCCAAAAAGATTGGCCTCTAGGACATATCTCTAACAGATATATAATAAAACAGCTTTTCAAATCGCCATAAGGGGAAAAAAAATTGAAGTATATTAGCAGAGAAAGAAATAGCAGTTTCAAATTAAAAGAAACTTGACGGCATAGTTCAGAATCTGCTCTGTATATAATTATTATTTTCTTTCTATTGCTGTAACATCTCCAAAGATATTTCATGTGATTAATTTTAAATTTTCTTATAATATGTGTGTGTTATTTCATATTTCTTAAGCAGATGATCAGGATGCCTCGCTCATAGAGTTAGTTCATGTAGACTTAATTACTTGAGAGCAATTGTGCCTCTCGATTTAATACATTTGTTATAAACAATTCCTTTCCAATCCTACCTCTGAATGTGTTATTTTAGAACAATGTATGTTTTCATTGTAGGAGGAGAAGATAGTTATGGCAACGAGGGGGGAAAGTAGTCGCCTTTTCGTGGTTGGATAGATACTGGCATAGGCGAGTTTAAATGGATCAAATGGGGTGCAATGTCACCCATTTATTTTTTACAATCAAATACTTTTATATGTAAATTTATTGTTATATGGACAATTTTTCTAAGAAGTCCACTATTTGAACCCCATAAAAATACAAATAAAACTCCATTGTTGACCCAATAATTAAAATTAAAATTTTTTGACATGAAAATTCTATTGATATTGATAAAAGTTAATTAATTAATCTTTCATTTATCTGAATGAACCCCATTCCAAATTTTTCTAGCCTCGCCATTGGATACTGGTATCCTATTCATTGTACTATTTTATTTTATGGAATATGAAATGTAAAGTTGTGGATGAATTGTTTTGGGATGTATTGAGCAATGTGCTGAATTACGGACATAAAATTACGTTGATTGTCTATTTAGATGTTCCAGATTCCGTGCGCTTTTGTTAATAGGTTTTTCATTGGATAAAAACCAAAAGGCAAAATAGGAAAATTTTACATATCATCAAATCAACAGTTATGCATTTCCTATTAATCTTTCTTTTTTAATTTGTTTCAATCTACATGATCTTATGTTACGAAACGATTACAAATTGAAGCTTAACGCGCCAATTACAAATTGAAACTTCATCGCGCGAAGCGCGATACAAAAGCTAGTTACTTTCATCTTATATTATACATATAAAAGAAGTAAAGACTAGGGGTGAGCAAAAAGTTCGTAACTCGTGAGTTTACTTGAACTCAACTCGTAAAAAGCTAAAAGAACTCGAGTTGGCATAACTCAAGTTGAACCAACTCGGTTAATCGACGAGTCGAGTTTGAGTTAGGCTCAACTCGACTCGTTGACTCGTGAACTGACTCGTAACGTAATAAATTTTAATTATTTTTAAGATTATCAATATGATCTATGAGTATAAATATTGAGTTTCAAGACATATTTTGCTTCAAATCAATGAAAAAAAATAAAATTGATAATGATTTTTTTTTATATTATTGTATGTATCAATTATTTTAATTTTGAAATAACGTATCAATTTAAAAATGAAAATTTGAAGTAAACATGTCTATGTTAAGTTGGCTGGTGATTTGTGAGCCAACTCGAATTAGAGACGAGTTAAGTTTGAACCAACTTAAAATATTCGAAAATATTTCCAACTCGACTCAGCTAATTCAAATTATAGCGAATCGAGTTTGAATTGACCCATCTCACTCGAACTCGGCTAGCTAGCATATTTCCCCAGTAAAGACTGACTTTTAATTAAGTTTTAATTTTATTCCACGAACGGTGTCGGTATCGTGACTCAAATAGTCCAAAAAGAACTGCGCTTTTGGGACCACGTAGCAAAATCCTTATTGTTGCAGTGGGACCACAAACTTCGACGCACGTGTGAATGGCGCTGGAGCAAAAGCATGGTGGTCGCTGCAGGGTGCGTCTGCACTGCCGCTACACACCTTCAACTTTTTATTTGCTCTAGTTTGTCTTAAATTTTTTTTTTATTTGCCTAGTTTAATCAATATCAATACATATATAAATAGACGTTGCACTAACTTACATATATAAATAGGCGTCCACTTGGCAGACTTGAATTTCTAATACTATCGTTGCCACGTGTGCGCTGTCCATTGGAACGTTTTCGCCAGTTAATGCCTAAGCGACAGGTTGGGCAAGGAGACGAAGATTTTATGTGATAAGAGGAACAAATCCAAGCACAGATTGATGAGAATTGTCATAGAAGATCTGATGTCTAAAACCGGCCATGTGGGTGGACCACACGGTTTGTGTAAATTTACAGGATTTTCTGTGGTGGTTGCAGCAAAAACTAAATAAGTTTGACAAATAATTGTCACAGATAATCCGATTCCTAAATCTATGTTGGTGGGCTCCACGCGGTTTCTATATATCGGAACTGCTTTGAATGTGTTTTCCGACGTGATGCCAGCTTTCTTCAGTGATGCCGAATTTAGAAACAATGAATGTATTGGTTAAATTCATATCTCCATTACGAAAATTTAGGAAAACATATATTAATCCCACGGGCTCATTACCAAAAAAAAAAACATATATTAATCTGTTGAGAGATCTCATGACGAAAATTGTATGCGAACACTTTTAACAGATCTAATGATGGCAAATTTTTTGTTTTGTTTTAAAATAGTTTATGTATTTTATAATCTACAATTTAGAAAAATTATATTTTACTTGAGGCCTTCCTGAATTCATTTGTCCATTGCATTTTGTATGCATTATCACAGAAAAATTAATACTATTAAAATAATTCTGTTTTTTGACATTCAAAATATCTTATATGATTTTAATACTTTCAGAAAAATTACAGCAGTTTATTTTTTTTCTTTGTAATTTGTAAGGGCCTTTCTTAGATTATTTTTTCATCAAAATTTTATGTCCGATTTTTTATTTTATGCATTGTGTCATTTAACAAAATTAATCTCAATTTTTTATTTTATGCCATTGCTGAGTTTCTGCATTTGACTTTGGCAAAAATTTTGTTGTTAATCTTTGAACTGATTATCTCTATGTATGGAGCATGGTTCGGATTTTATCCCCTATGCCGTTTATAATTTAGCTACCACGTGAGTTGTAAGACTTTCTGTTTTTATTGTATTGTATTGTGTATGTATTTGTGAATTCAAAATATGTCTAATTTTCTTTTTAAATAGCTGCCATAAGTTTTTAGGGGAAAAAAATAAGAAAGATAACTCGCGCAACGCGCGAAAATTCACTAGTTATTATAACTAGTGGGAACGTCGCGCGTTGCGCGACCTATTTCTCATTTCATCTTTTTGTTAAATTTTACTATTAAAAGTAATTTTTATTTGTAGTTTACTTTATCACATCTACGAACCATAGTGCAAATAGACATATTTACTAAAAAAAAAAAACAACGACAAAAAGATATTGAATCATCTCTGCCCCATTACTTAGTCACCAAATGAATGAGCAACGATGTCCTGCTTATTCGGTGCCAAATCGAAATCCATTTTCCAAATGATCAAGGTCCAAATAGAAAAGAGCTTCAAATCAAAATCCGACCAAATAAGATAGGAATTAAACCCAAACCCATTTAAGGCTAAAAATTTTAAATATTACCTTGTGTTTTTAAAGAAAAAGAAAAAATGGTTTTTCTTTAGTTAATCCCCGTAAAACTTCAAGAATTGACAAACTCAGCGCTGTCTCCATACCAAAACCTGAATCAACGTACCGGCAACTGGTACAAAATCTGAGCCTGTACGAAAATCACATCCAGATCTTACTGCGTCCTTATAAGAACCTGTTCACACCAATATATACATATTAAACTTCATTTACGTTGTGTACACTATTAATCATGGCCTGAAAACCATCTACTGCAAATCTCATTCATTGAAACCAACACACATAAGTTAATTTTGATGTTTTCTGTAAGATTGTCAGTGCTGAAACCAACATCATTGTTCATTTAAGTAAGAATATCCCTATTTGAGGTTACAACAAAAATTAGATGTCAAACAACTCACTTAATTGACTTAAATTTCATTAAGTACTCTCGTGGTGATCGCTTAGGCTGAAAGGCTTGTGTTGCTGTTTTTTTGCTGATTCCAAGGAAATAACAAAACATAGAATGTGCACAAACACAATAAGCTGGTAATTAATACTCCATAATGAAAAAAAAGAAATGCTAATAAACAGCAAATAACCTGAGGTAAAAGTAAAGGCTAAAAAACAAACGATAATCTAATACGATGCTGACTTTGGCAAGTATTCACTTCTCTGAAGAGCTGTAATATAGATTTATCTACTGAGCACAAAGGAAGGTAAAATATGTTATTAACTTTGGTGAGTATTCACTTCCCTGAACACTCGTAATGTAGATGAATCTAGTAAAAAGCATGCTTGTAATTATACATGGTTCTTGAACTAATTAGCTACCATAGTTATACATGGTTCCCCTCTTACACTTGACTGATTAGTAAGACTTTTTAGTACTCATTTTCACTATTATAAACCACTGAACAATTTATATAATTATATTTGATGAACAAAAGAAAGAAGCAGAAATTCAGAGTACAAAGAAGACAACACATGACGTATAAACAAAAGTAAAAGGAGAAAAAAAAACCCTTCAAATCTGTAAGTCACCTGAGCAAATCGACGGAGAAGAAGTACAACTTTAGGCCCCTAAACCTAAAACCAAACAAAGAAAAAAAACAAAATACAATTGAACACTGAAAAAATCAATTGATCGAAACCAAATCAGACAAAGAAGAAGTATGACCTAACAAATGATGCATAAGTAACATGATGAAGCATTAGCTCTGAACACCCTCGACCAACGAAGAAGCAAACAATTATAAAGTGAAGCAAACCTTCTGCTTGATGACCATAAAAATCAGGAATTGTTGAAAAGAATAGAAGAGAGATGGATGAAATCAGATCATGGCATAGACCGCAACAGCAACTGAAAGGCTGAGGTGAGATGAAATATCCGCCAACAAAATCCTACAATAATATGTGGAGTGAGTAGCAATAAAAAATAAAAAAGAACGAAATGAAATGACAGGAGAGCAACTCATGGCAGTAAAGAGAAGAACACTGATAGTAAAACAGCAGTGCGCATTGCGTGCACTCCAAACACATTTTTTTCATAAGGAACACTGATCATCTTAAAATCAGCATTTACACGGCTCCAACACAGACCTTCGGTCCTATTGGATACATTTCTGTATACATTTCTAGTAAAAGCAAAATGCAATCTTTTTCACCATCATCAGCCAGAGCAATCCCTCAATTTATTTTTAAACGTCATCTTCCTTTGCTCTTAGGCTTGGTAAGTAGCAAGCTACCCTGATACTTACAATGCAGACAAACCAAGGCAAAAATAAACTGAACGAAACTGGTGGGAAGGGATGGGGAAAACTAACCAGAATATAATGCAAAAGTCGAGCAGAAAAGAAAAAAAAAATAGAAAGAAACACACCAGAATCCAAGGCTCCAAGCTGCTGGAACTGAAACTAAAAATAGAAAGGGAACTGTGTACTCTAGCATAAAAAAATAGTAAAAGGAGTAGATAAACTGCACCACCAGTGTATTCAGAATGAGAAAGACAACAGACAACAGCTGCTAACTATTGAGATGGCAAGAAATGGCACGAAATCCCAATGAAAGAAAATGCAATCTTGATGACCATAATGATGTACATTGATCCCTCAAATTTTTTTTTAAGATTATGGTAAAAGAAAAATGTTGTCTCCATGATCATAATCAGCTAAACTAATCCTTAATTTTATTTTTAAGATCAATCTTACCGTACTCTTTTCCTTGATAAGAACCAAGCTATCTAAATACTTATACTGCAGATGAATGGGGCAGGCAAGATTGTCCATATAGTTCTACATCACAGTAAACTCTAAAACCAATCAATATAATAACTCACTTTTAGCAACCAATGGCGCAAAAATAAGTCCGAAAAGTTCTTTGACAATATAATTTTCCATATTAGAAAGTGGTTGGTATGTGCTTCTTTCCATACTTGATCCACACAGACTCAACCTTCTATGATCAGCTGAAATGATACCGAAACAAATTAACATAAAAAAAATCAGAATAGAAATAACAAACCAAACATAAAGGCGAGAAGAATCCAGTTGTGAACTATCCTACTTAGAACCATATTTTTGTGTTCCCTATTAACCAAACAAACAAAATCAAGGTTCTAATCCTACCATAAATTTGGAGCTGACAATATAACCATACACATTTTGAACCTCAAACCATAAAGACCATCAATAGGTAGCACCCAAAAAAAAAGCCCCCCCCAAAAAAAAAAGAAGCCATAAGAGTACACAAAAAGAAAAAGTTCAGAAGCGATCTGAAAACCTCACCTGCGGATTGCAGTAGAAAGTAGTATGCAAGGTTGAGAAAACCTACAAAATCGAAAAAAAATAAAGTGAATGATTTGATCGACGCAAAATTAATTTGGATAATATAAATGGAAATAAAGAATATAAGGAAAAGGAAGCCACCACGGCTGGAAAACCTAGATGCCAGAAAAGCTGTGAGCTTAGCAAAATCAGCAACAACTAATTATCGAGAGAGAGGGGAAATAAGAACACAAAATCTACATATGTGTAAACCAAAACAGAAATCAATAATGAAAAACTAAAAGAACACCCTAATCTCACACCCTACTCAGAAGTTAAGGTAGTATGAGGAAAATAAAGAAGGAAAAAGAGAAAATCTGATGAAAAAAGGAACGATAGCAGAGAGGCTCACATGATTTTGCTGTCTGAGAGGCTCCGTACGCGAACCACATGGTACTGGTCCGTCCAATGCATATGCGAGAGAGGAGGAGAGAGAGGTGTGAAGTTTGGAGAGATGAAGTCTGCAGAGAGAGAAGATCAGACGGAGAAGGCTCAATTAATCAGACGAAAGAGGGGTCGGAAGTCTCTGGAAGAAGGAAACGGGTGTAGCTGCGGATGCGGATGCGGACGGAACTGTAGACGAAGCGCGGCGACTGTAGATGCGGATGCGGATGGAACTGAGATCAAAAGCGGCCCCGGAAGTCAGCCATACTGTTCCAACTACTGTGCGCTCACAGTAGTTTCGGAGTCGGACTCAATTGTCCGGAATAATATATGTTTTGATTTTCTGCTTATTGGAAAAGTCTCGCTACTAAATTATGCACTTAAAATTCAGTGCGCCAAGGATCCGGACAATGTTTGGCGCAGTTCAGCTACCAGCATTCAATAGTTGCTCAATAGTTATTACTCATCATTAAATAGTAGCTATAGAGTTATTGGTCAATAGTAGTGTAGTAGTGGTGGCAAAATTTGAATTGACCCCAAAATTATATTTATTCTGTTATTCCAGCTATATTCAATTTAAATTTTCTTTGAGATAGAACTAATTCGAATTCAATCCAAGTCGATTTGATTGAACTTGATATGTAGGGATGAAAACGGATCGGATACGGTTCGGATAGTGGTCATACCATATCCGTATCCATATTTTTTTTCCGGATTCGAATACGAATACGGATATGTTCGGATACGGATACGGGTCGGATGTTAAACGGATACGAATACGAATCGGATATTACGGGATACGGATACGAATATGAATATATTTTAAATATTAAAACGGATATATATAAATTAAGAAAAATAAATAATTAATTCCATATTATCATCGTATTATGTTATTATATTGCCAAAATGTTATTTTAAGTCAATCTAACTAGTAAAAATTTAGTTTATTAAATCAAAAGTCTTTTCTATAGGTGCTAGAGGAGTAATTAAGTTTATTATCTTGTGTCTTTGATTTAATTAAGGGTGAAAACGGTTCGGATAAAGACCAAATACGGATCGGATAACGAATTTTTTTGTCGGATACGGATACGGATCGGATAGTAGTCAAACCATATCCGCATCCATATTTTTCTGTCGGATACGAATACGGATACGGATATGTTCGGATTCGGATACGGTTTGGATATTAAACATATTTTTCGGATTCGAATGCGAGTTTTCACCCTTATTGATATGAGATTCAAAATCAGACGACTTAGAAGCTCGACTTGATTTGATTTGTGACTCTGATAATTTTCCGAAGTCAAATTTCCACAATCCAACCTTTTCAATTACTAAACTGTAACAAATATGGGAAATTATTCCCGAGAGAATCCGATTCGATTCAACATGAGACTGCACAAAATTAGAAGTTAAACAATATGAAACCCGCTCTGTTTGATGCGACCCGACTCGATCGGATCGTGATCCGATAAATCTTCAAAATCAAACTCATTCGACGTTCTGATCCGATATAAATCCGATCCAATCCGCCGGATTGCCATATCTATCAATTAATCACTGATAGGGCCAGCCTGATAAGAGCTTGGCCCCAAATAAAAGAATAGGGAGACAAGCCCAAAAGAGGCCCACATTTGTTAATTCAAGAGGCGGGAAAAGGTGAAATTAAAGAGCGCGCCCAGATAAAGTCGGAAAGCACGCTCCAACAGATTCGCGTGAGATACCGCACCGAACATAAGTCGGGAGAATCTAGAGGCACCCAGTGATCTAACGGCTGTCGGGTGACGTCAGCATTCTGTTAGAGCAAATAGGCCTATAAATAGAGGGGTTAGACCATTGTAAAAGGGGGTTGGCATTTTTGTAGAGAAAAGCGCCTGTATTAGACAGATTGTAAACAGATTGTAATCTCCAAAATAATCAATAAAATTCATTTTCCACTCATTCTCATCTCTCAATTCTCTCACGTTGTTAATCTCTACCAAAACTGAGCTTATCAACTGGCGCCCACCTGAACTCGACCATTGGCAATTCAAAGTTGCATTTGGTAACCTGAGAAATGGATGAGAATAGGAGTGCGATTCAACCCAGGCGGTTGGATCTGGAGTTTGCTACCGATAAACTAAACAAGGAGAAACACCGCGTTCTTCACGAAGCTAGATCTGAATCTCAAACCCAGATCGAGCTCTCCACACCTCAGGCACCAGGCGATGCAGTTCATCCACCACAACCAGATCTGATGAACGCTGAGCTTCAAAACAAGCAAAACGCTGAAACTTCAAGAACACAAACAGTGGTCGGCAATTCAGCTACGCGACCAGTCAACCTCGAACAGCCAGACAACGATACACCATTAGATCTGGGGTCGACAAGAGCAGTGCCAGTTGTGATACACCCGATCTTGCAAGCTGTACAATCTCGCGAAGAGTCAGAAAGAGCGCCAGTTACAATGCACCCGATCTTGCAGGCTATTCAACAACCTCGCGAAGAACCAAGATTGGACAAACCCGAAACATCTACAGCAAAACAGAGAAGCACCGCCAATTTAGAGAATCAACGCTCTCTCTCTCAAGCAGATCTCACAAACCTTGTAGAGCAGACACTGCAAGCAGCCTTCACATCAATTACTCCAACCCCAACAGTTCAGTTCAATCCACCAAGACCGGAGATCCAGGATCCGCGACAGATGCCAAACGTAACACAACCTCCTCAAGGTTACGGATATGTCGCTGATCCTCGCCAAAGCGCAGCATGGAGAGCAGGAACACCACAGGTGTACAATGTCGGACAGCCTCCACATATGTTCCAATGGCATCCCACGGGATATGTTCACCACACAATACCACAAGCCCACATGACAGACTGGTATCCTCCCCAACATAATACTTATGGTTTTCCTAGACCAGAGGCTCCATCCACCTACTTTCCATGGGGCCATCCAGCTCAATGGGGCGTACATAATTCGTGGAACACCACTAATCCTTACTCATGGACACGACCACCTCAACAACCCGAACATCTCAGGCCACAAACTACTCCAAGGCCTCCCGAAAACATCATCCCAACAAACCCAAGTCCATCTCTTGCGGTTCCTGTACCGACATTACCTGCCCCACAATTGAATCAAGAGCCCTTAGGATCTCGAGTGGAAAGAACAAGGGCACCACAAACGGGTGAAGACAGAGAGGTAATGTCGGGAAGAAACTTGAATAATGAAAGAAGGGAGCGCGAAGAGAAAAGATCCCCTAGGGGAAGTGCGAAAACAAGGCAGCGCCGCGAACATAGTTCAGATAGTGCGCGTGAATCAGAAGGATCAGGGTCACCACCTGTCGGTGCCCTAGCGAGAAGGTTATACCAAGGAGCGCGAATTGACATGAAAAATTACCCCCATCTTGATAGATACCCGGGAGGAGAAGCTAAAGATGCTCAAGCTTTTGTGAATAGCTTTCGAGCAATGATGGCATCACACATGCATCCGACAGGGTGATGTGTTTAGTTTTTCCGACAAGGCTTACAGAAAGTGCATGGGAATGGTACTCGCGACTACCCCGAGGGTCAATCCATAGTTTTGATGACCTAACTGACAAGATTTTGGGAAGATTCGGAGAATCAAGAGCACCAACCATCAAGTGCACGAGCCTCATGACCCTAAAGCAAGAACCATACGAATCATCACGAGCATATCTCGCGAGATTCTCGGAAGAGGCATACAAAGTTTCCGATTTTGATGAGAAACTGGTGCTGGCAGCAGTATTACAGGGAATTCGGAGTAAAAATCTGAGATATGAGCTAATAAAAAAAGATTGTGGATCTTTTCGAGAATTCAGGGAGTGTGCACAACAAGTGATACAGGCAGAGGAAGATGCAGAACGAATGGGTTGGCAAGATGTCACGGAGCGACGCATCACAACACCGACGAGAAGAAGTTGTTCCCCTCTGCCTCAACCTCGCAATGGATCTCCTTCTGGGAGAAGAAGGAATGCAAAGGTGATAAAAGGAGCGACATACAAACTCCACAATTACAGAAAGACGGGAGAGGCATATGCACCTCTATACTCCACCTACCACATATGTACAGAACCCCGGGAGCGATTGTTTAACGTCATCAAAGATAGCAAGGAGTTGCAACAACCAGGACCATTGGTAGAAGCAGAGAAGTTTGACAAGTCGGCTTACTGTGATTACCATCGCAGTTCGGGACATCGCACCCGAGATTGTTTGAAGCTGAAGGACGAAATAGAAAGGTTAATCCGACATACGCACTTGCTGGAGAAATACATTGAGAAAGAAGGAGCCAAGGATAACCGAACTAGAGAATCTTTCAACAACCAATGGCAACGAAAACCATACAATAACCAATGGAAAAGAACTGACAACCGAAACAACCCGAACAATATTCCCATTCAGAGACAAAATGTTCCGAATAAACCTAGAGAAGAAAACAAAGGATCTCCGGTAGTGATGTTCATCGCAGGGGGGGACGCATCTGGTGGCGAAAAACCTCATCAACGAGCTTCATACGCAGATCCGAGAAGATTATCCCAACCTTCGCGTTATGAGATATTTCACTTGCATGCAGAGGGGTCTCTAACTAACACCCGAATATCCTTCGGGCCTGAAGATTGCGTAGGTGTCCGTTACCCACATGATGATGCCATAGTGTTGATGCTGCGAATACATGGCAGACGTGTCAAAAGGATCTTAGTGGATACAGGAAGTTCAGCAGATGTGCTATATTTCGACGCGTTACGGCAACTCAATTTGGCCTCATACCCCCTGACTCCGATGGACACCCCATTAGTTGGTTTTGCAGGAGACACCGTGATACCACTTGGGACAATTGATCTGGAAGTTGAGTTCGGGGAACCACCCAACAGTGTAGTATCAAGAGTAAAGTTCATAGTGGTTAATGCACCATCTGCATACAATGTGATATTGGGAAGGAAATCTCTCAATGATGTTGGGGCAATCGCTTCGATCAAACACCTCATGATCAAATTCCCCACTAGACTGGGAGTAGGTGTGGTAAAAGGTGACCAACAAAAGGCCAGAGAATGTTATCAGGCAGCAGTGATAGATCAAGTAACACAAATAGAGAAGGGAAATGTTGAGAAAAAAGTGCGCGTGCCCAGTTCGGGCGCTCCGGGGGAAGATGTGGAAGAAGTAGAGTTGAGTGAGGGAATAACTACTAAACTGGGGACGGCACTCGGAGCCAAAGACAGAGAATTAGTGAAGGACTGTCTTAAAAGAAACCAAGAGATTTTTGTCGCTGAAGGAGGGCAGATGCCGGGTATTAAGAGGGAGATTGCGGAACACAAAATCAAGCTCTTCCCACATGCCAGACCAATGCATCAAAAGAAAAGGAAGTTCGGACCCGAACGTAGAACGATAATTGAGGAGGAGGTGCAAAGGTTACTCGCAGCTGGGTTTATTCGTGAGGTCAAATGCCCTGCTTGGTTAGCCAATCCAGTGGTGGTTCCGAAACCTAACAACAAGTGGAGAGTATGCATTGATTTCACTGACCTCAACAAAGCCTGTCCGAAAGATCCTTTCCCATTGCCGAACATTGATGCACTAGTGGATTCGACGGCGGGTTTTTCTCACTTGAGCATTGTCGATGCCAACGCGGGATATCATCAGATTAAAATGTGTATCGAAGATTAAGAAAAAACCAGTTTCCTTACAGAAAAGGGGATCTATTGTTACAAGGTCATGCCTTTTGGTCTGAAGAATGCAGGAGCAGAATATCAAAGAATGGTAAACAAGTTGTTTCAGGGAGAAATTGGGAAGATTATGGAAGCATATGTCGATGACATGGTGATCAAAAGCTGTTCGGGGGAAGAACATGTGCAACACTTGGAAAGAGTGTTCGCGAAAATGAAAGAAGTCGGAATGCGATTAAACCCAAAGAAGAGTTTTTTCTGTCTCGGAAGTGGAAAGTTTTTAGGGTTTATCGTGTCCGAAAGAGGCATAGAAGTCCATCCGAGCAAGTGTCAGGCGATCGCGAACATGGAACCACCAAAAACAGTCAAAGAGGTACAAGAATTAACTGGGCGAATAGCTGCCCTAAACAGATTCATTTCGAAGTCAGCCGAAGTATGTCAACCTTTTTTCCAAACAATCAGGAAAAACAAGAAGTTCCAATGGACAGTGGAATGTCAAGATGCCTTTGAAAAGATAAAAGAATACTTAGCCACACCACCGACAATCAGTAGACCTGTGAAAGGGGAAACTCTCTATCTTTATGTGGCAACTTCCGAAACGGCTGTAAGTGCAGCTCTCATCAGGATTGAAGAAAACCAACAAAAACCTGTCTATTTCGTGTCTCGCATTTTGCGAGATGCTAAGATAAGATATCCTCCTGTTGAAAAAGTGGCGTTCGCGGTCATGATAGCATCCAGGAAACTCAAACCGTATTTTCAGGCACACCCCTTCAAAGTGCTCACCGACATGCCTCTCCGAAAGGCTTTGGGACAGCTTGATGTAGCAGGGCGGATGTTAAAATGGGCAGTAGAGTTGTCCGAATATGATGTGAGTTTCGAACCAAGGACATCATACAAAGGACAAATTCTTGCCGACTTCATAGTTGAGTGCACAGCTAGACAAACTGAAAATCCCAAGGAAGAAGTGTGGGAAGTATTTGTGGATGGGGCAGCTTCTGAGAAGGATTCGGGTGTTGGCGTTGAAATAAAAGGTCCGAAAGGCGAGAAATTTCATTATGCGATACATTTGACATTCGAGGTATCCAACAATGTCGCAGAATATGAGGCGTTGCTGGCAGGTATGCGACTTATGGAGGCAATCGGAGCAAGAAGTGTGCGTTTCTACATGGATTCGCAGCTGGTCGTAAACCAGATCAAAGGAGAATATGCAGCAATAAATGAAAGGCTAGCCCTATACTTGGAGAAGGTGAAAACCGTGTTAGCTGCCTTTGAAAGTGCTTCTGTAGAGTACGTGCCACGGACTCAAAATGAAACAGCAGATGCTCTGTCTAAAATTGCTAAAGAAAGCGATTTAGATCGAGAAAAACCCATTATTATGTTGGAAGTTCCACATCCCAGCATTGATGTTCTCGCATTCGAAGTGTATATCGTGGAGGCAGGAAAGGAATGGTATGCTTTGTTATGGAATTTTCTCAAAGAAGGAAAACTCCCAGAAGATGACAAGGTTGCCCGAAAAGTCAAGCGGTGGGCTCTCGAATTCACTATCCGAGATGGTCTCTTATTGAAAAAAGGATACGGAATACCCTGGCTCACATGTGTTGGGAGAGCAAAAGCGGACGAAATTATTGCCGAAGTACACGAAGGGATATGCGGTAGCCATCAAGGAATAACTTCGCTAGGAAGGAGGATCGTTAGAGCAGGGTTTTATTGGCCTTCCTTGAAGAAAGATGTCGAGACATATGTTCGCAGATGTGAAAAATGCCAATTCCACGCCCGCATACCAAGACAACCACCTCATCCGATGCAATCCATCTCCAGTTCATGGCCGTTCGATGTGTGGGGGTTAGATTTATTGGGGCATTTCCCTCAAGGACAAGGAAATGTTAAATTCCTAGTGGTGGCCGTGGAATATTTCACCAAATGGATCGAAGCCAAACCCCTGGCAACCATCACATCACAAAAAATAGTGGACTTCGCGAGACACCAGATCGTGTATAGATATGGGATCCCACATACCTTCATCTCCGACAATGGTACACAATTTACTGGCGCCTCATTCCAGGATTTTTGCAAAGGACTAGGCATCCGATCGTGCACCTCCTCGATCTGTCATCCCCAATCTAATGGCTTAGCTGAGGTTTCCAACCGAACTATATTGGAAGGACTGAAGAGGAAAATTGAAGGCAGCAAGAATACTTGGCCTGAGTATCTCGATGAAATCTTATGGGCCTACCGTACCACACCTCGCTCTTCCACAGGCCGTTCACCTTTTTCCATAATTTATGGAATGGAGGCTGTCACACCTATGGAAGCAGTACACCCTACTTTGAGAACGAAGTCATATACTTGGGAGAAGAATGGAACTCGAAGGGAAGAAGATTTGGAGACCATTTACGAGTTGAGGGAGGAAGCTCGAGTGAAGATGGAAGAGTATCAGAGAAGAATGCGAAGGGGTTTCGATAGGAAAGTCGCTCCCAAACATTTCCAACCAGGTGATTGGGTGCTCAGGAAGATCGAAGCCACAGGTAAACAAGTGGGGAAACTTGATCCCGCATGGGAAGGCCCATTCGAGATCATCAAGTCTATTGAAGACAGGGCTTACCATCTCAGGGATATGAGAGGCAAGCGCATTCCAAATGCTTGGAACGCTGCCCATCTCAGAAAGTTTTACACTTAGGAAAGATAGAAGTCGACCAATATCGTAGCCGGTCTCTTCGTGTCCGAGTTGTTTTCTACGTTTTCGTTTCTTATGATTGTTAGGGATAAAAACAGGAACCAGACCAATATCGTAGTCGGTCTATTCATATCCGAGTTGTTTGTTTTCGTTTTTTGTTGTTATGGATAAAAACAACCAGACCAGTATCGTAGTCAGGTCTTTTTTATTCTTAGATGGGGTATTGAAGTCCTTTGTATCTTAACATAATGTTGGTTTATAAATGAAGACAGTTTGTTTTCTATTGGATTCTCGCGTGCTTCTAAAAAAATAAAAAATAAAAAAATAAAAAAAAAATAAAAAAATAAAGTCGTGACCCTCCTCGAGAGAATTCTCGGAGTAAGCGCATGAAAAAAAAAAATAAAGTCGTGACCCTCCTCGAGAGAATTCTCGGAGTAAGCGCATGAAAAAAAAATAAAGTCGTGACCCTCCTCGAGAGAATTCTCGGAGTAAGCGCATGAAAAAATAAAGTCGTGACCCTCCTCGAGAGAATTCTCGGAGTAAGCGCATGAAAAAATAAAGTCGTGACCCTCCTCGAGAGAATTCTCGGAGTAAGCGCATGAAAGAATAAAGTCGTGACCATCCTCGAGAGAATTCTCGGAGTAAGCGCATGAAAAAATAAAGTCGTGACCCTCCTCGAGAGAATTCTCGGAGTAAGCGCATGAAAAAATAAAGTCGTGACCCTCCTCGAGAGAATTCTCGGAGTAAGCGCATGAAAGAATAAAGTCGTGACCCTCCTCGAGAGAATTCTCGGAGTAAGCGCATGAAAAAATAAAGTCGTGACCCTCCTCGAGAGAATTCTCGGAGTAAGCGCATGAAAAAATAAAGTCGTGACCCTCCTCGAGAGAATTCTCGGAGTAAGCGCATGAAAAAATAAAGTCGTGACCCTCCTCGAGAGAACTCTCGGAGTAAGCGCATGAAAAAATAAAGTCGTGACCCTCCTCGAGAGAATTCTCGGAGTAAGCGCATGAAAAGTAAAGTAGGGAAAAGCCGACAAATAACTGTACTTTGTTGGTACTTGGAAATAAAGACAAAACTGGGCAAATCTGACAATAAAGGCTGACATTTAATACAGTTAGTTGGCAGTTAGCTGATAAAAAGCTATAAATAGAACCCATCGTCTTCCCCAAAGGAGGCACCAGAACACGTTCACTAAGCTTGAAGTCAACAATGGCGAAAAGAAAGAAAAAGAAAAATAAAATATATTCCACTAAGATAAAAGGAAATTTAGGAGGATAGCTGAGAAGGAATCGGAGATTTAGGTGGATAGCTGATGTAAAGCAAAATACTCGCATCAGATATTCACCAATCTTCGGTTCCGAACATCCCCGAAACACCTGAATCCAGTGAATTCAGGAGCGGCTTTGTTATCTCAGTCGTTCCGAATCCAATGGATCGAGTTTGTTTCGGGTGATGGAAGTCTCCCCAGACTTAGGAGATTGGTTCCTAAGGCTGGGAAGATTTATTAACTAGCCCGGGGTTGTTAGTGTTAGATGACCCAAATCACTTCTTTCTGAGGATTGTCCGCGAATATATACAGAAAGAAAGACAAGAAGAATTATCCTCGGTGCAGTTAGCAATAGTTAGAAAATATTTTTCCTTGAGAATATATCTCGGAATTAAATGTACTTTTTATTTTCCTTGAGAAGGTATCTCGGAGTTAAATGTATTTTTATTTTTTCCTTGAGAATATATCTCGGAATTAAATGTACTTTTCATTTTTCTTTAAAATATAACTCGGAGTTAATGTATTTTTATTTCTCTGGAGAATGTATCTCGGAATAAATATACTTTATCCTTGAGAGTATATTTCGGAATTAACGTGCTTATATATCTAAAATCGCAATTCATTTCGGAGATAATAAAGGTAATATACTTGTTAATTTTGAGAACGAATCTCCAAGACAAGTTATAAAAGATACCGTGTGATGTCGTACACATCTCGCATATATAAAAAAAAAAAAAGAGAGAGAGAACATAGACAACTGTAATAAAAGGACCACGATTTTCATTCAAGTTTGCATAGTTCTACATCAAAAGAGCTCGGTTCACCATTTTAGACCAAAATAAAACCCTATTACATCTGTTTCAAAATAAAAGGAAAACCACTATCCTAGTCAGATCCCGAACCACCTTCATCTTCAACAGGCTTGGGAATATCTTCTGGCCAGGCTACTTGCTCTTCAGGCCAAGGGTATTGGGGAGCCACCATCTCCCCGAGAATATCAATTTTACCCGAAAGCACTTCACCATCAGGCCCTAACAGTCGGTCATCGGAGCGACGCCAAGTACACTCAGGCACTGCAGGAAGATTGGGGATCTCATCATCAGCTAAAAGTCCGAACTCTTGGTCAGTAATAGGATAAGACCATTGAAGACCACGGCAAACTCGAAGAAGAGCAGCCCTCAGGATAGGAGCACTCTGCATACCAGCTGCTCGCTTGAATGCTCGAGAACGGAGAAAGTCGGGAAGCTGCTCATCAAAGATCTTATGTTTATCCTCTTCGGACAGAACTGAAGCGTCAGCAAGCAAGGAGTTTTCAACAGAGAGTTTAGTAACCTCCTCCTGAAGGATTCCCGAAATGGCTTCAGCTTTTGATCGCTTAGAGACTTCATCTGTCAATGTTTTTCGAGTAGAAGCTAGTTGACACACGGCCTGATTCCGTTGGTGCAAGGTCGAATCCAACTTCAAAAGCAAAAGATGCCTTATCAACTCGAAGTCCTCCAGTTTTCGAGCCTGTTCGGCATTCTCCTTTACTAAGTTCTGAGCGAACAATACAATAAATTTGTTAGCGTCAACATAGTTATGGGTCATAGCATGCCAATCCTTATATTGTTGTGCATTTTCGACTTCTAAATTTTGTACCTTTGATTTTTCCCTAGCTAATTCAGCCTCCAGATAAGCAATTCGAGCTTCCTTCGCGGAAAAAATCGCTCGAAGTTCTGCCAGACAATTCGCCAAATGCGAAGAAGAGGGAGATCCCAACTGCAATACAGTCGTGGCATTATCCATACCAACCACAGAAAGAGGAACATTGGCGTGAGGAACAGGAGTAGAGGTAGAATGCATCAAGTCCTCGTCCTCTTGTAAGAAAGATCGAGCAGGAGTCGGTGGACAGTCATTTGCCGATCCTTCAAAGGGAACGTTAGAAGAAAGGGGTTCGGAAGTTGAAGCCAGTCCAGTTTTGGGTAGCCGAGATCTAGAAAGTCGGGAAGGCACCACGAACAACTCCTCTTCCTCAGAGGTGTTCGCAACACTATGACCCAGATCCTTATGATAAGTCGCACCGATGGATCCGACGGAGAGATTCTTGTCAGGACCAGTATGGGAGGCTGAACCTTTTTCGGGGAGAGATGTCCCCTGAAGATTGCAAGGACTTTGCCTGATTATGGGAGCAGCTGGTTTTGAAACACCGACATGTTGTCGAGCTTTTTTCAAACGACGCTCTGAAGCAACAGTCGAACTTCCTCCCCTCTTCAGAACTTTTGGAGCAGCAGCTGGGGGAGGTGCCTGCGGATCAGCAATAATGTGAATAGGAGACTCTTCAGACACCGACGACCCATTGAAAACCAAGCGAAGAGGCCCTTCCTTCTTGATAAGTGCATCCAATCTAAGAAGAAAAGCATACTCTTCGATAGTAGGAGGGTCGATCACAACGCTGATAAAACCATCCGTGTCCTTATTCCACTTCTTGGTGATACCGAACACATCCAAATAATCTTGGCGAATGTAGCAAAATTGATTTTCCCAACCGTCCAATTTTTTTATCTTCTCCCCGAAAAGGACCATGTTCGCTTTATTGCGAACAGTGCAGAGATCCCCTGCTTTTGAAAAGCCGAAATAATGGCCAAACATTCTTGGAGAAGCAGTTAACCCTTCAATATCCATAGCTAAAGAAAACAAAGTAACTACCCGTTTGAAGGATCGAACAATACACCAAGCGTTCGGGTGCAATTGACCCGGAGCAATCTCGAGCAAAGAAAGAATCTCGGAAACAAAGGGAGAAAATGGGATATAAAAACCACATTTCGCGAGGGGGCTAAAAATAACTGCTCCTTTCTCCTCATCATATGGTCGATCTTCAGGTTCTGCGGCTATCAGTGCATCTTTTTCAGATAATCCTATTTGGCAGGATAGAGTGTGCAAAGATCCTTCATCCCAAGGCAAAGACTGGAAAGTAGGAGTCTTCTTGAACACCACATCCAAGGGACGAGAAGAACGACGATATGGCTCCTTCTTAGTGGCCACCCGACCTTTCCCTTTCTCGACTTCATGAACGGAAGAAGGGGCGACGACTTCAGAAATTGCCAGAGTGGAGGGTTGAATCGCCACGAGTGGTTGCTCCTGAACAGGTATTTCGGGAACCCCCGAAGGCTGTACTGGACGGTTGGAGCTACTAGAGGCCATGAAATCTAGAGAGAATTGCCATAAGTACTAGCAACACAGAACCAAGCAATAATGATAAAGTAACGAGGGGTAACATTTCTACTTCTGACGAGACCAGGTACACAGGGGAACAGTACCAGTAAGGATAAAAATATTAATGGAAGTTACGCACCCATAACCTAGTTGAGATTGTTCAAATACCAGTCATACCATGGGACATTAACGGAGAATAGAAAGTCAAAGACCAAAGAGTACCTTGGAAAGGAGTTCGCCGGAGTAGGAGGTCCTGATGGAGGGTAAGAAGAAAGGAGATCGCCGGAGTAGGAGGTTCTGATGGAGGGCAAGAAGAAAGAGGTCCACCGGAGGAAGGAGGGAAGAAGATAGGAGAGCTTATCGTTAGGAAGGAAAGAAGCAAGAAGAAGAAGATTGTGAAGAAGTGAAAAGGAAGAGGAGAAGGAGAGGAGTATAAAGGAGGAAGGGGAAAACTAAGCGGCAGAAATAAATGAGCGGGAAAGGTTTTTCACATTCCCCAATGTGAAGGTGAAGAGCCAGCGTAAAAATCAAAGCGCCCATCAGATGACAGCTGGATATAAATTTCACCGCCTCAAGTATCGTGCAGAAGTCGCTTCTCAATCCGAAATGTTTGAGTTAGGGACTCAAGGGCTTCATCACTTCGTTACTTCACCCAAGAGTCATATGTTCGGGACTCAAGGGCTTCATCACTTCGTGCTTCACCCAAGAGTCATATGTTCGGGACTCAAGGGCTTCATCACTTCGTGCTTCATACAAGAGTCATATGTTCGGGACTCAAGGGCTTCATCACTTCGTGCCTCACCCAAGAGTCATATGTTCGGGACTCAAGGGCTTCTTCACTTCGTGCCTCACCCAAGAGTCATATGTTCGGGACTCAAGGGCTTCATCACTTCGTGCCTCACCCAAGAGTCCCGCGTTTAGTGACCCCTAACTTCCAACTTGCGATGAATACTCATCCCAAGTTCAAGGGCTTATGATAGGGCCAGCCTGATAAGAGCTTGGCCCCAAATAAAAGAATAGGGAGACAAGCCCAAAAGAGGCCCACATTTGTTAATTCAAGAGGCGGAAAAAGGTGAAATTAAAGAGCGCGCCCAGATAAAGTCGGAAAGCACGCTCCAACAGATTCGCGTGAGATACCGCACCGAACATAAGTCGGGAGAATCTAGAGGCACCCAGTGATCTAACGGCTGTCGGGTGACGTCAGCATTCTGTTAGAGCAAATAGGCCTATAAATAGAGGGGTTAGACCATTGTAAAAGGGGGTTGACATTTTTGTAGAGAAAAGCGCCTGTATTAGACAGATTGTAAACAGATTGTAATCTCCAAAATAATCAATAAAATTCATTTTCCACTCATTCTCATCTCTCAATTCTCTCACGTTGTTAATCTCTACCAAAACTGAGCTTATCAATCACCATGTTGCATTGGTTTGTTGTACATTTATGGAACTGGTATTCTGGTCCAAGTGTCCAACAGAAACTTTTGTATTGTTGCAAGCAGTAGGTTAGCATTTAGATCAGATTGTCTAATAAATAATAAGTAACCCTCATAAAATATCCGGCATTAAATTTCCGGCCCTAAAAGTTTCAAAAGTCAGAGAGATTGTCGGCTCAAACTCTTTTTCCATTTGTGGGAGGAATTTATTGAAGGTTTTAATGGATTAGATTGGCCTTTATATTTTTTAAAATAAAGCAGTTCAAGTGTTCAACTTCATCCATTTTCATATTTTGTGGAGTAACTCAACTTGGTCTCTTTAGTGTGCCTCCTTGCTGTTCTTGTTTCGTTCTATGAACATTTAACATATAATGCAATAATAATACAACAACAACAATTGGGCTCTAATCAAAATGATTTTTATGCAGTATTTTATTTCGTAAGATTTCATTGGATCTAATAATACAAAAAGTCGAACCAAATGACAAAAAAAATCCATCTATTTTGATCGATTTTTTTAAATAAATTGAGGATCAAGTCTCCCAACTTATTTTTTAATTAAATGTCTATAAAAACTCCCAGTCGAATTTCGATCGAAAATTTTATAATGAAATGAAAATCTATTTTTTTAAAAAAATGTCATTCTGATCACGGCCTTATGTTTTTTGTCCAGAATAAGTTGGTGTTGGGATAAGCTATTAAAAATTGTCGGGTAGGTTGAAGAAAAGAGGTGGAAACTTTTTAAGTATTCAAGTGCATTCTAGAATTTAGAAAAACTATATTGTCCTTATATGTGAGAAAATAAAAAAATAAAATAATTTTAGGTAATAAAAATATGTTGCTCAATCTACTAGCGTAATAAATAGATATGTTATTCAATTTATTTATTTATTAGATGAAAATCAAAATATATTGTTATTTCGTCTGGTGATTGATATCCAACCATAGATCAAATTAATTGGCAAAAAGGCGTGTTTACATGTTAGATTTAGCTCGTTAGCACCTATTGGATCTGTGTGTTTATAAGTATAGTATGGATAGAGATAGTCCGGTGTCGGCGATTTATATGAGATTGTTGTGAATTACATTTCAAGATATAAGAAGGATGTTGGTAAAATGGGTTCACGTATTACTTGATTGATCGGTTTGAAAGAAAATAACTGTTAGCTTGCTTTGATTTTTAGCTCTTAAATTGTAATCATATTGCATGTAACATTTTACGAGCTGAAAATTATACGAGAACTACAAATAGACAAAAAAAGATCATATTGCATGTAACATTTTACGAGCTGAAAATTATACGAGAACTACAAATAGACAAAAAAGGGCTCAATTAATTCCGCTAAGTATTTACTATTATTAACTAGCACACCTGTCTATGTCGTCATCAATCATCATTGTTTTAGCAACTGGCTATTTAATTCTGTCCTATTCCTCACGGGATTAGGGTTTCAATATCTCCACTTTCCAGTTTCCACCATATATATGTTTTATATATAAAAAAAACATTTGTCTCAAGTTTGTTGGAATACCTTGTTAGAGATATGTCCTAGAAGCCAATAATATTTAGCTACTTCTATGGTTTTATGTTATGGATGATTTTATATCATTTGTTCCTTGATTTATGTGTTGACAGTTCATTCAGGTTGAGGATCTGAATTATAGATCACTGTGTTTCATTTAGTAGTAAATGACAACAATAAATCTAAAGCGTCCATAATCTTGATAATTAACAAGGAACATTAATTATCAATAAGATTAGTATGCAAGTTAAGTGTTGATTAAGTTCTATAAATCACAGGTTAAGAGTAACCAACTTAATTGCATATGTTTATGTTAATTGAACATAGTACAGGACATGACCCAACGAAATAAAATATATGGATTGTGTTATGTGTCATTATTTATTTCGTTATGATTTTGATTCTAAGTTTGAGATATTTATCTTTTTCACATGAGGATAGGTTCAATAAATATCGTCTACCGCTGATTCCCGATAAGGGCTGCTATACGGACGTTATTTATGTTCTCTTGAATTGTGCGGGGAAAAACTAAATAGTCAAGAAAACCGTATGTCCCTCATTAATTCACTTAGTGAGTGACGATATCTGTTTGGGCCCCTTGATGGAGATAGATTGTTTGCTAGCAACTGATACAATTATCTCTAAATCAAGAAACGTATAATCTGCAAGAATGACACATTCCTATCTTGGATTATACGATGATATCGTGAGACATAGGAATCAAAATAGAGATATATCTTTATTCTCTTATGCAGGATTGAAATATTGTAGCTGTACACTATTTATGCGAATTGGGAATCATAACGTGTTGCTAGATACCGCTTATGATTATTGGAATTAAATAGCGATTTAACTCCATGTCCAACGTAGCATAAATCCTCAAAGGGTCACACAGAATTGGTGTTTTAACCATGCTTGCATTATTTATTTATTTGTAATAATTGGTATTGCAAAATATGATAAGTTGATTAATTAATTAAATAGCGTTGTAGACCGTTATAATTAATTAAATCAAAGAGATCATATAGAAATAAATTAATGCATTATCTAATCCCTAAATAATTATTATTAAGTTAATAATTATTTATTTCAACACATATGCATATTATAGGGCTTTAATTAAATAGTTAATTAAAGGCCCAATAGGGATCCAAATTGAGAGCAACAAGAGGGGCCATTTAATGATTGATTAAGTGGACCCAAGAGGCAAAGCACATAGCCCATAAAGGGCCCATAATGTGGCCGGCCATGCATGGAGGTAGGTGGGGTGGCAATTTGGTAAATAGTTAGTGTGAGGTAGGTAGGGTTTGCACACTATATAAAGAGGTGTATGGTTGCAAATCCCCCTCTCTCTCTCTCTCCCACTAAACCTAGCCGCCCCCCCCTTAGTGGTAGGCGCCTCCTCCCCTCTCCTCTCTCCCTATTGCTCATGTGTTGAGCCCCATTCTTCCACAAATCAATTAGTTCATTTGCTAGAAGAACGGGGAAGCTAGGGATTAGTCATTTCCTCCAAGTTACTAGCATAGCTTGTCGAGGATTTGGTTAATACCAAGTGGACTCGAGGAGCTTTCGACAAGGAGGCCGAAAGAGCAAGCACCACCTTCATCCTAGCCGCGGTTCAAATCCCCTTGGTTACGATATCAAGGGAGGTACATCTTTGAACCCTTTCTCTTGTGCGAATGGCTTAATACTAGTTCCTATGTGTGTGCATGCTTAGTTATGGGTAATTAATAGTAATTATCCTTGAAAAATTAAAATTGTTCACTTAACTAACAGTGGTATCAGAGCACATGGTCGTACTTAAGCTATTTTGACACTTAATTAAGAGAAATTGGCTAATTAACGGATTAGTAGAGATGATGCGTTTGTTTGCTGTCTGGAAATGGTATTTTCTGTGTTGTTTCGCGTTTTTCGCTTTGATAAGTTCTCTGGAAGTTTTTTCTATCTACATGAAAGTTGTAGATCTGTGGATTGTGATTCTTTTGGAAATAGATTCACATTTTCTGACTTAGTATGGATTTACTGTGAATAAAATGGCGACAGTACGCAGAACCAGTTTCTGCTCGTACTGTCCTGTTTGAATGGCTTGAAAGATTTATATTTTGAATATAAGTACCAGTGTTCTATGGCTAGATTTAAAGAGGACTTGAAGCTCTTTCTGAGCATGTATAAATTGTTACATGACTTGGATTAATTTGTGGGTTTTCAAGTATGAAAAGGAAGATCTCGTCAGATCCAGTTTGTAGAGCAAATCGATTGTTCTAATAAACTGTACCAACTGAGAACTCCTTTAAAAATTCTGTTTAAATAGAGTTGTTCTTTTTTGAGTTAGGATTCCAGGAAAATTAATTTCATAATTTTTCGTGGAAGTTTGGACCTTCAACTAGGTTAGAACTTTTCAATCGACTGTCTGTTCCAGTACAGAATTTGTTGATTGTTTAATTTGTAACTCGAACTTTTTGAACTAAACTTGGTGGTTTTCTTTTCATGAATAGCTAGCCTATAGTCTAAACTAGTTTTTCTGTGTATATTATATATATAAAAACTGATTAGAAGGTGGTCTAACAGACCAAATGGTTGAGAGGATAATCTGAAAATCTCATAACGGTGTTTCGTGCACTTGTAAGAGATTTGTCATTTTTGATTCTCCCAGATGGTTTAATATCTCTTCTTGAATTTTTTACTGGTAATCACAACTATGATAAGGAGCTTAAGTAATTTATTTGAGAATTTTTGGAGACCTAAAACCTTTGTTTTTATTGGATTCCATTAGTTACGTTTTTTAATAAATTACTGTTTTTCTAAGTATTCAAACTAGTTGAAATTAATTAGAAAACTCCTTGTTTGATCTCCTTTCAGTTATGGGATGTTGAAAGAACTTTCTAAATGAATTTAAACAAGTTTTGTTGTTTAAAATTGAGGATTTGTACACGGAATTTACTTATGGCAAACAAATCGCAAAGATGCTTGAAAATCGTTAATTGGAAACAAAGTGCTTGTATGTGCTAACTTTGTTTTGTAGGTGGATAGTGGGTTTAGTATGGCTCAAGACTCAATGCCTTGTGGTTGTAATGAATGCATGTGTGAATGTTTGTAATGCGGCCTTTGGTGCCATTAATTAATTAATTTGTTGATTAATTTTTGATGTAACTTGTGAGGCTTGCATGCCCCTAAGGTTAGGATGGGAATAGGATGTTTTCACATGTATTTTGCACCTTTATTTTATATAGGATTTAGATCCTTATAGAATTTAGTGGGAGGGCAAGAATTAGATTAGTTTTGCTCCATGGACGATGTGGCGAAACTAATGCAAGCGGGAGCCATACAAACCCACAACTATGAGATGCTTATATGATTATTTTGTTAGGTTAGGTATGGGTGTATGCTTACACGACCACCAAACAAAGTGTCATATGATTGTCCCAAACTAAAACGAATAAGTTAAATCGCCCTCCTTCTCTCTATCCCCTTCACGCCGATTGTCACTCATGGCGCGGTCCGCCCAAGCGGACGTCATGATTGCCAATTCGGTAGTCGGGGTGCAAATAACTAAGATTTGCAAGGAGCAAATAGTGAGAAGTGACTTTTCGATGGACCCAACTAGAGTTTGGACATCGGGGCGAAGTTCGCTTATGCGAACCAAGAGTCATGGTAAGATGATTGGTTGGAGAACCTAACTTATCTAATCATTTTGGATGACGTGCCATAGCAGGTCCATTTTGATGAAAATAGGGGTCTTGGAAATCACTATACTTAGGGACTTTTAAAAGTGTAGTGAAAGTTTTACTTTTGTTAAAACTAAAAACATAAAACTAATTGACCTTTAAATTCGATAATTGTTGTAGATGTCTTCCTCCTCTTTAACGCTTCGTTCTCTTCTTGAGAAAGAGAAACTCGCCTTTAACGGTGCTAATTTCTTGGATTGGCACCGCAACCTAAGGCTTGCCCTTAGGTTTGAGAAAAGGGAGTACCTCCTCACCACTCCGATTCCCTCTGCTCCTAAGGACACCGATCCAAAGGATAAGCAAGAGGAATATGAGAAGCACGTCAATGACGACATGGAGATGTCGGTCTTGATGGTTGCGGTCATGGAATCGGAACTCCAAAAGGAGTTCATCGATAGTGGTTATGGAGTGTTTGAAATGATCACTCGTCTTAAGAACATGTTCCAAACCAAGGCCCGCACCGAAAGGGCCCGTCTCATCAAGGCCGTCGCCAACACTCGCTTGACGGAGGGTCATGAAGTCGGGCCACACGTCATGAAGATGGCGGGGTTGTTTCGGCAGCTTGAAAAGCTTGATACGCCCTTTCCTATGGGTGCGATTCAAGATTTCATTCTCAACTCTCTCCCTCCAAGCTTCACCGGTTTTGTTGTGAACTACCGGATGAATGGCATGGACAAGAGCATGGATGATCTCCAAAACATGCTCGTTGAGACGGAGGATAGTCTCAAGAAGGAGAAGGGCCCAAAGGATGTTCTTGCCGTGAGTGACAAGAGCAAAAAGATCAAGAAGCGAGGCCGTAAATCCAAGAAGGGCAAAGGCCCGGTGATGCCCCAAGGTCCGGCCAAGGGTGCTCCCGTGGGATCCAAGAAGAAGAAGAACCCGGCCACTCCCGAGACCGTTTGCTACTATTGTAGCAACAAGGGTCATTGGAGGAGAAACTGCCCCAAGTACCTTGCCGACAAGAAGGCGGGAACCGTCCAACCTTCTTCTTCAGGTATATTTGTCATCGAAACCCTTCTCGCTACCTCTAACACCGATTGGGTATTCGATACCGGTTCGTGTGCTCACATTTGTCGATATGTGCAGGTCCTAAAGAATAGGAGGCGGCTCGAGAAAGGTGAAGTTCAACTCCGCGTCGGGAATGGCACGTGCATCTCCACTATGGCCATTGGAAGCGTGGATTTAACTTTACCTTCCGGTTTTGTGTTGGAACTAAAAGATGTATTTTTGGTTCCCTCTATCACTCGAAACATTATCTCTATCTCTTGTTTGGACATGGATGGTTTTGATGTTGTAATAAAGAACAAGTTGTTGACCTTGTTTCGAAATGATGTTCGTTTTTGTGATGCGCATTTATTGAATGGTCTTTATGTGCTTGATTCTAGCGGACTTATCTTGAGTGTTGAGAATGACAATAGAAAACGTAAGATTCCACATGAGAATGCAACTTTGATGTGGCATTGCCGCTTAGGTCATATCAATGAGAAATGCATCAAGAGATTACAAACCGTTGGTCTCTTGGATCAATTCGCTTTCGAGCCAATTGACACATGCGAATCTTGTTTGATGGGAAAGATGACCAAAGCGCCTTTTCCTAAAAAAGGAACAAGGGCAAATGACTTATTAGACCTTGTACATACCGATGTATGTGGACCTATGAGCATTTGTGCGCGTGGTGGTTATTCATACTTCATCACATTCACCGATGATCATAGTAGATACGGGTATATCTACTTGATGCGTCACAAATCCGAATCCTTTGACAAGTTCAAAGAATTTAAGAATGAAGTTGAGAACCAACTTGGTCGAAAGATCAAGGTTTTACGATCCGATCGAGGTGGTGAGTACTTGAGCCATGAGTTTGGCAACTATCTAAAGGAGTGTGGAATCGTTCCACAACTCACTCCACCCGGAACACCACAATGGAATGGTGTATCCGAAAGGAGGAATCGAACTTTGCTTGACATGGTTCGATCAATGATGAGCCAAGCCGATTTGCCTATGTCCTTTTGGGGATACGCCCTTGAAACCGCAACTTTTACATTAAACCGCGTTCCATCAAAGTCCGTTGAGAAGACGCCCTATGAGCTTTGGTTTAAGAAGAAACCAAGCATGTCGTTTCTCAAGATTTGGGGTTGTGAAGCTTATGTGAAAAGGTTAGTGAGCGATAAGCTTGGACCCAAATCGGACAAATGTCATTTCGTAGGATACCCTAAGGAAACGAAGGGTTACTACTTCTATAACCGCAATGAGAACAAGATAGTTGTTGCTCGTTATGGTGTGTTCTTGGAGAAAGAATTTCTCTCAAGAAGAAGTAGTGGGAGCAACGTGGCGATTGAAGAAATTCAAGAACCACAACAACAAAGCATGCCTCAAGTAGGCAATGTAGTTGTTCCCAATGTGGTGCCAAATGAGGTTGCACCGAATGAGATTGTAGCCGAACCCATTCCACAAGTTGTTGTGGAAGAAGAGGTTCACGAACAAGCTCCCTCAAATGAAAACTCAAACATATCGCGAGTCGATGATGTTGAGGAAGCACCTTCGCTTGAAGTTCAAGGACAAAGTCCACAAACCGTTGTGGAACAAGTTCAAGAACCTCAAGCATCTACCCTACGAAGATCGGCAAGGCCAAGTCGTCCACCTATAAGATATTTAGGTTTGCACGACGTTCTCGTCATGGAGAACGATGAGCCTTTGACCATTGATGACATGAGAAAGAAACCCGACTCCAAGGAATGGCTAAAAGCCATGGAATCCGAAATGCAATCCATGTATGACAACAAGGTATGGACCTTGGTTGACCTTCCCAACGGAGTAAAACCCGTTGAGAACAAATGGATCTTTAAGAGAAAGGTCGACATGGATGGCAACTTGACCATTTACAAAGCACGACTTGTAGCGAAAGGTTACAAGCAAATTCATGGTATTGACTATGAAGAAACCTTCTCGCCCGTCGTCATGTTCAAGTCAATTCGGATCATGTTAGCAATTGCCGCATTCTATGATTATGAGATTTGGCAAATGGATGTCAAAATCGGGTTCCTAAATGGAAATTTGGAAGAGGATGTGTATATGACACAACCCGAGTGTTTTGTGGATCCAAAGAATGCTAACAAAGTATGCAAGCTTCAACGATCCATTTATGGATTGAAGCAAGAATCAAGGAGTTGGAACAAGCGCTTTGATGAGGAAGTCAAGAAATTGAACTTCTCTCAAAGTGAAAAGGAACCTTGTGTCTACAAGAGGTTTAGTGGGAGCGTGGTTGTGTTTCTTGTTCTATATGTTGACGATATACTCTTGATCGGGAATGATATTCCCGAATTGAATGCAGTCAAGGATTCATTGAAGAAAGTGTTCTCAATGAAAGACTTGGGCGAAGCCGCCTACATCCTAGGAATCAAGATCTATAGAGACAGATCAAAGAGGATGTTAGGTTCGAGCCAAGATGCATATATTGACAAGGTGTTGCAAAAACACAACATGGCGAATTCCAAGAAGGGATTCTTGCCTATGTCACATGGCATTTACTTGAGCAAGACTCAAGGTCCGACAACGGAGACAGATCGGGAGTACATGAAGCGATTCAAGTATCCATCTGTAGTCGGATCGATTATGTATGCCATGCAATGCACTCGCCCCGATGTGGCACATCCGATTAGCGTGACTAGTCGATACCAAGCCAACCCAGGCATGGCACACTGGACCGCAGTCAAGAATATCCTCAAGTATCTCAAGAGAACCAAGGAGAGCATTCTCGTATACGGTGGAGACCAAGAGCTCGTTGTAACTGGTTACACCGATGCTAGTTTCCAAACCGATCGAGATGACTCCAAATCACAGTCCGGCTTTGTATTTCTGCTTAATGGTGGTGCCGTAAGTTGGAAGAGTTCCAAGCAAGATACTACGGCCGATTCCGTCACCGAAGCGGAATACTTAGCGGCTGGCGAAGCAGCAAAAAAAGCCGTATGGATCAAGGAGTTCTTGACCGAGCTAGAGGTGGTTCCAAGCATCTCGGGTCCAGTGGATATCTACTGCGACAATACGGGAGCCATAGCTCAGTCCAAGGAGCCTAGGTCTCACCAGAAGACTAGGCACATTCTACGACGATTCCATCTCATCCGTCAGTTGGTCAATGACGGATGGGTCAAGGTCAAGAAGGTGGACGGTGCCGCGAACACAGCGGACCCTCTGACAAAGCCTTTGTCTCGAGCCGCGCATGAGTTGCATGTTGCATCCATGGGGATTAAGCGTATGCCTGATTGGCTTTGAGTTGTATCTTTTATTTAGGCGTTAGTATGAGACATGTATATTTGGATATTACATTGAGTACTATACACTGGCTAGAAGTCACTATTGATTGACTCTAGGCCAAGTGGGAGATTGTTAGAGATATGTCCTAGAAGCCAATAATATTTAGCTACTTCTATGGTTTTATGTTATGGATGATTTTATATCATTTGTTCCTTGATTTATGTGTTGACAGTTCATTCAGGTTGAGGATCTGAATTATAGATCACTGTGTTTCATTTAGTAGTAAATGACAACAATAAATCTAAAGCGTCCATAATCTTGATAATTAACAAGGAACATTAATTATCAATAAGATTAGTATGCAAGTTAAGTGTTGATTAAGTTCTATAAATCACAAATTAAGAGTAACCAACTTAATTGCATATGTTTATGTTAATTGAACATAGTACATGACATGACCCAACGAAATAAATATATGGATTGTGTTATGTGTCATTATTTATTTCGTTATGATTTTGATTCTAAGTTTGAGATATTTATCTTTTCCACATGAGGATAGGTTCAATAAATATCGTCTACCGCTGATTCCCGATAAGGGCTGCTATACGGACGTTATTTATGTTCTCTTGAATTGTGCGGGGAAAAGCTAAATAGTCAAGAAAACCGTATGTCCCTCATTAATTCACTTAGTGAGTGACGATATCTGTTTGGGCCCCTTGATGGAGATAGATTGTTTGCTAGCAACTGATACAATTATCTCTAAATCAAGAAACGTATAATCTGCAAGAATGACACATTCCTATCTTGGATTATACGATGATATCGTGAGACATAGGAATCAAAATAGAGATATATCTTTATTCTCTTATGCAGGATTGAAATATTGTAGCCGTACACTATTTATGCGAATTGGAAATCATAACGTGTTTCTAGATACCGCTTATGATTATTGAAATTAAATAGCGATTTAACTCCATGTCCAACGTAGCATAAATCCTCAAAGGGTCACACAGAATTGGTGTTTTAACCATGCTTGCATTATTTATTTATTTGTAATAATTGGTATTGCAAAATATGATAAGTTGATTAATTAATTAAATAGCGTTGTAGACCGTTATAATTAATTAAATCAAAGAGATCATATAGAAATAAATTAATGCATTATCTAATCCCTAAATAATTATTATTAAGTTAATAATTATTTATTTCAACACATATGCATATTATAGGGCTTTAATTAAATAGTTAATTAAAGGCCCAATAGGGATCCAAATTGAGAGCAACAAGAGGGGCCATTTAATGATTGATTAAGTGGACCCAAGAGGCAAAGCACATAGCCCATAAAGGGCCCATAATGTGGCCGGCCATGCATGGAGGTAGGTGGGGTGGCAATTTGGTAAATAGTTAGTGTGAGGTAGGTAGGGTTTGCACACTATATAAAGAGGTGTATGGTTGCAAATCCCCCTCTCTCTCTCTCTCCCACTAAACCTAGCCGCCCCCCCTAGTGGTAGGCGCCTCCTCCCCTCTCCTCTCTCCCTATTGCTCATGTGTTGAGCCCCATTCTTCCACAAATCAATTAGTTCATTTGCTAGAAGAACGGGGAAGCTAGGGATTAGTCATCTCCTCCAAGTTACTAGCATAGCTTGTCGAGGATTTGGTTAATACCAAGTGGACTCGAGGAGCTTTCGACAAGGAGGCCGAAAGAGCAAGCACCACCTTCATCCTAGCCGCGGTTCAAATCCCCTTGGTTACGATATCAAGGGAGGTACATCTTTGAACCCTTTCTCTTGTGCGAATGGCTTAATACTAGTTCCTATGTGTGTGCATGCTTAGTTATGGGTAATTAATAGTAATTATCCTTGAAAAATTAAAATTGTGCACTTAACTAACATACCTCCTAATGCTCTTTATGGGCAGTTCAATTTTAAATGATCAATAATTTCTTTTTTTTTTAATATCCAATAATTTCTTTTCTACTATATTGGCCATGAAAAAAAAAATCTAACAATTAATCCTGAAATCCAAATTCACTTAAAAATGCTTAGAACCTAAGTAATAAGTTAAAGCATCACAAATTTTCAGACATGCATTATTCATATGCTTTGAAAATCAAGCAGAACCGGCTGAATTGATTAGAACTAATTACCAGTTAGATTTTTATATTTTCTCACTCTGTCATTTCTCTCTAGTCTCCGTACTCACTTCACCTAAATCCAAAAAAAAAAATATATATAAAATTTTCAAAATCCCTCAATTTCATCACTGATTTTCGTCACTGAATGAACTGGTGTAAGTCTAACCATAGCTCTACCCGTTTGATGTCCGATTCAGTTCTAAAAACATACTAATGATGATGTTTTATCCAAAAAATATTCTTAATTGAATAGAGGCATTTAGTCTAAAAAAAGGAGTTTAAATCATTTCCTGAAAAAAGAGAGTGCGTTCATATGTTCAGACAGTTTATCGGTAGGGCTGAAAACGGTAGCCGTTTCAACCGTTCTTTCGTTTCGTTTCGTCCGGAACTGAACGATAACGGATAAAGATTTCAGTTTCGTTTAAGGAACGGAACAACCAACACAAATAGAAATATTGTTTCGTCTCAGAATGGAACGATTAGTGAAATTGGTACATTTCGTGGTCGTTTATTTCGCGCATTTCGTCTAAAATATTTTTTATGGTTTTATTATTAGATTGCAGAGGACCTCAGCAGAGAGATCGAGGGAGAAATGAGTAAAATTAGATTTCTACAGCGTCGCTCCGTCATTTCTCCGCCGAACACAATCACATCTATCTCTCTCGCCTCTGCACTACCGAGTACAATCGCCGTCGAGAGCAAGAGGTGATTATAGTGCCTCCTCCCCCTTTTCCGCGTGACCTAACTTGTCATTTCTCTATCTCTGTTTCATACAAAATGCAGAATAGTTTATTTTCTTACAACTTAATAAAATGCAAAACAGTTAGGTAGTCAAAGACGGTTATAACCGTTTTGATCGTTCTCATCAACGGAACAATCAACGCAACATGTGTTAAACGGATGCAACAATCAATGCAATAAGTATAAAAATTTCGTGCATCAATGCAACGGTTAACGAAAATGACCACTTTCGTGGTCGTTTTCCATGCACCCCTATTTATTGGTTTATCCCGTAATTTTCCCAAACGGCCCATTAGGCGATAATTGGGCTTATCTGGCCCATAAGAAAAATGGCCTGAACAGCTTTAAGGCCGAGGGAGCGTGAAATATTGTATTCTCAATTTCTCAGATCAGAGGTTAGAAAAATAACCAACTCCGACTCCGAAAGGGTTTTAGGCCTCTCTTTACGATTCCCACTCAAGCCGAAAAACCTCTCCCCACTCCTCCAATGGAGACGACGCCGGCGGCTCCCTCCGAAGAACCTCGTCCGTCCGATCTCCAATCAACGGCTCCCAGAGACCCCGACAATGTCGCGGCAGGAGAACACAATACTGAAGAACTGAGACAAAACTCAGAGAACGAACAACAGCAATCCGACCAAGCGATGGATGCAGACCCTGTTCCTCCCACCGAACAAATCCAGCCGTCTAATCCCGAACCGAAACCGACGGCTGTGATCAATTCAGAAAAGCGTAAGAGAGAAGAAGAAGAACAAACCTCGGATACAGAGAATAAGAAAAAGAATTCGAATTCAAGTAGCAATCCGCTTTGGAAGACTAGCCTGTGTTCCTACTACAGGCGCTATGGTGCAAATTGCAGTCATGGTGAAACGTGTCGGTATGCGCATGGAGAAGAGGAGTTGCGGCCCCGACCCGATAACACATGGGACCCGACATCCAATAAGGCGAAAGAGATGCAGAAAGCTGATGAAATGGAGAAGGATGAAGAAGTAGAAGATGAAGAACAGGTGGCGTTGGATGAGTCATCATTGGATAAGTGCCTTGTTGGGTTGCCTAGAAAGTGGGTCCATGATGCATTGAAGAAATTTCTTGAAGAAAAAGTACCTTTTCTGAATTGTGCTCAATAATTTTCTTTTCTAGAGTTTATGTTTCAGACAACATGCGCGTGTTGCAATGGCATTGCAATGGATGCAAGTTTGTGCAGGAAGATTTTAATATTTTTTTTTCACTGGTAAATTTGCAGGGTATCTCATACAAGACAGCTAAAAAGAAGAAAGGAATGGAAGTTGGTTTTGTCACATTTGAAAACATTGAACAGGTCGAGAGTGCTATGGAGGTACTACTTTTATGTTGAATTTTGGTAACCATTTATTGTTTCCTTCAATTCAATACTGATTAGCCTTGTTTATCACCATGTGACAAATAATCCTTTCTTTTTTTTAAAAAAAAAAAAAAAGATATTAAGGGAGAGCTCCTCTGGAGGTAAGACAATAAAGTTGAGAGATGCCATAAAAAAATCCGGTGATGGTGGCTTAGTTGAAGGCATGAATTCATCAACGAGAAAAAGTGTGCGCGAAGTGGTCACACCACTTGCACATTTGTCATATTCTGACCAATTAGAGCATAAAAAGAGCAGCCTTTCACAACTTCTCAAGAAACTGGTAAGATTCTTATTTTTTTTTATTTGTATTTTTCATTTGCTCAAAATTATTGGTGTTTGCTATGTATTAATAGTTTAATAGTACATTACACAAATGGCCTAGATTTTGTGGTATGTTTCTGAGGTTTCAGCCACTTAGTTCCCAAATTGTACAACCAACCCTGCAAAAAGAAACAAAGGTTGAAATCCAAATAAAGTAAAGCAAAAGAACTCAGATTGTCAGTTATTTTTCCTATGAAAATTGATGGAAGGGTGCTATGTGGAAAACATAATGTCCAGGAAGTAACATGTGAACTCTGGAAGACTGGAACACTGAAGCTTTATTATTATTATAATAATTTTTTTGAACACTGTCTCTGAAACCTTAGGGCAGATTTTGTAGCCTATCTTTATTTCTCTTATCTAAGTTTTTAATACCTGTAATATTAGACACGAAATGCAAGGAAGGCCTGCCCAGATGATCTTCCACTTCCTGATTGGATTCTAGAATCTAGAGAGATAGGTGTGAATATCTGAACCCTTCTATTTACATTTATATAGGCATCATTTTATATTTATATGCATATAAGCATTCAAATGGTTTTCTTTTGTTCAAAATACTTTTGAATCTCACTGGATATTGAAGTGACCCAATTTATGGAAGTGCTGCTTATTTAGGTGGACTTCCATGCAAGCTAGAAGGTATATTGGAGTCTCCTTTAACCAATGGGTACAGAAACAAATGTGAATTTTCTGTTGGCTATTCTTTGGATGGAAACATAACAGTTGGCTTCATGCTTGGGAATTTCAGGTAAGTTGTAAATTTTGTTTTTCTCTTATCTTTCTAGAGTACTTAGTCTAGTGCTGCTGGTAACATTGTTAAATACTAATTTGAGAGTGTAGGGAAGGTATGACTGCAGTAGAGGAACCAACAGATTGCCCTAACGTATCAAAATTAGCATGCACATATGCCAAGATTTTCCAAAATTTTCTGGGCTCGTCAGAACTACCCGTATGGAACAGAATCAACAACACTGGATTTTGGCGCCAACTGACTGTACGTCTGCTCTTCTTTACTTAAATAATAGGAGTTATGTAGTATAAAATGATTTTCAATGAATATTTGAAAAAGATGCAATTTGATAGTTGTTTTTTGAAAGTTTAATTTCTATAATGCTCCTTTATCCTCTACAGATATTTGATTTTGTTTAAATCTGACCATTTACTTCAGATTTATTCATAAATTCTTATTAATAATACCATACTAGTATAAATGTTCATAAAAGCCTAGTAACTAAGTAATAATTAAAAGTACAGAGGCCTAAATAGAAGTTGCATGTTCATTCTGTGCGTCTCCTATTCAGCATTCTAGGTTCTGTAATTATTCCAAAAACCTCACAAGCCTGCTAGAGGCTGTTGTCATGTCAAGTCAACCTTTTAATTTTGGTAATGTTGATTACACAGATGTTTTTAGCATATTTTGCATTTCTAATGGTGCATTTTTGTTGGTTAGCTGTTTTATTTGAGGACAAAAACTTAAGTAAAGCATAAAAGGGTTCGGTACTTCCCTGCAATTGCTTAGAAACCCTGACCTTTCACCCAACACATTACCCCACAGGTATGTTTGGCTATGGATAAACTGAGGGGATACAAATATAACTCTCATCATCACTTTAACAAAGGATAAGAGTTATCACCTTATTACTGCATTTTATCTGCTTCCAAGTATGGTATGTGGGTCAGCCCTGCTAGAAAATTCCCAAAACTTTTGAACCATTAACTTATTGACACTTTTTACCTAATGAATAAAGAAATTTCATGACTTATCTATTATGATTTATGAGCAATTTAAATTCTTACATATGTTGAAATTGTAATTATAGGTTCGAGAGGGAAGGAATCCAGATCAAGGTATCAATGCAGAATCTGAGATGCAGATCAAAGAAGTGATGCTTATGATACAGGTTAGTACATAGAAGCTATATCTACACACACACACACACACATAATGATTCTTTCCTTTGTGAAGTTTCCTAATAAGAATATGTTGCAGGTATAAATGGATTAGATATTTAATTTGAGCAAAATGAAATTGCTTACGTATATAATAATACTACAGGTTTGTTCAACTGGTGTTGAAGAAGAGGTAATGAAAGCTGAGTTTGAGAAAATGAGGTTGGCATTTTCTCAAGGGGCAAATGATGCTTCATATTCATTACCTCTTACTACTATTGTTGTTCAGGTATGTATAATCTGTTCCCAGTTTCTGTATAGTTTTGATATTTCAGTTTTGAATTTATGCGGACCTGATTTTTTACTATTTTCGCCAAAGAGGTCCGCATTTCTGAAACTAGTAATTGACACTACCAAGGGTTACTAGCAACTGACACTCATACCTCAGCAATAAGTTTCATTGAATTGCCCTCTGAATATTTGTTTTCCTGGCTACATCAAATCAACCTACTAACTTTTTGTGGATTCGGAGAAAAATGATTCACTCGAAGTAGAGCCAATAATGTTAACTTAATGAAATGTATCGTTTCTCCATGTAATCAATGGACAGGTGTTATTTGCAAAATTTTCAATGAAATTGGGTCTCACTTGCAATATGCAAAAATTACATATTGTTTGTGTTCAAATATCACAGAAAAAAAGTTAATTTTCAGTTGCACTTCTGAGAATGTTCAGTATCAGAAAAATGCTGCTGTTCCCTACAAATTCTTTCATGAGGAAACTCTCTTTTCTGTTGTGGCAGGATCACACTGGTATATCAAATGCTGCTCCAGCTGACTGCCCGTTGATTCCTTTATTGGTGGCTGGAGGTGGAACAGATGGTTCTGATTGCCTCTCAATTGATAAAGCCAATATCCATGACTACATATCAAACCTCTGCTTTTCCATTTCACCAACTGCATTTTTCCAAGTAATGACACCTCCTCCTGTAGAACTTTTAGTTTTGTATCCTTTTCTTTCATTTTCTATATTATTTATCATATGAAAATACTATGGTTCTATAATGAAAATGCACAGGTTAATACGCTAGCAGCAGAAAGGCTGTATAAACTGTCAGGTGATTGGGCTGAATTAAGTGAGGATACCTTGTTGTTTGATGTTTGCTGTGGGACCGGCACTATTGGTCTCACTCTTGCCCACCGTGTTGGAATGGTTTGCTCCTGCTTTTACATTGTTCTTGATTCTGTCTTTGGCTTTAACACATTTCTTGAGCACTTATAGGTGAGGTACTGAGGTCACTTTTTTATATGCTATTAACTACTAATCCCTCTTTATACTTATAGGTGGTTGGTATAGAGATGAATGAGTCAGCAGTATCTGATGCGCAGAGAAATGCAATTATAAATGACATAACAAATTGCAAGTTCATTTGTGCAAAGGTTCTTTTTAATTTTATTCATATATTATATCCCTTATTTTTCTCTTAACAATAGTTGGTGTTTAGTTTATCTAGACATTTTCGTAACTGTCAATTTTGTTTATATGGAGTGCAAAAATGGTGAATTGGTTAAGGGCAAGTGTTTGTGATAGTAGCGCATTGATACCACTGCATAGTCTATACAATATCTCCTCCTTGTTAAATTCAAGAATGTTATTGTGTTAATAATGCTCAAGATCTCAAGCTATACTTCATTAATCATTAGAAGTCCTCTAGAAAGAAAAATTATCTCAATGGTAAATTTTAATTTGGCAATGTTGCCTTCTGAACCCAAAAGTATAGTTGATTATTTTGCTAATTTGACTTTTTCTTTTTGAAAATTTATGATTACAAATGACAGGCTGAGGATGTGATGGGTTCTCTGCTTAAGGAGTATCTTGGTGCACCTACTGACGCCTCATCAAAAGTCATTTCAAATAGTAATGGTCATTCAAAGAAAACTGAAAAAATTTCTGAAGATACAAACGTAAAATTAGAAGCTACTGATGGGCAAGAGAGAAATGGAGTGCAGGAGAAAGATATCACCGACAGTTCTGAAAAAAAGGAGGATATTAGTGCCACTGATGCAGGACTCACAGTATCTGATGGTAAAGAGAAACAGCATCGGTTCAAAAATGTGGTGGCTATAGTTGACCCACCTCGTGTTGGTCTTCATCCTACTGTAAGTTATATTTTGTCGTACTTCCTTGTTTTAGTTGCATATTTTGTATAGAGAAATGCTATGGTCAAAGCGATATGGATGCTGGGTTTTGTTAAACAACTCAAATTCAGAAGTATAAATGATCGTCTGAACTATTTTTGGAACTTTTTTTTTTGGGGGGGGGAAGGTGTGGCCTGGCACCCCCTATCCCCGGATGGCCCCCCAACCCACCCACAAAAAAAAAAAAACAACAACAACAACAAAGAAAGACACCACACACACAAGATGATTTAAAGGTTGTTACTAATTAGCATAGTATTCCAATGCCTCAATTTTAAATGACTCAAAAACTCGTATGCCAAAATAAATACCAATGGTTGTGCCTCTACATCAGTTTTTCTATTCACAAATATAAAATGATTATTTATTGGCATAAAGAGCTTGTGAAAGACCATTGAGGAATGTGGAGGATTTCTGAACATTGATTTTCAAGTTCTAAGGTTCATCAAGACAGTTGAAATGTCATAATTTTTTATGCGCATATGGAAATAATATACATCATATTTTAGTCATTTTGTTTTCTTATTTGAGTTTTAGAAATTGTGTTATTAAGAATTTGAAAATGGAGGAATTTCAAATCTTGTCGAGGATATTGAAAATCTTGGAATTCATTAAATGATATTTTCAGGTAATTAAAGCTCTCAGAACTCATCCAGGGATCCGCCGTCTGGTGTAAGCCTGAATTAATTTTTCTAAACATCTACTTGCTTCTTTTTTGCCCCCCCCTTTGAAGTGGCTGTATATTAAAAGGCTGTACACTTTTTCCTTGTATAGGTATATATCTTGTAACCCAGATTCATTAGTGGCCAATGCCATTGAGCTTTGCACACCCACATCAGATAAACCAGTGATAAATAAAGGACACAAAGGGTGGCGGAATATAAGCAGTGCGGGTCTGGCCAGACATCGAACCAAATCCATGCCGAATTCTGAGCATTTCCGACCTGTTAGATCCATGGCTGTGGATCTCTTTCCTCATACCAACCACTGTGAAATGGTCATGCTTTTTCAGCGTTGACTACTTTTTTTTTGGCAATATTCTAATTTATGAGAAGAATTTTATAGCCCTTAGCCATTTTTCCATGTATTGCTGCTATTTATTGTGTAATCTAATTGTTGTATTATATTTTGTTTTGAGTTATGATGAGAGAATAACCAGTTGTAAACTTGTAATCTTCAATCTGTAATAGCTGTAGAGTTATTTCAGGCTTAGAATTTAGCTTCGCTGACTTACTAGTGGAACATATTTGCTTTATTCATGCTTTGATCTACTTGCAGTCCCTCGACAGTTGGTGCATTTTGTGCGTGCGTGCCTGACCTTTAAAAACAGTAGGAACTATTATGTGTAACTTGTGATTACAGAGAGACATGCCACGTTTAGTGCAAGTGTGCACGGGTTATATAAGTTGTACGAGAAACTGTTTAGTTTCTGGCAGCAGATCCTCGAGTTAAGAGTACAAATTAGCACTGCTAGTTGGCAGTTGCTCGAGGATATGCTGTGATGCATCGTTTTCTATTAGCGAAGAGCACCCTTTTTTTAAATGCTTCAGTTTTACCAGCACTGTTGTCATATTCAAAACAGAATATACTATGATTGCATGATTCAATACTACGTTAGTGTCAGAGAGATCGGTACACCATCATAATCACATTTAATCAACTGAGGTCACAAGAGTTCTAATCTTTCGTTTTCCAAACAAGAAAAACAGATAAATAATGCATATTTTGGATGTGGTCATCATACCAGGGGACTCACTAAGCTGCCTATTGACATATAATATAGCCCAAGCAACGCTCATCTACCGCAACCACGACCCAACAAACTCAATGAGGCAAATTGAAATACTTTGAGATATGTACAATGTACTTAGGCTTTATGAGTTTTCTGGTAGATAACTGTACCAGACTTTTGTTACTTATAAATTGTAATTCATTGCTTCAATTTTTCCTTTCTTTCTGGATCAAATAGCATAGGAGGCCTGCTCTACATTTAAAGCCTATAAAATCATAAAGAACAGAAAAATAACAAAAATCAAGCTCACAACAAGGCGCTCAGGAACCTAACCACCGAGTGTTATAAAATTCACTAACAACAGCCACAAGAGACCGGCACAACATGATCAGTTCCCACATCCCCAACCACAATCACAATACAAGAAAACCGGTACAACAAGGATATACACATCATCCATAACAAGGAGCAACAAGCAGCCAGACAACATTTCAATCTCTCATTGATACAAGTAGGACATTGATCTTACATTAAAACATTCAAAGTTTATTGACATTTGGGGTCAGCCAAATTGGTGGTTCCGCCAATGGATGGAAAATCTCAGGCGGATAGAAGGGTTCAACGGCATCTCTCGCAAAGTTGTAGACACCGATATCATCACATCCATAGAGTTCAGGATAAAGTTTAATACGCAAGTCTGTAAAATAGATGCTATTTCTTTTGCAGCCGGGGTATAGCTGAGAATTTACAACCAATGGGCAACTAGTACCCAAAAATATAGCATAATCACCAAAATCCTTGTACTCAAAGGACTTTTTCTCCTCCAAATTTAATTTGTGCACTGCAAATCTTTCTGTGACAACATGAAAATGGTGACGACTTTCTCCTAAATTTATTATTAGATGCCTTTCCACAAGTAGCAACTCTCCCATAAAATCCACTAGATACTCTATTCCAGAAAGCAATAGAGGCATAACAAGCTTCATTGTCGGATTTGATCCGACATCGGAAATAATAAACAAATCACTACTGCATGCAAGATAGAAATTTCCTCTGAAAAAAATAGCATCTGCAACATGATCCATGCATGGTATGCATCTCCACCTATTCTCACCTGGCAGCCAAACAGCCATCTTAGTGAGATTTATACGATATAAAAACAACACTGTGAAATCAGACTTCTTACTTGGGTCATGGAATAAGACAACCTTGACCAATCTTTTCTGCAGCATCTCTTCCTCGAATTTTGGCAGCAGAGGTAGCTCGTAGCATTCTCTTGTAAACAGATTGAATAAACGAGGAATGAATTTTCTGTCGACAATGAAAAGCCATCCAAATGAGGAACCAATCCAGCACTGGTTGTGCAACTCAGGGATGTCAATGTAGTTGTGTCGTTTCTCAGTCAGGCTGTAGAACTTGCGCTTCTTAGTTGAAGCATCCTCCCTCATCATCAACCATGGGAGCTGCTCAGCAGGAGAACAATTATTTTGTTTTGCCACCCATCGCCAATTTCGACAAACAGCACTGAAAAGTTGGAGATCTGGCAGAGACAAAAACCCGATGATGTGTCCAAGGGCATCACTGCAGAGGTCCGACCAGCTGACCATGTTAATTTTTTGCTATCCTGCATGAGAAGTATCAAATCTAGGCCTGTTTAACGTTCGAAACGGCAACGGAATGGGCCATTCCGTTTGCCGTTCCGTTCCAGAAACGGTATACACTGAAACGATTCGTTATTCGTTCCGTTTGCAACGGAATGGACGGAACGTAGCGGAACGACTCAATTTACACTGTATTTCACACAAACGTATGCTGTCGGCAGGCCTAATCAAATCATTTCAAACTAATCTAGCCATAATTTCTACGTGTGGGATCTAGCTAGTTGCATGTTTTGCTACCATGACATAGGCTGAATATCTAGCATAATGCAGAATCTGCTTTGATATATTTGATATTTGTAAGGTAAGAAGACCCAATACAGCTTGTTTTATGGTTGCTAATTGCATATTAGGGATGACAGGAGCCATTTTATTATTATTAATATAAAAAAAATTCTACAAAATAACAACCAAATTTAGCTGAGAATTATAGGACTTGTTCCAACAGGGTGTATTTGGATGCGCAAGAATAAGGATCCGGATAAGAATAAGACCCAAATTCCTTATTCCTGTGCAATCCAAACAACACAAGAATAAAAAATTTGAGCTTACCCGGCCCCTTTATTCTTATACTAACAAATCTATGGAATTTGAATAAGAATAAAAAATTCTAGAACCTCGTGCCAATCCTTTTCTAAATTTTTACAATTTTCATTTAGAATAAAAAGATTTATGTTTAATAGAATTTCTCTCGGTGTGTGGTTATACGTGTGCAGTTTTCTATCTAGCCAATAAATTATTCAAGAAAAAAAATGTACACTGCATTCTACAAAGATTTATCGTATAAATTTATCAACATTCGAGGACAAAACTGTTATTGTGCCAGTGATTATTTTCTGAAACAAATTTGACATTTTTTTTCAAACCATCTTATGAAACAAATATAGGACTGTACATGTTTGCAGTACTTGCAACAGCTTGCAAGTTAAATATTGTTATAAATGTATTTGCTTACAACAAACAGCTGCTGTATAGAGAAAACAAGGACTGCGGTCAGAAATGCAAGAGTCGAAGCATTTGACACTCGCGTCTGTTTTGACAAGATTAGATCTCAAATCCAAGGTTACAAATGATTGATCCAAATCATTCCTTGTGTTTTTCACATTGAAATTTCGTTAGAGACCAAATTTTATATTTTCTTGAATTTCTTTATTATTTTTTCAGATTTTTAGAAAATCGATTGATCAAAAAGATAACGATTTTTCAATAACAGTGGTATTTTAAGAATGCTAAAAAGTAGATAAAAGATTTTAGAAAATGTAAAATTTAATGTCTAATGAGATTTCAATGTGAAGAAAACACATTCAGCAGTTCATCAGTCGTTTTCAACTCGAGGCCTGACAGCTTAATGTATTTGCATTGATTTTGTAATTATACTAAAGGCCCTTCGAAGCATATAAATTTCAAAACCCTTCTAACCATACAAATTGACCCTTTGATTTACATAGTTGTTTGATTTTTTTTTCGTAAAGCACATATTTGTCTAGTAATAAACTACAATGCTTATCTAAGAACCAACCACGAAGTGTATAACGCATTCTGGTAAAATTAACACATGGCCTTATACTCAAGCACAAGCGCAGGTCTACTCAGCAGGTGCAGATTGAACAACAATTGATTATCGGAGCTGATAACTGCAATCAAGCAGTCAGGCAATCAAACAATCATATGCTAAAAATAGAAAGAGGCGCGCTTCCGAAAATAGCAATCACGCTAGCGCTCCCACACGCCTCCCTTCCGCTCACCTCCCCTCCGTTCCCACCCGCTTCCCCTCCGTTCCCACGCGCCTCCCTTCCACTCACCCTTTCTATGTTTCTCGCGCGCCTCCTGCATCTCGCGCACCTCGCGCCTCCTGCACCTCGCCTCTCTGTCCCGTCGCGATACGAGCGCACCCCTCTCCTCTCGCCTCTCTGTCCCCTCGCGCCTCCCTACCCTAGCGTCTCCTCGCGTCTCTCTCTAGCCGCGCACCTTTCCCTAACACCTCTGACCCTAACGCCTCCCTACTATAGCGCCTCTGTCTATACATATTTGATCTTGTATTAGTTACTCCATTCGCATTATTTAGTTACTCCCTTATGCTTAGTAATTTACTCCCTTACATGTAATTGAATCAGATCTGAATATTATTTACTCCCTTACATGTATTAGATACTCCCTTATAGTCATTTAGTTACTTCCAAACAATAACAGAATCAGATCTGAATATTATTTACTCCGTTATACTCATTATTTACTCCCTGATAGTTATTTAGTTACTCCCAAATAATAGCAGAATTAGATTTGAATATTATTTACTCCCTTATATGTATTAGATACTCTCTTATACTCATTATTTTACTTCCTTATAGTCATTTAGTTACTCCCCAGTACTTTTTTATTTTCTCCCATCATTGTGTTTAATTACTCCCTAATAAAAAATACACAAAGATTTATTACTTACTCCCTCGTATCATTTTAGTTACTTCCCTCTACTTTTTTATTTACTCCCTGATAGTTATGTAGTTACTCTCAAACAATAGCAGAATTAGATTCGAATATTATTTTACTCCCTTATACTCATTATTTTACTTCCTTATAGTCATTTAGTTACTCCCAAATAATAGCAGAATTAGATTTGAATATTATTTACTCCCTTATATGTATTAGATACTCTCTTATACTCATTATTTTACTTCCTTATAGTCATTTAGTTACTCCCCAGTATTTTTTTATTTTCTCCCATCATTGTGTTTAATTACTCCCTAATAAAAAATACACAAAGATTTATTACTTACTCCCTCGTATCATGTTAGTTACTTCCCTCTACTTTTTTATTTACTCCCTGATAGTTATGTAGTTACTCTCAAACAATAGCAGAATTAGATTCGAATATTATTTTACTCCCTTATACTCATTATTTTACTTCCTTAATAGTCATTTAGTTACTCCCAAGTACTTTTTTATTTTCTCACTTCATAGTGTTTAATTACTCCCTAATAAAAATAACACAAAGATTATTACTTACTCTCTCGTATTATTTTAGTTACTTCCCTGTACTTTTCTATTTACCCCGTGTAGTAAGAGAACCAGATCTTTTCTCTTCTCACCCATAAAAGGGATGGCGAGATAGGGAGAGATGAAGAGGAAGAGAGAAGAGATGGGGAGATAGGGAGAGATCTCAATGGTGACGGAGAGGAGGCGCGTGAGGGGAGGAGCACAGGAGAGTAAGGCGTGAAGGGAGGCGCATGAGAGGAGGCGCGGAGGAGAGGGAGGCGGGAAGGGAGGCGCGTGAGAGGAGGCACGGAGAGGTGCTCCTCAGGGGATCGCGTGAGACGAGGGAAATGTGAGGAGAGGCGCTCGTCAGAAGATCGCGTAAGGTGAGAGAGAGGTGAGGGGGAGCGTGCGTCAGTGGGATCGGGTGAGGGGAGCACACGGTAGGGTGAGGGTGAGGGGAGCGAGAGTGAGTCTGATTGCTTGATTGCGTTAAGTCTGATTGTTGTAAGTGTTTTCCATTGATTATCGCTTATTAGAGTCGATTCCGATATGCTGAAGCCATAATCAGCAGTAATTATATATCTAACCTAAACTACACTAAAAGAGAAATTATATGGATTACATATCTAGCTTTCTGCAAAAACCACATGAACACGGTCAATTTCCTAGGATCCGCACTAAACGACCACAGAGAGAGAGAGAGAGAACAAAGAGTTTAAATTAGTTCTAAAATTCTGAATGATACCTTTTCTCTGGGTACTAAGAGGCAAGGAGGCGGCTTTTACCCGAGATAAGTATATTTAAATAACTATAAATTCGAGATATGTGCTATAAAATTATAAAAAATAGTGTTGTGTGTGTGTAGAATTTTGTTATGGTGAGTTGCAACTCACCAAAACGTTGGTGAGTCGTGCTCAAAATTTTAAAATTTAGTTCAAAATGACCGATCCAAACCGTCTAATATGATCTCTCTATTGAAATCTCCATGCAGACCAAATTTTATATTTTTTCGAAATTTTAGAAAATTATTAATCTAATTAGTTCTGAACCGTTCAATATCAGCAGTTTTAAAAATCTGAAAAAAATACATAAAAATTTCAAAAAAATATAAAATTTGGTCTGCATGGATATTTCAATAGGGAGATCATATTGGACGGTTTGGATCTGTCATTTTTAACCAGATCTAAGATTTTTTTAGCGCGACTTACGTGAGTCGCGACTCACCATAGCAAAACTCTATATATATATATATTGAAAAAACATTGTATTTGTCACTCATAAATTTGACTTTAATTTAATAATTTCCAAAATATCCATGTTAAATTTTACCGTAAAGAAAAAGAGAAAAAAATGGTAATTTGGGTTATTTCTTTCCTTTTCGTAATTTTTTAATATTGATAAATATGAAAGAGTAATTTGGATATTTTAAAAAATATGACAAGTTTTAGAGTGACATATCTCTAATTTAAACTTTTTTATTTAGAAATAAAATAATGGCATAAAACTAATTATAACCATTTTATTGTGGTATAAAACTAAGTAGCAATTTAACAATGGCATTTTTCAAATTGAAAATTTTTATAGTGACATACATATATCTAATTATTCCTTAATTTCCCTAAATAATTGTAACAATAAATAAACAGGAATTATAAGTGCCATCGGCAAATATACCATCCCAGCTATCGCTAAATACAAAGTGAACATATACAGCAAATAAAGTGAACATATAGATGATCTAAGTGAACACTTACAAACAAATAAGTGTTGTCATCACTTGTTCAGAAGTTTACATGCCTATTCAACTAATTTTCATTGAACTTATTTGTTTCTTTGTGTTCACTTAGATCGTCTATATGTTCACTTTGTTTGTTGTATATGTTCACTTTATATTTAGCGATGACAGGGATGACAAAACTGCAGATGACAGTAATCAATTTCCATAAATTAATCTTAAACTAAAATCTGCTAAACTTTAACAAACAAGTATTACCATCCGAAATAAAGCTTTTTTTTTTAGACAAGCTAGATAGAGGCTATCCATCCGAAATAAAGCTTATCCATTGTGAAGCAATACTGAAATCTAAGTCTCAGATGTAAATAAGACTAAATTTAATTACTTTTCCTTCTTTTTAAAATTGACAATATTTTTATACATATTTAGCAGTAAGGATAGTAAATTGTAGTGATACAAAGTCATATCTAACATTTTAACATTTCATAGATAGAATTGTCATTTTAATTTGTCAATTTATAGAATTGATTTTTATTATTCTGTAGTATAAAAATAATTAGTTGTTTAGTTTAGTGATAGAATATCACAAATTTCATAATTTTAAAGAGGCATAAACTTAAATATCCGTCATAGTACTAATTTTATGACTGGTTATGATTAAGCCAAAATGATTGATTTAGTCCTGAAAAATTTTGTGAAAATCTGAAATAATGAGTCTATAAAATATTTGTCAGAAATTATCTGCTTTATAAACTCAAAAAAGATGAATGGTATGATCAAGAAATTAAATGACATTTGGAATAAAATGCTATGAGACTATACTAGATTTTCCCGGATAAATTAAAGTAACAGTGAAACGTTGCTGAAAAAAATAAGATAAGGATATCATAATGATCTGTTTGATTTATAGAAAATTTGATATGATTATTCAAGCCATCTGAATTCTGTACGTATGAGGGTCAATTAATTGCTAGAAATTAATTAAGGAAAGTTGTCAGTGGGTTGCCGCACACATGGCCACGCGTGGAGAAGAGAATTTATTTCTCTCCGCGCTGGCCTCTCCCCTTTTCTTCTTTGTGTCCTCTTTCTTGTCTGTTTTTCTTCGCCTAGCTCCGTAAAAGAATTAAGATTATAGCGATTGAGCAATTTAAATTTTTTTCAAACGCATCACAAATCGCAATAATCAAAGATCTAGTAAAAATAAATTATTTCATGCAACACATGTTTAGAGATGAATAAGAATCAACATCTTTTCTTGTATAGGAACAAGAACACTTGATTACGTGACATTAGAGGCGACGACTTGCTTTTTTTTCCTTCTTCCTTTTTCCTTCCTGTAACATTGATGATCCACAAAGATTAATCAACCTCTCGAAAAATTATGCTAGTAATTTTTCAAGAAAAAATCTAATCCTAACTTTTTTTTTTCTTTCTTCAATCAATTCTAGTAATTAATTGGGGATAGTACGCAAGAGATGACTCTATGGTGGTTTTAACGTGGTCGTTTTGGAAGTTTGACGGGCATATCTATGAAACTTTATTTTTTTTTTTCTTTTAAAAGTGTAGTGGGAGAAAAATTTAAACATCTAATGAAAGTCTACAAGAATTTTGGAAAATTGCTCTAAGAAAATTCAGAAAGACATTCTCATTTATTTTATATGATGGATGATGATGATATGCTTGAAGAGGAAAAGACGGCTAAAATGAATCTGTTTAAGCTAAAGCCATATGATGAGAAGGCATTACAAACTCTCTATATATACTAGCAGCAGTGCCCGCTCAATCTGCGGGCAATAAAGTATAATACCATTCCATACTATATACTATAAAATAAAAACGATCTCACATTAATATCATTCCATACTATAGCTGAAGTGGAACATTGATATATTACATTAAGTTGCGCAGATGTACATGTGAGTTGCACCTTCAGATTCAGTGGCTGCACCAGCGTGTTCAATGATTATATTGATTAACAAAGAGGTATACGCACTAAAAGATCTATAAGTATAACAGACAAGAAACTGAAAAGAACATCTGATAAATCAATTTAAATTTTCGGTGAATAGATATTATATTAATAATAAATTTGTCTTGACAGCTCAGTTACATTTAAGTATACAAGAAGAATAAATGCAATTAATCTACAAATTATACAAATTAGAACTTTCAGTTTTGTCCTCTCTGACTTCGCATTTTACACTCAAAATTACCCTTTTCAAATCACAGAACTGTTTCTTCCCTGAAATAACTCTAAACAATACAATTACACAAGCAACCAATTCAAAGATTTCAATTTACAACAAATCCGATCCATTATTTCTTCATTGTCATGGACTAAACGATTTATTATTTCTTCTTTGTCATGGAATATAGCCCAGTCTCCTGGATTATAGCCCAGCTCGATAGAGCCCTTTGTCATGGATGTTTGCATCTGGATATGGCATCAAAGATCATGTCAAAGCACAGTTACTCAATGTACCAATTCAGATCTCATACTTATAAACATACATATTGAGGAAATTCATTATAATTTCCAACAAATCCAACTTAATCCTAGCAATTTACAAGCAGCAATAAAAGTCCAATTTGATTATTTCTTTTCTTAATCTAAGTTAAAATCAAGCCTTATTGAATAAAATAAGATGCTTATATCAGATTTACCAGTACTAAATCATATCCTAATAAAACTATGATGCTTGTATCAGATTTCAAAAAACTAAGAATAATCTTTGATGAATAAAAGTTCATTTCATTGTATTAGATTCTAATAAAATTTTTAAGAGTTCCACTCATTTGTTTGTATTGGACTTTCAGTAAGTACCAATTTCTAAAATTCAATGAATTACAGATAGCTTTATAAAAGAAGAAGCAATGAAGGGAGAGGAGCAATTGAACATCAACCTTCCTCTTACGATGTTGCGCCTTAGTTTCAAGTTATCTCATCTTACCATGCTATAACTCTGTTCGCATATTATCTCATTCTCAGATCCAATTTATTTCCTGATTATATCAGACGGTGATAGTATTATATCCCTACCCTCTTAGCTGCTGAATTGCCTTACGCATCCATAACATATCTGTTAGAGAAAAAGAAGCAATATTATGAGAAATATGCAAATAGAAGAAAAGAAAATGACCACCAGTGAAAGGGAGCTTCCCTCCTTTCCACTTGCATCCATTGTACTGACATAATAAATATCAAAGACCCTCTTAGCATTACATATGTTAATTCTTACGTACCATTTTAATTAGTATTGTTGGCATCAGTTAACAACTTAACAAACACTAACTAATACACAATGGTGGGTCAATAGTTCAATACATTAAAAGACCGTCATACACCTCAATAAAGGCATCCTAAACAACAGATTACGGTCATGATGGATCAATATAGCATTGTTGGAGGCTTTGAGTACAACACTAATTGTCCAGTACTGAATTGCATAACCTAATGGTTAGTGGTGGCTAAAATTTGATGCATTTCACTAGCCTTTCTTTATCGATCCCATTATTTTTTTTTTATTTTATAACATATCCTTGTTTTTTCTGGAATAACTTATGGAGCTTATTGGAATAACTTAACATCCTATTCCATGTAAAAATGCAAAGATAACCCTGAATTAGAGACAATCATGTCCAGATATAGTGACATTGATCAGACCTAAAGACCTTACCGACCTGTCCAGTACTGACTCTGAACCAAAATGCAGAAGTTATAAATCTCAAATAAGTTGAATTTTATTTATAATAAATGAAATAAAAGTGTAAACCCTAGTCCCCTGAATTTTATAGATTCTGCACCAGTTGCATTTAAATGATACTAAATGTTTTAGTTTCAGGTTTAGTGTCACAATGACTGATTTTGCTATGCATCCTTATTATAAATATTCTTACCAAAATTGCGACAAAAAACATGTACATTCTGAGCAACAACATAGAAAAAGGGAAAAAATGATTTGAAAAAAGTCAAACAAGTAAACTGATAGTTTTTGAGAGCTCACATCACATTTCAATGGTACGCAATGGTACGCAGGCACAAAGGAATTATGTCGTCTCAAGTAGAAAGCTGATGACATCTGTATCATTAACAAGAGCTCCAATGACACCTAAGCTTGTCGGTATAAGATACTCGAAAGGCCTAGTTTTACAGGTCATATTTAAGAAAGGGTATAGATACAGCGGTATATGAGTTGCAATAACACAGAAAAGACGCATACAACAAATATTAGAACATTGTAAAAGAAGTTCACCATATGACTGAAAAAAGAATAAAAGGAAATGAATTAAATTGAATAAATGCTAAAACCAAAGGGCTGTAGCTTACTCAGCTCTAACCAGTATCAAACTTGAATATAACATAATGTGCTTTATCACCTTATTAAATCTTTATCAACAGATAAACCAAAGAAAATAAGCAATCAAGTTTGACAATAGACATCACACCCAACAAATGCAAGTGATAAACCAGCTTGCACGTAATGGAAACCAATAAAGAATATGTCATGGTTTCTGACATTTTGAATCCAACGTCATTCAAAAGAGACGTGCAAAACATAAAATGTAAAAAAGGTACCACTTAAGAAAAGGATCCTGATATCTGGGTGCGAAGCCACACACTGCAAAACAAAAAAGAAAACAAAATATAAGTATCCAATATGTAATTTGATCTGAAATAAAAAATAAATGAAGGAAATCGGGTGCAAAGCCATGCTCTAACTGTTATTGTTTACTGTTCTAACTGCTATGTCTTTACTCTTTAGCTATTTAAAAACGAAATACCAGTATGGTTCAAAGTATAAATAGTCATGATTATCATGGTCAATCAAACAAACACAAATCAGACAATCAAGCAACATTAGAGACTATAACAGAAGATGGCATTAGTATCTCTTTCAACCTTAAATTCTTACGATTTTGTTTCTAACATGACATGACTATCTGTAATGTCATCCTGAAATAATTAAATTAAGTAAAAAGGTATATATTCAGAACTGTACCAAAAATATAATCTTCATAAAAGGAGCAGTATTGCTCTTCGATTAATATTATAATCACCCATAAACATTAGTCAAGGGGCATAAACATAACTCTAATTTATTTGGAAAAAGAAAAACACATCTAATGCATTTTTCCTATCACACAATGCTAAGAAAGACACTGTAACATAGGGAATGTTTAAGAAATGTATTTGGATGAAGCTTACCAATAGTTGCACATATGAATGTGACCCTGAATCAGACATAGATCTGTAACTTTTTGGAATTTTAGTGTTTAATGGCTGGTGACAAACTTCTTCGGTAGACTTTGTCCTTTGGTACCAAATCAGTATCTTTTAATTATCTTTCACTCTCTTTTAACAACACACAGACCGTTGATAGTGTATATGTTGTATTTCTACACAACATTGATACATGCCTATTGACACTTTCAGTTCTTTATCAAACGGGTCTAACATTAATACAGACCTATTGGCACTTTCAGTTCTTTATTATCTTTCCTCTCTCTAGCACTATAACAACATGCAGACCGTTGATACTGCATATGTTGTATTTCTATAGAACATTACAGGCCTATTGATTTCACGTTACAATAACGGGTATAACATACAATTCTTTATTTCTCACCATAAAATCTAGCACACAAAAATTAAATTACTTTGTTATTATTATGCGTAGAACTCATGTTGCTTGGAAGAAATCTTAAACAGAACTTATCCAACAATCACCATAGATAAAAATAATAAGAATATAGCAAATTTAAAGAACTAAACTCACAGTATTAGCTCATCCAATTGTAGGAATAGAATTCATTGCACCCTCGAAGCAATTTATCAGGTCATCTAAATTAAAAAAAATTTGTACAGAAACAATATGATCATCAGAAACATAATATAGATTTGACATTTCATAATATTCACAATGACGAAAAAATATCCAGTTGTACTGAAAATTCATCTAATGTAATATTTCGGGCTATCAGAAATATTAATTCTGATAGAAATTCATTTAATTTTTCTTGGCTATTGAATATTTTCATCTAAATAAAGTGCCAAATTGTGTTTCAGCAACAAAGAAAGTGCCAAATTGAGAAATTCACTGCATAGGTTCATTCTTAGCGCAATTATTTCTTAGGCATTTAGAGTATGACAACTGAATATATTCAGACAAAGATATAATGAATAAGAAACTTAACCTTGAGCAATCATTTCTGAGGTATTAATATAAAACAAAAAACTAAAACAATTATTTATGAGCATTAAAATAAAATGGAAAACACAAACTTTAGAGGGATACTACCTTCTTACCTTCCACTGAAATCACACGAGGAACGTTGTTGGACTCAAAAACCAAACCCTGTGAACAAAAAGAAAAGAAAATAAAAATGAACTCAGCTGATACTGGAGATGAAAAATCGAAACAAAAGTACAAAGTCTCATACCTATATAATTTCCATCTTAGAAGGAAAAACCCAACATATCCGATTGAAACCCTAACCACGAAATAAAGAAAAAATAACCAAGATTTCAGCTCTGATTTGAACTCTGCCAGCAACAAAATGAACACTTTGAACAAAAAGGTGGTGGCTCTAAGAGAAAAGTGAAAGCTGAGAGAGTTATCAACTGCACATGTGAGTCCAGAGAAAGCTTACTGACAATCCAATACCCGATTGAGACCCTCAAACTGTTCCTGTGAGTTTAGATCGGAGATGGCTGCTATTAGATAGATAGAGGGATCGGAATTAAGATTTATAAAAAAGCGGATTGATTTAGGAAACAAGCGGAGAAGAAATTAGAGTTTTTGTTATACCTCAGAATCAGTCAGGTTTCCGGAGAAGCCAGGGACAGCGTTCATCTCCGCCTCCAAGGAAGCTCTTTGATCCATCGGGATTTCATCTCCGATTTTAGTTTCGTCGCCACATTGTCGAATTCTCAAAGAAAAAGAGAGAGAGACGGCAGTGGCGGTTCTAAGTCTGGCAGAGAGAGAGATCGTGAGAATTTATGTAAAACCCTAGATTCGATTCAAGATATCGCGGCAGTAACTCTTTCCATTTTTGTAAAATTTCGAAGGAGAGAGAACCTTTTCGTATATGGAGGGGAAGAGCAGGAAATAAATCAAAATGCCAGCGAAAAAAAAAACAATATACGGAGACTCGAACCCTCGCGTTTCAGCGAACAAACCAACGCACGCCTAGACAGTTCATTTAAAAAATCGATCTTTTTATCTGATATTTAAATTGGAACCGTAGATCATAGTAGATTAACAAAATCAATGATCCATATTTAATATTAGAGGGGTGTAACTCCCTTTTATCTCGAAGTTTATGCCTGTTCTACTGATGCTTTATAAGTAAGTGGAGATTCTTTGTATATATAAGTTAGTGTATTAAATTCGATGCATTTGGAAAATTATGTGGCTACAGATTTAATATAAGAAAAAAATGAAATGTTTCATATGCACCTTTAATTTTAAATACAAAGACCTTCCTATTTCTTCTAAAAAAATGAAATGAAATTTTGTCAAACCTTTCAATGTATGATCAATTAAATTTCAAAATTTATTAAATTAAAGTGGATACACAACTTATCTAGTGATTTAGATAAAATATAAACTATTTTATTAGCAGTGGTTATTTAAGCGGTTGTTAAGGTTGTCAAACAAAATTTATGTGAATATAACATATTTAAATCCCATAATTAAAATATGTGTACAACAAATCTAAAACAAAGCGTAGAATTGCAGGGCGGCGTAACTGCGTCATTTCGTTGACAAAATTACCCATCAGAGTTGATTTGACAAGCAATTTCCTATGTTTGTCCATCCCGCGTGAAAAAAATGAAATTTAAAGCCGGTTGTTATGAGGTTGGCAATCCTATAATAAGAATAATTTGCATTTAAACGTGTTGCGATATGGTTGAATAATGAATTATTCTAAAATAGGAAATGACATCTTTCATGAAAATTCAATTTAACGAACTACTTTTCTTTTTCCCCTATGGGTAAGCACTTCCAAGCCACATATTTGCGGTCAGTTATGGCATTTTAATAGATATATATGCGTAATTGCATACACAAGACCAATGAAATTCGTCCATACAATCATTCTTACATTTTAAATTTCAAATGATCGATTTGAAAGGTTAATTGTATTTTACATATTGAAATTTTATTGAAAAAATTAAATTATATTAAAAAAAATAAATTTTATATATTTTAAAAATTACTTATTTTTTCAGATTTTTTTCAAATCATTACTATTGGAGGGTCAGAATTTTTTTATAATGAATTCTTTTAAATACTGAAAAAATAGTATAAATTTTTTAAAAATATAAAAAATTGTTTCTGATAAGTTTCAATATAAAAAATATATTAAAAAATTTAGATCAATCGCCTAAAGTTTGAAATATAATTATAGTTTGGAATATGAAAATAATTATACGGAACGAATTTCATCCATTTCATATATTGAAATTTATTTTTGTTTCCATTAGATATAACAAACAGGAGCGCCTACCGAACCGGCCGGCCCTTTTATAAATTGACTGGTGGGAGTGCAAATCAAGATGCCACGCGTATAACTAACTGATATGCTGAGATAACTATATCTTTTCATTTTTTTTATTAAATACGACCACGTACTACTGCGTCCCTATCTGTTCAGAATATAGTTATTCTCCTTCTGACTTTTTAATCCCAAATTTCTGGCTATCTATAGCCAAGCGTCAGCCACTGGATCTGGTCAGATTCCATATATTTTTTCTTTTACCCCGAAGCGATCGCCTAGGATGAATAGATTGAAGTTAAAATGGTTTCATTTCAATTTTTTTGTGACTTTTGACATGATTTCCCCTTATATATTTATCATTCGAAGTTTAAATTTTAGAAAATTGGAAATACATGATTATGATTAAAATGAGCAAAAGTTGTAAAAATATACAACTTAAAAAAATTTTGCCATAAAGTTTGGTCTCTTTTTATGTACAGTAGCATTGAATTATCTATTTTAGTTTAAATTTTGAATTATTATGATGATGAGATACAAAAAACTTTGTAACAATATTTTCTTTTAGTCTCCTTCTGATGTATAGCACCATCAAATTATCATTTCAAGTTTTTAAATTATTAGAAATACAGAATTATGATTAGGATGAGACGCCAAAAATTGTAATAATATATAATATATAATCTCCTCAAACGTATAGCACCACTGTCCACTTAAAATTTTAAGACGCGTTGGTCACTTATGCCTGATAGGGCAGTTTCAACCACGTATCATCAGATAAAAATATAATAAATTGCCACCCATACAAATATGTTGATTACAATTTACAAGGATTAGGCGGCACTTCTGTAAACATGAGTAATAATAGCATGCAAAAAATACACTTTTCTCTTTTACTACTGGCCAACTTTGCACTAATTTGAGTCGCTTAATTTAGCAGGTTAATTTGCTCACGTTAGTTTTAACTCTCGGTGGCATCAATCCATGTGGCCAACTGTGTGAGCCAGCATTCTAAGAAATTGATCCCCCGCCCCCCGCCCAAAAAAAAAAAAATTTCTATACGTAATAAAAAATATTAGATAATTATCTGTTACTAGTAAAATTGTGAAATATTTTTGTTTCCGTACTTGGATAAGTCCCTTGCAAATTATTTCACCAAAATGGAACTGTCGGATGTAATTACAATTTATTATTTTTTTTGTAAAACGAGCATTTTGAGATTCATGCTGAATATTTCACAATTTTTATCATTTTCGAAAATCACTCAATCGGATGGGAAGTTGATCATATAACATTGATGAGTATTATTATTTCTTCAATTAGATGTGAAGCTGATCACATACCATTGACGAACATTGTTATTTCAGCCCGGATCAAAATTTCATTTTTTTTAACATGGGATTTTATTTAAATTCATTTTATTAGAAAACTCACGTTCAAAATCAATGGATTTGGTGTCATTTGGTTGGAATTTTTATATAATTAGATCTAACAAAATTCTGTAAAATCCATTGAAATGAAATGAAATTTCATGTAAAAAACATTTTGATTAGGGCCTTCGTCGCTGTGTGAAGTCAAGTGACGACTGACGAGCACTGCTCTTTTGAAAAATAAAAATTTGATCACACACCACTCTATTTCTTCAATGAGATGTTTGGTATCACCACGGTAGGTGATACCAAAATTGTTCACAGAGCATCAAATTTAAACTTCTTCCTCAGATATGATTATTACTTTCTGCCTAAGTTCACCTTTTTATAATGCCCGTCTCCTTCGTACTAAGAAAAGACACATCGGCTCCGTTTGGATGGCTTCTTCTCGGAAAGGAATAAGGAATAATCACTTTTTACCAATAAATTTATTTCTAACCATCCAAACTCTTCACAATAGTTACACACTTCCCAATAAATTTATCCCTTTCCAATAAATTTTTTCCCTTCTTTCTTCTTCCTATCTTATTCCCACACCATCCAAACGGAGCCATTTGTACGATTTTTTAGAAAAATAAAATAAAATAAACATAAATTTTACGGCCGCTATCTCTTGATATTGCTCGACGATATCATGGAAAATTGTTGGACCTAACTTCTAATGAATTTAAGTTTTATATGAACCTGGACCTAAATTTCACCTGTCTAATCCGCTACCTTATTTTCACACATTGATGAGAATCTCAATCATGAAACTATGTCATACACAACTATATATATATAGAGAGAGAGAGAGTTTAGCTACGGTGAGTCGCGACTCACGGACCCTCCGGTGAGTCGCGACCAATACTCCTAGATTTATATCAAAATGGCCAATCCAAACCGTCCAATATGATCTCCCTATTGAAATCTCCATGTAGACCAAATTTTTCATTTTTTCGAAATTTTGAAGTATTTTTTTGAAATTTTAGAAAATCGTTAATCTAATTGGTTCTGAACCATTCAAAAACATCAGTTTTTAAAAATCCGAAAAAAAAACTTAAAAATTTCGAAAAAAAAAAAAATTTGGTTTGCACGGAGATTTCAATAGGGAGATCATATTAGACGGTTTGGATCGGTCATTTTGATCTAGATCTAGGAGTATTGGTCGCGACTCACCGTAGGGTCCGTGAGTCGCGACTCACCGTAGCTAAATTATATATATATATATATATATATATATATATATATATATATATATATATATATATATATATATATATATTAACCACGAACCTGGATATTTCTTCTTTTCTCTCATTTTTATTAGGTGAGTTTTGAGACGCTCAGAAGAAGCCATCCTAAACTTAATTTAATCATTTTATTAGATAACTAAATCTATAGAATCTACTTGATATATTTAACTTTATAATCTACTTGATATATCTATAGATTTATTTTACAGTTAATTTCGAATTCACCAAAAGTCATTTAACTTTCAATTGGACGAATTAATTTTTTTAACAAAAATTTAATGATATTTTCCATATGCCAGACATTTGTAAAATTGGGTCAAATTTGAGATACAATAAATTTAAATGATAAATAGCACATATATAAAAAAAAATAATTTCCTTATGATTCAACAATGCCAAAAAAAAATATAAATGGGTGTACCATAACATATATGCATATGAGAACTATTATTTGTACCAACAATAATTTGGACCTTGCTATATATAAGGACTCCGTCAAAATATAACTCTTGGATTTATATATATCCAAGGAAGGCACTGGATTGAGTCTGAGTAGGCTGCTGACAGATCGGACTAAAACTAAAATAATTTTGTCCGCGCTGGAGTCTCCCGAACTTATCTCTAACAATTGGCGTCCATGGACATCTCCAAGGGTTCAGGGTTTAAAGAATTGAAGCGTACAATTCCTCAGATGGTAGAATATTGAACTATTTTGTTGACCTTATTATTAGAAGAAAATGAGAGTCGAAAAAGGCCAACTATTGAACAATTTGTTTTTGCCGGGAGAGTGAACTCGGTGAAGGCGCGCACTCGCACATTTTGCTTTAACGTCCACGAGTGTTTAAAATTTACAAAGTTAAAAATCGCAGGAGATTAATGTAAATTTCATAATTCTTCAAGGGTTGAGTGTCTTGTATTGGAAATGGTAAGATAATATTAAGTTTAATACGAATGTAATTAGAACATTTACATACCTTATTATTTCTATCATTTAAGTAACATATTGTGTATTGACATTTTTGCATAATGTCAATAATAACATAGTGTAATTATTACATTCTTTTTTAAAAATTCCTCCAAGTTTGAATTTTTTTAATATTGTTTAAAAATAATGCAAATAGAATCTTGGTATCATGATGTTAGAAATGTATGGAAAAATAAAGAAACCACGCTCTACGTTCTATAACTAATGATTTTGAGTTCAGAAGATTTCTGACCTACGTTCCCAACTACATCCGATAATGAATGTAGATCATATCGCGGCTTTCCAGAACGGGATCATAAAAAAAATGAAATATTCTCAATGATGTCAACTTAAAGCTTGAACACTATTTAAGAATAATTTTCTATATTTGTTGGACCTCTTGGACTTCCTCAAGGTTGTGCTTCAGAACTCCGATAATAAAGAAAAAGAACAGAGAGGAGAGTAAAGGTTGACCGAAAATTTGTTACTATCAAATCGGAGTGGAGAAGTTTACTCTAAAAACTTTCGAATTTTAGTCGATCTCTTCCCTCTTCTTCTCTTCCTTTCCGTCATCTTCTCCTCTGCGTGGAGCGAGTAACCAATCGGACAGAGTAAATTCGTCCGTTACTCTCCTCTCCTCTCCTTCCGATTTGGTATTCTGGAACACAACCCAATAGTTTGTTCCGCATCGATATTTAATTTCATGTCAAAACAAAAGCACATCCCGTAAATCAAAATTCTTATAATCTTTTATGTTCAAGTTCAACACAACAACAGAAGAAAATCAAACCAAAGTTTGTAAATTGTAACTTCAACATTTTCATTTCAGATCGAGGAGCATTTGCAATTTTTGTAGAGGTTGAAAGATTTTATTATATTACGGAATTTTGTAAAGATATAATAGAATAATATTCGCATCCAGACTAATTAAGAACCGTCCTACGCAAAAACAAAACAAAACTAATGGGAGGTGCTTTGGACACTAAAATTTACACTGCGAAGTGCGAACATCCCGATATAATTTTAATGACAAATTCGCAGTGTAAACATCCCGATATAATTTTAATGACAAATTTGTCCTCGAGCAATCCTAATCCCATTTGGAAACGTCATCTTTGTTCACTTATTAAATTGGATCAACATAATAAATTTATGTCCAGCACTAATCATTAAGCAGCCGTCCAACTTTGCCCTATGGGCTTATATTAGCTCAATAAATAAATAAATAAAATAGCTGCTCAACAATATATTTATAAAAAATATATATGCTTAATAACTATTTACTTTATAAAAATATAAACTTATATATTTAAATCAATTAGAAAACGTATTACTCAATATGTGGGTAGAAAAAAATATTTAGAAATATTTATACTTTAATAAAAAATTAAAATAAAACTATCAACATGAAAAATATAATTTAATAAAGAAAAATTCTAAAGTCCAACATGTAGGACAGATATGGTTTGTCTAACATGATCATATTCGCATATTAAATTTCAAATGACCGATCCAAACCATTAGATTGAGTCTATATATTGAGAACTTGTAGGAATCCAAATTTTATGTTTTTTTTCGAACTTTTTATATTTATTTCATATTTAAAAAAAAAACTGCTCCTAGAAATTATATGGAATAATAAGAGTGCAAATGAATTTATTTCATATTTTTCGGCAAGATTTGGCTACATATATTTATAAGGAGTATATAAGGATATATAAGATGAAATAATTAACTTATCAAGAGTGCAAATGAATTTTCAAAATTCTCGGCAAGATTTGGCTCTTCAAATGGCCGGTAAGAAATTCTTCTATTACTGTGTAAATGAATAAATGATAATTCAATTATGGAAAATAATTATGGGAAGGAAAGGTTAATACCTACGGTAGATTATTACTTAATTTATAGGGGGGCATATACGTCCAAAAAAATTCAGTGGAAGGAAAGGTTAATACCTACCGTAGATTATTACTTAATTTATAGGGGGGGCATATACGTCCAAAAAATTTCAGTGGAATGTTCCCAGTGAAAATTTTGGTGTCCAAAGCACCTCCCAAAATTAATATGAAACGAAACACGTTTACCATGCAAAGATATATAGAATGATGTTTTTCTTTTTCTAAGAAACATCTGTTATTCCTTTTTTTTTTCGAACAATGCAACATATTAATTCCATATATATATTAAAGAAATCAGTACAAATAATTATGTATTTTGATGTTAAATATCTTTCAAAATTTCTAAATTACGTAACAATGATCTCATATCGAAATATTCTTGTAAATGTTTATATCATTGCAAACAAGATTCATTTGATGATTGTCCTATCAATAATTAATCCCAAATCCCAACTATCTCCAACACAATCCCATACGAACTTTCGAATTCCATTGATTTTTAAAGATTTGAAAGCGAACAATAATTGTACGTCCAGAATTGGAGCGATAGTGGCGGGCAAAAATTGCAATATGCATTTACCCAAAGAGACAAAAATTACAAAAATGCAAAAGGCGAGGGTAGGCAAGGAGTTAAAGCAAGTTTTAGGTCCTGATTATAATATTTTTTTTAACGCGGGATTTCATTTCATTACAAATTTTTTTATCAAAATAAACGTGTTTATTTCGATGTCATTTGATCAGAATTTATATGTTATTAGACACAACAAAATTTTATAAAATTAATTTCAATTAAATAAAATTTCGTATAAAAACTATTTTAATCAAAGTCTTAAAGAAAAAACGATAGAGACAGAATCAGCACAGATTTAAAAAAAGCCACCACCAATAATTGTACGGTAGTAGAATTGCACTATAGTGTAGTGGAGGTAAAATACAAAAAGCGCGGGTAGGCAAGGAGTAGCGCTTTGGTGGACCAACGCAAGATTTAGGCAAACAAAAGAGGAAACAGTATCACTAAAATACGCATAAAAAACGAACCTCGTGTGAGACCCACAAATCAGTGGAACATTCTAGTAGAAGTTAGTACTAGACGCGTGCCTATCATCTATAGTAAGTAATTAATTACTAATTAATATATATACAACACAAACGGAGAGAAGCTTTTAGTAACCTGTTAACATCAATCAGTCTTTTCTCTCTCTCTGACTCTCTCTAACACATATGCACTCCAAAATTAAACCATTATTGCTGGTGCTTCCCATCCCCACCGCCCCATTCCCTTTCCTATTTACTGAGAGAGACATTGAAAGACGAGGTGAGAATTGAGTGCTTCAGCGCTGGAAGGCACTCGCCTCTTTCCTCTCTCAGGCTATTTTGTTGCTGCTCTTTCTGTTCTTTGTTATCTCTTCTACTTATAACTTCATTCTTTCTTTCTTCTTTCCTCACTGAGTCTTCACCATGAATCCTGATTCTTCTCAAGAGAAGGTACTTCCGAACTTTGCATGTCTTAGTTTTGTCTTGTGCTATGTGTTCTCTCTAATTTTACCCTGGATTTCTCAGTTTGTGATTGCAATTGAGTCCTCTTTGGTTTGATTTTAGTTGGTCAAGTTCTCTTTGACGAATTGGGGTCGATCAAACTACAAAGTCAAACTAGAAGAGACGAATTGTGATATGAGAAACATTAGTAGTACCTATCATGACTCTAGCTTGAGCTGATAAGCAACATATTTTGCTATTTTGTGGTGGTTAATATGCAAGACCAGTACTTTTTAATAAATAATTTGGTATATGTTGGTTGGTCAGAGATTTCTCATGGACTGGTATCAGCAACGTCAGCTCTGGCAAGTTAATTAATCTGTAATTAAATCTGATTGTTCCACAAAGGAAGGGAAAAAAAATAAAATAGGACGATGGGTGTGCTTTTGTTAGTTGGGGGGAAGGCCAAACAGTGGAAGCAATAATAATGTTTGGAAAAAATGTATCTGACGCATTGATTGTTGATTATTATTATTACTATTAATATACTCTGACTCTTTCTCTAGACGGCATGAGGTAGAATAGCCAAGGACAAATTTTACTGATCCTTTTTCAAAAATTTCTCAATTTCTCTTTGGTCAGTCTTATTACATATTTTTTATCGTTGTGGATCATTCCAGCTGCAGACTGACAGTAATTCGAGGGAGACAACTCATGAGACAAGACAGGGAAGAAGGCCACATCTTTCCATTGACATACCTCCAAGAAGTGGTACAACAAATTCTGCAAGAGCAAATGCACTTACAACACCAACCAGTTCTTCTTCTACCAGAGGAGGAAGTGGACTTCCGCCTCGCCCTGCTTCTGCAAAAGTTCAAAGATCCAGGAGCTCTATTAAGAGGCTCTTGTCAGCTACAAGTGTCAAATTCGGAAATGGAGATGCATTGACTGATGGCAGAAGTGATTCACTGGTTGTGGATGGATCATCGAGGGGAAATAGGGAGAGAAGTTCAATTATAAGGTCACTATCTTTGACTAAAATACTGAGCCCATCTGTGAGAAGATCATCTTCACTTCCTGTTGACACAGAAGTGGACTTGCCTGAAAAGTCTTCGCAAGAAGCTTCCACTGCAGAAGGCACTTCTAGTGCAGTAAGTGTTAAATCTCTTTATTTCAAGGAAAAAAAAGTTGTGGGATCAGATGGTAATATTCTCAAATTGACAGAGAAATGATGTCAAGCAAAAAATATGGCGATCAAAATCAGTTCCTTTAAATGGTAAAGTCGCCAATGCAAACAGTTTGAAGAGAATGGACTCGCTAGGCGTGGTATTTCGAGTTATTCCTTCCACACCACGAGCACCTGAAACAAGTGGCCCTGCACCAGAAATAATATCAGTGGAAACTGGTACCTATCTAAATCATATTCAGATCATAGTGAATATGATTGCAAAATTATTCTTCGGCAGTAAATTTTGGGATCATTGCCTTTTGTTTTGTCTTGTTTTATTTATTTATTTATTTTTTGTATCAGAGAATGAGGATGTAGATAATGGAGAGGATATACCAGAGGAAGAGGCAGTGTGCCGTATTTGTTTGACAGAGTTACCAGAAGGGAATGATACAACCTTTAGATTGGAGTGCTTGTGTAAGGGCGAAATGGCTTTAGCCCATAAGGAGTGCGCCATAAAATGGTTCAGCATCAAGGGAAACAGTGATTGTGAAGTGTGTAAGCATGAGGTTAAAAACTTACCTGTAACTTTACTTCGTATTGAGAATACTTCTGCTCGTAATGGAAATACTCGAGCTGCTGGTCGGGTTCACCAAGACATCTATTATCAATATAGGTGATTATTGTTATTATTAATTTACGCATGCCACCATTTTTTGTTTGTCTTTGTTGTGCAGTACAATTCTTTATGTAATGCTTGTTTAATTTGTTGTATTTTTGTTTGCAGTACGTGGCAGGGGATGCCAATATTGGTAATAGTGAGCATGCTTGCATATTTCTGCTTCTTGGAGCAACTATTGGTACATAGCCTATCCCATGCACCTTTTTTCTTGTGTTCCTCACTTATTCATGTTCCATTTTATCAGCCAAAATCATAAGTCTCATATTGTTTTAACTATGTGCAATTGTGTTTTTCATCTCAGGTAGTTGACTTTGGTACTGCTGCATTGGCCATATCATTGCCTTTCTCTTGCATTCTCGGACTTTTTGCTTCGCTTACTTCTACCACCATAGGTATGTAGAAGTTCACATCCAATGAAAAATCAAATTATCAAGTTACAAGTGCAAATGATGAAATAATATCTGATGCAGCGATGAGACAGTACATGTGGATTTACGCAGGGGTTCAGTTTTTGCTCGTTGTTTTCTTTGCTCATCTGTTTTACTCCTATGTAAGTATGCCTTTTCACTTTAAACAATCATGTGCTTTTTTATAAAATAATTTAAAAAGGGTTAAGACTGTATCTATTAGGATGATCACATTCTCACCTATAGAGTCGCAATAAGATCCCCTGTTTTAGAACATTTTCTAATTCAAACAGATATTTTTTTAAGATAAATTGGGGGTCTAAGCCACCCAACTTATTTTTAAATTAAATGTGTATGAAAGACCCCCCAGTCGGGTTTCGAACCTGCAACCTTTCACTCAAGATGCATTGCTTTTGCCACTAGACCAAGAGCTAGTTCTCGATGCACACAGATATTAAACTCAAAAATAAATTGATCGTCTTCTCTTTGCGGTTGGAAAAAAATATGATTTAACAGCTGAATATCCTATGTGAACGATTTAAATGTTTATACCCTCCCCGATCTTCTAAATTAATAATCTTGATGACTTGATATAGGATGGTTACTTGTGTAAATACATTTCATTGCTGACATGACCTTAATTTCTGCCGAAATTTTCAGCTGCATATGCAACCTGTTATATCTATAATGCTTGCAACGTTTGCTGGATTTGGAGTTGCTATGAGTGTAAACTCCATAATAGTGGAGATACTAAGATGGAGAGTTAGGTCTAGGAGGGCCCACATTGTCAGGACTCGCCATGCGGTACAGAACAACACCCTTCCAATACAACAGCCACAAGATGAGCAGCGCGACACTGCCTTGGAAAATATAGTTATATCACATGCCTAGTGTATTTTTGTTTCATCTTTTATATTAATGTAAAAGATGACTTATGTAAGTTAACCGCAAAATTAGATCTTCTGCAGGCGATTTTAGTAGGTGGATTAGATATGGATGAAGAGTGTTTGTTGTGTGCTCCCTCAAGATTATGTGAATATATTGTTAGTGGTGTATTTATTTCTCTTTGCAAGTCGGCATTAAAGTTCTACAGGAATGGATGTTCTTTTTGTCTTGAAGAAAATATAATAAAGAAAAAAGATAAGGCAATGATTATATATACTCAGCTACTTTCCTGTTTATGTTTGTAATAAATACGACACAATTGGAGTCTTGGACCGAATACGCTCGTGCCGCGGCGTGCGCACTCACACACACACTGTGAGCATAAAACCACGAGATCTATTATCTCAGCTTCAAGAACTATCAGATATTAGTGAGTTAATTCAATTTTAGTGAGTTCATTCAGTATTTTTTGACAAGAAAAAGAATAGTAATTTTTATCTTTATGCAATCATTTCTAAGACCAAATTAAAGTGGATGGTGAGTATTATTTCATTAATTTAATCTCCGCATAAAAGGTTTTCCTGGAAACTAGACATGCCATGCGCGTATGCATTATTGGGCTGGAAACCAGGGCCATCCATCATATCTGTCGATGATAGTGTTGGTGTTTTTAGTGAAGTAGATATAATTTGACATTGACCAAGATAAATTGTTCTGTTCTCACCCACATAGGCACGTTGGCCCCAAAAATGTTGTTTGATTACCATTAAACTTATATAAAAACATTACTTACAGCTACTGAGGATATCAAAAGAAAAAATATATATATAAAAAAACATACGACAAGTCGATAGACTGGCAAATGGCCCGGTGAGTCATGCTCCAGTATATATATATCAAAGAAAACCTCCAGATTTTGATACAATTATCAATTAACAAAGTACAGGGTGCAAGTTCCCAGTAATTCCGTGTCCCAAGGAAGTTCAATATTTCTCCCGATGACATCATCTCGGGGCCCACTATAATACTACATAATCAACAATTAATTTAGACACGGAAGATCTTTTTTAATGTATAATTTTTTTCGCAGTGGCATGTCACGCCTTAATATCATTGGTAATTGGAAAATTTGGTAGAGAGGAAACTTCCCCCAAGCTGAGCAAATCTTGGTTGATTACCTAACCATTTTGTGGTAAGAAACTGATGACAAATTGTAGATACAAAGGGTCACCTCTTATAGCTCATTTTTCCACCTACATGCTTTGTACAAATGACTGTTGTGTTGATTAGTAATTGGGTTTTTATCTGAATGTTTTATATTGTAAATAGTATATTTCTATTGCACTAACCCAACAGAAGTCAATGTCTATCCATTCACATTAAGCGACTTAAATTATGCATGATCTTTTTTAAAAAAAAAAATTCTGAAAATTGATGATCTAGAATCAATGAACATTTCATGGGAACTTCATTTCTGATTAATGAAATTAAAAGACCCAAATTGGTCATGCCAATATGTATTATTATATTATTATAGATCAATTCTGTTTCCCATACAAGATACAGCCCAAATGTCCTTCGGTCTCACATCACAAAGTCACTGTAGCATCAAAAAACGGCGCCTCAAAGTCAAAGTTAGTGAGTTAACTCTCATTACTGGCATCACCATTACTGGCATGTACCCTCTACACCGTTGCAAAACCCTACATCTTGTGAGTTAACTCTCATTTTTTTTTTCATTTTCTTCTTCGGATACATATCTAGTGTGCTCAAAAATGAGAAAAAAAAATGTTTCAAGGTGAGGCACGCACAAGGGACCCACAATGTGGCAGGGGAGAAGGATTACAATGCATATTTGTCTGACGAATACTTTGATTCGCCCCTAACGAATCTCGGCTGGTATCAGGTTTCTTTCTATTTGTGTATATCTATTCTATTCGACTTTTCATGATTATTTCCAGTTGTCATTACATCTATGAAAATTCAATGGCAATGCTGTAGGTTGATAATTTGAGAATGCATTTACAAAAAACTGGTCTTGTGAAAAAGATCGAATTGGTCATCACTTCCCCTATGCTAAGGTACTTGCGCTGGCTAAGTCATTCAATTTTTAGTTTCTTTATCTCCATCCAATTAAGTAGTATGTGTGTATTATAATTATTGGAAATGAATAATGACAGGACAATGCAAACTGCAGTGGATGTTTTTGGAGGAGAAGAATATACAGATGGAATTCGTGCACCGCCTCTCATGGTGAAAAATGCATTTAATAGCGGTCGACCTGCTGTTTCTAGCCTGGGTTCCCCTCCTTTTCTTGCTGTTGAATCCTGCAGAGAACGTTTGGTACAGGCACTCCTTGTGATTCTTCTTTTTTTTTCTTCGCTATCTTTAAATCCATTACTCTTCAATATCGCACTTAGTAAATTTAACTAAGAGAGCAATTTTCTTGTCGGTTGTATGCAAAATTAAATCTTAGGGAGAGCACCCATGTGACAAGAGGAGAAGTATAACTGAGTATCGTCCTGCATTTCCTGCAATTGATTTCTCTTTGGCAAGTCCTCTTACTCCATTTCATTATTTTTGAACTTTTGTTATATATTGGTCTGCCACGGTATCATCTTATAGCAAAACTTCGAGGATGATACTGGCAACGAAGAAAATACATTTTTTCTTAAACTGCTTGGTCACTTCAGATTGAGAATGATGAAGATGTTATGTGGAAACCTGATGTGAGAGAGAAATATGAAGAAGTTGCAGCCAGAGGAGCAAAGTTTTTGGATTGGTAATCAAATTTGTTCAGTTTGATTCTATTTAGCTTTAAGGTTTCAGATCTGATCTGAAATTTGAAATATCAGCAGTTAGCAGTTTAGCACAGATACATTAGATTTTATATTTTGTAAATTACGGTTAATAAATAAATAAATAAAACACTTTTGTTTTGTCTCTTTTCTTGTCATCTTTAATTTAATTAAGGTTGTGGACAAGAGAAGAGAAAGAAATAGCAATAGTGACGCATAATACATTCTTATATCGTACACTTAGCGACTTTGGCCATGACTGTCATCCCAGTATTCAAGAGGAGATGTGTAAACAGTATGTATAATTTCTCTCTCTCTACCCTCCCTCCTTGAACACCACATAATAGAAGAGAAGAAAAAAGAATATTTGACATCTGACATATGGATTATTCAGGTTTTCCAAATGTGAGATCCGGTTTATGGTCTTGGTGGACAGAAGGTAACCCTCTCTCTCACACGCGCGCGCGCACACACTCACACGCACAGAAACACAGCTTGCTGCGCTGCATCACAGCATCAGACATTCAAGTATAGATGCACTAACAGTGGGAATATATATCATGGCAGTATGATTGGAGCGTCTGCCTCAAGTACAAACTATCCAGGAAAGATCCCATCAGGTCTTGACAAACCCAGCGACTAGTCTCAGTTACACAGTGATAGGATTTCAGTTTAATCTGTCTTCAGTGTTGGCTGAACCATTCATTAATTAGTCCATAAATAATTAATAAAGACCATATTGGCCTCTTGCGTTAAAACATACTTCGAGTAGTTCATCTAATTTCAATCATTGAGAAAAATTCATATTCTTCATTAACACATTAATAAATTATGGCTGTATTGTTTCCGCGTTTCATTTTTTATGTATTTTAGCAGAACCTTTTGTCATGTACCTTTGAGATCATTGCTGTATAGCTCTCTTTTCTTGTGCTTTTCTGCTTTTATAAGAATTAACAACATATTTCAACAAACATCAATAAAACAAATTAAAGAAAAGGCAGCTCTAGAAAAATGATTGGAATGTGCAATGTTCCCAGCCTTTAAATGAAACTCAAAGAAATTAACTCATTGAAAGTATTAAAGTTGCAACTTTGTCGATCATAAAGTAAACCAGATGTTCGTATCTCACTCTTCACAAACCCTACGTATTCTATGCACCACCGTGCTGCACCAGATACTCAATTCAGGCATGCATGTTCGCAATAGATAGAAATATATAAAAAGAGAGAAGTACAGTTCAATTCAATGAAATTCTGTTCGATCAAAAACACCAAACAGACCCGAAAAGGAAGAGGCCTGAGGTTTAATTTGCAGCTCTGCGGCCTTCGAGCAATCCAAATTTGGGCTCATATATGGGCCATTTGTAATAATTCAAGACTCTGCTGTGGCAGTGTGGATTCGTGGTCGTGGGGATCGCTATCCTCCGCAAAGGGCAGACTTTGATCTCAACCGTCCGATCAAATCTCGACAATCATTTATGAATCGCACGGATTTCGACGAAATTGATATTAATCACGGAACATTTATCATTAATCGGACAATTCGAATAAAAAATCTGTCCTGTGCAGACCTTTTGAGGTCTAGGGAGGGTATTAATTCTTGGCAGTGTGGAGGTATACATTAAACTTTAGAAAAAGAAAAACATTATTTTTTAAAAAAAAATTATTATAATATTATTTAGTAGGCTGGAGACACGGAGGAGATCCCACCTAACAATCTCTCCGATTCAATATGAAATGAAGAGAGAGGTTATTTTGTAATTTTCAACATAGTACTCAAGTATGCAACTGTTGAACGCAAGAGATTGGTAGGTGCATTCTCAGATTCTCATAGCCGCCTTCTATTTGATGCACCGACAGTCTTCTTCTTCAAAACCCACTACTTGTGAAAATTAATATCAAAGGGGCATTGGCTTTTGCAGACGAGACACTAAAATATCTCTGCTATTTTAAAAAAATCATAATAATTGCACTTAAGGAGTGTTAATAATTTTATATCAATTATGGACCATAATCTGATCTATGCATGGTGCAGATCTTGATTTCATATAAAAGTTCGGATTCTTTATTTGAAAAGAGTCAAATCACTACTAAATCGATTTTTTATTCAAAAATGAAAATAATAAATCATTGATTTTACAATACGTTTATGTACAATTCCATATGAAAAAAATATCAATTACTTTATTTTCTTATTTGTCCACGTAAGCATCTTTTGTAAATTCTTACATGGCTCTTCATACAAAATTTCTTTTTTTAAAAAAAATTCATACAGATTTTGTTGGCGTCAAATTAATTGCAGTCAGAGTCTCTGCCAATCACGTCACGGAACTAACGCAGAATTTTTTTTCTTTTTTTTTTGAAACTCAACGCAGAATGATTATATGGTCATACAAGTGTTTCATTTCTAGCTTGCCCAATGTCCAGACAAGTTGGGACAAGATTTGTAATAATTATCTTTAAGATATTTTGACTTGGTTTTTTTTTTCTTCCTTTTTTCTCTACTTTTTTGAATTTTTGTTTACTTGAGTTCATTTCGTTCCCTTCCTTTTGGACTTGATAAGTTCGGCCGCTATTTGTTAATTACTTACTTCTTCCGAAATAGGCATAGAGATTACAGAACACAAAATTGTTGATAAAGTATGAACTTTTTTGAGAAAGTAAAAGATACAGAAAAAGTAGTTCCGGAAAGCAAGGTGGCAAAGGCCACCAGGCATCTGATCCCCAATAGTGTAGAAAAATTAGTGTTTGTAAAATTTATTTGTCTATTTATTCAATTTATGCCGTATTAGATAACAAAATAAAATTCCCATCAGTTTAGACTTTAGATAAAGGATACGGTAAGGGAAAATAATTATTAGCTTACGGATAATGATACAAACAAAACTGTTCCTTATGCACTATTTTATTAAATAATAAAAATTACAGACTCAATATGTGATAATTTATTATTATTAATTTTGTTATATCACATAATTTAATTTATAAATATTTTTGATATTATTTTTATTTATAATTCCAAAATTATAAGTAATATTGTCAAGAAATTTACAAGTTTTTGCTCAATTATTATTTAATGCTTAGATGAAATAAATTATCATTTTATGTAATAATTATTCATTAATCCAACACTTACTTGGTAAATTTTATAATAAAATTTAAATATAAAATAAATAGTACTAAAATTAATTTTAAATTTTTAATAAATACGAAAAAGGAAATATTTTCTTGTTACGTACCGTAATTGTTGACGTTGACGCACTAAGAAACCCAGCTGCAATCGTAATGCGTAAAGTGGCAACCAACCAACCAATCGTCGCCTTTATTTATTCCTGAAACGAAGGGAGTTGCACGATTTTCAATCTCTCTTCTCCAATGCAATTTATTACCACCTTCCCCTCCTGTTCCTCTCCATTTCTCAACCATCACATTTCCTCCGTTTCGTTTCGATCAATTCGCCCCCGCCTCTCCTCTATTCGCTGTTCCTCCTCCTCCTCAGGTAGATTCTCACATCTCATTTCGATCCTTCTCTACTTCTCTGTTCACTTTTCTATGGCGTCTTCTCTCTAGCGGGTCGTGCATGAGACTAATTAACTAGTGGTTGCGTCGCTTTAATGCATAATAGTATATTAATTTGTGGGTTCTCATCGCCTTTCTTTTCTTTCCCTAATAATATCTTTCTGGTGTGAGATCGAATCGAGTTTCAACTGGATCAATAATCAGAATGTTGAAGTTTTGGCAATAATCAGAATTTATTTAGTTGTACGATTGTTTCATCAGCATTTTCTTTATTTGATTTGTACCAGAGATTAAGCTTGTATAAGATTGGTCCTGGTGTATTTTTTCTTTGACTTGCTTTGATATTACTGGCAAACTATGACTCTGAACAACTGATTCACACTTTTTAATTAACCAGCATTATTCTGGTAATTATTGCGAATAGCAAACTATGATTCGAAACAACTGATGCTGTTCACCAGGCATTATTCTAATTGTGTGTAACCCCCACCAACAACAACCCACAACCCCTAGACATCTAATTCCCAAAAAGTGGTGGTGAAAATGTGAAATTGATAGCAGATTGGTAAACTTCTGATTTTTCTGCAGAGATGGAAGGCTCAACCAGCACTGGCATGTATCCTCTACAACGTTGCAAAACCCTACATTTTGTGAGTTAATTCTCATCTTCTTTTTTCTTTTCCTCTTCACATAGATATCTACTAATCTAGTGTAGTTAACTCCAGATCATACATTTAATATACTAATTGAAATGAAAAAAAAAATGTGTAAGGTGAGACACGCTCAAGGGATTCACAATGTGGCAGGAGACAAAGATTACAGTGCATATATGTCTTATGACTACTTTGATGCACACCTCACCGATGTTGGCTGGAGCCAGGTTTCTTTCTGTTTATGTTATAATGTATATCTATCAAGGTTTTAAAATGCGATTTGTGCGGGCTAGCGGTTGGGTGGTGATTTAGCATTTATCGGTGATAAAACGAAAAAAACGGTGATATAACGGATAAAACGGTTGTGCGGTGTGAATAAAAATCTTGATAAAATGGAAAAAACGGAGTTTTTTAAAAGCTTGATTTCTATTCAGTTTGACGTTGCACGATCATTCCACGTATTTATTACATCTATGTAAATTCAAATGGCATTGGTTAGGTTGATAATTTGAGAAAGCACGTACAAAAAACTGGCCTTGTGAAAAAACTCGATCTGGTCATCACTTCCCCTTTGCTAAGGTACTTTTGCTGGCTAATTCATTCCATTTTAGCTTCTTTTATCTCTATCCAAGTAGTACATCTGTACTATAATTGATGGGAGTGAATAATGACAGAACAATGCAAACGGCAGTTGGTGTGTTTGGTGGAGAAGGATATACTGATGGAATAAGTGCACCGCCTCTCATGGTGGAAAATGCATTTAATAGCGGTCGACCTGCTGTTTCTAGCTTGGGTTCCCCTGCTTTTCTTGCTGTTGAATCTTGCAGAGAGCATTTGGTAAAGGCACTCTGCACTCTTATGATATTTTCCATCTTCTCTATCTTTTAAATTTTAATCCATAACTCTTCAAGATTGCTTAGTAGATTAACTAAGAAAGTGATTTCCTTGTTGGTTGTCTGTAAAATAAAATTTTAGGGAGAGCACCCATGTGACAAGAGGAGAAGTATAACTGAGTATCGCCCTACTTTTCCTGCAATTGATTTCTCTTTGGCAAGTCCTCCTACTCCCTTTCATCACTCCTGAAATTTTATATTAGTCTTCTCTTTAGCAAAACTTTTTAAGGATGATAGTGACCAAGAAGCATAGATCTTATTTTCTTAAACATTTTTGTACTTGCAGATTGAGAATGATGAAGATGTTCTGTGGAAGCCTGACGTGAGAGAGAAAAATGAAGAAGTTACTGCCAGAGGTGCAAAGTTTATTAATTGGTATGAATTTATTTGTTTAGTTTGGATTTTATTTATAAGGTTTAATCCTCTGCAATTTGAAATGTTGGTAGAGATACATTTGATTTTATTTTGTAGGGTAGTAGATAAAAGCTTTTATTTTGTTGCCTTTTTGTCATTTTTTTATTTTAGGTTGTGGACAAGAGAAGAGAAAGAAATAGCAATAGTGAGCCATAGTGGTTTCTTATATCATACGCTCAGCAACTTTGGGCAGGACTGTCATCCCAGTATTCAAGAGGACATGTGTAAACAGTATGTTTGTTCTTTCTCTATCCCCCCTCTCCCTAACCTTAATCCTCAACAACAACAATATAAGAAAAGAGGGGAAAAAAATTGACATCTGACATATGGATTATGCAGCTTCGCCAACTGTGAGCTCCGGTCTGTGGTCTTGGTGGACAGAAGGTAGCCCTCTCTCTCTCTCTCTCTCTCTCTCTCTCACACACACACACACACACAAGTATAGATGAACTAATAGTAGGAGATGTAATGACAGCATGATTGGAGCAGCTGCCTCGAGTACAAACTATCCAGGAAAGGTCCCATCAGGACTTGACAAACCCAGTGACCAGTCTGAGTCACAGAGTGATAAGATTTGAGTTTAATCTGGTTCCAAAATGGCTAATACATTCATTAGTCCAGAAATAAAGACCATATTTGGTCCTCTTGCGTTCAAATATACTAGAGTAGTTCATTTAATTTCAAACATTGACAAAATTCCTCATCTTCATTAACCAGCACACACCAATAGATTATACCGTATTGTTTTCGATTGTGATTTTGGATGTATTATTTTAGTAGACAACCTTTTGTCATAAAACTTCGAGATCATTGTTTTAGTATCTTTTCTTGGGCCTTTCTATTTTTTGTAAGAACAACAATGTATTTCTATTCTATTTGTGATCATTCGTCTATATGCTTGTACTTCCCTGTGTGCCTCTGATGTGCTAATCACAACTGGGAACAAAAGTAGTACAGAGAATCAGCTTCTTGGCAGTAACAACTAGTCTGATGTCGGCCACCGAAATGGCTTTCTGGAGAAATACGAGCCATTTTATTTACCATGTCGCTGGCTATTTTAGTTTGAAGAACAAACATTTAAACAAAAATACAAGACAGCACCAGAAAGGTGGCTAATAATTTGAAAATTCCTATGTAACCAACCTTTGAAGTAAAATATAAACAAATGAAATCATTGAAGTATTATAATTGCAACTTTTGTCAATCATACGTAACCAGATGTTCATTTATCACTCTTATCAAACCTTATGTATTCTATGCACGAGATTATTAATTCAAGCATATTACAATAAAAATAATTAAAAAGAGAGCAGTAATTCAATTCTATTCGTCAATATCACCAGGCTTTATTGAGAACCTTGTTTTCATATCCACAAAGAAAACACCCCTTTTTCCCCGTCCCTCTTTCTTCTATTTCAATGTCTAAATAGACAGCACTTGTGTTTTTACATAATTCTCACGAAGTGGTGAGCAAATTGAAAAATATGCCAGATGGTCTGTTGCGGAATTTCAAACAAAGCTCCTGCAGAAGTATGTAAAACAGTTACTCAAGAGACCAACTATAAAAGAAAACCGCAATGAAAGACTAATGCAATGAGATCAATTATACAGCATGCTGGTTGTAAGCCATGAATTACCAGTAAACTGTACAGATAAATGCAATAGTTCAGTTCTTCTAGATAGCCGCTATCTTATATTTCTAAAAACAATGCAATAGTTCAGCTAATTTTTTTTTTTTAAAGGAATCTACCAAACCCAAAGAGGTTTACCTCAAGTGCAAAGGCAGCCCTGAGCAAGCTAGCCTCAGCCCAGGGTCGGCCTATCAGTTGGAGTCCTATTGGAAGGCCATCTTTATCATGCCCAATCTGAAAAACATTATAGTGGTTAGGGTGTAAATTTTAATATAGTATATTAAGCTCAATATACAAATGAAGCAAACTTATCTTTCAGTGTCATTAACTTACCGGAACAGATATAGCAGGAAGACCTAGAAGGTTTCCAGGTTGCACAAATCGCATCAGATAACCTATGTCAACACAGACCAAACCATACCAGAAATGTTAAATTTCGCTCTGAAATATGAAGAAAATAGATAAGAAAATCATTTTACACGTCACATTCAAAGGGAATCCTCATGTCAAAAGGTCCAAAATTGGAACTAAAATAGAAATTGTGCCAAGTCAACTACTTAGTTTTATAAACAAGGACTTAATCTTTTGCCCTTCATTGAAGTATTTTTCTTTGTAGATAACCAGGCTTAACCTTGTAGTACCATACTTCTCATTGAAAATTTGATAATAAATTGCAATGTGCACCAAAACACCAATCAAACCTAACAATTTGGAAACTTGAACCCTTCCAGACCGGACAAGAGGTAAACTGCTTGGTTGGTTCAAGCCAACATTTGAATTTCTTGATCTGCTGGCAGGTTAGGATTTTATAAAGGTGATAGACTTCTCACCTGATACATCATAATCAGACTCCCCCACTTTCAGAGCACTTGGTGGTATTTTTGGTGAAGTCATCCTGAAAGCACAAAAAAGGTGATAAGATCAAGAGAACTCCACTCTATATTGTATTGATAAAATTAGAGCATGCACTGTACTAGTTGTATTTTTTGAGTTTCGACTGTAATTAGTTAATATTATGTCCAACAAACAGAAAAGTGAAGAAAAGATACCCAGTAGTAGGGGTCACAATGATATCAACCTTCTTAAATGCTTCCATGAAATAGTACATTATCCTCCTCCTGTAATTTCGATATGGAAAACCACTTCTAAGTAACAACATATAGAAATAAAAAAAAAAAAAGATAAGTACAAGGGATCCATGAGTACCCTTCTATCTATTAAAATCATAGTTCAGAGAGAGACAGAGAGAGAGGGACCGTAAACGCTGGCATGCAACATAGTCTGAAGCAGAGAAGGACCCAAAAAGTGCCAAACTTGTTCGTGTATCCAGCGTAAAATCAGATCGCCTCCTTTACAATTGATAACACAGAAAACAAATTTCGAATGAATATATGATAACTTTTCTCTAAAGATCGTTGGTGTCTACTATTTAATCTTTGTGAAAAAAAATAAAGTAATAAATTAACAGATTGACTTGTATCATAGGCTTATCGCTACAATTGCAGGACTGGAGGTAGTATTTTACAAATTACAAGCCAAGTATTGAGCATGTCTTAGTTTTCTTTTTTAGATATTTTCCTTTTTAACATGTTTTTTTCTCCTTGGAGTAATCTCCAATTGAATGACCTTATATTCTTTTTTTTTTTTTTTAAGATAAATTGGAGGTCTAAGCCACCCAACTTATTTTTAAATTAAATGTCTATGAAAGACCCCCCAGCCGGGTTTCGAACCTGCGACCTTATATTCTACAAATGTAAAAATAGATTTCAACAAGCAAATGAGAATTTTCGCAGAAAATGTCAGAACACTTACCCTTCCAAACAATAAGGATTAAGGGGGAAAAGTGACTCAGAACCAATTGAAACAATATGTGCTGTCCGCATCTCTTCTAACTCTGGTAAAACTATCTCCTCTATCTAAAAATAAAAGGAAATAAAGAAGGATAAGGCAGCAACATGTTACAGAAGATAATAATAATTAACCCCCACCACTTAATTTCATAATAGTACACAAAGTGAAAGAGACAAAGAAAGCAAAAGGGAAGTGATAAAGGGCTATGTGTTTACCTGACTGCCAAAAGTACTGCAAAGCAGTTGCAGTGCATCCTCGCATTTAGTCGAGATCTCAGTATTTGATACATCATGGAACCACTATAAATTTAAAAATATATAAATTAATATAAGAAATTTCAGTTAAAAAAAGTCTATGCAGATGGAAAATAAAATGGATCAAGTATCTTAATAACTGGCACCTCGGAGTATTTTCCAAGTTTCACTGATTGCAGTATGTTTAAATTATCAGAAGATGACAAGGTCGGCAAAGAAAGAGGTGACTGAAAGTAACATACAAAAGATTGTGAGTTCTCAAAATAATAGCTATGATATCTTTAGAAACAATTAAAATGACTTCTAAATGGAGGCAGCATAAGAGGTGAGGGAATTCATCACAGTCAGTTTGCACTGTCCTGAGCAATAGAAAAAGCAGGTAAAGAAAGAAAAAAATACTTACAGGTCTCAGACTGATTTTATCAGAAGGAGAGGAGCCTGCTATTGCTGAGTACCTAAACATTAGATGATAGAAGGACAGTGCATCCATAAATGAAACAACAAGTATGACAGCATAAGAAGAAATTAGATAAGAGAACAAGTAGATACACAAGCATAGCATCCTCAACAGACGCCGCGAGTTGAGAAACAACTTCAACTGTCCCGCCATCACATACAACACTGTCATTGCATTGGTTGGAAGATTTAGATTGGTGCATTATAGCAAAGGTTTTTTTTTTTTTCCTTTTTTCCAAATAACACAGAATGTTTGTTATATGACAACCAATATTTGTTTCTACTTTGAAGATAAAAGGTAAGGTTTGATGTATCTACAAAATAAAACCCAACCTTAATATAAATGATATTTAAGGTACTTTTCGCTATATGTGGACAGCTTTACCCTAATAATGAGTCTGAATTATTATCGAAATCTGAATATAAGTTAATGGAAAGGAAGGAAGTTTTATTTGTCGGGTCCAGTGTTTGAACAAACAGAGCTGAAAGCTATTTTTGAGTTAATAGGAAAAACCTCAGGTTCAATTTTGTCAATGTCTTGTAGTACAAATAAATAACCTAATCAGATAAACAAAGAAAAATGCAAGATGAAACTATATGTACCCAGTCATATCGGTTCGGCCATAAGTGGTCTTAAGGCCGACTATGCCACAGAGTGATGATGGAATCCTGACTGAACCACCCCCATCAGTGCCAATGGCAGCAGGACACAAGCCAGAAGAAACAATTGAGGCTGGACCTGACGATGAACCCCCTGTATATCTGTCTAAAGCATGTGGGTTTCTAGCTGTTCTGTATTCATTGCATTTTTACAAATAAAAGAAACCAAATCAGTGAGTAAAAAACAGTAGAAGTAAAAAGAAGAGAACAGTTGAATTGGAGATATAAAAGCCATCAAACATTAATACCCATGGTTAGGATTGTTTCCAGTAACTCCAAGTCCCAGTTCATGCATGTTAGCTTTCCCTATTAGTATTGCACCACATTTCCTCAATCGAGCCACACACGTTGCATCCTTATCCACTTTCCGTACCTGATCAAACCATGAGGTACCACCTGCAATGCCATTTCAAAGATAAATCTGTGTGCTTGCTGATAGTACGTATATGAAAATAGCAGATTTGAATGAAGAAGACTTACTTCTGCTTGGAAAAGGATAGCAATCAACATCATCCTTGATTGCTATGAAAATTCCATCCAATATGGATATCGGTTTCCCTATGCACAAAATTATTATTATGAATGAAATGTTTTTAGCTATAATGAATTCCCAATTATACCATGGTACTTTATCTAGAAGCAAGTTCATAATATCTGCATGTTTGCTGATTTCGTAAGCAATTAATATTACAAATACCTTCAACAAATCTTGAAGTGGACGCCTCTGCTTGACTTCTGACATTATCAGGATTGAAGTGTATCAGCATGGGCATGGATGAATTCGTCGTGCTCCACTCTTTTATTGCTGATATTAGTTGTTCTGCTACCTTCATATTTCAAATTATTTGGACTTCATGGCATCATAAAAAAACATGTTTACAATTAAAAAACTTTTAGGAGTCAGTAACAACTATGGTTGATTTTGTTAGTACAGTCCAGTCAACATGCATAAAGAGCCATTGTACAAAGCATTTAACAGCAGCTCAGCAATTGGATGTTTGTAAAGCAGCTAATTTTGCACCTTGGCTTGAAACACTGAGAATATCATAAACAAGGACAGAGAAAACATACAAGAGAAGGTGTGGTAATGTTATGTCGATATGCATGTGCATAATCTCGTATCTTCCAGTAGAGAAATGGAGGGCTCTCTTTGCTCCAACGAATGGAGGGGTCGTACTTAGGGAGAGCATAGGTAGCTGTGTGAAGCCGGTCAATTGGATCTCTCTCTTCATCCACAAGAACCACCCCTTGTTCAGGTTCTGCCATTTAATTGCTAAAATAAATAAATAGAAAGTCCTTTTTGTGGTAATCCTGGTAAAGCAGTCGCAAATTAAATTTTCCAATACATTACCTTAGAAATTAAAGTTATACTCATGGTTAGCTATTAAAGTCCTAGTAAAGCATTATCTAATATAAATATTATTATTAGCAAATAATAGGTTACCTTGAGGTGGAAACTCAGGACGGTACATCGGTCGCTCTGGGATCAAGGTGTACCGGAGCAACTGCAAGACCCAAATATAGAAAGAACATAACATATTTATAATTGACAAGATAGATTCGGTATAGTAGAATGCCTATGTATCCACATAATTCCAGTTTAAGACCATGAAAAAAAGACAAAATTAACAAAATGCTTAATTATTGATTACTTCACTTACAATTGTTGGTGCCTCCCACATCTTTCCTTTTCAATTTTAGGACTAAAGCAGCAAAGAAAACGTAACTAACTTAAAAGACTAAACTAAAATTGAGGTACACAATTAGAAAGCAAACAAGTGTTAACATGATGCTATTGCCAAATTATGAAGTTGATCATGAATAAACTGCAGAATGGAGAAGACCTGACCTGAGTCATCTTATTTTGGTTCTTGAGTGCAGAAATAATGAGAGGACCCAAGACAGGCGACTCCATGAGCCACACAAAAAGCTTCAGCGAAAATCCAGTCAGGTGTGGCGCTGTTCATTCATCATTCATACTCGATAAGTCAATTTTGTATTAACTGACTTGATCATAGATAAAGAAGAACTCAAAAAGAGATCAATAGAGAGAGAGAGAGAGAGGAAATAATACCGTCTATTTTCTGGGGCTGGTACTTGACGGAGCTGAGGTCAACCTCCTCCACTGGTGGCATCACTTTCATCTTTCCCATTTCTACTCTCCTTCTCCACTTCGTTTCTTTCGATCTCGGTATAGATTTCAAAACGAAATGGTTATAGAAGGGGAAGCTTGAGGCAGGGGAGAAAAATGTTGGTGGTGAGTTAAGAGAAATAATTGTCAAACACCATTAAAGCCGGTAGGACTTTATTTGGGTGTGATCCTCTGCAACCAAGGAAGGTCAAAGGACAGCTGTGAGCTGGGATTGGAGAGGATCTCGGATGTGTAGAATTAACGGATAGGATCTGTTATGGAATGGAGCCTTCTTATTTTCTGGATTGTGCTTCTAATTGTATTTGAACTGTCAGATTACAATTTGTGTGGCTCTGATTGGGTTTTGTATTGATGCTGTTGGGAAGAGATACCAGCGGGTTTGACCCTAACAACTTGTAAATGAATTAATTATATTTTCCATACTAACCTTAAACCACTAATAATAAAAAAATAATTGAAGCTCAACTAATGATATATATGAGGAAGTTTATTGTGCGGTATGATGCAATGCATCGCGGGATTTTTTTTGTCGGTTTTTTTTTTTAAATTGACAAATCTAATTTAACAACTTTAATTTATATATTAAAATTTTCTAACAAACTAAATTTTTTTATTTTTTAAATTCTATTACTATTTTTCGAATTTTTTAGAACCAACTATTTTTAGAAACAAACTACTATTTGAAAAAGAAAATATTAATAAAATTTAAAAAATTATAAAATTTGATATAGATTCGTCAATTTTCCAAAAACACCAACGAAAAAAGTCGCGATGCATAGAAAGCCTATACATCATAGTGCATATTAACCCTCCCCCGCTCCCCAACTCACACACACTGACACACGTATATATACTAGCATAAGTGCCCACCCAATGTGTAGGAAAACTTTTATTTGAAAAAAAATTAGACGATATAAGTGCCCATCTAATGTGTAGGAAAACTTTTATTTGAAAAAATTAGACGATAAACTATTCGAGGTAAATAAAATTTAATTAAAAAAATGCGGCAATTCTTTGTAAATGAAAGAATTTGTCAAAAAAAAATATTTGATCAATAATCATGTTTCTTTCTAGTTAATAACTAAATAAAGAAAGAGGTGCAAATTTTATATTTAAAAGTTTTAGAATTTACATAAGTTTCAGAGAGGATAATGTGCAAAGAAAATACATAATTTATTCTTGTATGTTCACTCGTAAAACAACATAGTTCCTATATGCAAACTTGACAACACATCGCAACAAAGGCAGAGCGTAGGTATGTCTACTCTCCCAAAAAACTGTAATTTTTTAACATACATCTACAACTTAAGGCTCCGTTTGGTAGCGACTTAAATCCTTCTTAAAGTCAAACGCATAATTCTTAACAATACTTAAGTGCTGATTAGGATATAATTTGAACTGATGTGGATTCTTAAATCTCTGACGTGACATCTAAAATTAAGACACCTTCAGAGGCGTCTTAAGTTAAGAAAGAGCGAATTCCTCGTCTCGATTACCTATTTGTCCTCGTCTGCTTCTAATTTTTTCCGCCGCTTATCCGAAAAAAATGGTACTAAATTTTGCTAATGGTGTTGCTTCTCTTCTGAAAGATACACCTCTGAAGGTGCCTGTACAATCTCTTCCTAAAATTTCGCCCAATATTAGCAAGTGCCATTGACGAGATGAGTATTAAAATAGCAAATCAAATCCCTATAAAACCCTATATCATTTTCCTTCACTCACAGCACCTAAACCTAACCGACCTTCTATCTAGCTATTGTTCTCAGGGAGAGAGACGAACCAGGTATCATTTTCCCCTTTATGCTCAATTGATTCATTTTTCCTAAATCATCTCTCATTCTCTCGCTAAAATTCCCTGGCCCCAATTGATACAAGCGATTCCTTGTCTTTCTCAATCAATTGTCAAACAACATCAAGTGCCCAAAATTTCTCTTTTAATATTTGGCTCCTCTTTTAAAGCATAAGTGAAAGATCGTCTCTAAGTCATTGTATGGATATATGCATATTTTGAATTTTTAATTGCTAACTCTGGGTGTGTATAGTCATAAGTGAGTGGAGGGAGAGAGGCGAGAAGGCGAGATTGGAGGAGGAGAGGAGGTGTGTTGATTGGCGGAGGGAGAAGGAGATGTGTTGATAGGTGAAGGGAGACGGAGGCTTGAAAGAGGCAAGATCAGAAATTATACGGGGCTATTTTGGTCTTTTCATAATTAGCAATTCATAACTTATCTGTTATTAATTCTTAAATTCATACCAAACACAAGTAGAGTAAGACTACTTAACTGGTTACAAATTCTTAATTTAAGAAACAACTTAAGTTGCTACCAAACAGGGCCTAAGTGTGCACAAATTAATTTCTGACGTACAATTTTGCATACATACAAATAACAACGAAATCACTATATAATGCAGCCTCTTCAAAATTATTTCCTTTGTATACTTCAATTAAAAGTAGCTAGAAAAATTAATGATGTGACATAATAGCCTTAGAAATAAAGTGCAAACCATTTTGGATTCCGATGGCAATGTAAAATATGGTAAATTGGATGAAAATAGAAGTATACAAGATAACTTTAAGAGTAATGCATTATATACAAAAGAAGTCTACTAATGTTCCATTTAGTCACCTAACATAATTTATCTCTCCAAAATATAGCAATGTAAAACATGGTAACTTGGATGAAAATAGAACTATACAAGATAACCTTAAGAGTAATGCATAATATACAAAAGAAGTCTACTAATGCTTCATTTGTTAACCTAACATAATTTATCCCTAAAAAAATTAGATCTACTATCTGAAGATGTAATAGACTTCCAACTTTGAAAATTTCTTCATAAGTAAATTTACAGATCATCAATATATAACTTAATTCCAGGGAGTTTCTACAATTTTTTTTCTGATCTTTTGCCCGAAATATTTTATTTTGTAAGGGATCAATTGTAGCAACAAAATAAGGTTCTTGGAGCACGCAAAACAAATATTGATACGAAATGATCTACATCAAACAAAATAAGGTGTATATGCAAACATTTATAACCGGACATGCGCATAAAATGTTTTAGACCCCCTATAAAATCAAATAAAATAAGAATGGAAGAGAGGACAGAAAGTGGGATGAGGGGTTGTATTTGATTTTGGGCGGCGAAGATAATGTTGTGGGCTGCACAAATGGAAAACAATGAAAAAAGGACGAGTTATGTCAATCAAAGATTCTATAAGAAGCGCCTTTCTAACAGTTCACAAACGCATATTGGATTTGTTGTAGAGAGCGATTTAAGAAAAATGTGGGATAATTGATGAATTATTTACCTCAATTGTTTCATAATCATGAGGGCTAATGAGTTAAATAGTTATTTGATATTAACTTTTGCAACTTGCACGTAAAGTTATTTTATGATTTAATTTGTTTTCTCCAACATCTAAACATTTGTAAACAACTTCATTTTTACACACATCATAAACTCGAAAAGAAACTCTTTTAAAATTGACTTTAGTTGTCACTACATCACACATTTTCTATTATTTTAAATACTAAATGTATGATTTTTGTCACACTTTTTTTACACAGTTGAATTTATTTAATCTTAATGAATTTATTTAAATACTAAAATGCATACTTTTGTGACATTCAAAAATGCTGAATATTTCAATGTAAATAAGTACTAACAAGATAAATTCTCTATAATGACCTTTAAAAGTAATTCATTCCTCCATAATTATCTTCTATGCACATTTTACATTATATGTTCATAAAAAAATTAATATCTGTAAATTCAAATGCCATACACAAATATGTGACATTCATAAAAAAAAATTCTAGATTATTAGAAAATGTATACAACAAAATTTTGTACATGTCTAGGCTTATTTAAGATGAAAGGAAGAACATTTTTTTTCTCTTCTTTCAATTATTTGTCTTCCTTCTAAGGTTAGATTTTTTTTTCCCATATAGGAGGCCACATCGAGCTCGCTCGATACAATTTTTTTTTCTATGTACTGGCACATATTTTTATTTTTCATATTGTTCATAATTTTTTAATTAGAAATTTTATCTTCTGGCTGATATCGGTATTTTCTGATACATAAGTATTCTATATTAAGATCGATTGTTGATCTGTGCCACTATATAGATTCCATAAAGGATATTGAAAGTGTTATTATATAAATCATCTTGGATATTGAATTTTATATTTTGAAAAAAAATAATCAAAAATTGAGTTTTGGGACATGTGGGGGCATTCAAATTGTGGGCACTAGAACCCTCCTCTTATTATATAGAGGATTTCTAAAATACTATGCATAGCACACATGGGCTCTGTGCTACGCGTTAGTTTTTTAATTTTGTACTTCAAACAATCGATCCAAATCGTTCAATATCTTCTTTATATTGAAATCTCATTGAAAATTAAATTTTACATTTTTTCAATTTTTTCTGTTTTTTTTTAGATTTTTAGAAAATTCTTCATCTAATTAATTCTGAACCCTTCAATAACAACAGTTTTAAAAAATTCAGAAAAAAATAGTAAACAAATTCTAAAAAAGGTAAAATTTGGTTTCGAATAAGATTTCAATATGATAAAGATATTGAACGGTTCAAATTGATCATTTGAAGAATGAAATTCGAAAACGAACACGTAGCATAGGCCCATCCTTGCTACGCATAGTATTTTTTAGCAATCCTCTTATTACGACCGTTTGGATCGCTTAGGAATAAGGGCTCCGTTTGGATACTGATATCTCATATTTATATTGCTATTTTGACCAGACTTTACATCGAAATCGTGACTAAAGTTTTATTGCTGTTTTTGCCTTTCTTTGCCAGATTTGGCACTGCCTTTTGCACTTTGTTCTTATTTGTATGAATCCAAGGAAATCAGCAAGGAAAGCAGCAATTCAGATGCTAGATGACTCATGCCTAGCCTAGATCAAGTCCCGACTCAACCCAATGAAGCAACCCCGCTCGAATCAAGTCATTTCTCAAACCAGACCCTTCAATTCTGACTGAATTCCCCTGAATTCGGATCGAATTCCTGCACAGACCAATTCCAGTGACTCTAATTCGGTCCGAATTCCCCCAAATTCGGTCCGAATTGCTATACAAGGAAGGCGTTCTGGCTGCTTTCTGGAGGCGTTTTCTCCATCTGAAAGCCTCCATTTCCGCCTGAAATCAAGGGAAACGTGTCTGACATCTAGGGGAGAGCATATAGGCGTCTTCCATCTTGGGAGGGGGGCATCTTTCATTCCATTTTTCCACCTTTCTCTCTCCAGCAGATCTGGATTGGGTTTTTGGCTCTTTTCTCTTGGCTCTTGCCACTTGGACAGGGGGTAGAGACGAGATTAGTGCTGTTGCTTGCTGCTCCGACGGATTCCCTACTTTCTCTTGTGCATTTGGCAGTGATTGTGTCCCAAAAACTCGGTTTATTTGTGTATTTCTAGTACTATTTCTTTATTTTCTGAATTTATGGATCGTTTAGGTTTATATACTTTTATTTGCATGATTTCTATTAGCATGTTAGGCTAAAAACTTGTTGCTTTAGGGGTAGATGTAGCTTAGATTTAGGTTTTGCTTGGTTTACTTGTTTTGTTGATGGACGAAGCTAATTACCCTCGGGGTTTTTATTGAAATTGCTTGTGTTTGGACTGTTTACTACTTGTATTGCTCGACTTTTGTACGCGCGCATTTGTTGGGAACTTCTATACATTATATTAATCGAGTCCTGTACAAGTATTTCAAGGTAGGTCAAAGGTGAAAGTCGACCAATTAATAACCAAAAGTGAACGTTTCTAGTTAGGCGAAAATCTAACTAGATACCTCGTAGAAAATCGTTGGTAAACTCGAGTAAGTCCACCGAACAACGAAAGTTGGGGGTGCAATACACTCGATGAAGGTTGTTCAACACTAAATCCCATTCCAAATATCGTACCCAATAGGCGAAAGCGGAGGGTTAGGGAGTTAGGTTTGGCTAGATGGACCTTTGGCTTGAATAAATCAACAAAAGAGTAAACCACAGCATTTACACAGTGGAATTCGGTCCGAAATTCGGACCGAATTAGCAAGGCTGAATACGACAGTGCTAAGCCTTGTGACTCTGTGGCCAGATCTAGGTGAAATCTAACCCTAAGGCATATTTATTATCATATTTTAATCCGTTAGAAAACCCCAAAAATATTTATTTCAATTGTTTTGCATAATCTTCATTACTTACAATTGTTTTCCTTTATTTCTCCTTAATTTGTTCTATTCGTGATACCGATTCTTTTCTCAATTTTTATTGTCTAGATTTAACGAAATAATAAGAATAATATTCATATCCATCTATGTGGGTTCGACATCTTTACTCTACTACAAGCGACTAGTCGAGTACAAGGATTATTTGTTTGACCTTGGTTCACACCCTCGATCAGATACGTCTATGAATAAGGGAATAGCCTCTTCTTTATTCCTAACCATCCCAATTTTTCACAAAGTTACACACTTCCCAATATTATTCCTCTTATTCCTTAGCGATCCAAACGGAGCCAAGAATAGCCTCTTCCTAGACGGAAATTTATTTCTAACCATCCAAACTCTTCACAATGTTAGAAACGAATCACCAATTTGTTTTAAACTGAAGAGGGTGATTTTGTGCTTTCTTGTTCTTAACAAAACAGAGACAACATATCATAAAATGGAACTTGCACGAGCACATGGACATCGATTTTTTATTATTCAAGTCATAAATTATAAATATTCAAATATGAAGGCATGATTAAAAAAAATGCAAATCTTCATTTTATTAAGATAATTCATAATTGCATCAATTCTATAAATTGTCTTTATGAAGTGAAGTGTTATACATTTTTTTGTCATAAATATAAACTTTAGTATACATGATCTTACTTACTAAATAGTATACTATTTATACGTTGCACAATATAAATTATGGACATGACTATTCGGGACAAGATCATTTTAGTTGAGGAATATCATTGTTCTTATTGTTTTATAATACGGTTTTTTTTATTAACTAATGCTTATGCGATTATGCCTCTTTGATGAACAAGAAATACCTAATTAATTAATCTAATCAACCTCATAACATTACTTCATTTGTAATGTAATCAGTTTGGAATATCCACTAAAATCCTCAGGTCAAAATTTAAAATAACAAGTAGAAAAATCTTTCTATTTTCTCCATTCATTTCACTTACATTCTAAAAATTAGATAAACTCATCCATTTCCTTCAATTCGCCTCCTTCATAGAATTTTCAAATAAACCCAAATATATTCGGTACTATATCGAAAAAAATTGCAAACTTATCTGGATCTCATTGCATCGGACCATAACTGGATCTAACGGTATACAGGAACACAAATCAAGGAATTAGCTAAGATTATAGTGTTGTAACTGAATGTGATCAAATAGAGTCACGGCAACATGCAGTCATGATTTTTATAAAGTTTTATATTATTGTAAAGCAGGTGTTGCTTTTCTTCAGTTTTATTCGATTTAGACCAACTCTATTCTACTATTGAAATAAAATTAAATATAACCTACATGCGTTTAAGATATATAAAAAGAAGTAAATAAATAATGGCGCTTGTCAATCTTTTGTGGGGAAACAATCATCCGGACTTCACAAATAGTAGATATTCTTTATGACCAAGTCTCACTCCCTCTCTCTCAAGTGGTTTATACTTCGTTAGTGCCATGACAGACGTGCCCTTTAAACCAGTCAAACGGTTTGGTCTAGACTTACGCCAGTTTTAGTTCTTTGTATTTATTTAGTAGAAGACTTAGGTGAAATTGTTGGTGGTATAGTTTTTTCTATAATCTATATATATTGTTTTAATTAAGCCTGTTATATAATATTTTTTTGTAACTATATATTATTTCTGTTGACAACGGTACGTCGTAAATATTCGATATAATTTTTTTTCCAAAAAAAGGGGCTTATATGGTATAATAGTAAACAATTTTTATATTTTGAAGGACAAGCTAATAGTTCAATCATTTGACTATTTAACCATGTGCGGTATTATATATTTTATAATGAAATTAAATTCTTTTTTTAGTTTTATTATGAATATAAGTGATGATTTATAAAAAAAAATTATGAAGTCGCTCTCGCAAAGAAAGAAAGAGAATGGTAGTAATTTTCTGTGTATTTCGATTACCATCAACAATTAATTGTTTCACAAACACAAAATAGCAGTAAGTCTTCTCTTTTTTTCTTTAATGCCTTTGTAAAACTTTGTTTTTATTAATGAAAATTAGGTGTTTCGCCGACCCTCGAAAAAAATATAAGTAAATCATCAGTATATCATATATCATATTATAAATAAAGAAGCGTGGGTGTCGGATTGTTTTTTCGCGGACACGCGGTTATTGCGCTACGTCAGAAGCGTCTCTCTCCGGTCTCCGCTTACGTTTCAGACTCTTCGTCTTCAATACCCATTCCTTCTATTTACAGGATTCAAATTTACTTTGATACCATCCGCTATCCTCATAGCGCTTCGCCGCTTCATCTTCCTTTCTTCATTCTCCTAGAAATAAAATGGCGCCGCTTTTCCTCCTTCTACCTCCCTTCCCGATTGCTGCCGCGTTCTCCGTCAACCCGCCCAATCCAACCCTTTCAATCGCATCTGAAAGGACAAAAAAAATATATATATCATCGTGTCTCTTTTCTGCGTTATTTCGAGCCGCCTAGCCCCTTCTTCCTCCTCCTACTGTAGAAATTGGTCACCCTCACGCCCCTCTTTCCTCCCTTGAGAAGGATAACACCACAAAGGAAAACACATTTGATATGCGGTGATATTGACAGCCATCTCTAACTTGCCTCTTTGCCGCAAAAGACATGGTGACAGGCACGACTACACTGCCACTTTCTATCGAGAGATGGCAGCAGGGAGGCGAAGGGCATGGTGAAAGGCTCAACTCCTTTCTTACAGTGTCTTCTAAACACCTCTGAGCCATTCTTAATTTCTAGATTCATCAAGAGAGAGATCAGGGAATTCAGGAGATGAAAAAGCGCTTGGGTTATATTAATTTCCTTTTTTTTACAAATTCAGATTTATTTTTATCTTTTTTAAGATTCCTCTCCTGTCCCCACAATTTACAAGACCAAGAAAATGGATTCATCTTGCTGTTTGGACTTAAATCTGAACAAACTCTGATTTAAGTTTTCATTTTTATTGACTTCCTAATATTTTTAAATTTCTTAAGTTCTTACGATGAAATTAATCTGATTATCATTTTGTTCTCTTCATCCCCTTAGGCTTCACTTCTAGACAAGACAAGAAGAAGTAATGTTGATTGATTTTGAAGTGTGCCTTCCTTTTATGTAGCTTTACAATTTTTGTTTGTTTGGGTATATTTTTATTTGGATATGTTATAATTTGGGTGTATTAGTGCATGACACTCTAAAATATGTATGCATATTTACAACAGTATGTAGTTCTGATATAAGATCCTAAACCAAAAATTAGTACTATATTATGTATCTCTTAAAATTAAGTTCAAAATGCTCATTCCAGTAGTTGGGTATGCTCACCTTCCCATCCGTTTGTCCTCTTCTCTGACTGATAGATTGTAGCACGAAAACCCGAGATCTACTTATGAAAGTTCATTTATGAATTTATGGAAGGGGTGCAAAGGAGGATTACGAAACTATTGCCAAGGTGTTCAAGACAAGTTGCATAGTATCTGATGTTGAAGTTTGCTTTTAGAGAGAGTCAAAAGTTGATTGAGAGTACTGTTACTGGTAATCCTTTAATCTGTAGTAAAAATTTCAATCTCAACCCAGTGAATGTAGTAAAAAAATGTTCAATGGCACCATCTTCCATGAACACTAATGTTTGTTGGGTGATCCTTTAATTTGTACCCAGAGTTTGTTTTTCAATGGAATTAATCTTCTTTTGACTGATTTACTGTTTTTTATACCAGTACTGAATTTGCAACGGAAAATTATGGAGTCCTTAATTTTCAAGAAAATTGACAAATCGTTAGTAGGTAGATTTTGCAATTGAAAACGATATATCAAATGTTATATTTGTCTTAATTTATATCATTTCTATGTATATTAGTTTAACAATTGTCTTTTATTAAATGTCTATTTGCCTTATGTTTGCCTTTTTTACGCCAGTTTGGTTGGTATAAGTGTTGTCAGAGAGACATAGTATCATATTTTTCGGATCAATTTTCAACTTTCAAACTGGCATATAATTATTTGATAAGATTTTTTCTAATCACACTGACACGATTTCAGATCCCAGTGTCAATATGATTCTAGGAAGGTGATAATAAATTCAATGCTCATTTCATTCAATCAATTGATTATAATTCCAGCCAAATGGATTTGTGTAAACAAAAACGTATATTAAGTTTGAAAATGAGAGATTTCAATATTCTTTATAACATAAGTAATAAAGTATTAACAGCAATAAAAAAGACTTTGTATGTTTTAACAATAAGTCAATCTGTATGTTCTAACCTCCCAAGTTTTAACAATAAGCAAATTTGCACTAATTATCTCTGCATGCAGATAACATAGGTTATTTAGCTATTCATTATTGACATCCATTGGTACCATAGTCAAATACAAATGACTAAATACCCCTGAAATTTTTTTGTAGGAATTTACACGGTTGATATTATTTGAGGACCCCAACATGTACAGGAACTTAGAGATTTTGTGTGTGGTTCAGTTGATCTATACCGAGTCAATGCACTTATTCTGATGCAATTTTGTTAGTGACGCAGTAAGGAGATGACTTGAGTTCTCTTCTTAAAATGTACCACATGTACATAAACTACACCAGATTAAATCAATCACAAACCAAATTATTATTATTATTTTCCCATTTTTGCTTCTGTTCATTATAAGTTTATAACTCAAAATGACATATAAGACTTTTATTCATAAAGAAGAGAACTCAATGATCTGGTCATCTCCTTTTGAGTTTGGGGTGTATTTCCTCTAAAAGATATGCAGCTTGAAGGAATGGCTTCTGGTATGTACTTAGTGTGCAATCTCCCCATAATTCAATTGACGTTATCAACTGCAATCAGGGATTAGCTTAAAATACATGTACAATTTGTTAAAAAAAATTATTATTGATTGAAATAGATTTTTCTTTTTCAAAAAGTTGTCAGATTAAATGATATAACTTATTATCTTCTTTTGTTTTATCTTAATAGTTCTGAATTTTATGCATTTCTCATTTAGTAGTCTACCGAATATTACATTTGAATATTGTCTATATAGGTTGGTATAGGTATAATATCAATCGGTATTAACCTTTGAATAAAATAAACAACAAAATTTGACGTGTAATTGCAACTTCTCATGAACTGTTATCTAGAGAGATGTAGATAAGCAGTAATATTGATGCTCTTACATTTTACATAAACGGATTGCCAACTTGATTGAGTTCCTAGGAGGAAAAAAAATTGATAACCATATTAAGCAATGACAATAGATGTTCGCACATTGTGGCCGGGCAAAATGATTAATATTATAACATAGTCAAATCAATAACTACAATTTTTTAAATATAAAATTTACAACCTGAAAATAATAAACACCCTATATATTAATACTGACCTTCACTAACTGTTTCCAAGAAATTTCCTAATTATAAGTAGATCAGGAAATTTGATAGAAAAGAGTTCGAATTATTCACAATCTTTTAATTTTTTCCCCATATAAAATTAAATATTAAAATTAAAGTGAATACACTATATTATATATTTTCTTAATATTAATTTAGAACAATTTTAATTAACAATATTCTACTTTAATTTACTAAACTATTTCAAGACTAAGTTAGCTGATGATTATTCAAGCTTTGTGTTTTTCTATCATCGCTAACATACATCAACAAATTCAACCAAAATTTTGTACTATTTTCGAACTAAATAAAATTAAATATAATAAAATCTTATTTAATAAAAAATCATATATCGAGCGAAGCTCGATGTGTCATCTAGTAAAAATAAAGAACTTTCATACAAACACAATACGTCGCTAATTAATTGGTGTGATGTTTCTAGTTCTTTCTCTTTCTTATTTTCATTGATATGTAAATATAATACTTTCTAAACCTTTTTATTTGCATGTAACATACACAATCATGAAAAATGATCGATTCAACTCGAGTTGGATTGAAAAAATGTATATATTAATTCAAGCTAGTTGAGGCGTGTGTATCATAATCTACTATCTTCCACATGCAGCTAAGTCTATATAAGAGCTTAAATCTGATAATTAATTTATTAAATTCGAAGTCATATCATAAAGTACTAAAATTCATAATAGAATACTGCAACTCCCTTTTCAATTATTGAATCAATGATGGAAAATAGACTGCTGGGAGGATTCTTATGCTGCTTTAGCTATATGCTTAATATAAATTAAGGAAGATAACATGCAGAAGCAATCAAGCAGAAGAATTGTGCAAGTCAAACTATGGCAACTTGCTTAACTCGATAGCTGCTTATCAAAATCTCGAAAAAACTTTGACAACTTGCTTATAAATTTAAATTTTTAGAATTTTATCCATCCATTCTCATCCGTTTCAGTAATATCTTTGCAATTCTCTGGACATCCACTGACAAAGTGCAGAAATTATTTTATATAGAAATTCTAACATAAAAAATTTTAATAGAAAGAATTAATATATATTTTTTTTAATAAGAAGAAAGTTCCAACGCGTTTATAAACCGCGCCTCTCTCTCTCCTCTCGAACGCGTTTTATAAACGCGTAAGAACCCTTTGAACCCGTTTATAAAACGCGTTCAAAGAGTGCAGTGATTGTACGCGTTACTTTCTGACTTTACGCGTTTATAAAACGGATAGGAAGTTCTCGATTTGTTTTGCATGAAACATCACAGACAGCTAGAATTAGTTGTTTTTTCGAACCGAATCTTTTACCAGGAGCAAGTTCGCCTTGTGGCCCTAAACTAGGCTCCGGCATACCAGCATACTCAAACATGGAAATATCACACAATTCACTTACAGGATGGTGCAAGTCCATCCTTCCTGAAACGTACGGCTGGTCGCAGTTTGCATAGAAAGGCACTTCTCTCTCGGAGAAGTCCTCCACATCGGTATATTCTTCTCCGGTAGGAAGGTCGGAGTAAGTCGCCGGACCCTCATCTTCATCCCCATCGGCAATCTCGACTTCATCTCCTGATGTGTTATTGTCTTGCGTAGGAACGAACTGTTCTCCAGTGTATTGGTAAGGGGTGAATTGCTGACCACACATAAGGTTTAAGGAAGTGTTTGGCTCACTGCTACCGGGCTCATCAAGGGGTGTTAGGTTCAGATCTGGTCCCGTGCCATATACGGGGATGAAATCAACATGCAACTCAATAATGGGTAATCCTCTCGTCTCGAATGTCTCGTGGTAAAAAAGGCGCCATTGATCTTCAGAATTTACAGGAAGAAATAGCGATTCATATCTCCCATTTACAATATCGTTGTAACGACCGTGGATATTCAAAGTGTACTGGATTTCTAAAATCTGTAGCCTGTTGTATAATTCATTTCGAATATCAGCATATGTGGTATGCATACTACAACCGATGTGGAAGTAAGAAGCACCAAAAGTTGGACATTGGTTGACATATATTGTAATTGTAGACATTTTTGGATTTGATTGATAGGTTTTTAAAATGAAAGAGATAATCTGTTGTGGACGATTTCAATTCTGCGAGAAGGTATAGTCTTATATAACTTCAAATAACGCGGTTATAAATTCACAAACTTATAGACAGAAATGACTAAAGTTTGATCGAAATGACTAAAGTTTGATTGAAATGACTGAAGTTGGAATATTGCCCTCCCAGCGCGTTTTATAAACGGGTAAGAAGCCTTCTTACCCGTTTATAAAACGCGTTAATTACATTTTAACTATTCCGAAAAGTCCAGCCTTCTAGCGCATTTTATAAACGCGTTTAAAGGCTTCTTACGCGTTTATAAAACGCGTTCGAGAGGAGAGAGAGAGGCGCGATTTATAAACGCGTTGGAACTTTCTTCTTATTAAAAAAATATATTAATTCTTTCTATTAAAATTTTTGATGTTAGAATTCTCATATAAAATAATTCCTGGACAAAGTGACAACAATTCCATGACTTCATTGACTACTTCTGGAATAAAACTTCGGTTTAACGTGTGCAATAAGTGAATGCGTTGAAATTTGAGATGTGAAGCCTATAAAATGAATAATTTATGAAGTTTGGATTGAAATCAATATCAATACAATGGTTAAATTTCAGAGACAGTACTTGTTTAAATCTTTCAGGATGCGTTTGGATATTGAGAATAATATTAAGATTAATTATTTCTGATGAAAAATATATTCATAAATACTTAATAAGAAGATCGTTTAGATCAAAATTTATTTCTATATGATCCTCAAGTAAGTTGTTAATCCAAATGTTTTTTAACTATATTTTAAGCCTGATGCATGACAAGATTTAAAAACTACATTTTTATCCGGAATAAAAAGAATTCCAACAAACTCGGAATCTCGAACAAAGTTTTTTTTTTCGAAGACTCGCCAGAAGCTGTCAAGGTGAATCTCGAACAAAGTTAAAACGGTTTATATTTGATCAGTGATCACATTTATCAAATCTTTCTAAATACAGTTTTACTTGCTTAATTGGGAAGGATAAATATGATTCTTGACAGGAGACTTGAATCCTCTAAAACTTATATTTATTTTAAAGATAATCCTGTAAAACTTATAGTTGTCGAACCCGGGGTCACATCCGACACGTTGAGATTTCTCTATCACAACAATTTCATTTTGTAAAATTTTCATTCAGACCATGCATTTGTGAGTCATCATCTTAATTACTATAGCCGTGTCTGCGTGTCCGGTAGAAGCGACGCGGCAACACTGGCCAGTGGCCCTTTCTATTTTATTATAAGATCGATAAAACGGCTCAGTTTTTTCCCCTTTTAAATTCGACGAAATCTCAAATCTTTATCCCAATCTTAGGCCCGAAAACCAGATCAACTGAGCCACAGGATTAGGAACCATATGGGTTCAAACTTTGGATCCGACTCTATAAAGTCTTGACCTGTTTTTGGACCTTTGCTTGGTCTTTCTGGGTAATTAGATATCAAATACAGGTATTATAAGTGCCATCAGCAAATATACCATCGCAACCATCGCAAAATGTAAAGTGAACATTTACAGCAAATAAGGTGAACATATAGATGATCTAAGTGAACACTTACAACAAATAAGTGTTCTCATCACTTGTTCATAAGTTTACATGCATATTTAACCAGGGGCGGATCCACCAGTGGAGCGAGTGGGGCTAGAGCCCCACCTACCGTCGTCAAGCTCCTGGAGTCCCTCTTTAGCCTCAATGAATTTTTTCTGTCATTAAAGCACTCAAAGGTGGGGTTGAAAAACAGAAGAAGAGGAACCGTTCAATCAAATGATTCATTGGAGCACTCAGCCCCACCTAAATATTTTTTCTAGATCCGTCACTGTGTTCAACTAATTTTCATTGAACTTATTTGTTTGTATGTATTCACTTAGATCGTCTATATGTTCACTTTGTTTGTTGTATATGTTCACTTTATATTTAACGATGACAAAAAATGATAAAACTGCAGATGACATTAATCAATTTCCTATCTAATATTCTTCCAAGCGCGAAAATTACAGAAAAAAGAAACTAATTAATTGAGAAACGGACGTTCCCTTTTTTTTATAACGCAAAAAAGGCCCTTTAGTAGTTTAGTACGTACTAATAGAGGTCTCTCAGTTATATAATTATTGATACATGTCAAAACAAGAACTGAGAATGTTTAAGCAAACCAGAGACCAATAATTACTAATTGGAATTTTAATTGAGATTCTCAAGTTTAAATTTGCATCCGGAGCTGATAACTACAATCATGTAGTCAGGCAATTACGCAATCAAACTCTATTTTAGGTAAGCACGCTGCCTTCATTATTTTTCGAAAATAAAAACTGTTCTCATATGTTCCCTCATCTTCTCTCACCCCGCGCACCTGGATCCCTCACCCTCTCTCACCCCCTCATCTGTGCGCCGCCTCCCTTTCATCCATGCGTCCTCCTGGTTCCGTTCCTTTCCCCACGCGCCCCCGGCTCCACTTCTTCTCCCCACGGGTTCCCTTGTCTCCGCCTCTTCTCCTCCATGCATCTCTTGTCTCCGTCATGTCTCCCTCATGTTCCCTTCTCACCCACGCGCCTCACCTCTCTCCATCTTTTCTGCCCCTCACCTTTCTCCTTCATCTCCTCCTCTGTGACTCACTTCTCCTTTACCCACGTGTCTCACCTCTGTCTATCTTCACACCCTTATAAAAATACAACTTTATCAAAAGTAAATACTCCCTTAATATAACTGAGATACTCTCTTACAGTTATTTAGTTACTCCCAAACAATAGCGGAATCAGATATGAATATTATTTACTCCCTACTTGTATTAAATACTCCCTTATTACTAATTATTTACTCCCTTATAGTTATTTAGTTACTCCCAAGGAACAGTAGAATCAGTTCTGAATATTATTTACTTCCTTATACATATTAAATACTCCTTTTATACTAGTGATTTACTCCCTTATAGTTATTTAGTTACTCCCAAACAATAGCGGAATCAAATATGAATATTATTTACTCCCTTACTTGTATTAAATACTCCTTTATTACTAATTATTTACTCCCTTATAGTTATTTAGTTACTCCCAAGGAACAGTAGAATCAGTTCTGAATATTATTTACTTCCTTATACATATTAAATACTCCCCTTATACTAGTTATTTACTCTCTTATAACTATTTAGTTACTCCCAAACGACAGCAGAATCATATATGAATATTATTTACTCCCTTACTTATATTAAATACTCTTTTACTACTAATTATTTACTCCCTTATAGTTATTTAGTTACTCCCAAATAACAGTAGAATCAGTTCTGAATGTTATTTACTCCCTCAGACATATCAGATACTCCTTTTATACTAGTTATTTACTCTTTTATAGCTATTTAGTTACTTCCAATCAACAACAGAATCAGATATGAATATTATTTACTCCCAAACAACAGAAACAGATTTTAATGTTATTTACTCGCTTAAAGAATAGTGAGAAGGAATAGATGAAGAGAAAGAGAGAAGGGATCGGAAGATAGGGAGAAGTGTGCAAATCAGAGAAGGGGTGAGGAGATAGAGGAGAATGGAAAGCATGCATGAGATCTAGAGGGGAGAGATCTCACGGGTGAGAAGAAGATGAGGAGATCAGAGGTAAGAAAAACGACGCGAGTCGGAGATGCGCGCAAGGCGCGCGAGGGGAGGGAGAGGTGAAGGGAGGCGTGCGAGGGGAGGGAGAGGTGAAGGGAGGCGTGCGAGGGGAGGGAGAGGTGACGAGAGTTGGAGAAGGACGCGAGTCGCGTGATGAAAGAGAGAGGTGAGAGAGTCGCGTGAGGGAAGGGAAGGGTAGAGAAGGGGAGTCGCGTGAGGGAGCGCTCTCCTCTGATTGTTTGATTGTTCAATCGGTTGATTACCGTAAGTAATTCCCATTTGCATCTCCAGTCTGTACTGGTGCGATGGGCTTTAACTAGTAAGCGGGCCGTGTCAAGTTGACAGATTTATATCCCACAATCCACATGATGAAGGTTTGAAAGCGAACGGACCATGCATTACTGCTTTTTACAATTTTACTTACGGTGTCCTTAAGAATGAAGTTAAGATAATTATTCAGAACAAAACAAATTATTTTTGAAAAATTGATAATAATATTTTAAGATTATTAGTGCTATTTTTTAGTGGTTCTAAGTCCGAAATAAAATTTTAATCTGAATGTTTTCGGATCATTTTTTGTTCTGGATTAAAATTTTATTCCAACAAAATTTTCAATTGGGAGTAAATGCAATCGAAATAAAATTCTATTCCGGATTCAAAGCCACTTATAAATAATTTGAACAATCTGATCTTTTTGCATGCGATATCTTTCCTGCGCCTCCTGTTAAATTTTGCAAAAAAAAATCTTTCCATTTCCATTTTCTCTCTCTCTCTCTCTCTCTTTTTTTTTGAGATAAAGACGAGGTACCATTTTTTTTTAGCATTGATTCTCTATTCATAAAAAACTAATCAAAGAGTGTGCCCAACACCTAATTAGGGCGTATCTCAACTCTTTATATATATATATATATATCATTGATTTTTTAATTTTGATTTAATTAGTGATGCAAATGATAATTTTTAAATAAAAATTATTTAGCAATTACTTTTTATCTCAAATAGAAAAAGCGTTGTGTACTATAATATTTAAGCAGCTTTCGAATTTTAAAAATTGAGCGTTATGATCAATTGTATATAGAGCACAAATGAAATAAATAAATGCTGCTCTTAATAGAATTTTTTATTAAGAAATATATTTTCATCAATTTTTTTTTATGTTGTTCACATGTTCATACTTATTTTTATTAAAATACTGTTCCAAATTATATATTTACCCACACGTTAAATGACACAGTTTGTATGATTGTATCTTCACGCTTAGCGGTGTACCCGTGACACTTGAATACTTGGCAAAGATTGGTAGTTGAGGAATCACTAGCCTTGACAATTATCATAATAATTTAAGGTGGTGTTGAAGGGTCTAACTTACAGGAAGCACGTGTCTCCTGGTGTCCGTGATCACTATATATATATATATATATATATTTTTTTTTGAGAAACCACTATATCTCCATTACTATACGCCTATACGGTGCACGCGGTCTACTTTTTCTGGTTCAACATGTGTTATGAAATCATTAAAATGTGGATCCCTTTTCCTTAAAACAGAGACCAAATGTAATTGCTTGGAGCAGAAAACAGGTCTAACTACGTTACTTCTCCCTCTCGGAGCGAAGTTCTGACCAGAACAGACGATGTACGTTGCACATTTTTTTAATTGATCCCACCAACTTACATGTCGTCATTAAAATAAATTCACTTGCATTATTATTTTTTTTGGCCTAAAGTTTTTGCGTCATAAACGAGCTAATAACTTCAGTAAAATACTAAATCTCGACTTTGTCTTAGTATATAAAAAAAAATATTCATAGTATAACATCATGAATTTCCATTTTTGTTTGCCCGCCCCCCCCCACCCCCCTCCCCAAAACAAAATGTTAAAATTAATGCAATTTTAAGGAAGTTAAACGAACATTAATAAAATAAAAGTATTTGTATACTTCTCTTACCCTGCATATATGTATCACTATCTCGTGAGTAGCGTCATTATGATACCTCCATCCTACCTTTATTTTCTAATTCTTCATATACAATTTTTAAAACTTAAATGAAAAAGTAAAATCACTAGATATGATATACATTACTCTCTCAGAGAGAGTCTCTCTATATGTACATAAAAATTTGTAATTTGATTTTATTATGATGAGAACTAATACTTTAAAAAATCAATCTTGAGAATTAACTACATCAGGATGTATAGTGATTTTGTGTGTGTACATGAAAAAAATGACATTGAGTTTATCTAACGGTTTTATATTGATATTTTCAGTTTTGTATTTGGTATTTTGGTATCATCATTTCTTTTTCAAAATAAAATGACAAATATAAAAATAGAGGCGTATGTATTGAAGTGATACATCCCGAACTATCCAATTTGTCGAAGTTTTCTGTACCTTTTTTTTGGTAGATTCAATGTTAATTTAGTATTAAAATTTATAGATATATTCTGAATTATAGTCAGGATCATCCGTTCCTTTTTTTTTTTTTTTACCTAACTACAAAAGCAATAAGGAAAGGGAAAAAAAAAGGGGCCAGGGCCTTATTTGAAAGTTCCCAGTCCGACTTCTGAGCAAGGGGTTTAATGGGAAGATGCTTATGGCAGCTGATAGATAGGGATGAAAACGGATCGGATACGGAGCGGATGTAGGTCTTCCCATATCCGCATCCATATTTTTTTCTCGGATACGGATACGAATACGGATGCGTTCGGATACGGATACGGTTCGGATATTAAACGGATACGGATACGGTTCGGATATTATCGGATACGGAGTCGAATACGAATATATTTTGTCGGATACGGATCATATAACGATCAATTTATTTTATTTCATTTCTTTAGAATTTTTTTAAATTTCATATTGCGTATAAAAGTTTGTTATATATGAGAGTAGCTGAAGCATAAGAAAATTTTCATGTTATGCAATAAGTTATATTCAAACAATATAAATTATACGATAATAAGGCAAGCAGTGTACAAAATTTATTCTTTCAACCAATTAAATCCAAAATTTCATCAAAATATTATATATAATATGTATAAATTAAATTATTATTAACATTATTGGTTGGATTCTCAACAAATATATTGGATTCAATAAATCACATATATAACCGTAATTATCAAATTTATGAATTAATCAATAAAATTGCAAGCACCACATAAGTACAAATTTAATAGAATTGATCAATAAATTCAGTCTTTCAATAATTTGAATTCCAACAGTATATTTAACTATTCAATGTCAAATCATATCATGTTACCTTAAATGTCATCATACATTAAAAAAGTATATTAATCATATGTAATCAACATGATTAGAGAAAAAATTTTTAGTATTATTATCATATATAATCATCTCAATAATAAAAAAATAAAAATAATTTTATGTTCCAAATAAAAATATTATTATAAGAGAACTTATCTAATAAAAATTAAGCATTATATAATTAAAAGTATTCTCTAATGTAGATAAGTAATTATATTATATTAATTATCTTATGCCGTTAAAAATACGGATAAACGGATTAATATCTATCGGATACGGATAATATCCATGTCGGATACGAATACGGATCGGATATTGTCAAAAAACTCAAAACCATATCCGCATCCATATTTTTTTGGCGGATACGAATACGAATACGGATATGTTCGGATACGGATACAGATCGTATGTTATGCGTATTTTTCGAATTCGGATACGGATCGGAGCGGATTTTATCCGCTCCGTTTTCATCCCTACTAATAGACGACCGGCCGGCCATGCATTATTTCTGTCATATTTGTTTTTTTCTTCAAAAACCACGTGATTTGGGGAAAAAAAAATTGGACCTTTTCAGAAATGGAATAAAATTCTGATTCAGTCAAGAACGGAATATATAATTCGTCTTTAGCATATATAGTATTCTTATTTATATTTCTTGGGAACATTAAGTATGGAATGAAATTTGAAACTCCGTCCTTTCTATATTTCGAAGTCCAATTATTAATTTATTAAAAAAATAAATTAAAAAAATTGTTGTCCAACTAGATTACTAGAATGAATGTTTGCACCGGAACTATTTGTGAAAAAAAAAAACAAAAAATCTTGTTCAAACTACAAAGCAAAATACAGCGATAAATCGAGAGATTGAAATATCGGAATTGCTTAGGACCATCCCTAAGATACTATCATCCTCATCATCCTCACTCACGCGTACGTAACAAATCCCTCTCTCCCCACGCGTACACTCTATCCCCTCCCCCTCCTCTGTACGTTATCTCCCTCCCCTGCCCTCTCCTCCCTCCCACTTACGCAGTCCCCCCTCCCCTCTCCCCCCTCCTCTCTCCCACATACGCGGTCCCCCCTCCTCCTCCTCCCTCCCATGTACATCGTCCCCCCCCCTCACCCTTCTCCTCTTCCTCCTTCAACACTTCATAACTGTTGAAGTGAATATATTTAAATGTTGAAGGCAATATCGTAATTGTTGAAGTTAATATATGTACTGTTGAAGTTATATATGTAATTGTTAAAGTTAATATGTTGTATATGTAACTGTTGAAGTTAATATATATAATTGTTGAAATTAATATATATAACTGTTGAAGTTAATATGTGTAACTGCTGAAGTTATATATGTAGTTATTGAAGTTAGATATGTAAGTAATATGTTATATATGTAACTGTTGAAGTTAATATATATAACTGTTGAAGTTAATATATATAACTGTTGAAGTTAATATGTGTAACTGCTGAAGTCATATATGTAGTTATTGAAGTTATATATGCAAGTAATATGTTATATATGTAACTGTTGAAGTTAATATATATAACTGTTGAAGTTAATATATATAACTGTTGAAGTTAATATGTGTAACTGCTGAAGTTATATATGTAGTTATTGAAGTTATATATGTAAGTAATATGTTATATATCTAACTGTTGAAGTTAATATGTGTAACTGCTGAAGTTATATATTGAAGTTATATATGCAAGTAATATGTTATATATGTAACTGTTGAAGTTAATATATATAATTGTTGAACTTGACATATTTAAATGTTGAAGGTAATATTGGAAGTGAGCATATTTAAATTGTTGAAGTTGGCATATATATTAACTTCAACAATTATATATATTAACTTCAACAGTTAAATATGTTAACCTCAACATTTATAATTGTGTGTGAGAGTATGATATTATCAGAGGGTGGGAGGGGGGGCGAACGCGGAAGGGTGAGGGTTGGGGAGCGTACGCGGGAGGGTGGGAGGGGGGCGAGCGTACGCTGCAGGAGAGCGTATGTGGGAGGGCTGGGACGAGCGTACACGGCAGGGAGGGAAACAGAGCAATTTCCAGAAATAGAAAACGCGTAGAGCCAAAAATAGAGAAAACGCGTGGGGATGAGGAATATCGGGAGATGATCCTTATCACCCCCGTTGAAATATTGAACGAGCACATGAACAATGAAATTAATTAAAAACAAGAGGAACGTTTCTTTTTTTTTTATATATGGGACATTAGTTAGGTAGTTGGGAAAATGACAGTTGATTGCGCATGCAAACAATGCAAGGTAGAAAATAGAACCGATACCTAAATTTCAAAAACCAATTTACCTTTTCATACCTGACTTCATACTCCTCTAAAATCAATAAGAAATTCATCAATAAAAAATAACTTATAAATAAAAAAACAAAATTTCAATAATCTCATTAAACATTAATATTAGAAAAAAAAATGTGGCCAACCAATTAGATGAAGGCAAATGAAAGCCAAGTCCAAGTCAAAACAAGCAAGGCAAGCTCTCAATTTTTGTAAGATGGAGACCTCTCCTCCTTTGTTACACAACTCCAACCTCTCTCCGCCTCAATCAGCGCCTCCATTCCCTCTCTCAATTCGCTATCATCATCTCCACTCTCTCTTAGACTGAGAGAGAGAGAGTTGGAGTGTGTTTTGACGACTAGAGAGATTTGATCTCATGGACTCTGTCTCTGTGCGTCGCACTTTCTCTCCCAATCCACACCATAGATCAATCTCCTCTCCTTCTTCCTCTCTCAGAACAAGAGGCCCCTCCTCAGCTTTCATCCCTTACCACCCTCCTTTGCTTCTTCGCCTCTTGATCTTCTTCTTTGCCTCCGGTATCGTACTCGGCCTTACTGTCTTCTCCTCCACTTATGAGCACCAACCCGAACCCGAACCTGACCGAGAACCCATAATTCGGTCTGATCACCGACCCGATAAGTTGGGCATGACGCAATTGAATCATGTACCAGAGCAGAAGCTAATAATTGTAGTGACTCCTACATATAACCGTGCGGCGCAAGCCTATTTCCTGCACCGGTTGGCCCAGACTCTGCATCTGGTGCCACCGCCTTTGCTGTGGATTGTGGTTGAAACGGGTTCAAAAACCTCGAGTGAGACCGCATCCATATTGAGACGGTCTGGAGTGATGTACCGGCACATCTCCTGTAAGCAGACCTCAGGTGAGGTTAAGGATAGAGGGGTGCATCAGAGGAACAAGGCATTGGATCTCATCGAGCATCACAGGCTCGAAGGGATTGTGTATTTTGCTGATGATGATAATATCTATTCACTCGAGTTGTTTGATCGGTTGAGGGAAATTAGGTATGATTCTTTTTCTAAATTTGAAGTTTTCAAGTTTAATTCTATTTTGAGTGACATTTTAATAACAATGGTTCAACTGTAAGCTTAGTACCAGTAGATCCATGTAGCTTAGCAGTACACTAATTATTTGCTTAGGACCTGTATCTGGAAATTTCATGAAAAATTTCAAAGAAATTAGTAAGTTTGGGATAGAAGTGAGGTTTAAATCACATTGAATAATTTTAGGGGTTTCGGCACATGGCCAGTCGCAATGCTGACACATGACAAGAGCAAGGCCATACTGGAGGGTCCAGTTTGCAAGAATGGTCAGGTCATAGGTTGGCATACAAATGAAAAAAGCAAGAGACTAAGGAGATTTCATGTGGATATGTCTGGTTTTGCATTTAATTCTACTATGTTGTGGGACCCTGACAAGAGGGTCCACCTTGCATGGAACACAATTCGGCAATTGGATACAGTGAAGGAGGGTTTTCAGGTACAGTGAATACTCTATTGCCAATAATGCTATGTTTTGCTACAAGTAGAAATGTCGCTGCCTTCATTAAGTGTGAAGTACAATTTAATTTTTTTTTGTTTTTAATATTTGGTAGGAGACTACATTTATACAGCAGTTAGTAGAGGATGAAACTCAGATGGAAGCAGTACCATCAGATTGTGCAAAAATTATGAATTGGCATCTCCACTTAGACTATAGAGATGTGGTGTATCCTACTGGATGGCATCTCAGGAATAACCTCCAACCTGTTGTGCCTCTGAAACTGTAACCTTAAGCCCTGATTCATACATTGTTATGATACACCTTGGAATATATTCATTGCCAAAAGGTCGCTTCTTTAATCTCTGTTAGTTTTATTATTCATTACTTCTTTTTCTTTTCCTCTCTAGTTGTTGTATGTTATCTCACTAGTATTGTGCACGTGTTGTTTCCAGTTGTGCATGTGTGGTCACCAGCTTGTGAGAATTTCAGGGGCATGCTGGTAAACTGATGCAAAATAGATGGGACCAAGAAGCAAGATTCAGTGGTGCCAAATTAATGTCAATCAATTATTCTTTGTCGAAAGAAAATAAGTGTATTCATTTGTTGTACAGCCGTGGTATAGGAATTTTTTTATGTCCTTCATTTACTCTTCAGTTCATGTTGAAATTGAAGTTAAGTTTATTATTTAGCTGAGTTGCCTTAGAAGCAAGCCATTTTTGTTGTAGATTAATATTGGCACATTGGAATGCATTTGTTCTTGATTGAAGCCTTTACAATTTAAATACATGCATTTCTTTACTCTATCTATGTTTGTAGGTCCCAAATTTTCAGGAATTAAGTGCTGTCAGAATAAAACCATTAACATACACAAGCGGAAGGTAGAAAACAGACATGTCGATAATAGGTATGTATAATCAACCAACTCGACTAAAAGTCCACTTGCCTATACAAAGACAATACATCTGTCATTTCGGTCATTTTTCGGATGCTGATACATGCTCCTTGACAGTAGTAGGTATCCACAAGTGGATGAGGTGGTAGGGCATTCCAAAGAGCAAAATAAGGGACATCATATATTTTTTTAATTTTCTATTTCTATTACTCAAAACTTGATTAGGACTTGAAAGACTATTAACTCCTGCCCAACTTATTATTATTTTTCTTTAATCAAACTTCCTCTCCATTAAGATTTTTCTTCAAGCTTTATTCGATTTAATTGAATATTTTTCAGCTTATGGAAGGTAATATGTACTTTTGGATTTTGATTGATCATCATATTCGCTTATTAAGTTCAAATTTTCTGTGGGCGGGATTAATTGAACGTGCAAACTTTCGTGTCTTCTAAGTTAGCATATCTCGAATGGATCTTTGACCTTACCATGAAACTCAGGCCCATGCTGCATGTGCACTGTACTGTAAATTTCAGCTATTCTACTAACCACAAGATAAATTAGCACCAACCTTTTTTTTTGCCAATTTTAGAAGATTTAAGATGTAATCAAGCTAAGCAAAAAGGAAAGAGAGAAGAACTTCCGCAATGCACTACAAAGTACAAGAATTTTAACTACAATCTTATCCTTCAAGTACATAAAGGCTCAAAAAGGTTAAAAAAAAACAATTTATCAAGACAGACAGTAGCACAAAGGCCTCTTTCTAACAACTCAAATTACGTCTCTAAACCCTTATGAATGAAACAAAATATGGACCTCAACAAAACTGAAGAACTTTCCCTTGGAGAAATACTGTGATATATAATAATATAGTGGAAAAAAATTGCTGTGGAGCCTTGATTTCCAGCTAAAGATCACAGAAATAAATTTAGGAGCGAACGAGGCCTTGAGCAGCAGATGGTTGCTCTTCTGAAATTTTGTTTGCTTGTATTGTGCTTATTGCGCTTGCAATATTTCCCTGTATATAAAACAACATAATGATATTTAACCTTACTTTGCTGACACCTGTAACCCCACAGTAAAAAATGAAGTAAAAAAGAAAAGAAAAGGAAATTAGTGAAGAAATTACCCTCCAAAATGAAAGTTTCGAACGAAGGCTATTCCACTGAGGGAGCCCAAAAATCCTATCGGTATGTCGGCTGCATGATGGAAAAAAAATTATATCAATAAATGAATAAATAAGTAAATAAAATATGAACAATTCATCATTTGATTACTCCTTCCCAAATTGAATTTGTAGCACATTCTTGCCAATATATCTGGACAATTTTATGATAATTAGTTGAAGGTGATACCTGACGATGACAGTCTGGCTCATCTGATCCATCTTGCAGTCTAGCAACTTCAAAGTAATAGCTTTAACTATCCAATACTCCACATCTTCATCATTAATCTATTGAGTGTAACAAAAGAATAGTTGCTTTCAGTAGAAATTAATTAAGGATTCATTTTGCAGAAATATAAATATGTTCTTGGCTATTTGTAAATAATACCCTGCTGAAAAAAAAAGTTCCATAGAAAATAACCACGTTGCCCCTGACATTGTCATCTTGACCCAAGAAAGTTGCTCTCTAGCCATAACAGGAACAAAACAGAACCCAGCATATACATCTTTGTTTACTTTTGGGTAAGTTGGATGCAGAAGTGAAGGTGTATTGGATGTACGGGCAAGTATTTTCAAAATTTGATAAAACACCCTTTTAGCCTCACACCAATTCTAAAGGCCATAGTTAAAAAGATCTAAACCACCGTTGGAGTTAATACAAATCATGAGAAACATATGCAAGCATCACACAAAAATTTTCAGATGCAAGTTTGAAGAAAGTTCTATAACCTTGAGAAGACAGGGAAAAAAATACAAAAAAAAATAACAGCAAGGGGTACACTTACCTGAAGAGAATCTCTGATATCAGAGTAAGAGATTTGAGCAGAAGGGGAATGAAAAGCAAGGTCGAGTAGAGTAATCAGCCTCATTTTGCTTATGCATTCATCATGCACAAGACCATAGGTCTGAAGAACAGCAGAGTTGGCAGAGTGGAATTCCAAGTAAGCATCCAGCCTCTTTGTGAGGAATATCTTCAATAGTTCATATATCGATGCATGCTTCTCATCTTTTTCCAGCTGTGTCACTGCTGGCATCTCTAACAAATCACACTATCACAGAAATCATAGAATGCTATCACATTACTATTTCTTAACTCTTTTATAACTACTCTTTCATAAAAAACGAAGGCAGAACAGCATACCCGAAATTGGTCTTGAGATCTGATGAACTCAACAATAGCACGCACAGCATCCTCCTTCACCTCATTCATAGCAACTGCATCTTCACCAGTACCAGAAAATGTTGCCAAGTACTTGCTCAAGAATGTGAAAGATTCTTTGCCCATGCTACGACCAATATACAATTAATGAGACATTATAGAATGTATTTAAAAAGGGGAATAAAAAGGAAGACAGGAAAGGGGGAAGAGAGAGAACCTCTTACTGTCCTTGAGGATGTTAGAGATGACATGAAAAAGTGCCCGCTGGTCAACCTTCCCAATGTTCCATTCACTCAGAAAGGCATCAATTTTCTTAAAAGAAGGTACGACGCTATCAGTCAATTTACCAGCTACTGCAACTTCAAGGGCTTTCATGTAGACAACAAATCGGCTGTAAGGATTCTCTAACATATTGTATAAAGAGAACAGCCTGCAGTAGTATTGCCTTTATTATTTTAATAACCACAGCAATAATACTAATTAATGAATTATTGAGTAAGACATGCAATCGTACATTTTAAGCCGCAGCTGAGGCTTGTCATCTGAGTGTTGAGCAAGTTTAGAGGAAATAAGCTTGGCCATCTCAAGTGCCTCATCAGGTGTACCAGCCTTTGTGACCAAGTTGCATATCACAGTGACTATGCACTCAAAATCTACATTTGCATAATAATAATTCCGTTCAACTTCTAGTCTATTTGTACACCATGAAGTTAGAAAAGCAAGAACCCAACCACATCAGTACCTTTATCTGAGACTTTAGGTAGAATAAGGTCAGCTGAGGTGAGCATGAGAGACACCAGATCCAGGTACCTCTCCATCACCAGGCAATCTTGCGCTTCCAAGCATAGCCGACTAACTTGTGGCTCTGCCACCTGTGCCATCAAAACAACACCCACTATCCATTACCTCAAAATCTACACAAACCAACTAAATCAAACTGGAGGCCCAGGGTTCTAACACTGCTTAAGGATCCATGTGAATTACCAACAAGCGACTATATATCACTTCAATACATAATTATAGTACCATTGATAACGAATCGAGCAACAGAAAAAGAGGAAATGAGATGAGATGAAAAGAGAAACACCTCAGGGCCAGCGTCGGCCCAGGCAAGCTCGGAGGAGAAGCGCACCACGGCCAACACGGGATCCTCCTCCGACGTAGCTACCACCGTCGCCATCTTCTCTTGGCACCTTTGCCTTCGCCTTTGTTTCGAGGCGGAGAAGAGAGAAAGCAGAGACGAGACAAAGAGCTGTGCCAAAACCCTAACCAAAGAAAAGTATGCGTAATGTGAAGTGTGTAGTGTAAAGCCTCAACTTGGGCCGAGGTCTATTTGGGCTTCAAGGCCTGTGTAAGAAATAGGCCCAAATTTTCGACCTCCGTCTCCCTTCGAAAATAAGAAATAAGAAAAAATAAAAACAAGCATAACGAAAATGCAACTGCTGAGAATAAGATCTCAGAACTAAAAATGAAATGAGAGCGATTTTCTTGCTCTCTTCTTCATCACGATGAAGTGATAAAAACATTACTTCCGAGTCTAAATCTGTGAAACCTCTCTCTCTCTCTCGTCTTCGGTAGGATCTACACCTCAATTGGGAAGAGGTTCGTACCAAATCGGAGGTGGCACTGCTCCGGCCGATCTCCGACGACCCTGGTCAAATCATTGCTTAGCAACGGTGCATCCAGTGCACAAACCTTGTCAATTGGTCTCGGTTTGCCATTGAGGGATTGAGAAGGAGAGATGGATAAATCAAGTGCTTTGGAGTACATCAACCAGATGTTTCCCACAGGTATTGGTTTATGCTTTTAGGAATCAATTTGTTTTGAACTGTATGTTCATGTTGCGTCAATTGTTGGAAGAGAAAATGAGAGTTCTGGAAAGTTGGTTGGTTTTAGATCTGGCCCATTTTTTAGCATAATGGAATTCATGTCAACTGAAACAGTAAACAAAACTGTGAATTTTCAGAAGCATCGTTAACTGGAGTGGAGCCACTCATGCAAAAGATACAGAGTGAGATTCGTCGTGTCGATGCTAGTATACTTGCAGCTGTTAGACAGCAGGTAAATTTCTGAATTGGGCTGTCTTTTCTGCCATTAAATTCTCAAAATTGCTTTCAATTTTAATATTATAAGTGGGCTGATTCTGTATACATGTGTACACTCCTGTTAACTATATATTACACTCATGTTTACACTTCAGTTTAAAAAAAAAAAAGGAAAATAGTTGTCCAATCCTCAAATTGATGAAAAAAATAAGCTTTCTAACAGTATTGAATATATACTTGTGTTTGTCTGTGTGCTTATCATAATCCGGTACGGTTCCTTGGGTTTGTCATTGAAAACATAAACAAAAGAATATTTACATTGTCAGTTTGGAGCAAACGAAAAGAGTTAATTAAACTAAGTACTATTAGTTCGATAAGGAATGCAATTGGCCACCATTGAAACAAACAGTCTCAATTGACGAAACCAATAGATGAAGAGTTGTTGTACTTCTCAAACGAAAAAAAAAAATGACAACTACTAGCTACTTTTAATTGCTGTCTTATGTCTTATGTTGCGTTGGAAAAAGAGTAATTCAGGAACAAAAGCAAAGGAAGAACTTGCAGCAGCAACTGGTGCTGTTCAGGAATTGATGGTGAAAATAAAGGAAATAAAGACAAAGGCAGAGCAGAGTGAAACAATGGTGCAAGAGATTTGCCGTGATATTAAGAAATTGGATTGTGCTAAGAAGCATATTACAACGACCATCACTGCTCTGCACCGGCTTACCATGCTTGGTACATAATTTAAAATTTTCAGTGGAACAAGCTTGTACATGCGACATCTTTGACTGAGACAAGTACTGGTTTTATAATGCAGTGTCAGCAGTGGAGCAACTTCAAGTAATGGCAGCAAAAAGACAATATAAAGAGGCTGCTGCCCAATTAGAGGTACTTTCTTTTATTTCCTTTTTTTTTTCAATTCGCATATTATCCCCATTGTATGTCCTTGTTTGCAGAAAAGACCCATGATTTTGTGGTACTGCAATAGTGAAAAAGACTAATAGATACTGAATATTAGTGCAATGTTTTTCTTTTGCCTCTGTGGATTTTTTCTTAGGATAACATGCACTACTTACACATCTTTGTCAAAAAGAATTTTTTTGTTTCTATATTCTAATCTATAATATATATATATAGAGAAAGCCTTCAATCAAAGCGCTTTGACCGGAGTCTCAGTTAAACCCCGTTAGATCTCAATTTTGAAAGTTCAAACAACCGATCCGAACCATCAAATATGATCTTCATATTGAAATCTCCTTGCAGACCAAAATTTTCATTTTTTTGAATTTTTTAAGTATTTTTTTCGGATTTTCAAAAATCGTTAATCTAATTTGTTCTGAACCCTACAAAAATTGCTGTTTTTGAAAATCCGAAAAAAATACTTAAAAAATTCAAAAAAATAAAAATTTTGGTCGGCAAGGAGATTTCAATATGGAGATCATATTTGACGGTTTGGATCGGTCGTTTGAACTTTCAAAATTGAGAACCGACGGGGTTTAACTGAGACTCCGGTCAAAGCGCTTTGATTGAAGGCTCTCTCTCTCTCTCTCTATATATATATATATATATATATATATATATATGCACTCTGACTAGAGAGTAGATTGCACATAGGGATGAAAACGGATCGGATACGGAGCGGATGTTGGTCTTCCCATATCCGCATCCGCATTTTTTTTCCGGATACGGATACGGTTCGGATATTAAACGAATACGGTTCGGATATTATCGGATACAGAGTCGAATACGAATATATTTTGTCGGATACGGATTGCATTTTAATCTTTATTATTTATTTATAATAGTAGTTTCTATAAATATAATGATATTCAATATACTCATGTCTATGTTAGTATTTTGTCATTATTAGAGAAAAAAATTAATTTCAGTATTGTTATCATTTATAATCGTCTCAATTAATAGAAAGTAAAAATAATTTTATGTTACTAGTCCAAATAAAAATATTTATTATAAGAAAATTTATTTAATAAAAATTAAGTATTATCTAATTAAAAGTATTCTCTAATATAGAGAAGTAATTATATTATATTAATCATCTTATGACGTTAAAGATACGGATAAACGGATTAATATTTATCGGATACGGATAATATTCATGTCGGATACGGATAAAGAGCGGATATTGGTCTTCCCATATCCGCATCCATATTTTTTTGACGGATACGGATACGAATACGGATATGTTCGGATACGGATACGGTTCGGATATTACGCGTATTTTTCGGATTCGGATTCGGATACGGATCGGAGCGGATTTTATCCGCTCCGTTTTCATCCCTAATTGCACATCATCTTTTGGTGCAATCTGAGGATCAATTGGTCATATATCGAGTGATTTGGAATTGTTCAATATTGGTGGAGCTTGATCCATGACCAAACCAGTCTCAAATTGTATCAAAATTAATAGACATCCTATGTAAACTACAAACACCATATGTACAATTTTTTACATTTTTTATTTTGATGATCATTTTATCGGGTGTCAATATATAGCTACCCTTAGGTTAATGGGACAAACAATAAGTGGAAAAGTAAGGAAAAAAGAAGGCATCTATTGGCTCAAGGTGAGGTCTAGATGTGTTAATAATATGGTTTGCACTTTGCATCATTGGATAAGCAACTATGTTTTTGGATTTCTAGAATTCCCAGTTAGTGGTCACTTTGCAAAAGTTCTTTGTACCTTGTCTTTTTGACTTGTGTAATTAATTCATCTCCCCCCTCCCTCTATTACCTGTATCTGATAATTTACATCCTGCAGGCAGTAAATCAGCTATGCAGCCATTTTGAAGCGTACATGGATGTTCCGAAGATAACAGAGCTAAGAGATAAGTTCAGGAACATTAAGAAGATACTGAAATCTCATGTTTTTGCTGATTTTTCAAGGTGTGCAAAATGCTTTTTTAGCATTGCAATGACTATGAGTGAAATGCAATTACAGTTTTTTCTATACATTATTACATTGTTAAACTCACTTGATTGTATGGCATGGTTTTCAGCTTAGGAACTGGAAAGGAAACAGAAGAGCCTAATCTACTACAACAACTGTCCGATGCGTGCCTTGTTGTTGATGCTTTGGAGCCCTCTGTTAGGGAAGAATTAGTCAAGAATTTTTGTAATAAGGAACTAACTTCATATCGCCAGATCTTTGAAGGAGCAGGTCTTACTCTTAATATGCTTCTCTCTTTTTGTTTGTTTTCTCCCTCAACTTCCATATTTATTTTCTTTTGAATAGTTATACTGTTTAATTATAATTACAAACAGAACTAGCAAAGTTGGACAAGACAGAGAGGAGATATGCATGGATAAGGAGGCGGCTAAAGACAAATGAGGAAATATGGAAAATATTTCCACAAATCTGGCATGTTGACTATCTTCTTTGCATTCAGTTCTGCAAGATTACCAGGTTTCTTTTCCACTTGCTATTCATTCTACCTAATTAATATCATTTTTCTACGCTTGCATACTTAATAGTACCTAATAAATGTTTCAGGGCACAGCTGGTTGACATACTGAATAACCTTAAAGAAAAGCCAGAAGTCGGCACCTTGCTATTGGTATTTATCTTTCATCAAATTATTACAATAGATCTGGTTTCCCTTCTCTATCTCTGTAATTCACGGTGCAAATATATTTTTTTTTCTCTTTGCATTATCAGGCTTTGCAGAGAACACTAGAATTTGAGGAGGAACTAGCTTCCAAGTTTGGTGGTGGGACTGAAAAATCCCGAAGCAAAGAATCAACAAATGATGATGAAGAACCCGAAGAAGATGATGAAGGGACTGAACACAAAAGAATTGCTGAAATTCGAAATAAGTATCAGAAAAAAGATGCCTCATCTGATCCTGGTGCCAAAGACAAAATGGTATGTGCAATATAATTTTAAACTAAAACCAATTTGACCTGGTTTATAGAACTTTCTCATGAATTTTATGGTTCCAGGAAAAAGAAAAGCAGAAAGATCTAGCAGTTCCTGGCGCAGGGGTTAGATATCTCCTTTATATATTTTTCTTTTTTTTTATTTTCTGCAAATCTGTCATCAATTTATTTACTCACAATCCTTGTAATCAATTAAGCTAGAAGGGTTGTGAATAATTGCAGTTCAATTTTAGAGGCATAATTTCATCATGCTTTGAGGCACATATGACGGTCTATGTGGAGCTGGAGGAGAAAACACTTATGGAGAATTTAGAAAAACTTATACAGGTAAGGTATCAATAGTTGAGTAGAGTCCATCATAACAACTTGTTACATTAATTTTGAGGATAAAGTTCTTTCAGCCTGTGTTGCATTTTGATCAATGAGTAAATCAAGAAAGTTATTAATTTGCATAATTTGTTATAATATTAGGAAGAAACATGGGAAACAGAAGAGGGAAGCCAAACAAATATCCTATCAAGTAGCATGCAGGTGTTTTTAATTATCCGCAGAAGTTTGAAGAGGTGTAGTGCTTTGACCCAGAGCCAAACCCTGTTCAATTTGTTCCAGGTATTATTATTGAATGTTGCACACTCATTTTGCTTTAAATTTTAAAGAAATGTAGAGAACTTTGTAGTTTATTTTGGTTGTTTTTATTTGCCCTGAGCAGGTGTTCCAGAGGATACTAAAAGCATATGCAAACAGATTATACAATAGATTGCCTAAAGGTGGTACAGGCATTGTTGCAGCTGCAACTGGCACTGATGGACAAATCAAGGTCGGTTTTCTTATTTCTCACATTCCTTGTTTTATTTTGTTTATGTTGTATATGGTATTTTAATAATTTTTGAAATGCAGACCTCAGACAAAGATGAGAGAATGATATGCTACATTGTGAATACAGCAGAATACTGCCATAAGACGGTAAGAATAACATGTTCATTAATTTCTTGTATATCTACTAAAATCAATATTTTTAAACTGTAATCTTTAACATGTTTTCTTGTTACGTTATGCACTTCAACTCTATTTAATGCATAATATTGTTCATCCTTTTTTTTCATTGTCAGTCAGGGGAGCTAGCCGAAAATGTTTCAAATATGATTGACCCTCAATTTGTTGATAAAGTCGACATGTCTGAAGTTCAGGCAAGCACACATTGCTTCTCTTTCTTTCGTTTTCTGCTATGTGCTTTTTGCTTTTTAGAGCTTTATTGAATTGAAATTTTTTAAACTAAAAATATATGAACTGATTTCCTTTTTCAATTTAGAAATGAGGTCGCTAATTTCCTCTAAAAATGATTACTGAAATTTAATGGGTTTTGGCAGGATGAGTTCTCAGCAGTGATAACAAAAGCACTGATAACACTTGTGAATGGGATCGAGACCAAATTTGATGCTGAAATGCTTGCAATGACGCGGGTTCCATGGGCCACCCTAGAAAGTGTTGGCGACCAATCTGAGTATGCATTGCACATTCTTTCTTTCTTTTTGTCCTTTTCTTATCGAATAAGATCTTTCATAATGGCAGAGACTGTGATAATGCAGATATGTGAATGGCATAAGCTCTATACTGTCAGCTAGTATACCTGCGCTTGGTTCTCTTCTGTCTCCAACCTACTTTCAATTTTTCTTGGACAAGGTATATATTATAACATTATAAAAACATATGCCTTCTGTCTTTGATCCCTTCTTTCTTTTTTTAATTTTGAAAATGGTGCAATGTGGCAGCTGGCAGCCTCACTTGGCCCCCGGTTTTCACAAAACATTTATAAATGCAAGAGCATATCAGAAACTGGCGCACAACAGGTTTTATTTCTTACTATCAAGCATTCAAGCTTCATTTTCAGTTCTGTGCTAAATCAGTTGTTTATAAATTGATTTTAATATTGTAAATAACCTTTCATTCTTTCCTTGAATTTAGATGCTTCTGGATACTCAAGCTGTGAAGACGATCTTGTTGGAAATACCATCGTTGGGGAAGCAGGTATTTGATGCTTTCACATGTGTGTGCACACACACACATATATAATTATTTTTACCAAGAGCTGCTCCGTGTTAACTATTGATGGGTTTTTGGGTTTATTTAAACAGACCACAGCAACGACAAGCTATTCAAAGTTTGTGAGTCGGGAAATGAGCAAAGCTGAAGCTCTTTTAAAGGTAAGCTGAAAAAACATTATAACCTCGAAAAATTCTTGTGATGTGCTTGGATGAGCTGATAGATTTCTAAATGGTAAACATTTCTAGGTGATTTTGTCGCCTGTGGATTCAGTTGCTAATACTTACAGAGCCCTCCTCCCTGAAGGCACCCTTTCAGATTTCCAGCGTGTTCTCGAACTCAAGGTCGTCGCTCTTCTCTCTCTCTCTCTAAAGCAAATAACTAACCCTTGATTCAAGGGAAGTTTTGAAACAAATTTGCATAACTCTATAATGATTGGTACATGTCGCAATGGTGCAGGGCCTGAAGAAAGCTGATCAGCAAACAATATTGGAGGATTTCAACAAGCATGCCGCTACTGCTGCCAACATTAGACACCCTAGTGTGGCCCCTAGTGTTGCCTTGCCACCTGTACCTACCCCTGCTTCATCCTCTGCTCCTGCTACTGCTTCTGCTTTGGCGGCTTCAATTTCTTCAGCATCTTCAGCTCCTGCTGCTGCTTTCGCTTCTGCTTTGACGACTCCTCTTTCCGCATACTCCCGAGAGGATGTGCTGACTCGTGCTGCTGCACTTGGCCGTGGGGCTGCCACCACCGGCTTCAAGCGTTTCCTTGCATTGACGGAGGCTGCTAAAGACAAAAAGGATGGGCCTTTCCGCAAATTATTTAATTCTTGATTATTATTATTATTTTTTTTTTGTACCTTAGTCTACACTTTATGCAGTATCAGAAAACATTATAGAGCTTTTATGTTTTTGCTTTTCGAGTATAAAATATATGTATTTCATTTTGAGGGTCGTTTATCATCCTTTTTGTAGATGATAGCATATATATGATTTTTTGTGGGAGAGCCGTTCCTTCTATGTGGAAGTTTGACAGCGATATGCATGCATATTTTGAGCACCTGTGGAGGTGAACTCAGTGGATGTATAAATGTCAAAGAGACTGACGAAAATAATATTTTATTATTGCTTATTATGATGTTTCCTGAGAGGAATGTCCCTTTGATACAAGCACAATATCCTTCTCAGGTATAAATGTTATATGGGTGAAGTATTGATAGAAAAATTCAAACGCTTATATGAAACAACAACATATATCATGAAGTTGGAAATAAAGTATTAGCTGGAGTGCATCTCTACACGTAGATCAGAGCTTCATACGTATACAAAACGATCAGCAGTACTAAGAGCATCTTGGGTCAAAACTACAACCAGCCCAAAAAAATTTGATGGAACATTATTTAGGAAACCATCAAAAGGGAAAAAAAACTTACAGGTATCAAATCTGCAAAATATTAGAAGTTAAAATTGAACTTCTCAAGAGCTAGTGCAGAAAATACAAATCCCCCCCTAATTTAGTACCTGTGCAGAAAAAAAATTTGTTGACGCAAAACCTCTACAGTGAGATCAAATTGTTTGCTGTTGATTTGTTGTGTAATGTAATAGACCCTTGATGATTGTCTCGACCTTCGAGCACAAAATAGTGAAATACACGTCTCAAGAATAGTCTTAAGAAAAGGATAAGACCTAAGAAACCACTATATATTTCTCCCAAAAATTATATCTCATTAATTAATGTATATCAGATAATATAGATAAGTCCTTGACAGGACTATCTTTTTAATACAAGATAATTTGGAGTAGTTATGAATCATGTGTTGTGTTAAATGGTATTGATTTCTAAATTATTAGCACACTCTTTTTTTTTTCCTAGTTATGAGCGTTTATAGTACTGTTATCACTGAATATATCCTTGTCTATAGTTCTCTTTCATTTAAAAGAGGGAACCAAAAAATTTAAGAAAAAAACAGGTTTCGAATGAAACCATGGTCAATATTTATACATGCTACAGTAAACGCTGTGTGGTGGAAAAGGAATCACACATGACAAACCATATAGCTTCCATCCCCCTCAACTGGGCTGGCTAATACCAACATATATGCACATCATTAAATCTATACAGTACAAGTAGGTTCCTGATAAAAAAAAATAATAATAATAATACTGAAAACTGACAAATGAATTCTAGAAATAAAGAGATATGAAGAACAAACAGGAATAGAAATTAATGTGTGTATCAAGAAAATGAGAATATATGGTGAGAAGCAGGACAGGTTTCTGCATCAACCGCCAATGCATCTCTACTCGTCTTTCATCTTCCTCTCATTCTGTCTCATAAATCATCCAATCATTGGATCAATTATGAGATGGATCAATTGGTTGGCTAGGCTCTGTTCATCCATGCAAGACGTCCCTTCTTCTGTTCATATATATATCTCTAAATTTTAATAATTCTTAAATTCAACCTATCTTTTCAGTCATTGCTTATTAATAACTGCATATAGTAATGTGAAAATATAGATTGATGGGCCATTTTTATGGAATATTAATTACTTCTTCAAATAAGAAATTCGGGACAAACCAACCTTCATCATCAATCTTATCACCCTTTTTGTCATCTTTATCTAACAATTTTTTATTTAAGTCCAATTTGCTAACTACTTAATAGCTAATTATATTGAGAAATGCTAGAGTCCAATATATTGGACGGATGGACTCCGTCCAATACGATCGTTTTTATATTTTTAAATTTTAAATAACCGATCCGAACCGTTCAATATGTTCTCCTTATTAAAAACTTATAAGAAACCAATTTTTACATTTTTTCAAATTTTTTTACTATTTTTTTGGTATTTTAGAAAATCGTTGTTATTGGACGATCCATAATGTTTATATCATGAATTTTCAAAAATACTAAAAAAATTGTAAAAAAAAATTTGAAAAAATGTTAAAATTGGTTTCTTGTAAGTTTTCAATATGGAGAACATATTGAACGGTTCAGATTGGTAATTTGAAATTTAAAAATGTGAAAACGATCGTATTGGACGGACCCATCCGTCCTATATATGTGACACTAGCAATTCTCAATTATATTTTACATAGTTAAGTTCTATCGCCCTATAACTCACCCAACCTGCACATATTATATACCTTTCTATTTTTATAGGGAAATTCACAGTGAAGGCATGGAGATCACAATTAATTAATTTTTATGCAATCATCCTTTTCAATTAATCATTCCACTAATTAAGTTTTCACTTGTCCTATCCCCAGGGAATCTTGCTAAGTTGCTATAAACTAAATTATATTATCAGTTAGTTGTACTTGTTGGTGAGGGGGCAATCAATTAACTAGTTCTGAATGAGAGATGGGTTCGATCACGTTCCCATTAGAACAAATAATGTAAAGCCTTTTAGCTTGATTTAGGAAAAAAAAAATCCCTTGTTTATGGTACTCTAGTTCTAACATATAGATAATTTTTTTAAGGTACATTACTTCGTACTATATGTCCAATTACTAACTTTGAATTTTCGATATATGATAATTCGGGCCCATCCTCTATTTTTATCATCCTCGTCATCCTCAAAATACGTTTTTCATTTTTAGAAAACGCGTAATTAACTTAATTTCATTTTCGAAAACTCATCCATCATCCCCTCTCTTCCTCTTTATTTCGCTAACTTCCCCTTCCTCCCTCTCTGATTCACTACTATCCACCGCTCATTCCTCCCTCCTCTTTTTTAATATACATAATAGTTCTAGTTAATATATATAAAAAGTTTTAGGTAATATAGTAAACATTCTAGTTAATATATATAAAGGTTCTAGTTAATACAATAAAGGTTCTGGTTAATACAGTAAAGGTTCTGATTAGTATATATAAAGGTTCGAGTTAATACAGTAAAAGTTCTAATTAATACAGTAAAGATTTTAGTTATATATATATATAAAGATTCTAGTTAATATGTATAAAGGTTCTACTTATATATATAAAGATTCTAGTTAATATATATAAAGGTTCTACTTATATATATAAAAGTTCTAGTTAATATATATAATAGTTCTATTTAGTGTAGCAACTATTCTAGTTAATATATTTAATTATTCTAGTTAATTAGAACTTTTATTGTATTAACTATAACCTTTATATGTATTAACTAGAACTTTTATGTTTTGTTTAATATGCTAAGCTCTCCCTCAACATTCGCTCTCCTCTCTGATTCGCTCTCCCTCAGCCTTCGCTCTCCTTCTGATTCGCTCTCCCTCCCCTGACGCTCATCCCCTCTCATTCCTAGACTTTCGAAAATAGAAAATGCGTTTTCTAAAAATGGAAGAAAATGACGGGATGATAAAAGAGGGAGGATAACGGAAAGTAATTTCGTATGATAATTTTTTCGCATTCAAAAAGAAGAAAACTTTCGACACTTTAATTGCAACTCACCAGAGAGTTGTGATCAATAGGGAGATGAGGAGATCATATTACCTTCTTTCCCATAGCCATGTGCTTCTTATTTCCTTCAACCATTATACCTGAAAATATATAGTTAAATCCGGAGAAAATATATATAATTAACTATATATTTTATATATGCATTTTCTCCGAGTCCAGGATTGCATTGCACACCATCGGTACCGAGATGGATTTGTTGAGTAGTGGGAATCAATGGCTTTGTTTAGTTAATTATATGCCCATACAAGTTGCAAGGCCAGATGTAGTTAACAGTAATAGTTTGTACAAGGTTGCACAGATCTACACACATAGTTTAATCAAAACAGTTAGTTCCTCTAGTTGAGATAGCAGAGATACCTTCCAACGGTCAATCAAATGAAACTAGTTAAAGTTGTAGAATAATTTAGTATATAATTAATATCGCCAACAATCTCACATGCACCCAATTATACAAGTTTCTACTCTCAAGGTCTATTATGTATGTAACCCCCATCCCCCTCTCATGATTAGGTATTTGTTTGTTTTAGTTCATAAAAATAAGCTAACTCAGAAATCGAACAATGAAACATAGAAACAAACAAAGAATTGTAGTTAATTAGTGGGTCGCACTTCTCTCTCAACTCCCTCCATCTAATCATTAGCCATATGTATTTAATTAGCGATCCATCTTTTCCTAATGTACCTAACAATTTTCTTCCATTTTATAGAATTTTTTATCCATGTGATCACCATGTTATTGCATCTGATTAATCACAGATTACATAAGACGAATGACATTGTACCAAATCCAGTCGGATTGGCAGGTCAAAATTCCTGTAAATTTCTTTCTATTCTTCTCTGAATTAAATTAAAAATCTTTTCTTTGGAGGGGTCCATGTGAAAACAAACAAGTTGATCGCCTAATAATGTTAACAAAAGTAATAAATAAATTAACCTGGTGTATGATCATAAGTTAATTTATATACTTATATATTACACTTGTCAGATCCCAATGCGTGAACGATATACGTAGAACATAATCTCTTGAAACAATGCTCATTATTTACTAATCAATTATTCAACCCAATACAGTTCCAAAACCGAGAATTCCGTTCGCTGATTTTAAAATACAGCAATCCTCAGTAGTCCAGAGTCAATGACAAGTGGAGCCCACAACCATTTAAATGACATGTAATTGGGTTCTTTTAATTAATTAATTAAATAAACCTACTTACTTTTGCTGTCAGAAACTCGGTCAAAGAGCAATTTCTTAAATTACTTGGGGGAATCCGCTTAAAAGAACACATGCATTGTAGAGAAAGGGAGAGAGGGTCTAACGTGGCGAAAACGTGCGCGCATCAACGCCGCCCGCGGTTCGTAGAGAATCGGATCATTTTATTTTATTAAATTTACACAAGGAAATATAATGAACTCCATCAACTTGATCATAAAAATGCGTTGTGGTGTGACCCCAAATTTTTAAAAACTTATCATCATGAAGATATAGGCATTTGGATTCCATGATACTATCAGATAACCGAGCTTTGGATTTAATGCATAATAATCCATCCGCATAGAAATTATTTTGATATGTCCCACATCATGTTGAATATTGATACTGGTATATAATTATATTAAGTAATTAGATTATAATTATGAATGTCAGTAACAAAATTATTTCTACAGTATAATTATGATATCAATGATAAAATCATTTTTATTATTTTTATGAAGACCAATTATAAACTTTATAAAAATTATATAACATAGCACATAAATTACACATATCCAAGTAGTTTAGTATAAAAAAAAAAAGAGAAATGTTATTCTTCATTTTAAGTTACTGTTGTCAATGTTATTGTTCTTGTTCTTGTTCTAAATTTTAAGTTAGTATTTTGGACTGTTAGCCTTAGTCTTCTCCATTTGATTCAGCACAATTAAGATTTTTATAAATGCTTAAGTGGGTATATGAGATCCAAATATCGAAACAATTCTATAAACTAATTAAAACTTCAAAGTATTTGCAATGTACCATCTTAATGCATTTATTTATTTTACCTTTCGAATATGTTCGATAAGAATTAAGCATTCAAAATATTCGTCGTACATGTATCACTCATGATAAAAAATAAAAAATAAAAAATAAAAAATTAACGACATCTCAAGCTCCTAATATGAAATTCTGACATCGAACATTAATATGAAAAGGCAATTACGACTAAGAATTCTTTTTAAAGATCATTGGTTCTGTTTATATTTGACATTAAAAATATTGTAGTAATTTAAAATATTTTTTCTTATAAACCTTGCATATTGATGTTTCCTTTACATGGTAAACTTCGATATTTTTCTCAAGAATATTAAAAAATTTAATACTAGATGCTTTGATAATACAAATCTTGTAAACAAAATGGGGAAAAAACTCTCCCTCTCTTTGATATATGTTCCTTAACGTGTATTTGCATAGGTATTTTTTCGAACTGGCCGAGCTATGGATACAGAGTTTATCGGGTTTACCGGTTGAATCAGTTTTAAAAACCAGACAATGCCAGTAATTATTCAAATATATATAAATACATTAAAATATCTATAAAAACAATAAAAAAATCGGCAACACAAAGGGAAATAAAACCACCAATACTAGAATGAATAGAAGGACAAACTGTCCGGTCCGATGGGCCTATTTACCCGGTTTAACCGGTTTTCAGCCAGTTTTTTCCAATTTTTGAACCAAACGATATTAAAGCCTAACCCTACCGGATCAAGGTCCGGTTCCCAGTTTACCCGGTTGAACGGCTGGTCCAGCAGGGTATTTTAATCACTGCAAAAATATTGTAAGTTCATGACTAAGATAGCTGTTAAGAGAATTGAAATGCTGTATTAATTGAAAGATGAAACACGATTAATATAATTCGTAATCATGTTCAAAAGTTTGTAGTCATGACCACAGGCGGAGACACGGTTTGGTATCCTAACTCAAAATAATTGGGAAAATATACTTGTGTAATATTAATATTTGTGATAACAAAAAAAATTATAAACTTATGCTTTGTTATTAAAAATATATTTATCCAAAAATCGTCAATACATTCTCTATCTATATCTTACGTGGACCTATGTGGTCTAGTCTTGGGGACAATTAGCAATCAATATCCATCTGCACGATGGAGATAGAATCTGGATTGATGGAGAGAGACCGAGAAAGGCACATAAATGAACGGTCAAAGACTATAAATACAAGAGATGACAGTTTGGGTAGAAATGCTTGGATCCAACAAGTTCACATGCAATGCCATATTGCCTCGTAATACAGACGCCAGGGGCGGATCTACCCCCGGGGCGGGTGGGGCTAGAGCCCCACCTCACGCCGTCGAGCCCTTGGAGCCCCCTTTAGCCCCAGCTAATTTTTTCTGCCATTGGAGCACTCAAAAATGGGGCTGAAGACTTAAACAGAGGTTGTCAGACCCATCTAGATATTTTTTCTAGATCCGCCACTGACAGACGCCAAGTCGCCAGGACCCGAATCCGGTGTAGCGCGGGACACCGTGTAGCACGCGTACGAGCCGTCTGATCTTGATCGGACGGTTCATTTTTTACGGGCCTATCAATCTAGGTTACATGCACGGAGCTCCCTTGTCCATTGGATCTTGATCAGACGGCTCTGATGCCGCGCTACACGGTGTGCCGCGCGGCACCAGATCTGAATTCAAGTCGCCAACTCTCGGTTCATTGCCAATTTGGGCTAGGAGGCAGTGTCTCATGGGGCGGCATGATTCCTCACCCCAACAATACACTTCCTTTGTGCACTTGCTTTGAAACAATGTAGCACAATCTACTGTTTAAGTATAGTGGCAAGGTTTAGGAATAATATATAAATTATTGGAATATTTATTTTTAAAATACACTTTTGAAGATTAAAAAATATTATTCTTTAAAAATTATCAATGAATTGATATTTATATATTTTATAAGTAGTATCTGAGATATTTGTACAAATATCGTTTGGAAAGCTTATTAATTATTTTGTCTGTTTTGTAAAAATATTGACTCTATGTTGGAAAATATCAAACATTTCATATATATATTTTTGAAAAAAAAACATAACCACATTTACTTTGTTTTGCATTGCATATTTCTTTTTTTTTTATGAAAGAGGGAGGTCTTTGCCATCCAACTTTTTTTTTGAAATTAAAGATGCATGCGGGACTTGAACCCTTGACCTCATGGAAGCCAGCCTAGTGCTCTTACCACTGAGCTACTAGGCCACATGCATATTTCAAAACTCTCCAATTCTCAATTCCAATTTCACTATATTGTGCAGTAATTATTGGGCAGTGTCGAACTTTTTTTGTTTACAAATCAGCTGACTGATATGCCACTGTGCACATATATATATATTTGGTTTTAGAGTTTTTAAAATTGCTTAAAACTGATTAATAAACACTTTGTCATTGATAAATTATTATAAGATTTTTATCAGTCTTTTAGATTAGTTGTGTATTAAGTTTATGCAATTTTAGTGTCATTGAGAATACCAGATTCTATCTGAAATCAACTCGATCGTAAAATGAAACTTTCAACGAGTTTTATCATTTTTGTAACAGGTGTGATGTGCGTATGGTAAATTATGAACACCTAATATTGAATTTAAAATTCTAAATTATTTATACGTCTATATTAATTGATCCATATCCAGCTTCAAATAGTATTGAATTTTACGAAATTAATTTTTTTTCATAAAATAATTAAAATTGTAAATTGTATTACAAAATTTGAGAATTTTAAAGGACAGAAATATAATAATTATGTAGTAATTGAGAGGTAAGGGAAAGAGGTGGGACAAAGAGTGTGAGAATGGAGTTTACGGGACTCACAAGGGTAATTTGTTAAAAAAAATAAATAAAATGGGAGTATTTTTTTTTCAAGTTTTGTCAAACGAGGGTAATTCGTTTTATTTTATTATTTTGGAAGTTTGTTTTGAAAAATACTTATCATCCAAATAACAACGATACTTTTAAGTCCAACGATATAGTATATTATATAGAGATGACATGGTTCGAATTATTTTTAAATTAAAATTTCAATGAAAAATAAATCATTTATTTTAATTCGTAAGATACCGAAATATAACTCCTCGAAAGATATATTACTCAAAATAATATTAAAGTATCATTTGGTCTTTTCGTTTTGATATCTGACATTATAATTTCACTTAGCTTGTATGTGTCTAGGTTTATCAAACGGGGCAGGGCGGGGCGGTCCAACCTGTGGCGGTCCAATTCGCGGCGGTTTACGGGTGAAGACGGGACGGGTTAGGACGGTCTACGGGTTAAGACGGGACGGGTTTAGGACGGTCCATTCTGTTAGGAACTCAAGTCCACGTGCAATTTTAATTTTTATTAACATTTAACAAGTAATTAACACGCACGATAAACGGATCTAATTATTCAAGTTGTTAACACATTAAAAGGAGAAGCACGTGAGGTTATCTCTTCCGAAATCGTACTCGGAAGGCTCAAATCCAATCTCTCGGAGTAGGTGGTGTGCTCGTCAACTCCGCAGCTGCCCTTCGATTGCCTCGAGTCCACCTAGAAGATTAACCAAAGTCTCAAGTCAAGTGCTAGCTTGTCCGAGACGATATCTACTTTTCTGTTTTCCTTCTACGCGCGATTAGCACATTTAATGGAAGAAGGAACGCTCATCGCATGAGCTAGAGAGAGGAGGAAGCGCACCCAAGAGAGGAGAACGAAATTTTAGCCTCTCTTGGAGCCGTCAGCCAGGGAACGAAGAGAGAGATTAGGGTTCAGCCCTGACTTGTTCCCAAAAAAAACAATCAATGTATATGAAACTTTTCCATATTTAGGTTTCCCTCTTCCTATTTAATCTTGGACGAAATTGCCCTCTTCATGGCTGAAATTTCAGAGATTAAGTGGGTCAAATCCATATGATATAGTGGCACATTAATTCACTCTTTAAATTCGTCTTACATCGGGCTTTCAGTTAACTGATTAACTAAAAGGCCAAATAGCTCCGTATAATAAATATGCGTTGAACTAACTTAATTATTAACACATTAATAATTAATTTAGAATTAGCATATGCATTATATTATTTCTATATGATCCATTCGAGGTAATTAATTATAACGGTATATAATTAATTAATCAACTTATCATATATTCGTAGTACTCGCTACTGAAAATAAACAAATAATGCATGTATGGTTAAAGTCATATTTGTGTGAACCTTTGAGGATTTATGCTATGTTGGACATGGAAAATAAATCACCATTTATTTTCAATAATCATAAGCGGTATCTAGCAACACGTTATGATTCCCAATTCGCATAAATAAACACTGTACCGATACAGTCTTTCAATCCTGCATAAGAAATGGTATCTTATTGTTTTGATTCCTATGTCACATGATATCCTTATATAATCCAAGATGGGAATGTGTCATTCTTGCAGATTATACGTTTCTTGATTTAGAGTTGATCGCTTAGTTGCGCGCATACGATCTAACTCCATCAAGGGACCCAGTAGATATCATCACTCACTAAGCGAACTAATGAGGAACATACGGTTGTCTTGATGACCAGTTTCACCCACATAATTCAAGAGAACATAAATAAAGTCCGTATAGTAGCCCTTATCAGGAATCAACGTTAGACGATATTTATTGAACCTATCCTCATGTGGAGAAACTGAAACCATCTCAAACTTGAAATCAAATACGTATGAAATAAATAATGACACATAACACAATCCATATATTTATTTCATTGGTCATGTCATGTGCTATATTTCAGTAACATACACTTATGCAATTAAGTCGGTAACTCCTTACCCATGATTTGTAGAACTTAATCATCACTTAACTTGCATACTAGTCTTATCTGATAATTAAGATTCATTGTTAATTATCAAGACTATGGACTCTTTAGAGATATCTTTAACGAGTGATCCACAAAGATCTACAATTCAGATCCTCGACCCGAATGATCTGTCAATAATAAACTCTAGGAACAAATGATCAAGCATCTTCAATAACGTAAACTAATATAATAGCCATCAACTGATTGGATTCTAGGACATATCTCTAACACATCCTAGAAATATTGACCCTAACCCTTCCTAAATGTCACACCCCATTGCCCCGGGCATGATAGATCCCACCGCGACTACACGCGCCACGTGCAGCCGCAAGGCTTAACATCCTAACACCAGTAATTTTACCATATATTTACTATACTTAAGACAACAAACATTATCCCAGGACCAACAGTTCATTCTTGTACAACATGTAAATAAAAACTGCAACCTTCCCTCCCTTGTATTTACATGCATCCAGCTATATAGGCACCTCTTTCCCTTCAATTTATCATATTTCCCAACCCATGTACAAAACAGTTCATTCATAGCAACACACAACACAAGCATTTACATAACATACAAGCACAATTTACATGGCAAAACAGTTATGCACACAGCACACAAAGCATAGCAAAACATGGCATACACAAGGTTTAATCCTTTCATGCGCTCCACCCGGCTTCAACCCGGAACCCATGAAAACATGGAAACGTGAGAAAGAGAACCATTTCTCAGTGCGGTATTTAGTTCCAGCCACGCATGAACCCGAAACTTCATGTTGTGGAACTAAATACGTAACCGAAATACTTTAGAAAATAGCTTTTCACAACACAAGTTCCAGCCATAAAAATCTTTAAAACATCATGCAATGCACTGGCCAGCCAATTGAGGTTAGGAAATCGAATAACACAAGAATACACAAAAGCCAGCCATAATTTGATACCTAACCATGCAGTCTAATAGACTGGTTCCATGCCAATTCAATTTCCAAGCCATTCCAATACCACAAACCGCGATTTACCCACGCCGGGGTCTGCCAACGGTCATACCAATCGATCCATCAAATTGTACTAATGACGAGGATATTTACCACCTCAATCATGAATTCCGGAACATAAGTGCTTATTTCACGGCCCTTGGAACAGCGGTTCATGATGCCGCTTTCCAAAGATGCAAATGTCATTCATCACACAATAGTACATCCTTACCATTCCATTACCAATTCAATTCTGCCATCCAATAAGAAAACCATCCAATATGCAAGTCATATACTTACCAATTCCTTTCATGTCCATAATCATATAATATAACAATTCATATATGCAAATTACATGCAAGTCATGCACAAACAGTCATATAACATGCATACATATATATACTTTTACTTCCAATAACATGAGATTTCGGGCTCAGGTGGAATCCGCACCTTTACACCTATTTACCAACCCGTCGTCGCTTAGGCGTTGCGCTGCCTCACCGCTCGGGTCCCCCGCTTCGTGTCCTGTGAAGTCTGGTTCACATACAAAATATGTGGGTTACAACCATGCATAACTAGCACCTATCTCATGTTGTTTCATGGACAACTCACCAGACTTGACACCGCTACATGGCTGGTTTGCGGTGGAAGCACCTTTTATAACACTGCATAGTCCTATGTCACTCACCGCAACCACACCGTCACTTGGCCATGCTACTGTCCTACCTTACGCATGCATGCTGCATGCTTGTGGCCTGTTAAGACATGGTCACCGGACCTCAGTTTGCACCGCGACATCATTGGTTTTCCCCGCAACAACACCGCTAAGGCCTGGTTCGGGTATGGCAGCCATGAACCATACTTGGCAGCATTCCCTGCCACTTCCTTAGCCTGGTTTGAGTAGTTTACATGCTCAACCATGCAACGTACCTTTCTCTCGACTGCCCCAGCTATACCACTATGATCCCGGCTAGTTATTTCACCGTCTAACACACTCAAATTGCATTAGAGTTGGTCAGTTTTGAAACTGGTAATGGCAGCTATGAATTTTCCCCAAAGGAGAAGGCTTATGGCTGGGGAGAGACAACTCAAGAGGTGGAGGACACATGTCAATAGGCCCTGGTTTCTCCCTGGTCCAAGCAGCTGCTAGGTGTCACCAGTCTAGGGGCCGGTCAAAGGCAGATTGGATTACCTTAACTGGACAGCTCCATTGATCTTACCCACTGGGCCTATCCGTTAACACTACTCACTGGACACCTCCAATACTGACTGCCCAAATTGCTAAGCACCCAATACACACTAAGGGAAACGACCTAAACACCAATCTGGCTTACGATTTATGACCGACAGCCAATACAACACGCTTTGGTATATCTAACAACCATACTTTGGATCACTACTACAATTCATTTTCACAGCCAATTAGCCTATTTTCATGATGCATGAGATGCTTTACAACACATGCAAGGCTGTTTTGTGGACAACCGTCAACACCGCGTGACAAGCACCGCTGCTGGCCACACTTTACATGGTTGAAACACTGTCTGGTCATAGGCCAAAACTGCCGTATCTCACACTAAACCTGCCCCATGTAACCCGCACAGATTATGATGGTCCGGTCTGATCCGGTCCGCTGATTTTTCATTTATTTTATTGTTTCTTTTTATTTTTTTTTCGTTAGTTATTTTTTCATTATGGTATATATATAGATATATAAACGACATATATATTTTATAGTAATCATTATAACTTTTATTTATTTTTTGTTTTCTTTTTGCTTTTTTCTTTTGTGTGTGTTTTTTTCAATATTTTTTGCTGTTTTTATTTCCCAATATTTTTTTTGTTTTTTATTTTTCGATAATTATTTTTATTTTTTATTTTTGCGTTTTTCCTTTAGTTCTGTACTTATCTTTTCTGTTTTTCATTTTTTTTCTTTTATGTTTTCTTATATTTGATTTGTAATTTTTTTATTAAATGAAAAAATTCAAACATAATTATATAAAGTTATCCTCTTTTTTTTTAGCACGGTTTAAGACGGGTTGACGGGACGGGCCGGTCTGATCCACGGGTTAAGACAGGACGGGTTAACACTGATTTTTTTAGAAAGGACGGTCTAAACTCGTCATAGACCCGCTCCGGTCTAACCCTTCGGTCTATCGCGGTCCATGGGGCGAGTTTGGGACGGGACCGGTCTGACCCGATTGGGTTTTTGATAAACACTATGTGTCGACGTGTTCTTTTTCTTTCTACTAATACGCGTCTATATATCTAGATCTGCACTTCATGTAGCTCTGTTTGGATATGTGTGGGAAGAAGGGAAGAAGGGAAGAAGTGGGAAGAAGTATTGGGAAGTGTGTAACTTTGTGAAGAGTTTGAATTGTTTATAAATTTTTTTTCTTCCCTTCTTCCTTCTTCCTCTTCTTCTTCTTGCATCCAAACAGAGCCGATCCCAAAAAGTTACTTCCATGAAGTTGAACAAAATTAACCGACCTAGTTTATCTATGTTTGAAGATTTCTTTCTTTTTTTTTTCTCTCCAGTAAATTATTTACTGTAAATGTGTGTTTGTACTTTGTAGCGTTTGAAGCAAACAAGCTTCACTAGAAGCATCGTGTCCGCGTTCTAGATTAGCTCAAAATCTTTTATTAACATAATGAAAGGGTTCTTCGATTTTACTTGAATCTATTGCAATCAATAAACAGTAGGACAAAGTCCTTTGAAAGTTAAGGCAAAACATTTTGATGATAAAATCACAAACAAAAATATCTAATAACAAAATCACAAAAGTCAAGCCTGGGGAAACGAGTAAAATGTCCTCAATAATATCTCTTATTTAAAAATATCATCCATTTTTAAAAATTTTTGGTCTTTTAAAATACAAAATTAGAACCTGTCTTTTTTTTTAGAAAAAAAGGTCCACTTTCTGTCTTTTTTGTTATAAATAACTTCTTTATTTAATGTAAAAGTTATGGAACTTGATCTCTAATTTTATTAAAAAAAAAAATTCAACTAGAACCCTAAACTGAACTGACATAGTTTATCCGCGTTTAAAGCTTAATTTATTTTATCTTATTTTCTTTCTTATTATATTTTTTCCCCCTGAAAGATGCTGTTTTTCAATCTTTTAAAGCGAACAAACTTCAAATGCAAGCGTCCTGTCCGCGTTGTAGCCTAGATTAAATAATTCCTTAACGAAATAATACGAAATGGTACTGCTTTATTTTGCTTCAATTAATCAACTTGTAATTAATTAATATCAGCTTTTTTTTGACAGAAGGCGCAGATATAGGAGCCCGGGTATAACAAAGCCTAATAGCCTATACATTAGGTTTTGCTTTATCATAGCCAACCTGGCAAATCCAATTCCAAGGACTTCATGCACTATTCATTGTAATTAAACCAAGTTAGGCAAAATTTCCTATGTACTCATGTACTACATAGTAGAAACTATAGTTTATTCTAAAATCAACCGTTTTTGGAGTCAATATATAATCAACAAGCAAAACTCTTACCTCTGGTGGTGCTCTGGTGTACCTTCGACCAACTTTCGACGATGGCAACAAACCGCCGGAGGAGCAATGGCGTCAAAAATTACTGTAAAATAAAGAAAACATGATAAAATCTAACAAATTTTAAATACGGCCCTAAAGTATTTAGATTTTAGAACGAACTTACGGGTACTATAGTTTTTTTTTTTTTTGATAATTGTCCGTAGGCCCACTCACAGACACTCTCAACCAGCAAATGTTGGGACTCGAACCCTGGTCTCCGTGGAGACAGGCAAATGTCTTAGCCAGCTGCTCTAGCATATTATTACTTTATTTAACTAAGCATTTAGAATAAAGTTTTTTTTTAGACATACTAGACAAAGCCAACGGAGCTAGAAAACTTTCACAGAGGGGGTTGATTTATTTTTTTTTGGTATTGGGGGGGGGGGGGGGGGGAGCATATTACACTATATCTAAATTCTAAAGTAGTGAATTAAATCCCAAATCATTCAACACTAACAATAAATCATGCCAGGTATCGGACCAGCTGAAAAATGTGTGTTTTGATGTTGATTGAATAAGGATTTAGAAATTTGTGTCTATTTATATTCCTTATTTATATTTAAGGATTTTGTTAGAATATAAATAAGTACCCGAATATGTCCAAATTTCTTATTTATATGTTGTTTGGTTTCACGTGAATAAGAAATTCAGAGTTTATTCCTCATTCCTTATGCATCCAAACATGATAAGTGGAACATTCTAGCATTTAAGCTGAATTAATAGGAGTTTTAAAAAATTATAAATTATAAATTGATCCCATAATTGTTTGGGGTACTCTAACATATTATTTAAACTGTATAAAAACTAAAATATTTAAACGAATCTATGTCATTCCTCCGACTATCACCGGGAGTTCGTTGGATTACCGTTGAAAATCTTTGTGCACAATAAAAAAATTACTTATCGAGAACCAGTTTTTAAATCTAGTAACAACGGGTAATCCATATTGAGTGAAAAAGATCATAAGTTCGAAATTCAATTGGTATCTTTTATGTACATTCAATTTGAAAATAATAATAAATCGAAAAGCTACCCCTAATTTATCATAAAAAAATAGTTGTTGAAGTGTTAACTAGTTAAAGAAAACTATTGATTTGACAAATTATTGACTAATTAAATGAATCACGATAGAAAATAAGGTCTTTAATGGTGGACAAGAACATTTTCCGTGGGCCAAAACCAAACAAACATCAATCAATCTAAACATAGCTTCAATACTCTCCATTAGGCAATGAGCTGGAGATTTCTACCGTCTTAAGTTTAACACTCTAGCTAGCTCCTGTTAGGAGCTCTGTTATTATAATTATATACTAACAAGATAGTTAATTTGGTGGTCAATAATGGCTATTGTTGGGATTTGTAACATTGACTATTTATACCTTGCTGAAATATTAGGTAACCACGATGAAGTTTATATTAATTAAGGTGGAATCCTGATTGTCAACTAAGTACATTTCGGCCGTACATTTCTCTTATTTTCTTAACTATGATCACAATCCATACGACAAGTTACAACACTAAGTTAATAATTTCATATTCCTCCCGGATTTTCATAAAAAAAAAAGTATATATTATATGCCTTAAAATTACAAAAAGTAAAAAAAAAAAAGAATTGATACCCAAAATTAGGCCCGTGGGCCTTATTTTTAACACGGCTATACTACATTGGGAATACAAATTTTGTGTGTTTTTAAATTCTTTACTCGGTCAACTTCATGAGCAAAAAGTCATAGACAGAGAGGAGAAAAAAGGACTTTCAAATTTCAAGCGAGAGAATTCCAAAGAAAGCAGTCTAGGACTAGAGAGGAAGAGGGAAGGAGACGTGCGTCAGTTGGAAAAAAGAAAATCTGTCTGAAGCCTATTGAATGCGAATATAATAAATGAATTGTAAATTGATACAAGAGATTTGCAGCGGACCAGTATCCTCTCCTCTACAGATTTTTTTTAAAAACCTACAGCGTAAATCTTTCATATATGACCGTCTAATCTAAATTCGATGGACGGATTTTTCCGGACCATATGAATATTTTGACGGACTTGATATTAATCACGGAGCATCCATGAATATTTTGACGGACTTGATATTAATCACGGAACATCCATCATTGATGAAAGAATTTCATTCCTATGTGTAGCTGTCTGCGACTATCAGGAATTTATTGAAGCTAAAGTTACAAAATAAAAAATAAATAAAAAGAAGCTATAATAAATTTCAGAAAAGAAAAGGGGTTGCACACAGATGCTAAGTACATACTAAACATGCCCAATTCTCTCTGTTTTGCTTGGGTTAAACTTCTGAAATACTGTCAATAAAAAGACATTCTCAATGCAGTTCAATATCAAAGCTTATATGAATGAATGAATTGATCTATCTCTTCAATGAATATTTAATTCTTTACAGGGGTTCTGGTGAAATAATAAATAAAGTTGTGGAGCAAGTGCAATTGGGCGCTCAATCATTAAATCGACCTGACGAATATTTTCTAAGGGTCCTTAAATCCAACGAAAAAGGCTGGAAAAAAAATCAGAAAAAGTAAAAAAAAAGACAAAAGCAGGCCTGAGTTAGAAAAGGCAGATAGGTATGGGGCAGTGATTATGATTTCCATTTTTTCACATAATATACTAAATAAATGAAAGAAAGAGAGAGCATGGAAGTTCCAGATTTCCTGTTCTTGCTTTTGTCATTTATTTTCCAGAACTTTCAAGAACCCAGCTCACTGATTTGTGGTCCCAACAAACTGTAAATATTTAAAGTTTTCAAAACCAATAAATCATCTCTTTACATAGGTATAACAATGTCTCTATATTATAATTTCTTTTTCCTGTTTTTAGAGGAATTTGAATTTGTTTTTTTTTTTTTAAAAATAGCGAAGCCACTTCATAATCATATCTACATTGGACGTCATGTTTCTGTAAATATTATTTCAGTACAATGCTGTAAGACTCTCGAATAGTACAAAATTATTTAATTTTGCGCTAATTTGTCTCTCACAAATGGTCCTATAAGCAATAATTAAGCATCAATAGTGGCAGGCAGTATATTAGTGACTTGAGACACGGAGAGATGCATGAGAAACGGCACGGAGGATTTTGAATTGTAAAAGAAGATGCCAAGATTTGAAAGAAGGGGAAAAGGTAAGGTGGGAGCGGGAGGTGATGTAAAGTCAAATTATTTTACCTAACTAGCAATAGAATGGCAATTTTGTTGGTGACCTACTGACCTCTATTGTACAATTAAATATTTACAAGTTTGGCCTCTTGCCCACAAAAACGGCCATCGTCCCCACCGAGGATTGGGATCTACTTGGGCATTGGCCGTGTACACAAAAATAGTTCGTTTCGACATAAGATATACTAAATTCTATGAGTGAAATTAGTTTGAGTTATATTTATTATAAATTTTATATAAGTTAAATCACAAAAATAAAAGATCAACCTTAAATTACGAGTTCAAGTCTTTGAACTTTATTCACCTAATTGGCCAGGCTTATAGTTTAATTTTTTACGATGGTTCCGTTTAATTGTGGAGTAAGAAGTTGCATTACTTAAAGAATACTCATTGAGTGCTTATGTAATGTTATGTAACAAATGTTTGATTATTGGATAACAAAAAGTAACTCAGTGCATAAGACCAAAATGTCCTTATATATCATTATAATATCTCAAATGTAATGAATTTTTGAAGGGTATTATTGAATATAATGATAAAAAGTTATATTATCTTTGCTATTGGAGATCATAGTACATAACTTAAAACACCTCTTTTTTTTTTTGAAGATTGATTGGAGATTTAAGCCACCAAACTTATTTTTAAATTAAATGTTTATAAAAGATCCTCCAGCTGGATTTCGAACATATGATTTTTCACTTAAGGAATCAAGGTGCATTGCTTTTACATCTCCTTAAATGTAACTAACTTTATGTAGTCTTATGCCACCTCTGTTTGATTGTATAAATACCGCGTAATAAAGTTGTGCATCTTCTTATGTAGCAACCAAACGTTTAATTTTATACAGAAATGGTACTTGTAAGTGTAAAACGTTTATTTAATTTTTTAATATAAAGTGCAAACTTTTTGTAGAATTAAGCAATTCTAGAAACGTAAAAGACAAAAATATATAAGTTAGCAAAAAAAAATTTCTAATTATTTTCATTTCCGTAGTCGGCTAAAATATGTGATTTTCATAAAAGAAATATTTCTATTTTTGTCTCAATATACTTTTTTTAAGCCCTTAGGCGACATTTTGTTTTTTGTTTTTTCCCAACCAAACAACAGTACCAGTTTTGTTTGCACAAGTTACAAAACAGGGTGGCATTTGTGACACGCCACCAAACAGGGCTGGAGCAATAGAAAATCTGTAAATTGATGTAGAATTCCAATGAGGAGTCTGGCTGCACTGATTCAGTGAGCATTAAATGATGTAGACTCAATAGGCGTTACTTCAATTCCAGTAATAAACGTCACATCCATCAGAAATTTGCCACTTCATCAGCATAGTATAAAATAAAAAGTTAAAAACCGCTGCGGCCGACGATAAGCAACAAGAGCCTTATTTGTTTATTTTTTATACTCCACAAAAGTAACTTTCAGTCATCTACGGTTCCACTTCGGGATTAAAAAGTGAGATATGTTAGAAGTTTCATAGCGGTTTCAACTTATTAGATTAACATACATAAAGGCTAGATTTTAAAATTGTCAAATTTAGTATCTCAGTAAATGCTTAAGATGAAATTCAGGGTAGTCTTTGAAAAATATATATTATTTTGGATTCTAAAATATTGTCTCTCTATGTACAAAATTTGAAGTTTTAAACATTAGTTGATCCTCTAATTTTAATTTTAGATCCGCGGTCTTCACTTAATGAATATTATCTTTAATATAAGATTAAAGATGATTTAAGCGGATAAAATGGAAATCAATTGATTCTATTTTTTCGAAATTTTTTAAATCAGGCTGATTGTTTTTCATTCATATTTTAAGAATGCGGATTATTTATAAAACATAAAGAAGGTTAAGGTTGTAAAATATTTAACCATGCCGCGTCATTTATAATTTTAGCCGTGCAGTTCTCTCTATCTCTCAGATTGGATGATTGATATATTATGCTTCCCTCTCCTTATTTCAAGAAATATGTATTTAATACACTAAGATATAATATAACTATATAACAAAAGTAATGCGGCTATATTACATCCTTGTATGTAAATTCTTATGTAACTAATCGCATATTTAAAAAAAAATTATAAATGCCTTATATTTTCGGGATACAAACTTTTTATAAATTTCCTTATATTTTTTTATATTTCGTTTTTTTTTTGAGGTGAAACCAGAAAACGACTCTTATTAAAATAACAGCTATACATTTTCAATTAATTAAGAGAAATGCTAAAGTCCAATATATTGGACGGATGGACTCCGTCCAATACGATCGTTTTTACATTTTTAAATTTCAAATAACCGATCTGAACCGTTCAATATGTTCTCCTTATTGAAAACTTATAAGAAACCAATTTTTACATTTTTCGAAATTTTTTACTATTTTTTTTGGTATTTTAGAAAATCGTTGTTATTGGACGATCCATAATGTTTATATCATGAATTTTCAAAAATACTAAATAAATAGTAAAAAAATTCGAAAAAATGTAAAATTGATTTTTTTGTAAGTTTTCAATATAGAGAACATATTGAACGATTCGGATCGGTCATTTGAAATTTAAAAATGTGAAAACGATCGTATTGGATGGACCCATCCGTCCTATATATAGGACACTAGCAATTCTCATTAATTAATAGTTGATCTCAAATCCATATTGTAAAAATACATTATTTCTTTATGCACCCCTTCCTTAAGGCAATTATCTTAATTAACTAATAAAAATAGTTTAATTTTCATTAATGAAACTATTTTCTTAGTAATATTACATCATTAGAATATTCTAATACTTCGATGAGTAGTATAATTATTCAATCTGTGCATATTGCTAATATGTATTAAGGAAGGGATATTAAAAATAATAAGAAAATATTTTTTATCTATTGCTTTCACAAGTTCAATATACTTATACACATACAATTAAGTTTTAATTTTTATCATAACGGGCATAAAGAGAAACCTCTTCATGACTTGAGAGTTGTTCATTTTGTTCCTATAAAGAGAAATCCGCATTATTGCACTACAACTAGGGAGTATATAAACATGGATTTATATTATTATGTTTTAATCAAAATTTTATTTACAAACTCGAATTTAGATTATGTTGTTAAGTTATTTATAGCATTATATTTATCTATAGTATTATGTTGTTTATGGTAGTATGTTATTTGTAGAAGTGTATGGGCTATTTTGTAAAAAGAACATTTTGTTGATTAATATAAAAGGGAGCCTTTGGCAACAGAGGTTTATTATCCCTAATTTTTCACCTAATTTCTTCTTGGTATCAGAGCGCCAGGCGGCGTCTGACTGCCTCGCTTCCGTGTTTTCCCTTTTTCTCTTCCGCGTTCGTACACGAGAACACACGAGCAGACTTCACGCAACCATCTGGTCTACACGCGGTGCACCAACCAGCCAGCCTTCGTGTTTCCTCTGTGGACCCCGTGTGCACCAAGCCAAGCGAAGGTCTCCTCTGTGGACCGCGCAAGCACCAGCCTTCAGCGACGACCGCCAGCAGCACCAGCCGCACCACACAAGCATCTTTCTTGACCTGTCTGACCCGTCTGGACTTTTTCCTTCACTTCATGTCTTCTCTTGGCAGGTGTATTCTCTCCTTTTTTTTCTTTTCTGAAAATTGTTCTGCTGGATGCTAAAGCTGTGATTGTGTGAGCACGCACGGTTTGTGGTAGAAAAGATAACGTGTGGCTGGTACTGGGAGATCAAGCACGGTTTAGAAGATGGATAAACTTCTTGCCAAGTTAGATGCAGATGATGTGAAGACATCGCTCGAGCTCGTGAAGGTGTCGCACGGAGCCGAGAAACATCAACCGTCAGTAAAGCTAGATCTTCCACCGGTGGAGTTGAAACTTGATGGACCAGCCACATATCTGAGTTGGTCCCGTAGGATTCAGGGTGCTCTGGCAGGAAGGAATCTAGAAGGTTTCCTTACAGGAGAAAAAACAGAACCAGAAAAGAACACTGATGCTTGGGATGCATGGAAGACCACACACATGTTGCTGTATACATGGCTTCTCAATTCGACGGTTCCTTCGATTGCTGTGACGGTGGATGGCATTCAGAATGTGAAGGATATGTGGACGAAGTTGAAGAAGATCTATGCAGGGACTGAGAACAACATGCGGGTGTTTCAGATCGAACGAGAGATAGAAGCAGTAGTGCAGGGAGATAGGTCAATCCAAGAGTATGCCACAGATCTAGAGCGATTGTGGGCGGATTATGACTACTTCTCGCCGATGGCATGCTGCAAAGACCCCGAGTGTAGAAGGGGTGAGCGAGATGCTCAGAGAAGGACTATGCATTTTTTGAGGAGGTTGAACCCGACCTTTGAGCACAGGACTGCAGTATTACTGGTTCAGACGAGAATTCCGTCACTTGATGAGGCCATTGCAGCTATGATGCAGGAGGAAAGTCGCATTAAACTGCTCTCAGAAACAAATGGTGTAGGTGTACGTTCGGCTTTGACGGTTTCAAACTCTAGTGTGACAGGAGCTCAGGGGGAGACTCGCAAGTGCTACAATTGTGGTGAAGTGGGCTATTTGAGGCCTGCTTGTCCTAAGCCATTCAAGGACAGAGATTTTGGTGGTCGTGGACAGTCTGGAGGTCGTGGCCGTGGCCGAGGCCGTGGTGGCAGAAGAGGTGGAAGAGGAGGCTATCGGGCAAATCTGATGGTAGCAGAGGACGAAGAAGACACTGGGGTGGTCTTCACTGAGGAGGACCAAGCGCTCTTGGAGGTACTTAGTCGGAAGCATAAAGCAGCAAGTAATGGAGACAAGAAAAGTGTCACTGAGGATGCATCCACTTCATTCTTGGCTAGGGGTAACATTGCTACTTATGCTCATTCGAACCAAGGTACTAATAAAACTCATGCTCTTGCCTCTATATCCACCACCAGATCACCAGAATGGATAGTGGATTCTGGTGCATCTCGACATGTGACAGGTAATGCTAGTGAGTTCTCTTCTTATACTCACTTAGCAGTGCCTGAGAGTATCCAAACTGCTGATGGTACAACACAACCAGTGGTCGATAAGGGTACTGTGAATTGTACTGGTTCTGTGACTTTGTCTAATGTTTTGCATGCTCCCTCATTTCCAGTAAACCTTTTATCCATTAGTGCTATCATACTCCAGCTAAAATGTGTTGTTTCTTTTGATATTCCAAAGGTGATATTTCAAGAGAAGGGGACAGGTCGGAGACTTGGGACTGGCACTTGGCGTAGTGGTTTATGGTACTTGGATCGTGAAGGGCTAGATTCAGCATTAATATCCATGGTAGAAGGGACAGAAAAAATGGGATCTGAGATGAGTGTTGAGGATGTGTTGATGCTTCATCACCAACGCATGGGACATTCTTCTTTTAATGTTTTGAGTCGTTTGTACCCAGTTTTATTTGAAAAGACTAATAAATTAAAACTTGTTTGTGATGCATGTGAGTTTGGCAAGCTTACTAGGAGCTCTTATGTTAGTTCTGGTCATAGAAGTCTTTGTGCTTTTGATCTGATACATTCTGATGTTTGGGGTCCTTGTTCCACAAGTTCTATGAATGGTTATAGATATTTTGTGTCTTTCATTGATTGTTTTTCTCGTGTTACTTGGTTGTATTTGATGAAAAATAAAAATGAAGTATTGATTTGCTTCAAAGATTTTCATAGATCTGTTCAGACTCAATATGGAGCTGTAGTGAAAGTATTGAGGTCTGATAATGGGACAGAGTACACCAACAGAGCTTTTGCGGAATACTTGTCAGCTCAGGGGATACAACATCAGACAACATGTCCATACACACCAGCTCAAAATGGAGTAGCAGAACGAAAGAACAGACATCTTCTAGAGGTGGCTCGAAGTATGATGATCTCCATGAATGTCCCAAAACATTTGTGGGGACAGACAGTTTTAACAGCTGCAGCATTGATTAACAGGATGCCCTCCAGGGTGTTAGAATGGAAGTCCCCATGTGAGATGTTGAAAGGAGATAATGCTGGGCTTCTTCCATTGAAGGTGTTCGGTTGCGTATGTTTTGTGAAGGACAACAGACCTTCTGTAGGAAAGCTCGATCCTAGAGCCGTGAAATGTATATTTGTGGGATATTCTGCTACACAAAAGGGTTATGTTTGCTGGAGCCCAGTAGAAAAGAGGTTGTTTGTGAGTATGGATGTGCATTTTCGAGAATTTGAACCATATTATACATCAGGGGTAACTTCACCTTTTGGTGACTTGTCTGATTCTGAAAGTATGAGACAAGAGGGGGAGAATGGTGATAATGGTGATAAGATGGAAAAAGAAAGAACAATTCCTTTCTTGGTTCCTACGTTGGTTGAGGAACATGAGATTGGAGAAGAAGAAGAGCAGGAGAATGAGGAAGAAGAGGAAGATCATGAAAATGTTAGGACTCAAACTCAAGGTGAATTGCGAGTGTATACTCGGAGGCCGAAAGAGGGTCCCATGAATGCACCAACTATACCACTTGTGCCATCAAGTCCCTTGTCCCGGTCTACCCCGACTCTTGAGACACCTACACCCACAGATCATTCCTCAAATTCAGAATCTGAAACAGGTGATATAAATCCTCTCTCTTGTTCTCATGCTCCAATAACATTGAGAAGGACTTCTCGCAGTAATGCGGGTCTTCCTCCTGATCGTTATGGTTTTCCACATGATATTGCCCACTTTGTCTCATACTCTAACATATCACCTGTACATGGAGCACTTATTGCATCATTAGACTCTATCACTTTACCTAAGTGCTGGCAGGTAGCTAAGAAGGACCCAAAATGGAAAGCAGCTATGCAAGAGGAACTTGGAGCTCTAGATAAGAATAAAACCTGGGAGATTGTATCACTACCACCTGGCAAGAAGGCAGTTGGGTGTAGGTGGGTGTTCACAGTGAAGCAGACCCCAGAAGGGAAAATTGATCGTTACAAGGCACGGCTGGTGGCAAAGGGATATAGTCAGACATATGGCATTGATTATGATGAGACATTTGCACCAGTGGCGAAGATGACCACTGTTAGGACACTCATCTCCCTTGCAGCAAATGGAGGTTGGAAGCTACACCAGTTAGATGTGAAAAATACTTTTCTTCACGGAGATTTACAGGAAGAGGTGTACATGGAAATTCCTCCAGGATTTGGCACAGCTCAAACAGTGGGCAAGGTATGCAGATTGAAGAAGTCACTTTATGGACTGAAACAATCTTCTCGAGCCTGGTTTGACAGGTTCAGGAAGGCTATGGTGGGCATAGGATATCGACAAATTAATGCCGACCACACTGTATTTGTTCGACAACATAAAGGACGCATTACAATGCTTGCTGTATATGTGGATGATATAATTATCACGGGTGATGATGAGAAGGGAATTGCTCAACTGAAGGTGCAATTGGGCAGAGAATTTGAGGTAAAAGATCTTGATTTGCTGCGCTACTTCCTTGGAATTGAGGTGGCTCGTGGAGCAGAGGGAATTGTTCTTTCTCAGCGAAAATATGTACTTGATCTTCTTAAGGAGACTGGCATGTTGGGTTGCAAGCCTGCAGTTACTCCAATTGATTCAAAGTTCAAGCTAAGTGCAGAAGCAGGGGAGTCAGTTGATCGTGAGAGGTACCAGAGATTGGTGGGTCGATTGATCTATCTGAATCACACTCGTCCCGACATCTCCTTCGCTGTAAGCGTAGTAAGTCGTGACATGCATGATCCAAGAAAAGGTCATATGGATGCAGTGTATCGGATTCTGAGGTATCTCAAAAGTGCACCAGGAAAAGGGCTAATCTTTAGAAGGAATGATCATATACTCTGACTGGGCTGGCTGTGTCGATGATAGAAGATCCACATCAGGATATTGTGTGTTTGTAGGGGGCAACTTGGTTTCTTGGAGGAGCAAGAAGCAGCCAGTAGTAGCAAGATCGACAGCAGAGGCAGAGTACAGGGCCATGGCTTCAGGGGTTGCTGAGTTGTTGTGGCTGAGAGAGCTTCTGAGAGAGCTAAAGATGGGGCAAGGAGACCAGATGAAATTATGGTGTGACAACAAATCAGCAATCAGCATTGCCAACAACCCAGTACAACATGACAGGACCAAACATATTGAAATTGATAGGTTTTTTATCAAAGAGAAGCTGGATAGTGGAGTACTCAAGCTAGGTCACGTGCCAACAAGAGATCAAGTAGCAGATTGTCTTACCAAGGGACTTAGCTCCGAAGATGTATCAAGATTATGTGACAAGATGAGCTTAGCTGATATTTTTCGCCCATCTTGAGGGGGAGTGTTGTTAAGTTATTTATAGCATTATATTTATCTATAGTATTATGTTGTTTATGGTAGTATGTTATTTGTAGAAGTGTATGGACTATTTTGTAAAAAGAACATTTTGTTGATTAATATAAAAGGGAGCCTTTGGCAACAGAGGTTTATTATCCCTAATTTTTCACCTAATTTTTTCTGATTAAAAAAAACTCTATCCTTCATTGCCACTATAAAGATAACCGGGTGTTAGGAACAAGAGAGCATGTCAGGAGATGCCAATCAATATGATTATATATTTACAAACGATGAGAAAGAAGGTGGGGATGGGAAGTGCAGAGATAAATAATAGCAGCTGCTCTCACCTCATCTCATCTATTAGACCTACCTATTCCTACAATCCTATTCCTCCTCTCAATCTATCACCTCCTTCCCTCCCCACTGTTACCTCCACAGTGCACATTTCACATACTGACCACGAGTAGAGGTAACCAACAAACTAATAAATAGTAACAAAGCACCTCATCACAAATCAGAGAGCCCAAAACCCAAGCAAGCATCTCTCTCCAATAAAACACCTCACCACATCATAAGCTAATGATTCATCCAACCTTCCTCTTCCTCCAAGGCGCATCTCATTTTTCTCTCTAACAAGAGCTTTAGCTTGAGCTTCAGAAACGATTTGTAAAGGTTAGTAAGATTGAAGAGAATTGAGAGACATGGGAACGGGATGGAGAAGAGCTCTGTGCACCTCCGTCCGACGTGATACGGCCGCTGGAGATAGCCCCAGTCCTCGGAGCTGCTCCAAGATCTCCTTCTTCTCCAATGCAAACACACCACGTGGGCTCAGGTGTCGAACCAAGTGCGAGGCCGAGGAGGAGAAGGTTGTGAAGAAGCCAGCTGCCGCGTCGGCCTCGGCGCCGTGTTCGCCCCGATCTCCATCCAAGTTTGCTCTCTTCAAGGCCTCTCTTCTCTCCAGGGTACGTACTTGTCTTTGTTTTCACATTTTATTTAGTGTTATAATTCTGTTCAAATCTGCACTTTTGTTAGTTTTTTTATTAGCTGTTAATAATTTGGAAGAGCCTTGTATGTGTGTGTGTCAGGATGGGAACGGATGAGGAAGAGAGATATTATATTCTCTTCTTTTTTAAAAAAAAAATTAAATTTCTGTGCTTCTTTTTCTCTTTTGCCTTTTCCTCTGTTTTGTTTGAGCTTTATCTTGTCAGAGAGATCTATCTAATTATTGTAGGACCAATACTTTTTCTTCTCTCTTTCTTTTTTGACTTTCGGATGTTAGGTTCGCCTGTTGTTAGGACTTAGGAGTGATACATAGAAATATGTGAAAATAGTATAGATCTATTCACATTTTTGGTTGATATTATCATATTAAATTAGCTTTCTCTTGTCTTTCATCAGGGAAGATGTGGTGTGTGTGATCAGAGTGTGAAGAGTAGGTCTAGTGGCAACATGGCTGTTTTCACGGCAGAGTGTGGACATGCATTCCATTTCCCCTGCATCTCTACTTACATGCGATCCAATCCGCTTTCCTGCCCGGTCTGCTCGGCCACCTGGCAACAGCCCCCTTTTCTCTCCTCCCTCCGTCTACAATCCAATTCTCCCTTAGCCCCTGCCCCCAAACCAAAACAACATATCTTCGATGACAATGCCGAAAACCAAACACCCCGGAAAGAGAATTCCAAACCGGTTAGTTCCAATCAAATTTACAAGGTGTATAATGATGATGAACCCCTGCTCAAATCAAGGGTCAATCATGGTGGATTCAACCCCATCCCTGAAGCAAATGAAGATGCTGAGCTAGAATTGGAATCAGAATCAGGCGATATGAATTTGGGATTAAACATTGGTGTGTTCCCTGAGGCTGCCCTGGTGTCAACCGGCCGTAAACATGGTAAATATGTGGTGTCAATCAAGGTTAAAGCTCCTCCACTTGCGAAGACTAACCATGTAAGGGCTGCCCCAGTCGACCTGGTTACCGTCTTAGATGTTGGACAGGGAATGACTGGAGACAAATTGCAAATGCTGAAACGGGCTGTACGACTTGTTATCGCATCACTTGGACCGTCTGATCGTTTATCTCTTGTCGCATTCTCTGGCACAGCCGCAAAGCGATTGCTCCCATTGCGGCGCATGTCCAGACAGGGTCAACGCTCTGCCCGTAGCATCGTTGATCGATTGGTTGTGGCAGCTGGAAATGCACCTGGTGGTGTGGCAGGCAATGCATGTATTGGTGATGCTCTAAAAAAGGCCACAAAGGTGCTGGAAGACAGGAAGGAGCGTAATCCTGTTGCTACGATTATGCTTCTTTCTGACAGACAACAGGAGATGAAGAAAGAGAGGGATTATACTGCAACACAGCAAGTATCAACACCTAAAGCAACTACGCGCTTCGCACATATGGAGATACCAATACCTGAAGAATCCAAAACACTGGAAGCTACACCAAGAAAAGAGGATGCCTTTGTAAGGTGCCTAGGCGGGCTCGTCAGTGTAGTGATGCAGAATGTACAGCTACAATTAAGCTTCCCTTGTGGCGAGATATTGTCCGTCTATTCATGTGGGGCTGGGCAACAGGCAGTGTCATTACCGGTCAGTAGTACAGGTCGAGGAGGCAGGGTTGTAACAGTGCCGCTTGGGGATCTCTATGCCGAGGAAGAAAAGGAACTTTTGCTGGAGTTAAGAGCTCCAATTCAACAACATGATCTCATGTCATTGTCAGCCAGGTGGAGTTACCGTGATCCAACTTCCCGTGAATCCATTTTTGGGCCGGAAAAACCTCTTTTGTTGCCTCCTCTGGATTGCAATATCTCATCTATCCATTTGCGTGACCTCTTTGTGACAACTCGCGCTCTGGCTGAATCAAGGAGACTTATCGAGTTAATGGACTATGCAACAGCACAGCATCTTCTTTCTTCAGCTCGATCCCTTTTATTACAGACACAAGTGCAATCTCGATCTGGATACTCTTCATTGGACCGGGACCAACTTATTGAAAGGTTGGATTCTGAGATTAAGGAAGTGCAATCACGGCGGCGGGAGGTTCGACAGGATACATTGACACCACCATATCAGTCTCTGAGGCGGCGTCCAAGAGATGAGGCAGTGCATGTTGCTGCTGCAGATGCACTGACACCAACATCGGCATGGCGGGCTGCAGAACAGCTGGCAAAAGTGGCAATAATGAGGAAGTCGTTAAATCGGGTTAGCGATCTTCATGGTTTCGAGAACGCCCGGTTCTGAGTATGCATCTTTGACTCAGAAATGGCGAGGCGCATCATTATTCCCCCCTTCAAATATTGTCTTTTTTTTTTTTTTTCCTTTTCTTCCCCTTCATCCTTGATGTATGGTTTATGCCCTTCTTCCATTTTTTATTTTATTTTTTACATTTTTTTTGCTAATCTTTTTACAAGGGAATTAGAAATCATCTGGGTGGTAGGCTTCTTTTGTAGAAAAAAGGCTTCTTTTGTAGAAAAAATAGCCTGAAGATCTCCTTAATTTTCTTCTGTACATCTCATCTGGATTTGAAGCTCTGTTTGTTTGACGAAGAAAAGGTTAATGGCTTTGTTCAAGCGTGTGCAATTTTACAATCAATGAACACTGATCAGCTTGACTGTTTTGATAATCAATCAGAATTTCTATTCGAAATGTCATGAGCGTGAACATTTTGGGCAATTTTGCTTTTGTCTGACAAAGGTCAAGCTCATGATTCCAACCAAGCATCACTAATGAAATAACCTGAACAACATCCATTTTTGTGGTCTTGCTTATCTGGGTAAATTAAATATAAAATGCTGCTACTATCGATAGCGAGCTAGAATTGTGCTATATTACTTTCCCTAAAGATATTTTTTACTACGCCAATTACATTTTTTAATTTTATTTAGATTGCAGTGGCCGTAAGCAACAAGCCAACAGTTCCTATCAATAATGCTTAATAGAGACAAACACTAGTATATATTGACAATTAAATATACATGAACTATTGGGCCCCCATATTTAAGAAATAAAAAGCCAGTCAACATCTGATTAGTTAATTGATGCCCTTCCAACACCCCACCTGCTCTCCATTAACCTTATTTATCAATTATAAAGTACTAACTATTTAAACATTTGGCGTTGTATAACCTAATATTTATTTTAGATCATTGATGTTACATGGCGCTATTTCTCTGTCCCTTTCCTATCCCTCTAAATATTATTATTCACTGCTTCCGCTGACTAGCACATTAACGGCACTATGCACATTATATATTCGAAGCCATGATGGAGAGCAAAATAGCTTTGATGATGAAGACACAACAAGATCTTAATTAAATCAAAGAATATGTTTTGAATATAAATACAGGATTAACAAAACAAAATTATAATCCAAACACCCTTCTCGCTATCGTGGACAGAGGATCTTTTGCATTATGTCCCGAATGTTTTGAAAAGTTTAAATCTTCAGTTACATCAAAAGTACCTTCAACTTGCTCAGTAGAAAGAGAAGGATCCGCAAAGCCTTCCATTGATTCATCCAACTCGAGATGCAAAAGATTGGTGTCGCAAATTTCTTTTGAATTTGTTATAAGATCCTGGACCTCCCCATCATTATCGCATTTGGGGCTCACAACCATCTCCGGCTTATCACGATGGTGATGCAACTGGTTTAATGTCCTCCATGTAACTGCATCGGGTTCCAACCCATTAGTTCTCATCTGGTTCAAAATGAAGGATGCATTCCTTTTGAGCCCCTTCTTCCAAGTATAATCAATCAATATGTTGTAATTAATGACCCCAGGATTGACCCCATTGTCGACCAATTTGTACAAGAAATCACATGCTTCATCAAATTTCTCTGCTTGGCAGAAGCCCCTAAGAAATGCTGAGTAAACAAATTCATCATGCCTTTTTGAAGGCCATATGACGTCATCCCAGAACCTCTTGGCCTTTTCAACCCTATCAGCCTCAAATAAACCCTTTATTATGTATGTATAAGTTAAACTGTCACAAGGAATCCTCTTTCTGAGCATTTCATCAAACACCTCCAAGGCTTGCTCAACCTTCTTTAGGCCAAATAAACCCTTTATGGTGGCATTGTAAGTTACTGTATTTGGTGGACAACTATGCTTTGGTACCATACTACGTAACAGATCAAGTGCCTCATCACATTGACCAGTATCAAGCAACCCACATATGATCACGGTAAAGGTGACTACATCTGGCACACAAGAGGAAAATGTACCATTAATCATATCATCCATTATTTTTCTTGCTTCATTGATCTTGCCAACCTTGCAAAAGCCGTGAATAATAGTATTTAATGTAATAATATCAGGCTGACACTGATTCTCAAGCATCCTCACCAGAACATCAAGTTGCTCACTAGAGTTTTGGACAATCTGCAATGCACTGAGAAAAATGTTGTAAAAACGCGTCTTAGTCTCTGTGTCAATCGCTCTTTCTAACATGCTCTCTAGCACATCTTTGGCCTTGGCAATATCATTTTTTCTACAAAGTGACTCCACAAGTGCTTTGTATGTCACCTCCGGTAGTGTGTACCCAAAATTGTCTCCTTCTTTCAGTAGCTGGTATGCCGTCATGCAATCTCCACTGAGACAAAGCCCATGAATTATACAATTGTAGGAGACTGAACTTGGTTTGAAGCCTCCCTTTTCCATTCTGTGGACAATTTTCACCGCACTATGAAACTGACTGTACCGGCACAAAGAATCAATCATTTGGCTGAATGCAAACTCCTCCCTTACAGAATCACCTTGTGGCATCTCTTCAGATATTCGAAAGACCTCATGAAAGAGAGCCTCATGACATAGGCACTGTATCAGATTTGCAAAAGCCGCATTTCTCACACACTCTTCTATTCCTCTCTCATCCTTCTCCTTTTGCATTTCTAGCCAGAATTGTTCCATCAACAAACTTCCCTCTAACAAATGGGCCCGTTTCCTCAACGCGGCTTTAATCAGGATACTTCGTGTAAGTAAATTTGGGAACACATTGTACTCAAGCATTTCATCGAACAGGCGGCGTGCAGCACTGAAATCCCCCAAACACGCATACCCATTTAGCACAATGGTGTATGTAGCAGTGTCAGGCAAAGGCCCAACACACTGCAACCGAAGGAGAAGGCGATGGGCATGGCCAAGGAAACAATTACAAAGAAGGTGAATTAGTTTATTAAACGTGGAAAGAGAGATACAATCGAAAGGTTTGACATGCGAGAGGCGGAGAATGAGGCGGAGCGTCAGGAGTGGAGAATTGGACTTGAGGAGAGAGTTGAGGAGAGCATTGTAGGTTTGGTTGGTGTAAGCAGTTGAGGAAGAGAGGAGGAGGAGGACGCGATTGTGCGCCTCCTCGGATCGGCCAGAGGAACAGAGTGTTTGAATGAATTGTAAAAGAGAGGCCGTGTTGGGTCGGTGGTTTGTGCAGAGAGAGAAATGCTGGTCGAGGTCAATAATACTTTGGTTGGAAGGCTGAGGTGAGAAGTGGCGATGTGGTGGTAATGGGATGAGGTGGCAGAGGCGGAGAGAAATGCCAAGGGAGGAGCGTCCCAGGAAGCGCACCAGCATTAGAAACAGAAACAGCACTGTACGATGTTAAATCTCAGATTTTGTTTTGAGGCTTTGCTTCGGCTTTGGAGATGTAAAAGAGAACCACGCCATGGACCCTTTTGTAAAACTCAAATTAGGTGTCGCGCGACATTCTGGCCGTCCGATCAGGATCCAATGAACAAGGAAGTTCCGTGCATGTAACCTAGATTGATAGGTCCGTAAAAAATGAACCGTCCAATCAAAATCAGACGGTCGTGGGTGCGCGACACATGGTGTAGCGCGTCAGCAGATTCGGATTGCCCTTTTGTACAAGAGGGATTTCTGGGTTTGAATCTCATTGGATCAATTGTAGAACCAAATAATTGTTTCCTTCCTTAATTGTGCACTGTGTTGTGGCATGAATTATTTTGAAAATACGGTTATAATGTTGGCGTATTATTTTGATTATATACTTTTGCATGTGAAAATATGGTTAGATAAACTAATTTTGAAAAAGCTTACATTTGACCTCTACAAAAATAAGACTATAATTCCCTTGTTAATCTCTCATAGTTAAAGTTTTATATTTTTAACTTAAATATTTAAAGTTTAATCTTTCGGTGGTATTTATTAAAAAAAAAAATTCTGCATCGGCATATCGGATGAATAAGAACCATGTAAATTTTTACGAGCGCTAGAAATGGTCCGGATATTTTTCTTCCCAATCATCTGACTAAAACACATCACATTGTCGGACGAAAATATTTACAAATATCAATTATACACGAATTCAAGCTAACAAAAGTGCTATTAAAGCTCTAGTAGTAAACCTAGTTGGTGAAAACCTAGGATGAAAATAGGATTCCCAACTATGAATACTAGGATGAAAATATTTTGGGGGCCGTTTGGATCGCTTAGGAATTTGGGAAAATTGCAATTCCTAGGAATAAATTTATTGGGAAGTGTGTAATTTTGTGAAGAGTTTGGATTGTTTATAATAAATTTATGATAAGAAGATGAAATTTCCCAAAATCTCATGGAAATCCAAACAGCCCCTTGATTATTTATGGTTCTCATGCAACAGGTTTTATGTTTTCCATAATTTTCCGTTGTTGTTAGTTTCTGCAATCTTGCCTCAACTATTACTCCAGGTCATCCCAGTTTTGTGTCATGTTCTTCTCAGTACAGAAAATAGGGAAATGAACGGTGCTTCTAATATTTCAGAGAGTACAAGTACTTTTTTTTTTTTTTTGTAAATTACAATTTCACGATGTATGTACAAGATGTTCATAAAAAAAAAAAACCATATTTCAGTTGCACGGCTGAATCCCACGATGTACTTGTGAGTTGGGCTTGGGCCTTCAGATTCAGTGGCTGTACAAGTGTGTTCAGTGACTAACAAAGAAGTATAGTCACTAAAAGATCTTCAACAAACAAGAAACTGAAAAGAGCATCTGATAAATCAATTTAAATGTTCAGTGAACAAATATTATTAACAATAAATGTGTCTTGACAGCTCAGTTACATTTAAGTATACAAGAAGAATAAATGCAATTAATCTACAAATTATACAAATTAGAACTTTCAGTTTTGTCCCCTCTGCCTTTGCATTTTAATCACAAAACTGTTTCTTCCCCTGAAATAATTCTAAATAATACAATTACACAAGCAACCACTAAACCACCTCGCTGAAAATGAAGCAGCCTAAATTAAATTTTAGGGTCGCCATGTTGTCTTTTGTGCCACAATTATACCCTCCTTGTCCTTGCCATAGGTCATGCGTATCTCCCAATTCAAAGATTTCAATATACTTTCTAAAGGATTCACTATTTCTACTTTGTCACGGATTATAGCCCAGCCTCCTGGCCTCAAAATCCGATCCATTTCCACTACAATGACTATAGGATGTTTACATCTGGAGATGACATCAAAGATCATGTCAAAACACAGCCATTAACACTATATGATTAGTATCATAATTTACATGAACAAGCACCAGCAGTACAAGTTCTATTTTTTTCTGAGACGCTTATTCCCTTTTAAAATTGGGAATACATGTATAACCCCACAAATGATAGGAAATATCACATTCTAAAATATCATCTAGATCCTTCCTTTCTGGGTTTTTCAAAATCATTTTTTTTTTTTTTTGAGCTTGAATACGAGGAAGAGGATAGTTTGGGAACTTGCAGACAAAGAAAAGGGAAAGAAAGGAGTATATATTTGATCAGGTAAAAGGCAAAGAGAGTATATATTTACCTATTTTTAAGGCGAGAGAAGAGATGATCAGCATGTAAAAGGTCATAAGATCTTGGATAGGTGCTAAATGGTTCACACCAATCATGGTAGACACCAAACAGCCCCCGCTCAAAAATTATAGGGAGAGTATTTGGTGCGTGCACTGGTACAACATTCATCACCCAGACCTTCTGAGATGCTAAAGCTGCCGCAAACCTTTATAAAAAGATAGCCAAATTGATTAAGTTTATGTTAAAAGACAAAAAAAAAAAAAAAAAAATCTTCACATTCATTGTATCCAATGAATCAACTAAGTGCACAGAGTTTAAACTAATACAGTATATATTCTCAGTACTATGACTTATCAGTGCAAAATTAGTAGTTCGAGGAAATTGTTCTGTAATTCAGGTCTGGCAGCATAACTCGAGGCCTTTAGCTGTGGTCCATTTTAACCAACCGGTGAACCTAAAACTCAGTTGGCAGTTATTTAGTATTGTATACTCTTCAGAATTTGTTCACTTAAAAGAGAAAGTAAAGAGGAGACAAGGCAGAGAAACAAAGGCTTAAAAATCTTTATTTTTAAATAGACGTGCAGTACTTTTCTCTATAGATGGCTTACAAAATTCAAATCCATGACTAAAATGTTTGATCAGTCAATCACATGCAATACTACTTTCTGTCTGAATGTTGTTCATTTGTAGTTTAATTTTTTTTTTATGGGTGGGTTGAGATTATTTTATAAGCACATGCTACAGTAAAATAAATTGAAAGTTTGCACCTGTAATCCCATTAAAATTGCAAAAAAGAAATAACCTCCTTGTCCAATCATTCAAAGGCAACAAACCTATTTAAAATCAACTAGGAGAGTACCGATGAATCAAATAAATGGAAGGCTACATCTCACCCGCCATAAACTGCTTTCATATCCATGACATTCCGAATTGTTGACCAGTCAATGCCCAAGCCATTAAGGTACGATTTCTCAACTACAGCTTTCCAATGGTCTTGGTCGGCATGCAACCTCCCTTGCAAGTCTCCTAACCAATCAGGATAAGTGAACAGTCTGTTTGGCCACTCTGCAGGCCAGTCACTGCCTCTTTCTTCAATTGCAGCTGGTACTCTGTGTAAACATGTGTTTATTGGAGTATACCTGAAATTTTACATAAATAGATATTAATTTATTAACTAACAATAAGCAAAAACCTATATCTGCGGGCTCACTCGTGTTTGATCATAAAGGTTTTCTAGGAGACGACATTCAAAATTTCACATGTTTGCAACTGATTCCCGGGACTTATGAAATAAAGACGAACAAAGGTCTTCTGATATAAATGTTTTCAATTAAAAGTTACCAACCATGCCATTTTCAGGGAGATCTATTTCCAGCCAATTCCCAGGCAAACTGATCAAGAAAATTAAGCACCATTTTTGTATATGTGAATCATGAAAAGGTTTGATTGATTCAATAATAGATAAACTGGGACTTTTTGGTCTTTTTGTGGTTCACTCTATATTCTCTTTAACATTTCAGCATTCCTTGCAAAAGATCCAAAAAAAGCTGGGTGCTAATTTCAAACATTTGAAATGTAATGTTGTATACCATAAAATGTAAAAAATGCAGCATGCCTTGATTGATATGAAAAAACAAATATAGCAAAGCAAAGCTAGAGAATCTATGTTACCAAAGAAATCTACTAAACCAACTATATTATATTGGGACCCAAGACTGGACTGCAAACAAGTGTTAACCTATTAAGCCAAAGATCTAAAACTTGAAATTGTCTATAAACCCAACTGAAAAAAACAGTATTTTGAGATGAATGGCATGAAAACAACAAAGTACTATGGCCACCCCCATGCAACATTATATATATATATCACATTTCTCCAACAAAACATTAAGTATGACCTAGAATTCTCTTTCTAATTGTATGAAAGGTTTTAATTGCCTCTGTATCATCACAATGCAGACATGCAAATAACACCTGATTTTGTTTTTAAACAGCACCATCAAAATATCAATGTTGCCCACAAGATGTAGGAATGATCATGCAAGCGAGTAGGTACACATCATTTAGCCCTTTCCTATATAGAACATCATGTAAATTGTAACCCTATATTTTTAATGAAACAACAAAGTTGCCATCTATATCCCCCTTTATCCAATTTTCAAAATAAACAGCCACTAAATGCTTGAGGCAAAGAAATTATCACTGTGAGTATTCCTTGAAGAAATGGTAGGAAAGGGTGGAAATTGTACCAAGCTATGTCCGGTTTCTCATCCTCTTTGCAGAATGGAGGATTTTTGCTTCTTCTTAGTGTAAATATGTCATTTGAGGCCGGTCTTTGATAAACCCTTACTCCCATCTCACTTTCATCATTGGTTTTGTGTGCTAATATAAGCCAAGATATTGATGCCAGTAACTTTCTCATACCTGGGAAAATTGGGAAACAGCAGAATCGTAGAAATGACTGTTATCATCAAATCTCTCTGATCTACTATTATGCATATCTAAGGACCTTAGCATACAGCTAATGAAACACGGCCAAACTTTTCTGAAGTTTCATACAAAACCTGAACTAATCAGAGGAACAGACCTGGCCTGAATACTATTAAACTGGAACCTTATGCATTGATCTGCACAATCCAACTAACTTAAAACTCCAACAATCCCATGACTCAATTCACCAGTAACTCAAAACTAGCCCATGACTCAATTGACCTGTTACTCAAAACTGATACAGATCTTACCTACAGAACCTGACCATCTGGAAATTAACCTTTCCAGCTTGAAGATATTTAAAAAATAAAATAGATCTGACCCAATAAATGACTAACCTGGATCTCTAAATCAGCTCCTTTGTGAAAAAAAGGAAACCCAAAATAGCCCGCATACTGAATCTAACTTAACTGGGGTTCTACTTGATTCAGAAAGACCAACATTCCAAGCTGCACAATGATCTGACTTGGAAAATCCTAGACCAGAAAATCTGGAATCCAAACCAAAACACTACCCCAGATCTGAACTTCATTTAAATACCGAACCAAACTAGACAATTGCTTATCACCTTTATCACTGCACATGTAGTGCTATCTTTAATGTGTATTTGCATCATACACAATGGCTATACATGATTTGTTAGAAGTTGCACAATTTTTGTCTAGAGCATACAACTTATTCTGTGTGATGTTCATTTTTGGCACAGGTGTTGGGGGGGGGGGGGGGGATCATTCAATGAAATAACCTTTGTTCCTGTAAAAAATCTCAAATTACCTTGTTCGGTCTCAACATCTCCATGCGTAGTGGAAGAAATAAAGTAACCACCTGGACGCAAGATTCGATTCATTTCTAATAATAACTTCCCACCTGGTAAAATATATAACAGAAATTATTATTATGGCAGGTTTTTCAATGCTTATTAGCACATCAACCCTTTTGTTTTTTTCCCTTCTTTTACTTTCAATAGAATACTTGAGAAGCAAAACAAAGTTCAAACAAAGTTTATTGCAAAATTGGTGCTTCTTGGGAACCATTGCTATAATTAGGGAACCAAAAGAAGTACTTGAGAAAAGCTCTAAGTAATTAGATATTAATTTAAATCAATCAATGATAAGTACCATCATGGTGCCAAGCTATATTACAATCTCCACAATGGATAACATCAAAAACTCCGCTAGGGAAAGGGAGCCGTCTTGAACCCAAGCTGCCCAAAATGGCAGGCATGCCTCTCTCAAGCGCCACCTGAGCTAGGTCGGTTTGGTCATTTGCTAAAGCAAGTGTTACTACCAAGACACTCTTCTCTAATAAAGTAGCACTGAAACTGGCACCGATGCATCCTATGTCAAGGACTACACGAATATTCTTCCCCCATTCTAAGTCTGGTACCACCTAAATGAAGAAAACCACAATGACAATTTAGATGAAAGAAATTACATGTCCTACCTTAGCCTAAAAATATCACGTGCAGATGCCCCTTATAATGTGGAAAAATATTTCAAGTACCTTCCTCTTCCTAGGCTTTGTCAAAAAAATGCCAAGGCTACCACTTGTTTATCACTAAATCATTGAGAGGGAAATGTAACTTCTGGATTCTAATTGTTTGGGAAGACATTGATTTTCAATGGTTTAGAGTGACATATCATATTAAAAAAGAGTACATTCTTACTTCTTCGATGAAGTCAAGATATTGGTTGGCACCACCTTTGAATTCAGATTGCTCTTTAGGAAATTCCAAATGATCTCCAGAAATCTTTAACCAAGAATGAGATTTTGCAAATGATGATAGTTTTGGATGGACCACATTACCATACCATATCTGAAAAAAAAAATTAAAACATATGATTCATATCACAAGAAGATAGCTGAAGTACTATGCACAGCATGCCATGGTTAGTAAGCTGTAACATTGCAAGGGTGTACTAAATAAATCCTCATCTTGTCTGGATTCCTTTCTGCTTTCTGGTCCTTTCCAAATTCAACAACTGTTAGGGTATGGAAGTTTACTTTAAAGCTTTACCATAGTGTTTCATAATAGTACTGCCGTACTGGTATGAACAAGAAGGGCAGAAAGTTTTACAAATAATTCAAACTCTTTTAGTAAAAAAATACCAAACTAACCACTCTCCTACATTTATATATGTAATGTCAAACAAAAGAAGCGCACTTTAGGGATCTAAATTATCTGCCAACCTTGGATTTTTCAGGGAACCAAAAAATCCCCCCACATTATGATTTATCTTTGATTCTTCAAATTTTTAGTTAATTCAAATCTATGGGCTGACCCTTATTTTTTACCCTTCAAAAATTGTAATTTACTTTAGAAAAATATTAGGTGCCTCTTGTTTGCCACCCCATTTCACCAACCACCTATGATTGGTCGGTGCACCATATCAATGTCCATTTACCTTCGATTCTCTCTCTGGCCATGGTAAAGGTTCCCTGTATCCCTTCGGTAAGGAAACAAGACACATGACTGGTGTGTGTGGACAGCTTCTCTCATGATGCCTTTGATGGGCATCAGACTCAAAATCCCAACACGGTATGTAATTGTGCCCGCTTTTCATCCCACATTGCTTCCAGTGATACTGAGCCGACGGGTCGAACAAAGGCCCAACCTTTTTGTTCTTTTTGTTTTGACTCTTTCTGTTGTTATCAGTTTCTCCTCCATCATCTTCATCTCCTTGGGGATTTGTATTCACATCCTCTTCGATTGGATTTTCATTTTCATCTTTTGTTTCTTCTAAGATTTGTGCATCTCCTTCCTTTATTTCTGTCAAGGAAGCCAGAGGATTGACCAATTTCCATTAGTGTGGTAGTCAAGTCTTGTACTAGTGTTTTCCTTGACAGCTGCTGTCAAGTTTTCGGAAAAAGAAAAAAAAAAAAGTCTTGTACTAGTGTTTAAATAGACTATAGGGAACTTCCTTTTCACCAGCACTTATAGTGGTATATTCCATTATATGGAAATCCATGTATGTATAAATGTCTAACTACAGAAAAGCATAAATACTGAACTATATATTAAGGTCTCAGAAACCCATTACCTAAAATAGTAACCAGATTGTACAGGCCAATGTACCCAATTGGTTTGGTCCTATCTCGGAATGCATTGTGTGCCAGCAACAATCCGGCACCACCATATTTAAATACCTGACCAGTACGATACTAGGCATCAAAAGAAAAAGATAAAAAGAATGGACAGGAATTGTTGGTTCAGTACCTGCTTGCTCCTCTTTGTTCTCTCCTTCCCCTTCTTCCTCTTTCTTATCTTCTTCTTCTCTCTCTTCATTCACCTTTACTTCTGTCCCATTTCCCTTCAATTTTTCCTCTTCTGGCTTTGACACAGCCACAGTCATATTCGACTTAATTCTCTCCAAGCTGGCATCTTTCTCTTTATTTCTCTCCTTCCTACCAGGTGGTAATTTGGATTCTGGTTCCAAAATCTCTCCTTCAAAGCTGTTTCTGTTAGTAGCTACCTCCTCTTCAGTGGAGGTGGGAGAAAGCGTAGACCAGACCACAGCAAAGGAGAGACCCAATACAATCGCTATACCAACCTTGGCTGCGAACCCAAGAGGTCCCTTCCTTGGGATCTGCTTCAATTTTGCAACCGCCATTGATATTGATCATGCAAAGAAAGGAAGAAGGAGAAGAAATAGAAATGGCGAGAGATCCAGCTTGGGGTTGGGGGAAGGTCGTATTGCAAAAAAGAGCAAAAAAGAGGTTGGTTAAATGTAAAATGGGTGGTTGGTCTATGTCAGTTTGTTGAAAATTGGAAATAAAGTTAAGAAAATGGGGAAAGGCAGAGGAGCACTGAAGTGGAGAAGTGGTTGACAGTGTGCTTGCTTCTCTGACAAGTGACAATGAGCGACAGAGAGAGAGAATGAAAGGCAGCCGACCGAGCGAGAGAGAGAAGAGAAGAGTCTGACTTACTCTGTAACATCGTGTAGCGAATGACTGGAGATCTTTTACTAACTCGATTTACCGTTTTATTTGGACATTTACTAGAGTAAACCAGAACTCAACACAAAGGAGAAACGGTCCTTTTAAGTGTTTTTTTTTTTTTTAAATTTATGTTTTTTAGTCTACTTGAACTATCCACTTCAGTGCGTATATTGTATTGTATAAGAAAAATATATGCATCCGTCAACCCAAATATACGGACCTACAATTGGCCTGTTTACCTAATTAAATTTTATTATTATTATTTTAGTAAAGAGCCTGTTTACACTTAGCGTAATACCTAATCCACTACCAGTCTATTCTATTCTTTGTCTATTCACTTTTTGGTTAGGAGAAACAGAGCCATTGGTGGTCAACCGTTAGCTGGTCGGATACAAACGGTGTTTTTATTTGGAAGGAATACTTAATAAAGATCTTTCTTCATTCTTATTCTATATTTATATTACCATGATTTGAACAATATAAACTGATATTAGAAATAGAAAGTCAAATTTAATTGAGGAATGATTTTGCTCAAAAAGCTGAATTCGCCACCAACTCTTTGAGCCATATGTCAATTTTGTGGCATTAAATTCAATACAATTTAAATTTTATTTGTAAATTTTATTCATGGTTCACATTTTCCAAAAAGAGATAATATGGTGCAATACGATTGGTGGACGAATACGGAATTGTTTTTATTTTTTAAATGTTTATTAATAGACTTCAATCTAATTTCCTGTTCTTTTCTTTGGGCTCAGCGACTCTCCTATATAAAAATAAAAACAGATTTTACGAAAATCAAAATTATGTCAAATGAATCAAGTAATTTGTATTATTTATTAAAAAAACAACTGCATAAATTAAGTTGGAGATACGTCTGAGTTATTTTGGTACACCAAGGATTATCAATCATCTGCCTCACGAGCAAAAGATAAAAATGGTCTCACATCGGAAGACATGGATTTGAAAAAAGAAATTAATAATACATCAATTAGAGATCGTTTGTAGTGAAATTTAATTTAGATGGTAAAGAGAGAGAAGTATTTTTAATTTTTTATGTATGTTATTTGTCTTGATTGATGAGAGAAATAAAATTACTTGACTATGAAGAGTGTTGGCCAATAGAAAATTTACATGTTTAAGTACGTACATCATGCCTCACCTTCTCCTATTTATAAGGTTACTACAGTCATATTATCGTTGCATGTTCATTATCCAATTCTCTACCAGACTACCACTTGCTAAAGCAAAGATAACTTAAGTACGGTGTAAATCAATTAGAATTTCAACGGTAATTTTCCATTAAATAAATGGGCCATATAGTGCTCAATTAACGGATAAATGTGAATGCGATCCTTTATGAGCAACGGTCAGAAAAGCATTAATTCAACCTTTAAAATCAGTTGGCTTACTCAAAGTTCGAAATTTTCAATATAATAGTTAGTTAAAAAATAAAAAAGTCCAGATTATTTATTCAATCTACCATCGGAAAGGTTCAATTGGATAAATATAAATATCATGAAATCAAGTCAATGAATAAATTTTTTTTAAAAAAAAAAAAAAGAGACAGAGAATCTGACAGAGAGCAATAAATAGTTCAAGGAGCCAAGTGGGTTAAGATTAAGTTTGAGACCCAAGTTTTGGGGCACCAGAATAAAATCAACACAAACCCAAAACCAAACTTGTTGGAAAGCGCAAAAAAAGTGCATAAACATATCCAATCTAAAGCTGGTGGCCCAGGTTAAGTTCCAAGCAGTCTGCTCCTCTCTCTCTCTCTCTCTCTCTCTCTCTGACACAGTACCTGAACCAAGCACCACCGTGTAATTCCTACAACGCTCAAAAACATTAGCTAGCTCACACTCACGAGTTCTGTGGTTCTCTCTCTACATTTCCTATCTTTGTATATATTCTATTCTACATACGTTTGTACGTACCTTTCCTCTTTCAGCCTTCCCCGACCTTTTTCTCTTTCAATCTTAAATCCTTAATTTCTGTGTGGTTCTCTTTCCTTATCCCCTCCTTTCCTCCTCTATACCCTACTTAACAATCTCCAACCATGCACTCTCTTCTCTTCTCCAATCTCCATGGCAGAAGAAGAGAGAGCCACATCATCAGATGCCAACCAGTTCACTCTGCGTGACTTGGTTACATCCGATGAGGTCAGGGAGATTCATCTGACAATTGACAAGGAGTGGGGACCACTCCAGCAGAGTGCCAGGCAGACTGCTGCTATACGTGCGTTGTGGGGCCATGTCGTCAAAGACCCGTTGGCTGATGTCTTAGCTGGGGAGCGATTGTTGCAGGGGTTGTATGAGAAAATGAAAAGGGACAGAATGAGCAACGCGAAGGAGATATCTGGTGTGATGCTTGCCATAAGGACATTATGGTTTGATGTGAGGCTTGAGGCTGCAATTGAGGCTTTTGGTGGTGGCCATGTTCAATTAGTGCTGTTAGGTGCAGGTTAGCTTTCTAAGAACAGCTTTAAGTTGCAACAGTTTGGGACTGCAGTAACATTTTCAACAATTAAAACATGATGTGATCAAGTGGAGACGGTATCTTCATTAAAAAACTGACCAATATCTACTTTCGCATAGTTGAAATTACATTTAAACCAGAGGAGGGGTGTGTGTTCATACACTGTTTTTTGAACTGACCTGATAAAGATACTGTCTCCACTTGATCATGTCATTTAACCAATATTCTGCATTAAAACATTTTGCTGATACATATTCCTTGCCATTATAACAGGAATGGATGCAAGAGCATATCGATTAAGTTATCTGAAGAATACCACCATATTTGAACTCGATTTTCCAGACTTACTACAGCTCAAATCTGACCTGATTAAGCAAGCAATAGCATCCTCTGATAACCAGACGGGCCGACTAACTGTCTCATCTGACAAACTGATTCATGTACCAGCAGATCTACGCAAACCCAACTGGCTCCAGATGCTAAGAGACTCCGGTTTTTCACCAGGAACCAACACAGTTTGGCTACTCGAAGGGATTCTGTATTATCTCTCGCATGATGATGCAATGCAAGTGCTAGAAACCATTGGGCATGCACTTGAAAAGACTGCACATACAGTGCTTCTTGCAGACATTATGAACAAGTCGGCAGTGTCGTTATCTAATGATATATACCAATTTTATAGTGATTGGCCTGACCAACTGTTACCGCGCTTTGGCTTTTGCAATGTCAAAGTGTCGCAAATTGGAGACCTAGATGCAAACTTCGGATTGCTAACTGATCCTGAAAATTTGTTTGAGAGGCGAAGGAAGATACCTAGATCAGTTGATATTGACCCACTAGATGGATCGCCATGCTGCCGTCTTTATTTCGTGGAGGCAACTGGGTCTCCATTGGGTTAGGATAGCTTACAGGAAGGATAAGTATGTAAAGATTTTTTTTTTAACTTTAATGTAAAATAAGTATTCATGATTGTTTGTTTTGCTACAGCTTTTTATGGTTTTGGCATTTTTGCAATAACACCATAGTATTCCTCATTCGTGGTGATTGCAATGCGATATAAACAAGCATTTGTATCACCAAAGAAGCAAGAGCAAGTTTTATGCATATACAATTTGTGGTCTTATTCTTATCTAAAGAAAAAAGAACAGAAATAATATAGGATACAATTCCTATTCTTAAGATACAGATTATAAATTTCAGATCCCTAAGCAGTTCTTTACTCCTTGTTCAAATTTATCAAGCACGGAGATAGTGTCTATTAATCCATCTTCTATTCTCTTTCTGCATAAACAAATAAAGTTTATCTCAAACATAAATGATGATGGTACGTGTGCAACTTTTTATGGTACTTGCCTAGTTGGTAATTCAGAGAATGTCCAGAATTAAATGGGTTTAGCCACTGACGGACTGACCTATCAGTGGAGAGTTCAAAGTTGCTAGTTCCTATAAGGCTTCCAATATCCGAAAATGATCTGCATGATTACAGTATATCCACATTACTATAATGAATAATGAATATTATGAGTACTGAAAAAATAATTGGAAGGAAACAGGAAGTTCTGTAGAAGCAGACTCAAGACTCAATTCTATCTGACTTAAATGCCCTTTTACCTTTTCCCCCCTTTCAACATAATATGAGAAAAAACATGTTTTTCTATTTGGAATCAACTAGAGTAAAGGGTCTTCAAAAAGGTTTCAAAAGCATTTCATCTACATTTTATAATGAATGCTTAGTTATCTACATTAACTGATGCACAGATTAACAATTACATGTAGCCCAGTTGGGTTGATTCAGATGATATAAAAAGCAAAAGGAGCATTTTAGGTGCAATAGATGAGGTGAGGTGCAACCGTTAAAAGTTAAAACACATTCAAAAGATAATGAAATAAAAGTAAAATGTTACCTGATTAGCTGATTGAGGCTGGCCTCCGCCTCTAGCTTAACAGGATCCTTGTCATCAAGCAAGGAAGAGGCATTCTTTAGTACCAGACTGAATGTGCAAACCTGAAAAAAAAAACAATGCGGTTCGACTCAAGGCCAGTACTGATACAGCACAACTGCTTTCCAACACTTTACCAGCTAGGGATTTCTCATTGATGTTATTTCTGGGACATTTTTGCTTCACAAGATATTGGTTATATCAGGCACTAGCCTGTATCGTACAGCTTGATAAATACTTCTAATGGGAGTAATTATCAAATTAAGAGGTAGTCCCTTCCTGTATCCTTTAAAATGAATTACAAAATAGAAAAGGAATTGTTAAACCTCAACTCCTGTCTGAGATTGAAACGCCACGATTGAGTTTCTTTGGTTTGGTACACAATCTCTTGTAGCAGAATTAAGCAAATCTCGGACCTCGTCAACCTCAAACGGCCCACTACTCTCTAGTAAAGGTTAAAATTATGCTTATGTTTAAACTAATAGCAGAATGCATCATCAAATATTAAGAGGAGATGATTACTTAATAATTGGTAGGCCTTTTCAAGTGTCTGATGAGAGGCCTCGATCGGCGCCATCACATACTTTGAGGTTTTCTTCTTTTGTTCCCTTAGCCATTCTTTTGGTCCAGCTTTGAAATTAAATTAAGAAATTAATATCTTCATAAACAATACAATAACTACATTACAATCATGCATTAAAACTAAAGCGTGGATCAATGTCATACAAATCCCAAAGGAGAAAGCTGAGGCTGAGCCAGGGGAAGCTACAGAAGGGAGAAGGAACAGGACAAGCGCTGCTCGGCGATTGGTAGTCAATTGAGCTAATCTATTGGTTGGTTGGATGGAAACGGTGCTGCCCACGTTGGAGCAGATCCGGCGAGGCTGAAGGAGTGGAGCTAGAGAGGCAGTGGCTGGATGGATAACAACTTTCATGGCGACTCTGTTTCAAATTTTAGATTTCTTTTTTTTTATTTAAGGCCTTGAGTTTTAACATCTGGGCTTTTTTAGGCCTTTTTGGGCCTGTTAGGGGTTCACAAAACAAACACCTTTGTACGTTGTAAGCTTGTAATGGAGTTTGTATTTATTTTTTTTTTTTGTATTTTATTTTGGGAGAAAGTTTGTATTTTTGTTAATTTGCATGATGTGATAGTGTTGAATTTTCTTGTGAATCACATGCTTATACAAGGGGGAAACAACCACCACTTAATGTTTTCCAGCAAGACTTATTCCATAAATAAAATTTAGTTGTAAATGTGCTTATTCTTTGCTCATAAAATATCCCAAAAGGGAATTCCAGGCTAACAATTCTTATCCAAAAAGAGAGGTGGGCACAGTTTTATATGTCCAAGTTGGTCCGAATCATGCATCGCATGATTCTCATCTCACAACCACTACCACTAGAGAGTACTCAGAGTAGTGACGAAAAGAGATTATGCTTTAATTAGTTCCTTCTGTTAAGCCCCCTATTAAGCCCCCTATTAATACTTTTACTACTGTGTTGGCTTTATTTCATCTCTGGACAGGAGGGCCAGCTACTTTTGCCGAGCAGCTGAAACATGCTCAAGTTATCGTGGTACCGGCTGACAGGCAAGGAGATCAAGCAATTGTTGCGGCTCCACTGGTTCAAGCTCGTGGAATAACCGTGGGCGAAAACCACCAGCACATTGGCATTGATGGCTCTCAGAGGGTGCAAAGTTCTTTTGAAGAAGATGAGGACCTTCTTGGAGATTGATTTAGAGTGTTGCTTTGTTTCATTTTTGAACTAGGGGTAACTTTGGGTTTTGATCTGGTTGTGATTACTTTTGGATGTTTTTTCTTTTATTTGCTCAGCATTATCTGAGTTTGTAATGACTTTGGTACGTTTTAATTAATTCTCTCTAGGCCTCCCTGCTTGGGAGTCTGCTTGATCAAAAAAAAAAAAAAGTTCCTTCTGTTAAAAACAGTATCTAAATTGTTATGGAAATTATCTCTATATTTTATTGATATTTTTCTTATTTTACAAATAGTATACACGGGACTTATATAGGTACACAGTGTATCGTTATCTTCTCAACTAGCCGTTATATTTTCTAACGTTCATATTGGACCATTGATAATTTACTTTTTTACCCCTATCTATATTTATTTTCAACACTCCCCCTCAAGCTAGGATTATAGATATCTATTAATCCTAGCTTGCTAACTATGTCTTCAAATATTTTTGGAATGAGTCCCTTAGTGAAGATATCGGCCAATTGATCTTCACTCTTCACATATGGAGTCTCTATCTCTTTTGCTTGGACTTTCTCCCTTATGTAATGACAATCAACTTCAATGTGTTTAGTTCTCTCATGAAACACCGGATTTGAAGCGATGTGTCGTGTCGAGTTGTTGTCACAAAACATCTTCATCGGCTCACGTATTGGAATATGCAAGTCTTTGAGCACTTGTTTGATCCAAGTGAGCTCACTTGCGGTGGATGCCATGGCTCGATACTCCGCTTCTGCACTAGACCGAGCCACGACATTTTGCTTCTTGCTTTTCCATGTGAATAAATTTTCGCCTACAAACGTGCAATAGCCAGTTGTCGACTTTCGATCGAAACTTCCGGCCCAGTCTGCATCGGAATAGCCACACACATTATTAGAATTATTGTTTTTAATCCATATACCCTTTCCGGGTGATTTCTTAAGATATCTCAAAATTCTATCAATTGCATCTAAATGTGGTTTTCTTGGTGCATGCATAAATTTACTTACTTGGCTTACCGCATAGGATATGTCCGGCCTAGTTACCGTTAAATATATCAATTTTCCTACAAGTCGTTGGAATTGGTTGATGTTTTTTAACGGATCACCATCTTCGGAATTCAATTTGGTATTGCTATCAATTGGGGTAGAGGCCGGTTTTGAACCAAGTTTACCGGTTTCTTTCAAAAGGTCTAAGGTATACTTTCTTTGGCAAATAAATAAACCTTTGGTAGAATGAGCTATCTCAATGCCTAAAAAATATTTAAGTACTCCTAAATCTTTTATTTCAAATTTTTCTCTCAATTGTTTTTTCACATAATTAATTTTTTCTAAATTATTTCCGGTAACAATTATGTCATCCACATAAACAAGAACAACGGTAGTGTCATTATTTTCATGTTTTGAAAAAAGTGACATATCGAAATGGCTTACTTTAAAACCACAAGAAATTAAATAATGAGATAATTTTCCATACCAAGCCCTTGGAGATTGTTTAAGTCCATAAATGGATTTTTTTAACCTACAAACAAGGTTAGTGTTTTTTTCTTTTTACATGACCCGGTGGTAGAGTCATGTAGACTTCTTCTTCAAGATTTCCTTGAAGAAAAGCATTTTTTACATCCATTTGATATAGTTTCCAACCATTATTAACCGCTATTGAAAGCAAGATTCTAATAGTATTCATTTTTGCAACGGGTGCAAAGGTCTCTTGATAATCAATACCATAAGTTTGAGTATAGCCTTTGGCAACCAATCTAGCTTTATACCGTTCTATGGTACCATCACTATTATATTTGATTTTATAAATCCATTTGCATCCAACGGCCTTTTTATTTTTTGGTAATGGTTCAATGGTCCAAGTATTATTTTTTTCTAAGGCTTGAAGTTCTTCCTTCATAGCCTTACGCCATATTGGTTGGTTTATGGCTTCTTCAAAATTTTTTGATTCTTCATTTTGGGATATTTCACTTAAAAAAGTGCGATGGTTATTGGTTATTTTATCATAAGAAATATAATTTTGAATAGGATATTGAACCTCGTAGGTTACAAAATCTTGTAACCTTGCCGGTGGTTGAGTGGAGCGTGTGGACCGTCGTAATGGAACCTCTTGTTCCGCACTTGCACTTTCTTCTTCTTCAATGCTTGTGTTTTCTTCTTCTTCGGTTTCACTTTGAGTGTTATTGTCGATATTGTCATGTCCCTCTTCTTGTTCATTTCCTACAAAAACTTTCTCACTACCTTGATTAGAAATTATGGGAAGGACAAAGTCATTTGTGGAAATATGGTTATCAAGCTCTTTATTATTATTTTGAAAATATGACTCATTTTCAAAAAAGTAACATCTCTTGAAATATAAAATTTATGATTTTTTGGATCGTAACATTTATAACCCTTTTTTTGAGAAGAATATCCTAAGAAAATAGTTTTAATAGAAGTATAGTCTAATTTATCTAATTTATTTGTATGAACATAACAAATACATCCAAAAACTCTTAAGTGATTGATATTAATTTTTCTTTGGTAAAGAACTTCTAAAGGACTTTTATAATTCAAAATAACACTAGGTAATCTATTTATTAAATAAGTAGCGGTAAGAACGGCATCCGACCAATAAATTTTTGGAACATTATTTTGAAAAAGTAGAGCTCTAGTTATTTCAAGTAAATGCCTATTTTTTCTTTCGGACACACCATTTTGTTGAGGAGTATAAACACAAGTAGTTTGATGCAAAATTCCTTTTTGTTTGAAAAAATTATAAAAATTGTGATTTACATATTCCAATCCATTATCGGTTCTAAGAATTTTGATTGTAGTGTTATATTGATTTTCGACCATATTTGAAAACTCTTCAAATTTAGAAAAAACTTCACTTTTTTGTTTTAGTAAATATAACCAAGTCACACGTGTAAAATCATCTATGAATATGACAAAATACTTAAAACCATTAAAAGAATCAACGGGAGCGGGTCCCCAAACATCGGAATGAATTAAATCAAAAGGTTTTTTACTTTTACTTTTTGAAGAATAAAAAGGAAGTTTTGTGTGTTTAGAAAATTAACACACTTCGCAATTACTACAATCTAAATTTTTAAAATCAAAGAGACACTTCAAAACTTTATCGGAAGGATGCCCAATTCTTTTATGCCAAAGATTGCTCAAACCATCGTTCTTAATATAAAAATTAGTTTTTTGATAATTTAAAACATAAAGACCATTTTCTAACAAACCTTCACCAATGATCTTCTTAGTTTTCAAATCCCGAAATAAAACATTTTGATAAGAAAATTTAATTTCACAATCTATTTCTTTTGAAATTTTTCGTATAGATAATAAATTCGAAGTGCAATTTTTTACATGTAAAACATGTTTAATTTCTTTAGAAAAGAGCTCAATTGAACCATATCCACAAATTTTCATTTTTTCACCATTTGCAACAATCACATAGTCCTTATTCTTACTAGTTTGATAATCATACAAAATATTTTTATTCCCGGTCATATGGTCGGTTGCACCCGAGTCTAAAATCCACCTATCGTATTTTTCGGTGAAGTTTACCATTTTGAGTCCTAAGTTGGTGCATTTGTAAGAATCGTTTCTAATTGCTTGGTCCCCGATACAAATGTGATTTTGGCTTAAATCTAATTCACTAAAATTTTCACCAGGTTTAATATTGAATCTATTCATTTGCGTTTCATGACCTGGATTAGATAAATTAAATGAACCTTTATTTTCAACTTCGTTGGAGAGATGGACCACATAATTGCATAGCTGGTCCAGCAACTTATTCAACCGGTTCTCTTGGTTTAATTGGGCCTGATGTGTCCCTGTTGCAGATCCCATTCTCTCCCCCTTACACGAACCTTCTTCTTCTCTTATCTTCTCGACAGCGTCGCCGCCTTGCTCTCGCTTCCCTCTTCGAGTCGGCCGAAGGTATGGGTAGAGAAACCAGCAATTTTCTTCCTCGTGACCACTCCCCTTGCAATGGTTGCACGAATTGCCATTGCTGGTGACTTCTCCCACTTCTCTTTTTTCACGACTGGAACTAGGGTTTTGCGGGCCACCGGTATTTTTGCCTTGCTCGACAGTAACCGGCTGATTATTGCTCAAGAATCTGAGGAGATCAATCTTAGGTATGTAATTTCGAGTTTGATTGGAGTTTGAATCGGGATAATTGGTTTTGACTCTTTTTACGACTTGAGATTTTTCTTGTTGTTTCACTGAGCATCTCTTTGTTGTTGATTGAACTGCATTTCTTTCAGTCCGCTCGTCATTTTTGTGGTTGTCGCTGCTGGACTTGACCACTATTTGTGCCCATGAGAGATTACTCTTCTCTTCAATTGGAACACTAGTGAATTTGGTTGAAGAGGCCTCAGACGCTGCCGAGTGCTGCTTTCCTTGGTCTCTTGCCATCATACAACTCTTGTATAGATTCTTGATTTTGATTACGGAAGCTTAATCAGTATTCGCTCTGATACCATGTTAAAAACAATATCTAAATTGTTATGGAAATTATCTCTATGTTTTATTGATATTTTTCTTATTTTACAAATAGTATACACGAGACTTATATAGGTACACAGTGTACCGTTATCTTCTCAACTAGCCGTTATATTTTCTAACGTTCATATTGGACCATTGATAATTTACTTTTTTACCCCTATCTATATTTATTTTCAACACCTTCCCTCTTCTTTTTCTTAGCCAGACAAAATCATAAAAGGAATTTTTCCAGATGAACTTTCATGCGTATAATCTTATTTCAAATAGGAAAAGGTTGATAATGACCGATTGACCGTACGTATTAGATTGTTACAAAAAAAAAAGCAGTTTAATTATCAATAATACGCACAAAGAATATAAGCAATTCATGATTAAAAGCCTAGAAACGTGGAAATCACCTCCCATAAACTCAAGGGAATTTTTTTTTTGTTTCGTTTTTTTTTTTTGCAACGTAAAAAAAAAACATTTAAACTACCTTTTGCAAAATTTGATCTGTTCATATCAAAATCTTATTGCATACCAAAAATATTTTTACTATTTTTAAAAAAATTATCTAAATAATTATGGACCATCCAAAAGTAATAGTTTTTAGAAAATCGTAATAGAATAGTTCAAAATTAAAAAAAATAAAATTTGGTTGGCAACGATATTTCAATTCAGATCGATCGTTTAAGATTTAGATCATGAAAAAATAGCCGAAAGTAATCACGTCATCTTACTTTGGAAAGTTTCGTAGCATGAATATCCCTTCAATAAACGAACACCTTTAATAAATTTTTACACGACTTAGAATGTAGATTCATTTATTGTGTCAGTGTACACTTGTTAATGTATTGTATTTTTAGTAATACTTAATACACAACTATGATAACTGTTTTGACCAAGCCAAATACATTTTCAAAGGTATCAGATAACTACTTTAATATTCCGAACCTATTTTCAAATTTCTAAAAGATACACCTGACAATTATTCTTTGTTTGACAAAAAAGAACAGGGCAACAAATTCGCATATGCTGAAGGTGCCTGGAACCATTGGAGAAAATGTCAGATATACACAGCTCACAGTAAAAAAGTTGCAGGTTTTCAAGGACAAGACTGCCCAATAGAAGTTTTAGCGCGAAATCATCATCAAGCACTAAGTTGATCGCTAGCGTTAAAGTTTTGAGAGAAGCAAGGGCTATTGAATTTTGTTTCAGATATACTTTCTCACTGGCATATAGGTTATGAATTAACTCAAGGCGTTCCAGGCTTGCACATGAAAACACTGAATCAGGCAAACTCAATTCCTGTAGTTCAAGTATAGGAATCCAAGCACTGATTACCTGAGGCATAAGGAGCGTTGCGCGATCGAGCTGGACAAAATTCTCTACAGTTCTTTATCACGACCGTCCGATTTAATGTTGACAGTTAAGATTTACAGACCGTACGTTCGGATCCGATATTAACCCCGGAGCATCTACCATTGATCGGACGGTTGTGATGCTCTCTGCTATTACTGCGGAGGATACCGATTCCGATCGAGCCACCTCATTGAAGGCTCACCAAAGTGATACATGAATCCCCCATGGAATGTTATTGTGTCCATGTCCGATGGCCCTTGGTTTGAAGCGCACTACATACAAACAAATCGAACTTCAGTTCTTCCTCGATGTAATCAAGACTCATATTCAGAAATTCATCAAGATAAAAGTTCAAGACGGGCGCAAAAAATCCATGTGTTTGTCCATCTCTTGGAAAGGATACACGTCCGCACAGCATTTCTTCTGCTCACAAAGGAGAGGATATATATATGCGTCAAAACATCATCAGGGAGACCTGCTAATTCAATCAATTCTCCTCTTCATGGTTCAATGTCTAGAGAAGCATTTACTCAAACACCTTGCGTCATATCCTATGTGAATATATATTTATACGATCAGTCGAGATTTCAATTTTTTCATTTTTTTTAAAATGCAATCCGAGATGTTCATTTACAAGATAATGACTCCATATAATTTCATTATTTTTTTCTATAATATTTAATTTTTTTTCTAAAATATTTTTTATTTTTTAATATGCGAAGAATATTTTTTCTGTGGATATGTTTCAGACATTTTGTACATTTCTGAATATATTCTACAATAAGAATTTTCAATTTTGGGATATTACAAAATCTTGTCTGACGGTTTTCAAAATTTTTCCCAAAAGTACGAGAGGGGAAGAGTCAAAACAGTAACGACTGATCCAAAATGACCCCATATAATTTTAATAATTTCTTATAATAATCCAAAATTTTTCCTAACTTTTTTTAAAAAATTGGATGTATAGAAATGTTCTTGTTTTTTTATATGTTCTAGACAGTTTGCATGTTTCTGGAAATATTTTCCAGAAAAAATACGAAAACAAGTTTCTTTTGCAAATCCAAAATTATTCCCGTTATGTGTTCAAAAGTAATCACGTGATATTAGTATTTCAATATTAAGAGCAGCATTAATTAGCGTTAATTAAGAAAAAAATCTAGCATAAAGAATAAAAAATTACTGCAATTCAACATATCAAGCTAACTCGGACCAAAATTAAGATTAGTTTTACAAACTGATTTGTGGCGGAATTTACTTTTATTAGCTTATTTCAAAAAGTTTCACCTGATACCCAGACAAATTTAGGAAATAATTGATGAAAAAAAAATTTCGAAAACAAGCGCCACTTCAATTGAAAATAGAAGTACACATTTTTACAGGTTACAACTTACAAGCAAACACCGACCTACCTCAAATACATCTCACTCCTAAAAGCAAAAGCAACGGCACTGGTGACTTCCATCTCCCACCAATGCCTAAGCATAGTTTAATAAAAAATGGTTTATAATCTGTATTACTCTTTAATAAAAAAATTAATAGGGACAAAAAAAATTTAAGGAGAGGGATAACTTCACAAACCAACTCAAGTAGCTGGGCATAGCACAACTGAATCATAAAAAATCGCAAAATTTACCCCCACAAATGAAATAAAATTAAAATGCCAGATTTTATCTGCAAGAAGTTGAACAAAGATAAAAAGTGGCATTGTATTGTGCAGTGTGCACTAACAGTATCAACAAGACAGTTACACTAGACAAACACAGCCACAAAAGTTCACAAAATACTTTCGTTCTTATACCTTAAACAAACATTAAAATAGCCACAAGAAAGCTACCATCATAATGTATCTGATCAGTACTACACATCAAACAAACCCACTTCCGATAAAGCAAAGTTAAGTTAGGTGATATCAATCAAATCATAACTAGTATTTATATTTTCCAATACTTTCCCCAAGCCGACACAACAGACAGACCAGCTTACTATCCAACTTGTCCTCCACTCACGAGACGTTGACTGTCGCAAGGTACTCAGCATGCAAGGAAACGTCTTGTCTCAGCATATTCTGTATAACGCCCACTTCGTATTTTATTAATCAGAATATAACTACTATATCTGATGTTAATATTTCCAATGGTCTTCACATGTCGACCCAACACACGGACCAGCTTACTATCCAATTTGTCCTCCTTCACACACAAGATGTTGACTTCCTCGAGGTACTCGCGCTGGAAGGGAACATCTCGTCTAGCTGCTGCTTGTATAATAGCTGGTCTCTGTTTTATTGGTAAAGACAAGTTTGCATAAAATAAATGACAACCATGTTAAAACAAATCTTATCAGCATAGGTAGCTTAGACTAAGAAATTACTAGTGAGCTCATGTCCATATTTGTGATATGGTTGACTTCATAGACAATCCAACTTAGCCAGAATGGCACGAGTAGTAGTAAAATCGGTCTCTTCAGAAAAAAAAAATATTTATCAGCCTGATTAAGCATAGTTTCAGAAAGTAATCTGGTACCCAAAAAGACCATAGCAAGATGGTAACCAAATCAGGCAATGAAACTAGTATTCATTTTTATTATAGAAATGACCAAGTTTGTAGGAGTTTTTTTTTTTTTTTTTAAAGTATTAAGCAGTAAAAGTAAGAGAGTCTTAACCAATTAAAGAGCAAGAGAGAAAGAGAGGTTACTATATGAAGTCTCAAAGTGAGCTGCTTTACAACAGGACAATGTTCCAGAAAACAAGCTATCAAACTGAAATCTTTAGCCATGTTCCATGCTCCAAAGTCCAAGCTCTTCAAATTGTAGAAGGTTCTGCAGTTAGAAATATCCTTCCATAGTTCCTTCATATCACAGAAAATAAAGATTATGATAATAAATAAAATAAATGGAAATAACCATTTTACAAAGTTATAACCTAAAGTTTTCAAATACAGTCAATCAATCTGGCTTTAACATAAAAAAGAAATAAACTTTTAACCTAAACAAACCATAGTTTTCATCTTTCTCTTTGTTTAATTTTTTTTTTTTTTTAAAAACATAACCACTACAGAAAGGGACCATATAGTGTAATCTCTGTATCAAACATGCTATGGCTCATGTGTAAAAACCTGATGAAAGCTGTTGTGGCAAGCAATGCCTTTCTGACATAACATTATTGATATTTCTCCAAAAAGCTCCATAAGGAAAAGAACTTAAGGTTTTATAGAACTGATACAGCATATTACCTTCAAATTAGGAACACGCCAAAAGAAAAGCTCCAAATTAGTAACGTTGGAAAGGCCACTAAGAAATTTCGAATTAGGCCTATTACTAACATCTACTTTGGTTTCATACATTTTACACCCAGAAAATTTGATACTAGCATTCACCAGAGAGGCCATGTTCTCCAATGAAATAATCCTGATGATGTTCATTGAAGATGTGATGGACAAAGAAACAAGACCAGGGCAAGAAATTTGCATAGGCTGAAGGTGCTGGCAATCATCTAATGTGAATTCCTTTAGCGCATTGGAGGAAATGTCAGATATATCTAGGTCACATATCCAAAGTTTCAGGTTTTCAAGGACAGGACAACCCAAGAAAAGCTTTTGCATGAAGTCGTCATGAAGGGTTAAGTATTCCAGAACTAAAGTTTTGAGAGAAGCAAGAGCTATTGAGTTTTGACTCAAAAATGCAGGCACACTTTGTGAGAAATGAAACAACTCAAGTTTTTCCAGGCTTGAACATGAGAACACAGAATCAGGAAAATCCAAATCCTATCCATAACAGTCAGGGATGTCGACACTGATCACCCGAGGCATTAGGAGTGTTGCACGGTGAAGCCACCCTATTGGAGGAGGGTCAATATAGCGATCCCCAACATACCGACTGCTTATAATTGTGTCCAGGAGTGCTGGCCCTCGATTTTCCAACACTCCATTCACAAACTGGTCAAACTTCCAACTTTCATTTTCATTGTAGTCACTAACATGGAAGTTCAAGACAGGCACAGAAGCCCATGTGTTTCTCCATCTTTTGGAAAGGATGCATGTCTGCACCGCCTCTCTTGTTCTCAAGAAGGAGAGGATATGTATCAAAATATCATCAGGCAGGCTGCTAAGCCGGTCAATGGTCTCGTTCATGGTTCAATGTTCAGAGAAGCATTTACTCAAACACCCACACTGCACCGCCTCCTGTGTTGACACACGCCCACAAATCAATCATAAAAAAAAACAGCAAGTATTTTTCAACGTGGTGTTACTAAATACAATAACCACGGCCGACATTATCAAAAATTATTATTCATTTTATTTAGAGTTGTGCATAACAGCGAAATAAAGTTCGACTCGAGGTACAGATAACACTTGGTATTCAGTAAATAACATTAATTTTATCAGGCCAAAACTAAATATAATGCAATGAAATGCAGGCAAGAACTAGATTTCAAAAATCAAAAGACACAGAATGAATTCAGCAACTTAATTACCCAGCAAGCTAAGATTGAAGAGTACTATTCATATGCACCCACGCTTCAAAGTTCAAACCATCCATGTTCGCTGGAGCTTGGAAAGGTGAAGAGGGGAGAGAGAACGGAGACCGAAAGAGTGTCGACTAGGGTTAGGTCAGGTTGGAATCTTTGGATACTTCAAAGAAGAAGTGCTTTTTCACTTTTTCACTCGTGAAGCTCCGACTTCTAAGCAGGACTAATCCTCTACAGCCTTTTTTTTTTTTACTGCTCCAAGCAGTTTTTTATTTTTTTTAATATTTCAAAATTTAAAAACTCAAATGGATAATCCAAACGGTTCATCTTGTTAAATTTTACCGGCGATACGTTTTCATATAAATTTTATAAAATTTAAAATCGGTTTGATACTTGATTAAGTGACATAATTATGAACGTATTAGAATTAAATCTAATCAGATTCGTTCATTTGTTTACCTCTTGATCAGTATCAATTAAATTTAACAAGATCAACGGTTTAAATTCTCCATTTGAATTTTTAAATTTTGAAATATATAAAAAAAAAGAAAACACTGCTTGGAGCAGTAAAAAAGAAAAGACCGTAGAGGATTTCGTTCGAACCAAGGACTCGATCTGGGGCAGGAGAAAATAAAAAATTGGATTGCTTTCTTAAGTTTTATCCAAACGGGATCCTTAGCTTCTGTCTATGGGCTTTTCTAGACTTTTTTTTGGGCCAATTGGGGGTGCCAAATTTATAAGGAGTTTGCATTTTTGTAATTTTTTCTTTTTCGGAAGCTTGTATAGTAATAGTTGTATTTGTATATTTGTATTTTTGTTGATTTGCATCATTGCATGATGTAGAACTGTTGAATTTTCTAGTGAATCGCGTGCTTATACAAGGGAGGGACAACAATGAACAACCACATAATGTTTTCCAGCAAGACGTATCCATAAATAAATAAAATTGAGTTGTCAAATTGCTTATTCTTTGGTCATAAAATATTTCAAAAGGCAATTCCAGGCTAACAATTCTTATCCAAAAAGAGAGGTGGAGTCAATTTTATATGCCCAAGTGACTCCGAATCATGCATCCATGATTCTCATCTCACAAGTCACAAGTCACAACCACTGCCACTAGAGAGTAGTGACAAAAAGAGATTATGCTTTAATTAGTTCCTTCTCTCTTCTTTTTCTTAGCCAGACAAAATCATAGAAATGAATTTTTCCAGATGAAACTTTTGATGCTTATAGCTCATTTCTTATTATTATTTTTTTTTTTTTGTTTTTGAAGATAATTCGTATAGCTTATTTCAAATAGAAAAATGTTGATACTTGATAATGACTGCACGTATTAGTTTGTTACCAAAAAAGCAGTTCAACTATCAACAATTTCACACAAATAATACAAGCAAATTGACGAGCGTTAAAGACTTAAAAGTTCATAAATCATCATTTTACTTGTAAGACTTTAATTTGGACCTTTTTTCCTTCTGTGTCGGTGATGGCAAGACTCATCTATTCATCATTCAGATTATTAAATTTTAACATTTTTTATATTGTGGGTATAGCTTCCATTCCAAACGTTTTTTATTTACTTTGAGGAGGGTTCTGGTGTCTCATATTTAGTTTCCCTGAATGTCTCATTTTAATTTTTTTTATTTCTTTTTAAAAAAATTAAAATTAAAATGTTAAATTTAAACCGTTAATTTTAAATTGAACATGATTAATAATGTAGATTCGTCTTTTGAATTTAAAATTTTTAAAAAATATTAAAAAAAATAAAAGCGGGGTATTTGGAAGCACCATAAAATATGGGCACCAACATTTGAGAGAGTTTGTAAGTATATGACCTAAACTTTTGAGCATCTTGCCGCTATGAATTTTTTACTTTGATGAATTAGTATATGATTTTCTTAATATTTAGAAATTAATAAATTAGCAATACCATGCACATTTTAGATAATACCTTCCTAGATATTGATTCATTGAATTAGACAAATATACTTTAGTAATCACCTAATACTCAAAACATATACAGAAAAACGTTGTTCCTAAGGAGGCGGCTTAATTAAGGTTTAGCGGAAGCAATTATGGTTTATGACCGGTTTGGTAAGGACTACCCTAACACAATTCAATTGGTAACCAATACAAGCAAGCACACAAGCAATTCAAGTATAGCAAGATAAAAAAGAGAGAAAGAGAGAGAGAAATTGAACACGCGATGTGATTACGGAGTTCCGACCCGCTAGGAAGTGCTAGCCTTAGTCGTACGTCTCCGGGAGTTTCGCTACCACCAAAGGACGCGCTCCGTTCAATTCCAATAAGAACGGGACTACAATTTCGAACCGAATCACCTCGTCACAATGACACTCGAGGTGGATCGGCCTAACTCAAATGGCGCAACGGCCTCAAGGGAGAAGAGCTCTCAACCTATTCCAACCTACACCTAACGACAATGTCGGGGCGGTGGTGTTTGAGGCTACTAAATCTCTCAAAATGGTTTAGCTATGAAAAGCTCAAGTGGGAGAGTATCCCTGTGCTCAAAGGCTCTATTCTGGTCAAATTTTGCAAGGCAAATCTCTCTCTTTCGTTAGTTGGAAAGAGACACAAAGGGTGGAAATAAATAGAGCTGTTCAAGGGCTGTAAAACAACTCAATTTGCTGTTGTGCGTTACACAACGCAATATTGCGTTACACGACCCACAGATAGCCGTTATAATAAAACAAAAACAAACTATCCGTTGGCAGTGCGTTACACGACCCAATATTGCGTTGTACGACGCACTGGACGACCGTTATAATAAAACAAAACGGATAAACTAGCCGTTTGAGTTGTCAGACGCGTTACACGACGCGGACCACCCGTTGTGCAACGCAACATTAAATGCCATTAAATGATCAGAATTTTGCTTCAAAAACGAGTGAAAAAGGCCAGAGAAAAAACAAAGGAAGGTTGTACAACGCTTCAGTGCGTTATACAACGTTCTGGCTTGATTTGAGAAAATTGCGTTGCACGACGCGTAAAATGCGTTGTATGATGCAGCTAGTGCGTTACACGACGCTCTGTTGCGTTGTGTAACGCACTGGGTTTGTGAAAGGAGAAAAACTGCACAATACTGGTGCGTTGTACAACACAATATTGCGTTACACAACGCACTGGTTTTGAGACAGAAAAATCTGCACAAAAACTGGTGCGTTGTACAACACAATATTGCGTTACACAACGCACTGGTGCGTTGTATAACCCACTATTGCGTTACACGACGCACTGGTCCTGAGATTTAGAGAAATACTGAGTTCTTGAGCTTTTCTGCTAACTAGACCATTTCAAGGATAAACAAGGACTAAAGTATACCTTTTATCCTAGTCTAAACTAGCCTATAAGCTCTCTAAAGACTTGATCTTGATCTTGCACATAGCTTTTATCCAAGTCTTCAAACTTTACACCTTCTCCCTATAAAACTCAAAGAAGATTGTTAAATGCCAAATGATATTGTTTTGTAATCGACAAACCTAGAGACATTTAGAACAACATTTTAAAAGATATAAAATTTGTCTTACAAATCATTTTTTTATTTAAAAAATTTAAGAAATGATCGTTGGATCCTCCTGTATTTTGAACTATCTTATAAATGTCTCTTTCTCTAAACCGATCTGTTCACAATATAGGATATGAGGTATTCGCCCGATACATAAATTTTAAACTAAGAATTTTTTTTTTCGAAGGCCAATTTTAAACTAAGAATTACGATATGTTACTCAATTTAATGATTGATTGTGTATTGTATTTGGTGCATTTGCTTTGTTATCCGTAAATTATACAAAATGCAATTATCAGTTTATTTTTTATTAAAAAAGAAATTGTCAATTCCAACAGTGGTGCTGAATTTGAGCTTCCAGTGATAGCTAATATTGAGGTAATAATATTTTTGTTAAAAATAAATACAATGATACATATATAAAATCGAACACTGATTAAATTATTTTTTTGCTAATAATCATAAGTTTTAAAATTTTAAATAATAATAATAATAATAATAATAGATTAAATTCATATTAATCCGCTCTGGCACTTCACTAATTATTACCTCGCCGTTTCTCAACAATCCTTCCCAGCCATCCTCTAGATCAGATCCTCTCCCAAAACATCGGATCTATTCTCTACGCACGCCACGTGGGCAGGGCCCACTCCCATCTCCGAGTCCATTTCCTCTATACCGAGGCGCAAGATAACCCCGTCCATTTCTCCAATCAGAGCGGCCCACGTGGCCCAATCCGACAAGCCCGTCCGAATCTGCTCCGAATCAAATGCTTCTACTTTATTCCTCGGGACCATCGTATCTCCTGCCATTCTCTCTCTCTCTCTCTCTTTGCGCGCCGGTTCGATTCCAGTGGCATCGCCGGAATTGCATCTAGTTCTGCGAAATTGAGGCATCCGTGGTGGTGTTGGCGTGTCCAAGCGAATCTATTCCTTCTCTCGCCTTATCCAAATCCGACCCGACACGACGACACGCGTTGCTTTCTCCCTGCACTAACGTAGCATTTCTTCTATTTAATAGCATCGAAGCATGCGTTTCACCACCGCATTTCGCCTCTTCTCTTATTCTTCGTCTTCTTCTTCGCTCCCTTCTTTCTCCATTAGAGGTCAGAATTTCTATTCATCAACTTCTCTCTTGATTTTTATTCTCTCATTTTTCTCTTTGTTTATTTTTATGTTTATGTGTGAAATTCAATGTTCGACAGCATTGTATGGTTGAACTCCAGTTCTCTTTGAGTGATTCACGTTTGGTTCCATGAGTTAATTGTCTCATAATTTTTACATTTTTGTTTAATGATTTGATGATACTTGAGAGTTCCATTAGCCCCAACCCAAAAGAGTTCGCTGTTAAGGATATAATCTGATTTGAGTACCTTCTCCAATTCCATCCACGAAATCTTGATGGAATTTGGTAACATGTAGAGCGTTAAGTATTAATAGTCATATGATGATTTTGATCGATTGTGAATTTTATCTGATTAGTATTCGAGTATCTCCCACCTGATGGGAATCAATCACTCTTTTGCTTTTCTTGAGTAATTCCAAGGAGTGAAAATTTAGTGATAGGGAGTGTTCTCGCCAGAACAAGTGAAATTATCTTTCTATTAAATATATGCTCTTTTGAGCTCAAAATAAAAGATAAATTTGAGTTGAATTTGAAAGGATATGTCTGGTTGTTTTCTAGCTTCCGTCGTACTGTTTGATTGAGCACGCTGTTTGGTTGTTTTGTAGCCTCCTGCATACAGTTTGATTGAGCATACTGTTTGGTTGTTTTCTAGCTTCCCACATACTGTTTGAAAGGAACTGTCTTCTATCCAAAAACTGGACCATGGTTTGATTGAGCATGAATCCTAACTAGTTATAATTCCTAGCCTGTCTGGATTGATTTGAATTTATAATTTTCCTCACAAGCAATATTAATTTTGGAGAGCATCATCTGGCTAGAAAGTTCTGGTTATTCTTCTTAAATTTGATGAAGTTGTGGAGTTCAGGGTGGCCACAATTGTATAGATCGTAATAGAAATACTAGAGAGTTAAGCTAACCTGGCTTATTCAGACTCTTTGATTCACATCAGACCGTCCATATTTTGCTTGACTGGAAGGACTTCCTGAGCGGCCAAAATTCATAGTTCAGTGTGTGTGGCGTGGCCATGATCTTAGCTGCTAGATATGAATTGGAGAGTCCAGATCTTATGGGGAATATCTGGTCATTTATATATATATATAGAGAGAGAGCAAAGTTAAACAAATAATATATGTTCTTCTGAGCTAATAAGCTCCCAACTTGTCATTTTATTTTAATTAAAAGCATGGGGATAGAATTTCATAGGAAACCCTGTTAAGCCTCAAAACAATGGGTACACACCATGCAGAATACAAACAAACCTCTAAAATACTGTGGATCTGCAAGTAGGAAAACGTCATTGATACTTTTATACCTGTGGTTGGGTAGTCAGAGTTGATTTAAAGATAACAGTTACCAATATTATTCTGCCCTGGTCACTACATTTAAGTTTAAATGACAAACTTATTTTTAATTATTGCAAACACAGTTTTAAATATTCTTCTATTTTCTTGAGTCTTTTCTTTCCCAAAAATGTCCATTGTTTTCCTTGAATATTTATGCTATATAGGGAGGGAGAGTTGAATGTGAAAAATTTCGCCTAGACTGAAAGGTGTACTCTTTGGTTGCAAAACCTCTTAGATAATTTGTTCATTCTTTTGGGGGTGCATTTTTTGTTATCCATGCCAACAATTTAACATGTTTGACATGATGTAGACGACTTGTGTGTTTCGAGGAGTCAAAAATAAAATGCAAGATGAAATAAATATAATATTTTGAATTTTGTTCCTTCCTAAGGGAAGAAATTCTAGATTCCTCCCACAAAAACTTTTCTAGAACATCAGTTCCTAACTTATCCAATTGAACCTGTTGGCCTTTTTGGAAAGGTAATAGTCACTCCCAGTTGAATCCCAATCCAATTTTTCTAGCCCTCCCTTACCAAATAGAATAATGTATGCACTTATTCTTTGATGCAGTAGTATCTAATACTCAAATAGAAAGAGGAGATAGAGTTAAGCATTATTCAAATATATGCTTTTGTAAAATAGGAATACTCCTACTGTGCAAATATTAAAAAACTTAGTTCGAATTGAACTTTTCTTCACTTTTCAACAATAGTTATCATCTCCAATTAGGCACACAATTAAGTTTCAGATTTTATAATACATCAAAGGAGCTAAATATCTCGAAGTATGTGTATAAATACTTAACTCATTCTATCATTCTGCTTGCATCTTATACTGGGGACTTACATACAAAGACACACAGAGAAGAAGGGAGGCAGGGTGGTGGAGGGGGAGGGGACGGAGAGAGAGAGAGAGAGAGAGAAAGAGAGAGGTATGCTTAAATTGTTAAAGAGGATAGAGTTGGAATAATATTGTTAATGAAACTAACTATCACCATGCTGTCACCAATAAGCCGGATACCATGTTTTACTGACTATAAGTTGTTGTACTTTGAACTCACATCATGATTTTTTTTGTAAACACGATCCTGAAAGTAACGTCCTTTGAACTAGACAGTTCCTTGTTTACAACACTATGCGAGTTTATTACTTCCATAGTTTAAAATTGTGATATATTATACAAGCTAACACTTTAATCAGGGTGCAGCCATTGGATCTCGAAGGTTGCAATGGAGCCGAAGGTTGGTGAAGTCTGGTCGAGCACACAAGTATCGGGAGAGAGTATACCAATTGGAAAACAGATTTTCTGTAACAGATCATTAAATATGAGGAATACAACAGCCGTTGGGTTTGACATGGACTACACTCTAGCTCAGTACAAGCCCGAGACATTTGAGGCACTGGCCTACCAAGGGACTATTGCTAAGTTGGTTAATGACCTTAAGTACCCTGATGAGGTTAGTAATGCTATATTTTTGCCCTTTGAATGAGAAGAAAGATGCATTCCCGAAAAGCATAGGATGTATCACACACGTGTATGAAAGCACACTTTTCCCTAACTTTTTTCCACCTCACTTTATGCATCTTTGTATGATGGGAAGAAAATAGGTTAGTTTTCAGTATTTCTTAATGATATACATAGAGGAAAAGCACGCTAAACATGACCCATGTATTTGAGGGCCATGTAAAATGATTGTTAATAATCGATTTTGATGTTTGTGTTGTGACACAGTTTTACTGTTCTTATAAATTTTTTTAAACAATCACTTTAATAATTTGTTACTCTTTTAGTTACTGAAGTGGCAGTTCGACTGGAAGTACATGGTCAGAGGTCTGGTACTTGACAAAAAGAGAGGAAATATCTTGAAGGTACTTGGTTTTATATGCCAGTTTATATTGATAATTCTTAAAATTTCCAGAGATTAGTATCACACATGCCCTAGCAAGGCATGGAATATCATGAATATCCTGCAAGACATAAAAAATTCTCTTTGAGCTAGTCACTACCTTAGTCACCAATTCTGTATGTTAATTGGATGGGTATCTTGTGTTTCTTTTGAACACAATTGGAGACCAGAATGTACACGTTCGTTACATAATTGGTGGATCATGTGGGATATTTCATGTTTCCTATTTAAATACATAAAATTGTTCCAATTTAACTAGTGGATGCCTGGTATTTCAGATGGACCGGCACAAATATGTCAAAGTTGCTTATCATGGTTTCAGAGAGATGTCAAAGGAAGAAAAAGTTGCAGCCTATGGAAGCACCTTAATAAGAGACTCTTTTGACGAGCCTGACTATGCACTTATAGACACACTTTTCTCACTAGCAGAGGCATACCTTTTTGCACAGCTTGTTGATTTTATGGACAAAAATCCTGGCAAAGTCCCTGCTGGTACTGAGTATGTTTTTCTTTCCCTTTTTGTTTTAAGTTACTATACATCTGCTAAACACAAAATTTTACTTAATTTTATTTCCTTCCACCTATGGAGCTCAAATTATGTGTACTGACAATCACAAAATTATTGGTGTGATGGTCGGATATCTGGTAATATGTCCTGCCCTGGACAGTCTGGAACTGTGATGACCAGAGTAAATCATGCTCCAAAAGGACATTGAAGGAATCTATTTGAAATTCTAACACAAAAGAATGCAGAATTTCTGGAATCAGAATTTATCTACATTTTTTTTAATCTTCTTGTAAAGCTGAATGCATTCATTGTATCTTGCACTGAGTGCCTTTCCCTTATGGGAAGTGACTATCAGGCCCAAAGAAGACCAATATCATTATCTAACTTAAGAAAGAATTTGCCACTAGAAAGGAAAACCATGAGCGTAAGTGGTTTTGTGGGTCACAATAGTTGGCACTCATCTAGTCATTCAGCTTATCATCCAGCAGTCATGGAGACACTACTCTGATTTATAAATGCGAACTGTTCGGGATTTCCTCTAGTAAGTAATTGCGGAAGGAGAATGGTCTACATAGAGTGCTTTCTCTAGAGAAAGAGGAGAGGGAGGGCAGGGGAAGTCACTATAGGCTTATATCAAAATTTATCTATCTTTATTTATTGTTAGTTGGGGGGTCAGGGTAGATGGGGGAAAGTTATTGAGGTTGCTTGTATAAATTATTTAGAACTTTATGGAAGTTTTGGGTGGTTCGTTACTTTTCAATGGTTGTTTTGCTTGGGGTTGAATTGATAACATGTGAGAGAAGATCAATTTTGATTACATGTCAAGAAAGGAGTACAACTGAGATAAAAGCATTACACTGATAATTTCCCATTTTTGTGATGGCAGCTATGCTCTTATGTATAGAGATGTCAGATTTGCTGTTGATTTATGCCACCGTGATGGAACTCTGAAAAAAATGGTTGCTTTGGATCCAGGACGGTAATTTTCTCTTGAATTTACTGGAGTACTAAATACAATTTCTTCCATCCCTGCACTTTTCAAATACATAATGCTGCTGAACTAAATCTTGTACAGTGGTAGTACTACAGATATTTAACATTAACAATCATGTTATCAAACTTTTAATGCTGTTAGTTTCTGATATTTGCACTATGTAAACAGGTACATAAATGAAGATCTTGCTATAGTCCCTATGCTTAAGATGATCCAGAAATCAGGCCGATCTACTTTTCTGGTGACTAATAGGTATAATGTTTTCTCCTTCTCTTTTTTTTTCACTTTATATATAGTTGAATAGTTAATGTGATTTAAGATGAGTGATTTTCAAATTAGTCTTGTTGAATACTTTGTGGTAAAAATTAATTGAATTGTGACTTCTTAAATGCTTACTCACATGCTTAAGTTCTTGCTAATTCAGCTTGTGGGACTACACAGATGTTGTCATGAACTTTCTCTGTGGACCCCACTATCCAGATGTCAGCTATCCTGACAATCATAAATGGCTCCAGTACTTTGATGTGGTAATAACTGGCAGGTGGGATTCTGTCATTTTCATTTTACCTTACTTTTCATGTCCTTTTGCGTTTTTTCTATCTTTATTTTTCTGATAGTGACAGGGTCATCCAAATTCTGTCGTAAGATTGGAGTATCTCACCCAAATTTAAGTTTTTAATATTTTGAGCAGTTTCCAGAAGTTTTGATAAAAGTTTACCAAAATTTTAGCTACTACTAGTGGATGCCAACATAAAATTATTTTACTTTTTGTTTGCAGATTTTATGTTGCTATTAGAGCTAATTTTCTTTATAGATATCATCATATTTGCAGATAGGTAATATACGTAAATAATTATTTATTTATTTTTCCTTTTATAGTTCAAAGCCGGGTTTTTTTCATGATGACAATCGCGCAAATCTATTTCAAGTCGAGCCTGATTCTGGGAAGTTACTAAATGCTGATCTTCAGGTTGCAAATATATTAATTGTGCAAATCTATTTAGTACATCTTCCCCCCCCCCCCCCCCTTGTATTGGTTTATTGTTGTTATTATTCTCTTGGTCTAATTTGTTTCTGATCTGATAATAAGATTCCAAGTCCAAGACCAACAATGAAAACAATGAAGCCAACCCACAAAGTTTATCAGGTAATTAATGTTTCCTAATTCCATAGTAGTATACGGCATCACTGTATTGTGTAATCCACTTAGGAAATGAAGCTTTGTAAATTCACTAAATATATTGGGTTTATTTTGAGAATATTTTTTCAGAAAAGCTTTTGAAACCAAGTATATTGTTCATATGATAGGATGTTTAGACAAAATATAAACATGTTCTAATTGATCCATGTTTTCAGGGAGGCAATGTTGGCCACCTTCATAGATTACTTTCCATTGCATCTAGTTCCCAGGTATTCAACTATTTTGTGGTATACAAATTTACAAATATCTATCTTTTACTTCCGAAAAATTTTTAGGAAAAATTTCTGATTATACACTTGTTAATAATACAGATACTCTATGTTGGAGATCATATTTATGGGGACATTTTGCGTAGCAAGAAAGTTCTAGGTTCATTTCATTCTATTATTTGAATATTTTTAAAGCTTTGGATTCAAATGTTACTAGGGTTTTGGTTGTTCTTCTTTCCTTGTTCTAATATTAAGCATTATTTATTGTAAAATGTTAGGTTGGAGAACCATGCTTGTAATTCCAGAGCTAGCAGAGGAGGTGATGCTCCTATCTGATTCTAAGATCACCCGCAAGGTAGTGAACTATTTCGAACAGTTTTACATTTGCTTCCATAATTTCAGTTTGTTGTTAAGTGAAAAAGGCACTTAGGGGTGTACGATGGGTTAATTGAAGTTAGCTTGATGAAAAAGTTGCTTGGGAGTTGGTTGATGATAGCGAACTATTTGAACTTCTGTATGCTTCCGAAATTTCAATTAGTTCTGAAAAAAGTATTTAGGGTATACCATGTTAATCAAAGTTAAATTTGTTGTAACGGAGTCTCCTTTATTTTGTAGTATAAAAGGTGTCATACAGTTGTTCAATTAGTAAAAGAACAGCCCGAGCTTTTACATAAAAAGATAAATATTCTGAGTTTGTGGTTCACAGATTAATTTCATGCTATTCTCCTACTTCCAGGAGCTGAGACAATTAAGAAGAGAACGGGATCTTATTGAAGATAAGATTCATCGATTAGAGTGGTCTCTCAAGTAAGTTGCCCTTTTCTCTTGTCAAATAATGTTCGTTAATTAAGCAATGGTTACAGATCCTTAGTGTTGTCAGCTGTATGCATTATGTATGCTCAGGGAGTTAGGGTTGTACAAAAGAGTATCTGAATTTAGGTTCAGTTATCTACCAAAAAATAACTTTAGCTTCTTTTTTCTTCTTTGATAATTGAAGAATAAGCTGATTTAATAGCAGATTTACTGGATCAAACCAAAGAAAACAGAACTTTCAATAGGCTTATTCTTTTCAGCTTGAGTTAAAAAATGCAGACAAGCAAATTCAGTTTCCTACTTTCGTATGTTTTCAGTAGAAGCAACCAATTCACTTCCATACAGGAATGCTGCATTTGGTTCTGTATATTGAACCTGGATTGTGTATTTATTGTTTTATTTGTTGTACTCAGCTTTGAAGATCTTAAAGAGCAAGAGCAACAAAATTTGTTGTCTGAATCGGAAGATCTCCGGGTTAGCATCTTTAAAACTATTGATTTTTGTTATATTTGTGCAAGTGGCCTATCCTTATTATTGTGCTTGTTTGTAGGTAAAAAGGGAGTATGTTCGCAGACTACATCAAGAGGCTCAAAGAAATTGCCATCAGAGGGTATGCACACTTTTCACATCCACAGCTGCCAGTTCTTGGCATGACAATTTTCTTTTGTTTATTTAAATTTCAAATAAATAATTATGACAAAATTTCCTTTCAAACATGTGTTACGTTATTTCATTATTTGGTCTACGCTGCAGTTCCATAAAGTATGGGGACAGCTGATGAAGACTGGTTACCAGAATTCCCGTTTTGCCCATCAGGTATATATTGCATCTGTGAAAATTAAATAAAAAAGTAATTTTGGATGATTTGATCCCATTGAACATAGCAAAATATTAATATTCTTTCTTTATGCACAGGTGGAAAGGTTTGCATGTCTGTACAGCAGCCAAGTAACAAACTTGGGCTTATATTCTCCAGACAAGTACTACCGACCAAGTGAAGATTTCATGCCTCATGAGTTTGACGTGCTTGGTCTGTGATCATGTAATTTTCGTACCAGTTCAAAATATATGTACTCTAATTTCTGTAACTGACAGCAGCAAGTATATAGTTTACATAAAGGTCTAAGGCAAAAGAGGGTGTTTAATGAATTTTGGTGCAAATGGGGTACTTGAGGTCTTTTGTTTGTAACAGTTCAACAAATATGCCTCAGGTGTGTGTAACCTCTGATTTTCAGATAATGTGAAATAATAGGAAAATGTTCATAGAAAACGCAGTTCTTTGACATACTATTGCCACTTTGCACCGCCTGTAAACGAAACAATTTCTACAAGTAAGATAATACAACTACTTTATTTTACTCAGAAATAGTTACAATGCGTAAGTAGCATTCTTCACTTTGTCTAAAAAGTCATAAAAGAAAGTAATGCCAAGTTGGATGAAGTTGCAAAGTTAATCAACCTGTTCCGGGACAGTATGAAACCTACCAGGCAATTAAGGCTGTTCTCCAGTATAGTTTTTAGAGGGGGAGGGGAGGGGAAATTAGGAGAGGCTGAGTAAAGTAAACTCCTACACCTCAAAATTTGGAGTTACAAAAATAAGTTATTTGGAAATGAAGTTCCATTCATCTTTCTTTTTTTAAAGTTATGAAACAAGGTTAGATTAAGGCCTCTAAAATTTGATACTGGAGCACAGCCTATATATCATGTGATGCCTATATATCATCAAGGGTCATATTATCAGAGCAATCAGGTCATCATCTTGAAAGTTGTTACGTACTGATACCAATTAAAAATCACTTCTAAAGCTTAAAAAAATAACAGACAAATAACAAAAAGAACAACAATAATAATATGGGCTCAGACTATTCATTCAAGTTCTAATCAATTATAACCGTTCATCATTTTGAATGAATAGTTTAGATTTAGGCCCAGTAAAATAAAGTATGCATGACAGAATTTACCATAATAATAATAATAATAATAATAGTAAAGAGCACTTAATTTTATCGATTTTTGTTTTCGATTCATCATCTAATAATATATTTTATATTCACAAATAAATGCTTTTTAATTTTATCAAACTCAATATTCGATTGTTTGCGATCTCTAGTTTTGAAAACCTTTACTGATACAGTGATACCTATAGTCCTGGAATTGAAATCCTCTAGTAGAGTGCTGTCCAGCCATATTTTTATCAATATTTAAAAATTTAAAAATTTAAATGCTCAATCTAAATCATTGATCTTGTTCAATTTAACGAGCGATGCATTTTTATGTAAGTTTTATAAATTTTGGAGTTGATTTGATACTAGATTGAGCTGTCAACAAATGAACGAATATGGTTAAATATCTCAAATTAATTCTAATACGTTCATAGTTTGGTTATTTAATCGAATTCAAATTTTATAAAACTTATATAAAAATGCATCGTCCGTAAAATTGAATAAGATCAACGATTTAGATAAAACTTTTAAATTTTATAATTTTGAAATATTAATTAAAGTTGTCATGTACGTCCAAACACATCCTTTTTTAGTTATTTTGATGGATGAATCGGTTTGACCAACCGATACAGAGGAACCGATGTACGTTCGGACCAGGTACGATCCGGTATCGATGCTGGATCCGATGTACGCCTAACCCTAGCGCTTCTCTCTCTCAAAAAAGCACCTCTCGTCTCACTTAAAAAGACCCTAAACCTCCCGTTCTCCATCGGCGAGTGGACCTCTCTAGCACCACCAGTTCCAACCCACCAAGCTTTCGCCTTTTTTTCCCGCGCACCAGGTGGCTAGACCTCTGGTCTAATCTCTCTCTTCTCAGCTTTCATTTCCATTTTCCAAGTTCCCAATCAAGGTAATATGAAATGGGCTTATAGAATAGCTCACTTATTCCTCGCCACTGGCATGTGGCCTTTGTTTACTTGTTTTCATAATTTGGGACTTTAGAGTGTACAAGTTACATCATAGCATGTGAATAGCTCAAGTTGGTGAATCTAAACCAGTGAACCAACAATTACTTTGTAATGTGTTTAATACTACCAATTATCTCTTGGAATTTGGCACACTGAACCTGTGAATGCTGATTACTTTTTAAAGTTTGAATTAGTGAACACTAATTGTTTACTACATTAAGAACTAGTGAACCACTAAATTGCTTTTAATACATCGTGCACCAGATAGTATTGCGGACTAATTAGATGTGTGAAGTTGTGAATTTGCTTTGTGTACTACATCGACTTCTCTTTATGTGTGAATTTTCTGAGGATTGAAACTGGATTATTTAAATTGTAAATGTTATCGAGCATAATATTCTATGTACAGAAGCCAAAAGAGTGAAATCAAATTTGAAATGTTTTCATAGATGTTATGTGTTTATGTTGAAGGGAAAAGATAATAAAAAATAAAAAATATTATATATGTATAGGTGTATTCCATCGTAAGTTTTTTTAAAAAATGCCATGTTGTTGTATCTCTTTGGTAATACTGGTGTCTGTATCTGTATATGTGCAATGATTAGTTATCTTTCCATCTTACCCCTGTCTGGATATGGTTTAGTAATTAGTGTAACCTGGTGCGTTTTGTGACAGATTGGACTAGCGACAAAACGATTCATATTTTCTTGTTCATTTTAGCTGTTGCTTACCATTGAAATTGAGTTGTTGTTGATTCTATCAAGTTGTCATCTTTTAACTACCTTCAGCATAATTTTAGGCCAATTGACAAGTTCTCTTTATGCTTTACAGATATATAATGTCTTTCTCAACAATTTGCCGGCGAGTTGGCCTGAAGGATATAGTCTCAAATGCCCCAGTCTACACTAGCTCTACTGGTATTTTTTTTAAAAAAAAAAAAATATATATATATATATAGTGCTTCCTTTCGATTCTATTTAATTGTTTGTACTGCCTGGTCAAAAGAATAATAGCTCTTGTTATCATTATCCCAGAGTCTGTTGGAGGATTAAACCTGTTGTTCAAGCGGTGGGCCACAAAAAAGACCGCTGGGTCCACAAAAAATGGCCGAGATTCAAACCCAAAGTACTTAGGTGTGAAGAAGTTCGGTGGAGAGGTACACCATATCTTGAATCAATGTATATAATTTTTGTATGAATTCAGTGGTTTTAGTTTTCTGGGAGGTGCTTAAAAATGATTTATTCACATAAGTACCTTATTACGCTTCATACCAAATGAAATGATTTGAAAAAAATAGAGGATAGGTACTAATTGTATAAACTTATGTGATTTTAGTAAATGCAAAAGAATGAATTATTTCTAGTCAAACCCCCACTATGCTTATTTAGGTCCTTGCTGTAAAGGAAAAAGCCGAGCCAGCTTATATACCCACCACATTTTTTGTCTATTATCCTAGCAAGAAATGTGAAATGGTACATCCTACGGCAAACAAAATTTGTTAATAAGAAGGCTTTTTGTAATATCAACGTCACCTGTTTTGAACCTAACTGGGCAGTGTTCACTCTGCACGCCACCGTTTGACAAATGTACTTTGATGTTCTACATATGCTAAGATGTAGTAAACTACATGTTTAACATGGCACACCACACTGTTTGACATTTGAATGGGCCATTAAGTATTTGAACTCCTATACATTGCAATGTGATAATATTGAGATGTCTTATATTTAGATGGTTATGTTCTTTTTTTTTGCAAAATCTCATGTAATATTCTGTTGTACTAAAAAATGTACTGAATTTGTATTTGAATTAACACCAAACTTTTTTTCCTTGGTTTATAACTAACAACATTGAACAATGACCAAGACAATCAAAATGACCACATTACCCCCAAAATGATGAAAACATCATCCACAGAAAAAAAAAAGAAAAGAAGATGAACAGCCCACTAGTGTTAATGGTAAAATTTTTCAATATTAGTCTACATATTGGGTGTTAGTTACAAATTTGACAAATCTTGGGTGCTATTTGCTGACTAGGTTAACTGATGTGTGTAAATTGTGGAAGACATTTCAAATGTTTTATAATATCCCTTTAGATAACACTTGGTATGTTATGCAGAAAGTTATACCAGGAAATATAATAGTTCGTCAGAGGGGCACTCGCTTCCACCCAGGAGACTATGTTGGCATGGGAAAAGATCACACTTTGTTTGCTCTGAAAGAAGGCAACGTCAGGTTTGAGTGCAACAAGCTCACTGGTAGAAAATGGGTCCACGTCGATCCTCTTGAGGGTCATGTGCTTCATCCTATCTATGGCAGTGCTGAGACTGAAGCCGAGCTATGTTAGCTTGCTAATTATCTTTTTCCCCTCTTGTTATATCCTTAGAGGAAGAGTAGAACTCTTTAAGATAATGCTCTTTTAAGATTTTTTTCCCCCCCTTAAAGTTGTGTATACGGGTACTTGACATTAGCAGATCAACCAGCAAAAAGCAATAAACCCGGCACATTACTGTTACTTTAATTTGTTTCTTTTGAGATGTGTATCTTGGAAATTTTGAAATACTGTAGAAACTACATTAGAGTGCAGTTGTTTCATAAGTAGCTGCTATAGTTGTTTTTTTTAAAAAAAATATGAAGTCACCAGACAGTTAGGCTATAATCGTACTATAATTTAATTTATGCATGTTTTTGGAGATACATTTTCTAAGTTTTCATCAAGCTTTTAAATTTCGGCGAAATAACGCCGTTTTTTCGGAAATTTCGGTATCTCAGACAAAAACGCACCACCGTTACGGTTTCAAACCCAAAAAATTCGTAACGCGTTATTTTCGAAAAAACGCCGTTATTTCGGCGAAAATATTTCGTTTTGCGGCGAAAAAACGGAGATAATTTAATCATTTTGGTATTTGGTATTGTACTATTGTCGTATGGATTAGACTTTATCACTTTAGAGATTACTATTGTATTGTCGTATGAATTGTTGTTAAGTTGGATATTTGGATGTTAAGGATTAATTAATTAGTATTGTACTATTGTCGTATTGTTGAGCTTTAGAGGAATTATTTGTTTTACTACCTATATTTCTGGTAGGAAATAGAATGTGCAAGTTACAAAGAGAAGATCCAGTACCAATCGTATATAGATTATAATTAGATTATTAGCACATTCAAAAAAATATAGAAGTTCGACTTGTAATATAGTATTTGACTATTTGTATAATATGAGTTTGACACATATGTTCGTATATGCACACCGTTTTTTCGCCGTTTTTTCACCGAAATAACGCCGCACCGCTATATCAACTCCGGACCGTCATACCGAAAAAAACGAAATTTAAAAGCTTGGTTTTCATACATCAACAATTGTTCTCTTCAAAATCGAATTATCATCCAATATTTCATACAATAAAAAGTCGTTTTCTGGAAAGTTGGAAGATTAGCAAACAGGAGCAAGGTTTATAAATACAAGTGCGGAAAATCATCAAACAGCAAATTGATTTTCCAACGGAAAGGATAATCGCCATCTTTCATTATAAAGAATTGAGAGCGACTGTTATATACAAGAAAGAAAGAAGACTGTACAGTATCACATTTTTAAACACAAGTATCTGACAATATAACAAAGACTACGGCACTACGCATAATTCTGCTTCCAATTTTTACATGTTACTGCAAGTCTGTTAAAACAGGTTGGTCTCCATCTTGTGAAATGTCGGAACTCACTAGGCCAGACTTAAACCTCTCTCTTCTTTGAACAGCTTCCTGCACTTTCATATCGAATTCTTCATCAGAACTAGCCAACATGTACCTCAACTTGAAATTGACCCTGTTTCTGACTAATATTTCATGCCTTGGAATTATTCTTCCTTCTAGTGAATAACTGAAGAACCTAAAATTTCATAAGTAAAAACAGGTTAGTTAAATTGATATTTGACAGAACCTATAGGGAAAAATATCAAGAGTTGAAGACATAGTCCCGGACCATTATCAGAAAGCAGATCCACAAAAGAAATTTGATGGTTAATATTAACAACTACAATTATACTGGTACTGCAGCAAGTTCATGAGTGATACCTGGGAAACTCAATGAGATCTTGCAGAGGCCGTACCATAATTCGTCTCAAGTATCTGTATTTAGGTCTCAAAATATCCAAATTATATCGCAGAAGCATGGGGAAGTCAGCTACCATCCGACCAAGTTGTTTGCGTCTAATTCCCAGTGAAAGGAAATATTTCACATTCACGTCCAGTTTTCTTGTAATATGACACCCAACAAGCTGGGGATCCAAAGCAATCACTTTGCCAATATCTTGTTGTTTCACCTCAGCATCTGTCATCAAGAAGATAACCTATACAGAAACATTAATATCAAATTTCACGCCCATGTAAAATTACAACAAAAACTAAACACTGTATCCAACCCAGCAAATCAATGACCATCTTGAAAACCAAAAATAATAAAAAAAATAACTGCATCTTCTTGTCTTTTTTCCTTGTAGAATATTAGATAAATCATTTTCCTTCCTCATTGTATTTGGAGGATATAAAAAGCAAGCAGTGGCAGTTTGGGAAAATCTGTTTTTCAACAAGTGAGAATCAGAGGTAACTTCTGATTATTTGGATCAGCTTATGTTTGGAGATAATGCATTTCCAGTTTCACTAAGGTATAAATGAGATTTTCATAGTGGCGTATCTTTAGTAAAAGGCCCTTTGTCTGCATCACTCTGAAAATTAGAATTGCATATATCTTAGGAACATTGCAACCCTCCATGAGGTACCATACATTGATGTAGAAATCTCATAAGTTTGACCTAAATAGATATATTTTACAAATTTGTCTCCCTTGAAGAATTATATTGCACCGATCAGGTTTACTAGTCCAAAGGCTCAAGTTATGCAGGCAAACCTATGATTTCATTATCCTGTGAGCTCAACTAGATTTATACATGTACTAATTTTCATTTGAGTATTTATTTTGATGTACAGCTATATTATATGTACAGCTACTTAGCAAAAACCAAATAATTTTTGGCAAAATATAATCTTTACCACTCGTTGAATTTTCCTGAGAAGATTGAAGGTCAAAATGGCAGGAAATTTAACGAGGACACCACCTACTGCTTCGTCTCTGACACCAATTTCTTGCAGAAACTTTACCTAGATGCAATAAAAAAGAGCACGAGACAATTGGATAAACTACTGGTTTACGTACCAAGAAAACAAAAGGAAGATGAAATTGTTTAGATAAATCTGGTACCCAGCTTCAGCCTCATTCTATGCAATTCAACCTCATGTTAGCAATAATCAAATCCACAGATAAAGAAAAAGACCAGCCAATCATAATCTTAAGCTAAAAAGAGAACCAGTACTACCTTTGGTGCAATGCATGCCTCAAGGTCAAGGCAAAAAACCATAGGCTTCACCATTAAAATTCTCTTCATACCATCTCTGGTGACCCCCAAATAATATAAATATTTCACAAGAGGCTTCCATCTCTCCTCTATGCTACATCCCATCAGCTGTGGCTTATAAGCCAGTGCTCTGCCCACGTCTTCCCTGCTCAAGCCGAATTGCATAAGGTACTCAACCTAAGAAAACACAAATGAGTTTTATTTAATTTCCAAATTTGTTTTGTAGCAAATAGGTTCTCCGTCCAATGGTCTGTTCTATGCAAAATTTTATAATAAGAAACAAACAAAATAAAGAAAACATCCTACTTTTGAAATCACTTTTACAATAGAAAAGAAAAAAAGACAACAGAAAAGCACCTTACTCTTCATCTCCTCCAAGCTGAAGAACCCTACAGCCTTGGGATAATCAAAAGCCATGGTACCAAAATCTTTCTCGTTCAACCCCATCTCCTTGTAAAAGCAAATCCGCTCCTCTAGTTCATCAATTGACATAGCCAAAATCTTGGGGCATTTAGTCACGACGTACCCTATCCATTCATTTCTCACACCATACCTCTCAAGTCGACCGAGGGTCTCCTCGAGTTCTACAAATTTTTTATCTAGTAAAGAAGGTCCTGCTTTGACCATAGTGAACCCAAGACATTCTCCCTTCACATGGATTGATTTGAGCCACTCAGCCATACGCCGTATACGGTTGAGATTCTTGTTGCACATGCAAATAATCTTGCCAATTTGGGGATATGTCATTGAGTTGTGCTTCAACCACCTAAAATAATATGAGAAGTAATTATATTTGCTTTATTGGTGCATAGTCAAAACTGTGCAACAACATATTCCAAAGTGAACAAAGATTGTGATTACATAAAGCGATACGTTCTTATAAATTAAATTATTAGCAATTATTCATACTTCCAGAAGCAAAGTTACAAAATGGTTCATTCAGAAAAGAAAAAAACATTTTGAGATAGGGCTGTCAATGAAACCCGTTTACCCGTTTACCCAACCCGTACCGTACCGTATAAGACGGGTATGGGTAAAGTTTTATTTTCGTTAAGTTAACGGGTACGGGTACGGGTAAGGAAATTTTTTCGTTAAGTTAACGGGTACGGGTAAAAGTTTTTCCGTACCGTTTTCATAACGGATAATTGCCACAATTAAAAAGATACAATTACATGATACATATGGCATCTTATATTGCATGATTGGTAAAAAAATATTGCTAAATTTTATTTAAGATTTATAATTCTTTCCATTCAGTGTACGAAAAAATAAAAAAGCATAAACCTAAAATATTCGCCACCATTGTTGCACTTTATTAATATACTTATTGATATAATTTATTTATACAGAGTGCATAAATTTTTTTATTATTATATTCATTTTTTACCGTTATCGTATCCGTACCGTTAATTCTTAACGGGTATGGGTAAGGTACGGGTAAAGCTATTTTTAACGGGTACGGGTAGGGTACAGGTAAAGAAAATTTTAACGGGTACGGTAATGAAAATACCTTCTACCGTACCGTACCGTACCCATTGACAGCCCTATTTTGAGATTTGATGCAAATCTCAGCATCAACATTACCTTTTATGGATTTCTGTACTCTTTAGTTCATTTCGTGATTTGCAAATAACACTATCCTACTTCACAGTGACCTACAAATTTTGTTCATCTGCTGCTGAGAACTGAGAAGTTTAAAGATAGTTTAGATACTGCTCAATTGGCAGCCAAGTGTGATTAACATGTACATTCTCCTCTACATAACTGCTAGTGCTCCTGATGAATAAGCAATTTTAAATTTTCCTCAAAAATAAGTGCAACTAAAACTAAAAGCCAAGCCAACTGGATAGAGATATTGAGTTACATATTAACATAAATAATTATTAAAATACTCATCTAACCAAATCTCAAACCACAAAAGCAATTGGTCAGCTATCTTATAAACCATGATTTGCCTATTGGGTCTCATAAGTAAAAGACACCACAATATTGGGTCTAGCTGCAAAAGAGGAGAAACAGTTGGTCCTCTTTCATAATTACAGCAAAGTATGGATCAAGTTTTTGTGCACATGCTTGATGGAACGTTTGCAATGCTGAGGGACATTGAAGGATCAAACAATAGAAACCATAGAGTATTCATTACTTGACAAGGGGAACAACACCGGTGCTCTGAATGTATCCCTTGGCTCGCGCATTAAATGATTGGTGTGAAAATTCAGGATCTTCTTTTAGGGCTGCAGCACCAATCACAATCCAATCCACAAAAACACCCAAGTTGGCAACTAGGTTAGTCGAATAAGTGATGCTCAGTTTTCCAGCCCGAAATGCTGCAATTAATGTCTCACGGGCAACCCCTCTTCTAACCTCCAAGGCCTTCTTCAATACCCTTTTGATTAAAATAAATAAATAAATAATGACAAAATATATAAAATAGTAAGGGTTGGAAGTGAGGTTTTAGTTGGACGTGTAACACACAAATACCCCACGGAATCTAAAAATTCTAATTTTTGTATGCATTACATTTGTGGGTCATGCTGAATTTGCCAGTAGTGCATAGTTCCAGTGATGGCATGACTGTCATTGTATGTAAGTGTCTGGTACCAGTATCAGTACAATTACAATATAAGCACCATTACTGTACTTAGCTAAAATATCAACCTATCTTGTTCCACACTGGTTTTGAACGAAGCATATAAGTCAACTTGCTGTGACTCAGGTTTGGGAAAGTCGACGGAACCCGGGAATTTGGGTATTCTACGCGTGGCGAGGGAGAATTCATCAGTGATCTTGCGACGGATCTCATCCTGCTCGGATTCGGGTGTTGGGCGCACTCGAATCGGAGTTTCGGACTCTAAGACGGTGTAGGAGTTGTGGCGCCGGGAGCATAGGAGGTGGTGGTGCTTGGAGGAGCAAGGGAGAGTGAGAAAGTGCAAAGAGATGAAGGTAAAAGAGGAATTAGAGTTGGGGTTTTGGAAGGGAGAAGAGTGGAGGAGGCGAAGTGGGTGGTAGTGTTGGTCGGAGAGAAGAGAGAACATTGGAGGGGTTTATCCAAATTGAACTGAACTGAACTGAACTGGGGTTTCCTGGAGAGAGGAGATCATGCAGAGAGGGAATGGGATCGGACGGTTGGAAATGCGTGGAAATTCGTGTTGATGTATACCAGTCAAAATATCTTCATCTAACGGTTGACAGCTCGTTACAATAGTTGCTTTCCTGCCTTGATGGCAAAATAAATAAATAAATATATTGAGTACGACACGTGATATGAATTTCTTTCATTTTTTAATTGACCACGTCAAAATTATATTATGATTTTTAAGACTATTTTAAAAAATGTGCAAATTAGAAACTGAAAGTGAATATATAATCCCATTCAATTAAAAAGTAAAAACATGAGATGCATAAAGAACAGTTTTTTGAGGAAAAATATTGCCACAAAATTCTTGTAGAAAGCAAATCGTTTAAATTTTACCGCAATAAAAATACTAGAAAATGTTATACTATAATATAATGTACTACATTACGTATTAAATAATCAAAGTTGAATATTTACGAAACTCCTAATTGTTTGGTTGCAAAAATATACAAAACTTTGTGACACTCTTGTTTAGCAGCTCTCAAGTTTCTTCTTGTTTTTTTCCCCTTGAGAAAAAAGTCCAGGACCAAAAGTTTTAACTTTTAGTACTAACAAGGGATCATTTGCTTGGATTTCAAAATGCGACCTCAATTAAAATAAATTTGTCTTAACTACTAGATTAAAGACTAGTTCTTATAAAGCGGCTCAGGTTAATTTTTTTCTTTTTTTAAATGAAGGAATTCTATGCTCAAATTTTTATTTTGAAATGTGTTAATTTAATTCCGAGAGTTAGCATTATATGACTAAAAGCTTATATATTTCGAATGCTACTGGCAATTTGTGGGATTAGCAGTTTTGTATTTATTCGAAGGCATAATTTTGTTGGCGATAATACGTATAAAATGCAAATAGTTTCGTTTGATCTATGTTTGTCGGAAAAATTGCAACTTAGGGGTACTAGGTATACAGTGTTAATTAATCTCAGTAATCACAAATGGTCCCATGGTCTAGTGGTCAGGACATTGGACTCTGAATCCAGTAACCCGAGTTCAAATCTCGGTGGGACCTTAATTTTTATGCTTTTTTGCACCAAACTGGTTTCTACCTCATTAGTTCCTTGATCCTTTTGTTAATTTCAACATCACATTCTTGCCCTTTCTTTTTACCTATTTATTTATTTATTTCTTCTTCCGGTCTTTCATGTAATTTCACATTAATTTCTACTTCGTAAGTTCCTAAATCCTGCAGTATGTTTAAATAAAAAAAAAAGATATCATACTCCTAATCCTTTTTTCAAAATGAATAAACTCTTTAAATGCTATCTCTCTTTAAATAAACTCCATTCTTCCCCTCTGCGCCTTCTCTTTTCAAAATGAATGCATTGAAAGGTCAATCTTTATTTTAAATTACAATACCACATCCTCTTTTCTCCTTAATTTGTTCATGCATTTTTCTGGGTGGGTTGTGCTTTTTCTAAGACACAACGTTGAATTTATCAATGGATATATCAAATAAGCTTTCTTAATGTCATGTTGTAACTAAATTGCAACTATTCTAAACAACATTCCAAGTTTCCATCTGTAAAGGGTACAAGACAGCAAAACTGTTGTGGTGACCACTACTTAGAGCTTCCCTTTGACCCTTTTTTTTAAAAAAATAAATAAATAAAGTCGTTTCCAATTTCTTTTAGTTTTTTATTGTAACATCTTTCTTCGCAAAGATCTTTTTTTTTTGGGATAATCCAGTTAAAAAACCTTTTTTTTTTCTTTAGGCAGGATTGAAAGAGATGTTTCAGAGGATATTGTAGAAATGTTGTTACGTTCCGGGTGTGTTTGGATCGTGAAAGAAATACTGTAAAAATAGTATTTGAGCGTGCGAGAATAATGCAAAAGAGAGAATAATTCTAACAGGATGAGAAGAGTACTGATTTAATGCTATTCAGAGCGGTACAAATTTTGTTAATAGTACTAACTCAAAGAACGCTAATCTTGTTTTCTTTTGAGTTGCTTAAATATCACTAATCCAGTATTAATAGGAAATATATATATAAAAAAAATTCTGTTGCATACTTGCATTCAAACAAAAATAGTAATACTAATATACTAATATTATTTTCAAATTAGTGTGTTATGTTGATGCATTCAAACATATCTGAATAAAAAACATGTTCTGTAATCAACTAATCATAATATCACCATGAAAACTATTACCTCTATCTATATTTTTACAGCACACAACCTGAGATAATTGACAATTAAATCACACTCCGAGCATTTCAGCTTGTTTGTTTAAATGGAAAAGCAAAATTAAAGAGAAGCAAAACTTACTGCTCACATTTCATCCCTCACCCTCGCCGAAGGAAAAAAAAAAAAGTAATTTAGACATGAAAATAAGATATGAACAAAAAATGCACCATTTATCCTTTGAAGCAATGAGAAAATTTAAGGCAAAAGACAAAAATGCATTTCCAAATAATGGCCAAAACTATAAAATAAAAAATGAAATGAATTTACATAGAAAGGTTAAAGAATTAAGGTCTGATTTCAATGGCACCTTCTTCCAAATCTGATGGCTCTGGCGCAACCTCTCTAGAATTTCTCTTGTGTGAAAAAGATTTTTCACTCCCTTGTGACTTTATCGAATGTCTGAAACTTCGATTCTCGGCAATCTGACCTGATGAAGTAACATCAGAACCGAACCGCCAGCTACCATGAAATGCACCTCGCCACGAACTCCTATTAGACATGGTTCGTATCCGACCTGAGAATGAACTTGTCCTCTCCTCCTCTCTCACAACCCTGAGTGGATTCTCAAGTGCCTTTAACACATACCGGGCTGGTGGCCGTTTTGATGGCCTAGGGTTTAGGCAAGATTTTGCCACTAAGGCCATGGACCACACTTCCTCCAAATGATCTTCATACATAAAAAGAGACGGATCGATGATCTTGGCAATTGAGTCCCTGTCTTGTATAGTAATATGGGTCAAGGCCATTTCGATCCAGTCAGCTGTGGCTGGGTCATCGGATCCACTAAGGCCGAGCTTACCAGTTACTAGCTCGAGTAGTACCTTTCCAAGACAGAATATGTCATAGGAGCATGCAGCTGGTGGTCCTGAAATGTGAGAAATTATGAGTCATTTAGCATAGGCAATTAAGAAGGACAAGAAGAAAAAAAAATTGGTGTAAGAAGCAAATACATACCAGAGATGACCTTGTCAAGCGACCTGCAGTAGAGGTTTAGATATTAGCAAGAAAGTTTGAAGAAAATTAAGCAAAACCAAAAAAAGTACATAAGCTTTCAGGAAAAAAATTAGTGTTGTTGGAAGTGGTGGCAACATGTTGGATATAATTCGCACAAGTGTCCCCTTCATATATTTCTAAAACCTAGCATGATATAGTATTTTGAGGTTGATCTCTGTCTTGCTAATTAGTCTTTCTATGGTTAAATTCTGTAAAAAATATCAATTATTTCTCAAGTTGCCTATATTTTTATTTAACTCTTCATTTATTTTACATCACTGTATCAAAAAAAGTTGTTTCATTATAATTCTAAGCCACAGAATTTCAGTAGGTATCAAAAATTAAATTGAGTAAAACTTAATGACTTAAAAAAAGAAAGTCTTTCATTTCTGTGGAAAAAACATGATGCAGTACACCGTGTCCAGTCGGCACTAAGTAAATAAATGAGTTCTCGAGTTCAGTAATTCCAAATTAGGATGTGTCCAATACTAATACTAAAGAGAAAAAGCATACTAAAAAGGTGTGACGAAAGACATTTCAGAAAACAAAGCTTATAGCCTAGAGCAATTACCATACAAAGGTTTCAGTTGGTACTTCTTGTTGGTTTTTTCTTTGTTAACTCCTTTTCTTTTTCTTTGGGAAATTTTTTGGTGGTGTTAATTATGCAGATTTCTTCTATCAAGTAAAGATGGATTTCCTTAACAACTAAAAAGAGTTTCACCTGACGAACTATAACAACAGCCAAAGGGGGGGGGGGGGGGGGGGGGATAAGAAAACTTACTTTGAAGACCTCAAAATTCGAGAAAAGACGCTATAGTGGCCGTCCCCTTGTTGTGTGCAAACCTCACTCAAACTGCCAAGCCTTACCTCAAATTTGTCATCCAGAAGAATACTGCTTGCTTGAATATCTCTACAAATATTCACACATATAAAGCACAGAGATCAGCGCCTAGCACTACATTTGTTGATTGTTGACTTGATTTTTTTTGTATATAGGAAATTTGATAAACAAAAAACTGTAGTATGCACACATGCCTAATTTCATTGTTTCTTTTGCTTAATTGAGGCCAAATAGTAAATAGTTGACTAAATATAAACATAGGATACATGTAGCACACATGTTCCAGCCATTATTAACAGGATATGTAAAGCATACCAGTATCAATAAACATTAAAGTACAACCCACCCCACCCCCACAGGGAGTGGCCGAGTGGGGGTGCTCTGGCGGTTATGTGAGAATCAAACTTAATTCAAGCCGAGTCATAGTCGGCAACTTGAGGGGGGTCAATTAGGACTGCATCACATTTGATTTTGAAGAAAATAAAACTTGTTCAAAATTCATACCTGTGCACAATTGGGGGATTGCACTCGTGGTGCAAGATGCAAAGTGCTTCGGCAACTCCAGTCGCAATTTTCAACCTTGTTATCCAATCTAAAGATGGCAATTCGTCTAAATGTGACTCTGGTTTCGTTTCATTTTCCTCTTCTTCTCCCTCTTTATGCCTCTTATGCAGTGCACCTGTCATGTCCCCTTTCACCATGAAACGGTAAACAAAAAACTCTTCCTTTTGCTCCTCCCGCAGAACACGCCCCAAAAATGGTACAAACCTTGCATGTGACAGCTTTTCGAAGAAACCCAATTCACCTAAAGCCCCCTCCTTTTTTACAAGATTACCATTAACCCGTTTCACCGCCACATGGGACCCATCTTCCAGCATACCATGATAGATATCTCCAGTGTGACCATGTTTGAGACATTTGTCCTCAGTGAAGTCTGATGTAGCACGTGCTAATTTGTCGAAGGTGAAGGAATCTGCAACAGCTGAAGGGTTTCGGCTACCAGTAGTAGTTGTTACTGGTGTTGTTGCAAGTGGAGAGGCTTGGGCATGGACACTGGTTAAGCTGCTGCCCCTCCTACTCATAGGTTGGGTTCGGTTTTTCCTCCGGCATACACAAACGAAAACAAGCGCAAGAATAGTAATTAGCACAACCAGTCCAGCTGCACCAATGGACCCTGCTATAATATACTTCTTTTTATTCTTTTTGGTTTTTGATTTTCTCTTAATGCTATATGAAGCTTCTCCTTCTGGAAGATTTGGAATTGTGGGGGCATGATCTGATGGTGGACTTGTGAATTGATCATAGAGTAGACCTCTCTGCTTGTAAAAGTCGGCACAATCTGATAAGCTTCTCTGATCAGATGTATTATAGAAGCAATTCATATTTCCTTTTACATGGGAATTTAGAGATCCTTCAAAATAATTATTAGATATATCAGAAAGATTGAAGCTTCTCATAAGTAATTCAACTGCTGCAGAAACCTTTCCATAAAATACATTGTTTGATATGTTAAAAGTATATGAAGTTCCATTATGCGTCGGTAGTGTTTGCGGTACCTGACCTGTCAGCTGATTTGATGATAAATCCAGATATTTCAACTCTGGAAGCGCCCAGATTGAATCCGGCACATTACCAGAAAGATTGTTGAATCCCAAATCAATGTAACTAAGTGAGGGAACATAACCTAGTTCTGATGGTATTGTACCGGTAAGGTTATTGTGTGAAAGAACCAAACTTTCCAAGTTGGATAGAAGTGAAAGCTCGGCAGGTATGGTCCCGATAACACCCGTAAACCCGAGGTCCAGGGTGGTAAAGCTTGACCCAAGGTGGTGGCCGAACCAGATCGGTATCGGACCTGGTAGATAGAAACCCGAGGCATTAAATGTGGTTAAAAGAGACAAGTTTTGCAAACCATCAACAGAGAATTGTGGGTTTAATTTGCCAAGCCGGGTCCGGCGGAGACCGGTTAAGGAGATGGAAACGACCCGACCGGATAAGCAGCCAACTCCAGTCCATGTGGTACATGGGTCGGATTTAAGAGGCCAGTAAATGGCGCGGATAGAGAGAGAAGAGCGCAGGCTGTACAAGGCAAAGAGCTCTGTTGAGTTTGATAATGGCTGGGTTTGAATGGGAGAGAGAAGGAAAGAGAGAGAGAAAGAGAGGAGGAAGAGAAAGAGGAGAGAGAGAGTCATGTGCAAGGAGGATAATGCATCTAGAGAGATTAGAGATGTTGGTTCTGGGAAAAGGAGCAAAGAGTTAATGAAGAGAGAGAGAAATTAATGAAGGAACAGAGGAGGAGAGATAGAGATGGGAGAGAAGAAAGAAGGAAGAGTTGACTATGAAGAATATATAAGTGGGACAGCAACAAAGGCGGGAATGGTAATAATTACTAATAATTATTTATTAATTAAATAATGAAGAAAAGGAAGATATTCTTAATGTAGATCAATTAAATATACATATATGTACAGAGTGCATGTTTGAGAAGTTAATGCCAGGGGCTTGATGTTACCATTGTTAATATCGTTACAGTACATGTACAAATCTTCTTGTTTACTTAAGTCATCATATGAGATTCTCTTTGGATGCATTTGATTAATATTTGTTTATCTGATGCCAGTGATGTACATGTACCAGAAACTAATACAGTTAGAAGAAACTAAACTAGACTTGGCATTGATATCCAGATTCTAGACGGTCTTGTACTTTTGAATTACCTTCTGTTTCTTTAATTTTCTAGTTGTGGGATTAAAAGTATGGGTTTTATCGTTCTGGCCCTTTATAGTTACAATTGAACAATCGGCCGAATATTTTGTTAAAACTTTTTTAATGCTCCTCTCATGAAGTCAATTCTCAAACTAATTAATCAGAACTTACTTCATGTTGAACGGTATGAAATTGTAAATTTTCCAATATGATCTCACAATGTACTTGTCTTTTTCAAAACACGTCTAAAAAAATTATAAAACTCATATATCCGTGCAATTTCGGACTCTTTTCACCCCCCTAATGATATGATTTTTTAACTGCTAAATTGTAAAGCCCGCCATCTTGTAACGATGTAGAGCGCTCCACATAGGGATGAAAACGGATCGGATACGGAGCGAATGTAGGTCTTCCCATATCCGCATCCATATTTTTTTCTCGGATACGGATACGAATACGGATGCGTTCGGATACGGATACGGTTCGGATATTAAACGGATACGGATACGGTTTGGATATTATCGGATACGGAGTCGAATACGAATATATTTTGTCGGATACGGATCATATAACGATCAATTTATTTTATTTCATTTCTTTAGAACTTTTTTTAAATTTCATATTGCGTATAAAAGTTTGTTATATATGAGAGTAGCTGAAGCATAAAAAAAATTTCATGTCATGCAATAAGTTATATTCAAACAATATAAATTATACGATAATAAGGTAATAAGATAAGCAGTGTACAAAATTTATTCTTTCAACCAATTAAATCCAAAATTTCATCAAAATATTATATATAATATGTATAAATTAAATTATTATTAACATTATTGGTTGGATTCTCAACAAATATATTGGATTCAATAAATCACATATATAACCGTAATTATCAAATTTATGAATTAATCAATAAAATTGCAAGCACCACATAAGTACAAATTTAATAGAATTGATCAATAAATTCAGTCTTTCCACAATTTGAATTCGAACAGTATATTTAACTATTCAATGTCAAATCATATCATGTTAACTTAAATGTCATCATACATTAAAAAAGTATATTAATCATATGTAATCAACATGATTAGAGAAAAAAATTAATTTTAGTATTATTATCATATATAATCGTCTCAATAATAAAAAAATAAAAATAATTTTATGTTCCAAATAAAAATATTATTATAAGAGAACTTATCTAATAAAAATTAAGCATTATATAATTAAAAGTATTCTCTAATGTAGATAAGTAATTATATTAATTATCTTATGCCGTTAAAAATACGGATAAACGGATTAATATCTATCGGATACGGATAATATCCATGTCGGATACGAATACGGATCGGATATTGTCAAAAAACTCAAAACCATATCCGCATCCATATTTTTTTGGCGGATACGAATACGAATGCGGATATGTTCGGATACGGATACGGATCGAATGTTATGCGTATTTTTCGGATTCGGATACGGATCGGAGCGGATTTTATCCGCTCCGTTTTCATCCCTAGCTCCACATCCTTTCCCTCTTAAGAGCGTAGTAATATAAATCATGAATTCGGAAACAATTCAGCAACCTTTAAAATTCATAAGGATATAATTTTAAAATAGTTCATATTCTATGATTAAATAATATTCCAAAATACATGCCTTTAGAAAAAAAAAACTAGACAAAAGTTTGTAAATTCCATTAATAATTTGGGTATATAATTGCCAATGAGACGAGTATTATTCATAAAATTCAGCCGGATATTAGGCACGTTATTTATGAATACATAAATTATCTATTTATTCAGAAAGCTGTTGTAAGGGGCCCTTTGGATGTTGTAGGAATTCAGTGAAATTTGCAATTTCTAGATATAAATTTATTGGGAAGTGTATAACTTTGTGAAGAGTTTGGATTGTTTATAATAAATTTGGCATATAAAATATCCGGAATTTGTAATTCCGGCACCGTCCAAACAGCCCCTAAAGAATAAGGGCTCCGTTTGGATACCGTGTGGGGAAGAAGAGAAGAAGGAAAGAAATTTATTATAAACAATCCAAACTCTTTACAAAGTTACACACTTCTCAATACTCCTTCCCACTTTTTTCCTTATTCTCTTCTTCTCACACCTCATCCAAACGGAGCCAAGAAAATGCAAGTATAATATGAGTATTATTCAGAAACTTACTACTATACCTGTACTTAAGGGGTGCGTTTGGATAGGTGTGGGAAGAAGGAAAGAAGGGAAGAAGTGGGAAGAAGTATTGGGAAGTGTGTAACTTTGTGAAAAGTTTGGATTGTTTATAATTTTTTTTCTTCTTCTTCCTTCTTCTTCTTCTTTCTTCCAACGATCCAAACGCACCCAAGAATGCTTGAAGTTGTCTGATTGAAGTAAAAAACAAGACCAAGTCACCCGATATGTTTAATTTTTTTTTATCCGGCCCAATTTTGATAAAAGATAGTAAATATATATTTGTTTCTAAATACATCACAAACTATGCGTAGAAAAATGAATACATGTATTCAACCGATACTTTTGAATGCATGCATTTACATTTACATTTTTTTTTTCCAAAAAGGATGCTATTAGCATCTTTCAAAAATCAAAATCCTGCTTATCCCAAAGACCCAAACTCTAATCCGTTGACCGATCTATCCACTATCATAGTCAATCCTTTTTAACCAAAAAAGGAACCGTGGGGCTTTGAACCCGCCAAACGACCAAAGCCAAAGTGGAACTTCTCCTGGAGTCCGGTCCCTTGTCTCCACATGAGTCGAAAAGTTTGACAAGGTTTTGGTAAACATGCTGCCTAAAAAAGTTTGCGCGTGAGAAAGAAAAAAGAAAGAGGTTAAATTTGTGAAAAGAACCCCAAGTGCGATGAAAAGAGTATTTCCCAGGATTGGGATTTGGGTGATGTCCTTTTCCACTTGGCCCAGCACCTCTGCACCTGGAGAAATTACTGTGGGCTTTTGGAAACATGAGATCGGCATCCGGATCCTCTCCAGCTGGATACGATATGATGGATACTAGGAACCGTTTGATCTATATTTGAGGGTCTGGATCTGGTTGTAAGTTCTTGGGTAAGATGGAGGGGATCCTGACGAGTGGAGGGTCTCTTGCTTGCTTAACCGTCTATTTGAGTGATGATGGCTAAGGAGAGAGAGGTTCCTTTTAGCCTAGTAAGGATAATTATTCTTTTGACTTGTAGATCTTTCAACCAAAAAAAAAAAAAAAAAGAGTGCATCAATGACTGTTTGAATCTTCAAATTTATCTTTTCTTTTCTATTAGTCTACGCGCTAAGTAATTAGTTTTAATCAACTAAAAGGCAAGTGTGGATTCAAGTTGACATGGCTGAGGAAATATAGCATAGATAATTTTTAGAAAGAAAAACAGGAGTAAGGAACCATAATCATGGACAATTTAATTATTATAGGGTGTTTGGATCGCTTAGAAATAGGAGGAATTTCTTATTCCTAAGCATAAAGTATTGGAAAGTGTGTAATTTTGTGAAGAATTTAGATTGTTTATGTTAAATTTATGCCTAGGAATGGAAAATTCTCTAAATTCCCACTTGATCCAAATAGCCCCTATGAAACTAGCAAGATCACATTTTACAAAAGCAAAAGAAAAAAAAAATCACATTCTACTTTGATATAGATGAGTAGTTAAATCCTAACACCAACAAAACTGTGTGTTTGGACAACTATACAAGACCTACGACCCGATGATTAATTTTTTAACACTCCAAGCTTTGAGGGGGAAAAAACACGACGAGAAGAAGGCCTTCTGAATTTCTAACAAGAAGTAGGTTTTCATATTTTGAATTTAACAAATAACAATCACTATATATATATAAACTATACAATCCGTGAAAATAATCTATAGCAGTTATTGTGTTATTAAGCACTCAATTAAAATTAAAAAAGATTATATTAACAACAAATTTATTTGACATCCGTGTTTTATCTTATGAAATGGTTTTCAAAAATAAAAATAATTTCATGTATCTTGTTTATAGTTCACAAAAGATTGTGTGCCAAATTTTGAAATTTGAGAATCAATTGGTCATCCATTTTATTATACATGTCAAATATGTTTAGGTATCAATATACATCTACCCATTTATATACACGAAAAGTATTCTATATCGGATGGTTATACTATTATATTTAAAATATGTACAGTTTATAAGTTTTACTTGTAGAAATACTACTGTATTTAAAATATGTACAATTTATAAGTTTTAATGGTAGAAATTTCATAAATCCGTTTAAAAAAATTACATCAGTTGTGTTCAATAGATAAATGTTTTCTTTATCATTTTTCTATGTTTTTTATGTGGTTTATATCTTATTTATAGAAAGAGCATAAACATTTAATTTTGATATACCTGATTTTTTAATTATACATTACAAAGAAGTATGTTATAACACATTATTAAATTGACATTGGAAATTTTAAAATAAATTCTTAATTAATATAATTATAGAAGTAATTGAACTAGCATAATTTTATCAGTGATACTAGAGTCAATTTAATTTTTTAAATTTATTTTAATTAGGTTATATTAGCTGTTGGGGTCTAATTTAAATTGTTAATCAGAAAGTCTAGAAAAATATTTATCAAAAATAAATTTCGAAAATATATTATCACAAAACAAAAGTTTTAGGCTCACGTGGTATTACTTCAAAAGAAAACAAGAAGAATACTCGAAACTTCTTAACTTTTATTCTTATTAATTATTCAGTAAAGCATTAAAAAAAAATTATGAACCTATTCGATCTGCATTTGATTTTTTTTTTCTCCACTTATGATTGCAAATCCAAAATCCCTTTTTAATCACAGTGCACCAATCAATATGCGTCTTTGTGTGTTTGCGTAATCTATCGAAATTGCTTAGAAAATAGGGTTGACAATAATGCAAAGGTATAGTCAAATACCATTTTTTTAATATATACGTCAATACTGTCAAAGCTTCAACGAATATAATATATTGCACCAGTTTTACAAAGAGCCAAGAGCTGACTTGTTGAATGTTTTGGATTAAAAAGTTGCACCAAAAAGCTGTTGATTGGGAAAAATAATGTTGAGATACTGTCTGGAGCGTTTGTTTTCATCACCAAAAAAAAAAAAGATAGAGAGAGAGAAAAAAAAAAAAACCAGTTCAAGCGGTATGAAAAATGTTGACAGCAGTCCAGCAATTTTGTTTACGTTAAAAAGTGAAAAGAAAATAAAACAACTCGAGTGTGACCAAGTCTAAAGTGTCTAACATGGTTTGTTCACACAAGTGACAACTGACAAGTTCAAGTAACAATCAAAGAAAGATAATTTTTAAGTAAACAAGTCTGAATTTCTGATCTCATGCGGCGTATGAGTACTTCCAAGTATGTGCCGAGTCAATGGGATTGATCTTCGCATAAAGTGGAGACTACACATCATCTTTATTTTTGAAGGTTAATTTTCTTTAAACTGGCAGAACCTGGCTAGATCTAGATGAAGGAACTACACATCCATCTAAAAAAAAAATGCAGATTCAAAGTAAATGACTTGAGTGACGTTCGGTACTTTATTTTCGAGGATATGAAAAAGTCTTTAGTCTTTACATCATGTCTATCATTTCAAAAGTAACATCCAGGAGGAACCTTAGAAAATGCGTGGAATAAAGGTCTCAATGTACAAGAAATGCAAAGGACTTCCATACGTGTGAAAATTATTTATTATCAGCAATGATATTTTTGCAATATTCTAGTCGTAGCATCTCTAATTGTATGCAACTCAAAGAAATAAAACATGCAACATTAAAATATTGCCAAAAAAAAAATCTTTGCTAATAAAAGATAATTTCCACACATATGATGGTCTTTCGTAGATATATATTTTTGTAAAATATTAGGAGCTTGTGACTTTTTTCCACGTATTTTCTGAAGTGCCTCTTGGATGTTACATTGGGAATCATAGATGATGTGAAGAATGAATGAACGCATTTTTTATTGATCCCTAATTGTATGCAACTAACTCTGAATCTGGATTTCTTGAGATGGATATATAGTTCCTTCCGTCTAGGGTTGTATACGAGCCGAGTTCGAGCGAGTTGAGCATAACTCGAACTCGAACTCATTACAACTCGAGTCAACTCGTGACTCGTTCGGGAGGCAGTTCCGAGCTATCTGAGCTAACTCGAACTCGTCATTTTGTAACTCGAGTCAACTCGTGACTCGGTATTCAACTCGCGAATATAGTGAATAGATGCAATAATTATTTTATGAGTATTACAATAATATAAAAAAATAAAATTTATTATCAATTTTATTCTTTTCCATTGATTTGAAGCAAAATATATCTTGAAACTAAATATTAATACTCATAGATCATGGTGATGATCTCCAAAAAATTAAAATTTATTACGTTACGAGTCAGCTCACGAGTCAACGAGCCGAGTTGAGCCTAACTCAAACTCGACTCATTTATTAACCGAGTTGGTTCAACTCGAGTTATGCCAACTCGAGTTCTTTTAGCTCGAGTTATAATCGAGCTTTTCACGAGTCGAGTTCGAGTAACTCACGAGTTACGAGCTTTTTGCTCACCCCTACTTCCGTCTGACCAGTTGCAGCTAGATTACAGAATTAAAATTCAGAACAAAAAAAAAAAGTTAATATATGTAGGTCAGCCAAGTGAATGTAAAATTAAATTCCAGCCAGGTCAATGAGTCGGCACATATTTGGAAGTCTTTTGCATACACTGCAATACTGCATGGGGTCTAGTGGTTCAGAGTTGTTTACTCGGACTTGTCACGTGTGTGAACAAATGCGGAGGACAAACAAATAAACCATGTCTGACTTGGTCACACTCGAATTGAACCTCGTTTTTATGGTACAAAAATGCCACACTGTTGACTCAATATCAACAGGAAGTATTTTGAAAAATAATTATAATAACCAGATACGTAATGATGGGTGCAACGACTATAACTGAAACGAGACAAAATCTGACAAACAGGTGTAAATATTACCATCATGGAATAAATTACCTCCTAGACAATTTAACTAAGTCCAGTGGCACAAGCCCTAGCTATCCGTTATCGAAGCGATCACTATGGCACACAAATACATTCACCACAGATCATAATCATAATCACGGACTACAAATAACTTGTGCAACATATCCAATCAGTAGAAGACCAGTATTTACATGACAAAAAGGCACTGGACACTCAGACAGGTCTGTTATGCTCAACGGGCGGTGAGGCCAATTTTCTCTCAAATCTAGTGTCTCAGTCACGACACAGATTGCAGAAATTTCATGCTATTTCTTTTGGACGAGCATGTTTCCTTTACAAATAACGCCCCGAAGGGGGCCACCTTTGTTAAGAAGTAACCAAAGTATAACAAAGAAAAGCATTCATCAGAAACAAACAAAGAAAAACAAAATATACATCAAATACTACTCAACTATCGGTTCAACTAACCCAAAGATATGCAATTTAAAAGGTTCACTGTAAGTTATGTAAACTGTGGTACTAACTTACCTAGTGGCTTTTTTGCTTCACGAAGTAAATGAATGTAAAAGATAAAAAACAAGATCGTGGCCATAATTTATGCTAGTGCCACAAGGCCCACAATAGCAGAATAACTTAACATCTCAAAGGACCATCCCTCTAGTATATATAATTTTTTTTTGCCTCTTTTTTTTTCACATTTTTCCTCCTCCCAAAACCAGATAGCAATTAACACAGACAAGAGTCCCATGTTTTACAAGCATAGGCTTTTCCTGCCATAATCCAAGTATATATAAAGACAACTACTTGTCTACCACTAACCAAAAATTAAACTTGACCCTCACACTTAAACCTCTTTAATCGTACATCATTTGAGGAATTCCCATAAACCTTGCCAGTCCCACCTGGGCTAGCAGGTCTTTTCTTGCGGGCCCCAGGCTCTGGAGAGAGCACCATATCTTGGCTATCAATAGACAGCTCCCCTTCCTCCCCCTTGTCATCTCCATAGTAACTATTTTTTGTATTTTCCACCTGGCCACCTTTCCCCTTCTTATTTGAAATAGCAAGCTCAACACCATGCTCCAATTCCCTTTCTATAAGATCATCTTCATCCAAAACATCAACCTTTCTTGAATTCTCTAGCTTTGATTTACGCCTTTTCTCAACCAATGCCTTCACTTTGTCAGCGTTAATTCTCGGCATGGCATCTGAGGCCAGCGATGAGGAAGCAAACCTAGACGGGCCACTGTCAGTGGTAGGCGCAGTATGGTTAGACTCCTGTTGCAACTGTTGTTCATCAGATTTTCCGTGGGGGGGCCCACTCGAGGAAGAATGATGCCGCATTGTTGGCGGTGTGGGGTGGCCATTGGTGCTTGGATGATGATGATGAGAGGCTGATGCTGGGTCCCCGCCTTCAGAGGAGGGAGGTGCTTTGACAGGGGTGCGAGGCTGGTGGGGGTGCGCCCCGCTGGCAGAGCTGCCCTCAGCCTCTTCGTTGGCTGCAGCTCCACCTTGCGAAGGGGCTGCACGGTTCTGCTCATATAGCTCCAGCATCTGATTGCTAACCTCTGTTAAAATATGGAATATTATGTCCATGAAAAATAATTAGTGCTGAATATGACCAATCGCACCAAAAACTATTAAAATTTTCTGTTCTTGTCTTTAACGTCTGATTGCTCTTTTAATCTAAAGATATACTAACAGCTTACATAGCAGCCAAAGTATGACATCCAAATTAAATTAATAGTAAATTAATTGACTGAAAGCTCAATAGATGGTGCAGTAAACCAGACCAGGTATGACACCCAGATCAAGCAGATTGTCCAATAGATGACAAAATAGATATGTAATGAACCCAGACCACTTGTAACACCCAGATTGAGTAAATGGTTGATTATATGACAAAAAAGCCCATATGCAAAAAAAAACCCGATCTAAGCTTTCTAGATTCTAAAGAAAGATTTACAGAGTTAAACATTTTTAACTTTCTTCTTTGCTATTTACAGTTTCCCCATTAAATGCAGTGTGGGGCAGTTAACTGCTTTTTTTGTCTCACTGACAGCAAAATATTCATTGAAACGGTGCATATGTATGTAGGGGCCAATGCATTTTCACTCACAAACCTTCTAGCTGGCGGGGGGTGACATCAAACTCCTGCCACCAAACCTTGTCTCCTTCAGACGGGAGCTTTACTTTGAGAAACTTGGCAGCCAAGAAAATGGCACCCGCCGCTATATGGTGTGGTTTGAATTGTAGGCACAGCGATGTTCTTAGCCTGTTCCATTACCATTACCCCCTTTAAATTTCCAACTAATGGTACTACATGCAGTTTGTAACATTTTATTTTGTAACTGTACCGTACCCATCATTGACGAAATTCCAGGCAACCTGTGCAAGGGCATTTTGGGCTACATGAAATTTCTTTATAGCCTCCACAAGCGGCTTATATGGGTGATGAACATTCAGGTCAAAACCTAAAGTTGACAGCACAACTCTTTCGCCTAGTAATATTAACTCCTTCTGTTGCTCATACACCTCCTGAATAAAATATAAGCAAATACAATTTATCCATAACTTTTCATCATTCTGAATCTCTTTTGTGTAAATGTTAATTGGGATACAGTACAGAAGGCACAACCAACAAATAACATTGAACTTCCGAAAGTGGTCAGATAACATGTAGCTTGGCACAACTACTACCTAATAACATAAAAATCACTCGTCCAACATAATTATAACCTCCTAAATACTTTTCTAATACAGAAGAACATTTCAGGGAATTTTTGGTAAACAAATGCAAGTGTGCAAATAAGGAACAACTAGAGGAAGTTTTAGAAAGCCTAGATGTACTCAGCGAGTATTTAGGGATGGTGCACACTTAGGTTGAAACCCATTGTTTGTAGCACGACCTATACTTCATTAGCAACATAACATCTGTTTATAGAAAAGAAATACTGATTAAAGAAAACACAAGCAAATATTGGCCCTTTAACAGTCTTCGAAAGAACAGGGGCAGAAAAAGGTCCATTTATTGACCAAATGTGAACAAAAGTTAGAAACAATTTTTTTTTTTAAAAAAAAAGGTATCATTTACAAGTATTTTTAGATTTGACCGGTATGAAACACCATATACAGTATTGACTGTGACTAAATTACAATAACAAACACAAAACTTAGTTAACAGCATAAAATTAAAACAGCAGTCTGCCAGTAGAAAAATTGTAAACCAACTTATTTGATCAAAATGAACTTGACCAATGAATATATTTACAGAGAACCAAATGCAATAAAAAGAAATAAGACAGACAAATAAATCAAAAATCTATTTCAGTTGAAGACTAGAATAAAGTAGAAGATATTTCCAATGATAATAATGCCAGAAATGATGACTTTTGAGCCAATTCTGCTTAGCTTCTCGAAGGAAATGGGGCTGGCAATATATCTGAACCAAATCAGAATCAGATTGCTCAAGTTCCCCATATAAATAAGTTGCAGATCTTTTCTAGAACGAAAACCCTATTAAGTACCAACATACACTATGCATGCATCCATTGGATCTCTTGGAATTAAGCTATATTTAAGAATTGGTTCTTCTTTCAAAAAAAAAAATTGACAGGATGCATGTATAGTTATATACCAAACTTGGGTGTATCAAAACAGAAAAAAAATGCTACTAATAATAAAAGAAATCAGAATAAAAGATGCAAAACACTAGGTATATGTAGGGCAAAATCATAGCACATGTTCAAAAGTTCAGCATTTGCAACCAGTTTACCCAATTTATACAAGAAGGATCCAATTACCACAACTTCCGGTGCCTCATCATCATGAATATAACTCGAATTCTCAATTATTGTCCAAAATTTAAAACTCAAAACAAGAAATGTGAAGTGTATCTTATTCTATTTCTAGAATAATTCAATCATGTAAAAAGATATGAAGTTTATTCAATACAAGAAGGAGAAGCCAAAAAGTAACTGTTTATTGTAATTAATCTTGCATCATAAATTTTTTTCACCTTTTGATCTCACATACAAGATGACCAAGGAAGTGTTATCAGCCAAGGAAATAATATAATAGATTATATAATTTAGATTCTAGTTTCCATTAAAATCAGATTTATTAGATATTATTTGATATTATGTATCTTTCCATATTTCTTAGTTGGCTAATAGATAGACAATTGATATGTTGCTATATTTGAAATAAGCTCTATATAAAGGAGCTGAATATTGTATTAGAGAATTAAGCAGAAATTAATAAAAACAGTCTTCCTTTATCTCTATCTCTCTTATCCCTTCTCTGTATTCTATTCCCAATCAAAGCTCATAACAATTTGGTATCAGAGACAAAACGATCCAAACCAATCAACATGTCCAATGACAAGACCCCACCCTTCGATGTCGTTGCCGCCTTCCAACAGCTTCTTCAGGGCCATAACGAGATCATGTGTCTCCTTAGTAAAGTTGAAGGTCGTTTGCTCGCATTGGAGAACCATTCTAAAATCGATGAGAACCATCATCCACAATCTTGTGCCACTGGTTCAACACAGATGTACGTTTCCACCGCTGATTTGGTTTCTCCAGCTCAACAGATGGATGTTTCCATTGCTGATTTGGTTACTCCAACTCAAAAGATGCACGTCTTCACTGCTGGTCTCTCCGATTTTCTTCGCACCGGTGTCAAGTTACATAAACCTTTTGGCGTGCAACATGACATGAGCTTAGCCCGCACGACCCCTATCACTAGTGTTCTTCCTAAACCTCCTAAAATGCTTGTGATACTTTCACTATCAGGATCTGGACCTAATCAACGTTCTTCATGCCACCTCAATCCAACTAAGATGGCTGAGAGACAACAACAGAAGGGCTTGTGTGAGCAATACACAAAGAGCCATAAGTGCAAGCTACTATTATTTCTACTAGTCATGAACGATGATGAATATGAGAATTCATCATTGTTGACTATCCATGGAGCGCCTGGATAATATTTGCATTTTTTTCAGCTTGAGGACAAGCTGAATCTCATGGAGGGGGGAAATGTTATCAGCCAAGGAAATAATATAATAGATTATATAATTTAGATTCTAGTTTCCATTAAAATCAGATTTATTAGATATTATTTGATATTATGTATCTTTCCATATTTCTTAGTTGGCTAATAGATAGACAATTGATATGTTGCTATATTTGAAATAAGCTCTATATAAAGGAGCTGAATATTGTATTAGAGAATTAAGCAGAAATTAATAAAAACAGTCTTCCTTTATCTCTATCTCTCTTATCCCTTCTCTGTATTCTATTCCCAATCAAAGCTCATAACAGGAAGACAATGGAAAATTCCTGAACTGACCCAAGCCCACTATTTTATTAAAAAAAATTTGAAGTGGAAATATTAATGACCCCAAACCCAACCTGAACCTGAAGAATCTGCACCCAACAACAGCCAGCAGAATATGATCAGTTCTGGAGTGAAGCCAACCCCAAAACCTAAGCAGTTCTGAACCTGACTTGACCAAAAGCCAAACCAAACTAGATGACACTCTCTCCACAACCTGATTGACAATCTAGAACCTGACCCACCAAAAAAAATGTATTGCTACAACAAAATGAACTTTGTCATGACAATAACTCAAACAATCTCGGATCCAATTAATGGATATCAAATATGCCAACATAGAACCTGATTGACCCAAGATTTGAAACAACCAAGAAAACAGTCAGCATTACATTATCTACACAACTTGCACTCTTAATGTTTGGAAACTGAAACAATAGAATACAAGAGATCCTTTCCTCCAACCCAGATGACCAAATACCTGAAAATGACCCAAACAGAAACAACCCACATCTCAAAAAAAAAAAAAAAAAAACAGAAACAACCCAACCCAGGCAATTGCCATTTCCACAGTCGGCCAAAATAAAGTTGTACAGAGAGTGTAGTGACCAGAAACCAAATGACTGACAAATACAAACGATTAACGTTGATATTTATCAAACAGAAAATAGCTTTACCCGTTGTTTGATTCGTTGAACTGCATCAGCATCTTTCTTGTTGATGATTTCATAAGAGACAAGAATGACATCCTTCAGCGGCCGTGGAGTCTCCTCCACTTTCCCAGCCAGAAACATGCACACCGTTGCTATTGTCTGTATCAAAAGGAAAAACGATAAATAAACAAATAAACAAACAGAAAAAAACAATTGTGAAGATATGGAAACACTAATCAGTTACATGAATAAGCTAAAATCATAAAATTTTCTCAAAGATAACAAACTGTTATTACATTTTATTTCACAAATGAGCACTATAAGATAACCTTGACTTATGTAATGTAATAACAAAATGGGAAATATCGAAATCATTATCCAAAAAACCAATCAACAGTATTTAGTTTCACAACTTCATAAAAGAAAATTCGAGAATAAGACCAAAAGAGTATAGAACAATGGCACAGTTTCGAACTCGACAAGTGTACATTCTGCTATTTTCAACTTCACCATTATCTGCAGTCATTTTTCTTCTCAGTTTTTATCAATCAAAATAACAACTGAAATGTGGCAGATAACGGAGAACAGAGATTGAGGCAATAATAAAAAATCCCAAGACTTTAAAAGGACCAATTGAAGTCGAGGAACCAATGCATGATATGAGGTGCCAACCTCACATGAGCATCAGAATTAATGAAAACACATACACTAAACCCATGAAGAAACACAACAACTAAGGGACCTAGAAACAGCAAAGGGGGACTGACCTACTTGGTGTTTTAATCACAAAACAACAAAAATAACACAAGAAGACATACTCGTCTATCATTCTTGGCATGAGACTGACGAAGGAAGAAGCGATGGCAAAACACTATGGCTGTTGCTATTGTCACTTGAGGCCTAAAAGACAAAAAAAATAATAATAATAAAAAATATTAATAAAGGGAAGAATGAAAAGAGTTTAAGGGTTGACGGCAGCTGCAAAATGAAAATTTTCAAATCAAAACGAGGATGTCAATATAAAGAATGGTTGCATCAACAAGGTCTAATGGACATCACCAACAGGATTGCAATTTTTCTTTCAAAAGCTCCAACGTCTCATTGCTGATCAACATAACCTTGCATAACGTGTTTACACAATATTATTTTATCATTTTACATCGCTACAATTGACTTAGCACGGCCTTTATTGGTGTTTCGGTGGTTAGGATTTTAGCATTGCCCAATAGTTCGAGACAACAAATATTTTATAGTATGGTCAACACTCCCAAGTCATATTCACGTTTAAAACAGTTTTAGTTGTACTGGTTAAACACAACAGCTGATTTAGAATATACAATAGCATCAACAAACCTTATTGACAATGAGACCTTGATACCATGCTGAGATATATGACTTACACTTTAAGTCGCATGCCAAGGTCTTGCAGGAAGGTGCAATAAGACTTGCGTAGATACGTCTCTTTCTTCAAGTCAATACCATCCAGTCTGGACGGAGAATTTTCTTCTATATCCTTCCGGCTGTAGTACCAGGATGCACCAATCTGGCCTCCCTCCTCACGCCGGTATGGGCTCTGATCTGTTGTGCTGCTCAGGTATGACTGGTCGCCATGCGGCGCCATAAGAGATACAGACCTTTACGCTGTGAGTCCCTCTTTCTCTGCCTGCTCAAATCAGACTCAAACAAATTGTTTTGAGCTTTTATGTTTCCAAAATATATCAGGCTTCTTTATGCAGTAATGATGCCTGAAATAATACAATTGAGCATAAGCGATAGATACCAAGAAAAATATTAATAATTGAGACGATTAGAAAAATTCCATTGAAATTGGCCTGGATCTTTGCTTACAGCCCTTGGAAACTTTACACTATTCAAGTTAACCCAGCATGCCATGATCATTAACTACTATTTAACACTGGAAGGAGACGCACCTTCACATATAGTTTGTTACGAAGGCTAAATTTAAAGAAATACTAACTCTGTGCTAACTAATTTCGCAAAAGGTAAAGCATAAGGTGAAATGAAAGGTGAAAAACATGAGATGATGTATGTATCACTGAAACCCTATTCCGCCAAAATTTTGAAGCAAAACTGAAACCCGAGATATCCTCTTCGTACCTATTGAAACGTAGAAGGAAACCCTAAATTTTGCAATAACAACAGGACTATAAATTCCACTACTCTCCATAGTGAAAAAAAAAAATCAGTAAAAGAACGAATTTTACGAGAATTCTACCAAGATCCGAAAATTACAAAGAAAGACGCAACCCTAAAATAGCTCGAGGAGGGGTAAATCGAGCGAAATTAAACGAATCAGAACAAAACTACGCTGTGCCATGGAGTGGGACAGGGATTTGGTGAGACGACAAAATGGAGAGAAATGGAAAGGAAAAGAGGAAAACTGACCTTATTGAAACCCTAGCTCGAAGCGACGAGGAGGCGACCGTGGGAGTCTGAGAATGAGAAGAGGGAAAACCAAAGAAGAGGCCGCCAGTTAGGGTTTCTACTATTAGCTAGCTTTTTTCCTGACATTTTATGGATAACCCCTGTAAAGGTTGTTATTTCGAACCAGGTTTCGGCGTTTCGTCAGTCTTTTCTCTTTTTTTTTTTTTAGATCGCTGGGCAGCGGCTGCCAAGCTTTCGGTCTTTTCTAAAATTTCATTTCAAAAAGAGCTGTTTCCAATTTGGGCCGGAGTTTTTCCCGATGATAAAATGGGTCTCCACTTTCGATCTTTCTGGTCTATTAATTAAGATGGGCTATATCGACAATTTTTTTTATACGTGACACTAGGACTGAAAACGGAAGTCCTTTCAACCGTTATTTTGTTTCGTTTCGTCTAAAATAAAACGAAACGGCTAAAGAATATAGTTGCATTTCAAAAATAAAACAGTTAACGAAACAATAAAACAATTTCGTCCATGTGTAAATCTCGACAATTCCGTCGATTTCGATCGTTTCGTCCAAAACGAAACGGTTAACGAAATTAGTAGTCGGTTTCATCAACGGAACGAAACGAGTAACGAACCCGTGAGACTAAACGATTTTCAAATTAATAGGTAAAATTCCAAACGTATTCTTTTTACAGTTTAGATTAGATTAGGCACATATACATAGCTTGTGTATTAAATTTGTAGCAATTTGAAACTCGGTTGGTAAAATCCATTGAGCGGTATAAAAAACTAAAGGTTCAATTTAGTCGACTTGTTCGGAGACCAAACGATTTCTAAATTGTAACAAATTTAATGTACGATTTATCTCCAAATATAAATATATGCTTATCAATTATATCTCCTCCTAAGTAAATGCAAGAGTATAATCACATGAGTTTTCCCTTTTTTTTTTATCCAGTTCATACTAGGCGGTTTATTATTTTCCGTAGGTACATGTATGATCGATCAATCGTAACTCGTAAGATAAGCATCTTCCAATTCTTACTACTTAGCAGTCGATGTCAAGTGTTTTAGAAAAACCTTACTAGTCCCACGTGGTTGGAATTTTGCTAATCTTTATTGTTTAATTGACAAAAGAATATGAACTCATTGAACCCATCGACAATTGTTTTCACATCACAAAGGATAAAAAAATAATTAAACTTCAAATATGAAATTATAGAAATATTTTTTTAGTTGAGGTGTACTTCACATCTTTTTAATCCAATATAATTTCGTCAAATTAAACAGAACTAATATTCAAATTTTTATTTTAATTTCAAAATTCTAATTTTTTAAATTCAACTTTATAACATTTCAAAATTTCAAACTTATGTATCTGATGAACTTGATGTGGCGCTTCTCATTTTTTGTAATAACTTTGATTAAGTAAAACTTATTATTTTATGTCGTAGAATATTCCACACAAAAGGAAGAAATAAAAACAATGTCCTTTCGCAAATTTCGCATCAAATTTGTTTCGGAAAGCAACAAGAATAGTATGACAAAGAACACTATTTTCGTGAGATTGATTATATGAAAATAACATATAAGAGCGTCCATGCGTTCATAACCTACGGTCAAATTCCTTTATAAATAGCCTTCCCAGGCCTGATGCGATGTAATGATAAATTCATTGAAATAAAAAGCGTCAAGCGAGATTCAAACAAAAATAATTGATTTTATGACCGAAGAGATAGGACATTGGATTATTGGAGGAGATCAAATAACACCATTCTAACAAAAAATAATTAATTTCATGTATAGTTGCAAGAAATATAAAGAATACTCTTTAAGTCTCTAATAGAATTTCGACTCCTTATTCACTAATAGGGTTGGTAGAGAGACAGATTTGTTTAGTATTTTGTTCTAACAATGAAAATGTATATGGCCCGAGTAAAAAAGTCTCGATGATGCTGGGTATGGACCCCCACCTGCACATTGGAAAGGTATTTGACTGTCAAATGGGTGGCTCTTTTTACAACAATAAAATTCTCATTGCACGATGGTATCTCGGTAGGGGTGTCTAACGTTTGCAACGGCAACGGAATGAGCCATTCCGTTTGCCGTTCCGTTTCAGTAAACGGTATGCTATTCCATTCCGTATTCCGTTCCGTTTCAGTAAACGGTATGCCATTTCATTCCGTTATTCGTTTCGGTTGGACGGAATGGGACGGAACAGCGATATTTACATTATAAATAGATGTATTTGTCGAAACGAAAGCGAAATGATTCGTTCCGTTTACCGTTCCGTTTCAACAACGGTATGCTCTATTATTCCGTTTACTGTTCCGTTTTTAGAAACGAAATGCAAATTCGTACCGTTATCCGTTCCGTTGGAACGGAACGGAACGAAAAACGGCGAAACGGCATACCGTTGACAGCCATATATCTCGGTACTCCTCAACTTGAAGGGGAGTACATGTCACCTCGAGACAAAAAATGGACATGGACCAACTGTGCTTCCGTTGTTGCAGGTAATTATTAATATTTTTTAAAAAAATAGACTCCCCTAGACATTTAATAAAACTTTAGTGAAAGAAAGTTGCACAAGATTTTTTCTTTTCTTACATTTCAAAATGCACAACATATATTTTTTTTATGTTTATATTGTTTGGTTATTTGACAATCTCGGCTGAATATGGTACTCGAACAAAATTAAATGTACGTTCAGTCATGGTTGGTATGTCAGGCTTCACTGATTCTTATCATAGTCTCTCTTAATAGTACATAGGTTTGTGCAGGGAGAAGAAATTTAAATGTAGATTTCATTAGCCAATAATTTAAAAGAGTATAAATCAATGAAGAAAACATGTAACACAAGAATTATTTACCTGGAAGGGGAATATGTATGTGTTGGTCTACTGCAGCCTGTGAACCCCAACACTATGGGTATAAGTATTCATAAACATTTAGAAGCATAAATTGGGTAGAAATTTTTTTTTAAAAAAAAAATGTTGATAATGATCATTGACCTGCTTTTAATTCATGAACAATTTACTTTATAGAATAACAACTACTACAACAACAACTAAGTATTTTGTTCAAACAAGTTTGGGTAGGTTCATTTTTCCCTCTAACAATGAGGTGAAAAAAATGGGATATCCTAAGTGTCATCCTCTGAGAGATGACATCCTGCCATCTTATGGGCTCTCACGTGCTAGAGTATGTAAGGCTCATCTACATATTTAGTCACGTGAATCTCACCTGATTGAAAATCCTTTCCGTAAAATATTCATTTCTCTTTCGATCAGATCTAAAAATCAAACCCCTCTCTCTCCACGGAGTTTCTATCTCTAGATCTTCTCTCTACGGAGCTTCTCTCTACGGATCAAAGATGAAAATCAAACCTCTCTTTTTCTCTACGGAGCTTCTCTACCACTGCTGGCGCGCTCTATTCCTCTTTCTATCAGATGAGTCTATCTTATCTAATCTAGATCAAATTAGATCACAAAATCATCGTCGTTTTCGTATTTTTCAATTCTGATGTTTAATTTATGGTTTTGGTGTTTTTATTTCTCGATTAGATTTCAAGTATTTATGCAACGTATTTTCCATCAATTCTTCATCAGGTAGTTTATCTCTATATTGATTAGATTAGAATAGATCACAAAATTCAAATCTCTCTCTATCGCTGAGATCGATTTCTTTGTAGCCTAACCTAGGATTTTTTCTAATCAGATCGACATCTTCATTCATTATAGATCAAAAAGGATAAGGGAGTAAATAATATCTAACAAGGGAGTACATATTTTTTGTATCTTTGTAGATAGTTTTGTAAGTGTTATGTAATAAGGAAGTAAAATTTGTTATTGAAAGGAGTACATAATATATATAAATTTTATACATTATCTTTTAAAATTTTTCAGGTCATGTCATCTATCTTGAAGGTCATTAAAAAAGAAGTAAAGAGCAAGATGAAATGGATTTGCATTGACCCATTTGTTCTGGTAATTAAATTTGATTTATATTTTCTTGGATAATTGTTATTGCAATGGAAAGGAATCACACATACTTTCATATATTTTCTATATGCAGAGAGCATTGTCTACTGGTTCTATTTTTCTTATATAGACCAATCAAATCCTGATTATTTAATTCTTTAATCTGTCACACATGCCTTCATTGCATTTATTTTCATAATTTTCCATTTTCTCTCATTTCTGTTTGTATTTATTTTCTAATGTATAATAAGTGAGTACATGTTTTATATTAAGGAGTACTTTTTAGAATTATAAATTGAATGCCAGTTTTTAAATAAGTACATAGTTTTATACTTTTTAGAAGTATTTATTTTCTTGTAAGGGAGTATCTTTTCTGGAGTGAAGGAGTATCTTATGAGTTATTTTATTGTTGTAGTATGATATTACAAACTAATGTATCATTCCTTGAATGAAGGATATAACTCTCGGAGAGTATATAAATAATGTTGAAGGAGTAAATATTTACATGTGTGGGTTTATTTACCTAAGATAATTATGTACATAAATGTTTAACTCTCAGAGAGTACATGAATAGTATTAAAGGAGTAATTATTTCTACATGTGGGTGCATTTATTTATCTTTACTGTCAATTGCTATATAGTTAAAATATTAGTTTTAAATGACTTATTGTTTTCTACATACTTTCATATGTTTTCATACGTAGACCAATCAAATCCTGATCTTCGCTTTTGATAATTCGGATTTTCTCTTTGTTGTGTCAAGCAACAATATGCAATGGTGGATGTACATTGTTGATAAGAAAGCCAATTTGGCCAAAATCTATTGCACAACAGTAGAGGTAAATGTGTTGTTGGAGAAGATTGAGTCAGATCTCAAGTACATCAAGGCTTTTCTTGTTTGGCGGACATTAGGAGATCAAAGCTGGAATGACATGAGTTGTGTATGGTCTGAGAAGATCCCACAACAACTTAGAGTAGAAGACAGTGGTCTGCTCATCCTGAGGATTCTCATTTGCAAGTTATTTAACAAGCCAGTATCATCTTCTTAGGTAATTTACATAAAGGATTATGTATTTGTTAATTATAAATGTATTGAATTTTTCTACTCCTTTAAGCGTTTTGTTTGCTGTTTTAGTATAGGTTTAAAGGAGTACAAAATATAGAATAAGGGAGTAAATAATATCTAACAAGGGAGTACATATCAAGAACCTTGCAGGTGTGTTTTGTATTTTAGCATATGCTTAAAGGAGTACAGAACATAGGATAAGGAAGCAAATAATATCTAACAAGGGAGTACATATCAAGAAACTTTGTTGTTTGTTTATTATTCTAATATAGGCTTAAAGAAGTACAAAAAAGGGATAAGGGAGTAAATAATATTTAACAAGGGAGCACATATCAAGAACCTGGCAGGTGTGTTTGGTATTTTAGCATAATCTTAAAGGAGTACAAACTATAGGATAAGGGAGTAAATAATATCTAACAAGAGAGTACATATAAAAAACCTGGCAGGTGTGTTTGGTATTTTAGCATAATCTTAAAGGAGTACAAAATATACCATAAGAGAGTAAATAATATCTAATAAGGGAGTACATATCAAGAACCTGGCAAGTGTGTTTGGTATTTTAGCATAATCTTAAAGGAGTACAAAATATAGCATAAGAGAGTAAATAATATCTAACAACGGAGTATATATCAAGAACCTAGCAGTTGTGTTTGTTCTAACATTGGACAATTTTATGTTTTGCAGATTAATGTCAGTGATGATAAACGTGTTGTTACTTACCGGCTATTACTAGATCTTATCAATGAGGTGAAGCCAAAATTTAGATATGCAAGTGAGTGTGTTCTCTTTGATCTTGAGGAAGAAAATTGAACTTGGTGGTTGACTGAGAAGATTACAAAACTTGGTTGTTGAGTATAACTTAGTTGGTGCTGTTTGTTTTTTGTTGAGTGAATTTCGTTTGGGGAATAACTCTTATTTGAACATGGTTGGATGAAAAATTTATACTTCCTTTTTAAGAATTATATACTCTGTTATTGTATTGAATTCTTATTTGCACAATTTGTCTGCTTATTAAATACTAATTTGGTATTCAATATGTGAAAGTATATACTCCCTTACGGAGAAATATTTACTTCCTTATTATTTCAATTTTTATTTGATTATTCTTATTTTCAAATTGAAATATTGAATGCTTATTTGAACGTTTTGACCAAAAATTATATAATCCCGTATGGAAAAATATGTACTCCTCTCAGAAGAAGTATGTACTCATCTCAGAGAAAGTATATACTTAATATTTTCAATTCTTATTTGCACATTTTTTGTCTGCTTGTAAATGCTAATTCTATATTCCATATGTAGATGTATATACTCCTATACGTAGAATTATTTACTCTCTTAATATTTCAATTTTTATAGGATTATTCTTATTTTCAAATTCATATGTTGAATGCTTATTTGAACGTTTTTACCAAAAATTATATACTTCCGTATGGAAAAGTATGTACTCCCAGTTCAAATTTATATACTCTTTTACACTAATTTAGGTACTCCCGATTTTTAAGTGACGCCAGCATTCCAAAATCATTTATATTTTGGACCAGCTCTACTATTTTTTGGGCCAGCGGACGCGTGGGATGTCCGGGATGTCAAATATCTCGGATGTCCCATATCAGCTCCGGAAAAAAATGGTGAATTTTATAGTTGTATGTTGATTAATAATGTGATGTTTTGGTTTACAAAACTGCTCATTTTAAAATGAAATTAATTTTCAGTGATGATGCTGCAACTAAATAAATTTGACGGCATCATCATTCGAAGAAGAATCATCGTTAGGATACATAATTTGCAGAATCCAAAATGAAAGCACTATAGTAATCTCATCTCGCAAAGAAATCATGAAATTTACCTACCTGTAGTAGCAGAACAAAACAATGAAATCTTATAGAGCAATCACTATAGCCATTTAAATTTTTAGTTTCCTAGAATTAGAGTTTAGAGAGGGTTGCCCCTTGTGGATGAAGATAATATATGGGAAGGAATTGGCACTGATTGTATTCCTAAACATATAATTCCCTTCTTTTTTTTAGCCACCAACTTAATTAAGAGAGAGAAAAAAATTTCATTAATTTCTACCGTGTTTGGGCAAATAAAAAGTAGGAGAAAGTAGGAGAGCCAGCTATTAATTGTCCAAAAAAACATAATATAATAACTCGACTAATTTTTTGTTCTCCTAACAGGTAACAAAGTATCAAACAAGAGCTTCTTTGGAATGGCAGCTGGATGCGTGAGGGGAGCAACCCCTCGTGCCAGGCTAGCTATATATAAGGCGGGGTGGTACCAAGTTGGTGGCAATTCAACAGGCACCATCAACGCAATAGATGATGCGGTGGGCGACGACGTCGAAGTTATCTCTTTGTTCATTGACTCTTTTAATTTATTGATTTTCTAGAAACACTCCATGCCATTAAAAATGGAATTCCAGTCGTTTTTTCTACCGGAAATGATGGGTCAGCACCTTAGAGCATATTGAACAATATGCCTTGGGGTATATGTGTGGCAGCAAGCACAATTGATCGGTGCTTCAAAACTGTTATCACACTTGGCAATGGAAAGAAATTGGTGGTACTTAATTCAAATTGAAATTGTTTCTTATTTATTTGCATTTAACAAAATTTTGATTATATTTATATTATATATAAATTAATTTTATTTCTAATTTACCGGGTCGATCATTATTTTATGGAAAACAATTTGGAAGAATGCTTTCACCGAGCTTGTTCTAGCTTTGAAGTATTTTACATTAAAATTAAACAACATTTAGAATAATACTTAATTTGACAGTATCCAAACTTTGTTCATCACAGTAGTGATAATTGAACTCGTCTTTTTATATATCTTTTGCGGCTATGACCATTTATCATTATACAAGCAATATGTAGAAGGAAAGATTGTGTTGTTCTTTCTAGAGTCAGCTTTGGCGATGTAACAAAAAATGCATGGGAGGTAGGAGTTGTGGGTGTAATACATGCACAAGACACATTGAATGAACTAGAACCATCATAGTTTTCTTATGCTCTTGTAGATTTTCAAGTTGCGCACCAAATCTTCACGTATACTGGATCCACGTCTTTTTTTTTAATTGAATTTTAGTTATAGTGTTAATTATTTTTATATCCTCTTTTCTTTCAAAGTTATCTTGCATCTGACATAATATATTTGAAATATTAGAATTATACCAAACAATAATAAATCAGTAAAAGAATTGGAAAAAAAACTATGAAATATATAGAACATCCAGTTTTTGAATTCCATATCTTCAGTTCGATTTTATCCATAGAAAGAATTAGTTGTCTTCTCAAAAAAAGAAGAGTTACTTTTTTACATTTTTTTTTTTTTGCCATTGGTACAGGCAGCTTACTCGAGTTTAAATGTAGTAAACAAAGTGCTGCTCAGTCATCTTTTATCATTACTTCTGTGTTCCTTTTTTGAGGTATCTGTGATAGACATTTGAAACATTAATTCATGATAATATTTCTGAAATTATTTAATAAGGATCACGTAATTCATATAAAATTAAATAAATCATAAGTTAGAACTCACAAGATTGAAGAGAAGACATGTCGTAAGGCGGAATACGTGATCTTCTCCAATTTTTCCTTAGTATCTTTGATGGCAAAAGGCGTTTTTCTTTTCTTCTGTCTAATTATTCTTTTTGGGCGAAAAATTATGAAAAGATGCATCATAATGACAGAAGATTAATGTTTTATTACTAAGGCAATTGAAGGGATCACCTATTGAATGAACATGGTCCATCAGATTTTCCATCAAAATCTGATGCACCCTTCAGATAAATTTAATAATTAAACCCGGTTCACATTTATTATTATAGGCCATAATAATTATAACATTCTCCCACTTGGCCTATAAATACCATAATGAAACACGAATTCAAAATTGGCCAATAAAACATAAACCTTGTTCAGTTAGAAATACCAAACTAAACTAATATAATCAAAATAACTAAAACTGTTATTTGATCCCTATTAATTATAGAAATGGCATTCTTTCCAACATATGGTTAATTAAATTCATTCGATCCTCATAAGTATATTTGCTTATATAAATTACATTAATGCGCAAACATAAGAAATAAGCAAACAATATAAATTCAGTCAATACATAAATGAAGCTTCAATACATAACTTAATAAATACATTATTGTTCATTACAACATCACAAGTCACTAACCAAACCCATGCCGGCTACATGCTCCTTGAAAAGAGTAGGTGGTAGTGCTTTTGTTAGAGAATCAGCTAACATAGATCTTGTATTGATGTGTTGTATGACAATAATATTATCCTTAATTTTCTGTCTAACAACAAGATATTTGATGTCAATCCATTTAGTAGCACCGCTGGACTTGTTGTTTTTAGAGAAGAAAACAGCAGCCTCATTATCACAAAATAGCGTGAGTGGTCTTGCAATACTTTCAATTACTTGAAGTTCAGGTATGAAATTCTTCAACCAAACTGCTTGACCAGTAGCTTCAAAACACGCTACAAATTCTGCTTGCATAGTGGAAGATGCAACTAATGACTGTTTGGCACTCTTCCATGAAATTGGTCCCCCTGCAAGCATGAATATGTATCCTGATGTGGATTTCTTCGTGTCTACACATCCAGCAAAGTCCGAATCTGAATAACCAATGACCTCAAGGTTATCGAACTTTCTGTAAGTAAGCATAGAGTCTTTAGTCCCTTGCAAATAGCGTAAGACTTTCTTAGCAGCTCGCCAATGATCCAGTCCTGGATTTGATTGATATCGGCCGAGCATGCCAACTACAAACGCAATATCAGGACGTGTGCAAACTTGAGCATACATTAAGCTTCCAACAATCGAAGCATACTCATTCTTTTCCATTTGCTTACGTTCTGATTCAGTTTTGGGACATTGAGCCTTGCTGAATTTGTCACCTTTGAAAATGGGAGCAACACTTGGAGAACAATTTTGCATGTTATAGCGCTTAAGCATTTTTTCGATATATGCCTTTTGTGATAAACCTAAGAGACCACGAGACCTATCACGGTGAATTTCAATGTCTATGACATAAGAGGCTTCACCAAGATCCTTCATTTCAAATTTCTTTGAAAGGAAGCGTTTTGTCTCGTACAACATGTCTAAATCACTGCTTGCTAACAAAATGTCATCCACATACAAAACAAGAATGATAAATCTGCTCCCACTAACCTTGAGATATATGCATTGATCAAAAGTATTTTCTTGAAATCCAAATTCTGTTATGACCTCATCAAACTTGAGATACCACTGTCTTGAAGCTTGCTTTAACCCATAAATTGATCGTTTCAACCGGCATCCCATATGTTCCTTGCCTTTAACAACAAAACCTTCAGGTTGTTTCATGAAAATTTCTTCATGCAAGTCACCATTAAGGAATGCGGTTTTCACGTCCATTTGATGCAACTCAAGATCATAATGAGCTACAAGAGCTAAAACAATTCGTAACGAATCTTTCTTTGAGACAGGAGAAAAAGTATTATCATAATGTATACCTTCTTGTTGCGTAAAGCCTTTAGCAACTAATCGGGCCTTGTATCTTTCGATGTTACCATGAGAATCAGTTTTAGTTTTGTAAACCCATTTGCATCCTACGGGTTTAACACCTTTAGGTAACTCAACAAGGTCCCAAACATCATTTTGTTGCATTGAGTTCATCTCATCATTCATGGCTTCCAGCCACTGAGATGACTTATCACTTTTCATGGCGTCCTTGAAGGAGATAGGATCATCTCCATGACCTATATCGCCACCTTCTTCAGTAAGGTATACAATATAATCATCAGGTATTGCAGATTTTCGTTCTCTTTGCGACTTGCGTAAAGGTTCTTGTGGCAGCAATGGTACTTCATTGTTAGGAGCATTACTAACATTAGTACCTTCATTTAGTGATAATGGAGAAACAGAACTTGTCGCCTCTGAAATGACCGAAATTGGAACATAAATTTGGTCTTCTTCATCGAGGTTTATAGTTTGTTTTTCATTACTCCCACTAATGTTGCCATTTTCAAAAAATACTGCATGTCTTGTCTCAACTATTCTAGTGGTATGCGAGGGACAATAAAATCTAAAACCTTTGGATCTCTCTGGATAACCTATGAAAGAACAACTAACGGTTTTGGAATCCAGTTTCTTAATTTGTGGATTGTAGACTTTTGCTTCAGCAGGACAGCCCCACACACGTAAGTATCCTAGTTGCGGTTTTCTTGCAGTCCACAATTCGTAAGGTGTTGCTGGAACAGACTTGCTAGGAACTCGATTGAGAACATGTGTGGCTGTTTTTAAAGCCTCAGACCACTTTCTTCAAGAAACAAAGCAAATGGACCTGGACTTTGACCCAAGTCAGTGTGCCTACCATAATACTCACCGCCTCTATCTGATCGCACTACTTTAATTTTAAGATTATGTTGATTTTCAACTTCAGCCTTAAAAATCTTAAATTTGTCTAGTGCCTCAGATTTTTCAGAAATTAAGAACACATATGCATAGCGTGAGTAATCATCAATAAAAGTAATGAATGATTTGTGTCCGTTTAAACTCGGAGTGGGAAAAGGACCGCATATATCGGTGTGAATTAATTCCAATAGTCCCCCACTTCGAGTGGCTCCTTTCTTATTTCCCTTAACAAATTTTCCCTTAACACATTCAACACAATTTTCAAAATCAGAAAAATCTAATGTTGGGAGAATTTCATTTTTAATGAGACGTTGCATTCTATCTCTTGAAATATGACCCAATCTGCGATGCCATAATTTGGAAGAATATCCAACATCACGATTTCTCTTTGTGCCACGTTTGTGATCAACACAATTAACATTCAGGGATAATAAAGAATCAGAAAAGGAAGAATCCAAACATAATTTATATAGATTGTCACATAATAATCCAGAACCAACAAACTTAGAGTTATGATATAGTCTCAACTCATTATTTCCAAACTGAAACATAAAGCCACAAGCATCAAGTCTAGAAACAGAAATTAAATTCCTAATAACACTAGGAATATAAACTACATCATGCAAATAGAGAATAAAGCCACTCTTCAAGACTAAACGAAGAGTTCCTACGGCCTCCACTTCAGCCTCTAATCCATTGGCTACTTTAAGCTTCCTTTTTCCCTTTTCCAGCATCCTCACGGAAAGGAATCCCTGCAATGAGTTCGTAATGTGCACAGAGGCACCAGTGTCAACCCACCACGTATTTAAGGGAACATCAATTAAAAGAGACTCACAAATCATATAATTGAAATCATTACCCTTCTTGGCAAGCCACGCTCTGAACTTGGTACACTCCTTCCTTACGTGTCCAGGTTTCTTGCAGTGATTGCACTTAAAAACACGTTTTGTACCAGATGTACTTGCTTTATTCACACCAAGACCATCATCTTTCTTATTCTTTCCTTTACCATTGTTCTTTTTCTGTTTTGGACTTTCAATGGCTGCATGTGCAAAGTCAGGTTTTTCAGTCTTAAGCCTTTCTTCTTCTTCAACACACATGGCAATCAATTCGCTCATTTTCCACTTCTCTTTCTGCGTGTTGTAATTGATCTTGAAAGGACCAAACTGAGCAGGAAGAGAAGTCATAATGAAATGAACCAAAAATCCCTCAGAAATTGCCATGTCCATGCCATTTAATTTTGCGGCCATATCATTCATCATCATGATATGTTCACGTACACCGCTAGTCCCATTATACTTGGTAGTGAGCATTTTCATTATGAGAGCACTTGCATTAGCCTTTGATGTACTCTTAAACTGCTCCTCAACAGAGGCTAAAAATTCTTTAGCAGTAAAAAGTTCACCAGCAATATTCTTTTCAGGAATGCCTCCCCGAATAGCCAAAGAAATGGTGCTTTTGATAATCATGAGAGACATGCGATTAGAACGCTCCCATTTTGCATAAGCAGTTTTTTCTTCATCTGCAGCATCATCCTTTGGTTTTTCAGGTTTATCCAAACGTAATGCTTGGTCTATTTCAAGAACACCAAGACCAATCTCAATTTGCTCTTTCCAAATTGAAAAATTAGTTCCATTCAATGGTGTTATTCCAGTGATTTGATTACTAATATTGCTCAATGCTGCAAATTCATGACAAATAAAATGCTTACTATTAACTAAAATCCACAGACATATAAAATTAAATAAATTAGATCAACTATAATTATGGGACTAATAATTAATTAATCTGAAATAATAAAACGCCAATTAATATTTCAGGTTTAATAGTTGATCCATTAAAATCAATTCAAATCACCGTTGGGCAGAAATAAATTGAAACATAAGACTATTCATTTAATAAATTATACTTGACAATTAAAGTTGGTAAAATTGACATTTATAATTTATTAAACGAAAACATAAGTAATACTATAAACATCATGTAAAACATAGTTCCTTTTAATAAAATGGTAGTCACAATTAAAGTTTGTAAAATTGATAACGACCAGATATTAAAAGTAAATTTATATGACTATAAATTATATATAACATAGTTCCGTTGGGTTACTTGATATATATAATATAAAATCATATACTTAATTATCACACATAAATCATACAAAAATTATGTACGGTTCAGAAAAAAAAACATCATAAAATTATAAATGATTTTGAATACTTTATAAATCATATACGTAAATGATTATGTAGATAAATTTATTGTGATAAAGTAAATTCAATTCTCTGGTTGCAATAGAAAAAGAAAAGTAACTTTCCCCATTAAAGAAATCATAGACATTAACTTTATCGAGTGGGGACCAGAGGAAAAGGTGTCAGCGCGCGTAGGAATTAGAGTATAAAGCAGATTATCTACAAACTGGTTGTATAAACATTAGTACTTACTGTACGAGAACCACATACGCAAACTTTTTCTAAAAGTTCATAAAGTTTGCGAATGGTTGCCAAAATAAAGGGCTCTGATGTGGTTTGGATGGATAAATTATTCTACACCTTTGTATCCAATCAAGATTCGAAAAAAGAACACATAAGTGACATGGTTTCTATTCCTCTCTCTCGACCCCGTTTCGTGCACACAGAAAAGAGAAACAAAATAGTAATAATTCTCATCTCCATTGTGCACACAGAAAAGTAAGTATAGGAAATTACATAAGGAAAATTATGAAATTAATTAAGTAAAATTCCATCAAATACATATTTAGAAATTACAATTAATTACTTACTTAAATACGAAAATACAAATAACGAAAATACGAAATCATTGAATTTCAGTAATTAACGAAAAAATTTGTAGTAATTTTATATGAAATTACGTACCGCTCCGATACCAAATGATAGACATTTGAAACATTAATTCATGATAATATTTCTGAAATTATTTAATAAGGATCACGTAATTCATATAAAATTAAATAAATCATAAGTTAGAACTCACAAGATTGAAGAGAAGACATGTCGTAAGGCGGAATACGTGATCTTCTCCAATTTTTCCTTAGTATCTTTGATGGCAAAAGGCGTTTTTCTTTTCTTCTGTCTAATTATTCTTTTTGGGCGAAAAATTATGAAAAGATGCATCATAATGACAGAAGATTAATGTTTTATTACTAAGGCAATTGAAGGGATCACCTATTGAATGAACATGGTCCATCAGATTTTCCATCAAAATCTGATGCACCCTTCAGATAAATTTAATAATTAAACCCGGTTCACATTTATTATTATAGGCCATAATAATTATAACAATCTGTTGTCTCGATATTCCTATAAATAGGAGCAAAATAATTTAAAGTTAGACATGGAAGAAATTCAATTAATGTAAATCACTCAATTAAGTATATATTGCAACCTACAATTGTCTCAAATATTGGTTAAATTTGATGTTGTTCATGTGGCAAAACAACTGTGAATAGACAAATCGAAAGATAGAATATTATGTACTTGAAGATCTAGGTTTTTGTTCCGAAATTTCTTTTGTTGGTAGTGTGGCAATTCACCCAACTAATTAGCTTAGTTACTTAAAAAAAATTGACATATTGGAGCAATCATGTAAAAACCATGAATGATGAAATGTAAGTTCAAAATGCCATGTGCCAGTAAACATGAGCACTATTGTGTAATTTTTGGTCTATACATGAGTATCTTTGTGTAATTTTTTATCTATATCTAATACTGCAAAAGGGCAAATTCAATAGCTTGCTATAGAACCGCAATCTTCCCACATCCATATCAAATTCAGTAAACAATTATCATCAAGAAATTATGTTGTGCTTGCTAGGCTCCGTTTGGATAGGTGCAAGAATGAATAACTTCTTCCTACTTTCAAATTTATTATAAACAATCCAAATTCTTCACAAAGTTACACACTTTTTAATACTTCTTCCCTTATTCCTCTTATTCTCACACCATCCAACGGAGCCAGATAGGGTGCGTTTGGATAGGTGTGGGAAGAAGGGAAGAAGGGAAGAAATGGGAAGAAGTATTGGGAAGTGTGTAACTTTGTGAAGAGTTTGGATTGTTTATAATTTTTTATTGGGCTTCTTCCTTCTTTCTTCTTCCTTCTTCCATCTTCCAACCCCATCCAAACAAAGACATATATATTCCAAACTTGACCGAAAAAAGACACAGCATAGCTGGAAAAAAAAAATAAGCTCATTAGAAAAGAAACAAATGGAAATCAATATAGAATTTATCAAATTGCTTCAAGACAAAACATAGGGAACATTTGTTAACTTTTACGGGTCAAATATTTAAAATCAAATTTAATAGTCAAGTAAAAGTAAATATACCAAAAGCTTTTAAAATCTTGGGCATGGCAGCTATGCGACCTATATTTGGAAGTAAGTATCTAAAAATTTTTGTGTTGATGAAGGATTTAGATTGGCGATGTCTTAGCAGCTGAGCTTTTGATCGACGAAATTATCAGAGACATTTCTAATAGGCCTCATCACCATAAAACATATCTCACAAGCAGTCATATAAACATGCATCTATCAGACAAACTATTTAGACTTGTGCCCTCGACCTGATTGAATAAATCAGCCCTTCTTCACAATGAAGATTCTGTAAATTTTCATCATACCAAACCTCTTAACATATTTCAGAAGTTAAAATTTTAACCCTCAGTTACATTATCATTATTTTGTCCGTCATGGGAACAAATATAACTTCTCAAAGGTTGTACCCTGTAAAATTCGCTTTTTCGAAACAAGTTTCAACGTTTCGTCTCGTGGTCGTGGGTCTTTTCTTCTTCTTCGTAGCCCTTCAGAATTTCAAAAGAGACGTTCCCAATTCGGGCCGGAGTTTTTTTTCCGATGATAAATTGGGTCTCCACTTGAAATGATAATTGTCATCAATAGTTTTGTCACTTCTTGTCATTGCTAAATACAAAGTGAACATATAAAATAGACAAGATAATATATAAACTATCAAAGTGAACACTTACAAATAAGTAAGTGTTGTCATCTCTTGTTCAGATTTTTATTATGCAGATTCAACTTATTTTTATTGAACTCATTTGTTTGTAAGTGTTCATTTTGATCACTATATATATTCACCTTGTCTATTTATATTATGTGTTCATTTTCTGTTTAACGATGGAAATGATGATAAAACTACAAATGACAGTAATCAATTTCGATGGGCTATATCAATAACCTTTTTTGTACGTGAGACTAAACAACTTTCAAATTAATAGGTAAAATTCCAAACATTTTTTTTTACAGTTTAGATTAGATTAGGTACATATACATAGCTTGTGTATTAAATTTGTAGCAATTTGAAACTCGATTGGTAAAATTCATTGAGCGGTATAAAAAAAAAAACTAAAGGTTTAATTTTGTCCACTTGTTCGCAGACCAAACGATTTTCTAAATTGTACCAAATTTAATGTACGATTTATATCAAAATATAAATATATGCCTATCATTTATATCTCCTCCTAAGTAAATGCAAGAGTATAAAAACATGAGTTTTCCCCTTTTTTTTAATCCAGTTCATACTAGGCGGGTTTTTTTTTTCCCGTAGGTACATGTATGATCAATCGTAACTCGTAAGATAAGCATCCTCCAATTCTTACTACTTAGCAGTCGATGTTAAGTGTTTTAGAAAAACCTTACTAGTCCCACGAGGTTGGAATTTTGCTAATCTTTCTTGTTTAATTGACAAAAGAATATGAATTCATTGAACCCATCGATAATTGTTTTCACGCCACAAAGGATAAAAAAATCATTAAACTTGAATTATGAAATTATAGAAATATTTTTTTAGTTGAGTTGTACTTCACATCTTTTTAATCCAATATACTTTCGTGAAATTAAACAGATCTAATATTCAAATTTCAAAATTCTAACTTTTTAATTTCAAATTTCAAATTTATGTATCTGATGGAATTTAACTCATTATGTTCATTTTCCCTTTAGCCAGATTGGTTAACTAGTGAGCTTAACTTGCCGTGGCGCTTCTCATTTTTTGTAATAACTTTGATCGAGTAAAACTCATTATTTTATTTTGTAGAATATTCCACGCAAAGGAAGAAATGAAAACAATGTACTTTCGCAAATTTCGCATCAAAGTTGTCTCGAAAAGCAACAAAAATAGTATGACAAAGAACACTATTTTCGTGAGATGGATTATATATGAAGCATATAAGAGCGTCCATGCTTTCATAGCCTTCCCAGGCCTGATGCGATGTAATGATAAATTCATTGAAATAAAAAGCGTCAAGCGAGATTCAAACAAAAATAATTGATTCTATGACCAAAGAGATAGGACATTGGACTATTGAAGGAGATCAAATAACACCATTCTAACAAAAATAATTAATTTCATGTATCGTTGTAAGAAATATAAAGAATACTCTTAAGTCTCTAATATAAAGAATACTCTTGGGTGTGTTTGGATGAGCCGAGAATAGAGAATAAGAATAAGGAATTTCGGTTTGCGTGCTTATTTTTATTCTTGTGCAATCCAAACAACACAAGAATAAGGAATTTGAGCTCTTATTCCTATACTAACAAAACCATGGTATAAGAATAAGAAATATAAATAAGCATGCAAACCGAAATTCCTTATTCATATTTTCTATTCACGGCTTATTCCGTTATATCCAAACACATCCAAAATAGTGTTGGTATTCACTAAATAGTGTTAGGGGAGAGAGAGAGAGAGAGAGTTGCTGCGTACTTTGTTCTAAAGTCTAAACTTCTAACAACGAAAATGTATATGGCCTGAGTCAAAAAGTTTTGATGATGTTGGATATGGACCCCCACCTGTACCGTGGAAGGGCATTTGTCAAATGGGTGCCCCTTCTGCAACAACAAAATTATCATTGCACATTGGTATCTCGGTGATTTTACTCCTCCTCAACTTGAAGGGTAGTACATGTCACCTCGAGGCAAAGAATGGACATGGGACCCACTGTGCTTCCATTGCTGCACGTAATTATTATTCTTTTTTTTTTAAATAGACTCCCTAGACATTTAATAAAATTTTAGTGAAAGAAAGTTGCACAAGGTTTTTTTTTTCTTCTTAGATTTCAAAATGTACAACATATATTTTTTTAAAAAGTTTATATTGTTTGGTTATTTGACAATCTCGGCTAAACATGGTACTCGAACAAAATTAAATGTATGTTCAGTCATGGCTGGTATGTCAGGCTTCACCGGTTCTTTTCATAGTCTCTCTTGATAGTACATAGGTCTGTGTGTAGGGAGAAGAAATTTAAATGTAGATTTCATGAGCCAATAATTTAAAAGAGTATAAATTAGTGAATGATACATATATATAGAGTTTAGCTACGGTGAGTCGCGACTCACGGACCCTCCGGTGAGTCGCGACTAAAACTCCTAGATCTAGATCAAAATGATCGATCCAAACCGTCCAATATGATCTCCCTATTGAAATCTCCATATAGACCGAATTTTTTATTTTTTCGAAATTTTTAAGTATTTTTTTGAAATTTTAGAAAATCGTTAATCTAATTGGTTTTGAATCATTCAAAAACATCAGTTTTTAAAAATCGGAAAAAATACTTAAAAATTTCGAAAAAATAAAAAATTTGGTTTGCACGGAGATTTCAATAGGGAGATCATATTGGACGGTTTGGATCGGTCATTTTGATCTAGATCTAGGAGTTTTGGTCGCGACTCACCGGAGGGTCCGTGAGTCGCGACTCACCGTAGCTAAACTCTATATATATATATATATATATATATATATATATATATATAGAGAGAGAGAGAGAGAGAGAGATTGGCTAAAGTATACTCCAGCATACGGATTAAACCCGTATGCTGGAGTCGTTTCTCAAAATCTAAAATTCAAACAGTCGATCCAAATCGTTCAAGTTGTTCTCCATATAAAAATATCTTTCAAGACCAAATTTTACATTTTATTCGAATTTTTTTGCTATATATTATGCTATTTTAAAATTGAATGGTCAGAAATACTCTTTTACAACTCCTTTACAATGTTTTTTTAAAATAGCATAATATATAGTAAAAAAATTCGAAAAAATATAAATTTTAGTTTCTTAGGAGATTTCAATATGGAGAACAATTTGAAAGCTTCGGATCGACTGTATGCATTTTAGATTGTAAAAAATGACTCCAGCATACGGGCTATCTATATGCTAGAGTATACTTTAGCCTATATATATATATATATATATATATATATATAGAGTTTAGCTACGGTGAGTCGCGACTCACGGACCCTCCGGTGAGTAAAACTCCTAGATCTAGATCAAAATGACCGATTCAAACCGTTCAATATGATCTCCCTATTGAAATCTTCGTGCAAACCAAATTTTTTATTTTTTCGAAATTTTTAAGTATTTTTTTCGAATTTTTAAAAACTGATGTTTTTGAATGGTTCAGAACCAATTAGATTATGAAAAGAGGTTGCAACTATTGTATGGTTCATTGATTTTAAAGTGATTTAGTTTGTATCATTATTTATATTTTTTTATCAAAAAAGTGATGTAATAAATTGATTGTGTGAACTAATGAATTAGGGATGAATTACCATGGAATTGCTATAACGACTATAGAGACAGACAATGGCGAAGTTAGGATTTCGTGTCAGCAGGGTCCGTAATTTTTTTTTTTTGCTGAAAATATATATATGATGTAACTTTTAATATAGACATAGTATAATAATATTTTTTAAATAAAGAACTCTAAATAATGTGATATAAAAAATTCATGAGAAATCAAATATATATTTTAATAACAATAGAAAATCTAAAATAATATATTTAATATACAAAATAATAATTCAAAAATCAAGACAATAAAAAATACAACAATACCCTATGAATTTTTATATTTCTCATAATTTTACATAATAGGTTCATTAGAAATCTTATTGAACACTTTTTTTTTCTATATTATAGATATATAAAGATACAAGGCATACAGAAGAATTTGGCCACTATTCAAACCACAATATTTCTTATCTTTTGTTGCGCTCGAAATTTTTTTTGGCAAGAATAGTATTTATGATTTTTACTGGCAGTTTTTATATAATATCCGAATTGTATTTTTTTATCTTCTGTGGTAGCTTTTGTTTATTATGTCCTAAAGTTCATAAAATATTATATAGACGAATCATGCAATGCACGAGATTCACGCTAGTATATATATACTACAAATATTTATTTATCCAAATATTTCATTCTATTCTAAATTTTGTCTTAATAAAATTAATTGGGGATGAAGGAAGAAGACGATTAGTCAGGAACAAATGCTACCTGGGTTCCTATGCGATTTTTTAAACGTCGTTATACAATTCAAATCAAACACGACATGTCTAGCTGGGTCCTTCAAATTTTTTAGATGAGCCCCTAACTTCTTGTGACCTTTTTTTTTTAATTACAAATAAATATACTATTAAGAAAAAAAAAATTGAGGTGGGTCCATGCTACACGTAGCTTCGCCCCTGGAGACAGATCTATCCTTAGTCCTTACATATGAAAATAAAATGACTAAATAAAATAATTATTTCTGTATTTAAAAAATCAAAATATCACTATCACGTTCTTTTGCCTTTTAGTTTCATTATCCATTTTTGTTTCAGATACTTCTTTTACGTCCCTCAGCAATACCAGTACCCTCTACTCTTACCAAGCATATACCCTGGAATGAGAACCTAATCCGAAATCTGGCTTTCTTAGTGTTACTGTAAATAAACTTACACGGGTAGATTTCGATTCCAATGATTTTTATCATTTGTAAATTGTTAATTATCTTTTTAGATTAACATAAAAAATCACTTACTGAAGGAGTATCATCGCCACCTGATCTTGCAAAATAGCTAATTCAAGGTTAGTAAAGGTCAAATGTCTTTTTCTTGAACTCAAAGTTTGTTTGTTTTAATTAAAGATTTAATGTGTTGGCATAAATGGGAATCATTTATTGAGAAGGAGAATCTGATGGAGAAGTAAAAGTTAAGACAATATTTTGTTTTCATTCTCATAGATTGTTGGACTGTTATCAGTTTTGCTCTGGAACTCGACGAGATACAGTTGAGATGCAAAGAAATTAAGGAGATTAAGAATATGAACTGCTAAAATTATTGTACCTCTATTCATTATTCCAGTATATTGGTAAGTTTTGTGATAATGTGTCAACTTTATCTTAATTATATAACAGAAATTGTGTGCTTTATTTTCCAAAGGAAGGATTTTGAATACTGCTAGGGTTAGTTGGGCGTGAACTGTTTGTGAGAAAATGCTTGATTCAGGAAATTTATCCAATGCGGAGAATACTGGGAAAGTAATTCCTAGCTTTAATATATGGAACTTCTTGGTACATAAGCCAGTCTCAGAGATACTTTTGCGTCAATTACATCGACAATACAAATTTAGGCTTGTAAACTATTGCTAAATGCAGAGACCGACATGAGATTATGTCACTTAATGCTTAACTACTTCACAATACTCTGCTTTGAGAATGATACTTTGTAAATTCACCAATTTTGTGTCAAATTCATAATGATTACAGACATGTCCGAAACAACTATGAATAAAAAATACACTACGATCAACGCTCAGAACAAATTTTGCCAACACGACCGAGAATGATTCCTTTTGATAAATTAGTAAGTCATGTTTGACCGTCTCCATCTCAGTTTCCCTGGATGTGGACTAAACAGTGAGTATGGTGCATTTTATCAAAATCTTCCTTGTTTGTTTCGAATCTACAATGCAGCATCCCCTTCAATATCCGCCTTGAAATGGCCAAACTATTATAGCCAAGAGTGTCCGTGAATCAGACACAAAGCAGCGAGATTTTATGGTTGCAACAACCGAAAAAAATCTAATTAATTAAACGTATGTACAAATGTACATACCCAATTCCAGACTTGCACAGCTTAATTGGTGTTTGCGAGGATCACCAGATCAAATTCAAGATCATTAAGTTTGCGAGTATAGTTCATATTAATAAATTAATATTACTTCACTTTTTTAAACAACACAGGTTACACAGCTAGCAAAGGTGGTAATTTTATTTTTATTCTGCGATATTGCTCTTGTGTCTACAAATCCTCAAATGCCTACCAAATGCCAAAAACCAAAATGCCCCTTTTTGCTTTTTTAAGCTAAACTCAGTTCTCCAGAAGGAACAGATCTCTTCATAAGTTTCTCCCATGACTCGTTTGTCTCCTTTATAACCTTCAATGCATAATCCTATTAAATGAAATGAGTAAAACAAATAAAAGAAGAAATTAGATACTTAAATTAAATGGCAAATTGGCACTCTAAGCACAGTTTCTAATATTTTATGTTTCGAAAATCAATTACAACGGTTCTATTGAAGAAGATTAGGTGACAGGTTCTGAATATCATAAGGCTTAGTAAAACATGTTTTCCGCAACAAGAAACCATATTTACATATTTACAAAACATAAAAAAAAAATCATGTGCATCTGCTTTCTGACATTTTAATTCAGACCTTATGCAAAGTTCTACTTTAGAATGGACATATGGTCTAACTAAAAAATATTTTGGTGTTGAATATAAGCAGCTTAATTTCATAATTAAGTAGAAGCAAGTGGTCGAGTTAAGCAGCCTCTGAAGTTACCCACCTTTTAAAAGGGTATCAAATTAGAGGTAACAAAATGTATTCCAAAGAGAAATCATATTGCTTGAACATACTACGAAGTTTGAAAGCATGCTATATGGATGCTGGTATCATTGGGAAAAGGATGCCAGTTTTATTTTTTGAGACATAGCAAGTGCTCATGTGAATTATTGGAATGTCACTGTTAGCAAATGCTGACAAACAGCAGGTACTTCTTGCAATTGCTTACAAATGTTGGGGCATGTTGCAAACATTTATAATACTAGAAAAAGACGCCCTCGTATATGTGGGCAAATAAAGAAACAAAATAATGTTAGACAATAAAGACGTGTTGCGCAATCTACTGGAGATACTGGTAGATATATTGCTCAATTTGTTTCCTTATTTGACGGAATACCAAAAAATATTATTGATTCGTCTAGCAATTGATATCCAACCATAGATCAGATCAATCGAACATCACAAACATGTGTTAACACGCTAGATCTAGCGTGTTACCACTCTTGGATCCGTACTTTTATAAGGAGTAGAGATAAAATAAAGAAAAGAATAAAAAGAATAACAAATGACCTTGCTAGCAGCCTTGTTACCAAGACCAAACTGATTAGCTGGCTTTCCATCAGGAATCTTGTAATCTCTAAACCAGTCTCTTATTGCAGTAAGAGTTCCCTAAACAATAACATAAACAATTATTATGCAATATAACATGACAAACTTTGAAAGGAAATATGGTTTTCTTATAGAATAATTCAAGAGTTCAACATATAAGACAAGACCAAACCAAATTCAAAAGAACAATCAGGGGAGGATTTTCCCAACAATTTCCTACCACGCCATCATACGGTATTAAATCACCACAAATCCTCCGTAATGTCAAACTACAACTACTACTTACTTTTCTCATACTGGGTCATGCCTGGTATGGATAGAACAGAAATATTGGACCTGTCACTATTCACTCCAGTAGATTCGATTGCAATTTTGTACCCAACCCCTAAACAGTAAAGTCTGGCAGTCAAGGTTCAAGTCCAAGTCCTGAATTTTAAGTACTTCACAAGACAACTTACCCGTGCATACCAACAAAACACAGTTACTTCTCCATTTTCATTACAAGAAAAGGAATATTCCCACCAGAAGCAATATGAATGATGTAGATGAGGAAAAAGAAACCCTTTGATATTATGATTTAATTAAAGAAATGATACCTAGCATTTGATGAAAAAAGAAGGAAAACAAGAAGAACAGTACAATGTATATGACAAATGAGGTGGGTAGGGCATGCCTAAACATATATTCATAATGAAACATCATACTCATGCCTTCCTAAGGAAAAATTTAGGAATAGCTATTTCAAAACAATTTTTTTTCAGAATTTAATAAGAGTCATATAAAAGATATTGGATTTTGTAGGTATATTGTGCTTCAGAAAAAAAAAATTACCAACTTCTCCAAGTACCAGTACAGAATTAGTGCATCCCTTTAACATAATACCAAGTTAGGTAGGTTTTGGACAGGAATCCTACTCACATCACTATCCAATTATTTTTAGGTCCGATCAGGTAAGGAACATATAATTTAAGAAGAAGTACCACAGTCCACAGACTTATAGAACTATGAACCTATTGGAAAATCTAATGCTTCATGTATAGTGAATAAAAAAGCTGATTTGCAAATTGCTGGCAAAAAGGACATGCTTTTTCATACCGGGAAATGCTTTTCTACATCATTGACATCATTAACAAGAGAAGCTCTGGGGTCATCCAATGAGATTGCAATAATTTTCCAATCAAGCTCTCCTTCATCTATCATAGCTAAAGCAGCCAAGGGTTTCACCTTTAAAATCTCTCCTATCTTAGCCTTTCTGTCTCCTATCTCCACCACATCCACTATTTATCAAAAGAAAAAGAAAGGAGGAAAGGAAAATGAAGTTAATCAATAAATAAATAACATGAAATTTTTCTGTAAATGAAAATTGTTACTGAGGGTGAAACTGAGGCATAAAGTCAGCAGTCATTGTTGCAGATGCTATGCAACTGGACTGTACTATGGTTATATTTAGAGCAAGAATATACGTAATATTGATCACACAAAAATAGATGAAAAGAACATCCAGAAAAATAGTATACCAGGGTCATTGTCCCCGAGAGCACCTTCAACTTCCACATTTGCAAAAGATGGGTCTTCCCATGTTTGAGGTAGTAATCCATAATTCCAATTTATGTTGTACCTGACGTCAGAATTTTTTGAGGTGATAAAATAACTTCCAGAATTCAAATGCACCATCTTGGACCAATTATGAAAAAATATATAGTTTCGATTACTTTCAATTGTTCTTACAAGATGGCATTTACTTGGCCAAAATTTGCATTGACACTAGTATTATTGGAACCAGACCAGACCATCCAGTTGGACTGGGAAAGTTTGACCTGGATATCTTTCCAGTTGTATACTTCCAAGACCACATAACAGTCAAGACGAGATTAATTTACCCTAAACTCTCCACATCTGAAAATTCAAATTTTCTCTAATTCGTGTTGATGATACTTGGAATTGTATAACAATCCAAAACCAAATAATTACAAAATCACTACAAAGCTCGGATTTCATTCACATTTTACTAAAACACTCCTTTTTATTTCCAAATAATAAAACTTTAAAATCGGGTTCTTACGGGTAGTATCTGAGCTTGCCCTTCTTAGTATCCTGTTTAATGGGAGTATACGCCTCATCTGTGGCCACCTCCATTTTCGCACTACTCTCCTTGGGGATCTCCACGATGAAATTGAACACGTCATCTCCCAAGTGCAATGGCACATCATGCCAGGGCGACACCTTCTTCCCACCCGAGTCGAGGAAGAAAACCCTGTAATCTAGGGTTTCAGGCTGACCCAACTCCTCAGTCTTGAAATCGGCCTTGAGAGACGCCGAGGGGGAGGTGAAGTGGAGGTGGCGCCGCCTCTGGTGCAGGGAGATGGCGGAGGGGGTGGTGCGAGGAAGGCGGATACGGCGGAGAGACGCCGACACGGCGGAGAAACGGACGGTGGATACAGTCGCTGCCATCGCCATGAGAAGAGCTTGAGCGAGAGTGCGAAAAGACAAATGTTCTGCTGTGTTTCTCTTTGTCTTGTCTTGTCTGTTTTGTGTTTCTTTCTTTTATTTAGTGGATATAAATAAACGCAATACTGATTCCCTTTTGCCAATAGATATTGTTCACGTGGAGATGGGATGATGGGATGATGGTTATAATTTTAATTGTGAAAATATGTAATGATTATTTTAATGTTAAAAATAAAAATTACGAAATAAACTGGAATAGTTTCAGGTTTCAATTAGTTGTAAGCCAAGTACAATAGTATAGCTACTGTTGAGATGAGAATTAATATTGAAAATATAATAATAATAGTATTAATTTGTAGTTGGTTTATGGTTGATGAATGTAGAGTTATAACTGAGTGCCTACAGTTGAATAAGAATTATTAGCTATAAATATATAAATGATATGAAATTTATTCAAAATTTTATCATATTATTATTGATATAGTAAAAAAAATTACTTAATATGATTGTAGAGATGAATGTGCTTTCTCGTTCTTAATATGGGATTACCCATGATTAGAATAATGATTCCTTTTCTTCCTTTTTTTTTCCGGGACTAGTCCAGTATCCATCTTGCACATTGATGTTGCTTTTTAAACTTTCTAATTTTCCAGTTTTTGTTGCGTCATAATTTTTATCGAGTAAAATAAAAAATGTTCCCTTTATTTCCTTCTGCTTCTCTTTTATTTACTTAACAGGAACGCTAAAATTTCTAAATTGCTTCGACGTGGCGGATCGACTAGTCAGTAAATATAAGGGCGATTCCATTAAAAAGTTATATGCCTTAGGGTAAAAATTTTTTAAAATAGCTCATGAGAAATATGCATTTCTTTGAATGGCCTTTTCTAAAATGAAAAGTTCGTCTTTATAATTTTTACTTCTCATCGTATTACCATACATAAAAGAGATATAATATTATCATGAAAAATGTAATTGTAAATGAATATAGATATAAATATTTTTTATATGTAATCGTGAATATTTATTCTCTTGTATTGAGCCCACAGGTGGAAAGCTATGACTTGCGTTGCGAGGAGTTTATCTCATTATGTGAGACCGATAGGGGTGAAATTGGAGAGGATAATATCCGCCCCGAATCGTATCCATATCCGTTATTTTGCGGATTCGGATAATACTATCTGTATCCGAACGGATACGGATGCGAATTCGGATTTTTTTTAAACGGATATAAATATGAATATGGTAAGCAATATTAGTGTAGATACGGATGCGGATACGAATATTTATCTGTATCCGTATATTTATGCAAAACGGATATCCGTTTTGTATATGGTAATATACGGTAATGGCACATTTTTTAGAAATAGCATCATAATTGACATGTAGGTTAAGCTATGTCAATTATATAGCATTAGAATTGACAATTATTTTTTTTACTGTAATATGATGCCAATTTTTGTATAAACTTGATTAAATTTTGTTTTATTTTGTGATGTCTCAATATGGAGTAATAAGAATCATAATTTTTGGAATAAGTATTAGTTTAATTTCAACACTATCTGATGCTCTGATACCGTAATAAAATATAAAAAGAAGTTTTATTATACTATCGTGTTTTGCAAAGAAACATCATGTATCCTTAAAAAAATTACACAATAACAATCATAATTTTTGGAATAAGCAATAGTTTAATTCCAACACTATCTGATCTCCGATACCATAATAAAATATAAAGAGAGAAGTTTTATTGGCACTATTATGTTTTGCAAATTAACATCATATGTCCTTAAAAAAATTATACAAATATGATTGTATATCAGCCTTTTTGTGGAAAAACTTGATTGTATATCAGCCTTTTTTCTTTGTGACAAATATGTTTTTTCATCCATTAAATGCAACCTATATATTATGTGTTATGTTAAAATTTTTTAAAATTTTCAATTCTATATTGTGCATCAAGGATAAAAAAAAGTACAATGATCCGAAACTTTTGTAGCCTCGCACCATGAGATTCTAACTCCTTTTTTTTGGGAGATTTTTTTTTCTTCTTTCTATGCTTTGCTACTCTAATTTAATAATTTTGTATTAATGAAACATAAATATCACTGAATTTGGAAACTTGCAATCTCAGTGTTTATTTATTTGATTACATCACGCATATATAGTTATAACTCAAATGTCGTACTAACATTGATTTATGCTCAAATATATGATATGGTTATAACTCAAATGTCTTACTAGCATTGGTTATAACACTATCTGATTCTCTGATACCATAATAAAATATAAATAGAAAAGTTTTATTTATACTATTGTGTTTTACAAATTAACATCATACGTTCTTAAAAAAAATGAGACAAATATGATTGTATATTAGCCTTTTTGTTGAAAACTTGATTGTATATCAATCTTTTTTTTTCTTTGTGACAAATATGATTTTTCATCAATTAAATGCAACCTATATATTATGTTTTATGTTAAAATTTTCTAGAATTTTCAGTTTTATATTGTGTATCTTGGAGAAAAAAAAAACACAATGATCTAAAACTTTTGTAGACTCGCACCATGAGATTCTAATTTCTTTTTAGGAGGTTTTACTTTTTTCTTCGTTATATGCTTTGTTACTCTAATTTAATAATTTAGTATTAGTGAAACATGAAAATCACTTAATTTAAAAACTTGAAACCTCGGTGTTTTTTTATTTGATTACGTCACGTATATATAGTTATAAATCAAATGTCTTATTAACATTAGTTTATACTTAAATATATAATATGGTTATAACTCAAATGTCTTTGGTTTATGCTGTAATATACATACTAAACAGTAAGGAGGAATAATAATCATAATTTTTGGATTAAACATTAGTTTTATTCCAACACTATCTGATACTCTGATACAGTAATAAAATATTAAAAAAAAGTTTTATGATACTATCGTGTTTTGCAAAGAAACATCATGTATCCTTAAAAAAATACACATTAAGAATCATAATTCTTGAAATAAACATAAGTTTAGTTCCAACACTATCTGATGCTCTGATACCGTAATAAAATATAAAGAGAGAATTTTATTGGTACTATTATGCTTTACAAATTAACATTATATGTCCTTAAAAAAATATGACAAATATGATCGTATATCAGCTTTTGTGGAAAAACTTGATTATATATCAGCCTTTTTTTTTCTTTGTGACAATTATGATTTTTTATCAATTAAATACAACCTATATATTATGTGTTATGTTAAAATTTCTTAGAATTTTCAATTCTATATTGTGCATCTAGAAAAAAAAAATTATCCGAAACTTTTGTACCCTTGCACCATGAGATTCTAACTCTTTTTTTTTAGGGTTTATTTTTTTTCTTCTCTCTATGCTTTGCTACTCTAATTAAATAATTTAGTATTAATGAAACATGAAAATCACTTAATTCGAAAATTTGAAGTCTCAGTGTTTATTTACTTGATTATATCACGCATATATAGTCATAACTCAAATGTCTTACTAATATTGATTTATGCTCAAATATATAATATGGTTATAACTCAAATGTCTTACTAGAATTGGTTTATGCTTAAATAAACATACGAAACAGTAAGGAGGACTAAGAATCATAATTTTTTAAATAAATATTAGTTTAATTTCAACATTATGCGATTAGTGTTTACCACTGGACCGCCCGGTCTGACCCGACCCGGACCGTAGAAGAACCGTGATGGACTGAGGGGGGTGGTCCGGGTCGGGTTTATCACGGTTTTGGATAGCCAATTTAGCATAAACCCGACCTAAACCCGTCCCGTCTTAACCCGTGGACCAGCCTGGACCGGACCATAAACCCATGCAAACCCGTGTGAACCGTGGCATTTTCTAAAAAAAAAAAACTAAACCGGACGACATTTCCCTCCCATTTCTCTCTCCCCCTCCCGCGACCAATACCCTCTTGACACGCGTCAGCACGCGTGTCAAGCCACGATTGGCCCTGCCTTTTTTGCTTTTTTCGCGTCCAATCCTCTGGCGACACGTGGCCTACCTTTTTTGCTTTTTTGCGTGAGAGCCGAGACGAAAGAATAGGAAACATTGAACATTGAGCATTTTTTCCCCAGCTCCAATGGAGCTTCGACACGTGTCCAAAAAAAAGTAACGTTAATTTTTTTGCAACGTTCATTTTTTCGCCCATCAGCAACGACTCTTTTAGCCGTTAGAAATCCAACGGCTATTTCAGAAGTTTTTTTTAAAATAATATTACAACATTTATAACTCTATAAGTACCCCTCTATATCATCTCATTTTCACACCAATTCAACAGCAATCTCTCACTCTCTCGCTCTCATATTTCCATCGCAAACATTCTCTCAATCCTATTTCCATAATTCCATTTCCATTTTCATAATTCCATAATCTTATTTATATTTATATCCATAGTAGTTTTCCAATATTATTTTTGTAATTTCGTATTCAGTTAAATTCCAATCTTATCATCCAAAATTTCAAAAAAAAAATGTCATCTCCACCTCCTAATCCTAATGACCAATTTGTCCAACGATTAAGTGTGGATTTATTTGGTCCACCACCAACATATCCACAAAATCCTAATTATTCTAGTGGAGCGCATGGTGCAAGTTCGAGTGTTCCCGAAATTATTCCGACTCCTTCAAGTTCGTGCGCATCGGAAGCGAACACTCAAGCAGCGGAGAAGAAGAAAAGGTCTGAACCGAATTACACCGCACATTGGTGGCGATATTACGAAAAAACATTAGACGAGAATGGATTTTTGAAGTCCGCAAGGTGTAAGGTAAAAAATTGTAAAGCTAACTTTCTATACATTAAAAAAAATGGTATGAGCTCCTTCCAAAAACATGCCAAAAACATGAAAATGCCCATGAAGAACAGCAAAATGAACCAGACATTTGGCTAGTCCAAACAACTTTGAACTAGGACGGTACTAGAACTCACCGAAAGTATGACCCAGAAAAAATGCTTAGCGAATTTGCTCGTTACATTGCCACAAAGAACAACCTTTAAGTATGACTAATTGTTGTAGTTTCGCACGGTTGGTAATTTGTGGTGTAGGCGAACCACTTTATAGGAGATTCCACCATAGGAAAATCACCAAAGAACTCAAGAAACAATTTCTTGAGCGAAAAAATGAATTATTGGCCCAATTTGTTTTGGCTACTTACAAGGTCTCAATAACATCTGATATTTGGACCGCCTGTAAACATGGCCTTGGTTATAATTGTATTACTGCACATTATATTGATGACGATTGGATTTTACAGAAAAAAGTCTTAAGTTTTTGTGTTTTAGATTCTCCGCACATGGCAAAGGTAATTTACGATTCTATTATGGATGTTACGAAAGAGTACAACTTGGTTAGGAATTTAGAAAAGAAGGTTTTCTCAATATCTTTTGACAATGCTAGTAATAACATCAAGTCAATGGATTATTTTGTCCGGTCCCTAAACCCAATTATGGATGGTGCCATGTTACACCAAAAATGTGCTTGTCATATTTTGAACCTAACCGTAAAAGCCGGCCTTGAAACCGATGGTGTTGACAACTTGATTACCAAATTTAAGAATGCCTTGACCCACATTTACTCGAACCGAGTTAGGAAACAAAATTTTCATCAATTATGCCAACGAGTAGGGTTAAGTAAGTTGGCCGTTCCATAGGATGTAGACAACCGTTGGAACTCAACTTATAGAATGTTCCACCGAGTCCTCCCTTACAAGAATGTCATAGAGAAATGTTGAGTAACAATAGCGATAGCATTCAACTATCGCTCTCTTCGGGCGAGTGGCAACAACTCCAACATGTAAAAGACTTCCTTGAAGCCTTCTTCGAAGCAACCGTGAGGTTATCAAGCTCATACACTCCAACGGCCCACAAGCTCATTCAACAACTTTATAACATTTCCAAGGTGTATAAAAGCATTAGGGGTAAATAATTTACAATGTAATTATCTTAATTTGTTCATTTTTTAAAGTACTTATATAAATTGTAATAATATCTTATCTTCCAATTTTTAGAATTAGAATGTCAAGACGAAACTCTTGCACCGATCGTAGATGCAATGACAACCAAATTTCTAAAATATTGGGACAAGGTACCTCTTGTGACTATCATAGCTAGTTGCCTCAATCCATCATTTAATAAGTTGTGGACCGTGAAGATGTTGCAAAAGTACAAAAGAAATCTCGATTTACCGTCCCACAATGAGGAGGCACGCGTCACCTTTGCATTAGAGTCCATGTTCAATATATACAACGCACAGAGAAATTCCGCTCAACCGCCTCAAGTTCAACAACAAGGCCTAACACGGAGTTAGACTTTGAACTTATATACTTTTTTTTTTGAAAATTCTACTGATTAACTTATATACTTTTTTTTAAAAATTTTACCGATTAACTTATGTACTTTTTTTGGAAATTTTACTGATTAACTTATATATATTTTTTTAATTGAAGCAGTAGTCGCCGCGGTTTGTTAGATGAGTTGCGAGACGATGATGACTTAATGACTGGATATGGAATCACGAACGAATTATCGAGTTACACAGGGTTACGGGTGAACATGCACGATGAATAAATTGACATCCTCGACTATTGGAAGAGACATTCAAGTGCTTATCCAACGCTAGCGATGATGGCGAGAGATATATTTACAGTCCCCGTATCTACCGTCCCATCCGAATCGTGCTTTAGTTCAGCAAACAGAATTCTCAGTGATAGACAGAGCAAGCTCGGCCCAAAAGTTTTCGAAAGACTTGTATGTTTGAAGGATTGGATCGAAGCTGAAAATCGAACGCAACATTTTGTTCCGGGAGAAACTAGCGGTAATGAAACTCAAGCAACTGCTACCGGAAGTGAGGTGGAGTCGGAAGATGAATACGATCCGAAAGATACCGACTTTTTGGTATTTGCGCGATAACTACTAGTTTAATAATGGTATTAAAAATTACTTCAACTTATACTTATTTACTTTAAATTTAATTTCTTTTAAAATTACTTCAACTTATTTATTAAAAATATTACTAACAAAAAAAAAGTTAGAACTCCGCCTATGTTATTATTTTATAGCATAGCCGGTCCCAAGCCCTGAAAAAGGAGGAGGGTAACTTGATATAATTATATTTGAATTTGTTAAATTATTAAAAAAATTACAAATCAAGTTTTTAGAATAAAATAAATTTAAAATAGACTAAAAAATTATTTTATTGTTAATTTTATTAGACATAATATATTTTAACTAATTTTTATAACTTATATTTTACAATTTTTTGTCATGCAATTAATTATGTAAATCATTGACAATAAAAAAAACATAAAAATATTACAAATAAAACTTAAAATAAAAATTAAAATAGACCATAAAATTATACTTAATTATGTGATCTATAAATATAATATATTTTAACGAATTTATATTAATTTATTATACAAATTTTTTAGATTAAAACAATGAAAAAAGGGGAAAAAATATGGAAAAAAACCGTATTTGGACCGACCTGGACCGGTCCGGCCCGTCTTTACCCGTCCGGTTCAGCTAGGGTCGGGTCTATCAAGGGTTTGGGTCAAGGTTTGAGAGGTGGACCGTGCTAACCCGCCCCGTTTTAACCCGTGAACCCATGATAACTCGTGGACCGTGGGGGTTTGGACCGGACCGGACCGTTTGGTAAACCCTATATCTGATGCTCTGATACCGTAATAAAATATAAAAAAGAAGTTTTATGATACTATCGTGTTTTGCAAAAAAACATCATGTATCCTTAAAAATATTACACAATAAGAATCATATTTCTTGAAATAAGCATTAGTTTAATTCCAACACTATTTGATACTCTGATACCGTAATAAAATATAAAGAGAAAATTTTATTGGTACTATTATATTTTACAAATTAACATCATATGTCTTTAAAAAATATGACAAATATGATTGTATATCAGTTTTTTTTGTGAAAAAACTTGATTGTATATCAGACTTTTTTTTCTTTGTGACAAATATGATTTTTCATCAATTAAATGCAACCTATATATTATGTGTTATGTTAAAACTTTCTAGAATTTTCATTCTATATTGTGCATCTAGGAGAAAAAAAGCACAATGATCTGAAACTTATGTAGACTCGCACCATAAGATTTAACTCTTTTTTTGGGAGGTTTTACCTTTTTATTTCTTTCTATGTTTTGCTACTCTAATTTAATGAAAAATGAAAATTACTTAATTTGGAAACTTGAAGTCTCAATGTTTCTTTATTTGATTACATCACGCATATATAGTTATAACTCAAATGTCTTACTAAAATTGGTTTATGGTCAAATATATAATATGGTTATAACTCAAATGTCTTACTAACGTTGGTTTATGCTCAAATATATAATATGGTTATAACTCGAATGTATTACAAATTGGTTTATGTTTAAATATATATACGAAACAGTAAGGAGAAATAAGAATCATAATTTTTGAAATAAGTATTAGTTTAATTCCAACACTATCTGATACTCTGATACCGTAATAAAATATAAAAGAGAAGTTTTATGATACTATCGTGTTTTATTAGCAAGCATCATGTATCCTTAGAATAAAAAAACGATTACACAATAAGAATCGTAATTCTTGAAATAAACATTAGTTTAAATCCAATACTATCTGATGTTCTGATACCGTCATAAAATATAAAGAGAGAAGTTTTATTGATACTATTATGATTTACAAAGAAGTATCATGTATCCTTAAAAAAAATTACATAGAAAATTAATCTAAATATATTTTGTTGTGTATTTTTCGATATCTCCCTTAAAATTAATATTATCTTCTCGTATCAATTTGTGTTTGAAAAAAATCTAAAACTTATTGCATCCATCAATATGGTGTTTGTCTTTAATTTGCTCCTTAATACATCCCATCAACAAAGAAAGAAAGAAAAAAATAACAATCAATGAAATTCAACTGCACAATTTTATATTATATATGCATCCATGTGTGAGAGAGATAAAATTAAAATGTTGAATCAATACAAAAGTATATAATATTGTTGTCTCATTAAATTAATTGACTAAAGAAATCAATCGTTAAATTATTTTTAACACATGCTTTACACTCGAAATTTTAAAAAAAAAGACAACCATTCAATACACACGTTTAAAAAAATTAAGTATTTTCCATTTTTCTTGTTACGAATTCTATCTTTCATTTAATGAAAACATTCGTTCACAGCCAATTATCAATGATGCTCTCTTTGGCTCATTCAAGACTTACTCCATGTGTGAACAATATTTATATCATTCCTATATTTATTATTATATAGTAAATAGTAAAAAAAAATGATCAGATAATGATTTTACAAGATAAAAAAAATAAAACTTCTAAAAGCTAAAGTTTGGTCATACCACATAGGTTTTGACAAAACTTTCTTAATCATCACATTTGACTTGTAAGTCGACTAATTAATTTTTAATAAAATTTCACGAGCTGTAATATTTGGAGGCAATATCTCATTTGATAGTGTGACATACGACCAGACATCTGTAAAGTCTCAATTGAGATAGATAAATTCATGATATTCAAAAGTCATTTGTTGTCGCCGAATATTGTTTATCACTCCTTAATAAAATTTTCTTCTTAAAAAATATATAAATCGTTAATTTTTTTTAAAAAATACGTAGACAAGTTATTTGAATTTTTAAAAAATAAAAATTAAAGTCAAACCATCAAGCCATTGAGAAATCCGCGTGCTTCGAAAATCACACTAAAAGTAATTAGAAATATATTCATTTGGTGTGGCGTGAAATGCATGTGCCGCCCCTTAGTTACTGTGGTTAGAATAGTAATACAATCCTAGTCATTCATTTCGCTTTGTTCAATCACGTTCATCCGATAGTTCCAAGTCCAGATAGTTTTGCTCCATGTGTCTCCCACCTGCTTCTTTCTCCACTATCAACTCAAGAGCTTGGAGCACGGTGATGTGTTGTCTATACCAAAACAAAAACAAAAAGAAAAGTGATTCAGAGAGAGAGCAAAAGACAAAGATGGCGGGGCAGGGGAGAGGTCGCTCAGTGTGAATAGTTGTGTTTCCTTCTGATTTTCTGCATCCTTACTTTAAGTTTCGTCACCTGCGTTCTCTCAGATCTCAACTAAATCGTATCGAGTTTTAATCGATAAAAGCTGCCGTAAGTAGAGCGATGTAATTTTTCCTCTCCACTTAACAGATTGCATCTTGCTGTTCCCCTTCACCCCTCACCTTAGATTGTTCTGCCAGATCGATCGGTCCTTTTCTTTCAGGATGAATTCTAATTTGGTCACCTCTGAAAAATAGATTTCCCTATTTTTTTCTGCTCTTCTTCCTCTATTTGCTTGTCAAAGGTCGTAGTTTCTTCCCTTTTCTCTTTTTTTCCTATAATTTTTTCTTTAGTTGTTGATAGATTTTACCACTTTCAGGAAAGATGGAAACAGAAGATGTGATGAAGTGCTTCATAATGGCTCCGTTTGGATTCCATTTGGGAAGAAGGGAATAAATTTATTATAAACAATCCAAACTCTTCACAAAGTTACACACTTCCCAATACTTCTTGCCACTTCTTCCCACATCTTATCCAAACGGAGCCAATGAAAAGTATTGTGATCCTTCCTCTTTCTTTTTGTTGTATTGTCATTTTTCTGTCTATTTTTTTTTCTTTCATCCTTTTTGCTACTTCTACTTTCAATATTATACTTTTGTTCAATTTGTATGCGGCAGATACCGTGCTGGGCCACGGTGGGGCAGGGGCGGGCATAGGCCTGGCCTACGCCGTGAAAATTTTTTTTAGTGTTAAAATTTTAAAAATACATTAGTAATTCGGTTATCTAATATATCTGGCCTACTCTAGTATTGAAATTTCAAGTTATTAATGTTTAATTGAAGTCGACCTCGACAATTTGACCTACCTTATCCTTCAATCCTGGTTCCGCCCCTGCGGTGGGGTATGCAAGAAAGGATTTGAAGAGATGAGCTGTGCATGTGGTGCCATGCGATCCTAATTAAGGTTTTTTTTTTCACTTCAGTTCATCTAATTTAAATTGTTTGAATGCAGCTTGTGATTTATTAACTTTTTTTCTCTTTTTTTGTACACTTCTACTTTTTTTAGTAATACGTTATCTCGTTTGCACATCTCTCGTGCCATCACATAAAAAAAGGTGCCCGAAGTTGGAACCAACAACAACCAACAGGCATCGGATCGGACTGCAATTGCTTAACCCATTGCCGTCGATTTGCATCGAGATAACACCCAAGCAGTCCCTGATGAGAAACCAAACAAACGGAGGGCCTTTCTGCAAATTATTCCGCACAGAAGACTGAAGACCCGTTACTGTTTTCATGTTCCCAAGGTATACGACAAGAGAGAAAGACGAAACGCAGTGAAATCTCTGAGACGGGGATTTCTGAATTCTGACTGACTGGAGGTCGGGGTGTTACTGCGGTTCACGGAAGCATCTTGTTTGAACTGCTCTCATTTTTTTATTATTTCTTTTTCCCTAGTGGCCGGATATTTATTTATTTATTCATATATTTTATTAATGCCTGCCGCTGCTTGCCGGCAGGAGTTTTTTAATTTACTCAGGATAAATTACGAAGTGGCCCACTATTTTTGTTTAATAGATTATTATAGTTCGTACATGAACCTATCACTCTATCAGCTTCCTGGTGGGGCGAGTTTTATTTTTATGCGTTTTATACTTTACATAAAGTAAATGTTACATCACGTTATTTAACAGTTATTGGAACTAAAATCCAGTATCCACGTCATTTGGCTGAATTTTATTATCATTCTATAATGATTGGCAATCAATGATTGATTTTGAAGCAAACTTTTTTTAAACACCTCTAGTAGAAATTTATCGATACTTCTAAATTGTTCCATGGGACCATGGCTGACTCTGTAAAAATCACGAAACATTTTTTTTCCAATGAAAACTTTTCCAGTTTGCTATTCTTAGTTAGGTAGTAATTTATGATGCATCGTTGTTTGTTATAAAATATCCCATCTGTAATTCTTAACATTCTAATTTAGTTTGTCATTTCTTACGTATTTTTTTTTCATCAGTATAATTTACTCGATCTCATTTTATTCTAGAAAAAAAAACTATTTTCTTTAATCACTATTCTTTCTCCGACACTATTCTCGAAATACAAACTATTTATAGAAGCTTGAGATAGTTGTAGCACTAACTATAATATCTGTAGTTATGACTTGTGAGGAAGCATTTAATACCATGATATTTTAATGCGATGAAATGCATAATTTATTTCAAACTTTAAAGCATAAGCATAAGATCCACGTCATTGATCTTGTTCATTTTCTCGAGTTATACATTTGTGCTAATTTTATTTTTTAGGAGCATTTTATACTAAATCAAGTGGTAGAAAAATAAACGAATACAGATAGTTATGATAGATTAATTTTAATGCAAATATTTTGAAGCATCCAATACAGTATAATATCATCTTTGTAAATTTTAAAAGATTTATACGGACTCATCGCTTATGAAAAATAAGTAAGATCAATTTTTTTTTGATATTTGAGTTTTAAATTATAAATATAAATAAAAAATAAGATTATAGTATTATGGCGGCGCGTGAGCGAACCAGAACTTGACAATTATTAATAAAGTTATATTCAAAATTCAACAATATAAGCACCATACATATATAATTTAAATATTATGTCTACAAATAGGCATGAGATTTGATGCAGGGTTTTCTATGAATTGTTTACAGTATTTGATAAGACGGTTAATAATTTAAATTTAAAATGACATAACAAGAGGCACAAAAATAATGCATATAAAATCTTAGTTAAACATAGAAAAAATTCATTACTCCAGTAACAATATAATTTTTTTAAACCATAAGCTCCCCAAGAAGCAGGGAACCAGCTTACTCCAGTAACAATATTAACAAGGGCATTTCATTGTTCCTTGTATCCATTCGTCATTTTTTTAAATGACTTTTTTTTTTTGCTCTTTCCAAAACTTACCTTTGCAAATTTATTACAGAAACAAAGTTAATTATAAGTTCGGATAATATATTTGCTTGCTCGTCTTGACTAAACCTTGCAAAAATTGTAACAATAATTTTTTCTCAACTTTTTGTACAGTTACTTTGAATGCCACCTTTAATATTTTAAATAAAAAGTTAAAAACTTAAGAAATTTTGCGTGGAATGAAAGATATTCTCTTTAGAAATATTTCCTCAAAAATCGTGGAATCTTCAGAAAAAGTGAGAAAAGAACCGTTACGTACTCTTCCGATCGAAAAAGCGCACAACAATTTGCAACTTAATTCGAAATAATAAGAAGAACAGGGGCTCATTTCATAAAAGAGCAAAAAAGTACTACTCCGCGTGGCAACGAATCGTTGGTTCCCTCTCGTGTTGTTCACACACCAGACGCCAGCTGCATCTATTAAAAAATTTATTACACAAACAAAAAAGAAAAGAAACCTCCAGCTCTCTGTACTATTTGCATGATCTCTCCTTCCTCTTGTCTCCTTCTCATTTCTCTCTACTGTCGGCAGGCTTAAAGCAAGCATTTCTACTATTGTTTTTGTGGGATAATTTTGATCGATTTCTTGGCATTGCGACTAAAGGTGGTTGAATTTGGTTTCTGAGAGGTTTATCGTCGAAATTTGATTACTCTATTGATCTCTGGAAGTGGAGAGGGCTAAAGAAGCAACTGAAATTCAGGGTTTAATTTGGAGATTTTGTGATCACTTCTTGAATTGTTCTATTTCGACGAATTTATGAGCAATGCATGTAGTCTGAGAATGTGAAGAGAGTAATACTGTGAGAACGGAGTTACAGAGCTTCTGGTGGTTGGTTTCTTTCTCTTGTTGGTGGAAATGTAGGTTGATCTTTCGCTTTTTATATCCTATGTTTAAGGATTGAATCTGTTCAGGTGAATGTTCAATTTTCTTGAAAGTGAAAAAGGTTTTGGTGATATTTGTTGATTTTAAGTTGAGAGAGAGATGCCTGGTATCAGACCCCCAGCTACAAAACAGACTGCTACACTCTCAGTATGCTTCTTATTGCAACTATTATCTGTCCTTTTTTTTATATTAAGTTTGTGATTTGAATTTTACGATGAAAAAGGAGAGCTAATAAAAACTTCAATTACTCTTTTGTCAGGTGGCTGTCAAGTGCAGGCCATTGAGAGAGGCAGAGAGGCGCCGGTCCCGGCATATTATCCAAGTTATAGATGATAAGGTACTTTACCTCAATTCTTAGTTCTTGTTTGTGTCCATCTTCCATTAAAAACCGTATATAATTGACACAATTTTTAGACGTAGCCATATACATGATATTGTTGAGTCTTTTTTCTGTCCCTTTAAAAAATAAATTTAGGAGAATTGTATTTTTAGTTCTCTAGTGTGATTCCAGAATGCAGGTACTGTGCCTATGTCCATCAATAACTTCACTTAATTAGGTTCTCAGTTTCCCCCCTACTATTGTTGCTCTTGTTGTTGCCGTAAAGAAATTGAAAGATGTTGCTACTAATATTTTGCATTTATCGTGTAATGTATAGTGGAGTACCAATTCGTCAAAACTTGATTTGCTAGAGGTAGTATCAAATTGGTAATAGTGCTGTATTGGGTTAATTTTCAGAATGTTGTGGTACTGGATCCTGACCTATCAAAGGATTACCTTGAGATTATACAAAATCGAACCAAGGAGAGACGATATAGTTTTGATCATGTATATGCACCTGGCTGTTCAAATGTGGTATGTAAATGTCTTGTCTTTTTTATATTCACATTGATACCTATATCTGCAATCTTTAATTCAACATGGTTTCGCGATGTCAGGATTTGTAATTCTTTAATTCAACATGGTTACTTAAATGTGAATTGAATGGCCACTAGCAATCTTCAATTATGCAAATGCCTCAATGACATCTAACTTAACTCAATTTGGCATAAACCAACTTTCATTTATGCAATTCAACCACCAACAGATTTAAAATTTGGGAAGCATGCCTCAATTAATTCACTCAAAATTTAAAATGTTGCAATTAATGCACCAACAACTCCATCTGCAACATTTATACAGTGATATTGAATTAGACTATCAACTGTTGTATTTTTTCCTCAGGGTGAATTGATAACTTAGTCATGTTACCTTCTTTGTGTTTCGTTAGTGCTTGCTACATGTATGATAACAGACGATAGTATAAATGATTCAAAATCCTTGCTTTTTTCTTAGGATCAGGTTGGACTGATAATTTAGTCATGTTATATACATTTCATCTGTAACCCACCTTCTTCATGCTTCTTTAGTGTTTGCTAGATGTATGAAAATAGACAATAGTATAAATGATTCAAAATCCTTGCTTTTTTTCTTAGGATGTGTATAGAAACATATCATCTACTATTGCTGGTGTAATCCAAGGCCTCAATGCTACTGTTTTTGCTTATGGTTCTACTGGAAGGTATATATCGTTCTATGCTACAGTTTCTTGTTGCTTTCTGCTGCTCATGGAATTGGTCTGCTGATTTGCATTATTGTCCTATATATATTATTTAACAGCGGTAAAACTTACACAATGGTTGGCACCACCAAGGACCCTGGTCTCATGGTGCTTAGCTTGAACACAATTTTTGATCATATAAAAAAAGACAAGAGTTCAGATGCATTTGAAGTTTCTTGCTCCTACCTAGAAGTCTATAATGAGGTTTGAACTTCTTACAGAACACTTCATCTTACTTGCATGTCTTAGATACCTTTATTTATTTATCTGTCATTTGAGACAGGTAATATACGACTTGCTCGAGAAGTCATCGGGGCATTTAGAGCTCCGAGAAGACCCCCAACATGGTATTGTTGTTGCCGGTTTGCGAAGCATTAAGGTTTGTGCATAAACTTACCACTTTTCTTAGTATTTGGAAGAAAAAAATGCAGCAGTTGATATTGGTGTCTCAACAATGTGATGTGCATTTGCAGATTTGTTTTAAAATCTATACTTTGGTTTTGATAGGTTCACTCAGCAGATAGGATCCTTGAACTACTCAATCTTGGCAACAGTAGGCGTAAAACAGAGAGCACTGAGGCAAATGCCACCTCATCACGGTAATTTGACAACATGAATTGCCTGTTTGATCCATTTTAACCTTCTTTTACTTGCAAAACTATGGTGTCACTAATCACACCACCATTTTTCTCTAAAATTTTTCTTTCCACAGTTCACATGCTGTACTGGAGATTACAGTTAAGAGAAAACAAAAGAACCAATATGGAAGTCAAGTTCTTCGTGGAAAGCTTGCTTTAGTTGATCTTGCTGGAAGGTGACATATCTATGCTTTTTAGTAAACCAGACCGACATTTTTCTGTTTATGCAAGTAATACCTAAACTATGTTCTTTCAATTCTCATTATTTATGGGTACCTGCAAGAAACACCCAACCACCAAAATTAAGGCCCCTTCAATAATATTAACTATAATACCCCTAACATTAAGAAACAATATGGAACTTTATTTGTTAAACATTAATTTTTGTTTTAGTTTAAGACTCATAGAGGATAGAAAGGAGATCACGAGGGCCGCAAAAAAAAAAAAATTAAGGGTTAAAATGCCTCCATTTTGCTGTCCCTGCCATTCCTCTATTTTTTTAAAAGTTTAACAATTCTAATTTCTGAGTGTAGAACTCAAATACCATCATAAGATCTGATCTATACCACTTTCTGTACACACATATAATATTACCACATTTCAGCTTCATTTTCATGAGAATCAAGGCAAGAAAAGGGTAAAATTGTCTATATCAGTGGATTATGGTCAAAGAAAAGTGAAAATGTTGTAATTTCTTTGGTGTGTGTAGAGAAGGTGATGTTGATTTTGGTTTAATTGTAATATCTGAGTGTTACGTTTAAAGTTATTACATTTTTTTAAAATGGAGGCAGCAAAATTGTGGAAATTGAACTTGCCATTATTTGTATTTCCCTTTTGTGGAACACTAGAATTTGATGAAAATACTCTATATTTGTGGAAAGTCCAGCTCTCATTCAGATGAATTCAAATGCCGTAGGCGGTTTCAAGTATCTAAAAAGTAGAATAACAGTTGCAAAACAAGAATTGTTTGATGCATTTGCATAAGACAAAGTTTTTTGGGGAAAAAAACATTTTGTTATGTATATTCTTTTTATGTAATATATTTCAATTTCATATCCCGTGAGCAGTGAACGGGCATCTGAGACAAATAGTGGTGGCCAGAAGCTTAGAGATGGGGCAAACATAAACAAGTCTCTTCTTGCTCTCGCAAATTGCATAAATGCGCTTGGCAAACAGCACAAAAAGGGCCTTGCTTATGTTCCATACCGCAACAGGCACATATCTTATTATTTTGATCTATTGAAATAGGCCATAGATATAATATTTGCCCTTTTTTCTTCTCCCATGTGAGGTGTATCTTTTTAAGAAATATTTCCATATTATACTTTTAATACTGGGATACCTCTCCTATATGGCTATATCCCTTGTATACTAATTTCTTCACAAAGAAAAGACCGAAACAACCTCTTTGCATGATCTGCATTAAACAACGGAGAAGGAATGGTAATTTGACCAATCTCGAAAGAAAGAGAAGCAGTGCTTGTGGCTAATTAGTACATGCATCCATTGCTCCATTATCATTACTGTTTAATGCTCTTCCTTTTGTTTCCCCTTTTTCTTAGTAAATTGACGCGCATTCTGAAAGATGGGTTGAGTGGTAATTCACAAACAGTGATGGTGGCTACCATATCTCCTGCAGACGATCAATATCATCATACCATTAATACTCTCAAATATGCTGATCGTGCCAAGGAAATAAAAACTCACGTACATGTATGTTTTGCTTCACAAGTCCTTAACGATTTCCCTATTGAAAATCTTCTATACTGTTAATTAGTTTCCTATATTCTCTAGATTGCTCATGTTTTGGTCCATTTTTGTGTACAAAATATATTTTTTTGGGCTATAACAATAATATTGTTCCATTTTGACTTTGTTGTGAATTTCTTCAGAAAAACATAGGTACTGTCGATACCCATGTTGACGACTACAAGACGATGATTGGTGACCTCCAGGTAATTTGATCTTTGTTTCTTTGTGAATATCTCACTCTTACATACTTACATACCTACGTGCGTAAGTTTGTGGCATAAAGGTATTACCAAGAGATGCTTCTTTTTGCTTGTTTTATGCTTTCTGACCTTCTATGATATGCCAATGCATGTTACTGATTAACACAATATACAAATTATATTGATAAATGTTTGGAAACTTGAATTTGAAAAGCGTATGTAGTATTTTTACAGAAATTACTGATTAGAATAATTTTGAAGGTGGAGGTGTCTCGGTTGAAGAAGGAACTTGCGGAGAAGGAATTACAACTGAGAATAAAACCATCTGAAATAGAAAAGACAGCAGATGATGAATTATCTTGGCTAAATATTTTGAGCCGGGAAACCAGCGAAAATGTACAAGAGAGAATAAACCTCCAGAAGGCCTTATTTGAGCTAGAGGAGACCAATATCCGCAATCGCATTGAATTACAACACCTTGATGATGCTATTGCCAAACAACGTGTTCGTCATTTTTCTCTTTACATTAATTACTCGGTGATGATTTTAATTGGAACAGGCTAAAAGGAAATCATGGATATGTTGGACCAGTAGGCAAAAAAATAAAAGATTTGGTTCGCTTTGTTCCAACCTAGATTTAGCATGCCAATGTTAACACGGGATGAGACCAGTGAATATGATGGGAGCTGACGACTTTGCCCTTGTTCCTAAAAATACATTGCATTGCTAATCATAGTGCTAGAACAACGATTTGCCTTATATGACTAAATGTGGATCATTGCAGGGCTCTGCGATCATAGAAGCACTAATATCAAGAAGACAGATTATACTCGATAATATTAGAGATAATGATGAGGCTGGTGCTGGCTATAAGAAGGTTTAACTTCTAATTTTGCTTTCTGTGTTTCTTGGTTAATTGCACCCACTATTTTATCTGATTACTCCCATTAGAGATGATGAATACTAGCTGCAAATGACATCCACTATATTTTACACTTGTGCTTAATATAATATCTGACTTTATTTGGTTGGTTGTATATAACAGAAGCTCTTCAAAGCATGGCTACTTGAAAACATTTGACTAAATTATATACATTTCATTCATATAAGATTTTACTAAATTTTTCCACGAGTAGATCAGACAAATTTAGGCTCTGATCGGAACCAGAAAATTTAATGCGAGAAACGAAAACGGAAATCACTTTCTCCAAATCCACTGATTGGAACCGACCAAGGAGGTGCGGAAATTCCCTTCCGGTGAGAATTGGCGAGAAAAATTTAGCCCTATGAATTCCCGTCCAAAACCAAGAAATTTGACGAGAATTCTTTTCTTTTCTCGCTTGTCACCGGTTCCGATCAGAGCCTTAATTGGAAACCTCAAATCAGGATGAGTTGGATTCAGTTGAAGCCAAATGTAGCGAAAAAAATAGTTATAATTACCGTTGGGCAAATTGTAATATAGCTAGCTTAAAACATCTGTTCTACTAAATACTTAAAACAACATGTACAATATCTCATTACACAAATTTATTGCAAACAAGATGTTTGTTGGATTTTATTTTCAACTGTAACTAGCTGTTGTTATTTGTGAAAGCTCCTCAATTTGATTTTATTTTCTAATTCCTTGTTTTGGCATAATTCCTTGATGATTATGTTCTGTTCTTTTTCTTTTTCTTTATCTTCAAGGATATCGAGATAAATGAAAACAGAAGGGCTCAACTACAAGATATGATACAAGAAGCCATTAGTAACAATGGCAACAAAACGTACCTACATATTCTTAGCCAATACCGGCTTCTTGTAAGTTGCACTTTCTTATGCATATTTTTGTGTTCGATATTATTTGTTCATGACATTCCAAGACAGTTTCAAAATGAAACATTTCATGAAAAAATTATTGCTTATTTGAACTTCACAAGGATCTAATTCCTACACCAACTTAAATGGTCTTCTGGTGCATTTTTTGTGTTCTGGAGGGGAATACTCTAATTTTCCTGACAACCCCATGAAAAAAGTTATATGTTAAAAAGGAAAAACTTCAAAGAAACCAAACAGTCTCAGGTATCACCTGCACTTACCAATGCTTGAAGGTGTATAGTGTTTATTTTGCAATTTATGTAGGGGATGGCAAATGCGGAACTCCAAATTGAGATGGCGATGCGAGATCAAGTTATACACAACCAAAGAGAGGCACTTAGAAACCTTTGGAATATGCTATTCAGTTTAGGACTCAACCAAAAACAAATTGCTGAATTAGCATCCAAGCAAGGTTTGAATATAGAAGGTGGACATAAACTACCTCCAGGTAGACATGGTGTACCAGAAAATGACCCACAAGTACATGCTTCTACGGCTTGCTTTGTCGAACACCATCACAGTTCCTATTTTATGCTTTCAACACCTGAGAAAGTTGTGAACAATAATCAAAATCCTCCTAAAACACCTATGCGTTATGGAGCCATGATGATGTCAAGGCCTTTTTAACCTCACCTTGATTGATATATGACTCCTCTTTTGTAGTTGTATAGTCAATGCAATTTAATATTCTCTAATTTCTTCTCTTTTGTTTTGTGAATTCCTCTGTATAGGATTTAGGATTTGCAGTTGTAGGATTAGATGCTAGTAAAGTCTTGTAAGCTTTTTTTGTACTTGCTTAAGCAGGATGCCTTCGTCATATTTGATCTTTCTTTTCAGTTGTCTTCTCCTCTGGTTGATTTTTGTTCTTTATGTATTATTTCTAGTCCTTTAAGAAAAATTCATACCCATGGTTTTGGATAAAAATTTTAAAAATGCGTACCCCTATAAAAATAGAGAAATGATAATTGTCGTTTGTAATTTTTCTATCGTTTGAACAAAGTGAACACAAAAAACAGACAAGGTGAACATATAGAAGATTAAAATGAACTCATACAAAAAATAAAGTTTTGTCATTCCTTGTTCAGACTTTTATATGCTTATTCAATTTATTTTTATTGAACTTATTTGTTTGTATGTGTTCACTTTGAGCATTTATGTGTTCATCTTATCTATTTTATACGTTCAGTTTGTACAAGTAATGGCAAAACTGCAAATCACAGTAATCAATTTTTATATAAAATTATAAAACTAGTATCTACTGGAGCCTTTGGGTTTCGACATTAACCCTGGATTTTGGATATTTAGGGCCCAGTAAGCCCATCAAATAATCTCTAACGACAAAGGTAAAGAGTGCGAGTATGATACATTGGGTTTTCTAAAAAAGAGTATGGTACGTTGGTACCTGACCACTTTGGCACCAACGAGAGTGGTTTTCAGCTGGTCACTTTGTGGACATTTTCACGTACTGCGTTGCTTTCTTTGATATGATGCTTCATCTTTTCTCAAATCGTTACGCCTCTTTTAGGGCTGTCAATGGGTACGGTACGGTACGGTAGAAGGTATTTTCATTATCGTACCCGTTAAAATTTTCGTTACCCGTACCCTACCCGTACCCGTTAAAAATAGCTTTACCCGTACCTTATCCGTATCCGTTAAGAATTAACGGTACGGATACGGTAACGGTAAAAAATGAATATAATAATAATAATAATAATAATAATAATAATATTTGTACACTCTGTATAAATAAATTATATCAATAAGTATATTAATAAAGTGCAACAATGGTGGCGAATATTTTAGGTTTATGCTTTTTTATTTTTTCGTACACTGAATGGAAAGAATTATAAATCTTAAATAAAATCTAGCAATATTTTTTTACCAATCATGCAATATAAGATGCCATATGTATCATGTAATTGTATCTTTTTAATTGTGGCAATTACCCGTTATGAAAACGGTACGAAATAGCTTTTACCCGTACCCATACCCGTTAAATTAACGAAAAAATTTCCTTACCCGTATCCGTACCCGTTAACTTAACGAAAATAAAACTTTACCCGTACCCGTCTTATACGGTACGGTACGGGTTGGATAAACGGGTAAACGGGTTTCATTGACAGCCCTAGCCTCTTTTGATATCATGAGGAAACTTTAAATGTCAGAAAAGTAGTCCGATGTTCCAAAAATTACAAAATTTGAAATTCCGTTTCATTAGAATCTAATAGAAAGCAACCCTATTTTAGAAAAATGAACCAGTTTCTGAAAGTGGCCTTTAAACTAACGAATGATAAATTATCTATCCATGATTCCATCATTAAGTACTTCACGGGATTTTTGGAAATCAACCCGAGAGGCGAGAGCACCACACCTTCGTCCATTCCGAACGAATCTGTTTGGATTTTTTTGGACAGAATGCTACACTACACGCTGTAAATGACGCTGATTGTCATTTAATGAATTTTAATCAGATGGTCCAAATTTATTGTTGAACATTAGAGTTCTTCTTTTATCTTAAATGCCTTATTATGAGATAAGATTTTGGATAGGATTGCCAATGAAACTCGTTTACCCTATCCGTACCTTATTTGGTAAGGTGGGTATGGGTGAAGAAAAATTTTCATTAACTTATCGGGTATGATATGGTATTAGTTTCGATCTTCATCAATTTTTTTATGTGGATGAAAAATTAATTTGTACTTTATTATATTATAATGTATTATTAGTTATATACATTTTTTTTAATGTCAATTATTCACATGAGAATAAATTTTATAATTTTTGTTATATCTAAAGTATTATCCAATGTTGCATTTTATCTGTATATTTATTTGATATTATTTATTTAGCACGTTATATTTTTTTATTAAATTAATAATATTATTATTAACCATTATGTATCGTTATCCTACCCTTATCGTTAATTCTTAACGAGTACGGGTAGGGTGGGTAAAGCCATTTTAACTGGTACGAGTATGGTATGGGTAAAGAAAATGTTAATGGATACTGATATGAAAATACCTTCTATCATATCGTACCATATCCGTTGGCAGCTCTCATTTCGGAGTGTTAAATTTTTCGTTGTTTCGAATTCTCAATTTTCGCCAATTAACAATTCCATAAAAAACTTAGATAGTCGCTTATATCTAAAAAACAATGCCATAAAAAAAATGTCCCTATTAAATGCCTAACGAGGTAAATAATAGCCATAACATTAATTTGAGGGGACTCAAACATGCACCATAAATAAATGAATTATTTTCATACTTTAGTCTTCTTTTTCCTGATTAGGAGGAAGGAGAAAAAGAAATCATATGTTATGTAAAAATCAAGCAATGCAATTTGCATGAACCCTTCTTTTATCTGTACAGTTGGGACCTGTCAATTTGAGTACTAGTCTAGCATCAATGTTTCTTGAATGGTCCCAAATTATCTCAAAGAAAGCAGAGACGACATATGGCGTGACCAATCGACCAGGACATCTATCATGAGAAATTATTTTTTGTTCTTTACAAGATGGAAGAGGAGGGAGATGCTACGAAAAGAAGTTGCTTTCAATCATGTAAAAAAAGTGTGATGCTGAGTTGTATTACAAGCTTATGTGGTTACCAAGGAAAAAGGTGCTGGTGTATGATATTCCTTTTTATGTTATTAATTTTTATATTGATGAATATGGAAAAGCTATATTCACTCGGGCTGTTAAAAAAAAAAATCCTTAAAACATACTACGGCTATACAAAACTTAACAATGTATTTCAAATTAAAAAAATTAAATGTACTTAATTATTGATAAATATATTAGGGACAAAAACGTTCAGTAAATAATAAAAAACAGAAGGTTATTATAAAAAAAAAATCTCGACCGAAATTTCTGAGTTTTATCTTTTATATGACCGACAGGACTTTATGGGTATACACTAAGGAATAAAAAATTTGCAATATCACCATTATTAAAAAAATAATAATTTAATGTCTGCATAACATGATCGAGTGATTAAGGTTTCTGAAGGTTCGTACATGGCAAGTCAACAGATTTGATGGTAACCTGGCAAGAAGGCCCACTACCCGTGTGGCAATTCTATTTGTTTGATATTTATTTGAGAATTGAATTGCCTCCCTAGCCTAGGGAACACCTAGATAAAATAATATGAGTTCTAGCATAATATATATGACAGATTGACAGACCTAGATAAAGGAATTAAAACTATAGAGTTGTAGGATAATATACGTCATATATAGAAAATTAGTAAAATATGCGATAGCTGATAAATAATCATCAATTTGGAGGGCTATTAGGGGAAAATTTTTATCAATGACAAAAATGCCCCTGACAATTTTGAAAAAGACAAAAGAGCCTCTGAAATTTTAAAAAGAGCACAGCTATAGCGGTAATTGGATTGCCGTAATATTTCAGGCCTATAGCGGCAATAGCATTACCGCTATAGGCATTTTTTTTATCTTTTCGGACTGACGGACTGACACAAAGCAGAGAAAGAAAAGTGGTTTTTTTTTTTGGATTGTTCCTCTATAGCGGCAAAGGAAATGCCGCTATAGGCCTTTTTTTTTTGACAACATTGTTCTTCTCTCACTATCTGCTTGAAAGTTGAAATCTGACTTGTCACAACTCACAAGCACCTCATTAAATTAGTAAAACCAAAAGTTCCTTCAACAAGACTCTTTTCAAGTACAAATGTGAGGTGGATTTATAAAAGTGACGTTACATGCTCATTCCAGATTCTACGTGGCAATCTCAATACTGCAGTAGGTGATGCTTTAATTCAGAATGGTATGGCAGCATAACAGCATAAGAACTTCATTTATCCTGAAATTTAAGGCATAAATGCATAAGAACTTCATTTTATCCTGAAATTTAAATGTTGTTTAATAGATTTCAAGTCTTTGCTATTAAAGCAAAGCGAGCTTTGTATATTAAACGAGACATGGTTGAATAAAGATTAAATAAAATATAATTCGTAGTTTTAAGTGTAAAATTTTATATTGAACGGATATTGTTAGGGGCATAACGATGAAATTTTTGTTTTCCGTAGTACTTTATTTCATGAATACATCTAAAAATAAAGGACTGCTTCTAGGTGCATTAATTTCTCTAACAGTGTCAGAGGAACAATCCAAAAAAAAAGGACTATAGCGGCATTTCCTTTGCCGCTATAGAGGAACAATCCAAAAAAAAAAACCACTTTTCTTTCTCTGCTTTGTGTCAGTCCGTCAGTCCGAAAAGAAAAAAAAAGGCTTATAGCGGTAATACTATTGCCGCTATAGGCCTGAAATATTACGGCAATCCAATTACCGCTATAGCTGTGCTCTTTTTAAAATTTCAGAGGCTCTTTTGTCTTTTTTAAAATTGTCAGGGGCATTTTTGTCATTGATAAAAATTTTCCGCTATTAGGAGGTCAGGTTTGATTCACTTGAAGTACGCTTTTGGAACCCGGTATAACATTTTATATATGCGATTTTGAATATTATAACTTTTATTTTGCGAAGAAAAGTACAGCTTCTTTCTATATCCGTGAAAGGTTGGCACGAGTAGAATGAACATGTAAAGACTTACTGTCGTGTTAGGACATGTCTAGTATTACATGTTTAGCAAGCAGATTAAAAAAAGTAGTAAATTCAGTCAGGTACCAACATGTTTTTATTAGTTGTCAAATTGAATTGAAAGCAAATCCCGTTTCGTGGGCTGCTCTTGCCTCTTTTATTTATTTATTTTTTTTAGATCAAACTATGTCTTTTGTTTAGTTTTAAATAAGCTTATTTCAAGATAAATGAGGTTCTTAGACAGTATCAACTTATCTCTTACTCTTAATTTTAAACATTTTTACATATTTGTTTGTGGCACACTAATTAATTTCAATCCGTTTTTTCGGATTTAGCAAATGAAGAATTTGAAACGACAAGGTGTGTCCTCCTATACCGTTGTATTTTTTTGTCGACTAGGATTTTCTCCCCTTTTTTTTTTAAAAAAAAAAGTGGTCAAACATATCACTCATTTCTCGCTAGCTAATTAAGATAATCATGTAAATTACCCATCCCCCTCACCGTTTATCAACCAATTGGCTCCTATATATCTTTCCTGTTCCAAAATCAATTTTATTTTCTAATCTTAGAGTTTTAATTGAACTAAAATTTCCAATTATTGTTAAATCATTTAATTATATAACAAGTTTGTGAATTAATTAAATAAATCATAAATTATATTTGGCCTCTCGAATCTAGTCTTGGTTTGTATGTGCAATTGTGTATCCGATGGAGGCAAGCTGCATAGTTTATACTTTAATACAGTAGACCGCTGCATATATACAGGACCAGACAATTTAGCAAGGCCATCAATCGCGGTTTAAACTTATGTAACAAATTGAATTCACACCATATCACTATGAAATCTTTTTGTCGCTAGGGCTCCCGCTTTGTAAAAAATTGTTTGATATCTGCCTAGTACAATATGAAAGATACATATTATTTTTACACAGCAGTGTTAAAAAAAAAATGAAAATCTCATCAGTTTACTAGGAAAAAAAACAGGGTATTAATTGTGTAGAACAATAATTAACTGTGATCAAACAGCACATAAACAACTGGACTTGACAAAATCTTGGTGTTGGTGTGGTCAAGTGGTGGTTGGTCTTCAACCTCCATCAATGGCACCAAAACAGAAGCTGCTTTGGGAGACAGCGGCCACTGTAGCCGAGACATGGAACCCTTGTTTCCATGGAAGAGGGTTATTTTGCAAATTCTCCCTAATTTATGCACGCATAGCAGTGTAGTTTATTAGCCTAAGAGACAACTACGAGGTAAGAAGTGGAGGAAAAAGAAGGAAGATCAAGAATAAGGTTATCATGAAGTAAATGGTATACTGCACCAATTTTTTTCTTCACCCGGTTGTATTTTAAGTTTGCTATTCAATAAGATTAAATTTGTTGAATTGTTTGCAATTGACTTGCTTGAAAAGTACTTTAAACCTTGAGTTTTGAGGTCGTAGGCTTCTCAATTTTGAAATATCGAGTTTTACTGAAATTGAAAAAAACTTTCACTATTTACTGAAGATGCAATAATGAGAAAGTTTAATATGCACTATAGTGCATAGAACTTTTTATGCACTGCGGATTTTTTCGAGAGTATTTTTGTAAATTGACAAATTTAATTTAACCAATCTAATCCATATATTGAAATCTCATAGCAAATCAAAATTTTACAATTTTTGAGATTTTATTACTATTTTTTTAAAACATGCCATTTTTGGAATGTTGTAAATAGTATAACATTTCAAAAATGGCTTGTTTTAAAAAATTCGAAAAAATAGTAATAAAATCTTAAAAATTGTAAAATTTGATTTTTATGGATTCCAATATGTAGATTATATTGGTTCAATTAGATTTGTCAAATTATAAAAATATTTCTGAAAAAGCCCGTGGTGCATAGAAAGCACTATGCATTATGGTGCATATTAAACTTTCTCATATTTTAATATTATTCCTTAAATTTCACCCATCTCTATAATTATTTGATTTGGTGTAACAATGTTATGCAACTAATTTTTTGGCTAGAGGTAGATAAATTAGAGCAGCTAGTCTTTGTTAAAAGAATCATACTCTAGCGCTGTTATTCGAAGAAATTATAAATTATTTACCTCGGAGGCAATTGCATAAATTAATACAATTTTAGTGAAATTAGCAACCGCTTTTAATTAAATATATAAAAAATTAAATCATATTCAATTAAATTATCAATTCATTTTACGGCGTAAGAATTAGAAAAACTCAATGTTTCATCAACAAAGATATATATACTGCAGAAAGAATGACCTATAATAGAGTAGTTGAGTTATGCAATTCCTAGATTAGTTTCAATATATATATATATGTCTTAGACAACACGATACCACATGATATCATACAATAAATTATTTTCAATTTAATTTCAACTAAAATGAGACTGTTGGTATTTGTTTTTAAAAAAAAAAAAAACCTTGACGGCGACTGTCAAACGATATGAATGTGCATTATATATATACGTCAAATACAGCATGAAACATAACTTTGAAAGTGTCCGGATCTATTAACTTCTCATCTGATAATATATTGCTTAATCATCTTTAGACAATTAAGCAGTTAAGGCAGGAGCTTCCAAGCAACTATCTGAGGTAAAATATTTAGAAAAGAGGAATTAAACCCCACGAGAGCAGAAGGAATCTCTTTTTACTTGTTTCAAAGCCTTGCACATGGTAATGGGCTCATGTCTCTAGCCTTTACCTTGAAAGCAAAGATAGTGATGACTTGGTGTTCATATTTAACTTCCTATTCCTCTTGGGGTCTGATACTAGTTTTTTTTTTTTAATTAAATGATGCATTATAGGTTAATTTACCCTGTAAACTGCGTTGAACAAATGATGTGCGTAGTAGTTTAGGAAAAAAAATGCATATTATCATATAAAACAAGATAATTAACGCAAAAGTGATGACTGTCCAACTTGGATAGAAAATTAAATGTTTATCTTTATTTGTCCTTATTTTGCTCAATGATTTTAGATTACCTTGTCCCTTGAAAAACTGTAGCACCACTGTGATAAAATTATTTGTATAATAATATAATTTCATTTAGTTGTAAAGACCCAAAATATTACATCAACGGATCTATGCACCTTTTAACTCCAGATTTGAAATATCAAGTTATAAAGTGGTGGCAGTTACTACTGATATTAAAAAGTATAATTTCATTTAGTTGTAACGACCCAAAATATTACATCAACAGATCTATATATATATATATATGCACCTTTTAACTCCAGATTTGAAATATCAAGTTATAAAGTGGTGACAGTTACTAGTGATATTAAAAAGTTACTAAGAGAAATGTCCTTGTAACATGGACAGATGGATTGCGTTGTGATGTCTCTATTTCGGAAGGGACCAAGGATGTTGTAGGAAGGCAACTTCCTTTAAGAGATTAAGTGTCAAGTAGTGCATGGGCTTTGGATTGGATATCACTTGATGGTCCCAAGATCTATAAACATTTAATTGAGCTATTGTTGACAGTTCCATCCTTTTCTTTGGATTCTGGTAAATGTTAATTAATACTTCAATTTCACCTGTTTGGTCAAACCCAAAAAATTAATTTGAATTACATATGACCAGATAAATTTTTTTGATCCGATCAATCATCCAGCATTGAATGGTTTCCTTGTAAAAGTAACAGTGTACTAGAGACAATTTTTAACATATTTTTGTAACATTGTCTCGATTGATGAATTTCCAGCCTAGATATTCATCACAATTGTCCGTGCACTTGGATCTACCTTCAACTCAGCAGTAAATTTGGAGAAGTTCTAACGTTTAGCCATTGTCTAGGTCTCCTTGTTCCTGAATCAATTTTAAAACTAAAATAAAGTCAATTTTGGTCAATAATCAATGTTTCAAATTTTATACACTAAACAATAGAAAAAAAAAGAGTAATACAGTCCATAGTAAATGGATCATATATGCATGCAATCTTCCTGCCAATAAAATAGTTGTTGCAAAGACCAATCAAAAGTACGTATGTGCATGTATAATAGAAAGAGATACATTAATAATCAAACTTATGTGCCAATCATATTAACCAACAAAACAATATTTTGAAAATTTGTTAATGTGCTTTACCTACTTATTTGAAAATTGTTATAAAAATTGGTAAAGATTGAATATTTAATTTTTCAACTTATTTGAAAAATTAACACATTATATAAACAACAAATAGATATTTTAATTTTATTTTTTTATTTTCATCCTCATATTTAAATTACCACGATAATCAAATAATCCTAAATTCAAATTATTTTATCTTTTTTTTTTTAATAACCACTGGTTCTAACTGCTCATGATCACCACTGGAGCAGAAGCATGCTTTTAGAAATACTGACAGGTTGTAAAGAAGGTTGACCAGTGACATGTACCGAAACAAACTCTGCTACAGAGAACTTCTCTAAGCAGACGTGGCCACGAGGCCACGGCCAGAATTTGACCTCTGCTTTCAACAAAACATGCCTGTTCACTACAACGGAGTTTCTTATATCATTCACATTTTCAAATGTTGAGTTGGTAGATTCATGCAAAAAACTCCAAAGAAATATATGGTGGTTCATTATCATTTTCCTCTGCAGTGATGTAGTTTTTATTCTTTAAATCGAACGATTACATTTTGTATATCTAAGAGTTTGAAAAGAAAAGAAGAAGCCAAAAAAAAACAAAACTATTACAAAGGAGTAAAACCAGAAAAGAAAATATTCAAATAAAATATCCAATCATCATAATTCTGATCACTCACAGGCTGACCATCATCATTTTTTCTTCTTAGTTATTACCAAAACTTGACACACAACTGACTCTTCAAAAGGCAAAAATCACAAATAATCAGTTTAATTCTTTTGAAAGCATTGGATACTTGAGAGTATTCTCCTTTCTTCTCGAAATAGCTAACTATCAATTCATCAATTATCAGTATTTTGTTTGCACCATCAATCAGACCAAATTAAATATACATTTTGGGCCGGCACATTTTTGTTCTATTGTTCTAAGCAGTGTTTTTTTCCCCCGAAAACTTGACACAAGCTGCCAAAACCTTGTTGTAGGCAAAGTTGAGATTGGCAGTGTCTACAATTTATTATTTAACGGTCATGGATGCAGGTAACATTTTAGGATTGTGAGTCTACTTGCAACAAACTCTAGTCTGTCCTCAATTGACTCCTAATCCAAACTAGCTAGCTAGAATGAGACACTGAGACAGCGCTGTACTGTAAATTATGTATTGTATATTAAGTTATTAACCCTTCCATCAAAGTTGTATGGACTTGTATTTATACAGGCACACATATGTAAATATGAATTAAAACCAATCAGAATAAATTGTGAAATAAATTAAAAACTGGAATATATAAATTAACAACTGGAAATGTTATATCTTAAATCCTCACGTATTAAATACATCCAACTATTTTTGTTATCAACATTTTCATTTTTCAAAGAAAGGAATAAGCAAATTGACATTATACAATAATCAAGTGTACATTATTCCAATAGCTGATTGAGTGCCATTTGAGGAATTGAATAATAAATGCAACAAATCAAAGTTATTGGCGGCTACCAAAATATTTTGACTTTGGTAAAAATGAATTATATAGTTTTAACAATTATGCTTTTAATTGAAAAGAAATAGAGCGTCCATTTTACAAATAAAAATAAAATACAGTCACAATGACTAAAAGTGTTTATTCTAAAATGCATAAAAGAATTTCATGAAGATATTTTAGAGCCGAATTAAGTGTGATTATCAGAATCATATTAATTGGTGATAGAACGTTTTGTATGTGTGACGTCGTTAAGCTGAAAAGGTTGGTCAATTTCATAAATTTAGAGACATGGAAAAATTAAGTAGACTCTGGATCTTCAGAAAATCACACAGTCATAATGTGAGTTTTCTTTATCAAGAGAAATTCAAACTAATACGTTCAACTGCTCATCTCTAGAGCAAAAATTTTCAAGTTGTTTGCATTTTATGACAAAACAAGTCATACAACATTGATACATTTTTTCTTTTAGAAAAATGTTTGTGCATTTTATTTTGTTTCTTGTGTCGTTGGAAGTGCAGCGAGCTTCTCGTACCATTTTTGTACAGATGTAATTTATTAGAAAAATGTAAATTTTCGTTAGTGGGACAGGCAGGCCATACGACATTTAGCTATTGCTATCATATGATTATACAGTTATACGAATCTATGAGATATTTTTATAACATTTTATTTTCGACCATATTCTTATTAAATAATAGAGACTCAAAATTATTTTTTTTTGAGCGAAGTTAGTACGAATTTAAATTCACTTGATGAGGCGTGGGCTGAAATTTAAAACCCATAAAATCAGTTCCAGATTATAAAAGTAAAGTTTGAGCCATTGATTTAACCTCAAGTCCTCAATGCTATTTTTTTTATTTTCTGAATTTAATTTGTATTTATAAAAAATAATTAAATAAATAATCATTAATACCACATAATAAAAATGGTTAATTTGTCTTGTAACTTGTAAGTCGACATAAATAATTTGACTCTAATTTTCTAAACAAATTAACGATTTTAAGTTAAACTCATTAACACTTTAATATCCTTAAATTCACAATAATCTCAGTTGAAAACTTTTTTCCTTTTCTTTGCCAAGGCTGCTGGCTATCAATTATCATACAGTTTCAATTCATATATGTTCTCTGTCAGTGGAATGCGTCACAATATTTTCACCTACATCAGCCACAGAAAATCAGGAGCCTGCTTGACTGGAGTCTGGACCACTTCCCTGACTCATACGTCCAATGCGGCACAGTATTAGGTAGCGCTACCAGTCACCAACTAGACCTTACCCTTGTAGTGTAGCTCTTGTACCCTAAAAACAAACCGTATATATACGTAAAAAAAACAATAGGTGTATATCCTTCCATAAAAAGAGCAAACAAAGTATTTCCACTTTATAATTTCGTAATTTTCTCCGGAAAAGATGGCTACACGACAAAAAGAGGATGCAACCTTCTCGGTCGGATAAATCAACCGAACTTTCTGAGAATAGAAAAGTTTACGCTATTTTACTAACCAGTGAGATGGAGCCTTTTTACTGGTTTTGCAGCTTTCTACTTGCTTTAACGGTCGGTTGATATTTGTCTAATGGGGTGCATAAAGGTAAAAAACCGTAAAAAGTCTGGAAAAAAACAAAGGTTTTGGTATAGGACTGCTAAAGGCGCCAAAAGCGTAGAGTTGCGGTAATTTAATTTACAAAGAACTTTCTATTTGTATCGATTGAGATACCCAATTTGTACACTTATGGCTAATTGACTAATAGTTCTTTCAAGTAAACATAATCATCGTTGAAGAATCTTTCTAAATATGAACAGTCAATGAGAATATCTGTTTTTTTTTTGTTTAGTTAGCTCTGTTTTCTATTTTAAGTACCACTGAAACTTGTATGTCATTATGATTCTTATATAAATACAAGACTAAAAAGTATTGTTAGAATATATAAAATAAAATAATTTTAAAAGCATGATCATCATTATATAGACACACACACACACAAAGACACACCACTACTGCACCATTGACAAACTATAGTGAAAAATCTTAAATTTTAATGTAGCCGTATGTACACCTGCTTCCCTCACAGGCAAAAAAAGTAAAAATAAATAACATAAATAAGTGAGATAAAATGCATAGTTCCAAGAGCACAAAATGGATTAAAAAAAAAATCTGCGATCAAACGTTGGGCATATGAGAACGGGAGAGTATCCTCTGGATGGTTTAATATAACCATCCAGTGGACGTTTTTTTATCCGAGCCGTCCGATTTGATCTTCATGGTTAGATTTTTTCGGGCCTATCAATCTCAGTATTATGCACGGGGTATCTATAGCCGTTGAGATTAAATCAGACGGCTGAGATTGAAAACCATCCATGGATGGTCATCCAGAGGATGCGATTCCATATGGGAACATACTAGGTTTGAAAAATGAAGTCCCTATTAAGTTTAAATTTGTATAAATATTATTCCACAACTAGTATTTATGACGTTGTAATTTTATTTACAGCAAAACATCCGTTGATATATTATAATATATTTTTTTCATAATGTGTATTGTTACATAATATATATTCATATAGCACACTATTTTGTTGTTCATTTTAATGGTGAACAAATTTGACCTTTACACGGTTATATATACTAACTAGAGAATTTTTTTTAAATGGAAAATACAAAAGACGATATTGGAAGTCGGTAGGGAAAAATATGACTGCACAAAAATTTAAAGGATTTCCGTATAAAATTCATATAGAAAGAAAAAGAGAGACTCTCCCCAAGAACTCAAAACACATAAATTTTCATTGATATCAGCCATGCCGTCATAAAATACTCCCAACAATCAAATCAAATCAAATCAATAGCCTATAAATCATTGAGCAAATAAGAATATCCTAAACAAATACTATTACTGACAACATTCAGCATAAAATATTATTATTAATAAAATACGATGAATGTAAATATTTTTGTCCCGCATTAAAAGAATGAGATAGAATTTGAAAAATATAAACCCATGCAGATGCAAGGGATCAAGGGTGGGACATCCTAAGAGGCCCCAAAGCTGTCCTTCTGGGAACGCATAGCAGCTCCCCTGGTATAAACAGCACGCAACCCACGCCTACTGCATTGTCTCTGAGCTCACACAAACAACGAGCCTCACTCCACTCTCACAAATTCAGATCCGCTGCCGCGCGACACTCTCACCTTCTTCTCTCTTACCCCAGAGAGAAACACAGAGCAAAAAAAAAAGATAAACAACCGAAACTTTGATGCCAAACCTCAAAACAAAATAAACAAAATTTAGAAAAGAAAGCAATGCGCTTCCTCTTCCTCTCCTTCCTTCTCCTCTCCATCCTCTCCGTTACCGTCAGCGCTGCCTCCCTCCGTTCCGACGAGGCCGCCTTACTAACGGCCAAATCCCTCCTCGACGACCCCTCCAGTTCCCTCTCCAGTTGGAACAACTCCACCGACCGTTGCACTAACTGGACCGGAGTCTCTTGCGACTCCTCCAAGCGCTTCATCCTCTCCATTGACATCTCCGCACTGAACCTCTCCGGTCCAATCCCTCCTTCTCTCTCCCTTCTCCGCACTCTCCGCCACCTCAACCTCTCCAACAATGGTCTCAATGGCACCTTTCCTCGATCCCTCGCCGTTCTCAGATCTCTCACGGTGTTGGATCTGTACAACAACAACCTCACTGGTCCTTTACCAAAGGAACTGGCGCAAATACCAAACCTACGCCATGTTCACCTAGGAGGGAACTTCTTCTCCGGAAAGATACCGGTGGAATATGGGTCGTGGCGGTTCATCGAGTACCTTGCTTTGTCAGGAAACGAGCTTGTGGGTCCCATCCCACCGGAGCTAGGCAAGCTTTCAACTCTCAAGGAATTGTATCTTGGGTATTACAATTCGTATGCCGGTGGTCTCCCTGCCGAGCTCGGGAACCTCTCGAACCTGGTGCGGCTCGATGCTGCCAATTGTGGGTTATCGGGTGAGATACCGCCAGAGGTTGGACAGTTGAAGAACCTTGACACCTTGTTTCTACAGGTTAATGGGTTTTCAGGTACATTACCAGTAGAGCTTGGGTCTTTGTCAAGTCTCAAATCTCTTGATCTCTCCAACAATGCATTGACTGGTAGAATCCCACCTTCTTTTGCTAATTTGAAAAACCTGACCCTGCTGAACCTATTTCGGAACAAACTGTATGGTGAAATTCCTGAGTTTGTTGGTGACTTGCCTTCCCTTGAAGTTCTCCAGTTATGGGAGAATAATTTTACTGGAAGCATCCCCGGCCGGCTTGGCCGAAATGGTCAGTTGCAAAATCTTGACCTTTCATCAAACAAGCTGACCGGGTCATTGCCACCGGATCTCTGTTACGGTAACAAGTTGCAAACCTTAATTGCACTCGGTAATTTCCTATTTGGGCCAATACCTGATTCCCTTGGCCAATGCGAGTCACTGAATCGGGTTCGGCTTGGGGAGAACTACCTTAACGGGTCAATTCCACCTGGATTGTTTAGCCTTTCCAAACTCACACAGGTAGAGTTGCAGGACAATCTTCTTACTGGTGAATTTCCCGACACAGCAGGTTCCAGTAGCCTAGGCGAGATTAGTTTATCCAACAACCAGCTAAATGGTGTCCTTCCTGCTTCCATTGGTAATTTCTCAGGGGTCCAGAAACTGCTCCTTGATCATAACTTGTTTTCTGGTAGTATCCCGCGAGAAATCGGGAAATTACAACAGTTGTCAAAAATGGACTTGAGCAGTAACTCGTTTTCTGGTGAAATCACACCTGAAATATCCAAATGCAAATTGCTGACATACTTAGATTTGAGCCGAAACAATTTATCGGGTCAGATTCCAGAGGAGATAACAAGTATGCGGATCCTGAATTACTTGAACCTTTCTCGAAATAATCTCGACGGGCAGATTCCACCAATGATTTCTACAATGCAGAGCCTCACAGCTGTTGATTTTTCGTACAACAACTTATCGGGTCTGGTACCGGGTACTGGTCAGTTCAGCTATTTTAATGCCACCTCATTTATCGGTAACCCCAACTTGTGTGGACCCTACATTGGTGCATGTAAGCCAGGTGTATCTGATAATGGTGTGCAAACCAAACATCATGGTTCTATACCAAACAGCTTTAAGCTTCTAGTAGTGATTGGCTTGTTGCTCTGTTCTATTTCATTTGCAATTGCTGCAATATTAAAAGCGCGCTCAATGAAGCGTGCCAGTGAGGCGCGAGCATGGAAATTAACTGCATTTCAGCGGTTGGATTTCACTTGCGATGATGTGTTGGACTGTTTGAAGGAAGAAAATATAATTGGCAAAGGTGGTGCTGGGATAGTGTACAAAGGTGTAATGCCAAATGGGGAGCATGTGGCTGTCAAGCGTCTTCCAGCCATGAGCCGTGGCTCATCTCATGACCATGGTTTCAATGCTGAGATCCAGACCCTAGGCAGAATTAGGCACCGCCACATTGTGCGTCTGCTGGGATTTTGTTCCAACCATGAAACCAACCTTCTAGTCTACGAATACATGCCAAATGGTAGTTTAGGGGAACTACTTCATGGCAAAAAAGGAGGGCATTTGCTCTGGGACACACGATACAAGATAGCAGTTGAGGCTGCTAAGGGGCTTTGCTATTTGCACCATGATTGCTCTCCCCTGATACTTCATAGAGATGTGAAGTCTAATAATATCTTGCTTGACACTGATTTTGAGGCACATGTGGCTGATTTCGGCTTGGCCAAGTTTTTGCAAGACTCAGGTGCTTCGGAGTGTATGTCAGCTATTGCTGGGTCCTATGGCTATATTGCTCCAGGTAATATAATATTTCCATTCAATGATTTATGCTTTTGTAATATCATGTGGGATTCAATGTTATGCTTGTCCCTCAATACTATATGCTATCCCTGGTTATAATTGTTTTGTGCGGACGGAGCCAGAAAAAAATTAAGCATGGGCACAAAACTGGACCAAGAAGAAACATAACGAAAATTAGAGGTCCAACTCAGACACAATAAAAAAATTAGCCCGGGCACAATACTAAAAATACATAACTGGACTTTAATTTTCAGAGAACAAGCCTAGGCAAGTGCCTGGGCTTGCCTCTACTTGGCTCCGTCTCTGATAGCATATAAAAACATGTAGGTGCCTTTAGAATTGTGTGGTATCTCTTGTTGAAAAAATGCAGATGGAAAAGTGTCATGATTGAAAGATGTTTGACATTTGTTGAACCTATATCATAATTGCAGATCATTAGCTAGCTTGGTAGATTAATAATGGTGACCAAGCCCCCCACTAACCCCCCAACAAAAAAAAAAGAAGAAAGTTAGAAGTTAAGCTGCTTTGTCTAACATAATTTTCTTGCACAATAATGGAAACCATACCCCACTATGTTAATAATGCATGAACCCTTCCAAAGCAGCTTTCAATCAAATCCGAGCCATTCCTATTTTATTTTCTGTTCAAATGAAACCTAACATATCTTCTTTCACAGAATATGCATATACACTGAAGGTGGATGAAAAAAGCGATGTCTACAGCTTCGGGGTTGTTTTGTTGGAGTTGATTACCGGCCATAAGCCAGTTGGAGAATTTGGGGATGGTGTAGACATAGTGCAATGGGTTCGCATGAACACCAATTTGAACAAAGAGAATGTGACTAAGATTTTAGACCCTAGGCTTGAGACTGTACCCATAAATGAGGTGATGCATGTGTTTTATGTGGCCATGCTGTGTGTGGAGGAACAGAGTGTGCAACGACCGACTATGAGAGAGGTGGTGCAGATTCTAACTGAATTGCCGAGGAAAGAGGATGGGGTTGTGAAGGATAACCAGTCTGGATCCGATATTGCAGCTGGGGAAGAGGAGAAAGGTTCTGATGAGCATCCGCAAGCAGGTCCACAGACATCTCCTGCACCGGATCTACTCAGCATTTGAAAGGGGAGAATTTATGTTTAATAGAGTTCAGTTAGTACCCTTTTCTTATGGGTTTTAGTAGGGTTTATGTACATAAAAATCAATGCAGGCAAGTTGTTGGCTTTTCAAATTTTTTTTTCTTTTTTCTGCCTTATTTTGAGTTATCATGGTGTGCGTGGTGTATTCTCTTTCTTAGGTTGATATATGACGGGGGGATCAATTTGCAAGTTTTGACTTTTGGGATGTGGTTTTGCGTTGGTAGTTAAAATTTATGTGTATTAGGCTATTAGCTCATTAATGAATGTTTTGGGAGCAAGAATTGTCTAATTAATTGGGGGCTTATAGTCTCAGTTGTCATTTTTTTATTTGTTCTTGTGGATTGCAAGTGTATGGCTGTATGCATTTCGTCAATTAGTGCGCTTTTATGAAAGCTTAACTTTGGTGCTTTATATCAAATGAATGTTGGAACTAGACATTACATTTGCTACCTAGCACTTGACCTGTGATCATATTAATTAATTTATTCTAAAATTTACTAAATTTAATACGTAATTTAATGCTTCTACAATTTTATTCTTTCAAGATCAATAAGTAATTTGTCGGTTGTCGTAGTTGTCAATGTATGTTCCTTTTTTCTTATACTAATATGTTTAGTATATTTCATTATTATTTGTTTTTATATATCTTGATTAATTGTAAAAAGAAAGAGAAAGGTTGATTAGTAATACTAGTTCCTAATTCAAGGAATCCTTCTACTGTTAGCATCACCCGTCACTTGTGGTTGGTGGCAAGTAGAAATTGCAACTACTACCATAACGGTTGTTATCTCATCATTTTTTTTTTGGGGTGGTTGGCGAAAAAAAGGGAATTGTTGGAAAAGTAAAATTCTTAAATGATTTGCATAATTCAACTTAAGGCATTGCAATTTTTTCCCCCTTTTTTCTGTTTTCACGTTTCTCTTTCCTTTTCTGTTAAAAAGTAAGAAAGGATACCATTAAGATCTGACACCTTTCTTGTTTTAAGGTTGTTATCTCATCGTTCTGCGCTTATTTCTTATAGGAGTTCATTTGTTATAAAAATTCATATTATTCTCGTACAAAAAAAAAAAAAGAATTACAAAAGTGGCTCTCTAGCTTATTGTTAGATATTTTCGAGTTCGTTACAATGGAAATAAATTACAAAGAAAAATGTCTTGTGTCCATAAAGTGTGGAACTTTGGCAGTAGTTAAGGATTGATTCTATGAAAAAGTTTCTAGAGGAATCGGAGAGCAGCGTAGAAAGGGACGAGACGAAGGGGTCGATCGATGTCTGTTTCTGAAACCTGCGCTGAAGGGTCTGAAATTAATACTGTACCTCTTTTACACACAGTTAATTTTGCTACCTCTCATGAGAGGCTTCTTTTAGGCCTTGATAGAGACACTCCAGTTTATTTAACTGTTATATAGCAGGCATTACATATAGATTACGTTACATGGGGTGCATTATTATTATTATTATTTTTTGAAAAAAATTCACATACATTTGTATATATATATTTTTGGGTATTAAGCTAATAATTTTTTTTCTTATTAAATATCATATTTGAACCCCATTAAAATTATATTAATAATAACTCTACTATTGACACCCATGATTATAATTTACATCATAAAAGTGATAATGTATATCAATATCTATATTTGGTACAATATTAAACCTATTATTTTTTTTCTGGTTCCGCTACTGCAGGAAAGTAAATTTTTAATGCTGATATACTTAATTACACATTTACACTGGAATTTGTTTATATATATATTGCCTCTTCATAATACTATTAGGAAAATTACGAGTTTACCTATTAATGTTTTATCATACGCATATTTCTTTACCAATGAAAATGGTCCGGTAAGCACCTCTGACCCCACCGACCATATCCAACTTGCTAAAGAATAATGCAAACGGAAAATACTAAAGACTATTATGGCCAATGGTTAATGAACAAATAAAATACCTTTTGTAAATTAAGTTTACCTAAAAGATAGGTGACACTAACAGCCAAAATTGGTTCTCGTATTTTACATTTCATAATGCTAATGTACGTCCAATAGTTGAGCAACCTTGTGCAAAACCACAGGCTAACTTCATACCATATTTCATGGAATCTCTGATATTTTCTATTTGTTCTAGAAATAAGAGAAAGGACAATGATAATTGTATAATAAACAAATATAGAAATGAAGGTAAACAAATGGTCCGAATTATATCTCCAATATTTATTGTCTGGTGGCATTAGGCACTTGATAACATGTATGTGATTTGATAGGTCTAAATATTGCTATAGGTTGCCTCATAATTCTATATTGTCTTAATCAATCAGTTGCGTAGTTATATTATACATACCATTTTTTAAGTTGATTCAAATAGCAGGCAGTTCTATTTTTATTTCAATTCAAATGATAAAGTTAAATTGTAAATTTGTAATGCTAATTAAAGAAAACCATGAAGCATCTTTCAGTTGCCACTTTGGGCAGTTCCAGAGCTGAAAGTTATCATATGGGTTTCCATCTACCCCAACACCTCTGCTTTTGCACAGTTCCTGTCAATTTGTGATGATAAAAATCAGTAATTATAAACTTCCCTCTCTAAAAATCCCTGAAAGTTGAAAATTAGGGGACATAAATTCAGTGCATTGATGGGTGCTCTGAGGTGCCCTGAGGAGAAGGTACCATTAGAGAGTTAAAAGTGTGTTATAAATCTGCACAGCTTGCATTGATGACAAGTTTTTGTACAATCCACTTGACTGCTATGGAGCAGTCAGGATTACATTTGTCCCCACTTTTGCATTTCCACTAAGGGATATGATTTCATTAAAAAAAAAAAAAAGAGAGAGAGCTTAGTTATACGAGAGGATTTTTTTTTAAAGCAAAAAAGAAATTATATAGTACTAGCATAAGATGCCCTCATATGTGGACAAATAAAGAAATAAAACAATATTAGACAATAATTTTTTTTTAATTTACCAGCGATATAAATAGATGTGTTATTCAATTTATTTCTATATTAGATGAAAAACCAAACAATGGTATTGCTTCGGCTGACGATTGATATCCAACCGCAGATCAAACCAATCGAACGACAAAAATATCTGGTTACGTCTTAGATCTAGCGTGTTACATCTTTTGGTATGAGTGCTTTAATATGTAGTATAGATAAATGCCTGCTAATTATGATATTTCAAATCGGCTGAGAAGCTAATTTGGATGATCCCCCAAAAAAAAACAAAAAAGAAAAAAGAAAATAACAACTTGGTATTCGTGTAGTAATCGCATAATTTTTTTTTTTTTTGCATCCATATATCTGAGATGATATCAAACACATTTTTTAGTTTGGAGTTCATGTTTGAAATATGGCTTAACTGTAGTTTTGTAAAAAAACAAAAAAAAAATAAAAATTTAAATATAGAATATACATCATCAAAATGTAGCGGTCAAGTGACCTACATTAGTGTTCTAAGTTTCAAATATTTGTAGTTGATTACAGATTAGTTCTAGGTAAATTAGAGTTTCTCAATCCAAACAAGAATTGAGTTAGCTCTATAAATTCTGACATAATATTTTGTGTGCAATTCCAAACAATAATTTATCTAATTAAGTTGCCTAGGACCTGTTACAAGTCACTGAGGCAGTGGCAGATCTAGAAAAAATATTTAGGTGGGTCTAACAACCTCTGTTTAAGTCTTCAGCCCCACTTTTGAGTGCTCCAATGACAGAAAAAATTAGCTGGGACTAAAGAGGGGCTCCAAGGACTCGATTGCGTGAGGTGGGGCTCTAGCCCCACCCGCCCCGGTGGTAGATCTGAGGTGTGATAATCCAACCATACGTCATAGAATCATACATAACAAATTTAGTGCCATAAAAAAAAATACCAAGTAAAATCCAAATCTATTGTATCAATTATTTAGGAATAAAAATGATAGATCTTGTAAGGTCACCAACTGGATTCCACATCTTATGAATTTCTACTATTCAGACATCCTGTACTCTGTCGAGATTACGACGCTCGATGCAAACGAGAGGTTGAATTTGTTATTTGTCGAGTAATGATTAAATGTACGAAAATGATATGAAGTTATGAACTACTCAGCCGTACTCTCTCTTCACTCTTACGTTGTTCTATGTTTTCTTTCTTCAATTATTTTTTTGTAGTCACTTCCGAAATATTATTAGCAAAAAAGGGGTAGAAATCGTTGATGTTTTTTTTTTTTTTTTTTTTGAAATCGTTGATGTTCGTTTTTTTTCGGAGAACTTGCAATGACTCTGATTATCCATCCACGTATCCTTTTGTCCTTTTCCATATAGCGAATAATTTATTAAATCAGTGCAGTTATGCATTTTGCTTAAGAATAAGAGAAATAGTCTCTTTCTAGAAGGAAATTTATTCCTATCCATTCAAATTTTTTACAAAGTTATACATTTTTCAATATTTTCTGCCTAGAAATAGGCTATTTTTCTGAGCGATCCAAACGGTCCCAAGATGATTATAAAATTATTATTATTATTATTAATTATTATATAAATTTTGTTATTTCTCTTAGGATGGTATTGAAAGCGCTCACTGTCGTGTCCTGTACGGAGAGACACGGTAGAACTACTAACTCTTTGACCATATAAGTTCAGACATTCATGAGCAATAAATAATAACTTGTATTTTTATTTAAAGAAGCAATAAATGTGTATAGTTATACTCGCAGCAAGTCAAAGAAACAGTTAGGATCAAATCTTGGTACCACTCTAACTTAAATTCGTAACTTATCTCCGTCTACATTTTGAATGGATTTGGTGGGGCCACTTCTAAAATTCATATTGAATTGAACTAGAAAAGAATTACATCTTTTAGTCGATAAAAAATAATACATGGAACAGAGCAAAGGAAATAATTCTTTTCTAGGTCAATTCAATAAATCAATTTTAAAATTTCACAAACCAAACCTTGATGAAAAATATCTCTATCGTTATCTCAGAATAAAATTTAATGATTATATAATTTTTCCCCAAAAATTATAGTTTGGGTGAGGGACTACAATCTACTCATCAAGGTTATATAAAAATTTTTTAAATATAATTAAAAATACAGTGTAATTATTCAACTAATGGAAAATATTCAATAAAGTTTAAGTCCGCAAAAGGCAGTGTAATTATTTCGTAAATTTTTTTAGTGAAACCAAGAGAAATTTATTTCAAATTGTTGATTGATAGCGAAATTTAGCCCAATTGATCCTTTCCACTTGAAGAATTGAATTCAATAAATGAACCAATCACATGGTTACAATTAAATGCCGCCTCTGTATCTTTCAGTTCATTTAGATAAAAGAAACTGGGGTTGGCCTACAGTTCTAACCTCTAAAATGAGTGCACCATTTATGAGCATTGTACCACAGTCAACTACGGTAGGATAGAAAATTTAACTGCTACAAAACATTTTGTAATAACCAATAACGCTTAACAAAAGGACTTTTGTTATAATTTAATTAATTTTTGTGAGGCTGCCTACCACATGTCCGATAGAATTTTTCAATGTTTAGACCACAAACAATGAAGTGTAGTCCTTATTTTGTCCATATTCAGAAACAATATATGCCTCTAAATTATCATGCATATCTAGACAAAATCAAAATACAATAATTGGATAAGAGTGAACTCCATTCATTGAGCAGTTTATAATAGTTCAACTTTATTGGTACTTAAGAAATGAGCAAATAATTTTCAAATTGTATACAGTTGGATAAATATCCAGCACAATTACAACTAACATATCTTCAATTTACTGCAAAGTTTTACTAACAATCGGTGTATATTTCTTGCCTTATCTATAACAGTGACCTTCCACATCATTTCCTAAAGCTGAAAAAGCCTTTCATTCTATTTACAATAAACGATAAAAGGTCTTTCATACAACAATGTTCTTGTCCATCTTTTGTCAGCATGAAAAACATTTTCTTTTAAATTTTTCTAATGAGATTAAAAATGATGATTGCAATAAGAAGAAGACACATATAGAGCATGCTTTCATCATGTCCCTACTCAAAAATGCAAATCTACAAAAATGGTACAGAAAGTTATGCATGCACGCTGCAATATAGAGCCTTTCAAAAAGATCCAAAACAGAAAGAAAAACAAGAAGTAAAGTTAAAAGAAAAGAAATAAAGAAGTCAGAATTGATAACATAAAATGACAGCCACTATCTGGACTTTGGCAGCTGTTATGGTACCAGCTTTTGTGGGCCTGTAAGCCCAAGAAGCGCATTGTTATTTTAAAGTACAGCCGTACAGGCAAACATTAAAAAAAGATTAATTAGATTTATGCGACTGTAAACATTAATTAATTAGCAATATGCCATTATTAGATTGTTAATTAGATTTATGTGATTATCAAATGTTTAAATTAGATATATGCCATTATCTTGTTCCTAAAAAGATTAAATTCTAAAACTGTCATCCTGAAATCTCTCATTATTTTAAAAAATTCCCAAGTTGCCCTTGTTCATAAATGCTAAAAAAAAACGCTAAATTGAGAAACTTTTCAGTATGCTAGGTCTATCACCAAAATTAGTATGTATTTTTATACCAGCTATTAGCTAAAAAAGTTTGGAGATTTGCACACTAATAAAATACGCTAAAATATTCCGTGCAAAACTCCAAACATTTGTTGTTAATATGGATAAAATTTAATTTTACAGCATTCTTGTTGTTAATAATATAAAGTTTTGTTTTATGCCATAATTTTAATGCACTAGTGGCATAAAGCTAAGTTTTATATTTTTACAATGGCACATAACTCATTTTAATTAATTTGTAGTGGCATAAAACTAATTTGTTATATAGTGATGGTATTTTTCTAATTTTAAATTTTTATAGTGGCATATTTAAAAGGGCTAAATTGGCAAATTAATTTATCGGTGGCAAAAAACTAATTTGCTCTATTTCATAATGGCATAAAACTAATTTATCATTTAGTGATGGTATTTTACTAATTTTCACAATGGCATAAATCTAATTAACCCAAAAGAAAAATGACCTTTTTGGTATTAGTATTCAAAAAGTGTTATTTTTTAGAAAAAAGTAAACTTGCTGATAATTCGAAATGAAACATTGAAATGTTAACTGACTGTTCTCAAGTTTTGTCATAATGAACGTAGAGTGCAAATGATACTAAAACTATAGTCAATTGACTCTGTTATTTTTATATAGAGGGAACATATTCAAGTTCGGCTTGAAACAGAAGAGGAATAAGGGTCTTCATAAATTAGGTTGCCACTTTACATAAATGATATCTTGATCAAAATTAAAATGTACGTTAGAAATGTTGGGACTACTTTTTGTTTCAACGGAAGCTCATCTCGAGCTACTTTAATAAAAAAAAAATGTCGAGACTAAAAATTTTTTTATTATTTTTTTTTTCCATTGAACACCATATAAGACCTGGTTGATGCAAAAGTTTTAAAATGTCAGGTTTCCAAATTATATACGCCGAGCTCCCCATTAAATAGAGAAATTTGGAAACAGAAAGATAAACAAAAAAAAAAAAAACAAACAAACACACAGAATAAACTGCTATTGATCGTATTTATTAGGTACTACTGATCGTTGGCTTTTCTAATGGCGCGCTTTTGGGTTGGTTAGAGATGCTTTTCTATATGTGGAGGCACATAGTCACATAGAACTTTTAAAGGTAAAGGGAATATCCTTAAAGACATGAAAAATGCTATTTATCTTTAGCTTTATCAGGAGGAAAATACAGTATAAAGCTTAGAGGAATTTAAATTGGTCTAAGATGGGTATGCACTATGCCCCATATAAAAGTTCAATTGGCATCCTTTTGCTGGGCTGGGCTCTTCTTAAAAGTTGCAGAAGTTATTTGGAATTATTATAACTTATGCGGTTATGCCCGCTCAAAAAAAAAAAAAACATAGTTCTTCTACATAATGACCATCTGGCATTGCCAAAAATTCTGGCAAATAGATCCCTCAATGGCAACTAACATAAACACCTGCTAATAGAACAAAAATATGCCGTGCCTTCAAAATGATTCAAACCAACGTAATACTTTTACCCAAAGTAGAAGAACGTATTTTGCAGTGGTGGAGCCACATGCAACCGAGGAGGGTCAATTGACCCCACATTTCTTTTGAAAAATATACCACTTTGGATATAAAAATATATTTACCACATGATTTTCTTTATAAACACACTAATTTGAACCCCATAATAATCATATGATATTTTATTGTTGAACCCCTTGTTTATTTTCAAACTTTTGCATCATTATGATTATAAATGTAAATTTATATATCAATAGATGTATGAATTTATTTCAAAATTTTGTATGATAACATTAATATTATGAATTTATTGAATCCCATTCGAAAATTTTCTGGCTCCGCCACTGGTATTTTGCATGGTTGTGCATAACATGTTAACAACCATAGGACCATCCAGTTAGCTCTGTACAGCTGGAGAGGACTAACCTACCACATTGGCAAAGTGGTTAAGACTTAATACTGATGATTGTTTACCAGAGACTAGCACAACAGTAACAATAAAACAAAATTATCAAAGAAGTAAGGCAAAAGTCATTTGTTTTAATAAGTGTTAATTTTGGTCTTTTACACTAATATTTTTTACAGATGTGATAACCGTCATCCATAAAAAGAAGAAGTAGGAACTAGAAATTCTCTTTTCTTTTTGGGCTTAACACTATTTCTTTATTTTTCAGTGTAGTGAGTTTCTGACAAGGTCAAAGGGTTCTCGGCCACAGAAGATCAAGAAATGTTTGGCTCTCATGTTCGAAGGTTAATTTTAGTTCAGTCCCTACACTTTTCTTCTTTTACTTTCCAACAATTCACTGCGATTCCGGCCATTGGTTCCGACGATAACAGCTTCGTTAGACTCATGGGACCGAGGAGAACGGACTGGTGTTCTCCACTCGTGTTTCTTAGCCTTCGTCTGATCGGAGAACCATGAATTTGTCACGACAGTGTTAAATTTTTTTTTATTTGCTTTGGTCCTTGTATTTTTTTGTTTGCGTTTCTCTGGTGATCGGAGGTGATCGGTGTTGAGGGTACAGGTCAAATTAATTTCTTAAAAACCGATACTAATTCGTTTGCAGTACAGTTTAAGGGTCGAATCTCGGGGACGGACTATTCTTTTTCTAAGTACAAACAGTTAGAATTAAATTAAATTCTAGGGTTAAATAAACAATTCAGGTTTCAAACAGAAAATCAAGTTGTAGAATTAAAGTTCTAATTGTCTAGAAAACTCAAGTACTTAAAAGGTAAAACAGTTTACGAACGATTAGGGGTTTAGGTTGTCTAACTTTTCTTGTCTGTCAAGGCTGGGGCGGACCATTCCATCTCTGGGACGGACCGTCCTGGCCCCTTCAAATGGTTGGAACAGGCCGTTCTAGGCCAGGACGCCCCCTCTCGGACGGTCCGTCATAACCTTGGAACGGTCCGTTCCAATCATCTGATGCTTGTTTTATCATCCTACTTGATTATTCGCTAAGTGTTTTTACGTGGATTAAGTCAAACCAAACCTACAGACTTGCGCTCTAACTCTAGTTCAGGTCAAGTTGCGGGGCTTTGTTTGATAAGTCCTAAAAACTCCTAAATTTCAACTCCTTTTCTTGGTTTAGGTGTTCTTAATTGATTTCTGGGTCTTGGTAAACTCTCAATCTCTCGATTTATTGAGTAAAACTCTAATTGCTTAAAGTCTGGTTAAATCCTTTCGGATATCACCTACCTGATTGATCTAAGTGTTAATTTATTACTGCAGATCGATTTTAGTTTGGCAATTAAACTAGTCTTTTGTTTAACGCAATAATCAGATTCAACGGTAACAAATTGCAACAAAAAAATAGAATAGAATTTCATAAATAAAAAAACGCAACTTAACTTAGCAAATAAGCAAGTATTCAAACAAAACCAATGCTTTTAAAACCCTACCGGCCCTCGTACCGGCAACAGTGGCGGTATTTGATTTTACCGATATTACCGGTTTACCATATACAATACCGGTTAACAGTGGTTTCAATTACTATATATATTTAGCATGTATCAATATGGCCTCTCGGCCCAGTGGATGAAAGTTTAAAGAAACCTATATCTACCAAAATAATATTCTGAATCCTATACAGCTATACCTACCCGAAATACAAAAGAAGAAACCTACCTTAAAGGGGGATGAAAGTGTTTTCAACCCGATCCGTTTTAATACACGCATGTGATCTATGAATCCCATTCCCATCCCACTTCAACAAATAAAATTATTAAAATCCACCATTTTTTGGGAACTGTCCAGGACACAAAATGAAAAAACTCATCTCTCCATCCCTTCTCCTACTAAGTCCCCTCTTCACCAGAGTTCTAAACTAAATCCGAAAAATGAAGAAGGCAAACAATATCGGCCGGTATTTACGAATTTTCCGGTTTTTGACCGGTTCTTGACCAACAGATTTTGAGAGCCTTTTCCTACCAGATGCAGACCCGAAACCCGGTTTTACCGGAAATTTCCGGTACCCGGTAGGGTTTTAAAAACATTGAACAAAACAAACAACTAAAAAAAAAGTTATCGAACCATAGCCCCTAAACTAGACTACTTTACTAACTCCATGCAAGAAAAAGCATATTTCATCATATAAAAACACAAAGAAAAAGGAAAAACCAAGTTACAACAGATTGTGCTCGAAAATCTCTAACTTCTGCGCTTTGTCCTGTCTGGGGCGGCCCATCCTGATCCTGGGGCGGTGCGTCTCAGGCTGGTGGCTGGCCATCTCGACAGGATGATCTTCTTTGCTACTTTCTGGCTTGGAAATTAGGGTTTTTTGAACTCTCTTCAACTGGGGTCAGGACAGAGCTTATATCGGCATCATAGGTAGTTCCAAACGTGGCATAGTGGCTCTGGAAGGTGGTGGAAACTGTAGAAACCGTCTCGCCAAATCAGGCGCTCTATTCTTAGAAATCTCGAAATAGCTATGTCTGGCCTGGTCTGGATCTGGGGTGGCCCGTCCCAGCATGGTCTGGATTGGATCGTCTGGATCGCCTCTGCTAGTCTACCTACGTCTGCATTGAGCTGGGACGGCCCGTCCTGAGGTTGGGGCGGCCCATTCCAACTTGTCTGATTTTCACAACTTGGTCGATTTTCTCCGTTTTTCGCGCCAAAATGCAACGAACCTGTATAAAAAACTTGACGGGCTACGGCTGAACTTTCCTACATCTAACATTAGCACAATTTAAAGAAAAAATGAGTAAAAACACAAGTATTTGAACGAAATTTAGGGCTTATTTTGGCTGAAAATCAAGTACGAAAACCATACATCAGGAGGCACCACCGTGGGGGTGGGTGAGGCTTAGTCAGTAAGTCTCGTGGCCGCAGCTCGGCGTGTCAGCCTGGAGCAAGGACGCAGGGCGGAGTGTCGGCTTGGAGCAAGGCCGCGTCTCGACGTGTCGGCTTAGTACAAGGCCACAGTGTGAGAATTCGGCTTAGGCTGTGCTCCAGGATGATATTTCAGAAGTAGAGGAACAGAAGGTAAGGGGTAGAGCAGCTGGTTACTCGCTCCAGTGTCAAAATAATAGAGGAACGGAAGGAGAAGGAAGGTGCGCCTGTTACTCTAAAATTTCAATTTTTGTTACTCCCAAATCGGAGTGTAGACAGAGTAACATCTGTTCAATTACATAAATGACCTCCAAAGCTTTTGATATAGACATGGTCTCAAGGATAAAATAGTCATCTCAAGTTATTATTACTTCTTTCTTTCTCTTTCCTTATAAACACCTCTGGAGTAAGTAAGATGATTTACTCTAGTTCTTTCTCCACTCTACTCTTCCTCTCCTGACCTCTCTGTCCCCTCCCCTTCCTTTATTATGCTAGTTCTGGAGCACAACCTTAGTGACAAGCTGCGTTGTGGCGTGTCGGCTTAGTGCAAGACCATAAAGCCGCAGTGCGAGGTGTCGGCTTACTGCAAGATCGCATTCCGGAGTGTCGGCCTTCGCTCTCTCGCCTCTCACTTTTACTGCAAGACCCTTCTTCTTTTTCCTTTCCCTTTGGCGGTTCAGAAGTAAAAGTGGTCTTCAGAAGTTACTCTGGAGATTCAATAGCGATTTCTCTCAACCCAACCACAATCCACTTTCTCCCCCTCCCTCCCCCCGGTTTCTCACTTCTACTATTCTCCCCTGGCCGTCTCCCTGCTTCGTTTCTCTTAAATTTAATTTTTACACTGTTTAGTTTTGTAGTTACATACTTTATATAGAAGTCGTGCACTTCCTCTTCCTCACATGGCTTTTCCATTGCCACAGTTCTTATGATTACATTCTTTTACTTCCTCTTCCTCACATTTGGAAGTGAACCAATCAAATCATATATCAAGTCAATTATAAAATACACACGTCACAAAAAAAACACATCCTCAAAATGCCAAGTTGAAATTTACCAACAGTTGACTGGATATATAAAAATTGAGGACATTAGACAATCTCTTTAATCAGAGTTCATCTTTAACATTTAGTGCTATAATAACTTGGTTTAATGCAGCATTACCAATAGCATCTTTGAACCTGATAACAAGCACTGCCATCAGAAAGATGAGAAACCCAACAACAAGTATTATCCTAAACAAATTAAAAGGCAATAAGTAGAATTTTTCTTTTTTTTCCTTTAATAAATACCAAACATGAAGAGGAACTTCACATGTCAATGACATCCTGGCATTTCATAGTTGAAAGCAAGCCACGTGTCCGTGACAGCAAAGATCAGTGGCCTTTATACTCACTAGTTGATTGTCTAGTATTTTCATAAAAAAAACATTGTTAATTATCAAAACATATAAAATTGGCATTTTGAAAAAGCACAATTGGCGGGTCTGTAAACATACCAACAGCTATTTCATGATAAAAATTGATGCAAACTGATTTTTACATCCTTGTTACCAAGGGATACAAATCAAATAACATTTTATATGTATAATGGCTTGTACTTGGCATAGGCTACATAGGGGAATCACATCCTCTACCAACTTTTTAAGGTTGGGAGAGGATCAACCTCTGATCTGAACCGTTAGATCTAATTTCAACAGTTAAGGGAGCCTCGTGCATGTAACCAAATTGATAGGTCTGAAAAGTTTTAACCGTCGAAATTAGATCGAACGGTTCGAATCAAAAGCTACCAACTGTTGACCCTAAAAATTAAACCCTGAAAACCAATTTCAAAATCTGAAAACCTAAGGCCAAACAACAAAAACCAAATTCCCAAATTGCCAAAAACAAAAATCAAATTACCAAAAAATACCAAACCAACTCCAAAAATCACCAAAAAATACCCAAAAATTCTCTAAGAATTATGATGAATTATCATAATTTTTAAATCCCAAAAATAGCAACACAAACTCCAAAATTTGCAAACAAACCCAAAAACTTCACAAAATTACCAAAATAATTCTATGAGGAATTTAGCAAAACCAGTTGAACCATTAAATTCCTTGTATTTTTATAAACTCATCCATAAAAAATTATCCAAAAATGACCAAGGAAAGGCCCTCAAACAATTTATTTTGGTTCAGCATCAATGAAAATATGAGAAATTAAGAAAAATCAAAGGAAATTCACAGAAAAATCACAGAAAGTGGCGCGTGCATCCGATTGGAGGGGATTCGGGCCAAATTTAAGGAGGGCGCTGGGCTTATAATTTGCTGTGCCTTGGGTACGCTTGGCTCATACACCGAGAGGAGTTTAGCTTGTATGGATTGCGCTGGTTCACCAAAGACCCGACCCACCTATCTCACTCACTCTCATTAAAACTTACAAGTGGGGCCTGCCTGTAAGGACCTTCTTCTCCCCAGTAAAAAGAAGCAGAAGGTGAAATTGCGATTTTCACCGTGTGCATGCCGGGTGAAACAGCGAAGCTCTTTGACGTGGCTCCTTCTCCATCCACAAACTCAAAACCAGAGCCCTGCCCATGGTTTCGGCGAAACTGGAGCCCTAGCGCAGCCAATGCCAGGCCGTTGGATCAAGATCAGAAGGTGAAGATCCTCATGGCTCAAAACCAAAACCCTAGGTTCCCTGCCTATAAAAGGCCCCTAAATCGAAGCCAGAGGAAGAGAGAGAAAGGGGAGAGAAGAGAAGCCGCCACCTTGGGTTAGGATTTAGACAACTAATTAAGGAATTAGAAGAGAAATTGGGGCTAGGCATTTCATCAAGCATTCGGGGAAGAAAGGAAAGTAGAGTAAATTGAGTGAAGTAAGCTTATAATCTCCATTTTGAAAAGGAAATAAACTTGTTTTAAGTCTCCATCTGCTGTTTTGATTGTTCTCTTCCTCCAACTCAGCCACCAAACAATGGTGTGCTTGAGTATATGTGACATAGCTCCTTTGAGCCATGGTCTGCAGCGTAGCATCAGTCATGGCCAAAGGAGAGTTCAAATAAAGGTGTCTCATGAAGGTTTAGAGCATGGCTCTTCGCTTCATGTGGCATCATCATGTCTAATGTAAAGGCACCATGGCTGCCATGTAGAGGTCTTGAGCATAGCTAAGTCTCTCATGGTAGTCTTAACTTGGCTTGGCAAAGGTCCAGAGCATAGCACTGGCCTAGCCATGTCCAACGAATTACCAATCCATAAAATGGCATAAAAATGGTAAAATCATGTTAAACCTTAACCAGTCCTCATGTGTTGCAATTTGCTTAGAATTTAGGACTAAAATGCATAGATAATATAGACTCAGCACTTTTATAAGCCTGCTTTATGTTGTCATAAAATAAAAATATATGCATAAATATACAATCTGACCAGCAACCAAGATTAATAAAAATTGTGGATTTCTCTGCATAAAAAACATAAAAATACATATGAATGGCAAATACAGGACCTAATGGACATCAGTAAACAATCTTTTCTATTTTGTTGGACATAAGCAACATATGACATATGTGTGCAAAGTATAGGATAAAGTTTAAAAATTGCATTCAAATACATCTCTCATAGTGTGTTGTGACTGTTGCAATTCAATTTTCAGCAATTCCATAACTTAAATGAAGGTCATCTTAAAACAGTGACAATTTAGCATAAAAATAAAAGTCATAAATTATGGAAGATATTAAAATGCTTGCTCTTACACTTGGTGTTAATTTGAACATATAAAACAAAGTTAAAAGGACCTAAATTAAGCATCAAATCAAACTCACTTGCTGCAACTCCACTTGCATGCAAAGGGAAGGTGAAGCAAAAATGTAAATCTGTCCACTTTGGCTCTCATATCAAATTGTGATGCCTCAAATCGAAAGAAAAGTGTAAATAAATCAAAATGAACTCCCTGGAGCTGTTCATGCAAACTCTGGCACAAATAAACGATTAATTAGACCTCATCATATAAACTTAGTTATGTTCAAACGAAACCGAAATGCCTCAGCTGGGAACGTCATCTTTGAAGCTCACTCATGTAAAATTGAACTCAATATCGTCATAAAGGCACTTCATGGAGCATGTAAAACCTCAAGCTGGCAAATAAAGGAGATCGAAGAGCTTTGAACTCCATTAATGGAGATCCGACGTCTCTCAGGAGTGAGGAAGCAAATAAAGTCACCAAAGCTTCAATTTATAGCACTAATGTGATCTCCTCATCTTCACGATTCCAACGAACCAAATTTCAACCAAAACAGTGGCCGGAGTCGTCGTAATTTCGTCGGAGAAGAGAGAGGGCCTAAATTGCAAAAATACCTCTGTCGGATTTTGAAGAAGAAAGGTCCGTGTCCACAAACGATCCCCTGCGACCAGAAAGCGTGCAACGAGTCACTGACATAGCGAAAACCCGCTACACGATTCAACTAAAGCCAGTCAACGCTCGTTCAAACCTCAATCCGCGCCTTGCCACGTCAGCGCCAAATCAAGCCCAGTCAAAGCCAAATCAGCCTTCTGTGCCTACGTGGACCAATCAGAAAACGCCAAATATGCCAAAAACTTTAAATATTCATTAAAAATAGTAGGAAACTCAGAAAAATTCAAATAAAATATCCATAAAATCCTAAAAATTCAAATAAACCAGATTCACTGATATTTTGATATAAAATCTGTCAAATTATTGAGTATTTCTATTTTTGAAGTATTTTCAATATTAAATAGATTTTATAAAATTCAAAAAATGAAGATAAATCTATTTTATAAAATTCCAAAATGATTTCAAAACTTAATTAAACTGTTCTAATTTGTTTTTAAAGATGAATGTTGAAATTTTAAAAGAAATACATTAAATATCAAGTATTTAAGAAAATAAATATAACTAAAAATATAAAAAGATATTCCAAAAGTCTAAAATTAAAAATAAAAAATAAAAAGAGATCGTGGAAATTGTAAAACCCAAAGAGAAACTTAAGAAATTAAAAGTCAAAACACGAAGCCCAAAGACAAAACCGAAACCTCTCCATTTCAAGAACGAAAACTCTTCAGCAGATCAAAATGTCCTCAATTGGGTCCCGTCAACTAAGTCTGGTACACCAATCGAGTCCGGTTCAAACCAAAAGAAATAAACCCAGAATAAACATAAAACAAACGATTCCCTAGCCTTTATATATAATTCTTCGGATCCCTTAATCAGAGGTTCTCGTGAGCGATCACGGGGTAATTAACAGTAGGGGCTTGCGCCTACTGGAAAGAAAGGACCCGCGAAATCAACAAACCTCTTTAAGAAGCGACTCATGTTTTGGTTCTCTTGTTGTAAAGAGATACTCGAACGGAGATCGAACCTTAAGGGGGGTGAATCCAAGGCTATGTTTCCATTTCTCGAGGAAGCCCAATTCCATTCTTCGAGGGAATGACGAAAAAGCCGCGACACCAACCTCAAAAGGTTGGCAGTGGATACGGACCCCGTAAAGGGGATGGGTACATAATTGTTTCAAAAGGTGGCACCAGCCTCTGATACATTGGTTTCCTCTCTAGTACCATTCTAAGTACGAATCTAGATGGAGCATCGATGGTTCAGGGGTGGTTGTGTAAGGAATTTTGGATTCAGGGGTATATTTATAAAGTCTTAGGGGCTTTTCTATGAGGAAATCAAAAGTTATAAGGGTTTTGTTTTGGAAATAAAGGATTCTAATAGATTTCAGGGGCTTCTTGGAAAATTCCCTAGGCTGTCGGATCGGCCGATCGGGTTTCGTTTTCCTGCCTAGCGGGTTTAGTCGGACCCGTTAGTGTTGGCTCAGGTCAACTGGTCAGTTTGACCTGGATGAGTCAAGTCTCGAATTGGGCCTTTGGGGCCTATGTTGAGTTGGGCCTCTTTTGGATCTTGGCTAGTTGGAATTTCATTTCTGTGTGGGCCTTTTCTATGAGCCGATACAATTAAATTATGGGCTGCTGGATTTTATTGATGTATTTTTGTCTACGGATTTTTACGAATTTTTGGATTTAACGAGTATTGATTTATATGGTATATAAATAAAATTTACAATATCTAACTACCTAGTATTTAAATACATGTGACAGTATCTAACTACATAATATTTAAATACTCATCTTGATTTTGCATTTTTCTACACTGATCTTTATACATTTCCTACGTTATCGTACAATTACAAAGTTTGGTTTGACTACGTAGCTAAAAGAATCAGATTTCATCATTTCAGCAAAGCAACGCAAAAGACTTAGGACCTGATCGGAATGATAAAATACAGCACCAACGTCAATCAGAATTGACGGGAAATATATCTTTCCTGATCAGAATGGATACAATCGCCGCGATTTCCGATGATTTTGAAGCTTATAGAACAATGTTTGTTCTATAATAATTGTTTCTGTGAGGAGGGACTTGAATAATGTCTTCATTATAAGGAGTTCTTGCTCACAACAACTGGGTGGTACCAAAAGGGTACCAGGCTTCGGTACCAGTGTTGTGTTTTTGTTTGGTTTATGCTGAGACAATCCCTCCATACGCATGTGCCCATGTGATTTTGTTTGTTCCATGTTGAATTTACTAGTTTGGGATCATTTGTGTTGTATTTTGTTCTGTGCATAATAGCTGGGTGTACCACAAGGTACCGAACAATCCCTCCTGAAACAAACAAGTTCTCATTTTAAAGATAATAACAAGGGTAAAATAGACAAATTTATGGAGATCAAATCATTTCTTTCTTATTTTTATTTGTATCCGATCACAAAATTGAATTCACTTCAATTCTTTTTCTATTTATTCTGATCACCGGATTTCACTTTAAAAATCATTTCTTTTGAACTCTATTCTATTGAAATGAATTGAACTCTTTCCAAAAATCATTCCGATCAGGGCCTTAGCTAAACAAATGACAACAAAGCAAAGCAAGTTGTCGCGAACAATCTAGAAAGGCAAAATAAAAGAGCATAATTTAGTTAAATAGCCAATTGGTCATAGTTCTTGAGTAACTCTAACTACCGCCTTTTTCTCAGATTGAGGTCTTTTCATGTGTACAAGTACTTAAGACTTTGGCGGTCCTTTGCGCGAAAGAGATGAAAAAGAGATAGTGCGCGAAAGGAAGAGGGAGAGAAGAGAAGGTGCGCTCGGTGAGAGGGCATTGGGGTGAGGGGAAGGTGCGCTCGGAGAAGATTTTGCACTAGATGAGGAGGGGAAGGTGCACTCGAAGGGAAAGAAGATAGCGATGGACTTAGATGGTGATTTGTTGGATGATATATAGTAATTTTGGTATTTTTGATACAATGAAATCTAAATGTCCCATCCCAGTATATAGTTTTTCCTACATGTTCTAATCCAGAAATGATAACTATCATCTACAGTTTTGCCATCACTTGCTATCGCTAAATACAAAGTGAACATATAAAATAGACAAGGTAAACATATAGACAATCAAAGTGAATACTTACAAACAAATAAATGTTGCAATTTCTTATTTAGATTTTTTATATGCATATTCAACTTATTTGCTAGTATATATTTACTTTGATCGTTTATATGTTCATCTTATTTATTTTATGTGTTCACTTTCTGTTTACCTATGGCAAGTGATGGTAAAACTGTAGATGTTAGTAATCAATTTCCGTTCTAATCTCAGGTGAGGCCTTCTGAGATAAATTAGTATCGGAGGCCCAAATCAGAAATACTTCTCCTCGAGGAACCGAAATTAACATATTTTCAACTTTTATTTTTATTTTTTTTCATTTTAGGAGGGAATATCCTAGAGGATACATACAACACGAGAGGGAATTTTGAAGTTTCTTAACTATGAAGTTATTAGAAAGATAAAGATTTGTGCACAAAACATCGCCCATTTGAAAGTCTATATATCACTGTTATAGCAAGGTAAATGTTCTCGTAGTATTGCTCTTTACCAAGAAAAGTTTATATATCAAATATGCATGGAATGCACAAGCTAATCAAGCTGACATAATTTACATTATATACTTGACTCAACCCTTGATGAATGAAGCCCCTTTTTGGATACTCTCGACCAACTCTTTCTTTGCCTTCTCCAAGCCAGCTCTGCCAAAAGGACAACAAAAAAATTAAGAAATAATCTAGTGACTCAGGTTCGGAATCCTATTGTTCAAAAAAACAAATTCAAAAGCATCACTGAAATATTTTTCTAGCAGACACATGAAACATTCATTCATTGAAAATGCTCTCAGAAATCTCGAGGGTTATTTAAATTCAATTAAAACCCATCTGAATGCAAATATAATTTGCACAATGAAAAAGAGATGAAGAAAGACCTTTCAAATTCATTGACAGGACCAAGGGGGAAGATTTCTTCAGCTCCAGCACGACCTAACCTCACTTTGCATGCAAAGTAGGGTAGTTCTGTCACCTAAAACAACAAGGAAAAAAATAGTTGCAATCAAAAGCACTTCCTTTATTCATTTGCAAAAAACATGTAAATAGAAAAAAGAATAATATAATGGATATTGAGATATATCTAACCTGAGAGGCAACAAACGAACATTCGATAACGCCGGCATCTCCTCGCAAACCCCTCAAGCATGCATCAGCAAATTTAGCGGCAGCATATGCCTATAATTGCAAAAAAAAAAAAAAAGAAACAGATTTGTTATGTTTTTGTCAGACACGCCGACCTTTTAAGATATTTTTTTTCTAACAAAGAGAATCTAAGACGATAAAACAAGTGCTCACCATAGATAAGGTTGCAGAGCCAGCTCCAGCCTTGGCCTATTTTATAAAAAAAAAAAAAAAGTACACAAAGTCTACCTTATGAATTATTGAGGTTTCAATAAGAAATGAGAAGAAAATAATTCAGACAAATGAAAAATCAGGTAACTTCTATGGAACCGTTTAGACTGAAATGGAAGTATATTTGGCTTAAAGGAACAGACTTCTGTGATTTAATTTTGGAGGAGAAAAATGACAATTGAAGATACCTCAACTACTTCTGTGCCTCCATTCTGAATGCGGTCAGTAAGGTAGGCAACTTCTTCTGGTGTAAATGAGCAAGGAGGCGTAACCTAAAATAAGAAAAGGCTTTAAACAATAGCATAAACAAGTGAGAACATGAGCATCGATGGGAAAAAAAATAAAGTGATGTCCACCTGAGACAAGAGGGGCAAAATAGTAACACCGGCATGGCCACCAACAACAGGAACATTTACCGTTCTTGGATCAACACCAAGCACTTCAGCCTGTTAAAAGAAAATATCAATGAATATGATAAACCATTCAGATTAGTGCATGCACCGTAAAACCTTGAAAAGATCAAAAGATTTTTACAGTTAACAGATAAAACACCTCTTTTACTGACTTCTTTTATTGTGAAAAGCCCCAAATATAAAACTAGTGTCAGTATTTAAAAAAAAAAATGTAACATTCAGTTCCATCCGCTCATCACTGATCATAGGAACAGTGAAATAATTTGATCCCATGCATCACAAAGATTGGAGAAGGTGGATACCTACCAGGAGTGATAACAGTTTAAACTACATAATACATATCAAAGCAGCAAAGTATACAAATAGAAAAAAAAAAAGTTAGAAAATAAATCCAAATTTCAACTCATTTGTTAATAAAGCCCGACATTTCTTATATTTGAAGCCAACAAAACCCGATATTATGCAACCTTTGCAAAGAGCAACAAGCTATTAAGTAACAAAACTTTTCGTATTGTGATGGAATAAGTGTGGCATTTTACAATTTTCCCCAAAATTATACTAATTTATTTTCCAAAGCAAAAACATCAATGTTTGACTCAAGTTTAAATGATCTTGACATGAAAGGGTATGACAGTCACATGACAAGGGTTAGGTAAACATAGTCATTTTTTTGCTCAACTTAAATCTGTTTTCAATTTGGCATTCTTAGTAAATAACCCAATAAATGGCTATTAAAAGTAGGGAGTTGCTGGCAAGTATGGTAAAAAAAATGTACTTTGCTTATAAAAAAGGCTTACCACGAAGGTATTAGCTCTGGCAACATCAAGAGTCGTGACTCCAAGAAGTTTTTTGGGGTCATATGTGCCAGCCTTCTTGAAAACCTCAGCTGCAATCGCAACCGTCGAGTTAACCGGGTTGCTGATCAGGTTGACAATCGCACCGGGGCAGCACTTTGCTATCCCCTCACAAAGCGTACGAACAATGCCTGCATTGATCTTGAACAGGTCGTCGCGGGTCATACCAGGTTTTCGGGGGACACCTGCAGGGATGATTACCAGATCCATACCAGTCAAGGCATCTTCTAGTTGTTTTTGTCCCAGAAAGCCGCGTACCTGTGGCAAAGTTGTCCGAAAATATTTGTTACAACCTTTTGTCAGTTTACAAGCCCTGTTGGACTGAATGTACATTCACACACAAGAAGAAAAAGGATTTTCTTGTCACTGAAACATTTCATAGGCTTTAGTAGGCATTTTAATTTGAGGGCCTTTGTAATTTTTTATGCCTACCACTCATGCTTATTTAATAGAGGCAGTGCTAGAAATTTGCATGGCCCAAATCTCAATCTTGTGTATTATTCCAAGTTCAGCACCAACTAAGTCAAGTAAGGGATTGTAACTTCGAAATGATACAGGTACTGCTAACATCCATCTCAGATGTAGCAGTTGCACAGAAAAGTGTTATTTCCCAAATTTTGTGGTTTTCTGCTATCCACCACAATCAAACCTGACTGATCCTCGATTCTGCATTTAACCATATTTATCGCGACTTAATCATCAATTCTGTGTAATGATAACAACCTTGGACAAGATTATGAACTCAATTGCAGCTAAACATGCAGCAAGCAAAACACAAAATGGAAATTGCAATCTCAAGTCAAGTAATGCACAATCTTCAAATAGGAGAGGAGCAAAAAACTACATACCACAGCACCAGTGTCCATGTGGCTAACATCAGCAGTGACACCTGGCGTGTTGACGACATCATACAGATGGAGAACCGACACTAACGGGTTCATTTTCATAAGCAACGCAAGCGGCTGGCCGATACCACCAGCTGCACCCAGAATTGCCACTTTAAATCCCGGCGCACCTCCTTTCGCGCGACAGTCAGAGCGTCTTAGCCCCAAATTCTCCTCCATCTATAATTATAAACAACACATCATATCAAATTGCAATAGTTCTCTTACATATATATCTGACCAAAATTAAAAGAAGAAAATCAAGACCTGAGGAGGGAGAGGATGGAGGTGAGAAGCGATCCGTTGAATTCTCTTCAAAGCTTCGTTCTGGGGATTCATCTTTTATGGAATTAGTATTGTTCTCTATGAATTAGTAAATGATCGCCACTCCTAATTGTGTGAAAAGAAGAAGAGAGAGTATATAAGGGATTAGTGTTGATTGCGAAGTGTGTGTGTGAGGTGGGGGCAAGCTTATCCAGCTGGTGTGGTTGCCGAGGTAGGAAAGCTTTGTTGATCCTCTGATTTGAAGCTAGAGGCGTAGAATTAGAAGCTCGCTTTGGTTTTCTCCTCCACTCCCCTTCTTTTTTTGTCCTCATCTCTAATAACTGTTATTTACTTATTTGCAACAATTCCCTCAAAAAATTAATAAATAAAAGAGCAGGTTACAATATCAATATTTTGGTACCAACATTCAATTAATTAATTAGTTCCTTTTCCAAAATTAAAAATTAAAACGTTAAATCCAAACCGTTCATTTTATTTAATTTAACGACCGATGCGTTTCATATAAGTTTTGTATATTTTGGTGTGACATTGTGGCCCTGATCAAAATCTCATGATTTTAACATGGGATTTCATTTCATTTCATTTCGTTGAAAAATTCTTGATCAAAATGAACGGATTTAGTGTCATGTGGTTAGAATTCTTATGTAATTAGATCCAACAAAATCCTACGAAATCATATGAAATCAATTGAATTGAATTGAAATCTCATGAAAAAACCATTTTGATCAGGGCCTGTGTGTTTATTCTCCACAAATATTAAATTTTTAGCAAACTGAACATGTATCCTAATATTTATATGAATTGTGATGGTATTATCTTGTTGATTGGTTATAATTTGTATTGCTTTGGATTGTTAAAACTAATCATGATGTATTAAGGATCATATTATTGTTATTTTTTTTCTAGATCACATTAATATTTTATTTTTGTACTGGTTATTGTTATATTACAAAACTATCAAATCGAACATATAACGCATGTTAAATCATCATTGTGCTAACAAAATACTAAACTTTTATGTACTTTTTTCAATTTGAAAGCTGAATGCGTGAAAAAAGATGCAAAATGGTGTGTTTGGATGCAGACGGAATAAGCTTTTGAATAAGGATTATCTCTCCTCACTCCTCTCTCTTCTTATTCCGAGTAAGAATCTAATTCCACCATATAGATGGTATTAGAATAAGGAGTTGAATAAGCCCTTATTCATAATAAGGTTTATTTAGAACACGTTTGGTTTCATCCCGAATAAGCCTTATTCGGAATAAGACTTATTCAACATTTGCCAAACACACCCATTAATATGTCATTTTACACATATATCTAACTGAACACTTAACAAAAAATTAAGTGTTCAACAATTATCTCATCCCTTAAAGTATCAATCAGAACACGAAATGCTGACGTTATCACGCGGTAGACACGCGCGGATGACGTTAGCATGCGAAACTGGGCCGCTAGGTTGATGGTAAATGAGTGAATGGTTTATATCATTTTCGGCTAGCCCCAGCGACCTGCTGAACCTCAGAAAACACAAAACATTACGGGAACGTTTGGATTGAAGTGAGAATTTGAGAAATTTGGAGAATTTCCTATTCCTAGGCATAAATTTATTATAAACAATCCAAACTCTTCGTAAGTTACACACTTCCCAATAAATTTATACCTAAAAATTAGAAATTCTCCAAACTTTTCAAATTCCTAAGCGATCCAAACAACCTTAGACCCGCTGAAAACCTTTTATGACGCATCTGAAACCTCTTCAAGTGAGACAGGAGTTTTCCAAAGATTCAGGAGAGTTACTTGGAAGAAAGAGAAATGCAGAGAAGGGAAATCCCCTGTTTAAATCGATTCGGATGCGGCAACTGATTATTCCATAATTATATCAGGGGATTTAGCATACTTCTCGCCATTTTTTTTAAATATTCCAGTATTATATTATTTTATATATTAGATTTTTTTTGTAGTATAAGGTTTCTTTATTTTTTTTTTATTTTATAGGTATAATATATTATTTTAATTAAAAAAAATTGAATTTTTTATTCAATCCGTTTTCTCGTTATGAACCAACCGCTTGAGGCTTATTCTAATTTCAAAATCATCACTTACAGAAAAACGTGCTACCTCAAGCAAACCTCAAATAATAATAATAATAATAATAGAACAATTTTTCCTAAACATCATACTTTGATACTTCGATGCTGGACGTATCACTCCTAAATACGTACGGTAGTTGACATGAGCATTTTTTTAAAAAAAAATTGTAGTTGAAATCACACATTATTTCAATCATTGCTATTGATCAAGCTTTTAAAAAACTCCGTTTTTCCTGTTTTATCTATATTTTTGTTTACGCCGCACAACCGTTTTATCCGATATTTCACCGTTTTATCCGTTTTATCACCGATAAACGCTAAAAATCACCATCCAACCGGTAAACCACACAAATCGCATTTTAAAACCTTGCTATTGATATAAAGATCATATCAAAATCATTAAAACGAATTACGAAGATTAACAAACGCAAAGTCTTCTAATCTCTTTTACTAAATCTATCAATTGATTAATTATTATGGCTTATTAGTTCGATTTTTTTTACATATTAGATTGCGTACAATAAATTTGTTAAACTATTTTTTTATTGCAACAAAATATTTAAAAAACGTGTTGGCAAATTATTATAAGAAAATTCTTTTTCCATGATCTGTGGGAGAGAATTCACACCTTGTAAGGTGATGTGCACACGAACAAGAGTTATACTGGCCTGAAGTATTTCCACAAAGGAAACGAGAAAAGTTGCGAGATTAATCACGCTTGAAGCAATCCTCCACCCGACTGGGCCCCACGGTCCCGGATTTTTTCCGAAGCTTTTTGAATTTTTTCAAACGAGATCGTATGAACCGTGGATCAATCATTCCGTTTGAAACACATTTGTCACAACCGTCGGATCACTCTGGCCAAACGGAGCAGTGGACCGTTAGGGATGAAAACGGATCGGATACGGAGCGGATGTAGGTCTTCCCATATCCGCATCCATATTTTTTTCTCGGATACGGATACGAATACGGATGTGTTCGGATACGGATACGGTTCGGATATTAAATGGATACGGATACGGTTCGGATATTATCGGATACGTAGTCGAATACGAATATATTTTGTCGGATACGGATCATATAACAATCAATTTATTTTATTTCATTTCTTTAGAACTTTTTTTAAATTTCATATTGCGTATAAAAGTTTGTTATATATGAGAGTAGCTGAAGCATAAGAAAATTTTCATGTCATGCAATAAGTTATATTCAAACAATATAAATTATACGATAATAAGGTAATAAGGTAAGCAGTGTACAAAATTTATTCTTTCAACCAATTAAATCCAAAATTTCATCAATATATTATATATAATATGTATAAATTAAATTATTATTAACATTATTGGTTGGATTCTCAACAAATATATTGGATTCAATAAATCACATATATAACCGTAATTATCAAATTTATGAATTAATCAATAAAATTGTAAGCACCACATAAGTACAAATTTAATAGAATTGATCAATAAATTCAGTCTTTCCACAATTTGAATTCCAACAATATATTTAACTATTCAATGTCAAATCATATCATGTTACCTTAAATGTCATCATATATTAAAAAAAATATATTAATCATATGTAATCAACATGATTAGAGAAAAAAATTAATTTTAGTATTATTATCATATATAATCGTCTCAATAATAAAAAAATAAAAATAATTTTATGTTCCAAATAAAAATATTATTATAAGAGAACTTATCTAATAAAAATTAAGCATTATATAATTAAAAGTATTCTCTAATGTAGATAAGTAATTATATTAATTATCTTATGCCGTTAAAAATACGGATAAATGGATTAATATCTATCGGATACGGATAATATCCATGTCGGATACGAATACGGATCGGATATTGTCAAAAAACTCAAAACCATATCCGCATCCATATTTTTTTGGCGGATACGAATACGAATACGGATATGTTCGAATACGGATACGGATCGGATGTTATGCGTATTTTTCGGATTCGGATACGGATCGGAGCGGATTTTATCCGCTCCGTTTTCATCCCTAGGTGGAGAGCATGGAGTCAAATATTTAGTTGGGCAGTCGGGATATGGTGAGCTGGCAAAGCGTGGCCTAACCACGGTTGGTTGGTTGGTTAACCAAGGTTAGCGAAAGAAACCCTAGGTACAATACAACACATCTTCCCATTTTCTCCTTTCTGGCTCCGCCTATATAAGAAGCTTTTCTCACTCGAAACAGCCACAACTCCTCCTAGGCGTCTTCATATACGCCGTTTCTAAATTTCCTCTTTGATTCCCAACTCTCTCCTACTACAATCCTCTTTAGTAACACTTTTTGAATTTGAAATTTGAAATTTGAATCCGAAAATGAGGGAGTGCATTTCGATCCACATCGGTCAGGCTGGTATCCAGGTCGGCAATGCGTGCTGGGAACTTTACTGCCTCGAGCACGGTATCCAGGTATTGATTCTCTCTAGATCTGATCAGATCTGTTTGATTTTAGTTTAATTTGGGGGATTTGTGTAACAAATTTAGGTTTTGGTTTCGATTTTGTCAAATGTAGGCAAATCTCCTCGTTTAGCGTTTGAGTACTTTGAATAATTGTACTTCAATCGATATGTTTTCGTAAATATGAAAGTATTTCGGTTAGATCTGTGTCTTACTTTAGGTCTAGATCAATTGACCCGGTAAGTTAATTAAATGAAAGGGGATATTTCTAGTCCAGGGCGTCAGATCTCTTGGTATACTTGTCTATTTGTTAGATCTCATAATGTATTTTGCTATGTGAAAAATTTCAAGTAGATACTATGTCATTTAGGAGATCTGGTTTTCTTTAGTTAATGAGATTCGGGATCTTGGTAAATTCAAACCATTTAGTCCCCTTTTTGTATTACACTTTGGATAACTGCTCCTAAACTTTAGATCTGCTACAGTATTTTGTTAGTATTTGCTCACAATGTTAACAAACTTCTCTGGTATATTCTAAGGCTTGGTATGGTTTGCATATTTGAAGTAGATTTATTTTGTTAAGTCAATAATATAATACTATGCTCAACTTTCTAATTTTGTTGTTTTCTTTTTGGTAGCCTGATGGCCAGATGCCCAGTGACAAAACTGTTGGTGGAGGAGATGATGCCTTCAACGCCTTTTTCAGTGAGACTGGTGCTGGAAAGCATGTCCCTCGTGCTGTCTTTGTCGATCTTGAACCAACAGTGATTGATGAGGTGAGGACTGGTACTTACCGCCAGCTCTTCCACCCTGAGCAACTCATCAAATAAATCACATATATAACCGTAATTATCAAATTTATGAATTAATCAATAAAATTGCAAGCACCACATAAGTACAAATTTAATAGAATTGATCAATAAATTCAGTCTTTCCACAATTTGAATTCCAACAATATATTTAACTATTCAATGTCAAATCATATCATGTTACCTTAAATGTCATCATACATTAAAAAAGTATATTAATCATATGTAATCAACATGATTAGAGAAAAAAAAATTAATTTTAGTATTATTATCATATATAATCGTCTCAATAATAAAAAAATAAAAATAATTTTATGTTCCAAATAAAAATATTATTATAAGAGAACTTATCTAATAAAAATTAAGCATTATATAATTAAAAGTATTCTCTAATGTAGATAAGTAATTATATTAATTATCTTATGCCGTTAAAAATACGGATAAACGGATTAATATCTATCGGATACGGATAATATCCATGTCGGATACGAATACGGATCGGATATTGTCAAAAAACTCAAAACCATATCCGCATCCATATTTTTTTTGCGGATACGAATACGAATACGGATATGTTCGGATACGGATACGGATCGGATATTATGCATATTTTTCGGATTCGGATACGGATCGGAGCGGATTTTATCCGCTCCGTTTTCATCCCTATCCCTAGAGCATGAATTCGCTAGATAGTACATTGGTGCATATAACTTGCTGATTAATACTCCGACCAACTCAAATGGCATGGTCCTTTTTTACATTTGCTTGATTATATTTAGTTTCGTCCGAAATAAAGTTTTTGTCAATTTACGAATACGATGAAAGGTTTCTGCTACAGAGCTGAGACGTGACAAATCACTTAAAATTGAAAAGGATCAATTTGTGAGAAGTAGGAAGTACCACCAGGTAGGTTGTTTTGCTCAACAAAGGATCAAATGGTAACTAGCTCTAATGTCGCGCGTTGCGCGATGCATTTCTATTTGAAAATGTGATGAAACGACTTCCTAATGAGCGTGGATATGTTATAGAAATTTTTACAAACATGCTTGTAATATTTAGAATCATTATTAGAATAAAATAGAATTGACAGCCTTGTGGTTAACTAATTGCGAGCATAGTATATGCAAATAGATATACGTGCATGCTTATATTAAGATATGTCATCTTGGCATTACCAAAATAGTATATATTTTTGTTAGTTAATGTGCGTAACTTTAAAAAAAAAGATCTATTTTCCCTCTTTAAAATGCTAAATACGAAGTAAAAGTAACTAAAGCTAGGTACATATAGATTTTTTTTTATTACATAGGTACGTATAGATCAATGATATATACTGAACTATACATCCATACTCACGTGCACACTCCGGAGTTTATCAATCAAAATAATAAGGGGAAAAAAAACTCACACCAAAAAACACAAATATATAAATAGGCTCGTGTGCCAAGAGTGCTATAATGTACTCATGTCCTACATTCACAAAACAAAAATATAGAATATAGAAATAAAAAAAGTTCAAATGGTAAACGATATCCAAGTACTGATGCCTATCCTCTTGTCTCCCTAAGTGATTGTTTCGCTGCTGTAAACGAATCAATTTATAATTATAGAAATAAATAATGAATGCGTTCAAAATCATCATCAGGTGAAGCTCCTATTATCAACTGGTGTTACATGCATGCATCAATGCCAGTGTTAAGCTGCAATTTATTTTGTAAAAAAAAAAAAAGTCAGATTTATTTCAAATAGGTATAAAAATTCAGTTTGATTAAAATTTTCATCTGTGACAGCTGGCTAGAGGTTCTTAACAGTTACAGAAGCTTTTTGGATTCTTACAAATTACAAAAGCTAATTAATATTATCATTAAGGAATTAAGCTGGATAAAAGTCAACTAACACAAATAGTAGAGAAGTCCTCGAATCTACGTGAGAGGAGATCGAAGAAATAATTTTGCTGTGTTTTATACTAATCCTTCAAGTCAAATAAAAAAGGATTTCAAACATACCAATATTGACAGGAATAAAAATAAACTTTTTCTTGACATCTTTGTTAATCTTCCTCAACTCAGTTCTTAATTTCATAAAATGACTGTCTGTTAGGATTAAATATCCCGAGATTTTTAAAAAAGAACCAATAAAAAAAGCGAAAAATAACCTCAACAGGATCTTCTCATCATGCACAAAGAGTTAGTTTCTTTCAACCCGATTGATCCCGAACCTCAAAGTCTCACAACAAGTCTCGATGCCATTTCCATGAAGTGAAAGAATGTAAGGCCTGCAATGGAATTCCACACTTGTAAATGAAATCCAATTTTAATAATTTACAAAAATAGATGCTGAAATTAGTAGAAATAAAAAAAAGAAGAATAAAGGCACCTAAATCAGGGAAAAAAAGAGAGAGAACGACCTTTCAAAGTACAGAGGGCTAAACCAAAAAAATATGTCCTCTTTTCCTGCAATGGCCTAGAATTTTGTTCATCGTTTAACTCTTAATGCAGCCAAAAGGAAAAAAAATCATGTCAATAGGTGACTAAGCTTCAAATCGAAGAGCAAACCATAAACAGACAATGAGTCAGCAACTCAGCATCATTTGCAAAGGAAAAAATATAAAACAAAACATTTTTGCTTACTTGGCTTCAAATCTGTTGCTTGTATAACAGCAAATCCCTTTAGACATCTTCACAACCCGCTGACATCAACCCATTGAATTTGTAGCATATAGAGCAGCTATCATTTTTCTCATACCATACTCTAGAAAAGTAGAAAATAATTTTCTCAACAAATGCATCAAAAGGAACATAGGTTACCAAGGTTGCTTTTATGTAGCAATGCATCTCTCTTGCAAGTTCTGCAGAACACCCTATATAATCACGTGCATTTAAAAAGGACCTAAAAATCACTAAAATTAAATGATGTAAAATATTCGTCAAATTTTTAGTTCAAAGATACATCACGTTTATGCATTCTATCAAAAAGATTGTGAACATAAATTGCAACACTTCTATAACTGTATGAAGTATGCTCCATTCTTTCTACACGTGCTTTCCTTTGTTGCATAGAGTCAAAACCAAGAATAATGATTTCTGATTGGAAAATTCGCTAAAATATGAAGTAAATTTAAAGGATATAAATGCAATAATCTAAATAGATCATTAGTACAAAGCTGTTGAAAGTGCGTACTAAGAAATGTGAACCTTGAGGAATCATGGATTGATTTCCTGTGTCGCTGCCTCCACTGAAATTTGTGGTAATCGAGAAACATAAATAAGCAATTAACAAATTTAATATAAACATAGAAGGAATACAAATATCAGACATCCTACCCCGGTAATAAAAATATCAGATATTCATACTGGGCTTAGCTAATGGACTTCTTCAGCTTCTGACTGACACTTCCAATCATTTACATGACGCCAGGAGACCTTCCTTGCTGTAGATGGAGCAAAAAAGAAACATGTTAAAATTATTTCTCTGATCTTTAACAAACTTCCTGGGAGCTTGAAACTCGACAAAAATAAAAACACAAAATTAAAGATATCCAAATTGAAGACTTCAGGCTGGAAACTAATTAACAAACCAATACCTTTATTCCTCAGGTAGAAATTGTAAGGACAAGGAACCACGGAATTGTACCAAGAAATTGTACTAATACCTCTATCATTAGCACAATTTCGCCTTACTTTGTAATTGGAAACGCTATAAAAATAACAAATATGATTTAAAATCATTTGCCCTTACTAACACCACTATACCATTTAATGTGAAACTTTCTCAGAACTACAACCATTTTTTATTTTTTTGTCTAATTAATAGTTACTATCATTTCTGATTGGTTCCGTCAGCACTAAATAGAATAGGTTTTGTATTGAGGCTTAATCATACAAAAAATTACAACCAATTGAGGCTTCATTAAGGCATTCCAACAAATAATTTTTGTCAAAGCATGAACAAATGCATAGTAGCTGATTCAAAAGAGGGGCAAAAAAAATTCTACCTGTAAAGAAAGGAAGAAATGAGATGTGTGCACTTTTACCTGTACCTGTTCTAAAGAGAAAAAGTGAGAAGTGTGTGCCTCATTTGTAGCTGTGCCAAGAAAAGAAATTTGGGAAGATGTGAGAATATGTAATGTACAATCTTGTAGAAAGATCAATTAAAGGGGCTAAATGCACAGGAACAACATGACCATTTAGAAATATGTATGGTTATACATTCTATATGTCTTTTAGACTTTTATCTTTATATATAAAAAACAGGAAGTTAATTTACGGTGACATCTGATAAAACTGGTTAAAAATTGAGGGTAAAATGGAGAAAAAAGTAGAAGCACATGAGAAGCTTTTGTATGACATGTACAGAGCTCCAGACTATCAAACTGCTGGTATTACACCAGGACCACAACATATGCACAAATATGAAAGAAGAAATTAATGTTCATCCTTCATCATAATAAAACATAAGAGACAGATTTTCACCTAGCCAAATGGTGATCCACAAACAACAATCTTTCCTCCTTGATGCTTTTAGGAAGGTGATCACCTTAATAAAGAAAAAAAAATAATAAAGGAATCAATAGTTAACCAACAGAAAATTTAGCAATAACTAAAGATCCCTCGATTAATTTGCTAAATTAGAGACAAAACCATTCACCTGGCCAAATGATGATCCACGCACAACATCACTGTAGAATTGTAATAACAAAAATAAATATAAGGTAGCAAAGCCAAAAAAAAAGTAAGAAATCAGGCAGAAAAATATAGGAGGTTGACATCTTATCACTTAATCTCTTGTTATTTGTTCATAAATTATTTGAATCTATTGAAAGAAGATAATAATCATCACTGTCAAACAATCCCTTACCAGCAAGACCTCAGTTGTATGAAAATAAACTTGATTATTAATTTCTTATTGTACGGCAACATTACTCACAACCAGCTAACAACCTCAGACCTTGAAGCTGCCAACCTGTTAAGGGGGAATTGCCGATCAACCTAAAACTGGAAGTCGAGCTAAAAAATTCATGCGAAAATAGAAAGTGGGTAAAGCTAAATTGAGGGAAAAAATAAAAAATAGAGAAAAAAATGTCATGCGATAATAAAAAAAATAAAGAGAAACCTCACAAAAAAGATAAATGGTGGGATTGAGAGTCAGAGCACGAAATAAAATGTTTGATCTATGTAAGAGTTGTGTTGTAAAGAGGGTCAGCGATTGTTTATCGCCGAGATCAGTAGGTAAAGATCAGTACTGATTTTCTGCCGTAATGAATATTATCAGCTACAAAAACCTACGTGCACTTACTGACTATCTCACACCTCCAAGCTCCGCCATTGGATTGCCGCTGGTCTGAGAAAGAAGAGAGAAATAAAGAGTGTGAGGGAGATAAGGACTGAGGGATAGAGAGTACGGAGAAAGGAGAAACAAAGAGAAAAAGCGAAGGTCAGAAGAAAGGGAAAAAATTATACAAAAAAGTACCACGACGCTATGAAAAGGAGGGGTATGTCGGCACGGCGCACGTCGCATTGACCTCGTCAAGCCACTGAGAGATCGACGGCGCATCAAAACAGCGACAGCCGACAGGGCAGGTAGCGAAAAGGGGCAGAATGGTGCGACGGTACGGAGGAGTTACAGGGAGAAGAAAGAGAGAGGGAGGCATCGAATGGCTTAGATCAACAAATCGAAACCAACGGCCAAGATAGAATTACTGTTCTATCTACAGTTGCGAAGGGGTCGCACGCGCAACTCACGCTGGACAAAATTAATATAGTTTTAATTAGTGTTTACCATTGACTCTTTTACATCCAACCATCCACCGTGCTCATCACGTGAGGCCTATCCTTCATTTTTCTTTTCGTCATTTTTTGATATCACGTGAGGCTTTTCGGATTTGAATTTGTTTCTTTTTTCAAGAGACGCCAGAGCAACTCAAACCCCAATACAAAAGGAGAGGCGAATCAAATCTAACCTCATTTTTCTTTCTCCATCGCCTCCTCTCCTTTATCGCCTCTGTCGCTATCGACCCTCTACGCCACAACCACCGTTTTGCCTCCTCTACGCCACAATCACCGTTCTTGGTCGACACTCTACGCCATATCCATCGTTATGCCTCGATATGTTGCCATGGCGATCACCTACACGTTTTCGAAGATCAACTTGCATAGCAACCTCCGCCTACAACTCCGACGATCACCGTTGAAACATGCAGCGGAATCTATTTCTCATGTCAGATTGAGGTCGCAGTTCTCTTCTCACACTCAATTTATGTTTCATTTCAGTAATTGATCGGAGATTTTATTGATTATCGTACTGTATTGTAATTTGTAAATCGCCTTTCTCTTTTTTGCATGTGTTATCAAGATTCAAACTCGTTAATCGACTATTGAAATCTTATCAGCGTCGTTCTGTCAAGGTTCAATTTATCGACGAGGTATGATAATTCACAAAGGTTTAAATAGCGGCCGTAGCGGCCGCTATAGCGGCGATATAGCGGTTTTAGGTGGTAGAGCGCTACAGCGCTACAGAATTAGCGCTCTGTCCGATAGCGCGCACTATAGCGGCATTTAGCGGCGTTTAGCGGACATTTAGCGAGTATTTCGCGGCGATATAGCGGATTAACGGAGAAACAAGAAAGATTTTATCGGAGGAGTGAATCGCGCGTCTCCTTTTTTGGTTAAATCGCTGGAAAATGCAAATCAAAAGAGACGAAACAGACATGTGGGCCATAGGGGTTAAATGACAGAGAAACGGGCTGAAGTGGGCCTTTTTTTTTGCCATTTATCTTCTTTCCTCTTTGCGTGTCCAAGTCTTTTTCTTATTTGATTTTCTGTGACGAACTTATTCCCAAAACTTCAAATGGATTACTATATCAAAAAGTTTTTGAAGGCAGCAGATGAATATTTATTTTATTTAAAAAATATTTATTCAATAGTTATATTTCGCTATATTTTAGGCATAATTTTCACACACAAATTTTGATTAACGTAATTCAAAATTCTATGGAAATGTTATAAAATAAGATACACCTTTTTATGTTTTGAGATTTTTTTCAAATTTTAAAATTTTAGTGGTCAAATATGCATAAATAATGAATATAATTTTAGTTGGAATTAATTATTTGCAGGAAAATATTTTATTTTATTTATTTTAGACTAACTAGATCTTCAAAATATACTTGTGTGTGCATATCCGCTATGGTCCGATATCGGCCGCGAAATAACCGCTATCCGCTATCCGCTATGATATTTGCATGTCCGCTACGAATCCGCTATCCGCTATTTAAACCTTTGATAATTCATCCTTCTTTACTCTCTTATTACAATTCTATCTATTAATCATCAGGTTTTAGGTTGACTTGCTATAACATGTAACGTTTCTATTGAGTAATAAGATTATTTCAAGTGAGAAGAAATTATATATAATGTGATCTGACATTAAATTTGAATTCTTTATTTCTAGAGTTTTGCTGATTTTTCTTCATTGATTGAAGAAGATCTAGATTTCTTAAGTGAATTACCTCCAGATTTCTAGTATAACCTGTTAATTACGATGAGATCTGTACAAGTATTCGGTTAGTGTTCATATATGTTGCTCTTATTGCATCTAGGGATCAATTACATCAATTAAAATTATACAGTATTTTCGCTAATGTGGTACAAGTGTTCAGTTAGTGTCCATACATGTTGTTCTTATTGCATCTATGGATCAATTACATCAATTAAAATCATTTAGTATTGCTGTCACACTCTAATTTTCATGTGGATTTATACAAGTGTTCAATTAGTTAATTTACATGTTATATTACATACATCAAGGGATTAGATTATTGTCATTACTGACAAATATTCATGTGTATTTCTACAAGTGTTCAGTTAGTTTCTTTATATGTTAACCTAGGGATGAAATTATAGTAATTTTCTGTCACACTGTGATTCATGTGTATTTATACAAGTGTTCAGTGAATTTCTTCAGTTATTATATTACATGCATCTAGGGATTACTTGTGCAAATGTTTAATTACTTCAAATTTTGTACAAAAGATGTATTAGATAATGCAAATGTTATGTTAAATGACATAAGAGATCACCTTATGTTTCATTATTAGAAATTGATTTTTGCATAAAGTTACCTGAAAGATTATTTAGTATTAAATTGTGATCTATTCGTTAAATTAAAGGATCATGTTGTTAACACTTTACATATGTATTTATATTCATATTACGCAGGTTTGGGTTGCACTTTGATCAAGTTAGTGTGGCGTTGTGTGTTCATTCTTCACAAATATTAGATTTTTAGCAAACTGAATATGTGTCCTAATATTTGTATGAATTGTGATGATATTATCTTGTGGATTGGTTATAATTGTATTGCTTTGGATTGTTAAAACTGATCATGATGTATTAGGGATCATATTATTATTATTTTTATGGATCATATTAATATTTTATTTTTGTACTAGTTATTGTTATATTACGAAGCTATCAAATCGAACATGTAACATACTTTCTCTAAATTTGATTGCTGAATGTGCGAAAAAATGATGCAAAATCATTAATTTGTCACTTTGTAAATATATCAAACTGAACACTTAACGGAAATTAACCATTTCTTGTTGTATTTAGTTAAAAAAAATGTTCACACAATTATCTCATCCCTTAAGTATCAATCAGAACACGAAATGTTGACGTCATCTCAGCGTGCGAAAATAGGCATGGACACTAGGTCGCTGGGTCGCTAGGTTGATGGTCGATGATTGGATGGTAAATGAGTGGCTGATTTATATCATTTCCGAATCAAAAATGGTGGTTGGCTTGGCGCTGGGCCTACTGGAGTTCAGATCTGGTGCCGCGCGGCACACCGTGTAGCGCGGCATCGTAGCCGTCTGATCAAGATCCAATGGACAAGGGAGCCCCGTGCATGTAACCTAGATTGATAGGCCCGTAAAAGATAAACCGTCCGATCAAGATCAGACGGTCCGTACGCGCGCTACACGGTGTCCCGCGCTACACGGGATTCGGGTCCGGCCTACTGGCGTACTTTCCTACTAGCAAAATGGATAGGGGTAAAGTTTGGTTACCAATAAAAACAATGTACTAAATTGAAACTTAAGATTGAAACTAAATTTAGGGTCGGTTGACAAAGTACCACACCGGAAAATAACCAGTTATTTATGATCATCAAATATTCTACTTTTTTTAAAAGTTCTACACCGAAAAAAGATCAAGATATTAGATATAATCATAAGAATAAGAAAAATTCTGACAAAACCAATTAAGATAAATTTTAATATCAGTACCAAATACCAGAAACTCTCTCTCGGTAAGTAATGTGCAATTATGTAGAAATTTCCTTCAAATGATCAATCTCCATAGCTTGTGAAGAGGGAGTGAAGGCCTCAAGCGCCAACTGCTATGCATAGCCGAAATTAAACTCCAATGCATGAGAAGTTTCCAGCTTTCGTAATAAGTATCCAAAATTACAGACAAATACTTGTTACAGCGAACAATTGGCAGTCGATATAATTGCAGGTGTTACAGTAGAACAGGAGATATTCATTCTACACATAAATAAAAAATATATATATGGCTCAGATCGAACGGCTCTGAAATCCAAATCGCTCTAGAGTATGGATTGTCATCTTCTCAGGACCGAACAGTTGTGGTCTCTGTCTAGGTTTGGATTTTAAAAATACTATGTTAAGGAAATAAAAAAAAAATTACTTTGATTAAGAGTAAAGACAAGGTAAATAAACGTACTGCTCACTGTAGTTGGCCTGAAAAATACCATACAAAAGCAGTATGACGTTTATGCTTACTAATAGTTTAGGAACTTATTTACTCGTTCTCTGACAGGGATATATAAAGGCCTTTTCTACTTTGAGTTCAGACCGATAAAATTAAAAATAATATTAAAAGGAAATTCATCTATACAATCAGAATCTAGCGCAATCAAACAATCATAACGTTAGCGCTCACCCTCACTCTCACGCGGCTTTAATCCCCTCCCCTCACCCTGGGTGCGCGACTCTAATCCCTTCCATCTCCGTTGGCGTCCCCTCTCATCACGCAATCAAGCCCCTCTCTCATCTGTCTCCTCTCTAATTCTTTCACCCTAACGACGTGACCCTATCCCCTCTCTCCTACAGGTCTCCTTGCTCTTTTCTCCTCTCTCATTCTCTTTTACTGTCTTGCTCTCATTTCTTACCCTCTTCTCTCATTCACAAAACTTCTCCTATTTCCTTCCCTCTACATGTCAGATTGTTTTTCTCTTGCTTCAGATTGATTTGGAAGAGAAAAGACATGAAAAATTCATGGTTAACTCTGGCCATCATGATCACCATGCCGATACTTATCTTGTGAGTAGAAAGGGAGGAGGAAGGCGATTAGATCTGGGACAAGAAGAAAGAAGTAGAGATCGAGAAGGATAAGAAGAGATAAGAGATTTAGATCTAGTTCAACTACGATTTGGGAGTAACTAAATTACTATAAGGGAATAAACAATGAGTATAATAAAGTTTCTAATACATATAAGAAAATAAATAACATTCAGATCTGATTCTGTTATTGTTTGGGAGTAACTAAATTACTATAAGAGAGTAAACAATATTCAGATATGATAAATAACATTCAAATCTTATTCTTTGGTGTGTTTGGATGAGTCATGAATAAGGAATAAGAATAAAGAATTTCGGTATGCGTGCTTGTCCTTATTCTTATACCATGGTTTTGTTAGTATAAGAATAAGGGCCCAAATTCCTTATCCTTGTGTTGTTTGGATTGCACAAAAATAAGAATAAGCACGCATACCGAAATTTCTTATTCTTATTTCTCATTCAAGGCTCATCCATACACACCCCTATTGTTTTAGGAGTAACTAAATTACTTTAAGCGAGTAAATAACGAGTATAAGGGGGTATCTAATCAGTATTATAAATAAAAACCCGTGGGAGTCCTCTCTGAAAATTTTCTAAAGCAGTCGACACGTTCTCTTCCGATACGATGTAATTAGAAATTTTGAGATTTATCAAGCATTCTATTATACTAGTAAATATGAAACGGATATTAGTTGTCTTAGAAATGACCCGCTTCAGCTTTAAAATTTTAGTTCAGTACCTCATTAGATGGCATTTGATTTGTGAGCCCCATTTCTCTTTCCTCGGACCATACCTCAGACATGGTCTCTTGGTCTTGATCCCATCCAGTCTCAACCGCTGTTACCTCTACTGTATTGCCTTCCTCATCTTATAGAAATTCTCCTCTGGTAAAAAGTATTGTGTTTTTCTCTCGCCAAACTTCCCCACATCTTCCCTCCGATTTTTTTCGCTCATCTATGACCGACTGAATCCGCGTAGAAACCCTAGATCTGTGAATAGCTCATCCCTAAATTCTTCCTCTTCTACAAGCATCCTTCCATGGCGAAGCTTCAATATTGCCCTGGTCTTTGTCACTTCTCTTTGCGTTATTTGCATCTCCCTCTTGATTTCTTCAATTTCCTTACCTAGGTACTCTCAAGCCCTTTTGGTTTTCTATTAGTACCGATTTTTTTGGAAATTTGTTAGCTTTTTTCTACCATTAACAATATTAAAATGCTTGATGTATAACATCTCCTTTCTAACTTCTCTTATATAGAACTTTGTTTTTCAACAAACTATGTTTGATCTTAATTTTTTTAACAGTTATAAATTTTTTTACCATTTCAATGGAAAAATATTATACTTGGTTTAGTTATGAGTGTATATGTCATTCACTTTTTATTCGAATCTGTTATTTGAAATAATAATTTCATATAAATTTTCTTTTTTTTGTAATTTGTATCTCAGTAGCTGTGTTTGTTCTTTATTGATAAAATGATTATTCGTCAAATATCATGTTAATTTGAAATCTTCTGTATGACATGCGAAATAAATCTTCTGGTATATATCATTTGCTGTCTTCTGGTATTTATAATTTGTGTACTGGTATAAAATGATTATTCGCTCCATTGCTGCTTCTTGATTGTGTACTGGTAATTCATTGGTTTAATTTGTTTAATTTTGCTGTTTTGGTTATTTTGTTTAATTTGTGCTTTTAATTTGTAAGCATGATGTAGAGGGGTAATTTATGTTTAATCAGGTTTCTTTATTTATGTATATATTATTTATTTATTTATTTATTGATATTAATGATTTGATTGAAATTTATGTGAAATAGCTGAGGGCATTAAATTTTGTGAGATGTGGTTTACAGGTTGTGCATGTCCTAAGGGCATTAATATTTTTTAACACCATTTAAAAATGTAAATACTACAGAATGAATGCAATTATTTTAGATTCTATTATTATTTCTTCTATATATATGATGTATGTGAGAAACTTTTTTTTTGTACCTTTCCGATTGAGGTTTTCTTATCTATATTCTTTATTAGCAGAGGTATTAGTGCTTTTGTTTTTGTAATGCAAATATTTCTAATAAAAATAAGATAGTTGAGCTAAAATTATTGTTTATTTTTTCTATATAGGTGACAATGTCTACCATTATACCACAACAGCAGTCACGACAGAAGGCCTCCAAAAAACTATATGGCAATCCCCAAAGCACCACATCTGTGAGTTTTTTTCGAAGGTTTGTTTGAATTTTGCAGTGTTCAGGTAATAAATTTCTAAAATGAATTTATATATGACCCAGTGACTGGCACTGTGGGCACCCAATGCGGCACTGACGACTACACGTAAAGTGGTAGAGGAGAATGGAGAGATTATGATACAATAGAGTAGCTACTAGAAAAATTTGTGGCGGTGGAGTTTGCTGCTGAGGCGACGACGCATTAGAGACTGATCGGTGCTTTCACTTGATTATTAATTATGATGTCGTAATGGTATTATTATATTTTCAACTGACGCCATGCTCAAGTTAGAACATTATAAGAAACTGTCCATGTTTTACTAAGTTGTACCCATTTCTTATTCGTTTTTTAATAGTATTATATTTTGTAGTCTTTAAATTTACAAGAATATATAAACTTCGACTTTTATTTACCGGTCTTAAACTATTAGTGGCTGAAAAGATGCTTGGCTTTCATAGCAAGGCGGTATAGGATATGTTGAAGAGAATTTCATGCACAAGGAATCAATTCATACTGGAGTTGTTGAGAGAAAAGTTGAATAGGGATATGGATATTGAAGGACGTAAGATTTGGTGTATTGATGCTACTTTGACCCTTAAAGTGGGTCCCACTTCAACATGCTCCTCATAACCTAAATATTATTAGGTGCTATTCAGCTTGGCCAATTACTCTTCCATACATAAATAAAACTAAAATTACAAATTGCCCAATTACTCTTCCATAGATAAATTCAAATGACCTGGAACATTTAGCTTGACAACAGCTCCCAAATGCTTAAATTCCCAAGCACGCAATCTACAAAAGAGATAGAATAAAGAACAAATTCAACTGAAGACGGAAACATGAACTTCAAATTGGAGAAGAAAGCAGAAATTCAAAGGAACAGAAGCCCAAAATCTGTAGAGAGGAGGAGATGGAGTTCGTAGTTAATATTGAAATGTAAGTACTTACAAATCTGAAAAGGTACAATTGAAGCATCCGTTCAATCTGCAAGTATAAGCGACACCTGAAAAATAAATTTTTTGTTAATAACGAAGTTGAGATACTTACAAATAGGTCACAAATCAAAGTATTAAAATTTGTATCACACATGAATACATAGCTGGGTTGTTCTGGACTGCTCAGTATCTCCCTGAGCAGTGTGCAAAGATTGTGTACCAGAGGGATACCATCTAAAAAGTAGGTGAGCAAGAGTCGATGGACCTCACCCATCGTTGTCTCATTTCAAGTAAAACATGTTGCTTGAAGGACAAATGAACACAGATTCTGAGCAATTAAAAAAATTCAGGATACAAATATACTAAATGCATGTTTGCCGATTTCAATAAGAAAATATAATTTACTGAGCAAAGAATACACACCTGACATCACCTTTATGGCACAAATTAGCTCGAGAAACTGGGCAATCTGCCGTCTTCACTGACACCAAATCAATGGTGTCAATTATGAAGCAAAAACTGAAAATAGAAGTAATAAAACTGTTGTGCTTATGTTGCAAAGTCATTTCAGGAATAAAATGATATCAGGAAACGATAAACCCTTACATTTCTGCAGTCATTTAATCATGCTTTAATAATAGAATACTGTGCAACTTCACCATAAAGGATCGAAATCAATTCATGCCTTTTATAAATATATAGCGTTTTAGATCTAATTATTATAATTTTGGTAAATGTCACAACACAGAAAGAAGTATCATAACTGGCACGAATAAGAGAGGTTCACTGAGGTCAAAAGACAACATCAATCATTGTAAAAAAAACCTATTTTTATGAAAACATTCGTTATTTAAATGCCACTCAAATTGTACACATGCATCATTGCTGGTCATGCTTACCAACAGGGATAAGAGAAATACACCAAGGTCATAAAAAAACTGTGATCATTGTGAAAAAGCAACCTTCATCGATTTATTCACCAGAATAATAAACATAACATCTAAACCTCTAGAGAAAAGTTAAAATTACAATTCCATCACGAAAAGCTGCTGCACAATCATCCCACATGAACTTTTTTACCAGAGATGATAACAATTGACCAAATTCAACATGCTAATTCAAAAAGGCTAACCAAATTAAAATAAACGGTGTGATTGCGAAAAGGTACCTTTCAACATGGCACCCTACATAAACAAATAATGTAGGACTACAAACTCAAGCAGCCCTGCAAGTGATAGGAACAAAAAGTAAGCCGTTATTAACTTAAAAAATAAATTAACAAAAAAAAGGGAAAAATACACACCAATTTTATTTATATTTAGGTTTCCCATATTTGCCTTTTGTGATACCTAGAATTAGATAAAAATTTAAGACATCATACCTCTCTTTACAAAGTTTTGAAGGGAAGAAGAACATGCACATTAAATCTGGTAGCAAAATTTTAATGCAAGCACCTGAAAAACTATTCAATTTTTAGCATAATTAAAATCATTATATGGCCCTACTAACTAATATTTTATATATAATAATATATGAAATCCAAATGTTTACTCACAATGAAGCTAAGGTACAGAACACAGCAGAACAGCATAAGATCTGACGAAAATCAATTATTGTGAAAACTGAGACATACCTACAATAAATTAAGATTATAAAAAGGAAAAAAAAAATGGACTGTTGTAAAGATTCAATTGACGAACAATCAGTAATAGCTGACCTGAACAACAGCAAGAGAAGATCACTAAGATTTTCTTGTAGCCATTATGTCCATTAATTCTATATTCATTAGATTTTTAGTTTAATCACACTGCGTAAGATAAAACGCAACAACAAAAGTAGCTATGTCGCTCTAAAATAATTTACTAATTGTTAAGTTAGGCTATCTAAGCTATCAGGATATGTAACCTCGTATTAGTTCTGACTTAGGTTTTCTAAGATCATGATTAATTTTAACTCAGAACCATGTACATTTGAGTATTTGACAACAAAGCTCAAAAATGTGGCCCATCGATAGCAAACCCACCCGCCACCTGGCTGCCCTAAAATCATAGACCAAACCAAATTCTCAAAGAATAGAGCTTGCAAAAGGCCTAAAAAAAATTAATTGTGAGTTATTTTATAGCATAAACTAAACTTCAAGGATTAATAGAACAACAATTCAGAAATGATAATATATATGAGTGTATTTTATCCGTTCTCTCTCTATATATATGTAGAATAAATTATTTAGTTGATGCTCATTACCAAAACGTTATGAGGTTAATGCAAAATAAGCAAAAATTGTTACGAAAAGAAAATAAAAGTTATGTACCTGTAGGAAGCAACAATTTAGAAAGGGGCTATTCTTCATCTACAGCTATTTAGTATCCTGATCCTTGATGGTAGACCTTCAAACCTGTCATCGAACAAAAACAATTACGAATTTTATATAAACGAAAAACATAATATTTGAATGGAAAAAAAGAAATTGCAATATAAATATCACTATCAACCTGATGCATGTGGATAAATATGAAATAGCATCTTAGCTTCGTCCAAATCAAACTGGTTATGAACTCTCGTCAGAGATCAGTTTAAATTGCTCAAATTTGAAAACCAAAACGATCCACGAAACAACTTGATGCATCATTATTTTTTTTTTAATAACTCTGAAATCAACTCTCGTCACTGAACTATTCTAACATGCAGTCTGGTACCAGCTTTAATTCATCAAAAATCTAGAAAAGATTAACACCTAACCTATTATCAAAACCCACTCCAATTCTTAGTATAGAAAACCGAATAAAAACTTAAAAGAATACTACTTTATGTAGACAAAGGAAATGGACTTGCTATGTACTGGAGATGCCTGAGAGAGATATAAAAGGAGGTAGTGAGACTCCCACAAAATTCTTGGCCAACCGACCATAGAAAGAAAGACTGGTTGTGTACAGAAATAGAGAAATTTGAAAGACAACGTTGGAGCAAACCGTATCAAAAAATGGAACAGCTACAAATAAAAAAGGCTCATAATTTTACAAAATAAAATTGTTGAGGTATAAACCTCAATCTCCAGCTCCCTGTTCCTGTCTATTCTTGATCTTTATGCAGTGACTGCAGAAAAAAGAATGTAGTTGCTTAAATATCACAATCTTTGCACACATACCTCTCTGACTGTGACCCTCAGACATCTATAGGCACAACTGTAAAACATAAATAAATTACCAGATTACTCAATATAAAATAAACAACTATAAATAAAATGTAAACCTTGAGTGACATTGACCTAAAACAAAGACAATGAGTATATGGCCGCACTGATGGTTTCAGCACCTCACGGCGATTCTAAACAAAATGCACCAAAAGGGCAATATCTTACACAACAATACACTTTTCTATGACATAATTTATGCATGAAATAGGCTGTTAGGAAGCACTGAGAGGGTCATAAGGAAGAAACAAACATAGCAGAAAGAAAGGGAAAAAAAAGAGAAAAATATAACTAACCTGAAGAAGATTGGGATTAGAAAATCAACACCACAACACGGTAACTTGTGCAACCAGCAACCAACCGACATGAATCCCTGAGTTTTCAAGTACATAACTTACAACAAACACAGAAATAATGTCAATGACTAAAAGCAAATTAAAAACTCTATGGGAAACAAAAATAATATAAAAGAAAGCCCAAAAATTAAAGAGCATAGAACTTACTATGCATAAATATTTTGTTATAAGAGAGTTTAATATACACCAAGTACATAGAACTTACTATGCATCGCGGACTTTTTCGTAGGTATATTTGTAAATTAGAAAATCTAATTTAACAAATCTAATCTACATATTGAAATCTCATATAATTTTTGAGGTTTTATTACTATTTTTTCGAATTTTTTAAAACCTGTCATTTTTGGAATGTTGTAAATAGTTGTTTGTTTCCAATAATAGCATGTTTTAAAAAATTAAAAAATAGTAATAAAATTTTTAAAAATTTTGTAAAATTTGATTTTCTATGAGATTTAAATATGTAGATTAGATTGGTTGAATTAGATTTGTTAATTTGTAAAAATATCGCTGAAAAAAATTCGTGGTGCATAGAAACTCCTATGCACTATGGTGCATATTAAACTTTCTCTTGTTAATAATTCTAATCATTTTTTATGTAAATTTAATATTTGTATTTCTAAATTTTTTTATGCAATTTTAATATTTATATTGTTGGTATTTTTGTGATATGTTGCATATATTTTGTATCGTACTTGTTTTTCGATCATATTAGACGGTTTGAATTGGTAATTTTGAACAGCCATCCAATTTTTAGCCGTTCGATTCTTTAATAATCGTAATTCCCCTAAATCACCGACTGAGATGAGCAGAAGTTAAAACATAGAGCTTGGCCAATGTCCAAATAGTATACGAAGTGAACATTAGGCCTATATAACAACGAATTCAAGGAAATGAACTGGCAGGACCCTGCTACTTATGAAGGGACACCAAAATTCAAACAACACTGCCAGACTACTTAATCCGAGCCGACTATAAAAATTAGTCCCCCAATGGCATGTTGCCTGGTCAGCCTCCTCCGAGAAAGAGAAAGAATGGAAGGGCTGAAGAAGATTTATGTTCTCTTTACAAAAAAAAAAGTAGGAGAAGAATATTTTTCTTGCTCCAAAAATCAGTTTTGAGGTGGACTGATGGAAACTAAGGGTAAAAGGATAGATTTTAGGCTCCGTTTGGATAGGTGTGGGAAAAGAGAAGAAGGAAAGAAGTGGAAAGAAGTATTGGAAAGTGTGTAACTTTGTGAAAAGTTTAGATTGTTTATAATTTTTTTTCTTCTTCTTCTTTCTTCTTCTTCTTTTTTCCAACCATACAAACGCACCCTTAAGTGAAAAAATGCTACCCAAATATTTGGGGTGTAAAGAATGTCACTCTTGAATAAATTTCTTCACATTCCATTCCATTCCTTCACCTCACAACTAAAATTCTGGAGCAATGCCTGAGGGGAAGTTTGAGACTGCCCCTTCGCCAAATCTGAGCAATTAAGAGGTTACCTCTTTTGCCACTATACCAATCTGTTTCTTGTACCCAATACTTTAATTCGCCAAACTATGAGTTTCCATAATTTTCCTTCCGAAAAGGTGTTTTAGATGAGAATTGCTTAGGACCATCCTTCAGATTCTATCATTCCCATCATCCTCACACGTACGTAACTAACTCCTCCCTCACGCATACACTCTCTCCCCTTCCCCTCCTCCGTACACTATCTCCCGCCCCTGTCCCCTCCTCCCTCCCACGTACGCTGTCCCCCCTCCCCCCTCCTCCCTCCTACATACGCCGTCCCCCCTCCCCCTCCTCCATCCCATGTACATCGTCCCCCCCCCACCTTTCTCCTCTTCCTCCTACACACTTCATAACTGTTGAAGTTAATATATTTAAATGTTGAAAGCAATATCGTAATTGTTGAAGTTATATATGTAATTGTTAAAGTTAATATGTTATAGATGTAACAGTTGAAGTTAATATATATAACTGTTGAAATTAATATATATAACTGTTGAAGTTAATATGTGTAACTGCTGAAGTTATATATGTAGTTATTGAAGTTGTATATGTAAGTAATATGTTATATATGTAACTGTTGAAGTTAATATATATAACTGTTGAAGTTAATATGTGTAACAGCTGAAGTTATATATGTAGTTATTGAAGTTATATATGTAAGTAGTATGTTATATATGTAACTGTTGAAGTTAATATATATAACTGTTGAAGTTAATATATATAATTGTTGAACTTGACATATTTAAATGTTGAAGGTAATATTTGAAGTGAGCATATTTAAATTATTGAAGTTGGCATATATATTAACTTCAACAGTTATATATATTAACTTCAACAGTTATAAATATTAACTTCAACAGTTATATATATTAACTTCAACAGTTATAAATATTAACTTCAACAGTTAAATATGTTAACCTCAACATTTATAATCAATATATATTGTGTGTGTGAGTATGATATTACCAGAGGGGGGGGGAGGGGGAGGGGGGCATACGCGGAAGGGTGGGGGTTGGGGAGCGTACGCGGGAGGGTGGGAGGGGGGAGGGGAGCGTACGTGGGAGGGCTGGGAGGGGGGACGAGCGTACACGGCAGGGAGGGAAACAGAGCAATTTCCAGAAATAGAAAACGTGTAGAGCCAAAAATAGAGAAAACGCGTGGAAATGATGGAAATGATGAATATCGGGAATGATCCTTATCATTCCCGGTTTTAGATTGCGAATTATAACCAATCCCGAGAAGGTTCTGGCTGTGACTTTTGTGACGAAGATAAGACTTGAAATTTTTACACACATTCACTACACCTGGCATATCTCTTAACATTGATGAAAAATAAAACAGCAAAGTAAAATTCGTAACAAATAAAAATATAAAAAAGGAAAAGACAAATTTACTATCACTATCCTCTTGATTTAGCAATGGTATGATGATGTAATCATTCTCTACTTGAACAGGCAATGTAATACTTTCCTTGTGCGGAGAAATATGTAAGATTAAAACATGTCACATACAATCATTTATAAATAATACACATCTAAAGGCCGGATCCGCATCCTCGCAGCCAAGGATTTGGCTGTACCAAACAGCCAACTCTTTTTTTTTTTTTTTTTTCATTGCTGCGTGTCAACTTTTGAATATTGAAAATTTTCATTTGACCTTGTGGCTTTTCAATTCTAGCCTACACAAACTTGTTTGCGACTGAAGGCTTTGTTGTTGTTGTTGTTGTTGTTGTTATATGTTATTGTTGTATTTATGGAAATATAAACATGACTATAAAAAATATTATAGTATAATTAAAAATTGGAAATCTCACCTAGCTAGATTAAGGAGCTGATGTATATTTAATTTTTTTTAACAATATTTACTCGCAATTCACATCATTTTCCGTGTCTTAGATTTTTGGTAACACACAAATATATATGTACCTCATTAACAAACGGTAATTGCATACCGGTAGCAATTTAACTTGTTTGTGATGTAATACGAAAATAAAACAAAATATTATTATTAAAAAAAGAAGAAGATGAATTGGACTTATAGTTGATTATAACCTGCAATGCTCTTAGGTGTGTTTGGATTGTTGGAAGAAAGAAGAAGAAGAAGGAAGAAGAAAAAAAATTATAAACAATCCAAACTCTTCACAAAGTTACACACTTCCCAATACTTCTTTCCACTTCTTCCCTTCTTCCCTTCTTCCCACACCTATCCAAACGCACCCTTAGCTTGAGACCAGGTTAGTCTTGCGGAAAAACCAGAAAAGGAATACTTATAGTGGTACACAATTGAGCGCATTGCTTCCTCCTTACTGTTTTATATATACATTTGAGAGAAATGCTAGAGTCCAATATATTGGACGGATGGGCTCCGTCCAATACGATCGTTTTTATGTTTTTAAATTTCAAATAAACGATCTGAACCATTCAACATGTTCTCCATATTGAAAATTTATATGAAAACAATTTTTATCTTTTTTCGAAAATTTTTACCATTTTTTTGATATTTTATCAAATCGTTATTATTGGTCGATCCATAATTGTTTATATCATGAATTTTCAAAAATACCAAAAAAATAGTAAAAAATTTTGAAAAAATCTGTTTCATGTAAGTTTTCAATATGGAGAACATATTGAACGATTCGGATCGGTCATTTGAAATTTAGAAACGTTAAAACGATCATATTGGACGAATTCAGCCGTCCTATATATTGAACACTAGCATTTCTCTACATTTGATCATAAAAAATGTTAGTAATACATTTGAATAGTCACTATATACACGTAGATAACAGGTTCCCAAATTAAGTGGCTTTCATGTTTCATCAATACTAAATTATTTAATTAGAGGAGTAAAAATTAGAATGAAGAAAAACTGCAACCTTCCAAAAAGAGGAGTTAGCATCCCAAGGTGTGAGGCTATGACAAGTTCTGGATCATTGTGCTGCTTTATATCTCCTAGATACACGACAAAGATCTGAAAATCAAAGGAAGATTTAGCAGAATGACATATAATCCTTTTTTTCATCTGTTTGCTGATGCTACTTTGTGTTTGTCTTGCTCATATGTGTAATGTGATGTTTGTCTTGCTTTTATTGTGGTATGGTTCTGTTTGGTTGTATAGCCCAGTATCACTTTTTTTTTTCTTCTTTTTTTTTTCTTTTTTTTGCTGGTTGCTATCTAGAATTTTGTATGACTTGTTGTTTGGCTTTAATAATTGAAGCTGGTACCCCATCTGGGGGAATTATTTTTCAAAAATTGATGCATTACATACTTCCTTTGAACTTTGAAGCATCAGAAGAAAAGGTATTTTCTTCAGAGCTGCGGGGTCCTGCAAACAAATTAATACCGAATTTATCAAATTAAAGTGACTTTATTTAATAAAAAGTTAAATTGTAGTCGAAGTATAGCCCCTCTCTTCTCTCAAATAAAAATTGCTAGGTACAAAAGAATGTCGGCTAGTAGAGAGGCCAAAATAATCAAAACATACGCTCGAATAGGACATTTTCATTTAATTAAGCAAGTTTCCTAGATGCAGGAATCCCTTACCCACCATTGAAGCTTCGTCCTTGAAACGACCGACGACAGATGTGCGAATCGCCTCCACATCTCTCTCTCTCTCTCTCTCTTCCGCCGCCCAGTACGAAGGTGGGTTTCCCTTTGTTTAATATTTATATCGAGTTTTCCGAGGATCATTTCTTGTTTGCTGGATCGAGGTAAGAAGCGGATTTCAAGGCCCTTCTTTGTAACGACACTTTCGGGCCACAGTCCGGGAGTCGCACAGTGAAAATTTTTATGGGTGAATTTGAACAGGGACAAAATCAATTTGTAATATTAAAAAAATAATTAGCTAATGTAGCAAGAATTAATGCTCTCGTTGAAAGTCGAACTCAAGACCTCCCGCTTACTAAACGGGTGCTCTAACCAACTGAGCTACGAGAGCTTGTCGATTATTTGCGACACTGAAACCTATTATCCATTACTGCGCTTCTTTTCATCTTGAATGCAACCTCGTGAAAAGATTTAATTTTAGTTCCACAGTTACAAATACCTATATGTGCATAAAAATATACACCAACTGGATCATTCGAACCGCCGATAAAAAAAAATTATATATATATATATATATATAGTTTAGCTACGGTGAGTCGCGACCAAAACTCCTAGATTTAGATCAAAATGACCGATCCAAACCGTCCAATATGATCTCCCTATTGAAATCTCCATGTAGACCGAATTTTTTATTTTTTCGAAATTTTTAAGTATTTTTTTTGAAATTTTAGAAAATCGTTAATCTAATTGGTTCTGAACCATTCAAAAACATCAGTTTTTAAAAATTCGAAAAAAATACTTAAAAATTTCAAAAAAATAAAAAATTTGGTTTGCACGGAGATTTCAATAGGAAGATCATATTGGATGGTTTGGATCGGTCATTTTGATCTAAATCTAGGAGTTTTGGTCGCGACTCACCGGAGGGTCCGTGAGTCGCGACTCACCGTAGCTAAACTCTATATATATATATACACACACAAGCAATCTAAAAATATATAGGAAGTTATTAACATATGCTTTTTATTTTATGTTGAGTCTCAGAATCTCGAACATGAAGTTATGATCCCCCCTATTCCATAGAATATAAAACCACAAAAGAATGAAAATTATATTCACAACCAATTTTGATCGTGCAACATGCAATTAATATCAACGGATCAACCAAATTTAGAGTGCATATATACATAAAAATAAAAAATAATAAAAAAATTTTGAAGATCACTCAGGTTTATACGTTATCCACTTTTGATCACTAAACTTCAATTTGTCCTTTGGTAGCCCTCCAACCTTAATTTTGTCCGATTTTGATCCTTCTGTCACCATCCCAATTATTTTTGTCTGTTAGATCACGTTAGTGTGCAAGTTTTGGAATCGGAATCAAAACTCAACTCTCTCCTATCACTCTCGTTATCTCTAATCTCTCTAAGGAAATCTAGCTTCTTGATTTTTCCTCTCTCTATTTGTCTCTCTGAACTAAAGCTAAAACCTCCTTCCACCTTCTCTATCTCTCTCTATCGAAACCCTATCTCCTTCGACCCTCTTTTCTCCATCTCTCTATTTTTTTAAGAATAAGAAAAACATTCATGTTCCACGTCAATTTAAGAAGTAAAGTTGTTTATATTTAAGACAAAAAGAAAAGAAAATAAACATGAAAAAAATGAATCAGTGAGATAATATGAAAACATATGTATCAGGTTTTAAAAACGCATGCATGAATGGAAATATGTGCATGTATAAGGTTTTAAAAACTATGCGTATATCAATGTTGATCTTTCTAAATACCATGTCAGTGAGATAATATGAAAACACAAATATGTGCATGTATCAGATTTTTCTTGTAGAAACTTATAAAGTAAAATTTTATAAAAATGTTGACGCCTCTTTAGTAAGTTGAAGTGATAGTAAGAGATCAAGCTATTTCTACCAGCATTCAAGCTATTTGTACTATTAATTATTATCTAAGAATCTGGTTAAAAATTTGACAACATCTCTGCTTTCCCTCATTGATCATGCATACCAGCATTCAAGCTATTTGTACCACCAATTTTTGCAAAAACAGTATAAAGAAAACACATCAACAACTGAAATAATGAAATAGTATAAAACATCACTATCATCACTGTCAGTTTTACAAAACAATATCACCTATTTTTTTACAAACCATCACGATCATTCAAGTTATTCTAGCTTTACAAAACACCTTAGAACTTTATCAATTATGGCAATCGGCTCTTGATCAGAAATCATCAATTTAGGATTGATTTCCTTCTCACCACATGCCCTGCACCGAAGAGAGATCTCCTTTGAGTTATCCTAGTTGTTCAGCCATTGTTTCAAACTCAAGTAAGGAGATTTTATCAGGATCTACGTGCTCAAAATAGTCCTTTTTGCCTCCTGTGTAGCTGAACTTTCTATTTTCCATATGCATTGTCCCACCATCATGGACCTCACATGTAAAGAAACACTCCCTGGAACCTATAAAAATGTTTCAAAATTTATTTTTACTGTAGTTTGGCTTCTCATTAAAGTGATTTCGATATCTCATTTTGAAAAAGTAGGTAGGTTATGGTACTAACACATTCCTTGAACAACCGCTACACAGCTTCCCTGAACTTAATGAGACCAAATAAAAATGATTTCAGATTATAGTTCAAAGATGATATCATTCAAGGACAACAATAAAGTACTTGATTACAGTAAAATATTGTAATCACTTTGTGTAGATCATTCAAAGTTGACTGTAAAGTACTGTAATCAGGTCAATTTGGAGTTCAGTCATGTCAAAGCTTATAAACAACATCGTTGGTTAGCATAATTATTAAAATTAGAGGAACTGTTGTGGAAAATTCATCATTCAGTGTGTGAGAGTAATTAATGGCGGAGAGAGTGAGGGGCTGTGAGCTGGTTTGAGAGGAGGTAGCGGAGAGGGAAAGAGAGGCTTCGTGAGTGAGCGAGAGAGCAGAGAGAGGGAGGGGTGATCGAGGTGTAAACCAGGGTCAAACAAATTAACCTTGTACTCGACTAGTCGTTTATAGCAAAGTAAAGGTGTCGATCCCACAGAAATGGGTATGATTACTATTCTTATTGGTTCGTTAAATCTAGACAGTAAAAGTTTAGAAAAGTTTTCGAGTCACAAATAGAATGAATAAAAGAGAAATTAAGGAATGCGATTGCAAATATGAAAATAATGCAAAATAATGCGAGTAAATATTTTTGGGGTTTTCTAACAGTTTAATATATGATGCAAAAAGTGCCTTAGGGTTCGATTTCACTTAGGTTTAGTCGCAGGGTTGCGAAACATACCACTTTCGTGTCTCTGTTTCACTAATCCGGTCCGGATCGTTACTAATTCGATCCGGATTCCACTGCGTGAATGCTGTGATTTACTCAATTGCTGATTTATTCAAGTCAAGGATCCATCTAGCCATACCTAAACTCCCTAACCCTTTGCTGTCACTTATTGGGTACGGTATTTGGTATAGAACCTAGTGTTAACCCTCATCGAATGCATTGCACCCTCAACTTTCGTTTGCCGGTGGACCTATTCTAGTTTACAATTGGTTTTCTGCGAGATATCTAACTTAGACTTTCGCCTAATTAGAAGTGTTTACTTTTGGTTACTAACTGGTCGACTTTCGCCATTGACCTACCTCGAAATACTAGTGAATGGTTCAGTTATTATAATGAGTTGATGTCTCAAACAAGTGCGGCCGTACACAAGCAGAGCAACACAAGTAATAATAAACCCAAAACACAAGCAAATCAATAAAACTCCCGAAGGTAATTGACTTCTTCCATCAACCAAAAAAGTAAATCAAGCAATCCAAACCCTAAGCTACATCTACCCCTAAAGCATTAAGAGTTTAGCCTAACATAACTTCAATCAACAAGCAAATAGCAAGAGATAAAGTCATACAAACCATAGAAACAGAATTTAGAGAGAAAGTATGAGAGAAACAACAAATATCCAAGTTTTTAAGTTGTAAACCGCTGCCGTTGCGCTAGAGAACACCTTAAGACCTTGAGAACTCGTTGCCACAGCAAAGCAAAGCTCCAAAACGTGCCTAGCCTCTGCCCTAGTTGCACAAAGAAGAGAGAAAAGCACCAAAAACCTAGATCTGCTGCTGGAGAGAGAGAAAGAAAGTTGTGGAATGAGGAATGATGCCTTTCCAAAGATGGAGCACGCCTAAATTGCCTCCCCTGCCTGCCTGGACATCCAGCTACCTTCCCTCAATCACACACACGAAATTACCTCCCTTTCCATAAAAGAAATCGCCTTTAATTTCTGATCAGAACCTTCTTTATATGGCAATCCGGACATGACAGGATGCAATCCGGACCGGACAGGATGCAATCCGGACCGGATTAGAGCCACTGGATTGAGTTTGCATAAGGATCGGGTCCGGATTAGGAGGAATCCGGGCTGGATTGTAGAGGTTGAGTGAGATAGGCTGTGGAGTGGTTGGCTTTGTGCGTAGGCGGTGCATCGGGCTGAGTCGAGACTTGACCTAAGCTAGGAATGAGTCGTCTAGCTATCCAATTCATTGCTTCTTTGCTGCTTTCTTCGAGTTCCTATAAAAATAAAACAAAACGCAACGGCAGTGTCAAATCTGGCAAACAAAAGCGAAAAACAAGATAAAATCACAGTTTTAGTTATAATTTCGATGTGAAATCTGGTCAAAATATCGATATAAATATGAGATATCAAATCCCCCCAAACTTAAAATTTGCTTGTCCCCAAGCAAAAATCTAAACTTAGAAGAAATAGACTGGACCTAGACTTAAGATCGAAATTAAAACAGGATTAGGAATTTAGTCAAGTGCACAGTTCAAATCAATTTCAATTCACGCTTTTCAATAGTTGTTCAATTGAATTTCTCAAACAAGGGTTAAGATTGTCTCATTCTAATTCTTGCAGCTCTTGGCCCTTAGAAAGTTTTGATTGACAAGTATGGATCTTAGCCTTTCTTTATTTAACTACAATGCAAACCCAAGTTTATCCGTCCGTTCATTTTCATGATTCGCAAAAATTTGTAAAAGAATTTTGCCGAAGTTAAAAATTTTATAATGAACCTAGACGTTAAAAATTTAAGTTTGGGGGGATTTGATATCTCATATTTATATCGATATTTTGACCATACTTTACATCGAAATTGTGACTAAAACCATGATTTTATCTTGTTCTTCTGTTTGTTTGTTAGATTTGGCACTGTCGTTGTGTTTTGTTTTATCTTTATAGGAAATCTTGAAAAACGGCAAGGAAACGACAAATTCGATGGCTAGACGACTCATTCCTAGCCTAGATCAAACCTCAACTCAACCCGATGCACCGTCTACACACAGAGCCAATCAATCCACAGTCTACCTCAGCAATCCGGTCCGGGTTAGATGTAATTCGGACTGGATCTTTGTGCAACAACAAACCAGTGGGAACAATCATGTTTCACTAATCCGGTCCGGATCGTGGCCAATCCGGTCCGGATTCCACTGCGCGAATGTTGTGATTTACTCAATCGCTGATTTATTCAAGTCAAGGATCCATCTAGCCATACCTAAACTCTCTAACCCTTTGCTGTCACTTATTGGGTACGGTATTTGGTATAGAACCTAGTGTTAACCCTCATCGAATGCATTGCACCCTCAACTTTCGTTTGCCGGTGGACCTATTCGAGTTTACAATTGGTTTTCAGCGAGATATCTAACTTAGACTTTCGCCTAATTAGAAGTGTTTACTTTTGGTTACTAACTGGTCGACTTTCGCCATTGACCTACCTCGAAATACTAGTGAATGGTTCAGTTATTATAATGAGTTGATGTCTCAAACAAGTGCGGCCGTACACAAGCAGAGCAACACAAGTAATAATAAACACAAAACACAAGCAAATCAATAAAACTCCCAAAGGTAATTGACTTCTTCCATCAACCAAAAGAGTAAATCAAGCAAACCAAACGCTAAACTACATCTACCCCTAAAGCAAGAAGTTTAGCCTAATATACTAATAAAATCCATGCAAATAACAATAGATGAACAAGAACAAATCAAAGAAAAGAGAAAAATCATGAGATACAACCAATTAGCCAAATTCTCAAAACCCGTCTCTACCGCCATCGCGCTAGGACTCCTTGAGACCTTGGAACTCGTTGTAACAGCATGGTTGAGCCTCCAAGTCACACCCCCTCCTGCCTTAGTCGCCAAAGATGAGAGAATCGCCTCTCTCCCTCTGCCCATGGGCAGAGAGAGAGCAAAAACCAGATCTGGATCTGAGGAGAGAGAGAAAGATTGCTTAGGAATGAAAGATCTCTCCCTTCTATACTTGGAGCACGCCCAAATACCTCCCTTCTGCCTGCCTGGATGTGCTAGGTCACTTTCCATAAGGAGAAAATGCCATAAAGTGCCTTTCCAAACGAGAAATTGCTTTCAAATCCCGACCAGAAACTTTCAGATATAGCAATCCGGACCGGATTAAGGATAATCCGGACCGGATTGTTCCCACTGGTTTGTTGTTGCACAAAGATCCAGTCCGAATTACATCTAACCCGGACCGGATTGCTGAGGTAGACTGTGGATTGATTGGCTTTGTGTGTAGACGGTGCATCGGGTTGAGTTGAGGTTTGATCTAGGCTAGGAATGAGTCGTCTAGCCATCGAATTTGTCGTTTCCTTGCCGTTTTTCAAGATTTCCTATAAAGATAAAACAAAACACAACGACAGTGTCAAATCTAACAAACAAACAGAAGAACAAGATAAAATCATGGTTTTAGTCACAATTTCGATGTAAAGTATGGTTAAAATATCGATATAAATATGAGATATCAAGGGGCCTGGGTTCAAGCGACAGAGAAACAGGCGGAGGGATAATCAGCTTTCGCAGTTTTCAGTTTGAGGCATATATGGTCTCGGTTTTTCTTTTATTTAGGTCAACTGGACCAAAGAGAGACGAGGGGACTCGACAATTTGATTCACATCACAAAATTTGCACCTAACGTGTTCAATCAGACGGAACTCAATGAAATCTCCACGGAAGGATCAAAATCGGACAAAATTGAACTTTAATGGTTCTGAAATGACAAATTAAAATTTAGTGACCAAAAGTGGACAATGTATAAATTTGAGTGACCTCCTAGAAAACTTTCTCAAATAAAAAATGTATGCTTCTCTGGACTGTGCAATTAGCATCGGACAACTTATGTGTGTAACTTTTGGGTCATCAGTAGGAAATATTTAAAAATACATTTTCTTTTTTACTTATGAATACTAAATAGAAAACTGTGTTAACTATTTTCATAAAGTTCTCATCCTCGTGTTGCCGACCAAATAAAATATGATTTGTCCGCTCAAATTTTATTTTTTAAATCATTACGCTAACAGAGAAGGACCATTTTGGAAGATTATAATACTTTGTAACTGAAAATAATTACATAAGAATATTAAGAACTTTCAAAATTTAACGGTTGCAATTATTCTTTTATTTTTTTGTGTGCGTGTTTTTGGTTGGGCTGGAAGCCTGGAACTAACTACACATACAAGCTGTTCTTATGCAACAACCCTTATATATTCTTGTTCTCTTAGAACAAATAATATTTGTTCGGGACAAACTTGTTCACTTTTATTTATTAGCGCATTCAAACATACCTCAAATTAAAGAAGTTGAAAAACTTTAAGAGACCAAAATAGAAAAAATAAAATGGAATTTTGACTATCTTCCAAACCTTTCAACGGGCTTCTTCGACAAATAATTTGGGCTCAGTATAATTATCTTCACTCATGATCCATTTAGTTGTCAAACTTTTGGTATTCTTCTATTGCATATTCCAATTGAAAGGGCTCCACTGATCTGTAGATCAAAGCCCAACAATTACCAATTACCAATTGATAGTAGCATCATCATATTTGTCTTTGCACGCCTCCATAGCACAACAAAATTTCCCTTCAAATGTTTTGCGTATTATCAATAGGGGTGAAAACGGGTCGGATAAACTCCGCACCGACCCGTATTCGTATCCGAAATTTAGCGAATTCGGATAGTACTATCCGTATCCGAACGGATTCGGATGCGGATACGGATTTTTCTAAACGGATACGGATGCGGATATGGTATCATGTATTGGTGCGGATACGGATGCGAATACGGATAATAATCCGAATCCGCAATGATTATTAAACGGATATCCGAATTCTCGCCTTATACCCAAACCCACTTCCACGAGTGTACAGTCCTCTGCGCAAAGTGTCAATAGAAAAAGTTTTGTAAGCATGGGGAATCGAACCCAAATGCTATGCCATTTGCTGTTACAACCCGACGGCTTGCCACCATACCAATGCCTCTTTGATGATATTATTGTTTTATATATTTACTTATATGCATTCATACTATCTAATTTTAACTTGACAACATTACGTACACAATTTAAGCCATCCAATTTGAAAATTTTAGTACATTTTCAAATTAGTACTTGTAGACTTGTAGTATGGATAAAAAGATGGATAATTATGAATTTATGATTAATGGAAATTTATGAAATTTACAAAAAATGCTAAAGATATGAATAAAAAAAATGTGATCCGTATTCGACAAAATATATTCGTATTCGTTGTCGTATCCGACAATATCCGAACCGTATCCGTATTCGTTTAGAATCCGAACCGTATCCGTATCCGAACACATCCGTATTCGTATCCGTATCCGATAAAAAATATGGATGCGGATATGGTTTTACCACTATCCGAACCGTATCCGCACCGTTTTCACCCCTAATTATCAACCGAACTAGGTACTGGTTACAGTATTACTACACATAGAAAAGAACATTAAATTACAATTATTGCCATGCTTCTTTTAATGCATACATGTATTTCTTATTGAATTATTTAAATGTGTGTGCTTCTATTGTGGGCCAGTCAAACAGGAGTCTTCATGGCGCCACCAATCCGCATACTGCAGTCTCACCAGACGAAGAAAAAAACTTACTAGTAGCATTTTAAAATACCATTGGCAGTTTGCGTATGCGAATTTAATGCAAACATTCATTATTTTATTACTTTTATTTATTCCAGTGTCAAAAAAAAAAAATGTGGTGCTATCGGAGTGGGTTGGATCTGGTTAATATTAGATCACAGTGGGTAGGTTCTCATTAATTATATATACAAATCCTTACTTTAAGGTGTTGGATTTTAAATTTTTATTGGAATACATATTTTTAAATCGAGAGTGATTTAAATGGGAAATTTCTGGTATGGTACCATGCTAATCTATCAATGATACAGTTGTTACTAGATGCAACGATAAAAAAATGCGTATTCATGTGTAAGAATTTGCACAACATAGTTGTGCTTTGTGTGCTAGACTAGACCAGTAGGTTTGGTACTGTAAAAAACATAGTTCTGCTTCAATAATCATGTGTAAGAATTTGCACAAAAAGTAATCATGTGAGAAAAACGAACAAAACGAGTGCTAAAAATTTGTTTATATATATACACACACACACACACACACACACATATAGAGGATTGCTAAAATACTATGCATAGTACGGATGCACTTCGTGCTACGGATTCGTTATTGCATTTCATGCTTCAAACAACCGATCCAAACCGTTCATTATCTTCTACATATTGAAATCTCATTAGAAATCAAATTTTACACTTTTTAAATTTTTTTTACCATTTTTCTCATATTTTTTAAAATCACCGTTATTGAAGGGTCCAGAATTTATTCGATTAAGTATTTTAAAAAATATGAAAAAAATAGTAAAAAAATTCAAAAAAAATGTAAAATTTGGTTTCTAATGAGATTTCAATATGAAGAAGATAATGAACGGTTTGGATCGGTTGTTTGAAGCATGAAATGCAAGAACGAATCCGTAGCACGAAGGGCATCCGTGCTATGCATAGCATTTTAGCAATCCTCTATATATATATTATCTCATGCTACAGCCGAGTAGTGTTCTCCAATCGTGTGTGTCGTGTCGTGTTAGAGTCTTGTGTCGACACGAACTATTTTTTTAATCGTGTCGTGCTGAGCGGTGAGAAGAGGCAACACGATACGCATTCTGACATGACACGACTGACACGATCGTGTCGTGTCATGTCGTGTTGACACGTCGTGTTAGTCGTGTCAGAAATTTTTTTTTTATGAAGATTTGTTAAAAAAATAAAATATAACAAAAATGCTAGACTTTATTGATCGTTTTTACAAATTGGATATGAACTTTCATGCAATTTTATGATAAATTTAATAATTAAAAAATTAACAAATACGAGACTAGACCGTTCGAGTCTATAGGCTATAAGCTACAGGCTACATGCCTAGACTTCTACTTCTACATGCCTACAGGTTACAGGCCTACAGCACTACACCACTACAGTGGCACTACACCATTTCGAACTTCGAAATAATTAATATTGAAAAATGAATTTGTGTTATCGTGTCGTGTCAATTCGTGTTCATGTCGTGTTAAATCGTGCTAATTTTTCAAAACTTCCAACACGACACGATAACATGATCGTGTCGTGTCAATTCCGTACTTGTGTCGTGTCGTGTCATACTAACACGCGTGCGTGTCGTGTCAACACGATCGTGTCGTGTCATTTGGAGAACACTAGATCCGAGTTAGTGTCGGATCTAATCCGATGTAAAACTTTGTAATTTAATAACTGTGTCTACACGTACAATAAATATTGTCTTCTTATTTTTGGTCGGATCCGGACTGATATTAAAAGTAGCACATTCCTGGATAAACTCTTGCCTCAAGCCCCTAGTTTTATGGGTGTTAGGATTGTATCCAACCGTACGGAATTTAACTCAAATCAGGTGTGCAGAAATCCAAAGAACCACAAATCTGGTGTGCAGCAATCCAAAAAATCAATTCACCGATCTATATTTGTTATAGAAAAATTGAAAAAAAAAAACGAGTGAGAATCATTAGATTAATTTCGAAAGATTTGAATTGTTGCGCTACAAGATAATTTGCTTCCTACCAAATTTATTGGTCTTAAATAGATTTAATTTGTTGCCTTCTTCAGATTCATTGAATAGTCAGTTCTGATTAAGCACAACCGTACATCTCCTGTCCGTTGTGATTGTAAGAATCAGACCCAATATAAACCGTTAGATCTGAGATGAACCATCCAGATTATATACTCCGTACAACATGAGAGGAGAAGAACCGCCGCGGAATGGGAGGCGACCGCTCGGTGGTGTCTAGTCTACTGGAAGGAGAATATAAAGCTTGGCCTGTTTGGTGTTGCAGATTGGGGATAAGGCTTAGAGATATGATATGATGCGTCTGATCATTGTGATGTCAATCATGCAGGAATTCTTGGCCTTTTTCGTGATACTCTCACATGTATCCAAAAATTGCTTGTTTGCATGCGATTCAAAACATGATGTGTACTCGTATACAGGCTTTAATGGTTAGAAAGAGAAAAGAAAAATGACATGATTCCAGGCCTATTTGATGGGCACAAGTACTTCTTTATTCTTATGCTATATTTTTTTCATGAATTTAATTTGTCGAATTGGATTTTTCGGCTTTCCACCATGTGGATATTTTTTTTGTTAACGTGGTTGGTTCAGAGCGACTGAAGGTTACAGTCAAGTTGGATTCAACCGAACTTGACCCCCATATCCATTCTTCCAAAAAAAAGAAAAGAGAGCAGATGATTTCATGAAAGTATTTGGTCTTGCCCAGTTCATAGTTTCATACCTTAAAAAAATTGACAATTTGTTCATTATCAATATGTGTGACATTTGGGACTTTAAATGAACCTTATTTAATGTTAATTATACTTAAATTTCATCTTTAGTTAAATAGAAATTATTTTTAAGTGAATGTTAAATTCAAAATTATATATATTCAAACATAGATAAAAAAAATAACCAATATAAGTTTAGAATATATATAGATACTGAATATAAAACATATAATCCACGGAAATGTTTGCAAACCTAACAATAGCAAACATTTTTAAAAGGAATAATTAGATTTATGCCACTGTAAAATTTTGCTAATTAGAGATATGCCATTGTTATATTTCAAATTAGATTTATGCCATCATCAAATTATATAAATTAAAAATATGTCATTATCTCATTCTAAAAAAGATTCAATTCCAAAAATACCATCTTGATTTCTCTCAATATTTTTCAAAAACTCCAAATTGCCTTTGTTAATAAACCGTACGTAAAAAGAATGTAAGAATGACTAGAGGAAGCACAAGCGCCAAAAAGAGAAGCATTGTTTCTTTTCTACTTGTTTTTCTAAAACGTTGTTTCTTTACTTATTAACAACGAGAAGCCTCTTTCTTACTTGCCAATCTACTAATGCTAATTCACAGTATTGCCCGTTTCATTGGTATTGAAAAAATGATAGTACAGTAATTTTGAAAGTCAAATCACTTCAACATTCGGCCGTTAATTATTTGGTCACAAATTCCATATTTGATTTTCCTCTTTATTTCCACGATTGAGTGGCTGGGAATGTTGGGTGCAGTATCTAAAGGTGTAAGTACTTTTGTGGTTAAAACGTTTAAAATGGTGATAGATGCTAAAAAATATATTAAAAAAAACAAACATTTCTAATTACTATAAAACTATGTACTTGTGTATGACATTTTTCAATCAGTAATGACGTTCGAGTCTTAAAGAACACTGCAATTCGAGAATATTTCCAATTTCAAAGTTTTTTAGTGACACAAAACTAATTTGTCATTTAGTGATGATATTTTTCTAATTTCTAATTTTTATAATGGCATATTTAAAAGGGTAAAATTGACAAATCAATTTTTCGATGGCAAAAAATTAATTTTTACTTTTACACAGTGACATAAAACTAATTTGTCATTTAATGATGACATTTTACTAATTTTTTATTTTCACAGTAACATAAATCTAATTAACCCTTTTTAAAAAAAATTAACAAAAATTTGTGATAACTATGTCCTGAACTCCTGATACTTGTGCAACTCAAATCTTCATCAGAGATTTCCCCTCAGATTTTTAGAATGGGTCTGAAGTATCCGTTATTGGATAGTCCCCGCTGATCCAACCATGCGTTTTTCTTTTATACTGAAAGTGTTCTATATATTTTTGTAAAAGAAAAATTATACTCATTTTATTACTTATTTCTCATATTATTCAAATTAAAATCTAACCTTTATGGTTGGAGTTCTAGAATTATTTCCATCAAATTAATACAAGAAATAAAAGTGCTTTGTAGCGAGAATGTATTTTTTTTTTAAACATCTAGAAGACTCCATTAAGTTTACGTATGTCCAAAGTGGCAAGTTTTTACTACCATGAAATATTACAACTCACTTTTCCTTTATATGTCAAAAATTTTAAATTCAATTATTTGATTCAAAATAGTGACATATTTAATTTCCTGAGAGTGCACGTCTAAAAAAAAAGAAATATATTAGGGCAATTCCATGGACATATTTTAAAGGAGGCTTGAATCCTCATCATTCATCTCTATTCATATTTTAAATGAATGATTTAGATTTAAGTTCGGTACAAAATTTAACCCACAATTAAATTTTCCCAAAAAATTATAATTTTTTTATTCAAAAAGTATAACAAAATCTAGTGTTTTTTTAAAAAAAAAAAACTCTTGTTCATGTATTAAATGAGCTCCAAAAATTATAAAATTTTTATGACAATAGAATATCACATGAAAAAAAGAATCAACTTGATTGGGTCTTACTTCTAATTTTAATTGAAACAAAAATGAAAAGGTGAGGCTGTGAGATTTTAAAAAAAAATGTGACATATATAATCGTTAAGTAAAATGTTTGTACTGGATATAATGAATTTCGGAACATCTTTAAAATGAGTTCTCAACGTTCACCGAGCAATACCCACACACAAAGTTATAAACTGAACAGGACATCTTTAAATGTTCTTATAGATTGGCTAATGTACCATCAATAGGATGAATAATAAGCAATTTCATTCTCGTTTCATGTTTGATTCCCATCTTTTGAATAAGAAATTATGAATAGCTTATGGATACAAAACACACATTTGTGCCATTTAGAACTCGCTTCAAGATGTTAATATCTATGGGTGCGTTTGGATAGGTGTGGGAAGAAGGGAAGAAGGGAAGAAGTGGGAAGAAGTATTGGGAAGTGTGTAACTTTGTGAAGAGTTTGGATTGTTTATAATTTTTTTTCTTCTTCTTCCTTCTTCTTCTTCCTTCTTCCAACAATCCAAACACACCCTATATAAGAAAAAGATTTACCGCTTATAGTGAAATGACATGTTTTAATAATAATAATAATAATAATAATAATACCGACTTTAAAATGCAAGTATCAGTTTCAATAACATAAAACAGATTTTACATTAATTAATTTTAATTAGATTTACATAATTAAGTATTGCATAGAATAACAATTATTAATTCTCAACGTAATAGTAGTAGGTATAAATATTCATATTGATGTAAGATTTCTGCACGGGACTCGTGGTTTATATAAGTGCTCATGTGTTTATTTTATTTTTAGTACATTGAAATATTACATTTATTACGCTAAATCATAGAGTAATGCTAAAATCAAACATGTTTGATGTCAAATATGATTCCAACACAAATTATTAAAATTTTAAAAGGTCGGTCCAAACCACTCAATGTGATCTTCATATTAAAATTTTCTTAAAAATAAAATTTTATATTTTTTTTCAATTTTTTAACTATTTTTCGAGATTTTTAAAATTAGAGGGTCCATAATTAATTGGATTGAGAATTTTCTAAAATGTCAAAAAAAAATTTGGTCTGTAAGAATATTTTATTTTGAAGAATAAATTGAGCAGTTCAGATCGGTCGTTGTAATCTTAAAAATTAAAATTTGATCGTATTTGATGAGTATACCTGACAAACATATTCGACTCTAGCAACTCCCCTAAATTATCTGATCCAAATATATTTGTTCACTAGGTAGCCTCTATCCAGTGTATGTAAAAGAACTTCCATCAATTATAAATGAATGTCCTCTGATGGATCATTTTGTTTTTCCGAGCCGATTTGAATCCTGATAAATTATAAACGTTCACAATTTTAACCAAATGATATATTTTCAGATTATATAAAATAATAGAGGGTGGTTACTAGGGCTGTCAATTAAACCCGTTTATCCGTTTACTCAACCCGTACCGTACCGTATAAGATGGGTATGGATAAAGTTTTATTTTCGTTAAGTTAACGGGTACGGGTAAGGAAATTTTTCGTTAATTTAACGGGTACGGGTATGGGTAAAAGTTATTTCGTACCGTTTTCATAACGGGTAATTGCCACAATTAAAAAGATACAATTACATGATACATATGGCATCTTATATTGTATGATTGGTAAAAAAAAATTGCTAGATTTTATTTAAGATTTATAATTCTTTCCATTCAGTGTACGAAAAAATAAAAAAGCATAAATCTAAAATATTCGCCACCATTGTTGCATTTTATTAATATACTTATTGATATAATTTATTTATACAGAGTGTACAAATTTTATTATTATTATATCCATTTTTTACCGTTACCGTACCCGTACCGTTAATTCTTAACGGGTACGGGTAAGGTACGGGTAAAGCTATTTTTAACGGGTACGGATAGGGTACGGGTAAAGAAAATTTTAACGGGTACGGTAATGAAAATACCTTCTACCGTATCGTACCGTACCCATTGACAGCCCTAGTGGTTACTTCTTTTATCCGACAGTTTACGTTTTTGTCATGGATGCTTTTATAAATAGCAGAGATAATAGTTCACTACAGAGTTTACCTAAAATAATCAGAGAGAAAATGGAAGATTAAATTTGAAGTGGTGTTAGTCTCCTCTCTTTTTCTTAGGTCGCTAGCACCGATTAAAGAAAGTGGCATTTTCGATTTTCCTTTTCACCGAATTATTAGGCAACGATACAAATGTAGAGAAAAAGAGAATTTTGTTACAACTTGCAATTATAAGTCTTGCTTACAGAATACTGTGAAGGCGCCTTTTCTACCTTCCTTTTGTCCCGATACTCTTTTAATCACTTGAAAATACACTTGGCCGATGTCAACTCTTTCCCTCTCGAAATCTCTTTCCTTCTCCCCATTTCCATTTTGAGTCCCCAGACAGGCTACTTTTTATCAACACAATCCGATTCTTTAGTCGTATCTATCCTGGCGACTGTTAGCAGTCCACAATGGAGGCTAGTTTTAATATAAACCACCAATCTAACTTGGAAACCGGCCGAAAGCAGACTTCAAACAAGGAAAAGTTTTTCGTACTACTAACCCACTATCAATGGCTGTTCACGCATGCTAATTTTAGTTGCATACAATGTGACATTTACTGTTCACTTCTTGCTTGGTACCACAATTTTTACACTACCTTTTTACATGCAAGCGTATGATTTTTGTGGGCCAAACTGCAATATTCATATGCCGTTTTGATAATCAGATTAAAAAAATATGGATTTCAATCATTTCTTGGGAGCAGCTGATTTCTTTTTTCCTTTTTTTTTTGGGGGGGGGGGGGTTTGCGATCGATTTCTTCCATAATTATTTGTAACGAATCTGCCGTGATATATAGGTTAAATTGTTATGAGCAGGAACCAAATTCCAAATTAGTTCGAAACTATACTTCAATTCTAACTAGTTCGATTCGATCAAATTAAGAAGCAAACTCTTAACTGAGAATAACTCATTAATTTGAGTTCGATTCGTTTGGCACCCTAAAAAGAATGTTAAGAGTAAGGTTTGGTGCTTTATTTTTGAGTTGCCATTGATGTCGTATGTTAATTTTTTTTAATTAAAATTTAATCATTCGATCAAATTTAATCTTGTTCATTTTAATGACGGATAGATTATCATAAAATTTTATAATTTTCAAAATTCATTTGATACTTGATCAAGAGTCGAAATATAAATATATTAGAGCCAATCTATCATAGTTACTAGATTCATTCAATTCTGATCTCTTGATCAAGCATCAAATTAACTTAAAAAATTATAAAATATTTTAACAATACATCCTTTATTAAAACTGAACAAATCAATAGTTCGGATCAGGTCATTAATTTTTTTTATTTTGAATTAAAATATAAAAAAAAAGTAAATTGTGGCATTTGTGCAGGCCTAGAATTTTTTTTATTTTAAATTAAAATATAAAAAATAGATCGTGGCATTTGTCGCAGCATTTATAGAAGCAGGACACCGAAACCTTGCTAACTTTAAAGATATACAAGTACTCATTAATTTTCTAATAAATCTTACTACTGTGTTCAACAGTAATTTTCTTGTATGATGCTCACTAGTCACCACCATCACCATCACCATCATAATTTTCGTGACTTTGCTTTAGTTTAGGTTTTTTTTTCTTTTTTGCTGTTTTTTCTTTCTTACTATATAGTCCCTATCTAGTGTTTCAAAAAAAAATTAATAAAGAGGGAAATGGTAAAAAATACAATTAAAAAATATACATATAGTAGAGAATATCTATGGTGCATGCTAATGTACCAGAGTTCTGATGCATAATGATCCAAGTTCTTGGATCTGCTTCAAGATGGTCGATCCAAATCGTCCAAAATGATCTCTCTGTTGAAATCTCCTTGCTGACTAAAATTTTTATTTTTTATTTTTTAAAATTTTTTTTGAAATTTTAGAAAATTGATAATTTAATTCTTTTTCTGAACTGTTCAAAAATAATAATTTTTTAAAATATTAAAAAAAATACTTACAAATTTCGAAAAATATATATAATTTGGTCAGCGAGGAGATTTCAATAGGAGGATCAAATTGGATGATTTAGATCAGCCATCTTGAAGCAGATCCAAAAGTTTAAATTAGTATGCATCAGAACTTCGGTTAGTATGCACCATCGATATTGTACATATAGTATGTTTTAGACTCCTGTGAAGTTGAAAATTGGTCAATTGGCACCTCAATTGTTGTGGCACTTGCTACTAGAACTCTTTCCCATTTTTTTTTAAATAAAGAAATTAACACTCGTTGTCATTAGTTGAAACTTGAGACTACTGTAGTTTCTAAAAATATATACAGCGCAAAGGATTTGATCCCATTGACTTTCACCAAAATAGATTTGATTCCGCCGATCGAGTATTATGTCCTCCGAGGGCATTACCATTTCTTTTCTTTTTTGAAAGGCTTGACATCAAACCATGTTGAAGGTATATGTTTGTACTTGAGCAATGTAAAATTACACTCTACACAAAGAATCTTTCTTTTAGAGTCTACTCTACCAGACTACTGATGCTGACTAGAACATATAGGTCGATTCGATATTCTATACATGTACTACAATACAACGAATTCAATGGGACCAGCAGTTAAAGCAATCCTGTATCATTCGTCTTTTTATTGAAAAATACAGACACATAAACAAATACATTACTTCGTATCTTTAACGAGGAGAAATTCCAAAGATATTTATCAAAGTCATCGATCGAAAGCACCCAAAAAGTTATAAATGTCAAAATCAGTGGGTTCCTTCGAAACTAATAAGTATCTTTAAAATGCATGTAAAAACACAGACATGTTGGTCATATAATAAAGTTTTTTACACTCTCAGGGCCATTTGGATGGTATGGGGATAAGGAAGGAATAAGAATTTAGGAAGAAAATATTAGAAAGTGTGTAACTTTGGGAAGAGTGTTATTTCGGAAATAAAAAATGTTGTTTTGATGGTGAGTTAGGAATAAGCAAATTAATATTAATTTAAATAAATTATTAAAAATTATTATTTTAATATTAAATAAAGTACTAATTAAAGAGCACACACAATTTCATTTAGTTATTAGTATTTAGCTAATTTTATTGAAATTATGTATATATAATTGTTGGAAGAAGCTATTTTTAGGAAGAATTTATTTCTAGGAAGAAACTATTATTCGTTTTATTCCTAACTTGTTTGGATGCTTAGGAATAAGTTATTTCTTAAAAAAAAAAAACTATTCCTAGAAAAAAGCTATTCTTTTTTTATTCTCATACCATCCAAACGGCTTAGTACGTAATTTACTGATTTATACCATGTAATATTTCTAACAGAGACACAAGTTGTTCGATCAAGAAAACAAAGAGTTAGCTACACCTAAATGAGTGCGTGTAGCAACTTTTCTTAACGCTTCCGCGTGTTTAGCCCATCTAAGTATTTCCTGCCTGACACGGTTATCGACATGGGGTTTTGACCGTTTTGATACGTGCCAATTAAGATATTTAGCACGTATTTAAGGTTTTAGTACTAGACTACTAGTGTATAGATAAAATGAATATACAATGTGCATGTGAGAATATATAAATGATCTCTGTCAGGTAGAAAAATACTCATTTCGGCTCTGATTGGAAAGTAATTGAGTTGTTTTGACAGAAATTGATTTTAGTGGAAAAGAAATGATTTGATTTCAAAATGAAATCTATTGACCGTATGAGTGATAAGAATTTATCCGTAACCATAGAGAAGGACGATCGGATGTTCGAAATCAATTCTCATCAAATTTCTTCTGTTTAGATCGTATTTCGAGATGGAATTTGAGGGGAGTGAACTCCCATGAATACAATTTCCATTGTTAAATTATCTCATTTCTGATCAACTAATTTCCATTGTTAAATTATCTCATTTCGGATGTTCGAAATCAATTCTCATCAAATTTCTTCTGTTTAGATCGTATTTCGAGATGGAATTTGAGGGGAGTGAACTCCCATGAATACAATTTCCATTGTTAAAAAAAAAAAAAATCAGAATTCCAATTCCAAATCCGTCCTAAATCCCTTCCTTCCGATCAAGCTAGGCCTTAGGAGCCTGTTGTCATTTTGACATAGGTTCCCAAAATTGATGTCTTTTAGGAATTGGTACATCTGAGTTAGACGACTTAAAGTCACGTGGACCCATGTCAATATATTAAAAATCATTACACTTGAACTTGAATTAATTTTAAATTCATGAGCCTACCGAGATGAAATTTGTGAAATTCAGTATTTGAGATATACCATTTTAGTGGATTAAGGCGCATTTTTATTTAATAAAAGGAGAGGAGAAAAGTTTGTTCATAATTCTTTTATCATGAAATTGAATTTAAATTCTTAAATCATGTGTGAGATCGCAGGCTCAAATGTGGCTAGAATTTTTCACAGACAATTAATTTGAAATAAGTTGAGATGTTTGACCCTTATTTATCATCAATAAAATGAATAATGTTAGAAACAAACATATTTGACATCAGATGCGATCTGAAACACAACTATTGAAATTTTAAATGACTGATCCGAATCGTTCAATATGATCTTTATATTGAAATTATCTTGGAGACCAAATTTTACATTTTTTTCAATATTTGTAAGTATTTCTTTGAATTTTGTTTTTTAAAATTGAAGGTTCAAGAACAAACTAGATTGAGGATTGTTTAAAATTCTAAAAATATGAAAAGATTTGAAAAAAAAAATGTAAAATTTGATCTCTAAAGATATTTTATTATGGAGAATGAATTGAGCGATTCAGATTGTCTATTGTATTCTTAAAAATTGAGATCATATCGCATTTGACGAGTTCAAGTGTCAAATGCGTTTAACTCTAGTATTACTCCGATAAAATTATCAAATCGTATTAATTATCTAAATGATTTTTCACATCGTTGTTATCCATATTAACTAAGCATTTGATATTTTGATAGTTTGATAGTTTATTAATTAACCAAATCACGTGAACAATCAATATGCGGCCCCTCCGGAATGGAATTGACGAGCTTTGAACCAGAGACGCATGTTGGGTCCACTGCACGTTAACTGTGTCTCCCTGCTCAGAAACCGCCATTGACTTGTCATGAAAGATTGCAAAGCAGCCAAGCATATAGCATGGTGTGGCAATAGCTTATGCGCTGTCAGAATCGAAAATTCCATTGATATTTAGGCGTGAGTTTATTTTAGTTGTCTAACATGCCAATTTGGTTCTTGCTTTCTTTCTTAGGGCCTCTTCGTGTCCCTAGCGTTGTCTCTTGCTAGCTCAAGCATCTACCTCGGAGGCCGGAGGGACCTTTTTAACTTTTGAAAGTAGATAAATAGTCCGTGTTCCTTGAAGTATAATATATTTCTCATTTGGTCTTTAATAATATATATTCTGAAGCACGATCAGTTTGATTCGAAATAAATGTTGCAGTTTTCATCGTTTATGGTGAAAATGAATTAATTAATGACAAATTACTGATATACATAATAGTTCGTGTGGAGAACAATATTTATTTCGAATCAAACTATTATGTATATCAGTAATTTTTAGGCCTATTTCCGAGATTAAAAAAAAAGCAGTTTAGTCAATCTTCTTTCTCTTTCATTTATCTCCTTTAAAAGGACATCTTTCCTTACCCTAGAAGATGCTCCTCAAGTGGGATGGCTTAGAAAGTGAATTAAATTGACGCTTATGTCTCGTTTACTTTGGAACGTCTCTCTCCTGAATCAATTGTCAATTCGCGTCTTCAGAGTGTCTAATTTAATTTGGAAGCTTTCTTCTGTACATAATCATTTGATTTTGTAGTCTTTGTCAAAACAGATATTGGCATAGAAATATAACAAAATAAAATGTTATTTCTCAACGATCGTTGACCATATTCGTTGGTCTTTGGCGAAGAGTAAAATACATACATGCTTTAATTATATATCTGAAGTATCACATACCTTTCGGTTTAGACCCGGCATTCAAAATTGTGTCCCCGTTATGTAAATTTCTTTGAAAAATAACAATTGTAATCTGCAATTTTGCAATCACTCGCCGTTATTCGAACAAAATGAACACTTTAAATAGATATGAAATTAAAATAAACATAAACAAAAAAGTATTGTCATCTCTTGTTCAGATTTTTATATGCATATTCAAGTTATTTTATTGAACTTATTTATTTGTATGTATTTATTTTGATCATTTTTATATTCACATTCTCTACTTTATGTATTTATTTTGTTCAAACAATGACAAACGATGACAATACTGCAGATGACAGTAATTAATTTTTAATTTTTTTAGGTAAATGGATTGCTTAAATAAACAAATTATACACATGTTCTTACAGTTTAAGGCCCTAATCAAAATGGTTTTTTCACGGGATTTCAATTCAATTCAATTGATTTTATAGGATTTCGTTGGATCTAATTACATAGGAATCTTAACCAAATGACACCAAATCCGTTCATTTTGATCAAGAATTTTCCAATGAAATGAAATGAAATGAAATCCCATGTTAAAAAAATGAGATTTTGATCAGGGCCTAAATAAGTTTTTTTTTTCTACATATGTGCTTCACAGTTTAGATAAGTTGTCTAGAAAATTTGATGTAATTAATATGAGATTTTTTTTTTGCTATCAATCACGCATTAATAAAATTGAATTATTAATTTGTCAAACTCTTTTGTAGACGATCAATTGACTTTCAATTTGCAACAGACTTAATATACAATCAATCTAAACTAATAATAAATACATTTATAATTTTATTTTTAATATTTGACAACTATTTATTCAGTCGTCATGTTTGTTAATTAAAGAAAATATTTAATATAACCTATTCCTTGTTTGAGTCAATCTCAAGTAATTATGATGCTTGAATGATTAATATAATCTGCAATTATTAAATAAGGAATTGATTCCAATTAATCATATATTCACACATTTGAAACACATGGTAGGACAAATTTGATGGTTCGTGAAAAAAATTCTATCGTTAGCTTGTAATAATAATAATAATAATAATAATAATAATAATAACAATAATAAAAGTAAATTTAAATCTACGTTCGTCGTCAGACAAGCACTTTATGGCGTCCACAGCCATGACAAATAATACATTTATTCAAACTTTTAATCAGAGAGCAAACGAGTCATTAACCAATCAGAGCACAAACTAGTTATTAACCTTTTCCGGAAGACCAAAAGACAAGTGAACTCCAAAAGAAATACTTCTCTAAACGCCTGGACTTTGACCTTAATTTAATCGAAGAAAAAGATTAAGTTTCCTTATTTAGATTTAGCCGCTTAATTTCGTATTTTTAAGGGAGTAGACTATGACCTCGGTTCGACTAAAGTCACGGGATTTACGCCAGGGCAAAGGTCAAATGGCTAGTAATAAGAAAGTTATTTATTCATTAAATTTTGGGATATATTTAAAATCCTAATAATGAATTCTGCTCCAAAACATCAGAATGCACCCACTAAAGCACTAACACAAACAGCACGAATTATTAAAATAGAAGAAGAGATCTTAGCCATTCAAAAAATTGGTCACATGTACATGTATCATCACAAAAAAATAATAATAACTAAATAAAAATTGGTCACATGTCCTTCCAATTGTCATATTAGCAATAGTTGGCCATATTGACAACGGAGAGTATCCTCTGGATGGTTTAATACAACCATTCAGTGGATGTCTTTCGATCCGAGCTGTCCGATTTAATCTTAACGGTTAAAGTTTTTCGGACCAATCAATTCTGATATTATGTATGGGACATCCATAGCCGTTGAGATTAAATCAGACGGCTCAGATCAAAAGCGTCCAGTGGATGGCCATCGAGAAAATGCAGTTCCATATTGATAACTTGGCGATGGAAGTGTATTCTGGTTATACACGAACTGCAGCAAAAACCATCAAAATCTCATAAACTTTTTCTAAAATTCAGCAAATCACAATAATTAACTCTATTATATTTCCTTATTGTCACATCAATTAATATCAACATTTGTTACTTTTGGCGTGTAAATTTAGTAAAATCACAATAAAAATTATTTGCATTTAATCTTACAAATAATTATTATCATTTAACAGTATTTCGCACAAAATTATTGATTTTATATATCTTACAATAAGGAAAGAGAGAGCAATTGCATTGTAGATGATCGCAATAATATTGTTAGTGGCTGATTGGCTATATTGTTGGTTTCCGAAAAGTTTTCATTGCAGAGATATGGCAAGCAATATTTAAATAATGAACAGTGGAATGCATATAGAATACATTGTATAAAAATGCACGACATTTATTATTATTATTATTATTATTATTATTATTATTACTATTATTATATTTAAGGTAGACCATAAAGTAATGTCCATTTATAAATGAGATATAAAAAAATTTTAACAGCGGACATGAATTTTAAACCGAACTTGAATCATGATCATTCATCTTTGTACATGATTTTCGTTGAACAATCTGGATATATTAGAAAATTTTGTCCACAGTGATATCAAAAGAAGTGTTTTTAGTTTTGTAATTTTTTAAAAAAATGTTTCCAAAGGAAAAAGTACGTTGGCAACCACATTAAATTTAGGATGGTAACAACTGACAACTGAGCCGTTAATATATGAAAATCTCTGCTTGGAAAACCAATGTTTTTTCAAATCATATAAATTTTAAAGTAAACAAACTTAATTTTAGAAAATATGTCCCTAAGATATACATAATTATAATACGAATACGACAACTATTATATAATAACTGTCGAGATTGTCATAATGTATTCCTTTTTAAGAATTTTTATTTTTTTAATATCTCCTTTTTAAGAACTTACTGGAAATGGAGGGTAGATTCAATTTTTTTTTTCTTGAAGAACCGATCATTCAATTGTATTGAAGTAAGAACTTCATTTTTGCATAAAAATTGGAATATTTGCTTCGAAATTTCTGTAACATATGTCCAATTGTGACAGTAACAAAGCAAAAACCGTGTATCATCTAAAAAACATAAATGAGTGTGATACCCAATCTTTTGTTTTGTCACTTTTGTGGATTTCATTTCTTTTTCTCTTTGGATAAAAGATATCTTGTATGAGTAATATATATTTGTTTTCTTGTTGTCATACAGGAAATTTTTTCCCCCTTGAATTTAACTGTGGACAGCAAAAAAGATACTATTGTCACCCTATCTTTCTATTGAAAATAATTTACTTTTACTGATTCTATTATTTAAGAAAAATAAGTTGGTATAGACATAAATGACAATGCCAATTGACAGAATTAATACAGACATAAGTGGCTATGTTGTAAATCAATAATTAATCCTGCAAAATAATATGGTCTATGATATACATTAGGTAAAATTGGAGTGTACCTATAGGATGTATAGCCCTGCCGTGTACGCAATTTGCCACAGTGAACTTATTTATTTATTTATTTATTTTCCTGAAATAGGCCAAGTGAGACTGTGAGAGTGGGACTACATGCAACAGAAGAGAATGATCTGTCCGGTGATAGTGCAAGGGACTTTCTATTTTATTTTTTTGGATTACAATAATGCAAGATTCTGTGTAATATAATAAACAATAAACGGGTGGTAAGCTGTTGTAATCTCAAAAATAAACATTTTCCGCTTATATAAAAAGGGAAGGCACTAAAAACAAAGAATAATTGTCGCAATTTAATTTTTGTTCCTTACTCCTTAAATTGCCAATACAAAGCCCTTCAGACTCTCTTCAAAAGGAGTCCACAAGACCACAACTCCACACTCATTGATTGTCTCTGCTTCCGTATCTCCCTTAATCTTTCTCAGCCTCCCTTCCCCCACTCCCCTCACCAAATCTCCAAAGAAAATATATCAAAATTAAATATACCCAAAACCTTCCTCTCCTTGCCTCTCTTTCTAGCCAGTGAGTAGGTCTTGAAATGTCGGTTGAAGCCTTCGAGATAGCCGAAAACGGAGGTGCAAATCTCAAGGATGTCGACGATGATGGCCGCCCTAGGCGGACAGGTCTTGTTTACACGTCTATGTACTTGTATCCTTTTCTTATGAGTTTGTTTTCAATTTAAAAGCTCAAAATTTTGATAAGGTAAACTAGTAACAAGATTGGCCAACTTTCATACTTCTATTATTGAACTTGACCACACTTCTATTATTTTTTATTATCCTTTTTCCTTTATATTTCCGAGAAATTTTAGCACTTGAAATACACCACTATGCATTATAATAATATTAGTAACAGGCTAAAAGAGAGGTCCCAAGACCTTGGAAAAGCACAAAAAGAAAGAAAGAGAGAGAGACAATTAATACAACAACGCTTTGTTTCGTTTTTTTCAAAATAAAACTGGGTGGCGCTCCCACCTTCTTTCAAAAAAAAAAAAACAATTAATACAACAATCTCTTCTCCTTTGCCGTCGACAGAATCCAACTTTTCTTTTCCTGTCTCTTCGTTTTGTGCTTAGCAAATGTAATTTCTCCTTTTTAATTCCAGGGACATTAATAACTGCGAGTGCACATATCATAACTGCTGTGATTGGGTCCGGGGTTCTCTCCCTTGCATGGGCCATAGCTCAATTGGGCTGGATCATTGGGCCCACTGTTCTCATCGCTTTCTCTCTCATCACTTGGTTCTGTTCCAGTCTCCTCACTGACTGTTACCGTGCCCCTGACCCGGTACATGGCAAGAGGAACTATACCTATGGTGATGCCGTGCGCGCCTATCTAGGTACCCAAACCCATTTTTCTAAGTCAATTTGTGCAGAAATTTGTTGGGGTGGTGGTGGATTGTTGGTTGTAGTTTGAGAAAGTTGGGTGTTATTTATGTCAATTTGCACAGTTGAAAATTACTGATGTTATTATTATTTTTTTTTGTAATGTGGTTCTTAGGGGATGTGAAGTACAGATTTTGCTCACTGGCGCAGTATGTCAATCTGGTTGGAGTCACAATTGGGTATACTATTACCACCGCAATCAGCATGGGGTAAGCAACTATTACTTTCTCCACTTCCATTTTGAAGGAAAAAATTTATGTGCATAAATTTCTGAAGATTTAACATGAGTGAGAAAACGACAATATGCAATTAATATGTAACTTTTTTTAAATAATTAAATTCTGTATTGAATTCCGGAAGTCTTACATAATGGAAAATACACGAGTCATTAATATAGAAACTACTAAATAGTTTTTACTTATGAGTGAAATATAACAAATGATTTTTTTTTAATTTGTTTTATGAAAGAAGTATGATGGGTCCTAACATCCTATAAAGCTACATATGTGCTAGAATTTAACAAATGATTAATCTTCAATTTGGTCGATGTTTAAATTTATGTTTTGATTGAATGTCGGAACATTTAATATTACAGAATCTAGAATCTAGTCTACAATCAAAATTTCACTTTCAATAAAGTGATTGATCAACCCTCCATCTTGGAAGGTCCTATAAAACGTGGAATAATACCTTTTTCAAAAGAAAAAAATTGAAGAGAAAATAGCCTCTCTTTTTTCCAACTTTTTCGAGAATCTAGATTTTAATATACTTTTTTTTTGTAAAAGTTCACTTTGGGTGAACCATATGATTGATCCTTCGTCTGAGGATATTGTTGTTTGCAGCACAACCTAACCCTGCATGATATAAAAATCATATCCTTAGATTCCAATATACACAACTTATACATCATAGCTAGATTAAATTTGATTCTTACATATAATTTTAAATACAATAAATTGAAATTGGCCATTTATATTTTCCTTTTTCTAATATACAGGGCCGTGAAGCGGTCTAATTGCTTTCACCGGCAGGGTCACCAGGCTCCGTGCAAAGTATCGGACACTACAAATATGATTATATTTGCAGCTATTCAAATAGTTTTATCACAATTACCAAATTTTCATGAACTCTCACTGCTCTCTCTCGTTGCGGCTGTCATGTCAATCACCTACTCTTCCATCGGTCTTGCCCTCTCCATTGCAAAAATCGCAGGTTTACTACAAACTGAGGAAATTTTTCAGTTTGATCTTTTTGTTTCCACTAAATAAAAAAGATATATCTTGCGACTATTACTATAATTATCATGTTTGCAAATAATAATGAGACAAATTATTTGTGACCCTAAAAAAAGAATCCTCTATCGATCAGCTTCAATTTCAGTTTAGGGCTCCCAAAAAAAAAAAAGGAAAAGTAAAGTCTGGGAAAACAAATTAAGTTTTGAACAAGTTTTTAAAATCATAGATGGTAAGCATATTAAGTTTCTTTTTGGAATATTTTGTCCTTTGCCACTGTCACTTGATTCTCTTTATTCATCTTTACCTTTGCCTTTTGCAATCAATTAAAATAATAGGAGGAGGGCACGTCAGGACAACACTTACAGGAGTCACAGTTGGAGTCGATGTTAGTGGAAGTGAGAAGATTTGGAGAACATTTCAATCCCTTGGAGACATTGCATTTGCGTACTCTTATTCAAATGTTCTCATAGAAATTCAGGTAAGTTAAACCTAAGGGTGCTTTACCCAAAAAAAAAAAAAAGAAAGAAAAAAAATCAGCTAAGAAACATATAAGATGTACATGTGATTCATGAAGAAAATAAAGAGAACAGGACTCAATGCATTTCATTCTTATGTGCAGAGTGTATCAAGAACACTTGACAAATTGAATTTGGTTACAATGGCTGGTCAAATTACACTTTCTTACAAATGTTTCACCAAATATGTACTATTGATGATAATGATTGTTGGACATATTAAACATTTTGCACCCCATATTGGATGGGTAATGAATTAGAATACCTACTCTTGGAATTTAAAACTAATGTAGTGAGTAAAATTTGCTAAATTCTTGTACAGTAAATACGGACATGTTATTTATTGCTAACTTATCCATATACAAGGATAATTATGTTATCGAGCAAAACAAGCATCAAAATTTGTATACGAGTGCAACTTTTAGGTGAGAACATTTAATTATTATTACTTGGGGTACACTATGGCATTTAAGTAGGAACATTGTTAGTCATATAAATATAATTGAAGAGGCATGAAAAGGTAGGTCCATGGATGGGTCTAGGCTAAAACCATTGTACTCAGGTTGTGACAAAGCACCTATATATGGTCCTATCTAAGATTTTTATTTAATTGTATCAGATGAAAACAGTTAGTCATGTATTTATACTCCAAAGAGGCACAAGTGGCACAATATGCAACCCAGTTTATCTAAATTATCAACGGTATATCACAACCCAATTTGTACATGAGTCATTCTTCATTTTTCACGTTTTATTTGGATTAATAACTTATTCATAATCAATAAATTTTAATTAGGCATTAAGAATTATCTCTGCTTACCAGGATACATTAAAATCAAGTCCACCAGAGAACAAAGTAATGAAGAAGGCCACATCCATTGGCGTCTCTACAACAACTCTTTTCTACATGTTATGTGGTATGCTAGGGTATGCAGCATTTGGTAATGAGGCGCCTGGTAACTTCCTCACTGGATTTGGGTTCTATGATCCGTTCTGGCTGATTGACATTGGAAATATTTGCATTGCAATCCATCTAATCGGAGCTTACCAGGTATTATATATACAAGATAATTATTTTTGACAATATAAATGTTTCAACAAAGCATAGAATGCACAGATACAGTCTACTCAATGCACTCCATCAATTCTCATATTTCAGGTGTTTGCTCAGCCAATTTTCCAATTTTTTGAGAACTACATCTGCAATCGGTACCCAGAAAATGGATTCATTCACAGTGAGCGCATAATAAATATTCCCATCATTGGGAAATTCCCATTCAGTCCCTTCCGCCTGGTCTGGCGTACACTGTATGTCATAATCACCTCACTGGTGGCCATGATCTTCCCGTTCTTCAACGACTTCCTGGGATTGATTGGAGCACTATCCTTCTGGCCTTTGACAGTGTATTTTCCTGTAGAGATGTACAAGAAGCAGGCGCAGATTTCAAAGTTTTCCAAGACAGGGATTTGGTTGAATACTCTTAGTTCAGCTTGTCTCGTGGTTTCGATTCTTGCAGCTTGTGGGTCCGTGCAGGGCCTAGTTCAAGCACTTGCGCATTATAAGCCATTTAAGGTTTCATAAATCCTATCAGCAGATCAAACTTGAGGCCTTGCTGAAAGGCGTAATCAATTTCAAGTTAATGAATAAATTCTGATGCTAGGAAGTGTAATACTTAACTTATGTAAGAAATGCAAGTTTTAGGGTTATAATTAAACTGATATGATAATGTAATTGAGATGCAAAATGTCATTTCATGGCTTGAGAAATGCTGGGCACCAAATACATGTCAGTATCTGCTGCCATAAAAGATGCTGGTCTGCTGCTGCTATTCTGCCTATCCGATCAAAAGCACAAGAACTACATCACACTTTGATTTTTCAGTGGGAGACTTTTATATGATCAGACCATTCTGATTTGGATTGTTGTGCCACATTAAATACATTGTGATCATCGCTTGTATGGCAGCAGATGTGAAATCCCTATACATCTTAATTTAACCAGCTTTGACCCAGTTTTGAGTTCTTTGCCTCCTATACTAAACATGCTGCCTCCTAGAAAGAATTATCTGAGTGAATTGTGTGATATCGTGAGTCTACACATTAGTGACATATTCCAAAGGTTTTGCTTGATCCATTCTTACTTTCTAATTTGCGAGCATTCCGTCGCTTACATGTTTTTGGCATAAAAAGATTGCTACAACCAACTGCTGCATTTAGAACACAATGTAACAACTACTGCACTAGTTTCTGGTGAACGGTCTAAATAAAATGGAATGCACCAAGTTGATTATGCCAGTAAATATTCAGACTCTTTAAACCATGTTGACATGAAATAATACTGATACCAAGGAATTTTAGACATTTAGGCTGTACAAAGTGATTTTGGAAGGAAAAGAACGGAAAGTGAAGTACAAAAACGAGAGGAATGGAAAGTGAGCCTAGGCGAGTCTTTTCCAATACAGCTTAATTTTTGTTACCCTTGAGAAATCGGGGTGTACAAGAGGAAACACAAGTTAAATTACAAAACTTTTCTCATTCATTTATGATCTGTATGTAATGACCAAGGATAAAATAGTCAACTAGATCTTATATGCTGAACACAATCTCATTCCTTTCTCTTCCTTTCTTTACCTTTCTATTCCATTCTCTTCCATTATACGGTTCTGAGAGCAGCGAGGTCGTAGAGAAGTCTATTATTGCTAGATTAAAAGTAATCGACACAAGCCGAACAGTGCTTTTGCTTGTCTTATTTCCTTCTCGGCCGTTTTTTGCCTAATATGCACGGAAATTTTCTTGTTCGTTTGGAAGCCGTTGTAGCAAACAAAGGAACCTTAGAACATTTTCATTATTATGAAACTGTGAAGTACGAGAAGCATACAAGTGCTTCAGTAAATGGTTACAGCTTTACAGGTTGTTTCAATTATTTTAATTTTCAATGTGATTATAAAGGGAAATATTTTGTTCCAAATAAGAACAATCTAAGTTGATCCACAATTTTTGGTTATGTTGACAGTTCAACATAGAGACACTAGTTAAATTTGATAATTAAGACAACAACCATGTAGAAAGTTAATTATCACAGATGAACTTATTGTGTCAACCGTCTATAATAGTCACTTTTCCTACAGTAAGTCATTAGGCCCGAGCAGAAAAATTATTGACTCAAATAATTTTCCTTGTTACCAATAGAATTTATCTTGAATAAATTTAGAATAAAAAAACTGTTGAAGAGAAGAAGATGAGTCATTAGCACTCAGAAAACTCACAAGAAATTTTCTTTTACCAAAACCAGCAAATTTCCATAAATCTCATCCAAAGTTTTTAACTCACAACAAAACCAAACTTAAATTCAAAATACATCCAAACATGATTTCAGCTCTATTAAACACTACAAATATCTCAAACAAAAATGATTCATGATCTTATGGTCACATGCTGGCTTTACAGATCTCAACACCTTTCAGCGGTACTGCATATACAAAATAATAAAACGACTTCAAATCAACATGAAATTGAAGTGAAATAATAGAACTACAACTGTATAATATAGATTTATGTCTTTAATGAAATTGGAAGCTCAGTGCTACTTTTTTTTTCCAGACAAAGGAAACAAGAGATACTACAAAAATAACGCTAGTGCTAACCTTAAGCTTCAATTAGGCAATTTCAATTCAATATGTTAATCAAAGGCAAGATGCCAAGAGAATAATTATATACCTTGATGAAGCCAATTTGCTTGGCATTGCTACGGAAGCACTGACGGCAACACATCAGACCATACTTGCGAATAAGCGCATGGGGGTTGCCACACACACGGCTGTGGAATATAATATCACATCAAGTTAACATCGCAAGTAACCAATATTGAAACAATTCAATTACATGTATTCATCATTACAAGAACAATACCATCTCATATTACTTTTGAGGAGCAAATTGACTTGAAACTATTGGAAAACCATAAATTACTTCAAAATTTCAAGCAGCTTATGGTGTGTTAGGCACTTCTATTGATCACAAGTACATATAAATTAACAAACCTAAGATCCATATAATAGGGTGTACAACAGCGAATTTTGGTGACAGAAAACACATCAGAACGGTACTAACACAAGAAAAGATGTGAGAGAAGGATTGAGATGGATACCAAAGGCGAGATCCGGGACCGTAGTTCTTGGGATGCGAGTTCCAAACATTAGAGTGCCCCATTCTTCTTCAAATCTCGAATCAGCTCAAAACCCTAGCTCAGGATGCGAAGGCGGCGGAGAAGCGAGAAGAAATCCTGGCTAATGGAACCCTAAGCTTTTATAGTTTATAATCATCGCTAAATTTGATTTCGTTTTATAATTTGTCCCATTGACCAACTCAATTCTTTTGGGCTATTTTGGGCCTGTGTAGTTTTACTTCTTTTATGAATTCAACTTTTATAGCCTAATAACAACGATCATGATGGCGAATGATTATATTTGTTATTGTTCTTATTATTATTATTGTTGTTATCGGAATTCTGTCATGAATATTTTTTTTGTCTAAATATAAATTATTTAGTGAAAATGATAAATAGTTGTGATTATTATTCATGAGAGAATTACTCTATTATTATCTTTATTATTATTATTATTAATTTTATAATTTTATTTCTTCACCTATTATATATAATACAGCGATAATAATTAAAGATTAAATATATGTGGCGCCAAACTTGAGTTAAGAAACAATCATTCCCACTGTCCCACATGAAAATTTTCTTTCTTCTTAAAACGATTTTCAGAGTTTGTTCTTCGGGACTGGGAAGCCCATAAGTGGCTTAAAATGGCCCATGGGTTTGCTTATTAATGGTTTATACAGACCAACGATATTATTTTATATCTTTTTCTTTCTGTTTCACTTAGAATATTCATTTCTATCGTGGTCAATATCCTCAATACGTGTCTTTCCTCTTTGAATTCTCATTCATTAGTTATTACTTTTTTTCTACTAAAACAAAATAAATTTAGAATAAGCTTTTTACTTCTGGGTGCCTACCATATGTTCTTACATTCAAGAGTCGTTTCCCCTACAATAAAAATTTGAAATTATTATCTAAAAAATATGCAATTTAACGAAAACATCCGGTCACAAAAGATGGACCCGGTAATTCTCATATAGAATTGAAGTTAAACAAAGGTGTTAATTATGAAGTGTGTGTCTAACAATCGAAAGAGGCTGGGGTTTTTCAATATTAAGATGAAATTTCTCGCTGAAGTTGAGCAGTTTCCTAAGAGATACGTACAAAGCTAGTTCTTTTGTTTTTATTTATTGATGTTGTTAGAGGCTCTACAACATAACTGTGCTTAGGTTAGTGGATCGATTACAAATGTTTTCATTTACGATTATATTAGATAATTCCCAAAAAAAGGCTAGAAATCCTAAGTGATAAATCGTTCAAGTGTTATACATCGAACATTAATATACGAAGATGAATTTATCGAAGCAAGTAGTTAATTGGTAAATAGCTTGGATATACTTGATAAGAAAAAACTAACATTACGGCAATATTTTTGTTTTATTATTAGGCAAGTTTGCTCATGAAGATTGTATTGTTCACTGCGCATCCATTGGCACCTTTTCGTGTCATGTTTACATTTTTTTTCCCAAGTTTTTTTCTATTTAAACGTCAAAAACGCCACAAGATGTCTCCGAACAATCAAACTTAATTAGTAAGAGTGAAATGGCAAGGAAGGGAAGACCAAGCCGAGGCCGCAGAAAGATTGAGATAAAGAAAATAGAGAATGAGGAGGCACGTCATGTTTGCTTCTCCAAACGTAGAATTGGGGTGTTCACAAAGGCGAGTGAGCTTTCGACAATGTGTGGTGCTCAGGTAGCAGCTATTGTGTACTCGCCTTCAGGTACCGCCTACTCCTTCGGTAGTCCCTCTGTCAATTCGGTCGTCGATAGTTTCTTGACCCAGTCTCCGGTCAGTACTCTTGTCGATCCAACTCGTGAAGATGCCATTAACAAGTTGAACAAGGAGTACATGGAGGTATGTGAAAAGCTTGCTGCTGAGAAGCAAAAGAGGGCCATGCTAGAGGAGCGTGTGAAAGAAGTGGCCAAGGCGAAAGAGTTCGGGTGGCTTCAGAATATAGACCAACTTGGTGTAGATGAACTCAACCAGCTTCTTGCATCGCTCTACCGAGCGAAAAGCTCGTTGAATGCAAGGATCAACACTCTCTGGAGCCAAGGCCGTCCCATGGCTGCAAACATGGGTCTCCTTCATGGCCGTCCCATGGTTCCGTGGGCTCCACCCCCACGACCGTCAAGTAGCCCAGCTGGCGCCATTGTTGGAGCCATAAACTTCGCACCAAACCCGTTCAGGCCTGGCTCCCTCTAAGAATAATTTTAGTGATTCTGTAACAGAGTTTGCAGTGTGTTGAAGCAGGTTATAAGTGTTGTGTGCTTTTAAAGTTATCAATAATGGTTCCTGTTTTATATGGTTTAGTGTGAAGTGAGAATGTGTTGTACTTGTATGTTAGCTTGCGTTTGAATAAATCAACAAAAAAATTAAAAATAGAAGAAGTATTAGTTGCTATATTCCGTCATTTAAATTTAAAATTTTAATTTGCTATGCAATTCGCCCTGTACTTGTCGAGCCTTTCTTTTCCACGCTTATCTCTTTTTGAAAAATACATAGTACAAGAGGGTTGACCAGAAAATTACATTTTAGTTACTTTTATTTTAACTTTATTTTTTTCCTTTTACTTTTAGTTACAAATGTCGTCTTAATTTATAATTATGTTAGCAATGGGAAAGAAAAATCTTAGTTTCTTATTATAGCAATGAGAGTGTCCAGAGTGTTGTAAAATATTTTATATGTATATAAAATAATATAGAAATATTTAGGAGGAGAGTTTCTTAGAGAGTTTGAAAATATATTAAGGACGATTGTTTGATGAAAATATACACACTTTCGAATATTAAATAAATAAATATTGAGATATATTCTATGAAGTGAAATAGAATGAAATAACTTCAGATATAATTTTGAAAGAGTGAGACAAAAGAAAACTTAAAGCAAGCTTGTGCATCTCCTTCGCGAAGTACCTTGAACTCTGCCAAACAGATAAAGGGTTGTTTGGATCATATGCGAATAGGAGAATTTTTCTATTCCTAAGCATAAATTTATTATAAACAATTCAAACTCTTCACACAATTACACACTTTTCAATACTTTATGTCTAGAAATAGAAAATTCCTCCTATTCCTGAGCGATCCTAACGGCCCCAAAATTAAATGTGTCCCGAATAACACTGGTACAGAGCATCGAATTGCCAATATCTTACTTAATGGTAGTTGTTCTAATTTTTCGTATTTAGTCCTTATGCTTAATATTTACCGACGTTGTAGTTTTTTTTTATTGTTATTTTTGCTTGTTGGAAGTTTGAAATTAACATGAGACGGCAAGTGTAACTCTGTTATTTTGTATCTCAAAATTAGGCGGGCCAAAACTACTAGGCATGCCGCATGCACATTAGCACATAACAGACTACAATTTTCTATGTAAAAGAAAATTTGGGCCTCAAGCCCCAGAGGTGAAAAGTCATGTAGTCATGTGATCTGAATGTAGAGGCTTAATTAGACCATCTATGAAACCCCGATACTTCACATACTCATACATAGATATTCTCGTATCGAAATTTTTTAAATTTTCGTATTGCCGCAACTTCATCGTATCGGATACGATACTCGTACCTATATAGGAGATCATACTCGGTCTAATGCAAGTGCCACCATTAGTGATAGTCCAAAAATTCTAGGTCCTTGGCCAGTTTTTTGGAAGACCGTCCTAAAATGCAGACTGGACCAATCCTTTGAAGGACTTACGACGAACAAGGATCTAGAAGGGCTGGGTCTAATATTTTTCAAAAACGAACGTTGAAGGGCCGGATCCGACCTAGCCCTTCAATCGTAGCGACAATTTGATCATGATGATACATTAGAGATTAAAATACTATTAAAAAATTAAATGTTGTTGTTATATTAGACGGACTAGAAGGACCGGTCTCATATTTCAAAAAATAAACACATCTAATCAGGTCCATCTCAATCCTTTTTATCAACCCGATCTGACCCGATCCTTCTATCAAATCCTTCAAGTCCAGTCCTTTGAAATTCGGTCTGGACCTTCTGCCCTTCACTATCCACTGCCCAGTTGATCTGTTACGTATCAAGTCCATTGAACTAGCACTAGAAGACCAAAAAAATTAAAATCAACATTACTGTTCACTCAATTTTTGATAATAACTGTAAAAAATTTGAAATTTTAAAAATAACGTTGTAGGATTGACAGATTGACGAGACAACAAATTACTTGGATCAGCAAATGAAACGACGATCCAAAAAAAATAGATTCGAAAAAAAATTAAATATAAAAATAATATTAAAATATTAAAAAATATTTTGGTTTGCTTGGATGAATGCCGATCCAAACAAAAAATGAGAGCAAAAATTTTAGCATTTTTTAATTTAAATTTTGCTTTTTAGCTCTCAAAATTTTTGTTATTACAAAATATGTATAATTGTGATTACAATTTAAACATCTATTATAACAATATATGTATATAATTAAATTATGCATGTTAAATACATAATATTGTATATGTATATAATGCTTATTTTTGTTAGAGTTATGTCCTAGAAGTCAATAATTTAATGACTTAATTATTAGTTTATGTTATGGATGATATTTTTATCATCTGTTCCTAGGTTTATTATTGACAGATCATTCAGGTTGAGGATCTGAATTGTAGATCTCTGTGGGTCATTCTTTAGAATGACAATAATAAATCTAAACGGTCCATAATCTTGATAATTAACAAGGAACATTAATTATCATATAAGATTAGTATGCAAGTTAAGTGATGATTAAGTTCTACAAATCATAGGTAAAGAGTTACCAACTTAATTGCATATGTATATGTTATGGAACATAGTACAGGGCTTGATCCAATGAAATAAACATATGGATTGTGTTAAGTGTCATTGTTTATTTCGTTATGATTTTGGTTCTAAGTTTGAGATGTTTATCTTTTCCACATGAGGATAGGTTCAATAAATATTGTCTACCGCTGATTCCCGATAAGGGCTGCTATACGGACTTTATTTATGTTCTCTTGAATTGTGCGGGGAAAAGCTAATCATCAAGAAAACCGTATGTCCCTCATTAATTCACTTAGTGAGTGACGATATCTGTTTGGGCCCCTTGATGGAGTTGGATCGTATGCGCGCAACTAAGCGATCAACTCTAGATCAAGAAACGTATAATCTTCAAGAATGACACATTCCTATCTTGGATTATACGATGATATCGTGTGACATAAGAATCAAAATAGAGAAACATATTTATTCTCTTATGCAGGATTGAAATATTGTAGCAGTACACTATTTATGCGAATTGGGAGTCATAACGTGTTGCTAGATACCGCTTATGATTATTGGAATTAAATAACGATTTAATTCCATGGCCAACATAGCATAAATCCTCAAAGGGTCACACAAATAGGACATTAATCACACAGTGCATTATTTATTTATTCACAGCAGTAAGTTCTGTGGAAATATGATAAGATTGATTAATTAATTATATACCGTTGCGAACCGTTATAATTAATTAAGTCAATGGATCATATAGAAATAAATTAATGCATTAACTAATCCTAAAATAATTATTAATGAGTTAATAATTAATTTAGTTCAACACTTATCAATATAAATGGTTATATTGATTAATTGGGTCGTTATTTAAATAGCAAATATATAGCCCAATTAAAGAGCAAAGTTGAGGGACCTTAATTATATGAATTAATGGTCTAAATGAAGGGGTTAAATGGCCCATAAAGGCCCATTTCGTGGCTGCCCATTATGGTGGTAGGTGGGATGGCATAGTTGTAATTATGCAAGAGGTCAATTAGGTTTTGTGCTCTATATAAGGACCACTTATGAGAGCCTCCACCTAGACTTTTCTCTCTCCTCTCTTCCTCCCATTCTAGGCCGCCACCTTCCTCCTCTCTCCCTCTTATTTGCTCATGTGTTGAGCTATTTTCTCTCCACTAAATCAAGGTTGTTGATTGATGCAAGAGAGAAAACCATAGGGATTAGGCTTGTTCTTTGGGTATGCTAGCACGTACCTTGTAGAACGTGATTAATCCTCCTTGGTGGACTCGAGGGCGGTTACGAGACGTGGTGGAGACGGTGGAGAAGGCACGCCATCGATTCCCATGCCTTGGTCGAGCCCCGCGAATACGATTTTGCGGGAGGTATCGATTTCTCCTCTTTCTCTTTGTGTCTATTGCTTAAAGTACTAGATCTCGTGTTGCTTGTGTTTTAATTGGATTAATTAATAGTAATTAGTCACAAAATTAAAATTGGGCAATTTCCTAACAATTTTATACATATATATTATTATATATCATATATTTTATATATTAAATATATATTATTATTGTATATGATTAAAATAAATGATACATAATACATATATGTATAAAACTATTCAACATGCATAATTTAAGATATACATATATATATAAGATTTTTTATATACATATAAATATGTATGTGTAAAATTAAATACAAATAAAAGTATTAAGCATGTCATACTATAAATTATATTTAATTTTATACATATATTATATTTATAATTAGTGCATATTAAACTTTCTCTTATAATTATATATATTCGTAGAGAAAACATATGGTGTATTAGTAGTGCGGAATTTTCACTATGCACTATAGTGCATATTAAAGTTTCGGTGCATACTTATTCAAATTTTTGAATCTGACATTTTCAAACAAATCCAAGAGTTTGGGCCTCAAAAGAAGTGATGCTAGCCAATTGCCAGTATTTAGCTGGCCCTCTAAAGAAGTGATGCTAGCCAATTGGGCTGTTGCATTCTGGAAAGATAAACTGTATCAAGCCCTAATACAAGAATTGATCAGAAATAATTTTAGTTTGTACATTAATTGACATTAGGTTGTAAAGATTCCTTTTTTTTTTATCTCGGAGCAGCCTGTAACTACAAGTCAGTACCAATTACTCCATTCAAAACACCATTGGTCCTTTTAATTTTGTCCCTTATAGAAACTACAGTCTAAAAATTGTAAACTTTTAATCAACAATCTGGAGACAAATAATTATAGAATTTTTTTAAAAAAATCTGCAAGAGGGATTTTTAAGTTAAGCTTCAAGTTTATGACGACCGTAATTATATACCTTACATAAAACATAGAACAATGATTATAGTCGGTTGTAACCTTTTGCTCCATCTTTTCCCGTATATAAAAAGAAAAAGGATTTTGTAATTCTTCTTTCTTTATCCGGAATAAGTCGTGAAATTCGTCAAAATAATCTAAACAGACAAAACATTTGCATAAGAATTACGTATACGGACATTGAATTCGCTACATATTTAATTTTTTAATACAGTTTCAGATCAAATTTGCATAATATTTAGCAAGTTAATAAGCTATCCTGGCTGAACATCGTCAGGTTCGTGGAGTGTTGAACTCTGATGGCATGGACCAAAACAAACATTCAAAGACCGCAAAACCCATAATTGATAAATTGTAACTTTTTTACACTATTAGTCGGTGATAACCGACCATCAATTTATATAAAAAAATAAAACAAGAGGTTTACAAAATTATTACGAATAATTAAATATCATAATTAAGGCTTATATTTAACTAGCTAGGTTTCTTACATACCGAGCTAAATGTGTTAAATATTCCAAGTCGTGCACAAAGTAAACCAACCGTTGAAATATTCTTATTTAATTTTCTGACAAAAAAAAATCGAAGCTCTGTATGATTTGTGCATAATTGCATACCTGGAAACTAGCTATTACTCTGTCTCCTCTAATTGAAGCCGGTGCCTCATTTTGACAAAAATAAAATAAAATATAAATTATAATATAAAAAAATTAATCTCGCAGCCTCCTCTACTAACCATTGATCATTAATATAGAATTATAGATTTATAGCATGCCAGATTTGTAGCTGTTGGGCTACCAGACTGCCATTAGTGTTTCATTTTGTAGTTTGCATGTTTTTAATTTATGGGTGGAGGTGTTGGTTCAAGGTAATAGGCTAATAGCTAGCTAAGAAGCTTTCCAGACATACATTCCAGATCATTATAGGCCTAGCCTTGTATTTTACAAATTTGACTTTAGTTATGATCCTAACCTCTGCATCCATATCTTTAAAAAATCGCCTTGATTTTGTTAGACTGAAGAAATATAGAAGTCCACAGTCAAAGAGACCAGACTGTTTCTTGTTGTTGTTTTTTTTTTTTTTATTCCCATTTTCTGAAGTTTTAAATTATTAGATTTTGAACTGGGTTTCTGAAAGGCCCGGCAATGACTCCGAAAATATAAAAAAATGATAATTTGATATTTGCTAAATATCCTCCGGATTGGTTATCATTGAAATATAATTGACTCATTCTAGTATCATATATGAAAGTCTCTTTGAATTTGCTTTGATTATTGTTCTAATTTGGCATGCATGTGTGGGTGGCAGTTATTTCAGTTTTTTTAATTATATTCTGAAATTAAAAGAAAATTAAATATCGCCTCTTTTATCTCTTTTTTTTTTCTTGACGAGGATAGAGCAACTTCGTTATCATAGCAAGTGTAGTTCATTGTAAAGAAGGAAAGAAGTGAAAAAAAAGTATTGGAAATTGTATAACTTCGTAAAAAGTTTAGATTGTTTATAATAATTTATTCTCTTCTTTCATTCTTCCCAAATGGAATCCAAACGGAGCCTTCATTTTCTTTTCAATCTCTGTGTTCCTCTGATTTGAAGCACATATATTGAATTTAATAATTTTATATTTTCTTTTGATAGTTCCTTTCTGTATCAGAATTTTGCCAAAAATAAATATATGCAAAGAAAAAAGAGAATTAGACCTATATGCATGAGTTTAAGGTCTGCTCCAGAAACCATAATGGAATAGAACGAGAAGGAATGGGAGAGAGGTCCGTAAATTTTTTTAATAAACAAATTAAAAAACAAAATTTAACAGTAAACATGGATATTTAGATTTTGAACAATGAACATGGAAGAGCGTCCTGTCAATGGCGCTCCGGTAGCGGCGCCGGTGCCATTGGCGCAGAGGTGAAGATGCTGCTGAGAGTGGCGTGCGTTTGGTGGTTGTGGCTTTGCTTTGCTTCTTCATCGCGCCATTTGTCGTTACAATGGGTTGTGACTTGCTCCTGCGAGAAGAAGAGAGAGACAACTTCTCTCTTCTCTCATATTAAATGTGTTTCTAATCAGAGAGAAACATTCGGCTCCCTTGTCGCCCTCTTCTTGCCTCTCGAAATTAGCAACCTTGGCACCATGGATCCCGCCTTTTTTCCATCTATTGTACTTATTGAAGCAGTATTCCTTTCTCTCACCATTTCTCTCATCGATTAATAGAATCGAATAACAATAAAACCAAGGGAGAGAGAGTGAGAGAGAGGTAAGATAGCGATTGAGAACAAAATTCGAAACTGGCGGTGGCCATCGTTAGAGGGGGAGGTGGAAGCATCAGTGAGACTAGGCGACATGGGCAGTGGCTTAGTTTTGCTTCTAGCTTCTTCATCGCGCCGCAACCACCATACGCGTCACTCCCGGCGGCGTCTTCACGTCCGCGCTAATGGCACCGGCACCGCCGCCGGAGCGCCACTGATAAAGCGCTCTGCCATGTTTATTGCTCAAAATCTAAATATCCCATGTTTACTGTTAAATTTTCTTTTTCAAATTTGTTTATTTAAAAAATTTACGGGAGAGAGGTGGAGAGTAAAATTTTCACTCTCAAATTTGGCGTGACAAAAAAACAGCAATTGCATATAGAGTTCATCCTTCTTTTCCATCCATTCACCCTCTTTTTTATTATAAAATTTCATTCTAGAGCATGTTACACCACTGGACGGGATGCAGTCTGTTTCCACTCCATTTCATCACCTTCTCTGACTTCTTTTTGGAGCAGACCCTAAATATTTTTCCGTATCAAAAGACCTTAACATAAACTTCCCTCTAATATTTGTATAGGACATAGTTGCAGTGGTTCACAAGAATCGTCGAATCTCGACGGGTTAAGGTTTACGAACCATATGAATCTGATATTAATCACGGAATATCCATCAATGTATTGTCGATATGCAATGCAGTGGTACCGGAGAGAGTATAGTTCCCATAGTCGTCGTGCACCGCCAGCTGGGACAGTTTCTATAGTCACAGACTCACAGTTAACTAGCTTACCTATCATGTATGTTGTCATAGACTAGCGTGCTCGTGTGTCCGAATATGATCATAAGCTTTGGATGCTATTACTATTTTACTTTGTCACCTACTGTCAAGTACGTACTTTTTGGAAAAAAAATAAAAAAAAAGAACGAAGACTTTGGCATAGTATTCCTATTACATGTGTATTGAACTATTGATTTATAAATTTGGATGTATTGTGCAGTATCTTTGCAACAAAGCATAGGCAACAGCCAAATTAGTTATTAATTAAAAGCCAATTAAACTTCTGAGCTCTTTAAAAAAAATAATTTCAAAATTTGTCTCGATCGTTCAAAAGGCATGTTAGGAATCTGCCCCAGCCATAAAGTTCAAGATTAGCCGATAATTTTTCCAAGACCTTATTTAAGTATGCGTTGTTTCAATGGAACAATTTTTATAACTACAATTGATATTATATTAAAATTGATAATTAATTTATTAGTAAATATAATATTTCATGATTATTCCACGTGAATTTTATATAAATAGGGACCCCCAATGTGTGGCATCATAATGGACATATTTTTATTTAATTTATTATTTTTTTTACATAATATCGAATATCAAATAAAACTATTTAACAAAAATAGATATTTTGCATTTGGATAATTTCATTCGATAAATATTCTCCATAATTTCTTTCCTTATTTTTCAAAAAAAATGAATGCACATTCAAAATTTACCATTTGGAACCACAATCTTAGACTTTTATCTGGAGTTAACATTTAACCACGTATTCAATCAAGGTACAAAAATCAATGATACAGATTGCATATTAGAGAACTGGGTACACTTTTCAATTAAAAACTTTTACATTCTTGAATTGGTGCTTTTATAAGTAGTAGGGATAAATATGTAGGATGTTTATGGAATCTAAGTTAATATAAATATGCAGGACATTTATCGACTTTGATTTAATTTAAGGTATAAATAAAACACTTCTCTGTTTCCACAATGTTTTTTATCAGTCTCAACAGTGAATATAATAATTATAGTAACTACGCCGTTTAATACAAGTTAATTGTTCAAGGATGATAATAAATATACTGGTATATTCATTTTTTCTCGTCGTTTAAATAATACAACAAAACTGAATAAAGTCATTTTATACGAGTTAATTGTTTAAGAACGACAGTCATAATGGTATGGTATTCATGTTGTCAAGCAACCTTTTAAAAAAAAAAATACACTAAAAGCTAAAACTGTATAAGGTCATTTTTGTACGAGGAAATTATTCGAGGACGATAATGACTGAACATAATACGACGATAATATGACGATTCTTTTGAACTGTCAATCCAGTTATTATTTGTATATTACTTCTATCATCTATGCAGTGAACTACCTATTATTTAATTTAACGCAATAATTTATATACAAAAAATTCTCTGGATCGTGAGCTTGCAAAGTGGTAAAATTGCTGGCATCATAAGAGATCTGACCATACTAGCCTTCACTGACATACCAACGTGGACCCACCTGGTACCCTGACCCTGACAGCCCATTGCACGCTCATTGTCAGACCACCCCCATCCATTTCCCCTGAAATCATTTACCCATTCTACCATTCTGATCTCTTGAATTTTTCAAATTGCAGGGGATTGCGTTTATTATGGATTCGAATAAGAGAAATGAAAAAAATAATATAATAAAATCAATGGTCAAAGGTCAAATGTGATTAACGAGGCAAATGCAATGCGCTGTGGTCACGCTAATTTCCAGTCTGTTATATGTTCGAATCCAATGCATTATTCCAGATCAGCGGCACGCACCATACGCAGTCCGCCTTCGATCCGATAAGCCATAAGCTGTTTCTTATTGGATTCGGGTCCCACCTATTGGTATGATTCCAGAATCCCACTGTCGTTGTCTGGGAAGTGTAAATGCCTTTTAGTTTCAACGAGGTTTCGTTGGCCGACATAAAATTTATGCAAAATTTTGTGTTATTTTATCTGCTATAATTCAAATTATGAATTCATGTTGTTGCTTTTCGCTCGTATTTAATTGTATAAAACTGTGCGTACGTGATTGAACGATATTTTGTTATAGTCTTGAAGGCTTGATATAAGTTTGAAAGGTTTAAAAATCATTTATATAAAGATTCGGATAAGGCAGTTGCTTTGGAATGCTAACTTATAGCTACTGATATTTTTTTCGAGATCTTGACAGTAGCTATCAAGAAAATAGCTACTGATATTTCTAATGTAATTAGTATAGAAAGAAGAAAATTTATAATTGAAATTACTAGTGACGAATAAGTGTATGTTGCAAATTCTTCTAATAAAAAAAATAGTATAGATAATTGATTCTCCAATCCATGCATCAATGTGCCCTTACATATAGAAATATTAAGTACAATTTAGGTGATAAATATCACTCTGTATGATATTAGTTACTCCAAAAAAATAAAACAAATATAGATTTTATTACGGGAGTTGCTAGTGTCAAACATATAGGACACGTACACTTGTCCAACGCGATGAAATTTTAATTTTTAAAATTGGAATGGCCGATCCAAACCGCTCAAATTGTTCTGTGTTATAAAATCTTTATGGAGACCAAATTTTATATTTTTTCAAATTTTTTTACTATTTTTTTGGAATTTTTCAATATGCTCAGTCTAAAAAGTTCTGAACCCTTCAATTTTGAAAATTCGAAAAAAATAGTTAGAAAATATGAAAAAATATAAAAATTGATTATCAAAGATATTTTAATATAGAGATCATATTGAGCGGTTTGGATCGACCGTTTGAAATTTTAACGTGCTACATTTGGATCGTGTTTGACGTCTTATATGTTTGATTCTAACATTACTCTTTTATTACACGTTCAAAAAGTATGGCAGTGTACTTCTACTGTAGTTGAAATAATTACAGGGATCGTTATATTTTTCATTAAAATACACAACATCTAAGTATTAGACTATTAGTACTAACTGAAAATATTTTATGTGCTTATTAAGACGTTAATAATGATGCTAATTAAACATTAAATTGGATGCCCACTAGCGTCGGCAAGTAGAGTATGATTGAAACTCAACGTTATTAGGGCTGTATCATTTTATCGTTCGATTTTCGGTCACCGTGAATACAAGTTTGCAACAAACGCTATAAGATATATATATATATATATATATATATATATATATATATATATATATATATATATATATATATATATATATATGAGGAGCGTTCTGCTGCCCCCAAATTAGGATGCCCCAAGTTGTCACAAATCACGGGCCGTTAGATAAGTCTTGATGAGAGGTTCAGATGGAAATCTCTTTAAACAATTATGTCGCTGGGTAAAAGGGAAAGATAGAAGGAGAGAGAAAAACTCAGCCTCCGACAGCCTCTCTTCCTCGGTGGCAGCTCAGATCTCTCCTCTCCTTCAACTCTTCCTTCTCTTTCGCGTGCACGATTCGACCCCGATCGTTCTCCGATCTTCTCTATTTTCTACTAATTCGACCCCCATCGTTCTTATTTGAAACCCTAGGTTTTCCACCACCTCATTTATGTCGGTCAAGTGCAGAACTTTAAAGGTACGCCTTAGTCCCCTTGTTGATTGAACTTAATTTGTTGCATCCTTACAAGGAATAACTGAGGATTCAGTTGTTGAATTTGAAAGCAATGCTATTTTATCTTAAGTTTCTCTTGGATACTCTAGTTGGTTTATCTTAATTTCACCAATTTTTATTTAGAAAAGAAGTTCCTTTTCCTTCCTCTCTAGTCTCTAGTAAAGTTCATTTCTTATATTATATTTTATTAATTTCATTTTTGAAAAAAAAACTTCTTACACGACATAGGTTCTAGTCTTTAATTTGCCATCAATTTAGAAAAGGAAAGATAATAAGGGGATGATATAATGCATATTTGTACGCTCATCTATCAACTTTAGATAAACATCCAATAATAACAACAGCCATAGCCTCTGTTATACTAAATCTTATTGGAGACCTCATATGCCAGTTAATTTTGTCATCTCTTCAGCAGTTTTATCATGCTAATGCATCTTCAGTTGATAGGTTTTGTTAACTGTAATGAAAAATGAAATACATTAGTTGCATCCTCTTATTGCAATGTTATAAATTATAATCAAATGGTACTACAAATTTTAAACGATATCCTATCTATTGGTACCAATATCACCAATCATACCTATTTTGATCCATTCCTAGACAAGTTACAATGGTAGTTTCTTAACAGATGGGTATGTACGAGTTCAATTGATGAGTTCAATTAGTTACATTATTTATTGTCTATGATGTTTTAAAAATTCGCCAATAAATATGGATAAGCACCTAATATGTAGACACCTCATAAGTAGTCAAGTTGTATATAATTATACAATGCCATGTTGGAAGTCTATTTTATTTGTTTAATTCTATCTTTGGTTGTTGTTACAGATCTTGTCTTAGACATTGATAACTTGAATAACCATGGATTGCCCAAGGTCCTTCTTTCAAGGATCCAACATCTATCTCAGTGAATAACCATGGATTGCACAAGGTGCCGCTTTCAAGGATCTAACATCACCTCAGGTTGCATATTGGTCAAGACAATGATGGCCTGAAAGCAAGAAAATTCTAGAATGTTGTCAATCCGATTTTGTACTGATGATTGTATTGATAATGAATTATGATGTTCTATATTGTTTATCAGTTAGTTATAAATATATAATCAGTTTTGTTTTTTTAATCACATTCCTTTGTGATATTTATGATTTTTACATTTTTTTATATGTACGTTATTTCTTAGCATCATTTCTTAAAGGAAAAGATTAACTCGGAACAAGCTGAAAAATACTGATGTAACATACAAAGTATAAGAAAGTATAACAAAATTTTACATCAAGTCATCTTACATCAAGCTTACAACAAGTGAACCAGATTATATTTGATCAAATTTACCATATCTTACATTCTAGTTGAGGAAAATAAAATGCATATTCGATAACCAAAAATGTAACAGCAAAAATACTTGATACATCAACCTTACAACAAGTGAACCAGATTATATTTGATCAAGTTTACCATATCTTACATTCTAGTTGAGAAAAATAAAATGCATATTCGATAACCAAAAATGTAACAGCAAAAATACTTGATATCCTGACATTCAGCGAATACAAGTGGTACCTAGATAACAAATAAGAACCTATTTATCTGATGCCTAAGAGCATATTATGGTAAATAAAGAAAAAGAGTTACAAGAGGTACTTAGAGAACTATAAGAATCTATTTGGGCTACTCTTTTTTTTTTCTTTTGTAATTGTTGTTTCTCTTCGGCTCCGTTTGGATACATGTGGGAAGAAGGTGCGAGGATCTGAGGGAAAAACAGAAGACGCAGGAGAGGTGCGAAGCTCTTGCATCCTATCTAATGTTTTTGTATGCTTCTGGGACTGAATCTGGCTGGCATGTTCTCTTAATCTAGTTTAGTGAGATTTCTGGTACCTTCACGCTTCCAACTTCGTGAGTTCGTGAATAAAGCCCAGCTTGATTATAATCCCTATCAAGAAAATTCAATAAATAAAAGTTGGTAAATTTAAGATAAATCAATCATGGTATGTAAGAGAGAAAAAAGAGAAAGCTTAAGACAAAATAGCATCGTGTTCAAATTCAGCAACTGAACCCTCAGTTATTCCTTGTAAGGATGCAACAAATTATCTTTTCAATTAACAAGGAGACTAAGGCGTACCTCTATAGATCTGCACTTGACCGACATAAATGAGGTGGTGGAAAACCTAGGATTTCAAAAAAGAACGAGGGGGTCGAATCAATAGAAAATAGAGAAGATCGGAGAACGATCGGGGTCGAATCGTGCGCGCGAGAGAGAAGGAAGAGTTGAAGGAGAGGAGAGATCCGAGCTGCCACCGAGGAAGAGAGGCTGTCGGAGGCTGAGTTTTTCTCTCTCCTTCTATCTTTTCCCTTTTACCCAGCGACACAATTGTTTAAAGAGATTTCCATCTGAACCGCTCATCAAGACTTGATCTAACGGCCCGTGATTTGTGACAACTTGGGGCATCCTAATTTGGGGGCAGCGGAACGCTCCTATATATATATATATATATTTAAGAAACATCCAGGTCTTTGCCATTTAATTTTTTTTTTTTTGAAATTAAGATACATGGGAAGTTTAAATCCTTCACTTCTTTTAGACCATTTAGACTATCCTAGTATTTTTATCATTGAGTTTCTAAGCCACATGAGAGTTGTCAAGGTGATAAAAAAACACGTGATTCTGTTTCGGTTAAGTGAAACGGAACGAATAACATAACCCATTTTGATTCTGTTCCAATAACGAAACGTTGAATTATACCGTTTCGCCTCTTTTCAAACCGTTTCATATATAAATTCTGAAGTGGAACGAATAGCGAAATGATATTCTATACCGCTTCAAAAATGGAACGGTTAAAGAAATATAATTTTATACCGTGTTCCTTAGCGGAACAGGTTGTTTCGTACATTTCGGCCACGTTGCCGCATGCAAGATATAAATAATATTATGTTGACTTAGTACCCAACTTTAGCTATCATACCAAATTGTTTGCATTACGGTTATTTATATTTTGAAGTCATAAAATGTGAATTAATGTATATAATCATAAACAATTCTCTATTAACCTATGTCAACATACAGTGGCGGATCCAAATAGAATGGACCCAGGCACTTGCCTAGGGTTGTTTTTGGAAAATTAAGGACTCGGATAGTAGGATTTGAGAGATGCCCGGTATAAAAAATCATAGTGCCTGGGTTAATATTCAGAAAATATTGGGCATGCCTAAAAATAATGTGGTTTTTTAACTTTTTTATGTTTTTTGGTGATTGATAGCGAAGCAAAGATCATAAAAAAATGACTAGATTTATGAAAAAGATGATGTAATTTGTAATATTTCGATTATATATGTTTAGAATAACTTCGTTTATTAAATTTATTATTTATTTTAATTTTTTTATTTTATTATATTATAATTGTGCCTGAGCTAAAAAAATTTCTGAATCCGCCCCTGTCAACATATATTAACTTCCCACGGATGATTTAACGTAAAGTGTTATTATTACCCAGTTTCAAGTCTCCTCAATTTAAGATGTCGCGTAAATTAAAAATTGACCCAATAATCATAACTAGATTTTGCGTAGATATACTATTTTTAAACTTTTATTGAGAAGTACCATGGTTTCTTCTAACTTAACCTGATTGCTTGATATTTTTATTATTTTTTTCTCCTTCTCGTCGAACCTTCGCTTGAAATGTGTGTGTTTGGACGTAGAGTGAATAAGAATGAATAAGATATTTCACGAATAAAAATTGTGAATTAGAATTAAAAAAATTGTCTATTTATAAATAAGGAGATGTTATTTGGATGGTTAGTTGTGAATAAAAATAGAAAATAAACAATACAATATTTGATTTTATTTTGAAACTATTTTTCATCAGAAGAATGGATGAAAATAATATAATAATAATTTATATCTGTAAACTTTATCAAGTTTTCTGATTGAAGCCAATGACGTTATTAAATATTAAGAATTTTAGTTACTGCCGCCGCAATGGCCACGGCTGCAGTCGTTATCGTGCCATTGATCGAATGATTGATTGTTCCGGTATCGTCGGGGCAGTCACCTTGCTTGATTTTGACTTTCCTTTCTGTATTTTCTAAAGTTTCGATTCAGACGAAACGAAATTCGGATCCGCTGCCGCGCGACACAGCGTGTCGCGCGGTACGCTGGCCGTCTGATTAAGATTCAATGGACAAAGGAGCCCCGTGCATGTAACCTAGATTGATAGGCCCGTAAAAAGTGAACCGTCCGATCAAGATCAGACGGCTCGTAGTGCGCTACACGCTGTGTCGCGCAACAGCAGAGTCGGATTGGACGAAACGAGACACCTCAGGCGAACCGTTGCGTGCGCAGAAAAAGAAAACCTCATTGACAATGGCTGTGTCGCGCGGTACGCTGGCCGTCTGATTAAGATTCAATGGACAAAGGAGCCCCGTGCATGTAACCTAGATTGATAGGCCCGTAAAAAGTGAACCGTCCGATCAAGATCAGACGGCTCGTAGTGCGCTACACGCTGTGTCGCGCAACAGCAGAGTCGGATTGGACGAAACGAGACACCTCAGGCGAACCGTTGCGTGCGCAGAAAAAGAAAACCTCATTGACAATGTCATGCAGTCATTCGTGTAATGGGTCGTATATAAGTAGTTCTTGGACTTGCGGCACAATCATGCGGAACAAAGGAGGCTCTGGATGCATCATGCATGAGTGGATGATATTTTTTTCAGAGCATTATGCATGAGAGGATTTCGGTCCTATGCCATGAGCGGTTTTTCTTTTTTTTTTTTTGAATAAGCTGTGAGCGGATTTGAAACAAGTTGAGATCCGGGATGTGCACAGCCTGTATACAGCTGTATCCCAACAGCTTCCCCTTATCTCTGTACGTCTTCTCTCTCCTCTCACGCCATCCAATCCGGTCCGAAGTTCTAGGGTCAAATTTCCGTAGAGGTCCCTCAACTTTTGTTGTATTATACTATTTATAATGTTGCATCCGGAATTGAAAATTGGTTAGACTTTTTTTTTATTATTATACGTAGTGTAGCGATTCACGTATTTTTCATGGCAATCCGATTTTGGTGTAGCGCATCCAGAACCGTCTGATTTTGATCGGACGGTTTATTTTTTAGGACCTATCAATTTGTTATACTAGCATATACGCCCATCCAAATGTATGGGCAAATCTTACTTATTTAGAAGTAAATTCAAGTCAAATTTCTATCCAGCATTAAATCTTTCCATGATTCATATCATTTCCATGTTGGCAGCGTGGCTTAATGAAGGAAAATCAAACAACCAGACTTGCAATTAGAGAAAATTCATACAACTTTAAAAATTCATACAACCAGACTTGCAATTAGAGAAAATCAAACAATCCAAACTTGCAATGGCATGAAACCTGTAAAATAAAAATTTATGGTATGATACCGGCAATATATTAATATCCCATCGTGTTATTTAAGCCAACTACAACTTGTATGTCAGACCCCCAAAACTATCCCAATCAGTTCCGTTTCTCCATTCATCTTGTCCCCTTGACAAATACAATAATTAGAGAAAATTCATACAACTTTACCTAAAAAAAATAAAATGCATTACAAATTTTGTTATCAAATTACATTTCTTTTTATTATCTAACAATCACCGACCAATCAAGAGAGGTCAAATATCAAATGCAAGTTCGGAAATGGAACCAAAAACAGAACTGACTTGTACTGATTCTCAAAACAATGATGATCAAGATCTAAGCTCGACGGAGAAGTACCTCAAGGTCAAAACCAAAAATAATGTCCAACAAGCACATCATGATCCATCTTGTGTATCTAAGTTGTTAATTTATTTAGTAGAGCACGCTAACCACTAAAATACAAATAGTAACTTAAGGTCAGCAACCATTCAATTGTGCTAAAGTAAAAGTTCACAAAGTGGTAAATATTTCATAATTATATTATAAGCAAGAAAGCATCTTATGAAATAAATTATGTCGGATCCAACAACACCTGAAAAAAATAGAGAAATATAACATAAAATAAAATAAAATAAAATAGTACATGATTCACAACTAAGACATACCATATCCCTGTTAAAGCTACCCACAAAATCACTCTCTAACATATATCGACGACTCTGAGACAGGTTAGAGGATTGGAGCCAATCAGCTGCCAATCAACAAAAGAAAGCCTTTCACTACTTTCGAGGGGGTTATGTCTAATTAGAGATGACTTTTGAAGTACAAATACAAATATCGCAAGTTAAATAGGTACATTAAATCATGCAATAAATTTGAATCTTCTATAAAAAATATAGTAACGCCATATATTTCTCCATCATATTAATTGCATCCCTAAATAGTAGTCACTCAATTATCAATTAATTTCAATAAAAAAAATTATCAATTAATTCTATAATAAATTCAGCACATCCCCTAATATACGAAAATTAAAGCTACTAATTATGGAATGGTTTTCTGTACTAAAATGTTTTGCTATCTGCAATTGAATATTGTAATCTAGATATAACAAATATAGCTAATTTAGCAGTTAAGAATGCTAACTAAGGGAGAAAGTAAACTAAAGGATATCAACTAATAAGAATTCTATATACAAATACAGAAGTAAAAAGAGGAAACAATCAAATTAAGAAAGAATGAAAAACAAAAAAAAAATGATTTTGAGATGAAACAACCTTCAATCAACTGGTTTGAAATATGAATTTAGTTTGCTTTTTAAAATTGAACAACAATTTATGTATCCATACGAACTTTAATAAAGATGAAATATATCAATAAGATATTTGTGATAAAAAATGAAAAATAAAAAACAAAAATTGACATAAACCATATGCCATCGGCACAATATTAAACAAAATTAGCAAGAAAAAATCATTTATGCTTAAATCCCACAAATTTGAACAACAACTGAGATAACAAATTGGTATAACTATTAGTGTACTCTAGATCATTAGAAACATGGAAAGAGTACCTTGATTCAAGCTTCTTTTAAAATTCATCAATGAATTCAACAAAGCTCTTATTTTTTACATTGCTTCAAGTACTTTGCTTATGCAAGCTTCAATTTCTGCATTGAAAAAGAGAAAAATGAAGAAACTTATTCATAAAATTTAAAAGACTCATTTAAATCTAATTAACCTTATTATTGCTCAGTATACTAAGTCCATCAAGAAAAACAACAAGAAACGAATGTTGTGCCTTTTAAGATTAGTGTTATTGGTGGATATGTGCTAGTACAAGAAATACCTTAGTGTTACTGGTCAAAACAACATATCCATCACTGACACCAAACCATCTATCATGTCCAAAATTCAATGCATAAACAGGACATGAATCATATTACTATTGATCAAGTGATGGACTAATCTTGTCATATTTTTCTTATTTTTGACAACTTCTCAGAAAATTCAAACGTTAATCATCACTTGCGTGACCAGATCGGATCTGAATTCTCCTAGAATTTACAAACTGATAAACTCAATCAACTACAATATAATCCATATCTACAAATATTTCAACCAACAAGACCAAAATTAACTAAAACTTCTCAGAAAATAGAATCTAATTTCGATCACTAAAATCAAAACGAAGAAAAAACTAAAGAAAATCCGATCAGATCAGATCTAACCTTGTTCATTCCTAGCAGTGAACACAATCATACCTGTTTCCTCTGCCACGATGCACTCAGCAATACACGTGGGACAAGCGCTAGAGGTGGCGGTCGGTCGCCCCTTTTGAAGCACCACACCAATTTTGAACTCACCGCTTATACCCGGTTTGAGCTGATCTACCTTTATAAAAACATGTTTCCTCAACGCTGGCCTCTCATCTTACGTCGCCATAAAATGGAGATGGTGAAGATTTGCTAATGGATCGGAGGAGAGAAGGTGGGAGAAAGACAGGGTGAAGAGTAATTAGGTGTGAATCGAGGTAAACCCTACATAAGACTGGAACCGGAGAGAGAGAGAGAGGGGGCGGGGGGTGTGAGGTGAAGAACGGTGGTAGAGATCGAACAAATGAAAATCTCATTAGGAAGCAATAGTTCGGGAAAGAAATGAAAAGAAAAAAAAGTAAAAGGAAAGAACAGATATTACGCTCAGCTTTAATGAAGCGCAGAAAAAAAATGCTAGAGGCGAGAATCGAATCCAGTAGCACAATGATTAAATCCCAGCGCAATTCGCAGCGAAAATTAACATGTCTATATGAAAGGTTTAAACTTTTTTACTCGTTATTTAATCCAGACCACTGATCTGATTGGATCATAATCAATCTATGATCTATATTGCATTGGGTAAACAATTGTTTGCACCTTTGAACTCAAATTTGGATAGACCTTTAGACTGGTGCTTTTATAAGTAGTAAAGATGTACGGAGTTTTTCTTATCTATTATATCTTGATCAGACGGTCAAAATATCAGCGCGACACTACACCTGATTTCAATTTCTTTTTTTTTTCATGGGTATTTTCTGATCGAGTCGCTACTTCCCCCATTTAACGTTTTATGCGAAAAAGGAAGAACATGCCCTTGGGTGCGTTGCTACTTGTTAACTTGTTACTACAGCTGCTTCGTAAAAAAAAGGGTGATTTAGGTTTATGACACTAATAAAATTGAAAATTAGAAATATGTCATCACTAAATGTCAAATTATTTTTATGTCATCACTAAATGATAAAATTAGTTTCATGCCATCAATCAATTAATATGACCATTACGCCCTTTTAAATATGCCACCGTAAAATATTAAATAAAAAAATATGCCACTGCAAAAAAAATGATTCACTTTTTGCCACTATTAAATAATGAAAATCGGAGTTATGCCACTATAAATTGCAAAAAATAAATAATGTCTCAAAATTATATTTGCAAAAAATGAGATCATGGAACTAGTTATCATGAGTATTCGGGTAAAAAAATAATAAACGAAGCCTAATCTGATTAATCATGAGCATAGCATCTGCTTATTATAAAAAAATAATATGATATTATGACGTAGTGATATAAATCTGATTATAGTGGCATAAATCTGGTTAATTTATTCCTTTCGTCATTTTCCCCCTTTTATTTCGTTGATGACTTAGATCTTTAAGGGCAATTTGGGTATTTTAAAAGCTTAGAATGACTTATCTTTAATTAGAGTGGCATATCTCTAATTTGAGAAGAAATTTATGGCATCGAATCAATTTGACTATTTTATAGTGGCATAAAACTAATTTATTTTTTAAGAATGACATTTCTCTAATTGTTAATTTTCATGGTGTTATATATCAAATTATTCCAAAAACAATTGTTATTAACTTATTACAGAAGAGAGAGTTCTTTCTTTCTTTTGTTGAAAGTTTGAAAAGGATTGCATCAGATATTTATTGGGTGTGTTTGGATGAGCATGGAATAAGGAATAAGAATAAGGAATTTCGGTATGCGTGCTTATTCAAATTCCTTATTCTTATACTATGGTTTTATTAGTATAGGAATAAGGGTCGAAATTCCTTATTCTTGTGTTGTTTGGGTTGCACAAGAATAAGAATAAGCACGCATACCGAAATTTCTTATTCTTATTTCTTATTTCATGCTCATCCAAACACACCCATATGAATACCATGAGGCATGAGTGACCCGTGGAAAAAAGTCCATTTTAGTTTTTTATTGACCAACTCATCAAAATCAGTTCTATGCATGATGCATCAATATCATTAGGGATGCACAACGTGTCTAACGGCAGCAAAATAAAACATTTCGTTTGCCGTTCCGTTTCATCACGGTACATATCAAATAATTTCGTTATTCGTTTCGTTTTAACGAAACGTGGTGGAATGTATAAATTTGAACTATATTTCACCCAAACGTGTGACGATACATGTACCATTTACCGTTTTATCCCTGAAACATAATGGAATTTCATACTCGTTTACCATTCCGTTTGCACGGAACGCGCACAAAAAGGTATATGGTATACCGTTTGCACCCCTAAGACCAACAATTTTAAAAACGGAATTGCTTAGGACCATCCCAGAAATTATATCATCCCCATCATCCCCGATTTTTAGAAAGAGAAAACACGTGACATCCCCTTCCACGTACGCTGTCTCCCATTCTCCCGCGTGAACTAATCCATCCCCCCTCCCGCGTACATTGTCCCCCCTCCTCCCTCTCACGTACGCTGCCCCCCCTCCCCCCTCATCCCTCTCGCGTACGCTATCCCCCCACACTCCCTCTTCCTCTCCTACACACTTCATAACTGTTGAAGTTAATATAATTAAATGTTGAAGGTAATATCCTAACTGTTGAAGTTAACTCTCCGGCCAAGAATTTCATAATTCGAAAATCAAACTACACGCCACGAACATCCTCTATGTACTGTTGAAGTTAATATGTTATATATGTAACTGCTGAAGTTAATATATATAACTGTTGACGTTAATATATATAATTGTTGAAGTTATATGCGTAATTGTTGAAATTATATATGTAGCTGTTGAAGTTATATATGTAACTGTTGAAGTTAATATACATAACTGTTGAAGTTATATGTGTAACTGTTGAAATTATATATGTAGCTGTTGAAGTTATATTTGTAACTGTTGTATAATATGTTATATATGTAACTATTGAATTTAATATATATAACTGTTAAAGTTAATATATATAATTGTTGAACTTGGCATATTTAAATGTTGAAGGTAATGTTTGAAGTGGGCATATTTAAATTATTGAAGTTGACATATATATTAACTTCAACATTTAAATATGTTAACCTCAACAGTTAGAGTCAATATAGTGTGTGTGTGAGAGGGGAGGGGGGACGAGCGTACGCGACAGGGAGGGAAACAGAACGATTTTCAGAAATAGAAAACGCCTAGAGCCAAAAATAGAAAAAAACGCGTGGGGATAATGGGGATGATGAATATCGAGGATGATCCTTATCACCCCGTTTTAAAAATGCAAATTCTCAAATTCTCAATATTTTCAAACTGAAGTGGAAATGGAACAAAAACCAGATGAAGTAAGAAATGACAAATTAAGTAAGTTTTTTGCATATCTTTATGTAATACTTTTTTAGTTCTTTTAGCGATGAAGTTAAGTTTTCATGTTGAAAAACCAAGCCAAACCTCGATAAATACTTGGCTTTAATTTCAAAAGGTTTCTCAAAAAAAAAAAAAAAGGAACCAAACGAAAACAAAAATAAATTTAATTTGATGTTTTTGCCGGACCAGATTGATAATCAGTTCGCGGTAGAACCGTTCAAACATGTCCGTTAAACATAGCAAATTTCATAAAGAGGATCTATTATTTTTGTTAATAGCAATTAGTACGAGTTCGTTACTTTTAATCGGTCCATTCAATTTGATAATATTGGTTGATGAAGCTCTTTAATATGAATTGTTCGAATTAACTGAGGAAACGTTGAGTCAATGAGACTGTATAAATTGTACATAATTTATATTACCACGAACCCCATAATGCTACTTCGAATTATGTTTAGCGGCGTAGAATACATTTTCTGTTTTCTAAAGTTATATGTGTTTATTATCAACTTGTGCCTCTTTTGTAAAAGGGTTTGATCTATTTTTATTCGCACAATATATCATATTCCCTACTTGTGTCTTAATTAAGTATTTTCACTTCGTTGTGTCGTGATCTTGGCATGTTATTTTGTCAGAACTAGGGCGTTGTATCCTCATTTATGTGTTGTTCAATTTTGAAATTATTTGCTGTCGTTTTGTTTTGCTGGTTTGATAGTTAAATAGTTCTTTAGGGAGTTCACTAGTCTATTATTGTTTTATATTTTTTTAGACTTTTCTTCGACTCAATGAATTTGTTCTCTAGCTTTTAGAACACCTTTTGTTTTAATTAAATATCATATTTCCAACAAAAGAATCTTTTAGTTTTAGAGTTTTTTTATAACAAAATAATAACATGAAGCGTAGAGAAATAAATGTCCCGTGTAATGCTGGGAAAAATAATGAGATAGGTTAAAATCAACCATGACTGATGGATGGATCCATCAGCTGCGATTATATCTCAACTTTTGAAGCTCTAATGACTAATTTGAACCGTTCAATGTGTTCTCCATATTGAAATTTCATTGGAAACCAAATTTTACATTTTTTCCATTTTATTTACTATTTTTTTTAGATTTTAAAAAATCATAGTTATTGAAGGGTCCAGAATTGTTTAGTTTAAGAATTTTGTAAAATACCAAACAAATATTAAAAAAATTCTGAAAAATTTTTTTGGTCTCGAATGAGATTTCAATATAGAGAACACATTGAACGGTTCGGATCTACTGTTAGAATCTCGAAAATTAAAATTTAATCGTAGCTGACGGTCTCATCCGTCAGTCGCGACTGATTTTAGCCTATCTCAATAATAATTGAAGATCTTATATATTTGTAAATCAATTCACTTGATAATTTTATATATTGAAGCGTTCAAAGTAACATCCCAGCGATAACTCGTAATTTATGCAACTTCAAAACACTTCAATTTTAAATTGGTCACCATAAAACAGCTATTTCGGTCTAAGTCATCATAAAATTGTAAAATTTGATTTTACGTCACTGTTTATAAAATACATAAAAGTTTGATTTTGTCATTTCTTCATTTTGTTTATAAGTTTATAATTTTAGTTGTTTCAAACAATTTTTTTTATTTTATAGTAGACTAGTCCATTTTTTTTATTTCTTACGAGGTATAAACCAAAACGTTCCAAATTATAATGCAATAAAAAATTTTATCTCCCGGGAGGCAGTTGGTTTAATGCAAATTTGTTATTAACGCGTATATATATATATTGGAAAACTGGCGAATCACGTCAGTTTTAAACTCCACAGGTAAGAATGATACTCCGTTTGGATGGCTTCTTTTCGGAATAAAGAATAAGGAATAACCATTTTTTACCAATAAATTTATTTCTAACCATCCAAACTCTTCACAAAAGTTACACACTTCCCAATAAATTTATCCCTTCCCAATAAATTTCTTCCCTTCTTCCTACCTTATTCTCAACGCATTCAAACGGAGCCAGATTAGGTGAATTTTTCTCTACTTCCGAATTTATACGGTTTCAATGAAATTGGGATGATGGGGCATGCAAATAAATACTAGAGAAAAAAAAACGAAAAAAAAAAGCAAACATGCCATGAAATTACAGTCATTATATTGTTGGTTTATTAACTAGATAGAAAAATTTACGAGAAATATTAAACATATTAAACAATCTATCCACAGATTAAACACAAAAAGGTACGTGTTAATACTTATTACAATGCCCTTGTCAACCGTTGACGATGCTTAATAACAAACAGTAATATTTACAATTGGTAACCATTTTTAATTGGCAATATTAATGAACTTTTTGACTCTGAAAAATAGTAAACCAGCATCCGATCTATTGACTTTAAAGTCACTAAACAAATTAACTACACATATAATTAGTTAGCAGTTAGCTCCCTGTTTTCTATTAGTAACAGTTACTGTGTTCTAATTAGGATCCTTTAGTCTGGTGGTTAGCATCCTAAGAACAAACTAATTTTATAATGAACTCTACCTGCTTATCAATCCACTAATAAAGTAATGAAGTACACTAATAATATTACAAGAATATACAACTACAAGTGGGAATGTAATATAATGTACCTATTATATTATCCAATAGCAGGAGGTAGGTACACTATTACCCGATGGCCCGATCCCCTCCCAAAACGCCACCTATACAAAAGCCAATAAACAAATGGCCATCCGTGCAAAGTTTGGCTCATCCTCTTCCTATTATCATATTACTAACAATTATTATATTTTTATCTAATGAACATTCAACTTGATTATTTTTTATTTTCCTCGGTTAGGGGTGCCAGAAGAGCAACCACCATCAGACAGCTTACAGAAATGACTTGATCCTGTGTACCACCAAAGAATTACAATATTGTGTAGCAGGTTAATAAAATATGTCAAGTATTCATTTGAAATGTGGTCAGTTAGAAAACACACATAAAGTTATAATTGTTCCAGGGGCGAAGCCAGGATTTAATGACAAGGGGGGCCGAGGTCAAACTTCGAGTTACTCAGTCCACCGATCAATCTTAAATATGACTTTATAGTCTGTATACATCAAAACTATAGAGCAAAAAACTGAGATTACCTAGCTAGTAGACTATAGATACGGCGGAACCTCGGAGGTCGCTAAATGTGAGCAGAACTATAGGGCTAGAACCAGTGAACGGAGGCGAAAGGAAGCATGAGTGAACTTTTTTTTTTCCCGATTAGGGTTGCCGGTTGCGACAAGGAGAAAGGAATAGATATTTCCGATTTTAAGATTTAATTTCTCATTTCATTGCCACACTGACGGAGGAAAAAGGAAAGGTTGTTGGGTCTTGTTTTTTGTTGGGGGGCCCAAATTATAAAATCCCATATATAAGCATGTTTTTTAATAGTCGGTAAAAATATTTTCAAAAATCAAGGGTGGGCCAGGCCCTCCAGGGCCCCAGCGCTGCCTTCGCCCCTGAATTGTTCCGTTATAATGAACCTGAGCAGAAAAGAAGGATGAACAAGTAGGAATGAAAGAGCGATTATTTTATGCATGCGCTGGAACTGGACTGGACTCGGTTTCGTTAGGTTGGGTTGGGGTTGGCGCTGGAACGGATCCTGTAAAGCAGCTGCTGATCCAGCTCAGGCAGTCTCGTCGCAGTTTGCACGCTTCCACACCTCCTTTATTTAAATCGTTTTTTTATTTGTTTTTGTTTTTATAATACCTCTTTCTTTTACCAACACTTAACATCTTTTTTCTACCATGGAAGCCCCGCACCGTTGATTGTTATTCAGGTAATGTACACCGTTCTTTGTTACTTTTTGTGGCAACTTATTCTTTCATGTTTCTATTACGAATTTATGATTTCTATTATAATTTCACATCACATATATATTTAATTAATTAGATATATATTTTTATAGTTAGTCAATCAAATATTGTGATGTCATAATTGCAATCACATGTTAGATCAAAATTGAAGGTGAAATAATCTTTAAACGTGTCGTCGTAGTAAATAGAGTTTTACTAGAGTTACTTTAATAAGAAATGATTATTAATACATATATGTATATTATTTTGTTGTTTAAGTACTGCTACATTAAACACAATATAAACAAACTAATACATTATTTCAATTTATTTTCCTACAATTGGCCATGTTAAATTTGGTTTTGCGATCAAACATATCTACTAACTGAATTAATTTTTTGACGATTAGCACGAAGAAGAAAAAAACATAGTCATCGGGTAATATTTGAACGTTTAATAAGGCTCGAAGTTTAGTTAAAGTTGGTTAGCCAAAGTTATCTTTTTATCTTTCAATTGACATCTTATACACAAAATAGACCCATTGATTGTACTGATGAGACAATACTATACTTTCATTCTTACATATTCCATAACCATCATCATTCCAAAAACACCACAAGAGTTTCAAAAGAAAACTATAGATAATTAAATATCAATAAATTCAAAATGATTATTATATACAATATTACTATACACATAATTCATTGAGTTGCACAAAAAACTATAAATATTAGAATATTATTGTATAAAATCTATGTTCCTCATGCAGAATCTATTTTTGAGATTTATCTATATATGTAAGTTGTTCTTAATATTAAATTAAACATCTTTTATTATTGGAACTTCACACATATGAATTATAATTAATTTAATTATAATTTTATCTATAATTTAAAATATTATATACGACGAATATAAAAAAAACAAACCTCTTATCTATATAAAATACAGATAATAGATAACTTTAGAAACAAAAAAAAACATCATTTAATCATAATTCGGCTAGAAGGATCAAGGATGCAATTATGGTTCATAGTTTTAATTTATGTACCAGGTTCAGACGGCAGAGAGGTACATCAAAGACTGTACTCCAGCTATACAGTTCCAGGCTGGCAGCACTGGCCTCTTAATTAATCCCTCCAATCCAATTCTTATACCGAATCCGTCGCGCCTTTCCCTTCCCAATCTCCGCTTTTTCCTCCGCAGAAACCAATTTCCTTACAAGTACAAAACCGAAGCTCAAGTCGAAAGCAAAGGAAACAGAGGAGCTCGCACTTCTCAAATTTCCTCAATGGACCCGTGTCAGTTCGTACGGGTTCTCGTCGGAAACCTCTCGCTCAAACTCCCCGCCTCGCCTCGCCCCGTCGGCGCCGGCGCCGGAGTTCACCCTTCCTCCACCCCGTGCTATTGCAAGATCCGTCTCAACAAGCTCCCGTACCAAACTGCCCCGGCCCCACTCGTCGCCTCCGACTCTGACACCTCAGCTCCAGCTTCCTCCTCCACTCCTGCTGCCGTGTTTCACCTCTCCCAAGCCGATCTCGAGAAAATCTCTGGGAAATCTACTCTCTTCGGATCCACTCGCACTGCCCGGCTCAAAGTGGCGGTGTACTCCGGCCGAAGGGGGTCCACTTGTGGGGTCAGCTCTGGTAGGTTGCTTGGAAAGGTGACATTGCCTCTGGATCTGAAAGGAGCAGAGGGAAAAGCCATGGTTTTCCACAGTGGCTGGGTATCTGTTGGAAAGAAAACCAAGGGAGCTGCGGTCGAGTTAAATCTGACGGTTCGCGCTGAACCCGACCCGCGCTTCGTCTTCGAGTTCGCGGGTGAACCCGAGTGCAGCCCTCAAGTGCTCCAGGTGCAGGGCTCCATGAAGCAACCTATGTTTACATGCAAATTCAGCTGCCGCAATAACAGTGATCTCCACTTGAGATCTCGGTGAGTTTCTTAGTTTCTCAATCTCGTTGTGAATTCTAAATGTTTGATTTTGTAATGTGGTTTTCTGTCAGGATATATTTTATGTAGCTTTGCATTAAAATTTGTTAATTTAATAGAACAATTGATTAGTTTTATTTACTACGTCTGACAAAATTTTTATACATATTTTTCAGGTCAATGCAGTCTGATCATGGCAACAATTCGCGTAACTGGCTTCCAAACTTTGGGTCGGATCGTGAGAGAACGGTGAAGGAGCGCAAGGGCTGGTCGGTGACGGTACACGACCTCTCCGGCTCTCCAGTCGCGATGGCTTCGATGGTTACTCCCTTCGTTGCCTCACCCGGTTCAGACCGGGTCAGCCGATCTAACCCGGGCGCATGGCTCATACTTCGACCCGGTGACGGGACCTGGAAACCATGGGGCCGTCTCGAGGCCTGGCGTGAGAGAGTCGGAGCAACCGGCTCCTCTGATGGGTTAGGCTACCGCTTTGATCTCCTACCCGATAACTCTATGAACTCCAGCGTTTCTCTGATCGACTCTTCACTAAGTTCCTCCAAAGGTGGTAAATTCGCGATTGACTTAACGGGTACGGTTCCAATGAATAAAAACGGATCAAGGAGTGGGTCACCCGGTTGCAGCCCAAGAGGAAGTGGTGATTTCGGGTATGGACTGTGGCCGTTTGCGGGTTATCGGGGCTTCGTTATGTCCGCCACAGTTGATGGTGAAGGGAGGTGCTCCAAGCCAACCGTTGAGGTTGGAGTGAATCATGTCGGATGCGCTGAAGATGCGGCTGCTTTCGTGGCACTAGCTGCAGCCGTTGATCTTAGCATGGACGCTTGCAGATCGTTCTCTCATAAGCTGCGCAAGGAGTTGAGTCAGTCCAGTGATTCACTTTTGCGCTGAGGCCCAGAAATTTTGTGATATCAAATTTAGGTTTTGGGTGGCGGAGTGTGTTGGTGTTGGCGCGGTTGAAAACTGTACAAAAGCGAGTGGGTGTTTGTTTGCTTGTTTTTTTCTTTTTTTATTTGATCGTAGCCTTTTTTTTAACCTAGTTGTTAACTTTTATTGGGTGCATGCTGGTTTTCTGGGCGGCTTTTTGTGGGTTAGTGGTTGTAATTTTGTTAGTCTTCTAGGTGCTTTTTAAATGCTTAGAAGAGAAATGATTAGCGGTGTAATTTGTAAAATACTTATTGGCTTTTTATTGTGTTTTTTATTACATGGCTTGTGGGGATTGTTGATCACTTGTCGTAAAGCGAGAAGCCAAAGCCTGAAAAGCAGGGATTAAATTGCTTAAAGGCCAAGGTTTAGCTAGGTTCCTAGAGAAACTAAGCCTGGCAATTGATGGCATGTTGGTTTAGACGTTTAGTGGAGTAGCGTGATCCCACTTTCGTTTTTGGTTTTTTGAGGCATTCTGGTAAAAGTGCCAGGATTTAAGGGACCCAGGCACATGTTTTTGCCTCGCCAACTGCCCAATTACTATTTCAAAAATGGTACGGACCTTTCTGTTTCTGGAACCCACTAAATATTTTTGAAATGATTTGTTTGGATTTTGTGCCAAACTCCATTCTGAGAAGCATGAATTCTGGTTCCTTTTGCGTATACATCCGGTCCAAATAAAGTATTTAACTAAGCTGTAATCAATCAATTCTGTACAGGTTTTTTTTTTTTTTGATGATTGCCCATAGGCAATTCTGTACATGCTTTGGAGAGAAGGTGATATAATTATGACATTTTATGTTGATACAAAACGTATAATGTCGATGGGGTATGATGTAAATATTGTTCCAACCTGAAACATTCATGTTTAAAACTTTTTTTGATAGATGGTTCGTGACTCGTAGTGCAATAAATAACGAGACTTAATGCATAATGAATGTTGTAGGTACACGTCATGCAATCCGTATTTACTGCTATTCGAGTCCCCAAAAATATGGTACAGCCCTGCTGCTTCCGTAGCATCCCCACCTTGTATTTTATTTTTGTGGTTCTCAAAAAAAAAAATTTTTTTTTGTTTCTCTTGACTTGGTCTAGTATGATTGAATCTATATAATATATTCAATGCTAATATTAATATAATAAAAATATAAAACATTATTAAATTATAATTAAAGATAATAATAATAAAATATAGAGAAAATTTTTTCTGTGCCACCCCGAAGTTGCGAAATTCAGTTTTTGCCACCCGAAAGTTGAACAATCTGATTTTGCCACCCTAAAATGCAACTTTCTTCTCTAATTACCACTTTGTATTTTTTTATAATATAAAAACGATTTAAATAATAACACTGAAAATGTTTGACGATTGTACCCTGATCGAATTAGACCCCTTCCCTTAGTCATCCCATTCCCTTCGTGATCCCATCGAGTACGAACCAGAGTACCAGATCCATTAATCCCTTCTCTTCTCGCTAACCTCTCCCCACCTTACCTCCATGGCCTCACTGTTCGTGCAAAACCTGGAGCATGATAAATAAATTGTGCAAAACCTGTTCAGATCTCCTTTGTCTCACCATGTCCATACAACTTAAATCATAGTTCATACAATAAGCATTCATGGTATATAAATTGTGTAAAACTAAAAAAAGGAATTACATCACAACAAAGAAAAGCTTCCTTATTTCTTACAATAATCGTCTCTTCCATTTCTCTCAATTGCTTCCTTATTTCTTCTAATAAAAGAAAAAAAATCTGCAATTAAATTCAGAACAAAAGTAGCCTTGCTAAACATTAAACCCAAAGCATCTAAACAAAAAGAAAAAATTCCAATCCATCTGCGTACTTGTCCCCAAGGTAATCAAGGTTTGCAGGAAACGACTTTCTTCCATCACTGTTGATTTTACTGTTCTTGCCCGATTTGCAATGATATGAGTCGGTTATACTGGTTCCCTCACCACATGACTGATGGCTCAAACGGAAAGGCTGGATTTAGAGATTACCGTGCGAGAGAGAAAAACAACGAAGAGATCGATTGAGACTGGGTTCGATTGGGTTTTAATTGAACGGGTTCAAATGGACTGGGGGTATAATCCGGTGCAGGAGATATGTACAGTGAGGCCATGGAGGTAAGGTGGGGAGAGGTCAGCGAGAAGAGAAGGGATTAATGGGTCCTGTAGTCTGGTTCGTACTCATGGGATCACGAAGGGAATGGGATGACGAAGGGAAGGGGTCTAATTCGATCAAGGGTACAATCGTCAAATATTTTCAGTTTTATTATTTAAATCGTTTTTATATTATAAAAAAATACAAAGTGGCAATTAGAGAAGAAAGTCGTATTTTTAGGGTGGTAAAATCAAAAGGTTCAACTTTCGAGTGGCAAAAACTAAATTTCGCAACTTTGGAGTGGCACAGAAAAAATTTTCCCTAAAATGTAGAGAAAATTTTTAAAGAGATCAAGTATGATATTTGTTTTAAAAATTACATGTTTTATTAAAAAATAATTGTAGATAAGTATATTTAGGGCCTTAGGCGTGTCTAACATTAGAAACGGTGACGAAACTAGAGTTTTCATTAACCGTTTCGTTTCGGTGACAAAACTAACTTCAATTTCATTAATCGTTTCGCAGTGACGAAATTGTCGAAATTTACGTCTTTTTCGTGATTTTCATAAAATTCACGTAATTTCGTCCATTTTCATTGTTTCACTAAATCAGACGAAACTAAATTTTATTTCGTTAATCGTTTAGCTAGGACAAAACAAAACAAAACGAAGAACGGTTAAACTCGCTTTGTTTAAACTCGCTTTGTTTGAAGCCTTAAGTATATCATTCCGTACAAAAAGGGTCCGCATTTTGGTTTTACAAGAACTGCCATTGCCTACTTCCCAAACGAGTCTTAATCGCTGAGGCAGACATCATAAAATCGTCAATCGTCATCAGCTAGAACTATTTACTTAAAATCAGAATTTTAAAAAATCCACGTATTTTAGAATGAATCATCGTGATTATACTCGTGCAATTTATGTTAGAGAACTACACGTCTCATAAACAATAATATGTTCTCTCTATTTCAGAGAGAATTATTCTAGTCGCACATGTTTTTTTGTCATTGAACTTTTCGTTGTGTTATTTTTATTAGATATATTTTTTTACGACGGCATCTATTAGATACATTAAAATTCTAAACTCAAATAATCTGAACTGAAAACTATCATCTAATTGTGTTTCTATAAGTCAGTTTGCAATTTTAATTCTGTACATAAACAATTAACGATCCGAACTCAATTAATTTCTATTGTGCCTTAAGTTGTGGGAAGAACGAATAGAGTCATTTAGCATGATTTGGGCATTTGAATATTTGCAAAAGTCATTTTTTGTAGTATGATTCAAACATTCATAATGAACGGGCAGGATCTTGTCCACTATAACGGCGTTACTAAATGATGTGAATTAAGAGTTTAAAACTTTTAGATCAAAATCTGAAGAACAAATACTTGTTTCCGAAGCATGTTTAGTTGTATACAACTATACAATAAGTAGAATGCATGTATATATATGGACCATGCTTGCATCATCTTCATTAAAGTTTGCAAAGGACTTCAGTGTTAAACTTTTGAGGAATGGTGGTTGCTGGTTTTGGAAATAAAGTTTGGTGGGGTTATTAGGGTTATAAAGTGGTTGGGAAGGATGACGCATCGGAGGGCCAGCTGTTTCCTAGTGTTTTCTTTTTTTCTCATTTTTCAAATACTTTTTGTTGTAAACAATTTATTTAGGCATTTTTTTTTAATTTTTTACGAATTGGAGTTTGTCGCACAGCCTAAAAATGGCTATGGAGTCTGGATCCTTGGTTAGTTTATAATTTTTACTTTTCACATTGTTAAGGCAGTAATAATTAAATTAGATACAAATTGAAAAGATAACATATTGCCTAAGGGCTTTCTTTGCCAATAAAAAATAAAAAAAAAACAGATAAAAGAGAATATAAAAAGAAAATACTGCGGAGTGAGGTTGGTGAACAGACGGGCAACAGGCCAACAGCTGCCCTATATGGAAAGGTTCTTCAAAAAATATTTATACATTTTTTACAAGAAAAAAATGTTTCTTAAACCAAACTCAATAACTCATGCTGAAAAGTTCATAAAAGGATTGTTAAGGAAGTTGGAATCGGTATTCCGGGAGGGTTTTGGGGTAATATTAATAAAGTAATTCAAAGACTTTTTTTTTCTAAGTATTCTTCATGCCATTGTAAGTTTGTAACACATAGAAAAATGCACACGTACCTATCAATTTAGAATACATTTTCCATTAAGCTAGAATACACTTGCTTAAAGCGAATTGTAAACTGAAGGTTTAATTAGGTATAAACCTATATGCATATCTAACCTATAAGAATAATTTAGAGAATTAGATATATCGCAGCGGAAATGATCGAACGCCTAGACCCGCTTGTCGGAGTTTGGTTCTGTAGCCTTGTCTCTCTCCGTACGCGATCGGTACACCACAACCTCACGTTAGGGTTTGGCGTCACCTTCCACGCTTCCACTTGCCGGTCTCGACTCGTGTATGTGATCCGATGGCTTCCTCCCTCTCAGAAACTCTCCTCTCTTTCTGTGTGGAATATGCAGAACAACAGTTCCAAGAACCAGAGAGACGTTTCTGTTTAGAGGGGTATATATAGGAGTTGATCTGAACATATCATGTCCGTTCAGATCTTCGTCCCAGCGGTCCGCAGGCCCTGCCTGCGACCTACTGGGTCGTTCAGTATCTGCGGCCCGCAGGCCCAGCCTGCTACCCGCAGACGGCTCCACACACTTTTTCCAACACAAACACATCAGTATTATTATTTAAAGCAACAACGAGAATGAGCTTGCATCCTTTTTTACTTTAAATTGCTAATTTCGATCAAATTAAATGTTTAAACCGTTAGACTCGGTATTTGAATTTAGTGAAAATTATTATATAAAAATTCGACTTTTGGTGTCTGCATTCTTCTAAATTTATTTGCACCGAGATGAAACAAAAAAGAAATAGTTATTGAATTAAAACGCATGTGATATTTGAAAGACGAGATCTGTGGACAACTATAATATTTCCATTTATAAATTATAAATGAGGAAATCGTAACATGGTTATGTTCTATTTATTTTGGATAAGGCCGTACTCGTGTCGCTACGTCAATAGAATCTTCATAGCAGATTTGTTATATAGCTTACAAGTCCGCATGATGCAGTTAATTTATATTCCTCATTGATAATATGGCACTTAAATTCGAATTCCATGGATCTGAGCAGTTTCCCAAATCATGCACTTTTCTTTGACAATTTTCAATTTTATATTTTGATTATAATGCAACGGGGATCCTTTTTTTTAAAAAAAAAAATACCAACAGCTGAATTTTATTTCATACTTATATTTGTTTTTGAATATACGTGCAATGATTTCGTTTCTATAAACAAAAATGATGCATTAAGAAATGCTTCTCCAAACCTAGAAAAATAATTTACCAGTACTACTAAATGTACTGATTAGCTGAGTGCATTTTGGTTATAGAAACACATATGACTCCCAGCTCCGGTACTATCTTTTCAAAATTGCCCTGTACCATCTCAGAGGTAATTACATTTTGCACTGATGAAGATAAACTTGCGTTTCTTTTTAACAAGAATTGTTCCTTTTCTGGAACATAGATTGTACAATGGTATGGAGTATTTGCAATGATAAATATCACGATGCTGGTACCCGTTACAAAGGATCGAATAAATGCTGATCTACTTGTCTTAGGAACGCTCAAAGTGATGCTGTTCATCTTAACTCATCATTGATTTTTCATCAGTTGTTCGGGTGATGCGCGCGCATCATTCCCAGATGACTCTGTGCTAAGAAATTCAGTGAAAACTTCAAAGCTAAAATTGTTTTGTTTCAACGTCGATTCTGCACTCAGTAATGTATCCATGTGGTGCCGTTGCAGATGCTAAGTACAATTTAGGAAAAAGACATCAAATATATTATGAAAATTATTGTTGTGTTTTTGCGAGAAACACAGTAGAATATTGATAGAAATTTGGATTTTGGATGTCTTGCTCTTCTTTTGTTTTTTGTTCGAGTTGCAAGTTATATTGACATATTTCCATTATGCAGAAAATGGTGTCACGTCTTTTGTGCTCAACTTGTTGATTGTATTTTCACTTGATATACTTAAAAAGAGAAAAATACACAAGATCTTTTGTTATTCTACGGATGAAATGTTGCTTTCCAATACAGCTATACTGTTCGGTATAAAAGGGACTGACATATAGAACGAATAAATACATAGGGGCAGTGGAGTGTTCGGCTCAATTTAGCTAAACCAACACCAAAAAATTCCTAATTATTTGCACTGTAGCATTTTGTGCAACAAATTAGCTTGGAAGATGACGGACAGCTAGGCGTCTCCTTGCTAAATTTTCAAATAAAGGCGCAAGCGACACCAAATTTAAGTGGAAATTGTAGGGTTTGAAATTTGGGGGTCCGAAAAGTCAAATCAATAACAAATAATTGTTACTTAACAATATCAATTTCATTGACATATCTTAAATTCACGTCTCTTGTGTAAATTCATTTCTAACTAAAGTAAAAAAGTTGTTGGCACCATAATTATTAAAACTAGAAAGCAAACCTTTTTACCTTCGGAAGCAAAATCTTGCATAATTGGCAACACAAATGGTCATATAGGTAAAGGTTTCAATGCGGGACCAACAGTGTCCGAATTTGAGTAGTTCAAAAGGGGACATAATTTTGGGTTTGAAGGCAATAGACTACTAAACTAAATTAAATGCACCATTGAGTCGTACCGGTTGGTATGCGCAAAAGAACTCATTACTTTTCCAGTCTGTATCTGGGCCCTCTCAGATCTTCTCATTATCACTCTCTCTAAAAGCTAAATACCTTAAGTTGTAGATAAGTTGGTACAAGGTGGGTCCAAATCAAGTGTTTAATTTCAAGTAAGAGAACGTACTTGGGAATTTTTAATAAGGTGATAATGATGATACAAGGAAGCACTGGTTTTCAAATTAGGCATTGTGATAACTATGATTTTAGAGAATGAATTTGTTACTCTCTTCCTTATACTACTGGTCCTGATTATTTTTAAGTGCGAGTGAACTTGGGGATTTTGGTCAAAAGAGGTATTTTTTATGTATAAATTATGAACGTGGGAGCTATGAACCGCTGCATTTAATCAAACTGTATGAAATCTAAGTATCTAACTGTCTATTTTTAGACATTAGAAGGTATAATGCGGAATGGGCCTAAAATAGACCTGATCAAAATACCGATATAAAAGTCAGTGTTCATGGGAGCTTAAAAAAAAGGCTAGTCAATACCTAAGCGGGTCAAAAGATCCAAGCCCATTCAACAAATCAGCCTACGGACAAGCTCATGGGTGTCCGGTCTACAAATAGGCGTAACCATGCGAAAATTTTCACACAATTTTGAAAGAAAATTGATTAGTGCGATCGTACTAAATCGCACGTCATCGCATCTCTGTGCAGTTATAGTGCCTCAGTTGCGGTCCCTCACCCAACGCACCTATATCATAGTTAAATGTTTAATTTGGCAAGTACAAATGCTCCATAATTTGTGTATAAATATTCAGTCAGTTACAACAAAAAGTATAAATTTTGTAAGAAAAAAACAGATTTTTATTAAGTACAAATATTTAGTTTAGTAAGTACAAATGTTCAGTTGGGTAAGTACAAATATGCTGTTAATTGAGTATAAATATTTAGTTAGTTGCAAAAAAAATATATATATATAAATGTTATAAGCAAAAATGTTTATTTGGATAAATACAAATGTTTAATTTAGTAAGTACTAAGTACAAATGTTCAGTTTAGTAATATTACATATAAATGTTCAGTTTATTAAGTATTACTTTCGATTTTTTTAATAGGTTCAATGTCAAGTGAAGGGATCACGAACCGAGCAAAAAACATATGAAAAAATTAGAAAGAGTCATGAACCGGTTCAGTTCAAATTAAATTTTTTTCGACTCTGCCCTTAAAGCATCTCTCTCTAATAAAGCTATTAATTGACGCATTTAACTTAAACACTTTTGATTATTAAACTGGACATATATAATAGATACCTGCTGGTCATGCGAGACTCATGCGCGTGCGCCATCTGTTCAGCGATGTCGCGCGATAGTAAATCTATCCTGATTTTGATACAAATAAGAATTCTAATAACATACTGTTTAAATATGAATCTTATTACTTTATTGTAATGTTCGAATTTGAAAGTCCACGCTAATGTCGAACTTTCGAAGACCGACATTACGAAGAAAATATGATCATCAGACTTTCAAAGTTTGACATTAGAGGGAAAAAAAAGCCAAAATCAGACTTCAAAATAAGGAATCACGTCATCGGCTGACTTTTATGGTTAGCAGAGTGTTAATTTTCAATTTGAACCGTCTGATCAATGATGGATATCCCGTAAATAATACTAAATTGGTAGGTCTGAAAAAATTTAACCGTTGAAATTAGATCAGACGGTTCAGATCGAGTTGGCACTCTCTGCTGACCTCAAAACAACGTATCAGGAAAAAAAAGAAAACAATTCTTATCCTTGTTATTCCACATTTCAGTTTTTCTGCCCAAAATCCTTTTTATTTTACAATTTTAATTAATTAATTATTTAATCATAAAAAAATGACGAGAAGTTTTAGAAATGATGGATTTTTTTACTTATTGTTATTGTTAACAATAAACAAAGATAACAAAAAAAAAAAAATGAAAGATGCAATTGTGCTAAAAATTAAAAGTGGAGACTGATAGTAATATTCCCTTCATTCTTGTGTGTGTTTGTGTTTGCGGTTTTTTTTTTCTTTACAAAAAAGTCAGCAGATGGAAAGAAAATAACCAGGGGTGTCAAACGTGCTCAAAAATCACGGAAACAATCTATGTCGTTATTGTGTCACATACTGTTCCGTTAAAAAGACGGTATAATTTCTAGTGTCATTAACCGTTCCATTTCGATTAAACGAAACGGCATAACCATAAATGCCGTACCGTTGACACCCCTAAAAACAACCAGCAGATGGAAAAGGTAAGGTAGCGGTGGACTTAGAATACTGAACAAGCATGAACTTAATATCATACTAGTTCTAATCTTGCGCGTTGCGCGATTCATCCCAATCCGAAAGTGTTATGAAACGATTTACCAATGAGTGCAGATACGGTATGGAAGCGTAAGATTTTTTTTGCAAGCAATCAAAAGATAATTGATATAATTTTTTCAATGCATAATGGTGGGATTCTAATAGCACCTAACGACCTTCGTGATATCTCCATGAAATTTGAAAAAAGTGACAATGCTTCATTTAAGTCTCCGTCTCCAAATACTTACACCTACATTGACAATGACATGCAAAACTGAAAGGTATCTTCATCAAAGTCGCAATAAAGTTGATATTGAGTATTAATATAAAGCGAAAATAGTAAGTTCTCTAATCAATCCCATTGCATTGGTTAGTTATCTCTGCTCTCCTTTATGTTTGAGGGATTGAATAACTACTTATTTCAGTTTGATGCCAGCATTTTTGATAGAAGAAAAATAAATATTTCAGTTTGATGCCAGCATTTTTGAAGAAAAAGCAACCATTATTTCCACACACAAATTTGATAGAAGAAAAATAAATAATAACAATGGCGGACTGTGAATCGAGTTCAACTGAAAATAAAAGATACAAATTAAGAACACGGGACATGGACTCCGCATGGACATGGCAGGCAATGAATGACGACCGTCTGGTGTCCTTTTAAACAAGTGTGACAGTAAAAAATGTCCTCTCCACGAACAACTCAGACGAATGAAAAATTTTATAAGTCATTTTGCCTTTAAGAACTCTCATACCTTAATTTTATCAATTATTAGTTGACCCACGGTTAATTAGTTTGTATTTAACGGCATACAAATTTCACCTAACTACGGATTGACACATTGGTAAAGAATTTTCTTTTCACCTAACTAAAGGCATGCATATTTTTTCTCCTGGCTTCTTGCGATTCAATTGATGATCAAATAAAAGAAATGCATTAATGTAGCCAAGATTTTTGTCAAAATACCTGGAGCACACGAATCAATTTCTTGATGTGCTTTGCAATTTGATACCAAATCGAACACCAACTCAAACAGAAGTAAGTACCCTTGGTCCCTCATGCCTAACTACAGAAATAAAATTCCAAAATCAGAAGGAATAATAGAGGCTTCAATCAAGACGAATTAGGTAGAAAGAAACACGAAAAATATATAAGTTCCATCATTTCCTAAACTATATCCTTTTTGACTTATTGTAATAATACTTGACGTAAATTACTTTAATGAGTAACAAAAATGACTTATCTAAAATCAATTTTGGCTAAGAACGGTTCAATAGTGTGAGATAGCAAGGTTGGGAAATAATTGAAAAAAAAATACCAGTCGATTATGATTAAAAACATAAATATTGACAACTGCAGTTGCCAAAGATATAACCAAATAATGTAGCTCTACACATCCAAATCCAACTCCTAACCTATATATATATACCAGTACAAATACATAATTATATCAAATGAGCATAAAAAAAATTGACAGTTGAGCATATATAATGGAGTACTGGGAACCTTAGGCAGTTAGGCCTCCGCTTTCAATATCGACTATACTGATTAAATTGAATATTATGACCAACATAAACTATAGGCATCATTAAAGTATAACCTATAAATATTTTGAGTGAGAATGAAGCAATTGCAAAATATGTGTGCTTTTCTTATTATCTCTAGTAATTCTCTCTGTGCCTCGTAAAATCACTCAAAGTCATTTAAGTAGTCCAATTTCAACAAATAAGCATTATCTATTCCATCTTTACAATTTTATTTACAATTTTATTGAACAATAAGCATTAGGAGAGATCATGAAGCAAAATTTTGCCCTTAAAAAATTGAATATATCAGTTGAAGAAGATACAACTCATACCTTGCTTATCAAGCAGACTAAACTGAGGTAGGGTTTTAGACTTTTAGCTCAGTGCAGAGCTCTCCACCGTCACTGACCTCTCACTGACAATTAAAAAAATCCAAGTTAAACCTGCAGTGAGATAGGAATATCAACACAAAAGTACCATTACTCACAGAGCCTGGAGCACAGAAGGGAAGAAGGTACATCTTACCTAGGGTTCTAACATTTATGTACGATGATATGCTTGCACTAACCATTTCCCCCTTAAAAGTTTATGATAGCTATCTTTTATATATATATTTTTAAGATCTTTTCATAGAAAATGCTATGAAAATAATTCAATAAGAGAATTTTAATGTTTAGTAGAAATTATATTAATGCAAATACAAATTTCCACCCCTTTTTTCATATAAGAAACTATGAACATGACATGGTACTTGGCTGTCCTCATTTTTGCAAAGCAACCATGCACATGCATTATAGATTTTAAATAATTTGAAAATGCAAATAGCAGTACAAACTGATATATGACAGATTAGTTGAGAAGCAATAATAATAAAATGCACCTTCAAAATTGCATAAATTCTTAGCAACCGAGTTTGAAATATTGACCCTGTTGTTGACCCTAAAAATTAAACCTTGAAAACCAAGTTCAAAATCCGAAAACCTAAAGCCAAACAGTAAAAACGAAATTTTAAAATTGCCAAAACTCAAAAAATCAAATTACGAAACGAACTCCAAAAATTCTCAAAATTTACCCAAAAATCCCTTAAGAATTATGATGATTTATCATAATTTTTAAATCCCAGAAATGCCCACACAAATGCCAAATTTTGCAAATAAACCCAAAAACTTCACAAATTACCAAAATAAATCCATAAGGAATTTTGCAAAACCAGTTAAACCATTAAATTCCTTATATTTTTGTGAGCTCCCCCATAAAATTTCGTCCAAAAATACCCAAGGAGAGGCCCTCAAATAATTTATTTTGAAAAGGAAATTTGATTGGAAAAAAATAAGATTTTCAAATAATTCACACTAAATCTAATTGTCAGAATAAAGAAATCTTTTTTGTTTTCGAGAGGAAAAATTAAGCTTATAGAACTATTCCTCATCTTCAGCTAACATGCACAATTAGATTAAAAAAAATTATATGTAGTGAGTCAAAAATTTCAATACCTTGAAAAAATCGTGTTCATGGACCCGGTAATTGTTGAGCCTCTCCTCCTTGGTTTGTCCCTTCTACACTCTCTCCACCTCGGGAGACGCGTCGAGAGCATGTAAGAACGAATGAAGGGAGACGAAATACTGAAGAAGGGAGGGATTAATCAACATCGGACGGACTTGATCGAATGAAACACAATGGACGACTGAGATTAGTTACTGTACTAACCACAATACGTGCATTTCACGCCACGCAAAATGAATATATTTCTAATATAGTAAAGTTCAGCCGAATCTAAAACATCACAATTAAATTCAGATGTACATATAATTTCAATCACTACTATTTAAGGCTAAAAAAAAATTATCTTTGACAAATTTTTAATATTCAGACCCTTCACACATACATTTCAAAACATTTTCGTTTTCTTTTCTAACTTTTGCTATCATTATTACGGGTGTGTTTGAATAGGCCGGGAATAGGGAATAGGAATAAGAAATTTCGGTTTACGTGCTTATTTTTATTCTTGTGCAACCCAAACAACACAAGAATAAGGAATTTGAAATCTTATTCCTATACTAACAAAACCATGGTATAAGAATAAGAAATTTGAATAAGCACGCAAATCGAAATTCCTTATTCCTATTCTCTATTCCTAGCCTATCCAAAGGGTATGTACTCTTGTTAGTATAATGCCAACAAATTTGAAAAGATATATTAATTGAAATACCTAAGGCTAATATATATAATTATATATATATTTTTCTATAGATAGATAGATAGTGTATGTACTCTTGTTAGTATAATGGCCTCAGTTTGAGGTCAAATTGGGGTGTTTGATCCGCTGCTGCCTCCTGGGCTAATAGATTCACCTTTGTGGTTCCTGTCCAAATGATCATAAAATGAAGCTCCTCTAAAGCCTTCTCCTCCGTGTCTGCTGATGGAGCAAGTATGACCGCCTGTGCTTCTTCATCATGTGACCACCAAGGCCCTAGCTTGAGGTGAGCTCTTTTCCGCAAGTTGGGCATTTAGGGGCCGTTTGGATCGCTTAGGAATTTGGAAAATTTGGGAAAATTGCAATTCCTAGAAATAAATTTATTGGGAAGTGTGTAATTTTGTGAAGAGTTTGAATTGTTTATAATAAATTTATAGTAGGAAGATGAAATTCCCCAAAATCCCGTGGGGATCCAAACGAAATTTAAGTTCTAACTGCCTATTTCAGAAGGTATGATACCGAATGGGCCGAAAATAGACTTGATCAACATACCGATATATAAAATCCAGTGTTCATGGAGCCTTAAACTGAGCGAGAAAACAATTAGGTAGTTGTATGACTCTAAATTTTTACGATTGGAGAAGGAAACCGATTTACAAGGAAATTAAAAAATTCACCAAAAAAAAATAAATGGAGCCCAAAAATTATGGAAGAAATATCTAAAATAGTCCTAGAAACCAATTCTCATGAATGACCCAAAATAACCCTGAAAAATTCAAAATAGCTCATGGATTATGGATAACGAAGTTTCAGTTTAATGTGGTGATTTGTTACTTTGGATTTTTGAAGCTCCGTTACTCTACAACATCGTGCATTTTTTTTTTGTTTTTAATCAGTAATGTGTCATTACCAAAACAAAGGAAATATTCATATTCACCTCCTATTTTTATTTGTAAATTATGTTGCAGTAGAGGGAACTTAATTTGTTTGATTGAAATGTCCATAAATTTCGTAATGTAGTATCTCTCACTACGCCAAATAAAATTAATAGTACCGGTTTTTTTCTTATCATTAGTACCGGTTTTGCAGCGGTACTAATAATAGGGGGTACTAACAGCAACAAAAAACCGATACTAATGAGCCGGTAGTAAATGATGAAATAAACCATATTAGTACCGGTTTTTTATAAAAAACCGGTACTAAAATTAATTCATTTAGTACCGGTTTTTTTATAAAAAACCGGTACTACATTAAAAAACCGAAAAATCGTTAATTAATTTAAATTAAAAAATTATTTAATTAATTATTTAATCAATTAAATAAAAAAAAACCGAAAATTAAATTCATTTAGTACCGGTTTTTTATAAAAAACCGGTACTAAATTAAATTAATTTAAATTAAGAAATCATTTAATTAATTATTTAATAAATAAAATAAAAAAAACGAAAATTAATTTAATTTAGTACCGGTTTTTTTATAAAAAACCGGTACTAAATTAAATTAATTTAAATTAAGAAATTATTTAATTAATTATTTAATCAATTAAATTAAATTCATTTAGTACCGGTTTTTTATAAAAAAACCGGTACTAAATTAAATTAATTTAAATTAAGAAATCATTTAATTAATTATTTAATCAATTAAATTAAAAAAAAAACGAAAATTAATTTAATTTAGTACCGGTTTTTTATAAAAAACCGGTACTAAATTAAATTAATTTAAATTAAAAAATTATTTAATTAATTATTTAATCAAGGTGACACTGTGGCCCACGAGATATGTATTTTTAGCCAGGTGGGTGTCAAGGACACGCAGTGATCTCTTGCAGACGTCAATACAGAACTTCACCATCTACATTGAGATAATTTGAAAATAATTAGTTTGTGCTCAGTAAAATACTAAGGTGAATTTTACAGCAAAAGACCATCAATTTTTATTTCAATACAGTTACAAACATATTACTTCTTCATTTAAAATCACCACATTTTGCATGTAAATCAAGGCAATTGATTACCATTGCATGAACGTACACTGAAATATGCATGTAATAGAAACAGAAAAAGATGGCACAGAAAAATAAAATATTTGTCCTGAGCTAGATTCTAGAAACAGAAGAGAAAAAATTATATGTAATTAAGGGTTCTATTAGCTAAAAGTATTAATTGGATAATGGCGTAAAAAAATGAAAAATAAAGGAGTTAATATATAGGAGGGAAAAACTCACAGCAGCATCGAAAGCATTACCACCAAACCCTTTTATTGCATAGAGCCACTTTCTTAGGTATGCATCAATTTCAGTAGCAGAAAAGTTCATCCATTGCTCAATTAGGGCCTAGAATATAAAAATATATATATATACATAATTTCAGAAACAAGTTAAAGCTGAAATACAATGAGTTGCTGCAATCAGAAAGCTTACATGATCAATAAGAGAAGAACCATAGAGAGGATTGTCGGCCTTCAAACTAGCAACTGCAAGCTCAGGAGTAAACAACATAGGCAATTATAATCATGATTCAGCTAGTAAAACTTCTTTAGAATGCTACAAATCATTAAGAACCAGCAATATCATGTGCACTAAAAAAGACGATTAATTGATGCTAATAAGTAAAAAGTGTAAAGCATGACATGAACTAAGATTATTCTGTTCACAGTACCATAACGAGCGATTGCATTGCTGCCAAAGATAGCGCCATCAGGTGTCTCCAGCACAGGCACCTAACAAAATAATGTTAAAGCAGTTAATTTTAATAAGAAACAAAACAAGATTAAAGTCGTATGCTTCAGTATTTTGTGAATGTACCATCCCGATAGGACTCATCTTGAGAAATTCAGGGGTATAGTTGGAAACCCCCAGTCGAAAGTCCTTTGCGAGCTCAAGCTTAACGCCACTGTACTCAGCAGTTATTAGAGCTTTAAAAGCATTCGCATTGGCAGGACCTGTGTACAAAACCTACAAATAGAGAAACTATAGTTATAGTCTCAATGATAATGACTAAATTCAAAAAGAAGTTTGTTTTCAAAATGAAAGGACAATTAGATCCCTGGCCTACAAGGAACGTAGCTCATGACCCATTTGCTAATATAAAGAAATAAAATTATATTTTTAGTACCGGTTTTTTATAAAAAACCGGTACTAAAAATCAATTAATTAGTACCGGTTTTTTATAAAAAACCGGTACTAAAAATATAACGGTTTTTTTTATTCTTTAAATATTTAGTACCGGTTTTTATAAAAAACCGGTACTAATTAATTGATTTTTAGTACCGGTTTTTTATAAAAAACCGGTACTAAAAATATAACGATTTTTTTAATAAATTCAAACCTTTAGTACCGGTTTTTTATAAAAAACCGGTACTAAAAATCAATTAATTAGTACCGGTTTTTTTATAAAAAACCGGTACTAAAATAAAAACATTTTTTTTATTTTTTTAGACGATTTTTAGTATCGGTTTTTTAAAAAAACCGGTACTAAATAATATATCTGACAATTACGAAAATGCCATGATTTATTATTAGTACCGGTTTTCTTAAAAACCGGTACTAATGAGCCGGTACTAATAATCTTTTTTGTTGTAGTGTCTCCTTCTTGTGTAGTGAAACACTGAATGTTTTTGCAAGTGTATGTGTATGCCATCGAAGTCTCCAACAAATTGTTCTGTAGAGTCATATATAATATCGTTCCTGTAGTGTTTGGTTTTCTTCATCTTTTTTTTTTTTAACTAACATTTACGCTTTAGATTTTTTTAAAAATGAGTCACATTCATGTGATGTGCACACTTTCTTCGGTCATATTTATGCATAACAAAAGTGTGTGCCTCTCAAGTGCCTTACAAAACAGCTATGGAGTCATACATAATATCCTCACGCTTTACAGTAAATTGTATTAATTGAATGAAAAATTATATAAAAGTTGAAACACAAATGATTGCATAAGTCAATTTTATATAGTTGTCTAATATTGTCTTCAATTATGTTTCTAAAGCACATCAATATTCTATGAAAAGATTGGTGAAAATTTTTTATAGATGCGATAGAGATTTTTTTTTGAACATTAGATGTGATAGAGATATTGGATGAAAATTAAGTAGAGATACTATATTTGATAACAAAATCAAAGTGAGGATACACTTGCAAAGGGGAATATGTGCTTGTTAGCTAGACATAATGGCTCTGTATAGCTCCAAGTCTCGCGTACTTTCAAAATAGTTCAGACACTTCTGGTATTGCACTTTATTTCTGTTAAGATGACCTACCATGGCAAAATGAGAGGTCGCGGCTTGTTTGTTCGTCATAAACTTTTTGACGATCCAGATAGAAAAATGATGCTCTAGTTGGTACCAAAACCAATGCTCCATTCGAAACAAACTTCTCGCGCTTTTTCACCAAATGCTTCGTCATTTGGAACTTGCAAGATCTGAGAGATGGGAGATTATGAGAAGCGAGAGAGAGAGAGAGAGAGATGTAACCAAGGGTTTGGGAGTTGGGACGTTGGGAGAGAATGATGGGTGCAAATGAGGTTGTCGAATGGCGAGACAGAGAATATGAATTGATTTGGTTTTTTAACAAGGCTTCAGTAAGATTCGATATGATTAAAATTTCTATAGTCTTCTTTAAAATAGTTTTTGTATATCAGTCCTTGTTTCAATCGCGACTCATATTTACCGTGTCGCATATATCTCGGTCCGTAGAAATTCTATGTTCATTTTGAAATCAAAGTTCCAAGGCGGTGTTTTTATCTCAATAATAATAATAATAATAATAATAATAATAATAATAATAACAACAACAACAACAACAACAACAACAACAACAACAACAACAACAATAATAATAATAAAATTTACATGCTTATTACATGACATTATCTCAATTCAAAAAATCCATGGTTATTACACACACTTGACACTTCTTTTATATATCTTATTAAATAATATTCCATTAAAAAAATTGTACACATATGTTTTTTTTTCATATTTTAATTAAGGCATTACTTAATTAATTTCAAGACTTTTAAAAAATTATTCTAATCCATGGGGAAACTATTAATAATTTTACAATGGAAAACCAAATAACTATCTATTTGACTAAAAAGGTTTCATGCACATTCTGTTGTTTAACTAGTACTTAAAGTTCACATACAATTTTCCCTTTTTTATTTAATTAATAATACTTTTAAAAAGATATTTATAAGGTTGTTCAATACATTTTTAAATAACAATATTCAATTTTGCTGGACTTTATTATTTGAATATTCTATAGAATAAATATATATAAATGTGCCAGGACTACAACTCACATCTAGAGTGGCAAAGAAAAAAAAAAGGCATAATTTCTATTCTTCAAGTACTTTGAAATTTAATAAATTTCCTCTCAGAAAATTTTGGAGATGCGATTCTTCTTTTTCAGAAAATTGGGGGCTCTTTTTTTTTTTTTTACGTTTCTTAATCTTTGCATGATGGTGTTCTAGACCGGTCAGTTATGGTCTACATTTTAGGTATTTACTTACTCGAAACATTTAGGTATTTTTTTTTTTTGGCAGACCGTATACTCCCAAATCCCAATTATTCGATCAAACTCACTATCTGTTAACGCTCGAGTCGATAGAATCGACGGATTAAACTGACAGGATACAACACCATCATATCGCAACATAATTTTAGTGTGAGCCAGTTGGAACTTGGAACTTGGACACACACCCACCCCATGTACGGAAAATGATTTGGGCCAGGCCCATTTGCATGATCCATCCGATGTATTGTTCCAGTATAGTTCTATTTCTGTGTAAAGTGATGCAACCTTTGAGCATTTCAATTTTAGATGACATTAAATAACCCGACGCACGCAAATATACATGGTTTAAGACTCAGAAAATATATCCTGAGTATCTCAACTGGAATGGCATGCACATGACACTCAGCTGATAGCAACAGATTTTCTGTGAGAATTACTTTCCGGCACCTTAACCTTTTCTAGCATGTAATGAAATAAACTGACACAGAACATCCGAAAGGAACCATGGAAGCTCACTAATGGTCTATTTATGGGAAAGTCGAGTAGTAGATAGCTAGTAAATTCTCTGCTCGCGAGTCTCAGATTTATTTAATGAAGCTTTCTGTGGAGATATTTTTCTTTACTCTTCTCCTTTGCTTTTGATTCTTCCGAGAAACAGATCCTGCGTACATTTGTATGGTGCGTTCCACTGTCGACAAGGTTTTCTTTTTTATTAAGAGACACAAAGGGGAAAGAGAAAGGGGAGCAACAAGTGCAAAGAGAGATAGGAGGTGCTATTAAGACAGGTATTTGTTCTCAAATTTCTCTATTCCTTTACACTCGGTGCTCATTTTAAGAAATTAAGCATTGATTAGATTTATGGGTAGTCATGTATTCTTAATTTTTGTTCTATTTTTATCTTTTGCTAGGGTTTAAGTATGGTTTTCCAGTTTAGAAATAGGAAGCATTTGCAATTTAGAGATCGCTTTATTTTGGGTTTTCCCTCTTTAGATAGCTAAACTACTTTTTTGAGCAACAAAAGTATTTAGGGAATGATTTATTTTATTTTCTGTGTTAAGCAAGAGTTAAGATCCCCTTGTAGAGAATTACTAATAAGTTAAGTGTTTCACTGCTTATTGCTCAAAAAAAGGAAAACTAGCCCTTCCCAATAGCCAATCCTTACTAATTCTTAGATATATTCTGCATTAATATATGGTTTCTGGTGAATTTTCAACAGCAGAGGAGAGAACTCTCTTTTAATCAATTCCAATAACATTGCTGATAGGCTTGGTTGTACCAGTTCAAACCATGATGAGGCAATCATCTAGCCGGAGCCAGAGATGCAAGAAGCTAAAGATGAAGCATGTTCTTCAGTTAATTGTTTTACTAGCCATAACTATTTGGCTCCTCTACCAACTCAAGCATACTGTTGATAAGAAACATACGGTTAATTCCATTCCTAACAACCCAAATGAGAACCCAATCACAGAAAATGACCAGAGAGTTCCAGATAAGACAACAAAATTAGGCCGCAAAGACCTACCACAATATATTGAGAGTCTTAATTCTAATGGGGATAGAGATAATGAAGTGGATGAAGAAGATGAAGAAAAAGACACCGAATTGGAGCAATTGTTAGAGGATGTCGAAGTGAGAGAGAATGGGCAAGAAGAGGAAGATAGAACTGCAGAGGAAAATGGAGACGATAGAGATGAAGAAGCTGCTGATGGTGAGTATGGCTCAAATGGAGAGGAAGATGAAGAGGTGAACATGGACGGTGATGCTAATGGCGATGCAAATGAAATTGATGAGAAAAGTAACCAGCCGAGAGTTAATGCATCAATTTCAGTTGAGGCTCATACTGCTGCTAATCAAACGGCAAGTGTTGATATGTCAATACATCGAGAGAATAACAGTACAGTCAGTGTTGAGGTAAAAGAGGTTGAAAAGTCAGGTGTTGAAGTTGAGTTGCATACAATTCTGGGAAGTTCAGTTCAAGTCACAAATGAGACCAATACAGATGTTCAACCGCAAATATCAACTACAGTTGAGGACATAGGGGTGAAATTAAGGAGGCATGAATAAATTTTATATAGTATGTGCCTATTAAAATGAGATAGTAGGACTAGCTTTGAGATATGCCACAACACAAGTTGTGAACAGCAAGTATATAAAGATCTATGTAGTTTCAGCCATGTTAATTATATAATCTGTCAATGTAATCATTCTTCATTTTAACCTGATCTGCATCTTAAATGTTTGTTAAGAACAAACAGTTCTTGTAATCTTGTGTTATCAGCGTCTTAAATATTTGTAAAGAACAAACGGCTCGTGTTATCTGCATCTTAACATTAAATGTTTGTAAAGAACAAACAGCTCTTGTGTTTTCGATAAACTGCAACTCTGAAATTTGTATCAGAGTGCAGCTTGTGGTGCGGGAAATTTGTACTGATCAACCTATTAATATAAATAACGAAAAGATGAAATTGTTTTCATTATTGGCGTGTCACTCGTATTTATAGGATTACGGTACAAAAGATTAACCTCAGGAGTCGGGAGTTCCTCCCATGCGAAAGGGTCTAAGCTTTCTGACAAGTAACAGCTCAGAGTTGATAAGCAAAAAATTTATGTTTCACACTCACCGATTCATTCAAGAATATTAATAACATTTTGTACGGATTAGATGTCTGGCAGTGTTTTAACCCGAAGTCAAAAGAAGAGCAGCAAACATATGAAAAGGAAAAATAAAAAAAATAAAAATAAAACTAGCTTTAGTTTTTTCCCAGCTCCTCGTATGCTGTTCAACAATATTATTTTGCTGAATCAGAAGAGACTAAAAACAAGAAAGCAACTGAATTGAGAGGTTTATCAAACACAACATTTATCAAAGATGAATCATGTTTCTGGAAGCTCAGTGGTCATGTTCACCATGCTTCACCTCAAAAAGACCATTGGGGCCTGCAAATCAAATATACCAAAACAGATGCACAATAAGCAATGTAACTAATCAATAAAATCTTATTACAATCATAAGGAATTTAGTAGCATACTGTAGTACATGTGAAAGACAGACCTTAACAGTGCTCAACAACAGCAAAATGGATTTTCATTTTTGTTTCATGTAAATTGCAACAAAAATTTTTGCTCACAGTAAAAATAACACAGCAATAATTAACCCACTCTCAAAAAAGAGGAAAAAACACAGAAATGCACTGTTTACCAGAATGTTCCACCCAAGGATTGTCTTTTGTCATTCTAAGCCCAAAGTGGATTGAAATCAAAGTATAAGGATGCTCTGCTCTATGCGAAATTTGGGAGCAATTGAAAATGCAGAAACAAAAAAAAATAAGAATAATTTTTCATCCCCTACAAAAATCCGTCTTGGCCCTATAAATTTATGGGAACTGCCATGCTTCTCTCTATTTCTCTAACAACATGTGGAAGCAGCATCGAAATGTAATTTATCATATATTGTAATTGAAAATAACCATTCAATGGCGAAGCCAATGAGAAGGGAAGTGTATGGGGATGTCATGTCCATCAAAGTACATATGTAATCAAAGGTCTACAGTCTCCTAGAAATATTGAGCACTCATACTTTGCTGGCTGACTAGAATGCTGATACTTCACAGAAATGGTTGACCACTAATAGGATAGAAATGTTATTTACTTCAATGAACATGAATTCCGGGAGTAATTCATTAGAACCTTTTTCCTGAAATGATTAGTTCTCTAGTTGCCCAAACCAAGCTTGCCAAAAATCAATACATAGAGGCATAGGAAAGCATCAAGCTATCCCCCATGAAACAAGGAACGATTGGGCATAGAAGTACATCTAGTGAAAATAGAAATACTTTGAAAGACATCTAATAATTCTACAGAGGAATATGCAAATACTAGGTAAAAAAAAATACAATGATTAGCTGAATAAGCAGGATGGAAATAAATACTTTAATAGACACACCTAATAATTCAACACAGGAGAATGCAAATACCAGGTAACAAGTATAATGATTAGCTGAATAAGCAGGGTAAAAAAAAGATCCATAGTATAATTAATTCAAGTTTGTATATATCAGTTAGCTGTTCCAAATTCCAACCAATGGAGTTCCATAATTCAGAAGGCCGATACTAATTTGAATTAGACCCCCAACAGTCCATTCCAAAACCCCAATGAAAGCTGACTTTACACATTTTCTATTCAACAGAAATAATTAGTTAATTTATGAAACAAAACAATAAATTGGTTCCTAGAGTTTGCTTCTTCTTTGCAAAAATTGATCCGACATGAACAAACCTAGGAACAACATAAACCAGACCAACTAAAAGGAACCAATTAAAAAAAATTAAAATAAATAATCTCACCCCATGGGAACTCCTTGTTCCTGATGTGGAGGTAGGGATACGCCTGAACCAAAAAATTAAACAATTAAACATGCACATAACACAAAATATAAGAAAATCAGACAATAGGAAAAGGAAAGAGCAATACAGGAGGATCAGGAAAGTGGTGGTGCCCCTTGGAGAGATTATAAGCTCCGAGAAGAGTGCAAGTAACGATTCCAGCGTAGGTTATCTTCTCCCACTTGGCGGTCTCAACTATCAATACCAGAACAAAGAAATCAGGAAACTTAGAACCAAAACCGAAACCCTAGATCTAGAAATTGGGGAAATACGAACGTGCATCGTCGTGGTGCTTTGAGGAGAAGCTCCTCTTGGGAGCGGAGGTCGCGCTCTTCGCCTTCGCCGCCGCCGATCGGAGCGCAGATCTCGCCATTGACGCCATCTTTTGGTTCTGTTTTTATTTCGACGAGTTGTTCAAAGTCTTTGGTTTTATTTTATTTATCTCTGAAGAAGAGAAATAGCCAAATAGAAATGAAATAGGTCGATCGACTTGTTTTCTCTCGTCTCCATTTTGCTAAAAACAGGGTACCTCCTTTCCTATTATTCAGAGATGTAATATGAGTAATATCTTTTTGAGATGTAGGGCTGTCAATGAAACCCGTTTATCTAACTCGTATCGTACCGTATAAGACGGGTATGGGTAAAGTTTTATTTTCGTGAAGTTAACGGGTACGGGTACGGGTAAGGAAATTTTTTCGTTAATTTAACGGGTACGGGTACGGGTAAAAGCTATTTCGTACTGTTTTCATAACGGGTAATTGCCACAATTAAAAAGAAACAATTACATGATACATATGGCATCTTATATTGCATTATTGGTAAATTTATTTAAGATTTATTTAAGAAACAATTAAAAATATTGCTAGATTTTATTTAAGATTTATAATTCTTTCCATTCAGTGTATGAAAAAATAAAAAAGCATAAACCTAAAATATCTGCCACCATTGTTGCACTTTATTAATATACTTATTGATATAATTTATTTATACAGAGTGTACAAATTTTATTATTATTATATTTATTTTTTACCGTTACTGTATTCGTACCGTTAATTCTTAACGGATATGGGTAAGATACGGGTAAAACTATTTTTAACGGGTACGGGTAGGGTACGGATAAAGAAAATTTTAATGGGTACGGTAATGAAAATATCTTCTACCGTACTGTACTGTACCGTACCCATTGACAGCCCTACTGAGATGGGCTAAAATCGGCCACGACTGACGGATGCAACCGTCAGCTGAGATCAAATCTCATTTTTCGAGATTCTAACAGTCGATCCGAACCGTTCAATGTGTTCTCCATATTGAAACCTCATTGGAGACCAAATTTTACATTTTTCTGATTTTATTTACTATTTTTTTTAGATTTTTAAAAATCATAGGGGACGTTTGGATGGGTTGGGAATTGGGGGAATAGCCAATTCTAGGCATAAATTTATTGGGAAGTGTGTAACTTTGTGAAGAGTTTGGATTGTTTATAATAAATTTGGCATAAGAAATTCCGAGAATTTGCAATTCCCACCTATTCCAACCTCATCCAAACGCCCCCATAGTTATTGAAAGGTCCAGAATTATTTAGATGAAGAATTTTGTAAAATATCAAACAAATACTAAAAAATTTCAGAAAAATATAAAATTTTGTCTCCAACAAGATTTCAATATGGAAAACACATTGAACGGTTTGGATCGACTGTTAGAATCACGAAAATTGAGATTTAATCATAGCTGACGGTTGTATCCGTCGTGGCTGATTTTAGCTCATCTCTATCTTTCTGGGGTTCAATTTTTGTGCTTGTAATTAATAGGGAAATTAATAAGAATTAAGGAGTTTGCTGAAATTTTATTTGTATTATCAAGAAATGTGTACGTTTTTTTAAAAAAAAGAAAGAAAAATTTATAAGTTAGTGAGCAAAAATGCGTAATAATGAGTTGTTTAAAAAAAAAAGCGTAAAAATGAACCGAGAAATTAGGCCCAAATTAAATATGTCTATTTAATTTGCGTGCCTTGCCTGAACCCCGAAGAATGTAAACGGAGTGGATTTAAACATTTTAGTGCCAAAATTATATTTGTATCCGTATTTTGTGAACAAAAGTGGATATAAAACTAATATAAATACAAATGTTAGACGCATATCAAAAACTTGAATATAGATACTTTTTTTTGGATAATCATACTGATATTAATGTGTATAAAATAGATGAACATCTATTTCATTTACAACTCTATTTGAAAAGAAAGCAATACGTACTCTGCTTATTCATATTGGGACTGTTTGGATTCCTCAAGAAATTTGGAGAATTTCATCTTCCTATCATAAATTTATTATAAACAATCCAAACTCTTCACAAAATTACACACCTCCCAATAAATTTATTCTTAGGAATTGCAACTTCCCCAAATTCCTAAGCGATCCAAACGGCCCATTCAGAATATAAGCATATCTTTTATCAAAAACATAAAGTTTTTTTTTTCCTTTAAAAGATATTAACAAGAAAAACAAATATTTTACCGTTATTCTTAATTTGGTTAGGAACCTTTCCGGTGGCATTCGGCATTCCAAGCAATTTGAATTATTGAATATAAAACTATCAAATTTGTTTCGATCGGTACAATTTAACAAATAAATACGAAGGTTGTTTAGGATCAAACGATTTTGAACATCATCCGGATGTCAGTCTAGTCGATATGGTGAAATGGAGAATCTCTATACAACTTCAATGCAACTATAAAGTATAAACAACCTTGCACTGAAGTAGCCGCTCTCTATCAGGAATTCAGGACCAATATATGTATCACCTTTAAGTACCATTGCTCCTTCATTTCCTTTAAAACACTAAGTGAACCTTACAATTTAGTAATGTTGAAAATCAGAAAAAATGTATCAAGGTAGTCACTGCAAAGCTTAGTTGAAATAACATAACAAAAAGAAAAGAAACAAAAAAAAATTTACATATTATAATATGATCATACACAGACACAAGCTCAAATATGGTTACCTAGAAATGGCATACGAGGTTGAGACAGAAGCATATGAGAATGTATCATTCTCAGATCCTTGGCATTGCATCACCCATAAAGCGTTCTCATTACATCTTCTCATGTTAATAGGCAGAAATTCTGGAAGGCTAACTTCTTTTTTCAAGTATTTCATCACTTGACACATGCTCGGCCTAACTGAAGGTACCGGGTGACCACAAAGCAATCCAAGTTTCATAACCAAAATTGCATCATCAAAAACATAATTCTCTCCCAACCGAGGATCTAATGCATGTATGAGAGAACCCTTTTCCCATGCCTCCAAGACCCACTCGGAAAGGGTTAACCCTTCCTGTCGTGCCCTTAGGTCTAACGGCCTCTTCCCACATGCCACTTCTAACATAAATGCCCCAAAGGCAAATACATCATTAACCGTGCTAGCTTTCCCTGTTCTAGCAAGCTCTGGGTCAAGATAACCCAAGGTCCCAACCACACAAGTCGTATGGGGATCGGTTCCACGGTCGTACAATCTCGCTAGACCGAAATCACCGAGTCTTGCATTCAGTTCAGAGTCCAGAAGAACATTACTTGCCTTGATGTCGCGGTGGATCACAACTTGCTCCCATTCTTCATGCATATATAAAAGACCCGATGCAACTCCTTGGATTATTCTGAACCGCTTGCCCCAATCTAAAATGGGTTTAATTGGATCGTGTAAGTACTTGTCAAGGCTACCGTTAGGCATGAAAGAATATACCAGAAAGAGTTCCCCTTTTCGCCTACAATATCCAAGCAGGGGTACAATGTTTCGATGCCGGAGTCGGCCTAAACTTGCTATTTCAGAAATGAACTCTTTCAAACCTTGTTTTGAATTGTGTGATACTCTTTTCACTGCAATCTCCGAGTTCAACCGGCACAACACACCTTTATAGACCATTCCAAAACCCCCAGTACCAAGCAATTCTTTTTCCTTAAATCCATTTGTTGCTTTATACAATTCTTTATAGGAGAACCGGTGTGAACCGAACTCTATTTCCCAATCCTCCATTACTTCTGAATATTTTATTATTCTACGCCTAATAGAAACAAAAATCAAGGCAACTATCGATGGACCAACTAAACACAGAGTTATTATTAGCCAGAGGGAGAATGCCTTTGTTTTGGCTTTGTCATAGCTCCGTGTAAAAGGAAGTGCAGGAAGCATGCCAATGTCTAGTGCCGTAGCACTTCCATTTAGCATAAAGCTCCAACCAAGGATGTAGTGGTTAGTGTGCACATCGCCGGTAGAAGATGAAAATCCAACATACATGGAACTTAGAAACAATTTTGAGAGATCAACAATAGATGATAATGAAGGTCTGTGAGGTTTGGATATGCCTAGAGGAGATAAGGTAACACTCAATCGACTCTCCTTGCCATCATAATCTACCCATACTTGTATGGCTCTACGGCTAGTAAGGCTAATGTTTTTGAAATAATTTTGACCATCGGGATAATATCCGGCTGTGCTAGACTTGTATGATTTTAGACTGTTGATATCAATTCCGACATGATTATCATCAATATCACCGAATTCAGAGCTATAGATGGTATCGAGCTCAACCGCAAAAATGTGGTTGGTTAAATTACCATTATTAGTGTCATTGAATAGACCTAAGTATTGATTAGCTAAAGCATTAGAGAGATCTTTGGTAGGGGAGATTGTGAATGTGATGCCGTGGCCATTTAGGTCAGGAAATCCTGATATAATGCCAAAAACAAACATGGTGGAGAAGGAAAGAATTTTACCATTAGTTGAATCATGAAATTGAAATGGGGAGGGGTAAAATGCGTGTCCCTTTTCCCTAATTGAGTCATTTGTTAGCCGTAGTAAGCCATTGGGGGTGATTGATGCGATGCCGTCAAGGGTGAGATTTGCACCAGCAAACCCATTGAAGACGAATTCATTTTGGCATACTGAAAATAAAAGGTTATTTGCAAGTAAGAAGAGGGTGATGTAGAAAGCTTTCATAATCACAATGTTACTGTGCTACCAGTTGATTCTTAGATGCATTACATTTCAGGATGTTGCTGTTATCCATGGGATACCTTATAAAGCGTACAAGATTTGAGTAATTTCTCATGAAAATCTCACTTGGGACCCATATAGGAAACATACGCGTAAAAATATTGATACACTGACAAGAAGTAAATGCCAAGTCCATGCTTGTTGACCAAAGACTGGCCTCATTCAAAGTTGCTGAACAACAGAACAAGACCCCAACAGTTCTTTTACTGATCTTTTCTTTTCATGCATGTGCCTGCTTTTGTACGAACACCCAAATTAACTTTCCAACTTCTATATCTTTTGATGGACGTCATATTATCATCTATATGGTTATATAGGAAAGAAGAGTGTCTAACTCTGCACAAGTATTAGTTCTGCAAATTCTGCTCCAGTTCGGTCTATCATTGAGAAAAATGCGGTATCGTACCTAACTTTGTTGACCTTTCTAGCTAAATGTTAGCCCTTCAAAGACTTCAAGTTAGCTTCTTTACATTCACAATATCCACAATATAATTACTGTATCATTTTCAGCAAAGGTCACTCTGTAGCAAAATGAGAAATAGAAATTTAAAGTGTAACATGTCTAAGGGATATGCAGAAATGCTGGAAAGATAAGACAATGAAACATATACACAAAAATGCTGGAATTAAAGATAATGATTGAACGTACTGCCCGATTAAACATTTCGAACTTCTTTACATTTAGTGGAATTTATAATATGTAAAGGATTATATCAAGAACAATTAAAATTTATTTGACAATTGGTTAACCGCTCTCAAATTTTGTCAGAATAAAAAAAAATTAGAAATATAAATACTTACATTATGGTTTAGACAGACTGCATTGATTTTATGCAAATTAAATTTTTTCGTCTTTGCATTTCATTTTGTGAAGTTAGTCTTTACATTTGATTTTATGAAGGTGGTCTTTGCATACATGGATTAATTTATAGTAGCTGACCTGTTTATTGACAAGTTAGTAGACCTGTCAAAATTCCGTTCCGCAGGGTTGTTCTGTTCCGTTCCGTCCAAACGGAACGTTAAATGGAAGAGATTTCAGTTTCGTTTCTGAAAACGGAACGGAAACGGAATTGAAATTTATAAACGTTTTTACAACGGAAAACGGAATTCCGCTGAAATCAATGGTAAATAAAGGACGGAGCGTTAAACGGAATGGAAAATTGTTACGTTTGACGAAACGGAACGTTAAATGGAATCAATTTCTATTCCGTCGACTGAAACGGAACGGAAGCGGAACAAGTCTGTTCCGTCTTCCGTTTCAACGTTTGACAGGCCTACAAGTTAGCCTATGCCCAGAACTCAAAACTGACGAAATGACGATTGAACAAGAACATGGATCATGGATAAAATATCTAGCCCACAAGAAAAGCCCAAAAAGGGCATGATTAGTCGAGCCGGTTAATTTTTATTTGTTTAAAATTTGGGCTAAGTTTGCAGATAAACTGGGCGATGATGAAAAATTGAAAATGAAATGTTTGGCAAATTGTGAAGAATCATATAAGCGCATAGAACATTAGTTCTCTGTTGTTTTTTTTTTTTGAATTAAAATGATTTATTTAAAAAGGTATATTAGCTCACTTAAAATAATTTGACTTTATCCATCTCTCGTATTATGTCGGAACAGAACCTTATCTTTAGGAGGGCGTTTGGAGATCTAAGAATAAAATTAGAATTAGTTATTCGCAGTAAAAAGTACTATTTTTGAAGGATCAATAATAAGGTTTTTGTGATCTAGAATGTTATTTTTAAGTGGTCTAATATTTGAATTAATTTTTTATTCATAGGGTGTTTGGATCATCTTTTTAATCCACATTAAGAAGATGATCCAAACATCCCAGAAATAAAAATTTAATCTAGATATTAGACCACTTTAAAAATAACACTCTTGATCTTAAAAAAATTATTCTTGATCGTTTAAAAATAATATTCTTTTACTCCGAATAACTAATTCTAATTTTATTCTTAAACTATCCAAACGCCTAGATAAATAAGAAAGTCACTGTTCATCCGTATAAGACTCCCACCTTCAACATTTCTTTGTTAGATAGAAATTTTGACAATAGATAGAATACAAGTAAAGCAGACTTCTTCGCATAAATATAATTCAAGACTTGTCTGTAAATTGCATTCAATATAAATTTGAAGTAAAATTTTCAAATAGTGAAATAAATAGATTACTTCTAAATATGAAAGGCGTTTTCTAATAATAGAAAATATACGTCCGCATTCTTATATATGGTGTCCTCAAATGCCTTAAGAAAATTAAAGAACACTATTTTTCTTGGTTGATATAAAAAATTTACATATATCCATTGCCATTGACCTATCCTCCTGGTGAAAACGCATATTATTTAGTAAGTCATTAAATTAAAAAGTCGCAGGTTTGAAATCTATATATTTTTTTTATGATATTCAATTTAAGAATAAGTTGAAAGTATGACTCCAATTTATTTTTAAAAAGTCGCAGGTTTGAAGATTGCAGGGTTATATCCAATTTTCCCTTAAAAATAAATCATTAGCTTGAACCTAATTAAGTACATGCATATAATAAAACTTCCAACAATGATGGCATACGCGATTAGTTTTTTATCATATACATCATATGGAAGCTCATAATATCGACAGATATCTAAACTCAAAATTAAAGCCAACATAATTGGCCAATTCCTATCCAACCAAAACTGAGGAAATGAAGAATTGTTTCATATCATCTACCTACAGATTGTGTGGAGATAGATGCCATTTGAGATGAGTATGACATAACTAAAGAATCAAACCCTTCATTTTGAAGAATTGCAAGCATGCTGTAGTTCATACTACTTACCATTAAGTCCGGTAATGGCTTGCTGCCATCCAAGTATTGCATCACTTGTTGCATGGTCGGCCTAGCGCCCGGTAATGGATGAGAGCAAAGCAAACTGAGTTTTAACACCATTTCTATCTCTTCAATTGCAAAAGTTTCCCTCAATCGTGGATCCACAATATTGGCAAGAGATCCTTGTTTCCAATGTTCTAACACCAAATCAACCAGAACAATTCTCTCCCCTTGTGGACCTGGTTCAACAGGTCTCCTGCCACAAACTACCTCTAACATGAAGGCACCAAAAGCAAACACATCAGTGAGGGGTGATGCCTTGCCAGTTCTCGTTAGCTCTGGTGCAAGATAACCCATTGTACCTACCACATTGGTAATCTCCGCCTCAGTACCATGATCATATAGTATTGCAAGCCCAAAATCACCTAATCGACCATTTAATTCAGAGTCTAGTAGCACATTGCTTGCCTTGATGTCCCGATGGACGACAACTTGCTCCCATTCTTCATGGAGGTATAAAAGACCTGCGGCGACTCCTTTGATAATTTTGAACCGCTGAATCCAATTAAGAGTTGGTTTTTCATGACCACTGTACAAGTACTGGTCGAGACTCCCATTTGGCATGTAATCATATACCAAAAGGAGCTCCCCTCTGCGCCGGCAATAACCAAATAACTGAACCAGGTTTCTATGCCGTAGCCGGCCAATACTCACTACCTCAGCAATGAATTGTTTCATGCCTTGTTTTGATCCATGCGAGACTCGCTTGATTGCAACCTCCAATTTTGACACGGATAAAACCCCTCTGTAAACCCTCCCAAAACCTCCAGCTCCAAGCAACTCCGTTTCTTTGAATCCATTGGTTGCTTGATGCAAATCTTTGTATGAGAAGCGATGCGGGCCAAACTCGACCTCCCAATCTTCAAGTAGTTCTGCATACTTAAATTGACTCCTCATATAGATGAAAATGAGAACACAAATAAGAACAAAAGCAGCAAAAGCTGAAGGCAATACTATTTTCAAGACCTTTGACAATTCTTTTGTGTTTCTATGTGGGGGCTCCGGTAACTTTGAAAGGTCAATGGATGGTGCTGTTCCATTTAGCTTAAAGCTCCATCCGAGAACGTAGTGAGAGGCTGGGTATGAGCCAGTGGAAGAAGAGAAACCAATATACATAGTGTCTTTCAAGACCACAGAAAGATCAAATTTATAAGAAAGCAGAGGCTTGTTCGGCTTGGACATACCGACAGGAGATAAAGTAACCTTAATTTCTTTATCTTCGCTCTCGTATTCAACCCATACTTGCATCGTCGTGTGGCTCATTAGACTCAGATTTTGAAAAGAACCCGAATCATCATCATAATAGCCAGCAAATTCAGATTGGTTTGATGTCAGACTATTTATATCTATACCCACATGGTTGTTATTTATGTCTTCATACTCTTCATTCTGTATAGTATCAAATTCAACTGCAAAAATATGATTGTCGGATTTACCTTCGTTTTGTTTATTGAAAAGACCCAAGTATTCGGCTGCCATGGCGGTTGAGAGATTATTTGTCGGTGAAATAACGAACGCCATTCCCTGGCCACCAATACCAGATATCTCTGGAACCATTACAAACACAAAAGTGGTTGAGAAGGAAGAGGTGTTACTGCCGAAGCGAACCGGAGAGGGGTAAAATGCATGGCCTTTCTTTTGAGAGGTGCTGTTGGTTAATCTCAAAAGACCATTCGACTCGATAGAAGCTACACCATCTAACATTAGGTTGGAGCCGGTGAATCCATTGAAGGTGAATTCAACATCTTGGCTTGCACATAATGCAATGCATAAGAGGAGGAGGAAGGCAAAAGCATAGGTCTTCATGAGCATGGCTAAGGAGATAAATTTCTTGCTGAAGACGTGTAGTTGTGAATTTGAGAATAACCTTCTGTGTAGTTAACTACTGTAGGCCAATGTAATTCAGACATTGACCGAGAGTTGGGACCACTACCCAGGAGCTAAGAAACTTCTTGTTTCATGGAGGTCCAAAATTCCCTTCAAATTTCGAAAGATACTATTCTTCGCAAAAATAATTCCGGGAAAGCAGTTATTTTGCTCAATAATTTCGATTACGATTAAAAATTGACTCGCGTGGTGAAGGCTAGCTGTTAACTCATTAGTAATTATGCAAATTGCACAATATATTAGACTGCTGTTTAAGTCGTATAGTTGTCAGAATGGAATTAATTAACAACATTTAAGTGGAAAGGTTGCACATAAGTACATCCTAAAAGTCAACAACTCCCAATCGACTTGGAAATTGAGACGGAAGAAATCAACCGATAACATTTGTGCCCGTCGTCAAATTACCATTGACCATTTCCTAATGAAGAAAGTATACTTAGCCAGATATTTATAATACGGTTTTGTTGAACTAGCATTCATTGATCAAGAGTCAAGACTACTAATAAAACGCTGCGCAGGTTGGTTGTGCACTTTTGGTCAGCGGTACGGCCTACGGATAGTACTCTGATTGAGCTAGCAAGTAGCAATGCAATATTTTCTATGATAAAAATTCTTTCATGTCTAATTTTAGATGGGAATGGTTATTGTTCAAATTTCTTTTCGAGATGGACTAAAATCAACCACGACTGATCGATGAATTCGTCATTCGCGATTATATCTCAATTTTTAAGGTTCAAATGGCTAATCCGAATAGTTCAATGTGCTCTCCATATTGAAATATCAGGAATTATAAGTGCCATCGGCAAATATATCATCCCAGCCATCGTTAAATACAAAATGAACATATACAGCAAATAAGGTGAACATATAGACTATCTAAGTGAACACTTACAAACAAATAAGTGTTGTCATCACTTGTTCAGAATTTTACATGCATATTCAACTTATTTTCATTGAACTTATTTGTTTGTATATGTTCACTTAGATCGTCTATATATTCACTTTGTTTGCTATATATGTTCACTTTATATTTAGCGATGGCATGGATGGCAAAACTGCAGATGGCAGTAATCAATTTTCTTGAAATATCATTGCAGACCAAATTTTATATTTCTCTGAATTTTTTTTACTATTTTTTTTATAGATTATAAAAATCTCTATTATTGAAGGGTCCAGAATTGTTTAGATTAAAAATTTTGTAAAATACCAAAAAAATACTAAAAAATTTCAGAAAAATATAAAGTTTGGTCTCCAATGAGATTTCAATATGAAGAACATATTGAATGGTTCGGATCGACGGCTAGAATCTAAAAAAATGAGATTTAACCGTAGTTGACGGTTTCATCCTTCAGTCACGACTGATTTTAGTCTACCTCATTTTTTTTGCTTTACATGTCCTAATCTCAATATATAAATGTAAATTAAATTTTATATAATAAGATCCTTATATATGAAGAGGAATTAGTTCACAAATAGTTACCTTAAAATAATTCTCAAATCAATTCAAATATAATTAAAAATAGGAAAAATGAATTAATAACTACATTGTTGGATAATATATATATATAAGATACCAATATAATAGTTTCATCCAATTTGAATATAATTAAATATTAAAAAGATATTACTTTTCTGACCATTGACAATTTAAACATCTGATAAAAAGATAAATATTCATCAAAACTAAGATTTATTTTTCAATGTACATTTTAATACCGTATGTATTCCGAGGCGATACATCTGAATGGTTTTTGAATGGGAACCCAAACTGGCAAACCATCCGGTAAAAACGCAGGAAAAATGAGAACAGGTTTAAACGTTATGACGTTCTACATTTAGTGTTTTTTTTTTTTTTTGTAACATTTTTGCATGGTTGAACGGTACATAGCTCAACAAGGATTGTGAAAGGACAGAAAAAACAAAGTAAACCTTTAGCGAGAAAAGGTCGAGTCGAATACTCGACTTGGACTGTTCAAGAGTCCGTGTTCTGGGCTAATAATTCCAGAGTCATTATTGTCTTATTGATCAATATTTTATAAAATAAATAGGATATTTACTGTTTCAAATTTTCAATGAGACCGCTTAGACTTCTCATGTCGTGGAAACTGCAACTGGGTAGCTGACCGTCTCAAATCTGGACAACCAATTTAGTTTGGATGGTTCACATTGAATCTGATTATTTATTAATAAAATTACTATTGAATTCAATATAAGTTATCAAACTTGAATTGAACGTCAAATTCTACTAAATGTTACTTCATAATTTTGCGCTATTGGAGATGAGCGGAACTTATCATATTAAACTATCCTAAAGTTGTCCAATAATTCCAATTTGTTTTTTTTCTATATTTATTTTTCCATAAAACACATACAAATAAATTTATTTATATCTATACGTTAAATTTTTTTTTTCAGTATCAATATGTGAATCTGAATAGCTCCATGAACGACTAGGATACATTTTTAGAGTTAAATGTGAATATATGTTAGAATTGTTGAATTACGGAGATCAGATTTGTGTTCTTGGCTGACAATTGTCGGGAACAAGCAACACTCAATAATTTTTTTTTTCTTTTTTTTTTTTTATGGAAGTATTGAACCTAACGAGAGAAGTTATAACTACTTGACAACTGACAGCTGCTGTCAAGCTTTCCAACAAAAACAAAAAAAACGAGAGAAGTAATAACAGTTACCGAATATAATTCTGGATTTAAATCGACTTGACAAACTAATCTAGGCTCCGTTTGGATAGGTGTGGGAAAAAGGGAAGAAAGGAAGAAGAATTGAGAAGTGTGTAACTTTGTGAAGAGTTTGGATTGTTTATAATAAATTTAGACCTTCTTCCTTCTTCCTATTCCTTCTTCCTATATCCAAACAGTGCCCTAATCAAGTTTTTAAAAACATCCGTTTTTTTCGTTTTATCACAATTTTCTCTTAATTTTTCTTCATACAACACAATCATTTTATCCGTTTTATCGCCACACGAACCATTTTATTACAGATAAATGCTAAATCACCACCCAACTGTCAAACCACACAAATCACATTTTAAAACCTTGATTCTAATACAATTTAATTGGTGAGCATTTAAGCAAGCACGCCAGCAATCCAGGCGGCTTTTACTGATCTCATTTTTTGACAAAAATATGCTTGTGCAATAGAAATATTTGAAGACCTCACTCATTCAACATGCACAAATATTTTCATGAATTGAAACAGCCAGCAGACAAACGATTTAATCCTCAATCCAAACTCCGAGCATTAGAGCAGATAATTATGTCAGACTAACAATCGTACCATTAATCCTAATAAGGGTACTACATAAATTCACCTTGTTCACAAGCGCACCTAAGGAGCCACTTTTAAGCTAATACTGACAGATCAACAAATATAAACCAAATCAGGCTTATTTTAACAATTAGCTCCTAAGACCACATATTATATCGCTATAATAGTACAAACTCATACTCTACTCAATGTGAACAGAACATTCAATCCAGAATCTCATTCTTCACTCTGATTTTACCTGACAAATGAAGTGAAAATTTGAAGTTAGATAAAAAAGTAGAGAAAACAAACCATAAAAAGAAATAATATATTATACAGGAATCTTTTGACAGGGCACTGGAGAATCAGCTAGGTTTTGAAGTTTGCAGCGGCATTTGAACACATCAAGCAATAAAGTCATCTGACAATACTATAAAGTTACTATACCGGGCACATTGTCATACTGTCTGATATAATTCGAGGTTTCAACTTCCCATAGAAGTTTTGTGTACAACACACAGCAGAGCAGCAAATCCAACAATCTGATATACCGAGGACATTGTCATACTGTCTGATATACCTTAATTGGTTCCTCACTGATAATGCTTAATAAGTGCAACACAGAGCAGCAAATCCATCTAATCAATAATAACTATAACATCAAGAATCTATGAACTGTGAACTGCCACTCCAACTATTAATCTATTGAGTAGAAATATTACATTAATAAAATATTTACCAGAGATGGAGAACGAGAAACGCTTCTGTCAGATCTTGGGCTCACACTACCTGCCTTCTTGTCCACCTGAATTTAATATAAAAAAAGATGCTAATTTCTACTTACATAACAAATTGGTATATTATTCACACTTCTAGTGCAAATCCCCATAATATGTTACTCTATTGTTCATGTGATACTTGCTTACTCTACTGTTACATAGAATGAGCACTCCATGCCCTGTATGGTGTCTATAAAAATATTTCTTAATCTACAGATTGTTCAAGAGAAATTTTTTGGTGTGCCCAACAAAGCCAAAAGACTAACCTACAGCTGCAACTTCCAGAACAATAAAAGAAATAAAAAGGAAGTATACTTACAGAAGCATCAGGAGATTTAGATCTTGAGCGTGATCTACAACAGTTTGAAAAAAAAAATTTCAATCAAGGGGAGGAGTATCAAAGCCAAGTCTAATATAAAGTTATATAGAGAGCTATGTGATACAAAGCAATTGCATATGGAGAAAACCACAAAGAAAACAAGGGAGGAAAAGACTCATAAAATCATAACACTTGATTTTCTGCTTTAACATGGCTACAACATACCTAATTGAAACCTAATAAATTCTCATGCCTCTTATTTTTTTTTTCATTGCCGTTGTTTCACATGTAAAACGCCACCCAATTAACTGTACCTAAACTGAAAAATTCCCAGCCTTGGTTTCCTCAAGGCAAATCATTGTTAACCTTAGATTTTGCATTACCTTAATTTTATATCTAAGTACAGGTTTAAAATAGGTGGAGGTGGATCTAGGTGATGAATTTTATTATATAGAGTCAGACCAACACCCCAGACTCCCAAGCTACCAACTAGGAGGTCATGACAAACTAAATGCCAAGTTCTCAAGAGTTCTAAATGAACAAGGGTTTAATAGACATAAATTTGCTTTTCCTCCACCTCGATGTCGCTCCCCAAAGATATAGTAATCCAAATTGAATATACCAAATTCAAGTTCAGTTCAAGACAGTCAGCACAACTTGTTTCTGTTCTGTCCAAAGGGGACCATAAATGAATGGGGCCAAATCAACAGATGTGCAAAAGAGCTGGTCACTATCCACTGGTATCAACCTGATGGGAATCTCCACCGGGTCAAAGGAAGAGGCCCTTACGAGTATTTCAACATCAAGGGGGAGAAAGAAAGAGAGAAAGGTACCTGGATCTAGATCTTGACAAGGACTGGCGTGATGATTTCTTTCCAGGCGACCTACTGCACAATAAATTAAATCTTCCTTCATAAATTTGATAAAGATATTCTCTTCTGTTATAGCTACTACTGCAGTATTAGCTAACTTAAATTCTTGCTAATTTATAAATGACACCTCATCCTTCATCTATGTCACATCCCATGTATAGAACATTCCTCTTTTCCAGAGATTTTACATAATAGAAAAGGCTTACATCTATATATATATATATATATATAGAGAGAGAGAGAGAGAGAGAGAGAGAGTATGGATAAATTACACTATGGTGTACGAATTGTCTCAGTATGCCCGAGTCATTTTCGAAATCCAAAATTCAAACAGTCAATCCGAACTGTTCAAGTTGTTCTCCATATTGAAAAACTCTTGGAGACCAAATTTTACATTTTTTTCAAATTTTGTTGCTACATATTATGATATTTTCAAATTGGAGGGCCTGAAATACTTCAATTGTAGTTTTTTTTTAAAATATCATAATATATAGCAAAAGGAATTTGAAAAAAAATATAAAATTTGGTCTCCAAGGGTTTTTCAATATAGAGAACAACTTGAACGGTTCGGATCGACCATCTGATTTTTTAATTTTGAAAACGACTCAGGTATACGGGGGACAACACGTACACCAAGTATATTTATATCTTTCAACAACAGTATTGCCCATGAATTACTCAAAATATACATGCGTACAAGGTGCAACGACGACAACAACAACAACAATAACAAAGCCTTTAACAACAGACTCGAGATACATATACAGAACACCAATTTGTCAAGACACTGTTCAAGTAAATCAGAAAATGGACCTAGAACTAACTTTTATCATTTATATTTATTGTGGATGAAGTATATATCATAGTCGAGTGACTTTATCACTATTATGTCTCCATTTCTTCCTCTAGAATTCTTTTTTTTTTCACTAGTTCTTGACTTGTTACTAGAGAGCATGGTTCTAAAAGCTCGGACTAGGAGTGTTGAATTAAGGAGTCAAATCGGATGACTCAGAAAAAACTCGAATGACTCAGATCGAAACAGATTTTCATAAATAATTAGTTCTACTTAATCTCTTAAAAATCAGAAAAAAATATGAAAAAATTTGAGAAAAATTAAAAAATCAAATAAAGTCAATATCAACTATAATATAAAATTATATAATATTTATTTTTATTGAAAATAAAATTTTTCAACAATAAAGATGATATTTAATGATTGATAAAAGATATTTTAAGATATTAATTTTTTGATGATTATACTTTCATTAAAACACATGAACATATCAGTTAGAATCGTAGATAATAAAATTATTGTTTTTTCTATGTTCTTGGATCTATTTTTGGATCAATAATAATTTGTTTTAAAATTATTTCACTTATAAGTAGTCTGGACCATTTGATAATATTTAAACGAAAAAAAATACAAAAATGGATCTATCCGTTTCTGTCCCTTCACCTTCTTCTCTTTCCTGTCCCAAATCATCTCCCTCTTCTTCTTCCAATAGAGCACAAGAAGAGGCTAAATCTCCTCACATGAGCTGCCATGGTGCTTTTTCCAGCCACCTGTCGCAATTTCTCCACTCTAGAAACCTTTTACAGTGTCCCCAGTACCCCATCACCGCTCCCCATGGATGAAGACCACCATTAATGGCGACCTCAACCCAAATCCCCTCAAACTCACCATTAGCCAGATCGTTGGCTGCCGAGTCCGAGTCAACTCGACCCGATTCTGAGCCAACTCGGTGAGTTTCAAAACCATGCTAGAGAGGTAGAATGGGAACTCAGGTAGAAGTTGTAGACCACAAGTCCGGGCTTGTTTGCCAAAAGAAGAGAAACGTGGAAAAGAGAATAAGGACACTTCACTTTCCTAACTGTGTCCCACACCTAATGGAATTGACTATTCTATTCAAATGGAATATGGACTAAACAGCTCAACCAAGGGTTAGACTGGAAATTTTGGGTGCAATTCAAACATTTCACACTTTTTCCACAACTTCATTCAGCCCCAATCCAATTTGGCAACTATCCCACAACTTCCCTCTCTAATAACTACTCTCTGCTTGCCAAATGAGCCCTTATAGAGCACAAGAATTCTCAAAGTCAGTATTACTATGTAAAATACAATACTCGGTCGAGCCTAGTAATGCAACACTGCAAAAAGAAATAACTACAACGCATGAAACTAATCATACCTTGGACTGCGGCTCCGGCTCCTGCTTCGGCTATAGCTACGACTGCGGCTAGGTCTAGGGCTCCTGGTATACGAGCGGCTTCGGCTTCTACTTCTACTTCTGGACAAGCTGTGCCTCTTTGAATCGTACTCTCTGACCTGGTTTATGAAAATCCACAAAATAAAAAAGAAGGATCCACAAAACGCAAGAAGGTTCCTCAAAATAGAAAAAAGAAAAAAAAAAAAAACAACAGAAAGCACAGGCTGCTTTGGTGTCTACAAACAGAAGTGCAAACATGCACTGCTACTTTGCATACAAATGAAGGAGAAACATACCAAAAATACTTTCCCTCTGACATCTCCCCCCATGCTCCCTTCTCCCAACTGAAACCCCAATTGTTTGTCATATAAAACTTAAGTCCCAATTCTTCACATACTGAAGAATTAACAAAAGACACAAATTATTAAGGCCTGCAAAACAAAGTAGCCTGCCCCCATTGTATAATTCTCAGGGTCAGGGGAATACATCCAAATGCAAATGTTTTAGTTAAATGTTGTGTATCTTGGGTCATCATACGCATTATTCATGCTGTGACGTTAGGTAATTAAAACTTCCAATTCAAACAACCCCCCTACCGCCCCAACACACACACACACACATAATAAATCTGCTTGTTCCCATACCAACAATGATAAACAAAAAAATGAGAAAGTGCAGAAGAGACTTACCCGTATATAGGCACGAGAAAATGCATTGCGAAACTCGGAGTCATCAAGCTTTTTTATCTGTCATAGAAATATCAAAGATTAAACTTTTAAACCTCCATAAAAAACGAACTGTCCCATTCTGCTACCAAACTATAGTCATATGTTAAAGTTAGAGCCTTTTTGTCCCAAACAAGTTGGGGTAGGCTAGAAATGACACCCTGACCTCATTTCTTGTATATATGGCTAAGTTTTTACACTGGCTCGCCAAGCCTATCGCAAGCATGCAGGCTTGAACCCCAGTGCTCTTACCGCCAGAGCTACTAGACCACATGCTGGTACCAAAACTATAGTCAATCTCGAAAAATCAGATAATGATCACCCATGCTTTTGTAACACTATATACTATAAGATGCTATAATGGTGATCTCTACCTTGATGTAAACAGGTAAACACAGATTATGAAAAGATGAACAATGAATCATCCACCCACATCTCACAATCAAGCTTTAAAAAATATAAAAGTGATCCAACAATGCACCATAATCCTCACCAAGCTACACTAAAATACCAGATATGTAATATTGAGACTGCTAAGCCATTTGTACATTATAACTATCATAATGCTATTAGGTAAGACCAAAGGACAGAACAAGCAAAGAAACCAAAATAAAACAACAGATGGATACCGCATATTTCATGTCATCATAGTTTGTGTAATCTACGATCCCAACAGTCCCTACAAAAAAACAAGAAGAATCATTAGCCTCAACACAAGTAGGTAAGAAAGTTCCTGTACCATCGTAAGCTGAAGGCCTGAAGCATACCGGCCCATACGCAAAGGCCCAGCCAGCAACTGGTCCCGCCATATCGTGCTCGTGCACAATTCCTGGCTAGCACCTGCCGGTCTGACCAGTAACTGGTATGGTATTGCACCTTGCTACTGTATTAGAATAAACAAAAGGTATGCTAAATTAACTTCACATCAGCCAACAAATTTTGACAATCAGCACCAAATGTACGGTTCCTTGAACCTTGGCACCGATCCGGAATGGTTTTGAGACAAAATATAGACTGTTCTCCATGTGAAAAATTCAAGCATTACCAACAACCCCATGTCCTGAAGAAAGGTAGAAAGCACTCTCCCAAGAACAAATGAACAGATAGCCTAGTTGTACTAACTAACAATAGCTTTTCTTGACTTTTATACTCACCTCCCCCTTCACGATAGACATCAGAGAAGCAGACGTCACCAGCTCTACGCATGTGGTCCTACAAAAATAGAGAATTGTCCATACTGTATTTCTAACCAACAGAAACAGAGATAAGACTTACGAAGAGGGCATAAACTATTATTTTTCACAGTTTCTCAAATCCACCAGGTCTAATATCACACGTACATCTATACCACTAGGGTTTAGGGGAGTTCTAGAAAACTCTGTAAAATTCTGAATGCATTAATAGTTTAATACATAAAGATAACAAGACATACCTTCAGATCTTGCCAAGATGCAGATGAAGGCAACCCAGTGACCAGAACTACATGCACAGACACAAATTAGTGGGCAATAAACTTAATTTCAACTCATTTGATTATTGTAGATTACAGAAAGAACAATGTAAAAAAAAAATTATGCAGTGAACATCCTGCAACAGCCTCAAACAAGGAAATGCGAAATTCCAGGAGTATCTTGACAACATGTCCACCACGCCTTAAACAATAGCAGTTTTTTTTGCAATTCAGTGCCTATACCCTGTCTAACCCTAAAGGAAGGATCTTTGGATATTGCAATCAGACAGCTAATAAAGAGCTCATCTGGATTGTTGTAGTAACTAAACACTCCAAAACTGAAAGTAGCACCACAATGACAAATTAAGTCAAACTAAAAGCTTGCTTCCACTGCCAGAGAAATTCTGAACAAAAAACATTTTATGACAAAAGGATTCTAAATACTTGACAGGGTAACAAATCTCCAAAAACATTTGCTTTTTGCCAAATAACCGTATGGAAAGTTCAACATAATGCATACCTCGATACTCTGAGCGCCTAGGGACAGCCCCACGTCGGGATCCACCACTATGGCTGCTTGGACGATCATGAGAAGAAGGCCCACCACGCCCAAAATGAGCCAACTCCACCTTCATAATTGAAAAAGATAGCAGAAAGAAGGCATGATTATTTCGATAAAAGCATCTAGAACTAAGGAACAAAAGCAACTCTGGTTATCTTTTGTAAGTAGATGTCTCACCGAAAGATAAAGTTTGCACATATACAGATCAAATTTCTCAAGGGATGATTTTCATTACAGCAAAAGCATATTTTGTAAGGTTATTAACAAGAAACTTACCTTGTCCATGCCAAAGTTTTTTGGATACCTTGGTAGAAGCTACCAAGTAATGTCATACACTCATACCAAATTTGAACAAAGAATCTAGAACCCCAAAATGCAACTAATTTTGATCATCTTTTATATATTGACGGTACTTACACATATCTTCAGACCAATGTTTCTCAAGGGATGATTTTTATTACGGCAGGTTGTATTTTCAAAGTTTAATTACAGTAGACTTGCTTTGTCCGTGCCAAATTTCTTTACCATAAGTGCTCTACATGTCTACAATAAACAAGGCAATTCAAATCCACATATAGTTTGGAAACTTCATCCCAATTATCATTCAAATTTTAATTCAAATATCAACTTTCATGCAACAAAAAAGGTATTTCACACTTCTGATGACACTTGTGCTCAAAACGTTGTCTCCAATGTAATGATTGAAAGTTGATAGAGTTGACCCTGCACTGCATCACATAATGGTGTAACCAGCAAAGAATGACTTCTACAGCAGCCATTTTATGCACATACCCGCAATCTTTCGCTGTCGAACTTGTATCCATCACGCCCGCGAATTGCATCTTCAGCATCTCTGGGGTCTTCAAACTAAAATATACAGCAAGAAAAAACAAGAATATTACATATCCAGCACACCAACTTCTTTTTCAAAGTCAGCTACAGCAAAGTTCCTCAGCTATTTTCTCATGTGGCATGCTTTGTCCTTAATTGACCGTTGAGGCAGATTTTGTTAATCTTGCTTCACCCAAGGACATTGATAAAGCATTAGTAGTGAATGACAGTACTAAGTCAGGTCAAAGATTAAAGACAGATCTGTTATACCTCGACATAAGCATAGGCAGGAGGCCTTGGAGGAATCTTCAAGTCAACATCCACAATAGATCCATACTGCAGATCAATAAACAAACAAATAAGAAAGCAATGAACAAATAAAACAAAATGGCAAGTGATATGAAAAGAAACGAATTACACATATGAAATTATAGGCAAATTCTACAGTGGGCAGATTTTTAACATTATAAATGACTGTGATTGATGCAGACTCAAATTGGAGTACAAAAATCTACCCACTGTAAAATGTCCCTAAATTTTATAGCTCCTAGAGAAGAATTTACATATGACTTTTGTTCCCTTCAATCATTACAAAACTATACAATAATAATAAGTACTCTGGGTTAACTCTCCAAATTGCAAAATCTAATTTCATATCAAATAAGCAAAAGTGAATAATTGAATTACCTTGTAAAAGAGATCCTCAACCTCCCTTTTGCGAACGTCACCGGGAAGATTCCCCACAAAAATGATTCTGCCCCCACGTCTGCTCATAGTTCCTACACTACAAATAGAAACACAACGCAATTAAGCTATTAAGAAGAACACATTGTAGAAAGCCAATAATCATCGGGCATTTGTCTGTCAACTCATGACTACTCAAGTTGCCTCATGACTCGGCAGTTTAATTCGTTTATTGAATCAGCTGCTGTGCAAGGCTAATAACTAATAGCTAATAAGTAGTACATTATTGTGTGGATGACTCGACTGTTCTATGCCAATCTCAGAAAATGATACAAATGATAGTTAAACGGAAAATTGACACAGAAGGCAATTAACGATAGACATCAAATGGAAGAGAAATCAGTGATTTAACAAAGGGGAAAAGAAATAGAGCAAGGAAAAAATTGGTATGCAAAAACCTCAAACCTCAGAGGGACTCACGATGACTAAAGACGGAGAAGGGAGCGAGGAGTCTGAAAAGTATAAAGGTTGTGCGGCGGAGAGAGAGATCGAGAATCGGAGGGGAGGAAGAAAATTCAAGTGCTATGCGGCAGAGCGGCAGAGTTCTCGAAGAATTGGGAGAAGGGAAGAGCGTGTTGTGTTGTCGAGACAAGGGTTAAGCGATAGGAAAAAATGGGTGGCCGCAAATTTTAAAAGTATTATTAAAATAATAAAGATTTTTTATTTAATTACTAAAAATATTAAGAATTTTAATAATATTATTGCTTGAATTAATCGAACTCGCCTCGAAAAAAGCTCAGATATGACTCGAGTAGTCGAGTTAGAAAAAATCAAGTTACTACAATTCGAGTTAGGCCCAACTCGAAATTAAATGACGTGATTTCGAGTACGACCTAACTCGATTAACCCATAACTCGATTTGTCTGTGCACACCCCATTTCGAAATATTGTCGAGGTCTAGCCCAAAATTTCTTTCGCTGACCTAACCTAGTGCTCTCCGTCGCTCTCCTTAATCTCTCACACTCAATCCTTTCAGTCTCTCAAGCTCGCTCATCGCCAGTCCGCCACACCGCCACTCTACTCACTCCTCACTCCTCTCACGTTCATGCCTCAATCTCTCTCAGTTTCTCCTCAAACTCTCCTTCTCACTCTCTCAACACAAAGTTGTAACTCGAGTTCATTGCTGCTCTTTCTCACCCTCTCAACTTCTCACCACTGCTCGAGTTCATTGCCTCCGATCCCTTTAGAAAAATCAGAATTTCGAGTAGAATTTTCGAGTTATGATTTAACTCGAGTATTTATGACTTGATTTCGAGTAGCTCATGAGAACTCGAAACTATCTTATGAATAAGTCACGAGTTAACTCGAAATATTTCGACATAACTTCGAGTAGACTATAACTCGATCGCTACTCGACTCGAAACCACCCCTAAATTTGGAGCTGCAAAGAAAGTCCGTCATTATTCATTAGCTAAGATCGGACTTTCAAAGACCAATACTAGACATTAGCTTTTGCAACTTATAAAAGTATGACACTATCTTCTTTCTCCTCCATTCTTCATTCTCGCGAGAAAGATCGGAAGAACGACTCTTTTTCTCTCTAGTTAAGTTTTATTTATTTATTTAATTTATTTAGTTTAGTCAGGTAAATAATAGTAAAATTACGGAAATTATTATAAAATTTAAAAAATCTAAAAATATAGAATAAATAGGATTAATTATAATAACATACATTATTTTTTAATTATTTTAATATTTCAAAATTAAGAAAATTCAATTGAAAAATAGGAAATTTTTTTAGAAATAGTACAAATTTTTGAAAAATTAGAAAAATTTATAAAATTAATTTTAGAAAAATTTGTGCCTATATAATTAAATTTAAGCATAACTAGTGTAGTTAAGTCAATTAACACGGTGTTAATTTATGTCAAATTAGTGTAGCTAAGCCAATTAAACGGATGATAATTTATGCCAAATTAGTGTAGTAAGCCAATTTGAACTATTGTGTAGTTAAGTCTATTAATCTATCGATAATTTGTGTCAAATTAGTGTAGTTAAGCCAACGTGCCACCTAGACTAGCACAACAGACGCGTCAGTTCGATGCCAGCCCCCTACTTCTCATTTATCCGATGCTTGTCCCTCAACATCTCGTAGGTCCGATGCCGGCGTCTCTATGGATGTTATGGACTTATGGTTGTAATAAAAGACGTTTTGGTTTTGATATGGTTTCAAGTGAATTTGCTGAGAGATAATTCTGATGGTGCTTGCTGATTTTGTACCTGTTTCATTTTAAACAAACGGTAGCCCAAGATATTTTCTAAATTGAAAATATTTATTGCGATTATATTTTGGATGAAACCCTAAATTAAGACCACGACGAAATAATGAACATCTTTCGATTCTTTCATTTTTTTTTTTTGTCATCTAGATCTTCTTTTTCTCGGCCCCAAGTGTGAAAAACCCCGCGGTAAAGCCCAAATTAAGCCCATAATATAACCTTCAGTAGTTTATCTATATTTATTTTAAACCGTGTTTATAACCGGAAATGATATACACCATCCAACAAAAAACTATCAAATCATCCAACAGGTCTAAAAATATATTTTTAAATCTAGATTTTTAGGTGCTGACATTAGCAAGACGCGTGCTGAAGTCATTAAAAATTTTTTGACCAACTTTCGAAAATTTTTTGATGCTGACGTCGTCAAATATACTAATTTAAGAGTTCAGTTAAATATTTTAAGGGATGGATTAAAATGTGTAAGGGTTCAGTTCAGTTAAACACCTTAAGGGATTATTTAAAAATATGTATGTATTAGATACACTAATAATTTGGAATTTTTAATTTTTGTATTCAGTTAAATACAATAAGGGATAAACTTAAAGTGTCCATGTATTCAGTTAGTTGCACCAGAAATTTTTATTTCGTAGTTTTTGTGTTCAGTTACACTATTTAATGGATCAATTAAAATTGTTTATATGTTCAGTTAGATGCGCTCGTAATATGACGTTTGAATAACCATGTAATAAAAGTAAACAATGATCATTTATTAAAAATAATATATATTATTTCAACAAACTGAACAATTCTTATTCTTATAATAATAATACAAATCCTACATAATTTTAACCACTACAAGCTAAACACAGTACATCAACTCCTCATTCGATTACTTCCGCGCAACTCTTCTCACCCTGTCCTGTAATTCTAACACAAACAAAACAAAATACAATTAAGTTCAATTACTAATTAAGTGCTCTTATAATATTTAATCCTTTAAGGTCATGTGAGTTTTAAAAAAATACATAATGAAACAAGATGATTACTTAAAAATACTAATTTAACACATAATGAAACAAGATGGTCCCTTAGAGATAATTTGCATATAAAAAATTAAGACTGTGCTCCAGTATAGGAAATAAGGGGATTACGCTGGATGAGAGAAGGTGAGGGTAGCAAGTTATCTGCTCCAGAAGTTATGTGGAGAGGGGTGTGGGATGAGAGAAGATTAATTTTCAATCTCTAAACGTCCTATTTTAGTTCCCCCGAAATTGAGAAGTGACCTGAGTAAACTATCAATCTAAGCTTCCCTCATCTCCTCTTATTTAATCTCCCCTTCCCTCGTCTCTTTTACGAAGTTGTGGAGCACAGCGCCTAAGTATACTACCAGCGTTTCATATTTTCATCATAACAACATTCGGGCATCGATCTGATCAGATAGGTTCGCTCACTCTTTTCTCTCTTTGCGACTCCAGAGGCGAAACACCTCGCCTCCCACGCCACCCCCTTCCTCTGTGCGCCGATTTCTGCGCTGTGTGTGCTGTTAGTGCGACACCAACGCATCAGATCTGTGTTCGGATCTGGGTCTGTCAGCCTCGTCTTTGGCGAGTTGAGAAGCGACAGTAATGTCGTTACCGGAGGCGGCGATTTGATGGCCGTCATAGCCGATTGTTTGTCCCCCTTCTCCTAACTGATCTCAATGCCTACGACAACTCTGCTGTATTTGCGATGATAGCTGCGGAGGCAGTAAATCTGGTCTTGTTTGTTCGAGTCAAGACCAGCGTATCGTCAGATTTGGTGTAGTATAAAACTGTGTGTTTGCTGCAGACGATAGGTTTAGGTGATAGATCTAGAGTTTAGTTGTGGGAAACTAGAGTTTACTGGTATCAGTTAGTTACCAGTGGGATATTAATACTTTTTCAGTACTGGTTTTTTCGTCCTTTTTATGGATTTGAGATGTTTTGCTACCGGTATTATTTTGCATACTGGTACTTGATGTAACTTTTTTGTTTTTATTTTAATGAAAAAATGCTGGTTCGCTGGCCAAATTTGAGATCATTTGCATTCTTCATGATTAAAAGATTCTGCATCAAGAATATTTATGTTACAAAAGTGAAAAATAAATTATATGATAGAAAGATGTATAGCTGTTAAGGACCGTAAATTAAAAATTAACAAAGCAAGTAGACATTACCGAATTCATTTAACAGGCTCAATAAAGACATCAATTAATTATTATTGACAATTGTGGTGTTAGGATATTTATTGACGCATGATGTATTATCTTACACTCAGATATTATATACCATTTTATAAAAGAAGTACAGTATATTTTAGAGAGGACATTATTAATTCATACCAGCATTTCAGTACAGGTCTAGTTTGCCAACCTTAAGCAACGTGTTTGACCAGATAACCAAACAACTGAAAGCAGAAATTAATGAAAAAGTGCTAGACCAGAACAAAAATTACCTTAATATTTAAAGAAAGATTATTAATGAAAAGGTATGATTTCTAGGACTGAGCAAAAAACTCGGCCCTCGTGAGCTAGCTCGAACTCGAATAGGATAATACTCGATAGCAACTTGAGCCGTTTCAACTCGAGCTGGAATAACTCGAGCTACACCAGCTCGGAAGGTCCATGAGCTGAGTTCGAGCTGCCTTCAGCTCGCTCAGTCCAACTCGTGAGACTTAGCCCAATTCGTTTGTTTAGTCTGTAACCCAGCCCAGTTTTTAATCACTATTTTATAACCCTAAGTTCTTTTCATTTTTAGGAGTAAATAACCGTATCTTCCTCCTGATTTATTCGTGTGCTTTCTATGTTCATTTTAAACATTGTTTAATATTTATGTTGTTTGCTTTTTAGTTTAGTCCATTATGAAGTCTCAAAATTTGATATTTAATAACGAGCTAGTTTTCAAGCCATGAGCCAACTCAAGTTAAAAATGAGTTGAGTTTGAACTGCTAAAAAAACTCGAAATTGCCTTGGTGTGCTAAGCTGAGCCAGCTCGACTTGAGATGAGCTTGAGTTCGAGTTAGCCTCGACTCGCTCAGGCTCAGCTCATCTACACCCCTAATGATTTCCAACTCCTCAGAAAAACAGACTCTATGTTGCTGTTCCGTTAGCAGGTGCTATAACCAAGCAGTTGTTGATTCCCACAGATCTGCTATTTTCACAGAAAACAATACAACTACTCGATACATGAGAATTCTCAAAAATTGAAGTTCGCTTTTCAGTAAAGGGCACGAGGCATCAATGGTGAAACTTACACAGATAATTCTTATGGTTGAACAACCATATAAAAGGCCTGTTGCGGTAGCGCTGGACTTAGAGAATATGAGAGAGGCGCTGAGCGAGAGAGAGATGCAAAAAGAGAGAGAAAAGAGATGGATCTAGATCTCTGGTCGGCCTCGGCGCAGAAGAGGGAGTAGAGAGAGGAAAGAGATGGATCTAAATCTAGATTTTGATATTTTGGAGAAAGAGAGAAAAAATGAGAGAGAAATGAAATAAAAAGAAAAACATCAATTACCTTTTATAAGAGGGCTATTGCTCAAAACAAAAACAGAGCGTAGAATGAAGACAGACAGGGAATCTTTTTGAGGGTCAGGTGGAAGACAGACAGGGAATCAAAATGTAAAGGATCGATCATCGCTAAAAATATTTAAGTTCACCGTGTCACAAAACTCAACTCGAACAGACAAAATTTATGAGATTATCAACAATGACAGTATACATACATAATACATACAAGTGACTAGCCTAGATCCAGTTCTATTATCTGCCACCAGATAGACCTGAGAAAGATGTCATTGTAGACGGGTATGACATAACATAAGAATCGAACCCTTCAGTCTGAAGCATGGCAAGCATACTAAAATTCATATATGTTGCCGATAACTCCGGTACGGGTGTGTCACCTTCCAAATATTGCATGACTTGTCGCATGCTCGGCCTGGCACCAGGTAGTGGATGCGAGCAAAGCAAACCAAGCTTTAACACCATTTCTACTTCCTCTACTGTATAACATTCACCTAATTTTGCATCCACAATTTCATCTAATGTTCCATTTTTCCACTGTTCTAACACTTGATCAACTAGAATAATTCGCTCCCCTCGTGCACCTGGTTCAACTGGCCTCTTACTGCAAACTACCTCCAACATGAAGGCACCAAATGCAAACACATCAGTAAGAGGTGTTGCCTTGCCGGTTCTTGCAAGTTCCGGTGCCAGATAACCCATCGTACCTACCACATGAGTGGTTTGAGGGTCGGTACCATGATCGTATAGTCTTGCAAGGCCAAAGTCACCTAATCTACCATTTAATTCACAATCTAATAAGACATTGCTTGCCTTAACGTCTCGGTGGATGACGACTTGATCCCAATCCTCATGGAGGTACAAAAGACCTGATGCGACCCCTTTGATAATTTTGAACCGTTGATTCCAATTAAGAGTAGGCTTTTCTTGATCGTACAAATACTTGTCGAGACTCCCATTTGGCATGTAATCATATACCAAAAGGAGCTCTCCTTTACGCCTGCAATAACCCAACAACTGAACAAGATTTCTATGTCGTAGCCGGCCAATACTCACAATCTCTGCAATAAATTGCTTCATACCTTGCCTGGATTCATGGGAGACTCGCTTGACTGCGACTTCCAATTTTGAAACGGGTAAAACCCCTTTGTAAACTCTCCCAAAACCCCCACTTCCAAGCAACTCATTCTCCTTGAACCCATTGGTTGCTCTGTATAAATCTTTATATGTTAATCGATGTGGACCAAACTCAACCTCCCAATCTTCAAGCAATTCTGCATATTTGAACCGCCCCTTCATGTACAAGAAAATGAAAGCAACTAAAATAAGAACAAAGGCAGCTGAAGTCAAAGGCAGCACTATGTCCAAGACTTTTGATCGGTCTTTCGGGGTTGTACGTGGGAGCTTTGGTAACTTTGATAGGTTAATGGATGGTGCGGCTCCATTCAGTTTAAAGCTCCATCCAAGAATGTAGTGAGAGGTGTGGACAGAGCCAGTGGAAGAAGAGAAACCAACGTACATAGAATCGTTTAAAACTGTTGAGAGATTATATGTATATGAAAGTAGAGGTTTAATTGGCTTGGACTTTCCAACTGAGGACAAGGTAACATTAATTTGTGTCTCTTGGCTATCATATTCAACCCATACTTGCATAGCTTTGCGGCTGTAGAGACTCAAATTTTGAAAGGCACCAGAATCATCGGCATAATAACCAGCAAAGTAAGATCGGCTCGACTTCAGACTATTTATATCAATACCGACATGGTTATCATTTATATCTTGAAACTCAGAGCTATATATAGTATCAAGCTCAACTGCAAAAATATGATTTGTGAGATTACCGTTGTTTTGGATATTGAGAAGACCCAAGTATTGGCTTGGCAAGGCAGATGAGAGATTCTTTGAGGGAGAGATAAAAAAAGCAATCCCATGGCCGCTGAGGTCCAGGTACTCTGAAATTATTGCGAATACAAATGTAGTTGAGAAGGAAGAGGTGGTACTGCCGAAGCGAATTGGGGAAGGATGAAAGGCATGCCCTTTCATTTGAAACGTGTCATTTGTTAACCTCAAAAGGCCATTTGACTCGATGTATGCTACGCCGTCGAGGGTTAGATTTGCGCCGGCGAACCCATTGAATGTAAATTCAGCTTGTTGGCAGGCAGAAAATGAAATGATGTTTAAGAGAAGGAAAGCTGCTGCAAAGGTTTTAGTTAGCATGGCTAAGGAGCAAAATTAATGGGTTGGAAGATGTGTAAGTTCGCTCTGGCGTGTTCGTTTCCAAGCAAGTTCATGTGGATTTGAGAATTGAGAGTATGTAGTGACTGGATATTATTAATACGAGAGATAGGCCCCAAAGAGAAGCTTCTGCGTACTTCTACAATTTTGCCTATTTAAACATGAAATCTTAAATTATTGAACATAGAGATGTCCTAGGACTGCATGAGAAATTTCTTGTTAATTAGGTATTTGTTCGTTTGTAAATATTAGTTAGGTACTGACATTTAAATATGCAAGAAGAGGCTTTATGAAATCGCAAGCTCAAATACACACACAGAAAACATTTCATATTGAACTTTAAAATTAATCTGCAAGAGTAATAATAGCAATTGATAATTATGAAATGTTTCTTGATTAAATTTTTTGGCACATTCCGGAATAATATTCTTGATTGAAGATGAAAAAAAATCAATTAAAAAATAAAAGGTTGTATATGCAAAATTAAATGCTGCTTGAAGTCAAAATATCCCGGAATTTGTTAATCAAGCAAATAGATCAGCATCAAATTAATCAAAACAACTTCTTGCGACAAGGAAATTATTTCATCGATATAGCCAACCTGTCATTTTCTAATTGATGATCAAAGACGTGAGAAACTGAGAATTATTTTCAGAAACTCTTCATATCAAGCCAACTAGTTTGACCGGCAGCCGTGCATCGATAGGATTCCATTTGAGATTTATTTTTAATTTTTTTTTTGTGATGTTTGGATTGGGGGGTGGTTGAATGTTAAGCATACAAATTTGGAGGGCTATTGCCACAAATATAAAGTGTAGGAAGGAGAAAGGTGTGGTGACAATTCTCCAATTATTTTTCAATAGTTTTATTTTAATCAGGTAATGGTAAATAAATAGATCAAGGCAAAATAATATTTTGTACGCCATCTGGTAAGGTCATAAGCATGCGTCATAGTTTTTTTTTTATTATGTCGTAATGCCAACTACCTTAGGAATCTGTAAAAAAAATGGTATACACAATAATTTAGTACATATTAATCATATATAATTTTACATCACGTCTTGCTTAATAAGGATGCTTGTTTCACTGTTCTATTATATAAAAAATAATAAATAAATGAATACTCGTGCCATAGCACGCCGAGATATCCGTTGATCGTGAAATCCTTTGTCCGTCCAATTGATTTTGTTATATTTAAGACTTAAGTAATATGTAACTATCCTGTTTTATATGTTTATTATAATTAAATTTATAAAATTATTCACAATACAATTTTGTATAAATTTTTACCATTATTATACTAGAGAATTGCATGCCAGACTCGATATTCTATTCATCTTAATGGATAAAGATAAAATAAAACAATTAATTCTTTTATCTTTTATATTTCTATTTTTGTAAGACAATTTTCCTTTAATAAAATATTTATTCGTTTTGGCAATTGCCTACCAATTTATAAAAAAAATTATTTAATTCTTAATGAGCGAGAATATGATATACGTATACATAGAAAGGTACTTTTTGACAACGAAATTTCACAAAAGAATGTAACTGTTGCAGACTTGCAGTGTTTGGTATGATGACGTTTTCAATGAATCCCTTCTTCTATTTTAATGTACTGATAAGGATTCAAGAACTTAAACCACCCAAAATGATGACCATCTCCTTTTCTCATTTTCTCTTGGGACGTGAAAATGCAATAGCATTGCATTTATATAGAAATCAAATCAAGGAACATCTATGAACATTAAAATTTTTAAGGTCGTAAAAGAATATCTCAATTCTTTTGAATGATAGAATTGAGATATAAACGATCATGAAATGCCGAACTGCACCTAACCTATCTAATTTAATTCAACACTAGTCTTGTCAGTTTCTACATATTAAATATAAGGTTGCTTTCTAGTATTTGATTGTAAGATTAGGGAAAGAGGCAATTGGACTGGACCACGTGTTACTTCTTAGCCTCCGCCAACGTGGTTGACTTGACTCGCCAACTCCAGAAAACCAAAAAAACTTTGACTGGCAGCTTGACTGGCAACGTGCCAACGTGTTCCTTCATAGCTTGACTGGCAACGTGTTCCTCCGCCAACTTTTGACTTTTGAGTACTGAACTGGATATACAATCCACCCACCGGCCACCGTAAGAGGCCTGGCAGCCCTGGCTTGTAGCCTTGTAGGGCCTTAGTTGCCTTGAATTCCTAAAAAAAAAATCCTCTTTACATTGTTAATATGATAATAGATATATATATCTGAAGTCAAAAACATATAAAGCCCAAAAAAGGCGCTAACAGAGATCGAGGCCCACTGTTGATATGGCCTCTTACCCAAACTTAATCCATTAGAGAAGTGTTATTATAGTAATTGTTGGGTCTGACTAGACCAGGCCCAAGTAGTGTTAAATATGCTCGGTATGAGTGCATCTGTCGATTTTATTTCGGAGCTGATAAGTAGGGGTGAAAACGGTCACCGTTTCGACCGTCCTTTCGTTTCGTTTCGTTCGAAACGAAACGGCTAAGATTTTTTGTTGCTTTTTATAAACGAAATGGTTAACGAAAGTTTAGAACAGTTTCGTCCATGTGTATTTTCGTGGTATTTTCGTGATTTCGACCGTTTCGTCCAAAACAAAACGGTTAACGCAAATGGATGATCAATTTCGTTTTAAAACGAAACGGTTAACGAAATCGACCGTTTTCGTGGTCGTTTTAGACGTTATGCAACCATACTGATAAGTGCAATCAACTTTTCAGGCAATCAAGCAATCAGACTTCAAAAATAGAAAAAAAAAATTTCGATCCCGGCCAAATACGAAAACCGCATCTACCTTCCACCTCACCCGCGTCTTCCTTCCCCCTCACCCCACTTCAACCCTCTATTTTGTCTCTCCTCTCTCACCGCACGCCGTCGTGCAGCCCTGCCGTCGCCGTCAAGCAGCCCAGCCCTGCCGTTGCGCAGCCCAGCCCAGCCCTACCGTCGTCGTCGCGCAGCCCTCCCGTCGCAGCCCTGCCGTTATCTGAATTATAAATTAAATATTATTTACTCCCTCGCTTGTATTAAATACTTTCTTACTACTAATTATTTACTCTCTTATAGCTATTTAGTTACTCCCAAACAACAACAGAATCAGATATGAATATTATTTACTCCCTTACTTGTATTAAAAACTCCCTTACTATTACTTATTTACTCCCTTAGAGTTATTTAGTTACTCCCAAATAACAGTAGAAGCAGTTCTGAATATTATTTACTCCCTCATACATATTAGATACTCCTTTTATACTAGTTATTTACTCCTTAATAGCTATTTAGTTACTCCCAAACAACAACATAATCAAATATGAATATTATTTACTCCCTTAGAGTTATTTAGCTACTCCCAAACAACAGTAGCATCAGTTCTGAATATTATTTACTCCCTCATACATATTAGATACTCCTTTTATACTAGTTATTTACTCCCTTATAGCTATTTAGTTACTCCCAAACAACAACAGAATCAAATATGAATATTATTTACTCCCTTAGAGTTATTTAGCTACTCCCAAACAACAGTAGCATCAGTTCTGAATATTATTTACTCCCTCATACATATTAGATACTCCTTTTATACTAGTTATTTACTCCCTTATAGCTATTTAGTTACTCCCAAACAACAGCAGAATCATATATGAATATTACTTACTCCATTTTATATTATTTACTCCTTTATACTGATCAATTTCTTCCCTTATAGTAATTTAGTTACTCCAAAAAAAAACAACAGAATCAGGCATGAATGCTATTTACTCCCTTATCTATATTAGATAATCTCATATACTGATTAATATCATCCCTTATAGCAATTTAGTTACTTCCAAGTTGTAACAGAACTAGATCTAAACCTCTTTTCTCTTCTTATCCTTCTTGATTTCTACTTCTTTCTTTCTCAACCATATCTGATTGGTATAAGAGAGGGAGCATGAGGGAAGGCAGAGGTGGATGTGAGGTGGAGGAGACAAGAGGCGGAGGAGAAGAGAGACTGAGGTGAGACGGAGGCGGATGCGAGGCGGAGGAGAGGTGAGACGAAGGAAAGGAGAGGCTGAGGCGGAGGAAATGAGAAGCGAAGGAGAGGCTGAGATGAGGCGGAAGCGGAGGCGAGACGGAGGAGATGAGAGGCGGACGTGAGGAGAGGGGAGCGAAGGAGGTGGTGGAGATCTGAATCGAATTTTGTGATTGTGATTGTGAGGAGATCTGAATCGGAGGGAGAGAGGAGACGGGGAGGGTAAAAAAAGGGAAAGATGAGACGAGGGAAGCGACTCACTCTGATTGCGTGATTGCATAAAATGTTGATTACTGTAAGTAATTCCCATTTTAGTTGTTATATTTAACTAAAGATGATCTTGTCCTTTCTGAACAGTATCGGTGTTGGTCTAGTTAGAAGACTCACCCAACGACGTCTCTATTTCACAAGATTTTAAATCGCAGAGCTAAAATGCAACTTATTGTATCATAAGTACCCTAGTTAATTTCATGTTCGTTCATGCAAATATGAAACTAGCACTGAGAAGTGATATGGTTGATTACATTGTGTTCTAGTTTTATACAAAATCCCATTCTGCCGGCACGGTACTTAGGAGCATACATGCTCGTTTAGAGGTACTGTGTCATGGTACATGTGCAGATTCCAAGACGTACCATGCCATATGGTACCGTGTGCAAGAAATACAAAAAGAAATCTTGAAAATAGGAAATAAATAGAAAACAAAATCAAAAGCATGAAATTATATATATATAAATATAGGCTCCGTTTGGATAGGTGTGGGAAGAAGGGAAGAAGGGAAGAAGGGAAGAAATATTGGAAAGTGTGTAACTTTGTGAAGAGTTTGGATTGTTTATAATTTTTTTCTTCCTTCTTCCTTCTTCTTTCTTCCTTCTTCCTATATCCAAACACAGCCATAGAGAAAACCTATGGTGCATACTAATGTATGGAAGTTTTGATGCATCCTGAGTCGAACTCTTGGATCTGCTTCAAAATGACCGATCCAAACCGTCAAATATGATCTCCCTATTGAAATCTCCTTGCCGACCAAATTTTACATTTTTTCGATATTTTTAAATATTTTTTTCGGATTTTTAAAAACTGCTATTTTTTAACGGTTCAGAAAAAATTAGATTAGCGATTTTTTAAAATTTGAAAAAAAAAACTTAAAAATTTTGAAAAAATATAAAATTTGGTCGTGTAAGGAGATTATAACAAGGAGATCATATTGCACGGTTTGGATCGGTCATTTTGAAGCAGATCCAAGAATTCAGATCAGTATGCACCGAAACTTCCGTAAATTAGTATGCACCATAGGTTTTCTCTAAAAATATATATATATTTAACAATTTTTTTAAAGTAGGAATGTTTTTATGTTTGAAAATTTTCACTACAATGAAAGAAATGACTTAATCGAAAAAATTCTGAAAACAAAAATTAACGGCTGTTTGGGCCTCTTGGTTATAGGTTGACATACTGTGGTAAATTTTTTATCTATGTTACTTTGTGGCGGCCGTTGTCAAATTTTTCCAAAAAAAAAAAATTCTTATCTAGCACCGTTTGGATGCGTTGATAAGAAGATAGGAAGAAAGAAAAAAGGAAGAAATAAATTATAAACAATCCGAACTATTCACAAAGTTACACACTTTCCAATACTTCTTCCCTTCTTCCCACACCTATCCAAACGGAGCCTATGAAACATCGCAAGTCTCAGCCCCTCAGGTCATGACACTTAGACACTACATGACACGCATGACACGTGTCATGCAGTCGTACAATGTTTGAATGCGATCAAACATGTGCACATATCTAGTGAATTACAAATTAATTATGGCGTGTTAGGTGTATTGACACGATATAGATCGTGTTATCACGACACGCCATACATATAGATTCAACACGACACATGTGTGTTGGTGTGTCGTGTTAAAACTGTGTTGTGTTGATATTTTCGAAAAAGTGACAAGATTTAACACAACACGATCAACACAATATAATTTGACACAACAGGTTACAACATGACAGAACACAATTCTATATATTTTTTAATTTTAAAATTCAAAATTTGAAAAAAAAAATATTAATATATCATAAATGATTTGAAAATTCAAGGGATAAATATATCATAAAAAAAAGTATAGCTAAAAATTTCCAACTAATATTATATAATTCGTATTTTATTATCTAATTATTATATTGTATCGACATGAAATACTAACAAATTATTTTTTGTCAACTATATAACCGATTTATAAAATTCAATATATTTTTTCTCGATTTTCTTCTAATCTTAAATAATTTTAAAATATATTTAATTATTTTTTAAGAAAAAAGAAAAATAAACTCTTGATATGGTTGAACACGATTAACACCGGTGAGTTGTGTCTTGTCAATACGGTGTTTCAACCATGGCGTGTTAATTTTTGTGTTGTGTCGACCTTCTCCTCTACTTTGCACAATAGGACACGATACGATTTCAAATCTGACTCGTGTCAACACAACACTACACGTACGGTACAAAAATTGCCACAACACATCATGATATGACAAAATTGCAATTCACTATATATACGTACCGTGCAAAAATTGATGCACCGATATATTTGAAAAGGCGAGAATGAAAAATCATTAATTCTGACCAGCATCGGAATGAAAAACATTCAAAAATAAAAAAAATTGAAAAAGCGAGTTAGGTTGAGTTATCGATCTGACCAGCATTGGATCCAATGCCAGTGGAAGCTCGCCAACTCACAAGGTGGCGCAAACTAGGAATAAAAACTAATTTAATTAGCCTTCAAATCTATTTATAGGTTGTGACTAATTCATTTGAAATTTTGAATAAAGTGCATATAAGATTTGAAAATTGAAAATGATTTGAAAACATATGGAAGTACTTGCTTTTGAAAGTTTTTTTTTTTTTAAAAAAAGACCAAAGTGCCCACGTATCATATGTAGTGAACCAAACATGCAGACAATGGCTTAATTTAGCAGCCAGCTGTAAGGTGCGTCCATCCTCCAGCAGCTTCCCAGCAAATAGGTTATAACGTTATATTTGTAACTTGGTGTTTTCGCAGGAAGTACCATATTTTTTTCGAAGAAAAAAGGGTCAAGCTCTCGTCTTTTCATATATTAAATGTACAAAAGTACCATAGTTTAAGGTGGAGCCTTAATCCTCCATGAAAAAAAAAATTGAAGAGGAAGGAGGAAAGCCTACAGTACTGATGGTCTGAAAAATAACCTGGGTCATCAATGAGCAACCAATAATTGTACTATTTATTGCACGGACAAAGCTGTTAATATATATGATATATATATGTTATATGTATTAAGAACGGTGATAGCTACTTCCGTATAAATACTATGAACGTAGGTTAGGTGTAACAAATATGCAAATAATTGAACAAAATAACAAAAATAATCATTAATTGAGCTTCTCAAACTTTGAAATAATGTCATCCTTTAGATTTATACCAATTTGCAATACAATTTATAACTAGAGCTACTGTCAATCCACTGTCACCCCCTCGTTCTTAACTGACGATTGCATACAGCTAGGCACAATTCAATTAGATTATTAACACATTCATATTACGAAAATTTGCCCTGAAATCATGCTTTTTCATGAATCAAATTATGAGCCGAGGCGGTACAAACCATCAGGACCTGCAAACTGTGCGTGACCATCCAGGTAAAGCGTACCTGCTGCATTTTGGGGGTGGAATCCATCCATGACAAAGAATTGCATGTCTTCTGAAGGCTTCCAATGTCTTTTCCTTTGATTTATGAACCAGTTGTTTATTTGCTTTTGATCTAGACCCGTTGCTTCAGCTAATGCTATCTTCTCTGATTCCTGCTTGGTTACAATTTAATTGTTAAATCCTATTTGAAACCTATTTATTTTTCTACAATACTAAACCGAGTGAAATGTCTATTCTTATCAAGGTTTCAAAGTTTATGATCTATTACCTAGTTGGTCAAATTGAAATTTATTTACATGATGTGTTATTGTGTTTGCTTATGCACAACAAGTTTGTGTTTAAATGGGAATTTCTTTCCCAATTTTCGTCATCAAACTGAAATGCCATTCTTATAACTGTTTGAACTTCGAACCATAAAGTCCCATGCATAAACAAAGAACATACCGACGGGTATGGCCACTTGTAATGGAGCTCCCACCAGCTAAGCAGCTTTTGGCGTGCCTCTTTTGGTAATTTTCCTTTCTTCTTTTTCTTGGAGAACTCCTGCCTAAGACTGCTTATATAACCACTGTATTTCTTCAATAACTGGTATTTCAGTTCTTTTTCTTCTGCTCGTGGATCTATCCCTTGTACATCCCCTTCCCCATCACTCGCGTCTTGTTCATCTTCTGAGGAGGCTGCTCCTTCATTTTTGCCATCTACCAAATATAAAGATATATATTAAGACCAAATGGAAAGATAAAAAAATAATAATTCAATAAATTAAATAACATCTTAAAACAATAGCTCCTATTTTCGATAGTCCGTTTTTGTTAGCATCAAACAATCATCTTTAATCAGGAGTTATATGTACTAAACAAGATACATACTATTCCAAGGCAGAATTTCTTAGTTCTACAGCTGCCTTATAATTTTTCATGATATAATTTTTCATGACCAATCATGAATGCTGACTGTTGAAATAAGAGAAAAAATGTTGATATATACACTCAACAGTGAACATGCATTATTTTATGTGCTTCTCCAAGAATAGATCCATATTGCTACAGGACCTTAAGAAAAAGATCTATATTGCTACAGCACCAGCATAAAAGTGCTTATTATCATTGCTGACAGCTTATAACTAGATAATCACCAGTTAGACCCCCACTTTACTTGCAATGCAAAATTTACAAAGATGTTATAGGAGCTACTTGGATGTGGAAGGCTATAAATATGAAGAAAGTCAGTCGGAATATTTGCCAATTATACCCCTTCACATTCATGCATAATACTGAAGTGTGTGATGAATACAGCATATTTATCAGAGAGCATGAGTGCAAAATTTACCGGTGTCATTGTCGAAATTTTTTATCCATTCCCAACCATACAAAGAGCCGAAAGAGTAACCCCATATATACAAGAATAACAAAACTGTTCCTAAATGCATGAGTTCATAACTTTAGATCAAGGCATTCTCACAACCATTCTAACTTACACTTTCAGATGCTACGAACAGTTTTGCTATTCATTTTCAAACAGTAAGCATTGATCCTTTATGAAGCAGATATAGGCCAACAACATATCAAGTGTTATTCAATGGAAGAAAAGTAATATACTAATATAGGATAATAAAAGCTACACTGCAGCATTCAGCAAACACATAATCTAGAGTACATCCACACAAAAGCATCACTTTAATTCGCAAAAGAAACATATTTGTTAATGAGAGAAAACATTGGCTAAGACATGTCCATGCATATTATTTATTAAGTGAAACTTTATTAATGGCCTCTATTTTTTAATGTGATTCTTATTTTAATTACAGTTTTGCATCGCTCAAATTTATCAAACTTTGTGTTTTGAAATTATACAGTTGAAATGTATCAGAAACTATATATACCTTTGTTTATATCTATATGTGCCCCTTTTCTAATAAATAACAAAGAAACCTCCTAGTATTAAAAACGAGGGTTCATAATTCACATTGTTAATCAACAACATACAACCAACTACAACTGTTTCTACGTCCATATTAATTCTCTATTTTTATGTTGAATAGAGACATTTAATGCTTTGTAGAACAAGATTTCTGCACTACCACACGTGCAGTGTGTCCCCATTGCACTACATCATGGCCTTAGTCAAGGCACCTATAATTGATAGAGTTAAAAATAGAACAGTTCCAGAACACAAGATATTAGCTGGAATTGCTTACTTTTTGTAGCCATGCCCTTTAGATAAGAAGTATTAAAATAATTAATCTAATAAATGAGTGGCATTATTGTCTTTCACTCAATACCTTACATTCAGTTTTTATTTTTTAAATGCATTTTTTGTTTTTATGTGACAAATAATATATTAGAAACATAAACAATAGCAAATATGATACAAGTATACTAGCTAGCTAGGATGATATGCACAGTGCTATAAAGGGTTTAATAAAATATCGTCCAAAGAGCTTCACTATCATGGTATGGTATGAAGCATATGGCCCGTCCATTTAGCTGGGACAGTTGAGATTCAAAAGGTATTTATATTTTTATTAATGATTTTCTTATGTAAGTGTAGAAGTGGGAGATGCAAAGAGAACAGAACTATGGAACATAAATAACTCCACACTCGTAGAGAATGAACTAAGGACACAAAATTACATGAGAAAAATAGTGAACCTACATAAAATTAAAAACCCAGTAAATTTCTTTAAGAACACAAAATAATATCAAATAACTCCACCGTTCATAGTTTCTTTATGTTAGTTTCTTTTTGGAACCCTAAAGTTGTCTTTTGGTTGTCAGTAATCCAACTACTGGGTTATTAAATTAAAGGATTATATTATTATTACTATCAGGTCTGTAAACAACTAGTGAACCAAATCTAAAGGAACTCTGCTTTCTTCTTCCATAAAGAACACACCTAAACTAGTCTACACTTTTAAACAAACCAGAGCTAATAAACAAAGTAAAAGTAGAGATCAAATGAAAGGTGGAGAGTCCTAAATATACAGGTGTCACTGTTTGTCTCGTGAGTAGTGTGCAAATCTACGTCCACTGTACCATTTCTTCTTTTTTTTTTCTAAAAAAAAAGAACAAATTAAAAGTGTGCTAGATCTATATATTGACAAGAAAGAAAGAAAGAAAGTAAAGATCGGAGATGTCAGTCTAGCCACTCCTTTTCTCATTATATATACAATTACTTTTTAGCTTTGCGTTGATGTGGAATCACTTGTGGGCTGGGTCTGTTGTATTTGTATCCTAGTATAGCCATTAATAAGCGTACATAGCAAATCTACAACGTGGTTTTGCTTTCCTTGGAAAGCCAAAGTGCCAAACCGATAGTCTCAAGGGATTAATGATGCTAATAGCCCTAGTGGATTATCATTGACCTCCTGGTCTCCCCATCGGAATTAGAAATGAAGACTTCCTATCTGCTTGGTTCAAACCCAGCAATTTCCTATTCACTTTTGTTTAAACTTCAAATTCAGGTGCTTTCTCTTGTACTAATGCAAACATCTTTTTGCACCGTTTCCTTCTATCCATAAAAATGTTATTTATTTTTTTTTCACATGAGTCCTTACTTACAGCTAGTAGATTTGAACAATGGTCCAGTATGTAGACCGAGAGTATAGCTTATAAAATATATTTGTAACTAGTCCAGGGTTTTATTTTTTTTGAACAAAATTATGAACTAAAACCCCTACTTTAGTCATAATACCCATTTTTCTATTAACCAAAACTTAATTATAGAATTAACTGGGTATAATGTATCATTCATATACGTTGCACGCAAAACTTACATATATTGAGCTTTAGTTGTTTTGCCAAGTGTAGTGCATTACCAGATGAAAGGAGAAGCGCAGTGCCACTGGTTAGAGAACTGAGCTGAGACTCCACTCTTTTAAGAAACTCGGTTGCCTCTTGAATGGGCCTTGTTAACTCTTCTCTATACTTCATCAACATGTTACAATATGCCTCCTGCAAAGCCAAACTTCATAAGCATGAATAGCTAATTAGCTATTATCCTAATCTAGTTTGTCATTAGAAAGCTTCCACACAAGAAGGCATACCATGAATTGATCAAGCTCGGGATCTGAAGAAGATTGTGGCCCTTGTGAGCTATGACGTGAATCAAGCCGGCTCCCTATGGCTGTGAGCCGATCAATCACGTCCTGTGGTGCACCAACCTAGAAGCCCAATTTGAATATAACATACGAATCAGAAGTGTCTCTGTTTGGACTGATGGAAACAGATAATATTCAACAAACTAAAAAATTGCCGAGACGAGAAATAGAAAATAGAACATATAAATTAAACATCCAACAGCACCTGAGCAGAAGCAAAGACCTTACGTGCAAAAAACAGTAATATGAATGTAACAACAGAACCAACAATCAATGGTAAACACATCAAAACTAAGTAAGCAAAAACATGTTCTCATATTAATTGGTTCTGATCAATTAATGTTTATTTCTTGAATGTACGTATAAATATATAATAATATCCATAGATTAAGGTAAAACACAAACAAATTAGGCTATGATCGAAAAAAATAAATCCTTTTTAACCTGACAAAAGTTCCAACGGCAAATAATGCATCATATGCATGTATACATCAACAGATATGCCACTTTCATATCAGAAATTACACAAACACACATAAAAGAATTAAATGTATTCTTATGAAATGAAGGATATCACATAGAAGTGCTGTGGGATATCACCATACAAGTAGTCAGAATACATCCTTACAAGTTTTAACAAGTTTTAATCTGTTAAAATATAAGCCGCTCGATAGTATGAAATTAGTAAGTATATTGTCCTATGATCTCCTTGAAGTTAAAGTAGGCATCAAAGTAAAGAATAGGTGTCTTATACTCTTAGTATCGAAAATGGAATGAACTTTATCGGAAGAATTTTACACAGGAAGGAAGAGAAATATCGAGTTCCCAGCATACCTCCTATTTGTCTTAGCATCGACATGATACGGGCATAGAAACAAATTGTAACTTACACAAAAAGTGGTGTCATTGAGTACTGTAAATAACGAAAAAGGAACGATAACAAAGATTTCTTTTCTGAAGAGAAAACGTTTAGTTTTGGAAATTAAAATATGAAAAAAATATCCATTCGCTAACTGAAAGAGAAAAAGAAAACCCCTAGAACAACATACAACTGCTAGATAATAGTTGGCTATTACCAACCCAGCAGCCCTCAAAAAACTGCTAGATAATATTTGATTCAAGTTAACTCACGTAAAAGAAATTTTGGGGGAAAAAAAATACAACAACAGTTTTGTAATAAGAAGAAAATACATGGCATTTAGATACTTCTATAAGAGGTGTTTATAAGGAAGATAAACAGGTCACAGAACAAATGTTTGGAAGGCCGCATATAATGAAATTTATTTATAAAATAGAAACAAAGATGTATAGTAATTGGTGAGATTACCTTCTGGCACTCCAAATAGGCACCAAGGAGCGAGGAGTATTGTGGGTGAGACATGATCTTGGCCTTGATGCGGTCCATCTCTCCAGTTGAAACAATCTCTCCTGGATCTCCATTTCCACCTTGTGTTACAGTTTCCCTTTGTTTATTTGCGTACTGAGAAGGCCCAGCAGCCCCTTCTGCCTTTATGGTTTGGTAGTAATTTCTATATTCATAAACAGCAGCTGTACCAGCAGGAGGTGGAGTTGCTGCTACTGTAGTACTGGTATTGTTACCGGTACTTGAGGGCAAGTAGAAGAAAGAAACTCTAGAGCTACTCCCGGTAGCCGTACCCATGTCGCTGCCTCCATGATTGGAGAACTCCATGAAACAATTAACGCAGATAAATGAGAGACAAGCTTTTGTTTCCTAGCTAATGAATCGATGATAGACTGATTATTGAGATAGGTTGGAGAAGAAGGCAGGAAACCCTAGATTATGGAGAGCGAGAAATTCTATGGAGGAGAGAGGAGAGAGACGAGGAGAGAAGGGAAAGGCATGTCTCATGTCTGGTGGCTATCTTTTCGCATGTCAAATCAAGAGGGGACATAGGTAGAGTGGTGTAGACCCAGCTGGTAAGTAGAGTTTACCAGAGTTAACGCAAACGAGATAACATATTGATATTGTAGTTTTACTTAATAATTTTACTGTTTAGATGGGATCTCAGGTTAATTAGTGCAATATGCATGTGGGTTATGCTGGGGTTGAACCGTACGTAGCACTATCAGTACGAGTTTAACTCGAAGTCTTGTTTCTTCCACCGATAGGGGTGAAAAATGGAGCCGATAATTTCCGCTCTCAACCGCATATATATTCGTTATTTTGTAGATTCGGATAATACTATCTGTATTCGAACGGATACGGATGCGGATTTAAATCTTTTTAAACGGATATAGAAAGTAATATTATACGGATGTGGATCCGTATTTCTATACAAAACGGATATTCGTTTTGTATATGGCAATGACATATTTTTTAGAAATAACATCATAATTGATATATAGGTATAGCTATTTCAATTATATAGCATTAGAATTGACAATTATTTTTTTATTGTAATATGATGATAATTTTTTTTATAAGCTTGATTAAAGTCTGTTTTTTGTGATGTCTCGATATGTGTGAATAAGTACTATCGTTGTCTTTATTTTTTTAATTAATTTTATACTAGTCATAATAAAGTAAACATTACATTCTTCTAATCGAATATTGTCTTTTGTTTAGTAAAATAAATTGAGCAAAATATTAATCGAATCCGATAAAATATATCCACATTCGTATCCATATCCGACAACATCCGAACCGTATTCATATCCGTTTAACATCCGAGTCGTATCTGTATTCGTATCCAGAAAAAAATATATAAATACAGATATGATATGCCCACTATCTGATCCGTATCTGCTCCGTTTTTACCCCTATGGTGGATAATGCCGTTTTTATTAGTTGTAAGTTGTAACTTGCTAGCAAACTCCTTTTTATCAGATCTGACGAGTTCGATAAACTTGATCTGAAAAATGGCGTGGCGTTGTGAAAAAATAGTGATTGAACGACGAATAAAATAGAAAAGAGCTGTAAAAAAAGTGCGAGAAAAATAAAATGAACAAGATATTTTTAGTCAAATTCCTTTGTATTTATTTATTATTGTTTCTAAATTATTTTTATTAATTTCTATGTTGAATTATAGATCATCTAATTCTTCCAAACATATTATGTAAGAAATAACTCTTGTATTTTCTGAAATTTTGAAGTTCAAACATATTATGGAACTTTCATTTAAAACGCTTTATTTTGTTTGTTTTGAGATAAAATGTCATTCTAACAAAGTGATTAATGACCATACATAATACAATATTAGAGTTTGGATGAAATATATCTAAGTACAAAATTAGATATACCGTTATGCGGAAATTTTGGATCGACGGTGACCTCTTTCATGTCATGTTGGACTGCTTGTCCCTCGTCTTCACACACTAGTGAGAATAGACCACGTGGAACACGAGTCTATCTCTGTATCCACAGCACAGATGTCTTGGACTCGATGCACAATCACGAGGATAACCATCGTGACCGAAACACCCCTCTCTAGTGCTTGATATTGTATTAGATTCACAAAATCAAGATGGTGGAACTCTCCCTCTTTCTCCTAACACTTTTTTTGTCTGAGATCACTTTCAGAACTGTCTCAAAGGAGTCTACAACGTCTCTTTTTATAAGAGACGTTTTGGATTAATTAAACAGATCAGGCACCCTTTCTTGAAAAGGTGTCAGTCCGTCGACTCAATCAGGGACCCGCTGTTGATATAAGCGACCCGCTGAACTAAGTCTCCACCATATAAAACTAACACACAGTTTCGATGTCATTCTCTCGCACGTTTTCGCGGTCCTTGAAAAAGAGAAATCCGATCTCGGATTGAGCAGAAAACTAATGTGGATCAGATACCACTCGCGAGCTTTAAGAGACTGATACAGATACCAATCCTAAATGTGGTAATAGTAAGGTCTAATGAATATCAAATAATACAATAATTTTTATATGTGATCTAAAATCATTGGATGATTGTGTTTTAATTTCATTAATTAATGGATTGCATGACTATTATTTTTGCTTTTTATGTATTCGTTGTATTATCGATTAGAGCAAGGTTCCAATGTCAACATTTTTGTTGTCCCTAAATGCTAATATTCTACTATTTATTTATTTTTTAAAAATTTAAAATAGTAACGTCAAATCCAAACCGTTCATCTTATTTAATTTAACGACCGATGCGTTTTCATATAAGTTTTGTAAATTTTAGAGTTTATTTGATACTCCATCAAAAGATAAAACATGAATGCATTAGAATGAATCTATCATAATTAATAAGGTTCGTTTATTTTTCTACCTCTTGATGGAGTATCGAATAAGCTCTAAAATTTACAAAACTTATATGAAAACGCATCGGTTATTAAATTAAATAAGATGAACGGTTTGGATTTGACGTTGTAATTTTAAATTTTGAAAAAGTAACTGATTAATGGAATGTTGGCATTTGGGGGCAACCAAAATGTTGGCATTGGAACCTTGCTCTATAGATTATTTAATTTTAGAACATAAACTGCGCACATAGCTTTGTAATAATACTAACGTTTCTTCTAAATTATTGGAGTTATGTCTTATAAATCAGTATTTTAATGATTTAATTTAGTTTATATATATTATTGATTATATTAGATCATTTATTTTTTAAGTTATTATTGAGAGATCATTAAATTAGTTGATGATTGGAATTATAGAACTATGTGGATTATTCATTGGAATGATAATAATATCTCTAAAGGATCACTAATTTTGACAATTAATAAGGAATATTAATTACCATAAAAAATTAGTATGTAAGTTAAGTGATGATTAAGTTCTAAAAATCATGGGTAAAGTGTTACCAACTTATTTTTAAATTAAATGTCTATAAAGACTCCCATGCAGGTTTCGAACATGCGACCTCTAACTTGAGATACATTGCTATTTGTCACTAGACAAAGAGCTGGTTCTTGAATTGTACGGAAAAAAATTATTCATCGAGAAAAACATATGTCCCATATTAGTGGACCTCATAAGTAATGATATCTATTGTGTCCTTTCGTGGTGTTGGATTGTTTTCTAACAACTTTATACAATCAACTTTAAATTAAGAAATTTGCAATTTGCAAGAATGACATGATCCTTTCTTGAATTACACAGATATTGTTAGAGTTACGTCCTAGAAGTCAATAATTTAATGACTCAATTATTAGTTTATGTTTTGGATGATATTTTATCATCTGTTCCTAGGTTTATTATTGACAGATCATTCAGGTTGAGGATCTGAATTGTGGATCTTTGTGGATCATTCTTTAGAATGACAATAATAAATCTAAATGGTCCATAATCTCGATAATTAACGAGGAACATTAATTATCGTATAAGATTAGTATGCAAGTTAAGTGATGATTAAGTTCTACAAATCATAGGTAAAGAGTTACCAACTTAATTGCATATTTATATGTTATAGAACATAGTACAAGACTTGACCCAATGAAATAAACATATGGATTGTGTTATGTGTCATTTTTTATTTCGTTATGATTTTGGTTCTATGTTTGAGATGTTTATCTTTTCCACATGAGGATAGGTTCAATAAATATTGTCTACTGCTGATTCCCGATAAGGGCTGCTATACGAACTTTATTTATGTTCTCTTGAATTGTGCAGGGAAAAGCTAATCATCAAGAAAACCGTATGTCCCTCATTAATTCACTTAGCGAGCGACGATATCCGTTTGGGCCCCTTGATGGAGTTGGATCGTATGCGCGCAACTAAGCGATCAACTCTAGATCAAGAAACGTATAATCTGCAAGAATGACACATTCCTATCTTGGATTATACGATGATATCGTGAGACATAAGAATCAAAATAGGGAAATACATTTATTCTCTTATGCAGGATTTAAATACTGTAGCAGTACACTATTTATGCGAATTGGGAATCATAACGCGTTGCTAGATACCGCTTATGATCATTGGAATTAAATAACGATTTAATTTCATGTCCAACTTAGCATAAATCCTCAAAGGGTCACACAAAATAGAGTTTTGAACAAGACAGTGCATTATTTATTTATCCGCAATAGTGCGTATTGCGGAAATATGATAAGTTGATTAATTAATTATATACCGTTATAATTAATTAAGTAAAATGGATCATATGGAAATAAATTAATGTATTAGCTAATCCTAGAATAATTATTAATTAGTTAATAATTATTTTAGTTCGACACATTTTAATATAAATAGTTATATTAATTTATTGGACCAATATGTATGTATTGAATTTATAGCCCAATTGAAGAGCATTTGGAGGAGCTTCTAATTATGTGAATTAGAGGCCTAATTAAATGAGATGAGAGGCCCATGTGAGCCCATAATGTGGTCGGCCCTAGTGGTAGGTGAGAGTGTCATTTTTGTAAATAGATGGTTGGTGGTAGTTAGGGATTGTGCACTATATATAGAGATGTCTAGATGCAAAATTGGACTATCTCTCTTCCCTCTTCCTAGCCGCCACCGCCCCATCCCTCTCCCTCTTGGCCATGCGCCACCATCCCTCCTCCTCTCTATTGCTCATGTGTTGAGCTACAACTCTCCACCAAAATCAAATAGGTTGATTCTTGAAGAGGGTTGATCCTTAGGATTAGCTTTGTTCTAATCGAATCACTAGCACGAATCGATTTAGACCTTGGTTAATCTCTAGGTGGACTCGAGGCGTCCATCAACCATGGCGGAGGCACAAGAAGAGCACGCCATCGATTTCTAAGTCGTAGGATCGAGCCCCGCGAATACGATTTCGCGGGAGGTAAAATTTTCCACCTATCTATTTGTGTTGAATTGGACTTGAGTACTAGATCGATTGTGTGTTGTTTTAATTGGTTAATTAAGGATAATTAGCACAAAATTAAAATTAGCACTATTCCTAACAGATATATCATGTGACATGGCAATTAAATAATGAGACATTATATATATGTTTACGCAATATTGAAATACTATAGTTGTACTTGTATAGTATTTATTATGTTAACTGGAAATCACAATGCGTTGCTAGATATATACCTCTTGTGATTATTAAAAATAAATGACCAACATGATATAAATTCTCCAGGATCACACAATATGAAACTCTTAATCAACACTACAGTAAGTTTACTTTATTGTATTGGAGAATATAAATATGATGTTGTTATAATTAATTATTTCAGAGAATCATATGAAACTAAATTCATGCTACGTCTAATCCATTAATATTTATCCAATAGTTGATAATATTTTTATTTCAACATAATTAATATAATAATCAAATTATATTAATTTAATATACTACTCTATTGTATATTTTTATTGGGCTTTACTATAATGAATTAATTAGAGCAATAATGGATGAAATGCATGGGCGATTCGTCAAGAATGAAGGCAATCTGGGTCATGTACAATTTGTTAAGAGTTATTATGCGATTCAAATCAAACACAACGTGACCACCTGAGTCCTTCAAATTTTTTAAATTGATCCCTGATTTCTTCTACTTTTTATTTACTAATATGTGTAATGTCAAGTGAAATCTTTTTTTCAGGACCCACCAAGATTAACGTAGTTTCGCCTCCATATTATGGCTGGCCTAATGGAGATGGTTTTTCCCTTTATCAAGTCTAGAATGACTTGTAGAAGGAGTTGATTGACTAGTCAAAGTCACTTGTAGAAGGGATCATGTAAATATTATAAATTTACCTCTCATCTGGATGAGACAAAAATATGCAAGCCATTTATTTTCTCTTATTTTTTGGTTACCACTTTAATTCTCTATTTAGGTTCAACCAAATCTTATTTTCTTGCATTCATAGAAGCATATTTGTTGAGCATAGTTACTTTAAATTAATTACTAGAATTTGTTGGAAAAAAAAAGAGAAAAGTTGGATTGAATTAGTTATAGCTTAATTTTTCGAGAGGTTAATTAATCTTTGTGGACTCTTGGTGTTAAGAGAAGGAAGGAGAAGTAGACACATCTCCATTTTCATTGCCATGGAATCGAGTTTTCTTATTACTATTCAAGATGTATTTATTATCGTTCCATCTAAATGTATATTGCACGAAATAATTACGATTTGTGATATGTTTGAAAAAATTTTAAATTGCTCAATTGCTATAATCTTAATTTCTACATATATAGATGATCCTAGACTTAATTATTTATATGAACTAGTAAATCGACTTATAGCACCGATTTTACGACAGTTGCTAATGGCATGACCGGTGCAGATTAAAAGGTATGATGGTACTGGTAGAGAGAAACTTTAATTTCTGTCGATTTCCTGAAGATTGATTAGAGTAGTTTTTTTTTTTTTGGGAAATATTTTATATTTTTATATAATATAAAAGCATCAGCAAATAATATGAAAATTGGTCGGTCAAACATTTGACCGTGCCTTCCATCGCCCACTCTCCCCACCTCGGATGTTAATTAAATATATGTTTATCGATTTATCCAACTCATACCTTATTCAATATCGGGATCTGGATATATATATTTTCTGTTTGTTAAATTATCAGATAATAATGGTAGATAAGGACAATTTGTCGTTAGCTTATCGAATAAAAGTACAGATAAAAGCTATTTTCTAAGGGTGCGTTTGGATGAGAGAAGAAGAAGAGGAAGAAGAAAGATGGAAAGAAAAAAAATTATAAACAATCCAAACTCTTCACAAAATTACACACTTCCCAATACTTCTTCCCACTTCTTCCCTTCTTCCCTTCTTCCCACACCTATCCAAACGCACCCTAACATATCTAAATCATTTATAATACAATTTGACTGGAATACATTCTAGTCATTTATCAAATATCAAATATTTGTTTCAAGCTCTACAGTATGCTGATGACACAATCATTTTAATAGATGTTAACTCACGCTCTTTGTTTGTTATCTCAAAGTTATTTTCTAACTTTGCAAAATTGTCTGGTCTTAGCGTCAATAATGCAAAGTGTCTTTTTGTCCCAATCTCTCTCGATTAATCTGCCCATATCCACACATTGCTTCCATTTTTAGATGTCAATCGAAGGAGCTCCCTATAACCTATCTAGGTTTATCCTTATCCATCCGCATGCCTAAAAATATTCACTTTCAGCTCCTAATCAATACTTTTCAATGAAAACTCGATGGATGGATGGCTCGGTTCTTATCTTCAGGGGGGCCGCTCACTTTAGTAAAGTCGATTCTTACTACTTTATCTCTGCACTTCGTGCAACTATTGAAGTTACCATCTTGGGTCATCAAGCACTTAGAAGGGATCAGAAAAAAATTATTTTGGAAAGGAAAGAATAAATGCCTTGGTGACCACTATCTCGTAAATTGGACTAAGTGTTGCCTGCCAAAATCTAATTGTGGTTTGAGAATCCTCGACCTTCACCGACAAAATAAGGATTTATTACTGAAGTGGTTTTGGAAACTCAAGCATGAGCCGAATTCAAATTGGTCTTTCACAGTCTAAATCCTTTATGGTACTTCAGAAATTAACAACTTGCTCTCGTATATGGTTTCTTACGGCCTGGAAGATATACTTCAACAGGAACCTTTTTTCAACTTCTCCCATGGCTTCCCTAATGGAGGCGTCCTCCCTACGTCAACTTGAGTCTTCTTTTCTACCAATGCGTGCAGTTTACTTTCTAATACCGACATCCTATTAGGGTACTACCATTACTTATGGAAATTAAAATGTCCATTGAAAGTCAAAATTTTTGTTTGATTGTTACTCCAAGATCGACTTGTAACACAACATAATCTTCTGCTTGGGGGTTGGCCTTCTTTCACTATGTGTCCCTCCTGTACGGCTACATCCATAGAAACAACTGAGTATCTCTTCTTACAATGTCATTTTGCAACTTTAGTATGACCCTTGATGCAACTTCGATTCAGGTTGTCTCTGCTTAACCTCACACTTAGAATTTCTTATTTCTAACTTTCACACGGACATTTTGATTCCAAATTTTGGGAAACCATCTGAACTTCAGCATCTTGTAACATCTGGAAGACATGCAATAGACGCATTTTTTCGAACTGCGCCATCCCTCCAAAATTTGTGTTGAAAGAATTCGCGCATGTGTACACTCCTAGATGAACACACCTAGTTATTAGTTTTTTTTTCTTGGATTTTTTTTTAGATTTTGTATAGACTTTAGTTTTTTTTTTATTTCTTTCTCTTTTCTGTATATACTTTTTGTTTAATAGAATTTAATTACCTTTTTGTTTAATAGAATTTAATTACCGGTGCAGTACTTTACCACCCGACTCTAAAAAAAATTTGTTTAGAAAATTTGACAGTGGTTGTCGAAGCTAAGTTAACGCATAACACTTATAATTATGAAGAAATTAATTGATCTGAAAACATATATTGTTTATGGCTTGTTTAATTAGTAGTTTGTGTTTTCTTAATAACGAGGACAATAGATATATTTTTTCTATATTATGATGTAATGTGCATACTATATCTAAAATACTATTTTTTTAATAATTATTATTGTTAGGAAGAAATTATATACTTTCATTTATTCGATACTTATTCATTTCTTACATGTAACTCACACCCCTGTTCATTACACCCGTAAAACTTTGCTGTCTGGTAACAAAGGCTCCGTTTGGATAGGTGTGGGAAGAAGGGAAGAAGTGGGAAGAAGTATTGAAAATTGTGTAACTTTGTGAAGAGTTTGGATTGTTTATAATTTTTTTTTCTTTTTTTTCTTTCTTCCAACGATCCAAACGCACAAGAATAGGAAATAGGAATAGAGAAAAGTTTATTCCTTATTCCTTATTCAAATACCAAGATTTTGTTAGAATATGAATAAGAATCGGAATAAGTTCAAATTCTCTATTCTTTAGTTGTTTGGTTTAGATCGGAATAAGAAATAAGAAGCTTATTCCTTATTTCCAATGGAACCAAACACACCATTTTAAAACAGAATTTTGACAGATAAATATATATACCAGTACACCCGTAACCAGCCATACGTTCACACCTCTGTTCATTACCATGCTCCTTACCATACATGATGCATCCATTCACATGTGATGGAAAATTGAAAACAAATTAATTGGCTGGTCACTTTGTCATGGCCACTGCGCAACAACTGTAGGTTTATTCTTTTCTTCTTTCTATTTTCATGAAAAAAATTCCTTAACACTCCAGTGAACGCCGAGTCATGGAAGTTGTCAGATTCTCACGTGTACAGATAGACCCCATTTAGCCCAATGCATGCCATGCTTCCATAGAACCGGTTCAATCTACACCGAGATAAATAAACCGGTCATGCCCCTGCCCCTGCCCCCAGTCAGTGAGTGCAGTGTGCATGTAGTACGGACATTATTTCGGTCAATAATTTCTGATTGCTAACTAAAGTGCCTAGTACTCCTAGAGAGGTAGAGAGAGAGAGATGACATGGTGGGGAAGGTGTCAGAGAGAGAGCCCGTGTTTTACTCTTGACATGTCCAATCAGGAGACAGCTGAGTCTACCAATACATAAATCAGATGACATGATGAACTTTTTGTTTCATTAAACAGATCCGTAGATGCTTTCTTTTTATAAACGGAACCATATAAAATATTGGATATATATTGAATTGAATGATGACGTGCTAGTTTAGCCTGAATATATATATATGCGGACGTACGTGTGACATTAATTGTACCGCCTAGGTTTGTTGCAAGTATCCTTTTAGTTGAACATGTACCGGCTAGTTGAGTTCCAAGCCTGGCAGATGGTTAAAATTGTATGATTTATTAATCAACATCAAAACCTTCCTGGGTGAATCAAGGTACTGGGCGTAATAAGCACTATTGATATTAATTTATAAAAAAACTTTGCAGATATATTTCATATACCAACACTTTGTTTGGCGATCCAACATCGTAGCGAAAGCCATAAAAGAAAATGCAATAATGATGATGAAACTAACATTATGAAGGGTTTTAGCTAGGTCAAACATGTGTGTGAAAGGAACACGCTATGATTTGGCATAAATTACTTATTTTAAGAATATTTTTTGAGTTATATGTATTTTTTTTATGAACTAAACTAAATATATTTTTTAAAAAACCTTGATATTAATTAATCAACAAACTCGACATTTTAATATATATTAAAATTTTGTTTTTGTTGACGATGTATCTTAAAAATTAAAAAAAATTACACCTCATATTAATAATATTTTATATTTTAAGCTGATAATAACTACAAAATGTTCTTTATATTGCTATCTACGATCTCTATTAGTAAATCGAAAGTATTCAATATATCTCACTGGAAGTCGATTTTTACATTTCCGGGACGATTGTTAAGAATTTGAGCATCTACGCAGTGGAAGTTAGGTTTTTAGGTTCGAGGAGGCACGTCCAAGTGCAACTTGCACAAGAACCGTACCCTTTAGGACTAGTCAGTACGAGAATCTCAGTACAAATAAAATACAAGTGAACACAAGATTCAACGAGGTTCAGCACCAGCTTGGTGCCTACGTCCTCCACACACACGCACACTTTTTCTATTATTTTCTGTTAATGTCTGAGATACATATTACATGGAGAAGATAAATATTAAATAGGAAACTATCCTATAGAGACACACATCTCTTTTCAATTATTCCCCATTATTTCTTTTTTTTATTTCTTTACAATTTTGTATTCTCACACAAGGAAACATAGTCCCTGAACGTGCTAGCTTTATTTCCAAGTTAAGGCAGCCTAGAACCTTCCTTCTATCACCAGAGACGCGTCATTCTGGGTACCATTCGGCCACGTGTTCTGGATACCATTCGGCCGAATACCAGGCCGAACACAGGACCGAATGTCCTATTTTTGATCTTCTATGGCAGCACGTACTGTCACACTTCATGTTTTAACACTCTCTCTCAAGTGTACAACTCGTAATGACAACTTGTCAATTTTACTTTAATAGTTTAGTGCCACGCATTCGATCCATACTATGATCTTTTGCAACACTTTCTCACACTCCCCCTCAAGTGGACATGTACTGACTTGTCATGTCTCACTTGCATGGAGTGCTGCACACCGGTACACACCGTTTTCTAAGACACACACCTTTTATCTTCATTGGCACACACATGCCACCAATTTTTTGTTTCACATCTTCCATGAGTTGCACACACAACGACGACATACACCGCCACATGGATTAGTTTTTTCACTTGACACGAGTCACACATCTTGTGCTAAGCCCTATCGCCTTGCAATAAACCATCTTGCCCGGTCCGTACCCTCCTAGCAGAAGCGACCAGCAAACGCGAGCTACGGTTTGTTCCAATATTAAAACGGTCCGTTTCAAATATTATAATTTCAATAAATAGCTCCACTTCTAAATTCCAACAATCTCACTATCAACTATTTAAACATCCTGTAACTTAGTTTTTTAAATAATATGAACATTACGTTTACGATAGCAATAGCCATTGTTGATAAATAAAATAAAGCAATAGCCATTGTTTTCCGCGTCTTTTTTTTTGTTTTGTTTTTGAGAACAGTTTCTGCATCGATCCCTTGCCTGTCATTCAACTCATTTACTGAAATAGCAGATTAAAGTATTCTGATGCTATCCAGCTCGACACGGTTGGTCAATAATACTTAAGAGAGCAAAACTAATAAAGAAAACGAAAGATCGATCCCTCTATTGGAGGGTGGAATATATATCTCTTCTGTACTATACTGTTATACATAATAATATAATGCTAGCAATAAACAAATGTTTTTGGTGTCTCTTCAGTCTTTCAATGATTCCCTTGACTCAGTTGGTTTCCTATTCTGGATAAGAATCGGCGCCATTTGCCATCTACACACCTACTAGTGTTAAAAAACTGCAAGTTGCGTGCTCTAACTACAATTATAGAACTTTCTTAAATTCTCTTAACAACGTTTTTAGTGGCCAACCAATTTTTTATGAGATGAAATCCTATGTTTAAGACCAACTAAGTACGTCCATTAAAAAAATCTACTTTTGGTGGGCTCCTTGGTGCAATGGTGCAGTTATCTTTGTATTATTGCATCAAACACTTTATTTAAGAACCAACCATAGAGATAGAAACACGTGTGCACGCTCAGAACGACAGCCAAAATGTTCCCATTTCATCTGCAATTTTTATCCCCAGATGCAAAGTTCAATATCTTCCTTTGACCATTTATGTGACTAACTGCTACAGCCTACAGATCTTTAACTTCAATATATTAAATGTTACATTCATCAGATTCCGACAACTTTGAAAATGTTACACCAAATATCACACGAGCGAACCTACTTTCATATTCAAGCAGCTCTAAAATTTAGAACGCAAGTATGAAAGCACTTTCGAGAATCATCACCTTTATTGATGTTGTATGTCTATTAAAAAGTATCATTTTATTGTGATTTTGTTATGGACAATTAGTTTTTTGGTTGGAAATTATTTATTTATTAATAACTTTCGATCCATGTGTAGTTGGAGTGGATGTTTAGTATTCAAGAATTTTCTTATGTTATTCCCTCTTTCCATAATAACTTGAACAATATTAGTTGATCTATATTTATAAGCCTTCATTTAAACCATAAAAAAAATTCAAAACAAGATATGTTTAATTTCTACAAAGAATAGAAAATTTGTAACAGACTGTCTAGAATGGCAACGCCCATTTTCTGCCTAGGCACCACTAGGTTAGAAATTGCAGATTCTTCCTACTGACTTTTCTCAACAAATAAAGAAATTGCAAATCCTAGAATTAATAAAAATTGCAAGCATGGGGGAGGCTGGTCAGAGACAAAAGCTGCATGGAAATGGTTTGGGCCGCGCGATTCGCGCGGGTTCTGTTTCTTGTCCGGTCACCTTTCAAATCGGTCACCTCCATCTGGGCCCCATCGGAAATGAGCATCCTTATCTCGGCCCAAACAAAAGTTCCGATCCCACCTTCTCACCTCCCAGGGCCCACCTCATTCACATTTTGACACAAGTGTCTGGGAATTGCTTTTCATCTCCCAGTCAACTTACCCATGAAGAACCATGGAGAAAATTTTGTTGCGTGGTTACTTTCTTGTCCCCCATGACGGTTACATATCAGAACACAACGGGATATGTAAAATTTTTAATACCACACGGATCTTTAACATAGATATTTTTTGGACGCTTGTGATCCAAAGTGCCTTTTGATTTTATTGTTCCGTGTTAATTAATTAATTAATTAATTAAACTTTTACCCAATAACCCAATTCTATGCACCACGCTAATTGAATTTGTTCTTTGGATATTTGAATTTTTTTTGTTCTCATTTAGTATTCCTTTATTTATTTATTTATTATTTTGTCCGAAAGCAAAATTTTGATAAACTCGATCCAAGATTAAACTTTAGTTTAATAGAAGGTCAGAATCTTTCGGCTTTTAAGTGAACTCTAGCGGATATTGAGTTTGAATACATTTTTCACAGTAGAAGTATTGATTGAGATTTGAGACTAACCGTATTAAACCAGGTTAGTTTAAAAAAAAAAAACTGCCACAGCATTGACACCGATAAAAAAAGAAAAAATAGAGGAATTTTCATTTGCACAATTTGCCACATTATCTTTTCGTATAATTACCCGTAGAGTAGCACTATTTGATACTAGTGTATGCGTGTGTTTTTTGGTTTCAAACTGAAGGTTGAGCGGTTGAGATGCTTTGAGACGAAATAATATTTGTATGAAAAGCTGAGAGGGTGGGATACAAGGACAAACGGAGAGAGTGCTGCCACACAATTTAAAAATGTACTACAAGAGGTCCCACTCCAATCACGTCGGTTGTCTCTTCCATCCTCCTGGCCGGGACCCACGTCTCATTTTCAAATCATCTCCAGTTCAACTTGTAACATCACTTCAGGCCCCCTTTCTTTTTCCAAACCTTATAAAAATAGCTTGATGGGATTAATGTCGCTTATCTTTAATTGTCGGTTTCAAGTTTTTTAGTCGGTAAGGTAACGAAAAGGGGTGTTTCTTAATTGTTCCAAAACTAAGAATTTATGGTGCAGAAATTTGTATACAATTTTTTTATTTTTTATGCCCGTAGGCCATTCCCACACATCCATCATCCCATCCCAGTAGAATTCAAACTCCTATACTCCTAAAAAAAAATATTTGTACCTCAACCATTTGCGTTATGGCAGCGTTGGCATTTGTATTCAAATTAGTGTATCTATTATTGCACCCAAAATTTTTTTTCGGATTATAGAGACTCGAGAAAAGTACAACTGTCTAATGTCTTGGCATGACGGGGTCGGATCCTCTGGTCGTTTTTTACAAACGACCACCTGGTCGTTTTCGATCTGGACCGTCTGATTTAATCTCAACGGTTAACGTTTTTTCGGGCCTATCAATCGTGGTACTAGCACGGGGCATCCATAGCCATTAAGATTAAATCAGACGGCCCAGATCTAAAACGACCAGGTGGTCTGCCGACCAGAGGATCTGGTTCCTTGGCATGACACTCGCACGTCGCACTGTCGCACAGGCACAGCTCTCTTCATTGAAGATCCATAAAACTGGAAATTGGGCTTTCACTCTGGTCTAACGTAAAAGCATCTTGAGAGTTGGGCTGTAATTTCAAAAAGTTCCAATAACATTGGGCTGAGTATATTTTATATTCCGTGATCCGATATCTTTTATTTACGTCCCGGAGGCCCAAGGTCTTGAAATAATAGGCTCCAGGTGAGTTCCTAATTGGACCCGGATCCTCTGGTCGTTTTTCGATCTGATCCGTCCGATTTAGTCTCAATGGTTAATTTTTTTTCAGACCAATCAATCTGATATTATTCACGGGATATGCATTAACCGTTGAGATTAAAACGGACGGTTCAGATCAGAGGATCTCGTCCTGTTCCTAATTTGCCAGACGGTTCGGAGGTTGTACAAAGAGAGAGAAAATCTCCTGTTCAACAGCGGTATCCTCGAAGTGGATATTAATTGGAAGTTGCAATTTTCAAAAGGATAGTGTAAGTTGATGTAAGTGCAATGTTTGGTAAATGAATTCTGCAAACTAGTCGGACATAATTAAAATGGAGGATAAAGGTTCTAACAGTAATCTGATGGCTCAGGAGGACAACTGGTACAAATGTTGATCACAACAGAGAAAGCAAACGTTTATTGGAATAACAAAGGTTCCGTTTGGATAGGTGTGGAAAGAAATATTGGAAAGTGTATAACTTTGTGAAGAATTTGGATTGTTTAATAATAAATTTGGACCCTTCTTTTCTTATTCTCTTCTTCCCACCCCAATCCAAACACTGCCAAATATTAATACGACAAACTGGCATCCCATTTTTTACTTAACTGGAATATGGAATAGAACTTGAAGTGTACAATTTCACCAAAAATTGGAATTTACATATTTTTGGCTCCATTTGGATAAGGTGTGGGAAGAAGGGAAGAAGTATTGAGAAGTGTGTAACTTTGTGAAGAATTTGAATTGTTTATAATAAATTTATTTTCTTATTCCCTTCTTCCTAAATAGAATCCAAACGGAGCCCTTTAGACAGACATTAATTTTTTCGTACAATGTTAATCTACTTTCATGCACGCTTCAAAATCTAATGCAACTTCTTTTCAAATTCCATGACGTTCAATATTTCAGTCTGTTTTTTAAAAAAAAATAAAAAGTTAGTTGGTCGAGAGCCAACCAACAAAAAATTTTATTAATAAAACAAAAAAGGTATTACAACCTATTTTTAGAAAAGCTTGACAGTGTATTACAAGCTATTTACATCAAATATAAGAAAAAAAAAGACATCCAAAAGACATTTATGGTAAATAAATTAGGATCAAGACTCCTTATTAATTATTAAATTAAATATCCATAAAAACCTCTAACCGGATTTCGATCCTTTAATATTTCATTCGAGGCGCGTTATCTTTAACCACTAGACTAAAATCTAGCTAGTTCTATGTTCTCATGTTGTTTCTACGTACTTTCGTATCTTTTAGGTCTTGTTTTCCATTGCAAATTTGCAACTTCTTTTACATTCTTTATCAAAATAAGGGCTACACTGCTTCACCCTGATTTTTGTAACTGAAAAATGAATTTATTAGTATTTCGTGTCATCAATAATTTGGATGCACTCCATAAACAAGGATATTACTGAATGGCCATTCAAGAAACTAATAATTAGTTAAATGAAGTTGCTCATTGTTAAGTGTTAACGAAAATATCGGTCAAAACAGAGCTCTTGTTTCTATATGGGTGCGTTTGGATAGGTGTGGGAAGAAGGGAAGAAGGGAAGAAGTGGGAAGAAATATTAGGAAGTGTGTAACTTTGTGAAAAGTTTGAATTGTTTATAATTTTTTTTCTTCCCATCTTCCTTCTTCTTCTTCTTCTTCTCTCATCCAAACGCATCCTATGTGTAGTAAATTGGTGGAAGTGTGGAACCACACTATTACATTCACTCATACAAAGAGAGAGATTAGCATTCTATTAAGTTTGAATACATTCCAAATCTTTCGGACTAAAATAGTGGTTGTTGTACTAAACGTCTCTAGGTTTGTCGATTACAAAACAATACCATTTGGCATTTAACAATCTTCTTTGAGTTTTATAGGAAGAAGATACAATTTATGAGGACTTGGATAAAAGCTTTAAAAAAGATCAAGATCAAGTCTTTAGAGAGCTTGTAGGCTAGTTTAGACTAGGATAGAAGATATACTTTAGTCCTTGTTTATCCTTGAAATGGTCTAGATAGCGAAAAGCTCAATAAACCAGCAAAATCCTGTTTTCAGTGACCTAGCGTCGTACAACGCTAGATAGTGGCACACAACGCTAGAACAACTAAATTCATACTTTTGTGAATTAACGTTGCACAACGCTATATAGAGTTAGGCAACGCTGATTCACAACGTTGTACAACGCTCAGTAGTGTTGTACAACGCTAAGGTTAAAAAACTTGGAAAATTTCCTGAGTACCATCGTGCAACGCTATATGCCACAAAAATTCCAAGTTAGCTGTCACATGTAAACAGTCGTTTTTACATGCAAAGTCTCTGGTAACGTTAGCCAACGTCTTTCAGCGTTGGGTAACGTTAGCGTTGTGTGACGGTATATAGAGTTGTACAACGCTCTGTTGAATCTGTCAGAGTTATTCCTTTTGTCTCCCTTTAGCGTTGTGTAACGCCATTCAGTGGCAAGCAACGCTCTGACAATTTCCAACGGAATTGTCGGAGCTTTCCTTTGGTTATACACTCCTTCGTTGTGCGACGGCCAATAGCGTTGCACAACGCTCTGACAGACCAACGGCTATATTAAAGAGCCGTTAGAATTTACAACGGTCATATTCCAGCGTTGTATAACGCCATTCAGCGTTGTACAACGCTGTGTCCAGTTTTTGCTGGGGAACTGCTCATTTCGAGCCCTATATATATCCATCCCTTGTTCTCTCTCCAAGGAACGAGTTAGAGAGCTTTGTCTTGCAAAATTAGACCAGAATTGAGCTTTTGAGCATAGGGATACTCTCCCACTTGAGCTTTTCATAGCTAGACCATCTTGAGAGATTTAGTAGCCTCAAACACCACCGCCCCGACATTGTCGCTAGGTGTAGGTTGGAATAGGTTGAGAGCTCTTCTCCTTTGAGGCCGTTGTGCCATTCGAGTTAGGCCGATCCGCCTCGAGTGTCCTTGTGACGAGGTGATTCGGTTCGAAGTTGTAGTCCCGTTCTTGTTGGAATTGAACGGAGCGCGCCCTTTCGTGGTAGCGGAACTCCCGGAGACGTACGACTAAGGCTAGCTTCTTCTAGCGGGTCGGAACTCCGTAATCACATCGCGTGTTCAATTTCTCTCTCTCTCTTTATTATTTTGCTATACTTGAATTGCTTGTGTGCTTGCTTGTATTGGGTACCAATTGAATTGTGTTAGGATAGTTCATACCAAACCGGTCTAAAACCTTAATTGCTTCCGCTAAACCTTGATTAAGCCGCCCCCATTAGGGACACAAAAATCCCAAGTTAGCTGTCCCATGTAAACAATCGTTTTTACATGCAAAGTCTCTGGTAACGTTAGCCAACGTCTTTCAGCGTTGGGTAACGTTAGCGTTGTGTGACGGTATATAGAGTTGTACAACGCTCTGTTGAATCTGTCAGAGTTGTTCCTTTTGTCTCCCTTTAGCGTTGTGTAACGCCATTCAGTGGCAAGCAACGCTCTGACAATTTCCAACGGAATTGTCGGAGCTTTCCTTTGGTTATACACTCCTTCGTTGTGCGACGGCCAATAGCGTTGCACAACGCTTTGACAGACCAACGACTATATTAAAGAGCCGTTAGAATTTACAACGGTCATATTCCAGCGTTGTATAACGCCATTCAGCGTTGTACAACGCTGTGTCCAGTTTTTGCTGGGGAATTGCTCATTTCGAGCCCTATATATATCCACCCCTTGTTCTCTCTCCAAGGAACGAGTTAGAGAGCTTTGTCTTGCAAAATTAGACCAGAATTGAGCCTTTGAGCATAGGGATACTCTCCCACTTGAGCTTTTCATAGCTAGACCATCTTGAGAGATTTAGTAGCCTCAAACACCACCGCCCCGACATTGTCGCTAGGTTTAGGTTGGAATAGGTTGAGAGCTCTTCTCCTTTGAGGCCGTTGTGCCATTTGAGTTAGGCCGATCCGCCTCGAGTGTCCTTGTGACGAGGTGATTCGGTTCGAAGTTGTAGTCTTGTTCTTGTTGGAATTGAACGGAGCGCGCCCTTTCGTGGTAGAGGAACTCCCGGAGACGTACGACTAAGGCTAGCTTCTTCTAGCGGGTCGGAACTCCATAATCACATCGCGTGTTCAATTTCTCTCTCTCTCTTTCTCTCTTTATTATTTTGCTATACTTGAATTGCTTGTGTGCTTGCTTGTATTGGGTATCAATTGAATTGTGTTAGGATAGTTCATACCAAACCGGTCTAAAATCTTAATTGCTTCCGCTAAACTTTGATTAAGCCGTCCCCATTAGGGACAACAGTGGTTAACACTTTCGTAAATAAAGTTGTTTGTTTCTCTGATTCTCTCAACAGATGTCAGAGGCCTATTTAAATTTAAAAGTAAGCTCTACGTACGGTACGGATAACGGATGTTGTCTATTTCATCTACTGCCCATTTTTTTTTTTTTGACAATAAAGCCCGTAGGCAAATTCCATTCATTCAAAAAAGATTACAACATCAATACCTAGAAGAGCAACTGAAAATATAAAATTACATCTAAACATCCATTCTAGAAGAGAAGAAAATAATCTACATCCACAACATTGAGTGGAGACATGCACATGTTAGCGATATGTGTGTGCCTAAATTAATGGTAGGGGAATTTAGGAGAAGATATCGGCAAAGAAGATAACGATATTTGTGTGCCTAAATTAATGATACGTGTGTGCCCATGAGGTCAACGTAAAACTAGCATAAAGTATATCGGCAAAGAAGATAAAAGTTGAATTTAGGAGAAGGATTAACTGACCACATATTGGAGGTACCCGCTTGGCACAGGTGAAAAAATTCTCGCCGTATTGTTAATTAAATGGCAACAATGTTTTATCAAACAAACTAGCTAATTAATTAAGTTGATACCATATTTTATCAAGCTGACGTTCGGTTCGGGGTAACATACACTAGTTAATTATATAAGTGGCTGGCTGTGGTTGGCTAAAACTAAAGCTTTACTCTATTTTTATTTTTATTTTTTTATATATGGAATTCAATGCGTTTTGATTATTGGATGCGTTTGGATCGTTGGAAGAAAGAAAAAGAAGAAGGAAGAAGAAAAAAAAATTATAAACAATCTAAACTCTTCACAAAGTTACACAATTTCCAATATTTCTTCCCACTTCTTTCCTTCTTCCCTTCTTCCCACACCTATCCAAACGGAACCATTATTTTGATTTTATATTAATGGCTTTTCTATTCTGAAGCAGCTTGCAAAGCCCGTTCAAGCAACAGTCTAATAATTTTTTTTATTAAATTAATCCCTCTTAGCCTTTTTTTTTGTTATTTAATTCTTATTACTTTTTGGATATATATAAGTGGGGAGCGATGACCAGTCTGGCAGTCATCACTCTTCCTAGAAACTAGAAAGGGAAAAGTACCCAGAAGTAGGCCTGTCTAACGTCCACGACGTACTCGGAAAATAGAGATTCCGTTATCTGTTCCGTTGCAGAAACGGTACATACCAGCAATTTCGTTAGCCGTTCCGTTTGGACGGAACGTGACGGAACGACTAAAATTGAACTAAATACCACACAAACGAATGACGAAATCCATTCCGTTAGTCGTTCCGTTTCAGAAACAAAATACAAATCTGTACCGTTAGCCGTTCCGTTAGAACGGAACAGCCACGGAATCACGTGGACGAATACTCTGTCTGCAGGTCTACCCAGAAGGCCAGAATCAAATCACACCAATCTTTGAGAAAATTATAACAAAACAAGAGTGCATTGTGTTTGTCATGGCAAGCGCCATCCCAAATGTATAACCAAAAGTTATCGCCTTGTTGTCTAACATATTTTGGTTGAAACAAATCTTGATGTGTGCTTGGCTTTTGAGGTGCAAGGCGACCATATTCAGCAGCATTATTGTAATTTCTAGAAGGTGAGGTAGAAAAAGTCCTTCATGGCCTTCAAAAGATAAGAGAGTACTTTAGGCCTTGTTTGAATGGGGTTGGAAGAAGAAAGAAGGAAGAAGGAAGAAGGTCCAAATTTACTATAAACAATTTAAATTCTTCACAAAGTTACACACTTCTCAATACTTCTTCCTACTTCTTTACTTATTCCCTTCTTCCCACATCTATCCAAAAGGAGCCTTAATTATCTTATTAATTATATAAGGCTTGAATTAGAGCATAGCGTTGACGAAACTAATTAATTAAAGTCCTATATGTGTTTTTCAAATAATAAGAGAGTTTAATTATCTTATTAGATATGCTTGTTAATTCATGCACAATAGTCAAACTATGACGTGCTTTCTCATCAAAATTTTAAAAAATTCTGTTTTTTAGATATAACTGCGAAAAATGTAGTTGGCCAAGTTTTGTTGTCAAAGTGTACGAGCTTACTGTAAATTGTCACTAAAGTTTGTACTTTGCAGAAAATGGAACGCATTTATGAAATTACAAATACTTTTTTTAAAGAAAAATATATCGACATAATATAGTCGACTTATGATAATATGTCCTATAAAGATGTCACGAGTCAAATATCCTTTTTAGTGATACGTACATATCACTTGGGCTCCGTTTGGATGGCTTCTTCCCGAAATAAGGAATAAGGAATAACCACTTTTTACCAATAAATTTATTTCTAACCATCCAAACTCTTCACAAAAATTACACACTTCCCAATAAATTTATCCCTTCCCAATAAATTTCTTCCCTTCTTCCTTCTTCCTACCTTATTCCCACACCATCCAAACGGAGCCTTGAAGATGCATATATGCGAATTTTATCTTACGAGTTTGATATACAGTCGATCTATCATCATATTATAACACATGCACTTTCACATTCAGCAATGAGACAATGTAACCACTGAATATTTTCCAGTTTCATTTCAGAACAAAGTTTATATTACTGATTGAGTTTAGCAAATACATCGGAATCCCCTAAATAACGAACATGTGGCATCAGACTAAAATCCGCAGATGATCAGTTCGGAGAGACAGCAATTGAAAAAAAAAATTCATTAATATTCTAAAGGAAGAAAAACTTTAATTACTAATTTAATAAAATTTCCAGTCTATTTAGAAGGCTTTTTTCCATTAAATTAATTAATACCATTAGCCCATTGTGCTAAAATTTTAAGCCCAAAATGAGGGAAGTTTAGGCCCAATTAATTAAACAATTGTCATTTCGGTCCACTAGCATCGCCATAGAAAATTGATTAGTGATATCGCACTAATTACCGTCGCGCCCTCTGTGCAGATAGCACCTCAGGGATGGTCCGTCACCCAGCGCACTTCCGTTTTATCCAAATGATGTTCAATTTAATAAGTATAAATATTTTATTATTTAAGTATAAATGTTTAGTTAGTTGCAACAAAAAATATAAGCGTTATAAGCAAAATGTTAATTTTATTAAGTATAAATGTTTAGTTTAGTAAGTACAAATATTTTGTTAATTAAGTATAAATGTTCAGTTAGTTGCAATAAAAAAATATAAATGTTAAAAGAAAAAAATGTTATTACTAAACAAAGCGAAGGGGTCACGAATCAGACAAAAAACACATGAAAAAATTAGAAGGTGTCATGAATCGGTCTGGTTCAAATTAAAATTTTTTCGACTATGTTTCTAGCGCGCCTCTCTCCAAGACTGACGCATGATTTTATATTAAATCATTAAACGTATTTAACTGAATACTTATGATTATTAAAGTGAACATATTTTGTTATTAAACTGAACATTTATAACAAACACAGACACTGCTAGTCGCATGAGGCTCACGCGCGCGCCATCTGTTCAACGATGATAAATCTGCTAATGACAGTTATCATTCCTTATCGCCATATCCAATGTTTTTGTTGGTCGAATGAGACCTTTATGCTGCCGAGATCTCGGAGCTCTGTTTCCTGGTTTTGTGATATTGTAATTTTCTTTAATTCTGCTTTGGACTGCTAATTGATCACGACTGAAAATGTAAAAAAAAATCTTTAAAATTAACAACAAAATAAGGAACTACACCTAATTTTCACTAAAAAAAAAAGAATTTAATTTGTCTCATCAATTTGTCGTGAATTTCATAAACGAGTCAGACTTTGTTAACTTCAAGGTGAGCTTAATCATAAATACCTCAATTTCAAACCATTAGAGAACCGTAGAAATAATGTTGCATCCCAGCCATTATTTTGCTTCTACTGCTCTTCATCTGAGCCGTTTGTTTCTTTTGATGTGCTAGATTGGTTTGGTTTACCTTCTCTGCGTTGGATGCTGATGACCTGGCTGTGTTAGGTGGGGTTTTATGTTGCGATCTGTGTGTGGTTTCCTACTGGTCGTCCTGTTGCTGTGCTCTTCCTTTCCTTGCCTTTTTATCAGATCAGTCTTGTCTTTTCTGCTCGCCGCACCCTTCTCTATTCTGCTTTCTCCTTACTGGATCTGTCTCGATTTTCTCCGTGCAATATCGCTTGCTCTTTGGTGCTTTTTGCCATTCCGATTTGTACGGTGCACTGTGATGGCCTCAGTACCTGCTCTCGAAGACCCTAGGTCGTCCTGTTCTGGTGCGACAAACCCCACTCTCCTCTCTCCTGCTTATTTTTTGCTCTCTTGCTGTATTCCTTCGATACGTCTGTTCTTTTTCCCCCCTCTATCTTCAGCATTTTCGTTTTTTTTATCAGTGCTGGCCTCAATTTTGGTTGGTCATGTACTGCTACTGCTTCCCATTTTGTTGTGCCGTGTTCATTTCTTTTGTTGCGTGGATGTTTTTTTTTATTTTGGCATGTTTTGTTCTTTTAATTTGTCTGGGTTGTGTCTGTGTTGTTCCTGACTGATTTTTCTTCTTTTCTACAGGTTTGATGTGGCTGTTGCTGGTGGATTTCAGTTGCTTGCTAAGGGATAGCTACGCTTTTCTGTCCTTTCGTTTTTTCCTTGCCTGTGTTGAGCTGGTATTTTTTTCTTGCCTTTTCGTTTTTGTATATATTTTTAGTTTCTGCTGCCTTGCTGTTGCAGCTCTATTTTGTGGTTTCAGTCATGTACTGTGTTTGATTCAAACTATAAAATGGTCAGTGGTGTCAGTTATGTCGGGTCCTTTGTGCGTTCAAGTGCGTAACATCGATGGTAAATCTGAATAGTTTGGTGCTCCTATTTTTAACTGCCTTCTAAAATAATTTGTACCGTACCTTAGTACTGCCCAGCTTGATTGATGTTCATTTTTGTATTAGTAGGAAAGCATCTCCAGGGAATATCTTTGTAGCATATCAACCCATAATGAAGTCAGATTAATTCTGATTGAGTCTCCTTTTTATATTAAAAAGGTATGGCACACTGTTAATTTAATCAAAGGTATAACCAAACTTTTGCATTGAAAGATATGATTGCGAGTTTGGGTTCGCAAATTAGTATATACCATTTTTCTATTTTCAGGAATTAAGACAATCAAGAAAAGATTAGAATCTTCTTCAAGACCAGATTTGGCAATTATGATTGTCTCAAGTGAGCTGGCCTTTGTTTCTTATGAAACAATATTGTTGATAGGGCAAAAGTAAGAGACCATTGATATTGCCAATGGCATGTGCTTAGCTCTGTACCCCATAAGCATCAAAATTATGGTTCGTGGGGGTCTTACCAGATATGTAATATGTACTGGCACATTCTAGGTGTAAATTGCCTCCAACAAATTGATTTTTTAACTTATTTAATTTTTGTTGCAATATGCTGTTGACTTCGGGCATTCATAGAGTTTGATTAACAAAGTGAAATACTGAAAAATATATTTACTATTCCCTTTATTTTTCGCTTAAAAAAAATTAAAAGTGAAGAAGTTGCTGATATGTACTGCATTTTCTCACATTCTTTTTATTTTCTGCTATGGTGTCGTGACAGCTATGGTGTTTAATTCTGTTTTTAAAACTTGCAGTGCCATTTGGAGCTATTTATACTTTTATTTTTCTTTTTATTTAAGAATTTAATTTGACTTCACCATACCCCTAATCGTTGTTCAGTTATTGCGGAGATTGTATTTATGTTCTGCGCTCTCGCTTTTTTTGGGCAAATCTTTAAAAAAAAATAGATTAACTCTTTTTGCGAATTATTAGTGCATATGAAAAGCTCTACTCCAAACTGTTACAATTAAAGCACATACATCTTTTTTCTTCCTTTATAATATTTTTTTGTCCCTACTTTGGATATAGAATTCGATGTTTCTATTGAAGAAGGTGTTTCAACGATATATCTTTAAATTTATTAAGTTTCTCAGTTGCTTCTTTTCTGCGATTTTGAAATCCAGTAATAAATGGAAGTGTAGCCTTTACATGTGGTTGTCAGTTTCATAGATTTGCTTCTATGATATGTTATTTTACCAGTACATATAAGATGATACTGACATGAAAATCTTATTTTCTTGATGAAAAAGTAATTTTTTATTCTATCAGACAAGATGGATTTAGCGAATATGGGATGTTGAGGTTCCACAATGGCTTTGACATGAACATGCCACGAGGTGTAGTTTGGATCCACCAGACCACCAGACCTGGTCGCTTAGATCCCTGCCGAGCCCGATTTTCCCTCCCAGGAACGGTCCAACAATGCCAGTAGGTTAGCTTGAGCAACACAAAGAAGAAAGGTAGGGGTTCACCTCATCTCTGGGAGCAGAAATCTCAAGGTTTCCTCCTCTCTGTTTTCAGGTCAGATTACTCCTGCATTGGATCATTTGGTGATTGCCTGCTGAACTAAATACATTTAATCGATTTGCTTAAAATTGGATTGTTGGGTGTTGATCGAAAGGCATGGGTTGGATCCTTGGATTAGACAAGTTGATTAACTGATGAGGTTGTTCCCTTTTTTTCTTTTTTTTTTATGGCGGATCCAAAATTGCAGACTTAGATTTATAGTTCTCTCAGATCCTTCTTGGCTGATTACTTCTCTTTTTCATGTCTTTTCTTTGTAGTTTGACATTCTCTTGCTAAGTTGTTACTCTTTCAAAATTACTGAATTCATACATGGGTAGTGCATTTCAATTTTTGTTTATGAGTTTCTTATAGTCTGTACTCATTCAATGGCCGCTTTCAATAGGACAGGATGGTACTATACAAGTTCTTTTGTCAAAATTTTATAGAAAGAATTTATAAATTGCTATCAGAAGTGGCTACTGGGTGAAAGCTTTCTCTCATGCTTTACGTTTTTATTATATTGTAAAATTTATAATATAAATTCCTCTCAAATGTTACCAATTATCTTATAATGAGGAACATTAGAGACTGTATTTGTTAGGTTATTTCATTATTTGACTATGATTTTTTCCCTTACTATATATATGCCACCATGTTAATAGTATGGTATAAAATGTTGTCTGTCGTTTTGGATGACAGATATCGGTATAAACATGGGGTTACACACATTCTTTCCAAGATGGCTATAGATTTCTCTGTTTTCAAGCTTACCATCTTCATGGAAGGAACAACAGTGTAATACTTTTATTTTCTTTGCATTAGTTCTTATATATAATAATATAAGATTGGAAGAAAGGATCTAATGAAAATATAATGTGATGGCACCTCATATCAAGCCATACCATAACATAGGAATGCACATTGATACGAGCTTTTTTCAACAGGTGTAGGAGGGACCACCTTAAGGGTTATCTTCATTTTATGTTTCTTTTGTACCCCTTTTTTATTTTCCTTATTGGTAGGTAGTTTTAGATAGCTGTAGTCATTTTCTGTTTCCTTTATTTTTTTATTTTCTTTTTTCTGGTTTTGTATCTCAGGGAGCTTTTATTTTAACATAGCTCATAGTTGTTTACTCAACTTCTAGGTTTTACTGGTATTGCTTTTGTACTGTACTTTGTTTTTTAATGCATAGCCTACAGGCAATTCATAAAAAAAAAAGATCCTATTGTCTATGCAGACATCTATGTATATATGTGTGTACCTATCTTCCTATGTATGTCACAATCCATTTTTATTTTTTCTTTCTTGATAAAATAAGGCGTGGTGAAAACAAGCAAAAAAAAAAAAACAATCAGCAAATAACTACATAACCAACGAACAAACCTAAATTGATAATACAACCGTCTTAGATCGATCTTACATCGCGCGGAGCGCGATGCAATAGCTAGTTATTATTATTTTTAATCATGACAATATAGCATATATTACGTCCCACCAATTAAGGAAGGAATCTGTAAATTTATGGATTTTTAATGTTATGTTATTAATTATTTATAGAGCTATAAGTTAGTACTATACGTTCCAATGCCAACATTTTAATTACCCCAAATGACAACATTTCATTAATTTGTTACTTTTTCAAAATTTAAAATTGGCGTCATATTCAAACCGCTCAACTTATTCAATTTAATGACCGATGCATTTTCATATAGTTTTTGTAAATTTAGAGTTTATTTGATACTCCATCAAGAGGTAAAAAAAATAAACGAACCTTATTAATTGTGATAGATTCATTCTAATACGTTCATGCTTTAGCCTTTGATGGAGTATCAAATAAACTCTAAAATTTATAAAACTTATATCAAAATGCATCGGTCATTGAACTAAATAAGATGACCGGTTTGGATTTGACGTTTCTATTTTAAATTTTTTAAAAAAGTAACCAAATAGTGAAATGTTGGCATTTGAAGGCAATTAAAATGTTGACATTGGAACCCTCCTCGTTAGAGAAACATCATAAATTGTTTTTAAAAGGTCATTAAATTGATTATCTTGTTTACTATGTACAACTGTACAAGTGAAAATGTATGCATGTTTCTCGAGTCCTCATATGGCACATGGGCAGGTTCTACCATCCCTGAATTAAGTTAATAACCTATTTGATCAGATAACTTATATTGCTGTCTTTGTGCAAAGAATTTTAGTGTTGTTAATTGTTACCACTTACCAGAATAGAGATTATTAATGCTGTTTTGGATTACAAATTAATGTGACATTATGCCATCATAATAAGTTGTTGGTTTTATTGTTACCTCTCGAACTTTTTCCCATTGGAAAATATCTAGGGCGAGATATCAAATTAACTAAGCAGATCTTTTTCTGATTTTTGGTTTCTTTGTTCTGATTTTTCTTTTTACTGTTGCAACCAAAGATCATTCAAATAAGCCATACAAGCTTATAGTAACATCCGTCTTAGCATATGTACGAGAAAATATTGTTAACACTTAACACACAAACATCATACATTTTTGACATGAAAAATTGCAAAAAGGAAGTCTTTAAATCTCCAATTTCATTCGATACATTGTCCTTATTTATTTGTATACTTTTACTATATATATCCAAACAAAACCCGTAGACTATATATATCCAATTTTATCGACACATCTCTTCCTGGGTAAACATCCTTATTTCGTGAGAAAATAGTAAACTATCACACTTTCAATATGGCTTTTGTCCAATGTAATTACCCGGAGTATAATAATTGCATATAATAAATATGCCACCATTGGTACAAACCACCCTAGCGGTTCTCACCATATGGACCACCCGAGTGGATCAACTGGCAGTCACTACTAGAATTTCGTTTATCTGCGTCGGAACACCGACATATTAGAGTCGCTAAATCAAGTAGGGACGCAGAAAGAAAAAAGCGGGCTGGAGGACAATTAATAGGGTCGGTAGGCTGACACAGATTGGTTAGGACGCATAAATATTCTGAAGCGAGACGCTCTCAAGTTCTTTAGAGGGACGCGAATATGTTGAATATAATTGACGTCGGTATATTGACACGTATAATCAGAGACACGTATTAATTGAGAAGCTCAACTCCTTCAGATAGAGACGCATATTAGACGGGATCAAATATATGGCGCGAAATCAAAATGAATTAAGCGGGACGAAAATGAATTGGGCGAGGTTAAAATATATTAGGCGGGATCAAAATAAAAATCAAGATGTAAAATTAAATGATTAAACATAAGTGTTGACACATGTCATGTAATTTATACACCCATTTTGTTATATTAGTGCGTCGATAAAGCTCTCCAATAATCTCTACTATATTAAAAGCACCAATGGAAGGATGTAACATCTCAGGATACAACCTTGATCTGAACAATCTGAACTATTCATTTCTTTTAATTTTAAATCTAAACCATTGATCGTAAGATAGTAGATTTGATAAGCGGATCAGATTGTATCTCCGACCGAAGAGGTATTTAAACTTTCATTTGATCGGAACGCACAAAATAGATTTCCCTGACAAATGTTGAAATTTCGGAGTCTTTCTGAGTCCCTTCGCATCTTTACTCGGTCGCCCCTTCGCTCCTTTTTATTTTGAAATTCGAATGAAAAGAGGTGAGAGCGACGGCGACTATCGAGAGAGAGCGAGAACGAGATGACTATTGACTGATTGTGTACTCCGACCATTTCTACACCCTCGACACTCTCCCTCCTCTTCTCCTTCACTGACTGCACATCCCATCTCTCCTCCCTCGGCCTCACTACTCTCATCACTATTAACTCGCCTTTTCTCAGATTGCACAACAACAAAAAAAGAATTGATAGGGTTTCTCAATTCCTCTGCCTCCTTTTCTCCCTTTTCTTCCAATAAACTCAGCCCTGCCTACCTATCATGTCTCTTGCTCTCCGCCTCCATCTGGATTTATCGTGAAAACCCTAATGATTGGAAAACAAAGGTCATCGCCTAGGGTTAGTGGTGGTGAAATTTGAGTTTATTACCCGTTCTGCCGCATCTCCAATTTCGATCTGGAAGTGAGGTTTTCAGCAAAGACGAGTACAACAATAGAGATCCCCATCAAGGTACTGCTCGATTTTCTTTTTTCTTCTTTCATTTGATTCTTTGGTTTCGATTGGTTAGACAACATTCAAATTTCTCTTGCGCTTGTTTCCTTCTTCTTTCCCAGCATGAAACATGTTTGACGGTAGCCAGACCTAAATCGGTTACTCGAGAGGAGAAAATGGTGATGGAGGCGACAACTAAAGATCAGAAGGACTTAGCATGTCAGTGCACTAAACTTGGCAAACATGTAGGTATGCTGGTGCCTTCTTTTCTTAAGAAAAAGTTCTTATGATCATGTCAGTGCACTGAACTTGGTTTCTGCATGTCAAGTTTGCACCCTTATAGGACTTAGCAATTAGTAAAATAATGTTGACTTTTGTACCGCCTAATTATTTACATTAGGGAACAAAATGATGGTTAGGATTGTTTAGCAATCTAATGAAATAGCCACTGGGTGTGTCCTTTTGACCTGACAAGAAATGTAGTCCTTGTATAACTGATACAAAGACAACCAGAATTCATTAACAATAATATGAACAAAGTGTTTACTGGCATAAATCAATAATATGTTTTAATTTATTAATTTTTGAGAAAATTTCTGTACATATTTTCTTTGAATGAAACAGTGATATAGTAGAAGTTTATTGGGGTGACTCACAAAATACATGTTGTCCATCTATCAAGAGATCATTGCGGATGAGCTAAACATTTGGTAAGAAATTCTCGTGATTCGATTTTGGATTTGTCTACTAATCATATTTTAAAGGTCTAATTGATATACCATTTGGTAATAAAAATAAAAGTGAAGGACTTCTTAGTAAATACCACATTTAGGCTCGTCAGACCTGGATTTCTGAGCAATTAAAGCTTTTCTCAGTCTACATGAGTACACATTGTTGGTATGAGAACAGATTGCAGTATAATTTTCACTTTATCCTTATAATTTTTTTTATGTTTAAGGTGGCACACAAAAGCTATAATTTTCAATTCCAGAGGTTGTACTTAACAAAAATTGAAAAGGAATGGGAGCGAACTACGAAAGGCATCTTATTATAAGTTGTGCCTTGCTTTAATTTGTTATAGCTTTTCTTGTTAAAAAAGGTTAAATGTATGGCATAAACTGAATCATTTTGTCTTTGTTCCTTTTACCAGAGGCTATGAAGTCATCGGTTGCAGCTATTGATAGTCTAGCTCTTGGAGGTGGCCTAGCAGTTGCAATTGTATTTTAGCTATTTTTCATAATATCCTTACAAAAAATTATCAAAAGGGTGCATAATTCTGAAACAAAGACTATCGTGTAACAATGCAAAGCACAGTACACAAACTTTTCCAAAGAAAAAAAAACTATTGTTATTTTATGCATCGAAAGGCAGAAGAATGAAGAAAGAGTAGTTCAGTATGTGTTTCAATAAGCCAAAACAAGATTTTAATTTTTTTATGTTGTATTATAGCTGAATCTAGGATTTCATTAATTATTTGAATTAGGCATGCCATGCAAGAATTTCAACAAAAGGTGCTCCACTAGGGTTTCCTGAGCTTTCAGTTTGTACCTGAATTTGTTTTCAACTCGGCCGTGCTTTGACCAATTTGGTTAGAATTTTGCTTTATTTATTATTATAGAATTGAAATGGGGAACCATGGTTCTAGCTTAAATATAAGTGTTTTCTTCAACCAATCCAACTGGTAGCATCAGTAAAAGTACAAAGCTTATATGAAGAACTAATTTTGTGACATTATCTTGTGAAAGGCTTGGATGTTTTAGCAAGCAAAAAGAGAGAGAGACTGGTAGTGTATTTATAATTTAAACCTCCTTTTGAGCAACCGATCTCAGCCATAAATTCTATGGAAGATGATGACAAGAGCAGCTCACCTCGCAGCGAGCGGGGTCATGCATCCTAACGGTACCGTGGTGCTAATACCAGCACTAACTTAAATTCAAGTTAGCTATTTTTTTTTAAAAAAAAAGAATCTCATTTAAGGTAGTTGAATCACATGGAGCTTGGTATCCTTTGTAGGCTTATATTTCATTAGTAATTTAATATTAATGTTTCTTATATTTCTAGAATCTAATATAACACATGAAGATGAGAATAGCTACACCCCACGTGCAAGACATGACGATGACTCATCCAGGATAGAGGTACTTGCTCTATTATTTTTTTTATTATTCGATTGTAAACATTTATTTTTTAAAGTAAATTTTTCGAACCATTCAAATACAGGTGGTACTGCCGTGCTGGTATGTACCTCTTTGCTGGACCTGTATAATGTCACAAATGTCCACACTGACTATTCAATCAATCAAAGAGTGAAGCATTAACATGAATTAATTCATTTCATTAATTTCTGAAGATATGAACTCCTAGAAGAAGTTCTTCAAGGCATCGTAGTAAAAGAGTGCGGCACAAAGAAGAAAAGAAGATACTAGGTTGGCCATCTTTCTTGTTGCTCTTCTCTTCTTCGATGCTGCTGTTGGGAACAACCCTGCTGCACTTGACATGAGTAATACAAAAAAAGGCCAAGTTTGGATCAATGGTCAAAGCATAGGTCGATACTAGCCAGCTCACACGGCATATGGTGATTGCAGTGCATGCAGCTATGGTGGTACCTATAATAAGAAGAAGTGTGCAGCCAATTGCAGCGACTCAAGCCAGAAATGGTACATTGATCCTTAATTACATTTTTTTGTTCAATCCTGAATTGACTTATAAATTTAATGTTAAACACATGTTGGTGTTTGTTCCTCCTGTTTGTACAGTTGATGATGTTTTGTCAACGAAAAGGCAACAACAAAAATAGAAAGGGACAAAAAAATTATTTTGAGTGTATGGCACAATACATGTTGCTTCTGGATTGATTTTGATTGGGTTTAATTATTAAAAATCCTTTCGTTCCATGTGGTAATAGTTCATCTTGGTTATTCCACGTAGTTAATGTGGTCAATTTATAGAATAATATGTTACTTTAATTGAAGATCATTTTGACTACGCAGATAATTGAAGTTGTTGCTATAACAGTTTGTCCTCAAAAATTAAGCAAATTTGTTATTATTACAGACATGTTGTTAGTATTATCAGCTTGATTTTCTATTTTGTACAGTTTTACGCCGATTGACGGTGGGGCTGACATAACAGCAATGACTTCAAACTCAGTCTGGTTTCTTTTGGTTCTCACATCTTAAAAAATAAATAGATAGGTCTAAGATTTTATACAAGTCTTTTCTTAATTTATTCTCTTTTTTCTGCAAAAAAAAATGGCTATATTGTAATTTTGTTTCAAGTAGTAAATTGTATCAAGAGTGGCTGAGGATGTGGGCGTTGCACTTTTGGAGAAGTTGGATATGCAATTCGTTTTGAAGATCAAACAATACCAGTAAGAATTTCTTACTTCTGGCAGCAGTCCTTTGTAATTTTGTGAAATGAAAACTTTCCCAGGGGTTTTTATGAAAACATATTTTTATGCATGGCCTTGCAATGTTACAAATATTTCTGGTCTTTTGTTGAAACAAACTTGATAGTTCATTTTCTGTGAGTGTGTTTGTGATATTTGAGATTTTCATGAGTACAATTGAATTACCCTATGGAGATTTCAAATATTTCTATCATTTTTATTTGGTTAGATTTATTTGTTTATTTTCTTTTTTGTATTTCATGTGGCAGGGTTTAACTATGGTTAAATTTCTGACAGTTGGAGTATATTGATTAGGGAAATGATGGATGATCATCTTCTAACAAAATATAGGTACTAGAATTAAAAGAGTACAGAATAACCCTATTGCAATGTCCATGAGAAAATTCTTCTGTCAAATTGGAAATAGAATAAAGACAATTAACTTTGTATATCAGTTCCTTGTTAGCTTATATCACAGTTTTATTTTAAAATAGACTAGGATAACAGTAGCTATCGTGCAATGAAGATAAATTTCAAACCCATTTGTGTATATGATATCTATGCACCTTGATGTTTACATGTGGAACTTAGTATCAGTGTATGCTTTGATCATGTTATTTACTGTGTTTTGACTTCTTGTAATAATTGAGATATATTTTCAGTTTTCCTTTACTATGAAATGCAAGTCTTTCACATTTCTTTGAATTTCTATCATTATTTTGAAAAATTCAAACGCATGCATTTTGGGTTTTTCTACATTGACATTCTACCAGTAATAATCGATGGTTTTTTTAGTTTGTTAAAATTTTGCCCACACATTGGGTGGGCATGTTTGCTAGTAATGTAAAAGTGCAGAATAGGATATAAGTAGGCATGAAATTATTTTTCTCAAATATATTAAACTAAGATTTGATATATATTAAAATTAATCTTTGGAATGGAGGAATATTATAATTTGTAAACTCAATTTTTTTTTTTGCAAATCAAATTTTAGTAATATTTTAATATCCTTGTTTAATTCTTTTGGATTTAAAAAATAAATTGTTATTGAGCGGTTCAAGTCAATTATTTGAGTATAAAACACGACACGACTTTGGCACGACACGTCAACATGCTCATGTCGTGATAATTCCATAAACATGTCATGTCAACACGCCCGTGTCGTATCATTTCGGAGATACTACTTGTGCTTGTAAATCATACAATATTTAAAATGACCATGTAATTTATATTTTTTTGTGAAAAAAACTAATATTTGCAGTAGAATTATATGTTTGTCCCACATGTAATTTACAAAATTTTGAAGCAATATTATTTGTTAGGCGCCAACGTCAAAATGTTCCCTCCGAAATATTCTACACATACTAATCATATGATTGTACTTGTTTAAAATTCCGAAATATAAGAGCAATACGTTAATTGTATACGGTAGAATTATATGTTTGTCCCTCTTATAAGATCATATGTAAGAGTAACCTTCGCATTTCCAATTTTTTCTCTAGGGTTAATATCAGCCGACTCAACCTCAAAAAGAAAATTGAAAAAATATCATAGACGCTCTATATATATACAACATAGTTGGAATATATATTTGGAGGGTCAATTTTTCCTTTTTGCTATCATATATAATTTGAAAAAGTTCAATTTAGAAGCTCTCAAAATTAAATAATATTCCGGCCAAATAATGATGTTTATTTGTGTCCTTTACTTCGGCATTATTAGATCAGAAATTCTATCTTCTACCGAATATTCCATTTAGGTGCTGGAATTTTATCTCCGTTAAAAACTTCCCCACAATAATTTCATTTTGGCGCTGAAATTAGAAATTAGATCTTCAATTTTCCCTCCGTAATTTTTGATTTCCCACCCTCCCTCAATTCACTTTACTCCACAGCATGTGGGACCACTACTTAATCTTTGTTTTTATTTTCGCTTCCTTTCTTTTCTATCTTCCTTCTCTTTCCTTTTTTTCCTTTCCCAATTTCTCTTTATTGCTGCAAAATTTTATTATTCTAAACAAATCTCACTTATATAAAGAAAGTATTTTAAAATGATTAAGAAATATTTGCTTCGAAATAATGATATTTTATTGAAATTGTTATATCTCGTCCCAACTTAAAAACGAAAATTTAATATAAAAACGACCATTGGATTTTTATAAATCAACCACAGCTCATAGATCCACGTCCTTGATCCATGAGACAAAAATCAGCCAATTAGAGAGCGCCACATGCCCGATACAACGCGCAATACGTATGATATGAATGATTGGCTTTTAACCAATTAAAATGTGTCGCTTTTCTAGGAAGATTCAATTTTTTTTAATAAAATATTACCTTCAACCTTTTCTATCGGTCGAGAGAGAAAATGGACAGAATTAGACTAGGAAGGCGTGGTCTACATTATTTCAGGAAATGGGAAGTTTCAATTTTTATTGGCTTATAGAGAACCATATGTATACAATATAAGATCAGAAACTTTATTGGACTTATCAAGGCGAAGAGTTTCTACTAGTTTGTTTAGTTACCGTCCATGTAGTAAATCGATAGTGTTTACTGCATATACTGTAGTAATGACTCGCTATATAATACTGTATAGTTTTTTTCGAACTCGACACTTTATTTGTAAAATTTTTAAAGTGTATAAAAGTACATAAGCATTAAGAAAATTAAAATAATTAATGATTATATTAATTAATATAATATAACAATTAATAATGATTATTAGAATTTTTTGAGGCTTCGACCCTGCCCTAAAAAAAAACAATAAATAATGATTGTTAGAATTTTACTTCGTACTGATCATAGAATATAATAAAATATTATTATACAATACAATATTATGATTATAAAAAGAATTATATATATATATATATATATTATAATAGAGAAAGGTTTCGCTACCAATATTTTGGTTGCCTCCAAATGTCAATATTTTACTATTTAATTAGTTTTTTTAAATTGAAAATTCAAACGTCATATCCAAACCGTTGATCTTATTTAATTTAATGAGCAATGTGTTTTCATATAAGTTTTGTAAATTTTAGAGTTTATTTGATACTCGATCAAAGGATAAAATATGAACGTATTAGAACAAATCTATCATAATTAACAAGGTTCGTTTGTTTTTCTATCTATTGATCGAGTATCAAATAAATTCCAAAATTTATAAAATTTATATAAAAATGCGTCACTCGCTAAAATAAATAAGATTAACGGTTTAGATTTCACGTTTGAATTTTAAAATTTGAAAAATAACTTAATATCAAAATGTTGGCATTTGGGGCAGCCAAAATGTTAGTAGCGGAATCTGGCTCATTATAATATTATAAACTACAATATAACGATCAATATTGATATGATAATCAGAATCCATACATATTATATAGTATAATATTACAAAAAAATATTTAATAATTATAATTATAATTTATATAGATTATATAGTAAATAATTATAGTTATAATATATTAAATATTTACCTATAGTGTGTAATTATGACTTTCTTTTAGTGAAATTCAACTAAGATATAATCTAACTAATTATTTTACTTATTTTAAGGATAATTCGTATCTTTAATGATTTGATACGATACACGATGCATTTTATGATTCTAAAACCATGAGATCGTTAATTCAATTCTAACGAATGATATTTCTCGTTTTTTTGGCTATATGATGCATTGAAAACCTAGATGGCATTTATAGGAAAAAAAACAACCTCGCGAATCTTTAGAAAAAAGTAATATTAATTTTGATCAATAAGATCTAAACATTTAAATTTATGACATTATAAATTGAACATATGAATATTTATAAATAAAATTAATAACTGATATGTGTATTGATAAATAAATTAAGACTATTAATATATTAAGACAACACATTTAATTTTATGAAAATTAAGTTTTATAATTAGCATTACAAATTGTGTAATGTCATCCGTGTCGACATGGTACATATTCTTTTATCAACTATATAGTCAATTCATAAACTTTAATACAATATAGTCAATTCATAAACTTTTTTATCAATTATTATATTTATCTTAAAATATCAACAAATTATTTTTTTATCAACTATATAGTCAATTCATAAACTTTAATACAATATTTCTCAATTTTTTTTCTAACTTCAAATAATTTTAAAATATATTTTACTATTTTTTTCTTTTAAGAAAAAAATAAAAATTAACATTTGACACGACTTCATGATTGACATGATTGACATGATTGTGCTGTGCTATGTCAACTTTAAATAATTTTAAAATATATTTAACTATTTTTTAAGAAAAAAAGAAAAATTAACATTTGACATGACTACATGATTATATATTTGGAGTAAATCTATTGTGAACCGTGATGCATAGAGGTCTCCGTACATCATGACCGTTTGATCGGTGATTTTGCAATTGACAAATCTAAATTAACCAATCCAATCTATATATTGAAATCTCATAGCAAACAAAATTTTATAATTTTTTATTTTTTTTTACTATTTTTCCGAAATTTTTAACATTTGCCATTTTTGGCTTACAAATTAGTGTATTTAGAGTAAAAAAATAGCAAGATTTAAGAATTCGAAAAAAATAGTAAAATTTTTAAAAAAATTGTAAAATTTTGTTTTCTATGAGATTTCAATATATATATTTGGTTGGTTAAATTAAATTTGACAATTTGTGAAACCACCGACCAAAACGGTTATGGTGCACTAAACCTTATATGAACTATGGTTCAAAATAGATTTACTCTATACTAGCAGCAGTGCCCACCCAATGTGTGGGCGGAGAGGATCAGCAGTGCCCACCCATAGTGTGAGCGGAGAAGATCATAGCGAATTTTTGGACGATCGGCGCTATTGTAGTTGATGAGGCTGGGTTTATTGGAATAGTGCGAGTACATATAATGCGAGAGTTAAGTGTGTTTGTGTTGCATCATGACAATGTCTTTAATATGTGAAAATATTATTTGACAAAAATATGTTGTCAATTTGCACTATTTTTAAGGTGAAAGTTATCTTGATCAGTATCCACTTTTTATATTTAAAATTTTGTATCAAATATGCATTCATTTGCATCTAGATAGATTTATGTAAAAATAATAAGATATTAAATATATGCAAAGGATAAGTTTATTTCCAATTTTACATCATCTATGTTTTAGAGACAATTATCATTTAATAAAACGTGCTACGTGAATATTTGATGCAAAAATCTTTATTTTACAAAAGATAAAATTTAGAACGAAAGGTATATTTTTATAATATATCCTTGATATTATCATTTCATGCTGTAATATTTTAACTCACTCTCCTCGGTTTACATGATAAAAAAATATTATTTGATACAACAGATAATTTTCTTGTACTAAAATTAAAATTAGAACAAAAAGTAATATTCTTTCTTCACGTTGTAATATTTTATAACTCACTTCTTCTCATCGAATAGCCCGTCTTCCCGTCGCCTCAAGGTCTCAAAAGTATGTATTCACAGAGATTAATAAAAAAAAAACTTCAACCAACTAATAAAAGGATCTTAGATCCGACCCGCTAGCACAGATTTTGCATATAAACCCTTACACATATCCCTCTATTACTTTCGTCTTCCATTTACAAAATGTTGCCAAATCTGAACTGTGCTTACAAATCATGTACTGGAGCAACAACAATGCTTACAAATCTGAACATAACTGTCACCTTCTAATGTTTGTTTTCCGGTAATACTTTAATGATCTAAATTGTACCGGTAATAAATTAAACTTACAAATCTAATTTCTTTCGGTTTAAATGGTGTGAAAACCAACACAAAGTGATAATTGCATTCAGTGTACCAGTAAATGCTCCTCAACATAAAGTGATAATTGCTAAGTAACACAACACTTAAATGTTAAAACCCCAATAATCACAACATAATGCTTTGGCATCTGGAAAATGTTAAAACCCCAATAACCATTCAATGTGTTATCCTCTCCATGCAACCCTCTAATTACATTTATACTTAAAAAATGTTATTTTAGAAAATTTCTTCTGAATGATTTAGAATTAAAAATCAATCATTTATGATGAATGATAATTATAAGAGCTTAAATAAGATGAATTTACCAGCACATATGCATGCAAGTGGTTATAGCAAGCAAGGTATATTACAACAAGCCAAACTATTTTGCCGCTGCTATGGTGCTTGCCTTAATTTATTCAATATATCATAAAGGATATAAAGGCACTTTGTACCCAGTAGCAAAATATGTACAATGTGATATCCAATTACCTGTTGGGCACTTTCTAAATAATCAGCTACATCAGGCGATTACACATCCGGATCAGCAAAACAGGACTCAATAATATTAGCCACAAACATCTTGTTGATTATTGTCATTGCCAGGATAGCCAACCAATTGATGATTTCTTTCGAGCAGAAAGATACTCTTTCTATTTTGTGGATTAGAGATATGATCTAAAAGGACATCAAGCGGGGGATCCATGTGCTGTTACAAGGAAAAATTTCACAAATTAGTACTCTAATGAACCTTTTAATATGATAACTTTTATCAATCAGATGAACATTGTGATTGGATAAACCAAGGAAGTTCAAAAAAAAAAAAAATTCCTCACCATATTTTGAGGCAGCCCATTGGAATAGCTGGAATTATTCTAACCATGGAACTCCCTTTGGAAACCTACAATTTTTACAATAAATAAATTCAAGTATCACAACAACCGCAAAAGTCAATAATATAAATAAAACTTGGAACAACTACTCTAATAGCGCTAATATTAGCGATCTTCTTCCTATTAAGTTCCTGTAACGGCAGAGAGTTGTGTATTAATTGACAGAGAGGTGAACTCAAAGAGCAATTATCGAAGGCTAAAATCCACCATTACTCCATCCATAGTTTTTGGTATCAGTGTTTATGTACTATTAACATGCATAACCCCATAATAACAGTTAAAAGCAGTATGAAGATCAACTCTAGATGAAGAATAATAAATACCCATCAAATTGGATTCTGTTAACATATTTAACTGGCACCTCACCACTCTGAAATTCGAAGAACCTCTTCAACCAAGATTTTGCCCATATTTGTAAGTGAGGCGACAACAAGTCTTTCCAAGGCTGCATCCCTGCATATTTGCCAAAATAAAATTCAATAAAACAAAAAAGAACTTATGGGAAGCATGAGGGGTATGGCCACCATGCCAAGGGGACACCAAGCGAGCATCTAGGGATGCCACAACCAACAATAGAGATGGTGATGGATTTGAATTAAGAGAAATATCATGGTACACCAGTTTGGCTTCGCAATAAGAGTTCTAGAACATGATAGGATGCATCTACTAAGGTCCTAGATAATTAAGATGGTAGATACTGGTTGCTATTGGTATGAACCAGGTATTGTCTGTCTGAATGTGCAGATCTTTTTCTAAATGTTAATTTTCTCCATTTCAAATTGCATTTCTTTACTTTTCCTTGCTAATGTCTAGAAAAAAAATAAGGGGGTTCATATTATACACATGGAAAATATTAACAAAATATAAAAATAGATATGTTTTAAGTACTTGGCATTCTTGATGAATGATCATGGCGGCTTCGCTTGCTAGGATATGAAACTGAGAGAGATCTTTCACGATCCTGTTCATCTCGACTGTTATGGGAAACCCTGTCACTATAATCTCCATTCCTTCTACTTCAGTACTCGTACCTGTTTGGGTTACGACTGCGATGCTTCTTCTAGGAGTTGATGACTTCAGAAATTAATGAAATGATTTAATTCATGTTAATGCTTCACTCTTTGGTTGATTGACCAGTCAGTATGGACATTTACCAGACTATACAGCTCCGGCAAAGACCAACAAAGAGGTACATACCAGTACCAACTTTATTTGAATGGTTAAAAAAAATTAATGTTTACAACATAATAAACAAAAAATAATACAGCAAGCACCTCTATCCTGGGTGAATCATCGTCATGTCTTGCACGTGGGGTATAGCCAATTTCATCTTCATATGTTATATTAGATTCTGAAAATATAAGAAACATTAATATTAAATTACTAATGAAATGTAAACCTACAAAAATGCCAATAATCACTACAATTCCTGAAGTATAACAAAAAATAAAAATTCAACCATTAGACATGACTATTTGTTTATGGAAGTATAACATAAAAAAAAATGGAAGACTGAGATTGAGACTCTTCATACCTTTCTAATTTGTAACAATTTGAACCAATTTCATTTAATAAAAGGGTAGGCAGTTGAATAAGTATTAAGAAAAAACAAAAGATTTGCACCCAAAATACAAATCGAACAGTAGATCTCATTGTCAACTTTCAAAATTACAATAAAGTTCACATGAAAGAAAAGAAAAAGGGGAAAAAAATAGAATGTGATAGAGGAGTACTCTGAGGTGCAAGAGAGGAGTTTTCTGATCCGAATGCCTTATGCGAGGAGATAGGATCGCCTTTGACGAGGGTTCATCTGATGGAGAAATAGAGAGGCGAGAGAAGCCGCTATTTCAAGTTAGAACAATGGCAGAAAAGGAAATAGTGAAGGTGACAAAGAGGCATTAAAACCTAGATTTAATTGTAGAAAAGGGAAGAGGGGATCGAGTTTGGAGGAGGTGGCAATGGTGCGGAGAAGCGGGATGGCAGTCACGCGGCTGACTCGACTGAAGAAACTGCTCGTCTCAATCGATCCTGAGAAGAGTTGCAACCGTAGCCATGATTTGATCTCCCGCTAAAGAAGAAGAATTAATTTAGGGATGGGAGAGAGAAATGAAAAGTCGTGACTACAGAATGATAGTCGACTGAAGTAGGATGTGAGGGTGGCGATCCGTGGATCTATGGGCGATCATTCGTTCCGCTCGCATTTTTTTGCGCATTCCGAATTTCCGATCAAAGGTATAAATGTATCTTCGTTCTGCGATATAATCTGAACCCTTGATCAAGTTGTTGTTTTAATTGATTAATGGTATAGATTATTCGGAATTGATCATTAACGATGTAGATTATTCAGATGAACATTGTATCCTGAGATGTTACATCTTTCCATTGGTGTTTTTAATATAGTAGAGATAGAGATAGAGATATTTGTATGTATATTTATGTATATGAAAAATCTTTTATATGTAATATATTACAAAAATATTAATAAAATATTCATGAGTTATAAAGAAGGAATGTAAATGTTGTATGTTTTTCCTAAGACGATATTAAATGTTGTAATAAAAGAATGTAAATGTTGTATGTTTTTCCTAAGATGAATACTATAATTATAATTATTGTGTGATGAATGAATGTACATTTTGTAATTATCTGTAAATTATTATTATTATTATTATTATTATTAAATATTGTCTCGATTTACTAAATAAGTTTATTTATTTATAAAAAAAATTCGGTGATGTTTCAAAGACAAAACACATCATACTAATTTGAAAAAGGACAATTCAATTATTATGAAAAAGTTCCGACTAAAATTATTTTTATTGTTATCAAGTAATAACCATAACATCATACATTTCTTTTAATTTAATTTGTTTGTTTGTGACGACCCTAAAGAAAAAAAAAACAACTATTCTAAATTGTTCGCTCCATTTTTCTGTCCCAAATTTCAAATTTGTTTACTCCAAAATTTTTCTTACGACGCTCGTATCCTTCCCACCAAAAATTTCATTAGAAATTTCATAAAAACAAAAATTCAATAGAAATTTCAGGACCGTCGCCATCTCCTCGACAAAACCCTAAACCCCCCCCTCTCTCTCGCGTCTCAAATTCTGGTTCTGAATGAATGAATCTAAAATTTCTTCCCCAGATCACAACTCGTCTAAACTCACACCCTCGGAGAGAAAGAAGCGAGAGAACAGATCTCCCAGTAATGGCAGATTCAGGTCGCCGGACTCGTACCAGAGGCCCTAGCCGCCGAGTCTGCTGCGCGAAGGGCTGCTCTTGAAGTGGTGGAGCTTGCGTGTCACCGATCGCATGAGGAGGAGGACTGGACGAATCCCGTTATGCACTCCTCGGATGACGATCTCTCAGATGCTGACGGCGCACATGAGAAGCGGCCAAGGAAGAAGAACAATGGAATAACGGGGTTAATTCCTTGTATTTTTGACCAGATCTAGAATCAGGTTTAATTCCTTGTATTTGCTCTCGGGTTCACTTATGGCTTAAAATTTGCACTTCTATATATGAATGTTTATGCTTATTTCTAGTACAGGTGTTATGGACTCGACCAGTATGAATATACAACACCACTTTTTTTTCTGGCTTTGACATACAATTAATCTTTGTTGTCTGTACAAATGGGGGGCTTATGCACTAGCTGTTGCAGAAACAAACATGTAATTGTTAATCATTGTCTGCTGAATTTGGCAGCCCAATTTGATCCCTTATTGAATTCGATTTTAATGGAAAAAAAAGTCAAAATGTGGCTCTATTGTGGAGCTAGAAATCTCGAAACGATGGCTTATCAAGTGAATTCATTATATTTTATTTCATTTTAATTTATTTCTTGCCATAATGTCTTAGGTAGATACGGTAAATTTTGACAAAAGAAAAAATTTTACCATCTGATATTTATACTTATTGTCAAATTACTGGATGATCTTTGTGATTTTGGTTGTTTATACAAAATCAATATTTAATTTTTTCCAGATCTAACAAGTCCAATGAGGAGATCCTCTAAGACATAATATCCAGCTTCTTTCCTTCTCTCGTGTAAATGCTAATAGTCTTTCTTCGTATTCCCTCGTCTCCGGCCACTTCCTGGCACGTTTACTCGTAAGTTTCCATTAGGGATCGGATGAGGTGATGGAGGACACGAGACAAAAGTAGATGCTGGGGGCTGATCTCAAAAAACTTGAAATCTGTGGCGATCGGGATCAGAAGTTGGCTCTCGGTTGCAGCGTCGGTTACTCGATTGTGACCCATCTCTCCGTATTAACCTAGGCAACTGATCTACCCCAATCTTTGTTTAGCTGATTAGTTGATCATATCAGGTATTCTTCATATATAACTTTTTTTGTTAGTGCATTCACATATACAAATCTTTTACGTTTTGTTTCCTGTAAGCAAATTGTTCAACCAAAAAAATCAAAAGAAGAATGATTAATTAATTAGTTACATGCTTGAAGGTTTATCTTAACATAAGAGAGATGATTGTGTTAATCTTTGGCTCCATTGATGTCAATTAACATCCTTCACTTGTGAAAGTCCAAGAATTTTGATCGCTACTTTTTTAACAATTCATAATTCATATAGTCAGAAAGTTATGATGTTTGTATATAGAAAATATTTGGGATCCTTATAAAAATTTTGTGATTTGAGCATTAAAATCTTTCAAACACCAATGAGGAAGATAGTTGGCTGAAATTTACACATTAAAACAGATTTATTTTCTTTTAGTTATCTTTTTTTTTTTCTTTTCTCTAGCTTATATTGATAGTTATGTTGATAAATTTGTGTCAGATTGATATGTTCTGTTGCTGGTTTTTAGCAATTAAAATATCTTTTTTTTTTATTTCATGCCTCAGGTGTCTGATCTCCAAGTGGAGTTTATGTCATGCACCAACAAAGAAGGATAATCACTGTGTTAATTTTAAAATTGAGTCAGTTGATGAGGTGTTTAGGTAACTACTTTAACAAGCGTCTAACATCTTACATTTAAGTTTGATTGTCTTGAGTATTGTGCTTCAGGTTTGAAAATATAGTAATTTGTTGCACATTTTGCACTTCCAGTCCAGTGATAAGTAGTTTAGGTAAACATGTCACATCTAATAATTTAGTTCGTTTAATTACAGTGGTATCATCATCTACTGGGAGATGGGAGATGATTGTGGAACCTCACTGATGGCAAGATGGCAAGGACTGTTGCTTGCATTGAAAGGGATTGAACATGCCAACCTTCAACATGCCAACTTTTGACATGCCAACAAACATTATGGTAAGTACATAACATTTAACTTGCATTGAATATGTTAAAATTTAATATTGGGTTTGGAGTCAACTCTTTTGTTAAATTAATAGTAAATAGTAAATGATTAGAAAATAACAAGGATAAGCACCCAGTTGATATACATTCACTGTATAAGCATAATGCAATAAGAATAAATTGATGATTTCTGTATAACTGAGGTCCCAAATTCGGTTATTGTTGGTCGGAGACTCGGAGGAAATATAGTAAACAATTCACTACAGTTGATACTTGATAGCTAGGTGTAAATGAGAAAATTAAGTCACTTCGGGTGAAGAGAAATGTCAACGACCGTTTTGGCACTGAATGAATGAAATGAAAACCGGCTGATAGGAAAATTGGATAAAGTTTGCATTGGACCTTTATTTATGCATAAAGTACAAGGCTCGTAATAAACAAGAAGAAATATGCGTAGTACATGTTTAGAACACACCAATTAGAGGATGATAATAATTTGGGTCGAGTCATGTTTAAATATAAGAGCTTAATTTTGAGCACCTTGTACTACTGTCAGACCATCCGTTGACTCGGCAAACCAGGATTGGGGTCTTGATATTGGATAAAAAGAAACATAATATTTCATAAAGAATATTTTTTTTTGCCAAATACCAATCTTTATTTTATTTAATACAAGACAATGATGTTTCATTCAACACCAAAAAGCAAATCAACAATAAAGAACAAGTCAAATTTCATAAATAGAAAAACAAAGACAAGGACAATGCGCGCGGCCCTTATTCATTATAGACTAAAATACAGTAAGCCAGATACCGTTGAGGCTCTTTTTTTTTTTTTTTTTTTTTTGTAAACAATCGGGCCTTAGAATAGTTAAATCCCTTAAATTTCAGAAATCATACTATCATCCTTTTCATAAGGCCTCTGTCCGGAAATGTTACCCGGAGGTTTATAGCTGCAAATGATGAAGATACCGGCATTGTTATCGCACACCACCTTTGCGCATCCAATCTTGGTCGAGCTGCGCCACACAACCTGGGTGTAATGGCCGCATACTTTGCCCGACGCGCAAGTGTTAGTGTTGTAGTTATAGTATTGCTTCTCAGATACCCAACTGTTAACTGCATCTATACCAGAATAATCCTTTCCCCAGCCCCACAAAAGATTCTCACCATATTGCCCACCAGAATGAATGAGCTTACAATCGCCTTTTCTTTTATTGGCATAACTTTGTGCATATGCTTGCACCGTCGAATCCCATGATACACTACCGACGCTGACGGCTGCTCGTGCCTTGTTGTGGGCGTTCACATAGTCTTGAGGTGAGTTTTGAGCTAGAATTGTGTTTGTCATGGCAAGGGCCATGATAAATGCAAAACCGAAAGCTATTGCCTTGTTTCCTAGCATGTTGCTACAAACAACTCTTGTTGTGTGCTTGTGTTTTGGAGGTGAAGGAGAACATATGCAAGGCATTGTATTTTATAGAAGAAGCCTTTTCATGGCCTTGACAATATCAGAGTTGAATTATTATCTTATCCAAGACTGGAATTAGAGCTAGCGAGGTCAAATTTTTTTTTTTTTTTTTGAAAGAAAGCGATGCCAAAACTAACCAAAATTGTGCAAACTTTTTTTTATAAAAAAAATTAATAGTACAGTACGTCATCGACTTGTCAAATATAGTACATCAACATGTTTGTAAACGTATTTGTGTGATCTTGCTAAATTTTCTTTTTTTAATATAAATGTTATTTAACAATATCATCGTCGGAATATTTCGTGAATTCTTCCAAATAATATATCTCGAAAAAATAAGCCCAAATTTAATAAAAAATTGTTTCAATAAGAAACTATAGATGCAAAATTTAGTTGGCGAAGGGTTATCAACAAAGGTACAAGTTTAATATAAATTGTTGCAGAAATTTATAAATTTATAAAAAATAAGCCCAATGTAATTACCCGGAGTATAATAATTGCATATAATAAATATTCCACCATTGGTACAAACCACCCTAGCGGTTCTCACCATATGGACCACCCGAGTGGATCAACTGGCAGTCGCTCTGCCTCTGGTTCGCATAATTTTGTGCATATGCTTGCACCGTGGTGTTCCAAGAAACATTTCCCACACCAACAGCAGAGCGTGCTGTGTTGTGGGTATTGACATAGTCTTGTGGGGTGTTTTGGGCTAGTGTTGTGTGTGCTATGGCAAGAACCATAGCACAGGCCGAAGATAAAGCACAGACTTTTGATGCTAACATGGCAGTGGCACAATAAAGAAAATATGATTGTACTGTTGTACACTCTGTGATGATGAATAAATATGATTATTGGATGGTATTTATAAGTCAAGGATGGATTAAAAGTGTATATGTTGCTTGAAAAAAAGAAAAAATAGCTTGCTTGGAGAGTGGAGCAATATATAGTGTCCCAATCTGAAGGAATGTGAATCAGATAAAAGGAGCATGTGGAGTGTGTACCGGCTTTTAGAAATATATTCATGTCAAATGAAAGGTAGAATAAAATTAATCTAGTTGGCATTCTTTATTTCTTTTTCTCCCTCTTGTATATTAATCTGAAGATAGTTCCTGCAATAAGGTTGGACTTTTTAATTAAAAGATGATGAAATTCTATTTTATTTAGAACTTAATTCTAATCTTTCTTTGTGCGATACAAGTCCTTAATTATCCAGGTCTTCGCCTTTGTGCTGTCCGAATTTTCTAACGTTATATTGGCACTGTTTTAAAATGACAAAAATGCCCCTCTCTCTTTTATCTTAGCCTACGACGATTATTACCGAGGTTAATATGATTTTCCATTGATCATTGATTCATTGTTCTTTTTTGACACTTTTCTTTTGAGAAAAAAATAGGGATGGGGGTCCCCTTCTTTTAATATAATAAAAGCGGTACAAAGATTTATATAGCAAGGGGATAATGTTAAGAAAGAAATAAAATAAAATTACAAAGTAAAAATTAACCAACTGAAACAAAATCCAAAAACTTCAAGCATGGAACCAAACAAAGGAGAAACTAGCAGGACGAAGAGCTGAAAGGAAGAAGAGCTTCACATTCTAAGAAGGTCTGTTCCCACCCATCGGAAGAGCCGTCTCTGAGAAAATTCTGGAGCACTGCTCCCTCCAAATTACAAAGAAAAGAATCGACATGATGTCTCTGTGTGAATTTGGTGCAGTAGTGTCTGTTAAGAGCTGAGGATTTAAAGTGAAATCTAGACTGGAGAAGGACAAGGAGAATTCCTTGGCTTTATGCACTACTCCAGTATCAGAAATCTTTTTTGACACTTATAATAACAAAAATTAGAATTTATGTAATATTATTCGATATCGAATGCATGATCTCAAGATCTGTCTCATCTTGTCTAACAAGCTAAATCAAAACTGAAGGTCGTTTGGTGTGCTTAGTTGCGCGAAGGAGACTAAGTCCTTTTTTTTCCAAAAAAAAGAAAAAAGAAAAAACATGAGACTAAGTCCTTGATCAAAATGTTTTTTTTTATGAGGGATTTCTTTCCCTTTCATTTCATTTGAATTGATTTCTCAGAATTTAGTTGGAGTTAATAATATAAAAATTCCTACCAAATTCATTTATTTTGATAAAAAAATTCTAATGAAATGAAATCCCATGAATGTTAGAAATTAAAGAGGATTTTTTATCAGGGCCTGAGAGCTCGCTAACAACGTGTCATTCCTTTGCAATGTAATTAAAACTCTTTTCTTTAATTACTTTGATCCTAAACTTTTTAATTTAACCTATATATTAATTTAAAAAAAACACGGAAACATTTCAACATCAATCATAAAGAAAATCATGATTAAGAGTTCTAGCTAATTAGTGGTTCAATATATAGTTGAAACACTAGGAAACAATGAATACCCTTTTGTAGTAATCAAGCTTTTAAAAAACGTCGTTTAAACATCGTTTTTTTTTTCCGAAATAACAGTATTTTGTAGCCAACCGCACGAATGTCACAGAAAAAACGATAAAATAACATAATGCGTCATTTACGTTTTTTTCGTCCAAAAATGTGAAAAAAATTGTGGTTTTTCGCCAATTAAACTTGTACAATATCAAAAGGCATATTGTGTATTGAGAACATAGTGTATTTGGTACATATTGTGAATAAAATGCTTAAAGATGTTCAATATCGTGTACCATTATCTCTCTAAGTACACAAAAATGCATATAAGTTTGACACAGATGTTCGCATATATACACCGTTTTTTCACCGAAAAATGCCGCACCGTTAAATCAACTTCAGACCATCATACCGAAAAAGACGCATTTTAAAAACTTAATATTAATTAAGCGCAATCTAATTTGTTTTTGATGACTTGAATAACCTGCCAACTTCTGTTTATGCAAAGAGTTTGATTATAATCATGTAGGGGAGGAGCTTGGTAAATTACGTCCGATGGTGTTGCCTACGAGGCTACGATATGGTAAATATATATCTTGCATCTTGAGAACACTGAACTCACCAGGCCAAATCATGAATAACAAAATGATGAATAGAAAAAAAAAAAAAAAACATAGGCTTACACATATCCAGCTTATCCAAATATTATTAAGCATAAAATGGTAGAAATGCATCAATTTTACGTAGGGCCATTGATGATATGATACTGTAAAAGGTATTTTAATTTATATCCGCAACCGTTAAAATTTTTATTACCTATATGACTATATCCTATCCGTATTCATTAAAATAACTTTATAATCTGTATCCTACTCGAGCCCGTTAAGAATTGACAGTAAGAGTATGGTAACGGTACATAATGAATAATAACAATATTATCAATTTAATGAAAAATATATATGATGCCAAATAAATATATGGATAAAGTATAACATTTAGATAATACTTTAGATATAACAAAAATTCAGAACTTTATTCTCATATTAATAAAATTTCCAAAATCTATATAACTAATTATAAATTATAATATAATAGAGTGCAAATTAATTTTTACATCAACATAAATAAATTTGGATGAGGATCGAAATTAATAACATATCTTTAAAAAATATTCTAATAACATGATTATATATACATATATGTTCGTAAAATTTTACTCGTTAGATAATGGATACGAAATAACCTTTATTTGTAATTGTAACCGATAAGTTAACGAAAATTTTCTTCACTAGTACTTACATCCATTAGTTTAATGAAAATTAAACCTAACACATATTATTGAATACGGTACGTATAATAAACAGATTTCATTGACACATTTTGCTTGGATAAGATATATTCTATGTCCTTTAATAGATACATTTTGCTTGATAAGATACTTTGACGAATTCCAACATAAATACGTCGCCCTTCTGCCTTTTGCGTGCATCGTGCATCTACGACCTTCTCTTTTTAGAATTTAAAATAAGTTTTACTGTTTTTCCAGGTCATTGCTAAGGCATTTAAGATCCATTTAATTAATTCTAATTCCTCCCCCCTGTACTTATTTGTCGATCCATGCATCTTTCGAAGAAACTTCACATGCTTATATACTACTAGTTACATGTGCCTTTCCCAACCAGAGTTTCCACAACTAAGGAGAAAAAAAAATGTCAAAGAAGATATTCCGTATTCGTACAATCTCAGCATCATTGTCGATTATACAGTCAGATTCACTGTTTTTTTGTTTTCTTTCGTTCTCTTCTTTGTTTTTCTATATTCTACATGACGTGTCTCTTTAGGGAATTCTCAGAGACTAGTTGATAATTGATAACAATATTTTTTCCCTATTTTTAAAAAATAAGATAGGACAAAGCACCTAATTAACTTACAGGTTTATACAAAGGCCTTCCTAATCTTTTGGTATAGATACCAATTTTTATTTCCAATTAAGGTGCTTTGGTGGAGCTGTATGCTAGTGATATTAGTAATTTAGAATCTTAGATTCCTACTAATGGAATTAGTGAGATAAAATAGCGGAGTTAGAAGTGAAGAAATGCTAGTGCTATTATAAATAGATAAAAGTAAGTAAATAAAAAAGCTGACATATTTTATTTTAAACTTTTTATTGTTATTTAATTTATTAAAATTATAGGTATATCATTATTACTATAATTATTCATATAGTTATTTTTTATTTTTTATTTATTTTTTATCATCATCATTATAACTATCATTATTGAAATAAATAGATCAAATTAATTTATGGAGATTAGAATAACAACATTTGGATGAATTTGAATGATTTTTGAGGGTTAGAGGCTAACTATATAGGAGGTTGAAAACCTTGAGTGTAGCATCTTCTCAACTTTCTGAATTGACAGTGTTAAGTGAAGAAACTTTCTGCATTGTACTTCATATGCTTGGCAATAGTGACACCCCTAGCTGGAAGTTACAAAAAAGGAAGACTCTCAGTTTTCTACTTGTTCAATTTATAAATTTCTCAAGGTATATCCAAAGCACTCTTCTATGTTTCTTCCTTTATGGTCTCTGAAAATTCCTTCGTGATTCAAATTCTTTCTTTGGCAATTGTTTCATAACAAGCTTGCAACATTAGATAACTTAAGATGGGTTGGAACCTGCCTAACAGATGTGCTCTGTGTAAATCTAGTGAAGAAAATGCTGAGCTGCAGCTTTTCTAATATGGAGAGTTGAGGACACCTTTTGCCGGACCTTCCTACTTTGCTGCTGACCAATATGGATATTCTAAAAAAGATAAGAAATTTTTTGCCATTGCATTTTCATTCTCTGGTGTGAAAGAAGCACACGCATCTTCAAAGATTGTGAAAAGAGAATTCTCTTATTGGAGCAAGAGGTCATTTTGGAATTTTCCTTTCTTAATCCAAGATTTCACTTTCCTTAGTTTAGCTTAGTTTCTCTGGTACTTTAATACTTTTTGTATTTTTCTATGGTTCCGTTTCTGTCTTTCTTTTTATTTTATTTATATTAGCCTCCGGCTAATTGCAACCTTTTTAATTTATATAATTTCAATTAAAGGTGTGGACTTTGACCCTTATTTTTAGTCAAAAAAAAAAAAAATACATAAGTTAGTTTTTTTTTTTGCTCGGTAAATTTAAGTTTATGGATAACAACTTTACTAGTCTAGTCCCGAAAACACCAAATGCACCATTAAATTTGTTTGTTCTGTTTTCAGAACGCGTCAAATTAAAGAAAGCTCTGAGATCTTGTTAATTTCATCAATCATCCATGAAGGTAGCATGAAAACTGACAGAAAAATACAGATGAATACCACAATTAAAGTCTAACCTGCCAGCAATTGGCAACATTATTTTATCAAAACATTGCAAGCTGATAAAATATTCTTCAAGATTTAATATAATATAAGATTGAGGCTTGACCTCTATTTTCTTTCCAAAAAAAATCCTAGACAATTGGTAATAAACCATGCAAGTTAATTGACAAATGGCAAAGAAAAAAATATTTTATCAAAAAAAAAAATCAAGCGGTTAGTACTTGCAACAATATAGATGGCAGAGAGATGAGCAACTCCCAAACCAAAAAAGAGAAGAACATCTTTTGTCCCTTGCCGACATATTTCTTTTTTAATCTTACATATAATAAAGATGCGTGGATGGACTCAAAGAGTGCGATTTAAATGATATTTATTTTAAAATATATTCCATAGGGTGTTATATAAAAGATGTCTCATCAAAGGGTGCAATCGAGCGGATGTCTCAAAGAGTGTATATTTTAACATATATTCCATATGGTATCATTTAAAAAAATTCTCGCCAAAAAATACGATCGAGTGGATGCCTCATCCACTAAAGGGTGCCAACATATTATCTATAAATAGGACATCTCTTATTCAATTATTCATTAATTATTTTTCATATATAAAATAGCAAACATAATAAATATCGTATCACTATCAAATAGAAATCTAGACGTGATAAATTTTTCATACAATAAATTTGAAGACGGAAAATACACGGGGACATGAATTTCATTCTATTACATAGTAAGATAAATCTTTTATGAATTTCATTTTTACATTTAAAGAATTTTATATAAAATAAACAATATAGTGTATTAAATATATAATAGAACTACTATTCAATGTATTATTGTTTCTATTTTACTGGTTCACTTTTCACTTCAATTAATTAGAATTTATAATTTTATAATTATATTAATTATATTAATATTAAATATAATAAAGATGTGTGGATGGAATCAGAGGGTGCGATTGAAAAGGAGTTTATTTTAGCATATATTCTATATAATTCAATTTAGGAGATATCTCACCAAAGAATGCAATCAAGTAGATGCCTCAAATGGTGCAATGGAAAAAGTTCTTATTTTAACATATATTCCATAGATTGCCATTTAAGAGATGTACCACTTAATGATGTAATCAAATAGGTGCCAAGATATTACCTATATATTGTATCTCTCTTATTCAAGTTTTCATCAATCATTTTTCATTTACGAAATGACAAACATAATAGATATCACATCACTCTCGATGGAAATTTGGACGTGATACGTGTGTGGGTGACAAAAATTTGGTCTACAATAATTTCTAAGATGAAAAATACATGAGGCATAGATATTTTATTTTTCTTCTATTGGACATTAAGAAAATTTTTTGTGAACTTTATTTTTACATTTAAAGAATTTTTTAATTGTATACAAAAAAATGCACAATATAGTGTTTAAAATATATGATGGACTACTATTCAATGTATTATTGTTTTCATTTTTACTGATTCACTTTTCACTATTAAATTTACAATTTTATAATTATTAATTTTCTTTCGTGATAAAAATATTAATTTATCAAATTGTCTTATATAGCAAATATACTTTGAAAATAAGATTTTTTCAATTAAAATTTTTTATTCAAAATCATCTATCAACTTTAAAAAATTAACGATACAATTTTTCATATATTGTTGAGAATAAATTTCAATATCGTCTAGGCTTGACGCAAAAATCTAGTAGAAGATAAATTTACATAAGAGAAAGTTTAATATGCACTATAGTGCATAGGGAATTCCGTGCACCGCGGACTTTTTTGGGAGTATTTTTGTAAATTGACAAATCTAATTTAACCAATCTAATTTATATATTGAAATCTCATAAAAAATCAAATTTTACAATTTTTGAGGTTCTATTACTATTTTTTTCGAATTTTTTAAGACATGCCATTTTTGAAAAATTGTAAATAATATAACATTCCAAAAATGACATGTTTTAAATAATTCAAAACAAATAGTAATAAAATCTCAAAAATTGTAAATTTTGTTTTGGTATGAGATTTCAATATGTAGATTAGATTGGTTAAATTAGATTTGTCAATTTATAAAAATATTTCTAAAAAAGTTCGTGGTACACGGAATGCCCTATGCACTATGGTGCATATTAAACTTTCTCTTTACATAATGCATATATATCATAATATATAAAGTTCAAAAAGCTGCAAGTTTCTATCACATGTGATCACCATATTTACTAAGAGGCTGTGGTTTTTTGTTATAAATTATTAAATTCAAGCGATTTCTATAGCAACTCAAATCAAAATGCTATGAGCAAAATGATATAACGGATATTGATCATAAATATGGATTTAGTTCCCAAGATATAAAAGTACTTAAAGAGTAATGTTCCTTGACTTTTTGAGTGAAAGGTTGCAGGTTTGAAATTTGATTAGAGAGTCTTTCATAGATATTTAATTTAAAAATAAGTTGGGTGGCTTAGACCTCCAATTTATCTTCAAAAAAGATATAAAAGTACTGGTGCGAATTAATTTTCTAATAGTTCGGTTCAAAATTATCAAATAAAACGATCCATTGAGACACCCCTAATCGAAGCAAGACATGATTGGGATACGTACCTTAAACAAAAAAAAAAACATGGAAAAAGAAGACATAATTGGTTTGATTGCGTTGTTGCCTGTGGGGCGGCTAAAATTAAAGCTTAATAATTAGTAATTTTCAGTTTCTCTAAAGCGGCTTGCAAAAATGCAAAGCCGATTAAAGCTACGTCTAATAATTTATTTCTTGAATCACTTCGTTGTAGCTGCTCTGTTTTTAGGTGATATACATTCACTGTATAAGCATAATGCAATAAGAATAAATTGATGATTTCTGTATAACTGAGGTCCCAAATTCGGTTATTGTTGGTCGGAGACTCGGAGGAAATATAGTAAACAATTCACTACAGTTGATACTTGATAGCTAGGTGTAAATGAGAAAATTAAGTCACTTCGGGTGAAGAGAAATGTCAACGACCGTTTTGGCACTGAATGAATGAAATGAAAACCGGCTGATAGGAAAATTGGATAAAGTTTGCATTGGACCTTTATTTATGCATAAAGTACAAGGCTCGTAATAAACAAGAAGAAATATGCGTAGTACATGTTTAGAACACACCAATTAGAGGATGATAATAATTTGGGTCGAGTCATGTTTAAATATAAGAGCTTAATTTTGAGCACCTTGTACTACTGTCAGACCATCCGTTGACTCGGCAAACCAGGATTGGGGTCTTGATATTGGATAAAAAGAAAAATTCAACACCAGAAAAATTCAACACCAAAAATTCAACACCTTGTTCTTTATTTTATTTAATACAAGACAATGATGTTTCATTCAACACCAAAAAGCAAATCAACAATAAAGAACAAGTCAAATTTCATAAATAGAAAAACAAAGACAAGGACAATGCGCGCGGCCCTTATTCATTATAGACTAAAATACAGTAAGCCAGATACCGTTGAGGCTCTTTTTTTTTTTTTTTTTTTTTTTGGTAAACAATCGGGCCTTAGAATAGTTAAATCCCTTAAATTTCAGAAATCATACTATCATCCTTTTCATAAGGCCTCTGTCCGGAAATGTTACCCGGAGGTTTATAGCTGCAAATGATGAAGATACCGGCATTGTTATCGCACACCACCTTTGCGCATCCAATCTTGGTCGAGCTGCGCCACACAACCTGGGTGTAATGGCCGCATACTTTGCCCGACGCGCAAGCGTTAGTGTTGTAGTTATAGTATTGCTTCTCAGATACCCAACTGTTAACTGCATCTATACCAGAATAATCCTTTCCCCAGCCCCAGAAAAGATTCTCACCATATTGCCCACCAGAATGAATGAGCTTACAATCGCCTTTTCTTTTATTGGCATAACTTTGTGCATATGCTTGCACCGTCGAATCCCATGATACACTACCGACGCCGACGGCTGCTCGTGCCTTGTTGTGGGCGTTCACATAGTCTTGAGGTGAGTTTTGAGCTAGAATTGTGTTTGTCATGGCAAGGGCCATGATAAATGCAAAACCGAAAGCTATTGCCTTGTTTCCTAGCATGTTGCTACAAACAACTCTTGTTGTGTGCTTGTGTTTTGGAGGTGAAGGAGAACATATGCAAGGCATTGTATTTTATAGAAGATGCCTTTTCATGGCCTTGACAATATCAGAGTTGAATTATTATCTTATCCAAGACTGGAATTAGAGCTAGCGAGGTCAAAATTTTATTTTAATTTTGAAAGAAAGCGATGCCAAAATTAACCAAAATTGTGCAAACTTTTTTATAAAAAAAATTAATAGTACAGCACGTCATCGACTTGTCAAATATAGTACATCAACATGTTTGTAAACGTATTTGTGTGATCTTGCTAATTTTTTTTTAAATATAAATGTTATTTAACAATATCATCGTCGGAATATTTCGTGAATTCTTCTAAATAATATATCTCGAAAAAATAAGCCTAAATTGAATTAAAAAAAATAGTTTCAATAAGAAACTATAGAAGCAAAATTTAGTTGGCGAAGGGTTATCATCAAAGTGTACAAGTTTAATATAAATTGTTGCAGAAATTTATAAATTATTTACAAAATTAGACATGTTTATGAAATGGCCGAGTGTCGTCGTAAAAGTAAGCGTTAACATAAATTAACAAATCACAAATTAATGCTCAATGATTTCATCAAAATTACAAAATAATGTAAAAGAGTCATCCTAAGGGAAAGAGTCGATACGAGTAATAAGAGTCCCCTGCTTTTATTGATCCGGTAAACAATTTCAAGATAAAATTTATACTTATTATTGTAAAATTTTAGTAGTAGACCAAATTTGTAACAAGTCTGCTCTTTATGTATCATTAATTTGAAATATAAATAATTTATATTCATCGAATTGATGTGAGCACAACTACATTTTAAACATTTCAAAGAAAGAATAATTGTTTGACGATTATTTTATTGTTCTACCAACATTTGTTTACTACGTACGTAAACATATAATCATATGTTAATATTTTCGGGGGAAAAAACTTATTCATGAAAATTGAGGTGTTCTGATGCGATCTATCTGTATTTAAATTTATTATCAAAATTATTATTATCGTCGTATCCGCCGCTAGGACTGTATAAGTAAAAAATATAACCCCAGTCCGTTTAATACGTCCAACCCGACTTGTATTCTAACGAGTTCAAATATTATAAGACTTTTTTGTAAGTTCCCCTTCCAATGAAGTAAGAGAGCCACTCAAGGACTGACTATTGATTTCGCTTTAGCTATTGACCTACAGCCTTAAACTTACTTAGGCTCCGGAGGCAGATGGTTTCACTCTAGCGGCTAGAACCGCTAGCCGTGATTCTTGGTCGGGGGAAGGACTTGTCTTTCATTACCTGAGCAGGCACCTTTTTAGTAGTTGTTAGTGACCAGTCTCCTGAGCAGCTTGGCCATAAAAGCCCTGCAGGCCAAGACAAGATTTTAACTCATATACCACCTTCTTCTGACTATTGATTGGGGAAAATTACCCCAACATTATGCTATTTATTTTTTAAAGTAGAAAGCTTTGTTTTTCGATGTCTAATATCGACATGTGGTTAGATCGGATTTTAATTTTACTAATCCGGTTGTATTGAATTGAATTCTAATTAAAAGTTTGATCACCCGATTTATACCTGACCCGTCTTATCTTACTTATTAAGGAATAAATGCTATTAGCAATATTATAATCTAACTAATCAAGCAGAAAATTTTCAACATATCCAAATTCCCATATATTAATCAACAGAGTCGTTGTAATTAGATGGTATCTTGTAAATTAGGAAATATAAAATAGGAAAATAGGGAACGGTACAGAGACATCACAGGCCTATAAACCCTATATATTCATGTAAAATTAAAATGAATTACTTACGACAATCACAACTTGAACAATCAAGCAATCAATGGGAGCGCTCTCTCCTCTTACGTGACGAAGCGGCTCTCCTCTCATCCTACTCCTGCGCGAGTTATCGCTTCACCCTCACCCTCACGCGACCTTCCCTTCTGTTCGCGTCCTTTCTCTTCCCATGGGCGCCTGCTCTCTATTCTCCCTCACGCGCTGCCTCTCCGACCAATCCGACCGCCGCATCGCCTCTCCTCTCCTCCGTCTTATCTCAGCCTCTCCTTCGTTTCTCCTCTCATCCGCCTCCGTCTCTGCTCTGCTTCGACTCACCTCTCCTCCGCCTCGCATCCGCCTCCATCTCACCTCAGCCTCTCCTCTCGTCTCCTCCGCGTCACCTCCAGCTCCGCCTCCCCTCGCTGCTCCCTCTCCTATACCGATCAGATCTGATTGAGAAAGAAAAAATAGAAATAAAGAAGGATAAGAACTGAAAAGAGATTTGGATCTAGTTCTATTACAACTTGGGAATAACTAAATTACTATAAGGGATAATATTAATCAGTATAGGAGAGTATATAATATGTATAAGGGAGTAAATAATATTCATATGTGATTCTGTTATTTTTTAGGAGTAACTAAATTACTATAAGGGAGAAAATTGATCAGTATAAGAGAGTAAATAATATATACAACGGAGTAAATAATAATCATATCTGATTTTGTTGTTGTTTAGGAATAACTAAATAGCTATAAGGGAGTAAATAACTAGTATAAAAGGAGTATCTAATATGTATGAGGGAGTAAATAACATTCAGAACTGATTCTACAGTTGTTTGGGAGTAACTAAATAATTATAAGGGAGTTGTTGTCCCTAAAGAAAGGCCTAGAGGGGGGTGAATAGGCACAATTTCGGTTTCCTAAACCGCTATGGTCAATTTTTAGTTCAATTCAAGTTTGGTCAAATCACACAAGCAAAGATAAGTAAAGAGAAGAGAGAAGAGAGATGACACGCGATGTACTACGGAGTTTCGACCCGCTAGGAAAGGCTAGCTTTAGTCGTACGTCTTCGAAAGTTTCGCAACCACGAAAGGCGCGCTCCGTTCAATTCCACAAAGAACGTGTCTACAAATTCGAACCGAATCACCTTGTTACAATAACACTCAAGGTGGATCGGCCTAACTCCAATAAACAATACAAACACTCAATTGAGTTGAGACTCTAACCAAAACACTCAAAAGATCTCACAATTTGAATCAGGATTTGGTAAATAGCACACTAATCTCAATGATTTTGCTAATCAAATGCTTAAAGACAAGAGAGGATTAGTTCTAGTTGATTGGAGCTCAAAGGGAGTAATTTAGCAAGGTTTTAAAAGTGTCAAACCAGTCCCAAAAGGACTGGTATAAATAGAGGGCGCCGATAGCTCCAAACCAACTCAGAAATACCCAGTGCGTTACACAACGCAATATAGCGTTGTGCAATGCATCACTAGCCGTTATAAATAGGCCAAAATGCTGAACTTCCTGTTACCAGTGCGTTGCACAACGCAGCATAACGTTGTGTAACGCACAGATAACCGTTGAAATAAAACATAATGGATAAAGTAGTTGTTTGAGTTGTCAGTGCGTTACACAACCCAAAGGATCCGTTATGTAACGCTTAGACAGAGACAAACTCAACGGCTAGAAAGTTGTCAGACATGTTATGTAACGTGGAGACGTGTTACACAACGTGTGAAAATCTGCACAAGGGAACAAAGAGCAAGCATGTGTTACATGACGCCTGGGTACGTTATACAACGCCGCATTAAATGTCATTGAATGAATAGAATTTTGGCTCAAAAACAAGTTGAAAAAATCCAGAGACTTAACAAAGGAGTGTTGTGCAACGTCCAGAGCGTTGTGTAACGCTCTGGATTGAAAGAAGAGGGAAATGTGTTGCACAACGGAATAGGAGCGTTGTATAACTTGCCCAGTGCATTGTACAACGTACCCTGGCGTCATGTAACTATAAGGGAGTAAATAAGTAGTAGTAGTAAGGGAGTAAATAATATTCATATCTGATTCTGTTATTGTTTGGGAGTAACTAAATAGTAAGGGAGTAAATAACTAGTATAAAAGGAGTATCTAATATGTATAAGAGAGTAAATAATATTCAGAACTGATTCTACTGTTGCTTGGGAGTAACTAAAAAACTATATGGGAGTAAATAAGTAGTAGCAAGAGAGTATTTAATACAAGTGAGGGAGTAAATAATATTCATTTCTGATTTTGATAACTGTAGGGTTGGGCTGGGCGACGGGAGGGCTGCGCGACGGCGACGGCAGGGCTGTGCCTCCGCGAGCGGTGAGATAGAGGAGAGACGGAACAAAAGGGTGAAGCGGGGTGAGGGGGAAGGGAGACGCGGGTGAGGGAGAGGGGTGTGCGGACAGAGAGGCCCTCACGAGACGCGGGGTGAGAGTGACGAGGGGTGAGGGGTGCGCGAACAGAGAGGAGCAAACGCGTTCGAACGTATTTCACGGGGAGCACATTTCCATTTTTGGAAAGAAAAATTTGCCAAAAATAGCCCTGATTGCTTGATTTCACTTATCAGCTCCGAAAACTAAACTACCGAAACTTTTATCTATTTTATACTACTTATAAACGCACGGACAGTAGAGGTGTTACACACTAGATCTAGCGTGTAAATAAGTGTTTTTACCGTTCGATCGATTCGATCTGTGGTTAGATATTAATCGCCATATGAAATAACAATATATTTTGATTTTCAGTCAAATAAAAAATAAATTAAATAACATATCTATTTGTATCGATGTTAGATTAAGCAATATATTTTTATTATCTAATATTATTTTATTTCTTTATTTGTCCACATATGAAGGCATCTTAAGCTATTTAATAAAACAACAGAATTTTAACCATTATGTTCTTGAAATTATCTCTACCATATAAATCAACATTATCTATTAAATTATTTTTATTTAACTACTATTGTTAGTTTTGTTTATGTACCATATAAATCATAATCCGTTTAATCTGGAAATCCATAAAAATTCGTAGATAAAAATTTATATGAGTTGGGTTGAATTATGTATGGATCAATTAAATTTTTCTTTAATTCATATAGTTAGATTGGGTTGAAATATTGATTAAAAAAAATTGAAAGGGGTTGCTAGCCGCCGCCGTTATTTTCTTATCATCACTATCATCAAATTCTAATCGCACTGTTAGCAAAGTATAGACCGAATTGTTGACTTTGAAAGTTCTTCTGCGGCCCAATGCAATGCAGCTTGTGATGAGTTCTTTCCGTTCAACCAACGGTTCAGAAACAAGTTACCTACCAAGTAATTAATTCGCAACTGCATGCTGACAAATTTGATAATAACAATAATAATAAAGGAACAATATACAGCCGACGAATTTGGACGCACACTAGAGGTTCCCGCCGGTCGTCATGGCGTCTTTATTGTGTTGTAATCAAGCTTCTAAATTTCGGCAAAATAACAAAAATACCGGTATTTTATGTCAAACCGCATGAACGTTACGGTATTAATTGAGAAAATAACGTAACGCGTTATTTCAGTTATTTCAGCGATATAACGCGTTATTTTAGTTATTTTGGCGAAATAACAAGTTGTTATTGCTACTATTGTTAAATTGTGTATTCAATATTGAACTATTATTAAATTGGTACAAACTGCTACTACTACCCAATATTGGTACACTGCAGTATGTTGAATTTGGTATGGATGTATGCTATTTGTATGGAGTATTGGAGATGTATAAACATATAAATTGATAGTAATAGAATTAATGTGTGTCAAACTTTGAAAAAACACTACACCGTTATATCGCCGTTATAACATTGAAATAACACCGAAATAACAAGGGGACCTGGACCGTCATATCGAAAAAATTGAAATTTAAAAACTTGGTTGTAATATTAAAAGGTTGAACAGATGATTTAACACGGAGAAATAAACTTCGATTGTTACTTTGCCACATCAAGAGAGAATAATTTTAATGTTGCAAAATTTGGATGAAAGTAAATGCCACAGTCTCACATTTTAATTCAAATGCTGATCTTCTTTAATTCCACCAATTAAAGAATTTTATAATTTATAATATTTTATATTTATTTCATACCATCGATCTTAAAAGGTCGGAAAATAAATGAATCTAATTAACTATCATAAAATAAATCTAACATGCATATTTTGTTTACCTTTTGATTTGGTATCAAATAAAGTAAGAAATAGAAATTTGTTTAAAAAGTTTTCTCGAATAAAATTATATAAGTTCAAATATTTGAATTCGACGTTTAAATATAAAATTTTTAAAATAGTGATTTTTTATGATACAAAATCTTATGGAATTGAAACTCTATCAAATTCAAACTATAACGACGTTCCAAAACTCACCTAAAATTTATTGTTCGGCAAAATTATTGAATCATATTTTCGTGAAACTAAATTAAATTACACAATCGAAAAAAAAAATGATGGTGGCGCAGCTAGCATAAGGAAAACACTATGAAATTTGTATCGTCTTTGACTTGGCTAGTTATTTGCACTATGAGCAGCATTGCTAAAATATATGAACTATTTTGACTTGGCTAGTTATTTGCACTGGTGTGTTTGACAAAATTATGAACTAGGAATAAGAACTAAAACAACTCTTGTTCTAGTTCATTTTTCTAATTCCATGAATTTGGAAAAGCTAATAAGAATAATGACTTATTCCTTGTTCTTCTCCTGTTTGGATTTGTTAGAACTAAAAACAATGACTTTGTTTCTGATTTTTTGAGAATGCCAAATACACCTACGGTAACTCTTATGAGGTCAGCATCATGTGTGGGAGAGGTGTTTGTGGCAACTGAATTTTTTCTTGGAGCAACATATTTATTTTCTAAATGTCTAAATTATCCTTGATATCAATCAAGAATTCAAGATCTATTGCCTCTAAAATCTTTTTCAAATTAATTACGTTCCTTTTTCATTTTTCTTCCTTAAATATCACAATAGCAATTGCTGGTCAAATATAAATATAAACATTGTATTAATGGCAATGTGCACAATAATTTTAAGTTTGATTTGTACAGTTTATTCCTTTGCTTGCATGTGAGTTCATATCTTAAAATAATTTTTAATAGGGTAAAATTTGACTCTTCATTTTTTAAAGAAGTTGCTCATTATTTTTAGATAAAAGTTTTGGGAATGTGCCTATGAAAAAAATATTAGTCATTTATTGGATATGTTTTGTTTCTCTGCTTTGAGTATATGTAAAAAAATTAATAACTATAATACAATAATATGAATCAATTTTTATTTTTTTCTTTGCATATACTTATTATCATTGCAGTAATGAATTCAAAAAAGTGCATTTCAAAAAGATGTCATGAAAGGCAAATGCAATTTTAAAAAAATAGGGACCTGCAAGATGTCATTAATTGCATTTTAAAGGCAAAAAAATGCAGCTAAGTTAATAAATTAAAAGCACTATTAAGGAATAAATTAGGTAATGGATCTTTATTAATACTAATTAAGGGTAATTTAGACATTTCGAAAATAAATATGTTGCTCCAAGAAAAAATTTTGGTTGCCCAAAGTAGCTCCCCATGTGTGGCTGACAAGTGGGTATGCTTGACAACCTAATCTTTTGTGATGGATTTTCATAATTTTTTTTTTTTGTAAGCATTCAATATAGATATATACCTCTTTCAACAAGGCACACAAAAAGTTATAAAGGATCTACACATAAAATAGTTTTTTTTTTTTTTTGATAATGACACATAAAATAGGTAAAACAAAAAAAAAAAACAGCTCCACGTGGGTAGCTATTGGATCTTTTGTAGCGGATTTGCATACTTTTCTTTGTAATATGTGATACAAATCTTTCTTGCAACCGACCGCGACAACACAAAAAGATGAACGGGATCCAATACATGAAATAAGGAAAAAGTTTAATCTGCCCCATAGTGTATAGGGTTTTCTATACACCGCGGATTTTTTCGGAGATATTTTTATAAATTAACAAATCTAATTTAATCAATCTAATCTACATATTGAAATCTCATAGTAAACTAAATTTTACAATTTTTGAAATTTTATTATTATTTTTTTTGAATTTTTTAAAACATACTATTATTGGAAACAAATTACTATTTACAATATTTGAAAAATGACAGATTTGAAAAAATTCTAAATAAATAGTAAAATTTGATTTGTTATAAGATTTCAATAGATAGATTAGATTTGTTAATTTATAAAAATATGTAGATTAGATTTGTTAATTTATAAAAATATGTAGATTAAATTTGTTAATTTATAAAAATATTCCGAAAAAATTCGCGATGCATAAATATTTTTATGCATATTAAACTTATTTCAGACTTTCTCTGAAATAAGTCAGGGAAAAAACAACTCCATGGTTCCGTTTGGATAGGTGTGGGAAGAAGGGAAGAAGGAAAGAAGTGAAAAGAAGTATTGGAAAGTGTGTAACTTTGTGAAGAGTTTAGATTGTTTATAATTTTTTTTTTCTTCTTCCTTCTTTTTCTTCTTTCTTTCAACGATCCAAACGGACCCATGTGAGTATATGTATTCGATCGTTTGCGTCACCTTCTTTATTTTACGTGCGACGAGTTTGTATACTTTATAGACATGTATTAAAGCCTGCAACATGAACACAAAAAAGGGTTGTGCTATAGGAAATCGAACAAAGAAATAAAAAGGAGGCGGCGCAACTAGGACAAGGGAATGGATTTTTCCGGTTGAACCCCTCTATTATTTTATTGCAAATTTATATTTGAGTTCCTGAATTTCCTTTTTTTTTACACAATCAACAAATTATCATAAATTTCAGGTCTTTTGTTGCATTGCAGGCATAAAATTTTTAAAAAAAATTAATTGTTAAGCACACATAAAATTTATGAAAACAATTAAAGAACGAAACTATTATGGAGACCATTGTCAAATTTTATATCATTTATTAGATGTTCTCTTTAATTTTTATCATATTTATATCATTTCTCCTATTTTTGTTTTTGTATATTTTTGTTTTAAAATTATTAAATTAAATTAAAAAAATTAAATTGAAATTTTATTTTTTAAATTAATTTAATTTTTCTATCATATTTCTATCATTTGTGTTTCATGACATGTGTCAACAGATATATTTCTCCTATTGTTGTTTTTGTATATTTTTGTTTGAAAATTATTAAATTAAATTCAACAAAATTAATTTGAAATTTTATTTTTGAAACTAATTTAATTCGGGGTGATAAGGATCATCCTCGATATTCATCATCCTCACCATCCCCAGCATTTAATAACGTGTTTTCTATTTTGGGTAAGGAGTATCCACACGTTTTCCAAAAACAAAAATCCAATACTCATCTTCTGTTTCGCTCTCCTCCCCCGGAATTGCTTAAGACCATACTTCTATTTTGGGAGCGACATAGAGTGACTTGACTTCAACAATTACATATTAACTTCAACAGTTACATATTAACTTCAACAGTTACATATATATAACTAGAATAGTTACGATATTAACTTCAACAATTACGTTATTAACTTCAACAATTATATATATTAACAGTTAATATATATAACTAGAATAGTTATATATATTAACTTCAACAGTTATGATATTAACTTCAACAATTATAATAGTAACTTCAACAGTTAGGATATTAACCTCAACAATTATATATATTAACATTTAATATATATAATTATATATATATATATATATATATATATATATATATATATATATATATATATATAACAATTATATATAGATATTAACTTCGATAGTTATATATTTCAACTTCAACAGTTATGTATATTTACTTCAACAGAGGAATTGGATAATAAATAATACTTAAATATGTAACGGTTGAAGTTTATATGTAATTGTTGAAGTTACATATTAAGGAGGAGCGAAGCACAAGGGTGGGGAACGAGAGCGAAGCAGAAGACGCGGGTATACGCATGGATGATCTTTGCAAAAAAATAGAAAATGCGTTATCATCCCCATCATCCACTGTAATCCTCATTAATTAACTAGCTTACTCATTAATAGAAGTCCAGGGATGATAGAATATTAGAGATGGTCTTAAGCAATTCCAAATTTAATTTTGTTTCTATCATATTTATACCATTTTTATTTCATGAGATGTGTCAATAGATATATTTTTTTCTATTTTTCTATTTTTTTATTTTTTGTTTCGAAAATATTAAATTAAAATTCAACAAAATTAAATTGGCATTTTATTTTTGAAATTAATTAAATTTTGTTTCGATTGACACATCTCATTTTTATATTTTAAGTTGAAATTGTTTTTTTTTTTGGGAGAAATTATTAAGTTAAATGCAGCAAATTGAATTTACATTTTATTTGAACTGATATTAATTGTTAATCAAAATAAATTAATTTGGACCATTCATTGAACGAAGCACGATGTTTTTTTTTTTCGCTACTTATATCCAAAAGAAGTTTCAACAATATTTTATCGTTTATCCGAAGACTTATCAAGTTATTGAAGCAGTCAAGATTTGGTTTATATTATAATTTATTGGGGGATAAGGAAACATAATTGGCTAGAGTACATCCGTATAATCCAGCATCAATTTGGGTCGTCAAAATCAAAGTTATATGTGGTGGTACGTATGTGGTACCACATCCTTTTAACTTTGTAAACTAGCAAAAATATCCCAATATATGGGCAAATAAGGAAACGAGTAGTTAATATTATTTCTCTATTTATATAGAATTGTTCATACTTAGATAATAAAAATATTGTAAAATCGATAACTTTAGTTTTTCCTTTTCAAATGAAGAGACAACTTTTCACATGCAGTAACCATCTACACCACTGTCCACTGATCAAAACCTTTTAACTTTGAAAACTTAACAAAAGAGGCTCCCAATATGTGTAAAATAAAGAAACAAAGTAATTTATATTGTTTCTATATTTATATAGAATTATGCAGGCAATAAAAAAGTGTAAAATCAATAATTTTAGTCTTTCCATTTCAAATGAAGAATTATTTTTTTTTTCACCTGTGGTTACCACTTACACCGATCGAATTAGATTTTAACAATCAGCAGTTCATATTTGCCTTGAAATGAAATTGTTTACACTGCTCGTTTAATTATTTTACACTTTTGAATTGATGCTTTTATATATTATAGTAGGGATAATGTGACTCAAAGATGATGTTTGACAACGATATTGTACGAAGGGACTTGCAATGATTTATTGTCAATCTATTTATCTCTTAGGTGCTGATCGGAATGGAAGAAAATCATGAGCAATTTGGAAATGGAAATGAATATGGGTTTTTTGTTGCGCGTATTTGGGTGGGTAGTTTAACGTAGAATGCTAGTTGTGTCTCCTTACTGACGTGAGTTTACGCACCCAAATAATTACCTCGCTAGCGATAATCATCTGCGTGAATTTTTTTTAAGTGGTTTAAATTTTAAAACAATTTTTATGTCTAATGTGTTTGGATCATCTTCTTAATTGTGATTAAAATACGAGTCCTAATAATTTTGTAATCTGAATTAAGAAAATGATCAAAACACACATAGAAATAATTCTCTAAATCTCTAAAAATCTTGTTCCTAATAGTTTAGGATTAATGTTTATAACTCCAAATAACTAATCCTATTTTTATTTTTTACGATCCAAACGCCCCAGGAGTTTGCAATGGGCCTTTATTATTGCATAAAATACAAGGCTCGTAATAAACAAGAAGAAATATGCGTACTATATGTTTCGAGCACACCAATTACACCGAAAAAATTAATACTAACTTTACTGTTCATATTAATTTTGATAATAACAGAAAAAAAATCGAAATTTTAATACTAACGTTGCAGGATCGTCATCCCAGTTGACGAAAGCCCAATACCCTTGGATCGTCATCCCAGTTGACGATACAAGCTTGGATCGTCATCCCAGTTGACGACCCAAGCTTGGATCGTCATCCCAGTTGACGATCCAACGATCCAACAACAAAAAAAATACATATTTTAATTTTATGAAATCTTTTTGTTTGGATCGTCATCCCAAATGACGATCCAAACAAAAAAATTTCAGAAATTTTTTTTAATGCAAATTTTGCATTTTAGCCCCCAAAGTTTTTATTATTACAAAATATATAATTTATAATTAAAAATTAAACATAATTAAAACACCTATTAAAAAAATATAAGTATATAATTAAATTATTGCATGTTAAATACATAATATTGTATATGTTTGTAATATTTATTCATACATATATATATAATATATTGTATATTTTATATATTAAATACATATTATTGTATATAATTAAAATATATGATACATATTATTATGTACATATATTTCTAATGTATATTTATTTATACATTAAAAAAATTATATATTAATATCTACATTTAATGTATAACAATTTTTTTATTGAAATACTATGTAAAAATAATAATTTTAGTGTCATCGGCGAATAAAGTCAACAAAAAATATATTCAATTCTTTCGCCAATGATTCTAAAATTATTATTTTTACAATATAGTCCACTATAACGTTAGTATTTTTTATTTATTTTATTACTATTTTTTATTTTTCGTTAGTATTAAACTACATATATAATCACTATAACGTTTTTTTTTTGCTATTTTTTGTGAGTTATTTTTTCAATATTTTTTGTTTTTTCAATATTTTTTCCTGTTTTTTATTTTGTATTAATTACTTTTATTTTTTTCTTTTACGTTTTTCTTTATTTTTTTTACTTATTTTTTCTGTTTTTATTTTTTTTGTTTTCTTATATTTGATTTGTAATTTTTTTATTAGATGAAAAAATTTGAATATAATTATATAAAGTTACCCTCTATTTTTTCGGGATTAACACGAGTTTTGGACTGGTTGATGGGGCGGGGCGGTTCGCTCCACGGGTTAAGACGGGGCGGGTTAACACGGGTATTTTTAGAAAGGGCGGCCCAAACCTGTCGAAAGACCCGCCCCGTTCTAACCCTTCGGTCCATCGCGGTTCATGGACGGTCCGGGGCGGTCCGGTCCATGGGGCGGGTTTGGGGCGGGGCGGGTTCGACCCGGCGGGTTTTTGGTAAACACTATTCGCCGATGACCCTAAAATTATTATTTTTACATAATAGTCCAATAAAAAAAATTATACATTAAATATAGATATTTTCATATAATTTTTTTTAATGTATAAATAAATTTACATAGAAATATATGTACATAATAATATGTATCATATATTTTAATTATATACAATAATATGTATTTAATATATAAAATATACAATACATTATATATATATGTATGAATAAATATTACAAACATATACAATATTATGTATTTAACATGCAATAATTTAATTATATACTTATATTTTTTTAATAGATGTTTTAATTATGTTTAATTTTTAATTATAAATTATATATTTTGTAATAATAAAAACTTTGGGGGCTAAAATGCAAAATTTGCATTAAAAAAAATTTCTGAAATTTTTTTGTTTGGATCGTCATTTGGGATGACGATCCAAACAAAAAGATTTCATAAAATTAAAATATGTGTTTTTTTTTGTTGTTGGATCGTTGGATCGTCAACTGGGATGACGATCCAAGCTTGGGTCGTCAACTGGGATGACGATCCAAGGGTATTGGGCTTTCGTCAACTGGGATGACGATTCAGCAACGTTAGTATTAAAATTTCGATTTTTTTTCTGTTATTATCAAAATTAATATGAACAGTAAAGTTAGTATTAATTTTTTCGGCCAATTACAGCCTAATAATAATTTGGGCCGAGTCATGTTTCAATATTAGAGCTTTTGAATCCGTTGACTCAGCAAATCAGGAATCGGGTCTTGATATAATTGGATAATTAAATTAAAACCATAATAATATTTTCATAAAGACGTCTTCTGCCACAGACCAATCTTTATTTTAATTAATACAAGAAAATGATGTTTTCAACACCAAAAAGCAAATCAACAATCAAGAACACGCCAAATTCCATAAGTAATAAACAAAGACAAGAAAAATACGGCCCTTATTACCCCTTATTTAAATAGACACTAAAATACAGTAATCCAGATAACGTGGGGCGTGGAGGCTTTTTTAAACAATCGGGGCCATATGGAGTACTTATAATTAAATCCCTTATTAAATTTCAGAAATTTCAGAAATCATACTATTATCCTTTTCATAAGGCCACATTCCTGGATAGTTACCCGGAGGGTTATAGCTGCAAATGATGAAGATACCGGCATTGTTATCGCACACCACCTTTGCGCATCCAATCTTGGTCGAGCTGCGCCAGACGATCTGGGTGTAATGGCCGCATACTTTGCCCGATGCGCAAGTGTTAGTGTTGTAGTTATAGTATTGCTTCTCAGATACCCAATTATCAACTGCATCTATACCAGAATAATCCTTGCCCCAGCCCCAGAAAAGATTCTCACCATATTGCCCACCAGAATGAATGAGATTACAATCGCCTTTTCTTTTATTGGCATAACTTTGTGCATATGCTTGCACTGTCGAATCCCAAGATACACCACCGACACCGACAGCCGATCGTGCCTTGTTGTGGGCATTCACATAGTCTTGAGGTGAGTTTTGAGCTAGACATGTGTTTGTCATGGCAAGGGCCATGACAAATACAAAACTAAAAGCTATTGCCTTGTTTCCTAACATGTTAATTTGCTACAAACAACTCTTGTTGTGTTCTTGTGTTTTGGAGGTGAAGGAGACCATATGCAAGGCATTGTATTTTATAGAAGAAGCCTTTCATGGCCTTGACAATATCAGAGTTTAATTATTATCTTATCCAAGACTGGAATTAGAGCTAGCTTCTTTCATTTTTATTTATTATTATTATTTTTTTTTGAAAGAAAGCCATGTCAAAACTAACCTAAATTGTGCATTTTTTTTAATTAATAGTACGTCATCGTCTTGTCAAATATAGTACATGAACATGCTTGTAAACTTATTTGTGTGATCTTGCTGAATTTTTTTTTTTTTAGAAAAATAGAAATGTTATTTAACATATCATCATCGGAATCTTTCGTGAATTCTTTCAAATAATATATCTTGAAAAATTAAGCCTAAATTTAATAAAAATAAATTCAATAAGAAACTAGAGATGCAAACATTCAGTTTGCAAAATTTAGTTGGCGAAGGGTTATCGTCAAAGTGTACAAGTTTAATATAAATTGTTGCAGAACTTAATGCTTTGCAGAACATTTAGAAATTATTCACAAAATTAGACATATATTTATGAAATGGCCGAGTGTCGTCGTAAAAGTAAACGTTAACATAAATTAACAAATCACAAATTAATGCTCAATGATTTCACCAAAATAATACCTCACTGTAAAAGTCAATACCCTGCTTTTATTGATCCGGAAAACAATTTTTAGATAAAAAATTATACTTATTATTGTAAAATTTTAGTAGACCGAAATTGTAACAAGTCTGCTCTAATATGTATCATTAATTTTGAAATATAAATAGTTTACGTTCATCGAATTGATGTGAGCACAAATGCATTTTAAACATTGCAAAGAAAGATATAATCATAAGTTAATATTATTTTGAATTTGAATTTTGACATTTTATTGTTATACCAACATTTGTTTACTACGTACGTAAACATATAATCATGAGTTAATATTTTCGGGGGAAAAACTTATTCATGAAAATTGAGGTGTTGTGATGGGATCTATCTGCATTTAAATTTGTTGTCACAATTATTATTATTATTATTATATTATTATTATCGTCGTAGCCGCCGCCACTATTTTCTTATCATCATTATCATCAAACTAATCGCACTGTTAGCAAAAGCAAAGTATAGACCGAATTGTTGACTTTGAAAGTTCTTCTACAGCCCAATGCAATGCACCTTGCGATGAGATCTTTTCCCTCAAGGCCTCAACCAATTCGGCTCAGAAACAAGGTTTTATAGAAATGGTAATTACTACTTATCATCATCTTAATTGTCATTTAAGTCATCCAGTTAATCGCCGCCCTTCAATTTAGGCGATCGCCTTCTAATCCGAGCGCAACTCTCACCCAATTCCTTCACCTTCGCGTTACCTTCCTTCCCTCCGCTCCCAAGCGTTGCTCCCTCTCTCTTCGCACTCCCACGCGTGGTTCCCTCCCTCTCCCTTCGCACTCCCACGCGTGGCTCTCCCTTCACACTCCCAGGCATGACTCCCTTCTTTTTTCTTCTTTCTCATTTCCTTTCTGCTATCTCTATTCCCTCTCTATTGATATTTTTGGTTCCTCACTGGTCTTTTCTTTCTTTTTTTCTCTTCATTTTATCTCACGTTATATCTGTTAAATTTTTTTGATATAACTGTTCAATTTAATTGTCATTTCTGTTCAGTTTATTTGCTCACTTTTACTTTTTGTATGAGTCCACATTGTTTGCTACATCTGTTCAGTTTATTTGATATAACTGTTCAATTTAATTGTTATTTCTATTCAGTTTATTTGCTCACTTTTACTTTTTGTATGAGTCCACATGTTTATTACATCTGTTCAGTTTATTTGTTATAACTGTTCAATTTAATTGTCATTTCTGTTCAGTTTATTTGTTCATTTTTACTTTTTGTATGAGTCCACATTGTTTGTTACATCTGTTCAGTTTATTTGTTGTAACTGTTTAATTTAATTGTCATTTTTGTTCAGTTTATTTGTTCATTTTTATTTTTTGTATGAGTTCACATTGTTTGTTACATCTGTCAGTTTATTTGTTATAATTGTTCAATTTATTTGTTATAACTATTCAATTTATTTGTCATTTATTTGCTCACTTTTACTTTTTTGTTTGCATCCACATTGTTTGTTCCATATGTTCAGTTTATTTGTTGTTTATGTTCAGTTAGTTGTTATATCTGTTCATTTTATTTATTATGTATGTTCGTTTTTGTTCTTGTATATATATACTTTGATTATATGTTCATATTATATTTATTTCTGTTCAATTTATTGTTGTATATTTTCATTTAAAAGGTGGAGTTCATGGGAAAAAAAATCTGACAGAGAAAGGAGAAGAGGAGATGAGGCAGAGAACAAAAAATATGATAGAATGAAGGAGATGAGAGGGAAGGAGATGAGGCGAGGCAGAGAAAAGGACGAGAAAAGGCAGTTTTTTTCGATTCGCTAGAGGAGGCGATTCGCTAGAGAAGCGCTAGCGATGCGCGGAAAAGAAAAATGCGAGAGGAAGGAGATGGAAGGAGTTGAATGACGCGGATATTTTTTCGCTGGATGATGGTTATCAGTCCTGTTATAGAAATACCGGTTCAGAAACAAACAAGTTACCGTACCAAGTAATTGAGTTCGTTAGCTATGCGACAATCTGAATCGTTCGTACATCTATGCTGAAATCTGATCGTCAATTTTTATCCTCTTTATAGACTATCCACTGCCTCTCTCTGCCCGACCCAACCGTCTCTCTCTACCTCCTCCGCTAACCTTGCACACCCATCCTTTCTTTCACCGGTCTCTACGCCTCCCCATCCCTTCTTTCACATGCCTTCCCACATCTTCTTCTCTGCAAAAAGATCGTCTCTCCATATGCTTCCCTCTTAATTTCTTTCTTCTCTATACTGTCAACAATACTGCTGCCGCCTCTTTTGCTGTAATAAATATTAATGGAGGTATTCATTTTCATCTATTCCTTAAAAATTAGGTCTACATCTTGACTGTATCGATCGGTACATTGGCTTCCTGCTTAATTGATTTTGACAATTATTTTTTCAGTTCAATAAGCATTGAGTTTTGTATTGTCTGTTGTTCTGTGTTTTCCTACATCGCAAACGGTATTTGAAGATGCACGTATTTAACATACATTTTCATAATATGCGAAGTGACGAAGTCCAGCTATTTATGATAGGATTGACAATGTTGTAAGTAAGGAAAGAAAAAAAAAAACTTTTTCTGAACTAAAATCAATTAATTGAATGATGAAAATGAAGAAATGGGCTAAAATCAGTCACGACTGACGGATGCAACCATCAGCTGCGATCAAATCTCAATTTTTGAGATTCTAACAGTCGATCCGAACCATTCAATGTGTTCCCCATATTGAAATTTCGTTGGAGACAAAATTTTATATTTTTCTGAAATTTTTTAGTATTTGTTTGATATTTTACAAAGTTCTTAATTTAAACAATTCTAAACCCTTCAATAACTATGATTTTTTAAAATCTCAAACAAATACTAAATAATTTCAGAAAAATATAAAATTTTGTCTCCAACGAGATTTCAATATGAAGAACACATTGAACGGTTCGGATCGACTATTAGAATCTCAAAAATTGAAATTTGATCGTAGCTGACGGTTGCATCCATCAGTCGTGGCTGATTTTAGCCCATCTCGAAAATGAATATCCCCATTCCAAATCGTGACTGTGAAAAATGACCAGTAATTGTAACATTGTCAAATCAATAATTACAATTTTTCAATAATAACTATAAATTAATTTCATAGAAAACCAAACACCATAACAAAAGGAAATGAAAAAATAATATAATTTAAATTAATTAAATATTAAATCATACTAGAAATTTTACCGACACCTGATAATAATATCCTGCGGCATCTACTTATTTAATCATTTCCAAAAAAAATTATTTCTTGTAGTAAAATCAAGAAAATTGACAAAGAAATTCAAATTATTCTCTATCTAAAAAACATAACGCAGCAAAGCTGCGACTACTGCGCCCAGTAATAATAAAGGAACGATATAGAGCCGACGAATATGGACGAAGCTCCCGCCATTATGGCGTCTTGCTTGTGTTGTAAACTTGTAATATTAAAAAGTTGATTAGATGATTTAACACGGTGAAATAAAATTCAATTGTTACTTTGCCATCGAGAGAGAAGGGATTTTAATTTTAAAAAATTTTGATGAAAGTAAATGCCACAGTCTCACATTTTAATTTTAATGCTGATCTTCTTTAATTCCCCGAAAAAATTTTATAATATCTTATATTTATTTCATACCATATTAAAAGGTCGGAAAATAAATGAATCCAATTAACTATGATAAAATAAATCTAACATGCATATTTTGTTTACCTTTTGATTTGGTATAAAATAAAGTAATAGATAGAAAATTGTTTAAAAAGTTTTCTCTCATAAAAATTAAATAAGTTCAATTATTTGAATTCGACGTTTAAATATAAAATTTTTAAAAGAGTGATTTTTTATGATACCAAAATCTTATGGCATTGAAACTCTATCAAATTCAAACTATTCCGACGTTCCAAAACTCACCTAAAATTTATTGTTCGGCAAAATTTTTGAATCATTATGTTTCCATGAAACTAAATTAAATTATAAAATTGAAAAAAAAATGATGGTGGTGCAGCTAAGCAAGGCACTATGAAATTCTCAATCATTTTGAAATGTTTCCAATTTGTATCATCTTTGACTCGGCTAGTTCTTTGCACTATGAGCAGCACGTGCTATATGAATTAATTTTCTTTTCTGACGCTCCAATGATATCCGAAAGAAGTTCCAAAAATATTTTATCGTTTATCCGAACACTTATGAAGTTATTGAAGCAGTCAAGGTTTGGTATAAACAATTATAATTGATTGGGGGATAAGGAAACAACAATTGGCTAGAGTATATCCTTATAATCTCAGCATCAATTTGGGTCGTCAAAATCAAAGTTCTATGTGGTGGTACGTGTGTGGTACCACATCCTTTTTACTTTGTATAAACTAGCAAAATATCCCAATATATGGACAAATAGGGAAACAAGTAGTTAATATTATTTATTTAAGAATATTTTATCATTGACCTTATTATATTATTTACTTGATTATTTATTATTATTATATTTTTATTTCGAAAATCTAAATCGAAAAAATTAAAATCTAAAACAGAATATCAATTGGAGATAGAAATTCAAAATAAAAAACTAATTAATTTATTTTGGGTTGGGATCAGAGAGTCTGCTGTCGACGTATCTGTTCTTGATTCACTCAGACTGTTATTTTCATTTTCCGAAATCTGATTAACTAAAGAAATTCCTAATTATTTGATTATTTTATTTATTTGTTAAGCCCACAATTATTATTTACTTAATCCTTTGATTAAGTTTCTTTAATTACGGACCAAAAGGCCCAACCTCGCTAATTGACTAAGCCTAGTCAATCTGACCAGTTGACTTGAGCCTAGCCTATCGGGTCCGACAGGATTCATTAACCATAAAATTGAATCTGACCCGCTAACCTTCGCCATCTGCTTAGAAGCCCTTGAACTTTCTATTTTTTTTTTTTAAGATAAATTGGAGATCTAAGCCACCCAACTTATTTTTAATTTAAATGTCTATGAAAAACTCTCCAGCCGGATTTCGAACCTGCGACCTAAACTTTCTATTTCTTAATATAAATTATAATTTATAAACATGCTCCATATTTGCAAATATGCATCCCATCAGCACCGTACTAGTACGGTACCAGAGAGAAAATCGACCTGTCAAAGATTGGTACCCGACTTGCGCTAAGTTCATACACAAGTACAGAGCTTATCCTCAGTGATTGAAGGGAATTAACACAAATATAATCATATATATTGGTTTATTAATCTAATCGCACTCAATAATTGCCACAAAATCTGTTTATACTCAACCTCAGGATTACTTACAAAGTTAAGCTGAGTGCATAGCATATCATTTATGGCCTATATCCCTCTTTAATTTGTACAAAGACAAATCTCCACTGTCAATACCAATTGGCATAAACCCTAGTTTCTTTCCAAAATTCAAATTGGCCATCTACTCAAAATTGAACAAACATGTTGAAATTGATTTGAAAGAGGCTAATAGTTACCTTAATCTTCACTCTACTTCCCTCATTAGGATTAGTATTCCTAATTATTTTCATTAGTATTTTAATTTTTTTAGTATGGATTTCAATATAGCTTAAGCTTTGATTTTGCTAGAATTATATAGGCTAATTATAGATACTACACAAGGTAGAAATTTTCTATTCAGATTCGGTTTTACTGTTACACTAAATTTATTTTCTTAAAATCATCAATCAATAATGTTTTTATAATAACAAATTATTAATTAACAAATTCCTGGCTGGGTCCTATTTTGTGTATTATTCATTTAGTACTATTTTTTTGTTTATTATTTATATTTGCCAATAAACTCGAATTTCAGAATAATCGCGCGTGTGAACCAAAATTAATGATATTTCTATATCCAAACATGACTAATTATATTTTCTACACTTGTTTGGGGGAAATTAAAATATTTATAATCCTTTATGACAAAACCATATTCTATCAAATTAATAAAAAATAATATTTTATCTTATCGTAACAATATTTCTCATTTTCAGTCTGAGCGTTAAGTACTTTTTCTCGTTTTTAAAGATTTTCTAATTTGGTGCAAATAGAGTAATAAATTTTTATGCTTTTACTTCTGAAATATTTTACCATGCGTTACATCAATCAAGAAATTAAGCAATTGTCAAGAGGTTATTGGTACAATCTCAGCATCAATTACGGTGGTCATAGTCAAACTGCGTGCATAATCAGTAACTGAGTTTTCTATTTATACATGACCTGCATCTGCCGTTGGGAAATCCAGCAATAATAATTAAGCTGGTATTTGAGATTTGGGAAAAAAAATTTATTTTATTGCAATTTCGTTTAAACATTATATATATTTACATTTCGGACTTTGTGGTGCTCTCTGGCTTCACCACAAAAAGAAAGTATATATATCAAGCGCTAACATGTATGGCGCGACGGTGCACGAGATATATTGTTAATCTTAATATGGTCATGTTTGGCAGAGGGAGAGGAGTAAACAGCCAAGTAGTTTAAGGAGTAGTAAATAATTAATTTATTTTATTTTTCTAATTTTAGATCATGTTTAGCATGAAAAAAATGAAGTATATATGGAGTAAAGAGTAACTAAATAATGATAAACATCTTTTGATCCATGTGGAGTAACTACTCCATCTAAAATGGTAGAGTAATTTATTTCTTACTCCACATTGTTTCACCAAATTAAATTATGTTGAAGGAACAAAAGTGAATTAAATGAGTTACTCCACCTTTAATTCTCGGCCTATTAAATTGGTTGTATATGAAGTGCCGTGTAATTATAAAATAATTTCGTATGGTATCTCAGTCAAATTAAATTGAATAGTTATAAACTTCTATTATTCTTTAATGTTAATCACATATATATAACATAAACTACATTTTAAATATCAGATGTTAAAACTGAAAATATTTTTGGAGGATTTAAAAAAAATTGTCATATTAATATCATGATCAGAGGATCCGACCATTCAATCATTTAATATGTTAAGCCGCGCAATTCAGATCCGATCCGAAACAACTGTGGGTAAACAGTTGTTTATACAGTATCAGATCCTGGCCGTTCGTTTTTGTTCAAATCAATTCATTTCGTCCGATCATATTAGATCTGTCCGTCCATCTGGCGCGTCTGCTCAATCTTTCTAGAGGCGTCTTTTGGGCCTGTGAAGGGTCAATACACTGTGGTCTGTATTACCTCGCTGGCCCCTTTCTTTCTCTTTCTCTTTCTCTTTTCTTTTCTGATCCATGGCGGTCGCCTCTTCTCTAGATAGGGTTTTCGCTAGCAGATCTGTAACTTCTCGGTTTAGTCCGTCTCCACTGCCGTTGTGGGGCTTCTCATCTCACTCAGAGTTATGCCATCGAGTTCGTTCTTCCTCCTTTTCGATCGACAAGCAAGAGAGCAACAATTAGGTACGGATCCTTTGTACACTTCAATTTTAGGTTCCTACAGGTGCGTTCTTTGCTCGGATTTTGTTTTTTCTGCCTCCATCTCTTTTTTTGTTTCTTTCATTTTTTTTGCGTTCATCTTGGATATTAGAATTTGCTTTGCATCTTGCAATTCATTCCTAAGACATCTGGGAATTTAATTGTGAGCTCTTTTTCAAAGGTTAGCTTTGTTGATCACAGCAACAGTATTATTTTTTCGATTTGTGCTAGAGAAGATTTATACTCAGATGGTTGGCCACATTGTGAGTTTTATTTGCTAAAGTGCCTTCTTTTATTGTTTCCTTAGGCGCTGCGTTTGATTGCTCTTTGTAGCTTCGTCAATTAAAAATACCGACGGAAGAGTTATTTGCTTAGATACTATACTTATAAAATATCAAGTTTCTCTTTTTTTTTTCTTTTTGCTCTTTTTTTTATCAATAATTGTTTGCTATTTGGTGTAAGATCATTAAGCATGGACTGTTTTGTTTTATTTCAGAATTCAATGTTGTTGTCTTTCTGAGGAAATGAATGGATCGTTAATTGAAGATGCTTGCAGCAATGAATTATCTACTCTTGAAAGGTGAAAAGCTCTTCTTAAAAAGTTACTATGTACTCTAATTTATAAAAGCAATCAATAAATTATGTAGTCTAATTTGGAGAGATCTTTGTTGCATTTAGAAGATCCTTCTCTTTAGAGGTGCTTCTTTTTTTTGTTACTTTTATTTCACTGCAGCAGAAGATTAAAGGTGCAGCAAGATGCTACCTACAGAGAGCTCAACTCACATAATCACATGGGTATTTTTTTTCAGGCATAGCAAAGGCTGCTGTTTGCTTTCCATCTCCTCAAGGACGATTGTATTTCAGAAAACTGACACAGTAAAGGTATAGTAGTTGTTCTCCTACATAGTTAATGTTTGATGTCTATGGCAACATAAGCTACAGAAACATGTTTCCGGCTAATAATAGCTTCAAGTGTTTCGTCCTTTTTCCAAAGGGTGTTTTCAATCAAAAACGATGTATATGTGTTTATGCTTTTGGTTGGAACAAGTTGACCATTCAAATTGATATTTAGCGATTTAGCCTTTAAAAGGAAAATACATTTAGTGATTTTGTTAATATGCATGGTGATCTGTAGCTTTTTATGTACTTAAAAAGGTTTAGTACAGTTCTTTGCAATATTTCAGAGTCTTGCTGTGTTTGAAGTTTGTTCTACCATTTAAATTTTTTTATCTTCAAGAAATACACTTAATCATGCCTTTCTTTCATTACTTTCAGGACTGAGCAGTGGGCAGTACAGTCACGCAGAAGGACATTTCTCATGGCACATGCTGAGAATAAGAGCACACAGTTCTTTCTGTTAAAAAATGTAGCGACATAAAAGCAACAAAGGTATCCTGTGAGTGATCAAATTTAATATATTTCAGTATTTTTCTTGCTTAGTTTGTAACTCTATCGCCTTACTGGTACACAAAAGGCTATGTGGTTGCATGCATAAAATGCTTCACTTTAGGATCCTGGTAAGTTCCTGATGTTATCTTCTGATCATTCTTTGTATATGCATGGTTTTCGTCATGCATGATTCTAAAATTATTCGATGCAGTTTTTATTATTCATGCACTTTTCTTGGCGGTTCTTGCAGCTTACTAGAGAGTTCATATTTTTTCTCATTACAAATACGGATAGAACTTTCTTTTCTCCTTTCACTGAATGCACTATTTAACTCTATTTCATTTTACTGCAACAACAAGCAATCTCGAAATAAACCCAGCTTTAAGATGCAGCCCACAACACCAGCACCTATTCTACAACACCGCCTACAACACCGAGCACCAGTCCAGCTCAAACTAAGCTAACCTCATATATTTTATAAACTAAAAAATGAAGAGGAAAATAATTGCTTGCCCTCATATTCAGTAATGAAACTTTACGGTGCTAATATAGAAAAAAAATATTTATGCCTAATGTGTGCCGCAAATTGCCTCTGTTCAACACAGCAAAGATCTTGCCCGGGATGGAATACATGAACCGGGTACAACAACAGCCTAAAAAAGACCATTTTCGGTTACAATCTGACTGAAGACCAAAGGTACATGGTTTTCGTTATTTATACTTCTCATGTACCATCTTATGGTCACATAGCTAGAATAGCACAACAAATTCACCAATGATCATATTTTTATTGTTTATTTTCCAGCATATCTCCTGAGGATAAATAGACATACTTAGGACATGATGAGCTCGACAAGATCAGGAAAGGCAAGAAAAAAAAACCGACAGATTTCACAGACACATCTGATCACCGCCACGACCCGTCCAGGTATGAAATAACCAAAGACCTCACCTAAGTAGTTGAGAATTTCTTTACAAGTAAAGTGCATCCTCTTTACTAATTTCCTCGTCAAAAACAACCCTTGCAAACCTGTTTCCTTTCTGTCTTACATGCATGTTTTTATTGCATGACTCATTTATTGCATGGTCATAGAATTTGAACTGCATCTGGTGATTAGCATGTATACATACCACTGTTGTGTACCATTTGAATTCTATGCCATCTCACAAGTCACATTATGTTTTGAATGTCTCCGAAGAGATCTGACTATGTTTATGAATTAAGGTTGTAAGTGCTTCATGGAGAAATGAGCATTTCCTGTTTATGTCCCTTAGAATCATGATAACTATCTCTTTCTGTAATATTTTTTAAATGGTTTATGTATATTATTATTGTTTCTTCAGCAATTGCTATTGGAATCCAGATAACTCTGGTAATGTAACTTACAAAGTGCATCATGAGTCACTGTAAAAATACTGGACTCACATCGACAAGAAGCTAGGGGAAAAGAGTAATTCCTTCCCAATGACGACACTTTCATCTTCACTGCTTGCACAAGATGTCAGGTAATATTGGACAAATCTGATTAGCTCAGTGAAGACATTTACATGTTAAAATTTCAACTAAGTGATTAGTCGTTCACTAATTTCTAGCACAAACGTTTATTATCGGTTCAATGGCAGCTACATTTCACAGGCTGAATATGTCAGACTCTTTGCGTTTTCTCAGGTATCTTTTATTCTGCTTTCATTATAGCCAATACAGATCAGTAAATTAAGGCACCATCTACTCTTTCGCATGACAGTTTACTTGGCTTAAACTCTCAATTATGAAATTAGGTCTTAATCTAAAAATTTTTCAACAACTTTCTCTTTTTGAACTGTTCGCTAAATTTCCCCTTTTCCCTCAGCAGTTGAAACGAAAGAGAAAGTTGAAACTAAAAAAGACAACAACTCTATACAAGATCCTTAAGTATCCTCAAATGTATTTTTTTGAAGTAAAAACAAATTTAGATGACTCATTCTAATTATTTCTATGTATTTCTTTCTAGAAACAAACTTTGATATCGAACTTTATCACATTTGAGATATCAAAGGTGACACTGCCCCATATACTGGCACAATAATTTAATGCACATAAAAAATCTCACAAATGTAGTTATATTTGATATCAAAGATTAGTAATCGTTTCTTTTATTTTTATAGGTCATAATGAAATTCTGGCTGACATGTGAGTTTAAGGTAATACTTTAGCGGTGGTCATGGCTGGAGGAATTAGTGGCAGCAGTACGGAGACAGAGCTAGAAGGGGATGAGATCATACCTACAGTTGCTTGCCTCTCCATTCTCTATTAAAGTGGTAATAAAAGATTATTTACGAACCGTTTATTTAATTGGTTACAATTGGTCGGAATTAAATAGGTAGTCTGTTGGAGGAATTACTTATAGGTTTTGTTAGATCTAAATTTGCAACTGGTTTGATTGGCTCTATTGCTTGAGCTGAGAAAAAAAAGGATGCATAGATTTTTATATAAAAAGCTCTGTTATACTTCTATTAGTTTCATTAGATTTTTATTTTTGCCGGATTGGTTAGTCTATCATATGAATGGCTTTGATTCCTATATTTGCATTTCCTTCTATTTGATTGGAAACGATGTTTAAGTAAACATCAATTGACAACAATTTTATATATTTCAAACAAATTTGTAGTGCTGGGAAATCATGATGCATAAACATATCAAACTATTTTATTTTTACCTCATTAACCTTACTCCTTATTTGATGGCCACTCATTGTTACAAACTTATAACGTGATTTGCAAATGTACCCGAGTTTGCAGCACAGCTTGACTGATTGAACTCAACAAAATTTGATGGCCACTTATCTCACTTAATTTGCGCCATTGACTGACTTTCTAATTTGACCCATTGATTGCTTACACTTTTTTATCTCTATTTCATCCAAATGAGCCTTTTAATTGAACATTTTTATCATTGGAGAAAATAAAAGAGTTTCTTAGCATTTAGTTCATCTTTTTTCTGTTGAAATTTGTCGAGAAAATATGTTCATTTGTTTGTTTATGCCCCAAAAATTATTTTGGTTTTCTGAAGAAGCAAATGTATAAAAACTAAACTACTTTTCCTCTTAACTCTTTCCAGCTTTCTGCAATCAAGGGATATCCTATAGGATTTATAATTGAGAAATTTATTTTGTTTTCTTTACTCTGTTACATTTCGGCATATTGACCAAATCAACCTGCAAATAAAATAAACTGTGTTGCTCAAATTGGACAAAAATTTTGAATCACAAATAGGTCGCGCAACGCGCGACACCCCGCCTAGTATGTATTAATTTCCGAAATGTCGACTTTGTTTTTCTTATTGTGATCTCCCATTCCGAGGAAAATCATACTTCGAGTTCGAGGTATAAGGGGTAGTTTGGATTGTTTAGGAACAGAAGAATAGTTTTGTTTTAAAAATAACTTCTTTCTAAACATTCAAACAAGTTAGGAATAAAGAGAAGAATAATTTTTTTCTAGGAATCGTTTCTTCTTAGAAATAACATTTTCCAACAATTATATATACATAATTTCAACAAAATTAGCTAAATACTAATGACTAAATAAAATTTTATGTGCTCTTTAATTAGTACTTTATTTAATATTAAAATAATATTTTTTAATAATTTATTTAAATTAATATCAATTTGCTTATTCAGAACTCACCATCTAAACAACATTTTTTTTATTTCCGAAATAACACCTTTCCACTCTTTCCAAAGCTACACACTTTTCAATATTTTCTTCCTAAAATCATTATTTCTTTCTTATTTTCATACCATCCAAACCGCCCAAAAGGTTGATTTAGTAATCGGCTTTTGGTAGGCTAAATATTAAACCTTCTCTGTTTTCCTCAGATAGTGCTAAAAGCATTCTGATTATTATTTTGAACTTTATATTAATGACTTGCTGTTTTGAAGCAGCTAATCTGACTGGCTGCAAGGGCAACTTGCACAACCGTGATGTTATTAATCGGAAGCAGAGGCAGCCATGCATGATTTTACTTGTGCAGCCTTTAAACTTTTCTTGCCTGAAGAATCAGCTCTTAATCTAGTGGTAAAGAACAATACATCTCAATTGAGAGGTCACAGGTTCGAAATCCGAGGGTCCTTTATAGATATTTAATTTAAAAATAAGTTGAGAGGCTTGACTCCCAATTTATCTTAAAAAAAAAAAACTTCTCTTGCCTGGTCCAACTGGTGCTTCAAGACATTGGCCTGTCTATTTCACCTTATTGTTTCGGAAGATATGGTGAGAAAGGAACAACAGAGTGTTTCGTCGTGCTCAGTGCTCACTACTGTGTATGAATGCTATCTTCTGCTACGTTCTATTTCTCAGAATAGCTTGTTATTGCATATTGATGCAGGTTAAACTTGCATAGTTCTCCTTGTATAATTTTTATGGATTGGTACGTAGGATGATTGTATTATACCCGCGAGTGTAAATGTGTAATTGTTTTGTCATTTCGTAGCTGCTACAAAGATATCCTGAATATTTCTTTTTTAAAAAAAAAACAAAAACTCCTCTGCATGGCCGTCAGAATTGAAGACATGCACAAATTCACGGCAAGTCGGCAACTGATCTTGCACAGTTAGCTAGTTCATTTAAAAAAGCATGAATATCAATTGCCAATTATGCCAAATACCAAGCAAGCTTAATCTTTATAACAAATATTTCCATACAAATATTTGCATCTGACATCAAACATAAATATGTAATCACGAACATCTCAATCATTTCCATACAAATGACTAAGAATCCAAGATAGTCCGGCCTTTATTTGATAGATTGCAATACATTAAGCTACAGAGTCTTGATACATAATTATTGGTTCATAACAAGTATACTTAATTATATTATATCCCTCAATTATTATTCCAAGCAATGCAACCCCTTTAGTAAGGCTTCTGGCCGACGTAGTTACCAGGAGGGCTATAGTTACAAGTGATGAAAATACCGGCGTTGTTATCACACACCACCTTTGCGCATCCAATCTTGGTCGAGCTACGCCAGACGACCTGGGTGTAATGGCCGCATACTTTGCCTGAGGCACAACTGTTACTGTTGTAATCATAATACTGCTTCTCATCCACCCAAGCGTTGACTGCATCTACACCGGAATAATCCTTGCCATAGCCCCAAAAAAGGTTCTCGCCGTATGGTCCACCAGAATGAGTTAGCTTACAGTCGCCTTTTCTTTGATTGGCATAGTTTTGTGCATATGCTTGCACTGTCGAATCCCAAGTTACACCGCCAACACCAACGGCCGATCGTGCTGTGTTGTGGGCATTGACATAGTCTTGAGGAGAGTTTTGGGCCAGGCATGCATTTATCATGGTAAGAACCACCACAAATGCAAAACCAAAGGCTACAGATTTGTTGCCTGACATGTTTGTTGCTAGAGATAGTAACTAGATCTCTTGTATATGCTTGTTTTGTGAGGTGCAAGGATACCGTATGTAGGGGCTGTTATTTATAGCAGGTAATGCTGGAAAAGTCTTCTATATATTGTCTTGGAAAAACGATGGAAATATCAGTATAGATTGAAGTCTTATACAAGACTGGAAATGTGGTATGTATAGCCCTAACAAAACTAATTGCACATATATCATTATCAAATTTCACATCCATCTTTAAATTTATATGTGATACATCATCACAAATACGTAGCAAAATCCCGTCAAATGATGCAATATATGCACTTCCAGATTGGTTTATTCCTTCAAACTATTTTTCTGCGTAGTCTAACTGAAAATCTTGAATTCTTAACCAATACTTAGCAATGTTCCTCAAGACTTGATAATACTTTCAGTCAACCCGGTCGGTTTTATCTAAAAAGTTGGTCCAAACGGCTCATAGATGGACGGTTCATCAACAATGCCTAATTCATGACACGTTGCCTCTAAATGTGAACCCAATCAAAATCAATACCTAGCAAATTATCAATTTAGCATGTTCTTATAGAGACCGACATAAGAATATGAAAACGAAATAGAAGAGGAAAATATAAAATGGAAAAGAAAAAAAGGGCATAAAATCTGCTAATTACGCCCCCTCCATGTATGATCCATAGCTGTGATGGACAATGTATTTTCAGAAGGCATGTCATTGGTTCTGTTAAGTTTTTTTTTTTTTGAGGGCCTTCATTAATTTTTTTAGGGCCCATTTGGTTCTGTTAAGTTGTAGATAAAAATTATTTAATTGTGCATTTTAGTTGTATTCATTTGATTAGTAGCCAGAAGTTAATTTATTTTAGATATTCGTATGTTTAACTTGTATATATTGGAGTAACATTTAGAGAATCATATATGGACCTTTACATATGAGCATTTTGTAATGTTATGAAAGAAAAATCGAAAATTGTATATATATTTTTTTCTTTAGTTTTGAACTTTTCTAGTTGCATATAAATTCCTTAAGTTTAAATATTTAGTAATGCTTCAAGTATTAATCGAATTGCTATCTTGTCCGGTCAAAACAAATTTAGCTTAAAACATAAAACATTGATCCGGGAGAAGTTGAATAACTTAGGGCAACATTTAATTGGTAAAAAAAAAGAAAAAAAAAACAGATCGTACGCTTCCAAGATGAGAACTACACTTAATTTTACACTATAGTTTAATCTTTAATTTTTTTATAAATAATGAAACAGTGATGTTAGATCAGCCAAAGCAGTTCAACAATCTAATCACATTTAGTCCCTTAATAGTTCAAGTCTTGGACATGAAACTACTCTAATTCCGAAATATGAAGATATTGATACCAGGTTCACACTACAAGAAAGATGTCCTTTATATAGATTTTTATAGCTACATTTTTTTATTTATTTTGAACATTATTCTATTGCTAGATTTACTTGATACACTAAATCTAGAATATTTTAAGCAAGACTCAATTTTCTATTAATATCTCCTTAAAAATCTAGCAATTTATTTTTTATCATAGACTTTTATAAATCTTGTAATATCTAATGTAGCAATTTGGAAAGGTCTAGCAATTTATTTTTGCTACATTAGATATTACAAGATTCGAAAAAGTTTATCAAAAATAAATTACTAGATTTTTCTAAATCTTGTAATATCTAATGTGGCAATTTGGAAAGGTCTAGCAATTTATTTTTGCTACATAAGGCTCCGTTTGGATGGCTTCTTCCCGGAATAAGGAATAAGGAATAACTACTTTTTACCAATAAATTTATTTCTAACCATCCAAACTCTTTACAAAAGTTACACACTTCTCAATAAATTTACCCCTTCCCAATAAATTTCTTCCCTTCTTCCTTCTTCCTATCTTATTCTCAACGCATCCAAACGGAGCCTAAGATATTATAAGATTCAGAAAAATCTATCAAAAATAAATTGCTAGATTTTAAGAAGCTAGTAATAAAAAATTGAGTCTTGCTAAAAATAATTGTTAGATTTAGTACATCAAATAAATCTAGCAATAAAACAAGATCTAACATAAAAAAAAAAAGTCTAACTGTAAAAATCTATGTAAAATTTATCTTTCTTGTAGTGTCAGTTTATAAGCTGATTTCAAGAAAAGGTGGTTAAAATAATAAAATGTGAATACTTGTATATATATTGAAGTTAGTTAATCATCGCTCCGAAAATTTAGCTCTGAATTTTGCATTCAAATGAATGGATTACGGAAACATTTAAAATAGTTTTCAGTATAAGTTTTCAAAAACATTGATTAAAAATTATCACTTATGTAGACTAAATTTTTTTTTTTTCAGGGACGGGTAGCAAAGCGCGACACTGACAAATTTTTATTGTAGAGTAAATTTATCATTATATAAAATTGTTCTCAGGCTCCTCGCAATCTTATAATAAGGGGGGAAAAGGGATAAAACTCATAAAAGGAAAACAAACAACAGATGGGTAGCTAATTATCTAACATTCCGACAGAACGTTCCAGCATATATAAGTATATAACTTTCTACGTAATTTGGGTCTTCATCAGCGTAGTGTACTCATTGGTATGATATTTATTGAATTAATTTCATTATTTTGCGAAAATTATTCGGTCACGGCCGGAATGCATCTTTTTTGTTGACGTGAACAAGTAAAAAGTTCTAAAAGGCCCAATAAAGATAAGAGCACGCCTCTGCTGGTTGATTTGGACACCTATGACTTCCTACTGGTCCCACTGACTTATGATCTAGCAGAATTAATGGCCTATACAAATCTCACCATTCCACATCACATCTTTGACTCTAACTCTGCTTGCGAAAACCCCAAAACAGAGGTTCGGCCCAAGAAAAAGCTGAAGCCTGAAGGGATTGAGGGGGCAAAAAAAATCCTTGCAAGTTGGCCAGAACAGGCTCTAAAAGGACATCAGGACAATTAGGGGTGAAAACGGTCACCGTTTCGACCGTCCTTTCGTTTCGTTTCGTCCAAAACGAAACGAAACGGTTAAGATTTTTTGTTGCGTTTTATAAACGAAACGGTTAACGAAAGCTTAGAATAGTTTTGTCCATGTGTATTTTCGTGATTTCGACCGTTTCGTTCAAAACGAAACGGTTAACGCAAATGGGTGATCAATTTCGTTTTAAAACGAAACGGTTAATGAAATCGACCGTTTTCGTGGTCGTTTTAGACGTTATGCAGCCATAATCAGGACCATCAGTTTAAATCAAGAAAAACGTATCAGCATTGTCAGCCAGAGTTTGATGAACTTGATGATGCTTCAAACTTATGGGAACTTTGATGCTGAGTTGGAAGAATTATTTTCAGTTCCTGAACTCATGGACTAATTAAACAGAATAGAAATAGAGAGCAAAGATTGATTTTATTGTAATAATGTTTTACTCAGTACAATACCAAAATGTATATATAGGCGAGAGTACAAAGCAAGAACCCAACAATTCAGTGGATCTTGTCATCTTGATAAGGCTTACAATACTAAATTACAAATAATTCTAATACAAAGCAGTTACATACATAATTAACCACTAGCTAAACTTCTAAACTCTGCTGATTTTCTGTGACAGTCTCACTGGTGCGCTGCTGATCCTTTGTGACAGTATCACTGGTAGCTAGCTGGTACTGCACTGTATCTAATACTATTAGATATGTTCCATTGTAACTTGTAAAAAAGGTACAAGGAATTCACCAATGAATTGGGCAAAACAAGAATGGAATAATCGCTGCCCAACAATATCAAATTGTAGGATCCATAAGATTGCGTTTCTTTCCCCCAAAAGTTTTCATCTAAAATTTTTTCGGTCATACTCTTTAAAAGTTTTTCTGTCTGTCTGATATTATCTGAACCAAAATCCTAATATCGAGCGAATGCAATCAATAATTTTATTGCTCTGAAAGAAATTAACAAATACAATTTAAATTTAATCACTAAAATTATCAGTAAATTATCAATTTGCCGGATCATAGATTCAAGTTGAAATGTATGTTAGTACGAGGAACTAAACAAAAGATATAATAATCGTTATTGATTTTGAAAATTTGAAGGAAACCGAAAACAGGAACGAACGAAGAAGAAATTTAAAGACAGCGGGGTATTATTAGAGATTTTGTTATAAATTCGGCCCATGAAATTCGCATCCAAATTCGTGGCCTGTACCAGCTCCATAGTGATACATTTTGGGCTTTTAATTACAGAATGCGAATAATAGCCAATAGGCCTTTCCTACCGGTGATGGCAAACGGGGTTTTGCAAAACAAAGCTGATAACTACAATCAGCGGTTAAGGCAATCACGCAATCATGCAATCAGCAGTTAAAAATAGAAATCGCGTGCTGTCAAAATCGGAAAACAACGTTCATTAGGGCGCTGGACCACATTTCCACGTGAAAAATGACGTCACACGCGCTTTCTGCCCGCCTTCCGCATAAATTTGACCTCACGTGCGACATCCGTGCGGCTTCCGCTCTTCTGCGTGAGATTTTAATTGCCTTCCGATAAATTGAACTTAATTGACTCTAGGGAGTAAATAGATATGCAAAATAGCAGTAACAATTACACTTAAGGGAGTAACTAAATCAACAAAACACATTGAAATTTTTTAAATAATTAACACAAGCGAGTATCTATTCCTCAAGGGACTATACTATCAATTTACAATCAATTAGTATACTTTGTTTATGAAATACATACACATAGGACATGGGAGTAACTACTTCTGAAAAAAATACTTAAAACTTTATATATAAGCGAGTAACTATTTCATTATAACATAGAAGTACCTACTTCTACAAAAATTGCTTAAAAGAACTGATATAAGGAGTAACTATTTCATATTTTTTCAGTAATCATTTCAAAATAACTAACTAAATCCATTACTAACAAGTACTTGCTGTTTCAATACTACAATCAACAACAAATAACAACTAAACACAATAGCTATTCCAATATATATCGACAAATATAAACTAATAAGAACTAAAATTGTTTACATCGGAGGTAATTCAACCTTCGCCTCATTTGTACTATCGAAGATAAGGTTGTATGCAACAACCAAATTGTCACCTTCAATATAAATCTGAAAAAAACAACAAGAACCAGCTATTAGAAAAACATTCCCTCTGTCGTGTTAATATACTCCCCATTAAAAATAACTTACTTTCTTGGTTACCGAAACTAATATAACATCAAGCTGCCTACAAACTATAACGTGCTGCTTGAAGTATTGGTTACTTCTTTTGTCATGTTAATATACTCCCCAGTTTAACTAACTTACTCCCTTGGTTACCGAAACAAAAATAACATCAAGCTGCTTGCAAACTACAACATCCAAAAATACAATTTACTCCCTTGTCAAAATAATTTACTCCCTTAGAGTAAATGTATTACTCCTTAAATGGCTTACCCGAGTTTGTGGCACTGGAATTATATTCAATTTGCAAACAAGAATTCTCAGATTTATAAGGCCAATTGTTCTAATAAGTTACTTCCTATATAAGATCTCTTCTTTGTTCCAAAGAAAAAATGAAAATAAGTTACTTCCTATATAATAACAATATATTGCCTTGTTAAGAATAAGTTACTCCCTTGTATGAAATGTGTACTACTGTGAACAAAACATCATAAATTGAATGAATATAATTTACTCCCCTGCTAGTATAAAATATAAATATACCCCCTTGTTCTAATAAGTTACTTCCTATATAAGATCTCTTCTCTGTCCCAAAAGAAAGAATGAAAATAAGTTACTTTCTATATAATAACAATATACTGCCATGTTAAGAATAAGTTACTCCATTGCATGAAATATGCACTACGATGAACAAAACATCATAAACTGACTAGTATTCTCCCTACAGAATCATAAATTGAATGAATATAATTTACTCCCCTGCTAGTATAAATATACTCTCTTGTTCTAATAAGTAACTTCCTATATAAGATCCCTTCTCTGTCCCAAAAGAAAGAATGAAAATAAGTTACTTTCTATATAATAACAATATACTGTCATGTTAATAATAAGTTACTCCCTTGCATGAAATATGTACTACGATGAACAAAACATCATAAACTGACTAGTATTCTCCCTTCAGTCGTTTGTCTCCTCTAGAGTGAGGAGAGTGAGGATGAACATCATTTCTTGTCTCTCTCTGCCGACAAATAACAGAATAAATTATATTACTCCTCTTCTAATATGAATGTACTCTCTTAAATGAAATGTATGCTACTGGTCTCTTTGAAGATTGTCTCTCTGCCAAAGAGAAAGAATGAATATAACTTACTCCCATGCTAATATAAATAAATTCCTTGTTGTAATATTACTCCCCTGGTATCGAAAAGTATGAACTTACCATGTTCCTCCCATCTAGCATCTTCTCCAGTGAGAGGGGAACAACATTTGTCTTCTCCTTATCTCTTTCAGGACCTTTCTCTTCTGGTCTTTTATGAGATCTCTTCTCTGTCCCAAAAGAAAGAATGGAACTAAGTTATTTCTTATACAATAACAATATACTCCCTTGTTAAAATAAGTTACTCTCTTATATGAAATATGTACAACTATGAACAAAATATCATAAAATGACCAATGTAGATTCTCTCTCTGCCAAGAAATAAAACAACAGATAGAAGTTACTCCCCTATTAGAATGTACTTCCTTATTCAAATAAATGTACATGTTAGCGACATTGATAGAGATTGCAAATCACCTCAAAGAAAAAGGGAAATTCTTAAAATCTGTCATGAATAATTCAATCATTCATTGATTCACACGGCGAAATTAAAAATCAACAACATAAAAATATTTGATCAATCAAATCTGATCTAAAGAAGTAATTGATCCTAAAAATACAAAGCTACTTCAACAATTGATCAACTGAGAGATATGAAAGTACAATCCATACTGAAATCGATTGTTCCAGCACAAAAGATGCATAAAAAATAAATCAAAGGAGAAAAGAAATATAATTACCTAAACTTTGGAGAACTGATCAATTAAGAGTGCGCAATTCAGTTGATAGCCGAAAATCGGCCTAAGATAGCCCGATCTGAGTTAAAATCACACAAATTCACCAATTCAGAAATTTTAATCAAAATATAGAAAGATAAATTGCGATCTAGAACAAGAGAAATATGGAGAAAGAGATTGGATCTATTAATTAAGATAGAAACCTTGACTGAGAGAGAGAGAAAGTGTGTGCATTGGAGGTTTCTCGTAGAGAGAGAGAGAGCAATGGCGTCGAAACCAAAAGCTATCGAAGAGAGAGCGCTTGCTTGAGAGAGAAAGCTTGATCGAGATCTAGGTTTTATGGAGAGAGAGAGAGAGAGAGAGAGAGAGAGAGAGAGCTTGCTTGATCGAGATCTAGGTTTTATGGAGAGAGAGAGAGCTTGCTTGAGAGAGAAAGCTTGATCGAGATCTAAGTTTTCTGGAGAGAGAGAGAGAGGGGTTTAATTTCTGAATCTATTTTCGAAATAATGAAAGGGGGTGTACCAATCACGTGATAAAAATAGAAGGAGACGCGGTCCTGATTGTTTGATTGCTCAATCGGTTGATTACCGTAAGTAATTTTCTTTGCCGAATATAAGAACAAAATAATTTTGAACAGCTCTCTAGACTCTAGTCTACTTAATTTCGATTGGAAAGCCTCAGCAATAAATTTTTCTGACCAAGCTTTAGATATTGATTAACACTCCAGAATGTGATGTCAGAAAGTAACTGGCATCCTACAGATAATCCTAAGCTAGTATCCGTTTCTATTAAGGCTGTCAAAAAATACTTAACAGGAATAATTGACAAGATCTCATTAGCGTTAACAACTAATAAGAAATGAAAATTTCATATCAAAACAAGACATAAGGAATGGAACCTTATTGACTATTTTTTTGTTTTTTCAATCATAAATTCCGATTTTTGTTGTGTTGCACATTTCCGGATTTCTAATGGCGCTCATTCTGAATCTAATGATTCCCACAGCTCCACAAAAATGGAATGGAAACAGTTATTAAATGACCATTGTGGTGCAACCATACATGTGGCAGGTTGTATTATGTCACTAGAGATTAGAGAATGAAATTAAGGCTATTTGCTTCATGGTTGCAATAGACCTGGAGCGCCACAAGAGAAGAAGAAGAATGTGCTTGGGTTCAAACATCGCCTTGGGACCCAGCATTGTCGCGCTTGGTGGATCATTAATCCTTAATCATGTGGTAAATAGTACGGTTCATAATTAGATGCTCTAACTATAGTTGTTTGCTACTTGGTCTTTTTCCCCTTTGAGCAGAAAATATTCAGTAAATTCTTTGTTTATTCTGAGATTATTAGTTCATTACAGCAGATCAGGAATTTAATTCATTTTAGTTTGCTTTTAATTTTATGGCTGGTTAATAATGGTAAAATGTATTTTTGTTTCAAGGAGGCAAGTAATGAAAATTAACAAGTATATGACTTCTCGATTAACGGATTAAGTGTAGACCTTCTTGTTAGTAACTAAACTAGAGTTTGATGCATTCAGAGCAGTCGAATTGATTAAGAAGATTAACATAAAAATCGGGATTATCAAGTAAAACTTTTCATAAAAATCAACCAAAAGGATGATTTCTTGGGTCCTACAAAGAAAATTCCCACTAATCCAGCTATTAACCCTCATGCATCATGCAGTACAATATTTTTGGTTTTCTTTTTTCCAAAAAGACATGTGGACCCATCTCGATAGCTATATCATAAAGATTCTAATCCAAGAAAGACAAGAGAAAGAGACCTAGATCAACTCTCCACAAACTATATTTTAATACCCCTCTTTTACCTTTTGAAACCAATAATGCACCCTACTGATGCCCTTTTATCTCTTAATCATCCCTAATTAAGCCTTCACTAAGATCAGTTGAATCTTCTTGATTTCAAGAGCTACAAAAGAAATAAAAAGAACTTCTACTCAAACATACACAGGAACAAAGCCATGGGTAGAGCACCTTGTTGTGACAAAGCTAATGTCAAGAAGGGACCCTGGTCGTCTGAAGAGGATGCAAAGCTCAAGTCATACATCGAGCAACACGGTACTGGCGGTAACTGGATTGCTTTGCCACAAAAGATTGGTAAATGTCGTTCTTTTATCTCCCATATGTCCAAATATTAAGGAAATACGGTCTTGTTCATGTTGCATAACTTGAATATGTAGGTCTTAAGAGATGTGGCAAGAGCTGCAGATTAAGGTGGCTCAATTACCTCAGGCCTAACATAAAGCATGGTGGTTTCTCGGAAGAGGAAGATCGTATCATATTGAGCTTGTATGTTAGCATAGGTAGCAGGTACTATAAACCCAAAACCCGATCAAATTTTAAAATGAACCAAAAAATTTTCATTTCATAAGTTCATTAACTAATTAGTGATCATCATGTTATCTAGGTGGTCAATTATAGCGGCACAGTTGCCAGGAAGAACAGACAATGATATCAAGAACTACTGGAATACAAGATTAAAGAAGAAGCTCTTTGGTAAACAGCGCAAAATGGGGTCTCAAAAACAAGATTCCAACAAAAAAGAGGGGAATCAAACCCTTGTCATGCCTCCTAGTGATGTGCGTATCAGCACATATTGGCCTGATCCACCAATACGGCCGGTGCAACATGCACCGGCTGACCAAAATGAACAGATGGATTCGATAAAAAGACTATTATTCAAGTATGGGGGGACAAACTATAAGACCAACGATCCCGTATTAGACCATCTACCTGTCCCCTGCATGCAATCATCCCAAATTTTCGATGAATCTTCCAGCTTGATTTCTCCTCACATAGAGCTGATGTCACTAAATGAAGGAGTAATGCATGGTCTTGATTCATATTCCAAGGAGATTGATGAGAGCTTTTGCTTCAATCAGATTAAGTTAGAAGGATTGGAGGGTTTGCTAGGAAATAACAGTACTATTGGCTTGGAGACGAGTGAGTATATGAGGTGGGGTTGTGACCCAATGAGTTCCACCATGAACCCTACTTCTATGGGAGTTCAAAGCTTTGACGAGCAATTTAACTTAAGTGGTATGTAGTTATTAATTACAAGGAATCAATTTGGCGTGTACATGACATGGATTGGTATTGTGATGTATATTTTGTTGCATTGATGGGAGCAAGTAGAGGGTTTAGGTTGATTGATTATACACTCTAGTCAACTAAACTCTTGGTTTAGGGATGCATGTTTATTTGTTTTATTTCGAGTTTTAATTTGTTGATGATGCTAGTTTCCCTTTTTTATGTGTTATTTTACTATTTGGAAGGATAATACTGATAAATTTTGTTCTTTTAAATTTATAGATATAAGGATAATTAATTTATCACTTCCCACTTAATGGAGTTTTGTTTCTTCAAATTTTCCTTTGTATGATAAATTGGGGGCACATTTTGTAGGTTGCATGCATGTAATATATAATGTTCCACACTGATCTAAAACACCATCCACTTCATTAATTTTTATTAAAATTGTATATATACGACTAAGTTATTTATGGTATATTATTATTTTTTATTATATCTAACGTATATTCTCACTTGCAGACCACCTTATCCATAGCATTAGTTATCTGGAGTTAGTTATATATTATTGAAGCTCCCAATTATATGTGAATTTTGCAGTTTAAATATAAGTCATGGACCATTAAACAGAACCCCTAGACTAGTAATTATTTCTTCTTCCAAACAAATTATATGCAATTTTTTGGCCCAGAAAAGGGAACTGACGGTTAGCTTTCCAAAAGAAATGAAAAAAAAAAGAGTTATCTGACAAATGTACGTAAGTGCATGGTGTCTCTGAGGTAAATTACTAAACTTTGAATCATACAACAGACCTTCATCCATATGCAATTCATATGATCGATCATGAAAATTTGTTTCCATTAATTCTTGTTCTGGTATGCCAGTTGAAGAGAAGAAGTGGGGCAAAGCTTGAGAAAAGAAATTAGAAAATAGTAACTGACAGGGTAGATCCGTCGATGAAATATACCAGTTTAGAGAGAACTTGGGGAAGGATAAGTAAAAATGTAAAATAACGCCGAGGCATGTGAGTATGTGACCAGTAAGTACCACAAATAAAATTTCCAGTAACACGTACGTATGTATGGCATACGATATTCATTTGACAATATATTCGTTTAGAAAAGTAGAAACTTAGATATGTTGGTCCTTTCTTGCATGTCTAGATTCACGGTTTGGTATCGGAACCAGTACTATTTTATTTATACAGTATGCTTTCATTATTAATTTGCGCGATAAGATGATTCTGCCTCCATCCTTTTCTTTATTACAAGCTCATTGTCACTAAAATACCTATAAACACCCCCCCCCCCCCCCCCAACACCCCCGGTAAAAAAAAACCCAAATTAACCCCCATGTTTATTAATAATTTCCACTTTAGGAATGAGAAATATGTCTTCGTAATGTTCAATGTTCAAATAAAGTCTTTTAAATAGTTGTGTTCGAAAATGTATTTTATTATAATTAATTATTTTTCAACGCTATTATTAATTAGTTATATGTAGCATATGTAATAATTAACTCGAAGAGACTACCTTATATATGTAGGGTGTGTTTGGATGAGCATGGAATAAGGCATAAGAATAAAGAATTTCGGTATGCGTGTTTATCCAAATTTCTTATTCTTATACCATGGTTTTGTTAGTATAGGAATAAGGGCCCAAATTCTTTATTTTTGTGTTATTTGGGTTGCACAAGAATAAGAATAAGCACGCATACCGAAATTTCTTATTCTTATTTCTTATTCCATACTCATCCAAACACACCCGTAGTCTATAACATGCAAACAATAAATAACTGGTCTTCGTAAAAGCATCGCATGCATGCATGCTTAATAAGAAGCGCCAATAATTTAGGCAAATACCCACTTGAAACGAATATATATCGGTCATTAGCTACCTAACGATCGAATTGAATATTCACAAAGGAAAATTATTTGAATATCCCCGAACAATTAATTGTCAGTACTCAGTAGGGTGGCAGAAATGGGTACATATATATTGTACCGGTCCTCTGCTTATATATATGGTATTTGAAAGACAGTTTTCTAATAATCCTATGCTTGAACTATAATTAGGCGAGTTGATAGTTAGAGCGTAAATACAAGTCAACTCTAATTACTTTTAGTCAATGTCTTGTGGTATATGTTCAACTCGATTAACCCAATTGCTCAAAAGTTAGATTTGAAAATGGGATGAAATTAATGTACGTAGGCTCTACCTAGTTGAGGTATGCTATTAAGTTCAAACTGTTAGGCATGTTCGTGCGTTTATTAATTACGCCTGCGCCTACTTCAGAAGTTTTAATCCTAATTTATTCATTCTGCCTTACTTCAGAAATTCAGAAGTGGCATCACATGGAAGTTTGGACTTAATTGCTATGTTCATTGCTTGTTGATTGAGGTCTTAAGGGTGTAATATGATTACCCCAATTTAGCACATCAGATTCAATTAAGTGACATGTAACATTGGTAAATTAGAGTGATGCAATATGGTCCCCGCGCACACTTTACAAAAATGATCATAACTTGATTCGACTATCGGATCGGGCTGAAATTTTGACAAGAGATTCGCGACTCAGAGACCGTCAGTCCGAATTTGCGATCTGAACCTTCCTTAATTGACTTTTGGACCTTTCTTTATAATTTTGGCAATTTTAAGGCTCCGTTTGGATGCGTTGAGAATAAGGTAGGAAGAAGGAAGAATGGAAGAAATTTATTGGGAAGGGATAAATTTATTGGGAAGTGTGTAACTTTTGTGAAGAGTTTGGATGGTTAGAAATAAATTTATTGGTAAAAAGTGGTTATTCGTTATTCCTTATTCCGGGAAGAAGCCATCCAAACGGAGCCTAAGGTTGTTTTAGTAATTTTTATATAATTTATCTTTCTAGAATTTTTGCATTTGTCTACTTAAGACAGTCGTCGTAGTTTATGACAGTAAGTTATGTTTTGAGAATTGAAACATTATCAAATTTCTAAAAATTTGTGTGATTTCTCAACCAAAAATCTCACTTTTCATACTTTTCTATTATGTTTCTCTATAGTTCGTGCATCATTGCATATATCTCTGGTTACGCACTGCGGAAATTGATGTGGAATAGTGCCCAAAAAATCTGCGAAGATTCATTTTATCTCATTTTTATGTCTGTACATATATCTCTATGCTTTTATTAGCATCAAATTATTTCTTGAATAAATAATTAAAAAATATCATGAATATTTTTTGAAAAAGAATAATGTTGATCTTTGTAATGCTCTTAATATCAACAAAATAGTATTTCAAATTTGTGAAGAACTTTATTATTTTAATAAAATTAGAGGAGCAACTTAGTTAAAAAAAAACTTCCATAAACTTTAGATTATAGTAAATAAAAATTTAGATATATTGTATTTGTTTTTCAGAAGTACTTCTAAGAACTAATTAAATGATATAAATTAATAAAAGAATGATCAATCTTAATTTTGGGAAAAAAATTTATTATTTTAATATAAATTTGATTATAACTTTTTTTATATAAATGAGATTAAATGATCCATGAACAATTGAAAAGATAAGTAAAGAGGTGGGAATATCTTCACTAACTAGGATTTTGGAGAAAGCGCCGGTTTACAAAACGTCAAAATTTTACACCTTGATTGCACATGCCGTCAACCCAACCCTAAATTTTTAATCTTAATTTATTTCACATCTAAGAAATTTAATATTTCACCCCAATCCGAGACAAAAACTAAGCATCAAACCTTCCATTGCTAAACTAATGAAGAAATCTCAGATGGCCTGTTCTTTAATGCCTTGACAGTGACATTCACTTTGTAAATTAAAATTAGAGACCAGCTTAGCTTTTGTTCAAATTAGAGTATATATATGTCCATTTACATCAAATTGGTAGCTCCAATTTGACCCCTGTCTAGCTGTCTTCAAAAAAAAAAAAAATCCCTGTCTAGCATGAATTTATATCGTGTTTTTAATTAAGTCCTTTGTTTATTATAATATATAAGGCTCCGTTTGGATGGTGTGGGAATAAGAGGAATAAGGGAAATATTGGAAAGTGTGTAACTTTGTGAATAGTTTGGGTTGTTTATAATAAATTTAGAAGTAGGAAGAAATTATTTCCTTATTCTTGCTCCCATCCAAACGGAGCCTAATATTGCATGACAATGAATTTAATTTACTAGACATATAATATTGTATGTGTTTCCACTAATAGATCTTGATACCAGAATCTTTTTTAGTTTAAAGATAAATTGCTAGCATTTTATTTTGAAATAAAAATTCAATAAATTAAATATTCTGACTAGATATTTAAATCCACATCTTCACTTAATTAAAACGTGTTACATTTCTAGTATGATTTATATTCTGCTAGCTGTGACTTCACTAGCTATACATAGACATTACGAATTCAATAAACAAAACAAAGTAATTTAATTCCAAATATCATTTGTCATTTTGGAGTTTGGACAAGCTTATATATAGAAGTTATAGTGAATATATTTCGTTTGAATCCAAAACGGTTAAGATTTTTTGTTGCGTTTTATAAACGAAACGGTTAACGAAAGCTTAGAATAGTTTTGTCCATGTGTATTTTCGTGATTTCGACCGTTTCGTTCAAAACGAAACGGTTAACGCAAATGGGTGATCAATTTCGTTTTAAAACGAAACGGTTAATGAAATCGACCGTTTTCGTGGTCGTTTTAGACGTTATGCAGCCATAATCAGGACCATCAGTTTAAATCAAGAAAAACGTATCAGCATTGTCAGCCAGAGTTTGATGAACTTGATGATGCTTCAAACTTATGGGAACTTTGATGCTGAGTTGGAAGAATTATTTTCAGTTCCTGAACTCATGGACTAATTAAACAGAATAGAAATAGAGAGCAAAGATTGATTTTATTGTAATAATGTTTTACTCAGTACAATACCAAAATGTATATATAGGCGAGAGTACAAAGCAAGAACCCAACAATTCAGTGGATCTTGTCATCTTGATAAGGCTTACAATACTAAATTACAAATAATTCTAATACAAAGCAGTTACATACATAATTAACCACTAGCTAAACTTCTAAACTCTGCTGATTTTCTGTGACAGTCTCACTGGTGCGCTGCTGATCCTTTGTGACAGTATCACTGGTAGCTAGCTGGTACTGCACTGTATCTAATACTATTAGATATGTTCCATTGTAACTTGTAAAAAAGGTACAAGGAATTCACCAATGAATTGGGCAAAACAAGAATGGAATAATCGCTGCCCAACAATATCAAATTGTAGGATCCATAAGATTGCCCAACTCTGATGTAAAACTGACATGACATGTTAAGTTACTCGAATCTAATTTAATGAGATCTGGACCTGACGCAATTGTAAAGTCTACCTTCACTGCTACAAGCAAGTCATGTTTTATAATTTTTGCTTGTAACATAAACAAGTATACAATTATGAAACCCCATAATACTATTTTTTAAATAAAAGTTATTAATAAGTACTGCCATATTGTCTTCTCTTTTCTTATCATTTTTTATTCTTTGTAAGTGAAGATCATATGTCATATATATTGTGGGGCTTCTTAGCAATTCTCCTCTGTTATAATTGCAGCAAAATATAGAAAAGTATTACTTGAACAGTCAGTGTGATCATTATGATACCAGAATTAATGAAGTTTATTGTGGGCTTAATTATTCCAATTACAAGAGGAAGAAGTTAGAAGAGGTCTGAAAGTTTGTTCTTTTTTTACTTTTTAAATAAAGAGGCTCTGAATAAGTTGTATGTATTCCAAGGAATTAGCATTGATAAAGGAATAATTGTAGCTAGCCGACCGTCCTGTTCTCTGTGACTCTTGCCTCCAATTGTTATTCTATTAGCTAGCTAGCTAGGTTGTTATCTTGCTAAGCATCTATTAGTTTTATATGGTGGAGACTTAGTTCAGCGGGTCGCTGATATCATCGACAGACTGGCACCTTTTCATCAAAGAGTGTCTGATCTGTTTAATCTAAACGCCTCATATAAAAGGAGACGTTACAGACTTATTAAGAGGTCTCTACTGTTCTTAGAGAGTCAAGAAAAAGAGGGAGAGTTCCACCATCTTGATTTCGTGTATCAAAACAAAATCAAACACTTAAGAGGGGTGTTTCGGTCACGACGGTCATTCTCGTGATTGTGCAGTGAGTCCAAGGCATTTGTGCTGTGGATACAGAGATAGACTCGTGTTCAACGTAGTCTATTCTCACTGGTGTGTGAAGACGAAGTGCAAGCAATCCAACTCGACGTGAAAGAGGTCACCGTCGATCCAAAGCTTCCGCATAACGGTATATCTATCTTTGTACTTAGATATATTTCGTCCAAACTCTAACAGTGGTATCAGAGCGCTGTTAGTGCCTCTTTTCGTAGGGTTTGGACTGCGAAGTCCTTCGTTAGATCGTTTGTGTCAAATATTGCATTTCATGGTATTTAAATATCCTTGTTGTAGATTAATTTTTTGTTTCTAATCATTAAGGATTGTAGATACAGTCTAATTTAGTCATTGAGGACCAAATTTTAGACTTAAAATACCATAAAAGATTTACTGGTGCGAGGTTTAGGCCAGATATGGCCAGAAACAGACCAGAAGGCGCATGTTCTGCCAGGACCAGCGGGTCGCTGATTTAATTAGCGGGTCGCTGGATATCTAAGAAGGTCAATCATTTCTTAGACAGACCGCTTGATTAGCGAACGAGTCGCTAACTTAACTGCGGGCCGCTAGAAGAGCTAGTGGGTCGCATATTCTGGTAAGACAGAGAGATGTAAAATGACACAAACAACCAGCCTTATACCGATTAATATCTGTTTTGGTACACCCTCTACTTCAGCCTAATTTGACCTGATTATGATGGTAGACACTTGGAGTGTTTTTCTCATGACTTGAGAGAGATGCTTGAGCTTCACGTTATCGTGATAGTTCGCATAATAGACAACACAAAGGGTGATTCTAGATTTGGAGATTCAAGATCTCATCTAGTTTCTGATCCTTGTCGTTGATTTGAGTTGTGTAAATACTTTGAGATTTAGTTCTTGCGATTTGATTGATTGTCTTAGGCTTTCTTTTGGTCATCAAGGCTAAGTTATATAAGTATTTAGTAATAATTCAAGAATCAAGCAACAAGGTATTATAGTTATAATTGAGTTGTTATAACTTCTTTGAGAAATGCTAACAGCATACATATTGTGTTTCGTCTCCATTGTATTTGTAGATACAATGTCGGCTAGTAAGAGCATCATTGCTGATCTCAACTCGGGAGAGAAACTGAATGACAAGAACTACGATGTATGGCATCGTAAGATTCAGTATCTCCTTGAGGACCAGGGTTTAGAGGAGACCCTCACAAAACAACTAACTGAAGCTGATCTTAAGGACACCACTAAAGCTTCAGCGAATGAGGATTTTCAAAAGAAGGATCGTGCTGCTCGCGTGATGTTGCTGAGCAGCATGTCCAATGACATTCTCCTTCGTTTTGAAAAGTATCGCTCCACAAAGACTTTGTGGGAAGCGGTCAAAGTCCAGTATGGTGGTACTTCAACCACCCGCCTGCGCCAATTAACTCTCAAGTTCGAAGGCTATAAGAAGAAGCCCGATCATTCGATGCGGGAACATCTTAATGTCATGGCGAACATGATTAATGAATTGGCGCGTGCTGGTCATATTCTCACTGATGAGCAGCAAGTGCAGGCAGTCATTCGGTCACTCCCTCGCTCATGGGAGCACATGAGGGTTAACTTGACTCATAATGACAACATTCGCACTTTTGATCAAGCTGCCCACCATGTGGAACTTGAGGATGACCGGCTAATGGCTGAGAAGGCCGAGAGGGCTACTGGAGAAGCTATGATAGCTGCTGCCTCAAATTCTCAAAAGAAGAAGAACAAAGGAAAGCATCCTCAACAAGGGAAGAATGCCAAATCTGGAACTGAGGGTGCTTCCAGTTCCAAGAATAACAAGAAGCGCGATAGGCGTGGAAAAGGAAAGGTTGAAAAGGCCAAGGGAGCCTGTTTCAATTGTGGAGAAGTTGGTCACTTCATTCGTGATTGCACGAAACCGAAGGTACAACTCTCAGCTCCAGCGAGCCGCTGGGATGACCAGCGGGCCGCTAGGGTTGTTCCTGATTCGAAATTCTTGTTATATTCTGATTTATTTGTGTCTAGTTGCTTTATGCTAACAGAAAACAATCCTGTTTGGACTGTTGATTCTGCAGCAACCGACCACATAGCTCAGGATCGCATGGCATTCATGGAGTATCGTCGGATACCGGCAGGGAGTAAACGCATCTTTATGGGGAACAATAGTAGTGTAAATGTGCATGGCATTGGTACTTGTGAGCTTATGTTCAGCACTGGTCACAAAATTGTACTTCATGATGTGTTGCATGCGCCAAATATTCGACGAAACCTTGTATCTGTTTTAATTTTAGTTAAAACTGGATTTAAAGTTGTGTTTGTGAACAATTGTGTGAATTTGTACTGTAATGATATACTTGTTGGTGATGGTAATCTAGATAACAAGTTTATGGTACTTAATACAATTGATGGTTCTGCTGAATGTAATGCATCTTCATCTGAATTGCATCTAAATGCTTCTATGGATTGGCATGCTAGATTATGTCATGTAGGTCAAGAGAGAATGAATAGATTGGCTAAGGATGGACTCTTGGGTCCCTTAACCAATATTTCATTGACAACATGTGAGAATTGTCTAGCAGGCAAAGCCACACGCAAACCGTTCGGTAAGGCGGTTCGTGCTTCATTTCCTTTGCAATTGGTTCATTCGGACATTTGTGGTCCAATGAACGTGAAAGCAAGGCATGGTGCCTATTACTTCATCACATTTATTGATGATTTTACTCGTTTTGGATGTGTTTATTTGATATCACATAAGTCTGAGGCATTGGAATGCTTTAGAAAATATCTTGCGATGGTTGAAAATCAATTAAACACCAATGTGAAAACTCTTAGGACAGATCGAGGTCGCGAGTACCTTTCTGATCAATTCAAGAGTTTGTGTGATGAAATGGGAATTGTACGACAATTGACAACTCCCTACACACCTCAGCAAAATGGAGTTGCTGAGAGACGTAATAGGACTTTGCTTGAGATGGTTCGATCTATGATGGCTCAGGCAAATCTACCAATTTTGTTTTGGGGAGATGCGCTGCTTACAGCCACTTATGTATTGAACCGTGTGCCTTCTAAATCTGTTACAGCAACACCCTATGAGTTATGGTATGGTAGAAAACCAGTTTTGGCTAATCTACGACCATGGGGGTGTATGGCGTATGTACATGATTCATCTCATAAATATGGAAAACTTGGCCCTAGAGGACGAAAGTGTGTCTTTATAAGATATTCTGATGAGTCAAAGGGTTACATATTTATTGGAGATAATCTGAGTGGGACAGTAACAGAAATAGTGTCGAGGGACGCTACATTCCTTGAGAGTGAATTTCCTAAGCAAAGTGAGGTTTCACAAGATAGAAATCTGTTTGAAACGCTTGTTTTTCCTCAAAACATTAATAACACAGATGTAGAGGAGAAAGAGGAAAATTTTGTAAGTCCTCCTCAACATCCTAGTGTTAGTGATGTTGTAGAAACAACCATTTCCATGGAAACAGACTTTCTGTCGCCCAGTTTGAACGGGTCGCTTGAAACTCAAGCGAGTCGCCAGGAATTTCTAGCGGGTCGCAGAAACACTCAGCGGACCGCTGACTTGGAGTCAGAGACAGAAAATCTTGAACCTCGCAGGAGTGCCAGAGGACTAGTACCCCGCCGTCGGTTTCAGATCGATGAGGGAGAAATATTTTTGGCTGCTCAGGATGGATTAGTTGAACCTCGAAATGTGCAGGATGCACTTTCGAGTCGCCATGCTAAGGAATGGATGAGGGCAATGAATGAAGAAATGGAATCCATGAGAAAGAATCAAGTTTGGGAGTTAGTTGATTTACCTCCTGGACGCAAGGCTGTTGGGAATAAGTGGATTCTCAAAGTTAAGCGAAAGGCAGATGGATCAATTGACCGTTTTAAAGCTCGTTTGGTGGCAAAAGGATTCACTCAAATAGAGGGAGTAGATTTCGAGAAAACATTCTCACCCGTGGTGAGATTTTCTTCTATCCGCTTAATTCTAGCTATCGTTGCATCGCTTGATTTTGAGCTGTTCCAAATGGATGTTAAAACTGCATTCCTCAACGGAGAGTTAGAGGAAGAGATATACATGGAACAACCACAAGAGTTTGTGGCTAAAGGGGAGGAGCACAAGGTGTGCAAACTCCGCCGATCCATTTATGGTCTCAAGCAGGCTTCACGACAATGGAATTTTAAATTTCACCGAGCCGTTTTGTCAAACGGGTTTGAGGTGATGAAAGAAGATCACTGTGTCTATGTGAAGCGATCCAAGAACATTTTTCTAATCTTGACCTTATATGTAGACGATATTCTATTGGCTGGAAATGACATGTCTTTGATCGAGGAATCAAAGATATGGCTATCCTCCGTGTTTGATATGAAGGATATGGGTGAAGCTAGCTATGTGCTAGGTGTCAAGATAGAAAGAGACCGATCTAAAAGGTTTCTTAAACTATCTCAAAGAAATTATTTAGAGAAAATAATTGAGAAGTTTGCTCTTGTTGAGAGTAAACCTTTTGACACACCTGTTGAGAGAAACACCAAATTGAGTTCTAGAATGAGTCCTAAAACAGATGAAGAAAGAGATCGGATGAAGAATGTTCCATACTTAAGTGCTGTTGGCAGCCTTATGTATGCAATGATGTGTACGAGACCCGATATTTGTTATGCGGTGAGTCTCGTAAGCCGATTTCAGTCTAATCCAGGACTTGCACACTGGCATGCGGTCAAGAGGATTATTCGGTACCTTAAAGGCACTCTGGACTATGGATTATGCTATCAAGGAATTGATTTGCATTTAGTCGGCTATAGCGATGCTGACTGGGGAGGAGATCTAGATGAGAGAAAGTCCACATCTGGCTTTGTGTTCATGCTAGGTGGAGCTGCTATTTCTTGGCGTAGCAAGAAGCAAACATGTGTGGCGCTTTCCACTATGGAAGCCGAATATGTTGCTTGTGCGGCTGCTGCACAAGAAGCTATATGCTTGAGGAGATTCTTACGTGATTTAGGGATATTCAAGGTTTCTCCTGAACCGTTGACACTTTATTGCGATAATACGGCAGCGATTGCGTATTCTCGAGACCCTAAGTTTCATGATAAGACAAAGCATATAGACTTGAAGTACCATTTTGTTAGAGACTTAGTGGAAGATAAGGAGATCATGTTGAAGCATATTTCTACTGGAGAAATGATTGCTGATCCTCTGACAAAACCGATCAGTCGTGATCTATTTTTGAGACATGTCAGAGCTCTCGGTCTCAGAACGGGAGCGGACCGCTTGACATTCAAGCGGACCGCATGATTTTCTGGCGGGCCGCTGGTTGAACCAGCTAGCCACTGATACTGTTGATTGTGGACAGTTTATTTATGTATGTTTGTATGTGTGTATTGAACAATATGATAATAATATGTTTGTTCATCTTCATATTTACTTTGTTCAATAAATTGTTAGCATTATGGTAGTATGTCGATGAGCTAGAATGGCTTATTTACACAAGCATTCGCCTCTGATGCCTAGGGCGTGCAGAGATGAGACTCTATCAAGCTATGTGCGATTAGTCGAGGACTAATGTAGTTACTTCTGTAGCCGAAGTTTGTTGTCGCCTTAGTTATAGACTAAGATGAGATTTGTCTTCTTTTAGGCGAGTCAACATGAGTTGATCCCCACAACTCATGAAGCTCAAAGAGTAGCCAAGGTGAGTCACTCCTTGACGCTCGTGGCAGTGGTCTTGTTGAGAGTCTCAGGATGAATTACAATAATGATGGTCTAGACCATAGACACTTAGATTGTAATTGGATCTTAACTTGTATAATGAACTTGACATACGTCTGTGTTGATAGACAGTTCATTATAACACGTGTTTCATACCACGTGTGCTTGGTGGCGTTGGGAATTGAGTTGAGTGGTCCCAGGACCTATACCAGCTATCTCCTCATAGTGTAAATCTCAAATACATACCCTTATGACTAGTGACTATGTCATGAAAAGTGCAGTTAATGTTCAGCTACTTTGGTGTGTTACCTATGGCTATGTATGATTCAGTCTACCGGTGCATTGCTGGGAAAGCGATTAACTTTATTTGGATTGACATGAGTGCATAAGGAAGATTAATTTTTTTCAAATCGCACAAAGAGTGTTTCTTTATGTTCAGGTACCACCGGACTCATCTTTTGGATTGAGGAAGGGAACATTTGTGAAACTTAGATTGAAATGGATTAAACATTTGCCATTTAGCTTGGTTGGCGATGTTATGTCTAGTGCAGGATTTGATAGATCTAGGGTATGAGTATGTACATATAAACTGCTTATTTTTGAAAAGGGTCGATGCCTCTTGGCTGGCTTTAACGTATGTTAAAGTTTGGCCTTGTAGCTCCCGCATGCAGGTATATACGCTAGTCGCACGGTACATTTGCCGTATGAAGACATTGCTGCAGTTAACCAAGTCTCCAAGAGGGAGATATTAGTTTTATATGGTGGAGACTTAGTTCAGCGGGTCGCTGATATCATCAGCGGGTCGCTGATTGAGTCGACAGACTGGCACCTTTTCATTAAAGAGTGTCTGATCTGTTTAATCTAAACGCCTCATATAAAAGGAGACGTTACAGACTTATTAAGAGGTCTCTACTGTTCTTAGAGAGTCAAGAAAAAGAGGGAGAGTTCCACCATCTTGATTTCGTGTATCAAAACAAAATCAAACACTTAAGAGGGGTGTTTCGGTCACGACGGTCATTCTCGTGATTGTGCAGTGAGTCCAAGGCATTTGTGATGTGGATACAGAGATAGACTCGTGTTCAACGTAGTCTATTCTCACTGGTGTGTGAAGACGAAGTGCAAGCAATCCAACTCGACGTGAAAGAGGTCACCGTCGATCCAAAGCTTCCGCATAACGGTATATCTATCTTTGTACTTAGATATATTTCGTCCAAACTCTAACAGACTAGGCAATAATCTAATTATTTCATAATTTTTAATTGTAACAATCACTTCAGCTGGCGTCTCTGCTAAGTCATGTTGGATGGGGAGGATTAAACACTGTAACTAGATTCTGTTTTAACACTGTTTTGTTAGAGGGTATATTTCTCTTTATTTAATTGGATGTGTTCCTCTTATTCTTATCTAGTCATATGCCTCCTTTAGACATTGTCAATAATTTATGAAAAAAGAAATCGCTGCTTTTTAGTCTACAAAATAAGTTATTTTAAATCACAGAGATAACCCAAACGCCACATAATTATCTCTAAATTTTACTATCATGTTGCTTACATGAGATGCTGGTTTGTAATTTTGTACGTGGGTTATAAAATTTATCATAAACAAGCACCACGTATAGGAGATTCCTACACTTTTTATTCAATGCTCTGTTTATTTTCTCTTAAGTATATCATGCCTAGAGAAAAGAGAGAGGAGAGGAGAGGAAAGTGACCATAACTCCACAAGGTTAAATTGATTGGTTGAGTAGAAGTTAAGAAAGATGATCATTGCTTAGGTAAGAAAAATCTAATTAATTAATCTCCGTTATCTCAACTAATTAAAGCATAATTTAGAAAGAAGGGGCTCCATGTGACACGTAAGTTGCATGGAAGTTACCTCTTGGTTCTTTTGCATGGAATGACGCCAAGTGACGTCCTGTTTTTCTTTTTTGTTTTGCTTTTTTCCCCCTTTTGATTTTGTACAATCCTTTCACAGGAAAAAAATATGAAAACAAAATAAAAAAAAAACCTTTTTTTCGAGTAATGGGGAAAACAGTACATCTTTTTGTACTCTATTCCAGTTTTAATAAGTGGGAGATATAAGTTAATATAAGTTCTTTCACAATTTTCGAGCTTTCAAAGATAAAATGGTTAAATATTATACCTGTGAGAATAATTATTTAATTGTATGATCAATTGACAGGCATAGCAAATCTATATTAGTCCAGCAGCTATAACCATAAGGAAAAAAAAAATAGATTAGCTAGCTAGTGGCTACGAGAAGTAAATTTTAGAAGAGAGCAAACAAAAGTAGAAAAGGTAATAATCCACAGACCACAGTTGAAAGTTGAAATTGGAAAGTAACTTTAGTGTTTATTTTTGAAATGGGCAGTAAGTCAAGAGCTAGTCATACACGCATTTGTTAGGCTTTGTGTGACTGATTTTGAAAAATGTTACTTATCATGGATTGGACATGTTGGTGATTGCAACTTTGACCAGATATTCTAATCACAGCCGATTAGTTTCTCCGTTTTTGGATTTAGAAAGATTACAATTGATTGCTTTACTCGTAAAAAAGCCTTACATTTCAGATATAAAGGTAGTTTGGGCTTTATATCGCCTATACACAATGCCCGAGTTTTAAAATAGAAAACAAAGATAGAGCTAAAGAAATTTTGTAAAATAATATTAAAATAATATAATCCAATAAAATTAATATCAATTTAATCAGTTTAATATAAATAGTATCGTAAGATCGGAATCCTGGATTCCGAACGTTAGATCGGATTCTCGGATTCCGATCTAACGTTAGATCGGATTCTGGGATTCCGATCTAACGTTAGATCGGAATCCAGGATTCCGATCTAACGTTTACGATATAACTCTGCTCCGGACCTCCTTTCCGCGCGCGAGCACAGTAAGTTTAATTTTTTTTTTTATTATTTATTTATTTAGTTTATTACTTTTTAATTTAGTTAATTAAATAAAAAATAGAGAAAATATTCAAAAAATATTTAAAAAATCGGAAAAATGAGGAAAAATAAATTTTAAAATTATATGTAATTTATTAATTATATTAGATTTTTTTTTGTTGTCTTTTTATTTGTTTATTAACTACTTAATTAATTAGAAAAATAGATAATAAATTGTAAAATTATTTTAAAAATACGGAAAAATAAGAAAAATTCATATGAAAATTTATGTGTAATTAATTAATTTATTTTTTTTTGCTTTTAATAATTAATATTTTGATAATTAAATATGAGAAAAATTAGAACTGAAAAAACAGCTCCGGATTCGAAAAGTTTGGCGCTAGAAAAATAGGAAATACGCTCTGAAAAATTCTAACAAAAATACTAAGCTGTTAATTGGTGGACCAATTTTCCTAAACTTAAATTTCAAAATTTTTAGGCGTACCATTTGTTGAAAACAAAAATGACAAAGGACCAAGATAGTCACACTTTCAACTGAAAAAACAGCTCTGAATTCGAAAAGTTTGGCGCTAGAAAATTATGAAATACGCTCTGAAAAATTTTATCAAAAATACTGAGCTGTTAATTGGCGGACCTATTTTCCTAAACTTAAATTTCAAAATTTTTAGGCGTACCATTTGTTCAAAACAAAAATAACAAAGGACCAAGATAGTCACACTTTCAACTGAAAAAACAGCTCTCGATTCAACTTAGTATTACGAATATTACAATTATTTTTCACATCACATAAAAGTACAATTCAACTAAATATTACATTATCACCACAAAAATTACAATTATTTTCTTTCTCCTCTTGCAAAATTAGTTATTCTTGCGCCAAGACGTAAAATTCCACCACGTATTCCGGTTTGTGCTCTGCTACTCGATGCTCCTTGACTGTCCCTTGTAATTGATGTCCCCTGACTTGTGACATACCTAGCAGAACTTGAGCGTGGATCCACGCTAATGGAATTTCGGCGTGGTTCATTTCCTCCTATACCAAGACTAATACGACTTTGAGTTCGTGGATCTACGCTAACAGAACTTCGGCCAGGTTGAACTGGCTCCCTGGAAAAAGAACTTTCACCTCGGTTACCTGTTGAAGGCGGAGCTCTATTCCTTGTACTTGTTCGTCTATGCGTGTTGGCACGCCTACCAGATTGAAGTTCCTCCAAAGAGATAGGTGGTTGTGGGTTGTTGTCCTCTGTGGTTCTTCTTTTTTTATTTTTATTATTTCGCATTGCATCCATCCACATCCAATCACGGTCCTTCTTTCGCCGCCCCCGATTAATCATATTCTTATCAGGGAACACCACAGGTCCATCGTAGCGAGGCCAGTTCTCTTCGTCTTCATAGCAGTGGAAGTCACTTGATGACCATATTTTAACCATGTTCTCTGTACTATATAGTGGGTCTATAAATTCATCTACTTCCCATCTATATGTACCGCATATGGCAACAACATGAGCACATGGTATTCCGGTCAGTTGAGGTTTTTGACATTTGCACGTCACACGCCTAGTCGGTAGTTGAGGATCTTCCGGTTGATAATTTCGGTTGATGAGAACTTTGTACTTCCACGTTCTTCCAGGGAAATCTTTCTCGTTGGGCACCTGTACTTCGAACTCTCCACGTTCAACATCAATGGTTACCACAGTCATTAGCGCTGTAAATATTAAAATATATAAAAAAAACATGTAAATATAAATGAAGGTTAATTTTAGGTAAAGTATACAACGGTAATCCTTACCCGCTTTAAGAGTATGCTTCATGACTTTTAATTGCACCTCTTTTGGCCACCGTTCTCCATCTGCCTGTCTTCCCAATGCTATTTGCTTCCTTTCGTTAAACCACTGCACAGTCTTGTACCAAGTGCCTTCTACGAGTCCAACAACTGGGAGTCTTCTCTCAACCTTGTACCGGCTATTTAGACTTTCAGATCCGTTACTAGTCATAAGACCCCAACGTGCACCAGTGTCAAAAGTTTGTGCCCACCTCTCTGGTCTCATTCGCTCATTGGTATCTGTCTCGTTTTCTTTATCACACTTCTAAAGATAATCGATAACTTCAGGGTTTGTCACTCGGAGTTCATCCCACATTTTCATGAATGGCCGTTTCTTTTTCTTGTTAGCCAACTTATTTCTAAATTTGTGCGGTATACCTTTGTCTTTACCAGAAACCTTGTACACATTTTCACATAAATGTTGCATACAATACCGATGTACGGCCAATGCAGGCTCCGCACTTTCTTGCCATCCGTACTGTGGTCTTTTAAACATGTTCATTATTCCCCAATGACGGTCTGAGACAACACAAAATTTTTTTGGTCCCACCACTTGTTCCCTTAGAAATTTCATGAACCAACCCCAGCAAGTTTCATCATCCGTTCTCACTAAAGCAAATGCTAACGGAACAAGCCGTTGCTCAGGATCGTAACCGCAAGCCGCTAAGAATTTACCCTTATAGCGACCTGATAAGAAAGAGGCATCAATGCTAATCACGGGCCTAATATACGGAACCGCCGCGATACAAGGCCCGAATGCCCATGCTGCTGCTTCGAACATAGCTCTGTTCGGATCACCTACGCTTTTAAACAACCACTTTATCTGCGTGCCGGGTGTCGTCCTCTGTATAGCCAATAAAAGACTCGGTAGTTTGTTGTACGAATCTTCCCATGAACCAAAAAGATGTTCGATTGCTCTTTCTCGTCCCCGCCAAATCTTGTTATAAGTGGGCACCACACTCGGGTATTCTTTCTCCAGTAGAGATTTAACGTCGGGTAAGGAAATACCGACATCTCTCTTTACTGCATTTGTAATACAGTTGGCAATAACCTCAACCGTTAAATTATCATGTGTGAAGTCTCCGGCCCTCCTCACGCATGTATGCTCGTGTTCATTCGTTATTATCTTCCAAAATTTGCCTTCTCTTTCTATACAGGCATACATATGCCACTTACAACCATATTCCTTACAGTTCAATATTAATTTTTTCGGAGAACTAGCAGTGGTTTTATGTTGTACATTTAAACGTAATGAGTATTTTTGACACTCTCCTATAAGTTGCTCTTTCGAGAAAAAAATTGTCCCTTCTGCTAATGGCCCTGATCCATGAGGTTGAGACGGTTGAGGTACGGAATTTCTATACTCAGAAATATCTAGAAATTGCCCTACGGGATGGTATGTTTCTGTCCTTCCTGTAAGGTAATACTGGTGATTGGGGTTCACGTTTGATTGGGGTCCACCATCGATTCCCTCTGACTCAAATAAGTCCACTTCTTCATCACTAAAGTCCTCACCTGTTGCATAGTCTGACTGAAAACCGGGACCTCGGTCGTATAAATCATCGAGTCGACGTGTTTCTTCTTCGTTTTCTTCGTTTACTTGAACGACATCTTCTTCTTCTTGTGGCCGGCCGTGCCTACTACTACTACTACCACCATGTTCTTGCCTACTACTACCACCATGTTCCCAAGTGCCTTGACCGATGTGAGACTCGTAGTATGTACCTTCTTTTTCCTGAAGTGTACTATCACGAGGAACTATACTGTTAGGGTCCCAAGGATCCCAATCTAATGTAATGGTTTCATTCTCTTCTTCTTGATTGGTTGCATTTGGTTGTTGGTGTTCTTCTTCCTCATAATTTTGTTGTTCATTATAATTATAATTATAATAACCACCTAATTATAATAAAAAAAATGTGTTATAATCACATACAAAAATTGTAGTTAAATAATAACGTAGTTAATATTGTAGTAATCACATACAAAAACGTAGTTAATAACGGTATTAAATATTACTTATTAAAAGTCATTTCTAGAAATTGTTCTTATTTATGTTTTTATGCATAGTTAATATTAATAAATCGCATTTTCATAGTTATTATTATTCTATAGTTAATATGATTTTAACATGATTTTAATATGATTTTAATATGATTTTAATTATTATTCTATAATTATTATTTTCATAGTTAATATTAATATAAATATATATATTTAAGCAAATAATTCTATTATTCAAAATTAAATGTCACATAATTAAATTCAAAATTAAATTTACCTTGTGCCGGAAGTAAATCGACATGCATTTCTAGACCATCAAGTCGCCTTGCCTCAAAGCACTCGTGTTGAACGTATCGCCATTCATTTTGAGAGTTCACCGGCAAAATAATTTGTTGAAACCTTCCGTCCATAATTACGTTGAAACGCGAAACAATTCTCAAATTGAACTCACCTTGATAAATTCCCAATGAGGACAAAATTATTTGTTTAATAGATTCATAATCAGTTTGTGGAAAAACATCAAAACGAAAATTATTTGCTGGATTAAAGGGAGATTGATTGACAAAAACACTAATTGAATACATTTCTATATGACTAAGAATTAATTGGAAAAGATAGATGATATTAAGATTGTGATAACGACCAACTATTTATAGTGATAAGATCGGAATTTGAGATTCCGATATTAGCAAATAGATTTAAAAGTTCACGTCAATTCCCGATCAAATCAAATAATTTGCCGCAGTGTGCTGAACTTATTGCTTAGATCGGAATCCTGGATTCCGATATAAGCTTAGATCGGATTCTCAGCTTCCGATCTAAGCTTAGATCGGAATCCAGGAATCCGATCTAACCTTAGATCGGATTCCGATCTAAGCATGTCAGGAATCCACCGCCCAATCAAATCAGTTTTTGGTCTTTTCCCTTTTACTGTTATTTATTTTATTAAATTAATAATATTTATTATAAATATTTTAATTATATTAATTAATAAATTAAAATTTAAATATATATATTACATTTTTTAATTAAAATTGATTTTAATTTTATCATATTCATTAATTAAAATAATTCATTACCTAAAATAAATTATTTTTTTCAAATATAATTACTTACATTAAATTAGTTAAATGAAATGAAATTAAATTAAATTAAATTATTCCATCCTTTTCAAATATAATTACTTAAATTAAATTAGTTAAATAAAATTAAATTTAATTAGTTCAATTAAATTAGTTAAATTAAATTTAATAGCTACATATTTAAATTAAATTAAATTAAAATAAAATAGATCGGAATCTACAATTCCGATCTTAGCATTTGTCAGAGGAATCCACGCAAAATCAAATCAATATTTTTTCTTTTTCTTTTTACTGTTTACAATTTAAGTAAATTAATAATTATATTTTAATTAAAATTGTGAAATTAAATTAATAATTTATATTGTTTTGTAAATAGAAGTCAAGTAAAATAAAATAAATTATTAATTATATTTTATATATTTAATTAATGTTTATAAATAGAAGTAAAATATAATATATTAATTTAATATTTTATCTTCAAAATATATTACTAAAATTTCGTAATATATTAATTTAATATTAAAATTTCATATATTAATTTAATATTTTATAATAGAAGTATAATAAAACCATGAAAAACGACAAAATTTCCTGTTACTGCACTGTTCGGAATCCTGGATTCCGATCTAACGTTAGATCGGAATCCCAGAATCCGATCTAACGTTAGATCGGAATCCCAGAATCCGATCTAACGTTAGATCGGAATCCGAGAATTCGATCTAACGTTCGGAATCCAGGATTCCGATCTTACGATACTATTTATATTAAACTGATTAAATTGATATTAATTTTATTGAATTATATTATTTTAATATTATTTTACAAAATTTCGGGATAGAGCTATAATAGCCCAAACCCAAAATAATATAGGGCTTAAACAATTCGGCCCAATTAAAATTTTAGGGTTAGGGTTTTGTATATATATAAACGAACAAACAAAATATTTCCTCTACTCTCCTGTTACCGCCTCCCTTTGATTTGTTGATAAAAATGAAAAAACGATTTTTCCCTGTTACCTTCTTTGGAATGGAACGTGTTTATCTTTATGGTCGATTTCTTTGTTATCTTCATAGATTTTCGAATCTTCGTGGGAGTTAGATTTATTTTTCAGCTATTGTCTTGTTTAGCGAGGCCATGGCGATGAAATTCGCTCCCAATACTGAATTATTTGGTGGCGTTTAAAGCCCATGTCCAAATTCTTAATAATGGAATAGTTTGGGTTACGCACGCCCCTAGATTTTTCTTATTTTTTTATGGTCAGATTTGAACGAATTTTTTATTTGATTTTTTTTGGTTTTTTTTGGTGCTGTGATTAGAAAAATCATTCCTCGTTCTCGAAATGTCATGAAGACTCTATACACACCCATAGAATATGAGCACCAATTTGAAGCTAAGTTTGCAGCAAATTATTTAAGCTGAGAGTTTTCGATTGATTTTTATCTTATTTGAGCCGCCATGCTATGCCCACGGCCGCGCAGACTCGCAGACCGCAGTCGATCAAAATTGGTTTTGTTTTGGGTTTAACAATTAACAATTCGGATGTGCCGAAAATATAAATTATCTCGGCTTTATTTGAGTTGAGGTGCTTTATTTCGGTAATTATAATTATTGAACACTCAAATAATATTCTTGCGTTTCCACTAATTAATTCATAGAAGATTTTCCCATAACTAATTTTCCTCTTAGCCCCCTTCTCGACACTGTCCAAGAAAAAAAAAAGAATAAATTGCAAAATTATTGAAGGTTGAGATTAAGTGCCTGTGGAAGTTATAGATTTAGGCGATTATCGTTGACAAGTAGATAGAACCTACAAAAAAAGTTTATTATTTAGTACTAAATTTTATTTCCGCCCCCACCCTTTCCCCCCTCCCAATTATATATATAGGGTCCGTGAGTCGGGTTCAAAACTCCTAAATCTTGTTCAAAATGATCGATCCAAACCGTTCAATACGATTTCTCTATCGAAACCTCCATGTTGACCAAATTTTACATTTTTTCGAAATTGTTAAGTATTTTTTTCAAATTTTAGAAAATCGTTAATCTAATTAGTTCTGAACCGTTAAAAAATAGCAGTTTTTAAAAATCCGAAAAAAATATTTAAAAATTTCGAAAAAATGTAAAATTTGGTCAGCATGGAGGTTTTGATATGGAGATCGTATTGAACGGTTTGGATCGGCCATTTTAAATAATAATATTTAAGATTTTTGAGCCCGACTCACAGACCCTCTTGTGTGTCGCGACTCACTATAGCAAAACTCTATTTATTAAATGTTGATGATTGATTCGTATACAACTATACATACAAAATAGAATAAATGTTAATAAATGAAATCATTTGGGGAAAATTTGTATTCGTAACAATGTGGCAACTGTGGTCTACGGAGTTAAATATTATTTTGGGTTGGAAAAAATTTTGATAAGTCAGATTGGAAACTCTAGTTATGAGAAATAATTTTTAACGTCTTTAAAAAACGGAAAGAATAACAAAGAAAAATATAGGAGATCAGTTTCCTTGACAGATCAGTGGAGGGTTAGGCACTGTTTTTGAGGATAGAAATTGGGAATAGTTTCTTCTTAGATATTCAAACAAGTTAGGAATAAGAAGAAAATTAATTTTTTTTTAGAAATAGTTTCTTCTTAGAAATATATTTTTCAACAATTATATATACATAATTTCAACAAAATTAGCTAAATATTAATAACTAAATGAAATTTTATGTGCTCTTTAATTAGAACTTTATTTAATATTAAAATAATAATTTTTAATAATTTATTTAAATTAATATTAATTTGCTTATTTTTAACTCACCATCCAAATAATATTTTTTTATTCTTGGAATAACATCTTCTCACTCTTACCAAAGTTACATACTTTTCAATATTTTTTTCCTGAGATCCTTATTCCCATATCATCCAAACGGCCCATGTAACGCTATTGTACTATTGTGGATTTGTGGTTCATTAGAACCGTTCGATTAATGATGGATGTCTCGTAATTAATACAGGATCCGTATGGTTTGTAAATTCTAATTGTCAAAATTCGATCAGACAGTTATGTAAGGATATGCTCAATTTTTTATTTTTATGCTAATTACAATTAATTTAACCTTTAAACATCAAGCATCAAGAATCTAATACAAAAATTCATCAAACTCTCAAGAGAAAGGGATAAAGCTTTTACCGCTTCTTGAATCGTATCAAGAAGGTAATCCAATGCTTTGTAACCGATGTCTTGCTACTCCAACTTTCTTTTATCCCGCCTCGAGTCCACCTAGAGATTAACCAAGCTCTCTAATTGATTTGTGCTAGCAAATCAACGAGAACGAAGCAAATCCAAAGGAAACCTCTTCAAGATCAATCAATTGATATTTGTGGAGAGTAGGAGGCTCAACACATGAGCAAAAGAGGGAAGAGAGAGGTGGTGGCCGGCGGCCAAAGAGAAGAGGGAGGAGGTATGGTGGCGGTTAGGAAGAGGGGAGAGAGAAAACCCATCCCAAGGGGTCTCTTCATAGCCAACTAACCTTAAGTATAAGTTGCTAGAAATTACACCTCATGCCACCCACCTACCTTTTCTATGGCCAGCCTCTATATGGGCTATATGGGCCTCTCTAGTCCATTTAATTGGGCTCTAATTCTATTAATTAGAACCTCCATTGTTTGCTCTACGTTTGGGGCTACATATTTACTATATAAATATTGGCCCAATAATTCAATATAACTATTTATATTAAATTGAGTTGAACCGAAATAATTATTAACTAATTAATAATTATTTTAGGATTAGCTAATGCTATTATTTATTTCTATATGATCCGTTTGAATTAATTAATTAGTACGTTCAATAACGGTACATAATTAATTAATCAACACTTCATATTTTCGCAATTTCTACTGCTGCGAATAAATAAATAAATAAATAAAGTACTGTCTTGGTCAAAATTCTATTTTATGTGACCCTTTGAGGATTTATGCTATATTGGACATGGAACTAAATCGTTATTTAATTCTAATAAATAGTGTACTGCTACAATATTTCAATCATGCATAAGAGAATAAATGTATTCCTCTATTTTGATTCTTATGACACACGATATCATCGTATAATCTAAGATAGAAATGTGTCATTCTTGCAAATTTTACGCTTCTTGATCTAGAAATAATTGTATCAGTTGCCATAAACTTATGTGCCCTCCTAATCTCTACTTTTGTTTCTTGATTGTTTTTATTTTCTTATTAATTAATATAATTGCAGTTGACACCTTGCAACTAGCTTTTGAAAAAAAAATTGTTTTTCTAAAATAAGTTACAAAATCATACTTCTTTTTAGCCCAATCCAGTGGGTCTTGAACCCCAGTCATTTTCTATAAGGAATTTATTTTTGCAATTAGAGAGACGCGCAATGGAACAATTTCTCTCCCTCAACTTCACACTTTTCCATCATATGCGATATCTTTTTCCTCACCCTCACGTGTGCTTCTTCTTCTCTCCTCACTCGCACAATCTCTCCATTTTCAATCTCAAGCGTACCTCTCTTTCCCCCTAATTGTGCTTTCTCCCTCTTTTATCTGTCCTTTTATTCTCTTTTCTCGTGTCAAATTATTTCCCTCTTGATTCTGACTTAATTTGGAAGAGAAAAGACATGAAATAGTTGAAAGTAAAAATTGAAACGCAATTGTAAGGTATAATTTTCTATAAGAAATTAACTAAAATAGTAGAAGTGAGTATTTATTAAAAAAAAAGTAACTAATAATTTTTTTGTGAATCTTATTAGGACTAATTAATAACTATTAGAGAGTAAATAATGAGTTTAAGCGAGTAACTAATAACTACAAGTGATTAACTAAAGTTATTATATGTACCTAGTAGATGAAGTAACTAATAACTAAAAGAGAGTAAATAATAACTATAAGGAGGTATAATAAGTACCAAGAACTATAAATACGTGGTTAATTAAGGAAGTTACCAAGAACTATAAATGAGTATTTTATTTGTTTATGGGAGTATTTATATTTCACAAGGGAATATCTTTTAATAGTACAACGTTCTATTGCGAAAAAAATTTCCAAATACAAAAAAAACAAGGAAGAGAAGGATATGAGACACAAAAGCAATGTTTTGAATACCATACCAGGTACCGAAATTTTTCGGTAAAATCGGGTTTCCGGTAAGAAACCGGTAGGAAAAGGCCTCCAATTTCCGTTGGTCAAGAACCGGGAAAAACTGATAAAAAACCGAAAAAATAAAAAATTTCCTATCTGATTTTGTCTTTCTTCATTTCTTCATTTGCTAAGTTTCTTCCTTTCTGCTTTTCCAAGAAAAAGTTCATTAGCTTTTTTCCTACTTCACTAGAGCTAAGAAGAGTAAAAGACAAAAGAACTTTGGGTTGAGATATAGAATTTTTTTCCTAACGATTCTTATCCTCTGGACTGTTACATCTCCTTGTTAGTAAATGCACAAATTTTAATTTTAGACTAATTACACTTAATTAATTCTAATTAAAAAAAGTGCAAAGGATCTAGTGCAAATGCACTTCAACACACAAGAGATGGTTTAGGAGGTTTCACATCTTCTAATATAGCAACTAGAAGGCTCGATCCTTGACTTTGGAGTCGGTGGCGTGCACGGCTCCAACACCTCGCCGGAGTCGCCTCGAGTCCATCTAGAGATTAACCAAGCTCTAATAGATTCGTGCTAGCGATTCAAGGAGAGCAAAACTAATCCAAAGGTATTCTCTCTTCTTCCTTAATTAACAACTTAATTAGTGGAGAGAATTATGCTCAACACATGAGCTAATGGTGGGCGAGAGAGAGAGGTGGCCGACGGCCAAGGAGAGGGAGAAGAGTGCGGCTAGGGTTAAGGAAGAGAGAAGCCTCAACTTTGCATTTATACATCTCTATATATAGTGCTAGTGCACAAGCCCTAACTACCACCAACCATCAATTTACAAGATTGTCACTCCACCTACCTCCTAGGTCGGCCTTAATATGGGCTCAATTGGACCACTCAACTCTTTTAATTAGGCCTCTAATTCATATAATTGAACCTCTCAACTCTTTCTTTTTTTAAATAAAAAAATAACTGAAAGGAATCAAAGGATTGTGTCTTTTTAGCTTAATTGATTGCAAAAAGCACATGAAGTGCTAGGCCATAAGGTGCCATTAATTCATTTTACTTTTCATGAGTTTTTTTTTATTATTTCCAAGGCACATGAAGCCCAAAGGACATTCGTCAAAGAAAAAAAAATGATATTTATTTTAGTGAATGGGTAAATGGAACCTCTGTTGAGGTTAGTGAGAATCAAGTGCGCAACCACTGGACTAATAGGTCTTATCAATCCATTATAACATGTGAAGTACATATATATTAGTTCAAACCACTATTATCCGGTATTGTGATATACAATACCGGTAATACTGGAAAATTCGGATACCGCCACCTTCATCGGTATGATGGTCGGTAGGGTATTAAAATATTGCACGAAAGGGCAGAAGGAAGGTGCCAAGAGAGAAAGTGGTGAGAACAGGGACGAGATGAATGAAATAGAGGATCGACGAGGAGTGGAGGGAAAGGAAGAGGGGCGCGAGAGGTAGGCGACACAGGTGAGGAGTGAGAACAACGTACGGATGGAAAGGCAGTGCACTTTCCATTTTTGGCAGTGCACCATTTCTATTTTTTGACACGTGATTACTTGATTGCAGTTAGTAGCCCTTATTTCTTATAGGAAGGGATGTTCTACCTATTAGGAAATGCATAGATTTTAATTTTTGTGCTAATTACACTTAATTTAGCAATTAAAACAACATGCACAATAGGATGTAGTGCTTAAACTCATTAACACAAAGAGAAGGGGTGGAAATTATACCTCTCTTGATGTAGCAATCAAGAGGCTCGATCCTACGGCTTAGAAATCGATAGCGTGCTCCTCCAACGTCTCCAAATCGCCCGCCTCGAGTCCACTAAGGTATTAACCAAGTTCTCAACAAATTATGCTAGTAATTTGGAGAACAAGACTAATTCCTAAGCTTTTCCTTCTTCTAATCAATTCTCCTAATTAATTTATATAGAAAGCTTGCTCAACACATGAGCTAGAGGTGGAATAGATGGGAGGAAGAAGATAGAAAAAATTCTGAAATTTTTCTTCTCTTCTTTGAATTTTTGGCCAAGGAAGGTGGAGAGAGAAAGTTGGTACGGAGGCTAGGGTTTTCTCCCAAGGAGCACCTCTATTTATAGCCCTCATGATCTAGAGCTCTACCAACCTTTCTATGGACAATTATGCCCCTCCTTAGCCGCCCCCATTAATGGGCCTTGAGCCTACAACTAGTTGTTAGTTTAGCCCATTAACCAATCCTTTTATTTGCACATCAAATTGGACATTTAAATAACTAATTAATTAAAGGCACAATAAGCTCAAATAAATATATGTGTTTTTTATAATTAATATGGAATTAATCAATGCATTAAATTATTTCAATATGATACATTTGACTTAATTAATTATTACGGTTCATGACGGTACATAATTAATTAGTTAACTTATCATACTTTTGCAAAACTCACTGTTGCAAATAAATAATTAATGCATGTATGGTTAAACACCTTATTATGTGTGACCCTTTGAGGATTTATGCTATGTTGGACATGGAATTAAATCGTTATTTAATTCCAATAATCATAAGCGGTATCTAGCAACACGTTATGATTCCCAGTTCGCATAAATAATGTACTGCTACAGTATTTAAAACCTGCATAAGAGAATAAAAGTATTTCTCTATTTTGATTCTTATGTCTCACGATATCATCGTATAATCCAAGATAGGAATGTGTCATTCTTGCAGATTATACGTTTCTTGATCTAGAGTTGATCGCCTAGTTGCGCGCATACGATCCAACTCCATCAAGGGGCCCAAACAGATATCGTCCCTCACTAAGTGAATTAATGAGGGACATACGGTTTTCTTGATGATTAGTTTTTTCCGCACAATTCAAGAGAACATAAATAAAGTCCGTATAGCAGCCCTTATCGGGAATCAGCGATAGACAATATTTATTGAACTTATCCTCATGTGAAAAAGATAAACATCTCAAACTTAGAACCAAAATCATAACGAAATAAATAATGACACATAACACAATCCATATATTTATTTCGTTGGGTCAAGTCCTGTACTATGTTCTATAACATATACATATGGAATTAAGTTGGTAACTCTTTACCTATGATTTGTAGAACATAATCATCACTTAACTTGCATGCTAATCTTATATGATAATTAATGTTCCTTGTTAATTATCAAGATTATGGACCATTTAGATTTATTATTGTCATTCTAAAGAATGATCAACAGAGATCTACAATTCAGATCCTCAACCTGAATAATCTGTCAATAATAAACCTAGGAACAAATGATAAAATATTATCCATAACATAAACTAATATTCAAGTCATCAAATTATTGACTTCTAGGACATAACTCCAACACTACCAACTCATCTAACTAGCGGTGGAGGGTATAAAAATTTGAAGTACATTATATGTTTCTACTGTACAGCTAGCAAACATGGCAACACGCCCATCCAATATGTGGACAGACTTCAAGTATGTTAAAAATATATTTTAACATGAATATAGTTGATAATTATAATAATAGTTCAATTAAATTCGATCTATTTATTTTTTTTCATGATTATTACTTCTCGCGACTAAAAAAGTTAAAAATTTAGGTATGAGCTTTTGTTTATTCAGAATGATATTTCATTCATTAATATGGTCGTTGGATTGTAGATCGGGATTATGTATATTCCTCTATGTGTAACACAATATTTTGAATATGTAAGCTCTTAATTATGCTGTTTATATATAATGCGTTTGAATATAAATTATTGTTATTAAATGACCGTCGAATGAATCAAGAATATTAATAGCGTAAAACTCGATACTGATGCTCCATAGAAAAAAAAATTTATTTTAACGTTACATGCATATTCTTATGTATATAATACAACATTATGAATAAGTAAAGTCTTAGTTATTTTTTATACGTTATAATAAGCTTAAATATAAATTATTGTGATCAAATAACGTCGAATGAATCAAGAATCATTTTAAATTCCTGACTAATGCGTGAAAAAACTTTATTTGCGGTATATAATGATCTTAAATATAGATTATTCTGATAGTGGCGTCAAATTAATCAAGAATTACTTAAAATGCTTAATTGATGTTTTAAATATTCTTTATTTGTACAAGATATGCATAGTTCTTTACGTATAACGTAATATTTTGAATATGTAGGGTCAAAATTATATCCTAGAACATATAACAAGTTTAAGTATAGATTATTATGATCAATTGACATCGAATGACTTAGGAATCTCTGTAAATATTTAATCGATACTCGAAATTTACACATTATATGTATATTCCTTTGTGTATTACACAATATTTTGAATAAGTAATGTCTTAATTATATTTTATAAAATATATTGAGCTCAAATAGAATTAATTGTAATCAAGTGATATCGAATGAATCAATAATTGCTTTAATTATTAATCGCTTTAATTATTGATGGTTCCGAAGGAGATCACTTGATCCCAACATAATCCACTAAAGGTGCATCCATGGGAGTAAGAGGGGGAGATTCAATTACCTCAATGCATCAAAGTACGAAATATCTGCTGAACTTCCGGTATCTACGGCTCCATTTGGATTCCATTTAGAAAGAAGGAAAGAAGTGAATAAAGAAATAAATTTATTATAAGTAATCTAAACTCTTTACAAAGTTACATATTTTCTAATATTTTTTTTCCACTTCTTTCCTTCTTTCTACACCTTATCCAAACAGAACCTACAATAATCCTTTTGACTCGCTTTCTGCGTATCATGACTATCGACACAATGGCATCATTATGCGGATATCTAATTCTCGCGCAATCCTCAGGCCAAAAGAAATGAAGGTGTTACCGTGTTAGCTAAAGATCCCTTGGCATGTAACTATGTAAGTGAAAAAACTCATATCGCGAGGGATTGTGTAAGCTTCTCGAATTAACACTACATCCTACTCTGGGATACAGCGACTCTTTTGTCAGACTCCTCTGAACTGCCCTTAGACTAAGAATTGGCTTAGGGCTGCATAACGTGGAAATCGGTGACGAAAATCACCTCTTCCGTTAATCGTTTAGTGGAAAGATGAAAATTTTTATTTTTTTGCATTTTGTGTTTCATCCTCAAAACGCAATAAAAATTTACTACGTTGGTCGTAGTCTACTATTTACACGATCAAGACGATTAAACCGTTTATCCGTGCCTAATTATAGTTGTTCTTCAATTATTTACAGTATAATAGTAAATAATAAATAAAAATCTTTATAATTAGGATCCTATAAAATTGATCAGATTACCTAAGCTTACATCAACAACATCACAAAATTCCTTCCGATTGCTTACAAACAAAAAAAGAGGAGATTTACTAAATTCCTTCCGATTGCTCACAAACCAAAAAGGATGAGATTTACTAAACCAGAAAAATGAAAAAATCAGTTGCAAACGCAATCAACACTGTTCTTACCAGAAAAATGAACAAGTTTCCCCCTGCTATCAACATGTTTTCCTATGCTATCAACAAGAACAGAAAAATGAAAAAAAAACCCAGAAAAATAAAAAAAAGCCAAAAAAAACCAGTTTGCAACTTCAATCAACAAGTTTCCCTCTGTTCTTACCAGAAAATCTTTCTACTTCTTCAAAGACCCAGCTCATCTACTCCACTCTAGCCCCATCCCTGTTTTTATCAGCCTATTGTCCTTGGCAAAGAAGCACTAGGCAAAATGCAAACCAGGAGCGTGACCATTGACTATTGTGTGCAGAATCTAGATGAGTCAGGGATGCATCAAATTCAACAACGAAACCGCTGCGGCCTGCGGGCCTTCTCATTGAATGCATACATTTCTGCCTTCCTCTTCAGTGCTCCACAATGGCTACTAGGACGGACATCAAGCCTCGAGACAACAAACATCTCTCTCCAGGCAGAAAATGCATGGAACCGTCTCTCTCAAATTCAACAACTTACACCACCGTTTGCTGATTGTTTGGACTCCATTGCTTGGCGCTGGAACAATAAAAAATGCTTCACAACCTTATCAGCATACACCAGAAAACTAGCTACTGTCTGCGAGCAAAGTTTTTTCAAATCTTGCCTGCTATTTTCAAATTTCCTGCCTTTCTTCCTTTTTCCGCTCATTTTCCGCGTGACAAAGGAAAGGCCTTACAATTGGGCCAGGCCCAATCAATTTCATTAATATTAGTACAGAGTTTTATAGGGTTTATTAAGTCTTAATTAATGATTTTGAGGACATCTTGAAAATAAAAAAAATTGATATGCGTGCTGTTAGTGCAAGGAGTACTGTTCTATTGTAGAGGTGTATGTGCTAAAGCCTACGGATTTGTGTGTGTTGTGTATCAGTGTGTGTAAAAGAAAAGGTTTAGATCCTTAATCACGTTACAACAAAAATGTTTGAAAAATCTGATCGAATCAAAAATATATTCTTCAATTGAGAGTTGACTTATAAAGGACAGATGCAGGCTTCCCGTGGATATTATTCCAAGCCCATTACCCAAATTTTCATCCAACAGTTCATATATCAGTCTATCGATAAGATCCTATCAAATTCTAATCCAACGGCCAGAGACCAATCCAGACCACTCGCTTTATCTACACACGGAATTTTGACTATTCGTAAAAAATTCGTAACTTGTCGTGCAATTCCGAATTTGTGGTCCAGTCAGAATCAATGCGTATCCGACGCAATAGTACAAATTCCATGTGCACATAGGAGTTTTTTGTTATCCCGAATCAACGGCCTTGACGACTCCACTACCCCGGTCAAAACACCTTTTTCTCACTTTCCCAATACTCTCCTTTTCTAGTAAAAAAGGACCCTGCCGCTGCGCCGAATGCAGGGATCAGATCGCGGCAGATATCTATCTTGCTAAAATAATAATGGAGAGAATTTCTATTCCAAGCGAATCTAAAAATAAATTCCCTCACTTAATGCACACGTTCCCGATGAACGGACCAGATCGGTCTTATCAGTTCAACGCGCCTCGATCCGCCGTCCAATTCTTCACTCTGTCCGAAATTTAGAAACACCGCGCCTCTTTCCTCCTCTAGGGTTTCTTTGTCATTCGAAAAACCCTAACCTAGCGCTTCCACTCTCTCTCTCTCTCTCTCTCGCTCGGTCGCCGAAATCGAGATCTTTGGAATGGAGCCTTGCGAATCGATTTCTCCGGACCACTCGTCGGAGAGAGGGAAGCTGTTCGTGGGAGGGATCTCGTCGGAGACGGGAGAGGAGGTGTTGAGAGAGCATTTCTCCAAGTACGGAGAGATCGAGCATGTGGTGGTGATACGAGATCGGCTAACGGGTAATGGTAGGGGGTTCGCTTTTGTGCAGTTTGCGGATCCGGATTCGGGTGAGAAAGCGCTGGACGAGAAGGAGACTGACAAGCATGTGATTCTTGGACGAACGGTTTGTTGTTGCTCTTGCTTGAATTCAGTTTTGTGTTCTGTGGAATTTGTAGATCTACCTTGATTGTATATTAAAAATTCCTTGCTTTTGTTGTTGCTCTTTTTTAATCGAAAATGGTGAATTTAGATGGTAGACGTTTAAATTTAGTTGAATAAGTATGATTAGTAAGTCCTTATGTGGGAATTCCATAAAAGCAATGTCATTTAGAAAGTGCTTGGTTTTACAATCTGATTGATTATTGAGGAAAGTTTCAAATTAATTTTTGATCTATAGAGACAGTATGTATGAGGATTTTGCTTCTCTGGTTTGGAAATAATGCTTGTGGTTGCATTTGGCAATATGAGTTTGATGCATGTAGCTGCACTTTTGCCCCTCATTTCTTAATTGTATTGTAGTTTATTTTGTATGATTAAAATTTTTCTAATTTGAACGCTGTTTAGTCAGTATAGATATAGAATAGTATACAGGGAAAAGTAATGCAGCTACATGTTGCTATTTGCTAATTTAGCTGTACCTATCAAACAGTATAATTTGTCTGATTTAACCTAAAGAAAGGGTCAACAAACCTCACATCAATTGGATTATATATTTATATTAAAGAAAACCTTTGTTTACTGAAACACGCTATTGCCTACTTATCGCTTTCTTATGTTTGCAGTCAAATTGGTACTGACTTGGTTACTGCTTTGTTGTCATTTAGAGAATAAATTTATAAATTATAAAAGTAATATCAAGCTATATTAGGCATTACCCTGAGTTTTACTTGTTAGAAGAATTTTATTTTCAAATGAACACACCTGCTCTTTGTGCCTTAATAGCGCTATATATCACCTTAATCATTTATGCATCATCTATTATGATCATGATAATAGTTGTTAGAAATTCCATTCAACTGTTTTTCCACTTAGTCTATGAACATTCATTGGGTATTCAGCAAGTATTGAAGTAAACCTAATTTTTAAAGTTGATACCCAACATATATATCAGAAGCATCTGTAACTTCTAAGTAGCAAGAACTGTGTCCAAGATTATAATTATGAACTGTATCTTGTAGATATATATCTAATTAATTTATTCTTTTTACAGGTGGAAGTAAAAAGAGCGATCCCAAGAACTGGGCGGAGCCAGTATGGTCCACCTATGGACAGTCAATATGTAAACCCAGCCCAAAATTTAGCTTATGACAACACAACTGAAACAAACATTGCCAACAACAATAACCCCTTTGATCCAAGATCAAGAAAAATTTTTGTGGGAGGCTTACGTGACAACATAACTGACTCTGAGTTGCGTGCTTATTTTGAGAAATTTGGCACAATGAATGATGCTGTGGTCATGATTGACAAGTGGACAAAGAGGTCCCGCGGTTTTGGTTTTGTAACCTTTGACTCAGATGAGTCTGTTCGTAAAGTAATGGAGACTCCGTTTCACGAGCTCAATGGCCGCACTGTTGAGGTCAAGATTGCTGTGCCAAAAGGCAACCATGGTAATAACACAACTGATAGTAATAATTATAATAACGAGGGCGAGTGTGACAATGGTGATGGGTGTTATGTTCCCCGAATGTTTGGTGCAAGGGGGGGCCCTGCTTTTGGTGCATATTTTGGGGGTGTTTATCAACCATATGGTCGCTTCTTTAATGGATATGCATCTTCACCTGTGCCCCCATATATGTATCCGGGAAATTATGCAGCTGCAGTTGGGAATTATGGATCAATTGTTTATGGGGGTCTGAGAGCTCCATGGATTGGTGGATCTGGCGTGATTGCCAGGCGAGGCCCAATGATACCCTATCGGGATTACGGAGCATATTTCGGGTATATGAATAACGGAGGGGGAGTTTTGGGTGGATATATGAATGTTAATGGTAATGGTGCATATTATGGAAATAATGGTACTGAAGATGGCTTCAAGACTGGTTGTGTTGACCCTGATGTAACTTCAACAGCGGTCAATGGAGTTGGAGCAGTGGTGCCACAACTTGAAGCTGTGAAATTGGATGCGCAATGACATGTAAATGATGGTATTCTACAACTTTTCAGTTCTGTTTGAGCTTAATTTGCGTAATATATATTTGACTAGAACTCTGCAGGTTAATTTCATCGTTCGATGGTGGTATGCTGCAAAATATCAGGCTGCGGTTAAGTTCCATCTATGATTGAAATTAACCTGCCTGCCAAGTTAGCCTTATTGATGCTACAATTTATTAGAGCTAAATTTTAGTTTTTATAGCAGGTTGGTAAGAATCAGGAGCATCATGGAACTACAAGGCGATAAACTATTAACGACTCGCTGCTACTTTGTATCATTTAATTCTATTGTACACTGATCTGGTGCTGTTGGCTATATGCCTTGTGAACCTAATTGTTTAATTATTTTTTCAATCTTTTTGTCTCTGACTTGACCTTATTGTTTGGGAACCTAATTGTGCTAATTATTTTGGAATGTTTGTGGATGTATGTACACTACTTTGCACAGGTTTTGTTGTCTTCGTCGCATGCTCTTTAACATATTAAAGCTTCCTTTGTGATGAAAACAACTTGAAACATGAGGTATCTTGTTGTATGCACTGCAAATTATGAATAAAGTTACTAATTTACTCGTTTTTAAAGTGAAAACATGAATGGTTTTGACATTTTCCGAAGAAATCAATTGTTTCTCACTCCACTTGTTATTGCCTCCGTATATCATTAAATGAGAGCTGTTGTTAAGCAGTAGAAGCAATTTTGAAGAGCCCACTGAGTTGGCCCGTCTACATTATGTATGGTGTGCACTAAACATTTGGTCGTAACGGGCTACTAGATAAGAAATTAAGCCCAGAAACTAGAACAGTATTTCCCCACAACCTGTAACTGTAATGAGGGAGCCTCTTAGTTCCGTCTGAAATTCTTCTCTTTAATTCCCTATTTTTCTTCAGTGCCTCTTAGAGCTTCTTGGATTTGCTTGTTCCTCCATTGAAAGAGTGAGGGGAATATAGAAGCATGCATCATTCAACATTAAGTGACGAATATGGTGGTAAAAATTGTTTGGAATAGTATAATTTCAATTCTAATCAAAATCAATGTTATGTATTGATTTTTCAACCGAAAGGACTCGTCCTGTATTTAGTGAATGGAGAGGATTGGAAGTAAGCCTACAATACAAGGAATGACCCGTTGTCATTCTATGTCCGAACAGGTCTCCTCTAATGCGTGCATGCATGAGGATTCTATCATGCAACCTCCACATCACTCAATCTAAAAGGCCAAAAGTCCAAAGAAGTTATGCAAAAGAGAAAAAAAAATTATGCATGTGGCGTAATCCTAGAGGCGAACCCTAATTGGGGGCGATGAAAGGACTCCAAAAATAGAGAATGATTTGGGTGGAGGGGTCTAATTATCTAATCAAAGGAAGGAAGGTTCTTTGTAGCATTCTACTGGAGCCAAGCTAGAAGGAGAAATGAGCATTTCTTATGTGTCTGGACTTTAAAAGGTTAATATTCCCACTTCTTTTGATGTGAAAGAGATGCCATGAAAGATATGAACTAGGTCATGTCGTTTTGTTGTTTTTCCTTCCCTTTTTCATATTTGGCGGATGATAATTAATACTGTTATCTCAGAACTGTTAAACAGACAGTGATAAAAAAGCTGACTGAAGGGCAATTCCATAGTGTGCTGTAACTTGTTCAGATTTCCTATTTTGTAGAATCCGGTTTCTGTTTGTATGGCAAATATACAATAGTATCAAAATATTCGTGGTATAATACAGTATTCACGAAATGAAAACTAAATAATAAGTTACGATAAACGAGTTAAAGGATCTTTTAATCACATTTTATTTACAGAAGGTCTGGACGAAAAAAATTTTAAAAAAATTTGCTTATTTCATGTGGAATGTTAAACACTATCTTTTTATCTTTATGAAAGCATTTGTTACCAAATAAAATCGGGCAATAAATGAGACATGGTTTGAGGTTGAGGAACTTCTTATCCAACTGCAGCTTGTGTACGGTCTCTAATTATGCCATTATCTGGCCTTTGTCGCTGATAAGAGGTTTTCAGTAATAAATGAAAAAAAAAAGTATAGTGGCACTGGCATGGAAAATTTTAGATGCGGTAAACATGCTTGGTTATAATTTATTATCAAGTAATGATGTTAAACGTGCCTTAATATTATATTTTATATATCCCTTTTTCTTTATGCCTTTCCGTTTTCTTAAAGCGTTGATGGTAAGTTTTCTTTTCTTTTATGATGTAATGACTCCAAGATTCTAAAAAATTCAGATCGAGGTCTAGTACACCGAATTTTATTATTTAGTAATGGACTAACAGCACATTTCAGAATTACAAATTGCTAGGAATTTTGTTGTTGTACTTATTGCTAAATGATGATTGAGGAACTACGTCACACACTTCTGCATATATTATATGTTAGTCTCAATCCTTACTGCTCCTAACTAAGCTGATTGAGCAACTATGTTACATGCGTCTTCATTATCTCGTAGCTTTTTCTTCTCTGTGTGCCAAGCATTGTAGTTTTTCCTCCTCAAAAATATATAATGATAGTGCGAAATGGTTAATTGAAACATTTACCGCATTTATAGTTAGTTGATCGTTTTATATTTCTGCCCAAAAAAATGTATTGAAACTTTATTTTCAAGTATGATGCATGTATCATAAAGATATGCTTCGTAGGCAAATTCATCCGTACTGAGCACAAGGTTTGTGAACTGCGTAACACAAAATGTTATGAGGAAGGTTCCGCTACTAATATTTTATTTGCTTTCAAATGTCAATATTTTGTCATTTAGTTAATTTTTAAAATTTTAAAATTCAAACGTTAAATTCAAACCATTGATCTTATTTAATTTAATGAGCGATGTATTTTCATATAAATTTTGTAAATTTTAAAATTTATTTGATACTTGATCAAAGAATAAAACATGAATATATTAAAACGAATGTATCATAGTTAATAAGTTTCGCTTGTTTTTATAGCAGAATCTTCCTCAAATATTATTTGTATCTCTTGTGGCACACAAACATTAATTGGGTACTAGGTGGGGACATCGAGCTTCGCTCGATATATGCATTTTTGTTATAATAATTTTTAATAAAGTTATATATAATAATTATTTTTGCAAGACCTTGCAATTTTTAAGCTGCATTGATTACATGCTTTTTAAAACTGGAAACCATCTTTAATTGTTAAATACAAAGTTAAATAGAAATTAAACCATGAGTTTCACTGATATATTCATATAGAACAAACTGATGCAATTTAATTATTTTTGGATATTTCTTTTGTGGTAATTTTATATCTCTTTCTTTAAAAGCTCATCTTGCTATTTCTATTACATTGCATTCACTCGATTTGCTTTGTTAGATTTGTGCAGGGGTTATTTATCCACTTTTTGTCTTCACTAACAAAATTGTTGACGTCTTTGTTAAAGAACGTTCATAGCCACAACATTGTTGCATTTAGATATTAGATATAAAGTAAATGAAATTGGACCATAAACTATAAAAGTGAACAACTGAACATTCATACTATTCTTTTAAATGTCATAAGAACCATCTTAATAAGTAGAAGTACACTCTATCATTTAGATTTTATAGATATAAATATAATAAAGTAAAATAAAACTGGACCATGAATTAATATAACACGTATTGGAAGCATTTTCCCACCTAGCGATTATAAAAATATAGGGTGGCTCATCGAGTTTCGCCCGATCCATGAGTTTTTATTAAATGAATTATTATTTTATATTTATGAAAAAATTATTTGTAATTCACTTTTTATATCTCAATAAGAAAAAAAACTGTCCATACTTTGAAGTTTTGAACAATGAAAAAAGAAACCTATAAATCGGTAAGCATATATTTAAATATTTAACTACAGTTTCATATTGTTTTTTCATTATCTTTTGCTCGTGAATCTCTAATGTTACAATAGCACAATATCCATGACAGATGACAAATAAAAGTTTGAGAATTAATAATTAACTTAACAATAAGTATCTTGCAAGTTATCGTTATTGAAAAATAAAAAACTGGGACGACAAACTTTTGTTCATCATAGAAAAGAAAGAATAGGACGATAAACATTTGTTCTTCAAAGAAAAGTCGGTCCAATATATCATTAGTCACATCCATGCTATGACTAATTGTGCTCTGTTGGTCCTCATATCTCTTATACCAGGCTAATGTAAGAAGAGTTAGGATAATAGTATGTGAGAATTTAGTAGGATGATAAAGTTCAAAATGCTCAAAAGAAATATACACGACCAACTAAGAGTGACTAACAACACAGGAGTGGTAATTCAATAAATTGATTCCATAATACCACATTAGAGAAATAATTACCTAAAAGAAATCTTATTCATTTATCTGCAACAAAATTCAAATCATAAAACACTGTCTAAAGTAAAATAGAAAACTAATTGCTAATCTATTTGTCAAAGCCGTTATCTATCTTCATCAGACAACACATCTGATATTGGAATCTCTGAATTATAAAGAGAAATAATCATAACTTTGCAGAATCATAAACGATGCAAAAAAAATTAGGACCTACCGGTTTCATTGTCAAATCAACTATTAACATGTATTCAACCCTTGATCCAGTAATAATAACATATCAACTATTAACATGTAGTCACTCATCTAGATCAATTTGGTATCATGTATGTACTAACTGGTAAGATATCAGTAAATTTTAAATATTATTTTATAATAGAAAGAAACAAAATCTGCATTACCAGTATCTACAACAAAGGAAGAAATATAAGAGTGGTGAATAATTGTAAAAATTTCTTTTTAAATCAATGATCTGTTACCAGTAGCTACAACAATTGTAAAAAAATAGTATATTCGTACCAGTATAAAAAGATGAAAGAGAAAAGGCTTTGAACTCTTCAATGGGCACCCATCGCTGGAAGAAGTAAACAAAAAAAAAATCTATTCTTGAAAATATTATTAAGTGTTAGGTTATATGAATTTTGAATATAAATTTAACAAAATCTGAATTTTATGTAATTTGGACTGGGAGCTAAGATGGAAGAAGCATCAAATAGCAAATAAATAATCTGAAGGCAACTACTAATAAACTAAATCGGAGGGAAAATAATATCGACATAGTTACCTTTTCAGAAGTTAATGTATATTAAAAAAAATAACACTAATGACAGAGTACAGAAAAAAGATCTCGCACAAGAACCCTTATATAGACAAAAGTAGAACAGAAGGAAACCAATCAGTTAATATCCTGTATTAAAAAAGAAATTTAAAAGTGTTTAATAAGGAATTATTTTTCCTGTACGTAACGCCAGATGCAATAAAATAAAACAGCAATTAATGCCATTATTATTGCCATATTTCAAAAGAAATTGATGACATATTTCTTTATGGTGCGTTTGGATAGGTGTGGGAAGAAGGGAAGAAGGGAAGAAGTGGGAAGAAGTATTGGGAAGTGTGTAATTTTGTGAAGAGTTTGGATTGTTTATAATTTTTTTTCTTCCCATCTTCCTTCTTCCTCTTCTTCTTCTCTCATCCAAACGCAATGATAGATCAAAGGAAAGTGTAATCAAACAACTACCCCTGATTCCTGAAAGTAACGTCTAAAAAAAAAAATCTAACAGAAATATCAGTATAAAAAGCCAAAAAAATTTGGGATAAATTAATAAAGGACAAATTAAATACCAATAAAAGTTGCCATAATTAATATTTAGTCATGGTGGGAATTCGCCTTCATGATCGTTTATAAAAAGTTTTCCTAATTATTATATTGGGAAAAAAACATTACCAACAACTATCTATAAAACGAAGATATAAAAAATAAAATTTAACGGGGACAAATTTTCGAGCTTAAATTTCACTACGACATAAAGCAACAAAAAAAATCTATATATATATATTTGTAAAATATCCTCACCGAGTAAATAAGGACAAAATTTAGAGCATAAAGTTTCACTAATTCGAATAAGACAAAAGAAAGAAGAGAGAAATTCATAAACTAAATTACTCTTACCGAGTATAAAAATCATCAAAGGATGGGAGGCTAATCGGAAGCTGAAGGAAATTGAAAAGAGAGGATAGCTTAGTAGAGTAAATCAAGAGGCAATATAGAGCACAGTGAAAACGAAAATTAGGGAGGGCATATCAAGGCGAGAGAGAACGAAAAGGATGTCGAATGGAGAAAGGCCACGGCGACAGAGTAAGGTAGAAAATTAGATAAGGTTCGTTTGTTTGGAAATGAAAAATTGTGCAGGAAATTTAACACCAACAGGTGAGCCGGGTCAATTAAATGACTAAAAGAGTTGCTACAAAAGTATCTACATAGTTATCGTCACAAAACTCAGATGAAAATTGAATGCCAAACTAAACCAATGAAAAAATTGATTGCCGTGTCAGACAAAATTTCAACAAAACAGATAGGACACCCACGCTTCTTTATTTATAATACTGATACTGATGATACCCTGTTTTTAAATACATTGTTTTAATAATTGTGCCGTGCGTTTTAAACTTCTCGTAAAAAAAAAATAGTTATTAGAGAGATATAAGTAGCATGCAAAAATTCGCTGCTCTTTTGTTATTGTCGGAAGTTTTCTTGATAAATTCCGAAAAAATAATATTGAATTTTAATTATATTGACAAAAGTGTTCGGTATTCTACATCCATTTTCAGTTTATGAATATTTTTCTATTTTATAAACATTTAAATAAACTAAACTGGAAGTATAGATTAATTTGTTGCTGACTTGGATATGGTATAATATCAGTTTAGTTCAATTTAAACTTATTTCGTCATCCATCGAATACGGATGAAGCTTAATCATTATTATTTCTAATTTTTGAAGAATTAAAACTTTTTTTAATCAGATCATCAGTTACAATTATTTGAAATGACAGATATCTATAATTTATTGTTTTCACTTGAAAGAAAAGTTGCTACAATATTGTGTCATAAAAGTTTTGAGTACATTTATTAATTTGATCCCACGACTCAAGAATTTTATGCTAATTTTTTTTATGCAAGTGGTAAAATTTTTCCAAGTTTTAATTGCTAGAAAATGATCGATAGACATTTCTAATTGGATTAATGGGTTTTTATGTCACTGTGTAAATTAGGAAATTAGGAATATGTCATTGTTAGATTGCAAATTAGATTTATGCCATCATCAATCAAATTATATAAATTAAAAATATGCCACAATCTCATTCCAGAAAAGATTTAATTTTAAAAATACGATCATAAATGCTATCAATATATTTCAAAAATCCCATATTGTCCTTGTTAACTCCAATAAATCACAGCTTATACGAGGAGGGTTTTTGTTTACATAAAGAAAAGGCTTAATTAAAGGAGAGGAAAACACATTAGGAATGATTGACATGTGTCAGAATGACAAAGTGTTAAAGGCATTTTTTTGGCAATATTTCATCCATTATTTTTTAAAGAAAAGCATTTTGACTAATTTGTCATTTAGTTGATATTTTTGTAATTTCAATTTTTTTGTAGTGGCATAAAACTAATTTTTCATTTAGTGATGATATTTTTCTAATTTTAAATTTTTGTAGTGACAAATTTAAAAGAGTAAAATTGGCAAATCATTTTTTCGGTGGCAAAAACTAATTTTAACTTTTTCGCAGTGGCATAAAACTAATTTATCATTTAGTGATGACATTTTTATTAATTTTAAATTTTCACGTGGCATAAATCTAATTAATTCTTTCTAATTTAATCAATTTCAGACTTAATTTATTGCTAATGCTTCCATCAGCTGAGGATAGAAAAAGAAATGCAGATAAAGGAAAAGTAGGAAATGAAATAAAAAGAAAAAAGTAATTAAAGCGAGAAGTATTCAGCCTTGTACCAGTGGCTCTAAAGACAACTTTTGCATTGAATTCTGTCTCTTTCCCCCCTTCATGCCTCCTTTAATCACACTTGACAGAAGAGAATGTGGAGGCATGCACACTGCTCGCCCCCTTGTGAGTGATCTTTTTAGGAGAGAAAGAGAGAGGTAACCCCACAAAACAACTTTGAACCAATATATCTGAAAAATGCCAGAATTAGGGCTCATAGGCTTGTCCATTTTGGCGATTCCAAATTTAATGGCATCCTTCTGTCTAGCCTTTAATACGATTGCCATTTTTTCTAATCATCCAACCACCTTTTTCTTCAGAACGGGTTTGGATTTTAGTGCATTTAAATGGTCCAATAGCCCCATAATTTGGTCAAGAAAAGTTCTTCAGAATGAAAATTTTGAGTTAAAGAATACTACTAATGAATAATAATAGATGCTATGTATTTAAGCTCGTCGAACATTTCTTCAATACCCAAATTCTAGAGTAAAATAGGTTATATGTTTTGTAATAAGATGTATTATGCTAGTTGTGAAGTTATTGAATACTTAAAGAAACTTATCTGTTTCAACTCAAAAATTAACATAACGTAAGAATCAGAAATAATCAAATATATCAAAGGGAGAAAAATTAAACAAAAAGTAATATTGGTCACCACTAGACTAACAATGTTATGTTCAAAATTTCCAAATTATCAGATCGTTAAAGAAATCTTGATCGATCAATCAATTATAATAATGTTGCATCTGCTGCAATACACAATTTGTGTCCAAAAATAGTAGACAGTACAAATGAAAATTATCATAGTCACAGGAGAAATTTTCTACCGAAGTAGATTTTATTGACGAAATTAAAAACAAACAGACTTATGAAGTTTCAATGGGTATTTTGATCATTTTACAATTAACACCTCCAAGGTTTTAAAATGCGATTTATGCGGTTTAACGGTTAGGTGGTAATCTACCGTTTATCGGTGATAAAACGGTGATAGAACGGATAAAAAGATTGTGCGGTATGAACACAAATTTAGATAAAACGGCGATAAAACGAAAAAAAACAGAGTTTTTTAAAGCTACTAAAAATGATTAGTTTATTGTTTACTAATTTTTAAATTTTCTACCAAACACAACTTAATTTTGGAGGAGTAAGATGACTCAACTATTACAAATTTGTAACTTACAACACAAATAAAAGTTCCTACCGAACATGTTCATGGAAATTAAAATTTCTTAAGGTGAAGACTTGAGAGTTTCAGTGTGAGAGTTAATTAGTGGAAACTAATTGAAATTAAGATTAAATAGGCCTTTGCAAATTATTCTATAATAATATAAAGATCCATTTAGTGATGTTAGTCAGAGTACTAAATTTAATTTAAGAACATATACGTATCTACTGTGATAAAAAAAAAAAAGTTCCATAATGCAACAAAACAATAGGAAATTCCAAAAGCTCCAGTCTCAGTCGGAGTATTTAATTCGATCGATCAAAGTCCTACCCGAAACCAATTTGGTGGGAGCTCCGGTAGACAAGACTCCGAAATGGGGAACAAAACACATATTTTGATTTTCTGTACTCACTTATGTGATTACTTTTGTACAGCCAAAGGTTTGAAGCATTTCATCCAATTGCCAAGGTTTCTACAAGTTCCTGGTTGTAAATGATCAAAATAATGCCTATATACTAGGACAATGTGCAACATTAACAGATCAATAGTTTCATCTGAAGCGCGCATATGCGATTAGTGCCCACCTATTAGATGTTGACCTCTCGTACTGAGAAACATAATTAGTGTAGAGAGAGAAAGAGAAGAAAATCTGCTCTTTTTTTTCCAAAAAAAATATATAATAACAGAGAGAGAAGCTGAGGGGGTTTGGATTGTTTTGCCTATTTGACAGGGTAAGAGGGCAGAAGGGTGGTAAGATGCTTTTATTGAATCACTTTAATTAAAGACTGTTCAGAGGTGAGAAATGCCACACCAATGCCCTCTCTCTCTCTCTCCCAACTTTTTTCATATCTGGTTCTCTATTTTTCAAAGCTGGTTTGGCTGATGTTAAGTTGCTATCTAGTAGCTCTTTATCAACTTCTTTTCGGTCTGCATGTACTACTTGTTTGGAATATGCATACACTTTCGAGACTAGATTTTGTTTGGATCTTCTGTTTCATATCTAATTTCTTGTCAAGGCAAGAAATTGTCCATAATCCTACTGTCGCATTAAATGCATGAGCCATAGCCTTCCTTATTCTTTCCTCTGGTATATTTGTTTTGATCTAGTTTCGGTTGCAGTACATGGCTACAGGATAATATATGCAACTTCAAAATGAAAGTGTAGAAAAATACTTTAGTCCATGTTATTGTTTAGAATTTTTTTTCGTTGCAAAAATTATTATATAACCATAAATAGGTATTACTTTTGTTTTAATTAATTTCCATCGTCTTATTGAAAAAAAAAACATATTCTCGTCTTTTATTTATTTTTTGTTTGGACAGAATCAATGTAGAAAATCACTTCAAATTGGCAATCTTATTTGTGGGTATGCTTTCAAATTTAATGGTGTGTTTGTCACTCACCAAATAAGTCCTTGTTCAAAATACGTTTATTCAAGTTCAAATCAAACATCCAACAATAATTTCAAATAAGCTATTGAAATGCTTACGGTTGTTTCTCCTTTTTAGAGAATTGGGTGAATAAGAAACCCAATTAGAAAAGTGAAATTAGAGGAGAGAGAATTTCATCTATCTCTGTTGCAAATAGTCTATTCACCATTTCATCCAAACATGATGTAATATGTGTGAGAAAGTGCTGCATAAGATCGTATTCTGGATCGAATGCATGATACTAAATAAGAGAAGCAAAGTTGATTAAAGTTGGAAACTAAGAAAAAGAACCGATCATGAATACCAAGCCCGACGAGTAACATCGCAAGTTAGCCATTTACAAGTGTGTGCATGCCAACTTAAGGTGGAGTGTTGAAATATATAAGGTCTACATGTGTGTGTATAGACCGAATAGTGTAGCGTGTGAGAGAGATGAAGAATTTAGACCAAAATAAGTAATGTTTGGACCGAACAGTGAAGCGTGCATCATAGACTCAAGGCAATTCGGACTGAATAGAGTGTATAACATAGTGAAGTCACTTTCTCACCAAATTATGAAGAACAAAGATAAAAAAAATTATTTTAATGAATTACCAAAAATAGCTAGTTGCCTTATATAATTTTTTAATGTTTATTTATTTTTTCCTTCTCCATCAAACAATATATCTTAGAAAAATTACAGAAAAATAAATAAATAAGAGTGCGTGTGTGTGAAGAATATAGGCACCAAGTTGGTGTTGAACCTCGTTAAATTCTCGTGTTCTTTTTTATCAAATTGAGGATAATTTATACTGAAATTTTCGTGTTGACCAATTCTAAAAGGCATGGTTCTTGTGCAATTTCACTTGAATTATGCCTCATCAAATCTAAAACTCAACTTTCCGTTTATAAATGCTGGAATTTTTAACAATATGTTCTTCTTTCTGTGAAATAAGTAGAAATTATTACATGTACAAAGTTGAAATAATTTTTTAAACAATTATTTCTGTGAGGAGTGATGCTGCCGAAAAACAATTCTCGATCGTTGGATTTTGAAATAGCATCACCAACTAGACCACTAAGTAGACATTGACAAAAGAGATGTAATGATGATATAAGTATTTTTAAGATGTCAAATGAAAGTGTTTTTAGATGGAGTAAAATTATAATAAGTACTTAAGGTGTCAATTTTTATCATTTTGACGTTTTCTATTTTTAGTAGTTTATTTTGGTTTTGAAATACATAAGAACAATTTAATATTAGCATTTAATAATACTTCTTGTCAGTTTGTAAGCGTTTTTAGTTTGCTTCTAACGAAGATATTCAATGTACATAGGGGCATTTGTTTGTGTAGTAAGGGGTTGCATAAGTTAAGAATGTCTAAGTGTTTATATAGTGTTATGTAATAGTAATGATTACTCACTTAATGCATGCATATATTCATGTCAAAATAATAAAATGCTCTTAAATTTGAATTATTTAATTTGAATTAGTACTATGTATTATACGTTGTGACCTAATTATTGTTAATTATTATAAAAATTAATTATTAATGATGATAATAAATCATTTTTCTTATTATGAAATATTAATAATTACTTTTAATTAAATATTATAAATAGTATTATTTATTTTATAATAAAAATATATTATTGATTAATTATCTTTAATTAATTATTATTCTCAAATCATTATTATTAATTATTAATTATAATAATTAATATTTATTATTAATTATGATTTGTTAATAGTTATTGTTACTTATTAAATATTATTATTCATTCATTATTATTAATTATTTCTAAGGGATATTGTTGGCAAAACAAAATTAAAGGGACTGGTGCATAATTTATGCAACCTATTTAGGTTGCATAAGTTATGTACCTTTATAGCATCTTATGTAAGATGTGTTTGGTGACTAAAGAATGTATAACTTAAGTTATGCATCTTTTAAGTCACAAATAAACAGGCCATAAACCATAGTACATAGTTTGTGAAATCTTTAACCTGCAAAGCGCGTAAGAAAATAGCATGCATGATCGTATATCTATACTTTAAACTACAAAAAAACTGAATGGAGAACTCAAGTTTGAAAAAGAACCTAATTAATTCTATGTTGATGTATTAAATGGCAGATGGGGTACGTGCATCAACAGTAGATGACAATAAACAAGCAAATAAATGCAGCATGACTGTGCCAGGCTTAGAGGTATGCTGTGCTAGAGCTGGCTGGTAGATTATTAGGTTTGCATCTCGGCCTCCTTTTTACTACTTATGGTGTTCTTCCCTTCTTTCTCGTATGCGTCTCACACCAAATATAGAATTGGTGTTATTATTTGTGGTGTATATGTGTGTTTTGGTGTTTGGTGTACTCAGAGGTTATAACTGCTGCACAACAGAGTCAAAGCGAAAAACACCTAAAAGTACGTCTACTGTGTTTCAGCTTAACACAGCCCCCTCTCCGCTTCTCGTGATCTACCTCTGTTCCATTTTCGTTTTCTTTATTTTTCTATTCTTTTTATATAGACCTCCAAGGTTGGTTATAGCACGTTAATATAACGCCGAAGAATATTTTTTCTTGGACAAAAATTAATGCGAAATTTATTGAAATTGAATCGACAGTGTTAAAGAGGTTTACATTCTCTTAATAGTCTAATACAGAGCCATATTCATCAAAAAGAAAAAAGAAAAGGAAATACAGTGATTAAAATGTTGGAATTCCGAGATTTCCCCCCCTTAATTTTAGTCTTTGATTTTATTAGGGAACATACTTTGTACTAATTTTTATCGATATCTGCACCGTGATTTGCATTTAAATAAGATAAGACATGGAAGAACACAGTGCAGAACATTAAAACATATATTATTAGCAGAATGTTTCCTTAATTAAAACAACTGGATTAGATTAATTTAGGATTTTTCGCCGAATGATGCATGCAACAATGACATGATGTTAGTGGCTCTTGTCTGCTTATCTCTTTGTTTTATACATTATAAATTCTCTCTGCGTCCATCTTTTTCATCTCTAGTGATAACATAGCCTTTAACTTGACATAATGGGCGAGCTTCATGTATTGTCATGTCACGAATTTACAGCAGCTGTGTCCTTTATAGACTTAGTTCTGGTTGAACATGGTCTACAGTTAAATAACTGTAGATGATAATACTTCTACTAAGGGTGCGTTTGGATAGGTGTGGGAAGAAGGGAAGAAGTGGGAAGAAATATTGGAAAGTGTGTAACTTTGTGAAGAGTTTGGATTGTTAATTTATAATTTTTTTTTCTTCTTCCTTCTTCTTCTTCTTTCTTCTAACGATCCAAACGCACCCTAAAAGATTTTCCAATTTCTTTTGGAGGGAAGCTTGAGCTCTGAAGTCCAAAACTTTAATTAAACAATTGGTGTAATCAAATTTGCTGAAACCTAGCGGTCTAGCATGTCACACCCGTTTAGGTGTTAGATCAGATGCCATGCAATTTTGGGAAAATAATGATTCAAAAATGATGAAATTAGGAAACTTGAATTTCGTTACCTTTCACAGACTTATTATATTACTTTCTTTTAAGAAATTTTGGCAAGTTCTTTATGTAGCAATCGATAGTTTCTTCAAGAAATTGATATTACTGTTTCATTTTTAAATAACATGGTTGGAGCCGTATTTTACTGTCATTTCGAGCACAATTACGTTGTCATTATTGTTTGGCTCTATACTCTGCACAACAAACTTTTTTCTTCGAGTAAAAGTACTCTTTTTACATAACCAAACTACCCTTTGAACATCTCAACGCTGCTTTGGAAAAATATAAGGATATTTTGTTTTTGGGAAAAAGATCAAAAGTAAATAAATAATCATAAAAATAATAATTTCCTAAAAGTTAAGACAATACTACTAGTTCAAAAGTACTAGTTTTCTAAGAACACTGGTTTTCTAAATTTCGCTGGTTTAAAACACCAGTTTCTTAGAAGTTATATCTCTAATTTTTAATTAAACGGCCTACATGAAATATTTTACAGATCAATCACTCTATAATTATAAATGAATATTACAAAATTATATTTCTAATTTTTTATTAAACGGCCTGCATGAAATATTTTATAGATCAATCACTCTATAATTATAAATATATTACAAAATTATAAACTATGATTTTGCATTTATCAAATATTGTATGGTAACAGGAATAACATAGTTCTTAACCCATACCTATTTGATATGCTAATAAAATTTTTCTACCATTAATTCTATATATCGTAGACGTGTTATTGAATACTGTGCAAATCAACTAATCATATAAATGAATTTAATGGACTCATGCTGATTTTCTTAGCTATGCGATCGTTTGCAGCCATATTGTTATAGCTGCAACATATATACAATCAAGCGACTCGTGATTTTTCTTATCATACGGCTATGAAAGATATGTGTCATATCGCCTTCATTTCTACTTTAAAACTATTCTCAAACTCGGATCGCATGCAGATTCTTATCTTTTAAGTTAAGCCATCGATCTGATCATAAAATGACCATATTCATACTCAATATGCATCCATCATCATTCATCACTCATCTGTGATAAGTGATTAACGTCGATCAGCTTTTCAATTTTAAACGTTCATATCAAATCAGACAGTTTAGATTGAAAAAGATAGAATTGTGCGATTCGACCCGAAATAACAACACATATATGGACTCGTGCCATATAAGATGTTGATCCTTTTCAGCAGATTGCAAAATCACAGGCTAGATTCAGATTCATTCGACTGCATGTCCAAGATGACAGATGTTGATAATGTCCATTAGTGAGTTGTTGTCTTCTTGACACTTAAATACCATGATATTTATTGACTATACATGCTTGAAAGAGATTTGAAATTTTAAACACCCGTGCCGCTGCCAAGTTATTGTACATCTTTATTATTAGCTCCGTTTGAATAAGGTGTGGGAAGAAGAAAAAAAGTGGGAAGAAGTGGAAAGAAGTATTGGAAAGTGTGTAACTTTGTATAGAGTTTAGATTGTTTATAATAAATTTATTTTCTTATTCCCAAATGGAATCCAAACGGAGCCATTGAGTATATTAGATATAAATTCTAATAACTCATTGTCATTATTACTCGTAAGAGCACGGATTCAAGGGTGGTTATACGCTTCATTTAGCGTGTAAACACATGTTTGTGTAATTTTGTCTCGTTCAATCGTTTGATCAGTTGTTATATATCAATTGCTAGACAAAACAATAATATGTTTTAGCTTTCCATCTAATAATAAAATAAATTGAGCACAACATATTGAACAACACATCTTTATTACTTAACATAATTTTGTTTCTTTATTTGCCCACACAAGACGGTATCTTTTTGCTTGTTATTATAAACTCATTAATAATAATTTGTAAATGGAATGACAAGATTGGACTAATTAGGGAAAATAGTATTGTTATGAAATTCAACCGGACCAGACCGGCTATTCAAGTCGTCTGATCATGAGCCAGCTGCTGGTTGGTTCGAAAAATATCTTAAACATGCCTAAGAAAATCAGTAAAAATCGGTCTTTTAGGCCGAACCCAAATTTTTAATCAAACCGTGGATCAGTACAGTAAAATGTAGAATTTACTTTTTGTTTTTGGGACAGTTTGGATATTTTTACCTTAAGTCGGCTAAATGATTATTCCGATGTTTTTTTTGTTTGTTATTTTTGTACTTCTTTGTCTTCTTTGATTTTTTAAAACTTTTTATTTATAATCTTTTATTGCATTCCTTTATATTAACAATAATCATATATTCATATAATAATATAGTATCGTCTAATTTATCTACGCACTAGTTCGGCCTGTCAAAAATGGTGAAATCATCGAACTAATAATTAACATTATCGTTTCGTTGTCAGTCTTGTTCTCGAAACATTAAAAGACTAATTTTGGTTCAATTAGGCTCCGTTTGGATGGCTTCTTTCCGGAATAAGGAATAAGGAATAACCACTTTTTACCAATAAATTTATTTCTAACCATCCAAACACTTCACAAACTTACACACTTCCCAATAAATTTACCCCTTCCTAATAAATTTCTTCCCTTCTTCCTTCTTCCTACCTTATTCTCAACGCATCCAAACGGAGCCTTAATGTTTTTTTTCCTATGTCGTTTATTATTTCGACCACTATTCAAACTGTAAAAATCATAATTATCGTGTATTATTTCGACCACTATCCATGTGTTTATGATATACCAAAAAAAAAACGCTAAAATTAGGGTTGTTTAGATTAGGTCGGCTCATAAAGGCAAACATTAATCCAATTCATCTTCACGTTCACATTGCGCGCGCACATAGTACTACATAATTAGTAGCACATGAAGGCTATGTAGAAGTTGGTTACTGTAGCCAGCTGATGCACACGGAGCATGCACGAGCATGTACTCAGATCACTCGATGCTGATATAAATTGGTGCAGTTTTGAGTCGAGACATAAGACACAGTATTCAATCGGTCTACTTCACGTGCAACTTTAAGAGGTCCCCTCCTCTACACATGACAAACATTTTAACCATTTCCTTTCTTCTTTTCCTTCTCAAAACATTAATTTTTGCTGTCTACCTTCGTTATATATGCTTTGTCTCATTGTCTGTGCTTAAATATCTCCTTCTCCTCTCCATTTGTTTTGGTATAATGGGACTCAGCAATTCTCAGCCGTCCATGCTAGATTTGGCTGTTTAAGTAGACTGTTTGACTCACGCTTTTTCAAATCGATCGAAGAAAAAGACGAAATATTTGTAAGAAGTAAGAACACTTAATTTGTTTTCCATAAATTATTTATAAAAGAAAGTTTGCAATACAGACGCGGATGGGACGGAATCCAACCCCACATGATGGACGTGGAGATGATAATAAAATTATGTGTGGGGATAGCAATAATATATGATTCTTCGTACTTGTCACTTCCACTATCATCAAAGCTTTTTAAAAATTAAATTAATTGACGATTTTTACCTTGGAAAAACCAATAATTGTGCAGAAGATTTCCCCCCGTCTGAGCTACGTCTGATTCGCAACTTGCATTTTTGGGAGTAGATATGTGAAATTAATGCCCTTAAAATTCCCCCGAAAATTTTGCAACGAGTTTCTAAAATGTTTTTATTTCCTGTCGCACAAAAGAAATAATTAAAAAGTGGCAGAAACAACGACAATGTTGACCGTGTATAAACAAATATTCCGCACTAGAGGTTCTGGTTTCACACAACTGGGCACAAATTAGACTGGTAGCGCCAACTAGTGAACACATTAATTGAGCGTGTTAAATCGGGATGAAGAAATAGAAATGTCATTAGACTGGAGTACTTTTAGATAAAAAGAATTTTGCACATTAAAGGAACAAAGCACTAGCATTCAAGAATCTTCCAAATGTGTTTTTCTAAACCGAACATTACCATTCTTAGGTACATGCTGGCATACTTGCCCATCTGCCTTTCCTCAGGTTTGGCAAATTTTTTGTTGTTGTAGAAAAGTGGTCACATTTGCAGCAAATGTCCTCAATTTAAAACGAACCAGAGCACGAAAAGGACTCGTGAAAGAGAAAGGAAAAGAAAAGTATTGGCATGAGATGTAGAATTTAGTTGCCTCTTCGCTGGGAGGCAACACTTGCATGCAAAAGTGGTTGCCTGGGTTTTAGTTGCTGCCTCTTCTCATCATTACTTTAATCAAGGGGAGATTCTGTTTCTCAGTTAGTTATGATTATTTTTTTTATCTTTATCTTTTACTTTTCCTTTTCTAAGGAAGGAAGTAATTGGAAATTTGGAATGGTAATTGGAATGGCTCCCATCTTCTAGTTCTTCATTTTTCCTCTCCTTTCATATATTTATTTGTTGTTTATACTTTATACAAATATCAAATTTACCACTACATAACACCCTTACCGGAACCAATTAAACCAGACATAATTCGAAAAAATAATTCCAATTCATCAAATTTGCTGACAACCTAGGTGGGAGGCCGTCGTTGGCCTCCTCTTGCCACCACTACATTCTTTTCCCCTCCCTTAGTCATTTTTATTTTTTTTTCTCAGTTTTCCCTCTCTCCTATCTGTAATCCTTCTTTCTTTTAACTTCTTCTCGGTTCTCTTATTTTTGTTGGTCGTTTTGACAGTTAAAGGTAGGTTTTTTTTTTATCTCGCTGAGTTTTTTTCGCTGCAAAACCCTCATATTAATTGAAGAGTCGTTCATGTCACATGCCAAGACATATAAATCTGGTTAGTTGATAAATTGAGGCATTTATATCCCTTTTCAGAATAAGCATAACCAATAAAAACACACGGCAAATATCTATTTTGAAGTTTATGATTATTATAAGCCCGAAGGTAAGAAAAACATAACCATCCTAAGACTTTGAGAAATGTGTAGTCCGGATTTTTGTTGAACAATGATGTGTAGGGAATGTTGTGATGAGATGGAGAGGGAAGACGGTTGATGGGATAAATGATGCATGCAAAAATTTCATCCCAAAAAGAAAATAGTATAAAGGCCTTAGTGTGGTAAGAGAGAGCTCGATAATATGGGAATATATGCGCTTGGCAATTCTATTTTATTGGAGAGTGTAGGGACAAGTTATTTGAAAGATAATTTGTGAAAAACGTTGAGAAAAAGATATGTATTCCGTACCACCATCGGTACAAAGTATTTTTATGTGACGACTCAAGAAATTTTCTACTTGTAATTTAAAGAGGATAAAAATTTGAGAGAGTTCATTCTTTGTACGAAGAAAATAAATCCGAATAAAATATGTAAAATCATCAACACGGATAATATAGTAACGATAACCATGCATCTTTAGAAACGATAGGAGCGGGTCCTCAAAGGTCCGAATGTACAATCTCAAGTGGATAATGACAACGGCTCCGTTTGGATGGGAGCAAGAATAAGAGAATAGCTTCTTCCTACTTCCAAATTTATTATAAACAATTCAAACTCTTCACAAATTTACACACTTTCCAATACTTCTTCCCTTATTCCTCTTATTCCCACACCATCCAAACGGAGACAAGAAGTACTTGAATTAAATGATAATTTGTGAGATTTACCATACAACATTCAGTACAAAGATTCATTTTATGCAAAGAACAAGATAAACAAAATATATTTAGAATATGCAATATAGTAGATGAGGAAGGATGTCCGAGCCGTGCATGCTACAAAGAAGCCAGAGTTATCTCTCCAAAAAAGACTTGAGATTTAGAAGAGGGAGAAGGGAGGCGAAGGTATTGGCCATTAGTAAGTGAAACTTAAATGAAAAGGGCTTTGGTGGCTCGATCCTTAATCGAACAACAAGTAAGAGAGAATTTAATAAGTAACGAGTTGTCGACAAGCAAAATTAGAAACAATCAAAGTAGAATTGTCAATGTGAGAAATGACTATACACATTTCATTACTTGTTTGAAATTGTCATGACAATCAAAAGGATCGAAGGAGTAGAGGTTGCTGAGATCGAACGTAACATGGTGGATTGCACCTGAGTCAATGCACCATTCATATGGAGGATGCGCAAAAATCAGTTGTGCTGAATTTGCTTGATAGCCATGGGTCAGTTGAGAATTTTGTTGATGCTGATTTGACATGGTATCACAGTTGCGGGCATCAAAATGAAAGTAACAATTTCTTACTTGATGATTGGTGCGTCCATAGATTTGACAAGGTGCATGATGAGCTCTCATCTGAGACATAGGATTAGCTGGAAATTTCTGGCTAGGCAGCTGAGTAGCATAATGTTGGAGTTATGTCCTAGAATTCAACAGTTTATTATTGACAGATCGTCCAAGTTGAGAATCTAAATTATAGATCTATGTGTTTCTTTTTTAATTAAATGACAATAATAAATTTAAATCATTCGTAGTCTTGATAATTAACAAGGACCATTAATTATCATAAAAAATTAGTATGTAAGATAAGTGATGTTTAAGTTCTACAAATTATAAGTAATGAGTTATCAACTTAATTGCATATGTGTATGTTACTGGTACATAGCAAGGGACTTGACCCAATAAAATAAATACATGAATTGTGTTATGTGTCATTATTTATTTCATATGAGTTTGATTCTAAGTTTGAGATGGTTCAGCTTTTTCACATAAGGATAGACTCAATAAATATTGTCTAACGTTGATTCCTATACGGACTTTATTTATGTTCCCTTGAATTGTGTGGGAAAAATTGTTCATCAAGAAAATCGTATTTCCCTCATTAGTATACCTAATGAGTGATGATATCTATTGGGTCCCTTGATGGAGTTGGATTGTTTGGCTAACTTGTACAATCAACTCTAGATCAATAAATGTATAATCTACAAGAATGACAAATTCATATCTTGGATTATATAGTGATATCATGATACATAAGAATCAAAATAGGAAAATTATCTATTTCTTATGCATGATTGAAATACTATAAAAGTATAGTATTTATTTATGTTAATTGGAAACCATAATATGTTGCTAGATACCGCTTATGATTATTGGAAATAAATAGCAATTTAATTCCATGGCCAATATGATGTAAATCCGCGAGAGTCGCTCAAATAAAACTTTAACCATATAAAGCATTATTTAATTTATTTACATTGGATATGAAAAGTATGATAAATTAATTAATTAATTATATATCGTTGCGAACTGTTATAATTAATTAAGTCAAAGAGATCATATAGAAATAAAATAATGCATATGGTAATTCTATAATAATTATCAAATAGTTGATAATTAATTATATTAAATAATATTTAATATAATTATGTGAATTATATTGAATATATAGGCTTTAATTTAATTAGCCTGATTAAGCCCAAATATAAAGCAGTTGAGTGGATCTATTGATTAATAGAATTAGTGGATAATTAAATAAATTAATGTGGCACATCTAGGTCCATTATATGACCAGCCAAAAGAGAGCATAATGATCCCCAATGAATTAGGTTTGGTTGTCTATATAAGGACCATTATGGAGAAAATTAGGGAAAGTTTTTTTTCTCTTTTTTCTCCATCTTGAGTCACCACCTTCTTCAAAATTGAGAAATTTTTATTTTTCTAATTTTGCTCTCTCAATTAGTTTCTTTTAGATGCTCGTGTGTTGAGTTTAGATTATTCATAGATTAATTGGTGAATTAATTAAAAAATACAAAGGATTAGCTTTTTCCTCTTTCTTGCTAGTACAAGAATTAGGAATTGGTTAAACCTTTTGATGGACCTAAGAACTAGAAGGAGGAGGTGTTGGAGAGCACGTCATCGATTCCAAACGAGTTGGTCGAGCTTTTTCATTGCGATACGAAGAAAGGTATACGTGATTTTCTTTATCTCTTGCACTAAACTTGGTCTTTCCACTAGATCCTCTTATTAGTTCATTGTTTAATTGATTTAAATGCGATTTAAATTTGTAAATAAGGGCTAAATAAGTTCGTTCATAGAATGAGGCACATGATTAGGGGTTGTGGAAATTATGATAATTGTGGTTGCGTCTTTGTTGAGATGGAGCTGGTGGTCTGTATTGAGGATAAGGTGGCTTGGGTTAAAATGGACATTTAGCAGGCCTTTGAGGGAAGAAAAGAACACGAGGCCTAAGAAACTAATGCTTGTATGAATGCGGATTAGAATTTCGTGAATGAAGATTTGAATAGAGAGCAAGTGGATTTACACCCGAAGGAAAATCTAATGGATTTGGTGCCGCACGAAAAGCTGGAGCGATATATTGTGCATTCAAATTAACTGGTCTCGTTGATCAGCAAGAGAGAGTGTAGATTTGATAATGAGATCAGATCCGATCGAACAATAAAATCCACCACCTGAGAGTTGAAATCCATGCTAAGAACCCGAAGAGTATATGTCATAAGATCACGATCGGTGATGGAAGAGTAAAAAAAACGAGTTCATTGACAATGGTTTGAATTCGCTGTATATACTCAGCATAGGTGGATCCACCCTTGTTGATACCTTGGATCCTATGTTGAAGGTCTATCAAATGCGCCTGAGATGCAAAAATAAGTGCGATGAAGAAGAGATTAGAGTTAGATTGATGTCGTGCAAGAGATGATCCGAGCAAGAAGGAATTCAGTGAGATATGATCACAACCATCCCAGTAGTAACTGATCTTATTTTTTCCATTAGATTTATGTCGTATTAAGCTGAACGGTTTGATTATAGGTGATTGTCGGAGATGGTTGTGCTTGAGCATCAATGAAATTAAAGAGGTCATAATCATGGAGCAATAATACGATTTGAGATTATTAGGATAAAAAGTTGGATTGAGTTACTTTTGTAGAAATTATTAAATTTAGTAAAACTATAGAGTAAGTAAATTGAGTTGAAATTGTAGAATTAACATTTGTAAAAAAAAAAAGATGAATTAATATCCCAATGGACTCTGATACCATGAAATGAAATGATAAGAAGAAGAAAGAAATAGAACTAATCTCAATTATTCATTTGTATTTCTGTGTATTCAATTACAATGTCTCTTATACCCTTTTTATATCAGATACAACATTTTCTAGATCTAATTTATATTGGTTGATGATATTGGGACCGCATCCTATTGATCCTGGCAAGAATCAAGAGAGGCGCAGATTTTGTTATCCAGCACCGCATAATTTCCAATAGTTGCTGATCTGGACGCCTTAATTTGTTGACTCACACATTTATTTATAAAAATTACGATTAGTTTATCATTGTATTGGTTCTATTGGAGATAAATTTTATTTAATTTGGATTTTTTATTCAATCGGAAATCAAGTGATCATGTAATTTATTTTATTCTCCCAATCAACCCTCAATTAATATTTCACTCATGATGAACTTAATTTGAGTTATTGCTAGATACTAAATTGCTAATTAAGTACTTGTAAAAATGCATTAAGTTTTTAGTTCTCGAGTTGAGACATCATGACGGTCATATTTTTCTAAAAAGAAAAAAGACATCCAAGTTATGTATTACAACATGTATTAAGTTTCAATGACGGCAAATGAATTTTGTAATTGAAGTTTTTTTATGCTCCTTAGTATAATGTATTTTTTTAATTATTATATATATTTATTTATTAGTTCGGATATTCATAATTATTAAAAAAAATTGTTGTAGACATAGAGATCTTTTTTAAAAAATAATAATCGCATCAAAAGTAAGCCAGTACGTTTTGATCCTAATCCATATTTTAACTTTTCTCTCAATTCATATCTGCAACCGTCATTAGCTGCTAATGTCTACGATACAAATGATCACAGCTTAGTAAGAATACAATATTTAGAAGCCGGTTCTAAGCAATATCGTTTGTTTTAATTTTTTATGATTTTAAACTTTATAAGATTTAAAGTTATTCGGAATAAAAATTTTTAATCCTAAACGATCAAGAATAAGTTTTTTGTCATCTAGAGTGTTATTTTTAAGTGGTTCAACATCCGGATTAAATTCTTATTCCTAAGGTATTTGGATCATCTTTTTAATCTAGATTAAGAAGTGGTCCCAACTATTTCTTAATCCACATTAAGAAGATGATCCAAACACCCTAGAAATAAGAATTTAATCTAGACATTGGACTACTTAAAAATAACACTCTAGATCTCAAAAAACTTATTCTTGATCGTTTAGGAATAATATTTTTTAGTCTGAATAACTAATTCTAATTTTATTCAGCAAACGGAGTCTATTATATTATAATTGTGTCCAGCTTTAAATGTTTTTTTGGATCCGCTCGGTAACGGCCCATCATCCAGACGTCCGAGATTATCAAAATTTGGAGTAAAAAAACGAACTTCAATTTGACTACTAAGGTACGTCGCAGAAAAGGATAAATGTACACAGTATGAACAGCTTATTTTTATTAATTACTAGTTTTGGCACCTTGTTCACACATCATTCATGGAACCTTAGGGAGGAAGCACATCTCCTCTTCACCCACCTCTTTCTTTTTTGTCTCCAGCTGTTTGACTGCAGTCAAATTTTTCTTTCCACCATGGCAGCGTCGTAAATTTTTTCGACCGGCCTATTCCTATTCCCAACCTTTGTACCTCTTTATTTATGTTTATCTCTATATGATGAGAAATCAATATTCTACCGTAATAAATAGTCTTTCTTTCCTTTCCGTTGGCTGTATTTCATCTTGTTTTATTTGTACTTCAATGACTCCACTAACTTATTTCACACAAATACAATGCTACCAATAAAATGCCATGGTTCAAATCTTTATACTAACACCCTGACAAAGTAAATCTATTGTAAAAGAAAAGGAAATATAATGTTTGTATTAAACAAACTAGCAAGATTCTGCAACATATAGTTCTCTGGTCCTTTTTTCTTAATAGAAAAAAAATATCAATAGGAAAAAACATGGAGGGATATAAAGAAAAGGTACCATAGGGGTGGGCCTTTGGGACATAAATAAACACTAAATAGTAGAAACACAAGATGGACTTAAATTAGATCCTTTTTCAGTTGGCATTGTAGGCTGTACAGAGCTAGAACTGTTGTGAAGTGACTACTTATGCAGTATTCTTGCCCCTATCAGACCCCTCTTTTAAAAAAATGTAGGAAAAAAATTGAGGGCGTAAAATTTTTCAAGATAAACATGCTTCTCATCCTCATCTCACCCATATTCAACTCCATAGCCTGAGCTGCCCACTAAGATCCAATTAATATTGATTATATGATAAAAACTTATTTATTTTTACTGATATAATGAAGGATTGATTTCAATTTTTCTACCTGTCTATCAAGTTTTACTCCTATATTCTGAATGCATAACATGTCAATCACCTTAGACGTTATAATCATTTGAATGAGTATATAGTTATAAACATTATAATTTGTATTGCATAAAGAACTTTTAAATCAACGTTTTATTTAGTTATTTATAGGTCTGAGGAAGTTCCAATTTCCAAAGCTAAATTATATTATTATATATTTGTCAAAAAGTTCAGATTCAACCTATTAATTATTAATTATGTATTAACGTACGTCAAAAGATCACAATAAAGATAGACCTTTTCTAATCTCGGTTCTTTGTTAGGGTTTAAGGAATGTTAACAAAAAGGTAAAACGTGCTTAATTAAGTGAGGAGAGAGAGTGTGTGTTCTCAGAGGGGAGGGATGGATGTCTTTCTCAGTACACAGATCCCCATAGGAGGCATTTTATCCAGCATTTCTCTGGGGGAACTCATTCTTTTTGCTTAGTTTAAAGGGACAAACACTCTCGCACACTCACATCCTCGCTCGCGCACACACTCATTCTCATTCCCTCTAGTGCTTTTCCTCTGTTCTTTCTCTCTTTCTCTGTCTAACAAGATACCATGGTTTGAAGTTTGAACACAAAATCCAAAGGCGAGGAGAGAGAGAGCAACCACGGTGCTTGTGCATCATTAGCTTATGTACTCCCCAATGATTGATCCCTTCTCCTCTCACTCTACACTCTCTCACCTCTGTTCTATCTCAGATTAGTAGAAGATGAAGTCTATCAGTGCAAATAATAGCAATAGTAATTGGTTGGGTTTCTCTCTTTCCCCTCACATAACAACAATGGACGCCGGCCAAACCAACGATCAAACCCACCACCACCACACACACTCTCACGCACAAACCCACCAACCCATCACCTCTCTATCCTCAGCACCTACTCCGTTCTTGCCTTATAGCTCTGCTGTTGCTACTTCTCTCTGTTATGGCTTTGGAGACGCAAATGCAACCTACTATTCCCACATCTCATCCATGCCTCTCAAATCCGACGGCTCTCTATGCATCATGGAGGCTCTATCGAGACCTGATCAAGAACAAGGTTTGTCTTTCTTTTGTTTCCTATGTGCCTATATGTTTCTAGCTTGCAACAAAAAAGTCACCATCTTATCCATTTTTCCCTTTCTTTGTTATAGGAATGGTGCCATCGCCATCACCAAAGCTAGAAGATTTCTTGGGTGGGACTCACAATCAGTATGGTGGGGCCAATGATAGAGAAGCCATGGCACTAAGTCTAGATAGCATGTATTATAGTGAGAACCATGGTGCAGAGCACCACCACCATGTCCCATATTTCCAGCCATTGCAAGAGGGGGTTTGCACCATGCTTGCTACTCCTGAGATGTACCACACCTCTCTGGTTGAAGAACAAATGGGTGCAACTGAGGTTATCTCCCCTTACAAGAACTGGGGTTCTGTGGGTTATGGGGATTTGCATTCACTAAGCCTCTCTATGAGCTCAGGCTCTCAGTCGAGCTGCGTCACCGCTATGCAAAACGGTGCAAGTCAAGCTGCAGCAAGTGAATACAACATGACCGTTGATGGAAGTAGAAAGCGGGGAAGTGACAAGGGGAGTCAGAAGCAACCAGTGCATAGGAAGTCTATTGACACCTTTGGACAGAGAACCTCTCAGTACAGAGGTGTTACAAGGTAAAGGGAAAATCAATCACACCTTATTTCTAATTTTATGCAATGCAATGCCGGATAGAATATGAGATAAGATTACTATTTTCGGTGCAAGCTTTATTGTTTTTCTATCGAAACAACTGGGGCAGCAATTTTTACTTTATCTATGTTGCATTGTTTTTTTATTTGTGAAAGGCATAGATGGACAGGAAGGTATGAGGCACATTTGTGGGACAATAGTTGCAAGAAAGAAGGCCAGACAAGGAAGGGAAGACAAGGTATAAGCTTAACTAATTCATGGTACTATTACTGATGTTGTTATTCCATATTAGCCGACCTTATATGCCAACATACAAAAAGGCAAACAAAAACTTACTATTATCCTTCTTTTACATCTTGTGGTGGCCTGATATAAGTCTTTTCTAATACTTTTTTGAATTGTTTTGCATGGGGATGCTAACACCGAATGCAATAAACATGTGCTCCTTGCAGTTTATCTTGGTAAGGCTTGTATCCTTTACTTGACTTTTTTCTAGCAATTATTTAAGATATCTTGCAAGTGAAAAGTACATGTTAATTAATAGACGAATGTGATTAATTAATTCGTAGGAGGCTATGACATGGAAGAAAAGGCTGCTAGAGCATATGATTTGGCAGCCCTGAAATACTGGGGGCCTTCTACTCACATTAACTTTCCTGTACGTTTGATTTCAGCATTACGAGGACTTGAATGCAAATGTTCTTTTTTTTATCTTCCCTGAACAAGTGCTGTGATGTGTAACTTTTACAAATTACAGATTGAGGATTATCAGGAAGAATTAGAAGAGATGAAGAATATGGGTAGGCAAGAATATGTTGCACATCTTAGAAGGTATACATTTCTAATATATATGAAATTATTGCTTATTTGTTTTCGGAGTAGAAATATTAATCCTAAACGATCAAAAATAAATTTTTTGAAGGTCTAGAGAATTATTTCTAAGTGCTCCCTATTTTGGAATAAATTTTTATTTCTAATGTGGTTGGATCATCTTCTTAATTGGGATTAAAATGTGGTTAGAATAACTTTTTAATCAGGATTGAGAAAATGATCCAAACACGTACATTATGAATATTAATTTATTTCAAAGTTTGGTCCATTTAAAAATAATTCTGTAGATAAAAAAAAAATTATTCTTGATGTTTTAGGATTAATATTTTTTATTTCGAATAACTAATTCTAATTTTATTCTTATACGGTCAAACGCCCTAAGTGAATATAATAGTATTGATTTTACTGTCTCTATATTTAATATTCTATATCAAAAATTTCTTTTGCAGGAAGAGTAGTGGTTTTTCGCGTGGGGCTTCAATATATAGAGGAGTCACAAGGTTTGAAATAAGATATATAATCAAATCTTTTTGGTATTGCTCTTTCTTTTATGGAATTGTAACATGTTCCCTTTATTTTTCTTTTCAGGCATCACCAGCATGGGAGGTGGCAAGCCCGAATCGGTCGGGTATCAGGAAACAAGGACCTTTACCTTGGGACATTTAGTAAGTTAAATATTTTGATAATTGCATGATTTTTTTGGTATTATAATTTTAAAAGGAAAGCTAAGATGTTCATCAAATGAAACTTGAGAGGGCATTTAACACCTTGTTGTGCAGTTATTCATGCTGGATACTTTTTATCTTGAAAACTATGGCCACGAAATGTAACTAGGAATATATGTCCTTTCACAATCATAAAACCTTAGCCTAATGATTTCTCATGCTCCTTTCTTTCAAAGAAAGAATGTCTCGCTGCCAAACTTCATGCTTTTGATATATTGCATGGAACTTTATCCTAAAGTTGTATAACACCTTATACGTTCCTTTTATAAGGCTGATTTCAAACAGTAACCTCAACGCCTTTGTTTGACCGTCTTATAATGGTCTTCACATACTAAAGCATACTTCAAATCAAAAGTATTCAGCTTTTGATATCATTGGTTCATATATGTCTGAACTTATTATTGGTCTCATAACTAATTTAATGCTTATGCAAAGCATTGATCAAGTATTTGACATGATAATTGATGAATTGATAGGTACACAGGAAGAAGCAGCAGAGGCATATGACATAGCTGCTATAAAATTTCGTGGTTTAAACGCCGTGACTAACTTTGACATTACACGCTACGATGTTGACAAGATTATGGCCAGCACCACTCTTCTACCTGGCGAGCTTGCTCGCCGTACTAAAACCCAAGAACTACCATGCAATGGCTCATTGATCCAGCAGACTGACAATAACCAAGATCTTGGTTTACCAAGCAATGAAGAAGAGACCTCTAACAAAAACCATGACATGAACCATACAGTTTCTGATTTGGGTGAGAGTCGGGCGGGATCATTTTTGGTTAATCCGAATCTAAACCCGACTCGTGCTGCAGATGAGAGTGGTGAGATAAATTTGTCTAATGGTTGTCATAATGGTGAAGGGAGCCCCGAAAGAGGTGGTGGGCTCGCTATGTTGTTCTCCAAACCTGTATCTAAGGTCATTGATCAGGCTCCTTTAGGCCAATGGATGCCCCCTGCTCAGGCCAGGCAAGCAGTCTCCATTGCACATTTACCGGTTTTCACGGCATGGACCGATGCATGAGATTGCAAATGTTAGAACAGTGGTTAGTTTGTTTTAGGGGATGATAGGATGGATTAGCTCCAGTCTCTTTTACCGTCTTTTCTTTTCTTTTGGAAGATTAGTTCTGTAATAGCAAAAGCTGAAATGGGTCTCTGTCCTTCTCCTTCCATTGGATCTAACAAGGTTTAGGAGGAGGGATTTTGTTTTGGCTCAGAGACCTGTTTCACGCTCCCTCAGAAGTTGCTTTCTAATTAATTTCCAATGCTATTAATTTGCAGCCTGTTTTAGCTACATGTATCTGTTATTTTTTTTTCGGCCTCCTCTAAAAATATATAAATTATTGCTAAATTATCGATTAATAAATAATTACAAACTGAAATATTTCCTCATCAACGCAGAAATCCTAATCTACCACTATAATAAAAGTGATAACATTCCTCTGCTATAGAGCTTTGTACCGTTGGATCAAAATCAGTGGTCCAAAATGCAGTCGCTTTTTTTTTTTGGGCATTCACATTATAATTAAATAATTATACAAACACGCTGCCATCACAGTAGTGTGTGAAGTTTTCGATGCAAATCCAATAATCCATAGATCTTTGAGTTTACATCAACACCAAAAATTCTTTTCATCAAGCAGCTATGATGGTAAATCAGCTTCAAGTCTTTCTGTACCAGCTATGTAACAGCTACTATAGTAGCGTTTCAAATCAATACTACAGTTGTGTACCTGCTTTTATGACATTGATTGAAGCATCGGTACCAGTATCTAGCAACCGGGATTTCATGGCAACAAATCTATACACCCTCCATGAATCATCTCCATTTCGTACAAACATAAATGCTTCTCAGTTTTATTGATACTGGAGGTAAAGTGCTCTTTGAAAAGGCCTTATAGACACGTCAGCAGAGAAGCGGCGTTGACCGCCGATGTTTGACGAGTGAAGCGGGGGAGAGAGAGAGAGGGGACTGCGAAGAATCTAAAACTTGGATTTGGTTTGTCTCTATGCTGTTTAAATGCGAAGTGACCCCATCTGTCAGCTGCGTCTCTGCCATCACTCTTCTCGGAAATTACAGAGGCTACCCCTGCCAAATTCGCTACGCAACAACACGAGAGGTCACAGAGAAGTCACAGGCCTTGACAGCCCTCAGTTGTGCCACTGACTCGTGGGGTCACTCAGCTGCGCTTGACAAGTGATTACCCGGTACAGTCAACACAGTTCTGACCAAGGAAGGGGGATTTTTATTAGCTTCTTGTGGCTCTCAAGGTGTGTTTATCGTGTTGTTTGTCGGTGACATGTTGGTAGGATTATAAGTAGGCTCTTGAGTCGCGTTCGAGATCGATCATGATTTTAAAATCGAAATTAGTTGTCTAATTTGATTTAATAAAATTCGATTTAATTTCAAACTCGACTCGTTGCGAATTCTACGTATTTGGTAACGGTTTTGAGACCAACTTGAGTTAATGCTGTTGTAAAATAAGTGGAAGAAAGAAGCATAGAATAATATATTAAGAGCAAATAAGATAATTATTCTCGATCTCAATTTCAAAATTTTTATTATCTCTTTCATCCATTTACACAAGTTTATTATGCTTTTATTTATAAGCTACAAGTGAGACATCATATAATAAGCAATAAGTGAATAGTGGGAAATATGTTAATAAATGGATAGTGGAGAATATGGAGATAAAAAACTTATAAAAAAAAATTAATTGGGATAAAAACTTGAATAAGAAAAAAATAGTACAGTGTGTACAATGTTTCTCCTCATTTAGATATCGTCGTATATTCTTCGGTTAATGTAGACTTATTAAAAATTTGAGAGTGTCGCATTTACTATAGGTGAATACGTTTCATTATAAATAGCATTATATATTTGGGTAAAATCTTGTACTATTAGTCTTGTTTTATATCTCACAATCTAATTTTTTTCATTTATTTTAATAATAAATATCCATTTGTAACCTTTAGGGTTAATATTTTTTGGCATTTAGACTACTGGTCTAAATACTTGATTTTTGTCAAAGTAAATTTAATTCAGCTTGTTGTTTGTCATTTTTGACACATTATCCACTTCTCTTATAATATCATTAGCTATAGCAAATGCAAAAACTTCATCAATATGAGTTTTATTTCTACTCAGTATTGCACTTTTTTATATAATTTATAGAAATATCATAATCATTTGGTACTTTGATTTCTTCTATAATTTCATCAATCTCTTCTGGAATTTTAGTTTCTTCTTAAACTTTATTAATCTCTTCTAGAGATTTAATTTCTTCTATAACTTTATAAACCTCTTTTGGAATTTTATGAACTTCTTTTGGCTACAAATGAGACATCATATAATGAGAAATAAGTAAATAGAAGAGAACATGGTAATAAATGGATAGTGGAGAATACCTTTACTACTTATAAAAACACGCACAGAAAGGTCTATCTAAAGTTTGAACCAAAATGAGAAAACAAATATTTTCTTGATGCAATATGGACCGTCCATTTTTATGATTTGATCAAATCAGTGGTGTATCTTTAATAATGAGATAAAATGTTTAAACCTTTCATTTAGACCGTGTTAACATCTGCACGGATGGTTGTTTTCTTTTCTTATTCTTTCTTAATTTGTGCGCGCATAAAATAAAAAATAAAAATAAATCAACCCTCCCTCACCATACCAAAATTTCCATCTAACAAAATCACCTCAAATTTTATGTTTTATTCCCACACAGTCTGATGGGCTCGTTTGCTAGTAGAGATAAATAAGTTGTAGAGAATACGAATATGAACAATCTACAAATTCATTTAATTTTATAACAAATATCTAATAGATATCTAATGATTAACTCAAAAGGAAAAAATAATTGTGGCTTAGTTCAGATAATCCGAACTATTTGACATGACAGTTTAAAATTAAAAAAGAACAATTTAGATTCCAACTAACTTGCTTAGATTGTTTTTTATAAATTTGAAATTAAGAAAATATTATTAGATATCATTTTCGGTGTTTTTTCTATTTCTCATTTTTTGAAACGCATTATTTTTTTAATCTTTCTTTAATTTATTATTCCTTTCTTTTTAAGTCTTCTCCTTTGAAAGTTAGTAAGAATGTTTTCTAACCAATTTGTTTTGACATGCTTTCTCGTGGTAGAACTCCAGAAATGACAGTTTGAAATGTCTAATTAACACATTATAGTTAATCAGACAACGATTTGGAGAGTGATTCAAAGAATGCAACAATTCACAACTTCGCTAGCACTTGAGCACCAAGTTTCTTTCGCTTGAAAGCAATCCTGGTGATGCTCATTTCTGAGCTAGCAAAATTTGTCGAGATCCTAAAAAAATTTGCTACACAATGTGCACAAAAATAAGCTGAGCTAAGACATGCATAGCATAGATCAGTAATGTGTGAAGCTACTCCTGCAGTTCAATATCTCATATTCTAACTAAGGCGCTTTTTTTTTTAAACATTGAATTTCATTTAATTTAATTTCATTAGAAATTTCCTATCTAAATGGATGGATTCTATGTTATTTGATCGGAATTTTTATATCATTAGACCCCAATAAAATCTTGAGAAATCAATTCTAATTAAATGAAATACCACGTAAAAATTATTTTGATCAAAGCCTAAATTTTCAGATAATAACCAACGTAAAAACATTTGTTCGACATATTTTGATAGTTTTAATTGATTTGGAGGTAAAGAAAGTGTGTTTAAAGAGGTATAAGATTCTGACTATGAAAATTTTCTAACTATTAATCATTCAAGTTTGTTAAAAAAATTTAAATAGTTCAATTTTGATGGATATACATTCAAATTCACTTTAATTTTACTATTAATAATTTTCTCATGTCTGCACTTGCCTAGTCATCACATGGTCCACATCAGAGCATCAAATATAACTAGAAGAAAAAGCCGACCCATCTATTAGTAGTCAGAAAGTGAAATAAATGGGCTTGATTGATGGCCCAATCCAGAACTGACAGTACCTTGAAAATTTCATTCTTGCATTGGGTTTTTTCTGAATGCAAGTTTTGTATTATACTAGCTTTAATATCGCGCTTCGCGCGATCAATGTGGATCTAAGGTGGGCCTATTATCATAGAAATCTGCCTTATTATTTTTAATAGAAATAAAAATATAAATCTGAACAATACATGAATCCTGTTTGAGAACAATTTTACGCATGCACTATTGTTGATATAAATTCAATATCAGATCTATAACAGCTAATTAGTCCCAAGATACATAATCACTAAATTTCTACTCTAAATGAGATCAACTAAAAATATTCAATTTTCTAAAAGGAGTCTCCAAGAAGGGAGATTTATATCAAGCAAAAAGAACTACAATTTGAAGCATCATTGAAAGTTAAACAAAAGAGAACAAAACAAAAAGTAAAACAGTAGACTGAATCGAATATCTAAGGTACATAGTGCATACCATAGAAGGCAAAGCTCATCTCTATAATCATATTGCCATCTATGCTAATGTCCTGCAAAGTTTGGATATTTTGAGCTAATTTGATTTTTAGTCACCTGCATAATAAATAGAAATCATAAAAGACAAAAAAAGAAAGAGTGACAATATTTAAAATTTGAACCTAAATAGCATCAATGAAGAGCTACATGAAGAAATTTCACAACAGTTTAGGTGCTTGTCGTTGTCGACGTCAAATTTGCTGTCTTTTGGAATCCTAACAAAGAAAAATAATGTGTATAGTATTGAAGTTTAGGACAAAACACTAAGTAGCCCTTATATGGATTTGTTGACTAAATCATGCTCCAAAAAAATCAATTTATATTGACAACTAACATCATAATTCACAGTTTTGTTTCAGCTTAGTGGAGTGAGACCAAGTAGTACAATCATCCACCAAAAAGTGGGCATCAAGTTCGCTGCTGAGTCAGATTTAGGCATTGAATAAAAAAAAGATAAGCTTAAAATTCTAAATTAAATCATATTAAACAATTTACTTTTTTGTTCTGTTGAGTGATGGATCCCATTGGACAAAGATAATGTACGTTGTACCACGTTACTGCAGCTTTCTCACAGCAAGCAACATATTTCATCTTTTGCCAACACCAAGGAGGAATAGGTATGTTTCCTTTTGCCAACACCAAGGAGGAATAGGTTTGTGAAACATACCTAAAAATTAGCGGGTTGCACTCTAGGAATACAAATTAGAAGAAGCATGCAGGAAGCCTGACCGTGTTTGTTTGACCCTCATCCTTGATTTTCTCCAGCTAATTAGTGTTTTCTATTTAATAATTTTGTTAATAAATGTATAAATAATAAAAAACTGAAAATTAAAATTTGCAATTTGGTAGCTGAAAAATGCAAATGCTTAGGCAAGAAGTTTTAGGCACTGTAAGTGTAATCAGAACATATGTATTTTGTCAACAAATTATCTCAAATTTAATTCACATGGATTGATCGAAACATACCAAAATGCACATATGCCTTAACGACATGTTTTGATTTAGATGTCAACAGGAAATATTTGTAATAAGTACTAAGAAAAATGCAAAAAAAAAGATATTACCGATAAAATAAAAGTATAAAAGTTAGTACCTTCAAACTATTCAATTTGATATCTAATAGCGGCCTTGGCAATCTTCTTTATTTCTTTGCTCGACTGTTAACATGCCAACTCTTTCTTGGCTTCTTAGTCCTTAAGTTTGGAAACTGGTAAAAATAAACTAAAACAACTGACATCAAAAATATCAAAAGCTAAGATAACATTGGGATTTATGGTATCCTAAATATCCATGATATTAATTGTATGTTTGCTTTTTTTTTTTGGTCATGTGTGTTGCAAGGTACCCTTCAAATATAGACATATATAGCCCATACAAAGAAGGATACAAACTGATATATTTTTTTTTTCAGACATCTTGAGTTGTAGCTTTCTGGTACCAACACAATATGAGAGACTAACAATACATCTATTTTATGGTACCGAAACAATATTAGAGACTAAAATCAATAATGTGTATTCCTTGTGGAGGGAAAATTCAATGCTGAATATAAAAAAGAAAACAACAAAAAAAATGAAAAATAATACAAAGGGAAGCTGTAGCATTGCATGGACTTGAAAAATAGTTTGACACCATCACGTAAAAGAAATACCTTTTTGAGATCTATTATTTGAAATACCTAAATGTAAAAGGCCAACAAAAAATATATAGATCATTTTACTGACTCAAAATACTTAACCAACAAAACTAACTTCAGTAAAAGAAAAATCATATGTCTTTTGGAAGCTAAAAATAACATTTTATTTCACATGCCAAAGTATTAGTATTGACTAATAGGACCATCTATAATATGCATAATGACCAATCATCAAATGATCCAAAGAAGTATTACATTTTTCGTAAGAACGCGCTCTATATTCCAAATTTGCACACTGTATTCCAGATTTGCCCCTACATAATATAAGTAAGAATTTTAATCCCATGCAGTAAATAAAAAAAAAGAGATGATGTTGTATATTATTCAATAAAAGACTTTTTAATAGCAACTGGAAGGAAAAAAAAAATGCTATCTGACAAATCTCAATTGGATGGATAGTAAATATAGAAAGGCCTTAAGTTGAATACCCAAGCATTATCTCTTGCCTCAACTTCCTTCCAAGCATTATCTCCTTCTTGATTCGTTGATTATTGGCTTATTGCAAAAAGCCTGAACACTGTCAGCTGGGAAATGCATAAGAAAAACTTGTTTTTATAAGTATAATAAAAATAATAATAATAAGAAATAAGAAAAACCATGTTGAATTTTTGTTAGTTTTTTTCCTTCATACAATATGTAAATTAACATGATTACTTTCATAGAAATGAAAATTTTATTTATTTGAATACCTTCTGTCATCGGATCCATAATGAACTGCCAGCCCTAGGAAAACTGTCCCGAGTTTCTTGGCTTGCATTCTTTAACCCATTTCTAACTATTGATATACACTTCTTAATAGATCCATAAAGCTTCTTTGTAGGTTCTTGCAAAAAAGCCAACACATACTGAATCATAAAAAAAAGTAAATATATAAAAGTAAAAGAACATAAAACTATTCTGATATGCTTTTATTCTGTAAAAAATTTCTATAACAATTCTACAGTTTTTAAAAACAATTCTTAGGGGATGAGTCTTTCCTCATAGTAGGTCTATGAGGAAAAATTGATCCCCTTAGGCAAATAATAGCTACAGTTTTGTAAACCAGAAAAAAAAAGCTTATAGCAAAAATTATATAATCAATAGTTAATAAAATATTCTAACCTTTTGTATAGGCTGATTCTGATGATAATGGGCTAATAAACCTGAAAAATTAATGGAATTTGTTAAATAATTTTGAAAAAAAAAGTGTTGCGCTACCAACAAGCTTTACCCTTACATCTTTGGCACTAAATTTTGCATGTTGAGAAACCATTTTGTTTTCCTTCAAGCATCAAATTGGAACTAAATAAAAATTGAAATTACTAATTGGCAGATTGAAGAGGAGATGAAGTGGAAACTAAAAATCAAACAAATTAAATTAAAAAACCACAAAAGATCTTTAAATAAATCAGTCCATGAAAAGAAATACCAAACCTGGTAATCAATCCACCAAGCTAAATGCCAATATGCCTTGCTTGAGATGATATAATTTCCAGAAAGAATTTACCACCTGAAACAACATTTTGAAAAATCAAAATAATGGAGATTGTATTTGGAGGTCCTTTATCTGTCACAAAAGAGGAACGAAGGTGGAAATGAGAAAAAAGAAGAAGAAAGTTTATTGTGATCAAGAGGAATAAACATAAAAAAAATAGAGCAACAGTGAGACATCAAAGAAGAAAGATCGAAATGAAAATAGCACAATCTCACCCTTACATCCTTAATTTCGTTTTTCCAAAGTAGATGTGTCGGCTCCGATCAATCTCTCCAGATTTGAGGAGGAAAAGGAAGAGAGAATCTATTTAGATGCAGTAAAAATGATTAAAGGTAGTCATCTCCATTGCCTCAGAGAAAACAAAGGGAGGGCTAACTATCCTATCTCCTTCCCTCTCTATGGTCCATGAAAACTGCCGCTCACTCTCCCTCCCACTTGCTCTAGTCTAGGTTAGTCCGCCTTTTCATTCCTTTTCTTGTTTCCTTGAGAAAAGTGGGAGAGGCATCGAGATGATCGACAACGGTGCGAGCAAAAGAATTGAGAAAGAACTTGAGCACATCGACAGCGGAGAAAATCACGAATCTGATCGGAATGGACCGCTGAGATTAATTGCTGACGTCACTTAAAAACACTGTAGAAAAGAACCCTGGAATTGGAGTATTTTTTGATAGAGTGGTCCAGTATACAAAATAGTTCCTTGTTTGTCTTTTCTGTTTAATTTATCTTGTATTATTGCCCATTTGTTAAGTTTGTCCCCATCTGAGTTTCCTATATGCTAACTTATCAAGTTGGGAAATGGGCAGTTTTAATAAAAAAATATATTTTGGCAGTAAATATTTTGCATATGCACTCGTTCAGTTCAGTAAAAGGGAAACAGAGAGAATTTAACCAGTAGAGAACAACCACACATTCTTAGACGTCTAATAAGTGCTGAAGCAAAAGTTATGATAAAACCATCAGAGTTTTCACAGGTACTCTGAGGAGCTTGTCATTTTCAATTAACTTGTAAGTTCTCTGTGTTTATATCTTGTGAAGAACTGTGGCTTAAATTAAGCAGGATGGTCCCGGGAAGTGAGGATTGCAAATTAATGAGACAGAAGATTTTAATAATGTGGATCCTTGTCATGCATTAGGAAGTACTTTGATTCTAGTAATACAGATTTAGGAACATAAAAATTTGACAAATTTTATTTTCGGGATAAATTTTATAACCGAGCTTAAATTCAAATAGTTGATCGTTTAGATTATGAACAAAAATTAAGACCCAAGTACGGTTTAAAATTTATGTCCACCATATAACTACTCTAAAAATTTTCGTGCATTACTGCATTCGATCAACGCAAAAAGGGGGGAAAAACAAAGAAAATCAATTTCTTGTAAGATACCAGAAATATTTTTAAAAAGTAGAACTATTTGTTCAAACTTTTTGTTTTAGAATTTAGGTGTCATCGATAACAACTTTACTCGATGATTTGTAAATTTTAAGCAGGGTTAACAAAAGGCTACAAGTTTACCCCATAGTACTGTATATAAGTTTGGGTTTCAGTATGTATTTTTTTTATTGGCCTTGTGCCCTTCAATTAAAAAAAAAAAAAAACAAGTGTGTACTTCTTATTTAATACTATGTCCATCATACATCAGAAAGCACTTTATATGCATATACTATTTTCCGATGGTATGGGGGATCTTTCAAAATGAATTTTAGCCTGTCAATTATGATTTAAAGATCCAATATTAATATATATATATATATATATATAGAGAAAACCTATTGTGCATACTAATGTATTGGAACTTCAATGCATACTAATTTAGATCGTTGGATCTGCTGCAAGATCCGTGCAGATCAAGTTCGCTCGATTAAAAAATTAAGATGCGCCTTCTCCTTACTCTGCTCCGCTCCCTTTCTCTATCGACTGAATCGTTCCTTCAGAAAACTCTCTCTTTGTCGCCTGAAAATCAAAAACCTAATCTCTCTCGCCTCTCTCTTCCGACTCCAACTCCTCTTCGTCTCCGACAAATGAAAATCTCTCTCTTCTCGATTCCGACTACTCTCTCCGATTCCAGTCAGTCACGCCTAGTGCTCTCCCAGTTAGTCGCGCCTCTCTCCCAATCAGTTGTGCCTCTGTCTTGCCTCTCTCTCTCATTCTCATCCTCTCCTAGTCGCGCCGTTGTCGCCTCTCTGTCGAATCGCTTTCTCTCTGCCAACTAACCCTAGAATGTTGAAGCTTCCTCTCTGCCGACTAACCCTAGCTGGTTGAAGCTTCCAGTTCCAGGTAACTCTCTCCTTCTCTCAATTAAATGATTTTGCAACTTCATTTCGGCATCTATGTTTTGAAATTACATGAATTTTCAAGTTGCAATTTCATTTCGACATCTCCTTCAGGAGTGGACTAAATGATGCACCAAAGTTTATCCCTTTTGACTTTTTAACAGAGTACGGGATTCCTCTGGTTAAATGTAAAGAAAGTATTTAGAAACTAAAATAAATGTCGTTATACCTTTATTCATCTCTTAGGGGCTTCATGATTGGAGATGCGCAGCATTATCTGGTCTTACTGGCAAAGGGTGTCAGTTTGGAGTTGGATAGTAATTTCTATGTGGGATCGTAAACTCTTACCCCATTGTTTAGATGTATTAGTAGTTAATTTTTTTAGGTTTATGATTTTCTAACCCAGTTGGGATCTGTGTCTTTTTTCTGTTTTTTACCAGTAGTTGGTTTAAGCTTTTTTTCTTAGGTTTTTTTCTCTGTTAGCTTTTCAGGGGGTGCTTGGTGTTCAGTAGACTTTTGGCCAGTAATTGCTTTATGAATAATACTCATACTTTTAGTAATTGCTTTGTGGCCAGTATAGAAATTAAGCATGACATGTGTGATCATGTAATGTGTTGTTTAAGATAGCAGAAAAATAATTGCTAACATGTGTTGTTTAAGATGCTTACTAATAAAAGTTTCCCTTCTTAATTTGTAATTTTCAGCATGAATGAGAATGAGAATAAAAATGAGCAGGTAGCAACACATGAAAATAATGATATTGGCTATACACGGGTCAAAGTAATTGTCCAATCTGTTTATGCAGGTTTTTTATTTTTGTGATGTGATAGATCAATCATCATTACTTAATTAAACAGGTCTTTACTCTTCTTTTTTTGTGTTGTGACAGATCAATGGTCAGGTGTTTGAGGAAGAGAATAATGAACAGGTTGCAAGGCATATATGAGAGTGGAATTAGTAGATGGAGGTATTTGGTGAGTTTCCAGGTGTTGCATTTGGCTCGGCAGTTGACTAAGTATTATATTTCGTGATTAGAAAATTTTTTGGGGTGACCTAGCAAAAGGCACGAACTGACAGTGTTGTTTCAGCAATAGTTGTATGACTAAATATAACTGATTTTAATCAATAGTTTTATGCTATCAGTACTTTGGTTATAGATTTGTCTTTCTTGTTTGTATGAACTGACAATGATGTGTAAGCTCAACAATGCTGTGTAAGCTCAAATATTATCTTGGTATTGATATGCCAGTGATGAAAGGCGTGTACTGGAATTGTTTACTTTATTTTTTTCTTTGGTTTTACTCTTTATTCTTTGCTTTAGTTTGCTTCTTTATTGAAATTATGCTTCCATATCAAATATTATCTTTGTTGAAGGTACGGTTTCATATTCTGTGGGCTTGTTATTTTAGTGGGATTACATTAGCATATATTGTAAACAAATGTATCACAAACAGGTACATTATATGCATATTTGCCTCTCCATGTGTTTCTATTATTGCACTTCTCATTTCTTTTTTTGACATTTCCTTTTTATTAAGTTCAAGAGGATCAAGCAGTTAGTTGCAGCACCCAATTCAAGAGGATCAAGCAGTTAGTTGCAGCACTCTAGAGAGAGTACATGCCATGATACAACAAGCTACTTTTATTTAGCATTCATAGTATAGTATAGAGCATACACTAGAGAGATTACACTAGGTACAGATTAACAAGCCTACAACTTGGAGCTTACATTAGAGCATAGAGAAAATAGAAATTTCATTCTAATCATATCTTCTACCAAATTGCAGCTACTGGCCTCTTTCAGGGCATTTTTATTTCCATACAAGAAGTCAAACAAACCTTCAAACCAAACAACAAGAAAAACATAAAAACAACTAAACTAATTAAGATTGTAATGATAATTATTTCTTTCCATTCCTTATCCTTCTCCGTCTTTTCGAGTTTAACTGATTAACAAGTCCATTAGTTACTTCCTTAGCTCGGTCTTGAATGCGTGCATGATGGCTTAATTGAAGTGGGGAAGGAGTTAGGGTCTATAATATAGAGAAATTGAAGAGAGATGCTGTGTTGGAAAAAAAAGAAAATAAAATGACATACGATTCTAGACAAAAAGAAAATAAAATGAGATGCCAGACAAATTAGCATTATTCATGTATTATTTTTCTCTACTTTATCACATATTTGCTGTTAATTTATTTTCTATAGAGGCCTTTTGGACTGTATTGCTACAAACTATAGTTCTAGGTACATTATTCAGTTAATTTTTTTCTACTATCAAAGAACAGAAAGTAGCAAACCTCAATAGGGACGTCAATTTTTTCTACAAACTATAGTTCTACGCAAATCTAGGGTTTTGGTTCTGGTATAGAACAAATTTCTGTACGAGAGAGAGTGAAAGAGGGAGGGAGAAGGTGTACCTCTCGAAGCTCTCAATCGAGACCAGCACAATTTCTATATGGTTGCGTCGAAATGTGAAGGAGACAAAAAAAGAGGCGTGCCTAGGAAAGCGAGAGGAGTCGGAGACGAAGAGAGGCGCAGATGCGCGACTAGGAGAGCCAGAGTAGTCGGAGATGGAGAGAGAGAGAGAGGCGAGAGAGCAAGGAGTGAGAGAAGATCTAGGTTTTGTTCGTCGGCAGAGTAGAGCGGAGCAGAATAAGGAGGGGACAAGTTAATTTTTTAATCGAGCGAACTTGATCTGCACGGATCTTGCAGCAGATCCAACGATCTAAATTAGTATGCATTGAAGTCCCAATACATTAGTATGCACAATAGGTTTTCTCTCTATATATATATATATATATATATACTCTACATATATCACACGCATAAAAAAGGAATAAATTTGTATGCAAGTTTCACTGTTCATCAAAAGAAATGAATTTCCTAGACCTCCATATTTAATTTTCTTTTATTAATTGACAAATGGTATATAAATTGCATAAAATTTGATACAGAAACAATCAAACAATCAACAACGACAAAACTATGTCTATAAGATTTTCTAGATTTAATTTTCTAAATTGGTTGAAACATAGTTGTCCATATATATTGTCAAGAGTCAAGTATTGTTATCGGATCTCGTTCTATTTGACAATGGAATCAGAATTGCAACAATTCGTGGATAGTTTGGAAGTAAAACAGTTTACTAAACCCAGAAATAATTCGTTGAAAAGATCATAACTAGATGAATGTGGGAGTTTTAAAAGAAGATCCAATATAAAAGGAATTAAATGTTCTTTCCGTTAAATGAATAAATCCAAGTAATCAGTTTTCAGGCTGAATTTCCATTTTAATTCGGCCCAGTATCGTTTTCCCCCATCTTCTTTACTTCAGCTGGGATTATAGGGAATCACATCCTCTGCCAACCATTTATGGTTGGTAGAGGGCCAATGTTTAATCTAAACCGTTAGATCTAATCTCAATGGTTAAGGGAGCCCCGTGCATGTAACCTAGATTGATAGGCCCGAAAAATTTTAACCGTCGAGATTAGATCTAACGGCTCGGATCAAACGTTGGCCCTCTACCAACCTTAAAAAGTTGGTAGAGGATACGCTCCCGGGATTATAGGCCGTCTGCCTTCTTCTAGTTGAGTCTTCCTGACAAATTAAATTGAGAAATGGCAACTGTTATTGTAAGTTTTGTCATCACTTGTTATTGCTTGAACAAAGGTAAACATATTAAATTAGATAAATTAATTATATAGATGATCAAAGTGAATACATACAAAAAAATAAATTTTGTAATCTTTTATTCAGATTTTAATATGCATAATATTCAACTTATTTTTATTTAACTTTTTTGTTTATATTTGTTCGCTTTGATCATTTATATGTTCATCTTATCAGTTTTGAGTTCACTTTGTTTATGCGATGACAAAACTGCATATGACAATAATCATTTTCCAACTAAATTTTATAAATTGTCAAAGAGCCCTAAAAAAACATTTAATTCTCGAACATGCAACAGAGGTCCAATTGTCCAATGAAATTAGAGTCCAAATTCTACTAATTCAGTGATTCTAAATATCTATCAATCATTTTTCTAAAAGATTCGTAAATTTGCCCCTTTTGCTATGTTCACTTTAAAATCTTAAATGATTTTATTTAAACCAGCGAAAATATAGTTGGTTCGTTCAAATTTCAATACCTTTTTGTTATTAAACATTCCAACTTTTGACCCTTCCCTAGACTGAATCTCGTCAAAGAACTAGTAATTGAGTCATTGACCGATCGATGTGGGATTATGGATAGCGCTAGCACTTTTTTTTTTAATAAATGATTTCTGATGTCCACAGCTAAAAATAGCAATTTTATCGCAGGAATTAAATGCCCAAAAAATTTTGTCAAAATGCATACCAAAATCAAAATGTATAACTAACTCTAACCAAAAATAGTATTGCAAGAGCTAGCTTTTGCAATTGAAAAAATGAATATTTGTCTCCTTCAGCTTAGAAAAGCAATTACCGGCTGTAACACTTTTGCCAAAGTAATAAAAATATTATTTAACAGTTGTCTCCATTATTTTAAACCTAGTTTTTTTTTAGAGTGCATACAATTTGTAAAAAAAGGTATACACTTAAAATTATCATTTCATCAACCTTTTACATTATTAGCACAAATTAATATTTTTTAATTTGTATATTTTGTATTTTTATAAAAGTTTAGGTCAAAATGGAAAAGCAATATTAAGAAAATAAGAATACAGACGGTGGCAGAGGCACAGAGGGTGCACCCCCCTGTGATCTCAATTTTTCATATATTATCAGTGCTATTTTTCATAACCTTATACATAAATTAAGCAATATGCCCCCCCCCCCCCCCCCCAACACTGAAAATTGTAAATTTGCCCCTGTAATAGTTAGTTATTCCTGGCTCCCCACTGAATAGAGACAACAACTAAAGCTTTTCTTATTACTATATTGACACAAACAATCAACAACGTAAGTGCGACGGCTACAAGTCCGGCATCACTTTTAACCAACCGGAATCTATATGGCAACAAATCAAATACTGCCTTTTTATCAATCAGTTTATGTCGCCTTTTCTTTTGTTTGTTTTCCACTCTACATTATTTTAATTTTTTGGGCCAATCTAATTACATTTTTTATGCTATATCTAATACGTGTTTAGTAGGCAATACCTGCAAATCTTAAATTATATTAATGTATTCTCGACTTATTATTCAAACCTAGAATTAAGTGCCTTAATAAGCTCTGGCTAATTAAACATTTGGGCCAATCAAAGCCATGATAATAAAAAAATATTAATTTGCAGGCTCCCCCATGCCGTCTTAATAATAACAAAGCTCATTAGGTGGCGTTTTTTTTATTTATAATCAACTCTCTTATTAGTTAATTGTGTTAGACTTGCATCATTGGATCATGCTATTTGTTTTCTTTAAGCAAACATGCCTGACAATAAGTGAATCAGATCTCAAAATTTGGCAAAAACATGGTGATGCTCATCCAATCATATAGAAAACAAGAAAATATTTCTGCATGCTGGATGCTTTCTCTGTGCAACGAATTGCTGTCTAGTAAAAATGGCTAACTGGGAAAACAATTAAGATAAAGAATCCTCAACAGTGAGACCCAAGGCAGTAAATCACCACATAATGTAGCATTGTGTTCGTCACAGAGGAATCTGAGCTCAGAAAATATGGTCCAGCTGGCACCAAAGAGGAGATACGAAAGCATGTCCGATCTCTCATCTGGTGATTTTTAGTTGGAAGAATCCAAAATATTATCATATATATGATTTGGGTTTATTATTTTATTTCTCTACGACTAGTCACAGCTCACAAATATAAGAAGCCGAGGAAAAAGCCATGTTAGCGCTAAATGTAATTTTAATATATAGCCAGGTATTTCTTAATTAGATTATACCTTCTTCTTCTTTTTTTTTCGTAAGGCCGCTATGTGGCAGCTTAATATAGACCGACCATGGCTTATTAGTAAAATAGTATGATAATATATAAGGTTATTTAGGAAAATACTTTTGTTTCCCCGAACAATTTCATCCTTAATCAATCCACAATGGTCAATGGTTGTTCTTCTTCTTTTTCTTTAGGGGTAAGAGTTCTGTATGTCTATTGTCATACCATAAAGCGATTTTGTATTTTTCTATATTTAAATGAGTTTATTTAAATAATTTTTACATATTCCATAAAGTAGGTAGTTGAAAAAGGAAAATTAAATTTTCTTAAAAATATTTTTTCTCTCTCCAGATTTTCTAGCTCCAACTAGGGCTGTTCACGAGTCAAGCCACGAGCGAGCTACCCCTTGATCGAGCTTGTCTCGTTAAGATAGCGAGCGAGCTGGCTTGTCTCGTTAAGGGGTACGAGCTCATATGCATGGATTGATCTCGTCTCGTTAATAAAACGAGTCATACCATAAAGCGATTTTGTATTTTTCTATATTTAAATGAGTTTATTTAAATAATTTTTACATATTCCATAAAGTAGGTAGTTGAAAAAGGAAAATTAAATTTTCTTAAAAATATTTTTTCTCTCTCCAGATTTTCTAGCTCCAACTAGGGCTGTTCACGAGTCAAGCCACGAGCGAGCTACCCCTTGATCGAGCTTGTCTCGTTAAGATAGCGAGCGAGCTGGCTTGTCTCGTTAAGGGGTACGAGCTCATATGCATGGATTGATCTCGTCTCGTTAATAAAACGAGTTGGCTCAAACGAGTTCAAGCTAGCTCGTATAGAACTATCTATTGTGGAATTTGTGATATCAGCTACATGAAAATTAAAACGAGCTCAAGCTAGCTCAAGCTAGCTTGTACAGAGCTCAAGCTAGCTCAAGCTAGCTCGTACATAGCACAAGCCTATATCAAAATTAAACCAGAAATGGTCATGCAAGTTTATGCATTTCATTTCCATACAAATACAATTCATATTGTCATACATAATATCACAAATCAATAAAGATAAAATAAGTTCCATAAACCATAATCCATACAAATGAAATGAAGTTCATACAAGATCAGTAACGATTCTAATAAATTGTTCATACAACACAAGTTCAAAGCTAAAACTGAACTACTAAAAATAAAAAATTAACACACAAAAAACACAAAGTCATACAAACAGAACTACTTAATCCAGCACTTGTTCAAAGCAGAAATCATGTTAATTTGTGATGATTGAAGAGCTGAAGATAGCCTACATCCCCACCTAAATAGAAATCACAAAGTCACACTTACATCTACACAAAGTCACAAACCAGAAATTGATATAATAAAAACCAGATTCAGAACCCCACTGAGTCAATACACTGAGTCAATGAGTATGTGAGAATTTACCTTCTAATTGATACTTAATTGGCTGATTGGTATCTTCACAGTCAGATCTTCTTCTGCCTTTGCAGCATGCTGAAAAAGCAAAAGTCAGTCAAGCATAAATTCTATACAGTTCCATAAATTTCAGTTTGTGTTAAATTAGAAAAAAAGTATGTGAGAACTTACCTCTATAGTTTGCATTTCAGCCCTAGTATACTCCATTATCACCATTCACCAGTTCAAAGAGCAGTGAGGAGAGGAGAGGAGAGCAGTGAGGAGGCCGGAAGCGACTCAGGTGACTAGCGAGAGCCGAGAGGAGAGGAGAGCAGTGAGTAGAGGAGAGGAGAGGAGAGGAGAGCAGTGAGGAGGCGACTCAGGTGACTAGCGAGTAGCGAGAGCCGAGAGGCGAGAGGCGACTCAGGCGACTCAGGCGACTAGCGAGAGCACAGAGCCAGTGAGGAGAGAAAGAGAAGAGTGAGCGAGTATAACAAGGAAGAATGGGAGCGGCGCTCTGCCTCTTAGTAGGGTTTAGTCATTATTAAAGAGAGTAATGGACGGATAGGATCTAATATGATTTTAATCGTACGGACAGTACAGCTCGTTAACAATCAAGCTGTTAACGAGCGAGCTAGGCTATGTTCGGACTCGTAAATTCTGACTCGCGAGCTGTGCAGCTCGTCTCGTTAATAGCTCGAGCTGTAAACGAGCAAGCTGTTAGCGAGTCTTCTTCGAGTCGAACACGAGCGAGTTACGAGCTACGGGCTTTTCGTGCACCCCTAGCTCCAACCATAACAAGCAATATAGTTGGTACTAGGTACTCACGGATGATGTGGTGCATTCTCATTGGTAACAAAGCTGGAGGCGAAATTACTGGCAATTATTATAGCACGGCCTCAAAGTTTATTTTGGTTAATGTAAATGTATACGGGAGTGGCTAGTGTCAAACATATAGGACACATGTACTTGTCCAACATGATAAAATTTTAATTTTTAAGATTAGAATGACCGATCCAAACGCTCAAATTGTTCTACGTTATGAAATCTCCATAGAGACCAAATTTTATATTTTTTTTAATTTTTTTAATATTTTTTTGGAATTTTTTAATATGGTCAATCTAAAAAGTTATGAACCCTTCAATTTTGAAAATTCGAAAAAAATAGTTACAAAATTTGAAAAAATATAAAATTTGATTTACAAGTTTATTTCAATATAGAGATCATATTGAGCGATTTGGATCGACTGTTTGAAATTTTAATGGTCGACATTTGAATCGTGTTTGACGTCCTATATGTTTGATTCTAGCATTACTCAATGTATATTCCTTATATTTGTCTCTAAACTTTCGCCTATTAGTTAATATGAACTAATCAATTATATTAGCAACCGAACCATCAAGCGATCCAAAACATTTCCCCAATTTTTAAATTTTCAATAGGCTAGAGATTTTATAATCTCCATGTTAGTGGGCCCACAGAGCATGGAACATTATTCTGACCAGCAAGGATTGGTTAATTAGAGCTTAGCTGGAGGTGGTATGGTCCGGTATCAGCTGGGGGTGAACCCTACGAGCTGTGCCTCCAATTGATTATTTGAACCTCTCCCCAATTTTCCATTCCTAACATAACTGGCTATCTTCTCATGCAAAAAATGTTGCGGAAGGTGTCCTCAACATTCAACAAGTCAAAATTGGCAAAATAGAAAAGAATTTTATATTGCAATCTTTGGTTTACGACTTCCATATTGGGAAAAAACTGTTGTCCTAAGAATTTATTGAAAAAAATTGTGTAATAGCATGAATCCTGAGTCCTAACATATTGCCGGTTTACAGCCATGGGCGAAGCCATTTACAGTTTGGACCCACCTCAAAAAAAAAAAAAACTTGTTATTGCATTTGTTGGTAATAAAAAAAATGACCACAAGAGGTTAGGAACCCATTTCAAAAATATAAAAGACTCAACTGAACATATCGTGTTTGATTTGAATTGCATAACAATGTCTAAAAAATCACATAGGGACCCATATAGTATATGTTCATGACTAATTATCTTCTTTCTTCCTCCAAAATGAATCTTATTAAGACAAAACTTAGAATAGAATTGAACATCTGAATGAATAATTATTTGTAGCATATATACTAGCGCGAATCTCGCACATTGTATGATTCGCCTATATAATATTTTGTGAATTTTAGGACATTATAAATAAAAGATATCACAGAAGATCAAAAGTACAATTCGGATATTATATAAAAACTGCAACTAAAAATTCTAAATATTGTTCCTATCAAAAAATTTCAAACACCACAAAAAAATTGGAAATATTGTGGTTTGAATAGTGGCCGAACTCCTCCGTATGCCTTCCAACTTTATATACCTATAATATAGAAAAATAAGTATCATTGAGATTTCTAATGAATCTATTATGCAAAATTATGACAAAAGTAAAAATCCAGAGAAAATTGTTGTACTTTTTTATTGTCTTGATTTCTCATGAATTTTTTTTATGTAACATTATTTTAGATTTACTTATTTAAAAATTATTAGACGTTACATCGTGCATATGTTTTTAGAAATAATTTTTATGGATCCTGCTGACACGAATTTCTAACTTCGCCAGCTTTGTAAGAGGACGGAAAGGAAGGAAACATACTGAAAGTTTTTTTTTTATAGGTAATGTTTGTTTGATTGAATATTTTATAAGAGGATAAGATTAATAAATTTTTTTTTTGAAAATAATACAATTTATTGCATTGTAAAACTTATATTTTGTTATTTATAAACCTAAATTAGAAATAACAGAAGAAAACTAGTAAAACTAAATACAAAAATAGACAAATATATGGTAATCCTCCTTTTCTTTTCTTTTTCATTTGATAAAAAAAAAATACAATCAATAATTTCGTTTGGTTGATATTTTACAATAGTAAGGTTAATAGGAGTTTTATTGTAAATAAAAAAGTATATCTTAGTACTCTTTACGTCGTTGTTTCTTCAGATAAAAAAATAAAAAACAAAAAAAAGAAAAGAAAATAGATTATCTCAACTATTTTGTCTTCTTACCCAAACAACAAAAAGAAAAAACGATACCTTCACCCCCACCAACAAGAAAGGTACATGAATAGAGCTTATGAGGGTATTTTTCACTATTATCACAATCGCGATTGATGCTGATGCGCGAACTACATCTCATGAGTACACTATATGCTGTCCTTACTAGGGGCTCCGTTTGGATAGGTGTGGAAAGAAAGGAAGAAAAAAAAAAGTAAGAAAAAGTATTGAAAAATGTGTAATTTTGTGAAGAGTTTGGATCGTTTATAATTTTTTTCTTCTTCTTCCTTCTTCTTCTTCTTTCTTCCAACGATCCAAACGCACCCAGGAATGTACAAATATAATATCCCCAACTTCAGATAAGAAGATAGTCCAAACTCCAAAGTAATCTCAAATGCAGAGATCTTAAAGGTGGTCAAATTATGCACAAGTTGAACCATTCAACAAGGCATCTGTTTTTGAACATCACATGTTCCTTCAATCACACAAGTCCACATGATAGAAAATAAAATAATTATCAAGACTAGGTTTATAATTCACAGATGAAACAGATCTGATTGATTAGATGAGAAAATAAGGAACAGTATATCGTTCATCAATATGAAATCCTGTTGCAACTGGACTTCAAATGCTTCTATTACTATGAACTTCTACAACCAACAATACAACCAGAAGGTACACACGGTTGTTTTTAAACTGTGAGTGAATCAAAAGAAAAAAAAAGAAAGTGCTGAAAATTGCGCATCTGAACTGATACCAAAAATTTCTTACAACAAAAGAATTGGACGGGCTAGCCGGTGATGTTATAGTCACCGCACATGCCACTGAGAAACAAGATCTATCTACACCTCCCCTAAAGGAGTAAACCCAATAACCATCTATCTTTCCCCTTCCTTTTCCTTTTTTTAACTTATAATGTCATGTCGGGGGACGACAAACTACATAATGGGCGTCCCTCCATCTCTCACCACATAATGCATCCTACTTAAATTGAAGTACATTTCAAACATCCCAAATTCTCATGATACCTGCTCGCCTATCAAATCGAGACCAACGAGCAAGAACGATATACCCTGAAAGAGCAAGAAGTAGAAATGTATCCCCTGCTTGGACAACAGGCTCCTCGCTGCAGCTGTCAGTAGCAAGAACGCCAGAGCAAGCTCCTTGCTATATATCCTGTTGTGTTTTTTCTTCTTCTTATTTGTGTTCTTCTCCTCCTTCACCAACTCATTCAAATTGGGCACTGACCCACCAACCCTCAAACCAGTTGCATCGTCCTTCTTTGATAGCGCAAAGGAGACCAAGTCACCCTCAGATGAGCGACCGGACTTCTTGGTGACAACCCACTCATGTGCAGAGGGGAGTTGGAAGAGGCCTGAAATCATAGCATTGAACTTGGTGACAGACATTGTGTTCTCAAAGAGGAGGTATGGGATGATAAATGGGAAGGAGCCAGGGGCAGGGAGGATGTTAAGCAAGGATGTGAAGGCCGGGACATAGCAGACGACCCAGGCTGGGAGCTCAGCCTCAGGCACAAACATTGTCATAGGGAGGATGATGCAAAAGAGTGTGAACGAATAGAAAGGGAGAATTAGTTTTCGCAACAGAAAGAAGAGGAATATCAAGTTTGCCTTCTTCCCGACCCCTATCTGCATTAAGAAAAAGATGCACAATATTTCTTTTAGATTCTCAGTGAACATATAGCAGTTCTACAGTCCAATATACTGCCTTGTTTGTTCTTAAAAGTACTTGGTGGGTTCTTTCATGATTCATGATAATGACATGATAGTAAAAGGTCTTTCATGAGATCCTATATGATGTCCATGGTAGCATATCATGTCAAAATGAAACAACATTCAAGGATAATTAGTCAAAAGAACAGTATAGTGAAAAGAACATGGTGACAGCATGTATGGATGAGGGAATAACAGGGCTTAAAGGCATAACTTATAATTATACAAAACTCATCTCTACTGGCAGCTTGAGGATATCATAGCACATGCAACCAGACACAGAATAATTGTAGCTTGAGTATCATGTACTTAATCATCATTTGTGCCTGCCATTATGTTTTTTTATATGTTACTAATAGAATATTCCACAGCAAGAGAGCAAGGATTATTACTTATTTAACAGTGATTTAACGACTAGAAGATGGATGGTGAATTGTATATATATACCTTTGACTTAATTATGTCAGGCAAGCATAGCCTAAACAGCTGCATTGGCCCTGAGTGCCACCTATGCTGTTGCTTCCTATATGCCTCGTATGACTCCGGCAATTCACATTGACACTGCAATAAAGAAAAGAATTATTTAATTTTGGTAAATATTTCACTATAAGAACAACAGAAAAACATACAAAAGCATAGCAGGAAAATATAACAAGTATTTTTAAAAGACATCAGAATTAATCTTACCACATATAAGAAAATTGTTTGCATAATTACAATAATTATGATTGCCTGTCTGGTACATATATTATATGGTCTTAATTTTTTGACAAAATTTTAAAAATAAATATTTCACAACATGTACCTCTACGTCATTGAGAAAAACAAATTTCCACCCGTGGAGGTGGGCCCTGACGGCAATATCCATGTCCTCAACAGTAGTTCTCTCCATCCATCCACCAGACTCTTCTAGCGCCTTCCTTCGCCATACCCCAGCAGTGCCATTAAAACCGAAGAAATTAATAAAAATGCCATTGACTTGTTGCTCTACCTCAAAGTGGAAGCACAAGTTAATGTTTTGTAATCTTGTAAGGAGATTTTCATCCTTGTTCACAAACGACCACCTCGCTTGTACCAACCCAACCTCATCATTTCCCTAGAAAACATATAAAAGCTTTTTTAGTTTTATTCAATAAGCTAATTTTCAGTTATTCGAATGCCCTATTATTCATGTGCCAGACAAGCAGGAGGGGACAAACAATTCAAATGCACAATTATTAAACCTCACATGATAAACCCATAAAAATTTATCAATTAAAATAACAGGCGAAAAAAACTCACACCTCATTATCATAAAAAAAAAATGTTATTTTTTGGAATAGCCAAGTATAATTATAGGCAAATATAGAAACACATTTTTGTCACAACAGCTAATGTTAATGGTCTTAAAAATTTGGAATCAGTTATTAAGGAAGGAATTTAGCCCCACAAATATATACTAGATTCTAACCACATTTCCAGTTTTTCAGGAAATGACTGCGAATTCAGTACCTAATTCCAACAAAACTACCTCAACTAACTCAATTTCTCCAGTTATAAGCTAGAATGTGTCAAAATGTGTAATTGCACAATGCACAAAAGAGTAGTGCCAAAAAAGGCTCTAATTTTACCTTGAAATGTGGCACGGTGCGCTTAAGAAAATCAGGCATTGGTTGAAAATCAGCATCAAAAATAGCGACAAATTCATAATCCTTGACATAGCTGCAACTCATCGCAGATTTCAAATTGCCGGCCTTGTAACCCTCACGAATGACACGGTGGCGGTACACTATGCGGGCCCCATTCTTCTGCCACTTCTCCACCTCTTCCCTTATCAATGTCTGAGTGGTGGGGTCATCTGAATCATCCAGGACTTGTACCAAGAAGTTTGACTTCGGCCAGTCCAAATTGCAACAGGCAGCAATCGACTGCTGATAGACCTGAATTGCAAAAAAAAAAGCAACAATTAATTTCAACATACATGCCAAAATTGACCAATGCCCTGCCAAAATTGAACAATCACTGATGGAATTTTGATGTTTTGTCTCTATCCTTGCTTGTAGTGTTCTAAATTGTGCAGTTAGGGCACAATTTGAAATTCAAAATAATAATTGAAACTGAACTTTTCTACTCTTTTGAATTCAAAATTTTGGCCTATTGACTTCAAAATTCAAAACCCAAACAACCAAAAAGCAACCTCCCAACTTTCCTACTCAGTTTAGGGTCAAAATTGCACAAATTTATCAAATAAGAACTCTCAACTCACCTCACGTTCATTGCACATGGGAATCTGAACTAGCACCATGGGATAATCCGAGCCCGATTCAGGATCCTTCTCTAGCGCTTTCGCTACGGGTTTAATTCCCTTCAATTTGATCAAAAGACAACCGAGACAGAGCAATACACGGTCCATGGTCTGGATCAAGAACATAACTGTGCAAGCATCCGACAAGAATTGCAGAGGCGGAGCAATGTACTCGGCTCTAAGCCGCTGCCACCCTTCATGGACTTGGTCCATGAGCACATGAACACCTCCCATCCCAAGTCTCCACAAATTGAAGTAGTACGCCACCTCAAAGAAGAGCAACAACATTGACAGTACAAGGAACGCCTTTATACAGCCATAGATGCGGCTTCTCACAACTTGGTTCTCACCCCGTGGAACTAAAGCGGGGTCAGCATCACTCCGACCCGACCGAACTCGCCGTTTCACCGCTGACCCAAGAGAAACCATAGCTGAAGCTAGCCCGGTAAGGCACCCGGCAGCCCGGTGTGCCTTCAGAAGCAAAACCCAAGTAATTTGTTTTGCATTCTTCTTGCGGGACCGCGACGAAAACGAGCCGTCGCGTGTCACGAGCTCCTCCTCGTCCTCCTCCCCCTCAATCTCAGCAATCGACCAATTTGGGTTCTCCATTTTGACAATCACCGGCGTGCCGCGGTGCGTCTCTCTCTGCCACCAGCCGAACAGTGGCGCCATTGAAAGAACAACCACACAAACAAACAAACAAACAAACAAAAAAAGTAGAAAAAAATCTAGATCTCCTCTCTGGTGTTGTTTTGTTCGGAGGAGCAAGAACCCACCTTTTTGCTAAAATTAGGCGGCGGGTTTAAAGACGGGGCAATGCATGAACTAGAAAGAAGGATTTTGTTTGTGCAGTGCTGTGTTGTATCTTGTAGTTTCTCTCTTTCGCTTTGTTTTTGTTTTGTTTTGGAGAGAGAAGGAGTGAGTGGGGCTGGAATAAGAAGGGATGCCGAGCACGACAATTGGAGGAGAACAGCTCAACACGTCTAGCAAGCGATCTACCCAGGAGAGAAAATTTACTCTATTAGAATTTAAAAATTAAAGACGACGAAAGGAGATACATAAAACCTCTTTTATCTTTTTCTATAAAATTAACGGAATGCCCATGATTGCTGCGCGTAGTAGCGAAATAAACAACAGCTGGAGAAAAGGTCGCAAATGGAATGGAAGAGGGAATGGATTATTATTAACTACGGATTTAATAATTATATAATAAATTTTTTTCTCCTCTTTGGGTTCAAAGGCGGGATTTTCTTTTTACGCGGAAAGGAAAGAACCGGGACGCTTCAATTTTTTGGGGGAATTTTAACCGCGTGGGAATTTACTGTTGGGTTCTGCGGTAAATTAGTACCTTCTTTTTTCTTTTTCTTTCGCTTCTAGTTCGGCACCGACGCACTCTTTCTATCCTCCCTCTCAAGTTTTTTTAAAATTGGTAGTTAGTAAACCGAGGAGATGAAGGGATATAGCAGACAAACTTCTAAAATTGCGGAGTAATGATGCCATTTTGCGCTCCTACCCTCCTATAATTTATTTTTTATTTTACATTGTGTCGTTGTTGGTGTTTAATGTGCTCCAAACTGATGCAAAGTCAGTTTGAATTTTCAACTTTGTTTCGTGAACCTGATAAGGAATTATGTTAATTATTAATTGAGAGTGTCAGAGAAAGTCTACGTCCTTTTCAAATTTTTTTGATGACGTATTATGCATTAAATTGTGGCTTTAGTATTTATATTACCAACTTATGTCAAAATCAACTTAATCGTCTCATTCAAATTAAGTTGGTCAATTATAACAAGCGTGGAATTGATAAATTGAGTGTAACAACTCTTTTTGAAACAATAAACAATCTCCAATTAAACTTGAGCTTAATAACTTTAACTTTTGGTATTATTTCCAAATTAAGTAATATGATCCTCTTTTCTGTTCAAATTGTTTAATTTAAGGCGACTGTATCAAATTAACTTTTTGTCATCATTATAAAAACATAATTGGAATGATATCATGATATAGTCGTTTTAGATAAGATGATTCAAACAATAGGAAAAAAAAACTAGCCGTTTGATTCGGAAAACTTGCTTCGTTTTTTTTTTTTTTACAAAATCATATTATGTGATGTAAATAGGTTGTCCCTTTCACTTGTGAAACAAAATATTCATTAAGCTAAGAGTTATGTGGTAATAAAAGCATATAGAAATGTAAATTGTAAAAGAAGTGGGGCATTTGGTGAAAGAATGTTTCCTTAAAAATAGTGCAACAGAACAAAGAGTGATAGTTCAGATAAAAAAAACCAGCTGTTTTCCGGGTGTCAACAAATCAGCAAGGAGTAAAAGTTCGCGCCGTTAATGTAAAGTATTCTTATTTACAATAAATCCTGGCCGTTCATTTGGCGTCAAACGGCTGAGATCGATCAAGTGTGGTCCCTCGTTGTGGTCCTAACCGAGTCAGGCAGATCTCTGTGGATCAGAAGATTCAGAACCGGGTCGTAATTCAAGCGGTCTCGCCATGCTGTAAAATGACTCTTATACCCTTAACCATATATGTTTGTTACCCAATCCAATGAGGATACGATAGTAATATGAACGCAAGTGTTCCGCTGGCGACAAAAATATTATTTCGGTTTGTTGATGATGTCTCAAGAGTCAAGAGACAAGAAGGGATTTGGTGGCACGTGCGCTGCACGAGATTGGCACCGAACTGAGGATTCAGCAAATCCTAACCGTGCGCTCTTGGTCTGCCGTGTATACGCCTTCTCCAGTTCTATTAACTGCTTCTTTCCAGTTCTGGCATTGTTTTATGAGAAATCGGAGAGCAGCATTTGGGGAAATGGAGAGGACCGGTCCCTTTTGAAGAGTACGAGCAAGCCGTAAGGCAAAATGGAAACCGTAGGATGAAACTGACTAGCACGGTGGAAAGATGCCAGAATGGGCAGGAGATTTCATGTCCCTTTTGTTTGAAAAGGTAAAGAAATTGACTACTTTCGGCTCCGTTTGAATGGCGTGAGAATAAAAGAAGAAGTAGGAAAGAAGTATTAGAAAGTGTGTAACTTTGTGAAGAATTTAGATTGTTTATAATAAATATATTTTCTTATTCTCTTATTTTCTAACTGAGCCTTCGAAAGAAAAAAAGAAAAGAGTGAAAGTCGATGAAATTTAACATTGGAAAATGACAACATTACCGTTTGTTCATGAATGTTTTGGGTTGATTGATTACTTTCTCGCATGTTTGACATGTTTTTTTTCTTTTGAGGATTCGAAAAAAAACTTTATACAGTGGGTTATCTTCTTAATTTTTTTTATAGGTTGAAAAAAATAGACCGTTCATTAAAATATGAGTGATTGTAATTGTCATCGTCTAGTGTAGAGTGTCTAGTGATTAGAGGTGTTTTACACAAGATTAATAATCAATCAACAGCTGAAGTCGAAAGATATCATTTCATTAATCATTTTCATACAAGTCTAGTTGCAATTTGAAAATAATAAAGTGTCGACCCCCTTCTCAAGAGGAGAGGGTACTCTATTTATAGATAGTGGGTGCGTTTGGATCGTTGGAGGAAAGAAGAAGAAAAAGAAAGAAGAAAAAAAAAATTATAAACAATTCAAATTCTTCATAAAGTTACACACTTCCCAATACTTCTTCCCACTACTTCCCTTCTTCCCACACCTATCCAAACGGAGCCAGTATGTCTTCTCGCATTGTCGGTCACTCGGTCTACTGTGGGGCTGTATACATCGAGCTCAGTGTGTGCCCTCGAGCCATAGGGGTTGTTTATCGAATCCTTATCCCATGCCGCACGACATCGTGCCGCTCAGCGATCCGAGCCGTTCGATCTGATCTGGATGGTTATATTTTTTTTCAGGCCTTACGATACGGGTTACATGCACGGGGCACCCATGATCATTGGATTTAATCTGGACGGCTCAGATTGCGCGCTGTACGGTGACGCGCGGCACTTGATTTGGTTCGTTGTTTATCTTATGCAAGAGGTAAGCATGATGTTGTGGGAGGGGGATTAGCACCGGTGGGATGAAAAATATGGAAATGATCTATTTCTTCATTAATAACGCATTTTCTCATTAATGACATGTTTTTTCTCATTAATGATTTTCAGAGATGATAGAATGAGAAATATTGGAATAATCTTTTTCTCGCAAGAGATGCTTATATGATTTTATTTATTTATTTAAGAACACGTACATGATTCCGAGTAGGATTGTATAACGGACGGGTCAAAGCATCTTAATCAAAATTTTAATCCAACTCGAGTATATCGAGTTGAAAAACAATTACTTACTGACCCATAACCCAACCTAATCCATATTATTTTTCACATACAAACTTTTACGGATTATGTGGATTACACGGGTTAAATGGGTGGTAATTTTAATTGTACAAAGATAACAATTATCACATAAATAAAATAAAAATGACTTAGCATATAATATTCTTGACAAATAAATTTATGAAACAAAAGCAACAACGCTAGACAACAACCTACTAAAGTCATTTACGCTAATTATTAGAATTAAAAATAAAAATTCAACCTTTTTTTACATATGAATTAAAACTTTTGTAAGTCAAACTAAGCGGATTGGGTACAAAGAATAAAAATATAATCCGATCCAGACAACCGAATTAATAAAATTGAAATATGATTCGATCCAAATAAAGTTTGAATCTGTTAAAAATTTAAAATAAAAGTTGGGTTGGTCGGTTTTGTTTTTTCTTGTACACCGCTAATTCCGAGTTCCGACTCTGAGCACAGACTGCACGGTGAGCTGTTATCTCTATCTGCTCACCGGACAACATGCAACGTAGTCCCACTTGCGAAGTTGCGATGATCACTCCTCAATCCTGATCCCACGTGGAGAGATCGTCACCGTGGATTCGTCCTGTCAAACGGGCACTGGAACAACTTGTGGGACCCTTTGTCGCGTGAGCTGGACTCTTTTGAGAATTTTAACGCGCATATTCGATATTCCCCAGCTTTGATGAATAAAATACTCAGCCAGTATAAATGTATAATTCGAGTCCATAATAATGTATAATTTTAATCTTGATTAATGTATAAAAAATTATTCGAAACAAAAATTTATCTTTTTTAAATGTTAATATTTATTGTTTTTTTGGATAGGAAAATGATTTGATTAAATGTTTTCTAAAACGTTAAATTAAAATTCCTCTTTTTTTTTGGAAGAAAAAGGATCTTCGTTATCTTACATTTTTTTAATTTAAAGATACATGCACGGCTTGAAAAGTTAATTTTTTTTAGACCAATCTAATACTCTTACCGCTGAATTATTTGGCCACTTCAATTAGTAAGATAGATTAAAATCATAGAAAATTTTAAATATAAAACTCGGGAATCAAGATCAACTACATGGATAAAAAGTAAAAGTTAAAATTGTGATCCCGACTAATTAGTGTTATGCATAACACGATAAGCACCATATACAGACCAACTATAACTCTATAATGAATAAAATACTCAGCCGGTATAAATTGAGTCCATAATGCTGTATTAATTCTAAAATTGTGATTATTAGAGATTAAAATTTGTAAAAAATTGTTAACTTTTTTTTTTTTTGATAAATATAAAATGCTGATGTATAAAATTTCGGAACTACCATCAACAGTCTGGATATAAAAAAATTAAATTACAATCCCGATAAATAGAAACAATGCCATGCATAGCACGATAAAATACTATTATATAGAGAAAAACTATATAATAGTGGTTAGTAATTAATAATAAACACCACTATTATGGTTAGTAACCATATGTTAGGAACTCAAGTCCATGTGTAATTTTATTTTTTTATTAATATTTAACAAGTAATTAAACACGCACGATAAACGGATTTAGTTATTCAAGTAGTTAACACATAAAAGGAAAAGAATAGGAGGTTACATCTTCCGAAATTGTATCCGGAAGGCTTGAATCCAATCTCTTGGAGTTGGTGGCGTGCTCGTCACCCTCGCGACTTCCTCCGGTTGTCTCGAGTCCGCCTAGAAGATTAACCAAAGTCTCAAGACAATTGCTGTTTGTCCGAGACGATAGCTAATTCCCTATATTTCCTTCGCGCGATTAACTGATTAATTGGAAGGAAGATCGCTCAACACATGAGCTATAGAGAAGGGTGGAGGCACATGCAAGAAAGGAGTACAAAATTCTGCTCTTTTCTTGAGCCGTCGGCCAAAGAAAATGAGGAACAGAGATTAGGATTTTCACACGTTCTTTCCATAAACAACGTTGCCTTATATAAAAGCACAACTCTCTTTCAATTTTGTCTGGACAGATTTACCCCTCCAAATCCGAAATTTTCAGGGCCCATGTGGACTAATCCACATGATATAATGGCCCATTAATTCATTCTATTAATCCATCTCAAACCGGGCTTTTAATTAACTGATTAAACAAAAGACCGATTAGCTTTTATAATAAATATATGTTGAATGAACTTAATTATTAACATATTAATAATTAATTTAGAATTATCATATGCATTATATTATTTCTATATGATCCATTTGAGTTAATTAATTATAATGGTTCGTAACGATATATAATTAATTAATCAACTTATCATATATTCGCAGTACTCGCTATTGCAAATAAACAAACAATGCACGTATGGTCAAAATCCTATTTGTGTGACCCTTTGAGGATTTATATTATGTTGGACATGAAAAATAAATCACCATTTATTTTCAATAACCATAAGCGGTATCTAGCAACACGTTATGGTTCCCAATTCGCATAAATAAATACTGTACCAATACAGTACTTCAATCATGCATAAGAAAAGGTATCTTATTATTTTGATTCCTATGTCACATGATATCCGTATATAATCCAAGATAGGAATGTGTCATTCTCGTAGATTATACGTTTCTTGATCTAGAGTTTATCGCCTAGTTACGTGCATACGATCCAACTCCATCATGGGGCCCAGTAGATATCATCACTAACTAGATGAACTAATGAGGGACATACGGCTGTTTTGATGAACAGTTTTTCCCCGCACAATTCAAGAGAACATAAATAAAGTCCGTATAGTAGCCCTTATCAGGAATAAACGTTAGACGATATTTATAGTGTTAGAAGGTGTGCTAATTTTCATTTTTATGCTAATTACCAACTAATTAAGCCAAGATAACAAAGCACAAAACAGATCTTGTACAAAAGCCGATTTGACACGAGAGAAAGGATGGATTTTTACCTCTCTTGGTATAGCAACCAAGAGGCTCGAATCCTTGGGTTTGGTGTCGGTGGCGTGCTCTCCAAACACCTCCTATTCGCGGTGCCTCGAGTCCACTATGGTATTAACCAAGTTCTTCTCAATTCGTGCTAGCGAAGAGAAGAACGAGTCTAATCCCAAGCGTTCCCTTTCTTCAACCAACGAACCGAACTAATTTGTGGGAGAAGGGATGCTCAACACATGAGCTAGAGTGGAGAGGAGAGGAGGGGGGCCGGCGCACCTCTTGGGGGGGCAAGGTGGCGGCTAGAGAGAGGGAGAGAGAGAAGAGAGCAAAGGAGCCTCCAATAGGTGCCTTATATAACCTCTTAACCCTAGCTAGGAGTTCACACTATTTACAAGTGTGCCACTCCCACCTACCACCCTCATGGCCGGCCTACTAGTGGGCTTCCTTGGCCCACTAGTCCATCTCCAATTTGTCCCTTAATTCTATTAATTAAAGGCCCACTCAAAGCTATTTAATTTGGACATTTAATTTATCGATAAATTAAAGCCCAAATAACTTAATTAATTTAAGTGTGTTGTTTATAAATAATTATTAACTTAATAATAATTATTTAGAGATTAGACAATGCATTAATTTATTTCTATATGATCCATTTGACTTAATTAATTATAACGGTCCATAACGCTATTTAATTAATTAATCAATCTATCATATTTTGCAATACTCATTATTGCAAATAAATAAATAATGCACGTATGATTAAATACCAATTTTGTGTGACTCTTTGAGGATTTATGCTATGTTGGACATGGAATTAAATCGCTATTTTATTCCAATAATCATAAGCGGTATCTAGCAACACGTTATGATTCCCAATTCGCATAAATAGTGTACAGCTACAAAATTTCAATCCTGCATAAGAGAACAATTATGTTTCTTTATTTTGATTCTTATGTCACACGATATCATCGTATAATCGAAGATAAGAACGTGTCATTCTTGCAGATTATACGTTTCTTGATTTAGAGATAATTGTATCAGTTGCTAGCAAACAATCTATCTCCATCAAGGGGCCCAAATAGATATCGTCACTCACTAAGTGAATTAATGAGGGACATACGATTTTCTTGATAATTAGCTTTTCCCCGCACAATTCAAGAATACTTAAATCAAGTCTGTATAGCAGCCTTTATCAGGAATCAGCGGTAGACATGATTTATAGCATCTATTCTCATGTGGAAAAGATAATCATCTCAAACTTAGAACCAAAATCATAACGAAATAAAAATGACACGTAACACAATCCATATATTTATTTCGTGGGGTCCAGTCCTGTACTATGTTCTATAACATATACATATACAATTAAGTTGGTTACTCTTAACCTATGATTTATAGAACTTAATCATCACTTAATTTGCATACTAATCTTATTGACAATTAATGTTCTTTGTTAATTATCAAGATTATGGGCTTTTAGATTTATCGTTGTCATTTACTACTAAATGAATAACAGCGATCTATAATTCAGATCCTCAACCTGAATGAACTGTCAACGATTAAATCAAAGAATAAATGATCTGAAATCACCAATAGCATAAACTATAGAAGTAGCCTAATAAGATTGGCTTCTAGGACATATCTCTAACATATAGAACCTATCCTCATGTGGAAAATCCAAACCTTCTCAAACTCAGAATCAAACACGTATGAAATAAATAATGACACATAAAACAATCCATATATTTATTTCATTGGGTCATGTCCTGTGCTATGTTCCAATAACGTACACATATGCAATTAAGTTGGTAACTCCTTACCTATGATTTGTAGAACTTAATCATCACTTAATTTACATACTAGTCTTATACAATAATTAATGTTCCTTGTCAATTATCAAAACTATGAACTCTTTTAGAGATATTATTGTCATTCTTACGAATGATTTACATAGATCTACAATTTAGATCCTCAACCTAAATAATATGTCAATAATAAACTCTAGGAACAACTGATCAAGTATAATCAATAACATAAACTAATATAATAGTCACCAACTGATAAATTTTTAGGACATATTTCAACCGTAATAGTGAATAAAATAGGAATATATAAACCAAACAGAAATATATCTACGTTTCCAGCAATGCAGATTGCGTTCAAACTTCTCCAATTAATTAATACAGTTCATTTAATCTTTTTTTTCCAAAAAAGTCAGCGTTGAGCAATTACCATCTTTTGCAAAGAAAAATGGATTGACCGGCATCGAATAAAATAAATAAAAATACCTTTTGTTGAAGTTATTGAAATAAATTAAAAATTTTGTTCCCCTGTTAAGAGTCAGCAAGTGCACGTTTAAGTTATATAATAACAGTATTATTATAAAGATTCGGCACAAATAAAAACTGCCTCGTTCTTGTCACATCAGGAGTTTATTTTTGCCTTGTATTAAGGAGAGACGGCAAATTTTATTTTTTTTATTCATCCTATGATTTGTATACACGATGTATATATATATATATTTTTCATTTGAGTTAATCGACTAATTTTGATTTTCATTTTAATAATATTTTAATTCCATTTTGAGAGTTTTCAGTTTTAATTCATAAATGGGAATCTTTCCAATTAGATGCTTCAAATCAAATTGCCTCCATTTAAATATCAGGCTCTATTTCGAAACAAAGAGAGTAACACTCTATTTTGAAAGCTATACATATATAAATAAACCTAAACAAACATAAAATTAACAACACATAAAATTAACAGACTACCTGTAAAAATTCACAATAAAAAAATTAAAACTTATCTAATCAAGGTCAGCGTATGTTATAACTATAATATAATAAAATATGAGACAAGAATCAACAAATTAAATCATAAACTATTTAAACACCTCATCCTCGTTCCGCATAATTCTTTCAACGTACTTTTTGGGAATAAATATTGAGATCGAATAAGATGTGTTTTACCAAAAAATATATATTCATGAATGCAAGGAAAAATGTGAGGAAGACATAGCACTTGTGCCACTTTCTAAGGTCAATCAAGGCCGACAAAATACGGATCCGAATCCCGTGTAGCGCGGGACACCGTGTAGCGCGCGTACGAGCCGTCTGATCTTGATCGGACGGTTCATTTTTTACGGGCCTATCAATCTAGGTTACATGCACGGGGCTCCCTTATCCATTGGATCTTGATCAGACGGCTACGATGCCGCGCTACACGGTGTGCCGCGCGGCACCAGATCTGAACTCGACAAAATACCATGTTTAGCGAGGGGGTTGGTACAAGAAACTAAATATGATTCCAATGATTCATTCCATCCTCATCTAGTCATCTGTTCTGTACTTGTGCAGTTGTGCTTCCAATAATTCTTTCTTTGATTGATTGGCTGGAGGAAAACGCGGTTCGCATGAACCATGTAACTTTTCCTACTATGGTGTCGGTGGCTCGGTGCCCGCTGCCCGGGAATGAGGCAAGCAAGTCTTCATTTTCTCTCCATTGATCAGCCCATTGGACGGCTCCGGTAGTTCATAGGCCATTCGGCTGTTTGCATGTTTCTAGGTAAAATAAAAATAAGTAACAACAACAATAATAAATAAACAGTCCGCTCTTTATATAACAAAAAACAAACACACTAACTATATATACCTACACAAAATATGCGGATTAAACATTTTATTGCTCGACCATGTTTGATCTAAACCGTTTACGCTCGACAAACAATATACATTTATGTGAAATTGTTCAATAAAATTTTTAATACTAAAAAGACATTCAACAAGTCAATTTAAGAATACAATAAAATATTATTTACCTTAATGCATTTGTTTACTAGTATTGAAGTAAGTAGATAAAGTAATACTATGTATATAACATAGGTCAACTGGGCATGTGCAGAAAGACCGTAACATTTCAAGCTCGGTGCATTGACTTTTAGTTTTACTCCGCTCGATCCATCTTAAACCAGTTGTGTACTTGTGTTTGATGCAACAAGAGTGGAGTGAGAACTTGTTTTTATTCTTTATTTACAAAAAAGACGCCAAAATGATGATGATGATGATGACATTGATGAATATGTTTGGATCGCTTGAGAATAAAATTAGAATCAATTATTCATATTAAAAAAAAAAATTGATCCCAGATAACCGTGATTTTTTTTTTTTTGCAACAAGAGTGTTTTTTAAGCGGTTTTGAATTGCTAATGTGTTTGGAACATTTTTTAAACCGCATTAAAAAGTGATCTCCAATAACTTTTAAATTTGAATTAAAATGATGTACAAAAAACACACTTGAAATAAAAATATTATTTATTATTGATTCGAAACTACTAAAAAATAACACTCTTGAAATAATTTATTTTCCACTTTTTAGGAATAATCTTTTTTTTTAAGATAAATTGGAGGTTTAAGCCACCCAACTTATTTTTAAAATAAATGTTTATGAAAGACCCTCCAGCCGAGTTTCGAACCTGCGACCTTTCACTCAAGGAGTCAAGATGCATTGCTCTTTGTCACTAGACCAAGAGCTGGTTCTCTAGAAATAATCTTTTTATTCTGAATAACCAATCATAATTTTATTATCGACCCATCCAAGTGCAGCCTACATGAGTAATTAGCTGTAATCACATTTAAAGTTATTAGTTATTTGTTAAATATTGAAATTTACGTAGGATTTCATTTCATCATTTTCTCGGACAAGTACTGATTAAATTTATCTTCTTAATTAATTTATCATTTTTCTCTGACAAGTAGTGATTAATTTCATCATTTTCTCGGACAAACATTTCATCATAAGCTTGATTACAAGATATGAACATTGAATTTGGTAACTTTTCATTTTTCTTATCGTCTTGAGAGGTGAAAAAAAGAGCGAAAATCCCAAAAACACATAGTTTCTCTTCCAAAAATAACCTTTCGCAAATTTAAGTATGATCAAACAACTTATTTTTTTTCCTTTCCTTTTATTTCATATCAATGGCTAGAAGATGATATCTTATTTGGATAATTTGACTAGAACTAAGTTTTTAAAACTCAACTAATTACAATTTCCCTACGACTGGAGAGGAGCCAACCCGGGGCTGTATGTATATCATCAATTGCTATTGCTAAATGCTAGTGCTGTGCCAATACAGAAGACGAGATTGTCTTAAAGCACAACAACAGCTCAACCCACCAAACTGCCAAGACGCAATCAAGATCTTCACGAGAAAGCAGATGCCAAGTGAGGCCAGAAACTTCACGAACAGGTCTCGGTCGCAATGTCTTTATTTCCCAAAAAAGGAGTTGCTCCTGACAACTTTTAGGAGGTTCGAAATTGTTTCCACTTGTGGAAATATAATAGAAAATTTTGGAGTCGGTGCACAAAAAAGTTTCCAAGAGACCTATTGTTTTGTTGGTGCTGTACCTCAAAACTCAAAAGCGATGGGCTTATTTATGTTTTTATTTAAATATTCTCGGTTGACCTCTTGTTTAATTTATGAACGGGCATGAATTCGATTACTTATTTGATTACTATGTTGCATGGATTCGGGTTCGAGAACCGTATACAGTACGGTACGAGTGCGGCGATTCGAAATTTTAAAAAATCTTCGATACGGATGTGGCGATATATATATACATATTTTCACTTTGTTAAATACGATGACAATTGATGTATATGAAATTTTTTAAGTTTATTTTTTTCAATCAAATATATAATTAATGATATATAAATATCACTAAACATAATTTAGAATTGGTGCGTTTATATGAAAATTTTATTTTTTCATTAAAAGCTTCACCAAACATTTAATATTTTGGAGTTTAAAATAATCGTGTTCGCCATGTGGCGCATCCGATACGAGTATCGGTTAGTCAAACGAATTAAAATAATTGGATTCGCCGCGTGGACTATCGGGTGCAAATCGTACGAGTATCGGTATCAGATGCGAATCCGGTGCGGTTGCGGCGGTATTTCAAAAGTATCGGTGCAACCTAGTTTGATTACACTAAGTGAAGGATGCGTTGTTAAGATTATGACACCGTTTTATAGTTTATACACAACCTATTTAAGAATTAAAAAAATATATACTTTCGTTTTTCAATTTCGATAATTATTTAGTTAATTATATCACGATCGTCAGATAAAAGTACTCAAGATAACCGAACAATTGTTTACTTTTATCCCTAAAATTTCAAAACAGAAAGACGGTGTATTAACATCCAACATCCATGTGGTAACATGGATTGCCGAATTTTTTTTTTTTTTTTAAAGAAAATGTGGTAACATGGATTGGCCCAGTTTCTTTGTCCGCCGGTCGGTTTTTATTGTTCAATCCAACATTCTTTAATCCGTTTCCTTGGTCAGACTAGATCTTTTGTATTCGTGGCATCGTGTGCCCATTAGTCTTTCTTTTTTTTTTTTTAGAAACCTTGGCAGCGGCTGCAAGTAAAGTGTTCCCCTTAGTCGAACTCGAACTCGAACATGATAAATTTCTCTGCCGCAGACGGCAGACCAAAATCGCTAGAAATAATTGGAACGAATTCGGTCCGTCTGATCTAATTTCAACGGACCGCACGAATCTCGATGGATATGATATTAATCACGCGACATCTATTATAAATTGGATGGTTGTAATGAAAGTGTTGCCCTATGTAGTGCTACGGAAGATGCAAGTCCTAGTCGAAGATGCTTTAGCATTGTTTCTTGGACGGCTTTGTGTTAATAGAGGTGTAACGAAGTAAGTAATGCTTTATTTGTTTTTAACGAACAGTTTTTATGGATACGAATTTTAGATAGATGTCAAAATTAAAAAATAATTTCGCTTAAACAGATAAGTAACGAACAACATTTCTAAATATGTACAAGAAAAAAATGAGAATATTGTAGTCGTCAATCTAATTGATAACAATGTGATCACTACATTTCGTTCTAAGTTTTGGCTTTAACATTTTGAGAGTATTATTGTTTCCCATTCATATTATTATGCATCGGAAATATTATAAAATTTTGTGCTAGTCTTAACGTTCACTTAACGAAATTAAAGTTTACAACGGTATCTATCCCAATTAATTTGATTGCAGATTAATTATGAATTAACTTAAGTGAAATGAATTCTCATTTGCAACCATATAGGACCAATAAAATACTTATAATTAAAATTTCTTATGCGTGTTCAAGAGTTATTGCAAATTTTATTAAATTTATCATCTGTTAAACAATCCCATTTTTTAACAAAAAAACATATAATCTGTTCACATATAGAATTAGCTGTTTTAGTTATTTACCTGACTGCAACGGCAATATCTAAACAATTTAAACAATTGGAATAATTAGATAATTAGAGATATGTCACTCTTAAATTGTAAATTAGTTTTATGCCACCATAAAAAAGTTACAATTAGTTTTATATGATTATTTTCGGTCAAAATCAAAGATATACCACTCAAATTAGAGAAATATCACTCTAAGTTTTTAAAAATATCCAAAATACACTCTCTTTAAGAAATGGGAAAGAAATTTATAGGCATGAATTAAAATTTAAATTTCAAAATTAGAAATTTAAGATTTACAAATTTTCAATTTTCAAATTTTGGATTTTAAAAATTTAAAATTTCAAACTTTTAAATTTATGTATTTTTTAAATCTTGAGTTTTAAATTTTCGAATTTTCAAATTTGAAATTTTATTTTTTTTATCGATGGAGTATAGTTGCTTATTTCTTAACAGTGACATAATTATAATTTTAATATTTTATAGTGTCATATTTTTAATTTTATTATTTTATAATGATATATTTAAAAGAGTATAATTGGTCAAATTAATTATCCGGTGGTATAAATCTAATTTTATCATTTAGTAATGATATAAAAATAACTTGTCATTTCGTGATGGCATTTCTCTAATTTGTAAATTTTACAATGGTATCCTAATTAATCTTAAACAATTTGATTGACCCAACAAATAAGTTTTCAATAATCAATCAGTATTAAAAACTTGAAACGATTAAATGCCACATATTTGTGAAGTGAAGTCCCACATATTTGTCCCCAGACCATGTAATTATTTCCGTATGTATCACTACTTCACCAGAGTGTAGCCAGAAAAGTATGCTGTGCAATCCGAATCCTGTGGGGCGGGACACAGCGTACAGCGTGCCACACGGACCGTCCGATCAAATCTGGACGGGTTACATTTTTTCGGGCTTACAATCTGTTATATGCACGGAGCTCTCTTATCCATTGAGATTTGATCGGACGGCCTGTGGTGCGCTGCACGCTGTGTCGCGCGCCACAAGATTTGGATTTCTATGCTGTGTACTTAACTACTTAGGTTATGCCTACAAGTGGGACCCGGTAAGTATAACAAACCACATGCGCTGTTATATATTGATCTAGACTACAGATGCCTACGCCTCTATATTTTGTAGCTATAGCTTATAAATGTGATTTTCCTTTTGAAACTGCCATAAATGTGATTTTCGTCGTTGAGCTAGAAGAGGCATAGATGAAGAAGATAGATTTTTTGGTTTGAAAAACGTGGGTGTGTTTGGATGCAACGGAATAAGACAGGAATAAGAAATATGAATAAGAAATTTCGGTTTGCGTGTTTATCCTTATTTCTTATTCTTATACTATAGTTTTGTTAGTATAGAAATAAGGGCCTTTATTCTTTATTTTTGTGTTGTTTGGGTTGCACAAGAATAAGAATAAGCACGCAAACCGAAATTTCTTATTCCTATTCCCTATTCCCTACCCATCCAAACACACCATGGTTTGGCATATATAACCTTTTTGTTTTAGCACCATGTGTTATACCTTTTTCGACACAAGCACTGCCATCATATTCCGAAGATAGTATTCGTAAGTGAAATTCATTAATATATTGGATGATACATTAGCTATGAGGTTTTCTTGTGACTTCTCGTCTTCTCGACCTGACTTTACTGTAATAAATGAGAGAGGTAAAACAAATGTGAACCAGATTAATATCATTTTCGTTCTTCAACAAAGGATCCCCCGGACAAGTAGTTATTTTGACCATCAATAAAAATAAAAATTTAATCGTACACATTATAGTCGTGATCTTTAGAGTGCATTCATTACAATTATTAAAAAAAAATGAAACTTGATTCTTATTTTACTATTCACCAAATAATTGAAGTTTTTACTGAATTAAACGAAATTGATAATATAGCTACATATTTGACAAAATCTCGATAAATTTATTTTTTTATTTTAATTCAATTTAAATTACTTTAGAGATATGTTACTAAGATTGTCATGATAAACTATTATAAAGTGGTCCTTAACTGGGATTCGCATCCTCAACAGCCAAATTCCTGACTGTACCATACAGCCAATCATTTGTTTTCTAATATTTCAATATTTTAAAATTCAAATGTTGAATCCAAACCGTTGATCTTGTTTAATTTTACGAGCGATGTATTTTTATATAAATTTTATAAAATTTGGAATCAATTTGATACTTTATTAAGTGACAAAATAATGAACGTATTAGAATTAATCAGTGATAGTTAACCAGATTCGTTCATTTGTTGACCACTTAATCTAGTATCAAATCAACTCCAAATTTTATAAAACTTATATGAAAACGCATCGCCAGTAAAGTTGAACAAGATCAACGGTTTAAATTTAACATTTAAATTTTAAAATGCTGAAATATTAAAAAAAAAAAAGTTGGCTGTACGGTACAGTCAAGAATGTGGCCGCTGAGGATGTGAATCCTCCTTAACTGATGCTCAAGCAAAGATAAACAACGTGAAACTTTTGTATCCTTTTTGATGTTTCTAATAGTCAATACGTGCCTATACTAGCACATGCTTGCTTGTGAGAGCTTGCTTTTAAATATCTCATTTTTTAGGTCCCTAGATTATTTATATATTGGTTTGGGCCTCATTAGAAGTACAAATGGTGGGCCAACTTGGACTTCTTTGTGTTATTGATTCAGTTTTCTTCTAACTCTAGCCAGGACTTGAATCAATTAATTTACTAAAATGAAGCCTTTAAACAATAGCACGCTGCACGCCTATATAGTATATACACACAATAAACCAAAAAATAAGCAAAAGAGAGCACAAATAAAAAGATGTGAATCGACTATTATACCAAAATACATAAGATGGAAAGGAAAAAAAAAAAATGAAAGATACTAACATAAAAGTTCAAAATGAATTGAGCTGAACAATTGAACAACGACATGTCGACTATATATAAAATGTAATTTTTGTTGACACTGTCATGTTGATATCTTTTTCGCACCACCGCCTCTTGTTGATTTTGTATTTTCAATGGCCTCTTGTTTTTTCTCACAAAGAACTGAAGGTCCATTCTTCTTTTTTGATGCCAAACTGTAGTCAGACAATTACAATTGAAGAAATTAAAGATCGTAAACTTTTCATACTTGTGTACAAACCAAAATAGAAAGATACCGCTGCACAAACCTTGTAGGTCCTTTGTTCCGACACTGGATTCTACTCGGTACCACCCGTCCTCTGCGATTGACAGGGCCTGTGTCCTTTCTGAGTACACCCTGGTATTCAACAATTAACAAAATTTTGTTTATGATTTGCATTATTTTAGGAAGAAAACATATCAAACATTCATGGTTGAATGAAATTTACCTTGTTTTCTTCTTTTAGAGGCTCTGAATGAACAAACCTCCTCTTTTCCAAATTGGCTTCCTTCAGGACTACTCTTTCCTGAATTGTACACACAAATGTAATGATACTAATTGTACACACAAATTGTACACACAAATGTAATGTCACTACATTATTCATTTTCAGCAATAATCTGAATATTAACTATTTGATCTGAAACTGTCTTTCCTGAATTAATACACATCCCACAAATTATTTGACGTGAGTATCATTAACATCATACTCTTTTGATAATATATGAAGCGCTTTAAAATCCTAAATGCAACTTACATCCGTTCTAAATCTGAAAGGCTTTGGGTTTGTGGTCCTTTTGTTCTTTGCAACTTGGTCTGGATTCACTTGTGAAGGCTTCACCTGAAGTTTCAGCACCTGCACCAATTATTTATTTTTTTCCAACATTTGATCAAAATATGAATGCCTCCTTTATAAACAAAACAAACTCAAAGAGGAATTATGAATCACTTCATTTGTTTGAAACCTGTTGAGGTGGAACATTCTCAATGGTCATAAGAAGTGAGTTTTGTTTCTTTTCAGTCGTCATCTTCTTTCCAATTTGAACCCTGATATTTTACAAATGCAACATAGAGAATGTAAAAACAGAATATCATCAGAGAAAGCAATAAAGAAAATATTTGCAGTACCATACCTTTTGATACCATTTTGTATTATATTCTCCTTATTCTCATCGCAATTCTCACAGTTCTCCAATTCATTTCTCAAATTGTCTTTCTCCACCTTAGTTCCCATGTTATATTTAATTTTTGATTTTAATCCCTTCTTCTTTGCAACCTCTTCAATCTTGGCATCGCTTGTAATTCCATTTTCGATATTTGTTTTCAAAACTGGCTGATTTGATTTCCACAGTCGCCTCGAGCTTTTCCTGTTTGGGCCCATTTTCAACTTTTGCTCCATATTAGTATCATTTGCACCAACATTTTCTTTAATTTCAGGTTTGAGAACCAATTCTTTCACAATTTCTCTATTCTCTACTTCAGTTGTGCTACTGTGTTCTCCATTCTCTTTCAGAACTGACCGACTTAGTTTCCTTGTAGCCCTCAAGCTCTCCTTCTTTGGGCCTAATTTTGATTTTTCCTCACTATTCATAGTATCTGCACCCAATTTTTGCGTATTTCCTTCCAAAAGTTGGTGTTTTGTTTTCCACAAGGGCCTTCTAGTATTCTTGTTGGGACCGATATTTGTTTCTTGGTTCAACTTTGGGTCATTCAGCTTAGACTCCTCACATCTCTTCGCAGCTTTTGAAACTTGACTGAGATATCTACTCGGCACACTTCTTTTCTTCGGATTGTTTAAATTCAGTTTTCGGAGCTTGGCACAAACCTCCTTAATTTCTTTCTTTGGAGTGGGAGAGAATAATGGCTTTCCTCCTGAAGCAGGCTGACCTTTTGGATTTGTGTTTTCATTTTTAGGGGTTGAGATGTCCTCTTTTTCTCCAATTATTTGCAATTTTTTTTTCTTGGTTTGGTTTGGGGTTGATACCAAATTTGAAATTGGATGGTTCCTTAATTTTGAATTTGCAATCTTTTCAGGGATTTCAGTTGCGGTGCTTAGCCTGACAAGTCTACTCCTTGGCTGTTTTGCGGGTGCTGAATGGGGACATTTTGCATGTAACCTAAGAGAAAAAAAATAAAGCATCAAATTTCTGTTTCTAAATGACAGGCAATTGTTTTTTCAGAAGTTTTCTTCTTCTAATTGTGAATTGTACCTTCCATCACCACGTTTTAGGGTTTTGCGGAGGCGTACATTAGGGCTTCTTGCGGCCATGACCTGGGAGCATTGTTATTATTCTGGTTTAGAATTGGAAATTTAAAATTGAAAGGAATTTAACCCGAAATTAAAAAAAATGAAGAAATTAGGGTAAATTTCACGAACTCTGAGCATGAAGCTTTTGTCAAGGGCTTCTGGGTCAATTTGCTCGTGATTTTGATCACATCCTGATTCAAATAGACAAAAAAAAATTGAGAAACAACAAAAATTCAACGATTTGAGACTAGGGTTCTGGATCTCTAATCAGGAAATTAGCAAACCCGCACTCAGTACTAAAATTATTCTATCCTTTAATTGAATCTCGCAGTAAATCCGAATTAATAAAAAAACTGAAACGAAAATAGACAGAATACATACCGATTTTAAGACAAAACCAGGATTCATCGTGAGGCTGAGACAGATCTGGTACAGTGAAATCAACGAACTTGGGCGCCTCTAAATTTTCGTAGAATTCTTCATCTTCATTTATCACACTCGATTCAGTTGTCAGATCTGCATTTCCACTCTCCATTTGTTTTGATTTTCAGCTAATGGAAAGGTAACGAAGCTTAGAAAGAGGATTGAAGGGTTTTTTGATGGAAGCGTTTAATTTTGTCAAGTTCTGAGATTTAAATGTCGGGACTCGGGAGGTTCAGAACTAGCCGTTGGAGAAATCCGATTGGACTTGTGTTAGCGAAAGAAAAATTTGAGAAAAATATTATCAAGGCATGGAATTTGTATCGATTACTCTCCAGTTGTAATAAAACTGCTGATATCCAGCCACATCTGGACCTTTCATTTTAGACAGGAACGTCTCTAGATCGGATCTGATCCATTTATTCAAAAGGGCAGATTGAAGCGAGATCTGTACGCTCTCTCTCTCATATAGTAATCCAACCGTTTGATAAACAATAAACGATCAGATCTTTCTCAGACCATCCAAGTACAAGCAATTCTCATAATAGTTGGAGCGGAATTGAAATGGGGGCGGAATGGATCACGACCGTCAGTTCGAATTAACGGGTTTTTGGTAGCACCGGACTCGGACAGCATTTTCTACAGTACCCACCGAATATTTCTATTGTTATAATGAGAATAAATAAAGTTTTTTTTTTTGGATAAACTAGATAGTGACTATCCAGGATAGAATAAATAAAGTTGATATAAAAAAAATCCTCAATATGTATATTTCTTTAATTCGTACAAGTGATTAGTTTATCTCGTCAAAATTGTGACGCTAGAATTAATTAAAGACAATAGATACAGACAAAGAAAGTGCAGTAAACAAAATTTTCCTGCATGGTATGCACGAAAATACAAGTATATATTTCTTTATTTTGTGAAACCCACTTATGTTGTTGACCTCTCTGCTTGCACCGTGTGAAAAGCAATAGTATTATAGGAATAAGTAACATATTTATCCGTTGATTTCGACCAACCAAGAAACTTCCTCTTCTCATTAATTAAGCTGATAAAACAGGATTTTATTTATTACAAAATTTTATGTACAACTAGGGCCAAAAGTTAGAAGGAAAATAATTGTAGTTTTTCCACCCTTTTGATTCTTAAGAAAAATAAATAGTTATAGCTGGGGCCTTATCATATCTGCTCTGCTCATCACACATTCAGAAAATCGAAAGGAAATGAAAAAGATGTAACAGTGTTAGCAGGATCTTTTTCTTTCTAATTGAATTGCCTCGTACGAGGCTACAACCTCCTTGAACTTAGCCTCTGCCATCGCTGCAGCAAGAAAATGTATTTTTTAAAATCTCTTAAAAAGCCACAGCTTCAATGCTATATTTATTTTATTGAAAAAGAAAGAAACAAAGATGTTTTTTTCTTATAATATAATAAAAAAAGGCATTTTAGCTGCCTTGAAACGATTTTTACCAGAATTAGTCTGATTATGGTCAGGATGGAACTCTAATGCCTTCTTCCTGAAAGCACTCTGCACCACAAACGAGGGAGATGAAATGAAACCCATTAAACAAGTTATAACTTCATTTCAGTGCAAACTGGTACAACCACAAAACAAATAATTTCCTCATAGCAAATGCAGACTCATAAGGGAACATAAATATGAAATTAAACATATGTATCAATGTATGTACCTTGAGCTCAGCATCCGAGTACGGCTCTGATCTATTCCTGTTAAAGAGCAATTTGTTACATCAAAGCTATATTTCAATAAAAAAACATACAAGCAAAATAAAATCCATCAATGTTCTGTTATTGAACATCGCTGGCATTAGTGGCCTTAAAAGATAAAATTTCAGAGTTATATAAACCGGTAGCAACCTTATTTAGTCAGATGATTAGATTTTAGATATTCTGGTACAAAAGCAGGTTGCTCACTAGCTTTGAGAAATGAGTTAAGATTTGACAATGTAAGATGACACCAGAGTTTATAAGTTCTTCCAAATATTCAGTAACTAACATGAGCACTGACTAACTAACTAAAGCAACAAGAAATGTCTTTTTCTTTTAAGCAGAAATAAACAATAGTTAAATTAAGCCTCATACAAGGGGCAAACGAAATGATTTCTTCTCTAATCAAATTCTTTTATTTCTGCCCTCGGGTCTTTTAATTCATCTCATTAGAAACCCTAGCTTCTACTTTCATGTGCTGTTATATTTACGAGACGAGGGATACTGGTACAATTACAAAACATGTATTTTAATTAAAAAAAGAAAATTTACATAAAGGACATATTTTTAAAAGCATTTTACAAAGCATAATACAACAACAACTAAGCCTTTTGTCCCAAACAAGTTGGGGTAGTCTTTACAAAGAATAATATTAATGCTATTTCCCTATAGGATAACATGGACCTCTTTCAACCAAATTAGACCTTATAACAGGAAGAAGCAGCATAATACTCAATGAACTCACTTCTATACTCTTGCATTATTACGTCTTTTCATGAGAACACTACCCTTAATATGTCTTCAGCGAGAGTTGATACATAAAAAACTAAAAAGTAATGTTTTGTATAGGATATTGAAAGGAGCATATAGCCCAAGATAATTAGGAATTTAGGATATATATACAAAGAACAGTATTATTCTGTTCGATGTTCATTGCCCATTCTTTTTATCAGCCATAAACAATTGGAGGGAGCATCAACTTTGTAATGGTTAACTGATCTTTCGTCAGTATGGGTCTGAGACAAAAGTTTCCTTTTTTCTTATTCTTAATTGGTTTTTGTGCAAATGCAAAACTAATGAGCTATCAGGAAACAATACTAACAGTGGTTGTTTGAGCTAACAAAATAACAAATATTTTTGAACTAACAAACAGAAGCAGATACCAACTGTACATCTGTACCTGTCAAGGCCCAGGATTGAATAATGATGTGACTTGGCGTGATTTACATTATGTATAGGTGCTGATCGGTAATTTGTCCGTTGATTAGAATTTTGATATTCCGTTTTGTAGTACCAGTCTTCTCTTTGAAACTGCTGGTGGCAGCCACAGCCAGTACCGTGATCAGTCCAAGCCTCAGGACCTCTCATGCGTTTATTTCTTTCTCTATTGAACACTTCCTGCATACGCCTTATTCTCTCCTACAAAAGCCACAAACATTATCAGTATTAAACACAGACAAGCACACCAAATGTAATAAAAGAGCTAATTACTTGAACCAAGAACAAAATGGAATACTAACCACTCGTTCTCTCTCATCTTCTTGCATCTCCCGGACACGACGGCGGTACCGAGCCCATGCTGCCTCATTCCGTCCAGAGACATTGGTCCAAAATCGGAAATAGAATCCTGCCCTCCAAAGCTTCAAACAAAAGAAATTTGTCAAGTAAACTCGGTGTTCTTTTCTTACCATAACATTCAATTCATTTCTTTGTATTCCAATTATAAACAAAAAAAAAGAGAAATTAATGATGTACCTGAGCAGAGTACCAATTAACAGTTCTGTTCCACTTCCCTTTCTGTCAATTGGAGCAATAACCAATTTAATCAGTGATGAAATACTTTTAAAGAAATCACTAAAAGGAAATCGGATGAAGTGAAAGGAGAGTTACCGAAGCAGTGGCAGCTGCTGCACCGAAGAGTCCGAGAAAGACAAAACCTGGAGATATCCAGCTTTGATCCCTTCCCTTCCATGGTTGATCTTGATCGCTAGTTTCCTGTTCCTTCCGACCCATGGAATCGCTTCTTTCCTTCTCCCCCCCTCTCTCTCTATCTATCATTTGAGATTTCAACTATTCAGTGAACTTCTCCGATTTACTGGGTAAAAGGCTTGCATCATTGAGTTGGGATAAACACGGGAAGAATAAAATGGAGTAGAGAATCGGGTGAGACTCGTGAGATTGATGCTTGGACGAATAAAATAAAATGGAGTATAAAATCGTAGACCACTTCTCCTCTCCGATCAACGAAACAAGCGTCTAGCTTTAGCGGGACTCAGCCACTCAGGAGTCCGGAATGGGAATCCGGACCACGGTATTGCAGCAAAACGGGAGGCGATTGATTGGGCCGGGCCGGATTAAGTACCCATCAAGTTGAAATCCGATTTGTTATCCTATCTTACTATCTATTTATGGGATTTAGGGGTGTACAAAAAAATCGTGAACCCGCTCAATTCGATCAACTCACCCAATCCGAACCGTTTTTTATCGGATTAACATGATGTTGGGTTGGATACGGGTTCTAATTTTGACAAATTCGTTGCTTCGGGTTGGATTACAGGTTTTGTACTAGTAACCTGTATATACTTCAACCCGTCCGTTTGTCACTATTTACTGTTTCTTTCGCCTCACATTTTCTTATGTTTTTACTCAAAGATCTCTTCGCTCACTAAGTTTCGATCTCCTGCATAGCCATGCACGTCCTCTATTCCTCTCACAAGGTCTCGAAAGTTGAAAGATGCTTTGAATGCGTCTCTAATTTGCCTCGAAATAAATTGTGATAGCCACAAAATGAATTTTTTGTGTATTTTTATTTGATCAAAATTTTAATCTACTAAACCCGTTTAACCTGCTTAATTAGTAAAAATTCGTACATAAAAAAAATTGACAGGTTGAATTGGATTATATGGATGGATTAACTAAATTTATTTTCTAACTCGATATTATCAGATTAAGTTCAAATTTTACTAAAATATCATCAACCCATCCATTGTGCACACACACTTACTATTATATTATCTAAAATATCTAAATCTATGAGAAAATTTAATCCACAATAATAATAATATAATATGTTGGATAACTAGGCATATATGTTCTCAAATTTAAGCTCGGTCATACTGAAATTGAAATTAGTCTTACTGGACCCATTGAAACATGTAGCTAGTGAATTACAATCTTAGTATGTTGTGGTGTGTTGTATCAAACTCGGGTGTATTTAGCACCATGTCGTGTCGTACTGAGTGGGAAAAAACGCCAACAGCACAGAAATTGACACGATATAATTGGCATCCGTGTTAACTCGCCACATCACAGTTGTGTCAACAGTGTCAAACCGTGTTAGAAGCTTATTATTCTTTTTTTTCATAGAAATAGCCAAAAGTTATTTAAAAATGAAAAATATAAATAAATTAGAATTAAATTTTGAGATTCATTTTCTACATGAGAATTGTTCTTTTTTTTAATATATTTTATGATAAAATATATTATTGAAAAATAATAGAAATCAGATGATATTAATTGGTAATATCTTGGTTGAAAAATTATATGTTTTTATGATACTTTTTGCTTGAAGTTTTCAATAATCCATCACTATTAATTCTTATGTATTGATAATTTTGTGATATGTTAAAATTTTGAATTTAAAATTATAAAAACATGAGAAATTCCAAATCGACTTAGTTTTTTTTTATAATGCATTAATATTTCTATACAAGTTATTTAATTTTGAATTTAATTTTTTTTAAAAATATATGGAACCGTGTTGTGTCGTGTTGTAATTGTTTCGTATCAAATCGTACTGTGTTGAGCTGTGTCGTGTTAAACCTTGTCACTTTACTAAAAATGCCAACACAACACAGTTTTAACACGCCACACTAACACACATGTGTCGTGTTAAATCCGTACATGTGGCGTGTCGTGTCGTGACAACACGAGTCTGTACCGTATCAGCACACCAAACACGCCACAATTTGTAATTCACTACATCAAGCCGGATAGAATCGAATTAGGTTGCCCAACTTTCATCCACTAAGATAACCACATAACCCGAAAAAATAAAAAATAATATTAAAATTTTAACAAATTTCGAAAATATTCTAAAAATGATAAAAAAATTTAAAATAGTATCGAGATATAGTTTTTTGAAAAAACCGATACTAATATTAGTTTTCTAAAAACCGATACTAGCTATTATAAATTTTCCAAAAATCGATATCGCTAGGTAGGATCGGTTTATAAACAAACCGATACTAGCATTTCCTATGGCTGTCTGTATAGCTAGACTTTGTTTCGACCAATGCATGATGGGAAAGTTGTGCACCATGTACAAAACTCAATTCATGTGTCGCGCAACACAATGGTGTAGCGCACATGAAGACAAATTGTAGTGTGGAAGAAAAATTAAAGGAAACCCATATTGCACCCAGAAAAGTTTAGATGAATAATCTTGATTTACACTTAAATTTCAGGATAACATATTCATAAAAGGTATAATCAAACCTAAAAGCCGACCTAGAAATATTTGAGATAAAAAGTCATTTAGAAATTAAGGATAAATCTTGATACTAATAAAATTAATTTTATTTATGAGCGACTGGCGTCTCACTGCTGAAAGTTCAGTATACAGAGAAGCCCTGCGAGCAACAGAATCATTAGAAGAGCCAGCCCTTGGTTTCGTTAAACCATCTGAAGCAACACAAAAGGGCACCTCAACAATTATCAAGCAGAACAACACTATCATCCAGCTGCTTGTTAAAATCAAAGAAGAACTAGATGGAGAAATGGCTCTGATGGTGACAATTGAAGAGCCAGAAACCTTGGAAGAGTTGGAATCAATCCAACTACTAGCATCTCTGTCTAGAGAAGGGCCGATGCTAGATTATTGTCCAATCTGGGATAAAGATGAAGAATCAGAGGAAGAATGGCTCAATCCATTCGCCTCTGAAGGTGATAAAGACAAACTGTCGCACTTTGCATACGCGGCAGAAGAAACAGAACTAGAATATCCTAAGATGAAGGCTTTCACAAAAATGATGGAATCAGCTTTTTCAACAGCTGAGAGCTCACTCACTCAGAGAAGGCCAACGGAACCAGTAATGGGTCCTGTTAGCTATCCACCAGCAAGCACATCACGGCAAACACCGATGCCAACAATACATGAAATCAGAGATCATGTTGGCAGACTCAAAGGAGGTTATGCACAACAGCATAGCGGGAGGTTCAACCTTCCAGATGCTCAAAGTGACAAAGGTGCAATTCTGGTATTACCAGAAGATATTGGGCAATACGGTGATGTAATTTCTCGATGGGAATCAATTACTCTCAATGTGGTTAATGACCGCAACTGGACGGATAACAAGAGTAAGGTGATTTTCATTGAAAATCTCCTAGGGGATGTAGAGAAAAAGATGTTTATCCAATGGAGAATGGCGTACCCCCATGAATATGAAGAATTAATAGCAGTTGCAGATGATCCCCAAAACGTAATCTCCTGCATTCGAAGGATGATACTGCTAGAGGATCCATACCAAGGGTCTACTGAAGAACAGACACGCGCTTACCAAGACCTTGAGCGCTTGTCATGCAACCATGTTAAGGATCTGTTCAATTACATGAATGATTACAAGATCCTTGCAGCAAAATCCGGGAGGATGTACATTTCCTCAGAACTCTCGGAAAAATTCTTCAGAAAAATGCCACCTCTAATCGGAAAAGAACTAGAAAAGGCATTTTTGGACAAATACCCTGGAGCAGCGATAGGCGTTATGCCAAGAATAAATTTCTCATACCAGTACCTGGCTGAAAGATGCAAACAAGCTGCACTCCAAAGGAGCTTGAAAGATCTCTCCTTTTGCAGCAAAATCCCATTACCAGGCTACTATGGTGAAAGAAAGAAGTATGGACTTCGCAAGTCCAAAACTTACAAAGGCAAACCCCACGAATCTCATGTGCGTGTTTTCAAGAGAAAACATGCTGACAAGGTCCGCAAATGCAAGTGTTTCATTTGTGGAGAAGAAGGGCATTTTGCGCGAGAGTGTAACCGCAAAACAGGAAACATTGCCAGGGCAGCCATTATTGAAAATATGGAACTGTCAGATAGCTGGGATGTCCTCTCAGTTGATCTCAATGAACCTGATAGTGACGCAATATGCTCATTATCTGAAGGAGAAGTTGGAAATGTTGCTTCAGCCGTAATCAATGATTTACCATTCGGCGAGCAATCATTTATGATGCAGGCAGAGCAATTGAGCTGGCGAAGTTATATACAACTGCCTGAAGATCAAAAAGATTGTCCCCATGATTGGCAGGACAATGATTCAGTTCCAACGGGACATGAAAAATGTTCCATGTGTAAGGAAATGACAACTGAATCAACAAGGGCATACTGTAAAAACTGCCGCCTAACAGTATGTCCTATGTGTTCCAGATTCAGGCTGGGCAGACGAATACGAACTAAGGTGCAGCCAATAGCACCTTATGATAGTAAGGATCAGCTAATCAATGAGCTGATGTTTTATGTTCAATACCTCTTGGCGGAAAATGGAAAACTCAAGCAACAACTGTTTGAGGCCAGAACAGAGGATCTCGAAGCCGAGTTTGATGAATTAATGAAGAAGGATAAAGGAAAAACCAAACTACGGTTTGAAGATGAAGAGGTAGATGAGGAAATAGAGATGGAACCAAGAAATCCAACGGGAGCTCTTCGAATAGCTTCTGCCAATACCATCTCTACCGAGGAAATTGAGCAATTCAATACAGTGGTCCAAGACCCTGTAAGAGGAAAAAGGGTTCTGAACAGACTCTACAACATGGAGATAACCTTTGAAATTCCAGGAGTCAACCCATTCAAGGTTCAAGCAATTCTTGACACAGGAGCGACTGTCTGTTGTGTCAACCAAGAAATTGTCCCACAAGAGGCATTGGAGCCAAGTGCCTATCCTATACAAATAAATGGGGTAAACTCGACTCAGATAGCCAGTCTAAAACTCAAAAATGGTAGTATGCTGATTGAGTCGAATAGGTTCAGAATTCCCTTCACCTATTCTTTTTCGATGGGGAAGAAGGAGGGAGTTCAGATGCTGATCGGGTGCAATTTTATCCGATCCATGCAAGGTGGATTGCGAATCGAAGGCCAGAACGTGACTTTTTACAAAAATATCACAACAATTGCAACCACAACAGATGCTGAGGTGGTACAAGTCGCAATTCCTGAGCTCGACCTGACGGGCTTGGAATACATTGAAGTAAGAGAGGCCGTAGCATACCACCAAGAGCAAGAGTCACAGCAGTTTAAGGAGAAATTCAGACCACTACTCAACAGACTAAAAGAGCAGGGGTTCATTGGAGAAAACCCTCTGAAACACTGGTCGAAAAATCAGGTGACGTGCTCTCTCGACATCATAAATCCTGATCTCCAGATTCAGGATAAACCCCTAAAGCATGTGACGCCTCAAATGAAAGAACAATTCGAAAAACATACAAAGGCGTTATTACAACTGGGAGTAATTAGGCCTAGTAAAAGCAGGCACAGAACCATGGCTATAACGGTCAATTCTGGAACCACCATTGACCCAATCACTGGCAAAGAAATTAAAGGCAAAGAGCGCATGGTATTCAACTATAGGTCCCTCAACGATAATACCCATAAGGATCAGTATAGCCTCCCTGGCATCAATACTATCCTTAAAAAGGTCGGTCACAGTAAGATCTACTCGAAATTCGACCTCAAGAGTGGATTTCATCAGGTGGCAATGGCACCTGAGTCAATTGAATGGACTGCTTTTGTGGTGCCCGGTGGACTATATGAATGGCTCGTTATGCCATTTGGATTGAAGAACGCACCGGCTATTTTTCAAAGAAAGATGGATCAGTGTTTTGCTGGTACCGAAGATTTTATAGCGGTGTATATTGATGATATTCTAGTATTTTCTGAGAATGAACAACAACATGCTGAGCACCTCAGAAAAATGCTAGAAATTTGTGAAAAAAGGGGTCTCGTACTCTCTCCAACAAAAATGAAGATAGCAGTTAGAGAAATTGAATTCCTTGGAGCAATCATTGGAAGGAGTAAGGTGAAACTCCAACCCCATGTCATAAAGAAGATCGTCTCCTTTGATGAGGAGAAACTGAAAGAAAAGGCCGGACTCCGAGCATGGTTAGGCATACTCAATTACGCCAGAAGTTACATTCCAAAACTTGGGACTCTTCTAGGTCCCTTGTACACAAAAACCAGCCCTCATGGAGATAAGCGCCTTAAACCGTCTGATTATGAACTAATCAGAAAAATCAAGGAAAAAGTGCAAAACTTGCCAGATCTGGAGCTTCCACCAACAGGGAGCTATATCATCCTTGAAACAGACGGATGCATGGAAGGATGGGGTGGCATATGCAAATGGAAACCAAAGAAACATGACCCTAGATCCATAGAAAAGATTTGTGCCTATGCTAGCGGTAAATTTCCGGTGATCAAGTCAACCATTGATGCAGAAATACACGCTTGCATGGAAACATTGAAGGCACTAAAAATCCACTACCTTGATCAGCAGGAGATAACGCTGAGGACTGATTGTCAAGCAATAATATCCTTTTTCAATAAGTCAGCCCAAAATAAACCATCAAGGGTTAGATGGATAAACTTTGTTGATTATGTAACAGGGACAGGAGTGCAAATTAACTTTGAGCATATAGATGGTAAGCTAAACAGTTTAGCAGATGCACTCTCCCGATTAACAACAAAATTGGCTGTCACCAGCGAGATACAAGAACAACAAGAGCTATTCTTAGCACATCTTGAAGGAGCATTCGAAGAAGCAGACCGATTTAGTGATAGCCTGAACAAGCAGATGAATGAGCTAATTTTAAAAATTAGCTCCTTACTCTGATTTCCCTTTAAAATCCAAATAAATGTTTAATTATTTTGTTTTTCTTTTTCAGGTCTGATGGTAATCTACGGAAAACCATTGATCTTTGACAGTAATCTACGGAAAACTGTCTTTTGTTTAATAGTTTTAGTTTGTTTATATTTTTGCAGAAATGGTGCTGGAATATTTAACCCATATTTTTAGAAGCTATGAAGGATCTCCACGTTATAGTCTCAGGCCAGATTCCAGGATAGCGCTTAACAACGCTGTTCGCTGGGGAGCATCATGTGGCTAGACAGAAGAAATAGAAAACTATGAGACAATCACTTGTGATTTATTGTTTTCAAGGCCGACTTTAAATATGGAGGGAGGAATGAGAACAAGGCTCATGGAATTACATCAAGCCCAAATTCAAAAGTCCCTTACGGAGCTTGAAAAATTGCTAGTCATGAGTAATTTGCAAAAGGTCAGACTTGAACAAAATGCTAGCAAGGATAATTGGGCAAGGGATGCCCTCGAACCTGTTAACGATAATATCGAAAAGTTGATTGAAGCTCACAGTAAGCTTCGAATAATCCAGCAGAGCATCTATTATTAGGTAGAGTGCATAATATGCTTACTTTCGGTGCCAACCTGTTTGGTCTGTTAGTGGGCATCTTTTCTTTTCTAAAAGGCATCTTTATAATGGTGCCAGTATGTACTGGTGTGTTTTAGTGCGCCACTTGGTGCATCTTTAGGCGCATTATTGAAGTAGTGCGTTTTCTTTATTTTGCTTTTGGACAGCACTGAGGTAGTGCTCTCCTTTATTTCATTTTCAGATCGCACTAAGTGTGTTAGTGCGCATCTTTTTATTTGAGTGGGAGACAAAAGTATGTGGTAATCCAATTAATTGCATGACGATGGGGCCCAATGAGCACCCGATGCATTATTGAGATACCAAGCTCGAGTCTCTATAAAAGAGTGTCATTCAGAAGTTGCAAGACACACAGAAAAACTCTGAAGTCTTACTTCTTCTCTTGTAATCTTACTCTATCAATAAAAATTTTCTCTTACAATCTTTGAAGCCAGCATTTCTTATAATCAGAAGTTTCAAAGTCGATCAGTTCGCTTCCACTATACTTTGGTATCCGTGAAGTTTCAAAGTCGATCAGTTCGCTTCCACTATACTTTGGTATCAGAGCGAGGTTTGTTTCTTAATTATCTTATGGCTTTCTAAGTTCAATTCTCTAGGAAGGCAATTAGGGGAGGTTATACCTAAGCACTAAAACTGTTTAAAAACCTGAAAATAAAAAGTATAAATGATAAAATAACTAAAGATAATAGTTTATGGAATGAAAAATTTCTTGAAAGATTTAGTTTAACCAAAAGAACCATCCTGCCGTACAGTACCTAAAGAGAGGGAAGATCACGGGAAAACACGATGAGGTGAGGTTTTGCTAAAACCAGACAGAAAACATCAAACTATAAACTAATAACATGAACTATATGGGTACACAATTGGGGGCTACTTATTAAATCAAGATTAAATCAATCCCTGAAATTTTGTCCTTTAGTGCGCTACAAATTTTGTAGCGCAACAGCGGATTAGGATTGCCATGTACACATCATGCTTTAAGGTGGACCACAGAAGGTTCTGTTTCCTTAATTTGAGTCATGGGATATCAAATATTTTAATGAACTATGATGCCGACGTCACAAATCAGATGATGCCCATAATTTTCGAAAATATCAAATATTTTTATTTTTTAATGATTTATGATTGGAAAGTTTCATGTCAAAGGTTTCTTTATATATTGTTCCAGCACAGATGTTCAATAACTCCGTCGTTATTCTAGAGATAACGAATTCAATTCTCGCTGGTTGTAGAAGAGAGAGAAATTTTATTTCATAAATCGACTATGCCTTATAAATAATTGGTCTTATTTCAAAAAAAGAAAAAAAAAGTATAAAGTTTCTTGTCAAAGGTCACTCCAAACAATTTTGAATCCATTGTTCTTTTAGGTTTAATCGGTTGGCGTCAGTCAACATAAACTTAAGAACTGATCCACCTTGGAAATTAGACCTGTCACCTGCGTGTGGTTCTGGGTTCTCAAGTACCACCCCGAATCAACGTATCATAGTCGGTACAAAAAGGAAAAACTAAAGATACTAGAAACATAAGAAGAAGAAAGGAAGCACACCTTTGGATGTCGACTCTTAACGAGAAAAGATTGCCTCGTTGAGGAAACCAGTTCAATGCTACTAAGCCTTCTGTTGCAAAAATTTCAAGAAGAATAGACCAGATAAAAAATAACGAAATTTAAGAGATTAAATTGAGTTTCAAATCGGTTACTACTTTGCACGTGTAAAAAGAGATATGACAATATTATTAATTATAAAAAGAGCCGATTGAGTCTAATTTGAGGAATCAAAAAACTTTTTTTTTGTGTATCCTATTTTAATTGAATCATAATTAAGCAGGGATCCAAATCAATAAAACTAAGAAAAGTTTAAGTCAACTGTGACTTTTTGATTATTTTTAGAATATTTTCGAAATTTGTGAATATTTTAATATTATTTTTAATTTTTTCGGTCACATAAACAATATGACATAGTAACGGATTTAAGCTTCCTTTTATATCAAGTAATATACTCTGGTTATTTGCATCTGCCTTAAAAACACATTGTGCATAATAAGTATTTTTCTGTAGGTACAGGATGACGTATGATTGATATATATGCCTACAATTGTATTAAATTAAAGGAAAAACTTTACAGAATGTTAAATTTGAAATACAAGTACCAAATCCCAAAACTCGTTGGTAAATATATAAGCATTAAATAGGTATAATACGTCATGTAAAGACTTGCATGCAGTAGGCACTAATGTTTGCACTAAATTAATATGTATTAAAATTTTGCAAATTATTAATCGGCAAGCATATATTAATAAGACTTATTTGTAGAAAATCTTAGCGACTTAGAAATAGACTCGCCTTTTTAGATATTAAGATTTGCTTTATAGAAAGAGCTTTGGTGTTTAGGGTGTTTAGATTAAATATATATGTTTTCAATTTGTATAAACACTTATACAAATATAGACATTGTAATTATTAAGATTTTAGATGTCAAAAAAAAATTAAGATTTTCATAAATATGTACTTGTACTTCCAAATAATTACTAACAACGGCTGTACAGCCAATGGAATTATTGCCAAAACTTTTGCATTGTAGGGTGCATTTGGATGGGTGTGGGAAGAAAGGAAGAAGGGAAGAAGTGGGAAGAAGTATTGGGAAGTGTGTAATTTTGTGAAGAGTTTGGATTGTTTATAATTTTTTTTCTTCTTCTTCCTTCTTCTTCTTCTTTCTTCCAACAATCCAAACACACCCGTAGCGAAGAGGACCGTCATAGCTGCACCACTAATAGCTGCACCACTAATCGTCTACAGCCGGATGTCTTGGCTGTACCGTCCAGCCAAGCAATTTTAAAAAAATTTAAAATTCAAATGTTAAATTTAAATCGTTGATCTTGTTCAATTTGACGGGCGATGCATTTTTATATAAGTTTTATAAAATTTGGACTTGTTTTGATACTAGATCAAATGATTAACAAATGAACGAATATAGTTAACTATCACTGGTTAATTCTAAGACGTTCATAATTTGATCATTTAATCAAGTATTAAATCGACTCCAAATTTTATAAAACTTACATAAAAATGCATCGGGCATAAATTTGAACAAAATCAACGGTTTGGATTTAATATTCGAATTTTAAAATTTTTAAATATTTTAAAAAACCATCCTGGCTGGACGGTACAGCCAAGCTCCTCGGCTGTAGTGGATGTGGATCCCCACTAATGATTACCTAAGCTTTAACAATCAATCAAATCAAAGCATATATTGTACTATTGGCGTACAGTTCTTAGAACAGTATGGCTGACTGAATGGGGTCGCATGTACTCCCAGTTCCATCCGCATCCGCATCTTCTACAGTCGCCGCGCTTCATGCACAGTTCCGTCCGCATCCGCATCACAGCTCCGTCCGTTTCCTTCTTCCAAAGAGTTCCGACCCTCTTTCGTTCTCTAAGCTTTTTCCTCTCGATCTTTCTCTCTCCTATCGACCCAAAAAAATGGTTTTGGATGCTTCATTGCTTAAGTCCGAGTTTGGGATTGCTCTTTGTGGTGTACCGATCAGCTGCTTTTCCTTCTCCGTTCATGGAAGCCTCCGAAATCAGCTCACAACACAAGTGCCATGGATGAGTACATCGGTACATCCTCTTTCATTCGTACCGTTTCTCTGCCATGGATGAGTGCTTGATTTTCTGTCTAATTTCTCTTTCTCAATTCTCTTTTTTAGCTTTCTAGGTTGCAAGTCTGAAGCTTTTGGTGGGTGCTACGGACTAATTTGGTACGATTAATCGATTATTCATCCTAATGTTTTTAATTCTGACAAATCTGTGCCTTACCTCTGATAGCTTCAATCCGGATTCTGGACAACACAAATTTGTGCCTTACCTCGCTTCTGGAGATTTCTTCGTATTTGAACTCATGTAAGGTTCTCAACTTCTGATCCTTCAAGTTTTTAGGTTTTACAAAGTGGTACTGAGATTTTCTTTTATCCTCAATTAAAAACTTCACATGATCCTGAGAGTGCAAAATTAGTTCAGTTTTGATTTTTGAAGGAAGTGTTGTCTGGAATTTTCTCTTTTGCTCCATTCCAAGCTCCTTCAATATCGTCAATTTCAATCCAGTTTGTTTAGGCGCTTTCAGAGCAAATTTATTACTGCATAATTATAAGCTATTTCATTTGTTTTGTAATCTATCAGTATCGGTTTATTGGTTTTCCTTTTCTCTATTGCTTTTACAAAAATTGGGTTTCACAACAAAAAAGGCAGCGATTGTGCTGGCTCCATTAATTTGGAATACAGGTATCCGAACACCTTGGTTTTTATCAAGCAAAAGAGTAACGGAAGATGGTCCTAAAATATAAATTGAGGGGTTAATTTAGCATATAATGGTAAGAGAGATCAGATTTTGTTTTTGCCAGAAATTTTTTTTAACAAAATTGAGAGATTAGTGTAGCTTATTATGCTGACGAAGATTGCAATTTTTTTTCTCCCAAAGTTTCGTACCCATTTCTTGCCATCTCAGTAGTTGGCGGTTCTGAGTTGCTGTCTTTGTCATTGTCGGTCCACTGTTGGTGCAGTTTGTTTACTTCTTTTATCTTTTTTTTTTGGCTTATCCACATGCTTACCTTTCTGTTTCTATTGCAGGTTGTTGAGCTTTCTTCCCTGGTGTAGTTTTTCTTTGTTGCCTTCATTTCTGCTCAACTATTGGATTTTATTCAGGTTAGTTCTCAGCTTATTGTTGCATCTGTTTGTTCGTGTTACAAGTATTGAGACAGCTTGCTGCTTATCAAGCAAGATAGCAACAAGAAATGATTTTAAAAAAATTGAGAGATTAATCTGACTGGCGTTGTTGAAAAATATTGTGTTTTGCTTTCATTGACAGAAATCTTTTTAAAAAATTTAACAAATTATTTTCTAGGTTAAAAATATTGTTTGGGTGAAAGATATTTTCTTTCGTTAGTCTAACTTTTTATGTTATTTTTGGACCTTTTGTTCACCCAAATTAAACACTTGCAAAGTAGTGGCTGTATTTAACAGATTTATTTTTCCTTTTTCTTCTTATGTCGGGCAGAAATTGATGAGCGAAGTCTACAGAAATTCAGCGAATAAATGATCTGGTGGATCTTATAAGATGTTCGAAGGTGAAGTATGGCGCCGATTATCTGATTTGATTGTCAAATTTGGTTACAAGGCATATTAATTTCTATTTTTTTGCTTATAATTTTCTTACCAAGTTTATTATCATAGCTGGTAATAGTATAGTAGATTTTGCTAATGTTGACTGCTTTTACATTTTAATGTACATTATGTTTTTATAATGGTGTCTACTGTCCAAGTCTAGAAAAGTTACAACATGTGCAGCATAACTTTGCAAAATCTCATGTTGTATGTTTTGCAGAAAAACTTAATTTAGCTAAGGTAATTTTCTTTTTTTGCGATTTTTCTGATGGAAATAGGAACTTCATTGATGTAGCGAATCACAAGGCTGATGGAGGCATCACTGCTCTTCACATGACCACACTAAATGGGCATTATTTAGTGTCTCTATGCATTATTTTTCTGTCTCAACAATGTGCACAATTTGGTAAATGAAGCCATAAAAAGAGGTCTATACTGGCATGAGTTCTCCGCTGTGCAGCAGCTTGCCAGGACCCAGGATGAAGGTTTTGCTGCACTTTGACATTGATTTTTTTCAAGAGCGTCTGATAGGTTCTGTCGGGTATTTGTAGCAGCACAGTAAGGGAATTTACAGATGTTATTTCCCCTTTTTTATTTTGTTTTTTTAGTACTGGTTTTGAAGATGGTTGCCAGGGGTATTTACGGTATTAGACTATTAGGTAACTGTTTAAGGGAGAAGCTCTCCAAATTTTCTCAGAACTAGGAACTTTGTATGTTTCTACATTTTAATTAGTGCTGCCTAAGGGCTTTACTAAAAAAAATATCTTGCATTTTGTTATTCATTTCTTTTGTGACTTTATTTGAATAAATTCTTTCAATAATTGCTGAAAAAATGGTTTACAAAAACTGTTTTGGGCTGGGCATTTATTCTGGTTTGCATTCTATAAAAAATCTGCATTTTCATAAGGTTCATTTATATTGGTGTGTGCCCTTCTTTTTCTCACAGTGCTTCATTTCCTTCTTACTAATGCATTCTCATGATATTATCAGGTAAAGGAACCATTAGACTGTTCAGATTTCTAAGTAATATAGGATAGGTGAATCAACCACCTGAAATGTCATGGCTCAATTTTCTTGCACATGTAACATTACCAAACTGCTACTTTCTTTTGGTTGTTTCCATAAGTTAATTCTAAAGGATCAAACTTTTACCGTTCTTTCACCAGTGCATACTCAAATTAAGAGCATCAGATATGAGGTATAAAGATAAATGCTTTTTATTATGATCTCAAAACATTTAACCTATGAAGCTACTGATGAGTTGCATGTATGTGTTTGTGTGTGTGTGTATATATATGTGCTTATTTCAGAATTAGCTGATTCATTTAAATTTTAGGATTTCATTTCTGCTACTTTTCATCCAATGCACCAGGGTTAATTTTGTACATATGTTCGATAACACCATCTCAGCTCATTAATTTATTGAGACCATTTTAGCTTGATGTTATTAATAGAAATCTATATCCTCTCAAACTTTTCTGCGATTATATATTACAAATGATATATTTTGTACTCTTTCTATGGAATTTGCTTGTAGTTGTTATCTTTCTCAAAGTTGGATATCTTCTTATTACTTCATTACTGCTTTTGTTATAAAATCATTTCCCATTTGTTATCATATTTCAAAAACTTAAACCGTTACAGATAAAGCTATTTATACTTAGGATATAAACTTAAAAAAAATTCATGCAATGTGATTCTAACGGTTAAAACCAAAACTATTTTTTTTTCAAATAAAAAAACAATAAATTAATATTACGGATGTTATTTCTCCTTCTTTATTATTTTCTCGATTTGAGTTTTAGTTGTTCAATTGAGTTCTAACTCATATAGGGTCAGACATCGTTTGGTTGTAGATTCGTTTTTTAAGGTTTTGATTTAATTAAAAATTTTCTATCAGGTTTGGCCTCAGGTTTCTTCGGTGAACATTACAGAGAATGATTACAGAGGTTGCTAGAGGAAGAAGGAAAAACAACTTTCAGGTATTTGTCGATTTTGATGTTTTAAATGGTCTGGCAAATTGAATTTAGATAGGTCAGATTACTTTTTACTGATTTCCATTTATTTAGGAATCTCTTTAATCTCTTTTTGATACATGCCATCAGTAAAAAATCATATCCCTTTAGTATCTGGCATCTTCAAATGGAAAATATTTTTAACTTCTAAACTTATTAGTTCAACTTGATATCAGATAATTATATATATATTTCAGTATTTTACTTCTGTTTCAGCCTTCGTAAGGTTCAGTGCTTCAATTAGATGATGAGATGCATTGATACAAAATTAACTGTCTCGCAAAAATCTTTTGTTTTTAATCATGAACGTGTCAGTAGAGGAATCTAAAGTAAGTCATCCATGAACTGTTACATGATCTTTTACTCTTTTGTACTAAATTATTTTTTGTCAACTATATCATATTTTTTCAGATAATTCTCAGATCAATTCCCTTCAGGGCTTGCTACCAGTGGCAAGCATTGTAATCCGCTATGTAAATTGAAGCATATTCTTTGTGATTTTTTTTCTTCTCTTTCCATTTTTGGTATAATTTTTCATACTCGCTTTGTTGGATATGGTGAGGAAACTACTCCCATGACTGTTCAAATTCATGCTTTGCTGTTGGCTTTGGGAGTGGTGTGTGGGAAAGGAATGGTGAGCTCTAAATTTTATACTGACTGTCTGCAGTTACAACAGATTATTGAAGACATGATTCCTGTTGAGGATGCACCGTGCCAGTGTTTTCATGGTGTTGCCAAACTGGTGCAACTTATGAGGTGCATTCGAATTTTCTGTGTAGACATTTGCCTAGAGACAAGAATCTGGATGTGCATAATTTAGTTGATTATGCTAAAATTAATCGCATTTTATGTACTAATTTTACTTTTCCTCTATGCCTAATTTATCCTTAATCTTGATTCTGGCGTTGTCGATGCCATGTACTCTCTTTGATATTTTTAATGAATTTTGCCCAAGGGGTGTTGCTACAAACACACACACACACACACACACACTAGAACTGAACCATTTGACAGGCATAAAGACTTTGTACGAAAACACAACACATCGATTAAATGTCCAATTTGCTTTAAAGAAGTTACGTGTAAGACTTATGCGGACAGCCTTAAATTCTAAGATTCAAGTTTTTATTAATTGTTTTGGTTAATTTTGATATAATTGGACTTAATTTGTACGATTTTTCTGATTCATTCTATAGAAATAAAGACTATTTGACATGTGTTAAGAGGATCTTTTGTATGACTAAAAACTTCCATGTACTCTATGGTATACACAGCATCCGAATTGATCTGCTCTGATTCATTTCTTTATAATATGAACCCCAATCAAAACCTGAGAAATTGAGATTGAGAGACTACCAGTTGCTGGAAGAACCTGACATTTTCTCAGAAATCACAGAAACATGACTTGTTCATTATATACAAACAGCTAGAGAAATTTCAGCTGTTAACATTCAGACCACATCGTATATAGTTTATATTGTGCATCTTCTTTTGTTTTTGTCCTTGTAATTTATTCTTTTTACTTTGTACGAAACTTTTTCGTTCAATATATTTGTAGGAGAGATAATCATCTCCCTACCTTCAAAAAAAAAAAAAAAAAAAATCATTCAGACCACATCGTACTCAATATCCAATCATTTTGCTCCTATGGGAGCACAATGCATCAAACTAGTCATTGGTCTCATCATGAAACTATATATGCTCTATAAATTTTACTTATGGATAAGCTTTTACAAAACCTTTGGTGACAGATTCATATAAAGATCACAACCATATATATTATATAAGAACTATTGGTAAGAAACTATATATGTTTTCATATTTACATCAGCTCCCGGCCTCCCACGAAAATCAATGTGCCTACGTCCCACGGGCTATTGAAAACCAATTTTGCTCACCAGACAGTAATTTTCCTTTAGTATTTTCTCCCATAAAATTCTTTTTGATGTTAAACTACTAAAATATAAACCAAGCCCAAAAAGGGAAGAAAAATGCTTATTAAGGGCCTAAACTTGTTTCCCAATCCAATACACCATATTTGTGATACGTATACATATTCGCTCAGGATACAAGAAATACTAGCTGGCAAAGATCAAAATATTTTTACCCGGGATTTCATTTAATTAGAATTGATTTTTTAAAATTTTTGTTGGGTCTAATAAATAATAATACGGAAATTCTGATCAAATGATAACAAATCCATTCATTTCGATAAAATATTTCTAATGAAATGAAATTAAATGAAATTCTGTATTAGAATAAAAATGATTCTAATCAGGACCTTATTGTTCTTCGTGAACATATCTGTCTCATCAAATATCTCTTCCTGGCAACAGAAAATATATATATGCATACTTCTATCACTTGATACATAAAACTGAATCGTCATGAGCTCATGGGCTGTACCACCAACGGTTACCTAACCATTTAGGATTCCCAAATAATTTGTGCATTTTTCCAGCATAAACCTTTCTTTTCCGCCAGATGAAAGCAAAATTTGAGTGAATAACAAACTAAAATTGTAGTTGGAGAAATCTTCTTTTGTGTGACTAAACGAACAACCATAGGATGTCACAGTAACCTTACGTGCTTAATTTTGGTATAAATATGCACAAACTTCTAGCGCTTTATACATCTTAAATTACGGGGTTGTATTCTAACAATCTTTTTTGTAAGCATATATTTTTATGAAATATTGGAGAAAATAAAAGACAATAAAAAAATGGTTTTAAAGAATTAACGTCAGAAAAATTACCACCTCACAAAGTGAGATAAGAAAAGAATGAGTGTAGAACCATCCAAGACAAATGTCATGCCGCTACAGGCAACACAATGATACGAGCACACCGTTCTTTTCTTGCCTGCCTCATGGCAACATTGTGGATTTGCCTAATTCAACCATTGATCCGTCAAGATTTCTTAATCCTAGAAGTTGAATGTACTATAATTTGAATTTTGTGAGAAAATTTCTAAGTTCTCTAGTATCCTTATGGGTAATGTTGAAACCGTAGTAACTTTTTATGTTATTTGGTAAAACTAAAGAAATAGTAATAGTAAATTTGATGTTACTTTTATGTATGTGCCAAAATGTTATTTGCATTGATTTTTCTGTTTCTTATTTGGTAAAGAAGTAAAATTTCATGAAATTTTATGGGTACACTTTTTGGTCATTGATAAAATTAAATGATCTGAAATGATTTGGATAATGTGCAATAGATTGCAAGTGAAAAACATAGCAATGGACTTAAAAACACATGACACATCGCCTGATTATAGGCTTTTTATTGATGGTCCCATTAGAACTAAATCATTTGACAGTCTTAGGCCCTGATCGGAAGCTCAACAAATCGGAAAAGAAAGGAGTCGAAAGGAGTTCAGCGGAGAAGAAAGGGTTTCGCGAATTCCCTTCACTGATCGGAAAGAGGAGAAGAAGGGGTGAAAATAATTTGGGCGGAGTTGATCTTGGCTCTCCGTCGTTCCGATCGAAGGGACACACGAGCACGGAGACGAAATCCCACCAAATTTCTTTGTTTTGGAGAGAATTTGGCGACGGGATTTCAACGCCAAAAACTCCCACCAACTCCGATTCCTTTTTACTTTCTCTTTCGTTCCGATCAGAAAATTGTACGGATACGAGAATCGGAATTCCGATTCCAATGGAGAATTTTGGTTCCGATCAGGGCCTTAAAGACCTGCATTCAATAACAGCGCATCAATTGAATATTCAATTTTTTGGTAAAAGTTTAGCGTCATTAGAACAAAGACATGCATACTGTGGGTATTAGACTTGGTTTCATAACGTGTAAGACTTCATGTGGACAACCATAAATAAATTCTAATGTCTTTTATCTTTTTTGCTATGGAATGTTCTTAACAAAAGTGCTATGGAATGTTCTTAACTTATATGTATAGAAAAAAAAAACTTATATGTATTAAGACCATAGGGCTTGTTTTTAAATTTTAATTGATATAATTGGGAACACATAAAACATCTAGCATCCCAACCCTCCCTACCTCCCAAATAAAAATGCTAAAACTAATATTCCAAAAGTCGGTTGCTCCTCCAAGAGTTATTGTCTGTCTTCAATCCTAATTGAGACTAGTTCTCGTTACATACCAAGACTTCTAGCGAAAAAGCCTTGCACACCTTAGGGTGTGTTTGGATTGTTGGAAGAAAGAAGAAGAAGAAGAACGAAGAAGAAAAAAAAAATTATAAACAATTCAAACTCTTCACAAAATTACACACTTCCCACTTCTTTCCTTCTTCCCACACCCATCCAAACGCACCCTTAGGCTTTTGTTCTTCAGATTCACTGTTTGTTATTAAGACGCTGGTTTTCATAGATATTGACAGATATCAAATCTGGTACAATTTTACTGATTCCTTCTATAAAAATAAAGACTATTTGACGTGGTAAGGGATCTTTTGTATGAGTATAATAGAGTGTAGACTGTCTAAATATTATGCTACGCATCCACATTGATGTGCAACGATTCGTGTTTCCTCAGAACATCAGCCCCGATCAAACCTGAGAAAATTGATATTGACTTGTCCATTATATACAAACACAGACATCATGAGTTCATGACTTGTCCATTATATAAAAACAGCTAGAGAAATTTCAGTTGTTAACACTCACGCCACCGTACTCAATATCCAAACATTTTGTGGCTCCTTTGGGAGTAAAACTGCATCATACTAGTCGATTGTCTCGTCATGAGACTATCGATTTTACTTACGGATAAGCTTTTACAAAACCATTTTGTTCATATTTACATAAGCTCCCAGTAAAATCAATGTGCCTATGGGCTATTAAAAACCAATTTTGGACACCAACCGTAATTTCCTGTCCCTTTAATATTTTCTCCCACAAAAGGCCTTTTCTGATGTAAGACTACTAAAATATAAGCCAAGCCCAAAAAAAGAAGAAAAATGCTACTAAGGGCTAAAATTTGATACCCAATCCAATACACCATATTTATGATACATATTAGATCAGGATAGACAAAAATGTTATTGTTCTTCATGAACATCCGTCTCGTCAAAGATCTCCTCCTGCAACAGAAAAAGTGACAATAAAAGAAAAGGAAAACACAAATGATCACTAGAAATAACAAAACCCCCAGTTTCTCAAATAAAATACTATTAGCTCCTGAAAAATAAAATGGCACACAAACAACAAGGGCTAATCTTGGGTGAGGAATGGAGCTTTCCAGTGGTTCATATGGTGATTCTAATGTTATGTGATGCATTATGCATTACATTTTATTGGTGTATAAGAAAATGTAAGGTTTAGATAGGTCTAGAGTCTAGACATGAAACTAATTAATTTACTTCTATGCTGGTTAAGTGGTAATTTCTAAAGTACACAGACCAGACATAAACTAAGAAGTTAGAATAAATAAAGTAATACTTTGATACCTGAAGGAGCTCTTCAATGACATCCTCCATGGTTATGACGCCTATTGCCTCCTCATCTTCATTGACGACAGGTAGAGGATTGCTAGTGATCTCCAAAACATTTGCGGAGTCATCTCTTGTCCACCTTCTACTCCTATTGCTGCTCCGCGCCGGATAACTTTTCCACCGTTGAAGCGGCTTCAGAGGTCTTGGACTCTTAGTGGCGGCTCCTTCACTTGTTTTTTCACCATCTACTACTACCTTCACCTCTTTTTAAACATTCCATATCCATGCCAGAAAATAATGCTTTTATTATTATAATCTGAATTGTTATCCGGAATACTCAAGTTTTGTAAATGAAATTAATAAAGATGGAGCATCTAAACAGACATGATCCCCATGAAATGTTCTAAAAAAAATAAACGTTCTTATAATTAAAAAAGTGTACCGATATCAGGGCTCATATTATCATTGACGGCCTGTTTTACAACCACTGCCATGTGGCTGTGCCCCTTTTGAAATTCGTTAAGTATGTCATAGAGCGGCATATCTTCAGGAACCCTATCACATTTTTAAGTACATTACTAGTTAATTGGATTGTACAAGTATAGTGCAAAAGAAAAACACATGTACCAAATATTAGTACCTTGGGATTTTGCGAATAGTCACATTTTTTACAGGAATCTCGGCATCTGGTGGTATCGTTAACAAGTTCTTGACCTATAACTTAAAATAATTATTTTGATATAGCAAGTTAAAATACGAAAATTTTAAATATAGGGTCATGTTTACCAAAATAAGCCCAATAATGTTAGTTTTCTTCTTGTAATACACTGGCACTCTGCTGTGACCTCGATCCAGAATCTCTTTCATTAAATTCCTACATAATAAAAATGAAGGCACAATTCAATACCACGAAAAAGTGAACCACCACCAAATATGAATTGTATACCTATCGAGCTTTGCATTGATATCAATAGCAAAGGTGTCAGAAAGGGGAGTCATGGCATCTCTAGCCATTTTTGTCGTAAGCTCAAGTGCACCAGCTATGATTGTTGTTTCATCATGTGTTAACTCTCCTCCTTTTCCTGCCTATTTAGATCAGAATTTCAATATTAATTGATCTATCTATTATAAATTCACAAATTATAATCAACTAATTAAAAGACATTGGAAGTTAAGAAAACAACATACCTCATTGCCATGCAATGTTACAAGTGTTTTCAACTCAGCTCTACGGAAGAGAGCCACATGACCATGTCCTAGTAAGAAATCCAATAGCTGAAAATAAGTCAGAATTATGCATTAAAGATATTGTAAAAATATAGATGTTTATCAAGTAATATCAGGAAAATCCCACCTTGCTAATTGGGTATGCTATGGGGAAGCATATGATAATGAGCACACGGACCAGTGGAGCAACAGCTGCTCCCACTGCTAAACCATATCTTGAACAGATTGACTGTGGTATGATCTATTATGATGATAAAATAAAAAGTTACAAAACTATTCACTAATTGCAAAAATACACAAATATACCTCATAACTTTACTTGTAACATGTTTTCTTCTAACCTCACCAAATAGAAGTATCAGTGTGACAGAGATTAAAATGGCTCCCCAAGCTGTGACCAAGCTGTCAAGGAAAATTGGCAAAGCCTAAATCAAGATAGGACAATGCATAAGTAAAAAGGTATATAAACTTGAATTGCTTGAAACAAGAACTTCATTCAATGGGGGTTTACCTCCATTGCAGCCGCATTGCAGATGAGAAGAGTGCACAGAAGCAGGTGTTGCCGTTGCACCACAGGCATGATTTTGGCTGGAAAAGGGATATCATTTCGGCTTCTTAAAACAAATTGAAGTGTTTGTAATAAAACACTTGATTACTAAATTTTTACAATAATGACCTTAATTTCTTAATTTATGAAACACTGGTTCAGAAAGCAAAGCCCCTCACTATCTAATCTAACCCACTAATTAAGAAAAATACCACTAAATTTATGGAACACTTCTCCACAAGAGCATTTTACTAATGCGCAACAGAAATTGATTCCCCAAACAAAGAGCAAAAAAATTATTAAACCCTAGGAAGTACAAAGGCAAGAGTCTAATTATTAAACAATGCATTCAACCAAAAAAAAAAGTGATGCATTTCCAGCATGTGCTCCACTAAACCCAACACACTTCACCACCCTATGCATCTACCACAAGCAAATTTAACCAAATATCAAGGGGGGAGATGAAAAATTACCAGCATGCTTTCGGTCTTGGGGAGTACCAGACTTGGAGAGCACCTCCAAATCGACGAGGCTGAGTGACATCAGCCCTAGCGTCAGGCCGGACATGAGCCCGGCGAACGCCACCAACAGCACGATGGCGCCGATTTGGAGAAAGAATCTCGCGCCACAGCAGCGATACTCGACCGCCATTGTTTGTTTTCTTTCTAAGACTTCACTATACCTCCAGATTTATGCCTCTGCTTTTTTTTTTTAGCTCAGAGGCGAGAGAGAGAGAGAGAGGTGGCGAGCGAACTAAGCGACGGGTGGCGTTAGCAGTCGGCAGCGTGGGGAATAATAATAAATAATAAATCAATAAATGAGAAAGCGCGCGCCTGATGCATAGCTGATCCGATGATTTTGTGGAGGACTGTGTAGTGAGTTATTGTATATGGAATATGAGTCGGTCGTCGTATGGTAGGATAGTTGGGAAGTGACACAGAAAGTGTATAGTAGTTGGGGGGTACGAGTAGAGAATAACGAATAAGCTTTTACATTGATGTTTTCGGTTTTTTTATTTATGTAAAAATATACAAAACAAAAGATCGAACTTTTTGACTCTTTTTCATGTAGCGAAATCAGCAGGGTACAGATGGAGGTTGGGAATATTGTTTGCTAGAAGAAACTAGAAACACTGTAGTTTTGAGCGGTTGGTCTTTCTTTTTTGGTGCGTTTGAATGCCGGATGAATAGGCTTTTGATGTTTCGGAGAGTGTACGTCCAAACTATGATACTTTGATTTGATTAGGAGTAACCAGGATTTTTAAACAGGAGAGGTGAAAAATTATAGTATGAATTTTTTTGAATTTTTAGTACGTGTTAATTAAGATTTTTTTTTTTCAAAATTTAAAGGAATTAGTATATAATTTTTTTAATTTGTAAGGTTACTTTTGAAAAGTTAGAGTGTGCTGAGCATATTCTCGAGTGAACTTAGTTCCACCCCTGCTTTGATAGGCACTTAGACAGCCTCTAGTATTCTTGTTGTCTAAAAAAAAAAAAATCTATAATTTGATATTTTGATACGTAGATTGAATGGTTGGTATGATAATAGCAATATGTAGGTTAAGTAGTTGATATGACGCTAGCGACAATTTTAACCACAAAAAATTGCAATAATTCATACTTGGATTGGAAAATGACACTTAGTAGGCCATGAAAAATTAGTTTGACGGGCATGATTGATTCTTTCATTATCATATTAATAACAAGATCTATAAATAGGTTACACAAAAGCAAAACAATTACTTCTTTCCCCTATGTCAAACAATGATAGAAAAACCCATTTCACTTTGTACACTTCATATATTCCTTGTATACTTTTTCCTAGCGTTAAATATACAAACATCATAATCGGGTAACGCAACAGCTTCTTTTCACGTGGTGACAGTAACTTTTTGTCAATTGATGAGTACTAGCGTTACTAATAGATGATCCAATAACACAAAATCAGCAAAACAAAAAATTTCAGAATTATTTCTTTGCTTAATTAAAAAGCATTCAATAATATACGTTGTTTGCATTTCTTCAAAAAACTATACGTTGTTTGTAGAACTCAAGTAAGTAAAAAATGATAAACTACTACTATGACTTGACAAAACTATAACAAATTCAATCGAGAAATACTACTTACCATCCTAACTTTCTACCATCCTAGACATCTCACGGGCCAACATTGTTGAAGGCCTGTTAAAATTTATGATCATGTGAGGTGCACGAGCCTAACTGTTATTTCCATATTTTTAATCGCCTCTCCGTCATAATCAACAAATCTGTGTCTCTCTCTTTGATGGCGATTCCCTTTCTCTTCGATGGCGATTCCTTCTCTCTCTTCGATGGTGATTCTCTCTCTCTAGAAGTTTTCTCTCTTCGCTCGAATGGATCAGACAAGTCGTACATCAGATCGAAGAGAAGCAATCTGAGGTTCGAATTCTCGCTAGCTTTCTTGCCTTCAGCATTTGTCGATCAGATTAGATCAAAATTTGAGTGAACCGTGCCTTCAAGGTACTGATCGAAGCAATCTGAGTTTCCTTCACTGTTAGTTTATTGCTAAAAACTTTAATTCTTTTGGAATTTTCAATTCATTTGTTTGATTTGTGCTTTTGTTGTGTTCAACTCTCAATCAGATAAGATTTGAAGCTTTTTTTGGTGTCTAGCGGCAAATTTGTCATGAATTTTCTATTCTTCAAGGTACTGATTGAAAATTATGAATTATATTTGAGTTTGAATTGGAGATCAGTATTTGATTTTCTTTTTACAAATTGTAAAGGTTGTTTTACCATATTAGAATCAATAATTCCGATTAATTTTGGATAATTGACTAGGTAATTGTCTTTTATTAAACAAAGAGAATCAATCTCGATCTTTTTTTCTTGCTACCGGTCTTGCCTTCATCTTCTTTCAGTCAGATCAGATTGACATCGATTCTATACCTTTGTGTCGGCTTTACGTCGAAAATTTGAGATCCATTACATCATTTTCCTTGGAAATTTTCAATCCAGCTGTTTGATTATTTATTTTGTTGCGTTCAATTCTCTAAGATCATAATTGAAGCTTTTTTTGGCATCTATGCGACGAATTTGACATCTATTTACGCTTTTTCAAGGTACTTATCTTGATTTCATTTTATTTGGTTTCAAATATTTTCGAGGTGTAAGTAAAATGTATTTGTTAATTATAAAATTTATTGAAGAAGTACAAAACGTAGGATAAAAGAGTAAATAATATCTAACAAGGGAGTACATATCAAGAAGCTTTGTTGTTTGTTTGTTGTTCTAATACAGGCTTAAAAGAGTACAAAATATAGGATAAGGGAGTAAATAATATCTAATAAGGGAGTACATATCAAGAACTTGGCTGGTGCGTTTGGTATATGTTAGCATAATCTTAAAGGAGTACAAAACATAGGATAAGGGAGTAAATAATATCTAACAATGGAGTACATATCAAGAAGCTTTGTTGTTTGTTTGTTGTTCTAATATATGCTTAAAGTAGTACAAAATATAGGATAAGGGAGTAAATAATATCTAACAAGGGAGTACATATCAAGAACCTGATTGGTGTGTTTGGTATGTTAGCATAATCTTAAAGGAGTACAAAACATAAGATAAGGGAGTAAATAATATGTAACAAGGGAGTACATATCAAGAAGCTTTGTTGTTTGTTTGTTGTTCTAATATAGGCTTAAAGGAGTATAAAATATAGAATAAGAGAGTAAATAATATCTAACAAGAGAGTACATATCAAGAATCTGGCAGGTGTGTTTGGTATTTTAGCATAGGCTTAAAGAAGTACAAAACATATGATAAGGGAGTAAATAATATGTAACAAGGGAGTACATATCAAGAACCTGACAGGTGTGTTTGGTATTTTAGCATAATCTTAAAGGAGTACAAAATATAGTATAAGAGAGTAAATAATATCTAACAAGAGAGTACATATCAAGAACCTGGCAGGTGTGTTTGGTATTTTAGCATAGACTTAAAGAAGTACAAAATATAGTATAAGAGAGTAAATAATATCTAACAAGAGAGTACATATCAAGAACCTGACAGGTGTATTTAGTATTTTAGCATAATCTTAAAAGAGTACTAAATATAGTATAAGAGAGTAAATAATATCTAACAATGGAGTACATATAAAAAACCTGACAGGCGTGTTTGGTATTATAGCATAATCTTAAAAGAGTACTAAATATAGTATAAGAGAGTAAATAATATCTAACAAGGGAGTACATATCAAGAACCTGACAGGTGTACTAGGCCTTTTATTGCATGTTTTCACTATATTTTAACCCGTTAGTAGAAGTATAATTATCGCACGATAAGAGAGTAAATATATTGAAAAATAAAGTATATAATAAAGAAGAATAGGTATTAGTTACTTTTGCCATTTTTTCCTATAGTGTAGTTATATTTATTTAATGGAGTAACTTTATATGTTAAATGAATGGATATTGTCTAGATTGGTATTTGGATGACGAGCTTGCAGATTAATAATTTATCTTTTCTGTCTAGATTGGTATTTGGATGACGAGCTTGTGGTTGCGGTTCGTTTGTTGACAGATCCTATGAATGACATTTTGATGTGCACTTTGAATAGATTGTTACTTGAATTTGAGTTTAATATTGTGTGTATATATTTATTATGAATTTGAGTTTAATTGTTATAAAAATATGTACTCTATTATTATGGATATTGTAATTCCTTCTGTAGAAAAAAATATAATCCATTCTGTCAGTTTATATATTATGCGTGCTTATTTGAACACTTATGATGAAGTATATACTCCCTTAGTTTATATCTGTACTACCAAATAAACAATCAATCATTTCTTGAAGCCTAATTTTTGAAAAAAAAATAAGTACTCCATCAATACAAATAATTTAATTGATTGCATAGAAATATATACTCCCTTACGTTACACTTGGATAGCACAAAATGACGAAATTTGATTCATTATAAATGTTATTAAATTTGTTAAATTTTATAAAAAACACACATTTATCTACTTCCCTACATCAGATTAAATACTCCCAGTATCTAAATGACAGCACCGTCTGTAACGTCAGCATCTAGCTTATGGCGCTTAGATTATGTTGAGCCAGCCCGTTAATCTCAGAATTTGTGTGTGATGGCAGGATGTCAAATTAGTAGATGTCCCATATCAGTTCCATACTATAAAAAAACTTTGGGCTTAATTCGTGACATAAAAATGAAGAAGAAATCCTGGAAAATTTAAAAATAATATTAAATTAATATAATATATTAAAAATAATATCAATATAATAATATTTTTTAAATAATATCACAAGATCGGAAACCCAGATTTCGACGGCAAGATCGGAATTTCAGATTCCGACCTTAGCTAAGATCGGAATCCGAGATTCCGATCTTAGCTTTTTAATTTTTTTTATATATTATTTATTTATTTATTTTATTTATTAATTAGTTAAATAATTAGAAAAATAATTAATATATTGTAAAAATATGGAAAAAATCAGGAATAATTAAACTAAATTTTATATGTAATTTAGTATTTTTTGGGAAATATTTTTTTCTTTTATTAGTTTATTCATTAGTTAATTAATTAGAAAATTAAATAATATATTCTAAAAATATTGAAAAATATAAAAAAATCAGGAATAATTAAACAAAATTTTATATGTAATTAAATATTTTTTTGGAAAATTAAATTTATTTTCCTTTTAATTAATTTATTTATTTAAATATAAATTTAATTAATTTATTTAATTAAAAAATGAATAATTAAGTATAATTTTTTAATTAATTTACATTAAAATTATAAATTTTGAAACAACCATGTGATATGCATCCCGGATGTCGTCCTCTGTATATATTATTTTCATATTATATATTAAACAATCATATCGAGTCTCATGATCAAGGAAGCACTTTCTGGATTGCGTTAGAAAGGAATCACACGAGATTGATGTTTTACTGAGACGGAGAAGAAAGACTAAATTCACTTGATTTACTGCATTTCTCTTTTTAATAATTAATTTATGATTTTAAAAATTTTTTTAGTAGTTTAGAGTGGTTTTTAGGTTTGCATACTTTCAAAGTGGATTTTGGAGGTCCAGAGAGCGTTTTTTGGCTTCGAAAATGGTCGTTACAGGATTTTACCCCAGTAACATGTGTAGATCTCGTCGCCAGCTTTCCGGAATGTCCTCGTATGCGCCAAACGGACCTTTCTATCAAAAGTTATGTCTGTTTAAAGTTTTAATGTTCAAGTTATGCCTTTGTATCCCTGCATTAATAAAACTTTGAACATTCTGAAAGGATTATGCCTTTGTATCCCTGCAAAATTCTGAAAATTTATAATCCTTTCTAAATGGTACAATTCATTTAATTAAATAAGTTATAAAAATTTATATTTTAATTAAATAAATTAATTAAAATGAATATAAATTTAATTTTCCCAAAAATACTAAATTACATATAAAATTTAATTTAATTATTCATGATTTTTTTCATATTTTTTCAATATTTTTAAAATATATTATCTATTTTTTTAATTATTTAACTAATTAATAAATTAAATAAATAAAATAAATAATATATAAAAAAATTAAAAAGCTAAGATCGGAATCTCGGATTCCGGGATTCCGATCTTAGCTAAGGTCGGAATCTGGGATCGGAATCCAGGAATCCGATCTTGTGTTCGGAATCTGAGATTCCGATCTCGTGATCTATTTAAAAAAATTTTATTATATTGATATTATTTTTAATATATTATATTAATTTAATACTATTTTTAAATTTTTCGGGAAAAAATCTGTGTATGCTAAAAGCCTAGAATGCACATATAACTTTTGCTCGTTGGACTGGGCCTGAATTAGTGAAGTGAAGTGGGTATGAGTAGTGAGTACTATTTGACTGTGCACATCAATATCTAGCCTTTTCTGCACATCTCATGATTTCCCCTCAATAGAGAAACTTCAAACTTGCGTACTCCTATTTCGCATCGTTTGCACGACCTTGGTAGCTCAAGATCTCTCGGTTTGATTAAGACTTCCATTCTCCTTGTGGCTTTGTTCGATTATTTGGAAGTGAATTTCTAATTTCATAGGTACTTCTTTCCATAATTCCTCTGTACATGACTATTTATGAATTTTTTAGATCGGAATTTTCAATATAATCCCCTCTTTTGTAATTTATATCTCTTCAGGGACTTAATAAGGATAAACTAAATGTCAATTCAAAAACTTAAAGGTGCTCAAATTTGATTAATTTATGTGGTTTTTGTTAAAATTTGTAGGGACTTCCTTCGCACTAGGTGTGCCGCATGTATTATGTTTTGTTCAAATAAGTCTACTAGCTACATGCACAAATAATTGTGTGATTTACATAAGAATTAGTTTATATACTAAATTGTGCGTGTTTGTGTTTTTTCCCTCGTATCTCAAATTAGGGAAAAAGGAGTAAGAACATAGGTGAATTCGTAACATCTCATGTTGGTGGAGGTTCCATCTTCCATGCACATGCAAAATCAGATTTCTACAATTTACCTTTCTTTTTTTATAAGGAAACAGGGAAAAGTATTAATTCATTATGTCATGTCAACTATTTTAGAGTTTCGGCAAAGGCTTATATATTGTATATACATGGCGCATGCGCCAACACCATTTTACCCAAATTCCTCATTAATACATTATTATATATTCACAAACCTCCCTTCCATATGTTACAAGTCACAAGTCAAAACCATTCCCTCGGAAACCAATTTCAATATCCCCCCAAAGCCAAAATCACTGACATATATGATCAAACCTAATCACTGACATATAGGGTCCACAACAAAAATGACAAAATCAAATTGAACTCTACACTATAAGGGAAGCAAGGGCACTCACTTGCCCCCGTCTAAACGCTTGAAAATTTTGAGGTACATTATTAACACGGTGTAATCGGTTAATTATTAGTAAGGTTTGTGCTTCGTCAAGCCTTTTTTTAAACAACAGCGCCTCGATTTGTAATCTTTTGTTCTCTTGTCGAACCAAGCTGGACCGGCTCAACACAGACCTGAGCTGTGTTCTTAGATCATGATTCTGTGCTTGGAGTTGGTCAAGTTGGATCCCCAATTCCTCCAAGTGGATCCGCTTGCGCATTCTAGACCGACGTGCCGACTCACGGTTTGACTTCATGCGTCGGAGCCGCCTTGAGTCTTCTACGGTCAGAGTGTTCTCTTGTTCAGTCGTTTCAAGGCTGGTATCGTTTGAATTGGGTGCAGACCCGAATGTGAAATTGGATTCTTGTTCTAGTACACTAGTGTTGATCGGTATAGTTCGGTCAAAGGCTTGCATGGTGCATGTATATTGGTATTAGAGGGGCAAAATTGAGAAATTGGGGAAAAGGGAAGAATGAAGAGGAACGGAGGGGTATTTATAGCTGGAGAGCGGGGGTTTAATGAGTGATGACGTGGAGGGCAACAAGTTCCGTTAGCTTACTCTGTCGGCTGTCGCTGTTGATCAAGGTAGATCCTATTAGAAGATTCTGCGAGGTAGGTATGTGAAATTTTCCATGCTATTAGTTCCTCTCCAGTTCAGATTAAAAAGAAAATTAAACTTTGCGGCAGACCGGCAGTTAGTTTTCCAATTCAAGTTAATCATGATTATATGTTTGACTCATTACTTGTTGATCAACGATATAATTAGGTGGCTGATAATTTATTCCTTGTAGTTTTCAACAAATTAAAACTATTAGATATGTTTACATGTTTTCGTACAGAGCTGTACCAAACTATTAGACTTTTGTCTATTAGTTTTTTTATTAAATCAAATTAAAAGAGTACTGCAATTGTCAACCAACCTTAAAAATAAATTAATAAAAAAATTACAAGATAAAATACAAGCAATGCTAGAAAACCAAAACAAAAACTTGATAGCTGTAGAGTATAGTTCTATCGGTGTTGATTAGTATACCTACAGATGAGGCAGTATAATAAATAAAAATATGATAAGTTAGATATATTATACTATTATAATATGTAATTTATTGCATTATTGATGGGTATTTGTAGTTTTTTTCTATTATGGAAATTCTGTCGTGAGAACTAATTTCGAATCAGATTGTAATCTCAACCGCACATTTTCAAGAAAAATTAATTTATTAGTACTCATGAACGGTTGCGATTAAAGCCTGATTCAAAATTAGTTCTCATGGCAGGATTTCCCTTATCATAATATATATATATAGAGAATGGCTAACGCGCCATCGATGGCACGTGCCATCAATTTTCTATCGACTCGTTTTTCGAAATTCAAAAGTCAAAACAGTCGATCCAAACCGTTCAAGTTGATCAAAATACTGAAATACCTTTGGAGACCAAATTTTACATTTTTTCGAATTTTTTTGCTATTTATTATGATATTTTCAAATTAGAGGGCCTGAAATACTCTAATCATAATGTTTTTAAAAATATCATAATAAATAGCAAAAAAATTCGAAAAAATATAAAATCTGGTCTCCAAAGATATTTCAATATGGAGAACAACTTGAATGATTTGGATTGACCATTTGAATTTTAGATCTCGAAAAATGACTTGATGGCACGTGACCCTATGTGCCATCGATTGCACGTTAGCCATTCTCTCTCTCTCTCTCTCTCTCTCTCTCTCTATATATATATATATATATATATATAGAGAGAGAGAGAGAGAGATTGGCTAAAGTATACTCCAGCATATAGATAGTCCGTATGCTGGAGTCGTTTCTCACAATCAAAAATGCATACAGTCGATCCAAACCGTTCAAGTTGTTCTCCATATAAAAAATATCTTTCAAGACCAAAATTACATTTTTTCGAATTTTTTTGCTATATATTATGCTATTTTAAAATTGAATGGTCAGAAATACTCCTTTACAACTCCTTTACAATGTTTTTTTAAAATAGCATAATATAGAGTAACAAAATTCGAAAAAATATAAATTTTAGTTTCCTAGGAGATTTCAATATTGAGAACAATTTGAAAACTTTGGATCGACTGTACGCAATTTAGATTGTGAGAAACGACTCCAGCATACGGGCTATCTGTATGCTGGAGTATACTTTAGCCAATCTCTCTCTCTCTATATATATAGAGAAAGATTAATATGCACCATAGTGCATACGGCATTCTGTACACCACGGATTTTTTCGAAAATATTTTTGTAAATTGGCAAATCTAATTTAACCAATATAATCTACATATTGAAATCTCATACCAAACCAAAATTTATAATTTTTTAGATTTTATTACTATTTTTTTCGAATTTTTTAAAACATGCTTTTTTTGGAATGTTGTACTATTTACAATTTTCCAAAAATGGCATGTCTTAAAAAAATCGAAAAAAATAGTAATAAAATCTAAAAAATTGTAAAATTTGGTTTTCTATGAGATTTCAATATGTAGATTAGATTGGTTAAATTAGATTTGTCAATTTATAAAAATACCTCCGAAAAAGTCTGCGGTGCACGGAATGCCCTATGTACTATAGTGCATATTAAACTTTCTCATATATATATATATTTTTTGGGGGTGCCGGGTTTGCCCTTTAATTTCGTTGTTGTAGGTTTTTATTTTGTTGGTATTGTTTGATGCTTGTTGTTACATAGCTAACGTTATATATTGTTTAGATCGCAGAGGTAAGTGATACTGAAAATTCAGTAGTGCAGCCGTCAAAGTCTAGAAAAAGAAAACTATTTATGCTGTGCTTATAGCAGAAGTTGCCTATATATTAAATTATAAATAAGGTATTAATATGTGAAAGAAAAGAAATGTCCAAATCCAATTCTGATGGAGAGAAGATAGTTTCTTTTTCACGAAGAAAATACCAGGAAATGGACGGTTGATATGCCCGGGCCGCATGGAGATTTGGTGGGGACTGGAGAGAAAGCATGAGGGTCTTCTAATGGACTAACGGGTCCATTTGTATTTATGAGCTTAATCACTAAGTAATGAGAGATCGTGGGAATTAGAGACACGTGTCAGCTTCATGATAAAAGGGCTCTTATTTCGGTCCAACATTGCGCCTTTCCTTCAACTAAAATAATTAACAGGATTAAAGACATACTTGGCATTATGAAGCTATTACAATTCTTTAATTAGGACTTGCTAAGTGGGTGGCAACGCGTTGAGACGGCATAGACGAATTATAAAAATACACTATATATAGAGTATGCACTATGCAGTAAATAATTTTCTAGTATGAAAACCCAAATTACTACTAAGTCCTATTATTTGGAAGCTGAATCCAATTAATTATTTTATAAAATCGATTTGTCCTTCTTCTAAGTATAAAATTTGGTTGTAAGTAAAATGGCAAATAGCCTAGCTTTGTCATAGTATTTATTTATTATTAATAATAAAATAATATATATTATTTTATCATCATCAAATTATAATATATATATTTCTTGATAAAGTTTGCTCCATTTAGTTCGTTTATATATTATTATAAACAAGAAGAAAAACAACAACTAAGTTTTTTTTATTCCAAACAACTTAGCGTAAACTAGAAAAGAAATCCAACAAAATGATGGTCACAAAAAAAAAAAATAATAATAACAATAACACATAATAATTTTGTGCATAGGCGTCATGCAAGTTGTGGTTGTACATTGAGCTCTTTTTTTCGATTTTTTTCCCTTTTACTTTACCGAAATTATTTAGTTCAATGGAATTGTATGACGAGACTCCCCAACATGAAACTAACAGGGTCAATAGGGGCACTCCAGTTGCAGCAGCTTCAGGAGACACCTCTGAAGGACATGTGCAGAGCGCGCCTGATGAAGATTTGTTGGACTAGTTTTTCTTACTAAAATTCTCAAATTTTACTAGTACTGTTTTGATTTAGGCGTTTTGTTTAGTTCTTAAACCTGCGTAGTTCGCTATGTAGATAGTTAACAAACCTTTTCTGTTTTTTTGTTTAGAGTCATACTTATAGTGACTCGTTTTGTAAGGATGCTTTTTGAGTAATGGATGGATCCCCTGCTTGGGGCTCTTAGTTTCTGAATTGTATGACGAGACTATGGTCTCCTATCTTAATAATAATAATAATAATAATAATAATAATAATAATAATAATAATAATAATAATAATAATAATAATAATAATAATAATAACACATTTTTCATCCTTTAGATAAAACTATGATCTAAAAATTCATGACATCCCTCCTAATCTTATATCTTATGTCATAGTTTTGTTACATATGATAGGCGGGTTTCACATCGAAATATTCAACCCTTTTAGGCCTTAATTTCAATTAAATGTTTGTGTTTTAGTTAGATTTAATGCAATTTAGGTTAGAAATATGGTACTGCTATTTGCCCTTGTCTAATTTCAGGTTCAGTGATGATTTGGAGCAAAATTGGGCCCAAGGAAGTGTTCAAACGGAGCAAATCAGAGTCCAAGCGACTGGAGCAAAGGAACAGGGTCAAACCAGACAAGTCCCCTGTTCTGGCGACCCGCCAGGATTTCAGACGACCCGCCAGGAATCCAGGCGACCCGCTAGGATTCCTGTCGACCCGCCAGAACATTAACAGACCTGCCCAATTTGGTGAGATATTTCTGGCAGAGCACTATCTCTATTCTTGGACGAGCCAGACATGATCTCCACCTATGGGAACCGCCTTTGAGAGTTATTTAAACATAGGGAGAGCTCCAGAAAGAAACAAGTCGAGTTTGAAGTCAGTTTAGAGAGAGAATTCGAGAGAAGATAGCAGAATCCCCAGCTGCCTCCTGTCGACCCGCCAGGATCTCAGGCGACCCGCCAGAAGACAAGCTGAGAGTTGTTTGCTGTTTGTTCTTGTTGTAAACTTTCTCTATTATCTGTCTTTGATGTTTAGTTTGCTGAAACCTTTTATCTTTATGCTTAGTATGACTTTTAGTGAGTAGTTTAGTTTAGGGGCAATTGTAGGGAACCATGACTTGGTAGATTAATGAAGTTTATTTAGTTTTCTAATCTTTTCTAAGTTGCTTTGCTTTGCTTGAGTTTATTTGCCGAAATTGTGAATTGAATTGAGTTGATTTGAAGGTTTGCTCACTTGGTTAGGCCTGACCTCGTAGATTAAGCAAATAGAACCCTAATCTCAAAACAATTTCTATTCTCAAACCTTAGGATAGTTAGTATACCCAAAAGGTGAAACCGGAACTTAGCCGAGAGGTTTATTCCCTCCTAAGATCGAGAGATCTAGGATATCCTACCGAATAGTTAAAGCAAACCCTAGAACTTAAGCCAAGAAACGAGAGTTGAAACTTAGGTTTTTAGGGAGGTTTAGAGGTTAAAACTTAGTAATACCAAATCAAGAACGAGAGTTAGTATTTGGACCAGAGTTTAAGCCAAAAACCTGAACTTAGAGAACTTAGAAACTAATTAAACTGAATTGTCGTACCGTTCTGGCGACCCGCCAGGAATCCTGTCGACCCGCCAGAAATCCTGGCGACCCGCCAGAAATCCTGTCGACCCGCCAGGATAGTGCCTGGAAGTGGAACCCGATCAATTGACCCTAGTTTAAGTCCTTAATACGAGTTTAGATCTTTACCTTAATTTTTAGAGTAATTTAGAGGTTAATTAGAGTTTTAGAATTAATTCTTTTAGTTTAAACTCAATCCTTTTAATAAATTAATTAACTTTTTGACTTATTTACCCCTAGATCAATCGAACTAAATTACTTAAAGTCTATAGTTTAGAATAACCGTCCCTGTGGATTCGACCCTCAAGCTATACTGCATTAGATTAGATTGAGGTTTAATTTGACCCAGGTTTTACCTCCGATCAAATTTGGCGCCGTTGCCGGGGACGGTGACTAGATTTAAGTTTAAGTAATTAAGTTTTATTGATCTTTTGTCTCTTCCTCTTGTTTCGTGTTTGTAGGAGTACACGCTGGCCGGGAAGAAGAAGCCTAAGCAACATCAACCCGCAAGCGAGTGCAAGTACTACACGAGGAGCCAAGCCAAGAGCGACGAGACACCCCGACCTTCCGCTTCGTTTGTTTCCCAAACCGTTCGTTTTCCGGGAGAACAAATAGAAGCCGAGGAGGCCACAACTTCGACTTCATCACCTATTTCGACTCCCTTGCTGGTTTACCAACGAGGAAGGCGAAATCCATCAGCTCGATTCGCGAACCAACCACCAGGACCAATCCAGGCGACCCGCCAGGATTCAGGCGGACCCGCCAGAAAAGATCCTGAGGAAGGTTCGAAAGACGCAGACGACGCGAACCCAATGGCAGACCTGAACGGAAACCCACCTATTGGTCCAGAAGGAGACGGGCCGTTGATAGTAGATCCAGCCATTATTCAACGAGCCCTTGATGACGCTAGGGAGGCGGCAAGGATTGCGGCGGAGAACCGACCTTTGAAGGAGATCGGAGCCCCAACCGCAAACAATGTCCGACTTGGAGTCAACCCTCCCCAAGCTCGAAGGACTCGCGATCTATTCTTCAACCCTTCTCTCATCGCCCTTATCCAACAGAACCAATTTAGTGGGAATCCGACGGAAGACGCGAACAAGCACTTGCAGCGATTCCTACGGAATTGCATCACTCTCAACCTCGAAGAAGTCGCTCCCGATATAATCCGGTTAACTCTTTTCCCTTTTTCTCTTAGAGACCAAGCGGAGGATTGGTTGAATAGTTTCAATAGTAATCCGTTTACCTGTTGGGATGATTTGGCCAAGGCCTTCTTGGAAAGGTTCTATCCTAGAATCAAAACCACATCGATCGTGAGGGAGATAATCGGGTTTAAACAGGAAAGTGATGAAAATTTGTTTGAAGCTTGGGAACGCTTTAAGGATTTGTTGAGAATGTGTCCTCATCATGATATAGGCCAGGATAGACTAATTTGTAGTTTCTATGACGGTTTGAATCATCAAACTCGTCAAAGTGTTAACTCGACTGCAGGTGGGTCTCTTCTCGACCTAGGGTGTAGGGATGCAAAGGCGCTAATCGAAAGCATGGCGAGCTCTCAAACCAATTGGTCGGTAAGAGAGAAGAATTCCAAAGGAGGGATGATAGAAGTGGACAAATCAACCCATTTGCAAGCTCAACTGGACGCCTTGACCACAATGATGAAAGAAATGAAAACCAAACCTGTGGAGGCAGTCCAGAAGTGCCAATTCTGTGAGGAGGAAGGACATACAGCGAAGGCATGCTACTTGGTAGCAAGAGACGAGCCCGTAGCCGATGTAAATGCAATCATGGCACCTCCGCCCTTCGCGCCCCAGAATTACGTGTACCGAGACAAGAGAAACCATCCTGGGCTATCTTATGGCAATCCAAGCGGGTGCGCGAATCCGGGGCAAGCTCAACCACCACCACAAAACAAGCCTAACAACAACGCTGCGAGTAATAACAATCAGGTTAGTTACTATCAGCAACATAGGAATTTGGTGGACAAGTTCATGGCAGATCAAACGGAGTGGAATCATACGGTATTTGATGAGATGAAGCAAGTTCGCGAGTCCTTGCAATTCCTCATTCAACAAAGCAAATTGGCAAACCCTCAAAGCCAAGGAGCTTTAACGAAGACCGGGATGTTTCCAAGCCAACCTGAAGTGAACCCCAACGGAGAGGTCAAGAGTGTCACACATCGACTAAGGAGTGGAACGGAGTACGATGGGCCCAAGAATCCCGACGAATCGGTCTCAGGACCAATCCAGGCGGACCCGCCAGCAATCCTGGCGACCCGCCAGGAAATTGCGCAGAACACAGAACCCTCGGGACAAAGTCAGGCGACCCGCCAGAATTCAGGCGGACCCGCCAGAAAAGGTCCTGAGACTCAGAAAGACAAGACCGAAGCCCCGATTCAGACCCGCTATGCCCCAGAAGTTCCATATCCTCAAAGGCTAGCCAAGGCAAAGGAAGAAAAGGAATACAGCAAGTTCATGGAGATAATGTCACAAATCCAAATCTCCATACCCTTCACCGACATGTTGACCAAAATGCCCTCCTATGCTAAGTTCCTAAAGGATATTTTAACAAACAAGAAGAAGCTAGAGGACGTTAGCATTGCTGTAACACATGAGAGCAAATCCGTATCAACCAAGAAACTTCCCCCGAAGTTGAAAGATCCAGGGAGATTCACAATCCCATGCAAGATTGGGGAGGCAAACATCAAGCGAGCCTTGCTAGACTTAGGAGCGAGCGTGAGTCTCATGCCCGAATCTATTTTCAACAAGCTGGGTGTGGGAGAATTGAGGACCACTCGGATGACATTGCAACTTGCAGATCGATCAACCCGTTTGCCCTTGGGAATTGTTGAAGACGTACCACTTCAAGTTGGAGATATTGTGGTGCCATGCGATTTTGTGATTGTAGACATGGAAGAAGACCCCGAGGTACCTATTATTCTTGGTAGACCATTTCTAGCAACAGCTGGTATTTTTATCAATTGTAGGAATGGAAAGATGCTCGTGAAAGTAGGAGACGAAACAGCCGAATTCGAAGTAGAGAAAGCAATGAAGCTGCCCAACCAAGTAGATACTTGTTGCATGGTGGATTTGCTTGATGAAATGGTACAAGAAGAGTTCAATTCGGCGGTAACGAAGGCCTACACCTACCCCATCGACAACCAGGAGGAATGGGATGCTTATTTGGCTAGTTTGGAGGAAGAACCAGGCGCTGAAGAGGAAGTTGACGCTCTCAGGACAGTTTCTGGAGACCCGCCAGAAATCCTGGCGACCCGCCAGGAAGCCAGCCCTGAACAACCAAAGTTGAATCTGAAGCCTCTGCCCTCTAACCTCCAGTACCAGTACCTGGGGCCTGATAAGACATATCCGGTGATAGTGAGTGCACATCTAAGCAGCGAAGAAATTGAGAAACTTTTAAGGGAATTGCGATCCCATCGTAAGGCTATTGGTTACTCGATTGATGATTTGAAGGGCCTAGATCCGAGCATTTGTACTCACCGAATTCTCATGGAAGATGATTGCAAGCCAACCATTGAGCATCAAAGAAGATTAAATCCAACCTTGAAGGAGGTGGTGAAGAAAGAAGTTCTCAAGCTACTTGAAGCCGGGATCATTTATCCAATTTCCGACTCCAAGTGGGTTAGTCCGGTTCATGTGGTGCCTAAGAAGGGAGGTACTACGGTGGTGAAGAACGACAAGAATGAGTTAATCCAAACTCGAGTGGTCACGGGGTGGAGAATGTGCATTGATTATCGAAAGCTCAACACCGCCACGAGAAAGGATCATTTTCCCCTTCCATTTGTTGATCAACTCTTGGAGAGACTAGCCAATCATTCTTATTTTTGCTATTTGGATGGGTATTCCGGGTTCTTCCAAATCTCCATTCATCCAAGCGACCAAGAGAAGACAACCTTTACATGCCCGTATGGTACCTACGCTTACCGAAGGATGCCATTTGGGTTGTGTAACGCCCCAGCCACTTTCCAAAGAGCTATGATGGCGATATTCTCCGATTTCATTGAGAAAGACATGGAAGTTTTCATGGATGATTTTTCGGTTTATGGTACAACCTTCGATCATTGCTTAGCCAACTTGGTTAAGGTGTTGAAGCGGTGTGAAGAGGTGAATCTAGTGTTGAATTGGGAGAAATGTCACTTCATGGTTCGCGAGGGGGTGGTACTTGGCCACGTGATTTCATCTCAAGGGATCTCAGTTGACAAAGCGAAAGTGGAAGTCATTGAGAAATTGAGGCAACCAACATGCGTTAGAGACATTCGTAGCTTCTTGGGTCATGCCGGTTTTTACCGGCGGTTCATTAAAGATTTCTCTAAAATTGCAAAACCATTAACTAATCTCACTATGAAGGATGTTGAATTTGACTTTGACGATGATTGTGTTAATGCTTTTCGCAGGATTAAGGAAGCTTTGGTGGTAGCACCTATTCTCCAACCGCCCGATTGGACGTTACCTTTTGAATTAATGTGCGATGCGAGCGATTATGCAATCGGAGCGGTTTTGGGACAGAGGCGTGACAAGAAACCTTATGCCATATACTATGCAAGCAAAGTCTTAGATGCAGCTCAAGTGAACTATACCACCACCGAAAAGGAGTTGCTTTCCATAGTGTATGCATTGGACAAATTCAGATCATATCTTGTTGGATCGAAGGTGATTGTCTATACCGACCATGCTGCCATCAAATATCTCATGACTAAGAAGGACACCAAACCCCGCTTGATCCGATGGGTGCTCTTACTTCAAGAATTTGACATAGAAATCAAAGACAAGAAGGGCACGGAAAACCTAGTTGCAGATCATTTGTCCAGGATCCAAGTGGAGAAGACGGAGGACCAATTGATGCCCATAAACGATGATTTGCCAGGCGAGCAGCTGCTCTCGGCACAATTTCTGGCGACCCGCCAGGAATCCTGGCGACCCGCCAGGATTCATCCTGACAGACCAGCCAGGCGCATTCACCTCCAGGCGACCCGCCAGGATCCAAGCGGACCCGCCAGAGTGCCGTGGTATGCAGATTTCGCGAATTTTCTGGCAAGCGGGATCAAGCCTCATGGGTATTCGTCCCAGCAATTCAAGAAGTTCCGAGCCGATTCAAAGTATTACTATTGGGATGACCCGTTCTTGTGGAAGAGAGGAGTAGATGGTATGTTTCGAAGATGCGTGCCCCTAGAGGAAGTAGAAGATATTCTTTACCAGTGCCATTCGTCCGCCTATGGAGGACATGCTTCTACCGACAAAACCGCCGCGAAGGTGCTTCAGTCCGGTTTCTATTGGCCATCGATTTTCAAGGATGCAAGAGCCTTTGTTCTCAAGTGTGATCAATGTCAAAGGGCGGGAAACATTTCTCAAAGACAACAAATGCCTCAAAATCCGGTGCTTGAAGTTGAGATATTTGATGTTTGGGGAGTGGACTTCATGGGACCATTTCCGCCATCCCTTGGGTATGAATTCATCCTTGTAGCCGTTGATTATGTGTCCAAATGGGTAGAAGCAATTCCAAGCAAGCATGCCGATTCTGCCACGGTGAAGAAGCTCTTCAATAAGGTGATTTTTCCCCGATTTGGGATTCCAAGAGTTGTCATAAGCGATGGAGGAAAGCATTTCATAAATCGACAGTTTGATAATCTCTTGAGAAAATATGGTGTTACTCACAAGGTTGCTACACCTTATCATCCACAAACCAGTGGTCAAGTTGAGGTGTCAAATAGAGAGATTAAGAATATTTTGCAAAAAACGGTGGGTAGCACGAGGAAGGATTGGGCGTTGAAGCTTGATGAAGCACTTTGGGCATATCGAACTGCCTACAAAACTCCAATAGGAATGAGTCCTTTCAAGTTGATCTATGGAAAAGCTTGTCACTTACCAGTGGAACTAGAGCACAAGGCTTATTGGGCAGTCAAGACAATCAATTGGGATGCACAAGCTGCAGGAGAGAAGCGAATTCTGGATTTGCACGAGTTAGATGAGATCCGTATGGATGCCTATGAGAATGCTCGGTTGTACAAAGAGCGAACGAAGAAGTGGCATGATAAACATATCCAACGGAGAGTGCTCAAGGAGGGAAACATGGTCCTACTTTTCAATTCAAGGTTGAGGCTGTTTCCAGGCAAGCTTAAATCAAGATGGTCTGGACCGTTTCGAGTGAAAAAAGTCTATCCTTATGGAGCAGTTGAGCTATGGGGAAATGATGGGAGCTATTTCACTGTGAATGGGCAGCGCCTCAAGTTATACATCCAAGGACAAGAGATGGAAGAGTTGGTCTCGGAATCACTCGTTGATCCGAGACCCGAAGAGACGTAGAAATGAGGGGTCGAGCTCGAGACCTTAAACGAGCGCTTCTTGGGAGGCAACCCAAGGATTTTATTTTAAATTCTATGATTTATTTTATTTCAATTTATTTACTTGCGTTGAAAAATTGAGAAAAACACAAAAAAATTAGAAAATACGAAAAATACAAAAAAAATTAGGATTTAAATGGTTTATTCTGTGGTTGATTTAGGTGAAAAATGCATCCAAGCGGACCCGCCAGAGTTTCAGGCGACCCGCCAGGGAGAAAAGCGAAAACATGGTTCTCAGGACAATTTCTGGCGACCCGCCAGAAATCCTGGCGACCCGCCAGAAAAAGAGGTTAAAAAGGAGGCTGTCGGGACGATTCCTGGCGACCCGCCAGAAATCCTGGCGACCCGCCAGAACTCATGTCGGCAAGAACCCTAATAACTGACCATGTTGCGACCCGTTTGACCCGTTACGCGTTTTGTAACTGACTCAACCCATTAAACCCCTCTCTCCCTCTCTCTCTCTCTCTTCCTAACCGACCCCTCCATCTCCCTCTTTCGACCCTCTCTCTCTCTCTCTCGATCGGACCCGCCGAGACCAAGCCAAACCACGCGAACCACCCTTTCCGACCACCTCTCGCCGAACGGAGACCACCCCTCGCGTCGTCTCCACCCCGAGAGCTTGTCTACACCGTCAATTTCGACCCTCTCCTTCGAATTTCACCGCGGCACCACCAACCCTCTTCTCTCTCTCGAACCTTCGCCGTGTCGCTTCGATTCTCCAAGGTAATCTCTTCCCTACTCTCAAAATTCACTTGTTCAACTTTCAAAAACCTTCCGGTACCGCGAATTTCTCGAAAAACCGCAAAACCCGTACCAACCCAGTTTCTGGCGACCCGCCAGGATTTGTCCCGAACCACCATCGTTTCCAACCAATTTCTGGCGACCCGCCAGGAACCCAGGCGACCCGCCAGAAACCCTCCTGAAAGCTAAACCCTAGCCAATCTCAGTCATGCCTCGCGCCAAGAACCCTACCATCGGTAGCATGGCGAAGCGCCTCCGCTCCGCTGTTACCGGTGCTAGTTCCTCTCGAAAGAGAAGCCATGACCCTACCCCTTCACCATCAAGTTCCGAGGCCTCTCAATCCGCGACCCGCTCCGCTTCTCAGCCCGGATCTGATTATATGGAAGAGGAAGAGGATGTGGTCGGGCCGATCATTGCTGACTCACAAAAGATGGCCGATGCCATAACTTATTTCAGCAGCAAGAGGATTGAGAACACCCGAGCCGTAGACCTGGACATTCTGGAGAAGATAGGGGTTTTGGAACAGTTTCTAGCTATTTCTGAAAAGGGGGGGATCATGAGGAAGTTCTGGGATATCAAGAGGCCCGCCTACAAGAGGCTCACGGTTGAGTTTCTAGCCTCTTTGTCCATTCAAGAAGAGGATGAGGTGTTTGTGATGAGGTACCGTCTCCTTGATACCGATTATGAGACTGATGCCCTAGAATTGTGCGAGTATATGGGATTCACGCCCGGTGGAGAGTACAAGGGAAAATACTCAAGCAATCTTTGGGGGCAAATTTCTGGAGACACGGGTAAGGCGGGAGAGCAACCAAAAGGAAAGTTCATCCAGCATCCTGTCATTCGGATAATGCAGAGGGCCCTTAGCAACACTTTGTTTGCAAGAGGAGAGTCTTCTTCAAAGATTAGAAAGGAAGAATTCATGGTATTGACACGGATGTTGCATGGAGTTGCAAATTACTCCAAGCTGGATTTGGGAGTGATGATGATGAAGTACTGGGAAGGGATTGCGAAATTAAGAAGGAAGGGAGAAGGACAAGTTACCATTGGAGGGTATGTGACCTATCTTGCTGAGATGAATGGTATCCCCTTGGCACGTCTTGAGGATCTGACCGAGTGTACTGCTCCTTCTCTAATGGATGCAAAGTACTTGAGGCAGATTGGGTTCTTAGTTGGCCCGGATGATGGGCCTTGGGCATGGAAGAATGAGGTTAGAGAGCCCGTGCCACTGCCACTTAATGACAATTTCAGGTTTGGGGACCGATTCACATGGCTACTACCCGAGCCCAACGAAGGAGCGGACATACCTGATGCTCCTATGCAACCACCACCGCAAGAGCATGAGCAAGAAGAAGAGCAAGGGCCGCAGCCGTTTGGCCAGTACGGGATACCAACGTACCAAATGCCGCCCTATGCCATGCCTCAAGAAGGGTTTGATGCGGGTGGTTCATCTTCCTATGCACCGCCACAAGAAGAGTTCAACTATGCATCTCTGTGTGCTAGTTTGAACAACCTAGCTCGCCTCTCGAATGAATCGATAGAGCTAGGAAGGAGGATAAGTGACAAGTGCGATGCAATTGAAAGGGAACAAGCGGAGGCAAGGCGAGACATCAACCTCCTCCTCCAATACGAAAGAGAGAATGAGGTGGCTCGTGGACGGGTGAACGAGATGTATGATTGGTTCTTCCCGATCTATGGACAGCCACCGCCTCCACCGCCTCAGTGAGATTTGATGACCGGAAGGTCGGCACGACAATTTGTGAGTTTCCTTCACTTTTCCTTTGTTTTTCTCTTTTAAATTCTGTTTGTTTGTGTTTGTTGGATGCAATTGAACAAGTTTGGGGAGGGGAATTTGGAAATTTGATGGAAATGCACATGTATCTAGGAAATTGCATCATTTCATGTAGGATTATACTCTCTCGGGTCCATTTCTGGCGACCCGCCAGGAATCCTGGCGACCCGCCAGGAATAAATCCCCTTTGCACTGCTCTCGGAACAGATTCAAGCGGACCCGCCAGGATCCTGGCGGGGTCGCCTGAAAAATTGGCTTGAGCGTTTTTCATTTAGATTTGTATATATTGCATGGTTAATTCATATAATTTGCATTTAGATAGTTTAAGGAGATAATTAGCAATGATTAGGATTGAAATTTGAGCAAATTAAGAATTGAGTATGACTTGAAATTGAAATTTGAAAATCTGCATTTGGATTTGACCTAACTTAATGCACTCAAGGATTAAAAGCAATTGAAAAGCATTGAGCATGACTTGTTTCGTAGTTCTTTAAGTTCAATTGAGTTTTAAGATTTTAAAGTTTGCATTGAAATTCTAGATTTCGGTTTATTTGGCATCCACACTTAAAATTGAATACCCTAAATGCCCTTAGATCGATTCTTGCAACACAAAATTGAGATTCAACAAAAGAAATTTTGGCAAGAGTTAATGAAATGTCACATTGTTTTTATGTTTAATTAAGTGTTTAAAAAAAAAAAAAAATCAGAAAAATCGAAAACAAAATAAAAAGGGGAACTAAAAAGTGGTGCAGTGCCATGGACACTGTAGGAAGCTATAGGTACTAGCGGATTAAAAGAACTCCATAAACCATGGGTAAGAAACAGAAAGAGACTCATGGTATAAAAAAAAAAAGAGAAATAAAGAGGAAAAATCCTCTAAAGTTAAATCCGCTTTTATCTGGCTGACTTCTCCGCCTCGGGAAAAATCTCCTCGCCCCAGGAGCAAAATGTATCTTTAAATTTAAATTGTAAAGGTGAATTGTCTTAACTCTTGCTTGATTGAATTTGTTGGGCTAACGTTTGTGATGGGAGGGTGTGATCCCGTGTCTTGATTATTAATGCAAATTTTAGGAACTTGAAAACCAATTGGGATTAAAGAAAAACGGGGTAAGTCATGATTAATGATGGTCAATTGTTTCGAGAATTGTTTGTATAAAGTCATGGTCACTTGGACTAAAATTGTTTGAAATTGGATTTTGGAAAATTGTTTTGACATGCTCTATTTTGAAATTGCTCAAGTTTTGATGTTAATTATACTAAGGACTCTTCTTAGGCTTAGGAAACCAACCATTGAATTGCAATTAAGTCCTAAACTATCTTTCTAAGTTTGAATTGTTGCTTAGGGACAAGCAAGTTTAAGTTTGGGGAGATTTGATAGGCGGGTTTCACATCGAAATATTCAACCCTTTTAGGCCTTAATTTCAATTAAATGTTTGTGTTTTAGTTAGATTTAATGCAATTTAGGTTAGAAATATGGTACTGCTATTTGCCCTTGTCTAATTTCAGGTTCAGTGATGATTTGGAGCAAAATTGGGCCCAAGGAAGTGTTCAAACGGAGCAAATCAGAGTCCAAGCGACTGGAGCAAAGGAACAGGGTCAAACCAGACAAGTCCCCTGTTCTGGCGACCCGCCAGGATTTCAGACGACCCGCCAGGAATCCAGGCGACCCGCTAGGATTCCTGTCGACCCGCCAGAACATTAACAGACCTGCCCAATTTGGTGAGATATTTCTGGCAGAGCACTATCTCTATTCTTGGACGAGCCAGACATGATCTCCACCTATGGGAACCGCCTTTGAGAGTTATTTAAACATAGGGAGAGCTCCAGAAAGAAACAAGTCGAGTTTGAAGTCAGTTTAGAGAGAGAATTCGAGAGAAGATAGCAGAATCCCCAGCTGCCTCCTGTCGACCCGCCAGGATCTCAGGCGACCCGCCAGAAGACAAGCTGAGAGTTGTTTGCTGTTTGTTCTTGTTGTAAACTTTCTCTATTATCTGTCTTTGATGTTTAGTTTGCTGAAACCTTTTATCTTTATGCTTAGTATGACTTTTAGTGAGTAGTTTAGTTTAGGGGCAATTGTAGGGAACCATGACTTGGTAGATTAATGAAGTTTATTTAGTTTTCTAATCTTTTCTAAGTTGTTTTGCTTTGCTTGAGTTTATTTGCCGAAATTGTGAATTGAATTGAGTTGATTTGAAGGTTTGCTCACTTGGTTAGGCCTGACCTCGTAGATTAAGCAAATAGAACCCTAATCTCAAAACAATTTCTATTCTCAAACCTTAGGATAGTTAGTATACCCAAAAGGTGAAACCGGAACTTAGCCGAGAGGTTTATTCCCTCCTAAGATCGAGAGATCTAGGATATCCTACCGAATAGTTAAAGCAAACCCTAGAACTTAAGCCAAGAAACGAGAGTTGAAACTTAGGTTTTTAGGGAGGTTTAGAGGTTAAAACTTAGTAATACCAAATCAAGAACGAGAGTTAGTATTTGGACCAGAGTTTAAGCCAAAAACCTGAACTTAGAGAACTTAGAAACTAATTAAACTGAATTGTCGTACCGTTCTGGCGACCCGCCAGGAATCCTGTCGACCCGCCAGAAATCCTGGCGACCCGCCAGAAATCCTGTCGACCCGCCAGGATAGTGCCTGGAAGTGGAACCCGATCAATTGACCCTAGTTTAAGTCCTTAATACGAGTTTAGATCTTTACCTTAATTTTTAGAGTAATTTAGAGGTTAATTAGAGTTTTAGAATTAATTCTTTTAGTTTAAACTCAATCCTTTTAATAAATTAATTAACTTTTTGACTTATTTACCCCTAGATCAATCGAACTAAATTACTTAAAGTCTATAGTTTAGAATAACCGTCCCTGTGGATTCGACCCTCAAGCTATACTGCATTAGATTAGATTGAGGTTTAATTTGACCCAGGTTTTACCTCCGATCAACATATATGGATCGTCAACTTTCACACGTTTCTATCCAACGCCAACTCTTTGGAGACTTTCAATTATTTGAAGTCTCTTTTTACTATTTCCTCTTACATCAATCTTGATCTGCATCTGTCTCTTTTTGTGGTTTCGAAATAGTTGAGAATTTCGTTATGCATTGAGATCGCAGAAGGTCTACATTGGATGTGTCAAAGTCATCTCGAACATTGTTGGATTAAATCCTCTTCTATCGGTGCAATTTCAATCATATCTCGTATGTAATCATTTTTAGTCCAGTCTCTTATGTCATCATAGATGCACTACAACATACTCATCTTTATTAAAAAAAAAACGCTCATATATTATCATCCTTAAATTTTCATTTAATTAACGGCCTATAACAATTAGTTGAGCGACCATATCCGATCAATGCGTCGAGCAGATTCCATCTTTACAACACAGACATAGATAAGGCCAGATTCCGAGCAAGTTTTGTCATTTCATCACGGATTATAGACATCCTTGGACTAGGTCTAGACATGTTATTGTGAGTTAATTATCTCTTTTTTTAAAAAGAAAATTAAGGATGAACAGAGAAAAGAAAGATTAAGCAATTATTATTTACTAAACGACAAACATGACAAGTGTTTAAGCCCGACGACTCCAGAAAAGATGAGCTATCCTAATCCAAATAAATTCAACAAGGCCCTCTTGGATTTTCTGAGGACCCAAGCGACAAGCTGTCTCCAAAACAAATCCAAATAGAAAAGCTTAGTTTTCCAATCACAGTTCTCTCCAATTCGTCAGGAACTGGACTTGTTCTGTCCTTTTTACACTGAAGATTGTGCATGTAATTTACCTAAACAATGTCTTTAAAATTGGTAGAACTAAGATTGTTACAACCGTGCAGTCATTTCCGAGCAACAAAAATAACATAGACAATATTTTTATGTTGTCTCATCGTTGAAGTATTCAAAATTGTATGGGTAAATATCTAATTTAAAAATCAGTGTGACAAAGATTCCATCATCTCATTAATGATGCGTTTTCTCTTTTTTATTTTCGAAATGCTATTAATTAAGTTAACTACTTTTCTATTCTTATCGCGCGTCTCCTGAATTTATCATCCAGAGCATACTCCCCCCCCCCTCTCTTTTTTATGTTTCTCCCTCTCTTCCCACCTTATTTTTTCCAGAACAAATAGTATTTTTTCCAGCACAATTAAATTTTTCCAAGACTGTTAGTAACATTTTACACGATAATTAATATTTTTTAGGACGAATATTTTTTATCCAGGATATTTTGTATCTGAAACTAGGACAATTAGTTTTTTTCCCAGGTCAAATATTTTTTCCAGAACAATTAGTTAGTATCTGAAACTAGGACAATAAGTTTTTTTTTCAAGACAATTAGCTTTTTTCCAAGCCAAACATTTTTTTTCCAGAACAAACTAACAATTTTTTCAAGACAATTAGTATTATTTTATAGGACAATTAGGATATTTATGAGGACAATTAATATCATAATAAAGGACACTTAGCAGGGGCGGATCCAATATATGAGGTGCCATGGCAACTACCTGGGTAAAAAAAAAAAAAATTAGAGACCTGACATATGTACTTTTAGATGGTGACTGGGCTAAAAAATAAATAGTGCATGGACTGTTAAAAAAAATTCATGTGCGTATTTGCCTATATCTTGGGCTCTCGACCTAGATAAAAATTATTATATTATAATTGTGCCTAGTTAAAAATTTTATGGATCTGTCCTTGAAAATTAGCATTATTTGCTAGGACAATTAAAAAATATATCAAGAAAAGTAATATCAGAATACATGATGTCAGAAGGGGAAGGTATAAGTAGCGCTGGATGGAAGATAGGGTGAGTAACGCTTGATAGTTATTGGATGAGGATTAGAAACAAAAATGGAAAGGATGAAGAGAATTTTAGACAAGTATTCCGAAAATGAAAAAAAAAAACACATTGAGGAGGGGATGATAGAGATGACACTGAGAAGGAGATGATCTTCAATCATCTTGTTTAAAAATTGAATGTTTGCAACAACATACTGAACAATTATAAAAATATAATTATAAATATATTCTCTACAATATAATATATATATATATATATATGTGTTATATATCAAGAATTTTTACAATACAAATAATATTTTTTATCCATCGAATTATTAAAAAAATATTAAAGTTTAAGTTCATCGGTACATATATAATAATTTATTAATGATTTTTCATATTATTACATTTAATGCAGAACACATATAGTTTCTATTTTATTAACCATTAATATCATCGTTGTAATTATTGAACAAGTATATTATCAGTTTGTATTTTATCCGTTAGTACATTTTACCATTTTTTTTTGGCAAAATCGGATATAAACCCTCCTAATCTTCTATAATCGGATATAAATCCTTGTAATCTTGTAAATCGGATATAACCCTCTCTAATTGTGCATTGTTCAGACAAAACTCCTTTTCCTCATTTTAAAGTCATATTTTGAATTGAATAAATCATAATGTTAAAACAAGACTGAAATGCCCCTGACATCACATGCTTTGCCTCACCCTCTCCCTCTTCTTTCCTCTCGTCTCTCCATTTTCAGGACTGTCCCCACTTACTCTCGCCTTCGCCTCTTGTCTCTCCTCCGGGAATCTTAAAGATTCTATTCAAATTTTGCCTTTTCTTTCTTTCCAAATTACTAGGAAAATTGTTCTCCTGTAACAATTGAAACAACATCCACACTTCATCATGGTTTTAAAACTCGGCGATTCAACTCGGAATCGGCCCGAATTGACTCGGACTCGGCGCCTACCGAGCCTATTTTCTCCGATTTGGAACGGAAACTAAGTTTTAACCTTCATTAATGGTTTATATCAACGAAGAGAGGTGGTGAGGCGCGGGGAACACCGTATGAGGTGGCTAGGAGTGGAGATCCGACGAAACCACGCTGGGAGGCCGAGGGAAGCACCACCGGCCGCCATGGGTCTCAGATTCAACCCCTTTATGAACAGTAAAGTGAAATAACACAGGAACAAAAAAATTTGAAGAAGAAAGGTTCAACTGGATACCTCCAGTTGCGATTTCCTTAAAGTATTGGACGCCCAGATTTCATAGTTGTGATAAAAATAAAATATTTAATGATGTTCTTTCCAAACATTAGTCAAACGGCATGAAAAAACAATAAAATTTCACGCTCTACTAACCTAACTGATATGTTAAGATGGTTTAATGGATGTAGTGTTATAAAAAAAATATTAATGATGTTCTTTCCAAACATTAGTCAAACGGCATGAAAAAACAATAAAATTTCACGCTCTAATAACCTAACTGATATGTTAAGATGGTTTAATGGATGTAGTGTTATAAAAAAATATTTTTCCATAAAACATGTATGTCATGAAATATGAATATTTTTGTTTTCAAAAATGTATTTCCCAAAAATACAGGCTCCAATAATTATATTGTTTTCATATTTTAATTATTTTATTAATCATTGAATCTCAACTTAATTGTTTTAATAAATTTATTTCAAAAAATTAAAAGTTTATTAACTTATTTTGAATAAATTATTTTTCTATTTTTTTCATATTTTTTCTGATTTTTAAAACACTAAAAATGATATTTTAAGAAAATCCGAGTTTTCGATCCGAGTCACGCGAGTTTTTTCGAGTCATCCGATTCGACTCCTGTGACCAACGGTCCGAGTCCGAGTCCGATTCCGAGTTTCAGAACCATGCACTTCATTACAAACGCAAATAGGCAAAACATCAAAGCAGTTCACCATACAATTAACAAAACAAACTTTCGTATAACATTATTATAGTACACAATATACATGACCTACATATTTACATGACAATTGCCAGTAAATAGAAATTATAGTATACTTTGTTTACCACTTTACCAGTATATCATTATTACAGTACATAGATATATTATTCTTTATATGCATAAACTACATATTGAACTAATATGCTATAAAGCTGATAAAGCTAAAGTATCTTAGTATTTTTCTTAGAAGCTTATTATATCTGAATAAAACAATACAAAAAAAATCTCTCCAATATCATCATACGAGGATTATATTTGCTTTGCAACTTTCTGGCATCTGTGGAAGTGCAGGGATGCGAAAAATTTTCAAATCTCCAGATCTTTATACCGACTTTCATGCAAAATATTGAACATACAGTACTTAGGCTATGGAAGCTAGCTCGGTAACATTTTGCAATAATAAGGTAAGATAGGTCTTTTTTTTGTTGTTTATGTCGGTGCTTATTGCTAACCTTGTTGGCATGTACTTCCTTTTGTAAGAGCATAAAAGAACACGTTAGAGATAGAACGCGGGCAAGAGGGCAAGCCAGAAAATGGAGAGAGAGAGGAAGCAAGCAAGGCAGAGCCGTGAGGTCAGGGGCATTTCAGTCATAGTTTTAATATTATGATTTATTTAATGTAAAATATGACTGGAAATGAGGAAAAGGGGTTTTGTCTGAACAATGCACAATTAGAGGGGGTTATATCCGATTTACAAGATTACAAGGGTTTATATTCGATTATAGGGTGTGTTTGGATTGTTGGAAGAAAGAAGAAGAAGGAAGAAGAAGAAAAAAATTATAAACAATCCAAACTCTTCACAAAGTTACACACTTCCCAATACTTCTTTTCACTTCTTCCCTTCTTCCCTTCTTTCCACACCTATCCAAACGCACCCATAAAAGATTATGAGGGTTTATATCCGATTTTGCCTTTTTCGTTCCCAACAATTTCCATTGGGACTGGAGAGGGTCTATGGTAGTGGGTGCTACGAGATGCATGTATCAAACAACTCCATCAAAATCGCAATTGCCTTCACATCCTTCATCATTTTTCTCGATCATATATAGATCAACACTTTATTATGTTGTTGGTTAGACAAGGAATTAAATCATATCAAGCATTTGGCGCCCTTTATAAAGAAGGGACAGGGGCTTACAGCGTAATGGAAAGTAATTGGGACAACTTCCAAAGGGCTCAAGAAAGTAAAAAACACATGGCATGTTTGAACTCTTTTTGGACCTGAAATTAAAAAAAGGGTATTTAACACGAGCTACCTGATTGACACCTCTGCAGATGAAATGAAAGTAGTTCTGTGTGGGCTTTTGGGTTTCGAGCTGCTTTGATGAGTCTATGAAAGCTCTTTTCTTAAAATAGAAATATGCATTGCAATGATAGAGCATAACATTTAACTTTAAGATAACTATATAAAAAAAAAATGCAAAAGGATCACTACGATTTTTGGCAGAAAATTACGTAATGTAGTAATTTATTTCGCACATTAAATGAGCTACTAAACTTATGTGTTGTTAACAACTATTAGTTAATTAAAGCTAAATAACTTTCTATCTTATTAGGTAAACAAAATAATTTATTAGGTTATAAACATTAACAATATATCATTATTGATCCGAGGACTTCGAGAGGTTGGACTGAACCAAAGTAAAAGTAAATAAAATAATAGGAGTTGGAAAAACAACTTATTCTTGATGATTCGTGTCAATGTGCGCGCAAATTAAGAGACTTTTTTTTATAGTTACTTGGCAACAGGGGATTAATTAATATGGTGAAATCCGACAAATATTTTAACCAAGTCAAAAACACAATTAATAGTTAACAACAATTTCTCAAGCTCATTGTTTGAATTATGGATGTATTAATTTTAATTCTATCATTTAGACAGTTTGTATGTTAAAATTTACACATTTGATAGTAAATTGACCATCTATCGAATTAAAAAAATAATCAACAATTCAAACTATCTCTTACTCATCAATATATTCAAATGGTTTGTAACATTCCACCGATTTTTACCGAAGTTGACTAGATTTTGATTAGTTTGACTTATATTGATCATAGTTGACCAGACTTTGACCTTTGACCAAAGAAATTTTGTTGACCGTGAAAATAAAAAGAGACTTGCTTGTTTATATTCCCTGTAAGTTTTCATCACCGACTAATAAGGAATGACCAAAGAAATTTGACACCTCTTGCTTGCATGTCACACGTGTCATTTTCCTATATTATCAATGTTGCTTTTTATTCATTTTTGTCGCTCTTTAATCCCGTCTCCAACAGAGCAAAACCAAAATGAAAATCGAATATGTATGACTTTGTTTTCATCCGATGACCTTAGCTTCCACCATAATTTAGACAAATAGATGTGTAATTAAATAGAGATTGCACTTTGATTTGGCCGTCGGTTCGGAATTCGAGTCTACGTCGCAGTATCAGTTGTTCTGATTTGATTGTAATTTATGGATCGCTTAATGAGGTAATCGGACTTCTCTATATTTAATTTCGTATTGATTGATTGATCTGATTATCGTTTGATTTTAGATTGAATCGATGTAACCGGACTTCTCTATATTTAATTTCATTTTGATTGATTGATTCGATTTATCGTTTGGTTTTGATTGAATATGTTTATCTGAATTGTGATTGGTATATTTTACGGGTTATCGAGTTCAGAATTGGATATGAAATTGAATCTGAATTTTGAGCCCTGATCCTCCTGAGTTCGGGAAGGGGCCGGTCCTGATCCTCCTGAGATCGGGGAGGGACCACTGTGACTGACTGATTGACTGTCTGGACCCGATTATCTCCGTAAAATATATTATTTTTTCTGTAGATTAATCCGATCTGATTGAATTTTATTATAATAATTAAATGTAGAGAAGCTGCGTCGTTAAATAACCGGTTACTGAGGTTTGTACCTGACTCTGTTTGTTTTTCTGTTGCGACGTAGGTTGACGGGACGTCGGATGGGTGCAGAAGATACCGTTTCCGGCTCGCGCCCCGCGACCCGTCGGTGCGGGACGTGACAGATGGTATCAGAGCATTCGTTCCTCGGACTGTGTTTGGGTCCTTGTTATTTCATTTGAAATTTGATCATTTGATTTTTGTTTGATTGGATTTGACTTGTTATCGTTCGTTTGAATTTCGCGGACGAAATTCCTTTGAAGGAGGGGAGAATGTAACATTCCACCGATTTTTACCGAAGTTGACTAGATTTTGATTAGTTTGACTTATATTGATCATAGTTGACCAGACTTTGACCTTTGACCAAAGAAGTTTTGTTGACCGTGAAAATAAAAAGAGACTTGCTTGTTTATATTCCCTGTAAGTTTTCATCACCGACTAATAAGGAATGACCAAAGAAATTTGACACCTCTTGCTTGCATGTCACACGTGTCATTTTTCTATATTATCAATGTTGCTTTTTATTCATTTTTGTCGCTCTTTAATCCCGTCTCCAACAGAGCAAAACCAAAATGAAAATCGAATATGTATGACTTTGTTTTCATCCGATGACCTTAGCTTCCACCATAATTTAGACAAATAGATGTGTAATTAAATAGAGATTGCACTTTGATTTGGCCGTCGGTTCGGAATTCGAGTCTACGTCGCAGTATCAGTTGTTCTGATTTGATTGTGATTTATGGATCGCTTAATGAGGTAATCGGATTTCTCTATATTTAATTTCGTATTGATTGATTGATCTGATTATCGTTTGATTTTAGATTGAATCGATGTAACCGGACTTCTCTATATTTAATTTCGTTTTGATTGATTGATTCGATTTATCGTTTGGTTTTGATTGAATATGTTTATCTGAATTGTGATTGGTATATTTTACGGGTTATCGAGTTCAGAATTGGATATGAAATTGAATCTGAATTTTGAGCCCTGATCCTCCTGAGTTCGGGGAGGGGCCGGTCCTGATCCTCCTGAGATCGGGGAGGGACCACTGTGACTGACTGATTGACTGTCTGGACCCGATTATCTCCGTAAAATATATTATTTGTTCTGTGGATTAATCCGATCTGATTGAATTTTATTATAATAATTAAATGTAGAGAAGCTGCGTCGTTAAATAACCGGTTACTGAGGTTTGTACCTGACTCTGTTTGTTTTTCTATTGCGACGTAGGTTGACGGGACGTCGGATGGGTGCAGAAGATACCGTTCTCAGCTCGCGCCCCGCGACCCGTCGGTGCGGGACGTGACATGGTTGATCGAGGATAAACGGATATCATATTGTGATAAATTCGATACAAGAACATTCTAGATGACGAAAATTGATTCTATAATTTTATATAACAGTTCACTTTAAATAATATCTGTAAAAGTATCAATATTATATTAAAAATAAAAATTCATAAGCTAGTAACCCCAACACGTACAACAATTACCATACGCTGAGTTAATGATCTATGGAGGAGTTATTGCAAATGATGTTTTAAAAACTCGTGGCAAACAAACCAATTTATCACAACACACTGTTAATAATGTAGGAAGGAGTTATCGTCCGCGGTGTTTTTGGAAAGGCGCAAACCAGACGCAGCAGGCATCATGCAATCGTGGTCTATAAAGAAAAAGCCTAAAAGCTGGAAAGAGAGATGATCCATATGACATGTACATATCCATAATCTTATTGGTGGTTTGAAGATATGACACATGGAAGTTAGCAATATTTGGACTTGGAAAAAGTGTTTCATAGGTATATAACGAGTGTAAGTACACAAGATAAAAAAGATAATTTAAATAATTTTCAACTTTTCCTCCACTAGCTAGATGCTGTTCTTTTAAAATTTTAGTAATGTTGTGTCTAGACTTTATATAAAAAAAAATTGAAGTATTTTCATTTACCTATATATTTTTTCCGGCATGCCCCCCCCCCCCACCAATCAGACTAAGTCGAAAGATTGCAATATATTATGTATATATGGAGAAAGAATATAGACCTTAATTATTTAGTATTAATATTAGTATAAGTATTCGTGTTATGAACATTTTAGAAACATGATGTGCACATGGGAAATGAAAGTAATTGAACCGTCTCCAAAACAAACGTTTACTTACATGGTCAAATTTCAAAAGTTTTGACAAACTAATATTTCATATGTTACAGTACATATTTGATAATCATGGTAAACCCAGCTTAGGCCATTAAAATTTGGTTGAAAAGTCTAGCACGAATGGTCAGTGATCTCATAAGAAAATATATTGGTGTCTTCATATCTAAATAAGGTCTATTATAAAAGAAAAATCAATTGTTAGATTCAACATTTAACTCTTAAGTTTTTCTTCAAAAAAAAAAAACATTTAACTCTTCAGTAAATTTATGATCATTTACCAATCATGCATGCGCGGTTTAGTAAAAAGTAGCGGGGGAAATTTCAAAAACAAAGAAAAGATCAGAAGATAAAACAATTAAGCGAACACGAGAGAATAGAACTGATGAGATCAGAGACGATGAAGATATTCCCAAGCTGTTCGTGTCCGGCCCTGTGCCTCAGAAGATACCCAAGGTGGTAAAGAGAACGAACGAGGTTGGTCGATTGAGAAGAGTAAATGGGTCATTTGACTCATTTTAATATTTTGTGAAATTTTAATTATGATTAGATAAGATTTTCTTCAATAATTAAACAGCTAAGGTGAAACATACGAAGAGCTTCAATTTTGATGAAGGAATTATTTATATTGAAATTTCTTATGGGAAATTGGAAATAACTAGTAAGAGAAGTTCTTATGGGTATAGGTGTAATTCACCGTCAATTTTTGGAGTTTAAGGATTGCAATAATTGAAAGGCGTGTTCAAGTGCATGCAGCTAAGAAGTAGCATTTTCTGTGCAACGAAAATGGCCTTGAATAAGATCTGAGAAATCTGAAATCCGACAAACCTTTTTCCCCTGAAAAGGATCAAAGTTCACATGATCAAATCAATTCAAAAGGAACTTTTAATAAGAGAAATAAAGTAAATGTACATAAGAAAGCTGCTCTAAAGTTTTAATTCTCCTTTTTATTTTGTAAGTTCTTGATTATTTACATCGTCTTCTAACATCATACATTCATACTATTCGGTGCATGCCAAATAACAACTTAACTAACTGTTCTTAAAAAAACCCCCGTAACTAACTAGGCTTTTGTATTAATATATGACCCACTTTGCAACCGATGAAAGCAAGTATATTTTCTGGTATAGTTCCATTGCACTTGATTTGAAAATTTGAAAGATAAAAAAAATTATAAGTAAAGAATTGTTCTATACACAAAAAGGAAAAGGAAACCTAAAGCCCAATTAGGAACGAAGTAAATCGTGAATATACAAGAAATTTAAATGGGGAAAGAAGTTAGATAAATTTTCGTTTTCAAATTGTCCTTTTTTCTCAATTAATTCATGGCATATGGGGCATATTGTTATACGTTTTTTTTTTTTTTGTCTAACGGACTTGTGTAAATAAATGAGTGTATTTGGATCCAAATATATATATATATATATATATATATATATATATATATATATAGAGGATGGCTAATGTGTCACGGGTGACAATATCGTCTATTTTTCTTTTGAGTCATTTTTCGATATCTAAAATTTAAATGGTCGATACGAACCATTCAAGTTGATCTCTATATTGGAATATCCTTGGAGACCAAATTTTACATTTTCCAAATTTTTTTTGCTATTTATTATGATATTTAAAAAAAACATTATAATTGGAGTATTTCAGACCCTCCAATTAAAAAATATCATAATAAATAACAAAAAAATTCGAAAAAAATATAAAATTCGGTCACCAAAGATATTTTAATATAGAGATCAACTTGAATGGTTTGAATCGACCATTTCAATTTTGAATATCGAAAAATGACTCAAAAGAAAATTGGTGGCATTGTCACCCGTGGCACATTAACCATTCTCTCTCTCTCTCTCTCTCTCTCTCTCTCTCTCTCTCTCTATATATATATATATATATATATATATATATATATATATATATATATATATAATTTTTATTTTTTGGGAAAGATAGAAGTCTTTACCATCCAATTTTTTATGAAACTAAATGTGCATGCTGGACTTGAACCTTTGATCTCTTGGAGGCCAGCCTAGTCCTCTTACCACTGACTCACTAGATCACATGCATATAGTTATTTCCATTAAAAGATATTATTCCTAGATGATTAAGAATAATTTTTTTAATAAAAAATATTATTTCTTCGCAGTCTCGAATCTAGAATAATTTTTTATCGCTACTGTGTTTGGATCAATTTTTATTTCAGATTAAAAAATAGTCCTAATTCCGAATTAAAAGCTGATAAAAAACACACTAGCAATAAAAATTTATTCTGAATTTAAACCACTTAAAAATAACACATAATAAAAAAAGTCTTATTATCAACCTATATTTTTTTTTATTCAGAATAACCAATTCTAATTTTATCCTCAGGAAATCCAAAAGGTACACCATCTTAAATGAAATGTTTTAAAAATTACGCCGGGCCGGCAGTTCGACCACTTTAATTGTAAACAAAATCGGACCTTTCTCTGTTTAAAAATAGGAGCAAAACACATGAGATCCTTGTAAATTCTCAACCATCTAAAATTATAATTTTTATTGTAAATAATCAATCTTCATTTTATTCTCAAAGCAATCCAAACGTACTCCATCTCAGACAGTTTAAGATGCAATTTCGTGTACTTTAAAATTCAATTTTAATACTTTAATATTGGGTTTAAATGTTTTATTGTATAATTTAAGTATTTTTTAATTAGTATTTATTTTATAGTTAATCTAATATGCTTTAGTGATCAGTCAGTACGTCTCATTATTATTTTGGAATCTATAGGGGAAGTTTGCCCGAGTATCATTCGAGGTCGTGAGATATATATATTATATTTTTTCGAGTTCACTTTTCATGTTTTATTATTGAGAATAATTTCGGTCGGACTCTGCTCGTAGCTCACAACCTTTTTGTCAAAATACGATAGTTGATTATTGTAATATTTTCCGATGTATGTACTTTTATTGGTATTATGGTATGTATATATATCAGCATCCATATTTCAATTCGGTTGGCGGTTGCTTTTCATAATACGTCAGTTGTTACTTACTAAATATGATTACATTGTTAATTAGCGCGAGGAATATTCTGTGTTGAAATATATTCTTTTTCCCATATACTGTCAGAGTGTCAGTTGCAACGACATTTTCTCGTTATCTTAGTATCTTACACCGGATATAATTATTACTTCTATTTCCCAATCGCTTTTGTACTAATTGACGCTTTACAAGCATTAAAAAAGAGAACCAAGAAAAGAGAGAAAAAAAAAAGCGTGGCAAATGATACACGACTCTTTCGGCTAAAAGAGAAAGGACAGCGTACATGGGCATGGAACTTTGGTCTATGGAAGTTTCAAAGTCCCTTAAAATACCTAAAACTAGATATATACATATTTTTATCATATGCACATTTCGTTTAAGTGAATTTAAAACTACAAAACATTGACTTAAAGTACTCTATACCCGTTTACAAAAAATTGCTCTCCCTTAATCTTTTTCTTTTGAATTTTTTTTTTCTGATGTTTTCTTTATACGGCACTGTCGGTAGGGCTGCAAAACGGTCGAAACAGTGATGAAACTAGATTGTTTCGTTTCGTTGACGAAACAGATTTTTACTTTCGTTAATCGTTTCGTTCGGACGAACCGATCGAAATTAACAAAATTTTCATAACTTACACATGGACGAAACCATTTCATTATTTTGTTAACCGTTTCGTCCAACCAAACGAATCATTTTATAATTTCGTTAACCGTTTCATCTGGACGAAACGAAACGGTTAAAACGGCTTCCGTCTCGACGGCACAGACTATTAGAAATTTATGCCTGCGGCTACGGGCTTTTGAGTACCTGAAAGGAAAACCTGTTGCTGCTGGGTATTTACCCAATTGATCTGTAGGCCTATTTATTGTTTTATGAAAGGAGCGTATATGATGAGGCCCATTGTCTCTACCATTCGGCCTCTAGAGAAAGAGACTAAAGATAGTATAAGATAGTATAATAAAGCATAATAAAAAATGATAACTGCAATCTTTAGATTGCATTGTTTATCATGGCTTGAACAAAATAAATATATAGAATAAAAAAGCGAACATTTAAATCAAAGTAAACACATACAAAAAATAAGTTTAATATAAAAAAAAAATCTAACTCTAATTGAGTAAAGTGAACACACAAATAAACAAACTAGACATATAAATGTATAAAATGAATAAATACAAATGTGATGGTATGGGATGACGTGTGAAGAGATGGTAGATAGTAATTTCACACTAGAAATGATAACTGCAATCTACAGTTTTGTCATCACTCAAACAAAGTGACATAATAAATAGACAAAGTGAACATTTAAAAATTTAAAATGAACACATAAAATAAATAAGTTTAATAAAAATAAGTTGAATATGCATATAAAAATATGATATGCAATACAAAAAAAAATCTAACTCATAATTGAAGAAAGTGAACACACAGATAAACAAATTGGACTATCTATGAACAAAGTGAACAAATACAAATGCAATGGTACAAGATGGCGCATGGTGAGATGGTATATAGTTATTTATAATTTTTTTTGCATTGTTGTTCGAATTTTTATATACATATTCAACTTGCTTTTATTTAAATATATATATTCACTTTATTCATTTATATGTCATGTTTGTTTATCTGTGTGTTCACTTTATTCAATTATGAGTTAGATTTTATTTTTTGTATTATTGTTCAGATTTTTATATGCATATTAAACTTGCTTTTATTGAACTTATTTATTTGTATGTGTTGACTTTGATTATTTAAATATTCACCTTGTCTATTTTATATGTTCACTTTGTTCAAGTGATGGTAAAGCTGCAAATTGGTGTTATCATTTCTGATTACTATCTACCATATCTCCATGCGTCATCCCGTGCCATTGTATTTATATTTGTTCACTTTATTTATTTATATGTCATGTTTGTTTATCTGTGTGTTCACTTTATTCAATTATGAGTTAGATTTTATTTTTTGCATTATTGTTCAGATTTTTATTTGCATATTCAACTTATTTTTATTGAACTTATTTGTTTGTATGTGTTCCCTTTGATTTATTAAATTTTCACCTTGTTGGTTTTATTTGTTCACTTTGTCCAAATGATGTCAAAATAGCAAATTGCAGTTATCATTTCTGGATAGTAATTTCCTCTACCATCTCTCCATGCTTCATCATGTGTCATCGCGTTTGTATTTGTTCACTTTATTCATTTATTTGGCCATTTTGTTTATTTATATATTTATTTTATTCAATTATGAATTAGATTTTCTTTTTTGTATTGTTGTTTAGATTTTTATATGCATATTCAACTTATTTTTATTGAACTTATTTATTTTTATGTGTTCATTTTGATAATGTAAGTATTCATCTTGTCTAATCTATTTGTTCACTTTGTTCATACGATGAGAAGCGACAAAATTACAAATTGTAGTTATCATTTCTAGATAGTAATTTCTTATATATTAAAAATTACTATCTACCGTCTCTCCACACATCATCATGTGACATCGCGTCGTTTGTATTGTTCACTTTATTAATTTAAATATTCAGTTTATTTATTTGTGTTCACTTTATTCAAATATGAGTTAGATTTTATTTTTTTTATTGTTGTTCAAATTTTTATTTTCATATTCAACTTATTTGTTTCTATATGTTCACTTTGCTTATTTAAACGTTCATTTTGTTCAAGCAATAATAAGTGATGGCAAAAAAAAGTTGCAGATTGAAGTTATCTTTTTTAAAACATTATATATTTATTACATTATTAATGCTATTTCCAATATCTTTTGCCCAAAGAAGCACCTGGAATTGGACCTATTAGGCTATTACAATCCAACATTGAACTTATTAATTATTAAATAAATCTTCCTACCCTTCTGATATGTGATAAGACTTCCCTGTTACCAGCAAATTGATTATATAGATTATTGATGAAGTAACTGGAAGCATGTGTTCCACATTGAAAAAGGTTGGAATCATATAATCTTATTAAGTGGTTTGACATGACAACCCAACTTATTTTGTTCGACTTGTAATAACTTGGCATGATTTAAAAAAGAATCAAATATTCAAAGTTAATAATTAATTTTGTTATATATAGCTCAAACATAAAACTTAAGATCCAAAACATTTCTAATCCAAACAAACCTGAACTTCAATGATTGGATGTCAGTATCGTAGCTCAAAACTACGAAAATATTAATAAAGCATTAGAACAACTGGACAATTACTAACTTGTATTCGGGTTGAGATCGATTCGATTTTATCTCGAACTCACTTCATTTGACTTTTTTATCAGCTTGAGCTCGAGTTTGAAATCATTTTTGTTGGATTGCTTAATTTGGACTCAACATAAGTCAATAAATAAATTGTTAATTTACAGCAAGTAATACTTAAAAATAATATATCATATAGATAATTTTAAGATATAAATATATTATTTTCTTCAAATTTCAATATAGAATCAATGAAATATCAGTAAGTAAAATGTCACAATCGAAAAATTAGTGAATATTAATTAATTTGGTACTTTAATTACTTAATATAATTAAACTTCTAATAATTGTGCTCATGTGGGAATCGAGTTGGATTTCTAATTATTTAATTAGCTAGCACTGGATAGCTTAATTAATTTTTAGCTTGACCATGGCATTACTTAATTAAAAATTAAATTATGTTAGAGCTAAATTCAGCTCGAACTCGACTATTCGTTAACAGTTCTATATTTTCAAGCAGGTGTCAAATTTGAATCCGAATGTATCCTATCCAATCCGTGAATTACCGCGTGGAGTTTTGAGCGAACACTTAGCAATCGTGTAATAGGAACTAACTGTCCAGTGCGTCAAAAATCTTAGGCGAAATTAGCATGAGATTCCACTCAGGCCCACACGCAGATCACTTTCTAATGAGCTGCACACTTGCACAGCAAATTTGGCTATTACAATCCCAAGTCAATGACAAGACATTGACCCTTATGACTTTTTATCATTAACAAACAACATATGCTAGCCTTTCTGACTTATGTATGAACGCAACCTGTAATCAAGATGCTATTAATCTATTATTATGCAATGCTTCCGTCTTACCTTCGCATAAAAGGGAAAAGATAAAAAAGAAAAAAAAAACAAAGGCAAAGAAAAGAGTGATCGTCTTGCTATTCTCACCTAAGGAGAAAAACTACCTTCAAATTTTAATAAGAAAATATATATAATGATTAATTATGATCTTTTAGCTTATGTCCTTATTCATTGATTTCTATACAAAGAGTAGTTATCATAAGTTAGCTTAAAAATCTCGAAAATATTTCTAATTCGATTCGAGCCAACTTGAGATACAACTAAGTCGAGTTTGAACTGTCCCCAACTTGTTCGACCTTGACTCGTAGGTTACTTGTGAGGGGTAAAATTGATACAGTTTTGGTATCTAAATATTAATTGTAATGGTGCGTTTGGATCGTTGAAAGAAAGAAGAAGAAGAAGGAAGAAGAAGAAGAAAAAAATTATAAACAATTCAAACTCTTCACAAAGTTACACACTTCTCAATACTTCTTTCCACTTCTTCCCTTCTTCCCACACCTATCCAAACGCACCCTAGTTTACTTGTAAGGAGAAAATTGGTACCGTTTTTAGCAACCTGAATTACTCGTATAACTAAATCCACGCCTGCATGAGCCTTTATGTTGCTCGGTCAATAAAGAAATGTGAACAGAAGTACAGAACAATAACCATGGGTCGCCAATTCTTCGTTCCGAATTCAAACAACACCTTAAATCTAGGATAATTTATGCATATATATGTACATCATATCATCATATGAAATTTAGGTGAAAGAGGACACACATCTCATTCCCCCAACCCTGAAAATAAGGGTTTTTGGTATATCATGCTGGTCTTTTTGTGAAGTTTCTGGATACTTCCAACCTGACAGGGCCCAATTGAAATACTTTTTCTTCCATGATATGTCGGAAATTCAGCTTCTTAGGAATTTGTGCGAACAACTATTTTATCTCGTCACTCTTTCAAAATGAATTCTTCAAATTCTAGGATGCCAAGTCAATTGGTTCAGTCGTTGCAGTACTATTATTTGTTATTCATATTTTGCCATTAATTTTTTTTAGATATTACAGCTTAATGGAATAGTACAATATTTTTTTTAGATAAAAACTTGGTAGAGGCTACCAAGTGATAAATAGTACAATATGTCGTTGATCAAAATTAGTTTTTAATCTAGTGTCTAAATGCAATTTAGCTTAATAGAGGCCGTAAGTTCTAAAACAAAAGTATAACTTATTCTTGCCAAAAAAGTTTAACTTGTAATAATTATTTATTATCATAACGTGTTTTCAAGTTTTATTTTGATGGTTATTTTCTTACCCTTACAATAAAAAATAATGCCGAATTGCTAGATAAAATTAAATAAATATCTCCATATCGTTTAATTATCATGTTAAAATGGTATAGCAGCGCACTATATGTTTATAGCGATGCACTCTAATTAAAGCTATAATAACTTGATCAATTAATGAGAATTACATTTACGATCCAATGAACGATCAGTAAACCATTCGATCTATAATGAACTGTCCATATCTTGTTATGACGATCCAATGAAGTCCAAGGAGTAGAAGAGATGAGTGATATAGAATGGCAGAAATAACAGAACTGATTAATTAGCCTTTAAACTTTTACTTTGGGTTCAAACTTACGCACTTCTCCTCTACCTCATAGGAGGCTGGCTACGGCCAAACTTATTGGCTGATTATATATGCAGATGACTTAAAATTAAAAAAGAAAAATGAATCAACTCAATTTATTATGTGTCCAAAGAATAATAATTTGGAACTTATTTTATAATGATGCAGATCAGATAGTGACGATTGATAGAGAGCCTAATTGTTTTTAAATATATATTAATTTAACGTTTATATATTAATATGATAAGTTTTGCAGGGTGCAAATGAAAGTCCACTAGCTTTCAGCGTCAAAATTCCACCGCGTTGCAGACGATTATAATCTTTGACAAAAAATACACATGTTCAAATGTACATATAGAGACCTACGTACCGATCGAAGCTTCTGACGGCATTCTTAAATTTGATATAAATCAGTGATTGCTGACCCTAAAAAAAAAATTGATATAAATCAGTGATTATTCTATAGCCCTGTGAGGCTGTGTGACTGAACCATATAATATTCCCAACATAATATTCTCAACCTCAGTGCCGATCAATCCCTTCTACGTACCCCCTATATATATGCGCTTCATCTAACCAACATAGTGAAGGCACTTCAACCAAGCCAACTAACTACACACACGCAAACACACACACGCACAAAATGATGTCGAAAAGAGTTACCCTTGCCCTTATCTTATCGCTACTTCTCTTTGTTTCTCTCGCTAAAGCTATAAGGCCAGAGCCAGCTGAACTCAACAAGAGATCCCATGAGGTAAGAAGATACATATACACAACCATTTTCCCTTTTTTTTTATTTAAAACTTTCTTTTGCATTGAAAGCCAAAGGATGATTTCCGAAATTGAATATTCAATATTCAATTTTCCAGTTTTTTAGTTCATCCATCTATCATTTAATCCCTCCAATGTATCTCAATGCTTAGGTCTATATGATCTGTGATGCTTAATCCTTGATGCAATGATTAAAAACAACAGTTTCTCTTGATCTTCTTTCTTTATTATTATTTTTTATAACCAAGAAAGTATTTTCAAAAATAAAGGAAAAAAAAACTAGAATTGCACAAGGTCTTATAAGGAGATTACATTTGAATGCGCATCCATGCAAACTTGCATAGATCATAACATTTCTTATGAAAGAGACACCTCGCGCACAACATTTCTGTATGCATTTCTCTGTTTCGTTTTTTTTTTTCTTTTTGCTTGAAGGTTAGTCGGCAACTAGGCAAGCCATTTCTCTGTTTGTTAATTTTCCATCTCATAACTCAGGGTCCTGAAGAGAAGTTTGAAGCCGTGAATGAAGATGACTGTAATGGAACAGAAGAGGAAGCATGCATATTGAGGAGAACACTTGTCGCTCATACAGATTACATCTATACTCAAGGGAAGCACAACTAATTAGTATATAGTACATATGGTGCATTTGGCTATGTGCTAGTTTTATGTATTTCGTCTGCACTTGTTCATCATGGTTTCACATGAGAATCTTTTCATTGCTTAATATATGATTGTGCCTTTCTTGTATATGATATGTCTTAGTTAATTAGTGTTTATTATTTGGATGTATTCCAGGATGTGTGTGTTTCTAGTAAATTAATTACTGATTTATTTATCTATGGTACGTTATTTTATCTTTTTTTCCTTTATCCTGCAGTACTTTATTTTTTTTCTCACTTTCAAGTTGGAAACGAAGAAGTTTTGATTTGCATATTTTTCATGAACAGAAGGCCATGGGAATTTGAGTTTTTGTCACGCCAAAATATTCGGAACAAAACAAATAGTGCTTCCATGCTGAATTAATTTTTTTTTTATATGCTTATATATAATGTACTTATTGAAAAGACATCCACGACAGTATATATAAACATATGACATATGATATTCATGCGCAATTGTGTTAATTTCTTAAAAATATAATTCATAAATTTTCATTTTTCATTGTTTGAAGCAATTCATTCCATATGTTTTACTAATTTCCAACAGAAGTCTTAATATGTTCTTGGGATTTTTCATCTGAGTTACAAGTCTTAGCTAGTATTACAGGGGTATGACATATATATATGATGTTCGGGGGCAATTTTACATGCTTTTTAGCATGTATGGTTTCTCCTAGCTAGGAATCTTGACTTGCATGGTATGTATACTTGTAATTAGGCCGTGCCACTAACGAAACTGTACAATTTCAGCATTCCGTTAACCGTTTCATTTACCGTTCCGTTTACTTTTCGTTTACCGTTTCGTTAAATGGCATGTATAAAATATACAATTCCAGTTAACTGCATGTGTTATTCCGTTTCACTACCCATTTCGTTTGTCGTTCCATTATCGAACGCCATAATTTGCACTGCCACTTACTGTTTCGTTACCGTTTCATGTCACGGCATAATGGTGAAACGGTTTCGTAGATAGGCCTACTTGTAATAAAGATAAAAAGGAGAATCACTTCCCTGTCATATATTTTGACGATGCTAATATTTTTTAAAAAAAATAAAGTTCAATATAAAATTCAACTATAATCAACAATGCTATATACATTGTGTATCACGGGTACATGCCTTTAGAAAAGGATAAAATTCTGTGTTTTATATTTGTCAAGCGCCTTGAATTTTCAACGGCTTGAAATTAATTAAGTCATATACATCATCAAACAATATTAAAAGTGCACGAAATTTTATTGTTAAATTATCTATATATCCAATAGTTTACATGAAACTTATTTGTTGGATTTTTAACTTTATTTGAAACCATATCTTCAAAATTTCATCAAGACACTAACTATCAAGTGATATCTCCCTAAAAATAATGTCCAACATGTGTGTAATTATCTTTTTTTTCATTTACAATTTCTTAGGATCCACGACATTCAAAGATCGGGTTCATCTGATAATACACTAAGCTTCAAATTAATAAGTGTACTCATAATAAGGAACGCATTGGATCGGCGAAAGGTCTAAGTAGTTGACCTTATTTTGGGTAGAACCTTCTTCACAGGAGACTTATCGCCTTGGAGCAACTTTCTTTACTGTAAATGTCTCAAGCAGTTAGATCGTACAAACCAACAAACTTTGAATTATAAATGTATAGTTTGACAAATAAAAACGCAAACACAATAACTGACCATAATCTGAATTTCAAATGTCGTCATAAAAAAGTTATTTCTAGAAGATCTTTTATTTATTTGTTCCAGCTACATGATTATTTCTGGCAGGAGATGGAGGTGCACACTTCAACTTTTCAATCAATTAATTAATGTTCAATTTTTATTTTTTGCAATAAGTCATCAGCTTTCTAGAAGGTGAAAATTGAAATATAAACTAAGAGGCTGACTTTAAACAAAGAAATTTAATGCTTAAAAGAAGAAATGACAAAAAGATATCATCACTGTGGTAGGCGCTCGTCGTTATTACCAGAAGCGTAGACTATTTTACGAGAAATTGTCGTACATATCTGTAATTTATACTCACGCTTCAGGTTTCTGAAATTATCATGAGAATTGAAAGACAGAAAAATTTTGGTTGTCTAAGCCTTTTTCCCCCCCTCTTGCGTGTATGATATTTTCAAAATAATCTTACTGGAAAATGAAGGTTAGATGTGCACTATAGATCCTAATGATGCAACCTTTTTAATAAAATAATAGGTTTGTCAGCATTCAACCAATAAACTGTAACCAATGGAAGAAGGGCTAAAAACAAAACCAATGTCAAAAATTGACAGTAGAGGTGGATAAAATGCTGAAGTAAGTGGTTAAGCTTTGGATAGGATCGTTTACTTCATGGAGTCGGATTTTACTCGGGTCTTGGATTTTTGGTATATATCTTTATGTCTGGATTTAGGTATTTTCATTGGAAATTCAAGTTGTTTTTCATAATTCACACTGTTTTGCATTTTGGATTATTTCTGTCATTCTAATATTTTGGATTATTTTTTGTTGGTAGAAAACCAGCTCTTAGTCTAATGGCAAAGAACAATACATCTCAAGTGAGAAGTCGCATGTTTGAAATCTGACTAGGAGATCTTTATATAGACATTTAATTTAAAAATAAGTTGGAAAACTTAACCCCCAATTTATCATTAAAAAAAATTTCTGTTGGGTAAGTTTGCATATCAGGTCAATCGAGTTTTAAGACTTGAGTTGGGCCTGAATAATAATAGATAATTTTGAAGCAGCAATTCAGCCTCTTCTGATTAAACAATTTTAAGCTAAACTGAGCTACTTGAGGTTTTAGGTTGGGTCTGAGTCAATTTTAAGTTAGGTTTAGTCAAACATGCAAATTAATAAATTTTGAAGCAGATCAAGTTTCTGAATATTACATAACCACCTTTATTTTAAAACCTACATTTTCATACAATTTCGGATTTGAATTTTGGTACCAATCGGGTTGTTTGGATCCAGTCTGTTTTTGCTGCTTCTTGTTGACATCATAGGCTTACGGAGGTTTTATTATTTTCGTTGATTACTTCTACAGTGCATGTTAACATCAGCGTCATTGATATTTCTGTTCCTTTCACTAGTGGCGTTTTAAAAAGAACTGTTTTGTTGTTTGTTATCCAGATATAACACACAATGATAGGATTTGTGGATCATGCGATCCCACAATAGATAAGAAGATCAATTTTTCTATTTTATGTTTCAAATTCAGCTTTCTAATTTCCAAAAGTTTGACAAACAATCAACAACGTGCCTGTATAATTAGTTTGGATTGGGTTGTATTTGAAGGGACCATTTTCGGATGTGGTTCTGTATTTGAAGTTAGGCTGTCAAACGTGCATGGAACAGACGTGTTCCATTTTCGTTCCGTTCCAGTCAACAAAACAGAAAAGTTTTTCGATCGTTTTCGTTTTGTTTCATCAAACGAAACAGTTTTTTGTTCTGCCCTTTATTTCACATTGATTTCACTCCATTTTCGTGTTCCGTTTCGTTCCGCTTCAGTAACGTTTATAAATTTCAGTTTCATTTTTGTTCCATTTTCAGAAAAAGAACTGATTTTTTCTTCCGTTGAACGTTCTGTTTGGATGGAACGGAACGTAAACGCCCAAAGCGGCTGACAGCCCTATTTGAAGTACACATTACCAAACCAGTTAGTGGGCCAAAATGTAGGCTATTTTTTAAGTCCGTAATAGGCTTGTTTTAGGACTAGTTAAACACATCGGCCTAGTCCGCCGATTAAAACGGGACTGATAACTGGCCACTCCGATTTTGGTCATCTCCGTGTTAGAGACCCAACTGCGCGATTCAGAATGAAGCTGCATCTTTTTATTATATTTTTTTTTCTAGAGTACTTTTGTTTTGTAGACTTGAAATTTTTGTAAATTTGTGACTTCACTCTTGTTATATTTGTGATTTGTTGTTGCATTGAAAGATATAGTCATTCGTATGGTGAAGTTGTCCTTTCCGTACAAAGATTTGATTTGGGGTGTTGGACGGTTCAATTTCAATCTGAATGAACAATTTAAATCTTATTATAAGAATTGGGGAGGATAATTGGATTTGCTCGGCCTATAATTGGATGGTTAACTGGAATATATTAGGAGGCCTTTTTATTTAACAGTAGGCCTACTTAAAGGACACTGATAGGGCTGAAAACGGTAGCCGTTTCTGTTAGAGATATGTCCTAGAAGCCAATCATATTTGGCTACTTCTATAGTTTTATGTCAGTGATGATTTTATATCATTTGTTCCTTGATTTATGTGTTGACAGTTCATTCAGGTTGAGGATCTGAATTATAGATCACTGTGTTTCATTTAGTAGTAAATGACAACAATAAATCTAAAGCGTCCATAACCTTGATAATTGACAAGAAACATTAATTATCAATAAGATTAGTATGCAAGTTAAGTGATGATTAAGTTCTATAAATCACAGGTTAAGAGTAACCAACTTAATTGCATATGTTTATGTTAATTGAACATAGTACATGACATGACCCAACGAAATAAATATATGGATTGTGTTATGTGTCATTATTTATTTTGTTATGATTTTGATTCTAAGTTTGAGATATTTATCTTTTCCACATGAGGATAGATTCAATAAATATCGTCTACCGCTGATTCCCGATAAGGGCTGCTATACGGACGGTATTTATGTTCTCTTGAATTGTGCGGGGAAAAGCTAAATAGTCAAGAAAACCGTATGTCCCTCATTAATTCACTTAGTGAGTGACGATATCTATTTGGGCCCCTTGATGGAGATAGATTGTTTGCTAGCAACTGATACAATTATCTCTAGATCAAGAAACGTATAATCTGCAAGAATGACACATTCCTATCTTGGATTATACGATGATATCGTGAGACATAGGAATCAAAATAGAGATTATCTTATATTCTCTTATGCAGGATTTGAATACTGTATCAGTACATTATTTATGCGAATTGGGAATCATAACGTGTTGCTAGATACCGCTTATGATTATTGGAATTAAATAGCGATTTAATTCCATGTCCAACTTAGCATAAATCCTCAAAGGGTCACACAGATCGAAATATAACCAAATAGTGCATTAGTCATTTATTTGCATCAGTGTGCTTTTGCGAAAATATGATTAGTTGATTAATTGATTATATGTCGATATAATTAATTGAAACGGATCGTATCAAAATGATTTAAATGCATAAGCTAATCCCATGGTAATTATTAATTAGTTAATAATTATTCAACACAATTCAATTTAATATAAATAGTTATATTAAATTAATGGACCGATATTTATTATAGAATAAATAGCCCAAATGAAGAGCACTAAATAGTGGATTGAATGGATTGATTTAATAATCAATTTGGAGAGCTTGCAAAGCCCAAAAGGCCCATTATATGGCCGGCCACAAGAGGTGAGGTAGGTGGGGTGGCATGATGGTAAATAAAGGGAACTTGTTGCTAGGGTTTGAGTATTATAAAAGGACCCTTGTGGAGGCTCTTGCTCCTCTCTCTCTCTTCCCCTTTCTAGGCCGCCACCCTCTTCTCTCTCCCTCTCTTTGGCCGCCACCTCTCTCCCCTCTCATCCACCTTAGCTCATGTGTTGAGCACCATACTCTCTCCACTTAATTAAAGAGAATTAAGAAGGCGAGAACGCGTGGGATTAGCCTAGACCTTGTAGCTTCTAGCAAAGCTTGTAGGTCTTGGTTAATTTCGTGGTGGACTCGAGGACGAGCTTGGCACGAAGGAGGAGCTAGACGTGAGCACAACCACCTACAACCTAGCCGGTTCGAGCCTCTTGATTACTACATCAAGAGAGGTATACCTTGAACCTTCTCTTTGTGTGGATGGCTATGTACTAGATCTTGTTGTGCATGATTGCTTATGGCTAATTAGAAGTAATTAATCATAAAAAATGAAAATTATGCACTTAACTAACAGTTTCAACCGTTCTTTCGTTTCGTTTCGTCCGGAACTGAACGATAACGGATAAGGATTTCAGTTTCGTTTAAGGAACGGAACAACAAATGCAAATAGAAATATTGTTTCGTCTCAGAACGGAACGATTAGTGAAATTGGTAGGTTTCGTGATCGTTTATTTCGCGCATTTCGTCTAAAATTTTTTTTATGGTTTTATTATTAGATTGCAGAGGACCTCAGCAGAGAGATCGAGGGAGAAATGAGTAAAATTAGATTTCTGCAGCGTCGCTCCGTCATTTCTCCGCCGAACACAGTTACATCTATCTCTCTCGCCTCTACACCACCGAGTACAATCGCCGTCGAGAGCAAGAGGTGATTATAGTGCCTCCTCCCCCTTTCCCGCGTGACCTAACCTGTCATTTCTCTATCTCTGTTTCATACAAAATGCAGAATAATTTATTTTTTTATATCTTAATAAAATGCAAAACAATTAGGTAGTCAAAGACGGTTATAACCGTTTTGATCGTTCCCATCAACGGAACAATCAACGCAACATGCGTTAAACGGATGCAACAATCAACGCAATAAGTATAAAAATTTCGTGCATCAATGCAACGGTTAACGAAAATGACCATTTTCGTGGTCGTTTTCCCCGTTATGCACCCCTAGACACTGATATTGTTTTGCATAGGATAGTGTTGGATATATTAAGAAAACTCAAAATCTTTTGAAGCAATGAAATAGGTATTTTCGTGAGAAATGAAATAAATCAATTAAATCTAATATTTCCACTACTTTACCGTTTCTTCTCTGGTTAATTATCTAGGAATTAAATCTGATTTATTTGGGCCAAACGTGGTCACTTGTCCATCATCATTCCTCAATTAATACATTAATATCTATAATTAATTATGGACTATATTAGCCGTTGCTTTGGAGACTATATATTGATGCTCCATTTTCCATCAGATGAAAAACGAGAAATACAATATTTGTTGTAGAGAAAACTTTGATTCCAATTCCAATTTTCTATTTGTTTTGATATTACTACTCCAACTTGAGTTGAAATATTATACCGATAAATTCTGCTGGATATTGTGGAGATCTCTCATCAGTCACTTCTCCGGTCGTGCCCTAAGGAGTGACACTTACCCGTCTTATCTTGGTTGCGGTTCCTCTTGCACGTTGAGACGGAATACGCTTAAGGACAGCGCCTAGCGCGATTCGGGTAAAAATGTTTTAATTATTTATTTAATTTATTTTTATGCTATCCGAATTTGTTTAATATTTGATTTTGCACCAACAATCTTAAGCGTATATTCCGTAATTCGGTTAGCAATTTGTTGACAATGAAATAGTTGAGTTAATTTTAGATGCATTTGAATTTGTTAAATTAGTGAAATCAAATTCCATCCGTACATCAACTTGGAATTAAAATTGTTTGAATTGACTCATTATAAACTTAAATGATTAACAATATATTGGAATTCATAAGTGTATTTGAAGATCAAGAATTATTTGAAAGCATAATATATAATACAATGTATGGTCCGAATTTGATTATAGGTAAAAGAAAATTAATCTTTCCAAAATCTATATTTATCCCGTATATTCGGCTGATTTCTTTCAGTTTTGTAAATTGTGCATTTTTAAGTTTTAACTGGTGAAAAGGTTATAGAACAAATTGTTTATTAGAATCACGTGATAACAAATATATTATACTAATTTTTCATAACCAATATAAAGGTTATTATATGTCATTAATTGTGTTACTATTTTATTTGATACTTAGTTGCTCATTAAGAATAATAATAATAAAATTTATGAGCTATTTTAATCCATGCTAGTCAGATTATTTTGAAGAGAACAAAACTTGTTAGATATATTGCTTTATATCTATACCATGTATATATCCTATGTTCATACGTGTCTGTTTATAAAGTATTTTATACTTTTGCATTGCATGGCAATACTAATTCTTTAGAACTAACAATTGAGATCTAAATTGTATAAATATGTCTAATCAGTTGAAAAAAAAAACTATATGTTGATATTCTTTTGGATTATTGCATATCATAATTTTAGAATTATTATCTCCTAAAATTATTATTTGCTATTTAGCTTTAGCCTTAATCAGTAAAATATTGACATATATAGTCAATGATTTCTGGTAATGGTTGTCGTTATATTGATTATATTTATTAAATAATATTGGTGCTGTAAATTAATTACCAAAACAGTGTATATATGAAATAAAGAGTGTTGTTAATAGACATGCTAAAAGAAAAATGGTTAAGAGAGTGTTAATATTAACATTTAAGATGAGTTACAAACCGATCGAAGTGGTTATAATCATAATAAATCTTGGTCCATTAACGTTATTGATTTTTGCTTAATTGCAAATAAATGTAGTTATTTGAGAGATATTTTTATCTCTGTAACTGTTCAACTTTATGATGATTTGGATGTGAGGATTAATGATGATTAAGAGGAAGCCATTTAGAACTAATTTTCATCATTCGGTGCTCATGAAAGATTACTATTAAACATGGTTTTATTATTGAGATTAAACTAAATTTAAATACCTGATAGTTATAATGAATTTTATAATTGAGTTCTTTTTATATTTTTGTGATATGTGATACTTGTGGTCTTGATGACTATTAATTAGCTGATTCACTATGGTTGAATCAAATTCCGAAAAAGAAAAGGAAATGTGGGGGTATAAAATAAAACTCAACCGATATATATGAGTTCGTATTTTTCTTCTTTAAGAATAACTGATATTAATTTGGATGCATAGAAATTTATGATACTTATATATCAGAAAAATGTGGGGGTCACGTTAAAAAAAATGATATGAGATTATTGCATGTGATGAATTTTCATTAGCATGATGCTATTATGAAATGCTTCATAAGCTTATTACTAACAAAATTTTGGAGAATTTTTGTTTTTGAAAGTTTCTTTGCAGGAAAAAGAAACAAATTGAGCTCAAATATCGAAGCGACTAGTCGGCATGAGAAAATGAAATAAAAATAAAAATAAAAATGAGATGAACTTAAATGAGAAGTTCTATATATATGAACTTAATGAGAAGTTCATATTTCATCGAGGGGGATGGGTATTAGCCCTAAAGGGCCACTTGCGGGGGCAACCCAATCTCCGAAAGGCAGACCCCTGGAAAGAGATTCAATGGGTAATAACAATCCGACAAGTGGTCAAAGAGTACACATTTTTTAGGAGCATAGACTCCAACTCCATCCCTATGGTGAGTGTGCTCTATGTAGATGTAAGGTTGAGCATATTAGCTCTTAATGAGGACCAAAGCTGTAATTTCCGTAGGATGTGCATCTACACACATCCTTGGTAGGGACTCACCTATATGAGAGTGTCTGTATACGGCCGCGGTGCGGGGCATGGGTAAGCCCTTAAGACTCTCATGAAAAATCCAAGATACATGCGTATGGCCATTAATGCGCACCCCGCGATGATTGTTCTCCGTATTACGTGTATGGTGTCGTAGAATTTGGGTCCAAGGAACGAGTTCAAGACATAAGTTCTCTCTGTCTCCTCCAAATTTGATGCACCTATACTAAGTGAAGTTCAAGGTTTGAAAACTACTTCATGATGCGAATATAAATATCCAGTAATTTGTTATTCACCATTTTGATTGTTCCAAATTCTTAACTTTATCCAATTTGCTTATATATATCTTATGTATTTGACAATGATCATTTTGCTTCAATGAAATCCCTAATCTACTTTTAGATATCTCATAATATTTTGATGTTCATAAATTTTGAGTTTTGTGGGGGGATTGTTGGATATATTAAGAAAACTCAAAATCTTTTGAAGCAATGAAATAGGTATTTTCGTGAGAAATGAAATAAATCAATTAAATCTAATATTTTCACTACTTTACCGTTTCTTCTCTGGTTAATTATCTAGGAATTAAATCTGATTTATTTGGGCCAAACGTGGTCACTTGTCCATCATCATTCCTCAATTAATACATTCATATCTATAATTAATTATGGACTATATTAGCCGTTGCTTTGGAGACTATATATTGATGCTCCATTTTCCATCAGATGAAAAACGAGAAATACAATATTTGTTGTAGAGAAAACTTTGATTCCAATTCCAATTTTCTATTTGTTTTGATATTACTACTCCAACTTGAGTTGAAATATTATACCGATAAATTCTGCTGGATATTGTGGAGATCTCTCATCAGTCACTTCTCCGATCGTGCCCTAAGGAGTGACACTTACCCGTCTTATCTTGGTTGCGGTTCCTCTTGCACGTTGAGACGGAATACGCTTAAGGACAGCGCCTAGCGCGATTCGGGTAAAAATGTTTTAATTATTTATTTAATTTATTTTTATGCTATCCGAATTTGTTTAATATTTGATTTTGCACCAACAGATAGGGGTGCATAACGTCCCACGCAAATGGACTGTAGCGTTGATCGTTGCGTTTTGGGCACGAAACTGACTATCATTTGCGTTAACCGTTTCATTTTGGACGAAACGATCGAAATTACGAAAATACACAAGGACATAAGCGTTTCAAGCTTGCATTAACCGTTTCGTTTTTAAAACGCAACCAAAATCTCTAACTGTTTCGTTTCGTTTTGGACGAAACAAAACGAAAAGACGATCGAAACGGTCACCGTATTCAGGTCTAGTTTTGCAGACCGAATAAGGCAGAATTACAGGATGTGTTTTTTAGTAGATCAATATTCAATAAATAGTACACAACATTACATATTTGTGCAGAGAAGCTAAGTGCAGAGAAGCTAAATCAATTGTAAGATTGACATACTTATCTTATTAAATTTTGAGTTTCATTACATTTCGTAACAACAAATAAGAACATATCAATTGTTAAGTGGTGGTTAAACAAAAACCAACAAAAATAAATATTAAATGCAGTTAATCTTGTTGTCCCAGTCCTTCAAGGAAAACTTATGCAAGTCGTTAAACTTTCTTCTTCTGAGAACTATGAATCTGTCACACTGTCACAGCATTCTCTTCCAAGTATTTATTCTGACAATTGCCGTGCATAATTTCAATTGAGTATTTAAATGTCAAAATTCATTTCCTGACAAGGAAATCACATAACTTATTACTGAAGAAGATCAATATTTAGAGGCAACCATCAGTATCCAAGTAAATTTTTTTTTTTTTGGGGGGGGGGGGTATTTCTGCGTTTTTAATATTTATCAATTTTAACATAATCAATATAATTATCTTGGTAGGAAAACAAAGTATCCGATTGTAATTATCCAACTAATATAATGCAGAATAAAGGTTTGATCCAACCAGCAGCAAGAAAAGAGTACTAAGTCAAGGCTGCGCTTACCAACTCGCCTTCTCTTTTCTTTGTGCTTTATTCCCTGTTTTTGTTCATAAAGTCAAATGTTGTGATGTGGAGAGATATTTCTTTTATGGGTGCAAATGTTGTTCTAAAATGCCGTGATGTGTGGTCGTGTGGACAGATATATAATTTCCTTCTTCCTTTAGGGGCCATTTGGATCCCATGGGATTTTGGGGAATTTCATCTTCCTACCATAAATTTATTATAAACAATCCAAACTCTTCATAAAATTACACACTTCCCAATAAATTTATTTCTAGGAATTGCAACTTCCCCAAATTCCTCAACTTCCTAAGCGATCCAAACGGCCCCTTATTTTTTTTTTCCTTCACAAGTTTTTACAACTACTGAAAACTCAAAGCATCTCTATATCCTTTGAGGATATATTTGGATACATGTGGACAACACTAATAAAAATTTGTGATATAATTTTATTTGTACGTAATATAAATATTTTTTTCTTTACAAAGTAGTATTATATAAGAAATACTGGCTTTGATCAAAATAGTTTTACATTTTTAATGCAGGATTTCTTTTGATTTCATTTTATTAGAATTGATTTTTCTAGATTTCCTTGGGTCTAATAATATAGAAATTCCAATCAAATGACATCAAATCCATTCATTTTGATAAAAAAAAAATTCTAATGAAATGAAAGGAATTCCGTGTTTAAAAAAAATGATTATGATCAGGGCCTTAGTGTTATTATTTTACTAACTTTGTAAAAGTTAATATCATTACAAATATTGCCATTTTACTAACTTAATAAATCGTAGGAATATCATGACTAAACACTCTACGATTAGTACGTTTCGGATCATACAACACAACCTACATGTGCACTAATGCGTATAATACAAAATTAGTACTGTTTTCATAAATTAAATTATCATTTTTTCGCCGCCATTCTCCCACCGTAACCTGAATAGTACTGTCTTTATAGAAAGTTGTAAAAACTTTCTATAAAGAACAATTTTACGTCCTTTGCTAGTGTCTAATAACTAAAAATACAAAATTTCTAGCTCTGAAGCGTTGTACATTGTTAATTACGAAGTTGCAAAAAAAAAAAAATTGCTAACTACTGTGAAGTTCTTATGTAATCAATATAAAATTTTCTTTCTAGTTTTGACTTGTGCCAATGTTGTCGGTCATGAATAGCTGAATTGCGTAAACAAGTTCGATATCTAGAAGTCTGAACCCAAATCTGTATGGTTTCTGAGGGTGACATTATCCCTAACTTGCTTGAAATATTTTATGGGTGAGAAATCAACATCCGTTTTGCCCCTATAGATTAGAAACACCAAACGGTTATCTCTTCTTATTCTACACTTGGACTTGCAGCTTTGAATCTTAAAGTTATCTATCTATCTGGACAAGAAACTAACTATGGGTTCCGTTTGGATGCGTTGAGAATAAGGTAGGAAGAAGGAAGAAGGGAAGAAATTTATTGGGAAGTGTGTAACTTTTGTGAAGAGTTTGGATGGTTAGAAATAAATTTATTGGTAAAAAGTGGTTATTCCTTATTCCTTATTTCGGGAAGAAGCCATCCAAACGGAGCCATGAAGATTCTGATCAGACTATGATGTTGTTTACACTTGCTGCTATTTTGATGTTTTTCATGTGCATAACTTGTCTGATTTAGAATTAGTTAAAATATGTAAAGATGATAATTATTATGTATTTTGTAAGATGCGTTTTAGAACAGATTGTATTTTAATTAAAACATTAACAACTAAATCTAATTAATGAAATGGACTTATTAGTTTGCTATACTATTACACTATTATATTGGTATTATTTTTCCAATCATCTTATAGATTATAATTTGATTTGTGTTAAATGATGAGTTATATATGGATTGCACTTCTCAAAATCGGTACACTACTTTAATATCAACATTGCAGGGCTCAGTATTAAAAAAGACAATATTAATGCTGCGAATATAGTCTGAAGCAATAAAAATTGATCATTGAATAGATTAATCTCATAAAAAACTTGAATCAATTTGGAGTTTATTATGGAAGAAAGATGGAGTCAAGGCTCCCAATTTTAAAATTTAAATATTCACAAATAAATTTTCAGTTGGGTTGGAGATAGAAGACCTCCAGTTAGTGTATCCAGTTTTGGTTTATGTTTCGTTGTTATTAGTAAATATTACTTAATCCCTAATTGCAGACAACCAAATTATACTTCCGGTTTGTTAGTAATATGAATTGGTAAGAAGGGTGATTTTTCTATACAACAAGAAATTGACAATTAATCAGCCAGCTTGAGTACCAACTCTTTTCCGTCCCCAGGAAATTCGTATGCACCGAAAGACAATTATGGACACAGTTTATGTTACGAAGCAAAACCCTTTAGCAGGATATCTCGGAACTGAGTAGATGAAAATAATTATGGGACACACAATTGGAGTTATGAAAGAATACCTATTGCAGGAAAACAGGGGACCGAGTCCGCCGGAGTTCCCATTTCCGGTGGATTTTTGTTTTAGTTTGTCTAATCCTACAAAAGCCAATCATGCCTCCTTAAGAGGAAAACAACAAACCAAGCACAAAATCAAAGAGAAAAAGGGGGGAAAAAATGAAAATTTTTACATGTCGCTTCAACTGATCTTATTTTAAAGAAAATTATGATATCCCAAATCATCATCTTAATTTCTTTTATGTTGGTTCTTGACAGTATCAGATCTTCATTTTGACCTTGGCTATAATTTATTAAGCATTGCGACAAGTATTATGTTGAACAAACGTCTATAATAAAGTGATAAAATCATATTAACTACAGGTGTACACATCACAGGATGAGACAATTCAATTCTTTCTTTTTCTTTTGTTTTCTTAAATTGTATTTTTCAAGAAAATTTGCAATCCGGGTCAATAGTAAGGAACTTCCCTTGATTTTCCCATTGAAAGATTATCGTAGTGTCAAAAACCATAGAAATTAGAGCACTGTTTGTAAAGAGAAAACATTTCTTCTACCTCTAATTAATAAAGTGGAATTAGAAGTAAAAATAAGTACGTACGTTTTTCAGAGATTAAGATAAAATATTGTATAACGTTTCAAGTTAAGAAATACTAGAGTCCAATATACAGGACAGATGGTCAGGACGGATGGGGTCCGTCCAATATGATCGTTTTTATATTTTTAAATTTCAAATAATCGATCCGAACCGTTCAATATGTTCTTAATATTGAAAACTTATTAGAAACTAATTTTTATATTTTTTTCAGAATTTTTTACTATTTTTTTGGTATTTTAGAAAACCGTTGTTAATAGATGATCCATTATGTTTATATCATGAATTTTCAAAAATACCAAAAAAATAGTAAAAAATTTCAAAAAAATGAAAAAATTGGTTTCTTGTGAGTTTTCAATAGGGAGAACATATTAAACAGTTCAGATCGGTCATTAGAAATTTAAAAACGTGAAAACGATCATATTTGACGGACGGGTCTGTCCATTATATTAGACACTAGTATTTCTCTTTAGTTTCATTTTTTTTAACATGTCTGTTACATTTGTTAAAGTATTCTTATGAAAAATGTTGTTTCAAAATATCTACTAATGATTTTTCAACTGCTTAGTGTTTTCTAAAGTATAATGCTTGGACGTTCAGACCAACAAAAAAAATACATGAAGAACACGTCAAATTGAAAAAATTGTGCGTGCGTATTAAGTCAAGGATGTACAAATTAAATTATTACGTAATGGGTAATAAAGATTCCCACGAAACATTAAAGTGCGTAGCTACTATTTTTTGTATCCAACTATCCACTGTATCAGTTCATTGGTTGCATACTGTATAAATCTATATACAAAGACCTGACAATGACGTCTTTACATGTTATTCACATAAATTTATAACAACTTCAAATTTCACAAAATCTGCTGCATGTGAAAATATTTAACATGTTATAAGTCTTCTATTTAAAAAAAAAATTTTGGTTGTTTTCTAGATCAAAGTAATTGAAATTTTTGCTGATAAAAATAAATATTGTCTGGCATAATATTAGTTTTAGTGTATCACCTGTTCAGGTGTTTGGTTTTCTAAAAATTGAAATATTGCTTGTATGTTGCACCGACACGAGTTCCGATAATTATGATTATATAATGGAACCCACAATCTGAAACATTGCTGTTCTATCGTGTCAACAATGATTAATTTAAAAAAAGTTGTTCTCTCTAAGTTTCTTCGATAATGGTTAACTAGTGTAAATATTAGCAAAAACCTCTTTCGAAAAAAATAGTAAAACACGGCAGTGCTCATAATCAAATTGGAAAAATCAAGTACTTTCATAGATTATTTATTGTGGCAAACTATATGACTTGAGTTTTATATATATCATATATGTCATCTTAACTTAATATTCTTACATGTCACTTTTCATTAATTAACATTGCAAGCTACTGATCAACAACCTCAATAGGCCCAATTTATAGCACTAGTAATTAATCAGAATTCTTTTAGCATTCTTGCAAATAATATTAATTATAATAAGTACTGAAAGTTGAATAAATCATATATGCAGGACGTTTATTCTCTGAAAGTTGGACCTTTGTTGACAGCTACCACAGAAAATCCCACATAAAAAGTGAATCCATATCCTGTACCGCTCTAGATTATTTTCCAGAGCTGATCGGGTGGATGAGACATCATCAACGGATGCATAAATCGACACCGTTTAGCCGCGCCGCAGAAAATACAGATCAATACAACAATGTTGGCTGTTGCCCCTTGAATCGCCAGAAATAAATCCCAGCTATCCAATACTATGGGCACTTCTAAGTTCCTGTTTAACGTTTCGAACGGAAACGGAATGGAATGGTTCATTTCGTTTGCCATTCCATTTCGGTAAATAAAACGTACCGGGCATTCCATTAACCATTCCGTTTGGACCGAACGTCATGGAACGTGTATATTTGCACTGTATTTCACCTAAATGAATGACGAAACACGTTTTGTTTATCGTTCTGTCCCTGAAAAGTAATGGAATTGTATACCGTTAGCCGTTCAGTTTGGACAGAACGTAACGGCAAAATGGTAAACGGTATACCGTTCGGCAGGCCTACTTCTAACTTCTGGCATCAAGTGTAAGCTCGCCAAATCACTGCCACGCACACAGCACATCATATTATCCAATTTAAATACGTTGATTTGGTCGCACCTGTCAGTGTCTCATTAGTTCATAACTCCTTGCTACTGTCTATTATTTATTTATTTATTTATTTTTTAAAAACGTCTATTTTTTTTATTGTTCATCTGATTTTCCATTGGCGATATCATCTCTATCTCTAACCAAACAGCCTGAGTTTCTCTGCTGCCACACCACAACGTGCAATGTATGCTGACATGATGTGCTCTGAGTTGGTATAATATACATGGCATTTTTTAGACGCAAAAAATTGCAAATTTTCCATTACACCGCATATATGTATACTACTATAATTATTTAAATATTTATGAATATACAAATTAATATTATTTATTTAAATTAAGACCTCTGGGAACATGCGGTATATGTGCAACCCACAAAAATAGCCACACAGATATATTCACAGAGTATCCAAACGAACAAGTCGTCCCTATCTCAACGCGCTTCCCTCCTAAAATTCCCAACTTCCTACTCCTATCTAATCTAATTCTAGATAAATAGACCACCACTCTTTCCATCGTTTCAAATTCCGCTCAAAAAGATCATTCAAATTTTCCATTTCCATCAAAACAATTATCATGCCGAGCTCAGGACGAAGTGGCCATGGCTTCAAGCATTGCATATGTGCACCGGTGCGTCTATTGTCCCGGTTGCGCGACGTGTACGTAAACAATATGAACAAATTCGCCACTCAGATGTCGCACGATGCCACATTTGGGTGCCCGTCATATGGCAGTAGCTGCCGCAGCTACGGTCTGCGATCAAGCAAGAGTTGCTCATCTCTTGATGATGAATTGGCTGATTTGATTCGGGCCGCCGCTGAGAAAAATAGGAGAGCTGGATCAGGTGGGACAAAAAATGCGCGTAGCAGAAGCGTGGCAATTACCAGAATTGACGAGGATAAGCCGTGCGATTTCAAGGATTGTGATATAAATCTCGGATTGGGTTTGAATTTTGCGAGAAGTCAGAGTTCGGCTCATGTTGGTCCAGTTAGGTCGCGATCAAAATTTTCATCTTTTGATTGATCAATAATCAATAATCAGATAGCCGAATGAAAAAGGTTGTTGTGTAAAAAGTAATTGATCTTCAGTCTTTCAAAAAAAAAAAAAAAAATCAAGGTGACCTTAGTGATCTTGGCTCGCATGGCCTTAATTTTGTTAAGGTCAATATGAGTTTTTTTTTTCCCTTTTTTTTTTCTTCTTTTTATAGAGCAAGTTGTACATATTTTTGGTTCTAATAGTGTTTTGGTTTCATCTATGTTTTCCCCTTTTCTATGCTGAAATCAGATTAAAATTTTGGTTTTGTGCATTATTGAATTGAGGCAACTGTTGCTACAATACCTCAAGAATAACTAGATTCTCTTGTTCAAAAAGGAGCTCTGCTTCTTTTTTTGTACAGGGGCTAATGTGTGAAGAAGTTGCAGGATTTGTTTGATGGTTGCCTACTAATTAGGTTGTCAATTTCAAGTAGTAATTGAAATTCCGAATCACCCTTGGAGTCTAATGTTAAAATTATTTTTCACGCTTTTGTTAACAATCTGGTTGTTATATGCACCGTTTCATCTGGAATGAAACGGACTACTTTATAAGAACCTCCAATAAAATTTTGTAAAATTAGAGCTCAATCCTTGCTGAAGTGTGCTCTAAAATGGAGTTGGTCTCCTTTCCAACACTAGAGATCTTATATTCTTATTGGAGCGTTCCAGATAGATTTGGTCCTCTGATTTTGGATCAAACGGTTCGCATTAATTCTGACTGTATATAGCTTCTATCCGCCTTTTCTGCAATTTTGCACGTAAATTATGAGACTTTTGTCCGGACTATTTAATTGAAAAAAGGTAAGGTCCAAATTTGTCCAGGACTCACCCATAAAGTTTACAATTTACATCTTTTACAACGATGGATAATTTCTGTCCCTCCTCCCTAGCTCTTACTTTTTTTAGGAAGATTTTGAATTTTTGATGATACAAATTTCTTTATTCATTTAATTAGTGTTGAAATCTTTAGTGTCCCTTAATCGATATTGTAAAAAGGATAAGTACGGATAACCAATCTCTAATTCAATTTTTTTTGTTAGAATTTAGAAAGTAGGAAGTTCGCAAACAATTACATGGAACTCCTTCTAGTTGTAAAAAATTGTGATTTCGCCTTTTTTATATGTGTTTTATGTTAGAAGCTTAAAAAAAATTGAATTTTTTTGTGAGGGGATACCGTTGGGAACCTAGATAACGAATTTAAATAATTGAGGGGTGGACTTCTCTGATAAACTGGATCTGGAATGGACCCAGATATATAAAGTTTGCAAATAGGGAATATTTTGGACAGGCTGCAAATTAGAAACTCGAACTTCTTTATTTTAATATCGAAACTCATGTATAAAAACTTATGCCTGTTGACAGGGATTGCAAGCGGGGCTGATGTTCAAGCTCTTACAATATATGATTATATTGATTTGAACGAAACTTTTTAAATGTTAATTTGCAAATTAGTTCTGTATAAATTCGAAAGCCAAAATTTAGTAAGTAAAACCAAAAAGTTTTTTTTCTACCGTTTTTCTGACAAAATAATAGAACAAAGAAGAAAGACAAATTTTAATCAGTTCTGGACCTGGAGACGGGTACAATTTCAACATTTCGTAATTAGCAATATTTATTTCTCCGTATTGTTAGAAATCTAGTATTTAAAAATATTATTACAATTGTTCTGTATATTACATTCTTATATAAAAATTCAAAACTAAAACATTTCTAAATAGAAATGAATTTGGACTTTTTTGTTCAAGAGAAATGAATTTGGACTTTTTTGGAATGAATACCATGTCCAGCTTTGCATACCTTTTATATAGGAGCATGTGGCTTCACAAAATATTTCTTCTTCAATGTTTATGCTTTGAACCTGGCAGAGTGGTCAATTCAGAAATTTTCCAAATTGCATTTGGTGCCGACTGCCGAATCATTTTTCTTATGAATGTAGAATACCATCCGTTGCAGTTGCACTGCACCTGTTCGGATAAGGACAAAAACGTAATTTCATTTTTGTTGATGTAGGGAAAAGAACAGCAGTTTTCAATAACTGATATTATTGGCGAACAACCAGTTTCCTATTTCTTTACCTGAAATTTCACTTTGTTCAAGACAACCACTTTTCTGGCTGTCTGTGCTGTTGTACTACTGGCATTAATTTTTTTTTTTTTTTGAACAATTGTGTCATAGTGAAGAAGATTGGTCAGATTGACTTGAATGAAGTAGTTCCCTTTGAATGTAAAAATTCACTTCGAGTCAATTTAATTGAATTTCAATTAATCAGATCGCTTTTTTCTTTTGACATGTCAGTAATGCGGATCTGACACTGACAGCTGAAGGGTTTGAATATTTTTAATAAAACTGAGATGCATGAATGATTCCTATAATATCATTTGGATATTAGTGTATATTAAGCGTTATCCACTCATCACATATGGCCCATTTGGAATCCCAATGGCATTATGTTATCCTCACAACATTTATTTGTTTCGGCTTCAAGCTTACACAAGATATCCAATAATTAAAACTGAGATAACATAAATGAGTCTTAAATGTTGTAGATATCGTGTATATGAAGTGTGACTCAATCATCTAGGCTTGCCGATTTAGCGTCCCAATGGAATATGTCGTTCTTACATTTTATTTGTTTCAATCACTATGCAATTATTGTAAGTTTTTTTATCGTCAGTACAAAGCACCCCTAAAGAAAAGTTTCTATGTGGTCAGGTCGCTGCACTTTTCTTTTTCTTTTTTCCTTGATCTTTATTCTTCTGTTCGATTTGTTAAAAACGAGAAGGCCAGGCCCAGGTTCCAGCAATTTTACAATATAAGCCCAGGTAAGAACTCGCTTACATTATCGAAGGCCCAAAATATGTGATAAGGATTTGACGCATCTCAGTTAGTACTTAGTAGCTTTAATTAGGGATATGTGATATGTGATATGTGATATGAACTTACGTTTCATCTCAGTTAGTTTTGTCATCTCTGTCATCGCTAAATATAAAGTGAACATATATAGAAAACAAAGTGAACATATAGACAATCTAAGTGCACACATACAAACAAATAAGTTCAATGAAAAAATATACATGTAAAATTCTGAACAAATGATGACAATACTTATTTGTAAGTGTTCACTTAAATTATCTATATGTTCACCTTGCTTGCTGTATATGTTCACTTTATTTTTAGCGATGACAGTGATGGTAGAGCTGCAAATGACAGTTATCATTCCTTATTAGTTAGTACGATATCGTAGTCGCTGCTGATATGCACCATCCACAAACAAAAAAAACATTCAAATCATCCAAACCGTATCTTCCTCTCTCCGCGTGATCCTCTTTCTGCGCCCTCCCTCGTCCCTCCCTCTTAGAGGCAGAGCCAATAAGGGTGCAGACAAGGGCTTTGCCCCCCCCCCCCCTATTTGGGTTTTCTAGTAACAAATTTTAAAATTTTGCATTAACTTTGGGGTGCGTTTGGATAGGTGTGGGAAGAAGGGAAGAAGGGAAGAAGTGGGAAGAAGTATTGGGAAGTGTGTAACTTTGTGAAGAGTTTGGATTGTTTATAATTTTTTTTCTTCACATCTTCCTTCTTCCTCTTCTTCTTCTCTCATCCAAACGCATCCTTTGGTTATATGCCCCTGGCCCAAATCGCATAGAGGAGAAGCATTATAGCAATTTTTTGCTCCAGATTTTATGTAGTATTTTTTTTTTCTTTTTGTCAAATTGGGATGGGTTGTGATTTTTATTTGGACGAGACAAAGGTGCCGTAAAAAGGAAATAGAGAAAGTTAAAAAGTATGTCTTTAGAATTTTATGTAACGTGTTGAAGCTGGATTGATTTGCAGTGAACAAACACGCATCATCAAGGCTTCCACAAATACAATTTACGGGATCTTTCTTTAAAAATAATAATAATAAATATTCAAGCAATTCAATTAGTGGGCCAATGGGATATTGCAAAAGACTTCTTAGGGCACCGTTGATTATGTTTAGGTCAATCATAGTTAAAGAGTAGAATCTTAAGTTAAACATAACTACAAATTGTTTTTTTCCCTCTAAATTAATTAGTATAAAATTATACAATTTCTCCTAATTAATCTAGTTTACTGTGTAGTATTTTATTAACTTAAATCTTAATTATGAAGTATGCTTACAATTGCTTCTAGTTTTGAAATAATTTTAAAAATAGATGAAAGTAATTCTTTAAATCGAAATAGATTATTCTTAATTAAAACTTTATTTTTATATAAAATAAAGACTTTCATCATGAAAAACAAACAAAAAACATTGACAATTCCCTATGCAAGTCGACACTGATAAATATACAAATTATGTAATAAAGAATGGACTTAATTTTTTTTTTGTTGAACCATAACCATAGGAAAAACCAATATCTTTATATTATTAAGTAATTTTATTTATTGTTGATTATTTATTAATTAATTTATCTTGATTTTTCTTTAACTGATTTCGAAATCTCGCCCTCCTATATCATAATTCTGGCTCTGCCCCCTCTCTGCATCTCTTTGTGCCTCTCTTTCCTCTCCCTTCCTCATCTTTCCTCTCCTTCTTTCCTCTCTACATCCTCCTACTCTTTCCTCCCCTTCTTTAACCTTGTTTCCTCTCCCATCCCCTCGTATTTCTTTTCTTTTTTCCTCCCCTTGCATTCACTTCTCTTCTCCTCTCTTCGCTTTGTTCTCCTCATATGCTTCTCTTCTCTTTTCTGATTTCTTCTCGACTTCACCTCTCTTTCCTTATCTCAATTGCAACTAATTGAATAGTTACAACTTAAACTATAAGATGATCTCTTATTAAAACTAACTAAACAGTCATAATTATGAAATATTTTTTTTATTATATTTAATAAACAATACTTAAATACTCTATTATTGTAACTAACTGCACATTTATACATATAAGCTCATCATTTATCGTATTTGAGTGAATAGATATGTAAAATTTAAATACTCTCTTGTTATAATAATCTGAGCACTTATGCATATTAAATACTCTCTTACTGCAACTAACTGCACATTTATACATAAAGGCTCATCATTTATCGTATCTAAGTGAACAAATACAAAAAATAGATGAACAAAAAAAATAAAATGAACATATATAAAAATTAAGTGAACAAATATAGCAACCAAAATGAACACATAGACAGACAAAAAGTGTTTGGATATGTAAAATTTAAATATTCTCATGTTATAACAATCTGAACACTTATGCATGTAAAATAATCTATTAATATCACTGAGTGCTTGGATATGTAAAATTCTTAAAAGAAGCTGAAGAGTGAAAGAATAAAGGAGGTGGAAACATAGGAGAGAATGAAGTAGGGAATGATATAGGCGCCTTGAAGGAGAGAGGGGATAGGCACATGGAGAGAGGAGGGAAGAGAGGGAGGGGAGGTGTGACTAGGGAGCGTATCCTCTGGATGGTTGGATACCAACCATCCAGTGGACGTCTTTCGATACGAGCCGTCTGATTTAATCTAAACGGTTAGATTTTTTCGGGCCTATCAATCTTAGTATCATGCACGGGGCATTTATAGCCATTGAGATTAAATCAGACGGCTGAGATCGAACCATCCACTGGATGGCCATCCAGAGGATGCGAATTCGGTGTGACTAACCCCAGGGAGAGATGAGGGAAGGAAGTGCGGGGGAGGCACGAGAAAATAGGAAGAGGTAGAAAAATAAAAGAGGGATGAGGGAGCGCTTTTCAGTAGATGATAATTAGATATATAGTTAATAATAATTACCATGTATATTTGTCATCAAGAGCATTATTTTAAATCAAATATAAACCTGAGCGTTTAAAATTTAACGGGGCTAATAACTAGCATCTCAGGCTCTGTTTGGATGGCTTCTTCCCGGAATAAGGAATAAGGAATAATCACTTTTTATCAATAAATTTATTTCTAACAATCCAAACTCTTCACAAAAGTTACACACTTCCCAATAAATTTACCCCTTCCCAATAAATTTCTTCCCTTCTTCCTTCTTCCTACCTTATTCTCAACTCAGTTATCAGTATCCCTGACATCCCATTAATAACAACGAGCTTAATAGGCTAATTAGGTGTGGGCTCTGGACTCTAAGCGCCTGATGATGTCACACGTTGTTGGATTTGGGGAGTACTTAATTATTCGAGTGGTGTTGAGAGCCTAGGATCTGATAAATTTTTCTGCCAATTTTTTTTGTAACACATAATATATTTTTTTCTTGCCATTTGACATTGAAACAAGGGGTATATAATCGCTAATTATGTACTAAAGCTACAACAAAAAGTAGTATATATTTCTTCGGAAGGAGTAGAAATTACCATGTATAATAGAGCACTTATTTGTACAAGAATTGAAATAGACATTCAATTAGACATGTCATTTGCAGCAATATTTGTTCAAAATATCAAACAAGGTTAATAATATCATTACAACTATCATTTTAAGAATTAAACATCAACACATCCAAACAAAGGTTCAACACAGCCGGGGATAAAAGTAACTACGAGCTTAAAAATGAAACATAAAGCATCAATCACTGAGAATATATTCTCACAGGATGTGTTTGGTTGGAGTGGGAATAGGGAATAGGAATAGAGAAAAGCCTATTTCTTATTCCTTATCCAAATTCCTTGGTTTTGTTAGAATATGGATAAGGGCCGGAATAAGTCCAAATTCCCTATTCCTTAGTTGTTTGGTTTTCACCGGAATAAAGAATAAGGGGCTTATTCCTTATTCCCACTCCAACCAAACACACCCACAAACGATAAGAAACCATGCGCTTATCATCATAAATAACAATTTGAAAAGAAAAGAAAAGAAAAGTGAATCAAAACTATTGAATTACCTAAAACTATTTATGATCTTTATTTAGTATAGATTATGTTTATGAACTCACTTATTCAAAATGAGTGTATTATACAATGTAATTAAGTGCATAATGTGCAGATTTGAAAGATTTAGAGTATATTTGAGCATTTCAAGTGATTTTTAATTCATTTCAATTCATTTGATCACAATAACCTATAGATAAGCTCTTTATATTGTCTACAATATGTTTATGAAGTCACTTATTCAAAACAATTGGATTATACATTGTACTTACGCACAAAATGTGCAGATTTAACAGATTCTGAGTATATTTGGACATTTCAAATGATTTTGTATTTATTTTAAGTCATTTGATCACAATAATATATATTTAACCTTTTTATATAGTCTAGACTGTGTTTATGAGTTCAATTATTCAAAAAAGATTGGATTTTATATTGTAACTATTAAAATAATATGCATATTTTACAGATTCTGATTATATTTGAGTATTTTCAGCGATTTTGCATTCATTTTTTGTCATTTGATAACAATAATCTATATTTAAGATCTTTATATAATCTAGAATATGTTTATGAGCACAATTATTCACAAAGATTGGATTATACATTGTAATTATTCACATAAAGCGCAGATTTTAGTGATTCTTATAGTATTAGAGCATTTCAAACGATTTTGCATTCATTTTGAGTCATTTGATTACAATAATCTATATTTAAACTCATTATATAGTTTAGAATTTATTTATGAACTCACTTATTAAAAACGATTGTATTATAAATAGTACTTATTCACATAATGTGCAGATTTTACAGAATCTTACTGTATTTGAGCATTTCAAGCGATTTTGAATTCATTTTAAGTCATTTGATCACAATAATCGATGTTTAAACTCTTTATATAGTCTAGAATAGATTTATGAGGTCAATTATTAAAAAAGATTGGATTATACAATGTAATTATTCATATAATGTGTAGAATTTACTAATTCTGATTGTATTTGATCATTTCAAACGATTTTGCATTCATATTAAGTTATTTGATCACAATAATCTATATTTAAGCTATTTATATAGTTTAAAATAAGTTTTAGAACTCACTTATTAATAACAATTGCATTATACATTGTAATTATTCACATAATTTACAGATTTTACATAATCTAACAACATTTGAGCATTTCAACAGATTTTGCATTCATTTATATCATTTGATCACAATAATCGATATTTAAACTTTTTATAAAGTTTAGGATATGTATATTTGGTCAATTATTGAAAAAGATTGGATTATACATTGTAATTATTCACATAATGTGTAGATTTTACTGATTCTGGTTGTATTTAAGCATTTCAAGCGATTTTGTATTCATTATAAGTCATTTGATCACAATAATCTATATTTAAGATCTTTATGTTGTCTAGAATATGTTTATGAGCTGAATTATTACAAAGAGATTGGATTATACAGTGTAATTATTCACATAATGTGCAGTATCTACAGATTCTGATTATATTTGAGAATTTTCAGCAATTTTGCATTAATTTTAAGTCATTTGATTACAATAATCATTATTTAACCTCAATATATTATTTAGAATATGTTTATGAACTCAATTATTCAAAACAATTTTATTATACAATGTAATTATTCACACAATGTGCAGATTTTACAAAACCTGAGTATATTCGAGCATTTCAAGCGATTTTGCATACATTTTAAGTCATTTGATCACAATAAATTATATTTAAGCTCTTTATATAGTTTAAAATATATTTATGAACTCACTTATTCAAAACGATTGCATTATACATTGTAATTATTCACATAATCTGCAGATTTTACAGAATCTGAGTAAATTTAAGCATTTCAAGCGATTTTGCATTCATTTTAAGTCATTTGATCATAATAATCTACATTTAAACTCTTTATATTATCTAGAATATGTTAATGAGGTTAATTATTAAAAAATATTGTATTATAAATTGAATTTATTCACATAATGAGCAGGTTTTACAGATTCTGATTATATTTGAGCATTTTAAGCGATTTTTCATTCATTTTAATTCATTTGATCACAATAATCCACATTTAAGCTCTTTATATACTTAAGAATATGTTTATGAACACACTTATTCAAAACCATTGAATTATACATTATAATTTTTCACATAATATGCATACTTTACATATTATGAGTATATTTGAGCATTTCAAGAGATTTCGCATTCATTTTAAGTCGTTTGATCACAATATTCTGTATTTTAAGCTCTTTATATAGTCTAGAATATGTTTATGAGCTCAACTATTCGAAAAGATTTGATTGTACAATGTAATTATTCACATAACGTGCATGTTTTACATATTCTGATTATATTTGAGCATTTTCAGCAATTTTGCATTTATTTTAAGTCATTTTATCATAATAATCTATATTTAAGCTCATTATATAATATAGAATATGTTTATGAACTCCTTTATTCAAAACAATTGTATTGTACATTGTAATTATTCACATTATGTGCAGATTTTACAAAATCTGAGTATATTTGAGTATTTCAAGCAATTTTGCATTCATTTTAAATCATTTGAACAAAAAAACCAATATTTAAAATCCCTTTATATAGTCTTGAAAATATTTTGACCTCGATTATCCAGAAAGATTGGATTATACATTGTAATTATTCACATAATGTGCAGGTTTTACAGATTTGGATTATATTTGAGCATTTCAAGTGGTTTTGCATTTTTTTTAAGTTATTTGATCATAATAATCTATATTTAAACTCTTTATATAGTCTAGAATATGTTTATGTGGTCAATTATTAAAAAAAAATGGATTATACATTGTAATTATTCATATAATGTGCAGATTTTACAAATTCAGATTGTATTTGAGCATCTTAAGCGATTCAAATTCATATTAAGTCATTTTATCAAAATAATCTATAATTAATCTCTTTATATACTTTAGATTATGTTTATGAACATATTTATTCAATACGATTGGATTATACATTTTAATTATTCACATAATGTGGAGATATTAAAGATTCTGAGTATATTTGAGAATATCACATAATATTGCATTCATTTTAAGTTATTTGAAGAAAATAATCTATATTTAAGCTCTCTTTATATAGTCTAGAATATGTTTATGAGCTCAACTATTCAAAAGGATTGGATTATACATTGTATTTTTTCACATAATGTGCAGGTTTTACAGTTTCTGATTACATTTGAGAATTTTCCACGATTTTGCATTCATTTTAAGTAATTTGGTCACTATAATCTATATTTAAGCTCATTATATAGTTTAGAATATGTTTATGAACTCACTTATTCAAAACAATTATTCAAAATAATTATATTTTAAATTGTAATTATTCACGTGATGTCACTTGATAGCCACTATCAAGTCTTACTCTAAAAAAAATATTCACGTGATGTGCAGATTTTACAGAATATGAGTATATTTGAGAATTTAAAGCGATTTTGTATTCATTTTAAGTCATTTGATCACAATAATCTATATTTGAGCTCTTTATATTGTCTAGAATATTTTTATTAGCTCAATTATTAAAAAGAGAATGGATTATACATTGTAATTATAAACATAATGTGCAGGTTTTACAGATTCTGATTATATTTGAGAATTTTCAGCAATATTGCATTAATTTTAACTCATTTGATCACAATAATAATTATTTAAGCTCATTATATTACTTAGAATATGTTTATGAACACAATTATTCAAAACGATTTTATTATACAATGTAATTAAACACATAATGTGCAGATTTTACAAATTCTGAGAATATTTGAGCATTTCAAACAATTTTGCATTCATTTTAAATCATTTGAACAAAAAAATCTATATTTTAGCTCTTTATATACTTTAGAATATGTTTATGAACACATTTATTCAAAACAATTTGATTATACATCGTAGTTATTCATATAATATGCAGATATGAAAGATTTGGCGTATATTTGAAAATTTCAAACAATATTGCATTCATTTTAAGTTATTTGAACAAAATAATCTATATTTAAGCTCTCTTCATATAGTCTAGAATATGTTTATGAGCTCAACTATTTAAAAGGATTGGATTATACATTTTAATTATTCACATAATGTGCAGGTTTCACAGATTCTGATTACATTTGATAATTTTCAGTGATTTTGCATTCATTTTAATTAATTTGATCACTATAATCTATATTTAAGCTCATTATAAAGTTTAGAATATGTTTATGAACTCACTTATTCAAAACAATTATATTTTATATTGTAATTATTCACATAATATGCAGATTTTACAGAATCTGAGTATATTTGAGCATTTCAAGCGATTTTTTATTCATTTTTAGTCATTTGATCAGAATAATCTATATTTAAGCTCTTTATATCGTCTAGAATATGTTTATTGACTCAATTATTAAAAAGAGATTAGATTATACATTGTAATTATTCACATGATGTGCAGGTTTTCCATATTCTGATTATCTGAGCATTTTCAGTGATTTTGCATTCATTTTAAGTCATTTGATCACAATAATCTATATTTAAGCTCATTATATAGTTTAGAATATGTTTATGAACTCTTTTATTCAAAACAATTGTGTGATACATTGTAATTATTCACATTATGTGCAGATTTTACAAATTCTGAGAATATTTGCGCATTTCAAACAATTTTGCATTCATTTTAAATCATCTGAACAAAAAAAACCTGTATTTAAGCTCTTTATATACTTTAGAATATTTTTATGAACACATTCATTCAAAACGATTGGATTGTACATTGTAATTATTCATATGATGTGCAGATATTAAAGATTTTGAGTATATTTGAAAATTTGAAACAATATTGCATTCATTTTAAGTTATTTGAAATAAATAATCTATATTTAAGCTTTCTTTATATAGTCTAGAATATGTTCATGAGCTCAATTATTCAAAAGGATTGGATTATACATTGTAATTATTCACATAATGTGCAGGTTTCACAGATTCTGATTACATTTGATAATTTTCAGTGATTTTGCATTCATTTTAATTAATTTGATCACTATAATCTATATTTAAGCTCATTATAAAGTTTAGAATATGTTTATGAACTCACTTATTCAAAACAATTATATTTTATATTGTAATTATTCACATAATATGCAGATTTTACAGAATCTGGGTATATTTGAGCATTTCAAGCGATTTTTTATTCATTTTTAGTCATTTGATCAGAATAATCTATATTTAAGCTCTTTATATCGTCTAGAATATGTTTATTAACTCAATTATTAAAAAGAGATTAGATTATACATTGTAATTATTCACATGATGTGCAGGTTTTCCATATTCTGATTATTTGAGCATTTTCAGTGATTTTGCATTTATTTTAGTCATTTGATCACAATAATCTATATTTAAGCTCATTATATAGTTTAGAATATGTTTATGAACTCTTTTATTCAAAACAATTGTGTGATACATTGTAATTATTCACATTATGTGCAGATTTTACAAATTCTGAGAATATTTGCGCATTTCAAACAATTTTGCATTCATTTTAAATCATCTGAACAAAAAAAACCTGTATTTAAGCTCTTTATATACTTTAGAATATTTTTATGAACACATTCATTCAAAACGATTGGATTGTACATTGTAATTATTCATATGATGTGCAGATATTAAAGATTTTTAGTATATTTGAAAATTTGAAACAATATTGCATTCATTTTAAGTTATTTGAAATAAATAATCTATTTTTAAGCTTTCTTTATATAGTATAGAATATGTTTATGAGGTCAACTATTCAAAAGGATTGGATTATACATTGTAATTATTCACATAATGTGCAGGTTTTATAGATTCTGATTACATTTGAAAATTTTCAGCGATTTTACATTCATTTTAAGTAATTTGATCACTATAATCTATATTTAAGCTCATTATAAAGTTTATAATATGTTTATGAACTCACTTATTCAAAACCATTATATTATAATTTGTAATTATTCACATAATGTGCAGATTTTACAGAATCGGAGTTTATTTGAGCATTTCAAGCGATTTTGTATTCATTTTAAGTCATTTGATCACAATAATCTATATTTAAGCCCTTTACATTGTCTAGAATATGTTTATTAGATCAATTATTAAAATGAGATTAGATTATAAATTGTAATTATTAACATAATGTGCAGGTTTTACAGATTCTGATTATATTTGAGAGTTTTCATCAATTTTGCATTAATTTTAAGTCATTTGATCACAATAATCATTATTTGAGCTCATTATATTGCTTAGAATATGTTTATGAACTCAATTATTCAAAACAATTTTATTATATATCGTAATTATCCCCATGATGTGCAGATTTTACAGAATCTGAGTATATTTGAGAATTTCAAGCCATTTTGCAAATATTTTAATTCAGTTGATGACAATAATTTATATTTGAGCTCTTTATGTAGTTTAAAATAAGTTTATGAACTTACTTATTCAAAACGATTGCATTATACAATGTAATTATTAACATTATCTGCAGATTTTACAGAATCTGAGTATATTTGTGAATTTCAAGCGATTTTGGAAATATTTTAATTCATTTGATCACAATAAATTTTATTTAAGCTCTTTATGTAGTTTAAAATATGTTTATGAACTCACTTATTCAAAACGATTGCATTATACATTGTAATTATTCACAGAATCTACAGATTTTACAGAATCTGAGTATGTTTGAGCATTTCAAGCGATTTTGCATTCATTTTAAGACATTTGATCACAGTAATCTATATTTAAACTTTATATGCAGTCTAGAGTATCTTAATGAGATCAATTATTAAAAAAGATTGTATTATACATTGTAATTATTCACATAATGAGCAAGTTTTACAGATTCTGATTATATTTGAGAATTTTAAGCGATTTTGCAATCTTTTTAAGTCATTTGATCACAATAATCTATATTTAAGATCTTTATATACTTAAAGAATATGTTTATGAACAGACATATTCAAAACGATTGAATTATGCATTATAATTTTTCACATTATGTGCAGATTTTTCAGATTCTGAGTATATTTGAGCATTTCAAGTGATTTTGCATTCATTTGAAGTCGTTTGATCACAATATTCTGTATTTAAGCTCTTTAAATAGTCTAGAATATGTTTAAGGGCTCAACTATTCAAAAAGATTGGATTATACGTTGTAATTATTAACAAAATGTGCAGGTTATACATATTTTGATTATATCTGAGCATTTTCAGTGATTTTGCATTCATTTTAAGTCATTTGATCACAATATATATATTTAGTCTCATTATATAGTTTAGAATAAGTTTATGAACTCTTTTATTCAAAACAATTGTATTATACATTGTAATTATTCACATTATGTGCTCATTTTACAAAATCTGAGTTTATTTGAGCATTTCTTGTAATTTTGCATTTATTTTAAATCATTTGAACAAAAAAAACCTATTTTTAAGCTATCTTTATATAGTCTTGAATATACTTATGACCTCAATTATTCAAAAAGATTGTATTATACATTGTAATTATTGACATAACGTGCATGTTTTACAGATTCGGATTATATTTGAGTATTTCAAGTGATTTTGCATTCATTTTAAGTCATTTGATCATAATAATCTATATTTAAACTCTTTATATTGTCTAGAATATGTTTATGTGGTCAATTATTCAAAAATATTGGATTATACATTGTAATTATTCACAAAATGTGCAGATTTTAAAAATTCTGATTGTATTTGAGCATCTTAAGCGATTTTGCGTTCATTTTAAGTCATTTTATCAAAATAATCTATATTTAAGCACTTTATATACTTTAGATTATGTTTATGAATACATTTATTCAAAACAATTGGATTATAAATTGTAATTATTCACATAATGTGCAGATATTAAATATTCTGAGTATATTTGAGAATTTCACAAAATATTGCATGCATTTTAAGTTATTTGAACCAAATAATCTATATTTAAGCTCTTTTTATGTAGTCTAGAATATTTTTATGAGTTCAACTATTCAAAAAGACTGGATTATACATTGTAATAATTCACATAATGTGCAGGTTTTATAGATTCTGATTACATTTGAGAATTTTCAGTGATTTTGCATTCATTTTAAGTAATTTGATCACCATGATCTTTATTTAAGCTCATTATAAAGTTTAGAATATGTTTATGAACTTACTAATTCGAACCAATTATATTATAAATTGTAATTATTCACATGATGTGCAGATTTTAGAGAATCTTAGTATATTTTAGCATTTCAAGCAATTTTGCAAACATCTTAAGTTATTTGATGACAATAATTTATATTTAAGATCTTTATATAGTTTAAAATATGTTTATGAACTCACTTATTCAAAACGATTGTATTATACATTGTAATTATTTACATAATTTGGAGATTTTACAGAATCTGGGTATATTTGAGCATTTCAAATGATTTTGCATTCATTTTAAGTCGTTTGATCACAATATTCTGTATTTCTGCTCTTTATACAGTCTATAATATGTTTATGAGCTCAACTATTCAAAAAGAATAGATTATAAGTTGTAATTATTCACATAATTTGCAGGTTTTACATATTCTGAATATATTTGAGCATTTTCAGCAATTTTGCATTCATTTTAAGTTATTTGATCACAATAATCTATATTTAAGCTCATTACAAAGTTTAGAATATGTTTATGAACTCTTTTATTCAAAACAATTGCATTATACATTGTAATTCTTCATTCACAATAATCTGAGTATATTTGAACATTTCAAGCATTTTTGCATTCATTTTAAATCATTTGAACAAAAACAACCTATATTTAAACTCTTTATATACTTTAGAATATTTTTATGAACACATTTATTCAAAACGATTGGATTATACATTGTAATTATTCATACTTTAGAATATTTAAACTCTATATTTAAACTCTGTATATTTGAGAATTTAAAACAATATTGCATATTCAAAAGGATTGGATTATACATTGTAATTATTCACATAATGTGCAGGTTTTACAGATTCTGATTACATTTGAGAATTTTCAGTGATTTTGCATTCATTTTAAGTAATTTGATCACTATAATCTATATTTAAGCTCATTATGAAGTTTAGAATATGTTTATGAACTCACTTATTAAAAACAATTATATTATAATTTTTAATTATTTACATTATGTGCAGATTTTACAGAATCTGAGTATATTTGAGCATTACAAGCGATTTTTGTATTCATTTTAAGTCATTTGATCACAATAATCTATATTTAAGCTCTTTATATTGTCTAGAATATGTTTATTAGCTCAATTATTAAAAAGAGATGAGATTATACATTGTAATTATTAACATAATGTGCAGGTTTTACAGATTCTGATTATATTTGAGAATTTTCATTAATTTTGCATTAATTTGAAGTCATTTGATCACAATAATCATTATTTAAGCTCATTATATTGCTTAGAATATGTTTAGGAACTCAATTATTAAAAACAATTTTATTATACATCGTAATTATTCACATGATGTGAAGATTTAAAAGAATCTGAGTATATTTGAGAATTTCAAACGATTTTGCAATTATTTTAATTTAGTTGATCACAATAATTTATATTTAAGCTCTTTATGTAGTTTAAAATATGTTTTTGAACTTACTTATTCAAAACGATTGCATTATACATTGTAATTATTCACATTATCTGCGAAATTTACAGAATCTGAGTATATTTGAGAATTTCAAGCGATTTTGCAATTATTTTAATTCAGTTGATCGCAATAATTTATATTTAAGCTCTTTATGTAGTTTAAAATATATTTATGAACTCACATATTCAAAACGATTGCATTATACATTGTAATTGTTCACATTATTTGAAGATTTTACAGAATCTGAGTTTATTTGAGCATTTCAAATGATTTTGCATTCATTTGAAGTCATTTGTTCACAATAATCTATATTTAAACTCTTTGTGTAGTCTAGACTATCTTAATGAGGTCAATTATTTAAGCTCTTTATATACATAAAAATATGTATATGAAGACACTTATTGGAAACGATTGAATTATACATTATAATTTTTCACATGACGTGCAGATTTTTTAGATTCTGAGTATATTTGAGGATTTCAAGTGATTTTGCATTTATTTTAAGTCGTTTGATCACAATATTCAGTATTTCAGATCTTTATATAGTCAATAATATGTTTATGAGCTCAACTATTCAAAAAGATTGAATTATACGTTTTTATTATTCACATAATGTGCAGGTTTTACATAATCTGATTATATGTGAGGATTTTCTGCAGTTTTGCATTCATTTTAAGTCATTTGATCATAATAATCTATATTTAAGCTCATTATATAGTTTAGAATATGTTTATGAATTCTTTTATTCAAAATAAATTGTATTATACATTGTAATTAGTCACATTATGTGCAGATTTTATAAAATCTGAGCATATTTGAGCATTTCATTCAATTTTGCATTCATTTTAAATCATTTGAATAAAAAAAATCTATATTTAAGCTCTTTATATACTTTATAATATTCATATGAACACATTTATTCAAATTAATTGAATTATACATCGTAATTATTCATATAATGTGAAGGTATTAAAGATTCTGAGTATATTTGAGAATTTTAAACAATATTGCATTCATTTTAAGTTATTTGAACCAAATAATCTATATTTAAGCTCTCTTTATATAGTCTAGAATATGTTTATGAGCTCAACTTTTCAAAAGGATTGGATTATACATTGTATTTATTCACATAATGTGCAGGTTTTACAGATTCTGATTACATTTGATAATTTTCAGCGATTTTGCATTCATTTTAAATAATTTGGTCACTATAATGTATATTTAAGCTCATTATAAAGTTTAGGATATTTTTATGAACTCACTTATTCAAAACAACAATATTATAAATTGTAATTATTCACATCTTGTGGAGATTTTACAGAATCTGAGTATATTAGCATTTCAAGCGATTTTGTATTCATTTTTAGTCATTTCATCAATCTATATTTAAGCTCTTTATATTGTCTAGAATATGTTTATTAGCTCATTATTTTGAATAATTGAGTTCATAAACGATTTGGGGAAGTTGCAATTCTTAGGAATAAATTTATTGGGAAGTGTGTAATTTTGTGAAGAGTTTGGATTGTTTATAATAAATTTATGGTAGGAAGATGAAATTCCTCAAAATCCCCATGGGATCCAAACGGCCCCAATGTGCAGATTTTTTCAGATTCTGAGTATATTTGAGCATTTCAAGTGATTATGCATTCATTTTAAGTCGTTTGATCACAATATTCTGTATTTAACCTATTTATATAGTCTATAATATGTTTATGAGCACAACTGTTCAAAAAGAATAGACTATACGTTATAATTATTCACATAATGTGCAGGTTTTACATATTCTGATTATATCTGAGCATTTTCAGCGATTTTGCATTCATTTTAAGTCATTTGATCACAATAATCTATATTGAAGCTCATTATATAGTTTTGAATATGTTTATGAACTCTTTTATTCAAAACAATTGTATTATACATTGTAATTATTCACATTATGTGCAGATTTTACAAAATTTCAAACAATATTGCATTCATTTTAAGTTATTTGAATAAAATAATCTATATTTAAGCTCTCTTCATATAGTCTAGAATATGTTTATTAGCTCAACTATTCAAAAGGATTGGATTATACGTTGTAATTATTCACATAATGTGCAGGTTTCACAAATTCTGATTACATTTGAAAATTTTCATTGATTTTGCATTCATTTTAAGTAATTTGATCACTATAATCTATATTTAAGCTCATTATGAAGTTTAGAATATGTTTATGAACTCACTTATTAAAAACAATTATATTATAATTTTTAATTATTTACATTATGTGCAGATTTTACAGAATCTGAGTATATTTGAGCATTACAAGCGATTTTTTATTCATATTAAGTCATTTGATCACAATAATCTATATTTAAGCTCTTTATATTGTCTAGAATATGTTTATTAGCTCAATTATTAAAAAGAGATTGGATTATACATTGTAATTATTAACATAATGTGCAGGTTTTACAGATTCTGATTATATTTGAGAATTTTCATCAATTTTGCATTGATTTTAAGTCATTTGATCACAATAATCAATATTTAAGTTCTTTATATACTTATGAATATGTTTATGAATAGACTTTTTCAAAACGATTGAATTATACATTATAATTTTTCTCATCATGTGCAGATTTTTCAGATTCTGAGTATATTTGAGCATTTCAATTGATTTTGCATTCATTTTAAGTCGTTTGATCAAAATAATCTATATTGAAGCTCATTATATAGTTTTGAATATGTTTATGAACTCTTTTATTCAAAACAATTGTATTATACATTGTAATTATTCACATTATGTGCAGATTTTACAAAATTTCAAACAATATTGCATTCATTTTAAGTTATTTGAATAAAATAATCTATATTTAAGCTCTCTTCATATAGTCTAGAATATGTTTATTAGCTCAACTATTCAAAAGGATTGAATTATACGTTGTAATTATTCACATAATGTGCAGGTTTCACAAATTCTGATTACATTTGAAAATTTTCATTGATTTTGCATTCATTTTAAGTAATTTGATCACTATAATCTATATTTAAGCTCATTATGAAGTTTAGAATATGTTTATGAACTCACTTATTAAAAACAATTATATTATAATTTTTAATTATTTACATTATGTGCAGATTTTACAGAATCTGAGTATATTTGAGCATTACAAGCGATTTTTTATTCATATTAAGTCATTTGATCACAATAATCTATATTTAAGCTCTTTATATTGTCTAGAATATGTTTATTAGCTCAATTATTAAAAAGAGATTGGATTATACATTGTAATTATTAACATAATGTGCAGGTTTTACAGATTCTGGTTGTATTAGAGAATTTTCATTAATTTTGCATTAATTTGAAGTCATTTGATCACAATAATAATTATTTAAGCTCATTATATTTCTTAGAATATGTTTATGAACTCAATTATTCAAAATGATTTTATTATACAATGTAATTATTTACATTTTATGGAGATTTTACAGAATCTGAGTATATTTTAGCATTTCAAGCGATTTTGTATTTATTTTAAGTCATTTGATTACAATAATCTATATTTAAGCTCTTTATATTGTCTAGAATATGATTATTAGCTCAATTATAAAAAAAAGATTGGATTATACATTGTAATTATTAACATAAAGTACAGGTTTTGCAGATTCTGATTATATTAGATAATTTTCAGCAATTTTGCATTCATTTTAAGTCGTTTGATCACAATATTCTGTTTATGAGCTCAACTAATAAAAAATATTGGATTATACGTTGTAATTATTCACAAAATGTGCAGGTTATACATATTTTGATTATATCTGAGAATTTTCAGCGATTTTGCATTCATTTTATGTCATTAGATCACAATTTTGCATTCATTTTAAATCATTTAAAAAAAAACCCTATATTTAAGCACTTTATATACTTTTAGAACATGTTTATGAACACATTTATTCAAAACGATTGGATTATACATTGTAATGATTCATATAATGTGCAGATATTAAAGATTTTGAGTATATTTGAGAATTTCAAACCATATTGCATTCATTTTAAGTTATTTGAACTAAATAATCTATATTTAAGCTCTCTTTATATAGTCTAAAATTTGTTTATGAGCTCAACTATTCAAAAGGAATGGATTATACATTGTAATTATTCACATGATGTGCAGGATTTACGGATTCCGATTACATTTGAGAATTTTCAGCGATTTTGAATTCATTTGAAGCAATTTGATCACTATAATCTATATTTAAGATCATTATAAAGTTTAGAATATGTTTATGAACTCACTTATTCAAAACAATTATATTATAACTTGTAATTATTCACATAATATGCAGATTTTACAGAATCTGAGTATATTTGAGCATTTCAAACGATTTTGTATTCATTTTAAGTCAATTTATCACAATAATCTATATTTAAGCTCTTTATATTGTCTAGAATATGATTATTAGTTCAATTATTAAAAAGAGATTGGATTATACATTATAATTATTACCATAATGTGCAGGTTTTGCAGATTCTGATTATATTAGAGAATTTTCAGCAATTTGCATTAATTTTAAGTCATTTAATCACAATAATCATTATTTAAACTAATTATATTGCTTAGAATATGTTTATGAACTCAATTATTCAAAACTATTTTATTATACAATGTAATTATTCACAAAATGTGCAGATTTTACAGAATCTGAGTATATTTGTGAATTTCAAGCGATTTTGCAAACATTTTAATTCATTTGATCACAATAATTTATATTTAAGCTCTTTATGTAGTTTAAAATATGTTTATGAACTCACTTATTCAAAACGATTGCATTATACAATGTAATTATTCACATAATCTGCAGATTTTACAGAATCTGAGCATATTTGAGCATTTCAAGCGATTTTGCATTCATTTTAAGTCATTTGATCACAATAAGCTATATTTAAACTCATTATGCAGTCTAGACTATCTTAATGAGGTCAATTATAAAAAAAGATTGTATTATACATTGTAATTATTCACATAATGAGCAGGTTTTACAGATTCTGATTGTATTTGAGAATTTTAAGCGATTTTGCATTCTTTTTTAATCATTTGATCACAATAATCAATATTTAAGTTCTTTATATACTTATGAATATGTTTATGAATAGACTTTTTCAAAACGATTGAATTATACATTATAATTTTTCTCATCATGTGCAGATTTTTCAGATTCTAAGTATATTTGAGCATTTCAATTGATTTTGCATTCATTTTAAGTCGTTTGATCAAAATATTCTGTATTTAAGCTCTTTATATAGTCTATAATATGTTTATGAGCTCAACTATTCAAAAAGAATGGACTATACGTTGTAATTATTCACATAATGTGTAGGTTTTACATATTCTGATTATATCTGAGATTTTTCAGCCATTTTGCATTCATTTTAAGTCATTTGATCACAATAATCTATATTTGTGCTCATTATATAGTTTAGAATATGTTTATGAACTCTTTTATGCAAAACAATTGTATTATACATTGTAATTATTCACATTATGTGCAGAGTTTAAAAAATCTGAGTATATTTGAGCATTTCAAACAATTTTGCATTCATTTTAAATCATTTGAACAAAAAAATCTATATTTAAGATCTTTATATACTTTAGAATATGTTTATGAACACATTTATTCAAAACGATTGTATTATACATTGTAATTTTTCATATAATATGCAGATATTAAAGATTTGAAGTATATTTGAGAATTTCAAACAATATTGCATTCATTTAAAGTTATTTGAACCAAATAATCTATATTTAAGCTCTCTTTATATAGTCTAGATTATGTTTATGAGTTCAACTATTCAAAAGGATTGGATTATACATTGTAATTATTCACATAATTTGCAGGTTTCACAGATTCTGATTACATTTGTAAATTTTCAGTGATTTTGCATTCATTTTAATTAATTTTATCACTATAATCTATATTTAAGCTCATTATAAAGATTTGAATATGTTTATGAACTCACTTATTCAAAACAATTATATTATAAATTGTAATTATTCACATTATGTGCAGATTTTACAGAATCTGAGTATATTTGAGCATTTCAAGCGATTTTGTATTCATTTTTAGTCATTTGATCACAATAATCTATATTTAAGCTCTTTATATTGTCTAGAATATTTTTATTAGCTCAATTATTAAAAAGATATTGGATTATGCATTGTAATTATTTACATAATGCGCAGGTTTTACAAATACTGATTATATTAGAGAATTTTCAGCAATTTTGCATTAATTGTATGTCATTTCATCACAATAATCATTATTTAAGCACATTATATTGCTTAGAATATGTTTATGATCTCAATTATTCTAAACGATTTTATTATACAATGTAATTATTCACATTATGTGGAGATTTTACAGAATCTGAGTATATTTTAGCATTTCAAGCGATTTTGTATTCATTTTAAGTCATTTGATCACAATAATCTATATTTAAGCTCTTTATATTGTCTAGAATATGATTATTAGTTCAATTATTAAAAAGAGATTGGATTATACATTGTATTTCAACTCTTTATGTAGTCTAGACTATCTTATTGAGGTCAATTATTAAAAATGATTGTATTATACATTGTAATTATTCACATAATGAGCAGGTTTTACAGATTCTGATTATATTTGAGAATTTTAAGCGATTTTGCATTATTTTTTAGTCATTTGAACACAATAATCTATATTTAAGCTCTTTATATACTTAAGAATATGTTTATGAACAGACTTATTCAAAATGATTGAATTATACATTATAATTTTTCACATAATGGGCAGATTTTTCAGATTCTGAGTATATTTGAGCATTTCAAATGATTTTCCATTCATTTGAAGTCGTCTGATCACAATATTCTCTATTTAAGCTCTTTATATAGTCTAGAATATGTTTAAGGGCTCAACTATTCAAAAAGATTGGATTATACGTTGTAATTATTCACAAAATGTGCAGGTTATAGATATTTTGATTATATCTGAGCATTTTCAGCGATTTTGCATTCATTTTAAGTCATTTGATCACAATAATATATATTTATTCTCATTATATAGTTTAGAATAAGTTTATGAACTCTTTTATTCAAAACAATTGTATTATACATTGTAATTATTCACATTATGTGCAGATTTTACAAAATCTGAGTATATTTGAGCATTTCAAACAATTTTGCATTCATTTTAAATCATTTGAACAAAAATAACTTATTTTTTAAGCTATCTTTATATAGTCTTGAATATACCTATGACCTCAAATATTCAAAAAGATTGGATTATACATTGTAATTATTCACATAATGTGCAGGTTTTACAGATTCGGATTATATTTGAGCATTTCAAGTGGTTTTGCATTCATTTTAAGTCATTTGATCATAATAATCTACATTTAAACTCTTTATATTGTCTAGAATATGTTTATGTGGTCAATTATTCAAAAATATTGGATTATACATTGTAATTATTCACAAAATGTGCAGATTTTAAAAATTCTGATTGTATTTGAGCATCTTAAGCGATTTTGCATTCATTTTAAGTCATTTTATCAAAATAATCTATATTTAAACACTTTATATACTTTAGATTATGTTCATGAACTCACTTATTCAAAACGATTGCATTATACATTGTAATAATTCACATAATTTGGAGATTTTACAGAATCTGAGTATATTTGAGCATTTCAAGTGATTTTGCATTCATTTTAAGTCGTTTGATCACAATATTCTGTGTTTCAGCTCTTTAAATAGTCCGAAATATGTTTATGAGCTCAACTATTCAAAAAGAATAGATTATACGATGTAATTTTTCTCATAATGTGCAGGTTTTACATATTCTGAATATATCTGAGCATTTTCAGAAATTTTGCATTCATTTTAAGTTATTTGATCACAATAATCTATATTTAAGTTCATTACATAGTTTAGAATATGTTTATGAACTCTTTATTCAAAACAATTGTATTATACATTGTAATTATTCACATAATGTGCAGATTTTACAAAATCTGAGTATATTTGAGCAATTCAAGCAATTTTGCAATCATTTTAAATCATTTGAACAAAAAAAAAACCTACATTTAAGCTCTTTATATACTTTAAAATATTTTTCTGATCACATTTATTCAAAACGATTGGATTATATATTGTAATTATTCATATGATGTGCAGATATTAAAGATTTTCTGTATATTTGAGAATTTAAAACAATATTGCATTCATTTTAAGTTATTTGAACCAAATAATCTATATTTAAGCTCTCTTTATATAGTCTAGAATATGTTTATGAGCTCAACTTTTCAAAAGGATTGGATTATACATTGTATTTATTCACATAATGTGCAGGTTTTACAGATTCTGATTACATTTGATAATTTTCAGCGATTTTGCATTCATTTTAAATAATTTGGTCACTATAATGTATATTTAAGCTCATTATAAAGTTTAGGATATTTTTATGAACTCACTTATTCAAAACAACAATATTATAAATTGTAATTATTCACATCTTGTGGAGATTTTACAGAATCTGAGTATATTAGCATTTCAAGCGATTTTGTATTCATTTTTAGTCATTTCATCAATCTATATTTAAGCTCTTTATATTGTCTAGAATATGTTTATTAGCTCATTATTTTGAATAATTGAGTTCATAAACGATTTGGGGAAGTTGCAATTCTTAGGAATAAATTTATTGGGAAGTGTGTAATTTTGTGAAGAGTTTGGATTGTTTATAATAAATTTATGGTAGGAAGATGAAATTCCTCAAAATCCCCATGGGATCCAAACGGCCCCAATGTGCAGATTTTTTCAGATTCTGAGTATATTTGAGCATTTCAAGTGATTATGCATTCATTTTAAGTCGTTTGATCACAATATTCTGTATTTAACCTATTTATATAGTCTATAATATGTTTATGAGCACAACTGTTCAAAAAGAATAGACTATACGTTATAATTATTCACATAATGTGCAGGTTTTACATATTCTGATTATATCTGAGCATTTTCAGCGATTTTGCATTCATTTTAAGTCATTTGATCACAATAATCTATATTGAAGCTCATTATATAGTTTTGAATATGTTTATGAACTCTTTTATTCAAAACAATTGTATTATACATTGTAATTATTCACATTATGTGCAGATTTTACAAAATTTCAAACAATATTGCATTCATTTTAAGTTATTTGAATAAAATAATCTATATTTAAGCTCTCTTCATATAGTCTAGAATATGTTTATTAGCTCAACTATTCAAAAGGATTGGATTATACGTTGTAATTATTCACATAATGTGCAGGTTTCACAAATTCTGATTACATTTGAAAATTTTCATTGATTTTGCATTCATTTTAAGTAATTTGATCACTATAATCTATATTTAAGCTCATTATGAAGTTTAGAATATGTTTATGAACTCACTTATTAAAAACAATTATATTATAATTTTTATATTTACATTATGTGCAGATTTTACAGAATCTGAGTATATTTGAGCATTACAAGCGATTTTTTATTCATATTAAGTCATTTGATCACAATAATCTATATTTAAGCTCTTTATATTGTCTAGAATATGTTTATTAGCTCAATTATTAAAAAGAGATTGGATTATACATTGTAATTATTAACATAATGTGCAGGTTTTACAGATTCTGATTATATTTGAGAATTTTCATCAATTTTGCATTGATTTTAAGTCATTTGATCACAATAATCAATATTTAAGTTCTTTATATACTTATGAATATGTTTATGAATAGACTTTTTCAAAACGATTGAATTATACATTATAATTTTTCTCATCATGTGCAGATTTTTCAGATTCTGAGTATATTTGAGCATTTCAATTGATTTTGCATTCATTTTAAGTCGTTTGATCAAAATAATCTATATTGAAGCTCATTATATAGTTTTGAATATGTTTATGAACTCTTTTATTCAAAACAATTGTATTATACATTGTAATTATTCACATTATGTGCAGATTTTACAAAATTTCAAACAATATTGCATTCATTTTAAGTTATTTGAATAAAATAATCTATATTTAAGCTCTCTTCCTATAGTCTAGAATATGTTTATTAGCTCAACTATTCAAAAGGATTGGATTATACGTTGTAATTATTCACATAATGTGCAGGTTTCACAAATTCTGATTATATTTGAAAATTTTCATTGATTTTGCATTCATTTTAAGTAATTTGATCACTATAATCTATATTTAAGCTCATTATGAAGTTTAGAATATGTTTATGAACTCACTTATTAAAAACAATTATATTATAATTTTTAATTATTTACATTATGTGCAGATTTTACAGAATCTGAGTATATTTGAGCATTACAAGCGATTTTTTATTCATATTAAGTCATTTGATCACAATAATCTATATTTAAGCTCTTTATATTGTCTAGAATATGTTTATTAGCTCAATTATTAAAAAGAGATTGGATTATACATTGTAATTATTAACATAATGTGCAGGTTTTACAGATTCTGGTTGTATTAGAGAATTTTCATTAATTTTGCATTAATTTGAAGTCATTTGATCACAATAATAATTATTTAAGCTCATTATATTTCTTAGAATATGTTTATGAACTCAATTATTCAAAATGATTTTATTATACAATGTAATTATTTACATTTTATGGAGATTTTACAGAATCTGAGTATATTTTAGCATTTCAAGCGATTTTGTATTTATTTTAAGTCATTTGATTACAATAATCTATATTTAAGCTCTTTATATTGTCTAGAATATGATTATTAGCTCAATTATAAAAAAAAGATTGGATTATACATTGTAATTATTAACATAAAGTACAGGTTTTGCAGATTCTGATTATATTAGATAATTTTCAGCAATTTTGCATTCATTTTAAGTCGTTTGATCACAATATTCTGTTTATGAGCTCAACTAATAAAAAATATTGGATTATACGTTGTAATTATTCACAAAATGTGCAGGTTATACATATTTTGATTATATCTGAGAATTTTCAGCGATTTTGCATTCATTTTATGTCATTAGATCACAATTTTGCATTCATTTTAAATCATTTAAAAAAAAACCCTATATTTAAGCACTTTATATACTTTTAGAACATGTTTATGAACACATTTATTCAAAACGATTGGATTATACATTGTAATGATTCATATAATGTGCAGATATTAAAGATTTTGAGTATATTTGAGAATTTCAAACCATATTGCATTCATTTTAAGTTATTTGAACTAAATAATCTATATTTAAGCTCTCTTTATATAGTCTAAAATTTGTTTATGAGCTCAACTATTCAAAAGGAATGGATTATACATTGTAATTATTCACATGATGTGCAGGATTTACGGATTCCGATTACATTTGAGAATTTTCAGCGATTTTGAATTCATTTGAAGCAATTTGATCACTATAATCTATATTTAAGATCATTATAAAGTTTAGAATATGTTTATGAACTCACTTATTCAAAACAATTATATTATAACTTGTAATTATTCACATAATATGCAGATTTTACAGAATCTGAGTATATTTGAGCATTTCAAACGATTTTGTATTCATTTTAAGTCAATTTATCACAATAATCTATATTTAAGCTCTTTATATTGTCTAGAATATGATTATTAGTTCAATTATTAAAAAGAGATTGGATTATACATTATAATTATTACCATAATGTGCAGGTTTTGCAGATTCTGATTATATTAGAGAATTTTCAGCAATTTGCATTAATTTTAAGTCATTTAATCACAATAATCATTATTTAAACTAATTATATTGCTTAGAATATGTTTATGAACTCAATTATTCAAAACTATTTTATTATACAATGTAATTATTCACAAAATGTGCAGATTTTACAGAATCTGAGTATATTTGTGAATTTCAAGCGATTTTGCAAACATTTTAATTCATTTGATCACAATAATTTATATTTAAGCTCTTTATGTAGTTTAAAATATGTTTATGAACTCACTTATTCAAAACGATTGCATTATACAATGTAATTATTCACATAATCTGCAGATTTTACAGAATCTGAGCATATTTGAGCATTTCAAGCGATTTTGCATTCATTTTAAGTCATTTGATCACAATAAGCTATATTTAAACTCATTATGCAGTCTAGACTATCTTAATGAGGTCAATTATAAAAAAAGATTGTATTATACATTGTAATTATTCACATAATGAGCAGGTTTTACAGATTCTGATTGTATTTGAGAATTTTAAGCGATTTTGCATTCTTTTTAAATCATTTGATCACAATAATCAATATTTAAGTTCTTTATATACTTATGAATATGTTTATGAATAGACTTTTTCAAAACGATTGAATTATACATTATAATTTTTCTCATCATGTGCAGATTTTTCAGATTCTAAGTATATTTGAGCATTTCAATTGATTTTGCATTCATTTTAAGTCGTTTGATCAAAATATTCTGTATTTAAGCTCTTTATATAGTCTATAATATGTTTATGAGCTCAACTATTCAAAAAGAATGGACTATACGTTGTAATTATTCACATAATGTGTAGGTTTTACATATTCTGATTATATCTGAGATTTTTCAGCCATTTTGCATTCATTTTAAGTCATTTGATCACAATAATCTATATTTGTGCTCATTATATAGTTTAGAATATGTTTATGAACTCTTTTATGCAAAACAATTGTATTATACATTGTAATTATTCACATTATGTGCAGAGTTTAAAAAATCTGAGTATATTTGAGCATTTCAAACAATTTTGCATTCATTTTAAATCATTTGAACAAAAAAATCTATATTTAAGATCTTTATATACTTTAGAATATGTTTATGAACACATTTATTCAAAACGATTGTATTATACATTGTAATTTTTCATATAATATGCAGATATTAAAGATTTGAAGTATATTTGAGAATTTCAAACAATATTGCATTCATTTAAAGTTATTTGAACCAAATAATCTATATTTAAGCTCTCTTTATATAGTCTAGATTATGTTTATGAGTTCAACTATTCAAAAGGATTGGATTATACATTGTAATTATTCACATAATTTGCAGGTTTCACAGATTCTGATTACATTTGTAAATTTTCAGTGATTTTGCATTCATTTTAATTAATTTTATCACTATAATCTATATTTAAGCTCATTATAAAGATTTGAATATGTTTATGAACTCACTTATTCAAAACAATTATATTATAAATTGTAATTATTCACATTATGTGCAGATTTTACAGAATCTGAGTATATTTGAGCATTTCAAGCGATTTTGTATTCATTTTTAGTCATTTGATCACAATAATCTATATTTAAGCTCTTTATATTGTCTAGAATATTTTTATTAGCTCAATTATTAAAAAGATATTGGATTATGCATTGTAATTATTTACATAATGCGCAGGTTTTACAAATACTGATTATATTAGAGAATTTTCAGCAATTTTGCATTAATTGTATGTCATTTCATCACAATAATCATTATTTAAGCACATTATATTGCTTAGAATATGTTTATGATCTCAATTATTCTAAACGATTTTATTATACAATGTAATTATTCACATTATGTGGAGATTTTACAGAATCTGAGTATATTTTAGCATTTCAAGCGATTTTGTATTCATTTTAAGTCATTTGATCACAATAATCTATATTTAAGCTCTTTATATTGTCTAGAATATGATTATTAGTTCAATTATTAAAAAGAGATTGGATTATACATTGTATTTCAACTCTTTATGTAGTCTAGACTATCTTATTGAGGTCAATTATTAAAAATGATTGTATTATACATTGTAATTATTCACATAATGAGCAGGTTTTACAGATTCTGATTATATTTGAGAATTTTAAGCGATTTTGCATTATTTTTTAGTCATTTGAACACAATAATCTATATTTAAGCTCTTTATATACTTAAGAATATGTTTATGAACAGACTTATTCAAATGATTGAATTATACATTATAATTTTTCACATAATGGGCAGATTTTTCAGATTCTGAGTATATTTGAGCATTTCAAATGATTTTCCATTCATTTGAAGTCGTCTGATCACAATATTCTCTATTTAAGCTCTTTATATAGTCTAGAATATGTTTAAGGGCTCAACTATTCAAAAAGATTGGATTATACGTTGTAATTATTCACAAAATGTGCAGGTTATAGATATTTTGATTATATCTGAGCATTTTCAGCGATTTTGCATTCATTTTAAGTCATTTGATCACAATAATATATATTTATTCTCATTATATAGTTTAGAATAAGTTATGAACTCTTTTATTCAAAACAATTGTATTATACATTGTAATTATTCACATTATGTGCAGATTTTACAAAATCTGAGTTTATTTGAGCATTTCAAACAATTTTGCATTCATTTAAATCATTTGAACAAAAATAACTTATTTTTTAAGCTATCTTTATATAGTCTTGAATATACCTATGACCTCAAATATTCAAAAAGATTGGATTATACATTGTAATTATTCACATAATGTGCAGGTTTTACAGATTCGGATTATATTTGAGCATTTCAAGTGGTTTTGCATTCATTTTAAGTCATTTGATCATAATAATCTACATTTAAACTCTTTATATTGTCTAGAATATGTTTATGTGGTCAATTATTCAAAAATATTGGATTATACATTGTAATTATTCACAAAATGTGCAGATTTTAAAATTCTGATTGTATTTGAGCATCTTAAGCGATTTTGCATTCATTTTAAGTCATTTTATCAAAATAATCTATATTTAAACACTTTATATACTTTAGATTATGTTCATGAACTCACTTATTCAAAACGATTGCATTATACATTGTAATAATTCACATAATTTGGAGATTTTACAGAATCTGAGTATATTTGAGCATTTCAAGTGATTTTGCATTCATTTTAAGTCGTTTGATCACAATATTCTGTGTTTCAGCTCTTTAAATAGTCCGAATATGTTTATGAGCTCAACTATTCAAAAAGAATAGATTATACGATGTAATTTTTCTCATAATGTGCAGGTTTTACATATTCTGAATATATCTGAGCATTTTCAGAAATTTTGCATTCATTTTAAGTTATTTGATCACAATAATCTATATTTAAGTTCATTACATAGTTTAGAATATGTTTATGAACTCTTTATTCAAAACAATTGTATTATACATTGTAATTATTCACATAATGTGCAGATTTTACAAAATCTGAGTATATTTGAGCAATTCAAGCAATTTTGCAATCATTTTAAATCATTTGAACAAAAAAAAAACCTACATTTAAGCTCTTTATATACTTTAAAATATTTTTCTGATCACATTTATTCAAACGATTGGATTATATATTGTAATTATTCATATGATGTGCAGATATTAAAGATTTTCTGTATATTTGAGAATTTAAAACAATATTGCATTCATTTTAAGTTATTTGAACCAAATAATCTATATTTAAGCTCTCTTTATATAGTCTAGAATATGTTTATGAGCTCAACTTTTCAAAAGGATTGGATTATACATTGTATTTATTCACATAATGTGCAGGTTTTACAGATTCTGATTACATTTGATAATTTTCAGCGATTTTGCATTCATTTTAAATAATTTGGTCACTATAATGTATATTTAAGCTCATTATAAAGTTTAGGATATTTTTATGAACTCACTTATTCAAAACAACAATATTATAAATTGTAATTATTCACATCTTGTGGAGATTTTACAGAATCTGAGTATATTAGCATTTCAAGCGATTTTGTATTCATTTTTAGTCATTTCATCAATCTATGTTTAAGCTCTTTATATTGTCTAGAATATGTTTATTAGCTCATTATTTTGAATAATTGAGTTCATAAACGATTTGGGGAAGTTGCAATTCTTAGGAATAAATTTATTGGGAAGTGTGTAATTTTGTGAAGAGTTTGGATTGTTTATAATAAATTTATGGTAGGAAGATGAAATTCCTCAAAATCCCCATGGATCCAAACGGCCCCAATGTGCAGATTTTTTCAGATTCTGAGTATATTTGAGCATTTCAAGTGATTATGCATTCATTTTAAGTCGTTTGATCACAATATTCTGTATTTAACCTATTTATATAGTCTATAATATGTTTATGAGCACAACTGTTCAAAAAGAATAGACTATACGTTATAATTATTCACATAATGTGCAGGTTTTACATATTCTGATTATATCTGAGCATTTTCAGCGATTTTGCATTCATTTTAAGTCATTTGATCACAATAATCTATATTGAAGCTCATTATATAGTTTTGAATATGTTTATGAACTCTTTTATTCAAAACAATTGTATTATACATTGTAATTATTCACATTATGTGCAGATTTTACAAAATTTCAAACAATATTGCATTCATTTTAAGTTATTTGAATAAAATAATCTATATTTAAGCTCTCTTCATATAGTCTAGAATATGTTTATTAGCTCAACTATTCAAAAGGATTGGATTATACGTTGTAATTATTCACATAATGTGCAGGTTTCACAAATTCTGATTACATTTGAAAATTTTCATTGATTTTGCATTCATTTTAAGTAATTTGATCACTATAATCTATATTTAAGCTCATTATGAAGTTTAGAATATGTTTATGAACTCACTTATTAAAAACAATTATATTATAATTTTTAATTATTTACATTATGTGCAGATTTTACAGAATCTGAGTATATTTGAGCATTACAAGCGATTTTTTATTCATATTAAGTCATTTGATCACAATAATCTATATTTAAGCTCTTTATATTGTCTAGAATATGTTTATTAGCTCAATTATTAAAAAGAGATTGGATTATACATTGTAATTATTAACATAATGTGCAGGTTTTACAGATTCTGATTATATTTGAGAATTTTCATCAATTTTGCATTGATTTTAAGTCATTTGATCACAATAATCAATATTTAAGTTCTTTATATACTTATGAATATGTTTATGAATAGACTTTTTCAAAACGATTGAATTATACATTATAATTTTTCTCATCATGTGCAGATTTTTCAGATTCTGAGTATATTTGAGCATTTCAATTGATTTTGCATTCATTTTAAGTCGTTTGATCAAAATAATCTATATTGAAGCTCATTATATAGTTTTGAATATGTTTATGAACTCTTTTATTCAAAACAATTGTATTATACATTGTAATTATTCACATTATGTGCAGATTTTACAAAATTTCAAACAATATTGCATTCATTTTAAGTTATTTGAATAAAATAATCTATATTTAAGCTCTCTTCATATAGTCTAGAATATGTTTATTAGCTCAACTATTCAAAAGGATTGGATTATACGTTGTAATTATTCACATAATGTGCAGGTTTCACAAATTCTGATTACATTTGAAAATTTTCATTGATTTTGCATTCATTTTAAGTAATTTGATCACTATAATCTATATTTAAGCTCATTATGAAGTTTAGAATATGTTTATGAACTCACTTATTAAAAACAATTATATTATAATTTTTAATTATTTACATTATGTGCAGATTTTACAGAATCTGAGTATATTTGAGCATTACAAGCGATTTTTTATTCATATTAAGTCATTTGATCACAATAATCTATATTTAAGCTCTTTATATTGTCTAGAATATGTTTATTAGCTCAATTATTAAAAAGAGATTGGATTATACATTGTAATTATTAACATAATGTGCAGGTTTTACAGATTCTGGTTGTATTAGAGAATTTTCATTAATTTTGCATTAATTTGAAGTCATTTGATCACAATAATAATTATTTAAGCTCATTATATTTCTTAGAATATGTTTATGAACTCAATTATTCAAAATGATTTTATTATACAATGTAATTATTTACATTTTATGGAGATTTTACAGAATCTGAGTATATTTTAGCATTTCAAGCGATTTTGTATTTATTTTAAGTCATTTGATTACAATAATCTATATTTAAGCTCTTTATATTGTCTAGAATATGATTATTAGCTCAATTATAAAAAAAAGATTGGATTATACATTGTAATTATTAACATAAAGTACAGGTTTTGCAGATTCTGATTATATTAGATAATTTTCAGCAATTTTGCATTCATTTTAAGTCGTTTGATCACAATATTCTGTTTATGAGCTCAACTAATAAAAAATATTGGATTATACGTTGTAATTATTCACAAAATGTGCAGGTTATACATATTTTGATTATATCTTAGAATTTTCAGCGATTTTGCATTCATTTTATGTCATTAGATCACAATTTTGCATTCATTTTAAATCATTTAAAAAAAAACCCTATATTTAAGCACTTTATATACTTTTAGAACATGTTTATGAACACATTTATTCAAAACGATTGGATTATACATTGTAATGATTCATATAATGTGCAGATATTAAAGATTTTGAGTATATTTGAGAATTTCAAACCATATTGCATTCATTTTAAGTTATTTGAACTAAATAATCTATATTTAAGCTCTCTTTATATAGTCTAAAATTTGTTTATGAGCTCAACTATTCAAAAGGAATGGATTATACATTGTAATTATTCACATGATGTGCAGGATTTACGGATTCCGATTACATTTGAGAATTTTCAGCGATTTTGAATTCATTTGAAGCAATTTGATCACTATAATCTATATTTAAGATCATTATAAAGTTTAGAATATGTTTATGAACTCACTTATTCAAAACAATTATATTATAACTTGTAATTATTCACATAATATGCAGATTTTACAGAATCTGAGTATATTTGAGCATTTCAAACGATTTTGTATTCATTTTAAGTCAATTTATCACAATAATCTATATTTAAGCTCTTTATATTGTCTAGAATATGATTATTAGTTCAATTATTAAAAAGAGATTGGATTATACATTATAATTATTACCATAATGTGCAGGTTTTGCAGATTCTGATTATATTAGAGAATTTTCAGCAATTTGCATTAATTTTAAGTCATTTAATCACAATAATCATTATTTAAACTAATTATATTGCTTAGAATATGTTTATGAACTCAATTATTCAAAACTATTTTATTATACAATGTAATTATTCACAAAATGTGCAGATTTTACAGAATCTGAGTATATTTGTGAATTTCAAGCGATTTTGCAAACATTTTAATTCATTTGATCACAATAATTTATATTTAAGCTCTTTATGTAGTTTAAAATATGTTTATGAACTCACTTATTCAAAACGATTGCATTATACAATGTAATTATTCACATAATCTGCAGATTTTACAGAATCTGAGCATATTTGAGCATTTCAAGCGATTTTGCATTCATTTTAAGTCATTTGATCACAATAAGCTATATTTAAACTCATTATGCAGTCTAGACTATCTTAATGAGGTCAATTATAAAAAAAGATTGTATTATACATTGTAATTATTCACATAATGAGCAGGTTTTACAGATTCTGATTGTATTTGAGAATTTTAAGCGATTTTGCATTCTTTTTAAATCATTTGATCACAATAATCAATATTTAAGTTCTTTATATACTTATGAATATGTTTATGAATAGACTTTTTCAAAACGATTGAATTATACATTATAATTTTTCTCATCATGTGCAGATTTTTCAGATTCTAAGTATATTTGAGCATTTCAATTGATTTTGCATTCATTTTAAGTCGTTTGATCAAAATATTCTGTATTTAAGCTCTTTATATAGTCTATAATATGTTTATGAGCTCAACTATTCAAAAAGAATGGACTATACGTTGTAATTATTCACATAATGTGTAGGTTTTACATATTCTGATTATATCTGAGATTTTTCAGCCATTTTGCATTCATTTTAAGTCATTTGATCACAATAATCTATATTTGTGCTCATTATATAGTTTAGAATATGTTTATGAACTCTTTTATGCAAAACAATTGTATTATACATTGTAATTATTCACATTATGTGCAGAGTTTAAAAAATCTGAGTATATTTGAGCATTTCAAACAATTTTGCATTCATTTTAAATCATTTGAACAAAAAAATCTATATTTAAGATCTTTATATACTTTAGAATATGTTTATGAACACATTTATTCAAAACGATTGTATTATACATTGTAATTTTTCATATAATATGCAGATATTAAAGATTTGAAGTATATTTGAGAATTTCAAACAATATTGCATTCATTTAAAGTTATTTGAACCAAATAATCTATATTTAAGCTCTCTTTATATAGTCTAGATTATGTTTATGAGTTCAACTATTCAAAAGGATTGGATTATACATTGTAATTATTCACATAATTTGCAGGTTTCACAGATTCTGATTACATTTGTAAATTTTCAGTGATTTTGCATTCATTTTAATTAATTTTATCACTATAATCTATATTTAAGCTCATTATAAAGATTTGAATATGTTTATGAACTCACTTATTCAAAACAATTATATTATAAATTGTAATTATTCACATTATGTGCAGATTTTACAGAATCTGAGTATATTTGAGCATTTCAAGCGATTTTGTATTCATTTTTAGTCATTTGATCACAATAATCTATATTTAAGCTCTTTATATTGTCTAGAATATTTTTATTAGCTCAATTATTAAAAAGATATTGGATTATGCATTGTAATTATTTACATAATGCGCAGGTTTTACAAATACTGATTATATTAGAGAATTTTCAGCAATTTTGCATTAATTGTATGTCATTTCATCACAATAATCATTATTTAAGCACATTATATTGCTTAGAATATGTTTATGATCTCAATTATTCTAAACGATTTTATTATACAATGTAATTATTCACATTATGTGGAGATTTTACAGAATCTGAGTATATTTTAGCATTTCAAGCGATTTTGTATTCATTTTAAGTCATTTGATCACAATAATCTATATTTAAGCTCTTTATATTGTCTAGAATATGATTATTAGTTCAATTATTAAAAAGAGATTGGATTATACATTGTATTTCAACTCTTTATGTAGTCTAGACTATCTTATTGAGGTCAATTATTAAAAATGATTGTATTATACATTGTAATTATTCACATAATGAGCAGGTTTTACAGATTCTGATTATATTTGAGAATTTTAAGCGATTTTGCATTATTTTTTAGTCATTTGAACACAATAATCTATATTTAAGCTCTTTATATACTTAAGAATATGTTTATGAACAGACTTATTCAAAATGATTGAATTATACATTATAATTTTTCACATAATGGGCAGATTTTTCAGATTCTGAGTATATTTGAGCATTTCAAATGATTTTCCATTCATTTGAAGTCGTCTGATCACAATATTCTCTATTTAAGCTCTTTATATAGTCTAGAATATGTTTAAGGGCTCAACTATTCAAAAAGATTGGATTATACGTTGTAATTATTCACAAAATGTGCAGGTTATAGATATTTTGATTATATCTGAGCATTTTCAGCGATTTTGCATTCATTTTAAGTCATTTGATCACAATAATATATATTTATTCTCATTATATAGTTTAGAATAAGTTTATGAACTCTTTTATTCAAAACAATTGTATTATACATTGTAATTATTCACATTATGTGCAGATTTTACAAAATCTGAGTTTATTTGAGCATTTCAAACAATTTTGCATTCATTTTAAATCATTTGAACAAAAATAACTTATTTTTTAAGCTATCTTTATATAGTCTTGAATATACCTATGACCTCAAATATTCAAAAAGATTGGATTATACATTGTAATTATTCACATAATGTGCAGGTTTTACAGATTCGGATTATATTTGAGCATTTCAAGTGGTTTTGCATTCATTTTAAGTCATTTGATCATAATAATCTACATTTAAACTCTTTATATTGTCTAGAATATGTTTATGTGGTCAATTATTCAAAAATATTGGATTATACATTGTAATTATTCACAAAATGTGCAGATTTTAAAAATTCTGATTGTATTTGAGCATCTTAAGCGATTTTGCATTCATTTTAAGTCATTTTATCAAAATAATCTATATTTAAACACTTTATATACTTTAGATTATGTTCATGAACTCACTTATTCAAAACGATTGCATTATACATTGTAATAATTCACATAATTTGGAGATTTTACAGAATCTGAGTATATTTGAGCATTTCAAGTGATTTTGCATTCATTTTAAGTCGTTTGATCACAATATTCTGTGTTTCAGCTCTTTAAATAGTCCGAAATATGTTTATGAGCTCAACTATTCAAAAAGAATAGATTATACGATGTAATTTTTCTCATAATGTGCAGGTTTTACATATTCTGAATATATCTGAGCATTTTCAGAAATTTTGCATTCATTTTAAGTTATTTGATCACAATAATCTATATTTAAGTTCATTACATAGTTTAGAATATGTTTATGAACTCTTTATTCAAAACAATTGTATTATACATTGTAATTATTCACATAATGTGCAGATTTTACAAAATCTGAGTATATTTGAGCAATTCAAGCAATTTTGCAATCATTTTAAATCATTTGAACAAAAAAAAAACCTACATTTAAGCTCTTTATATACTTTAAAATATTTTTCTGATCACATTTATTCAAAACGATTGGATTATATATTGTAATTATTCATATGATGTGCAGATATTAAAGATTTTCTGTATATTTGAGAATTTAAAACAATATTGCATTCATTTTAAGTTATTTGAACCAAATAATCTATATTTAAGCTCTCTTTATATAGTCTAGAATATGTTTATGAGCGCAACTGTTAAAAAAGAATGGACTATACGTTGTAATAATTCACATAATGTGCAGGTTTACAGATTCTGATTACATTTGAGAATTTTCAGCGATTTTCCATTCAATTTAAGTATTTTGATCACTATAATCTATATTTAAGCTCATTATGAAGTTTAGAATATGTTTATGAACTCACTTATTCAAAAAAATTATATTATAATTTGTAATTATTCACATTACGTGCAGATTTTACAAAATCCGAGTATATTTGAGCATTTCAAGCGATTTTGTATTCATTTTTAGTCATTTGATCACAATAATCTATATTTAAGCTCTTTATATTGTCTAGAATATGTTTATTAGCTCAATTATTAAAAAAAGATTAGATTATACTTTGTAATTATTGACATAATGTGCAGGTTTTACAGATTCTGATTATATTTGAGAATTTTCATCAATTTTGCATTGATTTTAAGTCATTTGATCACAATAATCATTATTTAAGCTCATTATATTGCTTAGATTATGTTTATGAACTCAATTATTCAAAACAATTTTATTATACATCGTAATTATTTACATGATGTGCAAATTTTACAAGATCTGAGTATATTTGAGAATTTCAAGTGATTTTGCAATTATTTTAATTCAGTTGATCACAATAATTTATATTTAAGCTCTTTATGTAGTTTAATATAAGTTTATGAACTCACTTATTCAAAACGATTGCATTATACATTGTAATTATTCACATTATCTGTAGAATTTACAGAATCTTAGTATATTTGAGAATTTCAAGCGATTTTGCAATTATTTTAGTTCAGTTGATCACAATAATTTCTATATAACCTTTTTATGTAGTTTATAATATATTTATGACCTCACTTATTCAAAACGATTGCATTATAAATTGTAATTATTCACATAATCTGCAGATTTAACAGAATATGAGTATATTTGAGCATTTCAAATGATTTTGCATTCATTTTAAGTCATTTGATCACAACAATCTATATTTCAACTTTTTATGTAGTCTAGACTATCTTAATGAGGTCAATTGTTAAAAATTATTGTATTATACATTGTAATTATTCACATAATGAGCAGGTTTTACAGATTCTGATTATATTTGAGCATTTTAAGCGATTTTGCATTCCTTTTAAGTCATTTGATCACAATAATCTATATTTAAGCTCTTTATATACTTAAGAGTATGTTTATGAAGACACTTATTCAAAACGATTGAATTATACATTATAATTTTTCACATAATGTGCAGATTTTTCAGATTCTGAGTATATTTGAGCATTTCAAGTGATTTTGCATTCATTTGAAGTTGTTTGATCACAATATTCTGTATTTAAGCTCTTTATATAGTCTAGAATATGTTTAAGGGCTCAACTATTCAAAAAGATTGGATTATACGTTGTAATTATTCACAAAATGTGCAGGTTGTACATATTTTGATTATATCTGAGCATTTTCAGCGATTTTACATTCATTTTAAGTCATTTGATCACAATAATATATATTTATTCTCATTATATAGTTTAGAATAAGTTTATGAACTCTTTTATTCAAAACAATTGTATTATACATTATAATTATTCACATTATGTGCAGATTTTACAAAATCTGAGTTTATTTGATCATTTCAAACAATTTTGCATTCATTTTATATCATTTGAACAAAAAAAACTTATTTCTTGAAACTATCTTTATATAGTCTTGAATATACTTATGACCTCATTTATTCAAAACGATTGGATTATATATTGTAATTATTCATATGATGTGCAGATATTAAAGATTTTCTGTATATTTGAGAATTTAAAACAATATTGCATTCATTTTAAGTTATTTGAACCAAATAATCTATATTTAAGCTCTCTTTATATAGTCTAGAATATGTTTATGAGCGCAACTGTTAAAAAAGAATGGACTATACGTTGTAATAATTCACATAATGTGCAGGTTTACAGATTCTGATTACATTTGAGAATTTTCAGCGATTTTCCATTCAATTTAAGTATTTTGATCACTATAATCTATATTTAAGCTCATTATGAAGTTTAGAATATGTTTATGAACTCACTTATTCAAAAAAAATTATATTATAATTTGTAATTATTCACATTACGTGCAGATTTTACAAAATCCGAGTATATTTGAGCATTTCAAGCGATTTTGTATTCATTTTTAGTCATTTGATCACAATAATCTATATTTAAGCTCTTTATATTGTCTAGAATATGTTTATTAGCTCAATTATTAAAAAAAGATTAGATTATACTTTGTAATTATTGACATAATGTGCAGGTTTTACAGATTCTGATTATATTTGAGAATTTTCATCAATTTTGCATTGATTTTAAGTCATTTGATCACAATAATCATTATTTAAGCTCATTATATTGCTTAGATTATGTTTATGAACTCAATTATTCAAAACAATTTTATTATACATCGTAATTATTTACATGATGTGCAAATTTTACAAGATCTGAGTATATTTGAGAATTTCAAGTGATTTTGCAATTATTTTAATTCAGTTGATCACAATAATTTATATTTAAGCTCTTTATGTAGTTTAATATAAGTTTATGAACTCACTTATTCAAAACGATTGCATTATACATTGTAATTATTCACATTATCTGTAGAATTTACAGAATCTTAGTATATTTGAGAATTTCAAGCGATTTTGCAATTATTTTAGTTCAGTTGATCACAATAATTTCTATATAACCTTTTTATGTAGTTTATAATATATTTATGACCTCACTTATTCAAAACGATTGCATTATAAATTGTAATTATTCACATAATCTGCAGATTTAACAGAATATGAGTATATTTGAGCATTTCAAATGATTTTGCATTCATTTTAAGTCATTTGATCACAACAATCTATATTTCAACTTTTTATGTAGTCTAGACTATCTTAATGAGGTCAATTGTTAAAAATTATTGTATTATACATTGTAATTATTCACATAATGAGCAGGTTTTACAGATTCTGATTATATTTGAGCATTTTAAGCGATTTTGCATTCCTTTTAAGTCATTTGATCACAATAATCTATATTTAAGCTCTTTATATACTTAAGAGTATGTTTATGAAGACACTTATTCAAAACGATTGAATTATACATTATAATTTTTCACATAATGTGCAGATTTTTCAGATTCTGAGTATATTTGAGCATTTCAAGTGATTTTGCATTCATTTGAAGTTGTTTGATCACAATATTCTGTATTTAAGCTCTTTATATAGTCTAGAATATGTTTAAGGGCTCAACTATTCAAAAAGATTGGATTATACGTTGTAATTATTCACAAAATGTGCAGGTTGTACATATTTTGATTATATCTGAGCATTTTCAGCGATTTTACATTCATTTTAAGTCATTTGATCACAATAATATATATTTATTCTCATTATATAGTTTAGAATAAGTTTATGAACTCTTTTATTCAAAACAATTGTATTATACATTATAATTATTCACATTATGTGCAGATTTTACAAAATCTGAGTTTATTTGATCATTTCAAACAATTTTGCATTCATTTTATATCATTTGAACAAAAAAAACTTATTTCTTGAAACTATCTTTATATAGTCTTGAATATACTTATGACCTCATTTATTCAAAACGATTGGATTATATATTGTAATTATTCATATGATGTGCAGATATTAAAGATTTTCTGTATATTTGAGAATTTAAAACAATATTGCATTCATTTTAAGTTATTTGAACCAAATAATCTATATTTAAGCTCTCTTTATATAGTCTAGAATATGTTTATGAGCGCAACTGTTAAAAAAGAATGGACTATACGTTGTAATAATTCACATAATGTGCAGGTTTACAGATTCTGATTACATTTGAGAATTTTCAGCGATTTTCCATTCAATTTAAGTATTTTGATCACTATAATCTATATTTAAGCTCATTATGAAGTTTAGAATATGTTTATGAACTCACTTATTCAAAAAAAATTATATTATAATTTGTAATTATTCACATTACGTGCAGATTTTACAAAATCCGAGTATATTTGAGCATTTCAAGCGATTTTGTATTCATTTTTAGTCATTTGATCACAATAATCTATATTTAAGCTCTTTATATTGTCTAGAATATGTTTATTAGCTCAATTATTAAAAAAAGATTAGATTATACTTTGTAATTATTGACATAATGTGCAGGTTTTACAGATTCTGATTATATTTGAGAATTTTCATCAATTTTGCATTGATTTTAAGTCATTTGATCACAATAATCATTATTTAAGCTCATTATATTGCTTAGATTATGTTTATGAACTCAATTATTCAAAACAATTTTATTATACATCGTAATTATTTACATGATGTGCAAATTTTACAAGATCTGAGTATATTTGAGAATTTCAAGTGATTTTGCAATTATTTTAATTCAGTTGATCACAATAATTTATATTTAAGCTCTTTATGTAGTTTAATATAAGTTTATGAACTCACTTATTCAAAACGATTGCATTATACATTGTAATTATTCACATTATCTGTAGAATTTACAGAATCTTAGTATATTTGAGAATTTCAAGCGATTTTGCAATTATTTTAGTTCAGTTGATCACAATAATTTCTATATAACCTTTTTATGTAGTTTATAATATATTTATGACCTCACTTATTCAAAACGATTGCATTATAAATTGTAATTATTCACATAATCTGCAGATTTAACAGAATATGAGTATATTTGAGCATTTCAAATGATTTTGCATTCATTTTAAGTCATTTGATCACAACAATCTATATTTCAACTTTTTATGTAGTCTAGACTATCTTAATGAGGTCAATTGTTAAAAATTATTGTATTATACATTGTAATTATTCACATAATGAGCAGGTTTTACAGATTCTGATTATATTTGAGCATTTTAAGCGATTTTGCATTCCTTTTAAGTCATTTGATCACAATAATCTATATTTAAGCTCTTTATATACTTAAGAGTATGTTTATGAAGACACTTATTCAAAACGATTGAATTATACATTATAATTTTTCACATAATGTGCAGATTTTTCAGATTCTGAGTATATTTGAGCATTTCAAGTGATTTTGCATTCATTTGAAGTTGTTTGATCACAATATTCTGTATTTAAGCTCTTTATATAGTCTAGAATATGTTTAAGGGCTCAACTATTCAAAAAGATTGGATTATACGTTGTAATTATTCACAAAATGTGCAGGTTGTACATATTTTGATTATATCTGAGCATTTTCGGCGATTTTACATTCATTTTAAGTCATTTGATCACAATAATATATATTTATTCTCATTATATAGTTTAGAATAAGTTTATGAACTCTTTTATTCAAAACAATTGTATTATACATTATAATTATTCACATTATGTGCAGATTTTACAAAATCTGAGTTTATTTGATCATTTCAAACAATTTTGCATTCATTTTATATCATTTGAACAAAAAAAACTTATTTCTTGAAACTATCTTTATATAGTCTTGAATATACTTATGACCTCAATTATTCAAAAAGATTGGATTATACATTGTAATTATTCACATAACATGCAGGTTTTACAGATTCGGATTTTATTTGAGCATTTCAAGTGGTGTTGCATTCATTTTAAGTCATTTGATCATAATAATCTACATTTAAACTCTTTATATTGTCTAGAATATGTTTATGTGGTCAATTATTCAAAAATATTGGATTATACATTGTAATTATTCACAAAAAGTGCAGATTTAAAAAATTCTGATTGTATTTGAGCATCTTAAGCGATTTTGCATTCATTTTAAGTCATTTTATCAAAATAATCTATATTTAAACACTTTATATACTTTAGATTATGTTTATGAACTCACTGATTCAAAACGATTGCATTATACATTGTAATAATTCACATAATTTGGAGATTTTACAGAATCTGAGTATATTTGAGCATTTCAAGTGATTTTGCATTCATTTTAAGTCGTTTGATCACAATATTCTGTATTTAAGCTCTTTATATAGTCTAGAATATGTTTAAGGGCTCAACTATTCAAAAAGATTGGATTATACGTTGTAATTATTCACAAAATGTGCAGGTTATACATATTTTGATTAAATCTGAGCATTTTCAGCGATTTTACATTTATTTTAAGTCATTTGATCACAATAATATATATTTATTCTCATTATATAGTTTAGAATAGTTTTATGAACTCTTTTATTCAAAACAATTGTATTATACATTGTAATTATTAACATTATGTGCAGATTTTACAAAATCTGAGTTTATTTGAGCATTTCAAACAATTTTGCATTCATTTTAAATCATTTGAACAAAAATAACTTATTTTTTAAGCTATCTTTATGTAGTCTTGAATATACTTATGACCTCAATTATTCAAAAAGATTGGATTATACATTGTAATTATTCACATAACATGCAGGTTTTACAGATTCGGATTATATTTGAGCATTTCAAGTGGTGTTGCATTCATTTTAAGTCATTTGATCATAATAATCTACATTTAAACTCTTTATATTGTCTAGAATATGTTTATGTGGTCAATTATTCAAAAATATTGGATTATACATTGTAATTATTCACAAAAAGTGCAGATTTTAAAAATTCTGATTGTATTTGAGCATCTTAAGCGATTTTGCATTCATTTTAAGTCATTTTATCAAAATAATCTATATTTAAACACTTTATATACTTTAGATTATGTTTATGAACTCACTTATTCAAAACGATTGCATTATACATTGTAATAATTCACATAATTTGGATATTTTACAGAATCTGAGTATATTTGAGCATTTCAAGTGATTTTGCATTCATTTTAAGTCGTTTGATAACAATATTCTGTATTTAAGCTCTTTATATAGTCTAGAATACGTTTAAGGGCTCAACTATTCAAAAAGATTGGATTATACGTTGTAATTATTCACAAAATGTGCAGGTTATACATATTTTGATTAAATGTGAGCATTTTCAGCGATTTTACATTTATTTTAAGTCATTTGATCACAATAATATATATTTATTCTCATTATATAGTTTAGAATAAGTTTATGAACTCTTTTATTCAAAACAATTGTATTATACATTGTAATTATTCACATAACATGCAGGTTTTACAAAATCTGAGTTTATTTGAGCATTTCAAACAATTTTGCAATCATTTTAAATCATTTGAACAAAAAAAGCCTATATTTAAGCTCTTTATATACTTTAGAATATTTTTATGAACACATTTTGTCACGTCCCGCACCGACGGGTCACGGGGCGCGAGCTGACAACGGTATCTTCTGCATCCATCCGACGGTCCGTCAACCTACGTCGCAACAGAAAAACAAACAGAGTCAGGTACAAACCTCAGTAACCGGTTATTTAACGACGCAGCTTCTCTACATTTAATTAATATCACAAAGTCCAATCAGATCGGATTAATCCACAAAACAAATAATATATTTTACGGAGATAATCGGATCCAGACAGTCAATCAGTCAGTCAGAGTGGTCCCTCCCCGATCACAGGAGGATCAGGACCGGCCCCTCCCCGAACTCAGGAGGATCAGGGCTCAAAATTCAAATTCAATTTCATATCCGATTCCAAACTCCGATATCCCGTAAAATATACCAATCATAATTCAATAAACATATTCAATCAAAACCAAACGATAAATCAAATCAATCAAACAATACGAAATTAAATACAGAGAAGTCCGGTTACCTGATTAAACAATCCATAATTCAGAAACAAATCAAATCGACAGCGACGTAGACTCGAATTCCAACTGGTCGGACGGATCAAACTTCTAAACCATAATCAAATTAATCATTATCTTCTGGTTTTAAGTGGGGTATCATAGGAGCATGATTGAGCTTTAGGTTGAAAGAAGATATATTCATTTACTTTCTACGATTCAGGTACTTAAAAATCACATAAAGAGATAAGACACGTGGCACAAAAGGGATAGAGCAAATTTTAAACATTGGACACGTAATATAGAGGAGGCAGGTGTTAATAGCAAATGAAAGGAGCATGGCAGGTGGCGGTTTGTTCGGTCCAATATAATATAATAAAAGTATGGAGAAAAGTTATAACTCGGCCAAAAAAAATTTTCCTTCCATCCGGCCAACACAAGGTCAAGGAGTCAAATTCTAGTAAATGGCAAAAATAATTGGTCAACAAGTCAACACTGGTCAACAATGATAAAAACAAATTTATAAATTTCAGTCAAAATGACGGGACGTTACACATTTATTCAAAATGATTGGATTATATATTATAATTATTCATATGATGTGCAGATATTAAAGATTTTCTGTATATTTGAGAATTTAAAACAATATTGCATTCATTTTAAGTTATTTGAACCAAATAATCTATATTTAAGCTCTCTTTATATAGTCTAGAATATGTTTATGAGCGCAACTGTTCAAAAAGAATGGACTATACGTTGTAATTATTCACATAATGTGCAGGTTTACAGATTCTGATTACATTTGAGAATTTTCAGCGATTTTGCATTCATTTTAAGTAATTTGATCACTATAATCTATATTTAAGCTCATTATGAAGTTTAGAATTTGTTTATGAACTCACTTATTCAAAACAATTATATTATAATTTGTAATTATTTACATTACGTGCAGATTTTACAGAATCCGAGTATATTTGAGCATTTCAAGCGATTTTGTATTCATTTTAAGTCATTTGATCACAATAATCTATATTTAAGCTCTTTATATTGTCTAGAATATGTTTATTAGCTCAATTATTAAAAAGAGATTAGATTATACATTGTAATTATTAACATAATGTGCAGGTTTTACAGATTCTGATTATATTTGAGAATTTTCATCAATTTTGCATTGATTTTAAGTCATTTGATCACAATAATCATTATTTAAGCTCATTATATTGCTTAGATTATATTTATGAACTCAATTATTCAAAACAATTTTATTATACATCGTAATTATTTACATGATGTGCAAATTTTACAAGATCTGAGTATATTTGAGAATTTCAAGTGATTTTGCAATTATTTTAATTCAGTTGATCACAATAATTTATATTTAAGCTCTTTATGTAGTTTAATATAAGTTTATGAACTCACTTATTCAAAACCATTGCATTATACATTGTAATTATTCACATTATCTGTAGAATTTACAGAATCTTAGTATATTTGAGAATTTCAAGCGATTTTGCAATTATTTTAATTCAGTTGATCACAATAATTTCTATTTAACCTCTTTATGCAGTTTATAATATATTTATGACCTCACTTATTCAAAACGATTGCATTATAAATTGTAATTATTCACATAATCTGCAGATTTTACAGAATATAAGTATATTTGAGCATTTCAAACGATTTTGCATTCATTTTAAGTCATTTGATCACAACAATCTATATTTCAACTCTTTATGTAGTCTAGACTATCTTATTGAGGTCAATTATTAAAAATGATTGTATTATACATTGTAATTATTCACATAATGAGCAGGTTTTACAGATTCTGATTATATTTGAGCATTTTAAGCGATTTTGCATTTCTTTTAAGTCATTTGATCACAATAATCTATATTTAAGCTCTTTATATACTTAAGAGTATGTTTATGAAGACACTTATTCAAAACAATTGAATTATACAATATAATTTTTCACATAATGTGTAGATTTTTCAGATTCTGAGTATATTTGAGCATTTTAAGTGATTTTGCATTCATTTGAAGTCGTTTGATCACAATATTCTGTATTTAAGCTCTTTATATAGTCTAGAATATGTTTAAGGGCTCAACTATTCAAAAAGATTGGATTATACGTTGTAATTATTCACAAAATGTGCAGGTTATACATATTTTGATTATATCTGAGCATTTTCAGCGATTTTACATTCATTTTAAGTCATTTGATCACAATAATATATATTTATTCTCATTATATAGTTTAGAATAAGTTTATGAACTCTTTTATTTAAAACAATTGTATTATACATTATAATTATTCACATTATGTGCAGATTTTACAAAATCTGAGTTTATTTGATCATTTCAAACAATTTTGCATTCATTTTAAATCATTTGAACAAAAAAAACTTATTTTTTGAAGCTATCTTTATGTAGTCTTGAATATACTTATGACCTCAATTATTCAAAAAGATTGGATTATACATTGTAATTATTCACATAACATGCAGGTTTTACAGATTCGGATTATATTTGAGCATTTCAAGTGGTGTTGCATTCATTTTAAGTCATTTGATCATAATAATCTACATTTAAACTCTTTATATTGTCTAGAATATGTTTATATGGTCAATTATTAAAAAATATTGGATTATACATTGTAATTATTCACAAAAGTGCAGATTTTAAAAATTCTGATTGTATTTGAGCATCTTAAGCGATTTTGCATTCATTTTAATTCATTTTATCAAAGCAATCTATATTTAAACACTTTATATACTTTAGATTATGTTTATGAACTCACTTATTCAAAACGATTGCATTATACATTGTAATAATTCGCATAATTTGGAGATTTTACAGAATCTGAGTATATTTGAGCATTTCAAGTGATAATTCACATAGTTTATGAACTCACTTATTCAAAACGATTGGATTATACATTGTAATTATTCATATAATGTGCAGATATTAAAGATTTTGAGTATATTTGGGAATTTCAAGCAATATTGCATTCATTTTAAGTTATATGAACAAAATAATCAATATTTAAGCTCTCTTCATATAGTCTAGAATATGTTTATGAGCTCAACTATTCAAAAGGATTGGATTACACATTGTAATTATCCACATTATGTGCAGATTTTTCAGATTCTGAGAATATTTGAGCATTTCAACTGATTTTGCATTTCTTTTAAGTCATTTGATCACAATAATCTATATTTAGACTCTTTATATAGTTTCGAATATTTTTATGAGGTCAATTATTCAAAAAGAGTGGATTATACATTGTAATTATTCACATAATGAGCAGTTTTTACAGATTCTGATTATAATTGTGCATTTTTAGCGATTTTGCATTCCTTTTAAGTCATTTGATTACAATAATCTATATTTAAGCTCTTTAATACTTAAGAATATGTTTATGAATACACTTATTCAAAACGATTGAATTATACATTATAATTTTTCACATAATGTGCAGATTTTTCATATTCTGAGTATATTTGAGCATTTCAAGTGATTTTGCATTCATTTTAAATCGTTTGATCACAATATTCTGTATTTAAGCTCTTTATATAGTCTATAATATGTTTATGAGCTCAACTATTAAAAAAGAATGGACTATACGTTGTAATTATTCATTTTAAGTCATTTGATCACAATAATCTATATTTTGGCTCTTTATATAGTCTAGAATATGTTTATGAGGTCAATTATTTAAAAAGATCGGATTGTACATTGTAATTACGCACATAATGTGCAGATTTTAAAGATTCTGAGTATATTTGAGTATTTTAAGTGATGTTGCATTCATTTTAAGTCATTTGATCCCAATAATCTATATTTAATCTCTTTATATAGTTTGGAACAAGCTTATGAACACACTTATTCAAAACGATTGGATTATATATTGTAATTATCCACGTAATGTACAGATTTTACAGATTATGAGTATATTTTTACATTTCAAGTGATTTTGCATTCATTATAAGTCATTTCATCACTATAATATATATTTAATCTCTTTATATAGTTTAGAATATATTTATGAGTTCAATTATTCAAAAAGATTGGATTATATATTGTAATTACGCACAAGATGTGCAGATTTTACAGATTCTGAGTATATTTGAGCATTTCAAGTGATTTTATATTCATTTTCAAACATTTGAGCACAATAATCCATATTTAAACTCTTTATATAGTCTTGGATTTTTTTATAAACTCACTTATTCAAAACAATTGGATTATACATTGCAAATTTGTAATTACGCACATAATGTAGAGATTTTACAGATTATGAGTATATTTGAGCATTTCTAGCGTTTTTGCATTCATTTTAAGTTATTTGATCACAATAATCTATATTTAAGCTATTTATATTTTCTATAGTATTTTTATGAGCTCAATTATTCAAAACTGTTGGATTATACATTGTAATTATTTACATGATGTGCAGATTTTACAGATTCTGAGTATATTTGAGCATTTCAATCGATTTTGCATTCATTTTAACTCATTTGATAACAATAATCTTTATTTATGCTCTTTATATAGTCTATAATATGTTTATGAGATCAATTATTCAAAATGATTTGATTATACATTGTAATTATTCACATGATATGCAGAATTTACAGATTATGAGTATATTTGAGCATTTCAAGCGATTTTGCATTTATTTTAAATAATTCGATCACAATAATCTATATTTATGCTGTTTATATAATTTAGAATATGTTTATGAACTCACTTATTAAAAACGATTGGATTATACATAGTAATTATTCACATAATATGCATATTTTACAGATTCTGAGTATATTTGAGCATTTCAAGTGATTTTGAATTCATTTTAAGTCATTTGATCACAGTAAACTATATTTATGTTGTTTATGTAGCCTAAAACATGTTTATGATCTTACTCAATCAAAATAATTGTATTGAACATAATAATTTACGCATATCATATGCAAATAATGTAAATTATGAGTATTATTCGAACATTTCAAGTGATTTTGAATTAATTTTAAGTCATTTTATAAAAAATAATTTATATTCGCATTGTAGTCGTTACTTGCACGTATAACTACAGTGATCAAGTTATTGTCTGTTGTTTCTGTAGCTTTTACCTAAAAAGAAGATACGAAGACTTCATAAAGGAAAACTCAAAATTAACTCATAGATGTTGTGCTCGTTTTTCAGTTGGATTAATTAAATGCCATCGGAACTACGGCCTACTAGTAATCACATAATCTTCCTTTAAAGAGATTTAATAATCATCAAATCTCAACACGAGTTGGATTATTCTTTTTTTTGGACTGGATGTGTAATTGAAAATCTGTACGGTTTGCATAGATCATTGCTGGACTAAAACCGACTGCTAAGGATAACTTAATTAATTAAATAATAATTTCCTCGCTTTCCTTGCTGTGTTGACATATATTTTCATCCAGTTGATCTTTCTGGACAGCTTTTTTTTAGTTATTAATTTGTAATGTTGTTTCTTAATCAACAGTGCCTTTCACTTGAAAAATGAGATCCATTCACACTTTCACAGATATTCTGTGGTCCTTCATCAATCATCTACATTGTCACGGGTTCACCTGTGGCACCTACACTAGAAAGCACAATGCCACACATAGAAAGATACAAAGCAAGCCAGAGAAAGTCCACACTAATTTAAAAAGTCTTCTTTCTCAAATTCTCAATTCCCTCCTATCCATCCCTCCATCATCAAATATAATACGCCAAGATCTCCATGCCCTTTAAATCTCCTTCTCCAAATTAAAGTACCAATTAATTGCGCCAAATCAACATCCAACAAAACTACCAAACTCATGTCTAAATCAAAAAAAGGCCGCAAAGGCTTCGTCTTTTGCTTGGGCGGACCAGCCCGTCTTGTATCCTGGCTACGCAGCAAGCGTGCAAACAGCGAAACCAGCTCGGTTGTTAGCATCAGCCGTAATTACAGCATCCGATCTGATAGGAGCAGCTCATCTGGTGACGAAGACTTGGCTGAATTGATTAGGACTGCTGCTGAGGAGAAGGCGGCGAGGAAACAAAAAGTTGAGCGTAGTCAGAGTTTGGCGGTATGCCGTATTGACGAGGATGCACCCTGTGACTTCAATGAGTCTGATTTTGACGTCGGAGTGTTTTCCCGAAGTCGGAGTTATGCCGTAGGTAATGCTTTACCGGTCGGGAGGAGGAGAAACAGGTATTCTTGATTGATAATTTGATATAATACTCCAAAGGTCAAGTGATGATTTGTAGAGACTTTGGCTTCTGAGACTTTAGATTTAAGGTGAATTTAGGCAGTTTTTGCTGGTTTGGAGGTTGGTGTGCATGGCCTAATTGGCTATTGTTTTCACACAAATGTAAATATTTGGTCTGTAATTTCTTTTACTTTTTGCTCTTGAAGTTGTCTATATATGGTCTTTTGTGTGCCATGACAATTTAAAAAAAAAAATAATAATAATCTTTTGTTCATGCGAGAGGATGGAAGTAGCAACTCTGCATCTATTTGATTAATTGATTGTGTTATGTTGTATAATTTTTTTTTCACAACCATGCTACAAAGAAAAATAATGGGGTGACTACTGTGTGAAGACAAATTCAATTCGAATTTATCCAACAGTAATGTGTAACTACTTGAAATAATAAAAGCGGAGCAGAAAATCCCTAGATATCTACTGCCTATTATTTAAAAAAAAAGTGTAGCGGAAAAAAATGAGATTTATTTTCGTATGATACGATACTATCATACCAGCCGAACTCCACTACCGACTATTAATATGCAACCAATACAAATTTGAAAGAGAGGCCAGTTCCACAATGTGACGCTTCTCAATATATACCATCTTTTATGAAATTTCTAACTGAAGAAAAAAATTGTTGAGATTCAGATAATCAGATATGATTTACATAATCGGAACGTTACTGTTGAGGTGTGAAATTGAAGTTTAATAGAACGACAATTAAGATTCCCTCGTTTTATAATTAATTAGGATTCCCTCGTTTCTGTTTTTTGCGAGCTCCTGATAATTTTTTAATGTGCACTAAATTATACATTTTTTTTTCTCTTGTTTGCCAATTCACAAGCTTGCTTCCGTGCTGTAATATTATTTATGAAACCCACCTCAAATATTATCAACCGAGAGCCATACCAGAAATTTATTCTGCTTGGTTTTTTTCTTTATTAAATTGGACATCAGTACAGATTGACTTGCAGAAATGTGTGAGACGCTAATTTCTTCTTCTTTTTTAATAGAAAAATCTGTTTGTATCAGCATTATATTTGAAAAGTTGAAAACTTGAAATGAAGTTGATAGGTGCAAGGAACTAAAAGCAGAAAGGTCAATGCTCTTATATTACTAAATTAATAAATTTCATATAATTTAATTAATAATATTTTTTTAAGAAAAAACAAGGGTCAATCCCCAGCATTTTATAAATTAAATAATAACTTTTGCAGTTTGGAGGGAACCGAAATGAAGGAGAACGATCCTTTTTTTTTTTGTGTCATTGACCACTCTACAAATGTGCTATGTACCTTCCTTTGTCTAATTGTTAACATATTTTAAGACTTCTTTCAAAACTATGAAACGTCAATAAAATTTTAAACTTCGGCTTCTTCACACTGATTAGAATTTTTTTTCCATGCAAAAATATATTAAAGAATTTAGGGAAAATTAATATTTAATTTTGGTCTTGATGTCTGGAAACAGCACCTGTATTACTCAACAGTTTGAAATGTCTGCTTTTTTCTCATTTTTTGGTGTTATTAAATACCTAAAATAAATGCAATGAAATACTCTACAAATGTGCAGGGTCCATTTATTAATACATTGAAAATCTCAAATCTATTGTTAAAGATAAAATATTGAGATTTGATTGTATTGCAGGGTCCATACAACTAGTGTGTTCGTATTGCATTTCTCAATCTGTAGTACTTTATCTTACATGCACATAAAATGTACAACATACTGAGATATTATTATTGTTTTGATTGAAAAATAATAACTCGAGAAATACATTAAAAAATATAAACATAAACAGAAAATCTCAACAAGAGAACAAAATCTAAATAAAGCAAGCATTCATTCAATATTTTTAAATAGTATTCTACTATTCTTATATAAGCAATATCCTTTGGAAGCAATTCAGATTTCAGAAACAGAAATATCGTTTCAGTTTGGACAGGAAAAAATATTCCATTTTGCCAAAGTAATGGAAGCCTCCAGTTTTTAAAATAGAAAGAAGCTGAGCCGCTCTCGTCCCTGAAACGGACTCCTCCAGTTGTCTCTTCCTCTCCAAGACAACCTCCTTTTTCCTTTAATTTCCCAAATACTTTGCTTGCTTATTTTTTCTACTTCTAAGCAACAACAAACAACCCGAAACAGAGATTAAGAGGAACGAGCTTGATGGCAATGGAGATCGATTCGGTCGAGTATCGCCTCAGCTGCGTCCTCCGTGGCCACGAAGATGACGTAAGCCCCATTTTTCGTCCTAGAATATTTCTGTCTATCGTCTCAATTTTGTTTAGTCGTACTACTGGTCGAACTTTATGTTTAAAGCTGGAATTTATTCTTGCGGGATCTCAACAAGTTAGGATCATTGTCTGGTTTGGGTGTGTTTTATATGATACAATTCAAACATTATCGTTATGAGTGTACATTGTTGTGAACTCTTGTTTAGGAAAAGACTTACAATTTATGTTTAAGGTACTTGTTCCACAACCAATGGGCTCCAATTTATGTTATAACTTGCAAAGACTTACAACTGGAGTGTATAATTATCTCTAGAGGTATTGTTCTGAACTGGGAAGTAGAATTTTGTGCATGATCCTAATGTTGGATCCTTTTTAAATTCTCTAATTTTTCACAATGCATGTTCAATTTTAGGTAAGAGGAATCTGCATCTGCGGTGAATCAGGAATTGCCACATCATCACGGGACCGCACTGTCAGACTGTGGGTAGCTGATTCTGATGCAAAGCACAAGTACTCTCTATCGAAGACCCTTGCAGGACATACCAGCTTTGTGGGACCCCTGGCATGGATAGCTCCTTCAGACCAGTTCCCTGAAGGAGCAATTGTCTCTGGTGGAATGGACACTCAAGTTCTCCTGTGGAATGTACAAACAGGAGAGATTGTCGAGAGGATGAAGGGACACCAGTATCAAGTCACCGGTTTAGCTGTTGATGATAATGGTGATATAATCTCTTCATCCATGGACTGGTACAAACTACATTTATTTCTATTTTCCCTTTGACCTGCAATTGTTTAAAACCAAGGATTGCATTTTAGATCTCTTGGTAGCCTGGTACAGACATTGGTCATTACCAAGGAAAGGTCAAGGTCACCTGTCAGCCTGCATTAGTATGGAGTAATTCTTCTTTAAATTAAGTGGTGTCTACTGGTACCAGACATAAGTGAATAATATGATAGTGGAGTAATCGGGTTGTGCGTCTAATATGGTTTTGTACCAGCATAGAATTTTTCTATATCTGTGAAAACCCCATGAGGTGTACAAATTTGGTGAAATTAAGGAACTTGATTGGTTAATCTTGTATTCTTGTTCCTTTAATTTCTTATGCCACTTTTCATTTTAAACTCCTTCTCTCTCAATTTGCATGTAGTACTCTAAGACGATGGAGGAAAGGCCAGGCTGTAGAGTTCTGGGAAGCACACAGTGTAGCTGTACAAACAGTTATAAAGCTATCCTCTGGAGAGTTTCTCACTGGTATGTACTAGTTCTAGTCTGTACGAATCACCATTCATGATATCGTCAATTAAAATGAAAAAAAGAAAAAAGAATAAGAAAAAGATAAGAAAGAAAGAACTGTTGTAGTAATTGATTTTTTGATCTATTTGCTAGGTTCTAGTGACTCGATTATGAAGCTTTGGAGAGGAAGGACTTGTTTGCATACTTTCACGGGACATTCAGGTAGTGCATTGAATTGGGAGATTGATTCAGATTGACCTATATCTTGTTTTAATTATTATTATTTTTAAAATTTTTAGATACTGTTCGAGGTCTAGCTCTAATGCCTGGAATTGGAGTACTCTCTGCTTCCCATGATTGGTTAGTTATCTGCCTTTGTATTAGTCCCTCAATATACAAATAAATTTATGCAATATGGTAACTCTAAATTTCAAATATTTTAGCTGACGGTTTTCTTAGAAAAATTTGCAAATGGACCAATTGTAAAGGAATTTAATGGAATTGCAGTATAGTGAAGATGTTGTTTGTATTGTCCTTTTCTTTGGAAGCTCTGTATATCAAAATTAACAAAGAGGTCTTATCTTGGATCACGAATTTGATCATGTCAAGATGAAAAAGCCAGTACAGTTTAGTAACCTCTTGCTTTAAACAAGAGTTTTATTTTCAAATAACTGAAACTTATCGAGCAATTTAGTCATTGCTTTCTGTAAACGTCAACTTTTCGGGCGCTTTTTGGGAATATCCCAAAAGTATCGAGTGCATTTGCAATCTTGCTAAAGGGATTTCGTTTTATTATGAATTGCAGTACAGTAAAATTATGGGCCTTGACTGGTCAGGTCTTGATGGAAATGGTGGGCCATACCTCTCTTGTTTATTCCGTGGCTGCTCATTCATCTGGCCTGGTTGCTAGTGGCAGTGAAGACCGATTTCTTAAAATTTGGAAAGGTCCTTTTTTGAACTCTGGTTTAATTAGGAATTGGCCAGAATGCAGAACTTTAAGAGATAAAAGGCCAAACAAATAAAGGCAGAAAACAAATGAGGTCCAATTGGTAGCTACCTGGTATTAATTTGGTGCTATACCATATTCATATAATATAAATCAAGTGATGGTTCGGTATCTAGAAAATAACTGGTCAGGAAAAGAAAAGAATGCTGTTCTTAACTTGTTCAACGGCAGAAGGAAAAATAAATGTCAGTAACATTATGTTCAATCTGCATATGTTAGGGAAAAAATGTAAATGCATTACAAAGAACGAGATGGAAAAATGTCTGTGATCCTTCATGATTTGGGTTGAGTCTGACATGTGTGTCATTTCCAGACAATTCATCATATCTACTATGTTTTTGAGTTTTGAGTGTTATTGCTTTGATCTATATGTTGTGCTTGTTATAAAAGAAGAAATTTTGAATTAGGCTAATGGTAGAATCAAATTAGTTAAGTTTTACAGAAAAAGGTCCTAGTTCTTTTTAGAAAATTTTCAATATAAACTCTAGTTGGCAATGATGCATCCTATAGTTTGGTTGACTACAAAAAGAAATGAATTCAATAGATATGATTTTGAAATAGTCATTTCATTTACTATTTGAGATGAGAAGTCAAAGAAAAATATAGTGTTTGAGGTAGGAAATGAGAGGGGAGGGTATATAGAGGGTTTTACTGGATTAAAAGTTTGCTTCACGTGATGTTCAAACTCTCTATAACCATCTCTATGAAATGGAAAGCCGAGTGCAGAAAGGAGGAAAAGATAATTTTTTTTAAGTCAAATTTTATCCCAGTTAATTCTATTGTCGCCAAATACAGCCTCAAATGATCTGATTTGACAATGTCTTTTTGTTAGACTTATATGCCTCTTCTTGGCTTCTGATCATGGGATCTGCAAAATTAGACTAGTTTGAGAGTTATGAATGAATTAAACTAATTGAGCGTCTCTCTTTTTGGGGGAATCTCAGTTTCTCTTCGCCTCCTCTCTGTTGCTCAAACTTTTAGGACTTGGTGCTACACCAGTACAAATACAAATACAAGATGCTGCACCATATATTTCTGTTCTGAAGTCTATGACAAATTGTAGATGGGGTATGTGTGCAAAGCATAGAGCATCCTGGATGTGTATGGGATGTCAAATTTTTGGAAAATGGAGATGTAGTAACTGCTTGCTCTGATGGTGTGGTTCGTGTCTGGACTCGGCAAAATGATCGGCTAGCAGACCCACAAGAGACAGAGGCTTACTTGGACCAGCTATCTCAGTACAAACTTAGCAGGTAAATTCACAATTACTATATCTTCAGAGAAATGCTAGTGTCCAATATATAGGACGGATGGGTCCGTCCAATATGATCGTTTTCATGTTTTTAATTTTCAAATGACCGATCCGAACCATCCAATATGTTCTCCATATTGAAAACTAACAAGAAACCAATTTTTACATTTTTTTTCGAAATTTTTTACTATTTTTTTGCCATTTTGAAAATTCATGATATAAACATTATGGATCGTCCAATAACAACAATTTTTTAAAATACCAAAAAAATAGTAAAAAAATTTGAAAAAAATGTAAAAATTGGTTTCTTGTAAGTTTTCAATATGGAGAACATATTGAACGGTTCGGATCAGTTATTTGAAAATTAAAAACATGAAAACGATTGTATTGGACGGAGTCCATCGGTCCAATATATTGGACTCTACCATTTCTCATATCTTCATGCATGATATATTAAAATATTAAAGTTGAAAGTTGGGAGGATGACATGTGGAAGACAGTTGTAAACACTACTTTCATCCTCGGACTTATAAAGTGCAAATTGCCTTCCACACAGCCAGTTTTTCTTATACGTAACCATTTATGTGCAAGAACTGTAATTTGACATTGTAGTTGTGTGCAAATACAATTTTGTTTATCGTTGTAGGAAAACAGTTGGTGGATTAAAGCTGACAGATCTGCCAGGATTAGAGGCCTTGCAAGTGCCAGGTATGTTGTAGAAAATCAGATTACATATTTAGCTGCTATGAAACCTTAATATGGCATCATAATTTAAGTGCTTGATGCTGCTTGCTACTTGACCAGGCACGATTGATGGTCAGACCATGGTTGTCAGAGAAGGGGACAATGGCGTAGCATATTCTTGGAACTCTAAACAATCCCAGTGGGATAAGGTGAGATGCTTAACCACACACAGTTGTAACATATATCTGTCATTTACAAGTATTCTTCATTTTGTCTTCTGACATCTTCTGTAGATAGGTGAGGTGGTTGATGGACCTGATGATGCATCCAATGGACAAGTTTATAATGGCACCCGCTATGACTTTGGTTTGTACATATGTTCAATTAGCAACAAAATGATTACAGTTCTCTTCACAGTTATTTAAAAAATATTGGTGTAAAAAATTTTCTGTTCGTTTAATTTCAAGCATCATTTAATTAACTATTTTATTTTGTATTTGATTTCAGTTTTTGATGTTGATATTGGTGATGGGCTCCCCATTCGGAAATTACCATATAACCGTTCTGGTATTCTTTCGTATACATTTAATCTTCTAATAAGATTAGCCCTTGAAAACTCATCAGTTTAAGTACCTAAATTCTCAATGACAAAGTACTGAAATTCATAATTTATGTTTGTAGAGAATCCTTATGAAGTAGCTGACAAGTGGCTTGTGAAAGAAAATTTGCCTCTGACATTCCGTGAGCAAGTGGTAGAATTTATTCTTCAAAATTCGGGTCAGAAGACCTTTACTCCAGATCCTTCCTTTCGAGATCCTTATACTGGGGGTATGCTTTTGGCTGTTTTCTATTTATTATTTGTTTCCCGCTAATGATTGGTAGCGATGCAGCCACTTTACTTAACAGAATACAATCAGTCAGTTACATTTTGCTATTGGCAAGCCATATCATGTTAAGGGCCTACATGTTAATATTTATGTTGTTGTTTTTACTCTAAGATGATATTGTTAGTTTAGCTTACACAATCTTTTTGTTTCTTAACCAGCTAATGCATATGTACCTGGGGAAAGCTCTTTCTCATCAGGTATCTACAAACTAAACTTGTACCATATTTGCCTGGTCTGGGCTGGAATATGTGCAATTATTACTGTATAATTTATGACAGCAATTTATGTTGCTTTTCTATTGGTTAGGTTTGTTTCTGTCAGTTGTTTATATTTATAGCAGGGCTTTGTTCCTATATATTTGTTGTCATGATAAAATAATCTAGGGTATTAACCAGAAATTTGGTTTAAAATTTTATTACTGGTAATTTGCCATTTCCAGGCAGTGTTGCTCCAAAACCTACATTCAAGCATATTCCAAAGGTACATGGATTCATTTAAGTAACTCTTTCACATTTCATTCAACTTGTTTATGTTTTATATGATTTAATGTTTTTTTCATTATTTTATGTTGACTTGTTTTTCCCTCTTCATCTTAATTGTTCAGAAAGGAATGCTTTTGTTTGATACAGCTCAGTTCGATGGCATTTTGAAAAAGATAACCGAGTTCAATGCAACATTAGCTTCGGATCCTGTAATATGTTAAAGAAGTTGATTATTTCTGAGGAGCTTCTCTATTCCTATTTAATATTAATGTCACTGATCAATAACTGGGTATTCTTTAACTTTGTCTTTGGCCAGGATCAGAAGGCTCTGTCCTTGTCAGAAAACGATTTGTCTAAATTGGGTGCAGTTGTAAAGGTGTTGAAAGATACATCGCATTATCATTCGAGTACAATATCAGATTCTGACATGTCTCTTTTGCTTAGATTATTGAAATCTTGGCCACCTCAGATGATGTTTCCTGGTATGAAATTCTTTTAATTTTTTGTTCTTTGTGGTTGCATTGTCAATTGCCATATTTTTAACCTAAAGAGCTAGAACCTCTTAGGGAAGTCATGCAATGTCAATATTGAACCTCTTGTGAATGTGATGCAATGTTAATATTTTAAACATACTGGCTTCACTTTTCTTTTTTTCTTTTTTTTGTTATTGTAGATTTTGGCTTTCTTTTTTATTTAATATTTCAATTTTCTACCTGGGAGGAATAGTTATTTTGAGAACAGTTCAGATGCCATTATTTTTAAACATTCATAATTCAAAATCTAAGAATCCAGTGTCAAAATAAAACTATGGAATATGATCTATTTCAATATATCTGCACTTGTAAAAATTATGAGAGTTTCACTATTGTTTTGATAGAGGTAAAATGCTGTAGTTTTAATATTTTTATTTTAAAATCTATACATCTTAAAAAGTCTAAAGTCTAAGCCTTTTATCCCAAACAAGATGGGTAGGCTAGAAATGACACCCGACCCTGGTCATTTCTTGTATATATGGCTGAGTTTTTACACTGGCTCGCCAAGCCTATCGCAAGCATGCGGGCTTGAACCCTGGACCTCTTAGAAGAGAGCCAAGTGCTCTTACCACATGAGCTACTAGACCACATGCTTAGCACTTGTACACATTAATTTAATATTTATTTGGTTCATGACATACAGTTATAGACACTATGAGAATGACAGTTCTACACCCAGATGGAGCCACTTCTCTTCTTAAGCATACCGAAGGTCAAAATGGTAAATTTGTAAATAATTCCCTGCATGTACTCCAATCTAATTTTGGATGGCATTGAATGACATTGTACCATTGTTTTTGTTCCCTTTCATTTGTAGATTTGCTGAAAGAAATATTTGAGAAGGCAGTTGCAGGACCAACACAACCTGCTAATGTTCTAACCATAATAAGAGCAGTTGTAAATCTATTCAGGGCTTCATGCTTTCGATTATGGCTACGTTCTAATTTCAGTGAGGTTTGTTTCCAACTAGGTGTCTCCAGTTAAGGTTTACATTACCAGCACCCAGTATGCAGAATCTGGTACAAATGTTGAGGCCTAATTGTAGTCAATGTTACATCTTCAAGCCTAAGTGTTATTTTGTTATGAAACAGTGTTAGTTTGAAGGGTTCATATATATGTCCAAAAAAAAAAAAACAATTAACCATGCAACAAGGCAAGAGAGGGGGGAGGGGGGGAGGAGAACTTTGAGAGTGCAGCCAAATGGAATTGAGTAGTTTGTCATATCGTGCTTCTTCTATGTTAAAATGGAATTGTGTCGAGCCAAATTATACTATTACCACCGAGAGGTACTTTGGAATTTTTATTGTCTGAGACTCTGAGTTTATTCAATAATGATCATTTTTTTTTTCTTTTTTTTGTAAATTTTAGATACTAGATGCGCTGTCTAGTTGTCGACCAGCTTTTAATAAGCATGCACATCTAGCATATGCTACTCTTCTATTAAAGTATGTTTTCCATTTCTAAACACAATCTCTAATTAATTTGAGATTTTAGCAGCTGATGTATAATTTTCTTGTTTATTGCAGTTATGCTGTGCTAGTAATTGAACTGAAAGACAAAGAAGCACAAGCTCAAGTTCTGTCAGCTGCTCTAGAAGTATGTCTCTAATATTTTTTCCCCCCCCATTATAATGTATTTATTTCAAAAGCATTAACAGTTCCTGTACATTTCATGTTACTCCTGCTTAATGTGAGCAAGGGAGGCTAGGGTATTTGTAGAGAAATTGAAGAATGGTGCTGGACATATTTTTCTATAGTTTGTGTGTTATTAATTACATAATTGTTGGAATATTCTATTTTAATAATACAGATAGCAGAAGATGAGAGCCAAGATGTTGATTCAAGATATAGAGCACTTGTTGCTGTTGGATCTCTCGTATCCTTTATTAGCATTTTTCTTTTAATAATATTTGGAAGTCCTTTAAAATAATAGAGAAGGAAATCTAGATAAAATTGTTAGACACATTAAAAAAATAAGACAAAAATTATTAGATAATTGTTTTTTTTTCCTTCCAATCTATCTTTCTTTTTCCTTAACATAGGTGTGATACAGATGTTAGATGGGGCTGTGAAGTCTATTGCAATTGATTTTGATGTGCAAAGTATTGCAAAAGATGCCAAGTTGTCGAAGGATGCAAAGATTTCAGAAGTGGCCGCAGATATTGAGAACCTAATAAAGACCAAATAACTCTCTTTCTTTCTACAACCCCACCTCCAAGTTTAGCAAAACAAAGAGAAGAAATATCACAATGGAACTATATTGGCCATGTTGCTGCTTTGTTAAATGACTAGATATCTGTGCGTTTCAGAAGAGTATAATTCTTATAATGGGGGATTTTTTGGCTCTGTTTTTAGGCATATACTCGTCTTCCTGCTTTTTTTGTTGTGGTTTAATCTAGTTCCCTGAATGTTCTTTTATCCAAATTGGAAATAGCCATATTCTTGAAGTTATAAGAATTCATTATGTTTCCAGCAGTTCGTTTTGCATTCAATTACATCTATAAGTTTAGGTACGGCTGATGGAGGTGAGAAATATAGTGATAAATGCTGTTGCCGTTCAGTCTGCATCATATAAGGAAAGAAGTATTGGGAAGTGTGTAACTTTGTGAAGAGTTTGGATTGTTTATAATAAATTTACTCTCTTATTCTCTAATTTCTAGGGCTCATCCAAACGGAGGAATAAGGATGGGATGTACTGTATCTGGGTGTTCGTTGTCTAATTTTTTTTTTATCTTTGCATATCCCATGATATGTTTTTTTTTTTTTATGTTTCTCCCGTCGGCAAAACGATTACACCAACGTAGACGTCATCAATAAAATATCAAAAGTACGTGCCCCATTTAGCTGGCTGACAGATCATACCAGGACCCATATATCTCCAATAATTCGACCTGCCATAGATGGCAGTTGTAGCTATCTCTGCAGTTATCTGTATTACATGCATTACAGGGAAAATGTTGTATGAAAATAAGAGGATTTTTTATTCATCACTGTTCTAGTGTTCTACTACCAATACTTATTTTACATCTTCCGGGCACAAAGTCACATTGGGGCCGTTTGGATCGCTTAGGAATTTGAGAAATTTGGAGAAATTGCAATTCCTAGGAATAAATTTATTGGGAAGTGTGTAATTTTGTGAAGAGTTTGGATTGTTTATAATAAATTTATGGTAGGAAGATGAAATTCCCCAAATTCCTTGGGGAATCCAAACAGCCCCATTAAAATTTTCAGGTATTCCATTAGACTGATCAAAATCTTCTCCTTTTCACGTTAATTTGCTTGCCAGGAAATCTTACTATTTTAAATTTGAACTAAAAAAATATTTAAGTTCATAATATTAGTGATTTCTTCTAACTAATTTATACCTAACGAGGCTACTTCATGTAGAACACTGTTTTGGCAACAGAGAATCTCTGTCTGTTTGGGGTCTTTATCCATGTGGCACTCCCACGTGTCTTTTTCCAAACGGGTCTTAGTCAATTTATAATTAATAATTAGTTTGACAAAGCACATTATGAGTATCAATCCATCTAACTATTCTCCTCCACAATCCATTTGCTCATATCGAGCCCCAATTCTCTCGTAGTTCAGAAAAAAATGAGTAGGATGGAGTACCTAGCCATGAAAACAGACATGTCGAACTTTGAACAAATCGGGACGGATCTGAATGAACTTGGATTTGCTGCTCGTAATCTGGCCATGCATGCTTTTAACCTGACTGGTGGCCTTGGGGTTGGCTTCGGCACTGCGTTTCTTCAGTGGCTCGCCTCCATAGCTGCCATGTAATTTGTGTCACTGAAAATTTTTTTTGGTTAATTTTATAGTAATTCTTTCAAGTGTTGCTACTTTCAAGTTATTTTTTCTTTTGCTCATGTTTTGTAGTTCTGTGACTTCTCTCCACTTGAATTTTTCTGCTTTCCTGATGCAGATACTTGTTGGTACTGGACCGCACAAACTGGAGAACAAACATGCTCACTTCTCTGTTGATCCCTTATATTTTCTTGAGTCTCCCTAGTTTGATCTTTTCTATCTTCAGGTGATCAATTTCTTACTCTTTTCATTGTTCGTACTACTAAATGGACTCAGCAAAAAATTTAACGCTGAACTTAAAAAGTGATTCCGACTGAGTGTTAAATTGATTGATTCATTGATTGATATGATATTCAGGGGTGAGATTGGTATGTGGATTGCATTTGTTGCTGTTGTTCTGCGCCTCTTCTTTCCCCGCCACTTCCCTGGTAATTTCTCACTTCAATTAGTTCTATTGTTTTTCTAGTAGCATACTGGTGTTATACTTTTTGTGATTAGCTAATGAGTAAGGCAAAAAATAAATTAGCAAGTCAAATGCCAGTAAAAAATTTCTGCACCAAGATTATAACCAAATCTGAAAGCTAAATTCTTGCTTAAATCTATTTAATCTATTTTAGACATCTTAACTATTTTGGAATGACAAGCAATATTTGCTTGAAAAAAAATATTACAGATTGGCTTGAGATGCCTGGGTCACTGATCCTTCTGCTAGTAGTCGCACCAAGCTTCTTTGCCTATACGGTGCGTGATACTATCATTGGAGTACTGATCTGCCTTATCATTGGTTGTTACCTTCTCCAAGAGCACATTAGAGCTTCTGAAGGTTTCCGGAATGCATTCACTCGAAGCAACGGCATATCCAACACCGTCGGGATCATCCTCCTGCTGGTCTATCCTGCCTGGCGATGTGTATTGAGCTTCCTTTAAAGAACTAATACTGCTTATTGGATGTGCACTTGTGTAGTCTTCCACTTGTTCATTTCAGAGTTTTATTTTTAATTTTGTTGCTTGTTTCTTGTTTATATTTGGATTTCATTGTAAATGAAGCTGGCTTTTCGTGCTGGAATACTGATTTGTTCTCTCCGATCCTTCTATTTGAATCCAATTCGTTTTAAGGATCATTCCTACCGTGAATGTCCTCATGTGTGAATGCTTGAGACAGTTATCATAAGGCCGTTTGCATGGTATGGGAATAAGGAAGGAATAAAAATTTTAGAAAGAAAATATTGGGAAGTGTGTAACTTTTTGGAAAAAGTGGAAAGATGTTATTCCGGAAATAAGAAATGTTGTTTGGATGATGAGTTAGGAATAAGCAAATTGATATTAATTTAAATAAATTATTATATTAAATAAAGTATTAATTAAAGAGCACATAAAATTTCATTTAGTTATTAGTATTTAGCTAATTTTGTTGAAATTATGTATATATAGTTGTTGGAAGATGTTATTCCTCGAAGAAATTATTCTTCTCCTTATTCCTAACTTGTTTGGATGTCTAGAAAGAAGCTATTCTTCCTATTCCTAAGCAATCCAAACAACCCCTACAATCTTAACTAGAATTAAAAATTTAGAATGACAAATTTCATGAAAAAATTAATTAGAAGTTCCAGAATTGATTCTTGGTAAGTCATATGCCAAATTTTGTGCAAAAAAGTTTTATAAATGTATTCAATAAAGTTTATGTGGTAAATTCTTAGATAGACAAAATTGAAATTCACATGTTATGGCGAATTAATTTCTACAAAACTTATTTTTTGTGCCTCAATAGTCAATACATACCAAAGAGACGCATTTTCACTAATTGTATAGAATAGCATTAATAATATGGACAACATGTGATGTGACGGCTGTTATTGATGCACATTAAGATATTTTATGTACTCTAAATAAATTGTTAAACTACATTGAAAGAATGCTCAATATGTTACACAACAATTGACTTTTTCGATCAGTTGATCTCTGCAACATATTTGATTACATCATCATGTAGGTGAGCTGATTTTATTCATTGGAGGCTTAAGACATGTCTAATAAAGTAAGAACACACGAGTTTACTGATAAGATATCATTTAGATCACTAGTCTATTCACTCAGACGAACAATTGAAATTAATTAGTGGGCTTGAGATAGCAAATACAAAGTTGAACAGTCCATATAAAATGGGCCGAAATCTATCTTAAAAGTTCCAGTTGGGCTTAGGTTTGGGATCTCTCCAGTGCTGTCCCCACAGAGATTGCCGATCCGCCGCAACAAAATCCCAGGCGAAACCCTAGTTTCTATTTTCTCTTATAAAAGAGGTGGCCGAGCCTCTCCATCTCAAAGTTATTCTCTTTTTGGTCTAGCGGCTGCCTCCCTGCTTCTCTTTTTTCTTTGGTAGTTTTCGATTATTTTTCTTTCTGATGGTTTCTGCGATTAGTGTTATTCTGTGACGAAGAAACAGATGACGAGTCCGAGGTGGATCATATCCATTCAATTGATCCATCCTAAATGGGGACAAAGAGGCATTTGTCTGAGATAAACACGCAAAAAATCTTGCAATCATTACTTGTTTTTGTGATTTGTGATTTATTTAATTCTTTTTTTGGTTTTTCTTTGGGTTTGATGCTTATGGCGCTATGAGGATTTCGATGGTCTGAATATTCACTGTTGATTAACAAACGAACCTCCTACTCATTCTGAGCGCCATCCTTTTTTTTTAAATTCACTTGTCTGTTGGATTTTTTATTATTATTTTTTCCTTATTTATATTTATGTATGTATTTTATAATTTTTATTTTATTATTCGGGGTTTGCTTGAAACGATACTAAATGTATTCTCTTCTGGACATAAAGATTTTGAACTAGAAGCATGATATCTTTAAATCTAGAAATTTTAACAATTTTTTGTTTTTGAGAAAATTTTGAAAACGTTATGCGATGATTACCAATGCTACAGGGACGATTGGATGAGACAATTGATTAAAAGTAGTCCGGCGATTAGATAATTGTCAAATATTAGTGTCGATAATGAATTAATTTCAGAAAATGAATAATTTTATTATTAAATTAATATAATATAAATATAAGTAAAAAAAATTGGCATAGGAATTGGGGGAATTTGCTAATCCTAGGCATAAATTTATTGGGAAGTTTGTAATTTTGTGAAGAATTTGGATTGTTTATAATAAATTTGGCATATGAAATTTCGGGAATTTGCAATTCTCTTTTATTCCAACTCCATCCAAACGCCCCCTATAATTGAGAATGTGCGTTAAAGGGACTCCATTCATAATTTCATACTATTCTTACATTCGATTTTCAAATCAAGGTGGCTTGAGATTGTTCGTAAATGAAAGCTTGCACTTGCAAAATATACATGGAATCGATTTGAAGCTGTGAATCCAGACACTGGTGTTAATATGTGAAAATTTAAATTGTTCGTTTTTTGAAAAGTTTATTTATTACAACCTTGTGTAACTATATTTGATGATTTAAATTAAATTAAATTAATTTATCATTTGTAAAGTTGTAATAAATTCAATAAACTTCAAAATTAATTAATAAACCCAAGACTGCTTATAATTGCACACATTTTGTGATCGCCCCAAAACAAAACCCCAACAAATTCTTCAGTTGAAAAAAGCTTTCTGTAGTTGCCATTTCTACGCACTGCACGCTAGAATGGACGGTATTTAGTGTAATTTTTTGCTTTTCTTACTGAGAGCACCACGTAGTCCAGTAATAGAGGGTGTGTTTGGATAGGTGTGGGAAGAAGGGAAGAAGGGAAGAAGTGGGAAGAAGTATTGAGAAGTGTGTAACTTTGTGAAGAGTTTGGATTGTTTATAATTTTTTTTTTCTTCTTCTTCTTCTTTTTTCTAACGATCCAAACGCACCCATAGCGAATTGATACAATATTTTCAGTAACATAACACGTCAATTAAAGCTAAAATCCACTAAACTCATAAGTTTTCAAGCGGTTGGATTTTACGTTGTTGGCTTGTTGCGACTTTCTTTCAACATTAACATATTTTAATATAGTAATAATAATAATGACGTTAAGAATCGAAGTCCTGTTATCCTCAATCTGTAAATTGTTCGCAATTTACTTTAAATTATTCCTTATATATATTCAAAAAATTTTGTTAAATTAATCAAAATTTAATGTATGATCAACTATACGTATTCCTTGTTTTTGATAGGTCGGTTTAGTAAAGACTCAATGACAATTTATCTGTCTACTAAAAAATAAAAAATATTTATATATTTTTACATCCTTTTTTCTGCGTTTATTATTTTAAGATGCCTATCGCCACCCAGCAAAGTAGCTCGACGAATTATACCACGCTAAGGCTCGGCATGTCCCATGAGGCCATGACTCAAAAGGCTTTCATAATCCATACAAACCATGAAACCAAGCATTCTTTGCCTTTTTTTTTATTTTTATTTTGTGATTTGTGATTTGTGATTTGTGAAGCAACAACTAAGAATTTATTATATGGGTATAAATAAAATGAAATAATGGAATTATGGGATCACCTATATTTTGTTAAATGAAATCGTGGGAATAAAACGGAGCCATAAGATAGCTAGGTAGTTCGGTGCCGAGTACTGTAGGTCTGTCTGTGGTACCATCTACTAATTGATGGTTAGCTCTGAGGCATGACTACCAAGTCAAGAAACAAACAGCCAAAGCCGTCATATTTATTGCAATAGAAAAATAAAAGTATGTTGTTTTGCGCTTTTAATTAATATAATAATAACACAAATTATTCAAACCAAGTACTACTAGGACTATAAACTAAAAAGTTACAAACTCGAAGGCTATCATACCATACACAAAAAAATATACAACAATCTACAATGAAGAGAGTAACTCCCGCATTTCATCAACTGATGGAATATTCTCATTCCCATATATTCTCATCACTGTCTGTACAAAGCTGTCATATTTCTCCAAAAATTCTTTCTGAAACATTTAAATAGACAGATATTACCATACCACCAAGAATTAATACTTTAGCAAAAGAAAGGATGTTTGGAAGTGTGGTGAATAAGAAATTAATAGCTTATTTTAGAATAAGGGTGGTGAATAAGGAATGATGAAAAATTGCTTATTCATAAATTAAGAAATGTTTGAGTGGTTAGTTAAGAATAAGAAGGAAAAAAAATATATAAAATAATGATTTGTTATTGGATGGTTAGCTAGTTCCAATCTAGTTCCAACATTGTGCTGGAACAAGAATAAGGACCCAAATAAACTATTCTACTTGTTCTAAAATATGTTTAGAATTAGCAAATTCCAAATAAGACCTTATTCCAAAAGTACTAAACTTTGCACCTGCGAGTTTACCACCTCATTTATTTAGTAGGTACACAACAATGTGAATTATCTTGGTTTTAGGCAAAGACAGATTATTACATAATTGTAAATACAAAATACTCTTCCATGAATTGTATGGATTGCATATACAATGCGCACAAGATAAACATATAATGCACATGCTTGTTTGGATGCTCATAAGAATGATATAGGATCCGATGAAGTGATTCATAAGAACTCATAAATGCAAGTAAGATCATTGGGCAAAAAAACAATAAGTCTGAGTGGGAATGGTAGTGGTGGTAAGAATTGGATGGAATATCCACCCAAATGGCGTAGGGGGAAAATGCATACTATACAAAACTTGAGAATTGGGGAGAAATTGCCCAAATAGTACGAGAGGGAAAAAAAAATCTGCCAAACACTGCTTGGTAAATATTTTCCACTGAACTAAACTTCTTCCCCTATTTCCACTTGAATGGAACATGCTGAACATGCCTAATTACATAACTTATTCCAAAAGGCAAAATAATTTTTGATAGAAAAATAAAGCAGAATAACATTATTTCATCACTCATTCCAGCCTAAAACCAAGGGCAGGTATATTGAGACAAACTTCCAACAGGAAGACATTACAAGTGAAAATATTACCTTGCATTTGTCCCACAAGGATGGAAGCAACTCCTCTGAGTTCAAATTTCTTTGCAACCTCCTATACATAGCATTTATTGATTTGTCTATCTGCCATACATCCAAGTATTAAGAATGTCACTAAATATGCAAGCAAATACTATGGTTCTTATTTACTATCCATGTCAATTTTCTTGTTGTTGCCAGAAGGTCTTTTGGCCCAATTGTTTCAATTAGAAATTCAATGAGAAGATATGCTAGAAACATTCAATGAGAAGATATGCTAGAAACTTACTCCGGATAAGCTAGTTTTGACCACCTTCCTCAATTCTGATTTTGACAGACCCAGCTGGAATGGTATCTGCATAAAATCAATTTGCAAGTACATTAAGCATATATGGGGCCCTTCATTTTAATGAACATTTAAGGAAACTTCCCAATGATCGTTGATGTTGATGATGTCAAATTGTCAACGTGATAATAACAAAGTATGCTTCTTTAACTAACCTCCTCAGGTGTAATTGTAAAACTGAGTTCCTCTATCCTCCGATGAAATTCAAATAGCCGGCTAAATTGCTGAAAAGGCAAGAACCATCATTTGTAATGAGCACAATGATACAAACTTAGTTTTGCATGCTTTAATACGTCATATGATTTTCCAGTCAGATGACTCTTTGGCCTAGTACCTTCTAAGTTAAGGTGTTAATGAAAACAATCTGAAAAAGAAAAAGAATGAAAATATACCCCAGTAATGATGCCACCTATATGGCGAGTACACGCCTGTTCGTAAGCTTCACTAGCTTGATGATAGAACTTAGCTAATGTTGGCACCACATTTGCCAGGTCATACAAACTACATAAAAAAAATACAACTTAATGGCAGGTTAACAACTAAAAGTTTCTTTTACATGTTTTCTAAATACCTATTTTGGAAAGCTGCATAATTCTCCAATAATATAATGTCAGCTCCTTTCGGGTCTCCACTTTGTGCAATCTTTTCTAGAGTTGTAAACATAGTGCTCACCTGATCGTAGAGACAAGAAAATAAGTAATTGTAAGAGGAAGCTACAGCAAATTCATATTACAATAGAAAAGTTAATTGAATAATGATAAAAGTTATGTAAAAAAGAGACAGACAAGTTTGGTATACGCCTTGTCCACTAGTTCTCTGGATTGACCTTGGATGTACTGTTCCATTCGTGCGGCAAGAGTAGCAAACCTAAAACCAGCACAGAAATGGTTACATTTCAATTGTTGTAGTGGAACCCAACAAATCCATTAAATAACGATCAGCTAAAACCTTGGTATATAGGACAGGACTCCGATCTGACGAACATTACGTTCATTTCTCTCAATCTGGTGGCATGCCTCGTCAACAAACTAGAGAAAGACAGAGCAATAGTCATCGCTGACAAGCTTGAAAGTTGGTAATTCTTTTTAAAAATAATTGCAGGGACAAAAGACTTACCCGACCAAATTGAACAGAAATTTTAGACTCCAAATCATGGAGTAACTTGCGCACAAATCCAGCAGCATCAGCCTTCTGACCAGAGAGATACCTTTCCGTGATGCCATGCATTGATATGCACCGTAAAGGGTCTATCTTGTATGCCCAATCTACCACAGCATAGAAGTCCTCCTATAACCGGAGACACTTTATTAGCAATGAAGAGGAGAATACCAGACAGAACATTTAGTCTAATCATTTCTATTAGCCTCTTCACAAGCTCTTTTCATTGGGAATAATCAGAAAATTTGACCTGATGGCATACAGCTGATATCATTCTCTACCAATCAAAATGAACAACGAAAATACAATGTACCTGAATGCCATCAAGCAACTCTTGGAGAGCTTCATTAAGTGTTCCCAACTCTGAGGTGCCACTGTCTAAAACGAGTATACTAAATTTACTAGTAGCAATCTAGAATAATGCTTATTGAAATACAGAAGGGGCAGGGTGGGGAGAGTCATATGAGATATAATATACCAGGTTTCATGTCATTTCCATCAGGATCCATAATGCCTAAATCATCGTCGTCGTCGTCCTTGGCACCTTTTTTATTTAGAGCTGGACCGCCTGCTGGAACAAGTGCAGGTACTTCAAAGCACATGAAATGAGCAAAGAACGAACTCTGCATAAAAATAATCTCTAATGAGCTAATGAGGTAAAATTACATAATTGAATATGGCTAGCGTTTCCATCTCCACGGAAGTCCTTGGCACTAGTAATATGAATATTATAAGATATTATTTATATGGAACAATTGAATCCAGAATATTTCAGGTCCATTTCCATGCTTCGTTTCTGGTCTTCTAGAGTTGATAAATTTACATTATTGCATCCATTCGATGCAAGGCATGCAAGGATATTGGCATATTTCTATAGCCTAAGAACTTAGGTTCAATAACAAACAAAATTAGCACGGCAAATTTGAAATTTCTTGATCAGAACTTAGAATATGCAGTGTTTATGTTGGTATTGCTTCTCTCTCTCTGTTTTTTCTTCTTTTTCTTTCTTTAGTTTTTATTTTATATATTTATTTTGCACACAATAGCTGACTCCTAAAAAATCAGATCACATGCATCGCAAACAATTTGATCCCCTTCTACTAACTAACCAAAATGCATAGCTTACTGCATATAAATTTGAAGTTTGATTTGAAACCCCAGACTTGATTTTTAGGCTGTGCTCCAGTTTCTGAGAGACTAAGATAAGGGGAGAAAGAAAGGGAGGGGAGGGCCAACAGGAGCTCACCCTAAAATGGGTGTGGGGGTTGGGGGGAATGACAGGGTGCATGGCCAGAGTAAATTCTATTCAAATTTGTCTCATAGTTCACCTTGTCAACCTTGCCATTGTCAATATCTAACAAAAGATTATCCATCACATTATTCTGACACAAAGTCTCATCGGAAACTATCTACTGCTGTTTGGTAATGGTTGCAAATATAGTAATTTGATGTAATTTTGAAAATAAAATATCATAACTGGGTGTTATTTTCCAGGAAACCCTGTTATTTAGACAAGGATTTTCCAGGAAACCCTGTTATTTAGACAAGGACAAATTTATGAATTTGGCAGGATCATCAGAAAATAAAAAAAAGGTGGTCATTTAAAGAATGTAATTTGAATAACCTCATCAACCAGGAGAGGGATAAAGATGGTAAGCATCTTTGCATAAGCCTCAGAGACGGTGGAAGTGTCAGCACTATTTGGTGTCTGGCTAGGTCCAGTAGATCCTTCCAACCAAATTGTTGGGTTCCTTGATGCTTTTGTACTTGCTCTGAGTTCATTTGCAAATTCACGTGCCTGACATTCATATTAACTGTTACTCATGGCTAATTGCAATTGGATTAACTTAAATAGTAACAGCAATATTAATACTACAAATACTGATAATAATGCAAGAAATAACAGCAACAATATTAGTAAAATCACACAGGTCAGGGCTTTGTAGCAAAAAGGTCAGCAGATATTAGCTTAGCATGATAGCAGTAGTCAACACACTAGCAAAACTGGAGAGTTTTCTATAGTCATGTTGCACATAATGTCCACTTTCAGTTCCAATTCAATAAGTGAGGTTTCTGACATATGAGGAATTTTTTACATCTGATTAGTAAGATTTTTGGCATATGACAAACTCCTCTTCTAACACATTTCACATTTGAGAATGAATAGTAAAAACTTCAAATTGTTTCCAAGTAAGGAAATCACATACCTCGCGACGAAGCAGCAAATTGAGAGACTGGCAATAAGCCTTCCTCAGAGGGCCTAGGCTGCTCCTGTCTAGGCTCTAAAAGGTTGTAAAATATTAGTTTGAACAGAGGAAAAGCAAAAGTATCAAATCAACATAGAATGGACAAAAAAACCTTTAAGTGCTGGAGAAGCCTAGCATATGTGCGGCATTTGTACCTCAGATCGGCATGATCTGGCCTCTTCAACTGTCCTCTCTATAGACCATTTAAGAAAAAGAGACAAAACTGTAAAAAAAAAAAAAAACCCCTAGCAGCTAGAAAAAAAAATTACTCGTTCCAGAAATTTACCTGAGAGAAGTAGCTCTTATCACTTATCATGAAGTCTACTAAACTTGAGAAATAGTTTCTAAGAAATTCTGATGCCCGATTGACAAATGTTGTCTTCAGTTTTTCTAACTCCGCACGCTTTTCTCTAACCTGAACAGATATATCAAATGAGGGAACAGATACTTTAAAGTTTTAATAAAGACAGCTTGACAACTAAAATGCCAGAATTTTTCTACATGAGTTAATTAATAACTAGCGATTCATGCCTCCAAAAAAATGAAATTGAGATGTCCCTCAGAAGAAGATAGTACTGCACAATATGAGCTATCAACACATACTTATCATCAAAGCTGTAAATAGTGTTTAATGGTCCTTAGCAGTCAAAAGGTAATTTAGCTATCAAAATTTTAGCATGATAAAGTGACCAATAAAACATGACACTGATATGTTCCACAAAACCAACTTTTCCAGTTCTCTACACCGCCCAAATTGTTAATAGCATGTATTTAGGAATATAACACAACAAAACAATTATCCATCAGAAACACCTCTTGTATAATAAATGGTATCCACCATAAAGTTCATACATGCTTAAAATAGTAAAGCATCTTAAAAAAATTAAAAAGTGCTAGCATTGTTCAAATGCTGTAACAGCTTGAAAACAACTATTCTTTTAATCTTCTCACATCAGTTTCCCTTTTTTAATCAAAGCCCAATCTCTGATATTAGATTTAGCAGGTCATACCCAATAGGTTGGTACTAAAATTCCTTTAACATCAAGATCACTAGACAGATGAATTCTACAGCTTTGTGACATAGATACCTGGAAAATGCTAAAACCACTACATCTATGCAATTTAGAAGCTTTCTTACCAATTATGCTAAGATCCAAACATTATGTTTAAATTAAATAAAAGAAGCTTACTGCTCGCATGTTAGTATAGGAGGGATCAAGATTGGGCACTTCAAGATTGTGAATGGCTCCTGCCAACCATTCACATGCCTCTACATTTTTAAGCATCCGTGATTCCTCAAATGACCCACCAGTAAGAGATGCAGCATACTGCATCATTAAATAAGAGGATATAAATCAGTAAAACCACAAGTTCAATTTCAAGTATATGAAAAGAGGGAAATTATGGACATGCCTCTGAAGGAATACGCAAGCGTTCAAGAAGCTTGTCAAGCTCCTCAATAAGAGCTTTGTTACTAACAGATTGCATCTCCAACTTATTGTTGCGGGATTCAATCTACAAGATGTAATAAAGATGAGCATAACAGCAAAGAAAATGTATATTGAAAAGCGTTCCATTATTCATAACTCGATGAAAATTTTAGACATGTATAGAGCATAAAAAAATGTACTGAAGCAATGTCTTCTCTCATATGTCTCAGTTTTGTATTGAATATACGAAGCCACTCATCCATGTCATCAACACAGGCACGAGCTGCTTCCAACCCTTGCAAAACCTGCAACATAATCAACAGTGCAATTCATAAACACAAATCAGAGATAGAATATTAGTCAAACAACAAAATTGAAACCAAAGTAGATTACATACCTCCTCAATGAGAAATTCGCTTTCCAACAAAGAATGAACATTTGCTGCTTCCAATGCATGGAGTTCCTTTTTCATCCTTTCTGAAAATGCATCTGCCTCCCCAACACCCAGTACATACCTGTATTATTCGTTTACAGCCTTGAATTCACTGTACCATGACTAATGTGATTTTATAACAAGGCATTATTTTATTAATTAACTGGTAGGTGCTGGCTGGTATGGAAGAATTAATAGCTTGACTCTAGTGTTTTTTTTTCTTTAATTCTAGGTTTGGTTTTTCCTGGGTAAAATTCATTAATTGTTTGGCATAGTACTGATGCATGGTCTGATCTTGTCTGGTACCAGAAATGTGTGTCGGGTATAAAAAATTATCACACTGATAAGAAATGTGTGTAGAAGTGCAGAAAAATAAATAAATAAATAGGAGAAGAAGAATGTAAATGACCTCACAAGGTGTGGTCATCAAAACACACTATCAAATGGTAAATTTTCATTGGATACCAAAATTGATTATCATAATTGCTATTATTTCTCCGATCTTATTTGCTTAGGAATGGAAAATATTATAGATCTCCCAGCAAAAGAAGTGCACATATTTACTGTTTGAGACATCAACATAGGATGGAACATAAATCAAGTTCACATATACAGATTAATTAACAGTACTTGTACATAAATTACACAGTTCACTGAACCTAGGAATGTTGACACTCTGTCCGCACCCAGCCTTTAGCCAACTTAGATGCTGGGCAAGAATTAATAGGCCTCTAAGAAGCAATCAAATCCAAAATATGTACTTGGACCTAATATATTTTGCTATTGAAAAGGTAATTTCTTCAATTTCCATCAGGTGCGGTCAGTCATCAATGGGCCCTCGGTAAATAAATAACAAGCCAAAGGCTAGCAAATACTACTACTTACGTGCCAAGAAGAGATTCCATATCCTCCTCTTCAGCTTGGGAGACCAAGTCCTTTTCTACAGTAACTTTGATTTCTCTCTTCACCGGTACTTCTGTTGTGGGCCCATTATCACTGCTAACCTCGTCAGTAACTGTTGGTGTATTTTCCTTCAAACAAATATTTCACAAGTAATCTAGCTTCAGCTTGTAGGTGTATGTCAACATTATGGTCATGGTAAAGTTGACTGTTCCTAAAATTTACCTTTGCCCAAAGAGCCATCTCGACAATGTCAATACCAACAACTTTGGGCAGTTTAGCAAAAAGCTCCTTGCAGATATTAAGAACTGATAGAAGAAACCGGTTCCTAAATACAAAGAGAGACCAAGGTTGATATGTACTTTTTTTACCTTCTTATATTTTTTTCAGTGTAAGGTTCAAAGTTCCAAATTTGGGCGCAAGTACCTGTCATCTATGTTACGCATTGTCCACTGTGGAGGAGCAACACTATGGTTTCGTAAATTGTCAAATCCCTGTAATGAGTAGGATTTATTACTAAGAAACAGTGATTGTAGTAAGTTTTAAAAAAAAAATTGAAGAGAAATTGTTGTTACCAAGACAAAGGTACAGCCAGTTGTATCATTTGATAACACCTCCACTTTACTTAAATGCTTCAGCTTGTACAATTTTGCTGGCTGGATTTGTTGAAATAGTAAAACATAGAAAACAGTAAGAAATGTCATTGCCCTTTATCTTCAACCTATGTAACAAAAATGTTGCATAATGATACAACAGGATTGTTATCTTTTGCCCAGATTTTTGCATTAAGGTCTATAAAGGAATAAAGGTCAAATATTTGAGCTCAATCATAAGAATTGGGGAAAAAAATCCACCAAGCTTGATCAAACTATGTGAATAAGATGGTACAGGAGACTAGAACTTCATCAGATAATATAGCAAAACAATTACATTTTTTAAGACAAGAGCATCATTAGTTGTTCTTTACATGAGTGTTATATCAAAATAAAAAAAAAATGCCAGAAGCATTATTTACCTCCAGAACCCCTCCAGTTGAGTACTTGAGAACTCGAAGAAAAGCTCTATCTTGGTCCCCCCTGGTTGAATTTTTTGCTGTTATAAGAAACATATTAGTAATTAGTAATCACTAAAAACATAAGAGCTTGTCAATCAAAAACAGTGAGGTCTCTTATATATATATTGATTTTATATGATGTGCTGTGGTCTTAATTTGATTATATTAAATTCTCACCATTAAAAGAAATAACAAGTTTCTCATTTTGGCATTTGCTTTTGTTATAAATTGGAGTTTAAATAATCAATGCAAAAATAAAATTTTCTTATTTTTGTTTATTAATACATTTATTTATTTATTATTTATATGGTGCCATATATTTTTCCTTAATTATAATGATCTAACATTACCTGTCATGATATTAATTTGAATTCATCAAATTCTCTCTATAAAAAGAAAGTATAATAAGTTTCTCAATTTGTAGTTTGCTTTTGCAGTATACATGTATGTCTGGAGCTAAATTTAGTACCAACCAATTCAATAATATGACCTTCTTATTCTTCTCTTATATTTTTATATTATTTAATCTCACTGATTCCACATCAGAATTTAAAACACCAAACAGCAGAATTCGTGCGAGGACTATAACTAAAACTGAATATCTAAAATTGAAGGAGATAGATAAAGGGGCGTACAAGTGAGAGCAAGAACCCTAGGTTTAGCGAGGCGACCAAGCTTTTCGAAGATCCCACGACCTTTAGCAACACGGATGGAGAACACCACCTCCTCCTTGGCGCCAGTTGATGCGATCGCAGCCGCACAGGCGCGCCGGAGTTCCGTGTCCTCCATGCTCGCCTTCGCCCTTACTATTCACAAACAGATCTGAACTGAATGATGAGTGCAGTGGTAGTAAGTACAATTTCTCTATATATATGTGTTTTTTTTTAGCGAGATCCAAGCCAGATTGGAAGAATGAAAGAGAAGAGGAGGCTTGCTTTGCTTTTTCAGTACGGTTTCTCCAGTATCCCTCTTTTATTATTTTTTTTGTTTTTTATTTTTATTTCTTTCTGTTAATGTCACTCGGCGTAAGTGGAGAAAGAGTCAACCGTTGCGTGTGTAATAAATAAATAAAATATAATATAATAATACAATACTATAATGGTACGTTCTGGTTAGAAAAGAAAAGATTATATTCTGGTGACAAATCAGAATTTTGTTGTGACAAATCGCTTCTATTCCCTATTTGGAAAGGTTTGGTTTGTGCAAACTGCAAAGTATTGTTCTTGTTTGAGCAACCTCTCTCCTTTTATGGTGAGTACTTCATCAAAATAAACGAGCGATCGAATGTTGCGATATCTAAGCTGGTAGAGGTGATATGAAAAGACTCTAGACAGTTAGATTTTTTTAAATATTTTATTGGATAAATTAATTATTTCTATATTTGTTTAATTATTTCCTTTTTAGGATTAACGTACAATTAACTCTTTCAACTTTAAATATTTATAACAATTTTAGTGAATTTTGAATTGCGATCTCGATTCAAAATGAAATCAGCAAACTATGGGAGAATCTTAAAAAAAAAAAAAAGTTTGCTGTACAAAGAGAATGGAATCTCTATCTTTATCTCTATTATTATAAAGTATATATTTACAAGCTAGATCTAGCATGTAAACATGTGTTTCTGTCGTTCGATTGACCTGTGGATGGGCATCAATTGTCAGACGAAGCAATAATATATTTTGATTTTTCGTCTAATAAAAAAAACAAATTGAATAACATATCTATTTGTATCGCTGGTAGATTAAGCAATATATTTTTATTACCTAACATTATTTTATTTTTTTATTTGCCCACAAATGAGAATTCTTAGGCTAATAATAAAATGTAAAGCAAAAAAAGATTTGTGAACTGATTTGTCAATATATGATTGGAAAATTTAGTTTTATGCCAGTACATTTGTCAATCTGAAAAATATCACTGTTAGATTGGTAATTCCAAATATATCATTCCAAAATCATTAAAGATAGTTTAATTCCCTTAATTCCTCCAAGAGCACAAGTAATCAGAGATACGTCACTCTAAAATCTGTCATATTTTCTAAAAATACCAATAATACCCTCGTCAGATTAAATTGTTAAGAAGGAAAAAAAAAGAATCCATGACACTCCAAAACGAAAAGTTCAAATAAATTTTTTAATCTGTAAATTAAAAAAATTGAAATGTGAAATTCAAATTTTTTAACATTTGAAAATTTCAAAATTCAATTCTGAAATTTTCCCAAAAGATGTAAGAGTACTCAGAGATGGGCTGAAAGAAAGGAAGGGAAACTTGATCTCGAATCTATTTAAAGGGGCTATTTGGATTCTCCAAGGAATTTGGGGAATTTATCTTCCTACCATAAATTTATTATAAACAATTCAAACTCTTCACAAAGTTACGCACTTTCCAATAAATTTATTTCTAGGAATTGCAACTTTTCCAAATTCCCCAAATTCCTAAGCGATCTAAACGACCCCAAAATTTTCACGACACATGACAAATTGTTTCATTTGCAATATCGTATTTGTAATTTTAATATTTTATTGTGATATATTTAAAAGGGTAAAATAGTTATATTAGTTGAGTGATGGCATATAAATTCAATTTTGTCATTTATCGAGTGTATAAAAATAATTTGTCGTTTACTAATATCATATCTCTAATTTCTAAATTTTTGCAGGCGGTATAAATCTAAATCTCTCAGATTCTGATTACTCAGATAAATTAGTTCTAACTTGTAGATGTAATTATATAAATTGGTATATTATCCAAAGATTTCATAAAGTCATTTAATGTTAGTATATCATTAAAAATACGACATGATATACATAACATAGCTAACACCTCAACATAACACAGTTAGAGACATGCATGTGTTATCTTATCGACATGCGCTGCTAGAGCAGCTAGCTAAGGCACTTGACTGGCGGACAATTTTCAAAAAAAAAAAAACACCTTGATATAAAAAATCGTAATAATTTTTTTTCCTGGTACATAATTGAACACTTCCAAGTTCCAATCATTATGGTTTTCCTTCCATTTCTCAACAGAAATTGATTACTGCCATCTACAGTTTTATCATCCCTGTCATCGCTAAATATAAAGTGAACATATACAGCAAACAAAGTGAACATATAGACGATTTAAGTGAACACATACAAATAAATAAGTTCAATGAAAATAAGTTGAATATGCATGTAAACTTCTGAACAAGTGATGACAACACTTATTTGTTTGTAAGTGTTCACTTAGTTCGTCTATATGTTCATCTTATTTGATGTATATGTTCACTTTGTATTTAGTGATGGCTGGGATGATATATTTGCCGATGACACTTATAATTCCTGATTTCCCAACCGTGGGAAAAAAAAAACCGTCTCCTTGGCCCGTTCAATGGTCATGTATTCATGTTGCCCGGTGAAGATTTTTAGTGTTTTCCTTCACAAGCCGAAATAGGCTTGAAATTTCAAACTTCAATTTAATTCTGATCATATATATAATTATATATGAGAATGGATAAAATATGCTCATGTGTGCGGATGGTTATAAATGCTGGTTGTACATCAGAAATATCATTTTTGCTTTCTAATATATGTTTTGCGCGATCCAAGTTTGATACAAATTGAACAATTCAATCCAAATGAAAACAAAAGTACAATGAACCAAACTGATGACCAACTACTAAGTCCGAAAAAATTAATACTAACGTTACTGTTCATATTAATTTTGATAATAACAGAAAAAAAATCAAAATTTTAATACTAACGTTGCTGGATCGTCATCCCAGTTGACGAAAGCCCAATACCCTTGGATCGTCATCCCAGTTGACGATCCAAGCTTGGATCGTCATCCCAGTTGACGATCCAAGCTTGGATCATCATCCGAAATGACGATCCAACGATCCGAAGGAAAAAACACATTAAAAAAAGATTTTGAAAATTTTTTTCGTTTGGATCGTCATCCCAAATGACGATCCAAACAAAAAAATTCAAATTCTTTTTTTTAATGCAAATTTTACATTTTAGTCCCCAAAGTTTTTATTATTACAAAATATATAATTTATAATTAAAAATTAAACATAATTAAAACATCTATTATATTTTATTTACACATCGTGCGTGCCGTGTCATGTCGTGTCAAACACGATCGTGTTAGAGTCTCGTGTCGTGTTGACACGAACTACTTTTTTAACCGTGTCGTGTCGTGCTTAGTGGTGAGAAGAGTCAACACGACACGCATTCTAACACGACACGACTGACACGATCGTGTCGTGTCGTGTTGAAACGTTGTGTTAGTCGTGTCAAATCGTGTCAGATTATTTTATTATTTTTTTAATTAAAAATAAAAATTAAGAAAAAAATTACTAAACGTTATAATTTATTATGTAATTAAGTTTAAAGTTTTTATTAATATTTTTTATAAAAAATAATAATTAAATTAGAACAATATTATGATTTAAATGATGGTAAATAATATGATGTGGTATTATAAATTGAAAATAAATTATTAATTTTGCTTAAATAATCAACATTAGTAATTAGATTTGTGTTGAGGTGTCGTGTTAATTCGTGTTCGTGTCGTGTTGCGTGTCGAATCGTGTCAAACTTTCTAATGTTCCAACACGACACAATTATGACATGACATGTCGTGTCGTGCCAATTTTGTATTCGTGTCGCGTCACGTCGTGTCGTGTCAACACGCACATCGTGTCGTGCCAACACGCACATATATAATTAAAATTTATTATTATATATTTAATACATAATTGGCACGACATGTCATGTCATAATTGTGTCGTGTTGGAACATTAGAAAGTTTGACACGATTCAACACGACACGATTCGACACGCAACACGACACGAACACGAATTAACACGACACCTCAACACAAATCTAATTATTAATGTTGATTATTTAAGCAAAATTAATAATTTATTTTCAATTTATAATACCACATCATATTATTTACCATCATTTAAATCATAATATTGTTCTAATTTAATTATTATTTTTTATAAAAAATATTAATAAAAACTTTAAACTTAATTACATAATAAATTATAACGTTTAGTAATTTTTTTCTTAATTTTTATTTTTAATTAAAAAAATAATAAAATAATCTGACACGATTTGACACGACTAACACAACGTTTCAACACGACACGACACGATCGTGTCAGTCGTGTCGTGTTAGAATGCGTGTCGTGTTGACTCTTCTCACCACTAAGCACGACACGACACGGTTAAAAAAGTAGTTCGTGTCAACACGACACGAGACTCTAACACGATCGTGTTTGACACGACATGACACGGCACGCACGATGTGTAAATAAAATATAATAGATGTTTTAATTATGTTTAATTTTTAATTATAAATTATATATTTTGTAATAATAAAAACTTTGGGGACTAAAATGTAAAATTTGCATTAAAAAAAAGAATTTGAATTTTTTTGTTTGGATCGTCATTTGGGATGACGATCCAAACGAAAAAAATTTTCAAAATCTTTTTTTAATGTGTTTTTTCCTTCGGATCGTTGGATCGTCATTTCGGATGATGATCCAAGCTTGGATCGTCAACTGGGATGACGATCCAAGCTTGGATCGTCAACTGGGATGACGATCCAAGGGTATTGGGCTTTCGTCAACTGGGATGACGATCCAGCAACGTTAGTATTAAAATTTTGATTTTTTTTCTGTTATTATCAAAATTAATATGAACAGTAACGTTAGTATTAATTTTTTCGGCTACTAAGTACTAACCAACATAGACTACAGACTACAGTGAAACCATATCTAGCAATGGTAACACTGTCGAGGCCCAATTTTGTCAATAAATGAGAACTTAATACGGCCCAACTTTCACCTGTTCTAGTCTGAATCTTCTAGATGTAACGAAGGGGGGTTACGACTTACGACAAGGCTAGGCTGGTGGGCTAGGCTTAAATGCTCAACCAAATTGTTTTAGGTTCAAGTCTAGTTGTGCTTGTGCAGCACAGCAGCCAACAGTATATCGAGTTCGGAACTGATAACTGCAATCAAGCAGTCAGGCAATCAAACAATCATATGCAAAAAATAGAAAAAAGTCGTTGTTCAAAAAAGGAAAACAAGTTCCTCTCACTCCCGCGTCGCTCTCACCCTGCCTCACCCCCTCACGCGCATCTCTCGCCCGTCCTCTCGCCCGTCGCCGTCGCGCCCGTCGTCGTCGTCGCGCCATCCCGTCATCGTCGCCCTCAGCCGTCGCGACATCTCGTCGTCGGCGGGCAGCCCTGCCGTCGCCATCGCGCAGCCCAGCCCTGCCCTCACCGTCACCCAGCCCTGCCGCGCAGCCCTGCAGTTATCAGAATCAGAAATTAAATATTATTTACTCTCCCACTTATATTAAATACTTCCTTACTACTAATTATTTACTCCCTTATTGTTATTAGTTACTCCCAAGCAACAATAGAATCAAATCTGAATGTTATTTACTCCCTTATAAATATTAGATACTCCTTTTATATTAGTTATTTACTCCCTTATATCTATTTAGTTACTCCTAAATAACAGCAGAATCATATATAAATATTATTTACTCCCTTATTTGTATTAAATACTCCTTTATTAGTACTTATTTACTCCCTTATAGTTATTTAGTTACTCCCATACTACAGTAGAATCAGTTTTGAATATTATTTACTCCCTCATACATATTAGATACTCCTTATATACTAGTTATTTACTCCCTTATAGCTATTTAGTAACTCCCAAATAACAGTAGGAATCAGATATGTATATTATTTACTCCGTTGTATATATTAGTTACTCTCTTATACTGATCAATTTCCTCCCTTATAGTAATTTAGTTACTCCAAAAAAACAGCAGAATCAGATATGAATGTATTTACTCCCTTATATATATTAGATACTCCCTTACGATAATTAATATCATCCCTTATTGTAATTTACTTACTCCTAAATTGTAACAGAACTAGATCTAAACCTCTTTTTTCTTCTTATCATTCTTTCTTCCTCAACCAGATCTGATCGGAGAGGGAGCAGTGAGGGGAGGCGGAGGTGGAGGTGAGACGGAGGAGACGAGAGGCGGAGGAGAGCAGAGGCGGAGGAGATAAGAGGCGGAGGTGAGGCGGAGGAGAGGAGAGGCGGATGCGAGGCGGATGGGCGGAGGCGGAGGAGAGGAGAGGCGGAGGCGGAGGAGAGGAGAGGTGGATGCGAGGCGGAGGTGATGCGGAGGCAGAGGCGAGACCGACGTGAGGAGAGGGGAACAAAGGAGGTAGAAGAGATTTGATTCGACGTGGGGAATAGAATATATTCGCGCAGGATGAGGGTGAGGGTGAGGGTGAGAGGGATAACGCTCTGATTGCGTGATTGTAGAAGGTGTTGATTACTCTAAGTAATTCCCTATCGAGTTGGGAGTAGACCTGTTTAACGTTTATAACGACAGCGGAGTGGGCCGTTTCGTTTGTCGTTCCATTTCAATAACGGTATGCACTGGAACGATTCGTTTGGACGGAACATGGCGGAATGACTCAATTTACACTATATTTTATACAAACGTATGTCGAAATTCATTTCGTTTACCGTTTCGTTTCGAAAACATATGCTGAAAACTGATTCGTCACTCGTTCCGTTTGGACGGAACGTTCACGAAAAATGAATGACGATATACTATCAGCACCCCTATGTATGGGCTTTTTCGTCATTTCTCTCAAAGGATGGAACGGGTTCCCTCGAGGAAAGGAAAATGCCTTAGATTCACCCCCCTTAAGGTTCGATCTCTGCATGGGACTCTCTTGACGACAAGAGAACCCGAAACAAGAGTCGCTACTTAAAAGGGTTTATTAATTTTGCGGGTCCATTCTTTCCAATAGGCGCAAGCCCCTATTGTTAATTACCTCGTGATCGCTCACGAGAACCTCTGATTAAGGGATCTAAAGAATTGTATGCAATAGGCTAGGAAAATCGTCTTTAAAATGATTTTGTGTTTAGGCGGGGGCTTATTTCTTTGGCTTAAATCATACTCAATTGATGGTACCAGACTTAATGGACGGGACCCAATTGAAAACTTTGAGAATTTTAACTTGGCTTGGATTTATTTGATAGAGACTTAGCTTAAGTTTTAGGGTTTCTAGCCTTTTGGATTTTAGGTTGAAGTTTCAGGGTTTTTTTGACTTTTTGGTTCTGCACAAGTATAGTACCGATACAGAAATTAAGTACAAATGTGATATTGGATTTGGGAATCGGTACAAGAGATAATACAGAATAGGTTTATGTACAGGTACCAGTGAGGGGTTGGTTGAGTATGTGTACAGTTTTTAATGACCGTAAATAGTGACTCAATATCATCAGTGGGCTGAGCTTTAAGGCTGGTACAAGAAAAGGGGGTCAACACAAAAGTATAAACTTAAGTCAGGGACAGGTACAGTGAAGATGCTAGCCGAGACTGTTGGGGGTGTAATGGTGTCATCAACAAATCCGTACAAAGGGTGAAGCTGATATCAGTTTTGGCACTAAAACCAATGCAGGGAAGTAAGGGACTGGTACACGATTTTGGATTTACTATCGGTACCAATAAGTAGAATTTCAGGCGTCGATGGATTTTATTTTGGTGTTGACACAGAGGGTAGGTACTGGGTACCAGTGGATGATCAGTGCAAAGAATGGATATGGGGATTGGGTTTAGTTCCGGTATAGGGATCATGGTGAAGTCTTGGTACCGGGAAGGAAGTCTATTGATGTAAACATGATTAGGTGTTAAGTCTATATAGAGATTGAGTAGGATTGGCTTTAAGCATCAAAGGGGTTTGCTTTATATCGGTACAGAGGAGATGGTACAGCAAATATGGGTATCTCCTTAATAGAGTTACTTCTTTCATATGCATACAATGATGCGGCAGTATCACCCAGTTAACATATTGAGACTTTAGCATTTGAGCATGAATAACTATTACACACATCTAATACTGTACGCCATGTGGGCTTTATATATGATACTCATTAGCATGTCATCAACAGATAGAAATGGACTATAAATATCAAGTATTAGTGCACATTTATAACATCTTCAATACAACATTTAGGTACAACTTTGTACATGCAGTTTAGGAAAGGAAGAGCTTAATTCTAAACTGACCTAAGGCATTTACAAATTCCTATTATAACAATTCTGTTGCTACATATAACAAAAGAAATGAGAATCTCCACACTCTTTGCAAGTACCTGACACAAGGAAGAGAAAATCAATTAGTAACTTAATAAAGGTATTAGAAGTTTTGTTTACAATGCTAGTTTGTATCAGTAAGGTAATAACATGTTATTCCTAATTGGATTTCATTTCCTCACAGTAGAGATCATATGTGGCCTTCTTTGTACTTATAATGCTTATGTTGTTGCACACAAAGATGAACCAAACTGGAGGCCTCTCTAGTATATTTTTTAGAAAGAAGCACAAGGAAATAATTAGAAGCATATTACGCTATCTACACTGTAATGTCATCCAATTGTGTTCTTAATGAAATCAACAAATGAGTTGGGATGGATTTTCTCAAGGGTTTCCAGAAATACCCCTACTATTTACCTTTATCTGCCATTTTAGATGAGAGCAAGCCCATGAAGATGTATATACAGCCAACAGGCTATCCATGGCATTCGCCTGACACTTTTCAATATAACCCAGGGGTTTTATGATATATATATTTTTAAGTATGCAACTCTGACTTATTCCTTTCTGAGTCTATCACAACTCCTACAGCTTGTAGTAATTCTAAACAAGTCAAATTAGGTTATTTAGGTACCATTTGAAACTTAATTTAAGTAGAGCATTTAGAACATAAACATATTGCATTTTTATCCACTAGGGTTCTGCACTAAGGTTCTAAACATAAAGCCTTTTTACATTAACTGAAAGTTATAAATTAAAATATGCAAATTATATTCTGAGCATGAACCTGTATGCATCAAATATTAGAAAATGAAGTAGACAAGCTTTTGACCCTGAATGCCTTATTGAAGAATAATGTCAGGTTAGAATAAAATATCATTTTTATGTATGCCAACCCTTGTTTTCATAAAAAGACAGTACAAAGCCAATTCTAAATTATCATCTAAAACGTCACTTAAAACTTCACATTATCTTTTAACTTACACATGACACCGCTTACACCTAATACCCAGAGAAATGGCAAGGTACATTTCATTTAAGTTGCATTTAGGTACTTCCGTACGCAAAGATATATCAATACAGGTGTACATTAGAGTTAAGCAGTACCAAAAGAGAACAGTACTAACTTATTTGCCACTTGATCATACACAATTTCTGGAGAGAATTTGACAGCACCTCCCCTTGTTTTTGTCTTAATTTCCATTTCAATTACACCATAATTTGATTTGGTGAGACGGCGTCTCAGTCAAACCATGGTGGTTTAGTAATTTTCAGAGATAGAACGGCGTTCTATCTTGTAATATGAGGTAGGAAAATGAGAAATGAAAATGACATTAGACCAGTACCAATTTGGTACCTCCATATGGGCTGACTACACAGATTCATCTATCGACAAGCAAACACAATCTTATATCTCATACACCTGGGTCCAATTACATTTAATTTAGCAGAATGTCATAATAACTGAACCAACAGTACATCGTGTCAATTTTAAGAGATTTCAATCAAATTCTGACAGGTTTAGACTTGAATATAATCGGTTTCAATGTAATTTCAGCTGATTAATTTAAACACAGACTCGAGTGAAGAACTAAAAGGAATTGTCAAGAGAAGCGCTTCATTTCATCAAATTCAGATTCTATACAGAGAGGAGGGAACTTAATTGATTTCGGAACCATAGGTGACACAGACCAAGACTTAGTTGTTCTATTTAGCTGTTTTAGTATTAACAAGCAAAAATCCCATTTGATTCTTGACACAGATCATTCAAGATCGAGATTTGCAAACAGGATTCAAACAAGAAATGATCAAGTTGCAATTCTCATGCAAGAAAATCATATCAGTTATTCCAATTCCATGTCAAGAGCTGAGTTCAATCATCAATCAAGAATTTTGAGTTCAATCAAGGATTTACAGGGAGTATTCAAACAAGAATTTATCAATTGCAATTTCGACAAGAGGGAATCGAGTCAGTACATCACAACTTCACACAAGAAAGCTCAATTCAACTATCAATCAAGCAACTAATACCAGAATCTTCAACTTTCTTTACAATTACCTTGATTTATACACGAATTGACTTGCAATTTCCTCTCTTCTTCCTAGCTTCAGACAAGAATCCAAGCCTCTCTCTCTCTTTCTATTCCTAATTTTTACAGTGGATATCTCTCTCTCTCTCTCTCTCTCTCGTCGAATTGTGAAGGAAGTCGCTGATCGCCTTAGCTCCGTAGCTTCTCCATTGCTCCAAGCTCTGGTTCTCCCTTCTCCAATTTCTCTTCAATTTTCTCTCGATTTCCTTCCCAATTTCTCCCCCCAGAATTTTCAATTCGCCCCCCCTTCGCTTCTGGTCTTGATCGCCTTTTAACAGATCTGTTTGGGAGGGGAGGCCCTCTCTGTTTCTTTCGCCTGCTCTCGGCTCACGTGAACCGGTGCGCTGGATTTCATTGAAATAGTTTGTCGGTGTACAGACCAGGCACACGCAAAACGCTCTGCAGAAAAGGGGATTTGAACCCAGCGCCTCTCTTCTCCTCCATTTGTTTCAGACTGATCCTCTCCATTTATCCATTTTATTGCATTTATAGGACATATTTTAGGGTCAAACAAATGCCCCCCACCAGAGCATGTTGTGAGGATTTTGAGCAGAACGACATGCTCTGGTGGTCCCTAATCCTTGACCCTCTCACCTTGTCGAATTTGCTACCTCATGGCTTTGTTGAGTTTTTGTCGGGACTTGAGTTTGATTGGGTTTTTTGTTCTCTCTTTACGGTTTTGTTTTAATGTTTCTGGTTTTGACTTGGTGTCCCAGTGTAGGCCTTTATTTCGGTGTTGAATTGCTCTGATTTTGACCAGCTGCCCCGGCGTTGACTCAGTGCGGCTCAAACCTGGACTTTGCCCCGGTGTGGTTGAGCATTGACTATTGTCCCATCATGGTTGATTTGGTGATGCTTTCTTGCAACGAATTTGGTGATGCGAATGGTGGTGACACGGTGAATCTAGGAGGTCCATGTCCTTTGTTGAGGTCTTCGTTGAAAGGTTTATCTAAGTTTTTATTAAATCTAAGGTACTTTGTTTTTTTTTTCCTTTAATATGGTTTTTGTTGAGTTTGGATATTTTGTCTTGGTTTATTGGTAGTTTAGGGAGATTTTTCTTTATTTGGAGTTTTATGGAAGGCTTTATTGAGGCGATTATTAAGTTGTACGATGTTTTAGTTTTGGTTTAGGATGAGAATTTTCGTTTGAAGAAAGAGAGTGTTTCTTTGTTTGAGATAGTTTTGGTAAGCTCTCGGGGCAACGACATACCTTCTTGTGAGAGTGAAATGGAGTTTTACAACCTTCGGGATCTCTTGGGCGGTCTTCTTGTGAAAGTTAGTTTTTTTTTTTTTACAACCCTAGGGACCTCTTGGACGGTCTTCTTAATAAGAGTTGGTTCTTTAACGACCCCAGGGACCATCTTAATCGGTCTTCTTAATAAGAGTCGGTTCTCGGGACCATCTTATTCAGTCTTCTTGTGAGAAAAATTTGAGTTTTACAACCTTCGGGGCCTCTTGGGCGGCCTTCTTGTGAAAGTTGATTCTTTTACAACCCTAGGGACCATCTTGGGCGGTCTTCTTAATAAGAGTTGGTTCTTTAACGACCCTAGGGACCATCTTAGTCGGTCTTCTTAATAAGAGTCGGTTCTCGGGACCATCTTAGTCGGTCTTCTTGTGAGAACAAATGGAGTTTTACAACCTTCGGGGCCTCTTGGGCGGCCTTCTTGTGAAAGTTGGTTCTTTTACAACCCTAGGGACCATCTTGGGCGATCTTCTTAATAAGAGTTGGTTCTTTAACGACCCTAGGGACCATCTTAGTCGGTCTTCTTAATAAGAGTCGGTTCTCGGGACCATCTTAGTCGGTCTTCTTGTGAGAAAAATTTGAGTTTTACAACCTTCGGGGCCTCTTGGGCGGCCTTCTTGTGAAAGTTGATTCTTTTACAACCCTAGGGACTATCTTGGGCGGTCTTCTTAATAAGAGTTGGTTCTTTAACGACCCTAGGGACCATCTTAGTCGGTCTTCTTAATAAGAGTCGGTTATCGGGACCATCTTAGTCGGTCTTCTTGTGAGAACAGGCTTAGGTTTCAATTTTAGTTTTATGAGTTTGGTTTTGATTTTCTTTCTTTCAAAATTTGAGTTTTCTTTAAGAATTTGAGTTTTGTAATTTCAAGTTTCATTTTTCATTTCTTCAAGTTTGGTTTTGATATTCTTTCTTTCAAAATTTGAGCTTTGTAATTTCAAGTTTCATTTTTTATTTCTGTAAGTTTGGTTTTGATTTTCTTTCTTTCAAAATTTGAGCTTTCTTTAAAATTTGAGTTTTATAATTTCAAGTTTCAATTTTCATTTCTTTGAGTTTGATTTTTGTTTCCTTTCTTTTAAAATTTGAGTTTTGTAATTTCAAGTTTCATTTTTTATTTCTTTAAGTTTGGTTTTGGTTTCCTTTCATTTAAAATTTGAGTTTTGTAATTTCAAGTTTCATTTCTCATTTCTTTAAGTTTGGTTTTGATATTTTTTCTTTCAAAATTTGAACTTTGTAATTTCAAGTTTCATTTTTTATTTCTGTAAGTTTGGTTTTGATTTTCTTTCTTTCAAAATTTGAGCTTTCTTTAAAAATTTGAGTTTTATAATTTCAAGTTTCATTTTTCATTTCTTTGAGTTTGATTTTTGTTTCCTTTCTTTTAAAATTTGAGTTTTGTAATTTCAAGTTTCATTTTTTATTTCTTTAAGTTTGGTTTTGGTTTCCTTTCTTTTAAAATTTCAGTTTTGTAATTTCAAGTTTCATTTCTTTATTTCTGTGGGTTTGATTTTGATTTCCTTGCACATTTTCTCTCGGGATGTGTGCTTTTACAATTTTAGACTTTATTTCTTTATTTCAAAATTTTTAACTTCCAGATTATGACTTTGATTTTGGCGCTTTATTTCTTTGATAAGAAAACCATCAATCCCTTTTATCTTTCTCTCTCTCTCTTTTTTTTTAGAGCTTGGTTTTCAATTTTGATTTCAATTTTATTTGACTTTTTGGATTTTATTTGGTTTTTCAAATATGAATTTAGTTTTAATTTCAATTTTACCTTGACTTTGTTGACGAGGTTCTGAACTTTCTTTATTTATTCTTCTCTTTGCTTTCTTCTTCTTTATCTCACTTCATTTCTTATTCCACTTTCCTTCTACATTTTTTTTTTGTGTTTATATTTTCATTCTTTTTCTTCTATTTTTTTTTTATTTCTAACTTAGTTTTTCGATTTCAATTTCAAGATTTTATTCCTTTCTTTATATATATTTTTTATTTCTAACTTGGTTTTCTGATTTCGGTTTCAAAATTTTATTCCTTTCTTTATTTTTCTTCTCTTCTTTTTTTCTTTCTTTTTTTTTAGTTCATTTTTATTTATTTATTTATTTATTTATTTATTTATTTTAAGTTTCTTTCTTTTCTTTTTTTTTTAAAGCTCACTTTTTTTTCTTTCTTCTTTTTTTATTTATTTATACTTTTTTAAAGTTCCCTTTTTCTTTTTTTATTTTATTTTATTATATATATATTTTTATATTTTTTATTTATATATTTTTTTTTAATCTTTCTTCTTCTTTTATTTTTTTTTTGGGTGTCTGCAAAACAAAGAGAGGGCAACACAGTACCAGATTTCTACAAGGTAAACTATAACTCACAATTTTAAGTGTTTAAGTTTGAATTTTGGTGTTTAGTTTGGTCAGATGTCAACCACGATCTTAACCAATTTATTTGTGTAAGTTGAGTGTGAGACTAAGAAAATTTCATGCGAAACATTAAGCAATACATGCTTAATGTCTCAAGCAACTCCATCTCACACTATTTGTCGATTTGTTATATAAGTTGAGTGCGAGACTAAGAAAATTTCACGCGAAACATTAAACAATACATGCTTAATGTCTCAAGCAACTCCATCTCACACTATTTGCCGATTTGTTATATAAGTTGAGTGCGAGACTAAGCAAATTTCACGCGAAACATTAAACAATACATGCTTAATGTCTCAAGCAACTCCATCTCACACTATTTGCCGATTTGTTATATAAGTTGAGTGCGAGACTAAGCAAATTTCACGCGAAACATTAAGCAATACATGCTTAATGTCTCAAACAACTCCATCTCACACTATTTGCCGATTTGTTATATAAGTTGAGTGCGAGACTAAGCAAATTTCACGCAAAACATTAAGCAATACATGCTTAATGTCTCAAGCAACTCCATCTCACACTATTTTGCTGAATCCCTTTTAAATTTCTTTTGTTTATTTACCAATTATCATGATCATCTTGAAATTTTGTGTTTATTTGGTCAAAATTTTGATCGAAGCATCACGCATTTGTATGCAAACTACATGGATTAAATGGTCCTAAATGATGCAATTGTCTTCCTTCTTTTTATGTATTATATGCAGAATTATGAGCACTTGGGTAATATCAAAATTTGAACTCAAACTTCCTAAATGATTGCAAGATTTGAAAAACTGATTAATTGTGCAAGTATGGTTTTCACACTTCAAGACAATGCAAATGGTCATCGTAATTTATTTTCAAAGGATTGAACTCTTAAGTACCCTTTAGACGAGTTTGTGTAACACTTGGTCCTAAGGATTTCAATTTCGACTTTAAGGACTCTAGCTTCTCTTTATTAAACAACATGCAGAGTCAATTTTATTTGCCCGTTCTTTTCCACACTTTCCACGATTTTGTAAAGAATTTCGTCAAAGTGTCAACTAGCCTTGAGTCTTCCAAAAAAAATCAAATTTTCACCAATCTATTGTGTAAATCTATTGTGTAAGTTGAGTGTGGGTGACTACTCACCTTAGGGTTTTACGCAAGAGACATAAGCGGCAAGTGAGCGGTTCTCCCATTTTTGCATAAATTAAACATAAATTAAGCATAACAACATAAAAGAAAACAATATTGCTGCAGGGCATAAATATTGCGACAAAGGGTAGTCAGAATTATGTGACGCTTGGGTCTCCCGCAAGGCACAAGTATCCTATAACTACCCGCCTAGCCATCAACTAGGCACCGCTTTAGTTCCCCTTTTTTTGTTTTTTTGTTTTTTTTTTGCATAAAGTAAACATAACAACGGGAAAGAAAATAATATTTTTTTTGTGGTTGAACCGCTCATTGTCTCTTATTGTCAAAAGCACCCTCATGATCACACTATTTGATAAGTCCGATTAAGTTTGCTCGTTGGTGTACCAAGCACTTTAAAAGCAACATCAGCCAAGACTCAAAACAAGTTTACACACATTAATGATATCCCTTTTGAACAAAACCACGTGTAAAGCACAAATCTGTTCACTCGGCAAAAGGTTATGACTTTGGCTAACAGCGGTTAACAACTATAAGCAACCAAGTTTTGAGTCCTATCAGTTTCAATCTTCAACCTTTCGGTCCATTGGCACAACAAACCAACCTAAAGACTACTTAAAATCCAATGCCCTTGTAAACAACCTTGACTACCATTTTCATTTTAATATTTTCGCATGAATACACTCTTTTTTCTTTTGTTAAATTTTCAATTCAAGCACCATACAAGCACATTCAATCAATTTCCAATTCAATTCTTCAATTCTTTTTTTTTTTGGTGCAAACTATATGGATTAAATGTGACCAAATGATGCGACACGCACACATTTTTTATATGCAACAAAAATAAAAAGTGTCATGATGCAATCTTATACATAAAATTTTATTTATTTATTATTATTATTATTATTTTTTATATGATTATTGTTATTTATCATTTCATTTTTATTATTATATTTTTTATTTTATTTTAATTTATTATTATTTTTTTATTCTACCCCTAAGTTTCACAAAACATTGCCCCAATTCATTCAAACAAGGAAAGTAGAAAGAATGAAGTTAAAGAAGTACCAAATCGATCGAGTTTGCTTGTAGTCGATTGGATCTTTATTTTGAGTCACCATGTTTTGGATATATGACGGCTGCCCCAAAGAACTGCCCCAGCGAATGCGGTGACAAATTGTTTGAGAGAATGCCATTTCTACTTCTTTTTTCTTCATTCCGATTTCGCCATGCTTTATGATATGGGGGTCTGTCCCAAAGAGTTGCCCCAGTGTTTGCGGCGACCGTTTGTTTGAAAGAATATCACTTCATTTCCGCCTTGTTTTCACCAAGCTTTAGGCCGTTTGATGTCTGCCCCAGAGAATTGCCCCAGTGAATGTGATGACAATTCAATCGAGAATATTTTCCTGCAAAGAATAACACTCCACAAGAAGTCATTAGTATTTTAAAAAATTTTGGACGATTTTTCATAGCTTTTACATTACACCCTTTAAATCCCAAAGATGAGGGAGAAAGAGGTCCCACCGGGCGTGCCAGAGAATCTGTATGGGCTTTTTCGTCATTTCTCTCAAAGGATGGAACGGGTTCCCTCGAGGAAAGGAAAATGCCTTAGATTCACCCCCCTTAAGGTTCGATCTCTGCATGGGACTCTCTTGACGACAAGAGAACCCGAAACAAGAGTCGCTACTTAAAAGGGTTTATTAATTTTGCGGGTCCTTTCTTTCCAATAGGCGCAAGCCCCTATTGTTAATTACCTCGTGATCGCTCACGAGAACCTCTGATTAAGGGATCTAAAGAATTGTATGCAATAGGCTAGGAAAATCGTCTTTAAAATGATTTTGTGTTTAGGCGGGGGCTTATTTCTTTGGCTTAAATCATACTCAATTGATGGTACCAGACTTAATGGACGGGACCCAATTGAAAACTTTGAGAATTTTAACTTGGCTTGGATTTATTTGATAGAGACTTAGCTTAAGTTTTAGGGTTTCTAGCCTTTTGGATTTTAGGTTGAAGTTTCAGGGTTTTTTTGACTTTTTGGTTCTGCACAAGTATAGTACCGATACAGGAATTAAGTACAAATGTGATATTGGATTTGGGAATCGGTACAAGAGATAATACAGAATAGGTTTATGTACAGGTACCAGTGAGGGGTTGGTTGAGTATGTGTACAGTTTTTAATGACCGTAAATAGTGACTCAATATCATCAGGTGGGCTGAGCTTTAAGGCTGGTACAAGAAAAGGGGGTCAACACAAAAGTATAAACTTAAGTCAGGGACAGGTACAGTGAAGATGCTAGCCGAGACTGTTGGGGGTGTAATGGTGTCATCAACAAATCCGTACAAAGGGTGAAGCTGATATCAGTTTTGGCACTAAAACCAATGCAGGGAAGTAAGGGACTGGTACACGATTTTGGATTTACTATCGGTACCAATAAGTAGAATTTCAGGCGTCGATGGATTTTATTTTGGTGTTGACACAGAGGGTAGGTACTGGGTACCAGTGGATGATCAGTGCAAAGAATGGATATGGGGATTGGGTTTAGTTCCGGTATAGGGATCATGGTGAAGTCTTGGTACCGGGAAGGAAGTCTATTGATGTAAACATGATTAGGTGTTAAGTCTATATAGAGATTGAGTAGGATTGGCTTTAAGCATCAAAGGGGTTTGCTTTATATCGGTACAGAGGAGATGGTACAGCAAATATGGGTATCTCCTTAATAGAGTTACTTCTTTCATATGCATACAATGATGCGGCAGTATCACCCAGTTAACATATTGAGACTTTAGCATTTGAGCATGAATAACTATTACACACATCTAATACTGTACGCCATGTGGGCTTTATATATGATACTCATTAGCATGTCATCAACAGATAGAAATGGACTATAAATATCAAGTATTAGTGCACATTTATAACATCTTCAATACAACATTTAGGTACAACTTTGTACATGCAGTTTAGGAAAGGAAGAGCTTAATTCTAAACTGACCTAAGGCATTTACAAATTCCTATTATAACAATTCTGTTGCTACATATAACAAAAGAAATGAGAATCTCCACACTCTTTGCAAGTACCTGACACAAGGAAGAGAAAATCAATTAGTAACTTAATAAAGGTATTAGAAGTTTTGTTTACAATGCTAGTTTGTATCAGTAAGGTAATAACATGTTATTCCTAATTGGATTTCATTTCCTCACAGTAGAGATCATATGTGGCCTTCTTTGTACTTATAATGCTTATGTTGTTGCACACAAAGATGAACCAAACTGGAGGCCTCTCTAGTATATTTTTTAGAAAGAAGCACAAGGAAATAATTAGAAGCATATTACGCTATCTACACTGTAATGTCATCCAATTGTGTTCTTAATGAAATCAACAAATGAGTTGGGATGGATTTTCTCAAGGGTTTCCAGAAATACCCCTACTATTTACCTTTATCTGCCATTTTAGATGAGAGCAAGCCCATGAAGATGTATATACAGCCAACAGGCTATCCATGGCATTCGCCTGACACTTTTCAATATAACCCAGGGGTTTTATGATATATATATTTTTAAGTATGCAACTCTGACTTATTCCTTTCTGAGTCTATCACAACTCCTACAGCTTGTAGTAATTCTAAACAAGTCAAATTAGGTTATTTAGGTACCATTTGAAACTTAATTTAAGTAGAGCATTTAGAACATAAACATATTGCATTTTTATCCACTAGGGTTCTGCACTAAGGTTCTAAACATAAAGCCTTTTTACATTAACTGAAAGTTATAAATTAAAATATGCAAATTATATTCTGAGCATGAACCTGTATGCATCAAATATTAGAAAATGAAGTAGACAAGCTTTTGACCCTGAATGCCTTATTGAAGAATAATGTCAGGTTAGAATAAAATATCATTTTTATGTATGCCAACCCTTGTTTTCATAAAAAGACAGTACAAAGCCAATTCTAAATTATCATCTAAAACGTCACTTAAAACTTCACATTATCTTTTAACTTACACATGACACCGCTTACACCTAATACCCAGAGAAATGGCAAGGTACATTTCATTTAAGTTGCATTTAGGTACTTCCGTACGCAAAGATATATCAATACAGGTGTACATTAGAGTTAAGCAGTACCAAAAGAGAACAGTACTAACTTATTTGCCACTTGATCATACACAATTTCTGGAGAGAATTTGACAGCACCTCCCCTTGTTTTTGTCTAAATTTCCATTTCAATTACACCATAATTTGACTTGGTGAGTGATGAAGGCTTAAAACCTAGGAATCAAATAAATTTATAAACCTAGAGCTAACCTCACTAGTCGTTTTAGTTAAGCTTTAGGGTCGAACCCAAGGGACGGATTAATGAGTACCGGACTTTACTTCCTCACGAAAGCTAGACAATTATATTTTTATGGAGTTTTTGGTTGATTAAATCTAAAGGTGCAAGTAAATAAATATTTTTGGGTGTTTTAACAATATAAAAGTCGTCTTAGGTTCAGGTTTCACATCGGTTTGGACTCTAGAACACAGAACTTATCACTTTCGTGCATCAAACGGTGTTTTTCAAGCATATACCGCTCTGTTCGGTCCGAACAAGAATCTGTTCAATCTGAACAGGAGTCTGTTCAATCCGAACAGGACTCTGTTCAATCCGAACAGGACTTTGTTCAATCCGAACAGCAGTCTGTTCAATCCGAACGGGACTCTGTTCAATCCGAACAGGAGTCTGTTCGATCCGAACAGCAGTCTGTTCAATCCGAACGGGACTCTGTTCAATCCGAACAGGAGTCTGTTCGATCCGAACAGATGGTATAAGTGTGTGATTTTGAACTTTTATGATATTTTATGCTTTGTGCTAGGGTTTGTTGATCAAACCTAGATATTCTAAACCTCAGCTGTCGCTTGTTGGACTAGAAACTGGTTTAATCACAACCTAACCTAATTAACTCGATTGGTTCACAACTTTTTGTATAGAATTCAATCAACTTAAACTTGTTTGTTGGAGTTCATAAGGATATCTAGAGGTCTTTTGGACTTGTCTAAAAGTTACACTTTTGGTGCCAACTAATCTCCCCTTTCGGATCTACGATTTATCCCAAATACTTATCTAAATTATCTTGATTAACCTAACTTTAGAACTTAACTAAATGTGGCCATTCATCTAGAAGTTAATTAGACTTAACCAAGCAATTTAAACAAGCAATTATAATAATTCTCAACGAAACAAATCAACAGAACATATCATAACATAACGAGTCAAATCACAACATCCAAACCTAAGTTACTACCTTACCCCTAAGACTACATAAATTTAGCCTAACATAGTACTAAAACACACAACAAATAACATAGAAATAACAAGATACAAGCCCATTGAAAATAGAGAAGAAAACATAGAAGAATAAACCGAATACTCCTTTATGCTTTCAAACTACGATCTCTAGGCAGTGGTGTGTTGCAAGGTGGTCATCAAACTCGTCTCCTTGCTGCCGTCGCTTCAAAGAACCAAGCTTTGATGATCTCCCATGGTAGAAGAGAGAGAAACGCCTATGGAAAGTGGAATTTGAGGTATGGAAGGTTGTCCCCTTTCCTTCAGGTCTAGAGGTGTATATATGGATGTCCCAGGTCGCAAGGATGGAAGGCTAGGGCACCAGGGCGCAAGAAATTGCCATTTCCATCAGTTTCTATGTAAAAAATAATGCCTTATGTGATATGGCGGCACCCTGGTCAAACCGAACAGATCCTTGTTCGAACCGAACAGGAGAGAGAAAATGACGCTTGGCTGCCATAGGTGCTGGTCGGATCGAACAGGCTTGTGGTCGGGTCGACCAGGAGAGAGAAAATGACGCCTGGCTGCCATAGGTGCTGGTCGGATCGAACAGATGATTGTTTGGGTCGACCAGGAGAGAGAAAAGAGTCTCCAATGCTAGGAATGAGTCGTCTAGCGTGCGTGCTATGTCGGGAATCCATTTATATGCTCCAAAATCATCAGAAATCATCAAAATCCTGTAAAATGAGAGAAGAAACGACGGTAGAGCCAATTCCATGGAAATCATAGCAATCTATTGAATAATTCAATGGTTTGAGTGTTATTTGAGTGCCAAGTACGATCCAAATGCCTACAAATAATGACGATATCAGTGAGACGGCGTCTCAGTCAAACCATGGTGGTTTAGTAATTTTCAGAGATAGAACGGCGTTCTATCTTGTAATATGAGGTAGGAAAATGAGAAATGAAAATGACATTAGACCAGTACCAATTTGGTACCTCCATATGGGCTGACTACACAGATTCATCTATCGACAAGCAAACACAATCTTATATCTCATACACCTGGGTCCAATTACATTTAATTTAGCAGAATGTCATAATAACTGAACCAACAGTACATCGTGTCAATTTTAAGAGATTTCAATCAAATTCTGACAGGTTTAGACTTGAATATAATCGGTTTCAATGTAATTTCAGCTGATTAATTTAAACACAGACTCGAGTGAAGAACTAAAAGGAATTGTCAAGAGAAGCGCTTCATTTCATCAAATTCAGATTCTATACAGAGAGGAGGGAACTTAATTGATTTCGGAACCATAGGTGACACAGACCAAGACTTAGTTGTTCTATTTAGCTGTTTTAGTATTAACAAGCAAAAATCCCATTTGATTCTTGACACAGATCATTCAAGATCGAGATTTGCAAACAGGATTCAAACAAGAAATGATCAAGTTGCAATTCTCATGCAAGAAAATCATATCAGTTATTCCAATTCCATGTCAAGAGCTGAGTTCAATCATCAATCAAGAATTTTGAGTTCAATCAAGGATTTACAGGGAGTATTCAAACAAGAATTTATCAATTGCAATTTCGACAAGAGGGAATCGAGTCAGTACATCACAACTTCACACAAGAAAGCTCAATTCAACTATCAATCAAGCAACTAATACCAGAATCTTCAACTTTCTTTACAATTACCTTGATTTATACACGAATTGACTTGCAATTTCCTCTCTTCTTCCTAGCTTCAGACAAGAATCCAAGCCTCTCTCTCTCTTTCTATTCCTAATTTTTACAGTGGATATCTCTCTCTCTCTCTCTCTCTCTCGTCGAATTGTGAAGGAAGTCGCTGATCGCCTTAGCTCCGTAGCTTCTCCATTGCTCCAAGCTCTGGTTCTCCCTTCTCCAATTTCTCTTCAATTTTCTCTCGATTTCCTTCCCAATTTCTCCCCCCAGAATTTTCAATTCGCCCCCCCCCCTTCGCTTCTGGTCTTGATCGCCTTTTAACAGATCTGTTTGGGAGGGGAGGCCCTCTCTGTTTCTTTCGCCTGCTCTCGGCTCACGTGAACCGGTGCGCTGGATTTCATTGAAATAGTTTGTCGGTGTACAGACCAGGCACACGCAAAACGCTCTGCAGAAAAGGGGATTTGAACCCAGCGCCTCTCTTCTCCTCCATTTGTTTCAGACTGATCCTCTCCATTTATCCATTTTATTGCATTTATAGGACATATTTTAGGGTCAAACACCCTAGTTGGGAGTTAAAATCTGGGATCAGTTTTTTTTTGCCCCTCTTTTATTGAAACTGATTTGGCGGACCTTTTCAATTTGGGTTATGTACTAAAACAAATCATTATATAAAGAACCGCATAAATGATAATTAATACTTTCAAACTTAATTATATATTTAAGGTGATATCATTATTATTTATTGGTATTTGGACCGTACTTGGCACTCAAATAACACTCAAATCATTAAATTATTTAATAAATTACTATGATTTTCTAGGAATTAGCTCTACCGTCGTTTCTTCTCTTATTTTCAGGTTTCTTGATGATTTCTGGTGGATTCTCAATCTTTCAATGGATCTGACACTTGGTATAAATAAGACAACTCATTCCTAGCACTTGGAGGTGATATCCAAGCCACATTCGGATCGAATGACTCATACTCAGACCGAATAGGACTTTGCTCGGACCAAAGGCACAATAATTGCATAAAATAGGAGATTTGAGAGAAATAATTGGCTAAATAGAATCAATATCATTGAAGAGCTCATCCTAAACTTTCCAACGATTTTTGAATCGCCTCAATCGGAGTACGAATGAAGAAATTATGGCCGAAACACTATCTCAATGCTGGACTCTCTGGTCGGTCCGAACAGAACCTCACTCGGTCCGACCAGAACGTCATTTGGACCGACCAGAACTCACTCGGACCGACCAGGGACCTATATGGAAGATTTTTATGTAAGGAAACTTGATATTTTGATAATATTTCTTGCCATGACGTGCCTACACTCTTTCCTTATGTCGGGAACCATTATAAATGCGCCCCTAGGCCAGAAAGAAGGGAATCCTAGCCACCATACACGAAATTTCATCTCCTACCACATTTTGGCGACCTTTTCACCCCCGTTCTCGCGCCGAAAGACGTGGGATTCCACCTCTTTCATCATAGCACGACCACGACATCATCTTTGGAGCAATTCTAGACGCGACGGCGGTAGAATCAATCCAACCACGGCTCTGGACGTTCGGTATCTTGATTTAGAAGCGATACTTGGTTTATTTCTTCAATTCTCTTGATATTTGAGTTGATGGAGCTTGTATCTTATTTTGCTTTCATGTTATGCTAGATTTATGTTGTCTTAGGAGTAGGGAAGTAACTTAGGTTTCGATGTGTTGTGATTTGACTTAATATGATATGATATGTTTTGTTGATTTGTTTTGTTGTGAATTATGTTAATTTCTTGTTTTAATTACTTGGTTAAGTCTAATTAACTTCTAGATGTACGGCCGCATTTAGTTAAGTTCTAAAGTTAGATTAATAAAAATAATTTAGATAAGTATTTGGGATAAATCGTAGATCCGAAAGGGGAGATTAGTTGACACCAAAAGTGTAACTTTTAGACAAGTCCAAAAGACCTCTAGATATCCTTATGAACTCCAACAAACAAGTTTAAGTTGATTGAATTCTATACCAAAAGTTGTGAACCATCGAGTTAATTAGGTTAGGTTGTGATTGAATCAGTGTCTAGTCTAACAAGCGAAAGCTGAGATTTAGAGTATCTGGGTTTGACCAACAAACCCTAGCACAAAGCATAAACTATCATAAAGAGTCAAAACCACACACTTATACCATTTTTTCGGACTGAACAGATTCTTGTTCGGACCGAACAGAGTGGTATATGCTTGAAAAATACCGTTTGATGCACGAAAGTGATAAGTTCTGTGTTCTAGAGTCCAAAACCGAGATGAAACCTGAGCCCTAAGATGCCTTTTATATTATTTTAAAATCTAAAAACTTAACTTTAGTTGTTTACATTATTTTAATTGACAAAACAACAAAAAACATCTACTTTACTTGCACCTTTACATTTAATTCAACCAAAATCCCATAAATTCAATTGCCTAGCTTTCGTGAGGAAGTAGAGTCTAGTAATCAATTGTACCGTCCCTTGGATTTGACCCTAAAGCTTAACTCCAAACGACTAGTGATGTTAGCTCTAAATTTATAAATTTATTTGATTCCTAGGTTCTAAGCCTTTATCATAAGGCTCCCCACTTTTTGTCAAATATTTATTTGATGAATTTTGCTTTCTTGCTTGTCATTGGTTTATAGAATATGTAGTTCTCTTAACAATAATAATGTTTATTCTACAGGCAAGCAAATTATTTTTGGCTTCAAGGTTTTAAAATGCGATTTATGCGGTTTGACGGTTGGATGATGATTTAGCGTTTATTGATGATAAAAAGATTTGTTCGGTGATAAAACGGTTGTGCGATATGAAGAAATACTATGAAAAAACGAAGATAAAATAGAAAAAAGAGTTTTTAAAAGCTTAGTTGGCCCATATTAAAATACACATTATTAACACATCGGCAATTATTTCGGGTAGGATTGTTAACGGGAAATGAAAATTTGTATTGAATTTGTCCTTATTACAAGTACGTGGGTTTATTTATGAATCAATTCTAATGACAATGATAATTATCTCTCATATAATCATTTCCTGCCTAAATCTCTATTTTATCAATCTCCAATCACAAATATAGGCGAGTTTAAATGAAATGAATGGGGTGCAATGTCACCCATTCTTTTTTTCCAATCAAATATTATTTTATAAAATTTTATTGTTATATGGATCATTTTTTTGTGAAAATCACTATTTGAACCCCATAAAATTGCAAATGTAACTTCATTGATGACCCCATAATTAAAAATTCAAAATTTTTTTACATGACAAATTCATCAAAATTGGTAAATAATAATTACATAATATATATTAATTTGAGTGAACCCCATTCAAATTTTTTCTGGCCTCGCCACATTCACAATACAACTTCGATATCTCCCACCTAATATATCTCTAATTGTTGTACAAGAAAAAAAAGAAATCTATCCGATCCGTTTAACATGTCCAACTCGACCTTTACTTTAATGGATTCATGGATTCAAACATTAATTGAGTTGGTTCGGATTTTAAATTTACAAACCCGGTAGTATTAAATTGGATTATATTTTTTACTCTTGATAATTCAGTCCATACCCGATCCGTTTAGGCGATGAATCGTTAACTATGATTACTCTGTCAATTTGACTCTTTTTAGGTGTTTTCTAATTTTTATCTTATAGAACTATTGTATCAGCAATATAGAACTATTATTATTATTTTTTTTATTTCGGTCATCACTCCGTTAAAACATTTAATTTAAAATAATTGTTTTAATACATAGCTTTCAATTAGTGCTTCAACTAGATGATGCTTCCTATCTCGCATCTCATATCTATATAGTATAATATAATCCGCGTGGTTTTTTTGCGCGGATTTTAAAGCAACCGTTCGCGATATTGAGTACACTTTGTCCCTTCAGCGATTTTTTCAGAATTTTGTGGTAAATTACCATGTAACTTTGTATGTGTCAGATAGTACCTGACCGGTAGAGACCCGTTACACCAAAATATATGAAGTTGCAATCGCATCCTCTTTCCCTTAGTTTCTGCACCCTTTCTTTCTCATCATCGTTTTCTAGGTTTTCCTTCACCTCTCTTCCCTTCGCTCTGTACAACGTCGCTCTCTTGCCTCTCTCCATCGCTTCCCAAGCCCCTCTCTATGATCTCTTGCATCTCGCGCTTTCAGATCGATCTTTCACCATCGTCGCTCTCTCTTTTTTCTGTTCGATCCCGACCGCACTTTCCATAGTCTCTTAATTGATTGCAACTTTCAGGTTTGCAAGCTTTTTCTTTTCACATTTCATTGCTTCTATCGGTTTATTGAGGCTTGATTTTGTGTATTCGACTTCAGATATTTTATTTGTTTGATTAGGTACTTTTGCGATTTTACCTTTGCAATTTTATAGCTCCTGAGCCCTTCTCGCGATCAATGGGAGATGCACAAATCACAAGTTTGCGAAGTTTTTTTTTCGTTTAATTTTTTTTTTTCTGTTTTCTTCAAGTATATACTTTAATTATAATTTTGTGTCAAATTTTTACTTCTTTTGTTGATTCCTTGGAAAATTTTTCTTAATATTTCATGAAGTCCTTTGATTGAGTCACTACTCATTAGTTTAATTTTGTAGCAATATATTAAATTCTATTTTCTGGAGAAATTTAGATAGGTCATGGTTGTACCGGTGATGGGGGCAAATTTGAAATCATATTACAATTGCAATCAATGGATATAGAAATTATTAATTTCTTGAGATTGCAAACATTAAAGATATTCATGGCATTCAATGGATTAAGCAGCATTATATTTGTAATCATTCACTTAATTGATGGCGAGGCACATATGTATACTGAATTTAATAGGCCATTTTTTGCTGAGAGATTGTCCCAAATTTGATTTGAAATTATATTTTTATCATATATTGGTCATTAATTGCAGTTTGTATCTTATTTCCCTAGGCATTATCAACAGGAATCAAGTTTGTCCTAATTCAGTTTCCTTCTATTTCTATGTCATTAAACTCTGTCTTCAATTTTTTTTTTTTGAAATACAATCTTAATTATGGCATTTAATGGTGGTCAGTTTTGAAATGTGTACGCCTAATGTAAAGGAATAAATGGTTGTCAGTTTTAATGTTGGTCAGCTTCCTTTCTATCTTATACTAGTAAAATAATAAATCAGTATAATTTATGTTTCTTTAAATTGTTTTTCATAACAAATAAGACAAGAACTATGTAGTAGCCGCTCATTTGGCCTTTTCACCTAATCCTCTGCCAATACCACCCTACACATGACTCTCCTTCTTCCTGTCCATTGCCTCCTCATTATGCCAACACCGGGGCACGATCCTGACCCCCTGTCTCTCCTTCTTTTTCTCCGTTAACTCCAATGAAGAATCAACAAGATAGCGACATATTCAAATCCTGGTGAAGGGTTTTTTGACAAGGCAAGGTTTTATATTTATTCTAAATAGTTTTGTTTATTACAAAATTATTTCTTCTTGATTCTTCCTTTCTATTAAACTCTTAAAATAATGGCGATTTACTATTGTTTTCTTTCGATTAATATTTTTATCAGGACGAGGCCTATGATGTGATATATAAGGTTTGTTGGAGAACACAATTCTTGAATGGTTGGGCTTTGCAGCCTCAAGAGAGATCATTTACAAAATTTTTCAAGATCTTAATAATAATTTTGCATCTATTTTATAGGGCTTAGGTTTCCATGGTTTGCATCTAAAAATACTAACAATAGATATTGACGATCCACCACGACAGTTGGATGGAGAACTTCACTCTACTTGCCACGACCAATCAAATCATCCTTTGCCAAATTATGTTCATTGTGCTTTTTCCGTCGTCGAGGAGGACAAGATAGAAGGTGGCTTATAGGCCCGCCATCTGGAAATGCCACTGAGTTCTCTGGTATTACCTCACCGAATCTCATTTCGTAAGATTAGTTTTTATTTATTCGTCAATATTTTTTCGCTAATATTCGTTCATACCAAAACCAATTCTTAACGTGGTCCTCTCTTCTTTTGCTGCTACTGGAGTCTTACCACATTTACTTTGATATTATCTCAAGTTGGCACATCCCAGAATCAATAAAGTAAATATTTGCAACCAAATTGTTCATCCTCAGAAGGAGAGGTGCAAAAAATTTCAGAGAAAGCTGTAATCACCTTCAGAATTTAACATAAAGGACATCTAGATATGTTTGTTTAGCTTGGTTGATTTTACGTAATTTATTTTAGATCTCAATTTGTATTATTCTATTATAGTTATCCTTAATTGTGTGTTTGGTCAAGGAAACTTTTGTCACAGTGCTTTATAATTAGGCCCAATTTAAAAATCTCAATTCTCTATTTTTTTAATCGTCGAAATCCATTGCAATTTCTAGAATACCATTTTGAGTACAGTGCAATTATTTCTAATTATTTTCCATATATACCAACAAACAAGAACTTGAATTCTCAAGGATGAATATTGTACATAATGCCACAATTCACACTTTGTTAGCTCAGTTAATGTGATATTCCACTTAAGTATAATTCATTACGTATGCTGTTCAAATGATTTTAACGTGGACACTTTAATTTACTCATCTCTATATGGAATTTTGTTCAAATGATGGGAAGTTGGAAAATACAGGAAGGCAATTTTTGTAATTTGTTTTTGAACTAGCGATTCATGTATCGTTAGTAACAATTTAAATTTCAAATAGAATTTCAACAAGTATAATGAAGGGGAATAAAAAATACAAACTGAGGGCAAAATGGATAAATATTTGTTTTACTCGAGTTCTTTTACTTAAATTATGAAATAAAAAATAATCAATTTCATAATTTTTAGGGGTGTTTCCTCATGTTTTGAAGATGCGAACCAATTTTTGTCTTTAGATGCACAATTTCTTTTCTGATTACTTGCCTATAATTGTTTCCATCTGATATTGTTGTCAGATTTCATTCAATTTATCAAGATTGATTTTGCAGTTACCTATTTTATTATAGGTTCTATGCTGACAAGGACTTAAAAAAATCTGAGGTTGCTAAACGTAGTACAGAGCTACATAGGATTCAAACATATGTAAGAAGGCTCCAAATTACAAATAAGAAACATCTACCCTATATCAGTTTTACTTTAGCTACCCTATCTTGGGTTTTGTTGGTTTAAACTATTACTGCTCTACTTTTGTATATTTACTATCCTGAATAGTCATTTAACTTTTGATAATTTTCATATTTTGAAGATATATTCAATCAAATACCTACATACTGTAAATTCAATGATTGTAAGAATCGATTCATAAACTATGTTAATGGCTTGAGGATTTTGGAGGGTTTTTAATGTCCTCTTTTATTATTGTCATAGCTATCAGATTGAATAAATGAAAACGTAATATTCGACATTACTGCCCTGAAGGTTTAAGCTGTTTAATTCCCTTTTATTTTGTTATTACTTTCGTGTGCATGGCATATTTCTTCTGAACTGTGTTTATATTTTACTTGAAAATTACATTGCAGAGGTCTCAGATTAAGGGATCCTAATTTTAATAAAGATCATGAGGCCCATATAATAGTGAATTTTGACACTTTATGCAGCACCGCAATTGAACATTTTGAGTTTATTTAATATATGTACTAAATAATTAAGAAATAGGCAGTAAATAATGAAATGCATAAATTAAGGAATAAACTGGATGAGCACTCGAGTAACAAAAAAAAATTTACATAAAATAGTTCAAGAGATATGCTAAAATCAATCGCGACTACAGATGAGATTGTCAGCTACAATCAAATTTCAATTTACGAGATTCTAATAGTCGATCCGAACCGTTCAATGTGTTTTCCATATTGAAATATCATTGGAGACAAAATATTATATTTTTTTGAAATTTTTTAGTATTTGCTTGGTATTTTACAAAATTCTTAATCTAAACAAATTCTGGACCCTTCTATGATTTTTAAAAATCTCAAAAAAATAGTAAATAAAATCAGAAAAATGTAAAATTTGGTCTTCAATGATATTTCTATATGGAGAACACATTAAACGGTTCAAATTAGCCATTAGAACCTCAAAAGTTGAAATATAATCGTAGCTGACGGTCCATCCGTCAGTCGTGGCTGATTTTAGTCTATCTCATAGTTCAAACTCTAAACTACGTAAAAATTACTGAAATCGAGCGAAGCTCGATTTCCACCCTAGTAGTATAATATGATCAACAAGAAAGTAGACTTTTTAAATTAAAAAATGTTTCCAGAGCTAGAATTTTAATCAAAATTTAATGAATTCTTGTAAGTCAAGCGACCAACGACCGGCCCTTGGCGCACTAGAGAACTACTCTTTTGTCCTTTTTTGCTATTTTAAAAGTTTAAAAAGAACTATCTTTAAAAGCTCTCAACGTTTGAATCAATTACTAAAATACCACTACTGGAGTTATGAAGGAGTATTGTGTGATATTTTCCTATAAAACTTATGTTGCGGGTGATTTATGAACCCGCAGAGAGTACATAAAGGTTGGGGCTTTGACCGTTTGACTTTTATTTTCATTGAAAAAATGAACACGCTGTAGGATTGTCAATTATACGATATGATACAGTAGAAGATATTTTTCGTATCCGCTAAAATTTTCATTACTCACATCCTCTCCGTATCCGTTAAAAATAACTTTATTCGTATCCTAATCATACCCTATGGGTATGTTTGGGAGAATGCACGAACAGGGCGAATAGTTGGTTCGCGAATTTCTAGTTCCCCACCCAGCGAACATTTAGTTCCCCAAAAAAGTTAGAACTGGGAATTGGACTTTGTTCTCAATTCGTGAACTGCAATTCTATGTTTAGTTCCTGCATCCATCCTTCTGTTCCCGAACTACCTTGTTCGCTAGCGTGCCAATCACACCCTTTAAGAATCAGGAATTATAAGTATCATCGGCAAATATACCATCCCAGCCATCGCTAAATACAAAGTGAACATAAACACCAAACAAAGTGAACATATAGACAATCTAAGTGAACACTTACAAACAAATAAATGTTGTCATCACTTGTTCAGAAGTTTACATGTATATTCAACTTATTTTCATTGAACTTATTTGTTTGTATGTGTTCACTTAGATTGTTTATATGTTCACTTTGTTTGCTGTATATGTTCACTTTATATTTAGCAATGGCTGGGATGATATATTTGCCGATGACAGTAATCAATTTCCCTTTAAGAATTAATGATAAGGATAGGATAACTGTACATAATGAATTTTGTGACAGCTGTTGTCAATGTTTCGAAAAAACTTTATATAATGAATAATAATAATATTATTAATTTAATAAAAATATATAATGTGCTAAATAAATAACATCAAGTAAATATATAAATAAAATCCAATATTTAAATAATATTTTACGTACAACAAATATCATTGAAATTTATTCTCATGTGAACTGACATTAAAAAAATCTATATAACTAATTATAAATTAGAATATAATAGAGTGCAAAGTTATTTTTTCATCAACATAAATAATTTTCGATGCAAATAAAAAATAATACCCTATTTTACAAAATATGCTAATTACATGATTATATATACAATTATACATAGATGTTTGTAAAATTTTACCATTTAGATAATAGGTACGAAATAACTCTTGTCTGTACCCGTATCCGTACCCATTAAGTTAATTTCATATCCGTTAGTCTAACGAAAATAAAATCTTATCATATCCGTTTTATCGAATACGGTACAGATGGAATAAATGGATAAAAAGATTTCATTGACAACCTGACATGCTGAGAGCTAGTCAGCACAAGGATAACATCATAATTCATACCCGTTACATGATGTACCACACTAAGATACTCAAATTAATAAGATTTAATTTTCATTTTAGTAATCCTCGAAAAGGAAGCGTGCATCTCTTCGCCGTTCTAGTTCAGCATGGCTATAAGCCATATGGTCATTGCACATGAATTCATGAGATCGACATATTTATATTCTGTATAAAAGAATTAACTTTTATAATTTCTTACATATATCATATTATTCCGATAATATATTTTCTCTTCATTTATCTTAATAGGATGAATTTTTTTATTTTTTTCATTAAAAAATGTGTTCAAAGTAGCTGATTTTTAAAGCAATAAAATAATTTGTATTTCTTTATATGAAACGTTGCGTGATTAATAATATACGTGGTATTTCAAATTTATTGTAAAGTTTGTATTGACTGATTTTTTTATAGAAATTGTCTCATTATATTAAAAAAAACTCATTTTGGGAAGTTTTGAGAAGAATCATAATTGAAATAATTTTGTGTTACTCAGCCAACAATGAAAAACACATATTAAGACAGCAAAATAAGAGATGAAATTAAATTCAGTCTTGCTTATGCCCCTATGGCATCTGATCCAATAGCCAGTTTCATTTATTTTGAATGTGTTTGGATGTCTAAAGAAGATGAAAGATAGAAGATGTAAGAGGAAAGAGAAAAAAAAATCTTTTATTCTTTCTACCGCCTCTCAATGGAAAAAAATATTTAGTTGGTGCTCTTTTCTCTCGCTTCTTTTTCCTTCCGGACAACCATAAACACCCTGCTTGTTTTTTAAGGGTGCGTTTGGATGAGAGAAGAAGAAGAGGAAGAAGGAAGATGGGAAGAAAAAAAATTATAAACAATCCAAACTCTTCACAAAGTTACACACTTCCCAATACTTCTTCCCTTCTTCCCTTCTTCCCACATCTATCCAAACGCACCCTAAGGGTCTAAGTTTTACAAAATCAGGAAAGACTTAGGTCAAGTCCGTCCATCTAGCCGACATAGTATAATAATTAAATGCTTTTATTATACTTATTTTCACTAAAATGTAAATTTATTTCTTGCATTAATGTTGTTATTATTTTAACATATGTACTGGTATATTTATACGAATTTAAATTTAGTAATAATTATGACAGACCATGGAGTAAGAAATTAAACCAAATACCGGTGTCATTCTGTGTGCCAATGGTAACTGGTTTTGTTTGAATTATAATATCTTTTATTAAAGAAGTACTTTATAGTTTTGATGTATTTTGGTTTGGTAGCATAACGGATGGTAATCTTGTAGCTTGGAATGGTAACTTTGTTAACTGTATTTACTTTTGACCGGGGCTTTGGCGCCTCTTCGGAAAAGAAAAACAAAAGCGAAAAAAAAAACCCCAAAAACCAGCGCCAACGCCGGTGGGAGAGGCCTAATTCTTTGATTTGTCCCGTTAGTATTTATTTACTTTTTTATTTTTTTTCTTCTTCGATGATTTGTTACTCATGTTTCGTAATGCCGTAAATTTTATCAATAAACAAATCTCAAAATAAAACTTTAATAGTAAATATGGAGATCGAGAATTTGAGTAATAGACATGGCAGAGCGCCCTGTCAGTGGCGCTCTGGCAGCGACGCCGGCGGCATTGGCGCGGAGGTGAAGATGTCGCTGGTAGTGGCGCGGTTGGTCGTGGAAGGAGGAGAGAGCAGCCGTTAGTGGCCTTCAGCCTTCGAGAACCTTTCATGGAAGGAGGAGGAGAGAGCAGTTGTCCATCCTCTGCCTCTCCGGCGCATCGATCCCTCTTCCCCGCCACCTTCTCGGCTTCTCCGACGCATTCTATCCGCCTTGTCCTCTGCGCACCTGTCCCTCCTCCTCAGCGCCTCCTCTGCCTTTTCCAGCGCCATTGTCGAGTGTGAGCAGTGTCGAGGGCTGCTCTTGTCTCCTCCTCCTTCCACCTCAAGGGCCTGGCGCCACCACGACCACCTGCACCGCTGCCACCGGCGTCTTCACCTCCGAGCCAATAACACTGACGCCGCCGCCGAAGCGCCATAGACAGGGCGCTCTGCCATGTTCATTATTCAAATTTCCGATCTTCAATGTTTACTATTATAGCTTCATTTTCAAATTTGTATATTAAAAAAAATTTAAGGTTCATGATGTCTTTCGAAGAAGATATTACATGTTGGAAGTCTTTTGAATCTTCATTTTTTTCTTATAATTTTCAATAATTGTGTGACGTAATTATAGTTTATTTGCTAATGTGTATTAATAGATTAGATTGTTTGGATTGGTATTGTATGATGTCGTAGATTAAAGAAGTGTACGTGGGTATGTAATATCGGTTGTAAGATTTGTATTAATAAAATGTTTAGCCTACCCAGTTTTCCTAAAAAAAAAAAACTGTATTTACTTTTTGTACGGCAATTTTCTCTAGACCTCATGAATAACCTATAAGCTGATTTCTATAATTATACAAAAAGTAATTTCAAGAAATTACGCACCAATACAAATAATATTAGGTCAGTGATGGTAATTAAGAGAGAATATTAATCCATTGGCAGCCGCTGAACTTGATAAATAATATTTCAAATTAGAGTTTGGCTATGAGATGCATCATAAATAGTCTTCTGTGAGTCACGATCCAAACTCTCGGATATGGTTCAAAATAACCGATTCAGACTGTCTAATATGATCTCTCTCTTGAAATGTCCTTACAGATCAAATTTCACATTTTTTTTCAGAATTTTTAACTTTTTTTTCCCAGATTTTAAAAAAATCTGTTGTTTTTGAATGGCTCAGAACTAATTAGATTAACAATTTTCTAAACTTAAAAAAATTCAAAAATTTTGAAAAAAATGTAAAATTTGGTTTATATGAAGATTTCAATATGGAGATTATATTAAATGGTTTGGATCAATCATCTTGAAGCAAATCTAAGAGTTTATGACTGTGACTCGGCAAGGACCTTTTGTAATGCATCTCACCATAGCCAAACTCTTCAAATCAAGTGAAAAAAATATTAAAAGAAAAGTTTATAAACATTTTTATTATCCTTACATATTGTTATTGTCAAGTTCCATGCAAATTGAATGCCGTTTCATATTCCGTTGTTTAATACGGATTGTTGAAAATTTTGATCTCATTTGACGAACAATAAATTTGTATTTTATTCATAAATTTTTAATGCTATATAATATGCATTATATATAGATTATCTTCCAAGCGTCATATACTTGAAAACTATAAATTTTACGATGGTTGTTGATATTATCTTATTAGTTTTTTGCCAATAAATTCTAAACTAAATGGTAAAAAATATTTAGATGTAAAGATAAATTAAGTGTAATATAACTAATTTCCATTAGCTAACATACTTATCATTTTATTAAAATAAATCTTGTTTGATAACTACACTAGTTATATATCCTAACGAAAATAATTAATTAGCATTATTAATCAACTCAATTTGATTATATAATAATAATTTAAACACATTCGTCTAGCAACTTCCAAAGAAAATTTGACAATTAAAGAGGAGCATAACCTCATTCCTTGCAGTCACGACTTTAAATATTATTAGTGTGGTCAGGGTCAGCTAGCTAGATTAATTTATCGTGTAGGTTTAATTATTACCATATCGTGAATATGATATCTCATGGGGTGTTTCCAGAAATTTGAATGCTATACTACTGCCAGTCTCGATTAATCACTCACTATAAAATTGCTGATAAACAAATTATGTTAAGGTGATGAAGGATCTCATTAGTCTTGATGATATTGCTATTCACAAAAATTAGAAATACTGTTTGTTTTGAATCTTTTATTATTCTAGTAGCATTGATATTTAAATATTCTAAGGGTATATTTCTAAAATGGCATACACTTGTTAATTGTTATATAGTGTGTTTTGTTATATCGACTTCATTTTTTTCAGCCTTATCACATGAATATCGTATTGCACATATGGAGTCTTAATCAAGTATTTTGCATGAAAGCCTCAGTTAAAGATTTTTTTTCCCCTTTAGCTCAATTTGTTTTTTTTTTGGTTTCATTTTTATTATATGAAGTTGTAATTTCTTGCCAGCCGCTATTAAGGTTTCTAGAAAAAATATTTTGCATGAAAAAGTTGCTTTGAATAAACAATAATAAGTGTAAAAATTTTCTGTTGGTTTATTACTAACATATGCATTTCAATAAAAAAATTGTGAAAATTTTAGTTTGTTTGTACACAGCTTTTGTTCTAAATTTATTAACGGTGGGATACCAAAATTACGAGGATTATAAAATGGTTTTGTATTTGATAGAAAGTTTAATATGCACTATAGTGCATAGGGTATTCCGTGCACCGCGGACAGTATTTTTATAAATTGACAAATTTAATTTAACCAATCCAATCTAAATATTAAAATCTCATAGCAAACCAAATTTTACAATTTTTGAGATTTTATTACTATTTTTTTCGAATTTTTTAAAACATGTCATTTTTTGAATGTTAAAATGCTATGAGATTTCAATATGTAGATTAAATTGGTTAAATTAGATTTGTCAATTTACAAAAATACCCCCAAAAAAGTTCGCGGTGTATGAAATGTCCTATGCACTATGGTGCATATTAAACTTTCTCTTGAACATATACATGCGTAGCACACCATGTAATTAAAATGTTTTAAAATAAAATTATTTTTCCTACTGCATGCTATTTTTATCTGCACCATAAATTTGTAATACAAATTACTTACTAGATAAGGCGAATATATATTTTTATTTTAATAAATTATTGATATTATAACATTCTAGATAAACATATATAAAATTTTTTATTTTTAAGTCAAATATATATAATTACTAGATAAACATGAAAAGTTTATTTCTGTAAGAACTTTTTGGATTCGTAACTTCTTTCATTTTTACTCAACTACTTTTCTAGTAATTCTATTTGACCGTTAACGCCTACCATTTTTTTTTTCACAACAGTTCTTCCAATTGAGGTCCTCAACTATATCTTATCGTGGTATGCAAGAAACGAAATATTTTCTCTAAATTGAGGTCTATGTGGAATTTTTTTTGTTATGATATTTATCAACATCTTACTTTAAGTATGCATCGATCTAGGCACTGGACATCAATATTTCACCTACCGCTATATTCCTACAGCATAGTTTGTTTATTACCCTTAGCCTTAGGTTAGCTATAATGTCATTATATTTGTGGTTTTCATATTTAATTATATTTACAATTAGGATTTCAATAAAGAAAGTAGAAATTAAAAAAATTGTCTTCAAGCAAATAATTATGCAGCATTATTAATCGGGTGATAAGGATCATCCCGATATTCATCATCCCCATCATCCCCACGCGTTTTTTTTTTGGCTCTACGCGTTTTCTATTTTTGGAAATTCTTATCCCGCATATTCCCTCCTTCTCGCGTACGTTATCCCCCCTCCCTCCTGTCGCTCTGTTTCCCTCACTCCCGCGTACACCCTTCCCCCTCCCCTTTCCGAGCATAATTGTTGAAATTAATATATAAAATCGTTGAAGTTAATATCATAATTGTTGAAATTAATATATAAAATCGTTGAAGTTAATATCATAATTGTTGAAATTAATATATAAAATCGTTGAAGTTAATATCATAATTGTTGAAATTAATATATAAAATCGTTGAAGTTAATATCATAATTGTTGAAATTAATATATAAAATCGTTGAAGTTAATATCATAATTGTTAAAATTAATATATAAAATCGTTGAAGTTAATATCATAACTGTTGAAGTTAATATATATAAATGTTGAACGTAATATCGTAACTGTTGAAGTTAATATACATAAATGTTGAAGGTAATATCGTAACGGTTGAAGTTAATATATGTAACTGTTTACGATATTAATTTCAACAGTTAGGATATTACCTTCAACATTTAACTATATTAACTTCAACAGTTATGAAGTGTGTAGGAGGGGAAGAGGGAGGGTGGGGGGACAGCGTACATGAGAGGGATGAGGGGAAGGGGGGGGGACGGCATACGTGGGAGGGAGGAGGGGGGACAGTGTACGCAGGAGGGAGGAGGGGGGACAGTGTACGCAGGAGGGGGAGGAATTAGTTCACGCGGGAGGAGGGGGCACAGCGTACGCGGAAGGGGAGGGATTAGTTCACGCGTTTTCTCTTTCTAAAAATCGGAAATGATAGAGATGATATAATGTTTGAAATGGTCCTAAGCAATTCCGATTATTAATACCTTACCTTATCGTACTCCCGAATTGGAGGTGGGCCACTAAACTCCAAATCACCAATTTTTTTTAACAGGAAAAAATGCAGGTCATCTTATTTTTAATAATTATCATTTAGTAATGCAATTAAATATAGCTAGGTAGAAGCGTATTTAATTTGAAATTGGCATTTGATGTCTAGACCACTAAGTGCTAACCCAACCTGTCTAATGGTATTCGACTCATTTTTTTTTATTATTTTCCTAATTAAACTATTTTTTTCCTTGCGGAGATATTTTGGGTTTCATGTTCATATGAATCCCAGGTTTAGAAAAAGAAAGATTGAAATTATATTTAATTTTACATTGTAAATGGGTTACATAATTCTCTTTTATTAATTTACCTTTTTGATCTTATGTTGATGTGGTAAATTTCCTAAAAATATTCAAAAGTGAGATCAAATATTTACAATACTAAGATCTAGCACACCGACAATTGTTTAGTGAAATGTTATTCTACATTTATGTGTTATAGTTCTCTGATTACATTAACAAAGTCTTTGAAGGCGACATTACTTTTAAAGTTAATTTATTTCAATAAATTCTAGCTGTTTTTTTTTGCTCCTGTGACACCAAATTCTATTTTTGTTGAAAATTAATGTGAACAACTTTCGTAAGTTGCTCAACAATTTCTTTTCATTACCCAAAATAGAAATTAAAACTTATACAAGAGTTTAAATTGTATGCTTTATATATCGGCCTATCAATTGTATTATGCATAATTTCTCTGTGAAATACTTATATTGATGATATTCTATGTGATGGGCTAATATTTGGTTCTTGTTAGCAACTGTGTAGGTTACTGTTAAGTGATAAAAGGGTTTCTTTAATTCAGTGGGAAATTCTGTGGTATAAGTAGGCTAGTTATAGATTTTGCATGATGAATTGGTCCCAATTGATGTTGATTTGAACTCATTTAACTGTGGGAATTGATTAAAGGCTGTAGTAATACTGTGTGAGGGAATTGTTACATTAGCAGTCAACTCTTTGCATCATCAGTGGTTGAAAAATGAAATAATGATAGTCATGATATGTTGAGGTTAGTTGCATAATATCTGGCTTGAAATGCATATTGGTGTGTCTATTGTGGCTATTTTTATGATTATAAAGCATGAGCTGATTAATTGCAGACCTGAGTACCTGACTCAAGGTTTGAATGATGGATTTATAGTTGGTTGTGAATTTTACATGAACATAGAGCTTTGTTACAAGTCAGATGCATGGCATGAGTCATATATATTGGCATGTTATTTGGTGTAACAGTAGGAATAATGAGCTGTAGAAGCATTTTATGCATTGATAGCGCTGTAAGAAGGGTTGTTAGCATGGTGTAAGTGTTGTACCAGCCTTTGGTACAGAGATGGTGGCTTCTGTTTGGTTACTGGTACGATTTTTGTGTGGCCAGGGGTATTTCACGAAGAAAATAAGTTCTAGGGGCTTATCTGTAAGCATTGAAGGCCTTAGTTGTACAGAAGTGGTTTTATAAATTTCCGTGGGCTATAGTATAAATTTTGAGGTCTTAAGAGAATTCTATGGGGTAAAAGGTAAAATTGCATGGGTTGTCAGATCGGAATTTGATGTTAGGCTTGACGGATCGGATTTGGATCCATACAAGGTTTGTCGGACCTATTAGTCTATTACAGATCGATCCAGTCAATTGGGTATTTGGGTCAGATTGACAGAATTCGATAAATGGCTTCGTGGGTTTGTATGTGGGCTTTCATTACTTTGACGAGCCGAACTTTATTATGGGCCCAGTCAACAAAAATATATTTTCGGCCTTTAATCGAACTCAATTCCTATGGGCTGACCGATAACTCTGTTAGGCTTCCGAATTAACTAATAAATGGACCCAAATTAAATAAAATTTTGTGGGCTAAGAATTCAGATTCTGTCGAGCTTAAATAAAATTTGGGAATTACTTACCGTAATCCCAAAAATTTAAAAATAATATTAAATTAATATAATATATTAAAAATAATATCAATATAATAATATTTTTTTAAATAGTATCACAAGATCGGAATCCGAATCTCAGATTCCGACGGCAAGAACGGAATCTCGGATTCCGACCTTAGCTAAGATCGGAATCCCGGATTCCGATCTTAGCTTTTTAATTTTTTTATATATTATTTATTTATTTATTTAATTTATTAATTAGTTAAATAATTAGAAAAATAGATAATGTATTGTAAAAATATTGAAAAAATATGGAAAAAATCAGGAATAATTAAACTAAATTTTATATGTAATTTAGTTTTTTTGGGGAAATTTTTTCCTTTAATTAGTTTATTAATTAGTTAATTAATTAGAAAATAGATAATATATTCAAAAAATATTGAAAAAATATAAAAAATGAGGAATAATTAAACAAAATTTTATATGTAATTTAGTATTTTTTTAAAAAATTAAATTTATTTTCCGTTTAATTAATTAATTTAATTTAATATAAATTTAATTAATTTATTTAGTTAAAAAATGAATAATTAAGTATAAATTTTAAATTAATTTACATTAAAATTATAAATTTTTAAACAACCATTTGATATGTGTCCCGGATGTCGTCCTCTGTATATATTATTTTCATATTATATATTAAACAATCATATCGAGTCTCATGATCAAGAAAGCACTTTCTGGATTGCGTTAGAAAGGAATCACACGAGATTGATGTTTTACTGAGACGGAGAAGAAAGACTAAATTCACTTGATTTACTGCATTTCTCTTTTGAATGATTAATTTATGATTTAAAAAAAAATTAGTAGTTTAGAGTTGTTTTTAGGTTTGCAAACTTTCAAAGTGAATTTTGGAGGTCCAGAGAGCGTTTTTTGGCTCCGAAAATGGTCGTTACGGGGTTATACCTCGATAAAACGTGTAGATTGTCACACCCCGCTGCCCCGAGCATGACAGATCCCGCCGCGATTACACGCGCCGCGTGCAGCCGCAAGACTTACCATCCTATTTCCAGCACAATTTACCATGTATTTATTATACTTATGGCAGCAACACTGTCCCAGGACCAACAAAAACAGCTTGTACACCATGTAAATGAAAATTTCAACATTAAATCAAATAACAAAAGAATACACGAAAGCCAGCTATAATTGGGTTCCTAACCATGCAATCTACAGGGCTGGTTCTATGTCAATTCAACTTCCAACCATTCCAATACAATAGACCGCGATTTACCCACGCTGGGGTCTGCCAACGGCCTTACCAATCGATCCATCAAATTTGTACTAATGCTGAGGACATTTACCCCCTCAATCATGAGTCCCGGAACATAAGCGCTTATCTCACAGCCCTTGGAACAACAGTTTATGACGCCGCTTTCCAAAGATACAAATGCCATTTATCACACAATAGTACATCCTTACCATTTCCTTTCCATTCCAATTCAGCCATCCAATAAGAATAACATCCAACATGCATGTCATTTACTTACCAATTCCTTTCCTGTCCATAATCATGTAATATATCAATTCATATATGCAAATTACATGCAAATCATGCACAAACAGTCAAACAACATGCATACATATATATACTTTTATTTACAGAAACATGAGATTTCGGGCTCAGGTGGAATCCGCACCTTTACACCTATTTACCGACCCGCCGTTGCTTAGGCGTTGCCGTTGCCTCACCGCTCGGTCCCCCGCTTCGTGTCCTGCGGAGTCTGGTTCACATACACAAAACCCGTGCGTTACAACCATGCATAACTAGCACCTATCTCATGCTGTTTCATGGGCAACTCACCAGACATGACACCGCTACATGGCTGGTTTGCGGTGGAAGCACCGTTTCTAGCGCCGCACAGTCTTACGTTGCTCACGCAACTACACCGTCACTTGGCCATGCTACTGTCCTACCATGCTCATGCTCTCTACATGCATGTGGGCTGTTAAGACATGGTCACCGGACACTAGTTGACACCGCAACATGGCTGGCCAACCACGCAACAACACCGTTAGAGAATGGTTCGGTATGGCAGCCACAAACTCGACTTGGCAGCAGCCCCTGCCTCTTGCTTGGCCTGGTTTGAGTGATTTACATGCTAAACCATACATTATACCTTGCTCTCGACTGTCCCAGCTATCCCGCTATGATCCCGGCTAGTTGTTTCACCTTCAAACTCATTCAAACAGCACTATAGATGGTCAGTTTTGGGGCTGGTAATGGCCTATACGAAATTTCCCAAGGTGAGGGACTTATGGCTGGGGAGGGACAGCTCAAGAGGTGGGAGAACAGGTGTCAACAGCCCCTCCTTTTCCTGGTCCAAGCAGCTGCTAGGTGTCCCTAAACTAGGGGCTGGTCAAAGGCAGCTTGGACTACCTTAACTGGACACCTCCATTAATCCAACCCACTGGATCATTGTTGCTACTCACTGGACACATCCATTACATGCTGCCCAAAATGCTAAGTACATAATACACACTTGGGGAAGCGGCCTAAACACCGTTCTGACTTACGGTTTCTGACCGATAGCTAATGCAACACGCTTTGGCCAATCCAACAGCCATACTTTGGGTCCCTGTTACAAGTTATTTTCCATGCTAAATTGCCTATTTACATGATGCATGAGATGCTTTACAACACATGCAAGGCTGTTTCGTGGCCAACCGTCAACACTGCGTGACAAGCGCCGCTGCTGGCCACGCTTGACATGGCCGAAACACTGTATGGTCATGGGCCAAAACTGTTGTATCTCACATAGATCTCGTCGCCAGCTTTCCGGAATGTGCTCGTTTGCGCCAAACGGACCTTCCTATCAAAAGTTATGTCTGTTTAAAGTTTTAATGTTCAAGTTATGCCTTTGTATCCCTACAAATGCAGAAAGGATTAATAAAACTTTGAACATTCTGAAAGAATTATGCCTTTGTATCTCTGCAAATTCTGAAAATTTATAATCCTTTCTAAATGGTACAATTCATTTAATTAAATAAGTTATAAAAATTTATATTTTAATTAAATAAATTAATAAAAATAAAAATAAATTTAATTTTCAAAAAAATACTAAATTACATATAAAAATTAATTAAATTATTCCTGATTTTTCCATATTTTTTCAATATTTTTACAATATATTATCTATTTTCTAATTATTTAACTAATTAATAAAATAAATAAATAAATAAATAAATAATATATAAAAAAATTAAAAAGATAAGATCGGAATCTCGGATTCCGATCTTAGCTAAGGTCGAAATCCGGGAGTCCGATCTTGTCGTCGGAATCCGGGATTCCGATCTTGCCGTCGGAATCTGGGATTCCGATGTTGTGTTACTATTTAAAAAAATATTATTATATTGATATTATTTTTAATATATTATATTAATTTACTATTATTTTTTAATTTTTCGATACCGTAATCAACATTCTGTGCAATCAAGCAATCAGAGCGCTAACGCTCTCACCCTCATCCTCACCCCTCACACGCGATTTAATCACGTCCTCTGTACGCGTCCCCTCTGATCTCACGCAACTACTTGCGCCTTCCATCCTCCGCCTCCCCTCACGTCCATATTTCCTCACCTCTACCTCCGCCTTGGCCTCCGCCTCATGTCAGCCTCTCCTTCGCCTCGCCTCCGCCTCTCATCACGTCCGTCTTTCCTCTCCTCTGCCTCCGCCTCATCTCAGTCTCTCCTTCGCCTCACCTCTCCTCCGCCTCACCTCAGCCTCTCCTCTCCTCCGTCTCACCTCCACCTCCGCATCCCCTCACTGCTCCCTCTCCTATACCGATCATATCTGGTTGAGGAAGAAAGAAGTAGAAATTGAGAATTATAAGAAAAGAAAAGAGATTTAGATCTAGTTCTGTTACAACTTGGGAGTAACTAAATTACTATAAGGGATGAAATTAATCAGTATAGAGAGTATCTAATATGTATAAGAGAGTAAATAACATTCATATCTGATTCTATTGTTTTTTTGGAGTAACTAAATTACTATAAGGTAAGAAATTGATAAGTATAAGAGAGTATCTAATATATACAACAGAGTAAATAATATTCATATCTGATTCTGCTGTTGTTTGGGAGTAACTAAATAGCTACAAGGGAGTAAATAACTAGTATAAATAGAGTATCTAATATGTATAAAGGAGTAAATAACATTTGGAACTGATTCTACTATTGTTTGGGAATAACTAAATAACTATAAGGGAATAAATAATTAGTAGTAAAGAAATATTTAATACAAGTGAGGGAGAAATAATATTCATACCTGATTTTGCTGTTGTTTGGGATTAACTAAATAGCTATAAGAGAGTAAATAACTAGTATAAAAGAAATATCTAATATATATAAGGGAGTAAATAACATTCAGAATTGATTTTACTGTTGTTTGGGAGTAACTAAATAACTATAAGGAAGTAAATAATTACTAGTAAGGGAGTATTTAATAAAAGTGAGGGAGTAAATAATATTCATTTCTGATTCTGATAACGACATGGTTGGACTGGGCGACGGGAGGGCTGGGCAATGACGACGGGAGGGCTGCGCGACGGCGATGGGAGGCGGAGGGTGAGGGTGAGAGGTTGAAATGAAAATGGAAACTATCGAATGGAACTGGAGCGTACTTACCTAAAATGGGTTTTGATTGCGTGATTGCCTGAAGCTCTGATTGTAATTATCAGCTCCGGTAGAACTAGAATAAGGAGGGGAACTAGACCTTGTTCTAGTTCGTGGGTTTGCCAAACATAACATGAGTATGACCAACAAAACAAGAACAATACTGTGACAAATAATTTAGACTTTCTGATCCCGCAAAATAAAATGACAAATTTTATTATATTTTCTTATTTATATTTCTGCTAATGATTTTCTGAGTTTTATAATCCATTTGTTTTTATTTATTTATGATTTAATACTTTTATTAATAAAAATTAATTTATTTGATAATGACCATTGAATAAATAATTAAATAAATAAACAATGAATATTTCAAAATTAATATGGGATTCGTTTTTTAAAAGTAAGTTAGTATGTTATATCTTAATAATTATGTTTTTTTGTTATATCTTAATAATTATGTTATATCTTAAAATTAACAGATTTTTAAAAGTAAGTTAGTATGTTATATAAACAATGAATATTAACAAAATTAATAATTTACATCATAATCGAGTTGATAATGAATATCTTGACATCCTGTCCATTTGATTTTTTCCTGTTGATCATATCTGGTCCGTTCCGCGCATTAACCATAATCAATGTTTACTCTGCATCATAGGCATAGCCCTTCGATCCAGTCTCTTCTTCTCTTTCGATGGTTTCTCCATTAGCGCCTCCTCTTCAACTCGATCGATCTATCTCCATCGTCTCTCTGAGTTGCCTCTCCAATGCGTTATATGGACCGCTCTTCGTTCATCTCTTTCTTTTGCCTTTACAAATCTAGCGCCACTTCTCCCTCAACCCTACTCTCCTCCTTTCACCTCACTTTCCAATTTTTCCTCTCAGCCCCTATCCCTTCCAATAATAAGTATAGAAAGGCGGCGCAAGAAGACACGCAGGAAAAGGGTAGAAAAAGATCCCCTCCATGTGCACCTTCCAACCCAAGGATCCAGGTTACCGAATTTCAATTTTTTTGGCTTTAATTTTGAAAAAAAAATTATATTTTTATTCTCTATAATTGAAATTGAATTATTTTCTTTGTCAAAAATTCATGCTTTGGAAAGTCGTGCAAGTGTGCAACTATCTCTTTTGGTTACACATCAAATATGGATTTGATTTTGTTAATGTGGTATAGTTCATCTCTCTCTTTTGCCTCTTACAACACGTCAAGGATCATATAAAATTGGTTTGATTGAACTCACGATTCATCTCCCATTTATAACATTCAATTCATTCTCTGAAGTTTTTTCTTATAATTTGTTTAATTAGATAACTTAAAGCGAGTGATTTTGTAAGTTGAGGTCATTTTCTATAATTTTGCTATTTGAACTTCTTTACTAGCTAATTTTATATCACGGATTTGAAATAACAAATACCATTTGGGAATTACAAAAATTGAATTTCAACTCTATATTTCCGATTTGAAATCAGCTTAGTTCTGCACGCTAGCGACTATGATTGCTGATTGAGGTGGATTTTTTGCATATCAATCGATTAGCGATGAAAGAAATCAAAACTAAGGATGCTGGCAAGGCCGATTCCAAGTAACTTAAGCTTTCTTTCCTATCTAATTTGAAGACATGTAGCTTCTTTTTAAGAAATTTTACTGTTATTGATTGAATTTTGCAGGAATGCCATGAAATAGATTTGATATTTTAGAAGAGAGCAAATATCATGATTGAGGCATTGAGCTAGGATCTCATTTTCCTGTGAAATATAGTCTTTTTTTTTTCAAAAGTTTGACAGCGGCTGTCAGTGAAATATAGTCAGATTGCTTGAAGATAATGATGCGTTGCATGATACAGTGGTTGTGGATTTGTAAATCTTTGTTTTTTAGTGTTGACTATTGTTTGTTTGATTTTGTGGTTGATAGGCTCAGTGTTTAGAAAAAAAAGGGAAGGATCCTAGCAAGGGTGTTAAGATCAAGAGGCCCTCCTTATGTCTTCTTTGTCTTTATGTAAGCACTTTTAAAATCTAATTAGTTCATTATAACAGCATTGTTCTGATGTAAGCACATATCTTGATGATGTAATTAGGCATTGGAGAGGAGCGTATATTGGTCTATACAAGAACCATTTTAAATTTGACAACTTTTTCCCCTTTTTCTTCAAATATTTCATCTCATATATGATAGAAAATATTTTTCCATTCGGTTCCGTGTTTTTCATGTTATAATAATCTTCATTGTCAATTTACTAAGATGCATGGACAAATGTCAAAAGCAGTAGATCAAATTTTCTGTAATGTAATAGCATCAGTGCTCTGGGCACTTCATTGTTGGTACTGTAAACAAGTTAAGCCACACTACATAATATAATAGTTAGTTACAAAGTGAATAATAGTTAGTTACACTACATTGTATAGCATGATGTAATAAAATAGTTAGTTACAAAGTGAACCACAATGAGCTAAACTTCAATTAAAGTTAACAAAAAAAATTGAACTTTTGCTTCTTCTAAAGAGGGATTAAGCAGAGCATAATATTAAGCTAATAAAGCATCTTATTTTTTCTCCTCGATCTTGCCCGGGTTAAATGCCCATCTTTCACGGACCTGATTTTTCATCGTGACAAGTGTGGATAGTGATGGCAGGGTACGGTTTTATTCGTGCTAATCCAGATTGTTCTTAGAGTTTGGCATTTTGTTTGGATTGGATCACAGTATTAACTTTTATTTGTGCTAATTCCAATTCTGCTATTATTTCATGGCCCAAAAGTACTCATACGTGATATTTAGTCCAGGAGGAATAAGTGAGAAATAAAGTTAAGAAATAATAAATTGTTAAAGGATGTGATATATAGTGGATTTTCCAGTTTTGATGTACATGGTGGATTTGTCAGTTCTTTATAATTTATGGGTCTTCAATTTCTCTATTGTTTGGTTGTAGATTTTAGGATGTGGTGGTGTGCTTTAATTCCGTCAGCTGTGCAAAAATACTGGAACCGTTATGGAATGACAAACCATTTGTTCCTCAACATTTGGCATATACATTTCAAAGCTGACCACCATTAAGTGCCAAAATTAAGGTTGTATTTCAAAAAAATTGAAGACATTTTAATGACGTACAAATAGAAGTAAACTGAAATAGGACAATTAATGACCAATACATGATTAATTGCAAGCAATGAATCTCTCACTTTGATACTGAAAGTAATTGCAAATAGCATTAGGCTTTTGGATGGTTTTTAATGGCCATATTTATTATTACTGTGATAGCTATTAGATTGAATAAATGAAAAAGTAATATTAGACAACACTGACTTGAAGGTTCACGCCATTTCATCCCCTTTCATTTTATTATTACTTTCCTGTGCAGAGCATACTTATTCTGTATTGTGCTTTTCTTTTACATGAAATTTTATACTGCAGAGTGCAGAGGTCTCAGATTAAGGGATACCAATTTTAATAAAGATTATGAGGTCTATACAATGGTGAAATTTGGCACTTTATGCAGCATCACAACGGTTAAAAAATAATGTTTTTCCTTTGTCATTATACTGGTTTAAGTAGTATATTAATATATGTTTTATATTGCTTAATATTTTCACAACTGTTATACACTTTTTTAGGCAATATCAATCATGGTACATGAATAGATGACAATTTCATAGGTTATGGTTCTGGATCAATTTCAGAAGGTGACAGCTAACATGTGGCAATGCATAAAAGCATATATGCAATTGAGAATAAGGTATATACAAATTTATGAATGTAATTTAAAAAGATGTTCTGCACTTCCCTAAGATTTCTGATTTATTTTGAGACGTTACTGCTGCATAGATGGCATAATATTTGAAAAGTATCCAATTAATTAAGATACGTTACTGGTGTAGATTTGAAAGGTCATTTTGAATCCCAAAAGGTGCTAGGTTTGCATGCCAGCTGTGTTTAATATTGGAAAATATTTTGATCTTTCAAAAAGATATTGAGGATTGATGGAGCGTATTGATTGAAAATATTGAAGGGGGGCGCATCTAAACATCTAGATTAATGGGTGATCGAAGATCAATAGAAATTTTTAGAATGTAATTAATGGAATTAATACCGTGTCTCAAGTAACGGAAAAAAAAGAAAACGATATAGACTGCTTTATTTACTTTGTTATTATCATTGAATTAAACTGGATGGGCACTCAGTGAAAAACACAAAATTACCATAAAATAAATCGTAATTTGAACTATGTGAAAATTACTGTATCGAGCGAAGCTCTATGTTCAACCCTAGTATAATATAAAGAACGTCCTTGTAAGTATTATAATCTAAAAATAATAATATTTTTTTACAAGTATTTTTTCATTCAACTTGATTATCTGCAGCAATGAGATTCTTTATTTGAGCATTTTTTTTTTGGTTGAACTGATATATTCTTTTGCCCAATTGAAATTACAACGCGTTTGATTTGCGTAACTCGGATATATCGTAATAATCTATATGTAAAATATTATTTGGGTTGAGTTGAGTTATAGATGAATCAATTAAAAAAAAATTTCAACGTGATACAGTTAGATTGAATTAAAATTTTGGTTAAAAACCCGTCCATTAGTACACCTTACTTTTGGCTCCGTTTGGATGGATTCTTCTCGGAATAGGGAATAAGAAACAATCACTTTTTACTAATAAATTTATTTCTAATCATGCAAACTCTTCACAAAAGTTACACACTTCCCAATAAATTTATCTCTTCCCAATAAATTTCTTTCTTTCTTCTTTTTTTCTACCTTATTCTCAACGCATCCAAACGGAGACTTTGGCCATTCAATGCCCAAAATTTAATCAATTTTCTGTGATTTCACTGCTAGTTGTGAAATGTGAACTTATCTCCTCGTAACCTGCACCACCAATTGTATCACATTTATAACATTTTACACTATAGTAGCAAGAATGCAAGATCATCCCCACAAACCGCATATATAATTATGTTGTAGCGGGGACCATTACCTTTTTAACAGACATAACATAACCAAGTGTTTATTGTTGTTAACGGTTTTAATTAGACATTCCAGCTAAGCACTTGGCGTTTTCTTTAGAACATGAATATCATGTGCTTATTACACATTTAACATTTTACCGTTTTGAGATCCTTCAATGACCACATCTTTTACTTTTTGTGCCTTTCCAGCTGGTCTTTTGTCGTCACATTGCTAAATTATTGTGTCCAAATGCAACACTTGTATCATGATGAGGTCCATGTTGGTTAATGCAACTTATTATGACTAAACCAGAGTGGAATTATATACTCCCTGAAAATGGTAGCTAGTGGCGTCATTAATTTGCTTATCTCTTAGAGGCCAAATCACATCACATCAGAGTAAACAGTGAAACTTGAAATGAACCATTACCACTAGATCGCTAGCTAGGTCCCATCACTACATGATGATAATATGAACAACATCAACTTGTCATAGTATGCGACGTATGATGAAAAATAATAATAATAAAAAAAAAACTGAACAGGGGTTGTAAAGCTAGTAATTAGTGAAGGAAAATCAATCTTACTGTCCATGAACTTATTGCAATATTCGAATGTATTAAATTTGCTCGGGTACATCACTTTTAAGTCAAAAATTTCTATCCTCATATTAATTTTGGAGGTAGACTTATCAACGAGTCTATCAATCGCGATTATATCTCAAATTTCGAGATCCTTACGATCATTCTAAATTGTTAAGTGCATTCTTCATATTGAAATTTCTTTAGAGATCATTATTTTTTAAAAAAATATTTTATAAAATTCTTAATCAACATGATTCTAGACCCTCCAACAACAACGATTATTAACAATATGAAAAATAAAAAAGTTTCGAAAAAAATATAAAATTTGATCTCCAACAACAACAATATTTCAGAATGGCCGTTAAAACTTCAACAATTGAGGTATACATAATGGCGGCTGACATACATAACTGATTTTAATCTACCTCTTAATTTTGAGCATCTAATGAAACAAAAAATGATATAAGGAAACTACATATATACATAAACAGATGTACTTTTTTTTTTAGTTATAATCTTAAAATCTGATGACAAAATTAAAGGGGATGATTGATGTTTAGTCATTTGTTATTATTGCTACATATATATCATGGTACGTACATATATACAAGTACAACAATGTTTTCAACAGAAAACGGCATCGTTTTTCATAAAAATATATAGCATCCATTTCATCAAATAAATAATTATGGCCGTCTCTAAATTTTTTTAATTGTGTGTACTGAGACTCACATTTAATTAAATACAGAATTTTGCTGTCTTACATATGACGATTATGCTGAATATTATAGAACACGAGACAAATCCTTTAAATATATTATGTAACGTACCTTTCTTTAATAAGAACGTCATGATAGATTATACGAAGTTACAACCATCTGCTTAATAAATCTGAAATAAAAAAATTCTTCAAACATTCTGCGTGCTTAGATATAAAACAACTTGAAGTCTACGCATCATGAAGTTTAATTAACAATTCAACATATAAATTTTGTGTGTTTTAGTGCTGAGTAAACCGATCATTCACCTACTTTCTACTGAAAAAAAAATTGAAATTTTTATTATTAAAATGATAGTAGACAAAGCTCCCTATATAATTTTTCTTTATCGACAATATCTGCTCCGAATTTTTCCCTGTTTGGTACTTTGCAGCACACTTCGTATTAAAGTCACTTTGCAAATTATCAATTTTTATTAGGTGGCAAAAGAACTAATAGATTCCTATTGCTAATGTCGGAGGGCTACAATGATAAAAAAATTCATGAGAATTTACACATACAAAAACAAATCTAGCAAATCACACCATTATTAAATTTGCATGAAGCCTCGTGGAAGCTCGACGTGCACTAGAGTAATGTGGTCTACCAAGATTATATTAGTGGCCATTTTCCTAAATTACAATTAAGAGAATCTAGTTTCCCTCAGTCGTCCTTACGAAACTCAGTATTTACATATTTATAAAAAAATGAAGTTATTTCTCAGGCTTTGATATGGATGAAACAATTTCCAAAACGTTTATCACTTAATTAGCATGTGATATCATATTTTGCTAATAAATTAAGCAAATGACTTATCGTTACAAGTCCTACATTTTATAATCAGCTGTTTGAGGCCTTTATTAATTGATCTAGAAAAATAAATTACAATAATATATCTTTCTTACTCCAATCGACAAATGTTTATCCATTTAATTGTTTCAAAGGGACGCAATTTTTTTACATGTTAATAAATAGGAATTTGGCATCTAATCAATTCAAAACTTTTGATAATTAGCTGTTTCAGATTTTACTTTTGAGGGCCGTTTCAGACTTCAGTTAATCAGTCAACAAATACATTTTACAAGAATATAAATTTTTCTCAATCCAATTCCCAAATGATCGTCATTTAATTGCTTCAAAAGGGCAAAATATGAAAAAGCCTAATTTGACATGTTATGAGGGCCTTATGCAAAAATGTTATTTCCGATCAATTTGTCTGATCAATAGCGCATATTACCCAAAATATTCTCTCATCAGGAGCGATATTAATGTGGCCGTCCCTCGCCTAAACAAAATAAACAAAAAAAAATAAGTAAACATGTGACCCCGACGGATGTAAATCGTTTAAAATTGAACGGTCGAAACAACACAAAAATTGTTCCACTGGAGACGCGGCGGTGGTCAGGAGTGGCACAGACTCCAACTAAAAGTGTACAAGTGTATAGAGACCCATGGGCACTTCGCCATTGAGCCAATTAGAATATCCCAAGCATGTGTTAAATTCCGGGTTTGTTTCCCGAGGCACCCTATAACGTGGCACACATGTAGCTTTTGCATGATAACACTAGCATGCACACTTCGCCACGTATCTGTGGCTCTGTGCGGTGGCGTTCTTCCGCAACCACAGTATGGGGCATTACTCAAAGACAAGTCTGCACTCTACAACATATAGCATAGGCTAGTTCTCGCGTGTACTTGCAGTATGGCCCTTGTTGATTATGCATTTTTGGACGGGGAATGATGACAAACAAAAAATTTGAGAGGGTAATATCTACGGCTCCGTCTGGATAAGGTGTGGAAAGAAGAGAAAAATAAAAGAAGTGAAAAGAAGTATTAAAAAGTGTGTAATTTTGTGAAGAGTTTGAATTATTTATAATAAATTTATTTCCTTATTCCTTCTTTTCTTCTTTCCAAATAAAATCTAAACGGAGTGTATATGACAATGAATGTTGTTGATTACAATTGTGTTTGGCAAAGGTGTGAATTAGAACAAGTTTTGTTCTAATTTTTATTTTAATTTCATAATTTCATGATCTTGTTTTTTTGTTCATGTCATGTTTGTATTTGTGAGAACTAGAAACAAGACACTTATTCTTCGTTCTTGACACATCCAAATTAATTAAGTGATAAACGTTTTAGACACTTCTTAATTCATATCAATGCCTGAGAAATAACTTGATTGTTATAAATATGTAGATACTGAATTTCATAAGGACGATTGAGGAAAACTAGATTCTCTTAATTGTAATTTAGGAAAATGGCTAACAATATAATCTTGGTAGACCACTTACTCTAGTGCACGTTGAGCTTCCACGAGGCTTCATGCAAATTTAATAATGGCGTGATTTGGTAGATTTGTTTTTGTATGTGTAAATTCTCATGAAATTTTTTAATGAACGTTTTAAAAGTGGTTCTAATCACTTCTTAATCCACATTAAGAATATGATCTAAACATTTTAAGAATAAAAATTTAATCTGAATGTTGGATCACTTAAAAATAACATTTTAGATCCAAAAAACTTATTTTTGATCGTTTAGGAAAAATATTTTTTACTCTAAATAACTAATCTTAATTTTATTCTTAGACTATCAAATGCCACCGTTGTTCATAAAGAAAATAGTATACATAAGTCATTTTTTTTCTAGCTAGTTGTTCAATTGTTTTAGTATATATGATGGTTGTCATCAATTTTATATTATAAATAAGATATTAAAATATAAATTTATAAAACCAAAACACATTAATTGAATGTGACAGAAAATATTTATTTGCAAATTATTCTGACGATTTAACAATTAATTAATTTAACATTGCTGACATGCATCATTCCCGCAAAATATGAGTGGATATGATTTATGTTTTAGTAATAATCAAATGATTTCAACTTGCAAGTTGTCTTAAAAAAGATTTTTAACTGATAATAATGCTTAACTTGCAATTAATAATTCATATTATTGTATGTCTAAACAATGTCCCTTAATGCCACTATCTTATGTAATAAACAAACTCTATACTCGATAATATATTTCAAAATTATTTTTAATTTTTAAGTTTTATAATTAATAAAATTATCAGTAATATTGTCAAGATACTGTATTACTACTGCTCTTCATTTTAATTTATGGCCGTTGAAAAAACTTTTACCAATTTGAATTTTTACAAGTACCAATTCAAAAACTCGCCGTTGACCCCACCCAGGCTCCTAATGGCGGTCCCACCCTCTGACCTCTGTCCCCGCGTCCAATATCCAGCCTGTAATGCTCCCCTTTGACTGCACTACACGACACAGCACCAACTTCTCTCCAGCTATATATAAGCAGCTCCTTTCTCCTTCCTCCAAATCAACCAAAACAAACCCAAGTCACTCTCGAGTCTCAACTCTCAAGTCCTCTGAATTATTAAACACTTTAATTAATCAACATTTTTCGTTACTAACAGTAACAATGGGCCAATGCACCTCCGCTCAAGCCACCTCACCAGCAACCGTCAAGCTGATCCTGCCCGATGGCGGTCTGCGGGAGTTCTCATGGCCGGTCAGACCGGCATACATTCTCGGCAAGGACGAACAAGCATCCTTTGTCTGCGACTCCGACACAATGGAGATCGATCAAATTGTCACGGCAACGGCTGCTGACAAGGAGCTGAGACTCGGGCAGATCTATTTTGTATTGCCGAGATCGATGCTGAATCGTCCTCTCAAGGCCGAGGAAATGGCTGCATTGGCCGTTAGAGCGAGCGGTGCTCTTGCTAAAGTCAGTGGCAGCAAAAAAGGTCACAAGGGGACGGTGGCTCCACTTGTGTTTGAGATAGAGGAGGAAATCAAAGAGGAGAAGAAGAAAGGTGGAGAGAGGAAAAACAGAGGAAAGGGACGAAAGTTTGCTCCCGGATTGAGTGCTATTCCTGAGTGAGATTGATTGAAACGAACCATTCTCGACACAAAGGAATTGAAGAAGGAAAAAATTAACACCAAGAAGCTGTGTTGAACAAGAAGCACCATAGATCAGATTAGTGAGATCTGAATTGAATGATGATTGGATTAGAGAGATTGTGGGACTTGTGCGAGGTTTTATGATGCCATTGTTCCTAAGAAAAACTGTAGCTGTGGCAGCTGATGCCCAGAAAATTAAATTTGGAAATAAAACAAGAAAAAAAATGTACAGGAAAATTCATATGTTGAATTAGTAATATTGATTCTCCTTTTGATTAAATAGCTCCTGTTTACACGATGCGACATAATAATTAGCATACAGTGCGTTATTGAAATTTCCACAACGATAATTGTTCCAGTTCAATCTGGACCGTTGATTGAATCCTAATTAACGGTGATCTAATTCTAAACGAAGAAAAGAGCGACTACATAAAACACGTGATGCATTGTTTCATTTTTTTTTCTTTTTCTTTTTTGAGTTTCAAATTGCTTGCATTACCTTCCCCACTGCTTCCACCTCTGGCTTTCTAGCTGGCTTTAACTTGCTCTTGTCCTTTTGCTCTTCCTTTGGTATTAAGCATTTGTACTTGATGCAACACTTGCTAAAGCTGGTACCAAATTAAAGTAGGCATATGTTAGTACTTTTTCCTTGGTCAGTTATTTTTTTTAAATAATAAAGTTCAATCTGCTATCATATCATAAATAGATGCGAATGCGATCAGGTCATAACTGCGATGTGCAATTTAGTCTTTTATTTGATTGAAAATAGACGATTTAATTCGCATTTATAACTATAGTTTGTGGCCTGTGGATATGACCTCATGTCAATTGTCATTCACCACTCTGTTTAGTAGCATACAGGGTGTGTGTTGGTTGGGTGTGTGTTGGTTGGAGTGGGAATAAAGAATAAGTCTTTTTTATTTTTTATTTCGATAAAAATCAAATAACTAAGGAATAGAAAATTTGAACTTATTCCGGCCCTTATCCATATTCTAACAAAATCAAAGAATTTGAATAAGGAATAAAGAATAAGCTTTTCTCTATTTCTATTTTCTATTCCCACTCCAACCAAACAGTGGGAATTGTTTCACTGCATGTCATCATTTGTCTCTCATGTTTTCAGACTTCTAAACATAAAAAGAAAATTTTAATATGATTTACAAACCAAAGTTCTTAATTATTAAATACATAAAGAGTTCACGACATCATTATTTACAGCTGAAATTCTAGATCAACTTCTTGTTCATTTGTCATAAAGAGTTACAGCTGAAATTGTTAAATGCATAAATTTTTTTTGTAATATGATTTACAGCCCAAAGTTGTTAATTGTTAAATACATAAAGAGTTCATGACAGCATTATTTACAGCTGAAATTCCAGAGCAACTTCTTGTTCATTTGTAATAGCATTAGAGCCAAAGGTTTTACATTTGAATTCTATAGTACGGTACATCTATTATGAATGAATGTTTCAATTTATTTATTTTTATATTTTTTATATGTTATGGCTGTAAACATATCATCGTCCCAACTTAGCAAATTCATCCATACACACCCTATCCTAATACCCGAGATAATTTACATATTTCAGTCATATTAATCGTAAAAGAAACAAAAAGTTTGCAACTTAAACATAAAATGTATAAAATATAAAAAAAGGCATAAGAAACCATATATTTGTTGGTCTCGTCATTAAAGAAAAAAATATAAATACAAAGTATATACAAATAATTATATGTTAATTATTATATAAGGTAACAAATATAAAATAGTTATATACATGTTAAGTTGATAATTATTTTCCTAGCATATTGAATTTTTTTTCTTAAGGGTACCTACCTCATTGAAAAACTAAAATTCCAATCTATACCAACGTTATCGACGCACGGCTTTATACGGCTAGCTAGGGCTGTACAAAAAATAAAAAAACCGTCCGGCACGTTTAACCCGTCTAACCCGATCCGTATTTTAACGGGTTGAAGTTTTAATCGGGTTGGTTCGGATTTCAATTTTAATAACCCGGTTGTATTGGGTTGGGTCATAATTTTGTTGTTGATAAACCCGTACCCGTACACGACCCGTTTATAGTTTATCAAAACATCCTCATCCATCCGTTCGGTTATTCTGAGTCAATGACAAATTTACAATATCTATTCTGATTCATTACTATTAGGCATTTATTAGCGGCAACCCTAATCCCAACTCCTGCACGATGCCTCGACTCCTCCCATCCCAACCTGGATTTGACGATTTCCTTCAAAGCTCAAGCCACGTCATAATCTTACTTTCACGAGGCCTCAAATTACTTGTTTGAATAACTGTTTGAATAAATATCTATTTATACGGAGCTAGTGTTATTCATATGTTATCAATTAAAATTATATATGCTTTACATGAACTTTTAGGGTAATAAAATTAGCACAATTTACGAGACAAGTTAATAATATCGTTCATATAGTATTATAATTCTTACCATAAAGAGTGTTAGAAAAAATTATCATAAGGTAATAAAACTAGCACAGTTTATGAGGTAAGTTAATAATATCGTTTAATTTACTAACATTAAACTACATATTTAAAAGTATTTTATATGTTATGTGCTACTTATTTTTTTTTGTAGAATTGAAATTACAACCCGTTTAACCCGCATAACCCGTAATAATCCATACATGAAAAATCTGTTAGGTTGGGTTGAATTACGGGTGGGTCAACTAAAATTTTTTTTTAACCCGGTACAATTAAATTGGATTGAAATATTGCTAAAAAATTACAAATTCGTCCGTTATACAGCCCTACGGCTAACAATCGAATAAACAGACAAATACGCCACATCTGCGTAAATTTCAATAAATTTTGTTTCTATCTATCTAAATTAAATAGAGAAAAAAAAACAGAGACATAAATGGTAAGGTTGAAACCGGACAATAAAATCTCTTTACTGTTCACACGCATTCACGTGTGGTGAAAAACAACGAGCCAATGATTCAAGTCCATCTGAGCGAGCCACGCGGTCACCCAATGGCCCAGCCAGAATAGCAGAAAAATGAATTCCTAAAAAGGCTAAAACCACTGGTCCAACAAGCAAACAAATTATGCCATTTTCATAATTTCAGCATTGTTGTAGACTTGCATTGCCACATCATTAGACCTGTCAAACGTTAGAGGTGGAAACGGAACAGCCATTTTCGTTTCCGTTCCGTTTCGGTAACGGAACGAAATGGCTGTTTCATTTCCGTTCCGTTTCGGCAAACGTAACAAATTTCTGTTCCGTTTAACGTTCCGCCTCACATTTCCTATTGATTTCAACTCATTTCCGTGTTCCGTTTCATTTACGTTAACAAATTTTGATTCCGTTTCCGTTCCGTTTCTGAAAACGGAACCCATTTCAGCTTTCATTTAATGTTCCGTTTCGGCGGAACAGAAACGGAAACGTTAAAACGTTTCATGTTTGACAGGTCTACACATCATTTCTCATCCTGCCACGCACCCCCTCTCCTGCGTAACCCCATAAATAGATAAACTAAATAATAATTAAGTTCATTTTAATACTACGTTTTTTTTCCGTATTTTCTTCCCCAAGAAATTAATATCAACGTTATGACCGCCTCATCCACCAATCGGTCAATACCATGCCAACCTGTCATGCGTCGTCTCCCCTGCACTGACCGACGAAATCGCCGACTCAAATTCCCACCTGTTTATATACAGACACTGTTCCTTCCTCTCTCCTCCCCAAATTTAGCAACCAATCGAAAAATAGTTGTCACACTTCGAGAAGAAAAACAAAGAAAGCTAAATAAAAAGAAACAAGCTCCAACATTCCCAACCAAGAATAGCTTCTGAAAAGAAACCAAGAAACAATCGAAGAGAGACAGAGACAGAGAGCATTACTGATAGCGAATGGGATCGTGCATCTCGAGCCAATCAGCAAAATCTGCGCTGCCACCTCTGATCACGACGAGGCTGATCCTTCTAAACGGAAGTTTGATCCAATTCTCAAGACCCATAATGGTGTCTTGCGTGCTTGGAAAGGACGAGAAGACATGCTTCGTGTGCGACGCGGATGCAATGGAAACCGGTCGGAATCTCAAGGCGATCGCTGAAGAAAAGGAGCTGAGATTAGGCAAGATATACTTCGTGCTGCCTCGAACCATGCTGAACAGGCCGCTTCAGGGGAAGGAGATGGCGGAGTTGGCAGTCAGAGCAAGTGCTGCGCTTTCCGATGCAGGATCGATGGGTCGGAGAAGTCGACGGGGAATGGTGGCGCCGATAGATTTTGCGGAGGAGGAGGAGGAGGAGGAGGAGGAGAAAGATGTGAAAATAGGAGGCGGCAAGGCTTTTAAATTTGTGCCTCGTTTGGTGGCAATTCCTGAGTGAGATTGTTTCTGGCCGTTGGATGTGTTGATGATTTGTGATTGATTTGGGTTCCGACGATGCTGATTGTGATTGAGGCGCATAAACCTTACTCTAAGTCTTAGCTCGTTGTCGCGTCTGACTGGCGGGACCACAAGGTCATGTCGGTTGAGAATTATTTTCGGGACCTATTTTATTGGGCTGTGGATTGACGAAATTGGGTCTTCAGTTCTGAATTGGGATAATACCAGTTGTTCCTTCGTCTGGTCCAATAACGTCAACCTAAAATTTCATTTTTCTTTTATAATAATTCTTAATTTTAGATTTTTTTATTATTTTGAATGCTGTTTTGAGCAATAAATAATAATGTTAATTCTTTCTTTCCATCTGATCTGATCGTCTGGATATTATCAGAATATTTCTTTGGACATTTAACAGTTGCAGGTTGATGTGGATGCACATTTGTAGCTAATTGCAAGAACAGCTATTATATTACAGATTGCACCAACAAAACTAGATTCTTTTTATTAATATGTTGCCTCAACTCTTACATGTTACTTCAAACAATAGTAAAGAAAAAGACTAAACCGACATCACTTGACAAAATGCATGTCAAATTATTTCAACAAGATGAGCCCAAAAGGGATAAAAAAAAAATATGCAAAACCGGTACAATGAGATAATCCATAATTAATTACATCTCAGACTTAATAGCAGCAACAAGGTGATCATAAGATTCAGACCATGCTTCCTTCAATTCTTCAGACCACATGTATGGCACTGCCTCCTTTATGGTCTCAAGCAGTGCAAACTTGAGTACCTGCGCGCGTAAAATAAGTACACATTACACAACTGATGCAAGTAATTTCTCGTAAGATGTTAGAGAAATGCAAGCAAATGTAATTTGACACAGAAATTTTGAATACCTCAAAGTGCACGTCAGCAACTCCGGCCTTGAAATGAACCGAAGCCAAATGCGGAACTGATGTGTTAGCACCCACATTAACCCTTCCTGTCTTTCTCAGTTGCGTGGCAGCCTCACATGTCTGCATAATTTTGCAGGTTCTTATTAACAGATTATATATCACATCAAATGTTTGCAGCTTATTTATAAAACTTTTAAAAGTTAGAACTGCCACATTCCACAGAAAATTATACCATAACAAAGACCGACATGGCATGAGCCTTCAGCTTAGGATTCTTTTCAAGTGGCAGAGTCGAGTCACGCAAGAAAGAGAACCTCTTTGCTGCCGAAGGAATAATCTCAAATAACCTGTCTCATGTGAGCATGGCAAGTAACAAAAGATAACTGAAATTGTACAAACAGTAGAGGCATCATACTTCATCTACAGCAGAGCATAAGGAAGTAATTCCATGAATTAAATAAATTAAAGTTGATTTGATATTAGGCTTTTACCTCAAGAAAAATTTTAGAGCAAAAGTAGGGGCATCATCCTTCATCTCATTCCATGAGCTCACAACAAGGGCTTCTTGCTTGGCAGTAATAACCATTTTTACCCTTTTGCTTTTACTTGGCTAATTCTTGAAAGGAATAGTACTTAAAAAAAGGTATACTATTTCTTTCTTATCTTTTATCTGAAAAGATGCATGAAATAAGGTGCTTATATAGGCCGTGGAATGCTCTTATTAAACAATTATACAAATACGGTCAAAAAAGCATCACATACGTGGGTGGCATTATATGACAGAAAAAAACCATTTGTAAAATGTAAGATGCATTATCTAAAGAATCCAAGAGAAACCAGGGCTATGAATCTATTACCAAAACTGCTGGCTGTTTGTAAGTTTTGATAAGTGGCTGTGCTTGAGATTGGAACTAGAAAAAAGAAAAAAATAAGGAAAGAAAATAAATTCCTACATAAAGAATATTTTGTCTATAACTATCATGATCACTTTATTTTAATATTTTGTCTATAACTATCATGGTCACTTTATTTTCACAGTAGTTTTTACATATGGAAAATCAAAACCTTTTATGGACAAAATGGAGGTGACTGCTAATTTGTTTACAACAAACCAAAGCTTAATTGTTGTGGCATACTTTTCTGACTCAATCCGTGATGGAAGTTTTAAATTACTTAAACATTAAAATAATATAATTCTCGAACATGCAATTAATGAAAACAAAAATTAGCACTATGCTATCGGCGCACTGAAATACGATAATACGATATTGATACCTTCTGTACTGGTAGGTTGGACTATGGATTGATACAATCTGGTCATCAGAAAACAGTGGTAACTGGTAAATATGTCCGTACATAAAAACATCTCTACTGTGGGAGGCTAAATACCACTGTAGCATGCTTGATAATCACAAGGATAAAGAAAATAATTTAATTCTATTAACAGTACTTAATTGGCGACCACAGAATTTTAAATTATACTAAATTATATATATAATTTATCGAAAACATAAAGGACATGACTGTAATTTTACTATTCTAAGTACTATTTTTGTTTGTATTAAGTGTAAATAATATAAAAACTTATCTATACGCAAATTATAATAGAACGGCCACGTACGGACTGTTAGCAATCCTCAATTATTAAGTTGCAAATAAAGAGTCAAAGACATGCAATTCCTGTTTTGGATTTAAAGAAAAGGATAAAAACTGTCATAATCATTATTTTTTTTTATTTTTCTATCTGATAAGCTGGTAAGTTATTGTATATTATATGTAGTTCCACTTTTATTGCCTGTATATAACCAGTTAACCACTTAAGTTTCAGAATTTATAAATCTGAAGATTATGTCCTATTCTGTATATAATAGTGCATGACAGCTTAAATTATTTGCTGAGGAACGACATATACGCATTATGTGAGCGCGCGTGTGTGATATATAGTACAGCAATTTTCATGCCTTGGTGCATTTAGAGGAGAATTTAACAATAAAAGCCACAATTACTAACTAAAATTTACTTTAGAGACAACAAAATTTCTTCTAAAATGAAAGGAGATCACAATTTAGAATTTATTAGGTGGTAGGATAACCAAAGACTCTTATTCAAGCAACAGATTAGTAACATAACCAAGCTGGCGCAAGAAGCAAAATTAGCAGCTGCTGAACCACTTCCTGAATACTTCAAAGAAACTCTCCCTGTCACAGTATCGCAAGCTGAAGTCATCCTTGCGGCGGCAGGCATAGAACTGGATGATGGAATTCGGGCAAAACTGGTCAAAGCCCGTATCATCCCAGGGATCTAATCCCTTAGCAAAGACCTATATGAGTCTTATCTTTTTTTCTTGCTTTATGTCTCCCAATAAAATGCAGCAACTTGTGATAGTCGCCTGTTCTCCTATGGCAATGATAAATAAATTGAATAAATTTACCCGTGTCTCTTTACTTTCTCTCTGTTATCTTCCTTGGATGCTTTGCCAAATGACTTTATGAATTCAAAATTCAAAATATTATGTTGGAATGTTAGAGGCCTGAATGATTGGGATAAAAGGCAAGCGGTTAAACAAACATCAAAACTGGAAATTCCTAATATTGTTTGTTACCAAGAAACAAAATGGTCATGTACCAGTAGCCAACTTGTTAAAGATGCTTGTGGGAAAAGATATAGAGAGTTCTTGGCTGTAGACTCCATCGGTACGAGAGGAGGAATTTTAACATCTTGGAACCCCAACATCATGAGCATTGAAAATTCATTTGCTGCAGCCTACCATCTAACAATTGACTTTGTTATTCTATCGGATGGCTCAAAATTCAGACTTACTAATATATATGGACCCTCTTCTCAAGACAGAAGGGAGGCGTTTCTAGATCAGCTGAAAGGAATTGCGCCCTCTGACAATCTACCTTGGATCCTATGTGGTGACTTTAACCTAACCTTAGATCCGGATGAGAGAACAAACCCAACCTACAACCAAAGGGGAACCACAGATTTTGCAAACCTAATAGACGAACTTGGACTATTAGACTTGCAATTAGAAGGCAGATCATTCACTTGGTCAAATCAAAGGCTTTCTCCTTCACAGGCAAGACTAGATCGCTTCCTTATTAACCAAAACTTTTCTAAGTCCTTCCCAAACATTACTCAAACACCTCTGGCCAATACCTCTTCCGACCACTGCCCCCTTCTATGTTCTTTCTGCGTTAACTTTCAACTGTCTAATATCTTTAGAATTGACAATTATTTTTTGAAGATACCGGAGTTTTCAGATCTTGTCCTCAACTACTGGTTTTCAAATGATATAGCAGACATCCCGGGCAAGCTAGCTAAGAAGTTAGCGGGATTAACCCATTTAATCTCACTTTGGAGAAAAGGAAGGCTTTCCAAGCTTGACCAACAGCTTCAGACCATAAGACAGTACATAGAGTGGTCGGATAAAGTTTCTGAAATAAGACAACTCTCTGAGTTGGAGGTTCTAATTAAAACAATGCTAAAAAGAAGATTCACCATCTTGGCGGAATGGGATGAAATAAGATGGAAGCAACGAGCTGCAGTAAAGTGGAGATTGCATGGGGACAAAAATACAGCCTTTTTTCCATGCAATTGCAACTGGACACAAAAGAAAAAATATAATTGAGAAAATACTTTCAAATGGCTGCCATGTTACTGACCAGAGGAGTAAAGGGAGAGCATTCTTTAACTTCTTCGCCTCTTTAATGGGATCGAATTCTGGTAACGACTCAATTCAGGACATTGATTGGTCCATGTTGTATCCAACTCAGAGAGAGATTATACCACAAATTATTGCGCCTATAACAGAAGCTGAAATAAGAAGGGTAATTTCTGATTGGCCGAACAACAAATCACTGAGTCCCGACGGATTAACTGGTGAATTTTTCAAATTCTTTTTAGATGAATTGATACCGGATCTTGTTCTGACTCTCAACAGCGCACTCAGGATTGGATCGCTACACCCCTTAAACTCCTCATACATAGCTTTAATACCAAAGGGTGAAAATCATTCTACTCCAAATGACTTTAGACCGATAAGCATGGTTCACTCGGTACAGAGAATTCTGTCCAAAATACTAGCAAACAGATTCGTCCCTCTTTTAGAAAATCTAGTGGACCAATCACAATCGGGTTTCATACTGGGTAGAAACATTATGGAAAACTTTCTCTATGCTCAGCAGCTCATCACCTTCTGTACCAAGCAACACATACAAGTGGGTATCCTCAAAGCCGATATACACAAGGCCTTTGACACGCTCGATTGGAAATTCATCACAAAGGTACTTTTGGCAGTCGGTTTTCCAAATGAATGGGCATCCTGGATTCTAAATTGTGTTTTACACGGCTCATCGAGAGTGATAGTAAATGATATTGCTGGTAAAAAACTCATTCTCAGACGGGGGGGGGGGGGGTCCGACAAGGGGACCCCATTTCTCCATACTTATTTATCCTGGCATTTGACTTTCTCACTAGATGGCTCAAATCGCTAGCGCGATCCGGAGCTATTCTACTTCCGTTTCCACAAATACAGCCGGCCCTGTTCTATGCAGATGATTCTATCATTTTTCTCCGACCCTGCAGGCAACAAGTGAGATTCATCAAAATTGTTTTGTTGGCTTTCAGACATATTTCAGGGCTTGCTTTAAATCCATCAAAGTCGGACTTGCTGGTCACCGTCGCAAATGATTCTTTGGTAGAGGAATTAGCAGAAGAGATGGGATGCAGAGCCGCTGGTTTCCCAATTAAGTACTTGGGATTGCCGCTTTCAAACAAAAAATAAAAAAAACATGAGTTCTCGAACCTTATAAATAAAATAAAAAAGAGACTAAACTCATGGTCTGCTTCAATGCTTTCGCCTGCGGGAAGACTAGTGTTAATAAACTCATGCCTAACTGCTATGCCGCTGTACTTCATGTCGGTTTTTTTAATCCCGAAGTGGGCCATCAAAGAAATTGACAGAATAAGAATGAAATTTTTCTGGTACGGACCAACAGAGAACTCTAACAAATTAATTATGGTCTCGTGGGAAAAAATTTGCACTCCAAAGAAACAAGGAGGGCTGGGGGTTCTCAACCTCTCCGACATGAACAAGAGTTTACTAGCCAAATGACTTTGGACATGGACGTCCAAAAACAACAGTATGCTAAAAGACCTATCTTTGATTATGCAAGAACATGCACTCTCATTAGTACCAGAACACAGCCCACTAAAAGGTGCACTCAAAAACATTCTCCCAATCTTCAATGTGGCTGTTAAAATTGAACCGGGAAACGGAGAAGAGGTTCTGTTCTGGCACCAAAATTGGGGACAAGGATGCTTGAAATTTCATTTTGCAGATTTGTTCAGCTTTGCTATCCATACTGAAACTACTCTCTCTCAATTTATACAAAAGCAGATTAACAATGAACCTCTCTTTCATCCAAATTTAAATGGCTCCGCCTTGGCAATGAGACAATGGAACGACCTAACACGGCTCATCTCAGAGATCATTCCTCTCGCATGTAGGCAGCCATGCAAGGCAACTTAGACTCTCACTGCTCACGGTGAATTCTCTGTTAAATCCCTCTACGGTTTACTGCAGACACATCCAAAAATAGAATCCAAACTCTCTCCTATCTGGAAATTAAACATCCCACCAAGGATGCGAATCTTCATTTGGCAAATGTTACAGAACAAGATTGCGACATTGGATAACTTGAAAAAGAGGGGTTGGCAAATGCCTAACAGATGTGTGCTATGCCAGGAAAATGAAGAATCTGTCCGACATTTATTCAAGACATGTTCCCTCTTCCTCTCTGTTCTGGATACGTCTGCAACTCGATACAACATATTTATCCCCTTAAACTCCTCTGATACTGCAGATTTTCTTACTGACAAATCTAAAGACAAAGAACATCAAGAGTTGCTGGCCATCCTGTGCTTTGTAACCTGGCGGGAAAGATGTTCTAGGATATTTCGAGGTCACTACGCCATTAATAAACATTAGTACCGGTTTTTTTTGTATTATTAGTACCGGTTTTGCAGCGGTACTAATAATAGGGGGTACTAAAAGCAATAAAAAACCGGTACTAATGAGCCGGTAGTAAATCATGAAATAAACCATATTAGTACCGGTTTTTTATAAAAAACCGGTACTAAAATTAATTCATTTAGTACCGGTTTTTTATAAAAAACCGGTACTAAATTAAATATATTTAATTAAGAAATTATTTAATTAATTATTTAATTAATTATTTAATTAATTAAATAAAAAAACCGAAAATTAAATTAATTTAGTACCGGTTTTTTTATAAAAAACCGGTACTAAATTAAATATATTTAAATTAAGAAATTATTTAATTAATTATTTAATTAATTAAATAAAAAAACGAAAATTAAATTAATTTAGTACCGGTTTTTTATAAAAAACCGGTACTAAATTAATTTAATTTAAATCTGTAAATTTTATTTAATTAAAATTAATAAAAAAACCAATAATTTTAAAATTAGTACCGGTTTTTTATAAAAAACCGGTACTAAATTGAAAAAAAAAATTAAATCTGTTTTTTGGGCTAGCCCCCTTTTTGCTAGCCATTTGTACCCATTCATTGTACCAATTAATTGTACCAATTGTACCAATTAATATATATATCACACAATATAAAAAATCAAATGCATGGATCACAAATAATATCAAATGACAAACAATATCAAATCATCATGCATCGATCACAAACATTTCCATATGAAATCATGCACATAGTTAATATTTCCATGCAAGCACAAATCACACATAGTTAATTGTATTCATTTACCGCGACCTACAAGCGTAAGTAAATAACGAAACCATTCATTTATCGTGTCATTGATGTCTTTCTCACTATAACGCTTACCAACCGGTTGCAAAACCTGCATTTTGACATTTTATATAGTTAATAACCTATGAAAATTGCTACTAATTAAACCCTAATCATATACATAGTAAGATTAAAATATAATCCATACCGATGGGAGGGTCTCATGTAGCGTACAGTGATCAAGGATCTTGCGTAGGTTTACCATCGCATAAAAGCCGCAATCTATATTGTTTGGTTGTCGTGGACTCTACAATTTCAAAACTAATACAATTAAGTTTAAATTCAATAAATTCCAAATGAAATGACGAAACTATATATATATTAATTGCAAGTATGTACAGGAATCATTTGAACTTCAAAATTCGAAACTTTCACCAATCTTGACAAAGCTCTGCAAAAAAAATATATAATTATAAAAATTAGTTTCTAGATATTATTATATAACTAAATAGTGCATACACGAAGTATATATATATATGTTAATATTAAACATACTGATCGTAATTTCCTATAATTGTAGACTGGTAGGCTTCCTTAGATTGGAGTGAATCTACTATCCACATCTTTCGTGTCGAGAGTTGAACTATAATAATCACAAAATGCGACCTGTAATTACATACATATATTTTTGTTGGTTAAATTAACAATAAACTGCAAATTCAAAATTATAATTAAAGTCAAAATTAGAAATTTTATAACAAACCGATTATGATGCACTAAAACATGATAGGGATCCCTTTTTGCATACTTCTTCAAAAGATTGAATATGTAGCTTACAGTGCCGATTTCATTGTTCTCTACATCCGAACCCGAGCATCGTTCCGGATCCCAAAATACCCACTTCTTCATCAAAGTCTCAGCACAATACTCCCTACACCGCCTGCACTTGAACGTAGTTAGGAGCTAGAATACTTACAAGACATATCATATAATTAATAATCAATTGTTGCAAAGTTAGGAGCTAGAATACTTACAAGACCCAAACTTTAATCACTTGAACGTAAAGTTCCTTCCGATTTAAGACATGGCTGATATCTTCAAAATCAAGAAGGAATGTCTTGACATCTTGTAACTCGAATTCACCAGGAAGATTGCTGAATTGAGTGACTGACACGTCGAACATTCTCATGTAGTTATGCATTTCTTTGGCGTAAGGCCCGATCTGTGTCAATTTTTCCTCGGAGACGTACGGATCGTGTAATTCAATTACCTCCTCTGCAAAAAACTGATCCACGCTCGGTTCATCTTCGTCATTCTCTTGCTCCAACTGCTTCTCCTTATCTTGCGGAATAGTTTGTTTTGTTATTTGTCTCACTTGCTCCTAAACAACCAACATATTAGTCATGAAAATGATATTATTCACGCTCGTTTTTTTACTAAATATATATAATTACTAATACATACCAATTTTGACATATCGTAATCCACAAGATGAATTGGCCATCTCAGAAATGAACCCATCAGAACACCAAGCCGATCATCTCCGTTAGGAGGTGGAAAAGGTACAATCGTGTGTCTCGCATTATCAAAAACTTCCAAAATTTGTACCTTCACTTCCCCTATACCCAATGGCTCTCCATGGACTGTATCACCATAAGTCTGTGCATGCACCATAACTCTAGCTACATACACAGGTGTACCGGACGTTCCTGGGAGGAGAATCAAAGCTTCGACAGGCGTCTGTATTTATTAGGAATATAAAAAATAATAACAAATTATCAAACCCTAAATATTATATGCGAGAAAAATAATATATATCATTAGCTTGATAAAATTAATAACCTGAAAACTCGGATGAGGAATCGGATGTGGTTGATTATTGCTACCCTGTGATATCATCAGCATAGCTTGTTGGTAAATTGGATCGTAGGTCTGCGGTGTCTGCACTTGATCTTGGCCTTGCGAAAACATTTGTGAAAAGCTTTGCTGCATTCGCTTATTGAGTTCCTCATGCATTCGCTTTTTGAGTTCCTCATCCATTCGCTTATTGAGTTCCTCTTGCATTTGTGCTTTCACCTCCTCCATCAACCGATCAACCTCCTCTTTGGAATACCCCTTTGATGATTTTCTCGTACCCTTACCATACACCTGCTTCACACCGGAAAAATGTGGATATCCTCTCAACCGTCCGGAGTGCTCTGGCGTACCGATCGCAGCTGTTAAGATGTCATTTTGACGAACAGACTCAACCTCGCCTGACTGAACTAGAGCAACCTATCACAAAAAGAAAAATTAATGTTAGTTAGACTAAATTAAATTCATTTGATACATAAATAAAGTTATTGGAGTTGTTACACGTACCGCTTTGTCGATCACCGCGGCAGCCCTAGGATTTTTAACCATAAGTTTGCCGGTATTTGGATCCTTTTTAGCGCGTGCCCTACTCCAATTATAAGTCCGACCATCCATATCCTTGGTAATAACTGAGGACCCACCATGGACCTCCTCTCCTTCTTTCCATCTCAACTCAACACTTATGTAACCTCCTGATCCGAGTGTGTGGGGCATATCTTTCTTTGCAGCATTAATCTTTCCTTGTTGACTCATTTTCTATTAAAAAATTCAAAAGACTATTAGTATAAACAATAAAATTAGTATCTAGAAATAATTAATTGTTTTATATTAAATTTGTTTTCATACCGCAAATTTCTCACTAGAACAATATGCTTCCATTGCCTCCCATTCCTCCTTCGAGATGTTTTGTACATCCCATGGCATAGGTCCACCTTCTTGCGCATTGATCCTGTATTTTTTATTCTACAATGATAGAAATGTTGAATCAAACTTTTATAAACGAAAATTAGAGAGAATTATAATTGATTTGCAAGTAATAATATCTCACCAATCTGCCTTTCCAATGCCTCCATTTCTCGTTACAATTAGAGAGAATTTTCTTTTTAGTAGCCAATGGTAGGTCCGCTGGAATATTCCAAACCTTCCATATTTCTCGTAACAAATTCATTTTCAACTCTTTTGGCACATCATGCCAACTACTATAACTGCATTGAAACCGATAAATACTATTATCGCATACCAATTCATATCATTAGCACTCATGCACATATATATTTGTATATGTATAAAGTTAGGTACCTGCAAGGGATCATATCTCTTGTTTTTTCTGCACACCAATTCGTGAATCTTTTTGCATTCTCGCCGCAAGGTTTGCCTTCTGTATTGAATTCCACAGTCATGTCTTCTCCATTGGCTATCGCTTTACGTGTTTTCATGCACTTAGCAGTTGATCTTTTTCCCCTTTGGCTAACAACCACCTGCTCCTCTTCAGAACTCGACTCATCTTGATTTGTCGTAAAATCCTGATCATCTTGATTCGACATGACTGCAACTTCAAGTATAATTACATGCAACTATTAATTACATAGCACAATTAACACATCAAATAAATAATTAACAACTATTAATTAGCACATCTACAAATCAAACAAACTAATAATTAACAAAATGAAACATAGATAAGTTCAAATAACATTCAAGTTCAAACCACTAAAACAAAACAACCACTAAATCACTAAAACCACTGAAACAACCACTAAATCACTAAAACCACTGAAACAACCACTAAACCACTAAATCACTAAAACCACTAAAACAACTAGTAAATCACTAAATCACTAAACCCTAATCCTTCTTTGGGACCACCTCCTCCGCTGGGACCACCTCCTCTGGAACCTCCTCCGCTGGGACCACCTCCTCTGGAACCTCCTCCATATCAGCAGGAGTTCGTCCGCAACCGAGTGGCCAGGACCTCACAGCAGAAACAGACCTTCTAACTGGAGGAGGGTAGTTTTTTCCTCGCATCCACCATGGCGTGGTGCTCGCCTCCTTCTCCTTCTCATTTTCCTTTTCCTTCTCCTTCTTCTTCTCTTCATTTCGCCGGACATAAACTTTTTCAATCTGTTTTTTCCCTTTCTTGTTGCTTGCTTCAGGTTTCTCCATTAATACCTTTTATTATTTATAATAATTTCAATTTTAATATGTAAGTATATCACAAGTATAATTTATGACAAGTATATCACTACTGCTATTTCATTTTGGTGAAGTACCATGGCTCATTATAATATACTTCGTTATGGTGACATGGCCTTTGAACCTTATGCTACGGATTGGAGGCAATTGAAAAAGATTTTTACTATCCACTTAATGAGTACAAAAAAAGGTTCTCTCCTATAAAACAATTAGAGAGCAAGAGGTTCAACCGAGTGATTAATTTGATTTATAATTAGAAGAGGTAATTCAAGCTCATGCATGAGTTTGGTTATAAACAAAACAGAAAAACCGAAACTAAAGACTTGTCTATAGGTAATTCAAGCTTATAACTAAAAACCGAAACTAAAGATGCTAATACAGTTTAACCAAAAAAAAAAAAAACGTTTGCATGGACAATTATTAAATAATTATTGAGCATTTTCATATAACTAAAAATTAGCCACAACCTTTAATTAGAGAGTTGTTTCTCGGTTTACAACCTTTCATTTTTGGGGTAAAAAAATTAGCCACAAAAAAAAACAAAAGGACTATTATTAAAAATGTTACATTTAATTGCAGCGGCAAGGTTGAGAGGGGGCTTACTTGAGTTTGAGTGGGGCAGCGGCGAGGTTGAGAGGGGCAGCGGCGGCGAGGGGCAGCGGCGGCAGAGAGAAGAGTGAGAGCTAGGAGAGAGTCAAAAAAGGTCTGTAGAGAGTGAGAGCTAGAGAGTGAGAGGTGTCCCCGAATGAGAGAGAGAGAGTGTTACGGTTTTTATTCAATTTAGTACCAATTTCGGTTTTTTTCAATTAGTACCGGTTTTTTCTTAAAAACCGGTACTAAATTGTTTTTTTTTTAAATTATATAAATTATTTAAATATTTAAATAATTTGAAATAATAATTTAAATATTTTTTAAATAAATTAATAAACTTAATTAGAATAAATAATAAAGTTTCGGTTTTTTTTAAATTAGTACCGGTTTTTTCTTAAAAACCGGTACAAGATTGGTTTTTTTTTTTAAATTATATAAATAAATCTATTTAATTTAAAAAAAACAATCTTAGGATACAACCTTCGAAATTTTATAAATTTATTTAATAAGTAATATTTAATTAAATTAGTTTCTGTTTTATAATTAAATAGTCAAATTAAATTATTTAAATATTTAAATAATTTGAAATAATAATTTAAATATTTTTTAAATTAATTAATAAACTTAATTAGAATAAATAATAAAGTTTCGGTTTTTTTAAAATTAGTACCGGTTTTTTCTTAAAAACCGGTACTAGAATGGTTTTTTTTTTAAATTATATAAATAAATTTATTTAATTACTTATACTTAATTAAATTAGTTTCTGTTTTTTAATTAAATAGTCAAATTAAATTATTTAAATATTTAAATAATTTGAAATAATAATTTAAATATTTTTAAATTAATTAATAAACTTAATTAGAATAAATAATAAAGTTTCGGTTTTTTTTCAATTAGTACCGGTTTTTTCGTAAAAACCGGTACTAGATTGGTTTTTCTTTTAAATTATATAAATAAATTTATTTAATTACTTATACTTAATTAAATTAGTTTCTGTTTTATAATTAAATAGTCAAATTAAATTATTTAAATATTTAAATAATTTGAAATAATAATTTAAATATTTTTAAATTAATTAATAAACTTAATTAGAATAAATAATAAAGTTTCGGTTTTTTTTCAATTAGTACCGGTTTTTTCTTAAAAACCGGTACTAGATTGATTTTTTTTATATTATATAAATAAATTTATTTAATTACTTATACTTAATTAAATTAGTTTCTGTTTTATAATTAAATAGTCAAATTAAATTATTTAAATATTTAAATAATTTGAAATAATAATTTAAATATTTTTTAAATTAATTAATAAACTTAATTAGAATAAATAATAAAGTTTCGGTTTTTTTAAATTAGTACCGGTTTTTTCTTAAAAACCGGTACTAGATTGGTTTTTTTTAAATTATATAAATAAATTTATTTAATTACTTATACTTAATTATATTAGTTTCTGTTTTTTAATTAAATAGTCAAATTAAATTATTTAAATATTTAAATAATTTGAAATAATAATTTAAATATTTTTAAATTAATTAATAAACTTAATTAGAATAAATAATAAAGTTTTGGTTTTTTTTAAATTAGTACCGGTTTTTTCATAAAAACCGGTACTAGATTGATTTTTTTTTATATTATATAAATAAATTTATTTAATTACTTATACTTAATTAAATTAGTTTCTGTTTTATAATTAAATAGTCAAATTAAATTATTTAAATATTTAAATAATTTGAAATAATAATTTAAATATTTTTTAAATTAATTAGAATAAATAATAAAGTTTCGGTTTTTTTAAATTAGTACCGGTTTTTTCTTAAAATCCGGTACTAGATTGGTTTTTTTTTTTTAAATTATATAAATAAATTTATTTAATTACTTATACTTAATTAAATTAGTTTCTGTTTTATAATTAAATAGTCAAATTAAATTATTTAAATATTTAAATAATTTGAAATAATAATTTAAATATTTTTTAAATTAATTAATAAACTTAATTAGAATAAATAATAAAGTTTCGGTTTTTTTTCAATTAGTACCGGTTTTTTCGTAAAAACCGGTACTAGATTGGTTTTTTTTAAAATTATATAAATAAATTTATTTAATTACTTATACTTATTTAAATTAGTTTCTGTTTTTTAATTAAATAGTCAAATTAAATTCTTTAAATAATTTGAAATAATAATTTAAATATTTTTAAATTAATTAATAAACTTAATTAGAATAAATAATAAAGTTTCGGTTTTTTTAAATTAGTACCGGTTTTTTCTTAAAAACCGGTACTAGATTGATTTTTTTTTATATTATATAAATAAATTTATTTAATTACTTATACTTAATTAAATTAGTTTCTGTTTTATAATTAAATAGTCAAATTAAATTATTTAAATATTTAAATAATTTGAAATAATAATTTAAATATTTTTTAAATTAATTAATAAACTTAATTAGAATAAATAATAAAGTTTCGGTTTTTTTAAATTAGTACCGGTTTTTTCTTAAAAACCGGTACTAGATTGGTTTTTTTTTTAAATTATATAAATAAATTTATTTAATTACTTATACTTAATTAAATTAGTTTCTGTTTTTTAATTAAATAGTCAAATTAAATTATTTAAATATTTAAATAATTTGAAATAATAATTTAAATATTTTTAAATTAATTAATAAACTTAATTAGAATAAATAATAAAGTTTTGGTTTTTTTAAATTAGTGCCGGTTTTTTCTTAAAAACCGGTACTAGATTGATTTTTTTTATATTATATAAATAAATTTATTTAATTACTTATACTTAATTAAATTAGTTTCTGTTTTATAATTAAATAGTCAAATTAAATTATTTAAATATTTAAATAATTTGAAATAATAATTTAAATATTTTTAAATTAATTAATAAACTTAATTAGAATAAATAATAAAGTTTTGGTTTTTTTAAATTAGTGCCGGTTTTTTCTTAAAAACCGGTACTAGATTGATTTTTTTTATATTATATAAATAAATTTATTTAATTACTTATACTTAATTAAATTAGTTTCTGTTTTATAATTAAATAGTCAAATTAAATTATTTAAATATTTAAATAATTTGAAATAATAATTTAAATATTTTTTAAATTAATTAATAAACTTAATTAGAATAAATAATAAAGTTTCGGTTTTTTTAAATTAGTACCGGTTTTTTCTTAAAATCCGGTACTAGATTGGTTTTTTTTTAAATTATATAAATAAATTTATTTAATTACTTATACTTAATTAAATTAGTTTCTGTTTTTTAATTAAATAGTCAAATTAAATTATTTAAATATTTAAATAATTTGAAATAATAATTTAAATATTTTTAAATTAATTAATAAACTTAATTAGAATAAATAATAAAGTTTCGGTTTTTTAAATTAGTACTGGTTTTTTCTTAAAAACCGGTACTAGATTGGTTTTTTTTTAATTATATAAATAAATTTATTTAATTACTTATACTTAATTAAATTAGTTTCTGTTTTATAATTAAATAGTCAAATTAAATTATTTAAATATTTAAATAATTTGAAATAATAATTTAAATATTTTTTAAATTAATTAATAAACTTAATTAGAATAAATAATAAAGTTTCGGTTTTTTTAAATTAGTACCGGTTTTTTCTTAAAAACCGGTACTAGATTAAATTTTTTTTATATTATATAAATAAATTTATTTAATTACTTATACTTAATTAAATTAGTTTCTGTTTTATAATTAAATAGTCAAATTAAATTATTTAAATATTTAAATAATTTGAAATAATAATTTAAATATTTTTTAAATTAATTAATAAACTTAATTAGAATAAATAATAAAGTTTCGGTTTTTTTTAATTAGTACCGGTTTTTTCTTAAAAACCGGTACTAGATTGGTTTTTTTTTAATTATATAAATAAATTTATTTAATTACTTATACTTAATTAAATTAGTTTCTGTTTTTTAATTAAATAGTCAAATTAAATTATTTAAATATTTAAATAATTTGAAATAATAATTTAAATATTTTTAAATTAATTAATAAACTTAATTAGAATAAATAATAAAGTTTCGGTTTTTTTTAAATTAGTACCGGTTTTTTCTTAAAAACCGGTACTAGATTGGTTTTTTTTTATATTATATAAATAAATTTATTTAATTTATTTTTATAAATTTATTTAATAAGTTATATTTAATTAAATTAGTTTCTGTTTTTAATTAAATAGTCAAATTAAATTATTTAAATATTTAAATAATTTAAAATAATAATTTAAATATTTTTTAAATTAATTAATTGATAAATATTTTGATAAATTTAATCTAAGTAACCATTTTCTAATTCTTTTTTGTAATTTAATTTAACAAATATTTTGTAATCAAAATAAAAATATTACACGAAAAAAAGACTAATTTGTACTAATAAAAAATATTACAATAGACATGAAAGCTATTTATTTTTTGATGACTTCGGTCGATCTACCCACACGCATTTTTCCTGATCGGAACGCAAATTACTTGTTAACTCTTCAATTGGTTGCGGTGTCCCATCAATACCTGTGAGTAATAACATATATAAATTGGTCAAATTCGTTACATTTAAAATTATTTATCTAAATTTTCTAAATATAAAATTATTTAGAACTACCTGTGGAGAATGGAGCTATTTCATCAAATTGGTCATATTCTTCTTCGTCCACGACATCTTCAACGCCAACGATGCGTCTTTTTCCGGGAAGGACCACATGTCGTCCCTTTTCAGCCGGATCTGCAATATAAAAAACTTGCATTGCTTGTTTGTTTGCAAGTATAAAGGGGTCATCAGCATATCCCAATTTTTTGAAATCAACGGTTACAAATCCGTTTTTATCAGTCTTGACGCCGCTTTTTAGCATCCATTTGCATTCAAACACTGGTATTTTAAATGCATTATAATCAAATTCTCAAATTTCTTCAATCCACCCATAATACGGCTCTGATGATGTTCCATCACTTGATATGGCTACTATTGTGACTCCGCTGTTTTGGACTGTACTTTTTCCATCTTGTTTTTTTGTATACCAAGTGAAACCATTCAGATCATACCCTTGATAGGTTTGCACATTGGCGTTAGGACCTCTAGCAAGAAATTTCACCGTTTCATTTGAAGGTCGAGACTCGGTTACCTTGTTTCTGAACCATTTTACAAAAGTTTTGTTGTGTTCCTTGGTGATCCAATTTTCTGATCTCTGAGGATTCTGCTCTCGCAACTCGGTTATATGTTCATTCACATAAGGAGAGACAACAGCGACTTGCTGCAAAATTTTAAGATGGGTTTTTTCTCTTTTTGCAAGGTCCATTGTAATTACTTTCATACCAATTGTGCTTTTTCCTAGGAGTCTACCTTCGTGTCTATTTTTGGGCAGGCCAATAGGTTGAACTCCATCTAGATAATCATTATAGAAATCAATTACCTCTTCTGCAACATATCCTTCAATTATGCTTCCTTCTGGCCGAGATCTGCTTCTGACTAATCCTTTCAATTGACCCATTGCTCTTTCAAAAGGATACATGTACCGCAAAAATATCGGACCGCATTGCTTTATCTCTCTAACTAAATGAATGGTCAAATGCACCATAATAACAAAGAATGAGGGGGGGAAATGCATCTCCAACTCGCATATGGTCTGAACCGCATCGGTTTCCAACTGATTCAGTTTTTCGGGATCGATAACTTTAGAGCAAATTTTATTGAAGAAGAAACACAACTTAATAATAGAATTTCGAACTTCTTCTTTAAAAGATGCTCGAATTGCAACCGGAAGTAATTGGGTCAGCAACACGTGATAATCGTGAGACTTCATTCCAATCAATTTCATATCTTTAATGGAAATCTTTCGTGAAATATTTGAGGAATAACCAGTAGGAACCCTTATAGACCTCAAACACTCCAACAAACTGAGTTTCTCTTTTTTTGTTAAAGTATAAACAGCATTAGGTAACCAATCCCGCTTCTTACTATTATCTTCCTTTGCAGCTAGTTCCAGTCGAATTCCCATTTTCACCATGTCTTTCCTCACGTTAACATTGTCCACTTTTCCTTGAGCATTTAAAATCAAATTAACTAGATTTTCACAAATGTTCTTGATTATATGCATGGCATCTAAACAATGTCTAACATCCAAATAAGGCCAGTATTCGAAATCCCAGAATATAGACATTTTCTTCCAAAAGCACTTTTCAGGAATTCTATTCACAAATGGTTTGCCCAGTACAATTTTAAGATCCTTCACTTGTTCATAAGTCTGTCTTCCAGATTTTGGTACAGGAGCCCGGCGGTTCTCGGTGTTGCCATCAAATTTGTTCTTGTAAGGTGGCCGACGGTAAGGGTGATGACGACTGAGAAACCTACGATGTCCCAAATAAACAGTTTTTCTACCCTTCGATAACCATATCGAATGTGTTTCCTCCATGCAAATAGGACATGCCTTTTCTCCTTTATTTCGGTAACCCGACAAGTTCCCGTAAGCGGGAAAGTCATTAATCGTGCAGATAATCATGGCACGTAAGTTGAAATAATTCCTTGAATGTGCATCAAAGATTTTCACTCCGTCCTTCCACAACACATCAAGATCCTCTATTAACGGAGCCAAATAAACATCTATATCGTTGCCGGGTTGTTTTGGACCAGAAATGAGCAGCGGCATCATCAGATATTTTCTTTTCATGCATAACCAAGGAGGAAGGTTGTAAATAACCAACAAAACAGGCCAAACGCTTCGGTTGGTACTCATGAGACCGTAAGGATTCATTCCGTCCGTGCATAGTCCCAATCTCAAATTTCTAGGCTCACTGCCAAAATCAATGAAATGGCTGTCTATATTGTTCCACTGGGGTGAGTCTGCTGGATGTCTGAGTTTTCCATCTTTCTTTCTGCCTTCTGCGTGCCATCTCAACAGTTTAGCATCTTTTGAATTACTGAAAAGACGCTCAAACCTTTGTATTATTGGCAAATACCACAATATTTTCGCAGCTGGTCTTTTCTTACAACCTTCTTCTTCATCATCCAAATCACTGTCCCTTTGTTTGTACCGGGATGCATTACATTTTGGACATTTATTAAGGTTTTCAAACTCCTTACGAAATAATATGCAATCATTCGGACATGCTGCAATTTTCACTACTTCTAATTTCAAAGGACATAGTAATTTTCTAGCCTTATAAGTTGTATCTGGCAATGTGTTATCTGCTGGAAGCATTTCTCGCAAAAGACCGAGCAAAGATGTAAAACTCTTATCGCTCCAATTGTTTTTAGCTTTCAAGTTATATAGCTTAAAAATCGTTTTTATTTTTGAGAATTTCTCTTCATTGCAACCAGGATATAAGGGTATATGAGAGTTTTCATTCAACTTTTGAAACACATCAGGAACATCATCAATAAAATCACTGGGCAATTCATTCATCATTTCATCCAAATCATTTTCTCTAATGTCATCATTATATTGTTGTTCACTTAGATTTTCTATATGATCATCATCACCCACTATTACATTATCATCTGTATCATCCCCACAATCATTTTGTACAATATTTTCCAAATCATCAGATACATTAATATTGCTCGTTCCAGCATCTAAATTTTCTTCCAAATTTTCTCCATGTTTAACCCACCGGAGGTATTTAGGTGTTGTCATCCATCCACGCTGAATCAGATGTGATCTAATCACATTACTATCATGTCTCTCAAAGTTAAGGCAGCGTTTACAGGGACATAAAATTCTGGGTTTTCCAGTCAACTTTCGATGTTCTTCTGCACATTTTATGAACTCTTCAACAACTTGAACAAATTCATACGATATCCTTGAATAATCAAACATGTACTTCTCCCTTTGATCCATCTGTATATATATCCAAAAAATCAGAATTTAGGGTTTATAGATTCAATGCAACATATAAGGTTTTTGGGCCGGTTACCATCCTAGCCCGCTCTTTGGATACTCTTGTCTCATTAGCGAGCGTACGTTAGATACAATGTGTTGTCTGAGAAAAATTCGGCAGCATTTCCCCTTATGTTCCCTGAATACGCAAACACACAATTGCTCGTGCATACGTATTCGTGGGAACATAAGAGAAAATGCTATCGAATTTTTCTCAGACAACGCATTGCATCTAACGTACAGCTCGCTGTCCTAAATGAGACAATATAGTATCCAAAGAGCAGTACTCCCGACCGGGAGTACTATCCGAGATTAATCCCTAATGGATTAATCTCGGACGGGCAAATAGGCCTAAAATAGTTCAAATTCCGGCAATTTGGTCTTATATGACAATACTTAACTAAAAGAGATGCAAATACCGATTATAACCATTAGGGATAATGCACATACAAATCGACAAATTAACAAAAAAAAATTATTTAGGATTAAAATAAAATTACCGTAATTGCCCTTCTCTTGATCGATCGGCCTCTTCAATAAGAAAAACCTCAAATTCGAATTTTTTTAGCTCTCCTTTGATCTCCTTTGCATCCTCCAATGATTTTTCAATTTTTTTGAATTTTTGTAAATTTTTTGCTATTTTATTTATATGGTTTTTGAGAGTAAGAAAATTTTCGGTTTTGTAGAGAAAGGATAAGTATATGACCCTTGAGAGAGAGATGAATAGTGAAGGAAGACATGTATTTCGACTAATAAATATCTGCCTATTTTTAGTACCGGTTTTTTATAAAAAACCGATACTAAAAATCACTTAAAATTAAAAAAAACTTTTTATTTTTAGTACCGGTTTTTTATAAAAAACCGGTACTAAAAATCAATTAATTAGTACCGGTTTTTTATAAAAAACCGGTACTAAAGGTTTGAATTTATAAAAAAAACCGTTAGATTTTTAGTACCGGTTTTTTATAAAAAACCGGTACTAATTAATTGATTTTTAGTACCGGTTTTTTATAAAAAACCGGTACTAAAATAAAAACGTTTTTTTTTATAAATTCAAACCTTTAGTACCGATTTTTTATAAAAAACCGGTACTAATTAATTGATTTTTAGTACCGGTTTTTTATAAAAAACCGGTACTAAAATAAAAACGTTTTTTTTATTTTTTTAGACGATTTTTAGTACCGGTTTTTTTAAAAAACCGGTACTAAATAATATATCTGACAATTACGAAAATGCCATGATTTATTATTAGTACCGGTTTTCTTAAAAACCGGTACTAATGAACCGGTACTAATAATCATTTTTGTTGTAGTGGACCTGGCACTTCAAGAACTGATTGAATGGGATACAATCAACTTACCAGTATGGTACTTCGAGAAAATTCTGGATTTATTTTATAGACTTTTTTCCATTTCAGTTTTTCCTTTTCTTTTTTTTGTTTTTTCTTTTTTTGTAACTTTAGCCGCTGGCTAAATTTTGTAAATCTCTTTATTAATACAAAAAGATGCGGGCATGACCCACATTTTTTCCTCAAAAAAAAAAAGACTCTTATTCAATAAGAAAGATACATATGCTCCGTGCAACTGAAACTGAAAATTAAGCCATAGAAAATTACTACACCAAATTACATAAATATAACAAAAAGTAAATGATGCATGTTGCGACGAAAAATATGGTGCTTGTGAGAAGCATGTTACATCTCATTCTTGATAGCCAATACAAGATGATCATAAGATTCAGACCAGGCTTCCTTCAGCTCTTCCGACCACAGGTATGGCACTGCCTCCTTGATTGTTTCCAGAAGTGCAAATTTCAGAACCTGAAATTAACGAAAAGGGAAAAAGGTAATGCACAAATCAAATTTCACTCAATATCTTCTTTTGTCAATTTTTGTTTACTGTGTGACATAATAATTCCATAACATCCTAACAGATAAGAAAATTTTCACACCTCAAAGTGCACATCCGCAATACCAGCCTTGAAATGAACCGAGGCCAAGTGCTGTACTGATGTGTTGGCTCCTACATCGACCTTCCCAGTCTTTCTCAGCTGAGTAGCTGCTTCACATGTCTACAATTATATTGTATTAGGGGTTTACAGTTAATTTATAGAAAAGTTCAACACTGGAACGATAATAATTTAAATAAAATAGTAGACAAATATAGTGTAAGATTACTATGTATGTACCATGACAAAGACGCCCATAGCATGAGCCTTCAGTTTTGGGTTTTTCTCAAGAGGCAAATTGGAATCACGTAAAAAGGAGAACCGCTTTGCTGCTGATGGGATTATTTCAAATAGCCTGTGATCGATAGAATAAGTAGAAATTATAAATGTAAGCACGAAAAAAATGTATGGTACTAACATATATATTAATATATTAGTATACAATAAAGGTACAAAAGGAAAAAAAAATATTAAGGAACCTCAAGAAAAATTTGAGAGCAAAAGTTGGTGCATCATCCTTCATCTCATTCCATGAGTTCACAACAAGGGCCTCCTGTTTTGCTGTGATAACCATTTTGCTCTGTTTTGTTGTACTTCACCAAAAACACTCTGCAAATTGTGTGTCTATGCTGTGTGTGTACAATTGCTTATTTTTGTTATGAAAAACTACGAGAGCAAAACACTTATATAAGTCTTGGAAAGGGCACATTGGGAATTAAGAAAAAATGGGTCAAAATCGTGATCAAGTACGTGTGAAGCAGTACAATGTCCAAAATGAAGAGAGTGTGCTCCATAAGCCTTCTAAATTGTTTTTTATGGAGGTGATATTACAGGCCTATACCAAGATCAATTCCAGGGGCGATACCAGATTCCCATAAAATTCTGCATAGTGCATTTGTTGTGCATTCATTCTATTATATATTCTGTTTTATAAACAGCATTTTAGTTCCCTTGTGCATGCATCACGACTAAGAAGCTCGAATGTCAAGCCAATAAATTTAGTTGGGTCCACCACTTGAACCAGATAACACGTAGACTCAGCCAATTTTAAATTTACGAAATTCCTTCTTAATTTAACACAACCTACTCTAAACACCGTTTGGATACATTGAGAAAAAGGTAGGAAGAATGAAGAATGGAAGAAATAAATTATAAACAATCAAAACTCTTCACAAAATTACACACTTTCCAATACTTCTTCCCACTTCTTCCCTTCTTTCCTTCTTCCCACACCTATCCAAACGGAGCCCTAGAGAGAAACTATTGTTGAAATGTAATAACATAATACTTAAAAATTTTGAAAAAAAATATAAAATTTGGTCTACATTGAGATTTCAATAGAGAAATCATATTGGATGACTTAGATTGATAATTTGAGCTAGATCTAAGAGTTTTGATCGCGACTCATAGAGATTTTTTTGGATGCATCTCACCATAACCTCTATATATATATAGAGAGAGAGAGACAGAGAGAGAGAGAGAATTGCTAAAATACTATGCATAACACAGATGACCTTAGTGCTACGGATTCATTTTTGAATTTCATGTTTCAAACTATCGATCAAAACCGTTCATTATCTTCTTCATATTGAAATCTCATTAGAAACCAAATTTCACATTTTTTAAATTTTTTTCACTATTTTCTCAGATTTTTTAAAATCCTTAATCTAATAAATTCTGGACCCTTCAATAATAGCGATTTTCAAAAATCTGAGAAAATTAGTAAAAATAATTCAAAAAGATGTGAAATTTGGTTTCTAATGAGATTTCAATATGAAGAAAATAATGAACGGTTTGGATCGATAGTTTGAAGCAAGAAATTAAAAAACGAGTCCGTAGCACGAAGGTCATCCGTGCTATGCATAGTATTTTAGCAATCCTCCATATATATATGATATACTATACTCTGAAGTATTGAGGCCTCATACACTGAACGTCTTTGTCTTTAGATCGCTTTAATATTCGTGCACTGGATTAAGATGAGCGGGACAGGATAGAGACGCTGATTGCTCCGAACTCTCCGTCTTCTCTAAACATTTCCGTCTCTTCTCTAAACATTTCCGTCTCTTTTATTCTGTAATACGTCTGGTTCCTCTCTCTTTCTCCCACATGCACTTCCCCTTCCGAAAGAATCCAAAAAACCCTAGCCTCCGCCACTGCCTCTCTTCGCTGACTCCTATCTAGCTACCCTAGGCGACCTAGCATCTACCTCCTGAACTGCTCTATCAACAACAAGCATTTGGGATCAATTTTACTGCGCAAAAATCAAGCCTGGTTTAGTCCTGCTGTGCACTCCTCCTTCCATCTCAGTTCGTCATCCTGAGTAAGTCTTCTGTACAAATTATTAGGATTAGCAATTTTGGGTATGCATTCGGTCACTAGAATTTTTTTTCTGGTAGCAATCTGTGAAATTTTATTTTGGGAGCAATCTGTGAAGAATTCGGCAAAAGTTTGGCAAGACAGAAGTCAATAGTTGGGAAAAAGTCCATTTATCAAAGGAATTTTTTTTTTGACCAATCTGTGGCTCTGCGCATGGCCTCTACCTCTGTACCAAAAGTTACAAAACAGAAAAAAGATTCTGATTGAATCATGAAATAGTTTGTCACACTCTGATTTTGATATTGCAACCTCAAAAATAGAAGTTTATGTCGATGAGTAAATTTGTTTAACTTCAATTTCATTAACTGGCAATCTGATTTCAAGAAATTCAGTACTGATGCTTTTGTTTAATAGTTAATAGCTTCACTTATTTAACAATGGAAGTATTTTCAGTACTGATTCTTTTTTTTTTTCATAATTTTCAATTAACAATGGAAGTATTTTCAGATCTAATTTGTTAATTTTGTAGATGCGGAGAGCTTGTCGATACTTTAGCTGGCATGAGGATCCCATTGAAGGGCGACCAAAGGAAGTGATTAATGGATTGATTAGACGGTTAAATAATTTGGAAGAAGAGAAGAATGCTATGGAATATGGTTGTAACCAGAGATTTTAATCTATGTTAAAAGAATTGTAATAATGCTGACGCAACCAGAAATTGTAACCAGAGACTTAATCTTTGTTTAATCTATGTAAAAAGAATTGTAAATATGTTTAATCTATCTGTAGCTTATCACTAATTGTATTGGCATGTATGATAAAATTTGACAGCAACCAGAGGATTTGCCCAGATGGAACTAGTCTTTGACAAGAAGCAAAAAAATATAAAATATTATAAGCAAACTAGCATCGGATGTATAATAAGCATAGCTCTAATCAAACAAGTCATCAAATAGAATACAAATATAAAATAAGCACAGATATAGAATGAGCTTAGCTAGTCATCAAATGTAATACAAATGAGCTTAATAGTCTATCCATTTCGATCACCAAGTTTATACAAAATATTAAAAACATATTGACCATAACCATAACTGAAAGCATAACCATAAAATTGATAAAGCATGACCATAAAGAAAGCAATATAATACTCTTAGAAAATTATATTTTATTGGATGATTTAATTCTAAATAACAATATCATGAATTTATTTTTTTATTATAGATAATTCAATATAAGCCTAGACCATATAACGTTTAACTTATCTGATATATGATGAAAAATTATACTAACCATTTTTCATGCATAATATACATCCTTGATAAATCAAGACTATATATTGGTTTTCTCTAATATTTTATTTAAATATCGGCTTTGGAAATACTTTCTTGTCATGTCAATATACATTCAGACAAGAGTCAAAAGATAAGGATTATGTAGGTTTGAAGATATTATTTTTATTTTTATTTTTTTTTGTTTTGAGATTCTAAATAGTAGTTGTCTAGTGAATTGAAGATATTGCTTATCTTTGATACTATATATTTGTGCTTAAAAATTGTATCGGTAACGCATGATATACTCATGTAAAGAAAGCAATTAGTTTGTACAATTTTGCAAAATAACTGGAACAAATGGGATCCATAGAACTCATGTTATACATATCTTATTTAGATTTGAAATCGGCCCATTCGTAAATAACACCAAAGAACTACAGCTGTGGTATATAATGTATGCATATACGAACTACATATGTTGTATGCATATACGAAATGTACATAATGTCTACATATACAAACAACATATATTGTCTACATATAATTTATGCATATATTAAAATAAAACTACAAAATTATGCATATAATGTAATAAGATATTTAAATTTTAATAAAACAAACATATCTGATGTAATAAATAAGTACATTTGTATATCCAGCTATGATTCCATAGCAGCCGCAAAATGATCGCTATCTTTTGTGACTTGAGGTAGTCCAGTACTCCAGTATGAACCCACTATCTATTATTTAAACATTTGTATAGGATTGAAGATATTTTTTTTCTTTTTCTGTTTTGGTTTTGAGAGTAGTTGGTGAATTGGAGATATTGCTTATCTTTGATTCTCATACTATGTGTGCTTAAATATTGCATTAATTAGTAACGCATGATATACTAATTAAAAAGAATGCAATTCATTTGTACAAATTCGCAAAATAAATGGGACAAATGGGTTCCATATAGAGCTGTCAATACCGTGCTGTTTCGCATGTCTTCCATTCAATTCCGTTCTGATGGAATAGAAACGTAACAAATATCATTACGTTTTAATGAGCGGAACAAAGGACGGAATGGAATGGAGTTCCGTTATGTTTTCTGATATTTTTTGGTGCAAAGAACAGCTGAATAAGTACATGATTTGTATGGATTATTGCAACATTTGTTAAAATTACTTATTGAATTAATTGGGAAAGCATCCCTGATTTGTATGGATTATTGCAACATTTGTTAAAATTAATTATTGAATTAATTGGGCTTTTTTGTTTTGCATCTAATTTGTGTTTTACTGCCGCATATTATAAAATATTCAATTCCAAGCTAGAAAATCACTGTTCATTTACATTCTATCCCAGCCGTCCGTTTTTTTTTCGTCTGGGCGATGGATTGAATCTTGCCCGTTCACAGGCACTAGAATGTCCGCATCCATTCGGCTTCTGATTTTCTGTGTACGGACCATGGTCTCTTTTGTATCGCTTTTCCTTCGATACATTTTGATTGTATGCGCACCACAAAAGCGTACATTCAACCTTTCGTATGAGATAATTTCAGAATGCAGAGGGACGCATGTGATGAGTTATATTTCTTCTGAATGGACGCGGATCACATGAAACAAAGAACAATAAGAGTGGTAAGGATACATGGTGTTCGTGCTCCAGGTGCACATGGACATTTCTTCCTTCTCCTCTACAGCTCTACCGATCAATCTAGCAATTATCAAAAAAAAAAAAAAAAAATCAGAGTACCTAGCGGCTGGCGCACCTTACTGGGAGAGAGGGAGGGAGATCGAGGAAGGGGCTGAGTGTTGACCCTAAAAATTAAACCCTGAAAACCAAAATCAAAATTGCGAAAGCCGGGAGTCAAACAGCGAAAACCAAATTTCCAAATTGCCAAAACTCAAAACTAAATTACGAAAAATACCAAACAAACTCCAAAAATTCTCAAACTTTACCCAAAAATCCCTTAGGAATTATGATGAATTATCATAATTTTTAAATCCCAGAAATGCCCACACAAATGCCAAATTTTGCAAACAAATCCAAAAACTTCACAAAATTACTAAAATAAATCTATAAATAATTTAGCGAAACCAGTTGAACCATTAGATTTCTTATATGTTTCTAAACTTACCTATAAAATTTCATCAAAAAATACCAAAGGGAAGACCCCCCAAATAATTTATTTTGGTTGGACAGCTAAAGGAATAAATTGTTTAAGGAAATTGAATAGAAAATTCCACAAAAATCAAAAGTTGCTGGCGCGTGCGTACCACTGCAGCGGATCCAGGGGAGGCCAGAAATGTCGCTGCCCCCTTTGATAAATTACTGTTTTCGTTAAAAGGCTTGGATGCTCCAGTTCTTTGTAAACCGTGCACAGAAATTCAAAACAATCAATTGGTGCACTATGAGCCGAGACTACCTATCCCTCTCTCTCTCACTAAACGCTCAAATGGACCCCATTTGTCATATGTCTCTTCCCCAGGGTAAAAGAGCAAAGGAGTAAATCGTGTTTCACCGTGGGAAGCCGGGTAAATCAAAGGAGACGCGACGACGTGGCCTCCTCTGACTCCACAAGTTAAAAACCACGCACCTGTGCCCATGGTTTTGCAAAACCACAACCCTAGACACGTTGGCTCTCAGCCATTGATGGAAATTGAACGATGGAAAAAAGAGAAGAGTGGCTACTCCTATATAAAGACCCCCAAATCAGAAGGAAAAAAGAGAAGAGTGGCTACAGAATTAGGCTAGGTCTAGGCTCTTATTATTTTGCTTAATTAGGATAGTCAGAGTGTAATTGAGAAAGGCAATTCGTCAAACAGCTTTGAAAAGAGAAAGAAAGGTAGGATTGAGAGGCGTGTGTTTGTAATCCTCTGTGTGAAAATCAAGGAAAGTAACTTCAAGTATCAATTCGCCGTTTTGTGTTTTCATCTTCTTTAACTCAGCCACCAAACAATGGTGTGCTTGAGTCATAAAAATACAACTCCCATGAGTCATGGTCTGAAGCGTAGCATCAGTCATGGCCATGGGATGGTTCAAATAAAGGTGCCTCATGGAGGTTTAGAGCATGGCTCTTCGCTTCATGTGGCATCATCATGTCCAATGTAAAAGCACCATGGCTGCCATGTAGAGGTCTTTAGCCCAGCTTTAGTCTCTCATGGCAGTATCAACTTGATTTGGTACAGGTCCAGAGCACTGGCTCTGGCCTAACCATGTTCTAGTCATAAACAATTCAAAAATAGTACAAAAATGATGAAAGTCATGTTAAACCTTAACCAGCCCTCATGTGTTGCAATTTGCTTAAAGTTTAGGGTTAAAATGCATTGAATAACATGGGTTCTGTACCTCTTGAATTCAATCTTGTATTTTCATGAAATAAATAAATATGTGCAAAAAAATAAATAAATACATAAATGTGGCTAGAAATGATATACATAAAAATATGAGGTTTTATTTGCATAAAATACCTTGAACAACAGGTGCTTGATCTCTTGGACATCAGGGAGAAATATTTCCATGTTTGGAGTTTTATACAGTTTTAAACATATTGTCAAGAAGGATAGAAAAATGCATAATCAAATGAATATTTTGCCAAAGGAGAGCATATATCAAAATGCTATTAAAATAAAGCCTACATGTCTTGTTTATGTCACTCGCAACTAGTTTTCCTGCATTTTATGTAACTCAAGCAAGATTACTTCAAAACAGTGAAAAAGGCATTTGAAATTGAAATCTGAAAATAAGGATAAATGTCAAATGATTTGCTCATAGGTTCTGTGAAATTTGAATAAATAAAACGTATTATAACTGATCTAAATTGAACATCAAATCAAGTTGTTTTGCTGTAAAACGAGTTGTATGCAAATTGAAAGTTGAATGAAAGTACTTATGAAAATTCTGCCTCAATGCTTCATCTATCAAATTGTGATGCCTCAAGCTGAAATAAGTGCACATTCATGGACTATTTGAGTTCCTGCATCTATCCAAATGGTGACTGGCACAAAGAAATGTCCAAGTGGGCCCCACAGTAATAACTCAATTCTGTCAAACGTCAAGCCGAACTGCCTCAGTCGAGACCATCCATCTTAAAGCTTCTCTAAGAAACATTGACTGCAACATAGTCTTTAACATACACTTGTGGGTAGAAAGGACCTCTCACTGGCAGAAAAAGAGAGTCAGAGAGCTCCAACGCCATTAATGGCCACACGAACTTCTTTAGGTGTAACATGGCAGTACAAGTCTCCATTCCGAGAATTGATGGCACCGGAGTGCTCAACTCACCTCCGGATTCCGAGCAACCCATCCTAAACTCCAACGGCGGCCGGAATCGCCGGAATTTGATCGGAAAAGTTATAGGGACTAAATTGCAAAAGTAGCTCTGTCGGATATCGAAGGAGAAAGGATCCGCGGCCACAAATGATCCACTGTGGCGAAATCTCTTGAGGCGGGTCACTGCCATGACAGTAATTCGCTACACCAAAAACAAATTAATTTAAAATAATTAAAATAATAAATGCCACGACGTCAGATCAAGTCAACCCCAAATCAGCGCCACCTCAGCCTTTTTTGATGACGTGGACCAATCAGAAAATGACAAATAAGTAGAAAACTTCAAAAATTCATTAAAAATAGTAAGAAACTCAGAAAAATTCAAATAAAATATCCATAAAATCCTAAAAATCTAAATGAACCAAATGCACTGATATTTTGATGTGAAAATCTATCAAATTATTGGTCCTTTCTATTTTTGAAGTATTTTCAATATTAAATAAATTTTATAAAATTCTAAAATGATGTTAAATCAATTTGTGAAATTCTAAAATCTCAATTAAACTATCTTAACAAATTTTCCAAAAATAAACTTTGAGAATTTAAAGGAAACATATTAAATAACAAATATTTTTTAAAATAAACATAACTAAAAATATAAAAGATATTTCAAAGGTCTAAAATTAAAAATAAAAATAAAAGGAAATTGTGAAAATGATAAAACCCAAAGAGAAACTCAAGAAATTAAAAGTCGAAACACGAAACCTGAAATCAAGACCGAAATCTCTCCACTTCAAGAACGAAAACTTTTTAGCAGATCAGAATGTTCTCAATTGGGTCCCGTCAATTAGGTTTGGTACACCAATCGAGTCCGGTTTAAGCCAAAGAAACAAACTCAAAATAAATATAAAACAAACGATTTCCCCAGCTTTTACATATAATTCTTTAAATCCCTTAATCAGAGGTTCTCGTGAGCTATCACGGGGTAATTAACAGTAGGGGCTTGCGCCTACTGGAAAGAAAGGACCCACGAAATCAACAAACCTCTTTAAGAAGCGACTCATGTTTTGGTTCTCTTGTCGTAAAGAGATACTCGAACGGAGATCGAACCTTAAGGGGGGGTGAATCCAAGGCTATGTTCCCGTTTCTCGAGGAAACCCAATCCATTCTTCGAGGGATGACGAAAAAGCCGCGACACTGAGCAACAAGCGGCTGTGCTTGGCGACCTCGATCAGCACCGTTGCTTCTTTCTCCTTTGGCTCATCTTACGAAGTATTGTTATTGTTATTTATCGCATCTAATTTTGTGTCACTGAATTACAAATCCAGGTACTCAGTACGAATTATGTTTGAGTAGAATTTATGCTTTCTTTGCTACTTTCCTCTGAAGCACAAAATGTGACATCTGAATGAGATTTTATTTTATAATTGCTGGTGAGAAGTGCCCTTTGATGCTGAATTATTTTAGAGTTTGGGCTTTTCACAAAGGTGCTTGAAATTTAGGCATTTTATTTCCCCATATTACATTATTTTTAATGTTTCAAGCCTTTATTTTTTTTATTTTTTGGTGTTTGTTGTCAGTGAGTAGATTGATCTGTCCACTGATGCCAGTATAAGCTGATCCTCGCATTGCCAAATATACAGGACTGAGTTGAGCATGTTAAAGATGAGACTAAAAAAATGCTTTGGTAAATTTATTAAATAAATCTTCTCTGCAAAGTTTAAAAAATGCATCTGGTTGGATTTGTTGAGAACATCATTTGTGCATAAATTTATTCTTCAAATAAATTATTATTCTAAGAACATCATTTGTGCTTATGATTGAGAGTAATTTTCTCTTGTATCAGGGATTTTCTTTGTGATTATTGGTCTTAACATCAGTCACATACTATTGGCAGGTGCCTTATCATGCTGGTGTAAGGTACTTCAAATGGCTAGAGCTTTTTGTGTAAAAATGGCATACTGGTATTACATCATTACAAGTTACCATCCTTATATTAGTTGAGTATCAAAGAGCTTACCATGCCAGTATCTTAGATCAAATTATTTCTATAAAAAATGTATGGTTCTTATGCAGAAAAAGAACTGATATAGGATCAGCACCTTCTCAATCTATTCATGTTGTCAAAAAGAGACTCTTTTCAGATGTCACACCATCACCAAGTGCAAGATTTCCTTGAACAAATTATACTTATATTCTAAATTATCACATTGGCTCGGTCTGTGCTGTTCAGAGTTATAAACTTATCATGCTTTGTGCTGATAGTTTTCAGTGACACTAGCACAACCAGTATCAAAGTTGAACCTATCTCATCTAGCCTGTTGACTCTAAAAATGTCAAAAAGAATCTAGGCTCATCTGCGTCACATGTCGGTGATTAGAAGAACATTGCTTAGAGTCCAACCAGGTCACTATTTCTCACAATACTTGGATCAATTGTTTTTGCCCAAAAAAAAACGCTCATTCTATAGTTGTGCGTGACAAAATTGATAGTTTCATCTTTGTTTCTTGCTTAATTCAATACTAATTACAGTGCTGTTCTTGGAGAAGAGCTTGCCACACCAAAGAAGTGAAGATGATTATTTGTAGGGCCCATTGTACATACTGGGAAGTGGGAACTCATCCCTTTTGAAGCTATATAGATGTTCAGAACTTCAGATTGATAATTAAGATGCTACATACATATTAATGATCATATATTACTCGTGTATTTCAACTTCAACTTGATTTTTGTCTCATTTCCTTTTCTTACTTGGCCACATTCATCGTTCTTCTCCAAATTTAAACTACACTTCTAATGTACAAAATATTGATACTGTTCCTTTATCGTATTATCTACGCTTGGAATGGATATAGCTTGATCAGTCACTCTGTCAAGTGAGCTTGCTTGGCTAGCATTAGATACTGCAGTTAAATAAATCTGCAAGCATTGAAAAGGAAAAATAGTCTTTATATCCTTCATGTTCTTAAAATCATTTCAGTATTATTTAACCGGTCGTATGATAGCAATATCAATGATATGTATCCGGGCTTAACCTATTGCAGCTAGAATAGGATATAGACATATAGTGAAATAACGAAGAAAAACAATAGTCTATTCAAATGAATTTACCCACAGTACACGTGTGACCACAACAAAAGCATAAATAAGAATTTTATTTTCTCAGCTCCTATTGACTGGCTCTTTTATCATCCCTATACTGCAGAGTCCGATTTTAACAAGGCTATATGTTGTTTCATTCCTAACTATGCAAAATGATGATGACGACGACGAAGACCTATGAAAACTGATGCATCTGATAACTGGGTACGGCTTCTTATTCCATCAAACAAATATAAGTATTCCAAAAAAAAAAACAGCAACATCTATCGCTATTCCAAAAAAGACCTGGTATTGCACTTTGTAAAAAGCTGGGGACTATAAAAAAAATATTCGAACACTGCAGTACCACACCGTATCGAGTAAAATAAATAAATAAAAGAACAGACAAATTACACCATCTAATTACCAAATTAACATAAGGCACAACTATTCATGGCAAAAAAAAAATATATAACAACGTAAATACATGAGAACATCAATAAAACGATCTACAACTTAACTTTTATCGCGCGAAGCGCGATGCATTCACTAGTTTAATTCAATTCAGTGTTCCTTTAGCTAATCCATTTTTTTTTTTTACTTTCCTCTTCTAGACCATGTTTGGTAGAGGAGTAAACCGTGGAGTAGCTTAGGAGTAGTAAATAGTTAATCCATTTTACTCCTCCAATTTTAGATTATGTTTGGTATGAAAAGATGGAGTAAATATAGAGTAAGAGTAAATAAAAATGAAAACTATCTCTTAATCCCATGGAGTAACTTTACTCCACCTAAAATGGTGGAGTAATTTTCTCTTCCTTACTCCACACTACTCTACCAAACATGGCCCTAATGACCGTACATTATAACATTTGTAGAGTAGGGTTCCGGTGCCACCAGTTTTTGTTGCCACAACTTCATATTTTATCAATATTTGAATTTTTTAAAATTTAAATGCTAAATCCAAACCGTTGATCTTATCCAAAACTTCCTCTGAAAGAGCAAACTGGCCCCAGAACATTCCACAACCAAAGCCTAAGTTACAGAGGGCATCTTACATTGTCAATTTGGTTGTGTCATACTCGTCTGGAGAGATTCCAAGATATGTCAACATGCAAAGTATTTAAGTGAAAAGCCGTGTTTCTTTCTTATAATATCGATTAGTGCTTGGTAATAGCAGAATTATTATATTTATTCAATAAAATCCGCAAAAATTTAATCACAACATTTTGTTTTAATAACAGCCATAGATTAACGCGGAACAAATCATCAAAAGCGTGCTAATTTTTTTGGCATTCAATGCGCTCCATGATAGAAGCGCTAAATTTTTGTGATTCTATAATTCTTTCAATGGGAAAACTTTGCACGCAGGATTCTTTTTCTTACTCTTGCAGATAACGTTATTACTCTCAAGTATGTACTAAATATATAGGCATGAGGCTTGTAATTTTAGTACTGATGTAGTGATTATATAGATTCATTTATATATATATATATATATAGAGAGAGAGAGAGAGAGAGAGAGAGAGAGAGTTTTGCTATGGTGAGTTGCAACTCATCAAAGGGTCCGTAAGTCGCGTTTAAAATTCAGAAATTTAGTTCAAAATGACTGATCCAAATCTTTTTTGCTGCCACAAATGCTACATTGTCGTGGTTTCTTTGTCTTTGATGGTGCTCTATACCTTTGTGGTTGTTTCCTCTTCCCTTTGCATTTTGATACCGGTGGATCTAATATCACTTCAGAGGGTGTCCTTGCCGATGTGCCAATCTCACAAATTATAGTCTCTTGCTCACCACTAAGCTCTTGCAAGTTATAGTACTAAACCCTCTTCGATAAGCAAAATTATTGTAGAATCTTCTTGCATCATCATCCGTGCTAAATTCTTTTCCGACAAAAGGAGCAAGCTCTAAATGTTCATGTGGGTTAGGCTCATCCAGTTCTTCTTGACCCTGGTTGTTCTCATTGGCAATTGTTGAAGAAGCTTCTTCATTCCTCTCGTCTATGCTCACCAATATCTGATTTCTATAAAATTATAAAAATATTTGTGCTTGTTAACAATCAGGTCTATAATCATGACATTAGTTACTAGACCATTTTCATCTGAGTACAGAATTTGGCATAAACATGGAACCATCACAATTTGGTCAAATTTGACTTCTATTATAGCAATCTAGTAAAATTTCATCCTGACATTTTGTTATCGCAAAAAGCAATGAGAACCATCACAATTTGGCCTAATTTTGTCCTTTTATTTTTTCGGTTGTCATTCTTTTAGCAACGAGCCATCAAAATTTCACTTATAATTTCAAAATAAAAGTTGCTCCACAATTTCTATGGAAAAGGATAACATTAAAGTTCAAACGTTTTGTTCTATGCACGAAATACAAAAATGTCGATCTCAGGTTTTGTATTTCGTGTTGGTATGCAATGGCTTCTACCTTACTGTATCTCGGGTTTTGATCCAAATGCTTACCCAATTCCAAAAGCTCCAGTATCCGATTTTTTCAGTGAAAGACTTACCCAAAATTAATTGATCCAAATTGATAAAATATACTAATAACTTGTAAAGAACACTAATCCAAAATTGATTCAAATAACTTGATCGAGCAGTTTAGGAGTTAGAGGCGAGGGAGAGATCGACAACAAAAAAAGTATAAGCCCCTGGGGTTTCACGAGGGAGAGATCGACGACATCTCTATTTCATTTAGTTGAGACGGAGAGAGGAGGCAGCAACGGAGGGAGGAGACAGTGGCGGAGGTAGCTAGGGTTTTCATGATTTTTTTTGGGAAGAGTCGAATCTGATTGGTTCCTCTATAAGGAAGACGAAAATGTTTAGAGAGAAGACGGAAAATTTTAAAACAGACGGAGTCTTCGGAGAAATCAGCGCCTCTATATCGTGTCCGCTGATCTCAATCTGGTGCACGAATTTTAAAGCGATCGAAAGACAAAGGCGTTCAGCAATTCGGATTTGCTGTAGCACGGGACACGGTGTAGCGCACTAGCTACGAGTCATCTGATCTTGATCGGACGGTTCATTTTTTACGGGTCTATCAATCTAGGTTAAAAGCACGGAGCTCCCTTGTCTATTGGATCTTGATCAGACGGCCAGGATGCCGCACTACACCATGTGTCGCGCGGCAGCGGATCTCAATTTGACGTTTAGTGTATGAGGTCTTAATACTCTAGAGTGTAGTACATCATTCTACTAACATAATATATATAAGTTGATTTTATACTTCAATCTTTTATTTATTAACTCCTTTATTTAAAAAATATTTATTTCCTAATTTCTTTTTTCATTTTTTCCGATTTCTAAAAATATAAGATAAACTTTTGTGCAAAACTCAAGTTTCCGATCATCACACCAGAAATTTTCCTATTACGACATGCATGACCAGAACAATTGGTAGCTGACTTAAAAAAATGCATTGATTCTACTGACATAATTTTTCCATTTTTGAAAGTGATGGAGAGAGTGCGAACCAGCTCTTCATATGGTCACAAAGAGGAACCATCATGAGTGAAACATCGACACCCTATTGGGAATTCTTTAACATTTAATTTTAAAATAAATTGAAAGGTTTAGACTCCTAATTTATCTTTAAAAAAAATAATGGAGAGATTGATTAACAGAACAAATATTATTAGGCAAACAATTTTTTTCCCCAAACCTTGGTAGAAACTACCAAGAAGAGATTCAGGCAAACAATTTAGTTACTGCAAAATGTGTATCACGGTAGTAGCCTGGCAGTAAATCAAGAAGAAGCTATTTGGTGTATTTTAGTCTTATTTTTCCAAATATTATCAAGTATGACGGATCTCGGTTATCAATTTATTAATCCAATATTTGGGAGAAAAAAACCAACGTTCAAAATACAACACATGCCTAGGGAAATGATGGGAAATGAATATAAAAATAAAAGTCTGTATCACTGCACTGGACTTGTGAAATAAGCAGGAAAACAAGAGACTTGTACGTTATAAACTTAAAATTTTATTCAATTGACAAAAATGGAAATTCAAAGATGAATTATTGTATACAAATCAACATAAAAGCGCCACAGCATCGCAATTCATCACTAGAATACAAGGGCTGAAGTGTGATGGAAATCGTAAATGTATCCTGTCGGAGAAATTAATGTGGCGGTATTGGAGAAGAACTACATCTCATTCTTGATAGCTACAACAAGGTGATCATAAGACTCAGACCAGGCTTCCTTCAACTCCTCAGACCACATGTATGGCACTGCTTCCTTGATCGTCTCCAGCAGTGCAAATTTCAGAACCTCAAAGTGCACATCAGCAACGCCAGCCTTGAAATGAACCGAGGCCAAATGCTGCACCGATGTGTTGGCACCGACATTCACCTTTCCTGTCTTTCTCAGTTGAGTAGCTGCCTCGCAGGTCTGTGATCAAATTACCATCAAGAATTCAGGATCAATTCATCATAACAAGGTATTATAATACTTTAGCTGTTAGACATGTATTAAGGGGCACATGGTTAATTAATGTATGTAATAAATATTAACAGAGCTAATTGAGATCATAAAATAAAAACGTGATATGTCACTATATATTTTGTACCATAACAAAGACCCCCATGGCATGAGCCTTCAGCTTGGGATTCTTCTCTAAAGGCAGATTGGAGTCACGCAGAAAGGAAAACCTCTTTGCTGCCGATGGGATAATCTCAAAGAGCCTATAACACATTTAAACAAAGTGAATATATAAAGGTAGCAGACATGCCTCAAGGGCATAAATTTAGCTGAAAGCTGTTGATTAAGTACTACCTCAAGAAAAATTTCAGTGCAAAAGTAGGTGCATCATCCTTCATCTCATTCCATGAGCTCACAACAAGTGCCTCTTGCTGCGCGGTGATAACCATTTTTACTAATGCTTGCTGTCTCAAAGGATTAGAAATAGTTAGCAGTAATATTTTGCTTGGCGCTTGGAGTGCCCTTTGCACTAACATGCGCTTATATATAGCCTCAATTCAACCAGAATATGATTTATTATTTAAATTATGGCAGAATTATGGACATTGAATCTGATAGGCGGGTAACATTATAAACATAACTTATTTAATAATCATAATATATGAGCTATAATCCAAAGGCAAATCAGTTGGCTGTTTAGATGTTTTGGGACATGGGTGAAAGATTAAGGTCTTTGAATGACCTGCAACTTGTTGCACTATAGACCTGTAGAACGTGGGAGCAAACAGCGAGACCTTAATAGGCACTAATTAATTTCTAATGAATAATTAACTAGAGGTGCATTCTATATTTTGTTATTCAAAGTCAAATTAAATTAGCACCTTGACTTCTTGAGTGAAAGGTCGCAAATTCGAAATCCGATTGGAGAGTCTTTCATAGACATTTAATTTAAAAATAAGTTGGGTGCCTTAGACCTCCAATTTATCTCCAAAAAAAGTCAAATTAAATTAATTTGACATTATTACCCATACATAAAAAAAAACAGAGGTCCATATCATATATGTACATTTGAAAATTTGTCGATCCTTCCATCCTTTCCAGCTTGAAAATCGCACATTATATTAATTATTAAGCCATAGCATTGCTTGAATTTATATCAAACAAATGGAACAACTTAATTTCACTATTAGCCAATTTTGTTATACATAATGTGTAATGAAGGCTCATTAGAGGATGCTAATTATTTATTTTGTACTTGTCTTTTACAGTTTTCAGCAGAGGAAGTGGACACAATTGTCTGAGAATAAATTTATAGACCATTTTTTATTTAATACAGAACTTTTAGCATAAATTGGCCAACCCATATGAAAAGTGCCAAAATTGCAATCAAGTGTTATGTTGATGTCATGATGATGCACGATTTAGAAGAATAAGTAGTAAAGAGATTTTTTTTTTGTCACAAACAAACAACAACGAAAATTAAACTTACCAGAGGGGATGTGCTATTGTGTATGGCTGAGCACTTCAAATGTGCCAAAATGCTCAATACTTTTATCTCGGATTTTAAAAAAATTACCACATGGTTTGTATTGGATGTCACATTTATGATAGACCATTTGAAGTGCTAAACAATTTTCCAATAAGTTGAATTAACTTTTCTACATATAGAAAGCCTTACAATACAAGCTGAGCAAATTAATTAACCCAAAACAAGTCATGGCTCGCGTGCTGTGTGCATGGTTTCTGGTTTATGAGCCGTCAAATGCCGGGTGGCATTTTGTGCTAAAATAAGCTACACTGTCATACATAATTAATTGATCGATCCCAGCGATAATCTTTTCCATTATTCACCAAAATTTTAACATATTATTTAAATTCTCAAAGAAGAGGATGTCAACTCAGTAGCTAAAAATTAATTTTGTTTAGTTAAGGTTGCCATTTGCCAACATATTTCCTCCACGTCTAGATATTTTCTAGACTTGTATATTTCAAATTGCTCTACAAATTAAGATTTAAATCTATCCAGTCACAAAACCTTTGAAGAGCCACTGGATTTGGTTTTGGATTATTGGTTATTACCTGGATTTATTAGAGTTTTGACAAAATTTGGATAAACTTGTGTTAGTAATGCTCCACATACAAAGTCATGGTTTCAATTCCTTCAGGTCATCAGTATAGTTTGAATAATATAACATGCTGTGATTGACTTTTTGCCTATAAAAGCACTGAAATCCAATGGGAGTCCAGGCATCCAAGCAAAAGGTTACTATTGAATTCTAATCCTTTCTGAAAAGTTTTCAAAACATCAGCAAAAATGGTTATCACTGCCAAGCAAGAGGCCCTTGTTGTGAGCTCATGGAATGAGATGAAGGATGATGCCCCTACTTTTGCGCTGAAATTTTTCTTGAGGTAATATTCAAGATATCACCAGCATTTATGGGTCAAATACTACTTTTGGAGTCTGCTACAATATTTTATATTAACTTTTTTTTCCCCTCCAAATGTGTTAATTATAGGCTCCTTGAGATTATTCCATCAGCAGCAAAGAGGTTCTCTTTTTTACGTGACTCTAGTCTGCCTTTAGACAAGAATCCCAAGCTGAAGGCTCATGCGATGGGTGTCTTTGTTATGGTACATAGTGGTGACGCATCACATTTTTTTATTTTATGATGTTATCTATTATTTGTCCTGCTAATTTGTTTGTAAGCTCAATTGATCTCGTCAAATAGCTCTGTTAATAATTCCATTTACCCATTAGTAAATATGTATGTGTCTTAAACTCTTAATTGATGCTAACTGATTTTGATGGTAAATTAATGGTAGACTTGCGAAGCCGCTACTCAACTTAGAAAGACTGGAAGGGTGAATGTAGGTGCCAACACATCAGTGCAGCACTTAGCCTCAGTTCATTTCAAGGCTGGCGTGGCTGATGTACACTTTGAGGTGCTGAAGTTTGCGTTGCTGGAGACGATCAAGGAGGCGGTGCCGTACATGTGGTCTGAGGAGTTGAAGGAAGCCTGGTCTGAGTCTTATGATCACCTCGTTGTTGCTATCAAGAATGAGATGTAACTCTGCTTCGAAGTTCCCACGAGCATCATATATGTCACAGCATTATGCACCATTTTTACTGTTAATAAGTTCCAGTTTGGTGTAGTAATTTGGGAGGCTTTTCTGTTTGAGTTATTGTTTATTTTTTCCTATTCTCTCTCATTTATTGAATAAGAATCTTCGGTTATATTATATCTTGCTTATTTAGTAAATTTTAATTAAATTTTGTTTTCCTTATATTTTGAACAGAATTTTTGTCGACGTGATATTAGACTTTAATTAATATATGTTGTTACAGAAAATTTACTTAGAGAAATAGATATTTTTTTATTAAATTATTAACTTTATTAATTAAATAGTGCCTATAAATAAGCCACGATAAGTGGAACACACACACACACACACACACATATAATTTTGCTATATGGTGAGTTGTAACTCACCAAGGGGTCGGTGAGTCGCGCTCAAAACTCATAAATCTAGTTCAAAATGTCCGATCCAACCCATCTAATATGATCTTTCTATTGAAATCTCCATGCACACCAAAATTTATATTTTTTTGAAATTTTTAAGTATTTTTTTCGGATTTTTAAAAACTGCTGTTTTTGAACGGTTCAGAACTAATTAGATTAACGATTTTCTAAAATCCGAAAAAAATACTTAGAAATTTCAAAAAAATATAAATTTTGGTGTGCATGGAGATTTCAATAGAAAAATCATATTAAACAATTTAGATCAGTCATTTTGAACTAGATTTAGGAGTTTTGAGCACGATTCACCGACCCCTTGGCGAGTTACAACTCACCGTAGCAATATATATATATATATATATATATAGGATTGCTAAAATGCTATGCATAGCACGAATGACCTTCGTGTTACGAATTTGTTCTTGAATTTCATGCTTCAAACTATCGATCCAAACCGTTCATTATCATCCTCATATTGAAATCTCATTAGAGTCCAAATTTTATATATTTTTTTAATTTTTTTTAACTATTTTTCTTATATTTTTTTAAATTCTTAATCTAATAAATTCCGGACCCTTCAATAATAGCGATTTTCAAAAATCTGAAAAAATAGTAAAAAATTTCAAAAAAATATAAAATTTGATTTCTAATGAGATTTCAATATGAAGAAAATAATAAACGATTTAGATCGGTTGTTTGAAGCATTATATTTAAGAACGAATCCGTAGCACGAAGCCATCCGTGCTATGCATAGTATTTTAGCATTTCTCTCTCTCTCTCTATATATATATAATCCAATAAAAGATAGCTTACCAGCTTATTCAAAAAGGATTTTTTTTTTTTTAAAAATTTAAACCGGAATTGCTATCTTTAACTTCCTATTTACAACTTAATAATTTGGAAGTGTTTATAATCGCGGATGTTAAGTCATAAATTAATTTGTATACAATTTACATTAATTTAATACAAGCAAATTGGTACTTTTGAAATATTACAAAATTAATCTAACAATAATGAGTTGAATACGATAATTTTTCAAACAACCTCCATGCGGCCATGCGTTCAAAATACCACTCCAAATCTCACTTAATCATTTCACATGATTATTAAGCCTATCACGACACAAATGACAAATCCACAATATAGCGTCAATAACTATCCGCCGTATTAATCATAAATCCTATAAACTAATTTAACTGCACAGCTACAAAGTAATAAAATCACAATAAGAAAACTAAGAAAAAATGTCAATATTGACAAGATAATAATCAACTACAATCAAAACCCTCAAAAAATGTCAAATATACTAAAGCACTAAAAGGTTCTTCAGGCAACAAGAGTCCAAAAAACACCTCGAGAGTGATACCATGTCCAAATCCATCCTTTGCCTCATCAACCTGTAAGTCCTCTTCTTTTTTCTATCCCAACGTGTGCTCTTGAGTATTATTTTATTAACCTATCATTTTTGTAGAATGATATGAATATAAATGCTAAACAAGCTGCCAAAGAAAGTGCTGACAGGTAGAGCCCTATTTTATATGAGTGGTTGGTCTGTTCCTCGGGTAATAGGGTTCCAGTCTTGTTAGGATCTGGGTTACTCATGGTACAAGACTATTCATTTTTTGTTCTGGGTATTCCAGTGTTGGGGTTTTTGTTGATTGGTGCACCTTGTTGAGTTGGTCTGTTCCTCGGCTGATAGGTTCCGGCCTCGTCAGGCTCTGGGTCTACCGGGGTACATGTTGGTTTTGGTGGAATTGGATTATTCCTATATCTTGAAAAGGGATTTTGAGTCCCTAATCGGATTCTCGACATTGAACTTAATTCTTATGGGTTTTGGTGGTCATCAGAGTTGGTCATGGAGTTTCAGGGTTTTACCCGATCCGGTCCTGCTCAGACAATTCCGGGTTTCGCCCCGCTGGGTCTCTTTAGGGATTGGTTTATTGGCTTTACTGGGTTTTGAGTTTTGGCTTGGCATTAGAGTATTGTCCATCCCTTTATTGGTTTGATCTGAAAGGTTTAGGGTATGTAGGTTTTAGGTTTTGGCAGTGGTTCCGGTATGATTGTGGTTCCAAGTATGTCCTTTACCGGATTTTGGCAGTAGCCATTGGTGCCATTGGATTTCTCATATTCTTCTGGGTTTACAGGAATTTTCCATGTAGTTTTCTGAGTTTCCTGTGATTTTTAATGGCCTTTCCAAGGTTTCTGCTGAGGTGACAAGTCGTGGTTGACCATTTAAATGGTTAAAAATGGTTTAGTTCTGATTCTGGTCATGATTTCAGCAGAATTAAATTCCTTGTAATTTTCCGAGTTTACAGAAATTTTCCTCATATTTTTCTGGGTTTCCTAGGATTTTTGGTGAATTTGGGAGTTTTCTGGTTCTAGAATAATCCTGGGAGTGACGTGGCAATCTCTGATTGGTCAGGTTTTGGATTTATCCTTTTTTAATTGTTCTGAGTTGGTTTCGTCATGGTTTAGATCAGGGTCATGGTATGGTTAAATTCCTCGTAATTTTCTGAATCCGTAGAAATTGGATTTGTATTTTTTCGAGTTATGGTTGGTTTTCTATGAATTTTTGAAGGTTTCCAACAATACGATTGGTCCATGTCATCAGGGAATGACACGTGGCATCTTTCTATTGGTCCAGATCAGCAGAGAAGAGGGAATAGGCGCCATTTTCGTTCTGTTTATCTGAGGAGACAGATGTCATCATAATATTGGTCCTTTCTTCATGTCAGGGACTCGTTGCACATTGACGCCACAGAAGATCAGAGGAAATGGGACGGGATTCGTTAAAATGATTTGCCTACTCCATGAACTAGGTTTATCGTGAACCAACATTTCATTAAACCCGTGGGGCCCACTGTCAGTGTTTGTCCATTGTTACACCGGGTTCGTTCAAATTAGGGACATAACAAGGGATCCATCCTCACTTCCTTCTTCTTCTTCTTCGATCTGCTGAAAACAGTACCGCCATGGTGAGTTTAATTAGAACGACTGAGCCGCTGCAAGAGGCTGATATCGCCCTCTTTGATGTCGTGGTGGCTCCCGGGTATCGAATGACCCATTTGTCGGATATAGAGACCCCTCCCCCAACGCAATTGACTCCTCCTACCATGGTTAGGGTTTTTGAGCGGCTTTTGTGGCGATGGAGTTTTCTGGAGGCGAATTCCGACAGAGAATGGATCTTGGAGTATAGTGAGAGGCTCCTGAGGCGTGGTGTCATTTCAATTGAGTCGATTGAGGCTGGCGGCAGAGAAATTCACCTCGCTCAAAGTCAGGCATGGTGATGGATTTTTGGTGGCAATTCTCTGACGGTCCCATGAGGCAATTAGTCATCTTGAGAGTGTCTTGGAGTATGCAGGAGGGTTCTTGCATCATCAATTTTGAGGTTGGGGGTGTCTCGGCATAGGATTTCATCTCGATTGAGTTTCAGCCATGAAGGTGAGCACATTTCTATATCTCCTCTGTTGACTTGCGATTTTCTGACCACAATGGGTTGATGGCCATAGAAAATACTCAAGGGGAAGTTATGCCATATCAACCCCTTGTCTCATTATATCTTTTACCATGAGTAGTCGATGGTTTTGTATTTTGACATGGTTTGATCCTGGTGGCATTAGGCAAGGTTAACCTCTTGTTGGGTGTCTGCAAGGTTTTAATATGTCAACATAGAGGAGGTTTTTAGTGAAGGTATGATTGTAATTTGGCAGGGTAACATCATGTATTTCGATCAGTTTGGGTTTCAAAGGAGCATGACTATTCTAGGCCATAGTGGTGTGAATGATGAATGCTATTGTTTGATTGACACAGATGGGGCAGTGACAAGGTTTTTTTTTTTTGATAGGCCAAGGATTGGTTAACAAGAACTGAGAGAAATGCTTGTAGGAATAACATGGGGTCTAATTGGCCATATTCAGAGAAGCTTTGATAGGGTCATGGGTGAGGTTTAGTGACACCAAGGTATTGGAAATGGCAGATATGCATTTTCAGAGATGTGTGACTTGGATTTTGATAATTGTTGCACAGCTTGAGGTCTTAACAAGATGTGGCATACTCGTAATCATTTGTAGGAGGAATGTCTGTGGGAAAACTGTGGGGCTTGATGACCTATTGTATAGTATGGTTTTAGCAAGGCAAAGGAGAGGGGTATGGTTGAGGTTTGATGGCAGTTGTAAAGGGGTAATTTTGGGCAACATTTGGATATGGTTGAAAGTTTGTTTTAGGTGGTTAGAGGCTTGACAAGAATTGGGCAGCATGTCATCTAGATAAGCAAGTTTTAGCATTGCATAGGATGAGGCTTAGCCATGGCTTAGGTGGTGAGGCAATGGGGCTGATAAGGTTGATGAAGGGACACCATTTGAGTGCTTATTCTCACTCAAAAGGGTTTCATTTCAGGGAGCTTATTCTCTCCTTAGATGGTCTTCACAGGGCATGCCTCAGAGAGCTTATTCTCTCTCTGAGATGGCTTCAGATGATCTTCAATCCAGAGAGCTTATTCTCTCTCTGGATAGTCTTCATGGCTTGAGGCATTGAGAGGTACCTGTTGTCCTTGACAATTCCATTGATATGTTGTGTTTGTTTTTTTTTTTATCTCATTAAGCTTTGTTATTTATACAGTAGGAAAAGAAAGAGGAGAAAAAGAAAGAAACAAACAGGTCTAATGAAATGCTGGAAGCAAACAGGAAAAGAAAAGAAAAAAAAGGGTAAAAGAAGTATAGAGAGAGCAAATTATATACATTGCACTAACAATCATATGCCTTGATCTCTATGGACAAAGAGACCAAGACACTTGTTTAAACTTACATTTTTGTAGTTTCAACAAACACCAAGTCTTACTATTCTTCTCTTACACTGGTTACAGGATTATAATTGTTTCCTCTCTATTCCTAGGTGCTCAACACATGAGCTGTGCAGTGCAAGAGTTTAAGATGCTATGTAAGAAAGGGGGGGGTCAGACTGGCTTCTCTCTCTCCTTCCGTATGGAGAGCTGGGGTCTCTTATATAGGAAATGGGGGTTTGGATCTGTAGCAAGTTTAATGGACAGAAATGCCCTTAAGGGCATACTTGACTTTTCACAGCAATTGCCACTGTGGCATTTACTGCCCCACCAACAAGGCAGCTACTCTCTTGTTCCTTTGTTATTTTTCTTTACTCAATCTTTTCCTTTCTGACGCTTAAGCTCTATCCAGCATCCTTGATTCACTAATCACTTTCAAACCAGGCACATCAATTTCTTCTCTTCTTGGCTGCATTGAAGTCATCAACAAAGGTAGAATGATGCAACTCATTTCCTCACTTTCTCTTCTTTGCATAGGGATTATAGTTTGTCTGCCATGATGTTCATTTTCACTTTATTTGATCTTATAATGGCAACACTTCAGTATTTCTGGTTAACAAAGCATTTATAGGGGTCTCACTCCCTTCCCTTCCTCTTTTCTCTCTTTAACAAAAACACATTTTTTAAAACACACAATGTTCAGAAGTACATATCACCCTCAAAGGGGCTTCAGATCAATGCATGTTTCTATATGAGCTTAGTGTCCTTATCACACAATTATAGCCATATTTCCTTTATATGTCATGTCTGCCTCATCACAGTCACCTATTCTTCATTAAATCCAGTATTTGTTCCTTCCCACTGTCACTCATTCCTTCCATTTGCATTGAGCATTGCTGTCCTATGACAAGTGGGTCCCACACCTTTGTCATTTATTATCAAAAAGCAATCATGTCCTATGATGCAGTGATGGTGTTTGACCCTAAAATTTCGCGATTGGAGACACATACCGATTTGCAAGAAATTTGAGAAAATCATGAAAAATAGAAAACAGACCCCAAAAATCATGAAAAAAATACTTAAAAATCCAGTGTAGCATGAGGGAATTTATGGTGCATTCAGAATGATCAAAGGAGCTGCAGAGTTGCCATTTTATGCAAAGAGGCCCATAATTTTGGAGAAATTAAATAAAATAGGAGGAGGGGTATCTTTGGAAATTTCTTGATTCCACTGGATTCTACATATTTTTATGAAACTGTGTACAAAATTTCATGGAGAAACTCGGTAGGGAGGAAGTCCAAACAATTTATTTAGTTTCAGCAACAAATGATAATTGATTTAAATGAGGAAATGGAGACAGCCAATACACAGAGAAATGGAGAGAATATCCCACGAAATTCAAATATCCCTCTTATACAGAGCGACTTGGGTACTCCTGTTCTTTCATAAACCGTGCACAAAGGATGGATAGTCTTTAGTTGGTTCATGGTAAACCGAGTTCATGCGAAGCCAAGAAAAGAAAGAGGCGCTGCCTGTGTCTCATTACATCCGACATATGGGGCCCCATCAAAGAACTCATCTTCTCCAACAGAACAGAAGAGAAAATCGTGAAGGAGAGAGATGAGACGCCGCGCATGTGCAACTACCTCTCTAACCGTCTGGTCAAGACCCCAATTGACTGCCCAAGTGGACCCCAGTGCGACGCGACAACAACCGTTGGATCGAACCTCAAAGAATCGACGATTGAGATCGAGGGGAGCAGTAACAGATCCATAACCGCCATGGTCAAAGCTGGCGTCTCCTCTGTTGACCGTCCCAAAACAAGCACAAATTGGCCGCCTCTCAGCCCTTGGATCAGATGGCGATCCGTGTGCCTCCAATTGGAGGGCTGAGATCGATTGAAGATTGAAGCTTCTTGAAGAAGAGACCCAAACCTGAGGGCTATATATACCCCATTGCAAGGCTGAGAAGGGGTTCCACTTTAGTTCCAATCTCGTTCCACTTTTGGATCTCTCTCTGACCTCTCTTGGCATTTCACACACACGAGGGGTTCTCAGAAGATCGAATCCACCATCATTGTTAGGATTAGAACTCTCACATACACGTACTGTTAGGTAGACATTTCTACAAACACTTAGTAGACATTGTAAGAAGGAGGAGAAAGAAAGAGCTTAGAAGGAAATCTTGTGAAGAAGAAAGGTAAAATCTGTGTAATTATGTGAGAATTGAGGTAAATTGTAATCAATTTGAGGAATTGAGACTGAATTTTGATTGAATTTCGATTTGCATGCGATTTCTATATGTACTTTAATGTTCTTGAGAAAATTTCTTGAAATTAGCATTGTATGATCTTGTTCTTCTCTTCTCTTGACTTGATTCGAAGCCATGGTCTGATGCATAGCTCAGTCATGGCTGAGGTCGAGTAGTTACTTTTAGAAGCATCAATTTGTGTCAGTTTCTTTTAGAGGTTTAGTTCAATTCTATCTCGTCTTCTTGAACTGGTTTTGTACAACTTCCTCTTCCTATTCCCATTTCTTGACTTGATTCGAGGCTATGGTCTGATGCATAGCTCAGTCATGGCAGAAATCAAGCAATTGCTCTTCAAGCATTGAATTGACGATTTCTCGGATAGATGATTCAATTATGTCCTTCTCTCTCTATCTCTTGAGCGGGTTTCATGTAAGCTCTCCTTCTTGCTTCTTCTCTGACCTAGATCTGATGCATAGCTCAGTCGAGGCAGAGGCGAGGCAAACTCTTCTTTGATTTTCAAACCATACGACTTTCTTGTATAAATCCTGTTGAACTCCCTGTTGTTCTTTTTCATTTAGCAATCGGATAGATATCTTTTCTGTTTCGCATCTTGGATTCATCTTTTACCATGGTCTGATGCATAGCTCAGTCATGGTGAAGGTGAAGTTAATTCCTTTTCAAATGTTTCATTTTTATTAGCATTCCTTCAAAAGTTCAATTTGTCTTCTCCTTCACAAATGATCTAGCTGATCCTCTAGTCTTGGTCTGATGCATAGCTCAGCCACGACATGGAAAAGCTTCACAAACTCTCTCATGGATGTCTCGAGCCTAGCTCAGTAGCCATGGGAAGAGTAATTCCCCTCACTTCTCATGTGGTCTTAAGCGTAGCTGAGCCACTTAGAAGCTGAGTTTGAACACCAAGACAAGTATATCTCTTGTGTGGTTCTGATGCATAGCTCATATCATGCAATAGATGGAAAGGCTTGTGTTTATCACCGTTTGGCAATTAGAATAGTTGCTAGGGTCCTTCTTGCAAATTTTTCAAGTTTGACAGGTTATGATCCGATGGTTTCCATAGAATAGTCCTCTTCTATCTTATTTAGGATGGCATTGCAATTGTCTGTAGAAATGTTAATATTACTTGACCTGAATCTGTGTGCATTTATTGTTGCTGAATTTGATTGTTTGACATCCAATGTCTGGCACTAACAGGTAAAATGTAATATACTAGTTAGGCCAATATGCTAATGATTATTTTGCCCATATATTAGTCGTGCATGTATAGTCTAGGTAGCCAAATAAAGTGAAATTGATTCATATGTGTATAATCGTTTCCTGGGTGCTCAATGTACAAAGGCAATATCATGGTAAGATATAGTAAACCAGGCCCAGTCTCTCCTATTGTTAATATACCAATTGATATCAATATCCGATTCTCATTCTTCAATGCTTAATGGTATAGTAAGTTGGATCCGTTAGCATCTCCTCTGGTATGAATAAAGCTTGTCTAAACCCTTTGGTACCAAGCCGTTTCTACACTGTACCACTATGTGGTTCACTCATCGATCTCGCCAAGCACAACACAAATTGAACACACCCTTATGTTCCTCCTTCCACTGCGATTCTGATGAAGCCTGTCCCGTCAGCTGCAACGGCGACGATAGCCAGAACCACGAAAACGAAACATTCAGGGACTAAATTGAATGAAAGTCTGTTATTAATTTCTGGGAATGACGCACAACAAACGGAGGCCACCGACGGTTTCGTCTCGGCCTTGCGATGACAGGGAACCTCTCCTCCAAGGTTGCGATTGCCTGAAATGATATCGGATCCAAACCCATTATCACACGAACCCGTCTCCATCTCCTTTCGAAACCCAGCGCGCGAGAGAATTTGAGATCCTTTGTGGCAGCGCAACTGTAAAACCCATATACCCGACCTCTGACAATAGATGAAACGCTGAATGAAGTTGAAGAAAGCTACGGCCCAAGATGGAACTCATGACATGGACCAATAGGAAAATTAGTAAATAAACAGAAACTTAGAAAATTAATTAAAAATAGTAAGAAACCACTAAAAATGCAAACGACACATCCATAAAATTCTAAAAATCAAAATAAGCCGACTTCACTGATACTTTGATATGAAAATATGTCAAGGTAGCGGCCTTTTGTATTTTTGAAGTATTTTTACTTTAAAAGCGAATTTTAGAGAATTAATAAACTCATTCGCAAAAGACTAAGAATTTTCAAAATCAAGGTTTCAAATATACTATTTTCAAAAAGCTAAGTATACTCGATTAGAAATATTTTCAAAATCTAAAGGATTTCAAACACGTTATCTTCTAAGATCAAATATCTTCAAATACAAATATTTTGAAATAGAAAAGCATTTTCAAAAGTCAAAAGTATAAAAGGCCAAAGTGAATAAATCACCAACATCCCAAGAAAAACATCAAGAAATTAAAAGTCCAAATACGAAATCCAAAGTCAAAGCCAAAACCTCTTCGTTTGAGGAAAAGTCCCTCACTAAGGTTGAGACCGACCTTAGATGACTTAGAAAATGAATTCTTACGGGCCCCCTTCGTCCAAAGAATTCCATTTTGTTCTCACAAGAAGATCGACTAAGATGATCCCGAGAACCGACTCTTATTAAGAAGACCGATGAAGATGGTCCCTAGGGTCGTTAAAGAACCAACTCTTATTAAGAAGACCGATGAAGATGGTCCCTAGGGTTGCAAAAGAACCAACTTTCGTCGAGTAGCCATTAAAAAGGACCCGAAGGTTGCAAAACTTCTTTTGTTCTCACAAGAAGATCGACTAAGATGATCCCGAGAACCGACTCTTATTAAGAAGACCGATGAAGATGGTCCCTAGGGTCGTTAAAGAACCAACTCTTATTAAGAAGACCGATGAAGATGGTCCCTAGGGTTGCAAAAGAACCAACTTTCGTCGAGAAGCCATTAAAGAGGACCCGAAGGTTGCAAAACTGCTTTTGTTCTCACAAGAAGACCGACTAAGATGGTCCCGAGAACCGACTCTTATTAAGAAGACCGATGAAGATGGTCCCTAGGGTCGTTAAAGAACCAACTCTTATTAAGAAGACCGATGAAGATGGTCCCTAGGGTTGTAAAAGAACCAACTTTCGTCGTGGCCGCCCAAGAGGCCCCGAAGGTTGCAAAACTCCTTTTCACTCTCACAAGAAGGCCAGTCATAGCCCCGAGAGTTCACCATGAATAACCTCCAGTTAAGCCTTCCCTTTAACCCATCAAAAACCTCATCTAAACCAAGAATCCATTCCCTTCTTTTGGTCAAGACAGAAGTCTTTTGTCGATCCTTAATTGGGTCCCGTCCATTGAATTTGGTACCATCAATTAAATCCTCCTTAAGACAAATAATAGCACTCCATAAGTCTCTTTTCTTAGCCCATTACGTCAATACCCTTCATGTCCCTTAATCAGAGGTTCTCGTAGGAAATTACGGGGTAATTAACAGTAGGGGCTTGCGCCTACTGGAAAGAAAGGACCCGCTAAATCAAGAAACTTCTTTAAGTAGCGACTCTGTACAGGGTTCTCTTGTGTTGAGAGATACCCGCCATGGAGATCGAAACCTTAAGGGAGGTGAATCTAGGCTATGTTCCCATTGTTCTTCGAGAAATTCCTTCGAGGAGAATAATGACGAAAAAGTCGCGACAGATTCTCTGGCACGCCCGGTGGGACCTCTTTCTCCTCTCATCTTTGGGACTTGAAGGGTGACGTAAGGGCTAAGGAAATTTTAATGAACACTCCTAACGGTAACACTTAGTTGTTGTTATTGCAGGTTGAAATGGCATTCGCACCAATTGACGCTTTCAAGCCGACAGGAGTTCTCCAGATCGGAGGAGTGCCGATTTGCTACAATGACGAATTCACCATCGGGGGCATGCCGTTTGGACACTCTTATGTGCCCGTAGTTCAAGTTAGCGATGGTACTTTCCAACTTGCCAAAGTCGTGGTGGAGGAACCGCTCGAGGAAGTGGTGGAAGTCTCAAAAATCGTGGAGGACCCTATGGAGGTTGATGTCATCAAGAAGGAAGAATGGTCCATTGTTCCTCACAAGCGGGCTCGTTCAAGCTCAACCTCTTCTCCTCAACGGCGCCAATTCAACCGCCGCTCTCCTTCCAAGAAGATGGTGGTGAATAAGGTGTATGCACCGATCTCTCAAAACGCAAGAACTATGAAGAAGGTTCAACGGGCCTATAAGAATGAATTGGAGGCAAGGCCCAATTTGCCAGTGAGCAATCCTTTTGCCACGCTCCGCTTGGTGCGGAAGAACTCACCCGTGGCCATACTCAAGACCATGGAAGAATTTCCTCAAGAATACCAAGCACAATTTAGGGGAAGAAGTCCGCAAAACTGGCAATCGGTGAAGGAGAGATTGACATTCCCACGGGTATCGGCTCGCGATCGATTGGGGCCGAAGGATCAAAAGAAAGGATCCTCTTCCGTGCATCAGAGATTGGGGCAAAAGATCAAGCCGGCCAAAGAGAGATTGGGGCCCAAAAAGATGTGGGTACCCAAAGAGAGAGCTCAACCAATGGAGATAGATCAAGAGCCGAGAAATAAAAGGAGACATGTGGCACGGGAGGATGGTCAACTTGTGGTCCACGCCCGAGTTCATATGGTGGAGATTAGTGAAGAGCACGAGATGCACGCTTTTGTGAATATGGCTAGCGATGGAGAAATTCACTTCAACAAGAAGGATAGCAAAGACAAGCAAGATCGTGCCTCGTCAAGCCACATTCTACATGGAGAAAGACCAACAGAAGATGAAGGAGAAGATGTGAATGGCAAAGATCGTTGGCATGAAGGGGAGAAACCAAAACTGATGAGTATCATAGAAAAGAATGAAAGGAAGATGGCGGCCATGATGGACGAAAGAGAAAAAGAAAGAAAAATGTTCAAGAAAATGTACAAGCTTCTAGAAAGGAAGAAATTACTTGAAGATCTCGAAAAGGAGGGTTCTTCTAGTGAAGAAGAAGATGAGTACAAAGGGAAGGTGCTCAAAGAAAGAAAAAGTAAGAGTAGATATGAGTATTCTGATGAGGAAGGAGAGAGGCCTAAGAGAAGACATTCCAAAGAAAGAAGGAATAAGCACAAGTACGAATCATCAGAAGAAGATGAAGAGAAGGCATACCGAAGGTATCTTAAAGGAAGAAGAAATAAAGTGAGATATGAATCTAGTGAAGAAGAAATGCCCGAGCGTAGGCATCGAACTGGGGCAAGAAGGCCCGATTCAACCAAGCAAGTTATTCAAGAGATGATTAATCTGCAGCTTCAAGCCACGGGAGCGGGCCGATTTGCTAACTTGCGCAAGAGATGTGGGAGACCATACCCTAAGGAATACGAGCACATTCCTTATCCTCTTGGCTACCAAGTGCCAAAGTTCAACCTATTCGATGGAACGGGTAAAGAGAGCATCACACCCGACCAGCATCTGATCCAGTTTCGCAATGCATGTGGAAACACCGCTCACGATGAAGCTCTCTTACTCAAGCAATTCTCCCAAAGCCTCACTGGGGCAGCATTCGAGTGGTACTCATCTCTCGAGAATGATTCCGTGGACACATGGGAGGAGATGGAGGATTTGTTTAGAGCCAAGTTCGCCATGGTCAACCAAAGGCTCCTCGTAGCCGATGTCGCGTGCGAAAAGCCGAAACCGGGTGAAGCACCACTCGATTATATCAATCGATGGAGAAACATGCACATAAGGTGTTCTCATCAGATGCCCGAGAGGGAAGCGGTGGAGTTTTTGATAAGAAATCTTGATGATTGGATAAAGCGACCTCTCTCGGGTAGCGATATCTACACCTATGAGGACTTGGTGACACGGGTCGCAAGGATAGTGCACATTGGCCCTCCTAAGGAGACTTCAAACTTTAGAAGCGAGCCCAGAAACAAAACACAAGGGCCCATCAAGATAGCGGGTGCTAATGAAGCATCAACGAGTCAAGGTAGCGGTCAAAGGAATTTCCGCAACAACAGCAATAGCAGCAACAATGGTAACGGAAATGGTCGCTCTACCTCCCTCGTCGAACGACTGAGTAGACCTTACTCATTCAAGAAGGAGAAAACGGCCGCCTTATTGAAACAACTCCTAGATGGAAAGGCCATAGAATTGCCGGTGTGTAAAAGGATGGAAGAAATGCATAAGACCAACGATCCAACCTATTGCGCTTTTCATAGAGTCCTAGGTCATCCAACAAGCGATTGTTATGTTTTCAAGAATATAGCGGAAAAGATGATCAAGGAAGGGGACTTGGTTTTGCCCGAGAGTTATAAGCAAACACCCGCTCCGCATGCGCAGGCCAATGTGGTAGCGCAAAGAGGCAATCCAAGGCGAAATGTAGAATGCAACGTCATTGTCATAGTAGATGAAGAGGAAGATGAAAAGGAAATGCAAAAAGTGGAAACGATGAAAGAAAAGAAAAATGAAAATAAAAAGAAGGAAGATGTGGAAGAAAAGAAAGGTGAAGTTGGGAATAGTAATGAAAAAGAAGGTGAGAGCGGAAAAGGAAAAGAAGCGGCGTTAAAGGTTAAAGAAACAAAAGAAAAAAAGGAAGAGGTGGTTATCCATTATTATGATGATGAGACGGAAGATGAGAATGAAGCGCCATATCAAGGTCTCTTTGCTAAGGACATGTTCAAGGAAAAGGATTGTCACGCGAACTTGCGGTCGGGCACAAACGTTCCCGAGAGGCAAGTCCCCAAGGAAAGTGAAAAGATGAAAGGCAAGGCTAGAATCCAAGAGGTGGAAGACGAGCCCGGGCCAAGCTACAAGGCAAGAGAAATCAAAGGAGAATACAATATCTTGGCTCACCTAAGGCGCACTCCTGCACTGATAAGCGTGTTTGAAGCATTAATGATGTCCAAGGACTTGCGGGAAACAATGATGGAGATGCTCAAAGAGCCCGAGAGGTTTCAGACTTACATGGCCGAAAAATACATGACTGAGGCCCTTTACATTGAGCCACAAAGCCAAATCACCTTCACGAATGATGATCTGATGATGGGAACCTCTTGTCACAACAAGCCATTGTATATAACGGGCAAGACTAATGGAAGTCAACTGAGCCGAATGTTGGTAGATCCTGGGTCATCTATTAACATCTTGCCACTGAGTTCACTGAATCAATTGGCCTTAGGTGGGAGGCGACTTTCTGATGAAAATGTGTTCATACATGGTTTCAATCAAAATTCCGAGCGAGCCTTGGGAGCCATCACCTTGCCAATGAAATTCGAAGAACTTGAAACCTTGGTGAAATTTTACGTAATCGATGCCGATACCTCCTATCGAGCTCTATTAGGAAGACCATGGTTACATGAAAACGACCTTGTACCCTCAACCCTGCACCAATGCGTCAAGTACATACGAGATGGTGAACAAAGGAAGATTAGAGGCGATGCTCAACACTATGGTGTACACGAAGTGGAATTGGAAGAGATTGATCGATTTTATGCTCCAACCTCACAAAGGAGCACTTCCCCAATTCTAAGGTCAAGAGCGGTACCTCGTGAAGAAAAGAAAGAGAAAATAAGGCTAAAAGAAAGGTCAAAGGTCGCTTGTACCGTGAAAACTACCATCTACATAAAGTCATCCGATGATGAAGATGAAAACAAAGGCCGACAAGGGAAAATCTGCATAAAGAGTGATTCGGAAGAGGAAGAGCAAGAGTCAAAGAGGGTGATTCATGTTTATGATGTGGAATCAGATGAAGAGTTCTATGGTGACAAAAAATGTTTCGACTTTCTCGAATGCCACATGGTCGGGATAACACCCGTTGAAGCAAGCATAGGAGATGAAGATCTAATCCAGGCGGCGAGAGATGCTCCACAGGAGTTAGAAGACGGAGGTCAGAATACAATTGATGATCTCCTCAAGATAAATTTGGGTACCGAAGAAGATCCACGCCCGACTTTCATAAGCGCATCACTGCTTCCCGAGAAACAAGAACAACTAAGGCAGCTTTTGATGGGGTACAAAGATTGCTTTGCATGGAATTACACAGAAATGCCGGGTCTCGATCCCGCCTTAGCTTCGCACAAGCTAAAGATTGATCCAAGTGTAAAACCCGTCAAGCAAGCTCCTAGGAGGATGCGGGTTGAGCTCGAAGAGAAGGTAGTGGAAGAGGTGAAAAAGTTGATCGAAGCGGGGTTCATTCGAGAAGAAGAAAATCCCATTTGGGTGGCAAATATCGTGCCCGTTAAGAAGAAGAATGGACAAATAAGGGTATGTGTGGATTTTAGGGACTTGAACAAAGCGTGCCCAAAGGATGATTTTCCACTACCCGTAACCGAGTTGATTATCGACTATACCTCCTCTTATGTGGTGTACTCCTTCATGGACGGGTCATCGGGGTATAATCAAATACCAATGGATAAAGAAGATCAACGCCATACATCATTCCGCACCCCGATTGGTATCTTTTGCTACAAAGTGATGCCGTTTGGATTGAAGAATGCGGGTGCAACCTACCAAAGAGCCATGACAAAAATTTTTGATGATCTAATTCACAAGATCGTAGAATGTTATGTGGATGATTTGGTGGTAAAGGCTCGATCAATCGACGAGCATTTCGAGTATCTAAAGGTCGTGTTCGAACGACTAAGGAAGTACTCCTTGAAGATGAATCCGTTGAAGTGTGCCTTCATGGTATCTTCTGGAAAATTCTTAGGGTTTGTGGTAAGACACAGGGGCATTGAGATCGACCCCGCTAAAATTAAGGCGATTAGAGAAATGCCACCCCCAAAGACTCTCAAGCAACTCCGCTCGCTACAGGGGCAATTGGCGTACGTGAGAAGATTCATTGCCAATCTTTCGGGGAGGATCAAGCCATTCACTCACCTTACCAAGAAGGATGTACCTTTTAAATGGGATGTGAAATGTCAAAAGGCTTTCGAGGACATCAAAGAATATCTCCTCAAACCACCTGTCCTCGCTGCGCCTATCCAAGGAAAACCATTAATCCTCTACACCACAGCCTTGGACGGATCATTAGGAGCTTTGTTAGCTCAAGAGAATGATGAAGGTAAAGAAAATGCGTTATATTACTTGAGCCGCATGTTGGTCGGGGCCGAGCAATCCTATAGTCCTATTGAAAAGCATTGCTTAGCGTTGGTTTTCGCTACCAAGAAGCTAAGGCACTATATGCTTTCCCACAAGATTACATTGATATCAAAGGTGGACCCGTTGAAGTATCTGATGACTAGACCCATGCTGACGGGAAGGCTAGCTCGGTGGGCCATTACCTTGATGGAGTTTGACATCTCCTATGCACCTCAAAAGGCTATAAAGGGACAAGCGATGGCCGATTTTCTAGCAGCACATCCAATCCCCGGTGATTCCCCATTGAATTGTGAATTTCCCGATGAACAAAGCTTATGTCTAGAAGAAGAAAAACCCGGGTGGACAATGTTCTTCGACGGGTCATCAATGATACAACCATCCAAGAGACCTAACTTACCTCGAATCCGAGCCGGAGTTGGATTGGTGTTTATTACTCCGCAAGGAGGAATCCTTCGCCATTCCATAGCATTGACTGAGCCATGCACAAATAATGAGGCCGAGTATGAAGCATTGATCGCTGGACTAGAACTAGCAATCAACATGGGCGTAAAAGAATTAAAAGTGTGCGGTGATTCTCAATTGGTCTTAAGCCAAATCGAAGGGGCGTTTGAAGTGAAGAAGCCCGAGTTAGTGAAATACCACGAAAGAGCTCAAGAGTTAATGGCCAAGTTCTCAAAAATCACCTTTGAAAAAGTGTCAAGAGCTTCAAATGGCATGGCAGACGCCCTAGCTCGAGTTGCCACCCAACTAAGCAAACCCGATGGAGAAGAAGTACAAATTACCATCAGAAATCGGCGATCTTTGGCGCCCTACCTCTTAGAAGTTGAGAAAGAAACGATTGCTCATCTCTTTGTGAACATAGAAGAGTGGGAGGCGGATTCGTTCATGGATCCCGATGAGGTATTGGAGGTAGAAGTGAACGAGGAAGAAGATTGGAGAAAACCCTTCATCGATTACTTCAAATATCAAGTATTACCCAATGAAAAGGCAGAAAGGGAGCAATTGAAGCGAAGAATCCTCCGTTATGTGTTTGTGAATGACACCTTATATAGGAGGTCATATGATCAGCTATGGCTAAGATGTGTGTCACGAAGCGAGGCCCGAAAGATCATGAAAGAGGTTCATTCAGGATTTTGCGGAGCTCATCAGTCGGGTCCCAAAATGAGATTACACATCAAGAGAATGGGATATTATTGGCCTACAATGATCGCCGATTGCGAGGAACAAGCGAAGAAGTGCCACATGTGCCAAGTACACGGAGATTTTATACATCAACATCCTAACCCTTTACACCCGACAGTAGCTGCATGGCCATTTGATATGTGGGGTATGGATATAATCGGGCCTATTGATCCACCGTCTTCAAAGGGGCATAGATTCATTCTCGCAATCACCAATTACTTCTCTAAGTGGGCCGAAGCGGTTGCTTTGAAAGAGGTCAAAAGCAAAGATGTCATCCTGTTTCTAAAGAACAATGTGTTGTACCGTTTTGGTACTCCGCGGGAGATAGTGTCGGACAATGGCGCATCATTCAAGAGTGGAGAAATTGGCACTTTTGCCAGGCAACACAAGATAAAGTGGAGGTATTCTTCTATTTATAACCCACGAGCCAACGGCCTAGCCGAAGCCTTCAATAAAGTGTTGATCAAACTTCTAAGAAAGACAGTGGGAAATAACCATAGGAGTTGGGATGAAAAGCTACAAGAAGCTTTATGGGCTTATCGCACAACCTACAAGACTCCCACTCAGGCGACTCCTTACTCACTAGCGTTCGGGTCCGAGGCAGTATTGCCATTGGAGATTGAATTACCTTCCCTAAGGGTGGCCATGCAAGCGGGATTACCATTGGATAAACGGGCCCGCCTGAGATTAGATGAATTGGATGCCATGGATGAAAAAAGATTGGCGGCCCAACAAAGCTTAGAACTATATCGGACTCAAATGGCCAAAGCTTACGACAAGATGGTGAGGCCTCGTACGTTCAAAGAGGGAGAATTGGTCTTGATTTTAAGAAGGCCCATCATCGGTCATCATCACGGTCCAAAATTCGCTCCAAATTGGGAAGGACCTTACATCGTCAAGGAGGTTTACGAAGGGGGATCATACAAGCTTGTAGATAAAGAAGGAGAAGGCTCAATTCCACCTATCAACGGGCGATATCTCAAGAAGTACTACACCTGAGACCCATTCTTCAAAACCCAAAACCCGCTCTACAAAAACAATCAAAACCATATGCATCTTAACCACAATAAGGCCTAGTCCACAAAAAACCAAAACTCCACTAAAACCCGGAAATCCACAAAAGCCCATAGTAACCAAAACCTATTAAAGCCCAAAACCGCAAAACCATGTATATAGTCCAATAAAACCTTAGAATAAATCCCAACGAAAACGTTAGGATCCAATAAAACCCAAAACCTTAACTTAACCTTTCAAAACTAAAACCTTAACTTAACCTTTCAAACCCAAAACCCGAAGAGCAAGGTATTATGTCATGTCGGGCTAATGCTTGTAAGGGTGTTTCGTTCTTTTGAACACCATGGAACATTCCTTTGCAAGGCCCAAAATAAATAAGGCAATTGTAGATAAATAAAAGTCCTCAACTTTAGAACATGTTAGATAGGAATTTGTCCCGCCGGGCCTAAGTGTAAAGGAGTGTCCTTGTCCTTTTGGGCGTTCATAGGGCATTTCCAATACAAAGGCCTACATTTTTATAATAAAACACACAAGAGTCCCCTTTTGCAACCGATGACGGATTCTTATGATTCTCGAGGGTGCAAGGTTATGCTACTAATATTGTTCGCATTGTGGGAGATAGTTACAAGAAAGAAGGACCACACTGGGGCAAGGATAAGCAATCAACCATGTTGAGATACAAGACGAAGGACAATTACACTGGGGCAGCCGCAAAGCACGCAAGACAAGTAGGGGGAAGAGTAAAAAGAAGAAAGCAGAGAGCTCCATTCACTAAAAGAAGATACATCATTACAACCATTGCATAAAGAAGTCTGGTACAAGAGAGGCTTAAACAACAACCGATGGTGACTAAAGGGATACAAAACAGAAGATATAAGAGTGCCCTAAAGCTAACGCTGGGGCAAGGCAGATCAAGATGGTCGTTTACTCTGGGGCAGCCACGACTTCATCAACAACCGCAGCTCCACCACCAGCCAAGTTGTTAAGAGTGACGGAGATAGCTTGAATCATTCCTTCCAAGGTGTCCAAGCGGACGTTCAATTCACCGAAGCGTTGATCAATCAAACCCCGAATTGAGACAGGGGCAGGGTCATCAAGAGCCATCATGGCAGAGTTATCATCCGGAGGAGAATCAACACCCATAGGACCATATTGATTGGGAGCCGCATTAGGAAGTAAGATGTAGTCATTCACGGGCTGATTGGGATCGGGAACCAACATGTCCATTGAAGATTCAACCCACCCGATAAGTGGCAATGAAAGGAGAAGGTTGAAGGGATGTGCCTCATCAGCATCAGAAATATGATTGCCCCATAACATGTCAGACACACGGATGCGAGCCCTAAGCATGAGAGCTTCAATAAGATGGCCATAGGGAAGCGGTTCTCGATCAGAGATCGCTACTTGGTGCATGTGGAAGAGGATCATGTGGGCCAGATTGATGGGCCATTGCTTTTGAATCAGATTACGGAGGTAGAAGAGGCTTCCAGGTTTGGCGAGGTGGGTCATTGTCCCTTGCGGAAAGATGATGTCGTTAATCACCAAGAAGAGAAACCTAAAAGTCACAACGAAAGATGTAAAGAAAAGGAGTTGATGAGAAACACGATCAAAAGAGAAGGCGATTAAAGGATAAGGAGAAAGAATGAAGAAAGAAAGTACCTATGAAGAGCAGGTAGATGGAAAGTAGACACCCTCTCCATATCAGGAGCCGCCGTCCGAAACCATTGGCGATATTCCTGATAACTTCCAAAACCTTGAGGCCATCTCTGGTAGGCATAAATGGTGGAACCGTTGGCAGTGTTGGCAGCCCGCAAGTAGTTGGCCAAATCTCCGACCGTGATATGAAAGAAGCGACCAAACAGATAGGAAGAGGCCGAAGGAGTTCCATAATGGTTGAAAGAGATCCTAAGATTTGCGTAGAAGAGACGGGTGATTCTAGGGTGGTACGGATGGTCGCAGTCAGCCAAACCGCCCAAGCTCCATGAATCTAACCAACCTCTGATAAGATTCACTTGCTCCACTGGAATTCTTCTCATAGGACGAAAGAAGTAGCAATCAGCCACAGGCCGCTCTTCGTTACCCATGTCATTGTAATAAGAAAGAAAGGCAGTCTCGTCGCGAAAAAGATAGCGGTTGTCGGGAGTAAGGGACCAATCTGGAAAGGTGGAATCCAGACGCAAGACAGAAGAACTAGAATCTCCTCTGGCACGTTTGGATGAAGGAGTGGAAGACATGATGAGAAGTGATTGGAAAAGTATAGAAGAAGATGAAAGAGTATGGTGAATTTGGATGAAGAAGAGAAAAGAACCAAGGTGCGTTTATATAGGCATGGAAAGAGAAAGGTTAGAACTTGGAGTTAATGGTGAATATGTGAACATGTGAAGAAAGTTAAGGCCGTAGTGGTAAGAAGTGGAAGTAAACCGTTCAAACCGAGGATTGAAAGAAACGGTATGAAGTCAAGAAGGCGTAGAAGAAGCAGAAACGTTCAAGGCTGGCGTCAGAAGGAAACCAAAGTCGGGTCAAGGCCCACGTAGGTTCAAGTCCAAGGAAATACAGGAGCGGGCCAAATACCCTAACCTAAATTGCGGAATGGATCTATGTGCGTTTTAGATTCCAAGAGAAGAAAGAAAGAAGAAAAGTAATTATGGGCCAAATTCCCATGTCGTGTGAAAGAAGAAACGGTGGTAAGAGTAAGATTATTCGAACCCCGCACGATAAGTAAGAAAAAGCCTTGAGCGCGAAAGCCCAATCAGGCGCAAGAATGACGAAGTACCCGTCACATCACAAAAGAAGGATGAGAAAGAGAACCTTGAGCGCAAGAGCTCAATCAGGCTGTTGTGAAGAGAAAGAAGTAAGATAGGAGAAAAACTACTTGTTGCTTTCCGAGCAAGTATGTGGAGAAGTCTCAAACGAGAGAACTCAGTCAAGTACAAGATCAACCAAATGTCACAAGGCAAAGAAGCAAAACGCTCCAACAAAAGCAAGTATCCAAGTTCACCAGTGGCCAAACATGCAAGCGTCACGAGTAATCAAGCATTCAAGCATCACAAAGCATCAGCAAGTCAAGTGCAACAATTAAAGCTCAAAGTTCAACAAATGCAACATGTGTAGTCATAAGTGCATCCATGCCACACAAACAAGTACCAAGATCCGTGACATGATGATCAAAGAGAAGAGATAAAAGAGAGCAAACTTGCTAGTAGCACCATGAGCCGCAACCTGATCCTGTGCCACAATACTCCTCTCACGGGACTCTACTAAATCAGGATATACAAAACTTTATAATCTCACCGGCAACTAAGAGATACAAGACCCCAGAATGAAGGCAAGTGTAGCTCAACCCAACCAAACCCAAGTTCAAGCGAAGACTTGACGAACCTCCAGTGCAAGAGTTCAACAGTCTGAAAGGGGTCAAGAAGGGGCCACCAGAGTACGCTGTTCTGTCCAAGATCCTCACAACCTACTCTGGTGGGGGTCATTTGTTTGACCCTAAAATTTCGCGATTGGAGACACATACCGATTTGCAAGAAATTTGAGAAAATCATGAAAAATAGAAAACAGACCCCAAAAATCATGAAAAAAATACTTAAAAATCCAGTGTAGCATGAGGGAATTTATGGTGCATTCAGAATGATCAAAGGAGCTGCAGAGTTGCCATTTTATGCAAAGAGGCCCATAATTTTGGAGAAATTAAATAAAATAGGAGGAGGGGTATCTTTGGAAATTTCTTGATTCCACTGGATTCTACATATTTTTATGAAACTGTGTACAAAATTTCATGGAGAAACTCGGTAGGGAGGAAGTCCAAATAATTTATTTAGTTTCAGCAACAAATGATAATTGATTTAAATGAGGAAATGGAGACAGCCAATACACAGAGAAATGGAGAGAATATCCCACGAAATTCAAATATCCCTCTTATACAGAGCGACTTGGGTACTCCTGTTCTTTCATAAACCGTGCACAAAGGATGGATAGTCTTTAGTTGGTTCATGGTAAACCGAGTTCATGCGAAGCCAAGAAAAGAAAGAGGCGCTGCCTGTGTCTCATTACATCCGACATATGGGGCCCCATCAAAGAACTCATCTTCTCCAACAGAACAGAAGAGAAAATCGTGAAGGAGAGAGATGAGACGCCGCGCATGTGCAACTACCTCTCTAACCGTCTGGTCAAGACCCCAATTGACTGCCCAAGTGGACCCCAGTGCGACGCGACAACAACCGTTGGATCGAACCTCAAAGAATCGACGATTGAGATCGAGGGGAGCAGTAACAGATCCATAACCGCCATGGTCAAAGCTGGCGTCTCCTCTGTTGACCGTCCCAAAACAAGCACAAATTGGCCGCCTCTCAGCCCTTGGATCAGATGGCGATCCGTGTGCCTCCAATTGGAGGGCTGAGATCGATTGAAGATTGAAGCTTCTTGAAGAAGAGACCCAAACCTGAGGGCTATATATACCCTATTGCAAGGCTGAGAAGGGGTTCCACTTTAGTTCCAATCTCGTTCCACTTTTGGATCTCTCTCTGACCTCTCTTGGCATTTCACACACACGAGGGGTTCTCAGAAGATCGAATCCACCATCATTGTTAGGATTAGAACTCTCACATACACGTACTGTTAGGTAGACATTTCTACAAACACTTAGTAGACATTGTAAGAAGGAGGAGAAAGAAAGAGCTTAGAAGGAAATCTTGTGAAGAAGAAAGGTAAAATCTGTGTAATTATGTGAGAATTGAGGTAAATTGTAATCAATTTGAGGAATTGAGACTGAATTTTGATTGAATTTCGATTTGCATGCGATTTCTATATGTACTTTAATGTTCTTGAGAAAATTTCTTGAAATTAGCATTGTATGATCTTGTTCTTCTCTTCTCTTGACTTGATTCGAAGCCATGGTCTGATGCATAGCTCAGTCATGGCTGAGGTCGAGTAGTTACTTTTAGAAGCATCAATTTGTGTCAGTTTCTTTTAGAGGTTTAGTTCAATTCTATCTCGTCTTCTTGAACTGGTTTTGTACAACTTCCTCTTCCTATTCCCATTTCTTGACTTGATTCGAGGCTATGGTCTGATGCATAGCTCAGTCATGGCAGAAATCAAGCAATTGCTCTTCAAGCATTGAATTGACGATTTCTCGGATAGATGATTCAATTATGTCCTTCTCTCTCTATCTCTTGAGCGGGTTTCATGTAAGCTCTCCTTCTTGCTTCTTCTCTGACCTAGATCTGATGCATAGCTCAGTCGAGGCAGAGGCGAGGCAAACTCTTCTTTGATTTTCAAACCATACGACTTTCTTGTATAAATCCTGTTGAACTCCCTGTTGTTCTTTTTCATTTAGCAATCGGATAGATATCTTTTCTGTTTCGCATCTTGGATTCATCTTTTACCATGGTCTGATGCATAGCTCAGTCATGGTGAAGGTGAAGTTAATTCCTTTTCAAATGTTTCATTTTTATTAGCATTCCTTCAAAAGTTCAATTTGTCTTCTCCTTCACAAATGATCTAGCTGATCCTCTAGTCTTGGTCTGATGCATAGCTCAGCCACGACATGGAAAAGCTTCACAAACTCTCTCATGGATGTCTCGAGCCTAGCTCAGTAGCCATGGGAAGAGTAATTCCCCTCACTTCTCATGTGGTCTTAAGCGTAGCTGAGCCACTTAGAAGCTGAGTTTGAACACCAAGACAAGTATATCTCTTGTGTGGTTCTGATGCATAGCTCATATCATGCAATAGATGGAAAGGCTTGTGTTTATCACCGTTTGGCAATTAGAATAGTTGCTAGGGTCCTTCTTGCAAATTTTTCAAGTTTGACAGGTTATGATCCGATGGTTTCCATAGAATAGTCCTCTTCTATCTTATTTAGGATGGCATTGCAATTGTCTGTAGAAATGTTAATATTACTTGACCTGAATCTGTGTGCATTTATTGTTGCTGAATTTGATTGTTTGACATCCAATGTCTGGCACTAACAGGTAAAATGTAATATACTAGTTAGGCCAATATGCTAATGATTATTTTGCCCATATATTAGTCGTGCATGTATAGTCTAGGTAGCCAAATAAAGTGAAATTGATTCATATGTGTATAATCGTTTCCTGGGTGCTCAATGTACAAAGGCAATATCATGGTAAGATATAGTAAACCAGGCCCAGTCTCTCCTATTGTTAATATACCAATTGATATCAATATCCGATTCTCATTCTTCAATGCTTAATGGTATAGTAAGTTGGATCCGTTAGCATCTCCTCTGGTATGAATAAAGCTTGTCTAAACCCTTTGGTACCAAGCCGTTTCTACACTGTACCACTATGTGGTTCACTCATCGATCTCGCCAAGCACAACACAAATTGAACACACCCTTATGTTCCTCCTTCCACTGCGATTCTGATGAAGCCTGTCCCGTCAGCTGCAACGGCGACGATAGCCAGAACCACGAAAACGAAACATTCAGGGACTAAATTGAATGAAAGTCTGTTATTAATTTCTGGGAATGACGCACAACAAACGGAGGCCACCGACGGTTTCGTCTCGGCCTTGCGATGACAGGGAACCTCTCCTCCAAGGTTGCGATTGCCTGAAATGATATCGGATCCAAACCCATTATCACACGAACCCGTCTCCATCTCCTTTCGAAACCCAGCGCGCGAGAGAATTTGAGATCCTTTGTGGCAGCGCAACTGTAAAACCCATATACCCGACCTCTGACAATAGATGAAACGCTGAATGAAGTTGAAGAAAGCTACGGCCCAAGATGGAACTCATGACATGGACCAATAGGAAAATTAGTAAATAAACAGAAACTTAGAAAATTAATTAAAAATAGTAAGAAACCACTAAAAATGCAAACGACACATCCATAAAATTCTAAAAATCAAAATAAGCCGACTTCACTGATACTTTGATATGAAAATATGTCAAGGTAGCGGCCTTTTGTATTTTTGAAGTATTTTTACTTTAAAAGCGAATTTTAGAGAATTAATAAACTCATTCGCAAAAGACTAAGAATTTTCAAAATCAAGGTTTCAAATATACTATTTTCAAAAAGCTAAGTATACTCGATTAGAAATATTTTCAAAATCTAAAGGATTTCAAACACGTTATCTTCTAAGATCAAATATCTTCAAATACAAATATTTTGAAATAGAAAAGCATTTTCAAAAGTCAAAAGTATAAAAGGCCAAAGTGAATAAATCACCAACATCCCAAGAAAAACATCAAGAAATTAAAAGTCCAAATACGAAATCCAAAGTCAAAGCCAAAACCTCTTCGTTTGAGGAAAAGTCCCTCACTAAGGTTGAGACCGACCTTAGATGACTTAGAAAATGAATTCTTACGGGCCCCCTTCGTCCAAAGAATTCCATTTTGTTCTCACAAGAAGATCGACTAAGATGATCCCGAGAACCGACTCTTATTAAGAAGACCGATGAAGATGGTCCCTAGGGTCGTTAAAGAACCAACTCTTATTAAGAAGACCGATGAAGATGGTCCCTAGGGTTGCAAAAGAACCAACTTTCGTCGAGTAGCCATTAAAAAGGACCCGAAGGTTGCAAAACTTCTTTTGTTCTCACAAGAAGATCGACTAAGATGATCCCGAGAACCGACTCTTATTAAGAAGACCGATGAAGATGGTCCCTAGGGTCGTTAAAGAACCAACTCTTATTAAGAAGACCGATGAAGATGGTCCCTAGGGTTGCAAAAGAACCAACTTTCGTCGAGAAGCCATTAAAGAGGACCCGAAGGTTGCAAAACTGCTTTTGTTCTCACAAGAAGACCGACTAAGATGGTCCCGAGAACCGACTCTTATTAAGAAGACCGATGAAGATGGTCCCTAGGGTCGTTAAAGAACCAACTCTTATTAAGAAGACCGATGAAGATGGTCCCTAGGGTTGTAAAAGAACCAACTTTCGTCGTGGCCGCCCAAGAGGCCCCGAAGGTTGCAAAACTCCTTTTCACTCTCACAAGAAGGCCAGTCATAGCCCCGAGAGTTCACCATGAATAACCTCCAGTTAAGCCTTCCCTTTAACCCATCAAAAACCTCATCTAAACCAAGAATCCATTCCCTTCTTTTGGTCAAGACAGAAGTCTTTTGTCGATCCTTAATTGGGTCCCGTCCATTGAATTTGGTACCATCAATTAAATCCTCCTTAAGACAAATAATAGCACTCCATAAGTCTCTTTTCTTAGCCCATTACGTCAATACCCTTCATGTCCCTTAATCAGAGGTTCTCGTAGGAAACTACGGGGTAATTAACAGTAGGGGCTTGCGCCTACTGGAAAGAAAGGACCCGCTAAATCAAGAAACTTCTTTAAGTAGCGACTCTGTACAGGGTTCTCTTGTGTTGAGAGATACCCGCCATGGAGATCGAAACCTTAAGGGAGGTGAATCTAGGCTATGTTCCCATTGTTCTTCGAGAAATTCCTTCGAGGAGAATAATGACGAAAAAGCCGCGACAGATGGAAAAGATAATTACTCTTGAGCTGTTCAAAATCATTGGTAAGAAGGGATAAAACAAGGAATATCATGAGGCTGACAGGTGGGGCTGCATCACAGTGTTGTTTTCCCAGAAAGAGATGGCGTGTGGGGGCCTAGTAGTCAGAGAGGAAGAGGGACAATTTTGCCTTGTGCTTGCGTGTGGTGAAGCCGATACAGGAAGAAGAATTGAAAGCCTTCAATTGACAGTTATCATTTGTCTTGGAAGTTAGGGGTCTGACCAGTGGGGTCTGATGGTCATGGAGAGAGATGAGTGGGGATTCAACCATCTGCATTAATGGTCATGGGCCGCGCATTCATCATGTGGGGCCCATCTGACAAGTGGGGCCAGGTGGTCAGAGACAAGTGGTTTGAGGTGTAAATGCCTTCACTGATCGACATGGTACCGTCGCAAGATGATTGCCAGCCCCTAATTTGACAAGTTATCAAGCCAATTAAGGCAGAGATTACGACAATTTGAGGAGATATTGCCGTGCTTGCTGCTTCTATGACATGTGGGGTCGCAATCGAGTGGGCTCAGGTGATCAATTTAGCATTCAGTCGTACGGCCTGGGTTCGAAGGATTGGTGAATCAATGCCTCCCGTCGAGAGTTAAGGATGGAGAATGACAGGAGGGACCCGCTCGTCAGGCTATTGGCGCGTCACTCGTGCGGAATTTGAATCCCAGAAAAGAGGGGGAGGAGCGACGAGGGTCTGATGTGGCTCGAGTCTGTGTTCGCGAAGAGGAGAAGAAGGCTCTGACAGTGGGCCCCACTCAGAAAAATAAAAGGAAGAATGGGCCGAGACTGAAATGAGCTGTTGTGGGCTTCCTTTATTTTCTACCTTTTTTTAACGGAATATTGATTTCAATTGGGCCGATATTTCTGATGGGCTTTGTATTAGCAGATTTTCATGTTATTAACAAAAACGAAATTCCATTAATAAAAGTAAAATTTTGCTAATACATAATTCTGAAATCCATTATGCATCCATTCGCATCCTAATCGTGGGACTGTTTTTTTTATCAGCTTGCACAAATTCCGTATATTTCTTTCCGCGTATCTTTGAAAGGGTCTCTTGCGTTTCCTCGTGTCAATCTGCTTATGTCTTGAATTACGGATTTGATCCCATATAACAGTATATCACGACAACTTTTTAGGGTCAAACACTACCCAAATCAGAATTTGCCTGAAAGAGAAACAAAGATCTACTTATCTACACACAATGAGAGAGAATATTGCATCGAGGTTGATAAGGATCATCTCCAGATTTCATCATTTCTGAAAACGCGTTTCTATTTTTAAAAATTTATCGTAAGCGTCATTTTTGTTTTTTGGAAACCCAGCGCTCATCCTTCCCTCCCATCTGTTTTGCTCCCTCTCCATCCCTTCTATTTCGCTCATCTCTCCCTCCTTCTCTATTTCGCTCCCCCTCCTCATCTGATTCGATCATTCTCTCTCTCTGTAATTATAACAATCATCCTCATCTAGCGACCATCCCTCCTTCTCCTCTGTTTTGATATACATAACAGTTCTAGTTAATATATATAATGGTTCTAGTTAATACAATAAAAGTTTTGGTTAATGCAGTGAAAGTTCTAGTTAATATATATAAAGGTTCTAGTTAATGAGCAAGGTTCCGCTACCAACATTTTGGTTGCCCCCAAGTGCCAACATTTTACTATTAAGTTATTTTTTCAAATTTTAAAATTCAAACGTTAAATCCAAACCGTTGATCTTATTTAGTTTAATGAGCGATGCATTTTTCATATAAGTTTTGTAAAATTTAGAATTTATTTGATGCTCGATTAAAGGCTAAAACATAAACGTATTAGAGCGAATCTATCACAGTTAACAAGGTTCGTTTGTTTTTCCATCTATTGATCGAGTATCAAATAAATTCTAAATTTTACAAAATTTATATGAAAATGTATCGCTCGTTAAACTAAATAAGATCAACGGTTTAGATTTAACGCTTGAATTTTAAAATTTGAAAAAATAACTTAAAAGTAAAATGTTGGCATTTGGGGGCAATCAAAATGTTAGTAGCGGAGCCTTGCTCCTAGTTAATATATATAATAGTTCCAGTTAATACATACAAATTTTCTATTTAATATACTTACAGTTCTAGTTAATAGCATATTCTATTTAATATACTAACAGTTCTAGTTAATAACATATTCTATTTAATATACTAACAGTTCTAGTTAATAGCATATTCTATTTAATATACTGACAGTTCTAGTTAATACATACAATTTTTTTATTTAACATACTAACAGTTCTAGTTAATTATTCTGGAACCGAAGAAATTGGATGAGAATCAGCGACGGAGGTAAGCGAAGATCCAAAGGTAATGAAAGGATTAGCGAAGAGGGAATGAGATGGGGTGAGAAGAGAAGATTAACAGAGATTACCGTCAGAGGAGATATGATGCGATGGGATGAAGATATCATTCAGTTATTAACGCGTTTGGATGGAAATAACGGAGAATGATAGAAAAGAAAAATAGCAGAAAGCAATTCCGATATTACATCATAATAATGAGAAACATGGCATTAAAATAAGCAATTTTAGACACGCATCAGCCTTTAACAATAAACAGTCTAAGATAAAAAAAAAATAGTAATAGGCAATTTAGGATACTTTGGATTATTCAGACAACTAAAATTTAATATTTATAAAATTTTATAAAATTTGAAGTCGATTTGATACTTGATTAAGTGACCAAATTATGAACGTTTTAGAATTAATCTAACCAGATTCGTTCATTTGTTGACTGCTTGATTTAGTATCAAATCGATTTCAAATTTTATAAAACTTACATCAAAATACATTGCCGATAAAATTTAAGAATATCAACGGTTTGAATTCTTCATTTGAATTTTAAATATTTTAAATATTAAAAAAAATGCATGGAGCAATTCTTTTTTTTTACTCCCATGATTATGACCCTAACTAAACCCAAAGTTCCAAACACTAACCCAGGTCAGCCTGCCAACAGTATATCGTTTACCGTTTTTCGTACATGTTCCGTCTAAACAGAACGAATAACGGTACAAAAAAATATTTCGTTTTTAAAAACGGAGCGGTAAACGAAATAAGAGGACATACCATTGTTGAAACGGAACGGTAAACAGAACGAGTCATTTCGCTTCTGTTTCGACAAATATTGTTGTTTTTAGTGTAACAATACGTTATTTCGTTCCGTTTGGATGGAACGAATAACAGAATGCAATAGCATTTTTTTTTCTGAAACGGAACGAAAAGTAGAATGAAATAATCATACGTTGATGGGACGGAACGGGAACGGAATGACCCATTCCGTCGCCATTGTAAACGTTAAACGGGTCTAAACCCGGCCCCAGCCGCGTTGGAATAGAAACCACCAGTACCAGCGCAGCGCAAAACACTCGACCTCAAACAAATTTTGAAAGAAATCCGAACCAACCCCGTTCTCTTCTCTCTTGTTACCCCGACAACTTCGAATTCTCCTCTCCCTGATCCTGCCAATTTCTTATAATTAGTTAATTACCTTCACTCGGATCGATTAGTATTGTACAGCTTTTCTTTTGTATATCGATTGCTGAGTTTCCAGCTTTTCTTTTGAGAACCTTTTTGAGAAATTGTAAACTTTCCTACTTCATTTGATTTTGATGTTTATTCATGTCGTATTTCAACATCACTACTTGAAATATCTTACATGTGGTTTTTGGTTCTGTTATATTTTTAACACAGAAACCATGCAAGCAAGGTGCTCGACAAAATGCCTCTATAGAGTTTGAATGATGGAGAGTAGAGGTCTTCCCACTGACAGAATAAGTGAGTTGCCCTGTTCAGTTCTTGCTCATATTTTCTCCTTGTTAACCACGAAAGATGCTGTGCATATGTTTATCTTGTCTAAACAATGGAATTTTGAACAGTCCTTGTGTTTGATCATTATAAACATCTGGGTCATAATCTATCAGAAGTAGAGTTGAAAGTTGAAACAACAGTCCTTATTAAACAATTGTAGATTTGTTGAATTCTTCTGAGCAATCCTGTAGAAAGTTGAAAGATGGCAACACTAAAGGGCGGCAATGGTTTTGTTGGATTTGTTTTTTATTATTAGTTGTAATTTATAAACAAAACTTTGAGCCAACTGTGATGTGCAATTTTTTTTTTTCATGTTATAAGATTGATTTCTTTGGTATTATTATTACTTTATATCACTATTATCTTATTATTTGGTGACCTTCTTTTCACTGGGTTTCATTTCTAGCCTGCCCCAACTTCTTTGGGACAATAAGCTTAGTTGCTGTTGTTATAGGATTGAAAGAAAATAGTTGGAACAAAAGTTTGATTTTTATCCTTTAATGATTTTTAATTTTTTATCCAGGATGGGATACACTGGAGGCAGATATTTTAAACTGCCGACCTGAACAACCTGAATAGCCTGGAACATGAAGAATTAGATGCAAGCAATGACTGGAATTTGGTGGCTTGCTTTCCCCAACAAGAGGTGATACAGAAATAGTTTTCCGAATGTTTGTAGAAAAAAGGAAGGTTGCTGAGCCTCATGAATGAGATGAGTGCTGGAACTTCATGTTTGAATAAACCTAGTGCTTACTATTTTGGTTTTTTGGTAGACTTCTCTAAAAAGGTACATTTCTTTTGGGCAATGTTACTATCAGATTAGAAGATTCATGCATAGTGCCCATGGTGAAGTGAGTTGTAGACAAGGTGAAAGTTCCATCATTGGACACTTAAGCTATGTGATTGCTTTTGAGAAAAAAGAAGGGTTTTATGTGAAGAATTGTTCAATACATTTTAGGAAAAGAGGGTGTTATGTGAAGATTTACTCAAAAGAATTGGTGATGTTGGTATGTGTTTGCATTAAGAAGCTTAGGCTTATTCAAGGTTAGTTTTAATTGGTCTTGTGTACATGCATTTATAAAGGATTCCACCTGTGGTGGGAGGATGGTACTAAATGTGTCATCAAGTCTAATTGAGAATAAAATAAAAGATGAGACTGGATGATTTAGTAGGTTCAACTCAAGATTCCATAACTTCTATTATTTAATATTGAGCAAGTTAGATTTGATTTTTTTATGAATCTTTTTGCAGACAGAAAATGACGGGACATGATCCGATTCTGATAAACTTTATTCTAGATTTGGGCTACCATATCTGATTTGGATGTCTGCCTGGCCTATATTCATCTAATCAAGTAAGAATCTCTCTTTGGACTTCTGGCTGGTAATCTGTATCTCATAAACATAATTATTAGTTACTCAAGCGTCACAAATCACATCACAACAATGGTAAATATTGCATTGTTCGACCGTTTACAGATACCATGCGCATGTTAGCAACTAAGACTCTGGGCCATACTTTATATATTATCACATACCAAGCTAAAACCATCACAATATGCCAAATAACCCTAAATGAGCAAACACATGGATAGATATAATAGAGCACCATTGAACCAAGTAAACAATGGGTGACACATCCTCTTACTGCGGCAAATAGTAGTACATGCCAAACTGGTCATGGGTGGGGACTGAGGCAGAAGCCATGTGGGCCTCAGGTGTCAGCTCCTCCACCTTCCCATCGCTAGGCGCAACAGCAACATCAAGAAGGAAGTCAAAAACATCAGTACCAGCAATTGTTGCGGCAATGTCACTCTTCTGGAGAATGCGGCGCTTGTTCTCTTCAGTATGAGCCCAGCTGCGTTGAGTCAGCTCCAGGATGAACATCTCGCATGCACGTGCAAAAAACACTGGTGCCTCAGCTGCAATCATGTGAACGTCCTCATCTGCCTTCATGATCTTTTTGATGCGAGCCAAGGGGAAATTGCGATTCTTGAAATCGGAGGTTTCCTTGATTTTCTGGTACTGATCAGCCCAAAAGTTCTGGAGTTGTTGATTCGGCTGAGGTGGCTGGAAGTCTTGCTGGGGTGGGTAGAGAGGTGCATATGGAGCATTCGGTGCGGCTTCTGCTGCGGTGGCAGGGTAGGCAAGCACCAGTGGAGATCCAGCGGAGGGAGTCGGAATTATGGTTGAAGTTGAGCCCTCGTTATTTTGCTCCATTGAATCTAGTGGATTCTAGGTTTAGGTTTAGAGAGAGAGGAAGAAATCGGGAACTTTAATGCGAATGAGGAAAGAGAAGGCTGTTGAAGTGTCGGAATATATTTCAGGGGTTCTTCTTTTGTCGGGCTTTATGACGTGACCTAAGAAACAACTAGCACCCCCCCCCCCCCCCCCCCCCCCCCCCCCGCAACCCCAAATTATAAAGAAAATAAAAATTGACCCCATATTAAGATTATTTACTATGACACAAAATTTGCTGTTTGTATTGATGAGTTCTTAGAAAGTTTTCTGCCTCCAACCCTGTAATTATTGTGATTCTCTAGTGTAGCAATTCATATCTTGGTCGGTATTAATTAGGCTTAAAAAAGTTAATTTAGGGAAAATCATATGCCTAATCTAATTCAGAAAGATTACACCCACCGGTATAGTTTGGTAAGTTGCCAAGTTTCACTTTCAGTATTGTGCCTCTACATTAGAAACCAACCTTTTCTTTATCATTTCGTTTTTTTTTATTTTTGCATTTTAATTTCTTTTTTTTAGTAGCTGTGATCATTCTGATTTTTCAAGTGTGGATCTTTTGTGTTAGCAGGGGCTAGATGGTGCTGAGACTCTCACTTCTTTCCATGTAATAGTGAAAAAAGATAAAGTTGTTAACATATAGAACCTCACCACATTGATGCCATGCCATATCAATATGTCTATACACTGTACCATAAAAAAACAGTCGTGTACAATATGAGCTAAGCTAGAACTTTCATTAGGATACTATAATCTGTCTCCTGATTAGTAAACATTTTAATTTTTCAATCACCAAAGCTGAGCAACTATTATTCTGTGAGTACCTTGAGACAGTTTTAATAGGATGCTAGGAGGGTTAAATTGGCTGGTGACATGTTCTATACTTTGGGTGTACTTGTAGAAGATGAAAATAATTATCGTTATCATTTTTAAGCCTCTTATTTTATGCCTCGTCATGCTCATTTACAATTTGACAGTAATGAAATCGCAACTTAAATTCTGTCATGAGCATATATTTATATTAGAGGTTTAAAAATTTTGATTTTACTTTATATGAAATATTAAAAAAAAATTTGGACACAACTAAGTCATAACAAAATCGTTGAATTTTATTATCATGATATCTACGAATGAACTCATAATTTTATATTTTCTTATGCTAACATATTTTTGTAGTTGTGATGTAAAATAAGATCAGAAATTATGATTTTATTATTTAGTCATTCTAATTATCAATACTGAGATTCAAAATTAGTAACGGTAAAACAAAAATTGACATCAGGGCCTTCTTCCAGGCTTTTTTAGTGAAAAATATATTATTTAAATTCAATTTAAATTGAGGTTAGAGCAGTGGGGCAAAGCAATTCAGCGACTCTGTTTAGCCACTTTGCCTACTTGCTAGGTGGAGCAAAATTGGATCAACTACATTGAATGTACTTTGTTTTTTTTTTTTTTTTTGCCCTCTACTTTTGAGTTTATGTTCTAGTTAAGAAATGATTGCTGAGCACCAGTTTTATAATAATCAACTAGTGGTTGTCCGATTAAAGCAAATGAGAGAACAATGATCAATTATTTATGAAATTCATTGCTGTTTGTGGGTATAGAGCTAAAACAATTTAACTCAACGTTGTATTTATTTCTTCTATTCTGAAAAAAAAAACCAAAGAGAAAGAAAGAAATTCAACGTTGTATTCATTTCTTCTATTCTGGGGGGGGGGGGGGGGGGGGGGGGGGGCGAAAAAAAAAGGAAACACATGCGCCAAAGAACTGCTTAACTATACTGGAAAGCGTAACTCTCAATAAGCTCTACTTAATATATTACATGGCAAATACCCAATGGCCTACATAGAAGCAACCCTTAAGTAATATAGACAAAAACCAAAAGAACTAAGTTATCCCAGTCATAAAGCACACAAATTTATTTGAGTTGATAGGAGTACTAAAACATATATTTCAAAGCACTCATAAATACATTTAAAGATAGAGTGATCCCAGGATCGATCATACGAGCTCACTTATAACCTGTCTTCTTGAGCATTAATCTGTACAAATATCAGCAAAAGATAGTAATATATGAAAATACTTCAAGTTTATCAATTACATCAATCATAAGTTCATAACAATCATTAGGAATGTAAATTATATAAATTCTTGAATATTCATCATAGAAATCATTTCGAAAGTTAGTTTTGCACCCCTGTAAGCTGTGAACATCTTATATATATATATGAGACTATGAAAGGGATATATATTGACTGATTGAGAACCAAGTTATATATTCTAATTAGAGGCCTAAGTTAAAGTTCATTAATATCCTATATAAATTATATAATATTGCATACATGTTCATTTTAATAAATCTTGTATTAAATATAGTATAATTTGAAAAGATTTGGTCGTTTAATTCAAACCTGATGAAACTAAACTATCAAATTAATTGCCTAATAAATAACAAATTGATAAATTATCCAAGTCAACTTACTAGAGCTGGAGGCCATGGTTCATGAAGCCGACTTGCTGTAAGTTGGGCTGCATTGGCTGTAGCCTATACGCAGGCAACTCGCTAATTGCACCCTCTTGCTGATACACATTTCCAAAGAGGTCCATCATTGCTGATGGCCCAGGTTTTTGGTCTACTGCCACCATTGCATGCTCGTCGGGAATCTATCATGTAAAGAATTCAGTTTCTGGATATTTGTATAGCCTATAGGTACTAAACCACATTTTAGTTATCACTATAAAAAAGGAGTTGTTTGATTCTATTAATTCATTCTCATCAATTATTATTCTAGATCAGTGGACCAAATTTTCATTCTTTGATCTATCATTACAGTTTCACCAATATTGTTATGTCATATATTATGTTTGTGCATACACAAAGGCAGAAAGGATTGTTATACATGCACAAAAATAAGTATGTGCATACCATGCGGGACAAGTAGTTGTTCTGATCTTCTAAGATATGCTCCTGCATGTATGTCATACGGAAGCCGTAGACTTTAGTAATGTGTAAGATATAATAAATTTACATTGCAATATATAATGTAATATTGCAATTTGCAAAAGAGAGAAAGGACAAAATTAATTGAAAGACTGTATATACCTTACGGCGGAGATTGCTCAGCTGCTGGCTTAGTAATTCTTCCTGTCACATAAAGACATAATCAATTAGAACAAATCCAAAAGAGACATGCTGGAAAGATAAGCAATATATATATTTTCTGGCAAAAAAAGTTTAGAAAGTTCAAAAGTAGATGCGTAAAATTTCAATATTAATTAAACGCAGAAAGGAATTGACCTTTCTCTTCCGAACTTTGTCAATTGAGGACTCCAGCTGTTGTTCAAGTTGCATTATATCATTCAAACTAAAGGGTGTCAAATCTTGGCCAAGATATTGCTTGATGAATACCTCTAGCTTGTCATTTTCTGATTTCATTCTTTCTATCTCATACATCAATTGCTGCAAATATTGTAATGGAATATATCAATCAAATTAATCATGTACTAATGACGAATTCTTATAGAAGATATGCATTTAAGAATTTTACCTTCGTACAAATTAACTAATAATTAACCTGCAATGTAAGATGTTTTATGCAACTTATTCTAATTTCTTTTGGTAACTCAATATATAGCATTGTTTGGTATCAGTTCAACAAGCTTTTGTGTCCTGGCAACTATATAGCAAGCCAACTGAAAATTTCTTAGGTTGGCGCATGATAAATATATTGACACTGGTCGTTCATTTTCATACTTCATGTCATGATATGTGTGCATATTTTCTAAAGAAAGAATGCAAATAAAACTTAGAAGACTTGCTTATTTCATTTCAAAGATCTATATGAGAAGTGCTTATGTTATGTACAAATTTACTAAATTTTAACCTTATAAAGTGCCTTAATAATTAATTCATTTTGGTGAATTTATAGATTTTTAACAAGGATTAATTATGTCGATGGTAGTGTCTCAGCTCAGAAGTAACCAAATAAATTGGTATACACTATTGAAGTATTAATTAACAAAAGAGTAATACGATTTGTGAAGGTACAGAACAACAGATAAAATTAATGCATACCTGACGGGAACCAAAGCCGTCATCTGCCACAGACACTTGCTTTTGGTACCTGTCAATGAGGTACTGCAAACTGAAATAAGATAGTAAAGTTAATTACTGAATTAATTAGGGAGCTTCTAGAATTTTGTGAAAAAATCAGCCTAAGAAAATGAATCAAGTTGATGACCTTTACTTTCTTTCCTTTCTTCACAAAATTTTCTATTTAATTAGGATATACAACTGCATCTGTGTATATGTATATGTAGTCAAGGAACTACTATTTCTTAATTCACATCACAAATGAAATAATAATTATATTTTTGGTTTAAAATATTATTCCAAGACGTCAGGAGATAGCATGAACTTCATTTAAATTTATTAGTTGTCAACTGTCACATTATACATGTTGTAAGATCAGTATAAAATAGAAAAAAAAATATCCTTTTAAAAATAAATTATTTTGAGAAATGGAACATGAAATTGAAGTCAAAAGCAATCATTCCAATTCATCACTTTAGTCGTTGGAGGTTATCATTGCAGAAAGCATGCAAATTATGAAACCCTAAAATGGATATATTCTGAATCTCCTCTATCACTATGCAGTCAATTTATGGATACTTGTCACATTTCATTCATGAATGCTATCCTTACAAATCCAATAGAACGAAAGGAACAGAAACAAGAACAAATTAGAGATATTTCTATACTATGCATTTTTTTCTTTTTTAATTTGCATTCATTGAGAAAATAGTTGAGAAAATTATACTTCGGAAGAACCAATGTTAAACTAAATATCTCCTTGAGAAAAGATAATACATAGGAAAAAGTGATAGCATGAAAACACTATATAATCTTCATTTTAAGAAACATAACAAGTCCAAAGAACCAGCTACGTACAACGCCGAGGAAACAAATTTGTTACATTCTCCTTTTTAAGTTCACGTGCAGCAAAATACAAACAAAATATAGCATCGAACAAAAATAATTACATATTACAAAAATTGGAGAAAAAATAAAAGTTGCATTAAAATCATAAACAAGCTGCATGGAAATTCCACTGGGGCAAATACTTAGATTAGCGTAAAATTCAAGAGAAAGGAGCTTCGAAAAATGTGAGCTTTTGTATGGATTAATTGAATTTCCTTCTATATTTTCCCAAAGGAAGTTTGTGCAATGCTTGAAAAAAATTAAAGGAGCAGAGTAGAGAGAGGACCAAAAGATATTTACATATTAGGAAGTAATGAATTAACTATAAACTATGAAAGTACAGAAGTTAGATATTATACATACTTATTCGGTGGAGAGCTGCAAAAGTTGAACATTTTGCCTGTGCTAGAAAAGATAATGACCCCTACTTGAGCATCACAAAGTACTGCGAGCTCACTTGCCTTCTTCAGGAGTCCATTGCGCCGCTTCGAGAAAGTGACCTGGCGGTTCGATGTATTTTCAATCCTCTTTATCTCTATCTTGCCTCTGCCCATTTTTCTTTAAAATCATTCAAACAAAAAGCTTAGATATATTGCAGATTATTCAATCTTTTGAATGGCTAAAAGTTTTTCCAATTGGACTGAAATTGGCAAATTCAGAATGAAACAATTAGGGGTTCTTTGGACTAAGATACTCAGGCTGAAAGGTATGCTTACAATATCAAAATTGTATCTGTGTTGGAAATTATTAATCAAGCCACAGATCCTATAAATTCATAAGTAAAAGAGGATAATCTCAAATCCATATACAAATCCCACCCTCCTCTCTTAAATTTCGATGGCTTACATTTAGACTAGATATTAGAGACTAATTAGAAGTACTAAATATGCAAGCAAAGCTATCTACATAACCTTTACAGAACTACACTGCTTTTTCTACTTTTCCTTCATTTTATTTTGGGATTCTTCTAACTAAGAACAAAAGGCATATATGCACTGGATGCATCAAGCGAGAGAGAGAGAGAGAGAGAGAGAGAGAGTCACCACTCACCAGAGCCTTCCTAAGTTTCTATTCTATCTTGAACCTAGACGGAAGAAGGACAGACAGATAGAGGGAGGACTTAATTAATAATAAGTAGTCTCAAGTATTTTTTATCTTTACCTCGTACGTACACCTTCGTGAAAGCGATAGCAAACTGAGTAGTGGACAGATAACAACTCCTGACTTTTGTGGACCGTCTTTCTACATATCATTTTGTTATCTTTGGAAACCCTAACTTAAACCTAGAAGCAAGGGGTTTTCCATTCCTGGAAATGTTTCACACTACAACACAGCTGTACTACAGTCTACAGACTGACTTGAACACTTCCTCGATTTGTCATGGAAATTATCCTTTTCCTTTTCCCCGTAATTATGTCAGATATTTATGAACCTACTCTTGGTTTTCGCCTTACGCTTGCACCAACTAAAGGCATTTGATTATCCTATTGTAGTTGTGTATTTGCAATTTTGCAATACGAGAAAACTAGCTAATTCTTCATTCTGAACTATAAAGTGGTAAATAAGGAATTTTTGACGGATCTAGCTAATTATAGGAAATTATTTTGACCGCACAAAAGAAGTATTATTCCCATATTAGTTAAACGTAGGTGACTATAAATTGGTAAGTTCTTTTATTACTACTTCTTTTCGGAACAACACTCTTCTCACTCTTTTCGGAATAATATTTGTCCTAATTTTTCTTCTCGGAAGAGTTCTTTCTTGTTTATTCCCCCAATTCATCCAAACACAACAATAGTTTATATTTTTGGGCTATTTTATCTTGTTTATGTGCATACATCATATTCATGTTTCTTTTCTCATCAAGCATATATATATAGCTTCCAATTTTTTTTTGTGTGGATGCAGTATTGTTTTTTGTTATAGCATGATATTGTTTGGCAAATACACATGATTATTATATAACAGCTCTATTTACTTAATTAATTTCGAGGAATGTGTTTAATTAATTAATTAATATGCATGCAACAAATTATAGCTTCGTACAAATTTGTCGATTTATTTATTTTAATCAATGCTGGCTGGAGGAATACACGTTCGTAAACGTAATATTACGTCACTACTAGACAAATAAAATGGTGTCAGTCCAAAAAATGTGCATGGCATGCAATTCCAAACTATAATATTATGTTTTCATGAATCTATGGTGGATAAAAACACCATATATATATATGCATGTCTTTCTTAAACCGTACGACAAGCCAAGTTTGACTAGCTAGGTACGTAGGTTTCACTACTTCATGCCATGAGCAGACAAAAAAAAAATTGTATGGATGACACTTTTATATATAATTAAAGATCTGTTTCGGATCACATGAACTTTGTGGATAGGAATAAAGTTTTCGTGAAACATTCAGCTGTAACTTTCTGAAATTGGAATAAATTAGTTACATATATATCGAATTTTCTAGCTAGTATATATATCCATGTGGAAATTAATATAATGCATTAGTTAATTAGGAGGGGTACCGTGTGACTACGTACCCTTTGGTGGCAAGTAGTAATATATTATTGAGGTATATAATTCTAAACTTGTGGGTAAATTACTGACAAATTCAAGCTGTCATGTAAATTTAATTAATCACAATTTATGATCTTAAAAACAAAATTTCCCGTTTCGCCTTCGATTTATTAATCAATATAATTGTCAGCTAATGTGGATAAAAAAATGTCGATTAATTTTTTTATTACTCTCTCGAAATAAATACACGTCAGTGAAATTGATTTCATACGACAATTTCATCATTGCTATCAACTATTTGACCAGTCCATTCTTTAAACAACCTACTTCTCTATCTCTGAGACTGACACTTTCATCATTGCTATCAACTATTTGACCAGTCATATAATCTACTTCTATCTCACATTACATGTGCAGGATAATTCTTTTTAGATGTTTTTTTAAGATAAACTGAGGTCTAACTTTTTAACTTATTTTTAAATTAAATATCTAGAAAAACCTCCAATTGAATCTCGAACTTACCACCTTTCAATTATTTTTAGATGTTGTAAAATTAATTAATCTTAGTACATCATTTTCATTGAACTTTTTTTTTTTTTTTTTTTGAAGGGAGGATGGCGACCACCATCCGACAGAAAATAAATTAACCAAAAAGTCGAACCATTTACATAATTTGAGAACTAAAAAGAAGGGAAGAAAAGTAAATTTTACAAGTTGGAGAGAAAAATTAAAAAGAAAAAGAAGACAAGAGGATCCTCAATGGTAGCTTGTTGTTAAAAACTTTTTGAGTTCCTAACCTTCAAGATCTCCAAATTAAAAACCAGCCATATGTACAGAAGACATCCCACGAACATCTTCCAACCAAAAGTCCTCCAACTCCAAGGCGGGATCGATGTAGGGGTGTCTAACGTTTACAACGGCAACGGAATGGCTCATTCTGTTTGCCGTTCCGTTTCAGTAAACGGTATGCTATTCCATTTCGTATTCCGTTCCGTTTCAGTAAACGATATGCCATTCCATTCCGTTATTCGTTTCGGTTGGACGGAATGGGACGGAACAACGTATATTTACACTGTAAACATATGTATTTGTCGAAACGGAAGCGAAATGATTCGTTCCGTTTACCGTTCCGTTTCAACAACGGTATGCCATATTATTCCGTTTACCGTTCCGTTTCTGGAAACGAAATGCAAATTCGTACCGTTATCTGTTCCGTTTCAACGGAACGGAAAACGTTGAAACGGTAGATCGTTGACAGCCATAGATCGATGTAAGAGATTCACAGGCATGTTTAACTGGTTTTCGAACCTAAGGATATCTGCTACAACTACAGTCATGTTTAACTGGTTTTCGAACCAATGAAACTGGTTTATCCGTTTACACAACTAATACCGCATTCGATAAGATGGGTATGGATAATGATTTATTTTCGTTAAGTTAACGGGTATGGGTATGGGTGAGGAAAATTTTTCGTTAATTTAACTGGTAAGGGTACGGATAAAAGCTATTTCGTACCCGCTTTCATAACGGGTAATTGCCACAAATAGAAAGATACAATTGCATGATATACATATGACATCTTATTGCATGATCGGTAAAAATAATTACTAAATTTTATTTAAGATATTTTATAATTCTTTCCATTCAGTTTAGAAAAAATAAAAAAACAAAACCCTAAAATATTTTGTCGACATTATTGAAGCTAGTAAATTACAAATTGTGGCGTGTTAGGTGCGTTGACATGGTACATACCCGTGTTACCACGACACAACACGTCACATGTACGGATTCAACACGACACGACTGTGTTGTTGTGCCGTATTAAAACTATGTTGTGTTAGCATTTTCAAAAAACTAACAAGGTTTAACACGATACGATTCAACACGTCACGATTTGACACAACACGGTTACAACATGACATAACACGATTTTATTTTATTTTAAAATTTAAACTTAAAACAATATTAATATATTAATATATTATAAAAACTAATGATGATTTAAATTTTAAGGAAAAAATATCATACATAAACTATAATTAAAAAATTTCAACTAATTAATATTATATTATGTAATTCGTATTTATTATCTAGTTAATTAATTATTATATTGTATCATCATCAATTATTATCATATTATTTTTTGTCAACTATATAACTGATTTATAAAATTTAATATAATTTTTTCTAGTTTTTTCTCTAATTTTAAAATATATTTAACTATTTTAGAAAAAAAATAAAATAAAATGTTGACACGATTGACACGGGTGTGTTGTATCGTGTCAAAACGGCGTGTCAACCGTGGCGTGTCAATTTTCGTGGCGTATCGATCTTTTATCTACTTAGCATGACACGACACAGTTTCAAATCTGACCTGTGTCAACACGATACGACACGGTGCCAAACACGACCGTGTTTGCCACGACACACCACGATACGGCAAGATTGCAATTCACTGATTTAAGCTGAGAAGCCATTTCGTATTTCTGTCTCGTGAAAACTAAAAACAGATTTTTTTTGCTTCTTTTTTTCTAACATGAGTCTTCATATCCCTTTATATTAATTTTATATTATTTTTTTATCATCATCCATTACCGTATTTGCTACATGTCTAATTTAAAAAATCTAGAGTGTACAATTTTTATCGTTATTATCTATTTTTTACCGTTACCGTATTTGTACCGTTAATTCTTAACGGATACGAATAAAGAAAATTTTAACAGAATTACAAGTATGAAAATACATCCTAACATACCGTACCGTGCCCATTGACAGTCCTACCGATCTGTCTCCTTTTTTCTTCTTCTGCGTCTTCTTCTTTGTTCTCTCACAAAGCTTCTCTCTTTTCGTCTCTCTGTCATACTTGGATTGGATGCCACCTAGGTGGCCTATGGTGATTGTACACCTCCCGCTTCTTCCTCTTCTATCATTGCAGCATTTGGGATTTCAACGTTGAGACTTTGATTTGATAGAGAGTTTCAATTATAATTTTTTTTTTCAAAAATTTAGCAGCGGCTAACCATGAAATCGGGGAAATATTTTCAAATGAAGATGGAAAATCCTCAAACTAATTAAAAACATAAGTTCTTAATTAGCGTTTTACTTAATCAATAAGTCATAAATGTATGGTTTACCTGTAGAATTTTGTGCAATCGGAATAATATTTGATAGTTTATGAAACAAGAATATTATATCACAAACTCTTGCATGTTTCTAATCAAGCAAAAGACAAAAGGTTGTAAAGACATCCCACCCTTATACACATCACTAATAGATAGCATGTGCATGTGATGTTGATCAACGCTTTACATCCATTTTTAGAATTTGTATTTTTGTATTTTTGTTTTTTTTTTTTTTTTTTTTTTTTTTTGGGAACGATAGCATGTACATGTGATGTTGATCAACGGTTTTTATCCAATTTAGAATTTGGATTTTTTTTAAGCGACTGTCGGTGAGAGAAATACAGGAAATTAAATCTATTTCTTTATATCCGAAATTTTTATTAATAATAATTAACTATAATAATAATGATGATGATAATAATAAGTGGCAACATTAAGGAATTTTATTTTTTAAGTAATCCAAAATTATTGCTAATTCTTCTGTTCAAAATTACTTTAGTGGTGCTATTTTTTTTATTTTGAAATCAATCATGCCATCAACAGCGGAACAAAACGCAGGAAGAACAGACTCAAAATCGGAACCTGGTATCAACCTTGGAATTGGTCTTAGTACAGGCTTTTGAATTTTGACAGATGCCCCCTCCAGAATAATAAATTTTAGAAGGCTTCTGGAGCACACTCTCCATTTTGGAACTCATACAGTCATACTGCTCCACACGTATAGGTAGTTAGTACTTTGACCAATTTTTTCTAATTCCCACTATACCCTTTCCAATATCTATATATAAGATTATAAGTGGCCTGATCTCAATATCTTTCCGTGGCAAATATCAACAGAACAGAGCAATATGATTATCACGGCAAAACAGGAGGCCCTTGACGTTGTGAACTCATGGAATAGCACCGCTCATATTCATATATTGCGTACTTGCATTTGCTAATTCTGTTGATTACAATAGCATCCATCACCTCACTTTCGCCTTGAGCTTAGCATTTACCATTTCTAGATATTACACATTCGATCTATACTTTCTTAAGATCTTTCCTCAAGTAAATAATTTCTGACGGCTGTCTTGTGTTTAGTTGATAACATGATATCCGTGCAATTTGGTTTTATTACTGTATTGTAGTTTTTGAGATAATAATGCTATATTCCTGTTGTCATCTTGCCTATGCAGCACGGCCGATACAAATTTTGTTTTCCTTATCATCAACTTCATCTTCTTGATGTGTGGCTTGCTTAATTTTGATTGTTTGTATACTTCACCCCAAATGTGTTAGTCAGCAATAATAGTACCATCTACAACTCAAATCACCTAAACAGTGATATCTTATTAAAGGTGAAGGAGCTTTGATTTTTTGACATTTCGAGTATGTGCATGAGATCTGGTTAAGTTAAACAGAGCATGCACAAATGATTCTATAGTTGAAATTTCCTCAAAAGTAAATTCTGATAACAGTACTTAGAGAATTTTCTGTAATTGCAATTGACAAATACAAGTTTGCAGAAAGTTTTATGCCAACAGGCAACAGAAGCACTCTTGTTCTGTTAATTTTCTGCTATTTGTTAATTATACTGAAATATTCGAACTTCTTTTACAATATTTATCAACTGACACCAAAAAAAGGAAAAAAAAATCAATAAACAGAGAAATTTATTGAAACGAGTTTTGAAATTTGAGGAGTTATAGCTATTATTAATTTGTTACATCTTATCTGTGAATTATCTACATGTAATGGAAAGCAAGTACTATGGTTAATCAATTTATTGTTTATAGCAGTGTGGAGACCACTCTCCTCATGGTTTCAAGTTGTAATTAAGACTCTGAAAGTTCATCTCTGTGCACAAACCACAATTTGGTATTTGACCTGGTCATAAACCTGGCATTAGGCCATTAGCAGCAGCAAATGTGAATTGTTTTGTGTATATATAGCCCTATATATTGACGCAATTATTATAGATCCACATTTAAAAGATTATTAAAGGAGCTCTCCATTTAAATGAGAGATACAGGCAAATTTTAATAATAACAATAATGCATGATTTTCTAGATAGCCGCTATCTAGCATGTCTAAAAAAACAATAATGCATGACAGGACAAATTTTAATGAGGGATACAGGCATCGGCTAATTAATCATTAGTTGGATGATGTTTCAGAATCAGCAGTTTTCTATAGTCGACCTATGTTCAAAACTAGGTGCAGAAACAGAAGGGAAAAAAAATCAAAAGAGATTTTGAAAAATTTAAACAAAACTTCCATGAGTTGCGCATCATCTATCTGTCATTCTCCCCATTGTTCACCCAATTAGAAGTAATTATGTCAGTTTAATTAATTGTTGTATATTACCGACTAGAAGGGTAACATCCGTCCTATATTCTAAATCAAATGACTCAAATTATAAGCTAGCTCTACTTAAACAATACGACCAGTAAATATTATTTTTAATCTAAGTTTGAGAAAATAGAAATGATTAAAATGTTCTGAATAATGGGAATTGGCTTTGTTGACTCAGAAGAAAAGGGAATACCATGGCAAAATATGTCCATAACCGTGTCATAAAATCACAAGGGTATCTTAACTATCTTCTGATAAAGTTTAATTAGACACTAAATTGTCATGGAAATTGCTAATTTCAATTAATATGTTGTACAGTTGAGCAATCAAACACATGAAATGTGCAAAAACTGTCATGACAAGATATTATCATTACTTGATATGCTTGATCATACAAAAGCTTATTTGCATTTGCGGACTATTCAAAAATGTATTTTGTAAAATGCGAGTAAGTTCACTTTTTCCCCCTGTTTGTTCTTGGAAGTCGTTGATGACTCAGTAAGGACAAAAAAAGGATTAGAAAGAACAAAACAGAACCGATTATCTAGTATAACGTTTCTGCAACAAAATATTTTTCTTTTTTGCTAATTCACATGTAACTTCGAAGCTGGAAGTTGTTAATAATAACACAAAATTGTATAGAAAAACAATACTCTATTATACATTCTGAAAAGTAGTTTTATTTCCCTCAGTTGGAGATTTCAAATGGGATCAATTACACTGTAATTATCCTTAACAAGGTACCCAAATAAGAGTATATATAGTCATTTCAAGTTAAGGCATTTTTCTATCATTATCATTACCAAATTCTCAGAAAAAAAAAAGTTGTTATCTTTTTATAATGCTAATTCTAGAAGGTCAATAATTCCATAAAAAACAGCTCGTATTTACAACCAAGTCAGATCAAATTGCCCATGCATTTTGATTAGTAAAGTTGGATGCCGCCTTTAGGTTTCAAATGGCAGATCCATCTAAATTTTATTGACTTGATCAAGCCAATAAAATTGCAGTTTGATCATGACATATGAGCTCCATAGTCGTGGTGCATGCACAACAGAACTAAATTGCAGTTTATTCACTGAATATATATATAACAGAATGGATACACAAGAAAAGGAAGTATGCAGAATTAATTGGGAATCTGGTATCGCCCATGGAAATGGTCTTTGTATAGGCCTGTAATACACACCACTTCCATTGTAACCAATTTTAGAAGGCTTATGGAGCACATGCTCACCATTTTGGACATTGTACTGCTCCCCACGTACATGGTCAAGGATTTTGACCAACATTTTTCTAATTTCCACGATACCCTTTCCAAGGAATATATAAATGGTTTGCTTTGGTATAGCTTTCCGTAGCAAAGTTGAGCAATTGCACACACAGGACACACGCACAGAGTGACACAATTTGCCGTGTGACACAAAACTGATCAAAATGGTTATCACTGCAAAACAGGAGGCCCTTGTTGTGAACTCATGGAATGAGATGAAGGATGATGCACCAACTTTTGCCCTCAAATTTTTCTTGAGGTTTCTTCATATTTATTTTTCTTTGCACTTTTTCATAATAGTACCATACAATTTTTTCGTGTTTGCATTTATACCACTGCTTCTGTAATCACAGGCTATTTGAAATTATTCCATCAGCAGCAAAACGGTTCGCCTTTCTACGTGACTCCACTTTGCCCCTTGAGAAGAATCCTAAGCTCAAGGCTCATGCTATGGGGGTCTTTGTAATGGTACATAAAAAGGCCATCTTACACTATATTGGTCAACTATATTATTTACTGTTTATCATTTCAATATCAATTTTTTAAACATAAGTCAATAAAGATATTTGGTTGGTATTTAATACAATTTTGATTTAGACATGTGAGGCAGCAACTCAGCTGAGAAAGACAGGGAAGGTAGATGTAGGAGCCAACACATCAGTACAGCACTTGGCCTCGGTTCATTTCAAGGCTGGTATAGCTGATGTGCATTTTGAGGTATGAAAGTTATCTCATCTGAGAAAGTTCAGAAATTGTTTAATCATATATATATATATATATATTAAAATTTTTAAAAGAAGGAACTCACAAAAGTTAATTAATTTGTTCATCATTTTTTTTCTTTTCTTTTTTTCTTTTTGTTAATTTTAGGTTCTGAAGTTTGCACTTTTGGAAACTATCAAAGAGGCAGTACCATACCTGTGGTCTGAAGAGTTGAAAGAAGCCTGGTCTGAATCTTATGATCACCTTGTTTTGGCTATCAAGAATGAGATGTAGTCATCTTCCCATTACCACCACATGCTTCCGTCGTGATACTTTTGCAATACCTTTACAATTTACCCTTGTATTCCAGTAATAAGTTGTGATACCTTTTGAGTATATGTCAATGTTTATGCAATTTACCATTTCTGAATTTTACATTGTGATAATTGAATAACTAGTTAGTTAATAAGAATTTTCTGTTTTTTGCCATTCACTTGTCTATTTCACGTGTGGTTTCTAGAAAACTGACTAGCTAATTCTCCCCTAATGATTGGATAGTTGTCCAAGGAGTGTCATTGATAGGCAAGATACGTCGTATTTTATCACATCCAAAAAAAATTAGAAACAATATACCCAACATTTTCATCTTGTCATTTACTGCCTGGCTACCAACGGCATATAAATTTCATGGTAATTGAACTTATTTGTTGTAATAACGTTTAATCATGTCAGCACTCTCCAGTAATTACTGAAATGAAAGCAGTGGGGTTTGTTAAATTACAGTTATATTGGTAATTCAAATGCCTACTCCTATGGTAGGATCTGTGGTAACTGTATCTAAAGATGTCCAATTGAAAGCAACTCACTTGATCTAATCTAATAGTTGTTCGCTATTAATGTAGTAGCAAATGAACAAAAGGCATAAGGTTTACTTCAGGTTCAAAATGGTGCCCGTCTTGGTTCACTCGGTACTTAAGCAGAAAAGCAAACTTCCATGGTGAAATGATCCAGTACTGTGATGTGAGGGGTATCTTCTGATACATTTGAAACAGGCTTTGAATTCTGGGAATTGCTAATCGCAAGTAATGTATTTGAAATTTAGCGAGAAATTAAATGCAATGTGCAGCAACTACTGGGACAAAATGTAAACAAAACCTAAATTGCTCTTATGAGTTTTGAAAAGTGCAGAATTCAGGCAGTGTATAATAGGAGTCGCTTATCTGGATATATATATAGGAGGATATGTACTAGGAATCGCTAATCTTGTTTTCCATTTTTTTTCCCTGCAATTGGTTGAATGATGACATACGACCTTTCTACCTGAAATAGGATATTACTTTTCTGAAGTTAATTTATATATCTAGCCTCTCTCGTACACCTTTCTACCTGTCTTTGGGTAATTCTACTGCCCTTTCAAAACCATTCTTCCCTTATCCTCAGTAAAATCTCCAAATGCCGCCTCAGATGTTGCTGCAATTGCCTTCTTCATTATCTGGAGTGAGAGATGTAACAGGGTAACCAAGGGTATTTCCAAGTGCCCAGCTGAGCTGATTATATAAGTTTTTATTGAGTATAATGCTTTATGGAATACCTAGAGAATCATTTCTATTTTTTATACTATTTTAATACTTTTTATTAGTCTGACAGATTTGTATAACTCTTACTTTTGCTTACTTTTAATTAGCCTCTGGCTAATACTTTTGTATAAAATTTTAATATTAATTAATTAAAAAGACAAGGGCCTGACTCTTGTTTTTCTTGAAAAAAAAAATTAAGTTAATTAACTTAATTTATATCTAACTTGGAAATTGGAAGATGCTAATATTAACCCAAAATTCCAAAAAAAAAAAAAGTTGTTCGCAACAGCTTTATATGTCATGGTCTCATGGATCTACAGTAGATTTCTAATTAGAGATACTACACTGCAATTATCCTTAAAATTGTACTAAAATAATAGTAAGGCTGTCCTTTAAATTAAAAATCAATCTTGAATATCCTAAAATGTACTTCTAGAATGTCCATATTTCACATATAAAGAATGTTCATAATTTCGCATATAAAACATTAACCCTATATTTTGAAATCAAGTACGGCCGGGAGGTGCTTTGGGCAACATGTTTTTTTTTTTTTTTTTGAGCAATATTTTTTGTTTCTAAATGACTAAATTGTCCTTACAATCAATCAATCATATTTATTATTTATCCTAATTGATTTCCTAAACGGTGCTTCCCTTCTCTTCTAATTAAGATTTATGCTAAAAGACAAATAGACAAATGTACTCTCCTCTTGAGAATTCTTATGTACGAAAATTGAACAATTGATCATGTAAGAAATTTTTTTTGTTGACTTATGTAACATTCAAGAAACCAATGATTCCTTTGCATAAATATTTTACACATTTTTTTTTTTTTTTGCACCATAGCACTTTCACGTGGCCTACAAATGAAATAATGGATTTGTGATATGAAAAAAACTAGCAGAAGCATCGCGCTTCGCGCGAATAAAATTTTATTTTTCATATTATTTAAATAAAAAAATATATATTACTGGATTTTTTATAATTTTTTTAAACGTCCATAAAATACAAAAAAATATTTGAAAAGGCTTGTAAACAATTAAATAAAAGACCCCTTGGATTGAAGGGACGTGAGACGGCAAAAGAAAAGAGTGGCAAAACTATTCATTGTTCGTACGAATATTTTGTGTAGTAATATGAAGACCTATTACAGGAGCTACTATGGAATAAATATATAAAAATTTTGTGAACAAAGAAAATACTCTGTTTCCTTTTCTTTTGATAAACTATAAATTTTAAATACTTGTGGCATGTGACCAGCTCCTTCAGTTTGCTTAATCTGTACAACATCAAATTTTTCTTTTTGGAGTGCCTCAGCTTATAACATTGGTAGATATTTATCTGACACCCCCATTGAAGTGATATCGATTTGTCCCAACTACACGAATGTTACAGAAGAGAACTAAAGGTAAACAAAAGAATTAATAAGCATAACAGGAAACATTAAAAAATACAGTTTATATTAATATTGCAACTTTAGCATGTGTGTATACCAGCATTAATTATTACATATTCTGGATAATCATAGAGACTCAAATATCTGACATACCTCGAAGATGAAAATCTAGATGAAATTCGACCTGATATATCTCCAAAATTTGCCTTTTGTCGCAGCTCTAAGCAATGTCTTATAAAAATATACACTGTCACGACATGTTGAAGGCACTAAAACTGGAAATGAAAAGTGGTTTATAATAGTCACCAGAAAATAGTTTATTAGATTTCACCTTGTGTCTTATAAAAGTGTCAAATAATGACTGAGTAGAAAGATTAGTGCATGCCAACCCTGGAACACCACGTGATAGGTATGGTAGTCTTTAGACGTCAGTCTTCTCATTTTTCAATACATACCTCTGAAAAAAGGGGAAACATGATAACATATGTAGTGCCCAAATTAATTTAAAAGGACATGGCAGAAATTTTGAACTTCATATATTGTCTTTTTGAGTCATCATCAAATATTTAAAATGTAATTATTTGACAATTAAAAAGTAAAAATTAGTCCGCTAGAAAAAGTACATACAAGCTATCTCCTTCGATAAATCTCTCAGTCTCAATAGTATTTTGGCATGTAAATCACCGAAGAATGATATCCTAAAAAATAAGCAGTATGTTAAAATATGTTTACAATTTCATAAATCAAAATTTGCTCCATACCAGCTGGTACATAACTGTGATGTCCTTGGGCCTTGGCACAATTAATCACAGCCATGGTTTTCGTTTGAAGCAAAAAATTTGTTGAAACAATAGAAAAAACCAGCTCTCATGCACAGAAATTTATTTTAAATTTCTCTCGTGAATCTTTTTTGAAATGAAGGAAATCATCAAAATAAAGCAAACCTTAGTTTCATAAATAATCCAGACAAAGAAGAAAAACTCAAAGGGCTCTTAAGAGTTACCAACTTTGAGATCTTTCTGAGCTTTTTAATGCCCATGTTAATCCATAATATCCTACAAGGAAACCCTACAAACAATAAAAAGTGAATAAGGAAGAGATAATTCTCCATGATTGTATTTTAATTTGGAAACCTATATCGGAAATGCAACCTAACTGACACAGATTATGTAAGCTAACAAATAACAACTATCAGTATGAGAGTGAACCTACTGGAATGGAATTCTTGTTTCTCAAAGAATTGCTGGTTTTTACCATGAAAATTTCTACTTAAACCTCAAATTTCCCGTAATAACATTTAAAGCAGTTGTAGAACTTCTAATATAAAATATGAGAAGGCACAATATAATGAGCTGAAGTAATAGCCAGAAGCCACAATTTACTGTTCAGGAGATATTAACAAAATTATCAAAATACTTTATTGCTATTCTTTTTATTAACTTTAGGACTGAACATCACATTATAACTAACTTGCGTAAATTAATGTGTTGTTGGCACTCGGTCCATGATCATTAAAAATATTTGCGTAAATTACCAACTTGTCCTAATAGTTTGTGGATACTTGAACCACCAAAATGAAAGACAAAGTAATAGCTAAACTTCTAGAAGCTTCTCAAGTGCTGAATGGAACTCATCCTCTCAAAAGATATGAAAAAGATAAGAAATGATATTTCTGGTAAAGTAGTAAGCAAAATGAAATAATATAAGTAACAAATATGCATAAACATAAATCATGAAGCAGAGCAACAACAGACCTATATAGTCAAATTGATAACAATAAACAAACATAATTAAAAAAAATGTATAGCAATAACAGACCTGTATAGTTAACTCCATAGCCAGGATGTGGTTTATCACTAAAACCAAATCCTATCCAATCAGGGGTAAAACAGTGATAGTTAGAAATTGATATCTAAGAATTTCAGACTTTGTCACAAAACTAAGAACAATTGGAACAACTTATATTTCTGATGGCTTAAAGGAAGATGTGAGTTTCAATGTCAGTAAATTCATCAAAGACTTTAATTGTTACCAAAAAGATTCCAATCACTGTACAAATTAATAACTTGAACAACCATACAAACATCAAATCAGAAAGCAACAACTTCTTACAAAGACGCTGATGAATTGCAAAATTCCCACATATATGGGTATGGCCTGGTAACCACTCTGAGTGTCCCAGTCAAGCACCAATTGCATACCATTATGGTCGGCTTTCCCTAATACACGTGCCAGTACCTATATAATTAATACTTTGTATATTTTCCCTAATACACGTGCCAGTACCTGCATTACTCCACAACTCCACTACTTTCATCTTTCTCCAACAACTCTCAATTCTGTACCTTCCTTTTCTCTTTTCACCTTCCTGCCTAATCCTCTTTCTGTTATTAGTCTACCTCACTACTAAATTTTGGAGCAGAGATAGTCCCAGTCGAGAATGACTATCTCTGCAGAACGGATTGGAAGCACGATTTGGTACGCTTTCCTCCTCTCTCCTATTGTCATGCCTATGGGGCCATTGTAATAGAAATTAATAGGAAAAAAAACCGTAAGAAATCAAAGCAAAGATCACCAAAAATCTAGAAACAATGAAGTTGTGCCCTACAAAAATCCGATCTGTGCCTCGAGATGAAAGTATTGTTACCAAAAGCAGATAAGAAGAAGAACAATAACTTACCGAATGGAGACCTATCAACCATGAAACAGTAAATAAAGACTCGATTCTATAGCCAGAGCCATGAAACAGCAAAAAGAAAGGAAAAAAGAGAAAATAGAGAGAGACAGAACTAACCAAAAAGGTGGAAAAGAGAGGAACAAACAACGGAAAGCAGAAACGAACAGAGGGTTTTGCTCTCCATCTTCTCAGGCAAAACAAAGGAGACCTCACTGCTCAATCGGCATGCTCTCTTTCCATCTTCTAGGTCGGTAGCTCTTTTTTTTTTTCTCGTTTCGTTGGGGAAAGAGGAAACATCGAGAAGATCGATAAACAGAGCCACAAAGGGAACGAAGGGACGTGATTGGGCTGATGAAGAGAGAGAGAGAGAGAGGAGTGCTGTGCTCCATATCGATCAAAAGGACGGAAATATTGAAGGATAATCGAACGGATGAAAGCCTACGGCCATTCAACTTTTCAAAAAAAAAAAAATCGAATGGATGACGTCATCAAAACACTGTAGAAAACACCCCTGGATATGAAGTATTTTTTGATTCAAAATTCAGTGGCCAGGTCTTTCATTTACAAAAGTAAATTTGGTTGCATTTTTAACATCTGGATCACCTTTGTGGACCCAACAGCATGTTATTGACATAAGCACCTTAGTCCTGATGCATGCATAAGAGAATTAAATAGTTTTTTATCCGCAAAATATATTACCGAATGAACACACAACAAAAGGCAGTTGATATAACTGGGAAAGTGGTATCGCCCCTGGAATTGGTCTTGTTATAGGGCAGTAATACATACCACCTTCAAATGACCAATTAGGAAACTCACGGAGCAATCTCTCTCCATTTTGGACATTGTACTGCTTCTCACGTATATGATAAGGATTTTGACCCAATTTTTATTAATTCCCATTATGCCCTTACCAATACTTGTATATAAAGTGGTTTAAACTCGTAGCTTTTCATAGCGACAAGCAATTGTACTTGTACACACACACACACAATTAGAAGAGCTTTTTTTGGTAAAGTATAACAAAACAGAGCAAAATGGTTATCACTGCAAAGCAGGAGGCCCTTGTCGTGAACTCATGGAATGAGATGAAGGATGATGCGCCAACCTTTGCTCTCAAATTTTTCTTGAGGTCACTTCACAATTTTTTTTTTTTGGCACCTTTTTTCATAAGAGTACCTCCATTTATTTCGTGCTTGCATTTAATTTGAATATATTGTTTCTGTAATCGCAGGCTATTTGAAATTATTCCAGCTGCAGAAAAACGGTTTTCCTTCCTACGTGATTCCAGTTTGCCTCTTGAGAAAAATCCAAAACTCAAGGCTCATGCTATGGGGGTATTCGTGATGGTACGTACATAAATAGCCATCTTAAGCTATATTACTGTTCTGAATGATCATTACAGATTACTAATAAATTTCTATAAATTAATTTTTGTACAATTTGATTATAGACATGTGAAGCAGCTACTCAGCTGAGAAAGACCGGGAAGGTTGATGTAGGAGCCAACACATCCGTAAAGCACTTGGCCTCAATTCATTTCAAGAATGGTATTGCTGATGTGCATTTTGAGGTATGACATGTTATCATGTATAAGGAAGTTCTGGAATTATTTTATCATTAACAATAAGAAATTGACTACTAAAGTCCTGAAATTTAATTTGTGCATTATGTTCCTTTTTTTCCCATTTTGTTAATTTTAGGTTCTGAAATTTGCACTTCTGGAAACAATCAAGGAGGCGGTGCCATATCTGTGGTCCGAAGAGCTCAAGGAAGCATGGTCTGAATCTTATGATCACCTTGTTTCTGCTATAAAAAATGAGATGTAATTCGCTAGTTTTCCCGACCCAAAGCATCATATATGTCGTAGCAATATGCGTCATTTAGTTTATGCTTATGTTCCTGTTTTGGTTTAGTAATCTGTGTGACGTTTTTTTCTGTTTAAGTTGCTCAAGGAGTTTGTGTGTTTCTTTTCCTTATCGAATAAGAATCTTTGCTTACCGGGTCTATTTAGTAATTCTAATTAAATGTTGTTCTCCTTTCTTAATCTGAATAAATTTTGTTGCCTTTATAGTAAATTTTAATTAGTTAGTAATTGTTGTTCTTTATTGTTAAATTTTGTTCTAAATGAACCACATATCAAGTGGTTGTGCAGGTATGAACTTGCCATACTTTTACAAGGCAACATATATAGTAACGAAATACGGTTTTCTCAGCAAATAATTTCGTAATCATTTTATATGTTCAAAAAAAAAAAAAGCAATCATTTTACTAATATTTAACTTTATATAAGTTCACACCCTGTTCTGACATTTCAACTGGAGCTTTCCAACTACCAAATTTCATCTACATACCCAAAATACAGAGAGATCTGAATAGCTAATAAATTATGGAGCATTTTTTTAAATTAAATAGTGGCTATGTATACATGCACGAGACGTGACTCTGCATGTATGTTATCAAATAACTGATAGCTTATCAGCATATTTCAAATGGAAATGAGAAAAGAACGTGACTGTTTGATTTTCTAATCCAAAATAAATGTTGGCGACTTTACCTTGTATCTACGACTTAATAATTGCGGGTTTTCCTTAACATATAACAGAGTAGATTATGAAAAAGAAAATCGGAGATGATAAGTGCAATCTCTAAGATTGTCATCCGAATCATTCCAATTTTTTTAAAACGGAAAGGACATTGGAAGTGTATTTTCTTTCCTGGTGCTAGCTCCTCCTCCTCTCTAACTTCTGTTCTCCTCTCCTCTGTCCCTAGACTCTTGACTTTTTCTCTCATACACTTATATTAAGATGGTCACTTTTTACATTTAACAGAACATTTATGTTTATAAATTGAATTTTTATTATATCTAATATATGCACTAATATGGTAATTCTTTGTTACAACTAACTAAACATTTATACTTATAAGACAATATCTTTTGTTATATTTAATAGATTTTACAAGATATTGATCCCTTACTCAACATATATAACATTAAATTGAGTATATAAATAAACAAATTGAACATGTAACTAAACGAAATAAACAAATATGATACAAAAAAACAAGCTGAACACATAAACGAACAAAAACGACTATATAAATAAACAAAGCGAACATATAAATAAATAAAAAGAACAAGTAAAGTAAAAAAACTAAATTGAACAAATAAAAGAATAAATTGAGCATATAAATGAACAAAGTGAATATATAAATCAATAAACTTACAACTGCACAAGTGATTCGGTTCAAGAAATATCAGATTTCCTTCCATAAGTTGGATGAATTTCAATCATTTGCTTCGGTTCAATTGTGCTTTGTAAAACGATCGGAGTTGAGGTTGTCGGTTTTAGATTAGAAGCAGAAGATGAGGAAAAACAAGAGAAGAAGAGAGATGTGAGATGAGGTCATAGAGTTTCAAGAGGTGCAATTGCGATTTGGATTACTAGGAGTAATTCCCGCAACTAAAGGCCAGCCCAAAATTCTATGGGCCGGATCATGTTTCACCCAAATTGCGACCCACACAGCGTGCGGAGCTGATATGGGACATCCCATCAAAATGACATCCCTGACATCCCACACTCGACCGTGGCCCAAAAAACATGCGACCCACCTGACTTCACTTAAAATCGAGAGTACCTAAATTAGTGTAACAGAGTATATAAATTTGAACTGGGAGTACATACTTTTCCATACGAAAGCATATAATTTTTGGTAAAAACGTTCAATTAAGAATAATCCTATAAAAATTGAAAATAATTCTACGTGTGGGAGTATATACATCTACATATGGAATACATAATTAGCATTTAAAAGCAGATAAAAAATGTGCAAATAAGAATTGAAAATATTAAGTATATACTTCTTCTGAGAGGAGTACATACTTCTTTAGAGAGAAGTACATATTTTTCCATATGGGATTATATAATTTTTGGTCTAAGCGTTCAGATAAGCATTCAATATTTGAATTTGAAAAATAAGAATAATCAAATAAAAATTGAAATATTAAGGAAGTAAATACTTCTCTGTAAGGGAGTATATACTTCTACATATTGAATACCAAATTAACATTTAATAAGCAGATAAATTGTGCAAATAAAAATTCAATAAAATAACAAAGTATATAATTCTTAAAAAGGAGTATAAACTTTTCATCAATCCATGTTCACATAAGAGTTATTCCCCAAACGAAATTCACTCAACAAGAACAAACAACACCAACTAAGTTATACTCAACGACCAAGTTTTCTAATCTTCTCAGTCAACCACCAAGTTCAGCTTTCTTCCTCAAGATAAAAGAGAACACACTCTCTTGCAGATTTTAATTTCGGCTTCACCTCATTGATAGGATCTACTAGTAGCCGGTAAGCAACAACACGTTTTATTATCACTGACATTAATCTGCAAAACATAGAATTGTCCAATGTTAGAACAAACACAACTGCCAGGTTCATGATATGTACTCCGTTGTTAGATATTATTTACTCCCTTATCATATATTTTGTACTTCTTTAAGCTTAGGCTAAAATACCAAACACAACTGTCAGGTTCTTGATATGTACTCCGTTGTTAGATATTATTTACTCTCTTATCGTATGTTTTGTACTCCTTTAAGCCTATGCTAAAATACCAAACACACCAGCCAGGTTATTGATATGTACTTCCTTGTTAGTTATTATTTACTCCATTATCTCATATTTTGTACTCCTTTAAGATTATGCTAAAATACCAAACACACATGCCAGGTTCTTAATATGTACTCCCTTGTTAAATATTATGTACTCCATTGTTAAATAATATGTACTCCCTTAACCTATATTTTGTACTCCTTTAATTCTATATTAGAACAACAAACAAACAACAAAGATTCTTGTTATGTACTCCATTGTTAGATATTATTTACTCCCTTATCATATGTTTTGTACTCCTTTAAGTCTATGCTAAAATACCAAACACACCTGTCAGGTTCTTGATATGTACTCCCTTGTTAGATATTATTTACTCTCTTATACTATATTTGTACTCCATTAAGATTATGCTAAAATACCAAACACAACTGTCAGGTTCTTGATATGTACTACGTTGTTAGATATTATTTACTCTCTTATACTATATTTGTACTCCTTTAAGATTATGCTAAAATACCAAACACAACTGTCAGGTTCTTGATATGTACTCCGTTGTTAGATATTATTTACTCTCTTATCGTATGTTTTGTACTCCTTTAAGCCTATGCTAAAATACCAAACACACTTGCCAGGTTCTTGATATGTACTCCCTTGTTATATATTACTTACTCACTTATTCCATGTTCTGTACTCCTTTAAGCCTATGCTAAAATACCAAACACACCAGCCAGGTTATTGATATGTACTCACTTGTTAGATATTATTTACTCCCGTATTTCATATTTTGTACTCCTTTAAGATTATGCCAAAATACCAAACAGACCTGTCAGATTCTTGATATGTACTTCCTTGTTAGATATTATTTACTCCCTTATCCTATATTTTGTACTCCTTTAAGCCTATACTAAAATACCAAACACACCTGTCAAGTTCTTGATATGTACTTCCTTGTTAAATATTATTTACTCTCTTATCCTATATTTTGTACTCCCTTATACTAAAATACCAAACAACAATTGCAAATATAGTTAAACCACTCTGAATAGGGATCAAAGAGAGAAGATGAATGCCAGAAATGAAAATAAGGGATTAAGTACAAATGTGATATGATGAATCGTGCAATTTAGGTTTACATTAATGTAATAAGTAATAAGTATAATTGAATTCAAACTATTGTAAAACCTAATTACAACAATAAATTTTTTAGACACTATATAAGATGTCACAAAATAACTAATATCTCTTATTCTATATTATATACTCCTTTCAACAATAAATTTTACTCCCTTATTACATAACACTTACAATACTATCTACACAGATGCCTCTTATTTTATATTATATACTCCTTTCAACAATAAATGTTCTTGATATGTACTCCTATCTTAGATATTATTTACTTTCTTAAGCTTATATTAATACACCAAGATAGAAGATTGCAAAACATTTAATATCTATTATTTTATATTTTATACTCCTTTCCACAATTTATTTTACTCCCTTAGTGTAAAATACGTACAGTACCATCTAAATTGTTATAAAATTTAATACTAAATTTATGTATTTACTGGGTAGAGAAACTAACAATAAAAATATATAATACATTACAATGCAGGGATTATAGATGCAATGCAGGGAGTTAATGGCGCATGTGATTCATACCAAAGGCATAAAATTGTGGCTTGTTAGAAGACTCTTTTGTGATTTACTCCCTTAATTGTACTATTTACTCCCTCGATTAGTTACATATACTCACTCATTCAAGATATGTACTCCCTCATTCAAAATATATACCCCTTATTTGTAATAGTTACTCCCTTGATAAACAACTACTCCTTCCTTCAAGATATATACTCCCTTAATATATACTTCTCTTGCAATGTATATTTACTCCCTTATTTTAAGTTAACTACACTTGTAAAAGAAGCATACATTTGTAAAAGAAGCATACACTTATTAATAATTTATTGACTTAATACATACATACTCCCCTACGATATAAAGTTACTCTCTTTTTCTAAAAAAACTGTACTTGCAAAAAATATATACAAAATTAAATAATAATTACTTATCTAAATATATACTCCCTTACAGAAATATATTCACTCCCTTATTCTAGAATAACTACACTTGTAACAAATAAGAACAAAAAATACTAATAATTAATATCTCTGTTAAGAATGAAACTTACATTTTATGTGACACCTTCTCCTATTAGTAACCTGATTATATTAGTGGAATTCACGACATGATTATTGCTCTTGTAGACATGCGAGGATTCAACTTTCTTCTTAGCCAACGTAGGAGAAAAAACTAGCTTTTCGATCTTTTGCATTGCAAATGATGGTAGTATTATCAGCTTTCATCAAATCAACTGTTATAGAGTACAAAACATTTAGTAATTTACTGCAAAAAGGACCAGAACATTATTTCATTTATGAGATATAATAATAAAAAATGTGTACAACACATCATTCATGTACAACGCATGAATATTTTAGGGATTGATCAACTATTTCATTAGAAAATATCAACCAATTGGCATCAAAATCTCTTAAATAAATGAATCATTTCTAACATTTTCTAATTACGAGGAATTAAGATTATAAAATTCAGATAAATGAATCTATTTTCTTTCTTTTGTATAAGTCTAGTTAAATCGAAAGTAACACATGCAATAATTTTAAGTCATTTTTACTAGATCTAATCCTAAGTTGGTAGAAGTTATACGTGTATAGCATTTGAATCAAAACAAAATTTTCAAGTGAAAGCTAGAATAACCTTAAACTATCTAAGATATCAATCTCCATTAACACATGACTAAAAAGGAATAAAAGCAATCAACAAAGATCAGTACAATCCAGACCATACCTTGCTTAGTCTGAGCCGTGAAAAGGATGTATCTAATGTCATCGCCAATAAAGACACTCAATGGTCTTGATCGCACACACGTTGACGAATTTATGATTTATAAGTCTAATCTAGTGAATCTTTGCTTCAATACAAAAAAAAAAATTGATTTCAATTTCAAGATCAACAATTGAACACAACAGAACCACAAATTAAATAGCAAAATTGAAAAATTTATGAAAACGATGGAGATAAACTAACCTGATGGAGAATCGATGGTACTTTTGTTGCATAAATGCTTGAAACATGATCAGATTAAGAAATAAAAACACCAAAACCACAAATTAAACAACAAAATTGAAAAATGTGAAAACAATGATGGTTTTGTGATCTGATTTGATCGAGATAAGATAGAATCACCTGAAAGAGAGAAGAAGAGAGCGCGTTAGTAGTGGTAGAGAGAGAAGCTCGGTAGAGAGAGAGACTCCATAGATAGAGAAGTTCCGTAGAGAGAGAGACTTCGTAGAGGGAGAAGCTCCGTAGAGAGAGAGAGAATTTGGTCTTTGATCTGATCGAAAGAGAGATTTTACGAAAGGAATTTCAATCTCGTGGATCTCATATGATTTTTTATGGGCCTTTCAGGCTTTAGTGTGAGAGAGCCCGTAAAGAATGGCAGGATGTCATCTTAATAGGATGGCAGTTAGCATATCTGCACAGCGTGGACCAAATTTCTCCGAAAACTGGACTCTTAGATGTTTTGTAATGTTTATCCAGAAAAGTGCACGCTCGCTACAGCATACAGCCCAAATCATGAAGTACCGCTTACCAGTTGGTAGCTTGTGCTGGAAATTGGGAGTTCAGCAACCGTAGAATTACACTAATACGTCTACCTTTCTACTAATTAGATAATCCTCATAACACGTAATAGGTTATAGGTAGAGGTTTTATCGAATACGTCTACCTTTCTACTAATTAGATAATCCTCATAACACGTAATAGGTTATAGGTAGAGGTTTTATTTGTTCTATAGTATACCGACGTCTGACGACTTCCAACCTGTAGTCAAGTTTTCCATAACTTGTTAAAAATAAAAAGCTATGATTTTGTTAGCATTTTCTAATAAAATACATCACATAAGAAACCTCAATCCATGACCATTTTCACAGTCTGGAACGTAGTTTTTGTAGAAATGACTTATAATGATCCAATTAATTATATAGTAGTAATAAACTAAACTAGCAACACACCATGTATGTTGTTTGGATAAAAACTAAATTTCAATTAGTAAATTGAACAACCGTCTATATTATGCACATTACCAGACAATAGATCGATCAAAACCAATTGAATGTCGTCAGACTTAAATTGCTTCTCTGGAACCACCTTACCAGATATAAGAGTCAAATCTGAGTGATGTAAGACTCAAAATTATTGAAAATTAATGTCATTTCAAAAGATAACATCCAAATTATTCAAAAATAAATTGCGCAGCATTCAAATTGATCTGAAATTAATGATGTCCTCAGAACAACCCAACAAATGAGAACAAAATAAAAATATAGGAGAACTAGAGAAGCCAAAATCATCATGGTGTGTGTAGAAAGTTTATAGTGCCGTCATCCCAATAAGAACTCTACATCTCAGCCTTAATGGCGGCTACAAGGTGATCATAAGATTCAGACCAGGCATCCTTCAACTCTTCAGACCACATGTATGGCACTCCCTCCTTTATGGTCTCCAGTAAAGCAAACTTCAAAATCTGAAGAAATGTATTAAAAACCAACTCAAGCTTAAAAATTAAATTTTACAATGCCAGTGCACCGAGTCTTCTCTTATACTTGATGCATGTTTTGCTTAATTTTCAGAGACTAAAAACGAAAAATCCTGCTGACCTCAAAGTGTATATCACCAATGCCAGCTTTGGAATGAACTGCACCCAAATGTTTCACGCTTGTATTGGCTCCCATGTTAACCCTTCCAGTCTTTCTCAGTTGAGTGGCAGCTTCACATGTCTATGTTCACAACAAAATCCAGTATTTAGATTATCTGAATCTTAAGGTAACATCTTATGAAACAGAGCAATATATAGTACCATAACAAAGACCCCCAAAGCATGGGCCTTGAGTTTAGTGTTCTTCTCGAGAGGTACATTAGAGTCACGAAGGAAGGAAAACCTCTTCACCGCTGATGGAATAATCTCGAAGAGCCTTATTCAATTTGAAAAGGGAAAGTATCTAAATCATGAACTGAAATATAGCAACTTATTGTAAAACAAGACAAAGGAGGCTCAAAAGAATGTCAGATTGAAAGAAAACAATACTTCAAGTATAATTGAAGGGCAAATGTCGGAGCGTCATCCTTCATTTCGTTCCATGAACTCACAATAAGAGCCTCTTGCCTAGCAGTGATGACCATTTTGCTTATCTCCTTTACTTTCTTAAGATAGGTACTTTTTTTCTTTTTCTGGAAAGCTACTTTGATTAGTGATTAGCTTTATTTTCTTGGAGTTGGAGTTAATAACTTTGGCAAGATGCATATATAGGCCTCTGAACCTCGTACTATTTTGAATAATAATGAGGATAACTAACAGGGAAGCACATAAGAGTTCTCAAAAATTTTATTAGATATGGGCGTGATTGGCAGTGTAGACACCCTGGGTACACAACCAGTACACAGAAAACATTAAATGGTTCTCTAAAATGTTGGCTACCCAAAGAAAATGGACGTGCATCAGATAAACTACTCATTTCTATGTGGAAAATACATCGTTTCTATGCTTTAGATATGAGGAAATATTCTGGTTTGATCCATATTCCCTGTAGTCAATTTTCCTTGTTCTGTTTTGGGAAGCCGTTTCCGGTGGGTACTGATGGTTTCCTATGCATTCTTTATAAAACCTTAATATTAAGGTGTATAATCTATAGTTTCTGTATGAAAATCAGGGAGTACTAGAGCATATTACTACTTGACCCTATGTGCATCTGAAGGGCCATCATGAAGTTAGTCTGTAACCTCTGGGTATACAAAGGTGTAGAACATATAGGTGTCATGATCTAGACTGTCAAATTTCGCATATGGACAGATTTGTAGGGATGGACGGCTTTGAGATTCGTGTGACTCGTAATTAAGGCTCTATATACCCACTTTGGTGTACTCAGGAATGTGAATTTCACTCCAGTGTAGTCCAAGATATGTATAAAATTATAAATATTTACAATATTTTTGTGCAACATATGTACAATAATTCAGTAACATTGGTAATTATGTTTTTTTGTGCAAAGTCTTGTGGTTGCATGATTAAATGGGTTTTATAATTAAGTCTCGTATCTATAGAAACGGTTACTAGAATTCTGATATTGAAATATCAAAGGAACTTAAGTTAACTTCAATTTAAATTGGACGTGAGATAATTCAGGCTCTGCTGAAGTTAGATGGATATAATTAATTCATTAAACAGGAGAACTGGAGAAGGCAACAATAAGAAGGATTACCATACCAGCCGATGAAACTGTACAAGCCAGATAATGCAACAACACAGGACAGAACAGATATCAGTCTGCTATGATGTTGTAATATATGATGTGCCGCACTTCGCAGAACTGAAGATGGTGATATACCTTTGCACCACTCAGTACTCACTTCATATTTGAGCCATATTTTAGTTTACAACATACTGGTCATTTTATCTTTTAGGCAATTTTGTAAATTAGGATACAATTAGACATGTTTATCAGCTTTAAGATGTCAATGAAAACTTAATTTAGTTTCTTTAATCAATACAACAAACCTCATTGTTTTTCTCATATCTCCTATTTATTATCATTTAGGACGAGAGACTCATAAGCTCCAATTCCAAATGAGAAACAGTAGGCTACTATTGCGAATTCACCAGAGTGAAGTCGTTACACAGAAAATCTCAAAATCAATTTTGTTTTTTCACAGGGAAAAAAGGAAGAATTGTGATAAGCTAATTCGGATACTTAAGTTTGTAAAATAATAGTTGGCAGTTTAAGCCTTTAAAATAAAGTTGATTATTCATAGTAATTCATATATTTATTTTGTTGGTTAGATAACTCTCAGACAATATAGAATGATTCATAAATAAATAATATAGTTTCTTCATATTTTGGCCACGTTTTTCATAATTTGTTTAGTGGAGTGCTAAGTTAATTTCACGTGTCTGGAACAGAGCTCTCTGTTGATAATGCACACAGCTACTAGTCCAATCAATAGAAGTATCGATCTAGTTTTTTTTTTTTTTAAGTATCAATCTAGTTATACCGAACATATATGTTTTTTTTTATTATCGACAAAATTAAAAATAATAATTTGAAGAAACAAATAACTTACATTTTTTTTAAACAAAAAGAGAAGTTAAAACAGAGAATAAGTGTTTCCTCTCTTTTTTATTTTTTTCCCTTTTGAAGGCAGGACTGATCACCATATCCGTTAATTTGATTAATAAAGAAACAGAGAATGAGTTGTTGGTTCAGATTTGTATAGTTTACTCATTTAAACAGGTATTACTGTAACGTTTATCCAAGAAAAAGACACAACGGCTACAAAAATGATAACCAAAATAATAAAAATCAAAATTTATTCAAAATTTATTTCTTATAAGCAAATAACATGCAAAATTATCCAAAACTTCATTGCACAATATCCCAATTAAGTGACAAGGGAACAATTTCCTCAATAACAACACAACATGGGAGATAAAAAAAGAAAATAGGAGAGAAAGCCGAAATCATCATCACATATATGCACATTATATTGAAAGCTTATAGTGCCACACATTCCCGATAAGAGCTCTACATCTCGGCCTTGATGGCGGCGACGAGGTGATCATAACAGTTAGACCAGGCGTCCTTCAGTTCTTCAGACCACATGTATGGCAATCCCTCCTTTATTGTCTCTAGCAGTGCAAACTTCAAAATCTGCAGAAAAATTTAAAATACCGATTTCTCAGTTAAACAAATGTATATTTTGCAATTTCATGTGCAGTGAGTCTTTTTTCTTGTAGTTGAAATACATAAGTATTGTTTATTTTGAGCGAAATTAAAAGAAGAAAAGAAAAGGTTACTTCAAAGTGCACATCACCAATGCCAGCCTTGAAATGAACTGCACCCAAGTGTTGCACGCTTGTGTTGGCTCCCATGTTGACCCTTCCAGTCTTTCTTAGTTGAGTGGCTGCTTCACACGTCTGTGCGTGTTCAGAACAAATTCTAATTTTAGATCATCTAAGACTTAGATGTAGCCATTAGCTGTTTCGGTCCTTTCGGACAATATGACGATGCAAATAATGTGAAATTGGAAATTAAATATGAGAAACCTTAGCAACATTTTGTCCCAACTGGCATCTCATCTGATAGGTCTACAAAAGATGTTTTGTAGATTTTTTTTTTCTTTTTCCTCAAAAAGGGAGAAAAAAAAACAAAGGGCTCTACAAAATAAATGTTTTTTTTTTATTGTTTTAAAAATAGAACTGCTTTTCCATGAAATTGAACTCTTCGTTAAAAACTAGAAAGTTTAATGCGGTAATTATAATTAATAATAATGTTGTGACTGTGAGAAACAAGAATAATATAAAGTACCATAACAAAGACACCCATAGCATGCGCCTTGAGTTTAGCATTCTTTTCAGGAGGTACATTAGAGTCACGGAGGAAGGAAAACCTTTTTGCTGCAGAGGGAATGATCTCAAAGAGCCTTATTCAATTGAAAAGTAAATTAATTATATTAATATAGCAATTTAAATTGAAAAGTAAATTAAGATAGCAATTTAAGGTAAATGGATACAAAAGAGGCTGAAAAAAATGAAAGAATTGATACTTCAAGTATAAGTTAAGGGCAAAAGTTGGGGCATCATCCTTCATCTCGTTCCATGAGCTTACAACAAGAGCCTCCTGCCTAGCAGTAATGACCATTTTGCTCTCTCCTTTGATTTTACAAGACAGATACCTTTTTTGTTCCTTTTAAGGAAACCTGCTCTGATTATAGCTATATATATGCTTGGAGACATACAATACTCTTTAGAAGATGCTTATATAAGCCTCCTAACCTCGTACTATTTGTGTTGGAATATATATATATATATATATATATATATATATATATATATATATATATATATATATATATATATATATATATATATAGAATGGCTAACGTGTCATCGATGGCACGGAGGGTCCCGTGCCATCAAGTCATTTTTCGAGATCTAAAATTCAAACGGTCAATCCAAACCGTTCAAGTTGTTCTCCATATTGAAATATCTTTGGAGACCAAATTTTATATTTTTTTCAAATTTTTTTGCTATTTATTATGATATTTTTAAAAATATTATGATTAGAGTATTTCAGGCCCTCCAATTTGAAAATATCATAATAAATAGCAAAAAAATTCGAAAAAATGTAAAATTTGGTCTCCAAAGGTATTTCAATATTTTGATCAACTTGAACGGTTTGGATTGACCGTTTGACTTTTGAATTTTGAAAAACGAGCCGATAGAAAATTGATGGCACGTGCCATCGATGGCGCGTTAGCCATTCTCTCTCTCTCTCTCTCTCTCTCTCTCTCTCTCTCTATATATATATATATATATATATATATATTAGAATAGCATCAACATGGTAGCACACAACGGTTGGTCGACAGGTTGACCATGAACGTGATTGGCAGTATAGGCACCCTGGGCCAGGTGCACAAATAAAAAGCACACAGAAAACAATTAATTGTTGGCTGCACAATGAAAATGGACGTGCAATGAAGTGAGAAAATTCTGGTTTGATCCAGGTGCGTGTTCTCTACCCATTTCCTGGTGTCATTAGAATATTAAAACCGTTTCCGGTGGGTACTAATGGTTTTCTTAAGCTTTCTTTTTGAAGCCTTATTAACAATATTGAGATCTATAATCTCCAATTTCTTTATGAAAATTATGGAATATAAAAACGTGTTATGAACATGATTACATGACCCAATGTGTATGTGAAAGGCCATGAAAAGTGAGTCAAGAGGTGAGAGGTGAAAATGGATCGAACAGCGGTCAGACAGTAATCGTATTTTTGTAAATACTAATGTAGTAATGTTGATAATATGATATAGATCAGATAGTTAACTGGACGTTGAATAAATTCGAATAGGGAGGTAAATTATACATACACATACATGCATACATACAATTGTGTACACATACATGTATAGATTCAAACTGTATAATGCTTTAAAGGGCCCACAATAGTAATTTGGCAGGATTTTTTGAGGCGGTTACTTTACAGAGTCAGTATGTCGGGTCACCAAAAACTTTTTCCACCCGCTTCAAGAATTTAAGTAAATGGAAATCATCATAGAATCTATCAGCCCACTAGATGGTCACATGTAGGAAAATGCGATTAGTCCAAAAACCTGGGAAATCACATCGATTTTATTTCCTTCTTGACTTTGATAAAATGAAATTCGATTAGTCCAAAGCAAAAAAAAAAAAAAGGCTTGGGGTGGAAATCATAAATTTACACTTTGTAAATGATTAGAAATGTTTGTTTATATAGATTGTTCAGGAAATTGAAGGAATTTAATTATTTTCAGATAGGGTATGATCAGGAGGCTGTTAGTGAATATTCTACATTTTGCAAGAAAGTATGCATATTATTCCGATATGTAAGGTTGGAGGGGAGTAAAGTAAGGGACATTCATCTTTGGTATGATAACTACCAGGATAATACTTATCTTATTCATATTATTATAAAAAATATATATCCTTAAGAAAACCTTGATTGATGACAACTTAATATGGAACGTCTTAAACGGCGCTCTCTCTGGATACTACACACATATTATCGTCCAATTGTGATGAGTACTTATCTAGTAATAATATATATATGTAATAACGATCATGTGTATTGTATTGTTTAAATGAAGGTGAAATTTTAAATAAATAATTTGAATAAATAGCTAATAGCTGATTGAGCGAACAGAAATGCACTCATGTAAATGGTATTACTATAGCAGATATCAAAGAAAAAAGGGAAAATAATGATATAAGAATAAAAGAATTTATTCAAATTAATTTCATTTAAGAAGATAACATCCAAATTAGTCCAAAATAAATTGCACAGCATCCAAAATGATGAGAACTAATGTTCTCAATAACAACACAACATAACATTTGATAAAAATAAAAAAAATAAAAAAAAATAAAAAAAACAGAATATACGAGTGAAAGCCGATGCAGGCACATCTGCATAGTGCCATGGTCCCGATAAAAAGAGCACTACATCTCGGTCTTGATGGCGGCGACAAGGTGATCATAAGATTCAGACCAAGCATCCTTCAACTCTTCAGACCACATGTATGGCACTCCCTCCTTTATCGTCTCCAGCAGAGCAAACTTCAAAATCTGAAGGTATATATTTAAAAACCAACTCAAGCTTAAATTTCTAGTTTTGCAAGTGTGTTGGGTCTTCTCTTACACTCGACATATGTATTGCTTAATTTTGAAAGATACTAAAAACTAAAAAATAGCTGACCTCAAAGTGCACATCACCAATGCCAGCCTTGAAATGAACTGCACCCAAATGTTTCACGCTTGTATTGGCTCCCATATTGACCCTTCCAGTCTTTCTCAGTTGAGTGGCTGCTTCACATGTCTGCGTTTCAAAACAAATTCCAATTTAGGATCATCTAAACTTAAGTGTAGTCATTCCTAGCTACATTTTCATAGAATATTTTGGTAGTTACTGTTAAAGGTAGCATGTAAGAAACAAAATAATATTGAGTACCATAACAAAGACACCCAGAGCATGGGCCTTGAGTTTAGCGTTCTTCTCAAGAGGTACGTTAGTGTCACGAAGGAATGAAAACCTTTTCACCGCTGACGGAATTATCTCAAAGAGCCTTGTTGAAATGAGAAAGTAAAGTATATATATCATGAACCGTAATGTAGTAATTTAGTGTAAACAATATCAAAAGAGGGTCAACAGTATGTAAGAGATTTGAAAGAACAAAAATGCATACTTCAAGTATAATTTAAGGGCAAATGTTGGAGCGTCATCTTTCATTTCATTCCATGAGTTCACAACCAGAGCCTCTTGCCTAGCAGTGATGACCATTTTGCTCCTCCTTTAATTATGTAAGACAGTACTCTTTTTTCACTTTTTTAGTGGGAAGTTGCTCTCATTAGCTCTTTTTGCTTGGAGTTAATACTCTTTATCAAGATGCTTATATAGAGGCCTCCAAACCTCGGATTATTTATATTTAAAAAAAAAATAGGATAGGACATAATGGTTGGTCAAAAGTTTATTTTGGACGTGATTGGCAGTAGAGGCACTCAGTGGACACAAAAAAAATACACAGAAAATAATATATGCTTCTCTAATTGTTGGCTGCCCAAGGAATATGGACGTGCATCAGACCAAACTATTATTTGCTGTGTGGAAATACATTGGTTCTACGCTTTAGAGTTGTGGAAATTGTTCTGGGTTGGTCCAGGTGCTCTGTAGTCAATTCTCCATGTCTGTTTTGGAAAACCGTTTTCAGTGGACACTGATGGTTTCTTAAGCTTTCCCTATTATTCATTAATAATTAATAATCTCACGGTCTATAATCTACACTTTCTGTATGGAAATCAAGTAGCGCTAAAACATATAATCACTTGACCTAAGTGCATCTGAAAGGCTATCATAAGTTTGTCAGTATAACCTCTAGGTACATTAAGATGTGGAATGGTTTCTTAGGCTTTCACTTGGACAGAAGATCTGTAGGATGGCAGTTATGCGATTCCTGATCAATGGTCAAATTTCTGTTCTTGGTCGAGTATTACTCCGGGATGTGGAGTTCATTCCAGTGCACTCCAAGATATGTGAAACATTGGTAGTTTGTATTTCTGTAGTCTTGTTCTTCCATGGATAGGCTTCAAAAACCGGTATTGATATAATGGAGAAACTAGAAGTGAGCTTCAATCGCTGTTGAAACAATTGGAAGTGAACAGAGACAGGTAACAATAACAAAGGATTCCCATACCAAATAATGGTGAGGTACAAGCCAAAAATACAGCAACCAACAAAAAATGGTGCGGTACAAGACATGCAGCTATAGTATTCCATTGATGTCCACCAGCAATAATTTGCAGCGGTACTAAGTGGTATAATAATTTACGAAATATGTGGACAACTTTGTTGCGCTAAATTATTGAACTAACACACTACATGTAAAAATGAAACACAAACCAGAAGTTAAAAATCCGCAAACCTTAATTTAGCCAAAGATATAGAGATTAGGGAAAACTACCGCATACCATACATATATAGAGAAAAAAAATTACTTCAAGAAACATTCTCAACATAACGTTGAGCTGATTACTGACAAAACAAACAGAGAATCATACATATATGCAATATATTTATCAATACTAACAAAGTAAATGGGCACATATTATAACACCACAGATAAATCTCAACCCAAACCATACAAACTATTGGGTTCCTTCACACCCGACTCAAAAGGAGCTGTCACTCTCCTCTTGGCCACACAACGAGCCACGCCATCCTCTACAACAAGCAACTTGTCACGCGGACACTGCAAGGAGCCCACTTCGAGTTCCACACCAGTTTTTAGCAGCACTGGTTTGTACCCAGCAACTCTGGCAGCTGCTACAACCCCTAAAACTGTAAAGGAGGTTTTAACAAGCCACCCCACAAAAGACCACATACCCACATTACCCTTCGAGTCTGGACATTTTGCCGGTTCATTCACAGGGCCTTTAGTTATACCATTTGGGATGGCCTTGGTAAGGCTTGAGGTGTATGTGTCGTTGGAGAAAGGGTGAGGAGAGAATAGTGGGGCCCATTCATCAGGGTCGAAGGTCTCACCAGCAAAGGCAGCAGCCTCATTGATAATTTCCCAATCTTGCCCTTTGTACTCTCTCAGCTTGGTTAGGAGGACCCTTCGGCTTCGATCAATTTGGCTTAGTATTGTTTCTCTTTCATACCTCTGCTGTTGCTGAAGATCCTGTATTACAACAAAAATTCCACCAGATAAGGACAAGTACTATGTTATTTTAAGATCATTACTTTTGCACATTGTAGACAGGTAGACGAATTTAAGGACAAGTAATTTTGAAGCAGTATTTTATCAACTGCACGAGAAGAGCCTGAAAAACCCAAAACCAGACTTTGGACCAAATCAGTAGTTGAATGCAAAAGAACAATTGAGCTGACAAGAATTTTACTAAAGCATGAAAACAGAAAAAACAACTGATCAGCTCTTGGCAACTTGGTTGAAAAATACTTGATATTCTGAAGTTTGATCTCTTACTTTATCAAGCAATAGTGACAAGATTTATAAATTATTTGAATTTGGGCACCAGATGAATAAATATACAACTAATTGAGTGATCTGCAAATTATACGTTAATATAACAAATTTATAAAAAGAAAACATTTTGTTCGGGAATTTTAAGGCTTGAGCAAGGGCAAAAAAAAAATTAATAATAGAAATAAATAGAACACTGTCCCGCTTCTCTTTCACGAATTCAAGCCAGCATTACATGACTCTGTTGAAATAAGTCATTTTTGAAACGGTCTACTATGCCTGTGGGAATACAGTTTCTCTCTCTATAGTCCATAGTAGGATTACAATGACAATCTAGTAATTTAGAAGTAAATCTGTCAGTGCTTGTAATGGCTTGTGCATTTCTATGTATATGTACATTCTAGAATATGGACTGGTCCTGAGTACTTTTATGGTGTCGTAAATTCTAGTTTTGACCTGATACAATAATTAGGTTAATAATTTTTTTTTTCTAATTATGAGTATCAATTGTATTCTATTAAAAAATTATTCCCAAATGTACCTGTATTATTTATACCTGATCACAAATTTTAGAAGTCATCAAACTATTACTTTATTCTGAATTTGACACTATATTGCAAGAAAACCTCATTTCCAATTTCATTCTGTTTTTCTTTTCTTTCTATTTTTAACAGCCTAAAAACCTCAGAGAGACCTCCACACTTTCTTTGCAATTGAAGTTCTTATCTAAATTTATGTATATTTCGAACACATAGAAAAGTACTCCAAAATTGGAAACCAGCAATTTGACCAGAGCACCCTTAAGGCAGATTTAATCATAAAGAAATTAACTTGGAAGTGTAAGGACTAAATTGCAACTCCATCTAGTTCAGTCACTCTAGAGATGCCACTAAAGCACCCTTCAATCCAATTATTCCAAAACACAGGACAAAATCTTTCTCCATCCAAACCAAGGGAACCCAAAAACCCAAAATCCAAAAAGTTCCCAAAACAACAGAGAAAAAATCTAAAAAACACCTGTAACTGCGCGAGCTGATCCTCGAGCGACTTGAGAGCATCGCAAATGGCGAGGAGAGCCTCTTGTTCGTCGTCTCCTTCCTCCTCTCTCTCATCTTCCTCTCCTTCCTCATCTCTCTCTTCATCGTATCTTTCGCTCTGCCTCTTCTCCAACCCCTCGCGGTCGCCTCCTCTGTTGCGTCGGATGCAATCGCTGATCTTCAACCTCAGCTCCGCCGCATGAGCCAGTACCAGACCTATCTCCGCTCCCTCCATTTCCCAAACCCTAAAAACCCTCAACTCAAATAAATATTTTGAATGGCGTCAATTAATTATATCAATGTGGGTTTTATTTGACACTGTGAATTAATGATTCGCTTCAACTGTGTTTTGTTTTCAAGAAAAATAATAAGGATTTTGTTAGTGTTAAGTAAATGGAATAATCGAGGAAGGAAGTGCAAGCGACAAAATGGACAGAGAGTGCTACTTCTGGTTGTTGGTGGTCTCCAATCGAATTTGTTTCATCAAAGCACCTTAGGTAAATCTAGATCGTTAATTTCATAATGGACGGGACGGATCAACCTTTATCTTGTACTACTCCAACAAGCTTGCTTGTTTTGACCGTTACATTATTATTGAACGATTCAGATAGTTTACGAATATCCAGTGACGAATGAACAGTGGAAAAGAAAGTGAATTCTTTTGTCTGAGATGGCAGCCTCACAAGCGCTTACTATCTACCGTCCATTTACTGACAGAATTTTTTTTTTTTTCTTTTGGGGTTCACCGTTCACGGCAATGATTACGTTTTTCTTATGACCAATTTGATCATTCTAATTAAAAATATGTTCTTCATGAAGCAAAAAATTAGTTTGCTAAATTTTCAGTTTTGTTCGAATTAAAATGAACAATAATATTTTTCTTCTATAAGGTATCATTTCTACACCATTTTGTATGCTGACTTAGCTTAATTAAAGCAGGCAATTAGTCTTTTCACTCTTTGATTGCTTTCTCCTCAATAAAAATAAAAATAAAAAGGATGAACACTACTATAGGTTACTAACAAAAAAAAATGCTCGCGAACTCAAATCTCAAACATTATCAAACTAATTTCAAATGACAAAACTGAATTACTAAAACTAATCCATTTTTCTTAAGCCTGGTGTTTGAATTTTTAAAATATTAAATTGGCAAATTAAATATCTTGATTTTGTAATAAAAATAAAGACTGAAAATAACTTATTCCAAGAGAATGGTTAACGTGCCATTGATGGCACGGAAGGTCTCGTGTCATCAAGTCATTTTTCGAGATCCAAAATTCAAATGGTCAATCCAAACCGTTCAAGTTATTCTCAATATTGAATATCCTTAGACACAAAATTTTATATTTTTTCGAATTTTTTTGCTATTTATTATGATACTTTTAAAAACATTATGATTAGAGTATTTCAGACCCTCCAGTTTGAAAATATCACAATAAATAGCAAACAAATTTGGAAAAAAAATGTAAAATTTGGTCTCCAAAGATATTTCAATATTGTGATCAACTTCAACGGTTTAAATCGACCATTTGAATTTTGGATCTCGAAAAACGAGTCGATAAAAAACCGATAGCACGTGCCATCGATGGCGCATTAGTCATTCTCCCTATTCCAATGTGTCAATATTTTTGGAACTTTTGATCTTATACAAAGTAAATTTGGTATATAGAGGATCTAATTATTTTAAAAAAAAATTACTTATATGTTCTTCTATTTCAATTGATTATAACATTATTTATTGAGTTCTTTTTAATATTTTTTGGTAATATATTTTTTTACCCTTTATAGAGATAGTTAGTTTTATGCCACTGAGAATTTTGTTAATTAGAAAAATGTCATTCTTAAATTACTAATTAAATTTATGCCATTATAAAATTGCTAAAATTAGTTTTATGTCACTATTTCTCCAAAAACATACTAAATCCTAAAAATACCATTACCAAATTTATCGTTAATATTTTTTAATAACCAAATTACCCCTTGTAACAAACCCTAAAAATAAAAATAAAAAAAGGACGGCGCCAGAAAACAAATGATTCTTTAACATTACCTACATCAAATTATGATTATTTCAGATTTTACATACGTAAATGATTATCTTATAGTCAAATTATTTTTTACAAGTTTAGTACCACAAACCTAACTAGTATATACAAAATTCAATGAAAGCTAATGAATATATCCAATTATTACTTCAAAAGTAGAAAAAATAAGTATATATCAATCTTAAATTTTTTATTCACCAATGGCATATAATAATTTTGTTATTTTGTAGTGTCATAAAACAAATAGTCAATGATTTATGATAGCATAAAATCAATTATATTTTTTGTGATGGCAAATTACTAATTTTTAAGTTTCATAGTGGCATATTTAAAAGGGTAACATTGTCATATAATTGTCTGATGGTAAAAAGATATTTTTTTATTATTTTACAGTGGCAAAAAAATAATTTATTTTTTAGTAATGGCATATCACTAATTTCAAACATTTGCAGTGGCATAAATCTAAATCACCCTTTTTTATATAATCATATTTCATTTGACGGTATTCATTTCACTCCATGTTTCAAAATGATGTGACATTTACAATACAATGCACCTTGATAAGAACAGGGGATAATGTTCGTTAATTAGGGCTGACAACGGTAGTCGTTTCGACTGTTATTTCGTTTCGTTTCGTCCGAAACGGAACGGTAATGATTAATGATTTTGGTTTCGTTTAAAGAACGGAACGGATAACGCAAATAGAAATACAGTTTCGTCTAAGAACGAAACGGTTAACGAAACAGAGTTGTTTCGTTATCGTTTATTTCGTCCATTTCGTTCTAAATTGTATGATATTGCTATTAATTGGATTGCAGAGGAGATATGGCAGAGTGAACGATGGAGTCGACTAAATTTTTAGATTTTTTGCGCCGCATCTTTTCGTCTCCATCAGAACACAATGCATCTTTCTCTTCTCCGCTAAACCCCTTTCTCCGATCATCTCTCTCACACTTCTCTCCTCTCCTCTTACGCAGCAATCAACCCCACAGCCGAATAACCAAAGAAAAAAAAAAACGAAGGTCCTCCCCTAGGGTTCGGCCCCTACCTTCTCCCCCTTACACCACCTTCTATCCACCACCATTCTACAAGATCAAAACCACCGTTTGAAAGCTCTCACCACCCTCCTTCTCTTGCTATCCTTGGATGTCCTCGTCTCTCCCTTTCTTTGCCTCAAAAATCCGTCGAAGGTTGAGACCCGATGCCATCAACTTGCCTCTTGAAGCTATTGTTCGCTGCCATGGCTCTCTACTCGACTGATACACCCCTCAAGCTGGTTTCAGTATATTGGTTTTTAAACCTGATTTTTACAGTAAAGAATTATTGGTTTTTCAGAAAAAAAAAAAAATATTTATGGATTTCAAGCGAATGATTATGATGTACTAGTAACCCGCCTCTATTCTATTTCAAACTATGATAAGTTAGTTATGTCGTGTGCTTATGTTTTGTAATATGCTGTAAATTCTAAGTTGTGTTTTGTAAATTATAATCATGATTTAAGTTGTGTTTTCAATTCTAAGGTGGTATACGTATGGTACCAAACGTGTATGGTAACTAAATTCTAAGTTGTGTTTTGTAAATTGTAATCATGCTTTGAATTATGAGGTATTTTGCTTTCAATTCTATGTTTTGTTTTGTTTAAATTTCATGTTAAGCAGAAAAAAAAATGAGTACAACACATGTAAGGCACAGTTAACTATTTTAAACGGTTTAACTGTTTTGACTATCTAAATAGAACGGAACGATCAGCGCAACAAATAATTCTTGACTAGACGCGAGACGCAAAAGACAAAATATTTTCGTCTCATAACGCAACAATCAACGCAAGATTATAGTTTTGTAACCATTTAAGACGTTATGCAGGCCTAGTTAATTTGATTTCATTCAAAAAAATATATAATGAGCCAATGCTGAATTTTGTTAACACTTCTTTGGACTCTGGGTTACAGACTGGGCTTGAACGCATAGGCCTAACACAAGTTTTTATTAGGCCATTTAGATGCAGCTTTCAACTTGTTTGGGAAATAATTTGGGTTCCCAAGCAAAGGAGGTAATTTCTTCAAGTTTGGGCTATGTATTAACTTTTACCATTTATTATCTTTTACGACGCTTTTTGACGCCTCTTTTGATGAATTTTAGTTCTTGCTTAATGCAGGCTTGTCAAATCAGGCACCTCTGTTTCATGAAAATGTCCATGCGCAGCAAATTACATATAATATATTAATCTTAAATGCAGCTATCTACAGCGTCGAAAGCAGATCTGGATGGGCATACCAATTTCTAATATAGCCGCATTTTTCCCTAGAACCAATAAAATTTGAAAATTTTCGTTTTTCAAGAAATAATTATGAGAGATAATTTATATAAACTTTCTATTTTACAATAGTTGTTCCAATCAATATTCCGCAATGCAGCATTTTTCATCCAATTTTATTTATCTAATTAAGGCTGTAGAATGCCAATGATCTAGTCAAGTATAAATTATTGGATAATACTAACAATTATATGTTCAAGGACTTTCAGACACAAATTAATGTAACTTATGAGCCTTCTCCATTTATTTGATGAAAAATGAAAATAAAATAATAAAATAAAAACAAAGAAAGCCTATGGAGAGAAGAACCTAAAATTAGCGTCGGATAGATTTCCAAATGAACAAATTTTACATTCTCATTTTTAATAAGTAATTCATTCATTTAACACAAGTAAAGAAAAAGAATGAACGCACTACTTGCAAAATATAGACTGGAATCTTACATAAAATTGAGTCATAATTTTCCTTTGTTTTCCTTCCTATTTATCTACAAATGATTACAAAAAGTTGCCAATCTCTGCTACACAAGATCACTTTCCTGATGGAATTAAACGAAACAACCTAACTGATTAATTTAGATGAGGAAAAGCGAGGTCCCGAGCTAGTAGGTACCGGAAACTCAAATTGTATGGCACCCATTCTATGATTTTACTCGATTTGCCTTGTTGACATCTCTGCATGGCCATCCTAAGTGTTTCTGGTAAGTACCTCTGCACCATCTCTACTAGACCTTGTGAAGTTAATTTTATATCTTTGGCATATGACTCAACTACCTTAGGTAAAAGGATCTTTTGTTCTTTCCATATGCCAACAGTTGCTCGCATGAACTCTTCTTTGGCCGCCTCGAGCTGTTGAAACAGTCTCCTTGGGGTGTATACTCTTACCTAATTGAAGAGCAAAAGAAGGTAATTAGTAAATTGAATCTTATGCTTAAGTACAGAGATCATAAATCATATATTTAACTAATGGAGAAACTTACAGCTGGATCAGAATGGCTGCCTGAGCAGAGTGCAAATCTTAAAAGAGGTTCATAATGGTTGATTGCATAACTTTGCCACTCGTTCGCTCCCTTGTTTTTCAATTTTGAATACAGCAAAGTCCTGAACCACTACAGTTAGAGAAAGAAAAAAAAAACATTAATGTAATTTATTTTCAATATAAAGATGGAAGCCAAACTTCCAACTTAAAATAATCATAAGGATCCCCCAACTTGCTTGAAATGGAGCCTCCATTTGTTTGTGTTAGAAGATAATGAAGATCTTTTATTTATAAGTTTAGTAGTTTAATTATTCATCAAAAAATTGACCTAAGAGGATGGACGCTTTGCAATAATACATTGGGTTTTAAGCATTTGAACTGCTTAATGCTTACAGGTCTAATAGCTCTTTAAAGTGTGACAGCTTTTTTCCATCTTTTAAGAAATAAAACAATGATTGATGTGCACCTGTCCAGGACAATAAGTATGGCATCCAAGAATCAATCCTTGAATTGCTGCTACATTTATACTCCTTCCTCCAACATTGCATGTTGCCTGAATTGAGAAAAATAATGTATAGATTTTATCTTCTTTTTGAAGAAAAATGCAATCTGTTTGAAACAATAGAGAGAGATTTCATTTTCACAGAGCATCAAATTACCTTCATTAGAAGTGACGTCTTCTTCAGATTGTTTTGAGGAATGCCATACTCTAAGAACGCCTGTGCAAATCATAAAATAATATATACATAAGAATGCCTAGGCATCTGAAATTATAGAAACAGTATATGGATTAGAAGAAGACTATACATGCATCAACAAAGCATTATGTATATTGATCCAGAATGCAAGCCTCTCATCATTCTTCAGTTTTCTCGGATCAACCGTTTCCAATCGACAAACAAGCAACCTGAAACAAACAGAACTTATTTTATTTTGTCACAAAAAAAAGAATGAATGGAAAGTACAGATACAATTACACATTGCATAAATCAATTTAAATTGGACAGAAATGCCCTCTGACTTTTCCAGAGTTACATTTTAGAAATTCTTTAGTCTGCTGACAACAATTAAAGACAAAAATTTAAAAGCTTATAAACTGAATAAAAGCTCACTTGTAAGATTGTAAAAAATCTTGAACCTCCCTTAACCTCCTTTGATCTCTATAAATTAATGGCACCTCTACCATGTTATTGTAAGGCCCGCTGAACTCCTTTAAACCCTCGACTCGAAATGGGTTTATCAACCTAGAATCAAGAGTTGACTCCCTCTTATAACCGGGGCTTGACAAGTCACCTCCCAAATGCTGAGGTGAAAATGCACTTGTTGAAGAGAAAGAAGAGGCAGGAGAAATGGAAGGTGCATGGTGAACCAATGGCGGATCTGAGAGCTTGCAATAGACACCAGCCATGTTACGAACCATTTCTTCTGCAATTTTGTTAGGCGTCTCTGGTATGTGCTCTATTACATTGGTACCGAGATAGTCAGCTAGGCTAATTACACCAGAACTGTCATTTTCCACATCCTATAATAGAATATAGAAATAGTAAGCAAAAAACAGGAAAGAAAAATTGGAACTTCTATTTTCTTGTATTTAATATAGATATATGGACAAAGGCCCTGATCAAATCCATTTTTTTTGACGTGGGATTTCATTTCATTTCATTTCGTTAAAAAATTCTTGATCAAAATGAAGGGATTTAGTGTCATTTGGTTGGAATTCTTATGTAATTAGATCCAACGGAATCCTATGAAATCAATTCAAATGAAATGAAATGAAATCCCACCTCAAAATCATTTTGATCAGGCCCAAGTTTAAATCACAAATTGAGGCAAACCATTTTAAAAACGTATCAAGTTATATTGGAATTGGCTTTGTAACCTAAAATGTTTTACTAACAGCTTGAAATCATGAACAAAATATGAAACAGTGCTAAGTTTATCCAATATTTAGGAACAGTTTCTGAAATAACTTTTCACCTGCATTGTACGACATTATATAACAAGTTGCTAATATACCTTCCTGGAATTTGGAAAATTACCTCCAGAAAAGAAAATGGTTGTGAATTGAAAGACCTAAGCGCCCTTGCAAGGCTCTCCTCCGAGGGTGAAATCCTGGCAGAACAAACGGCACGTTGAGATAGAGATGATTGACTGCGATTGATCCCTGAACCTTGATCCAGTAATTTTTCTTGAGAAACCATCACACAATCATCAGTAATTGGAAGGGGTCTTGGTTCCTTGAAGTTCCTCTTCTGAAATTTTGGTTGTAATTTCTTGGCTTTAGGAGAGTCCTCCCTGATTTTAGAGATTTCAGTTTTTGGAGGCTTCAACTCAGATTCTTTTGGTGATAAATTGGGATCAAATGCTTTTCGGTAGAGGGATAAAAGATACTGTTCCAAGTGCTTCACCTCCAGTTCTAGTAGTGCGATTTCTCTGATCAATTCCTTTGTAGGCTAAAAAGAGAAATGCAAAAAATTGTGATCAAAATTTTTGGAAAATCAGGGTGAAACTTTGAAAATTATCAGTTAAAATGTATAAGGAATTGTATTGTACGAAATAAATTACTTTAGGCATGGAAGAGTCACTAGATAGAGAAATTGAAGCATGAGTATATCCCAAAGCCTTTTCAAGGGCCCCTCTAACCACCATTTGATCATGTAATCTTTTCTCAAGTTCTAAAATCTGCTACACAAACAGGACACAATCAAGAGATAAATTAAATCCAACCATTTTGCATTCAATGCATTTATTATGCATTACATTTGCATTAAGTATATATGAGTTAATTGTATTAGACTATGTTCTTTTACCTCTTGTCGCAAGGAGCTTTGGCCCAGTTTACTTGGAGATATTTTCTTATTAGGCTCGCTTTGCTTCTTTACATTTCCTTTATCCTGAAAATTAAAATCAATGTTAGAACCATCATACCCACTTGCCCAAAAAAAATTAGCTTAAAATGCAAAAATAGAAACTAGATATTGATAGAAAGAAAGAAAGAAGGAGAAACAAATTTTGCAATAATCTTACCATCTTAGGTCTAGCAACTTTAGTTGAGGAATCTAAACAAACTCTTCTCTCTTTCTCATCAGAACAGCTGTTGTTAACAGAAGAAGAAATTCAGCATCAGTTCAATAACAAGAACACAAACAGAAAAAGAAGCCAAATGCACAAGACATTACAGAAATCATTACATCTTTGAGCTCTTGTCCCTCTCCTTGGGAAAAGCTTTTGTACCTTTCACCTCATGCATTGGACCTTTTACCAACTCCATTTAGAGTTTGTTGTTGTCGCTTGTGGGAACTGAAATGCTACCAAAACACCATTAATTACAGTTCTTTGTCGAAGAAGGAATGACAGTTCCTTGGAGTACAGAACCAAAGAACAGAGAAGAAGACAACAGGGTAAGGAACTGACCCAGATTAGTTGGTGAGCATAGAAATAAACCAAATGAGAAACAGGGAACCAAATTTGGTTTTATTATCTCTTATTCCACTAAAATCAAGTGCAACCCCACTAGTACACACTTCAGTTTCAATAACTGAGCAGCCTCATGTGGAAAGGGAAATGGTAAGTCAGAGAGGAGAAGGGTAACATGGGGTCGCTTGTTATAACTCAGCATGGATTTTATATTTCCCCGTTACAGTCTAGCATGCAAGGGATCTAGCTCCTCTACAATTTTATTACAGAATGCTAGCTGCGAAATTTATTCTGGAGTATATTTACCTAATTTAAAAACCCAAGTACAAGCCGAACTGAGTTTAACAATAAAATATATTTGTAATAAATTTAATATAAATATTAGTTTTAAAATCGATATTGTGTCGTCTATCTGGTTAGTGAAATACCAAAATATTGTAATAAATTTATTTAATTTATGAGTTGTTGGCCTGTCATATAAGAAACATATTATATAATATAGGTAGAATGAGGGGAAAATATATAGATAAACTCTTTGCAACTAATTTCTAAATATTTATTTTGAATTCCAAATGTTAATTATGATTTTTTTTAAAAAAAAAGTTGATCATTTCGTTTTAAGAACTGTACATGATGCAAAAAAAAGTGTATGCATTATATGGATATTCTATGTCTGAATAGAGCAGAGTTCAAACTCGAATTCATCCAAGACTTGTAACAGATAAGTAGTTGGCCTAATTGCCATTGACCACGAAATATTATATTCTCTCTCTCAGTAAAAAAGAACACTTAACTTTTCCTTTTGCATGTACATTTTCGAGAAAATAAAATATGGAGGTAAATTGGCCTTTTCTTGAGGTCATGCAACTGAAGTGGGTGTTTTAATTTTTACAACAACAAGGAAAAAGGTAACTTTTTGAAATAGCTTGGGGGGCGTTTGGATGAGGTTGGAATAGGTGGGAATTGCAAATTCCCGGAATTTCTTATGCCAAATTTATTATAAACAATCCAAACTCTTCACAAAGTTACACACTTCCCAATAAATTTATGCCTAGAATTGACTATTTCCCCAATTCCCAACCCATCCAAACGGCCCCCAATATTTGCGTCTCTTTCACCTTTTGAACACCAAACCAGTGCAGATACTAAGAAACGAGTATCAATAATACAAAAGTTAATTTCTAGTTATTGATTACAAGTTGCTGTTGATGAATCACACTCAAATAATGTGATAGTATACGGTTGGTATTTTTATTTTTCTCTTTTTGAAGGAAAAAGAAAAATGGTTGGTAGTTTGGTACTCACTACAGTTTAGTGTCAGTGGCAGCTTAGTACTACTATATTCAAAAAAATCCAAAATTTTCTGCCATATTCAACGGTACGTAGATTTATTTCTTAACACAAACAAAATTGGTGCCGAAAGTCATTTTGTCAGAACAGATACTCTGGATTTTAATTATTTATTACATCTCTCAATGTGGCATTTTGTGTAACGGATGGAGAACTCAATTTTTACGTACTCTTTTGATTAATTTCTCCTATTCTAATTTTGTCATGTACCCTGTTGCAAGCTCCTTCTTCCCTTCTTGTATTAAGTTGTGATAAGTTCAAATTTTATGCAAACTTGTATAGTACAGTTTTGTTTGAACCGCTATTATTTGAAGTTTTTACTTTATTTTTTTTATATAACTTGTGCATGCAAGACTTGGTTATAATTTCTAAGAATAAAATAATAGAATGTTTAAAGGAGTAGAGCCTACATTAAGGCATTGGACATGAAAGACAAAAACTGGGTTTGTCCAAAGAATGTTTAAACCTTCTTTAAGTAAAGCACACCAAAGAAAAGGCCAAAAGAGGCATAAAAAGGGACGAAAGTGAGGGATAAAAGCAAGGGTAAAACTGTAAAATGCGATCCCCAAGACCACCCCAGCCGTGTCTAATTGGGCGCTTCCTCTTGTTTTGGGCCTTAATCATTTCTCAAAAGAAAAGAAATGCCTACAAGATACCATGTTGTCCTCTGTCCCAAAGAGCTTATGGCTTGTCTGAGAATCCCATTTTCTATTCTTCTTGGTATTTTTGCATCCATATCCATGTATATAATGCGCATTGCTTTGATAATTGTGAGGGAGTGCTAGTTTTGATATTATTAAGATGTGTTCAAACATGTTTTTTTTTATATTTTTTACTATAGTACGGTTGATCATAAGAAATCGGAATGATAATCTAAATTTTATATTTTTTAAGTTCACTTAACCTGTACTGAATTTGAAGTTCCATTGCCATCCATGATGGTCCCAATTATAACATGCTAAACTACAATTCATATATATGCATGTTGGTCCCAATTTGATACGTGCTCTATTAAAACGGTACTAAAACATCCATAGGAATTAATTAGTTTGAATAACATTGCTTAAGCTATGCTAATACGTGCTCTATATGGTAAAATTACTCTTTATATATCAAATCAATCTGACTGATTAGATATAATATATTTTTTCCCCATTAGCTGACTAACAATATTCAGCTATTTACTACCAATGTTATGCGTGTAGGATGTAGACAATGGCATATAATTAATTATTTAACCAAAAAATTAAGTTCCGTCTCTACTCTCAAGTTATGTTTTTTTTTCCCTATTCATTCTATCTCGAATTAGGTAGTAAAAATAATAATAATCGTATATAATAGCCAACGAAACATAGACTTTGAACTTAATCAGCTGACCCAAAAGTTTTGCTTCATGATATGAAGCAATACTCGATTATTATTATTTAATTTCTTGAATTAGGAACCAATAAATCAATATTTCAGGCTTCTCCTTTTGGGTCTGTTAAAGAAAAGGGAAAAATGCAATAGGTGATAAATAAGCAGGGAAACACTCATGTATGCTCATACGAATAAGAAACTTCTTTCTGCCAAAAACTGATTGAATAGTAATTTGACAGCCACTGTCAAAAACTTTATTTTTTTTAAGAAAAAAGATAACACATTGAATACGAATACTACATTTTGGAAGGTTGTATGCATAATACTGCCCTTTATACTTCCAGTTCCAAGACAAGATAAGAGGCGACTGGCGAGCGTTGAGAGAGAAGTCAGACCGCACACAAACACGTAACTTTTCGGCTTTTCCTCACTGGTTGTGATATGCAAAAAGCTTTCTTTTTCTAAAGACCTAATCAAGTGCGTTCAAATAAAGTTGCAAAAGCCGCTCTCTCAGTCCCAGCTTGCTTGTACAGCTCTGAGCTTCGCACAGTACTCTATGGACAGCAGTAGAGCACTTGATATACCCAGATTTCCTGCGCCGGAATTACAGATTTCAACTGTGTGGTTAATATCTCTGGTTAAAGGATTCTGTTGGATTACTAGAGTAGACAGATGTGAAAACTAAGATTTTTTTTTTAACGATGTCTGTTAATTATGTGTACCTCCTATCTGATAAGTTCAAAATACTCATGCATCATAAAATAGTATATGATAATTTTTAATTATTTATGTAGAGGTATGAGATTGATTCAATGCAACTTTTCGTTTTAAAGCTTAATTTTTACTTAATACTTTTATAAAAAAATAACGGAAAAAAAAAAGTATGGCTGCTTTTTATAATTTTATCGCATTATGTGCTTGTCGTTGTTTATATCTTTTACTTAGTTATTACTACTTATCGGGATTAGTTCGTACAACTTAACATTTTATTTATCATTATTCGTTATTAACGTCAGGGGCAGAGCCAATAGGAGGCTAGCTCGGGCAATGTCCTCATGTGTTCCAGAAAAAATTCAATTTTCATGAATACTTTCTTTCATATTTTAGAAAATTTCTATAATTTGTGCCCTATTAAATTATGAACTATGAACTAATTAATTTAAAAAAACTTTTGTAAACAAATTTTCATTTATTTGTTCAATCTTCAATATTTTGTCCCCTTATAATAATTTTCTGACTCCGCCCCTAATTATCGTTAACAAATTAATAAAGTTCAAGGACTGTGCGTTCGCTATGTGATGCTAAAGGTCGGGCACATAATAAACTAATTCCCACCAAATATTTATATATGCATATCTCTATGTCTACTCCTTATAAACCCATAGATCCAAGAAGAGTAATATGTTAGGTCTAGCGTGTAAACACTTATTTGTGTCGTTCAATCAATTTGATATGTAGTTAGATATCAATCGTTAGACAAAGCAATAAATATGATTTGATTTTTTCTAATAAGAAAATAAATTGAGCAACATATCTACCTATATCGCTAGTAGATTAATTAACATATCTTTAATATCTAATATTATTTTGTTTCTTTATTTGTCCACATACGATGACATCTTTTACTAGTAGAATAAAAAAAAACATCCACGCAGGATTCACTGACGTTCCAATATCATTTAAAAAATTAAAGATGAAATTATGGCGTTCCATCGTGACCATAATTCCATCAATAATTAAAATCTAAATATCATCTTGTTTTGTTTTTAAATTGAAGATCATTGGAAAACAAATGGATTGTTTTAATAAAAATTAAACTTATTTTTTTTATTCTGCAATCCGATAATTAAAGATGTGAAAATATATTACATGCACATTATAATGGAATTCTATGTATGTTTCATATTTATCAGACAGGTTGAAAGTTACAATGATTCCTAATTTCTTATATTACGACATTTGATGCAATAACAAATGAAAATCAAATCACATAAATTTTCGCACACCGTTAACTTATAAAACTAAAATATGCGTACAATTTTTTATATTTCAAAAATAATTATTTGGCATAATTTCAGAAAGATTTGTCGTGGTTATCAAAATAACTAATGCCTTTGTATCGAAACATGAAATATTGAGTTTGCTCGGGACGAGTTTAAGGAGTAAAAAAAAAATCCATTATGAATTTACATATTTATTTTTCTACTTTTTAATCTTGGACGCAATTTAACTCAACCTCTTTGAAATTTAGAATGTTGATAATAATGCATTACCGTAATAGTAAACGTTAACAATGGTTTCATTTATCATTTGAATTTTATAAATGTTCAATTATCGGTGACAAGAGTTATCGTCGCATAAAACCAAATACACTTCTTTTCAAGGACAAAAATTATCTCTCCCTGAAAATGAACACACAACATGTATGAAGCCGACAGGTCCGTGTTTTCTTTTCAATAACAAACGGAATCTTAAATTATATTTTTTTTAGTCCATCTTTCAATCAAACAGAACATCACGCCACTGTTGCACACTCAATCAGAGATTCAGAGTTGAGCTCTCCGGTCCGAAATGAAATCCAGTCCCGCGCGGGACCGTACAGCGCAGGAATTACAGCCGTCTGATTTAATCTCAATGGCAAAGGGAGCCCCGTGTATGTAACTAGATTGATAGGCCCGAACCGTCCAGATTAGATCGGACGGTTCGTAGGCTGCGCTGGACGGTCCCGCGCGGGAGCGGATGGAGATTCCTACGGTCGGTGGCGAGATGGACCCGGAGGATCAACCCCACTGGTAAAAAAATTGCGTACATTTTTTTTTTTTTTTTTGCACTGCCACAAGCATCGAGTAATTTCTCGCCACAGAAGAACTAGATTAAGTTGACCTCCAGAGAAAAAGAATACACTTACTGGTAAATGGTAATGGAGTTCTTTAAAGGCATGATTCCTCCGTACTGCGCTGCTCGAGTGATACTGGTTGAGTGCTTGTGTAGGGTGGCTTTTTTTTATTTATTTATTTATTTTAGGGCAGTGCTTGTATAGTTTTTATAGTATATCATGTTTGAGATGGTGATTAGCGCATGGATGTTCAGTGGATGATATCAATTGTCAAAACAAGTATCAGTATCTAGTTCCAAAAAAAAAAAAATGTATAAGAAGGTGTCCAATTTCTAGTGAACAGAAATGTAAAAGCATAATGTAGATGAGAATATTTATGTCCGCAATAAGCATAATGTAGATGCGAAATTAACAATCAGTAACTACAAAATGTAAAATAAAATGAATTGCTTACAAATATATCGACAATAAGAATGATGTGTGAGCACAATAAAACACATTTAAAGACTTTAAAACTGTAAAAGCACATGAGTCGCGACACGCAGTCACACACGAAGTCGCTGCATGTGATCAATTATAGCCGCGTGTATGAAATCAGGTGTTATTAAATTCGAACTGGACCTGTTGATTTGATTGAACCGTCGAAAAACTGAAGTCGAGTTCCGACATCAGTTTGGAGAATTGATTTACACGTCCTGTAAAATGATAAAACACTCTAAACAAATTAAAGACTAAAATATCCTGTTTCATGAGGATTCTAATGCGTGGTATTATAAATTAACTTAAGAGTATTTTGGTCATTATATTATACAGGGGCGGAGTCAATAGGGATGCCAAGGGAGACTTAGCACCCCGTAAGATTTTAAAACGCTATGAAGAGATTATTTTTTAAGAGCAAATTTAAAAGATAAAAAATTACAAATAAAACATCACTCAAATATGAAAATTTATGCTTATTATTTTTGGAAGAAAAATTATTTTTTTATTTATTTGATATAATTCATGTTAAGAAAATTACTACTATAAAATAATGCAATATTATTTTTTGTTGTCATTTTTTTTAGATTTTTAAACTTTGAAATTTTAGTATGCCTAAGTAAAAAATTCTGGCATCCCTAAGTCAAAATTCTGACTCCGTCCCTATTTATATTTAGAGTGTTTTATCAATTCAAGAAATGTGCAAATCAATTCCCATCAGTTTAGTTCGTCATCGAGACGTACAAGTATCGCCCAAACAAAACAAAATTTGAATTGGTCCGTTTTCCTTATAGTTTACTCAACAGTTTAAATAGAAAATTCGATCTTTGCAATTTTCATATACTACGTATATTTAAAAATGCCAATACAAGAAGAATTTGAGAATAATATATCTGCTAATGTTGGAATTATATTATATAAGAAAAAAATTATTTTTTAAATCCCGAGTCTTGCTCATAACTGCCTTTTTTTTTATTGAAAAAGATAACGGTCATGTCCTTTATCTTTTTATTAAAGTAACCACGTTATTGGAAATCTGTTTAGAAAAAAATTGATATGCTAATATTTCATACATATAGCCGCGTGTATTTGATAAATATATATTGTTTAAAAAAAAAACAATCTCAATGTTGAGCCGACGATCCAGTAGTTAAATCACTAATTGGAACATCAACCGGATCGATTTGATGACCGGGGAGATCTATTTGAAAAAGTACATTTTTATAGTTTTTAGATATATATATCGTGATTTTAACAACAAAAAAAAACTCTCTTTTGATGATAAGTAACAAAATAGTATTACCACTGTATCGTGATTTTACGTTTGATAAGACACCGAGTAAAACAAAATACTAAGTGCGTTTTTAACACCTACCAACCCCCCCCCCCTTCCCCGAAAAAAAATGACAATAATATATATATAATTAATTAAAATTATAATATAGGCACAATAAGCAGCCACGTGGCTAAAAGGATTAGCAATTTCAAACAAGAAGATTAAAACTATTCTTAATATCAATTGTGGATTATTAATTACAAAATGATGAGATTTATGGCATTGATTGATCTTAATATCTAAGGGCGCCCAAAAAATTCATAACTTGTGAGTTTACTCGAACCAATATAACTTGAGTTGCACATTGGCTGCCGAGTCAAGTTTGAGTAAAGCTCAACTTGGCTTGCCAAATTGTGAGCCGACTCGTAACATGATAAATTTATTTCAAATAGTATTATCAATACGATTTATTAGTATTAAAAAATCATAAAATAGTTATAAAATATTATTATTGTATATTTTTATTTTAGATAATTGTAACATACGATATATTGAATTTCAAGATATATTTTGCTTCAAATAAAAAAATGACAACTATTTTTTATTGTTTAATGTTGTACATATCAATTAGTTTTAATGTAAATATAATATATGAATTAAATAAAAAAATTGAAGGAGCATGCTTATTTCAAGATGGCTGGTAACTTTTGAGCCGGCTCAAGTTATATACGAGCTGAATTTTAGTTAGCTTAAAAAACTCAAAACATTTCTAACTCGACTCGAGTTTCATCCGAAACAAGTTTGAATTGTCTCAAAATCGCTTGAACTTGACTTGTATGATTAGAAGATTTATTATGCATGAATCGCCCTATTAATGTCATAACCTTTTGTAAGGTTGCCGGTCCATATATTTCTGCCGCAACCCTTTCTTTCATCACATACATGCAAATATATTTTTCCCCCTATTTTATTGTGTGTATTATTTCTTTCCTTTTCTACTCACCGTACAAGTCACAATACTTTTTCCCCTCCTCTCAAAAAAAGATTAGCCTGAATTCTCATTTTTGCTGAACATTTTATAATATTAAATTCATGACACAACAGTCATATTTTTATTATTTTATAATATTAATAAGAAATTACGACCATAGATTAACAACAAAATGATTATCTATTCATGAGGCAATAAAATTAAATGATCTGTTGGCTTTTTTGAAATAATAATTTATCCACTCATATTGAGTAGGCACGAATTAAATACCGGTAACGCAAATGCTGTAAAATATGAGGTTTAATTAAGCAGCAGAAATTCAATAGAACGCGCGCATAATATAAACAAGCAATCACTAAATTGGTTACCAATGCCCGAGAAAATAATTTAAAATTTGACAAACATACTCGCAGTTTCATGTCAATAAATGCATCTGCGTTTGTCTAATAAAATGGCTGTGGAGTTCTCTTGTCTACAGTCTATACAGATGGCATTCTGCACTTAATTTTGAGAAATAAAGTATACAAGAGTATCAATATGAGATTGCCGATCGCAACCTTCAAAATATTCTTTTCATTTATACTTGATCTTGCAGTAAATCGAATTCAGGCCCTCGAGCTTAAGAAAAATAGTATTTTTCTTGGAAGTTCGGTGAAATTTTTTAATTTTTTTTAAAGATGTAAACGTGAAGTCGCGAACTCGTTGGGTTATTAAATAAAAAATTAAAAGCACAAAGTCATTTATTTAGATAAGACAGATAATGAGACAAACAACGAGAACCTGCTCAACAGACAATAGGAAATTAGCGCGAAATGGTATATAAGGTTTTGCAGATGAACACGAAATGAGTTTTATACTTAAAAAAATTGTATTGTATCTCAAGTAAAACCATAAATTTATCAGTTATGAAAGGAGAAAAACACGTGAACACTTCGACATGTTATTAGAGTTAAATACGAGAAAGAAACAAGATTGGATGATAAAGAGAACATGCATGATATGTCATGAGTGACAAGTTTGAAAAAATGAACTCTTTTCAAGTTTTCATGTATTTATATTTTTCACTTCCTAGTAATTCTCTGGTTCTAGAAAAAATGAAGATTTTATTTCTTTGATTAATATCACTTCCTAGTAATTTTCACTCGTCAACAACATGAACAGTTATTATTATTATTATTATTATTATTATTATTATTATTATTATTATTATTATTATTATTATTATTTTAAGGGGGGAATCAATGTCCGAAAATACAAATGTTCCAAATTTCAAATTATGAAGAACCATTTGAGTGTTTCGGATCGGTCATTTTAATTTCAAAAATTAAAATTTTATCGTGCTGGAGACTAACCACTCCCAAAATAATACCATTTTATATTTATATGTTTGATGCCTCGAATCATTTACATCGCGTGTCATAAACTTTCTATGGACCAACACCACAGAAAAACCCGACCACACAGACCATATATAATATAGTCTATTCTTTCTCCTTTTTTACAAACCCTCCTAGGTTTCTGTGCACTTTCTAAGAATCTTTAGTTAAGAGGTCAAAAGCCAGCAGTATCCAATGTATGGCCTACCAAAGTCCACTCCCATGCTTATTAATTACACTTTTCTACTACGCCAAAACATTTATTTTACAGTTTACACATAATATACTCAATTCAATTTTGTTTGTTCGGTTCATTTTCCTTCTAACATTTAATTTATGGGGTAAAACATTTGATTTTACCATGACCACCTCATGAGGTTGATACTCAGAAATGGTCATTACCACCAAAAAATCTCAAATTGTTTACTGCAAAGAAAATCTTCATCTCCAAATCCGTTGCAATTAACACAACACCTCGTTAATTAATGTCATTGTTTTAATGCACGAAATCCAACATAACTATAAACAATATGCGTTTGTTTCAGATTTTTTTCTTTTCTTTTTTTTCCCCTTTTTTTTTGCGATAAGGGCATCTACTGACGCGCATTAAATGTTCTATCTCTCCAATCAAGATCAGACAGTAAGTATAGAAATTAGTAACATCTTCATATCATATAATTTGACGCAGAAAATCATAGCTTTCTAATGAGATAATGCAAGCCTCACTGTTACCAACAAACATTTTTAGGTAAAAAGGAAGTAACAAATACTAAAAAAAGGGAAATAAACGGTAGAATTTTTTTTTTTTGTTAACACAACTTGTACAGCGCGCGGGAATCTAGGAACAAAGGTCAATAGCTTTAATTGTGCTCCTAATCGCAGCAAAATTAGTGCGTCAGGGAAAATATTTTGGAGGCAACGATTGAAATAAATCTTCCCGCTCTGTTCTAATTATTAAGCATCATATTGAACAATTAATTAAATATTTTTAGATTTCGGTTCTAATCAAGGCTTTTTTTTTTTGAAAAGCCGATATATTGAACAATTAATTAATTAAATATTTTTTTTTCAAATAATTTGAAAATCTTACAAACCAACAAAAAGATTAATTAAATTAATTAAAAAGTAAAACAGAATAAAAAATATTTCCTTTGTAATTTAGATTTTTATATCCGAAACAAATATTCTAGAAAAGTTGCTACATTTTTTTCTTATTGAAGTATTTGTTTAAACAAATTGAATTGTATGCAATAATCTGTATCATTGCTTACTCTAAAATTTGCAAACCACTTTAAAACAATAAACCAAGTGTTACACGAGTTTGGTAGCAATAAGAAAAAAACAAAATATTCAAGTATAAGGATATTAATTTTACGAGCTTTTGAGAAAAGCAAGAGAACTCGTGTGAGCTAAATTAAGAAAGAAACGGCAGCATAAAGCCAAACAAAGCAACGAGGAAAGCAAGAAACAAAGGGAAAGTGAAAAGGACTTAGGATTCGCAACAAAAACATGTTTGAGGCTTTAAAGCCTATATTTCCTATCAAACTTTCCCGACTTTACCGAAGTTTGGAGCACTAAAATGAAATATGTAAATTAACATATTGTGTACAAGAGATAAACGACGAGAGAACTTTTCCAAAAAGAATTAGACAAGGAGGCTAATTGCTTCCAGCTTTTAGCGCACACGCGCAGCTAGTGCACTTAACAGGTTCAACGCAACAGATTTATGTGCTTGCAAGTGAAGTGGACTTTGAGAATTTTTTTTTTTTTTTGAGGAAAAAATGGAGATCTAGTCTCCACCTTTTAATAGACTTTGAGAAATATTATTAATATAATTTTTTTTCGTGACAAAATATTTAATATTCATTATTTACGTTTTAGAATTATACCACTTAATTAAGAGGGGCAATGCTTGCTGGCAGACCGATTTTTCTATAGTAAATTATGTTTGTAGTATTCATTGCCAAAAAAACGTTAATCATATATAACTTAAACATTTTAATAGTTTTACATTTGAAATATAATTTGTGTTATCTCATTGGATAATTTTAGCATATATTTTTAATATTCTATTAACATCTTATCCTGCTAGATGCTGTTGAGCTTATCTCATCCGAGTTCTGTTTGTTTTAGTTTTTTTTTTTTTTTGTTTTTTTTTTTTTTGGGGGGGGGGGGGGGGGGCTTATTGGACATTTGTACTATCTAATGAAGAAAAGGTCCCAGCAGGGGAAAAATATTTAACCCAACACGTGATTTCCTCGTAAGAGTGATGAAGTTTTCTTATACAATATTTTCTTGGTAGCTACTGCCAAGCATTCGGAAAAACAAAAGTTTTCTTATACAACACGCACACAAACATGATTCCAGCGTAATAATGAATCAGGTCGGACCTGGTTTGAGCTAAATTCGGGATCTTTCATAGGGTCTAATAATTACGGTATGACCAGAATGTTTACATTCTTTTAACATATATATATATATCGAAATCAGCAGACTATATATTAAAAAAAAAAATGCTAGTGTCCAATATAAAGGACGGATGGGTCCGTCCAATATGATCGTTTTCACAATTTTTAATTTTAAATGACCGATCCGAACTGTACAATATGTTTTTTATATTAAAAACTTACAAGAAACCAATTTTTACATTTTTTTTCAAAATTTTGTACTATTTTTTTTGGTATTTTTGAAAATTCATGATATAAATATTATGGATCGTCCAATAACAACGATTTTCTAAAATACCAAAAAAAATAGTAAAAATTTTGGAAAAAAATGTAAAAATTGATTTCTTATAAGTTTTCAATATGCAACATATTGAACGGTTCGGATCGGTTATTTGAAATTTAAAAACATAAAAATCATCATATTGGACGGAATCCATTCGTTCAATATATTGAACTCTAGCATTTCTCTAAAATATATATATATATATATATATATATATATATATATATATATATATATATACAGGACAAAATAACCCGCTTTATGCATTAACATCAGCAAATATCAATACGTTAATTAGGGCCTCAAATCTCAACAAATATCCATGAATATATCATAAATCTGTTTGTAGTATAATTATGATGTTAAATCCATTTCTTTTATCACATCTCCTTTTTCTTTTTTCTTTTTTGCCTCCGCAACCTTGATCTGATTTCAGGAAAGGAGATAGGTTCCAACCATCGATCTGTTCAGCCTGCAACTTGGCTATATGAATCTAGAGGGGAATCGAATAATTCAATCATTCGCGCATATTTATTTATTAATTAGATTTTCTTAGCTAGGAATCTCCTTCTCTATAATGACGTCCTGGTCAATCAACATACTTATTATGTCAGAACAATTATTTAGTTCAGTGTTAAAAGGATTTATATATCATTGACAAGGAATAAATTATCTACTCTACTACCACGACTCCACGAGTCTATTCGCAAATTCTACGAATCCAATCTACTGAAGCTTTTATTTATTATTTCTTTGTTTGGTATTCATCGATTATTCTTTCTTCATGCAAGATGCAACATTTTCTAAATGTTGAAACCGGACGACAAAGAATTAAAATATGAAAATCAAACTTATCTCTATAGCTAAAACTTTAGTACCCACATGTCAAAATGTCATAACGTACAATAGTCAAAACTCTCCCAATGCAGAGCTTGATGAAATGCCAGATCATTAAACGACGCTATACTCCTTTAGCCCAATTACGCAGATCAAAATCATATCCGGCTAATTAGAAATTTTTTGGTTTCAAATAGGGTGCGTTTGGATAGGTGTGGGAAGAAAGGAAGAAGAGAAGAAGTGAAAAAAAGTATTGAGAAGTGTGTAACTTTGTGAAGAGTTTGGATTGTTTATAAATTTTTTTCTTATTATTCCTTCTTCTTCTTCTTCTTTCTTCCAACGATCCAAACGCACCCATAAAGTACAGTGAGATTATCTAGACTTGATTTTATACAGTGCCTAGATCTGTTCTTATTTGCTATCACACCACACCTCCACATGCATTGATGCTACTGGGACACTTAAATTTGGACTATACCAATAATCAGCCTGTAGTCAGCCAGTAGAAATGCAGTATTATCGTAGACAATATAAGGGTCAAGATCTTAAAAGATGACACCAAAATCTTGGAATAAAGGTAAGATGAGATTGTTTTTGAGTAGAGCAAATTAAATCAGTTCGTTGCAAACTACAAAAGAAGGAACGAGGAAATAATAGTGGAAGAGTTGGAAATAATTAGAATAATGCAACATGCAACATGGTTGCAGGAATGAATGGAGATGTGGTCACTAGAAATAGTTTCAATTATTCCAAAAGGCCACGTTATTGATTTGCTTTTTGGGTATTGTACATTTGTATGAAACCTTTGTTTGGTACTTTGGTTCAGGGAATTGTTTATTTGTTTTGATTGCGAAGAGGTGGGGATTGAAAAACTGATTTTTGGTATTGGTGTATGAAAAGTTTTGAGAAGTTCTCAAGTCCATTCATTTTGTTTGTGATATTTCATTTAAGGCAAAATTGTCTGTATACCCCTCTAATTTTCTTCATCCGTCTATATACCCCTCAAATTTCTGAATTAGCTGACATATCCCTCTAATCAAGTGATTAACTTCTATATATCCTTTTTCGTTTTTCTACTAATTTTTAAATTCTTCAAAATATGAATAATTATTTTTGGACCAAAATGCCCATTCCCACCAATCTGACCTTGACCATATAATCTTTCATATTCCCGCCTACCAAATAGAAATTTCGTATCTTCCCAAATCAATCTATTCCTTAATAACTGCTTATGCCAAATCGGTAGGAAATATTCTCTCTTTCACTGCTTCATCCATACCAAATTACTAGTATCCTCACCGAAATCCATCTATTTGTTGTCTTTCTTCCTCACATCTCTCCCACCGTCAATAATCATGGAGAGAGAAGAATCAAATAATGAGTACTTTTCATCATTTATTATTCACCATTCTAATTCTCAAAATGAAATTTCATTGACTACTGAAGAAGGCTTGCCTCATCAGAAATTGAAGACAAGAAGAAAGGCAAAAGAGAAAACTCAAGATGATTTAAGGTAAAAAGTTTGTTAATAAGATTATATTGACATGACCGAGATTATATGTTAAAGAATTTTTGACAAATTGCATTATGGATTTCGGTGTATTTGTACCAATTAATTTCTCATATACCTAATTTGAACAAGAACAATATGAATTTGATACATACAGGTATTTTGAGTTCAACTGGCATTCCTTTGCTAGTACTGTTTTCAAAATTGAGTGAAAATACTTTCTTAAATACTGGGAATTAATAAAGCCAATAAAGCCAACTGGTATTGCTTTTGCTAGTACTCTGATTTTTATTTGCATCTATCAATAAAGCAAATAAAGCCAGCTGGATATGATGATGAGTTAAAATTACGTATCAGTTATTTTCCTTGCACATTTATTAATTTGGTTTATCTAATAGAGTTGCTTAATAATGTGCTTCATTTTCACTTATATATGAGCATTATATTCTCCAAAATATGTTTACTAATAGAAGCTTGAAAGGTACATTTCTCCAAATTATTATTGTTCCTTCTATTGACATAGCTTCAGCTTTCATTGACTCACTGTAGTAATTTTATTAATTTTTTCAGCATAAATACATCCCGCTTCAAGTTGAAAGTGAAATATGATGGATGTTTTAGGCCAATCAACAACGAGACTAGAATGAAATATCATTTTGGTAGATAAAAGACAATTTATTTGGATCAACTAAGCTTCAACTTTGATGAGTTGTTAGGGGAAGTCAGTGCTCTATATCCTTTGAACGAGAACCTCACGTTGTCAATCTGCTTTTTGGATCAGCGTGCTATAACTCAATCTTTTGTCCAAATTGAGGATGATGAGAGCTACAGGATGATGCTAACAATGCATGAAGAGAAAAAAGAAGCAGTAATTTATGTAACCAAGGAGCAACTGGAAAGAGGTAGTAAGGAGGATTCGAGTTTGGCAGAAAATTTAGGGACAAAAAACACAGAATTTGAGAATTACAAAGAATAATCTGATTATTGTCAAAGTGAAGAAAGTTATCGTAGCCTTCAAAATGAGATAGAAGATGAAGAGCAGGATGAAATCGACCTTGAATATGTGGGTGAATTCTATTCATATGACAAAGATGATCCTAAGATGGAGGTTGGTGCCATGTTTCCTCATGTCACAGATTTTAGGAGGGCTCTAAATCATTATGCTGTGGTTAATAAATTTGAGTATAACTTTATAAAAAGTGAACCGAGACGAGTGACAGCAAGATGTGCAAACCGCAAGTGTAATTGGAGGATACATGCATCACTTGCACAAGATAATCTATCTTTTGCTGTGAAAACTATGCAATCAGAGCACGATTGTTGCGGGGTGAAACATGAAAACAAACATGCAACACAAGAATGGGTAGCTGATCGAATTATTGATGATCTTAGGCAAGATGGAGATATCTCAGCAAAGGATTTAAAAGAGAAACTCCAGAATAAGTTTGGCATCTCATTGTCATATGATAGGGTTTGGAAAGGAAAAGAATTAGCAAAACAAGAGATATTTGGAAAGTGGAGTGATTCTTTCATCCAAATAGGTGCCTTAAAAGAGGAGATGATGAATAGAAATCCTGGAAGTGTTGTGGAATTTAAAACAGAACTTGTAGAAGAGAGTTATCATTTTCAAAGGTTTTTTGTTGCTCTTGGTGCTTGCATTACTGGATTTCTTAAGGGATGCAGACCTTACATAGCTCTTGATGCATGTCACATGAAAGGCAAGTGGAAGGGGGTAGTTGTTGCTGCCACAGCCATTGATGGTAATAATTATATGTTTCCAGTTGCTTTTGGTGTTATGGAGGGTGAAAATGAGAATTCATGGGAATGGTTTCTAAGAGCATTGCACAAAGCAATAGAGATGCCGCAAGGTCTTGTCATATCTTCTGATATGCAAAAAGGGTTACAAAACGCCCTTATAAAGGTGTATCCTTTAGCTGAGCATAGAGAATGCATGAGACACCTCTTTAGCAACTTCAAGAAATATTTCCATGGAGATCTTTTCAAGTTTGGACTTTGGGGTGCTGCATGAACACACTCTCAGACACGTTTTGAGGCTTTAATGAATGAGATGAACATAGAGTGTCCTGAAGCCATCCAATACCTCAACACCGAGCACAAAAATGTATGGAGTAGAAGCAAATTTGGAACAATAGCAAAATGTGATTATCTCACCAATAATATTGTAGAAACATTCAACTCGTGGATATCTGGAGAACGGCAAAAGCCAGTCATAGATTTGCTTGATTCAATAAGAACGAAGATAATGATGAAGTTCAACCAAAGGAGAAAAGCAGCGAACAAATGGAAAGGCCCGCTAGTACCAAAGGTAGCTGCCGACATACAGCGTATTTCTCGAGTACGTGAAACACATTTTTGCAGTCATATTTTATTTCATTATTTACAAACATTAGCACATGCCCCTGGTTCCACGTATGCTTCAAAATCAGTAAAACTAATATTCAAAATCAGCTCTCATTTTGGTGTCAGAATTAGTCATTGGTAACAAGTTTCACTTGTGGAGATAATTTTTTAATAGTTTTATGCATCTTGCAAGTCTGTTCTTATATATCTAACTACATATTGTTATATTTTTTAGAGCCTGCAAGTATATGATGTGCATAGAAGCGATGATTCTTGTGCTGAAATACAAAAAGGTAGTTTGCGATGGACGGTTAATTTAGATGAGCAGCAATGTAGTTGCAGGGCATGGCAAGTTAGAGGAATTCCTTGTGTACATGCAGCGACATTTATTGCCTCACTTAGGAATGCTAAATGGGAAAATTATGTTCATCCATACTTTACAGTTGATCGATTTAAGATGGCTTATGCAATGGGCATAGCTCCAATGCCGAGTAGAAATGATTGGGTCAAGACTGATTTAGGTTACAAAATGCTCCCACCAACATTGAAACGTCCAGCAGGAAGACCTAGAAAGAACCGTATTAGGTCTTCGGATGAGCCAAAGAAGAAGAGACATAAATGCACACGTTGCGGTTTGTATGATCACCACAAGAATACATGCAAAAATGCTATTCCGTCACAAGATGCTCCTCATGCACGTAGGAAAAAATCTAAGAGGTTTGTTAATTTTCTGTATTTTATTGTTCAATTTGTTGAATACTTGTTTCACTAATATAACAATTTTCTTGAAGGGATGTGTCGCGACTTTTTCGTCATTATTCTCCTCGAAGGAATTTCTCGAAGAACAATGGGAACATAGCCTTAGATTCACCTCCCTTAAGGTTTCGATCTCTATGGCGGGTATCTCTCGAAACAAGAGAACCCTATACAGAGTCGCTACTTTAAAGAAGTTTCTTGATTTAGCGGGTCCTTTCTTTCCAGTAGGCGCAAGCCCCTACTGTTAATTACCCCGTAGTTGCCTACGAGAACCTCTGATTAAGGGACGAAAAAGGTATTGACGTAATGGGCTAAGGAAAGAGACTTATGGAGTGCTATCACGGAGGACTTAATTGATGGTACCAAACTCAATGGACGGGACCCAATTAAGGATCGACAAAAGATTTCTGACTTGACTAAAGGAAGGAAATGGATTTTTGGTTTAGAAGAGGTTTTTGATTGATGAAAGGGGAGGCTTCGCTTGAGGTTGTTTCTGATAAACTCTCGGGGCTATGACTGGCCTTCTTGTGAGAGTGAAAAGGAGTTTTGCAACCTTCGGGGCCTCTTGGGCGGCCACGACAAAAGTTGGTTCTTTTACAACCCTAGGGACCATCTTAATCGGTCTTCTTAATAAGAGTTGGTTCTTTAACGACCCTAGGGACCATCTTCATCGGTCTTCTTAATAAGAGTCGTTCTCGGGACCATCTTAGTCGGTCTTCTTGTGAGAACAAAAGAGGAGTTCTACAACCTTAGGGGCATGTGGCGCCTTTGAGCTAAAGTTGGTTCTTTTACAACCCTAGGGACCATCTTAATCGGTCTTCTTAATAAGAGTTGGTTCTTTAACGACCCTAGGGACCATCTTCATCGGTCTTCTTAATAAGAGTCGGTTCTCGGGACCATCTTAGTCGGTCTTCTTGTGAGAACAAAAGAGAAGTTTTACAACCTTCGGGTCCTCTTTGATGGCTACTCGACGAAAGTTGGTTCTTTTACAACCCTAGGGACCATCTTCATCGGTCTTCTTAATAAGAGTTGGTTCTTTACGACCCTAGGGACCATCTTCATCGGTCTTCTTAATAAGAGTCGGTTCTCGGGACCATCTTCATCGGTCTTCTCATGAGAACAAAAATAGAATTCTTTGGACGAGGGGGCCCGTAAGAATTCGTTTTCTGAGTCATCTAAGGTCGATCTCAACCTTAGTGAGGGACTTTTCCTCAAACGGAGAGGTTTCGGCTTTGACTTTGGGTTTCGTGTTTGGACTTTTAATTTCTGAGATTTCACTTGGGATATTGGTGATTTTATTCACTTTGGCCTTTTGCACTTTTGACCTTTAAAAAGGACTTTTCTATTTCAAAATACTTAATCTTGAAAGATACTTGACTTTGGAAGATATCATTTTCGAAATCATTTAGTCTTTTGAAAACCTCTATAATCGAGTATACTAGATACTTGAAATCTTTTAGACTTTTAAAAGATACTTTTTATACTTGAGTATATTATATTTAGCTTTTGAAAGTAGTATATTTGAAATCTTAGTTTTGAAAATACCTAGCAAAGGATTTATTTCATTTTTTTAAAACTCATTTTTAAAGCAAAAGTACTTCAAAAATACAAAAGGCCGCTACTTTGACATAATTCCATATCAAAGTATCAGTGAAACTGGTTTATTTAGATTTTCAGAATTTTATGGATGTGTCGTTTATATTTTTAGGGGTCTCCTACTGTTTTTAGCGATTTTCTAAATTTTCTAACTGAAGTGGCGTTCTCTGATTGGTTCGGGGGATGCTGAGGCGGCAAAGGGAAATTTCACCTGGGCTTAGTATGTTTTTACCAATGGGCTTCGACATGTTTTTTTTTTGGCCCAGTTTATTTTTCCCTTTCTTTTCATTTTTGCATCTCCACGGGTCATTAGACTGGGTGAATGTGGGTTCTACAGTCATTCCGTCACAGAAGATTGTATAGGTCTCGGCGCTGAAGTTCAAACCAAGGAGACGGGTCTTGTCTTGGCTAATGGGTTCGACGAAACTAGCGAGTTTAGATCCGTTACGGATTCCGACCATCGCTGTCTTGGGGAAGGGGCTTAGGAGCATCGTGAGACCGAGATGAGTGCATCGGTGGATCCCGTTTGTACTGTGTTGGCTCCGTTCGATGGAAGGACGAAGGACGAGTACAGTGACATCAGGAGTTGGTACCCATGTCAAATGAAGAAGGGATTCGTGCCAGAGAAGATTAGTTCAGTGCTTGGGTGATGTGAAGAAGACAATCCATGAGCCAATTGACTATGCACGTCCTTAATTTGATAGTATTCAAAAGATGCCAAATGACATTTACAACATTATGCTCATACACTTAAATAAGAATCTCATATGGCCCGGTATGCAAAACCAGAAATGATTTGAAATTTTAAGTACCTGGGAAGCATATATGTTCCACACAATACTTGCATTGAAGAACCATGAGCTGATTAACAAATATCAGTTTTCAACCAATTTAGCCGTATCAGCAATTACTAAACTCTCTTATTTCAGGTTTTATTCATAAAAACTAAGAGTTTACCATCATCATTTTATATGGCCTAAACCTTAAATACAGGAATATCAAATTAAAACAAGAGATAAAATGAAGCTTTGGTTTTTTAATTATACTCCATGACTTACTTCCTACTATAATTCCAGTTTGTAAGCATCCCACTTAAGCTATTTTACAAACTAACCCACAAATCTTTATTGCAAAAGGAGCTATTTACAAGAAAAAGTCAAGCGTCAACTTTTCATCAGGGGCATTCGTATTTAACTTAAATTTCCTAGCAATGACTCTCTTTCATTATAGTCCCTGATCTTTTCAAACACTTCATCAGGTATACAAGGAACTAATGATTCATGGTGAACCAGCTTCATATCCTCATCTTGGCTTACTCAGAGACTATTAAAAGGGAAAGACCCAGATTCTTATCCCTTCATCCAAGATATACCTCTTCAGTTTAAATTTATGACATTTGCACAAAGGACCTGACTTCTCTCTGGATTTCAAAATAGGGACAGTGAGCAAAATGAAGAATAACACCAATGACAACAGGATTCACTTATCAGGCATTTCTTTATGAACACCATGCTTGTTTACATGATGAACATAGCATGCCCTGCTTGTAATGTATAATTACAGCAGTAATCTCTTGACTGGGCCTACCAAAGCTGAGCTATGGAGGTGATCCAGACAAGTCCAGTGATCATGAATTTATCTTCTCAGGCGCTGTGCGCCTTTGAAGGAAAGGGGTAACTTGAGTGTTAATTAGGTGTCTTTCATGCGCCATCGCGCAATCAAGAACCTAACCAACTTGCGAAACAATGTAAAGAAGAAAGAAATCACATTAACTTACTCATAAGAGGATCTGCATCTTTGTCAATCAAGAAGGCAATTCAATTAATCAGCTTAAAAGAAGAACATACTAACATCAAGCTTCCAAATGCGTTTTAGTATCTACATCCGCTTAGGACAAACTGAATCTAAATTGCAGAAGTTTGATCAAACTTTGTTTCCAACTACTCTCTTCATGTGCTGTGCACAGTCAGAGCTTAAGTAAAGGTAATGTTATTATGTACTACAGTAATAAAGTCAAATCTGATTCATTTCATATGCCATGCACATTCTTGAATCGGAATTTGCTTTATACTAAAACCTTTCATAGGTAATTCATTTCTCAAAAAAAAACTTTCGTACATGATTCTTGATCAAGATCGTCTGACGCCAAGCGCCGTCAGATCTGATTTCGAAATCGATGACAATTGAAGGAAAGTAGATTAATGTTAATCTAGAATGCAAGAACGAGTCTAGTACAAATTGAATAAGAGAACAATCATAAACAAAGGAAGAAACTAGCAAAGGTAATTTTCACGTTTTAAGAATCAGGTCATGTGATAAAGCAAAAGCTCAATCCAATCTTCCATCAAAAACACTCAATTCTCATTTCAAACTCCGAATTTCAGTTACAAGTAGTCAATTCGTGCATACCTTTCACCTTCTTGCTAATCACACTTGCTTTATCGGCTTCAATTTCACCTAATCTCTTGCCTCTCAATCTACCGATCAACTGTTTGAGAAAATGCCTCTTTTTCTAGTGTGTGTGTGTGTGTACAGTGTGTGGCACTCTCTTCTTAAATTCTCAAAGAGCAGCTAGGCGCTCTTATCTAATTCTAAGAAGTCTCTCTCTTTGCTCTGTTCTCTCTCTTCTTCAAAGGTCTCCAGGAAAGAAAAAAAAGCTCAGCCCCCCCCCCTTCTGCCTTTGTTGATGGAGTATTTATAGGCCATCCTGGTTCGTTCCTTCCTTCAGTAAACCACAGATTCCATCACATCTCGGCCGTCAATTAGCGAGCACACGGATCATCGTCCAATCCAATGGCTACCAAAGAGCCAATTTGTGCTTCTTTCGCTGGTCAAACAGGGACTGCAAAATGGTTTGACTGAGGTGGTTAGGAGTTTGTTGCAACGTTCATCAGTCTCACCCTCTGATCCTTTGAGGCTTAATCCAACGGCTGTTGATGTGTCGCAACAGGGCTTACTCGAGTGGTCAAACGAGGGAGATAGGTGTCGTTGACCCAGGCGGTTGCAACAACCACGCCATGTTTTCCCCTTGTTCACACTCCCTTTTTATTTCTATCGAGAGAGGTGAATTACTCGCATGGGGTCCATTCATCAGAGGCACAAAAGGTGAGGGCCCGTTGGTCAGTTTTAATAAGACTCAAATCCAGCGTTTTCTTCTCTTTGGCTTCCTGTGCGCGGTTCACCATACACCACACTTCACTTTTGCTTCTTTTTCACTTTACGGTTCACATGCCGAGTCCTCTCATCTTCTTTATGGTACGGAGGGGAATTCAAATTTTTCAGATATTTTTCTCCATTTTGAGTGTACTGGAGAAGGCCATTTTTTTCTGAAGGGAATGTATACCTCCATTATTTTGCATCATATCTCTTCTTTATTTCGCTTTTATTCCTATTGGTCTTTGCAAATCACCTCTTATACATCTTGCTCAGTACCATATGCCTTGTCTTGGTAGCAGCTTTTATTTGTGCATTCCCTTTTTTTTTGCTTGGTTTGTCATGACACATTTCATCTTTTTTTACAATTCCCCTTTTTTTTCTTTTTTTTAATGATTTTTATGGGTTCAACAAATGCCCCCACCGAAATGCACTGGGCATGGTTGAATTGAACCTGGTGAATCCCATGGGCAGTGTATTTTGGTGTCTCTCATAACTCCATTTTGTATTTTGATGTAATTGCACATATACTCTTCACCCTAACTATTTCACACACAATCCCATTCAGTTCTTATCTCCTGGGTCACGACAAGCTTCCTCCCTGCCCTTTGTACAGTGGTCAATTACGTAAAACCCCTGAATTCACATACAAACAAAGAACCTTCTTCTGTCAGCAGCAGGCATACCCGTTTGGTTCACCTAGCTTTGTTCGTTTACACTCGGCACACATACTCTTCCCTCACTGAATGCTACCCTCTCTTACTGCCTCATAGGACTTGGTCCAAATAATTCTGTTCCTTCTCAAGGAATATCGGGGGAATATGCTTATCAGGGTCCACATCTCAGTGAATCATCTTATTTCATCCAATTGACTTTTGACACGTGTCACCTAGGGACAAAACCCTAAACCCTGGCTTCATATACACGCCATCTTCCTCAGTGCCTCATTTCCTCTCGCTTCTGCTGTAGAGGAGAAGGAAATCACCTCTTTTGCAACTCCATTTCAAAGGTTGCTTTCTCTTCTCTCAAACCATTATTTCTGTTGTCTCTTTTTTTTTATTCTGCATCCCCCATTCTTATTTTCCTTTGCATTTGGTAAATTAACATCTTTCATAAATCCATGTTTATCGCCTCTCTGCCTTTTTTTCTTTCTTTTTTTTTAACTACGCTTGATTAAAAGTAATATGCTTTCTGCTTTGAGATAGCACCTTTTCAATTTTGCTACCTCTTTGTTTTAGGAACTGATATGCACTTTCTCAACCCACGGCTTCAAGTTTGCTTCCACTTTCCCCTTTTTCTTAATACTATCTGCTTTTATCTGCTAACCTGTCATGGCCTTCTTTTAGATCTATTTTTTTTTGTTACTGAAATCATCTAAAGTGATGCTCTTTTGCTTGTTTGTGGCTTACGTCCGATCTGAAAGTATTAACATCTCTTCCTTCTTTTATTTACCTTCCTCAAACAGATCTACACCTTTCCTCTTCTGAAAATTGATTTCCATTTCTATTTCATCATTCTTCTCCCTCCTGATTTTGAATACCGCTCGAAGCATCCTTTCTCTCCTTTTGTTATCAGCACTTGTGTAGATTTATTCCTCTTTTTTTTATAAAAGGGACCTTGAGGTTTTGTACAGAATCTGAGTCCATTTGTCGCTTCTCATCTGTTCAAAATCAGGTGTTACATCTCCTTTATTCACAGGTTTATGGTCTATCCTTGATTTGGATTTTTACTATCAGAAACTGACATTGTTTTTTTTTTATTAAGTTTCAACCCTCCTTTTTCTTTCTCCCTTTTGTTTGCAAATCCTTTCTCTCTTCTTTTTTTTTTTTTTACAAAGGTTTGCACTTTTCGACAGCCTGACTTCTTTTCTACATGGCTATATAACTTTTCCCCTTTTCTTTTTTTTTTATTTCTGCCAACTTTCCTATTACTCATTAGCTTCTGTTTGTAAATTTCAGCACAATTGTTTTCCCTTGCTCCCTGGAGGTTGGAGTAGGTGGTGAGATTTCTAGGAGTGCTTCTCGGATTCCTTGCTTGAGGTAAGTTCTCAACTTTTCTTTGTTTAGGAATGGATTTACTGGACAGTCTCTGTCTCTGTGTGTCCAGTGCCTTTGACCATGCACTTGCGTTATTTCAGCACTGCAGCTTCTTAACTGGCTCATTACATTATGCATTTGAAGTGTGTAACACTTTGCAATCTCCTGAGTCTGAACCATGGTTACGCTCTTGATGTTGTTTGAAACATACACTTGACTGTTTCACTTTGTTTGTCTCTTGTAAACATTTTGTGGGTCTATCTCATTGTATTATAAAATTTGGTAACATGCCTGGATAATAGTTCAAGTCAAGTGTAACTTAATCTCTGGTTTTGTGATAGGTTTACTTAGATAGCTCGAGCCTGGGGATGTAGATTGATTTTGATTGCGCACAGCGCATGATGAGTCGAGCTCATTTCCAGGTCTCTGACATGAACTTTTCAATATAGTCAGCATGTAAAATTGTTGCATATGTTAGTTCATATCGGGCTGCCGTTGCATTGGGCTAAATCTATGATGTATAGAAAGATTTTGGGCTACCATGAATATATTGGACCGTCGGTTTGCATGAGCCTATAGCGCCTTTTAATTTATGTTGGGCCGGGTTTATATTGGGCTACGGTCCATAGTTTATTTGTTAACGAGATGGAGATGGGCCGGTTTTAATATATCGGGCCGTCATGATCAGGTTGGGCCATAATCGGTCTGCACCATGATTTGTATAGTTTTGTGGTAATGGGCCATCATTGATACATTGGGCCACGTTGTTTTCTTGTATGGTATTGGGATGTGATTCTTCTTTGACTGCGCACGGCGTGGGATAGGTTGGGTCATTTTCTTTACCATAAGTTCCCGTATTGAAATCTCAATTGTTCCTCGATTGCGCTCAGCGCATGAGGGGTGTGGCTGCATCCTTCAAATAGATGCTTTCCTGACTGTATTCCTGACTGTGTGTTTGCGCATAAGGGGTATGGTCAGGTGGTTTAATTATACCTCTGCCAATGTATACTGGAGGTATAATGAACCAATCATCTCGTTCTAAACATTCCTCAAATGCGGCCACACTCTCATTATCGTAGCTACTCCCTTACTTTGTATCATAATCATTCTCAGTAGCTCCCATTACTCCTTTCTCACCATGAATGTTGTGTTCTCTCTTGTTTTATTATCTCTGTTTAGCCATGACTTCTTCTTGGGAACCTTCTTGGGAACGTAAACCAGATACTCCTAGGCACGAACCTTCAGATGCCTTTATTGCTGATTTTGTTCAACGTTTGGAGGCTCGCGGTTCTTCTCAGAAAACAATATCCAAATGGCGAGCGCGCCTTTTAGAAGGTCGAAATGTTTTTGGTAGTCGGGTTCCTCGCCATGAATTAACAAAGCACCCCTCCGATTCAGAACCTTTAGTATTTCATCCAGAACAAGATCTTGAACAACTGACGGGGGAGATCTGGTCTCAAGCCTTTGATTATTACCCTACCCGTGAGACTCGGAAGCGCCTTTCTGGAGTTCATGAGACGAAGCTCATTGCTCTTCGTCCTCATAGCCGGCGTGCTCCTAGCCCTTCATTACGCCTGCCGGGTCCTCTCATGCTTGATACCGAACTTTTCTTTGGTTGGTGTCCCAAGACTTTTTGTATTCAAGGCGAGCTCCATTGGAATGAGGGCCAGATGGAGTGGACTCGATACGTGCTTACCCATGAAAGGCAACTTCTGGATAACGCCCATATCTTTACCCCTATTTATCTTTCACTTTTCAATTACACCAACAGCCGAACGCTATTCCAAGGTCTTGCCACCAATTGGAATTATGTCACTAACACTTTATGGGTTGAAGATCGTGAGATGACTCCCACACTTTCAGATATGCGCGAGTTGGGTGGATTAGCCGTCTTGGGCAGTTTCTATGAAGAATGTTGTCCCAATGATGTTTATCTATTTGGCACCCGCCCTGATGGATCCCCTTGGTTTCCTGATTCTCTTAGGCGGGTCTTTTGGATTTATTATGACATACGCAAGAAAAGGCGTAATAGGGACAATCAAGTTCCTTTTTCTGCATGGATCGCTCATTTCATGAATCGCGTAGGCTTAAAGAATTGTGCCTCCTTTGCTGATGTTACTGATCCCTTGGGGACTGGTTCAAAGTCCATTTACGCTGACGGTTATGGGCCTGATCTATCTGATCTCTCTTCTCTTGATGAAAGCCGTGAAACCTTTTTAACAGCTTTTCTGGCTTGGTGGCTTTGCTACCTGGTGGTGCCATGTGACCCCCCTAATGTGATTAGGCCTGAAACCTTCATGATGGCCAATTTTCTAGCTCGTGGGCGGCGTGTATCCTTGGTTGTCCCGGCATTAGCGAATGTTTATAGCTCCTTGAGATTTGTGACTTCTGCTCATGATCCTTCTTATAGTCATGCAGTCGTCCCTTTTCATTGGATCAATGCTTGGGTCCACCAGCATTGGCCTAAGTTTTATACCCCCGCATTGCCTGACTCCTTAAGGCAGAACTTACCCGCTTTATCGGGTATTGCGGGCGCTGATGTGAGGTCTCCCGCTCCTCTTGATGCTCTTCTTACATTTATATGGAGCCGGCCCGTGGGAGATAATCCTTGCCCTCGTGTTTTGTCTCAATCAGCACCACGTTCTTCGGATTACAAGGTTATTGACACTCACCACTCGCATGCTCGGGCGGCTTCTCCATTATCTCAAGACTCATGTATGAATTATCGCAATGCTGAACATCTCATTAGCATCCGTGAGTGTTTCCTGCCTACTCGGCGAGGCAAGCGATTGACCTTTGAACCTTACTACCCCCAACGAGTGGCACACCAGTTTGGATATGATCAGGCAGTGGCAAGCTCATTGATCTCCCTTGAAAACCACACCAAGGACTTAAAGTTCTTTATAGAGTGTTGGAAGTTTCTTCAAAGGCTTGGAACAGGGGTGGAGTTCCTCATCCCTAACTCTACGCGGCGTGTCACAATCTCCACAGGGTCATATTGGAAACACCGTGAGTTAACTCAGGCTTTCCATGATAGGATCCATGCAGAACTTATGAGGTTCATCTTTCCCCGTGAGATTCAACTTGGGCGGAAGTATTCCCCAGGCACAGCTCCTGAAGAGCTGTTATCACCTCCAGACTTCAAAGGATTTGACGGTATAATGGTGCCGACTGATGTCTCTTCTGTTAGCCACCCTCCTGTTATCTTCACCTCTTTTACTTCACCGGGTAAGTTTTCCCTTCTTCTTTTCTTTGTCTTTTCTTTGTCTTTTACATGCATCAATTCCTTGTGACCTCCACTCATTGGCTTGCTGTCCGTAGGGCATGAACATTCCACCTTCGCTGAAGAAGAACCGGCTGGAGTCGAACCCGTCGAAGAAGAACCCGTCGAGGAAGAACCTGTCGAGGAGGAATCTGTCGAAGAAGAACCCATCGAAGAAGAGTTCGTCGAGGACGATCCTGTCGAAGATAATGTGACCACTCCATTCGAATCTCATTTTACTAACTCCTATGTTAATGAAGAGTGGCATTCCTTTGCAGAAGAAGGAGGTGTCTTTGCTGATTCTTGTTTCGAGCCGTCTCCTAAAGAAGGTGTTTATTACCTCTTTCTCCTTCGAGTTTATCGCTTCATTCCCTTAATTCTAAATTCGTGTTCTGATTTTCATTCAGATGTCACTTCGAATGTTGAAGTGGGAAATGTCTCCTTTACCACCATTGCTAGCTCCTCTAGATCGTCTCTTCTCCCTTCTCGGACTGGGCCTTCTCTTGGATCCTTTAACACCTATATGGGCCCGCGGCCTATAATGTGTCTTCCTTCCAACATTCAGCTTCCTGAGGAGCCTGAAGTTATCGAGATCGGTGACGGCCCTGATCCCGTTCCACCAATGTCTTTGAATCCTCCAGGAGGTACGAGTACTCTCTTCAAATTCTCTTCTTCTCGTTTTCTCTCTTCTCTTTTTTTTTACCGTCTATTCTCCTTGATCGTTCCCTACCAACCCCCTTTTCTTCTTGCATATGTGTGTAGCCTTCTCCGTTGACGAAGTGGCACGTTTCCTTTGGAATTTGGCGGAAACCTGTGGCGAAACTTGCTTGGGTCGCCAATTCTTTGATTATGGGTGCTTCCAATTCTTACAAGGGGCCGATCGTAATGAGACTCTTGAGACCCTCGCTAACTTGGGTTTAGTGCCACTACGTTTCCATCTTCACTTCATCACCAAGGAATATATCCAATGGGAATATTCCAATAGACTTCGTGCTCTTTCTTCTGCTACCTTGAAGAGGGGTCATGCGGAGTCTAAAGTTTTCTCAATCCTGGAACTCCAAAAGGAACTCCCATTGATGATCGCTACCAGTCGTCACCAATTTGAGCTCCTCAAAGTGAGCCATGATTACTCTAAAATTTATCTGGTGACGTCAGAAATTCGCCATCTTGAGGAAGATTTAGAGGCTCTTCCTGCCAAACTGGCGGATACCACCTCTTTCATGAAATCTGCATGGGCCGATCACAGTCATGCAGTAAATCACATGAATCGTCTTTGGGAAGATTGTGAGAAACACACCAAGGAGGCTCGCAAACTGGTCGCTTATGTGACCGCCACACTCACTGAACTCCACCAGTTTCTTGGCTCCTCTAGGCGTATGATGAGGCCTCATAGGGATGCTTCTATCCGTTCTCGCCCTTATTAGTTTTTTGGTGTTAGGTTGTTTTATGGGTCTTCTTCATGGCCTTGTATCTTATTTGTTTAACACACTGCTCGGGATTTTGAGTCTTTCTTGTTTTGTAACTTGATTGGCATCTTGAATTTTCAATTGTCGGTGGGGCTATGAGATTATGTATGTATTTCTTGTTTCTAAAATATCTGGATGGTAGTTATGATGTATGTTTTATTTGTGGTTGCTTGGTTTATGCTTGACTCTTTATGTTGCTTTCCTTTTGTGTTCCTTTGGCTTGTTGTGCATATCTTTCTTGCTCTTGTATTTCTAGATTGAGATGGCTGATCATGACATGGCCCCCGCTTTCCACGCCAATGACAACGCACCCCATGGTGACCTTCCTGGATTCTGGCTTGACTTCATGGCGCCACCACCTCCTCCTATCTATGCGGGTGACTTTCTTTTATAGACTTAATGCTTTTACTTTCATTCTCTTTTCTCACTTGACTGCTTGCGTTTGCCTCTTCTTTTCCACTCATGGCTTCTCTTTTGCGTTTTCATAGATGTCACGGTGGAGACTCTGAGGGATGCCGTTACGGCTTTGCAGGCGGCCAGCATGCATACCGCCGCTCCCTTTGACATCGTCACTGATGAGCTATTTCTTCACCTCTCCCTTGCCACTCCGTCCAACATTGGCCTACCCGGTCAGGTGGCGGGTCTCGTAGGGACGTGCCATGCTGCCTTAGCCACTCTTCGATGGGACTTCCTTGTTCCTGAGTTCACCTCTCTCGTCTCTCGCGTTCGAGCTTCTACTCAGATTATGGAGTCCACTGCTCTTGTCTGTGGTGATCTGGCCACCCGCTACCGTGCCATTGGTGAGTATCTCTCCTCTCTCATTATTGCCTACACAGAGGCTGCTCCTCTAGGTGGTGCATCTTTTGCACAGAACATAGAGGCTAGTCGTACCAGAGAGGAGTTGAGCTATGCGGGTCCCTTGGAGACGACTTATTCCTTACTCCTGGACACTTGGGGGGAGTTTCTAGATACTGCTCGTCTTCGTTGTCAGGAGGAGGCCAGCAGTGTGGGTCGGTTCTTCACTGAGATCCGTAGGCGCAGAGATGTTGCCCGTGAGCATTATGAGCGCCTTATTCAACTATTGGCCCGCGCTAGGGCGAGGAGCATTGCCGCTCATGGGGCCGCTTAGCAGGTTAGCTCTTCATCATCTCTTTTGTGATCTTGATGCCATGGATGCTGATACTTGTGGTTTGGCGCAGTTGTTGATGCTTGTGGTCTATCATGGTTATGTCTTGTGATTGAGCTTGTTTGATATGTGTTTGGATGGTGATACTTGACACTTGTTTGGCATGGTTGCTTACTCTTGACTTGGTTGGTTTGCTTGTATGTATGGATGTGCTGAACTTGGTTGACTTGATTTGGTGATGCTTGGATGCCTTGGGATTGGTAAGCTTTGTTGGAGAATTGTGCTTCCTTGTCTTTGTGATGTTTGATTGACATTGCGCCTGACTGAGCTCTCGCGCTCGGGGTTTCTTTGCGTACTTGATTGCGACGCAACAAGTAATTCCTTTCCTTCTCTTTTCCAATCTGATTGAGCTTCCGCGCTCAAGGTTCCCCTTCTCCTTCTCCTTTTTGCAATGGAACGAATACCTCATCATTCTTGCGTTGGTTGGGCTTTCGCACTCAAGACCTTCTTCTTACTTGTCTCGCGAGGTTCGAATAGTCTTACTCTTACCACCGCTTCTTCAAGAGATATGGGAATTTGGCCCATACTCATTTTCTTTCCTTCTTTCTTCTTTTTAGAATCTCGAACGCATATAGATCCACTCCACAATTTAGGTTAGGGTATTTGGCCCGCTCCTGTCTTTCCTTGGGCCTGAACCTACATGGGCCTTGACTCCTCTTTTTTGGTTGTTTTCTTCTGACACCGGCCTTGAGTACTTCCACCTCTTCTACGCCTTCTTGACTCCATACCGTTTCTTTCAAGCACTAGATCGAACGGTTTCTTTCCATTTCCGACCACTACGATCTTAACCTTTTTCACATGTTCACACGTTCGCGATTAACTCCAACTATGACCTTCCCCTTATCATGTCTATATAAGCACACCTTGGTTCTTTCTCTTCTTCATCCAAATTCACCGTACCCTTTCATCTTCTTCTATTCTTTTCCAATCACTTATCACCATGTCTTCTACTCCTTCATCCAAACGTGCCAGAGACGCTTCTGGTTCCTCCGCTCTTCGCCTGGATTCTACTTTTCCTGATTGGTCTCTTACCCCCGATAACCGCTATCTCTTTCGCGATGAGACTGTCTTCCTTTCTTACTACAACGACATGGGCAACGAAGAGCGGCCTGTGGCTGATTGCTACTTCTTTCGTCCTATGAGAAGGATTCCAGTGGAGCAAGTGAATCTTATTAGGGATTGGTTGGATTCATGGAGTTTGGCCGGCTTAGCCGACTGCGATCATGCATATCATCCTAGAATTACTCGCCTCTTCTACGCCAATCTTAGGATCTCTTTCAACCACTATGGAACTCCTTCGGCCTCTTCCTATCTGTTTGGTCGCTTCTTTCATATCACGGCCGGAGATTTGGCTAACTACTTGCGGGCTGCCAATACTGCCAACGGTTCCACCATTTATGCCTATCAGAGATGGCCTCAAGGTTTTGGAAGTTATCAGGAATGCCGCCAATAGTTTCAGGCGGCGGCTCCTGATGTAGAGAGGGTGTCTACTTTCCATTTACCCGCTCTTCATAGGTACTATTTTCTCCTTATTTTTAATTGCCTTTCCCTCCAGTTGTATTTTCTCTCAACCCCTTTTGTTTACCTTCTTTATCGTGACTTCTAGGTTTCTCTTCTTGGTGGTTAATGACATCGTCTTTTCGCAAGGGACAATGACCCATCTCGCCAAACCTGGAAGTCTCTTCTACCTCCGTAATCTGATCCAAAAGCAGTGGCCTATCAATCTGGCCCACATGATCCTCTTTCACATGCACCAAGTAGCAATCTCTGATCGGGAACCGCTTCCTTATGGCCATCTTATTGAAGCTCTTATGCTTAGGGTCCGCATCCGTGTGCCTGACATGTTATGGGGCAACCGTATTTCTGATGCCGACGTGGCACATCCCTTCAACCTTCTTCTTTCATTGTCACTTATCGGGTGGGTTGAGTCTTCAATGGACATGTTGGTTCCCGATCCCAATCAGCCAGTTAATGACTATATCTTGCTCCCTAATGCGGCCCCCAATCAGTATGGTCCTATGGGTGTTGATTCTCCACCGGATGATAACTCAGCCATGATGGTCCTTGATGCCCCTGCCCCTGTCTCGATTCGGGGTTTGATTGATCAGCGCTTCGGGGAATTGAATGCCCGTATAGATACCTTGGAGGGAATGATTCAAGCTATCTCTGCCACTCTTAACAACTTGGCTGGTGGTGGAGCTGCGGTTGTTGATGACGTTGTAGCTGCCCCAGAGTAAACGGCCATCTTGATCTGCCTTGCCCCAGTGTCAGCTTTAGGGCATCCTTGTATCTTATCGGTTGTTGTTTAAATTTCTCCCGCATTAGACTTCTTTATGCAATAGTTGTAACGATGTATCTTCTTTTGGTGAATGAAACTCCTTATCTCCTTTTATTGCGCCTTTACTTCCTTTAATCTTCACTCTTGCTTGTCTTCTGTGATTTGCGGCTGCCCCAGTGTGGTTGTCCATCGTTTTGCACTTCAACATGGTTGACTGCTTGTCTTTGCCCCAGTGTGGTCTTCCTCCCTTGCAACTATTTCCACAATGTGAACAATATTAATAGCATAACGTTGCACCCTCGAGAATCATAAGAATCCGTCATCGGTAGCAAAAAGGGACTCTTGTGTGTTTTTATTATAAAAATGTAGGCCTTTGTATTGGAAATGCCCTATAAACGTCCAAAAGGACAAGGACACTCCTTTACACTTAGGCCCGGCGGGACAGATTCCTATCTAAGATGTTCTAAAGTTGAGGAATTTTATTGAACTTTATTTATTTACAATTGCCTTGTTTATTTTGGGCCTTGCAAAGGAATGTTCCATGATGTTCAAAAGAACGGAAACACCCTTACAAGCATTAGCCCGACTCGACATAATACCTTGTTCTTTGGGTTTTGGGCTTAAAAATGTTAAGTTAAGGTTTTGAATTTTAGGTTTAAAAGGTTAAGTTAAGGTTTTGAATTTTGGGTTTATTGGATCCTAACGTTTTCGTTGGGCTTTATTCTAAGGTTTTATCGATCTATGTACATGGCTTTGCGGTTTTTGGGATTTTAATAGGTTTTTGTTGTCATGGACTTTTATGGAGTTTTGGGTTTTAGTGGAGTTTTGGTTTTTTGTGGACTAGGCCTTATTGTAGTTAAGAAATAGGTATATGGATTTTGGTTGTTTTCGGTAGAATGGGTTTGATGGATTTTAGGTGTAGTACTTCTTGAGGTATCGACCGTTGATAGGTGGAATTGTGCTTTCTCCTTCTTTATCCACAAGCTTGTATGATCCTCCTTCGTAAACCTCTTTGATGACGTAAGGCCCTTCCCAATTTGGAGCGAATTTTGGACCATGATGATGACCGATGATAGGCCTTCTCAAGATCAAGACTAAATCTTCTTCTTTGAAAGTACGATGTCTCACCATCTTGTCGTATGCCTTGGCCATTTGAGTTCGATATAGCTCTAAGCTTTGTTGGGCAGTCAATCTTTTCTCATCCATAGCATCCAATTCATCTAATCTTAGACGGGCCCGTTTATCCATTGGTAATCCCGCTTGCATGGCCACCCTTAGGGAAGGTAATTCGACCTCTAATGGCAGTACTGCCTCGGACCCGAACGCTAGTGAGTAAGGAGTCGCTTGAGTGGGAGTCTTGTGGGTTGTGCGATAAGCCCATAAAGCTTCTTGCAGCTTTTCATCCCAACTCCTGTGATTATCTCCTACTGTCTTTCTTAAAAGTTTAATCAACACCTTATTGAAGGCTTCGGCTAGGCCATTGGCTCGTGGGTTGTAAATAGAAGAGTACCTCCACTTGATCTTGTGTTGCCTAGCAAAAGTACCAATTTCTCCACTCTTGAATGATGCACCGTTGTCCGATACTATCTCTCGTGGAGTGCCAAAACGATACAACACATTGTTCTTTAGAAATTGGATGACGTCTCTGCTTTTGACTTCTTTCAGAGCCACCGCTTCGGCCCACTTAGAGAAGTAATCTGTAATCGCTAGAATGAATCTATGCCCCTTTGAGGATGGTGGATCAATGGGCCCAATTATATCCATACCCCACATATCAAATGGCCATGCAGCCACTGTCGGGTGTAGGGGGTTAGGATGCTGGTGTATGAAATCTCCATGTACTTGGCACATGTGGCACTTCTTCGCTTGCTCCTCGCAATCAGCAATCATTGTAGGCCAATAGTATCCCATTCTCTTGATATGTAGTCTCATTTTAGGGCCCGACTGATGAGCTCCGCAAAATCCTGAATGAACCTCTTTCATGATCTTTCGGGCCTCGCTTCGTGACACACATCTTAGCCATAGCTGATCGTACGACCTCCTATATAAAGTGTCATTCACAAACACATAGCGGAGGATTCTTCGCTTCAATTGCTCTCTTTCTGCCTTTTCATTGGGTAAGACTTGATGTTTGAAGTAATCAATGAAGGGTTGTCTCCAATCTTGTTCTTCGTTCACTTCTACCTCCAATGCCTCATCGGGATCCATGAACGAATCCACCTCCCATTCCTCTATGTCTACAAAGAGATGGGCGATCATTTCTTTTTCGATTTCTAAGAGGTAGGGTGCCAAGGATCGTCGATTTCTGATAGTAATTTGCACTTCTTCTCCATCGGGTTTGCTTAGTTGGGTGGCAACTCGAGCTAGGGCGTCCGCCATACCATTTGAAGCTCTTGACACTTTTTCAAAGGTGATCTTCGAGAATTTGGTCATCAACTTTTGAGCTCTTTCATGATACTTCACCAATTCTGGTTTCTTTACTTCGAATGCTCCCTCGATTTGGCTCAAGACCAATTGGGAATCACCGCACACTTTTAGCTCTCTTATACCCATGTTAATTGCCAACTCTAATCCGGCGATCAGCGCTTCATACTCAGCTTCGTTATTTGTGCATGGTTCAGTCAATGCTATAGAATGACGAAGGATTCCTCCTTGTGGAGTAATAAACACCAACCCAACTCCGGCCCGGATTCGAGGTAAATCAGGTCTCTTGGACGGTTGTATCATTGACGATCCATCAAAGAACATTGTCCACCCGGATTGTACTTCTTCTAAGCATAAGCTTTGTTCATCAGGAAATTCGCAATTCAATGAAGAATCATCGGGGACTGGGTGCGCCGCTAGAAAATCAGCCATCGCTTGTCCTTTTATAGCCTTTTGAGGTGCATAGGAGATATCGAACTCCATCAAGGCAATGGCCCACCGAGCTAACCTTCCCGTTAACATGGGCCTAGTCATCAAATACTTCAACGGATCCACCTTTGATATCAATGTAATCTTGTGGGAGAGCATGTAATGCCTTAGCTTCTTGGTAGCGAAAACCAATGCTAAGCAATGCTTCTCAATAGGGCTGTAGGATTGCTCGGCCCCAACCAACATGCGGCTCAAGTAATATAATGCATTTTCTTTACCTTCATCATTTTCTTGAGCTTACAACGCTCCTAATGATCCATCCAAGGCCGTAGTGTAGAGGATCAATGGTTTTCCTTGTATAGGTGCAGCGAGGACAGGTGGTTTGAGGAGATATTCTTTGATGTCCTCGAAAGCCTTTTGACATTTCGCATCCCATTTAAAAGGCACATCCTTCTTAGTAAGGTGAGTGAACGGTTTGATTCTCCCCGAAAGATTAGCGATGAATCTTCTCACGTACGCCAATTGCCCCTGTAGAGAGCGGAGTTGCTTGAGAGTCTTTGGAGGTGGCATTTCTCTAATCGCCTTGATCTTTGCGGGGTCGATCTCAATGCCCCTGTGTCTTACCACAAACCCTAAGAATTTTCCAGAAGATATCATGAAGGCACACTTCAACGGATTCATCTTCAAGGAGTACTTCCTTAGTCGTTCAAACACGACCTTTAGGTACTCGAAATGCTCGTCGATTGATCGAGCTTTTACCACCAAATCATCCACATAGCATTCTACAATTTTGTGAATCAAGTCATCAAAGATCTTGGTCATGGCCCTTTGGTAAGTTGCACCCGCATTCTTCAATCCAAACGGCATCACTTTGTAGCAAAAGATTCCAATCGGGGTGCGGAATGATGTGTGGCGTTGATCTTCCTTATCCATTGGTATTTGGTTATACCCCGATGACCCATCCATGAAGGAGTACACCACATAAGAGGAGGTATAGTCGATAATCAACTCGGTTATGGGTAGTGGAAAATCATCCTTTGGGCACGCTTTGTTCAAGTCCCTAAAATCTACACACACCCTAATCTGTCCATTCTTCTTCTTAACGGGCACAATGTTTGCCACCCAAATGGGACTTTCTTCCTCTCGAATGAATCCTGCCTCAATCAACTTTTTCACTTCTTCAACTACCTTCTCTTCGAGCTCGACCCGCATTCGTCTAGGAGCTTGTTTGACAGGCTTCACACTTGGGTCGATTTTTAACTTGTGAGAAGCTAGAGCGGGATCGAGACCTGGCATTTCTGTATAGTTCCATGCAAAACAATCTTTATATCCCATTAGAAGCTGTTTTAGTTGCTCTTGTTTCTCAGGAGGAAGTGATGCACTTATGAAAGTCGGGCGTGGATCTTCTTCAGTGCCCAAATTTATCTTGAGGAGATCATCAATTGTATTCTGACCTCCGTCTTCTAACTCTTGCGGAGCATTCTTCTCCGTTTGGATTAGATGTTCATCTTCTAAGTTTGCTTCGACGGGTGTTATCCCAACCATGTTGCATTCGAGGAACTCGAAATATTCTCCATCATCGTAGAACTCTTCATCTGATTCAATGTCATAGACATGAATCACCCTTCTTGCCTCTTGCTCTTCCTCTTCCGAGTCGCTCTTTATGTGAATCTTTCCTCTTCGACCTTTATTTTCATTTTCATCATCGGATGACTTTATGTAGATGGGAGTTTTCACAGCACAAGCGACACTTGGCCTTTCTTTTAACCTTATCTTCTCTTCATTTTCTTCATGAGGTGCCAATCTTGACCTTAGAGTTGGGGAAGTGCTCCTTTGTGAAGTGGGAGCATAGAATCGATCAATCTCTTCTAACTCTACTTCGTGTACACCGTAGTGTTGTGCATCACCCCTAATCATCTTCTGTTCACCATCTCGTATGTATTTCACGCATTGGTGTAGGGTCGAGGGTACAAGGCCGTTTTCATGTAACCATGGTCTTCCAAGTAAAGCTCGATATGAGGTATCGGCATCGATCACATAAAACTTCACCAGGGTTTCAAGTTCTTCGAATTTCATTGGCAAGGTAATGGCTCCTAAGGCTCGCTCGGAATTTTGGTTGAAGCCATGTATGAACACATTTTCATCAGAAAGTCGTCTTCCACCTAAGGCCAATTGATTCAGTGAGCTGAGCGGCAAGATGTTGATGGAAGATCCGGGATCTACCAACATGCGACTTAGTTGACTTCCGTTTGTCTTGCCCGTAATGTACAATGACTTGTTGTGACAAGCGGTTCCCATCATTAGATCATCGCTCGTGAAGGTGATTCGGCTTTGTGGCTCAATGTAAAGGGCCTCGGTCATGTACTTCTCGGCCATGTAGGCTTGAAACCTCTCGGACTCTTTAAGCATCTCCATCATTGTTTCTCGCAAGTCCTTGGACATCATCAGCGCTTCAAATACACTTATCAATGCCGGAGTGCGCCTTAGGTGAGCCAATATGTTGTATTCTCCTTTTATTTCTCTCGCCTTGTGACTTGGCCCGGGTTCATCTTCTATCTCTTGGGTTCTAGCCTTGCCTTTCGCCTTTTCGCTTTCCTTGGGAGCTTGCCTCTCGGGAATGTTCGTGCCCGACCGCAAGTTCACATGACAATCCTTTTCCTTGAACATGCCCTTAGCAAAGAGGCCTTGGTATGGCGCTTCATCCTCATCTTCTGTGTCATCATCATAGTAGTACGTGACCACTTCCTCCTTTTCTTCTTTTGTGTCTTCGATCTTTAACACCACTTCTTTGCCTTTCTCGCTTTCCCCTTCGCCTTTCTTTTTCTCCTTATTTTCACTTTCATTCTTCTTTTCTTTTACATTTTTCTCTTTGTTGTTCTCATTTTTCTTCTCCTTCATTCTTTCTACTTTTTGCATCTCCTTTTCGTCTTCATCATCATCCACTATGACAATGACATTGCATTCCACATTTCGCCTTGGATTGCCTCTTTGTGCTACTACATTGGCTTGAGCATGTGGAGCGGGCACTTGCTTATAACTCTCGGGCAAGACTAGGTCGCCTTCCTTAATCATCTTTTCCGCTATATTCTTAAAGACATAGCAATCGCCCGTTGGATGGCCTAGGACTCGATGAAAAGCACAATAGGTCGGGTCGTTGGTCTTGTGCATCTCCTCGACTCTCTTGCATACTGGCAGTTCTATGGCCTTTCCATCTAAGATTTGCTTGAGAAGAGCCGCAGTTTTCTCTTTCTTGAATGAGTAAGGTCTACTCAATCGTTCATTGAGGGTGGTAGAACGACCATTTCTATTGCCATTGCTATTGTTATTGTTGTTACCATTGTTGTGGAAATTCCTTTGACCGCTACCTTGACTCGTTGATGCTTCATTGGCACCCGCTATCTTGATAGGCCCTTGTGCTTTGTTTCTTGATTCGCCTCTAAAGTTCGAAATCTCCTTAGGAGGGCCAATGTGCACTATCCTTGCAACACGTGTCACCAAGTCCTCGTAAGTGTAGATGTCACTACCCGAGAGAGGTCGCTTAATCCAATCGTCAAGATTCCTTATCAAAAACTCAACCGCCTCCCTTTCGGGCATCTGATGAGAACACCTTATGTGCATGTTTCTCCATCGATTGATATAGTCAAGTGGCGCTTCACCCGGCCTTGGCTTTTCGCACGCCACATCGGCTACCAGGAGCCTTTGGTTGACCATGGCGAACTTAGCTCTAAACAGATCCTCCATCTCTTCCCATGTATCCACTGAATCATTCTCGAGAGATGAATACCACTCGAATGCTGCCCCAGTTAGGCTTTGGGAGAATTGCTTGAGCAACAGAGCTTCATCATGCGCGGTGTTTCCACATGCATTGCGGAACTGGATTAGATGCTGATCGGGCGTGATGCTTTCTTTACCCGTTCCATCGAATAGGTTGAACTTTGGCACTTAGTAACCAAGAGGATATGGGATGTGCTCATATTCTTTAGGGTATGGTCTTCCACATCTCTTGCGCAAATTAGCAAATCGGCCCGCTCCCGTGGCTTGGAGCTGTAGGTTAATCATTTCTTGAATGACTTGCTTGGTTGGATCGGGCCTTCTTGCCCCAGTGCGATGCCTACGTTCGGGCACTTCTTCCTCACTTGATTCATATCTCGCTTTGTTTCTTCTCCCTTTAGGATATCTTCTGTATGCCTTCTCTTCATCCTCTTCTGATGATTCATACTTGTGTATATTCCCTCTCTCTTTGGAGAGTTTTCTTTTAGGCCTTTCTCATTCTTCATCAGAGTATTCGTATTTACTCTTACTTCTTCTTTCCTTGAGTACCTTCCCTTTGTACTCATCTTCTTCTTCACTAGAAGAACCCTCCTTTTCAAGATCTTCAAGCAATTTCTTCTTCTCAAGAAGCTTGTACATCTTCTTGAACATTTTTCTTTCCTTTTCTCTTTCGTCCATCATAGCCGCCATCTTCTTTTCATTTCTTTCTATAATACTCATCAACTTCGGCCTTTCGCTTTCATTCCAATGATCTTCGCCATTCACATCTCTTTCTTCATCTTCTGTCGGTCCTTCTCCATTTAGAAGATGGCTTGAAGAGGCGCGATCTTGCTTATCCTTGCTATTTTTCTTAACGAATGGGATTTCTCCATCACTAGCCATATTCACAAAAGCGTGCATTTCATGCTCTTTGCTTATCTCCACCATATGAACTCGAGCGTGGACCACAAGTTGACCATCCTCCCGCGCCACGTGTCTCTTTTTATTTCTGGGCTCTTGATCCATTTCCATTGGTTGAACTTTCTCTTTGGGCACCCACATCTTCTTGGGTCCCAATCTCTCTTTGACCGGCTTGACCCGTTGCCCCAGTCTTTGGTGCACGGAGGAAGATCCTGTCTTTTGACCTTTAGGCCCCAATCGATCGTGAACTGACGCACATGGGAGTGCTAACCTTTCCTTCACCGATTGCCGGTTTTGCGGACTTTTTCCCCTAAATTCCATTTGGTACTCGGGAGGAAACTCTTCCATGGTCTTGAGTATGGCCACAGGTGAGTTCTTTCGCACCAGACGGAGCGAGGCGAAAGGATTGCTCACTGGCAAATTGGGCCTTGTCTCCAATTCATTCTTATAGGCCCGTTGAACCTTCCTCATTGTTCTTGCACTTTGGGAGATTGGCGCGTACGCCTTCTTCACAACCATCTTCTTGGGAAGAGAGCGACGGTTGGATTGGCGTCTTTGAGGAAAAGGGGTTGAGCTTGAGTGAGCCCGCTTATGAGGAATAATGGACCATTCTTCTTCTTTGGTGACATCAATCTCCATGGGATCCTCCACGGTGTTGGAGACTTCCATCACTTCCTCAAGCGGTTCCTCCATCACGACCTTTGCCAGTTGGAAAGTACCATCACGGACTTGAACGACGGGCACGTAGGAATGTCCAAACGGCATGCCTCCAATTGTGAATTCGTCGTTGTAGCAGATCGGCACTCCTCCGATCTGGAGAACTCCCGTCGGCTTGAAAGCATCAATGGGTGCGAATGCCATTTCAACCTGCAATAACACCAACTAAAATGTTACCGTTAAGAATGTTCGTTAAAATTTCCTTAGCCCTTACATCACCCTTCAAGTCCCAAAGATGAGAGGAGAAAGAGGTCCCACCGGGCGTGCCAGAGAATCTGTCGCGGCTTTTTCGTCATTATTCTCCTCGAAGGAATTTCTCGAAGAACAATGGGAACATAGCCTTAGATTCACCTCCCTTAAGGTTTCGATCTCTATGGCGGGTATCTCTCGAAACAAGAGAACCCTATACAGAGTCGCTACTTTAAAGAAGTTTCTTGATTTAGCGGGTCCTTTCTTTCCAGTAGGCGCAAGCCCCTACTGTTAATTACCCCGTAGTTGCCTACGAGAACCTCTGATTAAGGGACGAAAAGGGTATTGACGTAATGGGCTAAGGAAAGAGACTTATGGAGTGCTATCACAGAGGACTTAATTGATGGTACCAAACTCAATGGACGGGACCCAATTAAGGATCGACAAAAGATTTCTGACTTGACTAAAGGAAGGAAATGGATTTTTGGTTTAGAAGAGGTTTTTGATTGATGAAAGGGGAGGCTTCGCTTGAGGTTGTTTCTGATAAACTCTCGGGGCTATGACTGGCCTTCTTGTGAGAGTGAAAAGGAGTTTTGCAACCTTCGGGGCCTCTTGGGCGGCCACGACAAAAGTTGGTTCTTTTACAACCCTAGGGACCATCTTAATCGGTCTTCTTAATAAGAGTTGGTTCTTTAACGACCCTAGGGACCATCTTCATCGGTCTTCTTAATAAGAGTCGTTCTCGGGACCATCTTAGTCGGTCTTCTTGTGAGAACAAAAGAGGAGTTCTACAACCTTAGGGGCATGTGGCGCCTTTGAGCTAAAGTTGGTTCTTTTACAACCCTAGGGACCATCTTAATCGGTCTTCTTAATAAGAGTTGGTTCTTTAACGACCCTAGGGACCATCTTCATCGGTCTTCTTAATAAGAGTCGGTTCTCGGGACCATCTTAGTCGGTCTTCTTGTGAGAACAAAAGAGAAGTTTTACAACCTTCGGGTCCTCTTTGATGGCTACTCGACGAAAGTTGGTTCTTTTACAACCCTAGGGACCATCTTCATCGGTCTTCTTAATAAGAGTTGGTTCTTTACGACCCTAGGGACCATCTTCATCGGTCTTCTTAATAAGAGTCGGTTCTCGGGACCATCTTCATCGGTCTTCTCATGAGAACAAAAATAGAATTCTTTGGACGAGGGGGCCCGTAAGAATTCGTTTTCTGAGTCATCTAAGGTCGATCTCAACCTTAGTGAGGGACTTTTCCTCAAACGGAGAGGTTTCGGCTTTGACTTTGGGTTTCGTGTTTGGACTTTTAATTTCTGAGATTTCACTTGGGATATTGGTGATTTTATTCACTTTGGCCTTTTGCACTTTTGACCTTTAAAAAGGACTTTTCTATTTCAAAATACTTAATCTTGAAAGATACTTGACTTTGGAAGATATCATTTTCGAAATCATTTAGTCTTTTGAAAACCTCTATAATCGAGTATACTAGATACTTGAAATCTTTTAGACTTTTAAAAGATATTTTTTATACTTGAGTATATTATATTTAGCTTTTGAAAGTAGTATATTTGAAATCTTAGTTTTGAAAATACCTAGCAAAGGATTTATTTCATTTTTTTAAAACTCATTTTTAAAGCAAAAATACTTCAAAAATACAAAAGGCCGCTACTTTGACACAATTCCATATCAAAGTATCAGTGAAACTGGTTTATTTAGATTTTCAGAATTTTATGGATGTGTCGTTTATATTTTTAGTGGTCTCCTACTGTTTTTAGCGATTTTCTAAATTTTCTAACTGAAGTGGCGTTCTCTGATTGGTTCGGGGGCTGCTGAGGCGGCAAAGGGAAATTTCACCTGGGCTTAGTATGTTTTTACCAATGGGCTTCGACATGTTTTTTTTTTGGCCCAGTTTATTTTTCCCTTTCTTTTCATTTTTGCATCTCCACGGGTCATTAGACTGGGTGAATGTGGGTTCTACAGTCATTCCGTCACAGAAGATTGTATAGGTCTCGGCGCTGAAGTTCAAACCAAGGAGACGGGTCTTGTCTTGGCTAATGGGTTCGACGAAACTAGCGGGTTTAGATCCGTTACGGATTCCGACCATCGCTGTCTTGGGGAAGGGGCTTAGGAGCATCGTGAGACCGAGATGAGTGCATCGGTGGATCCCGTTTGTGCTGTGTTGGCTCCGTTCGATGGAAGGACGAAGGACGAGTACAGTGACATCAGGAGTTGGTACCCATGTCAAATGAAGAAGGGATTCGTGCCAGAGAAGATTAGTTCAGTGCTTGGGTGATGTGAAGAAGACAATCCATGAGCCAATTGACTATGCACGTCCTTAATTTGATAGTATTCAAAAGATGCCAAATGACATTTACAACATTATGCTCATACACTTAAATAAGAATCTCATATGGCCCGGTATGCAAAACCAGAAATGATTTGAAATTTTAAGTACCTGGGAAGCATATATGTTCCACACAATACTTGCATTGAAGAACCATGAGCTGATTAACAAATATCAGTTTTCAACCAATTTAGCCGTATCAGCAATTACTAAACTCTCTTATTTCAGGTTTTATTCATAAAAACTAAGAGTTTACCATCATCATTTTATATGGCCTAAACCTTAAATACAGGAATATCAAATTAAAACAAGAGATAAAATGAAGCTTTGGTTTTTTAATTATACTCCATGACTTACTTCCTACTATAATTCCAGTTTGTAAGCATCCCACTTAAGCTATTTTACAAACTAACCCACAAATCTTTATTGCAAAAGGAGCTATTTACAAGAAAAAGTCAAGCGTCAACTTTTCATCAGGGGCATTCGTATTTAACTTAAATTTCCTAGCAATGACTCTCTTTCATTATAGTCCCTGATCTTTTCAAACACCTCATCAGGTATACAAGGAACTAATGATTCATGGTGAACCAGCTTCATATCCTCATCTTGGCTTACTCAGAGACTATTAAAAGGGAAAGACCCAGATTCTTATCCCTTCATCCAAGATATACCTCTTCAGTTTAAATTTATGACATTTGCACAAAGGACCTGACTTCTCTCTGGATTTCAAAATAGGGACAGTGAGCAAAATGAAGAATAACACCAAGGACAATAGGATTCACTTATCAGGCATTTCTTTATGAACACCATGCTTGTTTACATGATGAACATAGCATGCCCTGCTTGTAATGTATAATTACAGCAGTAATCTCTTGACTGGGCCTACCAAAGCTGAGCTATGGAGGTGATCCAGACAAGTCCAGTGATCATGAATTTATCTTCTCAGGCGCTGTGCGCCTTTGAAGGAAAGGGGTAACTTGAGTGTTAATTAGGTGTCTTTCATGCGCCATCGCGCAATCAAGAACCTAACCAACTTGCGAAACAATGTAAAGAAGAAAGAAATCACATTAACTTACTCATAAGAGGATCTGCATCTTTGTCAATCAAGAAGGCAATTCAATTAATCAGCTTAAAAGAAGAACATACTAACATCAAGCTTCCAAATGCGTTTTAGTATCTACATCCGCTTAGGACAAACTGAATCTAAATTGCAGAAGTTTGATCAAACTTTGTTTCCAACTACTCTCTTCATGTGCTGTGCACAGTCAGAGCTTAAGTAAAGGTAATGTTATTATGTACTACAGTAATAAAGTCAAACCTGATTCATTTCATATGCCATGCACATTCTTGAATCGGAATTGGTTTTATACTAAAACCTTTCATAGGTAATTCATTTCTCAAAAAAAAACTTTCGTACATGATTCTTGATCAAGATCGTCTGACGCCAAGCGCCGTCAGATCTGATTTCGAAATCGATGCCAATTGAAGGAAAGTAGATTAATGTTAATCTAGAATGCAAGAACGAGTCTAGTACAAATTGAATAAGAGAACAATCATAAACAAAGGAAGAAACTAGCAAAGGTAATTTTCACGTTTTAAGAATCAGGTCATGTGATAAAGCAAAAGCTCAATCCAATCTTCCATCAAAAACACTCAATTCTCATTTCAAACTCCGAATTTCAGTTACAAGTAGTCAATTCGTGCATACCTTTCACCTTCTTGCTAATCACACTTGCTTTATCGGCTTCAATTTCACCTAATCTCTTGCCTCTCAATCTACCGATCAACTGTTTGAGAAAATGCCTCTTTTTCTAGTGTGTGTGTGTGTACAGTGTGTGGCACTCTCTTCTTAAATTCTCAAAGAGCAGCTAGGCGCTCTTATCTAATTCTAAGAAGTCTCTCTCTTTGCTCTGTTCTCTCTCTTCTTCAAAGGTCTCCAGGAAAGAAAAAAAAGCTCAGCCCCCCCTTCTGCCTTTGTTGATGGAGTATTTATAGGCCATCCTGGTTCGTTCCTTCCTTCAGTAAACCACGGATTCCATCACATCTCGGCCGTCAATTAGCGAGCACACGGATCGTCGTCCAATCCAATGGCTACCAAAGAGCCAATTTGTGCTTCTTTCGCTGGTCAAACAGGGACTGCAAAATGGTTTGACTGAGGTGGTTAGGAGTTTGTTGCAACGTTCATCAGTCTCACCCTCTGATCCTTTGAGGCTTAATCCAACGGCTGTTGATGTGTCGCAACAGGGCTTACTCGAGTGGTCAAACGAGGGAGATAGGTGTCGTTGACCCAGGCGGTTGCAACAACCACGCCATGTTTTCCCCTTCTTCACACTCTCTTTTTATTTTTGTCGAGAGAGGTGAATTACTCGCATGGGGTCCATTCATCAGAGGCACAAAAGGTGAGGGCCCGTTGGTCAGTTTTAATAAGACTCAAATCCAGCGTTTTCTTCTCTTTGGCTTCCTGTGCGCGGTTCACCATACACCACACTTCACTTTTGCTTCTTTTTCACTTTACGGTTCACATGCCGAGTCCTCTCATCTTCTTTATGGTACGGAGGGGAATTCAAATTTTTCAGATATTTTTCTCCATTTTGAGTGTACTGGAGAAGGCCATTTTTTCTGAAGGGAATGTATACCTCCATTATTTTGCATCATATCTCTTCTTTATTTCGCTTTTATTCCTATTGGTCTTTGCAAATCACCTCTTATACATCTTGCTCAGTACCATATGCCTTGTCTTGGTAGCAGCTTTTATTTGTGCATTCCCTTTTTTTTTGCTTGGTTTGTCATGACACATTTCATCTTTTTTACAATTCCCCTTTTTTTCTTTTTTTTAATGATTTTTATGGGTTCAACAGGATGCAACTGGTAAAATTCGATCAAAGAAGAGAGTATGCCCGCCAAGTATATTTAGGATTCTTCAAGAAGATGAATATTAAATTCAAGATGATATTTTATGTAATGTACAATTAAAGTTAGTTTTTTTGTTTTTTTAAGTTGTTTTTTTTCTTGTTAATGCTTGTCATGATGATGCCATGTTAAGGAATTACTGAATTTGCTTATTATTTTCTGTAATTCTTTTGCAAAATGGAAATGCAAAGGTTATTTAAAATTGCTTATGGTGAATGGAGTATCTGATATAGGTTTTGTACCTTGTGAAAATTAAATTAAAAAAAGGGAATTTCAGGTCTTTTTAAATTTTTGTCAGCTTGATCAGATAGAGAATAAACGACAATATTTTAGAGACCTTGTGTTTTTTTTTTTTTCTGATGAACACAGACCATTTGTTGAATGAAGCTCCAAATAACAATGCAAAAAGTCAATCACTAGAATAGTGATCATATACTGTTTCGTCAGTTTATTTATTTATTTTTTGACACAAAAATAAGTGTCATGCCCTTATCTTTTCATTGAAAATAAAGTCTTACAAAAAGGTACAATTTAGCAAGGAGCTAAATAAAACAAAAATAAAAGTGAAAATAAAACAGTCGTTTGAAAAAGAAAAGTAAAAGATAGGACTATAGGAGCAGTAACAGTTCACTCCAAACTGGTAAAAGAGAGTGCCTAGCTAACTAGCAGAGAATAAGTTATTATCAGAAAGAAATTTTATTTATTTATTATTAGTATCTTTTTGTTATATTCTACAAATGATAAGTTACAAACGTTTTTCTATGATATACTATAGATATTTCTTACCAATTTGGTAAATAGTATCAATAGTGATTTGGAAAGATACAATACTGTTAAATAGGTGTCAAAGATGAAGATTTCCAGGGCGGGAAGAAGAGGCTAGATGCGAATGGGCATTTTGGTCCAAAAACAATTATTCATATTTTCAAGAATTAAAAATTCAGTAGAAAAACAAAAAAAAGGATATATAGAAGTTAATCACATGATTAGAGGGGTATGTCAGCTAATTCAGAGATTTGAAGGGTATATAGACGGATGAAGAAGATTAGAGGGTATACAGACAATTTTGCCTTCATTTAAAATCACTTTTCTAGTTTTCTTTCACTAGGCTATAATTGTTTGTCATATTCTTCAGGCGCCGATTCCTGAATCAATTTTCATTTTTCCTTTATAAAGAGAATCCCGTGATTTTTTTAAACAAAAAAACCCAAATTTTTATTTTAATAAAAAACCTGGGACAGAGGTATTTAGAGGAACAAACATGTCAGTGCGCAGGTGGACTGCGCAGGTTCTGACCGCGCCACTGCCACTGGCGCAGGCGTGCCCGCGCTCCAATCCTATCAGAGAAGCAAATACAATTTTTTAAACACAGTTTTCAAGAGAAAGTACTGCCCGCGCCAATGGCAGTGGCGCGGACACGCCTGCGCAACCCACCTGCGCACTGATATGTTTGTTTCTCAAATTTGAGAAGTCGAAGGTTTTTTATTAAAATGAAAAATTGAGTTTTTTTTTTGTTTAAAAAATCACGGAAGAGAATCCTGCATATTCCTACAATCTTCATAAACTGCAAATAGAAAAGTTTGCCAGAAACTAGCTGAAACTTTTCAAGATTCAACGAACTACCCTTCAAGGCTCCAACACCAGAATGTCCAGTTTAAAATAAAAAAATTGTAGATATACAATCCTCTATTCCTCTGACTGGTCGACCTGAAAAGGCCCTATACTAGCTAAATGGGTTGGGTTTCTTCAACTATGGGCTATGGCAAATAATTTCACTTGCTGGATAAAATTAAGAGGTGCTAGACCAATAGGCTCTGGCTAAAAGTCTAAAACCATCCTTTCCCAACCGACAACTGCGGAACGAGATCCAACAAATGCATTTATAAGATACAAGAAGAAATAAGAAATAATCTTGCAAGTATTAATAGTCAGGCTGTTATAACAAGAGATCATCTTATAAGTATAAATAGACAGGTTGCTATAATAAAATATCATATTATAAGTCTAATAGATATAATAAACGATCATCTTATAAGTATAAATATTTTGTTAGGTGCAAAAAGAAATTATCTTATTAGTGCATTTATTAAATATAATAAGAAATTAACTTATAAGCATAAATGCCATTTAGTTATAAGAAGAAATCATCTTAATATAAGTGTATAGAGTGCAGATGAGAGATGACGATAATCAAGGGACAAAGAAGAGAAGAGAGAAGGAAACATGTCAAGATAGATGAGAGGATACGAGAAACACATGAGAGAGGAGAAGAGAGGAAGGGAATTGAAAATTGAGTAAGATTCTGGTACCACACTTTTTTGGTGCCACAAATGCCACACTTTGCTTTTTATTTATTTATTTTAAATTTCAAAATTTAAAATATAATCGTCCGATCCAAACTGTTGATCTTATTCATATTAACGACGGATGTATTTTCATAAAATTTTATAATTTTTGAAGTTTATTTGATGCTTGATCAAAAGGTAAAAAATGAACGGATCAAAATAACTAAAATAGATTAATTCTAATATGTTCATTTTTCAGCCTCTTGATCAAGTATCAAATAAACTTTAAAAATTATTAAATTTTAGGACAATGCATCCATCGTTAAAATGAACAAGATCAACGGTTTGGATCGAACGATTATATTTTAAATATTAAAAATTTAAAATAAAAAAAAGAAAAGTGTGGCAAATGTGACACAAAAAAAGTGTGGCACCGGAACCTTGCTCTTGAAAATTAGAGGAGATGATGCGCTGGTGCCAAAAATAAAAAGGACGCTTCTAATGTCCTTTCACTTTTGGTTTGGGATGATAATAATGATAAATTGCATGATTGCACTTATTACTCTCGGAAAATTAATATGAACAGAATAACTGAAAGCATTATGCTCCTTTTGTTGCTCTGCATGGGGGCAAAAAGGGAAATACCTTGGCAAACAATAAAATCTGGTAGGACCTGTTTTTATGTTGTATGTAAAAACATATAGATCAATCTGATTAAGCTTTTTTTTTTCTTAGAAATCTAGAAAACTTAAAAAAAAAGGAATATCATCGATAGTAATTGAATGGTGATGAATTGATTTGACCTTGGCAGCTTATTTGAAAAAAAAAAACACTTGTTGAAACGGTTTTTCGTGCAAAAAGTCCCCTAATGCTATCATTTAATAAGCTATGGAAGTAAGTGGCATTCTTTTAAATTTTTGACACGCTGTGATGAGTACATTAAATTTTTACATTACTGCGTCTCTATTTTGGGAATTTGAAACGCAGAAAAAGGCAAAATTCAATGAATTGTAACAGACTAACAGTACATTTATCCAAAACGCAGAAAAAGTAAATCGATTATTCACAAGTCAATGGTTAGAGCGATGTCTCATGGAATTTCCATGTCTACTCTACATCGACATACGGGACAAGTGAGGATTGTTCCCAGCCATGCCATGAGACACTCCTTGTGGAAATAGTGAATGCAAACAATTCCTTGCAAATTGGACAAATGAGGCCACCTTCAACAGCATCCTTGTCATACTGGTATGTTGGAATGGACGCAAATATGGAGTGGTTGTGCCCATTGGTGTTAGGTGGTTCCCTTGGCTCAGCTTGTAATGTTTGCTGTTGCGCTGCAGCAACTGTGGCGGTGGCTTGGTTTCTGTTTGGATGGTGTGAGAATAAGAGGAATAAGAAAAAAAGTGAGAAGTGTGTAACTTTGTGAAGAATTTAAATTATTTATAATAAATTTATTTTCTTATTTTCTTATTCTCTTATTCCCACACCTCATCCAAACAGAGCCGTCAAGAATAATAGGCTGATGGCACTTGCCGGGAGGATTGTAGGGGCGAGAACGTAGAAATAGTATCGTACTAGCCCCTGATGATCCATCCATATTATTTTCAGTCCAACAACCTGCAGTATCATACCAAGAATATTACCATATTTCCATAGACTGAAAGATAAATTATCAGCTGAACCGCAGCACACCTTCATGCTCGGTGCCTTTTGTGTGTAAAACTGTAAATCAACTCAAAACTTTATTTCATCATCCTTTTTTTGGCAGGAAAGAATTGAGGAAGAAAAGTTAGCCAAGGGGCGAGGCTTTAGTTACGAGGGACAGGAAAGGGAAAGTGGGAAACATGTCCTTTTTTCTTGGCAGAAAGTTTGCATCCAAGAAAAACGAAATGTTTCTTATTTTAATCAGGCAAATAATTAAATTGGATTCAAAAACTTCAACGACATATTATATGGGTCCAACGTTAAAAGTGTTACGGTTGGTTCTAATAGTTCAAACTCTATGTAAAATATTACAGTCGGAATAAACATTCCGAGTATTATATTTCATACAATCTAGGCCGACGGGACCAAAAATAAGGCCATGGTTGTATTCTCCTATCCACCACGATGCCGTAGACCTGTTACTCTGAGGTTGCGGTGGCCGGAAACGTTAGCGGATTCATACCCGTTATCATTTGGAGCCATCGCTAAAGAAATGAAATCCGTCTCCATAGCGGGTTCTTTATTTTTATTATCTTAGAAGAGGCTTGAGATCCGTTGAGATCCCACCGTCCATTTAGATCGGACGCTTGAGATTAGAAAAACATGCAGTGCGTGTTTCTAACAAAGCTGTCGCTGCTTCTAAACCCTAAACCTTTGTAGGCGCTTCCTTCTTCTCTGTTCCTTCGATCCGGTGAGCGTCTAATATTTCTTTCTCCTTCTTCTGTTTTACGTCTTCAAAGGTTCTTATCGTGTCTCTAACTTATGGATTTTTACTTTGCACTGCCAAATCTTTTGAAAAAAGGGAACATGAATTTTGGAGAATTAGGATGGATAATTGATGGGTGAAACTTGGATAGAGGATAGGATCTTTCTACCATTTCTAATTGCAAGCAAATAATTACTTTACAAGTGAAATTACACTGATGCTCAATATTTATCACCTCCTTTCTTCTTTGGCTGATACTTGCAAGGCTTAAAGAAACTATAATATCCTTTTTGCTCATAATTTTCTTTCAAATGTTAATCTTTTGCTCATAGTTTTCGTCAAATGTAATTCCTTATAATTTTTTGTTTTTTTTTAAAAAAAATAGTAACTTGGAATCAGCAAGATGTATTTGCAGTACTATATTAACGAAAATGGGGATAAAGTCTACACCACCAAGGTACCTGTTTTTTTTCTATTAGATTTTCATGCAATAATTCACCCTATGTCCTGCTCAATTTGCAGATAACAGTTGCATGCTGACATCTACAAATAATAAATTGCCTTATTCTTGCGTAATGGTATCTGGGATTAGTGTTTTAGAAATGGTTTTTTTTTTAATTCTTAATTTTCTACAATTTACACCTCTAACGAGGTCGGCATCAATGCAGAACTAATTCAAACTAGGATGCATTTAAATGTTTGATTAATAATGAACTGATTTAATGTAAATGGTTAAGCTATGAGTACCATAGGTAATTTTAGAGTAAATTTTTTCGTATGTCCCTCAAGTTTATCTATAATTCATTTTTGGTTACCAAACTTCCGAAGTCACTCAACTTTGCAATCATCTATTTTAGTCTCTCCATCCATTCTTCGGTTAAATTGCTAACGTTTGGATGAAATAGAAGTAACTAAGCGTTTCTTTTATTTTGTTCCTCTCTCTCAGGGATCCAGTGCCCCCTCCCCCCAATTCAAGATGTCTAATTTTTGTATGGATTTTAGAGTCCTCTTTCTAAAATTTTCAGATCTTTAAACTTTCATATTCATTTGCTGGTATGCAAATTGGAAATTCAGGTTTGGTCTGATTACAAATATTTTTTATAATTAATTTATAAGTATGAAAATTCTGAAAATTTTACAGAAGACCTGTTTGACCATGAAGTGTCTACAGTTAAATTTTTTTACAATTCTATTTAACCAGTGACGAGATAAAAAATATTTTTAAACTGTCAAAAATACCCTTTGCTGAGTATATATGGTATTGTTCATTATTTTTCTCGACTGATCTCTGTCTACTGTGTATATACTATATAGTATTGTTCATTATTTTTCTTGACTCGACTCGATAGAGATCAGTTGCTTCAAGGTGGTATATCAAAATGTATTCTTTTGCTGGTACCACTGAATGATAATATATTTTTTAGTTTATTATGTAGCTCCAGGATCAGCCTATCAAACACAAACATATAATTATTCAAACAAAAATGAGTAATTAGTATTACTATCTAAAATTTGAAACCAGCAATTGAGTCAAATCACTAAGTTGGCCATACATGGGAATTTCAGTATTTCATCTTTCAATGTTTTTTAAACCTTACAATTACAATCAGTTGAGTGGCGCTAATGGCAATTTGGCGAACCCTCTGCCGTCCCTCAGCACTCACGAAGCGCTGGGAGGAGAATATTTAATGCTTAGTCAAGGAAGAAAACTAAGAACTAGGGAGCAACGACAATGATGTTGGAGTATTCCTTAGAGAGAGGATGTGCTTTAATTTGGAGAGAGATGAAACCTATAGGGATTAGAAAAGAAGAGGAAAGAAAGGCGCTCTGTATTTGGAAGAGAAAGGAATAAAAGGCGGATTTTGGAATCCAGATTTCACATAAATGATAATTTAGACGGAATTATAACGGAAGGACTAAATTTGTATTATTTGAAAGTTTGGTGACTCCGAAGGAGATAAATCAAACTTCAGTGGCCAAAAATGAATTACGGATGAACTTGAGGGATTTCCAAAAAAATTTACTTGTAATTTAATATTTTCACTTGGACAGTTAGCATTTGTGTGTTTGTTTTTTTAAATAAATGCAAAAAGGTTGGGTTTAGCACAAGTGAGAGAAATGATGGTTTTGTTTGCCATTTTCACAAAACATCGGGGGCAGACATGCCAATACCACAATTGAAACACTTGATTTAAGATGCTTGTAAATGTCACATCTTAAATTATTTATTGATCCTGAATGTAGCTTTGACAACTTAATTTTAGTGATATGTTTTATTTTGCATTTTGATTTATTCACGTGGATATTTTGTATGATTTTATCACTTTTAATGTGTATTCACCACATTGTATTGTAGAAAGAGTCTCCTCTTGGGGTTGCTACACAATCAGCTCATCCTGGTAAAAAGTTTATTATTGATACGTTGTATAAATCCCCCTGTCTTGTTTATACTTTAACAATGACTTCATAGAACATTTTGCATAAATGTCGGTATTCAACCTAAACTAACAAGAGGGTCTGGTCTATGAGAAATCAAACAGGGCACTGCCAGTTGATTTTGGTTTAACTTTATTCTTCCGTATGTGACTAAGAGCTCAATTACAAATTATAGATATACTTGTAGAGCTCTGTTTATAATTTTATATGGTCCAATCTACGGTCATACATGTTTTAGAAATATGATATGGAATGCCATAAAGTTGGAAATGTTTTTTGAATTTCCCTTATAAGCTTAAGTGAGGATGCTGACGCACTATCTGCGAAACATAGTTGTACTTGTGCCTTGAAACAGTTGAGATGATATCTCCCAGAAAAAAATATATGCCAGCCAGATTGTGTTTGATTGTCGACGTAATAATAATAACAATAAGGATTAATTTGGATCTATGGACAATGGCTATCTGGACAATTCATTCAAATCAAATATAAAAAAAAATGCTTCTTTGTGAATGGTAAAATTTACATACATTTTCATCATTTTTCTTTTGTATTAGTGTGTATAGTAAAATAACTACTTTTGACATCTGTTAAAATCATGAAACTAATTCATTGTCAATGAATTCCACCCTAATAGTAATTGATAAATAAACAAAATTACATACAACAGGGTTCAAAGTCGGCAGGGCTATATACCACCAAAGGCACATTGTGTTAACATTTTCTGCAATTATTTTTCCTTCTCATGTTGTTGAACCAAACAGGACAGATAAGTTCGTTAATTTATGGCATTTCTGAAGTTGTATATATAATACTCGAAATTGATAATTTTTGCTTGCAGCTCGATTTTCTCCAGATGACCCTTATTCCAGGCAGCGTGTTCTCCTGAAGAAAAGGTTTGGCTTGCTCGCTACACAGCAGCCCCCTGTTAAGTACTGACAATGTTGGCCAACACTGCACCAAAATCAGCCATCTTTCTAAAACCTAATATTATTCATTGTCGTCTTCTGTGCTAGTGCTGTTATGTGATAAGTCTTATATATGCTGTAGGGTGGGTGATGGTGGGCTATGTTAGTGATCTGGTTACATGCTTGCGGTGTACTGCATTTAATCTATTTGCATGGGTTTACTTGAAAATGTTATGTAACAGTAAACAAAGTTAATGATTATGTTGTTACATTATCGTTATATATTAGGGGAAATTGTTTTTATGCCACTCCAAAAGAAGGAAATTGTGAAAATGCCACTCAAAAGTTAATTTTTCTATAAATGCCACTATGACCATATAAAAGTGCTACATGAACCTCAAGAATTGTCCCCAAGAAGAACCAGATGGTATAATCAAACCTGAAAAGGTCGACCTAGAATATTTTTGAAATAAAAGTCATTTAAGAATAAACCAGTAGAAATTCTAAAAATCTTTATAAAAATTTTATTTTCCCTATGAGCGATTGGCGCCTCAGCGCGAACAGCACAATTTACAGAGAAGCACTCAAAGCAACCGATTCAATCCATTCACCGGCGGTCGGTTTTGTCAAGCCACAGGACATAACCGGGAGAACAACAGAAGTCCAATTTAAGCAAAATAACACAATCATACAATTGTTGCTTAAATTGACTGAACAAATCGAGGATCTGAAGGTAGCAGTCAAAAGGCTCGAGGCTGTGAAAGGGAAAGAAGGCACTCAACCTGACGACCTGACTGACTCTCTGGACCAGATCCAGCAACAACTTCAGAAGCTGAGCTTAGGAGAGCCCAGTAAGCCGGCAATACCAAAACCGAAAGGCAAACTTTTTGTGTTCAAAAACCCAAAAGAAATATTTGAAGCCGAGAAAAAGAAGGCAGCATGAGCAGAACGCAAACAACAACAGAGGCAACAAGACCATCAGTGTCAGAAAGAGACAAATCAAACCCCTACTGTTGAAGACTAGATCCGTGGCTATCGCCTTGGATCTAGACTCAGATTTGAGGCTCAAAGGAGGCTCCCTGGTCAATCTCGGCGGTACCAGCGAAGCCTTGAGTCACAAATGAATCCTGATGTTGAGCTCAACATCTCCCAATACAGACGAGCACAGCAAGTCCCAGCAGAAACTCTGTACCAAGCTGGATGGTCAGAGAGCAGGCACCGAGTATACCAACATTACTCGGATGAAAGAACGTTGGTCACATATGGCCAGCAAGTGGAGCTACCGTTCATCTCTGAAGAAAGTTTTAACAGACTTTTGCAAGAAGGGCTCCAACATCTGCATATCGGACTAATTATGGTTCGATTGTACACGTTGCATAGGCGAAGTGCAGGTGTGAATGCACTAGTGTTAATCAGAGACACTAGATGGCGAGATGATAGAGCTGTCATCAGCTCTATGGAGATGGATCTCACATCTGGGACGCAGTTGGCATATACTGCCCCAGATATGACTTTAAGTATCCGTGACTTCAGAGATCACATTCAACTAGTGATTCAAACTCACGGGTATGAAGGATGGCAAGGTGGAGAGAGTAATCTTTTACTCTCAAGGTCTCTAATTGGACGACTGTCCAATACAAGCAACACAAATTTCAGATACAATGTTCAGAACGTGGCGGACCACCTAGCAAGTCGAGGAGTTCGGGCCATCCCTGGCTCGCAACATACAACCGCAGAACTCCGTGGAAGGCAGTGGCTTGTGAGACCAGCTGTCATCTCACAAGCTCAGAATCCCCAAGTAGCACGAATCCGAGCAAGGACAGACGGCTCATTATCCGTCAGATTTGCGGGGTATACAACGACAACCCCTGAACAAGAAGCTATTCGTGGAGAAAATGATGAGGAAGAACTCGAACAAGAATTCATCAATCTACTCACACTAGATAATGATTGGCCATATGAAGATGATCCAGAATTTCCAGAAATCTATTCAGACTCTGAGGAATTCAGTGAAGATGACAAGACTGAGCAAGACGATGGTCCCTTATTGGGAAAATGGTTCTTGGCAATACTAAGAGCCGAACAAACTGAACCAACAGTTGAAATGCTAGAACCAATAAACCCGTATCAATGGTTTGCTATTGAGCAGCTAGATAGTGAAGACGAACTCGTACAAATGACATTTACAGAGTTCAATTGGCTAGAAACCATTGATGCAGAAAGTGAATGGTTTGAGGAACAAGCCCTCATGATGACCTGTCAATGGGATGAGTCGGACGAAGATGAGATACTCTCCACGGTGCAATTCCTGTCTCAATTGGGTGCACCAGCAAACCAAGATGAAGACTTGCTAAGTCTTCTAGCGAAAGGTGGTGGGGAAGATGTCAGTTCCCCAAATTCTAAAACAAAGTGGGACGAGGATCTATTCGACGAGAATCTATTCGAGACAGTTTATATGATAGAAGAGATGGAATACCCACAATTCAAAAATCTCAAAAAGAAAGTGGAGACTGTACTCTCAACTGCAGAGTCTTCACTTACAAGAATACCACCTGAACCAATAATGGGACCGGCCATGTACCCACCTGGTTCAAGGCAACCCCAGAACCTCCAAATCCCAGAGATAAAGGCACGGTTGGACAACATCCGCGGTGGCTATGCAAGGCAAATGAACGAAAGGTTTAACCTACCAACAGCCCAAGCTAGTTAAGGTGCAATTCTAGTTTTACCAGAAGATATTAGGCTATACTCAGTAGTTATCTCTCGATGGGAATCAATCACTCTCAACCTGATAAATGAGAGAAATTGGACAGATAACAAATCTAGGGTCAATTATATCGAAAACCTCCTAAGCGAAACAGAGAAAAAGACCTGGATTCAGTGGAGAATGGCATTCCCCACTGAATATGAGGAATTAGTTAACATTGTCGATGACCCACAAAATGTAATATCACAAGTCAGGCGAATGTTTCTGTTGGAGGATCCAACAACCGGGTCCACTGAAGAGCAAGACCGAGCGTACAACGACCTGAAGAGACTTTCATGCCACAATGTGAAAGATCTTTTCGATTATATAAATGATTATAAGATTTTGGCGGCAAAATCAGGAAGGATGTTCATATCTCCTGAACTCTCGACAAAATTTTTCAGAAAGATGCCTCCAATTATTGGTGGAGAAATTAAGAAGGCATTTGCTGAAAAATACCCAGGCAATACCGTGGGTGTTATTCCAAGAATACATTTTACCTACCAGTACCTGGCAGAGCAGTGTAAGAGAGTTGCACTCCAAAGAAGCCTCAAAGATCTCTCATTCTGTAGCCGCATACCAGTGCCGGGTTACTATCAAAAGAACAAGAAGTATGGTCTTCGAAAGGCGAAGACATATCGGGGCAAACCACATGATACGCACATCAGAGTATTCAAAAGGAAGAACGCAGATAAAGTAAGGAAATGCAAGTGCTTTATATGTGGTGAAGAAGGACATTTTGCTCGCAACTGTACAAGGCAAAAAGGCAACATTGCAAGAGCAGCCATAGTCGAAAATCTAGACCTAGATGATGACTGGGATGTGCTCTCGGTAGATCAAAATGAACCAGATAGTGATGCAATTTGTTCATTTTCTGAAGGAGAAGGAGGTACTAGTCATTCTTTGATGGCTGGTATAAATGAGGTTCCGTACGAAACCGCAATGATGATAACGAGTGAAGAAATCTCATGGCGAGTGGTGACCTCAGTGCCCCAAGAAATCCAAAATTGTGCGCATCAATGGGAGGACAACAGTCCAGATATGTCATGAGGTGTCTGTTCTGCAAGAATTCATGAGGTGTCTGTTCTGCAAGGAGCAGACTAATCCAAGGATGAGAGCACATTGCAGTATATGTCATTTGACTGTCTGCCCAATGTGTTCGAGATTCAACCTGGGAAGAAGGTTGACAATACAAAGATCAAATCTCCAGTATGACAACAAGGATACCCTAATTAATGAGCTGATTGGGTATACAAATTTCCTCTTAGCAGAAAACCAAAGGCTAAGGGAAAGAACTGAAGAATTGGAGATGGGAAAGGATCTGGATGAAATGAGAGATCCAACAAAAGGAAAAACCCCTGAAAAGCAAATTCTTGAAGAGGTAGATTCGGATGATGAAGCAATTGAAAACCATATCCAGAAACGAAATGGAGTGGTAATCAAGATGCTGACAGATAGAGATGAATACATCAGTACTCAAGTTCCAGATCCGAGAAAAGGGAAGAGAGTCTTAAACAGACTTTACAACATTGAGCTGACAATGGAAATACCAGGTGTTGAGAAGTTCAAAATCCAAGCAATCCTGGATACTGGTGCCACAGTTTGCTGCGTGGACCAGAATGCAGTCCCAAAAGAAGCTTTGGAACCCAGTGCGTACCCTATTCAAATCAACGGGGTTAACTCTTCTCAAATAGCCAACCAAAAACTCAAAGGCGGAATGATGGCTATCGAGGAAAATCGTTTCCGTATTCCTTTCACCTATGCATTCCCAATGGAACAGAGGGACGGAATCCAAATGCTGATTGGCTGCAATTTCATCCGAGCCATGCAAGGAGGGCTTAGGATTGAGGGCCAAATGGTGACATTTTACAAAAATGTCACAACAATTGCGACAAAAGTCGACGCTGAGGTAGTAGCTTCAGTAGCAATCGAAGAACTTGAGCTGTCTGAGTTAGAATATTTTGAGATCCAAAGAATCACTGCATACTCTTGTGGTGAAGAATCGCAGAAATTTAAAGAGAGGTTCAGACCCCTTCTTAAGAGATTAAAAGAACAAGGGTATATTGGAGAAAATCCTCTCCAACACTGGAAAAAGAATCGGATTAGGTGCAAGTTAGACATCATCAATCCGGATATCACAATTCAAGACAAGCCTCTGAAACATGTCACACCGGCAATGAAGGAGCAATTTGACAAGCATGTTCAGGCGCTACTCAAGATTGGAGTGATACGACCCAGTAAGAGCCGACATAGAACCATGACAATGATGGTAAATTCAGGTACATCAATAGACCCAAAGACTGACGCTGAAATCAAAGGCAAGGAGCGTATGGTATTTAATTACCGTACTCTCAATGATAATACCCACAAAGACCAATACAGCCTGCCAGGGATTAATACCATCCTAAAAAAGGTCGGTAATAGTCGGATTTATTCAAAATTCGACTTAAAAAGTGGATTCCATCAGGTGGCAATGGATCCTGAATCGGTTGAGTGGACGGCTTTTGTTGTTCCAAATGGTTTGTATGAATGGCTAGTTATGCCATTCGGGTTAAAGAATGCACCGGCAATTTTTCAAAGAAAGATGGACGATTGCTTCTGGGGAACGGAAAACTTCATAGCAGTCTACATCGATGATATACTGGTGTTTTCTGAGAATGAAGAACAACATGCCAAACATTTGGAGGCCATGCTGACAATCTGTGAGAAATGGGGGCTTGTACTCTCCCCAACTAAAATGAAAATAGCTGTACAGGAAATCGAATTCCTAGGTGCAGTTATTGGGAACAGAAAAATCAAACTTCAGCCGCACATAATCAAGAAAATCATTTCTTTCGATGAAGAAAAATTGAAGGAGAAGGCTGGTATGAGATCATGGCTTGGCATCCTCAACTATGCCAGATCATACATACCGAAATTGGGAACATTACTTGGGCCATTATACTAAAAAACAAGCGAACACGGTGACAAAAGGCTCAAAAGCTCAGACTACGAGATCATCAGAAAGGTCAAGCAAGCGGTGCAGCAGCTCCCAGATCTCGAGCTACCTCCGGAAGGATCCTACATCATCCTTGAAACAGACGGATGTATGAAAGGATGGGGTGGAGTATGCAAATGGAAGAAAGCAAAGCATGACCCCCGAAACACGGAGAAAGTTTGTGCGTATGCAAGCGGGAAATTCCCAGTGATTAAATCCACAATAGATGCAGAAATCTATACTTGCATGGAAACAATGAAGGCACTCAAGATTCACTACCTGGATCAAAAGGAGATCACTCTCAGAACTGATTGCCAGGCCATAATTAGTTTCTATAACAAGTCAGCACAAAACAAACCTTCAAGGGTCCGATGGATTAATTTTGTTGACTTTGTTACAGGAACAGGAGTGCAAGTAAATTTCGAGCACATTGATGGCAAAATGGATGTGCTAGCTGATTCGTTATCACGATTAACAGCAAATATGGTGAAAATCAGAAATTGCTATTTCGCTGATGAACAATTGGCCGATTTAGAAAAGGTGCTCGAAGAAACAAAAGGAGCTCCTGAGGAGATAATCAAGCATCTGGCAACGATTATCGGTCATATTGATAACATGCTAGATGAAAAACCTTTCTTTCAAAATCTCTAGAGCAAGGCGATAAGCGGGCATGGTGGACCGCTGGAAAAACCCACTATACCCTGTATCTTAGAAACTGTCTGGTAGTAATCTACGGAAAGCTACTGACATTTTTAGTTTTCTTATAATTTTTATTTTGTGTGAATTTTATTTCTTTTTCAGAAAAATGGTGCTTGATCATCTGAGGAACCTCATGAGAATCCATGAAGGAAGTTCAACAACCGGGTTCAGACCAGGAAGCCGGCAAGCATTTCAGCAGGCCGAAAGATGGGCAACCTCAGGAAGAGAGTTAGACTCTCTTCGGGATTATGAAATAATAACTGGTGACCTACTAACAATGTACCCACGGTCTTTTCAGTGGGAAGGAACCATGCTACTTAGGCTTGAGGAAATTCATAAGGAGCAAATACAAAGGACCATCGATGAAGTCGAAAGGCTCATGGTCTTGAATTATTTGCAAAAGATTCGCCTAGAGCAGAAGGCATCCAAGGACAACTGGGCTAGTACTGCACTAGGACCAGTTAATCATAACATTGATGAGCTGTTAGCAATTCACCAAAAGATGCGATCGATCCAGCAAGGCCATTATTATTAGTGAGTCCCACCATTATAAGGGAATCACATTATTGTGTTTGCTTTCGGTGCCACTACGGTAGTGCGCATCTTTTCTTTTTTCACTGTCACATGGGTTGGCACGAAATGAGTGGTATGCTTTTATATCTTTTGGGCAATTATTGTACTAAAGATGCCCACTAGTTTGCTAAGGACATACCAACTGTGGTAGACGAATAATTGAAATGGACGATGGGGCCCATATGCGCACCCACATTCAATTATCGAGCTCACCAACCGGTAGCGTTCCTTCTATATAAGCAGTAGGATGTTTCACTAAGAGGGCATCACCCAACTTAGTAATCATCTCTTCTTCTCTTGTATCACTTCGTAGATATCAATAAAATTCCCTCATTCTCTTTTCAAAACTTTGGAACCAGTATTCTTTAGTAATCAGAAGTTTCAAAGTCGATCCGATCGTTACTATCCTATTCTGGTATCAGAGCGAGGTTTGTTTTCTTAATATTATGGCTTTCTAATTTCCTAATTATTCTGGGTAGACACCTAGGGGGAGATTATGCCAAACTAATAAAAATTGTTTAAATTAATCAACCAGAAAACGTCAGTTAAAAGTGAAATTTTAAGGAACCAAAAGAATCATCCTGCCGTACAGTACCTAGGAAAAAGGGGAAGATCGCGGGTAAACACGATGATGTGAGGTTATAACCAAAGTAAACCAACTTAAAATTGGCAAAGTAAAGGAAGATTAATTAATAATCTGGGTACACAGTTTTGGGTACACATAGCAGAAAATTTTACTCAAAGTGGCAAAATCATAAGAGTGACCACATTTTTGGATGGCAAAAACAGAAGGTTTAACTTTCGGGTGGCAATTGCTAGATTTCACAAATTTTGGGTGACACAAAAAAAATTATCCCTATATATTATTTTCGAGTTTTTATATATTGTTAGTGTTATTCTATTTTGATAGCTCTTGCTTACTAATAGCAATTATTAACATTTGGTTGGGGGTCTTATTTGGATGGGATAGTTGCTTGTGTTTGTGGTTCGTGAAAAAAGTTTTAATTTGTGACTATTTTGATAGCACTTGCTTACCTCAAGTTTTAATTTCCTTTAATCAAGTTCTTACCGCCATCTCCAAAAAAATGTGTCAAAAAAAATGCTTGTTGAAAAGGTTTTTCGTACAAAAACTAAAAAGTCACCTGATGCTATCATTTAAGAAGCTATGGAAATAAGTAGCATTCATTTAAATTTTTGACACGCTGTGATGAGTACATTGATTCTACATTACCATGTCTCTATTTTGGGAATTCAAAACGCAGAAAAAAAGCAAAATTCAATGAATTGTAACAGTACATTCATTTAAAACGCAGAAAAAGTCAATGTTTTGAGCGATGTCTCTTGGAATTTCCATGTCTACTCTACATCGGCATACGGGACAAGTGAGGTTTGTTCGCAGCCATGCCATGAGACACTCCTTGTGGAAACAGTGATTGTGCCCTCTTGCAAACAATTCCTTGCAAATTGGACTAAGTAAGTCACCTCCAACAACATCCTTGTCATAAAGGAATGTTGGAATTAATGGACGCAATATCAAGTGATTGTGCCACATTGGTGTTTGGTGGTTCCCGTGGCTCGGCTTGTCTTGTTTGCTGTTGTGCTGCAGCAACAGTGGCAGTGGCTTGGTTTCTGTTTCGACGACGAAGTTGATCTATCTTCTCCATTATTCTAACAAATAGCTTTAATAAGAGGCTTGATAAGCGGATTAGGCCAAGGACACTTACAGGGACGATTATAGGGGAAAAAAAGTGGAGCCAGAATGGCTCCGTTTGGATGCCTTGAGAATAAGGTAGGAAGAAGGAAGAAGGGAAGAAATTTATTGGGAAGAGGTAAATTTATTGGGAAGTGTGTAACTTTTGTGAAGAGTTTGGATAGTTAGAAATAAATTTATTGGTAAAAAATGGTTATTCCTTATTACTTATTCCGGAAAGAAGCCATCCAAACGGAGCCAATAGTACTACGCCCTCATGATCTGCCCATACGTACCATCCAACGAAGTCCACTATAAAACTAAGAACAAAAAGAATAATAGTTAGCCACAAGGTCCATTGCCTTTCTTCATACCAATACCACAAGTTTTCCAAACAGTCTTTCATATTCGGTACCTTCTGTGTGAAATCAACTTAAAAATTTATTTCATTATCCTGTTTTGGTAGGAAAGAATTGAGGAAGAAATGTAGACAAGGGGAGAGGTTTTCGGTTAGCATGTTCATTTTTCTTTTTCTTTTTCTCTCTATATATATAGATCTAGAGAAAGAGAGTCAATGCTAATGTTCAAGACTTGGTAGAAATTTGGCATCAACAGCGAGAATGTTCTTTCCAAGAAAAACAAAATGTTTCTATTATTTTAATATGGCAACTTGGATTCAAAAACTTCAACGACATATCATATATGGGTCCAACGTTAAAGTTTAACTGTTGGTTATAATATTTCAAACTCCATGTAAAATATTCACAGTTGAAATAAACATTCCGAGTATTGTGTAAATTTTATTCTAAAACTAGTCTTTTTTTTTTTCTTTCTCATAATCTCTTATTTTTATCAATCGTTAGCCTCCATAACATCTAGATTATGCCGAGCACTTCAGACATGACTCCTTGCTTGAACCTTTAATTACTATCAAATTGTGATTTAATCCATTTTATTTTTTTTCATTTTAAAAAGAGACTTCTATTTTCATTTTATAATATAAAAGCGTTCTGGCGGGCCCAATATCTGTTACAAGTTCCCACATATTAAGCTCAGCCGTTTAGTAAGTAAAATTTTGAGATGGACTCTTCCAACGTAAAAAAAAGGCATTGAATCACTAATCAGAGGTTTGTACTTGTAATTCTTATTGCTTTCCACTGCTTCATGAAGCAAAAAAGTCACACTCTGTTTTTTTGTTTTCAATTTTAATAAATACAGTACACATTAAGGGGTCGTTTGGCAACATCAAAGTTTAGTGGGATCAAGGGTTAAAGTTAGCATTTTGGGATTAGTGTTTGAGGTTAAAGTTAATAAAAGTTAGTACTAACTTAAAGTTAGTAATTGTTGTTTGGCATGATAAGTTAAAGTTAGTGATCAAAGTGAATACATTTAATTATAACATTCATTTTAATCTAGACATTTTAGAATTCGAAAATTTTAAATCTTGATATTTTTAAAAGATGAAAATTTAAATTTTAAATTTTAAAATTTGAAACTTTGAAAATTTGAAATTTGAAATTTGAAATTTTGAATTTTGAAATTTGAATTTTGAATTTTGAAATTTTGAAATTTGAAATTTGAAATTTTGAAATTTGAAATTTGAAATTTTGAAATTTGAATTTTGAAATTTGAAATTTGAAATTTTGAAATTTGAAATTTTGAAATTTGAAATTTGAAATTTTGAAATTTTGAAATTTTGAAATTTGAAATTTGAAATTTTGAAATTTGAAATTTGAAATTTTGAAATTTGAAATTTGAAATTTTGAATTTTGAATTTTGAAATTTTGAAATTTAAAATTTGAAATTTGAAATTTTGAAATTTAAAATTTGAAATTTTCAAATTTTAAAGTTTCTTCTCAAGGTTTTTCTCTTTAGATACGATATAATTTTTTTTTGGGTGTTTGAGAAAAGCTTAAATATATGGCCAAGTTAGGAAGTTAGTGCTAATCCCGTTGACCCCAAAGTTGTTTGGCGATGCAAGCCATGTAGGTTAGCTCGTTGACCCAAAAGTCAAGCTAAACTTGGCAATACCAAACGAGCCCTAATTGAAGCTGACCGAACAATCTGAAGTCGGACTTCGCCTCCCTCAAACTTCCTTGGAGCTAGCTAAGGGCTCGTTTGGTAATGCCAAGTTTAGCTTGACTTTTGGGTCAACGAGCTAACCTACATGTCTTGCATTGCCAAACAACTTTGGGGTCAACGGAATTAGCACTACCTCCCTAACTTGACCATTTCATATTTGTGCGTTTCTCAAACACCAAAAAAAATTTTTATATCGTATTTGAAGAGAAAAATCTTGAGAAGAAACTTTAAAATTTAAAATTTCAAAATTTCAAATTTCAAATTTCAATATTTCAAAATTTAAATTTCAAAATTTCAAATTTTCAAATTTCAAATTTTCAAATTTCAATTTTCAAATTTCAAATTTCAAATTTTCAAATTTCAAATTTTCAAATTTCAAATTTCAAATTTTCAAATTTCAAATTTTCAAATTTTCAAATTTTCAAATTTCAAATTTTCAAATTTCAATTTTTCAAATTTTCAAATTTTCAAATTTCAAATTTTCAAATTTCAATTTTTCAAAGTTTTTAAAATTTCAAATTTTGAAAATATCAAGATTTAAAATTTTCGAATTCTAAAATGTCTAGATTAAAATGAATATTACAAGTGAATGTATTCACTTTGATCACTAACTTTAACTTATCATGCCAAACAACAATTACTAACTTTAAGTTAGTATTAACTTTTATTAACTTTAATCTCAAACACTAATCCCAAAATGCTAACTTTAACCCTTGATCCCACTAAACTTTGATGTTGCCAAACAACCCCTAAATGGACAGGATTCTCCCTGGCTACATCATTTCAATAATATACACATAAGAATTAACATGTTTGGAATCCTTAGAATAAGCCTTATTCTAAAATAGCTTATTTTGAAAGGTGCCAAACACTACTTGGAACTAGCTGAATAGCTTATTCAGCTTCCTTATTCTAGTTCCAAGAAAAAGTCGGAACTAGGCTAAACTGTGCTCCCGTGAATGTATTTAGTATTAAAATATTCCTTCGTCAATGATAAAAAATAGAGAAACGGAGAGAGAGAAACTATTTTCAATTCATTCTAACCGTTGCTCATCTCCTCCATTATTGCGATTACCTACCTTAGAGGTGGCGCACTCCTCTTCAGATCTACGCCGATCTGAGGAGAAATCAGCAAACTGGTTGGCAGTGACTAGTTCACCGTCGATATCCGATTCAATAGAGCTTCGTTTTATAAGGTAAGCCTCTCCTTTCAATCGCCGATCTAGTTGAACAATTTTGTTTCTTTCTCGATCTCGATTCAATCTTCTATTGCCAACTCCCAATTTTATTGCACAAGTTAATCGGCGATCTCGATTGAATCAACATGCTTTTCTCGATCTCGATTGATATTCTGATTTTTTTTCCTTTCACCTTCGATCGCCGATTATTTCACTTTCTCGATCTCGATTGATTTGACCAACACCCACTTTTACCTCCGATTATTTACCAGTAGTTACTGCAATCCTCGATTGAGAGCAACCATGCTCCTCTCTAAAACCCTAGTCACTCGTCATGGTGGTGAGGTGTTGTGCCTCTCCAGAGCATAATAATCGCATTTTTTTTTCTGTGTTTTGTGAAATCCTGATTTAAGCTATATAGATAAGGTTCTTTTAAGATGGTGTCGTTATTGTGTATAATATATGTACTCGCTTGTGTTTGTTGGGAGCATTTTAGGAGCTTTAGTGATTCAATTGCATATGTACTCACTTAATCGTAGCAAAACTTTCACCTTCGTAGCAATCCTCGATTATTTACCAGTGGTTAACTTGTCCGATTAAAAACAGAGTGCTTGTCCGATTATTTGGGTTTTCTTTCTCTGACAAACATTTTATTTTGCTATGCAGGTTGTGACATCACCTAATATTGCTTGACGAGTGTGCATAAGAAGGTAATTTACATTCACTGTCCCTTTATTTCTTTTCTTCTTTCATTGGCTTTTAGGTCAATTTGTACTAGACAATTTTAAGTAATGCTCTAACTCAATCCATAGTAATGTTGGTACTTGTCAGTTATTGTATTAATCAACCCTAATATTAGTGGTTGTTGATCTCATTATTTTGAATTAGCTAAGTTCTTGGTACAAGCATGTTGTAAACCTAACTACTAAACCTTCCTTTAGTTCAACGGATATGTCTCGCAAAGAGAAATCAACCGCTTCATTTGGTTCTAAAAAACAAACAATAAGGGGTTCTAATTGGGGGGAGCAAGAAACTGACGATCTACTAGATGCGGCTCAGGATGTACAAACAAGAAAATCAAAATATGGATTCAACTTCAAGGATTCAGAAGTTAAAGAGATTTATGAGATATATTCAAAGAAGATGGGTCCAGATGGGTTAAAATGGGTGGACATGGATTCAACTCGCAAACCGCCTAATATAGGATTTCGACTGAAAGTCCTCAGGCGGGAGTTCCTTGTATGCCATGAGCTAGCTACACAAAGTGGTTGGAATTGGAATGAAGCTAAACATCAACCTTTAGCGCCAAATGACGCAGAACTAATTAATGCCATTGAGGTTAGAGATGTTTTTTTTTAATAATTTCATAGATTTAGTTGCATTAAACATTCTGCAAATCATTGAGTAGTGCTTTACTTTTCAACTACAGACAAAAGGAGAGAAAGCAAAGTGGTTACGTGAAAAGAAATTTCCATGGTACAAAAAGATGGAGAAGATGTTTGGGGGCCAGTCAGCTAGAGGAGAAAGATTGAAGAATACAGAAGATGAACCTCAACCTCTCATGTTGCTCCTTCCAGGGAAACCAAGTGTGCCTACAAGTGAGCAAGGCAGTTCAGATGAACATGATGAATTTTCAATTGACAATGATTCCATGGAATCAGCTAGGCATGGCAAGGCTTATGCTGGCTCATCTTCCAAACAAGGGGCTAGTTTCATCTTCCAAACAAGGGGCTAATTAATCTGTCGCTCCAAAAATTCTGAAACTTTTACATGAGGTGTGTCATATCATGTTTCATCTACAGTTAAATTTTCATTTGATTCCGTTCAACCTTTCATGAAATAAAAATAGTTTTGCAAACTGTCCAGAAAGCCTTCTTGCTGGTACCAAAAAATCATTAGGGAACTTTTTAACTGTGTAATAGCATTTAAAATGAAACATCTCCTGTAAACTTCATATCTGCATATTTGCCTAAAAAACGTGGTTGATATTGAAATGTTATTCATTTGCACTCACTTTCAGTTGAATATGTTACTGTCTTCATTTTTTTCTGCACAAACCTACTTAACAAATTAATGGAAAAATTATACTATAATTCATGTAGGATGCGTTGGGTGCAATTGATGGAACACATATCAACGCATTTCCGGATTATGATGAAACCTTCAAGGAACGCTGGCGGGATAGGAAGGGAAATATGTCACAAAATGTTATGGCGGTGGTGGACTTTGATGGCAACTTCTTATACGTAGTTGCAGGTTGGGAGGGGTCAGCTCACGACAATTTAGTATTGCGCAAAGCCATTGAAAGAGGAGGGTTCAAGGTCCCACCGAGTCGGTACTATTTGGTCGATGGAGGATATGCAAATACTCCTCAATTCCTAAGCCCCTACCGTGGTAAGACATATCACTTGGCACAATTTAGCACACGAAGTCGTGAAAATCGATATGATTGTGCAGAAGAATTATATAACCATCGACATGCACAATTGAGAAATATTGTTGAGAAGACATTTGGCATACTTAAGGGTCGCTTTAAAATTTGTAAGGAAATGCACAGATATAAGTATGATATCCAAACCGACCTCGTAATTGCATGTTGCATACTCCACAATTTCATCAAGCGTCACCAACATGATAACTCAGATGATGATTTTTCTGATGATGAGGTGGACTCCGACTTCGGCTCGGGAAATGATGGTGTTTCAGAAGAATATAGGGGCACTGATACACAAGTTGGAGGTGCAATGAGAGATAAGATTAGAGATATGCTTTGGGATAATAGATGAAATCATGTTTTCATGTTGCTTGTTTCAAATATAGAGTCCATTAGAGACAGTCTGCATGTTTTCCTGTCTATTGTAAGAGTTATTAATTTGTTTCAATCATGCTTTCATTCGAGACAGTTTGCAATTTGTGTATTTGATTTGGTATTGGATTGTAAATACTGAGAGGATTCAGTATTGATATATTTTATTGTGGATTTGGTATTGGATTGCAATTTAGCTTTTAGTATTGATATATTTCGAATGAACTCCATTAGCAAGTTTCTATCGCAATTTATAGTTCTTTTTATTGCAATTAGTGGTACAACAAATACAAAGGATAGAGGTGTTTATAGTTGCTTTTTTTTTTATATCTGGCGTAACCTGTCGTAACCAACAGTTAGGTGGCGCCAAAAAAAAAAGAATAGAAAGGAAGTTCCATCCAAACAACAAATTATTATATTTTAATATTGTTTCCCTTGTTCTTATTCCTTGTGAACCATCCAAACAACATGCTCAATTAGTAGAATAAGCAATTCTTCACCATCTCTTATTCAACATCCTTATTCAAAAACAAGCTATTCTATTCTTATTCACCACACTTCCAAACACACCCATAAGAAACAGCTACTGAGAAAAGAGGAAAAGTGCAATTTATCATATATATTTAAAGTAAAATATAAAGAGTTTAAAAAAAAGGACAAAAATTGTTACAAACTTGCCATAAGAAATAAGAATGGATATCTGGTTACCCTCGTTCGGAATATGAATTTGGCTGAGGCCGACACATGCCAAACCATGTTCAGGCCATCTGTATAGGAGTATAGGAGTAACAACCCGGCGACACTATTGCGTCCCTTCCTACAACCACGGTCCAAGGTCCTGTACAGACAGGCTACGACCGCGGCTCCCCAATTGTACGTTGGAGGATGAACCAAGTCTTCTAAAAACTACAAGTACAGGACACTGTTGCCCTTCTACAATTTATTATGATTCTACGTTTAATCATCGAGGAATAGGGAAGAATAGTCTATTCCGGACGGAAAATTTATAAAAAGTGAAATTTTAGAAAGAGTGAGAAGAGTGTTATTTCGAGAATAAAAAATATTGTTTGGATGATGTGTTAGAAATAAAGAATTAAGGAGTTGTATTAAAATAATAATTTTTGGATGATTCCCGCAGGGACGAAGCCAGCACAGGGGCCATGGAGTGCCTGGCCCACGCATGATTTTGAAAAAAAATTTACCGACTATTAAAAAAGATGCTTAGTATATGGGATTTTATGATCAGGGCTCCCAACAAAAATAATGTCCAACAGTTTTTTTTCCCTCCGTTAGTGTAAATGTTGAAATCGGAAAAACCTATTCACATCTTGAAATCGGAACAACCCTCTTTGACTCTCAATCGGAAAAAAAAAAGAAAAGTTCACCCTTAATTCTGCTCAAATTTAGTGAAATCCGAGGCTTCGCGGTATATATAATCTATTAGTTAGGTAATTTTAGTTTTTTGGTCTAATTTTTTTAAGTATCGTTTCACATATCATTTGAGAGCATTTTGTTCTAGGTTTCAGGAATGAGATATCGAGTTATGTAGCGAACTTAAATTCTTAAAATGTTAATAGATCGTTGTTGAGAAATAAAATCTAACTTTGGTTTTTGGAAGCAGTTATTAGAGTTGTACTTATGGCCTTATGCGTTATGTACTTATGTGATTCATCTGATGGTTGAATTTTGAATTTTTTAATTTTAGTCAATTTACACAACTAGTATTTATTAATATGAAATTACTATTGTCAATTTACGCAACTAGTATTTATTAATATGGAATTACTCATGATTATATGATTGTTTATATTGAGAAGAAACTTGCTAGGGCCCGTTTGGATTGCTTAGGAATTTGGAGAGTTTCCTATTTCTAGGCATAAATTTATTGAGAAGTGTGTAACTTTGTGAATAGTTTGGACTATTTATAATAAATTTATGCCTAGGAATAAGAAAATTTCCAAATTCTCACTTCAAACCAAACGGCCCCTAAGAACTTTTGATGAGATATAAATTTGTGGGGCTGTTTGGATCACATGAGAATATGAGTAATATTTTCTATTCCTAGGCATAAATTTATTATAAACAATCCAAATTCTTCACAAAATTACACACTTCCCAATACTTTATGCCTATTGTTGTCCCTAAGGGGAAAATTACACACTTCCTATAAAACTCAAAGAAGATTGTTAAATGCCAAATGATATTGTTTTGTAATCGACAAACCTAGAGACGTTTAGTACAACACCTATGAATAGAAAATTTCTCTTATTCCCATGTGATCCAAACAGAGGTTCTCGTAGGGCTAAATTAATATTAACAGATCGGTGTAACTTTATAGATAATATAGTAGAAATATGATGTATCTTTCGTTGAACTATGATTTTATTAGAATTCTGATGTAATAGAAATATATAATTTTTGGATGTAATAGAAATCCGATGTAAATTTTTGAGATAAAAAATTGACCGTAAGCTCTTAGTCCATTTGAAGTCAAATTGACTTAATTTCTTTTAATTTAAAGTTCATTTGTACATGCCCTCACAGCTAACTTCATATTGGTATAATGGTATAATGGTATGGCATCATAATAATGTAATGATTAATGAAGAGCCTAATTAAAATGAAAATTGAAAAGGCAGTAATTGGATTAATATCTAGGAAAAGTTTCAAATGTTAATATGTCATAATCAATGTTAAAATTGTAATCACATCTTCATAACTTCATTACTGATTCTGCAATAACTGAACGTGTCTTTTCACTTTTCAGCAATCAAATTTATCAAGACTAGACTACGAAATAAAATGGGAGACGACTTCTTTCAAAGCTACATGATAATGTATATTGAGAAGAAAATTTCTAAGAAGTTTACTGCTAATGAAATTATAGATATGTATGATTTTTTACGTAATCGTAGAGCTAAATTAGAATGAATAGAGATACATATCTATTAACTATGTATTAGAAATCTGATGTAACTTTTTGGTTTTGATACATATCTAATGTAATTTTTTGTTTTAATACATATCTAAATATCTGATATAACTTTTTCTTTGAATTATGCTTATAATTAGTGATTGTTATTTACTTATTTGTAAGTACTTTTTATTATTTAATATTCTTCATATATTTTTTTTTTCTACTACTAATTGTTAGTTGTGATATTAGAATGGAATTCTAGATTTTGATTAAGGAAGGCATGCATTGAATCTGTTATCAAGGTTTGTGCTATGTACTTCTTATAATGAATTATGAAATGATAATTAGTAAATAACTTCTTAATCTTTTTTTTGGTGTTTTTTCTAGTGGCATTTTCCCTTGAATGGTTGCTCTGCTAATTAAGAGCTTAAAATTACCGATACTAGCTCAGTATCATTTCTATATTGATTGCTGGCACGCTAAGAAAAAGATTGACATCACAAACCAACCATGATTAGTCCTTCAAACCTTGGCCTACTCCATGTCTAAATCCTGGTTCCGCCCCTGGATCTCACATTCAGCGTCGTCGAGCTTCGCTTCTCACCCAGATCGTAGTGATGGTTTGTGCCATGTCCGGAGTGTGGTTTAACTGTTTAAGAAGCTTGTGAGCAGAACAAAGAGGAATCCAGAGAGAGTGTTCTATAGATGCATCAACTAGGTAAAATTGAGGTTTTATTTGATTCCTCGTTCTTCCAGTGAAAATCGAATCTTCTGACAAAGCTTTCATTTGGCCTTTTTCCATACGTTGATTGGGTGTTTTCTTTGAATCGTTAGAAATTGAGGTAGTATTTTCTTTTGATTCTTTGTGTATTGAGAATTTCTAATTGGGTTTACATCTGTATTGCTTATTGGTTGGGAGAGAGTACCAGTAATTGTCACACCCCGAGTCACTTTTAGGTAACTCGCGAGTGTATTTTGACAACCCGCCGTGCATTTTTACGCAAGACGAAATACATCACATACACTATCAATAATCACACAATTAAAATGCCACAAGACTTTATATATTCATTAATAATAGAATTCAACAAACGACAAAGACTGACATGGTCAGTTTAACACACGACTCCCATGCTAGTTCGATGTATCAATACAAACATGACAGCATAAAAATAAAACAAACAGTGGCATTTATTTGACCCGCTTGTTCGACTCGCTATTCTTGTAGAAGGTCTGTAACGTCATCCTTAATACCTGGAACTCACATAAAAAGTGAAACGGGTGAGAGATCAGACAGTCTCTCGGTGCAGTATTCAGTTCCAGCCCGAATATCGTAAAATCTTCCTAGTGGAATTCTTCAAATACCAACATTGAAAGAATAAAGTATACTAATACAATTATATTGCCATGCAAGTATTGATGCAATGCGTTTATTCAATTTTCATTTATCCCATTATCATTTTTTACTTCCACTTTATCATGTATCACATTTTCGAATTCAGTAATCACAATCACTTATAAATAGATAACACGTCCACATACCAAAGCCACATAGGTCAGCCTCACATCTCTTAACCCCTTACCCGTTGCAATTGGGCCACATAGGGGGTAGTATGCTAGTACTAGAACACTCCATAGGTCTGCCTTACTTGATAATACGGTTACTATTTCACACTTTAAAAGATCATTCATTTGCACAATTTAATTGATATCATTATATTTTAATGCCATGCGTCAAGTCAATTTTAATGAACAATTGAAAATCTTAACATTCATGTTCTAGTCCTCTTGAGAGAACATGAACCAAAGTCAAATCAGGATGTCTGATGTAACATGTCATTTCAGCAACTGAATATAATTGCAAAATGAACAATGAAATATGAAATAGATTTAAGAAACTCCAGGAACCTGCACTTGACAAGAAGGCGAACTCACTGACGATCGTCCAAACTAAGTACCGAGCACTACGATCCTCAAATGCCTGATCATTTACCTCTAGTATCATTAATTAAGTAATATTTAATTTAGTATTAATTAATCCTCCAATGTATGTCACTAATCCAAATTCCAGACTAAGATAATAAATATCAGATTAAACCTTATCCAAAATTGTCAAATAAAAAGAAAATTCAGAAATATGATTAATAATAATGTGAATATTAATATAGTTTTGACAATAGACTTATGTAAAGATTAGAGAACTTCTAATTGAAATTATATTAAGAATCTTAAGAGGTGCGCCTAATTCAATTTAACATTTTAATAAAGGAATAAATAATCAGCACAAGGACACCGTACTATGCATGACTAAAATAATGTATTAAAATAATAAATATTCAAAATAAAGTACTAAAATATGATAAGAAAGAGAATCGGAAATTTGACAAAGAAATTTAAATGCACCGTTCCAAGGTTTGACTAAAATATATATATTCAACATGCATTATAGAAAAGTAGTGTCTAATATATACGTTGTATATACTTCTAAATTATATGAGACACTTACTACATGTTAAAAGTAATTAATAAGAAAGATAGGTTTGTACGGTTATAATTCGAATATAGAACATGAAATGGAAATTAAATCAAAAGGTGCTACTCATTTTAATAAAAGATCGACGAAAGATTTTTATCAATGGGTGCGTTTGGATGAGAGAAGAAGAAGAGGAAGAAGGAAGATGGGAAGAAAAAAAATTATAAACAATCCAAACTCTTCACAAAGTTACACACTTTCCAATACTTCTTCCCACTTCTTTCCTTCTTCCCTTCTTCCCACACCTATCCAAACGCACCCAATGATAAATATATACTGTCGAGAGAGAATTGAAAAAATGGTATATGATGGACAAATTTCGGTGTAGCAATCCAATCAATAACAAAATTAGAAAGAAAGAGTAATGGAGTTTACCACTCAGACAAAGAGCAAAATCTGGGTGCCAACTTCAGTATGAACTCCAAAATGAAGGAAATAGTAATTAGTAGAGAGCAGAACGAAATAGATAATACACAGAACTTGGAGCCAGAAAAATGAAATTGGAAAAGAAGAAGAATAAGTAAATGTATCAAGTGAAGGGGGAAGACAAGCAAAATTTACACAGAACTGGTTACAATATAAGCGTAATTGTGAGATACTTATTTCTTAATTGGGCTGAGAAGGACTCTAATCTGGTTACAATATGCATGCCAAATAATAGTATACAAGTGAAGGGGGTATTTATTATATGTGCAAGGGGTATTTTAGGAATAGTTGGACTTTTGGACTTTTAAAAATGAAATGACAGTATGATTTATCATACTTTGAAATTAAATGATAGTAATGGTCTTCTTTTTTTTTGTTTTATTTTGCTTTCAATGATATATTTGTTCATAAAAGAAATTTTTATAATTTTGACAGTAGGTGGAAAAAAATCTGAAATAAGGGTGAGATTGATTTTTAGAGTTCGTACAGGTCGGTATCAGTATTAAATTGGATACTGGTATGTTTTTGTTGTGAACCAGGGATCTGTTTTAAGAAAAGTTCTTGTGTAGGGTATTAATTTCCAGGTAAAAGAGTTTTCAAGGACCCATTAGTAAACTTGTTTGAACTAGTCAAGCACCTCTGTGTGAATTTTTGTAATGGTGGGTCATTAGTTTATACATAGTAGGCTATGTTTGGCTACTGAGAAAACTATTTGAACCGTTACAAAACCCCAAAAAACAATTAATTTAATTAAAATATGGCAAAATTGGAATACCATCGTAATCATCAGTACCAAATTTTCTGAAATCTTCACTACCAATTTTTAATCCTTTATACAGTGAGATAGTACTGAAATTCAGTTCTTCAAAAAAACTTGTTCAGTGTTGTTGCATTCCCCCTTTTAATTAATATAATTTTTTTGTTTAACCAGGTTGATCTAATTTTTTTTCCATTATTTTCCCTACAGAATACTAGGTGCAATTTTTGGAAGTGGGACAATGATTATTTGCGTTATATAACAAATGCAAATATTGTTGTTCCAACTATTGAATCTGACCTAGTTCATAGACTCCAAAGGCTCGAAGCTCAACTGGATTCTCTGACACATGAATTCAAGAAAAAATGTGAAGATGATGAGGAGCAAATTAAAGGTTTGGTTGCATCATTAGATAATTTTAGAATGTTTAATTGTATGAGTTTCACTGTGCTTGTCACTCTTGTAATTCTGGTGATTTCTATAGGAACACTTCACAAGTAATAGTGTAAGGTTCACAATGTAGGATTACCTTACATTAACTAATGGCAACACATTTTGAATGTATGACTCTATTTTGACACTCTTTTTTTACTATAGTTTGACACTCTTTTATGACTCTATTTTGAATGATTTACAAACATATGATGGTCTATCTTGTAATTTTTTTTTTTTGTACACATAGCTGGAAATGTGAAGACTTCTACAATTTTTTTTAGATTGCTGGGCAGCGGAAGATTTCTATAATTATGTTTGATATTTGCCAAAATATGAATGATCTAGAGCCAAGCTTTCAAGTCCACATGAGAATATGTTTGGAGCCATGAAAAAGGCATAAAGACAGCATAAATTAAAAAATCGATTAAAAAAAATATTTATAACATGTATATGGCCATAACAATTACTAACCACATTGTTCAAATTGGTCCGAAACTCCTCACAGTTACAAAGATAGCATTTGAACCCTGTATTGTTTTTTAAAATACAATTATATTGAAATGGAAAGCCAGTAGAAGATGAGTTCGTATTGTGATCTGGAATGTACACAGATCGAAGAGGTGCTGCACTGATTGAGCTTGCAGTTTAGACATGCATAAAATGTTTTCCAGCACTTGCTAACAGATTTATTAATCCACAAACTTCTGTTATTCAATAGAAGATACACCACGTGAATCAATTTCGTTCATTTAATTCAGAAGAGAAAACAAATTTTTAAGAGGAATGAAGATACACCAGGTGGTACAAAGAAGCACTAAATTATTAATATATCAAAGTACCACAATTTGGTTAAAATAAAATATATATTACTAGTGTCATTCACCAAAATCAAAGAAAGCAAAGGATCAGCCTAAATTGAAACTAACACATAGTACCACATATTACCCAGTCTTTTTTAATAAAGTAGAACAATTCTAACTAATGCAAATCTTAACCAACATAGTTTAAGTTAAACATCGGTTTATGTTAGGCATTTTGTCTCATTTGCCAAAGAGAATTCTTAATATGCTCACGCAAGTTTGCTCCTTTAACTTGTGAACCTTTAGTCCCTTGTGTGGTCCGAAATAAACCCTCATCTGACACATTGTTAAGTCTATTATGATGTTTGATAAAATTATGAAGAGTGCAACATGCGCCCACAATTTTGATTTGAATGTCAAAATCAAATGGCGCCATATCTTTCAAGATATGGAACTGACCCTTGACATCGTCAAAGGTTCTTTCAACAATATTTCTTAATTGAGCATGTCGATGATTAAATAACTCTTCTGGTTTGTCATATCGATACTCGGTTCGACCATGAGCTCGATCACGGAACGTTCCCAAATGATAACAAATCCTACGATATGGTGCGAGGAATTGCGGTGTGTTCACATAACTGGCATCGACTAAATAATATTTTCCACGAGGAACGTATAATCTTCCCCTTTGAAGTGCAGAATGCAATATCGTGTTATCATGCGCAGATCCCTCCCACCCAGCAACTACAGCTAAAAAATTACCATCAAAGTCAACGGCTGCCATTACGTTTTGTGTGTATCCTCGCCTTCTATTTACAAATCTTTCCTTGAACTTGTCCTTGATGTTTGGATGTGCCCGTATGTGTGTTCCATCAATTGCTCCGATAGCATCCTACAAATGATATCAGAAATGTGACATTTTAAACAACTTACAATACATGAGCAAATCACAAATTTCGTTTTTTAAGTCCTGAATAATTTTCCATAAAAGGAAAAATATAAATAATTCAAAAACAGCGATTTCATTTTTAATAAGATGTTTTCCAATTTGATAAAGATCACATTATTATTAAAATAATGCTATTTTTTTCGTTATTTAATTAATACTTTCATTCTAAATTTGTTCTTAATTTAAAACTCAAGTATCGTTCATTTAACACCTTAACAGTACCACAGGGTGTTCGATAGTGCATTACCTTAAACAAACCAAATTGTGTTCCATCTGCAAGCATAGGGTGTGTTGGGGTTTTTGAGTTTGGTTGTTTTATATAATCAGAAGATAATTTCACCACAAAGTGTAGCACATTGCGGATACATCTCCATACTGTCTCGACTGAATGTTGGAAATCCTCTCCAATTTTACGCAATTTGCTTGCTTGCCCCAATAATTGCAAGAACATCCCCACTTGCTCTTCAATTTTGACCTCACCATTACATTGCAATCCCTTTGATTTCAACTCGTTGCATAGAGTGTTGAAGTTATCTGTGGTCATCCGATAGTTGTCGTAGCAACATTCGTCGTGACCTTGTAGTTGATCCGTAATCATTTCAGCTCCACTCATTGGTCTATCATTCTTCACTTCTCTCCACTCAAGCATGCATGCTCTAATTCCGTCACGCCTTCTAATACTTTGTTGCATAAGCAACAAGCCAGCCAGTTGCATTTGTTCTTGTTGCATTTCCTCGTCTGAATCGGAATCCATCTTACGTGCTCAGTTGTCACCAATTTAACCTTCGAAAATAAAATTATCATTTCCATTAGAAATCTGAAAAAGTATTATAGCAACCAATATTGTATTACCAACATAAATTTATCAAATATAACAAGTTTAATTTAGCTAACTTTCCTAAATTTAAAATCTTCAATTTAACTAATTAAAACAAGTCTTTATCAGTACAGAAAAACCTAAACAAGCTCGAATGCTTATTAAACATCCTAAACAAAGCAAATTTAACAGTACAGTACAAATTACAACGGTTATTACACTACAAAAACAGCAATACATCAGTGAGGTGGTGGTGGACGATATTGGTTAACAAAATTCATGAAATAGGTATCATTATGACCAAAAGAGGGATTGGTTTGTTGGTTAGGAAAAGGTTGACTGGCGAAATCGACTGTATGAAAATTCCTCTTGATCCAAACATTCACATCGTCATCTCTGCCACGAATCCAAACATTTCTAGCAGTAGAATCAGTGAAGCGTTCTAAAATGTCAACCCGTAGTTCTCCCTCTATCTCTGTCATTTTATCCAGCCTCTCTATGCAACGGTTCATTTCATCGTCTGTTTTAGTTAGTTTGCTTTCAGCCACACTCAACTGACCCTGAATATAGAAACCAACTGTGAATTTAATGCAAAAGTGTGCTCATCGTTGTCTGCCACACTTTTAAACAGCCGTGTTCTGACATTCAATGTATCTTTAATTTTCTTTTCCCTCGATACAGAAGGTCCAGCCCCATCACTGCTTTTACGCTTGACTGAACCTGAGCTCCTACTAGTAGGCATGGTGTTGTCAGAGCCTTGTTGACCAACATCATGATTGAAGTGAACATCATGTTCAGCTTCCTGAGTGAAGTCAAAATATGCTGCATTAGGGTATGGGTCTTCAGCCTCATCTACCTGTATACGACCCCCTACCGGTCCTCGAACATCTGGAGTATCAGAACTACCAGATCCTTCCTCATCCCTACCCCTCTCTGCATCAGTTCTTTCGCCGAATATTTCCTCACCATCCCCATGAATTTGGTAAACCAAGGAAATGGTTGTTTTAAGAATCTAAGCTTCTGTGGATTACTCTGCATTGAAAAATCAGTAATATAGGTCAGAGGAAGTAATACAGTCTTTTACCAAATTGTTTTCTTTTGCACTTCTGGGACTTCCTTTCAGGAATGTATGTTTGAGAAGGTTTACTGCCTTACTGAGAAGGTTTGACCTGGTTAAATTATTTTTTTAATATATTGAAGTTCCTGTCCTATGCGATTCTAGTTGGAACATAGCAGGTGGTACATACAAAGTAAAATGACAAGGTGAAAAAATCAGTGAAGTCTGGTTTAATGTTAAGCTCAATGATGTGCTTAAATTGTGATTTACATAATGCTAAAATTGTGCTTTACATATAACAGCCCTAGCTACAAGTTGTAAGGTTCATGCATTTTAGAATATTTATAATAGAAAAGTCACATTTGGGATGCTTGTCAAAGCTGATTCACAGAAGATGCATTTGTTATTAAGGAGTGTAAGAATTAATAATTGAGGAAGTTCGTCTTGCATCAATTTGAAGAAAACATGCCTGTAAACAGAGGTTGACATATATCTAAAACAATGCACAGAGACCCCCTAAAGTTATGGAAATTTTATAATAGAATGTATGCAAAATGTTTAAACATGTTTAACTTCTAGAAATAAGTACTACAGGCCACTGTATGGATGTAAGAACTTCAAATAGAAGACATTTTGGAAAGTAGATACCTATATGGAGGTTCTTAGTAAAGTTATCCAAGTGCTTCAGGCATTTGGAAAGAAATTCAAAAAGAAATTTGCTATTTGTACATTTATAGACATTTTTCTCTTCCTCAAGAGGAAAGAAACCTTAATTGCAAGAATATGTAATAATTTCCATTTTTTGTATAAAATTTAGAACGCCGCTGTACTAATTATTATATAGGAAAAAAGTAACCAGCAGAATAGGAGTCAGTTCCCTGCTATTTAAACATGAATGTATGCGAAATAAGAACACATTTGCACATATATGAATGCATCTCCCATGTGTATCAGTCACATGAGACGAGGTTTTTGTTTGGATAAAACAGCACCAGAAAAGAGAAATTTAAGTCAATACTATCAAGATTAATATTATTATAATTACAACATCATGTACTTAGTATCCAACTATCCATCATTAGAATAAAAGAAGAATAAATGGGACATATTAAGATAAAAAGTAAAGCAAACTCTCTTGCAAAACAAATAATTAGTGCATGTTTTCCCAAACAAATGATTTATTCTTTTAACTGTAAGTAACACAACCACACTAACACACTAGTCCTCGAATAAAAATAACAGCATCTCTTAAAATAGGAAAAGGAATTCAATGGAACATATGATTTAAAAATAGATGAAAAGAAGAGCCTACAACTATATAGAAGACACTGTGAACTGTGGTTTGTTTTCTATCATCATCATCCCTATCAACACAAAAACCTATTCTCATTCCAATAACAGTACACATACAAAAAAAAATATTAAGTTGGAAGAGGAAGTTGACTGAATGAAGTCTCTTACCCAAAAAGAAATGCTTCAGCTCTAAGGAGGTGATGATCATAAAATTGTGTAATTTGAAGAATCTAAGTGATGATCATGAAATTGTTCATAAACTCAAATATGAATTTACAACAAGTGAGGAACACTATTATTAATGTGTGTGTGTGAACTTTCTCTAGTTTAAGCCAGAGAGATCAATTTTAATATAATTAAACATGATTTTTTTTTTCTCTTACACAGAGGCATTTTCGTATAGAAAAAGAATACATTATTAAACTCTCCATCCTATTATAACGCGTTAAATATACATATTAGTAGAGTTAATAACATCATACCTTAATTATGGCTTCAATCGCTTCACACGGTGCGCTCAATATGTTGGTATTGTAATCCCATTGGTAACCACCGGAAAGGCTTGTGCATTGTTTAGCAGCACTAAATTGGCCCTTCAAATGTTTCACCCTAGTTTTGCAATTTCCTTAGTACGAGTCGAATGGGGGAGCCTTTCTTTGAAAAGTTTATGGATATCACTGTAGTCTTTGAAGTTGATGTTGTTCATGCCACACTGGAGTTTCAGGTCTCCAACAACATCAAGGAGAACGTTTGTCTCCACCTGGGACCAATTGTCAACCCTTTCTCTTTTCTGATGAGTCCCTTCAGTACGATTGGCACTACAACTTGCTCGTCCTTTGTTTTTGGGTGACTTGTGTGAAGTTGGGTTCATTTTTCTTGGGAAAGAAGCATTACAGCAGTTCAATTCTAATCTAACACATTTACTCAGATATGACCAATTGATCGAATTGAACACAACAGCAATCAACTATAAAGCTTTAATTAACTTCAAATGACACAATTAGAATGACACAAAAGCAAATAAAATGACATATCAGTTATAATTAACCTCAAAATGCTAACTAATTGCAATGGCAAAATGGCAGATCAGTTATATCAGACTGCACACTTTTGTAAAAAATAGACCAGTAAATAAAAAGATCAATTGTTAATGACAGACCATTATATATATTTTTTGGACAGTTTGGTAGCGGCTACCCAGAGCAAAAACAGAAAATGAACAGTAACAGCAAAAACAACAGACCAAGAAAACCGTTATATTTAGATGGCGCATTTTAGTTCTTGCATTTGATCTAGTCATTCAATCAAAATATCAAATTGCTGTCGATGAAGGATCTGAGACTGATTAAAAAGTAAGGATAGAGGTTTTACAGCAATGCAGGTCTCAAACGAAGTTGCAGACTTCTCCTCCTGCACCTGACGCCAACGCTTGATTGAAGACCGGAGATCTTAACTGCTGCGGTACCAATTCCGATCAGAAATTTTTCAAAATTACAACGCACACTAAAGATCCAACAAATTGAAGTAAAAAACTACACGAAATTTATCCCAAATAAACGCAATTTGTAACATCTGACGACTTAAAAAAAAAGTTATCTAATCAATCAACTAGGAAGTAAAAAGAGGGACTCACCACTCGCCGATGAACAAAACAATATCGAGACAATCTACAGGAGGGAAGAGAGAATGGAGATGAGCGACACAGTCTTTTTGTTTGGCAGCGAGGCAACACAATCTCCTCTGTCGCATAAGAGGAAAGGAGATCACAGGAGGAACAGTAATAAGTCCGTTGAGAGAGTAATTATTGGTGCTCGCAATAATTGAGGAGAGATGGACGGAGGAAATTTTTTTTTTTTAATTGCGGAAGCCTCTCCTTTCGCAATTCGCAACAACAATAGAAAACATCAAAACCGTATTTAAATTACAATGCACGAAAACATCAGAAGAAGCACAACAATAGAAAATCACAAGTGATGGCCAAATTCAAATTCAAAGGGATGATTTACTTTGAAATCACAAGAATTAGCATTTTCTATTTTGAATTGTAATGCAAAATTTCTATCACAAACCATTGAGAACTCGATTAAATTAAGCCTTACTTCTTATGCAGTCGATCATCAGTTGACAGGACACAAGCTACAAAGGTAGAAAAAAGTAGATTTTTTTTTTAGATAATAATTACGGACTGTTTCACTAATCATTTTTTTTAAGATAAATTGGGTCAACCTCCCAACTTATATTTAAATTAAATGTCTACGAAAGACTTCCCAACTGGATTTCGAACATGCGACCTTTCACTCAAGATGTATTATTTTTTGCCACTAGACCAAGAGTTGGTTCTCCTGTTTCACTAATTATTGACCCATTTTCTGCTGAATAGTAATCTAACACGGCAGACTATGCTTCGCTATGTATTGAAATACTGATTTCTTGACGTTGTAGGATGGGAATTTTGACTAAAGGATTTGTCTGGTCCCGGGAATTTTTTTTTTTTAAATTTGAAAGACAGGTAGGGTTTAAACTCATGTTTGGTGTTGGTGTAGGAAAAGCTTGGGAAGATTTTGAATTTTTGATAAAAGACCTTTTCATTTATAAGTTAGGTTAGGTACAAGACTTGATAAAAACATTTATCTTTTTTCATGTTTGTTTACATACAGTTAGAAATCAATGGGTCACTAGGCTATGGGCTCCAATGCGTTGAGAAGTTCATGCATGCCATTTCATTTATAGGGCTGCATAACATTTAAAACAACCACGAAAACGATCGGTTTCGTCGACCGTTGCGTTTTGAAAATGAAATTGACTACCATTTGCGTTAATCGTTTCGTTCAAAACGAAACGGTCGGAATCACGAAAATACACACGGATGAAACTGCTTCAATCTTTTGTTAACCGTTTCGTTTTTTAAACGCAACTAAAATTTTTAACCATTTCGTTTCGTTTTGGACGAAACGAAATAAAAGAACAGTCGAAACGGTGACTGTTTTCACCCCTGAATCATTTAGAAATCAATGGGTCACTATGTTATGGGCTCGAATGCGTTGAGAAACGCATGCTAATATGCTATATTAAACCAACCAATTAACTGACTGGGTTGCTTAGTGTGTTGGCCCATTAGGCTCTGGTAAAAAGTGGCCGAACCATGCTCGATTGCTACCAATACAACTCCAGCTCAGACTTAGTTTTATTTTCTGAAAGGAAAAACAGAAACAAAGACATATAATATAACATAAAAGCACAAGGGGCATGATTTTCACTTATCCAGTTAGTTTAACGTCTTCATGTACAAGTTTGTAATGCCAAACACATGAAAAAGCTCATAACAAAACTGATAGTTAGTTACTTTAATTCTAGCCCTAGGGCAAAAAAAGAATTGTAAAAGAATTAGGTCAGATTAGTAAAAGCCTGTCTACAAGACTCCTATCCACTCATCTGGTACCATTTTCTCTGAGAAGGGGTTTAACCTTTCGTTTATGCCCCATGCTGTTCACCAGGTCTTTTCGAGTACAAACTGGGAACATATTCACACCCGTCAAATTTAGTCGTCTCATAACATAAGGGAAGCTCAGCTGGTCCCGTGATGTGAATCGAACTACCTCATTGAACCACAGGCACATTAATAAATTAGTCGAAGGTGTGTGCTCTCTCACTATAATTGATGCCTCTGCCAGAGCTGAAAACAAAATAAATAAAGCTGTTTACTTGGGACTTTTATCTGGTTTACAAATGAGTAAGATATTTCTCAAACTTCACCAATTACCAAAATCTTGAAACTTGAAAATATCAATATATCATTAAAAGATGATTTAATTTTCCCCTGGATCATTATTTGATCTTATTTTTTTCATCTAGAAGCACAAACAAGCTATAGCCACCCTGAATAATTATTTGATCCTTTTTTCATCTAGAAGCACAAACATGCTATAGCCATCTAGTCATCCGGTTTAGACTAACAGAACAGATACATACCGGCTCAAATAAAAAGTAAATTCTACAAAACCTTACTACTGTGGATCAGGTTCTTTCATTTAAAATCAGACCAACCAGATTGGAAACAGGTCCTCCAGACAAGGAGAGCAACACATATTTGATTGGCCCTGATCTACTCAACATTTAACCGCCAACAGAAACATATACAATGGATTTGATTTTACTTCCAATCAGTTTAAGGAAAAAGGAATATCACTGGAGCTATGACAAAAATTGAAAGTGTGCGAGTTACTAGCAAATAACGTGAAATTGCAAAACTAACCTTTTTTGCCATTAAAACGTTTATCTTCTGGTATACCATCCAACCTGTACTGTCGTAACTGCACCTCAACCTCTTCTGGCGTTGCCTTATTTTTTCTGACAATTGCTTTGGCTTCATCATACAAGTTACTTCGGGCCCCGTGCTCGGAGATTGCGAGCACAGATCCAGTGCGCCAGAGAAGTGCTTCAAGAACCCCTAGCGGGTCTCGCCTAAACTGGGATTTCGAGTCAACCCAGATTGAGTATCTAGCCTCTGGAAATAGCCGGTGACTCAGCATCTGTTCACATAAAGAGATATCCTTTTTTTTTTAAATCTCTTTGAAGTTGGAATTAAGCATATTTTGCCAATGCAGATTAAGTTTACTGCAAACATTTTGGTTGACAACCAACCAGATGGACTAAGGGCATGAAATAAACCATAGAACCATGTATACAGTCCTTTTAACATTTCTACTTTTAAATTGAAATTAAACCTCAAATTGACTCATCTAGCATTTCCAGAAAGTCCCTAGTAAACAACTTTAACCCAAAAAAAAAAACAAATAAATTAAGGAACTGTAAGCTGTAAAGGAGAATAGGCAGAAGTATTAATCAGTGTCTCTACCATACAGAACCTGATCTTAGTGCAGCATTAAAATATGCAGCATTGAGTCTCCTTATTTTAGTTTTATTTGTATACCTTAGGTATTTTCCCATTTAATCGTTGATCAGAAAATGGAAGCTCTGAGACAACAACAATACGCCACTTTCCAATCATACCCTTGTCACCAATGACTTTCCCTTCTGACTCCTGAGTTGATTGAGTGATCTCATCCCAGAATGCTATGTAGCAAACCTAAAGAAAAGATAGGCAAACGTTACTGAAATCTGTTATCGTCAGTGATTGAGAAAGAGAAAAAAGCCATATAATTGCCACAATATACAAAGAAACTTGCGTTGTTGATATTTAGAAAAACATGTATTGTTGATTTGTCAGAAGAGCCCTACTTTCAGTTTGCCTCTAACAGTTTCCTATTATAACTAAAATGGGATCATGAATAATCTATGACAGAACATGTTTACTTAAAACAAATACATCATCAAATGTTTTAAGTAAACTCATCACATAAACTTTCAAATATTAAACAAATGAGCCTTTAAACAAAAGCAAGTAACTTCCGACAAATCAAAATTCTCTTTGTTCCCAGTGCACAATAACATTTACTTGTAGTTAAAGAAAACAATTACATTTTGGAGAGAGGTATCAGTCATTCCAATAGGTTGGTAGAGATCATCACCACCACCAAATGCACATGTTGATACCACTGCTTTGCATTTTCTCATATAATTTTTATCCTCATCAGAAATTTTAAAACCTCCTTTCTCACAGTAGAATCCACAATACACCTCAGCTGCTCCTTTCACCTATAAGAAAAAGGGGATTTGTGAGTATTATTATTAATTAATTATAATAAAAGATCTTTAAATTTACTAGACTTCATAACATGATACCTTGAAACTTTCTTCTCTTTCATGAAGAGAAGGATATCCTGTGAACGAGTTGAACCTCCCGGTCCTCGTGGCATTCTCTTCTGAACAAGGCTCTCCTGATTTATAATGAATTCTTCCAGTTGAAATATCGGGATGGATAGATGGAGGGAAATCAAGACCTTCTAGCTTTTCGCGACTCAGTATCTTCAGACAAACTTTGTTTCAAAAAAAAGGATAATTCAAAAGTTTAGTTTATCAAGACAAGGAAATTGACTATCAAGTGCATTGTATATAGTTATCTTCCCAATAAACTATAGACATCACAATAACCCACAAATAAAAAAGAATTTTGCAAAAGGACTTACGCTCTCTCCCACCATGAACACCTCTAGTGACAGGATCAAGCCGATTTAGGTTCCCAATTGATCCCTCCAACTCAGGATCCTCTTTTGAACTCTTATCCGAGGCGACACGAACCAGATCAGGCGCTCTTTGCGTGTGCTTAGAGACCTTGAAGAAGAGAAATACAAAAGCCGCGAAGAAGAGAACGGGCCACCACCGAGACAGAATCCGACAAATCCGTCGGAGCGGGCCGGACCGGGCGGCTCGGCCCGTTTTGCGGCGCCTGGGCCGCTGGGGAAGCCGGACCCGGCCGGAGAGGTCGTCTTCGTCGGAGATGGAGATGGAAATGCTGTTGATCATTGATTGATTGAGGTAGGGTTTAGCTGCCCGTTAATTGGAAGGGAAGAGGAGTTTGTTTGCACAGTCCGGGCAACGAAAACCGACCGGGAATCCGACCCGGTTCAACCGTTTGAGGGAAGGGAATATAAGTATATAACAGGAACTAACTATTCATTTCATTTTATGTGGGAAGAATCTGACAGTCTACGTCATTCCGTATAACAATCAACTCTTTTGCGCTATGTAGTTGAACAGCTAAATTTAGTAATGAAACAGTGCCAAAACATCATCCTATCAGGCGTTATGATTAGCAATTAAAAATATTTTTTTATAACTCACTCAAATAATAAATGCTTTATATATTCTTCTGAAGTTCACAAATTCCCATGATAGACTAAAGCTAAACATTAGAAAAATGAATTAAATATTATCTTAGTCTTGGGTTGTAATGTGCGTTATTTAATCATGAACCGACTCGAACGCGTTATAGCTCAAAAAGTACATTATTAATAAACACACTGAATCTATTTCTATAGTTTCATAGCAAGAATGACAGAATACATTTGATTTGGAGAGTCCAAGACTCCAAGCACGCTAGTTCATGTATGTTGCAATAGCATTCAATGAGTCAGTGACACTTGCAGCAAACTGAGTGTTATTGGATCATCTAAAATGGAACCCAACAACCTGCTTGACAGTCAAGCCGCCCAATGACCCAATACCACCCCATGTCATTCAAAATTATGGTAGCTTAATAGGACTAGGCTGTTCATTTCAAATTAGGCAATAGATAATTAATCCATTTCCTAAGCTCCTCAATGTCTCCATACAATTTGAAAGGAGCCACAACCTGTATATGCCATTTGTTTAGGTTCACCGATTTAGAAATTAGTACATCAAAAGCCCAGTGAACATCAACAAATCAGTAACATAAAGTAAAGATAGTTCACAAATACATTTACCAATTACCAGAATGACCGGTTTACAGGGACTATCAAACAAGCAAAACAAAAAGCAAATACATCAATCCCTCAACGCTTGGAGAATTGTTCGCGCTTGCGGGCCTTTTTGAACCCTGCCTTCTTTCTTTCGACAATACGAGCATCTCTTGTAAGAAGCCCCTCATTTCTCAGGGTAGGCCGGTTCTCCTCGCTTATTTTAAGAAGGGCACGTGCCACACCAAGACAGACTGCCTGGGCCTGGCCTGAGAGACCACCTCCATGTGTTTTGACAAATATGTCGTACCTTTTCTCTAAGCCGAGAGCCACTAGTGGTCTTGTCAGATATTGTAGATAGACCGCGTTCCCTTGGAAATAATCCTGCAATGGAATTTGAACGGGAGTTAGGGTCTTATAGGTAATTCAAGAAGAATGGTATTAATTTGATGATTTTAAACCTGCCTTGGATAGGAAGTACAAACTGCATTGGCCTTCTATCATTATTTACTATCAATTCATTATTTAGTTTTCCCACTTCAAAAACTATGCTATTGTCGTGCTTTCATTGGGCTTTCATTTGGGCTTATACTCTGTCATCTACCTAAACAAATTAATCTGATTCATACAGAGAAAACATCCTTAGTCCTTGCTACATTCTGTGAAAAAATGAGAATAGAGAACATATTTAGGAGGTATGTAATGTGGTAATAAGAGAACATTCCTTGACAGCTGCTGTCAAGTTTTTGGGAAAAAAAAAAGAAAACATTCCTTCTCGTAAACATAATATTTTATAGAACATAACATTGAGCTTTATCATGACATCCCTCTTTTGAAATTGTGTTATGGTACTTTGCTTTTGCATCTGTAGATCGATGCTTCAGCTTTAGATCCTGATTTTCAAAACTCGAATGGCTATTTAGTCTTCTCAATGCAATCTACATATCAAATCTTGTAGAAAACCAGACACAATAAAATTTCACCAATTTTAAAATTTCTGCAGCATTCAACAGCAACAGTTTTCTTTCTATTTGAAAATAAGTAAATATTAAAATACAAAATTTTGGCTTCCATCAAGCTAAAAGTGCATAGAGCATTTTGTTGTTCAAGTTCTAAAAATCTAAATTTGGTGTCAAAGAACTAGCCAATAAATGCTTTGCACAACACTAGAGCACACTCCCTGATTTTGTATTGATAATGGAAGTTCTGAGCTTAGTGTCTTTTTCCAGAAATAAAATGTGTTTGCAATAATTATCCTCGTTTTTTTTAAAAAAAAGTCGAACAACTCTAGTACACAACAAGTGGAATGCTAGGTTAAGTTAGTGGTACACAAGAAACTAAAAAAGGACTAAATTGAAATAAAACAATCATGTGCACCACTATCCCATTAAGCATAAAGTGGTATGTGAGGTTAAGCTAATGGTACACAAGAAACTAAAAAAGAACTTAATTGAAATAAAATGACCATGTAAACCACTATCCCATAAAAGCACTAGATATTGGTTAACAAATCTTTGAACCCACTTGTAGTAAAGATCATTAGCAGCCATTCTTTGTAAATAGTCCATTCTAAGTAAGTAATATTTTCTTCAATATTCCCTTCGAAAAGTTTTACAGAAAAAAGGTTTTTTTTTATTGATTATTTTGATATTTCTTTTCTTAACGTATTTCTTTTTACTTCGAAAACCAAAAAGACTCCTTTTTTCCTTCTTTCCAGATGGTAAAGATTTCTCAGAACATGGATTTGATCCACAGTCCATGTTTGAATTGACACTGAGATACTGATGTTTCAAACTTTCAATGATTAAGAATCAACTGCACTATCCGGATGCCTTGACACCAATTCTTTCTAAGATAATCTACCATAATTATTTGATCATTGCAAAATAATAAATCCAAGGACGCCACCGATTGGTAACGACAAGTGGTAATCTAAGAAATAAGATGGTATACAGTGGCACCAAACCCATGTCTTGATTCAAGGACTATCGTACCACTTTACCCATACAAATAGGCACTGAACCTACAAATTGCAGCATGTCAGTTAATTTGAGTGCATTGCAGTTTTGGTTACCTCTAACTAGTCCAGTAATTTAGTAAAACAGCACAATTCTTTCAAAAACCAAGACTATTTATCAAATAACACTACAGATGATTACAATATATCAATTTTTTTTTTCAATAGTTTTACCTTGGCTTCGCGGTAATTGACAATAATCTTGCCATTACCCTCTTGTAGAGCCACTCTGGCAACAGCACACTTCCTCCTACCAGTAGTGAGAATCTCCTGAGCCGCAATGCCGCCTGGCAGCCGAGATTTCATATACTTCTCCACACTCATCCCTCCTGGCAGATCCGGTCTTGTAGGAGTAATCCTCGCGGCTGCCTCAGCTGCGTTAGCCAGGATCTCTGCAATGGACTCGGTGTCCGAAGCGCTGGCAGTGATGGTGAAACGGCGCGAGGGAACGAAGGAGATGGCGAAAGGTTTCGACTTGGCTTTGTGAGAGAAGGATAGAGAGGTGAAAGAGGATGTCAGTGAAGAGACGGAGAGCGCCATTTTTGCGGTCTCTTTTTGTCTCCCTTCTCTTTATCTCGACCTTTGAGAAAAGAGGATAGGCTTGTTGTTCACTGTTCATTGTTCAGTGAAGACACTGTAAACGGGTCGGATTTGAATAATTCCTTAAACCCGTTAATTGGGAGAAGGCCCAATAAAACCCATATCTCAGTCACAGCCCATTGGAGAAGGCCCGAATATGTCAGGGGCATTGGTGACTTGGGTTCTTCGTTTTGAAGGAAGAGAAAGGAATTGATAGAGCTAGCCTAGGGTTTTAGACGACGGACATGGCACTGACGAATTTTATTATCACGGTGGTCGGAGTGGGCGCGGCGGTGATGCTCTTGCGGAGCGATGTGAAGCAGTCGGCGACGATATTTCGTCGCAACGTGCGTCAGATCAGAAAGTGGCTCGAGGAAGAATCCGTCTCCGCCGCCAAGTACTTCTCTTTCTTTGATTTTGACGTTTTTTTTTTTCTGGTACTAGTTTGTACTTTGAACTAAGTTCAAATGGGTATTTGGCAAAAATGGACTAGGTTGCATTGGAAGATTCTGCTTCTTGTTTTATATACTGGTTTGTGTTATGTTTTCATGCATATTAGTTTAGCAGATATGTCCTGGTATTGATTTGGTATGGGCTAATTGAAAGTCCTGGCAAAGATTTGATATTCTGATACATTAAAAAAGTTGTTATATGAAACTTATTGGTTTAAATTTGTATCATGTATCTCTGTACTTTTGCATAAGTAGTTTAATTTTGAATTTTGTAATTGTAGAAATGCTGAGCGGTCTGCGCCCAAGGAGCTGGATTCTGCATCTGTTAAGAAGGATCTGCCGCCAAAGGATGAGAAGCATTAATCTGGTCAAATATTGCCCTCTTTTATCCTTTTTTTTATTTTTTAATCCTTATGTAACAGAAGGTTTGCACTCTGTAGCAAGAGTAAGAAAGAAATTTTGTAGATTTTGAATAAAAAAAAGGCTGAAATTGAACAAGCTCATTTTTATGTTAAGATTTCTTGTTTGTGTACATTCCACGTAAGTGTTTAGAATATTATAATCAACAAGACCAGTGAAATTTGGTAAGGTAACTGGGGTTCATAGTTCTGTAAAGGCAATTCTTTAGCTGCCAATGTATGTTAACTTGTAAATATGTGATCAGATTAAGATCCATACTGTAAGTTATATCTTGTTAGATTCTCTGGCATTTCAGAAGTTAGAATTCATGCATAGGGGTTGGTGGTGTCAAATGAAATATATACACAAATACCATGTTTTAACTTCAAGAGTTTTTACTCCGAGTCCCGATTTGATCAATTCAATATATATATTGAAAGATGTGGGATTGATCAGTAGAGAAAAGTTAAAATAAAAAATTGGATGGAAAAAATGCAGTTCCAGTTTTTTAACTGTGACCTCCTATGATTGCACAAAATGAAGCTTTATTATGCCTTAGACAAGTCAGTAAACATATTATGAACCAAACTGTCTCTTTGTTCTCTGATTGTATGGCAGGCACCTGTGTAACCAGGGCCTGAAAGCTTCAATTAAATTACATGTACAAAAGACACTCGCCAAGCAAGTTTACACTAGAAACCTCCTTGGTCATAAGGGGGGCAACCCACAATGCTCAAAAAGTACATCAAACAAATGAAGAAAAGGAACAAGCAGGGGTTCAAAGTCCAATCGAAGATGTTTACCGTCTCATAGGATGTGTACCAGGACAACCATCAGACAATATCTAACCCACCTCTCTCAGTTTGCATGCAGGTGGATGGTAGCCAGCATACTGATTCTGTATATACCAGGAAAAAAAAAAAAAAAAAAAACATCAGAAAACAGGTCTGTTGCACCTCTCTTGCCTCAATGTGTGTTGGTGAAATGGCATGTTGATGCCTGAAGCAGCAATCTCTAGTTGTATATGTTCCTAGATTGTTCCCAAAAATCTAGTAATTGCTGCTACATCAGCACATAGTGCAAAATAACCATGGGTCTCTAGTCTCTACCAAAATAAAATCTGGTTCCTAGTTGTTTTTCATGATGCATACAATATTGACGCGTGGACAGTAATCTGTCTTCTGCAGCGCGCAGTAAAGGAAACAATTCATTTTACACGAAAGAAATTGACAAATAAATGATGTAATAAACTATTAATGAGCACGTGTATTAAGGTTCTAATATATTATTAACAATGCAAAGAAACAGGATACAGGCTCTTGTTCATCATTTTAATGTTCTATACTCGAACTTGCTGGTCGTATTATGCACATCAGACGAACACTTCTAATGAGCTCCTATTGACATATGTGCTCCTTCGCACTTTGCAGCGATTGCCTCCGTCTTAATTTTGATTTGGCAATCAAGTTATGCCTGTATTTTAAAGTTATTCGTATACAATGCATATTGTACAACTCCACAAATTATTCTTAAAGTTATTCATATACAATTCATATTGTACAACTCCACAAATTATTCTTACATCAAGCTTTTCTAAAACAACACATTCCTCAGACAGTAATTTCATTTCCCCCCCCCCCCCCCCTTCTGCCCTATGTGCTATGTCCGTAAAATATATATCGTATTCCAACTTTCGATTTTAAAATTATATAATTTTTAAGACCATTAGTTTTATATAATTAATATTTACTCGTTAAATTCAAACCTTGATGTTTCTTGCTTTTTTGTGCGTAAAAAAGCAATAATGGTGTTATTTTTATTTTTAGTAGACATTATACATATTATATCCGACTACTCAATTATTATGTTATTTATTAAATTAAAGTTCAAAAGATCATCATTTTGTTTAACTTTATTGGTGTTGATTTGACAGAAACTATATTGGTATTTAGGTTCTTCCACAAAAGTTATCAGCACCAGCCATTCCGGATGTGGAAATGTAAAACATAAGCAAACCAAAGGAACCTATATATATATTCGAGAGTCAAAAGTTACCAAACATAATGATGGTACCTACATTTGATCACTTGCACAAATGATTATATAGAGAAAAAGAAGCATCTGGCCCTTTTATTCGCCACACGGATCTCATATATTGGTAACACATAGTGCATATTTATGAACCGTCATGCTGTCGGTTCATACTTCAAAGTTGTGTACATACAAAGCATTTTTTTCCCCCTTGCGCACATAATTTCATTGTGAGAGGTGTTGGTTTTCATAGGCACTAAATGTCAATATATTGACTATTTATCTAGCTCGTTTGCGTAAACATTAAGTAGGTACTCGTCTAAGAATATTTACTAGGGTAATTATTAAAAGTCAATTTATCTTTGCTTTGCTTAAAAGAAGATATTACTTGTATAGTTGAATTGTTTATCGTTGAGGTTTCGGAATTTTTTATCCATGCTACTGTTAAACAAATGTAGTTCCTTCCTTTTCAGAGTAGCATCCGAGAAGAGGAAATGTTGCTGATAACACTTTTTTAGACAACTTCTAGTAAGGAGATATTATTCGGGGGTGATAAGAATCATCCCCGATATTTGTCATCTCCATCATCCCCATGTGTTTTCTATTTTAGACAACAATTATTCACACGTTTTCTAAAAAAAGAAATCCAATACTCATCATTTGTTTCGCTCTCCTCTCCCGCCCTAACATATTAACTTCAACTGTTATAGATTAACTTCAACACTAATATATTAAGTTCAACAGTTAATATATATAACTAGAATAGTTACGATATTAACTTCAACAGTTATAAATATTAACTTCAACAATTACGTTATTAACTTCAACAGTTATATATATTAAAAGCTTTTATATATATATATATAGAGAAAGCCTTCAATCAAAGCGCTTTGACCGGAGTCTCAGTTAAACCCCGTCAGATCTCAATTTTGAAAGTTCAAACGACCGATCCGAACCGTCAAATATGATCTCCATATTGAAATCTCCTTGCCGACCAAAATTTTCATTTTTTTTGAATTTTTTAAGTATTTTTTTCGGATTTTCAAAAATCGTTAATCTAATTTGTTCTGAACCCTACAAAAATTGCTGTTTTTGAAAATCCGAAAAAAATACTTAAAAAATTCAAAAAAAATGAAAATTTTGGTCGGCAAGGAGATTTCAATATGGAGATCATATTTGACGGTTCGGATCGGTCGTTTGAACTTTCAAAATTGAGAAACGACGGGGTTTAACTGAGACTCCGGTCAAAGCGCTTTGATTGAATCCATTCTCTCTCTCTCTCTCTCTCTCTATATATATATATATATATAAGTAGAATAGTTATATATATTGAGAAGGGTTCCGGTGCCCACATTTTGGATGCCCCCAAATGTTCCAAAATACACTTTTTTACTACTTTTACAAAATATAAAATTCAAACTTCGAATCTAAATCGTTGATCTTATTCGATATAACAAGCGATGCATTTTCATATAAGTTTTATAATTTTTGAAGTTTATTTGATACTTGATCAAGAGATTGAAAATTGAACGAATGTAGTTAAATATGATAGATTAATTCTAATCTGTTCATATTTTAGCCTCTTGATCAAGTATCAAATAAACTTCAAAATTTATAAAACTTATATGAAAATGCATCGCTAGTTATATTGAATAAGATCAACGGTTTGGATTCGAAGTTTTAATTTTATATTTTGATAAAGTAGTAAAAAAGTGTGTTTTGAGGCATTTGGGGGCATCCAAAATGTGGACATCGAAACTCTCCTCATATATATTAGCTTCAACAGTTATGATATTAACTTCAACAATTATATATATTAACTTCAACATAACGATATTAACATCAACAGTTATATATATTAACATTTAATATATATAAATAGATCAATTATATATATTAACTTCAAAAGTTATAAATATCCACTTCAACAGTTATAAATATTAACTTTAACAAAGGGGCTGGATAATTAATGATACTTAATGTAACGGTTGAAGTTGATATGTAATTGTTGAAGTTACATATTAAGGATGAGCGAAGCATAATGATGGGGAACGGGAGCAAAGCAGAAGGTGCGTCCTTGCCAAAAATAGAAAACGCATTATCCCTGGAATCTTCATTAATTAACTAACTTTCTCATTAATAGAAGTCCAGGGATGATGGGGATGATAGAATATTGGGGATGCTCTTAAGCAATTCCAGATATTATTATATGATTTAAATCAAATTTCTTTTTTTTTAATTATACCAAGTATTAAAAAATAGCAACAATATTTTAAGTGTAAATAGTTTTACAACACTACATCTATATCAAGACTGAATATCAAATGCATGTTTTGTTCTAGTATTTTATTAGAAAATAATAATTCTGAAAAATTTCGAGACATAATGAAATATTATAAATTTTCTAATCTTATATTTTCTCGATCAAACTTTCTGTCAGGATCATAATAAAATATTCTAAAATTTCGAGCTGAATGCCTACCTGATCATTCAACAATACAGGAACCCTCCAGTTTGTTGAAAATTGAAACAGACCTCGCTTTCATTCCTGTTTATTTCCTTTTCGTGTTACTTTCTTATTTATTTTTTAAATTATTTTTTTGAATCGGAAGGACCGGTTCGAATCACAAAAGCAAAAATACGTCTAAATAGAGAGGGACTTGATTTTTGTACCATTCGGCGTCAGGATGCTTTTATTGCCTTTCTTTCGCTTTTATATCGCATTTTATTGGTGAATGCATCCCCAGGTGTTTCAAATCAATGCTTTCTCAAAAAAGGAAAAAAAAAGAACAAGTATTTCAATTCAAAACTTCCTGTCCGAAAATGAGATGACAACCATCCCTGGTGTACGGGTCCTCGGCACCTGCATTTCCTCTGGCTCCGGGATCATTATTTTTTGGTGCATTATTTAGTGCGAATCCGACGGTACAATTTGTACAAAGTGTATAAATTAGTAAAATTACAAAGGGACTGTGTATTTTCAATCAAGTTTATTTAATGTGTCTGTCCAAATTGAGATCCGCTGCCGCGCGACACAGCGTGTCGCGCGGTATGCTGGCCGTTTGATTAAGATCCAATGGACAAGGGAGCCCCGTGCATGTAATCTAGATTGGTAGGCCCGTAAAAAGTGAACCGTCCGATCAAGATCAGACGGCTCGCAGTGCGCTACACCGCGTGTCGCGCAACAGCGAATCCGGATTGGTGTCTGTCCGTTTGAACAGAGTAGAGGTACTACTACGAAATTGCATTAGAATAAAATTTTAACTGAAATAAATTAAAATTTTAATAAAATTATTGAGAATAATAAAGTAACATCGAATTAATTCTCCGTTATGTGTTTTTTCTGCGGCAAAATTATAAAAGAAATGTGGAAATTATTCGTCTTTTGAATTATTTGGTGCCAGAGCAGTCCTGTATTTTGGACAAAAATAAATAAATAAATAAACAAATAAGGGTAATATGTCAGTCACATTTGCACCACAATCGTGACAATTTATTCAATAGTTCATAAATAATAAAAAAAAATAATTATTGAATATCTATTATTCAATATGTTTTGTGAATGTACAATCAAATTTGATGAAATTTAAAAAAAATTTAATCAGTAAATTATGCATCGCTAAAATGGAAGCATGATTTTTTTAATTCACTTGAGAAATTATCAATTAGTTTTCAAATTGCACCGATCATAATATACAACTTATTGAAATTCTAAAAATATATTTATATAATTTTACTTTTTATAATAATTTTATCAGTTTTATTCAAATGAGTTTTTTTTTTTGTGTGTCGGCAAGTTTCTTTCAAATAAGTACCGGGACTGCTTAAAAACTCCATGCGTGATTTCTCTTTATTAAATTTTCTTTTTTGAAAAAAAAAAAACGAAAGTCTGAAAAGTTGCTGTCTTCTCACCTACATAAATCTTTATTATCGGTCACTTTTACAATATTTTTGTATACAAAACACGCGACACATGCCTTGATCTTTGTTTAACCAAAGATTGCAGACTTTTTTTTTGGGCGGCAAGAGATCACCAATATATGGTTGAATTGACAGCGTACATAAAGTACATAAACAATATTAATATTAATATTAATGTATTATGCTATCATAATTATAGATTAATAAACCAAAGTTATTAAATTACACGAGAAATAACATGACTTGTCCAAGTCAATTTCATACTGAGTCTTCCGCCAACGGAACCATGCAACGCATGCAAATTTTGAAGTATCGACCATTGGTAAAAAAAAATAAATAAATAAATTTTTAACTTATACAATATCAAACATGTACTAGAAATTACAACCAAGCTTCTATAAAGTGTAAATCATATACAAATCGAGATTGGATGAAATAAGCAAAATTTCTACTTGCATAGCTTAGAACAATCATATAATTAATTGCTGTAAATTTTCTGTGACAATAGTCGTACAATAGTAAGGGATTAAAAAATTAATTGCCACAAAATATACTAACCGTTTTCCTACGTGATATGAGCATACATGGATGGTGAAAGAGTAGAGCCAAATTATTAACACAAACATGATATGGCCCTAACTACTATGTTACTGTTGATTAGGAAATAATTATCTCCGAACTTCGCACCAAGAAATGTCTTATCTTAAGATTTACTCAATTGGCACAAATGTGAAATGCCTCATAAAGTGAAATCCAAATCCTGTGGCGCGCGACACAGCGTGCATCGCATCATAGGCCGTCCGATCAAATCTCAATGGATGAGGGAGCCCCGTACATGTAACAGATTGTAAGGCCCGAAAAAATATAACCCGTCCAAATTTGATCGGACGGTTCGTGTGGCGCGCTGCACGCTGTGTCGCGCGCCACAGGATTCGAATTGCATAAAGTGCGCCATCTTTTGTCATACATCCTTTGAGATGTTTCATGTGTAATGAAGTGCTACCTCAAAGCACTACTGAATTCAAAAGTTCAAATTTCTTAATGTGGTTGTGTCCCCTATAAAATGATGATTCATTGATTCTTTAATTTAGAGCCTCTTTGACAAAAGTTAATTAAGAATTTTTAGTACTTAAAAAAAATCTTTTTTAATCCTGTCAAGCAAAAACTTCTTAGTTTGAATTATTACTACACAAAATTGGTCTTTTTGTACTCTCCTTATTTAACACATTTCATGTCTTGCAATTAAAGAAATTTACCTCTTCAGCTACGGAGGCTTAACTTTTTGGTAAAATATATAAGAATTAAACATAATTTATTATAAATATAATTATCTTTGTTCACTTATTGTTGTTAATTACTTTTAAAGTTATTAATTATTAATCAACTAACTAGTTATGTTTGTACTTACTAAACCAGTTGGGTTTTAGTCGTTAATTTTTTTTTTAGCGTGTCTCCTCAACTTGCTACTCATACCTAATTTCATTTCTAACTATTTATTTCATTAATGAACAGGATTTTAATTTTTAATTAGATTAAATATCTTCCGAATAATGTGCCACATATCGTAATTTAAATGCATAAGTGGAAATTTGACACATTTAAACATAAATTTATTCTTAATCCTACAACAATGTTACATATGAGCTCTTCAGTAAAGATTAAAATTTTTAACGATCACGTCCTTTATAAATGCGCGTTGGGAAATAACAGTTTAGTCATTAGAAACATAACGTTAACATACACAGAATGAATAGTTCCCTCGATCAGGAATTTAAATTAGCAAACCATGTAAAAATTGCTTTCTTTTACAGCATAACCAAGCAAGCATATGCATCAATTGCTTTCACCTGTGCTATGTTGGTCCCGTGAAAAAGAAACCGCTCTTTGCCTCTACCAATTTAAAATACTTGGACCATTTGATGTCTCTAACATTTTTACTCATGTTTATGTCGGAATTGAGTGGGGTTTTTAAGCTGCATTATAAGTTTATAACAAAATATAAGACCGGATTTCAAGGTGGGTTTGGTAATTGGCGGTCTTTTATGCAGCACGTTCTCCAATGACTCGCAATTTTTGTCTTTGTTTAGTCTTCCCATGCAAAGACTCCGTTTGAAACGGGTTCCGAATTTGTGTTGGGAAACTTTTATGCCCTTTGTTTTCAGGGAAAAAAGTACTTTTTTCATTTAGACTAATTGTAATTAAAGATGTTTAGAGATAGCTAAGGCCAGAATCTCCTCCTTAAAGACAAACCACGTGATTCTATATTCTGTTTTTTTAAGGGCAGGTAGCCATTACTACACTAGCAAAATTTTATTAATAATAAAAAATATTTACAAAATTACAAGGGGAAAAATTACAGCAAATAGAAAAGGAAAAAAAAAAAACATAAAAAAACCCCTAGATCAGATTCTAGGAGTGAATCTGAAGAGATTTGATGCAGAAGGTGACCGGATTGTGTATGAACCGAATGGAAATCATAGTGTGTCTTTCTTTTCAAATAATTCTATATTCATCGAATTGACAAATAAGTATTAAAATTTTATTACAATGATGACTCATTTGGATTAAACCAAACACTAACATATCTTAATTTATAGAATTTATAAAAAGCAAAAAAAAATATTTTTGACAATTAATTGTCAATAACTACGTAAATTTTTTAGACTCATTACTCAAACCTTCCGAATATACATACTTATTTTTGTTAAAACAAACAAGATTTTAGCAGGAAATATATACTTATGTAAACAATGAATGATATCATCTACGAAAATATAATTATTGTATGATAAAACACTAAAGTTGAAGTAAGTCTAAAGTTCAATTTCCTTGATGACAAGTCAAGATAACTTTTCTATGTTCTTCTTATCTCTGCTTCTCTGTCTCTATATCTTTATACTATTATAAAAACACGGATGGAGGAGGTGTTATACGCTAAATCTAGTATGTAAACGTGTGTTTCTACCGTTCGATCGATTTGATCTGTGGTCGGATATTAATCGCCATACGAATTAATAATATATTTTGATTTTCTATCTAATAAAGAAATAAATTAAATAACATATATATCTATTTGTATCGATGCTAGATTAATCAATATATTTTTATTATCTAATATTATTTTATTTTTTGTTTTACCTACATATGAGGGCATTTAAGCTAGTATCGATAAACAAACCGATCTTTTTTCATAAACTGATATTTCGAAATATTTACTTAAAAATTTTGTGAGTAATAGATTTCAGTCCGATTGAAAGCTTTCTTGGTCAAGTATTATTTTATGTAATACGTGGAGATATTTTTTACAAAATTTATACACCATATATCATATTTTCAGCTATATTTTATTTAAATAAATAATCATATATCTTCTTCTGTGGATAAGGGTTGAAGTTTGGATTGCCATAGATGATAATTCTGGTTGAAAACAAATATCACAAGTCTGAAATCAGAATCTTAGTCAGGGGTCAGATTCAGACTTTCAGTGCACTCTTTTATTTTATCTCGAAAGGCCCGTAGGCCAATTTAGTACACTCTCTTTTTTTATTTTTGAATAATTAGTACGCTCTTGTGAGTCCTATATCTTTTCTAATTTCAGATTCTCACCTTTTTTTAGATAAATAGGACAGGTGGGGACCATCACTAAGATGCTAAAGGTCTGCGGGCCCCAATGTCAGATGACTAAAACACTGTATTCTGCAGAGACAATTAATATAAACAAAGTAGATGTTGCTTTTGCTGAATTAGAAATTTAGAAGTGTGGGTTTCATTGCTTAAATATTTGACTGGACTTGTTGTACTGTTTGAATTAATGTACTATTTTCCAGTTTCTTTTCAATAAAAGGGTCCCACACGTAACTGTCTTTTTGGTCTACAATAGACGGTAGACCGGGTCTTTTGAAAATATATTATCATCCATCTAAAGTACATATGGACACCCAGAACTCTTTGTCCTTCTTTCCCTCTAACTTCAGTTTCAATGGTATAAAATAAAGATTAATCAAAGGAAATTACAGGGACATAGAGAGAGAGAAAGAGAGAGATATGATTGCTCTGGAACAAATCTGAAGGGAAAAGTGAGAGCACTCTATCTGGTAAAGGATCTCTCCTCTTCATTTCCATCTTTATTTGTTTTTCTGTTTGAGGAACATCTTTATTAATTTCTTTTTCATTGAATTGGAGATAACATGATGAGAAAGCACCGTGCATGCAATGTCCCATCCATTTCTTTTGGCCAGTACTTATTTCTGTTCCATTATTAAAATTTCCTCAGTGCAAAAGAAACGAAACAGAGCAGCTACTTGTTAAGAGAGAAGGGGAAGTAAAGTGAGTGGCTCAAGGAGATTTGAAAATTTTGGGAAATTGGTTTTTGTACGTTATATTATTTATGATTTTTGCCTAGTTTTCATGGATAAATATGTTGTGGGTCTGCTTCAAGGCAGCTTATTTCTTGTGATTTGATGTGTGATTAATTATGTAATTAAGCTTTTTTTTTTTTTTTTTTGTAGGTGCCCTCTATTTTCTGTTGTATCTGATCTCAATTTGCTCCCAATTGATAATTTAGACAGAAAATTCACCAACAGTTCTACAAAAGAGAGCATGGGTATGAAAGTATGAAACTTATCCTCAAAATTTTCAGGTAACTGGAGTAAAATCAAAGTCGAGCCCAATTCAACTTATCTAGAAGAAAAGCATCTCATCAATCATCCCAAATTCAATCCTAGTGCATATACTGAAACTGACAAAATTTAAAGAAAAAAATGGCTGAGTTTTCTGTCGGCGAACTCCGTGCACAGCACACCCGAATACGCAATGTCCCAATTGCTGTTACCCCAGAAGGATTCTGGTGTTGCCCTTCTCCTGCAGCTCTTCAAAAGAGCCTAAAAAATCAAGCACCACAAAATAAACATCATAAAGTATCACCACCAAATTCAAAGGCTTCTTCAGTTCAAAGAGCACCGACTATTTCATCAGAGAAACGAACAATATCAAATCCTAATACTGAGAACACAAATCCCTCTTCAAATCCATCAAAAGTGGCTGAAAAGCCCCAACAAAAGCACAAGATTTCTGTCGGGTTTGGGCAGCCTGAGACAAGTGACTTTAAGGTGGTTTTGCGTGGAAAAGATGGCATTATTGTGAAAATGAGTGTGCATAGAAATGTTTTATTGGAGAATAGCACCTATTTTTCTGAGAAATTGTGTGAAAATTCTCCAATATCTTCTACTGAGATACCAGACTGTGATGATGTGGAGATTTACGTGGAGACGGTCGGGTTGATGTATTGCAAAGATGTCAAGCATAGATTGGTTAAACAAAGTGTGCCTCGTGTGCTTCGAATACTGAAGGTTCTTTTTTCTAAACTAAGCAATTAAAAATTACCTATATTTTTTGAAAGTGTATATACAACCTTCAATTTATTATAATATAAATCAATATAGATTTTATGATTTTCTTCAAAAAATAAAATATAGATTGTATTATAATATATAGCTTGTTTGTTTGTTCTTGTTTTATGTTTTTATAATTTACCTTGATACTTCTGTAGGCCAAGTTAGTTAGCTAGTTATGATCATGCACCACAACTTGCAATCTGGTAGTGGTAGCAAATGCCTAGTGGAATGCTCAAATTAATGTATATCCAAACTAAGGTCCCACTTTACTGTGCACTAATGTCAAGTCCATCATGTGACCCAGAAAAAAAACTAGCAAGTTACTTGAATCCCTATGCATATGATAAGAAGTTTTGTTCAACATAATTAAAATCTAAAATTTAATTTTCAGGTTGCTGAATTCCTTGGCTTTCGTTCATGTGTTGTATCATGCCTTGATTATCTAGAAGCTGTTCCTTGGGTAGGAGACGAAGAGGAAAATGTAGTTTCATATTTACGCCATCTCCAAATTGACACCAAGGATCGTTATGGAATTAGCCCTTTACTTAGAAGAGTCTCATCCAATATGCAAAATGATGCACCGAATAACACACTAGTCCAAATAATAGAGCTAGTCCTAAAAAGCAGTGAAGATAGAGCTAGGCGTGAGATGAAATCAGTTGTCTCAAAACTCTTAAAAGAAAATAGTACTTCTACTAATGGGTCTACTGACATATGCATTGAAACCTTGTACAAATCATGCCAAGTCTGTTTGGACTCGTTATTGGATCTATTCAGACAGGCATCAGAGCCCGAATTCAGAAACCAGACAGCGGAGGTTAGAGACAAAACAAACAGGGGAATTGCATTAGAAGCAGATAACCTGCTATGGTTGCTTGAAATTTTGTGTGATAGGCATGTTGGTGATGATTTTGTAACAAAGTGGGCTGGCCAAGATGAACTTGCAGGTCATCATGCGAAGCTGCCAATCATGTCACGCCACCTTGTCAGCTGTGTCACTGCCAGAATTTTTGTCGGCATAGGAAAAGGAGAAGTTCTTCCCACCAAGGAGACAAGACAACAACTGATACATGTTTGGCTGCAACCACTTATAGATGATTATAACTGGTTGCAACATGCATGTAGGCCGTTTGATCGAAAGGTGGTGGAAGAAGGAATTGGGAGAACTATACTAACTCTTCCATTGGAAGAACAACAAACTATCTTGCTGACATGGATGGGCCGGTTTCTAAAGGCTGGTGATGCGTGCCCTAATTTGCAAAGAGCATTTGAGGTTTGGTGGCGAAGAACCTTTATCAGGCCGTATGTTGAACAAGAAGGTAATAGAAATTGAGTGCGTAAAAGCATGAGAAATGTTAGTAAAGGTGATTAGCATATGAGTTTCGATTTAGGATTTTAACATGTTTGTCTTTCTGTATGAGAATATATGAAAATTCTCTGAGGTTTCTTTTCCTTAACCTTTTTCTTTAACTTTAAAATTGGAGTTGTTAATGATGTATTTTTAGTTCCCATCTTGGAAACAAAAATTTATGTATCTTAAATTTTCTTGTGTTAGTGGATATTTACCATGTTAATCTCTCTGTGTCTGATTTTGAGTGAAGAAATAAAACATGAATGGCGCCAGAAAGATCTCTGAATGTCAATGTTGCTGCTGACTAAAAAAAGAGGAACAATTTGTATCAGTATTGATCTTTCTTGTCAAAATTGGACCATACCAAGTTGGGCTCATTTGCAAATTCTATTTTCTGAATGAGTGATTCAGGGCCCAGAAATCTTCCAACAAGGCAACGACAGAAGCAGAAGCAACACCCACTGACTATATTCTCGTCTTCTACGTTCCAGAATCCATAGGATAGTAAAACGGGTGATCTTTCAGATCAGTAAACTGACTCAACACATGTATCACTACAAAGATCATGTCTTATATTAGGTGGAAAGTCTAGTATCTTTCTTCGCTTAAAACTTCACATCAGTCCCTCTCTCTCCCAATCACTGATTGATAGCTCTCTCTTTCTCTCTCTCTAATGGAGAGATCAAAGAGAGGTTAATCACAATTACCAATTTAGAATTTACCATATCAATAATTCAACTGCTCTCTCTTGGTTAGTTCAACTTCCGTACTATTTTACATGTTCTCTAGGTTGTTGCTTCTTTTCTTCAATTTCTAACCTTTTTTTTTTGGGTTTTTTCAATTTACTAAGATGACCTCATATCTCTAACTCTAAGTCCAAAAAGAATTTTTAATAGTGAAAGCGACTAGCCTCCTTACAAGCCTTGCTAAATAATAGTACAAATCCATCTGTCTTTTTTGATTTTTTGGACACAGCTTCCCATTCCAAGTTGCTGCTCTCATGTTGTTATGTAATTATTTGGAAAAGAAGGGTGCTATCTATGAAAAATTGCATGTTTTTGTTTAATATTTTAATAATTTCGTAGAATTGGGGATGTTGCGGCCGAAAGAGAAAGCTTTCCTCTGTTTTTACTTTTTGACTTATTTACATGGTGCTGATTCCAATCCACGTCAGCTTACTTGCTTTACTTAATATTACTTTTCTATTTAAATCGTACTATCATTGTTTTCTGATTTGGTAAACAGATTGCACGCATAAAGAATCGTCGATTAAATAAATATGGATTCTCTATGCTAGCCGAAGTAATATATGGTCTACTTAGCTAATTGAGGTATGATTGTTTCTGTATTTTTCATATTTTAATTCATTTGGATGAGCTGATGCTCCCTCAACTTGTTTGGTCTCCCAGTGATAGAAGTTCTATTGTGTTCAATTAAAGGTACTTTCAAAATTTTCATTTGGATATAGAATTGTAACCTCTAGTTATCAAGATTAACTCTGATGCACCGAGATACTTGGAGTTTTTTTTTTTTCTATTGTTGAACTTTCTGTTTTGTAAACCAAGTAAATTATTGAGAATTCTTTGCTCGAATGCTCATTTATAATAATTGTTTATATTACAAATTATTAAATTATTCCTTTTTCAGAGAAATAATGGGATGGCTGAAGAAAATATTCAGCAGTTCAGACAAGATTACACGGGAACATTACCAGGAAGAATCAGATGACGACGCGGTCTCAGATGATCATGTTAAATCACCTGTACTGACATTTTCTTCTTGGAATTTTCTTTTATTCACTTTCTGTGATTTAGTTTGCTAATTGTTGTATAACGGATTGAAGAGTGCAAGATCGGAAAGTGACAATGAAGATATTAACCATGCCATTGCTCTTTCTTTAGCGGATGATGAGCATAAAAAGGGAAAGGCTATAGGTCTGTAATTTTTCTTTTCCAGAGACTTCTCAGTTTTTTAAGGGTTAATTTTAAATTTTTTTTCCGCTAGATGTCAAAAATATCAACAATGATCTTGTAAAACAAAGTTTTATGCATTCCTTTCAAAGACAGAAATCATGAAAGTTACTTTATTTTTTCATTCATACTCTAAATGAATGAAGAAGAAAGAAGGACTTTGTGTGTAATTCTGTAAGATATATGAGAGGAGGGTACATTTAAATTTTTCTATATTTCAGTATTTTGTGAGAGAATGCATGAGATTGTTCCTTGTTATGGTAAAAGATCGTTGGTTTCCAATATTAATTTGTCGAATTAATTTCAGAAAGTAGCTCCCATGCCAATGAAGATGAAATGCTAGCAAGGGCTTTACAAGAAAGCTTAAATTCCGAGTCGCCGCCTCATCATACCAGTCAATTTTACCAACCTTTTCCTTATTTTGTACCTGTAGAAATGTTCAGGTATCATTAGTTTCCTCCAAGTCCAAAAATTGTCAACATTTCTTATATAATTTAAGCAGTTATAACCTTTTTTCTTTTTCATTTTTTTTTTAAATTTCAGTTTTTTCTGCAAGTTATATTTTAATACCAGACATATACTAAAACAAGCTAGTAATTTTCAAAATATAATATCTCTTACCATTTTGGAACTAAGCTGAGAGCTGGTATATGTTGGTGCTAATTAGTTGCTACAATCCCTGTATGATAGGAATTTTCTTTATTGTTGTTTCATTTTACTTCTATTCTTCTTATTTGTCTTTTCTGGGTTTCTTCAGAGTGTGTACAGGGTGTAGAACTCAAATCAGCCAAGGGCGTTTCCGTAATTTTATGGGTCAGATTTGGCATTCTGAGTGCTTCCGTTGTTCTATTTGTATGGAGCCAATGCCTGAGGCTGAAGTATGTACATCATCACCAGAACACATTTCCTTTCATGTACTCAAAATTACTGTAGATTTAATATTCTTCTTTATGTTGGGAGCAGGCCATGATGCATAATGACCGCCTTTATCACAAGTCATGCTTCAAAGAGAAGAATAAGCTGATTTGTCATGTTTGTAAGAGCTATGTATGTCCTCCTCTTGTACCATTTTTAACTTACCAGTTAGGTCTATTAAGAACCATCTAGCAAAATGTGATACTGGTTGGTTCTCAACTTATATTAAATGTATGGTTTGTTGCAAAAATTGTGAATTCTTTATCCCCAGATAACACTAATATATTTTGGTATTTTTAGGCTTCAAACTGGCTAGGAATAATCTAATATATATATAATTTTGTGTTTATTTTTGTTGTCTCGGGCTCTTTGCCAATCTGTCCCTTTCAGAAGAATCACTCGGTTTTTTATTTTTCATACGTGTAAACCACTACTGTTAGGTTTTTTGAGAACTAGGTAGAGAATAACAGCAAGAAAGAAATTAGACCTTATTGGAAAAAGAAATCTATCAAATTAGGACATATGAATTTGAAATGGGTTACTTTTGGGTTTTATTGAATGTGGTATATTCGTCTCTTTTAGTTTTCTTTTCTTTTTATCTTTTGGGAAAAAGTCAGTATCATGTTTTATGGGTCCTTTCCAAGTGTGAGATCATGGGTGTTCTTTTTTCAAATTCTATAGATAGCTATTTATTTTGCAAAAAAAAAGAAAAAGAAAAATAGTCTATAGAATGGTTAAAATCTTTTCAAGCTCCAAATCTAATAGTTTTATCTCATTCGTTTCAGATACCAGCAGACAGATATGGCAGAATAGAGTACAGGGTGCACCCATTCTGGCAAGAAAAATTTTGTCCATCACATGAGAAGGATGGGACACCTAGGTGTTGCAGTTGTGAGCGAATGGAGGTTTGTAAATTACCATAGAACCTTTTATCAGTGTAATTTGAAGCCATTAAAAAGATATCTTACTCTATCGACAATAACTTGCAACATGTGGTTTCATACCAGTATGTTCTAAATACCATCTGAAAGGCTGATAATTGGAATGTGCATAAAGAACCCCAGATAGACATTGTATTTAGTGAATATAGAAATGTATTTATGTAATTGAAAAGTCACACAATTACTTGTCAAGAGAAAAAGAAAATTTTCCTTCCCTGGCTGCTTTGCATTTGGTAAATCAAATCTCTAACTTACAATGTTTATTACAAGTTAGATTTTTTAGGTGTACTCATTAATAAGTGATTTCCTATTATGAAAATTCTTTGCTTACTCTATGTTCCCTTGTTCATTTAATTAGCCGAGGGATGTGAAGTATGTGACACTAGATGATGGCCGAAGGTTGTGTTTGGAATGTTTGAATTCTTCTATAATGGATACAAGTGAATGCCAACCACTTTATCTTGATATCCGTGAATTTTATGAGGGCTTAAACATGAAAGTAGAACAGCAAATCCCACTACTCTTGGTTGAGCGACAAGCCCTAAATGAAGCTATGGAGGGTGAAAAAACTGTAAGACTACTTGTTTATTTTTTATCCAGTGTACATCAACAGTGAATGCCAACTCACCTTAAAGAATAACCACGTAGATTATTAAATGTACACCTCCATAAACAATGTATCATGCATGCTGTCATAAAATTGAACAATGTACTACTAAAACATGTGTCCCTGTAACTGCTGCTCACTCTTTTCCTTTCAATATGTCCAAAGTACCCTCCACTTTGGAGGGCCTTTTGGTCATTTTTTAGGAAACTAAGACAAGAAAGGTATGATATTACTTGTCATTTTTACATGGTTTTGTGATTTTTTTTTCCTAGTTTATAGGGCTGTAGTGCGTACATGAATTTCCTAATTTAAAAGAGCTTTTACCTTATTTTGATGTTTTTGCTGAGATCTGACAGGATTACCATCATCTTCCTGAAACAAGAGGTCTTTGTCTAGCCGAAGAGCAGATAATCAGAACAGTAAGATTTTAAGTAGTTTGGCAATTTCACTTTTACAGAAATTGCATATATATATATATATATATATATATATATATATATTTAATTACAAATCTGTTATTTCAGGTTCTGAGAAGGCCAAGGTTCGGGCCTGGAAATATGATCATGGATCTTATTACAGGGCCATATCGATTGGTAAGGCATTGTGAGGTTACAGCTATCCTAATATTGTATGGGCTACCAAGGTAACAATCTACATATGCAATATTTTTCATATTTACCATTACTATCTTAAGTGAGCATTATCAACCCACATTTTAAAAAAATTTTGTTGGTCTTGCTGCAGATTATTAACAGGCTCAATATTAGCTCATGAGATGATGCATGCATGGCTTCGACTCAATGGTACTTGCTTCTAAATGAATATAACTTGGAAAAAATAAGTTGTAGAATAATCCCTACAACTCAGTTAAAAATATGGTGATGTTGAACTGTTGAAGTATATTAAATGCTCTTGTTTTACCCATTTTAGGTTATAGGTCGCTTAAACCAGAAGTGGAAGAAGGCATATGCCAAGTACTGGCCCACTTGTGGCTTGAATCAGAAATCATGGCTGGTTCTAGCGGCAGTGCTTCGAGTTCTAGTTCGAGCTCAAGTTCAAGCTCAAGCACAAGCTCCAGCTCGAGTTCAAGTTCATCTAAAAAGGGGAAAAGGGCTGAATTTGAGAGGAAGCTTGGTGAATTCTTCAAGTTTCAAATTGAGGCTGATACCTCACATGCTTATGGATATGGATTTAGGACTGGTATTCGAGCAGTTAATAACTACGGTCTCAGGCGCACCCTCGATCATATTAAATATACTGGTTCCTTCCCTTAGCATTTGTCAGTCAATTTATGTAACTAAAAAGAGAGGAAATAATTGACAGCTTATATTTCTTTGAGAATCAATAAATTTATAGAAAATGGAGTAGTAAATAATAAAAAAGAAAGAAAGAAATGACAATGATGTTCATCTGACAATGATGGTCAGTCACTTTATGTAACTAAAGATAGGAAATAATTAAAACTTTATATTTCTTTGAGAATCAATAAATTTATAGAAAATGGAGTAGTAAATAATAAAACAGAAAGAAAGAAATGACAATGATGGTCGGTCAATTTATGTAACTAAAGAGAGGAAATAATTGACAGTTTATATTTCTTTGAGAATCAATAAATTTATAGAAAATGGAGTAGTAAATAATAAAAAAAAGGAAAGAAATGATAATGATGTTCATCTGATAGTAGCCTTGATTTGTGTTTAAGTATTGATGTTCTAATTTTATTTTCCTTTCTAATTAGATGTACGTATAGCCCTTTTATTATTATTATCGGAAGTTATTGTAACAGGTTTTGACATAATGTCTGGAAGTGACAGACGTGACGCAGCTCTATAATGCGTACAAATTATATTATGGACAAATCTAATTGCACAGAAATTTTAGAAAGCCATGTCTTCAGAACTGGAATGAAAATTGTTGAAATAGAGGTCGACGGGATGTGAGCGATTTTTATTTATTTTTTTTATTTTTTTTAACACGATTTTTCTTTCGGCTTGAGAATAGGAGTAATTTCCGTTGCGTAGGAGTAATTTTTTTTTTCTCCTGTTAGTCTGTTACCATTTATTTATATTTTCTGGGCTGATTAGGTGAAGCACATATCGATTTATTGTTTGGGCCTTCTTTCACTACCATCTAGGCCGCCTCCCTCTTTTTTCATTTTTTGTATCTTTATGTTTCTGTCAAATGTTTAGCAGTTTAGGATCTGACAAGCCCACAGATCAAATGAATTCAAGCCCACACAAGAGTCACAGAACTAGAGCAAAATGATTTTAAAAAATTTTGAGAGATTTATGGCCCGATTCTTTCTCGAATCCATTTATTTTCCATTTCTGATTTACTAATTTAGCTCCCTAAATTTTTACTCCTAATCTGGGTCTGTTATTTTCATAATATAATTATCAAGATCTATCTTGATACATCAGTCAAGGGAAAATCCTTGCCGAACTATTATAATCATTCCGTTAAAAAAAATGTATATCTGAATTAAGTTATCCATGAAATTAAAAGAAAGGAAATTTATCCTAAATATATTTCCATAATTACCAAGATCTAGCGGAAGGAGCAATAATTGGCATTTGAAGCAGAAACGAGAAATAATTATTATCCGCACCTTAATTACTTGTTCGCCTGGAATGGAAATAAAGACCATAACAAAAATTGAAGATTTAGCATTAATGCCGTGTCCATAAAAAAAAATCTCCAAGAGGACAGTCACGTTTTGTTTAAATAATATAATATGGTTGACGATTGATGTTTGATACGAAAAATCCTTCAAAAGAAATCCTACGTTCTCAAAATATGGATTTCTTTTTCATCTTGTTCCACCTTTTAAGAGATTGAATGAGGCCATATGAGCTTTCCTAGCCGTCAGCATTGTTGCACTTTGGTAAGATTATAACCTTATACTTAATTTTAATAATTCTTTTGGTACTACGATAGAAGATTTATGGTCTTTTTTTGCTTTTTTTTCCCCTTTTTGTGTGTGTGTGTGTTCTGGGGTTGGTTGGGTGGGGTGCTAGAGCCTAGAGGTGCACTGATTTAGGTAATTTGGTTAGAGTGTAATGATCTTTGTTTCAATAGACTACCAGTACTGCTAAAATATTTCATTTGTGCAAGACAAGAAGAGATGATTTTTTTTTTCAAGCTTACTTTGATAACGCCTTGTGATACGATCATACGAACAATCTCCCAGTGCAGGTAGAAGAGAAAGAAGAATAGGCGGTGGGCCCCACACTTGAGTAGAGACAGTGCTGTGATAATTATTTAATGTCACGATGCTACATTATGTTTTGTATGATTCGGCTTTAAATTTGATTTTGCTACTTTGACATTTTAGTTAGGATCTTTTAGAATTTAGTTTTGCTTGGTTGTTTTGGCACCAGTTTTTTTGTCACACCTCTGTAATAATTTCTATTTCGATATTTTTAATTACCAGCATTAAAAAAAAATAATAATGAACACAAGCAGGTTGCATTTACTTTTTCCTTACGAAAATTTTAGGCAAAATAAACATCTAACGAGTAGACTATATTGTGAGTAATAAATTATTCATAGAACGCCAATTTCCTTCACATGTTGTTCCAAGGAAGTTGAATTGATATTTGCATTAATTATATAATGCAGATTTGTAATTTTGTTTGTCTCCGCCATAAATTGTCTAGGAAGGAGGAAATGCAACGAAGCATACAACTTAAAGGTTTCAAATATCATGTCGCTGCTCACTACTCTCAAACTGATCAAATAATTTCCTACTGCTTTTAGGAAGTGGTTTTCTTCTAATTTTCAGTATAATTCGATTTAGGGCAGCAAGAACAGAGACACAGATCGTGCCATTGCCCCGTCTTTAGCCAAACAAGAGAGCAAAAAGGGGGATGCTGTAGTTGGCTGGCATTGTGATGGTACCGTCGTTTATCTGGCTTATAAAAGAAGATAAAATTCTATTGATCTTTTACTTATTAATAGTTTAAAACTTGCTTCATTCCAGACGAAGATGAGAAGCTAGCTAGGGCATTACAAGAATCTCTAGATGCTGAGTTGCTGCCTCAACGAACTTTGATGTGAGTAAAAAGCTCAGATACATCAGCTATTATTCCTTTCTCAACTGCTATAGTTGTTTTGGGTTTTTAAGACAGATGCATATATGGCTTTGTACCAGTAAGTGTGCAGGGTGCAAAACTGAAATTGGTCGAGGGAATTTTGAGAAATTTATGGGTGATATTTGGCATTCTGAGTGCATCAGGTGTCGTGCTTGTAATCAGCTGATATTTGAGACCGAGGTATGTTACTAGAAGCACATTTTATTTATGACATCAAAAATATATATTGTATTCACATATTTCTTTTCTATTTTTTGTGGAGTAGGCATTTAAGGATGAGGACCGCCTCTATCACAAGTCATGCTATGACCGGATGTGTCATGTTTGCTTTAAAATTGTAAGAAGATACTGCTTTAAGATTTTCTACTTGCATGATCCCTTAATAAGACAGCACGCTTATCTCAAACTAATTTTAGATACTCATTTATAAAATTTGAGTACTTCATAAGGTCGGTATTAGTATGACATCAGAACTGTTATAAATAAAATAAACTGTCCATTAGAGCTGCATCTGTCTGGTGTGTTTGTCTTTTGAAAATCATAATTTCAAAATTTATATGATGAATATTAAAATTCAGAAACGTATAGGGGCAAAGAAACAAAGTTCAAAAGTGAAATGAAGTATGCTGATGACCTCACCTCACTGCGCTAATAGTTTCTGACTGTTTCTTATTTCAATTTTTGTAGATTTCAGCAAATCGGCATGGAATTATCCCAGTCTGGAATAAAAAATATTGTTATTCGCACGAGACAGATGGAACACCTAGGTGTTGTGGTTGTGGTCAACTTGAGGTATGTGCAATTTTCATAATACTACTGTCAGTCTAACCAGTAAACCAGAGCCAAACAATTCTGAATTTCTGATTATCGCCAGTTGAGCTATTGTTGCATTTTTTTTTATGTTATGCATTAACCTTATGGTCATAAAACAACCATAAAAATCTTTCCTCGTTTGCTTATTGATGGTCAGCTCTTGCTATAGTGTACTTTGTCGTTCTCTGAAGGCCTCCTTACTCTGGGTTTCTCTTACCTGACATCTTAAAAAGGCTATCAGCCAGAACACCAAATAGGGAACTCAGGGTGGCGACCAGGATTATTCAGATATACACGGAAAAAGTTGTTTCTCCATTAATTCAATAGATAAAGTGGGGAAAAATATCAGTTATTGTTTGCAAGTTGCCTCTATGGGAAAAACAAAAACCTTATAATAATTACTCACATGGAGGATATTTATGGAATGGTGGCATCTATTCATATAATATATTTTGTTTGTAAGGAAACCAGCAATTTCAGTGTAGTTAATCAATATTTCTTTTTTTTTTATATTTAAATTAGCCTATTGATGTAGAGTATGTTCTGCTGCCTGATGACCGTAATCTTTGTTTCGAGTGTTTACGTTCTTCAACAATGAATAACATTGAGTGCCAACCACTTTACATGGATATCCAAGAATTCTTCGAGGGACTTGAAATGGGAGTTGAACAACAAATTCCTTTGCTTTTAGTTGAGAGAGATGCACTAAATGAAGCTGTGAAAAGAGAAAAGGTAAGGAAAGCAACACATGATATATATTATAACTTAATTTAATTTAATTACGATGTGTTCATCCTATAATTTTGTTTATTTATTTTATTCACTTTCTTGAGTAATTATCCATTTCACTTGTATCCAACATTATTATTTCTTATTTCTATTCACATGAATCCCCAATTTGTTTGGGGCAAAAGGCTCTGACTTTTTTTTTTTATTTCTATTCACATGAATAAGGATAAAAAGAGGCAATGTAATAAATTTTCTTCTTTTTCGAAAACAATTATGATATGATTTAATATGATATTTCTTTCAGAAAAGGATGCTTATCATAAAAAATTTTGTTGATGAATTTGCAGAATCATCACCATGATTCTTTGACAATTGGCATGTGTCTTTGTGAAGCACATGTCATCAGAACTGTAAGATTTTCTTCTAGTAATTTGAAGTTCGACTATAAATAGTTATGTTTGATTTTTACAACATAAACTACATCATTTCAGGTTGTATCAAAGCCAAGGACTAAAACGGGGAGAAGGATCAGCATCATCACAGTGCCTTACCAACTGGAACAACACTGGCATGTTACGGCCATTCTGGTATTGTATGGTCTACCGAGGTAACTTTAAATTTTGTTGTAAATTATTAAATGCCTTTGTAAAATAAAAATACAATTTGAACAAAGTTGAGAACATTTGCATTATTTGGCAATGAAGTTATATTGTCTCTATTTTGTTAATGCAGACTATTTACTGGATCAATATTGGCTCATGAGCTGATGCATGCTTGGCTACGTCTGAATGGTATCACTTCGAATTACAAGTCTTATGAAGTGCTGAAGCCATTGTAAATATCATAACTTACACTGCATTATCTTTAGTAACTTGCTTTTATATTGTTCTTCTTTAATTCTATAGGATATAAAGGCCTTGAACCAGAGGTTGAGGAGGGCATTTGCCAAGTAATGGCCCACAAGTGGCTCGAGTCAGAACTCCTGGCTGGCTCTGGTAGCAGCTCTTTCAGCGAATTTGAGAGGAAACTTGCTGAATTCCACATACGTTTAATTGAAAAGAATCCTTCGCGTGTTTATGGAGGTGGATTCAGGGCTGCTAAGGCTGCAGTTAATAGATATGGTCTCAGGCGCACTCTTGAGCATATTAAACGTGCTGGTGACTTGCCTTAATATAACTTTAGGTTCTAATTTGTAAGAATATAATTACTTTAAAAGCTAGATGACTGGTTTTGGATTTAGGTTCATGTTAGAGTTTACTTGAGAATAAAAAACTTAAATTAAAGTTAAGAACTAAGAGATATGACTTATGAGACCTTAAGTTTTTATATTGCTTTATTGTTTTAATTTAGTACTTACAACATATGTTACCAACTTACCATATAAAAGGTGTAATGTGATCCTTGCACCTGTAAACTTAAGCTTCAAAAATTATGCACTTTTAAACTTTAACAACTGGGTGTTAAATCGAAAGCACGAAGAGAAATATAAAAATTTTGAAAGTGGGCTTTTCACACTTTCGATTTTATTAAGAGTAATGCTAGAGTCAAACGCGATTTTAGTCTTAACTATTAAAATTTCAAATGATTGATATGAACCACTTAATATGCTCTTTATATTGAAATTATTTTGAAGACCAAATTTTAAAATTTCAAAAAAAAAAGTTAACTATTTTTTTTAGATTTCTTAAAATTGGAGGTTCTAGAATTAATTAAATTGAAGATTTTCTAAAATTCAAAATAAATAGTAAAAAATTGAAAAAAATATATAAAATTTGATCTCTAAAGAGTTTTCATTATATAGAATAAATTGAGCAGTTTGATTTTACTATTGTAATATCGAAAAAATGAGATTTGATCGTGTTTGACAGACTCACATGTCAAATATGTTTGACTCTAAAATGAAAGAGTTACTAAAAGGTACAGACACCGAATGAAACAAAACACATGAAATTTCCCAAAAAAATTTCTGTAGGCAGCTCCTTGGTTTCTCCACAACCACAAGAATCCAAAGTTTAATCCTCGATGGGGTCCCTTTTGATTGGCAGAGGTATTGAAAGATGTTTTGAGACTTTGTTGGATAAGCCATATGGGCCTCGATTAAAATTTCAATATTCTAATAGACGATGAAAATACCGTGTAAATAGCCCATCGGTAGTTAATAATTAAGCCCAAGCCTATTTTTATTTACAAAGTCGCACATTTCAATATTTTATTTTTTTTTCTTTATGATTTTGAAGTATATCAGCAATATTTTTTTTTCTGATAAATTTCAGCTTTCTATTATATCAAGTAGAAATGTAGGATAAATGAAAACCCGCGACTTAGCCTTAATCAGTATATTGAGACTGATATGCCTTATTTCATTTCTTCTACATGATATATATAACACCTGAAATTAAACCATTTATAATAATGTGATCATGCTTGTAAAATTGAGCTGGGTCAAACTGACATTTCTGCTGCTTTTGCCTCTAGCATAAGATCATCCTTAGTAGAAACACAGAGCAAGATGCTACAAATGTAGATACAACTTTACAATAAAATCAACTTGACTACCATCCGACAGAAAAAAAAAAATGGGAAAAAAAAGAAAGTAGAACAAAATTAAGATCATCTTAATTTTCTGGCAACCACTTGATCTAACTCATCATCCGATGGAACTCATGGAAGTCGAGTTCTCCGTCTCCATCGACATCATAGACACTAATCATGGCTTGGCAGTCGGCCATGGACCGCTCATCACCCAGCCGGCTGAGCACCCTTTGTAGGCCCTTGGGTGTTATTCGCCCCGACCCTTTCACAGCCTCAAACATCTCGAATGCTCTCCTTAAATCCTCTTCTTCTTCCCTCTCCATTAACTTCATAAAGTCGCCAAAGTCGAGGTGGGAGATGTTGTCAAAGTCAATCTGATATGAATATAAATTAACTTAGTTGATGTATTCAATTTGGTGTTGTTAGTTATATTGCAGATGCATAGCAGCATAGGATAGAAGATATAGTATACCAGAAAAACAGGAGAACATAAAGAAAAAAAAATGGTTCGTCAAATCTTTTCAACTTTACAGCATGCAATATGTTATTTATGTACTCTGCTTATTCTTGTGCATTTACTGATGAGTAACAGAGGATGAGGTCCCCTCTTTGTTATAAAATAGTCAAACTCTTTGATCAGGCTTGGTTCCCTCGTAAATAATAATGAAAGTCAATTAACGACCTTTTAAGCTTTAGTTGTAAATGATACCTGATGTCAACTTCTCAAATTTGAACGAATTATTTTAGATAAGAGGAACTACAATGGAGCCAATTACATGAACTAAAAAATACATATTTTCGGCAAAAAAAAAAAAAGACCACCATGAAACACCTTGTCGTGTTCTGATTAAAGAGAGCTATATAGTTTTTTGTCTTTTATTCATGACAGTTGATATAAAATATACGCCTTTATGGCTTTATCTGTAAGATTATTAAACAACAAAATGATATTTTGCAATGTGAATATTAAATAAATTACTGACTTGTAAGGACGACTCAGAATGTAATTTTCTTTTTAATTTCATTCTAGAAATACTTTTGCCTTGCTTTGACCGTTGATTGCAGTGAAACATACTGAGATAGACTACAAACTACTTACTGAAAATATATACAACAATCAATCCTTTCCCCTGAAAATAATTCATTAAATTTTGAAAAGAAAAATTGATTAATACCTCATCAGAGCGCAGCTCATCATCCCCCATGGTAGAGAAAAATGCTGACAACTCGTGACCAGAGATTTTTCCATCCCTATCCTGGTCCAAATGCCGAAAAACTTTCTGTAATTCAGCCAAACGGCTTCGTCCGGTAGAAGAAGAGGAAGAATGAGAAGGAGTAGATGCATCAGAGTTGGAACACAGCATTGGGATCAAACCGAGCTTGAAGCTCCTTTTGCGTGAGAGCCTCTTTGAGTTGGAGTGTTTTGGGTCTTTCATGGCTATAACAAAAGGTACTAACTGGTGGTTTTTTTATTTTGGTTATGGTTTGGGACTTTGGGTTATGTTATGTCGAGTGAGGTGAGGAAGCATCAATGGCTAATTTATAGAGAGAGATTTTGGACTTGAGGTTTAATTTTGTATATCCATTAGTTTAGTACAGGTCAGTTTTTTAATCAAGTATTATTATTTAGGTTAAGTGGTCACTTTTTATCATGTAGGTTTTATTAGGGAAGGTCATCTCAAAGCGCCCCAGAGTCTACTCTAGAGTCTAGACAGTACACTGCTATAAGGAGGATTCAAATCATCTACATTTCCAGGGAAACTGGAGATATCCCTTATTAATTTTTTCTGGGTAGAGAATAATAAATGAACAATTCTGGGTTTTGTGCATTTGAGAAGTATTGAACTTATTTATTTAAAACATCAGACTAGATTTAAAATAGTTCGATAAGTGTAAAATAAAAAGTAATACATCAAACTTAATATTTCACTTATTAATATATTGATATTATTCAAGGAAGTTTGATCCTCTGTTATTTTAATAATATTTTTTTATTTTATATGTTCTAATATTAGGGATCAATTTTTTAAAATAAATTTAATATTTTGTTTCACTTAATGAGACAAGTAAAAGATTAACTTTTTTTTTATGAAAATACATTAATTAATGATATAAACTCGCAGTCAATTTCACTCAAATCACATACTTGTCTTTTGAACCTACTGCTCCATTTTCTTCGAAAGCTAAATAGTTCATTCTAATAAAGCAATCGTACTTGCAGAATTAATTAATTAGCACCTTTAAAAGCATCAGCAGAAACTATTAATAAGAACTTGAACGAAACCCAAGAGAATAGAACCCCGATGATCAGTTCACAGTGGCATAGTACTTGACTCTATGTCTCTATTTACTAATTTACGAATTTCAAAATTTAAAAGCCAATTTCTACTTGGAAAACAATATAATTAAATATTTGTCTATTAAATATTTTCTATAATTAAACATTTGATAATCTATCAAAATATTAAAAAAAATAATTGAAGAGTTACATTTTATCAGATAAATGATAAAAAGATAAAAGTTAATTAAATATCGTCATATGCATGGTATAGATATATACATTTTTTTTTTTTGAATCCGGATAACCAGTGGATTCGTTTTATTTTAATCATCCAGAAAGTATATTTTAGCAGTTGGACCAGGACATATTTTTGCCCTTTCGAAGCAATATTCATCTTTAACAAAAGTTAGAGAAATTAGATTTTTCTTCCGTCAGTGATGCAACAATAGCACTTTGATTTTAATACCACAAAAATATAAATAATTCAGAGAACAAATTCCAATCTTCAGTCTTGGGTGTTAAATATATAATGCTTAAGAATCTGAGCACACCATGTCATGTACAACACTTGCAACCTTTAAACAGGTGCTGATTAATTTGCCAATTTCAATAAATCTCACAGTTACCTACATGCATGCTCTCCTCGTGTCACGAAACAAGTCAAGAATCCTGATTTATCATCTGAAATCGAAAACGTTGAGTTATTAAAGCTTCAATTCAATTGTGATATAATGTATAATTAATTAACGAGAAATGACACAATTAATCAGATCGATTTTATCAAACTCCTGATTAAACCCTATCATATCTTAATTTTAAAAGTTCAAATGACCAACCCAAATCGTCCATACGATTTCTCTATCGAAATCTCATTGTAAATCAAAATTTATATTTTTTTTAACTTTTTTTTTATTATTTTTTGAAAAAAAAATCATTAATCTAATTTGTTCTGAACTATTAAAAATAACTGTTTTAAAAAAAATAAAAAATGTTTCAAAAAAAATATATAATTTTATTGGCAAGGAAATTTCAATAGACAGATCATAATAAACTTTTTGAATCAATTTGATTGAATCCATTCTCAATATATAATTATATATATATAATGGTATGATCAGAGACAGTTTTATGTGTAACAAAGGCGTGTCAATGTCACCGCTAATTTTTGAAATAACATTACCAAATATGAATATTTATTGTGAGGATGGCTAACGTGCCATAGATGGCACAGAGGGTCCCGTGTCATAGAGTCTTTTTCGAGATCTAAAATTCAAATGCTCAATCCGAACCGTTCAATTTGAATATATCAAAATTGGAGTATTTCAGACCCTCGAACTATTTATTATGATATTTTTTGGAAAACGTTATAATTGGAGTATTTCAGACCCTCCAATTTGAATATATCAAAATAAATAATAAAAAAAATAAAAAATATAAAATTTGGTCTCCAATGGTATTTCAATATGTTGATCAATTTGAATAGTTTGGATTGACCAATTGAATTTCGGATCTTAAAAAAATATCTCAAAAAAGACATATATGACATTGCCATCTATGGCACTTTAGCCCACCTCTATTTATAGTTATAAAATGTAAATTTATTATATATACTCTATATTTGAACCCCATATATATTTAGATGATTTTTCATTGGTGAACCCCATATAATTTTTGTAGTATTTTCTTTGTGAGGTCTTTTTAGATTGATTAACATTTTCTATTTGTAAAGCATTATTGTCATACAAAAATATCATTTTTATAAACCAAAAAGAGAAATGTAGTTAATTTTTTGTTAAAATTGATTACTGTCATCTGTAATTTTGTCATCCCTTGTAATTGCTAAATAAAAAGTGAACACATAAAATAGACAAGGTAAACATATACAGTGATCAAAGTGAACACATACAAACAAATAAGTTCAATAAAAATAAATTGAATGTGCATATAAAAATCCGAACAAGAGATGACAACACTTATTTGTTTGTAAGTGTTAATTTTGATCATCTATATGTTTATCTTGTATGTTTTATGTGTTCATTTTATGTTTAGCGATGATAAGAGATGACAAAACTACATATGGTAGTTATCATTTTTGTTTTCTAGTTCTTATTTGTGGGCCATTCAATTAATTAAATAGGTCCAAAATATAGGCCGAACATAAACTGATTGATAATCTCATAGCAGTCCAGCCGAACAACCATGATGGAATTAATAGAAAACAAACAAGAAAAAATTGAAAAAAAGAAGAAAATTTAATATAAATAGAATAGTACTAACAAATACTAATACAAATAATAATAAATAAAAGGTACTGCTGTTAAAAATTTACCTTTTTATTTATCAAATCAATTATTTTTTTTAGTTTATAACATACTGAAATTTTAATTTGAGTCAAATTCAAGTTTGAAATAAGTATGAAGCATATCTAATTTCTAGATTGCATCGTATTCTTCTTTTATGATGACAAATGTCGAAAACAAAAAAATATTTGTATAAAAAAATATAATATTTTTATTTAAATATTATTAATTTATTGAACATCTTTTTAAAATTTTTTGGCTTCGTCCTAGGTGAACCTCATTCTAAATTTTCTGGCTCCGTCCCAGATATGATAGACCCACTAGATACGTATAGCCAACAGATAATTAGCAGGTGGGTATGGCCGGTTAATTACATCACAATTTCACTCACATAATTAATTGTACAATGTACATAAATAAATGTAAACGAAGCTTCAGAGTAGCTTCGCAAAAGCAGTTGCGTGCGTGCACCATTTACATTGTTAGTTCGACCACTGTGCCTGTGATCTCTGTTAGATTAGATAAGAAGGAGACATTACATATCCATCTTTTGTTCGTATATAGAAGATAAATTAAAGTGCGTAGCCCATCTTTTAAAAAAACGAAAAGAAAACACCATCTTTAATTGGTATTATTCACTTTTTGTGGAAGCTGCATGGGTTTTCATACATGCGCAGCTTCTCAGTTCTCTTCACGTAAAAAGCGCCATGTGTACTATTGCAGAATGCAGAGAGCTTTCCTTAGTTTAAAAGAAGCTACCGCCAACGCCTTTTAGAACTTTGAGTTGAAGGTTAATTACTTAATTGTTCAGTAAAAAAAAAATACTTAAATTGTTTGTTTTTTTTTTGAAACATTTAGTTTTTTTATGGTTAAATATTTATTTAACTAACTAGTACCGCTTTCAAGAACAAGAAACAGGAGACTTATTAATTTTTAGTTCCCACAAAACCAAACAAGAGAAGAACAAGAAACAAGTTTTGTTTCTAGTTTTCATAAATCTATGGAACTAAATACAAAAACTAGAACAAACTTTCTAGTTCTTGTTCCCAGTTCATAGATTTGCCAAACACACCATTACTTGTGCTCGGCGTTTTAATTTGAACCAAAATAAATTTGTTTTACGACACCTCACATTGCAAAAAGAATTATTTTCTAAGTAGATAAAATAATATTGGTACTATATATATTGGTACGACGTGTGTATATATATAAAAAGATGTAGTCATTTTTAAGAAAGCCCAGTCACTATCCAAAATTGTTTGATGAATGATTATGACGACGACGCTCGTCCCAAACCACCGGTCCGCCCGTGGAGGCCGGCGATAAATGGTTTAGTGGAATTAGAAATCACAAAGAAATGCTAAATAGCAAAAAGGAACTCAAAGAGTCCAAAGGGAAATTTCATTAATTAATCAACTAAAATGTTTACAATGACAAACATCCCTTTATATAGGGAGGCGGTGCCTTGGGACCCAATCTAATACATTTCAGAAATAGTAACCTAAAAAGAAAATTTACGGAAATAGAAAGAAAATATGAAAATTACAAATATAATAATGTCCTAAAGTAAATCTACGTCGGAATCTGAGTCAAACTCGGGTGAAACACATTCGGGTGAAGTATCTTCGGGGGAGGGTAGTGAGATATGTTCGGGTGAAGCACCTTCGGGCGAGGGTAGTGAGATATGTTCGGGTGAAGCACCTTCGGGCGAGGATAGTAAGATATGTTCGGGTGAAGCACCTTCGGGCGAGGGTAGTGAGACATCCTCGGGTGAAGTACCTTCGGGTGAGGGTAGTGAAATATGTTCGGGTGAAGATAGTGAGGTACCTTCGTCAGATTACAAATAATCGAGTACGAGATATTAGTAGAGCGTATATATCTGCCGTCACTTCAAAACATGATCATTAATGGATATGTGAAGGAAACTTTGCACCGATATCATATATATTAATTAATAGAATTAAATTTAGAACAAATAATTAAACAGGTCAATTGGACTAACTAATAATTCAAATTTATTATTTGGAGAATTGGTCTTCGATTTAAGTAGTTAACGATAATGCTCTTGACTAAAAGCTGTATGTTCGGAATAATGCTGAATTTTTTAATATATATATATATATAGAGAGAGAGAAGGGATTGCTAAAATGCTATGCATAGCACGGATGTCTTTTGTACTACGGATTCGTTCTTGAATTTCATATTTCAAACAACCGATCCAAACCGTTCATTATCTTCTACATATTGAAATCTTATTAGAAATCGAATTTTACATTTTTTTTTTACTATTTTTCTCAATTTTTTCAAATCACTGTTATTGAAGGGTCCAGAATTTATTAGATTAAGTATTTTCAAAAATCTGAAAAAATAGTAAAAAAATTAAAAAATGTAAATTTGGTTTCTAATGAGATTTCAATATGAAGAAGATATTTAACGGTTTGAATTGGTTGTTTGAAGCATGAAATTCAAGAACGAATCCGTAGCACGAATGCCATCCGTGCTATGCATAGCATTTTAGCAATGCTCTATATATATATATATAGAGTTTAGCTACGGTGAGTCGCGACTCACGGACCTTCCGGTGAGTAGCGACCAAAACTCCTAGATCTAGATCAAAATGACCGATCCAAACCGTCCAATATGATCTCCCTATTGAAATCTCCATGTAGACCAAATTTTTCATTTTTTCGAAATTATTAAGTATTTTTTTGAAATTTTAGAAAATCGTTAATCTAATTGGTTCTGAACCATTCAAAAACATTAGTTTTTAAAAATCCGAAAAAAATACTTAAAAATTTCGAAAAAATAAAAAATTTGGTTTGCACGGAGATTTCAATAGGGAGATCATATTGAACGGTTTGGATCGGTCATTTTGATCTAGATCTAGGAGTTTTGGTCGCGACTCACCGGAGGGTCCGTGAGTCGCGACTCACCGTAGCTAAACTCTCTCTCTCTCTCTCTATATGTATATATATATATATATATATGTTTGCCTCTAAATTCTGCTGCACAAAATCCTAAACAATTTCCTATCTTATTACCAAAATCCGAAACCATATAATCAAAACCCCATCCACATAACCAATGACCCAACAAAATAGCCCCGATAATTGGTCATAATGCATGAAAGGAAAACACAGAAATTCTTAAAAATGGACAGTAAATTAATTAATTACGAGGAATGCCATTATGCGCCTGTGATATCCTTATAATTAATTACCGGAGTCCTAAAAATAGAAAATTTGTGGCAACTAAATTCTTCATATTTTTATGAGGAGCCATGCAAAATTTCATGTCAAATTGACCTGTGGAAGGGCACCAAACAACTTTTCTTGAAAAATAAAGCAGCATAATTGTCCAAAAAAAATTTCAGTCAAATGGACAGCTCCGTTTTGAAACAAATGGAGACAAACCCTCACCAGCACAAATAAATGGAAGCAATTTTCGAATGGGCCTTTAAATCGATATTAAAATTTGCCTTGGGCCGAGACTAAAGCCCATTTGAATTACATCTTTGGCCCAACAACAATTATCGTTCTAAAAGTCTGCCCTGGATCTGACGGCCATAATAAAATCCTATAACAGTATCTAAAATCAACGGTTGGATTTTACCCTGAGCTTAAAACACTGGATTGAATTTTCTGATTGGCCGAAACAATGGGCCCCACACATTCCCGTATTAAAAAAAAAAGAGAGAAAAGAAAAGGAAAAAGGATGGAACAGTATTGTCTGACACAAGCGTCGTACACCAGTGAAAAGAGGAAATTCGTCGCCGTTCTACACCACCTCAGCCCCAGCCAACGTTGCCACTGTACTAGCGATGCCTCTGCGACTCTGGCGACACCAAAAAACTGAGCCATGCGCTGGTGAGCGTACCACCTCAGCAAGGGATGGTAGTGGCAGGGGTTGTATGTGTAGGATTACTTGAAATTAATGAGTAAATGATGGGGACGGTTACCTCAAAGGGCCTTCAGGAAGTTCAGGAGGAATTGCAATGTGCCAGGGGATTTCAATTTTGGTAAAGGAAGGAGGGAGTATCACGTGCCATAGTGTGATGATGAACTCAGTCCCCTCTCTTTAAAAGTGAAACAAATTCATACTGGAAAAGAGAATAGAGAGGCAACATAGAACAGTAGCCTAGCACTTATTCAGAGTTGGACGCCTCCAGTATGATAGCAGTGAGGAAAAGTGGAACGGAAGAAAATGGAGAGTGTTTTCTTCCCCTATAGCCTACAACCTGAAAAGGAGGGACTAGCCCTGTAACAGTCCTTGGCGCCAGGAGAAGTGACAATAGGAGGTAAACTTACCCCCCCCCCCCAATTTAGACCGTTGGATACAAGATGTGATTTAAACAAAGGCTGAAAAGCTCCTCATACTTTAATTGCAATGGTACAACCATCAATTTACCTTCCTCATGTGCTGGTGAGATACAAAAGAGATAGCATGTTGAAGGAAAAAGCAATGCATCTGGCCGTCTGTTCACATCCCAGGATAAGGCTAAACATGGATGTATGGTTTGAGATTAAATCGTATGTTTCTTAGTGAATATGGGATATAAATGCACTATGTCATACCTGGAGGATAAGTGATTCAAGCGTGACTTCCTCTGACCATGGGCAAATCAGTCATTTAGGAGGAAAAAGACAAGGAAATGGAATATACAGCAGCTGAATTTGGAGAGTGTATATACCCATACTGCCCCTGGAATATCCCTGTGCAATGATCGTTAATCTGGAAAGAAATATGATTTACATGCAATGTTCAAAATCAGAAACCAATGAAGCTTCAAAACAATTAAACACCATAGCTAATCACCAGGTTGAAATTAAAGCATCAAAGGCAATGATGGATCAAAATTGAAACTCAAAGAAAGGATGATAAATTTCAAACAAAAAAACAGTCCAGGAGTAAAAAAAAAGAAATTGAAAATAGAATTGATAAAAGACAATGGTAGGCAAGGGACCCAGCTGACAGGGGCGCCTCAGCATAAAAAACAAATTAAAACACCCATAGGGAATCAATGAAGGTACAAATGGAGAGGATGAGCAATGGCCTGTTGGCACACCAAGCCTATACCCCTAGGAGCAGCAGCTACATACCAAAGGAGATACCTCACCTATGTAAATCACAGCCACTGATCAATGCATGGGACACTGGATGAGAGACAACACATCATCTGGCGCCAAAGCAAGCATGACTCCTTCTCCAAGCATACAGTGAGGAGGAGCAAAATTACAAATGCCAAGTGGCATATTATCATTGGTTAGTAAGAAGAAGTAAAAAGAAGAGAGGTGAAGATAGAATCATAAATGTATGGCGGCAGCCCCACTTCATATCCTGCCCTTTCATCATGAGATCAAGGAAGGAGATGCTGCCATGTGTTAAGGAAATGAGGCCAAACCCTAAGGATTTTCAGCTATAAAAGAAGACCAAGATCAAGAGGAAAGAGGGAGTTCCAGCGCATAGTAGTTAGCAAGCTGAAACTCTGCCAATTTGTTTAGTCACTTTTTCTGTAATCAAGTCCTGAAATCAAATAGTAGTCATTTCAAAGAAAGGTAGGAATTCCATTGTATTAAATTCAATATATAAATCCCATTTCTGAAGTTTTCTCTGTTTTTGATTTCCACTTTCAGTCTCTATACTTCCTTTGTTTACTTTCTCTTCTGAAGCTTAGTGTTGATTGTAGAAAGGTCAGCATGTAGATCATCAATTAATACTGTTCTAGGGCTCAGAGGCATGGGTAAGGGGTGCTTGCCAGAGAGCGCACACTTGCCTGTGTCAATGAGTCCCTTAATGTTAAAAATATAAATACTAAAAGATAAAGTGCGGTGGAGAAGCATGGTTTTGTGTGTGAGGGGTGCTTGCCTGAGAGCGCACACTCATGCACTTAACTGTGTTTCAACATTGATAATAGTCACCTTAAGAGTTATGTGTAAAACCTATGTCAATGAGTCCCTTAATGTTAAAAATATAAATACTAAAAGATAAAGTGCGGTGGAGAAGCATGGTTTTGTGTGTGAGGGGTGCTTGCCTGAGAGCGCACACTCATGCACTTAACTGTGTTTCAACATTGATAATAGTCACCTTAAGAGTTATGTGTAAAACCTATGTCAATGAGTCTCTTAATGCTAAAAAAATGCTAAAAGATAAAGTTATGTGAAGAAGCATGGTTTCATGTGCGAGGGGTGCTTGCCTGAGAGCGCACACTCATGCATTTAATTGTGTTTCAACATTAATAATAAGTTGCTTCAAGGGTTATATATGAAAATAAGGTTTGATGGAGGGGTATGGTTCTATGTATGAGGGGTGCTTGCCAGAGAGCGCACACTCAGGCATTTTTACCATGTCTCAACATTGATAGTAGTCATGCTAGGTGTTATGCATAAAACAAAAATGAATGGGTCTGAAATAAAAAAAAAAAAACATACTAAAGCAAGAAACTAAAGGCATATACATATAAAATCTGTGTCTAGTGCAAGGAAAAGGGGGGTTCTAATATATAATAGATGGGGACCAGGGACTATTTTGCTAAAAATATGAACTATCAGACTTATAAAAAAAACGTTAAACATGCTTGAGGTGTGTGGCTACGACCAAGGGATGCTTGCCTGAGAGCGCATACTTGGGAGCAAGAAACATGCCTTGGTATGTACATTCTTTAAAAGGGAAACTTTAGGTCAATGGCTGTAGTAACAACATAAGTTAAAGCTGAGTCAATAACACAATATACAAAAGAGGGAGGGTTAAACTAATAACATCAAAGGGACATAACAAACAAAAATAAAAAAAATCGTTTCTCTTCTAAAAAAAAAACTCTTTATCATAATCTTAATGAAGGTACCCCATCTGGTTTAAGTACAAGGGCACACTTATGATATCAGTAGGTTTATGTTTGACCATGAAAGTGAAATTGTTCAAAAAAAAAAAAGAAGAAAGAAAAGAAAACTTTCAACATGCTTTAATAAAAAAATAAACTTTACTAGGTTTTGGTAAAAATACACATATACACTGCATTTCCTTTTAAGCAGAGTTTCCTTGCATAAACTTAATTCCAGTTTGTGATCTTTCTTATGGAAGAATAAGAATGTACCTCAAAGATCAAATGACCAGTGGTGCTCCAGCTCCTTTTTAGAGGAAACATATGGTCTTTTCAGAAACAAAGAAACTATTGATATTTTTTTATCACAACTGTGTAAAGTTCAGTGAGCGCAATTGCAAAGATAAATTAAGTACCATTCTATGTAACAATCTGTCAAAGTGATAGAAGCCTAGCATGGTAATAGAAAGGCCTCATAACTGATTAATATAAGGATGATTACCAAAGATAAAATGCAAGATTTGGATGTTCGGCAAGATGCTTCCAGGGCCTGAGGCTTTACTGTTTGTGAAATACGGATGAATGTAATGGGGGACTAGGATAAAATGTTCACCATCAATTGTCACAAGAGTATATCAGGATAGAATTGGTTACATGTACCAAAACTAAAGTCAAAATTGATGTCAAGTAAAAGTTCTAAAAAAAAAAAAATCAAATTGACTGGCAGTGACATACCAGGCCATCCCAAATACCGGAGGCTGATGTTAAAGCGCATGTGGGAAAGAAATAAACATTATTAGTCAAAACAAAAGGATAATCGAAAGTCCCTTTTTGCTAAAAGTCCAAACCAGACCTACGAGCCAAATTTTGACCAAAATTGAAATACTCATACCCAATTTGTTGTCACTAACAACTTCGTGGAGTCTCCCTAGTGCTCGCTGAACAACTTCCATCAAGGAGTCGCCGCCATTTAGCCCGAATCGCCACCCCAATTCGCTGACAGGTGATAGATGCAATGACGGAAATACGCTCTCAGCAAGAGGATAGCGACAAAATTGACAGCAGAACTGAAGAGAGGAGGGAAAGGTGATCCCATGGAGCCTGATTTTGATCGAAATGATGGTCGGAGCACTGGAGTCAACGACGACCGTTGCGGAGGTCAACAAAATCGGGAAAAGTACAGGAGAGGAGGGAGAAGTTTTAGAAGAAGGGAGCGAAATGAGCCCGGTGTGCGGTCTCGAGCATGGACCAAGTGGCTAAGCCAATCCCAAACCCAGCCCCTCATGATCTTCTGTGGCACTCTGCACGCAACGAGTCCCTGACAAACGAACAGCATAACAGCAAAACAGCACATTGCAACCAATCAGAAAATTTCTGCAGTACAGCAAACTTCAAAAATGCATTTAAAATAGTTGGATTATCAGAAAAATTCCCACAAAATATCAAAATGTCAAGAAAAATGTGAGCAATATTTTGATATGCCACACCATGCCAGAACACCAAAGTATAAGACATTTTAAAATTAAAAAGTTTAAAGGATGACCATAATAAAAAAAAAACAATAATAAATTTACATGGTTGAAAGAAAAATTAAGCTCTTTAAGGGAATTGAACAAAAATCATTTTTATTGAATATTTTATGTTCTGGACAGCAGGTACATCTGAATAGCTTATGTTCTGCACAGCAGGTACACTTGACATTCCTTGTTCTGAGTAATAGGTATAGTCAAACATTAAGACTCACAAACAAAATTGAAATAAACAAAGTATACATATCACCAAGAAGATAAAAAAATATAGGAATTTAAAATTACAAATTTAAAAGTCCAAACTCAAAATCTCAACCAAACACCGAAAACCTAAAACTCAAAAGTCACAACTAAAAGTCCAAAGTCCAAAATGCTCGAATTCAAAAGTTCAAACCAAGTTCAAACTTTAAACCAAAGTCCAAAGAATCAAAACTCAAAAGCCCAACCCAAAAGTCAAACTCCAAAAGTGCTAGCTTAAAAGGCCAGACTTAAAAGTCAAACTCAAAAGTCCAAACTTCTAAAAAATGCAAAATCAAAAGTCAAAACTTCAAAAGTAACACAAAGTCTAAATGACACAAAGTCAAAATGACACAAAGTCTAAAAGTGACACAAAGTCTAAAAGTGACACAAAGTCAAAATGGCACAAAGCCTAAAAGTGACTCAAGAGACACAAAGTCAAAAGTGACATAAAGTCTTAAAAGTCAAAAGTTCGTCCCTTCAAGACTGCATCGCGTTTCGCCCTGAAGGAGACACCCTCCTGATATTCAGATTGAGATAAAGGAAAAGTCAATTCTGAATTATCACTGAAGTTCCTGTCAAGAGAAGGCATAGCGCATCTGTACTCGCGACTTGAACGAAAACCCCAAAAATCCCTAAGTTCCTCAAACGATTGAGAGCTGACCTAGAATACCCTATTTTCTAGCGTTGGACTCAAATCTAACAGCCTGTTTCTACAAGTTCACAGCATGTTTGACCAGAAGCAGACTGAAATCTGATGCCCAGGTGACCAGAAGAAAAGTCAACCAGTGGCCATCACCTAAGTTCCTGTCAAGAGAAGGCATAGCGCATCTGTACTCAAGACTTGAACGAAATCCCAAAATCTCTAAATCCCCAAACGATTGAGGATTGATCTAGGATACTAAATTTCCTAGTATCGAACTCAAAAATCTCTGTAACGGCACTAAGCCTGACACAGCAAAGTAAAAACAACCAAAATGTCTTAAAATGTAAAACTAAAGAATTAAACCACATCGTTCATGCTTACATGACTCTGTTAAAATAGCTGCCCTTCTGCATTGCTTTTCACCTTGAAACTCCCTATCAAGACACAATCCTTTTATTAAAATGGACTTCATCCACTTATAACATCTAAGCTTTGATTATCCCGATCTAGAGGTGCTCTTGGCCCAGTTCGTAACTGAGTCCGGAGGTAATTAACAGTAGGGGCTTGCGCCTACTGGAAAAAAAGGACCTACGACAAACAATCAACTCTCGAGGTACTTAGAACCGCATTAGTGCCCTTCGCTCGTTTGGAATGGGCAGTAACGACGGGTCTCAAGATGCTCGAGGGGTATCTGATCCGCATTTTCTTCTCCCCATAGAGGACTATCTGTTCTTCCGTGGTTGGACTGAAAAAGTGCGAGACAGATTCTGGCACGCCCGGTGGGACATTTTTCTCCTCTCATCAGGGCATAATCGAAGATTAAATGTAAAAGTGGAATTAAGTCCATGATATTTCAAAAAAAATACTAATGATTGACTCTGAGTTCTTTCCATTGCAGGAATCATGTTTACCTGGAGTCAAATCGTGAAGGGCGAGCGTCTTCGCCACTGGAAGGCAGCAGCGACCGGGACCCTCCATGTGCCCGTCCAAGCTGTCATACAAATCTCTCCCGTGATGCTTGCTGGTGAAGCATCTGTGAAAGTTTCTGAAAAGCCCGCCCTTAGCACCAAAAAGGGTCGGGTGGCCACCACTCACATTAAGGGGGCAACAGCCCCGAAACTCAAAAAGGAGAAGAGGACTAGGATCTCGAGGGCCCAAGCTCTCCACCTGGTCCAACAACCCGATACTGTCACTGACCTATCACTCAGCAACACCTTCGCCCCCCTGCATGTGCTCAAAAAGGGAGGTGAAGTAATGCGCCTCAGAGAGGACTGGGAGCTCCCCATGTATGCTCCAGTCTCTGAGGCAGAGAAGGTGACTCACCCAAAACACAAGGCGGTGGAGGCCATTCATGCGGCCTTCAGAATTGTCAAAAGATCCCGCAAATCCCGCAGGATTGCCACTGTAATCCCTGCCAACCCCAACAAGCCGTCCATCAAGGACAGGCTCAGGTTTCCGGCGCATCAAAGGCTCCGCTTTCCCTATCGCGAAGACAACCGAGAGGGAGACGCGGACTATAGTGCGTCAGAAAAAAGGACTGTGGCCCACCCGCCTTCAGTCTTTGACCGGCTTACCTTTCCATCACTCCAGCCCAACGCCCGCTCAATGAAGGCCAAAGGGCAGGTGAAGCAGGTTTGGAAGCCTAAACAACCGAAACCCATCCCCGCTCCCAAGCAAAATACAGGGGGCACCAAGCGGTGGGTACCAAAAGAAAAAGATACCTCTCTGGCTAGCCAGGTGGCGAGTCAGATGATGAAAAACAAAACCAAAAAGAAATATGTGATGAGGAAGAGGCGGGACGCTGGTTCTGCCTCGACATATCATGTGTCAGTTGATGGTAACGACGATGATGATGAGGAAACGGCGGAAGTCTGCGTGATTGGAACAGGTTCCCAGGAGCCGCCTCACTCTGAAAGTGTCCCCGTGGAAACGCTAGGGCAAAAAGGAAAAGCTTCAGCGTCCAAACCTCCCAAACGGGTAGGGCGGCACAGGAACCGCAGCCCGGCAGTGGAGGAAATTGTCCAACAGACCACCGATAACATCGCAAGTGATGAAGAGGATCCAAATCTGGACCATGGAAGTTCATCTGAGGATGTCGATGATGAGATTGAAATCCTCGAGGAAATATCTGATGAGATGGCCCAGCTTCGCAAGGAGCTGGAAGAGAAAACCAAGCAACTTGAGCAACTCCAAGCGGAGAACGCTCGGGTAACCGCGGCATGCGCGGAAGTCCAGAAACACATAGCCAAAAAGGGGACACGCCCAAGCTACGCTATTTCAAACAATGATGCACCAAAGTCAACCGAAACCCAAGGAATGGCTTCTAAACCAAAATCCAAAAACAAAAAGAAAACCAAGAAATCCCACTCCAAAATAGTGCGGGAAAAGGATAGCAGCTCCAGTGAAACCTCTGAAGAGGAGTTGCCTGAAAGAAAGGAAACTAATGTCATTGACCCTGAGGCCATGATGGAAAGGATGCAAAGGGCTATGGATCAGAAACTGCAATCTCTAGGGATTGGGGGCACCCAACTGCCCATCAACTTCACAGGCCGACCTTACCCTGCAAGGTTTGACCAACTGGATTACCCGAAGGGACATATAGTACCAAAATTTAAGGTGTTTGACGGGGTTGGAAACAAAATCACCCCAAGTCAACATCTGTCACACTTTATAACCTCCTGTGGAAACACTGCTCGGAGGGAGGAATGGCTACTAAGGCAATTTTCACAGAGTCTGTCTGGAGTAGCATTCGACTGGTATGCCTCTCTCGAGGCAGACAGTATCAAAAGCTGGAAGGAAATGGCAAATGCCTTTTGCGCAAGGTTCAGGACGACCCCGCATCGGGTCTCTGTTACCAATCTAGTCAATGCCAGACAAAAACAAGGCGAGTCTGTCTCTGACTACGTGTCAAGGTGGGAAACCATGTACACAGGATGTCAGTCCAACATAAGCGAATCTGAGGCGGTGCGTATGCTCTTGAATAACATCCATGCGCCCATGAAAGTATGGATGGTGGGTCACAATGTCACCACCTTTGAACATTTAGTGGCCATGGTTGCCCGATATGAGGAAGTGGAGCCTGAAATGAACCAGCTATACTGTTCCACTAAGGAAAAAGACAAAGAAAAGGGAAAGAAGCTGGAAATCAAAACGACAAAGGCAGTCAAAGCCGTCACTAACCAGGCTGAAGGCACTAGTAGTGCCCAATGGGGAAAGAATGGCGAGACGAAGGACGGAAATCCACAGTCCAGGGCTCAAAGGCCAACACTCAGGGAGCTGAAAAGCAAGCCCTACTCATTCAAAAAAGAGAAAACTCTGAAGCTGTTTAGGCAAGCTATGGAAGTTCTCGAGGTTCGATTGCCCCAATGCAAAAGGCCCGAGGAAGAAGACAAAGTGAACCACCCTAACTATTGTGTGTATCACAGAGTTTTGGGTCACAGCATAGAGGATTGTTATGTCTTTAAGGATTGGCTTGAGCAGAAAATCCAAGAAGGAGCAATCTCTCTTCATGATGATGCCAGACAGGAGCTAGCTCCCCATGCCATCTCAAATGGAACCCCAAGTGCCAGCTCTCGTCGTGTCTCGGTCACTACCGACGGAAAACCGCCCACGACATGGAGCGTATATTTGAACAAAAACACCAGAAAGAAGTTGAGAGCCTTGCAGGCCGAACCTCAACTCAAATGGAAAAGCCCTATCATACCAGTGGTCCCAAAAAGACTCAAACCAACGGGAATACAGTCTAAACCTACGACCCGTAACATTATAGCGGGTAATGCGAGATCTAGACAGGCATTCTGGAGAAAAACCACTCCCGAAACCGTCGAAGATCCCTATGTTCAAGAAAAACCAACACAAGCAACCCTCGCTGATTTCATCTCCCCCAAGGTCGCTGCTCAAATCAGCGGACAAGTGTGGCGGGAGTTGAAAGGCGAAGGAAGAGAAAAGAAAGAAGAGGAGTTCTGGACGGCCGCATGCCATCATGTCTCAGGTAATGAGGGAAAACATGAAGAATCCTCTAACCAACAGGAGCCGACACAGGCAGACACCAGATCTCCCGAAACCTCAATAACAAATGAACAAAACCCTACTGAGTCGTCATCCAGCTCAGTCCCAACCCAACATACCTGGTCAACGGTCACTGTTCAACCTATGACCCAATCAGGAAAGAAAAAGGAAGAGATCCTTGAAATAAAGAAATTGGATAAGGCCCTTATCCGCAAAGGAAAGAAGTCGGACCGAATGACCCTGCCATTTAAGATTAATGGCCAAGATCGCAAAGTGTTTGTAGACATTCATGATGAGTGTCTAGATTCAGAAGGCGTCCCAAGCCTAAAGAATCTGGGGTTCAACCTTGTCATACCAAAGAAAAAGGGAGAATCCGGAATTCCACCAGAAACCATTGCAATACTAGCAGAGCATGTGTCTGAATTGATGAAAAAAACCATTGTTGTGACTAGTTTTGTAAGAAACCAAGTAAACAAAGAGGCTTCCACCTCCACCAATACCGAAAACGCCCAAGATATTCCCGGTTTCACGGATGAGGAATATGAATGGTCTGATCCGGACCCTCCCAGCCAAGACGAAAGCTACGATTTTGGTAGCAACTTCGACAGTGATGAGGAAAGAGGAGGTGGTGACTCTGGTGGAATTTCCTGCAACGCCATCTCAACATCAGCAATAAATGCACACCCGGAGGATAACTCGGGAGGAAAAGAGGAAAAACTCACTAAAGAAGAGGAAACAGAAATGATTGCGCAAATAGAGGAGGCTACACAGGCCATTATCTCTTCCGCGGTCGCAAACCAAAACCCACAAGAAGATGATGATGCCTTCTATGAGGAGCTGGAGGGATGCCAACCGGCCAGTTACAAGATGATAAAAATATACATGAAAGCAAGAGAACAATGGAGAGACCTCTCTTACTGGTGCGGTCAAACCAACCTTCATCCCATCCTGGAGGCAGAAATCGCCTTAAACCCAGCCTGGTGGATCCAAGAGCTTATGCATGGCGATGATGTGGACCAATTGCTAGCATCATGGCTGGCAAACAGGTTCTGGACCAAGGAAATACCTCTCAACATCTCTAAACAAAAAACCCATGAACCCGCAGAGCACTGCAGATACCTGAGTGATGCCGGGGAATCAGAAGAAGAAGCCGAGGAAGAAGGCGATGATTCACTACCACACATCTCTTTCAATGCTGTGGCGGAGTATGTGGACTTTCTGATGCAACTAAAAATTCAAGAGCCTGACTTGTTCCAACAGGAATTAAGGGTTGATGAGGAGATAGAAAACATGTCAGACTCGGATTCCTATGAGCAACAAATTGAAAATATGGCTATAAAGAAAGCCGCGGTGGATATTGTGGTGCAAAATGGATGGGACAAGAGAGACCCAGACCCGAACCACCCCACAGATTTTGAAATCATGCGTGCGCAGTTGGAAAGTACGGGGGACTCGCACCTCTGGGAGAATATCGAGGTTACTGAAACTGACCTCGCGGAATATGAAAACAACATGGGTAACCAAGCCCACCTCAACCAGAACAGTCAAACTTTCCTGGCTGAGGAGGACCAGGCTAATGAATTCTCCCAGTACCTCAGGAGCCTGAGAATTTCAGACCCGGTAGGCTACCATGGTGTGCTAAACCCTGAAAACCCTCAACAGTACCAGGGATATGAAAGGCAAGCCATAACCAGGACTGTAAGAGAAATAGCTGATGAGACGGGGCGCGAGGAAGGAGAAATAAGTCCAGAAGCAACCCCACCAAGAACCACTCGACACCGTAGAGCCAGGAGGATTCGGCGCTCCAGGCATACATCAGGTCCCAGGGCCGAGGTGACATTCCCCACCCAAATAGAAGCAGTCGAGACTTCCAATCAGGTCGATACCGCTCAGGGTGAGTCACCCCAGCAAGCCCCCGAGGAAGAAGAATACAATGAACATGACAGCCTGGTAGAATGGTATGTGTCTGAACTCAGGGAATTGAGAATCACAGATCCAAGGGCCTTTCGCCGAGCTACCCACCCCAAAGATCCAGACTTTACGGAAGAATTTGAAAGAGAAGCCATAGCAACCGTCCTAAAGGAGGTTAACAAGGGCAAAACTCCCCAATGTTCTGACTCCGAGGATAGTGGGGGTTCTCCGCGATTCTTCTTCTGCGGAAAAACATCTGATGGAAACGCCCAAAATAGCGAATCCGATAGCGATGAAGAAGAGGCAGAAAGGGAGCCTGAAGTTGAATCTGACCATGAAGAACCTCAACCAAGCACCCTCCAAGGAAGTTCAATCCTGATGGCATCTGGGTCTGGTCCGCCAGCCGATATAACCTCAGCATTTGAAGGGTTGAATATCTCACAAGCGACCAGGATCCTCTCATACATGGAACGTCTGAGACGGGAGGACCCTGCATTCCTAAATTTCATAGCTCAGCACGCTGAGATATTACAACAACCAGGAGCGAGTTATGAAAGGCTCAGGAGAACCCATCCACGGGAACAAGGAACAAGGAACAGAAGTGAAACCACAATAGAAAGTGAAACAAGGTCCGATAGCAGGCCTAAAATGTCCGTGGGAGATTACAATGTGGTCGCTCATTTGCGGAAAATTCCCTCACTGCTCAGCATTTTTGATGCCTTAATGGTATCTCAGGAGCTGCGTGATGCCTTGATCTATGCACTGCAGAACCCTGCCAGCTTCCAGGCCTATTTCACCCAAGAAACCCGTGAGGAGGTGGCACAGATCGACCAGGAACCATACATTACCTTCACAGATGAGGACCTGATGGCGGGCACGGCCGACCACAATCGACCCCTGTACACCACAGGCACCATCTATGGCAGGAAAATCAACAAAGTCCTCATTGATCCTGGATCCTCAATTAGCATCATGCCATTAAAAACACTGGTACAGCTGTCGCTCAGCATTAAAGAAACAAAGAAAGATAAAATCCGGATCCACGGGTTTAACCACCAATACCAAAAGGCTCTGGGCTCCACAGTGATCGACATTACCTTTGGGAACCTGGTCACTCCAGTCAAATTCTTCATCATCGAAGCTGATACCACATACAAGGCACTGTTGGGGAGACCATGGCTCCACGCCAACGGATTGGTTCCCTCCACCCTGCACCAGTGCATTAAATATGTCAAAGACAGAAAACAATATGTGATTAAAGGAGATGATCAGCCATTTGAGGCACATGAAGCCGAACTGGATGATGCCAAATATTACAGACCCAAGTCTGGAAAGGGGGCAGCCACCGAACAAAGAAAGCCCTCTTCTGAAACATTGAAGGAAGCGGTCAAAAATGCTGTGCTCAAAGCGGCCATAAAATCACAAATGCTCTTGGGTAGTGATAGTGAGACGGGATCGTCGGAAGGCACGGCCGAGGACATTAACTTACCCACTCGAATGCAACCAAATTATTCCAGTGAGGGTGAGGAGCAAAATACTCTGTCCATAGAAATCCTACCCCTAGAACACTGTAAAGATCTAACACCTCGGGAAAGTGAAGAAGTCATCCCGTTCAAAACCTTCACTGTCCCACCCAAAATAGAAGAACTTGAAACAGGGCACGTTGTTCATCCCAGTATACAATTTGTCAAAATGGGGGAAATTGAACACCAAAATGAAGAGTCAAACGCCGAAAACTGGGAACAATGGCTTGTAGAGGAAACCAGAAAGACGGGGATTCCTCCTCAGCTTCAAGACACCACCAGCACCCGGTTGATTGAACTGTTCCGTAAAGCACAATACCTAGAACCAATTCCCGAAAAGCGAGCAAGAATGTTCCGAGACATGTAGAATGGCTACTCTAATGAAGTCACGAAACTTAATGGGAAGGTCGCTAACACAAGGGGCCTAGGATTCAAAGCTCAAACCAAGGGCTCAGGGTCAAATACTCCTCAAAGACCACGACAGCACTCTTGCCACCGCATAACAATCACTGAAATCAAGGAGGGCGAAACAACCCCAGATGAAGGGGAACCTCCAGAAACAGAACAATTCATTTTGGCAGCCAAAAATGCACCAAAAGAATTAGAAGAGGGTGGTCAAAATACCATCGATAAATTGAAAGAAATCAACCTAGGAACAAAGGAAAACCCAAAGCCTACATTCATTAGCACCTCCCTCCCTCAAGAGATGCAAGATGAATTGACCAAATTGCTAAGGGAATACCAAGATTGCTTCGCGTGGAGCTACAGTGAAATGCCCGGGCTAGATCCAGCAGTAGCAGTCCACAAACTCAAAATTGACAAAGAGCTCAAGCCAGTCAAACAAGGACCCCGGAGAATGAGGGTTGAGTTAGAAGAAAAGGTGACAGCTGAAGTCAAAAAGCTCATCAGTGCTGGATTCATAAGGGAAGAAGAAACGCCCGACTGGGTGGCCAACATTGTCCCAGTGAAGAAAAAGAACGGACAAATCAGAGTCTGTGTTGACTTCAGGGATTTAAACAAGGCCTGCCCCAAGGATGACTTCCCTCTACCAGTGACAGAAATCATAATAGACCACACCTCGTCCTACGGGGTATATTCCTTTGTGGACGGGTATTCAGGATACAACCAAATCAAAATGGATGAGAGTGACCAAAAGCACACTGCCTTCCGTACCCCAATTGGTATTTACTGCTATAAAGTCATGCCTTTCGGCCTCAAAAATGCATGAGCCACATACCAAAGAGCCATGACCAAAATCTTTGACGACCTCATACACAAGGTGGTAGAATGTTATGTAGACGACCTTGTTGTGAAGTCCCATACCCATGAACAACACTTAGAGAACCTGAGGCTGATGTTTGAGCGGCTTAGACAACACACTCTGAAACTCAACCCCCTAAAATGCGCCTTCATGGTGTCATCAGGAAAATTCCTAGGCTTCGTGGTACGGCACCGAGGCATTGAAATTGATCCTGATAAAATCAAAGCCATCCAAGAACTATCCCCTCCACGGACACTCAAACAACTCCGGTCTCTCCAAGGGCGCTTGGCGTATATTAGGAGATTCATAGCCAACCTGTCGGGCAAAATCAAGCCTTTTACCAGGCTCACCAAAAAAGATGTCCCCTTCAAATGGGACGAAGAATGCCAGAAATCTTTCGATGATATCAAGCAATATCTGCAAAAACCTCCTGTATTGGCTGCACCCATCCAGGGAAAACCTCTCATTCTCTATACCACCGCCTTGGACGGATCTCTGGGGGCATTACTTGCCCAGGAAAATGAAGAAGGAAAGGAAAATGCCCTGTATTACCTCAGCAGAATGCTCGTGGGGGCAGAACATGCATACACGCCAATCGAAAAGCACTGCCTATCCTTGATCTTTGCAGTAAAGAAGCTTAGGCATTACATGTTGGCCTATAAAGTCACATTAATCTCCAAAACTGACCCATTGAAGTACCTCATGACCCGACCTATGCTTATTGGAAGGCTGGCAAGGTGGGCGGTGGCCCTGATGGAATTTGATATAACATATGTGCCCCAAAAGGCTATCAAAGGACAAGCGCTAGCTGAATTCCTAGCTGCTCATCCTATACCTGATGATTCCCCACTAGCATGCGATTTCCCTGATGAGGAGGCCATGCAGATAGAGGAAAATGAAACTTGTTGGAAGCTATACTTCGATGGATCATCCTCCATTCAGCCAGCGGTCGAACCAAACTTACCAAAACGACAAGCAGGTGTAGGACTGGTGTTCGTCACCCCAGAGAAAGGCATTCTCCGGCATGCTCTGAGCCTGACCGAGCCATGCACAAACAATGAAGCTGAATATGAGGCCCTAATAGCTGGACTTGAAATTGCCCTTCAAATGGGTATTGAGCAGTTGGAAGTCTATGGAGATTCTCAGCTCATCCTGAGTCAGATCGAAGGCCTCTTCAAAATAAGAAAACCAGAATTGGTCAAATACCATGAAAAGGCCCTTGAGTTGATAGCCAAATTTACATATATTACTTTCCAAAAAGTCCCAAGGTCTCTGAATGGCAAAGCAGATGCATTGGCTAGATTGGCTAATGAACTCAGTGACCCGAGTCAGGAAGAAATCCAAGTCCTGGTCCACCGCAGGAGACTTTTGTCCCCTTGTCTCCCGCAGGAAAGAAACGAGGAAGAAACCCTGTTTATTGACATCCAAACACTCGAAAGAGAACATGAAAAAGAATGGAGGGAAATCACACAAGTCATGACAACCGAGGGCTCGAACCAAGAGGACTGGAGACAACCCTTTCTCGATTACTTCCAACAAGAAAAATTACCTGTGAACAGGGCTATTAGGGAACAAATCAGAAAAAGAGCCCTGAGGTTCGTATACGTGAACAGCACACTCTATTGGAGATCCTATGAAGGATCATGGCTTAGATGCATATCGAAAACCGAAGCCAACCAAGTTATGCAAGAAATTCACTCGGGAGTATGCGGAGCCCACCAATCGGGCTCTCGGATGCGAGTACAAATCAAACTAATGGGCTACTACTGGCCCACCATGATCAGTGACTGCGAAAACTTCTCCAGACGATGCCACATGTGCCAAATTCATGGAGATTTTATACACCAACACCCAAACGCACTACATCCTACAGTAGTGTCATGGCCTTTCGAAATCTGGGGGACAGATATCATAGGCCCCATGGACCCACCAGCCTCAAATGGACACCTCAAATCAGAGCCTGGGGCGCAAAATCTCCTCAAACGGCACGGCGACGGTCTCCACCACGACCTCCTCCATCTCAATGTCCTCTGCAATGACCACAGACTCAGCCAGAATGGCACTGCCCCACATACCGGAGCATGGAGTCCCTGGGAAGTAATATCATAGCAAGTTTATAGCAAATCAAAATTAAATGGAATAAAGTCAAAAAAAAAAAAAAAAACGGAAATAGCGTACAGGAATGTGGTACAAGGAGAGGAGGCTCCATGAAAAACCCGTCATCTGAAGGACTCTCCCTCAGCCGCCGTCGAAGCTCATACCGGGTCGCTTCTTCCTCTACCAAAGAATCCTCACGTTGCCTCTTCAGCAGCTTAGCCGCTTCCTCAGCTAACTCATCAAGGTATTCAGGAGAAGGACAACTTGAAGGGACCGATTCCTCGTTTTCCACCGAAGGAGGGAGCCTATGAACACCTGTAAAACCAAAATCATGACAATCCTCTATTGGTGACAAAGTTAAATAAAAAAGAAGAGAAATACAATACCTGAGTAAATAGCCCAGCGTCTATAAGGCTCTGATGCAAGAGCCTGGGAAGACTCTCCCTCAATAGGAGAAATACCCTCTACTTTGAAGTGAAAATGACCAAAATCATATCCACCGAGACCTGCCTCAAAGAACAAATCATCATAAGAAAGAAAGAAGGTAACCAGGAGGGTAATTCAAACAGGAAAGGAAAATAACGAACCAGGAAAACGGCCGTCTGGAAGTGGGGGAGGGTCTACATACTCCAAGGACTTCACACTAGCCGGCACAAAACCGTCAACTCCAAAAGAATTCTTCAGTGGTCTGAAACCGCCTTGTCTAACCTCCGGATTTTGTGGAACAATCCGGGAACGAGGGTAAACTTTCTCCTTTAGGATGGCCACACTAACATCATGAGGAATCTTAGACCAACCTCTGAACCACCTGTCATAATCTCCAGTCAATGTCCCCAGGCGAGAAGCCGGAGGGATAATACAACTAGTGTCGGTGCCCAAACGCACTGAGAATGCACTAAAAGCCGCACATGACGGCAAAGTGACTCGAGGAGGGTCAGGAAAGCTGAAAACTGCTGGAATCGCCTGGTCGTACCCAAACTGCCAAGCACAACAGTGAGGGCTGTAAACCTCATGGATCACCCTATTCCCCATGCGCATGGATAAACACCCCGCTCTGATACTGACAGTGTAGTCCCGGTCCCGCCTGTGCCGAGGAGAACATAACTTAGGGCAGGCCCCCTTCTGACAAGGCGCCACATCCTTGATAACATATGGCTTCCCAGCATCCTTAGGCCACCCCTTATTGAAGGCCTCAGGGCGATAATCCATGATAAACTGACTGCTCTGAGTAAAGCACAAATGAGCGGTAATCTGATCCGGATCACGGACGGTACAACCAGCAATATGAATCAAACCCGGCAATGACTGCCTCATGCCAGCAGAGGTCAATGGAGTATAACACTTCTCCCAATAAAGGTAAAACCAACCAGAAAGGATATGTAAAGGCATAACCACTGCGGCTCTAGAAGGATCCCTCGAGGAAGTAAGCTCTCTCATGGACCGATAAAGATTCACCAAAGCCGGAATAGCCAATGAGACCCGCTTACCGCGAGCCAAGGCATTCGCCACCATAAAAACCCCAGGACGGATATACCCAGCCGGCTCGTAAATAATCAGGAAATAGCACAACCACCAAGCCAAGAAGGCAGTCAAGACCGTCTCATCATCTAACTCATGGGAACAGAAATCTGAGAATGACACCCGCTCAGAAGGAATATATGTCTTGTCAGAGCCCAATTTAATCGGCTCTAAAGGATTAGCAAAATGCGCAGCCCTCTTCTCGGGTATCAGATCCGTGAAATAACGAACCCAGTCTCTCAAAGGAACATCCCTGCCCAAGCCACGCCGACCACGTGACATGGCAATCTCATAATAAATCTGGAAAACTGCCCGAAGTGAAGCAGAATGTAGAGGAAGCCCTTTGTGATCAGGACCATAGAGCTCAAAATCAGACGGTACCCTCTCCTCATAAACCAACCCCTCTACTGGCACCCCCATAAGGCCAGACATCTGCTGGAGATCGATAGTGGTGTCACGGTCCTCTAAGGGAAAGGTATTATGAACATAATTCCAATTGGAGGCCATTGCTTTCAGAAGGTTGAAACTCCATGTATATTCAAACAAGGCCAAAATCACACCTCCAAAAATCTCAACCTTATCCAATTTCTTCCCCATACTACACAGGATATACCGGGTCCATTCAACTTGCCCGGGACTCCATTTCAAATCACCCTGAACCCCCAAATTCCCAGGAGACCAAGGAATAACATGTCCCTCCATCATCTCCATACTCAACAAATGAAAATCGGCAGAGAAAGTAGAACGACCAGTGGGACTCAGGAAAATACCTGCAAGGTCACCAGAGGGATTGCCACGCCTGTCTCGACTAATGGAACAATGAGAAGTGTAATACCTGTCTCGGCGCTCCTCGGTGCGTGAAGGAGGGTCAACAGCAAGGCTTGGATAATCATAGATGGCTGGTAAAGGTAGGCGGTTGTGTCGAACCAAAAGCCCGTGGAAATTATCTCTTCCTCTGAGAATAGCACGCCTCCATAGACGGTGAAGGTGCACATGAACCTTCTGGGGATCCAAATAATCACTGATATAAGACTCAATGGCCTCATCCGAAGGACCATAGGAACCCGTCCTGACAATCTCAAACCGAGGGACGGTATCATAAATCTCATCAACCGAAGCCATAATTACCTGCGAAAAAAAAAGGGCGAAAACCATGTCAAATATCCAGAAAATGCCCACAAATTACTAAGAAAATGCCTAGAAATTGGGGACACCAGAGTAGACTGATCGATATATCTCACAGTCCACTCTGGTGGGGGGCATTTGTTTGCCTCTAAATTCTGCTGCACAAAATCCTAAACAATTTCCTATCTTATTACCAAAATCCGAAACCATATAATCAAAACCCCATCCACATAACCAATGACCCAACAAAATAGCCCCGATAATTGGTCATAATGCATGAAAGGAAAACACAGAAATTCTTAAAAATGGACAGTAAATTAATTAATTACGAGGAATGCCATTATGCGCCTGTGATATCCTTATAATTAATTACCGGAGTCCTAAAAATAGAAAATTTGTGGCAACTAAATTCTTCATATTTTTATGAGGAGCCATGCAAAATTTCATGTCAAATTGACCTGTGGAAGGGCACCAAACAACTTTTCTTGAAAAATAAAGCAGCATAATTGTCCAAAAAAAAATTCAGTCAAATGGACAGCTCCGTTTTGAAACAAATGGAGACAAACCCTCACCAGCACAAATAAATGGAAGCAATTTTCGAATGGGCCTTTAAATCGATATTAAAATCTGCCTTGGGCCGAGACTAAAGCCCATTTGAATTACATCTTTGGCCCAACAACAATTATCGTTCTAAAAGTCTGCCCTGGATCTGACGGCCATAATAAAATCCTATAACAGTATCTAAAATCAACGGTTGGATTTTACCCTGAGCTTAAAACACTGGATTGAATTTTCTGATTGGCCGAAACAATGGGCCCCACACATTCCCGTATTAAAAAAAAAGAGAGAAAAGAAAAGGAAAAAGGATGGAACAGTATTGTCTGACACAAGCGTCGTACACCAGTGAAAAGAGGAAATTCGTCGCCGTTCTACACCACCTCAGCCCCAGCCAACGTTGCCACTGTACTAGCGATGCCTCTGCGACTCTGGCGACACCAAATTCGGCGACAAACGGAGGGAGAATCGATGAAAAGCGAGTTGACTACCTGAAAAGGAAATTCACACAATTAAGCTTGAGGAGGCGCAGAATCGAGCCATTGAACAACCAAGGAACATCATGGGGACACATATTATATGCCCAGTGAATCAATTTTAAAAAAAACTGAGCCATGCACTGGTGAGCGTACCACCTCAGCAAGGGATGGTAGTGGCAGGGGTTGTATGTGTAGGATTACTTGAAATTAATGAGTAAATGATGGGGACGGTTACCTCAAAGGGCCTTCAGGAAGTTCAGGAGGAATTGCAATGTGCCAGGGGATTTCAATTTTGGTAAAGGAAGGAGGGAGTATCACGTGCCATAGTGTGATGATGAACTCAGTCCCCTCTCTTTAAAAGTGAAACAAATTCATACTGGAAAAGAGAATAGAGAGGCAACATAGAACAGTAGCCTAGCACTTATTCAGAGTTGGACGCCTCCAGTATGATAGCAGTGAGGAAAAGTGGAACGGAAGAAAATGGAGAGTGTTTTCTTCCCCTATAGCCTACAACCTGAAAAGGAGGGACTAGCCCTGTAACAGTCCTTGGCGCCAGGAGAAGTGACAATAGGAGGTAAACTTACCCCCCCCCCAATTTAGACCGTTGGATACAAGATGTGATTTAAACAAAGGCTGAAAAGCTCCTCATACTTTAATTGCAATGGTACAACCATCAATTTACCTGCCTCATGTGCTGGTGAGATACAAAAGAGATAGCATGTTGAAGGAAAAAGCAATGCATCTGGCCGTCTGTTCACATCCCAGGATAAGGCTAAACATGGATGTATGGTTTGAGATTAAATCGTATGTTTCTTAGTGAATATGGGATATAAATGCACTATGTCATACCTGGAGGATAAGTGATTCAAGCGTGACTTCCTCTGACCATGGGCAAATCAGTCATTTAGGAGGAAAAAGACAAGGAAATGGAATATACAGCAGCTGAATTTGGAGAGTGTATATACCCATACTGCCCCTGGAATATCCCTGTGCAATGATCGTTAATCTGGAAAGAAATATGATTTACATGCAATGTTCAAAATCAGAAACCAATGAAGCTTCAAAACAATTAAACACCATAGCTAATCACCAGGTTGAAATTAAAGCATCAAAGGCAATGATGGATCAAAATTGAAACTCAAAGAAAGGATGATAAATTTCAAACAAAAAAACAGTCCAGGAGTAAAAAAAAAGAAATTGAAAATAGAATTGATAAAAGACAATGGTAGGCAAGGGACCCAGCTGACAGGGGCGCCTCAGCATAAAAAACAAATTAAAACACCCATAGGGAATCAATGAAGGTACAAATGGAGAGGATGAGCAATGGCCTGTTGGCACACCAAGCCTATACCCCTAGGAGCAGCAGCTACATACCAAAGGAGATACCTCACCTATGTAAATCACAGCCACTGATCAATGCATGGGACACTGGATGAGAGACAACACATCATCTGGCGCCAAAGCAAGCATGACTCCTTCTCCAAGCATACAGTGAGGAGGAGCAAAATTACAAATGCCAAGTGGCATATTATCATTGGTTAGTAAGAAGAAGTAAAAAGAAGAGAGGTGAAGATAGAATCATAAATGTATGGCGGCAGCCCCACTTCATATCCTGCCCTTTCATCATGAGATCAAGGAAGGAGATGCTGCCATGTGTTAAGGAAATGAGGCCAAACCCTAAGGATTTTCAGCTATAAAAGAAGACCAAGATCAAGAGGAAAGAGGGAGTTCCAGCGCATAGTAGTTAGCAAGCTGAAACTCTGCCAATTTGTTTAGTCACTTTTTCTGTAATCAAGTCCTGAAATCAAATAGTAGTCATTTCAAAGAAAGGTAGGAATTCCATTGTATTAAATTCAATATATAAATCCCATTTCTGAAGTTTTCTCTGTTTTTGATTTCCACTTTCAGTCTCTATACTTCCTTTGTTTACTTTCTCTTCTGAAGCTTAGTGTTGATTGTAGAAAGGTCAGCATGTAGATCATCAATTAATACTGTTCTAGGGCTCAGAGGCATGGGTAAGGGGTGCTTGCCAGAGAGCGCACACTTGCCTGTGTCAATGAGTCCCTTAATGTTAAAAATATAAATACTAAAAGATAAAGTGCGGTGGAGAAGCATGGTTTTGTGTGTGAGGGGTGCTTGCCTGAGAGCGCACACTCATGCACTTAACTGTGTTTCAACATTGATAATAGTCACCTTAAGAGTTATGTGTAAAACCTATGTCAATGAGTCCCTTAATGTTAAAAATATAAATACTAAAAGATAAAGTGCGGTGGAGAAGCATGGTTTTGTGTGTGAGGGGTGCTTGCCTGAGAGCGCACACTCATGCACTTAACTGTGTTTCAACATTGATAATAGTCACCTTAAGAGTTATGTGTAAAACCTATGTCAATGAGTCTCTTAATGCTAAAAAAATGCTAAAAGATAAAGTTATGTGAAGAAGCATGGTTTCATGTGCGAGGGGTGCTTGCCTGAGAGCGCACACTCATGCATTTAATTGTGTTTCAACATTAATAATAAGTTGCTTCAAGGGTTATATATGAAAATAAGGTTTGATGGAGGGGTATGGTTCTATGTATGAGGGGTGCTTGCCAGAGAGCGCACACTCAGGCATTTTTACCATGTCTCAACATTGATAGTAGTCATGCTAGGTGTTATGCATAAAACAAAAATGAATGGGTCTGAAATAAAAAAAAAAACATACTAAAGCAAGAAACTAAAGGCATATACATATAAAATCTGTGTCTAGTGCAAGGAAAAGGGGGGTTCTAATATATAATAGATGGGGACCAGGGACTATTTTGCTAAAAATATGAACTATCAGACTTATAAAAAAAAACGTTAAACATGCTTGAGGTGTGTGGCTACGACCAAGGGATGCTTGCCTGAGAGTGCATACTTGGGAGCAAGAAACATGCCTTGGTATGTACATTCTTTAAAAGGGAAACTTTAGGTCAATGGCTGTAGTAACAACATAAGTTAAAGCTGAGTCAATAACACAATATACAAAAGAGGGAGGGTTAAACTAATAACATCAAAGGGACATAACAAACAAAAATAAAAAAAATCGTTTCACTCTTCTAAAAAAAAAACTCTTTATCATAATCTTAATGAAGGTACCCCATCTGGTTTAAGTACAAGGGCACACTTATGATATCAGTAGGTTTATGTTTGACCATGAAAGTGAAATTGTTCAAAAAAAAAAAGAAGAAAGAAAAGAAAACTTTCAACATGCTTTAATAAAAAAATAAACTTTACTAGGTTTTGGTAAAAATACACATATACACTGCATTTCCTTTTAAGCAGAGTTTCCTTGCATAAACTTAATTCCAGTTTGTGATCTTTCTTATGGAAGAATAAGAATGTACCTCAAAGATCAAATGACCAGTGGTGCTCCAGCTCCTTTTTAGAGGAAACATATGGTCTTTTCAGAAACAAAGAAACTATTGATATTTTTTTATCACAACTGTGTAAAGTTCAGTGAGCGCAATTGCAAAGATAAATTAAGTACCATTCTATGTAACAATCTGTCAAAGTGATAGAAGCCTAGCATGGTAATAGAAAGGCCTCATAACTGATTAATATAAGGATGATTACCAAAGATAAAATGCAAGATTTGGATGTTCGGCAAGATGCTTCCAGGGCCTGAGGCTTTACTGTTTGTGAAATACGGATGAATGTAATGGGGGACTAGGATAAAATGTTCACCATCAATTGTCACAAGAGTATATCAGGATAGAATTGGTTACATGTACCAAAACTAAAGTCAAAATTGATGTCAAGTAAAAGTTCTAAAAAAAAAAAATCAAATTGACTGGCAGTGACATACCAGGCCATCCCAAATACCGGAGGCTGATGTTAAAGCGCATGTGGGAAAGAAATAAACATTATTAGTCAAAACAAAAGGATAATCGAAAGTCCCTTTTTGCTAAAAGTCCAAACCAGACCTACGAGCCAAATTTTGACCAAAATTGAAATACTCATACCCAATTTGTTGTCACTAACAACTTCGTGGAGTCTCCCTAGTGCTCGCTGAACAACTTCCATCAAGGAGTCGCCGCCATTTAGCCCGAATCGCCACCCCAATTCGTTGACAGGTGATAGATGCAATGACGGAAATACGCTCTCAGCAAGAGGATAGCGACAAAATTGACAGCAGAACTGAAGAGAGGAGGGAAAGGTGATCCCATGGAGCCTGATTTTGATCGAAATGATGGTCGGAGCACTGGAGTTAACGACGACCGTTGCGGAGGTCAACAAAATCGGGAAAAGTACAGGAGAGGAGGGAGAAGTTTTAGAAGAAGGGAGCGAAATGAGCCCGGTGTGCGGTCTCGAGCATGGACCAAGTGGCTAAGCCAATCCCAAACCCAGCCCCTCATGATCTTCTGTGGCACTCTGCACGCAACGAGTCCCTGACAAACGAACAGCATAACAGCAAAACAGCACATTGCAACCAATCAGAAAATTTCTGCAGTACAGCAAACTTCAAAAATGCATTTAAAATAGTTGGATTATCAAAAAAATTCCCACAAAATATCAAAATGTCAAGAAAAATGTGAGCAATATTTTGATATGCCACACCATGCCAGAACACCAAAGTATAAGACATTTTAAAATTAAAAAGTTTAAAGGATGACCATAATAAAAAAAAAACAATAATAAATTTACATGGTTGAAAGAAAAATTAAGCTCTTTAAGGGAATTGAACAAAAATCATTTTTTTTGAATATTTTATGTTCTGGACAGCAGGTACATCTGAATAGCTTATGTTCTGGACAGCAGGTACACTTGACATTCCTTGTTCTGAGCAATAGGTATAGTCAAACATTAAGACTCACAAACAAAATTGAAATAAACAAAGTATACATATCACCAAGAAGATAAAAAAAATATAGGAATTTAAAAGTACAAATTTAAAAGTCCAAACTCAAAATCTCAACCAAACACCGAAAACCTAAAACTCAAAAGTCACAACTAAAAGTCCAAAGTCCAAAATGCTCGAATTCAAAAGTTCAAACCAAGTTCAAACTTTAAACCAAAGTCCAAAGAATCAAAACTCAAAAGCCCAACCCAAAAGTCAAACTCCAAAAGTGCTAGCTTAAAAGGCCAGACTTAAAAGTCAAACTCAAAAGTCCAAACTTCTAAAAAATGCAAAATCAAAAGTCAAAACTTCAAAAGTAACACAAAGTCTAAATGACACAAAGTCAAAATGACACAAAGTCTAAAAGTGACACAAAGTCTAAAAGTGACACAAAGTCAAAATGGCACAAAGCCCAAAAGTGACTCAAGAGACACAAAGTCAAAAGTGACATAAAGTCTTAAAAGTCAAAAGTTCGTCCCTTCAAGACTGCATCGCGTTTCGCCCTGAAGGAGACACCCTCCTGATATTCAGATTGAGATAAAGGAAAAGTCAATTCTGAATTATCACTGAAGTTCCTGTCAAGAGAAGGCATAGTGCATCTGTACTCGCGACTTGAACGAAAACCCCAAAAATCCCTAAGTTCCTCAAACGATTGAGAGCTGACCTAGAATACCCTATTTTCTAGCGTTGGACTCAAATCTAACAGCATGTTTCTACAAGTTCACAGCATGTTTGACCAGAAGCAGACTGAAATCTGATGCCCAGGTGACCAGAAGAAAAGTCAACCAGTGGCCATCACCTAAGTTCCTGTCAAGAGAAGGCATAGCGCATCTGTACTCAAGACTTGAACGAAATCCCAAAATCTCTAAATCCCCAAACGATTGAGGATTGATCTAGGATACTAAATTTCCTAGTATCGAACTCAAAAATCTCTGTAACGGCACTAAGCCTGACACAGCAAAGTAAAAACAACCAAAATGTCTTAAAATGTAAAACTAAAGAATTAAACCACATCGTTCATGCTTACATGACTCTGTTAAAATAGCTGCCCTTCTGCATTGCTTTTCACCTTGAAACTCCCTATCAAGACACAATCCTTTTATTAAAATGGACTTCATCCACTTATAACATCTAAGCTTTGATTATCCCGATCTAGAGGTGCTCTTGGCCCAGTTCGTAACTGAGTCCGGAGGTAATTAACAGTAGGGGCTTGCGCCTACTGGAAAAAAAGGACCTACGACAAACAATCAACTCTCGAGGTACTTAGAACCGCATTAGTGCCCTTCGCTCGTTTGGAATGGGCAGTAACGACGGGTCTCAAGATGCTCGAGGGGTATCTGATCCGCATTTTCTTCGCCCCATAGAGGACTATCTGTTCTTCCGTGGTTGGACTGAAAAAGTGCGAGACAATATATATATATATATATAGAGAGAGAGAGAGAGAGAGAGAGTTTAATATGCACTACGGTGCATAGGGCATTCCGTGCACCTCAGACTTTTTTGAGAATATTTTTATAAATTGACAAATCTAATTTAACCAATCTAATCTACATATTGAAATCTCATAAAAAACCAAAATTTGCAATTTTTGAAATTTTATTACTATTTTTCGAATTTTTTAAAACATGCCATTTTTGGAATGTTGTACTATTTACAACATTCCAAAAATGGCATGTTTTAAAAAAATCGAAAAAAATAGTAATAAAATCTAAAAAATTGTAAATTTTGGTTTTCTATGAGATTTCAATATGTAGATTAGATTGGTTGAATTAGATTGTCAATTTACAAAAATACTCCCGAAAAAGTCCGCGGTGCACGGAATGCCTTATGCACTATAGTGCATATTAAACTTTCTTTGCATGATCTTAAATTTATTGATTTTTACCTAAAGAAATTGTTGCTTAATTTTGATGTATTAATTTAGAGAATCGCCGACTTATATTGAGGCCAAATAATTCAATATACGATCCTCAAGTGAAAATTTGGAGTGATCTTCCTTTGCGTGGATCGATGAAAGTAATGATGTGCCTTTGTCCAAAGTATTAAACTAAAATTCATTTTACGAAAATCAGAATGCCAAAACATATGCGGACCAAATTTATTGCGTAACCGTTCATTTTGAACCCCTAACCGCAGGTAATAACATGTGCGGACATTGCTTTTTCTTTTATTTTTATCTACTTGAATTTTTTTTTTAAGAAAGGATGTATCAATTTTCAAAATTAAATATTTATAATAATTTTCTAGTTAAATTTCGAATTCATAACTTTAACTCAAAATGTATTGTTTTTTACTACTGTACCAACATTAAATCAAATCAAAAGCGTTCTCATTTATTGGATTCCTATCTGCTTTTTTGACTTCATTACTTAAATTGCATGCAGTATGCATTCATTGCCTCATTGGTACCTTCTTCACGTAATAAAAGATGATGCCTTTTTGCAGTTAGGACGACTGGGGACTCAGAGGAAGTTGCATATATTAATTTGGCTTTTTTTTTCCCTCCTTTTCCATTGTTCGTCTTTTTTGAAGTGAAGCACGCACTTTGTTTAATTATCAAAGCATCGTTGTTGCATCTCTTTAACAGCAAAGTATCGAATTGTTAAGTATTTGGAAATTGGATGTATCTCTATTATTATAAAAGTACAGATGGAGGAGGTGTTACACATTAGACTTAGTATGTAAATGGTGTTTATGTCTTTCGATCGATTTGATATGTGGTTGGATATATCAATTGTCAGAAAAATTAACAATATATTTTGACTTTTCGTCTAATAAAGAAACAAATTGAATGACATATCTATTTGTATCGCTGGTAGATTTAACAAAATATTTTTATTATCTAATATTATTTTGTTTTTTTATTTGACCACGTATGAGAGGATCTTATGCTAGATAATTTTTGAAGATATATATAATGTACTAAGGTTTGAAGATCCTTTTAATTTTTAGATAATTTTTGTTTTACTCCTTTAGTAAATTTCCCATCTGCAGTGTACAAAAATCACGAATTAGTCACGGGCTATTTCATAAAAAGATGTTGAAATTTAATGCTAGCCAGTGAATAATGTATCTTCATATGGTACTAAAATTGTCATGAAATCTGATTGATATCCTATCATGTATCCAATATACATTTAAGTTTCCAAAAAAATAAAAAAAGTATCCAACATACACACACACACACACACACACACACACACATATATATATATATATAGAGTTTTGCTATGGTGAGTTGCAACTCACCAAAGCGTCCGTGAGTCGCTCTCAAAATTTCGAAATTAAGTTCAAAACGACAGATCCAAACCATCTAATACAATCTTCCTATTGAAATCTCCATGCAGACCAAATTTTATATTTTTTCAAAATTTTTAAGTATTTTTTTTGAAATTTTAGAAAATCATTAATCTAATTAGTTCTGAATCGTTCAAAAACAGCAGTTTTTAAAAATCCGAAATAAATACTTCAAAATTTCGAAAAAATGTAAAATTTGGTCTGCATGGAAAATTTAATAGGGAGATCGTATGAGACGGTTTGGATCGGTCGTTTTGAACTTAATTTCGAAATTTTGAGCGCGACTCACGGACGCTTTGGTGAGTTGCAACTCACCATAGCAAAACTCTATATATATATATATATATATATATAGAGTTTAGCTATGGTGAGAATACTCCTAGATCTAGATCAAAATGACCGATCCAAACCGTCCAATATGATCTCCCTATTGAAATCTCCATGTAGACCAAATTTTTCATTTTTTCAAAATTTTTAAGTATTTTTTTGAAATTTTAGAAAATCGTTAATCTAATTGGTTCTGAACCATTCAAAAACATCAGTTTTTAAAAATCCGAAAAAAATACTTCAAAATTTCGAAAAAAAAAATTTGGTTTGCACAGAGATTTCAATAGAGAGATCATATTGGACGGTTTGGATCGGTCATTTTGATCTAGATCTAGGAGTATTGGTCGCGACTCACCGGAGGGTCCGTGAGTCGCGACTCACCGTAGCTAAACTCTATATATATATATATATATAGTAAATCTATTGTGAACCATGGTTCATATAAGCTTCCGTGCACCATGACCGTTTTGGTCGGTGATTTCACAAGTCAAATCTAATTTAACCAACCCAATCTATATATTGAAATTTCATAGCAAACAAAAATTTGCAATTTTTGAAAATTTTTTACTATTTTTTTCGAATTTTTTAACACTTGTCATTTTTTGCTATAAATATACTAATTTATAAGCCAAAAATGACAAGTTTTAAAAAAATCGAAAAAAATAGTAAAAAATTGTAAAATTTTGTTTGTTATGAGATTTCAATATATAGATTGGATTGGTTAATTTAGATTTGTCAATTTGCAAAATCACCGATCAAACGGTCATGGTGCACGGAGCGCTCTATGCATCATGGTTCACAATAGATATATAGAGGATGACTAATGTGCCATAGATGGCATAGAGGGTCCCGTGCCATAGAGTTATTTTTCGAGATCCAAATTTCAAATGCTCAATCCGAACCGTTCAAGTTATTCACCATATTAAAATATCCTTAGAGACCAAATATATATAGAGAGAGAGAAAGTTTAATATGCACTATAGTGCATAAGACATTCTGTGCACCGCGGACTTTTTCGGGGGTATTTTTGTAAATTGACAAATCTAAGTTAACCAATTTAATCTAAATATTGAAATCTCATAGCGAACCAAAATTTATAATTTTTTTATTTTATTACTATTTTTTCGAATTTTTTAAAATATACTATTTTGGAATGTTAAAAATACTACAATATTTCAAAAATGCCATGTTTTAAAAAATTATAAAAAATAGTAATAAAATCTCAAAAATTGTAAAATTTGGTTTGCTATGAGATTTCAATATGTAGATTAGATTGGTTAAATTAGATTTGTCAATTTATAAAAATACCCCCGAAAAAGTCCGCGGTGCACGGAATGCCCTATGCACTATGGTGCATATTAAACTTTCTCTCTATATATAATTATATATATAATAAAAAAGTATCCAACAATACCATTTATATAATTCTATTTTAATGGTATTGTTGTTGGTGATTATTAACATTTTGAACAATGCGATAAAATATATAGAATTATACAAACTATTTGATGATTGTCATAACGGAAACTGAAATATTACAGTATTCAATCTATACGTAGAGAACGTCATATACATGTGATTAGTTTCATTATTTAAAGTAAATAGATACAACGAAGAAAGATATAATTAAAGATGATTGAATCCTCCATGCAATTTCCTCATCCAAACATACTACAGTTCAGAAAAACTGTTTTTTAACTTTTTTTTTTTTCCTATTGGCAGCTCCCTTTCTTTTCTTTTTTTCAGTCCCATTATAACCATTTATTTGCTGAAATGGAGGTGATAATGCTAAGAATAATCAGTGTCCAAGGAAACTTTGTAAGCACACAACACTGTCAGTTCAAATTTATTGCTTAGTAGCAAGTTGTTCGTTAAATTATATAAATGAAATCATGCGAGGTAATCAGACGATGGATACTAATTTGTATGATTATTTATGGATGTAACAAAGCACATGAATGGACGGCGGCATCACATGGTAAGGAATTAAATTTGGACAATATCTCAACTTCTCTGAAACTCATCATTGGCGAGAAGCATTGACATTTGACTACATTCTTTATACGAATTTGACAATAAACAAAAAGAAAAAAAGGAGAAACAATATATTCAACTTAATTTGTAAGAGACGTTACATGACATATATTCTATTTCTTATTTCAACTCTTTTCATGCACAAATCAAAATATGCCACAAATATATATGAACGGTTAAAAATGATTTATATATTGGTTCTTAATCACGAATTTACGGGTCATCAATAGATGTTACTCTCTTAATAGTCCATGGCTGAAAATTACTGACATTGTATCAGGCAAAAAGGAATTTCTGGTGGCAGGAGTATATTGGTACTAATGCAGGCTTACATGCTTATTACGACAAAATTTTAGTCAATTTCGCATGAGTATATAGTAATATATAATTTAAAATATAAAATAAGGTAGTCATATCTCCAAGTTCTCAGTCAATAACTGCCATGTTCTTCATTCGGTTAGTCTAGCAACTACCATTAACAGTAATTAATTAATTAATTAATTATGTCTGAAAACTGAAAACATATCTTGAAAATACTCTTCTCATATGCATGGATCGGCGGAAAATGTGCTAATCATTACCTCCCAAATTAAAATATTCTCACACAATAATATATGATTTGCTTTATTCAACACAGATTCACTAAACTGGGGGTAACAAGTTGCAAAATTAATTATATATATTTTTATTTACTCCAGAATCTTAGATCAAAAAGTAAAACATAGCAAGAACAAAAAGGGAATTGCAAGTAACAGAGCCACAGAATTTGATTGAGCAAGACCAAGTTTAAATTAAGTTAACCTGTGTTTTGACGACTTAGGCAAAATAACATTTTCTACATGCAGTGTTCCTCTATATCCTTCAATAGAATGGAAGGGAAGGTATTTTCTTTGAAATTAGCACAAACCAGGTGTCATGGAGCAATTTACAGAAAGAGAGAATTTTCTTTCAAATAACAGTATAACACTAGAATGGCAGCTTTTTGGAAACTCCAAGCTCCCACTTTAGATTTACACGAATAGGTGGACTTTGGTTTTGTTTCTTGACAAAAGCGTATGCAAATGTAGTAAATGGCCATACAATGATAATTTTTGTTTATTGAGTTGGTGATGTAGCTAGGTTGAATGGCAGTTCATTCTTAATTGCATTTGCACAAAAAAAAAGAAAAATCATTTTGGAATATTAGTGAAAATGTGGGATGGTTGGTTGTTGGATTTCGCAGAAAGAAGAGGGATATTGTTACGGGATGTCTTACAATTTTTTATTTGTGGCACATAGATTCTGCACATTAATATAACCAACTAAATTTAGATTTTATTTCAAGGATCTACATCAGTTGGGTCATTTTATGATTTGACAAAGTTAATAGACGCAATTCTAATGGTGGTGCTAGCAATCTTAATTATTGTTTGATTTCTAGTTGCTAATACAGTCCTTTTTTTTTGAAAAAAAATATATACAACTTTTTAGTAGATATAAATACTTTGTAAATTAATACAATTGAATTTTTTTTAATTTAAAGGCTGTGACACTTTGAGGGAAGTCTGCAGAGTATAAACGTTCGAACTAAACGTTGGCAATTTCAACAACTGAAAATACTCATGGACGTTGATACAATTTATAAGCACCTTTTTGGTTCGTTATAAATGGTTTCCTTACTAGGTATAAACAATTTGAGCCAGTAGACACAAGTAGAGTCCGGAGGGACACATTGATGATCATTCGGGCAGAGGGGCAGTTCATGCCTGTACAGAAAATCTTGATTCTGAAGTTTCAGTAGGTAAGGTGCGTGAAGACTGAAAACAGTTATCAGAGCCGTATTTCCTTCATTCATTCTCTTTTATTTTATTAGTCGAAAATGTTTACAATATATAAAAAAAAATGCATAATTCAAACAAAAGTACCTTTTAAACTTCTATGTAAGTGAACCAGGTGATCCATACTTCAATCTAACATTACTTTTTCATGAAATTCCTTGCTAGTTTCCTAATACGAAGAAAAATGATCTCTCAAACCAAACCATTACTCTCACTTGTATTACTCCTGGAGAATCAACAATAGATGCCGGCCCTCCAATGCTAACTTAGGAATCACAGAAGAATGAAATACAATCATATTCCAATTTCTGTCGTCCAAGTTTGCATTAATTAAAAATTATGTATGATCTTTTCAACTCTCAATTGCATCATTTGTACCAACAAGCTCAGGCACTTTATTAAGCAATACATTCATCTCCTTTGAAAATTCGCGCTTGGCTCGGTTTCTTTTTGCTCCAACCACCACTGTGCTCCCATCTTGTAGAGCCCATACCTATGTTTCAGATTAGAATGAAAAGTTGCTCCTCTTTTGCATCATGAATGGAGGAAATATTCTCTTATGTTGCCTTTCAAAGTATTTAATTACCTGAGAATGTGATAGAAGGCTGACGGTGGTTGTAAGCATCAATGCACCAAATCCTGTATATACAATAGGCACTCCTGGATCTGCCTGATAGAAATAAAAACATGGAGTTTCAAATTGGCACAGGATAAGAATATTTCTGGTTTGCTCTGTTTCTAAAAAAGGGGAAAAAAAAAAGGCTGTTTGTCTTTCTGAAAGCATCCATAGAATATCAAATGCTGCATTACTCAGATAATAATGAGCTTGAGTCAACTCAATTTTTTTTTTTTTGCATTCCAAAATGTAAACATTCTTTCAAAACTGAAACTTACTTTCAAATCAAGGCCAGTACTACCAATAGCATCTTCTATGACAATTTTGGTGCCATTAATTTCAATAGGAAGTTTTGAGCTGGGCCTGCGAACTCCGACAAACTTCCCCTCTTCATCATACAACACAATAGACTGCAAATCACGCGCCAGCATAGATCTACAATATAATTAATGATTAACAATAATACTTCAACTTCTAACCTAGATAGATTTTGGGCAATGATGGCCTCTCAGGAGAATCATATAATGAAGTACACTTCTATGGTGCCGACTTACATTCCTTTGACTTTGCCAGAAGAGTCAGATTCACCAGTAGGCAAGAATGTTCCAAAAAGTTTGAAATCACCACTCCTTTGTAAAGGAGCAACTGCTAAATTAAAAGGTCCCTCTCCATTTTTCGAAATTTGAAGAGCTGAAATTCCCCAGTCGGTTTGATAAATGGTGATACCTCCATATCTTAAAGGATCATTCACTCTAATAGTTTTTCTCATTATTTCCTTCCCCTCAAAGTTTAGGAGCGAAATATCAGTGTAAAATTGTGATACCTAGTAGTGTGCAAAGGAGAGTCAAAACCTTCTCATCTGCTATTAATGTTGGCAAATTTGTATAACACAAAAGTGTTACTTAAATAATAGAAACAAGATCATAATGATGCAGGTAGTATGCCCATTTTATTATGGATAGATTGCAACAACCATTAAGCTCGGCAAAAGGAGATTTAGTATATATTATAAAACTCATTCATCTAAATATTTCATCATATTTGACAAGTTTGTGCTACAACCACAATACAGTTTTTGCTAGTCATTCCATCATAGTTTACAGAAATTGTAGCAGTCTTTGGCAAATACGTACTAAATACTTCCATGTCATTTTTGCAGAAGAGAAATGCAAAACTGAAAAAGATACAATCATGGAAATAGAGATAGTACCTCTCCACTCTCGTAATAATCCATATAGAACCGGTTAACATGGACCTCTGTGTTAAATGAATCCAAGGGATTTGAAAGAAAGCCAATGGGGGCCAAGACATCACCTATTACGAAATTAAGACCTTGAGGCACCGTAATAGACCCTTTAAAGGTCCCGGCTGCACTGAGTGTAGACCCAACCATAATTAGGATCATCGCCAGGTGTACCCCAATCGGCGCAAACCGACTTGCCAGTCCTTTGAAAGCATACAAGCATGGTCCCTTGAGAAATACCTATTAAGGTAGAGTTATTCACATACAGTTCATAGTCAGGAAAAGAAGAAAAAGAGAAAGAAGTAATGGAAATGCACCTCATAACCGTGTCCCATTAAGATGGCACCCAAGTCCTGAACAGAGGCACATGTAAGTGAATCACTAAATTCTTGCTTGCGAATGGTCTCTGATGATTGTAAAAATGACCATCTGCAATGGTACAGTCAAAAGAATTTAACATTACTTCTAATTTTGTTTTAAAAAACTCTACAAACAACTACCCCAACAGAAAAAACCAATCCCTCAATTGCCCAATAACTCCTAATTTGATTCAATTTTAATTGAATTAACAATGCATTAAGTACCTTCTGGCAACTTTGACTAGAGGTATCTGAGTAGTGTAGGTACAAGCCATGAGAGATGCCCCAAGAAGCACCAACAAGCCCAAAAAGATAGGAGAGGTAAACATGTGATCAAAACCGGGGTATACGATCCATTTCCATGTGAAAAATCCCAATACAGGATTCTCTTCAGAATACTTTCTGGTATAGAACTCCAGTGACTCCCCTTGCTCTACTAATGTTGCTGTTTTACAATTCAAACTGATCATAGTTATCATACTGTTCAAATATAGGGTTATTCTCATAAATTACCAATACATTTAACATTGAGTTCATTGTACCTAAAGCCATGAGTGCTGCGATCGCACCCATCTCAGCTATAGCGAGAGGTAGGTTCGCAAGCAGCGCCAGAGCTCTCTTAGGTACTCGTTTCACGGTTCGCCACGCGGACGGGGTCGAAGAAGAGTTGGTCCCACCATCCCGAGAGCTGACCTGGCGATCCTTCTCCTCCAAAACGGGCGGGGCAGCGCCGAAGAGCACGATCTTCTTCTTGGGGTTCGGTTTCTGTTGTTGGGTGCCCCCCTGCTTGCATCGGATCTGGAGCGAGAGGTGGAGACGGAGGTGGAGGTTACGAGAATTGCAGAGATTGTAGAGAGAAGGGGATTTGAGAGGAGAGGAGAATTTGGTTCTGAGAGGGTTTAAGGAGGGAGACATTGAAGAGATAAGGTGGGGAAAAGGAGGTGGCCATTTTGGAGGTTTTAGCGGGAAGAAGAGAAAAAAGACGGTTGTGGATAAGGTGGGGGAATATGTGGGTACGGCTAGGAATTCTCGCTCCGTGGTTAATTGTGAACCGATCCGGCTAATTGATGCGGATTGATTTTTCCGGTTTATATTATTATTATTAGTATCGTTGGGAATAGAGACTAGAAGGGATCTGATGGTTTTCTGGCCGTTGGATCAACGGATTAAGCGGTTTGATTAACACAATCGAACTTATCTAATTTAATTGGACAGAATTTTAGTGATTTTTTTATTACAATATTTTCGTATTTTATGAGAATATTTTACTATTTCATATTTCACAAAGATTTAATAAAAATATATTCATTTGTAGGCACATAAGACTTTGATCAAAATGTTTTTTTACATACGATTTTTTTTCATTTGAATTGATTCCTCGGAATTTCATTGGATTTAATAGCGTGGAAATTCTAATCAAATAATATTGATCATAAAATTTCTAATGAAATGGAATCCTATGTTAAAAAAATATATAATTTGATCATGGCCGCAGTGATTCTGATAAAATGATTATGATATCGTTTTTAAAGTATCGAAATTTTGTTGAAGTATGAAATAAAACTGTAAAAGTACAAGTAACAAAAAGCTTGAAAGAGTAACACCGACTAATTTTAGCGGAGCTGATAACTGCAATGAGACAATCACGCAATCAAATTCTATTTTGAGTAAGCGCGCTGCAATTCACTTCTTTCCAAAAATGAAAATCGCTCTCATCCGTTCCCTCACCCTCTCTCACCCCGCACCCCTGGCTTCCTCACCCTCTCTCCCTGTCTCATCTGTGCGTCCCCTCCCTCTCACCCCCACGCGCCTCCTATCTCCGCCCCTTCTTCCCACCAGTCTTTTGTCTCCGCCCCTTCTCCCCCACGCGGCCTCTTACCGCGTCCCTTCTCCATCGCCATCGCGAACTCTGCCGCCCTCAACTGTCACGCTCTCCCGTCGTCGTCGTGTGCTCCATCGCTCTCAGCCGTAGCGCCCTCCCGTCGCAGTTGTCAAGCCTTGACGTCGCCGTCGTGCAACCCTCCCGTCGCGCAGTCCAGCCGTCGCCGTCCCGCAGTCATCCTGTCGCCCAGCCCAGCCCTGCAGTTATCAGAATCAGAAATGAATATTATTTACTCCCTCACTTGTATTAAATACCCTCTTACTACTAATTATTTACTCCCTTATAGTTTTTTAGTTACTCCTAAGCAACGGTGGAATTAGCTCTGAATGTTATTTTACTCCCTTATATATATTAGATACTCTTTTTATGCTAATTATTTACTCCCTTATAGTTATTTAGTTACTCTCAAACAATAGTAGAATCAGATATAAATATTATTTACGCCCTTACTTATATTCAATACTCCCTTATAGTTATTTAGTTACTCCCAAACAATAGTAGAATCAAATCTGAATGCTATTTACTCCCTCGTACATATTAGATACTCCTTTTGTATTAGTTATTTACTCTCTTATAGCTATTTAGTTACTCCCAAACAACAGTAGAAACAGATATGAATATTATTTGCTCCGTTGTATATATTATTTACTTCCTTATACTGATCAATTTCCTTCCTTATAGTAATTTAGTTACTCCCAAAAGATATCAGAATCAGGTATGAATATTATTTACTTCCTTATACATATTAGATACTTCCCTATACTGATTAATAACATCCTTTATAATAATTTAGTTACTCCCAAGTTGTAACAGAACTAGATCTAAACTTTTTCTCTCTTCTTATCCTTCTCGATTTCTACTTCTTTCTTCCTCAACCAAATCTGATTGATATAGAAGAGGGAGCAGTGAGGGGAGGCAGAGGTGGAGGTAAGGCGGAGGAGAAGAGAGGCTGAGGTGAGGCGGAGGCGGAGGCGAATGCGAGGCGGAGGAGAGGTGAGGCAATGCAGAAGAGAGGCTGAGGCAGAGGAGAGGTGAGGTGAAGCAGAGGAGAGGCTGAGGCGAAGGAGAGGAGAGGCGGAAGAGAAGAGAGGTTGAGGTGAGGCGGAGGCAAATGCGAGGCGGGTGAGAGGTGAGGCGAAGCAGAGGAGAGGCAGAGGCAGAGGAGGAGAGGCTGAGATGAGGCGGAGGCGGAGGAGAGGGAAGCGAAGGAGGTGGTGGAATCTGAACTGGAGATTTACTTTTGTAATTGTGAGGAAATTGAATAGAGAGAGAGGAGACGGAGAGGATAAAAAGAGGGGAAGGCGAGATGAGGGAAGTGTGCACGCTTGATTGTTTGATTGCGTGAAAATCTAATTGATGTAAGTAATTCCCTAATTTTAGTAAGAGGCCTCTTTTAGTAATGGGCTAGCCCAGAAACCTTAGTTTATTAAAAAGACCAAACCGCTGATAAAGCCTTTTAAGAGGTCTGTTTGCCACTTGCCACACACCGACTGAAAACGGAACTGTTTTAATCATTTTTCGTTTCGTTCCGTCCGGATGAAACGGTTAACGAAATAACAAAACGGTTTCATTTGGTTGGACGAAACGATTAACGAAACAATGAAACGATTTCATCCATGTGTAAATTCACGAAAATTTCGTCCATTTCGATCATTTCATCCGGACGAAACGATCCACGAAACTAAAATTCTATTTCGTCAACAAAACGAAACGGTTAAACGAAACGCTAGGCCTGTTTAACGTTGAAAAAAGCATGGAACACCCAATGACGTTTAACGTTTCGTTTAGAAAAACGATACGAGATGGCATTTCGATACCGTTTCGTTCGAATAACGGCACGAAATATCATCCCGTTAACTGTTCCACTTTACATTTTACACTGATTTTGGTTGAAAACTAGATGAAACAGTTCAAAACGGTATAATTCCTGGTTTCATTTGCCGTTTCTTTATGAAACGAAATAAAAAACTGTGCCGTTTCGTTATCGAAACGAAATAAAAAAACGTGGTGTGGGCTGCCGTTGACAGGCCTACACAGTACACACAGCCTTAAAACTATCGTTTCTCATTGCTAACTCATCTCTGTTTTTTTTTTTCCAAATACCAACAAATAAATTTGTCGAACATTTTTATGCTCTTTTTACCCACCAAAAAATATAAAAATAAAAAACAGTACTGTCCTAAGTCCTAACGAATGACGAACTAAATTGAAGCAAAAGCACACACAAAATTTTTAAAAAAAAAGAAGGGAAAACACATAACATCAAACTCTAAATATGGTAGAAGTAAGGTCTTTCTCAGAGGAAAAACACAATGACACCCCAGATGGGATAGAGCACAAGCAAGATGAGGCCAAGACTGTTGTAGATGCCTTGGCGCTTGGCGAAGGAGTTGTGGAAGCCTCCGGAAGCTCTGACATGCTCTTGGAGAAGGTAGCAGCCAATGACAAGGCAGATTATGACACCAACTATGCCTTCCCTTATAGTATGCGCGATGAAATTCGGAGCAATCACTACTAGAAGCCCGAGTGCATTTGGAAACTCTGACCATTCTGCAATTGACAAATGTAAGAATGTTAGGGGCCATGCTCATATGCATCTTTTAATATAAATTATCCTTCTAAATCAAGTAATTTATGTCCAGAAATGGACATAAATTGGTTATCCATTCTTTCAGAAACTGAGTTATGGAAAACTTGTTAGTTGTTACACATAAGCCTATATGTACAGTTACATTACTTGATTTTAGTAATTACAAATTTTGATTGGGGCTATTAATATTAATTAGGAATTCAGGATGTGTGACCCTAAAAGATGTATATACCTGGGGAATGTTGAGGGAAGAAAAAGCGGATTGTTGTGAGGACGAAAGCAATGTAATGCCCAGGCTCAGCACTGCATAATCCATTAAAAGAGAGATTTTAGATTCTGATTTTTGCATTTTTTTATTTTGGTTGAATTAAAATTCCCAGGAAAGGAATTAAATTCACAAGAGTAAAAATTGGGAAAACAGAAAGCATGTTTTACCTTAGAATTGCAAAGGGCAAATTTGGAATACTACAGAAAATGTAAGGCACCAAAAGAGCAGTAAACATCTTTGTTCTCAATTTCGTGTTGCTCAGTACCACCAAGTATCTACATCAGAAACCATAAATAAATTTCAGTCAAATAGGCTAATAAGAAATAAAAATATACAAAGGAACATCACACCTAAAAAGTTAAGAACCCTCCCAGTCTCACATTGATCTGTAATTCTGTATATACATATACAGGAAATATTTGTATAACGAATTTTAAGCTAGCTTCCCCAACACTTAACATCGAATTTGAATAGGAATAAAAGTAAAAATAACAAAAAGAAACATACATGCCAGCAATGGTAGCAAGAGATTGGAGAAGAACAGTGCCAAAGCCGAGGCTGAGGCCACCGGTGAGGTAAAAGGCATGGTTTGCCAGCTTACGAGCCGCCGATCCAAGTTCATTCAAATCTGAGCCGATAAGCTCTGAATTCGACATGTCAGTTGCCATGGCTATGTACTTCTCAGTTCTTCCCATCTTATGTTAAATTCTGAAAGTATTAATCTGTAACCAGATAGATGGGAAGAATCTGAAGGGTGACTAGAAGCAGGCGATGTTGGTTTCATAATGTGTCAGAATAATGTTGTTTATATAGGGAATTATTTTCACTATTTGATTTTGTTGATCATTGAATTTAGGAGGTAGATTTGCCAGAGCCAAGAGGTAGGTGCGGTCAGAGAGACGCAGGAAGGTCAACATAGATACGGCCCAGATTTATGTATTTCTCTTTCTGAAGGTTTTAATGAGGCGGGTCATTCTGTGTCAGCTGATGAACTAGCAACATTAGGATTCTGGACAGATTGGGCACAAAAGAGGTGAAGAGGTAGTTATACTATGAATTTCTCATGTATGTTACTGATTCAAATTGGTTGAAATCAGCGCGCCAAATTAGACGAGCATAATTATGGAGACAGTTTTAAGCCTAATAAAAATAAGGGCCATTTAGATTTATGCCACCGGAAAAATTTGAAATTCGAAATATACCATTGTAAAGGACTAATTAGTTTTATATCATTACAAAATAATAAAATTTATTTTATGTCATCGGTCATTTAAACTGACCATATATACTATCTTTTTGAATTTTTCATTATAGAATATTAAAATTTAAGATATGATATCACAAAATAATTAATTCGTTCTTGACACTACAAACAATAAAAAATATTTTATACCACCGACTTAAAAGAAAATAAAGTCTTCTCTCTATCTTGGAATTTCATTTGTCCTTATAAGATCATGAAGTCATCAGTAACTAAAGTTTTACAACAGTGAATCCACTGGAATGCTAGGGTCGGAGTTTAGAGGTGTTGTCTTGGGTAATTATGTCAAAAACAAATTTGTGATATCAGTGAATCCACTAAAATTTTAGTAAGACCTTTTCAATAATATCAGTGAATCCACTGGAATCACACTAAAAAAAAATTTTGTGATATCAGTGAATCCACTAAAATTTTACATCAGTGAATCCACTGAAAACTAAATTGAAATTTTAGTAAGACCTTTTTAATAATATAATAATAATTGGTAATTATGTTAAAAACAGCACAAGACTTGATACTATCATAGTATCATAGTTTAAATTATCTTTTAAGTTAAATCTATGCACCCGCTAAACGAAATCCCAAATTACTGCTGCTGTTGCAGTAATATAGAATTTTTTTTTTCTTGGTGTCTAGACACGTGAAAGTTGAAACTTTCTAAATCAGAAAGAAACATAAATAGATAAATGATCCGATCATTATTGGATGGTTGAGGACATTAAAAATTTGACATGACTTATCACTAATGTACTTATAATTATAATGAATAAATCTATTGTGAACCATGATACATATATAGAGCGCTCCGTGCACCACGACCGTTTGATCAGTGGTTTTGCAAATTGAACCTCCGAAAGGGCTGCCGTCCGATGGGTACACGAAAGTGACGAAGTTGCTTTGACTACTGAACCATGCCTGGATCGTCGGAGCGAATTGGATTATCGGTAGAGGAGCGAAAAGCCGCTCGACGAAAAATCTAAAATAGCCAATCCAATCTATATATTGAAATCTCATAGCAAACAAAATTTTACAAATTTTGAAATTTTTTTACTATTTTTCTAGAATTTTTTGCTTACAAATTAGTGTATTTATAGCAAAAAATGGCAAGCTTTAAAAAAATCGAAAAAATAATAAAAAAAATTATAAAAATTATAAAATTTTATTTGCTATGAGATTTCAATATATAGATTGGGTTGGTTAAATTAGATTTGTCAATTTGTGAAACCACCAACTAAAACGGTCATGGTGCACGAAAGCTTATATAAACCATGGTTTACAATAGATTTATACTCTAATCATAATTGAGATGAGCTACGGTTCTTTCTGAAGTAATCCGTCCATTTTATTTTAGCCTCTTTTTCAAGATCCTGATCTAAACCGGGCAATCTCTTCCTCATATTAAAATTTCTTTAAAAAACATTTATATATATATATATATATATATATATATTAACTATTTATTACGATATTTTCATAAAACATTATAACTTGACTAATTCAGGCTCTTCAATTTAAAATATCATTATATATAATATATAGTAAAAGAGTTTAAAGAGATACAAATTTTGGTTTTTCAATATGGAAAAGAAATTGAACGATTCCAAATGATTTGGGGAAACAAGGCCGAAATAAAATGGACGGTTTACTTCGCAAAGTATTCTAGCTCATTCCTTTATGAAAAATTTATACTTATTACAAAATTAGTACTTATTTCAGATTAATGGCTTGATTAAGTAAAAACAAATTATCCACAATTGTTAACATGTCTGAAGTTTTTGAAGGCTAGGTGGCGAAAACCACACCAACAAATATATATTGAATTAGGAAAAATTCATGTCTGAAGCTTTAATAAATATCATTGAAAAACCAGGTCATATATTATTTCCAAAATGCCAGGAGAACTGTAAGCGACTATGAAGTCATATCTCGTAGCAGCCATTTTTGTTTTCTTAGTCTATATTCCTTTTTTCCATGATGCATCTCCATCTCAATAAATGACAAAAGTGCCGTGATATTTTACGCAACTGGTAGGACTAGTTATGAACTTTTCTGAAATTCTTGTTGAAATTTGTGAATGAATCATTAATATTAATAGAATATTTATGTCATTTCCAGCTGTAACAACTAGATGAGATCATGTTTTTTGCTTGACCTAGAAAATATATTTTCAAATAACGAGATTATTTGTCTTGTCAGACCATATAGAAACCTCTCTTGTTTTATGTTTCTTCATTCCACACTTCAACATCATCGGTAGCATAGTGTATATTATCAGAACGTACTATTCTATTAAAATTGAACCAATTAAATTGGAAATTGATTACTGTCATCGGCAAATATACCATCTCAGTCATCGCTAAATATAAAGTGAACATATACAGCAAACAAAGTGAACATATAAACGATCTAAGTAAACACATACAAACAAATAAGTTCAATGAAAATAAGTTGAATATACATGTAAACTTCTGAATAAGTGATGACAACACTTATTTGTTTGTAAGTGTTCACTTAGATCGTCTATATGTTTATTTTGTTTGATGTATATGTTCACTTTGTATTTAGCGATGGTTGGGATGGTATATTTGCCGATGGTACTTATAATTCCTGAATTAAATTAGGTAGAAATTGAAGCATATTTTCATGAAATTTTCCTACTAACAATTCCGCTTGGAAATTGATTACTGCCATCTGTATTTTTGTCATCCCTGCCATCGATAAATATAAAGTGAACATATACAGCAAACAAAATGAACATATAGAAGATCTAAGCGAACACATACAAACAAATAAGTTCAATGAAAATAAGTTGAATATGTATGTAAACATATGAACAAGTGATGACAACACTTATTTGTTTGTAAGTGTTCACTTAGATCTTCTATATATTCACTTTATTTGCTGTATATGTTCACTTTGTATTTAGCGATGGCCGGAATGGTATATTTATCGATGACACTTATAATACCTGATTCCGCTTCTTTATGTCTTTGTTATGAAGGAGAAGAAATACTAAAATATATTTGTTTGTAGGCCCATAAAACTCATGTCATTTAAAAGCCCAGTAAGCCCACTTCTTCAATTCGATTATTCGTTGAATCTTATCTCCAGATTTTTTTGAACAAACGCACGAAGATATCTTTCGCACCTCACAAACTGGCACAAAAAATTCGCCATGATTTCTACAATCTCTTCTACTAGATTTCCACAATTACTTGCTCAGATTCATAATAATAACAAATTGAAGCACTTTCAATTCTATTGCTATGCTCCTATCAGAAACGCTCCTCTTTCAGCAGTATCTACTACAAATTCAACCTGTGTAGCTTCAAATTTCGAGAACCAAATACATGAAATCGAGAGATTGTGTGAACAATCAAATATAGAAGCCGCAATTCTTTTAACTGAGCAGTTGATAAAAGATGGCTTTTCAATTCCACTACAAACGCTTCTTCTCCTTCTACAATGTTGTGCTGGGTCTCGCTCACTAGCCTCGGTTCAAAGAGCCCATTACCTTATAACAAGATCACAACCCAAAACTAGTACCTTAGTATTTAGCTACTTAGCATTGATATATTACAAGCTTGGTGGTTCAACTGACGCACGGCAACTGCTCGACAAAATGCTACAAAAACCAAGACCGGGCAATAAAAGAAGGGAAACCTATGAAAAGGTAAGAGAGTTGCATAGAGAAATCAGAGAGATTGGTTATGTACCCGACACCCGGTATGTGTTACAGGATATAGACAAAGAGGCCAAGGAACAGTCGCTAATGTACCATAGTGAGAGGCTTGCTATTGCATTTGGTCTTATTAGCACACCTCCTGGCACCACACTGAGAATCATGAAGAACCTTAGGATATGTGGAGATTGTCACAATGCAGTCAAATTAATATAAAAGGTTGTCAACAGAGAGATCATAATGAGAGATAACAAGAGATTTCACCATTTTAGGGATGGGGTTTGTTCTTGTGGGGATTTCTGGTAATTGTAGGTTCTTAAGGTACTTCATGTTTTACAGTTTTGCTCATGGGATATTAATCACCACATAGTTTACTCTCTCATACATTGATGGTCCAGCGAGCTGATTAATGTTTGAATTTGTATATAGCTTTGTTGAAATAGCTTGGAAATCCCAGATGAACACTTTACTAGATGATTAGGCCGCAGATTTTCATTGAAAACATAGAAAAATTACATGCATCCCACATAATTAATAATATTTTTCCTTGAAAATTGGCAAGACTGTGCTCTTGTTGAGTCGAAACATTGGTTTATTATAGCTCTCTCAATGCCTCCCAGCTTCCTTTAAAGGAATGTGTGCTTGAATAATCCAAAACAGCTCTTTGGAATCCATATTGAAACTACATAAACCAACTTAGCTGCTGTTGGTAATGTGAGAGATTCTATCTGCCATAGATAGAAGATTACAGTACTGACAGTTGGTCAATAAGAGTTGCGTCATTACAAACATCCAATAAGAGTTGATTGAGAGCTTTGAAGGTACTATTGACAGAACAACATACCTGCAACTGGGGTTATGCATGATGCATTTGGTTTGCTGGTCCAGCACTGCAGAATGTCCAGATCTGTTGGACAATAGAGATGTTTTGCTGCTTCCTAGATCCTAATAGTGATTTTTCACATTGAACAGATGATCAATTTCCTTTCCCCGTAAGTCTGACTTCCCATTCTAACCGAATTGAATTAACAACTCTTGAGAAAATTTTCTCATCAGAAGATGCATGGAACCAGGAGACAGCTTCTGAGAATCTTATAGCGAAAGCAACAGTTCTGAGGGTCATAATGGAGGCAATCAAATTGACCTTGCTAAGATACAATTGAAAATTGCATGTGTGAAATTTTCTTTTATGCACTTCAAATATGAAGCAAATCAAATCCAACTAAGTTTAGATTCAATAAAAGCAATTACTGGCAAAGTGTTCCAGAGGAAGAGCTTTATCTGATTAAGTTTGGTTATACATGATTAACTAATAGAATATCATCATCACATCAAATCAAACCTAGCCAACTTATTTCTGAAGGAATGTAGTAGATTTGAACTTGAAAAAGAAATAGAGATAAGGCAGATGATAAAAGCTGCCCATCTCTATGAATTATGGGTGACACCCATCTATGTTATGTTAAGGAAATATGTACGTGGTAGAGAAATGTAACTGCAATTAACAGCAATATGGTGTAGATCTCTCCCATAGGAGCACACTTGACCATTATTTTTTGATTTTTGAAAAAAAACAGCATTGGGCAAACTATATGAATTTCGTGGGGAAAAAATCATGCATTGTTAAAAGCCTCTGCTCCTTGACCATTTTTTCTTGGAAAAATTGTTTTTATGCCACTCCAAAAGAAGGAAATTGTGAAAATGCCACTCAAAAGTTAATTTTTCTATAAATGCCACTATGACCATATAAAAGTGCTACATGAACCCCAAGAATCGTCCCCAAGAAAAACCAGATGGTATAATCAAACCTGAAAAGGCCGACCTAGAATATTTTTGAAATAAAAGTCATTTAAGAATAAACCAGTAGAAATTCTAAAAATCCTTACAAAAATTTAATTTTCTTTATGAGTGACTGGCGCCTCAGTGCAAACAGTACAATTTACAAAGAAGCGCTTAAGGCAATAGAAACAATCCACCAACCGGCGGTCGGTTTTGTCAGACCACAAGACATCACCGGTCGAGCAATAGACGTACAATTTAAGCAAAATAACACAATTATCCAATTGTTGCTTAAATTAACTGAAGAAGTTGAAGATCTGAAAGCAGCAGTTAAGAAAATAGAAGCTACGAAAGGAAAGGAAGTCACTCAACCTGACGACCTGACTAACTCCCTAGATCAGATCCAGCAACAACTTCAGAAGCTGAGCTTAGGAGAGCCTAGCAAGCCGGCGGTACCGAAACCGAAAGGCAAACTTTTTTGTGTTCAAAAACCCAAAAGAAATATTTGAAGCTGAGAAAAAGAAGGCAGCATGAGCAGAACACAAACAACAACAGAGGTAGCAAGACCATCAGTGTCAGAAAGAGACACAAACCAAACCCCTACTGTTGAAGATCAGATCTGTGGCTATCGCCTTGGATCTAGACTTAGATTTGAGGCTCAAAGAAGGCTCCCTGGTCAATCTCGACGGTATCAGCGAAGCCTTGAGTCACAAATGAATCCTGATGCTGAGCTCAATATCTCCCAATACAGACGAGCACAGCAAGTCCCAGCAGAAACTCTGTACCAAGCCGGATGGTCAGAAAGCAGACACCGGGTATACCAACATTACTCGGATGAAAGAACATTGGTCACAGATGGCCAGCAAGTAGAGTTACCTTTCATTTCTGAAGAAAGCTTTAACAGGCTTTTACAGGAAGGGCTCCAACATTTGCATATCGGACTAATTATGGTTCGGTTATACACGCTGCACAGGCGGAGTGCAGGTGTGAATGCACTAGTGTTAATCAGGGACACTGGATGGCGAGATGATAGAGCTGTTATTAGCTCTATGGAAATGGATCTTACATCTGGAACGCAGTTGGCATATACTGCTTCAGATATGACTCTAAGTATCCGTGACTTTAGAGATCACATTCAACTAGTGATTCAAACTCATGGGTATGAGGGATGGCAAGGTGGTGAGAGTAATCTTTTACTCTCAAGATCCCTAATTGGACGACTATCCAATACAAGCCACACAAATTACAGATACAATGTTCAGAACGTGGCGGACCATCTAGCAAGCCGAGGAGTTCGGGCCATCCCTGGCTCGCAAAGGACAACTACAGAACTCCAAGGAAGACAATGGCTTGTGAGACCAGCTGTTATCTCACGAATCCAGAATCCCCAAGTAGCACGAATTCGAGCAAGGACAGACGGCTCATTGTCTGTCAGGTTTTCGGGGTATGTATCAACAACCCCCGAACAAGAAGCTATTCATGGAGAAAATGATGAAGAAGAACTCGAACAAGAATTCATCAATCTACTCACAATAGATGATGATTGGCCATACGAAGATGATCCAGAATTCTCAGAAATCTATTCAGACCCTGAAGAATTCAGTGAAGATGATGAGGCTGAGCAAGATGATGGTTTCTTATTAGGAAAATGGTTCTTGGCAATACTCAAAGCCGAACAAACTGAACCAACAGTTGAAATGATGGAACCAATAAACCCGTATCAATGGTTTGCTATTGAACAACTAGACAACGAAGACGAACTCGTGCAAATGACATTTGCAGAGTTTAATTGGCTAGAAACCATTGATGCAGAAAGTGAGTGGTTTGAGGAACAAGCCCTCATGATGACTTGTCAATGGGATGAGTCAGATGAAGACGAGACACTTTCTACGGTGCAATTCCTATCTCAATTAGATGCACCGGCAAACCGAGATGAAGACTTGCTAAGTTTTCTAGCGAAAGGTGGTGGGGAAGATGTCAGTTCCCCAAATTCCAAAACAAAGTGGGACGAAGACCTATTCGAGACGGTTTATATGGTAGAAGAGATGGAATACCCGCAATTCAAAAATCTCAAAAAGAAAGTGGAGACGGCACTCTCAATCGCAGAATCTTCACTCACAAGGATACCACCTGAACCAATCATGGGACCAGCCATGTACCCACCTGGTTCAAGACAACCCCAGAATCTCCAAATTCCGGAGATAAAAGCACGGTTGGGCAATATCCGCGGTGGTTATGCAAGGCAAATGAATGAAAGGTTTAATTTGCCAACAGCCCAAGCCAGTCAAGGCGCAATCCTGGTTTTACCAGAAGATATTGGGCTATACTCAGAAGTTATCTCCCGATGGGAATCAATCACGCTCAACCTGATAAATGAGAAAAACTGGGCAGATAACAAATCAAAGGTCAACTACATCGAAAATCTCCTAGGAGAAACGGAGAAAAAGACCTGGATTCAGTGGAGAATGGCATTCCCCACTGAATATGAAGAACTAGTGAACATCGCCGATGATCCGCAAAATGTAATATCACAAATTAGACGAATGTTCCTGTTGGAGGACCCAACAACCGAGTCCACTGAAGAGCAAGATCGAGCGTACAACGACCTGGAGAGGCTTTCATGCCACAATGTGAAAGATCTTTTCGACTATATAAACGATTATAAGATCTTAGCGGCAAAATCAGGAAGAATGTACATATCTCCTGAACTCTCAACAAAATTTTTCAGAAAAATGCCTCCGATCATTGGTGGAGAAATTGAGAAGGCGTTCACTGAGAAATACCCAGGTAATACGGTAGGGGTTATTCCAAGAATACATTTCACCTACCAGTACCTGGCAGAGCAATGTAAGAGAGTTGCACTCCAAAGAAGCCTCAAAGATCTCTCATTATGTAGCCGCATACCAGTGCCAGGTTATTATCAAAAGAACAAGAAGTATGGTCTTAGAAAGGCAAAGACATACCGAGGAAAACCACATGATACGCACATCAGGGTATTCAAAAAGAAGCATGCAGATAAAGTAAGAAAATGCAAGTGCTTTATATGTGGTGAAGAAGGACATTTTGCCCGCAACTGCACAAGACAAAAGGGCAACATTGCAAGAGCAGCCATAGTCGAAAATCTAGATCTAGATGACGACTGGGATGTGCTATCGGTAGATCAAAATGAACCAGATAGTGATGCAATCTGTTCATTTTCTGAAGGGGAAGGAAGTACTGGTTATTCTTTGATGGCCGGTATAAATGAAGTACCATACGAAACCGCAATAATGATAACAAATGAAGAAATCTCATGGCGGGTAGTGATCTCAGTGCCTCAAGAAATCCAAAACTGCGCGCATCAATGGGAGGATAACAGCCCAGTGGCACAAGAATTCATGAAGTGTCTGTTCTGCAAAGAACAGACTAATCCAAGGATGAGAGCACATTGCAGTATATGTCGTTTGACTGTCTGCCCGATGTGTTCAAGATTCAACCTGGGAAGAAGGTTAACTATACAAAAATCAAATCCCTAGTATAACAACAAGGATACCCTAATCAATGAGCTGATGGGGTATACAAATTTCCTCTTAGCAGAAAATCAAAGGCTAAAGGAAAGAATTGAGAAATTGGAGATGGGAAAAGATCGGGACGAAATGCGAGATCCAACAAAAGGAAAAGCTCCAGAAAAGCTAATTCTTGAAGAAATGGATTCGGATGACGAAGCAATTGAAAACTATATCCAGAAACAAAATGGAGTAGTAATCAAGATGCTGACAAATAGAAACGAATATATTAGTACCCAAGTTCCGGATCCAAGAAAAGGGAAAAGAGTCTTAAATAGACTCTATAATATTGAGCTGACAATGGAAATACCAGGGGTTGAGAAGTTCAAAATTCAAGCAATCTTGGATACTGGCGCAACAGTTTGCTGCGTAGACCAGAATGCAGTTCCAAAAGAAGCTTTGGAACCAAGTGCGTACCCCATTCAAATCAACGGGGTTAACTCTTCTCAAATAGCCAACCAAAAACTCAAAGGCGGAATAATGGCTATCGAGGAAAATCGTTTTCGTATCCCTTTCACCTACGCATTCCCAATGGAGCAGCAGAGGGATGGGATCCAAATGCTGATTGGTTGTAATTTCATCCGAGCCATGCAAGGAGGGCTTAGGATTGAGGGCCAAATGGTGACATTTTACAAAAATGTTACAACAATCGCGACAAAAATTGACGCGGAGGTGGTAGCTTCAGCAGCAATCGAAGAACTAGAGCTGTCTGAGCTAGAATATTTTGAGATCCAGAGAATCACTGCATACTCTTGTGGTGAGGAATCGCAGAAATTCAAAGAAAGGTTCAGACCTCTTCTGGAGAGATTAAAAGAACAAGGGTATATTGGAGAAAATCCTCTCCAACACTGGAAAAAGAATCGGGTTAAGTGCAAGTTAGACATCATCAATCCGGATATCACAATCCAAGACAAGCTTCTGAAACATGTCACACCAGCAATGAAGGAGCAATTTGACAAAGCATGTTCAGGCATTACTCAAGATTGGAGTGATACGACCCAGTAAGAGCAGACATAGAACCATGGCAATGATGGTAAACTCAGGTACATCAATAGACCCAAAGACTGGCGCAGAAATCAAAGGCAATGAGCGTATGGTATTTAATTACCGTACCCTCAATGACAACACCCACAAAGACCAATACAGCTTGCCAGGGATTAATACCATCCTTAAGAAAGTCGGCAATAGTCGGATTTACTCGAAATTCGACTTAAAAAGTGGGTTCCATCAGATGGCAATGGATCCTGAATCGGTTGAATGGACGGTTTTTGTCGTTCCGAATGGCTTGTATGAATGGCTAGTTATGCCATTCGGGTTGAAAAATGCACCAGCAATTTTTCAAAGAAAGATGGACGACTGCTTCCGGGGAACGGAAAACTTCATACCAGTCTACATCGATGATATACTGGTGTTTTCTGAAGATGAAGAACAGCATGCCAAACACTTGGAGGCTATGCTGACAATTTGTGAGAAATGGGGGCTTGTACTCTCCCCAACTAAAATGAAAATAGCTGTACAAGAAATCGAATTTCTGGGTGCAGTTATTGGGAACAGAAAAATCAAACTTCAGCCGCATATAATCAAGAAGATCATTTCTTTCGATGAAGAAAAATTGAAGGAGAAGGCTGGTATGAGATCATGGCTTGGCATCCTCAACTACGCCAGATCATACATACCAAAATTGGGAACATTACTTGGGCCATTATACTAAAAAACAAGCGAACACGGTGATAAAAGGCTCAAAAGCTCAGACTATGAGATCATCAGAAAGGTCAAACAAGCGGTGCAGCAGCTCCCAGATCTCGAGCTTCCTCTGGAAGGATCCTACATCATCCTTGAAACAGACGGATGCATGGAAGGATGGGGCGGAGTATGCAAATGGAAGAAAGCAAAACATGACCCCCGAAACACGGAGAAAGTTTGTGCGTATGCAAGCGGGAAATTCTCAGTAATTAAATCCACAATAGATGCAGAAATCTATGCTTGCATGGAAACAATGAAGGCACTCAAGATTCACTACCTGGATCAAAAGGAGATCACTCTCAGAACTGATTGCCAGGCCATAATCAGTTTCTATAACAAGTCAGCACAAAACAAACCTTCAAGAGTCCGATGGATTAATTTTGTTGATTTTGTTACAGGAACGGGAGTGCAAGTAAATTTCGAGCATATTGATGGTAAAATGAATGTATTGGCTGATTCGCTATCACGATTAACAGCAAATATGGTGAATACCGGAAACTGTTATTTTGTTAACGAACAATTAGCCGATTTGGAAAAGGTGCTCGAAGAAACAAAGGAAGCTCCTGAGTAAATAATCAATCATCTAGCAACAATTGTCGGGCATATTGATAATATGCTAGATGAAAGATCTTTCTTTCAAAACCTCTAGAGCGAAAGCGGGCATGGTGGACCGCTGGAAAAACCCACCATAACCATTGTATCTAAGGACCCGTCTGGCAGTAATCTACGGAAAACTGCTGACATTTTTAGAAAATTTATTTCTGTTTTATATGTAATTTTGCAAAATTTTATTTTCAGGAGATGATGCTTGATCATTTGCGAGATTTAATGAGAACCCATGAAGGAAGCTCAACAACTGGGTTTAGACCAGGAAGTAGGCAAGCTTTCCAGCAAGCCGAAAGATGGGTAACTTTAGGAGAAGAGACAAACTCACTTCAAGATTATGAAGTGATCACTGGTGATTTAATAACAGTTTATCCAAGGTCTTTTCATTGGGAATGAGCCATGAAGCTTAGACTTAAGGAAATACACGATGAGCAAATACAGAGAATCATGAAAGAGGTTGAAAAGCTCATAACATTGAGCTATCTTCAAAAGATTTGGCTTGAACAAAGTGCCTCCAAAGACAACTGGGCTAGCAGTGCACTAGAACCAGTTAATTATAACATTGATGAGCTGTTAAGAATTCACCAAAAGATACAATTGATCCAGCAAGGCCATTACTATTAGTGAGTCCCACCATCATATGGGAATCACATTATTGTATTAACTTTCGGTACCACTCAGGGTAGGTCGTGTCATTATTAGCCTACTTTATTGATGCCCACTAGTGTGTGTAAGGACAAATTCCACCTGTAAATGCCACTAATTGAGATGGACGATGGGGCCCAAACAGCGTACCCGCACTCAATTATTGAGCATCAAAGGAAGAGTCCCTTAGGCTATATAAGCAGATGGTGTTTCACTTGGCAGGACACACATCCTACATCAAGTAATCACCCTTCTCTTGTATCATTTACCATATATCAATAAAATTTTCTCATTTTCCTTTCAAAACTTTGGAACCAGTATTCATTAGTAATCAGAAGTTTCAAAGTCGATCCGATCGCTACTATCTTATTCTGGTATCAGAGCGAGATTTGTCTTCTTAATATTATGGCTTTCTAATTTCTTAATTATTCTGGGTATGCACCTAGGGGGAGATTATACCAAACTAATAAAATTGTTTAAAATTAATCAACCAGAGAATGCTAATTAAAAGTGAAAATTCTTAAGAAACCAAAAGAATCATCCTGCCGTACAGTACCTAGGAAAAAGGGGAAGATCGCGGGTAAACACGATGATGTGAGGTTATAGCCCAAGTATACCAACTTAAATTAGTAGAACAAAGGAAGATTAATTAATAATCTGGGTACATAAATTTGGGTACATATAGCAGAAAATTTTGACCAAAGTGGCAAAAACACAAAGGTGACCATAATTTTGGGTGGCAAAATCACAAACTTGAAAAATCGGGTGGCAATTTCACAATTTCACCAGTTTTGAGTGGCATAGAAGAAATTGCCCCTTTTTTCTTTCTTGTTTTGCTAAGTCCACCTATGTACTGTATGTAACTTATGTGGTTTTTCCGAAACCAGTAAATATTACCAGTTTATTACCTCAAAGTTTCCCCTTCCTCCTACTACTTGCAATCCTACCAACACTTAGAAGGTTCAGTAGCCAAAGAATTCCCCTTGTAATTTCGGTTTTCTGGCTATTATTGTAATTTTCTGATGCTACATCTTCAATTTGGTGCTGGCGTTTTTCTTTTTTCTGTGATGTAATTTCAATAAGTCTGGATGCTGTAAGCTCTGACCGAGTACGAAATTGGTTTTATTCTTGATACATTTCCACCAATCATTCCAAGAAACAAATGAAAAAAAAAAATGGAAGCTTGTATTAGCCTCTTTAATTAATTCAAATTTATCCTTAGATATACTTAATGGTCTAGATTATATTGGCAAATTCGACAGTAATTAATTGGATATCAGAAATAAGTAAGATTGTAAATATTCTTTAAAATTATTACTTATTTATAAGTAGTTTGAAAGTCAACCGTTCAATTTTATAAATGCTTGATTGTTATTAAAACAATTTCAAATTATAATGCATAAATTTAATATATGCATCTTATTTAGACGATTAAAAGCATTTCTACAACTTTACTTTCCCAATAAAAAAAATATGAGCACTAGCAAAGTAGGATACTTGATAGCACATTTTGAACACTATTGAATGAAGAAAAGTGGATCTACATTTTTTTTTAAAACGAAGGAAATAGATTACTTTATCCATGATATTGGGAAGCAAAGTTGCCTATACTTGTCACCTTTTGACATAAAATAAAGTTATTTCCCGTTGGGGCTTTTTAGTCTTCGTTCCTATACATATAAAATAAGCCTAATGTAATTACAACGGTACAACCAACGCCTCACAAAGCCGAGTGCTTCAGATATCAAGCAATAGGCACATCGCAACAAAAGAAGGGAAAGCCTGTGAGAAAGAAATTGACTTTGCATATAGTGAAACGAGCAGTAAGTTTCATACTTTCATAACAGGTGCACATTTCCTAATAAAGAATAAGAACCCATCAAAATAGGGGGCTAATGTTTAATAATGTGAGATTTATTTTATTTGGTTTAAGTAATATAATGCAAGTTGTAGTCTTGTAGAACCATGAAGAACCTTCAGGATTGTCGTGCTGTGAATAACGGGTCAAAGATTGTTGACAAGTAGCATAAAATTCCCTAAAGCAGAGATGGTTTTTGTAAGGTGCTTAAAATATGATTATGTGAACAAATATCAGGTCAGCAAACTTCTTTTATGTAATTATTATTCTCTCAAGCCTTTATAAGTGATGATTGTTATCTGTCTGACTATAAATGACCTTTGAGTTCCAAATAATCACAACGGAAACGTGATTGAGTTTCAATAACAGCCAATATTGGGAAAGTGGTTCCTCTGTTCCGTTCATCATAAAGAGATTTTATAAAAAAAACATCACTGCCTTAGTGATGAATTGGAGATATTCAAACTTGTAAAGCAATAGTCGCTTTGTTATTATTTTAATAAAGCCACTCGATTTAAAAAAGTTTTAAGCATCATAGAATACTTTACTAGTCGGAGACTTGACAAAGTGCTCACATGACTTCACCATTTACTAGGCTCAGCGGTTACAAGGAAAAGGAAAAACACAAATGCCATAATGCTTTTGCACTTGCTTAAATCATTTTTATTGAACAATGACAGTACTTTTTTGCATTTGGAAAGAGAGAGAGCGGTGACAGAGCTGAAGCAGTGGGACATGATATAAACAATTTTTACTTTACTTTTTCTTACCAGTAACTTTCAATGGTGCCATTTCCTGGATTTGAGAGTTTCAGAAAAGTTAATTAGTTTTACATACCCATCATCCAACTTTTCCAAGGTAAATTCAAGTATAGATGCCATGGTATCTTTTTTTTACCATCCAAAGATTTCAAACATCCATTCCTCAATTCTTTGCCGTGTTGTAATAATCAAACAAATTTAACCAAAGTATAAGGCATTTAACCAAGAATTACAATAATAACAACAGCAAATAACTAACAAGATATTTCAAACAAAAAAATAAACAATCCCCATCAAGGGCTCTGCTCAATTCGAGGCCTGCGCGGTGGTGCCACCACTGTCCGTTGTTGCGAGTCACATACCTGGGTTCTGAATTTACAACCAAACCGCTTAGCCACCATTGACCCCTTTTTGGCATCTCCTTCCTCTTCACCCCTCTTATCAATCCTCTCAATCGCCTTTCTCATGGTAGTGCACTCTTTTTCAAGCTCTTGCACTCGACTCCTCATACTATCCATGTCTAGTCTCAGAAGCTGGTTTCCCCTGACAGCTGCACGCCAACTTGTCCCTACTTCCCTTGTTTGTTCTCCAGTTGCTTCTGCTTCTGATTCTGCTTGTTCCTCAGTTGCAAATATTGTTCTAGTTATGGCTCGACGAAGCTGGAGTTGTTCGAAAAAGAGAACTTGTACGACTGCTCTCAGTGGTAACCGTTCATTTTGTGCAGCATGTGTACATGCTTCTAGAGTTAATTTTTGGTAGTCCATTACACTGGTTACCCTCTCCTTGTCCTCTTCTGTTATTCCCGGGTGAGCCTAATAATATTAACCACAATTATATAGAATAATACTGCAGATATTGATATATATATGTAGCCTAGGCCCATGTTCATTAGCATATAAGACCTTAATAATTGGCTGCAGGAATCACCTAACCATGGTACAACAGACAAATAAACTATTTGCAAATGTGGGGTTCCCAACAAATGACATCAAAATTACAGACATTTCCATTCTACATCATTACCCATCAGGAGTGCATGCTTAATGACACAAACTTGTAAACTAAGCGATGTACTTAGCAGACATGACAACAAACTTTGGTATTAACTAATCAATACAGACATTTGAGATTGCTTATGTGTCAAAGCATACTAACATAATAAATACAAAAGAAGTACATACCATTAATTTACAAAATGCACCTTTAAACTATAAAAAATTTTGAGATATACTGAAGAGATCTTGTATGCACAATGAGGCAATGACTCAAGGATGGTTGTTCTGTCAAAATAACACTTTTGAGATACTTGAAAAAAAGAAACAATAGTCTCATATAAATTAAACCAAGAGATTTGAGGTTAAATTTTATTATTGTTACGATCTTTATGAATGCCATAATTTTGTATACTGTGCAATATGACAACTTAAGCAAAAAATTCAAATATTGTCTCTATACCTTTAAATAGATGTCAATGGCACGATACAGCCCATCATCAACTATCCTAGCCTGGTCAGGTAGCATTAGTGCCAGGTCACAGAACCTCTCAGGCCGAAGATTCGAATCTGTCGCAATTTCGGCCAGGTATCCATCTATCAACTTCCCTACTAGCACAAGCCTCCTTGTTACCCAATCCTCTCCATTTTGCTCTTCATTTCCTTCTCCATTCCTCTCCAGCCCCTCTAGAAAGCCCCTTAATATCCTCTCCACACAATCCACATCATACAATGTCTCAACAAGGCATGAATAGCTCGGTATCAACAAATCATCCAGCGTTGCATGCTCGAGTTGGGAAGCTATTTTCTTTTCCAGTGAATTTCTAGAACTCTCAGAGGCATGTAATATGCTTACAGTTCTCAACAAACCGAACAAGAACTTAGCTGTGTTTAGGCCAGCAGATGTTTTCTCCTTTGGTAAATTGGAGATTACTGTTTGCAATAGTTCTCTCTGTTCATCTTCTGATGGGACAAGTACCGGTGCATTGTGCCGTGTTGACCGAGATAATCCAGGTATAGTTCTTTTTGCATATGAAATCAATGACCCTTCTATTAAATCAGGAGTAACATTTTTTGATTTCATGGCCAAAATAACACGTGTATAAATCGGTAGACTTAACCCGGCCAATTCATCAACCCATGTATCTGATCGAATAACAGTTTTTCGCCTAAGGGATGAAGTAGTTGATCCCTTTTCAGTAATCGGCCAGCCAAACAAGGAACTCAAATCAGACGAATTTGCCCTTGAGGCAATAGCATCTATACATCTCTGAACCAACCCAAGTTGCTCAGCTATGGAAAGAATCTCTCCTTCACATGATTTCAGTGCTTTGAGAGAATCCTTTAGGTTACGAAACACAGATTGGGAAAGAAATCGGTCTGTCCGAGAAAGTAAATTCTCTGCCGAGAATTCTTCGGTCATTTCTAAATAATCAGAAGCACAATGAAGGGGGATGGAATTTGAAGGTGTCATGTCGATTTTCACGCCATAACAAAATTTGGCAGCTATTTCAAAAATTTCGGGGCCGCCCGGGAAGTTGGGAAGTGAAATTCGGGGCAATTCGACTTCCTGTATTTCTTCTTCCTCCTCCAATTCGTCTCTCTCTTCTTCCTCTTCATCTTCATCATCATCTTCTTCTTCAATTTCGTTTTTTGAATTACTGGGTTTCCGTTTGGTTAAGGGTTTTTGATCCAGTATGAGGAGGTTTAGTTTTTTGCTTCTAGACATTAGTGGAAACTGGAAAGACCCATTAAAATTCAAATCACACATTTGAAAATACAAAAAAAAATCTTAAAAAATAAAACAAAAAATGGAAATCAGTTTCGCCTTGTTACCTTGTGGAGGTGAAAACTCATCTCTCCGACTTCTATTACAATATCACTTGGCAACCCAGTAGTGCAAAACCTACACAAAGTAATTGATCAAAGGATGAGAGAAACTTAAAGGTTAGAAACGAAAAGGAGAGAGAAGATAAAAAGAGAGTTGGGTTTCTAACCAAGCTTGGCCTTTGGAACTGATCTTCTCCGGCGCCATTGTCGATTAGTGGTGTTTGAAGATGAAATATGAGCGTCCTTTGTAGAAAACTATAAGCTATTGACAAGTCTAATTCATGGCCTTGAGCAGTTGAGTCACTGTTTTAGTAACGAAGAGGAGTGGAGTGTACGAACGAAGAGACGAGGCGAGTTGGGTTTCTTGTGGGAATCAAGAGCAGGAACTAGGTACAGGAAATTTTAATATATTTAAACCAAGCATCCTGCATTCTCTAGAATAGTCGCTCTAAAATGCTTTATTATTCCTTAGTCAGGCAAATTTATCCAAATACTACTGGTTTCAGTCTCCGTATATTTTTTTTGTACGTATGTTATGTCACTTGTTATTTATTTAGTTGTACAATTAGGTGCGCTAATCAGAACCGTCCGACTAATGATGAATGCTCCGTGATATCAGATCCGTCGAGATTCGTGCGGCTCGTAAAATCCACCTGTCGAAATTAGATCGGACGATTCGGACCAAAGGTCTGTCCTTACTCCTTACTCCTTAGTAAATCTTTTGAGGTATGCCGAGGATTCTAGTCCCAACTAGGTGGACATCAAATTAAATTGGTAAATTTCATAAACAGAATATATACTTTCCTTCAGGCAAAACGCTTGAATCCAAGAGAAAGTAGAAAAAAAGTACTTTATAAAATGATAGACCCAAAACGGTAAACTATTTCTTTCTTTTTTTATACTTTTTACTTGCTGTGGTACACCAAGTCCAGAGAATAAGAGGCAATAGGAGAGAATACAAATGGTAGAGACGTCTGACGAGACAAAGGGGGGGGGGGGGGTTTGAACGCTGTTTGCAAAAGGAAACGTTGTTCGTACAATACTTTTTTACAATTTTCAAATGAGGCTTCATTGGTTGCTTGATTCGCTTATTTCTGAGAAAGGAAAAGAGATGCTTTTTATTTTTAGTGCTTGTGCAGCTTTACATTCTAATATTTATTTTCTCTTGTCAGACATTCTAATATATATTCATCTATTGAGATAATATATATATAGAGTTTTGCTACGGTGAGTTGCAACTTATCAAAGCGTCCGTGAATCACGCTCAAAATTTCGAAATTAAGTTCAAAACGACCAATCCAAATCGTCTAATACGATCTTCCTATCGAATTCTCCATGCAGACCAAATTTTATATTTTTTCAAAATTTTTAAGTATTTATTTTAGATTTTTAAAAATTGCTGTTTTTGAACGGTTCAGAACTAATTAGATTAATGATTTTCTAAAATCTAAAATAAATACTTAAAAATTTTGAAAAAATATAAAATTTGGTCTGCATGGAGAATTCAATAGGGAGATCGTATTAGACGGTTTGGATCGTTCATTTTGAACTTAATTTCGAAATTTTGAGCGCGACTCACGGACGCTTTGGTGAGTTGCAACTCACCATAGCAAAACTCTATATATATATATAGAGAGAGAGAGAGGTGGGATAAAGTGCCATAGATGGCAATGCCATAAATGCCTTTTTTTAGTCATTTTTTGAAGATCCGAAATTCAATCGGTCAATCCAAACCGTTCAAATTGATCAGCATATTGAAATACCATTGGAGACCAAATTTTACATTTTTTTTGGTATTTATTTTGATATGTTCAAATTGGAGGGTCTGAAATACTCCAATTATAACGTTTTTTAAAAATATCATAATAAATAGCAAAAAAATTCGAAAAAATGTAAAATTTGGTCTCCAAGGATATTTTAATGTGGTGAATAACTTGGATGGTTCAAATTAAGCATTTGAATTTTGAATCTCGAAAAACGACTCTATGGCACGGGAACCTCTGTGCCATCTATGGCACATTAGCCATCCTATATATATATATATATATATATATATATATATATATATGAGGTGGGATAAAGTGCCATAGATGGCAATGCCATAGATGCATTTTTTGAGTCATTTTTTGAAGATCCGAAATTCAATCAGTCAATCCAAACCGTTCAAATTGATCTACATATAGAAATACCATTGGAGACTAAATTTTACATTTTTTTGAATTTTTTTTGTTATTTATTTTGATATGTTCAAATTGGAGGGTCTGAAATACTCCAATTATAATGTTTTTTATAAATATCATAATAAATAGCAGAAAAATTCAAAAAAATGTAAATTTTGGTCTCCAAGGGTATTTTAATATGGTGAACAACTTGATCGGTTCGAATTGAGCATTTGAATTTTGGATCTCGAAAAATGACTCTATGGCACGGGACCCTCTGTGCCATCTATGGCACATTAGCCATCCTATATATATATATATATATATATATATATATATATATATATATATATATAGAGTTTAGCTACGGTGAGTCGCGACTCACGGACCCTCCGGTGAGTCGCGACCAATACTCCTAGATGTAGATCAAAATGACCGATCCAAACCGTCCAATATGATCTCCCTATTGAAATCTCCGTGCAAACCAAATTTTTTATTTTTTCGAAATTTTTAAGTATTTTTTTCGGATTTTTAAAAACTGATGTTTTTGAATGGTTCAGAACCAATTAGATTAACGATTTTCTAAAATTTCAAAAAAATACTTAAAAATTTCGAAAAAATGAAAAATTTGGTCTACATGGAGATTTCAATAGGGAGATCATATTGGACGGTTTGGATCGGTCGTTTTGATCTAGATCTAGGAGTTTTGGTCGCGACTCACCGGAGGGTCCGTGAGTCGCGACTCACCGTAGCTAAACTCTATATATATATATATATACATATATAAGAGAGAGTTTAGCTACGGTGAGTCGCGACTCACGGACCCTCCGGTGAGTCGCGACCAAAACTCCTAGATCTAGATCAAAACGACCGATCCAAACCGTCCAATATGATCTCCCTATTGAAATCTCCGTGCAAACCAAAATTTTTATTTTTTCAAAATTTTTAAGTATTTGTTTTTTGGATTTTTAAAAACTGATGTTTTTGAATGGTTCAGAACCAATTAGATTAACGATTTTCTAAAATTTAAAAAAAATACTTAAAAATTTTGAAAAAATGAAAAATTTGGTCTACATAGAGATTTCAATAGGGAGATCATATTAGACGGTTTGGATCGGTCATTTTGATCTAGATTTAGGAGTTTTGATCGCGACTCACCCGAGGGTCCGTGAGTCGCGACTCACCGTAGCTAAACTATATATATATATATATATATATATATATATATATATATATATATATATATATATATATATATATATATATATATACACACACACACACACACACACACATTCAGATATCAAGAAATAATATATATTTAATATAGGGCACTTTAATTTTTGCATTTCATAGTTTAAGTCCATAAGATGAAGTATATCCATTATTCTCAAATGGTAGAAAAAGGAAAAAAATTGCAATAATATGATTTGTCTTAATGAGGGATTAAATGGATAAACAACGAACTTATTGTAGAAAATAAATGCAAACGCTTATAAAAAATCACAATGAATATTGTGATATAATTCCTATATCTTGAATAATTTAATAATTACCTTTTTATCGAAATTTGATTGATTCTCAAATTACAACAATTTTTTTATAAATGGGTTTAAAACTAAAAAATCTTATTTATTATATTTATTTTGACAAACGCATTCTCTACTGTCAGAAAAGGTTAAACGTGAATATAAATAAATTTCTCCTTTCATTTTTTTGAAAATAAAATAGAATAACTAGTTACTTTTTCGAAATGTTTTATAGTGGCTATCATGTTTAACGAGAATAACTTGTTAGCGCAGATCTATTGACAAAAACATTTTTATAGTTTATAATTATACTTTCATTTTTGCACACCACGTTTTCAAACGGGTGTGATAAGGAATTATCATCCCAATTATCTTATGAAAAAATGCGTTTTATTTTTTTCGATTTTTAGAATATGATTAGTTAAGCGTTAACTATCTTTCTATTTGTGTCGCTCATTTTTTAGATTTATCATCTAGCACCTATGCTTTCCTCCCTCTCCTCGCCTCATTTTTCCAAAACAATTAATTTTTTTTTCAAGACAATAAGTAATATATTTCTAGACAATTAGGTTTTTTTAGGATAATTAATATTTTTCCAAATGAACATTTTTTTAGAACAATTAATATTATTTTCAAAACAATTAACTTTTTTTTCCTAGGACAGTTAGTAACAATTTCTATGGCAATTAGCTTTTTTTTCTTAGATGAAACATTTTTTCAGAACAATTAATATTTTTTCAAGACAATTAGTATTTTAACTAGGACGATTAGTATTATTTTATGTGACATTTAGGATATTTATGTGAACGATTGATATCATAATATAGGACAATTAGCGTTGAAGGGGTGAGTAAACGCTGGATGTGATAAGTAAGCGTTGGATGGGAGGTACTGGATGTGGGGATTAGAGACATAAAGAAAAGGAATAATAACGACGCTGGACAAATATTCCGAAAATGGAGAAAAAAAACGTGTCACCTAGAGAATGATGGGGATGACGCTGAGGAAGAAGGAATGATCAAATTCCGGCTTTCAAATTGGAAATATTTATCATACACACAAAACTATATACAAAATTATAAATATACATTTTTGCGACTTTGTTCTTTTTGCACAACGGCAATGCAACACACCTACACATTCTCCCTCTTTTCTTCTTTAATAAAAAGGGCCTCAATTTTAAATCCGAGCATTACATGAGATAGGACAAGTTATTTCCTCTAAAACCACATTTAAGAAGAACAACCTATAATTGTAGCATGACAAAAAAATTTACCTGTTTCCATGCAAGAATCCAACAACGGGTTACGCTGGTTATGCAGTTGTGATCTCTTTTTCACTTTTTGGTTTTTACCTTTCAATATGTTTCTGTTTCAGCTTTTCAGGTAATGAATTTCATTTCATATTAGCGGTTTTGTGGGACCCAGTTATGAGACCTCTCACTGCCTCAGGCGCGGGGTTTATTCAATACCCACCCACCATATGTACCTCGTTAAAAGCAAGGAGATGGAATTTTATTTTTCTATCCCGCTTTTTATAAACACAGAAGAAGATATCTTTGTTTATAAGAGAAAATGATTAAATGTGTGAGATCTAGATAGCTATAATCATAAATGTATGTTGAATTAATGCATGCATTTCTTAAAAAAAATAAATTTAAAAAAAATACGCCATCACCACCGGTTGCACCTCATTGATAAACTTCTAGACGCATGCATTGAGAGTCAATAAGCCAAACATAGTTTTGCTATTCCTACCCAACAAATAAGTATATTCTCCTTTTAAATTTCATTAAAGTGATAAACTATATTGACAACAAATTTATGTTGTTGACCATGAAAAGCAATTAATGGTTGCACATTTTTTTAAAAAAATGCGTATATGTGATATGGGCGTAATAAAGAAGGAAATCAACGGATTTACTCTATTTCTAATTATTTCCATAATGTTTTATTTCCAAGTTTTAAGTTGTTGAATTAGGAAATGTATTAGGGTTTTGATTTTTAGGCAACTATATATTAATGATCAGATGTAAGGAAAAGGGCAGAAAAGAAATAAAACAAGTAGTCTTCTTCTCCAAGTCTCTCTCTCTCTTGTATCTGTTAGGTCAGAACCACGGCGAGAAAAGGAGTTCGCCGGTGGAACGATTCTAATAGTCAACCATTTACCCACAATTATAACCTAAGATCAGAGAATCATATCAATTTGGTATCAGATTCCATGGCTGTTGTTCCTGGAGCTTCTGACCTCAAAGAAATCAAAGATATGTTGGCAGCTTTGCTCAAACGCCAAGATGCACAAGACCAGAAAATAACAACAATTCAGGCCCATCTAGCAGAGTTAGACTCACACATCATCATCCCTGAAGACACTTCTGAATCGACTGGTGCAGGCAACAAGGGTCCTACGAGCGTTGGTGCTGTTGTGCCCCCACGTTACCATCGTGTGGAGTTTCCGCTCTTTGACGGCTCTGATGAACCACTTGAATGGCTCTGTCGTTGCGAGCAATATTTTCGAGGTCAACGTGTCCCTGAGGAAGAGAAAGTTTGGTTGGCAGCATACCACATGACAGATGTTGCTCAACAATGGTATTATAAGATAGAACGTAGCTAAAGGATTCCTAATTGGCTGCAATTTAAAGAAGCATGTCAACTCCGATTTGGTCCCCCCTTTCGCTCCAACCCAATCACAGAGTTGTCTTTGTTACAACAATCTGGCTCTGTTGAGGAGTACACCAAGGACTTCTATCGAGTCCTATGTCGCACTGAGCAACTTGCACCAGCACATGAAATCGGATTATTCTTGTCAGGGCTGTCTAAAATAATTAGGTCAGATGTGGAGATGCAAAATCCAATCTCTTTGGAGACAGCGATCGATTTGGCACGTGCTTCTGAGCGACATTACCAGATTTTGTGGGGCTCTGGTTTGCTGCCCCGTCCACCTGAGCAATTGTTGTCTGTGCAACCGGTACGAGCTCCATCACTTCTTCCTAAGCCACCTGAAGTACTGACTCTACCCGCACCGCCGAGAACTGAACCAGATCAGCGCAGTTTACGCCGCCTCACTCCAACAGAGATGGCTGAGAGACGACAGAAGGGCTTGTGCTTCAATTGTGATGAACTTTACACAAGGGGCCATAAGTGCAAGCGCCTATTCTGGCTAGAGATCATGGATGAGGATGAACAAGAAGAGTCGTCATTGCTGACCGCCAACGAAACACCTAATAAATATGGATAATATCTGCAATCATTATCCCACTTTTCAGCTTGAGGACAAGCTGCTTCTCATGGAAGGGGGAAATGATATGGGCGTAATAAAGAAGGAAATCAACAGATTTACTCTATTTCTAATTATTTCCATAATGTTTTATTTCCAAGTTTTAAGTTGTTGAATTAGGAAATGTATTAGGGTTTTGATTTTTAGGCAACTATATATTAATGATCAGATGTAAGGAAAAGGGCAGAAAAGAAATAAACAAGTAGTCTTCTTCTCCAAGTCTCTCTCTCTCTTGTATCTGTTAGGTCAGAATCACGGCGAGGAAAGGAGTTCGCCGGTGGAACGATTCTAATAGTCAACCATCTACCCACAATTATAACTTAAGATCAGAGAATCATATCAATATGTGATCGTTATAATTTAGATATGTTGTGTACCAATATTTGGTGTAATTTAAAAATCGATTGGTTCTCCATCAGATGCATTTACATTTTGGCGCTTTATTTAAAAATATTATTTGATTGATATTTCAAATAATTTTTAAGTTTTCATTATATTTGAAATTTGATACATAATTAATCAAAATTAAAGTAACAAATCTAAATAAATATATATGTTTCTTTTTTGTTAAAAAAAAAAAGCAGAATAGACCAATAGTTTATTTCGAGTGATATCATATCGTAAAGCACTCTTCAGCGTTTTATTCGGTTGCAAATATTATATTGTTACTTCTCTTCCCTCCAACAAAATATGAGGTCTGGTTTAGATTTTAATTTGTAAATTAGACTAATTAAGAAACATATGCACTTGTAAGGATTACTGTATACAATCCAAAATTCAAAATAATACGATGAACCACACGCAGCAAAAGATTTGATATGAGCTTGAAAAGAAGAGAGCTGCCTGAATAAATTGCAAGAGAGAGAGCCATGCATGATCTTGGTTATCCAACTTCACATCTTTGGAGAACAATTTGATATTAGGTAAGCATGCTATGGCTGATGCAGACAACTTTCATCGATAATCTGATATATATTATTTCTTTTTAGTGAACTTTCAAGTTTCAACTACTTTGTCTTCTTGTCATTATTTCATATTTTCAACGAATTTCTAACACAAGGTTTTCATGGTAACTTTACGAAATTCAAATTCTTTTTTCATAGGACTTGTACCAGACAATGAGGGGAGAGCATAGTGCTGACTGCTGATATTTATTGTTGGAATTTATCATGCATCATTATTGTTACTGGCACAAGGTGTGGAGGTTTTAATGCAAGAGGTGATGTGGCAACATGTATCTTTTTGAGCATGGTTTCCATTTATGACACAAAGACCAGCATCTGTCTCCCACTATACTAGGAACAAATTCAAAATCATTTGTAATTTTCAACTTCAGATTCCACCAGTTCCAAACCTGGTATAATGGTGTTGTGGTTTGCTGACCCATTTATTAATTCATGAAGTTAGTCAAATCTTTAAGTAGTTTTGGGTGTGTTTGAATGAGCATGGAATAAGGAATAAAAATAAAAAATTTCGGTATGCGTGCTTATTCTTATTCTTGTGCAACCCAAACAACACAAGAATAAAGAATTTGGGCCCTTATTCCTATACTAACAAAACCATAGTATAAGAATAAAGAATTTGGATAAACACGCATACCGAAATTTTTTATTCTTATTCCTTATTCCATGCTCATCCAAACACACCCAAATTGTTTTTACCTTAGATTGTTTTCTAAATGTCAAACTCGACATTAATTGTCTTGGATTGACTATAAAGCGTGGAAGTCTACATTGAGTAGGACTATATATATATTTTTATTATTGTCAGTTCATATTGTATAAATAAAATTAAAATGTCGCTGACGCGTAAAAAGAGGTACATTTTGGGACAATTTAATTAGCAGTAGGTTTATGTTTCTCCTTTTTTGAATGCATTGATTAGGCTCGCTTAAGAATTTCACAAGCAACCTTTGGCTTTACCTTTTTGTTTCTTTTCCCTAAACTTTTGTGGACTAATCATTGAGACTTTCTCGGAAACAAATTTCAAAAGCTAAGACAAACAGGTTTTAACTTGTAAGCTGATGTTGAAACTTGTTTCCAGCCGTGCTTTTCTTTCATCATTGATATTTAATAAAACAATGCGCCATCAACAAACCACCTTTTTTAAGAGAGAACAAACTTTGAACCCTTCCTGAATATATGTCGGATAAGAGAATGAAAGAGACAAGTCACCAGATAAGCAAAGGAGAACCCAGCTTGGCAAGCACACATGGATTTTTCAACCAGCACTACATTCCCTCCCACGAACTGCTAATCAAACAGTGCTAAAAATATTATTGTACTAAAGCGAACAGTTCATTCTAGTTTGTGCTTGTCTTGAATGCAAACAAAGAACTATTGTTTCCACATGGTTGTCTTTGGACCCAAGCCTTGTTCTCTTCCCCATATCGTTTTGTACTTTTGTCAAGCTGTAGCAGGTTGATGTACATTATTATTTAATTATCCACCAAAAGAATACAGATTATAAATCAATTGGCACTTCAAAGTATGCAACTTGGCCCTTTCAAGTAATATAATAAGAAAAAACAAGAAGGACAATGTAACTCAGGTTCAGTAATCGTCAAAAATTTTAGAAAAGATCATGGCTCGACAAACCTAATGCACGGACAAAATATGTACCCGGCCTGACCGCAAATAATTCACTGCGTTATACATGAATTATGAAATTTTAAATAAGCCGAAGTTCTGGGCTCCAATAAGTCTAAACTAGATTTATCTGCACACAAGATTGCGACCAATAATCCAACAGTAGAATCAGACATCACAAACCCTGAGAAAACTTGACCCGTAATGATTTAATAATATTGTGAGTCTGTGACCCAAATCAAAACATGAGCCAAACCAAATTTAACTATATACCTGCATCTGCCACTCTTAATCATTTCATAGCTCAATTTTTAGATTCTGAGTTGATATTTGTAAAATTTCTTTCCATCACCACATATATCATGCCTCGAGCTTCACCACTGGAAAAGTTTTACAAATCACTAAATGAGTATCTAAAGGAGTGACAATATGCATGCATAAGGTGAAACATAATCATACAATCTAGCAATTAGAAGCATTAAACAATAAAATCAACTAAAAGCAATTTTCTCAAACTGAAATGCAATTCAATCCTTGTTCTCTGATGAAGAATCCATCAGAGGCTTCTTGTTCTTATGCTCGTCTGAGGAAACAGGTTGGACAACAGCCCTTTTTACACCTCTCCCGACCACACCCAAATGTGTAACTGTGCTGCCACTGCTGTCTCCAGCAGCAGTTGACACTGTCGGTGAATCAAAACCATTGAATATGGTTCCCATCTGAGATGAAGATAAGGATTCAGATCTCGGAACAGTTTCTGGCAGTTTCAGTTTTGATTCCTTGTCAGATGAGAATGCAGCCTTAATCGCCTCCATCACTGGAGGTACTTTAGAGGTTTGATTTGACACTGCTTGTTCTAGGTCTTCCAGCTATAATTTTGCATATTAAAAGAAGTTAAGAAAGTAGTATGAAATAGATAGATACTACTCAAACTACACATATACCCTACAAAAAAAAATATATCATCAAGATCCCTCTTACTAACTGGAATAAAAGAATTAGTGGATCTGTTCCGCCCAAAATGAGAATGGGTTAGGATTATGAACTTATAATCATGGAATCGACTCGATCATCAGATTATAAGTTCATTCCATACTGGACCAGACACATATCCCTTCAAATAACTAAGCCATGGGAATATCTACTCCACCATTCATAATCACACAATACATTTTTTCTTGAAGAGGCTCCCTAATCGACCCTAGTTATGTCATCATTTTTCTTATATGATTGGTTATAAGTGCCTCAAGGCGAGTAGGAAAGAATTACTGCAAAAATCTTTTATCGAGTGGGAGTGGTAACTGATATCTTGAGACTTTATAGTGAGCCTCCATCAAGTTTTCTACATACCTTTGTTTCCAGCTCACTCAAGATGCCAGTAAGCAACTCCATCTCATCTTGCGCATCAGATTTGACAGAACTTTCTTCTGGTGAAGCAGCATCTGGTGCGGCCACTTTTTCCTTTAGTTTCTCAATTCGGGATTTGCACACAGAGATGGCCTTGCCACAGTACGGCAGGGCCTCCTCAATCCTCAATGCAGTCTCTAATACAAGACATATTCTAAAGTTTCTATTTGCAATTAAGGAGTTGACATCAGATATGATTTTAGTTCGAATATTTAGACCTACAAATATTGAATTAAAATCTGTAATTTAATGTCTTGAGGATACAGCTCAACAAGTCGGCGGTGATCAGGCTCCACAATGCGCTCCAACATAAACAAAGCTTTATTATAGTCATTCAAAGACATCTCAAGATCCTCTACAAGAATTATTTCCATGCCAAGCACAACAAATTTAAGCAAAGCATCAACTTTTATTGATTTGGGTGGAGTTTTTCAAATTGTACCAATATATTGCCAACAACTAAAATATAATATTCATTTTTTAACTAAAACAACAAGAAAGTTCCATTATTTGCTGCCACGGATTGGTATGTCTCTTCTGATACAGAATATTTACTATTGGAACTCTACAACCAGTTCATACAAACTGAAAAAACAGACTTAAAAATTAGCACAGTTGCATCCTATATAGATTACCCAAAAAGAAAATGTAATTAAGGAATCTTTTGTTAATATTCATTGGAGGATGCTCTCAAAGTAAACTAACGAGAGTACGAGACTTCTTTGTTATATGAACTACTCAGACAGACAACATTTTGGGCAGTTGCAAACACAAGAATATTTGGTACTATTGCTAGCATGATGATATTGTGGGTGCTATTATAAAGGGGGAAAAAAGACATTATACCTCGTTCCATAGAGACTTCAGCGAGGGCAGAGAAAATGTTAACCTTCTCCAGGGTGTCCTCAGGACTCTGTTCTGCAATAACCCTCGCAATATCAAGCATCTTCCAAGCCAGATCTAAATCCGACTCTTCTTCTTCTCCCATATCTGCATCTGCATCCTCTTCTTCCACATCATCATCGACATCCATGTGCCCCTTTGTACTGGATCCTTCTCCTAGTATATCAGAAGAGACATTTTCAGAAATAAATTAATATTGAAAGTAAATCGTAGCCCCTCCCAGAGTGCACACGTGTACCCATAAATTAAGTCATTGCACATCACCACATCACCTCCCTTTGGTTTTTGGTTCTCTTATTTCTAAAACATCTCATTGGAGTGACTAAACCGCATAATAGTAAGCGGTAGGTTTAGTCACCCTATCTAGTTTAAAATTCTGAATAAACTAAAATTAAATAAAAGGCAAAAGGCTGTGCATACACATACTTATAACAGAATACAAAATATATAGACTGTAATACTAGTTACAGAACATAATGTCCCATAATACTAAATCAAATACTTGAGGATATGAGGATGATAAACAGATTTTTTTTGAAATTTTAATCAATTGACGCTCCATTGTCCAAGCAAATTAATGCTACTTGCAGAAAACACTGTTTACAAGCAAATCAATAACTACGGTTACAATTGACACCATTTTTGTTTTTCTATTTACTAAAAAAAAGAAAATAGTTTTTGTTTTATTGTTTTTTTTTTTTTTTTGAAATTTCATTTTTATTCATTTTATGGTTGCCTCAAGTTTCTGTCATAAGTGTTGCTAACTGATGCACAATGCCAGATTGCTTTCGAAAAAATGGATTTGAGCAATCAATTTCCTGACCATGGAAAATTTTCACTAAAACAATACCAGAAATACAATTTATGGTTGGTACCAATCTGGCACAGCAAAAAATCCAACTTAATCGACATCAACCAACTTAATCCAAGAAAAATAACCAAGCTCGTATGAAAAATAATCCAAGATTGTTTTATGTGCTTGATTCTTTGCAACCCCATGAAAATTCAAAACACACGAACGAAGGAAAGAGGCAGTGTGAGAGAGGCTGATTGTGACCAAACCAATACTGCACATCACTGGTATTCTATTGGGTCTCAAGACAGGACTACTTATTGCATACCATCCTAACTATCACTTAAAATAGGCAAAAAACTGCCACTGTACCTCCTTCAGTTAACTTGCTTTCTCTAGGTGGCACAACATTAGCTGAACTGCTTTCGACACTCTTTGAACTGTTGCTTCGATCTATGACAATACCAGATTTCCCTTTCTCTGCAGTAGCTGGTTTTTCAGGCACATTTCCCAACGGATCAGTCTCCTCTTGTGCTTTGAACAGTAGAGCTGACCCATACTTGTAATACGCACTTGTACATTCTTTTGCTAGCTCACCATGGTGAGCAACCCTGATAGTTAGAGAGAGTATAATAAGACATTGCAATTTCAGGGGTTTTCACAATTACATAAAAAGATAAGCTGCATGCATATTTTAATAAAAAAAATGTCAGAAATTTTACAGCATGAATTAAAATTCTAATTTTTACTTCAGAAACGCATAAAAAGCAAATTGGAATATAGCTTAAATAAGGATGTGACCAACTGAGGAAATTCATACAAATTACAATTTATCCAGAATAAAATTCAGATAGAATAATACCAACAACAACATAGAAACCCTAAACCCTAACCTTATCTCGAGTGCGCGGCTGAGGCAATCAGCGGCCTCATTGAAATCGCCTTCCTCAATAGCCTTCGATCCCTTAAGGAATAGCTCATCAGCCTCAGCTAGGGTTCCGTCCGTACCATCCTTTTCCACCTCGTTAGAACCATCGTCGTTGGAATCAGGGTTTTCGACATTAGCACCCACCTCCTCCTCCTCAGCTAGGGTTCCGTTCGTACCCTCCTTTTCCACCCCGTTAGAACCATCTCCATTGGAATTAGGGTTTTCGACGTGAGATTCCTTGTCCTCAGCTGGGGTTTCGTTGGCTAGGGTTTTAGGTTCTTCGTCCGAGGTCGCCATGGTAACTAGTGAATAGTGATAATGAGAGATCAGAGAAGTTTGGAAGGATTTGAGATGGTGTGGGAAGGAGTGTGGTGGGTTAATAGAGAATCGGACGGCTGAAATTTTGCCTTTTCCCGCCGTTTTGGAGTGATTCTTAGTACTGACCCCGGTGTGGGTAGGGCTGTCATTGGGTACGGTACGTTACGGTAGAAGGTATTTTCATTACCGTATCCGTTAAAATTTTCTTTATTCCGTACCTTATTCGTACCCGTTAAAAATAGTTTTACCCGTACCTTATCCGTACCCGTTAAGAATTAACGATACGGGTACGGTAACGGTAGAAAATGAATAATAACAATAAAATTTTTACACTCTGGATAAATAAATTATATGAATAAGTATATTAATAAAGTGCAACAATACATAATTTTTTAATTAAATATAACAAAATCATAGAATTTCTTCTAATGTCAAATGAAAGTTCAAATAGAAGAAGTCAATACTTACTCATCGTCATGATCAATGTTGTTGTATGATTCGCTATCTGTGTCAATATGCTCTGGATTTTTTGAATTAGACATGTGGCCTGGAACGTAGATGTTGTAAGCACTCTGGATTAATTAATAGATGCTGATAAAAATAATAATATAAAATTAGTATAAGATATATGAACAGTCATGTGAAATGAAAGAAGCAAAAAAGAAAACATGTTTTTAATTTCACTCACGGAATTCGGGAATTGCTTCTCCGCTTTTGCAAGGCTGCGACGGCGGGCGAATAGTTTAAGTTTTTATTTTTTATTTGTTCGTAACTGAATATTGGAAACAATTATAGAACATCTTAAATAAAATCTAGCAATATCTTTTACCAATCATGCAATATAAGATGCTATATGTATCATGTAATTGTATCTTTTTAATTGTGGCAATTACCTGTTATGACAACGGGTACGAAATAGCTTTTATCCGTACCCGTACCCATTAAATTAACGAAAAAATTTTCTTACCCTTACCCGTACCCGTTTACTTAACGAAAATAAAACTTTACCCGTACCCGTCTTATCGAATACGGTACGGGTCGGATAAACGGGTAAACGAGTTTCATTGACAGCCCTACTGACCCGCGGGATTTTGGATAAATCTTGTGATGCTTATCGAATTGTTTCGATTTTATTTTCTCTGATTGCAATTTATAGGACGTAATTAGTAATTTTTTTTTAAATTGCGGACTTGTTGAATTTGTGCATTCAGGACTCAGGAGTAAACTGTAAATTAGTTTAAGGAGGAGTAAATAGTTAAGATGAAGTAAAAATGAATTTTTATCATGTTTGGTATGAAAAGATAGAGTAAAAATAAAATAAATAAATAAATAATATGAGCCATCTTTTAATCATGTGGAGTAAATTTACTCCACCTAAAATAATAGAGTAATTTACTCCTTCTTACTCCACACTAATCCACCAAATTTAAATCATGTTTGAAGAAATAAGAGTGAATTAAATGTATTACTCCATCTTTAATTACGATTGTAAGTTGAGCTCGTGACTTGAATTTTAAAAAAAAAATTGTAAGTTGAGCTCGTGACTAAACTTGAATAGACTCGAATCTAGTTCCACCTCAACTCTTAAAAATCGTTTTTCAAAAAAAAAAAAAAAAACTCTTAAAAATCAGAGCACAAGTTATATTTTTAGTGTGCTTATGGGCTGGTATTTGATCGGACTTTATCCGTGGGAAAGTGCCGGATAGTATGATTATAGAAAATGGACCGAATTTTATTCGGATATCCGGTTCGGTCCATAAGGCCTCGAGATTCAACTCGAGTTCAAGATTGTTTTAGGAAATTGATCGCCAAGTTAAACAGAAAGTGAATACTTAAAATAGATAAGATGAACATATATAGTGATAAGCTCAATTTTAGTAGAGATTAACAACGTTTGAGAGATGAGAGATGAGAATGAGAGAAAATTGTATTTTATTGATTATTTGAGAATTACAATGTCTTTTCTATAACCTATCTCGTCTACTAAAATGCCAACCCCCTGCCCTCTATATATAAGCCTATTTTTTACAACAGAATGCTGACGTCACCTGACAACAGTTAACCAACTTGTGCTCCTAGATTCTCCCGAGTTATGTTCGATAAGGCGCTCCGCAAGAGTGTTAGAATCTGTCTTTCCGACTTTATCTGGGCGCGCTGTTTGATTTTACCTTTTCCCGCTTCTTTATTTCCGTTGCGGGCCTCCTTTGGGCTTGTTTCCATAATCTTTTACTTGAGCCGAGTTTTATTAGGCCGGCCCTATCATATAGTGATCAAAGTGAACACATACAAACATGCGTGCTTGTCCAAAGTTCTAATTCTAAATCTATGATTTTGTTACAATATGGATAAGGGTCCAAATTCTTTATTCCTTCGTTGTTTGGGTCGCACAAAAAAAAGGAATTTATAATTTATTCTTATCTGAATCCAAGAAAGTTATTTCTTATTTGGCACCCTTTAGAACAAGGAGAATAAGAACAAAATGAACTTTATTCTTATTCTAACAAAAACATAAAACTAGAATAAGAATAACTTGTTCTTGTTTTTATTCTACGCCACTTCCAAACATACCTGGAACTAATTTTACCATGGAATATTTCTAATTTAAATTACAATAGCATATTTTTTATTTTACTAGAAACTAAATAAACTTAAACTTTATATCAGGAAAACTTATTCTAATTTTATCCTAAGCTATCCAAACGCACCGTAATCTCGATTTTAGCATATCTATTGATCTGAACCATCCATCTTCATTCGAATCACGCTTGCACGAATCTCGAACTGAACGAACCGCTTAAACTACAGGAATTTCCCAAAAGTTGGATCCAGGGCACAAGCGTTGTAATTCTCAACACGTGGCACCACACCCGTCATCGTTTTCTTCTCCTTTGTTACTTCCCAGTTTCAACCTCTCCGTTACTCCGCCGCGTGACTTTACTCCTCTCCATTCGCATCTCTCAAACCAACTACTCTAACCAATGGCGCACATAGCTCCGACCAATTTCAGCAATCTTCCGACTACTCTTCCCGAGCTCCGACCCGGTCGACTCGGCCTCGCTCGGGTCAAGCCAGCTCGGTTCGGCTTGGCCCATCTCCAGCAGCGCCGTCTCCAGGCGTCGCATCTCAGAGCCACAACCGAACCACTCGAATCCCAACCTGCTTCTCCTACTACAGTAAGTCCATGATACTTTTTCTTTAGAAATTGGGGGGAATTTACATACTTGGTTCTCGCTTTCTTGTTGTGATTTCATCAAATTATGTACCCTTATGTGTAAAAATGCAAAATTTACTGCTGATAGCAACAGTGTCTACGTTAGTATGAAGCTTGTTCAATCTTTATATTGATGATACCAAATGAAATTCACATAATTTTGTTAGTAATTTTATGAATTTATATTTTATTAATCTGGTAAGTTCTTTTATAGGACGAACAGAGTGCGAAACCTGATTTGGTCGAAGATAAGAAGGAAGAAAGCAGTGCCAATCAGGAGGCTGGATTTGTCGAATTCCCAAATAAAGATATGAATAGGAGAATAGCACTAGCATCTAGTTTTGGTGCTGTCGGCCTCTTTTTCTCTTCAAGACTTGATTTTGGGGTCTCCTTGAAAGATCTAGCTGCTAATGCTGTACCATATGAGGAGGTTGGGCTATTTGAATTTTCCTTTCACTATTTTTGTTAATGATTTTTTCTTTTTACATCATAATATTAATGGATTGTTTAATATACCTTCTTTGAACATACGTAGGCTCTTAAAAATGGGAAGCCTACGGTGGTCGAGTTTTATGCTGATTGGTGTGAAGTTTGTCGTGAATTAGCACGTGATGTTTACAAAGTTGAGCAGCAGTATAAGTATTTCCCCAACCTAGGCGTTATTTTATTAATTTCTTTTTTACTAATTTAGTTTGCACTGTTGGTCAATACCAGCTTGATTACCAAAATCATCCTGGATCAATTTAATTTCTTTTTGTATTTTCAATTAACTCATGATTCCTTAGGTATGTAACAGTAGCATGAGAACTCAGCTCTCAGCTGTAACTTAAATCTGTTGAACACCATTAATTACCACATAAAACCTAAAGAACTGTATAATTCCTTAATAATGCATTAATATTTCAATCTGATAAGTCCAATTTACTATTTGTATTAACCAGAGTTTACAATTTTGACCGAAATTTGCAAAAATATATTCAATATCAAGATATTGCAGAAAAACACCCACTAAAGTGGGGAGATTCAATTTCATGATACCATAGAAAGTGTATCATTGATTTACTTGTCTTCTCATTCCTCTATATCTTTTCATCGGTGTTTTCAGGGATCGCGTTAATTTTGTAATGCTGAATGTAGATAACACAAATTGGGAACAAGAACTAGATGAATTCGGTGTAGAGGGAATTCCTCACTTTGCATTTTTAGACAGAGAAGGGAATGAAGAGGGGAATGTGGTAGGAAGGTTGCCAAAACAGTACTTACTTGAAAATGTAGTTGCTCTTGCAAATGGAGAGAGCGCAATACCTCATGCCAGGGTTGTTGGCCAGTTCTCTAAAGCAGAGGATCGGAAGGTTCATCAAGTTACTGATCCTAGAAGCCATGGTTGACTGCCTACTAAGTTGCGATCTAAATGTAAACCTGAGGTATGGCCTTTTTTTCCAATAAAAAAGGATGATAGACTACTCAATTCATCCCTTGGAAGTATTACATGTTTTTCGTGCCCCTACAAATTTTTGGATTTCTCTTGGCCCTTAAAGTATTATTAAAGTTCATACTCATGAAGCTTTTGTTTGTGCCAATTTGCTACCTACAAATAAAATTTCCTTTTGGTTCTCTGTTTTTATATAACCTATCAATCGTGTTCAGTCAAAAGAACACTGGTAGACTCCAGTCATAATTTACATTGGATGGGTGAGCCATTTTGGTATGTCTCATGTTTTTAGAAAGAAAAATAACATTTTGTAATTAACTAATGGTGCATCATTGCTGATTACAATTTTTGTCAATTCCATTATACAACAGATCGAAGTATGGATCCAGTATAAATGGAAGCTTTAGAACCAAATGGAACTTTGAAACTTAGAAATAAAGCAGGAATGTAGATAATTTAGAGATGATTTGTCTAATTTACTTTCCAAATATATACAATAATAAACTATTTTGACTATGGGAACAGTGGTGACAAAAACTTGAAATCGAAAGGCATGTAGATGTAGTGCTAATTACGAGCTGATTTTACATTTTTCCTATAGTGAAATGAAATTTTATATAGGTACAGAATGGAACAATTTCATGCTCTTTTTGTTGGTTTTAGCAATTTGCCTACATGTTTGTTCCCTACTAAAATATAAGTTGAAATGTTTAGTTCTTTTTTGATATCCTTACCGTCATGTTTTGGTACCACATTCTTCAAACTTACTCGCTCTTCTTTTTTCCTGGATAGGATTCATCTGATTGTTTGTGCAAGAAGCAATCATTAAGGTTGTATATATATGTTTTGGTGATCCTGCCTCTTGTCCAAGGAGCAACTCCATAAAGTTTTCTTTTTTATATTTTGTTAATTGTTGGTTGGGTAGGAAATGCTGGACCTAGTTCTGTAGCTAACAATAATATCTTAAGAGGATTAGCTTATGCAATTGAGTTTACATTTAACATAAGCGTGATCTTTCAGTATTTATACTTTTCCCTAATGGTAATTATCGTCAGTCGCTTAATTTGCAGGTCTTTTCTGAGTTGTTTTGTTTCATGTCCGCTTAATGTTTGGTTGCAATGTTAAGACCAGAATCAGACCAATCTTATAAGGAAAAGAGTTTTGGCGAAGAAAATCTTCTGAATCTCCGAGGGTGAAGTCAGATATGAAGTAATTCATTATTAGAGAAAGTACGCCATTCCAAGCAGACATTTGTTTACTCAAAATAAAAAATAAAATATTATTGAAACTAGTTTCTTACCAAAGTAATGGTCGGTAAGCACCCATAGAAAGATCTCAATTTTAGTTTTCAATCAAAAAGGTGATTTTTTTTTTCTTATATTACCTCGTTTCATCTATCAGATGATCAGGCATGACCTACGGGCTATAAAACACACTGCGCACAGAAAATAAATATTATTGCGTTATTAGTTACAAAGTAAAAATTACATGAAAGGAAATTCATCAAGTAATCAACATTAATATTACATTATTTTTTGATAGACCATTTGATACAACAGATCAGCCCTCTGCACAGTATCTAAACTTTGTATACCTGTGCTACTTGCAATGATGTAACAAAAATTATCACAGCAAATTAACATAATTTGCAAATTATAATTGCAAATTATACCTGTGCCGTACAAGTATTAGTCATGGCCACTGACACAATAGCGCAAAATTATACATGTTCTGTGCAATGATACTTCCTGGTAATACAATTCTGGATCTATATACTCAACATCAACTTTGAAGCAATGATAATGTTACAAGTGCAAGCAGATATTGTAGACATTGGTATTGTAGTCCTTAACAATAAGAACTGTGAACTCACAATTTCTCAAATTGAACTAGTGTATGAAAAATATAAGCTTCAGAGAAGTGGAATTTGTGGAGGCATGCTATTACCCACAACTAATCACAATTACAAACAACTAGTTCTTTTCTATGATTAATTAAACTAAAAATAAATTGTTCAAGAACAATGTAAGTGGGCTGTCTTCGCCTTTCTATCTGAACAATGCCAGCTACTTGAGTTCATTTAATTTTGAATTAACTAGTTGTAAAAACAATTTTCTAGTTCTCAAGTCCTTTAGAGTCTAGACAGTAGATGGTTCCTGCTATTTCTACAGAAAATCTAACAGAAGTCCTTGCCCTCAGCAGGTCTTCATTACTTTCAAAAGACCGGCATTCCATCTATCATGATTATGTTCTGTACAAGAAAAATGAAGTTAATTTGCACTAAATCAACTAGACACTTTGGTAGACATAGCAGTATAAAATATTCGCTTTATCTTTTTCCTTTCAGTGGGACATTGTTTCTCCAAAATAAACAACTACATGTGCATATAATTGTACAGAGTTTCTCCAAGCAGGTACTTTTCAGGATTTCTCATATTTCTCATGGTCATACATTGCTGGATTTCTCCTAGTTTACCTTGTTTCAAGTTGGTTACCTGTTCAAAAGTTTAACAACTTGTTCTTTTCGAGTAGAAGTTTCGGAAAGTCATGAAGGGTTTCAGTCATAAAACAAAACAAAATAACATGAAGCAATGTAAATGAATAAAGAATTCACTGCAAGGAACCAAAAGAACTTTGAATGTTTGCTCACCCACATGATCAATAATTCTCACGCACTGGTCTAGAAGGGAAAAGCCTCAAAAGAAAAGTCGCTAGAGACCACAAACATGCTGCACCAAGCACTTGTAACACGACCAGTACTGCGAAAAATGCACTGCTTCTCTCAGCCATGGCCGGTGAAGCTGATTCTTTCAAAGAGAACATTAATCTCTCTATGAAATGTGCCCCTCTATTCAACTGGTACAACCTATATACCTACCAAATGGAAAGATAATACCAAAATTGTTAGATAGTTACACAGTAGAAAGTATAGTATGAAACTGCGGAATTACAATAGTGTAGCACAAACAAGCTAGAGAATGATTTATGACAAGCTCATACCTCAAAAATAATTGGGAGAACAGGCCAGCAAGATGAAGCCTTTTTCTGAAGCTGAATTTCGAACCGCAATTGGGCAACACATCCAAACAAAAATGGTGCAACTGCTATAATTCCCGCAAAGCCAATAAAAGGCCACACAGCATATGCAAGCACAAGGGGCACAGAGACCTTAAATCCCATTATAAGGAAGGAAGAGTATAGGTACCCATTGAGACCTGTTATAAGGCTCCAACTTTTTGCACTAAACTCCAGGTATGGTCGCTGCACTCGGTCTGTTACAAATAGAAATGCAGCTACACCACTGTAGAATAGCACCTCTGATAATAATGACGAGATGGTTTCTGAAATGTTGAAGAAGCAATTACAGGTAAACAGTAAACTCATCTTGTCAGTGTCTAAGTTTAGTAATTACTTTTAAATTTTCAGCAGGCCTAAGGACCTTCAAATTTCAAAAAAATAATAATAATAATAATAATTTTCAGAACAAGAGGATTTATTTGGAACCATTATTAAGGAATTTTCTTTCAATATAGAAACTTGGTACCTTTGTTCATGATACTTTTTGCATCATATTAAACTTGTTATGAAAAGTCCGGTGTAAATTTGACAAAATGCAAAAGGAATTGTACGAACCTGCAATCAATTGATTCTTGAGAAACGCCTCAACGAAGCTGCTAAGGAACAACTGAGGCAGGAGAAGGGAGGAGATGAGAGCAGCGGGGCCCACAATCCAGAGCAACGACCCTTTTGATTCATCCTCGAAAGGGGAGGAGACGAGCTTCTTCTTCTCAAATACCTCGTGGCTGAGCCCGCAAAACGAAACGGCGCCCGATTTGCCCCTAAACGTGTCCAGCCTGGTTCGGGTCGGAACCCCATCGCTGGCTGAAGCGACGACGACCCGCCTAGTCCTAGAGAAGGTTGGTTTTAGTGAAGAGGGGCGAGAGAGAGGGGGGAAGAGGGAAGCGCATCCTCTGGATGGTTGTATTCAACCATCCAGTGGACGTCTTTCGATCCGAGCCGTCTGATTTAATCTAAACGGTTAGATTTTTTCGGGCCTATCAATCTTAGTATCATGCACGGGGCATTTATAGCCATTGAGATTAAATCAGACGGCTGAGATCGAAACCATCCACTGGATGGCCATCCAGAGGATGCGAAGTGGGGGGAAGAGGAGAGGAGTTTGGGAGAAGCAAAGCGACTGCATTGGAAATGGAAATGGAAATGGAATTTGGAGGGTTTATCTAAAACCCTACAGCATTGAAGGGGTCCGTATTCTCTGCTCACCTTTTAAGGTGAGCAGAGTGCCTACCTCTGATCCGAGCCGTTCGATCTAATCTCGACGGTTAAAATTTTTCGGGCCTTACAATCTGGTTACATACACGGGGCTTCCTTAACCGTTAAGATTACATCTAACGGTTCAGATCAGAAGTGAGCAGAGTGCTCACCTTAAAATATAGGCAGAGGATGTGATTCCGCATTGAAGAGTGGAGAGGAAGGAATAAGACTGAGCACTGAGGCTTTGGAGTTTGGATATCTTCAGGCCTGGAACTGGAAGTGTTTGGGAGTTGGGACTCCAAGTCTCCAACAGGCTATACGGCCTTCAGATTTAGATCGGACGGTCTACATTATCTCACATATTTATGGGAGATTACTCAATTTGAGTAGTATACTTGTAACTTGTTCTCGCCAATTTTCATTTAATGGCGTTATTTACTTATTTAGTGGATCCAATGAGCATAAATTCTCATGCTATTTTTACGCCTAATTCACATTATGAAATCACTATTATTCGTCTTGGCAAGTTTTTAGCTTTTGTGCCGCTTGTACTATGAACCTTTATAAAATAATTAAAAATTAGATTGTTTCATTCAATAATAAAGGGGTGTTAAAAAAAACGTAAATTTGTTCAATCCGTTCAACCCATCCGATCCGAACAGTTTTTTTTACCGGGTTAGCATGATATTGAATCGGGTACGAGTTTTAATTTTGACAAATCCGTTACTTCGGATTGGGTTACGAGTTTTATACTAATATAACCTGTGTATATCCGTTACTTCTCATGTCCTCACTCAAAGATCTCTGATCTCACAATATTTCGATTTCCTCATGTCTTTACTCAAAGATCTCGAACTAAATTGTAATAGCCACAAAATGATTTTTGTGTGTATTTTTATTTGATCAAAATTTAAATTCACTAAATCTATTTAACCTACTTAACTTGTAAGAACATGTACATAAAAATATTGACAGGTTGGATTGGGTTACAGATGGGTTAACTAAATTTATTTTAATTTGATATTATCGGATTAGATTTAAATTTTGATAAAATATTATGAACCCGCCCATTGTTCACCAGTTCACCCTCCTTTTGACAACTGTTGGTCTGTTACAACATATATGAAAATACAAATGTGTTAGATAGGTTGTGCATTAAATTTGATACAAATCAAAATGATTTGTTCAACCATTGAGTAATTTGGAAACTTTAACATTTCAATTTTATCGGCATTTGCTCAGATGAACAAAATTTCAAATTACACTAAATATGATAAAAAAAAACTTAGCTGAATGATAGGAAAATAAAACATGTTGACATGTAATACTTGCAAACAGGATAACTGTTATAAAACAACAACAGGGTTCTTAGATAATTGTCCACATGTAATGCTTGCAGTTGCAGCATACTGAACACATACCAACAGTAAGTAGTGCATATCAAAAAAGATCCAAATCACCAAAGGTAACTAATCAACACAAAACACCAATTAATAATCATCAAAATCAAATCGGAGAATCCTATCACGCTTAATTGCATTCTCAGACTCATCATCAACCTTCCTCTCTGTTGCATCTCCTCTGGAACACATTTCTTTGTACCACTTAGCGGCCTTCCTTTCTAACTTCCTTCTGTCAAACTCCTGTTTAATCACAGCTCCTCCCTCCTCAGTCCTAATCCAAATGTTTAAGTTCTCAATTTCTGCAGGAGAAAGGCTACTGGCACTGGAAATAATCCCCTTATTACTAGCCCGTGCCATTAGTTGAGGAAATATACCCTGCCTGACTAGATGATGTAAGAACTTGTGCATCTTTTCAAATTGTTCAATAAGAAGGAAGTTCTGTAGCATGCCTTTGAGTGTGCACCTCTCAGTATTGATGCCGGCCTTCTTGTATGGTTCAACGAGGGTTGCTATTCTTGCCTCCAGCAGAGCATCACTTTCTTCTTGAGAGGACATCTATTAGGTTCCCAATTTTGCTGTTTTAAAGAGGAGATGGAATTAAGATAATAAATTTAACTATGAATTTTGAGCCTTGTAATCTCTATACAAACTATTTAAAAAAAAACAGATAAAAAGAAAAACCCACATCACTGTAATGATAAAACTCTGAATTAATATAGTAATATATTGTTGAGCGCTCCATGGGCCATGGCGCGCACTTCAAATCATCTATAAAAAGTAATTAACCTACATGATTAGTAATAATAGTCTGTCCTCTAAGGGGGTGCTTGACAACATCACAAGTTAGTAGAGTTAGGGGTTAAAACTAGTACTTTTGGAGTTAGTGTTTGAGATCAAGTTGGTAAAAAATTTTGGAGGCTTTGTTCTAACCACGTTGCAGACCTCAAACTTGTTTGACAAATATTGATTAACAAGTTAGTTTACTAATTTAAAAGTTAGGCTAAACTCATGCATGCCAAACGACCTATGTTAGGTTTTGTGGCATGTTGCTCTATATTATTAAAAGTATTTTGCTCTTTGTACTTAATTGTCTTGTAAAATTGGACGCTCCATATCATGTAAGCATGGAGACATTTATATAATATAAATGTCTTAAGGCTGTCAAGACTCAGAACCCCGTATATCAGATCATGTAATTCGGACACCAGACACAGAAGAGACATGTTTTTCTTTTTGTTGATGTCATGTATGGAAAAAGACACTAACAAAAATGAGAAAATCAATATAAGAAAAAACAAGAAAAAAGGATAAACTGCATAAACAAGTAATGATAGATGATCATACTAAAGAAATGTCTGAAGCTTTTTTGAAGGCAAGAAATGTCTAGAGTTACGATGAATCATCAATTTAAGCATATATGATTACTCAACCTGATGTCTATAAAGGCGTCCTACTAAGCTTCCAACAATTTTATGACTCAAAAGTCGCTTGATTAAGATAATCTAACTAAAGAAGAACACAAATTTCTATCAAGTTTTATGCAGGAAAAAAAAATGCTTAGCAAACATTGATGGCGAAAAAGAAGAACTGACCTCCTAGACTCTGTCGCTTCAAATTTTGACAGTCAACGAGGGTTGCTATTCTTGCCTCCAGAGCTATAAATAAGCAAACAAAATTTGAAAGTATTAATTCAAGTCAAAAGCTGCCAGAGAGGCACTGTGCAGTGTGCTCTGCACCGTCTCTTCGGTATCCTTGTTCCAGGTTTGTGCTCTTTCTCGAGAAATTTTGAGACAAAACACTTTATTATCACTGGGTGCGTTTGGATAGGTGTGGGAAGAAGGGAAGAAGGGAAGAAGTGGGAAGAAGTATTGGGAAGTGTGTAACTTTGTGAAGAGTTTGGATTGTTTATAATTTTTTTTCTTCCCATCTTCCTTCTTCCTCTTCTTCTTCTCTCATCCAAACGCACCCACTGTACTCTTTTTAGAAGGGTTTTAATTGTAAGTAATTGCATTCAAGCCCTCCCTTGACAACAATTATTATTGAATAAAATTGGTTCAGAGAAAATTATATCCAATATAATGAATCCTTAATTTTTTTTACTATATTATACCTTAATGTTATAATAAGTTTACGTATAAAGTTGATGAATCTAAATTAAATAAAAATGATAACTTTTTAGAGAGAGACTTTTATTAATTTAAGCAGTTTATTCAATGTTTCTGCCAGGATGTTGGGGGGTGGGGGGACTATAATTATTTTTTTTTAGGCTAGCAAAACAGCTAGCAATTTTCATTTAAAAAAAAAGTTTACAAAAAGAACAAGATAAAATTCAGAACTTGCACCTGTACCTGTAATAATATTGGTACGAACCAAAAACTAAAAACAAGGTAGGTAAACTACCAACAAGTAATTCAGAACGAGTTTACAACCCAACCGTAAACTACCAACAAGTTTACAATTTAGACGGTATTAGTAGTTTGGTGCCGTCTAAATTGTACAGCACTTTAATAACTTTTCAAGTTGACTACCTTCAAAAGTTTTTATATTTATTATCCCTCTCGAAACAAAATTTTCGTATTAGACCCAACAGAAATACATGTGTTTACGATGGACTTAAACGGAAAAAAAATAGTAAAAAAAGATGTACATTCATCAAACTAATAATAATTACCACTATCAACATACCCATATGGAAATGTGAGGATATCATCGTTTCTCTCGACGGAAAAGCAAGCAATTAAATCTAACGCTCCTTGAAAGCCTGCATGCTGCTGCTTCTCCTGGCTCCTGCTCTAGTTTAATCAGGCTTTTGAGTTTTAAGGCGTATTTCTTCAAAGCCCCGAAATTTTAAAAAATAATATTAAAATAATATAATCCATTAAAATTAATATCAATATAATAAGTTTAATATAAATAGTATCGTTAGATCGGAATCCTGGATTCCGAACGTTAGATCGGAATCCTGGATTCCGATCTAAGCTTTGATCGGATTCTGGGTTTCCGATCTAAGATTAGATCGGAATCCAGGATTCCGATCTAACCTTTAGTTTATATATATGGGTTTCCGATCTAGAGACGCTGCCTTCGCTCGCTTGGACGCTCCCTTTCCGCGAGAACAATGAGTTTTTTTTTAATTTAATTTTTTATTTATTTAGTTTATTAGTTTTTAATTTAGTTAATTAAATTTAAAAATAGGAAAAATATTGAAAAAATATTTAAAAAATCTGAAAAATCAGGAAAAATAAAATGTAAATTTATATGTAATTTATTAATTATTTGTAATATCATTGTATGTAACAGCCATCTGGGTATACTTTACACGACTGGGACACATATTTTGATCAGCCGAGACCCAGCCATCCTATTGTGCGGAGCAGACAAACAGAGAGTCAGCCATCCACACAGCCGCCCATCCACCCATCTACACAGGCACCCATATCCACTGGCGAGTTACCGACACCACCAGGCCCACCTCCTGTTCCATATCCAGACCCACCTACCCATTATGAGTACCAGACCCAGTACCCACCATACCACACACAGTATCCACCTGGAGCACCACCATATTCTCAGGGCGAGCCTATCTTGAGCCCGGCTGACGCTTTTTTTTCATCCATTGGAGTACATTTGGATGAGCCGTACACACCTCCAGTTCATCCATCTCCTTTCGGTCAGAGCTATGGTCCATTTGGTCAGACATATGGCGGAGCCTCTTCTTCTAGTGCACCGCCTCGTCATTCCACTCCTCAGATGGCTCCTCGTCCACCACCTGCCGGACTTGCTCGCGGACGAGACCCCCGTCAGCCGCCAGGTCCTCCGTATATTTGGTCCCCTAGTGAGGGGAGGTGGATCCCCCGTACTGGACATATTTAGGATTTATTTGTATTTTATATTTTATTTACTTATGTATGACTTATATATTTATGACTTCTATATTTATTTGTATTTTATAATAACTAAAAACTTATTAGGACAAATCACAACGAGTACGAAACACCTAAGTACGATAAACGCTTTGAAAAATATGAAGTTTGGCGCAATCACACCTAAGTACGAAACACGTAACTATGAACCGTTGGATTCGAAAAGTTTGGCGCTAGAAAAATACGAAATACGCTCTGAAAAATTCTAACAAAAATACTGAGCTGTTAATTGGCGGACGAATTTTCCTAAACTTAAATTTCAAAATTTTTAGGCGTACCATTTGTTCAAAACAAAAATGACAAAGGACCAAGATAGTCAGACTTTGAACTGAAAAAATAGCTCTGGATTCGAAAGGTTTGGCGCTAGAAAAATACGAAATACGCTCTGAAAAATTCTAACAAAAATACTGAGCTGTTAATCGGCGGACGAATTTTCCTAAACGTAAATTTCAAAATTTTTAGGCGTACCATTTGTTCAAAACAAAAATGACAAAGGACCAAGATAGTCACACTTTGAACTGAAAAAATAGCTCTGGATTCGAAAAGTTTGGCGCTAGAAAAATACGAAATACGCTCTGAAAAATTATAACAAAAATACTGAGCTGTTAATTGGCGGACGAATTTTCCTAAACTTAAATTTCAAAATTTTTAGGCGTACCATTTGTTTAAAATAAAAATGACAAAGGACCAAGATAGTCACACTTTGAACTGAAAAAACAGCTCTGGATTCGAAAAGTATGGCGCTACAAAAATATGAAATAAGCTCTGAAAAATTCTAACAAAAATACTGAGCTGTTAATTGGCGGACCAATTTTTCTAAACTTAAATTTCAAAATTTTTAGGCGTACCATTTGTTCAAAACAAAAATAACAAATGACCAAGATAGACACACTTTGAACTGAAAAAACTACTCTGGATTCAAATATAATTACTTAAATTAAATTAGTTAAATGAAATTAAATTAAATTAGTGAAATTAAATTAGTTAAATTAAATTAAATTATTCCATATTCAATAGCTACATATTTAAATTAAATTAAATTAGATCGGAATTCAGGATTCCGATCTTTTTACTGTTTACAATTTAAGTAAATTAATAATTATATTTTAATTATAATTGTAAAATTAAATTAATAATTTATATTATTTTGTAAATTAAATAAAAGTAGTTAAAAAAATATTAGCTCAATCAAATTAAATTAACTAAATGAAATTAAATTAAATTAATTACTTCAAATAACTAAATAAGATTTTATTACATTAAATTAAGTCAAATTATTAAATAATTTTATTTAATTAAATTTTAATGTCATTAAATTCATGCAACTGATAAAGTCTGGAAAAGGACTGCAAAAGGACAGACGTGCTCTGATAAAAGCTCAAAAGTATACTGATGCCTACCTAAGTAATGCAAAAGGACAGGCGTGCTCTGATAAAAGCTCAAAAGTATACTGATGCCTACCTAAGCACTGCAAAAAGGACAAACGTATTCTGATAAAGTCTGAAAAGTATACTGATGCCTACCTAAGCTATGCAAAAGGACAAACGTATTCTGATAAAGTCTGAAAAGATATCACATTATATTTATTAATTTTAAATAATTGTAAGTCTAAAATGATCTATAAAATTATTCTTCCTCAGCAAAAATATGTCACACCCACTCAATCCTTCTTTCTTCAACATTCACTACCATGGAGAAAGGAAATACCTCCAACAGTGAAGTGCCAGAATGGCTATCTACTCGACATGAGTACTGGCCAAATTACGAACATTCCCCTGCCAATCCAAATGAGATCTAAAAAGGTGATTATCATGCGATATGTAATAAATGTTATCGCAATTTCGACTACAATATCTATACACGGAATGGTGGCGAGTGGCCATTATACACCCACTATCAGTGGCACATTCATGGTGGCCCAGAAAGAGACCGCAGGGAGAGATTGCGACATTACCTGACTAAACCTGAGTCGAGCAACTCTGAACGCCATAAAAAATACTACACAGAACCTGAACCGATGCCGGAACTCAAACCGTGGAAACCAGATCCTACACCCATGATTGTTTACGAAAGCATATACGATTTTCGTGGAGACCACACAGTGAGCTGTACAAAGTGTGGTCCGGTTTTCAATTTCAAAGATACCATTTTGCGTGACCACTACGATGAACACAAAAAACAAGAAAAGAGGGATGAAATTGTAAAGAGATTCAGAGTGAAAGAACAATGGTTCGAAAGGAGAAGAATGGAAGAAAAGGCCGCCGAAGAGAGCCGGAGGTTGCAACAAGAAAAAATTGGAAAAAAAATTAAGGAGAGCCTAATAAAGATCAAGAAGAGAGATGAACAACGCAAAATTGCAGTAGCTAGAATGGCTGAGATTGAGCAACAAGAAGCCGAGGCAGCTTTCTGGAACGAAGCCGCTCAATTCGCAGACAACCCGGCTGCGAACAATCAACAAGAACATGATGAGGCTTTTTGGAACGAAGCAGCTCAACTCGCTGAAAACCACGGTGCCAGTAATGAACAACAACCTGATGTCGCTTTCTGGAACGAGGCCGCTCAATTCGCCGACAACCATGGTGCCAGTAATCAACAAGAAATGAATGCGGAAGAAGATCAACCCTGGTGGGATGAAATTCTGCAACATGTAGATGATCAGAATCTCTAAGTATATTTATTACTTTGTTTTTAAGTACCAAACTAAATTCAGTGTGTTCATTTATATTATGATTTTTTATTTACATTTTTCCTTTTTTATTATTTTAGTGTGCTAAATTATATTATGATTTTCATGTATTTTTCCCTTTCTTTTATTTTAGTGTGCTAATTTATATTATGGTTACAAAATTCAATTCTTCTTCTAATGGTGAACATATACATAAAACAAAGTGAACATATAAACGATCTAAGTTAACACATACAAACAAATAAGTTCAATAAAAATAAGTTTGTAAGTGTTCACTTAGATCGTCTATATGTTCAGCTTATTTACGGTATATGTTCACTTTGTACTTACCGATGGCTGGGATGGTATATTTGCCGATGACACTTATAATTCCTGTATTTTTATATTATGAATTAAATGAAATAAATCTAATATTTAATTATAAGTTAATATTATAATTATTGCCATAAATAAATTATTACAAAAAGTATTATGTACTTATTATGTACAACATTTAACATAATTGAAAATTTCTAATATTAAAAATAAAACCATCCATATAAAATTAATATCAAAACTTTAAATATTAAAATATTATTCATAATATAGAATTATATTATATTAACATTCTTCAAAATATCAAAAATCCGGTCCTAAACAAACGACAAAAATTTTATAATATATTAATTTAATATTAAAATTTTATATATTTAATTAATGTTTATAATAGAAGTACAATAAAATATATTAATATAATATTTTATCTTCAAAATATATTACTAATATTTTATAATATATTAATTTAATATTAAAATTTTATATATTTAATTAATATTTATAATAGAAGTACAATAAAATCACTAAAAACGACAAAAATTCCTGTTACAGCACTGTTCGGAGTCCTGGATTCCGATCTAAGCTTAGATCGGAATTCCAGAATCCGATCAAAGCTTAGATCGGAATTCAGGATTCCGATCTAACGTTCGGAATCCAGGATTCCGATCTCGTGATACTATTTATATTAAACTTATTATATTGATATTAATTTTAATGGATTATATTATTTTAATATTATTTTTTAAAATTTCGGTTCAAAGCCCTAGTGAGCCCTTGACAAGTGGCAAATTCTAACCTGATTAGAGCCCTACTGAGCCATAGTAATCAAGATTCTTTCGTTGAACTTTCATAAAAAAAAAAAAAATAAATCATTTCACAGCCAGTTTGTATATGCATTCATCTCCTTCGCTAGATTGTAATATATTATTTATGTATTAGACGCACTTTATGTATTAATTACTTTGCACATGTAATGTTAACTAATGTAATTCTATTGCGTTAGTATCCTTGATGTAAGAATTTATTTGGAAAGCTAATTCGAAATTTACTTCTGAAGTTAAGCATCACTAACTATTGTTTGTTCTATTTTTACATAGTTGTTGTATGAAAATATTTTTTTCTAAAGGAAAAATATTAAACAATTCGTTTTTACTTCCATACTAACAGAGTAACAGACAGAAAAACCAAAAAGAAAAAAAAATTATTGAACTTCTTCATTTCCGCCTTCCGGTAAATCCAATGGAAAATTAATCAACATTTTGGACTCAAATTCAGCCTGGCGACTGCCAAGTCCCAACTCGATCTCAGCCTAGTAGTTTTGGGAGCAAATTCAAGCCCCTATAAAGCCCAAAAAGAGTTAAAAAGGAAGTTGCCAAAATCTTGTTTGTACGGTTGTACCGATTTAAGAATATTCGAGAGTTGTATTTAACGAGTCTAAATCTTCTGATCGGAAAGTGTTAAACTTGCCACAGGTAATAACATGGGCGAACTTTGAATAATATAATTTCAGTACAGGTTTTGCAACTTTCTTTTTTCCCTAATGCAAATGCAACGGATTAAGTTTCCGTTGAGAGCGGAAGAGATATAAACGCTGTAATTTACAGAACGAGCTATGCCTTTTTAAATAATTAACTTTATTTAGAACAAAAAAAAAAAAGGATTGGTGTAAAGGTTATCATGGCAAACTATACTTAGATAACCTTGAGTTTACGGTCATCTCTGGTCTTGCTAAAATGGTCAACATTTGTTTAGACTAAATGAGATGCCATATCTCATGGTTATGGCTGTCAAAGTAGAATTTTCTATGAACGTGTAATTTAAAAATAATTTGAAAAATTTAAACTTCAATTTATAATTAAAAAAAATGCTAAAGTTCAATATATGAGATGAATGTGATCCGTCTAATACGATCGTTCTCATATTTTAATTTTCGAACGCCAATTCCGAACCGTTTAATGTGTTTTTTCATATTGAAAACTTATAAAACAATCAAATTTTATAATTTTTCAAGATTCTTTCAGTTTTTTTCGATATTTTTAAAAATCAATTATACAAACATCATGAACTATCCAATAGCAATGACTTTGAATTATATAAAAAAAATATAGTAAAGAATATAAAATTTAATTTCTTATAAGTTTATGACATAAAAAAACATATTAAATAGTTCGAATCAGTCATTTGAAATTTAAAATTTTAAAATAATAAAACGATTGTATTAAACAGACCATATCTGTTATATATGAACTCTATTAGAGATTTTAAAAATAAAATTATGGAGACATAACGCAACACTCCAGTTGTTGTCGCTCAATCCGGTGTATAAGTATCTACATGGTCAAAGGTGCATGTAGGATATAGACTCGGTAATAAAATTCAATAAATATGACGAAGGATAAATAAGAGAAGCGATGTCACGTTGGTACGACCATACTGAATAAATGTATGAAAAGAAAAATGGTAGGAAATATATACAACAACACCAGTTAATACTAAGTTGATCCAAAACGAGAACCGTGATCTCTCTTTTTTTTTTTAATTCAAAAGAATAACGTAATGACGGTCACTAACATGCCTGCTTGCTTTTCGTTAAAATAAAAGTCAGCCAATCGGTTGCATGCAATTCATGCTATAAAGCTCCCCCCAATAAAATTTATTTATACTTGTATTATTTTTTAAATATTTCTCAAACAGATAGACAAACTAACTCGTTTGATGCGTTGATGTTACGCATGCCTTTTGTTTTGTAATTCCTATATCATATGATATTAATTTTGAAGAAATTGAAGTCCTGTTTATTAGAGGGTATGCTCGCTAATAATATGTTAATTTAGCTTTAACTAATATATTCAATTCCAAAAAATATTTGAAACTAAGTTTAACCCCAAAAAAGGAAAAACAAAAAAAAGGGAAAAAAGGAAAGAAATTGCCTTTTTTTTTTGTAATGCAGCTGGAAACGCTAATTTCTTTCGTAATAAAAAAAATAGGAAAATACTTGAATTTTAATTAAACATTAATTAAAAAAGAAATGACTAGTCTATTAGAGATGTCTCATTCTAAAATTAAAAAAGATAACTGCAAAAATAATTCAGATAGTCCTAAAATAATTTTAAGACATCTAAATATTTGATGCAGTTTTTTTCGCCTTCAGACGATTTTTCAAGATTCAGATACGGTCCTTATGGGTTGCTTCTAATGACAAATATGTATCATATTGAAAGCTCTTCGGAAATGTACTATACACATAAGTTAAATATTTCGCTTCAAAAGTTATTGATATTCAAAGCCCGAAAATATTTTATAACATGCTTATAATTATCTAATATTTTAAAACTTCGCATTCTTTTATTTATTTTTTTCCATTTGTCAGCGCGGTCCAAGTAGCTCATATCATTATGCTTTTTATCACCTTTCTTTAAAATTTAATTATATTCTACATTGTATCAAATTTTGATCCAAATCACAATTTAATTATTTGCTAATTTTATAACATGCTTAATTTTCAGTCGGATTTGGAATTATATCAATCACAATTATTATTATAATTCTCAAGAAACAATCTGACTTTTAGCTTATATAAAAAATTAATTCCACTACAGAATTTGTCTTAAAATATATTTATAATTTTAATTTTTATATTTGTAGAAATAATTTGTGGGTATAGTAGATATTTAAATATCAAGGATACGCGTATTTTTCATATAAAAAAGTTCCATACTTCAAATATCGCAGAACAAACTGCAGTACAGAGCGAGAAAAAACTTTACCAATAAAAAAAAAATCAAGATATAATACACTGGATTCCCTACAAAACGTGGTTTATATAAAAAAAAAACAATCCACAAACAACCGAAAATTATATTAAAAGAAGGAATCTAGTCCTCCCTCGTGCAAGCGGGACCCACTGATAAAAACCTCCACTCAATAATTAAGTACTAATTCCTGGAGAGCGCCGGCGGTCAAAACTCAAAACCTACCAAAAATTTCATGAAACCCCTTGAAAGAACTGGAATGGCATATTCTCCACACCAGCTCCAAGTTTTTTTTTTTTTTTTTTTTTTGAAAAACAGCTCCACGTTAGTAGCCATATGGCTCATGCCATCATCATCCCTAGAAGGTGGCTTTTTTCAGGGATGTCATCTTCACCGATGAGCCGAGTGGCGAAGTACCGACCTCAATCTCGAATGAGTCGTATCGCATAAACAATTCCACCACCAGCAGTCTCGCCACCAGCACCACAAAATCTTTGCCGGCACATTGCTTGTTGTCTACTGTCGGTGACTCTGTCTCGGGCCCATTTGACCACATTACGTATTTTAACAACTTCTCGCCTTCCGCCCCAACAAACCGATCAGGCACAAACTCCTCGGCTCGGTCAAACACCCTTGGGTCCTTAGTGGCCATTGGTTGATACCTGTTGTAAAGGAGTGAAAGTTAGATACTTAGATGTACAAATTTTTAAATGGCAATTGACCAATTGTATGCTGAGTTCATTAGTAGAATATAGTCAAAGCGTCTGACATAACTCAATTTTAGCTTAGACACACACAGACCGTCTTTAAAGAGATATTATTTCTTAAAAAAACTGTGAACCGGGTCCCTCTACAGTCCACACGAGTCAGATCCTATTGCATTCTTAAAACACATATTAGTCCAATTCAAACTCTTGAACCAACATGTCCGTATGTGTATTCACTAATAATGCTAATTGAAGTCAGTACAACAAGGTTTTAATTTCAGAATAATGTTATCTAAATGTGAGGTGAGGGTACTGAACATAACAATTATGATATTTTTCTATCCTTACCCGAACAACATTTCTCCTGCCTTGACTTGATAACCTGCATCATGGCTTTGTACCACCATGTCGTGTTTGGCTCGGCCATACTGCACTGGCACAGGTGGTTCAATTCTAAGAGTTTCATATACTACCGACTTTGTTAATGGCATTGACTCTTCGATGGCACGCATAGTGACAACACCTCCCGAATCACGTACAGCTGATCGGATTTCCTGTGCCAACTTCCCATGGAGCCTTGCACCAGCCCGTCCAATCAATTTGACCAAATTGGGAAATAAGATTGTTAAACCACCAAATGTGTTGAAACAAATTGCGAACACCAGGTTATGAACTGCCTCATCTTGTGAAATGCCAAGGCGGTTGGCCTCATCCAGGACTGGCCCGGCTGATTCCTTAAAGAACTCAGCTAGCCGGTTATAATCAGATTTAACCAATGCAGGTGGTAACATAAATGAGTGCAACAGTAAATCTTCCAGGTAAGGTGGTAAACCGAGTGTCAGCAATGGACCAAGTTGGAACAAGACCCACTTTTTGATCAGCTTAGGAGCATCTCGCCCGAGCTTGGTCTCAGCGGGGTCTTGACCAAACAAGGCCCGGGATAGAAAATCAAAAGCAGCTTGATCATTCGGCCCTCCAAAATCGGCCTTTCCCTTTTTTGCTAACTCATCCTCAAGATTTTCAAATAGAGAACCAAAAGTTCTATTAAATTCTGGTATAATCTCCTGCCGTCGTGATGCAAGGAGGAAAAAAAGAAACTTTTTCAAAGGAGCATGGTGTGGTTCTGAAGGGTCAAGGTATGAACAAACACGAAACCCACCGGTCAGATCAGTTGATGGCATATACGTGCCAGTAAAGAGATCCCGCTTCTCTACAAGTGAGGTATCAAACAGAACTGGGAAGCTGGCAGCATCAAGTAAAGCAATGACCCGTGGGTCCTTGGCGACAAATGGGCCCGGTGGCATATTGAGGCGAAACACAGTTGATCCGTATTTCCGCACACGGTTCTTGAAAAACTCATCCCGGCCTTCAAAATAGAAATAGGCAAGCCGATCACGAAGTGGACCGATCAGCGGCAGGCCATAATCACCCGGTACCTTCCGGATTGGTACAGAACTCTCTGATTTAGTGACAATGGGTTGGGATTTCTCAGATAGAGAAGCAGTGATGATCCGGCAGTTGCGATTTGATCGGGATTTGAGAGAAGCTGTTGAGAGTTGGGAGGAGGTGATAGAGGCTGTTGGGACTGAAGAGAAGGAGATGGAGGCTGTAGTCATGGTGGTTTGAAATTTGATCTGATGGTGTAGTGGAGAGGGGATGGGGAGGTTTAAAAAAACAATGGTCGGTTGGTCGCCGAGGAAAGTCAGGGTACGCGTGCGGGAGACTTGTATTAAATTTCAGACTAGTAGTGTGGAAGTGCAAGTGGGAGTGCAAGAGAGAAAAAACTCAAGGGCGGCGTAGAAACAAATATGGACTTGCGCCTTTGGAAATATTCCACGTGTAAAAAATGTAAATCTGATTAGTTGGAAATATTACAGAAACATGAAAATGAAGCCATCCTGGACCACTGAGATAAGTGGGTCTAGAGAGTTATAATTTAGTACTAAATACCAAATTTCAATTCATCATAATGTCAATGCATAGTCCTTTTTATATTTAGTAATTATAATTTCTTTTTTGAGAAATTTGCACAGCAAGCTAAAAACAACATGCTTTTTTCTGGGCTTGTTCTGACAAGAGAACACTGTAAGAAATTGTCATGCATTCAGTGATAAATAAGGGAGAAAAAAAAGGAAGAAAAAAGGAAGGTGGCTACTACAACAGTTAATTAATGGAAGCATCTACCCATCACTGTCATAATCAATCCACAGCAGAAAGGTACAACAGTACCTGTTACAAAATGCAAATTATCTTTTCTAATGGCACGAAATTAATGTGCTAGCTTTTCCACGTGGTTGTACCAATTATGATGCACGAATAATATGTTTTTGCTCCTTTGTCACGTTGCTTCTTGCTAGTTGATACCTCAATTTTCACTGTGGTCTCAGAACAGACTCATGTCTGGAGGTGGGCCATATACTGATTTCCATGAGAAAGGGATCATCCACCCACCTTCATTTCCTGATTTTTTTAATATCAAACCAACAAAAAACTTCGTTTAAAATTAACTGCTTTAGGTTATTATTTAATTTGTAAAAATAATAAAAAATATTAAAATATACCGTGAAACTTCTCAGGATTTAGACCAACAAACTTGCAAGCTGCATGGGCTAACTGGAAGGAGTCTGACATATTATCTCCTTCTGAGCAGTAGCACAATAAGCAGGTTACTTTGAGACCCTTTGCCTGCACAAAACAGATAAATTTCAGTCACAGTATATACAAGAGGCGCTTGAATTGCAAGACTGATGGACTAAGCAAAAAGTGTGAGGCTCAAAATTTGGCTCTTGTTTTGTTTTTAAATCTAATGTCATTCTTTGCCAGTTCAAAGTAAGACGCACAATTGAGATACTTTTTTTATACAAATTAAAACATTGTATGCATTGCAAATTCCTTGGCATATTCCATCCTCTGTTGCAAACCAAACTAAAACTAATTTGTGTTGATCTGAGACTGTTGCTCAAATGAGGCCTCTATTATTGGTGTTAACTATTCAAGAAGCAAGAAAGCTGTGCCCAAGGAACACAATAAAATAAATATACAATAAACTATTAAGGAACAGAAGAAAACAAAGCCAAATCAGAATAACATAGCATGAATATTCTGTGTTATCTATCTATCTATCTCTATGAATATGCCAGGTCATCATTAGCAAGTTAAAGAGTTTAGAAGTTCCAACTGATCTCAAGATATTGAGTTTTGGTGTCCACTAAAGATATACTGGATGGCTGCAGCTAAGTTTTCATACAGTAAGGCCACACATTCGAGCTTACGTAGGATTAATTCTACAATAAAGGGATCAACCGGTCCTTAACCATGACAAGAACCATTCCCATCACCATTCCCCTCAAAAAAAAAAAAAAAAAAAAGAAGAAGAAGAAGGTAAATAAATAATAAAATATTTGAAAAAAAAATGTATAACCAATCTTCAGCCCCCAGCCTTGTCTGTGATATAAAAGAATCAATACTTTCAGCTTTTGCTCAAACATAGGCTTACTCACTTATCCAACCAAAAGTGAACCCATGTAGTAAATTCAGCAATTGCCAGTACCTTGAGACAAGAAAAAAGTGCAGAAAAAGGCATGCTAGCATAATAGTCACTCTCAGTAAGTTCCTCTTCATCAATCAACAATTCTTCATCAGCCGGTGAAACTCCCCCTGCTAGAGAGTCTAGATATTTCCACCGCCTCTGAGAAGAGTCATATTCGTCTAGTTTTTTCCAGCCAAGATTTTCACAGTCTGGGTTTGATCCATCATCACTCACGCTTGACACGTAATATATCTGCAAATCACTGTAATACCAACAACATCATTACAGGAAATTCTATGGCTTAATAGCTTGGATCTGCAAATGTAAAACATTTGGTAAAACATTCAAATAGTATTGGAGTAAGAGAAACATATTCGGATAGAAGCCAATAGTTCACTGCACATGCAAAACTGATATTCTTATATTTGCAACAGATGCCTGAACAATTAATAACTCGAGGAAACTGCATTATTTGTTGTTATATGCGAAAATTTACCTTCTAACTAGCTTTGTATTCAATTCAAATTGGGAATCTGTGCAGAGGTAACTATCATGACTGTTACAAATTAAAGTGTAGACCAATTAAAAACTTGTAATATATAGAATAAAGGGAAACATGATAATTCTATATTCCAAATTGCACTGTGAAATTAACTTTACTTTCTTTTTTTCCTTTTCCTGCAAACTACATAACAGATAAATTATAGCTGGCAAATAAAAATGCCTCAACACTACTTTGTTCTTCATCCAAAAAGGACTTTTCTTTTCCCAATGTGTTTGCTCTTTAATGGAACTGAGGTTTGACGACTAGACAACGGCTTTTACTTGACAAACACTGACAATAGTCAGAAATCAAATTTAACTTTAAAAAATCTCATCTGTAGTCAACTAACTAGACATCATCTATGCAGTACCTATATCATGTCTAAAACAAAACAATTGAGCCTTGGTGCATGCTTAACCATTCATCAAACAAAATTGATTTCCTCCAAAAATCTGAAATGGACGACTATTGATGCATTCAAAACAATACTTAATGTGGACAAATTTGTTTGGTGAGACATTTACATATCCAACATTACGGCCAGAAACTTACTTTTGGACTTTATTTTTCAACTTTATTTGGATGGACTTAATTAATATCTGCAAGAATTGTCAAATGAATCTATTGTCAAGTGATCTCTCTTGAAGTTTCAGAAGAGTTTAACAGGAAAACACTAGAAATTTCTCATTTGAAAAGTTAATCAGACATTTCAACCTTACAAATAAATAAGCTGACTTCATCAAATCAAAATATTACATTCATGAAGCATCAAGTACCTGGATGCATCAATTTGTTTCCTTCGACCAGAGTCTAAGCTCGAAAGAACCAAAACATGCTTCTTTCCAATGCTATGTATGAACTCAGCCATATTCCTTGCGAATGAAACCATCATACCCTAAATATTCTTTTCAGTCAGGTAGGTATAGAATTGAAATATCAAAACTGAAAGCCCAGTAAAGGTTAAAAAAGCAAAATTGAGAAAAACAATTTGTATCTGAAGATAAGCTGTCGCATACAATACCTTAATAATAGGAGACCTCTGCTGGATAAGTGCCAATCCATGCATTGCAGATTCATATGCTACATTTTTGTTTTACAATGTCATAAATCATTGAGCAATATCACAAGTAAATTAAGTATACTTCATTTTAGAAAAGGAGATAGTCTCCTCTTTTGCTAAGCAAATTTTTGTGTTTCTCTACAGTAACTTTTAGCATATTTGCTTCATAAATTGCAGAATTTGTTGCAAATCAATTGAAACTGAACATTCTACCACAAACACGGTAAAAAAAATAATAATAAATAAATAAATAAATCAAAGGTAGGTACTTTGTACAAACTACAGCCATGTAAACACTTTAACAACCAATAGGATATGCATAAAGTACAAGTTCCATACAAATTAGCATCAGACATATAAATTAGCATCAGACTTGCAAAACAAGCACACAAGCATTCATTCAATCAGAGACCTACATAAACTAAAACATAAAACAAAATAAGCAAAAAAAACATCATGGGTCAAAAAATAAACCTTCTAAAGAAAGGGAGAGATCGCCTTGAGGCACAGGGGCAAAAGCGTCATTTCCGACGCAGGGAAGAACCGAGGGCTCGTCCAAGTAACCAACTTTCGTCGCTCTAAGAGACGAGATCAACAAATCAATCGCCAATTGCCCCACATTTCCAATCGACAGAGCTGGCTAGATGACCAACAAACCCCAAAAAGAAACAAATTAGCATAAACTTGTTCCCAATCGACAGAGAGAGCTTGCTAGAGATTTTTTGAAAAGATTTCTGACCAGGAGAAGAGTGTGGGAATCAGAGGAGAAGCTCTTTCCTTCTTCCGCGGCGAATTCCATCTCAAGTTTTATTCGAGTTCTCTCTCAGTTTCTCACTGGAATTGTGAATTCTTACTTGTGCGCGCTCTTTCTCAATTCTCCTCTCTTGCAATTCTCCTCTTTTGCAAGAAAGTGCAGTGAAGAGGTGTTAAAAATGGGCCTTAACTGAGCTAGAACTTGTATTTTTAGATTGGGCTTTGGGTCTATATGGGGCACACCAAAAATCTCGGCTCTTGAAGGCTCAAAATGTAAAGCCCAGTAAGGTTTTTACATTTTCTTCTTAAAAATCAGAAATGATAACTGCTATCAAAGTGAACACTTACAAACAAATAAGTATTGTCATCTCTTGTTCAGATATGCATATTTAACTTATTTGTTTGTATGTGTTCACTTTGATCACTATGTATGTTCATCTTGTCTATTTTATATATCATTTTCTATTTAGCGATGACAATAGATGACAAAATTGCAGATGACAGTAATCGATTTCTGTTTAAAATTTTTGAATTGAACATATTTTTTTGTTTTGGTTCCAACTTTTTCTTTCCTTTTTTCGGTCCCCTTGAAATAATAAACTATCATATATATGTTCAACATCAGTATTAGCCATCTCTCTCACTTCGCTATATTTTTTACATTTTTAATGCGGAATTGCTAAAGACCATCCTCTGGATTCCTCCATTCCCATCATCTCTATCTCTTTCAAGCACCTCATTAATAATGATGCGTGAATCTTTCTCTCATTTTCAGGAATACAATTAATAACACGTTTTTATCATCCCTCATCCCTACTTTTCGCTCCCCTTCTCACCCCCGCCCTTTTGTTCGCTCCCTTCTTATTTCTTCAGTAACGATATTAACTTCAACAGTTATATATATAACTGTTAAAGTTAATATAACTAGAATAGTTATATATATAACTTCAACATTTATGATATCTATTTCAACAATTATACATATAATTGTTGAAGTTATATGTATAATTGTTAAAGTTATATATATAATTGTTGGAGTTATATATATAATTATTGAAGTAACATATCGTAAATGTTGAAATTATATATATAATTGTTGAAGTAAATATCGTAAATGTTGAAGTTATATATATAAATGTTGAAATTATATATGTTGAAGTATTATTAATTGAAGTTAATATGCAACTGTTGAAGTTAATATGTAACTGTTGAAGTTAATATACTACTGTTGAAGTTAATCATAATTGTTCAACTGAGCGAAATAGAAGGGTGGGGAAGGGGAGCGAAACAAAAAATGAGTATTGAATTTCTGTTTTTAAAAAATGCGTGGATAATCATTGCCTAAAATAAAAAATGCGTTGTTAAATGCTGGAGATGATGGGATGATGAATATAAAAAATGATTCTTATCACCCGTTTCTAACTATAGGAGCCTGCAAATATTAAATCTATTTTTATTAGTGAGATTTGCATCGCTGTCGAAGAATTCCTGCTAAGTTTGAGTGTGCAATTTTCAAACGCACTTTATTTTTTTTTGTCCAGATTTGTCATAAATTGACACAAAAGTACTATCTTCTGACTTTGTGTGTTCATATATACTATGTCATTTTTAACAACTTGTCACTTGTCAGATATCCATCACTTGTGTACATTGAAAAGGCATATGACATGAATTAAATAAATCTAGCAAGCCACTGCCAAATCACAACCCAACAGGGGAAAAAAAAAACAAAACTTATCTGGTACGTCCATCGGTTTTTATCGAAATGTCTTTTGTCAAAAGATTTCCTTCAAGCACAGGCACAGCCCAACCAATTTTGAACTTCTGGTGGTCTTCTTAGTCTTCCGAATTCTTTCTATATGCTATCTTTTATTATGAACTTCTGGTGGTCTTCTTAGTCTTCCGAATTCTTTCTATATGCTATCTTTTATTAATTCAGGAAATTATAAAAATTATTTAACCACTATTAAGTGATTAGGCTCCTGACGGGTCATAACTCATAAGCCCCTGACGGGTTATACTTTACTGAGCTAATGATAGATGGCATCTTGGGATGCTTTTCTAGTTTTCTTTAAAAAATATATTGTGCACAATGTTGGCGTCTTTATAATTTTTTTTTAAGATAAATTTGTTAGGAAATTGCTCAATTTTAATTTTGTGACTAATTACCCTTAATTAATCCAATTAAAACACAAGCAACACGAGATCTAGTACATAAGCTCATTCGACACAAAGAGATAGGTGGAAATTTGTACCTCCCGCGAAATCGTATTCGCGGGGCTCGACCAAGGCATGGGAATCGATGGCGTGCCTTCTCCACCGTCTCCACCACGTCTCGTAACCGCCCTCGAGTCCACCAAGGAGGATTAATCATGTTCTACAAGGTACGTGCTAGCATACCCAAAGAACAAGCCTAATCCCTATGGTTTTCTCTCTTGCATCAATCAACAACCTTGATTTAGTGGAGAGAAAATAGCTCAACACATGAGCAAAAGAGAGAAGGAGAGGGTGAAAAGTGGCGGCCTCATTGGGAGGAATGAGTGGAGAGAAAAAAAACTAGGTGGAGGCTCTCATAAGTGGTCCTTATATAGAGCACAAAACCTAATTGACCTCTTGCATAATTACAACTATGCCATCCCACCTACCACCAAAGTGGCTGCCACGAAATGGGCCTTTCCTTTATGGGCCATTTAACCCCTTCATTTGGACCATTAATTCATATAATTAAGGTCCCTCAACTTTGCTCTTTAATTGGACTATATATTTGCTATTTAAATAACGGCCCAATTAATCAATATAACCATTTATATTAACAAGTGTTGAACTAAATTAATTATTAACTCATTAATAATTGTTTTAGGATTAGTTAATGCATTAATTTATTTCTATATGATCCATTGACTTAATTAATTATAACGGTTCGCAACGATATATAATTAATTAATCAATCTTATCATATTTCCATAGAACTTACTGCTATGAATAAATAAATAATGCACTGTGTGATTAATGTCCTATTTGTGTGACCCTTTGAGGATTTATGCTATGTTGGCCATGGAATTAAATCGTTATTTAATTCCAATAATCATAAGCGGTATCTAGCAACACGTTATGACTCCCAATTCGCATAAATAGTGTACTGCTACAATATTTCAATCCTGCATAAGAGAATAATAATGTTTCTCTATTTTGATTCTTATGTCTCACGATATCATCGTATAATCCAAGATAGGAATGTGTCATTCTTGCAGATTATACAGATTATACGTTTCTTGATCTAGAGTTGATCGCTTAGTTGCGCGCATACGATCCAACTCCATCAAGGGGCCCAAACTGATATCGTCACTCACTAAGAGAATTAATGAGGGACATACGGTTTTCTTGATGATTAGCTTTTCCCCGCACAATTCAAGAGAACATAAATAAAGTCCGTATAGCATCCCTTATCGGGAATCAGCGGTAGACAATATTTATTGAACCTATCCTCATGTGGAAAATATAAACATCTCAAACTTAGAACCAAAATCATAACGAAATAAACAATGACACATAACACAATCCATATGTTTATTTCGTTGGGTCAAGTGTTGTACTATGTGTTGACCCTAAAAATTAAACCCTGAAAACCAAGTTCAAAATCCAAAATCTAAAGCCAAACATGAAAGACCAAATTGCCAAAAAATCAAAATCAAATTACGAAAAATACCAAACAAACTCCAAAAATCCTCAAAATTTACCCAAAAATTCCTTAAGAATTATGGAGATTTATCATAATTTTTAAATCCCAAAAATAGCAACACAAACTCCAAAATTTGCAAACAAACCCAAAAACTTCACAAAATTACCAAAATAAATCCATAAGGAATTTTGCGAAACCAGTTGAGCCATTAAATTCCTTATATTTTTTCCAAGTCTACCCATAAAGTTTCATACAAAAATACCGAAGGGAAGGCCTCTAAACAATTTATTTTGGTTTGGCCTTAAAGAAATAAAGAGGAAATTATGAAAATCAAACAGAAATCCCACAAAAATCAGAAACCCTGGCGCGTGCATACGATTGGAGAGGATCTAGAGAGGGCGCTGGGATTTTAAAATTACCATCTCCTTAGAAAAGTTTAAATGATCTTGGTTCATACACCTAAGCCTTTTGGGTTGGTTGGTTTTTCGCTGGTGCACGGTGAAACAAACACACCCATATCTCTCTCTCACATTAAATCTTACTTGAGGGTCCCACCTGTCGGAGGTGTCTCCTCCCTGGGTAAAAAGAAAATCACGATTTCTTACCATGGAGACGCCGGTAAAACAGTGAAAAGAAAGGAGAGAAGCTACGACGTGGCTCCTCCAGCGCCACCAACCTAAAACCAGCAACTCTGCCCACGGGTTTGCGAAACCACAGCCCTAGCGCAGCTCCATTTCGACCATTGGATCGAAATCTGGCGATGGGGACACTCACGGCTCAAGGAGGTGAAACCCTAAGTTCTAGCCTATATAAGTCCAATTGAAGGCACAAAAAGAAGGGGGAGAGCGGCTACAAACTAAGGATAGGTCTAGATTCTTGCTATTTTGCTTAATCATGATAGTTAGAGTGTAATTGAGAAAGGCAAATCGTCGAACAGTTTTGAAGAAAGAAAGAGAGATAGAATTGAGAGGTGTGTGTTTGTAATCCTCTCTGTGAAGATCAAGAAAAGTGATTTCAAATATCAATTTGTTGTTTTGGTTATTCTTTTCCATAGCTCAGCCACCAAACAATGGTGTGCTTGAGCATGTGTATCAATGCTCCTAGGAGCCATGGTCTGAAGCATAGCATCAGTCATGGTCCTAGGATGGTTCTAGGATGTCTCATGAGGGTCTGGAGCATAGCTCCTAGCTTCATGGGATGTCCTATTGTTCAATAAAGAAGCACACCATGGCTGCCATGTGGAGGTCTTTAGCCCAGCTTTAGTCTCCCATGGCAGTATCAACTTGACTTGGCACAGGTCCAGAGCACTGGCTCTGGCCTAGCCATGTTCAAGTCATTACCAATCCAAAATGATGCAAAAACAATGGATGTCATGCTAAACTCCAACCAGTCCCCTTTGTTTGCAATTTGCCCAAAATGTAGGACTAAAATGCATAAAAAATATATGGGTCCTGTCTATCACAAGCATGCCTTATGTCTTCATGAAATAAAATGTATATGTATATGTGTCAAGATTTGGTTAAGAATGAAATAAATGAAAGAATGGGATTTTATTTGCATAAAGACATAAAAATACACATGACTGGCAGGTACAAGGCTACATGGACAACAGGGAATAAAATTTTCTGTTTAAATGATTTTATACACCTTATTAAAGACAACATGAGTATTTTCTTAAATAAATTACTATTTTACAAAACCTTGGGTTTCTTTGCAAATATAAAAATGAAAAATGAACTCTCAATTGTGAAATGCACTTCTTGTAATATCTTGTGATTGCTGTAAGATATTTTCCTGCAGTTAAAGCAACTCAAATCTAAATTGCCTCAAAACAGTGGCAAAAGCAACTAAAGATAAAAAGTGCAAATAGTGATAAATGTTAAATGCTTTGCTTTTACTCTTTACATCGATCTGGACATATAAAACAAACTTTAAATGATCTAAAATAGACATTAAATCAAGCTTCACTACTGCGAGTCTAGTTACATGTAAATCAGAAATCAAACAAAAGGCATAAGATTGGTGCTTTCTGTACCAATGCCTCGCACAACAAGGTATGGTGTTTTAAGTTGGGTAAAATGTGTAAACAAACTAAAATCAACATCCTGAAGCTCATCTAATCATCACTGGCACAAAGAAATGATCAAATGGGCCCCACAACAATAATTCAAAGCTGCTCAAAGTCAAATCTACATGCCTCAGTTGAGATAACCTACTTCCAAGCTTTTCCACTCGAATTTGGCTTCACAAAAATCTTCGAGGAACTTCCATTAATGTGAAGAACCTCAAACTGGTAGAAAAGGGTATCCAGAAAGCTTCAAACGCCATTAATGGCAGCTCGAGCTTCTCTAAGATGTACAAGAGCACACAGGCTTCCATGACTTCAAATAGTCTAATCAACGTCTTCTCCTCATCTTCACGATTCCAACGAATCAAATTTCAACCAAAACGGTGGCCGAATTCGCCACAATTTCATCGGGGAAAACAACAGGGACCTTTCTGCATAAAACCCTACCTCTGGCAGAGAAGATGGGTTCAAACTCGTCGCCACAAACGATCTTCTGTGGCCATACCCTTGCGGCGGGTCATTGATAAGGTGATGACTCATTACACGAACAAAAAGGAAGGATGGAGAGAACTGTCAGTGTTCTGCCACGTCAGCAGGTCCGTCAGCGCCACGCCGGATGTCAGTCAGCAGCCACAACAGCTTCTGTGCACACGTGGACGAATCAGAGAACGCCAAATACACAAAAACTTCAAAAATTCATTAAAAATGGCAGGAAACTCAGAAAAATACAAATAAAATATCCATAAAATCCTAAAAATCCAAATAAACCAAATCCACTGATATTTTGATATAAAAATCTGTCAAATTATTGAGTATTTCTATTTTTGAAGTATTTTCAATATTAAATAAATTTTATAGAATCCTAAAATGATGTTAAATCAATTTGTAAAATTCCAAAATGATATTAAAACTAAATTAAATTGTCTTAACAAATTTTCATGAATAAAGATTGAGAATTTAAAGGAAATATATTAAATAACAAATATTTTTGAAAATAAACATAACTAAAAATATAAAAAGATATTTCAAAAGTCTAAAATTAAAAATAAAAATAAAAAGGAAATTGTGAAAATGATAATACCCAAAGAGAAAACCAAGAAATTAAAAGTCCAAACACGAAACCCGAAATCAAGACCGAAACCTCTTCAGTCAAAGGAACGAAATCTCTCCAACAAATCGAAATCGACTTCAAGCAACTCAAGGATTGGAAATTCTCAAGAAGCGGTCTAAAATAACCCCGAGGAAATCCAAATCAAATACAAGACTTAAAATAGTCTTGAAATCTCAAATCAAATTGAAAGGTCTAAAATAGACTTGAAATTCAAATCAAATCCAAGACCTAAAATAGTCTTGGAATTTCAAATTAAATCCAACTCAAAAGGCCCAAAATAGCCTTCGAATCAAACTCAAATCCAAAGGCCCAAAATAGCCTTGAAATCCAAATCAAATCCAAGGCCCAAAATAGCCTTGAAAACCCAAATCCAAATTTAAATCGTCCAAAGGCCCAAAATAGCCTAAGAATCTAAAATAACGCCCCAACACCAAGAAATGTGAATAGAGTCTGTATCAAATAATAAAATCATTCAAGTGTCCTCAATTGGGTCCCGTTAATTAGGTTTGGTACACCAATCGAGTCCAGTCTAAATCAAAAGAAATAAACCTGAAACAAATGATTCCTCCTAGCCTTTACATAAATTCTTCGGATCCCTTAATCAGAGGTTCTCGTGAGCGATCACGAGGTAATTAACAGTAGGGGCTTGCGCCTACTGGAAAGAAAGGACCCACGGAATCAACAAACCTCTTTAAGAAGCGACTCATGTTTTGGTTCTCTTGTCGTAAAGAGATACTCGAACTGAGATCGAACCTTAAGGGGGGTGAATCCAAGGCTATGTTCCCATTTCTCGAGGAACCGAATTCCATTCTTCGAGGGAATGACGAAAAAGCCGCGACACTATGTTCCATAACATACACATATGCAATTAAGTTGGTAACTCTTTACCTATGATTTGTAGAACTTAATCATCACTTAACTTGTATACTAATCTTATATGATAATTAATGTTCCTTGTTAATTATCAAGATTATGGACCGTTTAGATTTATTATTGTCATTCTAAAGAATGATCCACAGAGATCTACAATTCAGATCCTCAACCTGAATAATCTGTCAATAATAAACCTAGGAACATATGATAAAATATCATCCATAACATAAACTAATATTTAAGTCATTAAATTATTGACTCCTAGGACATAACTCCAACAAAATTGGGGGTCAAGCCTCCAAACTTATTTTTAAATTAAATGTTTATAAAGACCCCCTAGCCGGGTTTCGAACCTGCGACCTCTCACTTGAGATTCATTGCTCTTTGCCACTAGACCAAGAGCTGGTTTTCGGCGTCTTTATAATTTTATTTTCGAGAATAGCAGAACGGCAAATTAGGAAACTGTTTACTAGTTATAACTGTATCAGAAAAACTAAGAAAGCATACATTTTATAGACAATAACTTTGATTTGATATTTTTGACAACCTAATTAGCTCTAAACTTGAATTTCAATTTTTATTGGAGTCACATGATACGAATATAATACAAGTGAAATCTCATGATATCTGATGCAGTTGCAAATATTTACTAATTAAGTACTTCAAATAATCAATATTTAATTATTTGTCGTGTAAACATATAAGAACCTTGAAATATCAATATTAAATTATTACACAACAAATTCGTTTTTCAACTTTATTTGCTTAACGTGGTTAACAATCCCACTAAATTCTAGTTTCGCAAAACAAATCTAAAATCCTGACCACTCAATAGTCTCACAATACAATGAAATTTGTAAATATCATCACACAATCATTTCCGAGCTTAATATAGTCTCATGAATTTTAATTTTCCTATTAAGATGTTCATCAAATTAATTAACATCAGACATCTAAATAAACCTCACGGGGAGTTGTTATACATGCTGATGAACTTAGGTGTGGGAATGATATAATGATGTTTTTATTTGTTGGATGGTATTTTAATTTGCAATTCGACATTCATGCATGAGTTAATCTGGATGATTAACATTCAATCTATAAAAAGTGATTCACAAGACCAAAATTAAACATTCAATATTTATATGTGAGTTGATATGCATTATTAGTATTTAATCTACAAAATTGTTGGGCATATGTTGATTCGCAAGTATAATGAAATATTTAGTATTTTAAACTTGAAGGATTGCACAATTAAATGTAGAGTGACATTGGTTGTAAAAATGTGTGACTTGACTAATTGAAAGAATTACATATTTATTAATTATCAATGTATTTATTAAAAACTTATTTTAACTATATATATATTTATTGCTTGGGATGTAATATCGAAGCTGGATTTGGTGACCAATTATTTTTTAAGATTTGTTGATTTTCTCTAGTTTCTCATAAAAAAATATATAAATTTATTGTGAATATAAATAAGGGAGGACATGTTTCACTTTTTTCTTGAGATCTTTCTATACACAAGAAATTACAGTAATATCATTCGCCTTTTTAAGCTAATGCTTGAGAAAAGAGAATCAGGTAAGATATACGTGATATATCATGCAATACTCATCCCCTACAAAGCTTGTATTGATATATTAATTTGAGAGATAGGCTAAAATCAGTCACGACTGACGGATGGATCCGTCAGCTACGATTATATTTTAACTTTTGAGGTTCTAATGGCTAATCTGAACAGTTCAATATGTTCTCCATATTGAAATTTCATTCGAGACCAAATTTTACATTTTTCTGATTTTATTTACTATTTTTTACGATTTCTAAAAATCATAGTTATTGAAGGGTCCATAATTGTTTAGATTAAGAATTTTGTAAAATACCAAACAAATACTAAAAAGTTTCAAAAAAATATAAAATTTTGTCTCCAACGAAATTTCAATATGGAGAACACATTTAACGGTTCAGATCGATTGTTAGAATCTCAAAAACTGAAATTTGATCTAGCTGACGGTCTCATCCGTCAGTCGCGACGGATTTTAGCCTATCTCTTAATTTGAACTAGACTTGTAATGGATGATAATGTCCAACTTTTCAAGTGCACGTGTTATGGACTTATGGTGGTACCCCGAAGTAAATTCTTTAATATAGGCTCCGTTTGGATTCCATTTGGGAAGAAAGGAAGAAGGAATAAGAGAATAAATTTATTATAAACAATCCAAACTCTTCACAAAGTTACACACTTCTCAATACTTCTTCCCACTTCTTTCCTTCTTCCCTTCTTCTCACACCTTATCCAAACGGAGCCAACTTTCCAAAAAGATAAATAGTTTTTCTAAAAAGCAAGAAAATTTTTTTCTAAAAAGATAAATAGTTTGGAGAGCCTACTTTCCACAAAAAGAAAGTGTGAACTTATACTTACAGAGCTAATGATAGCTGGCATCGTGGGATGCTTTTCTTTGAAAAATATATTGTGCACAATGTTGTCGTCTTTACAATTTTATTCTCGAGCATAGCAGAACGGCAAATTAGGAAACTGTTTACTAGTTATAAGTTACAAAAATTAAAAACAAACATACATTTTATGGACAATAACTTTGATATGATACTTTTGACAACCTAATTAGCTCTAAACTTGAATTTTATTTTTATTGGAGTGGCATGATACGAATATCATGCAATGAAATCTCATGATATCAGAAGTAGTTGCAAATATTTAGTAAGTGTTTCAAATAATCAATATCAAATTATTTGTCCAGTGTACATGTAAGAACCTTGGAATATCAATATCAAATTATTACACAACAAATTCGTTTTTCAGCTTTATTAGCTAAACAGCGCGGTTAAGAACCTCACTAAATTCTAGTTTCGCAACAAACAAATTTGAAATCCTGACCACTCAATAGTCTCGCAATACAATGAAATGAAATTTTTAAATATCATCACACAACTATTTCTGGACTCTTTTTCTTAGTTAGGACAACACTGCAGTGTTGTAGTTTTTTTTTTCGTTTTCCTTGACAGCTTCTGTCAAGCTATCAAAAAAAAAAAAAAAAAAAACTATTTCTAGACTCAACACAGTCTCACGATATATTCTGATGAATTTTAATTTTATATTAAGATGTTCATCAAATTAATAAAAATCGGACATCTAATTAAACCTCATGGGGAACACTATAATCAGCCCCCCTTTTACTTTTATCAATTAGGTTTACATACATACACTTCTGACCTTAAAAAAAAGCTCAAAATATACAACAATTTTATATATACATACAACGAGGAAGCACTCAGGCAAAGATTAGCTAGGTGCAAAGCGGTCCATGAGCATGCACACTGTGATTTCAGAATAAGAGTCTGATATCCTTCTCGTTTTCTCTTGCACATCCTCTTGTGTCATATCACCATTGTTCACTTGCTCAATTTCTTTCACTCGTTCTTTCTCTCGTACACTGCCACTCCTTTGAAACTTGGCCAATTTGGCAAATTCATTTCCCCATGCTCCCATCAAGCCTGCCATTTCTTTTTAACTTGGTTGATTGATTCAACAAAGAAAGGGTTTTCTTTGTTTTTGTTTTTCTGGAGATCAGAAGGCAAAGGATATAATTTGTGTAGTTGTCTTTCTCTCTTTCTTTTTCCCACTGGAAGTCTGGAATGAGGTTTCGTCGGAAGGAAAAAGGACCCCATTTTATAGAAAAAGAATTGTAATTGCTTCTGAGATGTCCTCGCCTTCTATGCTTATTTTGTTCAGTCCCCGTATATAAATTTAGCACTACTGTCCCTAAGTTTTACAATAATTTAATTTACTTATTTTATTATCAAATCGTTTATTTCTATTCGCTTATTAAATGCTTTGAATTCCTTTTTTTAGTATTTCAAAATGGCGAAGAAGTACAATAAAGTAGAGATTCAAAAATACAAGATTTATTTTATATAGTTTTGTTCTTATTTTCTTCGTGCAAGTTTCTTTACTGTAATAATGTGCCTTTTTGTGCTTTTCTAAAATTTGTAAATGATCAAAATGAAACTGAATATATATGTGAAATTAACATATACTTATTTAGAAATTATAAATATTTACAACAAATATCAAAATTAGAACTTAAAATTATGGATATGTTTAATTTAGTTTAAATAGGACACATTTTAAATTTGATTCAACTTGATAGCTAATCATAAAAGAATTAATAGTTCAATTGCAGTTTCCTTCTTTTTCAGAATGAAAAAAACATTAGTGTTATGCCTTCATTTGTAATAATGAGAAATGCTAAAATACTATGCATAGCACGGATGATATTTGTGTTACGAATTCGTTCTTAAATATAATGCTTCAAACAATCGATCCAAAGCGTTTATTATCTTCTTCATATTGAAATTTCATTAGAAACAAAATTTTACATTTTTTTTTAATTTTTTTTACTATTTTTCTCAGATTTTTTTTAAATCATTATTATTGAAGGGTCCAGAATTTATTAGATTAAAGATTTTCAAAAATCTTAGAAAAATAATTAAAAAATTAAAAAATAAATATAAATTTGATTTGTAGTGAGATTTCAATATGAAGAAGATAATGAACGGTTTGGATCGGTTGTTTGAAGCATGAAATTTAAAAATAAATTTGTAGCACGAAGATCATCCATGCTATGCATAGCATTTTAGCAATCCTCTTGTAATAATTCAATTTTGTAAATGTTTCAGTGCAGAAATTTCATTCTGGTGTCACGAGTTATCATAGAAGTTCAGTTTTATATTCCTTAACATTAAATTTTACAAACATATTAATATAATTTTATTTAAATGAATTATACAAATCTCGGTGAATTAAATATGCATTAATATCGATCACCATATGAACCCGGAGTAATAAAATTTTAAAGAGCGACCTTTAATTTAGACTCCTTTTCCAACAACGCGTTTTTTCTGGGCTAACAAGCAATTTTGTCACCAATAATGCTCTGTCAGTTAAAAACGAAAGATTATCGCCAACAAGGGTTGTTGATTTAGATAGCGACGGATTGATGACTGATATAGTGATATTATGTGATGGTTTCTCTGTTACAATCCTTCTGCATCTAGTGGCTGAGAAATTACTGACAAGATGCCTTGAAAAAACAAAATGAGTTCACTGCTCCACGGTGAGCGCGAGTGGGGCCTTTCGTGTTGCTATAGAAAAGTATCAAAGGATCCGGTTCAAAACTATGTGCTGGAAGCCTGGAAACGAAGGTTCTTGTATGAGATTTCAGCCTAAACCCCGCGCACACATTACTGCAAAATCTATAAAATATTGAGGACGGTCTGATTTCTACCGTTTATGATTTAGTTTTGATTTAGCTTTGAATGACATAAAATTTACGAGAAAAGTAGACTGATTTCTTATGATAATTACAATAACTACGAACATAATGTATGTGATAGTATAAATATTTTGTTATTATTATATTTCTTGAATTGAGAAGCTAAATGAATTATTAGATGTCAATGTAGCATTGAATATTCTAGAGAATACTGAATGCATATTTTTTTTTGTATATATAGGTTTGAAGATTTTATATGTAAAATAAAATTTTCAAATACAATCATTGAGAAATATGAAATTAATTTAAGATAGAAGCATCCTTAATTGACTTGAGGCACCTCATATATGGTAGACTTTTTCTAATATTTATTGTAATATTTGATATGTGATTTAAATTGGCACTATCAACTATTAATATATTATATATGTGCCTCAATATTATTCTTCCTCACAAGTCAAATTATTTCCGTGAAAACGACGCACAAAAAAAAATCTATTATTTATAAAATTTCATAATTATGAAAAATAATCCATCATTATTTTCATTGTCTAAGTGATGGATCTTATATTGATCCAAAATTTTAATAATTTGAAACATGCTAATTATGTAGAGATGATTTAAACGATCTTAACTAAACTATAAAAATAAAATACACTGTGTAATGTGTAGGGGTGCCTAACGTGGTTAACGACCACGGTTTCGCCCCCTACCGTTATCGTGCCACTTAAAAACGGTACGAAATCGGTATGCCATTTACCGTTCCGTTTATTAAATGAAACAGATTTATGTACCATCAACCGTTCCACTTTAGAAATTACACATAAAACGGTTTGAAATGGGATTGAAACGGTCTAAACGGTATAACCAACTGTGCCACATACCGTTTAGTTTAGAAAACGATATAAAATTTCATGCCACAAACCGTTCCATTTAATATAAACGAAACGGCATAACGTCAAAAATGGTGCCGTTGACACCCCTAGTAATGTGTAATGGGTACTTCTGAAGACCAAGTCCAAATAGATAACAAAACCGGGATTTCATGCCACACATGGTTTAGGAGTCAAACAAAGAGAAAAAAGTGAGATGAAAAAGAAACAGTGGACCAATGCGAATGGGGCACTCTTATCCGTTTTGTCTCGGAGCGAAAGAGGCCACGTGAGTGACGTGACAGTGTTTCCGAACCAAACGAGAAGTTTGGCGCATACGTGTCAAACGAGGAATAAGGCTGGAATATCCTGGAATAGGGTCCGAATTGTGAAGGATATTTTCCGACGCGGATCCGTTGATGCCTGTATTGAGGAATAGAATTGTTACATTTTCACTTTCTGTATAGTAGTGCCAAATTTGCCGCGCTGCCGCTCTATAGCCGCCTATATTGGCTGGTTATAACTGGTTAAACCCGTTGAATATTCTTTTTTGGGTATTTTCAAGGAGGTTCTTTTTATTGATATAACAAAATATGGAGGTGATGGATGAAAATGTACTCACTTAAATCTAAATCGTTCAGTTCAGTTTTGGTTTTTTTTTTTTTTATCTCATAAACCGCATTTGCTTACTATGTTAGGAGGTTTTTTTCAAATTGGCGGTGGGAGACTTTTTTTTTTTGCTCTTGAGCCCATCAATTAAATTTAATCTCACCAAGAGATAGGACCGAGCAAAAAACTCGGTCCTCGTGAGCTAGTTTGAATTTGAATTGGATAAAACTTGATAGCAACTCGAGCTACACCAGCTCAGCAGGTCCATAAGCTGAGTTCGAGTTACCTTCAACTCGCTCAGTCCAACTCGTGAGACTTAACCCAATTCGTTTGATAATGTTATGTGGCTAAATATTGTTATATTCTATAGTGGTTTATTTAAATTATTTGATATGTTATGTGGCTTAATACTGTTATATCTATATTCTATAGTGACTTAAATTACTTTATTTTTCGTTGATGTTAAATACGAGTACCATATGCATTTTAGACATTGTTTAATGTTTATGATGTTTGCGTTTTAGTTCAGGCCATTACGAATCTCAAAGTTTGATATTTAATAACAAGCTAGTTTTCAAGCTACAAACCAACTCGAGTTTCAATGAGTTGAGTTTGAGCTGCAATAAAAACTTGGAATTACCTTGCTGTGATGAGATGAGCCAGCTCGACTTGAGATGAGCCTGAGTTCAAGAAACCCTCAGCTCACTCAGGCTCAGCTCATCTACACCCCTACCAAAAGATGATAGCCACGGTAATAAACAGACATACGCGTGATTTCACATAAATTGTCTAATAGTGAAGAATATCACAATTAGTGTGTAGAGTCATCTTTCAGATGGTTTTCAAGCGGTCCGCTTGTAACGGGATGTGAAATTGAAAATTGTTTCAAACTTCTTTTTATATATACTCTTTAGAAATCGTTTTTGTACGTCTGTAAGTTGTCTTTTGAGTCACACAATTATAGAAAGAAAAATTCTAGGGTTTGAAGAGAAAGGAGACAATCCTATATTGCTAGGAGTAATAGAGAAATATACGCACAATTAAGTAGATTAATTTTTGGAATCGTGAAAGATAACGTTAAGTCCTCGCTTGGATGGTAGTATGGTACCATTGCATACGGAGAGAGCAAGACGCTGGAGAGGATTGCAGCATCACTTTCGAGAAAAATCTAGTCTATTCGATCAACTTCCGCTACGATATATATAATTTTTTGAATTTACGATCCGTAAAACTTGATATGCATATGTTAGCATGAAAACTAACAATATGATTTGCAAGAAATTTCTTCACTCAAATCAAATGAAGAGCTATAGGCTCCGTTTGGATAGGTGTGAGAAGAAGGGAAGAAGTGGGAAGAAATATTGAGAATTGTGTAACTTTGTGAAGAATTTGGATTGTTTATAATTTTTTTTCCTTCTTCCTTCTTTCTACTTCTTCTCAACGCATCCAAACGGAAACATAGCGAACAGTGGTCTTTCTCTCTCTGTAGAAGATTATTGAATTTTATTAAAAATTCCAAATGCTAGAGGTGTTGAAATTAATTTGTTGTGGTGTTTTATATGTTAGATAAAAGTTTCTCGGATATAAACTGAGCGCCTCAGTGAAGTTTTATCCGGGATAAAATTGTGGTTACGGAAAGTGTTGACTTTCAGGGGTAAAATTGGCATACTTCTTAAATGTTTTATCATTGCCGAGCAATTTCACATGTGAGAATAATTCATGTAAAATAAAAAGTTGATCATTCATCCTAATATAACATACCAACGTAAAAACTCTCTATTATGATTATTGTTAATATGATAAAGCGACACATATAATCGATATGAACTTTTAATTCTGGTATATTTTAGAGCAAATTGAATTTATCATTATTCCTTTACAATCATATAACATTTATGGTTACAGTAAGTTTACATGAAAGACTAAAATGTGTTTTTAAAAAAGAAAGGTAGAGATTACCAAGTCCCAATATTTTGAAAACTGAACCGGCCATCGAACGGAAGGCTACTAGATCGAATTAGGGTTTTTTTTTTTGTTAAACTGGAAACAGACATGGCTTCAATTCTTAATTCAATCGGTTCAACCGTCTGGTTCTGGTCGGTATTCAAAATATTGTCAGGTTTTAAGATTCGCAGTAAGAAGTTGACCGTTGTTTTGCTTTATTTTTTTTCATGTGTCTTTTTTTTAAAATCCTATGTCAAAAAAAAAAAAACTTCATGAGAAAATTTTTCTAGCAGTAAGATTGTTCAACGTAGTATATTTTAAATTAAATTATAGTGCCAAAATTTTGGTTAGTAATATTTGAAAATAATACCGGTTAATTTTCATACAACACAATCAATAAGTGGATACATCACTACCTCCAAGTGTTGTCATGATTATTAACTAATCAAGTTAATTAAGTTTTTCAAATAGGGAACTTTTTCATGTTAGTAAATATGTTTACAACTAAATTTTAATATCCTCATATCTGTGATTTATTTCTCTCGTTTGTTGTTGAACTGTCTTCCAATAATAATCATTCCATGCAAAGTTTATTGTTTCTAATGCATGAATATATGTGAAGACAAACAATTTAAATAAGGAAAATTCTGTCATGAGGTCTGATTTTTGAATCGGACTTCGATCACAACCGTTGATGAGTGTTAATGAATTAACCTTTCCTAAAAATGAATGGTTGAGATTAAAATCCGATTCAAAATTAAACCTCATGGCAGAATTTTCCTTTAAATAATGCATTTTATATAATTTGCAAAGAAAACAGACATTATCAGTTACGGTCTTACGGATCTTATTTATGGTTATGGGGAAAAAATCGCAGCAACGTCACAATTGCATATATTTTTTTTTACATTAAGTTTTTACATCACTTTTTAATTTTAAATAATGGTCGCATCAATTTCAATTTCACTATATTTTTAAAAGTATAAGTAAACGTTTGTGATGTATTAGGGGAAATTTACCTTAAATGACTATTTAAAAAAATAAAGCGTGGTCATGCTGAGATTCTAATAATCCTAGTTAATCATAAAGTTCCAACAATTATAGTATTTTATTTTGTTTTCCTCCGATGTCTTTTTCTTTATTGGGGTAAAATAATATAATGCATTCTAATTTGAATATTGTGGTCGTCAAATTGGTTAGGATGAGCGATATATCTTATAGTGTGCTTAGTTTCTTTGTTCATTTGTCATACAATATCTATGAAGATAAAAATTGTGCATCACACAAAAGTAATGATTGTTTGCATTTAATATTTACGTGATGAAGATTAAATGATACGCTATATATGAATTTTAATAAGTTTTATTTTACAACCATGCATTAGTATCTGGCCTCCAAAGGGTGATGATCAGAGGTCCCTGGTAAAAAAAAACTATAGTTCTGATGCATCAGTTATATTAAAATAGTATATATATTTTTTTTTTCAATTTTCTTTTGTCATCCTGCTTGCCAAATTCAAATTTACAAAAAAAAAAAAAGTAGTTTTATGGTTTAGAAATATTGTGTTAAGTTTATGGATGTTTAGAAGAGTTATAATAGCTAGTTTTTTATATTGAAAATGACAAATGTACATCAAATTCTGATTTTATTATTTGTATAACTTAAATTTATGTAATGAAGTAAGAAATAGATGTATTTGAGAATTATTTGGTAGGCATTCTCCTTCGTGTCTCTTCTACTGTTAACAACAAACCCTAGCTAGAACTCAAAAATCTAGCCCAATAAATCCTCTAGTGCACTTTATGAAACAAAATTATGCCTGTGGAGTGTGCACTTGTAGTCTAATTTAATACTGTATCTACACACTACAACAAATGTTCTTGGTGTTTCGGTCATAACTTTTTATCGGTATTTCGTTCAAAATAAAAATTGTTGAAAAGTTTACAACTAGCGCTCCAATTTCACATTACAAACTTTTGATTGATTCTTAGTTTCCGGATACAAGTCCAAATCTTTCTAAATACTCTGAATGGAGGGTGTCTTTGGGGCAATAACGTCAGATATAAAATAATAGTAATCAGTTCAAATTAGATAAGACTCATTCCCATCTCGGATATTAGACACTTATATTGTTGCTTCAATTTATTAAAGAAACATTTGTTCATTCCAATGATGTCCTCACACAGATAGTCACGCTATCAACCTGCCAATATTGTTTTTGGAATGAAAGCCCAAATTCATGCTATGTCACTATGTCAGGATCTTAAATAATAAATATATGTAGCCTATTTAGAGACCAAACCTGGGTTGCAAAATTAAATGTCAAATCTTATCCCAGTTGAGACAAGAGTTGGATGAGTTGAAATATCAGAAGTCTGATTTTGAAATTAAGGAACAAAGATCATCCGCTAATACCATATACAAAATATTAACTTTCTTCAAGTTTCCAGTTTAATCTCATTCATAGCTGTACAATGTTTCTCCAAAAAGGGAAAAAAACACTGAAGTGAGATATTCTGATCGGATAAGACAACATCACTGTCGTTAAAAGAAAAAAGATCTGAGTGCGTAATAAAAATCTGAGGAAGTATTTTCCACACAAGAGCCAAATATCTTACTTCTGCATCTAGACTTGTAAAAGTCGAACTCATTGGTTTGTCAGCACTCACTTGTTTGCCTTTTCAATGACGTGAAAACCTTGCAAATCTGTAATTTTTTGCACAGCATATTTAGGAACTTGATGAGGTTGAACATGATTTTTTATTCATGAATATGCATAAGCATGTGATCTATAAACAATAAATATAATTTAGTTTATGATACTACAAAAATGCCAGGAAGAGGAAATCAGCAATTCAACATTTAGACAACTTTATTCACAGTTTAAATGCTCATATGTATATATCACGAGCTAATATTATACATCATGCTGCTCAAAAAGGGGGAAAAAAAAGGAATATAAGAGAGATAAAGAACAATAATTTCCCTAAAAATCATTGGCCGAAGCAATCTACAAGAACTGACAAGGCAATCTCAGAATCAAGCGTCACAGGTTCAAACGACTTGCTCTTTAAAACCCGGTCCAAAAATGTCTCTCTAAAAGCGGAAACCTCTTGGGCTTTATTGGGTTGGATCTCATTCTCCACTGGGCCTTGCTCACAAGAGAGAACGACGCCTTCTCTCTCTCTAAACCTCGCCATCTCTGTGCTCCAAATGTCGATCAAACCAGACATGTTTTGATTTGTAGAAGATTTCGTTAGTAGAAGAGAAATATTTTGATGTGGAGGTGAGCTTGTTGGGGTTTTATAGAAGGAAGGAGAGAGAGAGAGGCGAAGTTACAAACTTATAATGGAATTAGGTTGGAAGGAGGAAAGCCCACTGGATTCAAGGAAATTGTTTAACCAATTCTATGGAAACAGCCCACTGTTTAAATCTTAGTTTCTTTCTGTCAACATAAATCTAGGAGTTAACTGCCGACAGGGACGCTTTGAGTGACTTGTGTGACATCGTCCCTATTTCTTAATTGAAAAGAATGATTTGGTGTACGCAAGACCTTTCAAAATGATAGAAAAATCATGCTTCTAACTAAGAAGAATTGATGTGAACTCGGTCCACATATGGAAGCGGATTGCTTATAGCAGCTACAAAGGAAGGATACAGAGATATTATAACGATGATTAAAGTTCCACATTTGATAGAAGTACTGCATAAATTTATGCTAATAGCAAGTGAAAATAAAATCATTTTGTTTAATTGTGGCGTTTTTGCAGTAAAAAAAAATGTTACTTTTTCATGGATGATTTTATTCGACATGCAATGAAAGATACGTTCCAGATTCACCTAACATTTTATATCTTCCTTTTTCAATTGTTTTGAGAAACTATAATTTTGTTCCGTCTAGTAGTAATCGCACATGCCCACCAATGTGTGGACAAATTTTTATTTAAAAATTATTAGAACTATTTATTTCCTTAACCAATGACTAATAAGTATATAATAATTAAATTGCAACTAAACAGGTTTTTCCTCAAAATAAAATAATTTTGTTAGATTGTTTGTGGAATCCCATGTATTAAATTAAAAAAGTTCAAAATTTTCGAGGCAAAGACAAAAGCTCCTCCAATCCAAATTGGACCAGGTTTAGGCAGAAGTTTTCAATTTTTCTTTTCATTTTCCTTTTTTTTTTCTTTAATGTTAAGAGATCCTACTTTCTGATGGTTTTGTATCCTTCTGTGGGCCTAAAGAAAAAGGCCCTTTCTCAGTTGTCAAGATTCCTGGCCCACAGGCTATAAAATCAGCTGCCACCGTCTTTACTTTATCTTTCCAAGTGATGAAAGGTAGGAGAAACCTTTTTGACTTCTACTTGACTATGACTTTTCTATAATTAACACATTATACATATTATATTGGGCAAATTTAATCAAATCTATCTTTCTATCTGGTATGTGACCACCATAACATGATGTTGATTATGTGCAAGTCACTTCTGAAACTAGTGACGTGTAAAGTACAAAGAAGTCTCTCACGCATACCTAATTGTAATTTGGTGTATCCTATTCAATGGTCTTGCTATGATGTGTCTGCAAGCAGACTTATAATAATTTGAAATTTGACTAATTCAAGCATGCGTTCTGAAATCTGCAAGAAAAAACAAAAGCTATGATAATATTTGCCCATTCATGCCTCATCGAAACTCGCAATCTAAAAACAAACAAACAGCAGCACACTACATGGTACTTTTGCATGCAATCCACACTGTGCATAAGTATTTTTAATTTGTTTGAAGTCTGAAGATAGAATCCATATGCCAACTCGGCCTTCCTAGAGAAATTTCTAAGTTTGGAGCCTTTGGTGCCATCTTGTTAGTAGTGTTTTCAAGGGAGAGAGAAATTTTATCTGCATTGCGTCCCTCCTTTGAAGCTCTATTTGCATGGTCAGGCCTTCCTTCTTCTAGTGCCTTCATTATTAAACAAAATTTTGGTTCCAGATCATCAAAATCTAGCTAGGAGAACTAAATGGTGAATCGTATATACCTAGTTCATGAAATTAATCAATAATTACTTAATTGGAAAGTAAGTGAGCCAATCAAGATAGCAGCAACAACTATTTAGTGTTAATAAAATTAAAAGGAGTTTGGTTGAAACTCAAGCTAGCTAACAACCAAAAAGAGAAAATTGAACAGCTACCTGTTTTTCTTTTGAGAATGATCTCGTGATTTGCTTGCTAGGGTGCAATAATTCAGCCACGTCCACCAAGGGATTCAACCTATGAATAAGATGCAAATTAATTAGGAAGGATTAGTAGGTTCTATTATTTTATAAACATATATAATATATTATATACCAGTGGTAATTGATTCATAAATTTGGGTTATTTACGGTGCTTCTTGACAGTAATTGGATATATTTTTACTTGTTCGATTCGAGACAGATATATTCTAGCTACATGCAATTATTTTTGGGTAATGATATTTATGACACATTTCTTGTCCTATGCAAATGTTAGCTTCTATTGGTGATACCATCTGTTGTGTTGGAGAGAGACAGTGGCACAGAACAATTAAGGGACCCATCAATGCATCAAGGCGTTTAATTCTCTCCAGCCATCATTTTCTGGTTTTGTTGTGACGCATCTGTTTTAAATTTTGCAAACTGGCGGTTTCAGTCTCTAGGTTTTATTTCTCAAAATGAACTAAAAAACAGTCTGTCTTTTGAATTTTAATTTAAGCTGACCATGGCTCATTAAATTATTGTCAAGTACATGCATGTGCACTTGGAGAATAAATAAATTAAAAATGCTCAAAGGAAAAAAAAAAAGTAAGCGAGATACCTCGATTCTCAAGCAAATTAAGACAATACATGTGGAATTTCTCAAACCACAAAACCATAAATTAATTTGTAGAAACTAAAAAAAAGGATGATCATAACTTATTTACTCGACCAAGTTCATGCATGCAACAGGATTAATAATATATATCTACTAATTATAGATTTGGTTCATGAATGACTACAAAAACAAAAGTTCATGGTAAGGGACTTTGTTTCCTTTTGTTATTGGTATTATGGTACATGATATAAGTCTAATGTAACTCTCAATCATTGATTAAATTCTTATATTTCTGTTGAATATATCCAGTGCAATTGGTGCCGACTTTTCACTATTAATTTTGAATACATAAATTCAAGTTATTGATGACAACTCCAATTTTAAATGAGGTAGTCTAAAATCAGCCATCATCCGCGATTATATCTCAACTTTTGATGTTCTAATGGCTAATCCGAACCGTCCAATGTGTTCTTCATATTGAAATCTCATTGGAGACTAAATTCTACAATTTTCTGAGTTTGTTTACTATTTTTTTGAGATTTTTAAAAATCATTGTTATTGAAAGGTTCAGAATTGTTTAGATTAAGAATTTTGTAAATTACCAAAAAAAATACGAAAAAAATTTCAGAAAAATATAAAATTTGATCTCTAACGATATTTTAATATAGAGAACACATTGAACGGTTCAGATCGACTATTAGATTCTCGAAAATTAATATTTCATCGTAGCTGACGGTCTTATCCGCTAGTCGCGACTGATTTTAGTCTACCTCATTTTAACTTCAGTGGTTCAGAGATATTAAGGAGAAAGTTATATTAGAGAACCCATTTTAACACACACACATACACTGAAGTATAGATTTTTCATGGTAAGGCGAAGTATAAAAGCGTGTAAATTTTCTCAGGAAACTCTCCCAAGTAATGAAACAGAAATTAACAAAAAAACATAGGTGCAGTTGGCACATGGACGAAAGATCCTAAAAGGTTTACCATATATATAGAAGCATCTACTGGCATAGCATAAAGGCTGAGTTCGTACACAGTGAAACAGTAAAAACATCATGTGCAATTTGTTTCCCTTTAAGCAATCAACTTTACGATAAAAACTCACACTCCACAGTAAGTTCATAAACAGTAACTATCTTTAAATTTACAATGACAAAGAATTCTTCTTAGTTTTGTCATCTCCCCATCTCTCTCTCTCTATTCCTTTTTGTGTTGTTTTTTGTTGGTAAATATTCTAACTCATTCTTTTGAATGGGTGAATATATTCGATCTTCAGTGTGTATTTATTTTTTTATTTATTTTTATTTTTCTTTTGGAGGAGGAGGTGGTGGAATCCCTTCTCGTAAATTTTCATCTTGGAAAAAAGTTATTGACAGAGGATGCCAAATTGATTAAACACACACACTCTCTCTCTCGTCCTCCCTCCCAGCCCACTAGCTATGTTGTAAATTTATACGTATTTAATAACTTGAGTTAAATTATATTCTAGACTTTTTTTAACATTATAAATTAAAGCTAATTTTTATGCTTCTGTAATAGCAGCAATTACATATTTTATGTTTTATTTCTGATGATATGAAGGACCATACGAAAAGCAAATACAGCCTGAAGAATTCTAATTTAGATGAAGTACAATTTAGCATTCTATTTAAATAAGATTGTTTAAGGGATATTGGTATTTGGTAGTAATGCACATTATTGTATTATTTAAATTTAATCAAACTATCTGGAGTTTGAAACTAAGCACATTTTGGCAAGTCAATCAAATAACATGCTTACATGCACTTAATTACACAAGGCAACATCTGTGTTACTTATCTACTATGTGAACACAACTTCGTCAATATTCAGTACCGAATCTAACCTGACTGTATCTACTACGATAATTAAGATTAACTAGATGAGGGGTAGGCGGCTTCGCCGCCATTTGATAAATTTTGATGGCTAAATCTATCAATATATAAAGAAATATATGTTTCCAATATATCTATTTTATATTTACTTTATATATAAAAAACTATCTTAGATGATTGGTACAATTATTTTTAATATATTTAATCAAAAAAATATTTTTAATTAAAAGTCAATGGAATCATGGCTTTTAATTAAGAAGGGTAAACTTCTAGAATATATTCAGATTGATCGATCAACGAAAATTGGAGGGCTCAGATTGCATGTCGTATGAGGGAATAAATATTTTTTTCCTATAGGTTAGACATGAACTACTTTAGACTTCCAAATATATCTACCTTAGATTTCCAAATATATTTAACTTTTAAACTATTTTTAATTTATATAAATAACAGTGTAAAAAAAATTAACTCTATTTTGACCGATATTTCAAGTTTAAATATCGGCCTATCTTAGATTAAACAAGAAAGGAATGGTAATGGAAGTAGACAAACCTAGTGCACTTGGACGGTGGTAGTGGCCTGGAGAAGGAAGTGTTGATACCACCAGAGTAATCACATGTAAGTCCAGTTTCAGTTGCCTCCACTTCCCTGAAACTTATCCCTGCTGCTCCCATCTCTGTCTGCCCTTGTAGTTGTCCTGCACCATCTCCATTTCACCACCCATTGTTTCAAACTTTATATTACTGTTAATGCCAACATTGAAGTTCTAAGGGAAGATAAACTTTATTTCTTCCTGTTATACTTAATCAGCACATTATTTGCTTAGATGTCATAAATCATTATTCAAGGACAGAATTAATTACTAGCAAAAGTTTATCTGGTTAATTTGTGCAGTAATTAGTTTTGTGTTATAATCATACTTGCTGACTTGATTAATTTGTTAGGTCATTAATTGCTTGTACTTTGCACTTTTTTTGTTTGTTAAGTGTCAAAATTACATATCATATATGAATACGTCAATACTTAAGGAGAAATCAAACTTCTATTTGCACGTACGTGCTGGTCAAGTACAAGAATATAACTTATAGTGAAACTCAAATAAAGAGGCGATACTTTAAATTAAAATTAATAGTCTATTTTATATGATATTAATATGTGCATAAAAATTAAACATATGATTATATTTGTCTTAGTTTATTCAAGTTTTAATGCGCACTCTTACGCTTTAGATAAGATATATTAGTTAACTAAATGTATCTGTAACAGGTATGATGATGCACGTCCAACTGAAATGTGAAAGTTTTGTATGTTCAACGAGCTAGATGTTCTGAATTTTAATTACCATTGTACCAATACATTGTATCCATGATTAAAAACAAATTAGAGAAACATTGTTTAGGAAAAGTTCGAAAACTAAAAGATAAATTTATGTAATTATTGTGTACCTGAAGCCCTATCCGTGCTCTTCACTGTTCTATACATCTGTGACAAAAACAAAAACTCAAAACTGTTTAAGACAAAGGAAAAAACTAAGATCCAAGCTAGAGTTATGCTCAACAGATGCCACTTTGTCTCACATATTTGTACGTATTACTAGAAACTTCAAATTTAGCCCAGCCCAAATAAAATTAGAAGTTTAAACCCTATGTACCTAGGAAGAAGATAGATCTAGAAGTACTTGATAGTAGCGAGACAAAGGGTATAAAACAAAGTGGAGAGAAATGAGTTCAATAGCTAAATCATTTTCAATTATTCTTTTTGCTTGGAGTTTGATTTTACTTTTCTATTCTCGTTGTACCTGAAGATGGCTTTTTATGTGCGCTAGAGTTAGGTCCTTCACATTCATCAACTCCAATACTGATTTTGGTGTGGCTCCTACAAAGCAGCAAATCAAAATTAGAAGTTTCCATAACTAATTATAAATATCTAATCAGATAAGAACAACTTTTATGAAAAATGAATGTGTCATCTATAGTTCTATACAATAATAATGTATATTTTCTCTTAAAAATGGTTAATGCAACCACCATATGCATAATGTATTAATATTACTAACAATAAATCTAGATGTTTACACAATGGCAAGTGTCGTGCACGAAAAATTCAATTTGAAGGAGCCAAAGTTTTCATTTTCACATATAAGCATGCACAAATAACAGTAGCTTGGCAAAGAATTAAAGAGCACTATGGATGCATCCAAGAATTAAATTCAAGAGGCTCTGAGAAGCAACAAGAAAAGAAAGAACCAAATCTAAAATCACATGCAGTTCAAACAGGAGTATCAAATTATAAGTTTATAACCTTAAAAGTCATGTAAAAAAAAAATCCTGGATCCTTAAAATTGTGCTTGTTATTAACGAAACATGAGTATGATTAAATAAAAAAAAATTTCAGAGTATGGTTGAGTTATTTATATTCATCGAATCCTTCTGAAAAGATGAATTCAAATTAAAACATCGCGAGGACAAAATTTTCTTACTCTCATGGCCACCAAGGAGTTGCACCGCATGAACAAAGCGAGCATGAAGTGCAGTGGTCCATCTCATCCTCGGCGCTCTGATGCTCCTCTTGCCTCCTTTCCCTGACCTTGAACTCTTCTTGAATTTGTAGATCCTGGGCCTTTGATCTTGATTATCATAAAAATTATTCCCTGAAAGATCCACCATACCCGACTTACTGTGCACGGGATCTGGCATAGATGTGTTGAGAGTAAGACTGAGTGTCGGTTCGTTGTTGCTAGTGTTTTGGCTGGTGTTACTGCTGCTACTGCTTGGCGAATCGGCTATGGGTTCATGATCCAAGAAAAAAGCTTTTCTCATGGATGCATTTGTGGAGATGGATGTTGCTGGTGGGCTTATTTGGAGAGAGAGATCAGGGTTTCTTGGGATGCATGGATTGAGGATTTGTAAATTTATCTGTTTTGGCAATGTAATGTTAGTATGCATGATTGAAGGAAGAGTTGTGGAGGCTAAGAAGAGAAATGGAGAGAAGGTTGAGTAGTATAGAGATGAATTTTGGGGTTGAGGAGACAGACAGGGAGGAAAAGGGGAAAGTCAGAAGGGGGCAGGAAAAGAGAAAAGGAAGAGAGGCTGGAATGATGGAATATTGGAGAAAAAGAGATGAAAAGGAAAGGCGATTGATGGAGGGATGAATGTAGAGTGAGTGATTATTAGGTCATGAGTGGCTTATCATTTGTATCGAGGGGATGTACTTATGGCGTATTAAATGAGTACGAGCTACAAAGTAAACAGATTTTTCGGTTCTTTGTTTCACATTTGTTGTATCTTGTTGTGCTACAAATCGTTGAATGATGGATTTAGACTATATAGAGAGATCTGTTTTGGGTAACTCTGTCATTAACTTGAGATGTCATAAGGTTAAGAGATATCTAATAAGAGAGGACTCAGACTCAGAGAATCGAGGAAAAACATATTTCTCCTCTCCAGTAGCTTCTTATAATGGAGATATATTTCACACCTTGTTTGTTTTTGGAATAATTCCCATACCCAGTGTCACATCACCAATATTTCCTACATGATTTTGATCGAACTTTTTGGGAAAATAAATATTCAAAATTCCGATAATCAATTTAGAAGTAGAAGACAACAAAACGTGCGACAAACCATCAATAACTATGTTCACTTAAAATAAAAAAGTATCCTTTTCATTTTCATGGAAGAAAATTGGATTCTATAGTAAATTTGAGTGTTTATTCAACTGAAGTCATAGAAAAATTGTGCATTTTGCATTTTGACAACTTGCAATATATAATTTATAATAATTTAAAAATGTTCAATTCAGTAATTTATTAAAATGTGTATTTTAGTTGACAGAATTGTTCGTTGGCCGGCCTGGAGAATTAATGGTCCAATTTGAAAGTTTGAAGAATGTAATTTGAAGTCTAAATTAACAGTTATTGACAGTAATCATTTTTAACTTAAAATATAAACAGGTTTTTCTTAAATTTAATAAATATGCTTGGATTGAATGAAATGAATTAATCGATTCACTGCAAATCAAAGTGCATATATCCTTTCTCACAAGCATCCTTATTCCTAACTATTTAATGTATGTTTTATTGAGAAAGTTTAATATGCACCATAGTGCATAGGGGTTTTTATGCACTCCGAACTTTTTCGAAGGTATTTTTGTAAATTAACAAATTTATTTTAACCAATCTAATCTACATATTGAAATCTCATAGCAAACCAAATTTTACAATTTTTGAAATTCTATTAATATTTTTTTTTATTTTTTTAAAACATGCCATTTTTGGAATGTTATACTATTTACAACATTAAAAAAATGACATATTTTAAAAAATTCGAAAAAATATTAATAAAATCTAAAAAATTGTAAATTTTGGTTTTCTATGAGATTTCAATATGTAGATTAGATTAGTTAAATTAGATTTGTCAATTTATAAAAATATCTCTGAAAAAATCTACGGTGTATAGAAAGTCCTATACACTACAGTACATATTAAACTTTCTCATGTTTTATTTACCTATATAAATAATGGAGAACATAATTATAGCTTGCATATTATATTTAGACAATTTTGAAGCTCCATGTCAACAACGAAAACTTAATTACGTGTTAAACGCATACCTCTATATTAAATGACTGATTGGGTAAGATTTGGAGACGGAAGTCACCGCGCTCGCAGTGAAAACAAAAGGCAAAATAGAAATAATAGTGATGGGTATCATATGTGGATAACACTGTAGCAATTGCAATAGCAATATTCCAATGCAATGGACATGAATGAATTATGAAGCATGAATAAGTGTACGTAAGTTACTACGTAGCAATATAGGGACTACACAGAGACCTACTGAACAGTGAGATGGCAGTATTGTTGATCGCTGCGCAAGGGTATCTCTCTCGCAACTCGCAAGTGAGGATATAATTAATGTGTCTTTTTTCACTGTCTCCTTTTTGAAGTGAGAAAAGGGATGATGGTTTATGGGACAAGCTATTGGTAGCTACTCGTAACTGATAGAGTGATAGGTGAGTTCATGACTCACGACTCACGAGCAAGCTAGATACGTGTCTATACTACATATTTTGTTAAAATATTAATTGAAGATGTTTATGGCGGGTCAGATTTTCTTTAATTCCAATTCGTGGGCATAATTATTATAACTAAATTAATTACAAGATACGAAGAACAAGAATAAAAAATAAAATATAGAACCGTGACGGCCAAATCTAAGCACAAGTCTAGACTCGTTCATTCACTCAAATTTACAAGGGGGGGGGACATATTTTACGACTTTTGATGAAGTATCAAATTATAATTTTATAAAATTTGAAACAAAATAAATTTATAATATTTTTTATTTGATTTGAGAAAGTAGTATCAATGTTGGAGAAATAAGTCGTCATCAATATATAAATCCTACTTTTCACCTGTCAAGCCACCTGCTGGAGATTATATAATGTATCATTATAAAGGTATGTAATATAATGTATCATTGTAGAGGTATATCTTTACATAATATTATTTAAGCATCTTAGATCAATCACATATAATTTTTTATATAGTATCTAAGAATCATCTTGGCCAAGAATATATATATATATATATCCAAAAGCTCCCTTAAAATAAAATACACCTATGGTGGCCTATTTTATTTTTAAAATAATGATGTCATGTTACGTTGGCGCCTCTAAACCATACCTATATATGTGGCAACGTACAATTCAATTCGTCGCGTCAAAAGCAAACTTGAAGCAGTAAATGTAATTAGCATGGGCCTGCTACAGAACGCAGATTGTCCTCCGGACCTCCTATATTGATGCTAGCTTATTATTATTATTTTGGAATAACTTTGATAATAGAGCAAAATTGATGCTTTGATAATAGAGCAGAGACTGAGGGGCAGAAAGGGCAGAAGGGGACGAACGCAACAGTGCCTAGACGCAGCTTTTATCTACCCTTCTCTCTCTTTGTCGCTCTCTCTCTCTAGATTTGATGCTTCCATCTTGCCTCTGGTGGGATCTGAATATCCGCTGTATCATTTCTGGCGTGTACATTTCACATATTCAACATCTAAATCAATGACAAGAATAAAGAGAAGACTGAGTTTTTCTTTAATTTAAAAAAATCAAAACGGAAAATTAATTTTAATAACATTGCAATCAAGTACTGTCTAGTGTGTATATTTTAGAATTGTGTTACATATATGTATTGTATAATTAGAGCTGTCAAACGTGGTAAGTGGGAGCGGAACACGTCGTTTCATTTGCCGTTCCGTTAAGGACCACGATACAAGATTTCATTTTGTTAACCATTTCGTTTTCGAAACGACACAAAATTCAGTTCCGTTATTTGTTCCACTTAAAAAATTACACATAAAACGGTTTGAAAAGAGACGAAACGGCACTATTCCTTGTTCCGTTTATCATTTCATTATTGAAACGAAATAAAAACTGGTGCCATTATTTGTTTCGTTTCGGTTATACAGAACTGCAGAACGCGGTAAACGATAGAATTGACAGCCCTATATGTAATATCATTCATGCATGGCGATACGTTTTTCGTTTTTATGTTATGAACATTCATTCATGGTAATGAGTGATCGATGTTTATATATATATATATATATATAGAGAGAGAGAGAGAGGGAGAGAGAGAAATGCTATGGTGCATCGCGATGTATTAAGGCTTTTGTACATCACGATCATATTTGCCGATAGTTTTACAAATTGAAAATCTAACTAAACAAATTCAATCTATATATTGAAATCTCATTACAAACTAAATTTTATATTTTTTGGAATTTTTTTACTATTTTTTTCGATTTTTTTTAAAACCTGCCATTTTTAGAATTTTCTTATTATTAATTGGTTTCCGAAAAAGGAAAGTTTTAGAAAATTCGAAAAAAATAGTAAAAAAAATTAAAAAAATATAAAATTTGGTTTCTAATGATATTTTAATATGTAAATTGGATTAGTTTAATTAGATTTGTCAATTTATAAAACGGTTGACGGATAATGATCGCAATGTACAAAAACCTCAATACATCGCGATGCACCATAGCATATCTCTATATATATATATAATATTTACATGTGGGATTCTTTTTTGGTTGGAAGTTAAATGAAATCTCTATTTATATTGGATATAATATATATTGTAATTGAGCATGTTGTTGCGTAGTAGACAATAAAAATTCCGACTAGGATTAAAAATATATATCTCAACAAGATATACATTAATTCTGAGACTGGTAAACAGAATAGTTGTAGCGCACTGATATATGATCCAACTACAGAGAAACAAACACAAGAGAGCCAGCCAAATCAGTGGAAGCTTAGGGCGGTGCTGAGTGCTGACGGATGAAATAAGAGAGGAATAGAAATATAGAATAGAGTGACAGAGTGAGGCTCGGCCTGGTCTGGCGAGGAGCGTGGTACAGCACGTGAGCTGGACGTAGGAGAAAAAAAGAAGAAGAGGGTCCAACCGTCCAAGGGAAGGGACCAAGGGGTAAAAGAAAAGAAAAGAAAAGAAAAAAGATAGTATCATTCATCGTCTCATCGATGCATTATGAATGGATTGATTCATTGGAGGAGTCGATCGGGAGGCAGCATAATTATTAGGTGAACGGTCTAAAGCCTGTCGCCTCTGCCCCACCATTAACCGCCTCTTCCGCTCCCTCCCTAAGTCCCTCTCCTTGGTCCTCTGCTCTTCTCGCTTTTTTAGTTTTTTCCTTCCTTCTCATCCTAAAACTATGCCAAGTTAATTGCCAACGTATGTGGGCCTCTCCCTAACCCTCTAAACTAAAGCTACTACATCTTTTTTTCCTTTTTCTTTTCTTTTCTTTTCTGTGTGTGAATTATAAAAGGTTGAATGGGGGAACTCTCGCGTGTAGTGTACTACTTAACCTTCTAATATCTGAAACACTGTCACGGCCATGCAACGAATATATATATCAATTTAATAGATTATTAAATGGAAATTTCCTCTATCAGGATGTGATCACTGATCAGGGACTGCTGTATTGTATATGTTGGAATGGGGAAATGCCATCATTTTATTTTATTTTCCCACAATTTAATTTGAGCAAATTCTTTTAACAAATTTGTCATTTATTTTTGCATTAGAACCCTATAATATTCCGCATAATGTTCCACTCTTGAACCCGTTCTTAAATTTAAAGTTATTTTCATATAAGATATTTTATAAAATATAACACATCGGATCCCAACATTGAATTTTATTGCTCCCCTACTAGGTGTGATACGTGATATTACTTATTTATCCGGAAGACATGCATTCTTTCGTGGAATTGCTTATCATTATCTCCTCATTCCCATCTAGCGTTTTCATTAATTATCTGTTATCCGTTTTATATTTTTATTTTCAGAAAATTGTCCAATGTCCCCATTAATTATGCATTTTAATTTTTATCTAGTCCTCATTACTTGTCATCCAGTGCCTATTTGTTCCTCCTCTGATGTTCTCCTTGACACCTACTCATTTTTTTATTCGGACAATTAACCTTTTTATTAATTTCCAATTAATTTTTTTTCCAAAACAATTAATTAGTATTTTTTGTTAATTGTCCTAATTTTGTGAACTAATTGTTTTAGTTCTGTAAACTAATTGTCCTAGTTTTTAAAACTAAGATAATTAGTAAAATTATTTTTTTCCATAACAGTTAGTATTTTTTTAATTAATTGTTCTAGTTCGTAAATCAATTGTCTTGGTTCTATAAACGACTTGTTCTAGTTTACATAAGGACAATTATAAATTAAATTTTCAGGACGATTAATTTTTGCCCTAGCATTAAAAAGACTTGAATTTGGAATGGGGGTGATGAACAGTAATGAATACTTCACCCCCCCCCCGTTGGATGCCGTCCGATTTGAATGGATGGCTGTGATTTGAGCTGCACGTTTCCCCAAATTTGGGCCAGCGACTGCATGTTCAATTCGTATTGGTGTATGGGAGGAAATAGTCCATTTACTGAATGGCATGTGGGGTCCGGATTAGAATTGTTATTGTGCTCTATTTACTCATGCTATTCTGTGTGTATGGATATTTTTATGTTTCCATTTTGGGCCTGTGTGGGCTGCCTTATTTTTTACTAATTTTCCTACTTTTCTAAACTAATTGTCCTAAAAAATCAAAAGAGAAAATAAAGGTTAGTTAAACTAGCAAACACAGTAACAAGTGGCAAAAATTTACTTTTTGCAAAAAAAAAAAAAAGATCAAGTGCCAATCTGAGAGGTAATAGCAAAATACAATTTCTAATACAAGAGGACTTCTCAAATGAAACTTTGCACTAATTTTACTATTTTTCTAAACTAATTGTTCTGATTTTATAAACTAATTGTCATAAACTAAGACAATTAGTAAATAATTTTTTAAAAAAAATTATTTTTTTCCCATGACAGTTTGTATTTTTTTTTATCAATTGTCATAATTTTGTAAACTAATCCTCGTTTGGTAAACTAATTGTTTTGGTTTGGTAAAATAATTTTCAAGACAATCAATTTTTTTTCTCAAGACAGTTAACAGTTTTTACTAATTATCTTACTTTTCTAAACTAATTGTCTACTGATTGTCATAGTTTTTATATTGTTTGTTTTTGAATTTCATTATGATATCAAGTATAATTGTGCTTATATATATTTTAGTTGTCCTGATTTTATGCGCGGTGGAGTTCCAAGGAGATGGGAGAGAGAGAGAAGCGTAAGCAACATGAGCAAAAGAGGTGAGGGAATCAGGTTGGAAGGAGATTGGTAGACACGCTGGATGTAGGGATGAGATTCCAGAAGGAGAAAGAATGATTGCATCGGACAAGTATTCCAAAAATAAATAAAGAAAACACGTGTCTAATAAATGATGGGATGATGGATTTTGGAGATGATCCTTATATTTTTTCATGAGAAATTGTTTCGAGTCAAAGATGATTGAACGAGTGAGGAAATGAGGAAATGAGAGGCGAAATAATTATAGTGGTTTGTATATATTTTTTGTAAGTTTTGAATTTTATCTTACTAGTTATATGTTCATAGGTTACCATGGTAGAGGACCACGCAGTTTATGTGTTATTCAATCAATTTTGACAAATATGCTCACAAGCATCTCAATGAACTAAATATCACACTCGTGCTTTCAACAAAACAATGAAACATACTTTTTTTTCCGCATAAAAAAGATGTATTCATCTTAAACAAAACTTTAATATCATATTTGTTCGTTAAAAAAAAATGATTTACTCTTCGAAACAACCCATTTCAAGATTAACCTTATTAGAGAAACCAACTTAATTTTTAATTGTTCTCATTGCTACTTCTAATTTAGTTGTCATGGAAAGCAATTTTCCTTCCCATATAATTTTTTCCAACGATTTTTGTGAGGAATCAATAATTTCATAAAATAAATAAAAAATAATAACAATCATCTGCAGTTTTGTCATCCCTTATCATCGCTAAACACAAAGTGAACACATAAAATAGACAAGGTAAACATATAGATAATCAAAGTAAACACATACAAACAAATAAGTGTTGTCATCTCTTGTTTAGATTTTTATATGCATATTCAATTTATTTTTAGTGAACTTATTTGTTTGTATGTGTTCACTTTGATCCTTTTATATGTTCATCTTGTTTGTTTTATGTGTTCACTTTCTGTTTAACGATGGCAAAACTGTAGATGATAATAATCAATTTCCAAAATCAATTCCTCAACAAGTTCAGAGTTTTACAAATAAGGGAAGACGATATTGTATAATTAATTAAGGCAATTACTACTTACCATCCATTTTTTTGTCATCACCGTCATCCACAAGATCAGCGCCCTTCATTTTTTCGCGCGTCTCCATCGGATCGCCTAACTCCATCGCGTCTCTCCTCCCCTCCCCTCCCCTCCACTCTCTTTCATTTTTCCGCGCCTCCTCCCACCTCTCCCCTCTCTTCTTTTTTTTCGCGCCTACCTCTCCTCTGTCTTGCTTCTCTCCTCTTCCTTCCTTCTTTCCTCTTTTTCGACTCATTTCTTCTTTTCAATTATGTTGGATACCTGTTCAATTTATTTGTTATAGATGTTCAATTTAGTTGTTAAACATGTTATACGAGTTAACATGTTTGTTACATCTGTTCATTTTATTTGTTATAACTGTTCAATTTATTTGTCATTTCTGTTCAGTTTATTTGCTCACTTTTATTTTTCGTATGAATCCACATTATTTGTTACATCTATTCAGTTTTTGTGTTATAACTGTTCAATTTATTTGTCATTTCTGTTCAATTTATTTGTTATATCTATTCAATTTATGTACACTATTTATTTTTGTATACGAGTTAACATGTTTGTTACATCTGTTCATTTTATTTGTTATAACTGTTCAATTCATTTATCATTTCTGTTCAGTTTATTTGCTCACTTTTATATTTCGTATGAATCCATATTATTTGTTACATCTGTTCAGTTTATGTGTTATAACTGTTCAATTTATTTGTCATTTCTGTTCAGTTTATTTGCTCACATTTATCCTTTTTTTATGAGTCCGCATTATTTGTCATATATGTTCAGTTTATTTGTATAACTGTTCAATTTATTTGTCGTTTCTGTTCAATTTATTTGCTCACTTTTACTTTCTTTTTTTATGAGTCCAAATTGTTTTTTATATATTTTTAGTTTATTTTGCTATTTATGTTCAACTAGTTGTTATATCTGTTCAGTTTAAGAAAGCAGTATAAAGTGTGAGGGAGAGGAAGAAGAAATAGAACACCAGGGAGAAAGGAGGGGCAGAAAGGAGGAATGGCAAGGAAGGTAGGCGTGTTAGGAAGGAAGAGGCGCGAGGGAGGAAAGACTCGTGAGGGAAAGAGAACGCGTGAGGGAGGGAGAGGCGTCTCCAGAGGCGCGCGGAAAAAAAAAATCGGAAGTTGGAAGGAAGGGGAGTGTTGGATGACGCGGATGATTATTTTATGGATGACGCTTATCACTCCCGATTAATTAATAACTAAACTGTTTGCAATTTGGAGGAAAATGCATGTAATTTTGAGTTGGGGTTTCACAAGTCACAACTCACAAGAAGGCGAAATCCTGAGAAACTAACATGGGGAAAAGCCGAAAAGACTTCAACTGCGTCGACCAAGCCTATAAATTTAACTCTCTTAATGGACCTAAGTTGGTTGGAGCTCTAAACTAGGCCCATCTCATGAATTGATCTTCGGTCGTACTCTCTTACTCCTTTCTAAAAAGAGAAGGTTAAAAAAAGGAGAGACCAAAACCAACCAAATCAGAGTATCAGACCCAGACCAGAATTAGACGAAGGCGGAGATCACCAATTCACCACCGCATATAACAAACAGCCGGAGAAGAGGCGACAACTGAAAGAAGGAAGATCAGATGACGCTGTTCCACTTCGTCAACTGTGCTCTCCTCACCTTCGGACCTCATGTCGTCTACTACTCCGCCACTCCTCTGTAAATCTCTCTCTCTCTCTCCATCCTCCAATTGATCTCCTTCTTCTGAGTTATTCGTCTTCCGAAACTCAATTGTTTTAATCTCTCTTTAATCTCTTTGCTTCAGATCTGGAACTAGGCATTTAGCTTTCATTATCTAGTTCGCTCTTGTCAATATAGCTTTAATTTCTAGTTGCTGATTTGATTTTACTTGTAGATCGGAGTATGACACTATGGGGACTTCTATAAAAGCTGCAGTTGTGTATCTTGTAACTGCTTTAATCAAGGTTGGTATTGGTATTGATATTGAGTATCGACTAATGAAAGGGTAGAAATGAGCATGATCAGGTCTCCCTTATGTACAATATGTACCAATTGTGCTATTGTACAAAAATCTGGCACTTATGCTACATCTCAAATTTTTCAGCTCGTTTGCCTTGCAACATTTCTTAAGGTCCCGGAAAATGAAGGTTTTGACCCATATCAGGTACTTGTTCAACAACCTTTATTTCTTCCTTTTTGTACTCTTGTGTCTTCTTCTGCATTGTGTCAAAGCATAATTGTGCAAAACAAGACAAATGGTGATGTGCCTGCCAAACAAAGAAAAACACTTAACATAAGCTCATAAAACAAGAATTATGCTATCTTTGTGCTCCCTTCGACATGCGATTCTCGTGGAAGAAATGAAGAGAGAGTGGCGTCATTATTATTTTCATGCCTTATAGGCTCGGAAGGATGGCTTTGTTCTGTAGGGTATTTAGCGGTGGAGTCACAAAAGATGGAAAGATCAAATAACTCCACTGACTTCTACAAATTACCTTTGCAAGTATAGAAAATTAGTCAAATTCTTTTTTCTCCAGCTCTTTGAAATTGATATTATTGATCCCAATGTAAAGAACTTCTCCCTCTTCCACCATGAGTATTCAAAGATGAAGATGTGAAGTGATAGGATATATTAGAAAATTGAGATGCGCTTATGTTCTGTTGGGACACATGAAATTATCCATATTGTATAGCCATAATTAATTAATTTATTTATTTATTTCCAGGAAGTGATGAAAGTACTGATTGGCCTCGTAGATGTAGCTGGCCTTTATTTCGCACTGACACAGCTGACCCACAGAAATATTTCTCAAAACCACAAGTTCCAGGCTGTCGGTTTGGGTATAATCTATAACCACAATATCTAGATTGCTACCATGATAACTAATATCATGTAGGATAGTATAATTTCTGCACTTAACTATTGCAGTTGGTTCATTTTCCCAAAATAAATTCCTTTCAGTCATTCTTTTCAGTTAGTACATTTGGTTTGATCAGTGCCAGAATTCTTTGGAATTCTGCTTCTTATTTTTGCATTGTTCTAAGTGGCACTTGTATTTGGAATACTTTCTATTTACCAGTAGACAACGATCGCCATTACCCATTAGAACTTGGTTGCTCTAGAAACTTTGTGGGCCTTTCAAAGTCCATGATTGAAATAGATTATGAGTAAGACAGAAGGAACCCAGAATTCAGGTGCTGGTTCACCCAACTCTGATATTTTGGATGTCAGATTGAACCAAAGGAATTTTGATGGCCAAATGGACTTCATCATTGATGTATCTGTATATCGAACTGTATCATTGCAGGTTGGGCTTTTGCCGATTCGGTATTACACCGACTTGCACCTCTCTGGATTGGGGCAAGAGGATTGGAATTCACATGGGAATATATATTCCAAGGCCTTGAAGCCAATGCAAACCTTGTAAGTATTACTTCACTAATAACAAATGTGATTTCTTAAACTCCTTACAACTGGCATTGACACATCTGTATCTGCGATAACAACCTACCTCTTTAAAATACATGCATTTTATACCCAATAGCTGGGTTACTATAATGGAAAAGTCAGATATTCTGCCAAAAGTTGACAAATTTTTCCTTTGTCTTACCATTTGTTGGCTCATATGACGTGAATTAGAAGGTAAGGTACAAGAATGCTAAAAGGTTAGTGGAATGGTTTGACCCAAGGTTACAATATCTTCCATTCAGTTTGATTTATTATTTTCTTTTTAGTTCTTTTTTTTTTCATTCCATCAGACCACCAGTTTGGGTAGTTTAAAAGCATTCATTTGTAGACGGTAACAGAGGTCAATAACAATCCTTAGGGTGTAGATGGTACAGATACTGCTAAACCATATTCATATTTGGCAGTTAATTGATGGATGTCAAATTCAAAACAAATCCGCTCTTCAGATACATAGATATTAGTACAAATGGATAAATATTATAAAAATAAGTACTATGATTAATACAATAAAAATCTATAATAAGTTAATAACAAAATTGGCAAAAAAAAACTTGCATATATTAGAAGTGAAATGCACAAATAGAATTTTTGATAATTTGAAGCCATCCTACAAATAATGAAACTTAAAGCATCTTCTTTATTTCAAGTTCAAATAATCTGGATATATGTATTATTTTGACAATTTAAAACCAATTCTCTATCTGTATATGCATCTTTTATTCAGATATGGAATAGGTACATATGATACGGGAAGTTTATTTACTGATATAGATAGTATAGTATATTCACAGATAATATGCGGATATGGACACAGATGAAACAGAATAATGTTGGTTCTATTTACAACTTAGGAATCCTCCATTAATCTTTCAATTGAAAATTACAAGCCAACAAGACAAATTTATTATTCATACAATTGACCTTCAGTTGCATCTCTTCAATCTACAAATGAAACCAAGATGATTATCATTTGGGTTCTGAATTTGGACTTTTCCTCGAATTGTTTGCTCAATTCAGGACTTTTTACAAATCTTCTTAATCAGCATAACAATGTTATGATATTGTTGTTATTTACATATAACAAAATATTGGTTGTTATTTGTATATACTAAGTTGCAGGCATTATTGCCCATATGCCCATATACAATCCTTTGGTTAAGTTATTCTAATTTGTTTATGTCTACTGCGGACAAGGTTATGACATTGTCACTAGCTGCATTGGGATCTCTGATGTGGCTGAGGAAGAATAAGCCGAAGACACTTGTTCCAATTATTTATGCATGTGCTTTCCTTCTTGCCACAATGCCATCTATTACCAGGTTCTTTTGAAGCTTCTGTTTCCTTTTTTTGGTGGAGTTTTCCTCGTTCCTATCTCAATCTTTTTAACCTGCCTCATACATGATTTAAGCTTTGTTTAGTTGTAACTTTTCCAATATTTTTTGGCTAATCTTATAATGCAAAGGAGCTCTGTAGTAATTGAGCACTGTTGTCAGAAATCATTTCCAGTTCTAACCTACTCTGCAACATTTTGATGTACTTCCCTACTGTGCTAAATTTTTAATTAAAAGGCTATGTTAATGTAATGCAGTTACTTGAGGAAAGCACTCGAATGGCAAACAAGGGAGGTGGTGGGATTTGAGATCTTCTCTTCTTTGGTCATGGCATTTTTCAGCTGGCAGCTCTTCTCAGCTTGCCAGAGACCCCTCTGATCTTGTACAATTTTGTAGTACAATTACAACTTTAATTTTTTTTTTCTTTTGCTAGAACTAGATCACAAAATTTATGTCGATTCAGTTGAATTTTGCTACAGTGGGGTTAAAGTCGGGATTATTTCTCTTCGGTTTAAGCTTTTCAAAAAGTCAGCTGTCTTTTGTTTATCTTTGTCATATTTTCTTTCATCGGGATATTTATACTATGTTTATCATAGATTATTTAGGTATGTTTCTTAGCTGTCTGGCTCAGACGTATTAAGTTCTTCACGAGGCATTGAAGCATTCTTTGTCGTGAATAGTACTGTGCGATTGACTTCAAACCGACGACTGAACCAATGTCTTGTATAATTTGTTGAACTTTGTTGAGCGGAACATTGTTCCATTGCGTATTTCCAATATTAAAAGTCTGCTGAGTACCCACATTTAGAGTTCACAAAATTTACTAGCCAGACTATGATCACTTTCTGTAGCTTAATGATTATTTGTGTTTCTCGGTATGAGGATGGAAGCGCTTTCTCGTTGTCGTTGGTCTCTTCTATCATTGCCCCTATAGATCAAGCACAACAAAAAATGCTTGCCGTTGGAAATCATCTCTAAAAAACAAACACTGGAATGGACTAGGATAAACGGGAAGCGAGAAACATCAAGCACCCATAAACTCCCAAAGTTTGAATATAGAACTTGTTACACTGTATTAAGCCATTATAAATAGCTGATACGAGACCAAAAACAACGATGTATTTTTCCAAAAAATAAATGCATTTGGGACATTATTAGTGTAACCTAGTCAGACTCCTCCAAGGAAGTCTCAACTCGAAGCAGGACAAAACCAACAGCAACACCAACAAGCACGAGCCCGTTTATAATTGCAGCGATTTGGAATATCTCACCGGCTGCATTGCACTGGGCAGATAGGGCCCCACCACCGGTTTTCTTTCCAAGCTTGAGCGAGTTTTGCACTGCCATGGTGAAACGTTGTGCATTGCTGATGGGGCGGCTGAGGGATGAAAATTTGTTTACATAAACAACCTTTGAACTGGTGCTCCTTCCTGGAGCCAATCTTAGGCCACAGCCTGATGCTGGTAGAGCCATAGATGCCATCTCTTACCAAAGCTTGCAACAATCTGTAAGAAGAATGTACGATTATACGAGATATATTGTTATAAATGTGAATTTTGGTTATTAGAATTAGCAAACAATATATTACCTTGCTAGTGGTGTGGAAGAAATGGATACGGAGGGAGAGAGAATATGGTTTTTGTATAGAGAGATAAGGGCAATGTTGGAGATAAGGTGAGAAAGAGAATGGATGGTGGAGAAAGGATTGTGCTTTATCCTTGCTTCTTTACTTTTGAGAGGCAAAAAGATTAAATGGTGGCCAGGAGAAATGGAGGTCACAGTTTAGATCACTGTTGATTGGTGGAAGGGAGGTCCACATTGCTACGTGGGTCCAACTCACAGTTGATACAATCATACAAAGGAATTCATCTAATGTAGTCTAAACATGTATTGTGTTTCTTTTGTTAGGTCCTTGACAGATTATTGTACTGGAGGGGACTATAACTTTTGAAGTTCATTTGGTTAGTCAAACGTCAATTTAGAAGTGTCAATATTACAATGGATTGAACCTGATATGAATCACATAACTATTATTATTTATATCAATTTGAATTTGAAAATTCCCACCAACAAAATTATACACCAACATTAGCATAAAGTAATAAACACTACATTTTTATGGACATCTATCATAAAATGGTGAATAAATGTGCAACAACCATATACCCATTACTTACTGATTCTTTACAATTTCATAATGTAAATGCCCCCAGTCCCTGACCCTGCCCTGAAAAAGGCAATATTTATTTCGAATTATCTTGTACAATTAATTTTCTCACGTCTACTCTCCGAACACAGTATGTAAGACTAGAACTGTCAAACATGAAATACGAAAGTGGAAATGGCCATTTCCGTTTATGTTCCGTTTTGATAATGGAACAAAATTGTAGTTTCGTTTTCATTCCGTTTCGTCAAACAAAATATATTTCTATTCCATTTAACGTTCCGTCCTTCATTTCCTATTGATTTCAGCCCGTTTCCGTCCATTTATGTGTTCCGTTCATTTTCTTCATTTCCGTTTTCGTTTCGTTTTTAAAAATGAAACTGGTTTTCTCTTTTGTTTAAAACGGAACGAAACGGAACGGAAACGTTCGAAACGTAATGAAATTGACAGGTCTATGTAAGACTATCAGGCCGGTAAATTTAAGCCCAAATATCCAAAACCACTCTTGCGTCTCTTCCGGCCCAATAACTTTGCAAATCAGCCCAGAAATGTATAGATCAGGCTGATCAGCTTACTTCTTGACCAGTTGACGTTCTCGCTTCCTTCTTTCGCCAATTAAAAAACCCAAAACCCTCGCTACAGTCGCAAGTTCTCTCTTCCCTCAACAATGGCATTTCGTGGCTCCATCTCACGATCTCTTCTCACCACGGCGCGTTCTCTCCGATCACCACCATCCACCGCCGCGCGTCTCCGCCCTGCTCCTCCTCCCTCCGCTCCTCGTCTTCCCACTCGCCGCCTCTCCTCGATCCCTTCCAGGTGACTGTCCGATGGTCCAATCCTGGTTCATTGTTCTTGTATTGCTTTCCTTTGGTATCTGATGTAGATGTTTCGCCCTGTGTAGAAATTTGGGAGCTTTGGTTGGTGCTCAAGCGCTTCTTCTTCCATTGGATTGTGGAGTGAAGGCGGGACCTCATCTCACCTCCTACTTGTCAGCCAGCGCGAGAGCTTTCTGCGAGTTATCTCAGGGTTAGTTTATCTTACAACAACAGATATTTGTGTCATTTTATCTAATTTCTGTTTATCCCCATGAATTAATTGCATAGAGATGTGTTTTTACATTCCATTATTTCGTCCTCTTGACTGTGCATGTGTATGTGTAAGTAGTTTTTTTTTTTTTTCCGTTGAGGTTGAATATGGGATTGGGATTGTTTTATAGGGAATGGGAAAGATGGCTGATGCGGGAGGCTGGACGACTTTATTTTGATGTAGGTTTCATCTTGTTACATGCTTTTTCTTCAATCTGCTTTGCAAATTATCAGTTGTATCTGAAGATGAAAACGATTTCAAGGTTATATCATTACTAAAATAAGCTGAACCATTCTGTTAATCAGGTCCCCTAAATTCAGTAAAGAATATAAATTCAAAATATTTTAGTCCTTCGTTTTCGTTGCTCATTAATATGAAGTCATATGTTATTATAACTATAAGTATTAAGTTTTTGAAGTTAAAAGTTCTAATAATGGTAACTGGTAAGGGTCTAAGGGATAGACTGGTATGCACTAGATTTCATTGCAGTCGCTCCTCAGAGAATTCTTTCATTACTTATCATTCTCTTTTCATTTTTCTGTAAGCTTATGGCATGCATGATATTTTGGATGATTCGAGGGGTTTATGACTTACATCGTTCTTTCTTTAAAAAAAACATATTTATAATTTTACGTCATATGGGGCACCAATAAGAATCAGTATATGATAATTTTTATAGACCTAAATTGTTTATTCATTGAAGAAATAAAAAGTCTCATCTCCTGCTATACACAAATTTACCTCTTCCTTTGTCTATGATTCTTCTTTTTTGTGTGCTATTGATTTATCTTGTTCTTATGCATAATAATTTGACCTTTTGAAAGGGTCGGGGTCTGAATGCCCTGCAAAAAAAGAGCTGTATCTGTCAATTCTTCTTTATTGTCCTCTAAAAATAAATGTAATTTTCTTAAAGCTCTTCGTTACAAATTATACCACCTGACATCTCTACACGCTGGCTAGCATATGTTGGTACAAGACCAATTAGTATGGCAAAGGCTTTAGGATCAATACGGTCGTAAATGTTACAAAAAATCACACCTTATTGGAATCCAACTGGAAAAGGCAAAATATGCAACTATAAACTCAATCCAAGTGGATAAATAGAATAGAGCAAACTAAAAAAAATTTACAATCCAACCCAACCCCATTCCTCTTGTACTGCCATTACTGAAGACCATTTTTTTTTTCTTTCAGGTACTTAGTTCAAGGTAGGGATAATTCCATTATTGGATGGAAGTGTTTTTCCGGCAACTTTCTCTTGTGAGCTCGGTCGTCAGCTGTAGGAAATATTTTCTTTTTTTTTTTTTTGGGCTATGAAAAGATGATGTATCATGCCCTCTGTTTTCTGCTTTAATTCAATGTGTGATCTCAATTAATATTTCTTACCGGTCTTGCTTTTGGTCAGCCATAATAATTTTATGACCAGAGAAGACATCTCTGTAGCTACAACTCTTTAGCTCTTGTATTTTGCTTCTTTCTTGGTTCAGATAAGTTCCTTTCTGTTTCTGCATCATTATTTCGATAATTATTTCTTGTCGTATATGAAAGAAAAGTTACTTTTGTGGGATTACGATTGAAAATACGTGATTGAAGACCTAACTGCTTATGGTTTTGCGAGCGGTTCTAGTCTGTTTGGGGATGATTTAGTCGCCTGTAAATCACAACAGCAGCATGTGTTATGAATTTGATTCATATTATCATATACACATCTAGATATAATGCCATCACAAAATGCTGGTTGAATAACGAAATTTAAACATCTAAAAAAAAATAAATAACGAAATTTAATTCCTGACTTAATTAAACCTTCAAAAAATTACTAGATATAATTAAGCTTAAAAAAAGCATAATATTTTATGATAGTTATTTTTTGGGAGAATGTTCACAATGAAGTTCTGTTTAATAGAATGTAATTGACAAATTATATTCACAAGGGTGACACCGTTCTGTCTAATACATCGTTTATAGATTTATTCATTATAATAAACAAATGTATAAACGATATATATATATATATATATATATATATATATATATAGAGAGAGAGGATGGCTAATGTGCTATCAAGTCATTTTTCGAGATTCAAAATTCAAATGGTCAATCCAAACTGTTCAAATTGTTCTCCGTATTGAAATATCCTTGGAGACAAAATTTTATATTTTTTCGAATTTTTTTGCTATTTATTATGATACTTTTAAAAACATTATAATTAGAGTATTTCAGGCCCTCCAATTTTGAAAATATCGTAATAAATAGCAAAATGTTTTGAAAAAAAAATGTAAAATTTTGGTCTCCAAAAGTATTTCAATATTATGATCAACTTAAATGGTTTGGATCGACCGTTTGAATTTTGGATCTCTAAAAACGAGTTGATAGGAAATTGATGGCACGTGTCATCGACGGCGTATTAACCATTCTCTCTATATATATATATATATATATATATATATATATATATATAGCAATGAAATATCTACCTTATTTTCTAATTCATAGAGGGAAAAAAAAAATCAGATTATGCAGTGCAAAATAAGTAAAAAAAAAAAAAAGGATGTGTTGTTTTTTGTTCTCTATTCCTTTATTAGGGATCTTGATAATATGAAGCAATAAGTTGTTTTTAGTTTTTGTACTATTAAAATCTTGATAATATTGTTTTCAATCCCCAGTTAAATATGTTAAACTCAATTTTGGACATAGGTAATATATTACAGCAAATCAAAACCAAAATTAAAGAAATGTTATTTACTTGAAAATTTTTAAAAATAAGCAGCACGCTGAAGATCAGGTAACTTTAATTATGGCCTTGTTTGAGAGCCGAGGAAGCTCGAGCAATTTCATTATCAATTTTCTGGAACTAGAAACCCATTCAGTCTCCATAGGATCTTCAAACCGAATCATTTCCAGTACTGGTGAGCTCTTCAGAATAAACTTAATAAAGTTATAAACACAGTTCGAATCAAGATACCCTAATCCAATTCTTACTGTTCTGAGTCCATTAAGTTGACAATCAGTGGCTCCTGCTTGCTCCCAAAAACTCCGGTAAGGATACTCATACTCTTCCAAATCAAACTATCGAGATGAAACAAAAATAAGGATGTCAAAGAAATACAAATATTGTCAAGATCCTCCAAGATGATGACAAAGAAAAAGCAAACCTTAATATGGAGGTCGGACAATCTCGGAGCACTTTGCAATAAACAAAGTGCAACATTAAAATATCCAGGCACTACATTAAGGAGCTCAATTGTCATCTTACTGAGATTCAGACTGACTGGAAGCTGTGCAGGTACTACTCCACCATCCAGGTACTTTACAAGAGAAGTAAAAAGATGATTACAAATTTTTTAAGACATGGAAAGTAAATATTTAAAAAAATAGAAGTTTAGGGGAACAAGATGCATGTATTTTACCTTGACAAAATTCCAGCCTATATTGAGATTTTCAACTTGAGGCAAACAACACATGAGCCTGCTGATGTTATTCTCATATTTACTTGGAAAGTCATACCCATCAAATCAGTCAATGAAACCAGAATCACCATCATTGAGTTCAGCAGAGAGAGTGACTAGTTTTGGTGTTTCCAAATAAAGGTCTTTGAAATCAGCATTAATTTCCAATTCAACGAGACTTGGGGAACGAATGACAAGATCATCGAAAGCTAAGTGTCCAGTAACAATGACGAAATACTTCAATTGAGGGCAGCTTAAAATTAATCTCTCTATTTCAATCCCTGCGAGCTTCACATATTCCAACTTCAAAGAATGTACCAATTTGAAACCATCAAAATACTTTGGCACATTAAGCTCACAACCTCTCAGGTTTACAACCTCAAGGTCAGGCAAAGAAAAGAGATCAGATGGAATCTCAATTGTTACATAATAACCTGAGTCGAGGACAAGCTCGTGAACATGTTTTTCTAAAAGAGTATTGATCCATTTATCCAGGTCCTCTTTAATGTCAGACCTTTCATACCTGCCACGAAACACAAGCTTAAGCTTGGCCATGGAATGTATATGGCTCAACAATAACCGGTACACCAAAGCAATGAACTCAGAAAGAGTTTGGAGGCCAATTCCATCCTCACAAATTACAAGAGATGGAATAGCAAACCATGTATGTCTCCAACTTTTTGATAATGTGCTAGTCCTGACCGCCTCTTTTAGTGGCAAAAGTGCCAAGATTCTCACTTTTATCAGCTCTGGTAGGTTACTGAGAAAATCAAAACCTGCACTAGAGGCTTCTCTAAGTTTCCAAGATTGAGATGCTGCCATTGTTTGCTTATAGGATGGTCATTTCTATACCTACAAGCACAATTCAGGAATCAATATAAGTAACCAATTAAAAAGGAAACTTCAAGAAATAACATCCCAAATAAAGAAAACATAACTTAACTAAAATAATGCATAATTAAAATTAAAAGAAAATTGTATTATACCACAAAATGCCAAAGATAAAATACACCCAAATATTACATTGATGAAGTGAGCTTTGTTTGGTTGGTACATGATAAAGATTATGCGTGCAAGCTGGAAAAACGTAGAGATCACAAACAAGGCAAAAAGTTTACTGCAATTCAATAATCAATATGATTTGGAAATCAAGCAACAGGGAACATCCTCAACCGAGAAAGACATGTTGTTCAAAGTATATTCCATCCAATAGGCCTATGGCGGTCAAAATGTACATTTTTAAATTAGTGATATATGACTATTGACAAAACCTTGAGAACCTGAAGTAACTGTGGCCAAATATTACACAACAAAATCATGCTTTGAAAAGAAGGGAAAAAAAGTGGTAAAAATGACCATCTAAATTCTAGCATGCTCATTTCACAAGTACATAGAATTAACTTTATTTGTAAAATATGCCTTTCCTCCGATCACAAAGTTCAACAAAAGAGGTTTTACTAACAATTAGGGCTTTAACATGCTGAACACTCTGGAAGGAAAACAGTGCCATGATCTTCTCAACCAACCATCTGCTGTTGGGTGTCTATTGGAGGAAATTGAAAGGGAGGTTCTTACACAGAAACCAGAAATATGACAGCAATTGGTTTCTTCTGTTGAACACTCTCTCTTCCCCACTGTTTGTGGCTACGATGCTGATACTGGCATGCGAACTGGATTACAGAGTACTGCTACAGTATTAGTACAAATGCACACTATGTGAACTGATTTCAGTGGGGATGGTGCAGGGTTTTACCTATGAACTTTAACAGAATTACGTATTAGCGAGTAATTTTGTTCTACAACAAATTACAGCGGGAATTAGAACAGAAAGTGCCATGTACCGGTTGCTGGTACAGTATAGGTAAATGTTTATACTGCTGTAACGGCTGCATGACTAGGACTGAGAGATTGGATTAATTTGATTAGCTATTGGTCCCTTCTTTAATTCTCCAATTATGAATTTATGACAGGAAGAGATGCATTAGCAGAACTTCATTCGTTTGGCACATTTATCTGAAGCCTTGGTTCTAAATCAACAGAACCATGCTATTTTTTTTTTTTTCCCTCTAATTGAAAAACAAAAGAAGGAAAACCTAGGACCAAGCACATGTCGACTTTCTGCTGAAGGAACCAATAAAACTTGAATAATCTCAGATACATAATATAAACATCTATGATCATCTGTCTGTCTGACGCCGTAAAGTGAACTAAAAATCGAGAGGTGGAGAAACAAAAAGGATCAAGGATCTTACGAGCGGGGGATGTGAGATCAGATCAGGCTCGTCTCGACAGATGCGATGCAGTGAAGTGAGTCGGACTACTGGAAGAAGAGAAAGGAGGGGAGGAGAAAAAAGGAAAAGCGGTATTGCTTTATAATTTTTTTTCCTTTTTCTTTTTTTGGATATTTTGTTCTGATGTCACTTTTTAAACAAAATGGAGCGGATCCTCAGCTCGTTTTTCTATCTCAGTCGTACGATTTAATTTCAACGGTTAAATTTTTTCGATTTAATTTCAACAGTTAAATTTTTTCGGATCTATTAATGTGATATTATTTATGGATATATCCGTTGATATTAAATCGGACCAGTAGATCTCGTTAGACGGAGTATAGACCATTCATGCATTATGTTCATTGTTTATTTAGTAAGTTTTGAGATAAAATTTTCGAACTTCCGATATGCACAAAAATTTAAAATTAATTTCAACTTTTCAACACATAACCCGGATTCAAGATATATATAATATACTTCTATATTTATTTTTTTACTGAACATTTTTGTAAGGACTATAGAGCTCCATTGGATCATCTATAATTATTGATTGTATCCTAAATAAGCGTCACAAAATAAACAAATCATTCTTCATGTTAGTGCTACATTTCTTCAGTTAATTCTGTTTATATTTAATTAATTTTGATAAATAAAGTATTACACAGCATATATTTTTTTAAAAGAAAGAACAAAGGTCTAACCTCTTCCTTTTTTATTATTTTGCACCACCTGATATCTCTTCACTCCGGCTAGTATATGTCGGTAGAGACCATCTAGTATGAGAACTTTAGGATCAATTCTGTGGTTCATGTTACTAAAAATCGCACCTTATTGCTATTAGAAATTTGGAATCAAGCAGGACATAATTAAATAAAAATTTTGTTCATTCTTTCTATCACCCTTCCTTTTATCCACATCCCTTTCGTTTTACCAATTTTACACTGCATAATCGTATTTTGATTTTCTCTGTTCATTAGAAAAACCTGTAGAAAATGTCTTTATTATATGTGGGTAAATAAAAAAACAAAACAATGTTAGACAATAAATATATGTTTCTTAATTTACCAGTGATACAAATAGATGTGTTATTCAATTTATTTCTATATTAGATGGAAAACAGGGCTGATAAGGATCATCCCCAAATCTCATCATTCCCATCATCCTTTCACGCGTTTTTCTTTTTTGGATGAGGAGATGACACGTTTTCTTTTTTTGGATGAGCGGATGAGGAGAGGGAGGGATGAGCGACACAGAGGTGGGAAGGGAAGGGTGAGCGAAGAGGGAAGGAGCGACACATAGGGGATGAAGCGACACAGACACAGAGGGAGGGAACGATACAGAGGAGATGCATAACAGTTTTAGTTAATATGCCTAACAGTTCTAATAATATATAACAGTTTTACTTATATATATTTAACAATTCTACTTAAGTTCTACTTAATATATACAAATGTTTTACTTATATACATAACAGTTCTAGTTAATATATACAAAGATTCTACTTATATACATAACAGTTCTAGCTAATATATACAAAGGTTCTACTTATATACATAACAGTTCTAGTTAATATATATAAAAGTTCTACTTATATATATAAAAGTTCTACTTATATAACTAGAACGGTTATTCCCTTCCCCCTCCCATTTCCTCTCTCCCTGATTCGCTCCCTCCCTCTGATTCGCTCATTTTCTCTCGACTTCCTCATCCTCTCTCGACTTTCTCATCCCATCATCCTTTCATCCTCTCTGGACTTCCAGAAATAGAATTAGCGCGTTTTCTAAAAATGGAAAATATTAAACGCGTCTTAGAAGGATAACGGGGATGATTTAGAAGAGAGAATGATGTTAAGCAATCCCCGATGGAAAACCAATCAATAGTGTTGCTTCGACTGACAATTGATATCCAACCGCAGATCAAACCAATTGAATGGTAGAAACCCCTGTTTACACGCTAGACCTAGCGTGTTACACCTCTTCGTATGCGTGCATTTATAAGTAGTATAGATATAGATAAAGGAGGTTTCGGTTGCTACAATTTTATAATTTATTCAATTTATTTATATTTATAAAGTAACTATTAATAGGAGAACCAACTATTAGTCTAGTGGCAAAGAACAATGCATCTTGAATGAAAGGTCGCAGGTTCGAAATCAGACTAGGAGGTCTTTCATAGACATTTAATTTAAAAATAAGTTGGGACGCATCATCTAATTTATCTTTAAAAAAATAACTATTAATAGGGATCTGATAACATTAAGCAATAAGTTTCTTTTTTTGGTACTATTAAATTAAATAAAGATTTGTAAAGACTAGTTGAATTTTCTTCAATCAAAATGTTAACTTTGAAATCTTAAAGAAAAAACTAACAAATCACACAATAAACAAGTTTCAAAAATAAAATTGGAAGCTCTATTTTATGAAATAACGAAGTGGCCTGTTACAAGGATTGGATTTGTGAGAGTTTACCCTTTCTTTTTTATTCATTTTTTATTTAATAATTGGAGTTGTTTTTTAAGGTTTCTCTCTAAAAAAATTAATAAATCAACTTGTATTGAAGTTATCCTATATTATGGACACAAATATGTATTTTAGAGAGAGACTAAAAACGTGTTAATGCAAAGTAATACGATAAATCACACATAAAAGTTATCTAAAAGAACCAAAAATTGGTCAAACCTGTAAATGATTTAACGCTCAAAAATTAGGGAAAAAGAAAGAAAATGAACTTCAAAGAAGTGAAAAAGAAAAAGCCAAAAACAAAAGAAGAAAAGCCGCTTTTAACAAAAGAAAAATACCCATTAATTGCAACTTGCAGCTCTTGATCAGTTATCGTCAGAGTCGAGAGTAAAACAGGACATCAGATAACATATTACAACAAATCAAAACCAAAATTAAAGAAATAATAACTAGAAAGTTAAAACTTTTAAAAATAAGAACCCGTCTAACATTGGATCATTTTAATTACGGCCTTGTTTGAGAGCCGAGGAAGCTTGAGCACTTCTTTCATTGTTTCTTTAAAAGATCGGCACTCACGGCTCCATATGTCTTCTGGTTCTTCAAACCCAACCATTTCCAGTATGGGCGCGCTCTTCAGAATATACTTAACAATACATTCCGCATAATAACACGAACTTTCAAGTATTACTGTCTTGAGCTGATTAAGTTCACAATCTGTGGCTCCTGCATCATCCCAAAATCTCAGCCAAGGAGGATACACTAAGCCTTCGCCGTGAAACTATCAAGATGAGATATAAAGATAAAGGTTAAATAAATACAAATAACACCAGGACCCTCCAAAAAGAGGAAATAGAAAAGGCAAACCTTAGCATGGAGGTAGCACAATCTCGGAGCACTCTGCAACAAACAACGTGCGACATCGGAATATTCAGTTGCAAACTCAATAGTCATCTTAGTGAGATTCAGGCTGACTGGAAGCTGTGCAGGTACTACTCCCCCATCCAAGTACTTAACAAGAAAAGTAAAAAGATGATTACATTTTTAAGACAAGTGTGAAGTGACTATTCAAAAAAATAAAATTCAGGGGAATAAGATGGAAAAATTTTACCTTGACAAAATTATAGCACAGATTGAGATTTTCAACTTGAGGCAAGCAGCACATAAGCCTGCTAATGTTATTCTCATATTTACTTGGAAAGTCATACTCCTCATCATCAACGTAAACAGGCGAATTATATTCATCATATTTGACAAAAGTAGAGATGACTGAAGCAGACAGAGTGACTAGTTTTGGTGTTTCTAAATAAAGGTCTTTGAAATCAGCATCAATATCCAATTCAAGGAGACTTGGGGACAGAATTGCAAGATCATTCAATCCTAAGTGATCAGTTCGAATGAGGAAATACTTCAAAAGAGGACAGCTCAAAACTAATCTCTCTATTTCAATCCCTGTGAGATTCACAGTATCCAACTTCAAAGTATGTAACATTTTGAAACCATCAATATGCTTTGGCACATTAAGCTTGCAACATTTCAGATTTAGAATCTCAAGATCAGGCAAAGAAAAGAGAGAATCAGAAATCTCAATTGTACTATAATAACCTGAGTCAAGGACAAGCTCCTGACCATGTTTTTCTAAGAACATATTGATCCATTTATCCAGGTCCTCTTTAATGTCAAAACTTTCAAGAAAAGACCTGTGACCAAACACAAGTTTGAGCTTGGCCATGGAATGAGCATGGCTTGACAGTAATCGATACACAAAAGCAATGAACTCAGAAAGAGTTTGGAATCCAATTTCATCCTGATAAATTACAAGAGATGGGATAGCAAACCATGTACGTCTCCAACATTTTGATAATGCGCTAGTCCTGACTGCCTCTTTTAAAGGCAAAAGTGCCAAGATTTTCACTTTGAGCAGATCAGGTAGATTACTGAGAAAATCAAGACCTGCATCATAGGCTTGTTTAAGTTTCTGAGATTGAGATGCTTCCATTGTTTGCATATCAATCAGAGATGATCCTTTCTATACCTGCAAGCACAATTCAGGAACCAATATTAGTAACCAACAGAAAAGGAAAGTTTAAGAAATAACATCCAAATAAAGACAACATAACTATAACTAAACTAAAACAAAGCACAACTAAAATTAAAAAAAAATTGTATTAAAACAACAGAACGTCAAACACAAAAATACAAATATGACATTGATGCAATGAGCTTTGTTTGGTTGGTACATAAAAAAGATTACGCATACAAACTGGAAAAGGTAGAGATCGCACACAAAACATTAATTTACTGTGATGATATTATCCTATAGGATTTGCCACCTCCAAGCTATTTCTTACGCATCTAACTAAAAAACAAAAGCCTAATGTCACTAGCTAATGATATGACAGTTGCAACATCAATTATGCACCTATTAAAAAAAAAACGAACGAAAAAGAAGGAAACCCTAGGACCCCAGACCCCAGTACATCCCGAATTTATACAAAAGGAACCAATAAAACCTGACTAATTTCAGAAATATAACTAATAACAGTGTAAACATCTATTGTCGTCCGTTTGACACCGTACAGTGAACTAAAATCGAGAGATGGAAAACAAAAAGGATTAATTCAACAAAATCATGAAATAGGCTAAGTATTAAAAGAACCAAGGAGCGTAGGGGAGCAACAAGGAGAAGAAAGCGTGGGGTGTGAAATCAGGCCATCATCGCAATGAAATGAGTCGCCAATGAATGTTCGAGGAACCAAGGAAGAGAAAATGGATGAAAAGTTTATCACCTGTAAAACAATATTTTTAAAATAGAAAGAGTATTGGTTAGAACAATATTTTTTTTTCTATTTTGAAAAGAGAGCAGCACGTATGGAAAAAAATTTATCACCTGTAAAGTTTTAAATATTATAAAAAGATATATTTTTCTTCTGTCTTGGTTCAGATTTGCTTCTTTATATTTCTGCTTCATAATTTCTGATAATTTTTCCTTGCAGTATGGGTAAAAAAAAATACTTTTGTAGGCTTATGAGTTATGATTGAAATTACGTGATTGAAGTGCTTATGGTTTTTCCACGGTCCTAATCAGTTTGGTACATATGAATTTATAAATTTTATACATATACGCATTGCGACAAAATCCCATGACATAATATTGGTCGCATACCGAAATTTATATCTAGACATCATTAAAGCTTTCGAAAAGTTTTAGTCATGATTAAGCTTAAAATAACATAATAGCATATAATAGTTATTTTCGGGAGAAATTTACAATGAAGTTTCTTTATTTTTTGGCAAATCATACGAATAAGAGTGACATCATTCTGTCTAATAGACTGTTCTAGTTAATTGTATCACCCTAAATTCCATCGACACCATTTCTTCAAACATTTTCAGAGCCATGCAAAAAATCATTAGAATTGCGGTGTGCACCGTGAAGTTATCAGCTTTATTTTTCGTGTACAATAAATTGCGGTACAAAACAAAGGGGATAGGCAGGCTGCTCATCTCTAGTGAAATGTACGACAGTTATAGAGTTGCCTTTCTTTCCACTCAAACCATGTGAAGATCAAATGCCAGAAGCATCAAGCCGTTCCTCAATTTAGTATATCAGACAAATTTAATCCTATTTACCAGCTGAAGAAAAGACGATAAAATTAATAGAAAGCAGAGCGGAAGCGCTGCTGCCTCAGACTGCCTGCTATAATCACATCCTCGGTCCACATTGGATATGTGCCATGATGCAGATTGATCCAATTGGTCACGCTTTTCTTTTTTATTTTATTTCATTGAAATGTTTCTGGCTATATTTTTCACCCATGTTGCCTGATTTCCACGTGACTATTTTGATCAGCAGGTTTTATGTAGATATTTCAACTCTTTTAAGGCTCTATTTTCAATCAAAATATTTGTGTTTTAGTTGATTTTATAGCAATTTTAGTTTAGAAATAAGATACTGTTATCGCCTTCTTAATTTTGCAGGTTCGTCGACGAATTAGTGCAATTTCAAAGTTCAAACAACTTTCAAGCGGCCAGGTCAAGATTCAAGTGGAGTTAAGCAGAGGAGAAGCTAAAAACTGACAGAGAGGTATTCAAGCTGATCTGCATGAATTGAAACCGACATGACAGAGAATGAAACTCTAATTCATGAAACTAGTTTCTCTTCAAATTTAGACATTCCAAATTGTTTCTCCACTAATTGCAACCGACTCAAGACTATATAAGCGTGACCCAGACCTCAAGGAACCCATGTCAGATTTTAGAACGAATTTTGGAGGAGGATTGCAGCAACCGTCGCAGTTAGAGGATTCAATCGACCTCGCCTAATCGGTAGACTCGAAGTTTGTTTTGACCTAAGTTTTGCTTCGATCAAGTTTTGTTTGGAAGAACACATAGCACGGCTCCAAGTTAAAATGTTTTTAATACCATACCGGCACTCCCACCAGTCAGATAGCCGAAATCTAGTATTCTTCAGTATTTTTAGATATTTTCATATTCCGTACGGTATTAAAAGCACTGCTTTATCATGTCTTCTTCCAAAAAATGGTCACGTACATCTCGGTCAATAGCAGTGAGCTTGGTCATGGCGCTCGTACTTGGATGCTCAAAAATCTACTAGCTATCATCTACATGGTGGCATCCCGTTCTTCTCAATTTCAGACGCATGCAAGAAAAATATATATATAATAAAAAATCAATTAATTAGACAATTAATTTTCCTTCCCACCCCCCCCCCCAGGCGAAACCTGAAACTGTACCAACCCAAAACAACACACTATTTCAGTAACAATTAAAAAAAAATTACAAGCAAATTTCATGTTGTTCCGAATTTGCAAAGGTTTATCTTAAAATCCACCAAAAATAATATTGCAAAAGTCAAAAAAAGGTGATATATTACAACAAAACAGAAAAGAAGAAAAGCATAGCCAGCTCTTAAAAGTTCCCATTGCACCTTGCAACTCTTGATCAGGTAATGTATTACAACAAATCAAAACCAAAATTAAAAAAATAATTAGTCTTAAAATTTGAAAAGATAAGAAGCACGTCTAGGATCAGATAATTTTAATTATGGTCTTGTTTGAGAGTCGAGAAAGCTCGAGCAATTTCATCATCAACTTTTTAGAGCCACTGATGTCTCTAATGCACCCAGGTTCTTCAAACCTAATCATTTCCAGTACTGGTGCGCTCTTCAGAATAAACTTAATAAAGGAAAAAACACATTTTGGATCAAGATAATCCAATCCAATTATTACTGTTTTGAGTCCATTAAGTTGACATTCTGTGACTCCAGCATACTCCCAAAAACTCGGGTAAGGAGGATACTCATACTCTGGGAAGTCAAACTATCAAAGATGAAATATAAAGAAAAAGGTTAAACAAATACAAATAACACCAGGATCCTCCGAGAAGAGGAAAAGGAAAAAAGCAAACCTTAACATGGAGGTCGCATAATCTCGGAGCACTCTGCAATAAACAAAGTGCGACACTAAAATAGTCAGGCACTATATTGTAGAGCTCGATTGTCATCTTTCTGAGACTCAGGCTGACTGGCAGCTGGGCAGGTACTACTCCACCATCCAGGTACTTTACAAGAGAAGTAAAAAGATGATTATAATTTTTTAAGATGTGTAAAGTAAATATTCAAAAAAAAAAAAAATTCAGGGGACATGATGCAAGAATATTACCTTGACAAAATTCCAGCAAATATTGAGATTTTCAACCTGAGGCAAACAGCACATAAGCCTGCTAATGTTATTCTCATCGTTGTATGATAAAATTGTATTTGCTCCGTAAGCTCCGTAAGCAAATAGTGAGATTTTCAACCTGAGGCAAACAGCACATAAGCCTGCTAAACATATTGTTTTTTAATGACAGAAGGAACGTGAAATATAAAAGCCATCCAATCAAGATAATTAGTGAAAGAGGAGGAGATGGCAACGGTAAGAGACTTGCAAACCTAACCATCCATGTACGTTTATCCGTTTCTGGTAAAAATTTGCTCTCATCTTCTAAATTCTAGGATGATTACGTCAATTACGTGCTTTCATGTTTTGAGCAACTATGGGGTGGATTAGAATGGAATGTTTTCCTGTCAGAGTTTGTAGTAGAAATGATCAAACCTGTAAATGATTTAACGCTCAGAAACTAGGAAAAAAGAAAGAAAAATAACTTCAAAGAAGTGAGAAAAGAAACAACGAAAAAACGGAAACCAGAAAAGAAGAAAAGCACAACCGCTTTTCACAAAAGAAAATTACCCATTGCAACTTGCAGCCCTTGATCAGTCATCCTCAAGAGTAAAACAGGACATCAGGTAATATATTACAACATATCAAAACCAAAATTAAAGAAAAACTAGAAAGTTAAAATTTGAAAATAATAACTGCGTCTAAGATCGGATCATTTTAATTATGGCCTTGTTTGAGAGCCGAGGAAGCTTGAGCACTTCCTTCATTGTTTCTTTAAAGGGGCGGCTCTGGCGGCTCCATGTGTCTTCCGGTTCTTCAAACCCAACTATTTCCAGTATGGGTGCGCTCTTCAGAATATACTTAACAAAGGAAACAATACATTTTGCATAATAACACCCATTTCCAAGTATTACTGTCTTGAGTTGATTAAGTTGACAATCTATGGCTCCTGCATCATCCCAAAATCTCAGCCAAGGTGGAAACACCTGTATTTCTTCGGAGTGAAACTGTCAAGATAAGATAATAAAGATAAAGGTTAAAAAAACACAAATAACACCAGGACCCTCCAAGAAGAGGAAATAGAAAAGGCAAACCTTAGCATGGAGGTAGCACGATCTCGGAGCACTCTGCAATAAACAACGTGCGACATCGGAATATTCAGTTGCGAACTCGATTGTCATCTTAGTAAGATTCAGGCTGACTGGAAGCTGTGCAGGTACTACTCCCCCATCCAAGTACTTAACAAGAAAAATAAAAAGATGATTAATTTTTTTAAGACACGTGTGAAGTGAATATTAAAAAAAAATTCAGGCGAATAAGATGCAAAAAATTTTACCCTGACAAAATTATAGCATATATCGAGATTTTCAACTTGAGGCAAACAGCACATAAGCCTGCTAATGTTATTCTCATATTTACTTGGAAAGTCATACTCCTCATCATCGTCATAAACAGGCTCATTATAAATATCATATGTGACAAAAGTAGAGATGATTGAAGCAGATAGAGTGACTAGTTTTGGTGTTTCTAAATAAAGATCTTTGAAATCAGCATCAATATCCAATTCAAGGAGACTTGGGGAACGAATTGCAAGATCATTCAATCCTAAGTATTTAGTACGAATGAGGAAATACTTCAAAAGAGGACAGCTCAAAACTAATCTCTCTATTTCAATCCCAGTGATGTTCACAGTATCCAACTTCAAAGAATGTATCATTTTGAAACCATCAATATGCTTTGGCACATTAAGCTCGAAACATTTCAGATTTAGAACCTCAAGTTCAGGCAAAGAAAAGAGACAATCAGGAATCTCAATTGTACTATAATAACCTGAGTCGAGGACAAGCTCGTGAACATGTTTTTCTAAAATCGTATTGATCCATTTAACCAGGTCCTCTTTAATGTCAGGCCTTTCATAATTATACCTGTGACGAAACACAAGTTTGAGCTTGGCCATGGAATGAGCATGGCTTGACAGTAACCGATACACAAAAGTTATGAACTCGGAAAGAGTCTGGAAGCCAATTTCATCCTCATAAATTACAAGAGATGGCATAGAAAACCATGTATGTCTCCAACATTTTGATAATGTGCTAGTCCTGACTGCCTCTTTGAAAGGCAAAAGTGCCAAGATTTTCACTTTTACCAGATCGGGTAGGTTACTGAGAAAATCAAAACCTGCATCAGAGGCTTGTTTAAGTTTCTGAGATTGAGATGCTTTCATTGTTTGAATAACAACAAGATGATCTTTTCTATACCTGCAAGCACAAATCAATTCAAGAACTAATATTAGTAACCAATAAAAAAAGGAAAGTTTTAAGAAATAACATCCAAATAAAGAACACATAACTGAACTAAAACAAAGCACAACTAAAATTTTAAAAAAAAATGTATTAAACAAAAGACAAATATGACATTGATTTGATGCAATGAGCTTTGATTGGTTGGTACGTAAAATAGATTACGCATACAAACTGGAAAAGGAAGAGATCACACACAAAACATTAATTTACTGTGATAATATTATCTGATAGCTAGGATTTGGTACCTGCAAGCTATTTCTTATGCATCTAACTAAAAAACAAAAGCCTAATGCCACTAATGATATGACAGTTGTAACATCAATTATGCACCTAAATTTAAAAAAAAAAAAATTAGAGAGAGAGAGAGAACGAACGAAAAAAAGGAAACCCTAGGACCCCAGTACATACCAAATTTATACAATAGGAACCAATAAAACTTGACTTATTTCAGAAATATAACTAATAATAAGACTGCAAATGTCTATCGTCGTCCGATTAAAACCGTACAGTGAACTAAAATCGAGAGATGAAAAACAAAAAGAATTAATTAAACAAAATAAAGGAATAGGCTAACTATTAGAAGAACCAAGGAGCGTATGGGAGCAACGAAGAGAAGAAAGCGTAGGGAGTGTAATCAGGCCATCATCGCAATGAAATGAGTCGCGAATATGTGTTCGAGGAACCAAAAGAAGAGAAGAAAGAATAAAGTGAAGCGGTGATGAACACTTCTATTTTAGTATTGCATTTTATAGTTTTTTTTTCTTTTTACCAAGTCGGTTTGGGCCGGAAATAAATAAATAAGAAATAAGAAAATAAGATAAATTCTATACAGTAGGCTAAATGTTTTACATGGACTGAAAAATAAATTATTTATTTAAAATTATGAATTGAGATAATTAATTATTACTGTAATTAAATTGAAAAAATATGGTGTAATGAATCAAGCGTCGCTGTCAAGTCTGTCCCTACTTCCTAAGAATGGATCCGAGAATTATGAGTTGGAATATTGGGTGCATTCAAGCGCATCACTATTCATTTACTTCAATCATGAATTTATGAGTTAGATTTTATTTTTTTATACGTTTTTTTTTAGATTTTTATATGCATATTCAATTTATTTTCATTGAACTTATATATTTATATGTATTTACTTTCATTATTTAAATATTCATTTTGTTTGTTTTATATGTTCACTTTGTTCAAATTATGACGAGCAATGACAAATGTAGTTATTATTTATGCAAGTAAACTGTACAATAAAAATCCAACCACACTGCTTACTGGGCTAATAAGGTTTATGTGGGAACGGATCCTCTAGTCGTTTTAATCCGGAGCGTCTGATTTTATCTCAACGGTTCAAGAGGATCTCTCGTTCCAGGTTTCTATTGTCCCTAGAAATTGTGCTCCATGGGCCCATTCGACTGCATTCAGATCCTCGACAGTAAAAAAAAAAAGGACTGCTCCAAGCAGTTTTTTATATTTAAAATTTTTAAAATTCAAATGAAGAATCAACGGTTTGGATTTTCTATTTGAATTTTAAAATTTTTAAATATTTAAAAAAAGGACTGCTCCAAGATCCAGGTGCCCATTCGACTGGTGTGTAGTGCTATCAATGAAACCCGTTTACCATTTTACCCTATCCGTACTCTATTTGAATTTTAAAATTTTAAAAATATGAAAAATGGACTGCTTGGAGCAGTCCTTTTTCTGATACTAAGGATCCGGGTGCCCATTCAACTTGTGTGCAGGGCTATCAATGAAACTCGTTTACTCTTTTATCCTACCAGTACCGCATTCGATAAGGCGGGTAAAAAAATTAATTTCGTTAACTTATCAGGTACGGGGACTATTTCGTATCCGTTATCTAACGGATAATATTTTACATACATACATACATATATATATATATATATATTATAATTTATAATTAGTTATATAGATTTTTTTCAATTTAATTGATATGAGAATCAATTATATCTAAAATATTATCTAAATATTTTATTTTATCTATATACTTATTTGATATTATTTATTTAGCACATTATATATATTTTTATTAAATTAATAATATTATTATTATTTATTATCCACAGTTATTTTATTCTTACCGTTAATTTTTAACAAGTACGAATATTTAACAGGACCGTATCGTACAGTATCCATCGACGGAATTACATCCTCTGCCAACATTAAAAGGTTAGTAGAGTGCTAATTTCTGATTTGAATCGTTAAATCTAATTCTAACGGTTAAAGGAGCCCGTGCATGTAACCAGATTAATAGGCCCAAAAAATTTGAACCGTCGAAATTAGATCGAACGGTCGGATAAAAAGTTGACACTCTACAAAAGGTTGGCATATGATACGGACCTCATCGACAGCCGACAGGCGACAACCCTACAGTGGTGGGAATGTGCAACTGCAATCAAATCTGAACAAAACACAGTTTGCTAAACCCTTGCTTTTCTAAAACCCCACTCCCCAGAATTCCCTCTACGTACGCCATGCTCCGACGAAGTTCCCTAGCGGCGGCGACGGTGTCTCGCCGTCTTATCCACCGACGCGCCGGGAGAGCTTCAAAGCCACAATCTCCTCCGCTTCCTCCGCCTCCATCTCCCCCCAAACCCCCGCAAAAACCCACCCCGGTCTCTCTACATGGCGAAACCCTTCACGACCCCTACGCCTGGATGACTGCTCTCTCTGACACTGTGGCCATGCGCCACATGGACCTCCACGTGGAGCAGGAGGATAAGTACACTGAGGCTGTGCTCGCTTCGTTAGGTGCAGATCGATCGGTCAGGAAGCTTCAGATCGAAATGGCGTCTCGGCTTGCATCGGATCTTAGTACGCCTGCCGTCAGGTTGTATGATTATCCCTTGAAAGTGTATGAACTTTTTAAATTCATTCTGGGGTAGCTATAAGTGAGAATATGGACGTGTTTCCATGAAAACATGAGATGATGAGAATCAGAAACGTGGACATAACTCTCTTTTAAGTTAGCTAATTTCTTTGTTTTCCAAAAAATGCCCAAACCACCCTTATTTTTCTGTGTTACTCAAGAGTCACAGTGAACCTCATCTTGAGGTCATGTTTATGTCGGGGGGTAGGGGGGGGGGTCCATTGCTGATCAGATTCTTATATTCGTTGATCTCTCACAAAAATGGAGCTTAGTGAAAGCACCACCATCTATCAGAGAATAATTTGGCAAAATGCTGGAGTATTGGGCGCATTCAAGCCTACTTTTGCATCTCCTGAACATATTCCCAGTGTACGCTGTGAAAAGAGAAATGTCATGTGAATAGTATAGGACTATATGGCGGAAAGTAGCATGCGAAAGTCTCTTAGCCTATGGACCCTTGTGTCTTCTTTGTGCAAAAAGCCCTAAAATGCATTTTCCCTATTTATGCAATAAGATGTATTGTCAAACTAAAAAACTGAAGCTTGATTCCATAACAGGTGGGGCCCGTGGTTGTATTACAGAAGGGTTGAAGAAGGCAAGCAGTATCCAGTGCTGTGTAGAAGAAAGGCAAGTTTGCATGAGGCGTTCGTTTCTAATAAAGATCCCTCTGCTGGGTTTGATTTCACTTCTGGTAAAAAGATTGAACAGAAGCTCATTGATTATAACCAAGAAGCAGAACGATTTGGAGGTAAAGAGATCGGATTATTATCTTTTTCATGAGCATATTAGGAACTTATCTATTTGAGACAGTGAGAAGGATAGGTTATAAATATCTGTCTTTATCTGGAGTTCGGAGGTTATAATTAATATTTGAAAAAAAATTTTGGGCCCGGGTTGGATGGGGATGTGAACTAATTGTTTATTTGCAGTTCTTTATGCTTTCTAGTTCTGTTTGAAGGTTTACATGATGTTTTTATGAGTTGACAAGACAGTCTGTTTATTTTATAAAAGATCAGCTGTCTACAATGCTACACTGATAAATTTATTGTTCCTAGGTGACAATCGAAGGCCAACTGTTCAAATTGAGAAACATATTATGAGGGACAAACATAAAAAAAAAAATAGCACCAGGTTTACATTGCGATTTGCAACATTAGTTTTTTTTTTATGCACAGGATATTCATATGAGGAGCTCTCAGAAGTATCTCCGAACCAAAACTTCATTGCATATACAATGTTTGACAAGGAAAAAGATTTGTTTACCCTACTGGTACGGGATCTGACTACTGGTATTCTTCTTGATCGACCCCGGGCTGACAGGGTTGCCGGCCTTTGTTGGGCCATGAATGGTCGTGCCTTGTTGTACACACTTATAAATGATGATTGGAGGCCATACAGGTTAGTATATATACTGATACATGCACTTGCCAAATATTCATCGTTACCATAAGACAGGAATATCAGGCACCGTACAAACATTTTCCTAGGGTGTGTTTGGAAGTGTTGCATAAAACAACGAACAAGAATTAGCGTGTTGTGTTCTGCAGTTCGCAGTTCACAGATAGCTGTTCTCAAATTTTGGAGAATTAAGAATTAGACCGCTATTTGTAGTTAGTGCCTGCTCGGCTTTTGTTTGGTTCATGCGAACTGCTGCTGTTCGCGAACAGCTTGTTCGCGCGCACTGCCAAACACGCCCCTAGGGTACATGGGAGTTATTTCACTTATTGCAAGGGCAATATGACATCTTTTGCTAAACATGTTTCTGCTATTTATCATATCAAAAGTGTTTTGGTAATTACTTGTTTCTGCTTTGCACAGAATCTATTGTAGCGTGCTTGGGTCAAATAAGGATGATACCATAATTTTGGAAGAAGCTGACGAGAATATTTATTTGAGCATTAGAAATACCAAGGATTTTTCATTCATTGCTGTAAATATATTTTCAGACAGTTCATCTAAGGTACAGTAACTTAATTCTTCCGTTTCTTCTTTGTAGTTGTATTTTTCCTCTTTAGCCTGTGGGATTCACATATTTATAGAGTTCTTACCTTATCAACTTGTACTTTTATGAGCAGTGCATTTGGTTGTTTTGAATTCAAGTGTTATTAAGCTACTTGACAAGATAAGTGCAAAAGATAAATAAACAAATTGGTAAGAAGCAACTTAAGGATGGTTTGTGCAAACTTGTGGAGGTCAGAGACTAGTACTAGTAAAGTTGAATTCCACATTTTACATTTTTATACTTATTCTAGTTGTAGGTGTATTTAATCAGAGGAGATGATCCCTTTTCTGGCATGAGTCTTGTATGGGAAGGCGAAACACAGTCACATTGTGTTATAGAACATAATAGAGGAAAGCTTTTTTTATTCACCGACTCTGCAAGAGACTCTCACTGCCTCCTATTTTGTGATGCCAATTTATCTTCAACAAATGATTGGCAGGTTAGTTTTCTTACTTTCTATGGTTCTGTCAACAGCTCATGCAAATATGCAATGCAGTCATCGGAGAAGGCATTTCCTAAAACATGGCTAGATTGTTTTGGTTATTTAATTTTCTAAATAGCAAACCAGCCTCAAAGATCCAGTTGCTTCCTTAAGATTGAATATTTAAGCAACAATGACATAAGTGATGAACCTTTCTTTAACAAAATTTTGTTACATGGCTGAGCATTGGATGCTGACATCATTACTGATGGGCTACCTTTGCCCAATCATGTAACCATTATACAGAAAGGCAAATTATATATACTGAAAGGAGAGAGACCAAATGCAAATTGTGAACTGAATCTTGCTTAAAGTTTTAGCTGATTGTTTTGATAGTTCACTGGTTTTTAGTTTCTATTGAAGTCCACCATTTGCGGTTAACATTTCCCCTCTTTAATGGATTTCTCGTTTTTTGTATTAAGCTAATTGTTTTTATTATTTTTTTAGATCTTTAAGATTTGTTTCATTGTTTAGTATAGCCCGGTCCCAAGCCCGGGTAAGAGGAGGAGGGTTGTGATAGGCTAGGCGAGCCAACGTAAAAATTCCAGTCATCTCTATGGAAATGAAACCCAATTACTTTTCGTTGGGGCGTAACCCTCTTAGCGACGCGTCTTATCGGAACCCGGATGAGATGATAAATGAGCAAGGGCCGGATCGCCACCCCTTTAGTGGCGCGCCTTATCGGAACCCGGATAAGGTGATAAGTGAGCAAGGGCCGGATCGTCACTCCCTTAGTGGCGCGCTACATCAGCGCCCGGATGTAGTGGCAAGTAAGCAAGGGTCTTCGCACTTTTCACGACGGGTGCGGGGGGCAAGGAAGATAGTTAGTGAGAGTAGGATTCGTTTAGGTAGTTGGAATGTAGGGTCTCTAACAGGAAAGTTAAGAGAGTTAGTGGATACGGCGATTAGGAGGCGTGTGAACATCTTGTGCGTACAAGAGACAAAGTGGACGGGCCAAAAAGCAAAGGAAGTGGAGAACACCGGTTTCAAGCTGTGGTACACTGGAAAAGAACGGGGCAGGAATGGAGTAGGTATCTTAATCGACAAGAGCCTTAAGAGTGGAGTTGTCGACGTGCGGAGACAAGGGGATAGGATCATTCTAGTGAAGCTAGTTTTGGGGGACTTAGTTTTGAACGTCATTAGTGCTTATGCACCACAAGTAGGACTAAGTGAATCCATCAAAATCCAATTCTGGGAAGATTTAGATGGTATGATTAGAAGTGTGTCAACCACTGAAAAGCTCTTCATCGGAGGAGACTTCAATGGACATGTAGGTGAAACTAGTGGAGGGTTTGAGAGGGTGCATGGGGGTTTTGGGTATGGCGATAGGAACCAAGAAGGTGAGGACTTCTTGAACTTGGCCATAGCTTACGACCTCATGATAGCTAACACCTTCTTTAGAAAAAGACAATCCCACTTAGTTACCTTTAGTAGTGCCCAACACTTTTCCCAGATTGATTTTGTTCTTGCTAGGAGAGAGGACGGACGAGCCTGCATGGATTGCAAGGTTATACCTGGGGAATGTGTCGTCTCACAACACAAACTTGTGGTGGCTGATTTTCGCTTTCCGCTGCGTTCTAGAGTAGGTAGAGGCGCTCGAGTTGTGAAGACGAAGTGGTGGAAGCTCAAAGGAGACGTGTCTCATACTTTTAGGGGCAGAATGATTGAAGAAGGTCCGTGGAAAGCAGGTGAAGAAGCAAACAAGATGTGGGAAGATATGTCAGCTACTATTCAAAAGGTAGCTACGGAAGTGCTTGGAGTTACTAGAGGAAGCAACCGCGAATCCAAAGATACGTGGTGGTGGAACGACGAAGTGCAGAAAGCTATTAAAGAAAAGAAAGAATGCTACAAACGCTTGCACCATGACAAGGCCGACGACAATGCGCAGAAGTACAAATTGGCCAAGAAGAATGCAAAGAAAGCTGTGAGCGAAGCAAGAGGTCGGGCTTATGAGGATCTATACCAGAAGCTGAGTACGAAGGAGGGTGAGAAGGACGTGTATAAGATAGCCAAGCTTCGAGATAGGAAGACGAGAGACTTAAACCAAGTGAAGTGCATCAAGGACGAGACTGATAGGCTTTTAGTGAGGGACGACGAGATCAAGAATAGGTGGAGGGATTACTTCAACAAGTTATTCAATGGAGAGGATGATGACTTAGGAATTGTGTTGAACGACTCCTTTGATGACTCCAATAGACGTTTTGTTAGGAGAATTCAAGAGTCCGAGGTGAAAGAAGCCTTAAAACGAATGAAAGTAGGTAAGGCTCTAGGACCTGATAACATACCAATCGAAGTATGGAGGTGCCTCGGAGATGTGGCTGTAGTTTGGTTAACCAAACTATTCAATAGCATTTTCCGATCAAATAGGATGCCAGATGCGTGGAGGAGAAGCACTATAGTACCAATCTTCAAGAATAAAGGGGATGCTCAAAGCTGTACAAACTATAGAGGGATTAAGCTTATGAGTCATACAATGAAGCTTTGGGAGAGAGTGATAGAACATCGCTTGAGACGGATGACAAACGTTTCGAAAAACCAATTTGGTTTTATGCCTGGGAGGTCAACCATGGAGGCCATCTTCCTAATAAGGCAATTGATGGAGAGATATCGGGAGCGAAAGAAGGATCTACATATGGTTTTCATTGATTTGGAGAAAGCATACGACAAAGTGTCAAGGAAAGTTATGTGGTGGGCACTAGAAAAGAAGAAAGTCCCCACAAAGTATGTTACCCTCATCCAAGACATGTATGGTGGTGCCGTTATTTGCATCAGGACATGTGATAGTGTAACTAGTGACTTTCCTATTAAAATAGGACTACATCAGGGATCAGTTTTGAGCCCGTATATTTTTGCCTTAGTGATGGATGAGATCACGAAGGATATACAGGGAGAGATTCCTTGGTGTATGCTCTTTGCGGACGATGCGGTGTTAGTCGATGAGAGTAGGACGGAGGTCGATAGGAAATTGGAATTGTGGAGACGAACTCTAGAGTCCAAAGGGTTTAGGCTTAGTAGAACTAAGACGGAGTATATGGGGTGTGAGTTTAGTGGAATACGACCAGTGGACGGAGATGTCTGTCTAGACGGGCAGGTAGTACCTACGAAGGATACTTTTCGATATTTAGGGTCGATGCTGAAGAGCGATGGCGAGATAGATGAAGATGTTTGTCACACGATAAGAGCGGGGTGGGTGAAATGGCGACAAACATCAGGCGTCCTATGCGATAAGAAAGTCCCGCAGAAGCTAAAAGGCAAGTTCTACAGGACAGCGATTAGACCTGCGATGTTGTATGGCGCATAATGTTGGGCTACTAAAAGACGACATGTCCAGAAGATGAGTGTAGCTGAGATGCGATGTTGAGGTGGATCTGCGGTCACACGAGGGGAGATCGGATTAGAAATTATGACATACGAGAGATGGTTGGGGTCGCACCAATAGAGGAGAAGCTGATCCAACATCGTTTGAGATGGTTTGGACATATCCAACGCAGACCTCCAGAGGCACCGGTACGTACCGGAATTCTTAATCATTTCGAGAACACCCGGAGGGGGAGAGGGAGACCAAGATTGACATGGGAAGAAGCGGTGAAAAGAGACCTTAAAGAATGGAACGTCTCTAAGGAGTTGGCGATCGATAGGAGCGCTTGGAAGTTAGCAATTCATGTACCGGAGCCATGACGTAGGAACTTAGGGGTAGGAGCGATGCCATAGGTTTGTAGGTCCCTCTATTAGGTCACAGTCGAGGTCTAGGTTTCTACTATTTACTATTATTATTAGAGGTATTATTATTAGTACGGCTAGTCTTACTATTAGTATTTTTATGTTTTGTATTTTTTTTGTTCTTGAATGTGTTCTCTTGTTGGGTTTCTTTCTAGCCTACCCCAACTTGTTTGGGACAAAAGACTTAGTTGTTGTTGTTGTTGTTGTTGTAAGATTTGTTTCATCTATACCCCTGCAATACCAGGGATATTATGTCAGTAAAACCCTGTAAATAAAGAAAAAAAGTACGTATTCGTCTTGTGAAGAATGAAAAATACCGCAAGATACCCCAAATTGCCTATTTCTTCAAATTATCTACCTGAGAAAGGACCCGGCACTTTTGAGAATTAAGAAATATGAGCAGTGGCTTTGGTTTGGGGGGGAGGGGGTGCAGGTGGAGTTTTCAATATTTTGTAGGATCTCTGGGATACACTTAAATTTGTATGTTTATACATTATAAAATTCATTGATTTTCTAGGGGCACAGGTGAAACTTTTTTCCTCATATTGTTTGTTGGTTGATTTATCATCTCATTTTCATGTTGGTCACAAGTTTTCATAGTTCTTTCAGAATTTACTTGTTGAAGAACCTGGAATAGCCCTACTGGATGTTGATTTTTGTGACACTCACATGGTGCTTATTCTCAAACAAGATAATAAATTTCGACTCTGTTCCGTGAAGCTTCCCTTGCCTTCAAACGTAAAAGTAAGCTCATATCTCGTTTATTTTTCCCTTTTATTTGAGAGTAATTATTATCCTCTAATGTAGGGCCCTGTGCGGCTATCAGATCTTTGTCCGAACTACTTGCCGCTTCCAGATCATGTTTGTCAGATCACATCAGGCCCAAATTATGACTTCTCTTCCTCTATAATGCGTTTCACCATATCTTCACCTGTGGTACCTATATCTTTTTTTTCCCCTTTTTTTGGCTTTTAGCTTTTACTTATTATTCTGTTTTTGTAATTTTTAGCAAATTACATATGTTATTTGTAAATTGTGCCTTGGTACTTTCATATTTTGCAACAGCTCACAAGAGATTTGCAGTGAACATCCAACTGTTGCCTTTTGTCAAATGTATGTGTCCATTAAATACTGACATTTCTGCTAATACTTGCAGCGAGATCTTTTTTCAAATCCCAAATTGAGCCAAAACTAAAACAAGAGGACTCAAATATTGATTCAAGTCGTAGGGACTAGTCATCATTATTCCACTAAAGTAGATATGAGAATTAGCAATCAAGGTTATTATCATTTTTATTTGCCGTGTGTGTTGGGGGGGGGGGGGGGGTTAACCTTCACTTCAGGTGTTGTTGTTGACTGCAAATACTCAACAATCTAAATTTGCAAACATAGTTCAACAAGGTGAAATGTGGGTATATAATTTGCAAAATAAATACCTTTGGAATATAAATTTTGTTTCCTTCCCTCCAATAATGTTATTTCTCATGTGTATGCAGATGCCTGATGCAGTTGTAGACTACAACTTGTTGAATGGGAAGTGGACCATAGTTCAACAACAAAATCTGCTTCATGAAAGCACAAAAATATTATATGGCACTTCTTTTGCATCTCCCACTAAAGAAAACCAAGCTTTAGATAATAATCATGGTTCTAATGGTAGTAATGTATGGAATGATCTGCTTGATTACTATGAATGCCAATATTACTATGCTGATTCCATGGACAAGGAGGTTTCAATACCATTAACAGTTGTTTATTCAAAAAAGTACAAGAAAGATGAGGCTGGCCCTGGACTGTTGCATGGACATGGTGCATATGGTGAGGTTATGGACCGAAGGTGGCGTAGTGAACTAAAGAGCCTCCTTGACCGAGGATGGGTCATTGCTTTTGCTGATGTGAGGTTGATTTTTCTAATTTAGGCAGCTCTATACATTTAAAAAAGAAAATAAGCCTAATTTATACCAGGCCGCAAGGGTGAAAAAAGTTGAGTGGGGCAACATTTGTTTGCAATTATTGAATCATAGGCCTAATTTCTAATTCTTTTCCAAAAAAAAGTATAGTAAATTAAGTTTTATTATTTTGTGAACTGGAGGTTGATAGGACCTCCCCCTGCCCTAGTGTAGCTTTGCCGCTGCCAGACAATTAGTTGGTTTGATGGAATCTGGGGACAACATAGAAGTTTGTCTCTGCACTAGTTAGTGCATTTTCAACAAATACTGAATCAGGCTGAAAGTCGAGGCAGCAAATTGAAAGTTTCTAATGCCAGGCTAGTTATGAAGTGTCAAAACAAATATAATAACATTAAAATGACAAACTAAAGGGAAAAAATAACACAATCACATTTATGGAACTGAATATTGAAATCATTGGATTATTTTCTTGGGTATATCTGAAAGTAATATTGGCTGGTATTTGTAATATGAGAAAATTTGGGCTTATTTGCAAACGTAGCGAATTATCGATTTGCAACCTAGTTATTAAAGTGGTGCTTTGTTTGCTCAGGGGTGGAGGTGGCCATGGCAAAAAGTGGCATCAAGACGGGACCCGTACAAAGAAAATAAATTCTATAAATGACTTTGTTTCATGTGCAGAGTTTTTAGTAGAGAAAGAACTTGTAAAAGAGAATAGACTAGCTGCCTGGGGCTATAGTGCTGGTGGCCTCTTGGTTGCTTCAGCCATTAATGCTAAACCAAATTTATTTCGAACTGCAATTTTAAAGGTAATTGTTATGATGACTGGATTTATGTTATCACATTTTTCAGGAAGTAGCTTGAAACAGGAAAACATTTGGGGTTGCTGTCTCTTTGCAAACTACAAGCATAATGCATAGAGTATTGATACGTCTAGGTAATGTAGAGAGATCAACGAGAGTAGATTGAGAGGTGAAATAGTATTTTATTGCTCAAGAGAGTATTACAATAGCGTGTCTCAGCTATAGAATGTTCAACCTCCTATACAATGGTCTACCCCCACTATATATAGGCGCTGGAGAGAAGATTCTCTTGCTGATGTCACCCGACAACTGTTGAGCCACTTGACTCCTGTCTTTATCCGAGACACCTTCGATCCTTCAGACAAGGCAAATTTGTTAAGACAATTTCATCCGTTATGCCCTCGGGTTTCCTACCGAGACGATTTGGTTAAGTTTTTAGGCCACTTGATTTGTGTTCCCTGCCTCTTCTCCCACTCATTTGAATCGGAACTCATGTGAATGTGAGTTGGGCCGTATTAATGGGCTGGGCTCTTATAGCCTGGCCCTATCAAGTATAAACTAGATGTGACTATCAACTTGTTGGCTTCTGTTCTACAAATCATAATAGGGAAGAATTGCTGAGTTGATATGGAACAACTGGACCAAATATCAATCACGCTATTACATTGTAGTTGAAACCCCCAAGTTTATTTAAATTTACATCACATTTTACATGTTTATCTTCCTGTAGTAACCCTTTGTTTTATAGGGAAGCCAAAATTAAGACAAAAAAAAATGTAGTTTTAATAGAGTCGATGTTGGGTTTTCTCTGAAAGATTGGTCTCTTATATTTTTTTAATCATCTATTCTGTTTCAGGTCCCCTTTTTGGATGTACTGAACACACTTCTCCACCCAGTACTCCCTCTGACCCCTATTGACTATTATGAGTTTGGATATCCTATTTTCATAGAGGATTTTCAGGCAATAAAGGAATATTCGCCATATGAAAACATTAAAAAGGATGTGCTTTATCCAGCTGTTATGATCACCTCCTCCCTCAGCGCAAGGTAGCATTAGCTGATATTTTAGTGTTTTAATTTTTCACAATTGTATGTTCATTGTGCTTTTTTTTTATGTTGTTCATTACTAGCTTACTTTGCTTGAGATTTGCAGTAATGTTTAACAACATCATATGGATCTTAAATCTTTATGAAGCACACCGGAAACCCATACCATGTGTGCCAGTAAGGTTTTTAATTTTAGGTATTGAATGGCCAAACTATGTCCGTCTCGAAAGAATATATAATTTCTGGTTGTTACCAAGAGTTGCATTAAAATTGGAGGCATTCTTGCTTATGTAGGTTTGGAATATGGGAAGCTGCCAAGTGGGCTGCACGGGCCCGTGATTTGACGATTTATGACCCTCAGAGACCGATTGTTCTCAATATGACAACAGATATTGTAGAAGATAGTAAATATTTACAAACAAAGGAACTAGCCATTGAGACTGCATTCCTCCTAAAGACGGTCGCTGATCCCTGATATTGAGTGTTCTTTATATATTGTTGGCCAGTTGGCCTCATCGACCAACTTTAAACATTGTGGTGTAAAGCATCGAACTAAAGCAAATTTTGTGTACTAGCTGCTGTGTTTGTGCATGAATTTCTCGTGGGGACCATTGTTTAATGGTTCTTTTAGTGAACTACTGACACTTTGCAATACTCCAATCAGAAATTTTGAGTATACTTGTGGTTGTGCGTTTCTGTTAGCTTGTGTTGTTCTGGGGGTTTGAGGTGTTGTTGTGGGTGAGTTTGTGGGCCTGTATGTTGGGTGTGTTGGTTTTTTGCGTGTGTGAATAGACGGGACCTAAGTTCTAACGAGAGGAAATGAGTGGAATTCACGGACAATCAAAGTTGCATGAATTGGGTATCTTTTAGCCTAATATTAGTAACATCTTTTCTGATTTGGCACCACTAACAAATCGGTTTATCCGTTCGTCTGCCTGTGTGAGAGAGATGGGGAACTTAAGGAGGCAAGAGGTTGGTGGATAATCAATGAAGAGATGATGGTGATATTCATACTCCGTGGGCTACACTACTATAGACTATGGGCACGTTTGGATTCACAGTGAATAGACATGAATAGGCATATTCATGAATAAGTTTAGTGAATATACTACATTGAAAATAAGCATATTCATGAATATGAGAATGATGTTTGGATGCAAAAAGGAAAATAAGGTTGTTTGGTAGCTAATTTTTTAATATTAAATGAATGTTATGGGTTTCTATTCCAACATTTTGCTATAATATCTATTCACATGTGAATAGGCCTATTCATTCTATTCATGAGTTGTTTGGATGACCACTATTCATACTATTCGTGAATAAGCCTATTCATTTGCCATCCAAACGCACCCTATACTTTTACAGCAAGAAAAATCTGAAGCTATGCTGGGACCACCACCCTTGGGTGAAAGTTGGAGGTGTCCCATTTCATGTCGTCAGCCATTAACTTTTTTTCAAGAAAAAAGAAACTTTTTAGGACTGTGTCAACAAAAGTCCTCACAGCAGTAGTTCATATTCCTCTTTAAAGATATATGTACATTCTCAATGGAAAATGGAAGTCTCTCTTAATCAGTGTGCTATGTGTATATGTGATTTCATTTGAGATTTATTATGTCTAGCTAGTAACTACTATCAATAATCCAACAAAAATTACACAGATTATTCTACCATAGACTTCATGTGGGTCAGTGGGGACTGGTAATAGTCTTGGTCCTTGTCTTCTGTTGTCGTATAGAAAACATCAAAACAGTTATTACTTTTTTAGTGTCCCTCTGTTGTCTTCGGTATGCTTGGTTGTTACATATTTATAATGGCCTTCATTATGGTTTGGTACCAACAAAATAAAATATCTTTAGTTGACGATTTCATGATGCTCATTTTCTTTGTGGACCTGTGGTTGAAGTTAGCAGGTTGATTTGTTGTTTTTATATTATTCGTTAGTTAAAGCGGACATTGTGTTTGAAAAAGGATTGATAGGAAAACACTAAAACAGGAACGGACAAAAGGAGGTGACTTTTAAGATGGGGTTAAAATGGCAACTGTTTCAATCACTGAGTGAACATTAAAAACCCAAGTGTATAATGTGCATCTCCTGTTCCAGTCTAAAGTGTTTTTTTCGGCTCTAAACTGGGTCTTCCGTTTCTAGAGAGACAATATTTCGTAGGGAAAACTCAACTTTTGTACTTAATTTTCAAAAGAAATTTAGTTGCTTCTTGACTAATTAACTTTCAGTTGTAACAAAATGTTCCTTAAAACTTCCATAAAAGAACTAAACCAACATGTTCTTGACCATTCGAAGGAGTAATTTAGATTCTTTTGAAAATTTTAAGGACTCATTTATTTTTTAAGAATGTTCAAAAACTAAATCGGTGCAAATAAAAAGTTAGAAGACAATCAAATTCTTCCCATTTCGTATAACAAATAATATTTCAATGCAGAACTTAAAATTCGAACAACATTTTCCCTCATAAACGCACTGTTGCGAAGTACTAGCAAGACTTCAACCAGAGCGTACTAATGCCCGACAAACAACAACAGCAACAAATATTAATTAAAGAGAAAAGTAGCTTAGTACATAAGTCATAATATATTGGATAAGCCAGCACTCTATAATTCTAGTTTTCTGATAGTTTGTAAATTTTTGAAACCTTCTCAGCACAAATGTTGGCAATGTAGATGTAGTATCTCAATATCAGACCTCTATTCAATTTACTTCAAAACAAAATAACATAAAGAAAGTAGAAAGAAGAACGAAGAAAAAAAGAGGCTAATTTTCTGCTTTTCTATCCCAATCCAATCATACAAAGTGGCAGAAAGTTAGACATTATACAAGCTCTACACAAAATAAAATAAACAAAATACAAACAAAAGTTTAAACCCCCAATCCCCTCCACCTCTACATAGAAAGTAAAAAAAAAAAAGGCAAGAATGAATAAATTTTTACCATCGCAAACCACACTATCCAAGTAAAAAAGAGAGGAAAACTAAAGGAAAAATTCTAACATGATTCGTTTTGCTACAATTCAATTGGAATTTCCTCCTCTTCTTCAACTGCAGATAGCCTATCTTTTTCATGAAAATTTGGGTCCAAAAATTTTGCAACAAAAGCCCACAGTTTATAAACATCTTCAAAATTTGTCAGAAACCCTAGTGAAGCTGTCACTACTTCCACTCGCACAATACCTGAACCACTCTTCTTACCATCACGCCTTGAACCATTTGTACCACTTTTATGACCCGTATCAGCCATCCTGACATGGCTAAGAAAACCTAATCCAAGAGAAATCCCCTCTTTCTCGGCCATCTTTTGTACTGTATCGGGACTTACCACTGCCCCAGTATTTCTACAATCCCTCACATTAAATGCCACGGCAGCCCCCCTCTCATACTTAATCTTAGGACCATATATGTGCACAAGTGGCACCCCTTCTGTATCGTCAGAATTTACTGGTACCCTCAGTTGCAACAAAGAGGTCACAAGCCAATTAATCAAAAATCTAAGCCTTAATGTGGTTTTATTTAGACCCAATTTATTGACATGGTCTAGGTGCCGGCACACAATTTCAGGCTCTCGTCGACTATCCCAATCCTGACCATCTGATTCAGTCAATACCTCATCCTCATAGTCTAAATTTGCATGACCTGATGACTCACCTGGTTCAAAATTATTACTTCTTTCAAACATCTTTTCGGGATTCTGTGTTGTCTCAATTGTGAAGGAAACCCGACGGCCATTGCTTTGATCCATTCCCGATTCATCCACGCCAAAAAACCGTCCCTCTCGCCGGCCCAAAAGACGAAACTCTCCCTCAGTTTCCCTCCTTATGGCAGCATGGTTCTCTAGGCCAGTTGCTGCCATGGACCCATTTTTGTCAGAGGTAGATGGCCCATTAGACAATTTTGATAAGTGCCTTGCTGGCACCTCCTTAATCTCCAGATTTTCCTCTTCTATTTCCTCTTGGATCTCGCTAACCGTCCAAGGATTCTTATGAAAGGTTCTAGAAGTTTCATGAGAATTAGAGACAGATGCCACAGCCGCATCAAATGACATCACATGGTGGTTGTTGTTGTTGTTGCTGTTGTTGTTGCTTCCATACAATGGGCTCTTTGGTATTTTCCTACTATTTTTGTCTTTTCGACCTGAGAACAACGAAGAGGATAAAGGTGAACCTAACCCTAATCCAAATCGTCGCCTCCCACCATGAGGACTCCGGTTTTCAGACCCCAACGGGCTCTGTCCCAAGTCGATCCAGAATGAGTTCTCTGATGACCCATCAGAGAAAATTGGACTCTTCATAACCTCCCCAACCGAGAGATTCTCGCTCTCCTCGTAAATAGTGCTGGCGCCATCCCGATCTGACCCATTCTCCTGATCCATCTCACCATCAATCACATCCCTCACCTGTGCTGATGTAAAAGCACCAGAGAAGGCTGGTAGGCCAGAATCTTTGTGACTGAGGGAGCCCACCGTGTTTTGTGTGGTCATTATAGTGTCATCTTCAATCCCATCAATCACATTCATTTCTAGTCCCTCAACCGAGTCACTGAGGTACTGCGGGAAAACAGGAACAATCCGCACCATCCCTGATCCCGTACCACCACTCCGGTTCTGCAAACAACTAATCACCGAGTTCTTGATCAGTAAGCAGCCAAAACCAGTGGGATCTGATCCAAAAACCCTATAGAATGAGGTAATGATAAAATCTGGCCGAAATAAAGATAAACCTAAAGAATCCATGTCCTTTGGGCCAAGCGAACCTGCATCCAATAGTACGTGCCAGTTGTTCTGTTGCGCCAGAGCCATCCACTGGTAGGAGTATTTCGAGCCAGTAACCCGTGACTGGACTGGAAATACAAACAAACCCACAGCAGAGTCCTTCTTTCTTCTTTTCTTAACAGTTATTAATTTTCTCAGCTCTGACCCGGACGGCTTGAGACTCGGCCATTTGAACGAGGCAGACCCCACCTTTGCACCTTTCTCTCTAGCAGCCTGTGCCATCCAGTTGACAGATTGGCTCTCATGGTCAAACATAGTGACAAGCCTCTTATTAGTCTCAAACGGGTAGTAATCTGCTAAGAGCTTGAAAGCTGACCCACGGCTGACAGTGAACACAAGGCAATATTCATTTTCTGGTATGTTTAAATAATCCATGATCCTGGCCCTTATGTCATCCTCAGTTGTTCCCTTATCAGCCCCACCATCCAGAGCATGGTTCTTCAAATTTGCGGTGATTTCAGATAAAGTAAAAGCAGCTGACTCATAAGGCTGGAGAAGAGAGAACAAACCAAACCCACAATAGTCAAGGCAAACCCTGGAATTCTCTGCCGACAAATGCGAATATTCTTCAATTCTTAATTTGTCGACCTCGTTAGATGATGTGTAGGTAGGATACATGGTAATGAACTTTGCAAAGGCTTCTTCTATGGTCGGGATTGAGGCAAGAGATAGAAACACACGCTCAGCTGCAAGAGCAGTTCGACGCAGAAAGTCCCTCTGAGCCTGGAGCCGGGAAAGAGACCGGGACCGGCTAACTGACGGGTCATCAGCATCATCGGGATCCTCTGGCTTGGGCAAGAAACCAACTTCTGATGCCACCTCAAGGGCTTCCCGAAGCTTGGATTCTTGGAGTTTGCGCAGGACAGCTGGCGATGAGGGATTGGTCGAGGAGTCGGACCGGTGACTCAAAAGCCACCTTTTGTCCATAATTAATGAAGCACAGTGAGAGAGAGGTTTCCATATGGAGAAATGCATGTGGTATGCTAGTGTTTCTTCACTTCAGAAAGTGGAGGAAGTTCTAATTGGAACCCTAGGTTCAGTAGGGGGTTAAGATTGGAGCTTTTTGTGTGAATTGGATAGAGGAGTAGAGAATATATGACAAAATTCAGCTTTTTGGCATGAGAATAGAGATTTATTGCTTTGAAAAAAAGTGTGAAAAAACCCACAAAAATGAAGATTCAAAGCTAAAATGATAGCTTTAGATATAAACAGAGACCCAATTAAGGAAAAAGATGAAAAAACAGAAAGGTGAGATGATTCCAGTAGCCTTTGTAATTGATTGATGGTAATTAAACAAAGTCTCGGAACAAAACTACTTGAGGTAATTACAGATCAAGGAAAAAAGGAAACCAAAATTGGCAAGATAAAGAGAGGAGAAGACAGGAGAAGAGAGGAACAAGCCTGATGGAAGTGAGAAAACCCTAAAAGACGGAGTTGAGAGAGTCGAATCAAACAAGGAACGGATCTCTCTCTTTGAGCTGCCTCTCTTCCACTCCTCTGCTCTCCGAATTTGGGGAGAAATATTTCTCCTTTTTCTCCTTTTTCTTTTTTTATCGACTTTCTTTCTCCACCAACTCACCTGAGACGAATTAAAAGCAACCCATCTTTTGCTTCAGCGGCTCCATTATAATTTACGAGCAATCCCACATAAATCAAAGGAGCTGCATTCATTATTTCCTACTCTCTCTCAGTAGTCTCTCTCTCTCTCTCTCCTTCTCTCTCTATGCGCAAGTAGCCAGTCAGTCAGCCCACCTCTTTATTTATTTTTATTATTATTTTTTTTTTTTGGGTTTTTAGGTTTTTACCGGAGGAGTTGAAAAGGTAGAGTAAAACAGATCCGGAGATTTATATCCAACTTCGGAACAGTTTTAATCAATGAAATAGAACCATAAACCCGGATCATTGACTTCCATTAGATATTTGGTAAATTAGCACTTGTAACCTTCCATTTACAGAAATTGAATATAATGTTAGCACTTTTGACTTTTCTGTGGAGCGAACTTTTTTCTTTTTTTTTGATAACTTGACAGCAGCTGTCAAGGACTGTAGAGCGAACTTTACTCGTTGGCAGTTTCTCTAGAGCAAACTTAGGTGGGAATCACATCCTCTGTTTCATCATAACCGTCCGATTTATGATAAGTGTCTCGTGATTAGTATCGAGCCCGTCGAGATTTGTGCGCCCGTAAAAATCTCTCTGTCGAGATTAGATCAGCAAACATGCGATTTTGCAGTACGGCAGAGGATTTTGGTCCAAGAGAAATTTGCTGAGTTTGTAGTACTACTATTCACGCACGGCATCACTCCATTTAAAAAGATGAATGTGCAATTGGAACTTTTTAATTTGATCTATATATCAAATTTTGTTGAAAACCAAATTTCATATAATTATAAAATTTTTGAATTATTTTTTCTGATAGAGAGAAAATAATCGATTAATTTAGTGGCTTTCTTTATGATAAAATTGTAGAAAAAATATAAAATTTAGTACTTAAAATTATGGAGATTGAATTGAGCAACTTAAATAAATAGAATACACTATAAATTTAAAAAATTAAGATTTGAAGCCGTAACATCATCCAATGGGTACTATGTACATATATCTTTGCTCATCTTAGGAATAAAAATGACTTAATCAAGTGGAGGCGTCGCTCTATTCATGGCAAATGGAATCTAGTCCCGCGCGGGACCATCCAGCGCATAGCTGTGAGCCGTATGATTTAATCTCAATAGCAAAGGGAGCCCCGTACATGTAACCAGATCGATAGGCCCGAACCGTCCAGATCAGATCGAACGGTTCGAAAGCTGCGCTGGACGGTCCCGCGCGGGAGCGAATTAGGATTCCTATTCATGGTGCTTACATGTTTTAGAAAGGAAACTAAAAAAGTTAAATCGTCTTTAGGGAGAACAATCCACTGGCACTCTGGCAGTTTAATAGTCAAATTCTCAGTCACACTCTTCCATCCATTTAATGTTTTTAACGAACCTTTTGACAATAACACTTCTAATTTCGATGTCCTATAGGGTGCGTTTGGATCGTTGGAAGAAAGAAGAAGAAAAAAAATTATAAACAATCCAAACTCTTCACAAATTTACACACTTCCCAATACTTCTTCCCACTTCCTCCCTTCTTCCCTTCTTCCCACATCTATCCAAACGGAGCCATAAAGCGTACGGGGAATTTTTTTGTCCAACCAAATGCTCATGCACATATTGTTGACGGTGATAATCGTAATTAGCTCGTATGTACAAATATATATATCGAGATTGACTAAAGAAGACTCCAACATACGGATCAAATCCGTATGCCTGAGTTATTTTCAAAAACAAAAATTCAAATAGTCGATCTGAACCATTCGAATTGTTCTCCGTATTAAAATATTTTTGGAGACAAAATTTTATAATTTTTCGAATTTGTTTTCTATATATTTTGTTATTTTCAAATTTGAAAGCCTGAAATACTAAATTATAGTGTTTTTTGAAAATAGCATAATATATAGCAAAAAAATTAAAATATATATATATATATATATATATATATATATAAATTGGTTTCCTAGGAGATTCAATATAGAGAACAACTTGGACGGTATGGATAGACTGTTTGAATTTTTTTAATTTCAAAAAATGACTCCAATATACGAGACGATCTGCGTGTTGGAATCAATCATTTAAGTTGCTCGGTTGGATTTTAAAATGCATTATTTTTTATTTATTAAATATATATATATATATATATATATATATATATATATATATATATATATATATATATATAATATACCGAGAGTTACAACATATGAGTAGGGCTGTATACGAGCCGAGTTCGAGCGAGTTAGCCTCAACTCGAACTCGAACTCGCCACAACTCGAGCCAACTCGTGACTCGACAGCAAAGCAGTTTCGAGTTATTTGAGCTAACTCGAACTCGGCTCATTTTAACTCGAGCCAACTCGTGACTCGGCAACGAACTCGTGAGAAGGTGTTGAGGTACTGGTCGACTTAGAATTTTGCTCAAAAATAGAAAAAGAGCAGCAATCGTGAGGGTGTAAGGGAGGAAAAAAGGTATGCGGACTTGAGGACTAGGATTAGTGAACGAGCTATTGGGCTGCAAATCAATAAAATTGTTGGACTGCATATTAATATGATAACATTTTATTTTTTGCAGCCTATATATTCTGACTCGAGTTGGGCCGAGTCGAGTTTGACCCAACTCGAACTCGGCTCGTAAAATTAACGAGTTGGCGTAACTCGAGTTGTTAGAACTCGAGTTCTTCTAACTCGAGTTTTCATCGAGCTTTTTTCGAGTCGAGTTCGAGTAACTCACGAGTTACGAGTTTTTTGCTCACCCCTGCATATGAGTAATGAGTATTTCGTACTATTATAGGTTTTAGACTGGATAGACTCCATATTCAGACGTGTCAAACTCAAATATAGTCGCACGATAAAGAGAGAATAAATCAATCAGGACATGAAACTAATTATCATTTGCTCTCTTTAAGGTACAACCGTACAATTTTAAAATTATTTATTTTCTAATCAAAAGTAGAAAAAAAATGAACCATTAAATGATCTAATCGCTTAATGGATGATTATTTAGTTTTCAACGTTACCAAACTTTTTGTCAATGAAGACTTCTACGGTCTTTGAAATTTAAAAAAAGTTAAATAACTGAACATGGGTTTATTTGTAAAAGTTCATAAAAAATTTCTGCCGTTTTTCTCTGGACCCTGCCACGTCAGGTGATCAAGAAAAGAAAGTCAGTGCTGATTTTACTTTGTATTTTTATATGGATGTAGGCCAAGCTAAAAGTTTGCGGTCCTTCATCGCTTTGTTAGGTTAATAGTTCTCACTTACAAGTCACTGAATGTGGGCTCCTTCATCGCTTGAAACCAAACCAATAGAATAGCTAATAGTGTGGGACTCCGTGAGCCACCAGTCAGGTTTGGTGTACGAATTATTTGTCATACAAGGTTCAAATTTTGTTGTTGTCGTGGGTTTTTTTTAATTTATTTATTATTATTTTTTTTGTTGGACTACGCCTGTCGCGGTCTTTAATTAATAAAGAAAAAGGCCAAATCAAGGGTCCTGATCCTAATCCTAAATTCACAAGTAAAATAGATACGATGATAATAATAATTTTTTTTTATGATTAGCACTTAGCACATAACAGTCGACCCTCGACTTTGTACTGTTTGGAAGTGCATGGAATAAGAATAAGAATAGAAAGTTTTTGTTCTTGTTCTAGTTCCAATTTCATATTTTTGTTAGAACAAGATATTTTGTTCTAGTAAGTAATTAAAAATAAAATATAATAAACAGAATTAATCTACTGTTACTGATATAACGTAAAAGATTTATGTTTTGTCACATCTGAATCCATCATAAGATACTTCGTATACATATGCCTCATAATTGTTCACTAAATAAGCATCCTAACATTGTTTGGTTAACGTATTTGGAATTTCTCCATAACCGAAGGACGTCGTTCAACACAAAAAAAAATATATATATCTGTCTTTATTCAACCATACTCACGCTGCTAGCATGCTACCTATGGAACTTAAACATTGTTTAATCATAGTACGTGACTTGCTCTTTGCCAATTAGCTTTCAAATGAGAAGTATTAATTCTTACACCAAGTATAATAAAATAAAACAAAATTTTTTACGATAACAGATTCCATGGTAGGGGGCATTCGCAAGGATTTCAAAAGTTGGAATATTAGTGAAAAAGGGGGTCTTCTTCAAGCTGTATTTAAAATTTGCGAAGAAAAGCTCATGATCTAAAAAAATCAATTAAAATCAAGGGCCCATATAACTAATTTCTCACGATAACAGAAATATACATATATTAATCTGGACGGCAGTTCTAATTAATATATACCAACTTGCACTAGTTAAATAAATAACTAAATAAGTCGCTGTTTTATCTGAAGAAGAGATTATGCATTCTCGGCCTCTATTATTAATTGGACCTTTTAGCACCTCAATTAATTATAAGTACCGCTTAATTATTTCTATGCTTCTAACTGAATTCAGGAGAGCGCGTGCCGCGTGGCGTACCAGGTAGACATGAAAATAACAAATAGAAATCAATAGAGAGGATATATAAATATATGGAGGTTAAATCTTCTCATAATCACTTAACTAGGATATATATTATATAGATATCTTAATGTTTGCACGGTAATTAATACTAACATTAAATATTCACATTGACAAAATAATAAAGTATTCAATTATTGTAAAAAGCTAGTTATGTCGGCAAAAAAATATTAATGTCGGAAAACAATTATATATTTCAAACAAAATATCCACGACACGACTTAATTTTCTTCACTTTTATACAGGTAACGGAGGAACCTGATTTGAGAGATTGAAAGATAAATGAATTCATAATTACAAGTGAACAACATTTGTTTCCGATAATAAATAATCGTGTACCAGTAATAAATTCTATATTAAAATTTGGACAGAATTTATGGCAGTGGCATGATCAAATGGATTGGAAGTTCACAACCTTGACAGAGATTAATCAAAGTGCTGACAAATATAAATTTTTTAAAAAAGATGGGTCAAGTCCCTTAAATTTTTAATTCAAAGATGCTTTCAAACACAAAAACCATTCTGGCACCTTTGTTAGAAGTCAAAAGGAGCCAACGAGGCACAATTAAAGTGCTAATTTTAGTTGCTTTATTTTGCACCGCTGATGTATCTATAAAGCATTTGTCGCTAAAGTCTCATAGCGGGAAAAAAAAGAGTCTCTTGTGGAAAAGAGACTTATTGAAAAAGTATATTGTAGCAGCCGACTGCTAATAAGCCTTTCCATTTTGGGCCGATTTGAATGTATAGAAAAATAAAACCATCTCAAGTTAATATATTATTTTCGTATTTATGTGCACCAGAGAAAAAAAATCATCCTCAGCTGGAAATTTTTCTGTTTTGCTTGACTTTTTTGGGTTTAATTGATAGGTAACAAAGCAGAGCTAGAAAAAAGTACTATACGGATAAAAATTAGATATGCCATAATGTAATTATCCCAAGTATACTTTTGATATCATATTTTTTAACAACATAGCAGAAAAGTATATTTACGTAATAATTTTGAACCAAAATTGCAAGCATTCATGCCCGTATGTATGTGAGTATGTTACCCGATCCATATAGGCTCCGTTTGGATAGGTGTGGGAAGAAGGAAAGAAGTGAGAAGAAGTATTGGAAAGTGTGTAATTTTGTGAAGAGTTTGGATTGTTTATAATTTTTTTTTCTTCTTCTTCCTTCTTTTTCTTCTTCTTTCTTCCAACGATCCAAACGCATCCATAGATCAATATTTTTGTTTGCCAACTTTGACAGATGCCATTAAGTGCATGTACATTAACAAACTACTACACCCGTTATAGATTTTCTAACTTGTCCTTTTGTCGTACGTCACAAACATGGTAATTACTAATTTACTATTAACATGAATGAGATCCGTCAGTCTATGGTTACTAACAAATACCGTGTCAAAAAATATATAACTGAAATTTGACACTTCTAGATGTGAATATATATGTTTCGTCGAATATTCAATAAATTGTTACTTTGGAGGATGAAAATTATCTGCACTGCCGTGATGTGGGTTTGTTGCTCCATTTCAACTCTAATTTGTTTCTATGTTTCTTGTCAGTTCATAATAATTTCTAGTTGAATATTCATCTGAACTGTCATTTGTACAATATATATATATATATATATATATATATATATATATATATATATATATATATATATATCACACACACACACATATATATATATATATATTCAAAGACGGCAAAAATTTCTTGGCGTTTAATTTGAAAATGAACGAGTCAAAATTTGTCTGATTCAAACAAACATTTCTCCTGAATTAATGTAGAATTTGACAATGCAAAAAGGTCTCAGCTGCAGTTCCTTGCTTATGGGACATGTATTAAATCTTTCGTTACCGCGATTACTAAGATCTAAGGGGGCGTTTGTTTGTGACTTAAAGGGTGCATAACTTAAGTTATGTATCCTTAAGTTACCAAACACCTCTTACATAAGATGCCTTAAGGGTACATAAGTTATGCAACCTAAATAGGTTGCATAAGTTATGCACCGGTCCCCTTTAATTCTTTTTCCAATAATACCCTTTAGAAATAATTAATAATAATATTTAATAATCTATAATAATTAATAAATAATAATATTTAATAAGTAACAATAACTATTAAAAATCATAATTAGTAATAAATATTAATTATTATAATTAATAAATAATAATATATAACAAGTAATAATAATAATTAATAAACAATATTGATTTATTATTAAATAATTAATAATATTTATAATATTTAATTAAAAATAATTATAATATTTCATAATAATAAAATGATTTCTTATTAGCATTAATAATTAAAAATTAAAAATTAATTAATATTAATTAATAAATAATAATACTTAATAAGTAACAATAATTATTAAAAAATCATAATAAATAACAAAGATTAATTATTATAATTAATAATATTTAACAAGTAAAATTAATTATTAATAATAATGATTTAAGAATAATAATTAATCAATAATAATTTTTATTATAAAATAAATAGTAATATTTATAATATTTAATTAAAAGTAAATTATAAATATTTCATAATAGTAAAAATGGTTTATTATCATCATTAATAATTAATTTTTATAATAATTAATAATTAACAATAATTAGGTCACAACATATAATACATAATACTAATTCAAATTTAAGGGCATTTTAGTCTTTTGACATGAATATATGCATGCATTAAGTTAGTCATCCTTACTACACAACCAAACATCTATTACATAACACTACATAAACATTTAGCCATCCTTAAGTTATGCAACTCCTTACTACACAAACAAACGCCCCCTAAATATCCAATGCAATTATGCAAACTATTATTCAAAATTAGATCACCTCAGCTGGCTTATTTTATAAATAATGACGGGAACTTATACGACTTATTGACTTTTTGGTGATATAATTCAACTGGTTTCCATTTGGTTATCCTATATCATTGTGATGTCATGTTAATATGTTATAATAGTTTCCGATTTAAGAGTTTGCATGGCCACTGTAACAGATACTATTCCCCCATTTTAGATGGATAATCATCTTTGAAGGTTAGGAAAGAAACAAGGGAGTGGCTAGTGTCAAACATATAAGACACATCTACTTGTCAAATATGATTAAATTTTAATTTTTAAGATTAGAATGGCCGATCCAAACCGCTCAAATTGTTGTACGTTATAAAATCTATATGGAAACCAAATTTTATATTTTTTCAAACTTTTTTACTATTTTTTGGATTTTTTGAATATGCTCAATCTAAAAAGTTAAGAACCCTCCAATTTTGAAAATTCGAAAAAAATAGTTAGAAAATTTGAAAAAATATAAAATTTGATTTTCAAAGATATTTTAATATATAGATCATATTGAGCGGTTTGGATCGACTGTTTAAAATTTTAATGACCGACGTTTGGATCGTGTTTGACATCCTATATGGTTAATTATAGCATTACTCAAGAAACAAATTACATACCCTGCTTTACAGAAAGTGAAGTTATATTTATCTCCAAAAAAAAAAAAGTGAAGTTATATTTATTTATTGCACGCATTTTTTCTGCTAAGTTATCTATTCTGTTTATCACATTTGGTTGTTTCATTCGTTTGGCTTCGAGTAGTGTTTTGAGTAGCGAGTACATCTCGCTTCTCTTTTGGGGGAAAAAAAATGCAAATTCATTAATCATATTTAGGAGACAGTTTTCAGAATAATTAATGAATTGACAGAAACTTTATTGAATCTTGCAGCCACATATTTGACGACCACAAGCATGTCATGCTCATATATAGTTGAGAAGTAAATTTGAAAATGACACCAAGAATTGGTCCCTGATTGACTACCCAATTCCAAACTCATAAACAAGCGAATGATTGATAGTACCACCAAAGAGAAAAAGGAGAAAGAAGTATTAGGCTACTATGTATTAGCAAAAGGAGTTTTGTTACGGTGAGTTGCAATTTATTAAAGAGTCAGTGAGTTGCGATCAAACTCCTAGATCTATTTCAAAATGATCGATTCAAATCGTCCAATATGATCTCTTTATTGAAATCTCCATGCAGACTAAATTTTATATATTTTTGAAATTTTTAATTATTTTTTTCGGATTTTTAAAAATTGCCATTTTTTAACAATTCAGAACTAATTAACTAGATTAACGATTTTCTAAAATAAAAAAAAAACTTAAAAATTTTTAAAATATATAAAATTTGGTCTGCATGGAGATTTCAATAGAGAGATCATATTAGACGGTTTGGATCGGTCATTTTGAACTAGATCTAGGAGTTTTAAGTGCGGCTCACCGACCCTTTGATGAGTTGCAACTCACCGTAACAAAACTCTAGCAAAAGGATATAGAGAGTGGAGAAAAGAAGAGAACCTTGATCGGACACTTTTTGTTCTTTTATAGCTTGATAGAAAGGAAGAAGTCATTTATTTTTTCCATAACTCAAGAGAATTATTTTCTAATCCAATTTTTTAAAGGGTACTTAATACTTTTGATCATCCGGGTGCATATTGTTAGAGAAATTTAGAGAAAGTCTTTTATAAATCGAGATTAATAGCGTGCCTAATCTAGGTGTAAGCATTCTTTATTAAAGCAAAGAATTGTTTAACTTCATGAAAGGTTGTTTAATTTTATCTTTGAAAATTATAGTCATCTATCCTAAAATCCTCACAGTTTAAGTACTCCCAAGCTACATTTTATCAACTTTGTAGATTAATACACGGATAAGTTTTAATTTTGGTACAGAAGAGCGTTAATAATAAATATTTATTTAGGTTCATGGAACTGTTCATTTCGCCTCCTAAGTTCTATGGATAGAGTTTCATAGTACCATATAATTCTGCAAAAACAAAAGTGAAGTACTCCGACTCGTCCAATAATTTTATGAGCGATTTAATTTTTTTGAAGTGTTTGTCAAAGATTTATGCGTAATTTTAATTCACGGTCATTCAATTTTCATAAAATTCAATAAACTGATTAAAATTATGTAAAATTGTAAACACAAGTCATCAAAACTAAATAAAGAAAAAAAATTGGCGATCTCTGGTGAGATCACCTATTTACAATATTTCTGTTCGGCATTTTAATTGCAATTTTAATATATACATGTAGATATATCAGGCTGCAAATTTGGCGCTCGTTAGGAAATAGCATCAATAACGTCGTCCTTTCTTCTATTAATTTTTTTTTAAATGTCCTTTTTTCTATTATGATAAGATAATGCAATTTTCTAGGCAGAGCAACTTGTCTGGTACATGTCTTGGAGATGATGCTGAGGTAAGCTTTTCTCTCTTATAGTCTTATGTTATCCACACACAATTAATCAAATATATAATCCTTTTCAGAATTTTCCTTTGATTGCTTTTACTTTTCTAATAATTGCTTCTGTTGATTAGAATTTACCGTGGCATAATTATGAGTGTTAATTTGTATACGGTCTCGAGACAACATGCATGCACTTTAATTCGAGCACAGTAAAACCCAGCTAGTTGATTAAAATCTTTTATGTATCATCGAACAATATTCTAAATGCATGATTCCCATAATATTAATTTTACTTTGTAATTTTCAACCTTATTTAACTTCTGTTTAATAAACCAACCTTATTAAAATTAATTCAAAAAATCATTATCAAGTAATCTGAGTGAAATAAACGACGATCCCAAATTTAAGGAATAGAGGACCCACTCATCGCCATCATTATTTTATTACTATTTAATGTTTCTGCCTCATGACATTATTTTGTTATTTATCTAAATCAACAGAAGCATTAGATGGTCCTCTCTGATACGGACCGTCCATTCAGATGGGACGATCCAGATCAAGTCTATTTTTAAAGCAAATCATGGACGCAGCGCAGGGTAGAACGGTCGTAAAGTCAGACAAAATATATGACGTTGGATCTTAAATGAACGGCCTTGATCAGCGTAAAAATCCAATAAAATCCGCAGCGCAGGAAACAACAGGTAGTTCCTAGGTTTCGTACTCTCTCGAATCCACGACTCCGCTTGCCCCTAGATATATTAGAAAAACTATCTTCCACAAAAAAATTAGATTTGCGTACACACCTTTATCCACAAATTATAACTGATGTTGAATGAAAATGAATGGAAAGAGATGGAAAAGAAGAGATAAACTATAATTTAATTTTTAAATTTGATATTGAAAAAATTGATGAAAATACTGAAGAATGATTCTCATTTCTCCTCCTCTTTTCCATTGTGTTTTCAATGAATTTTTGGTGTTTGGGAGCAGTTGAAGGATTAGGCAGACAATTTTATTATATTTCATTGAAGAAATCGTTTAGATAATTTTGTTGGATATAAAAGTTTAACAACTTGTTAGTTTATCAATTTATTTAAATAACTAAGAACGACGTTCATCCGTTGAGATCACAAATATAAAGTATTTTGTTGGCTCAATTGACAATAAATATTATATCAAAATGCACAAATGAATAACAAGATAAAAAAATAAGCTTCAATCCTATTTTAAGATAAATTCATCTCACATTAATCATTTATTAAAATAAGATTTGAGCTTTTTTTTAAAGAACAATTAAATCACCAAAAAAAGTTCAAGTGTGTCAACGTTAATTATATATAATTTTATATAAAATATTTGAAACGTAATAAAAAGTTATGATATCCTATATGCGTGTAATGTGGTGATTTGATTTTCAGTTGTCCATAACTAGTAATTACTAAACTTTCGTGAATCACTGACGATAAGTATATTGCATAAATTTTATTGATAGACAATCTACATATCTAACAATATATTTTATTTTTTTCAAAATAACATCATAGAAATTTGTTTTAAAGTCTTTTTTTTTTTGTCAAGTGGTGTTCACCTTTTCTTTTTATTCCCAATGCCAAATCGAAGGTACTTTTACATGTATAATCATTATAACTATACTTTAAATAGATACAGAAAATATTTATACTTTTTTTTAGCTCTTATCAGAAAGTTTTAAATGTACTTGCCAATCTTGCCAGGAGTTGGAAAAAAAAATGCATCCTATGCGACCTCAGAAAAACAACTCAATATTGTTTATCACGGAAGTACAATTTGAGGGGCACAATCTGTGTGCTCGTAACAACTTCCAAATCCCCAAATAAAACACAGCCACACACAATTCTCACGGAGAACCCTCGACATGAAGCCACGTCAGCAAAATACACGACTTCTCTACTCCGTAACTTCCGTCGTAAACTTTTCCTACTCCCTTTAGGCTTTCAAAATATCTCCGAATAAAGTATCTCTTGATCCTTATCCGGTTCATTCTCTCTATTAAAAGCACCAAACCTTTATTTTTCTAAACAGTTTAGAAACAAAAAAACAAGAGAAAATTGCAAAAAATGCTGGGATCAACGCTTCTCCGATCTCCGACGAGTTCGTCCGGCGTGTTGGCAGGTTCTTCTGTGGCGGGAGGCAACAGACATGCGTGGAAGCGGTCTATCGTGGTCCGTAGCGAGAGAAACTACGAGTCTATACCAAAGTTGAAGGTTCCCTTGGGTCGACCGACGCTCCTTGAACGAACAAGGGATTTGTTGCCTTTTGTTGATCAAATCAAGGATAAATTATCTGGTTTGTAGTGCTTAAAAGCATATTTCCTTTTTCCTTCTTATTTCTTGAATTAGCTTGGTATATTACAAAAATGCAATGGAAGTAAAACCGTACTCAACCTACCAACCATATTAAGTAAATATAAATTAACTTCTGGCTGGATCCAATTTTTTTAATGTTCTAATTTTATTATTTTTTTTTGTGTGGGAAGGTATAACTTCACAATATATTCTCAAATCAATTCAAATAAGGTTGAACTAAAAACATGATTTTATAGGTTTTCTGTTGGGTACATAAGAGTACTAATCAAATTTATATGTTCGGAGTATCATTTATTGATGCATCAAGAGCCGCTAATTTCACCTGACTGAAAAATTCGAAGAATGAATGAGCCCTTGTGCAGAATCGATCCAAATTAAGCAATATTTCTTGCTCATTCACTGCTTGAAATACAAATAGTGCCTTAAATTGAGTAGATTTTTTTTCCGTTGAGATCAAATGAATCGACAAAATTTCACAGATTTTAAGGGCATGTGGTCATTTGGTTGCTCTGTCAAAAAGTCGATGGTCCACTGGATGGGTTAGATTCGTAATGACAAACTTGTGCTAGTTCACTATATTGTGAAATGTTTATCTTGTTAATTAAACTAACTATGCATTCATTAATTAGATGTGTACTTTTGGCAGATTATTGTACTACAGTTGATGGGGACGAATGCTGTAGTTGCTGGGATGCCTATTTTGAAATGCAAGATCTAGAGGTACGTTTTCATGTTATTCTTATAGTTTTTCCCAAACTCAATGTAGGAATTCCACATTTGCAAATGTTGATCAGCCAAAACACAAAAGATCATTGGACTAATTTGCAAATACACATATAGTCTACCTCTTAACTTTCTCTGAGGCTTCTGATTGTTTTCTCTTTTGGGCTTTAACCTGCAGAAGAAATGGCCACCCGAAAAATTTGACAGATTTTTGCATGATGTTTCACATAAAGGCATGAAATGGTTAATATGTCGTGTGCATCATGCTGCACTGTTAGAAAAGGAATCTGGCGAGGTAATCCAAGAAAAAACAAAAGAATTGGGGAAGAGAGATGCAGAGGCGCCGAAGCACGTGCCAGATGGAATACCAAAGACTCTCGAAGAGATGGAAGAGGAAGATCAGGCTCGCATGCCAGCGTCTGATTTTACCAGGCTACTTCAAAGCTTGAGAGTGTATCCCTCTTGGTATATCGCGCGGCCAGATGTTGAGTTTAATTGAAAAGATAAAGATGTTTTCCTGAAGGGTTTTATGAAATTTTGTATATATTTTGTTAGTGACCTAGTGGTTGATTGTAGTGATTTGAAATAAAGGTTCATATCTTTGTCGACAGTATAGCTTTGTAGTTGGGTTGTTCTATGACTATTGGGTTTTTCCTTCTTATGTATTACCTTTTTGCTCTCAATATGTTTAATGGACGGTCAAATTCTGTGTTCTATTTGCTTGTTAAAATTATTATGTTTGTCAGGTTAACTGGTCAAGTGCTCAAGTTACTAAACCTCTGCCATATTGTTGTATCGGTTGTTCTTGGGAAGGTGTTTTTTTAAGTTCATGGGAGCAAAAGAAAAAACACACACACACAAATGCCAAAAACTCAAAATAGTGTGACTGGGCGACCCAAAACGACACGAAACAGTTTTACCAGCATCTGATCTGACCGATAGTGGTGCGAGTGTCTAGCATGAGTGCATGACTAAACTTACCCTTTCATCATAAGAAAAAGTAAAGTATGACACAAAGGAAAAGTAGCCCAACGCACTAAACAAAAGCAAGAGATAACAGCAGCCCAGTGTTTGTCCAATGATGGTAAAACAAGCAAGAGATAACAAAAGCAAGAGATACCGCTAAGGTATTAGCACAAATACTTTTGCCAAAGATCATCTTTGGTTATTATTTTGTAGTGAAAAGCCGTTCATGCAAATGGTTGACCTCCCAAGGTATTATTCCTAAACTCAGCAAAAATTAATGATTGAATTTATTTAATTTTGATAGTAAAATAGTGTGCACTAGATGGTTCTACAATTAGGATAGCATTTTGATTTCATGAGAAAAAAAAAGAAAAAAAAAAAACGAAAACCGCAGTAATTAATACAGAAAATATTTCTGTCAAAACCACATTAGTCTTGTAATTAGCTATTTAAATTATATTATGCAAGAAATATGATTATTCACCTCTTTTATATTTTCGTCCTTAGATCCGGCCCAAAAAGCCCAAAATAACATCTTTCCTGCTATCAAGAAACTCTTTCCTTGCCCTTCTCCACAGGCAAGGCAACCCGGATCCTCGGACCTCAGCAGCCGAAAAAAGGGTTGCTCAAGCAGTCTTTTTTTTTAATATTTAAGAATTTTAAAATTACCGTTGATCTTGTTAAATTATACCAGCGATGCGTTTTCATATAAAATTTATAAAAATTAAAATTGATTTGATATTAGATCAAGTGGTCAATAAATGAAAGAATATGGTTAGATTAATTCTAATACGTTCATAATTTGATCACTTAATCAAGTATCAAATTGACTTAAATTTTATAAAATTTATATAAAAACGTATCGCCGGTAGAATTTAACAAGATCAACGGTTTGGATTCTCCATTTGAATTTTAAAATTTTTAAATATTAAAAAAAATGTCCGCTTGAGCAGCCCTTTTTCCGGCTGCTGAGGATCTGAATTTTCTCCATAGGTGCATGTTCGTCCATCCACGAAAGCCAAACGGATTCTGACCCATTAAGGCGGAAGAACAGCCGTTTTCAGCGGATTCTCTGGTCATATCCGAATCCGAAAAATTTGCGTAACACCCGATCTGTATTCGTATCTGAACATATCCATATTCAAGCTGGAAATTTAGGTAATTTAGGTAATTTTCAACGCTGCAATTGCAATGAGTGTTAGAAAGAGAGATGAAGGCTAAGGAATCCCAAAAAAAAATCATTTCATTGTAATTTTAGTATTGGTATTATTTCTGTGTAAGTTTTAAGTGTTATAAATGTGCATTCTGTTAAGAGGAAAAAATGATCTTAAATTAGGCAGTCATTTAAGATGCTTTAGTTTAATAAAAATTGTATGTTTACTGGTATGCGAGTATGTGAGTGGTATTCTTTCTTTTTATGCTTAATATATTATTATCTTTGTACAATCTTCTTTTAAAAAATGTGATATGGAATTCATTTATACCACTTGTTGTACACTTGATTGGTACTTGATCGGTACCAGTCCTTGGTTGGTACCAGTCAGTGAGATAATATGAAAACGCATGTATCAAGTTATGAAAAAAAGTAAAAAACGCAAAGCATGTCAATGAGATAATATGAAAACGCAAAGCATGTACCAGTCCTTGGTCCTTGTGTGTATCAATGTTGATCTTTCTAAATACCATGTCAGCAAGATAATATGAAAACGCAAAGCATTAAAACAACAAAGCGACCTTATTAAAAATATAACTTTTAGTCCAGAATGTTTATCCCAAAAAAATATTGACAGCATCTCTCCTTTCTCTCATTGATTACTTATACCAGCATTCAAGCTATTGTACCACCAATTTTTGCAAAAAAACAGTATAAAGAAAACACATCAACAACTGAAATATTGAAATAGTATAAAGCATCTCTACCATCGTTGTCAACTTTACAAAACATCTTAATTGGCGCCACCAATTTTTTTTTACAAAACATCTCGATCATTCAAGCTGTTCTAGCTTTACAAAACACCTTAATTCCCAAAAAGCTCTTCCATTACAACCATAAAAAAAATTACAACTAAAGCCTAAGTTAGATTTCAAATTTAGCCTATGTTTCAAACATTTGAAGGCAGATTCCTTATCACCTGCACACAATGAAATATATTTAGTAAATCTAAATATTTAAATGTAAATACAATTTAAAAAAGAGAAGGTAGTCCAATGATTTACATTTTCACTTGTTGTTCCAGCACCATGCCACCTCTTGTTATGGCCTTCACGATGACAAATCGAGCAAAATACTTTTCTACCTTCTTTACTAAGTTTTGATGTACTACTTTTTTGCTAAGTTTTGAATATCTTTCAAATCAACAGTCACGTGCTACTACATTGTATGTCACAAATGCTAATTATCATCAAGTTTAGTGTAGTATTATTGGCAACACAAATTAATAAAAATTGAGACTTACCATAGTTTGGCTTCTCACTGAAGTGATTCCGATATCTCATTTTGACAAAGTAGATAGGTTCTGGTCCAAGCACACTCATTGCACAACAGCTACAATAGACCAAATAAAAATGATTTAAGATTACTTGATTGCTGTAATTATGATAAAAAAAATTAAATAAAAGTTGTAATTATGAGCTAGAATGAATACTTAGACAAAAAGGAAAAGATTTGTGCATCGAGTAATAAAAAGATGATAGTTTTAATAAGAAATAAAAATCGGATAAAATTAAAATTGGAGGGTCATCGAAGGACAAATTAAAGTTTAGCGATCAAAACTGGACAACTTATAAACTTGAGTGACCTGTCAGAAAATTTAATCAAGCTTATATGAACCATGGTTCACAATAGATTTACTCATTATATATGATTTGTATGATGAAATTTAAGGTAACATGTTATGATTTGACATTGAATAGTTAAATATACTGTTAGAATTCAAAAGGTGGAAAGACTGAATTTATTGATCAATCCTATTAGATTTGTACTTATGTGGTGCTTATAATTTTAGAAGGTTTCTTATTTGCTTTCACTTTTAGCCTTTTATTTATGTGTTGAAAGTTGGAACCCAATAAATAAATTTGCTTACTTTGATTTTAAAGAAGTTCGATTCTAATGTTGTATATTGTAATCGAAGGCAATGTTATTAAAATGAACTTTCATATTTAAAGAAATGCTCATTTGGCTCAAACTATGAAAAATAATAGATATTCATTGGCATGTACTATTAATGATTTTGACGAAGTACTAATATAGACACTGAGTATATTGAATAAAATTATATTCACAGAAACTGTTATTGTAAATAAATAAAAAAAGATTTAAAATGTTATATGTATTCGACAAAATATATTCGTATTCGACTCCGTATCCGAAAATATTCGAACCGTATCCGCATCCGTTTAATATCCAAACCGTATCTGTATCCGAACACATTCGTATTCGTATCCGTATCCGAAAAAATATATGAATGCGGATATGGAAAGACTAACATCCGCTTCGTATCCGATCCGTTTTCATCCCTACCAGAGTCTTTTTTTATCTGAGCCGTCTGATTTAATCTCAACGATTAAATCTTTTCGGATCTATCGATCTGATATAATTTACGGGACCATAATCGTTGGGATTAAATAAACGACTGATATCGAAAAATGATCACTGATCGGCCGACAGGATCTCGTTCAGTCATTAGACGGGCATAGGGCTGATCCGGATCCGCGCTATCAGAGAGCGGTACAAAGGCACGGAACCGCCACAAAACCAGAAACGGACCGGACCGGACCGGACCGATATCTTTCCTAACCTTCCTCAAGACCTCAACCGAATCCATTTCCGGTTCAAGCGGTTCTCCACCGGCCCACCGCAAAGGCGCGATCTCAAACCCATCCGCTATCTGCATCGCCGCCCCGAAACTTCAGTTCCTTCGATTCGCAGCTCCAGCCCGTCCCAGTTTCTCTCGCCTCGCCTCGCCACTAGGCGGATCGGAGCTCCGGACCTCCATTCGCCACGCTATCTATGGCGCTCTTCACGCCTCAACCCCAGCAAACGCCTTCCCTGCAAATCCAGACGCCGCAGTTCCAGTTCCAGCCTCCGCAACAGCAACAGCAACAGCAACAGCAGTTCTCGCAAATGCAAATGCAGATGCAGTTGCAAGTGCCGCAGCCCCAGATTTTGCTTTACACCAAGGAGAAGGCGCCCGCGGGGTGGAGCACTAAGTTTGAGGATTTGCATCAGGATTCTCAGAAGTTTTTGCTTCAGATCGAGTATGCGTTTTTTTGTTTCATTTTCATTGTTTTTTTTTTTTTTGTCGTCTGTAGAGTGCTGGGGTTTAGGGTTTTAGGCCAAATACTGGTTTCTTCTCCATTTTAATTCTTGTTTTGCAGCTTGAAATTCAGCGTTCTCAGCAATCTAGTTAGGACTGTTGGCTGGCTTTTGTCTCTAATTTTGTAAATTACAAGTCAAATTTGAGTGTTCTTGCGCTTCTTCCCAATAAGTTGTATGTAAAAGGGAAAACAAGAAAAATGCTTGCATTGAAATGTCTGTAAAATCTTGACCAAGCTTTCTGATTGTTAGGCCTTTTCTGGCAACACGCACCCTGCAGCTAATTACTTTTATTGGTTTGTTCTGTATTTTTTTAGAACAATCTTCTGATTTGCTCGCTTGTTAGTCAGAATTAGGGTGCAAGAAATGAGTACTTTAACAAACATAACATTCATTATTGGCCCCTACTCCAACTTGTTGACCTAATTTTGTTATTTTTGTAAAAACTGCCAACTCGACCCCATCTGACTCGGCTTATATTGTCATCTCTAACATGATCCCTGAAAGATTGCAGTATGAAATTTGAATGGTTTTCTCTGAATTTTTCAGAGAGAGGTTAAGGGGATACAGGGATGAAAGTGAGAAATTGGATCAGTGCACCCGTCTGTACGATATGTCTGTTTCGGACGACAGCTTTGAAGTTGACGCTGCTCGTATTGTTCAGGTTTAATTCATTTTCTGCCTTTCTCAGTCACTTCAGAAAGAGAAGATAACATCCTTCCTTCACATTTCCCACATTTTATGTTGTTTTCTTTCCAAACTCTACATGTCAATACAAAACTATAAAACTTATAAATTAAAAACCTACCTACAACAGTGTAATCTTTCATATCCATTTTAGGAAATTGCAAGTACAAATACTGCAATAGAGAGAGAGAAGGCGTCGGTGCAAGAACTGGTTACTAGTATAAAGAACATGATTCGCAGCACAGAGCTTGCTGTCCATACTTACATGATGCTCCGGCCCCGGTTTGTGAGGCCTGCCACTGCTCCTGCTCAAAATAACAGTGCCTCTGCAACTCAGCCGACCAATCAGATTGTGCCAGCTGCCCCTCCTATGCCAGTTTTCGACTTCTACAGTGGGGTGCCGAAAAGACCATCAGCCTTCATGCAACACACAGTCGAGAGGTTGCAGAAGTTTCTAGAAGAATGCGTCAGGTGGATAGAAGAGCTGGAGCAACTGGTACAGATTGATGCCAACAGGAGGTGCAGTGACTCACTTGAGGCTTTGCCGAAAGTCATGTCGAATGTGCATGACTATTTCGTTTATGTTGCCTCCAAGGTTAGTTTGATCGCGTTGCATTACCATCAAAAGTTTAGTACCAGCTGGAGTATGCAAATAATCAGTGCCGTACAAACCAATCAAATTCGATAAAACAAATTTTATTTGGTTGTTGATAAACAATCTTTTTACAACCGAACAGTGCAAATAATAATTCTAAAAAAACAACAATTAAACCAAATCAACTGAGATTTATTCAGTTTATTTGGTTGAACCGAATTTAATACAAATTCCTATCAGTTGAACTAGGAGTTAGAGTAAAAGCTAACAAAATGCATAATAAACTCAGAACATATATAACAATCTCAAATCTTTATAACTGAATAACTATAAGGTTCAGCTAAAGTGAACCAATGTAACTAACCAATGGGATTGTTTGTTCTGAAATTTTTGGTTTAGTTGGAAACCAAATAACCGGACTGTTTGCACACCCCCCTAGTAGTAGTACTATTGCTGGAAGTGACTGGCATTTTACCTCCAGAGATGTTTCTATATTTTTTTAGTTGGGGTTTATTGTTAATTTTGCAATGCAGAATTGCAAAACTTATTGACATTTTTGCCCAACTTCTGTGTAATTATTTTGGTTTTGAGTAGAATTGCTCTTATCATCTCTTCATAATAGGTGGAGAATCTTCATCAATACATGGAATCAGTGAAAACTGCCTATCTAATAGAACAGCGCCAGTGTGGGGATGATGCTGACCCATTTCTTGAGGCAAACCGTCGTGAAGCAGCCCGCCTGGAGGCGGCAGCAAGGCGGGTCCACCCAACGCTGCATTTACCAGCAACACAGAATACTCCACATCAATTAAACACTCCAAACCCAACACCAGCAGTCCAACAACCGTCCTTGCAACCAACCCCTGGGTTCAGCACACCTGCACCTGCTTCCTCTGGTGGGGGTCTTTTCTCAACACCTAGCGGGTCAGCCCCTTCTGCTCCTCTTTTCGGGGCATTAACCAGTTTTACCCCTCAAACAACACCATTTGTGTCCGCATCTGGTTCTCTTTTTGGGTCTACACCTGCTCCCTCTGGGTTTGGGTCAACCACACCTGCTATCGGTGGTGGAACTACACTATTCTCCACTCCAACATTTGGTATGAGAGATTTCTTCCCCTTTTTTTCTTTTTGGTACATTTTAATCTGACTTTTTAATTAAACTAAGGTAATAATTTAACATGCAATATGTACGTCTTGCTTTAATAGGCGGGGCAACTGCTTCAGGAGCTAGTTTCGGCGGTGCATCTGTAAGTACAACTATGCTTTTATGTGCTATACTCCTGTTTCCAAACTTGTTCAACTTTTATATCTCTTGATTCCGCCTCTTATTCGTCTTTAATATTCCTCTGTATTGCAGAAATCCTCTAGGCCTAAGTCTCGTACTTCTAGACGATAGTTGAGCACCATGAAAGACCAGTTTTAAGTACCATGTTGTCTTTTCTATTCTATTAGTGTTTTCTCATTTTTTTTTCTTCTGTTAATTCTGATCATTTTTATATTGGGTGATTAAAATCCTTATTCTACCTTGAGTGAATCCTGAGAATTATTATTGCTTTGACTATGTTGGGAAAGTAATTGAGCTTCCTTGTTCCAAAAAATTAAGTATTTTTTCCTGACAGGTTTAAGAGTTTTCTGATTTAGTTGTGCACGAGGTAGGTGCATGGTTATTTTTCTGATAAATTTGGACAATTGCCCAGTTCATCTCTTGCAATTGGTTATGTTATGCGATAGTTTTGGCTATTTGTAGTGTTTGGTTCAAATGTTCGTTCTATTTGGTACTTATATTCTTTGGTTTCTTTGGATTGAATATATAAATCAAATTTCACTCGGCCACCGACTTTGACATTGACATTGTCAATATTGCCTACAGCTTTTCGTTATATATATAGTGAGAGAGAAAGCCTTCAATCAAAGTGCTTTGATCGGAATCTTGGTTAAATTCCGTCAGATCTCAATTTTGAAAATTCAAATGACCGATCCAAACCGTCAAATATGATCTCTATATTGAAATCTCCTTACTGACCAAAATTTTCATTTTTTTGAATTTTTTAAGCATTTTTTTCGAATTTTCAAAAATCGTTAATCTAATTTGTTCTGAACCCTACAAAAATTGTTGTTTTTGAAAATCCGAAAAAAATACTTCAAAATTTCAAAAAAATGAAAATTTTGGTCGGCAAGGAGATTTCAATATGGAGATCATATTTGACGGTTCGGATCGGTCATTTGAACTTTCAAAATTGAGAACTAACGGGGTTTAACCGGGACTCCGGTCAAAGCGTTTTGATTGAATCCTTTCTTTCTATATATATATATATATATATATATATATATATATATATATATATATATATATATATATATATAATAGAGAGATAGAGAGGCATTGTCAATACTTAAGCCTAGTATTAATATTTGTTTGGTAAATGATGCAAAAAGTAACCGCTCGTCCTTGAGTGACTCATCCTTTTTCTGGGCCATGAGTCCGCTCTGATAGGACGAAATGTTTTGACGCCATTATAAAAATTCAAGTTAGTAATTTAATAATATTTATTTTAGATACAGTTTTCGCAATATCCTTCGTATTGAAATTTAAATTAGTACTTTATAGCCAGCAGCCTGATGCAACATACTTATTGTGGTAACTTTTATGGATATTCTTTTGGAAAAGACGGGGATAAGATTCTTCAATTTTTATGTAGTTGGTACTTTGCAATTTGTAGAGCCTTTTGAGCAAATTCAGTAAGAGTAAGGGTTCCATTTTGCTATTTATTGATGAATTTGTTTCTGTTTCGGTTCTTTTGAATTAAAATAAAAAAAAAATTAAAGTCACGACATGCATAGTTAGGCTGAATTTAATCAGAACGACTAGTGGTCCAACAATGTTTGAATTTTTAAGTTCCATTTTGTTTTTCTTTGTATATAGTAAATCGCATGGCAAAAATTAATTTGCTTTTTAAATCTAAATAGAAAGAAAATAATTAGACGAAACAAAAATACATAATAACAGTTGTTTAATACAAAGCTGGATTGTTCACCTAGGGTCGTTTGGATTGCTTAGGAATAGAAAGAATAGTTTCTTCCTAGATATCCAAACAAGTTAGGAATAAGGAGAAGAATAATTTCTTCCTAGGAATAACATCTTCCAACAATTATATATACATAATTTCAACAAAATTAGCTAAATAATAATAACTAAATGAAATTTTATGTGCTCTTTAATTAGTACTTTATTTAATATTAAAATAATAATTTTTAATAATTTATTTAAATTAATATCAATTTATTTATTCCTAACTCACCATCCAAATAACATTTCTTATTCCCGGAATAACATCTTTTCGCTCTTTCCAAAGTTACACACTTTCTAATATTTTCTTCCTAAAATTTTTATTCCTTCCTTATTCCCATACCATCCAAACGGCCCCTAGTGATTTGGCTTTATTCTGTCAACCAAGTTGTTCTTGGTTCGATTTCAAATTTTTTATCACAAAATCATTGGTTTCAAAAACTAACCTTCAAAAAAAAAAAAAAAAAAAAACAGCTGCTTAGTACAAATATTCATATCGGACCACCGCGTACACCAAACACATAAATTTAATAAACCTAGATGTCTCTGTATCTTTTTATTTTCGTCCTTTTCAAAACGATATACTTGTTTCTTAAAAACCGCTTTAATTTTAGTTCACTAAATAATGAAATTCTAGTGCATTTTAGTTCACTAAATAAGATATGGTGTTTGGTGCAATACCAATTGGATTCTGTTTCTTTCTCTCTTTTGTTTGGTTGCCTGCTTATTGTTGTTTCTTCCTGATTGCTTCTATATCTATCCTATGAATAAAAATTTTCAGCTTCTTTTTTCCACATCCATCAGAAAAATGGTTTGTGATCCCCATTGTACTATACAGAGTAGGTAAAATTTAACAATTTTGTATTTTCCACTTATGCGCATCTTTACGTGAACACATTTCTATCTAAGGAAAAGGATTTGTGCTCCATCACCTTCGTAAATATTTAATTTATTCGCATACTTTTTTAGTTTTTCGGTTAGTGCACTTTGGAATTTAGAAGTTCATAAGTCAATAAAATCATATATGCGTAATTGTTGATTATTGTGATTAAATGACTAAAAATAAATCAGGGAACGATTGAAATGCTAAAATTATGCTCAGAATTGCATTATTAGCGCTTTATATACGTAATTATCATGTATAATTCAATCATTTTGAATAAATAAATTTTGAATCATATTCAAGACAGTATAAATATTTTAAATCTAAATGTTGATTATTGTAAGAAAATGACTTAGAATTAACCCCGAAACAATTGAAATGCTCAAATGATGCTCAGAATTACATTATTTGCATTTTGTATGCGTGATTATCATGTATAATCTAATATTTCTAAATAAATAACATATAAATCATATTCTTATAGTTTGGAAAGAGTTTAAATGTAGATAATTGTGATGAAATAATGTAGAATAAATCCATAAACTATTGAAATGGTCAAATGATGCTCAGAATTGTATTATTCGCATTTTATATACACAATTACCATATATAATCCAACCTTTTTGAATAACTAACATATGAATCGTATTCTGGATAGTATAAAGAGTGTAAATGCAGATTATTGTGATGAAATGACTTAAGAATCCAGAAACGATTGATATGCTCAAATGATGTTAAGAATTGCATTATTAGCACTTTATCTGTGTAATTACCATGTATGATATAAGTTTTTTCAATAAATAACATATGAATCATATTCTTGACAGTAGAAAGAGTGTAAATATAGATTATTGTGATGAAATAACCTTGAATAAATCTAGAAACGATTGAAATGCTCAAATTATGGTCAGAATTGCATTATTCGCACTTTATATGCGTAATTACCATGTATAATCCCATCTTTTTTAATAGCTAACATATGAATCATATTCCAGAAAGTTTAAAAAGTTTAAATGCAGATTATTGTGATGAAATTACTTGGAATAAATCCAGAATGATTGAAATTCTCAAATGATGCTCGAAATTGTATTATTGGCACTTTATATGCGTAGTTTTACCATGTATAATCTAATTTTTTTTAATAAATAACATATGAATCATATTCAATACAGTATAAAGAGTTTAAATGTAGATTATCAATATAACTTAGAATTAACCCAGAAACGATTGAATAGCTCAAATGATTTTCAGAATACATTATTTGCATTTTATATGTGTAATTACCATGTATAATCCAATAATTTTGAACAAATAACTTATGAATCATATTCAAGACATTATCAAGAGTTTAAATGTAGATTATTGTGATGAAATAACTTAAAATGAACCAAGAAACGATTGAAAAGCTCAAATGATTATCAGAATTGCATTATTTGCACTTTATATGTGTAATTACCATGTATAATCTATTCATTCTGAATTAATAACATGTGATTCATATTATAGACAGTATAAAGAGTTTAAATGTAGATTATTATGTTGAAATGACTTACAATGGAGACAGAAACGATTGAAATGCTCAAATGATCCTCCGAATTGCATTGTATGCACTTTATATGCGTAATTATCCTGTATAATCCAATATTTTTGGATAAATAACGTATTTATCTTATTCTAGACTCTATAAATATTTTAAATATAGGTTATTGTGATGAAATGACTTAGAACGAACAAAGAAACGGTTGAAATGCTCAAATATTTCTAAGAATTGCATTATTTGCATTTTATATGCGTAATTACCAATCCAATCTTTTTGAATAAATAACATGCTAATCATATTCTTGACAGTATAAAGAGTTTAAATGTTGATTATAATTATGTAATGACTTAAAATGAATACAAAAACGATTGAAATGCTCAAATAATGCTCAAGATTGCATTATTTGCAATTTATATTCTTAATTACTTCGTATAATCCAATATTTTTTAGTAAATAACATACGAACCATTTTTTGGACAGTATAAAGAGTTTAAATGTAGATTATTGGGGTGAAATGACTTAGAATGACCCCAGAAACGATTGAAAAGTTCAAATGATGCTCAGAATTGCATTATTTGCAATTTATATGCGTAATTACCATGTACAATTCAGTTTTTTAAATAAATAATATATGAATCATATTCGAGACAGTATAAGGATTTTAAATGATGATAATTGTCATGAAATTACTTAAAATTTATTCAAGAACAATTGAAATGCTCAAATAATACTCAGAATAATACTCAATTAAAATTGCCATAGGCCATGTTTGGCAGGGACTTAAGTTGTTTCTTAAATTAAGAATTTGTAACTAGTTAAGTAATCTTACTCCACCAAAGTTAAATTGTGTTTGGTATGTAATTTAAGAATTATTAAGAAATAGATATGAGATGTAAATTGTTAAAAGACTAAAATACCCATTGAAATTTTATGGGTCTGTTCACTTCCTGTTTCCTTCGTTCCTTAATTACTTATCATCCCTGCTTCAAATAAAGGTAGCGACTATACAATTCACTATTATTTCACAAAATAATTATAATTATAGTTAATTTTTGCGTGACACAATATGTTTTTTTTAATTGATATGGTGATACAATACTTTTTCTTTTTGATAAATGACACGGTAAATTAGGTATTTTTTGTGTGTGATTGTTTGTTTATGATCAAATAAACTCAAATTTAAACTTTTACGTCCATATGCGGCCTGTAGTGGGTTTTAGTTTTATAAAAAATGTGTTTTGAACTCTGCAACCGAACATCCCCAAAAAGTGAAATTGCATCGGAAAGATGTATCGATTGTCTTCTAGTGGTTATACTTTTTTCAGATGAGGGGGCGCTTGGAACGAAGGGCAACTATGTAAATCACTTAGTGCGTTCGCTCTTTCTTAACTTAAGACGCCTCTGAAGGTGTCTTAATTTTAGATGCCACGTCAGAGGTTTAAGAATCCACATCAGTTTAAAATATATCCTAATCAGCACTTAAGTATTGTTAAGAATCATGCGTTTGGCTTCTTAAATCCTTCTTAACTCATTTAAGAAGGATTTAAGTCGCTACCAAACAGGCCCTATTGTGATAAAACGACTTAGAATGAATCCATAAATGATTGAAATACTCGAGCAATGCACACAATTACAATATTTGCATTTTATATATGTAATTACCATGTTAGAATCCAATATTTTTTATTAAATAACATATGAATCATATTCATGACAATATAAAGAGTTTAAATGCTGATCATTGCGATAAAATGACGTAGAATGAATCCAGAAACGATTGAAATGCTCAAATGATGCTCATAATTGCATTATTTGCAATTTATATGAGTAATTACCATTTATAATCCGAACTTGTTGAATAAATAACATATGAATAATATTCTAGACAGTATAAAGTTTAAATGTAGAATATTTTGATGAAATAATTTAGAATGAATCCAAAAACGATTAAAATGCTCAAATGATTCTCAAAATTGAATTATTCACAATTTATATGCGTTATTACCTTTTTTAATCCAATCTGTTTGAATACATAACATATAAATCATATTCTTGACTGTATAAAGCGTTTAAATATTGATTATTGTGATGAAATGACTTAGTATGAATCCAGAAACGATCCAAATTCTCAGAATTGCATTATTCGCATTTTATATGTGTAATTACCATGTATACTATAATCTTTTTGAATAAATAATTTATGAATCATATTCTAGAGAGTAAAAAGAGTATGAATGTCAATTATTGTGAGGAAATTACTTAGAATTAATCCAAAAATGATTGAAATGCTCAAATGAATGATGCTTAGAATTGCATTATTCGCATTATATGCGTAATTACTATGTATAATCAAAACTTTTTCAATAAATAATATATGAATTATATTGTCGACGGCAAAAAGTGTCTAAATGTAGATTATTGTGATTAAATGACTTAGAATGAATCTATAAACGATTGAAATGCTCAAATAATACTCAGTATTGCATTATTTGCACTTTATATGCATAATTATCTTTTTTAATCCAATCTTTAAAGATAAATAACATATGACTCAAATTCAAGACAGTATAAAGATTTTAAATATAGATTATTGTGATGAAATGACTTAGAATGAACTCAGAATAGATTGGAATGCTCAAATGATGCTCAGAATTGCATTATTTGCAATTTATATGTGTAATTTCCAAGTATAATCCAATCTTTTTTATTAAATAATATATGAATAACATTCTATACAGTATAAATAGTTTGTGTGGATTATTGTGATGAAATGACGTAGAATGATTCCAGGAACGATTGAAATGCTCAAATGATGCTCAGAATTGCATTATTTGCATTTTATATGCATAATTACCAGGTATGATCTAATCTTTTCGAATAAATAACATCTGAATCATATTCTAGACACTATAATTAGTTTGAAAGATGATTATTGTAATGAAATGACTTGAAATTTATTCAAGAACAGTTGAAATGCTCAAATATTACATAGAATAGGCATTATTTGTATTTTATATGCGTAATTATTTTGTATAATCCAATATTTTTCAAATAAATAAGATATGAACCATATTATATACTATATAGAGAGTTTAAATGTAGATTATTATGAATAAATGACTTATAATGAATTCAGAAATAGTTGAAATGTTTAAATATTACTCAGAATGAGAATTATATGCACTTTTTATGCGTAATTACTTGGTATAATCCAATGTTTTTTAATAGGAAGGACCTGAATCATATTCTAGACAGTATGTAGTGCTTAAATGTAAATTATTGAGAAGCAATAACTTAGAATGAATTCAGAAACGGTCGAAATGCTCAAATGTTACTCTTAATGAGAGTTATTTGCACTTTATTTGCGTAATTACTTGGGATAATACGATCTTTTTGAATAAGTACATCTTGAATCGTATTCTAGACCGTATGGAGTGTTTAAAAGTAGATTATTGTGAAGAAAATGACTTAGAATGAATTCAGAAATGGTTGAAATGCTCATATTACTCAGAATGAGATTTATTTGCACTTTATATGCGCAATTACTTGGTATAATCCAATCTTTTTTAATAAATAAGATATGAATCATATTCTAGATCGTATGAAGAGTTTAATATAGTTTATCATTAAGAATTGACTTAGAATGTATTCATAAACGGGTGAAATGCTCAAATTACACATAATGAGGGTTATTTGAACTTTATATGCGTAATTACTTGCCATAATCTAATCTTTTTTAATAAATAATATATGAATTATTTTCTATAAAGTATAGAGAGTTTAAATGTAGATTATTGGGAAGAAATGACTTAGAATAAATTTAGAAACGGTTGAAATGCTCAAATATTACTTAGAATAAGAGTTATTGCCACTTTATATGTGTAATTACCTCGTATAATTCAACTTTTTGAATAAGTAGGACATGAATCATATTCTATACAGTATAGAGAGTTTGAATGTTGATTATTGTGTATAAATTACTCAGAATGAACAAAAAAATGGTTGAAATGCTCAAATATTACTTAGAATGAGAGTTATTTGCACTTTATATACGTAATTACTTGGTATAATCCAATCTTTTTTAATAAGTAGGACCTGAATCATATTTTATACCGTTTGGAGAGTTTGAATGTAGATTATTGAGAAGAAATGACTTGGAATGAATTCAGAATCGGTTGAAATTCTCAAATTACTTAGAATGAGAGTTATTTGCAATTTATATGTGTAATTACATGATATAATCCAATCTTTATAAATAATTAAGACCTGAACAATATTTTACATCGTATGTAGAGTTTAAATGTAGATTATTGTGAAGAAATGACTTAGAATGACTGCAGAAACGATTGAAATACTCAAATGATGCTCAGAATTGCATTATTTGCACTTTAAACACATAATTACCTTGTATAATCCAATCTTTTTGAATAAATAACATATAATTCTGGAGAGTATAAAGATTTTAAATGCAGATTAGAAACGATTGCCATGCTCAATTGATGCTTAAAATTGCATTATTTGCACTTTATATGCGTAATTACCATGCATTATGCAATATTAATTATTAAATAACATATAAATCATATTTTAAACAGTATAAAGAGTTTAAATGTAGATTATTGTGATGAAAAGACTTAGAATGAATCCAGAAAGGATTGAAAAGCTCAAACGATGCTTAGAATTGCATTATTTGTAATTTATATCCATAATTACAATGTATAATCCAATCTTTTTTAATAAATAACAAATGAATCATATTCTGGAGAGCATAAAGAGTTTTAAATGTTGATTATCGTGAGGAAATGACTTAGAATGAACAAAAAAAATGATTGAAATGCTCAAATGATGCTAAGAATAGCATTATTTGCACTTTGTATGCATAATTACCATGCAAATCTAATCTTTTTGTATAAATGACCTAATCTTTTTATATAAATAACATATGGATCATATTATGGAAAGTATAAAGAATTTAAATGTAGATTATTGTGTGAAAATGACTTAGAATGAATCCAGAAACTATTGAAATGCTCAAATGATGCTCAGAATTGCATTATTTGCACTTTGTATGCATAATTGGTATAATCTAATCTTTTTGAACAAATAACATATGAATCTTATTTTTGACAGTAGAAAATTTTTGAATAAATAGCATATGAATCATATTCTAGACAGTAGAAAGAGTGTATATAAAGATTATTGTGATGAAATTACTTGGAATGAAACCAGAAATGATTGAAATGCTCAAATGATGCACAGAATTACATTATTTGCATTGTATATGCGTAATTAACACGTATAATCCAATCTCTTTGAATATCTAGCATATGAATCATATTTTTGACAATATAAAGAGTTTAATTCAGATTATAGTTATGAAATTACTTGGAATGAATCTAGAAACGATTGAAATGCTCAAATGATGCTCAGAATTGTATTATTCGCATTTTATATGTGTAATTACCATGTATAATCTAATATTTTTTAATAAATAACATATGAATCATATTTTTTACAGTAGAAAGAGTATAAATGTAGATTATTGTGATGAAATCACTTAGAATGAATCAGTTAACGATTGAAATGCTCAAATGATGCTCAGATTTGCATTATTCGCACTTTAAATGTCTAATTGCCATGCATAATCCAATCTTTTTTGAATAACTAATATATGAATCATATTATAGACAGTCCAAAGACTTTAAATGCAGATTATTGTGATGAAATTACTTAGAATGAATCCAGAAATGATTGAAATGCTCAAATGATGCTCGGAATTGCATTATTCACACTATATATGCGTAATTACCATGTATAATCCAATATTTTTTAATAAATAACATATAAATCATATTCTAGACAGTATAAAAAGTTTAAATGTAGATTATTGTGATTAAATGACTTAGAATGAATCAAGAAACGATTGAAATGCACTAATGATACTCAGGATTGCATTATTCGCTCTTTATATGCGTAATTATCATGTTTAATCCAATCATTTTAAATAAATAACTTATGAATCATATTCTAGACAATATAAAGAATTTAAATGTAGATGTTTGTAATGAAATAACTTAGAATGAACCCAGAAACGATTGAAAAGCTCAAATGATTCTCTGAATTGCATTTTTTGCACTTCATATGTGTAATTACCATGTATATTGTATTCTCTCCGAATTAATAACATTTAAATCATATAGATTATTATGTTGAAATGCTCAAATGATACTCCAAATTGCATTGTTTGCACTTTATATGCTTAATTTCCATGTATAATACAATCGTTTTGATTAAATAACATATTAATCTTATTCTAGTCTCTATAAATATTTTTAATATAGATTATTGTGATGGAATGACTTAGAACGAACATAGAAACGGTTGAAATGCTCAATAATTCTCAGAATTGCATTATTTGCATTTTATATGCGTAATTACCATGTACAATCCAATCTTTTTAAATAAATAACAAGTGAATCATATTCTTGACAGTACAAAGAGTTTAAATGTTGATTATAGTTATGCAATGACTTAAAAATAAATACAGAAACGATTGAAATGCTCAAATGATGCTCAGTATTGCATTATTCCACAGTGCATAATTACCCTGAATAATCCAATCTTTTCGAATAACTAACATATGAATCATATTCTAGACAGTATAAAGAGTTTAAATGTAGAATATTGTGATGAAATAACCTAAAATGAATCCATAAACGATTGAAGTGCTCATAATTGCATTATTTGCACTTTATATGCGTAATTACCATGTATAATCCAATCTTTTTTAATAATTACATATGAATCATATTCTAGACAGTATAGAGAGTTTAAGTGCAGATTATTGTGATGAAATTACTTAGAATGAAATCATAAACTATTGTAATGCTTAAATGATGCTCATAATTGCATTATCTGCACTTTATATGCGTAATAACCAAGTATAATTCAATCTTCTTGAATAAATGACATATAAATCATATTCTCGACCTTATAAAGAGTTTAATGTAGATTGTTGTGTTATAATGACTTAGAATGAGTCCAGAAACGATTGAAATGTTCAAATGATTCTCAGAATTGCATTATTTGCATTTTATATGCGTAATTACCTTTTTTAATCCAATATTTTTTAATAAATAACATATGAATCATATTCTAAACAGTATAAAGTATTTAAATGTTGATTATTGTGATGAAATGACATAGAATGAATACATAAACGATTGAAATTCTCAAATGATGCTCAGAATTGCATTATTTGCACTTTATACACATTTACCTTGTATAATCCAATCTTTTTGAATAAATAACATATAAATCATATTCTGGAGAGTATAAAGATTTTAAATACAGATTATTTTGAGGAAATAACTTAGAATGAACCCAGAAACGATTGTCATGCTCAATTGACGCTAAAAAATTGCATTATTTGCACTTTATTTACGTAATTACCCTGTATAATTTAATATTTTTTAATGAATCACATTCTTGACAGTATAAATAGTATAAATGTAGATTATTGTGATGAAATCACTTAGAATGAATCCAGAAATGATTGAAATCCTCCAAAGATGCTCAGAATTGGATTATTTGCACTTTATATGCGTAATTACCATGCATTATGCAATACTAATTATTAAATAACATATGAATCATATTTTAAACAGTATAAAGAGTTTAAATGTAGATTATTGTGATGAAAAGACTAAGAATGAATCCAGAAAGGATTGAAAAGATCAAACGATGCTTAGAATTGCATTATTTGTAATATATATCCATAATTACAATGTATAATCCAATATTTTTGAATAAATAACAAATGAATAATTTTCAGGAGAGCATAAAGAGTTTAAATGTTGATTATCGTGAGGAAATGACTTAGAATGAACCCAAAAATGATTGAAATGCTCAAATGATACTCAGAATTGCATTATTTACACTTTGTATGCGCAATTACCATATAAAATCTAATCTTTTTGAATAAATAACATATGGATCATATTCTGGAAAGTATAAAGAGTTTAAATGTAGATTATTATCTGTAAATGACTTAGAATGAATCCAGAAACTATTGAAATGCTCAAATGATGCTCAGAATTGCATTATTTGCACTTTGTATGCGTAATTACATTGTATAATCTAATCTTTTTGAACAAATAACGTATGAATCATATTCTTGACAGTAGAAACTTTGTGAATAAATAGCATATGAATCAAATTCTAGACAGAAGAAAGAGTGTAAATAAAGATTATTGTGATGAAATTATTTGGAATGAATCCAGAAACGATTGAAATGCTCAAATGATGCTCAGAATTCCATTATTCGCATTGTATATGTGCTAATCTTTTTGAATAACTAGCATATGAATCATATTTTTGACAGTATAAAGAGTTTAAATTCAGATTATTGTTATGAAATTATTTGGAATGAATCCAGAAAGGATTGAAATGCTCAAATGATGCTCAGAATTGCATTATTCGAATTTTATATGCGTAATTACCATGTATAATCCAATCTTTTTGAATAAGTAACAGATGAATCATATTCTTGACAGTATAAAGAGCTTAAATGCAGATTATTGTGATGAAATTACTTAGAATGAATCCAGAAACGATTGAAATGCTCAAATAATGCTCGGAATTGCATTATTCACACTTTATATGTGTAATTACCATATATAATCCAATCTTTCTAAATAACTAACATATGAATCATATTCTAGACAGTATAAAGAGTTTAAATGCATATTATTGTTATGAAATTACATAGAATGTATCCAGAAACGATTCACACTTTATATGCGTAATTGCCATGTATAATCCAATCTTTTTAAATAAATAACTTATGAATCATATTCTAGATAATATAAAGAGTTTAAATGACGATTTTCGTGAAGAAATAACTTTGAATGAACCCAGAAACGATTGAAAAACTCTGATGATTCTCTGAATTGCATTATTAGCACTTTATATGTGTAATTACCATGTAAAATATATTCTTTCTGAATTAATATTTTGTGAATCATAATCTATACAGTATAATAAGTTTAAATGTAGATTATTATGTTGAAATGACTTAGAATGAAGACAGAAACGATTAAAATGCTCAAATAATCCTCCGAATTGCATTATTTGCACTTTATATGTGTAATTACCATGTATAATCCAACATTTTTGAATAAATAACAAATTAATTTTATTCTAGACTCTATAAATATTTTAAATATAGATTATTGTGATGAAATGACTTTGAACGAACATAGAAACGGTTGAAATACTCAAATAATTCTCAGAATTCCATTATTTCCATTTTATATGCGTAATTACCAAGTACAATCCAATCTTTTTGAATAAATAACATGTGAATCATATCTCGATAGTATAAAGAGTTTAAATGTTGATTATAGTTATGTAATGACTTAAAAAGAATACAAACACGATTGAAATGCTCAAATGATGCTCAGAATTGCATTATTTACAATTTATATGCTTAATTACCTTGTATGATTCAATCTTTTTGAATAAATAACATATGAATCAAAATGTGGACAGTAAAAAGAGTTTAAATGTAGATTATCGGGGTGAAATGGCATAGAATGAACCCAGAGACGATTGAAAATTTTCAAATGATGCTCAGAATTGTATTATTTGCAATTTATATGCGTAATTACCATGTAAAATTCAGTTTTTTAAATAAATAGTATATGAATCATATTCTAGACAGTATAAGGTTTTAAATGATGATTATTGTGATGAAATGACTTGAAATTTATTCAAGAACAATTGAAATGCTCAAATATTACTCAGAATAGATTATTGCGATAAAATGACTTTGAATGAATCCATAAATGATTGAAGTGCTCGAACAATGCACACAATTGCAATATTTGCGTTTTACTTGCGTAATTACCATGTATAATCCAATATTTTTTTATTAAATAACATATGAATCATATTTAGGACAATATAAAGAGTTTAAAGGTTGATTATTGTGATAAAATGACATAGAATGAATCCAAAAATGATTGAAATGCTTAAATGATGCTCAGAATTGCATTATTTGCTCTTTATATACATAATTACCATTTATATTACAAACTTTTTGAATAAATCACATATTGAATAATATTCTAGACAGTATAAATAGTTTAAATGTAGAATATTGTGCTAAAATGACTTAGAATGAATCCAAAAATGATCGAAATGCTCAAATGATTTTCAAAATTGCATTATTCACAATTTATATGCGTTATTACCTTTTTTTAATCCAATCTGTTGGGATAAATAACATATGAATCATATTCTTGACTGTATAAAGCGTTTAAATGTAGATTATTGTGATGAAATGACTTAGTACGAATCCAGAAACGATCCAAATTCTCAAATGATGCTCAGAATTGCAATATTCGCATTTTATATGTGTAATTACCTTGTATAATATAATCTTTTTGAATAAATAACTTATTAATCATATTCTAGAGAGTACGAAGAGTACGAATGTCAATTATTATGAGGAAATGACTTAGAATTAATCCAGAAACGATTGAAATGCTCAAATGATGCTCAGAATTGCATTATTCGCACAATATAAGCGTAATTACCATGTATAATCAAAACTTTTTGAATAAATAACATATGAATCATATTGTAGTCAGTAAAAAGTATTTAAATGTAGATTATTGTGATTAAATGACTTATAATGAATCTATAAACGATTGAAATGCTCAAATGATACCGTTCAATGTGTTCTTCATATTGAAATATCGTTGGAGACAAAATTTTATATTTTTCTGAAAATTTTTAGTATTTGTTTGTTATTTTACAAAATTCTTAATCTAAACAATTATGGACACTTCAATAATTATGATTTCTAAAAATCTCAAATAAATAGTAACTAAAATCGGAAAAATGTAAAATTTGGTCTCCAATGAGATTTCAATGGGGTCGTTTGGATGCGTCCCAAATTCCAGGAATAAGCAATTCCGGGCATAAATTTTAATATAAACAATCCAAATTCTTCACAAAGTTACACACTTTCCAATAAATTTATGCCTAGGAATAACAAATTCCCCCAATTCTCCCAATTCCTAAGCGATCCAAACGCCCCCAATATGAATAACACATTGAACGGTTTAGATTAACCATTAGAACATCAAAAGTTGACGGCTCCATCCCGTCCGTCATTCGTGGCTGATTTTAGCCTATATCAATAACATATGAATCAAATCTTGGATAGTATAAAGAATTTAAATGTAGATTATTGTGATGAAATGACTTAGAATTAACTCAGAAAAGATTGGAATGCTCAAATGATGCTCAAAATTGCATTATTGGCACTTTATATGTGTAATTTCCATGTATAATCCAATCTTTTTGGTTAAATAATATATGAATAACATTCTATACAGTATAAATAGTTTAAGTGTGGATTATGTGATGAAATGACTTAGAATGAATCCAAAAACGATTGAAATGCTCAAATGATGGTCAGAATTACATTATTCGCATTTTATATGCATAATTATCTTTTGTAATCCAATCTTTATGGACAAAATAACATAGTATTCATATGAATCAAATTCTAGACAGTATAAAAAATTTAAATGTAAATTATTGTGATGAAATGACTTAGACTGAACTCAGAAAAGATTGGAATGCTCGAATGATGCTCGGAATTGCATTATTTGCACTTTATATGTGTAATTTCCATTTATAATCTAATCTTTTTTGTTAAATAATATATGAATAATATTCTAGACAGTATAAATAGTTTAAGCGTGGATTATTGTGATGAAATGGCTTAGAATGAATCCAGAAACGATTGAAATGCTCAAATGATGGTCAGAATTGCATTATTTGCATTTTATATGCATAATTACCATGTATAATCTAAACTTTTCGAATAAATAACATCTGAATCATATTCTAGACACTATAATTAGTTTAAAAGATGATTATTATAATGAAATGACTTGAAATTTATTCAAGCACAGTTGAGATGCACAAATATCACTTCAAATAGGCATTATTTGCAATTTATATGCGTAATTATTTTGTATAATCCAATCTTTTTCAAATAAATAAGATATGAACCATATTCTATACAGTATAGAGAGTTTAAATATAGATTATTATGAATAAATGACTTAGAATGAATTCAGAAATAGTTGAAATGTTTAAATATTACTCAGAATGAGAATTATATGCACTTTTTATACGTAATTACTTGGTATAATGCAATGTTTTTGAATTGGAAGGACTTAAATCATATTCTAGACAGTATGTAGTGCTTAAATGTAAATTATTGAGAAGAAATGACTTAGAATGAATTCAGAAACGGTCGAAATGCTCAAATAATACTCGGAATGAGAGTTATTTGCACTTTATATGCGTAATTAATTGGGATAATATGATCTTTTTGAATAAGTACGTCTTGAATCGTATTTTAGATCGTATGGAGTGTTTAAATGTAGATTATAGTGAAGAAAATGACTTAGATTGAATTCAGAAATAGTTAAAATGCTCATATTACTCAGAATGAGATTTATTTGCACTTTATATGCGTAATTACTTGGTATAATCCAATCTTTTTGAATAAATAAGATATGAATCATATTCTAGACTGTATAAAGAGTTTAAATGTAATTTATCATTAATAATTGACTTAGAATGTATTCATAAACAGGTGAAATGCTCAAATTACACATGATGAGAGTTATTTGAACTTTATATTTATAATTACTTGGCATAATCTAATCTTTTTGAATAAAAAAGACATGAATTATTTTCTATAAAGTATAGAGAGTTTAAATAAAGATTATTGGGAAGAAATGACTTAGAAAAACTTTAGAAATGGTTGAAATGCTCAAATATTACTTACAAATTACAATAAGAGTTATTGCCACTTTATATGTGTAATTACCTGGTATAATTCAACTTTTTTAATAAGTAGGACATGAATCATATTCTATACAGTATAGAGAGTTTGAATGTTGATTATTGTGACTAAATTACTCGGAATGAATCAAGAAACAATTGAAATTCTCAAATATCACTCAGAATGAGAGTTATTTGTAATTTATATGCGTAATATTACTTGGTATAATCCAATCTTTTTGAATAAGTAGGACCTGAATCATATTTTATACCGTTTGGAGAGTTTGAATATAGATTATTGAGAAGAAATGTCTTAGAATGAATTCAGAAACGGTCGAAATTCTCAAATTACTTAGAATGAGAGTTATTTGCAATTTATATGCGTAATTACTTGGCATAATCCAATCTTTATGAATAAGTAAGACCTGAACCATATTTTATATCGTATTTAGAGTTTAAATGTTGATTATTGTGAAAAAATGACTTAGAAACAGTTGAAATACTAAAATTACTCAGAATTAGAGTTTTGCACTTTATTTGTGTAATTACTTGGTATAATCCAATCTTCATGGATAATTAAGATCAGAATCGTATTATTGACAGTACGGAGAGTTTAAATGTAGATTATTGTGATGGAATGACAAGAAATGAATTAAAAAAATGGTTGAAATGCTAAAATGATACACAAAATATGCATTTTATTGCACTTTATATGCGTAATTATTATGTATAATCAAATCTTTTTTAATAAATAAAATATGAATCATATTCTATACAGTATAGAGGGTTTAAATGTAGATTATTGTGAAGAACATAACTCAGAATAAATTCAGAAACGGTTGAAATGCTCAAATAGTACTCAGAATGAGAGTTATTTGCACTTTATATGTGTAATTACTTGGTGGAATCCAATCTTTTTGAATAAGTGGGACCTGAATCATATTATAGACTGTATGTAGAGTTTAAATGATGATAATTGTGATGAAATGCCTTAGAATAAATTAAAAAACGGTTGAAATTCTCAAATTACTCGGAATGAGAGTTATTTGCATTTTATGTGCGTAATTACTTGGTATAATCCAATCTTTTTGAATAAGTAAGATCTGAATCATATTCTAGACCATATGAAGAGTTTAAATGTAGATTATTGTAAAGAATTTCTTAGAATGAATTCAGAAACAGTTGAAATGCTTAAATTACTCAGAATGAGAGTTATTCGCACTTATATTCTAGACAGTATATAGAGTTTAAATGTATATTATGTGATGAAACGACTTAGAATGAATCCATAAATGATTGAAATGCTCAAACGATACTCGAAATTGCATTATTTGCACTTTGTATGCTCAAATTACTTGGTATAATCCAATCTTTTTGAATAAATAGATATGAATCATATTATAGACAGTATATAGAGTTTAAATGTATATTATTGTGATGAAATGACTTAGAATGAAGGGAAAATTTTTTCTGTGCCACCCCGAAGTTGCGAAATTCAGTTTTTGCCACCTGAAAATCGAACCTTCTGTTTTTGCCACCCTAAAACACGATTTTCTTCTGAAAATGCCACTTTATTTTGTTTTATAATATAAAAACGATTAAAGTAATAAAAGTAGAAATATATGACCATTCTAACCCTGAGTCGAATTACACCTGATCCTATCGTTACGAACCAGAGTACATCTGATTTTCTCCCCTCTCGCAAATAAACCATCGATCCCTTTCTCATCTGATTTTCTCCTCTCTCGCAAATAAACCCTAGCTGATCGATCTCCTCTCCCCACCTTACCTCCCATGGCCTCCTCGCTAACCCTAGCTGATCCGACGAGCCCTAGCTGCATTTTCGTCTCTCTTTTTCACTCGTCGCCTTGCTCCAAACCAATAGGCCTTTCTCTGTCCTCGCTCACACGAGATCCGTCTCTGTCCCAGGTTCATCCTTTATCTTTCACCTAGTCTTAATGCTTTTGAACAAGCAATTTTGGACAGAAATTTTGGAGAAGTTTTTTGAGAAGTTTTTTGAGAAGCAATTGTGACATTGTTGTATGAGTACTTAATTTACTTTATTTTTCTGAAGCGATTTTGAACATTGTTGTATGACATTGTCGTGGTACAGTGAAGTCTTTGTATGCTAGCAATTGAACAGAAATTGAAGCGATTTTTGAACTTTTGTTGACGAGAATCAGAAATAACTGGACTCAAACCAGTAATTTTGAATACCATGTGTTTAGGTCTGTAATATAGTCGCTAATATGAAGTACCTCAACATAAATGTGTAATTAATTAATTAATTAACTGGACTCAAACAATATAAGTAACTGAACTCAAATAGTATAAGTAACTATAATGGGCAGTATTGCTGATATGCATTTCTGTACTCGTACCTAACTTGACATGAAATATATATGCTGGTGCATATTAGTAGGAGTACCATACAATTGAAGTATATATAACAATTGCAATAAGTATGTTTAATTCATGACATTTGTATGTGTTTTTTGCAGGAAGAGAAAGGGTCAAAAGTCAAATGGTGCAAATGATGTTTCTACTTGACATTACTTACTGTTTACCGTTTTGTGTATCAGGATAGATGACATATTTCGTGTAGAAGGAAAGGATAGATGACATATTTTGTGGATAAATGACATATTTTGTGTAGAAGGATAGATGACATATTTTGTGTAGAAGGACAGTTAGTTGGAATTGGGTCTATTTTAGGATGTAGAATGATGATGTTTCTTCTATTTTAGTTGGAATTGGGTCTGTTTCAGGTGACTGCATTTTGTGTAGAATGTAGTAAATTGTGACTTAAATTCCCTTAATTTAATTTACTTTACTTTACTTTTCTGTCACTTAATTTGCTTTCGGTTATATATAATTTGCTTATGAAATCCTTTGGTTATGAAATCCTTTTTTCTGTGACTTAATTTGCTTTCGGTTATGCATCAAATGAAATCAATATCCAATCAAAGGGATATGGGATATACATGTTAACAGTCAGAGTGAAATATGAGTGAAAATCAAAGTCAAATCAAATCACAATATATATTAACAGTCAGAGTGACATGTTAACAGTCAAGCAATATAAATGGTGTTGCTAACATGAGTGAAAATCAGACTTGCGTTTCTATTACAGATAAATTAAATTTAAATTAACAAAGACTTGTGTTTCTGTCTGAAGTCAAATATGAGTGAAAATCAAATCCAAATAAACAAGAAGAGAAACTAGAATAAAGGGATACACTCAACTAAGTCATCCATTACAAAACATGCTAACTAAACTAAACTAACTAAGTCATCCATTACAAAACATGCTAACTAAACTAAACTAACTAAGTCGTATCAATCATGCTAACTAAGTCTTCCTATAGCAATACAAATAAAAAGAGCAAAGAGCAATCACCATAAGTAAAAGAGTGACAATCACAATGACACTCATACAATTATACATTTTAAAATTATCCAAAGACACAACAAGTGCTTTAAGTTAGCGCTCATCATCTTGACATTTTTTCTTCAATTCATCCGTCAGATTATCCAATTGAGCTTGAAGTCTACCTACTACATCAGATTCAATAGTTGGAATAAGAAAATTTTCCTTTGTTAGATATTTCAAATAGTCGTTGTCCCACTTCCAAAATTTGCACTTAGTAACCTATTAAAAAAAAGAAAAAGAAAAAGGAGGAAGAATAAATAGTCAGTGTCAATGCTGTGCTGGATTAATGACTTAATTGATAGCACATCCCAATATTACCAGAGAGGAAGTTTTTGTGTAAATCCAGGCTCACTAAATTACTCAACTCCCCTATATTTTCAGGAATTTCCCCAGAGATATTGTTATCTGAGATGTCGATACTCATCAGGGAGGAGGCAAATTCATCTGGATTCGACAATTGCCAGTACCAAATTCTCATAGTAAAATTTCATCAATTTCCAGTACCAAATTCATCAAAATTTCAAAATTACATCAATTAGCAGTACAAAATTCATAAAAAATCAGTACCTTGTTTACGCATTGATAGAAATCTCGGTCTGGATTATCTTTAGTTATGCTAACGAACTTTCTCACTGAAAGACCACATGACGGGCATGGCACGAGCGACAAATGTTCTCTTCGACTTGCGGGACCTAGGCTCGAAGACGCTGAATGCGAGACGGAATCTGATCTGCTCCAACGACGATGCATGGCAGCGGTTGGTAAGGAGACGGAGGAGCGACGGAATGGAAAAAGTCTGGGATTAGAACGACGAAGGAGTGGAGGAAGGCGACATCTAGGGTTTACAGCAGGAAGACAAAGATTGGGTTTTCAAGCTTTTACAGAAGAAGAAGAGGGGATCGTTCGGTGCTTTCTAGGGTTCATCTAATCGAAGAGAAGAACAGACAAGATTGGGTTCGCTTCGACTCATCTGATTCGACTCACTGGTTCGAGGGTAAAATCGTCATGCATTTTGGGTTTTTATTTTTTATAATTCGAAATATCATTTAAAGGGCGAAAGTGGCATTTTCAGAAGAAAGTCGTGTTTTAGGGTGGCAAAAACAGAAGGTTCGATTTTCGGGTGGCAAAAACTGAATTTCGCAACTTCGGGGTGGCACAGAAAAAATTTTCCCTAGAATGAATTCATAAACAATTGAAATGCTCAAATAATACTCAAAATTACATTATTTGCACTTTATATGTGCAATTGCTTGGTATATAATCCACTTTTTTTGAATAAGTAAGAGCTGAATCATATTCTAGACCGTATGGAGAGTTTAAATGTAAATTATTGTAAAGAAATGTCTTAGACTGAATTCAAAGACGGTTGAAATGCTCAAATTACTTAGAATGAGATTTATTTGCATTTCATATGCGTAATTACTTGGTATAATCATTTATTTTTAAATAAATAAGATATGAATCGTATTATATACAGTATAGAAAGTTTAAATGTAGATTATTGCGAAGAAATGATTTAGAATGAATTTTTTAAACAGTTGAAATGCTCAAATTATTTAGAATGAGATTTATTTGCACTTTATATGAGTAATTACTCGGTATAATCCAATCTTCTTGAATAAGTAGGACCTGAATCATATAGTACATACAGTATAGAGAATTTGAACGTAGATTATTGTGAAGAAATTACTTAGAATGGATTTAGAAACGTTTGAAATGCTCAAATATTGCTCAGAATATGAGTTATTTGCACTTTATATGCATAATTATTTGGTATAATCCAATATTTTTTCAATAAGTATGATCTGAATCATATTCTAGACTGTATAGAGTGTTTAAATGTAGATTATTGTGAAGAAATGTCTTAGAATGCATTAAAAAATGGTTGAAATGCTCAAATTACTCATAATGAGAGTTTTTTGCACTTTATATGCATAATTAGCTAGTATATTTCAATCTTTATGAATATGTAAGACCTAAATTATATTCTAGACCTTATGGAGAGTTTATATGTAAATTATTGTGAGGAAATGACTTAGAATGAATTCAGAAATGGTTGAAATGCTCAAATTACTCAGAATGAGAGTTTTGCATTTTATATGTGCAATTACTTGGTATAATCGAATCTTCTTGGATAAGTAAGATCAGAATCATATTCTAGATAGTATGGAGAGTTTAAATGAAGATTATTGTGATGAAATGACTTCAAATGAATTCAGAAATGATTGAAATGCTCAAAAGATACTCTAAATATGCATTATTTGCACTTGATATGCATAATTATTATGTATAATCCAATCTTTTTGAATAAAATAATATATGAATCATATTTTTTACAATATAGAAAGTTTTAACTTAGATTATTACGAAGAAATGACTTAGAATGTATTCAGAAACGGTTGAAATGCTCAAATATTATTTAGAAATATATAGTCTAAAGAGTTTAAATGTTCAAATGATATTCATAATTTATATTATTTGCGCATTATATGCATAATTACTACGAATAATCCAATCATTTTGAGTAAGTAATGTAGGAAACATATTGCAGACTATATAAAGAGCTTAAATCTAGATTATTGTGATCAAATGACTTAAAATGAAACAAAATCATTTGAAATGCTGAAATGATGCTGAGAATATTCATTACTTGTATATTATATGCGTAATTACTATGCACAATCCTATCATTTATAATAAGTAAGATGAGAAATATATTTTAGACTATATAAAGAGCTTAAATATAGATTATTGTGATTAAATGACTTAAAATGAATGCAAATTCGCTTGAAATGATAAAATGGTACTCATAATTTACATTATCTGCACATTATATGCGTAATTATTATTTATAATTCATCATTTTAAATAAGTAAGATCGGAAACATATTTTAGACTATATGAAGAGCTTAAATATATTTTATTTTGATCAAATGACTTAAAATGAATGCAAAATCGTTTGAAATGTTGAAATGATACTCAAAATTTGCATTATTTACACGTGATATACATAATTATTATGTATAATCCAATCAATTTTGAATAAGTAAGAGCATAAGTTTAATCTACACTATATAAAGTATTTAATATAGATTATTGTGATCAAATGACTTAAAATGATTACAAAATCGCTTGAAATGGGAAAATAATGCTCAAAATATTCATTACATGGTGGATTGATAAAATACACTCTGGTGTATGGATCGTCTCCCGTACACCAGAGTCGTTTATGAAATCCAAAAATCAAACAGTCGATCCGAACCGTTCAAGTTATTCTCCATATTGAAAAACTCTCGGAGACCAAATTTTACCATTTTTCGAATTTGTTTGCTATATATTATGATATTTTCAAAAAACACTACAATTGGAGTATTTCAGGCCCTCCAATTTGAAAATATCATAATATATAGTAAAAAAATTCTAAAAAATATAAAATTTGGTCTCCGAGAGTTTTTCAATATGGAGAACAAGTTGAACGGTTCGGATCGACCGTTTGATTTTTGGATTTCAAAAACGACTTTGGTGTACGAGGACGATCCGTACACCAGAGTGTATTTTATCACCCCTCCATTACATGTGTATTATATGCATAATTATTATGTATAATCCAATCATTTTGAATAAGTAAGATAAAAAATATATTCTAGACTATATAAAGTGCTTACTTAGGGCTATGTTTGGATTGGATGAGAAGAAGAGAATAAGAGAAGAAGAGAAGAAATTTATTATTAAACAATCCAAACTCTTCACAAAATTACACACTTCCCAATATTTCTTCCTACTTCTTCTCTTCTTCTCTTCTTCCCACACCTATCCAAACGGAGCCTAGATTATTGTGATCAAATGATTTAAAAAATGTGAAATCTCTTCAAATGCTGAAATAATGCTCATAATATTTATCATTTGCACATCATATAATTACTATGTATAATTAAATTATTTTGAATAAATAAGAATGTAAGATCATAAATTAACACCCTTGGTTGAGTTTTGAGCCATGAATAGCTCTTGCAAGCGAAATCAAAACCATAATGTTCAATTGTGAACTGACTATTGAATTTAGCATAGTTGACAAAATGAAACCAACATTAAGAATGCAAAATCAAGTAATGTAAACATTACACTTTTTTCTTATTCTTTCGTGGAAAAAGTTATAATAATTTATAGAACGACAGAATTAGCAAATAATAAAAAATTTGATAACACCAATTTGGAAAGAGTAGCGCTTGAGAAGAGGACACTCAGACCAGGCAGGGAGACGAGTAATTCCTAACTAGAATGCAGAGTGGAGAGGGTATTTTAGTCATAAATATAAAATTTAGATGTTTTTCCTTAAAAAAAATATAGGTAAAAAAATAAAAATAGTTTATATTCAAATAAAATAAAATTAGAGTGTCTATATCCAATTTTAATTGATTAGATAAGATTGGGTTTATATCCAAATTTTTACGGGATTTCTAAAAAAAAAGAAAATCAGCCATATCCCCTCCAATCTTAAGCAATCGGAAATATCCCCTCTAACTTTTTAACGGAATTGCTTAAGATCATCCTCCATCATTCTCAGTATTAACACACGTTTTTGGTCTCCACTATTTTGGTGAATTTATTCGGAATTGCTTTCCATCCCATCCTTTCTATTTTTTGTCCCCACTGTTTCTGTTCTTCTCATCCTTCCTATTTTGGTCCCCACTATTTCTCTCTCTTCCATTTTTCTATTTTTGGTCCCCACAGTTTCTCTTAAGTATTTTTTTCGGATTTTCAAAAATCGTTAATCTAATTTGTTCTGAACCCTACAAAAGTTGCTGCTTTTGAAAATCCGAAAAAATACTTAAAAAATTCAAAAAAATAAAAATTTTGGTCGACAAGGTGATTTCAATATGGAGATCATATTTGACGGTTCGGATAGGTCGTTTGAACTTTCAAAATTGAGAACCAACGGGGTTTAACTGAGACTCCGGTCAAAGCGCTTTGATTGAAGGCTTTCTCTCTCTATATATATATATAACTGTTGGAAGTTAATATATATAATTGTTGAAGTTATATATGTATTGTTGAAGTTATATATGTAATTGTTGAAGTTAATATGTTATATATTGAACTGTTAAATTATATGTGTAACTGTTGAAGTTATATATGTAGCTGCTGAAGTTATATATGTAGTTGTTGAAGTTATATATGTAACGGTTGAAGTTAATATGTTATATATGTAACTGTTGAAGTTATATATGTAGCTGTTGAAGTTTGGATACTAACTGTTGTAATTAATATGAGCACCAGAAATGAAAAAGATGGGAGGGGAGAAATAATGGGGACCAAAATAGAAAAGGATGAGATGAAGAGAAACAGTGAGACCAAAAATAGAAAATGATGGGAGGGAGAGAAATAGTGGGGACAAAAAATATTTCAAAAATAGAAAAAACTAAAATGTATTTCCACCGGGGATGATGAGGATGATGAATATTGGGGATGATCCTTATCACCCCGAATTTTTTAATTTAGAAATTTCCCCTCTAATTAGAGTTAATATAGATTTATATCCTTTTGATTACTTTTTACAACTCTATAATTCTGAAAAAATAAAATTTTAAATTTTGGAAGAAAATGTCCTTAATCCATGACAATCGACCTTCCCGTCCATTTCTGCAATGCGATGTCGGAAAGAATTTAATTTTTAAAGTCTCTCTTTTGAAACCCTCTACGAAAATTCGAACTTTTTTAGAATCACTATTCATTAGAGAAAGGCCTCTATTGTACTTTTCAACAATAAAATTTTCTATTTGTTTCAAAATTTTAATTCTCGTCTTTTACCATGGCTTTTTCTGGGCCATGAGTCCGCTCTGATAGGACGAAATGTTTTGACGCCATTATAAAAATTCAAGTTAGTAATTTAATAATATTTATTTTAGATACAGTTTTCGCAATATCCTTCGTATTGAAATTTAAATTAGTACTTTATAGCTAGCAGCCTGATGCAACATACTTATTGTGGTAACTTTTATGGATATTCTTTTTGGAAAAGACTGGGATAAGATTCTTCAATTCTTATGTAGTTGGTACATTGCAATTTGTAGAGCCTTTTGAGCAAATTCAGTAAGAGTAAGGGTTCCACTTTGCTATTTATTGATGAATTTGTTTCTGTTTCGGTTCTTTTGAATTAAAAAAAAAATTTTAAAGGCACGACATGCATAGTTAGGCTGAATTTTAATCAGAACGACTAGTGGTCCAACAATGTTTGAATTTTGAAAGTTCCATTTTGTTTTTCTTTGTATATAGTTAATCGCATGGCAAAAAAGTAATTTGCTTTTTAAATCTAAATAGAAAGAAAATAATTAGACGAAACAAAAATACATAATAACAGTTGTTTAATGCAAAGCAGGATTGTTCGCCTAGTGATTTGGTTTTATTCCGTCAACCAAGTTTTTCTTGGTTCGATTTCAAATTTCTATTTCTTCTCACAAAATCATTGATTTCAAAAACTAACCTTCAAAAAAAAAGAAAAAAAAAAACAGCTACTTAGTACAAATATTCATATCGGACCACCGCGTACACCAAACACATAAATTTAATAAACCTAGATGTCTCTGTATCTTTTTATTTTTCGTCCTTTTCAAAACGATATACTTGTTTCTTAAAAACCGCTTTAATTTTAGTTCACTAGGTGCGTTTGGATTGGTGTGGGAAGAAGGGAAGAAGTATTGGGAAGTGTGTAACTTTGTGAAGAGTTTGAATTGTTTATAATTTTTTATTGGCCTTCTTCCTTCTTCCTTCTTCCTTCTTCCAACCCCATCCAAACAAAGGCTAAATAATGAAATTCTAGTGCATTTGGATGAGATGAAAGTTAGAATAACGAGAACAATATTATTTCGACTCTCGAACATAGGGACAGTAGAAAATTCGTAGCTCGTGAGTTTACTTGAATTAACTCGAAGAAACTTGGTTAATTAATATCATTTTTATTTTAGATAAATATAACAAACGATAGATTGAGTTTCAAGATATAATTTATTTCAAATCAATAAAATTTTGAAGGACATATACTATTTCAACCTGACTCGTGACTCGAGAACTAGATCGAGTTGCAGACGAGTTGAATTTGAATTAGTTTTAAAAACTCGAAAGTGCTTTTAACTCGACTAAAGCGAATTCGAATTATAGGCTATGTTTGAATTGGAGTAGGAAGAAGAGAATAAGAGAAGAAGAGAAAAAATTTATTATTAAATAATTCAAACTCTTCACAAAGTTACACACTTCCCAATACTTTTTCCCATTTTTTCCCACACCTATCCAAACGGAGCCATAACCGACTCAAATTTGACCGTCTTCAACTCGCTTGAACTCGACATGTGTGGAGTCCTACTCGGACATATTACCAAAACAACATTAATAAGTTGCGATTCCGTAATAAACAATAAAATAAACAAATTCGAACTTCAAAATATTTATTATCCAAAATAATAATTACATTTTATCCATCCAAACGTATCTTAAAATCTGATTCACTAGTATAATTACAAAGCAATCATAACTAGATCGTTGACATATTAGCATCATAAAAGTCTTCCAAAGTTGAAAAACTTAAAAACTGCACCTATATTTTGTAGCTCCTTTGCGAAGAGGAAAGTTCTGCTATCAACATTTTAATGGTCTCAAATGCTAATATTTTACTATTTAGTTAGTTTTTAAAATTTTTAAATTCAAACGTTACATTCAAACCGTTGATCTTATTCAATTTAATGAGTGATGTGTTTTCATATAAGTTTTGTAAATTTTAGAGTTTATTTGATACTTGATCAAAGGCTGAAACATGAACACATTAAAATGAGTGTAATGCTAGAATCAAACATATAGGACGTCAAACACGATGTAAACGTCGCACATTAAAATTTCAAACGATCGATCCAAACCGCTCAATATGATCTCTATATTAAAATATCCTTGATAATAAAATTTTATATTTTTTCATATTTTCTAACTATTTTTTTCGAATTTTCAAAATTGAAGGGTTCAGAACTTTTTAGATTGAGCATCTTGAAAAATTCCAAAAAAATAGTAAAAAATTTTGAAAAAAATATAAAATTTGGTCTCCATGAAGATTTTATAACATAGAACAATTTGAACGGTTTGGATCGGCCATTCTAATTTTAGAAATTAAAATTTTATCGCGTTGGACAAGTGTACGTGTCCTATATGTTTGACACTAGCCACTCCCTTAAAATGAATCTATCACAGTTAACCAAGTTCTTTTATTTTTCTATCTATTGATCGAGTATCAAATAAATTATAAAATTTACAAAATTTATATGAAAATGGATCGCTTGTTTAACTAAATGAGATCAACGATTTGGATTTAACGTTTAAATTTTAAAGTTTGAAAAAAAAATTTTAATAGCAAAATGTTAGCATTTGGATATTGCTCTTTTTAAAAGAAAAAAAAACAATTTAATGGCATTCTGTGAACACATTGGCAACGCACATGTCCACGCCGAGTATTAACAGTCTCTCTTGCAATAAGAAATTTAAGTTACCTGCCAAATACTTTTGTCGTGTTCATAAAAAAAAAAAAAGTTTTTTTGTCGTCATGAGCCGGTCGCAATCCAATAGACAAGCGCATCTTTCGTCCATCATTCGCCACCGTTTAATTTTCTTTTTCCTTCATTTCATGCAACTTTCTAAGATGAAATCGTTGCATTCGTTATCTAAGCTTTAGGGATAACATAGATTTCTTATGTGTTAACATATTTTACACGGCATGTGCATTTTTAGTAAGGACTAAGGAGATATACTACAATACTTCGCGGAATAAAGTAATCCTCATATTTCTAATTTCTAATGCAAAATTTAAATTTCAAAATAATTTATCCAAATCGTTTTATGTGTTCTCCAATCTTATCGGAGGACATATTTTATACTTTTTAGATTATTTATTATTTTTTATTTATAAAATTCGTTGTTATTGGATGATTGAAAATTAATTAAATTTAGTATTTTTAAAAAGTTTTAAAAAATAGAAAAACTTTTTTAAAAAAAATATAATTTGATTTCTAATAATATTTTAATATAGAAAATACAATAAACGGTCCGAATTGATCATTTTAAATTTTGAAAGACGAGTTGAATTACAAAAGTTACTTTACTTACTTTCATTAGGCAATAACATTTTTAATATCCAACAATATCATCCTAAAATTTACCACATGTAAATATCTACTCTTAAATATAATTTGATCTTTAGATGGCTTTAGAAAGGGCAGTCCAATAGAGACATGGAGGGCGGGCTTTGAATTAAAATGCACAAATAGCATGTCTTAAAATCATTGGTTAACAAACTCATTGACCGAGTTTTATAGTTGCTAAACTCTCTCTCATGAACATTCTTTCTTTTTTTTTCTATTCAACATTACGTCAGTAATTGCGTGTAGATGATTAGTTGAATTATATCATGTTCCAACTTTTTTACACAAATTACAAGATTATTTTCAGTATGATTCAGAATATTGACCCAAATCCATGCTTCGAAAGTCTTGGCCTCATATGTTCGGTTTTTTCTTTTGTATTTTTTTTTATGAAACATCTGTTGTTTTTTCAAAAAAAAATAATAATAATATTGTCATTTGTTTTTAATAAATGAACTCCGGGTTCGACAGAAAAATATATATATATAAGTTCGGTATTATTCTATTCTAGTTATATTTCTAGCGTGGAATATTCTATACTTTGCAGTTAAGGATTCCATCGGTCAACAAGAAATGACGACGTCCTTTCTTTAATTACGAAAAACAAATAATTTAATTGGTCCATTCTCCTTCCAAAGAGTCGAAGTGCCTCATCTCACCTGCTTGACTTGAAAATGGATTTGAAATCTGGAGTTCTCCAATTAATAAACTCTGTTAGGGAAATGCCTTTGGTTAAATACATTACTGCGCTCCCACCACGAAATGACAACACTTTTAATATTTTTTTTTTATTTTGACTCGGTATATTATTTGGGGGGACGTACTTATGTACACGTACGTGACACGTTGTCTTCTACGCAGTGCATAAATCTATCTTTGAACTATATTTTAAAATTAATTGTTTTGAAATCACCAGCACTCACAGATTTAAAACTACAAATAGAGAGCTGGTCTATTAATAATTCTATCAACATCGTCGATCTGAATCGGTTCATCCTAACCGGTTCAAATGAGATGGACATCACTATCAGTATCAGTATTCAGTATTTATAAATAAAAACCCGTGGGAGTCGGAATGGTCTTTGTTACAATATAATCCGACACGGCATTTGTTTGACTGTGCGTTTAATTCTTTTACGAAATCTGTAATGGAAGTGTGTAACAAAATCGTGTGGCGAGTATTATCGGCCATCAAATTGACCTGATTCAGCAGTACACGTTTATTTGACTGCGCATTATTTTTTTTGCTATTTTTGCGTCTCCTTCTATTTTGATATTATCCCGTGTCCGTCTCTCTCTTTTGTGCTGCTCAGGGAGATATCTTCCGTCTTTGTTTCTCTCCTCCTCCTCCTCCGGTAGCACTTTCTCACCCTCGCGTCGGATTTCTCGACAAGACCTCACCTCCTCCCTCCGTTCCTCCTCTTCTCTGACTGATCGGTGCAACCGCAAAACAAAACCTAGATCTGTTCTTTGCCAAACCCTCTCACGATTCCTCAATCCGCCTCTTCAATTAAAACTTCTGAGTTCTGACTCTTCTTCTTCATTCAAACCCTTCTTTTCTCCTTCATCTCTTCCTTTCCCTCTCACACCCGAACCTAACAAAATATCCCCCCTCATTCTTCCCACGACCCAGCACATATCTCTTTCCCTCTAATTCCCGCTCCCTCTCGGCGCATCACAAAACCACTGCTCTCTCTCTCTCGACCTCGCACAACCCCTCACTAAATCACTGCCTCTCTCTCACTCTCCCTTCTCACGGAAGCTCGCTCCTCTACCTCAGTCGACCTACAGAGGAACCTATCTCCCTTCTCAGTTCTCACTCGAGATTGCATCCAACTCCCCCTCTCCTTCACTGCCTCTCATTCCTCCCATGCCTCTTTCACTGCCGTGCACCACCCTGCGCCGATCACTCTCTTTCTCCTTCGCCAGTGCATCGCCGTCGTTGTCGTCGGTGGTCGTAGGGGAGCAGCAAGAAGATTGGCGGAAAGCAGTTTAGATAGTACTTGGTTTCTCCAATCGCGCCTCTTCAATTTTGCATCGCATTTACTGTCCTTTTGTCTTCTCCCTTATTTTCACTTTCCTAAGTTAATTATCTTACCATCTCCCTCATTTTGACAGATATATCAATTTCCCCGCAATTCTACTCGAGATATGATGCTCCTTCTACTGTCGTCGATTCATCTACCAACAGGTAAAGTACTCTTTTTTTCATTTTCTTTTCTTTTGAATTTTTATTTAATTTCGATGTATTTTCATCATAATATTGCATCAGGGCCTTGATATCTAATTTGTTATGGTTAGTGCTCATTTATTTAATTCTTTTATTAATGGATAATCAGTGACAAAATTAATGGAGTAATCAGTGAATGGGTTATTCTCAAATTAATTTCCACCACTAATAGGAATAATAATAGAATAGTAGACAAAAAATGAAAAAAATTAAACGAAATTAAACGTCAATTATATTGTATTGAGCTTGACTTTTTAACAAATTTTGTAAATCTTAATAGGATTGCCATCGAGATATAGGGATTCAATAAAAGCCATATAAGGCTGGGTTCCCCTTTTCTCCAACAACTACTACACCGACCAACTCCATGGCATTTTAACTACGTCATAATGTTTTTGAGGCATTTTTGCTTGCGATTATGTTAATTGTTTAGTCATTAGGTTAAATAATACGAAATTCACCTGAGTAATGCTATTCTGTAAGCCAATATCAAATCGATGCCTCGCCAGTCTTTTCTGCAAGCCACTTATCTCTTAAAAAGCCATGGAACTGACAAATGAAAAGAAACAACAACATAATATCATAAGTAGCAAAAAAAATATTAGATAATCAACAGATCAGAGAGAGAATGAAGTAAATGAATCTCAATTTTAGTCATGTTCTTAGTGTCAGTTTTAGAATTTCAACTTTTAAAATTCTAAAATTACGTTATTATAGCTAAATTTTAACAATGAGGAAAAAATAGTTGTCATAGTCTTTTAAGCCATGATTTTGCATTAAAATAAAGAGTACAATAGTTATTCCAGTAGACTTTGCAATTTAGAATATGTCTTGGGTACATATGCAAATTGGATTACTCAGCATAAGGGTGTTAAGTGTTAACCATCACACATGCTATCTTAAAGACTTTAATTGGATGTTTTTGAGTTTTAATAATCTCAAGTTTAAATATCTAAAGCGACTGAGTAAAACAAAATAAGAAAAGTGAAATCAGTATACTTTTAGTCTGCAGAATTATACATCTATGTAATTTGATGTTTTTGAGTTTTAATAATCTCAAGAAAAAACCCTAGCTGATGCTGTCGACCACCTTCGTCGATCTAACCCTATTGAGCACGAAACTGTCAACCATGGAACTTGAAACTCTCCACCACCTCCATCGATCTGCACGGAACTCTCTCACTTGCTCTCTCTACCAACTAATTGTTCTGCCCTTTCAATCTGGGCATAGCGATAGCCATATGAACAATGACTAGCATTAAACAAGAAAACAAGTGGTCAAATTAAAAAAGTTCATTTAATATACAAAAATGGTATATTCCATTGCAATTGAGTCTTGGCATCTGGTTGATTCTGGTTTTCAGTTCATGATTTGAATAATTTTAATTTGAAATGTATGTTTTTGAAGTTCCAATTGACAGAATTGGGTTGACAAAGAGATACCAGGGTCGGGTTAGTTACATTTAGTTTGCATCGCTCGTGTTCAGAATGCTCTAATTCTTGCTGAATCGTGTTTCTTTTGGAACAAATAATAGATCATTAGTTAGCCTGGTCTGTTTTGCATGAGTTCTTGCCGAGTCAGATTCAGGTCATTGAAAATTTAGAAGAAATTACTTCTAGATTCAGGTCATTGGTCATAGCTTTTAGGTTCGGAGTGGGTCGACTGCTTTTAGAGAGTAGCGCTGGTTCTAGAATCGTGCGGGGAAAGAGGAAGAGAAAAAATCCGACGAAGAGAAGAGAAAAAACTGAATGGTCGTTATTTAGGGTTCATCAACAGTGGTATTGAGAGAGGAGAGCAGACAAAGATGGAGATACATGGAGAGAGTCGCTATCTAGGGTTCATCTTATGTGAAGAAGAGACGAAGAGAAAAAATTTGACTGGGTCGGCTTGGTTTGGTTAGATCAGGTGTTTAATCGAGTTGGTCGGCCATTGCCGGGTTGGTCGGCCATTGCCGGGTTTTCTTCTCTCTGTTCGGAGTGCGGGTCGGATCGAACGGGGCTCTGGTCGGTTCGAACAGAAGTGAAGGAGGAGGAGCTGGCTTCTTCGTTTATTCTCCGGAGAAAGTCTTTGACCTTTGGGGGTGGGGGACTTCTTCCTTTGCGTGTTACCTGCCAGTCCTGTAATCAAGAGAGAAGAAAACGTGAGTTTAAAAAGAAAAAGAAAAGATCTAGTCTCTTAAACCTAAGATAAGGATCCAATATCAACACCGTCCCCGGCAACGGCGCCAATTTGATGAAGGCTTAAAACCTAGGAATCAAATAAATTTATAAACCTAGAGCTAACCTCACTAGTCTTTTGGAGTACAGCTTTAGGGTCGAACCCAAGGGACGGTACAATTGATTACCGGACTTATCCTTTCTCAAAAGCTAGACAAGAATATTTTGGTGGAAAAATAGTTGAAATAAATCTAAGTGCAATAAAGTAAATATTTTTTGTTGTTTTTGTCAAATAAAATAATCTAAATAACAAAGTAAGGTTTTTGGGTTTTCAAACAGTATAAAAAGCGTCTTAGGGTTCAGGTTTCACCTTGGTTTGGACTCTAGAACACAGAACTTATCACTTTCGTGCATCGAACGGTGTTTTTCAAGCGTTTACTTCTCTGTTCGGTTCGAACAAGGATCTGTTCAATCCGAACAGGAGTCTGTTCAATCCGAACAGGACTCTGTTCAATCCGAACAGGACTCTGTTCAATCCGAACAGGAGTCTGTTCGATCCGAACAGATAGTATAAGTGTGCGATTTTGAACTTTTATGATAGTTTATGCTTTGTGCTAGGGTTTGTTGGTCAAACCTAGATATTCTAAACCTCAGCTGTCGCTTGTTGGACTAGAAACTGGTTTAATCACAACCTAACCTAATTAACTCGATTGGTTCACAACTTTTGGTATAGAATTCAATCAACTTAAAATTGTTTGTTGGAGTTCATAAGGATATCTAGAGGTCTTTTGGACTTGTCTAAAAGTTACACTTTTGGTGTCAACTAATCTCCCCTTCCGGATCTACGATTTATCCCAAATACTTTATCTAAATTATCTTGATTAACCTAACTTTAGAACTTAACTAAATGTGGCCATTCATTTAGAAGTTAATTAGACTTAACCAAGCAATTTAAACAAGCAATTAACATAATTCTCAACGAAACAAATCAACAAAATATATCATATCATATCAAGTCAAATCACAACATCCAAACCTAAGTTACTACCTTACCCCTAAGACTACATAAATTTAGCCTAACATAGTACTAAAACACACAACAAATAACATAGAAATAACAAGATACAAGCCCATTGAAAATAGAGAAGAAAACATAGAAGAATAAACCGAATACTCCTTTATGCTTTCGAACTACGATCTCTAGGCAGTGAGGTGTTGCAAGATGGTCACCAAACTCGTCTCCTTGCTGCCGTCGCTTCAAAGAACCAAGCTTTGATGATCTCCCATGGTGGAAGAGAGAAAAACGCCTATGGAAAGTGGAATTTGTGGTATGAAAGGTTGTATCCTTTCTTTCAGGTCTAGAGGTGTATATATGGATGTCCCAGGTCGCAAGGATGGAAGGCTAGGGCACTAGGGCGCAAGAAATTGCCATTTCCATCAGTTTCTATGTAAAAAATAATGCCTTATGTGATATGGCGGCACCCTGGTCAAACCGAACAGATCCTTGTTCGAACCGAACAGGAGAGAGAAAATGACGCTTGGCTACCATAGGTGCTGGTCGGATCGAACAGGCTTGTGGTCGGGTCGACCAGGAGAGAGAAAATGACGCCTGGCTGCCATAGGTGCTGGTCGGATCGAACAGATGATTGTTCGGGTCGACCAGGAGAGAGAAAAGAGCCTCCAATGCTAGGAATGAGTCGTCTAGCGTGCGTGCTACGTCGGGAATCCATCTATATGCTCCAAAATCATCAGAAATCATCAAAGTCCTGTAAAATGAGAGAAGAAACGACAGTAGAGCCAATTCCATGGAAATCATAGCAATCTATTGAATAATTCAATGGTTTGAGTGTTATTTGAGTGCCAAGTACGGTCCAAATGCCTACAAATAATGACGATATCAAATCCCCCCAAACTTAAACTTTGCTTGTCCTCAAGCAACACCCTAAGCTTAGAGTTTTGGACTGTACTTAAACCTTAAACATCAAGTTGTATCTCAAACCAAGAAATGTCGTGAAATCAATTGCTATGCCTAAAATTTCTCACACTTTCATCAAATGAGTCAAACAAAAATCAAAATAAAAAACCAAGTTAAGTGTTCACAAGTTAATTAATGCAACTCTTGGCCCTAAGTAAAGTCTTTTCCCAAAAATTAGAACTCTAGCTTCCCTTTGATATTTCAAAAGCGATCTCAATTTCAATTACCCGTTCCTTTTCACATTCCACAAAAATTTATAAAGGCCTTTATCAACTTCAGAAATTTTATAATGAACTTTTCTCAAAAGCAATTTCAATTTTTCACCAATGTTTTTTTTTCTTTTTTTTCGTGCAAGTCGAGCCGTGGGGCTTTACACCCTAGAGGATAGTGCGGTATCATTGGCCTTGAGTTTGCTACTAGCACATGTCGCGCTAGGGAGGTTAGACGGGTGTTGCTCGACTATGGCCACGGTACACTTGGGCCATAATACTCAACAACTCCTTTACCAATGCTTTCGCACCGGGTCCGGTAGAATTAAGCATGAGTTGTCCAATTATTTCTCGGTTTCTTTGAGTTGTAATTCCTAACAATTCATACCTAACCCGATACCCTCCAATTTGTGGCTAAGTTGGTGGAGAAAGGCCTCAGTGCGTCCTCGTTTTCACAGCTATTTTGATTTAATTTCCCATTAATTTTGCTCGTTGGTGATTCGAGCGATTAAAAAGCAATTTCAACAAGACAAAATTCATTTTTCAATTTCCAAAGTCGATAAATTTCTTTTCAAAAGTTTGTAAAATATGAATCAGTTCACTCGGCAAAAACTTGTGAGAATCGACTAAGATTGTCATAACAATTCTAAGCATCCAAGATCAAGTTCAAATTTTAAAGAAAATACTCCAATTCAGTCCATTGGTGCAAGATCAAGTGTGATATCAAAACATTCTAGGGTTTTTTTGAGTAAATTTTTGTTTGACTCAAAAACAAGTTTAAGCAGTGTGAGATTTAACGTTTAAAATCCAAATCGAGAGAGAATAGGCAAACCAACTTATTTCCAAGCCAAAATCATACCAATCTATGCAATTTCCATGTTCTGGTCGGATTGACCAGGTGTCTGTTCGATCCGACCAAAGAGAAAGTTAAAAACAGAAGTTTCCAAGGCTTTGGTCGGATTGACCAGATGTCTGTTCGAGCTGACCAGAGAAGCAAAAAGTTCGAAAAAATTGCAAAAATTTACCAAAATCCACCAAAAGTTCGATTTTTCTCCTATTCCCTCCCCCCAAACTTAGATCAAGCATTGTCCTCAATGCATGCAATCGAATAGAAAAGTAAATAGGAGGGAAAAGAGAACTTAGCCAATTTTTGCTTTCCATATGTTGATTTGCTTCTAGTTTGTTCTCTCGTTGTCCAAGACGGCTCTATCATTTTTTCTAGATCTTTTGATGCAATCCGTATGAGGTCGATCGGGGTTAGTTGGTTCACGTAACCCATGGTGCTCTAGCACGAATCGCATCTTCTTTCGTTTGTTCCTCAAAATTTCCCTACAAACAAACAAACACAAACATCAAATTCTATTTTTGTTATTTTATGTTTTTCTATTTTTTTGTGATTTTCTATTTTTAATGACAAAATAAATAATAGAGAGAAGAGTTGAGAAATCCTTGGGTTGCCTCCCAAGAAGCGCTTGTTTTAGGTCCCTAGCTTGACCATATTTCACTAGGTCTTGATCGGATCGGATCCGGAGAGCGAGACGGCGAGCGATTTGTCATGACCCTTGTTGGCGGGATTGGAGCACTTCAAAGCATGATCTATTGAAAATCGGAGTTTCTCTCCTCCCACTCTAACCAAAATCGTCCCATCTCGAGCATCCATCTTCACACCGGCGGTTCTAAGGAAGGGGCGTCCTAAAATTATAGGCACCTCCTTGTCTTCTTCCATGTCCATCACCACGAAATCGCCCGGTATGACAAACTTATCCACTTGAACGGGCACATCTTTAATAACACCCAAGGGCAACCGCATTGAGGAATCAGCGAGCTTCAATGTCATGCATGTGGGTCTCAATTCTCCAATTCCAATCTTTTCATAAACGGACTTGGGCATCAAACTAACACTAGCCCCCATATCACACAAGGCTTGCTTGATTGTTGCGTTTCCAATAGTGCAAGGAAGAGCAAACCTACCCGGATCCTCAAGCTTTGGGGGCATCTTGCTTTTCAAAGCCTCGGTACTCTTGTGTGATAGGGCCACTGTTTTGAGCTCTTCCGTGGATCTCTTGCCCGTGCATAACTCCTTCAAGAATCTTGCAAAGATCGGCACTTGAGCTATGACATCTGTGAATGGGATGTTGACCTTCAATTCCTTGAGAATCTCCCAAAAAGTTCGAAATCGTTCTTCCTCATTCTTCTTCACAAGTCGCTGAGGAAATGGGACAGGAGGCCTATAGGTTGACTCAGGTTGTTGTGCCTTCTTTCTGCCCTTGCTTTGGACCAGTTTTGTGCTCTGTTCGAACCGACCAGGAGCTTGGTCGGACCGAACGGAGGGTGTGAGTGTCACGTCTTCAGCTTGTTCAGGCTCAGGAATGATTCCTTGTGTCTGGGATGCCTCATGGAGCGGAGGGAATGACAAAACTTTCTCAAGAATTGGTTGCATCTTCCCTGATTCCTCCTGTTCGGACCGAACAGGATTCTGGTCGGACCGAACAGAGAGGTTGTTTCCTTCGTTTGGTGGCACGGGTGGGTCTTGGTACTCCTTGCCGCTTCGCAAGATATGTATGGACTTGATCTCTGCACTAGGGTTGACTTGAGGCTGGCTTGGAAGCTTGCCAGGTGGTCGGGAGAAGTGTGCTTCCATCATGCGCTCCAAGCGTTGCAAGGTGCTTGCACTTCCCTTGAATTCATTGACGGTAGCCTTCAATTCGTCGGTGGTGGCCTTCAATTCATCTAACCCTAAGGCCACATATTTGTTAATCTTTTCTTGCTCACTCATGAATTCTTGAACAACAATTGGAATTTCTTCCCTTTCGAAAAAAGATTTCTTTTGAAATGATTGGTCTCTATTGTTGTTATTGAATTGGGCATTCCTATACAAATTTGGAGGGCTATTTTGGTACTTTGAACCGTAAGGGGGCCCATTGTGTAGGTAGTTCACTTGGGCCCCTCCGTTACCAATTTTGGCAAGAGGACAATTGATAGATGTATGTCCTTCCTCGCCGCACGCTCCGCATTGGTTTGAATGGAGATGTGTTCCTTGAGCCGATTGGTAAGCGGCAAGTTCAGCTTCTAGCTCCTCTATCCTCGCCTCTTTAGTTGAAATTGCGTGCACTTGTTGCCTCGAACTACTTGAGTGGCGGGGAATGAGTAGAGGGTACCATGTGTAATTTCTTGCACAATAATCAAGTAAATCTCGCCCTCGTGCCGTATCAAGTCTTTTGAATGCCCCACCTGAAAGAGAATCAAGATTGATTTTAATATTGTCATAAAGTCCAGTGTAGAATGATTTAAGGAGCATCCATTCTTGAATCCCATGATGTGGGCAAGAATTTTCTAAATCCCTAAACCGTTCCCATGCATCCCTCATTGACTCATTTTGGTTTTGGGCAAAATTATTCAATTCAGCTCTAATTTTGTCCGCTCTATCCGAAGGAAAATACCTATCCAAGAAGGTTTGTGCCATTTCATCCCAAGACCTAATTGACCCTTTTTTCAATGTTTTATACCATTTTTGTGCTCGGTCCTTAAGGGTGAAGTGAAATAACAATAGCCTAATTGCTTGTTGAGGAACACCATTAAACTTAATCAATCTAGTGCAATCAATAAAAGTTTGTAAGTGAGCATGGGGATCCTCTTCGTCGTTTCCATAAAACGGATTTTGTTGCACAAGCACGACGTGGTTGGGGGCGATTTGCATGTTGTTAGCGGCGATGCCTGGAATCACCACTGGTCCGCCCACGTTTCTTGCGCTGGGAACTCCAAACTCCATAAGAGTCCTTTCACGATCTTCTTCATCTTCGTAGTCGGAGTTATGGACGCTTCCCTCGTCTTCTTGAGTCCATCGGCGACGCTCATTGTCAAAATCCCTCCTTTGACCCGCTAGGAGGGTCCGATCGGCTGTCAATCGAGCCTCTCTTTGCTCAAGTTGGAGGCGGAGGTCCTCCAATTCTTGTGTGCGCTGGGCAATGGCCTCGGGAGTGAGTTGGTCGGCCATTGCCGGGTTTTCTTCTCTCTGTTCGGAGTGCTGGTCGGATCGAACGGGGCTCTGGTCGGTTCGAACAGAAGTGAAGGAGGAGGAGCTGGCTTCTTCGTTTATTCTCCGGAGAAAGTCTTTGACCTTTGGGGGTGGGGACTTCTTCCTTTGCGTGTTACCTGCCAGTCCTGTAATCAAGAGAGAAGAAAACGTGAGTTTAAAAAGAAAAAGAAAAGATCTAGTCTCTTAAACCTAAGATAAGGATCCAATATCAACACCGTCCCCGGCAACGGCGCCAATTTGATGAAGGCTTAAAACCTAGGAATCAAATAAATTTATAAACCTAGAGCTAACCTCACTAGTCTTTTGGAGTACAGCTTTAGGGTCGAACCCAAGGGACGGTACAATTGATTACCGGACTTATCCTTTCTCAAAAGCTAGACAAGAATATTTTGGTGGAAAAATAGTTGAAATAAATCTAAGTGCAATAAAGTAAATATTTTTGGTTGTTTTTGTCAAATAAAATAATCTAAATAACAAAGTAAGGTTTTTGGGTTTTCAAACAGTATAAAAAGCGTCTTAGGGTTCAGGTTTCACCTTGGTTTGGACTCTAGAACACAGAACTTATCACTTTCGTGCATCGAACGGTGTTTTTCAAGCGTTTACTTCTCTGTTCGGTTCGAACAAGGATCTGTTCAATCCGAACAGGAGTCTGTTCAATCCGAACAGGAGTCTGTTCAATCCGAACAGGACTCTGTTCAATCCGAACAGGAGTCTGTTCGATCCGAACAAATAGTATAAGTGTGCGATTTTGAACTTTTATGATAGTTTATGCTTTGTGCTAGGGTTTGTTGGTCAAACCTAGATATTCTAAACCTCAGCTGTCGCTTGTTGGACTAGAAACTGGTTTAATCACAACCTAACCTAATTAACTCGATTGGTTCACAACTTTTGGTATAGAATTCAATCAACTTAAACTTGTTTGTTGGAGTTCATAAGGATATCTAGAGGTCTTTTGGACTTGTCTAAAAGTTACACTTTTGGTGTCAACTAATCTCCCCTTCCGGATCTACGATTTATCCCAAATACTTTATCTAAATTATCTTGATTAACCTAACTTTAGAACTTAACTAAATGTGGCCATTCATTTAGAAGTTAATTAGACTTAACCAAGCAATTTAAACAAGCAATTAACATAATTCTCAACGAAACAAATCAACAAAACATATCATATCATATCAAGTCAAATCACAACATCCAAACCTAAGTTACTACCTTACCCCTAAGACTACATAAATTTAGCCTAACATAGTACTAAAACACACAACAAATAACATAGAAATAACAAGATACAAGCCCATTGAAAATAGAGAAGAAAACATAGAAGAATAAACCGAATACTCCTTTATGCTTTCGAACTACGATCTCTAGGCAGTGAGGTGTTGCAAGATGGTCACCAAACTCGTCTCCTTGCTGCCGTCGCTTCAAAGAACCAAGCTTTGATGATCTCCCATGGTGGAAGAGAGAAAAACGCCTATGGAAAGTGGAATTTGTGGTATGAAAGGTTGTATCCTTTCCTTCAGGTCTAGAGGTGTATATATGGATGTCCCAGGTCGCAAGGATGGAAGGCTAGGGCACTAGGGCGCAAGAAATTGCCATTTCCATCAGTTTCTATGTAAAAAATAATGCCTTATGTGATATGGCGGCACCCTGGTCAAACCGAACAGATCCTTGTTCGAACCGAACAGGAGAGAGAAAATGACGCTTGGCTGCCATAGGTGCTGGTCGGATCGAACAGGCTTGTGGTCGGGTCGACCAGGAGAGAGAAAATGACGCCTGGCTGCCATAGGTGCTGGTCGGATCGAACAGATGATTGTTCGGGTCGACCAGGAGAGAGAAAAGAGCCTCCAATGCTAGGAATGAGTCGTCTAGCGTGCGTGCTACGTCGGAAATCCATCTATATGCTCCAAAATCATCAGAAATCATCAAAGTCCTGTAAAATGAGAGAAGAAACGACAGTAGAGCCAATTCCATGGAAATCATAGCAATCTATTGAATAATTCAATGGTTTGAGTGTTATTTGAGTGCCAAGTACGGTCCAAATGCCTACAAATAATGACGATATCAATAGCTTTTAGGTTCGGAGTGGGTCGACTGCTTTTAGAGAGTAGCGCTGGTTCTAGAATCGTGCGGGGAAAGAGGAAGAGAAAAAATCCGACGAAGAGAAGAGAAAAAACTGAATGGTCGTTATTTAGGGTTCATCAACAGTGGTATTGAGAGAGGAGAGCAGACAAAGATGGAGATACATGGAGAGAGTCGCTATCTAGGGTTCATCTTATGTGAAGAAGAGACGAAGAGAAAAAATTTGACTGGGTCGGCTTGGTTTGGTTAGATCAGGTGTTTAATCGACTGGGTCGAATCGATGGGGGTAATAGCGTCACAGTTTTTGCTTTGCAATTTTTTTATGTTAAAATCAATTTTAAAATACAGAAAGTGGCAAAAACGAAAGGACCCTCAATTACTGAGTGGCAAAATCAGAAATTGACAAAATTAGGTGGCAATTACCTAATTTCCCTAAAATTGGGTGGCAAATAAAGAATTTTCCCTAAAACTTTAAACAAGCATAACTTTTGATAGGAAGGTCCGTTTGGGGCAAACAAGCACTTTCCGAAAAGCTGGCGACGAGATCTACACATTTTACAGGGTGAAACCCCATAACGACCATTTTCGGAGCAAAAAAACGCTCTCTAGACCTCCAAAATCCACTTTGAAAGTTTGCAAACCTAAAAACCACTCTAAACTACTAAAAAAGTTTTTAAAATCATAAATTAATCATTAAAAAGAAAAATGCAGTAAATCAAGTGACTTTCTTGATAGTTATTCAAACAAAATGATATTAATGTCAAAATTAATATTCAAATGTAATTTTTAAATAAAATTAATATGAAATTAAATGTGATATTTTAAAAATTGTAAATTTAACCTTAAAAATAAATGTAACCTAAATTTTCACATTAATTTTCCTATTAATTTTGAAAAAAAAAACGGTAATAACTCCATTTCGAAAAATTTACGCCTTCCTACCCGTTCATCATAAAACGCGCTCGATGGCTCCGAACGCATTTTATAAATGGGTACGAAATTCTGACCAGCCTTTTGAGGAGTAACTGAAGCGGTGAATTTATTTCCCTTCTTACCCGTTTATAAAACGCGTTCGAAGTCTTCGAGCGCGTTTTATAAACGGGTAGGAAGGAGAGAGATTGTACGCTTTTATAAAAAGCGTTCGAACTTTCTTCTTATTAAAAAAATAATAATAATTCTTTCTATTAAAATTTTTTGCGTCTGAATTCCTATATAAAATAATTTCAGAGGAGTCATATGATTTGGACTATGTGAAAACACATTTTGAAAGTTGTCAAACAATTATTTGATTTTCTAAGCCATTTTCGTACCTCTAAAATGTATACCTCACTAAACACTATTGTGCTAATATATACTTAAAAAGTATTGAAACAATACCAATTGAATACTAAGCCTATTTATATGTATAGATACCATGCTTGTTTTAGAAATGTAAATTTTAGTTTCTATGTGATTTTAATATAAAGAATACATTTTACAATTTTAGATCTATTGTTCATAAATGAAATATCAAATATAAACTTATAGCATTTCAAACGCTAATAAGTCGTTGATTCAAGTTATGGATGAAAATGGATAAATTTGATGGTAAGACTTAACATGAGAGTAGTGCGCCACGTGCATCCAAGAGTCGGCGTTTCCAAGGTCGAGGCAGTTCCAACAAATACAATAAAAAATTTAACAATTATAAATATATTAGTTCTTACTTTCTTCGCTGAATATTCCAACCTAAACTAAATAAGCCAATCGTATCGTTTTTACAATTTTAAGCCTATTATATGTACATATATCCATTCGGAATGTAAAAAATCTACATCAGCACGCACGTCGGTGAGCATTGTCATGTTACGTCTTACATGTACACTTTTTTTGGGGTCTTCTGAGACTTTTGGAGGATGCAGATGCACCGAATTTTGCTCATAATATGATGAACTCAGATTCAACTTTAAAGTTTAAAAGCACGACATCAACTTGTCCATTGCTCCATGCTCCGACAAAGCAAAAGAAGATATAAATAATAAAATAATTAGATAAAATTTTCTAAAGCATATTCAAAATGATTGTCATTCGTAATATAGAAAAAAAGTACGTTGATAAATAAATAAAATCAATTGTTCTAAAACTTTCTAAAAAATTAAAAATTAAATTCCCAGACAATTTAGAACATATTTTTGCAGATTAAGCTAAACATGAAAAATATCCCTTTTACGTTTATTGACCTTATAAATTATATGAGTCAAGTTCTTGCAATTTGAGTCTTATGTAATTTTTCAAGACCATTAAAGAGAGATGTATTAAATTTTATAAATTGTTTTGGTACACAATCAATTAAAATTTCATCGATTTTATCACATGCATGATATTAATATAGTATAACTTCTATTTAAAAAAAAATCAAATTTTAAAATTAAAACTTTTAATTTGATAATAGCTAAAATTTCAAATCAGTCAAATTGCAAGCAAATACCAATCCTCACTAATAACACATCAACCAGTCAACATCATTTTCTCAAGAGACAAATATGTGGACATCTGGGAGATATTGGAAGCACCTTGTGGATAAATTAATATAATAAAATTTTGACCAGTTGAACAAGAACGACATAAAAATGTTTTTTTTGGATAAACTGGTCAGTGACTGACTAGTAGAAACAAGAACCCAAAAAAAGGAAAAGCAGAAACAAAAAGACCTAAAAAAAGTGCTAAAAGAAACTCCTAACAACTGTTCATAAAAAGAGTCGCTTCAGCTATGATCCATTCATGGATAGATTGAATTGAACGCCATTCGTTTCTGAAAATCCTGTTATTTCGTTCGAGCCATACTGCCCAAAGAGTGGTTGCAATTACAGTTGATTGAAAGGCACTGCGTACTGTCAAATTGAAAAGGCCTTCCATTGTTTGCCTGCAAGTACTGTTGCAAGAAACCGAAGTGACTCCAGTTGTTCTTGCGAGCTGCATCCAAAGTGCCAATGTAAAAGGGCAGTTGAAGAACAGGTGAGCTGAAGTTTCTAAAAGGCTTTCTTCACACATGACACATCTATCATCAATGGGAATGTTTCTCTTTTTAAGCTGTTCTTGCGTGAGAATTCTGTTATGTGCCAGCAGCACCAAAAAGCACCTCACAGAAGGTGTGACTTTGATTTTCCAGATCGAATGCAGAGAGAAATTTTGCTTACCAGCCATGATCAGGGCACGATATATTGATGCGGCTGAGTATTGACCTGTCGCTTTCCATCGCCATCTTAAAAAGTCAGGATCATTATTTAGGTTAAATTGAAGTGCAACTTGGAGTAACTCAGTTTGCTGAGAAGTTAAAGGAGCTGGCATGAGCAGGGGCAACCGACTTTTCACATCTCTGAAGGAAATGAACTTCCTCGCAGGTTGTGGATTGTCAGTACCACAAAAAAATAATGTCGAACCTCCCCAATTATTATACCAAAACAGTGTTTCTCTGCCTGAGTTCACCACGGAAACTGTTGATAGCTGAAAGTATAATCGAATGGACATCAGGTCCCTCCAAAAAAAAGAGCCTTTCATTTTCCAGGCAATTGGTGGGATTTGTTGGTTTGTTTTAGCATATAAGGCACGAGTGATTGATGTCCACAATGACTCAGGTGCTTGATACAACCTCCACCACCATCTTAGCAGTAGAGATATATTATGCAGTTGGAGATTTGATAAACCAAAACCGCCAATTGCTTTTGGCAAACAAACACGATCCCAAGCCAGTAATGGTATACCGGTGCGTCCTTCATTTGATGACCCCCAGATAAAATTACGCCTTATACGGTCAATTGCTTTAATTACCCATCCTGGCAGTTTAAAGACCGACATAAAAAACACCGGCATTGAAGAGAGGACTGAAGCTGCAAGTACCATTCTACCAGCCCTTGAAAGAAGTGCACCTTTCCAGCATTGCAATTTACATTGAATTCTGTCGATCAGAGTTTGATAAGCAAGTCTGTTTGGTTTGAGGGTAGTGAGAGGCAAGCCGAGATATATCAAAGGTAAGCTCAATAAGCAGCAATTAAAAGTATTCTGGATTGAATCACATTGTGTGGCAGACAAGTTAAAGGGCACGATGGCACTCTTTGCTTGATTAATGTTGATGCCTGAAATCAAAGAAAAGTGTTGTAAGACTGAATGTAGTGATGCTGGTGCAATACCTTTGGCAGTAGCAAAAATTAACGTGTCGTCAGCGTATTGGAGTAAGTAGTACGGGTCCTTCAGTTTGTCAGTTAAGTTGCAATTCACTGCTAACGACACAGCCTCAATCATTTTGCTTAAAACGTCTCCAGCTAGCAGAAAAAGAAAGGGGGAAATCGGGTCACCTTGCCTTAATCCACGTTTGTGTGCAAAAGGCGTTCCTATATGATCGTTGAGCACTACTGAGGACACCAAGGAGTTGAGATGAGGACACCAAGCAGTGCCTTTCAATCAACTGTAATTGCAACCACTCTTTGGGCAGTATGGCTCGAACGAAATAACAGGATTTTCAGAAACGAATGGCGTTCAATTCAATCTATCCATGAATGGATCATAGCTGAAGCGACTCTTTTTATGAACAGTTGTTAGGAGTTTCTTTTAGCACTTTTTTTAGGTCTTTTTGTTTCTGCTTTTCCTTTTTTTGGGTTCTTGTTTCTACTAGTCAGTCACTGACCAGTTTATCCAAAAAAAACATTTTTATGTCGTTCTTGTTCAACTGGTCAAAATTTTATTATATTAATTTATCCACAAGGTGCTTCCAATATCTCCCAGATGTCCACATATTTGTCTCTTGAGAAAATGATGTTGACTGGTTGATGTGTTATTAGTGAGGATTGGTATTTGCTTGCAATTTGACTGATTTGAAATTTTAGCTATTATCAAATTAAAAGTTTTAATTTTAAAATTTGATTTTTTTTAAATAGAAGTTATACTATATTAATATCATGCATGTGATAAAATCGATGAAATTTTAATTGATTGTGTACCAAAACAATTTATAAAATTTAATACATCTCTCTTTAATGGTCTTGAAAAATTACATAAGACTCAAATTGCAAGAACTTGACTCATATAATTTATAAGGTCAATAAACGTAAAAGGGATATTTTTCATGTTTAGCTTAATCTGCAAAAATATGTTCTAAATTGTCTGGGAATTTAATTTTTTATTTTTTTAGAAAGTTTTAGAACAATTAATTTTATTTATTTATCAACGTACTTTTTTTCTATATTACGAATGACAATCATTTTGAATATACTTTAGAAAATTTTACCTAATTATTTTATTATTTATATCTTCTTTTGCTTTGTCGGAGCATGGAGCAATGGACAAGTTGATGTCGTGCTTTTAAACTTTAAAGTTGAATCTGAGTTCATCATATTATGAGCAAAATTCCGTGCATCTGCATCCTCCAAAAGTCTTAGAAGACCCCAAAAAAAGTGTACATGTAAGACGTAACATGACAATGCTCACCGACGTGCGTGCTGATGTAGATTTTTTACATTCCGAATGGATATATGTACATATAATAGGCTTAAAATTCTAAAAACGATACGATTGGCTTATTTAGTTTAGGTTGGAATATTCAGCGAAGAAAGTTAGAACTAATATATTTATAATTGTTAATTTTTTATTGTATTTGTTGGAACTGCCTCGACCTTGGAAACGCCGACTCTTGGATGCACGTGGCGCACTACTCTCATGTTAAGTCTTACCATCAAATTTATCCATTTTCATCCATAACTTGAATCAACGACTTATTAGCGTTTGAAATGCTATAAGTTTATATTTGATATTTCATTTATGAACAATAGATCTAAAATTGTAAAATGTATTCTTTATATTAAAATCACATAGAAACTAATTTACATTTCTAAAACAAGCATGGTATCTATACATATAAATAGGCTTAGTATTCAATTGGTATTGTTTCAATACTTTTTAAGTATATATTAGCACAATAGTGTTTAGTGAGGTATACATTTTAGAGGTACGAAAATGGCTTAGAAAATCAAATAATTGTTTGACAACTTTCAAAATGTGTTTTCACATAGTCCAAATCATATGACTCCCGTTGTGCTGAAATTATTTTATATAGGAATTCAGACGCCAAAAATTTTAATAGAAAGAATTATTTTTATTTTTTTTAATAAGAAGAAATTTTAAACGCGTTTTATAAAAGCGTACAATCTCTCTCCTTCCTACCCGTTTATAAAACGCGCTCGAAGGCTTCGAACGCGTTTTATAAACGGGTAAGAAGGGGAATAAATTCACCGCTTCAGTTACTCCTCAAAAGGCTGGTCAGACTTTCGTACCCATTTATAAAATGCGTTCGGAGCCTTCGAGCGCGTTTTATAAACGGGTAGGAAGGCGTAAATTTTTCGAAATGGAGTTATTACCGTTTTTTTTTCAAAATTAATAGGAAAATTAATGTGAAAATTTAGGTTACATTTATTTTTAAGGTTAAATTTACAATTTTTAAAATATCACATTTAATTTCATATTAATTTTATTTAAAAATTACATTCGAATATTAATTTTCACATTAATATCATTTTGTTTGAATAACTATAAAGAAAGTCACTTGATTTACTGCATTTTTCTTTTTAATGATTAATTTATGATTTTAAAAACTTTTTTAGTAGTTTAGAGTGATTTTTAGGTTTGCAAATTTTCAAAGTGGATTTTGGAGGTCTAGAGAGCGTTTTTTGGCTCCGAAAATGGTCGTTATGGGGTTTCACCCTTATAAAATGTGTAGATCTCGTCGCCAACTTTTCGGAATGTGCTTGTTTGTCCCAAACGGACCTTCCTATCAAAAGTTATGCTTGTTTAAAGTTTTAATGTTCAAAATTTTTTAATTAAAAATTTATATTTCAATTATTTCCATATTATATATTATTTGATTATATATGGCTAACATAAAATAAAAAAAAAGCAGAGACTACAATGCAAAAGATAAGTTTGTAGAATTAAATAGTAAAAATACAGGGTCATCAGCGAATAATTATTCAAACAAAATGTTATTATACACATGTTAAAAAAAATATTTGCAATTAAATGCATATAAAATATGTGTGATATATTTTTTATATCTATTTAATACATCTTTAATTAGAAATAAAATTTTGAGAATTTTGTAAATATGAAACATGCAGGGACCTTGTTGCAAAATATTATTTTTAATAAGTTAAATGTTACGGCTTGAATGAAAAATATGAAAAACTAATAACACATTTATAAAACGCGCTCGAAGACTCCGAACGCGTTTTATAAACGGGTACGAAGGTCTGACCAGCCTCAAAAGCGTAACTGAAGTGGTGAATTTATTCACCTTCTTACTCGTTTATAAAACGTGTTCGAAGCCTTCGAGCGCGTTTTATAAACGGGTAGGAAGGAGAGAGACTGTACGCTTTTATAAAACACGTTCGAACTTTCTTCTTATAAAAAAAATAATAATAATTCTTTCTATTAAAATTTTTTGCGTCTGAATTCTTATATAAAATAATTTCTGCCCGTTATGATTGTATTTTAACGGAAATAATTAATTATAAATTGACATTATAGATAAGCGTGCATTATAATATACTAAAATAAGTTGATCCTCTTTCAAAATTATCGGAAAATCAACCATTTTAGAATATTTATTCAGCCTACATTAAAAATAATTTAAGAAACATATTTTAATTGATGGTAACAAAATAAGACCAAAATTTTGAATAATACTAGAGTCAAATGCGTTTGACACTTGAGCCCATCAAACACGATCGAATCTCAATTTTGATATTATAATGGCAAAACCCAACTGCTCAATTTATTCTCCATAATAAAATCTAATTAGAGATTAAATTTTATAATTTTTTAATTTTTTTTACTATTTATTTTGAATTTTAGAAAATCTTTAATCAAATTAATTTTGAACCATCCAATTTTTTTTTAAAAAAAAACTGATATAAATAGTTAAAAATCTTGAAAAATTATAAAATTTGGTCTTCAAGATAATATCAATATGAAAATCATATTGAGAGGTTCGAATCGGCCATTTAAAATTTTTATAGTTGAAATTAAAATTACGTGATTCGCGTTTGATGTCAGTTTGACTCTAGCGTTACCCCAAAAATTTGTTACATGAAACCATCACCATATATTGTATCAATGAAAGTACATGCACCGTGTTCATCTTGTTTACTTTCGAGAGTTCTCCCAACGTGCGCTCCGTTGAAACTCCAAATCCACTTGAAAAGTGACTTTAATGGCTGCGCCCCAAAGGAAAGGGTCAATTACACTGACAAGTGGATCCACGATGCATATTTTATCCAGTATTAATTTCCAAGATATGCACCTGGCCCAGCTAAAGACTTTGATCGGAAGCGCAATTTCTTCGAAGCGACAGAGTTACAGAGAGGAATGGGCTAAGCAGTCAACACTCAATTTGGGCAGTTGGAGTTAGACCAACCGGGAGTTGATTAAAATTGCCCCGTTGAATTTACAGTAATCTCCGAAATGCCATCGTCGGTTGTCTGCAAAAGTGCAAATACGCATCGGCGAAGATACTTAGACACTCAGAATCTCCGTCTCCTATCCTACATTGTGGGATAGGAAAGTTTATATTGGCTTCACACTCACAGATAGTGGATAGTTGAATCTATGTGGAAACGTGTCCATTTTGGTCCTCTGAAATATTTACACAATCCAATCCAATTAGAGATTTTTTATACCTTATCAGGATGACAATAACTGCATGCCTGTAATTGCTTTGTGCTAAATTTAATGATGTACTAGAGACTAGCGCAATTATGTAATTTATGGAGTCAGCATATACATACATGAAATTACGGCGTTTTAATTTTTTTAAAGTATGAAATTAAAAATGAAAATTTTGTATCGAATACAGGAGTCTTTTAGTATATATACCTAAGTATTTTATTTAAAAAGGGGATATTTTTTCCCCCTCAAGAGTATGTCGTTCGTCAGATACTTTCATCTTCTCGGTAATGTTATTGGCTTCCGCTTATTCTTTCGATATTTTGATTTTTTAATATTAATATACACCAGTTTTAGTTTTTAATATTAATATTCATTCCGTGCAATATTACTTTATAGTGCGCACAATTTCTTAAATGTACGTGCCTTTTTCAATAGTTTTATTATTTGAGTATTTTCAGAAATTGTAAAGACCACTTCTATTTCAAAATGAAAAACATAAAGATTAATTCAATTTTAATTATCTCTACTATATTAAAAGCACCAATGGAAGGATGTAACATTTCAGGATACAACCTTGGTCTGAACGATCTTCACCGTTGATTTGTTAGATCAATGGATCAGATGATGTCTCCGAACCACTGATTGTTAGATGAAGGGATCAGATTATGTCTCTGAGCGAAGGTTGATATGTTCTTTCGTTTGATCGGGAGATATTCGAGCACGAGCGCTGGTAGTTCATTCTGACTACGGTTCGACTCTTCGTTTAAACATTTTTTTCAATGACAAATGTTGTCTCCTTCGCCTCTTCTCATCTTTACAAGTTGCCTTTTCGCTTCTTCTTTAAATTAGTGTTTCAAACTTCTATTTTGAAATTCGAATAAAAATTGTGGGAGAGCCGCAGGGACTAGAGAGAGAAAGGGCGTGACAAATGGCTGCTGACTCGATCGTCTCCGTACCCTCGACACCCTTTCCTCCTCCACCGCTCCCTCCGCCTCTCCTTCTCCCCTTTCTTCCAATGAAGCCACCCCCGCTCTTACTAAGTGTCTCCGAACTGAATCCGGTTCGCTGAATCTGAGAAGTAGGGTTTGGGTTTCGAAGAGGAAAAAATGAGAGAAATGGCGCAAGCCATGGAGGAATGGTACAAGCAGGCCTATCATCACTCGATCTTACCTAACTACTGTTATTGTTACCACTGTTGGTTGCTCTCTTGAGGTATTGCTTATTTCCCTAATTCTGTTGTTACCACATGCGAAAAAATTGGCAGAATACAATTAGATTCTACAATTTTGATTTATTATTTTTTCACAGTAAATATTGGTTTAACTGTTGGAGCATAAAAAATTAGAGAAGTCTATTTTTAATCTTTTTATTTTATTAAATTGAGTATGTATTGGTTATCTGTAGAATTTTTAAATTTTACTTGCACCTAAATGGAGTGATTGAGTTTCAAACTTCACAGGTTCAATGAGATACGACTGAATACGGCAATTAATTTTCAAATTGTCTAATCGGTGAATTCGAGAATGCTTTTGTTCAAGCTTTAATTTTTTTTTATTTGTAGGAAGGTATCAAAGCAGTTCTTTTCTCACATGGCTGTTGGATATGAAGATTCCCATGTGACACTACATATTGGCGATGGTTTCTTTTTTCCTCTTATATAAAGAATTAAAGGTATCAGAAGCATCTACTATATTGAAATTACATTTGCACTCTTTATAAACCTAAACTTTGGTTTGAGCGTATTTTTTCTAGCACAGAGGAAAAATAGCTACACATGCATATTATTGAAGACATTGTCTCTAACTGCCGCCAGATATTTAAACGATCTGTCAACTATGCTTGGATCACTGTTCCCACTTACCCTAGATACAATTTAGATTTTGACCCTGCTTATTGCACATTGAATTTGTTAAATCTACTTACTGCTACTAAGTAATGGCACTACTGTGATTTGGTCTGTAAGTGGATGCACGTTTCTGAATATGCTCGAAGTAGTCATTAATATTTGTTATTATTTTCAATTAGGCCTGAGTTGAGTGAAAGCCAATCTGGTCTGATTGATACGGAATTAAAATTTGTAGCTCCATTTACTGGACTGCTTCAATTTTTTTGGTTCAATGTAGCATCATTAGGAAGACCAGAACAATACGCTACAAATGTCAAACAAGTTATAGAAATTAAATATAAAAGAATGATAACTACACAGGTTGTTTTGGAACTCAGTTTGAGAGAATTTTTCAGGGAAATGCTAGGAAAGAATCTTATTTATTTTGAGAAATTAAGGTACCTGATCAAGTGCATAGGGATGCTTGTCATAGTGAAAAAGTAGAAATGAGAATGGCAAGTGTTTTATGGTTGACAATTTGACATTAACAGCAAACTGACCCTGGAGCATTCTGGCACGGTGTTACTTGTTGTTTGTCTACCAATGAAAGGTTCTCCTGTAAATTTATTTACCACATTCGATTTGCTCTTCTTTTAATTTCTGTTTGTCTTCATTTTAGAACTTGATGCTCATGTCTTGATTTCCCCTTGTTTATCTAGGCACCTTTATTCAATTTTTAACTACTTTTCAACATTTGAGTTCAGATTGCAAGTATTTGCATGGTTTGAGCTTGGACAGAGGTGGAATAGATGAGGCAAGGGCAGGAACAACTGGCGGTGTTTAAGTGGACATAGTGCAAATGGCTCTCTCCTTCTTTGCAGTTGACGTATGGTGTATCCTTCATTGATTGCTCTCTCTTTATTTGCTTCATTACATGTTAACCCCATAAAAGGTTGTTATTTATGGTCATATTACATTCCTCCTGCCTTAGTACTTTATGTCTATTGATCAATGCTTTGATTGTTTGAACTTTGGAGTAGTTTTGGTAACTTTTCAATTTTCAGGATCTAATTTGTTAATTTGGTTCCCTTCTAAAATAAATTATTTGAATCATGTAAGAATAATAAGGAGTAAAAGTGAAAAGCTGGATATATTTGAAACTTCCAATTTGTTAGTGAGGCACCCAATTTAACTCTCAACAGTTATAAAATGGATAAGTGCATTTTTAGGTTTCTGGTGGAAAATTCGCTGAGATATAGTGGCTATCATCGACATAAAGTAGGAATGAAGAAGCAATAGCTAAGATTGCTGCTTAGGAACCAACCAACAAGGATGAGTGCATTGACAGTTTGATGACAAGATATTTTATTCAAGTAATTTTTAGGCTTTGTGATTGAGTATGCCATTTTTTAATAATACTATTACTATTTTACATATGAACTCTAACAAATAGTAAAAGGAAATTAAAATGAAGCAATATATGTACACTTTTGTTTGGTTAAATATTTTGCATGTTGTTTGAAATTGACACAATTTTTGAAATGTATTGCCAGTAATAATGAGTTTGAGGTCACAAAATGGTAGTACACCGTACAGGTATGGTATGAAAACACAGTTAGAATAGAAACTTGCCCATGAGATAGAATTTATGTTGTATATTGCTTACACGCAAAGGAAAAAGAAGTAATTAGGTAATTAATGTCATATATTGAAATGCAACATGTGATGTTTAGTAGATTTATTATAATATCACTCATCCTGTTGTGGGGTCAGTAAGTCAGATATTCCTTCAAGCTCCGGTGTACGTACCATCCATCAGTGGTATTGGTACCACTGAGCTTAGAGGTCTCATTTAACTTGCAAAAAGGAATTTCTTGCTCATTTCGTAATAAACAGAAAACAATGGTCTATTGAGAAAAAAAAAGTAAGAATCTATGTCATTTACCTCACCTTTTTTCTCATTTTATTAATTTACTGTAATATTCACTGATCAACCTATCATAATATCATAATGGGTTGGATAACTGTGGCTACAATGGGTTGGATCTGTTTTCCTAGCGGATTCAATCTTGATATGTACCTGGACATGACACCTTAATTGTTTCATTTTCTTGTTGGGTTAACAAACTCATGCACTTTTTCAGGAGCCTTATATGTTCAATATTCTCACTTGACAACAGCAGCTTCATGGGCAAACTGAGGTCAATTATACCATGTTCTAATAGGTAGTTTGCTAATTGCTGGAATTTACGTAAGAAAAACTATATGTTCTAGGAAAAGGAACATATTTTGTTGCAAATGTAGTCTTTTTTGAGATATTTAGTTGAGAACTTGAGATGTGTAAGACATGAAAGTTGTGTACTTGTGTTCCGTGATGGTTGTTGTCAGTTTGGATTTTCTTTTATTATTCTTTTTCTTGTGCCATGGAGTTTTTTGTTGTTCATGTAAGACATGAAAGAATTGAAGTTTTTGCTGCGTTGCCAAGGTCCTTCGCATGCTGTATTTTAGCAATTTTTTAGCTTATTTTAGTGTTTGTTAATTATTTTTGCTGAGTTGCTATATTTTTGTTTTTTTCAATTTATTATTTTGCACTCGGTTTATTAAATAAACTTCAATTAGTACCTAAGTTTATTATTTTGCACTTAGAAGTTTAATTCCCAAAGCGAATATGCATCTTGTTCTAATTTTAATTGATGCTTTATTTTGTTTTGCAATATGGTGCATGCTTATGAATATATTTGAATCTTATTTAGTCCAGATTTCATATTTTTTACTTTACGTAAAGAGGAGTGGCGAGAGCTGCGATGTGAGGGTTCAAAATTATACCTCTGATGAAAAATATCATGAATGGAGACGGGAGAGAGTGTGCCTCATGAAATAAAAAATAAATTAGATAAAATGATATTTTGGTTAATATTAAAATATATTGCATTTGGGAGAGGTTTTAAATGGTAGATGTGACAATTTTTTTAAAAAATGAGTTTAATGTGGTATTTAGCAATATTCAATTATGTTTTAACTCGATGAATAAATGAATATGTTTAAATCGAGGAATATGTCTAATACATCCAGCGCTTATTAAGAAAATGTTGACCTTAAATATTGAAAATAGACAATATATTGATGTCAAATAATATTTTAATTTTTACATATCAAAGTCTGCCCACACATTGAGTGGGCACTGCTACTAGTAAAACAAAATTTATATTTTCTATTTATTTTTCGGCGGTAGGCAGCAAAAAGGTTGTGACGACAAAAAAGTGACCATTCCCCGCTCAACTTTTGGAAAAAAAAACCAGTGGCATGTATCGTAAATACACAGAACATCTTGGCCACTTAGTTACCGCATCCCCGAATAAAATCATACCAGTTCCAAATTTCTCTCTGTTTTTTTCATTTTCGTCCTTTGAACGCCGCCCCGCAAAGCAAAGCAAACCCTCCTCTCCCATCTCCGGGCTCCCTCTCATCTCCCGAGAGCGGATCGGCTCGGATAACGAATCCAAACCCGAACCCGACCCAATAAGCGCTCCGACCAACAACCCCAGTTCCTTTAAACCTCCTCGATTCCCCTTTCCTTTCTCCGATCCACTCGTCGTTTCCTCTCCAGCGATGTTACAAAATCTCGCCTGATCTTCTCCAGTTCGCTGTATCTAGTACTCCTCCAGTTCATTCAATTCCTGCTCATGGCGATCCGAATGACTGTCTCTTTCTCTGGCTATGTTGCCCAAAACCTCGCCTCCCGTTGCTCCGCCGCCGCGGCTGGCGGTGGCGGAGCGGCGTCCGGGGGTTGCTGTCGTTTCTTCGGCGACGCGACCCGTCCCTTCTCCCACCTCTTCTCGACCACGCACCGGTCTGATCCCGACACCTCCTCGGCCCGACCCAACTCCAATTCCTCGAAGAATTCCACTTGCAATCCTTCCTACAGACTGTTCTCTTCGGTGGTGGTCCCCGGAGAGAATTCGACGAAAGGCGCTGTATCGAATCTCACGGTGCAATTCCTTTCTGCCGTTGCCGGGTCAGGATCTGGTGCTAGGTCTTCAATTCCAGGCGTTGCGGGTCTTGGGATTTCTCCTTCTATGAGCTCTGGTTTCAACCCTTCTTCTCTCCTCCCTTTCTTGCAAGCTTCTAAGTGGTTTCCTTGTAGCGAGTGCGTCCCCGGGACGCTGAGTAGTGGACCCCTTGACAAAGGGGGAACTAGTAGTAGTAGTAGCAGTAGTAATTGTTGTAGTAAGTCTGGGGCAGCGCTCGCAATGGCCTCTCCTGGGGCGGGGGCAAAAGAAGTTGCTCCTGTCGCAAAGCAGCCAACAGTTGGTGGTGGTATGGCCACCAAGGATGGCTTGTATGCGGGGAGTAACGGGAGCTGGTTGTCCAGATTGGTTCATTCTTGTTCGGATGACGCTAAGACAGTTTTTGCGGCAGTTACTGTGCCGCTGCTGTCTGGCTCGTCATTGGCTGAGCCGAGGTCGATTCCTTCCAGGTCTATGTACCCCACATTTGAAGTAGGGGACAGAATTTTGGCTGAGAAGGTAAAAAATTGTTCCGAATATGATTTTTGTTGTATAGTAATGTCTGAAATTGTTTTGTTAGAAAACTAAATTGAATGCGTTGTTGGTATTTCAGGTCTCGTATTTCTTCAGGGAGCCTGAGATCACAGACATCGTGATCTTTAGAGCGCCTCCAGTTCTACAGGTATTGAACTTTGTTAATCCCCTTTGATGGATGTTATAATTTAGTGGCAGTTTGTATACATAATTGTAATATTAGCTTAGCATTTTTTTTTTTGGTGGTATTCACAGGGATTTGGTTACAGCTCCAACGATGTCTTCATCAAAAGAGTCGTGGCCAAGGCTGGAGATGTTGTTGAAGTAAGTCTTCATGCCATTTGTAATTTAATTGAAGGTTAATTTATGTTGAAAGTTATTCATGCTAATGAGTACTTTCTTCATAATGCAATCTCTCAGGTACGAGATGGTAAATTACTTGTCAATGGTGTTGAACAAGATGAAGAATTTGTGCTGGAGCCACTCAACTACACGATGGCCCCAGTGGTATGGCTGCTTCACATTTGAATAATTATTTATTTAGTTCACTGTAACCCTTCCCATGTCATAATATAGGTAAGTAATATGCCCCCCTGAAATCAAATTTGTTTGCACATTTTCTATGCTGCACCACCCATACTGTTGTTTCTGAGTAAGCCTGATTTCATACAGTAAGCCTGGAGAGACAAAAAGTTGAACGTTGATCATTGTAAGCGGTAAAATGAGATAGGGTAATGCTTGGTTGGCAGCGACTTTTTATCACAAAATTTCGCATCTTCAATTTTTTTTCCAATAAATATGCTAATGATGTTATGAATTTACGCAGCTTGTGCCAAAAGGCTATGTCTTTGTGTTGGGCGACAACCGCAACAACAGCTTTGACTCTCACAACTGGTACTACTTTTCATATCTTTTTTATTTTATTTGAAGGCCGCAAACTTGCAATAATATGCGTCACTGTAAAACATGAAAGATTTGACAATTACCCCCTAACATTTAAATAATGTTCTGTATACTCTACCATGCAACACTTGCATCAGAACACCAAATTCCATCTCTTCTCATAATTTGAATGGGGTCACTGGTCCTTTTGTTTCTTTTGGGTTGGGGGAGGGGGGGTGTGGTTGCCTCAAATAATCTACTTATTAATTTACTTGCTATGCTTGGTAGAAGTTTAATTATTTCCATGTGTTTTTGACATTTTACTCTCTTGCTGTAATTTTAGGGGCCCGCTTCCTGTGAAGAACATTATAGGCAGATCAGTGCTTCGGTACTGGCCGCCTTCAAAAATATCAGACACAATTTACTATGAACCAAGAGCTGCACTCTCTTAGCGAAGGATTCCTTCGTGCCTGGGCTCCTCCAGCCTCAGACAATTGGAGCTATGCTCCAGCATGCTGTCTTCTTTGCTATTTTTGTATTTAAAATTTCTTCTCCCTTTTTCCTACGAAGGCTTAACATTGCCTCTTGGATTTGCAAATAGTTAAGTGCTTGATTCAAGCATTTGACTGCGCTGGTTTTTCAGGAACGGAAATATTTGTTTGTTGTTTAGAAAGCAGCAACTCTGTATGATTTTGTAATGTTGGATGATCATGTGTATTTAAATGCTGCTTCAAGCCTGTTATTATGAATCCAACTGCTTGTTGTGATAAATTTTTGATGTAGATGTCTTGATCCGAAATGAAGAAAACTATTATAAATGAAAAAGGGAAAAAAAAAGTAAAAGAAAGAATCCTTGTGTGCTTATTCTTTACATTTATGATTCTCTGACTGCGAAATTTACTTTCAAATTTCTTTTGCGTAGAATGATAATGTTGTGTTAGCAGTTAATTAGTGTTCTTTGCATTAGCAAATCATAGTAACCAGATAGCATGATTTCTTTTTATTCTTTGTTTGTACATTTTGTGGTTCCAACTTCCAAATCTGAATGTTGAACTTGGTTTTTCATTTTGAGCAGTGTCATGTCAGCGAGGGAATTGCTTCATACACTCCTCAAATTTGGAGATCTATTCTTTTTTGGACGAAAATGCCCTTCTCACTTTTTCAATTTATGTTTTGAAAATATGTGAAAAAAAAATGATATTTTCGTCTAATAGGAGTGGATTTCTAAATTTGTGAAGTGTACGAAGCAATTCCCGTCAACGAGGCTCTAAAATTCGTCTCTATTGATCCAATGGTATGACAGCTTACTCTTAGTGCACTGTACGCGTTATTGTTTCTTCTTCTTTCTTTTTTTATTTTTGTTGTTTAGCGAGTTAACGTGTTATTGTTTCTTACGCGGCAACGATTAGATTGATACAATAATACTGCCACTGCCAAATAGGAAACACCGTTCATGCGCCCCTCCCAAATGTTATAATCACTATCCGTTTGGATGGATTCTTTCCGGAATAAGAAATAAGGAATAACTATTTTTTACTAATAAATTTATTTCTAACCATCCAAACTCTTCACAAAAATTACACACTTCCCAATAAATTTACCCCTTCCTAATAAATTTCTTCCCTTCTTCCTACCTTATTCTCAACTATACTCGCTCCCATCCGTAGTTTGTAACATGCGTTTCTTTGCTAGAACTATTTTCAGACTTTGTCCTGAAGATAGAAACACGAGTTGGAGTTATAGTTGAATTATTAAGTGAGGTAGAGACTATCAAATAGAGTACAACATAGTGATTTATTACATGCATTTATGAAGGATTTATCGCATGTATAAGCGTTGATTAGTTTGAAACCAAATTATTTCAGTCCTACGATTAAATCTCATTATATGTCGTTATTAATCCAGCGGTAACATATTCGATGACATAACTTTCTGAAAATTAAAACTTGATTATCTTCAGTTGGTATATAAAATTGGTTTAATATTTTTCTTGTACTCGCCTACAAATTATATATAAAAAAACTTGTAAAATGAAATAGGTCATGTGGCCTTCTTTCAAACAAAAAGAAATGTCGCTTAATCTTTTTACGATAATACAGAGGAGGATATGCCTGGATTAGATGCGGAGTCACCATCTAAACCTTCAATGAGAGAAGCAATTTCCTGATTCGCACTTTGAGACAGATCAATCCCTTCGTTAATTTTTTTTTATATGAGTATCATCATTTACTTTTTTTTTTGGGAAAGCTATTTACCTTTCTCTTTCATTTTTTTTTTTTAATTTTTTTGAGGCGTGATTTGGGTCTAGATGTTGCAACCAAGTAAAAGCTAAACGAAGAACCTAACGACCCAATTGAGGCCCAAAAATTTCATCATAATAAAAAGTAGGCCCAAGTATTACTGGATTTATATTAAGCTTTAACGAGTAACCCCTGCTTCAGCAATTCAGCTGTACAAAACTGAAACCAAGAAGAGAGGATCGAAGAGAGAAATGGCGCGCCTCTCTCGGCTGTGTGATCTCATCTCTACCTCTCTCGTTAGTATTCTCTTTCTCCCATGGCTACTTTCATTTCACATTAATCAATCTATCAGTTTCCTTCCTTTTTATTTTTCTATCCCTTTCTTCCTAGGAAACCAGTGCTTGTGTTCAATCCAGAGTATCAGAGAAGCACCTCCTCCTCTCCCTTTCCAGCGTAGCCCCTCTTCTCATTCAAATTTTCAATTTTAACCTTCACGTTTTAACTCATAAATTTGTTTAATTCTTTTCAGCTGTATAAGGAGATTCAGAAATTGTGCCAACTTCAGGATTTGGAAGATGTAGTTTTCTCACTTATAACTTGATAGCTCTTTTGCTTTCTGTACTACTTTTTTTCTTTTTTCTCGAAGATGTATAGGACTATTCTTGATCATATTTGCTTGTGGTATGATAGGAGGCTCCAGTTACTGCACACAACTGCGTTGTTCAAACGGAGAATTTGGAAGGAAATTGCAAATGCTTAGCTAACGTTGTTTTATCTATGGTATAGATATAACCTTTCATTTTTTTTTTATCATATTATTTAATATCCAACTGTTTGTAGTGTCATGAGATTTATCTACATTTATCATATTTTCATATTTCTGCATTTAAAATTGATCCTTTTTTCGTGGGCTTCTGTGAGGTAACGAAAGATAAATATAGAAACTGAGGGCTAACTGTCTTACTAGGATTATATTGAGCTTGGTTTGAACAACCGAGGCAGATTAGTTATTCCATACAGGTGCACTTATGTACTGTACTGGTACAAAAATACAACAATTGTTGTATTCATGAAATTTATGATTGGTTAGCTATTCATTGTTAATTCATATTTTCTGCTTTCTTTTCTGTTCACAGGTTAATTTCTTCGAACATGACAGTGAATTTGTCCAACATCTAACTTCAAATATACTCTTTACCATATTCACCTCCCTAATTGAAGCTGTATGTTTTTTATTCATGTAGAAATAATAGATTCTTCATCATTATATATTTTTTTTCAGATTTTAGGCAGAATAAATCTGTAACCTTATTTCTCATTGCTACAGGATGGAATATGGGTTAAGTTTCTACAGTTTGTATGGATTACCCTTGTAATTTCTATGTTAAGTATATGTGGGGCTGCCTCACCATGCTCCCAATTTCAAAGTACTTCTCTCTTAAAAGAAGTTACGACACATAAGATACCAGCATTGGACATGTCCAGTTCTGAAATTGAAAGCTTTGTTTCAGTCCTCCAATCAGCTCATGCAAATCCAACATCCAAAACAGACCTTGGCCTTTTTCAAATGCTCCATAAAATGGGGAAATATTTAAAAAACAAAGTAGATCAAGAAGGAGAGCTTGGGGAGAAGTTTATTTTGCTCTCAGTAAAATTTCTTCATAACATACCCTGGGATCATTATAGTAAAACTGATTTTGGTTCGTCAAAGATGAAAGCTGTTCTTTCAGGCTGTATGCTTCAGTTTATTTGCTCATTAATTCAGAAAAACGACTTTGAGGATTCACAAAATAGTGTAATGGAAGTATCAAATTCGCATCGGGAACTTGGCGATCTTGTGCCAAAATTCCTGTCTTCCTTCTTTGGCTTGTCAGATGGTGAGAAGCACCTTGTTCAATACATGAAGCATAAAACTCTTGTAAGTTCTGTGTGCTTATTCATAACAAATAGAGGTTACAAGTTAAGATCCAGAACCATACTAAGATGTGTTTTTATTTTTTATTTTTTGTAGATGCTAATGATAAGGCTGAGCTTCTACCCACACCAAAATGACACTTCTCGCATTATTTTGTGGCTGAGGTTTCTTAAAGAATATTTCCCTGATCTTTTATACAAGCCCTTCTCAAATTACACTATTACCCCTAAATGTTGTTTGGAAGAATCACCATTCTTTCCTAGTTTCGCGGACAAGTTAGTATCTCTAAACACACAAACCCGGCATTTGCAAAGGCAAGCTTTATTAGTTTTCTTCAAGTCCTGTTTTGGACTGATTCAAACAAGTAGTGGAATCGAAAAAGAACAGTGTTTGTGTGGGAAAGAAGCTTCTTTGATTGATTGTGGTACACAATTTTGCTGTTGTTGCTGTGGCAACATTGGCTTGTCAGAAATGTCAGATTGGTTGAAGTGTGCTTTTGTTTGTCAAGTGGATACTTCTCCTATAAATTTTGGCCTATCCTTTCTTCAGCTTTTCATGGATGAGGTATATAGGCTCTTTTATTTTATTGATGCACCTTTGTACCATTTTAAATCCCGGTAAATGACCTTTCAGGGGAAAAAAAAGGAAAAACAAAAGGTTTTAGTGTGCGAATATATTTGCAGCAATCTTGTAGACATCAGTTACATTGTTAGTTGAAATCAGATCCTTCTTTTGCGCTTGTTTATACGAGAATTTTTTTTTCCTATTCATTTGTTTGATAAAGAAGTGCAGGATGATATGCTGTTTTATATTCTCTTACTACTTCAAGATGCTTCCCTAGTGACCCTCCATACGTAAGCTTTCTACTAATCCACTAGAAGTATTACAGATAACAAAAGATTATACTTAATTGTACTCTTTCTGTTTTCTTTTTCTTTTTTTTTCAAAATTTCACAGAGAAATTAAGGGTGCTTGTTATAATTATCTCCATCTTCTGTCAAACATTATTGACCCAGTTTGTCTCTTTCACTTGCTACTCTTGTCGGTAAGTTCATACATGAATTGGCAATATCTTGAATTCTTAAATTTTAGTTTATCTGAGACAGTATTTCTTGTTCTAATTATCAGCTAAAGTATGATCACCTGGTCCTTATTGATTATCTCATATCTAAAGACACTGGTGTTCTTTGTGCCCGGTACCTACTAAGGCAAGCTATTTATTTCTATTTGATCACTATACAATATTAAGAAAAAGTGCTGAGAATCATTTGACACAATACCATTCAAATAATTCAAGCTGTGGATGATTTTTCCCTGCAACTATTTAAAAGCCATTGACATTTGTCTTTTTTAACAAAGGATTTTCTTTGCTTGCCATATTTAAAATTATTGCATTAGCATATTAAATTCATCTGTAAACAAGGCTGCACGATTATGAAACATAAAGATAAGGATGAGATTATTTAGGAAATGCTTAGAGGAGGGTAAATTTGTCCCAAATTTTAAAGATCTACGTGTTGCTTTGTCAATATAAAATCTGTTGTCTGAATATCATTTCCCATTTGAAAAGATTTAAATACCAGATGCAGCATCTCAAGTTGGCCTCCGTTATTTATTTTTCTGTTTTCCTGCCCTTTTCATTCAGGTGCTTAAAGTTTGTATCCCAATCATGGCAAAGCTTTGGAGAATTTTCTGTGCCTCAACTCCAAGAAACCGACTCAAGTAACAAAAGACCAAAACTGGCTAACGAAGTTTGTGATGCTTCTACGAGCAGTAAAGCCTTTGTAGATGCAAAACAATGCTTGGTTTCTTTGAAAAACACATTGGAGGATCTCCACAGGAAAAACTTGTTTCCTTATAACCCAAAGGCTCTTCTTAGAAGGTACATTTACTCAAATAAAAAGGTATCTTTTCTGCATACTTTTAGACTTTTATTACATTGTTTGAGTAGTTACTTTTCCATGCAGCTTGTCTAGGTTTCAAGAACTATGCCAACGATGATGCAGCATTTTTCTAAGCGTCATTTTATTTTTCTTTTGGTTTAATTGTAAATTTAGATAAGATTAGATGTTAATCCTAATTCGTGATCTTTGAATGATAATTGATTATTCCTTTTGGGGTTTCCAATAGTTTGCCATATAACACGCTTCTCAACTTTATTGTAGTTCAGCATAAAAAAAGAGACAACTTTCTGTCAAGAAAAAAAAAAAAAGGAAAAAAGACCAAACTCTGTTCCACACAAAAAAAAAAAAAAACAAAATGGAAATCAATATGCTAGCATTTTCAGATGTTACTGAAGACGAAATGTGAAATGAAAAGTAAAACAATTATACACGTATATATATATATATATATACTGCTGATATAAATATCACTAACCACAAATTTCCAGCTAACAACTAAATTTTGTCATATATACAGAAGCTTTATTGCAAGAAACCAAAAGGAGAAAAAGAAAGCAATCCTATGAAAATTTAACACAATTACAAAAATACAGCTTTAATTTTTTCACAGAAAAAAAAATGAAGGGACAAAATATCACCACTTCACATCCAATGTCAGTGCCTCAGGAGGTAAAACAAAGGAAGGAAACTGTGTAAAAGAAATATTTGACATGAGACTGCTCCAAGCCGTTGATTCAACAGCACGAAGCGATTTCTTTACCCTCTTCACGAGTAAAAACTTCAATGTACCATCTTCACTAATCCTAGCTACCACCTCAAGCAGGAAATGCAGTTTTTTGGGTTTTGTTCTCCATGCCTCCATCTCTCTCCAGTATTTTTCTCTCCTACTGAACTCTCTCTCCAAGAACAACCGAAATTTTACCACCGTAAGAGAAACTACTCTAGCTTTGACAAACCTGACAAATTTCTTATCCAACACCTTTGAACCAACCAACCTCACTAAAACTCTCTCTAACATAGCCAATCTTGAATTAAATGAAGGTATTGAGGAAAACAAGCTTGAAGAGATTTTACTAATTTTTTCATAGTAGCATTTATCAGTTAATAACTGGACCATATCATGAGAAACAAATGATGTTTGGATAGGAGAAATGGGATTTAGGGTTTTATGTGCAGTTACCAAAATGGAGCCCACCACATGCACAGACAGTAACGGGGTACAAGAAGCAGATCTGTGGTATAGAAATGGAATTTGATCTTTATACTGGGTTGCGAGGATGCCATTCATGGAAAGACCGATGTCACTTGGATTTGTTATAGATATCTCTTGGGCACCAACCACCTTAATTTTAATACCATATGGAACAAGTAGTCGCTTTAAGCTTGTATTTGTGACATTGATCTGCAATATTATATCATGAGCAATGCATGTCAGGTTCTACAATGTCATTGGCAACGTACTGGTAACAGAAAGGTTGGATCTCAGTTTCATTCATTATTGCTGTTACTTTTTTATGCTAAAGAATAACATAAACAACAGGTGCTTACCATTGTACCAGTTGTCCAGTTTATAAATGGCAGGTAACTATACTTAATGGTACTGGTATCTAACATTGGACACATCATAATAAACTCCTTTTCTATATTTTTTCCCCTGAACTTGTTGTTGAAGAAGAAAATTTAGCAATTACATAGTACTGAACCAAATTTACCAATACCAACATTCATTATTCAAGACATTACTGTGTTTGGATAGCTGTTGTTGATCACAACATGACATTCTAATCCTTTATCACTGAATTAAGATTTCAACTACTGAACCACTAAGAAGAATTGAATTGATCATAATTAGCACTCACAGAAGGTAAATTAAGAGAAATCGAGTCAGCCACTCTCCCCTCCATTCCAACCCTCAGCTCGAGAGGTCCAGTCAACTCCAAATCCTTCACTACTGGTACCACCAAACCCGCTTCATCTCCCGCAACAAGATCCGAATCCGATTGAACCACCACGCTCCCATTTACTCGCCTCCATTGAACCGCCTCATCAGAGAACTTCATCCCAAGCCTCAGTCTCCTCCCCACCTTAGCATTCAACTCATACCTACTCAAGACTCCAACTTTCGACACCTTATCGTCAGAATCGGAAACTCTAACTCTAACCTCTGACTTGGGGTCCCACTTCTCTTTCTCCGCCAAGGCATCTACGAGTTGGGTCAGGAAGGAAGAGGAATTGGCGAAGAGCCATGGGGAGGAGGAGCATGAAACGGGGGATAAAGTTAGGAATAAGAGTGGGAGAATAGAGAGGAATAGCGGGGAGAAGAGAGGAACCAGCGCCATGGGCTGGAATGGTGGCACTGTGGGTCTGTCACGTCTGTGGCAAGTGGCGATCTTTGTGGAATAAACTAGGCTTCGAATTTGGAAACCAGGAAGAAAAGAGCGAACGGAGAATGGGGAAGGGATGATGCGGTCTGCTGTGCCGCTCGAATCGTTTAACGGCGTCAAACTAATCATGTCAAACGCTGATAAATGCAAAATAATTAAAGTGAATTTGATATTCAAGAAAGATATACGAAAATTCAGATTTTATTATGTGAGAGTTGATTGAACTGATCAGCTAATCTCAACAAAAAAATAATAAAAAAAAGAAAGAGAGATATAAAAGGCGGTTTCTCTGAAACTATAATTAAGAAAAAGAATTAATTAGGTGAAAGCTTGAAAAAAAAAAAAATGATGATTCAAGCAAGTAGTCTCTACAGCATACTAGAGTTATGTCTTATGATGCCGGCATCCCAAATAGATATTTTAATATGACAACAATTTTAGTGCGTGTTTAGTTTATTTTTTCGTAAATAATGAAAAAATAAAATCGGATTTCAATATGGATTTGCTGGTTATGAGAAAAATGGAGGCATTATTTACGAATATAATATTTACACACAATTGTTGCTTCTGAAACAATATATTTGAGAGCTTTGCTGCTTTTATGTACACACAATTGTTTAGAAAAAAAAGTTTATTTATTTAGGATTCATATGATACTCTTCTTGCTAAGCGATTGTAGCAGTAACAATTATAGGGAGTGATTCGTATTTTTCAAAAATTTAAAATTGTGTTTGGGAGTTAGGAGAACAAAGTTATGATTGTAAAAAAAAAAAAATTAAATAGACCACCGTATCCTCTATAGTTAATGAAGTGATTAATATTGTATAACAATTAACAATTATATCGATGATGATGAGTTGATGATAATAACGATTCTTACTATTTATTTATTTATTTGAAGAAAGGCTTTAAAGCCCAGTTTTATTACCATTGCTAACAACTATCTATTGCCTTATAATGCCCAATAAGACGCATCAGTAATTCAGTATCATCTAATGAAATGCGATGAAATCCCATGTTAAAAAATGTCATTCTGATGAGGGCCTGACTATCTTGGAATGCAAATAGTACCAAACACCCCTATAGGGTGGAGATCTAGTGATGTGAATTGGTTCAATAACTTTAACGTCCGTAAGAAATAAATTATAATTTTGAAATTTGATATTTGAAATGTGATTTATACTATATGCAGATCATAGATAAGAAAAACGATAATATTTCACGCAAATTTTTTGGCATCAAAATATTTGTCCGTTTCATCAAACGAGTTGAAAATTACAATGATCAATGTTTTACAAATTTTGATGGAATATTAAAAGGCATTCAACGTGCATGACATAGTTGTCAAAATGTTAAGATAAAATCGTTGCTAGTGAATCCTATTTCGTTTTATATTTGTAATGTAATATTCCAAATGCAAAAGCTTTTCCTTGCTATTATAATTTTCTAAATAAGCATGTTATCTGGCGACTGAATCATATTTATATATAAATTATTTAAAACTCACGATTGCGTAATTGAAATTAAGTACATGAATCTGAAATGTTATTGAAAAAATCAACTGAAAAAAAATATAAATGGATGAGTGTACTAGTGGATAAGAAAAGTTATTCTCTCTAATCAATTAATAATTAGTTATTAGCTAAGAATGGCACCAATCTTTAACGTTTCACCAATTTTACGCGTATTTGTTCTCTTTATAAATTAGAAAGTACTCTATTACAAGTAAACACGTTTCTTCTTAGAGAGAACCTTAATTTATTTTTTCCCCGTTCCAGGAAAAAAACAGTGAAAAATATTTCTCACAGAGAAAAGGTCTAATTTACACCATCTATGCTTCTCTAGCAAGAGAAGACCATTGTAGCTATAATCACAAGAAATCTGGTGTAAGAACGGGAAAAAGCAAAGAACATATCAATATGCTCCAAACTTGCGTAAGTTGAGGACAACTAAAAATCAGAGAATCAACTGAGTGTAGTCTGGTGTCCTGTTTGTAGCATTCTCTTTAACATATCCAGAGATGATTCTGATGAACTGCAAAAAATTTCAATTATCAGCTGAATAAAAAAAAGATCGTGCTGTACAACATAAGCCGTCTGATATAAACCACAATATTTTCTTTGCTATGCAAATTAACCCACCTACTTTTAGTTTTTAGGACAAAAAAATGAGTCATATACTTTACTAAAACTTTGTAAACAATATTAAGAATAAGTTAATTTCAGTATAAGGAATCAAACCTCAAAATTGTTATTTCATATGGATACGAGATGCCTTCGGCGTTAGGAGGTATATGTGGTAAATGGTCCATTTTCTCATTCACAAATTTTATAATCTGGAACAAGTTTTCACGGATGGAGGCCTCCAATGCTGTACGGTGCAACTTCTTCTCCTCCAATGAGGATAATTTTTCTATACAGCAAACAGAATTAATTCACTTTCATTAAGATTAGCTACGAAAACTCCAAAATCGAAAACAAGAGCAACAACTATACCTCCAGGATCAAAACCTACTTTCGTCTGATTGGGTTTCATATTCACTCTCTGGTTAGTTATTTGCAAATTAATGAACCATCTTTCCCAATATACCCTTTCAGTTTTGCTACTGAACCATGCCGGTTGCTTATCCTTTGTCTCATAAAAAGATAGACACACCTACAGAATCAATTGAATAAGTGAATAGATTCTGAGAACTGTTAATTTTTAGTCAATTTCTTGATTTGAATATTCACCTGGTGGCTTCTCCTATTTGGATGTTTGCTAATTTTACTAATGAATTCAGTAATCTTTTCTTCTATTTCCTTCTCTACCTCAGGAACTCCACATTGAACCTTCATAAAAATAACAACAATTATTACCAATAATAGTAAATGCTTGTCATAGTAAAGTTAAAAAAATAAAAACACAAGCAAATAAAGAATAAAGAGAAGAAACACAAATTCTAATCATCGTAAACATAAAAATAAATTTATCAGGCTGCTTACATATGTCAATTCAAAAAGCTCACAGTTGATATCCCTCGGCCGAACAAGACCTAAAGCTCTATGAAATATAATTGTATGTAGTATACCTGAATCAAACAATAATCAATTAAAAAGAGCACAAAATACAACTTAATCTAAGTGTTTATCTATTCCAAACATTGCAAAAAATATGTAATTTCGTCGACATTGCAATTAAATCAATAATTTATTGTCAATATACAAAAAATGGAGGTAATGTACTTACAACGAAGCACTTCCCGGATCTCAAACTGCTCCACCACCTACAATTCGCCTCAAATTAGCCAAATTGAAGAAAATCATACAGAAAAAGAAAAATAGAGATGATGTCAAATGAGAGAAGAAGAGAACCAGTTCTTTCAATTCGCAAACTTCACAATTCATGTCGAAAGTTTTGCAAGGCGAGATCAACCAATTTAGTGCGATCTTAATCAAAGAAGCAACAGAGAGATCTTGTTTAATTTGGGAGAAACACCAAGCGATGAAGAAAGAATTTTGGGAAGAGAAAAGCAGCGAGGGGTTTACTTGTAACTTACACTATCTAATACCGACTTCTAGACTTCGCACCGAGAATAATAATTAGCTTTAATTAAGGCGTTTTTAATAGTAGCGCTCTGCGTTAATCGGAAATTAGAAAAAGCTAAAAAGATGAAAAAAATGATGCATTTTTAATTTTTTATTATTGGGATGGAAGGAAATAAGAATATTAGGAAAGCAGGATTTGCTGTGGCATATGGTGGTGTCATTTTGTACAGCTTGTGAATTACATCTATGGACTATGGCTGAAGTGCTGATGAGTTAATTATCTCATTTCTCATCTAAAATAGTTTTACAACCATAACAGTAAAAAAAATATATAGTTTTACAACCTTTTTCTTATCTGAACAACTTGTCAAAGGCCTCCTAATTCAAAATGATTTTTTGATGTATGAAAACCAACTAAGACGATCCGTCATAATAATAATATTAATTTTACTTAAATTGTTCTTTTTCCTTTTTGATATATTTAAACATGTCTTCTTGCAAAAAATGTCATCCCATACTGATTAAGGTTCAGAATTATTCAGATGATAATCACGAATTAATCAATAAAAAAAATTCGACAATACTCCTCATTCACTTTAGAAGTCTTTTGATAAAATTACTTGAGATTACCTTAATTAGTAGAAATATTCTTGATTACCCTTTTCCTTTGACAAAATCAATTTAAATATTATTACTGTTCACTTTAGAAAATTTAAAACTCACTTAAATTGTTTTTTTTTAATAACGAGGGGTCATAAAAATATTAAACAACAAAAGGTTCTTAAACAAGTTCTGCCTAATCTTAACAAATTAATCGATTCGTAACCTTTTTGTTAGTTCCAGGAAGAATCATCTAAAGTGCATTCTTAAAAACTTTAAAGTGATCGCTATCTAATATGTCAAAAAAAAAAAAACTTTAAAGTGATATATATAATCATATCCAAACTCTAGCGAAAGACTTGCGCTAAATTAGAAGCGACTTGTTCTGAATCCATCAAGTCAATAGAAAATTTTTTATGCTAACTAAAAGTGACTTGTCCCGAATTCATCAAGTCAATAAAAAGAAATCTCTTTTTAATGAATTGGAAACATATTTAGACATATTTCGTATATATCATAAGATGGACACTTGGTCTCACAAAATAAATATATGGCATACTCTATTTAGCTGAGAAATTAAAAAATATTGATCCTGAGATGCGTGTAACTCCGAAAAAGCAAACTATTTTTTTTTATAAAAATGACGTACAGGTAATTTGGGAATGGCTTTGTCAAAGTTAAATATTAATTAAGAAAGTATCCACACTGTTAGGAATAACTGAGAAAAGGGTGTCTTTTTTAATTTTATTTTTTGATGGTTAACTATGAGAAGATTTGGGAGCTATTTTCTATAGGGGTCTTAGTTTGGAATTTGGAAATTTAGGTTCACGATGATAATAGGATTTTTGCAACAAAATATCTAGTGTGACCAAGCAGGCAAACATGCCATTCAGGAAACAGTCTCATTTCACTCCAACCGATTGAGCATGTGGAAATTTGAATTTCGAATGGATCTCCACAAACAATCAAAAAGACCCTTGCAATTATGCCACTAGCAAATTTGCTACCTGAATGTTCATATTTACCAAACTTTCAATTATTAGTTATCTCTTTTGAAAAAAAAAAGTTGACAAGACCCTTGAGAATAACAACTTGATGCAAACTTGAGACCAAGCAAGCAATCACATGCCATATTCTATTTTAGTAAAGATCCATCATTTATTGAAATCTACTTGCTGAATTCAAGACTGATAGGCTGATGGCCTAACATTAACTAATGTGATAAGGACTTTCAACTTTCAAGACAGTAAATATACGACTTTCAATTATGCAAACTAACAAATCCGATAGAACTCCATTCAGAGAAACTGCATTTAAAAGAGAGAACGACATTTTATTGTCATCTAAGTACATGATACCCAGAGTAAATCATAGCATCAGAATCAACACAAGCGTTTAAAAAAAATGTTACGAAGCATACTGATTAACAGTTTTTGTTAATTTCTTTATACTAAATGTGATGTGATACAGCAGGCCGACTTTTAGAGAAAATCCTCCTGGTAGAACAAAACCAGGGTAATATGACATGGCTTAAGTTCACTTTCCCAACGAGAGATTGAGATCAAAAGTTGGGAGTTAATAGTTGCAACATCCAGATGGCTCAGCATTGTTCATAATCCATGGATGCCTCAAGATCTGTTTTAGGGATAGCCTCTTTGATGACTCCTTGACTAAAAGCTACGTTTGATAAAGAGAACACAAAAAATCATTATTCTATAAATATTCTGGATTCTAGGTCATTAAATGAACCAAATTCTGGTCTAGAGATATTATACCTTGCAAATCAGATCCTTTGCTTCAGAGGAGACATAATGCGTTGATGGGAAATGAAGATCAACCTTCATTATCCTATTAAAATATTAGACAGCATAACGTTGTTTCTGGTTAGAAATTTGAAAGAACTTGACAACTCTGTGGCATAAAAAATTTGTGTATGTAACATGCTATTCACATAGCCAAATTTGGTATTAACTATTAATTATATAATTTTCTTTTTATGTGAGCATTTTTTCTATTTTGCATGCAATATGCATATTCATGTCAAACTGCATGAGCCAGAATGCTTGAAAGAGTTTGTTGTGCCTTCTTTTCTTTTCTTTTCATTTTCTAGTATGTTTGTTTCTTCAAAGCCTTCCATGAGCACATTGATCTGATTTTGGTACCAAGCCTACTATTGCTGACAACAATACAGTCATATGCAGTGTCCTGAATAGGATTATTTTTATGTGTACGCCCCTACAAAAATACCAAATAACATATGTACCCCTGCAAATCTAGAAAGGTCTCCCAAATTATATTACCCTTTCCTATACTAATAAAATGTACCTAAACTAACCCTTCATTTGTTTTTCCTTGTTATTTCAGACTTGGATGGCAGATCTGTTTATTTAGTCCAGACTTACTTTTTCTTATAAATACACCAGATTGACCTGCCTGAAATAACAGCATATATGGACTCTCAGTGCCTCTATATATGTAAAGACTGCAGGAAAAAAGGACAGTTTTGAGCTGTTTTAAGGTAACTTAGAGATGGGATGCAGAGGGCATTTTCATATTTTGCGTAAGTATGTGCCCCATTCTGTGTTTTTAACAATGTATGCATGATGCTTTTTGTTCGCAAAAACATATATTGATATTTGAAAATTTGCAAGGGCATACTGCATATATGAAATTATACAATAAGAAGTGAGATACCTTCGAAGAGTATCATACTGATCAGCAGCTTCAAAAGGAGGCATACCATATAGGAACTCATAACAGAGAATTCCAAGAGTCCAGTTGTCAACACCATGATCATGCGCCTTTTTCTCTACCATTTCTGGTGCCAGATAGTCTATTGTGCCACACATAGTGTGTCTTTTTGCATTTGACTGCACAGCCCACCCGAAATCTGCTATCTTAAGTCTTCCCTGTCCAAGGAAGACATGATAATACCAACTTCTTAACAAATACACCTGGCTGTTTAACAGCAACAACAAAACTTGATTAAATAATAGTTGTCCGAAAATTAGATTTGTGCAAAAGAAGGACCAGACTCTAAGATAGAAGAATTAGAAGTTGCATCCCAAGCTAATATAAAAAATTCAAGGCAAATGTTCTTTGTTCTGTAAGTAATCTCCATTAGCAGTTGGATCTATTTTGAAAAAAGAAATGCAAAAGAAGGTTCACTTTATTGAAGAGAAAGGAAGAGTTCTAGGTGTAATTTTCCAATGAATAACCATTTCTATCAAGTCCCTATGCCAGCTCAAGAGTTATTATATTATGGTTATGTCCTTGTTTGTACCCAGTACAGAGTTGCCGGTTCTGTAGCCCCACTGGTAAATTCTAAAATCCCATTTGTAGCACTTGTGCCAAGCTTCATACACAAGAAAGGTGCATTTATATACAAAATCAACATAATAGTTTCTACAGAGGACTGATATAGAGAATAGCTAGAAATGTACAACAGAAATAAAAAGAAAAGAAAAGAACTAACATCAAGGTCAAGTAGCAAGTTTTCAGGCTTGATATCTCTGTGTATGACATGCTTTTCATGGCAATATGCTAATGCTCTTGCCAGGCTTGCCACATACTGGTCCATATAATGTCAGAGATATAAGAAAAGGAGCGTAAATAATTTGTTTGACCAATACTGTCATGTTTATACTGCACCATACTAGTAGCAATACCAATGCAAATGGTGTTGCACAAGCTTCTGCAGTTTTAGTGACTTGAATGGTTGGAATAAGATTCGGGGCCTTAAGTATACCTAAATAAGTTGATTAGGTTTGTTACGGATCAGAATAAATGTCATATGGACAGCAATACATACTAGAACCATATCCAACCAGCATTAGTACAAAGCATTTTTTCCCAGAACTGCATGTGTTATAATAATACTTGGCTAAATTTACAGAAAGAGAGATAGAGACGCACAGTGGCAGCACGCTGCTCAGTGAAGTGTCCAACTGATCTCAGAAGTTTGTACAGCTCTCCCTTAGCTGCGTACTCCAATACAAGGAAGATACGTTCCTCGTCATGAAACCATGCAAAAAGACGCAAAACATTTGGGTGTTGCAAGGAGCTCTGGATGACAATCTCTCTTCTCAAATGCTCCCAAAATTGGTACTTATCAAGCTTTTCTTTGAAGATTACCTTCAATGCCACTGGATACCCACTCTGTATTTTGAAATTTAATTCAAAATTATAAATTGAATTGGAGATAGTAGCAATTTAATATTATTCATATCATCTTTTTCTTATTTGTAAACTATGCTTTCTACCTAAATTAGCCAATATTTGATAATGATGCCAGCAGTCCAGCAGTCCAGCAGTTTCATTTGATAAATCAGTTGCCATTATAAACCAAGGTTAATCAAGCAAAATATGGGTTACTTGACCTTGACTTTTTCATATTGACTCAAAATAATAAACTCAAAACAAATCCATGTTAGCTCAACAATCAGAATTTGCTTTGCTTGCATTTTAAATACGGTTTCCACATATAAAAAATAAGCACCAGCTATCGATAGAGGCAAATACGTCATTCCACTAAAGGGGTCAAAATGTTAATTGTATTAGATAGAAACAATCTGGACTTGAGAAGCATTTGGTTTAATTTGCAGCAACAACAGTATTTAGAATTATTTTCAACTAATCACTTCCAAATAATTTAGACTTCATTCATTTTTAAGCCTCATTAGATAGCTTCAGTTAATCAATTCAATGCAGAAATCAGACAAAGTGAGATCAGACAGCTGGCAGAGACAAAATGTATCAGTATGCTTAGCATTGTTGCCTGATTGTTAAGCAGGCACTTGGAAGAAAGTAGAAAATTTGATTTGTGTAATATTACTTAGAATGATCAGAGAATAAAGAAATTACTCGTTTCTACTATTATTCCATAGTAAGTTAAACCTGAAATTAACAATATTTCAGATAAAACTAGATCCAATCCGCGAATTATAACAGAAAAACCAGATATAAAATGCTAAGTTCTCCTGAAATTGACATTGACATTTAATTCGAGTATTCTATTTTCCAATGGTATGAAAACACTAGAATCGTAGTGAAATACGATCGATTCGGATTTCTATATTCCAAAGAGATGAAAACTTGCTACCAGGGTTCTCCTAAAGTGGAGAGATGAGGCAAACAAAGAGAGAAAGAGAGAGAGAGAACCTGAATCTCTCGTGCGAGGTAGACTTTCCCAAATTTTCCCTCGCCTAGGAACTTCCCGATCTCGAAATCTTCCCGTTTCCACTCCTCCTTTTCCTCTATCGCCATTGTTGAACTTGAGAACCTTGAGGAAAGAAGCGAGAGTTCTAAAAGAGTTTGTGCGCTCTGTCTCTAGTATCGATTGCAATTTGCAAACGGTCGAAATTCAAAATTGGAGAGAGGAAAAAGAGAAGAAAACCTTTTCAATTTTATAACAGAAGAGGATCCGCAGTTAATTGGGCCGTAGCCTACTGGACCTAATGTCAAAGCCCATAAAGTGCCTCAAGTGTTTTTCGTTTTCCTTTGACCAGAAATTATAACCACCATCGCGATTTATGCAATCGCTACCATCGCTAACCTCAATTTCCCTCCCGCGCGCTCCCCTCCTCTTCAGATGTGCTCTCCTCCCCTCCCGCGCGCTCCCCTTCTTCCCTAACGCGTTCATCTTCTCCACCTCTTCTCTTCCCTTCTCTGCCACACTCCCCTCCGTCCCTCTTCACTCTCCTTCTACCTCCATGCCTTTTCTTCTCTTCTCTGTCTTTCCTCTGTCTCCTTCATCAATGATTCCTTTTCCATCAAATAGTGAGAATGTAAAACAAATTGAACATATGAATGAACAAAGTGAACATATACACTAACAAAGTGAGATATAAAATAAATACATAAATCTGACAAGCAACAAAACAAATTGAACATATAGAATAACAAATTGAACATATGAAAGAACAAAGTGAACATATACACCAACAAAGTGAGACATAAAATAAACACAGAAATCTGATGCACAGCAAAACAAATTGAACATATAGAATAACAAATTGAACATATGAATGAACAAAGTGAACATATACGCCAACAAAGTGAGACATAAAATAAACACAGAAATCTGACGCACAGCAAAACAAATTGAACATATAGAATAACAAATTGAACATATGAAAGAACAAAGTGAACATATACACCAACAAAGTGAGACATAAAATAAACACAGAAATCTGACGCACAGCAAAACAAATTGAACATATAGAATAACAAATTGAACATATGAATGAACAAAGTGAACATATACATCAATAAAGTGAGACATAAAATAAACACACAACTCTGACACACAGCAAAACAAATTGAACATATGGAATAACAAATTGAACATATGAATGAACAAAGTGAACATATACATCAACAAAGTGAGACATAAAATAAACACAGAAATCTGACGCACAGCAAAACAAATTGAACACATAGAAGTAACAAATTGAACATATGAACGAACAAAGTGAACATCTACACCAACAAAGTGAACATCTACACTAACAAAGTGAGACGTATAAAATAAACACAAAAGTCTGATGCACAGCAAAACAAAATGAACACTTAAAATAATAAATTGAACAGATGCAATAAACAAAGTGAACAAAATCTGACACACAGAAGGAAGGAAGGGGAAGGGAGAGAGATGCACAGAAGGAAGAGACCGAAGAGTGCGAAGGAAGAGGGAGCGTACCCGGGTGAGGAGAAGGGAGCGCTTCGCAGGGTGAGGAGAGGGCTCACTTCGCTCGCTGGGGAGAGAGGAGCGCTTCGCTTCGCTGGGTTAGGAGAGGGGAGCGCTTCGAGCGATGGTAGCGATGGTAGAAATAGAGATGGCAGTAATCAATTTCCTCCTTTGACAGTTTGACCACACATTTTATTTATTTATTTATTTATTTTTTATCCAGAATGTGACCGCACTCTGAATTCAGTTTGATGTATGATTTAAAAATTAGAACCGCGTTGAATAATGCACGCTCAAAGTGCTAATTAATGATGTAAATAACTTATGATATTATGCACTTTTAACGGTATTTTAGGAACTACGTCATGAATTATGAAACCTTTTCTCCAACTAAAATTTCTCAAAAATTTACAAGACGAAAGATATAGCCGAATACATCTCATTTATACATATAATATAAGTTTCGATCACGTACAAAGAAGGAAACATTATTAGCTAAGTACACTGGTTATACTTATACGTACCATCTCTCCAAAAGAGCTGACATCAAGGAACACAACACACACATGTTACAGTACACAATTTGCAAAATCTGCCAACAAAACTGCACTAGATGCAAATGTAAGAAAGAAATAACTCAAATAAGGGTCTCTCAAGGGAATGCGCCGCTTGTTGTAGGACAATCAGGCCATGCGGATCCTGGGTTCCAGTACCCAAAATCCGACCCGCTTACAGGAATAACACCCGACATAGAATCATATTCAACATTGCTATCATATTCTCCCCCAAATGGATCCACATTGCCACTGTAGCCGTTGTCTACATACTGGTTCATCTCTTGAAACCCGAATCCCGGAGCATCAATTTGAAATGGTTGAGCTGGTACTACCTCAGACTTTACCAATTGAAACCCATCATAACCCATGCCCGGCATCTGAGCATCCAATACCGGGAAGCTTGGGTAAGGGCTGCCATTAGGGTTCCATATTGTGAAGTTTGGTAATGGAGCAGTTTCCGACATTGGTTTGAGTTTGGATTTGGTGGGGTCCATGGGAGCCACTTGTTTGTTCTTGCGGCAACCGCCACCTACTGGTACATTGCGCAAGGTACCGCCTTGGGTCCAGTACCGGCGACAGGTCCGGCAGTAATGTCGTGGTTGCAGGAGGTTGTAGTTGTTGTAATAGCAGAACTTGGTGTCGCGGGAATTGCATCTTGGACATGGTAAAGGCTCTTGAGGTGTAGAGTTTGTAGGTGGAGTTGCATTAGTAGAAGTGCTCATTGTTTTTTATGTTGCTTTGTTATTTCATATAATATGGATTTCGTTGGAGGGAGAAAGGAAGAGCTTGGTACTTGAAATGGTTGGTGATTGGTTTATATATATAAATTGAGTTGCTTTGGCTGTTAAGCTACTGCAGGGTTGCATGCGACCAATAGTCGATAGAAATAAAATAATTATAAAGGAAAGAAAATATGAAATAATGACAGAAAGGGATTTAGGGGTTTAATCTTTACACATGATGACCTTGATTTACATTAACCCCGTCGGTAGACTGTACGAGGACAATATAAAATAATAAAGATTTACGTACAGATGTTCGAGTAAAAAGGTGTCGGCATTTCGAATTACATACTATCATTTTTTTATTTTAATGATATAGTGAAACTGCTTAATTTGATATAAATATTAAGATATTATTAGAAATGATTTTTGTTGGTTAAGCATTTTCTCTCGATTTGCCGATTTGTAAAACAACACCGAAATCCTAAAACTAATATATCCATTTAGTGTTTTATAGCTAGATTATTTGAAGAATGGATTAAACCAAGTGTGGCACACATTTTGGAGCTTCAAGAGATTGCATTGGACTAGTTAGAGTCAATAGTTTAGGTATATTTAATATCTAAACTAATCTCAATCGTTTTGCTGTTAAAATGCTGGTTTTCAGTACAGTGCGTTGTATAACGCAATTATCGCGTTAGACAACGCACCAGTACTTTGCTGAACTTCAATTTCGCTTTGATTGCAACAGACAATGCGTTACATAACGCTCCAGAAAGTTGTGTAACGCACTTGGAAAGTCATACAACGCATCACCTCCGTTGTGCAATGCTTCTCTTTGCCTGTCTAAACAGAGCGTTACACAACGCTCTGCACGTTGCACAACGCTCCTTTATAAATTCTCTGGAACTTTTCGACTCATTTTTTTTTAGCCAAAAATCCAAGCATTTAATGCATTTAATGAGGCGTTGTATAACGGACCAAGGCGTCGTGTAACGCGTCTATGATCCTTTATTCCTTGAGCAGTTTTTTATGCGTCATGTAACGCGTCGTCACGTTACACAACGCATCTGACACCTTTTCTAGCCGTTGAGTTTGTCTCTGTTGAAGCGTTGCATAACGGGTCTCTTGCGTTGTCCAACGCTCTGACAACTCAAACGGATACCTTATCCGTTCTGTTGTATTATAACGGTTACCTGTGCGTTACACAATGACCTATTACGTTGTGCAACGCACTGATAACTGTACAGTTCAGCTTTTGGCCTGTTTATAACGGCTAGTTATGCGTTGCACAACACGTCCTGTGCGTCGTGTAATGCACTGGGTATTTTTGAGTTGTTTTGGAGCTCTTGGCGCCATCTATTTATATCAGCCCCTTTGGGACTGTTGAGATACTTTTGCTAGCTTGCTAAATCAGTCTTTCTGAGCTCCAATCAACCAACTCTAAAACCCTCTTGTGTTTGAGCATTAAAATAGCAAAACCATTGAGATTAGAGTGTGTAAACCAATCCACTAGTGCTAATTGCTAGATTTGTTGAGTGATTTGGTTAGAGCCTCAATCCTTTGAGTGTTTGTGTTTGTCAAATTGAGTTAGGCCAATCCACCTTGAGAGTTCTTGTAACAAGGTGATTTGGTTCGAAATTGTAGTTCCATTCGTTGTGGAATTGAACGGAGCGCGCCCTATTTCGTGGTTACGGAACTCCCGGAGACGTACGACTAAGGCTAGCACTTCCTAGCTGGTCGGAACTCCGTAATATATCGCGTGTCACTTCTTTTCTTCTCTCTTTACTTTCCTTGCTTTGTGAATTGCTTGTGATTTGTTGTTATTGTTAGACCAAGTTTGAATTGAACCGAATATTGACCATACCGGTTTTGAAAGTTGTTTTTGTGCCTATTCACCCCCCTCAAGGCTTTTAAATTAGGGACAACAAATTTTTTTTTTATAATTCTAGATATATTTTATCGATATTTTAAATAATTTTCTTATTAATAAAATTTATCGGTGTGGTGATTGCCACCTGACCATAAAAAAATACATATATTTTATCGATCGAACATTCTTAATCATTAGAAGGTAAGAATGAGTACGCTGTTAAGCTGTGTTTTTTAACATCAAGTTTTTGAAATTTTTTTTAACCAACGAGAAATAAGTTATGGCCGTTATGTAAGACGAAGTAAGAACATTTAATATGCGGAAATTTTTTTTGGTAATATACAATTATTATAGCTGATCAGGGCAAAAACCTAGGTCAAATAAATAAATAACCTTGTTTACTTGACTAGTCGTTTATAGTAAAGCTAAGGTGTCGAACCCACAAGGACGGAGTCTGAGTACTAGTTCTTTTTTTTGTTCTCAAAAGCTAGAAGGTTTGATTTTGTTTGGTTTTGGGTGTAACAAATAGCAAATAAAGGATCCTAAATTAAATTGCAAGTAAATAAATGTTTTTGAAGAGTTTATGGATCTAATTTGCAAAAGTATGCCTTAGGGAATTAGTTTCATCTATAATTAGGTCATGGAGTGTCAATTCTTTGATTTTCATCGCTGGAATCAACGAATACGGTGGGCAGAGACACCATTCGGCCTACCATTCGGCCAGGACAGGCCGAACAGACAGCCGAATGACTGCTCTGGACAGCGTATTCTCCACGTAAATGTTGGTTTCTTGATCTATGCTTAATACCACGTGTTGTGAAGGGTTGGGTGACAGTGACTAACTCACTAATCTATGATTTTCACCTTAGATTAGGGTTGATACCATACTAACCTAACGCCTCTTGAATTGCTAACCTAACTTTCGTTGGTCAATTGTCCAAGTCCGTGTGTTGTGGTTCATTGAGACATCTAATTAATGGATAGTTAATTAGAAACCGAGTTATGCAACTCGATTGGTCATCTTTCGATTTTAACCTGTCTCGTGATATTGTTATTATTTAACCTATCAATTCAATATTTTAATACTCCAACTAAATGTGCGCATTCATCAAGTCGTGTATATTGATTAATAAGCAAGTAACAACAAATAAACATGCCAACAAACAAATCACAATAATATAAAGCACAAATCAAGTCTACAACATCCCTAATCAATAGACTACTACTACATACCTAAGACATATAAATAAACTAGCCTAACATAGTCTCATACATCATGCAAATCACAGTAGAAGACAAATAGCAAAACATAATAGCAAATAATAAATAAAGAGTAGGTGATACAACAATAAACCGAATGTACGAGTCGAATAGCTCCGTCGTCGCGTCGCAAACCACTCTGAGGTCGGTAGAACTCGCTGCAACAGTGGACTAGGGCCTCCAAACACGTGCTAGAACCTGTCTCTCTCGAGTACAAGGCGTAATCGGGCGTCGTAGTGGAAAAACGGCGCACGAAACAAGTGTTTTGAGCTCTCTAAAGTGGATCTAGGGCAAGGAAACATGGGGATCCCTTCTCTCTGGCAGGGAGGAAGGTTATATGGCAGCGTGCAGGCGGCTAGGGTAGAGGAGGCGAGTTTCCATAGCAGAAACTTACCAAAACGAAGGTGTTCGACCAGGCATTTGGCCAGGGCCAGCCGAATGGTAGGTCGAATGGCCTGTAAACAGTGCGGGCTGAGAGTCATGCGGGCCAGGAATGAGTCATATGGCTTGTAATAGGCTTGGGCACGCCAATTGGGATCTGTCTCCATGCATCCAAGTGATCTCTTCGCGTGGTTTGTCCAAAAAGGTCCAATTGTTGCGCTGTTTCCACCAAGTACCTACGAAATGAATGAAAAGCGACGGCAGTACCAAATCCTAGCAAATATGACATAAAAACGTAGTGAATTTTATGAATTGAGTAGTGATTTAGGTGTATAGTCCGGCCAAAATGTATATATAAATGCATGATATCAATAGCAATCTATAAAATATTATAACTTTTATAGTCAACTATTATTATTATACTTAATAGTTTTTATGACATTATTATAACAGTATTAGCAACAACAACAATAAATTAATATATAAATTATAACTATTAAAAAATGATAATATCATTTTAATAACAATAACACTATTAATAATAAAAAACTATCTTCTGCAATCAAACCATAATTACTTTCTTGAAAGCTCTTTTTCAAAAGAAGTTAGCACTACTCGCTGTGTCAATTTGGATAAATAAAACATAGATATACAAATTGTTTAACAATGAAAAATAAGAATAGAAATGCAGAATCATTCCTTGAATTATTAGCTCATGACATTCTTCACTTGTGGCCAGTTGACATGAAAGACTTTTAGACCACAAATTTATTCAAAAATTACCAACAGTAGTTACGATTGTGTGCTTCCAAGCAGGATACAATTGAAGCCAATAAGAGACCATTCTTGACAATTAATTAATTTCAATAGATGAATGGCAAATTTTTGTCGTCAACTCAGAACTTCAATATTTCAATCATTTAGTCAAGGGATCAACTTGTTGAGAGCTCACATACATTATTAGACTTTGTCATGACTCTATTTTGGGGCTCATCCTCAACTCGCATTTCAAATGCGTACGGAACATGAATATTTCTAAAGACATGCTACCTGTAAATTTGGTATTATGTCAAATTAGTATATTATATGTGACTTTATGAAACTCAATTAACTTTATGCTGATCTAAAACTACCCAGCATATGTCATCCAAGCTGTTTGGAAAAGCTCTTTATCAAAACTCATAGCATGGTTACGGAATTCAATGATTTACATTAGCATAATGGAAAACATTTGTACATATTTATCTAGAATATGATTTAGCTCGCTCAATGTTAGCTTGTCCTGTACTAAACCATGAACCATGAGAGCCAAAATGAGATGCCACTCAGAGCCGATAATAAAGTAATTATTAAGAAGGGCTGCATTCTAATTACATTAGACAATATTTAATTTAATTTTTTAATTCAAATATCAATCGCTAGAAACAAGCATCAATTTTTAATTTGTAAACTATCAATCATTAATGACAAAATCTCAACCAAACTGTGAACCGTATCCTAATTACAAACTAGATAAAGTGAGCAAAATTCTTAGCTCATCTAGGCTAACAGAAGTCAAGTTAAAATAATAATTATCACGTTGAAATGTTTTGTAACAACAATAAAACGATAGTCAAATATTAAAAACATAATTGTAATAAAAATTGAACCGATTATGTGCCACATTAAATCAACAGTCTTGGGCAAAATTGCTCACGGAAGATGATTAATAGCAGCCCTTGTTTATTAGATTCCCCAAATAGACTATATATTCATTCTTATTCACCTCGCTTCCAAACACACCAAGTATTTTACATTGACAAGTCATGGAGAATTTTGGATCATATACTGATGGGGTTTTAAAAAATACTATTACTAATTTGGAATTGTTAGCAACATACATCAAATGAAATTGACTAAAGAGAATCCGAAGCTATGACTCAACTGTGAGGTGACACCAATTTGACCAAAATTATGATGGTTACATTTGCATTTGACCATGGTTTGGGACTAGAATTTCTTAGTGGTCGGTGGGGCTTTTAGTGCTTCCATGGGGCCATTGAAAACTCAGTTGTGCCACGCCAGGCCATGCACGCATGATCATGCATCAACACATTCACAATAGTATTAGTGAAAGTGCCAATCAAGGTCGTCAGATTAGTCTTCATACAGTATAGTATACAAACAAATCCACCTTAATTTATACCTTGCTTTGGAAAGATACCCTGATGTGATCCCTTGTATGGACTCAACCATGATCTCTTGGGGTTAGCATTGTACCATCTGATATATGGTTCGAAGGGTTGAAAGGATATGTCCATATCTGTTCGGGTGCTTTACCTCAGTATTCATCAAGATTCACAATTACACGGACCTACAAATGTACAGATGGTTTTGATGAAAAAGTTTAATATGCACTATAGTGCATATGACGTTTTATGCACCGCGGACTTTTTCGAGAGTATTTTTGTAAATTGACAAATCTAATTCAACCAATCTAATCTACATATTGAAATCTCATAGCAAACCAAATTTTACAATTTTTGAGATTTTATTACTATTTTTTTCGAATTTTTTAAAACATTCTATTTTTGGAATGTTATACTATTTACAATATTCCAAAAATGACATGTTTTAAAAAATTCGAAAAAAATAGTAATAAAATCTCAAAAATTGTAAAATTTGGTTTGCTATGAGATTTCAATATGTAGATTAGATTGGTTAAATTAGATTTGTCAATTTACAAAAATACCCTAAAAAAAGTCCGTGGTACATAGAACGTCATATGCACTATGGTGCATATTAAACTCTCTCTGGTTTTGATTTAGGATGCGGTTATGCTGACTGAGAATTAATATTTTTTTTGCTAGTTCGGCAAGGTTTAGCTTCTCGCTTCAGTTTCAAGTATCCAATCCAATTCTAAAATTTACCTGCGGCCTGACGGTAACATAAAGATTAATAAATGAATTAAAAGTCTAAAGAAAATTAAAATATTTAAGTTGGAAGTTGCTCCTCAGACGACCCAAAAAAAAAAAAAAAAGAAATCTTCCATGATATTGTTTTTATATTCAACAAATTTTGAATACAAACAAAATGTATATCCAAAATGCTATTGCAAACAACATGATTAACCGTGCCACACTCATATTGTAAAATATATATATTTAAATGACAAGAGAATATACAAATCATTCAATCATCATAAAAATCAGAGAGAAAATTGATGGCTAAACGTATATGGTGACATAGTTAATAAGTTTGGAGACTTAAACATATTAATATATATGACTTTTAAAACTTATACAAATAAACAATATTCAAATTCACATGCAATGGAATTGCAAACTAAAATCTTAAATACGCCACCCCCCCCCCCTCCTCCAAAAAAAAATATATATATCTCTCAGAGGTTTCACAGTTCTACTTTCAACAAAAAACCGTTAATAGAAGAGTAACTAGTTACAAACTAGTTGCCTCATGATGCTTTCTATACCACATAAACATGAACCAAACACTGCACCAGAGACCACCATTAGCAAAATGAGGGACTGACAAACGCAAGAGATAGGGGCAATAGGGTCCAACTAATTTGAGCAATAGTAGGAATGCAGCAACAGGTACCAAGTGCCATGGCTTCTCTTCTACCTGAAATGGAGAGGCACATCATATATTAAACCCAAGTCTTCTTATGGTTTTCAATACGATATATCTTTTGCTTTCTACATCATTATGGTCTAAGTAAAAAGGTAAGATGTACAAACGGTATTGGTCCAAACAAGCAGGTACAGTACCATTGAAAGTGCCCTCTTTTATTAACCCTTGATATTGGAATATAACCCTGAAGGAACCCATATAAGATGTACAAAATTATATGGTCCACAAGCTGGTTTGACATCAACATTAAATATCGTATCTCAAATTATATTCGAAGTAAAAAGGTAAAAAAGTACAAAAACCAAGATACTGGACGTAACAAGACAACAAGTTAAAGACCGAGAACAGCGCCATTGATTCTGGTATATTTTCCATCTTATTGGCCAAATGCCCAAATCAAATGCCCAATTAGACCTCAATTATGCAGTATGATAGGAACATCAAGAATGGTATTTCAAATAAGACGATGAGTAGATTTTCAGACCTTAAAAGTTGGAAACAATTTGAGCCGTCTGTCATTAAGAGCAGCAACAAGCCCGATACCAAATAGAAAAGCAACTAGCGCAACCGATATCTTTCTTTCAATGGAACAATACGCCATCTCACTTAGGGAAGAAATAGCCAACAGAGGAAGGCCTATGTACTTGGTAACTGTTGACACAAGTCCAAATAGGAGAATTTGAAATATGCTTAGTGCTTCACTCCAAGGGAAGTTCTTAATTGGTTGAGGCAATTTATCAAACACTTTGCGGGTGTAACCCGCGAGATCAGAATGAAGCCCACTGCAACGAATGGGCTGTCCAGCAGCTGGATTAGTGAGGAAATAAATGGAATCACGACTTCTTTTGAGGTGATAGGGACCTCTTGGAGTTGTATTCAGTAAGTGGGATCGCCTTGGCCATGGCAACTGAAGTAGAAAAGAAAAACAAATGGAAGTAACATTCAACTGAGGTTCTTTAATGAGTATAATCAGTACAGAAAGATAGAGAGAGAGAGAGGAAGGTAACCTTGTATCTTTGACAAGTACTGGAGAGGATTGGTCCAGTCGAAATTGCCGCCATAGGAGGCGACAGAGGAGCTCGCGAGAAAGTTACCACGGAGAATCCGAAATGTAACAAAGAGGGGGAAAAATACTAAAAAAGAGGCCGGAATATCTCTTGGGCTTGGCCCAGACTATTTAGATTGTTTTATCTTAAACTAAGCTTAGGGGTGCATAACGTGGAAAACGACCACGAAAGTGGTCATTTTCGTTAACCGTTGCATTGATGTACGAAATTTTTGTACTTATTGCGTTGATTATTGCATCCGTTTAACACATGTTGCGTTGATCGTTTCGTTGATGGGAACGATCAAAACGGTTATAACCGTCTTTGACTGCCTTATTGTCTTGCATTTTTATTAAGATGCAAGAAAATAAACTATTCTGCATTTTGTATGAAACAGAGATAGAGAAATGACAGGTTAGATCACACGAGAAAGGGAGAGGAGGCACTATCATCACCTCTCGCTCTCGACGGCGACTGTACTGGGTGGTGCAGAGGCGAGAGAGATATGTGACTGTGTTCGACGGAGAAATGACGGAGCGACTCTGCAGAAATCTAATTTTACTCGTTTCTCTCTCGATCTCTCCGCTGAGGTCCTCTGCAATCTAGTAATAAAACCATGAAAAAAATTTTAGACGAAATGCGCGAAATAAACGACCACGAAACGTACCAATTTCACTAATCGTTCCGTTCTGAGACGAAACAATATTTCTATTTGCGTTAGTTGTTCCGTTCCTTAAACGAAACTGAAATTCTTATCCGTTATCTGAGACGAAATGAAACGAAATAACGATTGAAACGACTACCGTTTTCAGCCCTAACTAAGCTCAGTATGACAGTATTGTAACATTTTCTTACTCATATTCCATAATTTCTGCGTCTTATTTTACTATTGATGCGACAATGTTGTCTTATGATGGATGAAAAGTGCCTACCAAGTTTTGAATTTTAATATGACTAGTCAACTGTCAGAGTTTTTGTTGTTAATAGTTCCCTTCCATAATTGCATTGCTCCAGAATGAAAAGGAAGGGATGTGAGGCAAAGGAGGATGAAAACTTAACTCTCATTTTTTTTTTTTTGATAATTGCCAATAGGCACTTAACTCTCAAATTTGGTGTGAACAAATTGTCAGTATTTACACATAGAGCTCTCCTCCTTTCTTATTGGAGCAAAACCTTGATCAATTAGTATAACAGTGCAAACAGAATCCATGGAAAAAGTAGTAACATAAAAATAACTGGAACGATCTTCAAGTCAATCATATAAATAGGAATAAATAGCATTGGGATAATCTACACAGGTCAGAAACTACAGGCACCTCAGAAATAACACATTTATTCAGCTACTGGTCAATACTATATAGCTCATACAAAAAGTTTAGGAACACAAAGCGGCTTTGCTACAACAACATTTCAATGGAGCGCCTTCTTTCCTGAAAACCCAACATATCCAATTCATGAAAAGTTAATTCATACGCAGAAGATAAGTTAATACTCTTTTTAACTACTTTGCAGAATATTGATATTATTACAAAAGAAATCATGACATTTAAAATTTACCTATTGAAGAATTTGCTCTTTGTTTCAAGGGAACAATGGCTGGAATTGGAGGCCAGTATTTTCTGGGAACCCCATCATCAAATTAAGGTTTTGTAGTGCTTGTCCTGAAGCTCCTTTAACCAAATTATCAATCTATAACACAAATTAAAACCATTATTATTGTTGTATAATTTCTTTAATAGAAAATAGATTTGTTTAACTAAAGAGAACATACCACAGAAATTATAATAGCTCTCCCTGGAATTCGATCTTGAAAAACATTCAGTAAACAATAATTAGACCCTCTGACATGTCGAGTATGGGGCACCACACCTTTTCCCAGAACCTTCACAAATTCCTCATTCTAGTATGCAGGGGAAAGAGGACCGAGTTATTACATTTGCATGCCATTTAAATATTTTCAAACATATTCCCTATCGATATATATCCACCCTCCTTGCTGCATTAGGGCACTTTTGGCAGTCATGGGGTAGCACAGGATCCAACCAGATGATCCTCCTTAGTGCTACATTTCTAATATATGAAGTTTGGTTTTCGTGTTTCCTTTTAAAGAGGTCAGCTATGCATGTAGGCGCAAAAGATCATAAATTAGAAGTATGCACATAGACATCACGGAAGCAAGGATATTCTTCCAAAAGTCCTACATAATAAATGTCTCAGACTAAAGTGGGATACAGGATATAGTATTTCAAGGGTACCTTGTATGTAGCGATCAGGTGATGGTATAAATCATCAGTAGTTACACCAGATGCCATTTCAACATATATGGTAGATTGCATACCACGACTCTATTAAAAAGGAAAAACAAAAAACATAGGTTACAGAAACAAGAAAAGTATATTTGGATGATGGGTTAGTGTGCCAGTCCAGCTGTTTGGAATAGTCAGTAACCAACTTTTGGTTATAATAGCTTATAAACAGTATTAGCAACTATTCCATAGAGCTACCACCTATCTAAATGCCAAATAGTGTTTTGGAATAGTCACTAAACCATGTTGGCACTATTCCTCGTTCAACATTCGAAAAACAAAATGAGAGGTTTGATCATTCAGATATAACATGAAGGACAGTCACAACAAGGGTAGACAAAATAACTTTTTGCTAATTAAATTTTATGCACACACACACCGACACACCATGGGCATGAGATGAGGAGTGAAGCTAACTGTCACTTTTGAATTAGCCACACCAGAAAGCCCTTGCTCAATCTCAGGCACTGATATTAACAAAAAGAAAAGAATAAATTAAATTGAATTATTGTATGGTTTAAATTTTATTTAGTATGCAAGATTAGTATACTAAGCTTTGGTTGCATTGTTTAGTATAGCCCGGTCCCAAGCCCGGGTAAAAGGAGGAGGGTTGTGATAGGCTAGGCGAGCCAACGTAAAAATCCCAGTCATCTCTATGGAAATGAAACCCAATTACTTTTCGTTGGGGCGTAACCCTCTTAGCGACGCGTCTTATCGGAACCCGGATGAGATGATAAATGAGCAAGGGCCGGGTCACCACCCCTTTAGTGGCGCGCCTTATCGGAACCCGGATAAGGTGATAAGTGAGCAAGGGCCGGATCGTCACTCCCTTAGTGGCGCGCTACATCAGCGCCCGGATGTAGTGGCAAGTAAGCAAGGGTCTTCGCACTTTTCACGACGGGTGCGGGGGGCAAGGAAGATAGTCAGTGAGAGTAGGATTCGTTTAGGTAGTTGGAATGTAGGGTCTCTAACAGGAAAGTTAAGAGAGTTAGTGGATACGGCGATCAGGAGGCGTGTGAACATCTTGTGCGTACAAGAGACAAAGTGGACGGGCCAAAAAGCAAAGGAAGTGGAGAACACCGGTTTCAAGCTGTGGTACACTGGAAAAGAACGGGGCAGGAATGGAGTAGGTATCTTAATCGACAAGAGCCTTAAGAGTGGAGTTGTCGACGTGCGGAGACAAGGGGATAGGATCATTCTAGTGAAGCTAGTTTTGGGGGACTTAGTTTTGAACGTCATTAGTGCTTATGCACCACAAGTAGGACTAAGTGAATCCATCAAAATCCAATTCTGGGAAGATTTAGATGGTATGATTAGAAGTGTGCCAACCACTGAAAAGCTCTTCATCGGAGGAGACTTCAATGGACATGTAGGTGAAACTAGTGGAGGGTTTGAGAGGGTGCATGGGGGTTTTGGGTATGGCGATAGGAACCAAGAAGGTGAGGACTTCTTGAACTTGGCCATAGCTTACGACCTCATGATAGCTAACACCTTCTTTAGAAAAAGACAATCCCACTTAGTTACCTTTAGTAGTGCCCAACACTTTTCTCAGATTGATTTTGTTCTTGCTAGGAGAGAGGACAGACGAGCCTGCATGGATTGCAAGGTTATACCTGGGGAATGTGTCGTCTCACAACACAAACTTGTGGTGGCTGATTTTCGCTTTTCGCTGCGTTCTAGAGTAGGTAGAGGTGCTCGAGTTGTGAAGACGAAGTGGTGGAAGCTCAAAGGAGACGTGTCTCATACTTTTAGGGGCAGAATGATTGAAGAAGGTCCGTGGAAAGCAGATGAAGAAGCAAACAAGATGTGGGAAGATATGTCAGCTAGCATTCAAAAGGTAGCTACGGAAGTGCTTGGAGTTACTAGAGGAAGCAACCGCGAACCCAAAGATACGTGGTGGTGGAACGACGAAGTGCAGAAAGCTATTAAAGAAAAGAAAGAATGCTACAAACGCTTGCACCATGACAAGACCGACGACAATGCGCAGAAGTACAAATTGGCCAAGAAGAATGCAAAGAAAGCTGTGAGCGAAGCAAGAGGTCGGGCTTATGAGGATCTATACCAGAAGCTGAGTACGAAGGAGGGTGAGAAGGACGTGTATAAGATAGCCAAGCTTCGAGATAGGAAGACGAGAGACTTAAACCAAGTGAAGTGCATCAAGGACGAGACTGATAGGCTTTTAGTGAGGGACGACGAGATCAATAATAGGTGGAGGGATTACTTCAACAAGTTATTCAATGGAGAGGATGACGACTTAGGAATTGTGTTGAACGACTCCTTTGATGACTCCAATAGACGTTTTGTTAGGAGAATTCAAGAGTCCGAGGTGAAAGAAGCCTTAAAACGAATGAAAGTAGGTAAGGCTCTAGGACCTGATAACATACCAATCGAAGTATGGAGGTGCCTCGGAGATGTGGCTGTAGTTTGGTTAACCAAACTATTCAATAGCATTTTCCGATCAAATAGGATGCCAGATGCGTGGAGGAGAAGCACTCTAGTACCAATCTTCAAGAATAAAGGGGATGCTCAAAGCTGTACAAACTATAGAGGAATTAAGCTTATGAGTCATACAATGAAGCTTTGGGAGAGAGTGATAGAACATCGTTTGAGACGGATGACAAACGTTTCGAAAAACCAATTTGGTTTTATGCCTGGGAGGTCAACCATGGAGGCCATCTTCCTAATAAGGCAATTGATGGAGAGATATCGGGAGCGAAAGAAGGATCTACATATGGTTTTCATTGATTTGGAGAAAGCATACGACAAAGTGCCAAGGAAAGTTATGTGGTGGGCACTAGAAAAGAAGAAAGTCCCCACAAAGTATGTTACCCTCATCCAAGACATGTATGATGGTGCCGTTACTTGCATCAGGACATGTGATAGTGTAACTAGTGACTTTCCTATTAAAATAGGACTACATCAGGGATCAGCTTTGAGCCCGTATATTTTTGCCTTAGTGATGGATGAGATCACGAAGGATATACAGGGAGAGATTCCTTGGTGTATGCTCTTTGCGGACGATGTGGTGTTAGTCGATGAGAGTAGGACGGAGGTCGATAGGAAATTGGAATTGTGGAGACGAACTCTAGAGTCCAAAGGGTTTAGGCTTAGTAGAACTAAGACGGAGTATATGGGGTGCGAGTTTAGTGGGATACGACCAGTGGACGGAGATGTCTGTCTAGACGGGCAGGTAGTACCTACGAAAGATACTTTTCGATATTTAGGGTCGATGCTGCAGAGCGATGGCGAGATAGATGAAGATGTTAGTCACAGGATAAGAGCGGGGTGGGTGAAATGGCGACAAGCATCAGGCGTCCTATGCGATAAGAAAGTCCCGCAGAAGCTAAAAGGCAAGTTCTACAGGACAGCGATTAGACCTGCGATGTTGTATGGCGCAGAATGTTGGGCTACTAAAAGACGACATGTCCAGAAGATGAGTGTAGCTGAGATGCGTATGTTGAGGTGGATCTGCGGTCACACGAGGAAAGATCGGATTAGAAATGATGACATACGAGATATGGTTGGGGTCGCACCAATAGAGGAGAAGTTGATCCAACATCGTTTGAGATGGTTTGGACATATCCAACGCAGACCTCCAGAGGCACCGGTACGTATCGGAATTCTTAATCATTTCGAGAACACCCGGAGGGGGAGAGGGAGACCAAGATTGACATGGGAAGAAGCGGTGAAAAGAGACCTTAAAGAATGGAACGTCTCCAAGGAGTTGGCGATCGATAGGAGCGCTTGGAAGTTAGCAATTCATGTACCGGAGCCATGACGTAGGAACTTAGGGGTAGGAGCGATGTCATAGGTTTGTAGGTCCCTCTATTAGGTCACGGTCGAGGTCTAGGTTTCTACTATTACTATTATTATTAGAGGTATTATTATTAGTATGGCTAGTCTTACTATTAGTATTTTTTATTATTTTTATTTTTTTTTTTTTTATTTTATTTTATATTTTTTTTTTATTTATTTTTTTTTTTATTTTTTTTTTATTTTTTTTTTATTTTTTTTTATTTTTTTTTTTTTCGATGTGTTCTCTTATTGGGTTTCTTTCTAGCCTACCCCAACTTGTTTGGGACAAAAGGCTTAGTTGTTGTTGTTGTTGTTGATGCAAGATTAGCTACATATCGGAGCACCTTTGCATTTTCTTATAATGTCCGGTCCCAAAAGAGATGAGAATGAATTTAGAGCTGCAGCTAGATTTGTACTGAACCCTATTTTTTATCTTGAATTTCAGATGTCTTGTATTTTTCAAATGCAAGTACAGTTAAATTTTAAGCACAACTGACAGTTTAGATAGTGAGGCTCAAACAAAGAAATAAAATTAAAACCATAAATTGAATACATTATGTTATACAAAACTGAAAATTTGTACCATGTCGATGTTTGGTTATTCCATAAGAGTGCATTCCTTCGGCAATTTCAGTATATAAATTTGCCTCCTTTGCTCCACGACCTTATAATACAATGACAAAATAAAATAATATCAAAAGCAAGAAAAGAAAACTATAGCCATACTCATTATAACTTTAGCATAGTCACTAACCTGCACCACTTACGCCGGACTTGGCATCAATTATGATATTTCTCAGTTCAATTAGCCCTTCCTATACACAGAATCAACACACATATATTGTTTAAACCATATTTGCATAGAAGTAAAATATTATAATTAAAGACTCATTGACCTCAATTAGGGGCATAAGAGGCAATTGAATTGAAGTGGGATAACACCCCGGATTGGCTACAAGCCGTGCATTTTCTATTTCTTCTCTATAGATTTCTGTCAGACCATATACTGCTTCCTCCTGCAAAAATAACATCCATACACATCTAATCTAAGTACAAATATAAGGGGGAAAAATGAGAAAAGATAAGAAAAATGGAAGGTAAATTGAGAAAAATATACCTGCAATTTAGGTGCTTTATGAGGTTGGCCATACCATTCTTCATACTCAGCTATGTTCTTTAATCTAAAATCCTTTATAAATAAAACAAAAGAACTCCGTAAGTATTCTCCTTAAAAATATTTTGAAAAACAACTTGAAAACGGGAAAACAAACATAAATTAAAAACATACCGCTGAGAGATCAACAACTTTTAGCTGCTCTGGTAGGCCTTTAATTATTTCCTACATAAACATAAGTAGCATTGTTTAAGAATGTTTCTATTTTATTTTCTTTTTTCTAGATAAAATCTTTTACACAATTTGTAAAGTCAATAAGTTACTTTCTCAAGATGATCAACCAGATAAACCAAAACACAAATAGATAAAAAACAAGCAAATAATGAACCTGTGTAGTCCCATGCGGCAAGCAACAAAAAACAGCATCCACATCTGAAAAGTCAGCATCTTTGATTGCAACCATGTTGGGCAATTCCTGCAACTCAAATACCACCAGTCCATTTATAGTACCAAATCAACTTTACATACGGGTTATTATCAACAGAAAGCTGACTCATACCATTGCAACTGTATATCTACTTTATCCTCAAGTATGAACTCATACTGGCTGGTTCCCATGTCTTACTTACCAACCATTACATGTATATTTGTGCCAACTAAAGGATTTGGAAACTATAATACAATACCAAAGGTCTTAGGCATCAAATGGTGGTGATTCCTAATACAAGGAAAATATTTCTAGAGAAACTAACCTGAGTATTTAAGTGAGGAAATACAGAACCGAAGGGTTGACCAGCTTTTCTATCGGCTGTCATGACTGTAATTGCAAAGTAGGGGTGATTTGCTAGAAGCCTCACTATCTGCTTGATAGAATTACCATTTTCATAAATTCATATGATTCGAGATAATTCCTGGTTACAATTCAAGTACAATGATCAAATTTGAGAAATTAGCTAAAGTTGTGTTATAACCTCCGCACCAGTGTAACCGCTGGCACCCAAAACCCCTATACGCACTGTTTTCTCTGAATCACCAATCTTTAATTGTTGATTCTTCACTCTCAGTGGTGTCGAAGCCACAGATGCTCTTACACAAACTGGGGAGCCTCTACATTTCTTTAAACCTTTACTCACAATAGTAACCTGAGAAAATGATAAAAACCTTAAGAATTAAACTCTACTTGGCTGTCAAATCTATACAAAGTAAATAAGTAATGTATGAATTAAACCCTACTTGGCTGCATCGGGCCAAACCCAATGCAGTACATTGTATAGAAGAATAACATTAGCCTTTTAAGCAAAAGTTCCAATTGCAATTCCAATACTTTCCTTGGTTTGGGTCAAATCCAAACTGATAGCTTGACGAAAGCACGCCAATCAAATTATGAGCATCTCTTCTCACAGCCCTTCTTCAGGTCAGTAAATTTCTGAACAAAAAAACTTTGACCACAGAGCCAGAGGCAATAAAAATGGATACCAACAAACATACCCAGCCTCAAAACCATAATCCCATTATCTTACGAAGGGATTGCAGCATCACGCCAAATTGAAAAAGTAAATGAAGGAAATAGTGCTAGGGGTTTTATGTCCATGGGTTCTGCTGTTTAGGAAAGAGAAGAAGAGAGGAGAGAAGCTGAGAAAATGAAAGAAGAGAGGAGAGGAGCACAAAGAGAGGGATGAGGGAAAGTACAGTCTCGGTCGGGTGGTACCGTGTTTTTTCTTTTCTTGTGAAGTAGAAGCGAAAGAAAGTACCTTTCCGGCCAATCCACCATCCACTGAAACCGAGTACATGTTTCTCAGCAGAAGTACTGAACTACTTGGCAGCGGTGCAGCCGCTTTTCTGGCACTGAGAAGAGAGAGAAGGTGCTATTCTCACGCCTCCAAATCTCCAATTTGCAATTCGTACCAAAATTCTCCCTTCAAATTTTATATACGACCAGACTATCTATCTGCTGTCCCTAAAACCCTCGCTTGCTCTCGCGTACTTATAGTTATATCTTTAATTAATTTGGATTAGATATAGCGAATTAGCGATCCTACACAATCCAATTAATGGATTTGGAAGGCATCCATGTTGGGATTCATCGTCAGAGAGGCGATAGAGAAAACGTGAAATGAAATGATAGCATATCAGACAAAAAAAAAAATAATGGAACGCATTTATACGCCATGTAGATTAGAAACAATAGCTGAAAATTAACAACGGACGATACCGGTATCTGGATCGTCCGTTCGTTTTTTCAGCTTCAATCTCGTCCCTTGATTAAAATTTTCCGATTTTTTTTTTATCTTTTTCTATGGCACAGGTCACAGGATAGACGATAGTAATTAATTCGATTTTCTATTTTTCTTCAATGTTGTGTAATGCTACTGGCCGACCTAGCCAAGATTGAGTGCTTTAAAAGCACATGAAGTGTTTTGAAGAAATGCCTCAATAACGAGAATGTAACAATCGTCAAGTGCTTTCTGCTATTGGCTTTAATTTTAATGTTTAATCTATAATATTGTATATGAATACGTGTCAAAGTCTAGACATAAAGTTTAGGCAATATTTCTTTTTTTTTTTATGCCCTTGGGGCCGGCATTAAATGTTAATCATAATGTTCAATTGGTGTCTCTCCATCCCTTTCAGTTATTATTTTTGTTAAAATTGTCCAATAATTATATATATATATTAAATAAATGAATTTATTTAGAAGTCGAAGAGACACAACAGCTAATGCCTTTTTACTATTTGGTCATTTGTTCTGTTACTTACTACTAGCTTAAGATGCCCACATATGTGTGCAAATAAAGAAACAAAATAATATTATATAATAAAAATATATTATTTAATCTAACATCGATACAAATAGATATGTTATTTAATTTATTTCTTTATTAGACGAAAAATCAAAATATATTGTTATTTCATATTGCGATTAGTATCTAACTACAGATCAAATCGATCGAACGGTAGAAACACCTGTTTATACGCTAGACCTAGCATGTAACACCTCTACGGTCCGTGCATTTATAAGTAGTAAGTATAGATATAGATTTGATCATTTGTTACTCTAAAGTTGCGTCACCGGAACATTTCTCTTCTTATATTGTTTATTTTTCCCTTTTTCAGTTCTTCAGTTATGAACTCTTATACATGAGTAGATTTATAACTTTGCTTTTTTTGTTATCAGGTAAGAGGGGGAATAGAATTTTTTTTTCGAATAAAAAGAAAACACAACAAGGTAAAAGGGAGAGTCGATCTGATCGAATATTGACGCCTTCTCATCATTAATGTGGAAAGGAACATGTTTGTCTACTGATTATGGTATACCTCAATGATGAATGTGTAGATTTCCTTGAAAATCTCTTAATTTATTTATTGCTTTATAGAGATCTTTTAGGAGGTGGAGAAGAGTCTATTGTTCAAAGGCGTGATCTACAGTATGTTTCTCTATTTTTCTGAGATAAGTTGTATATAAGATTTTATTATACAACTGCGACAAAACGGCTCAACAATTATCAAAAATAAAAAAGTATAAAACTGTAGATATTTATAATATAAAGATTTAGATTGGATGTTTGTCAAATTTAGAGCACTTTGAGAACTGACTGTTCATCCATCAAGCAATTTGAAAAACTAACAGATCAGTCTTTTTTTGGCATTTGAATGCTCTGATTAAAGAAAATTGTCTATTGTCCTCAATTTCTTCATACATCCAGTCAACTGTTGGTAAATTTAAACTTAGCATTTTGAGGATTAGTTTCAACATTAACATCACCTGGATACCGAAAAGGTGTAATGCCTACTAACTGTTGAAAATTTTTTGTGACATGTATATTTTTTTTGTATTTTTGTTAATTGATTGACCTGATATCTAATTAATTTGATTGGATGTTATGTAAAAATGTATCTAATAGTTGTCAGGATTTTATTTGCCCATACAGACAAAGCAAATGCTTTCGTAATTTGCACAAATAGATTTCTTTTTAATTTGTTTGTTATTTTGTATATATATTTTTTCAATTTCCACTTGATTTGACTTGTGTTTTTTTTTTTGCAAATTTGATTAGGTGCAGTCCTATGGCAGTTAGAAGACCAGAGGAGAAATATTTTGGATTTGTCTACCGCATAACAACGTCACTATATCATATTTAAATGAAAGGGGAAATATAGAAAAATGTAACGATAATAAAAAAAAGTAAAAGAATGTAATCATAAAAACTAACAACGTGGCAATGGGAAGGCCATGTGAGGAAGAGGGACGAGACGCAGACTTCTATATATCGACACAAAAAAAAAATCAAACTTAAAAATTATAAAGTATGTAACTAAAATTAAACTGTTATAAAAAGATGTAAAAATTAAATTTAACAGGGCCTGAAAAAAATATAGCGAAAAAGATTATCCCTAAAGTCGAAACTAAAAGGAGCCCAGCCAAAATAAAAAAAAATAAAAAAAGCAGAGTGCCGATCGAACGGTCTTATTATTTGCAGCACTAAATTTAATTTACAAATAAAGCACTTGACCTAAACATTGATCCAAGGAAATTGATTACTACCATCTCTATTTCTACCATCGCTACCATCGCTCGAAGCGCTCCCCTCTTTTAACCCAGCGAAGCGAAGTGCTTCTCTCTCCCCAGCGAAGTGAGCCCTCTCCTCACCCTGCGAAGCGCTCCCCTCCCCTCTCCTCATCCGGGTACGCTCCTCTCCCTTCGCACTCTTCAGTGTGCATCTCTCTCCCTTCCCCCTCCTTTCGCACTCTTCAGTCTCTTCCTTATGTTCAATTTGTTGGTGTATATGTTCACTTTGTTCATTCATATGTTTAATTTGTTTTGTTGCTTGTCAGATTTATGTGTTTATTTTATATCTCACTTTGTTAGTGTATATGTTCACTTTGTTCATTCATCTGTTCAATTTGTTATTTCTATGTGTTCAATTTGTTTTGTTGTGCGTCAAATTTCTGTGTTTATTTTATGTCTCACTTTGTTGGTGTATATGTTCACTTTGTTCATTCATATGTTCAATTTGTTATTCTATATGTTCACTTTGTTTTGTTGCTTGTCAGATTTATGTGTTTATTTTATATCTCACTTTGTTAGTGTATATGTTCACTTTGTTCATTCATCTGTTCAATTTGTTATTTCTATGTGTTCAATTTGTTCTGCTGTTCGTCAGATTTCTGTGTTTATTTTATGACTCACTTTGTTGGTGTATATGTTCACTTTGTTCATTCATATGTTCAATTTGTTATTCTATATGTTCAATTTGTTTTCTTACTTATCAGATTTATGTGTATATGTTCACTTTGTTCATTTATATGTTTAATTTGTTATTCTATATGTTCAATTTGTTATTCTATATGTTCAATTTGTTACTTCTATGTGTTCAATTTGTTTTGTTGTGCGTCAGAGTTCTGTGTTTATTTTATGTCTCACTTTGTTGGTGTATATGTTCACTTTGTTCATTCATATGTTCAATTTGTTATTCTATATGTTCAATTTGTTTTCTTGCTTGTCAGAGGAAAGACAGAGAAGAGAAGAAAAGGCACGGGGGTAGAAGGAGAGTGAAGATGGACGGAGGGGAGTGTGGCAGAGAAGGGAAGAGAGGAGGTGGAGAAGATGAACGCGCTAGGGAAGAAGAGCGCGCATGAGAGGAGAGAGCGGAAGGAGTGCGCGCGTAAGAGGAGAGGGAGCGGAAATTCTATTTTTAGTTAGCGATGGTAGCGATGGTATAAAACGCGATGGTAGTTATAATTCCTGTTGATCCAATGACATGGAAAAACAATGCAAATTTTGTTTTTGTGATTACTAATTCATATATTTATGAAAGTATCTTTCTTCAAGTTTTACTTCTGTACGAAATATAGCATATTAATCATGAAACATTTATTTAATTATTTCAAAATTTTATTTTCAGAAAAATTTGAAATAAATTGTCCGCTTCGATAATTAGATTATTTTATATTTAGTTCCATTAATATATACTTATTACTGGGAAAAAATGTAATTTTCCCTTTTTTTCATATTTTTCTGATTTTAAAGGCTTTAAATATGTTATTTTTTAATAGTTTGAGTTTCCGATCTGATTTTTGCCAAGTTGTTCGATTTTGCATTATAGACCAAATGTCTGAGTCTGAATTTGATTCTAATTTTTCATAACCACTGGTTTTATCGATCATTAAAATTATTAACGTGTTACATGTCTTTCAAGCTACCTATTGAAACTATTTTTCCAGTGAATTCATGCAAAAAGTAAGTCGCTGTACTAATAACTAAATCATGCAAATCAAATGTATAGTAGTGCAAGGTTGATCTATAAAATTTGCTATATCTTTTAAAATCACTCTTTCATGTGTTCAATAGTAGGAAAAAATATATAAAGTTAAGGTATTGGTGGGTAACTAAATTGTCATGATTTTAAAATAATTGTCATTTACTAATCTCTAAAGTATATAGTTATAATTCTTATGATCCGAACAATATAACAAATTAATTAACTCAACAAATTTTATAAAATATTTCATTATTAAAAGGAGATTCATTAATTTTCATATTTTAAATGACATGAAGAATATATATACGAAAATAAACTTATTGTAAATCTCATTTCTAGCTACTAAGGTTTTGGTTTGTTAAAATTGTGGTACTTATCCTCTGAAAAACGTATTTAAACTTGTATATTGAAACTATTTTATCAGCACGTGATTGATATGCTTGGTAGATTATTTTGTTATGAGAGGCATGCTGAATCAACAATAACTTTCTTTCCAAGTGGCTTCATCATTTGCAAGTCATCTCATGAAATTTTCAAATAAAACAAGAATGAAATAGTTTGTGATGATTTTAGGAGAATTAGTTTTAATAGACAGTTATCAAATAGACAATTAGAGGATTTTAGAGAGATGTTGAATCATATTGCTAAATTTTTATCCCTCAATGATAATCAGGATAAGATAATTTGGTTATGTAATAATGATGGGGTTTTTACAACTAAATCTTCATGGAGTTATAAAGCCATTTGGAATTTGAAATTGTCCCAGATTAAAATCTTTATCTGGTTAGTTTATAAACGAAAAATTTTGACAAGATCAAATTTGGCTATTAGGGATTGGCAGGGAGATATTTAGTGTTGTTTTTGCAATTAAGTAGAAACTTTGGATAATATATATTTTATTTGTGATGATAGCAAGCTCATTTGGAGATGTTTTTTTATTCAATTTCTATGTACACCGCCTATTGGCTTGGATGGTTTAGTTAGATTAGAATCAATGTTACAAGTTGATAAAAAAAAAAGCATTTAGGATATGGTGCAGTGCTATTTTTTGGGTAATTTGGAATATAAGGAACAAGAATTGCTTTTCTGACAAATCAAGGCCTAGTTTGAGAAATACATGCATGATGATAATCAAATTGTTGTAATACCGGTCAGGACTCTAGAATGATCAGTTCAAAAAAACAGTGCAGGACATCACACCACAGCTAGATGGGCTGGCGTTACCTCTGGTTGAAGTAGTGGGGCCAGTTCAGACTACAGGAAGTGGATTGCAGAGTCACATGGAATGAAGGGTTGCTCTGGTGTTGGATGTGTAATAATCAACTTCAAGATGGTACTAATGGTATCAGAGGAGATTTTCATTACGCAACAATATTACATTTTTAATGGTATCAGAGGAGATTTTCATTACGCAACAATGCAATCCCCCTCAACCCCTCAACCCCCTCACGATCTCTGTTCATATTCTTGCAAATTCTTGGGACCACCATTTAATTTTCAGTGGAATCTAAGAATAATATCATGAGTTCACACCTGATTATGGAAACTTTGTCTGAATGTATAATCCACACTTATAGGTAGGCATGTCAAACGTAGAATACGGAAGCAGAAACAAATATTTTCTTTTATTTTTTATTTAGGTAACGGAATGAAATTGTTATTTCATTTTCGTTCTGTTTCATCAAATGAAACAAATTTCTATTCTGTTTAACGTTCCGTCCTTCATTTTTTTAGCCCATTTTTGTGTTTCGTTTCACTTACGTTCACAAAATGTCAGTTTTGTTTCTGTTCCGTTTCTGAAAACATAATCCATTTCCTCTTTAGTTTCCGTTCCTTTTGAATGGAACAGAACAACATTGTGAAATGTTAATATTAACAAGTCTACTTATGAGAACCTAGTTCAATTGTGATTGTGAATGATGAAGGAATGGATGGAGAGGATTGTTGAACTGACATGGTGCACTATGATCAAGGAATGTTGGATTTCAGAAATGCTGAGTAGTGGATCCATAAAGTTGTAACACATGGATTGCTTCCCTGGAACAGTGTATAGATTACTCAATACACTACATTACAGTGCATAATAAACTTCCTCAAAAAATAAATACAATGGGGGTCTTTGTTTGTGACTTAAAGAGTGCATAACTTAAGTTATGTATCCTTAAGTCACCAAACACCTCTTACATAAGATGCCTTAAGGGTACATAAGTTATACAACCTAAATAGGTTGCATAAGTTATGCACCGGTCCCCTTTAATTTTTTTTTCCAACAATACCCTTTAGAAATAATTTATAATAATATTTAATAATCTATAATAATTAATAATAATTAATAAATAATAATATTTAATAAGTAACAATAACTATTAAAAAATCAAAATTAGTAATAAATATTAATTATTATAATTAATAAATAATAATATATAACAAGTAATAATAATAATTAATAAACAATATTGATTTATTATTAAATAATTAATAATATTTATATTATTTAATTAAAAATAATTAATAATATTTCATAATAATAAAATGATTTCTTATTATCATTAATAATTAATTTTTATAATAATTAAAAATTAATTAATATTAATAAATAAATAATAATACTTAATAAGTAACAATAATTATTAAAAAATCATAATTAATAACAAATATTAATTATTATAATTAATAATATTTAACAAGTAATATTAATTATTAATAATAATATTTAAGAATAATAATTAATTGAAGATAATTAATCAATAATAATTTTTATTATAAAATAAATAATAATATTTAATTAAAAGTAATTATTAATATTTCATAATAGTAAAAATGATTTATTATCATCATTAATAATTAATTTTTATAATAATTAATAATTAATAATAATTAGGTCACAACATATAATACATAATACTAATTCAAATTTAAGGGCATTTTAGTCTTTTGACATGAATATATGCATGCATTAAGTTAGTCATCCTTACTACACAACCAAACATCTATTACTTAAACACTACATAAACACTTAGGCATCCTTAAGTTATGCAACTCCTTACTACACAAACAAACGCCCCCAATATAATTAAAAGAAATTATCCATTCTTGTTGCTATGTCTTTTCTCTCAATTTCTCACGAATAAATTGTAAGGCTAGCTTTTAAAAAACATAAACTGGAAAAAAATTGTTATTCTTATGGATTTGTTTGGATCTCATCCTGCTATGATGCTTAAATTGGACTTCAATAAAGCTTTTGATTCTGTCTCGTGGCCGTTCTTGTTTCACACTTTAAGACACAGGTCCTTTCCACCAAAATTCATATCTTGGATCAAACTTCTATTGTACTCTTCTTTGTCTTCGATTCTGCTTAATGGAACTGCGGGACCTAGTTTTCAACACAAAAGAGAGTTGCGTCAAGGAGACCCCATATCTCCTTCCTTATTTCTGCTTGCAGCTGATGTTCTAAGCATGATGATTTAGGCTCTGTCTACCTCCATACCGCATGGAATCTCTCCTAAGCTGCAACATCCTTTCACCTTTTTCCAGTATGCCGACGACACTTTGGTGTTCTTAACGGTTAAGGGACAAACAGTGAGATCTCTTCTTTTAACTTTGGAGCTCTTTGCTAAAACCTCTGGGTTGACTTTGAATTGGACGAAAACGAAGTTGATCCCTTTCAACCTTACTCGAGCTGACACGTTGAGTTTACAGAACCTAGTCACATGCTCGATTTCTACACTGCCAGTAAATTTCTTGGAGCTGGCCCTTACGGCTAAGCGACCAGACAGAGCCTGTTTTCAAACGCTGATTGATAGAATCGCAAAGAAACTAGTTTGCTGGCAGAATTCCTTCATGTCAAGAACGGGTAGAATAGTACTTGCTTCCTCTATCCTCTCTTCCATGCCAACTTTCTTCATGTCAGGCTTCCTTTTGCTTGGATGGGTTTTTAAAGCAAATTGACAAATTAAGGCGAAGTTTCATTTGGAGTAAGAACGGTGCAGAGAAACAAGGTATCCATCTGGTTTTGTGGGGAAAGTTGTATTTGCCAAAGTCACACGGTGGTTTAGGTTTTCTAAACCTCAAGTTGCACAACATCTCGCTACTGCTTCGATGGTGGTGGCGCTTATATAGCCAATCAGATTCACAGTGGACTGTCGTTGCTGCAATTCTTCATGATAAAATAGACGTCCATCTACCCTCTCTTGTATGGAATCAATTAGGGTCATTTTTCTGGAAAGATTTAAGATCTTTGTGTTACTATTTCCAGTTGTCCGTTAGATTTAATGTCAGTTGTGGAAAAGTACCTCTTTTTGGTATGACAATTGGAGTGGATCCAACCTTCTTTTCTTTGGTTATGAGCGACACCAATTTCAAAACCCTTTTTTGACACTCAAGAATGCACTTCATACTTGGCATAATTTTTTCCATGCACCTATGACAGCTTTGCAAGCAAGTCTACATTCAGTTTTGTTAGATCTGAATATGCATGGTAACCAACAGGTTACATGTTCTTGGAGGTGGAGATCTGATGGCTTGTACTCAGACTGCCTCCATCTATAAGACCCTCATTCTTGCAGGAAAGACAAAGTTTCCCTATACCTTTATCTGGAGAGTGAAGGTTCCTCCAATGGTGAGGTTGTTCCTATACTTCTTAGTATTGGGGAAGATCCTGACTCAAGATCATTTGCTCAGACGTAACATACTGGTGCAGCAGCATTGTTTTCTATGCCAGCAACATGTTTTGGAATCTATTAATCACTTATTCTGTGAGTGTAATTACAAATTAACAGTTTGGAACTTAATGGGGTTTAATGGGCTGCAACTTCAAAGCATTGATTCTGTTTTCAGACAATTAGAGGTAAGTTTATGGATGACCAGGCCTCTACTGCTACGTTTCTAGTTGCTACTCTCTGGAGGGTTTGATTGGAAATGAATAACAGAATCTTTAGGAACGTTTCTCGCCCGGCACAAGCGATACATGAGTGGATCATTCACGAGGCTATCCTTTTCCTCAAGTTCTACTAGTTTCTTCTGTTTTTTCTGTTTTTCTATTTTTTTTTTTGTTTTTTTCTCTGTTCTCTTGGTACTTTCTTTTCTTTTTTTCTGTCTTTTTTCAACTAGGTAGCCACTATCTAGTATGTAAAAAAAATATATATATATATATATATATGATCTTTATATCCGTTTCCGAAATGAAGTACCCCGAGGAGATCCTAGGTACATTGAAGTTTAGATTCCACAATAGTTCACCAATTTTCATATTGGTTGCACAATATAATTAAGAAAAAGATAATAATCGATCTTAAATTGATAAAAAAATAATAATAAGGCCATGGTTCAAAAGAATTTTACATAATTTCGCCTTTCTCTATAATCACGTCACCCAATCATGACTGCAAAAAGCTACCAAATAATGAAATGACCAAAAAAGGAAAAAAAAAAAACAAAATACTAGTGAAGAATACTGGTTGCTTTGCCACACCGCAAAGCATTAGAAGGGATGGTGTATTCGTTAGCCAAACTTTGTTGCTGGGTCCAAACCCTAAAATAGAATTGCTGCCCTAGATATTGCCGGGCCCACATAGATGATCTAATATTCCACATTCCTTGGTTATCCAAAGATACAAATATTGCAGACCACCCATTAGGATAAACCTACATTTATAGAAGGAAAAAGGAACAATTAATATATTCTCTTTTACTGCATAAAATGCAACTTAGTATTTTCATTGGTTCATATTTGGTTTTGCATGTACTTAACCAGTACCAGCCACCATGGTAATCCCTGTAACCAAATGGTTTGCTTCTACCATCAGGTTTTCTAATTTAGGATAAACAGGATATAATGTCATACATTCCTCAAAGGCATTATTTTATTTTATTTTATTGAGAAGTATCTTTATAGTCAGTGTACCTGAACTGTGTGCCTAGATGTAGCATCAACCAAGTTGTAGGTACTCCTTTGACTCTCTGTCCATGCACCCGACCCATATCTTCACAAATTTAATAGCAACAAAAAGAATGGTGATTTAACTTAAGCAATTTATTTATAAACTACGATCTAAAAGTAATTTGTAAAAAAGGTTCATACCCAACCGGCCAGAAGTCATAACCATCGAGATGCCAACTTTGTACTTTGGTCTCTGTATTCTGAAAAACAATTTCCACAAATTCATGCAGATTTAGTCTCACAACTGGTGTTCCCAAAATAGCAGGACCTGCTGTTGGTGTAAGGGATAAACTATCCCATGTGAACACATTGGCTATGTTGTAATTATCGGCGAGCTTTAAAGGAGTATCTGGAATAACGAAGGACACTCCATTGACTGCGTAACGTTGTTTCACAGCAATTAATGGTGCTGAGTTTGCCAGAACAATGGATCTCGATGTGGGTATCGTCCCATAATGGAATGATCCTTGGGGATTTGGTCTAGCAGCACTTGCTGTCAGATTCCACCTACATTAGAAGTTACATATAAATATATAATAGTTATTTAAAATATACTAACAAAAAGTTGGAACTGATATATTTTTTCTATTAACAAGATAATTGCTTTTCTCATTAATGGACCCTTTCACAGAAAAATGGGGGAAACAGATATCACGAGGCATAATGTTTTCACCATTTCTTTCAAGGCCTTAAGGGAATACAAGGAAATATAAAACCTCTCTTGGTGCTATGCAGCAAACATATTCAGAGCCTGTTATGCATGCAGCAATAAGCTAGAATATGTGATTTTAGATATAGATCTGTCCTTATTGCACTCATTAATCATCAAGAAGAGAATGAATTATGTTAAAACTGAGTACCTCAATGATCTGGCTTGGTCCATGGACCAGTTGATTTGTCCAGCTGGCTCAGCTGGCAATGGTCCCGAAGCTGGTGTATTTGAGTTGCTGTAGTGCAATATTCCAGTTGCAGTAAGTGCTTTGTCTGTAAAGCGAGTTGATGCAACTATGAAGTAATCCTTCGATGGCTGGTTTAGGGTTACCAGAACAGCCATCGACTGGCCCACATGTACGTCCAGGGAGTCATATGAGTTTTGAATTGTGTGGGCCCCTTCTACCTCAACTAATTTGAGAGAATGGCCTTGGATTCTGAAATTAATTGAGGTCTCCAGCCCAATGTTAGAAATCCTAAAAAGGTATGTTTTCCTGAAATAAACAAAATATTATAAACCCTGTTAAGTTCCAGGATTAAGAGATACCGCACATCGACTGGTAATGGTGAATTATTACTACTGGTTAAATTGAATGTAAGATTAAAACTAAAAGAATAAAACAAAGCCAAGAAAAATTATTTAAATCCAGGGAAAAAAGGATTAACAACTAATACAATAGAGATGCTTGATTTATCTTACTTAATAAATGGTGCAAAATCATTGTAAGTATATACCTTGATCTCCATTAAAGCCAGTTGACTGAGCTCCATTTATTAGAAGCCCATCAGGGGGAGGAAGAGAACTTCCTGAGTCCAAAATTTGCCTCAGTGCCTAAGAAAAAGGACAGTTCAGGTTTGATAAACTGCTTAACAAATCCCTTAAATGAAAAAAAAAGGAAAGAGAGGATCTAAACTAGGTTTACCTTGTGTCCAGCTTTATACCAGTCACCAACCAGTAAAGTGAAGTCGCCATCTGGCTTGAGGTACGGAACTGGTATAGCTGGTCTCTGGTACACATTGAGTGCACCAAAACCGCCAGATGCTCTATGCATGCCAACTGTAGGAAAGTATGTAAACGAGCCGATTTGATCCTTGGTTTGGAAGTTGTAGGTGTAGTTTGAGTTTGGCGGAATTGGGCAATTTGTACCTAGAACTCCGTCTTGCCATGAATTTTTCCTCTGTTTTATACCATTCCTATTCAAAAATAAAAATTATTATGACGGTAAGGCGCTTGCAGACATTGGAAAAGGAATACATAACTAAGCAAACAAAAATTTAAGAAAAAAGTAAATTGATAGAGCACTTTCTGGCAGAGAACTAGAATTTATCAGTAACTGGTAAAAAACCAGTATCTGTATACTGGTATAAGGGACTGACTGGTATGGTACCGATTTCTGAGAATTCAGCCTTGAAAGGAGGTGAGAAGTTTTAGTTTGTACTCTGTACAGTACCATGTTAAGAGGAAAGGCTCATCTAGCTGGTTTATGACATTAAGTACTATGTTATCATTTGTCACGCAGTCAATCCTTGGACCTGGAAACTGACCGTTGATTAAGATTCCCTTCAAAACATACAAACAAAAGAAAAAAAAAAAAAAAGACACAATGTTAACACAATAAATTGGAAAATATTTTAATAGACTAGAACAGCTTAGACATTGTTATGTGATAGCCTAAGGTAATGAAGTAAAGAGAACAAAAATAGGTGATGGATGGTCAGTCAGGTTAATTTTTGCTAATTTGTTTTCTGGTGATTTGTGGGTTTTAAGACATTTTGGGTTCAGGTTCTTTGCGGGTCGTATATCTTTCTGGTTCAAGTTATTATTTTATTCTTTGTTCCATCCTTATGAGTTCCTCACTCGATGTCGCACATTATTATCACAACAAGATGGACTTCTAGCCATTTTGCTTTATGATTGGCTAGGTGGTAAGAAATTACTAATTTGATTCGTATTGAGGTTGAATCTGAACTATACCAAACTTTCTGGTCAAGCCAAAATTTACAAAATCTGGAAAGGAAGAGCAGTTTAGAGCACATTAACCTCTAGATGAATACTAATATATATACAACAATACCAGAAAAAGTACATAATAACAAGTACAATATTACTTCAATCTACTGAAGGGTTGCGGCTCCAAAGAATCAAAAGAACAAGCAGAACTAAATACTGGTAGTCTGGTACCAAAGTACCAATAAATACCTGTTGCACTGTACCAAGAGGAGAGATGGGTCCATAAGTTACCACCCATGTATAGAACCTGTACGGGTCATCAGCAATGGCAACTTGAAACTGTACCAAAATGCATAAAATGACCTTAAAGATCACTGAAAATTGCCTCATTTTGTGAAACTCTGTTTGAATTTCACACACTTAGATCTGAACTGGATCCTTTGTGTGAGTGTGAGCGGGTGTGTGGGATTGGGGGACGTGAGTTTGAGGCAGTGGCTTTTAAAAGTAGAGTTATGGAGCGGGAGAAATATTAAAAAATGAGAAAAGGGTTGGAAATTAAAAAGCTGATGCGGCCTTGGGATCCAAAGCGCCGCATTTAACGCGTTTATGCACTTTTCGGTGAATATTTATGAGGCATCCTTATATATAGTTTTACATGTGGCTAAGAGGAAGTCCTTCAGTCTGAGAACGAAGTATTAAAATTTTCTGAATTTTCTCTTCTGGAAGGAAACGAAAATAAAAATTTGTATGTGACTGTAAGTCTGTAACTACACGATCAACTCAATTATATTGTTCATTTTACTGTGATGCTAGTTTTATTATGTTAATATTATGGATCATGGATTATAAATGCGCGCACAAAAATGTGTTTGATATGATAAAAAAAATCATGAAACTAATTGCTCTTAAAATTTAAAAATATATAAAGTGTTCAATGCTGAATTCGTAATTAAAAAAATAACGTCTTATATGAAAAAAAATGAATGGAATTTATTAGCCTGCATCGTGTTTATCTTGAAATTTTTGTAAAATGATGAAAAGGATGTTTTACTACTATAAGTGCAGATTAAAAAAATTATAAAAGAATGTTTTATGACCATAAATGCACACATCCTTTTTTTTATTCAATGACTTAATAAAAAAACATGCGCAAAAATTCTATCTAATTCGTCTATTTTTTGTTATTATTAGTCATTGAATATTTTACTACAAAGTGGTCATTACAAGCTTAATCGTATTATATGTAATATCCTAGAACCTTTGAAAAACACGCTCTCAAACATCTTCATATATCGACATTCAATACTTATTTAAAATAAAAATAACACTAGAATTCAGTTAGGCTCCATTTGGATGCGTTGAGAATAAGGTAGGAAGAAGGAAGAAGGGAAGAAATTTATTGGGAAGGGGTAAATTTATTGGGAAGTGTGTAACTTTTGTGAAGAGTTTGGATGGTTAGAAATAAATTTATTGGTAAAAAGTGGTTATTCCTTATTCCTTATTCCGGGAAGAAGCCATCCAAACGGAGCCTTATTTTTATTATTAAGTAAGTTTTTTAGACCAGAATACCAGATGTACAAAGCACAAAATTATATTATTTTTTTTATGCTAATGTTAATCTTGTTTATTTTTTTCCAACTACGTATACTTCAACAAAAATAGGTTGTGATCATCTGAAATTACAGGAGGCTAATACAAACATGAGATCCGAACAATAAGCTACAGAACTGGGAGCTAATACAATCTTTCTGGAAACCACCGACCGGAGTCTCCAATTTACAATTTTTAAATTTCTCTAGTGGAGAAGACATACTGTTATATCTGGCAGAGACAGACTTATTAAATTTGCAAACCATGCTTGACAGATTGACTCGCTGACAGTGGTAAAAGATAATTCAATTGAAGATCCTTTTTTTAATTTTCATTTTGATATTGTGATTTATCCTTGCATCCACATGCCAAACTGGCTCTAATAAAAGTTATTTAGTGTACCATGAGGCATTAGATAGCATCAAGTCATCAACTAACCATAAATCATAAAATGACTTAAAATTAGGAGTACGATACACAGCGAGTCATGGTCGATTCATTTGTTAGTGTTTTTTTTTTTATAATTTTTTATGTTAATAATAATGTCAAACCCAAATCAACTTTACTCGAAAGTTGAAATTCTAGAAGTTGTTTTTATTGTATGCTAAGAATTATGTAGCGACTCGCTACTCTAAGAATAATTGTTGTCTTCCACAATCAAAAGTAAAGAAATTATCTATGGGCCGTTTGGATCGCTTAGGAATAAGAGAAATAGTATATTTCTAGGTGAAAAATATTGAAAAGTGTGTAATTTTGTGAAAAGTTTGGATGGTTAGGAATAAATTTTCGTCCGAAATTTGATATTCTTGCTTATTACTTACCCATCCAAACAGCACTTATGTGATTTAATTATCGGGAATTAGTAATTTTTTAAAATTTTAATTTGATAATTTAATAAATTCTGAATTCTGTTTCTTTCTGTGGCTTCATTTGAATTTTGAATTATCAAAATAAAAAAGATACGGACATAAACTAGCTATTTGATAACTTCTTTTTAATAAAAAAATTCAATATAAAACATTTTTCAATATTAATGAAATCTCTCTTTTTTTCAGCACTAATTCCAAAAGAACTAAGTTCGTTAAATTTATTTTTCCTCTGATTGGAATGGAAGAAAAATATAATTTACTACAATTCAACAGGGGAAAAAAAAGCGTTCAAAATAACCAATTTTGAATTGAAACTTTATAATGAGATACATTGTCATTAATTTAGGAGAGTAAACTTCAAGTATTATATAACAAAAATTAAACTCCGACAAACAAATGAAGGCAAAATAAATAAATAAATAGAAGAAATAGAAAAGCATGAGGATTAACTTCTGTTGTTATAGTAGTTGATGAATGATGATTTTTTTTTATGACAAGGATATACGGAGGCAATATTTCCGCTTGTGCTGGACCCAGAACCCTTTTTTGAAAAGAAAATATGATAATTTGCAAATCGTAGAACAGATAGTAAAGGTGCCTAGTTGCCTGTATTGTTCTTATTATTTCATTTTCCTTTGTTTTTTTGGACCAGAGCCCGTAGGCAAAGGTACATTAATTAAAACGGTCACATGACTTGTCATCAAAGCTTAAGCATGCTTTACAAAAAAGCAAAGCGTGTTGTTGTTATAATTACCTCAAAAGTGACCTCTACATAATCGATGGTGTTTCTAAAGATCCTGTATTTAATATTTTACTCCATAGCTTACATTGTGTATTTTGTGTCTAGAGAATCTTGGGATAAGCTGTCTGATGATGACCGTTAGATACATGTAATTAACATATATTGGGTAACAAAATGATGTTTCATCATTGCTTGCTTGAAGGTGAGAAGGTCTACGTGGTTCTGATACGCGGAGACGGCGGAGTGGAAATGTATTATATATGTATCAAAGCGATCAAATCATATGCTGTTATATAAGACTCCGTTTGGATGCGTTGAGAATAAGGTAGGAAGAACGAAGAAGGGAAAAAATTTATTGGGAAGAGGTAAATTTATTGGGAAGTGTGTAACTTTTGTGAAGAGTTTGGATGGTTAGAAATAAATTTATTGGTAAAAAGTTGTTATTCCTTATTCCTTATTCCGGAAAGAAGCCATCCAAACGGAGTCTAAGTATTTCATCAACTTTTCTCAAAATAGTATTTCATCAAACCGATAAGCGAAAAGAGGCATCTAATTTCAAAATAATAATATTATTATTATTTTTACTTTTTGGGCAGATTAACGAAAAAAAATGTATAATTTCCATTGGTGTTTGCCTCATAGCCTTGTAATAACGCCAAAAAAAAAAAACCAGGGGGTTGAATTGAGAGGACTAAAGTCACGTGTCTTGCAATGGTTTGGACTTTGGAGGGCTAAGGAAAACTTCCCCAGAAACACTCCGTATTTTTGCAATAGTTTTGTCGCGTCTAAAGAAGAAAAGTTTCGAAAACAAAATAACTACTCCATCTGAAAAGACTAAAAACAGGACAAAATGTTCACATGTGAATTTGTTGTTGAAGTGGCATAATAAACATGTATAAACAAGGGGCATATATATGCTCATATGCCGCCGTCAACGCAATTTTTTTTGCAAAAAAGGTAAGCCCATGTGTATGACTGTCAAACGGATGTCGTTTCAACCGTTTTCGTTCTGTTCCATTCGAAACGGAACAGAAACAGAATGGTAAATGAGTTACATTTTCCGAGACGGAACGGAAACAGAACGGGTCGAAATGTACGTTAGTGTTCCGTTTTATCGAAAAATGACTGAAATCAATGAAAAATGTGTTGAAATCAGTGGTAAATAAGAAACAGAACAGTTAACGAAACGAAAAAATGTTCCATTTACGAAATGGAATGAAAACAAAATGATTTTTTATTACGTTAATAGAAACAGAACGAAAACAAAATTGATATGTTCTGTTCCATTTCTAAACGTTTGACATTCCTACTCATGTGAGTAAATCACGAGGAAAATTTTGGGCAAAAATGGTTTGTTTAACAAACTGCTAGAGGTTGTTGTTTTGGATCGCTTTCTGATGGAGTTATACATAATTTATCATAGATTTCAAAAGAAATATGAATCCAACAGACTTTCGTCGTGATTTTATCAGCAGATGTCCAGCCGTTCTACCCTGACATATTAATATTTTATACAAACCACTCAATTTTAAATATACAAATTTAACTTGATCTGAAAGTCTCTAATAAATAAATAATCCATATACTTCCTAAGAAGTGCTTCAGTTTTGCTCTTGACTCTTGAGTCTTGAGTTGGATAATCATATTTGCATCTATAGGCCATTGTAAGTTGTAATCAGGCCGTCAGCCCGTCAATCTAATTTTAAATGAAAAGCCCAAACTCTTTGATGCAAGTCTAGCCCAAACTTCTTGCATAGGGGGTGAAACATCATTTTGTTACTCAATTATCGAATTAGCCACATTTTCTCGTGAATATTTTATTGAAATATATTATATCGTAAATAAAATATAAAAAGAATTATATTTATTGATTTTTTAAAATATCTATGATTTAAAAACATATGCAAATATAATTATAATTGTTACCTTTTTTTAATATAAAACTCGTTTTGTTTAGAAGATAACTATAAATTTATACGCCAATGATTTTTTACTCTCTTTTGACACATAAACTATATTTACAACATTTATATACTCAAAGAAATATTTATAACAATACATGAATAACACATGTATGATCATGCAAAATTATCCCTTCAACCTTTTTTTTTTGGGTGAACACACAATTTTTTATATCAATTTTCAATGGTGTTTAATAATATTTTCACGTGCATGCATACTTGATTAGCCTAAAGTAAATTCTTTAATACTTTCGAAATTATAAGTAAAAATATATATATGCTTAAAAAACCTTAGAAAATGAAAATAACGAACTCTCCACATGCATCATTTCATATAGGAAATAGAATTTCGTATTTCTTTTTAGAAACAACTTTAAATTAGAATAAGAGAGATTAAAGAGTAAGATCATACATATATCTTGTCTAATTAGTGTTATTTTTTATGCATCCATACATACAGTCACATTCACATACCAGCAATGTTCTGTGAGTTCATTTTGTCATGTGAAAACCTTCACGGTCATGTGATGACTGATGAATCAAACAAGTGAGAATCCTCTGCGGCGGCTCCACACAGATTGAGAGAGAATCGAGTCACTGTACAACATTCCCCTATGTTTGAACACTTATAAATGCTCTAAATTTGTGGGGCTACGCTGTCAGTGACACGCTGGAAGAAGCAACGGTTGCACGATCTAAGAAATCCGAGTTTTGAGCTCCAACCAAAACCAAAGCAGATATAGAAGAAAAAAAAGATAAAAAAGGCGAAAGAAAGGGATGCGAGTCTCTCTCAAGGAAGCAAGGAGAGAAGGCGACTGAACAGAGAAGAAGAAAAAAAGAAAAGTTAAAACCAAGGACCAAATTGCAAATTAGTAAAAAGTTTCTCTTCTTCTTTGTTCTCGTTCGCCATGGCGACTGATGAGGAGCTTTCGGAGAAGCTGAAGGAGTTCCTCCGGTCGTCGGACCTCTCCACCACCACCACTGGCGCCGTGCGCCGCTACTTGGAGGCGGAGTTCGGTGCGGACCTCTCGCACAAGAAGGGATTCATTCGCGAACAGGTCGATTTGTTTCTTAGAACCGAGCTCAATGCCAATGGAGAAGAGGAGGCGAAGGAGGAGGAGGTAGGGGAAGATGGATTCGAAGATGGAAAGTCTGGGAGCGACAATGGAGAGGAGGAGGAAGAAGAAGAGGAGGGAGAAGAGGAGGAGGAGGAGGAAGAACAGGAGCCTTCGGAGAATAGTGCAAGAAAGAAGAGAAGGTATTGCAATTAGGGTTTTATGCTTTCTCTGCTCCATTAATGGTACTTCCTGGGGCAATTAAGGGTTTTGGTTAATTGAATGGACTAAACTGTGTTCTTTCTCATTTTTCCTTTTTTTAAAAAAAAGAAGCATTCTTCTTAAACTTTTAACAATTAATGATTATGCATGTAAGATTTTAGAGTTGAAATATGCGTTTGTATTTGCATTGCATGATTGGTGAATTCATGGGCATGCACATTGCGAGTTTTAGTCAATTGTGCCCTAGTCGGATGCGTAAAACTTAGGGTTTGAGGCTTCACTGAAAAAAGATGAATGAGATTTTTAAAATAAAAATATGTGCCATCATAATGATTGATCCAAAATTTTCTCGTATCATGATTGTAGTTGTATTAGGATTAGACTCTTAGTTGTCTGTAATTGGTGTCGGTGCTTATTTTGGATAATATTGAATGGGAGGTCGTAAGCTGTAACGGCTGGTACCTTTTCATGTAAAATTAGATTTTCTGAAAATGGAAATATAAATTGTAATTCAAACAAATTTCATGCAATTATGGCAACATGTACCAAACTAGGTTTCTGAATGTGGGACCTTTTAAGAAAGTTTGAAACAAATTATAAACTGGGACAATCTTTCAAATTGAAATAGAATTTGTTTTATTTATTTTTTTTTTTGTGCAAAGCCCATCTTTCTTCCCCGCTACATTTCTAACCTTTTTCATTTCCAATTCGGTTGAAGGATGAACAAATCAAGTAACAAGGAAGAAAAGAAAAGAGCTGGCGGTGGCTTCACAAAGCTTTGCAGCCTTTCTCCTGATTTACAAAACTTTGTTGGTGAAACTACTCTTGCAAGAACTGAGGTAATTACCTGTTGCTTTCATTCTTCTGGAGAAAAAAAATATATATTTTAATATGAATTCATTAAGCAGGTAGTGAAGAGAATTTGGGCGTACATAAAGGAAAATGATTTACAAGACCCCAAAAATAGGAAAAAAATTATATGTGACGAGAAACTGAAGAAATTGTTCAACGTCAATGCAATCGACATGTTTCAGATGAACAAGGCTCTGACAAAGCATATCTGGCCACTAGAAGATGGTAATTTGTTTTGACTTCTGTATCAAAAAGTGTGTCATAATTAACCATCCTTCTTCCTATTCTTTTCCCTATAAAGTATAAACAATAAAAAAAAAAGGATGGATCTCAATATATTTGAAGTTGGAAAGTGGTTCTATAACTCGTGAATGTTAAGGTTTTACTATGACCCAAGAAAATTTCTTCTTGCTCACAAGGGATTTCTTGTATAACCCAGGAGATAGCAGCTATGCAACTGGAACTAGCTCGAAATCAAAAGGAACGGAAAAGCCACAGAAGATAGAGAAGAAGAGTGAAGGTCAGAAAATTAAGAAATGAAACATGCATTGCTCTCTTGGAGAAGGAATACTTTTATTTGTAACTTTGAATTTTATTATATTTCAGGAAAAAAGACAGGTGCTACAGGGCTGATGATGCCACTTCAACTGTCTGAAGAACTAATCAACTTTTTAGGTACTGGTGAGACAAGTATGGCCCGCACTGATGTTGTCAAGCGCATGTGGGCTTACATCAAAGAGAACGACCTCCAGGTACAGTTCATTAGTTCTACCATTTTGAATTTTATTGTTTACCCTTTTCCAACTCATACTGGTAATTTTCTGCTATGTGCGAAGAGTGGGTGGTCTTGTATTGTGTCTGAGTTTGGGCTTTGACCAGTACATGCAGTTGTCTCTGTACCACTTACTGGTAGCAGTATCGCATGCAACATTCTAAAATGTATTTAAGAGGTTGGTTGAATTAGGGTTTCAGTGAGGATCTATCATGGGGTTTTTGCTTGCATTAGTATCAGTCATGGGTGACTATGGTATGGTTCCTCTGGTATATTGATCCTGAAACTTATGTAGCTTGGTCAAAGATACAAGTATCTGACTTGATATAGCATGAGAAAAAGGACACATTATAGTCGGTGTTGTATCAGAATTCAGACACAGACACGATACTCATTGGACATGTACACTGCATGATTCTACAAGTTTCTGTGCTAGATAGTCTGAAACTATGCCTTTCTTGAGGACTATGGTGATGCGCACAGAAACTAATGAATATGCTATTGAAAATTTATGCAACAGAATTATTAAGCACTAAAATTTTGTTTTTGTTGACAGGATCCTTCTGACAGAAGAAACATAATATGCGATGAGAAGTTGAAGGAGTTGTTGAAGGTTGATTCATTTCTGGGCTTCTCTATGACAAAATTGCTTGTGCCTCATTTCATTAAGGAATGACATTAAGTGGATTAACTAAAGGGGGTTATTTTGCAATTTTGTATTTAATGAAGGGGGTGTAGTGTTGTAGACTTTGGTACTGTTCACATAGACCTCTAGTGAGGCCTGGCAGTTATAAAAAAGCTAGTTTGTCCTTTTTTTTCCTTTTTCTTATCTTGATGTAACATGTACTTTGAGCCAACTTAACCTCTATCTAGCAGTGTAGGTGCTGAGCAAAATTCCCTTTCTTGGTTTTGTTGGATGCTTCTCATTAAAGTCAAATAATGGTCTGGTATCTGCTAGGTTTACACTTTATGGATATATAAAGAAACAAAATGGAGAATATTCTGATACTGAATGATAGAATTGAGTTGATTTTGCAAAGAAACTATTGCTCAAGCAGCTCATCTCATTCTGTCATATATTCAAAATTTAATGACTTCATCAAGCAGTATTATCAAATTCTATGCATGAACATATTAAGGATCGGAAAGCTGAAAATAAGCATACGATTTGGAAATGGAATTCACAATCCTGAAAAAGTGTGGTCGGAAATCATTTCGCGTGAAAATGTCTTCGCTTTTCTTTTCCTTTGAAATTAAATTCTTTTCTCGTTTTCTCTCTTCCAATCAGAGCCTAAATATGATACATATTACATATAACTTCTGTTGTTGCTGAGAATGGAGCACTGAGTACAACAGAACTCATAGACACAAAAACCAAACTCGCTTACACAGAGAAGAGTCAGTATCCTGTGGTTTAAACTGGTTTAATCCACGGCATGAAATGATCAGGTCATATGACCCGGACTGCTGGGTGCAATTCACCAGACAAAATTGTAGAACGGGCAGCTTTATGTTTCATGTCAAAGGTCCAGATTTTTTACCACTTTAGCGAGTTACTTCTTCTGTGATGTTGTATTTTGTTAAATGGAGAGATCACTACCGATGAAGGGTACTGCAATATGTTGTTCCTAGATTCCCCAATCTAATCTTTAAAAATAAATTAAACAGGGAATAAACACGTCTAACACAAGTGATTTTGAGATGTTGTTATTTATTATAAAACTTCTGATAGTTTAACTCAAATAATAACGAGAGTATGATTTTTTTTTTAACTCCAATCATTCATAAATAAGAAGAATTATTTTAAACATTGATGATTTGGTAATTGCCATAAGCCCAAAATCAATAGCTCCTTTCTTTAGGCATCCATAGTGCTCTGTTCCGTTTGTTGGTTTCAAGATGGAAGAGATATGGGCCTTGTAGGGTCAACAATTATATGGGCTTTATATAACTTGAGAAGAACAAAATGTAATATTGTACCAGCAACCTCTGTGCCATATCTGATATCGGAAGACAAAATAAGTAATAATAAGAGAAAAAATAATAAGAGAAAAAATTGGAAACAATAACAGCTCGCCTCAGAGATCTAGCATATAACTTCGATGTTGACACGGGGATATAACGAACAGGTTCACGGGACCAGTGTTTCCATTGCATAATTCAGAAGAGGTGGATCCAATTTTGAAACACACCACACCATTTTTCTAATTTTGTAGCCGTTGATTCCTTTTGCACTTTGTGAGAATAAAAATAAGTAAAAGCGTAATGGATAAAGGTCCCCATAAATGTTGCACAAGGCCAAAGAGAGATGGCACTTTCACTGATCGCCATTGTCTTCTGGGATGTCAAGTTGTCAACATTCTACCACGTGATAATAACACCTCTCTTCTTTCTCTCTCTATTTGAAAACCTCAGCAGCGGTTGCAAAGTCTTATCTCTCTCTCTCTCTCTCTACTAGAACTCAGCTGGCCCATCTGATCTGAGACAAGAACAATGTTTTGAAGCCCATCAAAACTTTACTTCCTAAAACAAGATTTTGATAAAAATAGTATTGAGAAAAAAGAAGTTACAACCCTTTTTCTACTTCCGAAAGTTAAAAACCTTATCTCTCTTCGTTTTTAAAAATTGAAATTTTGTCCCTCTATTTTTTATATTCAAGAAAAATTAATTTTTTGGCCCTTAAACATTTCTAAATAATTATATTGATCCTTGTATTCATTTTTTTTTTTTAAAGTCATCCCTAAAATTTCAATTGCACAAAATCAGTCTTACTTTTGAAAAATAACTTCAAGTCCCTAAATCTCCAAATTATCATATTAGTCCATATTGGTCATTCTCCAAAAGAACCAACTTCTTTTTTCTTGCAATTAAAGAATCAATTTGGTGCAAATTAAATTTTAGAAACTAACTTTGGCTTTTAAAGGAAGGTTTAATGACTTGTTTCCGCCTTCATCAGTTTAAGATAATTTGGTGCACACGAGTTAAGTTAAAAAAAAATTATTGCAAATAAATTTATGGGTCTAATATGATTTTTATAAGAAATTATGGGAGCCAAAAACCTGAATTTTCTTTTCCAAAAAATTATAGCTTCTGATCAGGCTATGTTTGTGCTGTATAATTTACCAGTATCAAGTTACTTTTTGTGTTTTTGAATTACAGGGATAGACATAAAATTTGTGAATCATGTGTAATATGACATGACAGCAATAGATCCCTTGCGAGATTCCAGTACTGAAAGAAGAAGGAAAACATACGAAATTGGTAAAATGATGCCAAACCAGGCCCATGTGAAGTGGGGTCTAAGATTGCAATTGCGTGTCAATTGTGAAAAATTGAAGTCTAGATTGAAGATGCTCTACCAATTGGGACATTATGAAGATAATTAACAATTGTAATATGTGAGTTGTCGAGACCTGAGACAGTGAGTCGGTTTCAGAAGCATACTTACGTTCACTAAAAGTTTACTGAAACAACAAAAAAATCTAGATTTTGGGCTGAAACTAGATCAATTATTTACATGAAAACAGTATACGGAAGGTATATACAGTTTGGTGTCCAAACAATGATGCAACAGCATTGGATTATTTTAGGTGCTCTATTGGATGAATATGAACCACTTTATAAAGAAATCCAAAATATACAGCATTAGATCCTCCTGCTTTGACATACAAGTTTTGTCTTGTATTGTGATAATGACATATGTGACCGTTGCAATTTCATACAGGTAAAAGGACGGAGAGAAAAAAAATAAATAAACAAAGGTTACGACATCTGGTATGATTCTACTCTCCCATTTGGTACATCATGCCACCAAATTTGTCATCCTTACACGTGCAATGGTAGATATTTAGTTTACATAACTTATTTCACAATTTAATGATGCATCCGAGATTTTTGCCTCGTTGAACTATGTGAACATAATATGTTTGTGTTTGCTCTTGTCACTCAGATTTCCTGGACTTTTTTAAAAAAATATTAATTCACAGCTTATTAATAATTAAAAGAGAGATATAATAGATGATTAGATACCTTCTGGTGTTTTCTTAAGTAACCAATTTATGTGCATTGTTATTTGAGATAGGCTAAAATCAGTCGCGACTGACGGATCAAACCGTCAGCTACGATCAAATCTCAATTTTTGAAATTCTAACAGTCGATCCGAACCGTTCAATGTGTTCTCCATATTCAAATCTCATTGGAGACAAAATTTTATATTTTTCTGGAAATTTTTAGTATTTGTTTGATATTTCACAAAATTCTTAATCTAAACAATTCTAGACCCTTCAATAACTATGATTTTTTAAAATCTCAAAAAAAAATAGTAAATAAATTCAGAAAAATGTAAAATTTGGTCTCCAATGAGATTTCAATATGGAGAACACATTGAACGGTTTAGATTAGCCATTAGAACCTCAAAAGTTGAGATAAAATCGTAGCTGACGGTTCCATCCGTCAGTCGTGGCTGATTTTAGCCCATCTCTTGTTATTTTGTGTGCTTCGTTTTCTTTTCTTTCTTTTTGCTTGCCGTAATTCCATTTTAAAACCTATTTGAGGGGACATTTTTATTTGGAAAAAAAAAAAATTTGTCATTTGACTACACTGACAACCAATAAAAAGGATTATTCGGTCTGTGTTGATGTCTGAAGAATTATTCGGTCAGCATTCTGGTTCTGATCGATGAAATTGACTTGTTACCTTTCCAAAGTCATTATGAATGATTTATCTAGATAATTAAGTTATTATGAAGTTAACAGTAATTTTATTTTTTTCAATAGGTGTTTAGTCAGTTCTGCATGCGTAGTTATCAAATAAATTTATTGTTCACATATACATAAACTATAATCTATCCTTCTCTTTAAAAGTTTAAATTTTCTTTTGGTGGTAAAAGTCTCTCCGAGAAAAACTCAGACAAGTGGTAGCAAGACAACAAAATTGAAACAGTGAAAATGTAAAGTGCCCGGACCAGATTGTGGAGATAAGAGAAGAGAGAGAAAAAAGAGACAAGATGTGAGGTAGAGAGAGATGTGAAATTAAGTCTCGAAATAAAATAAATGAAGAAAAAGAGAAGACGAGGATAAGAGATAAGCTCCTTTTGTTTTGTACTGCACAACTAGCTAGCCAAATTAAATCATAGCCCTTGGCGTGGCGATTTGATGCCGTCTGCGATTTTATTGCGTTTACTATTCCCTAAAAGGGGCTTTTCCAAAAATAATAATAATAATAAAAAAATAGAAAACACAAAGAAAAGAGAAAAACAAAATAAAAGACAATGTGTTTATTTTGTTATAAGCATACTATCCTTTGCAATTGAGACAGGATATCTCCATTTTCAGTTTTTCACAACCCACATCGCATTGACATTTTGGCATTGCTTACAAACACTACAGGTAACAAGTTGACGGGTAATATATTGCTTTGTATATAAATAAAACATTGGTAGCTTCTGTCGCAAAAAAGAAATTGACAAATTGTCATTATTATTACTTTTTTGTTTTTGAAAAGAATTATCTAGGCAAAAACACCATAAATTCACGTACAAATAATTGCAATAATTAGAAGAAGTATTTAGGAATCCTATGATTTTTTTTTTTTTTTTACCATCTCCATTTGGGGCGCCTAAAACAACCGAGAAAAAAGATGATGATAGAATTGACTTAGATGCCGTTAGCTAATCAAATTCAGGCAGCTTGATCTTGATTGATTCGTCAATGTTATGATCCGACGATATCTTGAACAGATCATCTTCCAAGTCATCTGTATATCCACTATGTATCAAAACAATTACTGGGAGAAGAAACGTGTTTAACAGCACTTCTTATTTTGGGAGATAATATGAAGATACGCATCAAAGAACATGTACCCTTTGTTGCGTAGAGATAAACTATGGAAGTGATGACTTTCAAAGCTAGGGATTTTGGTGCAGCAACCAGAATAAATGAAGGGATAAGTCACTTAAATGATGAAGACATTTTGACAAGCAAGAACTCCATATATGCATGACTTATTGACTCCGACACATTACACCTATGCGGATTATTAAGCATACTCATATGCAATTTAACAAAGAAAAAAAAAAATTAGATTTCAAAAGATAATAATAAATATATGATATATCCAGCAATCCCTTTTAAGAACGGGTTAGTTGGACGTTACAAAACATACATACTCGCATAAATTAACTAAAATACTTCTCAAAATAATAAAATGAAAATATCTGGAAAATGATTTTGTGCCTCAAACACTTCTATTTTTTGTTTGAATATTACTGCTAGGGGTGCCACGTAACAAATTATAATCTTTCGAAAACCGCGGGTTCGTACTTCGTAATAGAAAATCAAATTCTTATCAAAAGTTATGTTTTTTTTTAAATTCTAAAATTTATTTCTTCACTATGGGTGTGTTTGGATTGTTGGAAGAAAGAAGAAGAAGAAGGAAGAAGAAGAAAAAAAATTATAAACAATCCAAACTCTTCACAAAATTACACACTTCCCAATACTTCTTCCCACTTCTTCCCTTCTTCCCTTCTTCCCACACCTATCCAAACGCACCCTATATGTTTGGTTTTTTTTTGACCGCATGTTCAGATTTATTTATTTATTCATTGTCGAAAGTAGTCATTTTTCGCAACAAACATCTCCAACTCGAATGGAGAATTTATCTGATAGCCCCAAATATAGATAACAAATTAACTAATAGATTTCAATAGAGGACTATTGAGAAACATTAAAATAAATTTGATCTCTTATGCAATGTTTTGTGTCTCAAACATGCCAATTGCTCCAAGTTGTATTGAGCATGCGAGATGATTCAAATTCAGTTTACTTTTGCGTTTAGGCTGCCATGTCATATTAATATTTATTTTTTCATTTCGTGTCTATTTTCTTCAGCTTAATATTCACATAATATTATGATGGAATTATGATTACAAGTAGTTTTTTTTTTTTTGCGACAGACTTGAACACAAAACTCTTTATTTGTTATATATATATATTTTTTTTGGCAAATCTTCTGTTGTAAACTTGTAATAGAGAAGTAGAGAACGAGAAAACAAACTAAGCAACACCATAACATAAAAAGGAATGATGTGCTTACAATGAAAAGAAACCTATGGAATCTAAGAAAAATCTTGTGACAATATTTATTTTGTAGAAGGATGTCTTTATAAAGTAGAATCCAATTATTCAAAAGGAAAATAAAGGCCAACTGCAAAGGGTCGCAAAAAGGTCAAATTGAAGGGGAACAATGTGCCTTTAGTAGGTTTCTCTAGGGATCTAGACCGTCAATGATTTCTCCTGTTTGGATCAAAACTTAGTGAACCGTTGTACTTATCTTTGTATACCTTCAAATGAAGAAACCAATTTAACAGATTCAAATTAGCATTTGTTGTAGTATGAAAAATCAATCTTGAGAACTTCGACTGTGATAGTATCAAAATTTCAAGTTGGGAATTTATAAATGGAGAAAAAGAGTATATTAAAACTGGAGAGGTGATTAGTTGAAATTGTTTTGCACGAGTTTGTGGGGCGCGCAGTAGAGATTCCTCAAAGCAAAATGGCTTTCCTCTTGATGATGACAAGAAATCCTTCCTTCCTTCCTTTTGAAAGAATCTTTGTGCTTTTGGTTTGCCAGGTTGTGTGATATCTTATACAATCACGCTGTCTAAAACAATTATAAAAGAGTGGTCTAAGTTTGGTATAATTAAACTTGCAATTATTTTATTCATTTCAAAAGTTGTGATAGTCTATAGCAACTTTCAATTACGTAACAACACATGTACCTTATCAGTAATGATAACTAGAGAAGATACGTTGCCATTTATGATTATAACAAACAAAAATTGCGTTTGTAAGAAGTTCCTTAACACTATAATTTTATTTAACCATTCTATGATCGTTAAGGTGCCCAAATCCGGATCGTTCAAAATTAATCCAACGATCTCATTTGTTATAGATAAATTGAGAGAAACGAGAGAGAACTATTGGATCAATTTTGAACAATTCGGATTGCTGCACTACACGATGTAACACTATATCGGATTTGAATTCATGGTTAAGTACTATTTTTATTCACGAAAATGTTTTTTATTGCAAAAATTGGATTTAGTACTAATACATGTAAGAGCTATGAAAACCAGTGTTTTGAAAACCGTATCGGATACCGAAAAATTTCAATAATATCGGGAATCGAAACAGTGACTAAAACGACGGTATCCAGTATTGTGAGAGAAAATACCGGATAATTTCAAAAAATACCTAATTTCGGCAACTTGACCGGTAACAGTACGGTTTCAGAAACGCTGATAAAAACATGCACTCATTATGTTTGACGACCAATTTGTTTCCAAAATATGTAGAGCAGTAATGAGGATTATATTCTTCTAAGCTGATTGCGGCCCATATATGTTCATTAATAAAATTACAATATTTGACAAATAATTTGTTAAAAGAGAAATGTGATGTTAGCATATTGTTGAAAAAGAACACATGCAACGATCTTTTCCATGATAAAAAAACGATGGGCTCAACTCAAAATTTAAAAAGTTATAGTTTTTATTAGTACTCAATTGCTTGGATGTTATAGATTTTTCAAAATATATTCTTTTTCCTTCCATTTTAATAATTGTTATTTCATTAAATTTCGATCGGTGTCCGTGTGACCGTGTCTCTAAACGTTGGAATACCTTGATATAGCAGAGATCCTTCTAACCATTACTCATCACTGTTGCACCTTCGAAAATTATAGGTATATATAGCACATTTTTTGTTTTTTTTAGGATCATATATATATAACACATTGACCGCTATGAGATATAGTTTCTTCATGCCTCAATATCCATAAAATTGTTCTTTACTCTAAATACATGTACACTAAAGAAAAAATAAAACAAAGTGAAATAAAATTAAAACATCTGATTAATAGAGTATTAATGCATTAGTTCTTTTAGCTTAATCTTTTTATCCTTGGCATTCTTATTTGCTAGCTTAGACGTCAATAAGGAAAATTTGAATATTTTTATTCAATGTTAATTTTATCTACTTATTTTCAACTGCGAAATGCTAATATGTTAAATATTTATTTCAGTTTTCACTTAATTTTCACCCGTTGAATGGCGTTCTCCTCGGAATAAGCTCGACATATTCTTAGCTCCAATAGACTTTCTTTCTTTGGGCTTTGGAATACGTTTGAAAGTTTGATATTCGATGGAATCTCGTCCTTTCTTTAGTTTCATTTACAATTAGCCACAAACTTCAATGGAATCTGAATGTTTGTTTGTGTAAAAAAAAAAAAAGGAATCTGCTCTAGAGTTTAATTTCGCATATAGTTCAGATGATTTTTAACATTAATTTTCAACCAAGAAAATATATTAGTAACAAATATTTATCGAATTTGGAAAATTAAATAGAATAATTTAATGAGAAATGCTAGTGTCTAATATATTGGACGGATGGGTCTGTCCAATACGATCGTTTTCACATTTTAAAATTTCAAATGACCAATCAGAACTGTTCAATTTGTTCTCCATATTGAAAGCTTACAAAAAACTAATTTTTTTATTTATTTATTTTTATTTTTTACTATTTTTTTTTGGTATTTTTGAAAATTCATGATATAAACATTGTGGATCGTCCAATAACAATAATTTTCTAACATACCAAAAAATAGTAAAAAATTTTGAAAAATATAAAAATTGGTTTCTTATAAGTTTTTAATATGGAGAACATATTGAACGGTTCGGATCGGTTATTTGAAATTTAAAAACGTAAAAACGATCGTATATGGAGGACCTCATCCGTCCTATATATTAGACTCTTGCATTTCTCTAATTGAATTGAAATATTATACCTTCCAGTTACACATACATGAAAACTATCCTAATATAGGATCCTTCGTAACGACGTGCTTCTAAAGACATTTGGAGACAAATTTTATATTTTCTATATAGTTCGTAAAAGACATATGCACGAACCTTTTTTCCATTATTATTATTATTATTATTATTATTATTATTATTATTATTATTATTATTATTATTATTATTATTATTATTATTATTATTATTTTCTTTTACACGACTAATATAATTATTCCAATTTAACCCAGCAATCTGTAAATTTCGCAGACACTGTTCAATTATTTATATAGAAGCGGTTTTACATCTTTGAACAATTAATTGTTTCATATCATTTTCTTATTCCTAGAAGTGAAAACCATCCAGTTTATATTTCATTGACGTAGTGGCGGATATACGTTCAACATATGGGGGTCAATTGACCCCATTTAAAAAATAATAATAATAATAATAATAAAATAAAATAAAATAAAATATTTGCTGCCTTGTGTATAAAAAATATACTTATAGCATGAGTTTTGCTATGGTGAGTCGCGACTCACAAAAGGGTCCGTGAATCAGGCTCAAAACTCCTAATTCTTGTTCGAAATGACTGATCCAAACCATTCAATACGATCTACCTATCGAAACCTCCATGCTGACCAAATTTTACATTTTTCGAAATTTTTAACTATTTTTTTGAAATTTTGGAAAATCGTTAATCTAATTTGTTCTGAACCGTTCAAAAATAGCAGTTTTAAAAATCTGAAAAAAATACTTAAAAATTTCGAAAAAAATATAAAATTTGGTCAGCATAGAGGTTTTGATAGGGAGATCATATTGAACGGTTTGGATCGGTCATTTCGAACAAAATTTAGGAATTTTTAGCCCGACTCACGGACCCTCTTGTGAGTCGCGACTCACCATAGCTAAGCTCCTTATAGCATATATTTCCTATGGACACACTCATTTGAACCCCACAATAAATATAAAATAATTTATTAATTGAACCCCCATTAAAATATATAAATCTAGTCTTATAAGATATTTTTTTGGAACAAATTAGTCAAGTTAGCTAATTTTGTGCCTTCCTATTTCTCATTTTCTAGTTTCAACGAGAGCACAATTTTATACCAAAACCCATTCTATTTTTTTTTTGTCTTTGTGCGCATGTAGTCTTTAGATAAAAAGTAATTTAAATTCTCCCATATTATTATGAATTTGTTGAACCCATTAGAATATTTTCTAGCTCCGCCACTACAGTTCGTGGAGTACTCAAGTATAAGTTCCTTACAAAGATTTAGCAGCATTTAGAGGCACCTGCTGGACCAAATTAATGTATTAGTTATAAGAGTAATTAATAGTTTTTCATTTGATACCTCTATTATGGAGGCAAGGCGACAGAACCAGGATCTTCAAATAGAGGGGACAAAAAATTGTAGTATAATTTGTTTTTGAGTTTTTAGAATGTGTCAAATAAAAATTATTAAAATTTTAGAAGAATTAGTATAGAATTTTTAAGTTTATAAGGATATTTTTAGAATATTGATATATGCCAAGCACATTTTCAAGTGCACTTGTTACGCCCGATAGAGAGACACAAAAAATACAAAAAGTTCTGAATTATCAATGAAATAATTTCCTACAAAGTTTTTTAAAAAATGTAATTATGTTTAACACGTAACAAGCATAATAAAACACGTCAAATTTCATTTCCTACATGTGAATCAATGTTCAAGATACATAATAATTGCACGACATGTCAATATTTTGTCCCTTGGTTAATCCTAGAGATGAATAATACAATCTAGTGAATGTACGTAAGAAATTGCGTGGCGACAACAAAAACCCATATCATGAAATGTAAGCGGCGAACCGCTCCGCGTTTGCCATGTCAGCATCCATAAACCCGACAGTGCCACGTTTGAAGCAGAACCTACCTACTTGAACGGCTTCAATTCTTCCCGCGCGGAATATTCCTTATCTTTTGAAAAGCACTACTTTTTTATTTTATTCACATAACCTTGTATTTTTGCACAATAACAACCGTCAACTTTGTAATAAAGCCCTCAAAAAATAGTATTTAATTTCATCAACCAATCACATTTATATCACTTGTGTAGTACCTGAACCCAATACATGATTGGATTAAATAGACCGAAATTATTGTGTTGTACTAATAAGTCTACTATTTTAATTTTGATTTAATTATGTCATTGTCGCTGTTCTCAGTTAATTTTCCTGTCACAACTTAGATCCCTTCAAAGAATCTTTAGCCAGTACATTATTTTACAAATTGCCTGTAGAATCTTTACTAGCACCGATCGGAGATTGGGTAAATAAAAGAATCTTGGGATATAAACCCCATAAAATATTGCTTGTTTTCGTACTATATATCTACTCTTTATTTTCAAGATCCATATTAACTGATCGAATATATAGCTGTTGTACGGTACATATTTAAAATAAGAAAGCTGACAATCGTAAGAGATTTCTAAAATAAAAAAAAGGTTATTAGGGAAAAAAATTTCGGCGCAGATCATGACAGACTAGTCATAAAAGGTGTAGCAACTAGTAAGTCGGATCTGTAGCCATGAGGAAGGAGGTGGGTATACCTGTCAAACGTTGAAACGGAACAGATCTGTTTCGTTTTCGTTCTGTTTCAGTCAACGTAACTGAAATTGATTCCGTTTAACGTTCCGTTTCGTCAAACGTAACAATTTTTCATTTCGTTTAACGTTCCGTCCTTCATTTACCATTGATTTCAGCTGAATTCTGTTTTTCGTTTTCAGTAACGTTTATATATTTCAGTTCCGTTTTCAAAAACGAAACTGAAATCTCTTCCATTTAACGTTCTATTTGGACGGAACGGAACGGAACACCATGGCGGAACGGAATTTTGAGAGGCTTAGAGGTGGGTACTGGGTACAATGCAACAGAAGGCGTATCTTGAACAAAAATCTTGTCAGTTCCGATAATGGTTATTCTTATATGCGTAATTGTTGATCACAAATTTGCGAATGAGCTCCACTAGATGCCGTCTTTTCTTTCTTTCTTTATTTTTTTTTAAGTTCATCTCAACGGTTAAAGATCCGAAAATTACATACCCACTAATTTGAACTTTCTAAAATATAAGAAATGTAATAGAAAATTATGAAATTTGATTTATAATGTGTTTTCAATATGAAGATCACACTAAATTGTAAAGTATATTGTACAAACTACTAAATAATATTTTTTGTAGAAATAATTCTACATTCGAATTTCAGTAAATATAATGTGACCAAAAAAATTGTAATTAGTTATCGATTCTATTTAAAGTTATATCTAAACAACTTGTCACACACATTTTGTTGAAAAATACAAATAAAACATAATGGATAACTGTTATATATCATCACTCTCATATGAAGCATTCTTATCTTATCTCTTTAGACCTTATCTTTAATTAAAGGAAGCAATTATCGTTTAAAATTATCATCAGTCGTCTCGCATAAAACGTTTTCTCCCACACATGACTTTTTATTTATCCTCTATCAAACATTATCATTTTCTTTTTTTTTTATTTTGCATACGGAATAACGTTATTATCTTAGCTCTTCAGACCTAAGGAAAGAAGGTAACTAGCGTATAAAATTATCACCACTCTCACACAAAATAATTTTATCGTTTAATTGTACCTAACTTATTGTCCTCCCACACGGGGCTTTCCTCTACCAAACATTATCATATTTGTAAGAGAAAATGAACTCTCACATAAAACAATTTTATATATATACCCTCTAATTATTCTAAATTTATCCTTCCAAACATGTATTTATTATTATATTATCTAATATACATTATCTTTTATTTATTTATATTTTTTAATTTTTTGGGCAGAACTCCTGGAAACATAAATAAATGGGGGGGGGGGGGAAATACCACCAACTATCCTTCAAATATTTTGGTTCAGAATTTTTTTTTAAAGTCAAAGCCCGTGGCCTAGAATTTAATTTAATTTTGTTCACTCTCTTTTCATTAAGCATAGGAAAATAATTGATGGACGAAATTTGCGTGAAATTTTGTTAGAGTAATAAAGAAAAATTTTCCTTTGAAAAAAAAAACCTTGCAATCAAATTTTATCTCTGTGGCTCACTTGTATCATATTCATATGCCATATCATACTGACTTGTGAGACGAGACTTCCAAGCTCCAACCACTCAACTTGAAAAGCAGCATACTTGTTACAGAAAGGCGCTTTCATATAATAATTGCATATAAAAATGAGAAAGAAAATCGAAGGGAAAAAGAAAATTTTAAATTGACTTACAGCACAGGATAAGGGGGAATCCGTATCCGCTCCCGCGCGGGACCGTCCAGCGCAGTCTTAGAACCGTCCGATCTGATCTGGACGGTTCGGGCCTATCAATCTGGTTACATGCACGGGGCTCCCTTTGCCATTGAGATTAAATCAGACGGCTGTGATCTAGGAGCTGGACGGTCCCGCGCGGGATTAGATCTCATTTGGGATAAGGGGTGCCTTACCTATAGGCTATACCACACGAGTTCAGATCTGGTGCCGTCTGATCAAGATCCAATGGACAAGGAAGCTCCGTGCATATAACCTAAATTGATAGGCCCGTAAAAAATGAACCGTCCGATCAAGATCAGACGGCTCGTATGCGCGCTACACGGTGTCCCGCGCTACACGGGATTCGGGTCCATACCACACGCATAGGTCTCTCAAGCCTTCATTTAATGCTAAGAGCATCTAGTATTACTATTAAGTATTAACCCACTTATCCCGCTGTCTTAACTGGAATACCACGAATCGATAAAATCCGACGGCTAATAATTAGCCAAAGAACAATTGGCAAGCCTGTGAGGTCCAGCGGTGCACCTAGAATCACATCGACGCGACAAACAAACAACTCAAGTACAGAATCCTTTTTTTTTGATAGATCATCTCCATTTACTAGAAAATGGTGAGTCCGTTACTAGACTGAAGTTTACATTAGGGATGGATATGTCTTTCAGAAAGTTTCCAAACTTTGAACTTAGTAGAGCATTTTTTTATTTTTCAATTTGTGATAATTATTTCGATTTACGTAATTAAAATCTGTCAAATTTTATATGGAAAATAACTTAATTTATGTTTGACATTTATGGGAAGTGATAAATGGTTCCATGATTTATTTGAAAAAAAGTGTTTATTTCTAAGGGAAAAAAATTTGTTTGTACATTTTTTGAAAAGCTTTGTAAGAAAAATTTAAATATGCTTAAAAACTGATTTCCATCAATTTCAACTTGTTTAGTTGTTTATGATATATATTCCTACTTTACAAAAACTAAAAAAAGTACCAACCCAATATGTGGACAAATAAAAATTAAAAAAACACTTGTACTTCGATAAAAACTAAAATCAGCTAATCTACTTGGAAAACATAATTTAAGTAAAATATATAATTTTTATAACAAAAATATTTAAGACGTTATAGGTGATAAAAAAATTTCAATATGTGCTCTCTTTCTGAAATAGAAAAAAATAACTATTATATTCTAATCAATCATCTTTCCATTTTAGATGTAAACCCAAAAACATATTATTTTTTCGTTACTGATTAACATCCGTCCACAAATCAAATCGATCAAACATCACAAAAAAAAAAGATACATGCTAGTTCTAGAGGTGATACACTCTTGGATCGGTACATTTACAACGAGTTACAAAAACTACAAATATCATATATAAACAATTTTTAAAAAATATTACCGTTTTATTGTAACGTTACAGACAAATAATTCATAATTGTAAAAATAATACATGCATCTATGGTAATTTCATTTTTCATACTATTTCAGTTTAACCAAATTAACATATATAATTAATGATTTATTTATTCAGTTGTATAATTTGATTATGATTTAGGTCGGTTCAGTTTATATTTATACAAACGAAAAAAAAAACAGTTTGATCGAAAGAAAATAGTTTGGTTTGAATCAAACCACCGTATATGACATATACAATTTAAATACTAGTGAAAGCATATATAAAATATATTGTAGTCTTTTTCTAATTCAAAGAAGATTCTAATATTGGAGATATTATTTTATCCGTAACCTAAATTGTAAATTTGTAATTCTCTTTCTCACTGTATATCTAATTGTTTCCTACTTCACTAATACGTTAGTACTTTGTCTGTTTGTTTTATAGATTTCTACGAAGTCAAGTCAATTTTTGGTGATAGCAAAAAATGTACGGACAAAAACTAACCAAGTAACCATTTAAAATTCTCCAATTGTTCAAACTTGTCTTTTTTTCAATAAATGCTGGAATACAACACGATTGATTCATTGGTCCAAAAATATATAAGAGGGAAACTTAAATTTAGTAACTTTGGTTCTAGTCTTTTCAAAGCATCTGTTCCTTATCCTTAAAGCCTCTTAAACTCTTCTCTCTAGTACGATTAAGATTTAAGAATAAGATATTCTTTTTTTCATTAAAAAAGTAGAAAGGATAGATCGATATGTATCCATGTGTTGATACGTGTCGAATAGTGTCCGGCGCAGACATGGAATTAAAAAACTTTGTAAAGAAAGGTAAACTATTGAAGATTCCAAGCGCGGTATATCCTTCTTTTGACAAAACCCAATTGCAAAGGCGATATCTTGTGCACGATTGAAAATATCCAACTGCATTAGCATCACTATTCACTAGTGTGAAAAAAGAACTAATTTATAGATCCACTAAGGTTATCTTTGCATAGCCATCTGCATGTCATCAGAAATCCTAGGTTTACCTTACCTATGTGGTTATATCATAGCTCTAGTGCACTGGATATTTCTTTGGAATCATTTTAGAATGATGCATGGCATGTGAAATCAATTTATACATACTCTGTATGATATGACGATACAATTAATTATACTCGATTAAGAAAAAGAAGTGTAAAATTAATCAAGAGCTAATTTGTTGTATAATGTGAATCAAGAAAGATAAAATTTCATTTTGTTGTTCAACATTATGATACTTTGTGTTCAAATTTGTATGAATTTATGAATTTTTAAAATAATGTAAATCAATAAAGATTAAAAAATCTTATTTTATTGTTTATATTTTTTTATAATATGTGTTCAATTTGTACATTTTTTTTATTTTTAATTTTAAATATAATGTAGATCAATAAATAGTACTTTATTTATTCCATATTATTAAATATTAACACAGTTTATGAATTTTTAATGTATTTTTAAAAAAATAATCAAAATTTTATTTTAACTTTGTGTCATAAAACGACAAACTATACCTGAATTATTCCCATATTCATAGCTATCACTACTTCACTACTTCTCAAAAACGCAAGGATCCAAGAGCATATCACCTCTAGATCAGTTGTGTACCCATTTTCAATACTGTTTGATCAATTTAATTTACGTCTAGATGTCAATTGGTAGACGAAAGATATTCTCGTTTGATTTTACATCTAAAATGAAAAGTGAATTTATTGGAATGATAATTATTTTTCTATTCTAGAAATAGAGCACATATAAAAAAAAATTATCGCCTGTAACTTTTCAAATAATTTTGTTATAAAAAATGTATATTTCATTCTTTTTATTAAACTATGTTTCTCGTATTGATATTTTGAATTTAATTTTAAAATTTTTATTAAAATATAATATTTTTTAAAGTTTTTATTTATCCATAAATTGAGTGGTTACGTTTTCTAATACCAACATAGCACGCTTAGAACCAGTAAAATTATTGTCAAATTACAACCTTACTACCATATCACGGTGACTAGTGGATAACAGGGGTCGATAAATAATAATATACACGCAGCGGAGATAGAAAATACTGCATGATCGTAGTAAAAAAAATCAAGGTAAAACATTTAATAATTATTTTAAGAATAAATATAATTTTGTTTTTTTTTTCAAAAATAAAAGTTAGCTTAGGCATTTTTTTTTTAAATATTATTGGCTCCGTTTGGATAAGGTGTGGGAAGAAGGAAAGAAGTGGGAAGAAGTATCGGAAAGTGTGTAACTTTGTGAAGAGTTTGGATTGTTTATAATAAATTTATTCCCTTCTTCCCAAATGGAATCCAAACGAAGCCATTAGGAGAAATAACAAATGCTTTTTGCTTGTACGAATGCTTAGATATGCCAAACATGACATACTTCATATTGTACTATTTTTTTCCCCATGGTCCCGTTTGGATGAGCTTAGGAATAAGGGAATAATTTCTTCTCACTCCCAAATTTATTATAAACAATCTAAACTTTTCACAAAGTTTCACACTTCTCAATACTTCTTTTCTTATTCCTCTTATTCCCACACCATCCAAACGGAGCCTATATAATAATATTCTTTTCTATTGAAATTGGCACATCATTATGAGGTAGACTAAAATCAACCACTATTGATGGATGGACCCATAAGTCCTGATTATATTTCAACTTTTGAGGTTCTAATGGCTATTATGAATCGTTTAATGTGTTCTCCATATTGAAATCTCATTAGGGGCCAAATTTTATATTTTTCTAAATTTTTTACTATTGTTTTTGAGATTTTAACAAAATCATTATTATTGAAGGGTCCAGAATTATTTAGATTAAGAATTTTGTAAAATACCAAAAAAATATAAAAAATTTCAGAAAATGTAAAATTTGGTCTGAAATTAGATTTCATTATGAAGAATACATTGAACGGTTCTGATCGACTGTAAAAATCTAAAAAAATGTGATTTCATAGAAGTTGACAATCTTATTCGTAAGTCGCGACTTATTTTAGTCTACCTCATTCCTTATATGTTGTGCAGATCTCCATATACCAAACAACATAACGTTGGTATATGTATAAAATCTTGAGAGTACCATACAAGTCGTGTAATTACAAATTTCTAAGTTCTTATCAAAATTTAAAAAAATCATTTTAATAATTAATACTATGCATATAGTTTTTATTTCTTAAACTGTCAATCATTAAGATTTAAAAATGTGAAATGCACCGTATGCATGGAAATTAACCGATTTTTCAGTCCTTCATGGCAAAGGCCGCGAGATACCTACGGGGTTGTATAAGAGTCAAGTTAAAGCAGGGACAGCTCAAACTCGACTCTGTTGTCTCGAGTCGAGCTGGAAACACTATCGAGTTTGTAAATTTAGTTCAAACTCGACTCATCTCTAATTTTAGTTGTCTCATGAGTCACGAACTAATTTGAAATAAGCATGTGTACTACAAAATTTTCTTTGTTTAATTCATATGTTATTTCAGTATTAAAATTAATTGATATATAAAACATTATAAACAATAAAATTACTATCATTTTTTATTATTTCTATTGGTTTGAATCAAAATATGTCTTGAAACTTAATGAAATATATATATAAGAACCAGGGGCGGAGCCAAGGTGGGGGCCCTGATGGGCTTGGCCTCCCCATATTTTTAAATTTGATTAATATTTATAAGCTAAATTTAGTAAAAGTATGGGTAATTATGTAGATTGGCCCCTTTAAAAAAGTAAAATTTACATATTGGCCCCACTTAAGTTATTTTTCTGACTTCGCCCCTGATAAGAACAAAATTTTTATAACTATTTTATGAGTTTTTAATTCTTAAAAATCATGTTGATAATACTATTTGAAATATAAATTTATTATATTACGAGACAACTCACGAGTTGACGAGCCGAGTTAAACTTACCTTAAACTCAACTCTTCAGCCCATCGAGTCAGTGCAACTCGAGTTGTATTCACACAAATTACAACTGAGGTTTTTTCGAATTGAGTTCGAATAAACTCACGAGTCATGAAATTTTTGCTCACCCAATATCTAACTGATAAATCCAGAAAAATTAAAATAAAATATCGATTCTTAAATTTGCCACGCGTCATGTTATAAATGGTAGTTTTTCACAGGTATACGTGGTGTAAATTCGACAAGAGATGGGACTAAATGGACGGATTATATAAAGAAAACAAAACCGGACAAAATAGTCAGTGTCAATTACAAATACCATTTATATGCAATATTATTACGTAAATACCATCCACGAGAATCTTCAGACTGAAGCTATCAAAGTTTCATTGTAGATTTTCTGCGCATCTGATAAATGACCACGTCTTCAAATATCTTTATGAAGTACAGTACATTTATGACATACAACTCTGTTACACAAATTACCACACAATTTCTTGTACAGAGGAACCGAGTATCTTTTGGCAGTATGGCATCAGAAAATATGCTCTGTATTTTTCCTGCGAGAAAAGAAGAAGCATCAGAATCTGAATCAGTGGCCGTCCGTTTTCCGAAAAGGCTTTTTATATGAGAAATCTGATTCCCTTCTGACGAAGAAACCAAATAGTCCAATACCTGAATGATGACGCTTTTGCGTAAAACTTTTCCTTTTCCCCTTCATAAAAAAATATAATTTTTTTGCTCATGTATTGTTTTATAGTTTTGCTATCTAGCTTTTTTTTTTCTGAAAAAGAATTTGTTTATCTATATAGTCAATCGGGACTAATTCGAGAACATGTTGATTTTATATATTGTTTCTTTGTTAATTGATAATTCATATTCTAAAAGCAAAAAAGGTTTTTTTATTAATTTTTTCAATTTAGCATTATTGTTCACATAACTAGCGAAATTACAAGTTTACAGATGTGGTTTGTGTAAGAAGTCGTAAATATCAGAAGACAAAAAAGGGAAAAAAAATGCTCGAATGACAAATTGACAAGCACTTTGTTACCACCATACATTTAATAAAAAATGTTGATTGAGTATTATATATGGCATAAATCAATCAATGTCTTTTTATTATGAAAATTTACGGACGAAGAGTCGAAACGATGTTGTTTCTAAAATAGAAATTTAGAGCTGGAGGGTCTTAGACTAAGTAATGTTCTCGTGCGTTGCAATTTATAATATTGCGAACATAAAATATAAATTGTAACGAAGCTCTATAAATTATAATACAATATGTGGTCACAGAATAAAAGAAATATTGTTTATATTGGTTGTATTAAATTATTATAAAGCGAACCTTACATTTTCTCTAACATCCAAAAATGTAGACTTGTTACATTATTACACTTGCCAGCAAAGTCTGAACGAACATCTCGAAGATCCCAAGACGCGGCGAAAAAAGTATTACCAAAATTAATATAACCATTCAAAGGCAAAAGTCGATTCAAATTTTTCAACATCAGTTGCGAACTTTGACCAATATTTTGGTCAATACTATATAATTTTCAAAATTTAAACCATCCATCCTAGCTGCTAAATATGTTAAATTTTTATAAGCTTTATAACTTGTTCTTACTATTTTTTTTGCATAAAGTTTTTTTTTTAATTTAAAAGTAGTAACATATAAAAAAATATTGAATTTAATCTTTTACATAATTTCGATATATATATATCGCATGAGTAGCTTAAATGATCAAAATTTGGAAATTTGAATTTGAAGTCAAAGTACAATTTAATGGGTTCTTTTCTAGTATATATAGATTTGCACACGTGAGTGGATATGTGTGATTGGTCATGCGAGCAGGAATTCAATGCCATCATTTTATTATCTTCATTCTATCTCTAATTTTTTTTTTTAACACTAAGAGAATAAACACCACGTCCAGCATGATTTGTATCGCAATTTTATCCACGTGAAAAGTTTTATAACATTAGGTTAAATTTGAATTTTATTCAGTGCAGTCAGACAAGTTTATAACAGGTTTCAATAAGTTTATGATGTTAATATTAAAATATATATAAATAAATTCAAACAACATATATTTTTGAAAATTTCTGTCATGAATGAATTCTTTATTTGGGTTGAAATCTAGATCATGATGAACGATTATGATTGATTATGACTCCAATAGGTCGCGAAAAGCTCATACATGGCTATTCAGGTCAATGGTGTTGTTTCGATCATCCAATTGACGATTGAGAAGTTAGCAATAACTAGTGGTATTTTTATAATTTATTAGAACTATATTCCATATCATCCTATCAAATTACTTACTAGCTCTACTGAAAATATAAAACAATTTTATTAAATTTATAAGTTCTAATAGATTTTTCTCTGCTAATTAAACTATTTAAAGTGTTATCCTTTATTGACATAAGATTAATTGTAATTTGATCTTATTGTAATAAATAAACAAAAGAAGCTAACCTGTTAAATTGATTTATGAAAAATAATAATGGTAATTAATTATATCTTAATCTTTTGGCACGTCTAATAAAAAAAATCAAAATTAATGGTTTCTCGATAACAAAATAGAGTACAAAATTACATATTCAAGTTCAATCTAAAAAAAAAATTTGTAAGATTCACAAAATTGGCAAGTATTAAGCATAAACATCTTACGAAGAAATTTAAATTTTGTGAACATATATAATAGAATTCATTCATCAATATAAATTGTGTTAATCATTACCAAAGATGAAAACTCATGAATCACTAATAAGAAATACTAAAGAATATAGAAGTTAATATTTGTTGCTGTTGAATATATATATGTTATTAAAAAAAACTTTTTCTATACAACAATAAATTGTCCAAATCGAATATGGGGTTTACTTGAATATGTTGTGAAAAAATTTGGGATCTAAATAATGCATATATACAGAAAGTTTTTATTTTTACGAGTGTAAATTTAAAATATAGTACCATTATTCATAATCAACGGGGGTGAATTGACCCCCGCCCCCTTTATTGTAAAGAGATTCGTCTCTATCTACACAAGAAGTTTGAAAAAAATAAACATGTTGGATGCAATCAAAAATTCTTTTCCGAAAAATTTTCTATGGATACAAATTCCAAACCGGGTTTTAATCATAACTGCTCATTCTTTTATGAATTTTTTCGTTTGAAAATGAATGACTATGATCAAACCCAGTACAAATTTTATATCAACAAAGAATTCCCCTTATTTACATTTTTATGTAACTGTAAATTTTATACCGCTATGATTTTATTTGATCACGAATTAGAGGTTTGTGAATATTATTATTAACCCACATAGACGTCTCTTTAGCGTTGATTTTGTCGTGTTTCCAATAACTATTAAAATAATAATCAGATACTACAATATTTCAATGAGTTATAAAAAAAACAATATAAATAAAAAACTTTTTGTTATTTATTTTGATTTATTATTTCAAAACTTCAAAATGACTCATAGATTGGATAATTCACGTACTTAGTGTCTCGTGCCAATTCAAAATGACTCAACGGAACAATATCAAAATCAACAGTAAAGACTTTGAGCGAAGTGCCAAAGACCAAAACAGAATTGTCATTGTCATTTGTTTAAATATACGAAAATGATCTGAATTCCATCAAGTCAAATAAGAATAACTCCAAGATTTATGAATAATAATCGCCGCAGAGGTTGGATGTAGAAATATAATAAAATATTTGGTGCATATGGTAAAGATACCTGAGACTAGAAAGCAAGCTAAAACTGCTAAAGGAATCCGCCCACTTCATTACTGATACCTACGCCCCACCCACCCCTCAGAATCCAAACTTTATGCATCTAAAGTTGTGTGTGATCTGTGTGCAACCATTCTGTTTAATTTAGTTTCGCCCAAAGTAATCTGCTACACAGAAATTTCACCAAGTATGGATACACGGAATCGGACTCGTCTCTCAAGACAAAGAATCTCGTGTTGGCGAGGAAAGCGCGACACGCAATTGCTTGATATAAAACAACTGCAACTAAATCTCTCTCTCCTTTTTCAGTAGTGTGACGAGGCAATGCTTGCATAACCCTACAAAATATTTTATTACTTAAACACTTATTTTGTGTATAATTTTTCCCTATAAAATTTTCCTTGTATATCCAATGTTTTAAATACCCTACCGGACCGGCCGGTTCAACCGGTTAAACCGGGAACCGGACCCTGCTCCGGTAAGGTAAATCTATAATACCGTATTACTGTTGAACCGGGAAAAACCGGACGTGAACCGGGTAAACCGGGGAAATTATAAACCGGAGATGACGAACCGCTCTTGGACCAGTCGGGAAACAATCAAATCGAACCAACCTACTCAAGTACAGTGTATAAATGTATCAAAATTAACTTGCTTGAGTAGAGAATAGAACTCCTCCCCCAATCTTTCAACGACATCAACTATTGCCACTGGGCCACGAGCTCCTTTGTGTTAGAGCAAGCCATGAAATCCATATATTATTAATTCCGATTTTTGAACCGGTATACCCTGGTAATATCGATAAACCCCATACCGGCTGTTCCACCGGTTTGACAGCCGGTACGGTATTTAAAACATTGTGTATATCAAGCAAAAAAAAAAAGTAATGAAAGCACAGGTATATAAGGATTTGGCGAGGGTATATGCGAAAGAAGGATAAAGAATGGTCCGGAATTACATCAATGGAAAGGGGGTAAAAGGAGAGATTCCCATTCCATCGCTCGAGTCGCTGCACCACACCACATTTACAAGAAAGAAAGCGGTATCTTCACTGGCGGTGAGCGGACCTCTTTTTGTGGCCCGTACGCGACGAATCGCCCTTGCCTCCGCCGAAATTTGTCGTTTAGTAGAAGAGATAACCTCCTTTTCACTTCCCCATTTTACCCATCCCCGGTTCAATCTCCAATCTTCCTTCCCGGTTCACCTGACCCCATTTCTCTCCTCTCTTCTCTCACTCTTACCTCTATATAAACCCACTGGCGCTTCACTTGTTTTATCCATATCTCTTCAAGGAAGGAAGAGAGAAAGGAAGGAGAAAGGAGACCTTGAGGAGAGATAGATCTAAAGTGGAAGACAGGCTAGATGGGATCGATTTCGACTCAGGATTTGAATCTGAGACCTCATGCAATGCAAGCGATTCGCGATTTGATCGGAGGAGATGAGAAGATCGTGCAGCTCATGAAGGATTTGAAGGAGGAGAAGGAGAAGATTGAGGTTTTCAAGCGCGAGCTTCCTCTCACCATGAAGATTCTCAGCGATGGTGAGTTGCTCTGATCTTAATTTGGTTGGTTTTTTCAAGCGCTTTTTAGTTTGCCCCGAAAGGAATTAGAATCGTTTTTCCTCTTTCCTTACATGGAATTTTGGGTTTAATCAGTGATGGAAGGGTTCAAGGAGGAGGTGCAGAGAAGCCAGAAAGAGAGATTGAAGGAGTTAATGCCAGTGAAAAGTGGATTAGTTGAAAAATCAGTGGTTAAATCGGAAAAAAAGCGCCTTTCGGAGAAGATCAACTGGATGAGCTCCGCTCAGCTTTGGGTGGATAATCCCTCCAGTTCTAACCCCTCCAACCAAGATAAGACCTCACAAGAGGTATTGTAGTTCATAATTAACTGGAAAATTTGATATTCAGAAATTAAATCCTTTTGAAAAGAATTGTTTTTGTTAGGAAAGGGTTTGATGGGTTTTTGGTTTTGAAATAGGGAGAAGAGAAATGGAATAACAGTTACCAAGGCACATTCATGCCGTTTCCAAGCCAGTGGCCCTTTGCCACGGGATCAAATAGAGAGAAGCAACAAGAGGAACAAAGATTGGATAAGCTCACCATAGGGTTACCCGGTTTCACACACATGCCGCCTCCGATGAAAAGCGTGGCCCCTGCTGGACAGGTGTCGTTGTATAAGGGAGCCGATGGGGTTGAACTGGTATCTCCAGTGACTGTCTCAAGTGGAGGGAATCTGGGTTTGCAAATGCGGCCGCAACAACAGAGGAAGGCAAGGAGGTGCTGGTCCCCAGACCTTCACCGGCTGTTTGTCGCAGCTCTTAACCAGCTTGGTGGCGCCCAAGGTCAGAATTTTGATATATAATAATTTTCGTTTCATAATTGAGCTGTATGTATGTGGATTAGTAGGTTATTTTGTTTATTTAGTCTGTTACATGTAAAATTGAATCTGAGAAAAATGGTATCAAAACATGTGCTCAATCTAATAATAGATTAATTTATTCTATTTATACTTCCTTATAATAAAAATATAGTTGACTGATGGGATATGAACAATTGATTGGTTGTATTCATTATATGTAATGATCTTTAGGTGCCTAGTGTTTTATTTAGAGTTTGCTAGTAGTTATTCTGTTGATGCTACTGCGTTTGGTTTGTTTTCTAAAAAAGTTGCTCTATTTAATCAAGAGAGATTCTTAAAATTTCATCTGTCCAAAAGAGGAATCTAATCTATTATTGATGGTCCATCTGTCCAAAATTAAAATTAGATAAATCAAAGAAATTAAAGCAAATATAGATCAGCATGAGTTACAGTCTTCTTATGTGAACAGTTAGTCCGCTGGAAAAGCAGAAAGAAGATTACATGAAGTAGAAAACATTGGATACTTATTTTCACTTTTTTGATAATTTGCTTGAATTTTCTGCAGTTGCTACTCCAAAACAAATTAGAGAGCTCATGAAAGTTGATGGTCTCACTAATGATGAAGTCAAAAGCCATCTTCAGGTAATGACTTAATAAGTTAATATCACTATCATGGAATTGTCTACTATTTAAATCAAATACTTGCTTGCAGAGAACAATTTGTTTTTTTTATAATACTTTGCTATTTAAGTTGAAGGTTTTTACTAAAAGAAGAAAATTTTCTGTATAAAGTCCATGCACAAAAGTTTCTTTCATTATCTACTTACCCTATCAAATGTCTTCTCATCAACTCAAGATATAATTCTATTGTCTATTTCAGAAATATCGGTTGCACAACAGAAGGGCGCCAAATGCTATTTCCACTGCCAATGGGACCCACCCGATGGGCCTGATGGATGCCTTATTGGGGACATCTAGTGAGCATGGCACGGCCTCGTCCCAGCAAAGCATCTCCCAATCGGAATCCCCAAAAGACCCGCACCAGTTTGCTGCCTCTGGTCGCACAGTCTCCACCACCACTGCTGGTGACAGCTGTGAGGAAGAGGATATCAGATCTGAGAGCTATAACTGGAAATAAAGAGAGAACTTTATTTAAAAAAATTGAACAAAATTGCTAATGATTATAGATATCATCTTTCTTTTTTTCCTTTCTTTGGAAATGGAATAAGTTAGTAAGTGGGTGTATTTCAGTATAGAGGTAAATTATACTGTCATGAGGGAGTTTTTTTTTCCTGAGGCATTAGTCTGTTAGCTTATGCATAAAATTTTGGGGTAGAGTGGCAATTTTCCCCTCATGGCATACCTTATAGTATTTTTTTAATATTTATAGTTATATGTCAAAAATAAGTACTTAACTGAACTAAGTTTGAATTTCAACTTCTTTTTTTTCGATTCTAGTGTTGTGTACTCCTGTTATTCTTTGAATTTTTCTGTTTAATTTTCTCCAATGTTGAGAAAATATATAAAATTGCCTAAAGGATATATGATTTATCTCCTTGAATGTACCGTTTAATTTGCACAAACCAGTGTTTGATGATGCTATGCTATAAATCATCAGACGGTTTGTACTGCAGAGTAGGGTGCTATTTTTATTTGGGGGGAACAAAACTAATGGCAGATATGGAGCAGTTAACCAAAGGAATGAATTTGTATTTCAGAAACATAGAACTTTTTTTTTTCCTCCCCCTTCTTCTGTCAGCATTGTCCAATTTAAAATGAAATCATATCTGAAATGTCTCCTGAATAACATTGTCGACCAGATATAAAAATGGAACGGTCTAAAAAAAAAAAAATACATATATTGTCCTACTTTCCTGTGAAGAATAACAACAGATACGGACCAACTAACAAAACACTAAAGGGTGCGTTTGGATCGTTGGAAGAAAGAAGAAGAAGAAGGAAGAAGAAGAAAAAAAATTATAAACAATCCAAACTCTTCACAAAGTTACACACTTTCCAATACTTCTTCCCACTTCTTCCCTTCTTCCCTTCTTCCCACACCTATCCAAACGCACCCAAAGAGTGGTCACCACCGTTTGGTAAGCACTTGCCAAAATTACCTTGAGATAACCATAGGCAATATACCATGTTTTTGTGGCACTATATACTTTACCTTTCACCAACTGATTTCCTACTTTTAGTAATAACAGCCCCAATTTTTTGCAGTTGATAACGTATAGTTTGACATAATTTTTTTTTTTTTTTTTGCAATTAACTATCGCGCTGATGTATAAAATTGGATAGAGCATTTCGTAGGATCTTTATTTTGGAGCATAGAGCCTTGTGGTTTATGAATTTAAATAGTCGCACATTGGGTTTGACACAAATTTAACATGTGGATAGAGGCCAAAGCATTATAGAATAGGTAAAGGGAATCACACGATACATTAACTTTTTAAGGCTCCATTTGGATAGGTGTGGGAAGAAGGGAAGAAGTATTAGAAAGTGTGTAACTTTGTGAAGAATTTGAATTGTTTATAATTTTTTTTCTTCTCTTCTTTCTTCTTCCTACTTCTTCTCAACCATCCAAACGGAGGCTAAGAGCAACTGCTTCATGCATAAAATATTGCAATGTCATTATATGATTCTGTGGATGTAAATTAATATGGACCAAATGATGATCACTTTACCAAATTCCCTTTTGTAAAGATAATTTAGATTTTTTTTTTCGTGCTCTCCATGACAGCTAACGCATGGAGAGAAAGAAATTAATGATACATCCCCTCTTTTTATCGGTGTTAAACTCATATAGCACTTTGCTTTCTCTCTTTTCATTCTACATTTCTTCATTGACTTTACTTTCTTTGTTTGGTTAGCAGTTTTCACTTGTCTTGTTTCCTCTCTCTCGAACTCTCTTTAATTTTTCATCCACTATCTTGTTAATATTTAATATATAATTATGTGCTAAGTGTCCCGTCGTACCCGTAACCTAATTTTCTATAACCACCACATGTACCCGGGAGGTTAGTGCTAAGGAGTTTAGTTACAATTTGGTTCTACTAATATAACTAAAGGGTTCGATTTTCATATAGTTTCTTTTATATACCGATGCTATTTTTTTTTTCTTTTTTGTAAATGCTGGTGAAATGTGTGTCGTTTCTACTAAGGTAGGTACAAAACTAATTTAGTGGACGATATAATGTAGTGTTCTATATGTTTCATAGAAAGACTACGTTGTAAACATTAAATACTTAATTAAATGTAGTGATCTCAGTCATTAAATTGGCACATTAGATTGCACCCTTTAGTGATAATACACTCGTATATATGATAACATTTCTGTGATGGACATAAGTGTGTTATTTTCCTCTCTATTTCCACATAAGATTTTTGTGAGAAAGAAAAAGAGATAAGAGAAAGGGAGACATGGTCTAGGCCGATATCCTGGAAGCTATAATAAAAAATGTTGGAATTTAGAGGTGGAAACAGTTGTTGAAATATCAATTCCAAGCGAGCCGCTCGATCTGGACGCACTTTTTGGTGTTCAGATGCTTATACCTTTATATTATCTCTGTACTATTCATTTTCTAGATGGTACATAGACACTCTTTCAGTTTAGACAGGTAGAGAATAGCGGGAGAGAGATCCACTTCTCTCTTACTTGTTTAATCAGTAGGAGCACTCTATGGAGAGTGAAACACAACAATCTATGAGAGAGATTGCCGTGTATCAGTCCGTCTAGCACCGTGTCTGTGGATAGTGTGTGGAAGAACTCGACTTTAATCGTGGTTGTTGTCCACTAGTGTATGAAGTCGGTGGTCGTGAAGATGAGGAATGGCTTGGCGTGCCACGCCGTGAAAGAAATCACAAGAGGTCTTGAAAAATCGATTTCCGCCGCGGTATGATTTATTATCCAAGATTTTCAAACAAAGACAAAGGAAAAACATCGATTTAGTAGTGTCATTTCTGTTTTGAGAAGGCGACAACTACTCCAATCAACAATCAGGTATCGACCATAACTAGAGGTAACTTTAAGATTTTGAAAATTTTTGTGTCATCCCTGATTGAGGTTTTTTTAGAGATGTATGTTCTGTAGTCTTACATTTTGTTTTGAGGCTGGAATAGTTTAGTTGTAAAATAATAAATTATTTTGGCAATCTTGACAGTAATAAAAAATAGTTCTAAATTCGTATGTCTGCATTGAATATTGTACATGAAAAATGAATGAATGTAAATTTACAATTTATCCGGCAGCGATTCAATTTTAATGAATTTCAATGAAATATCAAAGGATATTTAAATCACATAAAATTTAATACGCCACTAATATCTATGAGGTCAATAATCTGTCTAACTTTTTCTATATTTTATTTTTTTTATTTAAAATAAAAATATTGTCAAAATAATATATTAGTTATAGATCTCGTCCTTTAAAATATAGCATACAGTCAATAGTAATTGGAGGAATTTGTAAAATCTAGCATGCATTTCGTTTACGTTGCAACATCCACCGCAGGCTGGCAGCAATATGTTTCATACATAGTCCATTTGTTCATTTACATATCTCTTGTAAGTAACAAGTAATTAATGATACAAATTAATTATTTAAGACAACAACGTGTGACACCATAAATTTCATATTTCACTGTTGCACTACTAGATCTATACATATATCGATCATGATAGGAATCGACCTTTCTGACAGGGGACTGATAGCGTCGGATAATTGAGAGAAATCTTTTTAGCATAATTACTTCACAAAGTAATTGAGAGAAATCTTTTTTATCATAATCTTTCTGACAGTAGTTATTAAACGTTACAAGATGAAGTACTTGTACCGTTGTAACTTGTGTACGGTTTCACCAAACTGCCGTACATGAAATTAGTTGAAACATGGGCCTTTATAGGCCTGGCTAAGATCGGCCTGTAAGAAGAAGTCTGTACGCTAAAAGGCCTTAATCAGGTACAGGGTTTGTAATAGAGTAATGACAAGGTAAACTTTGGTTTTCAAGGGAATAATCTCAAACAGCCTGTATCCTGTCAAGAAACAAAAAATGAATTGTGGAAACAGTTGACTAGTTGTGTATAAACAACTACTTCCATGCTTTACTGAACATGATTTGATAGTAGATTCGCACTTCAAGAATAATTGTTATCGAAGCTATCATCATCTCATTCCATGAGCTTGCATCAAAGGACAGATGCCTCTTGCTTGGCAGTAATAACCAATTTTTACTAGCAAGTTTACGTCTAAATTCTTAAAACGAACAGTACTATAAAATGCTATATTTCTTTCTTATATTATATCTGAAATGCTGAATGAAATCAGGTGCTTATTTAGCATATAGGCCATGACCTGCTCTAATTGAACAATTAGTTTAATTTGGTCAAAAGAAGCATCAGATACGTGAGTGGCATTATATGACAAAAAGAGCGTTTGTAAGATGTAAGATATATTATCTGAAGAATTCCATGAGATAATAATCCAAGCGAAACCTGGGCACTTTCGGCTAAAGAATCTAAAACCAAAACTGCTGGCTGTTTGTAAGTTTTTGAGAATGGCCTGTATGGCTGTGATTGAGGTTAGGAACAAATAAATTAAATAAATAAGGAAAGGAAATTCCTAAATAAAGATTATTTTATTAATGGCCACCAAATCGAGCTTTTATTCTGTGCGTATATATCTCTATCTCTACTCCTTATAAATACACGGGTCTAAAAGTATTACACGCTAGATCTAGCGTGTATCCACTTGTTTGTGACGTTAAATCGATTTGATCTGTGGTTAGATATCAATCGCTAGACGAAACAATAATATGTTTTACTTTTTTATCTAATAAGAAAACAAATTGAGCAACATATATTACCTGTATCGATAATAGATTAATTCAGCAACATGTCGAAAAAAAAAAAGAAATGAAAGGGATCACTAATTCATTTGCAACAGATCATGGATGAATTGTTGTGGTGTTGTAATCCAACTCAACTCGCTAGGAAATTTTAAATTACCTAAGCATTAAAAAAAATTATCAAAGAAGTAATTAATGAAAAAAATCGATCGGCAATGCTCTAGTGTTGGTGCACTGTATACAATATCGACATTCGATACCGGTAGGTTGGATTGATGGGTTAATGCAAGATGGACGCCAAATTATACCCTTCCTATTTATAGTTTTTTAAAAATTTATGCATGCAATTTAGTATAATTTGATATTTTTTAAGTCATCAATAAGACAATAAGTGTTAATAAAAATATTTTATATTATCTATTGCCATCAACGTTAAATTAATTCTATAATTCTTTTTGAATAAGCTGGTAAGCTATCATTTATTGCATATATATTGGATAGCATGCATATATGTAGTTTCCACTTACCGTGCCTGTTTATAATCGCTATTTAATTGATAAAGTTCATAATTCTTTTCATTAACTAGTTCTCTAAATATATTCTTTAAAGTTTATTATCACAGCGACAAAATTTCTGTGGGAAAAATAAGAACAAATTTCAATTAGAATTTACTAAATAGGCAGGAAACCAAAGATTTTTATTCAATAGATAATAGAGAAATTAAACAACGCCTTGAATAACTCAAATAGAAAAGCCATCGATCACAAATTACTACCCCAAAACTGGAACTTAAACATAAATAAATGCCGCAGATCGTTATGACTTATTTGATGGTCGTGGGAACTGGGAGCAGAGTTACATCTCATTCTTGATAGCAACAACGAGGTGATCATAAGACTCAGACCAGGCTTCCTTCAACTCCTCAGACCACATGTACGGCACCGCCTCCTTGATCGTCTCCAGCAGCGCAAACTTCAGCACCTCAAAGTGCACATCAGCAACGCCGGCCTTGAAATGAACTGAGGCTAAGTGCTGCACTGATGTGTTGGCACCTACATTCACCCTTCCAGTCTTTCTAAGTTGAGTAGCCGCCTCACAGGTCTATATCATCATTATCAATTCATAACAAAGTATTACTACAATTAGTTATTAGAATCAATTAAGGAAAATGCACTATGCAGTAATTAAATGGTTAACTTGCGTAATAAAATTATTATCAGTGCAACTTAGTGAAATTAATATTGAGCTTACAATTTAATTAGCAGGGACAAGTACTGTTGATGTCATAAATAAAGAAAATTCATATATCACAATTATGTACCATAACAAAGACACCCATAGCATGAGCCTTCAGCTTGGGATTTTTATCCAAAGGCAGATTAGAGTCGCGCAAAAAAGAGAACCTCTTTGCTGCTGATGGGATTATCTCAAAGAGCCTATAACACATTTGGAAAAAAGTTAATATATAATATCGTACCAGACTCCAAAAGCAGTACTTGACCCATAAATATTTCAACTAAATGCTGGTGATATATTGAATATTACCTCAAGAAAAATTTCAGCGCAAAAGTTGGGGCATCATCCTTCATCTCATTCCATGAGTTCACAACAAGGGCCTCTTGTTTGGCAGTGATAACCATTTTTGCTAATGTTTAATAGCTTTTGAGAAAGGATTAAAATTAAGCAGCAGTAACCTTTTGCTTGGATACTTGGAGTCTCTTTGATTTCGGTGCTTTTATAGGCAAAAAAGTCAATCAAAACATGTTATGTTATTCAAATCACTGATGGGCTGATGGGAATTGAAACCATGACTTTGTAGGTGGAAAGCATTAGTAACACAAGTTTATCTGATTTTTGTCAAAACTCTAATAAAACCAGCTAGTAACCAATAATCCAAAACCAAATCCAGTGGTTGTTTGAAGGTTTTGTATGTGACTGGATAGATTCATATCTTTGTAGGGCATTGAATATACAAGTACATCTAGACGTGGGAGGAAACAGGATGGCAAATGACAACCTTAATTAAAACAAAAGTAATTTTTGATAGAGAGTTGATGTCCTCTTTGACGTTGAAGAATCTATAGAATATATTGAACTTTTTCTTTACGAATAATAGAAAATGATTATTCTGGTAGCAATCAATTAATTTTGTATCACAGTGTAGTGTTTTTTTTTTTCAGAACAAGATGCCAGCCGGCATTTGGCTGGGTCATAAACCAGGAATTAGCAGTACAAACCATGACATGTTTTGGTTCAATTTGTTAGCTCTGTATTATATGGTTTTCTATATGTGGAAATGGTAATTCAATTGAGAACATCTTTTGACCATCTTCCAAATGCTAAGCCAATAATATTGCAGTTTATATTAATCCACATATAGAAAACCATAATACCAGCTCATCATGAAGGATAAAAAAAACCCAAAAATTTATCAGAGTGCCTCTGCTAATTCCTGCTGGATGAACAGGTCAAATACCAGATCGATGGCAGTTTGGGCTCAGAAATACAGAACAATTAGTTTGCAATTAGTGTTTCTAATTAAAAAAATAAGAAGTGTGCTCTCCATACTACAATTTGCAATTATTGTTTTCTAATAGAAGCTAAGAAATGTGCTCTCAATACTTCAACTAATAATTAATTGATAACTTTTATCACTTATTTTTCCATTATATTGTTTAAACTTTCACGTTATTTTCTCATTTTCGTTTGAACAAGCTGGTAAGTGGTAAGCTATCACTTATTGGATAACAAATATGCAGTTTCACATCTCGTGCATGTACATAGCTACTATTTAATTGATAAAGGTCCAATAATATATATATGTTTTTTCTGCATGTAGATGAAACTTTGATGCATCTAATTGGAAGGTGCAGTGGCACTTCGCAAGTTCTGTAGTTCCACAGAAAATATCCTAACAATATGCGAACTTACAAAGTAACATGACTGCTCAATTTTTTTTTTGCTGAGAAAACCATACTTTATTTCCGACATTGTCTTGTGATATATAGTTTGGCAATTTCATGCAGCACCTTGACATTTGTTGCATTCAGAGCAAAATTTAACAACATAGGAAAACATTTACTAAACAAAATTTACTATATAGACGAAATTTCTTTGGAAACAGAAAGGAGAGCAACATTTATGTAGAATTTACTAAATAGACGGTATAACCAAATACTCTTATTCGATATGAAAGATACAAATGCCTCAAGTAACTCAAAGAGAAAACATATCTCAAATTACTACACCAAAACAGGAACTTAAACATAAAGCAAATGACATATGTCGCTACAACAAATTTGATGCTTGTGGGAAGCAAGTTACATCTCATTCTTGATAGCTAAAACAAGGTGATCATAAGATTCAGACCATGCTTCCTTCAGCTCTTCCGACCAAAGGTACGGCACTGCTTCCTTGATTGTTTCGAGAAGGGCAAATTTCAGAACCTGAAATAAGTAAACGGACAAAAGGTTGCACACACTAAATTTCAGTTCCTTCTTTTGTCAATTTGTTTTAATAGATTATTAAATACTTTCAGAACTTATAAATAGGAAAAATTCATACCTCAAAATGCACATCAGCAATACCAGCCTTGAAATGAACTGATGCCAAGTGCTTTACAGATGTGTTGGCTCCCACATCGACCTTTCCAGTCTTTCTCAGCTGAGTAGCTGCTTCACATGTCTACGATCAAATTTTACAACAATTAGTTATAGTAATTGATTACTAATCTATACATTATCAAGCATCACAGTAATATTGCTTAAGATGGCTATTTATGTATACCATCACGAACACGCCCATAGCATGAGCCTTGAGCTTTGGATTTTTCTCAAGGGGCAAACTGGAATCACGTCGGAAGGAAAACCGCTTTGCTGCTGATGGAATAATTTCAAATAGCCTGTAACGGTGGAAATTATAAATGTAAGCACGAGAAAATTAAAGTATGGTACTATTACACAAATTAAAATGGTGAAAAGGAATAGAACGATGTTAAGAAACCTCAAGAAAAATTTAAGAGCAAAAGTTGGCGCATCATCCTTCATCTCGTTCCATGAGTTCACAACAAGAGCCTCCTGTTTTGCTGTGATAACCATTTTTCTTTGTTTTGTTAAACTGATCCAAAAACTCTGCAAATTTTGTTTCACTCTCTGCGCGTGTGTACAATTGCTTATGTTTGGTATGAAAAGCTAATGAGAGCAATCCACTTATATACACGTCCTGGTAAGGGCATAATGGGAACTAATTAAATTGGTCAAAATCCTGACCCAAGTACGTGTGGAGCAGTACAATATCCAAAATGGAGAGGAAGTGCTCCATAAGACATAAGCCTTCTAAATTTGGTTATTAATTATGGATGTGGTATTATGTATTACAGGCCTATACTAAGACCAATCCCAGGGGCGATAACAGATTCCCAGATAATTCTATATTTCTGTATATGCATTGCCTTTTGAAAAACAACAACTTAGTTCTCTCTCGTGTATGCTACCTTAGTTCTCACGACTTAAGAGCTCATATACCTAGCCAATAAAATTTAGTACCTAGCTAGCCAATAAAATTTAGTTTGGTCTGTCATTTTAGCCGGATAACCTGAAGATTGCATTCAATTTTTCTATTCAAAATTTGTGATCAGATCTGACTTGATAATAAATACAGGGTTTTTTTTTTCATTTGAAATTAGCGGCCTTCTAGAAGTACCATTATAATGTAACAATTTCTCATGGGCAGGAAAGATACCTTAGGGGTCGTTTGGATGCGTCCCAAATTCCGGGAATAAGCAATTCCGGGCATAAATTTTAATATAAACAATCCAAACTCTTCACAAAGTAACACACTTTCTAATAAATTTATGCCTAGGAATAGCAAATTCCCCCAATTCCTAAGCGATCCAAACGCACCCTTAAGGATTATTGCAATCTAGTAGTTCTCATTAGAAATATACCGAAGTATCTAAGGGTGCGTTTGGATCGTTGGAAGAAAGAAGAAGAAGAAAGAAGAAGAAGAAAAAAAATTATAAACAATCCAAACTCTTTACAAAGTTACACACTTCCCAATACTTCTTCCCACTTCTTTCCTTCTTCCCTTCTTCCCACACCTATCCAAACGGAGCATAAGAGATTAACTACTGTGGAAAAATTATAACAAAGTATTCCTTTTAGATGCAATGTTGTGTTACTAATGCTGAAAATTTATAAAGAGATAAATCTCTTATTATTAGCAGTAAAATAGAAATTTAATATTTTTTGCAGAAATATTATACTGGATTTATAATCCAACATTGTTTTGTTTGTCATTACTGGTTAATCAAGGATTTGCAGAAAAACAGGAAGATAAAAGATAGCGACTTTACTTTACTGCTTCGGCAACACTTCTTTTTTTCTCGGATTACTTTTTTGAATTTTTAATAATACTGTATCTATTATAGTTAAAATCTTTGTACACATGAATGATTAACGTCCATATATATCAAGTACACCACATGAATTTTTAGGAGCGGAGGGGCAGGGCGGAGCTAGAATTACACCATGATGGAACTGAGGTCTAAGAGCTCAAGGAACCGATATCTGAGAGTCTGAAATCTATACTTTAGATAGGCATAAAGAGTAGACTGGAAAGTACATCAAGATATTCTTTATCATCCAAAGCACATTTGGCTTCCATATATTATATAATAAAAAAAAATAAGAGAGAATCGATAGATAATTTACCAATTGGATGAGAACAGCTATTATAACTGCCATCGCTAAGTAAACCATCGCTGCCATCGCTGTTGTATGTTACAAATATTCAGTTTAATAATAAGAAGTGTTCAGTTAAATGCGTCAGAGTCAAAGTCGCGCGTGGGTCAAGAGGTGCGCTAGGAGGCAGGGGTAGAGTCGAAAAAAATTTAATTTGAACCGGATCGGTTCATGACCCCTTCTAATTTTTTTATTTGTTTTTTGTTTGGTTTGTGACCCTTTTGCTTGGTTTTTTTATACAAGTTATATTTCGTGTTGCAACTAACTAAACATTTATATTTAAATAACTGAACATTTGTACTTATTAAACTGAACATTCGTACTTACTAAACTAAACGTTTATACTTAATAAAATAAACATGTTTGCTCCTAACATTTATATTTTCTGTGCAACAAACTGAACATTTATACTCAATTAACAGAACATTTGTACTTATTCAACTGAACTTTTTGGGAAAAAACAAAATAAAATAAACACAGTGAACATAACGAACACTTATAAAACAGTGAACAATCAAAAAATACTTCATTTCTAGGAATCTTTTCTACAGTACTCCTGATGACGTCAGGGTTTTTCTTTGTTGTGTTGTCTATTGAAACGATCTGAATCATCGGATCAAAATTTGACATCGATCTATCCGTCATCTGCTTCGATCTTTCCGTCGTTCCTCTTTATTCTCTTTTCTCTCCTTTCTTCGAGCTCTCTCTCTCTTGACAAAACACGGAAAAAAAAAAAGAAAAACGACGGCGACCTCTCTGGCTCTCTCTCGCCCCTCTTTAGTGTGCATGCATTTTTTTTCCTTCTTCATGGTACATCACTCGCTATGGTCTCTGTGTGAGAGAGAGACGGAGACAGCAATCATCAATTCCTTCACTCCGTCCCAATTTGTGCCACTGTGAATGTTTTAGTGTTTTAGCTCCTAATTTCTTGGCGAGTCACACCACTCTAGAGGTGTCAACAATATTTTGTCCAGTTTCATTGACTCTCTTTTAGAATTATTTTTTCCCCTCCCTTTTGATTTTCGAAACAGTTCCTTTGATGCCCAAAGTTACTCTACTAATGCTTCTGGTAAATATTTTTATAATGAAAATAATTAGTGTTCCTTTTGACCTCCACAATATTTGCGTGACCGTATTGTTTACTTTTTTTATATTGAGGTGTATTTTTATCCTAAATTTTATTGTTTTTTTTTCTTTCTTCATAATTGTACCAAGGAGTAGCCTTTCTGGAAGTACAGAGCTTCTGGGACTTGCAGATCACAATTTATCGACCATTGACGGCACAAACACTCATTTATGTCAATCAGGTTAGCTTATAAAATAATTATTATAAATATGTTATTGAATTATTTGGTCACGGTAAATAGAGGAAATATTTTATTTATTGAATTAATCTTATTTGTTTTATCTTATTGAATTTTTGTTCGATCATGAATGATGCCTAACTTTTGACTGGGCCATAAAAACAAAAAAGGTGTAAGCTTTATATGTGATGATTGTAGTTTTCATTTTCTCAGATGAACGTTTCGCATCTTGCATTAATAACCCTGCAATGCATAGTTTTTGGGTATTTCAATTCCTTTTTAGACCTAAGAAGAATGAGGTAGCATTCATGAGGACAGGGAGTCCAACATGTTTCCCGAGCTGATTTGATACCAGACAATATTCGGGTATGCAACATTGTAGTATGATGCTCTTTTCCTTTTCTGCACTGTATCTGGTACATTTTTTGCTATTTCAGGATGTTTTAATCTCATTTTTGTTTTCTAAATTTTATTTCAGGTTCGTTCTACTCCGTCCTCTCTGAATCACAGGGATATTTTAATCGTCGACAAAACAAATCAAAGATATTTGAATTCAATCCTCACACTTTGTAAGTGAGAGCCAAAGCTCTTGGAGAGTCATGCAATACATCATTATAGGTACCATGCAATTTGTACTTGCATTATAAACATTCAGCTCTAGGTGCATGTACAATTTGTTTAAATAATTAGTGCTTGTATGAAGCAATTTGATACAATAGATATTCAGGTAATCTGCCATCTATAAAAGATATCCATGTATTGAGCAGCTGATCTTATTACAAAGGAGGCAAGGGACAAAAAGACTACAGTTGTTCTTAATTTGAGGTACTACTTAGTCGCATGTTTAGATTTTATTTGATTTTTTTTAACTTTGTAGTTTACTGATTTATGTTAACTTCATACTAATGAACTTAATACTTCATACTAATGAACTTGATACCACATGTTCAGCTCTCTTTACGTGAGTACTATTATAGAAATTAATTAAAGAACAACATTGCTGAGACTTGAATATGTTTTTGTACTGCACAAGCAATAAACTTTTTAGGATGCTAACAAGATGTCATCAGACGATATTCATGTATTTATTAGGCTTTTAGGGTATGTATCTGTGAGTTTTTTTCATTTGTTTTTCTTTTTCATCTATTATTTCATATTACTTAGAAAACTGATTGAGCACCGTTATGTTTATTCTTTCTTACAGAATTGATGGTCTCTCTGAAAGGTTTTAAGTAAATAAGTTGTGATTTGGGTAATTTTGTAGGAAGGACTGCAAACAGAAAAATATAAGCAGTTGTGCTGGATGAGACGTTTCTGTGATTACTTAGCAGGTAATGAAATAGAAAATTATACTTATAAAAATTTACCAACATTTTATTATAACGTACTTGCAAATATTTTTTTTTATCCTTTAGTTTTCAATAATTATGCTCTAATGATCGTTCTTAGCACAAAAAAAAAACTTGGATTATATATTTACTAATTGGACACGCTTTTCGTATGTTGAAATGGAGTACTGTTCTAAACCAGCATCGGTCATTCTTCCTGATTGTTAGATTTCCTTACTATTGTTGCTATGAGCTTGGTCTTTCTTTTTTCTATTTGTTTGATCTGTCGTTGACATTTATTAACGAATTCATTAGTATACTTGAGCTATTGTTAATTTTATGTCTAGCACTCTAGCTGTAAATAACAAAAGTGTTGATCTCTTGGGTGCTAATTGCAATTATGTTAGGAATATTGGATCTAATTTAACAAGAAGGCCAAGTTATTAGAAGCTAAGTTAGATTGGTAAAATCAGATTACCTCTATGAACCCCTGAACTAGGTGCTTGAATTCTTTACCTACATTATTCATCTGTGTGGATAAACGTGTTGAAAAGTGTCTCTTCACAATCGCACCTTTTATTTTACTTCAGTTCATCTCTTTCAATTATCATACAAAATCAGCTCAATCGTTTTCATCTGTGGTAAAAAGTTGTGCATGATAATTTTGTTAGCAGCTTAAGAATGACATTCTAATTTAAGCTTTTATGGTCTATAGTCTATAGATTGTGTTTTTTTTTTATTTCTGCTATAAATGGAAAAGCACTATCCAATGGAAGCATCTCATGAATCCATAATTCTTCTGTAGAGGAGGTATACGTGGCTTATTGCTTTTTTTCATTTTGTTTCATTTTGAATATACTACTGTTTATTCTTATTTTATTATTATTATCTATTATGGGAATTAGGTGGCAGAGCTATTAGCTGAGGTGATAGAGTGCTGTTTATTGAATCCTCGGCAACCACGCCCTTTTTTCACATGCTCATTATAGGCTCAATAGAGGAGCAAACAATGTGCTTAATTGATTTACTTGCACAAGGCTCTGTTGATTTCTTGTATTTTATTTTCTTTGAGAAATTCAATTTTTGCCTTATTAAAAAAAAAGAAAATTGGGTGTTGTTTCGATAACCTTAGGGTAATTCTTACGTACATTTGATCCTTTGATTGTCTTGCTAATAAATCAGAGCCAAAATCTGGAACATTATATCAAGTTAGGATGAACTTTATCATGTTACTCCATTGAACATGTGGTTGATTTACCATTTCAGGATTCCATGAGCGTCATTTCTATCTGCCCAGCTATTCCTTGACTATGGTTTATTCTACATGTGAGCTTGCCGATTAGTTTGGTTGAGGTGTTAGAATTTGGTGCTTTTTATTCAATGGTGACGTCTTAATTGTAATTAATATCAATTTTGTTCAAATATTTGTTGAAAGGGAACAACCATATTTAGCTGATTGTGAGTGACTTTTTGAATGTAATTGTAATTTACATCGTCCACAATCAATGGTGGGTAGTAAACTTTTTGATCGCGCGAAGCGCGATATTGTAGCTAGTTCTACTACAAAGTGAACATATAATAACGAAATAAAAAAAATGAATTTCCAAATTATTAGATTTAAGAAAAATGACAATCAAATTGGGCTTTTCTTTTTAAGAAAAATAGTGATCAAACATGGGCTTTTCGTTTAAAAATAACATCACCAACAACGATGCAAAATTATTTTCATAATACAATCTGGTTTGGGCTTTTCGATGTTTCAAGGGAGCCCAACAATTACAGTTATAATAAAATATTTTAAATTTTGGCAAACAAACTACAAATCAGGCTTATGGATTAAAAACATATAGTTTTAAAAGTTGAATATGATTTGTCATGGCAGTTTAAATGCTTTTTATTGTAAATATCATATTCGTCTTAGAAATAGAGTTTAAAATGTTTTGTTCAAGCTTGATTTTGGACTTAGATTGCAGATTTTGTTGGCCATGTCTAATTGCGTCTTTGCATGCTTTACTAAAGAGATTAATCAGTCAATTTTGATAATTATAACACAAAGAAATAATAATGTAGGTCCGTCATTTAAAATTGAAAAGAGTGTTCGAAGAAAACTGGATGTTGTCCAAAGCAACTTCTATAGTATTAAGTAAACTAAAGTGTGATTGCCACGTGTTAGCTTCAGAATGGAAAATGTGGTCCCGACTAAGAAATAACAATAAGGATAGAAGAAGCTGGATCCTTCCAAGTTCAAAGTTAGTTTAACAATAAATAAAACATATTTAATGGTTTCTCTGTGTTTGTTGAAACATTCAACTATGGCGCAGCCGCTGCTAAGTTGTCTAAAAAAAAAAAAAAAAAACTATGGCGCAGAGACGAAGGTTGAAAAATGAAAAAGTGAACTTGGATGGTTCCAGATTGAAACAACAAAATACTTTCGACACTTGTTCTGTCCTTGTCGAAACATTAAATTACTAACACGAATAGTTAATTTGACCTTTAATTCAGTAACAGAGGAGACTGAATTGGAGAGTTGAACAGTTAAAAAATGAACTGTTACAAAATAAGTTTGAAAAAGTCAGAATTTCCATAACTGAGGGGTTCTGGTCAATCTATTTAGAGATTGCTAATTACTGTCCAATTATTTCTTTTGGACAAATCTGCAAGAGATGCACTACATTGGGAGGATAGTGATTTCCTATTTTGATACCGGTTGGATTGGTACATGAATTGTTTCGGCTTTCCATGACCATGAGAGGGACTGCTATTTTGGTGCTTGGGCTGTTCTAAAGGCTTGTATTACTGGGCTGTCTACTGGGTTGGATTTTATTTATTTTTTTTTTCTCTTTTGCAAAACTCTTATCTCAAAAGAATCAGAAACTTAATTTGTGGAATGACAATGTTTCTTTTAATTCACTAACTGTGTTTAGATGAGCCTAGGAATAAGGAAATAGCTTCTTCCTACTTCCAAATTTATTATAAACAATCCAAACTCTTCACAAAATTACATACTTCCCAATACTTCTTCCCCTATTCCTCTTATTCTCACACCATCCAAACAGAGCCTAACAAAGAAAGAAAGAAACAAACAAACAAACAATAAGTAAATAGAAGAACTGGCTGGACGAAGTCTAAGGCTCCGTTTGGATGCATTGAGAATAAGGTAGGAAGAAGGAAGAAGGGAAGAAATTTATTGGGAAGGGGTAAATTTATTGGGAAGTGTGTAACTTTTGTGAAGAGTTTGGATGGTTAGAAATAAATTTATTGGTAAAAAGTGGTTATTCCTTATTTCTTATTCCGGAAAGAAGCCATCCAAACGGAGCCTAAGAGAAGTGACATAAGGTTAGATCTAGAGAGAAATCGGTACTTTAGCCACATTAAAAATTGAGTCACAACTAAGCTTAGGTCAGGAAAGTCAGGTAAGCTACGACCTGTTACGATTCCTCAATGCATAGGAGCGTGTCTCTATATTGCATGATCCCAATTCTATTTTGAATAAATTAATACGGATTGACCTTAAAATTTAAAAAATAGAACAATTACTTGTGGTTGCCAATCTAGCTTCTTAGGAATCTAATGAGTTTTGTTTTAATTAACGTGTGAGACTAAAATAAAAAAGAGTATTAATTCAAATAGAGTTACAATGGTGCTAATATTATGTTATTATTGCGTAAATATTATTGCATTATTTGTAATTATAATGGTCAAAGTACTATAATGGTGATTTCTATACAAATATTGAAATGGAAAAAAATATATATATGTTTCAATTGTAGAACATGAGTAGAATATGTATTGATCTTGGCAATATTTTTTCATTCTCCTGCATCTTGGCAATATTTATCTTGACAAGAAATTAAAACTAACACAAGTTAACGACTATTTCGGAAAACTAATTTCCGGTTGGGTGGGTGGGTAACCTATTTAAAATAGTTGTAACAAAAAATTTGAGTTAGCGACTATCACGAAAACTTTGACTGGCGCTAACCTTGTTAACTAAATTAATGATCCAAACAACCTCAGAAAATCAAATTATTAATTCTAAATATCGTTTTGTTTTAGTTCTCTTTTACGCTGGATTGCCAGTTCCAAAATAGGTTATCCAGTAAAGTCAAATGCAGAATCGTTAGTATACTTAGGCAGATATTAGCATGTGCTCTCAAGTGCTTGTGATCTAGTTTAAGCATGAATTAAACAAATTTAGCATGTGCAAGGGTCGCACGGTCCGGGAGATACCATGGGGTTCCCTTAGTGGGTACATGTAGCTTTGTATATTTGAGTGATCGTTGACTCCAAACTACAAAATCCAAAGCGATTGCCTTGAACTTGAAGCCATGACCCATGAACAAGTCAAAGTTCCAAAATTGAGATTATAAAAAAAAATTGCACATTTGTATGTGGTGATCAGAGAAATGGTTTGGTAGGTGAGAACTTTGCGCCTCTTTCTCAAGTCTCCAATTCAAGCAAATAATCATCCATTTTGTCAACCCACCAAGTCCAACTCATTTAAAATTATAATTTAATTGACAAGTTGGGATTAATTAAATCATGAATAATTAATGATGATAGATGATTAACAGATTCTGAATGGATAAATAAATTAGAAGTATATATTAGATTAAGACGATTTCCGTACATAATTAGTGGGGAGCCTCTCCTTAATTTTATTTTCTCAAAATTGTGTGTATCTATTTTCATGTGCTTTTTGGTGATTGGCTCATTTCTTTTCTTTTCCTTTTTTTTTAATCCCAATTGTATATTTGTATTTAGCAACTAGTTGTCTTATTTTCTTTGCCTCTCTTAAAAAATAAAAATAGAAATAAGTCTGCCGTGCACTTTACCTTCGAGATCAAGAACGTACTATATAATGTGGAAAAATTTAAAAGTTACGGAGTGCTGCCTGAGTTGAAAACAAAACCACCAATAAATTCACTTGAGAAATTCAAGGAAGAATACAAACAACTTGACTTCTTTAACTCCGTTTTGTTCATTGACTTCTATCTTAAGAAAGAAAGAAGGCCACTTCAATCGAAGCTCAAATCGTCACCGCTTGTGAATTCTTCTGTGTATCAAGTCTGGCTACTTTTTTGGACTATTCGAGTTTTCCTTGGTCTATAAAAAAAAGAAAACATATAATTTTTTTTAATAAACAAACACATACTTTTATTTATTTTTTGAGATAAATTGGAGATTAAGTCTCCTAATTTATTTTTAAATTAAATGTCTATGAAAAATCTCAGTCGGATTTCAAACATACGACCTTTCACTTAAGATGCATTATTCTTTGTCACTAGACCAAGAGCTTATTCTCCGTTACTTTTATTTGTTTTTCTAATACTTCTAAATTGGCTTAAGAAGCTATTTTTCTCAAAGAGTTCTGTTATTGTAAAACTTTTTATTTCCTATGGAACATGAGAACAGTACACGACAACATTTATTGTCATTATTTAAGATTTTTATATAGCGACATCCTTTTGTCATAGAGGTATGTATTTGAGAAAATGTGTGAATAGTGCAAGGAATTTCTAATATTGCGTTAAATATCTCAGAACTAACAAAAAAATTTGAAAAATATACTCAAAACATTTAGTTTTTTCTTCCAATGAGTCTCCACATATACTTAATCCACACCAAAAAGTACATATTTGGAAGTATGCAACTAATTGAAAATGTAATCCTACTTGGAATATAAATGATATATTATTGAGCTTTGGAAGTGTTTTCGGAATTGAGTAGTTAGATTAAAAGAAATTTGAAGAGGAATGTATGAATGCTCAACTTCAACAAAACTGCAACAATAAATTAGCGTTGTGGCAACTGTAGATGAGATAAAGTATACAGGACTAACAGGAGAGAGATGAACAATCAATGCTAGTTGGATAAGCTCCGATCCGTACACAAACTTTAGACCATTAATTGCGTCCTATAATTGAATTGAGTCTACAATATCAAATATGGCCACAATTATGGGCTCCCTAGACATTAAGAAATAAGAGAATAAAAGAATAAATTTATTATAAACAATCCAAACTCTTCATAAAGTTACACACTTTTCAATACTTCTTCCTTTATTTCTTTTATTATTCCCACACTATCCAAACGGAGCCGTGTATCATAAAAATATCCTTTTATTAAAAAAATTTTACATGATAAAAAATAAAAACAATAAATTGATAGCATTCACACCACTTCCAAAATTCATGTTCAAAAAAATCAGTCATGATTTCAGAAAAAAATAAAATCCGAAATATTAATTTTATTATTCCCTTTAAATTAAGGATGGTTTATAACTTTATATAGGCTAGTTTGAGCTTTTGCCGCCACCATTGGCTACACGCCTACACGGGTTGGAGGTAAAGTGTTCTGGACCTGGACGGACCCGTTTTAGTAAAATATGCGACCCAAAATCCGATATCCTTTACAGCTGATTTTTAAACTAATTGTGCTTCTTCGTCAAGCCGCGTGGCTGTAAAGCAATCCGACATGACCCGTAAAATTTTACAAGTAAACAACTACTAATAACCAGACCGAAGTACCGAACTGAAAACAAAATTCAATTAAAATAAAAAATCTAATAAAAGGTATACAGTACTAGACCCAGCGAAGAGAGAGAAAGAGAGAAATCCATAGAGAGAAGAGAGAGAGAGAGAGAGAGAGGTCGTCGTCTCTAACCTCCCGACGTCGATTCCCAATGCCCGATCTAGGGTTAGGGTTTCATACCAAACCCTGAACCCAACCCCCTTTTTCACTTCCATACCATGACCTTCTCTCTCCATTCTCACCATGCCTTTTTGGAAACCCAGCACCAAGGTGGCCTCTTCCTCCTCCTCCTCCTCCTCTCCTTCCTCGCCTCAACGCACCATCACCAGTCGTAACCCCTTCACCAGGCCTTCTTCCTCTTCTGCGCTTCAACCTCGCCTGACACGTCAGCGCAACCTCAGGTACCTCGACGATCTCGACGAACGCAGGTACTCCGACGTCTCCGCCGCCTCCACGCCTGGAGCCATCTCGCGCTCTCCGAGCAACCTCGACATAGCTGATGCCCCTGCCAGGTCGTCGTCTTCTCCTCTCCCTCAGCCACTTCCATTGCCCGATGAGGCTGGATCGGGGGCAAATCCGTCAATTCTGGCTTCTCCTCAAAGGGATATAGGTTATTCCAATGGAAGTTGTCGCTTGCCATCTCCCGGGGGTAATATTTTTAAACCAGATGGAGAGGAAGCTGGGGCAGCTAATGGGGTTCAGGAGTACGTATTCTCGCATCTTCGCCTTCTTATTATCTATTATTTTAAAAATAAGATCAATCTCATGGGAAAATATGGTTGCAAAATTACTAAAATATATGTTTTTAGTAGGGTTAGGATCAGTATGGGCTGAATATATAGACATCTCTCTTAAAGGATAATGGGTGCTTTTGTGGTTTCTTACTATATCTGATCCTAATCGATATAAGCAAAGATTACTTAGCTCATTGATATGATTACTGGTTTGTGCGTTTATAATGTCACTGCAACTCAATTGTAAGATTATTCTGTAATTTATCACTCAAATGAAAATAATAACCAACCAAACTTTTTAGTTTTTTCTTTTCATTTCTAATTGATTTATCGCCTCTTTTACTAGAAAAATTTACAAACATGTAATCTGTATTTTCTTCCAGTAGGATCTGCAATCCAAGTAGAAGTCCTGATAGTATTGATCTCTTCTCTACCATGGCATCTAACCAAAACCATAAAAAGCCATCTCATCTACATAACATATCTGAACCATCAGATTTCCGGCTACACATGCCCGTCAATAGTGCACCTGGTAGTGGGTTCACAAGTCCAGTCCACAGCCCAAGAAGACTTAGCAATGTCGACTTCACACAAGGACTCAATATATCTGCAGCTGAGTTTCACATGTTTGGTGAAAATTATGTAAATAGCCCTGAGAGATCACCTAGGTCAAGCCCATTACGGAGCCCAGGGTTGAGGCCAAAGAACCTTAGCGGGCCTCCATCTCCTCTCCATTCAAGTGGGAATGGAGGGATGAACAACGTTCACCGTTTGCCGCTTCCACCTGGGGCGGTTGCTACTGCCTCTTCTTCTTCTTCCTCTTCTTCTCCTTCGAACACTTGTTCGATGGCTGGTCAGTGGCAGAAGGGTCGCCTTATTGGGAGTGGTACTTTTGGAAATGTATTTGAAGCCACCAACCGGTATGTGATTTGCCATTTGCATATTTGAGCTCTAACATTCTGTTTAATTTGAGAGAATGATTAAGTTTAAATTTGGTAATATGTTAGGCATACTGGTGCTTTGTGTGCAATGAAGGAGGTGAATATCATTCCCGAAGATGCCAAATCAATTGAATCTCTAAAACAGCTTGAACTGGTAGGTAGTTGGGTGCTTTTCAGGCATTAAAAATATAATAAATTATTAAATATTGTTTGAGTTCATACATACTGCATTTCATAATTTTTAAATGTATTCTGCAGACAAAAAGTTATTTGTTGCCCAATTTTAAAATATCTTGCAAAAGTTTATGTTTGGTGGTTGCTGGAATATAAATAAAAATAATGAGATACTGTGTATTCAACTTAGCTTTGTGGAATGAATCATCTGAAAGTTGTTTTTTTTTTTCAGGAAATTGGGTTTCTCAGCAAATTTCAGCACCCGAACATTGTGCAATACTACGGCAGTGAAATTGTAAGTTCTTTTCTAGTTCATGCCAGGGTATCTGATCTTTTTCTTTTGGAAACAGTGTTATGATATATCTAATTACTAATTGATTGTTTACTATTTTTTTGAATTATCAAGACAGAAGATAGGTTCTACATATACCTAGAGTATGTTCATCCAGGTTCCATTAACAAGTATGTGCGCCAGCATTATGGGGCCATGACAGAATCAGTCGTTCGAAATTTCACACGTCATATCCTCAATGGACTAGCGTATTTACACAGCAAAAAGATAATGCATAGGTACTTGTTACGTTGCAGATTTCAATCTTTTTACTTTGTCATTTAATGTTTTACTTCTGCACTTCATTGATCTCTTTTTTTCTTTGGATTTGTTGCAGGGATATAAAAGGAGCAAATTTATTAGTAGATGCAAAAGGAGTTGTGAAGCTGGCTGATTTTGGGATGGCCAAGCGTGTGAGTATTTGCACATAACTTCTGAAAACCTTTTATATTTTCTGTAGTTACTCCCTAATGGAAATGCCTCTTTGATTCTATTTGCACTTCACCTAATTTTGAATTTTTGTTCCTCTTTCTTTTGGTAGTTGAGTGAAGCTGCCCCTAACCTTTCCCTAAAGGGGACTCCATATTGGATGGCACCTGAGGTATCTTTATATTATTTTTTTCTTATTTTCATTATGTTACGACTTATTCTGTTAAGTTTCAACTGCGATAGTCATTATTTGTTGACCATGATGCGCAGGTGCTACAGGCGACGTTTGTGAAGGACAATGGGGGTTATGACTTGGCAGTGGATATATGGAGCTTGGGTTGTACCCTTATTGAAATGATTACCGGTAAACCTCCTTGGAGTGGACTTGAAGGGGTATGTTTTTTCTTTTCCAGTAATTCTGTGAATACATAGTACATTTTTTATCCATTGAACTGTTTACATGCTTCTTTGATTATTGTAGTATCTTTTCCCTACTCAGATTACTGTTGCATATGAAGCTATAATCAAGCCTGATTATAGCCAGAGTGAATGCTAATTGTGCAATCAAGCCTTCCACCTCTTTTGATTGTAATTGATATGAATTTTATATAATCCTAGACTAAAGTGGACTTCATTTTTGCAGCCGGCGGCTATGTTTAAAGTATTGCACAAGACTCCACCGATTCCAGAGTTACTATCACCGGAAGGAAAGGATTTTGTACAGAAATGCTTTAGGAGAAATCCTGCAGAGAGGCCTTCCGCAGCTGCTCTACTAGAGCACCCCTTCATCCGCAATACTAGTTACTACAATGCCCATGGTGCAATTTCCCCTGCCATCTCGGCAACAAAGACATCTGTATGCAGTCTCTTCTTGTCTATTTAATTTACTCGATGTTTTTTCTGCAAATATCTTGAAACATGAATCTTTCAATATCCTATGTTGGCAAAAGGAATCAAGTATTTTTATAAATGTGGAAATAAAAGAAATATTTTCATTGGTTTTAATGTCCTCGACTATTTTTATGATAATGCTTACAAGTTACAATTGTGTAGGTAGTTTCCACTGCATTTTGCAAACTTTTCTTTTCCAATAATTCTTCGCAAATCTACATCTGTTTCTTTATTATTATTCTTTCTTATTTTTCTCCTTGGACAGGATACAACATACAGTCCAAGGGAAAGGAAGGCCTCTAAGAGTGACCCATACGTGAAGGGAAAGCAATCATCATGGTATAAATTTCTTAGTCGTCTCAAGTTCATTCGATACTTCTTTCCCTAAATGGGATTTGGACTTATTTTCATTTTTTCTTCTTTATTCTCTTCACACAGTGAATCCTTGACGCACTCGTACCCAAAGTCGCCAGAGCCATCAGCCTCTCATAGCCGACCACACTCCAATCCTGATATTATCCGATACAACTTGTCACCCCAGCATCCATCATATGGTCCATCAACCAATATGAATACAAATTCGAGTCCCATGAATGGTGGTTCTTATAACTTGTCGTCTCAACGTTCAGCCTCTGTTTCATGTACAAATACAAATATGAGTCTCATGAATGGTGGTCCTCAGTATGCCGCATCTAGTGCAAATACAACCATCATGAATGGCACAAACTATTTAACATCAAATGCAAATGCAAGCATAGCTAGTAGTTCGATAGCTGGAAGCTTTCATCCAACTGTGTTACCCCGACCAAAGGAACTCCATAACCCTTAATATGTTGATAATAATTATTAGCTGGACTTGCTTTGATGTTTTTCAGAAAAATTGAAGGGTACAGCGACCCTTCTCTTTTCTGTTAGGCACAATTGCACAGTGTCACCCAACAATTACATTAACCACTGAAGTTAAAAAAAGGAGGTATTATAGAAGAAACACATGGCGGTTACTAAAAATATGGAACTACTATGGGATTGTGCATTGCAAACTAAAAGGTATTATTATGGGTTAATATTTTGTAGTCTGGCCTTTATGGTAAGTTGAACTACAGAAGAGGTCTGAGTAATGCAACGTGCATCCTCCAAAGGAACTGATGAGTTTGTACAGTAGGATAGGATTGTCAGTGCCTTGTTTTCTTGTATTTTAACATTTTTGTATCTTTCATTTATGTGTTATATGTTGTGATTGTTAGGATTAGGAGTTGAATGTAGTTAGGGGAGTTCCTGTAAATGAAGGCATTCACATCTCTTTTACTTCCTATTGTTGTTGTTGTTGTCAGTGATAGTAGTAACTGTGTTGTTCCAATATTGTTTGTTGCAACTGAATAAATGAAATTAATTATTTGTGGTCGAGATAAAATAAGTGATTCTGCTGGTCATATTGTGGGCAAATATTCAAATTTGTTGGATATAATGCTGCATTCAAGAGTTCTCTAATTGCCAAGTATTTTAAATCTTAACATTTTTAGCCCACGCTGTGACTAAATACTGCAACATCAAATTTGTACTATTAGAATCAGGCTGCGTGTGTACAAATAAGTATTTGTAACGAAATTATTCAACCGTGGGATTTATTTTTTTTTTTATCTATGATCATTTCTTCTAAAAATTATCAGTATTATCTTGAGATATTCCACGTAGGAACGAACATTTAAATCATAATCATAAGCCCGTATGTTTGTGTGCACGCCCGCATTCAGCGAACTCTTATTCAATTTCAGATATAGAATTATACTGCAGAAAGATCAGAACAAATGCATATTGTAGGCAACAAAACTTTATATACAAGACAACGAGTACTATTGCGCAAATACATCTCATATGAAGAAAATCTAAAAAATGAAACGTGACCAGTTAACAATGCTTAAAAAAAATTAGTACAACAATGCCTGCAAGAGCAGAAAAAGACCTAATGAGCATAGCCAAGAACCCAAGACTAAGTATTATAATTTAAAGCGACGTTCAGTCTTGGCCCTTGTGCTTTTGAAGATAAGTAATTTCAAGATTTGTATACACTATACACACAGTCAGCAATAAGCTTCAACTTTTCATGAATGCAGGCGGCACAAATGGAAAGGAGTTATTGAGGTGTGTGATAATCATAATATAAACATAATAATGTACCTTTTACATACAATCTGGGACATGATTAGTGGAATTAGTTGAGATGTTATTGAATACTGCAATTCAGACACTTTCCTCCAGCAACAAAGCCTCAAGTTCTTCGCGACGTCTCTCCAGTTCCTTAAACAGATATAGGTGACAAAACATGGTCAGTTAAAAGTAAATTATATTTCTTTGATAAAAGTACCGTATTATGGTTTCATATGCTTAGTTTTTCAATTTTAGCTTGCAAACAAGGAATATTTTGTACACCTCAAGATCCTTGACAGCTTGTTCCCTTGAAACTTCCTTCTTCTCCCTTTGTCGTTTCACAAACTGGATACATAGTACTCCCTGTATAACACATGCAACCATTAAGTATATATATGGATACTGAATCCAATCCAATAATCACAGATTCATGTTAAACAATCTTACAGATATAACATAGATGAGACCGCAACCAAGAAGAAGATAACTGGCAATCTCCTGTAGCAAAATCAGATCCTGTCTTTCCACATTTGGAAAAGCTCTTGTCATCACTGCCACACTAGAATACCATATAAGTAGAGATTACTAGCTGACAGATATGTTCTAATTTTAATATCATACAGTATCTCTTTAAATAAAATGCATCTTTCAATCGAGAGAACAGAATTACAATAGATTGTACTTACAATATCTGAAGCATGCCTCTACCAGCCCAGTATTCCAGTACCTGGTTTGAAATAGGAATTAAGATTCATAAACACAGGCCAAGTTGATTTACATTTTGAAATCAGTTGGACACCCCTGCAAAGCCACCCAAATATTGCAAAACCCCTGCTATCACTATTTTATAACTCGGAAATCAGTTCTTAGCTATACATAGATCTTTGTATATCTATTATCTGAAACTCTGCCAGGGTTTCAATGTTTGATCAAAGAAAACCCAACGAATACTTACTTGAAAGGGAAAATCAAGGCATAAGAATGAATGTAAAGAGTCATGAGGTATTGAGGATACTTTATCAGTGGTATGGCAGCATAAAGGTATTCATGAATCATGATATTTTTAGTTTCACAGGGTTACTAGTTTGCATAAGAGCCCTTCTAATTTTCCTATTTAGAAAGACAACTCCGATTTGCAAACAGGCCCAAAAAAAACTTAGGAGTTCCATGACTAGGTGTCTAGGTTGCTATATCAATTTTGCATAGTGGTCATTTCAACTATACCAAGGACCTAACTGCAAACTAATCCTAAAATTTGAGTTTTGTAGTGATTACAAAGTGCAAATCCAAACCTAACTTGCAAAATCCTTTTCATTGAAGTTAACAAGTTCATTACGTAATTGCAACAAAAGATCTAGCTTTTCTTGTAGACTCATAAACATCAAAAAAAAAAAACAGAATGAAGTTCTGTTTGATAACAAATTTTAAAGAGCTTGTACCAAAAGTTTAGTACTAGAAAAGAAAACTATATAAATTAAACCTCACCTTAGAAAATTTGAAAATGAAGCTCCATTCAGTCTCAGCTACAGCCACGAAGAATGCGATCACCACCGCATAACACCGAAAAATCCCACCAAATATCTGAACAAACAAAACAATAAATCTCAGAATTAGAAGTGTAATAAAAAAAAATCAAAGTAAAAAGACAAATAAATGGAGTGATTAATTACGTACATCTTTGGCGTTGGAGAAGCATCGGACGGCGGAGAGAACGTTAACGGCGACACAAAGGAGCGCCGTGATGGCCGTGACGAGGCTGAAGCACCGACAAGCTATCAGAAACGGGTCGGATCTACACCGGATCCGGGTGGAGGAGGAAACACGGACCGGCGGCGGCTGCGAGGTCTCTCCAGGCTCCACTTCTGTCGCCATACATGTGACGGGTCGGATCAATTGCTGATTTCAGTGATTTGGTTTTTAAGTTCTTTTTTTAGCAAGAAAAGAAAAGGAGTATGTGTCATGTGAGGTTTTGTTCGCCTTGCATCCGACGAAGGCGGGAGAATGGATGGATAGATACGTTGCTTACCTACTCGTCTTATGCACGCCTGTAAAGCTGAATCAGGACCCATACATTTAATAAGTTTTACATTTATAAATGCTTTCTTTTCTCCTAGTTTTTTTTATTTAATATATCTAAAACTTAGAAATTAACAAACAAAAAATAAAATATAATAATGCATGTCATTTATAAATTCATCTAGTGATGCAAGGTTAAAATTTCATTTTCCTTTAAAACAGAATTTGAAAATGTGCCTATTATTTTTTTTAGTTTCTGTCAAATACAAAATTGAATTTGAAAATGTGCCTATTAAATTTGATTTCAGTCTTTTAAATTCTGAATTTATTTCTTATTTTTGTAGATACTTAATTTGAAACTTAAAGATTATTGAATGAAACAGATCCGTGCCTCTTACAGAGGGTATCACCAAAGCCCATAAATTAGGAGAGGGAGATAAATTTTTATTAGAAAAGCTTGGTAGATGCTACCAAATTGCGGAGAGGGAGTCAGGGAGATAGATGAAAGAGCTAATTCATTGTTTTTTAGCCATTTGATCATTAGGTTAATTTCAAATGGAAGGCTTAGATGAGAACAGATCCCTATAAAATTTATAGCGAATTCTAGTATCACAAAACTTTTTTGTATTATCAAATGCCACAATAACTTCAAACATTGGGTGTAAATCACTAATCTATCTCTCTATTTTTTTTTCTTTTACAAGAGATGGTTCCATGTAAAGTTTTATAAAATTTATTTCTTATGAAAAAAAATTATCCCCTCATACGACATGCAATCTGAGCCATCCAATTTATCGTTGATCGATCAATCTGAATATATGCTAGAAATTTACCATTCTTAATTAAAAGCCATGACTGCATTCGCTTTTAATTAAATATATTTTTTGGTTAAATATATTAAAATACTTGTACCAATCATTATTTAATTTAAATATTTAATATATTTAGAAATCTAAGGTAGATATATTTGGAAGTCTAAGGTAGTTCATGCCTAATCTATAGAAAAAAAATTATCCCCGCATACGACATGCAATATGAGCCCTCCAATTTTCGTTGATCGATCAATCTGAATATTTTCTAGAAGTTTACTCTTCTTAATTAAAAGTCGTGACTGCATTGACTTTTAATTAAAAATAGTTGTACAAATCATCTAAGATAGTTTTTTTTATATATAAAGTAAATATAAAATAGATATATATTCTTTATATATTGATAGATTTAGCCATCAAAATTTATGAAATGGCGGATGAAGCTGCCTCCCCTCATCTAGTATAAAATAGAGATAGTGGCATTTAATTACAGCAAAATGTTAATGGCATGAAACCTCCCACATCTTATATAAATAAAAAACCGGACAGCTAGAACGATTATTAAAACCATCTCATCCCACTCCAGCGTTTGTTCTTCTTTCCTCTCCCTTCCACCCACGTCTTTCCTTCCTTTTCTATTCGCGTGCGGAAAAATATTCAATTTAGGAAGTATAAATGTTCAGTTTTATTAAATACAAATGCTCAGTTTAGTAAGTATAAATGAGACAGAGAAGAAAAAAGAAAGAGTAATGGAAGTTAGAGTGACAGATGCGCTAAAATAGAAAGGACGTTGGAGTGTCTTTCAATTTTTTCAGTCTAGTAAGCATAAATGTTTAGTTCATTCAGTATATATGTTTATTTCAGACAATTCTAGTGAGCATTTTAATTATTTCTAGATTAATTCAAAGTCATTTCATCACAATAAACTACATTTAAACTCTTTATAGTGTCTAGAATATGATTCATATCTTATTTCATAAAAAAAAAATTGGATTATACATAGCAATTACGTATATAAAGTGCAAATAATTAAATTTTGAGTATCATTTCAGAATTTCAATCGTTTCTGCATTCACTCTAAGTCATTTCCTCACAATAATCTATATTTAAACACTTTACACTATATAGAATATTATTCATATCTTATTTATTAAAAAAGATTGGATTATACATAGTAATTACGCATATAAAGTGTAAATAATGCAATTCGGAGTGTCAATTGAGGATTTCAATGGTTTCTGCAATCATTCTAAGTCATTTCATCATAATAATCTGCATTTAAACTCTATATTCTGTCCAGACTAAGATTCAGATCTTGTTTATTAAAAAAGATTGGATTATACATAGTAATTACGCATATAAAATGTAAACAAGGCAATTCTAAGAATCATTTGAGCATTTCAATAGTTTCTGAATTAATTCTAAATCATTTCATCACAGTAATCTATATTTAAACTCTTTATACTGTCCAAACTAAGATTAAGATATTGTTTATTCAAAAAGATTGGATTATAAATAGTAATTGCGCACATCAAGTGTAAATAATATAATCCTGAGTATCATTTAAACATTTCAATCATTTCTGAAATCATTCTAAGTCATTTCATGACAATAATCTACGTTTAAACTTTCATACAGTCTTAAATACGATTCATATCTTATTTATTAAAAAAAATTGGATTATACATAGTAATTAAGCATATAAAGTGTAAATAATATAATTCTAAGTATCATTTGAGTATTTCAATAATTTCTGGATTCATCCTAAGTCATTTAATCCCAATAATCTGCATTTAAACTCTTTATACTGTCTAGAATAAGATCCATATCTTGTTATTCAAACTGATTGGATTATACATAGAAATTATGAATTTAAAGTGCAAATAATGATATTTTGAGTATCATTTGAGCATTTCAATCGTTTCATCAAAATAATCAACATATAAACTCTTTAATTGGTCTACAATATGATTGATATCTTATTTATTCAAAAAGATTGGATTATACAAAGTAATTACCTATATAAAGGCAGAATAATACAATTCTGAGTGTCATTTAAACATTTCAATCTTTTCTGAATTCGTTCAAAGTTATTTCATCACAATAATCTACGTTTAAACTTTTATACTGTCATAAATATGATTCATATCTTATTTATTCAAAAAGATTGGACTAAGTAGTAATTACGCATATAAAGTGCAAATAATGCAATTCTGAGTATCATTTGAGTATTTCAATCGTTTCTGGAATCATCCTTAGTCATTGAATCCAAATAATTTACATTTAAATTCTTTATATTATGTAGAATAAAATTCATATCTTATTTATTCAAAAAATTGGGTTATACAAAGTAATTACGCATGTAAATTTCAAATAATGTATTTTTAAGTTTCATTTGAGCATTTCAATTGTTCCAGCATTCATTATAAGTTATTTAATCATAATAATCTATATTTAAACTCTTTATACTGTCTAGAATATGATTCATATCTTATTTATCCAAACAGATGGGATTATACATAGTAATTACGAATATAAAGGGCAAATAATGCACTTCTGAGTTTCATTTGAGCATTTACATCGTTTCTGCATTAATTCTAAGTTATTTAATCACAATAATCTACATTTAAAGTTTTATACTGTCTATAATAAGATCGATATCTTATTTATTCAAAAAGATTGCATTGTACAAAGAAATTATGCATATAAGTGCAAATAATGCAATTTTGAGTATCATTTGATCATTTCAATCGTTTATGCATTCATTATAAGTCATTTCACCACAATAATCAGCATTTAAACTCTTTATATCATCTTGAATAAAATTGATATCATATTTATTCAAAAAGATTGGATTATACAAAGTAATTACGCATATAAAATGCAAATAATGCAATTATGAGTGTCATTTGAGAATTTCAATTGTTTAATCATTCATTCTAAATTTCTAATTCATTTCATCACAATAATCTAGATTAAACTCATTATATTATATAGAATAAGATTGATATCTGATATATTCAAGGAGATTGGATTATACATATTAATCACGCATATAATATAATTTTGAGTATCATTTGAGCATTTCAATCGTTCCTTGATTCATTCTCAGTAATTTTATCACAATAATGTACATTTAAACTCTTTATACTGTCCAGAATATGATTCATATCTTATTTATTCAAAAAATTGTATTACAAATAGTAATTATGCATATAAATTGCAAACAAAACACTTGTGAGTGTCATTTGAGCATTTCAATTGTTTCTGCATTCATCCTAATTCATTTCATCACAATAATCTACAATTAAACTCATTATATTGTATAGAATATTTTTGATATCTGATATATTCAAAGAGATTGAATTACACATATTAAATACGAATATAAAGTGCAAATAATGCAATTCTGAGTATAATTTGAACATTTCAATTGTTTCTGCATTCATTCGAATTCATTTCACCACAATAATCTACATTTGAACTATTTATACAGTCTAAAATTTGATTCATCTCTTATTTATTAAAAAAATATTGGATTATACATAGTAATTACGCATATAAATTGAAAATAATGCAATTTTGAGTATCATCTGAGCATTTCAATCGTTTCTGAATTCATTCTGTGTCATTTTATCACAATAATCAACATTTAAACTCTTTATCCTTTCTAGAATATGATTCATATCTTATTTATTCCAAAATATTGGATAATAGAAAGTAATTATGCATATAAAGTGCAAATAATGCAATTCTGAGTATCATCTGAGCATTTCAATCATTTCAGTATTCATTTTAAGTCATTTCATCAAAATAATCAACAGTTAAACTCTTTATACAGTCTAGAATAATATTTATATCTTGTTTATTCAAAAAGATTAGATTATACAAAGTGTCATGCATATAAAGCACAAATAATGTAATTATGAGTGTCATTTGAGCATTTCAATCCTTACTGCATTCATTCTATGTCATTTCATCTGAATAATCTACATTAATACTCTTTATACTGTAAAGAATAAGTTTCATATCATATTTATTCATAAATATTGGATTATACATAGGAATCACGCATATAAAGCGCAAATAATGCAATTATGAGTGTTGTTTGAGCATTTTAATTGTTTCTGCATTCATTCTAATTAATTTCATAACAATTTTCTTCATTTAAACTAATAAAATAAGATTGATATTTGATATATTCAAAGATATTGGATTATACGTATTAATTACGCATATATATTGCAAATAATGTAATTCTGAGTATCATTTGAGCTTTTCAATAGTTACTTGATTCATTCTAAGTAATTTTATCACAATAATATACAATTAAACTCTTTATACTGTCTAGAATATGATTCATATCTTATTTATTCAAAAAAAGTGTATTATATATATAGTAATTATGCATATAAGTTGCAAATAAAACACTTATGAGTGTCATTTGAGCATTTCAATCGTTTCTGGATACATTCTCAATCATTTCATCACAATAATTTAAATTTAAAATCTTTATACTGTCAAGAATATGATTCATATCTTATTATATTCAAAAAGATTGGAGTATACATAGTAATTACGCATATAAAGTGACGATAATGCAATTCTGAGTATCATTTGAGCATTTCAATTATCTCTGCATTCATTCTAATTCATTTCATCACAGTTATCTTCATTTAAACTCATTATATTGTATAGACTTAGGTTGATATCTGATATATTCAAAGAGATTGAATTACACATATTAATTACGAAAGTAAAGTGCAAATAATGCAATTCTGAGTATCATTTGAGCATTTAAATCGTTTCTTCATTCATTCTAAGTAATTTTATCACAATAATGTATATTTAAACTCTTTATACTGTCAAGAATATGATTCATATCTTATTTATTCGAAAATATTGGATTATACACAGTAATTACGCATATAAATTGTAAATAATACACTTCTGAGTGTTGTTTGAGCATTTTAATTGTTTCGGGATACATTCTAAATCATTTCATCACAATAATCTAAATTTTAGTTCTCTATGCTGTCTAGAATAAGATTCATATCTTATTGATTCAACAATATTAGATTATACATAGTAATTACGCTTATAAAATGACAATAATGCAATTCTGAGTATCATTTGAGTATTTCAATTGTTTCTGCATTCATTCTAATTCAATTCATCACAATAATCTACATTTAAACTCTTTATACAGTCTAAAATTTGATTCATATCTTATTTATTAAAAAATATTGGATTATACATAGTAATTACGTATATAAATTCAAAATAATGCAATTCCGAGTATCATCTGAGCATTTCAATTGTTTCTGAATTCATTCTAAGTCTTTTTATCACAATAATCTACATTTAAACTCTTTATCCTTTCTAGAATATGATTCATATCTTATTTATTCCAAAATATTGGATAATAGAAAGTAATTATGCATATAAAGTGCAAATACTGCAATTCTCAGTATGATTTAAGCATTTCAATCGTTTCAGTATTCATTTTAAGTCATTTCATCAAAATAATCTACAGTTAAACTCTTTATACAGTCTAGAATAAGATTTATATCTTGTTTATTTGAAAAGATTAGATTATACAAAGGAATCATGCATATAAAGCAAAAATAATGTAATTATGAGTGTATTTCAATCTTCTGCGTTCATTCTATGTCATTTCATCTGAATAATTTACATTAATACTCTTAATGTATAGAATAAGTTTCATATCATATTTATTCGTACATATTGGATTATACATAGGAATCACGCATATAAAGCACAAATAATGCAATTATGTGTGTTGTTTGAGTATTTTAATTGTTTCTGCATTCATTCTAATTCATTCATCACAGTTATCTTCATTTAAACTCATTATATTGTATAGAATAAGATTGATATCTGATATATTCAAGGAGATTGGATTATAGATATTAATTACGCATATAATATAATTCTTAGTATCATTTGAGCATTTCAATCGTTCCTGGATTCATTCTAAGTAATTTTATCACAATAATGTACATTTAAACTCTTTATACTGTCTAGAATATGATTCTTATTTATTCAAAAAATTGTATTACACATAGTAATTATGCATATAAATTTCAAACAAAACACTTCTGACTGTCATTTGAGCATTTCAATTGTTTATGCTTTCATTCGAATTCATTTCATCACAATAATCTGGATTTAAACTCATTATATTGTATAGAATATTTTTGATATCTGATATATCCAAATAGATTGAATTGCACATATTAATTACGAATATAAAGTGCAAATAATGCAATTCTAAGTATAATTTAAACATTTCAAATGTTTCTGCATTCATTCTAATTAATTTCATCACAATAATCTACATTTGAACTCTTTATATACAGTCTAAAATTTTATTCATATCTTATTTATTAAAAAAATATTGGATTATACATAGTAATTTCGCATATAAATTGAAAATAATGCAATTCTGAGTATCATCTGCGCATTCAATTGTTTCTGAATTCATTTTAAGTCACTTCATCAAAATAATCAACAGTTAAACTCTTTATACAGTGTAGAATAAAATTTATATCTTGTTTATTCAAAAAGATTAGATTATACAAAGAATCATGCATCTAAATCGCAAATAATGTAATTATGAGTGTCATTTAAGCATTTCAATCTTTTCTGCATTCATTCTCTGTCATTTCATCTGAATAATCTACATTAATACTCTTTATACTGTAAAGAATAAGTTTCATATCATATTTATTCGTAAGTATTGGATTATACATAGGAATCACGCATATAAAACGCAAATAATGCAATTATGAGTGTTGTTTGAGCATTTTAATTGTTTCTGCATTAATTCTAAATAATTTCATCACAATTGTCTTCATTTTAACTAATAAAATAAGATTGATATTTGATATATTCAAAGATATTGGATTATGCATATTAATTACGCATATATATTGCAAATAATGTAATTCTGTGTATCATTTGAGCTTTTCAATCGTTCCTGGATTCATTCTAAGTAGTTTTATCACAATAATGTACAATTAAACTCTTTATACTGTGTAGAATATGATTCATATTATATTTATTCAAAAAGATTGTATTATATACATAGTAATTATGCATATAAATTGCAAATAAAACACTTCTGAGTGTCATTTGAGCATTTCAATTGTTTCTAGATACATTCTCAATCATTTCATCACAATAATCTACATTCAAAATCTTTATTCTGTCGAGAATATGATTCATATCTTATTTATTCAAAAAGATTGGACTATACATAGTAATTATGCATATAAAGTGACGATAATGCAATTCTGAGTATCATTTGAGCATTTCAATTGTTTCTGCATTCATTCTAATTCATTTCATCACAATAATCTACATTTAAACTCATTATATTGTATAGAATAAGGTTGATATCTGATATATTCAAAGAGATTGAATTACACAGATTAATTACGAATATAAAGTGCAAATAAGCATTTAAATCGTTTCTTTCATTCATTCTAAGTAATTTTATCGCAATAATGTACATTTAAACTCTTTATGCTGTCAAGAATATGATTCATATCTTTTTTATTAAATAATATTGGATTATACATAGTAATTACGCATATAAATTGTAAATAATACACTTCTGAGTGTCGTTTGAGCATTTTAATTGTTTCGGTATACATTCTAAATCATTTCATCACAATAATCTAAATTTAAGATCTTTATACTGTCTAGAATAAGATTCATATCTTATTTATTCAACAATATTGGATTATACATAGTAATTACGCATATAAAATGACAATAATGCAATTCTGAGTATCATTTGAGTATTTCAATTGGTTCTGCATTCATTCTAATTCAGTTCATCACAATAATCTACATTTAAACTTTTATACAGTCTAAAATTTGATTCATATCTTATTTATTAAAAAATATTGGATTATACATAGTAATTACGCATATAAATTCAAAATAATGCAATTCTGAGTATCATCTTAGTATTTCAATCGTTTCTGAATTCATTCTAAGTCATTTTATCACAATAATCTACATTTAAACTCTTTATCCTTTCTAGAATATGATTCATATCTTATTTATTCCAAAATATTGGAGAATAGAAAGTAATTCTTATGTATATAAAGTGCAAATAATGCAATTCTCTGTATCATTTAAGCATTTCAATCGTTTCAGTATTCATTTTAAGTCAATTCATCAAAATAGTCTACAGTTGAACTCTTTATACATTCTAGAATAAGATTTATATCTTGTTTATTCGAAAAGATTAGATTATACAAAGAAATCAAGCATATAAAGCACAAATAATGTAATTATGAGTGTCATTTGAGCATTTCAATCGTTTCTGCATTCATTCTTTGTCATTTCATCTGAATAATCTACATTAATACTCTTTATACTGTATAGAATAAGTTTCATATCATATTTGTTCGTAAATACTGGATTATACAAAGGAATCACGCATGTAAAGCGCAAATTATGAGTGTTCTTTGAGCATTTTAATTGTTTTGGCATTCATTCTAATTCATTTCATCACATTTATCTTCATTTAAACTCATTATATTGTATAGAATAAGATTGATATCTGATATATTCAAGGAGATTGGATTATACATATTAATTACGCATATAATATAATTCTTAGTATCATTTGAGCATTTCAATCATTCCTTGATTCATTCTATGTAATTTTATCACAATAATGTACATTTAAACTCTTTATACTGTCTAGAATATGATTCATATCTTATTTATTCAAAAAATTGTATTACACATAGTAATTATGCATATAAATTGCAAACAAAACACTTCTGACTGTTATTCGAGCATTTCAATTGTTTATGCTTTCATTCTAATTCATTTCATCACAATAATCTACATTCAAACTCATTATATTGTATAGAATAATTTTGATATCTTATATATTCAAAGAGATTGAATTACACATATTAATTACGAATATAAAGTGCAAATAATGCAATTCTGAGTATAATTTAAACATTTAAATTGTTTCTGCATTCATTCTAATTCATTTCAACACAATAATCTACATTTGAACTCTTTATACAGTCTAAAATTTTATTCATATCTTATTTATTAAAAAAATATTGGATTTAATTACGCATATAAATTGAAAATAATGCAATTGTGAGTATCATCTGAGCATTTCAATCGTTTCTGAATTCATTTTAAGTCACTTCATCAAAATAATCAACAGTTAAACTCTTTATACAGTCTAGAATAAGATTTATATCTTGTTTATTCAAAAAGATTAGATTATACAAAGAATCTTGCATATAAATCGCAAATAATGTAACTATGAGTGTCATTTGAGCATTTCAATCATTTCTGCATTTATTCTATGTCATTTCATCTGAATAATCTACATTAATATTCTTTATACTGTAAAGAATAAGTTTCACATCATATTTATTCGTAAATATTGCATTATACATAGGAATCACGCATATAAAACGCAAATAATGCAATTATGAGTGTTGTTTGAGCATTTTAATTGTTTCTGCATTAATTCTAATTAATTTCAACACAATTGTCTTCATTTTAACTAATAAAATAAGATTGATATTTGATATATTCAAAGAGATTGAATTACACATATTAATTACGAATATAAAGTGCAAATAATGCAATTGTGAGTATAATTTAAACATTTCAATTGTTTCTGCATTCATTTTAATTCATTTCATCACAATAATCTACATTTGAACTCTTTATACAGTCTAAAATTTTATTCATATCTTATTTATTAAAAAAATATTGGATTATACATAGTAATTACGCATATAAATTGAAAATAATGCAATTCTGAGTATCATCTGAGCATTTCAATCGTTTCTGAATTCATTTTAAGTCACTTCATTAAAAATCAACAGTTAAACTCTTTTTACAGTCTAGAATAAGATTTATATCTTGTTTCTTAAAAAAGATTAGATTATACAAAGAATCATGCATATAAATCGTAAATAATGTAATTATGAGTGTCATTTGAGCATTTCAATCGTTTCTGCATTCATTCTATGTCATTTCATCTGAATAATCTACATTAATACTCTTTATACTGTAAAGAATATGTTTCATATCATATTTATTCGTAAAATATTGGATTATACATAGGAATCACGCATATAAAACGCAAATAATGCAATTATGAGTGTTGTTTGAGCATTTTAATTGTTTCTGCATTAATTCTAATTAATTTCATCACAATTGTCTTCATTTTAACTAATAAAATAAGATTGATATTTGATATATTCAAAGATATTGGATTATGCATATTAATTACGCATATATATTGCAAATAATGTAATTCTGTGTATCATTTGAGCTTTTCAATTGTTCCTGGATTCATTCTAAGTAGTTTTATCATAATAATGTACAATTAAACTCTTTATACTGTGTAGAATATCATTCATATCATATTTATTCAAAAAGATTGTATTATATACATAGTAATTATGCATATAAATTGCAAATAAAGCACTTCTGAGTGTCATTTGAGCATTTCAATTGTTTCTAGATACATTCTCAATCATTTCATCACAATAATCTACATTCAAAATCTTTATACTGTCGAGAATATGATTCATATCTTATTTATTCAAAAAGATTGGACTATACATAGTAATTACGCATATAAAGTGACGATAATGCAATTCTGAGCATCATTTGAGCATTTCAATTGTTTCTGCATTCATTCTTATTCATTTCATCACAATAATCTTCATTTAAAACTCATTATGTTGTATAGAATAAGGTTGATATCTGATATATTCAAAGAGATTGAATTACACATATTAATTACGAATATAAAATGCAAATAATGCAATTCTGAGTATCATTAGAGCATTTAAATCGTTTCTTCATTCATTCTAAGTAATTTAATCAGAATAATGTACATTTAAACTCTTTATACTGTCAACAATATGATTCATATATTTTTTATTCGAAAATATTGGATTATACATAGTAATTACGCATATAAATTGTAAATAATACACTTCTGAGTGTCGTTTGAGCATTTTAATTGTTCCGGTATACATTCTAAATCATTTCATCGCAATAATCTAACTTTATACTGTCTAGAATAAGATTCATATCATATTTATTCAACAATATTGGATTATACATAGTAATTACGCATATGAAATAACAATAATGCAATTCTGAGTATCATTTGAGTATTTCAATTGTTTCTGCATTCATTCTAACTGAGTTAATCACAATAATCAACATTTAAACTTTTTATACAGTCTAAAATTTGAATCATATTTTATTTATTAAAAATTATTGGATTATACATAGTAATTACGCATATAAATTCAAAATAATGCAATTCTAAGTATCATCTGAGCATTTCAATCGTTTCTGAATTCATTCTAAGTCATTTTATCACAATAATCTACATTTAAACTCTTTATCCTTTCTAGAATATGATTCATATCTTATTTATGCCGAAATATTGGATAATAGAAAGTAATTATGCATATAAAGTGCAAATAATGCAATTCTCAGTATCATTTAAGCATTTCAATCATTTCTGCATTGATTCTATGTCATTTCATCTGAATAATCTTCATTAATACTCTTTATACTGTATAGAATAAGTTTCATATCATATTTATTCGTAAATATTGGATTGTACATAGGAATCACGCATATAAAGCGCAAATAATGCAATTATGAGTGTTGTTTGAGCATTTTAATTGTTTCTGCATTCATTCTAATTCATTTCATCACTGTTATCTTCATTTAAACTCACTATATTATATAGAATAAGATTGATATCTGATATATTCATGGATATTGGAGTATACATATTAATTACGCATATAATATAATTCTTAGTATCATTTGAGCATTTCAATCTTTCCTTGATTCATTCTAAATAATTTTGTCACAATAATGTACATTTAAACTCTTTATACTCTCTAGAATATGATTCATATCTTATTTATTCCAAAAATTGTATTACACATAGTAATTATGCATATAGGGTGTGTTTGGTATCAAGTTGAATAAGCCTTATTCCGAATAAGGCTTATTCGGGATGAAACCAAACGCACCCGGAATAAGCCTTATTCGGAATAAGAACTTATTCAACCCCTTATTCTAATTCCATCATATTGGTGGAATTAGAATAAGGGGTTGAATAAGGCTTATTCAGAATGTCATTTGAGCATTTCAATTGTTTATGCTTTCATTCTAATTCATTTCATCACAATAATCTACATTTAAACTCATTATGTTGTATAGAATAATTTTTATATATGATATATTCAAAGAGATTGAATTACACATATTAATTACGAATATAAAGTGCAAATAATCTGAGTATAATTTAAGCATTTCAAATGTTTCTGCATTCATTCTAATTCATTTCATCACAATAATCTATATTTTAACTCTTTATACAGTCTAAAATTTTATTCATATCTTATTTATTAAAAAAATATTAGATTATACATAGTAATTACGCATATAAATTGAAAATAATGCAATTCTGAGTATCATCTGAGCATTTCAATCGTTTCTGAATTCATTTTAAGTCACTTCATCAAAATAATCAACAGTTAAACTCTTTATACAGTCTAGAATAAGATTTATATCTTGTTTATTCAAAAAGATTAGATTATACAAAGAATCATGCATATAAATCGCAAATAATGTAACTATGAGTGTCATTTGAGCATTTCAATCGTTTCTGCATTCATTCTATGTCATTTCATATGAATAATCTACATTAATATTCTTTATACTGTAAAGAATAAGTTTCACATCATATTTATTCGTAAATATTGGATTATACATAGGAATCACGCATATAAAATGCAAATAATGCAATTATGAGTGTTGTTTGAGCATTTTAATTGTTTCTGCATTAATTATAATTAATTTCATCACAATTGTCTTCATTTTAACTAATAAAATAAGATTGATATTTGATATATTCAAAGATATTGGATTATGCATATTAAATACGCATATATATTGGAAATAATGTAATTCTGAGTATCATTTGAGCTTTTCAATCGTTCCTCGATTCATTCTATGTAGTTTTATTTCAATAATGTACAATTAAACTCTTTATACTGTGTAGAATATGATTCATATCATATTTATTCAAAAAGATTGTATTATATACATAGTAATTATGCATATAAATTGCAAATAAAACACTTCTTAGTGTCATTTCAGCATTTCAATTGTTTCTAGATACATTCTCAATCATTTCATCACAATAATCTACATTTAAAATTTTTATACTGTCGAGAATATGATTCATATCTTATTTATTCAAAAAGATTGGACTATACATAGTAATTACGCATATAAAGTGACGATAATGCAATTCTGAGTATCATTTGAGCATTTCAATTGTGTCTGCATTCATTCTTATTCATTTCATCACAATAATCTACATTTAAAACTCATTATGTTGTATAGAATAAGGTTGATATCTGATATATTCAAAGAGATTGAATTACACATTTTAATTACGAATATAAAATGCAAATAATGCAATTCTGAGTATCATTCTAGCATTTAAATCGTTTCTTCATTCATTCTAAGTAATTTAATCACAATAATGTACATTTAAACTCTTTATACTGTCAACAATATGATTCATATCTTTTTTATTCGAAAATATTGGATTATACATAGTAATTACGCATATAAATTGTAAATAATACACTTCTGGGTGTCGTTTGAGCATTTTAATTGTTTCGGTATACATTCTAAATCATTTCATCGCAATAATTTAAATTAAAGTTCTTTATACTGTCTAGAATAAGATTGATATCTTATTTATTCAACAATATTGGATTATACATAGTAATTATGCATATAAAATGACAATAATGTAATTTTGAGTATCATTTGAGTATTTCAATTTTTTCTGCATTCATTCTAATTCAGTTCATCACAATAATCTACATTTAAACTCTTTATACAGTCTAAAATTTGATTCATATCTTATTTATTAAAAAATATTAGATTACACATAGTAATTACGCATATAAATTCAAAATAATGCAATTCTGAGTATCATCTGAGCATTTCAATCATTTCTGAATTCATTCTAAGTCATTTTATCTCAATAATCTACATTTAAACTCTTTATCCTTTCTAGAATATGATTCATATCTCATTTATGCCAAAATATTGGATGATAGAAAGTAATTAAGCATATAAAGTGCAAATAATGCAATTCTCAGTATCATTAAAGCATTTCAATCGTTTCAGCATTCGTTTTAAGTTATTTCATCAAAATAATCTACAGTTAAACTCTTTATACAGTCTAGAATAAGATTTATATCTTGTTTATTCGAAAAGATTAGATTATACAAAGGAATCATGCATATAAAGCGCAAATAATGTAATTATGAGTGTCATTTGAGCATTTCAATCGTTTCTGCATTCATTCTATGTCATTTCATCAGAATAATCTTCATCAATACTCTTTATACTGTATAGAATAAGTTTCATATCATATTTTTTAGTAAATATTGGATTATACAAAGGAATCACGCATATAAAGCGCAAATAATGCAATTATGAGTGTTGTTTGAGCATTTTAATTGCTTCTGCATTCATTCTAATTCATTTCATCACCGTTATCTTCATTTAAACTCACTATATTATATAGAATAAGATTGATATCTGATATATTCATGGAGATTGGAGTATACATATTAATTACGCATATAATATAATTCTTAGTATCATTTGAGCATTTCAATATTTCGTTGATTCATTCTAAGTAATTTTATCACAATAATGTACATTTAAACTCTTTATACTCTCTAGAATATGATTCATATCTTATTTATTCCAAAAATTGTATTACACATAGTAATTATGCATATAAATTGCAAACAAAACACTTCTGACTGTCATTTGAGCATTTCAATTGTTTATGCTTTCATTCTAATTCATTTCATCACAATAATCTACATTTAAACTCATTATGTTGTATAGAATATTTTTTATATCTGATATATTAAAGAGATTGAATTACACATATTAATTACGAATATAAAGTGCAAATAATGCAATTCTGAGTATAATTTAAACATTTCAATTGTTTCTGCATTCATTCTAATTTATTTCATCATAATAATCTACATTTGAACTCTTTATACAGTCTAAAATTTGAGTCATATCTTATTTATTAAAAAATATTGGATTATACATAGTAATTAGGCATATAAATTGAAAATAATGCAACTCTGAGTATCATCTGAGCATTTCAATCGTTTCAGAATTCATTTTAAGTCATTTCATCAAAATAATCAACAGTTAAACTCTTTATACAGTCTATAATAAGATTTATATCTTGTTTATTCAAAAAAATTAGATTATACAAAGAATCATGCATATAAATCGCAAATAATGTAATTATGAGTGTCATTTGAGCATTTCAATCGTTTCTGCATTCATTCTATGTCATTTCATCTGAATAATCTACATTAATACTCTTTATACTGTATAGAATAAGTTTTATATCATATTTGTTCGTAAATACTGGATTATACATTGGAATCGCGCATGTAAAGCGCAAATTATGAGTGTTCTTTGAGCATTTTAATTGTTTTGGCATTCATTCTAATTCATTTCATCACATTTATCTTCATTTAAACTCATTATATTGTATAGAATAAGATTGATATTTGATATATTCAAAAATATTAGATTATATATTTTAATTACGCATATATATTGCAAATATTGTAATTCTGAGTATCATTTGAGCATTTAAATTGTTTCTTGATTAATTCTAAGTAACTTTATTACAATAATGTACAATTAAACTCTTTATACTGTCAAAATTATGATTCATATGTTATTTATTTAAAAATATTGGATTATACAGAGTAATTACGCATATAAATTGCAAATAATACACTTCTGAGTGTCGTTTGAGCATTTTAATCTTTTCAGGATACATTCTAAATCATTTCATCACAATAATCTAAATTTAAGTTCTTTATACTGTCTAGAATAAGATCCATTCTTATTTTTTCAAAAAGATTGTATTATACATAGTAATTACGCATATAAAATGACAATAATGCAATTCTGAGTATCATTTGAGCATTTCAATCATTTCTGCATTCATTTTAATTCATTTCATCACAATAATGTACATTTATACTCTTTGTACAGTTTAAAATTTAATTCATATCTTATTTATTAAAAAATATTGGATTATACATAGTAATTACGCATATAAATTGAAAATAATGCAATTCTTAGTATCATCTGAGCATTTCAATCGTTTCTGAATTCATTCTAAGTCATTTTATCACAATAATCTACATGTCAACTCTTAAATCCTTTCTAGAATATGATTCATATCTTATTTATTCCAAAATATTAGATTATAGAAAGTAATTATGCATATAAAGTGCAAATAATGCAATTCTGAGTATCATTTAAGCATTTCAATCGTTTGTGCATTTTAAGAGAGTATCATTTGAGCATATCAATCGTTTCTTGGTTCATTCCATGTCATTTTATCAAAATAATTTACATTTAAACTTTATATACTCTCTAGAATATGATTCATATTTTATTTATTCAAAAATATTAGATTATACATAGTAATTACGCATATAAATTGCAAATAATTCACTTCTGAGCGTCATTTGAGCATTTCAATCGTTTCTTGATACATTCTAAATCATTTCATCACAATATTCTACATTTAAACTCTTTATACTGTCCAGAATAAGATTCATATCATATTTATTCAAAAAGATTGGATTACACATTGTAATTACGCATATAAAGTGACGATAATGCAATTCTGAGTATCATTTGAGCATTTCAATTGTTTCTGTATTCATTCTAATTCAATCTATCAAAATAATATACATTTAAACTCTATATACTGTCTAGAATATGATTCATATCTTATTTATTTCAAAAGATTGTATTATACAATGTAATTACGCATATAAAATGACAATAATGCAATTATGTGTATCATTTGAGCATTTCAAATGTCTCTTGATTCATTCTAAGTTATTTTATCACAATAATATATATTCAAACTCTTTATACTGTCTAGAATATGATTCATATCTTATTTATTAAAAAAGATTGGATTATACATATAATTACGCTTATAAAATAACAATAATGCAATTCTGAGTATCATTTGAGCATTTCAATTGTTTCTGCATTCATTCTAATTTGTTTCATCACAATAATCTACATTTAAACTCTTTATATTGTATAAAATAAGTTTCATATCATATTTATTCAAATGATACTCAGAATTGCATTATTTGCACTTTAGATTCGTAATTAATATGTGTAATTCAATCTCTTTAAATATATCAGATATCACCCTTATTCTATACAATATAATGAGTTTAAATGTAGATTATTGCGATGAAATGAAGTAGAATGAATGCAGAAACAGCTGAAATGCTCAAATGCTGTTCAAGATTGGATTGTACAGGAGTCCTCGATTTGTTTAAAGTTTTGTTAGGGCCTTTTTCTGTTTTTTTAAGTTTGAGTGCTTTGTTTTTTGCTTTTCTTTCTTTTTCTGGATAGCCACTATCCAGTTTATCTAAAAAAAACTGTTGTGCAGGCGATAATTTCATTACAACAGAAACTTGAAAAAGCATTCAGAAATTTTTTAGAAACATTATATTTTCCATAAGTCGAGCTTGTTTAATCTAGCCCACAAATATTGGCAATTATGCTCGGGAAATAAATCAATTGTATCAGCGGCCAGTCTAGCTAGCTACAGGTTGCAAGTTGCAACTCTTGAATTGGAATCTAATCTCAATTCTGGAGGATATACCAGTATATTGGCTGTGTTGTTCCTCATTTGGATCTGCCTAGCTAATATTGCAACATGCAAAAAAAAATTAGGGATAATGTTAATATTGTTTAAAATTAGCACTACTGTAATGATAATATTCTCAAATTCCAAATATTCCAGGGTATAGCCTTAAAAAAAAAAAATTTCCAGGGCATAGCTCTGTTTCAAATATGTTTTTATTTATGCGATCGAGCTTACAAGTTTGATCTCTGTTATTCTAGTTTCTCATCACTCAACAATATATTAATCGCACAAGAAATCAATTGTGATGCTTCAGGCTGATTAACTACTGTAGGGACTTCAGTCTTAAACAATCTAGGAGTCCTTTATATAAGGTTTATGGTACGTTAAGAAATGATGTAGGAAACTAGGAATCTTCCTAAATATTTTTCTTTGAGAAATGCTAGTGTGAGTGTCGAATGTATTGGACGAATGGGTCCGTCAAGAATGATCATTCCCACGATTCAAATTCCAAATGACCGATCCAAATATTTCAATATGTTTTTCATATTGAAAACTTATAAAAAACCAATTTTTACAATTTTTATAATTTTTTTACTACTTTTTTTTGTATTTTAGAAAATTCATGATATATAAAAATTATGGATCGTCCAATTATAACGATTTTCTAAAATACCAAAAAAGTAGTAAAAAATTTCGAAAAAAATATAAAAATTAGTTTTATATAAGTTTTCAATATGGAGAATATATTGAACAATTCGGATCGGTAATTTGAAATTTTAAAATATGAAAATGATTGTATTGAATGGACCCCATATATCCGTCCAATATAGTGAACACTAGCATTTATTTTGTTTTTTCTTTTCTTAACCGGAAGTAATTTTTTCCCCCTTTTTCTTAACTACACTTTTAATGGGTCCAGCTTCATCTGGATTTTCTATCAGACAAATGACTCTAATATAGTTTAGGGGGTAATTTTACAGATAATTCTGCTGAATCTGGACACAAACAAAGAAAAATAAAAGATAATAAGCTCAGGATAATTTCTTTTTTAGAGTAAGACTTGATAGCGGCTATCAAGTGAAGCTCAGGACAATTTCAGAAATACCATATTTATATTTCAGGGGAGCAAATCACTTGCCTTTGAATTTACCATTTTACGGTGATCAATCCAAAGAAAAGGGAAATGCTGCATCAAGACAACATTTTAAACCACCAGCTAGTAGTTAATGCAATACAAAGTTTAAAACTTTAAATGGAAAATTTATTTCGCTAACATGAAATACCATCAATGTTTACAAGGACTTATGACTGCCAAAAAAACAAAAAACAAATCCCAATTCCCAACAAAGCAGATCCGTGCAACACATTTTTTATATATTTATATCACAGATGCGTAACTAACACATAATTTGTTACTCGAAGAGCTCAAAAGCAGATGCATCAAAGCTGTCAGAAAGCCCAGTGCCCGTCTTGAATGTAACCTTCTCTTTAGAAGCCTCTTCCATGTACACCTCAACAACAGAAAGCCAGATTAACAACTCTTTAGTTTTAACACCAGTTATCTTCTTCAACTTTCCTTTCTCCACAAAAGCTGTTACCTCAGTAGCGTACGACACCACCTGCTTGATCTTCTTGAAAGTATGTTCTGTCTTTTTCTTCTGTATAAACCATATGAAACCGGCATGTTGGTTATAACCGAACTCTTCAATGTTTTCAAGAGGAAAGAGTCCCTTCGGGAGGCCGAGATCTTTGAGTAGCTCAACCGACTTTTTCTTGCAGTCGGCATCTCCTTTGCTGATTTCAGCTCCATTACGGTAGCTCTCAATAGTTTTGGATGCCATTTTTAGGTGGATGTAATGTTTTGTTTTGGTAGAAAATTTCTCTGTTACTAAGAAGGATGTGATTATGAAGCAATAGATGAGAAGGAAGAGGAGGTGCGGATGTTTATATAGTGGATCCTCATGCCGCAACCATATTCGAGTTCACACTTAGCTTAATTAAGTGTACTTGGCACTATTGTAGCATATTTTTTTAAGTGATGAGTTTGATTGAGTTTTGATTTTGTTTCATTTGCCCATATTACTATTTTTCTATGTGTGCGTTTCTTGACCACTTGACGTGTGCTAATTATTCCTTGGGCAACAGCTTTTCTTAATTTTATGAAAAGGAAATTAAATACCTTGGATCCCTCCGACGTCGGTATGTAATACAGACCATCTTTTTTCCTTAAAATACAAATGTGGATATAGAAACCTATTTTATATGGCAAAAAGGAAATCGTTTAAAGAGCAAAGTATAAAATATTATAAATTTGCAGAAGTGATTACATCTATTTAAACGTATCCAATTTTAATTTCTTATGTTACCAGGAATGCAAATTAACACCTTAAATTAAAAAAGAATACACATTTTAGATAAATTAAATTAATATAGCATACGTTATTGATGACTTTTATGACAACTATGAACAAGTTATCACAATGAAAACATGCAAAATTTTGTTTGTAGTTAGTGCTTTCAACTTCGATGCAAATTGAAAATCAAATGATCTTCAGTTGAGTAAATAAAAAACTTAAAATGATTCAAATTTTCGGTGATTAAAAACTCTGGAAAAAAACTAAATGATTCATTAATTAAATTAGTTATTAAAAAATTAAATTCATATCAAATTTAGTACAACAATATATTTAAACTACAGAACTTATATTTATATTTTTATTAATAAATGACCATGCTATTGATTATCTCATAATTCGCATCCCATTTTCCCATTATCTATTATCTAGATACCGAAAATTTGACTTTAAATATAAGTTTGGAAAATGGTCAAGTTAGTGCGGTCTACCGTGAATTGCACGGTCTAACCAAAGATGACTATTTTCTTCTACACGTCAGACTGGTCTGCCAGGCCTGACCCCATGTAAAGTCCGTTATGACAAACTGTTCATAAACAATTAATGCATTTGTAATTGCACCATGCATGTCCTCGTACTTCACAACATGCCCTCAAGCTTTTCTATATAAGCCAGTCCTATCTGCATAATTAGGAAGACTCCAATTACTCCGTTGACAAAACCACACAACCTATTTCCACACACAAAACACACACACACACACACATATACAAAATCAAAATGGCATCCAAAACTATCGACAGCTACCGTAATGGTGCTGAAATCAGCACAGTAGATGCAGAATGCAAGAAGAATTCCGTTGAGCTGTTCAAAGAGCTCGGCCTTCCGAAGGGCCTCTTTCCTCTTGATAACATAGAAGAGTTCGGTTACAACAGAAATGCCGGTTTCATATATGGTTTGTTCAGAAGAAAAAGATAGAACACACTTTCAAGAAGATCAAGCAGGTCGTGTCATATGCCACCGAGGTGACAGCTTTTGTGGAGAAAGGGAAGTTGAAGAAGATAACAGGAGTTTAAACTAAAGAGCTGCTGTTATGGCTTTCTGTTGTCGAGGTTTACATGGAAGAGGCTTCAAAAGAGAAGGTTACGTTCAAGACAGGCACAGGACTTTCTGAGAGCTTCAACGTGTCTGCTTTTGAGATTTAAGTGTTGCTGGTTGCTAGCTAGCTTTCATGCACATTGAAAATAAAAAATTAATGTCAATTTATAATACTGTTTTTTTCCACAACCAATGAAAAAATTTTATATACTCTGTTACAATTTTGTTGTAAGATAAGATGTAATTTATCTTTCATTAGTGGATAATATTTTTGATGAAGATGTGGTTTCAGGCGATAATTAATATTGGATAATATTTGTGACACCCGAAATTTTTACTGTTTCTGAAATTATTTTTAATATAAAACTTGAGTGCACTTGGTTGGCTTTATTTGAATAATTTCTAAGCTGGAAATTAAATCTTTATACTTACTGGTATTCTTAAAATAAGAATATGAAAAATTCTAAATTTTTAATTGGCATTATAAAGAGATTAGCTATTTTTTTCTTTTGTTGCATAATTGTTTTTATGCCTAGAATATTGATTTTTGGGATTTATTAGGAATTTCTGAATTTTGTAAAAAAAAAATAAAAAAAAAATAATCGGAAGTTAAATTGGGGAGCCGACCCCTTTATTTTTGTTTGTTTGTTTCTCTCTGTCTTTCCCCTTCGGCTCCAACAGAGAGGCATACGCCTCTCTTTCTCCAAACCGAAACCCCTCCCCACAAATCCAATCTCCACCTCTTCTCCATCGTTTCACCGGATCAAAGTACCTTCGCGTTCGTCTCACCACCCTCTCTTATTATCTACCTTTGGATCGTCAATTGGAGGCCTCTCCTCGTCGTATTTTTCGATGGAAGTTTTTCGGAAATCAAATCCGGGAAGGTCTCTTCCGATTTTTCTTGCAAACTTCTAACTCGTTACACTTACTGAGTAAGTAAATTTGTTGATTGTATTAGATTTCTACCCTTTTGTTACTCAAATTAATTTCAAAGGGCCAAATCGAATAAAGTCATTTGCAGTTTTTCTGTTACCGCTGTGACATTGCATCAGTGTTTAAGTAACTGTTGTTATTCTGTTTCGAATTTGGATGTGAGAATAGTTTTGTTTGAAACTAGACTTCAAGATGAAAATTTTGGTATCTAAAGTGAATTTTTCTGAGATTGGTTGGTATTTTTACAAGATTTTTGAAACTAGGGCCTCTTTTGAAAATCAGTTTCTGGAACAGACAGACCCCAGTGTGGTTTTTCATTTTTCATTTATTCTCTGTTTGCATTTAGGACTTGAAACTTTTAGGTATGAAACTAGACATCTAGAGGCAGCTTCTGTAAATTTTACAAAATTTTTAGAGATTTATTTGAAGGGTTTCAAGGCAGGAACTTTCAGACGTACTTACTGGCACAATTTGCTGGAACAGATTTTCTGAAACCTGATTCTGTCTGATTTCGAAAATTCACTATAATTAATCTGTATGTCCAAACATCATGAAATTTTTACAGTAGATGAGTCCTATCATGTTTCATTCACAGTTAAATTTTCATTTGATTCCGTTCATCCGTTCTAGAAATAAAAAGGATTTTGTAAACTGTCGAAAATGCCCTTCACGGGTTGTGCCAGAAAATTGTCCAGCACTATTGTTTTACCGTTGTGTATTGATTTCTAGAGTTGTTAACCACTGTTTAGTGTTTCAAATCATCTACTAGTACAACTAATAAGGTGTACTATAATTGTATGAGGTAATCAAAGGAACAAATCAAATCCGTCACTTTATCTACGAATTCGTTGAATGTGAATTGTTATTGTTTGCTTGCTTAAATAAGGACTTAGCCTAGTATTGTTAATGTAGAGTCTGGGCAGGTTTCGAGCCGGATATGGCTGGTACAACTGAGGGTCTGTATGATTATTGTTGGCTAGCTGATGTTATTGTGATATCAGGTACGGATTTCACTTGAGTTTTAATTATATGTGACATATGTTTTGATTGTTGTTATTGTTATTATTATTATTATCATTGTCATTATGCATTCTGAATTCATAATTGGAATGTTGTTCATGAGATCATTTTGTGAAATTGTATATTGATGCATGATTGGAAAGTGACATATTGAATGGTATCCGATTGAAATGTTGGAAAGTGACATATTGAATGGAATCCGATTGAAATGTGAATTGATTGAGGTAAGTACAGCTTGTGTGGTTGAGATAGACACTCGTAATGTTTGGAGGTGGAGTCATGACCCATCCTACCAAGCACCGTGTAATAAGCGCTTATGTACCGGGACTCAGTAGGTCTAGTCTGGAATGGACCGGAGTGTGAGTGTTCCCAGCTTGCTTGTACATTTTGATGATTTAATTGATTGAATTATGTATGAATTGAATTGGCCGTTGGCATCCATCTATAGGGTGGTTCGCGGTATCTGAAGGAAATGACTGAAATGATTGACTTGTGATAAACCAGACTTGCATATTAGGTAATTTCCCAACCAAATGAGTCGGCTTTTGCTATACATTGATATTTGAATTGTTATGGAATTGATGCCGAGCTCACATTTCATATTGCATTGATTGAATTGATTTGACCTTGCTATTCCTATTGGAAACAAGTTGTAAGGGTTGCTTTTAATTTGCACGTTAGTTATTACATGTTATTAATTATTTGTTCAAGTAATTGAAATGATAATTGTCATATTTTGAATTTCAAGAAAGGAAAATTGATTTTGAATAGTACTGAATTTATTTGTCTAATGGCATTGCTTGATCGAAAGTCTAGTTTTAATGTTATTTGAAATAAAAAGAAATGAAATTTGATTTGGAATTGATTTAACTCAGTCTTGTATTTAGTTCCAACACATGATAATCAAAACTCAAGTGGCTGGAACTGAATACCGTACTGAGATAAATTTTATTTATCTCATTCCGTGCTTTTGCATTGTTTTCCACGGTTGGTTGTGGGTTCCAGGTTTCAGGTCAAGTGCTGGACAGCAGGACAAGCAACGAGCCATTGGATACTGTGGTTAGCAACCTAAATATACCAGGCCTTTATAGGATTTACTTTATATTTAAGTAATTAATTATAAATTTCTAATTGATTGGTATATTATTTGAGTAGAATCAATATTAATTGGTAAATTAAGTATTAGTAAGCCTTGCGGGTGCAGCAGGCATCCGCGGCGGGCACTCCATCGTGTATTGTCCAGTTACAGTATTCGACGGGGTGTCACAGGTGGTATCAGAGAATGGTTTAGCAACCGAACCAGGCCAATAGAACACGTGAGTGGGGTAAGTCTAATGGGTTGTTCTTATAAGTAGATTTTATTTTATAGTTTTTGTGATGGTAGATTTAAAATTTGTTTGACTTATTTATAACTATGATATGATGTACTAATGATCCTTTGTATTTGTATATATACTAGTATATATATATTGATTGATTGTTTTATATTTGATTACCATGTTGCTCTAGTGCTTACTTTAGCAACAAAATTGGATTCTTGAAAACTTTCCTCAAAGATTGTTCTTTTTGCGTGTCGAATAGTTGAATTAAGTTGGATGCTTATATTGCATAGTTTTAAACTATAATATATATTTGAATTCATAGTTTAATATTTTATATGAGGTGGTTCGAAACTATTTGATAGTTTGACTGTATATGTTGGTTCTAAAAATTTGGTGTGATATGTTATAATTTCAAGTTGAAGTCACAACTCAAGATGATATTTTATATTATATTTAAATATACTCTTTGGTGAACATTGTTTGTCGAGTACGACTCATTTTAGTTAAAGGGAGCATAAATTTGATTTTCATAAATCATTTTATCGTGCATAGTTCGAATTAAGATAACATAAGGATCTTGTATGGAAAATTTGGAATTTATTAAATTCTAGTTTTCTTGGTGCAGTTGCATAAACACTCCATTGATATTTTGAAAATGTAGTTTTGCTATTACTAAAGATGTAAAGATATATATTTTGCATGAGGTTTTTACATAAGTTGTAAGCAATTCATGTTGATAAGAACTTCAAAAAATAGATTTGAGTTATTTTAAAGCTTCAGTGACTTAGTTGAGTAAAAATCTTATCTTTTGTTGGCACAAGGATCAAACAAGCTGACTGATCATCTGACTTGTTAATTGAATCTCAATAATACCAGAATTATTCTTACTTCCTTGACTGATCACCAAGGCAGCCAAAAATAATTTTGATATTACCGTGCTTCCTAAAAGATAAGAAAAGAACTGGACATTTCAAAATGTTACTAGTTACAAGAATTGAAAGATTTGTTTTTAAATGATAACGTAAGGAGTGATAGTATTCTCTGCTTGTAGTGCTTGGTTATTTGAATTGTTATGATGTTATGATAAGGAATTGTCTGAATTGTAAATGGAATAGATTGACCGTTGGCAACCCTCTTTTGAGGTGATTCACGGTATCCGAATATCTGTAATCGCTGGTTGCTCTCTGAGAAAGAGACTCGCGATATCTGACTCTGAACTGATTGACCTGTAATTGTGACTTATGATTGCCATGCTTGCATTTAAGTTACCGATATTGGACCGACATTCTAGTATTATCATTAGTATTTTAATTTTGAATTGAATAAAATGTCAGGCTCTCTCGCATCGCATTAATTTGAAATTGCTTGATAATTGTTGCATAATATGTTCATTCCATCTAATTGTATTATTGACTGAATGATTGCTATGTATTTAGATAAATTTCGAGGTCGAAATTTTTTTTTAAGGAGGGAAGAATGTGACACCCGAAATTTTTACTGTTTCTGAAATTATTTTTAATATAAAACTTGAGTGCACTTGGTTGGCTTTATTTGAATAATTTCTAAGCTGGAAATTAAATCTTTATACTTACTGGTATTCTTAAAATAAGAATATGAAAAATTCTAAATTTTTAATTGGCATTATAAAGAGATTAGCTATTTTTTTCTTTTGTTGCATAATTGTTTTTATGCCTAGAATATTGATTTTTGGGATTTATTAGGAATTTCTGAATTTTGTAAAAAAAAAATAAAAAAAAAATAATCGGAAGTTAAATTGGGGAGCCGACCCCTTTATTTTTGTTTGTTTGTTTCTCTCTGTCTTTCCCCTTCGGCTCCAACAGAGAGGCATACGCCTCTCTTTCTCCAAACCGAAACCCCTCCCCACAAATCCAATCTCCACCTCTTCTCCATCGTTTCACCGGATCAAAGTACCTTCGCGTTCGTCTCACCACCCTCTCTTATTATCTACCTTTGGATCGTCAATTGGAGGCCTCTCCTCGTCGTATTTTTCGATGGAAGTTTTTCGGAAATCAAATCCGGGAAGGTCTCTTCCGATTTTTCTTGCAAACTTCTAACTCGTTACACTTACTGAGTAAGTAAATTTGTTGATTGTATTAGATTTCTACCCTTTTGTTACTCAAATTAATTTCAAAGGGCCAAATCGAATAAAGTCATTTGCAGTTTTTCTGTTACCGCTGTGACATTGCATCAGTGTTTAAGTAACTGTTGTTATTCTGTTTCGAATTTGGATGTGAGAATAGTTTTGTTTGAAACTAGACTTCAAGATGAAAATTTTGGTATCTAAAGTGAATTTTTCTGAGATTGGTTGGTATTTTTACAAGATTTTTGAAACTAGGGCCTCTTTTGAAAATCAGTTTCTGGAACAGACAGACCCCAGTGTGGTTTTTCATTTTTCATTTATTCTCTGTTTGCATTTAGGACTTGAAACTTTTAGGTATGAAACTAGACATCTAGAGGCAGCTTCTGTAAATTTTACAAAATTTTTAGAGATTTATTTGAAGGGTTTCAAGGCAGGAACTTTCAGACGTACTTACTGGCACAATTTGCTGGAACAGATTTTCTGAAACCTGATTCTGTCTGATTTCGAAAATTCACTATAATTAATCTGTATGTCCAAACATCATGAAATTTTTACAGTAGATGAGTCCTATCATGTTTCATTCACAGTTAAATTTTCATTTGATTCCGTTCATCCGTTCTAGAAATAAAAAGGATTTTGTAAACTGTCGAAAATGCCCTTCACGGGTTGTGCCAGAAAATTGTCCAGCACTATTGTTTTACCGTTGTGTATTGATTTCTAGAGTTGTTAACCACTGTTTAGTGTTTCAAATCATCTACTAGTACAACTAATAAGGTGTACTATAATTGTATGAGGTAATCAAAGGAACAAATCAAATCCGTCACTTTATCTACGAATTCGTTGAATGTGAATTGTTATTGTTTGCTTGCTTAAATAAGGACTTAGCCTAGTATTGTTAATGTAGAGTCTGGGCAGGTTTCGAGCCGGATATGGCTGGTACAACTGAGGGTCTGTATGATTATTGTTGGCTAGCTGATGTTATTGTGATATCAGGTACGGATTTCACTTGAGTTTTAATTATATGTGACATATGTTTTGATTGTTGTTATTGTTATTATTATTATTATCATTGTCATTATGCATTCTGAATTCATAATTGGAATGTTGTTCATGAGATCATTTTGTGAAATTGTATATTGATGCATGATTGGAAAGTGACATATTGAATGGTATCCGATTGAAATGTTGGAAAGTGACATATTGAATGGAATCCGATTGAAATGTGAATTGATTGAGGTAAGTACAGCTTGTGTGGTTGAGATAGACACTCGTAATGTTTGGAGGTGGAGTCATGACCCATCCTACCAAGCACCGTGTAATAAGCGCTTATGTACCGGGACTCAGTAGGTCTAGTCTGGAATGGACCGGAGTGTGAGTGTTCCCAGCTTGCTTGTACATTTTGATGATTTAATTGATTGAATTATGTATGAATTGAATTGGCCGTTGGCATCCATCTATAGGGTGGTTCGCGGTATCTGAAGGAAATGACTGAAATGATTGACTTGTGATAAACCAGACTTGCATATTAGGTAATTTCCCAACCAAATGAGTCGGCTTTTGCTATACATTGATATTTGAATTGTTATGGAATTGATGCCGAGCTCACATTTCATATTGCATTGATTGAATTGATTTGACCTTGCTATTCCTATTGGAAACAAGTTGTAAGGGTTGCTTTTAATTTGCACGTTAGTTATTACATGTTATTAATTATTTGTTCAAGTAATTGAAATGATAATTGTCATATTTTGAATTTCAAGAAAGGAAAATTGATTTTGAATAGTACTGAATTTATTTGTCTAATGGCATTGCTTGATCGAAAGTCTAGTTTTAATGTTATTTGAAATAAAAAGAAATGAAATTTGATTTGGAATTGATTTAACTCAGTCTTGTATTTAGTTCCAACACATGATAATCAAAACTCAAGTGGCTGGAACTGAATACCGTACTGAGATAAATTTTATTTATCTCATTCCGTGCTTTTGCATTGTTTTCCACGGTTGGTTGTGGGTTCCAGGTTTCAGGTCAAGTGCTGGACAGCAGGACAAGCAACGAGCCATTGGATACTGTGGTTAGCAACCTAAATATACCAGGCCTTTATAGGATTTACTTTATATTTAAGTAATTAATTATAAATTTCTAATTGATTGGTATATTATTTGAGTAGAATCAATATTAATTGGTAAATTAAGTATTAGTAAGCCTTGCGGGTGCAGCAGGCATCCGCGGCGGGCACTCCATCGTGTATTGTCCAGTTACAGTATTCGACGGGGTGTCACAATATTCTTGAGGGCGACAATCTTATTACAAGTTTACAACCAGTAACTGGAAAAAGCATCTAGAAATTAAGAAACATAAAATATTCTCTATAAATATAGCTTATCTAATTCTGCCCCCACAAATACGGCCACATGCCAATTAGGCCTGGGATCGATATCCATCAATATCAGCAACAAGTCTAGCTACAGGTTGCAATTCTTGGATTGTAGTAGTAATCTCATCCCCATTCAGTGTCATATATATGCCAGTACAATGGCTGTGTTTTAGTTAAACCTGCCCAATATTGCACCATGTTAAAGAATACATATAAGATTTGTCGAATTGTTTTAATATTAGCAGTTTAGCACCATTAAAAATGAAAGTATTTCCCAAATATTCCTGCAAATAGCTTTGTTAAAAATGCATCTTTATGTTTGTCATTGAGCTACAGAGCAAAGTGTATAGATTGTTGTTGTATAACTATAATCATAATTTTCATCTCTGTTATTATAGTTTCGCAATACTCAATAATATATTAATTCCACAAGAAATAAATATGATGCTTCTGGCCGATTAATGACTATAGAAACTTCTATATCAAAAGCATTAAATTTACCCAAAGGGGATAAGAGATGCGGAATCAAGTAACACTTTTAAACACCAATATACCACAAAGTATAAATTACAAATTTATTTCACCGAAATTAAATACCGTCAAAGTTTACAAGGACTTATGACTGCAAAAAAAAAAAAAAAATGCCCAACGAAAACAGATCCCTGTGTGCAACACATCATATATTTATACCTCTAATTAATCCGTAACTAACTCATAATTTGTTACTCCAAGAGCTCAAAAGCAGTCACATCAAAGCTGTCAGAAAGCCCAGTGCCTGTCTTGAATGTAACCTTCTCTTTGGAAGCCTCTTCCATGTAAACCTCAACAACAGAAAGCCAGAGTAATAACTCTTTAGTTTTAACCCCAGTTATCTTCTTCAACTTTCCTTTCTCCACAAAAGCTGTCACCTCGGTGGCGTACGACACCACTTGCTTGATCTTCTTGAAATTGTGTTCAATCTTTTTCTTTTGGACAAACCATATGAAACCAGCATTTTGATTGTAACCGAACTCTTCTATGTTCTGAAGAGGAAAGAGGCCCGTCGGTAGGCCAAGCTCTTTGAGAACCTCAACTGATTTCGTCTTGCATTCTGCATCTCCTTTGCTGATTTCAGCACCGTTACGGTAGTTGTCGACAACTTTAGATGCCATTTTGAGGTTATGTAATACTTTGTTTTTGGTAGAAAGTTGCTTTGTTACTAAGGAAGGATGTGAAGGAATGAGATGAGAAGCAAGGGAGCTTGTCGATGTTTATATAATGGATCTCCTGCCTCATTCTAAGTTCATATTTACGGATTTACCTTAGAGTTGCTTTGATAGTACGTTTTAAGCTAAAGACTTCAGAGTTGGATGCGCGAGCTGACTCGGCCAATTATGCACAGTCGAGTCTACAATTTTTCTAGTTCTATGATTGCTTTTCTATTTATGGGTTCCTCACTGCCTTGACCGCTTTGACGTGTCCCTAATGGTCCACCTAAGACAATAGCTATCTTCATGAAAAGGAAACTAAATACCATGGATCCCTCTAATGTCAATATAGAATACAGATCGAATAGGATATCCCTCTGATGTTGGTGGGTCTACCGTGAATTGCACGGTCTAACCAAGAGGGCTAGATTCTTGTACCCGCCAGACTGGCTGGCCAGGTCTGACTCCTTGAAAGTCAATTATGGGTAACTGCTAATAATCATAAACAATGCCTCCCTCCATAATGGCACCAAGTCAACTTGTATAACATGCACTCACAAGTCACAACCCCCTTCAGCTCTTTCTATATAAGCCAGTCTACAATACTGTCTTAATCACAACTAGCAACATTTTATTAACTCCATTCAGACAACCACACAACCTATTTCAGGAAAAAGAAAAAAACACACACACACAAGATTAAAATGGCAACTAAAATCATCGACAACCACCGTGAGGGCGCTGACATCACCAGAGGTGATTCCGACTGCAAGAGGAAATCTCTTCAACTGCTTCAAGAGCTTGGTCTCCCGAATGGTCTGCTTCCACTTGAGAACATAGAAGAGTTCGGTTACAATCAAAATGCTGGTTTCATATGGTTCATTCAGAAGAAAAAGATAGAACATACTTTCAAGAAGATCAAGCAGGTGGTGTCGTACGCCACCGAAGTGACAGCTTTTGTGGAGAAAGGAAAGTTGAAGAAGATCACAGGAGTTAAAACCAAAGAGCTGCTGCTCTGGCTATCTGTTGTTGAGGTTTACATTGAAGAAGCTTCCAAAGAGAAGATTACATTTAAAACGGGCACCGGGCTTTCAGATAGCTTTGACGTGTCAGCGTTCGAGATTTAACTGGTTGCTATCTTTTTACGTCCATGAAAAAAATAATGTCAATTTACCCTACTGTTTTCTTTTTTACCTAATTCCGCGCGTGTAAACTTTGATATAAATCTGTTATTAATAAACGCTTAGGAATAAAAGAAAAAAAAAGCTTCTTGTAAGATGAGTTGTAATATATGATATAATCTATGATACTGTTGATAGCCATGTGGTTGTACAGGTCAATCTAGTGTGGACTAAACAAAGCAGTTGCAAACAGAGCATCTTCATTAATCTATTATGATACATAGTCCGTGAAGTTTTAGTATCAGTTGGGAAGTTAATCCAGTTCCAGGATTAAGAGGGTTTTTTTTTTTTTTTTTGAAATAAGACTACTTATATAGAGGCTTTAGCCCTCTAGGATAACAACGTTACCTCTAGTCTTAGTATCTTAGAATTTATCCCTCTTCCACATCCAGCAGAAAATTGAATCTGTTACCTTTAGGATAACGGAGCCATTGACCATCTATGCGACTCCTCATTCGAATCAAGAGGATTTTAAGATTACCATTTTAAGATGATGGGAAATCAAATTTAAAACGCTAATTTGTTTAGAAAACGCTATGTTTCTATGCAAATCTAACCAACTCATTGCAGAAGACAATGTTTAAAACTATTCACAGGAAGTCCTATTAGCATATCCCCAATGCTAGTGGTCTAGAAAACAAAATATACAAACTAAGACTTCTTTTTTGATGCATCACTAATATTTACCAAAATCAGCGCTCCCTGCAGTTCCAACCATAATCTTTAGCATCTTTCAAAAACTCTGTACAGTTTCTCCAGAGAGGCAACCTATAAAAGCATCAGACAATTTACAATTTTCATAGAAGAGTACAGAAACACACACAGACAGACACGCACATGCACAAGCACATGGAGAAGAAAGTGTGCCTTACAAAGGGACATTGCATGCATATGTGTGGTTTATCAATATAGGATTTTAAGTTCAGTTAGTACATAGAGGAATGAGGCCAAAATTGAAATATTAATGGGTGTCCAAGGCACTTCTTGCCAAATTAAAACTCAATTAGAATTTAATTATCCAAGCCAGGCTCAGCAAACCTACCTCCTATTAAACCTAAATTCTGTAATGTTTTTTTTGGTGGGAAAATGAATTATTGCTTCTGCAATTAGTGTTAACCAGCCAGTTGCTCTAAAAGCTTAAGCTGTTTACATAGACAGATATTTGCTTTATACATGCCAACACTCCTCTCAGGGGCGGAGCCAAGGTGGGGGCCTTGGTGGGCTTGGCCTCCCCACATTTTTAAATTTGATTAATATTTATAATCTAAATTTAGTGAAAGTATTGGTAATTATGTAGATTGGCCCCTTCAAAAAAGTAAAATTTACATATTGGCCCCACTCAAGTTATTTTTCTGGCTTCACTCCTGACTCCTCTCATATCTGCGGCTTGTTTACATACCCAAGATTTGCAAATTATTCATGGTAGGGATTATATTAAAATATGTAGGATTTTAACTCCTGATTTCTAAATCCAATACCATGTTAAAACACTAGTTAGTAGTTACCTATAAAAACTGAACCTGTCCAAGTGCGCAGTCAATTGACTTCTATATTATCAACAAACTATGGCTCAATTTTACCCAAGAAGCTGTATTTGACCATCATTTTGCAATTAAAAAACCTTAATAAACTCCTTAACACTATCAATCCATATCAAACCAAGCACCAGATGAATAGAAAGGAGCAAAATTGTGTGTAAGAGAGGGAGAGAGAGAGAGAGAGACCTGAACGAAAGTGCCATCAGTTGCCATGCATTTTGGGGGCTTAAGGAATAAGCGCATGGATGGGAATAAGACATGTTGTATGTTCCACTCCCGCTGAGACCATGCTGTCTCAGCCTCTGCTACCAATTCTTCGTCCACCTGTTCTTCATCTGTTTCAAGCAAAAGGTAAGCTCAAAAAATATAAAGGAATTGGTTTTGCCCAACAAAAAGAAGGAATAACCAGACCGTCAAAGAAGCCTGCAGAATCTTCTCTTAACAATTTGCAGCTATTATCTTAGTACCTTCCCAAATCCAATAAATACTTGAGCAACTTAATGTTTATTTTTATTTCAAATCACAATCCCAACTTGTCAAGTATTTACTAATTTTTATTTGCAGTCATTTTTGGCACTTGCATAGCAAAATGCAGCACCAGATTCAAGATTGTACAACACACAAAGGCTAACTTCCGACTCTATATAAACCTGGATTCACAAGTACATGTCTATACAATCTGTGGACCACATCTACACCATTTGTCCATTCCTATTCTCTTCTCATCTGCCTTTTCTCCTCTTAGGCCCCAAACACACAACAATCATACATATCCTCATTATTAATCATTCTTGATGGAATATTTTCAGCAATTTTGTAAATTTTGCTAGCTAGACAGGAAATTTCGTATTTTGCAACAATATATTGACTACTTCCATGTTTTATAGGTAGCATGACAATTTTTTTGCAAGTTCTGGCTGCATAAAGGACCAACCTGATTTATCAACTAATATCTCGGCCTCTAAGCCCACCTCCTCCCTATTTTTCCTGTAGTAACGAATACCATCTCCAGATGGATTGGGTAAAATTGGAGGATGCATTGCATAAAAGTTTGCAAGAACTGCTGAAACCGTCTGAAAGCACTCCCTCTCATCATCCCAATCAACCTGTGAATTGAGAAAAATATTATTAAGCACTGATTGTTATGATCAATGATGAATCCCCTCAGGCATCCTTTTTTGAGAATTATCAGGCCATGTAAGATAGATAACAAAAAGAGCAATATGACGAACAAAAGGATCTGCATGCCTCCCTTCCCAATTTACTCTACCCCAATTATCCCCCTTTGCAGTTGTTTATCTATTAATGAATGAAGAAAAAATGGATCGAGTGAGGCACTTGTGGACAATCATATATGCAAGGTCTTCACAAAGTTTCCCATGTTTCAAAGAAGCATGGGAGATACTTTTTTGTTTTGCAGGTGTACATAGTAATGGGGCATACAGGAAATTATCCAGAATAAAGAAGAAATACAAGTTACATCATAAAAAATTGAAACAGCAACATTTGGGAGCAGAAGCATACATCATTTGCCAAGCTCAATAGGAATTCAGGGATGCGATCCATGTCTGGAATATACTGGTCAAGTACAACAGGTAGCCTAATCAGACTTCCGTCTTCCATTTTAATACCAAAATAATCCTCAAGCATATCTTCCTTCTCTTTCAGCAGTTCTATGTTCATCTGGTGAGGAATAGTAATAGAAAAATTTAGGAGCTTTCAACAGTGATGAAGGGCCAAAAGAAAAGAAAATATGCAGATGGCTGACAGTGACCTGAACAAAGGAAAAAAGAACCCAAAAAAAAAACAAGCCAAACACAAGTAAAATGGTAGCAACCAAGGAGGATAAAAAAGGCATACATACTGCACTACAAACATGACATCTTATCAGAAAGACATAGTAGTCCAAAGTACAAGCCATCAAAAAATAGTTGAGAGGATCAGAAGCAGAACCAAATGTCTTTCCATCAAGGTTTTAAAATGCGATTTATGAGGTTTGACGGTTGGGTGGTGATTTAGCGTTTATCGGTGATAAAACGGTTTATGCGGTGATAAAACGGATAAAACGGTAGTGCGGTATGAACCAAAACTAAGAAAAAACGGCGATAAAACGAAAAAAACGGAGTTTTTTAAAAGCTTGCTTTCCATTGAATACTACAACAGCTTTGTCCCATGCAACACAAACACAGACAGCTTAAGGGAGGGAGGCAGAAAGGGAGAAATAACCAGAGCAATCTTCTCTTTAAGGTCATCGTTAGTCTCAGTTTCATCTCCTCGAGTTTCCAATTCCTCATCTCTGAGAGCCATCAACAGCAGATCTTGAAGTGGTGCAGGTTCACTTAATTGGATGGCATTAAATTTTGAAAATCGACGCAGCACTTGCTGGTACATCAGTTCTTTACTGTTATAAGCAATTGAGAAAACAAAAAAAAAAAAATGTAAATGACATCCTTAATTAATGTCAACTAAAGTAAAGAACTATAATTTAATAATTAAGAGAGCTTAATTCTGGCTTTTTAACTCTCGCAATTGATCCAATTAAGCCCTGACTTCTTTTCGTCAAGTCAACTCCTTGAAATATAGTAACATGATTTGCAGTCCTTCCTTTCACTACAGGCAATGAGGTGTTACCACATTGCCACTATCCTTTTTCAAAGTCAGTGCAACATTGCCATATCAGAACCACACCATCATCAAACTATCAAAGTGCTATGTTATAGGTGCCACTGCCACTGGAACAGAATTAAGCGCGCCATTAAGAGATCTGGATTGGACAAATTGCAAAAATACAAGGTCTGGTTGAACCAAGAAACAATTCTTGTCAAAATATGAAAATTCTCAAATGCAAGTTTCAGATCTACAAGAACGCTATTTTTACGAGTTCTCTTTTGTATTAATGGGGTGGAACATAACATTCTATTGAAGAAATGAAATATTCCCAACATAAAAGCATAAAAAAAGAACACAAATTTGCGCACAACTACATAACATCACATAACAGCACAAACTATACCCCTCATACAAAACCATCCACTTCATATAAACAAAAGACATATATATCATATAATGATCATTAACATTCCAGCAGACAAGTTGATTATATAACCCAGATATAATCAACTTTGAACGTAAATTTAACTAGTTCATACAATTAATCTTAATTCTTAACTGACTTAGAAAATTCTATTAAACGGAGGAAAAAAAAAGTTTCAGTGCCTTGACTAAAAATGGGATTTCAGCAGGCATCTTTGGACCTTCCTATGCATAAGGAGTGATAGCATACCTTACATTTACCACATTCACAAGGTACAGATACGTATTGTATTGTATTGTATTGTATTGTATTGTATTGTATTGTATTGTATTGCAGTACAGATACGTAGTGTACTAAACGGGGGGGGGGGGGGGGGGGAAAAAGAATTTTCAGTGCCTCGACTGAAAAAAAAGATTTCAGCAGGCATCTTTGGACGTTCCTATGCATGAGTGATAGCATACCTTACGTTTACCACATTCACAAGGTACAGATACGTATTGTATTGCAGTACAGCAAACACTTCATCTGCAAGCCCAATATATGTGCAGTCCTTGACTATGTCCAGGAGGCCTAAAAATTAAAATGTACGCAAGTCATAGTCTAAATGAAAAAATCAACCCAGATTTCACATGTTGTGCATCACAAGTAACACTGCAAGTGGGCCTGGTCTGCTACTTCCCCCACATTTTCAAATAACTTATGCAAAACTTTCCGGTGCCAATTAAATTGAGCTGCTGTTCTCCAATTGTAACACTTTCTTATTCTTATTTGGGCTTAATTTTAATCATAAACTTTTCTTTTTACTGATTCAGGTTTACTACCTCCAGAACCTACTATCAGACTAAATTGGCACAAGAGTTTTTCCAAAATCCATCACTATATTTGTTACGAGCTTTGATTGGGAATAGAATACAGAGAAGGGATAAGAGAGATAGAGATAAAGAGAAAGACTATTTGTTATTGATTTCTGCTTAATTTCTCATACAATACTTCAGCTCAATATATAGAGCATTTCTAATATGGAAATAACTAAAAATACAGCAACAATCGTAAACTAAGGAAAGATGCATAATAAGGAAAGATACATAATATCAGATTATATTTAATAAATCTGATTTTAATGGAAACTAGAATCTAAATTATATAATCTATTATATTATTTCCTTGTTCATAACAATATTCCTTGAGAAAATTTTTTGCTTTACTTTTTGCCTGAAGCATTTGATCTCCCATTCTCCATTAGGAAATAATGAAAGGTGAACAATGAACAGGTTCAAACAGTACTAGAAGATTGATCTCATGAACTAGAAGCAACATAAGTCTCAACTCACCAGGATGAACATTAGAATCGATTTCTCTGACAAGCTGATCAAGGCTTGTAAAGTCTGTATTCTCCTTCCAATTCCTCCTTGCCACCACAACACTCCTGCAAGTTGAAATAAGAAGAATATCTGCTTAAACGCTCAATGCTATATATACAAAAATTAGCCTATTCTTTAAAAATGCAACTACTCAAGAGTGCAGTCATGTGAGATTATGGTTTCTTAAATATTCATACCTCATGGAGGCGAGGTCAGATTTCTTTTCTTGCTTAGATGATTGTGATCCATCTTTCCAATAAGAGTGCAGCCTACCAAATGGATCACGAGAATCAGTTCTCACCATTTGATTTACTGGAATCTTCTGCGACTGTACTCCTGTAAATAGCAACAAAAGAATATAAGCATTTTGTTACATGGAGCCTACAAGCATGTAACATGGAAAATGCCATAAATTGATATATTTGTCAACAAAACACCAAGCAGTTTTCTAATGAAATGTATCATTATCCTTTTGGGACTTTGAGGGTACACCTTTTCTTTCTTAGATAATTGCATCCAACGCATACTACTTTCAGACATTACAAGTTAATGAGATTTTGTAGATACACCAAATTATTTTATTTTATTTTTTTTAAGATAAGGATGGGGTTGAACCTCAACTTAAGAAGCATTGTCCTTAACCACTAGATCAAAGGCTAATGCTCAAATACAACAGATTTGACATACCAGCAAACAAAAAAAAAATAAAAGTTTACCAGAATTAGCAATGCTATGTTCTTTGTCTTTCCTCGTGCTAATTTGAGTTGGTAAAGAAGAGCTGACAACCTATCAAGGGAGCAAAATTAAAAGTTAATTATGCAATGTCAGATTAGTCATAGATAAGTTTTGTCTTTTAGGATATGTTATAGAACAAGAAAAGGAGAATAAAATGAAAATAAAGGCATAATAAAAGAAACCTGCGTTTGAAATATGCGAGTACTGTTAGAGCTCATAAGCTTGGCCTCAATAGCACTCTGAATAGTATCAATAAGACTGTCCTGATTTAATAGGCTAACCTGAAAGCACATAAAAAGATTATTTAAAAATTTTGCAAGTTAATACTGCCTACAAGTCTTAAACCAACTAAGCTAGAAATGTATACTGTTAAATTATTATGCAGTTGTTCTCCAATTTAAACTAAATATTCTGACTTGGCCTCATATATTAACTCTCAAATTTATGTCCTCCAATACCATAGAGACCAAATAAAGAATATAAGTAAATAAAAAAGAGGTCAAAAGACATGGTGTGTCTATGTGTGTGTGAATGCATGAGTGTGTGAGTTGTGGGGTTGCAGTGGAAGTTGTTACAATTCTGTGGATGCACAACTAAACAGCAAGAAAGATTTTAGTGGATTTTTACTAGTAGAGCATACCTCTCTCTTAGTAGGATGTATATTGACATCTACATGGTCAGACGGAAGATTGATTGACATGTAGATGAAAGGCTTTGATGCTTTAGGAAGGGTCGCCGAGTAGACTAGTTCTACTGCTCTTTTTAAGGCGGTGCAATCCACCAGTCTATCTGTAGAGACAAAATATGGAATATAAATAGAGAATCAGTTCCAATAATAAACACTAAACACTAGTAACCCATAGAACATTTTCATTGTCACTTATGTGGTACTCATTTCCCCTAAACAACTTTCCATAAGTTGTGCAATCATGCATCATCTACTTGAGTTAACCCAATTTTGTGATGACAATTTTCTAAGTTTTTCCAATCAAACCTCATGAAGTTAAGGAAGCATGACAGAAAGAAAAGTTTGCTTAAACAGAAAAATCAACCAGCATATATCATGACTGCAGTATACCATTGATGAAAAGGATCATGGTTGTCTTCTTCGCGAGATAGTTTGAATTTGAAATAAACCCCTCCATTTTGAAGATCGACCTGGTAGGGTTATCATCTGAAACAGATATCTCCATCAAATCGCGTGCCACTGAAGCACCATAGACTGTTCGGATTGCATCTAACCTGGATGACCCACCAACCGTGTGCACATCTGCCCGATTGGAACCATACTGTACTTGGGGTAAGCTACTACATTAGATGAGTCAACCACAGGAAAAATCTAAGCTATTATGCAGATGTTTAGTTATATACAATAACACTATGCCTGATTTGATTACCATTTCAGTCAGATATGATGCATATATTGAACAGCATGTGCCAGCAGCACGGTACAATAGCTCTGCTATTTGCATCTATTTCTTGGCTATTTCATTATTTACTTTCCTTGTAAGGTTAATTATTGTCAAAATATGGACTGTTAACTGTTTTGCGGAAATTTTGACAAATCAAAACCTCAATTGCAAACGATGTTCATCTAGTGGAAAAGGGTCAATCGAAAATACTTTTGGTCAAATATCCAAAAATGCTATACTTGGTTTTATGCATGCAGTTACCAAGTAAAATCTTTACCCACAAATAATATAGTTAGCTTACCTTACGGCAAGAAAAATTCACGTTCATGTAATGGACTGCAAACCGGCTAATTAAATCCACTATCTTCGGGTAGTCATCATTGGAGTTCTGGAGTGTTTTCCTACGGGCTGCCATATTGTAAAACAGGTTTTCCACCTAGGGAGAAACAGACAGAACTTACCATCAAATGCTAAAAGTTTACTTAGACTATTTTAACTTTTAGACTATCTACAAGAAATTGGATTGGTTGAATTGATCTGACTTATGAGTTATGTTAAAACCAAGCTGTTAATAGGATATTGGCATAATGGTTCCCTGCAATATCAGTTTAGCTAAAGCCATTGAACCACTAGTTTGAGTCCCTTTTTGTGTCTCATTTCCTGGTTTGGTTGTCCTTAATTTGTGGAGTATCATGGATGTCAACTTCAAGGTTAATTAAGGAAATTGGACTAAATTGAAATTTTTCGCATATTCAAGGTGTTATTAAAGCCCTAGTTATGGCTAAAGTTGACATATTTTTGTATGTTATAAGAGAGACTAAAAATTGCTAAATCACTCTACTTTGAAACTTCAGAGTTTAAATGTCAAACCATTATCTGAGTTCCCTTTACTGCTGCACAAGGTTTAGGCTCATGCTCCATCACACCATCTCTATATGAAACCCTGTGTTAATGGAAAGGAGATTGTACAATCAAGAAAAAGCAGCAAATAATAAAATTTCAAATTTTCCATGAACATCCAGTATTTTACCACATTAGAAAATGCCCAATTTCTCATATTTTACTGAAAGCCAGAAATAATTAAGGTTACTTGAACACAGCATGAAATGTAGACAACATCACCCATGTCCTTTTCCAAATACTTAGCAAAACCTGTTCATACCAATCTATAAGTATCCTGCTTATGTAAAATAAAATTATCTGCATACCAAATTAAACATCTGTCCCATAACATATATTACACGGTTATCGTACCAGAACTCAAATCCACGTATTTAAATTTTTTTTCCATATAATTCTAGCATGTTCATCCGATGATCAGTACAAAACGTTGGATAAGATCACATAATAGCGCGCCTTGTGGCTTTAATTAAAATTCTTGGTATATTAGTAGAAAAGCTGACCTATAGCCATGTAACTGGCCTTCGGTTATAGTTGTAACAGTGACATGGCCGACATATGTCATGCTTGCTAAGGCTTCTCCTCTGAAACCCATTGATTTGATTGTTTGTAGATCTTCATACTTTGATAGCTTCGAAGTGGTATGCCTCTCGCATAGAATGGGTAGATCCTCATGCTGCATTCATAATTCAGATCAGAGGATGAGCTTAAAAACACTAATGTTTTTGAGTGAACATCTTAAATACATTATTTTTTTTTACTTGATGCAAAATCACATAAGGGGAATGAATTGAGTCTTAGCACAAAGAGACTGCATCAATTTTGGGTATCTTACAGGTGCAAAGTATATTAAAATTCCGAAATTCATCATTAGTTCCATGTAGGAACCAGAATGGTGAATTCGAGGTAAATAAACTGTACAATTTGAAACCCCACCACTCTTTTAGGTGTAAGAGAATGAGAGAAGACATACACGGATGCCGTGGCCGTCGTCAGAGACCAAGAGGAGCTTGAGGCCGCCGTCCTTGACGGAGACAAAGACGGAGGTGGAGGCGGCGTCGAGGGAGTTCTCGACCAGCTCCTTGACGGCGGCGGAGGGGCGCTGGATGACTTCTCCTGCGGCTATCCGGTTCACCACCGACGCTTCGAGTCTCCTTATTCTCGGCGGAGAGGAAGATCGCGAAGGCGATGGTGAGGTTGGCGACGGCGGGTCGGAAGCGCGCGACTCCATTCGTGTGTTGTAAAAGGATGAGAGAGGGGCGAGTCACGAGTGGAGTGGGTTCAGGGTTTTTCGCGCCTTTCTAGGAGTCGAGAGTGGGAAACTGGGAATGACTGAATGAGGTCATCTCTCTGTTTTTTTTTTTATTCTTTCTCTTCCGGAATTTTTAGGAAAGGTGAATAGACCTTTGCTCCAGATTTTGAAACGTAGATATGGAGGTTAAATTTTGTTACGTTACTTTTAATTATGGTTTTAAAATCTGATTTGTGTGGTTTAGGAATTGGATGGCAATAAAACGACGATAAAATGGTAATTAAATGAATAAAATGTTTGTGCGGTATGAATGAAAACCAAAATAAAAAACAGCAATAAAAAGGATAAAACATAGTTTTATAAAGCTTACATTTTAATATATAAAATTACTATATTATCCTTATTTAAAAATAAAAAAAACAGTCTAAGAAAGTTTCAAAGAGACCTTTTGATAATTTTGAGAAAAAAATAAAATTTTCCATTTTCATCCATTTTCCTCCAAAATCGGAGAAAAAAATTTCCTAAGAACTACAATTTTAACTTTCATTTCCATCCGTTCAATCTGTAAATAAAAATTGGAGCAGGTAAAAGAAATTTTCTTCCATTCTCTCCCCTCGATTCCCTTTATGGGGAGCAGACTATGCTCCAGAAAAAGCTTTTTTTAGAGGAAGGAAAAAGAAGGGAGAGTAAACATTTAAAAGTCTACTATGCCCGAATTAGTTACTTGCTCCGCAAATTAAATTATTAGAGTAAAGGAAGTGAAGACAATAGAAGAGACACACTTAAATTAGAGAAATCTTAGAGTAAACTTGTACACTTCAATTTGAAAGATAACAAGACTTGGACAACCTTCCTCTTCTTTACTCTTCCTTCCTTTAAAACGATTTTCCTGGAGCAGACCCTTAGAAAAGGGTCTACTCCGATTTTCAATGTTGGAGGATAGAAAAGGTGAGGTGAAACTATTCTCCAAAATGACACGACAAGATCGTATTGGCACGACACAACACGACACAAATACAAAATTAGCACGACACGATTGTGTTATCGTTTTGTGTTGGGACATTAGAAAGTTTGACACAGCACGAACACAAATTAACACGACACCTCAACACAAATTTAATTATTAATGTTGATTATTTAAGCAAAATTAATAATTTAATTTCAATTTATAATACTACATCATATTATTTACCATCATTTAAATCATAATATTGTTCTAATCTAATTATTATTTTTTATAAAAAATATTAATAAAAAGTATAAACTTAATCAAATAATAAATTTGACGTTTAGTAATTTTTCTCTTTTTTTTTATTTTTTAATAATTTATTAATTTAAAAAATAATAAAATAATCTGACACGATTTTGCATGACTAACACGAGACGACACGATCGTGTCAGCCGTGTCGTGTCAGAATGCATGTCATGTTGCCTCTTCTCACCACTAAGCACAACACGACACGACACGATTAAAAAAGTAGTTCGTGTCAACACGATACGACACGAGACTCTTATCACGATCGTATTTAACACACACGCGCGATTAGAGAACACTAGGTGAAACAAAAGAGGTGAAGATGTTAATCTTCCTTTGATCTATTTACTTGCTTCACAACCAAAGTAGAGGGTAAATGAGATGAACACAAAAGGAGAGGTAAGATGAGAGACATTTTTTGAGAAGACAAATCTCCATTTTGCTGTTCCCAAATTTGGGGTGGCAACATTAGAGCACCCCTTAGCACTCACTTCTCACCTCTCCTCCACTACGATAGTCGTGGAGCACAATCTTACTGTATTATCGTGTCTAAAATTTAATGGACAAGCACGATAAATGTAAGGATGTGACATGACTATCTTGTCGTGCTTTTAAAACATAGTGTGTTGTGTTTGAACATATTTATTTTTTATGAAATATGATTATATGAGTGAATTAGACATTAAAAAATAAACAATATAAAAAATTCTAATTATTTTTATTATAAATTTGGTGTGTTTGGATGCGTGTTGAATAAGAATTGGAACAAATACATGGATGGTTTCTTTCTCCTCACTCTAATTCTGATCCTTGTTCTCCTTTGTTCCATCAAATGGTGGAGCTAGAATAGGTGTGGAACTAGCCAACTCTTCCTTATTCGAATAGCTTGTCCAGTGTTTAGTTCACACGGAACAAGTCTTATTCAAGGTGCATCCAAACACACCTGTCTTTTGTGTTTGTATCTTGTATCGTGTCTAGACCGATTCACGTGTTGTACCGTGTAATGTGTCGCGTTCATATCTGAATAGAAAAAATAGTGTATATCTTTTGCCAGTTCAAGTAGAATTTTGTTTTCATAAAACTGAAACGTATATCTATTATTTTTATTTAGATATTTAGTAATGCTAGAGCGGCCTATGATCTGAAACTCTACTATTAAAACGAGATTTGATATCTGATTGCATTTGACGGAGATGTAGGTAACTTATCCTTAGTAGATCTAAATTGTTCAATGTCACGCTGTGATCATTATATTGAAATTTTATTCGATACAATTTTTTTTTATTTTGAGGGTCCATAACTGATTATTCAAGGATTTTCTAAAATTTAAAAAATGTAAATGATTTCCAAATAAATTTCATTATGAAGAACAATGGATCATTGTACTCTCGAAAAATGAAGTTTCGATTGTATTTGACAAGGTCTCCAACGAGATTAAGAATTTTTTTGGTATTTTACAAAATTCTTAATCTAAATAATTTTAGTCTCTTCAATAATAATAATTTTTAAAAATCTCAAAAAAATAGTAAAAAAATTCAGAAAAATATAAAATTTGGTCTCCTATGAAATTTCAATAAGAAGAACACATTGAACGGTTTGAATTAGTCATTGGTTGACAGGTTCATTTATAAGTCGTATCTGATTTTAGTCTACCTCGAGAATTATATCCACGAGAAAAATGTTTAGCATATTAGCATTGAATGCTAGGCCAAACTTTCACCACTTGAATTGACAACAAGAATACTTATCTGGAAGTTAAATGGGTAGGGTACGATACGGTAGAGACATTTTTCATATCTCTACCCATTAAAATTTATCTTTACCCATACCCTACCCTTACCCGCTAAAATTTGACTTTACCTGTACCCTACGTACCCTTACCCGTTAAGAATTAATGGTACATATATGGTAACGGTAGAAAATGGATAATAATGTTAATAACTCAATAATGAAAAAATATTATACAATAGAAATAAATAAATATTATCAGATACATATATTAATAAAGTGCAACATTGAATAATACTTTAAATATAATAAAATCATACTATATCTATTCATGTCAATCGTCACAAAAAAAATTACATAACTAATTACTAATTATATAATATTTTCTCAAATGACAACAAAGAAGAAAGAATCTTATGAAAAAATTTATTATTTTTTTAATGTAGCCCGCGAATGAAAAAAATATAATTAACATATCAACTGAGTCTTACCATTATATCTTTCTAATTTAACGTAGTATTACTTCAATCAAATCTTATAATTTAATTGTCTAGTTTAATAATTAACATATCAATTGAATCTTACAAATATATCATTCGGATTTTAGTTTGTTATTAATGTATTAATTGAATCTTACAATTGTAGTTTTTCGTTATGGTAAAGATTAACGGTACGTGTAATTAACGAATAAGAAATAGTCTTATCCATACTCTTACCCAACAAATTAACGAAAATTTTTTTATCCATATCCATACCCGATAACTTAACGAAAATAAAATTTTATCCATATCCGTCTTATCGGAATAATGGAATAAACAGTTAAAAAAGTACCCTTCAGAGCCCTAAATAGCACCGCAATTTTATTTATTTAAATTTTTGTGGAGGGGTAAATAGCACCGCAAGTTAAGAGGCAGCACAAGAAAATTTTGATGTCACGGTTTTCATCGGAGACGTAGATAACCTGTGACTGTTTTTGGATCAGAACTATTACTATTAGACCAGACAAGCTCAGCGAGGTTGACTGTACTGTACCGTTTCCTCGGAATCTTTATACCGCCAAACACCAATGTTTTCCCGCCTCTCTCTCTCTTCTAAAATCTAAAAACTCCATAAACAGACAAAACATACGACCGACATACTTTCTAGTTTCTATCAACCCACACCATTTATCTCCTCCATTGATTCAACCATTCCCTGATTCCCCTTTTTTTTTGTACACTTCAACAAAGGAAGAAAGATGGGTACTTTCATGACCACCTTTTACATCTTCCTCCTCCTACTCTCCTTCTCTCCTCGCTCCGAATCCCACCGCAAACATCTCCTCCAGTTCTCTCCAGTCCCAGACGTCTCCATTTCCTTCATCCCCACTGCATCTCCCTCTGAAATCCCCTCCAACTCTCCTCCTATCCCTCCATCAATCCCTTCCAAGCACTCTCATCCGCCTTCTCCAATCCCTCCATCAACCCCCTCTTACTCTCCTCCGCCTTCTCCAATCCCTCCATCAAAGCCCTCAAACTCTCCATTACCTTCCCCTCCAGTTCCTTCTCCCTCTCCAGTTCCATCTCCTTCCCCATCCTGGTGCGTCGCGAAACCCTCGGCACCAGAAGATAAGGTCCAGGAGGCAATGGACTACGCGTGCGGGGCAGGAGGTGCCGATTGCATGGAGATCAGACCGGGCGGTGCTTGTTTCTACCCCGACACTGTTTTAGCCCATGCCTCCTTTGCTTTTAACAGTTATTGGCAGAGGGAGAAGAATCTTGGTGGGAGCTGTGATTTTGGTGGTGCTGCTATTGTTGTTATCTCCGACCCAAGTATTACTAAATTACCTCTTTTCCTCAACACAATAATACATTTTTATTTAAAAAAAAGACAATGCGAGGATCAAGGAGAAATTTGACAGGGAAACTTGAGTTTTCTGTTGACACTAGACTGAAATTATGGTACTTATATGGATTTTTCTGGAATATTTGGCTTACAAATTTTCATTTTTGATGCTGAGTTTTGTTTCAGGTTTTGAAGGATGCCATTTCAAGTTGGATTGATTGGGGGATTTGGGGCTATCGACGGCACACGAGCTCTTATAGATGTTGCTTTCTTGGCAATTTCTTAGGTGTTTCCCTCTTTCAGTTGTTATGGTGAAAATTTTAGTTTTGTTTATTTTGGTTATTGGCAGCAGTGTTGCAAACGTTACTCATTCTTCTTGGAGCTTATAGTTTAATGATTAGCCCACCCTAATTAATACAACAGATTCATGATTAGCAAGAGGATATTATGATCTAATCCTTCTAGATGCAACTTAAAAAATGTGTGATCCAAGTATCATTAAATATCCAATCATGTTCTTAGCATCAAACCCTGAACAAAATCAACATAATAATTTATTACGTATAAGCAGGAGAATGTCCTAAGAGCATTCATCCATGTGGGAAGTTCGTGGGGACAAGAATTTATTGAAGAAAACTCTCAAATTTTAGAGGAAGAAATGGTTGAAGAAAAGTGAAAACATGAAATGCTTTGATATTGCATAAATTATTGTGCATATATAAAATGTTCCGAGTACAAATTGCAGATGTTGATAAAATGTTATCGTAATAAAAATTGCTCATTAAGAAGTTTAGTTTGAAGTTCCCGTAGACTTGGTGCACAGACCAACTCATTACAAAAATGGAACAAAAAAATAAATAATGAAAAAATATAGTAGACCTGGCAAATAGACCGGCTCTTCCATAAGTTCTTCCTTGGATCTCAGCAATTCATCAATAATGTACCTTACCATGGTGCTAGATAAATGAATTTTGATTTATCCTCTTGGTGTTATCTTAATTATGGAGACGGGCTATCAAAAAGGAGGGGCAGAAAAAAAAGGGAAGAACAGAGCGAAAGTAGAATTTACTGAGGTGGGGATATCTTTAGATCAATGCCAATATTCATCCCGTTATAAGCAATTGGAGCATACATCCACATTTCATCAGAGCTGAGAAGCTGTTGATATAAAAAATGATATGTACACATTATTATTATTACACCGTTAAGACATTAGTTTTCAATTTTAGAGAGGTTCTCCTGTTACCTTGATTTGTAGTTGCAAGAACTTGACATACTGGACCGCCTCTTCAAGCATAGTGCTAATATCTACCTGAAAAACCATACAATATTAGTAATTTGATTGTTCAGTTTGTCCTATTTATGGAAAAGGAATGTCGTACAGGAACTGATTACAGAACGACGGGTATTGTGCATAAGGTGTGGTTATCATTATCTTACCTTAGTTCCATTTGGGACAAGGTTTTGGAGTATCCTTAGCCTCTCATTGATCCTTTCTCTTCTTTTCTGTAACCATAAAACACAATTTTTGTTATGTTCCTTCCTTTTCAACCCTATTGCAGTATATAAAAAATAATATCATAGACAGCTTATGAAATCTAGGTACCCTGGCATAGAGGCTTTGTGGGTCAGTGGCGGATCCACGGCCAGCTCTACTCTTCCCATTCAAGTTCAGAGCTGAAGAACCCTTTGATCTGCTGCTTGTAACTCCACTGGCATTGTTTTCCTGCGATCCATTGGACTCATTATCTGAGCTATAACAGCTCGAGCTTTGCTTGTTAATTGCACCATTGTTTTGTTCATCCTCTCCGCCATTTGCTCTCTTTTGCCCTTTCTTAGAGCTTGTTTTCTTCTCACTCTTTTGGGCCTACAGTTGATCATATCAACAATATGTCATATCTTGTAAACATGAAATGCTGTAGATATGACCTTATTTATCATAAAATAAGTATCAAGTGTTTATCAACACAAGTGTGCTTCTTTCAACATTGTTTACCGTAATTTTGCTTAAAAAAATAAGTAAGTAACCAATCAAGAAGGTGAAATACAATATATTGATAGTTATTATGATTAAAAGAATGATGTTCCAATGCTAAGCTAAAATTAAATACAAAAAAAACAATGCGAATTTATCACTTATATATGGATTAATTCATGATTTGATTGGGAAAACAACAAAGCCATCAACCATACTGTGAAATCATGGAACCATTCAAGGTTAGTCAAAGCTAAATTTATGAAAATTGAAAAGCACAAAATTAAAAATTTTCGAAACAAGTTTTATTTGATTAACTACAAAAATCTCAAAAGAGGTTTCAAATATGCTAACTTTTGCTTAATTGAAAAGAATCAAAAGTAACTCACTGGAGTCAAAGCACGGGCTTTCTTCTTGACTGCCTCATCTGAGCCATCAAACTTGCCAAGAAACTTCCTTTTTGCGCCAGAGTCGGACTCACTTGGGCTCAAATTCTCATTTTCATCACTATTCTCATTATTAACATCAAAATGTCCTGCAAAACTTGGGTTTGGCACCAAGTGGATTGATTTATTCTTATGTTGTTCCTCCACCAAGTTGAAGTCAACTGGGGCTGGAATTGTGTTCATCTCAAGTGCCACATTAGGCTCATTGAGATAGTAATTCTCATATTCTGGTTGTGACGCAAAGTAATTACTGCTGGTGCTGCTGTTATTGCTTTCTCCTTGTGACCAATAGTACATGTTCAAGTTGGTTGAATTACCATTACAATAGTATGAATTGGCTGTGTTGTCAGACCAGAACATAGATGGCGGCCTTAGACCCAAGTCATTGCCCTCTGGTTCGTTTTGGTATGGCGGGTACGGAGTGAGGAATTGGGCTACTATTTCAGATTCTTCATTTTGCATTTGTGATTGGTATGAGCCCCAATTGGAATCTGATACCGCCGAACCAGGTTCCATCTGAGTCTGAGACATCAGGAAGAAGAAACACAGGTATTGATAGAGATGCTTCAATTTGGAGTGTGGGGAGTATTGCTACAGGACTTGAGGTGTATTTATACCATCTCTCAAAGAATATTTTTTGGTTGGCTGTTGACTTTGTACTTCCCACAACTATTGGTTGAAGATTTGTTTTAAGTTTTAACTAATGAGCGTTTGGTTGTAATCATATGCATGTTGATACTTGGAAGATAGGGACTATTTTTGGGGCAGATACTCAATTGGAGGTAACAGGAGCTCTTTCAATGTTCCAATCTGAAAATTGTGCTAAGTAAATGAATGAAATAACAGGATCCTTACATTTTAAATTTTTAATTGTTATTTATAATCATCCATTCTGTATTAGATGAGTCGGAGTAGAATAGGAAACATTGCCCTCCACATGTACAAGTCGACAGTAATTTCACTTCAATCTAACCAAAGTATTCTATATTTTATAATCTTCTTTTTTTTAGGGTCCTATATTTTATAATTTTATAATTACAATAAATTTTCAGTTCAATTGTCACGTTATCATGCAAATTGCCTTGATACATCAAGGGACGCTGCCATTGATCCAAATTAGTCTATCAATTGAATAAAACATGGAATTAAGAGACTATAAAAAGTAAAAAGCACAAAAATATGCTGGCCTTATGATAAGTGTGATATTTACATTAAGCATAGAGGCGGTAAGCTTATAGGTGTGATGAGCATATGAGCTGGAAATCCTAATTGATAAGAAAAAACCTATACTCTATTTTTTTCTTTCATTTTTTTCTGATGATAAAACACCTAGTGGCCGTTTGGATCGCTTAGGAATTTGGGGAATTTGGGGAAGTTGCAATTCTTAGGAATAAATTTATTGGGAAGTGTGTAATTTTGTGAAGAGTTTGAACTGTTTATAATAAATTTATGGTAGGAAGATGAAATTCCCCAAAATCCCATGGGATCCAAACGGCCCCTATAGTCTTAATAAAATAGAAAACAAGAATTGTACATCTATTTTGAAACCAAGGAAAGATGTGGGCCCTACAGGAACGTGGCTAAGTGTAATCGATCTATCGATCTATAAGAGTAATTGACGAATAAAAGAGTTCATAATTCATAAACACTAGAAAACATTATAACAATCTATAAAATATATAACAGCTTTCAAAGGACAGCTGCGGTGTATCCGGATCATCTCCAATCGTTGAAATGGACATCACTATTAAATATAAACAGCCGGAGATTTTGTTATTAATGAGGGATATATATATTTTTATTGAAGGTTTTCTCATGTAACTATCTTTTTTTCTTTTTTTTTCTAGTTTATAGTTGTATTATTCATTTTTTTTCCCGCTTTTGCCCCCATTCCCATCATATCTTGTAGCTTTGTGTTATCATGAAACTTCGGCAGAATTTTGAACTACTGTCATGTTTCAGCGTCACCGATCTGAACTTGGGTCTAATTGTTTTGTTGATTTCACTCATTAGATAGTTATCACCGAGCTTACAAACTAATGACGATAGTGACATTAACAGCTCTTGGTCTAGCGGTAAAGAACAATGTATCTTGAGTGAAAGGTCGCAGGTTCGAAACCTGGAGAATCTTTCATAGACATTTAATTTAAAAATAAGTTGGACGGTTTACACCCCAATTTATCTTAAAAAAAACATATTTAATGAAAATTCGGATTAAAATTCTGATAGAACTAAATTAAAAGATAAAACAATTACATACTAAGATTATAATTTTTTTTGTTTAATTCAAAAGTCATGGTATGAGATTATGCATCAAACTACGTAGCAGCTTATGACTTCCATGTTTAGTTTATACTATTACTCATTAAAAAGTTAAAAAGACCAGTTGGTTACTGGTAATATTGCACAAATAAAACTTTTGACAAGCTCTAAGAGTACAGTACTGTATGATCAAGTACAACTGTACATGTTTCCAAATAATAGTAAGTATAACTGTATAAGGAAGCGGTAGAAATCTCAACAAATGGGTTTAGAACTTTAGATTTATATGTCGACACCTTCACGTTTAATTTGGTGCCACATGAATTTTCGGGAATATAGGGAAAATTATTTATATCTTAGAAAAAGGAATCTGCTGGCCTGTATATAATAACGTCTGAAATTTTCTACATCTCGATAAAAACATGAAATTTGTTCATTTTCCCATCAAAGCTTCCATATTTTTTTTTTGTTTTATGTGGTTAGTATAATCCTACAAGAGTTCACTAATTCACAGTGTCTTAGTATAGCAGTAGGTACAAATTCATCATTAATCTTTTGTTAGGCTCCGTTTAGATTCCATTTGGGAAGAAGAGAATAAATTTATTATAAACAATTTAAATTCTTCACAAAGTTACACACTTCCCAATACTTCTTCCCACTTCTTCTCTTCTTTCCTTCTTCCCTTCTTCCCACACCTTATTCAAACGGAGCCTTAAAGTTCCAAATTGTCATTTTTTATTCTCACATGTTACCCCATAACTATCATACTATACTATATATCTACATATCAAAATAAAAAGGCATGGAAGTTTGTATATCATAATTAGGTGAAGAATTATAGGGAACCAAAGGAAATGTTGGAGTATATTGACTTTTGCTTTTAAACTCGTAATGGAGTGAGAATAAAATGATAATTTTGATCTTCAACTGTAGGTTTATGATGAATTATGTGAGTCCTTAACATTATTTACATTATAAATTAATAATCAAAATAAAGGAAAAAAGGAAATATAAAAGGTTCCTGAGTTTAGATGGGGAAATTAACACTTTGTTTTGGCAGGAAACTGAAATTTCAGAAATCTAGATGGACGCATCGGAATTAATCTTTTATAAAAGCTCATTTACGATATTCTCAATTTCAGAAAATAATCTTTTATGGAAGCTGGCTTCTGTACTAAAAGCTTAATATAAATTATTTTAGATTTTTAATTTTATGCTTTTCATAAATTTAGCTTTGCCTAACCTTGAATAGCTCCATGATTTCACAGTACGGTCGATAGTAACATGGAATGGACAGTTCATATGTTCCCTGCGCACACATGTTTCGATTTTAAATAGGTTAGTTTATTATTGCCATCCCCCCCCCCCCTAATTAGACTAATTTTAAAATATTTCTTTCTTCATTTTTTTTATCTTTCTGGCATAATCTAAATTTCTAATGAGGATATTTTAGGAAATTTTAGAAATAAAGACATATTATTTAGTAGCTTATTTACAATTTCCTATGATTTTGAAAAAAAAATTAAAGGCATAAAACTAATTTTGATGATTTTACAGCGGTATTTCTCTAATTTTCAATCTAACAATGACATGTCTCTAATGGATAAGTTTTAACAGTGGTACAAATCTAATTTTCCACTATTTTAACACTTACCAACAGAAATGATAGTTAGTCCTCAAAATAAACTAATATTAATCAAACTAAATTGATTTTGGTTTGCATGAAAACAAACAAACAATTAAAGATGGAACCAGATAAAATTAAATTTGGTTATTTCATATAATTAAGTCAGTTGTAAGAAGTTTAACTATAAACAATACTATTGATGTTAAGTTACTATGTTATGGTATTAATCTATAATGATTATGATCTCGTCTAATTTGGTTTTTAAAACTTGAAAAGGAAATCATTAAAATTTTTAATTAAAAAATAAATGGAACTAAATAAATAAAAAGTAAACTATTACATTGACCGATTCATTTGAACCATCCCACTTACCAACTATAAGGCACTGGCTGGAGATTTTGAAAAGTGATTGCATTTGAAATTAAAGAAAAAAAAAGGTTCGTCTTTGTCGTTTTGCGATCTTTTTAAATATTCCTTGATTTGTTATTTAAGAAAATTAGTTTGGTTATTGTAAGAAACATCTCAGTTCGGTATTATCAGAGATTTAGCTAGAGTCTTCGAAAACGACACTTCATTAACATACAAAATACAGAATTCTATAAATAATTCTCTCTAAACTCCCCATTCATCGCACACTATCATGAAATATTCCTTTTTCTTACTGTTTTTGTTTCCTTTTTTTTTTATTACTCAAGGACTTGATTTCGAATGTCCGGCCGGTCTCAAGGCGCCCCTTGGAACAAACTAAAACTAAAAAAAACAGAATCTCCTCATAAAGGGCCACTTCTTCATCCCCTACGAATAGAAGCGTCTGTTGAAATTGCAAAATTAATTTGAATATAAAATAATGAACGTATATTAATTGATAGAATATGATTACATGCATTCGATAAGGTAGTTTCTGTCAATTTGTTACAGAAATTGACAATAGATCATAACATGTTAAGGCGTCACCAGAAATGATAGCTCAGAAAATGTTGTTCATCAAATATGAAGAGTGAAGTTGGATTAATTAAATTCATGTTATTTTGGACGCTTAAATGAGACGTTAGAGCGTATTATTGTGAATTATTAGTTAGGTACACACGCACACACATATGTCAGTATATACGAGTTAGCGTACGAACATGGGAGTCTAACACGGATGATCAATGACTCCGTCATTAATGTAGAGATAACGAGTTCAATTTCCGCTGAACGCCGAAGAAAAATAAAGTGTATTTTATAAAGTGTACTATGCATCTATAAATAAATGATTTTGTTTATTCTAAACAATAAACAAAATATGAGTCAGCTTACGGTGTTCTTAAGTGAAGAGGCGTCTTTATTTCAGCTCCATATCATGATTTTTCGAAGTTTAAACAGTCATACTCAATCCGAATTACTCAGTGCTATTTATATACAAACTCTTATAAATTTCTAAATTTTCCATTTATTTTAGATTTTGAACTACTTATTCAAATTTGCAACAGACAATCCTAAAAAAATAAAAGCAGAACATTTGATGTCTCACAAAATTTAGTTATGCAGATAGCGCGCATTAAATGATTTGGATTGACCGTTAATATTAGTGAAGTATGTATATATATTTATACGTATGTATGTATAAGTACGTTTTACGTTAATGCAGTTTGTAACCTTTTATTGTCTTCGAAAAGACGAACAAGATCACATATTTCAAAAGAGAACTAAGGGATCTTATATTATAATATTAAATTATGCATCAAAAGATGCGTTGGTGTTTTTTCGCAAAATAATATTGACTTTTATGTGATAGCGAAGTGTTTTTGACATAAGGAGAACACTGGGTCTAATTAACTTATTAAATTTGACATATCTTTTGTTTAATTGCTCAATTCCCATATTATATTTTTGTTTTTTTTAAAAAAAATTCGCTTGTACACTTGTCAAAATAAATGCGTAGCTGTTGCCCGCACGTATGTGTTCTGCTATAGCTTGCAAATAAATAAATAATATTAATGGTCTCATTGACTTCGTATGATCTTCTCAATTACTTATCATTAATATTTAACAAACCGAATGAAAAAATATTTACTTAAACTTTACGAATATTTAAACTTAAATAGGTAAAAAAACAATTTATTTATACTGAAGATAATCAGTAAGTCTAATTATTTCTAAAATTTAATTATCGAACTCATCTTTTAGAAAGAACTATAAATAACAAAATAACTGAAATTCGCATGCTATTTTTACAAAACCTTTATGTTGTTAAAAATCATCTAACTTCGAAATCAAATAAAGTTCTTTAAACATCCAAAGATTTTTTTTTTTACATCATCGCTCATTCAATAATAATAGACAAAACGTAGCATATTGATCGAATAACTTCTCTCTGCACAAACAGCACACTTTTGGATGCCACAAAAATGTGTCAACTTCATATTTTTATTAAAATTAAAAATTAAAATATCAAGACCAAACCTTTGATCTTGTTCAATTAACGAGCAATACAATTTTATATTAGTTTTGTAAATTTTAGAGTTCATTTGATACTCGATCAATATACCAAAAATGAATGAATCTTATTAATTATAGAAGTTTCAACGTAAAAAGATTTTGGAGTGAATTTGTGTCATAATAATCAACAATTAGTTACTTGGCGTTGACATCTTTATATAGTGAAATACTAGCTTGAATGTATATAGTTAACTGTTAATCAGTATTGATCATAGAATTAATACAACTGTCGGCTAAGAAGAATAATAAGACTTTTAAAAATAATATGTTGTAAAAATCAAAATCAGTATATTCTCTAGTAATTAAGGATAACACATTTTGAACAGAGGCCATGGATCTAAATCTGACTAAATTATTTTTATAAATATTTAAGAGTTGAAAACTTGAATCCATTTTCTTTAAATTAATACAAATTAATCTGTTGCGGTGGGCTGGAGTATGACGATACAGTAAAATTTAATTTAATTTTTAACATTAAAGTACGAGCAAGATTAAAGTCCAACTAATTAGACGGACTCCTCTGTCCAAAAGATATCTATTTTTTGAAATTTGTACTTTTAATGATCAACTTGAACCGTTTAATATAATTTCAATATTGAAATTTAGTAGGAAAATTAATTTTATTTTTTTATTAATTTTATTACTATATTTTCAGATATTTAAAAAAAATATTTTTCAGGAGGTTTATAAATTTTTAGATTGATGTTTTTTTTAAGGAATTGGAAAGATAATAAAAGAATTTGAAAAAAAATATATAACATTTAATTTTTTTACTAGATTTTAATATGAAAATTACATTGTTGTACTAAACATTTTTTGCCCTACAACCTACTTACACGTTCATAAAATGGATAAGTAGCCTTATTATCCGTTCATAAAACGTGCTATTTCTACTTACCTGTTTTATGAACGGGTAATTAATTTGGTGAGAGGAATTAACTCGTTTTAGAAAAGGGTAATTGCTTGGTTCTTATTAAAAAAAATTCTTTGTTTTTGTTAAAATTCTTTAATATATAATTCCTTTTATTAAAAATTATTGCAACAATAAGTTTAAGAAATTAATTTTCTCACTACTATGAATGCAAGTATGAAGTATCTCGTTTTGATAGGTACCATTATTCAAAAATAATAATAATTTTTAAGCTCGTACATTCTCACAAATATGATAAAATTTATATATTGAACGTAGGAGATAGGGAGGTCCCAGTTCACTGTACTTAAGAACAAATTTATATGTTTTACAGTTGCCTCAACTAACTTATAATATTTGTTGCTTTAAAGCCCTATTTTACATTTTTTATTGTCATCTAATAAGTAGAATTCCAAAACTTAATTTCCTACGCGTCATGGGTCAATCATGAAAGTAACCTCATACCAGCCGGCATAAGTTCCAAGCAGCTTGTTTTCCACTGTTTGATACCGTGGCCTTGATCCCCACCAACAGGGACAGTTATCCCTCTAATAACAATATAGTACAATAGATCATGAACGACTTTTTAATTTTACCATATTAAAAAAATGGATAGTAGCCCTCTTATAATAAATTAGTACAATAGATGAGCGACTTTTAAGTTTTTGCTATATTAAAATATGGATTGTGATTCATCATTTTCATAATTTACAAAGCATACTAACAAAGTCAACACCATTAAAGCACAGGACATGGTTAAACGGATGATTAATGTAGGGAGCATGGGGATCATTTTCCATTTTTATTTTTATTCATCTTTGTTCTTTGTTTTATTTATTTACAAATTATTTTTTTCTTTTAGGACTAGTTATGATTTGAAATTATTTCAGTAGAAGTTATGCTCTGGAATTGAAGATAGATTTTTGGTAAATAGATACAACAAACTATATTCATATGACTCTTAGTTTATGTGACAATTTTCATTTATAATCAACAAATTAGCTTAATGCACTAACAGTTAGTTTTGCCACCATTATTTTTTTGCTATTTTTTGGTACACTAATTAGAGCTAATATAAGCTTTAAACAATTAAAATTTCTGCCTTTTATAGTACCACTTGCAAGAAAATGACATATATGGAAAAAAAAAAGTCAATATATCACCAATTAACCAAGACAAAAATGCAAGTCAATCCGACCTTAGGAGAACAAAATAATTTATACATAAAAATAAAGCCAATAAACAAATCAACCAACGGTTTTAATTTAAACAAATGTTAGATGAAATCAACATAGGCAAATTGCACTGTCGCGAAATTCACGCCGCATCATTTTGACTAAAAAGAGAATTCAAACATCATACAAATAATTCATTAATATCAAGAAGGCCACTAATCGAGCTGATATCACTTTCTTTCCAATAATCCATCTTTTAACTGTAGAATGAAACACATAATACGCAATGCCCAATGAAAATAAAGTTGAACACAGTACATTCCTGGAGCAGTTGATTTAATATAAAACAAGTTTTCCACAAACCGGGCTTGTAAATATGCTTTATAGACTTATAGTTAGGGCGTACAACGGGTAAGTTGATGATATTTTAGTAAAATTTGAATCCAATTCGACAATACCGGGTTAAAAAATAATTTTAGTTAGCCCATCCGTAATCCAACCCAAGCCGTTACTTTTTTATGTACGGGTTAAGTGGGTTTAGCGGATTAAAATTTTGATCAAATAAAAATACACACAGAAATCATTTTGTAGCCATTACAATTTAGTTCGGAGCAAATTAGAGACACGTTCAAAATATTTTTTCAACTTTCGAGACGTTATGAGAGGCATAGAGGCTTGCATGTCCATGGAGGAGATCGAAACTTCATGAGAGCAGAGATTTTTGAGTAAGGATATGAGAAAATATAAGGCGGAGATGAGTAAATAGTGATAAACGGATGGGTTGAAGTATACACGGGTTATTAAGTACCAAATCCGTAACCCAACCCGAAGTAACGGGTTTGTCATAATTAGAACCCGTACCCGACCCAATATCATGCTTACTCGGTAAAAAACGATTTGGGTCGGATGGGTTGAACGGATTGAACGGGTTCATGATTTTTTTGTGCACCCCTACTTATAGTTGAGATAGGATGAAAACCATTTGAAAATCGATCAAGAACAATCAAAAGCTAAACTGTTAATGCTTTTCAAATCGCCTAATTGATGACAAATAGATTCTCAAGTTACACCAAATTTGATGCACGATATATCTATAACTGTAAAATAGATATGTACAATTTTTTTAAAACAAATTAATGATTTTTTAATTAGAAATTATGTGTAAAAAATAAATCCATATCGATATAACTTATATAAAAATTAATCACATAATAAATTATCATAAATGATTAAGGGATAAATATTTCTTTGAAAAAAAATCTAATGCAAGTGTGAAGTGTACAACAGGACATAAACAAAACAAAGTCCGGCCCATTACTAGCAAGAGCCTATTAACCCTTTCAGTACTCTCTTTTAACACGAGCCCAATTTGTCAACCCAAATTTTTATTTTTTATTTTCTTGATAATGACCCAAACTTCTTTGAGATAAGTGATAACCATACATCTCCTGCCTGCATATAAGGGTACTGTTAAAACTTAAAAACAATATAATTTTTGCTATTGAAAAACAACTTTAACTAAATTACTCTTCAACTGGTAAATTTTTTTCAAAAAATAAACTAAAAGATTGATTTAATGGTAATTTAGTCATTAGGTGAAAGAATATGTTGTCGACAGATAAAACAAACCCGTTGTCTTTAGCAATTCCTCACCAATAACTTTTCTGAGAAAAGGAAGGATCAATTGTGTTCGGTGTGAGTGTGTGTAAACCTAAGCCAGCTGACAAGTGTCTTATAAGCCAGCTGTCAACACGGGAAGTATGAACGAAAAGCAGCATGAGAGAACATGCATGAGTGGCAAGCTGAAAGATGGAGGCGGTGCCGTCGGTGACCAACTTACATAGTAACAAGACGAATGCATAAACGTATTTGACATGTCATTTCTCGTGATTATACTAACAAATGAAATATTTGACAATAATTTGATAAAATTTGAAATTGGAAAAAGGACTTTTTAAATATTAGCAAACGAGCACACCCGATTGTGTGGGAATAAGAAAGGAAATTTGAGACGATTTTGTTAGATGGCGATTTTGATACGATGAGAGAGGGTTGATTTATTTTTTCTCTTTCCTTTACTATGTGCAAAAATTAAGAAAGAATATGAAAGGAAATAACCATCTGCGCAGATGTTAACACGGTCTAAACGAAAGGTTTAAATCTTTTATCTCATTATTAAATCTACACCACTGATCTGATCAAATCGCGAAAATGGACGATCCATATTGCATTGGGTAAATAATGGTTTGCTCCTTTGGGTTCAAATTTTGGATGCTAAAATATGATAAACATAACGAAGTAATATAATTATAAACCAAATTGTTTCTTTTTTATAATGCTAAAATATGATAAACATAAAGAAGTAAATAAAAATGTTTGTGGATTTCATAACTAATAAACTGTAAATTATGCGATATATTTTATTATGAATAATATAGATTTTTCATGTAAAAATTGGAAGAAGTTTTCTAATTTTAAAATCTGTAATTAATTTTGTCATCGCTTAAACAAATTGAACACGTAAAATAAATAATATGAACATATAAATGATCAAAGTGAACACATACAAACAAATAAATTCAATAAAAATAAGTTGAATATGCATATAAAAATTGACCAAGGGATGGCAATTTTTTTTTTTTATGTGTTTAGTCTGATCATATATATGTTCATGTTGTCTATTTTTTGTGTTCGTTTTGTTCAAGCAATAATAAAACTACAGATGATAGTTATCATTTTTCTCTTAAAATCGTAAGGAATTTTCAAGCTGAATTTCAAGTAGATTATCTTCATATAAGATATGTTGCTTCTAATAGCTAAGATATATAAAAAAAAGAGACAAATTTGAGAAGCATTTTTTACAAATATCTAACTAATTTGTCTGTTTTTTTTTTGGAATAACATGAAAAGTAAATACAGAATTATCACAAACCTTCTTTGTTCTGTTCATGATCACTCCTCAATGTCATGTTTAGTGTTGAAGCAATTTTCTCAAGTATAAGTCATATAAATGCGTTCAACTGACGTGTCTAATCTCAATAAAAAAAATAATAATATACGACTTATATCATGTAGAGTCAATCAATTAATTACTCTTCGGTTAATTTAATAGCAATCATGCGCCGCATGACTGTAAAAATTAACACTACAAAGTCAACAGAGTAGACATCTACCTGTCAGCTCAATTACTGCCACATGCCACCGCCAATATTTTAGCATCTGTCGCCATATTTTTATGCAAAACTATGGCAAGGAATTAAGGTTCCTTTGCTTATTTATCACTTGATCTGAAACTAGCCAACTGTATTAGCAGGACAATTGTTTCCCATTGATTTCTATTGTGCATGTCAATGATTGAAATATCTTCCGATGCTTTTAATTAGTTATATATTTGAGTATAACTAGCTATAGTATAGCGCTTCGCGCGATAAAACTTAAGTCTTAATTTGTACTTAATATTCCTTCACTTTAATAAATTTGATTGAAATAGATTTTAAAAAAATATAATACAAATCAATCCATACCAAAAAGGGAAAATAAATCTCTAATTTCTTATTTTGCTATAACATGGAAGAACTGAACAAAATGATCATGCATTTTTTTTAGAAGGAAACGGTTCCTAGACAAAGACCAAATAAGCTCCAATCCCCTAGATGAAATCGGACATTAACCACAAAAAACCAAATAAGTTGTAAGTCCCTAGATGAAGGAAACGGCTAATATACATGCATAAGAACCAGTCCTTTCAGTATCATCTATATAATAGTAACAAAAGTAAGCCAGCCATAAGGAAAAAATCAATAGACATGCATAATCCTGAAAAAATATGCACATACACCTGCAAAATCACTAAATATAATTGATGCTTCTCCTAGAATCAATTCTAAGATATGATGTAGCGTTTTTCCATTTAAATATGATTGATACTACAAATGCACTCTTTACTACCTATTCTGTCTCCCCTCCCTCCAAAAAATTAAATACAAAAAAGTGCATTGCACCAGTGGTACATACCAGTACGAGTCAGCATCAAATTTAGCAAGCGCAGACCTTGATTTTGTATAATTAAATAACAATTGCCTGAAGCATACAAAGTAGTGTACAAACTTGTTTATTAACTTTGGTAATGATCTGCTCAATAGTCAATGGCATGTAAGGATGACCAATGCCAACACGACTCTGTAATTAAATCAAAATAATCAAGATAATGGATTATACAATCCTACTAAATGTAGTAATAAACTTTCTAACTATAACTGCGCACGATCTAAAAAAACTCGCATTACAGAAACAAATTTAAGCTACACTCCAAAGAAAAATGATGAACATATTCATAAATAGTAGAAATTCCAAATGTTGTAGCTATACAAATTAGAGGACCATAATTATTTTCTGAGCAACAACAATTGGTAGACTTAACTGGAGAAGAGAACCTTGTTCCTCGCCATAATAACCAGCGCGGGGTCAACTATTAATTGTGTTTCATCCACAATTTGGGAGTTTAACCTTTTTTACCTTCAAACAATACCAGATACTAAAAAAATAAGGAAAAGAAACATTACCTAAAATAAGCCGCAAGTACCTCTAGCATGATCAATATATACAATTCAATTATAATATTTCATCTCTTCCTCTGCTGAGTTCCTGTTGCCCGCAACCCGGGATCTTTCTGTCCAGAAATGTGCAGAGAAAGTTCTTTCTGTTATTGTTCCAGTTGGTGCTGTGAGGAAACGTAAAAAAAGGGAAAGGGATGATGTTGTGGAAGAAATGGTGGCTGCGAAACAAAAAAAAAGTAGGATAAATATACAATTAGGTTCTATTTTATATGTCAATAAATTGCTGAACTGACATATTTGCAAACATTCATGTAATTATATAAATAGGTTACAGAAACCATGGAAGCTCCAATACCTCTGTAAGATTTAAAATTATCCCCTCTAAAAATCATAATCCCGTTAAAAAAGATTGGCTAGAAAAACAACTCCCTGGAAAAATCAAAATCGAATATTTCTTTTTTGAGTTTCTTCAAAGGCCTTCTGACTGCTCTTGCTCTTCATTCTATCGTTATTTCCACAGCAGCTCCTCCGAAGTTATGTTTCAAATTCAACTTGGATCCTCTCTCGGCCTTTTTCTTTTTAAACTTAAAAGAAAAAGTTGAGCAAACATTGTACCATTGGTCAAACATGGTATGGTTGTGGAAAAAATACAATATGAATATATATTATGTTTGATACCTGGGAATAGGACCTGGTCTGTGCTTGTCATAACAAATACACCATGGTTTGGCCATTTTGATCTTTTCACCTCATTCACTGTTGTAACCTGTTAAAAAGTTAGCTTCATTAGTTCGTACTAAATATAATTCTTTCTTAAATAGATTTATCCATCAATTATATGTATTAATTTTAATTAAATAAACATATCAATGATACGTACCAATTGACCCTTGCCAAGACTTTCACAGCATCACACGTAGCTATACATATGTTTAAGTTCCAATTACCGAAATGAATAAACTATATTTAACCGATGGGGATAAGCACATCTGAATACTGATTAATTAGTATTAGCAAAAAAAATTGATTGCACGTTTGTGCATATTGTGTGCTTTTTCTAATTAAATATCTAGCAACAAAAAGATATGTAATTAGAAAAAGCACACACTTTCTCAATTTTATTGCAAAAATAAAACCAAACATAACATGCATGCATTTTGACAATGACATGAGAAAATCTTGGAGAAACCTTCTACAAATGACATCTTGAAAAATAGGCAAGAAAGCTTCTTATAAAAAACTTAACTTATCATCACAAAGCAAGATATAAAATTAGAAAAAGAACACACACTATCGTATTAAAATAAAAAATTGTCGCAACAACTTAGGAAAATTTCAGGTCGTACCCTTCAGTTTTAAGTTAACAGATCAATATACAAAGGCTTCATTTAGCAAATATGTTATCTTTTTGTTGTAATTCAATATAACAGACCAATATCCGATCTAGATACTGTGAAAATAATTAATTAGTATTAGAAAAAAAATTGAGAAAAGAAATAATTAGAAGATCTAACCTGAACAACACTTTTATATTAGAAGATTATTAAAACATACTCACTTGTTGTCAATAATAAGAAGGAAAAAAGAAAATCAATGGCCCTTTTACTCCCGGTAGGAAAATTTGGGCTATCTAATTTTAAAAAGTACTTGAAAAATATTGAGTTCATCGTAGGTCAAGAATGAAATAAGAGGCAATATTTTTCAAGTACCTTTTAATTCAGCATCTCAAGTATTATCTATTTTTGAGAAAGGTCAGAGAAAAAAGAAAAAGTACCTCATAAGTATTATTCAGTCCTAGTTGTTAGAACGATGCAGTAATTAATTGTGCTTGGAGTTTAGGCCAACTCAAAAATTAGTGCTGCTCTTTTTCTAGTCCCCTTGTAATAACTGCCGAAAATAAGAGCCGGAATAGTTGAATCAGAATGATTGGAGAGAAAGCAAAATCAAATTAGAAGTCTCTAGATGCTAGAGTTCTCATAAATAAAACCAAAATTCTCACTTGCATCAACACATTGAGTTAATCGTAGGTCAATCATGTGACTCTGAGGGAAGCTGTATGTTTTAGTTTAGATGAGTGGGTAAATAAAGGAGAAATTTCTGATTAAATTAATTGAAGAGAGAAATCATCGGAGAAATTTTAAAAATTGAATAAAAGGCATTAACTTTCAACAGAAGCACTAAACCTCAGGCGTCAATTTCAACTGGCTTTTGAGGGAGAGCGATTAGTCCGTCATCGTCGCTCGTTCTCTCTCCTACTCGTCCTAGCTCTGTCCACTCTTCTTCTTTGTTCATTTTGTTAGGGAGAGTGCGAGAGATATTCGATCAAACCAAGCGAAAATATCGAAGGTTTAGTCCGTTCTCCTACCCGCCATGATTCTCTCAGCCGCGAGTCCGGGACCCATCTCTTCCCTTCCTCTTCTTCTCTTTCTCTATCTCCTTTTCTCTCTTCCGTCTCTCTCTTTCCATAATAATAAAGAGGCGATAGGAACGAAGAAACATTTCATCGGAGTGATTGACAGATCGAGATCAATTTTTGATCTGACGAACAGGATCAATACAGGAAAGCAAAACGGACGATCTAGATCGGTTCAGAAAAGTGGATGATGATGTCAACAATGTTACTGTAGAAAAGCTCCCTGGATATGGAGTATTTTTTGATGTGTGAAAGGTAGAAACAATTTAGCTGATATTTAAATTAATAAAGGGGTTGGCAGTTAAGGAAGAAAGTTTGTCAGAGACATTAGACAGAGTCTCAATTAGGCTCAGATTTTAATTTGCTGGCCTGATTCACTAGTTTCAGATTGCATATCTTAAAGTTGAACTTTCAACTTTAAAAAAAAAAATAATAAAGGAATGGCTGTGCTTTGCCTATATGGAACTAATAACTTTTCTTATAGCGGTCCCCATTTATGTTAGGTAATGTTCCTATGCAGTTATAACGAATCCAAATACTTTATTTTTCCTATTTCAGAAATTCTTTGGAATAATTCTTATATTTAATACTTAATTAAATACTATTAAATTTGTAAATACCAGTCCGTTTGTGACTTAATTAACAAAAAATGTTGTGCAAGAAATTGAATTTTAGAAAATACTGCCAAATTTAGAAAAGCAATTTGGCACTGCACTGAGGCAGAGCGGCGCAGCTGTCCTAACTTTTTGGTTTTTTAGTTCTGCAAGTCTCTTTAAAAAAGTAGACCAGGAGGGTATAAATACAAAAATGAAATAGATGAGGTCAGACTCAGAGGTGTGAAATTTCGTTCCATCTGACATCCTACTAGTAAAGTTTGGTGGGAAAGGAAGCCAATGCACTCCTAATCCTAACAGTTAGCCACTTCAGTGCAACAACACCAACAACTTATAATTAAAAATAAAAAAAAAACACCAACAAATTTTGTCATATTTTCTCTCCAGTTTTTAATCACTGGAGCAATATACAACCCCACTCACATGGCTAAGAAAAGTTACAATAATTACTGCACTCTCCAGTGATATGACAAAAGGGTAACCAACCAATGCAGTCAGTAGTCTTGGCAAATAAATAATTAGAACATGATTAGACCATCAATGTAAGTAATAAACACGTGTTTCTCTCCGCCATTTATGCAACAAACAACAACCTACATCCGGTGTTCTGGTGCCCCAACTAAAAGTGGGACCATTTTAGAGCTCAAAGCCATCACAAGGGGAATTAATGCTCTGACGACATGGTGCGCCAGGTGTAGGGCCAATAATATCTTTGCTTCGAGATGCTTTATAGGAGACGCCAGTGAAGCTGCCATTATGGAAAGTCAACGGAGAAAGAAGAGCCACTTCTTGAGACTGAACCAGCTTCTACTAGTAGTAGTAGACGAGGTGTGTTATTGTGCTAGACCACTTTAATCGCACCTGATCGGCTGATCTCGTCCCTTTGACGTCACGTAAGGATGCCACTTGAGGTTGTTACCTGTGATGAGATTTAGTCGCCAAGGTACTACTACTCAATGTCATATATCTGTTTTCAGTACCTGACTACAACAAATGCTTGTCATTTTGGTCCATACAAACAAATTATTGTTGAACTTGATAATTGGGGTGAAGTTGTAGTTCTAGAGAGAATATAAAAATAAAAAAAATGAAAGAAATATAATGAAATGATTGAAGGAACGAAATGTTTGTTAACTTACCTTGTCATATCCAGACACTTTATTTCTAAATGCAAGGAAAAGTGGAAAACATCTGTTTTGCTTCAATTTACCTTGTCACAAGATTGAACTCAAGAAAATGAACTGTTTTTGTACAAGCGTTGAAAATAGCAGTCAATGTTATTTTCATAAAAAAAAACTATCAGTATCCGAATATTTTTCACTCGTATTAAAATCCACCATCAGTATCCGAATATTTTTCACTTGTATAATCCACCATCAGAAACACAAAAAGATGCACTATATGTGCTACATCAGATCCCGCACTCAAAGGAGCACCTTAACCTAAACCAAACCCTGACACATGTGCTTACCCAAATTTGACGCAAAGAGAACAAGTCTTCCATTCTAATCCAAAGACCACTTCCAAGTTCCAACCGCCACTACACACTCTCCTCCCACAGCCTCACTCCATTCCACGCTGTATCCTCGCACCAACCTATCTATTCTCTATTCCCCCTTTTACCATTCTATTCCTCAAATTGACCCCTTCCCTATTCCCACGCAACTTCCATCTTCTCTCCTTTATATACCCTAATTATAACCCTTCTCTCTTCATCACTTCTCTTACCACAGCCCCCAACTCAGTACTCTTTCTAGACTTGAAGCTTCCTCTTGAATTCTCTCTTCTTTTCTTGTATACTCCAAGCAACTCTCATGGCTGTAGACACTCTTGCAACTACTATACTTCCCCTTCTTTCCCCAACCAACGAAGCAACAAGTAACACTGAAGATTCAGTCGACAACCATCTCCCGCACATCGAAGGATGGACAAAGCGCAAGCGGTCCAAGCGCAGCCGTGCAACCACTGAAGAGGAGTACCTCGCTCTCTGCCTTCTCATGCTCTCTCGCGACACCAAATCTTTCCGTGTGTCATCTGCACCTACACAACCTGTTGCCCAACAGTCGCAGTCAGAGTATAAGTGCTCCGTATGCGGCAAGTGCTTCACCTCACCGCAAGCCCTCGGTGGCCACAAAGCGAGTCACCGCAAACCATCTCAGGCAGACAATGAGCCGGCTATGTCAGGTTCTGGGTCAACTGGTGCTGGTACCAGTGCAATCGGTACAAGTGGTACGGGACGGGTGCATAAGTGTATGATCTGTTTCAAAGAGTTCCCTACTGGCCAAGCCTTGGGAGGGCATAAGAGGCGGCACTATGACGGTGGGGCTGGCGGATCTGAGGTCGCTAGCACCAGTCAAAAGGGGTTTGACTTGAACATACCCGCCGTACCGGAGTTTGGCCGGAGATGGGAAGAGGACGAGGTGCAGAGCCCGCTTGCCTTGAAGAAACCCATATTGCTTCTTGCAGCCTAGAATGGATTTATCTGCTTTGATTCAATTCATTCATTCCCTTAACTGGAGACAAAATTTTAGGGATTTTTTCTTCGATTACTTTAGTTAGTGGGTTATGAACTCAAATATTGGTTAAGTAGTCTTGTACAGGGGAATTGTTTCATTCTTTGTAATTGTTGGAGTATCAATATTGATTCTTTGTTTAGGATAAAAAAGAATATGTTTGTTTTATTATATAAGCAATAAAAATGAATTTTTTTGTTCTATTTGCTGGTGATGTGAGAAAAGTTTGCTATTGAACTGAGTCGTAATATGACAACTCAACTTTTAAAATTTATATGATAAATTTGTTTAATTAAAAAAAATTATTTATATAATAAATTAGATTAATATTTAGGAAAAGGATATATGTGTGATGAGAAATTAATTATGCATTAAAGTTCTCTCTCTGCTTTTATTTATTTATTTGATTTGGTCTAGTTTTCCGTGTGGAATTGATCTGTTGACGCGGGAGAGGGGGACTTCAATTTCCTCGTTTTCTTTGAATTTCTTTTCCAAAATACAGATCAGAGAAGTGCTGTGCCTGTATTACCAAAAGAGACTGATGATATTTGGTCACTAATAATTAATGCACAGGTGACATCACCTAGGATCTAATAATACAGATGGCCCTCAGATTAACAAACAATTAATTCAAAAGGGTTAACTAGTAACCACTTAATTAGGCCTTGAAAAGGAAATTATAATGGCGAGTATGCGTTGTAACTGAAAGGCAACCTAATCTCAGTGCTGAAATAGATTCTTTCTGCACGTGGTTGGATATGTAGAGAGTGTGTGTATTGAGATTTGAGAGTTCATATTCTCAATCAATGTCAACCGTTTATATATCCGCGTTTAGATTCTTGTTGGCACATGTCACAAACCAAAATGACTCGAATTGGATTGAAATCCGTGAGAGTATATGCTATATCTTTGCTCAAAATACAATATTAACATGTAAATAAGAAGTATCAATTAAATTTAACACATCACTTTGATACTTAACTAGTGCGAATCTCGCGCGCGATCTAATATTTCCTATGTTTCTTGTTAAATTTTACTATAATAATACTATTTTTGCACGTTGACTGAACTTATTTATTTTTCTGTCCCCGTAAACAATGGTACAGTGAATATTAGATATTAAAAAAAATGAACGCTATGATATGTTCAACTTGATTAATTAATAATAAAGAGTGAACAAACATAATAATCCATAGACTATTCAAAACTCATTGTTAAGCAAGTCATAATTGCTGATCCCTACAACAGCTCTGTTCAATAGAAATAAATATGTGAACAACCTGGTTCATTTTAGAATCGCTTCAAAAGATAAGAAGAAAAAAGTGATAAAAGATGTTAAATTGTTGACAAACAACCGAGAAACATTCTAAAGCTAAAAAAGGAATTCCGCAAATTAGAATTTAATATTTTTTGACAAAAAATTGTACCATAAATCTCTTGATAGGATACAGTAAATGGACTAATCTGACTGAACTTTATTCATCATTCTCGATGGAGCAATTTTGAAGCTTACCCAACTCTGACATGCTCCTTCCTTTTTATGCACGACATAAGATCTTTTTTATTTGACATGTCAAACCCTTAATGTAATTTAGATTAGAGCTGCGAAGATGAATGCAAAACAAATCCCAAATGGGAAAATATTCATCAGTTTTAATGCAAATCAGCAAAACTTATTCCATTAAACAAAATTACCAAAAGGGCCTTGAGATAGGTACCGACTTACTATCAGCTCAAACAGTGAAAGAAATTATTCACTGGTACATATTAAGAAAAAGAAAAATGTGTTGTTCAGAATTAAGTTTCCGAAAACCCAAGTTCTTATCAGATTACTTATCGAACGTAATTGGAATCGAGGCATATCAAATTGGCTTGAAATGTAATTTATAATCATAAACAATAAATGAATCAAGATGATCAGTTAGAGCATCAGCAGTTTTGTCTTTTGAAAAGGGAGGAGCTAATCAACCAGTTTTAAAAAATAGAATTATTCAGAAATAAGTAATGAGATCATATCTTTAATGATTGCATCCATTTCTTTACAAAGCATGTGGATAATTCCATTCATGTGAGAATCCATTGCAATGAGAATTGAGTAAACTGGTGACCAGGGCTTCATTAAAAGTAAGATCACAAAAAATAAACCATATCAGAAAAAAAAAAAATTGATCAGCATTCTACATGTAGTCTGAAAAGAAACTGGGTGTTGGGATGTTCAAAGGACAGGCCAAAGATGAATAAGAAACTCCATTTTCTAGAAATTAATACAACTACATGTAGTCTGATACAAACACAGATTGATCAGCCACCTGCATATGCTGCTTATATTACGTTAGTCCTCTTTTTACCAACAATATGTATGGGACATGCATGATACTGCCATGATTTGAGTAGCATATCTATAATTAATTTATATTCAATCCAAATACAGTGTTAACCATTTATTTTAATCCAAAACTTCTCAAGTTCCATCAGGATGCACAACAACAACAATTTTTCTCTATTATCTTTTCACATTCTTACTGCAGAATTGTCGAAAAGAAAATGAAAAATTCTTTACCTGAAAGCAAAATTCAAATGAGAAATAATGGTTGAACCATCCCAATATTTACATGCTAGAATACGAAAAATACTTTACCTGAAAAGAAATATTCTAGAATTTAGAATATGGAAAGTAATTCTGTGACAGCTAGAAGAAGCCGAAAGAACAGTTTCATAATATGAACCACACTTTTGAGCAGGAAATGCATATTAAAATCAAAATAAAATAGCATGACTATTTACTCTTCTTTCATTTGTTTTTTCATACCATTTTTATGAACTATAAATTTACAAAGACCCAAAGTCCATACAACAAAAAAACCAAACATGTTTGACATTCTGGAAAATATCACACACGTAAGCTAGCAAGAAAAATCCTACAAATTATTTTGCTAATACCCTATGCAATCAACTGTCACTACCAATTAATAGTGAGTAATGAGCACGCCGCAGAGGCTGAAAAAAACGCAGTTTATTTTTAACCGACAAAGCATAATCAGTACTCCTGTGCAACATAAAAAATGTAGACCCTAAACCACAAAAAGGAAAAACAGACAAACAAAGGAAGAAAAAACCGGTGACTGCAATTGTAAGGAAAGCATAACATGAGAAATCACATTTTTATTTTGAGCAGCAGTGGAGCATTCAACATGATCATCCAAAAAAAAAAAAAAAAAAAAAAAAACAAATGCGGTTTATGAGAACTCTTGCAGCAATTGCTAAAAAGTTGCTGCCAAAAGGGAAAGAAAAACAAAGCCATTATCCCATAAGAGTTCCTATGAGGCTATGATGGCATCTAGAGGAGCGCACAACAACAGACTATTCCTATCACATAAGACCAAACCGATCAAAAGAAAAAGATAATTTGTACATAAGAGACAGACCCTCACTTGGCCAAGCAGCGATCGAGAGACCAATTTTCCCTCCCTGATGCTTTGAGCAAGACAGCAACCTCAACAGACGAAAAAAGGCAAAAATAAAAATTAACCAACAGGTAGAAATTGTGAAACAACAAATGCTATAAGTTGACAACCCAGAACACTGAGGAAAGAAACAAAGCAAGAAGGAGCTTACCAACAGTAGGGTTAGCCAGATGAAGAAAGAAGAGCAGAATAGACAGCAAGGAGAAGTTATATCACAACCCGTAGCAGAAGAGAGGAAGATGGGAGCAAATCCCCAAACGATAGCCCACTGAATCTCCAAATAATGCAGGACCATAAGACCGCTGCAACAGGAACGGAAGCAAGGAAATTAAGGATCACAACACCAGGCAAGGAATGGCGCAACAGTGGCGAGGAGGAGGAGCGACAACGAAAAAGAAACTGAGAGGAGAGCCGAGAGCGCTGACCAAAAAGGAAATAGTCGAGGAGAAAAGGAACCATCGAACGGCTGAGATGAAATAATACAAACCAATGGCCAGGATGCGATTACTGTACTTACTGTACTGAGCACATGCATCTCACACCTTCCAAAATCTATATGTATAATTTGATTCAAAAAAATTCAACACATTAACAAGAGGATGTCGAAAAAAATATTTAGTTGAACAATAACCAACAAAATGTATTTCATGTCAAAATGAAAACAAAATGTTCATTCTGTAATTTCAAAATTCAAAATGTTCAATTTTGTCTATAACCAAAAAGACAATAAAGGCAATAAACAATAAGAACTTGATCGCAAAAAATACAAAATTTGCCACTTTCAGTAGTTAACTTATGCATAAGAAAACAAAATAAACATCTTATAGAGTATATATGGCTACACATTGTTCGTTTGCCTCCATATAAATAATTTAGTATTTGAAGAAAATTATTAGCTAAAACCTTCGCAATTCTATCTCAAATGAATTTAAGGTCGGCTGGCAGTATTCTAAAATAATGAATTCAAAGGTGTTTATTCAGTAAAAACTAAAAAAAACTATTAATAATTTATAATTTGAAATAGACAATTGATTTTAATCTACTTAAATGTACTGCAAATTCATAGATAAAGAATTTGTTTTACATGTTTTATTAATCAGGGTTTTTGTTGCTTTGAAGGTTAACAAATAAGGTAGACTCATCATTTACTCTCATGTAGGGAATGAGCTGGAGAGGTGGAAGTTAAAGGCGTAAAGCTCACCCGATGTCAATTTTGTCGAATTTTTATTTAAATCAAAATAACTCCATATATCGAAATAGTCAATAAATAATAATTTAGTTATCAAAATATTATGAATTAGATGAGCAAAAAAGAATAACTCGTTCAAAAAAAGCGCATATATCTGGTTCGCACTTGCGCAGCCAATTCTTAGATGCCTAACTGTGAATTTTAGTATTTTTATATTTCTTGTTGAATGTTTCGATAAAGAAAATATTTATAAAGATTCTTATAATCCAAATACAGGTTTCTCTGTTTTTAGCCTTGGAGGACTGGACGAGAGCAAGGTGTCCTCCATTTGCTACTGAAAGAGTCGCCAATTTTAGCATAATTATTATTATTTTTTTTAGATACACTAGTCAGAGACTGACAAGTTGAACGAAAAAAAAGGAAAAAAAAAAATCAAAGATTAAAAAAAACAGAGCTTGAACGAGGATATAGCAGAATTTGCAGTATGCAATCGCCTCAGATGAAATCCAGTTGACGAGCTGTGCTGCAGAACGATTCTTTTGCCTGAAGATGCGGTTATTTCTCTCTAACCAAATTCCCCAGAAAGTTGTTGCCATGAGGGACTGTTTTTCGTTAAATCCCTTTACCATCGAGAATTTAAGCAAGAACAAATCCAAAAGAAGCTCAGAACTTGTTGCCAGACCCAAATTGAGCTGACTCCAAACAAAGGTTGTGTAGGGACAGTGGAAAAAGAGATGTTTAGTTGTCTCAACACTAGAATGCCGGCATAAATTGCAACCCGGTTGCACATTAATACCCCTCCTTTGGAGTTGGTGTTGTGTAAGTATGTGATCAGATCCCAAAAGAAAGAGACAAGTCTTCAGGCTTGGTGGTACGGGGAGCTTCCAAACGAAAAAAAATCAGGGATTTAACCTTTGCTGTAGCAGAGAGCGCTTGATAAGCTGAAGAAACAGTAAAGGTGCCGCTGCTATTCCATTTCCAAAGCAACTGATCATGAGCACTGACATTTAAAGTATTATGTAAAAAATCCGAGAGCTGGGCAACCTCTTCAGTGAGCGGTGCTTGGAAGAGCTTGAGCCAATTAGTCATTGCAAAGCGAACTGAGCAGTCACGAAAAGATAATCTGTCACTTCCGGTCAGTAAAGGTAAGAGATAACGAAGTGGCTTTCCCTGCCAATTGTCAAACCAGAAGGAGGAGTTGTTTCCATTGCCTAATTCAACATAGGTGGACAATTGGAAGTAAAACCTTAAGCTGAGTAAGTCTTTCCCAAAAAAAAAAAAAGGAACCATCCTTTATCCAAACTAAAGGAGGTGCATTGCCGTTCTGTTTGGAAAGGATCTTAGTTGCAAAGACAGACCACATGGAATCTTTATGGTGATACAGCCGCCACCACCATCTCAAAAGTAGAGCAATATTCTGAAATTGGAGGTTAGGCACTCCTAGACCCCCAAATTCTTTTGGCAAGCACACACGATCCCAGGCTAGCAAGTGCATTGAAAGAGAATCCGACCTGCTCCAAATAAAAGCTTTCCTCATTTTGTCTATTTGCTCAATTACCCATTTTGGTAACTTGAAAACCGACATGAAAAAGATTGGCATAGCTGAGATCACCGTTTTAGCTAACAAGATATGGCCAGCTCTCGAGATGAGTGCCGACTTCCAACCAGCCAGGTGCAAATTAATGCGAACTAGGAGCAGTTGGAAACAGTCCCGGCTAGGGTGACCTGAGGTCAAAGGTATGCCGAGGTAAGTAATGGGCAATTTCTGAACTTGACAGTTTAACAAATTCTGAACTGAGGTAAGAAGAGTAGCCAATAAATTTAGCGAAACAATGACCGACTTGTTCAGGTTTAGAGAAAGACCAGAGATCTTGGAGAACATGGTCAGAAAGCAATGAAGGGTGCTCACTGCCTTGCCCTTGACGGTGGAGAAGAGCAAGGTGTCGTCTGCGTATTGCAAAATTGAGAAAGGTCTTGTTAGTTTATTCGATAAACCAAAGGGCACCGAAGTTGCTGCAGTAATAAGCATGCGTGAAAGCACGTCAGCGGCTAGGAGGAATAAGTAAGGTGAGAGCGGGTCTCTTTGACTCAAGCCTTTCTTGTGAGCAAAAGATTTGCCAATCTGATCATATAGGATGATGGAAGACACAGAAGTGGTGAATAGTAGCTGTACCCATGAAATAAAAATGTCAGCGATCCCTCTGTGCTTCATGATGTTGAAGAGAAAGGACCAGTTGATAGAATCGAAGGCTTTTCGGAAGTCCAACTTTAGCATGATAGAGGGATCTCCTGCTCTTTTTAAGTGAGCTAAAACCTCGTGAGCGGAGTTTTCTGAAATTAAAGAACCACTGAGGAAGCCTGACTGTGAGTTTGTGATTAAGTTTGGCATGAAGGGAGCTAAACGATTAGCCATAATCTTGAAAATAAGCTTGGGTATGTAATTGATTATGCTAATTGGTCTAAAGGCAGAAAGTTCCATAGCATAACAATTATTAAGGAGAACTTTCTTGTATAGACAGCCATTAGACATAACTCCTTTGCAAAACAAAAAAAGCTTTCTGATTTTAACTTAAAAAAACTGACCTAACACCTTTCGTCAAAGCAAAAAAGAACAATACAGGTCGTGGATTAATCGAACTGGAAGTTTTTTGTGGTTTTTAATTTTGAAATAAATTAGAGAGTTTTTTTTTAAGATAAATTGGAGGTCTAAGCCACCCAACTTATTTTTAAATTAAATGTCTATGAAAGATCTCCCACCGGAATTTCGAACCTACTACCTTTCACTTAATAAATTAGAGAGCTTATTGCCTCCCATCTTATCTTCAAAAAATAAAAAGAAACATTATAGAAATAAGAGACAAATCAGATACACCCAATTCTATGGCGTTGACCCTACATATCTTTTGGATCGTTGGAAAAAAGAAGAAGAAAAAAAATTATAAACAATTCAAACTCTTCACAAAGTTACACACTTTCCAATACTTCTTTTCACTTTTTCCCTTCTTCCCACACCTATCCAAACGGAGCCATGGAGTGTGAATTTGTTCTTAATTTTCTATTCATGAAATTTCGTGTCGGTACCATTTGAGGCACATTTTTTTCCCCCAGTTTGATCCGACCTAACCAATCCACTTAAACCTCTTACTACTCTAAAGTTAGTACAAATTCCAATGAGTTAGATCGCATCTGTAATTGTTCGGCTAATTTGAGCTAAAATATCCTATTTAATATTGGGTCATTTCAACTTTAGGTCATGCTGAGGTTGATTACGTGTGTAATAACTAATAATGGCTCCGTTTGGATGGCTTCTTTCCGGAATAAGGAATAAGAAATAACCACTTTTTACTAATAAATTTATTTCTAACCATTCAAACTCTTCACAAAAGTTACACACTTCCCAATAAATTTACCCCTTCCCAATAAATTTCTTCCCTTCTTCTTTCTTCCTACCTTATTCTCAACGCATCAAAAAAAGCCAATATTAACAGTTTGGAGTTGGTGTCTCAGTGCTGTTTGAGAAGATCCATTACGCGTCAGCATTCATTCAGCAGAATTGCTTCGTAATGTATAATTTGATAGAAAAGACGTTCAAAACCAATTGGGTAGTCGGTTGTTCCAATTGTAGTTTGTTCCATGTCTCATTGAATTCTTTCCTAATTTTTTTGCTTGCTTATTTCCATAGTTTCATCTCATAACGATCACTACTCAAAAATGAGACCCAAATAATACCGAAATTTTAAAAAATAATATTAAAATAATATAATCCATTAAAATTAATATCAATATAATCAGTTTAATATAAATAGTATCGTAAGATCGGAATTCAAGATTCCGAACGTTAGATCGGAATCCTGGATTCCGATCTAACGTTAGATCGGATTCTGGGATTCCGAACAGTGCTGTAACAGAAATTTTTGTCGTTTTTCATGGTTTTATTGTACTTCTATTATAAATATTAATTAAATATATAAAATTTTAATATTAAATTAATATATTATAAAATATTAGTAATATATTTTGAAGATAAAATATTATATTAATATATTTTATTGTACTTCTATTATAAACATTAATTAATTATATAAAATTTTAATATTAAATTAATATATTAAAAAAATTTTGTCGTTTGTTTAGAACCAGATTTTTGATATTTTGAAGAATGTTAATATAATATAATTTTATATTATGAATAATATTTTAATATTTAAAGTTTTGATATTAATTTTATATGGATGGTTTTATTTTTAATATTAAAAATTTTCAATTATGTTAAATGTTGTACATAATAAGTACATAATACTTTATGTAATAATTTATTTATGGCAATAATTATAATATTAACTTATAATTAAATATTAGATTTATTTCATTTAATTCATAATATAAAAATACAGGAATTATAAGTGTCATCATCGGTAAATATATCATCCCAGCCATCGGTAAATACAAAGTGAACATATACCGAAAATAAGCTGACCATATAGAAGATCTAAGTGAACACTTACTAACTTATTTTTATAGAACTTATTTGTTTGTATGTGTTCACTTAGATCGTTTATATGTTCACTTTGTTTTATGTATATGTTCACCATTAGAAGAAGAATTGAATTTTGTAACCATAATATAGATTAGCACATTAAAATAAAAGAAAGGGAAAAATACATGAAAATCATAATATAATTTAGCACACTAAACTAATAAAAAAGGAAAAATGTACATAAAAAACCATAATATAAATGAACACACTGAATTTAGTTTGGTATTTAAAAACAAAGTAATAAATAAACTTAGAGATATTGATCATCTACATGTTGCAGAATTTCATCCCACCAGGGTTGATCTTCTTCCGCATTCATTTCTTGTTGATTACTGGCACCATGGTTGTCGGCCAATTGAGCGGCCTCGTTCCAGAAAGCGGCATCAGGTTGTTGTTCATTACTGGCACCGTGGTTTTCAGCGAGTTGAGCTGCTTCGTTCCAAAAAGCCTCATCATGTTCTTGTTGATTATTCGCAGCCGGGTTGTCTACGAATTGAGCGGCTTCGTTCCAGAAAAAGTATTGATTTGATTGTGCGTGGATTCCTGTGACAATTGCTAAGATCGGAATTCTAGATTCCGATCTAATTTATTTTAATTTAATTTAATTTAAATATGTAGCTATTGAATATGTAATAATTTAATTTAATTTAACTAATTTAATTTAACTAATTAAATTTAATTTCATTTAACTAATTTAATTTAAGTAATATAATTAAAATATTACTTAAGTAATACAATTTAAGTAATAATTTAATTTCATTTAACTAATTTAATTTCCTTTCATTTAACTAATATAATATATATATTTAAATTTTAATTTATTAATTAATATAATTAAAATATTTATAATAAATATTATTAATTTAATAAAATAAATAACAGTAAAAAGGGAAAAAGACCAAAAACTGATTTGATTGGGCGGTGGATTCCTGACATGCTTAGATCGGAATCCAGGAATCCGATCTAAGCTTAAATCGGAATCCTGGATTCCGATCTAAGCAATAAGTTCGCCCAACAGCAGCAAATTATTTGATTTGATTGGGAATTGACGTGAAGTTTTAAATCTGTTTGCTAATATCGGAATCTCAAATTCCGATCTTATCACTATAAATAGTTGAATTGTAGTGAAGTTTGCAAGAGGAGGAAGAAAATAATTGTAATTTTTGTGGTGATAATGTAATATTTAGTTGAATTGTACTTTTATGTGATGTGATAATGTAATAATTGTAATATTCGTAATACTACGTTGAATCCAGAGCTGTTTTTTCAGTTGAAAGTGTGACTATCTTGGTCCTTTGTCATTTTTGTTTTGAACAAATGGTACGCCTAAAAATTTTGAAATTTAAGTTTAGGAAAATAAGTCCGCCAATTAACGGCTCAGTATTTTTGATACAATTTTTCAGAGCGTATTTCATAATTTTCTAGCGCCAAACTTTTCGAATTCAGAGCTGTTTTTTCAGTTGAAAGTGTGACTATCTTGGTCCTTTGTCATTTTTGTTTTGAACAAATGGTAGGCCTAAAAATTTTGAAATTTAAGTTTAGGAAAATTGGTCCGCCAATTAACAGCTTAGTATTTTTGTTAGAATTTTTCAGAGCGTATTTCCTATTTTTCTAGCGTCAAACTTTTCGAATCCGGAGCTGTTTTTTCAGTTCTAATTTTTCTCATATTTAATTATCAAAATCTTAATTATTAAAAGCAAAAAAAAAAATTAATTACACAAATTTTTATATGAATTTTTCTTATTTTTCCGTATTTTTAAAATAATTTTACAATTTATTATCTATTTTTCTAATTAATTAAGTAGTGAATAAACAAATAAAAAGACAAAAAAAAATCTAATATAATTAATAAATTACATATAAATTTAAATTTTATTTTTCTTCATTTTTTCCGATTTTTTAAATATTTTTTCAATATTTTCTCTATTTTTTTATTTAATTAACTAAATTAAAAACTAATAAACTAAATAAATAAATAATAAAATAAAAAAAATTAAACTTACTGTGCTCGCGCGCGGAAAGGAGGTCCGGAGCAGAGTTAGATCGGAAACGTTAGATCGGAATCCAGGATTCCCATCTGACGTTAGATCGGAATCCCAGAATCCGATCTAACGTTCGGAATCCAGGATTCCGATCTTACGATACTATTTATATTAAACTGATTAAATTGATATTAATTTTAATAGATTATATTATTTTAATATTATTTTACAAAATTTCGGCAAATAATATTTGTAGCTTGCGCAAAACAAGCCATAACCAAAACCCAACAAATCATGTTATAGGCTTTTCTAGCCCAACATTAGCCCATTTAAATATCTTGTTAAAAACAACAAGTTGTGAAACACAAGTAGATGGACGGATTGGACGCTAATGTAATAATGTTTTTAAAAAATAAAAAAGGCTTCAGTCTTCTAACGCATTTAACGAATTTTAAAAGAAAATGGGCTTTATAAAATGGAAAAGACCTTCGCTGGACTAGCTTGTCATAATGGGCCTAAAAATTACTGGTTGAAAATTATATTGGGCTTGTCGGTCAGCTAGTGCACGAATGTCAATTTGTTTTTGTTTTCCAAAAATAATAACCGCAATCTGCAATTTTGACATCACTTGAACAAAGTGAACGTATAAAATAGATAAAGTCAACATTTAAATAATCAAAATGAACACATACAAACTAATAATTTATAATAAAAATAAGTTGAATATACATAGGCTCTTATCAGAATGTTGAAATAAGCGAACGATTTGGAAATGGAATTCAGATCGTGAAAAAAGTCTTCTCTTTGCTTTTCCTTTGAAATGAACTCTTTTCGTCTCTCTTCCGAGTTCCGATCAGAGACATATAAAAATCTGAACAACAATAAAACAATAAAATCTAACTCATAATTGAATAAAGTGAACACAAAGATAAACAAACTAGACATATAAATGAATAAAGTAAACAAATACAAACATGATGGCACGGGATGGCACGTTGAAAGAAGGTATATAGTAATTTTCATTTTTTTTTTAGATGAGTTCATTTTAGTCCGTACCGCTCAATCTCAAATTTCTTTAGAAGCCAAAATCTCAGATTTCAAAAACCGAAGGCGAAGTAAAATGGATGAATTACTTCACGAAGTACCATAGCCCATCTCATCCTTTTTTATTTTAGATTAACTATCAATATACAATCAAGTGTTAAGAAGTTAAGTATCAATTTTTATATTATTTGAATGCATATCTATTTATGTTCTTATAAAATTCTCTCTGTTTACGCTATGATGTCTTAATTATTCTCTCGACTAGAAAGTTAGATAAGGTTCTTATCATAAGATCTGTATGACTGTATGTAAGTACAACTTTCATAAAACTTCATTTATTCAGCTTATGCCGATTATTGATGCCTTGTGGTTCATACCCAATTAATTAAGCTACAAATTCACAGTATAGTTATACATACTCTGGTTAGACTTGTCCAGATAGAAATTGACATGACGATGAAATTAAGGTTACAGAGCTAATGATAGGCCGCATAATCATACCACCTAAGTGCGTCTTTTATATATATACCTAGTTGACATTGCTTATTTGTTGATAAGGAATTAAGGATAGTGATGCACAAAAGAGATGCTTAAACTTCGTGCGCCACGCCACATGCACGGTAACAAATTTATCCATGATGTGCTCATACTAATTAATATGGAGGTGATGCACTGATGCTGATTCTTAACGCCTTTTTACCTTTTTCCCCTCATATTTTCCTTGTCAGATTCCCAATATATGGATGAGGATAAAGAATTTGTAAAGATGGGCTAACGATCGATCTATATTTTGTTCTTGTCCACATCTTTTTCTTTTTCATTTTCAAGTTGTCAATCAAGAACAGATGTCTAGGGGTGGGCGCGGAATGCCGCGAAATCGCGAAACTGTTCCGTTCCGTTTATGTGGAACGTATAACGGAATGAAATTTCATTCCGTTTCACAAACGGAACAGAAAACGGAATGCATTTCGTGATTCATTTATGTGAAATACAGTGTAAATATAATCGTTCCGTCCAAACGGAACGAATACGAATCACCTGGTACATACCGTTTATTGAAACGGAACACCCCATTCCGATTCCGTTATTAACGTTACCCACCCCTGATGTCTTATGTAATAATTTTCAAAATGCGTCTTTTGGGCTGGGTAGCTAGAAGGAGATGCCCAAAAGGACTATTTGTACTGAATGCATCTATACAAGTATCAAAAATAAGTATTTATCAGTTGGATATTTGGGCTCTTAGGTGACAGAAACCGAGGCTGTGATATAACATAACAATCCCTGATTCCCTGTATATAGAGAGAACCATCTCTAGTGAAGTTTAAAACTTCACTACAACGAAAGTTGTGCAAGTTGCATCGATTAGTACATGTGTCATATCAGTAAAGCTGTTCTCTCGCTTTCACATACTGCGTATCAGAAGCACCGATCAGCTCCTCATGCAGACTAACTCGTCTTCCTATGCTTAGAACATGCATCTCCGTCCCTTTCTTCCCTCTTTATGAGTGGGGTATACATGGAAACGTGATTACAAAAAACTCAACAAATATACAGTCATTGAATTGTCAGTTTTCTCGTACTAGACAAATTAAAGTTTCTCTCTAGCTGTCTAGCAAGCCACTTGAACGGTGAACCTATATATCTCGGTGGGGTCCATACCACCCTGCCATTTCCAGAAACCATGCACAGAGGTCAGAGGATACTCATACTCATACACGCTCACTCGCTCAGTTTCTGCCACGCGGAGACTAATATTATGTGATGCATATTACATATATCATATCATTATCAAATAGGATACCATTCCGTTGTCTGCACCTATTTTGTTCTCTTTTCCTTACTCATCTCTTACACTCTGCATCTCGGAATGTACCAAAGAGTGAGATCATATACGTACGGTTCAGATCAAGTTAATCTCTCGTTCTGACTGCCCCTCACTAAGATGAGATCAGGATACCGTCGTATTTGGATCATACAGATATTGCATGCATTTATATGGTTCAAAAAATTGAATCAAAGATTCAAAGAAATAATTATAATTTGATTAGTTTATAAATTAAGTGAATATTACTGTAAAACAAATTGAATGATCCATGATCCCATGGCAGGTTAGGAAGTTTGCCAAATTTTGTTAAACCCAATAAAAAAGGACTTTCTACAAGAATGTTATATATAAGGTGAGCAAAGACTTTAGGAAATATAAAAAAAAATATTATTACAGACAAAATAGAGGTCAAAACTACATACAAAACTATACTAAACCTCTCTAACTTCATACAAAACTATACTAAACCTCTCTAACTTCATACAAAACTATACTAAACCTCTCTAACTTCAAAAAACCTCACGTCATTGAAAGAGTAACGTTGACGCCCACGACTACAGGCCTGTTTAACGTGTCTAATGAGTCATTCCATTTATTGTTTCGTTCCATCAACGATATGTTCATTCCATTCCCTTTTTCACTCCGTTTTAGAAAATGAAATGTCATTTCATTCCACTACAAAATATATGGTCTTTACATAGATTTTTCTATATAGACTTTTTTTTATTAGTGTTGGACCTTGTTCTATTGCTAGATTTAATTGATGCAAAAAATCTAACAATCTTTTAGTAAGACTCAAATTTCTATTAATATGTCCTTAAAAATCTAGCAATAACAAATAATTACTACATAAAACATTGCAAGATTCAAAAAGTCTGTAAAAAATAAATTGCTAGATTTTTTAAGGATCTATTAATAGAAAATTGAGTCTTGCTAAAAGATTCTAGATTTAGTGCATCAATTAAATCTAGCAATAGAACAAGATCCAACACTAATAAAAAAAGTCTATCTAGAAAAATCTATGTAAAGGCCATCTCTCTTGTAGTGTTCCTTTATACGTTTTGTTTAGACGGAATGAACGGAACACATTTTTTTATACTGAAAATTACACTATTTATCGAAATAGAAGCGAAATGACTCGTTCCATTTACCGTTTCATTTCGGCAATCATATGTCCACTCATTCATTTATCGTTATGTTTCTTTGAATGAAATTAATTTGAGTACCGTTATTTGTTCCGTTTCAACGAAACGACACAGAAAACGTATAACGATTGTACCGTCGGTAGGCCTATTTTCCTTCCACAGATTTAAAAATAAGCTAATTAATTAGTCGTCTTCGAAAGGGTTTCCAACACTGAAATGTAGAATGCCAAGTAGGTATTGTGGAGGATCCGGTGAAGGGCGGAGCTAGCACGTTCCAGAACTAGCAAGACAAAGGGACATGGATGGAAGATTTGTTTTGCATTTAGGATGATCGATTTGATTATGACAAAGGTGGTATGAGTCTCTATGGATGTGGCGGAGTCACATCTAGTGTTTTTACTTTGACACTGGTACATTTGATACTTAAATAAACACAAACACGACAAGACTATCAAAGATAACATACTTCTGTTTTGGTTGGTTAAACTTCAGTAGAGTATGTGGTCTATTGTTGGTATATGACCGAGTGGATAGTCTCATTTACTAAACAGTTAGATGATTTGTCAGCCAGAGGCTGGGCGGAATAGTAGGTTATATTCATCTGTTTTTGTAATGTTTTCGTTTTATCCAAAATAAAAACTGAGTGGCGCTCTCACATCTTTTTCAAAAAAAAAAAACTATCAAAGATTAATTTGTCATGCCGACGTGTCCTTAAAGTTAGAAATGTGGCATTCAATATTTTTGATATGTTGTGGTCATGATTCAAACACGACGCAATACGAAAATTGACTAGTTAGATTTGACTGATTTTTTATGTAATTGTTTATTTAATTACTTCATATTTTATTATAGTCAAAATGTGGCAAAATAATGTAATTAATTTTCTCAATTTATAATAACAAACACATGCAGTCATGCCCAGATGTACCATACATATTCATAACTCAAAATTGTCAAATATAAGAAGTCATAACACGACATGATACGACACTACTAAAAACATACAAGCACAATACGACACATTTAGACTCGCTTGTGAAGATAACAATTCCAGCATATTTTGTAAATGTAACAATTATATTTTGTAATGTAGTAACTTTTATTTCTTTTCACATATGGTCCAGTGGTTCAGTGGTAAAATAATTAGATTTGTTTCAAAAAGTGAGATTTTCAAAAAAAATTGGATAGGAAAGATTACCACACAATCGAACTCGCTACGTACACGCTTGTGAGCAATGAAAGATAAAAAGTAGAAATGCGAGATTTTACTGCATTGGCCCATCAAAATATAATGTTGCTGCTCTGTTTCTCGACCATACCGTAGGCATTTTTGTTTTCTTTAATTCTGTACAAAATCTCACGATTATATCCGTTTTGAGATCTGTCGAGTTGGAATAGAAACCGACAATTCCAATTAATACTGTTCAATGAATCGGTAAGCATTATAGAAAGTAAAAAAAAAATGCCACAACACATAATATTAGACCTGACCAAAAACTGACAAAACAGTGCTTGGACCAAATCCAACAATAGAGAATAAACAAATGATTTGCATGTCCAAGAAGTAATTCGAAAGAGGATAAAAAAATTGTTTCTTTTTCAAGGATAGTGTTATGACTGTGGGATCTCCTTCCGCCAAGAAAGAAAAGAGGAAAAAAAATGACCACATCTCTTTTGATCTTTATGTGGTCTAGTTATCCATAGTATATTTACATTCCCACTTAACTCTTTTTTTATGTAAAGCATTTGTACAGTTGCAAATGTTTTTGTCTTTATAATTGGTCGGTCATTTGCAACTTTATGGCCCTCAAATTCCGTAGTATTTGTTTTAATGACAAAAGGTTCGACTTTTTTTTCTTATTTGCTGGCAAAAAGAAAAGATTCGTATTCTTAACGGTATTGAAATTCCTATTCCAAAAGAAAGATGCAAATATATTATGCCGTTGAAATGACTGCTAAAAGAGAAAAAGAATGAATTTTATGCAAAATATTATCAAAAGCGTAGATTGGTATTCTTTTTGGCTTTTTAGCAGATGGTCCTTATCTAAAGTATGACATGGAGGGTCTAGAGAAGAGACCTTACATTCGCTATAAATATCTAACTCGAGTGATAGCATTTTAATCGTCTTTTTGCATCATCATACAAAATTATTCGCACATCAATTAGTTGGTTTAATTATATAAGAGAAACAGAGCTTACATAATATGTTTGGATGGATGAGAAATAGCTGCTAATTTAAACTAGTATTTTAAAGTTCAAAGATGACAGTTAAAATTGCATTGTCATACTGATCACTCAAAAAAGTTAGAATAATATTATTTGTCGCTTTTGCTATTTGAAATTTTCATCCAAACACTATATATGTTATAATCATGCATGATGTTGCTTTCCTATTTCTTTCTCAAGACGCTTAAAAAATAAATTGGTTTTTTAATAATTAGGAAGCCCTGACTAATAATTTGCTCATTATATATTTATATGTCAGCATCTTTATGTAAATTATTATTGATGTAATGAAAAAGAAAATCTACATGATTGTAAATGAAGTGATAAAGAGCTTCCAACTATAAGGAAACTTTTTTTAAAAGTGAAAATAGTGTGCTTAACGTAACAGTCCGAGAAATTAGGCCGACATAGAACGGATCAATGTTGGAAAGAATTTGGACGGATCTGATTTCAATTTTCAACCTCGACAGGGCCAACTGGCCAAGAGACGGGGTCATGACTTTTCTCTTACGATTATTATTTTTTTTTTACGATGTAGAAAAAAATAAATGCTTGAGCTGTTACATGGATAGGAAGGATTAAGTTATATTCGGCTCCATTTGGATGGTGTGGGAATAAGAGGAATAAAGGAAGAAGTGGGAAGAAGTATTAGGAAGTATGTAACTTTGTGAAGAGTTTGAATTTTTTATAATAAATTTAGTTTTTTATTCTCTTATTCTCATACCTCATCCAAACGGAGCCTTGTGAAGTTGTATCAGTGTGAAGAGTGATTAGTAGCAGAACACTAACTCATTTGTCTGAAAGGATTGATGAAATAATACTATTATTTTGCATTAGTTTATTGAATTTGTGCTGAAAAATTAAATTGGTGATTGTTTCTCACCCATCTAAATTTATCTATGAGGTTTAGGAAATATCGAATCTGATCTGTCTAAAGATCAAGCAGATTAACCATCTTGACACTTTATTTTCATTGGTTTACACAAATATGGACCAAGGACTTCAACGACCAAGTTTAATTGGGTGACTTTTAGTCTTTCGAAATTCACTAAGAACGGCCATAAATGTTGTACTGACATCAACGATTCCCACATTCTAACAAGAATAACATCTCCGTTAGGGGTGTCAAATGTGTGAAAAGGAAGTGGAACTGGCATGTTTCGTTTTTGTTTCGTTCCAGCTAAAGTAACTAAATTCTATTTCATTTTCGTTATGTTTCATAAAATGAAATAATTTTTTATTTCGTTAGTTGTTACGATCCATTCAGCATTTTTATTAATTTCAGTTCATTTTTCCATTGATTGCAGCCAATTTTGCGATAAACGGAACAATAACATTTACCAGCCGTTTTCAGAAACGAAAATAAAAATCCTTCTGTTAGCTGTGTTCCGTTCGGACGGAACAGAATGAAAACGTGCGAAACGACATACTTTTAACCGCCTAATCTCCATTTATTTAATGTGGCTGGTTATCTCTGCTAAATTCAGTGGGATGATACTTTCAATGGACAAATTTTCTCGCAGTTTTTATTTTATAATCAAGGCCAAGAGTAACCGCATGTATCTACTACTAGATCAACTTCATCTCTTGCCCGGTCATTTAATTATGGTATTAGAATGGCATATCGTAATTTTTAAGTAAAACAAAAGTGCTGGAAATATCCTAGGATAGCTAGATTGAGGTCGCACATGCATGAGTAGGGGTGTCAATTTGATACAGGTTCGAATGTTTTTGTTCCGTTCCGTCCGAAACGGAGCAAAAACAGAATGGATATTTGCTTACATTTTACTCAGCGGAACAAAAACAGAAACAAAACAGATTCTGTTGGTAAGAACGAAACGAAATCATAAACTTTCGTTCTGTTTTTTTAAACGTTATTACTGTTAGAGTTATGTCCTAGAAGTCAATAATTTAATGACTTAGTTATTAGTTTATGTGTAGGATGATATTTTATCATCTGTTCCTAGGTTTATTATTGACAGATTATTCAGGTTGAGGATCTGAATAGTAGATCTCTGTTGATCATTCTTTAGAAGGTGGTTAATTAATTGACAGATTATTCAGGTTGAGAATCTAAAATTAATTGGAGAATTAACTAGAAGAGGGAAAGCTTAGGAATTAGTCTCATTTCTCCTAATTACTAGCATAATTAGTTGAGAAGGTGGTTAATTCCTTAGTGGACTCGAGGCGTGCGATTAGGAGGTGCTTGGAGGGCACGCCACCGACATCAAAGCCGTTGGAACGAGCCTTTTGGTTGCGATACCAAGAGAGGTATATTTCCAACCCTTTTCTCTTGTGTTGAATGACTTTTGTGCTAGATCTTTATGTGTGTGATGTTTAACCGGTTAATTAACTTGTAATTAGCACAATAAATGAAAATTACACACTTCCTAATAATTACGTGGTCCAAACCTTCAGCCCATTTCCTTTCTCCATTCTCTCTCGAGAGGCAGGGAGAAAACTCACCTCCTCTCTCACTCTCTCCGCCTGCCTCCTCTCTCGCTCTCTCTGTCTAGAACCTTTTCCTCTCTCGCTCTCTCTGAATGCCTCACCTCTCCCCTACTGCTACCCTCTCACCCGAGACCTAACACCCCTCACCACTCACCTCTCCTCCACCATAAGCAAACCCTAGGCCCCTCACCTCTATCCCTCGCCACCTCCTCTCAGACTCGAGCTCAAACCCATCTCTCTTTCACTCGCTACCTCTCACCTATCCTCTCAAAATCGAGTTCCTTTGCCCCTCTCCTTTACCCTACACACACTCCTCTCTCTATTCTTTGTGATTGATCGACAATGGAGAAGACGGCTAACGGCCAAGTGACTGGTAGCAGCTTGGCGGTGGTGATGATGGCAACTGACAGCAGTTGAAACCGGTAGCAACTTTGCTTTTATATCGGTTTGGGTACTCTCTCTCTTGCTTGTGTTGTACTTATTTTGTTTTGGGTTGATTTTTTATGTGGTTAAATCTGACACAATCCTTTTCAATTTCTTTTCGATTGGGTTTTCAATTCCTTTTCAATTTTTGATATTGTTAAAATCTGATGAAGAACTTCTGTCTTCTGATTTTCTGATACGATTTTTTTCATTTTTGGTTTTACTGGTTTTAATTTTTAATTGGGTTTTCAATTTCTTTTTTCTATTTTTTTTACTGATTTTTCTATTTTTACTGGTAAATACTTGAGTTATCTGTTAAGTGTTAAGCTTGTTAAAATAAAAGGACAAGGCTGGACCGTGTTAGCATTTGTTAGATTTGAAGGATTTTGTTTGTATTTTTTTGCTCTATTGTCTGTTTTCTGTACTTTGACATTTTATTAGATTTGGGTTGCTGGTAGGATGTAGCTTCAAGCTGTGGTGTGAGAAACTGAGAATTATTGTGTTTCAGTGTAGGCATTGTTGGGGTTCAGTGATTTTTAATGTTACTAATTAACGTTCTTCCGTTAAAGAGAAACGGAACATAAACATAAGTGATTTCATTTACATTTTAAATATGGAACGTTAAACGAAAATTAAATGAATTACGTGGTTTACAGCGGAACATAAACGGAATTGTCTATTTCTATGCATGTTATACACGTTTGACATCCCTATGCATGAGTTGCACCGCCTAACCACTAGAGCATAATCATAGAGCACACCATGGTCCAATTATGTATGCTATAAATTCAATATATTAATTTCGGCCCATATAAAAATTTAGTCACTATAGAATTTATCTAAAAAATTTAAAGTTTAATATGCACTATAGTGCATAGGGATTCCGTGCACCGCGGACTTTTTCGGAGATATTTTTATAAATTGACACATCTAATTTAACCAATCTAATCTACATATTGAAATTTCATAGAAAACCAAATTTTACAATTTTTTAGATTTTATTACTATTTTTTTCGAATTTTTTTAAACATGTCATTTTTGGAAAATTGTAAATAGTACAACATTCCAAAAATAATTTTCCGACTCTTTCCTTGGCGCGCCTTTATCCAATAACGCCTCAGCGATTCTATATAATAAAACAATTAGTCGATGCATTTAACTGAAAATTTTTTATTATTAAACTAAACATATTTAGTTATTAAACTGAACATATATAACACATACTTTCTTGGCACGTGAGGCTCACGCACGCGCGCCATCTGTTCAGCGATGGCACGCGATGATAAATTTGCCGATGACAGCTATCATCACTGATCCAATTTACAAATTCGGGAAAGCTTTTTATTATTTTTTTTACATTGAAAACATTCGTCTAAATTTCATCTGTTGTATAATACCCACTTCAAGATTGTGATTGTCTATACTGCCCACGTTTAAAGTCCTAAACTCTATCCAACTCTTAACTGCATGTGGAACCCACACCCCACTCGTCCAATTAAAAAATTATCACAACTATAACAATCTTGTCTTTTTGCACGCTACAATGTGTGTCGCGCGACACTGGATTTGAATCCATACTAATACAAGATAAGTAGCCAAGAAAGCAGGGCGTTCAATTTCACCGTTTATCACGTTTTGTCGTTCCGCATAACCGAAATCGAACAAATAATGACACCAATTTTTATTTCGTTTCAATAACGAAACGGCAAACGAAACAAGAAATAGTGTCGTTTCAAATAGTTTCATCTTTTTTCGAACCATTTTATGTATAATTTTTTAAGTGAAACAATTAATGGTACGAAATTTTATTTCGTTTTCAAAATGAAACAATTTGTAAAATAGAACACCATACTGTTTACTTTACCGGCACAACAAATGGAACAAGCTGTTCCGTAGTTGTTAAACACTTTTGACAGCCCTACCAGAAAGCTAAACCTTGGTCTACATTATTCAAAATGGTCAAAAGAGTGGGGGACAAAGTACAATTGTAACTTTGTAAGTTCCAAGGAACTTTGACAATCAACTTTTTGGCGACAATGAACAGAGCCGAAAAATTATTGAAATTTAATTTAATATAAACCAGTCAAACTAACGAGAACTTGACTTGGCCTTTGGCACATGGACTGGAGCGAGCAACCGACCCATCTCTGTTTCTCTGTCTGCTGATAGATAAGAAATCCCAACTTTTGTTCTTTCTTTTTGTAAGGAGCGAATGAAATCGCTGTACATCTTGCGTGGATCTGGTTTCTGCCGCGGTGTAAGTAGTGATTTGGATTATTGTTTCTAGTCGGTTAATTATTGGCCTCAATCAATGTTTCTTTTTCAATTTTGTCTAAAGCTCTCGCTTTAATGGAGATGAACGGAATGAAGCATCAAGTATTTACGAACTTCGGGATAATATGCTACACATTAATCTTGTGTCTACCTCTTTATGTAAATTGTCTTTTGTGTTATGAACAGTGTAGTGTAGGGGGGGGGGGGGGGGGGAACAAGTACATGTATCCTGATTTGCAAACAGATGGCACAATGCCTATATTTTCATTATAAGATATGTATTATATAATATATTTTTTAGACTCTCTGTTTTTTCCCCTCCTGCATGATGTATGTAAATTCATCTTCTTTTATATGCCTTTTTCATCAGCTAATTAAACCCACTTAATTAGTCAATATGTACGACTTATAATTTTAAGACCTAACTAAGTTAGTTGACAAAAATAAATTAATTTAATATCCCAAAACATTTCCTTTTAATTTTCTTAAGACTCGTATAGGCCATGGTCGATCTTCAAATTCCTCATTGTAAAACATCATTTTTTAAAAAAAATTTGAAGAATATATATAGTAGTGTGCACATCCGTAGAGATTAACATATGCCTCTGATTAAGGGATTAACTTTCGCATTGGAAAAATGGACTGAGGCTCTTTCTTCGTCTTCAATTTTTTTTTTCATTTTTTTCTTACTGGAACTCACGAGGAATGTAATCATCTTCCTTGCTATATTTGTCAAACTAGCATGTGATAGACACACATCTCTCAATAAAATTATTTAAATTAATTTTAGGCATATATTTAATTAATACCATAGTTTTCTTGTAAATTAATATTAATAACAAAGTTTCCATATTCTCAAACGACAAAATTATGGTGTTGGATGTATTTTAACATGATATGATATATATAGTAGCTACGTGTAACTACTTGTCTTTTGAAATTCTCACAATCATGTACTATTTTAGTCACCTCACGTCAACATCCTATGTCCCAGTGCATGATTGGTGTACTGTGTTGTTGATCCATGGGATCGTACAGCTAGTACTTGATCAATGGCTTTGCACCAGACTTACATGAACATTATCATTTGTTTTCTGATAGGGTAAGGCACCGCTGACCTCATTGCAAGGTTCCTGAAAAAATTTGATTCACACTATTTTGAAAGAGTGCAGCCAGGGGTGTCAAACGTGCTGAAACAGAACGGAACACACTGGTTTTGTTTTCTTCCATTTTTGGTAATGTAACTCATACCAGTTTCGTTTCGTTCGTTTCATAAAATAGATAGTTTTTCGTTTCGTTTCTGTTCTGTTTTCTATTGATTTCAATCTAATTTTCGATAAACGGAACACTAACATTTACCAGTACGCATTATGTTTCCCTTCCGTTCTAAAAAACGAAACAAATTTCTCTTCTGTTAGTTGTTCCATTTGGACGAAATGGAACGAAAACGTACGAAACGACATTCCGTTGACAGCTCTAAGTAGTGCATTTGCTTGTTGGTTCAATGGATTTAGCCGGGAATCTCTTTAGAGATTACATGTTGCTTGTAAGGTACGTGTATCCATTTCTATTGAAACATCTTTGGATGTCGCATCCTTAATATGTATGTGGGTCGCCGTCCTTTTAACAGTATAGTGTACTCGATCGATCTCGATGATGCTGTGTCAATTCATTATTATTTCTTTTTTGATGCATAATTATATAGAGTCAATTCACGTCCTTGTAACAGTATAGTGTACTCGTCTACTCGATGATGCTGTGTCAATTCATTACTATTTCTTTTTTATGCTGTGTCAATTCACGGTACGTATGTCACGACATGCTTTAAAATTTTCAGGTTCCTGATTATTAGAGACCTCTATAGGTGGAATGTAACATTATTGGCCCTTATAACTACAACATAATAATTTTGATATATGTAATAATTGTATTAACCAAAGTATTGATATGATACGTGACCTGATAATATGCACGTCCCAATCTGACACGTTTCAAGCATGTCATCCTTTTTAGTATTTTCTCCTCAATTTTAATTTAGAAGAAACGAGTTTTCAAAAAAAAAATGGCATGATTACAATATTGTCTAGCACTGTACCAAAGCAAATCAAGGTAAATTATAGTCGGTTAATGGTCAAGTTATGAATCATGCTGCTAACATGAATTATAGTCTTTTTTTTTGTGTTTTAATTTTAACAAGATGAGGTATATATATCGAGACCATCTAATTATTTATTTTCGAGAATAAGGTCATTTGAATATGAAATTTTTTTTTTTACTATATATGAATTAGCTTGTCATAAACTTAATTATGTACGGTCCTAATTGGGTTTTTTTTTAAAAAAAAAAAAAAAGCAAACCTGATATGTTGTCATTCTGGTTCCATTCGTTGAAAAAGTGATGATATATATCACTTTTTCAAAAGTGATATATATGATTAGTTTTTGGAAGGAACGCATTGCAAAATCAAATAGTAGATTTGGGGAACCTTTGGGGTTTCTAATTAACAAAACACGAGAAAACTCAGTAAATTTCTGAAATTTACTCAAACAAAACTTAAACCAACTGTGAATTAATTAATCTCTGAAAAAGTTATGTCTCTCATTTTCTGTAGATTTTGCGGCTAAGGTGTTTTATGCAGGCAATTATTGTACTGGCAATGATCATATTATTAGGTTTCTCTTCTCCGTCTTCTTCTTATATTAATATTTTCTTTTGCTGAGATTGAAAGAAAATGTGATTAAAAAGGGCAAAAAAAGATCAGAATTGAATGGGTAAATAAGATAACAGATGATGCTTATTATTACCCCCCCTGTTAGAGATATGTCCTAGATGCCAATCAGTTGGTGACTATTATATTAGTTTATGTTATTGATGATGATTGATCATTTGTTCCTAGAGATTATTATTGACAGATCATTCAGGTCGAGGATCTGAATTGTAGATCTCTGTAGATCATTCGTTAGAATGACAATAATATCTCTAAAGTGTCCATAGTCTTGATAATTAACAAGGAACATTAATTATCAAATAAGACTAGTATGCAAGTTAAGTGATGATTATGTTCTACAAATCATGGGTAAGGAGTTACCAACTTAATTGCATATGTGTATGTTACTGGAACATAGCACAGGACATGACCCAATGAAATAAATATATGGATTGTGTTACGTGTCATTATTTATTTCATAAGTGTTTGATTCTGAGTTTGAGATGGTTCAGTTTCTCCACATGAGGATAGGTTCAATAAATATCGTCTAACGCTGATTCCTGATAAAGGCTGCTATACGGACTTTATTTATGTTCTCTTGAATTGTGCGGGGAGAAACTGGTCATCAAGATAACCGTATGTCCCTCGTTAGTACACCTAATGAGTGATGATATCCACTGGGCCCCTTGATGGAGATGGATTGTTTGCTAGCAACTTATACAATCATCTCTAGATCAAGAAACGTATAATCTGCAAGAATGACACATTCCTATCTTGGATTATACAAGGATATCATGTGACATAAGAATCAAAACAATAAGATTTTATTTTCTTATGCAGGATTGAAGCGCTGTAGTAGTACAGAGCTTATTTATGTGAATTGGGAATCATAACGTGTTGCTAGATACCGCTTATGATTATTGGAAATAAATATTGATTTATTTTCCATGGCCAACATAGCATAAATCCTCAAAGGGTCACACAAATAGGACTTTAACCATATAGTGCATTATTTATTTATTCACAGCAGTGAGTACTGTGGAAATGTGATGGTTTGATTAATTAATTATATATCGTTGCGAACCGTTATAATTAATTAAATCAAAGGGATCATATAGAAATATTTTAATGTACACGCTAATCCCAAAATAATTATTAATGAGTTAATAATTATTATTCTTCAACAATATTTAATATAGTTATAAGAATTATATTAAATAAGTAGGCCTAATTTATCAAGTCTAATTGAGCCCGAATGGAATGCAATTAAGTGGGCCGTTAAATATAAGATTTAATATGTTAAATGACAACATAATTAGTTGGACTAATTAGCCCATTTATGGCCATTAGGGGCCGGCCATTTAAGTGTAATTAGTTACACTTTTAAAAGGAATGAAATGTAATATAAAAAGGAAAAATGTTTTTCGGCCGAAAAAAAAAAAACCTAATGATAATTCCTTTTTGCTAAATTTCCGTGGCCGCCACCAAAAATAAGAGAGAGAAAAGAAAAAATGGTTTTTCTTCTTCCTTTCATTCATTAGGTGCTCATGTGTTGAGTGTTAGCCATCTTCATTTAATAGAGATTAATTGGAAGAAAGGCAAGCAACAAAGGATTAGCTATTTTCTCCTTCTTGCTAGCACAAGAGGTGGAGAAGGTGGTTAATCTCCTTGGTGGACTCGAGGTGGTTGCCGGCGACTTGGTGGTGGAGACGAGCACACCACCGACTCCTACGCAAAGGATTCGAGCCTTCTAGTTACGATACTAGAAGAGGTAACCTTCCTACGCGTCTTGCTTTATAAATGTTAAACCGTTTGTTTGACTAGATCCGTTATTTGCAATAGTTAAATGCTTATTAAACGTTAATAAAAATTTTGAATTGCACAAGGACTTGAGTTCCTAACAGTGGTATCAGAGCGCTGGTCGTCTTTCAAACGTTTAACATTTTTAAATCAAGAGATTAGTAATTAACGAAGTTAATTAGTGATGTGTATGTTTGCTGTTTTGAAAAATCTGTTTTTCTGAATTGTTGCTTAATTTTCGTGATGCATATCTCTCTGAAAATTTTTCTTTCTTACTGAAAGTTATAGATCTTTGAGTCGCGGTTCTTTTGGCGCTGGTTTCACTATTTTATAAGTAGTTATGAATTTTTAGTGAATTAAACGGTAACGGTGCGCAGATCTGCCGTTCTGCTGCATAGTTCTGTTTGTTTAGAAAAAAGAACGTATTTTTGGAAAATAGCTATCTGTATATTTTGGCTAGATTTATTCTAAATTTGATGCTCTTTCTGGATATATGTAAATTGTTACATATTTCAGATTTTAAATGGGTGTTCAAGTATAAAAAGGAAAGAAATCGTTAGATCTGTTTTTCCAATCAAGTTGCTTGTTTTGATGAACCGTAATTATTAAAATACTTTTATAGAAAAGTGTCTGAATAGAATTGTTCTATTTTGAGTTAGGAATCTGTGAAAATTAGTTTCATAATTTTTCATTAAGGTTTGATGCTTCAACTAGATCAAAACTATTCGGTCGTCAGTCTGTTTCAGAACAGGACTTGTTACTTGTATGGCATTTAACTCGATTATTTTGAATAGACCTTGCTGGTTCTTTTTCCTTGAATAGATAGCCAACTGCATATGCTAAGTTTTCTGTATAAATTGTTTATATGGAATCTGTGAGGAAGATGGTCCTTTAGACCAAAAGGTTGAGATGAAAAACAGAAAATCTGATAACGGTGTTTCGCGCACAATATCAGGATTTGTCTTTTTTTATTCTCCCTGATGGTAAATGATCTCTTCATGAAATTTTTACTGGTAGTTGCACTCATTTTAAGGAGTTCTCTGGATTTATTTCGGATTTTTTGGTGACTGAAAAATATCGGATTTTATCGGGTCCCAAATTATTTATTTTAATTAGTTAAAATATATTCTAATTAATCAAGTTAGTTGAAATGTTAATTAGAATACTCCTTTAATACCCTCCTTTCTGTTCTGAATTGTTGGATTAATTTTTGAAGGTTTAAACAAGTAGTTGTAATGTTAAACCTCTTTTGCATTTGTAAAACGAGCGACGAGCATACACAAAGACTCTAATTAACAAAGTTAATTATAAGCAAGTGAAACATGTATATTGTATATGTGCTAACTCGTTTTTGTAGGAGGATCGTGGGTTTAGTATGGCTCAAGATTTCAATGCCTTGTGGTTTGTTATTGTATGCATGTGTGAATGTGTGTAATGCGGCCTTTGGTGCCATTAATTAATTTTGATTAATTTTAATGTAACTTGTGAGGCTTGCATGCCCCTAAGGCCTAGGAGGAAATTAGGACTTTTACACATGTATTTATTTTCATTAATTATTAGATAGGATCTAGATAATTAGTGGGAGGCTTGGTTTAGATTAGTCTTACTACATGAAGATGCAGTGAAGATTACTATGCAAGCTGGAGCCATACAAACCCACAACAATGCTTGTGTTTGAGATGCTTATTATTATGTGATTGTTTGAATGCTATGAAATGTCATAGGATAGGTATGGGTGTATGTTTACACGACCACCAAATAAAGTCACATAAAGTTTGTCTCATTAATTGATTAAGCTGACCGCCCTCCTTCTCTCTATCCCCTTCACGTCGTACGGTGTCCAAATGATGCATTCCGCCGACGCGGGACATCATTGGTCAACCCTCGAAAGTCGGGGTGTAAATCGGATTTACTAGGAGCAAATAGAGAGAGGTTACTTATCGATGGACCCTAATCGGATTGGACATCGGGGCGAAGTTTGTGGATGTACATGAGACATTTCACAAACCAAGAGTCATATGGCTGATATGATTGGTTAGAGAACCTACCCTATCTAGTTGTCTTGGTGTTATGCCGACGCTGGCATCTTCTCAACGAAAATGGGGATCTTGGAAACCGACTACATTTGGGACATTAAATAAATGTAGTGGGAGTTTTGTTTATTATTATAAATAAAACATTACATAAACTAAATAACCTTAAATTGAAATTGTTATAGATACTAAATGTGTTGCGATCAATCTTTGAAATAGAACAAGCTCGTTTCTAAAGGAACTTATTTGGAGAAGTAGTATCGATTCCTAAGACATGTTCTTAGTGAAGAGAAACCTGAGTATGTTAATTCCCAATTTATTTCCTCAACTTCCCAAACGTAGAATCGCGATGATTGATTGACTTTTATGAAAAGTTATTCAATAAAGAGAATGCCGATATCCTCATTTTAGGATCTCTAGACCTTTGGATTGGAGAATTCATACGGACTAGACTTGACTCCTACGCTCGCATTCACTTACTCAAGAAGGAGTTCTTAGAGAAAGTAAATGTTGACTCCATCATTTATGATCGAGTAATGGAGCATGAATTAAGTAAGAGAAACTTCTTTTAAGAAGGTACATGAAAGTTCCATTGGCTTGCGAACTGAAAGGATTGAGCAACTAATTGGCAACTAGAGATATCAAGATCTCCGATATCAAGAATTGTTGATATTGTCATACGATCTCTTCCTAATTAAATGAAGGATATTATGTTACAGTTCGTAAACTTGTTTGTGCAAATTGTAATTAACTAAGTATTTAAGAAATACTTTGCTTAAGTATGAGTCGAGACTTCGAGACCCTCAATTGTGACCATGTGTCACATAAAATGTTTCATTTGCCGTTTATGGAGGCACTTGAAAGGATGTCCGAAGTACCATAATTATCGTGTTGGAAATGTTCTAACACTTCGAGAGTATTTGTCGTTCAAATTATCTCGCTGTCTCTAATTCACACTAGTAACTGGGTACTAGTTCATGAGCTCGCATTTAGTGAAATGTGTAAGCAATGAAGAATATGAGAATATTCGAGAGTAGTGAAATGAACTCCGTATAAGGAAATGGTTTATTCTCTTAAACCACTATCATTGGATACGTAGAGTTATCTTTACTAATAGGAATTGTAGGTCAAGTACCTCGTTCCTTACATCCTAAAACTTTATCTCTATTCATATAGATGATGGATGATTATATTTTGTAAAAGACGAGCGATGTTCTTTTATTATGGATTTGTTTATATGATTTCATGCCTATTGCTTGAATATGCTTGAAATGGATAAACGGTTTTTGAATGACAAATAAGATGCGTAAGACTTCACATAAAGTATTTGACTTTCGTGTGAAATGACCGCTTAGTCATATATAAACGAGAGTCGCATTAAGAGAGTCTACATAACGTAGAGCTCGTGGATCAATTCGATTGCGAATCAATTGAGATATGCGGATCATCATGTTTATCAGATGACAAAAGTGCCTTTGACCTATAAAGGTTTAAGGACAAGTGACTTGATTAGGACTTATACATGTCGATGTATGTAGACCTATAAGTACTTGTGTAATGAACGGTTGTTGAGACATTACCACTTAGCCATCGATCATAGTAGATATTAACATATCTATTTGATAAGGTATAAGTGTGAATCTTTTGACAAGTTCAAAGGAGTTCAAGAGTGAAGTTGAAAGATCATTCAGGAAAGGTAATAGTCTTACAATTAATCATGGTAAATAGCTAAGTCATATGATTTGATCCATTATCTAAAGAGTGTGAAAATAGTTTCATAACTCACTCCATTAGGAATACTATATTAGTATAGTGTGTCTAAGAATGGAGGTATCGAACTTTATTTGATATAGTTCGATCAGTAATGAATCGAATTGACTTAATCAACTCATATTAGGGATTCATGTTCGAGGACAATTCTGTTTACACTGAATGATATTCTGTCGAAGTCCATTGAGAAAGATGTCTTATGGAATTTGATCCCTAAGTACATTGTTTCACAAGATTTGGTGTTAAGGAGCTTATTTCAAAGTTTGTTGATTGATAAGCTTAGACCCAAATAGGATGCTTAATGTTTTGTAGGATACCTTAAATTAATTGAAAGGTGCTACTTCTATGAGCATGATAAAAACAAACTAGTTGTTGCTCATCATGACGTAATCTTGGAGAATAACGTTCTCAAGAAGAAGTGGTGGGAGTAAGGTGAACATAAAAGAGTTTATGCATCACTATAAGAAGTATCCTTGTGGGAAACTTGCCACTCCATACATGGCTTAGTGGGAGCTGAGCGGAACTTCATTCGCAAGTCGTTGTGAAAGGAAGAAGTTCATGAGCACGCTCACTACTAATGATGACTTAAACATCTCACGAGCTGATGATGTTTGAGAAACTCAATATATATGAGGATCAAGAACTTATTATACAAGTCGTTGTGAAATTAGTTCATGAATCTCGAGTACCAATCCTACAAAAGGTCAACGAAAGTGATTGTCTAACCGAAAGGTGCATAGACATCACGACATCCTCGTACCTGGTATATGAGGATCCGTTGATAATTAAAGAATCGATGGAAATACCCGATTCCACAAGTATGGTTTAAATCCATGTGATCTTTAAGTGCAATCTATGTGTAACAACAAGGTATAGACTTTTGTTGATGTTCATGAAGGAGCAATCCGTCAAGAACTTTCAGATCTTTAAAGGAAAGATTGACATGGATAATAAGTCGACTATGTACAAAGCACAGCTTCACGCTTGTAGCTATGTCTAAGTCGATGGCGAGTTGACTATGTACAAAGCACGACTTCTCGTTTGTAGCTATGTATAAGTCAATCAATAAAGATCGTTCTAGCAATAGTTACATTTCATATATATTGATGTATGGAAAGGTACATCAAAACCGTCTTCATTGATTGAATGAAGAAAGATGTTGTGTATATGACACAAATCGAGGTCTTAATTGATGTATTGCTAGAAACACATGCGTGTTTCAAGGATCCATTAATGGATCGAAGCGAGCACCGTGGAATAAATATTTTGACAAGGAAGACAAGGAGTTGACCTTCGTCAAAAACTATCTTGTATAGACAAGTTATTCAGTGGGAGCATAATTGTGTTATTTGCATTGTACATGATAACTAGATATTAATTGGGAAATAATGTTTATTAAATGAATATTGTCAAGATCTCATTGAAGAATGATTTCTTGGGCAAGATCACCTAAATCCTAGGAAACAGAATCTATGCAGATAGATTATGATGGATGTTAGGTTTGAGCAAATGTGCATATAATGATGAAATATTCTAGAAACATGAAAGGTAGACTCCAATAAAGGATGTCAAACCACGTCATGTGGCATATAACTTGAGTTTGACTCGGTTTATTGCAACTCAATTCGAGAAAAGTGCATGAAACAGTTCAAGCATTCTTTCATTACGAGTTTCATTATGTACGCCATTTATGCACATGCCCCAATGTGTTGTATTCAAGGAATGTGACAAGCAGTTGTCAAGTGGATACAAGAAAAATATGTTTGGATAATAATCAAAGGATATTCTCGAGTATCTTATGAGAAAGAGAAATATATATTTCATTTATGATGAAAAGAAGGTCGTGTAAGTTGTTACACTGATGCCAGATTTCGAAAGATTGATATAATCGCAATTGAGCTACATGTTTTGCTTAAAGGTGGTGTTGTAATTTTAGAATGTGTTCTAAATGACATATTATAACCGTTTCCGTCACCAAAGTAAAATACATAGCAACTTGTGAAGCAACGAAATAGGATAGTTTGGATCAAGAAGTTCTCAGTCAAGCTAATATGGTTCTGTGCATCTCGAACCGTAGCTTAGTCTTGAAGAATCCAATATCTAATTGGTGATCCAAGTATGATCTATGACAGTATCACTTGATCTCATATGATGATGATCAAGAACATGTATATAAAAGTATATATATGTACAGGTTCAAACAAAAGTGGATAGGTTCGCGAACACAGCGAACACTCTAACATGACCTCTACCTTAAACAGTATACGAGATGCTATTGAGCATCCATACGTAATGGACGTATGAGTGACTGGCTTTAAGCGTATTATTTCTTTTGAGGTTCGAGACATGTATATATATAGATATATGGCATCGTTCTCAGTTCTTCACTGGCTAGAAGTCACTACTGATTGACTCTAGGCCAAGTGGGAGATTGTTAGAGATATGTCCTAGATGCCAATCAGTTGGTGACTATTATATTAGTTTATGTTATTGATGATGATTGATCATTTGTTCCTAGAGATTATTATTGACAGATCATTCAGGTCGAGGATCTGAATTGTAGATCTCTGTAGATCATTCGTTAGAATGACAATAATATCTCTAAAGTGTCCATAGTCTTGATAATTAACAAGGAACATTAATTATCAAATAAGACTAGTATGAAAGTTAAGTGATGATTATGTTCTACAAATCATGGGTAAGGAGTTACCAACTTAATTGCATATGTGTATGTTACTGGAACATAGCACAGGACATGACCCAATGAAATAAATATATGGATTGTGTTACGTGTCATTATTTATTTCATAAGTGTTTGATTCTGAGTTTGAGATGGTTCAGTTTCTCCACATGAGGATAGGTTCAATAAATATCGTCTAACGCTGATTCCTGATAAAGGCTGCTATACGGACTTTATTTATGTTCTCTTGAATTGTGCGGGGAGAAACTGGTCATCAAGATAACCGTATGTCCCTCGTTAGTACACCTAATGAGTGATGATATCCACTGGGCCCCTTGATGGAGATGGATTGTTTGCTAGCAACTTATACAATCATCTCTAGATCAAGAAACGTATAATCTGCAAGAATGACACATTCCTATCTTGGATTATACAAGGATATCATGTGACATAAGAATCAAAACAATAAGATTTTATTTTCTTATGCAGGATTGAAGCGCTGTAGTAGTACAGAGCTTATTTATGTGAATTGGGAATCATAACGTGTTGCTAGATACCGCTTATGATTATTGGAAATAAATATTGATTTATTTTCCATGGCCAACATAGCATAAATCCTCAAAGGGTCACACAAATAGGACTTTAACCATATAGTGCATTATTTATTTATTCACAGCAGTGAGTACTGTGGAAATGTGATGGTTTGATTAATTAATTATATATCGTTGCGAACCGTTATAATTAATTAAATCAAAGGGATCATATAGAAATATTTTAATGTACACGCTAATCCCAAAATAATTATTAATGAGTTAATAATTATTCTTCTTCAACAATATTTAATATAGTTATAAGAATTATATTAAATAAGTAGGCCTAATTTATCAAGTCTAATTGAGCCCGAATGGAATGCAATTAAGTAGGCCGTTAAATATAAGATTTAATATGTTAAATGACAACATAATTAGTTGGACTAATTAGCCCATTTATGGCCATTAGGGGCCGGCCATTTAAGTGTAATTAGTTACACTTTTAAAAGGAATGAAATGTAATATAAAAAGGAAAAATGTTTTTCGGCCGAAAAAAAAAAACCTAATGATAATTCCTTTTTGCTAAATTTCCGTGGCCGCCACCAAAAATAAGAGAGAGAAAAGAAAAAATGGTTTTTCTTCTTCCTTTCATTCATTAGGTGCTCATGTGTTGAGTGTTAGCCATCTTCATTTAATAGAGATTAATTGGAAGAAAGGCAAGCAACAAAGGATTAGCTATTTTCTCCTTCTTGCTAGCACAAGAGGTGGAGAAGGTGGTTAATCTCCTTGGTGGACTCGAGGTGGTTGCCGGCGACTTGGTGGTGGAGACGAGCACACCACCGACTCCTACGCAAAGGATTCGAGCCTTCTAGTTACGATACTAAAAGAGGTAACCTTCCTACGCGTCTTGCTTTATAAATGTTAAACCGTTTGTTTGACTAGATCCGTTATTTGCAATAGTTAAATGCTTATTAAACGTTAATAAAAATTTTGAATTGCACAAGGACTTGAGTTCCTAACACCCCCCCCCCCCCGAGCAGCTTGTCCTCGTTATAATTTTAATTTTGTGATCGAATTTCCCTCGTTCTTTTTTGTGTTTATCTTTTGCCATAAAAACTATATCACTCCGTTTGTAGTTACAAAAAAATGTATTAATAGTATTCTCCTCTTACATATTATATAAAATAAATATATATATATAATAATAATAATTTATAATAAATCAAAATTAAAATATTAATTTCATATAATAGTATAGCCACCTACTAATTTGGAAACTTTGATACATTCTGTAGAATTCTTCAAATACATATTCACAAATGTATTAAAGGAACTATTTATTTTCATTATTAATTGTGACATGCTATAGTTTTTTGTTCATTTATGACACTATATGAATGCCATTCATTAATCGTGATATTTTAAAAATAATAAATATAAGAACAGCAATTTTATTTTCATAATATATAACACTAGATTGGTTAGTTGGGCTTCTCCCGAACTTAAATGGAAATAAATTGATTAAGTTCATTGCCTACGGGCTTTTCCTCAAAAAAAAAATAAAAAATTGACTAAGTTCATGAGGAACTTAATTTTGATTTATAATAGTGTAAATTGAATTTCTAGCTTTTGGCACAATATTTGTGGGGTGTATTTTTTGCGATAAACTCAGAAGTTTGAAACTAATTTTTATTTGTTTGTATGCATGGAAAGCAATTATTTAGGGTGTATTTTTTTTCTGGGAGTTTAATTAAGGCTGACAATTATTAATGTGCGCTAGTAAATTTGTTCTTTTATTATTATTATTTTTTTTTGTATTGTATAAATCTATCGTTTGCATAATTAATGGACGGAATAATAGGTGGTAATATCACATCGCAGCCTATGACTGCCTATCATGACTGTCCATACAAAGCCAATGGCATCCAAATAGGATGGCACATCATTCCTCCTTCCAAATTCATATATTTATAATGAGTTGTATGAAAGACTTGCTCCAAGCAAAAGAAACTATATATTAACATTGGATGAAAAAACCGCAAAAGGGTTAAAAAAAATTTATTGCCTATTTTTTTAATGGTAAAAGGGAATAAGAAATGTATATATATTGAATCAGACGTAAGAGGGTTTGTCTGGCTACTAAAAAGAGTCAACGATTAATGCAACTTGCTCTAACTAATTGAATGCATTAAATGGCACTAGAATTCCCTTGAATAATTGGTTTAGTTTTTTTTATATTTTAATCATGCTTAAGGAGATCGAAGTCAGCAATTGGCAGACAATATTATCACAAAAAAATTATTGGCGGACAAACAAATAAGGTAATCTCAAGGAAATGATGCAGTACACAATTAATTAATTGTATCACGGTTGGAAATGAGTTAAATCAACTGACACGGCGCTGCCATGACAGGTTTCTAGGGCCGTCAATGAAACTCGTTTATCCATTTACCCTATCCGTATCGTATTCGATAAGACGGGTATAGGTAAGGTTTTATTTTCGTTAGACTAACGGGTATGGGTACGGATAAAGAAAATTTTTCGTTAACTTATCAGATACGGGTACGGGTAAGGGTTATTTCGTACCCATTATCTAACGGGTAATATTTTACAAACATATATGTATATATAATCAAGTTTTTAGCATATTTCGAAAGATATGTTATTAATTTCGATCTTCATCCAAACTTATTTATGCTGATGATTTTTCATTCTATATTATATTATAATTTATATTAGTTATATAGATTTTTTGAATTTAATTGATATGAATAAATTTCATAATTTTTGTTATATCTAAAATATTATCTAAATATTTTACTTTATCTATATATTCATTTGATATTATTTATTTATCACATTATATATTTTTATTAAATTAATAATATTGTTATTACCCGTTATGTACCGTTATTCTACCCTTACCGTTATTTCTTAACGGATACGGGTATAGTACGGACAAAGCCTTTTTTGACGGGTACGGGTACGGGTATGGGTAAAGAAAATTTTAACGGGTACGAATGTGAAAATACCTTCTACCGTACCGTACCGTATCCATTGACAGCCCTACAGATTTCTTCTTTTCTTTTCTTTTTCCTTTTATATTTTTAGTGAACAGAAAGTGGCTAATGCAGACTACGAAGTTACATTGAAAATTAGGAAGTGGCAGATGCAGACAATGAAGAATCATCATATATTAAATAATAAAAATTAATGTTTTGATGAGATCCTAGAGTGAAGTACATTTGTCCAATGGCCATTACACTAATGCTCCATTAAACATATAACTTAACATAAAGGAATTGGAAAAATAACAAAAGGACACAAGACCATATATAACGATCGGTGCTTGGTCAATATAGTCGATCGCAAACATTTATTTGTGATCGCGTTTAATTTAGACGACTATATAAGAAATTTTGTGTAAAAATTCTGAATAGAGTACTCTCTATAGTTTTTTCCCCCTTTGAAAAATTATATATTACAAAAAAGTTAACTTCGACGCAGTAAGTAGTGCGATATTCCTTTCGCAATAAGAATTCTCAATAGAAGTTAGAAAAATTACAGTTTGATTTCAAAGATGATGAAAAATGTTAAGCAATTTCTTTTAAGAGTTAACTCAGCTCAAAGTAAAAGAAAAATATATAAAAATAGAAAATAAATAATTAAAATATTTCTAAAAAATAGAAATGTTCGGGGGTAGGTCTCAGGTCTTAAATATAAAAGTGCAGATAGTTTTGTAAGATTTTCAAATTGGGTCATAAAAGAAAATCAGAATTTTTTCCCCATCCAAAAGTTAAGTACATTAGAAAAGTTTAAAAAAAAAATTTTAAATTATTTTGCTGAATATTTGGAAACCCTCTCCTTGTCGTTCTGATAAAAAAATGTTCAAAATCATGCTGCGTATCAAACTTGAAAAGACGACGCAAGTTCAGTAAATATGATATCTATGAAAATGCCCACATTTCCTCGGGCATATTTGCAATAGTTAATCCTGAAGGCGCTAAAAAAATAATAATAATAAATTGTTTATTTATTATTGAAAAACTGGAATACATGTTTATTTTAAGATAAATTGTGTAAGTACAGTTGGAAAAATATTAATTGATGGAACCTATACAAAATATTAATTGATGGACATGAATGATGAATGATCAAATCACAATAAAAAAAAAAGGAATGTATGGCAACAGAAATGGACAATAATTTACTGGATATTGACCAGTGACAACTCAGAGATCATTGTATCATTCATCTCTAGTGCGTTAAACACAGTATCCGAACCTTATAAAATAGTTATTTTTATGTAATTAACGTTATCTCGGAAATTGCACGAGTAAAGCACCATTAGTTATTGTCTTCCAACCATAAAAGGAATGTGGGTCCAGACATGAGATACTTGGGCCTAAGTGGCAGACACATAGGGCCTAAAGGATCCAAATGGAACCAACAATATGGGCCACAAAAGTCAGACCTCAAGGCTTATTGGTGGCCCCCAGTTTTCTCCACAGATGGTCCCAATTAGACCTATTTTTCCAATTACACCGGGTAAATATTTTTTATTCAACCCAAGAATTCTACCCGAATCCGAATCCTGCTTTGAGATGAAAGATGTCTGATCTGGTAGGTACTTCTGCAATTCAGAATAGCTATGTTTGCAGTTTGCACTGATAAGAAATAGTGCTAATTTGAGTTAGCATTAATTTCCGAATACTTTTCAGCATTGGAATAAATAAGTAGCAAGTACGCAAAATTTGTAAATTGTTATTTTGTTGTTCGCCTTTTTTTTCCTAAAAATTACTATTGTCCCTAATTAAAAGGCCTAGAGGGGGCTGAATAGGCACAAAAACAAGTTTCTAAATCGGTATGGTCAATAATTAATTCAATTCAAGTTTGGTCTAACAACAACAACAAGTCACAAGCAATTCAAGGAAACAAATAAAGTAAAGAGAGAAGAAAAGAAGTGACACGCGATATATTACGGAGTTCCGACCCGCTAGAAAGAGCTAGCCTTAGTCGTACGTCTCCGGGAGTTCCGCAACCACGAAATGGGGCGCGCTCCGTTCAATTCCACAACGAACAGGACTACAATTTTGAACCAAATCACCTTGTTACAAGCACTCTCAAGGTGGATTGGCCTAACTCAATTAAACAAACACTCAAAGGATTGAGGCTCTAACCAAATCACTCAACAAATCTAGCAATTAACACTAGTGGATTGGTTTACACACTCTAATCTCAATGATTTTGCTATTTTAATGCTCAAACACAAGAGAGAGTAATGTCTAACTGGTTGGAGCTCAACAGAGAGGAATTTCAAAGGTTTCAAAAGTTACTAAACAGTTCCAAGAGGCCCCACTACCAACAGCTCCAAAAACCAGTCAAAACAGACTCTACCGTTATATAATGCTATATGGCGTTGTACAACGCAGAACTAGCCGTTGAAAAATCAAACGGTCACAGACAATGACGTTGCGAGTTGTCAGAACGTTGTGTAACGTTATATAGCGTTGCACAACGCTTCAGCAAAAATCCAAAGAAGAAACTCGACAGTTCCGTTGAAACTTGTCAGAGCGTTGTGTAACGCTAAGTAGCGTTGCCCAACGAAGTAAAGAAAAGAAATAAGGCAGATCTGACAAACTCAAACAACATTGTCAGAACGTCATACGACGCTGACTGACGTTACACAACGTGGGCGTTGCACAACGCTATCCAGCGTTGGCCAACGAAACCTGCACTTTTGCATGCAAAAACGCCAGCAGCCTGCATGTTGCATGCATGGAACATGGGTCATGCATGCAGCAGCGCTGCTGAGCGATGTCTGAGCTATGTTTAAGTGCATGACTCAGACTAACGTTGTGCAACGCTGTAGGGCGTCACACAACGTGGACGTTGCACAACGCTATCTAGCGTTGTACAACGTAACCTGCAGATTTGCATGTAAAAATACCAACTTGCATGCATGGAATATGGCTGCATGCATGCAGCAGCGCTGTCTGAGCAGTGCAGAGTTGCCTGCTTCAGATTACCGTTGTACAACGCTGAATAGCGTTACAAAACATAGAAGCGGAAATGTTGTGTAACGTTACTTAGCGTTGCACAACGTTCTGACAAGGGGAGATAACAGATTTTACAGATTTAAAAGCAAATGAACTAGCGTTGCACAACGCTACTGAGCGTTGTGTAACGTTGTTCCAACCTTGTCAGAAAATTTACAATTTAAGAGCGAATTAACTCTGCGTTGTGTAATGGCAATTGGCGTTGTATAACGCTTTTGACAGAAAAACTGAGCAATTTACCAGCAAATTGATTGAGATTAGTTTAGAGTTAAATTATACCTAAACTATTTATTCTAACTAGTCCAAAGCAATCTCTTGAAGCTCCAAAACATGTGCCACACTTGTTTTAATCCATTCTTCAAATAATCTAGCTATAAAACACTAAATGGAGATGTTAGTTTTAGGGTTTCGGCGTTGTTTTACAAATCGGTAAATCGAGAGAAAATGTTTAACCAATAATTACGTTGTTGGTTTGGTGACTATTTCGTAATTCTGAGTTGCACTAATTTTACTAACCAATTCATGATCAAATTCATAATCAAAACATACTCATTAACTAACCCAGAGAGAAAAATATAAGGATCCAAAATCCGAAATTAACATAACCCGATATGTTGGAATCACTATCCACTAGGCCACTTGGGCGATAAGATGGGCCCCAACTGGAAGCAGCCGACCCAAACATTGGGCCTACAAAGCAGTTTCAAGTCTACTAAGTGGGCCCAATAGGCCTGATGGGACTAAATTTATGCCAGTACGAGGGCACTGAGGTGTATAAATATAAAAAAGTTCCTTTAGTCAGTTCAGACTCATTGGGGGCTCCACATTGCCCCAGCAAGGACGACTCTTTTACAAAACAAGAGATTTGTAAACAGCAACAAACAAAAGTTGTATATTATTTATTATTTGTAGAATTAATCTTACATGAATATCGAACTATCAAGCATTCAAGTACGCCTACCAAGCCATTATATTGGATTCAAATTCCACGTTGATTTGACTGTGCGTATCGTTTTCAAATTCGTACAAGTTTTGAAATTTGAAACCCTATCTTGAAAAGCATCTACGAACAGTAAGTGAAGACAGCATGCTTGCTGTTTAGTTAAGGATAAGGATCTCATTATATCGCTAATCATGGAATCATTGAATAAGAATAAAAGCACATAAACATAGGATGACAGGTCATGAAATGTTGAGTTGAGTAGCTATATTTATAAACCCTCGGCATTTATGACTCGTGTAAACTTTAAAGAGATATTATAATATCAACAAAAATAATTTGTTTGATAGCCGACGCAACATTTATGAAAATTATAAATTTCTGGTCTAAAAAAGTATTTAAATTATGTATTGGATTTAATATGTTGGATATTTCCTATTACTGTCTGATCATCGACCAATATAATTCCTAAAAATGATATAAGAAATTATCAAAATATTCATATAACATTTTTATTTAAACATCACCCACTTTTGACGTCGGTGTGGTGATTATCAATTACTTCGAATATATAATAAATCTATTTCTTTTATTACCACAACATTGGATCCAAATAAGATAAAATACATTTAGTAGGAGCCACAGGCCCACAGTATTGGAGATGTAACATGTAACTACAAATTTTAATGGGACACCAATATTATGTCATCATATGGCACAAAGAAGTTTAAATTAATAAATAAATTGATTAATGCTACACCGTAACAAATGTTTCGAGCATCACTAACCGCACGTTCCACACTTGGTCAAGCAAGTAATTAAAAAAAATTGAGAGTTTTTTTTTTGCCTTTTGGTGAACCTTATGCTTTTAATAATGATAACTTTAATATTTAAATAATGTCATTATTGCCTACAAATTACTTTGCCTAATTAAAGATGTGAACAAGGTTAGTTGGATAAGAATGTCTGTCTTGGAAATGCATAACATTTTTACTTGGGCTCATGTCATAGATGTGACTTGTCTTTTGATTAAAAATAAAGGGGCTCCCTCAATTAATGATGGAAATTTTCGCAGTCAAAAGTACATTTTGCTTTCCAGATATGCCCAGGAAAAGATGCCCCAATTGATATTTCAGATTATTAAATTCCAAAAGGATAATTTAAATTCGATAATGATGATCGTTATAAAAATAACAATGTGTACAAATTCAACAAACCAAGATCGTTTGTTTTTTTTTTTTAAAAAAAAAAGTAGATACAGAAAACTTGGATATTATTAATTTGTAAACAAATATTTAGTCCTCGTTAAGGTGCTGTCGTTTATGTTTTCCAACTTGTATCACAAGTGTTTCAAAATATTTTAGAATCATTTAGTACTTTTGTTAACTGTTTGTTTTCTTATTTCAAAATTCATAGGAGGGGAAATCTCTTTTTTTTTTTTTTTTTTTTTTTGAAATTCTTAGTAGCGGCTATAGCAGAGGAAATCTCATACCTCACCCTAACATCATAGTGTTTAAAGTTAAAACACGTCTAAAACAGCACGTCCAAGCGTTAAACTTAATAAAACGTCCGTCCAAGCTTTGAATTACACCTATATTCGCTTAAAGAAAAAACATGTACTGTAGTGATAATATAAAGAGCAACATGAATTATCACATTAAAAGGGAAAAGAATTTTGTGCTAATTGATCTAATTCAATCAAATGAACTTTCTTTTCATTAGCATGTTATATCGAATACAATATTTTTTTAATTTATAATAATAAATAGGTAAGCTCCTTTCCGTCGAATCTATCCTCTGCATATATACATTCGTGTATCTTATCCGTACTTCGTCAATTAACTATATTATTAATTTATATTCATTTCATTACATCGATTTACACAACGTGGAAATTCAGCATAGATGGTCACATTGTGGATGCCTCTATAAATAGATGGCATTATTAAAAAAAAATTACATCGATTACAATAAACTAGTCTCCATTTTCTTTTGCTTATTCTTCTAAAATGAAAATTTTAATAAAAGCAAGATTACCGCGATTCTTTCTTTTGTAATTAATTTCCTTCTTATTCCCCGTATTTTACAAATGAAGAAGCAAACACTAAACAGACACGTGTATGTTGTAAGTACAGTAGTACACTAAGCTAGGTAGGAGCCCGAAGTCCAAGTCCACTTTATATTACATGATCTAAATCAAATCTTTCATAGGTAGTCGTTCATAATTTTCAGATTAATAAATGCTGATAGTCTACCAATAATCGAAGTCGTTAATTTAAAATTGAAAACATGCACGTGATATATATATCGGTGCGAACATACAATGAATCCTAGGGGCTATATTAGGGCTGTATACGAGCCGAGTTCGAGCGAGTTGAGCATAACTCGAACTCGTTACAATTCGAGTCAACTCGTGACTCGTTCGGGAGGCAGTTTCGAGTTATTCAAGCTAACACGAACTCGTCATTTTGTAACTCGAGTCAACTCGTGACTCGATATTCAATTCGTGAATATAGTGAATAGATGAAATAATTATTTATGAGTATTACAATAATATAAAAAAATAAAATTTATTATCAATTTTATTCTTTTTCATTGATTTAAAGCAAATATGTCTTGAAACTCAATATTAACACTCATAGATCATGGTGATGATCTCCAAAAAAAATAAAATTTATTACGTCACGAGTCAGCTCACGAGTCAACGAGCCGAGTTGAGCCTAACTCAAACTCGACTCGTTCAAGTTGGTTCAACTCGAGTTATGCCAACTCGAGTTCTTTTAGCTCGAGTTATGCCAACTCGAGTTCTTTTAGCTCGAGTTATAATCGAGTTTTTCACGAGTCGAGTTCGAGTAACTCACGAGTTACGAGCTTTTTGCTCACCCCTAGCTATATATGATGCCAACACACTACTCAAAGAGCAGGTCGGTTATTCACACTTGCCAAATTTAAATATTTTTCTGATTATTTGTGACCAATAATCATTTTGTAATTGTTCTATTATTATGAGAAAATTAGGGATTGTTATGTTCTTTTTTTTTTTTTTTGAGTCTGACGATGGGCCATCTGGGGATTATTCATTTTTAAATCCAAATTATCAGGTTCATTTTGCTTTGCTTAGAACCAGGAACTGATGATACAATTTTGCAATTGAGGCTGATATTCTTAACTTATATATTCAGATCATTTCCTGAATTTCGATATAACCCACCACTTTGTTAACACTTAACACCTGTGCAAAAGTGCAAGAACAAGTTTACGCCATGGAAAGGGAACAACTTAAGCCGTTGCTCTATCGAGTCGGATTATTTCATAAAGGTGTGTTTAGACTATAGAGATGCATGAGAATTACATACAAATCACTTTTTTTTTTTAAATAATAGTTTAAACTTCAAAACATTAGAAATTTCAACGTGGATAAAAAAAAACAGAGTAATTTTCGAAATTGCATATATTCTCTGAGAGGAGTTTGAAATAGTACAAACAGCAGTAATTTTATAATTTTTTAAGAATAATAGAACATTAGCGTTCGCCTTTTTTTTCCCAGCGTTTTATTTTGGGACAGCATTTCAATGCTAAAATTGCGGCTACTTTGAAGCACGTGACAAAAAAAATTAAAGGAATTTTGTAGCACGCGGTTCATCATTTGGACAGAGAGATGCACTGAAATTTCCTAAGGAACAAGAACAAAAATGTTCAAATCTCGGTAGAAAAAAGTCTTTTCAATGGAGATTTCTAAATTGACTTTTCTTTCTTCTTTTTTTTTTGTGGCATCTTTATTTCTTCTTTCATTTTTGGCATCTTATTTAATTTTTTATAAGTCAACTCTTGAGTCGCAATCTTTTTTAAGTTTCTTTTTCATTTCAGTTTTTCTCCTATCTTTTTAAAAAAATCTGGAATCTACATAATTCATTAAATAAAAAACGGTAAATATGTGTTATGTGAACTATTGTGAAGCAAAGGAAACTAAAAATTGGCAAACATGTGTCGGGTACTTAGGATCGACAAGCGCAACGGTTGCTTCCTCTCTCTATTTTTTTAAAATGCTTATCTTTATCTTTAATCAACCTTTCAGTTTTTGTCCTCAATTTCTCAATTACAGCTTGACGTATTTCATAGTTTTTTTCAAAACAAAAACATTAAGCAGCAATTTATATTTTTGTTTGTTGGTTCAAGTTTTTTTATTATTAAAAAAACTAAAATTTGATATATGTAGTAACATTTCTGTAATTCCACCTTTGATTTAATTTGTTAGAGTTCAATAAATCCAATGGATGCTATTCGTCAATAGAAAAAAAATGATCTCTTCTGTAATTTTTTTTTTCTAATTCCGTTACCGATTTCAGACATATAACTCCATACACGAAAAATATTATCCTTGCCATTTATGCAATAATCAAACATCAACATTTTAAAAAAATGCAGCACTCCTCAAGGGAAGTAACTAGAGCGCAGATTTAGCACACAGGAGTAATAAACAACTAGTACATTTATGTAAGGTGTATGTCATTTCTTCTTATTTTTCCTGTCGATCTCTTAAAATTCCTTCACGATAACTTTTCATGTCACTATCAATTAAGTACCTCAAAATACAACATAATTTCATGGTAATGTATACCCCAAAATAAGTACAGCGGTGGGTCTCCATACCGTTGTTCCATTTTTGTAATTGCCTAATCATTACAAGTATTATATTAAAAAAAAATCTAGAAATAATAACCGTCGCGAGATTTTATCATCTTCATCATCACATTTTCTTTTTTTATTTTCGAAATGTGATAGTCTTAAGTGCTAACCATCTTTCCATTTCTATTGCTGATTCTTTGGTGCTGATTTTGGCCATTTCAAGGGGCGTTTGACAACACCATAAGTTGCTGGAGTTAGGGATTAAAGTTAGTACTTTTGGAATTAGTGTTTCAGATGAAATTTTTAATTCTAATGTGAGTACTAATCTCGTTGATCTCAAACACGTTTGCAATTGTAGGTTAAAAAGTTAGATTACTAATCTAAAAGTTAGGCTAAATACCAAACCTCAGTGCGTACCCACCCCTCCATTCTTGGCATTAACATTCATCTCCCTCCCCTCCCCTCCTGGCGCTTACACGTCACCTACCCACAAAACTAATTGTTCTGGGAAAAAAATTAATTGTACTAAAAAAAATTAATTGTCTTATAAGAATATTTATTATCCTAAAAAATAATTTAGTTGTTCTAGAAGAATGTTAATCGTCCTAAAAAAATATTAATCGTACTAAAAAATATTTATTATCTTAAAAAAAATATTTGTCCTTGAAAAATGAGTACGCACTGGGGTGTTGAGAGGGTGGGCCGTGGGGGTTGGTTTGAGGTGAGGTTAGGGGAGGGAGGAGGCAAGCGTAGACGTTGGCAGGGAGGGATAGGTAAGCGTTAGATGAGAGTTATACTTGGTAAATGTTGGTAATTATGAAGGATAAGCGTGTGACGATGGAGATGTTGGATAAATTTGATGGTGGTAAGCAATTATAAAAAAAATCAAATATAGTAGGCATGATAGTATGCCTTTAAAAATAATAATAATAAACAAAATTAATTAGTGGCATAACATCTTTAGGTAAGGCTAATTAATGCAAATTGTTGTATTTCATACCCGAAATTAAGAAGGCCTCATTGGAGATCTAGAATTTTAGGCAAAATTTTTTTAAAGGGCCTTCTTAATATATTGAATAGTCATATTTGCAAACAGAAAATACAAAACGGAAAAAACAAGGCATCTGCGTGATAAGCCCGCAAAGTTTTTTTTTTTTTAATTCAGACCGGAGCTATTTGGAGAAACCAGAGGTGCAAGACAGAAGCAAACAATTGGCAGTCACGGATTATGTGTTTCCATGATCTAATTTTCAGGGGTACCAACAAAAATTGTTTTCTCTGTTCATCTCGATTTATGTTGACCTATGAAATTCAGCTCAATTTAGAAGCGCAGAAATAATCGTCTTTCCAACTTTTTTCGGGAGAAAAAATGTGCAAACGTTGTACCATAGAAATTCAGCTCAACCTTAAAGTACAAAAATGGATGGTTTTCTTTTTTTTTCACGAGAGAAATTTGTACAAATGTTAAAGAAACGCAGCAACTTTCATTGAAGAATTATTTTCTTTTTCTATCAGAGACGATGTTGTTTTGGGACCGCCTACAATCAAAATTTGAATTCGTACTCATTTACATTTACACACAAAGACGTACTAAATGGTTGTGACTCGTGAGCAATTCTGAACCTAGTCCTAGACAATAATGTGCAACTATCAAATTCGTATACTAGCAAACTCTTTTTTTTTTTTTTTACCTTTGCTAAACAAAGATACTTATTGAAACCCTATGTAAAGATTAACAAATTAGTAAATAATAGAAAACGACATTAACAATTTAACATCATATCTTTGTTTCGCCATAAGGAAAAAGGATGAGGAAAAAAAAAAGAAAGGCTGCAAAACTTGCACCTTAAGTATATATAAAAACGATACCATGGAATTGAAAATTTTTTATTGAAATAAACAGGTTTAATTTATTTTATTTGATCGGTTATTAGACCCAAGAGAATCCTGAGAAATCAATTCTTATAAAATGAAATATCGCGTGAAAATCATTCAATCAAAGCCTATATATTCATCCTCAAAAATTTCAAATACAATTTATATTAGTCGAAGAATGCCGCTTGTCTCTACACGTTTATGTATTATTTGTCGTACTTGTCAATTTTAGTTAAACAAATCTTTTGACAACTTCCATTAATTTTCAGTTTCACACTGATATTCGTTTACAAAACCAACTTATGATACACGTATTTAATAATCCAGTGCACATCAGTATTATAAATAAAAACCCGTGGGAGTCCGATTTAAGTCGGTTTAATTTCGACGGACACGGAAGTCATGTGGGCTGGTGATTTTGTATATTTCTGGAACGTGATTTCTACATATTTTGGTGTGGCGAGTATAATACTGGAAAAATGCTAACCCGTTTCATCAGAATACTTTTTATTGCGTTCGTAAATTATTTCCTTTAATTCATGCGTCCCTTTCCATCCAAGTCCAGGGCATCTAAGATGGAAAGTCCATCCCATATGAAGGGGAAAAAATGGTCATCGCCCTCTCCTCTTCTTCCCTGTTCCGACCACCATAACCCTTAGTCCCTTAGCCCCGCATAAAAAAAAATTGTCATTTCCTCTCCTCCTCTTCGATGTTCCCAGCCTCTTACTCCTTATTTCGCACCTCCTCCATCCGATTGTCTGGATCCAGATCCGTCAAGGTACAGATATTTCCGAACCAGAAGCGGCCGCCATGATGGCCTCGCTCATGCGATCCCTCACCATGTCCACGTGTAACCGCTATGGGGTGGGGAATAGAGACATCAAAACCGATGCATCCTCTTTGATGCTGAGGGCAATGTCCGATTGGGCAATTGCAAATTGGCTGGTTCATTCAGTCCAAGGAAGGTAAAGTAAATTGGCATATAAATTAAGTTATATTACTTATTTGTAATTTCATAAATAGGAACCGATTTGTTTTTTTTCTGTGCAAGTTCAATTTGGACAAAATTTGTTATGACTTAGTTGAGTTAGTGATGTGTCTGAATTAAAACTATTTTTTCGGTGAGATTTGCAACATTAAATTAAAACCATTTTCTATTTGAAACATTGAATTTATATAGAGAGTCAAAATTTGATTGAGAGTAATGTTACTGGTTGTGGTATTTTTTCAGGTGTCAGTTTATGATTGTGAAATCTGTATTGTTCTCAAAAACACCATTAACTCTATTTCTAATTGTATTGATTTAGTTCGTCCCTCTCACTCTTGCTAGAACTAAGCTCAGTTTGTGTCTTTATCACCTCAGAATCGAAATTGAAATCGAGGTTCACAATCCATGGCAAGTTGCATAATACCAAGTTATTTGTATTGATTTCAGGGTTTGTATAGAGAGACACCTCCAATAGAAGTTATATACAGCATCTGGTAATATAGGGGCCGTTTGGATCGCTTAGGAATAGAAGGAATTTACTATTTCTAGGCATAAAGTATTGGGAAGTGTGTAATTTTGTGAAGAGTTTGGATTGTTTATAATAAATTTATGTCTAGGAATAGGAAATTCTTCCTATTCTCATATGATCCAAACAGCCCCATAATCATTTTTGTTGATTTCAATTAGTTTCAATAAAAGCTTATCCCTATCTTTGACAATCAGAGTGGTGATGGAGAGCAACTTAATGGTGGGCATGAGGAATGGAAAAATAGATTTTTTTTTTTTTTTACAATTTTCTTATTTTCCTAATCATTTTCATGCACAAATTGCATATGGATCAAGAGAGCTTAATAAAATACTAGAACGTATTAATGGTAAATCTGATCTTACCTGTTTGTATGTCAAGCAACACCGTATTTAATATAAATGTAGAGGCATTAAGTTTTGCAATTCCATAATGGTTGCTTTATTTGTGTATATATAGGAAAAATTAGTCATATACCTGATTTAATTATAGCGATATTAATGATTTGATTTAAACTTCTGAGATTTGCATTACAGGTTTTGAATGACCTAAGGGCATTAAATTTTATCAGTTTCCTTTCTTATTCCTCTTTTATTCTTTAATGGTGGTTTTTATGAGATAAGTTATGGTTTCCTGAAACCGGCAGTGGGAGATATCTTCATGAGGAAGCTGATCTATGCTTAACAATTTGTTCATTATTCTAGCTCTCTCCTCAAATTGGTTTCACCAGCGTAAGCACCTCACCTATATTTTATTCTTTGTTTCAATCGATTTATCTGTTAATTCTGATTTTATTTTTCTTTTCTTTTTAAATTAGCGTGCTTGAAGGAGATGCTAAGGTCTGGCATGACAACAACAAGCACTAATTGTTAACTGAAAATATGTGTAGATATGTGAAATGAGCTTTCTAGGAGAGAGAAAGCTACAAATATTAAGCAAGGTCCTAATATTGATGTGTATATGAAGGTATGAAGGTAAAATATTAGATTTCTTACAATAAATAACTGTATTAAGTATTAGTTGCTCAATTTTTCTAGAACTCTTTTTTTACTTAATCGGTTGTTCATGTAGTTTTTTCCTGTCATTTTTGAACTTTGAGGCAGTGTACAAGTCACATAATATTGTCTTGATGTAATATTGACATGATATATCTTTATTCTCCTTTTATCTTAATTTTTTTTTAATTTACAGATTTTGAGTTTAGGTGTTGATACAACTGTGGTTGATGAGATGCTAAAAGGTATTTAACTTTTCAATTTGAGCAAGTTTATGGCTATATGCACACAACGTCTCTTGGTTTCCATTGTTAAGAACCATGTTAGATTTCTTCTTTAACCATTTTATTTGGATTTCTTACTAATTTTGGTTTTATTGATTATTATAATATCTATAATAATTGTTCAATAGTATTTATAAAATGTAATTAAGAAACAATGGTTTGTAATTCTTTAAGCACGCTGATTAATTGCTTTTGCTTTTTGTTAATTTTTTCAGGCAATCATGAAAACTGTGGTACCAGTTTTAGAACTAATGGATTAATCAATTTGATAGCAAAAAACAAGTTGGCATTTTGCTTAACTTAATTAACATGCCAAAATAGTTTTTAGTTAATTATGTAATGAAGTCTCAATTAAAGGGTGATTTTTGTCTCAAATCAAAAGTGCCATTTGTTGGTATTAGCTATTATGCACGTCTACTATTAAATTTTTAAGACCAATTATATTGAAGTGTAGTTTGATGATCGATACTTTTGTGATTCTAATTGGTTGCAGATATACGAACTTGGATCACTTTCTATTTACTTAATTCTTCTATTTTGCAGAATTTTGTGCTATGTGCAAAGCAGGATGAATTGGAATGATGACTATGGAGCGAATAAAAAGTAATTTATCTTAGGTACACAAATTCTGGCCTTTCTCTTACTTTGTTACAATTTATCTAGATCAGGTACAACAAAATTCATGTTTGTCTATCTTCTTCTATTTAATTGTAAAGTTTTCTTAATGATTTTGAGGCCTTTATCTGTCCTTAATGAAATAAAAAGCAAGAGAGCCACAGTAATGAACTTCTATTTTGGGGGTTTGTACTTCTGACCAAGTTTTGAGTAAGTGAAACCATATTGAGTTCTTAATAGATTGTTATTTTATCAATATGACAACATTTTAGAATCAATGGTTGATTGAATTAGCTGCAATTCTGTTATTTTTCTCAATATGTTTTATGAGCAATTTTGCAAGGCTGTTCCACCAACACATTTATGTTCTACATACTAAATTTAATTGCACAAGTTATAGCGATGATGGAAGAACTTCCTCAAATGGTGGTGAGTTATGTCAGGAGAGAAGCCCTTGCTGATGCACATGGTTGGCCAACAATACAAGGAGATAAGGTATGGCATGGCATGGATTTTTACAAGAATGAAGTTAATGACAAACTTGGGATTTAACACATGGTAAACTAATAAATATTGAAGGGAGCCAGCAGTAGGATATCCTAATTTTCTGTTTGGGTAGGGTAATTTAAAATTAGTTGCGATCATTAGTTTTAATATTTTTAAGTTTATTATGTAGTGGGGATTGTCTGCGGTTTTTGGATTATGGTACAAAACTTTTGAAGTAACATGTAATGTAATTAAATTCCTTTTATTAGCGCTAGCCTACGGGTGCATATTTTATAAAAAGAAAGTAACAGGTGCTACAGCAAGATACTTTTCTTTAGTATATAGTTGGGTTGAATAGGGTTTTAAGTGTAAAAAAAACATGGATGGATTGACTTTGGATTGTTTAAGGTTAGAGTAGGTCTGACTTGAGATATGTACTATATCATTGAACAAATGTATGCATGTTAAATATAATTGATCATTAAACAATTATGATTTTAATAGACTTGATGTATTTATTACTGTAACTCCATTAACTTTAACATAATAAACTTAAAAATTATTTCGATCTAAACATCGAATACTTACAGATTAAAATTAAATATATACAACATACATAATTATTTTCATCATAAATAAAACAATTCTCAACTTTAACCATTGCAAATTTTGAAGGGATAACATAATTTTAGTTTATTAGAAAGTCAAATATCGAGCGAAGCTCGATTACCCCACCTAGTATTCATAAAAGAACATTTCTTTTTTTCATTATATTATGCATGTTCATCATATACTTTATAGCAGATTTTTATCAATCGTACAATAAATGCAAGTCATTTTGAATTCATTAATTCTTTTTAAACCATTTCTAAAAATACATGTACACATTAAGCTATTGTTCAATAATTTTTTTTTATATATTGCATATTTGCATAATGAAAAACGAGCTACCACAACATGTACAATTAATTATTTGAATTTTTCTTTTCAGAAGTCGATCAAAAGTTATTGGAATGTATTTTACTATTTAGTGAATTAAAAATGGTAAATATAAATTATTACAAAAATTAATGGTGCTATGGTAGTGGGGTATTAAGCGAAAAGAATTAAATTACCACTCTGTGGAAGATTAAATGTTAGGAAGTGAGGAACCCCAAAAATGGAAAGGCCGCCGAAATTAAATGGCAGTAAAAGCGTATTAGTACTAAATTAAGTGATACATGCAAACCTACTTTAGATTTGATATCCAATTTTCTAATTCATCCCTAGAACCTAGTTTAACATATTCGATTCCAAACCAACTTAAAGTGTTCCAGAATCATGTTTAACGGCCAAAAGATGAAAAAAGCAAATCTAAATCTAAAAAAACAAAAGAGAATATCTTCTCCAAAACAGAGGAAAAAGAAAACCTCACTTCAAGTGTCACTTTTCTAAAATGGTACCTAAAATTCCATCTACACCACAGCACTTATCCTATTCCTCCTAATCTATTACGTCATACATAGACAGCTATCCGTATGGCTCTAATAAACACTGGATAGCCACACAAAAACACACACAAAACGAGCCACAGGATATCCAGCAGCCATATCCCGAACCGTTAAAAGCCATTCAAAAGCCGTGTAGCTTTCAACAACCCGTCACCCGTAATCCGTTATAGCCGTTATTACGCCCAAAAGCCCGGATATTATCCGCACGCTAAAAACTAACGACATCTCTCCTTTCATCCATCGCCGTCCGATCCGTCACACCTCTCTGGGGTCCACAAAAATTGACGGCGGAGGCCTGGCTTTTGTCCAGTCCCCAATCTCCCCATCACTGTACTCCTCGCTCAACCTCTTCACGCACCACAGATCCGCGAACGATAACCGTCTCCAGTGCGGCACCCCATCCCGGATCGGCTCGCACGCAGCCACTTCCGTAGCCACCAATCCGCACCCGCCTTCTCGAGCCATATTATGGGCGTGAGCGCACAGCGCACGCATTAAATGCTGCGCCTTGGGCCCCGCGCCGCCTACTCCGTACAAAAAGTAGACGCCAAACGGTCTGAACAGGTTGGGAAATGATGGGATTTTAAACCATGGCAACATCCGGTCTATGAACCGGCTCGTACCGGCCAGAGCCCGTACCAGTCTCGACGCGCCCCGTACCTCCAGCTGAAACGAATTCTTACAATTCCACACACTGAGCACTGCCCATGAGTCCGGCGGCGAGGCCAAGAACTTCTCGATACCATCCCATGAAGAGCCGTGTGAATGTACCGGTACAGCCAAGAATGTACCGAGAGATAATGGGTTGTTCAACACTGAGTCGATGTCATGAGGGAAGAACTCGGTACAGGCGAACTGATGGCGGTACATAATTTGCGCCTCGCGTGGTGAGAGACGTACCAGCTTGACACGCCGGCGCGGCACCGGTATATAATGGCGGTACACAGGATTCACCAACATTGACGGCGCACGGAACTTGTTGTACCCGCATCGCTCGGTGAAGAGCTTTACTGAAGCTTCATTCTCTTCATCTGTTGCCATGTAGGAATACTCCGCTCCCATTTGCTTAAACCATTGCTCCATGTGGTGCACCAATTTTAACGCAATACCTCTCCTCCTGTTTCAGAATTGCAAATGAAAACTATAATTAGCCATACTATCATGATAACATTATGACAGTAATGCAGGGATGAGTTGAGTCATGAGATTATGTACCTGTATGCAGGGGAGACACGGAGGCCGAGCAGGTAGGCCGCTTTGGTGGCAATTGGAATCGACCCGGTGTTATTCCGGTGAGACAACTTTCGGCCACAAGTTACTGTCTTCACACAGCCACGTATCAAGCCAACAGTCTCCCTCAATGGCCCACCAGTCTCTGCCACCTAGACAAATCAGTTTGTTGGTCAGTTTTCAAACTAAAATTGAAAAACCGTGAACATACATAAATGATGCAAGGAAAATTGTTGTACCAGCATGAGGTAAGAAGGAGAGTGCCGGATGCGGCAAAGTGGGTCGCCTAAGAGATCAGTGAACAGAGAAATTTTCCCGCTAGGACCGACTTCGCACATCCGCTCGACCGATTCCACACTGTCTCTATCAAGTAGAGGATCAAACTCTCTTATAACGATCATCAAATTGTCGTCTTCTTCCATTATCCTTCTCTTCGTTACAAGAACAAGAGTAAAAAGAGTATAGCTTTCTGTCCCTGTTTCAAGGTTGATTTTTTTTTCTTGGAGTTTTCCTCTTTGTTGTAATTGGTAGGGGATGGGTCTTTTTGTTACTCTGTTTAGGTAAGTGAGAAGTAGTTCGTGATCATTGAGAGAGAGAGAGAGAGAGAGAGAGAGAGAGAGAGAGACGCGAGTTAGTGAGCGGGGAGAGGGGAAGAAGAGAGTATTTAAAGAGTCAAGAGAGAGGGGGAAGCTAAAAAGTGTAATAAAATGTGTAAAGCGAGACTGGGGAGTGGGAAGAGAAGTTAGTGGGGCCCGGAGGTGAGGATGGATGAACGGATGAGATCACGCCTCCTTGTGGGTCCCCCGCTCTTTATCTCGAATCGTCTCGCTTCTCATCCCTCAGATGTCATGAGTTTTGGACTTATGGAGTTCCCTGGCTCCCGCCGCTTGCGTGCACCCGGCTTATGTAAAACTCTTATATAAATCATTATCCCAATATTCTTCTCTGTAACTAATATTTTGTGATCATCTTTTTTACTTTTTAATAAATTTTTTGTTGGTTGGCTCTCGGTAAAGAACCTTAAAAAAAAAAACATTGTCCCAATAAAAGTAATAATTTTTAAATTTTACTGTTTAGTTCTTCAAAATATATTAATTTAAAGTTTATATTTAATATGTATTTTGTAGAATGGAGAAAATGATTTACGGAAAAGTGATGTTGCGGTTTTCTGGGTATTTTTAAAAAAAGAAAATTGATTGCAACAGCAGAAAAAAAAAATAAATAAAGGAAAGATTTCAAATATTAACTTTTCAAACTTGCGAGGAATGATGTTTCATGCTGCGAGAAGTCCCCGTGGGACAACAAAGGGAGGGAATGGATGGTCCATTTTCGTGCTAAAAAGGACCAGATGTAATCGACATAAATCACTTGGCTCCGTCCAGTGATAGGAGGTCCAGAGATAGAATGGACAGTGTAAAACTGAAGAGGATCTAATCGTCACGCCGTGGGTCCCAGTACAAATTGCGGCGATTGCTGCGGCGGCCTTATGCGTCTGATGCGCCGCTGGTTGTCGCAACTGCCGTACTAATTCAATACCGTTATTTCGTCTATGTCCGCGCTTGGCATGCATTCATCTATGTTGCGGGTTAATTGTTTTTTATTAAGTGACCCGGTTGACTTCATGATCCGTAGAGACTAGAGAGTGGTGACAACGAATCTGAAGTCATGAAGGGTCGTTTCATTTGCCTAGAGAGCTCCCGCCACTCTAAAATCATTTGAACTTTGGAGTAGGACTAAGGAAGTAGCGTACGGAACGGCGATTTTGTAACTAATTCAAATATTATGGTATGATTACTTGCGCGGCGGGTCCATTATTGATTTCATCAGAATTTTAATTCATTCATTTAATGAATTGTCGACAAAAACTTCGATACATATAAATATATAAAAAATTTTAATAGGTCATTTATAACAAAAAATGTACAATATATGTGTTTCTTCTTTTCGTATGGAAAGAGATGTTTTACGTAACATAAAATTGTTTAAATACATATGAATCGTAGATTAAAATTGATTATAAGTATGCGGACATACGTAGGTATTACTTAATAAAAAAAATGATACATTTGTAAATTATAATTAATTGCGGCGGTATAGAAATGTAACTGAGAAATGCTAGTGTCCAATATCTTAGACAGATAGGTCTGTCCAATAAGATCGTTCCCTTGTTTCAATGATCAAACGACCGATCCAAACCATTAAGTATGTTCCTCATATTGAAAACTTATAAGAAATCAATTTTTTCCATTTTTTTTAAAAAAATTTACTATTTTTTTTTGTATTTTAGAAAATTCATGATATAAAAATTATGGATCGTCCAATAAAAATAATTTTCTAAAATACCAAATTTTTTAAAAAATATAAAAAATGTTTCTTATAAGTTTTCAATATGTAGAACATATTTAACAGTTCAGATCAGTTATTTGAAATTAAAAAAATGTGAGAACGATTTCCGTCCAATATATTGGATGGACCTCATCCATCCAATATATTGGACTCTAGCATTTCTCAAAATAATATTTGTGTATATAACCGATTCATTACAAAAATAAAATAAATTAAAACGTAAATTGTACGTAAAAAATCATATTATTTTTACATAGAAAATGCAAAAGCATTTTCATCGAACGATAAATCTTGATATGTGAATGTAAAACAAAGAGATACTAGAAACAACAAATTATTTTTCTGGCGTGGATAAATAAATCAAATAGAACAAAATACGGATTTCTATTCGATATTCTACCAAAAATATTCCTTAGTTATGACACAATCCCTAAAAAAAAAATGTATGGTGTAGCTCGCTTTGTAATGCAGAGATATGTGAGATATTTTAAGAGGACTACAACTCAGTCTCCTGATTGATGATCGAAGTAACAAAGGGGAAAAAAATATAAAAAAAATGTCTACTTCAAACAATAAATCTTGATATGTGAGCGTACAATAATGCGACAACAAAAGCAAATTATTTAAGTGGCTTGGATAATCTAAATAGAAAAAGAGAGATTGTACTCGATATTCTAAAAAACAAAATTCCACAAGCTTGACATGACCTTGAAATAATGTACGGTACTGCTCAATCTTGCAAGTACTATGGCAACATTTATATATGATATATTTGAAACGGGTTAAATTGATGGTTATCGATTGAAAATGCTATTGATGACGTGGCACAAGGGGGCGCCTTCGATTGGTGAGGAATATTCCTGGAGGGCTCCTGAGCGAGCTCCACGTGGCAGTCATGGCGGCTGTTAAAAATATTTTCCCAGGCTATGATGGGTCATCAACATCATGAACGTGATGGCGCTATGATAGATTGATGGGTCACGCATCATGAATGAATGATGGGTTGGTTCTTAAAAAAATTAGATAATCATAAATGAGTTTGATGGAGGCCTTGAGCCCTTGAGGTCATAATCACTCTCTCTTTCCAGCTGATGTGGTATCCGAATAAATTGTCTTGGGCTATTATTTAAAGATACAAAATATCTTAATTTATATATTGAATTGAAATACCGAAAAGCAAAATGATCGAAGATCTTAATCTTAAATAAGTGTGCTGATGTAGAGAATATCAAAAAAAAAAAAAAGTGTGCTGATGTAGTGATGTATGAATCTGTCCATTTAGCTATCAGAGGTTTATATTACATGAGAAAGAGAATTCCTTATGAACACGAGTACATATTTAGAAACTAAAATTAAAATTTATTTTAAAATTTTCATATTTTTAGAGCAAAAAAAGCGTTTGTTGGCATTTATGATAATTTTGTGATGGATTTTTTTTCGGATCGTATTCTAAAAATCACTTAACAACTTAAAACTAAAAAAAAAATATGCAATTAGAACTCTTAATTAAATCCCCATCTTGAAATCATCGTCAAATACATTTTCAAATGACTCGTCCCCCCCCCCCCTTTTTAGACTGCATGGCAACACTGCTACAAATGGAGAAAACCTTCATGCTTATATATGGTTTGTAAACACTAACTTTACAAATATATTTTACTATGTTGCACATTTTTCTCACTCTTCATTGCAAGTTACTGCTCTAGTTGTCATCCTCATACGTACAGCAAGAACATGAAATTTGAATTACATATCAATTAATATATGCATGAACCATGATGGATGGATTGCACCATTCAATATATCACCTAGAAATGTTAAACATATTTATGTATGTTGCACTTTTTGCCGCTCTTCATTGCAAATTACTCGCCTAGTTGTCACTCTCAAACAACAAGAACATGAAATTAGTAACTCAAATTACTCGCCAAGTTTCACAATTAATTGAAAATGATTTTATGTATACGTAACAAGTAACATCGTATAATATTATAGATGATATTTATATATTAAAATAAAATCTAAATTTGTGATGATTATCAAGAAAAAAAAATCTATTTAAAAATGCATAGCGCATCAGGTAGTAACAAATTTGATGCAATATGCGGAGTATGTACATTGAATGTTTCTAGGGATAAATTAATATTGACAACATAGGAACAAACTTGATGCACTATGCAATATTTATAGAAGTAAGAAATACCATTTTAAAATAGTACAAAGTTACAAATTAATTATGGATACTCTCGGCAGACATTATGCACGTCACTCTATGATGTGTATATCCGTATGTTTTGAAGTCAAGTCTATGAGTTGCATATGGACATGCATCTCATGTGAACGCATCTTTAATAAAACTTGATTTGTAAACAGGATAAAATATGTTGCAATCCTTCTACCTAGTTATACGTGTTAAGGTTGCATCTACAGAAGACGTTAATTATAATTTGACTCATTACCATCTGATACGACCTTAGATTAAGACGTAGATTATTTAGATTCAGTGAATACTCGTCTGTAAAGACACAAAGCAAGTACAATACAAATAATAATGGGAACCTCTGTTTTTTTATAAACAGAGGAATGTACCAAAAAGATGTCAATAGAAACAGATTATTCTCCCACCAATTACTCTACCACTTGTATCTCATATTCTTTTTATTTTTATTTTTTTCCAACAGATTATTCTCCCTTATTTTTTTACCCTTTTTTTTTACCTTTGGATAGGTGTGGGAAGAAGGAAAGAAGGGAAGAAGTGGGAAAAAATATTGAAAAGTGTGTAACTTTGTAAAGAGTTTGGATTGTTTATAATTTTTTTTTTCTACTTCCTTTTTCTTCTTGTTTCTTCCAACGATCCAAACGCACCTATAAAGAATCACAGAGATATTAAGTGTTAAGTTGCATTCCACCAGAACCAAATTCACAGGTGTCCATCAACGTACATGGACATGACATAAACATCGGTTCTATATGACATGAACATCGCTTACTTACACCTATCATATCAGAAACTATTACTACAGAACTGAGGTAAAACTAGATACAGTTGGCCAACAATAAACCTTTGACTAACTGTGGCCACTTGACAAGTTGCCATCCTAATAATATCTAGACCTGTCAAATGTTGAAACGGAACGCAGAATAGATCTGTTCCGTTCCGTTCCAGTCAACGTAACTGAAATTTATTTCGTTTAACGTTCCGTTTCGTCAAACGTAATAATTTTTCATTCCGTTTAATGTTCCGTCCTTTATTTATCATTGATTTCAGCGGAATTTCGTTTTCCGTTTCAGTAACGTTTATAAATTTCAGTTCCGTTTCCGTTCCGTTTTCAAAAACGAAAATAAAATCTCTTCCGTTTAACATCGCGTTTGGACGGAACGGAACGTTGATACTGACCGGCCTGCCAATATCCTGTTATATAAGAAGAAAAATGAATTTACATACTCCTGTTATACAATAGTTCGGCGGAGTATTTTTTAATAAAAGCTCGGTTCAATATTGAAATTAACTTTAAATTAATTCTCAATTGGACATCTGTACAAGCATGAAAAATATCTTTCCTTTGTCAACCATTTTTCAAAAAGAATAATGTATCTTTGCATGGGAAGTTGGGAACTGTGCATAAGAGGTCAAGTGGAGCAGTTTCTGTGTGCAAGGTCAACCTTCAAGTGTGGGTTTTTGAGTCAATATATGGCTTGTTTAAGCAGTGATGCATTTAGGGCTGTCAATATACCGCCGTTTCGTACGTTTTCGTTTCGTTCCGTCCGAAGTGGTTTCATTTTCAAAAACGAAAATCTGTTTTTTCGTTCGCAGAACGCTGAAATGAGAAATTTCAATGTAAAATGAATGTGGAAGTGAAATATGACAAAATTTCCGTTCCGTTTAACGAAATGGAACGAAAACGAAATAATTTTCTGTTTCGTATTTTGAAACGGAATGATGGATTTCCGTTCCATCTTAAACGTTTGACAGCCCTAGATGCATTCAACAATCAAACTTTTGATTTGCTCTGTTTTTTATGCACCGTGTTTACTAGATATCTCGAATTAGCTCCTGTAATTTTGTTTCAAAACTTTCATTTTTCCACTTACATAGAAGAATGCATTTTCATTCGTATTTATATAAGAGCCGTAATCTTTTTCACCTATATTAAATTATATTCAAGCCAAATATCCGACATTAATTGATAATAGATACATAATGAAACGACTTAATTGTTCTCTTGTACAATACAAGTCCGTATTTCAAATTGTAAAATATACATCCTTTTCTAGTAATGAAGTTCTGAATTTTCAAATTAATTAATCAATATCCATTTTGAAAATTAAATCCTTCCAAAATGCACAAATTAAGTTGTAAAAAAGTACATGTGTAATTACTATTTTAAGCAGCAGCATCTTTTTTTTTGTGTCAGTTTTTAGATATAATAATTATCAACTAGAAAACATAGATAAAATCAGGGTAGCCAATGCAAGTAGCTAAGTATCTAAAAATGTGACTTAGTAGACAGACTGTTACCTTTTATTTAAGGCGGCTACGGCTATCTTGTAGGGTAGCTGACTAGCTGTAGCGTCACAGAAGAACTGTGCTTAAAGACCTAAAAGTACTTAAGGTCACGCACTAAAGCAGTCAACACAAATAAGTAGATAGTATAATATATTATTAAATGCTGGGAAGCTTCCAAAATAAAACGGTTAGCCAAAAGGTAGAGGTGGGAAAGATCTCCACATGATTTTTTTAAAAGCCTGTAATATATATATATATATATATATATATATATATATATAGCTTTGAGCCGTCACAGTTCACGGCAATGATTCAGCACTCCATTGCAAAACCTCTTTCTCTCCCCCACGTTTTATTTTATACTACTACAGTTGTAGTCTCCTCCTATCCCCTTCTTTTATACTATACTATTAGTAGTCTCATTTTGTATAGTTATTTAATTTAAGTATTTAACTATACAAAGATGATTCACGTCTCAAATTTTCTACTTATGCCCAATCATCTGTCCTCTTCATACATTTGGTTTCGGTTTCTCTAAATATATATCTTAATTCAATAATTCATGTGGTAGATTTGTACATATTTAAAAAGAATATATTTGTTGCCTTGAAAGTATAATGCACTTTTGAAGGTATACTGCTCTTTTACATTTCTCTATATGAATTACCATATTCTAATCATCATGTTGTTTATAATTATATAATATATCATTTGGTCCTAAATTTGTCTAACAGAAAAATGTATACAATATAAAAATATCTAATTTTATGTAATTAATTAAAAATATTTCTCTTTGTGATTAAAATCCGAGTCACTTAGTTTAATGAATCAAAGAGTTTTTCCAAGCTGATTGAAGTTATTCTCAACAAAAATATTCTATAGTTAGCATTGAAATATTAATAATAAATGGAAATGAGCCAAGGAAGACAATTTTTTTCTCCCCTCTCTAACTGTGGAAGACAAATTTTAAATTAACTTGATAGTGTGTTGATGTACGGTTTCCGTACTTGATTTTTAACCAGAATAAGCCCTAAATTGTGTTTAAATACTTGTGTTTTTACTCATTTTCTTCTAAATTGCACTAATGTTAGATGTAGGAAAGTTCAGTCGTAGCCCGGCAAGTTTTTTATACAGGTTCGTCACATTTTGGCACGAACAACGGAGGAAATCGACCAAGTTGTGCAACTCAGGCAGATTGGAACGGTCCGCCCCAACCTCAGGACTGGCCGTCCCAACCTAGTGCAGACGCAGTGCAGAGGCAGTTCAGACGACCCAGTGCAGACTTGACTGGGACGGGCCGTCCCAACTCCAGACCAGACCGTCCCATCTAAATCCAGACTTTTAAAAATAGAGCGCCTGATTTGGTGAGGCGGTTTCTACGATTTCCACCGCCTTCCAGTGCCACAATGCCACGTTTGGAACTACCTACGAAGCCTATAAAAGTTCTGTCTTGTCTACAATTCAAAGGCATGCACAAAACCCTAGTTTTCAGAGCCAGAAACTAACTCAGAGAGTCAGCCTGCTGAGACGGCCAGCCACCAGCCTGAGATGCACCGTCCTAGGATCAGGACGGGCCACCCCAGACAGGACAAAGCATAGAAGCAAGGGAATTTCGAGCGCAACTTGTTGTAACTTGGTTTTTCTCTTTTCTATGAGTTTGTTTGTGATAAAACCTACTTTTTCTTGCATGGATTTAGTAGAGTAGTTTAGTTTAGGGGCTATGGTTTGATAACATTTCTTTCGTTGCTTGTTTTGTTTGAATTCTTGATTATTAGCTAAGTTAAGTTATGTTTATGATTTTTGTGATTTGATTTGCTATCTACTTGTTGAAATTTGTCATTGTTGATCTGATTGTTGTGTTAAACAAAAGCCTAGTTTAATTGTCAAGTCAAAATCGAATTGCATTAATAAATTAACACTTAGATTAATTAGGTAGGCGATATCCGAAAGGATTTAACCAAACTTTAAGTAATTAGAGTTTTACTCAATAAACTGGAAGGTTGAGAGTTTACCAAGATCCAAAAATCAATCTAAAGCACCTGAACCAAGAAACGAGAATTGAAATTTAGGAGTTTTAGGAATTACCAAGCAGAACCCTTCAACTTGACCTGAACGGAAGTTAGAGCGCAAGTCTATAGGTTAGGTTTGGTTTAATTCACGTAAAAACACTTAGAAAATAACCAAGTAGGATGACAAAACATGTATCAGATGATTGGAACGGCCCGTTTCAGAGTCAGGACGGACCGCCCGGAAGGGGGCGCCTAGCTCAGAACGGCCTGTTCCAGCCATATGACAGAGTCCAGGACGGTCCGTCCTAGAAATAGAACGGTCCGCCAGAACCCTGACAGACAAGAAAAGTTAGTTAACCTGACCCCTATTCGTCCGTCAACTTATTTATCTCTTTGTTAGTTAAGTTCTCTGGTTAATTAGTTTTTTTTAATCATGCATTTTACTTTCTATTGAGACCTGCTCGAAATTTGAATTGTTATTTAACCCTAGGATTTAATTTAATTTGAATTGTCTAACTTAGAAAAGAAATAGTCCGTCCCCGTGATTCGACCCTTAAACTGCACTGCAAACGAATTAGTATCGGGTTTTAAGAATTTATTGACCAGTACCCTCAACACCGATCATGTGTCAGGTTATAATATAATCTGAAAGGGTTGAATAGAGCGTGTATTCTATATATTAGAATGTCAATACAAACTTCATTTTGTACCAATTTTGTAAGATTGTTTTATGAGTAACATGGAAAACTTGTGACATTATTATATACCAACTTTTCTAAAAATCATGAACTAATTTTCAACCTCATGCATGGATACTTGATCTCATGTAAAGGAAGCCGATAAATAGCTAGGTACTCATATTTTACCATATTTAATGGATTGTAAAATTATGATGCAAAAGCTAGATGGTAGTATTAAAGAAGGGATCCAGTGTAATTTAACACTTTTTTTTTTTATTTTGGCGACAGATGTATATATTATACAGAAAGAGGTAACGCCTCCAATACCATCACTTGATCTCCCGTCCCCATGTATTTTGGTTAAGCCAATTATTGGTATCAGTTATCCCCATTTATTACTCACCAAAACACTATATCAATGAATCCCTTAATCATTATCATTAATTATCAATTATCACTGCTACGCCTAGGAAATATGAACCACCAATTCCAACTGGAATGCCAACGAAATGTGAAGGGCTGGAGGCGCGCAATTGCCATTCCTAAAATTATAGTAGCAATGGAAAATATGTTCAAAAACCTTTTACTTTTTAGGATGACAAACTGACAAAAAGGGTGGTGTGGCCGTGTGGAGGCATTTTATGCTTTTACCTTTTTTCTTTCCTTTCTTTTCTTTTATTTTAGAGGTGACGGGGGGATGTACCTGCATTTTATGAGATTAAATGTCGCAAGCCACAAAATTTTAACATATACAAATACAAAATATAATACATCGGCGTTGCCAATAAATTATGATTGATAGTTTATAATTGTTAACATATACAAATACAAAATATAATACATCGGCGTTGCCAATAAAATGATTGATACTTTACTAATAAAGTGGCAATTAATGCCGAGCAAAGCTGGTTTATTCTATAACTTTGCACATGGTCAAAGACTCAAAGTTGTCTTAGATATATATTTTTTATTTTTTTAATTCTCTTCTCGAATGAAGTGCGTTGCTTCAGACAGATATTTTCCAGTTTCCACCGATATTTATCGACTAAGTAATACGATTTTCAAACAAGTTTAGATATTTTGAGACAAGTACATAGATGGTTGTAGCTACATCGAGCAAATTTATTACGGAAATAAAACCAACCAATTAACATGTTTGTCATGTAAATTATCTTATTTGATACTGCGAATGAAATTGCATAAAGTTTCAAAGTTCCTGTAATTCGGACTCTCTTCTATTATCGACACATGCACAATGATTCCTTGCCTCCTTGACACATTTTCTTTTTTCGTTCATTTATCATATATATATATATATATATATATATATATATATATATATATATATAGTTTAGCTATGGTGAGATGCATTACAAAAAATCTTTAGTGAGATGCGCTCAAAACTTATGATACTGGTTCAAAATGACCGATCCAAATCGCCTAATATGATCTCTCTCTTGAAATATCCGTGCATACTAACACTACAGGAAAAGACACTATCTGCATCGCCTTTCTACATCCGCAAAACCGATGAAGTAAGTGATCTTCATTAGCTTATTGATGCAACAAAGGTGATGCAGAAAGTGGCGATGGTGATGATATCAAATGCATCGACTCACTCAGTTTCATTGGATGACTGATGCTAAAAACAGATCCTCAAATGCATCAATGTTCAGATGAAAAATAAATTATCTACTGCATCATCATGCTAATGCAACTTTTTACCTTTTGCATTAGTCGTCCCGATGAATTTAATTATCATAGCATCGGCTTACACATGCAGAATTAACAATAAACTGCATCAACAAGCCAATGGAACTCGTACTCTTTTGCATGGTAGTTCTTGATGCATGTGTTTTTTAATTTCATCAACTAACGCATGCAAGATAAACGATAAACTACATCCGCATACCAATGCAACTTATATTCTTCTGCATGAGAATTCCTGATGCATGTAATTTATAGTTGCATCAACTTGCGCATGCAAGATAAGTGATAAATTCATCCACAAGTTGATGCAACTTATACTCTTCCGCATGAAGATACCCGATGCATGTGATTTTAATTGCATCTATTTACTCATGCAAGATAAATAGTCAACTGTATCAACAAACCGATGCAACTTAAACTCTTTTGAATGAAAATTTTCGATGCATGTGATTATTATTTGCATCTATTTACTTGTGCAAGATGATGCAACTTATGTGCTTCTGCATGTAACTTCTTGATGCACATGATATTAGCTGCATCATTATTTTCAATTTAAATTAATTAATCTATGACACAAATTAAATCCATTAGAGAAGTTGAATTATTAATTTGAATTTAAATTAAATTAAAAAATAATTATCACAATAAAAAACATCAAAAGTTCAAAATAAATTTTCAACTAAAATTTCATTTGACTATTTTACACCATTTAAAATTATTCTTTTCCTTCTTCGATTACAACAAATATTCAGCTATTATACAACTAACTTAAAATCATCTCAAATATAATTATTTTGACTCTTCTTTCTTCTTCTTCTTCTTCTTCTTCTTCTTCTTCTTCTTCTTCAAATTTGATATTCACTGCTCAGAGTTCTTTAATGGCATCCAATGAATTCAGACTTCATCGACAACTATGCTTAGCAAATGACACTTTTTTTTCAAACCTGAATGTCATGGAAATGAAATTATAATTAATAAAAGAAAGAGATGATAAAATATAAAAACAACTTATATGTCCTAATTATTTTTCGAAACCCTAAACTGCTCGTGTGGAATTAACACCCACCATTCTCATTTTTATACAAAATAATTAAACTAATATTGAATAGCTTCGTTAGCTAAGCAAATTGATTTCGAGTCAATGTAAATTCAGACACTTTACTTAATTTCAGATTCAGAAAATAAACATAAATATAGATACAAAAATCAATTTTAGACTTCCTAACATAACTAATTTCTGATGCAAATTATAAGTTTGGATTAACTGATAAATGTCAATGCAAATACTAGATCTGGGTGCCTCCTCATCACCATCTTCATTATCGTTGCAATTATAAGTGAAAGCAACACCTCTTATGCTGGATGACACGCCTCACCTGCTACAGAAAACCATCAAATGTAAATTAGATATAGAAAAAAAAAATCATATGCAGCAAAAATCTATAATCACGGATGTATTTTTTTTTTTTTGCTTAAAAGAAATGCAACCTTGTTTAGTTTATATATGCAATAAAATAATAAGTTGCTTAATTGATCTTTTAGTCAATAAAATTTACGGAACTTCTGAATTTAAGAAGATTCGATCATTTGCCAAATTACAAATAGTAAAAAGTGATGTCAAAATAAGTAGTGATTATATAAATTTATTACCGGAATAAAAAGTGAAGAAATTCAGTGGATGAAATCATATCCTTCGCGTCTTACTTTTCTCTAAATTAATTAAGGAGAAACAAAGAAGCATATAGATGGAACACCGAAGATATTCGAAAACATGAGTAGATGAACATGAGAAGAATTCTGAAAATAAAGTAGGTGAGAGAAGAGAATAACAAAAAATGAAAGATTGAAGAGATTATAGGTTGGAAGACATAATAAAGAATAGGAAATGAGTAATGACGCCTGGTCATCCTCTCTTAAATTATTATATTTTCTACCTTTTTTTGCCAATCAATTGAAAGGAAATTAGGGAGAATGTTATGGAATGAAATGGTAAGAAATATGTCACCAGGTCAGCACCTTAATTTCGTTGTATTATTTTTCTTCGGCCAATCTCAAAAAGATATGAAAGAAAAGAAGATATATAGGAAATGCATGCCGCTTTAAAAGCTTAATGATCATTATATTTGGTGAGTCAACGTGCGCAAGTTTAAATGCATTAGTCAAGCAATTTTACAAGAAAATGTTTAATCATAGCAAGGTCAGAACGAGGTGAAATATAATAGCTTAGTATGATATAAAATAAAACTTATATACCACACGGAAGAGAATGACTGTAAGCATGGTTATAAAAAAATATTAGAAAATATTTTTGCTTTGATAATTTTAGGATATTTCAAAACTATCTCCTTTACACATAGGAGTTTCCAAAGTGACGTGATACCATCACATTGGCACAATAGGGTTCTCTAAAATGACATAACACTATCACATTGGCACAACATGTAGGCATGTTAGTAAGACATGACAAGATACGACATGTTCGGATATAACACGACATGACTGTGTGGACGTGTCATGTCAAAGTTGTACAGTGTTTAAATTTTTTTAATATTGATATCTATTAACACGATACGAATAGACATGTGACACGACATAACATGACAAGACACATCATGAATACGTGCAGATCGAGAACTAATATTATTTATATTTTAAAATGTTATTTATCATTTATTACATTAAAATAAATTTATTAATACTGATTTATAATTTTTATTTAACAATATTTTTAGTATAGCATATCAATTAAAAATAAATTCCTACGATTTGCTATATTTTTTCCTTTAATTATTTTTATTTTTAATGAATAAAAAAAATTAAAATAATTTCTAATTGAACCCACATTTAACACATCATCTAGTGTCATGTTGACACAATGTGCTATAACATAATGTGTTTTGTATTAGTCCATTTTTTTCACTCAACATGATATAAGATGACACATTGAAAATATAAACTCGCATCAACACGTCAATAAATAAAGTCCAACACACAATTGATGTGACAAAATATGACGCAACACATTTGCAATAATTTTAGAAGAGCACGGTTCTAGTGCCACAAGTTTTTGGTGCCACAAATGCCACAACTTCTCTTTTTCTTTAATATTTCAAAATTTAAAAATTTAATTTTCGAATCCAAACCGTTGATCTTGTACAATTTTACGAGTGATGCATTTCTATATAATTTTTATAAATTTTGGAGTTTATTTGATATTTGATCAAGAGGCCAAAAAATGAACGAATCTTGTTAACTATAACAGATTAATTTTAATACGTTCATATGTTAGCCTCTTGATCGAATATCAAATGAACTCCAAAATTTATAAAAATTATATAAAAATGCATCACTCGTAAAATTGAATAAAATCAACGGTTTGGATTCGAAAATTAAATTTTAAAATTTTAAAATATTAATGAAAAAGAGAAGTTGTGGCATTTGTGGCACCAAAAACTTGTGGCACTAGAACCTTGCTCATTTTAGAATCATTGGAGTTTGATAGATAACAACTGCAATAATAATAATAATAATAATAATAATAATAATAATAATAATAATAATAATAATAATAATAATAATAATAAGAGTGTTAGAAAGACAAACAAATCAGAGTGTTAGAAAGACAAACAAAAAAGTAAATTAATGTTATTTTTTAAAATTTCATGTCTAATTTATTTTCATATTCAGTGTTTATTCATAAAAATTAATTTTTTAAAGTTTAAAATTTATATAGTAGATTCATAATTCTTATATATTCACCGATATTTATTTATTATTAAAATTGCATACTGGCACCAAATCTAAGTGTTAGAAAGACAAACAAAAAGTAAATTAATATTATTTTTTTAATTTCATGTCTAATTTCTTTTCATATTTAGAGTTTATTCATAAAAATTATTTTTTCAAATTTATAATTTATATAGTAGAGTCCAATCCTTATATATTCACCAATAATTATTTATTATATACCGGAACCAAATCTGAGTGTTAGAAAGACAAACAAAAGGTAAATTAATATTATTTTTTAAAATTTCATGTCTAATTTCTTTTCATATTTAGAGTTTATTCATAAAATTTAATTTTTTTAAGGCTTAAAATTTATATAGTAGAGTCATAATCCTTATTTATTCACCAATATTTATTTCTTATTAAAACTGGATCATATTTCAGTTCATATTATCTGATTAATTTTAAACTATTACAATTAAAAGATACTAGAAATATGTTTTTTTTATTCAATCGATTTTGATGAACACTTGTATGAATTATTCTACTATAAATATTAGATTTCATAAATTGAGCCATGATCCATTAATATGAAATGTAGCAACAAGTTTAATTGCAATTGTAATATTTTGATTCTTAAAAATATATTTATTTACTATTATAATTGTATCATTATTCCACTTCATATTATATGATTAATTTTTTAATTTATAAATTCAAATATATTATCATATTCCATAATATTTTATTTTAAATAAGCAGTTAATAATATTAAAATATAAAGAAATAATATTAACGTGATAATCAATATATAGGGATAATTAGATAAATAAATAACCATGATCTAGTGAGTCTATTTATAATAAAAGTTAATTGTTTGAAAATTAAAGTTCCATAATTAATTCATGATGTAAATGTGAATTTTAAAATTTTAGACATCAATGTTTTGATAATAGAGATCATGCTTTTCTTGATCAATACATTATTAATATGTTCCTTAATTATTAGTAACAATGTAACAAAATAATACAATTCTCAATTGCATCATTAAATTAATACATTTTTTATTATCAGCTCCAAAGTAATTGAAAATATAATAGCAAACATAATTTTTTAGTACAGTATATATTTCGTAATCCAAAAGTACAATCCATGAATTTTATCATGTGTACAAGAGATATGAATAAGATGCTATTATTGAAACATACATATGGAAAAAATAGTCATGAATATTTAATTTTCGTATTTTTATTTATATTAATAATTTATATTTATATTTATATATTTATATTTATATTCAAAAAGATGACTTTGAAATATTTACTTTTACAGTTATTTGAATAATTAGTATTTATTAAAAAATGTTGATAATTTGACATAGTATATATAGTGTCAATATTATATCAATATAAGTTATTTATTATTTATGGGAAAATATTTGTGCTAAATGTGCCATCCTCCGAGAGCCGTGCTGGAGAAGATTTGTTAATATGTATCTAAATAAGTCCAGATAAATATACTGCTGATTTAATTTTCTAAAAAAAATATACTGCTGATTTGTTATCCTTATAAATCACATTTTCCATAAAATTAGATAATTTTCCATTTTCTCAATTTCATGCGTTATAAATACAAATATCTTCCGCTGAATATGTATCTTAATTATATGTTACAAATAAAGTAAATAATAAGGATACAAAATCACTATAATAAGCTTTTAGTATTTATTTTATAACAACAAACATAATTTTTTAATACTATAATTGCACTTGGATATCCATTGCATCACTGATACATTTCATAATTTTTAGTACTAAAATAATTTAAAATTTTAATATTTATTGTTTAACAAACATAATATTTTAGTGCTCATATTTTTAAAAAGATAAGAACAAGATATTATTATTAAAACAAAAAATTTTAGCTTGTATTATTATTACTACTACTGTTGTTGTTGTTATTATTATTATTATGAAGGTGATTATATTTATGTACTTTTATGAATATCAAATAAAAAAATTATTTAAATTTTCCGTTAAATTTGGCATCTTTTATGGTGCTGTGCGAGGGTTTCCCCATGTGCACTCTTGATTTGGCAATGATTTAATATGTATCTAAGTGGGGTCCAAATAAATATGTTGCTTATTTGCTATTCCTTGAAGATGGCAGAAAATTAAGTTTAAAGAGATAATTTTTCATAAATTGAGATGATTTTGCACATGTCTTAATTTCCATATCCTGATCATAATTAAAAGGGAGCGATTCATTAGCATGATTGTTTTTTTTCCTTAAAAATAAGTAGTACGTGAGTGCCGACATGAGTTTTTCTAAAGCAGAAGTTCTACAACTTATAAGCAAAAGCATATGTCAAAAGGGTTTTATTTTATTTTAATAATTCCATTCCGTCCATAAATTTTATATTACTGCAAATTTCATTCTAAATATATCTTTATAACCATTTCATCAATGCTCATCTGATTTAGGAAAAGAATAAATTTATGAAGTGTTAAAATTTTTGTACAAAGCTATGTAGTATTAAAATTTCTCCTTTATCTCCAAAAAAAAAATATTTTCCTTAAAAAGCTTCAACAAAAATTCACTCATACATCTATGCAATAGCACGAATTAGTTACATCGGTGTTTACCAAGCAATTAGTTATGTTATTTATATAGACATAACCGATGCATAAACTGCGGATTTGTTGCATCTGCTGTGAGCAATGCAAGAATCTATTGATTGCATCAGTCAAATAGATGTAGTCGAGTGAGAATTGTTACATCAATTTATCTCATGCAATTACATATATTATTTTCATTGTCGTAGCTAATGCAAGAACATATACATTAACTGCATCCATTGGACAGAAGCAAATGTTCAATAAGTTACATCAGTAAATTCGATGCACATAAATAAAAATAGTTACATCAGTGTTTCCCATACAACTGGCTATTATTTACATCACCAAGCCGATGTAGACAAATATAGGTCGATGCAAAATGCTGAAAAACGAAATGTGGATGCAAATAATTTTTTTTGGCTGATGCAACAGATATTTTTTGCTGGAAAATCATAAATCCCGATGCAGATGCTGCAATTTCCTGTAGTGTAAATTTTACATTTTTTCAAAATTTTTAAGTATTTTTTTGAAATTTTAGAAAATCGTTAATCTAATTAGTTCTGTACCGTTCAAAAATTGTCATTTTTAAAAATTACTGAAAAATTTTGAAAAAATGTAAAATTTGGTCTGCAAGAAGATTTCAATAGCGAGATCATATTGCACGGTTTGGATTGATCATTTTGAACCAGATTCATAAGTTTTGATCGCATCTCACCATAGCTAAACTCTCTATATATATATACATATAGAGATTGGCTAAAGTATACTCCAGCATATAGATAGCCCGTATGCTGGAGTCGTTTCTCACAATCTAAAGTGCATACAGTCGATCCGAAACTTTCAAATTGTTCTCCATATTGAAATCTCCTAGGAAACTAAAATTTATATTTTTTCGAATTTTTTTACTATATATTATGCTAATTTAAAAAAACATTGTAAAGGAGTTGTAAAGGAGTATTTCTGGCCCTTCAATTTGAAAATAGCATAATATATAGCAAAAAAATTCGAAAAAATATAAAATTTGGTCTTGAAGGATATTTTTACATGGAGAACAACTTGAACGGTTTGGATCGACTGTTTGAATTTTAGATTTTCAGAAACTATTCTAGCATACGGGTTTGATCCGTATGCTGGAGTATACTTTAGCCAATCTCTATATATATATATATAGAGAGAGAGAGAGAGAGAGAGTTGTTTTTCCAATTGTTTATTAGCATCTCGGACGGTCCTACACCCGAAACCCGCACCAGACCCAAGGCTAACAACTAACAAGTAACTTTGTCATGTTAACTAAATGAACCTCGGTGTCAAGATGTTACTATAGTTAATTGCATATCTTTCACACCTAACAAAGATTATGTCACATATCAAAAGTAAAAAAATTAAGGGAAAGGTGATGCCTGATCGACAAGTATAGAAGCATTTTTGCGGTAATTAGGGGTTGATGTCTGTCTATTGGGTTCACGGGTTGAGATTCTAGAGTTGCTTTCACCTAGGGTTCAAAAAATAAATGCTAGGTTAAGAGAGGAAAGTTGACTTAAAATGCCTCGAAAGATGGGTTGGTAGAGTGGCTGAAACATGCTCATTCTTAATTGGAAGCAGTGTTGAAGTACAAATACATTATTCGTATTTTGCTACTATAGTTTATTTGAAGAGCTTAGTTTTACTCATTTAATTGAAAACTATTCAACATCTGTGACTAATTTAAGGTAGATAATCAGGTTATTCTTCGACCAAATTTGGTCATAAAATTGTTAGTCAAAATCGCTTTTGGGATCAAGAATGATGCCAAAACGTGTCAAAACAATCAAACACCATCCATTCCTTTTATGGGGTGCCTTTTTTGGGCCCTCATGGAGTCATGATCATGGAGCACAACCTCAAACCAAAAGTCCAAAAGCAACCTCTCTTTTCATTTGGATGACAAATCTAAAGTGATGATGAGATGTACTAGACGACAAATAAGTAGCTAGTACCTAGATACATACATATACCTTGCATGAATGATCCATACATAACAACCGATATGGCCTTTTCATCCATGGTTGCATCATACCCAATAATTTCCTTGAATTGATTTGTGGGTGTTAAGAACAGTGCGCTATTTATTTTAGACAAAACATAAACAGTTCATATATTCAGTCCAGTTTTATGAAAAAATTAGTTGCAATTTGGACATTTTCTTTGATAATGAACTATTCGGGTCACTTTGGAAGCTTTAATTGCATATGTACAAGTGGAACGCTATCTAGCAATTGACCCAAAGTTGGAGAGCGTTAATTGCTCCATCAATTTTTTATTGGATAGTATCATAAGAAAACAACACTTTATTGGGTGGAAAAGCATAGGTCTTTCTTCACACTGAGGCAGTAAAAAAGTGAAAAATTAATTGTAGAGTAGGTAGACCTGTCAAACGTGGTCGATGGTCACAGAATTGACCCAAACCGTTATCGTTACGTTTAATCATGCGGCACAAATTTGATTGCCGTTAACCAAATCGTTTATCTAACGACATGAAAAACTAAATTGTTAACCGTTTCGTATAACTAAACGAGTTAAACGATTTAACGTTTAGCCGTCTGTTATATATTCTGCCAACAAATAATAAAGAGACAGAAGTATAAGAAAAAAATGCCCAAATTTCATACATCATAAATTCATAATATGATCCAACAACATAGGAGTCATATATTAATTTGATACATCCAAAATTGACACAGTACTTGAATAACATGTCCAAATTCCATACATAAAGATCTAACCCAACAAAATGTGAACATATAATCAACATACATCCAAATTTGACAGAATGACACATATAATTGCCCCATATGTTAACCCAAATACACAATTGAACCTTGAATTTTATCTAGCTCAACCCAGATCTCAATCTTTCTTCTCAGTTATACCAATCTGGCCCAATTGACTGAGCAAAAAAAAAAAAAAACAAACACAAGCATCATCATTGAAGATCTGCTTGAGATCTGAGGAGCCAAAGATATGCTGGTAGAACCAACAATCCAGGCTTCAATTGTGTATTAAGGCAACTGGGCAAGCACATACTGTTCTATTAGCTTCTGTTCTATTAGCTTCAAGTGTAATATCAAGATTATACCTTCTGTTCTATTAGCTTCACTTGCTTGCAGCAATTTTTGTATAGAAGGACGCATATTTTTGGGGAAACCTTTGCATGATTTATTGATGTGATTCCTCATAGAGCTTGTGCCCCTCTGTTGGCCTTGCAAGTATTTGGCACCACAGTACTTGCAAATGCCCAGATAAGAGCCATCTTTTTGAACGGGTCCCTTATTAAAATGCTTCCAAATGTCAGCATAAGTTTGTCTTGTTTTTCTCTTTTTAGCATTTTCTTGTCCTTCTCCTTCCTCTGCAGCATCTGGTGCCTTCTCACCATCTTTGTTAGGATCATAATTGTCATCAGCCTGCTGCTCTATTCTTTCAATTTCCTCTCTGCTCTCAAAGTTCAATCCAATGCCCATGCTGTTAAGACAAAATAAAATATTTGTAGTATCAATTTATCAACAATTTTAGTATTAATTGTAGGCTTGTAGTATCAATTTAGTATCAGCAAAAAAAATAAAACCGAAAAAGAATCTTACTCATCTGGATCAGAATTTTCCTCCTCAGAAACTTCTGGATCAGATGGATGATTGACAGAAGCCATGCTATTTAGTCTTGCTATCTGCTATTAAATAAAAAAGATTTCAAACAAAAATCACAATAGAAAATAGAACAAAATCACTAAAAGATAGTAAGAATAGACGACAGAAGCCATGCTATCTAATGTTGTTATCAACTATTATATACAAAAAAATTAAAACAAAATCACAGCAGAAAAAAGAGCAAAATCACAAAAGAAAGTAAAAAATAGACGTTAATAAGATATATACCTGATCCTATTTGCCTCTCTTCCTTATTCTGTTTCTATTTGCCTCTCTTTCTTATTCTGTTTCTATTTGCCTCTCTTCCTTTTTCTTTTTCCTTCCTCTTGGCCTCTCTCTATGCCTTCCTTCATTTTTTCTTTCTTCTGTACTGTTCTTCCTCATATATAGCACAGAGTGAAAAACAATCATCATTGTTGGTGCCGACATGGTCCTCAGTCCTGACATAGATCGCCAAAAACAAGACAACAAATTAGCAACCTTTCTCAGCCTATTATACAATAATACAGCTACTCGATTTCTCAAAATTACCAAGAGATCGTCAAATCTGACTACTTTTTAGACTCGTACACGACACAATCATGGTTCATGAGTTTTACTTCTCCAGAGAGATAGAGAAATAGAAAGATACACAGAGAAACTGAGAAAGAGATCAGTCCTGACATAGATCGTCAAAAACAAGACAACAAATTAGCAACCTTTCTCAGCCTATTATACAATAATACAGCTACTCGATTTCTCAAAATTACCAAGAGATCGTCAAATCTGACTACTTTTTAGACTCGTACACGACACAATCATAGTTCATGAGTTTTACTTCTCCAGAGAGATAGAGAAATAGAAAGATACACAGAGAAAGAGAGAGGTACAGTGTACTTATCTCATTAGAGAGTTGAGACTCAGATTATCAGATTGATTGAACAACCAAGACTAAGGCCGACAAAGGAGAAGTCAGATCCAGTAAGTGTCGGCGACAGACGCATGCGACATGCGAGTTGCGACTTGCGAGAGAAAGAGGGAAAAGGTGGATTAGAGAGGACGGAGAAGACAGAAAATGAGCTTAGCGGCGCTCTAGGGTTTGTGGGATGGGATATATCTCGTATCCTTCGCCGATTCATCTCCCATTATTCCCTGTTATTGAAAAAATTGTATACTTGTAGAATGTTATACGATATAACGATTTAACGATAACGGAACGTTCCATTTCGTTTACCGTTACGTTTATGTGTCTGATATACCGCCTATTCCGTTTGCCGTTCCGTTTCATTAACGAAATCAATTTCGCTCTCGTTATTCGTTTCGTTAACGATAAACGGAACGGCATAACGCGTTTTTTCCTTCCGTTGCCAGGCCTAAGAGTAGGTCTTCATCCCAGCTTAAAGCTGAGCAAATTACTCTCAGGTACAGTACAGCATAGTTTGTTTTTGTCAATTTTGGAATTCAATACTAGACTTATAGGTACCTACCTCTAGCAGTCTAGCTTGATTTTTTATTGGATCTGATGATATTATTTTATCAATTTTATATACACAAAAGGTAAACATGGCCTTCTTCCATGTTGAAAAAAAAAAAATGGTGATACAACTGTCATTTGCCATGCAAATACAGAATTCAAGATCAAGCATTATGATTGGTTTTCCTTCTGTTATATTTTCCGAGTCAATCGGTTTACCAAAGTATTGCATTTTGTTTGCATTTGAGTAGGCGAAAAGCCGGATGACCTTTTTTTTTTTTTTTCTCTGAAACGAACCAAGTTTTGTTTATAAGTGAGAATATTGAAAAACTTGAAAGAGGCGCAGGCGTTAGGACACAGAATTTTTTTCAATTAGATTATTGGACAAATGGCATCAAACACCACACAAAACGACAAAGGTAAGTGCATGAGATACTGTAGCCTGCTCTTTTCTCAGGCTAGAGAAAATTTAAGCCACATTAATTTTGTTTTTAGGAAACTTTGAGCCACTCTAATGACACCGAAATTCACTTGGACCCAACCAACCTTTGTGCAAGACAAAACGAGCCCACACCAGGGTTCAAGGAAAGCCTATGCATAGTCCCCTTGAGTCCTTGACATAGATGTGATGCTAGTAGCTAGACAGTAGATAAGTAGATATCAAGTGACCAACAGTTTTGGAGAAATATGTGTTTGAAAACTAAAATTAAGTAAGAGGAGAATAGTTTAGAAGTTATTTATCGTGTTAATTTGGAGAATTTTCAAATATATAATCGTATATTTTATGTAGGATCTGCTTGTGTGAATTATGTTTACAAGCAAAAATGACGTGATTTTGATGTATAGCCTTGAAAAAAAAGGATGCGGTCTAAAAGGTGATCTAATTTTCCAACGGCATTTAATTAAGTCGTCATATACTGACTAATAAGGAATTTCATTATTGGAATATTTATAAGTTCATATAAATCAATAATGTTATTTTCTCAACCTCATCTTAATTGAAATAATTATTGTTGAGTTTGTTTAATAATTATTGTCTAGTTAATTCTTTCAAGTAAGTCATATGTCTCTGTTTTTGCAATCGTTTGCAATCTTTATTCTGAGGTCCGAATTGTTTGATTTAAAACCAAAGCTCTATAATTATAATCATATGATGATGTTAGTTGAAGCTTCATTCCTGAATAATGTCAGCAGGCAAACTCTAATCATTAGTCCATATTAAAGGCAACGAGATTAATGTTATAGGAACATGTTGTGACACCCCGCAGTCATGTCAGTGCCACAGCCTGTCGTGCACAACGCGCCGCGCATGTACACAAGGCAGTCCCAACCATGATATGCAGGTCAATAGCATAATACAAACAGTGCATATAAAAAAAAAATCCCAGGAATCACATTTACAATTCAATATAATCAAGTGGTCAATTACACACAAATTTCCCAACCCAAGCACTGCCGCTGATTTACTTCCCATCGCACGATTCCTTACTCCGATCCTTACCGTACCTGGAACCCACAAAACAGTGGAGCGGTGAGATAAACATAATTTATCTCAGTGCGGTTTTTAGTTCCAGCCACATGAACTCCTAAGTTTCACATTCCGGCAACTAAAAACACACACGTTACTTTAGAAAATAACCTTTTCAATAAAACATAAGCATCAGCCGTAAGACATTTAAAAACGATATGTAATGCATAGGCCAGCCGATTGAGATTAGGCAATCAAATAACATAAGTCATACAAAAGCCAACCATGTTTTGGACACCTAACCATGCACCATCTAGGCTGGTTTATCATCAATCCAAATCCAACAATTCCATTGGAATCCCACGCCGGGCGATTCCATTTCCAATCCAATCCAGTCAAATAGTACAAATGCCGAGGACATTTACCCCCTCGATAATTGAGTCCCGGAACATAAGCGCTTACCTCACGGTCCTTGGACAGTCGGTCGCGACTCCGACTACCAAAGATGCAAATGCCATTCATCGCACATTTAGTACTTCCAATCCATACCATTGTTAGAGATATGTCCTAGGAGCCAATCATATTTGGCTACTTCTATGGTTTTATGTTATGGATGATTTTATATCATTTGTTCCTTGATTTATGTGTTGGCAGTTCATTCAGGTTGAGGATCTGAATTATAGATCACTGTGATTCATTTAGTAGTAAATGACAACAATAAATCTAAAGCGTCCATAATCTTGATAATTAACAAGGAACATTAATTATCAATAAGATTAGTATGCAAGTTAAGTGTTGATTAAGTTCTATAAATCACAGGTTAATAGTAACCAACTTAATTGCATATGTTTATGTTAATTGAACATAGTACAGGACATGACCCAACGAAATAAATATATGGATTGTGTTATGTGTCATTATTTATTTCGTTATGATTTTGATTCTAAGTTTGAGATATTTATCTTTTCCACATGAGGATAGGTTCAATAAATATCGTCTACCGCTGATTCCCGATAAGGGCTGCTATACGGACGTTATTTATGTTCTCTTGAATTGTGCGGGGAAAAGCTAAATAGTCAAGAAAACCGTATGTCCCTCATTAATTCACTTAGTGAGTGACGATATCTGTTTGGGCCCCTTGATGGAGATAGATTGTTTGCTAGCAACTGATACAATTATCTCTAGATCAAGAAACGTATAATCTGCAAGAATGACACATTCCTATCTTGGATTATACGATGATATCGTGGGACATAGGAATCAAAATAGAGATATACTTTATTCTCTTATGCAGGATTGAAATATTGTAGCTGTACACTATTTATGCGAATTGGGAATCATAACGTGTTGCTAGATACCGCTTATGATTATTGGAATTAAATAGCGATTTAACTCCATGTCCAACGTAGCATAAATCCTCAAAGGGTCACACAGAATTAGTGTTTTAACCATGCTTGCATTATTTATTTATTTGTAATAATTGGTATTGCAAAATATGATAAGTTGATTAATTAATTAAATAGCGTTGTAGACCGTTATAATTAATTAAATCAAAGGGATCATATAGAAATAAATTAATGCATTATCTAATCCCTAAATAATTATTATTAAGTTAATAATTATTTATTTCAACACATATGAAAATTATAGGGCTTTAATTAAATAGTTAATTAAAGGCCCAATAGGGAGTCAAATTGGGAGCAACAAGAAGGGCCATTTAATAGTTGATTAAGTGGACCCAAGAGGCAAAGCACATAGCCCATAAAGGGCCCATAATGTGGCCGGCCATGATAGGTGGTAGGTGGGTGGCAAAGTTGTAAATAGATGGTGTGAGGTAGGTAGGGTTTGTGCTCTATATAAAGAGGTATATGATAGCAAATCCCCTCTCTCTCTCCTCCCACAAACCCTAGCCGCCCCCCTCCTCTTGTGGCCGGCGCCTCCCCTCTTCTCCCTCTCCATTAGCTCATGTGTTGAGCCCCCTCTCTTCCTCAAATTCCTTTGTTGATTTGCTAGAAGATTGGGAAAGCTAGGGATTAGTCATTTCCTCCAAGTTACTAGCATAACTTGTTGAGGATTTGGTTAATACCAAGTGGACTCGAGGAGATTCGACAAGGAGGCCGAAAGAGCAACCACCACCTCGATCCTAGCCGCGGTTCAAATCCCCTTGGTTACGATATCAAGGGAGGTACATCTTTGAACCCTTTTCTCTTGTGCAAATGGCTTAATACTAGTTCCTATGTGTGTGCATGCTTAGTTATGGGTAATTAATAGTAATTATCCTTGAAAAATTAAAATTGTGCACTTAAACTAACAGTGGTATCAGAGAACATGGTCGTACTTAAGCTATTTTGACACTTAATTAAGAGAAATTGGCTAATTAACGGATTAGTAGAGATGATGCGTTTGTTTGCTGTCTGGAAATGGTATTTTCTGTGTTGTTTCGCGTTTTTCGCTTTGATAAGTTCTCTGGAAGTTTTTTTCATCTACATGAAAGTTGTAGATCTGTGGATTGTGATTCTTTTGGCGTTAGATTCACATTTTTCTGAATTAGTATGGATTTACTGTGAATAAAATGGCGACAGTGCGCAGAACCAGTTTCTGCTCGCACTGTCCTGTTTGAATGGCTTGAAAGATTTATATTTTGAATATAAGTACCAGTGTTCTATGGCTAGATTTAAAGAGGACTTGAAGCTCTTTCTGAGCATGTATAAATTGTTGCATGAATTGGATTAATTTGTGGGTTTTCAAGTATGAAAAGGAAGATCTCGTCAGATCCAGTTTATTGAACAAATCGATTGTTCTAATAAACTGTACCAATTGAGAACTCCTTTAAAAATTCTGTTTAAATGGAGTTGTTCTATTTTGAGTTAGGATTCCAGGAAAATTAATTTCATAATTTTTCGTGGAAGTTAGGACCTTCAACTAGGTTAGAACTTTTCAATCGACTGTCTGTTCCAGTACAGAATTTGTTGATTGTTTAGTTTGTAACTCGAACCTTTTGAACTGAACTTGGTGGTTTTCTTTTCATAGATAGTTAGTCCATAGACTAAACAAGTTTTTCTATGTATATTGTATATATAAAAACTGATTAGAAGGTGGTCTAACAGACCAAATGGTTGAGAGGATAATCTGAAAGTCTCATAACGGTGTTTCGTACACTTGTAAGAGATTTGTCATTTTTGATTCTCCCAGATGGTATAAGATCTCTTCTTGAAATTTTTACTGGTAATCACAACTATGATAAGGAGCTTAAGTAATTTATTTGAGAATTTTTGGAGACCTAAAACCTTTGTTTTTATTGGATTCCATTAGTTACGTTTTTTAATAAATTACTGTTTTTCTAAGTATTCAAACTAGTTGAAATTAATTAGAAAACTCCTTGTTTGATCTCCTTTCTGTTATGGGATGTTGAAAGAACTTTCTAAATGAATTTAAACAAGTTTTGTTGTTTAAAATTGAGGATTTGTACACGGAATTTACTTATGGCAAACGATACGCAAAGATGCTTGAAAATCGTTAATTGGAAACAAAGTGCTTGTATGTGCTAACTTTGTTTTGTAGGTGGATAGTGGGTTTAGTATGGCTCAAGACTCAATGCCTTGTGGTTGTAATGAATGCATGTGTGAATGTTTGTAATGCGGCCTTTGGTGCCATTAATTAATTAATTTGTTGATTAATTTTTGATGTAACTTGTGAGGCTTGCATGCCCCTAAGGTTAGGATGGGAATAGGATGTTTTCACATGTATTTTGCACCTTTATTTTATATAGGATTTAGATCCTTATAGAATTTAGTGGGAGGGCAAGTATTAGATTAGTTTTGCTCCATGGACGATGTGGCGAAACTAATGCAAGCGGGAGCCATACAAACCCACAACTATGAGATGCTTATATGATTATTTTGTTAGGTTAGGTATGGGTGTATGCTTACACGACCACCAAACAAAGTGTCATATGAATTGTTTGTCCCAAACTAAATCGAATAAGTTAAATCGCCCTCCTTCTCTCTATCCCCTTCACGCCGATTGTCACTCATGGCGCGGTCCGCCCAAGCGGACGTCATGATTGCCAATTCGGTAGTCGGGGTGCAAATAGCTAAGATTTGCAAGGAGCAAATAGTGAGAAGTGACTTTTCGATGGACCCAACTAGAGTTTGGACATCGGGGCGAAGTTCGCTTATGCGAACCAAGAGTCATGGTAAGATGATTGGTTGGAGAACCTACCTTATCTAATCATTTTGGATGACGTGCCATAGCAGGTCCATTTTGATGAAAATAGGGGTCTTGGAAATCACTATACTTAGGGACTTTTAAAAGTGTAGTGAAAGTTTTACTTTCGTTAAAACTAAAAACATAAAACTAATTGACCTTTAAATTCGATAATTGTTGTAGATGTCTTCCTCCTCTTTAACGCTTCGTTCTCTTCTTGAGAAAACTCGTCTTTAACGGTGCTAATTTCTTGGATTGGCACCGCAACCTAAGGCTTGCCTTTAGGTTTGAGAAAAGGGAGTACCTCCTCTCCACTCCGATTCCCTCTGCTCCTAAGGACACCGATCCAAAGGATAAGCAAGAGGAATATGAGAAGCACGTCAATGACGACATGGAGATGTCGGTCTTGATGGTTGCGGTCATGGAATCGGAACTCCAAAAGGAGTTCATCGATAGTGGTTATGGAGTGTTTGAAATGATCACTCGTCTCAAGAACATGTTCCAAACCAAGGCCCGCACCGAAAGGGCCCGTCTCATCAAGGCCGTCGCCAACACTCGCTTGGCGGAGGGTCATGAAGTCGGGCCACACGTCATGAAGATGGCGGGGTTGTTTCGGCAGCTTGAAAAGCTTGATATGCCCTTTCCTACGGGTGCGATTCAAGATTTCATTCTCAACTCCCTCCCTCCAAGCTTCACCGGTTTTGTTGTGAACTACCGGATGAATGGCATGGACAAGAGCATGGATGATCTCCAAAACATGCTCGTTGAGACGGAGGATAGTCTCAAGAAGGAGAAGGGCCCAAAGGATGTTCTTGCCGTGAGTGACAAGAGCAAGAAGATCAAGAAGCGAGGCCGTAAAGCCAAGAAGGGCAAAGGCCCGGTGACGCCCCAAGATTCGGCCAAGGGTGCTCCCGTGGGTTCCAAGAAGAAGAAGAACCCGGCCACTCCCGAGACCGTTTGCTACTATTGTAGCAACAAGGGTCATTGGAGGAGAAACTGCCCCAAGTACCTTGCCGACAAGAAGGCGGAAACCGTCCAACCTTCTTCTTCAGATATATTTGTCATCGAAACCCTTCTCGCTACCTCTAACACCGATTGGGTATTCGATACCGGTTCGTGTGCTCACATTTGTCGAAATGTGCAGGTCCTAAAGAATAGGAGGCGGCTCGAGAAAGGTGAAGTTCAACTCCGCGTCGGGAATGGCACGTGCATCTCCGCTATGGCCATTGGGAGCGTGGATTTAACTTTACCTTCCGGTTTTGTGTTGGAACTAAAGGATGTATTTTTGGTTCCCTCTATCACTCGAAACATTATCTCTATCTCTTGTTTGGACATGGATGGTTTTGATGTTGTAATAAAGAACAAGTTGTTGACCTTGTTTCGAAATGATGTTCGTTTTTGTGATGCGCATTTATTGAATGGTCTTTATATGCTTGATTCTAGCGGACTTATCTCGAGTGTTGAGAATGACAATAGGAAACGTAAGAGTTCACATGAGAATGCAACTTTGATGTGGCATTGCCGCTTAGGTCATATCAATGAGAAACACATCAAGAGATTACAAACCGTTGGTCTCTTGGATCAATTCGCTTTCGAGCCAATTGACACATGCGAATCTTGTTTGATGGGAAAGATGACCAAAGCGCCTTTTCCTAACAAAGGAACAAGGGCAAATGACTTATTAGACCTTGTACATACCGATGTATGTGGACCTATGAGCATTTGTGCACGTGGTGGTTATTCATACTTCATCACATTCACCGATGATCATAGTAGATACGGGTATATCTACTTGATGCGTCACAAATCCGAATCCTTTGACAAGTTCAAAGAATTTAAGAATGAAGTTGAGAACCAACTTGGTCGAAAGATCAAGGTCTTACGATCCGATCGAGGTGGTGAGTACTTGAGCCATGAGTTTGGCAACTATCTAAAGGAGTGTGGAATCGTTCCGCAACTCACTCCACCCGGAACACCACAATGGAATGGTGTATCCGAAAGGAGGAATCGAACTTTGCTTGACATGGTTCGATCAATGATGAGCCAAGCCGATTTGCCTATGTCCTTTTGGGGATACGCCCTTGAAACCGCAACTTTTACATTAAACCGTATTCCATCAAAGTCCGTTGAGAAGACGCCCTATGAGCTTTGGTTTAAGAAAAAACCAAGCATGTCGTTTCTCAAGATTTGGGGTTGTGAAGCTTATGTGAAAAGGCTAGTGAGCGATAAGCTTGGACCCAAATCGGACAAATGTCATTTCGTAGGATACCCTAAGGAAACGAAGGGTTACTACTTCTATAACCGCGACGAGAACAAGATAGTTGTTGCTCGTTATGGTGTGTTCTTGGAGAAAGAATTTCTCTCAAGAAGAAGTAGTGGGAGCAACGTAGTGATTGAAGAAATTCAAGAACCGCAACAACAAAGCATGCCTCAAGTAGGCAATGTAGTTGTTCCCAATATGGTGCCAATTGAGGTTGCACAAAATGTGGATGAACCGAATGAGATTGTAGCCGAACCCGTTCCACAAGTTGTTGTGGAAGAAGAGGTTCACGAACAAGCTCCCTCAAATGAAAACTCAAACATATCGCGAGTCGATGATGTTGAGGAAGCACCTTCACTTGAAGTTCAAGAACAAAGTCCACAAACCGTTGTGGAACAAGTTCAAGAACCTCAAGCATCTACCCTACGAAGATCGGCAAGGCCAAGTCGTCCACCTATAAGATATTTAGGTTTACTCGACGTTCTCGTAATGGAGAACGATGAGCCTTTGACCATTGATGACATGAGAAAGAAACCCGACTCCAAGGAATGGCTAAAAGCCATGGAATCCGAAATGCAATCCATGTATGACAACAAGGTATGGACCTTGGTTGACCTTCCCAACGGAGTAAAACCCGTTGAGAACAAATGGATCTTTAAGAGAAAGGTCGACATGGATGGCAACTTGACCATTTACAAAGCACGACTTGTAGCGAAAGGTTACAAGCAAATTCATGGTATTGACTATGAAGAAACCTTCTCGCCCGTCGTCATGTTCAAGTCAATTCGGATCATGTTAGCAATTGCCGCATTCTATGATTATGAGATTTGGCAAATGGATGTCAAAACCGCCTTCCTAAATGGAAATTTGGAAGAGGATGTGTACATGACACAACCCGAGTGTTTTGTGGATCCAAAGAATGCTAACAAAGTATGCAAGCTTCAACGATCCATTTATGGATTGAAGCAAGCATCAAGGAGTTGGAACAAGCGCTTTGATGAGGAAGTCAAGAAATTGAACTTCTCTCAAAGTGAAAAGGAACCTTGTGTCTACAAGAGGTTTAGTGGGAGCGTGGTTGTGTTTCTTGTTCTATATGTTGACGATATACTCTTGATCGGGAATGATATTCCCGAATTGAATGCAGTCAAGGATTCATTGAAGAAAGTGTTCTCAATGAAAGACTTGGGCGAAGCCGCCTACATCCTAGGAATCAAGATCTATAGAGATAGATCAAAGAGGATGTTAGGTTTGAGCCAAGATGCATATATTGACAAGGTGTTGCAAAAACACAACATGGCGAATTCCAAAAAGGGATTCTTGCCTATGTCACATGGCATTTACTTGAGCAAGACTCAAGGTCCGACAACGGAGATAGATCGGGAGTACATGAAGCGATTCAAGTATCCATCTGTAGTTGGATCGATTATGTATGCCATGCTATGCACTCGCCCCGATGTGGCACATCCGATTAGCGTGACTAGTCGATACCAAGCCAACCCAGGCATGGCACATTGGACCGCAGTCAAGAATATCCTCAAGTATCTCAAGAGAACCAAGGAGAGCATTCTCGTATACGGTGGAGACCAAGAGCTCGTTGTAACTGGTTACACCGATGCTAGTTTCCAAACCGATCGAGATGACTCCAAATCACAGTCCGGCTTTGTATTTCTGCTTAATGGTGGTTCCGTAAGTTGGAAGAGTTCCAAGCAAGATACTACGGCCGATTCCGTCACCGAAGCAGAATACTTAGCGGCTGGCGAAGCAGCAAAAGAAACTGTATGGATCAAGGAGTTCTTGACCGAGCTAGAGGTGGTTCCAAGCATCTCGGGTCCAGTGGATATCTACTGCGACAATACGGGAGCCATAGCTCAGTCCAAGGAGCCTAGGTCTCACCAGAAGACTAGGCACATTCTACGACGATTCCATCTCATCCGTCAGTTAGTCAATGACGGATGGGTCAAGGTTAAGAAGGTGGACGGTGCCGCGAACACAGCGGACCCTCTGACAAAGCCTTTGTCTCGAGCCGCGCATGAGTTGCATGTTGCATCCATGGGGATTAGGCGTATGCCTGATTGGCTTTGAGTTGTATCTTTTATTTAGGCGTTAGTATGAGACATGTATATTTGGATATTACATTGAGTACTATACACTGGCTAGAAGTCACTATTGATTGACTCTAGGCCAAGTGGGAGATTGTTAGAGATATGTCCTAGGAGCCAATCATATTTGGCTACTTCTATGGTTTTATGTTATGGATGATTTTATATCATTTGTTCCTTGATTTATGTGTTGGCAGTTCATTCAGGTTGAGGATCTGAATTATAGATCACTGTGATTCATTTAGTAGTAAATGACAACAATAAATCTAAAGCGTCCATAATCTTGATAATTAACAAGGAACATTAATTATCAATAAGATTAGTATGCAAGTTAAGTGTTGATTAAGTTCTATAAATCACAGGTTAAGAGTAACCAACTTAATTGCATATGTTTATGTTAATTGAACATAGTACAGGACATGACCCAACGAAATAAATATATGGATTGTGTTATGTGTCATTATTTATTTCGTTATGATTTTGATTCTAAGTTTGAGATATTTATCTTTTCCACATGAGGATAGGTTCAATAAATATCGTCTACCGCTGATTCCCGATAAGGGCTGCTATACGGACGTTATTTATGTTCTCTTGAATTGTGCGGGGAAAAGCTAAATAGTCAAGAAAACCGTATGTCCCTCATTAATTCACTTAGTGAGTGACGATATCTGTTTGGGCCCCTTGATGGAGATAGATTGTTTGCTAGCAACTGATACAATTATCTCTAGATCAAGAAACGTATAATCTGCAAGAATGACACATTCCTATCTTGGATTATACGATGATATCGTGAGACATAGGAATCAAAATAGAGATATACTTTATTCTCTTATGCAGGATTGAAATATTGTAGCTGTACACTATTTATGCGAATTGGGAATCATAACGTGTTGCTAGATACCGCTTATGATTATTGGAATTAAATAGCGATTTAACTCCATGTCCAACGTAGCATAAATCCTCAAAGGGTCACACAGAATTGGTGTTTTAACCATGCTTGCATTATTTATTTATTTGTAATAATTGGTATTGCAAAATATGATAAGTTGATTAATTAATTAAATAGCGTTGTAGACCGTTATAATTAATTAAATCAAAGGGATCATATAGAAATAAATTAATGCATTATCTAATCCCTAAATAATTATTATTAAGTTAATAATTATTTATTTCAACACATATGCAAATTATAGGGCTTTAATTAAATAGTTAATTAAAGGCCCAATAGGGAGTCAAATTGGGAGCAACAAGAAGGGCCATTTAATAGTTGATTAAGTGGACCCAAGAGGCAAAGCACATAGCCCATAAAGGGCCCATAATGTGGCCGGCCATGATAGGTGGTAGGTGGGTGGCAAAGTTGTAAATAGATGGTGTGAGGTAGGTAGGGTTTGTGCTCTATATAAAGAGGTATATGGTAGCAAATCCCCTCTCTCTCTCCTCCCACAAACCCTAGCCGCCCCCCTCCTCTTGTGGCCGGCGCCTCCCCTCTTCTCCCTCTCCATTAGCTCATGTGTTGAGCCCCCTCTCTTCCTCAAATTCCTTTGTTGATTTGCTAGAAGATTGGGAAAGCTAGGGATTAGTCATTTCCTCCAAGTTACTAGCATAACTTGTTGAGGATTTGGTTAATACCAAGTGGACTCGAGGAGATTCGACAAGGAGGCCGAAAGAGCAACCACCACCTCGATCCTAGCCGCGGTTCAAATCCCCTTGGTTACGATATCAAGGGAGGTACATCTTTGAACCCTTTTCTCTTGTGCAAATGGCTTAATACTAGTTCCTATGTGTGTGCATGCTTAGTTATGGGTAATTAATAGTAATTATCTTTGAAAAATTAAAATTGTGCACTTAAACTAACAACCATAAGCCATTCCATCACTTACCAATAGATTAACCATTCAACATGATAGTCACATTCATGCATTTCCATAACAATTTACATAGCTGCCATACTATAAAAATTAGAGTTACCATGCATATAAATTCAGCACCTACAATTACCATGCCATGCCAAGTCAAGTTCAACATGCACTTATGCAGTTAAAATCATAAACTGAAACTTAACAAGTTCATACGAAAACCCGCACCTTAACCTTTACCCAGCCGACCATCTCTATGGCGCTGTCATTGCCGTTGTCTCACCGCACGAGTCCCACGCTTTACACCGCTGCGGGTCTGGTTCGGGTGTAGCAGCCATGAATCATACTTGGCAGCAGCCCCTACCACTTCCTTGGCCTGGTTTAAGTGGTTTACATGGTCAATCATGCACCGTACATCGCTCCCGACTGCCCCAGCTATACCGTTATGGTCCAGGCTAACTATTTCATGCACTAGAGACTCTCAAACTTTGCTATTTGGGTCTGTTTTTGGGGCTGGACATAGCAGTACGAATTTTACCCAAATGAGGGGCTTATGGCTGGGGAGAGACACCTTTAGGAAGGGGAGAACAGGTGTCAAACAGCCCCTTTTCCTCCCTAGTGACTAAGCTGCTAGGTGTCCCTATTCTAGGGGCTGGTCAAAAGCAATTTGGTCTGTTCAATTGGTCACCTCCATTGGTGCTAACCACTGGACACCTCCAGTACTTGCTGCCCAGGTTGCTAAGTACCCAACACACGCTTGGGGAAGCGGCCTAAACACCGTTCCGACTTACGGTTTACAACCGACAGCCACTACAATACACTTTGGCCTATCCAACAGCCCTGCTTTGGGTCACCACTACAAGTCATTTTCACCCACAATTAACATATTTTCATGCTGCCTTAGATGATGCACAACACATGCAAGGCAGGTTCATGGCAAACCAACAACATTGCGTGACAGGCATCGCTGCTGCCCACGCTTTACACGGCCGAAACATGGTCTGGTCAGGGGCCAAAACAGTCGTATGTCACACATGTCACATTAGGACCAAATGTCTTGGATTGGGAAAAAAAAAATCTTAGCTTACAATATTCATAACGAAAAAAAGTTATTTCTTATATTTGTTTTAGGAGCGGATATAACATAGGATCATAGTTTAACATATATCAATTAACTTTGAACTTGTTGATGTCATCATTAGAGTTGATCTGAAGATAATCCATTCTGTAAAAAAAAAAAAAGCTTGGTATTATAGTATTATTAAGTTGATCTGAAGATAATCAATTGCATATTAAAAAAGCTTGTTATTATCCTATTAATACTGTCATACAGATTAATGTTAGCAACTCGTCGCATCAGAATACCTGTCGTACGGGCCACAAAGATATGGATAAGAGTATCAGGACCACTTTTAAAACTTCTGTTCACACGCCATGTGTACTTATTGGCTAAGGAACAGTGAGGTTTATTATGGGGCTTCATCCTTTACTTTTCCATGATTTCATTAAATTTTCTCCTTCGCTTTAATTTTGTCTTTTTACATAGATCGTAGCCCAGACAGGAGAGATCATAGAACATCTTGATATTTGGCGTTTTGTCTGTAGATAGAGACAAGGAGCTGCAATGTGGGACCCGTCGAGACACATGGCATTTTTTCCCTAGATTTTGTAATTTGTCGCCTTGGATGTCATGTGCTCTTTTATTTGGAAGATCCAACGGTGGTTGTTGGTGTCATAAAATCTATTTGGATTTTCACTTTGTTGGTGAAAAAAATCACATCATATTTGAAAAGGCCAAAGTTGAAAGGCTCATATCCTCCATTAGCATTTTAGCAACAGGAGAAAACAGTTTCTTTTCTTAGAATTTATTTTTGTCGTCGCTGTCAAGTTGTCATGTATAGTTGTATTGAATTAGAGACTTTAGAGAATGGATAAGATGCTGCCCCTTTTTTTCTTTTTGAAAAAATAAAACTTGGGTATTCTGCCTAGGTCTGACATGACATGTGCAAGAACTGAAATAGATGGATAAGCATTAAACAAGCATGTCGTATTTTGTTAAAACATTATAACGGCATAAGTATAAAGTATGTCAATTTTCCTTTATCTGGAGCACAGTCCGTTTTAGATGAACCATTTGTTCATGCATATCAGTATATGTCATGCCAATATTAGCCCAGAAGCCCACATGATCATGATTCATGCACTTCAATAAATGAGCCCATTAAAGGAACAAATGAGCAAGCATTGACTCATTGTACAGCACAGCATGGTTGATAATATGTGCTATATATCTTAATCTATGATGGATAATGTATGTTATTAGTTTGTCATTTTTTTAATTATCTACTCGCACAATGATTGGTGCCCAAATAATGCTTATTTTGGTAGCACTTGGATATATCTCAGGTCCATATCTGATTGATGACCAGAGGAGAAAACATTCCCAAATTGACATCACGCTCTTTTCCTTTTGATTTGGAATGCAATCAGTATAGCAATTAAAATTTGACTCAAATACTTCTAATTTGAAGATGAAGGGTCGCTTTTGTGTGCCCTATTTTAGCTGATTGGAGTACTATTAATGACACATTAACACGAATTGGAATAGTGTTTGTAACATGAATGAGTACAGAACAACCTCATCAAATGCATAGGAACCTATGATATTTTTACGAAAAGAGAGCCATAGAATATAGCCAAGATATGTATTAAAAAGAAAAACTTCAATTAGATTTCTACTTGCACGAACGATGCAAGAGAAGAAAAATCTTCCCATGGGTCTCTAAAGCAAAAGAAAATATCTCCAAAAGACCAAAACCATAGGAAAATGCTCCAAGCATGTATCTGTCGACTTGGCATCTTACCAACATGCCAAACCCAGAATTCATTTTCCATAATGGAGTCGAACTAGTAAGACCGAAGGAGATATTTAGGATCATTTTTCTATTTTCAGGGGACAAGAAAATTAAGATTCACGAAAACTATCACAAAAAAGGAAAGAAAAGAAAGTGAAAACTATAATTACATATTTGTAAGTAGAGGCTACAAACAAAGTATCATTCTGCCAAACTGAGAACCAATCTCATTTCAAACAATTATATTAGTAAAAATCCCATGTCTTTTATTTTCACTTCTTTTTTTAACAGATCATCTTTCATGAAGATGAAATGCAAATATCCGTGAATGTGTGGCCAGCTATCTAAACCAACATGTGAAACGAAAGACAACACAAAAGATAGACACTGCTTTGATTACAGCCTCTAATATGACAAAATCATATAAAATTATTGGTGACAGCAGCTGTCACTTTTCGAGCATATTCCAGCCAAGGCACTTTCACAGTTGCTGTCTCACTTAATTCTGTGCAATAACTAACACAAAATTATATACCTATTTTAAAAAATTGGTATCATTTCACATAGACATAAATGAGCTTTATCAAAGGCAAAAGGTAAATAAACACAAGCCACGGTTATTGCAAACATAATTTATCAAATTGAATCGGATATAATATTGTCATTCTGATTCTGAAAAATTTTGACAACTCATGAAAGCTCACACAGGTACACACTCTTACCAATTGAATAAAATCATAAAAGCAAGAATAAATTATGCATATATAAGAAAAAGAAAAACACAGCTGAACTGAGGATTGAAGCCTGAGCTACCGCGCACGGGCCCGGCTACTTTCAGCATTTCTCAGAGGACTGAAGTATCGGTGAGCCTGTGACAGTTAATTATGCATTAGTGTTCAGTAGTAGCACTCTTCAGTATAGCATTTGGGCCAACAAAGAGTCACTCAGTCACATATAGACCTATATGCAAATTTTGTGATGAAGTGATTTCTATGTAAAGGCCGAGTAAAAAACTCTGGGTCCAACAAGCAGCATCAAGTTATGCTCATGTAAAAGGCACACAGTACAGATATAATCATAAAGAAATGAACATTAAGTACAGAAAATATTATTAGTACCATTGCCTCTTTAGCAGTTGGTCTCTCCTGGTGATCATACCGTAGCAGCTTATCCAAGAAATCAATAGCCTATCAAGGACATAAATTAACAAAGTTTGAGAGAATTTTGAAGAAACAAATAAACATGATAACATGATATTTATAAAAATAATGTTACCTCTGGAACAGCGACATGTTGGTTGTCAGAATTTATAAACATCCCCCATGGTTTCCTTGTATGCCTATATCATTATAAAATAATTACAAATTTCTCAAACCTTCACATAATTTCATTATAACGTTTTACTAAAAGCAAAAGTAACATGTCTAACCTCCCAACAAGAGCCTCCAGTTGTGGGTCAAGCTCGATGCGGTATTTATGAAGATAACTAAATAGTTCATCTGTCCCCAGAACCTGTGATATTCAATTTGCTCCTCGGATTAACATAAAAATATGTGTAACCTTGGTACCCACAATGCTCCTACACTGTGGATAAGAATGGAGCAGTCTGTTTTAACACAGGTTTTCGTGTCACAAGTTGCCACAACTTTATTTGGACATAAGCATTTCAAACCAGAAAGAAAGTTAAAGGTTCTTGTTCTATATCTCCGGTATTATGTAATCAAACAAGAGTACAAGACGTGCTTGTTTCCTTATCTTCCTTTTATCCCTTTAATCTTCTACAAGAGAGATGAAATTTACAAATTCTGGGCACGAGCATTGCACATGATAAAGATTATGATAAATGGTTCAAATTTGTTGTTTGGATTACAGATTATATATACTGGTGCAGAAGTGATATTGTGCCTACCTAGGGCATCAATTACCTGTGGAGGCACAATGTTGGCAATGCATTAGTATTGTTTTAAACCAAAAAAAAAAAAAAATCATTCTCTAAATAATTATAAATGAAGCAAAAAGAACTACCTTAGCTATTTTAACTAACTGGTCGTGATTATCTTGTCCATGAAAGAACGGTTCCTTCCGGAATATCTGCCATGTTGACACAAAAGTATAATCAGAGTTAAATACCACGCATTAAACTTTTGAACCTGTGGAACCTTATGCTGAATTTTGGTTTACCAAAAATCAATACTCCATGAAATAATCACAAACTATTTGGGTCATAGCTTACTGACGAAAAACTTGCCAGTAAGATAAAATTAAACAGAGCACTAACAAGAAAAGATGTAGAGTATCATCCATAAAATCCAAAAGATACTTGTAAGGTCGTCAGATCACATAACAGCACAAATTACTTTCCAACAATGTTGAGAAATAACTAAGAGCAACAAACAGTTTTACCATGCCAGCAAACATGCAACCAAGGCTCCACATATCAAGCGAATAATCATAATCTTGTAGGTCGACAAGAAGCTCCGGCCCCTTAAAATATCTACATTGTTGTTTCAACAGTTCAAATATGCTCAACCCTTCAGTATCTCTAATTAAACAGCCCAAAAGTACAGGAACAGAAATGGAAGTTACCTAGAGGCAACACGAACATTGTACTCCTTGCCAGGATGGTAAAACTCAGCCAGGCCCCAGTCTATCAGTCTCAATTTGCGCTGTTGATGATCAATCATGACATTGTGTGGCTTCACGTCTCTGTGCATTATTCCTTGTGAATGGCAATACTCCAGCGCCTAGAATTTTGAAATATCACCCCAAGAATCCAGATATTGTTTATTTCATTGAAAACAACAAAAATTTTGAATATGTATGAGGGGAAGCATCTGTTGCACAGATAAAGATTAGCTCCATACATAACACAGACAGGTCAATACAGCATTTTCAAAAATTTTAAAACACAAAATATAAATCATTTTTATGGTGTTGTGAGAAAATTACATGCGTTCTAACTTTAAAAGTTGAGTATAGAACTCATTAAATATCAAGATCAAATGTGTTATTTTAAATAGAATTATATATATGCATAAAATCCTAGACCGGTTAAAGAGAATATTAACTAGGTAATTTTCAGCAACATTTCAAACATAACAATAAAATTTAATTTTTAAAAAACACTTAAAAGGCTTCACATATTTCCGGCATTAAAACAATTTTGGAGAAATACGGAGTCCAAACAAAAAAAAGCAGTATTGGATACAATAACATACGACCTCACCAAAGTGGACCAGTGGACAACTGACTACAAAAAAAGCTTGAGTTCGGTTCAATTTCAAATTCCTAATAGGGCCGTTCCAAGTTCCACATCTGACGAGGTAGAAAAATGAGACCACTCCCTTAAAAAACTAGTACCCTAGTAGAGAAGCACACTCTCCGCTCTTCAGCATAATTCAAAAAGTAATCAAAATATGCAGATACAATAAGCTGGTCTCAGGTGAATGTCTAATCATGCGATAAAAGTTCAAACATTGGGTTGCAAGTTTATTTATACTTCAAAACAATCTGGTTGAGTTATGAAAACCCACATCTTATGTTCAGTTATAACTTAGCTGTGGTTCTATTTGATAAATTCCAAATGTGAGAACTGCGTCTGTATTCAAAAGCCAGCCAAAGCAGATTACAAAAAGAGAGATGTAATTGAGATAAGTAGAGACTAGCTAGAGAGATGTGTACCTTTAATAATTCATAAATGTAGTATCTGATGTCAAGGTCTGACAAGGTAGGGTACAGCATTTTGAAATCCATGTTGTTGACATGCTCAAAAATGAGGCTTGGTGTCTTTGATTCTTCATCTCTCACTATGTCAAGTAGCTTGACTATATTGGGACCACCACATAAGTTTTGGAGAATCTTTATTTCTCTCTTTATCTGTTCCATTTAACACAGCCATCGTAGCAATGTCAAAAATAATATTTACTATTACAATCTTGATGCACAATGAGAGAACATATATCAGAACTTCAGATTATTATGATCAGATCAACCAAATTTGGTTCAATTAACCCTTTGTTATCCCCTATCAGCTTTCTTGACAAAACCAAAAACAAGACAGCAGATAAATAGTCAGGACACCAATCGTCCTACAAACAACTGGTACGTACTAGTTCAGTATATTCATTAATAAAATGAATGTGTATACAGGTCCAATGTATGTTTGGAACTCTAATCCGAAGCAGAAAGTGGTCATGCTCAAGTTTTAAACATAAATATTAAAACAAAACAGAGGATTGTGTAAAAGCCAACCTTTTTCTTCTTGACAGGTTTAAGAATTTTAATTACACATCTCTCATTGTTGGTTCGATGATACCCTTCAAAGACCTCACTATATTTCCCTCTCCCGACCTTGCGGACCACCTCATAGTGTTCTTGTTCCCTTCAACCACAGAAACCAAGAATAAATTACATAACCAGAACATCAATTAATAACCAACAATGCACAAATTGAACACAGCTATAACAATCAATAGAGTTTATTTATTTAATACCCCCAAGTGACAGAGAGAGATTCGTAATCCCAATAATCGGCTGGTCTGACCACATTAACATCAGAATAGACGCGCGCCTTCGACGCAGCGCCGGGCTGGCGCATGGCTTTACTGATGCGCTGAGACATGGGCTGGGCCAGAGCGAGGGAGGCGAGAACGGAGCGGTGGCGGGTGGGGCTGCGGGTAGCGGCCGAGAAGAGGCGGAGGAGGAAGTGGCGAGAGGTTAGGGTTAGGGTTTGGGCCGAGAAGAGGCGGTGGAGGCCCAAGGCCATGAAAATGGAGAAATAACGGTTGCGGGAGGCGTCCTATCGTGACAAGGCGCCGAGAGAACTCATCTTTATCCGATTCTTTGTATCGACTATTGCGACGTCTTTATTTTACGACTATTTACGGAGGTCATGTTAGCTAAGCTAAGGGAATTTTGTTTACCAAAATTTGACTATGAGTCCGTGAGTCGGTGGCCGGCGCGATGTGATTATGTATTATGTATGTTTATGGAAAGATCGCTTTTTCTTTTTCCTTTTGTAGGGCTGTGATTCACTGACTGGTAGGACCGGCGGAAGACGACAGGTTAGATTCTTTGCGGCTTCTGGGTGTTTTGTTGAAAGATGTTCATTTTAATCCGTTTAAAACTTTAAATTAAAAAAAATAAAATCTATAAGCATAATTTATTCATGGGAGGATTTAATAAATCGTGATATAATATCAAAATCTAATAAATAAATTACAAATCGACGAAAAAAAATCGTTAAGAATATATTTGGATGAATGAAACTATTTACAAACATTTCAAATTATATATATATATATATATATATTTCCAAATAAAAAATATTATCTTGTTAGTTAGTTCAAAAATTAAAATAAAATTAAACTATTTCATTTTAGTTTATGGCCAGCCCACTAAAAGTATGATAACTATGCCAAACACTAGCCCTGTCACGTCACAACCATTTAGAAACGGGTGGCATAAAACTGATTTATTTAATCTCTTGGAAAATTATCAGAATATTTCGACGATGTGATGTCTCGGTGATCCATCTAGAACATGATATTTCCAACCTTATATTACGCATTAATAGAAAATTATTAAATGAAAAATATAAGTACAACCATCGGATAATTGTAATTGTGCGCAGATTGCAGAATAACTTCGTACAGCAAAGAAATATTTTTTTGTTTAATACAAAACCCGTAGGCAAAGACATACATTTACACATTTAAATTAAAATCTTAATTTTATCCTTCTGGAATACAATCATAATGAGGAAATTAAGAGCATAAGACCAATTTTGGGCCATTTTATAAAGACATTTATCTAAATTATGAATGCAACAATAATTATTTCTAATTAGCAAATTTCGTAATCGTATTAATCTAATTTTTTCCTTTGTAGGCAAAAAATCTAACAACGATACATCTCTAATAGGCAAGTTTCGTGATCCGACGGTCTGGATCTTCTTAGAACAAATAACTAATTGATTTCTCCTGCCACAAAACCCTACGCACTAACATTATATTATACGCTAATCCCCTACTCTCTCTCTCTCTCTCTCTCTCTCTCTATCTTCTCAAGCCATGGCTGCCACTCACGCCACCACTGTTCCATCTACTTTCTCTCGCACCTCTCTTCGCAACCTTTCCTCCAGTTCATCACCACAGGATATCTCCAGTCCCATAGACCACTCTAGAACCTTCTCGTCTGTCTCATGGCCACGCTGTGGTGGAGCCGCCGCTGGAGGGATTTTATGTAAAGCTTCCGGCGATTCCGCCGCCGCGGCCTCTCCGGTGACCGTTAACTCTCCGCCCCAGACTAGAGATCCGTACTGATTTTTTATTTGATTCCTTTCTTTGAAATTTTTTTGTTTCCTTTTCTTTTTGGAATGCTGGTTTAGTTCTCAATTTTATGAATATGTAGCTTTTGTAGTTCTGCCTCAATGTTGGGTTTTAGTTACATTCTCCAGCCAATTTTTTTTGGTGGGTACATGCATATCTTTTTAATTCATAGAGATTGATGTTGGGTTTTTCTAGTTTTGCAATTTCGAGTAGATTTTACTTCATTAGAATGTAGGTTCTTTATTTTATTTTAATATATCAGTTTTTGGGAATCAAGTTTAAGGATATGTAATGTGTGCTCTTGTCGCTCCAAATTTGGAATTTACTTTCAATCTACTTGTGCAGTTCACTCCAGAAATTGAATTGGCATATTTTTTCCTTTTTTAATTACTTCAAATTCATTGAATTTTCTTAAAAGTTAAAATAATTCTATAAAACTTGCTGCATTTTACTTTTTACATTGTTTATTTCCTTTTTGTTTTTAAATTGGTTATGCAGGATAAGGAGGCACACAATTTCAGTCTTTGTTGGAGATGAGAGTGGTATGATCAACCGAATTGCAGGGGTATTTGCAAGGAGAGGATACAACATAGAATCACTTGCTGTTGGTTTGAACAAAGACAAGGCACTCTTCACCATTGTTGTTTCTGGTACTGATCGAGTGCTTAAACAAGTCATTGAGCAACTCCATAAGCTCGTCAATGTCATCAAGGTTTCTTCTATGAACATTGATTTGGATTTTGGAGGTTGAACTGTAACCTGCCTTTTTCTTTTTCCTTTTCTGGGTAACATTTTAGTGCAATTGATCCAACGCATATTAATTCCAAAATTACACTTATTTGTGACAGAAAGCAAAGTGGACTGCTAGTCAAAAAAAAAAAAAAAAGTGAAAACAAAGAATGCAAGGAAAATGGAAAAAGGACTGAACTTCCTAACCTCTCGATATCAATCAACAAGTCTATTATAACAAGATCATGTGATATTTTAACCCAATTAATCTCCATATCAAATCAACAAATATATTATAACAAAGTCATTTGATATTTTAACCCGGCATTAAATCCATCTTGCTTAATTTTTTGATCTTGAAAAAATGTATTGTCAGTAGCAACGTTATAAATGTTTAATGGAATATACATATATCTTCAAACTAATGGTTTGGAGCCAGTTGGATGACAGCTGTTTATATAAGAAAACTTGCAAATAGTAGAGGTTTGAGGTATTTGCCAATACATTTGTTGGATGTCTTTTACGAAGGTCTTTTAAATAATTAGAGTTAAAATCTGCTTTGTGATAGGTTGAGGATTTATCAAAGGAGCCCCAGGTAGAAAGAGAGCTGATGCTTATTAAGCTAAATGTAAAACCCGATATGCGTCCTGAGGTACGCTTTAGTTAAATATGTTTCTTTTGCAAAAATAGCTAGATATAGTACGTAAACCTTGAACAAAAATAAGTTAACAGTAATAAAATGTACTCTGAAGGAAAACCAAGTGACGAGAAGGAAATGCAGAAAATAATTTAAATAGCAGCGTTGGTGCTTCATAATTTTCCCTCTTTTTTCATTTCAGAAAATTATTATCTGTGTAACCTGTTTTCCAATATTTCTCTTTATGTATCTAGGTTATGGTTCTTGTTGACATTTTCAGAGCAAAGGTGGTAGATACCTCAGAGGAGACACTGACCATAGAGGTAATTGGAAAGTTAATTTTTTGTTTTTCTTTCATTTCTGTTTTCTATTTTTGTTTCTCTGCAAATGGAGTGTGTTGTTTTTCATTTTATAGGTAACTGGAGATCCTGGCAAAATTGCAGCGCTGCATAGGAATTTGAGCAAATTTGGAATTAACGAGGTCGCCAGAACTGGCAAGGTGAATTTAAACTTTTGATATTGATCTGACACAATAATAATATGATTTCTCTACTGGTTTATGTTTCTCATTTTTTTTCTTGTTTGCTTTTTAAGATTGCTCTGAGACGGGAGAGAATAGGTGCAAGCGCACCCTTTTGGAGGTTTTCTGCAGCTTCTTACCCGGATCTAGAGGAACCTGTCCTGCAAAAATCAGGTCTTAGTTCTATGGATAAAACAGTCAATGGAACCATCGAATCATCTTCTGGAGTAAGTTTAAATAGTCTCAATTTTTAATGGTAGAAGTAGAACTGACAATACCAGAAAGTTTCTGCAATAATCTAACAAATTATCAATTTAATTGTTTGTTCCAATTGCTTAAATTTTGAAGGGAGATGTATATCCAGTAGAGCCGTACGAAAGCTTCTCCACAAACCAAGTGCTTGATGCTCACTGGGGTGTTCTTGATGTTGAAGATGTGAGTTCTTGTAATTTTCTCTAAGAGTAATGATATAACCTGGCCATCAATGAGCCGCTCAACATCATGACTTCAGATTAACAAATTATATTGACATTTTTACATGGAGTTGCTGTTTTGCCTAGACAATGCCATTTTTTTTACAGAATGTTTTATGTGTACTTTTCATGATCAAGTTCTATTGGTTTGTTTTGTAGTCAAGTGGGCTACGCTCGCATACTCTTTCAATCCTTGTTAACGACTCACCTGGTGTGCTGAATATTGTGACTGGTGTATTTTCTCGTAGGGGCTACAACATTCAGGTTCTTTCCTTAGAGACTTGATGTTGTACATCTGCCCTTCTGATAATCTGTGTTATTTTACCTTTTCTTTGATTTTGTTTTAGGTTCTTAGCACTTATCTTATGAAAAGTAGCTTTTGTTGACTTTACTTGTATGACCTGTCAGAGTCTTGCTGTGGGCCCCGCTGAGAAGGAAGGAATATCTCGTATAACTACAGTTGTACCAGGAACTGAGGAATCAGTGGGGAAGTTGGTGCAGCAGCTTTACAAACTCATTGATGTTTATGAGGTATGGTATATGTTTGTTGCATGTGATCCAGTACACCATGATTTAACGATATTGAATAAAGCTGATAATTTTGCATGCCTCATCATCAGGTTCAGAACCTAACACACTTGCCATTTGCGGAGCGAGAACTAATGCTAATAAAGGTGGCAGTGAATACTTCTGCAAGGAGGGATATATTAGACATTGCTGACATTTTCCGTGCCAAGGCTGTTGATGTCTCTGACCACACTGTTACTCTTCAGGTCCAACCCGCATCGTTTAAAAAAGAAACCCTCTCTTGACATGTTATTTTCAGAAGTATGCAAATTATAATCTGTTTTGATTGTATGCAGCTTACTGGTGATTTTGACAAGATGGTAGCATTACAGAGGTTATTGGAACCATATGGTATATGTGAGGTTAGTTAGTCTAATAGAGATATACTTTGTGTATTCAAAGGACCATAATGTCCCTTGTTGCTTCTCTTTTAAAAACATTTTAAACTTTATTGGTCCTTATCATCTTTTTTATTGTCTTAAAGTGAGGTACTTTATTGTTGTAGGTGGCAAGAACAGGTCGGGTTGCTCTTGTTCGCGAGTCAGGTGTAGACTCCAAGTATCTGAGAGGTTATGCACTACCATTGTAGACTTGTAGTGCTGTTTGCATAATAATTGAGCTCAACTTGTAGTGCATTTGTTTAGTTGTTAATTTGTTCATCATCTTGAATAGTTTCTTCTTTAGTATATTATGATCTGTCTGTCGACTAGATAAATAATAATGTGCCGTTAACAGCCTAATAATATAACTTACCTGACCGTCTGCATTCGGAGTGTCAGTTGTGCAATTTTGTTTTTAATTAATTGTGCCTCCCAAAGATCTTCTTTTACCGTTTGAAATTTTTTGTACTAATTGCCATACACGGTAACAATATACGTTGACATTGACAGCAAACGATATATTTTAAAGTCGGGAAAAGTGCCCCCTCAAATCCAGCTCAGCATTACAATGTTACACTCTAGCCACAACAAGAGAGTTGGGGATCTAAAGTCTACCTTCTGTCCAAAGGGAAAGAAAATGTTATGGAATGCTGTACGTTCTTTCTTCTCCGTGCAAATTCTATATTTTGTATGCTAACACTATGTTTGGTTCAATGGTAGAGGGTGGAAAGGGAAGAAAAATGTAAAGAGGGAAGGAATGGGAAGGGATGGAAAGATAAATAGTTTTACTTTTGTTGTTTGGATGAATATTGAATAATGAAGGGAAAGGGAAAATATTTTTTCTTTCCTTCTTATATTTTGTTTGGATGAATTAATTTAACAAAGGTGAAATAATTATGATTGACTATTTTATCCCTTGAACCATTTAGCAGAGTATACATAATTCAAATATAAACAATACTAAAAATTGTACCACAATACGCATAGTCTTGAATGTATATTTGATTCTTCAAATCTAATTAACAAGTGAGCATATAATTTTTTTTTTCAGTCGAAAGAACCCTGTAGGGTACCAAGCATCCTTTAAAAACGTTAAGTAACACTAGTGACTTTTATCTCAACATGTGAAACTATAGAAACGTAAAAAAAAAAAATCAGATCTTGCATTCTCCTGATTATATCTCAATATATAATACAAATAAACTCTTGTGAATATATACCACTTACTGGTACACTGTTATCAGTCACAGGAATTTACGAAGAAATGTCAATACTTTGATTAAATTTTCCAATGAAAAGCTGTAGTTGAAAAAAATAAATGATAATAAAAGTACTAGCTCATATACTTTAGATAATTTATTATTGTTGGAAATGGACAACACAAATTTTCAGGAAAAAGATGATATGGTTGGAAATATTTTCATTTAATTGGTTTCTGAATTTTTATTTGCTCCTCTGTAATCCTTGCGGGGCTTCTGATTTGAACTGAATTCCTTAAGAAACCAAAAAAAATTGCCAAGTTGTGTAAAAAATTAAACTAAAACAATATATTGTTAGATCTGATTCCGGTACATGTTAGACAAATCAATCCGAAGTCCTAAACGGAGGAGCAAAAAAAGGCATTCTGAAGCCATCACGAGAGCTAGTATTTCATTAATTTGAATAAGAGAGGAGCTGATGCTAATTCATCTTGGCCTTGATGAGGAGAGACTGGATCTATTTGAGAAAGCAAAAGAAATCAAGAACTAAAAGCAATTGTCAGAAAAAACTGAGAGAAACAAAATAATTCCAAAGATTGAGAATTGCGCTGGCCACAAGCAAAGAGCAAGAAAGACCTATGGTAGAGAGAGAGAAAAGTGGATCGCATGCTCAGAAGGGCATCGCTGTCTTTCAGAAGGGCATCGCTGTCTTTCATCAGACCTGGCAACGGAACAAAAAAAGACGTTATACCGTTCCGTTATTGCGTAACGAAACGAATAACAGCAGCGAAATGGATTTCGCTAATGAAACGAAACGGTAAACGGAATAACCGATATTTCAGACACACAAACGTCACGGTAAATGAAATAGGCTGTTTCGTTATCGTTGTTTCGTTATACCGTATAACATTCTACGAGTTTAGAATTCATATAATAGCAGGGGAGATGATGGCGGAGGAAACGAGGGGTATACCCTCTTGACTAAACCCTAGAGCGCCGCATCGCTCATAATCTGTCTCCTCTTCTCTATTCTTCTTTTCCCTCTTTCTTTCGCGTGCTTTCATCGCCATAGCCGACATCTCCTGGCGCTGACCTCTCCTCTATCGGCCTCACTTCAATCAATCTCAGATTTTCTTCAATCTCATTTCGAGATAAGTTCCCCCTCTATCTCTCACATATACGCTTAAGAGGTTGAGAAAGGTTGTTGTTTCTCACCAGCAATCATGATTGCTTCTGAGTTATGTGGTATATATGAGGAAGAACAACAGTACAAAAGAAAGAAAAAAGGAAGAGAGGACGGAAAAAGGAAAAAGGAAGAGAGGCAGAAAAAAGGAAAAAGAAGATTGGCAAAGAGGAACATCAGAATATTCTTAAGGTAAATATTGAATTTTAATTCAATATGTTATTAACATTTTTTTTACTTTCTATTGTGATTTTGTCCTATCTTAGTTTGTTTTTTTTTGTATATAATAGCAGATAACCAGATAACATGGTTTTTCTGTTGATGATCCATCTGATCACGAGCCACTGATGATGAGCAAGTTTTTGTTGCGATTTTTTATTTTTTTACTTTGTGTTGATATGTTATTATTTATGAAACTGATACTCATTCTGTCAAATTTTGATGTATCAAATTTATACATGATTATAATTGTTGGGTTAGATCTTGATGTATGAAATTTGGGCATGTTATTCGTGTAATTGTGTCAATTTTTCATGTATCAAATTAATACACAATCATATGTTATTGGGTCAGATTTTTTATTTATAAAATTTGGGCATGTTAGTCATGTAAGTCTGTCAATTTTTTATTAATAATAGTTATTGGCAAAATAATAAACGACTAAACGTTAAATCGTTTAAGTCGTTTACTTAAACGAAACAATTAACAGAATTGATTTTGTTATCGTTAGATAAACGATTTGGTTAACGACAAATAAATATGTTCCGCATAATTAAACGAAATGATAACAGTGAGGGGTAATTCTGTGACCATCAGCCACGTTTGACAGGTCTACTCCGAGGGGAACTAATTTGTATAGGCGGGAAAAAATAGGAAGGGAACGCTTCCCCTCCTAGCAATTTTTCCTTCGTGATTTTATTGTCATCCAAACAAGAAAAAATGTTAATTTCTCTTTCCTTTCCGTCCCCTCCCGAAATTTCTCACCCAACCAAACAGACTATAAAATAATTTAATTTCATATCCAACTTAATAGAACTCTTTGGTATTATTTAAGTAATTTTAAGTAATTTCAGTGAAACTTACTATTCGGCCACCCCCACATGAACACGCTTACCTCAACAAAATAACCCTAGTACCTGTAAAAGAACATACAAAGAAACCAGAAAACAACCACATAAGAAACCAAAAACAATACTGAGAAAGAGTTTGGGCAGTCTACTACTCTACTGAATAAGTTAATATAATCTCATTTTGATGTAAAACAGCATATTGCAACGTTGGTGATGCTTTAATATATTCGGCTTTAGAAGGGTAGAAATGATGGTACTTCATACAAAGGATTAGGCCTGTCAAACGTCCATTTCCATTTTCGTTCCCTTCTAGACGACGAAACATAAATCTCATTCCGTTCTGTTTCGTCAAAGAAACAGTTTTCTGTTCCGTTTAACTTTTTGTCCTTCATTTACCATTGATTTTAGCGGATTTATGTTTTCTGTTTCAATAACGTTTACAAATTTCAGTTCCGTTTTCGTTCTGTTTTCAGAAACGAAATTGATTTCTCTTTCGTTTAACGTTCTGTTTAGATGAAACGGAATAACGGATGAAACGTTGATATTGACAGGCCTACAAGGGATTGACAAACATAATGAGAATGCCATTGACTCCATCCTGGAGGCAGCTGAACAACATGTTCATATTGCAGGACTCTGCATGTGGCTTGATCTCATCTCAGTACAACTGGTCAAGTCCCAATACAACTTCTTTCACATTAAAACTTCATTGAAGTTCACTAACGTCTATTTTTTTAGTACTTGACCTTACTATTTTTCCTGAAATTAGCTTATTAGCAGGCCAAGAACCTGCAATCGATTAATCAAAATTTAAAATTTCAGGAAATTAATGACGGTGCTATGTATAAAAGAAAGCAAGATGACTCCGTTGAAAAAATGATTGAAAATGCATAAAACACACTAGTCAGACTTTTTGAATGAGAGTTCTTCCGGGATTATCTCTTTTTCCTCTTCTCGGAATAAAAACCATCCAAACGCTTCAATTTGGGTGCGTTTGGATCGTTGGAAGAAAGAAGAAGAAGAAGAAGAAGGAAGAAAAAAAAATTATAAACAATCCAAATCCTTCACAAAGTTACACACTTTCCAATACTTCTTCCCACACCTATCCAAACGGAGCCTTTAATAGATAAAGAGAATTATTAATCAAATTTTATAGCTGACGAAATATGTTTACGTTTCTACAGTAGAATTAAAAAATTAGAGATGACATGTTTAACACCCTAGAGAGTAATATTAGAAGGAAATGAGTTTTTTTTTTTTTTAGAGCAATTATCTTTTTGATTCATTCTACAATAAATCTTTGTAATGTATCTAAATATTGTAGTATTCCAATGAGTGAACACTCACTCAAAATAATTTGTACAAAGTTTACACTCATTTGAATATTTTGTATATGGTTTAACTATGTGATGAAGATTTATTTGAAATATTTTGTTATAGTTTACATATGTGATGGATTTGGCACGTGTTTGTCATGAATGAAACTCCCTGATGTTAGAAAAGTATGGGACCTCTTAGCACGAAATGAAATTCCGTCCCGCGTGGGACTGTCCAGCGCAGTGCCGTGAGCCGTGTGATTTAATCTCAATGGCAAAGGGAGCCCCGTGCATGTAACCTGATTGGTAGGCCCGAACCGTCCAGATCAGATCGGACGGTTCGTAGGCTGCGCTGGACGGTCCCGCGCGGGAGCAGATAAGTATTCCTCTTAGCACGATCTTTAGCACATAGTAGCGTTGAAAATGATTTCCAAGGAAAAACATTGTTTAGCCTTATTCAGATCCGTCACTTGGCTTTTGCTCTTTTCTCTGCACATATATTCTCAAACAAAATGAATGCTTCCATTTGGCTGCCTCCTTGAGTTACTACCAAAAATATCTTCAGGGGCATTATTATCAATGTACTTTTTACTGAGTTTTCACTTTTATTTTAATCAGAATATGTTATGGATAATAATCTCTGGAATCAACATTTTGATGAAAGAATATTTAAAGATGAAGTTTCAAATGAATTATAGGTGCAGATAAAGAAAATGTGATGGATATATATGTTCATTTGTGCCCTAAAATCAAAACATGACATTTGGATTACTTGGTTTACATTCCACCAATATTTAGGTCCGTTTATGTTAATTAAAGGAGATGAATGAGAAGGAGGAGAAAGAAGAGAGGAAAAAGAAATATTAATTTTGATTCTAATTTTTCATATAAAAAAGTAACTAAAAGATTACAAAATCACTGTAATTTGTTAATATTGTTGTTACTGCAAAAGTACTCCTAATTTTTAATTATTTTTTTTTAACAAACTGCGAAAACTGCTGTTCTTCTATCCGCGCTCTTTCATTTCAGGAGGAGCACTTGTGGTGTTCATTTTTCATATCATTATATTGAGAACTAGAATTTTTAAATTTTAACAACCACTCTAAATATGTTTATATATTAACAATCATCTTCCCAAATTTTTAAAACCTTTTTCCTATTATATTTTTTTATAATTGCAAAAAATAAATATAAACTTCTCTAAACCTAACTAGTTCACATGATCACATCTCATCTATTATATCATTTTGCAGTTTTATCTCCCGTCAGACTTACCCACACCCTTTCACTATCTAGAAGGAAAACACAGTCCACTCGTAGTAAAACTCCAATAACCCCATACCCTTTGCAGACCAAGGTCTCTGTTCTTAGCATAGTGAGCTCAAAAAAGAGAAGGAAACATCAAACAGCAGCATCTCTCTTCACTGTGAGGCCTACTCATCTACTCTCAAAAACAATGGAAACACAACAAGCCTCCGTACCCCGACACGTGGTGGCCATCCCTCTCCCCGGCCGCGGACACGTCAACCCAATGCTCTCACTCTGTCACAACCTCCTCCTATCCCAACCGAACCTACTCATCTCCATCATCCTCACTGACGAGTGGGCCCAACTCGTCAGCCTCCCATCCCATTCCAACATCCACTTGGTGACCATCCCGAATGTGCTTCCCTCCGAGGCCGACCGTGGTTCCCGCTATGAAGAGTTCGTCGAGGCAGTTCTGACTCTGATGTGTGGGCCCGTGGAGAAGGCCATTGAGGAGATGGACCCACCGGCAGACTATATACTAGCAGATCTTTTACTGCCTTGGGTGGCTGGCATCGGACGGAGGAGAAGGCTCCACGTTGCTGCTTTCTTTCCTCAATCTGCATCAGTCTTTCTTGCTCTGCTTCAGTTCAAAAAACCTGGAAATGGAGAGATTGGGAGTGACGCATGGGGTGAGTTTTAGTATTTATTTACACTTGAATTTTTTGATGTGTTTTTTCCTTGGCACAAGAAAATGGGACTGATGGTCCCAAATGCAAGATTTCATTGTACGGAAAATACAAATGGTCAATTTTGTTTTGTGTTGATGTGAGATGATTTTGTGCGACAATTTTATATAATGGCAATATATCTCTTCACTGAGCGTTGCCCAATTTAGTCACAAATAATAAACATTTATTTTTCAAATTTTTTTTAAAAATTACTTGCGTCTTTTTATGTTGAAGAGTAATAAATTCCAAGTCTTTTCTCCTTTATGCACAAAATGCAAAACGTAATACACAATTGTAACTTCATCTACTGGTCTACTTGAGGACTTGAGCTCCTTGGCCGGAAGCAATCTAAGATGCTTATCTAGTATAATCCATAAAAAAACAATCTAATTACTTATATTATTATTTTTTTTTTGTGCTACACCCATTTGCAATTTAATAGCCTTTGTCAACTAATTTTTCTTTGAACCGTCAAATAATAATTTTTCATACATTAGATTTTTTGCTTTTTAAATAATTTACTCATGTAATTATGTCTATTTCCTCCCATTTAAGACAGATCAAGCAAAGGAAGCTCTAAGATATCTTCCAAGGGGATCATCGACTCATCTGCCTGACTTCACTACCAAATCAAGTGGCCAAAGCATGCATGATACCTTCCTTCAAGTAATGTCTTGGTACCCCTTTACACAAGCACTTTTCTTCAACTCTTTCAATGACCTAGAGCCTCAATCCCTCCAAAGTCTAGCATCCGAAATCTCGGTACCAGTTTACCCAATTGGCCCTTTATTGCCCCTGCCTCCAACTGCCACAGAAAATTCATACCCTGATTACCTGAAATGGCTTGATACATATCCAGAGAACTCTGTGTTGTATGTCTCCTTGGGTAGTTTTCTCCCTTTGTCTCCTACAGAACTCAAAGAGCTATCAAAAGGGCTAATGTTAAGTGGACATCCTTTCATATGGGCAATTAAAGGAGTTTCTTTCTTACAAATTGTTAGTGAATCCTTAAAAGGTTATGAGAAGGGATTGATCGTGCCTTGGTGTGAGCAATATGCTGTTTTAAGTCACAAGTCAATTGGTGCATTTATTACACATTGTGGTTGGAACTCAACATTGGAAGCATTGAATTGTGGTGTGCCCATGGTAGTGTATCCATTGATGTGGGATCAATTTCCTAATGCAAAAATGGTTGTAGAGGATTGGGGGGTTGGATTAAGTATTAGGAGTGGCGAGGAAGAAACGATAAAGGCGGAGGGAATTGCTAACATTGTCCGAAAAGTGATGGATTTTGGTGCTTGTGAGAGGAAGGAGATTATTGTGAGGGTTAAGGAGATGAAAGAGAGATTCACCAGGGTGTTGGAGAATGAGAATGGCTTCTCTACATTGGCTTTTTTTCACAATCTAATGGCGAATGGTGACAGGGTTTCAGGAAAAGATATGGGAAACCATAGTGAGGGTAAGTAAACGTATACTTTGAGTTTGATTAGTTGAATACTATCACTGAACTCTCTTTTTGATCCAATCTAGGATTTTGCTGTTTCTGTTTTATGTGTGTGAATGCCTTTGGTGTACTTTTTTCTTCTAATTTATCTCTGCGTATGTGTTTGGCTACATAATCAGACATTCTAGCTAAAATCTTTATGATACTTGGTCCCAATTAGTTAGAAGAAAGTTAAAATTTTCTGAGATAATAATAACGAAAAAGTAAAATCAAGAAGAAGATTTTGCTGGAGTTCCAAGACCTATGTTTAATTTGGTTACTTACTTCAGTGTGTCAGTCTGAAGCTTTTAAATTATACACTCCAAATAGCATATGGTATTTTCGAGAACCAGCTCAAGTAAGAGGTCACAGATTTGAAACCGACTGGAGGTCTTTTATAGATATTTAATTTAAAAATAAGTTGAGAAGTTTGACCCCAATTTATCTTTAAAAAAAAAGCATATGGAATTTCAAGGGAATGAATTTGAATAATCGACGCATTCAAATTAGATAACAAAATAATCTCCAACAACCTAATTCTGACAAAATGTCTTGTATACAACATAATTGCTAAAGCTCTAAACAAAAGTTGGACTTGCTTGCATTTTGAGTTCAAATGAAAAAGAAATGAAATTAAGTAGTTGCCTGGAGAACAATTCTAAGTTAGTCTGTATCTACGTTTTTTGATATTAGATAGTTTCAACTTTTTTTTAATTAATAAATTTTCGTCCAAAATGATATAAATTTGATATTCTAAAATATATTGATATGCAGGTTAATTACATTAATTTGAACTATCAGGAGGGTCGAATGGATTTTATAAATGATATTTTAGCGTTAATATGAGCTTAAACTCATCATATGGTTTTTGAATTTAATATCAACTAGCTATGTTATTGCGCTCCGCGCGATGAATGTGTTGATCTTTAGCAAGAAAGTATCGACTTTTTGAAATTTCACTTGTTTCAGAATATAAAAAATAATATCAATCTAAAAGAATTTCAAACAACATTTTTGAAATCCAAAATAAAAAATATATATCATAGGTTTAAGTGGTATTTTGTAAGAATATCTATAAAATTTATTAATCCAAAATGATCTTGGAAAAAAATATAAGGATGATTATTAAAAAAACCCCAAAATTTGAAAACAATATATAAAGAAATATAAGGATGATTATAAAAATTAATACCCACATAGGTAATTATAAAAACAATATATAATGATATCATCGATCAATTGACATAATTTTGTATATAGGCCAATTAATATACTATAATAGAAAAATAATCTTATAACACAATTATAATTTATAATAGCTATATTAAAAAGATCAACCAAAGCTTAGATAGAACACCATAAGTCTCAATATATATATATATAGAGGATTGCTAAAGTGCTATGCATAGCACGGATGTCCTTAGTGCTACGGATTTTTTTTTGAATTTCATGCTTCAAACAACCGATCCAAACTGTTCATTATCTTCTTCATATTGAAATCTCATTAAAAACCAAATTTTATATTTTTTTAAATTTTTTTACTATTTTTTTCAGATTTTTTAAAATACTTAATCTAATAAATTCTGGACCCTTCAATATTAGTAATTTTAAAAAATCTGAAAAAATAGTAAAAAAAATAAAAAAAAATGTAAAATTTGGTTTCCAATGAGATTTCAATATGAAGAAGATAATGAACGGTTTGGATCGGTTGTTTGAAGTATGAAATTCAATAACGAATCCGTAGCACGAAGGGCATCCGTGCTATGCATAGCACTTTAGCAATCCTCTATATATATATATAATCAATTTAAATTAGAAAAATTATATCATTAGATATCTTGTAAATTTTTAAGAATATTCATAAAGTTTCATCGAAAATAATTTGGGGAAGTCATAAAAAACGAAACAAAAGTTAAAAATAGTTTCCTTGATTGGTTGAATACATAACTAAGAACATTTTTTTTAATAGAAAATTCTGTCAAAAAAATAATAATCGTACCCTTTTTAATACTGTTATCTTTAAAACTGTTTGTCACTTCTACAACAGTAAAAGAAGAAAGATAATGGACTACTACATAATTAAATAAAAGAAACATCAATCCTGTAATCCAAAGAAATATAGGCGTCCATTTTGACAGAATTGGAGATTAACATGAGCCAATTTAGCAGCAATAAAAGAACAAAGGAATCACAGATGATAGATGAAAGAGGTATTCGTGAGCCAAGCAGGTCCATGAGACCAGGTTTATTAAAGAAGCATGACCCCTCTTTCTTTTTGTGTGTTAACTGTTAAGTTCTTCTACAATATTTCTCGTGCAGCTTTTCGCGACGGCAAAAATACTGGTCATCCGTAATCAAGCGCACAAAAGAGACTTACATACGAGCTCAGAAGATCATAGAAGTTCAAGAAAAAAACAAATAATGCTGCTACAGCTAGTGCCTCGCAGACAGATAGAACTATCATCAAGGAACCACACTGAGAACCACACTGATGCATCTAGGAACGATCACGTATTCACGTGGCCAACGACTAGTGCAACTGTGCAAGCAAACGGTACAGATTAAATTCATCAAGCACAGGAAAAACATCGGAGGTTATAAAATGCAGCGATGATGTTTTGCTGACATAAGCAACGTTACTGTAGAAAATCAAACTCAATTTGCCTTGTTTGGATGGGGTTGGAAGAAGGAAGAAGAAAGAAGAAAGATGGAAGATGGAAGAAGGAAGAAGACCCAAATTTATTATAAACAATCTAAACTCTTTACAAAGTTATACACTTTCCAATACTTCTTCTCACTTCTTCCCTTCTTCCCACATCTATCCAAACGGAGAATTTGATATGAAGTATTCTTTGACGTATGTTGGATCCGCTTCAAATAACTATTCATATTGTTATAACTTCACGAGTGATATATTTACGTGAAAAAAATGTTTATATTTTAAGTTCATTTAGTATATAAAAAAAAAATTGTCGTGTGTAGACACGAGGAGAACGACACAAATAAAAAAAATTAGCACGATGATCATGTTATCGTGTCGCGTTGGAACATTAAAAAGTTTTACACAGTCCAATACGACATGATTCGACACGTAACACAATACATCGACAATAATTTAATTATTAATATTGATTACGTAAACAAAATTAATAATTTACATCATATTATTTACCGTCATTGACTCATATTGTTTTTATCTAATTATTATTTTTTATGAATAAAAATTAAAAACTTAACCAAATAATTAATTATTATATTTAATATTTTTTTCCTTTACTTTCAATTTTTTAATAATTTTGTAAGTTTAAAAATAATAAAATAGTCTGACACAACTAACACAAGGTGTCAACATGACATGACACATGCGTTAGTTGTGTTGTGTCAAAATATGTATCTTGTTGGCTCCTGCCACCATATAACACGATACGGCACAACATGATTAAAAAAATAATTCATGCCAACACAACGCAACACGAGACTCCAACACAATCGTGTTTGACATGACACATCATGGCACACACGATTGGAGAACCCTAAATTGAACTGTTGAGATCGCCCATTGTAATCTAAAAAATTGAAATTTAATCATTTTTTATAAGTGTATTTGTCAAACATGTTTGGAACATAGTACAGAAATTGACCCAATGAAATAAATATATGGATTGTGTTATGTGTCATTATTTATTTCGTTATGATTTTGATTCTATGTTTGAGATGTTTATCTTTTCCACATGAGGATAGGTTCAATAAATATTGTCTACCGCTGATTCCCGATAAGGGCTACTATACGGACTTTATTTATGTTCTCTTGAATTGTGCGGAGAAAAGCTAATCATCAAGAAAACCGTATGTCCCTTATTAATTCACTTGGTGAGTGACGATATCTGTTTGGGCCCCTTGATGAAGTTGGATCGTATGCGCGCAACTAGTCGATCAACTCTAGATCAAGAAACGTATAATCTGCAAGAATGACGCATTCCTATTTTGGATTATAACGTGTTGGGAATCATAACGTGTTGCTAGATACCACTTATGATTATTGGAAATAAATAACGATTTATTTCTATGTCCAACTTAGCATAAATCCTCAAAGGGTCACACAGATCGAAATTTAACCATACAGTACTGTCACAGCCCGCAATGGGGTGGGGCAGTTTCCCGCCGCGAACACACAACTTCTGTGTACTCGCAAGGCATTTTTCTACAATCTTTAAGGTTTAGGTTTCAGCTTACCATGAATTACCATGTTGTCTCCTATGACTCATTGAGTCCTCATGGCAAGACAATTTGGCTTAACTTCACTTGACTTGATCGAGCCCGTCTCTGCAACCTGGAACCCACATCCATTGTGGTAAACATACAAAAAGTACGGAATGAGAATTTAATTCTCAGTGCGGGTTTTAGTTCCAGTACGCAGATTTAAGCTAAAATCCAAGTTCTATACCCGTAAATAAATAATTTATTGATTAAACATGACCGTAAAAACATTATCTGCATTTAACATAAACAAAGCATGCATGTGTCAACTTATATAAACCAATATCAAATCTTCTTTTAAAACATGTTATCCAGTCTGAAATCAAAATTGGACAAAATAACAAAATCTGACTATGACAGAAGTCATATACATGTCGGACTGAACACGTGGCACGAATCCCGTCGCAGACAACACATGTCTGTATATGATAGGAAACTGAGCGTGTCAGGGGATCCGAGCATGGCAGAATTGAGCATAATATAAGTCTGGGCAAATCACAAATCTTCCCCTAACTTGGGTGGCAAAAGGGTTTCGTCCCTTACCCAAGTAGCAAAAGGGAATTCTAAATTCACATGTCATTAACACAATTCCATAATCATAGTCACTCAGGCCTCCTAACCCAACCGGTTGGGTGGCAAAAGGAGACCTTCCCCTAACTTGGGTGGCAAAAGGGATCCGTCCCTTACCCAAGTGGCAAAAGGGGATTCCAAATCCGCATAACGCTACCGAACTGGCCGAAGCCGGAGGCCAACCGACTCCGGAGAGTGATGCAAACATATCAAATCACACATATCAAGCTCATCATATCATATCTCAGTTATTCATTCACATCATTTCACTCCTTTCAGTCAGATCATTCATAAATCGGATTTATCAATAGCAACGGCATTTCCAAATATCTGACTGTTACTTATCAACTTTCTCAAAACGGAGAACATGCCTTTCAAAATGCAGTTTTATCAATAATTGAGCACTATCATTTAAAATGCTTGAATACGGTCATGCAGGCAAACGAGTTTTCAATATGCATATGAATAAAACATACTTTATTAATTACTTAAACTTTAACAAAAATCCAACATAATTCCGCACCTGGATAGCAAGCTTAAGCGTAGCTCCTTGATATCTCATGATGGTTCGGACGCTTGACGGCCATCATACTTAGGTTCTCTCCCTTAACGGTTTGCTAGGCTTGATAGTCACGTGTCAAGTGACTCTAGTTCGCTTCCCTAATAAAACAAGTGACTTTCTTACTAACCGTTAAATACTTAAAGTAACCTAAATAACCTAATTATTGGCGGTTCTTGGGTTACCATACTGACGGCTTAAGTTAACCAGACTGGTTAAGATTTGGATAGTTAGATTCAGATTATTTATTTAGAGGATTCTGTTTTAAAATATATTATTAAGTATTTTATCTTATTATTAACAATTGGTTTTGACTTTCCAGTTATTAAGAGTTTACATTTATTTCTATTATATAAGTCATAAATTATATTTTTAAATGAAAATATTCACTTATTTATTATATAGTATTTTTACACCATTCATTTAGTTGTGCGATATTTGATTTGTTTCATTATTATTTAATTAATTAGTTTATATTGCTTAATATTTATCAAATGATTTAACTATTTGTTATATCGAAAATTCAAATCAGAAAATTATAATCCAAAATCAAAAAAACAATTGGAAATAGAAAATTAAAAATTGAAATTATTTGATTGGTTTGTTTGGGATCAGAAAGTCGGTGATTTAATTGTCATTGTATCTGTTCTTGACTCACTCAGACTATTCTCATCATCTCCCGAAAAATCGAATCCCGCTTAACTAAAGGAATACCCAATTATTTCTAATGGCCTTTCCTTTAATTAATTCTATTTATTCTTAAGCCCACAATTTTATTTACTTAATCTCTATAGATTAAGTTTGAATTTAATCTTATGATAATCATTAAATCCATAGTTATTTACTTTAATCATTTGATTAAGGCTAGATTAAGGCCATTATAAAAATCCAGCCGCCCCTTTTAAATTTTTCTCACGTTGGGCCAATAAAGAAATTATCAAGGCCCACTCTCCAACTGATTTATTTCGGCCCAGAACCAAAGAAACAGAAGAGGCCCAGCGTCACCCAAGGCCCAATTCGCAACATGGCTCAGCCAAGTCAGCCTGACTAGTTGACTTGTGCCCAGCCTATCGGGTCCGCAACTTATCCGACAGGATCCGCTAACCAAAGGTACAGATCCGACCCACAACCTATATTCTTTTCTCCAAAAGGACCCTGAATCAAATTATTTCGTATTTAGTCCCTGAACTCTAACCTCATCGTACCAGAAGGGTACCAGAAGTCGTTGAGCCTCGATTGAGGCTGGTACACAGCTTGTACCAACATCGCAAGCATACAGGAAGGGTATACGACTGGATAACTTCAGCACAACACCAATTATTCCCTTCTTCTTTTGGCTTAACCAACCCATTACTTATACTCTCGGCTCATGCTCCATTACCCCAAATTAATTGCAAAATCAACTAATTTCCTTGACAAACATCATCGGTATTTCATGTCAATTCTATACTGAACCACTATAAGATTTAATTTCGGGTTTAAGGCCTAATCTCAGTTTCACCCAATTTATTCATGGAAACCGAAATTGAAAGGGAGAAGGAGACAATACCATAGTTGATTCCCTCGTCTTCCACTGTCACTTCTCAATCTCGTCTCCCTCTCAATTCATCTCTCTCTCTCTTTACATAGGTAAGGCAAACCGACGGCAAACCATAAACTCAACCTCTGCCCCCTTTTTATAGGTAGTGCACAGGAGAGAGAAAGGATAAGAACAACCTACCATGAACGATGGAGATTACTCCATCTTCGAAATCCCAAATTTTTAACCGATTGATCCATCGCCTCAACAAAACATCGGAGACAAGGATAAGATCAATCAAAGGCACCTCTTTGCGGTGGCACGATGCCATTGGCCAGCCACAACGCATCTCTCTTTGACCTTTGAACTCCGATAAATATCGGAGGAGGGGATAAGAACGAAGGCGATAGAACGATCGAGACGAAGGAAACGAGAAAGAAGAGAGGAAGGGGATGGTGCCAGCGGAGAGGGAGAGAAATAAGTGATTTTCGGATTTTTATTAAAAAGTGATCTTTGGGATTTTCTGTGGCAGTGACTTTGTAGCTAAGGATGCTGCAACTCATATAAATTAATATTTATTATTATTTCTATTAGAATTTGAGTTGTTTTGATTGTAAATTTTTGTATACTCAAGCTTTGATTTTGCTAGAATCATGTACGTTAATTGTGAATACTACACAAATTAAAAGATTTCGATTTCGAATAAGTTTCTCTATAGTTATTCATTTAATCGTTTTAGGATTATTAATTATAAAATTTTATTTACCTTAGTAATACTATTAAAATTTACCTAATTAATTCAATTGTATTGCGTTTGAAAATTCTAGGTTGTTACAAGTACATTAGTCATTTATTCGCATCAGTGTGTGTTGCGAAAATATGATGAGTTGATTTATTGATTATATAACGATATAATTAATTAAGTCAAATGGATCATATTGAAATGATTTAATGTATTAGCTAATTCCACAATAATTATTAATTAGTTAATAATTATTTTCAGTTCAACTCAATTTAATATAAATAATTATATTAAATTAATGGACCAATATTTATATTAAATAAATATAGCCCAAATGTAGAGCATCAATTGGTGGACCTAAGTAATTGATTTAAGAATCAATTAAATGAGTGTGTGAAGTCCATAAAAGGCCTTTATGTGGCCGGTCCATTAGGGTGGTGGTAGATATGTGGCATACTTGTAAATAGATGAAACTATTTGCTAGGGTTTGAGCCTTATAAAAGGATCTCTTTGGAAGCTCCTTGAAACTCTCTCTCTCTTCCTCTTTCTTGGCCGCCACCCATCCTCCCTCCCTTCTCTCTTTGGCCGACGCCACCACCTCTTTTCCCTCCACCTTTACTCATGTGTTGAGTTCCATTCTCCTCACTAATTAAAGAGTTAATTAAGAAGACGAGAAAACTTGAGATTAACCTAAACCTTCTAGCTACTGGCATAGCTTATAGATTTTAGTTAATTTCGTGGTGGACTCGAGGTCGTTTTTTTGGATTGAAGGACGCGCGGAGAGCACACCATCGATTTTTAAGCCGTAGGATCGAGCCTCTTGATTGCCATATCAAGAGAGGTATAATTTCCATCCCTTCTCTTTGCGTTAATGAGGTTAAGTACTAGATCCTATTGTGCATATTATTTTAATTGATAAATTAAGTGTAATTAGCACAAAAATTAAAAAATTATGCATTTCCTAACACCTATTCTCATGTGGAGAAACTGAATCATCTCAAACTCATAATCAAACACGTATGAAGTAAATAATGACACATAACACAATCCATATATTTATTTCATTGGGTCATGTCCTGTGCTATGTTCCAGTAACATACATATATGCAATTAAGTCGGTAATCCCTTATCCATGATTTGTAGAACTTAATCATCACTTAATTTGCATACTAGTCTTATCTGATAATTAATGTTCCTTATTAATTATCAAGACTATGGGCTCTTTAGAGATATTATTGTCATTCTAACGAATGATCCACAGAGATCTACAATTCAGATTCTCAACCTGAATGATCTGTCAATAATAACCTCTAGGAACAAATGATCAAACATCATCAATAACATAAAATAATATAATAGCTACCAACTGATTGGCTTCTAAAACATATCTCTAACAGAGCTCACTATGCTCGACACTAATGTACTTTGCATGCATGCTTCTTGCAAAATATCACCCTCTTCACATCCCACCCAGTCATCGATGCAGTAATCATCCCATATATTTTTGCTCTAGACTTTCTGTTACCCTTGATGACAAGGATTACTTCCACAGAAGCAAGCAATGGATTAGGCACAACTGCATACGTTACCAGTGATGCACCATTTCTCCCTCTTACCTCATCAGTTATGACCTCGTCTAATATGCGCCACCCAGAGGGGCTAATTTCGGTTGTAAAACTTTTGCTTACTTCATCCTTCGCATGCCAGAGGTCGAGATGCATCTAAGATATATATATTATATCCCGTGACCGCATTGCACTGGCTTTAATGCGGTCATGGTTTTGGTACAATTTTTTTTAAGAAACATATTTATATCAAGTATAAAAGGAATTGGTATACTAATATCGTTAATGACGCATCATCTTATTTTTGTATTTTTTATAATTTAAAATAGCTTTTTATTTTTAATTTTTGTATTTTCTATAATTAAAATAATTTTTGTTAAATACATTAAAAATAATCATACCGATCATTATTTAATTTAGGAATTAAATACATTTGAAAATCTAATATAGTTCATGCTGAATTATTGTCATTTAAAAGAATATAGCGCAGCGATGCTGCAACTGTCATGTCTAGTAATAAATAGATTGTGTGCCCTAAGGGCAAAGGGCAGCCCAACAAGTGTACGTAATGGTACCTTGTTTGTTTTCATATGTTCAAATCAGTTTGCCCAAAGGCTCCGTTTGGATAGGTGTGGGAAGAAGGGTAGAAGGGAAGAAGTGGGAAGAAGTATTGGGAAGTGTGTAACTTTGTGAAGAGTTTGAATTGTTTATAATTTTTTTTCTTCCTTCTTCCTTCTTCTTCTTCTTTCTTCCTATATCCAAACGCACCCAAAGTGAGTCATTAAATTGATCAATGATATCAATCAACAACTAAGAAGTTTGAGATTTTGCATTTTTCGTTTTTATGTCAGGTTACTTTGTTGTTGTATTTTGTTATAGAATAACTTATGAATTTCAGATGATTTTGTCAGTGGATTAGGTTGAGGACCTTGGGGTGGTGGCATGGTTTGGGCTAAAAAAAAATTGAGGGTTTCGATGCTAGGGATTTATTTTAGACCTAACTTGAACTTGGTTTCTTTGTAATGGAAAACGTGGTCATAAGAGGCATTCTTCTGTTTTTTTTTTTTAAAAAAGCAACATACTAGCTATAATTTTGATACACTATCTGGACAGAAAGAAAAACAACAGAGTAAGCCCATGGCATTTGTCAATGAAATTAAATCAGTTTTCTGCTGTAAAGCCTAGCATCGGCATGGGTTGGACCACAATTTTCCTTCCTACATAATACTATTTTCCTTTAGGTCAATGAGAATATTATAGTTGCATGAATTTTCTAGGGGAAAATCGAGGCTAGTCTGGTCAAATTGAGGTGTAATTTCCAACAAATTGAAACAATTGGGTCTTCTTAATTTTGATAAAGAATGATACAAGAAACAAAAGGAAGAAAAAGATAGTACTGTGCATACTTACAGGAAAGGAGATGGTCTCAAAGTTCTTCTTGTTCCTTTTATAGAGGTTGTGGCAACCCATTACAAAATCGATATGAATAGTGCCATGGATTTTTCCAATTGATACAACAAACCGACTTTTCTTTTCTTCAAGGGATAGGGAGGAAAGAAAACAGAAAATTTCCTCAAATAAGAAACAATGCAAATGTGGTTGCGGATCAAGAAGCCGATCATCTTTTATTGATCGGACGGTTTAGAACATGGCAACACGACACGACATGACATGAGACTCCAACATGATCGCGTTTGACACAACACAACATGACACACACGATTGGAGAACCCTAAATTGAGTTGTTTGGATCGGCCATTGTAATCTCCAAAATTGACATTTAATCATGTTTGATAAATATATTTGTCAAACATGTTTGACTTTAACAACCTCCTCTAAAACGTTTATTTTCTATTTTTTAGCCATTTGATTTTATATTGATTGAACTAAATAAGAAATTTACATGTTTATCAAATAAATGCATCGGTCAATGATATATACTACTTGTAACATATATGGGAAATGTTACTTAATTTAAGTATTAATGAGAGCAATCTTTTTTATTTACAAAACACACACACACAGACTAGATGTTAATTTTTCTACAGTGAATTAATTAATTTAAAAATGAATATAGAGGTAAAATGCATGCTTACTGTCAGCTTTTTCCTTCATGTTTCTCCTCGGCAAGCATACCAAGTTAAATCATGAAATATGAAGAAGAGACAATTGATTATGCAAGAATTTTTGGAAAAAATAATTCAAGAGAATTACACTTGGAAGATAATTGATTGCGGCGAGTCGGAGATTAACGGAGTACTCAATGGCGCAGTTCAAGCATGAGTGGGTTTTCTCTTACTTTTTTTAGTTTATTTCTCTCTATAGTCTATACGATGTATTTTTGTTGCTTTTTACAAGGAAACTCTTTGACTCTATTTAAGGAGTTATTTTACAACTCCTGTTTAAGTACTTTGTTTTCTAAATTCTACTCATTTTCTTTGTAGAAAGAAATATAAAATGGTTTTGGTTTTTCCTAGAAAATAACTCGATGCACTAGAGCACTATAAAAATAATACTTGACATGATTGTTCTTGCTCATATGACATGAGTTTGCATTATCTGAAACCTGCACATGCTGACATAAAACCAAAACAATTTCCTCATATATGTATTTAAAGAGCTGAGTTCAGAGCGTAGAAATGCTACACACGATATGAATAATTCATTTGGTTCAGTTTCCAAACAACTTGCTTCTTTGTTCCACTTAACATTAGTTATTACAAACTTTAGGGTTAGTTTATCCTATTTGTTTAATTTTGATGAATATAAATTTTTTTTGTCAATTTTTAACTTTCAAAAGTATTCTGGATTTTGCATCCTGGGATTGACTGGGTGAAAAGGTCAGCTATCTCATCATTTAACTGGATTTTAGATAAATGTAGAATATGGCTTTCTTTTCCTTACTTATACTAGTTCTATATGATTGTAGTTTTTTCCAAGCGTGTTTAATCGTGTCACTTCACCTGTTGTGGTCAATGATTTTATTTTACTGCCCACCAAATGTCAGGTGTCACTATGATTAAAACTGTGGGTAAACACAACTTAATTGTACCCAATGATGTCTTTGACAAAAACAGCTTTATGAGAACTAGAGATTCAGGCACACTTGTTATCTTGAAGTTAAAGATTTCAGCTGCCAACATGAATGTATGAGTTATTATTTTCTTTTAATACTTAGATCCCAATTTTTAATATGAGGCTCTAATTTGTGTTTTTTTGTGTGTGTTTAGGATTTCATTCAAAAAGTATTAGGTGTCTTATCAGAGATCCTTTTATAGAGGATGGATCAGTAGAGTTCTATAAAAAGAATATCAACTCCTTGGACAACATCATTGAAGTAATACATCTACAATAAATTTGATAATTAAGATTATTTATATTTCTAAAATTTACATAATTTTATTTTAAAATATGCAATTTTTGTATTACTCAATCAAAGCTAAGACTACGATTGCATATAATGCTAGAAAGGTATATCATTTGTTTTACTCTCATGTTTTAATATCTATCTATATAAATAATGATTATGTAACATCTCTGCACGATGCATGAGTATAGTTAATTTGTTTTGAATATTGTTCGCAATAGAGAGGTAACGAAGTTAGAGTAGCAATCAATTTTGACACTAGACCAAGTTTGATAGTATAACAGTAAAAATGGCATTATGTAACTCCACTTACATGCAACTAGAGTACACTTAGGTTGTAATGGATTCACTTTGGCATGTTTTGGAAGATGATTTAGTACGACACATGTGTTTCACAAAGGAGACTGATAGAATACAATTTAGAATCGTAAGATTTGTCATGGTATCAGAACTTGCATCTTGATTGTCCTGTCAATCAATTTGACTATGTTTAATTTCGCTATATATCAAAGTCTTGCAATTTGAATCTCACTTGATATTTCATCATTATAATTTTTTTATATTATGCTTAATTTTTTATTTGTATGGATGTATGAAAATAGTTTTTGCTGATTACTATTCTTTTGAAATAGTGCTCTAACGAAGTAACTAGTGTATCGATAAAACAAGATTGTTGTGAAGAAAAATAAGCAATTATTTTTTAATCGCAAGCTAAGTTAAAATAATTTAATTAGTACGATTATTAGTGATTTTTTTTAAGTTTTGATCATTTAAACAATAGCTATTTCCAGTTGCCATTTTGTAATATTGATTTAATTTGAAATAATTAGTAGGATCTTTAACTAGGTTGCAATCAATATACACTGCATGCTAATTAAGTTTGATAGTTTAACATATATGTAATAGGAATATGCAAATCTACTTGCAAGCAATTATATATATTGTAAATTATCCAACAAAATTGACTGGATTGTAATTTGAAACTTGAATAAATCTATTTATGTAAAATAAAATAATTAATTTTCTCACCATCTAAACACTTCCTTAGTTTCCTCCAATGATTCATCAAAATACCTCTCTTTCAAATTCATTTTTGGAATTGTCAAATGTTATCACGTGTTGTTTGCATATCTTGTATACTTATATCGCTTTTAGCATTCACATTTCCGTAACTTTAAGCCTTAGGACATTATTTATCGAATTAGTTTGATATTGCAAACATGAGTAAATTATGAAGTGAACAATATTTTTATTTTCTTCATAAATTTTGTGTGACTAGTTTCCATACTAACTCCTAATTTGAGAACATCTGTAATCATTTAATTAGCAACACATAGGTCTGCTAGTGGACGGATTCCATTCGATGTCCAAGTCTGTCCAATTATCAAGAGTTGCATTCCATAACCAATCCATGTCCAAAATATTTATTTAGTGATTTTCCGTCCACGTCCATTTCAACTATTTGTCCACTATTGTCCACAAATTAACCATATGGATCAACTTTTGGACAAACTTACTTAAAAGAAGTGGATACAAAAATGATATGGTAATGGAGAGATTTTATAGGAATAAAAATTTGAAATTTTATAATATTTAAAATTAGGAAATAGTTTTTAAAATTTCATATTATGAAATTTTTAATTTTGAAATTTCTGAAATTAATCAATATTTTTTCTATAAAGTTATTGAGAACAATGTGTAAGGCAACTTTTGACATTTTAATGTCACTATTCTTATTATGAGTCATATTTGAAGCCAACTTGTAGAAGATGATATGGCTTTGGTTGAGAAAAGGTCTCACCCTTTTTTAGGTGTACATTTCAAAGTTCAAATAGGCTAGATAGTCACAGTTAATGTTGCAACAGGGGTACGTAATTTTGGAACATAATATGTCTGATGCGGATTGCATTTTAAATTGTCCGACTTCAAATTATCTTTGAGTTAGGTGGCAGTGAAGTTAGATTAGCTTCTATACCGTACAGTTTTAGATCCTGTTGGTGTTGATTTAGTTCGAACTTGGTCACGAAATTTCAAAATTTTTAATTCAAAAATTTTGAAATTTGAACTTTCAGAATTGGAAATTTAAAAATTCAAAATTCAAAATTCAAAATTTAAAATTTAAAATTTTGAACTTTCGAAATTTGAAAATTGCTTGTAATTGTACCAAAAACGAAACCACCTCTTCCACAAGTGTGGAATATCAAGGCCACACATTCCATTCTATTATTCTGCTACCTTTACTGATACACTCGACTCAACAACTACTCTCCACAGAGACACGGCTGCTGTCTACCTAGTATGTGCGGCTTGGTGCCTATGGAACGAAAAGAATGCGAGAACCTTTCGTGGCATCACAGATCGACTATTCTTCATGAGATTTTAACCCCGTGCTAGAGATTGCTTGAGACATTGCTAATTTCTATTTTTTTTTTCTTTTGTTTCCTTATTTTTCCTTCCTAGGTAGCTACTACCTAGTATTTCTAAAAAAAGAAAACTTTGAATAGCTTTCTATGATTCTATCAGATAACGAAAAATCCCCAAGAAGGCTGACAGAATGTCTTGTATAGCTTAAGAATAATACAATAATTAGTTACTTATGATTAAAAATATTATTTTTATGATTTAAAAGAAGTCCGTTAAAATTGATAGTGTTATTTCAAAATGGTCCCAATTCGTAATAATTATTAATCCAAGTTTGTATGGATTATTTTTTTCGGATTAATTTAATTGTGATTGACTTTTTGATTCGGATTAAAAACTATTATCTGTGATCACTTAAAAACAATACTCTTGATCAAAACAAACTTATTCTTAATCATTTAGGAAATAATGTATTCTCAAAACAATCCAAAAGCACCCCAAATGAATTAAAAGCGAAATATAAGTAGCTGTTTGGTGTAGAATTTTAAGTGAGAGTTGTTGCTAAGATGAACAATAAATCATAATACAACTCGTAAAACTGTTTCTACGGATTTACTTTTTTTTTCCAACTAACAAGGGTCTGTCCGAAACGCTAATTTGAATTAAAAAACATTGTTCACTTGGATTGTAAAATGTTAAAATTAGCACTCTAGTGTTTGTAGAATTATATCATCGAAACAACCGCCAAATGAGAAAAGCCAATTGCTATGTGTCTGAACAGGATTTGACACAGAAAAATTATCTTTCCAATTCAGACGATTGGTATCATTTCCAGAGAAGTTTCTAATTTCTAAACAATGATTGATCAGATTGAGCTCTTCGGTAGGTTGCATCGGTGCTTGCTTATTGCATGAACTCATCATAATTTGGTAGTCACATCAGTGAATAGATTCCTAATTAGTAACTACAAATTGGATATCCACAAAAGGTTCCTCTTAAGAACCCTCTTTCTTGATGCAATTTGATGAAAATGACATCCTTAATTGGACATTTCCACTGTATCTGATGACAACAGAAACTAGAGTTTGATGCCGCAATTGAATTATGTGCATATTGTTCATCAAACCTCAATCCAATGACTTCATAAAAACAAGTCGGATGATGAAAGGAAAGATTTCAGAACCAACAAGATTAACTTCCAAAACCAATTCACAATATATTTTTAAAAATAATACTAGTATTCAGCACGTCTTTTTTTAAATTGAAGCACTTTAAAACCTCGTTTGTATAAGAATGCAGTGATGTACTATTTTTAACTCTGAATATTTGTTTATGTTTATATATACAATACACGAATATAGTAATACAAATACGAATGCAGACCCATCGATTAACTATGTGACAAACCGTAAGGAACCTTGACCCAACTCATCAAATTAATTCACATCATTATAGATCGTCGCTGCGCCCGCCTTCTATAGGATTTTTAATCCAATAATAATTATGTTTAGTTATAGCCCAAGTGGTAATCATACCGTTCATACTAAAGTTACCAGACTGATAGACCGGACAAAATCCAAAAAAAGACTAATAATTGAATAACTCATATGGGATAGCACCAAACCAAGGTAATAAATGTTCCTTAATATTCTACTTGAAGAACGTCCTTTCGTCTCTCACAATTAGACATGGCTCTTCTTTGCGTTCGTTAGGCTGGACATTGTATTGTAATCGTTTTCACTCCTGAATAAAATTATGTCGTCGGCCTTATGAAATTAAATGTCACTGATCTAGATAGGGTGTGTACTGTGTTTGCAGACCATGGCCATAAGTTCCAAATTCAGTTTAATTGCAACTTCTCTCTTCACAAGTCACAAAAACAGCGTATATACAGTTTGCCGTAATTAAGACAAAGAAAGAGAAATGATATAATAATCAAGGGTGCGTTTGGATGAGAGAAGAAGAAGAGGAAGAAGGAAGATGGGAAGAAAAAAAATTATAAACAATCCAAACTCTTCACAAAGTTACACATTTCCCAATACTTCTTCCCACTTCTTCCCTTCTTCCCTTCTTCCCACACCTATCCAAACGCACCCCAAGATATCCAATCAGTAACTTTGAACACAATATGTGTCAGTTATTCTCATAAAAATTCATGGAAATATAACTAAAAAATAAAATATTGCATATAAACTGTTAACTGTGAGGGATAAAGCATAGCATTAGAAAAAAGAAAAATAAACATCTAGTACAGATATTACAATAGTAAAATAGTCAAACGATTTATAGAAAGTTGGTAGAGCAAATGAAAGTTCACACCATGTTCAATTTGCTATTACAATAGTAAAATAGTCAAAAAGATTTTATAGAAAGTTGGTAGAGCAAATGAAAGTTCACACCATGTTCATTTTTCAAGGTCCCATGCAGAGTACAGAAACTTCTTCAGAGCATGGTAACGCAAAATATAGTAAGATGCTTAGAGCAAGATAATCTCAAACACCATACCTATTGCGTATTTTATACGTTTCTTGGTGACTATAATAACACCACCAATTAACCTTCACCTCTATCTCACCAAACTTGCCTGAAATTGTTTGCGTTGTCTCCGCACGGTCACAATCAAATGAAAACTTTGCAACTCCACTCGCAATCGGGGCATTTGGAAAACTAAATGCATCGGCCAAATCTAAATCAACATGCAGGGCAGATGTACGAGCAACGATCAACAGAGACCGCAAAAGGGGAATGGGCTCACTGCGGTTGACACTAATGTACTTCGCACGCTTCTTGCAAAATAGCACCCTCTTCACATCCCACCCGGTCATCGATGCAGTAATCGTCCCATATATTTTTGCTCCAGACTTTCTGTTGCCCTTGATGAGGATTACTTCCACAGAAGCAACCAACGGACTAGACACAACTGCATAAGTTACCAATGCTGCACCATTTCTCCCTCTAACCTCATCAGTTATGTCCTCGTCTACTAGGCGCCACCCAAAGGGGCTAATTTCGGTAGTAAAACCTTTGCTTACTTCATCACTGCCATGCCAGAGGTCGAGATGCATAATAAATGGATCGTCTGCCCTAAGGGCAAAGGGCAGCCCAGCAAGTGTAATGGTACCCTGTTTGTTTTCATATGTTCAAATCAGTTTGCCCAAGGTGGTCATTAGTCATTAAATTGATCAATAATATCAATAAACAACAACCAATAAATTTGAGGTTTTGCATTTTTCGTTGTTATGTCAGGTTACTTTGTTGATGTACTTTGTTATAAGCATAACTTATGACTTTTGGATGATTTTGTCAGTGGGTTCAATTGAGGAGCTTGGGGTGGTGGCATAGTTTGGGCTAAAAAAAAAATTGAAGGTTTCAGTGCTGGGGATTTATTTCAGACCTAACTTAAACTTGGTTTCTTGTTGCCAATAATAAAAAAAGTGGCCATAAGAGGAATTTTTATGTTTTTTTTTAAGAAAAAAAACAACATACTAGTTATAATTTTGATACTCTATCTGGACAGAAAGAAAAACAGCAGAGTAAGCCCATGACAGTTGTCAATGAAATTAAATCAGTTTTCAGCTATAAAGCCTAGCATCAGCATTGATTGGACCACAATATCCTTTCCTATATAATACTATTTTCCTTCAGGTCAATGAGAATATCATAGTTGCATGAATCTTCAAGGGGAAAATTGAGGCCAGTCTAGTGGAATTGAGGTGCAATTTCCAACTAATTGAAACAATTGGGTCTTCTTAATTTTGATAAAGAATGAAAGAACAAAAGGAAGAAAAGGATAGTACCGAACAGACTTACAGGGAAGGAGATGGTCTCAGCGTTATTCTTGTTCCTTTTATAGAGGTTGTAGACACCCAATGAAGAATCGATATAAATAGTGCCATGAATTTTTCCGCTTGTCTTTGTGCTATGTGAGACGCGTACCTCAAATATCTCAAAACAAAATGCATCATTTATTGAAGGGCATCGTTTGAGATAGTATGCTCTATCAAGCCATGGATGATCCTCATCTAAAATCACTCCCCCTCCGTTGATTTCTTCCTCGCTCGTGGAAATACAACTCTGTTCCAAATCCGATTCCTTCGAGTCTGAATTTTCAGTTGGTTTCTCTACGTAGGCTGGATCCATGCCGATGCTGTCAGGTTAAGTCTGAGACTCTGAGAGAGAGATTGATTTCGACTTCCACTCTCCTAGGTTAGGGCTTTTCTTTTGTTCGAGGGACGAGGATGAAAGAAACAGAAATTTTCTTCAAATAAGCCAAAACGCGAATGCTGTTGCGGTCTTGCGGATCAAGAGACCGATCATCTTTTATTGATCGGACGGTTTAGAATAGAAAATTCTGACGATCTCCGATCCGTTAGATCTCTCCGTCAACAAGTTGGGAACTAGGAAGTAGGAACAGGCAAAGATTCAAACAGAGCGTCTCCGTCTATTATCTGATCCATGCCGCCATGCGCGACTCGAGTCGAATCCAACATTCCAGATTTCTGTAGAAAGAACTCTTTTTCTTTCAATTTGCACAACAAATTTGGTTTTTCAATTACATAATCGAATTTGGGATTAGACTTGGAAGGAAAAGTATGTGCTCCGTGCTCTCAAATCATAATACAGCGGCCAGGGCGGTTATATCGAAATCGCTTGATATGTTAAAGCTAATACATCAGCACAAGAGTTCTTTACAAACATGAAACATGTAGAAAGAAAAGAAAGGTAAAGATAAAAGAAACCTTAGCACACTACACTATACAAGCTCTGGCAATATCTTACAATCTTGGATATAGATAAGAAATAAATAAATAAGAAAATTAAAAAAATATTGACTACAGCTGTTGAACCACACCACCTAGGACAGTTTAAAACACACAACTTAAATACAAGCTTATGACCTAACGACCCTTTTACTGGCCACCCAATTACTTTTATTGTACCATTCTCCTTAGATGGATAATGGCATTATGATCCCCGGAGCATAGGTTTAGTAAAACAAAGTATTTCCGTGTCAACTATTAAAGGCAATCATATTGGTCATGGTTGATAAAATGGTACTACTAAATAAGTTCAAGGAACAAATTAATACAGTTAAAACTCCAGGGATCAAAATGCAAAGCACGTGAAACTTTTGAAAATTTATGGACAATCTGGGAAATTAAATCCTCAAGGTTAACATCCATTAAGGCGCCAGTCTCAGGAAAACACTTGGTAGCCAATTTACAAACAAAAAAAAAAAAAATCCACCAAATTGATTCATCAACTTCCAATAAAGATTGTTAATGTTAAGTCTCACTTTCCCTCTGGTGAGTAAGTTGTAATCTCTGTACTTCCATGCTACAATATTTGACCTGTTGTGGAAGTGTCAGTCAGTATTAATATATATATTGTGGATGACCATGGATCAAATTATGCAAGCTCAATCTACCAACAGGTCAAAAATGCTGAGGTGAATCAAAGTGGTGGTCACCTCATGAGATCTTAAAAGCAGGTCAGATCGAATTGACCACTTAAACATCATTGCCAAATATTTTGAATCAATTGGTATTGGGGACATATTGGAAGTTTCCTAAACTTAAAAGTATAGTGCAGCAGTACTACAAGGGAGGCCAGTTCCTTGTATTAACATATATACAATTACGCGAGATCATGGTTGGGCCAAACTGCAAACCCACATGTGAGACAAGAATAATGATATCATGTGTACAGTGTACAGCCAACAAATTTACTGGGGAAAATTTAACCTGATCAATCAGGTCTACATTTTGTGTACATTTTGGAATCTCAATATCAAATTGCACCCTTTTAAAAGATGAAGTTCCAAACAGTGGTGCATTTACCCACCAGAATCCCTAGAAGATGTTTCAACTGCCAGATGGGAATTAATGACCAAATTTTTATGCCACAAGATTTCAATAACATATATATCATAAAATTTCCATTCAGAAAGGTAAATTTGATGTTTTAAGGGTTTCAAATTGCAGAGGAGCAAACTTTTTCCTTGCAACCTGTGCAAGAGGGAAAAATAAACTATAGGCAGGATCTCAACTCACCTGCAATGCAGCTAACAGGGACAAAAGCTCTCTACACTGTTGCATTAAATCTCTCTCGTGTACCACAACATCAGCAAGTTCAGACACCAAAAATTTTGTCTCTTCCACCTGAAAAGTTTTAACAGAATATATAAAATATAATCTGCAACTAATTCTACCTTTATTGTGCATTACAAAAGAAATTACAATATTTCCGTTTCTAACCTTGGACAGCAACATGCATGTAGACCTTGATACACTTTGCATGGCATCAATCGCCCCGCCCATTGTATTCTTCACTTTTAGTGTATCAGCCTGTAGAATTGAAAACAACTTGCTATCTGTTGAATCTGGCCAGCATTGAAAAGAAGTTCAAAAAAAAAAGTTCGAAGCCTTTTTATCCGAAACAAGCTGGGTTAGGCTAGAAATGACACCCCGACCCTGGTCATTTCTTTTATACATGGCTAGATTTTTACGCTGGCTCGCCAAGCCTATCGCAAACATGCAAACTTGAACACTTGACCTCTTAGAAGTCAGCCCAGTGCTCTTATCACTTGAGCAACTAGACCACATGACAGCATTGACAAGAAGTAATAACAAAATTTTATTACTGTATTATATTTCAGGTATTTCTATTGCAAACCTTTGCTCCGTCAGCAACAGGGAGACAAAGAGTTGTAGCCTTTAATGCATCAATGAGGCCAGACAAAGAACTAAAGTAGTCGATATCAACCACAGATAATTCTTCGAGGTACTTTATCTGAAAGAGACAACCAAGTTAATGGAATTTCTTTTCAGAGAGCTTGACAGTGACTGTCAAGTTAATAAAACAAGTTATAACTAGAGACAGATTATTGAGACAACTTCTAAACTTATTTAATTTCTATGCATGTGTTGCTTTTATATTTATTTACTGCTTGAGTGAAACTTTAGATATAGCAATGTTATACCTTCAAATTTTCTTAAGTCAAATTAAATATCCAAAGAAGTACCAGTGGGAAAGAAATGTTTCAATAAAAAATGGAAGCTCATTATTTTCCACAAAAGTTAACAGTATACACAGTACCAGGTTTAAAGGTGATTAACTGATTGTCAAATTTATTCTAAATTTTCCATAAAGGTGGTTGCCATTTGCCAAAGCTGCTTTTTGTTTGAATAAAATAAATAAAAATGAATCTTTATAAATGTGTGGGTGGGTTAAATAACTATCAGATATTCTATACAGTTGAACCGTGATAACAAGAAAAGGAAGGAAACACATGCCACAAGAAAAGGAAGGAAACACATGCCTGTCCCTTGAAAATAGTCATAAGCTTTAAATTGTATTTCAACAAATGCACTTTCAGTCTTTTAAGGCCCTGCTCCAGAAAGGAGTAGCGGAGGTGAACGTGGAGAAGGTTAACTGACCGTGCCCTGCCCAGTGATGTTAACCTGCTCCAAAACATTAAATTTTCTGGGGAAATGGGGGTGAATCAGGGAGAACCTGGAGAAATCCTATACAAAAAAGTGAAAAAAGTGGAAAGTCAGTTTACCCCCAAATTTGGGGTGTATTGAGCTTCTCCTTCCTTTCTATATCTTTCTTTCCCTTTCCCTTCTATTCTAGATTCTGGAGCAAGGCCTAAGCGTCACTGAATCTAGCTTCTCTGAGATAGCAATCCATGCATCATACAAACATCTCTGTAAAGTTTAAATGGAAAGAATGACAGAAGTGAAGTGTGAGCGCAAGAACATACCATTCAGCATTAGTAGGCCCATAGTACATATTGTCAGTAACTGCTGTTTATTAATATTTATTTTAGTTTTTGCAGTTCCTCTATTTGCTAATTTTTCCCAAATTATGTAAAAACTAACCTCAGCAGTTGTTTTCTGCACAGCGTGAATAGCATCAGCTTGACCATTAAGACAACACCATTGCAAGTGCCTACTGTACAAAACCCTCAGCAAATGCTCTTCTTCCATCCTACTCTCTGTTTTTTTCCTTCTCCTCCCTTCTCCACTTGTAGAAACAAGTTTTGCATTAGACAAACCATTTCTAACCCTAGACGGACTTGCCATTCGCCTTACTGGGGAAGAACCCGTCAACCGGCTTGACCCATTGAGCGAGGGGCCTGTCAATGTCAGTTTTCTAACCGGGTTACTGGGTTCTACAACCCGTTTGACCCGAGTATTACCAATCTCCGGAATAGAACCTCCTCTTTGAGGAGGAACATGCATCCTTGGTGCAATTGACGCCTCCAGTGAACCAGAGGAGGTGCTATCTGTGTCAGAAGAGAGGAAAAAGTCAGACGAATCGAACGAATTGTGGCGCACCACCTCATCACTAAACATCATGGAGCGGCGGAGGGACTTAATTGCAGAAGCCAATGCTGGGCCCCTCTTGGTCAGAGAGCAATCCAAGCTCTTGGTTAGTGGGATAGGGTTTGACAAGTGTGTCTTGGCTGAGGGCCATGGTAAGTGTGTTGCGGGTTGAGGGGGAGCCGAATACGGTGCCACATTGGGGGTTTGAATCGATTGGTGTCTCTTCGGAGAGGGTTTTCTGGCCGGAGGAGGAGTTGAGTCTTTGCATTTGGTGGCCTGGTACACAAAAGATTGGCCTTGGAAAGAGACCGAGAGGCTTCTAGTGGTTGTACTCGAAGTAGTACTAGGCTAGTAGCGGGAGGCAGAGAGAGATCGGGCAGGGAGAGGAGAAGTGTAGCGGGTCGAACTAGAAGTTGAAGTTGAAGTTGAAGTAGAGTTGCGCAATGCAGAGTTGGAGGCTGGAGCGGGTTTTGGATGCGCGGTTTTCGGAGGAAGAGAGAACGGGGAAAGGAGAGGATGGCGGGTTGTCAACATATTATTTACCGTCACTTAGTCGCTGGGGCCGTTTGGATATAGCATTCTTAAGAGACGAGTTTGGATTGTTTATAATAAATTTATTATGCAAAATTCATCCTATTTCTATTTGATCCAAACAGTTCCATTATTCTTATCTAATTATTATTTTATAAATAAAAATTTAAAACTTAAAATAATAAAATAATCTAAAGGACTAACACAAGATGTCAACATGACACAACACAATGCGTTAGTTGTGTTCGTGCCAAAATATATATCTTGTTGGCTCCTTTTACCATATAGCACGATACGATACGGTTAAAAAAATAATTCTTGTCAACACAACACGACACGGGGCTCCAACGCGATCGTGTTTGACACGACACAACATGGCACACATGATTGGAGAACCATAAATTGAGTTGTTCGGATCGGCAATTGTAATCTAAAAAATTGACATTTAATCATATTTCATAAGTGTATTTGTCAAACATGTTTGACTCTAACAACTTCCTCTAAAACATTTATTTTCTATTTTTAGCCACTTGATTTTTATATTAATTGAACTAACTAAGAAATTTACATGTTTGATTCTAACAACTTCCTCTAAAACATTTATTTTCTATTTTTAGCCACTTGATTTTTATAATAATTGAACTAACTAAGAAATTTACAAGTTTATTAAATAAATGCATAGATCGGTTAATAATATATATTACTTGTAACATATATGGCAAATATTAGTTAATTTACTTATTAATAAGAGCAATCATTTTTAGTTACAAAACGCACACACATGTAGATTATTTGTAAAATTTTTGTAGTGAATTAATTTAAAAAAATAAATATAGAGTTGAAATGCATGCTTATTGTTAGTTTTTTTTTTCTTCATGTTTCATCATTAACATAATTGCCGCCATTAAAACCAGTATTCGGTGTGTCAATGCAGTCATCATTGGCACTAGATGGTTCCTCAGCAGGTACGTCACTGTCACTATTCTCATTCCCTCTATTACAGCGAGTATCCAGTTGCCCCTCCAGATGCTCGACATCAATTGGTTCCTCAGCTGGTACGTCCATGCAGTCATCGCTGGCGCCATTACCCTCGATATCCAGATGTTGCCCCAGAAGCTCGGAATCACCGCCACTTAACACCTAGAGATGGGTCCACCTCTGCATCAAAATTGTCTTCATCGGAAGGTGGGTCCAGATCTCCATCAGAATCCTCATCATCAAAGGAATCGTAGGGATCATTGCACCACATATATGCAAACCCATCTTTTGGATTTTCCCTTTCCTCAGGGGACTCACTCAACACCAACTTCAAGTCACCATCACAAATGTTGCCAAAAAGCTCATCGACCTTCTCTTTTGTTAGACGCTTCTTCAGGTTCCAATTGTAGTATCTAGGAACCCCATGACAAGCATATCAAGTTAAAACATGAAATATAAAGTAAGAGATAATTGATTGCATAAGCGTTTTTTGAAAAATCATTTCAATAGAATTACACTTGGGAGATAATTGATTGCGGCGAGTCGAAGATTAACGGAGCACTCAATATCGTCAAGAATGGTCGAGTTTTCTCTTAAATTTTTTTAGTTTATTTTCTCTTTATACGATGCATTTCTATTGTTTTTTTAGTTTATTTCTCTCTATACGATGCATGAGTATAGTTTATTTGCTTTATATTTTGTTCAAAATAGTGCTAAGAAGTTAGTAGCAATCAATTTTGACATTAGACCAAGTTCGTATAACAGTAAAATGTTGTATAACAGTGAAAAATAATATTATGTAACTCCACATACATGTAACAAGAGGAAGCTAATTTAGTTGCACCAACTAAAAACAACACCACTCAGTATACTTATGCTTTTGCTTGAATATCCCACAATTGATATTGTTTAAAAGTAACTTTCAGCTCAATTTAAAATTTAAAAGGAAAAAATATTTAGTGGTTATGTTATGTATATTAATTATATGGATTTGTATGTTTGAAATTGTAATTGGCTTGAATATAGTAATCGTTTGTTTTTTTTTTTGCTTTTTAACTAAATTGAATTTAGTGCTTGTGAGCATCATTCTTTTTTTAATTAATTACTACTACTTGTAAAATAAAATAATTTATTTTTCTTACCATCTAAACACTTTTTTTAGTTTCCTCCAATGATTCATCAAAATACCTCTCTTTCAAATTCACATTTGGAATTGTGAAGTGCTATCACATATTAGTTACATATCTTGTATACTTATATCGCTTTTAATATTCACATTTCCGTAACTTTAAAGGCTTGAGACATTATTTCAGATAAGTCTGATATTGCAAACATGAGTAAATTATGAAGTGAACAACATTTTTGTTTTCTTCATAAATTTCGCGTGACTAGTTTCCATATTAATTCCTAATTTGAGAATATTTGCAATCATTTAATTAGCAACACAAATAAAAAGAAATTAGAGCTAGGCATAATAACCGATACTATATTTGTCTATCATGAAGGCTCTTAGTTCAAAACGAATGAGCGTGTTGTTAATGCCAAAAATTTGGGATATCCAAGTATCCAACTATCGAATGGCGCGTGTTGCTAACGCCAAAAATATATATCCATATTCTTGATTTACATTTTGCATTATGCACCAAATATTCACAAAAGGTATATATTTATAAATTGTATGGTATTTGGCAAATGCCGTATCTTTCTTATCAATACGATGTTTATATTCATACTGAATAATAAAGCACTTAAACAATGGACAAAACCAGCTGTTCAGTTAATCATATTTCTTTATGGGAAAAAGTTCCAGTACTATATTTTTAGTGTTACCCGACTTCATGACATTGTTTTTTACATCTATATTTCAAATTTCAAAATTTAAACAACTAGTTTTGCTCATTTGTTCGGTAAAAAATAAACATGTATATTAGGCATATAAAATTGGCTATATATCAAAGGGTGCGTTTGGATCGTTGGAAGAAAGAAGAAGAAGAAGAAGAAGGAAGAAGAAAAAAAAAATTATAAACAATTCAAACTCTTCACAAAATTACACACTTCCTAATACTTCTTCCCTTCTTCCCACACCTATCCAAACGGAGCCAAACTTCATGCAATTTGTTTGTCACTTGATTTTTTCCTCATTATAATTTTTTAACTCATTTGATTGATAATAAAACTTACATTAAATTTCATATTTTGAGTGCTAGATTACAAACTAGAAGTTTATTTTTAATGGTTTTCATATATCAGACGATGGATACTCACCCAACTATCAATAGAACGCGGAACAGCTAACATTAATCGAATTTGGGATTTTGACTTGGGAGTAAAAGTATCTGCTCTCAAAGCATAATACAGCTGTTATATGGAAATCACTTGATATGTTAAGCTAATACATCAGCACAAGAGTTCTTTACAAAAATGCAGAGAAAAAAAGATAAAAACAAAAAAGAAAACTTAGCACACTGTACAAGCTGTGGCAATATCTTACAATCTTGGATATAGATGAGAAATAAAATAAATAAGAAAATACAAAATATTGACTACAGCTATTGAAAGACTAGGATAGATTTAAGCACACAACCTAAATACAAACTTATGATTAACAACCCTCTCACTGACCACGCAGTTAGTTTTGTTGTACCATTCTTATTGGGTGGATAGCAGCATTATAATCTCTGGAGCATAGGTTTAGTAAACAAAGTATTTCCGTGTCAACTAAAAGCAATCATATTGGTCAACGAACAAATCGATACAGTTAAAACTCCAGGGATCAAAGTGCAAAGCACGTGAAACTTTTGAAAATTTATGGACAATCTGGAAAATTAAACTCTCAGGGTTAACATCCATTAAGGCTACAGTTTCAGCTAGTCACTTGTACCTAATTTGCAGACAAAAAAAAAAAAAAAAACCACCAAATTGGTTCATCAACTTCCCTATAAAGATGATTAATGTTACGTCTCACTTTCCCTCTGGTGAGTAAGTTGTAATCTCTGCCCTTCCATGCTACAATATTTTACCTGTTGTGGAAGTGTCAATCACTATTAATATATATTGTGGATGACCATGGATCAAATTATGCAAGCTCAATCTACCAACAGGTCAAAAATGCTGAGGTGAACCAAAGTGGTTGTCACCTAGTGAGATCTTAAAAGCAGGTCAGATCGAATTGACCACTTAAACATCATTGCCAAATATTTAGAATTAATTGGTATTGGAGACATAATGGAAGTCTCCTAAACTTAAAAGTATAGTGCAGCAGTGCTACAAGGGAGGCCAGTTCCTTGTATTAACATATATACAATTACGGACATCATGGTTGGGCCAAACTGCAAACCCACAAGTGAGTCAAGAACAATGATATCATGTGTACAGCCAACAAATTTATTGGGGAAACTTTAACCTGATCAATCAGGTCTACATTTTGTGTACATTTTGGAATCTCAATATCAAATTGCACCCTTTTAAAAGATGAAGTTCCAAACAGTGGTGCATTTACCCACCAGAATCCCTAGAAGATGTTTCAACTGCCAGATGGGAATTAATGACCAAATTTTTATGCCACAAGATTTCAATAACATATATATCATAAAATTTCCTTTCAGAAAGGTAAATTTGATGTTTTAAGGGTTTCAAATTGCAGAGGAGCAAACTTTTTCCTTGCAACCTGTGCAAGAGGGAAAAATAAACTATAGGCAGGATCTCAACTCACCTGCAATGCAGCTAACAGGGACAAAAGCTCTCTACACTCTTGCATTAAATCTCTCTCGTGTACCACAACATCAGCAAGTTCAGACACCAAATATTTTGTCTCTTCCACCTGAAAAGTTTTAACAGAATATATAAAACATGATCTGCAACTAATTCTACCTTTATTGTGCATTACAAAAAAAATTACAATATTTCCGTTTCTAACCTTGGACAGCAACATGCATGTAGACCTTGATACACTTTGCATGGCATCAATTGCCCCGCCCATTGCATTCTTCACTTTTAGTGTATCAGCCTGTAGAATTGAAAACAGCTTGTTATCTGTTGAATCTGGCCAGCATTGAAAAGAAGTTAAAAAAAAAAAAAAAAGTTCGAAGCCTTTTTATCCAAAACAAGTTGGGTTAGGCTAGAAATGACACCCCGACCCTGGTCATTTCTTTTATACATGGCTAGATTTTTACGCTGGCTCGCCAAGCCTATCGCAAGCATGCATGGCTTGAACACTTGACCTCTTAGAAGTCAGCCCAGTGCTCTTACCACTTGAGCTACTAGACCACATGCCAGCATTGAAAAGAAGTGATAACAAAATTATCTTATTGTATTATATTTCATGTATTTCTATTGCAAACCTGTGCTCCATCAGTAACAGGAAGACAAAGAGTTGTAGCCTTTAATGCATCAATGAGGCCAGACAAAGAACTAAAGTAGTCTATATCCACCACAGATAATTCCTCGAGGTACTTCATCTGCAAGAGACAACCAAGTTAATGGAATTTCTTTTCAGAGAGCTTGACGGTGACTGTCAAGTTAATAAAACAAGTTATAACTAGAGACAGATTATTGAGACAACTTCTAAACTTATTTAATTTCTATGCATGTATTGCTTTTATATTTATTTACTGTTTGAGAGAAACTTTAGGTATAGCAATGTTATACCTTCAAATTTGTCATTTTCTTTCTTTCTTAAATCAAATTAAATATCCAAAGAAGTACCAGAGGGAAAGAAATGTTTCAATAAAAAACGGAAGCTCATTATTTTCCACATAAGTTAACAGTATACACAGTACCAAGGTTTAGAGGTGATTAACTGATTGTCAAATTTATTCTAAATTTTCCATAAAGGTGGTTGCCATTTTCCAAAGCTGCTTTTTGTTTGAATAAAATAAATAAAAATGGATCTTTATAAATGTGTCGGTTAAATAACTATCAGATATTCTATACAGTTGAACCGTGACAACAAGAAAAGGAAGGAAACACATGCCTGTCCCTTGAAAATAGTCATAAGCTTTAAATTGTATTTCAACAAATGCACTTTCAGTCTTTTAAGCATCACTGAATCTAGCTTCTCTGAGATAGCAATCCATGCATCATACAAACATCTCTGTAAAGTTTAAATTGAAAGAATGACAGAAGTGAAGTGTGAGCGCAAGAACATACCATTCAGCATTAGTAGGCCCATAGTACATATTGTTAGTAACTGCTGTTTATTAATATTTATTTTAGTTTTTGCAGTTCCTCTATTTGCTAATTTTTCCCAAATTATGTAAAAACTAACCTCAGCAGTTGTCTTCTGCACAGCGTGAATATTATCAGCTTGACCATTAAGACAACACCATTGCAAATGCCTACTGTACAAAACCCTCAGCAAATGCTCTTCTTCCATCCTACTCTCTGTTTTTTTCCTTCTCCTCCCTTCTCCACTTGTAGAAACAAGTTTTGCATTAGACAAACCATTTCTAACCCTAGACGGACTTGCCATTCGCCTTACTGGCGAAGAACCCGTCAACCGGCTTGACCCATTGAGAGAGGAGCCGGTCAATGTCGGTTTTCTAACCGGGTTACTGGGTTCTACAACCCGTTTGACCCGAGTATTACCAATCTCTGGAATAGAACCTCCTCTTTGAGGAGGAACATGCATCCTTGGTGCAATTGACGCCTCCAGTGAACCAGAGGAGGTGCTATCTGTGTCAGAAGAGAGGAAAAAGTCAGACGAATCGAACGAATTGCGCCGCACCACCTCATCACTAAACATCATGGAGCGGCGGAGGGACTTAATTGCTGAAGCCAATGCTGGGCCCCTCTTGGTCGGAGAGCAATCCAAGCTCTTGGTTAGTGGGATAGGATTTGACAAGTGTGTCTTGGCTGAGGGCCACGGTAAGTGTGTTGCGGGTCGAGGGGGAGCCGAATACGGTGCCACATTGGGGGTTTGAATCGATTGGTGTCGCTTCGGGGAGGGTTTTCTGGCCGGAGGAGGGGTTGAGTCTTTGCATTTGGTGGCCTGGTACACAAAAGATTGGCCTTGGAAAGAGACAGAGAGGCTTCTAGTGGTTGTACTAGAAGTCGTAGTAGCGGCATTGTTAGCGGGTCGGGTTCGGGAGGCAGAGAGAGATCGGGCGGGGAGAGGAGAACTGTAGCGGGTCGAACTAGAGGTTGAAGTTGAAGTGGAGTTGCGCAATGCAGAGTTGGAGCGGGTTTTGGATGCGCGGTTTTCGGAGGAAGAGAGAACGGGGGAAGGAGAGGGATGGCGGGTTGTGGTCTTTCCAAGCTTAGGTGTGGTGGCGGCCACCACCATTAGCGCCGATCTGGAGAGATCGAGAGAGAATATTGGGTTTAGTTACAATGTGGGTTCTATGGAGAAAAAGAGAGAGAGAGAGAGAGAGAGAGAGAGAGAGGAGTTGAGGCTAAGGTTGGGTTCTTGGTTGACAGAGCGAAAGGAGAGAAAAAAGCGGTCCAAAAGAGAAAGGAGAGAGCGAGGAGGTGAAGTGTAGTAGAGAAGATAGTAAGGATTCTCTATTGTACTAACTATGTAAATTGTATGTAGCGGCTTTGAACAAGTTGGTTACGTAACCCATTATACGAACTTTAGAGGAGAAGTTTACGAGATATTTGATTTGGGGCGGTTAACGGCACTGATGAGGTACTAGTGGGGTGGGGAAGGCTGCCGCCTGCAAGGAAAGACGAATTGATTATTTTCGCCTTGTATACTCCTGTGGGGTCTCTGCCATGTAGGGCCCACAATGCAGATTCGTTTGAAATCTTTGATGAGCAATTTATTTATTTATTTATTGAATTTCACGAGGAAGTATTAAAGAACAAATAAATGGAGTGGGAGGGGTCAAATCTACGCAGTTTCGGTCGCCTGCATTGAAGAAAACTGAGATATTAAACTTGACACGCTGGGTCCCATGTCTAAACCAGATTCTATTGATTTTATTAGTTAACCAACGTGATTGACTTATGAGACCATGGGTCTAAGTACTAGAGTGTAGTGCTCAAATTCTCTGAAATTCTTTTTTTATTTTATTTCATGAAATTCAAATTAATGTTGTCAGTTCGACATTTGATAACACCAATTGTGTAATGATTAGGCGAACTAGGCAAGGAATGTCAACTGCCACAGTTGTGGTTACTAATTCATGGATTTAGGATGATTGAGAATTGCAGGTGTAAGTATTGAGATCATAGGACGTAAAATATGCTTATAAGCAAAGAAATAGGCACGTAGTTTGTCTTAATTATTATGAGATGAAAATACCATTAAGGTGGGAAGATGAGACTTACTCTTTACTCTAAGCAGCTACAACCATAAGGTCACTCTGTGTAACTACTGATTACTAATCCCAATTCTTTAGTGGGTTTTTCACCAATACAGTTACTCTAGATACTAATAAAAACATAAATTGCTAAATGACTTCATAACCGCTGTAACTGCATTATATATTCTTTTCTCTATTTATAACTGAAAAAATAAAAAGAGCGTAAATAATGGGATCTAACGTAAATAATGGGATCTAAGGAGTCAGCATTCTCTAGGGCTCCGTTTGGATGAGGTGTGAGAATAAGGGTGTGTTTGGATGAGTCATGAATAAGGAGTAAGAATAAGAAATTTCGGTACGCGTGCTTATCCAAATTCATTATTCTTATACCATGGTTTTGTTAGTATAAGAATAAGGACCCAAATTCCTTATTCTTGTGTTGTTTGGGTTGCACAAGAATAAGAATAAGCACGCATACCGAAATTTCTTATTCTTATTCCTTATTCTAAGCTTATCCAAGCCGTGAATAAGGAATAAGAATAAGGAATTTCGGTTTGCGTGCTTATCCTTATTCCTTATTCTTATACCATGGTTTTGTTAATATAGGAATAAGGACCCAAATTCCTTATTCTTATACCGTTTGTTTTGCGCAAGAATAAGAATAAGCACGCAAACCGAAATTCCTTATTCTTATTCTCTATTCCCGGCCTATCCAAACACACCCTAAGAGAATAAGAAAATAAAAAATAAATTTATTATAAACAATCCAAACTCTTCACAAAGTTACACACTTCTCAATACTTCTTCCTACTTCTTCTCTTATTCCTCTTATTTCCACACCATCCAAACAGAGCCCCTAGGTATAAGATGTTATGTCAATTGTGAGTTCAAATGATTCGAATAATTTGTTGCAACGATGACAAATACATTTATAAAGGAAGCATACTATATATTTTAGGGTTTAAAATTATTTTAATCTATCCAACATGTTTAATTTGTCCAATCTAAGTCATTTTTTTATGCATTTAAATGTAGTTGGGTAAGGTGGTATTTTGACTTATATATATCCGTTTATTTGGATTGGATTGTAAAGTTCTATTTAAAAATCCATATTAACCCAACCGAGCAGTATGGAATAGTACCGTATTTTTATAATATTCGCATCTCCTATTAGTCAATAGAATATAAAATGTTACCCAAACATAAGCGATTTCATGACATTGCTGCCTTATTATATATTTGTATCCTCCATTAGACAATAGAATATAAAAAGTTACCTAACATTATCAATCCATGACAAAATTTATACTGATTCCTGCCATCTCTCAAAACATTTTCCAACGTACTTTTTATTCTTTATAATTACTAAAAGCCTGCTATTTATATTTAGTTAGTAAAATTTAAATATTTATTGATGAATTATCTGCTTTAAATCAATTTGTAAGAATTATGATTTTCTATAGTATTTATTATTTATAAATTTCAAAATATTAGATATTAAACTAAAATATAAAAAGGTGTATCTTAGAGAGTTCAATTAAAACTACAAACCGTTTAATTTGTCTAACCTAAATAATTCAACATTTAGTCACGAACGTTGAAGTGGAGAAGATAGCGCGTCAGAGCGATCATGTGTTAAGTTTTCATAGTTATAATTAACTAGAGGGGTGTATCGAGCTTCGCTCGATATATGCAAATTTATTTATTTATTATTATTATTATCAATTACTTGCTACGTATCAAATTTCACTGTATGAGAATTTCCATGAAATTTAGTAACTTGTTATTGTTTTCATAAAAATAAAATGGTGAGGGTATTACAGTCACATAGAGAGGATTTGAAGAAACGAATGAAGAAGACAAAATAATTAGGTATGATTTGTCACGTCTCTTAGATTTCCAATTACATTTGATGCTTAAATAAAATCGGAAAAAAAATAATTACCATTAAATTTTATCCTTTCTTTCTCTATTCTATATTAGATTATTGCATGATAAACAGATTTATATAGAACAAACAAATTTGCAAGGAAAGCATTAAAGTTGAAAAAATTCATCATTCATCTATAAATATGCATCCTTCATGTCTCCTTTTCCATCAATCATAGTGGCAACTATAAAAATTGATAATTAAACATGCCAACATGTATTTACAGTTCACCTAATCATTTGGTATTTCTTATTTTTTTTACCAAACTTGTACGATTAGATAAACAATAAAATCCAAATTTAACAATGCATCTTGTCACACAAAATTAAACATGGCTAGGTACCAGAATCAGAATATTTATGGTAGCACAAAGATATAAACCAAAGGAACAATTTTCGATCGTAGTAATCTTAAAAGAACAGTTTGATAAGCACACGAATTTTTATCTAAGACCTCTCCATACATATGCATCATAAAAATCGTTAAAGGCGCTCGAACTCCATCATGAGACTTGACCAATCTTCTCTCACAACGGAATTTCCTAGAAAGATCCTTAAGTTCTCAAATTCTAACTTAATCATAGGGACTCTAGTTAGATTACCATTTTCAGATATGCCCTTGAAAGTGTCTTATTGTAAGATGGTGATTTCTCTCTTTTTCATGTCATAATCAACAGTTAGATCTAGCATATGAAAAAATAGTCTAAATGTAAAATAAGGACAAAATAGTGATAGAAAATTTGAAGTTAATATATATGGTAATCAAATGCCTATTTAAAACATTATATCGAAAATAAAAACTAATTAATAGAATCCATACAGAAAGAAAAGAACAATCTATTGGTTGTATTTGTAGATCAATATTAGTCTTAGGGGCACAATTGTCAATAAATTATCTATAGATGTAATATGAAATTCTAGCCTCATGATGCAAAATTAGAAAAAGAAAAACTATTATTTCTCTCCCTAATTTTAAACATCTACAAATAAGTTGATGGTACTGTCATTTGGATCTCGCATGTGAAGGATATTTTTGTCATTGATTAACTTTTTACTATCCAAAATCTGTGACAATTATACAAACAAAACAAAAATGAGTGAAAGAGACCATACCTAAAATCTGAAGATTGATAAAATAACAATCTCATCTTCGCGCATTTTCTAGTTGTCAGCCTCTTTCCAAACTTGTCCAAAATCTCGAGGAAGTAGTGAGACAAATCGATGCTCAAATCAAAGAGGATCGAAGTGGTCTACTAACCGATCAAATTGCGAGGGGAGCTAAAATATAACATATATTAATTTAAATTAATATTAATATTTAAAAATAAAAATAAAAAAGAATATAGAGTAACCTTTTTAAGACATACCTCAGAGAATTGTAAAATTAATGAGCTTCATTTCTATGCACAGACGCTTGTATATATAGATGAAATGAAATAAAAATGGAATTGCAATGATTGTTAGTCTCCAACATGTATTAATTCCATTTAATTAATTTTTTAAACAACGGTCTTAATCAATGACCAAAGTAAAGGTAATAATAAAGATAATAAAGGAAATGGCAAGTCTCATACAATTGCAAAAATCATTTAATGAGCGGTTACAGAACAAAATAAATCTCAATCATTATATCTTCCTCTAATTGAAACGTACAATAAACTCAATTAATTAATTAATTAAATGTCGATGAATCTATGGAATTTGTATGATAAAACTGTAGCGGTTGAAAAAGGTATGTGGAAAAAAATATATCTGAATAACACACACACACAAACATATATATATATATATATATATATATATATAGAGTTTAGCTACGGTGAGTCGCGACTCATGGACTCTCCGGTGAGTCGCGACCAAAATTCCTAGATCTAGATCAAAATGACCGATCCAAACCGTCCAATATGATCTCCCTATTGAAATCTCCGTGCAATCCAAATTTTTTATTTTTTCGAAATTTTTAAGTATTTTTTTCGGATTTTTAAAAACTGATGTTTTTGAATGGTTCAGAACCAATTAGATTAACGATTTTCTAACATTTCAAAAAAATACTTAAAAATTTCGAAAAAATGAAAAATTTGGTCTACATGGAGATCTCAATAGTGAGATCATATTGGACGGTTTGGATCGGTCATTTTGATCTAGATCTAGGAGTTTTTGTCGCGACTCACCGGAGGGTCCGTGAGTCGCGACTCACCGTAGCTAAACTCTATATATATATATATATATATATATATATATATAGAGAGAGAAAACCTATGGTGCATACTAATGTACGGAAGCTTCGGTGCATACTGATTCGAACTCTTGGATCTGCTTCAAAATGACAAATCCAAACCGTCCAATATGATCTCCCTATTGAATTCTCCTTGCCGACCAAATTTTATATTTTTTCGATATTTTTTAGTATTTTTTTCGGATTTTTAAAAACTGCTATTTTTGAACGGTTCAAAAAAAATTAGATTACCGATTTTTGAAAATTTGAAAAAAATACTTAAAAATTTCGAAAAAATAAAAAATTTGGCCGGTATGGAGATTATAACAAGGAGATCATATTTGACGGTTTGGATCGGTCATTTTGAAGCAGATCCAAGAATTCGGATCAGTATGCACCGAAGCTTCCATACATTAGTATGCACGATATGTTTTCTCTATATATATATATATATATATATATGAGAAAGCCTTCAATCAAAGCGCTTTGACCGGAGTCTCAGTTAAACCCCGTCGGTTCTCAATTTTGAAAGTTCAAACGACCGATCCGAACCGTCAAATATGATCTTCATAATGAAATCTCCTTGCCGACCAAAATTTTCATTTTTTTTAATTTTTTAAGTATTTTTTTTGGATTTTCAAAAACAGTAATTTTTGTAGGGTTCAGAACAAATTAGATTAACGATTTTTGAAAATCCGAAAAAATACTTAAAAAATTCAAAAAAAATGAAAATTTTGGTCGGCAAGGAGATTTCAATATGGAGATCATATTTGACTGTTCGGATCGGTCGTTTGAACTTTCAAAATTGAGAACCAACGGGGTTTAACTGAGACTCCGGTCAAAGCGCTTTGATTGAATCCATTCTCTATATATATAATCAAATAAAAAAGAAAAAATGAAAAATTGAAAAAAAGAATAGAAACAAATGCAAAATCATACAAAATTTTAATTATTGTCTCCTTCCTAAGTACACATATCTTGCACAAAAAGAAAATGATTAAAATGGATGGTAAGAAAGGACCTTAGTAGTATTAGGGATGTGAAGTGGTGCATGGGGACCGACTATACCCTTCAATTTCTTTGCTTTTGAAATGTTCCTTCATTTGATAAAGGACAAATCGGAGGCAGAGGGTAGCTCTCCATTTGCTGAAAAAAGATATGTATAATTTATGGATAATCTGAAATCTAGATATCATCCAAATAAAAAATTATGTGAACCAAGAAAACTTATCTCAAATTAGACCTGTTCCCATGTATCGTGTTCGTCTAAAAGTTGGGACGTACGTGGGATTTGTGCACCTTACCTTCGATTGTGAGAAGGGTTCCACCATCTCATCGTTTTTCAGTAGAACAAACTACAGAGATTTAGTAGGCAACAACCCTCATCTTCGTTTTTCATCCGGAAACCATCCATGGAGATAGGCTGAGCAAGTGAGCAACCAGCGAAGGCATGTGAAGGAGCGGCGACAAAAGTGACACATGAGCCTAGAGGCAGAAAAAAAGAAGCGAAGGGGAAAATTAAGATGAGTTCATAACTTAACAGCTTACATGAAACGGGTCGTTTGCACGGCTAATAACATTTGATACATGATTATCACACAATACCGCACCACAGATAAAAAAAATTAGATGAAATCGGGAAAAAAAAATCGAAGGCCCAGATCCCGTGTCGGAGAGAAAATAAAAGCACAACTCTAGATACTCACGCATCTTTATTTATAATACTGATTTATGTATACAATTCAACAGAAAGGAATTCAGATTTAAGTCGAGAAAACATATCGAACAAGTTTTAGACATTCAATCATGATCTTTCAAAATCTTTCCAACCGTGTACATCAACTTTTTAAAGGCAATAGAATTTTGATTTGGATCCTAAAAGCTACAGTAGTTTGTAGATAAAAGCCATCTAAATATGTTTGGATGCATAAGAATACAGACAGATAAGAATAAGTTTCAAATTTTTTATTCTTGTGAAATTCAAACAACACATGAATACAGTGGCGGATCTAGCAAAAATATTTAGGTGGGGCTGAGTGCTCTAATGAATCATTTGATCGAACGGTTTCTCTTTTTCTGTTCTTCAGCCCCACCTTTGAGTGCTCTAATGGTTGAAAAAATTCATTGAGGCTAAAGAGGGACTTCAGGGTTTGACAGCGGTAGGTGGGGCTCTAGCCCCACCCGCCCCACCACTGGATCCGCCCCTGCATGAATAAGAAATTTGAACTTATTCGAGTCCTTAATCATATCATATTCTGACAAAATCATGAAATATGAATAAGAAATATAAATAGACACACATTTTTAAATCCTTATTCTTATTTCTTATTCATGGCAACATCCAAACACACCTGCCAATTAGGTTAGTCCAACTATCGATCACCTACAGAAATATAGATATATGTTTTTTTTTTTTGACAAACCAAGTAGCGGCTACCTAGCAGAAAGAAACCAAGAAGAAGAAAAAATTGAAAACAAAAAAAGCTAAAACAAAACTGAAATATAGATATATGTTATGAACGTGTAATGAACTAATGATGTATATAATTTTTCTGGATGAACAATTAGATCAATACTTGGCTTCTAAAACATATAAAATGTTGCACTGATTTTGTTTGATTAAATGAAAAAATTAATACCTTCGAACATCAAATTAATGAACAAGGAGAAGTGATCGATTTGTAATATTAATCATTATATGGATCTCCGAATATGATTTCCAAGGTTGAGATAAAGAAGGCTCCGCGTGATTCTCAAAGTTGATAAATAATGAAAATGCATCTCCCAACTACGCGTCACGTCATAGTCATGCGAAACATTGGTTTTGAAATCCCCGTCCAATTTATGAATGCTTGAACAAAACTTTAGCTTGCTTGTCAAATAGGACTATAGGAGACGCTCGACTAATGAGGAAGCAAGCCTTATGGACTTTTTTCTCTCCTCTATAAAAACTTCAATAATATTATCATTCACCTTGTCAAAAAGAAAAATAATATTATCACTCAAATCAATCCTATTTCTTTAAGTCGAGCCAGTTTGTCTAATTATTCATTATAATTATTTGTTTTAAGCAGAACACTTTGCACAAATGAAATGTATATTTAAGCTTTACTCCTAAAATTTTTTTAAGTACTGTTTAGATTATATAAGTGAAGTACGACTATTAATTTCGGTGATTTTGTGACTTAAAATAAGTTTTACTAATCATAAGATTCATATAAACCTCAGAGTGTACTACAAAACAATGTGTTCCTTTAACAAGTTCTGGACAAATATTGATGCACATTTGGGAATTCTATCTAAAGAGGCCTTTTTTAGATCGTATCTAATTAAAGTATGATTGCTAGCATTACAAAATTCTATTACTTGGAACCTTCAATATTGACTAAAAGCGTTCAAAGGTAGATTGTTAATTTAAAATGAATTATAACCGTACCGGTTGCCAAAAAGAGAGATGAATCATACAACCATAACACTACCATTTGATTAGAAGTACACATGTACAATAATCTGGCAAAATTTTCCCGTAATTCTACTTTGACAGCAGCTGTCAAGATTTCAGAAAAAAAATTCAGTAATTAAAGAGACCAATACCAAATGTACCTCGATACGTCACATCCCTAATCAAAGGCAGAATAATTAGCAAATCTTACAATTCAGAAACGATCTTATTTCACCGATTATGTCAATTTGTCTTTTTTTTTTTTGAAGGATGGGTGGCAAAGTACCACACTGACAATTTTATTAGTAAAAAAATATTAAATATTTACAAATTGAACAAAGAAAAAGAGAAAAATAAAAGATAAAAAAGAGACTAACAAGCTAAACTAAGACCTATACAAGCAAGAAAAAGAAAAGCTAGTTAAACAACAACTAGTCATGTTTTCTCCAAAATTCTACATTTGTTGAAATTTCCTTGAGCACAAAGTGATTTAGATTAGTACCTTTTCAGTTGTTAGGCAGTTGTATTCAACAAGATACTGGTACAGAAGCAAATAATCGCAGCATGCCAGCATGGGATTAACACATACGATACAAGAAACTAAGAATCAAAAGGAGACCCTAAGTGGTGGTACCTGTAACCTGTTAAACATGTAAAATTCACAAAAGAAATTAAGAGCTATAAAAGAAAAAGGCCAAACAGCATGACCATTTATGTTACAAAAAAAATGTCTGTATCTATTCATCAGCTTCCTCGCATTCATCACCCTCACAACCAAACCTCATCCATTTCTCCTTCACTTGATCACAAGGAAACTTCTTTTTACCGAGGCTATAAAATAGAAGGTGAATGGTGACAGAGCTGTGTAAATGTCGTTACAAATGTTAACTGATAAGAAATGAATTAAGATTAATGTTTCACCTTTCATTTACAATGTTATGCACATGACAGAGCTGTCACTCCCCGCAACGGCGGCGTGACCGATTCCCGCCGCAGGCACGTGCTTCGCACGCACTGCAAGACTTACTGCTGGGCCACAAGTCAATATGCCATGTTTTATCATACTAGGTACCATGCAATTGACAAGCAGCAGTCCCAAAACCTAAGTTGAGGTTATGCTTGTATTTGTGCAAAACAAAATTTTGACGGAGTTTCTCATGTAAGTATTGGCATCCAGCCATAAAGGCAATCTTTCACACAGTTTATCAAGTTTTCCCCAACCCAAGCCCATCAAGCAATAGTCAGTAAACTTATCAACTTAAATTCACACACATACAAGCATATACACAATCAACAAGCAACAACACACAAGTACACAAAACATAGCATCACATAATGTACATGGCTTATTTCTCCAACTCTTCAGTCCATGCCTTCAAAACCTGGAACCCATGAAAATATGGTACGGTGAGAGATGAAACCATTTCCCAGTGCGGTATTTAGTTCCAGCCACGCATGAACCCAAAGTATCATGTTGCGGAACTAAATACACATTGTTTATATATAGAACATAGTTTGCATTTTAACAAAGCTTAATCATAAAATAGTTAACAATCTGTGCTATGCATTGCAAGGCCAGCTAGTAAAATTATCCGAATTCTACCATTTCAATTACAATACAAAAGCCGGCACTTGTTTGGACACCTATCCATGCACATTACTAGGCTGGTTACCAATTAGCCAAGTCATTGCCTTTCCATCAATACAAACAAATAGTACTCAATTGCTGAGAACATTTACCCCCTCATAGTCATGAGTCCCGGAACATAAGCGCTTATCTCACGGCCCTTGGAAAGACGGTCGCGACTCCGCTTTCCAAAGATGTAAATGCCATTCATCACACAATTAGCACAGCCATACCACATATCACAATTCAGCCACAACAATATAAACCATTCAATATGCATGTCATTAGATAACAATCCATCCTATGCACAGTCATGTAATATATATATAATATAACAATTCATACATGCAGCTACATGCTAAGTCATGCAAAAGCAACAAGCAACATGCATAATATACTTTAAGTTTAGCAAACAACAAGAGTTAGGGTCCAGGTGAAATCCGCACCTTAACCTTACACCTTTTTACCCGTCGCTTACTACTACCATTGCCCCGCTTCACCGCTCGGTTCCACCGCTTCGGTCTGCTCAAAGTCTGGTTCAAGCAACAAAACCTAAGTCTCAGTTATACTCAATACTAGCCTATAACTCATGCCATTACGTGGTAAAGGCACCAAACATTACATTGCTGCGTGACTGGTTTGCGAGTGTTTGCAACACTGCTTCATGGTTTGTTCGCCGACCAACACCAGACCTATGGTGCTCATTAGCACATGGTAAGTTAGGGACTTAGAGTGCACCAACAAGACTATGCAATGCACCATAATCATCATCCCTAAGGTCTGTTTGAGTCATGAAAACTAGCCGCTATACACAACTCATGCACCGTCATGAACTTCTCAGCCTGTTTTGGGTAAACCAGGGCCAAAATCATGCATGCAACCTTATTCTTTACCTTCCCAACTATCCAGCTATGTCCCAAGCACTATTTTTCACTGTCTAACACCACAAAAATGAGCTTTACTGGTCTGTTTTGGCAAGGAACAGAGCAATTTCGAGTTTAGCAAGAAGAGGGGCATAATGGTCCACAAAATTGGGCCAGAGAGAGAAGTTAAGAGGTGGGGACCAGGTGTCAGCAAACCACTCTCTCCCTGGCCAAGTGACTAAGCAGCTTGGTGTCATGCAGCTATTGGGGCTGGTCAAACCAGGTTGGACTGCCCCTTGGCCAGCTCCAAGGATCACCACTGGACAACTCCAGTACCCACCGCCAAACATGCCTAAGTACATAAATCATGATTGGGCAGCTACGTTAACCACCGCACACGCAGACCGGCCGTAACCGTCATGCGTTACAACATAATTTGGCCATTATTTTGGTCATAGTTTGGATCATCAAACTATTCAATTTTACCACGCAATAATTTAATTCAGTTTGGCATACATGATGCAATAAACACACATAGTCTGATTGTAAGGCAACCGTTATCATAGCGGGACTTATATCGTTTTCAACCACGCTTTACATGATTGCACTAATGTCTGGACAGGGACGGGGGTACAATTACATGGGTCTCTGGTCAGTCAAGATCTCAAACATCACCACCTCCCTAATAGACAGGATGCAAATTGGAGCAACATATAGTACAGTATTTACCAACCCCTGAATTTCCCCCACGCTCTAAGACTTGGTTGCATGGTGTTTACAAGACAGGGACACCGTCAGACAGCCGTATCTCATAAGAGCCAATGAGAAAATTCTTCTTCGACCCTGCTTGCACAGGATTCTCCCTGAGACAAAGTTCAAACAAATCTCTCAAAAATTCATTTAATTAGTAATATACACTTTTGTGGTCATCACTTGAAAGTATTGGCTTCACTCCCGTTCTGTAAGTAGTTAATTTGACGGTCCAGGGCTGATCTAGTCCGCCCATTTCAGATCAGACTCTGCATGTCCATTGTGACTTTTATATTTCAATTTGAGCAGAATTGACAAGCTATGTATGATTATTCAGTCCTACCCAATTTCCACCGCGAATCTAAGATGAATCATCCTGATGTATTTTGATCCATCCAATTAATTCATCCCATTGGAGAAGATTCTAACCCATCAAATAACAGGATAATAGGGAAACAAACCTTAAAATTTCCTTGAAATGATCTGCACACTCTCGACAAGGGTGGATCCTTGATATTATATGCATCTGTAGAAATAAACTACAAAGAGATGGTTATGTGTATTTAATTAGAAGCGGATATGTCAAGTTATTATATGCATCCTCTTCTTTCTCTCTTTTTTTTTCTTTGTTCTTTTCCTACAATAATGGAACTTTGAATCCAAATTATAGAAGAGAAATTTATCTTTATAATCATATCCGAGTTGAAGAGAAAACACACATACCAGCTCAGTCACATCACACTCACGTTACACTGTTGGCTCATATGGATACTGAAATAAGACAAAAAGTATTCTCTAAGGCTCCGTTTAGATGCGTTGAGAATAAGGTAGGAAGAAGGAAGAAGGGAAGAAATTTATTGGGAAGGGATAAATTTATTGGGAAGTGTGTAACTTTTGTGAAGAGTTTGGATGGTTAGAAATAAATTTATTGGTAAAAAGTGGTTATTCCTTATTGTCGCGGCTTTTTCGTCATCCCTCGAAGAATGGAATTGGGTTTCCTCGAGAAATGGGAACATAGCTTTGGATTCACCCCCCTTAAGGTTCAATCTCCGTTCGGGTATCTCTTAACGACAAGAGAACCAAAACATGAGTCGCTTCTTAAAGAGGTTTGTTGATTTCGTGGGTCCTTTCTTTCCAGTAGGCGCAAGCACCTACTGTTAATTACCCCGTGATCACTCACAAGAACCTCTGATTAAGGGATCTGAAGAATTTTATGTAAAGGCTAGGAGGAATCATTTGTTTGGTGTTTATTTTAATTCTTTTGGTTTAGACCGGACTCGATTGGTGTACCAAACCTAATTGACGGGACCCAATTGAGAACGTTCTAATATGCTAAAAAGTTTTCGTTATTGAAGTGGAGAGGTTTCGGTCTTGATTTCAAGTTTCGTGTTTTGACTTTTAATTTCTTAAGTTTCTCTTTGGGTTTTACAATTTTAACAATTTTATTTTATTTTATTTTTAATTTTAGACTTTTGAAATATCTTTTTATATTTTTAGTTATGTTTGTGTTTGAAAATACTTAATATCAAATATATTTCTTTTAAAATCTCAATATCTATTTTTTGAAAACTTGTCAAGAGAGCTTCATTAAGTTTTAAAGTCATTTTGGAATTTTACAAAATTTATTTAATATCATTTTTGAGTTTTATAAAATCTATTTAATATTGAAAAATACTTCAAAAAAATAGAAAAGACCAATAATTTGACAGATTTTTGTATCAAAATATCAGTGGATTTGGTTTATTTGGATTTTTAGGATTTTATGGATATTTTATTTGTATTTTTCTGAGTTTCCTACTATTTTTAATGAATTTTTGAAGTTTCTGCTTATTTGGAAATTCATGATTGGTCCACGTCATCGGAGAAAGTCGAGTTGGCAGCCAACTGGTCCTGACGTGGTATTGACGTGGTATTTATTTATTTTTATTTATTTTATTTTTCTGACAGTGGGCCCTACATGTCAAATAAGTTTTTAATCTCAGAATTTTCATGTAACGAGTCACTGTCTTGTCAGTGACCCGCCACAAGTCAATTGGCCACAGAAGATCCGGAACCCTGCGGGTTTAAACCCGTCTCCTCCAACGGAAGAGGGTTTTTATTCGTTTTGGTCCCTGGTTTTTCGCCGGTCAGATTACGGCTGCTCCGATCGTCATTTCGTTTGAGGGTTGTCTTGTTAGAATTGTGAAGGTTAGGAGATCACAACGATACAATCAATTGGAGTTATGGAGCCTCGTGCTTCCTTGTGGAACTTGAGAGAGATAGGGCCGCCATTAATGGTGTTCGAACCTTCGCACCTCCCTTTCTTTGCCAGAAGTAGGTGGACGTTATCCATGGATGTATGTAGAAGATAGCGGTGATGTCTATTTGTCGTGAAGTAGCTTAGAGAGAGGTGATCTCGACTGAGGTGGCTCGGCCTCAATTAGGTCTAAACTGAGCTCAGTTGGTGGGGCCCACAGAGAGACTTTCTTGTGCCAGCAACGAATTGGGGAGAATCAGGGGGTCAAACTTGACTTGTCCATGTCTTTGTTTCGACTTGAGGCATCACAATTTGGTGCGAGAGGGATTGAGGCAGAAGGGACAGTTTTATTCCATTTTTTGTTTTGCATGCAAGTCAAGTTACAGTGAATGTGTTTGATTCAATGTTCATTCTAGGTTAGTTTAGGTTTGTTTTGTATGTTTAAATCAGTACAGAGCATAAGAGTAGAGCTTTTACCACTTGTTACCATTTTCACTTTTTTTTTATTTAGACAATATTGCCACTGTTTTGATGCTTTCTCATTTGAGTTACTTTAATTGCAGGAAAATTATTTACAGAGATCATAATTTGCTTAGAAGATGCACTTGGACTTCCTTTACAAAAATATATATGTTTATTTGTGTAATTATAGCCTCTTATGCTTGTGTGCAACTTAAAGATCTTGAAGATTTGTAAACAAAACTCCTTGATGCATCTATAAACTTTTTATGTATATCCTTTTCCAGGGAAGCCCAAGATTCCTAGAAAATATTTTTGTTGTCTTTATTAATTCATATAAAATTGCATGAAATTCCAAAAATAGCAAAACTTATTCCCTGCTGCCCAGTAAGTCTCACACTTATTATCCATATCTATTTTTGTGTTTTTATGCAAATAAAACCTTTTATTTTCATTTATTTCATTTCTGGCCAGATTTTGTGTTGCGCCTATTTTCTCATCAGAGCATGGCACAACTTAATTTAGTGTGTACTCAATTAAATACATAACAAGCATGCTCATCATATATTTAATCCAAGTAAACACTTCTCAACTAAGGACCCCAAAGCTGGGCTAAGGAGTAGCTTAGATGAGTTCATCCCGATTACATTCTTCATACGCTGCGCGCAGTCAGATTGTAATTGGGGCAATTGATTACATTTCATACTTCATTGGATTGATCTTCTCATGCGCTAGGCGCAATTGAAGCTCAACCCAGATTTTTCTATTTTAAATCTCAAGCAAACAATACTACAAGAACTAAATCCAGATCTTCAATTGCTCAAAACAACTTCTTTGATTCACACAGGAATGAATTACAAGCGGTCACTCTTTAATTTCACCTTTCTTTCTCTCTATTCCTTATTGTTCGATGAAATGTCTCTTACAATTTCGCTCAAAACTCTCTCAATTCAATACAGAAATTGTATTCTAAGCCTAGTCTCACTTTGCCCCCCTTTTCTCTCTTTTCTCTGTGCCTTCAATTGGGTTTATATAAGATGGGGATTATGTTAGGAAACTGCTCAATTTTAATTTTGTGACTAATTACCCTTAATTAATCCAATTAAAACACAAGAGCAAGAGGATCTAGTGCAAAAGCTAATTCGACACAAAGAGATAGGTGGAAATTATACCTCCCGCGAAATCGTATTCGCGGGGCTCGATCCTACGGCATAGGAATCGATGGGGTGCTCTCCTTCTTCTCCAAATCGCCTCGAGTCCACCTAGAGATTAACCAAGGTCTAAATCGATTCGTGCTAGCGATTCGATTAGAACAAAGCTAATCCAAGGTATTCTCTCTTCTTCTTTAATTAACAATTTAATTAGTGGAGAGAATATTGCTCAACTCATGAGCTAAATGGAGAGAGAGAGGAGATGAGGGGCGCCGGCCAAGAGAGGGAGAAAGAGGGGGCGGCTAGGGTTAGGGAAGAGAGCTAGTCCAATTTTGCATCTATACATCTCTATATATAGTGCACAATCCCTACCTACCACCAACCATCTATTTACAAGAATGCCACTCTTACCTACCACTAGGGCCGGCCACATTATGGGCTCATATGGGCCTCCCATCTCATTTAATTAGGCCTCTAATTCATATAATTAGAAGCTACTCCAAATGCTCTTCAATTGGGCTATACATTTAATACATAAATATTGGCCCAATAAATTAATATAACTATTTATATTAAATTGAGTTGAACTTAAATAATTATTAACCAATTAATAATTATTCTAGGATTAGCTAATACATTAATTTATTTCAATATGATCCATTTGACTTAATTAATTATAACGGTATATAATTAATTAATCATCTTATCATATTTCCGCAATACGAACTATTGCGAATAAATAAATAATGTATTGTCTTGGTCAAAACTCTATTTTGTGTGACCCTTTGAGGATTTATGCTAAGTTGGACATGGAATTAAATCGTTATTTAATTCCAATAATCATAAGCGGTATCTAGCAACACGTTATGATTCCCAATTCGCATAAATAGTGTACTGCTACAGTATTTAAATCCTGCATAAGAGAATAAATGTATTTCCCTATTTTGATTCTTATGTCACACGATATCATCGTATAATCCAAGATAGGAATGTGTCATTCTTGCAGATTATACGTTTCTTGATCTAGAGATAATTGTATAAAGTTGCATGCAAACAATCTATCTCCATCAAGGGGCCCAAACAGATATCGTCACTCACTAAGTGAATTAACGAGGGACATACGGTTTTCTTGATGATTAGCTTTTCCCCGCACAATTCAAGAGAACATAAATAAAGTCCGTATAGCAGCCCTTATCGGGAATCAGCGGTAGACGATATTTATTGAACCTATCCTCATGTGGAAAAGATAAACATCTCAAACTTAGAACCAAAATCATAACGAAATAAACAATGACACATAACACAATCCATATGTTTATTTCGATGGGTCAAGTCCTGTGCTATGTTCCATAACATACACATATGCAATTAAGTTGGTAACTCTTTACCTATGATTAGTAGAACTTAATCATCACTTAACTTGCATACTAATCTTATATGATAATTAATGTTCCTTGTTAATTATCAAGATTATGGACCGTTTAGATTTATTATTGTCATTCTAAAAAATGATCAACAGAGATCTACTATTCAGATCCTCAACCTGAATGATCTGTCAATAATAAACCTAGGAACAGATGATAAAATCTCATCCAAAACATAAACTAATAATTAAGTCATTAAATTATTGACTTCTAGGACATAACTCCAACAGATTAGGGTTTTCGTTCAAAGCCGTGCCATTTCCTCACCATCTGATTTCCATCCAGGAGTACAGAATCAGCTGCGCTAGGGTTTGAGTTTTGCAAAACCATGGGCAAGGTTGATGGTTTCGCGTCTGAGGCTGAGGAGAAGGCCACGTCGACGATTCTCTTTGTTTCACCCGGCATCCGCGCGGTAACTCGCGATTTTCATCTCCAAATCTTTTTAATGGGGGGGAGAAACGTCTGACAAGGGGGCCCTGCTGGTCAGTTTTAATAAGAGAGGATGAGACGGGTGAGTTCGGCTCATGGTGCACCAATCAATTCCCTTTTTAAACTTCCAACACGGTCTACAAAAGGTGGGTTCATTCAACTCTTCAACAGATGGGAAATTTTCTCTCCCCTGGGCAGCGACATGCTTGGCCCCCTCTGGATCCGCTGCAATCGTATGCACGCGCCATTTTCATCAATTTTTCTGAGAATTTCATTTGATTTTCTTTTAAAAATCATTTATTTATTTGGCTGTCCAACCAAAATAAATTATTTGGGGGCCTTCCCTTAGGTATTTTTGAATGAAATTTTATGGGTAACCTTAGAAACATATGAGGAATTTAATGGTTCAACTGGTTTTAGTAACTTCCTCATAGAATTATTTTGGTAATTTTGTGAAGTTTTTGGGTTTGTTTGCAAATTTTGGAGTTTGTGTGGGCATTTCTAGGATTTAAAAATTATGATAATTCATCATAATTCTTAAGGAATTTGTGGGTATTTTTTGGTGATTTTTGGAGTTTGTTTGGTATTTTTCGCAATTTGATTTTGATTTTTGGCAATTTGGGAATTTGGTTTTCGCTGTTTGACTTTTGATTTTCGCAATTTGGTTTTGATTTATTTGGTTTTGAGGGTTTAATTTTAGGGACAACACTTATTCCCTATTCCAGAAAGAAGCCATCCAAACGAAGCCTAAGTATTCACATTGAAAAAGTAACTTTTTATAATGTATTTTTCCAAAATTTGATATACCAAGCGATTTGCATATTCAGATAACCAGTCGCAGAAATTATAAAGTTTGGGGTGAATACCATACACACATAATATATGTATACATTAATATAGAATAGACTCTATATATGTATTTGAAGGTTTTTGTCGGTCCTTGACCTATATGCACATCTATCATATAACCATGCATAGAATTTAGATGTACCGCAGCGGAAGTTGATCGTTTGCCTAGATTCGTCTCAAAGCTTTGCTGTAACCTCTTGCTTGCGCTTCAAGTCTTTTTCCGTACACAACTGGTACACCACAACCTCAGACAAGGGCTTGGCGTTACCCTCCACGAATCCAAGTGCCGGTTGACTCGTGCGTGTGCTTCCTATTGCTTGGATGGCGTTACCCTCCACGAATCCAAGTGCCGGTTGACTCGTGCGTGTGCTTCCTATTGCTCTCCAAGCAATAGGATGGCTCCTCCCTCTTTCTGATCTCTCTCTGGACTCTCTAGGATGGTGGTTATCTCAAAAGACACGAGTTCCAACCTTAGAGACGCTTCAGAAGAGAGGGGTATAAATAGCCAGCCTGGAAACAGACCTTTCAGATTTATAACTGTTGTCTGGAACGGTCCGGTCCAGAGTTGGACCGGGCCGTCCCGACTGGTTGGACCGGGCCGTTCCAGTGTTGGACCAGGCCGTCCCAACCACAACGAGACTGTTGGTTTGCCCAGCAAACCAGTCCGTTCCAAAAGTTGGACAGGGCCGTCCCAAAATTGGACCGGACCGTTCCAACCATAACAACATGGCTCCACACACTTTTTCTAACAGTATTTTATGATGTTATCATGTAGTCTGAGCTCTACCGCCAGTCTGCCACTGAACCATCGGCCATGGCTTTTCTTATTCATTAATTATTTAGGATGGTGACTGAATGTTTTGCAAGTCACACTTACCACCTATATATAACATACTTCTTCAGAAGATTATCAGCTTTAACTTTCTGGTGGTTTATGTACAACTCACATGTATAAAACACCAATAAAGAGAGATAAAATAAAAAAAACCTGAGCAGCTATCATGTGAAGCAAAGCCCAAGTTGCTCGACCAAGCTCTTCTTTAGTTACAGATGGTGACTTCCACTTTAGATCAGAAAATGACATTAGATTAAAGTAAAAACAAACATTCACAATTATAACATGATTACATGAAATTAAACTGTAGAAGATAGATACCTCCTTGGGCTCCAAAACAGGTTGAGAAGTGCCATTTTTTGGTAGGTGCCATGAATCATGCGATTGAGCGTCCCAAATGTGTGCGTCCTTTTTGGATCCGAGAAGATGGGAGTTGATTTCTAAGAACTTGTAAATTGTAATCGTATCGCCGCCATAAGGCCTCGAATTGCTTGTTTAAGAGCGGCGAGCGAGCGGTGCTAGTATTGGGTTTAGTCTCGGCCCATTAACTAATTGTCAATTTGGATAACCCGAAAAGGAGCTTAGTGAAATTTTCCTAAATATGGACCTAGTTCATTTAAGACTATCTAGTGGGCCTATTGTTAACAACTTCTTTTTTTGTAGTTTAGTATTTGCCGAAAAAATTAATACTAACGTTACTGTTCATATTAATTTTGATAATAACAGAAAAAAAATCAAAATTTTAATACTAACGTTGCTGGATCGTCATCCCAGTTGACGAAAGCCCAATACCCTTGGATCGTCATCCCAGTTGACGATCCAAGCTTGGATCGTCATCCCAGTTGACGATCCAAGCTTGGATCGTCATCCGAAATGACGATCCAACGATCCAACGAAAAAACACATATTAAAAAAAGATTTTGAAATTTTTTTGGTTTGGATCGTCATCCCAAATGACGATCCAAACCAAAAAATTTCAAATTCTTTTTTTTAATGCAAATTTTACATTTTAGTCCCCAAAGTTTTTATTATTACAAAATATATAATTTATAATTAAAAATTAAACATAATTAAAACATCTATTATATTTTATTTACACATCGTGCGTGCCGTGTCATGTCGTGTCAAACACGATCGTGTTAGATTTGTGTTGAGGTGTCGTGTTAATTCGTGTTCGTGTCGTGTTGCGTGTCGAATCGTGTCGTGTTGAATCGTGTCAAACTTTCTAATGTCCCAACAAGACACGATTATGACACAACACGATAACATGATCGTGTCGTGCCAATTTTGTATTCGTGTCGTGTCGTGTCAACACACACATTGTGTCGTGCCAACACGATCTTGTCGTGTTATTTTGGAGAACATTAAAAAAATAATGTATTAATCGATGATTGTTCCAATAATTTGAATACAAATTGTTTATGGCAAAAATAAGTAAATTGTAAATTGTGTGCATTTTCATAAGTGAAATAATTTTAGAATAAAAAGATGTTCAATTCAAAAAGTGATCTAAAAAAATTGCAAGTTTTGTGCTTTGCAAATCTATCTAATATGTTAAAGTGGTTTGTCAAATTTATCTTTATCAAAAATTTTATTTTTGTGCAATATGTTTTTACAAAATCATGAAATTCAAATTTAATTTAGTACATTACGAATTAATTATTAAATCATGTTAAATATTTTTTAATTTATGAAATATTTATTTATTATGACGATCCGGTCAATTTATTTATGAATAGATGTTCAATTTATTTATGACGATTCGGTCAATTTATTTAACGAAGCAAATTTGTACGAAGAACCCAACCAAATATATTGGTCACTCTGTTTTTATTTTTAGTGCTGTATTTAAATATATTGGTCACTCTGTTTTTATTTTTAGTGCTGTATTTATTATTTCATTTATAGTCCCTGTAAATACAAACTTTTTTTTAATACAAGTTTTGGCAAAAGCCAGTTTTCGAAAAAGACAAAGAAAAACTTATGAGCTGACGTTGATACCACAAAAAATCAATAAATCAATGATACACATTTTTTATAATTAAAACTTATGAGCTGACGCACATATATAATTAAAATTTATTATTATATATTTAATACATAATAATATGTGCGTGTTGGCACGACACGATGTGCGTGTTGACACGACACGACGCGACACGACACGAATACAAAATTGGCACGACACGACATGTCATGTCATAATCGTGTCTTGTTGGGACATTAGAAAGTTTGACACGATTCAACACGACACGATTCGACACGCAACACGACACGAACACGAATTAACACGACACCTCAACACAAATCTAATTATTAATGTTGATTATTTAAGCAAAATTAATAATTTATTTTCAATTTATAATACCACATCATATTATTTACCATCATTTAAATCATAATATTGTTCTAATTTAATTATTATTTTTTATAAAAAATATTAATAAAAACTTTAAACTTAATTACATAATAAATTATAACGTTTAGTAATTTTTTTCTTAATTTTTATTTTTAATTAAAAAAATAATAAAATAATCTGACACGATTTGACACGACTAACACAACGTTTCAACACGACACGACACGATCGTGTCAGTCGTGTCGTGTTATAATGCGTGTCATGTTGACTCTTCTCACCACTAAGCACGACACGACACGGTTAAAAAAGTAGTTCGTGTCAACATGACACGAGACTCTAACACGATCGTGTTTGACACGACATGACACGGCACGCACGATGTGTAAATAAAATATAATAGATGTTTTAATTATGTTTAATTTTTAATTATAAATTATATATTTTGTAATAATAAAAACTTTGGGGACTAAAATGTAAAATTTGCATTGAAAAAAGAATTTGAAATTTTTTGGTTTGGATCGTCATTTGGGATGACGATCCAAACCAAAAAAATTTCAAAATCTTTTTTTAATATGTGTTTTTTCGTTGGATCGTTGGATCGTCATTTCGGATGACGATCCAAGCTTGGATCGTCAACTGGGATGACGATCCAAGGGTATTGGGCTTTCGTCAACTGGGATGACGATCCAGCAACGTTAGTATTAAAATTTTGATTTTTTTTTTGTTATTATCAAAATTAATATGAACAGTAACGTTAGTATTAATTTTTTCGGTTAGTATTTGCTTGTTTTGTTGGACCAGAAATTACAAGTGGTCGAGTGTCATTGCTAATGCTAGATGTACCATCGTGCGTCGAACAGAGGGTGCCGCGTGAGCCTCGCGGGACTAGGAGGTGTCTGTTATATATATATTCAGTTTAATAACTAAATATGTTCAGTTTAATGATTAAACGTGTTCAGTTAAATGTGTCAATTTATGATTTTATTATATAGAATCGTGCGTCAGTCTTGGAGAGGGATGAGCTAGGGGCAGAGTCGAACAAATCTTTATTTACCTCATCTAATTTTTTCATATTTTATTTATCTGGTTCGTGACTCCTACGCTTGCCATCGCACCTATTAAAAAAATGAATATTTATATATAATAACCTGGACAATTGTACTTACTAAACTAAACATTTATACTTATCCAAATGAAAAATTTTGCTTATAACATTTTATATGTTTCACTGAAACTAACTGAACATTTATACTCAATTAACGAAAAATTTGTACTTACCCAACTGATCATTTGTACTTACTAAACTAAACTTTTATACTTAATAAAATGAACATTTTTGCTTATAACATTTATATTTTTTATTACAAATAACTGAACATTTATACTCAATTAACATAAAATTTGTACTTACCCAACTAATCATTTGTACTTACTAAAATAAACTTTTATACTTAATAAAATGAACATTTTTGCTTATAACATTTATATTTTTTTATTGAAACTAACTGAACATTTATACTCAATTAACAGAAAATTTGTACTTACCCTTCTGATCATTTGTGCTTACTAAACTAAACTTTTATACTTAATAAAATGAACATTTTTGCCTATAACATTTATATTTTTTATTGCAACTAACCGAACATTTATACTCAAATAATAGAATATTTGTACTTATTCAATTGAACATTTAGATAAGAAATAAGTGTGCTGGATGAGGGACCATCAAGCGCTCATTGAGGGGAGCGCCTCAACGATGGCGCATGATGGTAAATTCATCGATGGCGTTAATCAATTTCCTTGTTGGACTGCAGTCTCTAGGTATTCTATTTTGGACCTACAAAATTTGAAATAATATTAAATATTTATGAATTTCTAAAATATTACTAATCAAATTATGAATGAGACCAGTATTTCTAAATAATAATATGTTTCTCGAATAAATTGTGTAAGTTTTAGGATTTTATTATTTCTAAATAAGTAAATTCTGAATATGATACTTAATTTTATTTAGCAGAAAGAAGAATATAAATAAAGAAGAGATATAATAAAGTAGTTGAATCAAATTTCTTGAACGAAAAGGTTAAATATGTGATGAGATAATGACTTAATGAAGGGAGGTCTCATAACACGCTGAAGCAAACAAAATCTCCCCGTCTCTTTTTCTTCGCCAAAGAAATCTCACCGCTTCTCGTGTATTTCGGATCTTTTGTTCAACTTAAATGTTAAAACCAACTTTTTCTGGCCTTATTTGGATGGCTTTGGGTCAACTCAAGGACCCCAAATTGTAACATTGGCAACGTTTTGGGCTTCTGGCTAATTACAATATGAGAAACTGGTACAAACGATATGGTTCTTCGGTTTGTTGACGAAAAAAGTGGTACACTAAAATATATGCACGGATGCAGCATCATTATTCTTTTGAATTGCCTCGGCCTTATCGTGGTTGAAAGTGGAATTTATGGTCTAGAGACTTATATATGGCATCTTATGTGCTTTATCCTTTGATTTCTCAACAGTAGTAAAGATAAAATTTTGTATCCTCTTCATACGGTTACCACCCAGCTACTGATCATTTCTATTATTTCATATAAAAAATAAGAATAAAATATATACTTGGGTAGGTGGCGATTTTATGTTGCTGTTTCAATTAATAAGAGTGAAAAATGTTCAATACCTTAACCTAGCACTGATTTGGGCTTTTGAGATTGCCATAATAAAAGTAAGCCGTATGATATCTCACATCAGAGTCTGCAAAACATAAAAATTTTCCCCTTTATGGGCCTCCATGTACCGTTCACTCTTCCATCTGCATTAATGTTGGCAAAAAGAGGGCTAGTTTTGTAACGACTCCAAGAAGCAAGATGATTTAAAATTGAGAGTGCTACTAATAATTTGCTTGCTTCGTGGTAAATGTATGAATGATTTTCAATTAAAAGGGAACCAAAGTTGAGTAACTTGAATGGAGTTGATTAATGAACTATTCTTATCTTACAAGCAGAATACGAAATAAAGGTCTTGGAAGGAATAATTCAAACCAACAACTATCTTGATGCAAGAATTGACAAACTTCTGAAGATCATTATGAAGCTCAACGCAGACAACTACAAGGTACACTCTACCATATCACTAGTTAAGCCTTTTACACACAATCTTTGATCACCTACCTTTTTTTATTACAGTGGAAGTTTGAGTGGTAAATAGAGCACATACAGAGCAATTAGCTAAAATAATACTAAAACAAATGTGTAGCAGCATTTAGTTGTCCAATTATAGATACCGGTACGATTTGAATCCATATGTACATATGGATACAAACATGAGGGTTGATGGATAGTATAAGATGTGTTCAATTTTTGTAAAGGCCAAACCTTTTTATAATTCTTTTACTAATGGTAAGATAATTTTGGAGCTTAAACATTAATAATGTGCTAAACTTAACATCCTCATACTGCACCAACTGATTCCACGATTTTTTTTTCTATAGAACTATAAGGAAGTTATAGACCATAGACCTTATATCGAGGAAGTTATAGAGCATAGATATTACATTGAGAAGATTCAGAAAGATATATTGGATCTTGAGGAAGAAGTTTGGCTTGCAAGGAGTGCAGCTAGTTCCTGCATTTCACGCTGTTCTTAATTACAGTATTGTGTACTATCTGACTGAAATTTTTTCGACACGGTTCTGTGGTTGGTAACAAAAGGCATCTCGACTGCATTTTCTGAGTGAATTGCTTTTTAAGCGAAAATGGCCTGAATCCGGGCAAAAGTGAATTGTTGATAAAATACGATGTTAAAGTTTTCTTTATCTATACATTGAGAGTTTTCTAGTTTTTACTTGAACCCCGACAGTTTTTTGGGTAATCTAGATTAGAGTCCTACCTTCTCCAAAATTACCTACTAATATTTATCAGACATTACTGGTTTTCATTGGATGCTTCTTCCTTGAGCTGAGGAGCACGCTTTCTCTCTTTCTTGTTTTCTTCATTTCTTTCATTTTGTTGTAGAATTTTGTAATTAATCTTTTCTAATCTTTTTATTAATAAAGCTTGCTGTTGGCTACTGGCCAACCAGCCTTCGAAAAAAAAAATTATCCGATATTCATAATCTTTACTACTTATAAAAGCACCAGTCTAAAGGTCTATCCAATTTTGAGTCCAAAGGTGCAAACAATTGTTTACCCAATGCAATATGGACCGTCTATTTTTACGATTTAATCAGATCAGTGGTGTAGATTTACTGTTGAGATAAAAGAGTTAAACCTTTCGCTTAGACCTGTTAACATTCGCTGAGCGGAGTTGTTGTCGCTTAAATTAGCGCTACACAGGTTCGATCCTCCGTTCCCTTTTTTTTCTTTTCATTTTTGCATTAAAATCTCCGGCCGTAACAACTCCTCTCCCCCACAAATCGCGGCCAAAATGGAAAGACCAAACCCTAAGTTACCGCGTCTTCTTCGATATTTCACAGAAATTGGATCCGCCGCTCCCGTCAGATCAACTCATTTCTCTCTCGTGAAACTCATGGCCTTCTCTCCCCTGACGAGTTTTGGCCGCCACTCCTCTTCCCCTCCCCAATCCAACCATGGCCGCCGCTCTCCTCCGTTGTCTCTCTGCTGCACATCCTCTCTCCTCCGCGCCCCTGTCGGACTCAAATTTGAAGATCTGAGAAGACAATCAACTCCTTTCTCTTGATTTGTTTGCTTTTGGACACGCTAGCCCTCACAGAATTCTTCGTGCTTTCTTCTTCTGCATCCATCTGCTAGAGGTTTGCAGAGGTAAGACAATTTTGCATCTGACTTAATTACACTGGTACAATGTAATTTTGAGTAATATATTATCGATGCGGAATACAAATCATTTTTTCTCAAATCGCCTCTAAAACTTTTTAACATGCATCTAAAACATTTGTCTTATTGTTCTTTTTTTTTAATATAGTACTGTTCTACTTTCCGGATTTGATTTTCTATTTTTATGCATTTGACATAACTTTGGTCTAATCCATTTACTTTTGATTTTTTGATCGCCCTTCTTCTATTGTATTTTTGCAATTTGGTAGGCAACGAAATTTAATAAATGTTCGAGAGGAATCGCCATATTGCTGAGATGCATTAAGAGACTGTTTGGATTTCTTTGCTAGATTTGAAGGATCTGGTAGCCCTGATAGCCGAGCAGGTAATCAACCAATCTATCTCCTAATTAGTATTATTGTTGGTGTGCAATTAACCATTATTTTTTTGTTGCGTACTAGCTAGGAGTCAACTTCTTTGCTCTAAGAAGGAATTACAGAAATTCTTTATTGGTATTATTTGGAAAAAAAAAAGACATGCAGAGATTATAAAAGAAGTAATAAGAAGGGAAAAAGAACAAGGAATTATGTAGACGCATACATGAAGTTAAAGAAAGCAACTTCTTTTGGTTTACCATTAAATAAAAAAAAGTAGAGAAAACATCCAAATTGTGTGTTCCCTGTATAGTTTTAATAATCAGTGGGTAGATAGGGCCATAATTTTGGAGGGGTTAGAAAGAAGTTTTCAGACTGACTATATCATGAAGGTAAGTAAGCTCATGTTACAAATAACAAAGAAAAGTATTTCGACATTATTCAAATCTATATTTTTTATTATTAAATCTGAAGCCTCATATCCATTTAATGATTTTAATCAGATTATGGGGCTGGACTTATGGTGTTGATCCAATTGTTGTTTCTCAATTTTAGTTTAATTTTGAAGATAGAGATGACAAGGGGTAATGTGATAGAGGGTTCAAAATGGATAAAAATAAAAGGAGTTGCTTTCCCTATGCTCTTCAGGTTGGAACTGTTTTTAATTTATTTTCCATTAGAGGCGTTTCAATTGATTGAATCTTTGACAGTACATCAGGATGCTTGCAATTTTTTTCTCATTGAGAGTTGGCCTTAATCCATTATTAAAATTAGCATTTCCATAGCAAGTAAATGATGATTTCAATATGGTACTGCCTTGACTTTCAATTGGTTACTATTGCCTTAATTCCACTTTCTTTTTCTTAATTCACTGCTTTTAAGTTCAGTCATGATAAACAAACTATTCTTGAAATTCCTCTTTGTTTGTTGATTCTTTTATTTTATTTATAACTGAAAAATTGTTAATTTCACAAGCATATTATTAATTTCATGCATACTGCTTTCAAATTTGTGCATGCATATCAACCATTTTATTTATAGAAATGCAAATGACCATTCAAGTCAAAATCACTTCGGTGCATCTTATTCATTTAATCTGGAGTACTTTAATTTGAAGAAGTGTATAATCCTCAAAAATTGAACCTTCTATTTGTTTGTTGATTTTTCAGTTTTGTATTTTATTTGGACATGATGAAGGATTCATTGAGCTGAGAAGCTACAAATTCTTTCCAATACAGGTACATGAAAATCTGAGATTTTTTTTTAATTTGTGCATCATTTTGCATGATTGTTTGTGATTTTATATTAAGACACAAATGGACTATATCGAAATAAATAGTCAATTTTTTTCTACATTGACTATGTAGTAGATTGCATAGACAAATCAGAAATATGGTAGTATTTTTTTTTTCTGAATGTAAATCTTCAAATAAATTTGACGTTGATTGATATCATTGGGTTATGTTAAAATTAATTTTTGTCATAGGCAATTTTTATGTTTTGTAAACCGGCTCATAAAGTCTACTAAGAAAAAGGAATGGAATATCTCATTTAATTGGCCATATCACGTTGCCAACCATAGAATAATTCCTTTATATAACCCATGTATGTTTCATTTATTATATTTCCTTAGGTGCCCGATTATTTATGCGATATTTATTTAATGATTATAATTTGTTATGCTGTTTTATTTCCTACCATAGAGGCGGCACTTAATTAGATTAGTCAAGTCCACAAAGCAAATTCAGGTTTAGGAAAAATCTTGGACTATATATATATATTTGATATAAATAAAAATGTTATTAATTGGATTCTTCTTATTTAGAAATTCTTTCAATGTATTACCAAAATCACCATCATTAAATTATATTTGGCATTCAGCTTTAATGATATTTGTGTCCTTCCATTTGTGCCTCTCAATTAGAAGAGCTCTCTTTGTCACATCCAAATTCAATAAGACTGTCAAGTGATTTTGTAAAACAAGGTTTAACAATTCTCAAATAAGTGAACAGATGAATAGATGAATAATTGCACAAATGGAAATAGAAGCATGTTTCTCTTTGAGGGTAAAATGATCAAATTTCATATATTAAATTACAGTAAACTAAAGAATAAGCTAATTTTAATTGATTAAGTTGGTTATTTTATTTTAGTTTATTTTGTTCCTATGCACGTTACAATTTACTTTTTCTTAGGTTTACTCTGGTGCTATCAGTAGTGCTTTCTTACCAGTGAATGTGCTGTTGTCCTCGGGTATGCTTTCTTACCAGCTTTCAGGACAGAAAGCTGGTATAAAGAAGAATAGGGCAGCTAAGATCGTATAGGATATGCCTATACTACCGTGTAATCATAGAAAGGGTAATATTTCAAATTAGAAAACTCAACTTGGTTTGCTTCAGTATCATAGATAGATTCACTGGTGCCTTTTTTCTTCTATTATCTTCTCCTTGATTTTTTGTCTGCTACACCTGATTCCACTTCATAATTCAGTTTCAAGTTTCAAGCAAAATGACGAGCAATTTCACAAACTAGAACCAGCTCAATTTGGTCTCTGATGGCATCCAAGAAATGTCTTATAGGCTTCATGCACAAAGATGGTGGACCCGACATAACGGTTTCTCAAGTGCTTTCTTGATGCTGGAAATGTGCAGGGCAGGCTTTCTTCATCCTTGGCATGTGGTTAGTCGTTAACAAGAAACACTTGGAAATTTACTGGTGAGAAATATAAATTGACGTTTCATGTTTACTAGGCTTTTTCATGTTGAGTAAGTTAAATAGAATGACCCAAGAAGAAAAGAAAATCTTTATTTTTGTCTAAATCTAAATAGCAAGCAGGAAGTCAGTTCTTCTAAACCGTGTTCATTGAATTGTTTCATTGCTGGTCCATTGCTTCCTAATATGTATTAGTTTGTTCTATCTTCTTTTACTAATCATGTTTGTGGGAGAATAAAAAATGTCATGAGTAAATGAGCAAGTGAGGCTTGGCTTTTTACGTGCAAAACTTGATGTGTAGATACTAGATAGTAATTTGACATGGTATAAACTCAGGGGCTTATGCACAAAAAGAATAATGCTTGCATTTGAAAGTTCTCTGTTCAATATGACTTTTTTAATTAAAAGTAAGTTGCTGAAATTCAATTTCTCTGTTTGCCCAATTAAGCATTGCAATGGAAATTTACATGCAATGTCCTATTGTGGTAAAATAATGGATGACATTATTTGAGATTCCTTGTTTCAATTCCTGTCTCACGATCTCTAAGGGTTCTTTCACAAAATGTAAGAATTAGCTTGTCAAATTACAGTAAATTGGTAGATTGGTACTAGAAATTAAGTTGTAGCTAGAGTCCTAAAGAGAGAATAGCTTGGTACCTATATTTGTTATTGTGAAACAGTTAAACATGATTCATGGAGTTAACTATTAATTGCAAGTTTAACCATACAATGTCCTTAAATAACCCTTAAGGAAATAAATATGATGATGTGCATCATACTATCCTTTTTCATATGTTCAATTTCCATACTTAGTGTTAAAGATTTTGTTTCTGGGGGACAACTGTAGTTTGTATATAAGGAAGACTTAGTGTACACAAGCATAGTATACAATTTTGACTTTACTATGAGTGTAGATGAAGTACAAATAGATGATTTAAAATAATTCTCCGAGTTGTGTTAATAATAGAATAAATATGGTAAGCATATTTCAAGATTGAAACAGTACTATAGTTTGTATCCAGCTATATTATTGGAATTTTGATTTTATTCTAGATACTTGTGTCTATGTGTTTCTGTATCCATGACCATTTAATAAACATCTTTGTTGCGATTAACTAATGTTCGGAGCTATACAAGTAGTAATTTAAGTTTCAATAAAAAAACTTAGTTGTTTTGTAAAGATTTGCTCATACATTTGGATGGGCGTATATGCTAGTCATTTTAAGACGAACAAATGAAATAGCAATTAATATACCTCTACAGTTGTTAGTTTGCTATTTTTTACACATCAAATCTACCTTTCGGCAGTGGTAACTTGTTTATGACTGTCTCGGTGGCCCAAACATTTCATTCATTGTTGAGCTTGAGCCATTTTAATAATCATCTCTATATAGAGTTATAGACTGAGATTTCTCTTATCTTTTTTTTTTGACATCTATTTCTCTTCAACTTCAACTGATTGTTAAACAAATAGTAAATCAGAATAACCAATAATGCACCAAAAATTATTACTGAACACGAAGAGTGTAACAGAGATAAATGCACCATGCATTTATTATTGAACTTCTGATATAATGCATATATAGGCCTTGCTAGTAGCCAAAGATATTGCCAACCATGCACTGAGAATTTCACTATAAATTATCACCTCGAAAAATATACTCACTGACCTTGCTCTTTTTCAAGGAAGTTGTGAATTAACTAATTATAAAGTGCATATACATCATATTAATGAAGAATCCTTTACATTGTATCACAACCATTGCGGTAGGTTATAAAAAAGCTTTCCTTGACCCTTTAAGCCTGAAGCTATTCAATCCAAATACTAAAGATTGCTTATATTTTTAAAAACAACAAAGACTAACATAGCCTAGTTGCCCTCACTTCACACCAGTGTTTTCAATACCCTACCGCTTACCGGAAAATTTCGGTAATATCAGATATTGGAACGGTGGCTGAATTGGCAGTATTCGATATTTAGAGAGGAAATACCAGGAAATTTTCAGAAAAATACTGGGTTTCGGTCACTGACCAGTATGGATGCCGGTAGCGTATTGAAAACCATGCTTCACACAAAATTTAGAACCCAACATCAAAGTTCTCCATGAAATAATTTGGATTTCCCTGCAGAAAATCGGACTATTAGAAATACAAATAGGTATCCTGCATTATTTGTTCAGATGTAAACATGACTATCAGATGCAATTATAAAAGCATTGTTTAAAGCAATTTGCAAAAATTCTAAATAGTGCACGAACAAATAATAAATCAAAAGAAAGGTAGACTCATGAACTTCATGTGAAAGGAAATGAGGGAGAAATCACGAGGGAAAAAGATACGCTAAGTTTCCCTCAACTAATGATTTAGCGGACCCAACCATTCAGACTGAACTGCAATCTCTGGCGAAAAATAAGGGGATGACGTATATCATTGATTAGGGAATATTAGGCCCGTCAATACCAACGTTTACAAACGTTGTTCCGTTCTGTTCCATTCAAATCAAACGGAACGTTAAACGGAAGAGATTTCAGTTTCGTTTCTGAAAACGGAACAAAAACGTAATTGAACTTTATAAACATTAGTGAAACGAAAAACCGAATTCCGCTGAAATCAATGGTAAATGAAGGACGGAACATTAAACGAAATGTAAAACTATTTCGTTTGACGAAACGGAACGTTAAATGGAATAAATTTCAATTTAGTTGATTGGAACGGAACGAAAACGGAACATATGTGTTCTGCGTTCTGTTTCAATGTTTGACAGGTCTAGGGAATATGAATTGGATGACAGACAAATCAATGGATGACGTTATCATTTTATTTTCGGCATTAGACGTCCTATTTGTCTTGCTTCAATATGGTCCTGATCAAAACGGTAATTTTTTAACATGAAATGAAATTTCAGTAGAATTTTTTTTTTATCAAAATAGATGAATTTGATGTCATTTGATCTAAATTTTTATGTCATTGGACTCGATGAAATCTTGAAAAATCCCATTGAAATAAAATAAAATGAAATGAAATCCCGCCTAAAAATTATTTTGATCAAAATATCTTTTCCACATGGATCTTCTTTGGTTGGGCATACTTCATACTTCAGGACTATATTAGTCGGATACTCTTTTGGTTGACTCAAAGATACGCGTATCAGGTCTGTCGCACAAACACTTTGATCGCACACCATAAGGTCATTTGTCCTTACCTTTCTCATGAATAACTTACATTTCTCATGTGGGACTAACCGTACACTTCAAAACCGGACAAACAATTTGATCGTAGTGAGCCTTTGATGGGCTTTTAACGGATTTAACGAAAAAACTAGATAAGTTATTAATTAATGATGAAGTAACAAATAAAGGTATTATTTTAATCCAATTAATGAAGTAACAAATAAAGGTAACAATATATTTCAATGAAGGTATTGGATTAACATAGCTAGTAAATTTATTGACATTGGTTAACAAGTAATAAATATATTTCAATTTTCAGTGCAAATATTGGATTAACAATTATATAAATATATTATTTTACAAAATATATAAATAATTTTTTCTAATTATTTTATATATATTGTTGTATTCTAAGTTTGTGAAAAATTATGTATCCCCGCATCGGCACCGTATCCGATACGACACCCGTTCCTGCACCCTGCAACATAGCTTCATGATAACAGGCGCAAAACGTGCAGTGTCGGTGCGTACATATTTGTTAAACCTTGCTTGACAAACTTATGCTCCAGAAAAACTTAAGTTATGTAATTCAGGTAACTTTCTTATAATGTAATCTAGGTGTCAAAAGAATATAGATATAGGTAGAGTAGTCTAATAGTCCGAATTAAATTTCGAAAATTACCCATTTGTTATCTTGAATAGGTTATGAAGTCAAATTCACGTATTGTAATTAGCTTGATAAAGATTTATTTTAATTAATCTCTATGATTAATGCGTTCGTCTAAGCTCCATTAAGCATTCAGTCCTTCATGGGAAAACAGTATGAAAAAAGAAAAAAAAATGAATACGGAGAACCTAGCTAGTATTTTTAAGTCTTTTTACGGACTATCCAATAGCCAGTAATTAATGTGCAATTCTTTAAGAAGAGGGACTATCCAATATCATTTTGGTCACATTAATTATATAACACTTCAAAAACATGCATTTTTCTCCATCTTGTTAGGTGTAATTGGCGATTTGCATGAACAAGAGAGAAAAAGTTTATATATTCAGCACAATAGCTCTAGCTAGGGAATCAGTATAGCGGTTAAGTACCGAAATAACAATTATTTGTTTGAATTAGGGGGGGGGGGGGCTGATGGCATGCATGTACTACTTGTGTAAGAAAGCAGTACTCAGTGACATATATACAAGAGATTAATGAAAATGACAACTTAAGAAATTGGAGGAAATCATAATTCAATGATATTTTAAAGATATATAAAGTACGATATGGACATCTGATCATAGGATGTAAATGTTAAACCATAGTGCTATTATTCATAAATAAATGGGGGTCAACTAAGTTGCATCATGAATTCATGTTAGTAATAGTTTTATTCAATGTATACATTTAATTTATAACAGTCGTCTCTTATTCTAAACATGCAAGGAAAAGTTATTTCGATGCTCAAATCATATTGTATATGAATATTTAGCGCTTCTCGACAAGAGTAGAACTAAAGAATTTTCAAGTTTTTTTGTCATAATGATCAAAATGAAAGACATTTGCGAACCAGCAATATATAAATCACACACACACATGTATTTTATTCATAAAGTAAAAGGAATACAGAGATAGCGGCGATTCAAGTCTATGTGGTCCTCTATCACAACTAGTTCTAATCTCGCACGTTGCGCGATTCATTCCTATTTGAAAAATATTATGAAATGCTTTTGGTAATGAGTGTGGATATCTGAAAAATGTTATGAAATTCTTTTTGTAATGAGTGCAGATATACGATCAATTTTATTTTTCATATTTTTTTGAAAGCCTAAAAAAGTGGGGAAAAATTGTTAGATTTCCGAAAATTTTCTGGCCATAGATGTAAATAAATAAGATAATAATTTAAGAGCTAAAGGCATTTTTTAATTCAAATAAATAAAATAATATGCTATATGAAAATTAGTAAAAAGAACTGAAAGTCAAAAAACGAAAATTTTGTGTCATTGGGTTGTATATAATTTTTATAGGCATGTAAATAAAATCTGGTATATAAATGAATTTATAAAGTCCATCAAATAAGGATAAAAAAATGCATTCTTTTTAAAACGGAAAAACGGAGATAGTCCATTTGTCAGAAAGAATGTAGAGCAAATCTAGTGAATTTGTTTCGTATAAATATGGATACATCCCAAGTTCCACAATTAATTAATTAACCTTTCCGCAGTAAAAATCTACACCAGTGGGACACTGGGACCCCATTCATTAAACGTTCGGATCCAGTGCGGTCATTTGACGCGTCATTCTAACCAAATCACACAAAATCCACGGAAAGATCTCACGGAGCACAGAATCGGCGCTTTGCGCAAGAAAACCCAAGTCGGTGTTAAGTGTAACCTTCTCGGTAGTTTCGTAATCCGACCGTTAGAGATTTTAACACTCTACTAACCCAGCAATTAATACACCAACACACCATTTCCGATGGAAACTAAACTCGAAAGAAAGAAAGCGTGTCTCAAAAAAAAAAAAAAAGGAAAGAAAGAAAGAAAGAAAGAAAGAAAGCGAGCGAGAGAAAAACCTAGTGAGCGGAGAGAGGCGGCTGACGCGAGCTTAGTTGATCCGAGCCATGGCGGCGGTGGTAGCGCACCGATCGATGCTACGACTCTTCTCCACTTCCCCCTCCTCTCCTTCGCCTTCGCCTTCTCCTTCTTCTTCTTCTTCTTCTACCATTGGCCCAATAGAGAGGGCGAAGTGAGAGCAGATCAACAGATTGAGACAAGGCGTCTGGGTCAGTGCAGATCGATGAGACTCACGACTTCTCAGCGCCACGATTCTTCAATTTTACCAAGGAAGAGGCGCAAGAGGAGATTGGAAGAGCGGAGATCTGGTTTGAGATCGACAGAGAAAGAGGAAGCGACTCTAACCCTAGAAGCACACTCTCCGACAGGTTCGCTTTCTCTTCCTCTGATTTTGGTTAAACCCTACAAGCATGGCGTATTTCTAACCCTAGAAGCACAACGAATTTTTCCTTTTTCTTTCGCTTTGTCTGCGGTTCTGCCTGGTCTATTGCTGCTGCTTGCCAAGGTATTTTTGCCTTTCGACCATTTTTTTTTTCTTTTCCCTGCTTCTTTGTTTGGTTGTGGGACTGTATTGTTCTTTTGTTTTGGTTGTGCTAAGCCTGTTTGTTCTGTTTCTCCTTCCTCTCTTCATCTCTCTGATTTGATTTCTGAAGGAAACCCTAAGTAGTTGTCTGTGTTGGACTGTAGCGATTGGGGAGAGAGAGAGAGCGCAATCGACGGCCAGGGCTTCTCTTCTTCTTTTGTTCTCAGGTATGGTTCTTTCTGCCTTTTTCCTTTTATTCTCATGTTTTTTTTTGGCTTTGGCTAGCTATCAATGAGAATGATAGTTTCAACTTCTGCTGATCAAGCTCCAGCGCTGCAAATTTGACAAATTGCCTTTTCTCTTTCCTTTTTCTTTCTGTCGTTTCTCTTTGATTGTTGACAAATTTTGTTTATTTTCAGGATTTGGTATGGAAGGGGAAAGAGGAAAAAAGATAGACACGAGAGATTAGGAGAACCGCTTGGAGCACAGTTAGCCCTTTATTTTTTTCCCCTCATTTTTCTGTATATTGTGTTGTGCAATAGGTGTTGACATACCGTACAGTATCTAACATTTCACCCCAATACATATTGAAATTTAGATATTGTCTGTATTCATTACTGTCATAATAAAGTTAGCTACATTATACTAAGATTCAAACTTCGGTGGTGACATTTCAGGTGTTTGACTGGTGGTTTTCTTTTTGGTGGAGTTCTTTTATATTCACATCTAAATCCATCTCATGTGCAGGACGGCACTTATAAAAAGCACGAAGGGATTCCCTCTCTTTTTGTAAGTTATAAATACTTCAATTAGTGATTCCATGTCTTAGTTTCTGACAATATGCCAATGAAGAATATCAGTTGGACTCTTACTGAGAGGCATATATATGCCAACCTGATTTAGGCTTATGCCACCTGTCAGAGTGGCCCCACAATATTAAATCTATAGATTTGGTTAAAAGTGCGCATTTGATTGAACATAGTTATCAAAAAGGGAAATTCTACCAAAATTACGGCTGCTAATAAAATTTAGATAGCTTACATTTTTCTATTTGAAAGATACAGGACTTCAGCATGGAAGTGGGGTGAGACCTGTGCATAATTTGATTTTTGAGCTTAGTTTTCTAGTGAATAAAGTGCACTAAGGGAAGACATGTTGTACAAGGCAATTGTTGTTTGTTTTCACTTATTTAGCTAAGATGAGTTCCAGTCACACTAAACTGTACAGGCTAAGCTGTTCAACCTGTTTCAAGATGATATAATGAGCAAGTCTTATATATGTTAATGCTCTAAATATTATGTTTATTTGTTACCGTTTTTCGATTTTGTATAAGTGATATTAGCTTATTGTTATATCGGACCTTCACAGGATGAATTGTTTTGATTGCCACCTGACCCAAAAAAAAAAAACACAGGATGAATAACCAGGTGGAAAAATATCAGCATAAGCGCTTCAATTTTTTCCCTCATTTCGACTATATTTAGCTATTCAATGGCCTCTAATTATTTTTACTTTTTTTTCATTTTTCTCGGCAGCAAGTTGCGGATACACTACTCGGCTTTTGCATATTATGGACCTGGGTGTGAAAGCCTTAACAAGGGTACAAAGGTACTGTGGTCATGCATCTTTTATTTTTGTTCTTTAAAATTAAAATTAATACATACAAGGTAAAAAGACCTACATATTTAAGATATGTAATTTGGCAGAAAAAACATGTTTAATAAAGAATTTTGTGACATGTTATAACAATGGATCAGGTGAAAAAAAAAATCAAAGCAGATGCATCCATCTAGGTATGGTTTGTACAGCTTAATCTTGAAAGATGGCATGCGCATAAATTGTGGCTATGGTATATGAATGTATTTTTTTTCTATCATTTTGTTTTACAAGTATTTGTATATAAGCAATCTGAATTTTTATTACACAAAGAGAGCTAAATGGGGGTAATTCTAATTGAGTTAAATAAATACAAGAATCATCAAAAGTATTCTGTTCTTTGCCTGTGCCTATGTCCTCTACAGTTTTGTTCTTTTTCATGTTGAATGTCAGCTATTTGCTGTGTGTGATTCTGTTCTTTACCTTAGATATCGCAGTTTTGCTGTGGCCTGATTACAACTGTTGCATCCATGTTCTGTTTATTTTAATCTTATTTCGAGTCTGCTCGGCTCAGCGCCTCTGACAGTGTTCTTGGTTTTCTTAGTTCAAATCTGCTCAGCTCAGTACTTCTGACTTCACTGTTTTTTTTTTTTTTGCAGTTTTGTTGTGGCTGCCACTGGTATGGTTAGTTCCTCTTCTTTTGTGCTGTATTTTAGATGGAGATTTCATACAGTCAGTCACAAGAGGCATACATTGGTTTTTGTATATAGATAGTGCTCTTTTATGGAGCATTATTGTTTTCCAGTTTGAACACTACCAGCTCTTTGCTGTGGCAAATGTTATTTTTCAGTTTAGATGCCAGGGTTTTGGTATGGCCTGATTGCTGCAATTTCTTCTACCTTCTTCTCCTGGTGTATTTCCCCATCGCATCCTCATTTACTTTACCGAGAGAGAGAAAAAGAGAGACCAAGGGAAGGGCTGGAGTGACAGGGGCTGCGTTAGGCGAGCTTCGTTCGACACCATTGTTTGAAAGAAAAAGAAGCGGCAATTGTCGATCAAGCCAGGTTTTGTATTTCCTTCATTTCTTCTGAGCTTTTGCATTCTTCTTCTTCTTTGTTGTTTCTCCAGACTAGAAACTGAGCAGTTATGGCCTCTTGGTGCCTAGCGATCTCCATTCTTCTCTATCTATCTGTCAAGCTGGATTATGACCAGTTTAGGCCTGCAAGCTTATGTTTCTGAAAGCTTAGTTTCTCTATGCAATTTTGTAATTCCACTTGATTGACCTGATTTCTTTTACTTTTCATTCCCTTGTAGTTTCCACTGTTGGGTGTTTGGGGCTTTTCACAGTTACAATGCTTATGGTTCTTTGGCTTATACTTCCTCAGCTTATGAAGATGTGCACAGTTCTAGAAACAAAAGAGGATGCAGTGTTAAAGGTGTCACTTTCTCTATTATCAATTTTCTCATTTTTTTTTACTACAGTCAAAAAATGATATTGCAAAAAATGATCGACTTTAGGTACTGGCTCTTCTTATCATTTCTGATTTATTTAGGGGAAAAGTTCTATCTGCCGAATGGAAGAGAACAACTGTTATTTATGCATGAATGCGAAGCCGTTATTTCTGAATCTTCAGATTTTAGGTACTGCCTCCTATCCTCATTTCTCATTTATTTTTTGCTTGATGCTTCTGTTGATTTTTGTATAGCTTCTTATGTTTTTTTTTCTGAATTTTCATCTTTGCAATTATATATACTTCTGAATTTGATTTTGAGGGTTTAATTGGTGTCAAGGCAGCGGTATCTTAAACTCATCTAAGGTACCTTTACAGTCCCCCTAAGATTTTTCATAATTTTTCTAATTTTTTTTATTACATTAAACTGTAATTTTATTTCTTTATATCAACAAATTTGGATAATCCAAGATTCTGTATAATTACTGAGAATTATTTTCTAAAATGATATTAGGATCAAAATCTGAATCTAAATTTCGTATCCTCAATGCATTTTATGAACTACCTCTCCTTTGATTACTTTCGGGGGCTATTTGGACAGTCATAGCAATTGGGATGGAAATAGAGAGTTAATTTTGCAATTCACAAAGGATATTTATGGTTCCCATTGGTCCTATCATGTTGCATACTATTATCAGAATTTATACTTCTAATGAAAACGATGTAGTTTAGAATATTGAAATGCAATTTTCACATACCTATATTGTTTAATTCTTGATTATTGGTCCTACTAATTTGAAATAGAGCTTTGATCCTGATATGCTGTTGATGGAACATATATAACTTTTCGCATTTTCAATTTAGTGCAATAGAGAGGGTGAAGTGAGAGAAGATCAATAGATTGAGACAAAGCGTCTGGGTCAGTTCAGTGCAGATCAATGAGACACACGACTTCTCAGCGCCACGATTCTTCGATTTTACCAAGGAAGATGCGCAAGAGGAGAATAGAAGAGCGGAGATCTGGTATGAGATCGAGAGGGAAAGATTAATATTGTATCTTAAATTTTAATTAGGTTTCTTGGTACACTAATTCTTTTGACAATACATCTTGAACAGGGAAACAAATTTGTTTCTACGGCTGAGACGATAAAGCGATTTGAATCAGGAACAAGGGACCTGGGAATTTCTCAAGATTAGAAATTATTGCCTCATGTAAGTTTCTCACTCCCGAGACTTCATAATTTTCAAATGGCTGGTTTCTTTGTTTACTGCTAGCATGTGGAATCTTGTGGTTGAAGTGTGCTCATTAAAAATTTCGAAAAGATTTAAGAATATGATTGAAATCAAGTAAGTTCCAATATATGCCAGTAACCAGTCATTAAAAATTGGTTAGTTTCATTTTTGAAAACCTTAAAAAAAGAACTCATTCCTTTTTGACAATTTTTAAAATAACTGCAGATTCTTCATAAAAAGGTTGAAACCATTTCAACTTCTTTATCGAAGCCTCCTTTGACTACACCAAAACCGTTCCACTTTGCCATAGATGAATGCCTGGTTCCAGCTTCTTCATCGGTTCTAGATCAGATTGAAAAGATCTTTTTGGTTATATGTTTTTATTTAGAATTGATCATAATTGCTTTTATTTCCTGGCCTGATGTGTATATATATATTTTTTGCAGCTTTCTCTACATTCTGATACTTCATTCCACAGTCAAAAGCTTAACAGTACTGCTCCTGGCCTTACCATAGCCAACCAGTTCCATCTTCATACATATTATTAGTAAAAGTAAATTACAATGTAACTTTTTTTGGTTTTATCTACATTTGAAGGAGCTGTACTATGATATTTTAGGGGAGAGACCTTTAAAGAGGCTTTGTCCAGCTCTCACACGTAAGAAAGAGGAGGAGGAAGAGATGGCTGGAATTCCAAAGGCTACCCCATACCCACACACCCTGATTACATTGTGTTTGGAAATTACTTCAAACTTTGACCAGTCAGTTATTCAAAATATATACGGATTTGTAATTATGTGTGTAACATCTAGGTACCCCCAAAACCAGAGCTAGAGACTTGTTACATGCCTGAGGGTTTTCAACTCGAGAGTTTTGTCAGACATGAAGAAGAAATGCAAAAAGGGATGGAAGGGAAAGAAAGGATGGAGATGGAAGTAGCTCAGCGGAGGAAGGGCACAACCCGTTCTCACAGAGTATGGTTCAACTTGCTTTATCTTGTTATTATTTACCATTGTCAATTTTTTTGAACTCTTACTTGCACTCCTGATATATTACTTTTTGTGTTTTGAAAAGGGACCCTTTTACCAGTTCCTGCAAAGGAAAGAGAGCCACCGACAGTAGCGTAGAGCAAAAATCTATTTAAAGGCAAGAATTTGATAATAAGGTATCGATTCTCTATATATTCACTTAAGGAAGTACTTGTAAATTGGAGAGTACAAGACAAAGAATTAAAATAAGGTGTGTATCATTGACATTGATTAAGTATGTGCTGAACACTTGGCAACAATAAAGTCTGTATTGAACAGTTGGCGACCTGACAGGCTGACACTGAAATCTCCAGAAGAACTTTTTTTGGCAAGTAGTCTGTCAAGCTCAATATACTGGAAAAAAAACGTTGATAATCAGGAATCCATTAGTAATTTAAAATACCGAGGATAGGCCCTGATGAACAGTAAAAAAATCTGTTGTTACTTTAAGTTACCTAGGAAAAACCTTGATGAACGATCGAAAATCTGTTTTCAATTTAAATTACCATTGGGAAAAAATCTCAAGTCTGAACAATCTGGAATCCATCAATTTATGCAGTATGGTTTAACAAGAATTTTTGTTTCCAATTTTCAGATCAAGGAAAAAGAAGTTATGTACAAAAGGTTCAGAGAGGAGGCTGAGGCTGCCAAACAGGTATGTACTTTCGTGTTTGTAACTATATATGTACGTTCTTATTTTTATCTTGGGTTTGGTCAACAATATACATACTTTCTATTTTGTTAACAATTTATTTCTGTCAAAAAATTTCTATATTATCTCAAGATGGAGGAAGAGATGACACTGAAGCAGCAAAGACGGACTATGGTTGCTCGTGCAAGGCCTGTTTGGAAAACCCTTTGCCCCTCATAGGTGCATATTTTTTTGTTTTATGATTCAGTATGATAAAAATCTCATTGGTAGCTTCAGAGTGCGAGTTAGCTAGTTATTGGATGATTCTCCCATTGGAAACTAATACCCAGCATATTTTTTAGTTACCGGCAAATTACACCATGCTTTGTGACTAAAAAAATCATTATTTTTTTCTTTCCACGGCTTAGGGAAAAAAGAGAACGGTTAATTACCCGTGAGCGCAAATACCTAATAGATTGGTTATTATCAGCCAATATTTTATAAATGTTGAGAGTAAATTACAAATGTTCAAAATAATCGGTCTTAATTAGAATTTCAGTTGACATTTGCATGCTCATTTCAAGGCAAAATTGTTACCGTGCAAATAGGAACAGAAATTTAAACCAAACTTGAGTGTTTGTACTTGTAAATTGATTGAATCTGTTTGTGGCAGGTCTACCAAGGAAGGTACAAAACCCAAGTTGCCACACTTGCATGGGTAGACGAAAGGGGTCAGATAAGGAGACGAAAGACGCACACCTTCATTCGGCAACTGACTTGACTGAAATAACTTGTTAAACTTAACTGGTTGTTCAAGACAAATTTGAACAGTCATTGACTGATGCCACTTTGTATTTTGAATATGTGGTATATACTGGTCCAGGACCCTTGAGGTGACCACAGAAAAAGTGGATCATACGAGCTAAAATTATTGAACAAAGTCTAGCGTAATTCCTAAAAACATAAATAAAAGTAATAAAAATCTAGTTGTGCAAAGGCATAACATAATTAAGGATCCTTTTTAATCTAGATCATACACCAATAAGACAAAAAAAAAGCCCAATGGATTAAAACAGGGACTACCATTAAAATCACAAGATCTGCTGTGTCCTCATTTAAGAGTAATCACAAGAATATTTGCTCCATCCTCATTTATGAGTGAGAAGTGTTCCTTAATTTTATACTATTTGATGTTGTGGATTTACCTTTTTTTAATATTATCATTGTCTTTTTTATTTTCATTTGATGTCTGATCGATATTCATTGATAGATCTCAAAATGGGAAGCTGAAGAGCCCTAGGGCCCTTGACATGGCACAGGAGAATCAAGCAGTCAAAAGGCAAAAACTTGATGGAGGGGAGGACAAGATAGGTTAAAATATTATCTCATTACAAATGTGCCTTTTTTTTTTTGTCTTATGTCACCACTTTGAATAATTTTATGGTTTTGCTATTTTATTGTCGATATTAAATGTCAAACCAGTTGACTTGGTCCGCAAATGTACTGCTTGAAAGAGGACTCAGGATGTCTCTTCTTCACTCAAGGTGTGTAAAATCCTAGAAAACATTGATATTGTATCTTAAATTTAATTAGGTTTCTTGGTACACTAATTCTTTTGACAATACATCTTGAACAGGGAAACAAATTTGTTTCTGCGGCTGAGGCGATAAAGCGGTTTGAATCAGGAACAAGGGACCTGGGAATTTATCAAGATCAGAAATTATTGCCTCATGTAAGTTTCTCACTCCCGAGACTTCATAATTTTCAAATAGATGGTTTCTTTGTTTACTGCTGGCATGTGGAATCTTGTGGTGGAAGTGTGCTCATTAAAAATTTCGAAAAGATTTAAGAATATGATTGAAATCAAGTAAGTTCCAACATATGCCAGTAACCAGTCATTAAAAATTGGTTAGTTTCATTTTTGAAAATGGATGGTTTCTTTGTTTACTGTTGCATGTGGAATCTTGTGGTTGAAGTGGGCTCATTAAAAATTTCGAAAAGATTTAAGAATATGATTGAAATCAAGTAAGTTCCAATATATGCCAGTAACCAGTCATTAAAAATTGGTTAGTTTCATTTTTGAAAACCTTAAAAAAAGAACTCATTCATTTTTGACCATTTGTAAAATAACTGCAGATTCTTCATAAAATGGTTGAAACCATTTCAACTTCTTAATCGAAGCCTCCTTTGACTGCACCAAAACCGTTCCACTTTGCCATAGATGAATGCCTGGTTCCAGCTTCTTCATCGGTTCCACTTATATGTTTTTAATTAGAATTGATCATAATTGCTTATATTTCCTGGCGTGATGTGTATATATATATATATATATTTTGTAGCTTTCTCTACGTTTTAATACTTCATTCCACAGTCAAAAGCTTAGCAGTACTGCTCCTAGCCTTACCATAGCCAACCAGATCCATCTTGATACTTAGGTATATTATTAGTAAAAGTAAATGACAATGTAACTTTTTTTGGTTTTATCTACATTTGAAGGAGCTGTAATATGATATTTCAGGCGAGAGACCTTTAAAGAGGCTTTGTCCAGCACTCACACGTAAGAAAGAGGAGGAAGAGATGGCTGGAATTCCAAAGGCTACCCCATACCCGCACACCATGATTACATTGTGTTTGGAAATTACTTCAAACTTTGACCAGTCTGTTATTCAAGATATATACGAATTTGTAATTATGTGTGTAACATCCAGGTACCCCCAAAACCAGAGCCAGAGACTTGTTATATGCTTGAGGGTTTTCAACTCGAGAGTATTGTCAGACATGAAGAAGAAATGCAAAAAGAGATGGAAGAGAAAAAAAGGATGGAGAGGGAAGAGTCTCAGCAGAGGATTTGTAGGGCACAACCCGTTCTCCTAGAGTAAGGTTCAGCTTGCTTTATCTTGTTATTATTTAACATTGACATTTTTTTCTGAACTCTTACTTGCACTCCTGATATATTACTTTTTGTGTTTTGAAAAGGGACCCTTTTACCAGTTCCTGCAAAGGAACAAAAGCCACCGACAGGAGCGTAGAACAAAAATCTATTTAAAGGCAAGAATTTGATAATAAGGTATCGATTCTCTATATATTCACTTAAGGAAGTACTTGTAAATTGGAGAGTACAAGACGAAGAACTAAAATAAGGTGTGTATCATTGACATTGATGAAGTATGTGTTGAACATTTGGCTAGAATAAAGTCTGTATTGAACAGCAAGTAGACATAAAATTTCTCTTTTACTGGATTTAGGAATTCAATTTCAAATCTTCTGAAAGGACAAGCCGGCATGCAGACGCATCCTCTGAGACTTCCTCAGTGGCGGGGCTTCACTTTTCAAGTAAGAAATTACTTTCTTTTTCCTATGTTGTTCAAACTTTTATTAAGAAATTTACTTTCTTTTTCCTATGTTGTTCAAACTTTTGTAATAAAATTATATAAAACAAACTAATAGTTCTATTTTTGACAGAGTCAAAGCAAGCCCCTAAAACTAACTGAGCCTAGACCACCTCAACTTGAAACATCACTTCGAGCCTGGCCTCCAAAGTAATTTGAATTTTCATATTTTGTTACATACTTACATTTCTTGTTGATGATATCCGTCTAGAAAGCTCTGAAGATACTAATTGTCTTATTTGTAATGCCATGCTTGCAAATTCCCATAGGGTAAAGAGTTCAGGTGTTGGAGTTGGAAGAACCGGAAAAAGCACCCATGTTTAAGGCGAGGCCTCTGAATAGAAAGGTAATCATCTGTCTATCTGAAAGCCTTCAAAAAAGAACCCATCCCTTTTTGACCTTTTTTATAATAACTTCACATTCTTCATAAAAAGTTGAAACCATTCTAACTTCTGTGTCCAAAATTCCTGCTTTGAATACACCAAAAGAGTTTCACTTTGCCACAGATAAACACCTGGGTCCATCTTCTGCATCGGTTCTTGATCAGTTTGAAACAATCTTGTCGATTACATGTTTGCAATTAAAATTAATCATAATTGCTTTTATTTCCTTGCCTCATGCTTCTGTTTTTTTACAGCTTTCTCTACATCACGATACTTCATTCCACAGTCAAAGGCTTGGCAGTACTGTTCCTGGCCTTACCAAACCCAACCCGTTCCATCTTCACACTGAGGCCTTCAAAAAGAGGCTTTGTTACAGACTCAGCTCACACGTAAGCAAGAAGAGGAAGAGAAGGCTAGAATTCCAAAGTCTACCCCATACCCATACACAATTGAATACCCAGTGGTACACAGAGTGGTTTCAAACTTTTGACCAGTCAGTTATTAAAAAATATATATTGATTTGTAATTCTGTGTGTAACATCCAGGTAGCCCCAAAACCAGAGCTAAAGCCTTGTACCATTCCTGAGGGTTTTCAACTCGAGAGTCTTGTCAGACATGAAGAAGAAATGCAACGAAAGATGGAAGAGCGAGAAAGGATGGAGAGGGAAGTGGCTCAGCGGAGGATTTATAGGGCACAACCCATTCTTACAGAGTAAGCTTCTTATTGCTTTACTCTTGATATTTTACTTTTTGTGTTTTGAATAGGTGTGTTTTGAATAGGTTCCCTTTTGCCAGTTCCAGCAAAGGAAAGAAAGCCACTGACAGAAGTGCAAACATTTGCGTTCCATGTAGACCAAAGATCTATTCAAAGGCAAGAATTTGATGATAAGTAACATTTCTCTTTATATTCATTTAAAGCAGTACTCGTAAATTGGCTAGTGCAACGCGAAGAACTAAAATAAGGTGTGTATCATATTAACATTGATGAAGTATGTGTTGAACATTTGGCAACGATAAAGTCTGTAATGAACGATCGGAAATGTCCAGAAGAACTTATTTGGCAAGTTGTCTGTCAAGCTCAAAATACTGAAAAAAAAACGTTGATAATCAGGAATCCATTAGTGATTTAAAATACCGAGGATAAGCCTTCACGAACAATAAAAAAATCTGTTGTTAATTTAAATTATGGAGGAAAAACCTTGATGAACGATCGGAAATATGTTTTCAATTTAAATCTGTTTTCATGTATATTTTTCTTCTGTTTTTTACAGCTTTCTTTGCATTACAATACTTCATTCCACAGTAAGGCTTGGCAGTACTTTTCCTGGCCTTACCAAACCCAACCCGTTCCATCTTCACACTGAGGCCTTCGAAAAGAGGCTTTGTTACAGACTCAGCTCACACACAAGTAAGAGGAGGAAGAGAAGTCTAGAATTCCAAAGGCTACCCCATACCCATACACAATTGATTACCCAGTGGTACACACAGTGTTTGGAAATTACTTCAAACTTTTGACCAGTCAGTTATTAAAAATATATACTGATTTGTAATTCAGTGTGTAACATCCAGGTAGCCCCATTGCCCCAAAACCAGATCGAAAGCTTTGTACCATGCCCGAGGGTTTTTAACTCGAGAATCTTGTCAGACATGAAGAAGAAATGCAATGAAAGATGGAAGAGCGAGAAAGGATGGAGAGGGAAGAAGCTCAGCGGACGATTTATAGGGCACAAAGAGTAAGTTTCAGATTGCTTTATCTTGTTATTTAACATTGTTAGTTTTTTTTTTTAACTCTTATGGGGGCTTGATATTTTACTTTTTGTGTTTTGAATAGGGACCCTTTTGCCAGTTTCAGCAAAGGAAAGAAAGCCACTGACAGAAGTGCAAACATTTGCGTTGCATGTAGTATGTGTTGAACATTTGGCAGACCATTGATCTATTCAAAGACATAATTTGATGATAAGTAACATTTCTCTATATATTCACTTAAAGCAGTACTCGTAAATTGTCTCGTACAACGCAAAGAACTAAAATAAGGTGTGTATCATGAAGTTTGATGAAGTATGTGTTGAACATTTGGTAGACAATTGTCTGTATTGAACAGTTTGTGACCTGACACACTCAAATGTCCAGAAGAACTTGTTTGGCAACTAATCTGGCAAGTTCAAAATACTGAAAATAAACCTTGATAATGAGAATCCATCAAATTACCATATGATAATTCTTAAAAATCAGGAATCCATCAAATTACAGTATAGTTTAAAGAAGAATTTTTATTTCCAATTTTCAGATCAAGGAAAAAGAAGTTACGTAGAAGAAGCTCATAGAGGTGGCTGAGTCTGCCAAACTAGTATGTATTTTCATTCAAAATTTCTATATTATCTTTAGATGGAGGGAGAGAAGGCAGACTATGGTTGCTCATGCAAGGCCTCTTCCCATGTTTGAAAAACCCTTTGTCCCTCAAAGCTGCATATTTTTTCCTTTTATGTTTCAGTCTGATAAAAATCTTATTGGTAGCTTTAGTGCGAGCTGTGAGTAGCCTTTTGTAGAATTTGCTAGTTATTGGATGTTTCTCCCATTTTGTAACTAATACCCAGCATATTTTTTAGTTACCGGCAAATTACACCAAGCTATTAGAACTGAGGTCATTAAAAAAACCAATGTTTTTGCTCAATGTCTTTGTGAAAAAAGAGAAGGGTTAATTGTAAACCATTTCCAGCATTACCTAATAGATTGGTTATTATCAGCCAATATTTTATAAATGTTGGGAGTAAATTAGAAATGTTGAAAATAATCAGTCTTAATTACAATATTGGTTCACAATTGTATGCTTATTTCGTGGCACAATTGTTATTGTCCAAAAAGGAACAGAAATTTAAACCAAACTTAGTATTTGTACTAAGAAATTGATTGAATCTGTCTGTGGCAGGTCTACAAAGGAAGGTACAAAACCCAAGTCGCCACACTTGCATGTTGACGAAAGAGGTCAGATAAGGAGACAAAGCACACCTTCATTCGGTAACCGGCATGACTGACAAAACTTGTTAACCTTAATGTCAAATTTGAACAGTCATCGACTGATGCCATTATTTATTTTGAATATCTGGTACATACTGGTCCAGGACCCTAGAGGTGACTTCAGAAGAAGTGGATAACACCAGCTGAATTATTCAACAAAGTCTAGCCTAATAAATAGTACACAACTGTCGGTCCTGCCAGATAATGAAGAGTTGCATATGTACAGATTGTATTTTTAATGTGGCTCGAACGAATCACACAAGAAAAATGCATCCAGGATAGAATAGAAATTTGTAGAACAAAATAAATCAGAATCAATAAAATAAAATAAGGTATGTATGACATCTCAGTTTTCTCAAGTATATATTATTTTAAATGTATGGTGCTTGTCTCAATTCATACATAGATTAAGGGGTCTTTTGAAACAATGTTTATGGAATGATGCAAATTTTAGTTATCTAATGGTTGCAGCTTTCTGTTCTCTAATAGCAAAAAATTATATGCACTAAAAATATTTTCTGCAAGTATTACTAGAGTACTTGATTTTGAATAAGCATATAAGAATAGCTTAGGAGTAAAGAAATAGACCTCTCGGTAATCTAATTTGGTGCTTTATTGCAAACTTTGTAGGTGGAATCATTAAGCAATCTGAGATCTAAAAGAAAGGTGGATTTGAAGCTGACTGATATGTATAACATGAACAGGCATGTAGTGACAGCTCAAATTATCATTCAAGAGAGGTACCAACCTTTCCCAGCATGAATCACTTTGTGACTTTTGAGGTTTTGCTAATAATAAGGCATATAAGACATGTTTGCTGTAATACATGTACATAGAGCTTATTGTCTACTTTTTGGGCGTTATATTAGGTTTCTAAATCATGCAGAGATACATGTGGGACTGCTTGCAAGGAACCTAACAAACCAATGAGGTATATTTAATATTCCACGAAATGTTACATTCATTTATAATTCAATCTCCTAAGATCTAATTTTAACCACTTTCTTTAAATGAATAAATCGTGTTATGGCTGAATCATCAAGAGAGGAGACACCTTGTTTTGAGTTCCCAGTTCCAACTCCAAAAGGAAATGGATATCTCAAGTGTCTAAAACTAACTTAGTTTCTTCTTACATTAACTCAGTTTACTATCTGCTTTACTATTAGTGTGTTCCTTTAATTAAGTTTCAATCTTGGCATTTAATTCAAATGTTACCACTTTTAATTACACCAATCTGTACATAACATGACTTTCGTTGGTTTTTTATTTTACCACAGATGTTGTTTTGTGCACCCCCAAGCTCGTTCGTGCTATTGTGGATAAGTTATTTGTGCAATCTTTCCCTGCTAGTGGAAAAGAGCACATGAACGTTGAGACTGCAAACCTGGAAACCCTTCAAAAGAAACAGGACCCTCCAATTTCATTTGATTTAATTTTGGTTGAGAAAGCACATTTGTTAAGGGCAGCTTTGTCAAAATTTAGAGGAACATATTATGTTCATCACACCTATTTGTTGTGGTGAGCAAATAATATGGATCCCCAACAAAACTAGATGTGGGATTAGGTAAATATTACAAAAGTTCAGTGCTGCTTGGTAGTATATCTGCTCACATACCATCTTTTTGGTTGTGTATTATTCTCAGTTTCAATATAAAACAAAGCTATAACACGGTGCACTGCAGCTGTAATAAAATGCTATCGCAATGATGTTACTTTGAGGGAGAACTTGAAAGTTTTGACAAGTGCATCTTGGCTGTCATGAGTATTTTGTTACTTTTCCTATTATATGCTGTAGTTTTAACTTAATATCTTTGTTTCTCTTCTATGTAACAGTGCAAAGGAATCATCCTTGAGTGCACTGCAGGAAACTGCGGCAAGCTATTTATCGAAAAAATTGGAAGAGATTTCTTATAAGTGAAACTGATAAGAAACCAGCAATTGCACGACCACTTGATACAGCTAGTTTAAGCCCTCTGTCAAAAATTCCTTCTGACAAGGTAGCCTCACAGTCCTTAAACTAGGTTTATTCTCTATTTTCTATTTTTATTTCTGCGAACAATGGACATCTCCATGTTATGCGAAAAGATCCTAATGTTACTTGTATTTGCAAATGGTTGGTGAATAATTGACCCTTAGGTTTAGAATGAAGATTAACTTCCATGAAAGATTTTCCTCAAAATGTTCGGTAAAGGGCGATTCCGTTGAACCTTAAGTGTTCTGATTAGCTCAATCAAACTGCTAATTGATTAAGCATATAGGAATAGCTTAAGAGTAAAGAAATAGACCTCTGGGCAATCTAATTTGGTGCTTTTATTTCAAACTTTGTAGGTGGAAACATTAAGCAATCTGAGATCAGAAAGAAAGGTGGATTTGAAGCTGACTGATATGTATAAAATTCATTGAATCATTCAAGAAAGGTACCAACCTTGCAAAACTCCTTTATTTAATTTTTTTTGTATTCTATAAAGGAATGTGGTGAGGATGGGGTTCTCGACCCAGAGATTATCATTGCAGCAATACCCTTCTCATGTGGACCAATAGTCCATATAGGTGCAGTGGCATACAAAGGCACACATAAGTGCTGGTGCCTTTTTTTTACAAAGTAGGTCGCAACCTGGCTGGTTTGGGTCACCCCCTGTAACAGACGAATCAGTACATCCCTGACCATGGAACAATGGTTTAAGAATAAGCTTAATATACTACCATCCAAGGTATTATAATTCCCTTTAAAAGACGTTGCTCACATAATTAGTTGAAAACTGATCTTTGCTGCTTGTTGAATTTAGTTATAACATTTTCTTTTGTTTTTTTTTTCCTGATCAACTCGGACCCCCCCCCCCCCCCCATATTATATATGGTGATGTTTCAAGTGGTCTCTTCATAACAAATGTGGGTCTCTTTCATCTTTTTTTTTTTTACTACGTTTCTTTCTATATTTTAGTTATATTTACAATTACAAATTACAAAAGAGAACTGAAAATTTATTAAACATTGCAAATAATGAATGTATATTATCTCAAAAGGCAAAGACTTGATGGAGGATAAGACAGGTTGATATATTATATCATAACAAATTTGCTTTTTTTGTTGGTTATGTGTTCTGTCACCACTTTTAAAAATTTATGATTTGATTTTTTATTGTTGATGTTAAATGTCAAACCAGTTGACTTGGCCAACAGATGTGTTGCTCCAAAGAAATTACTACCAGTAGAATCAGGAACAAGGGACCTGGGAAATTCTCAAAATAAGAAATTACTGCCTCATGTAAGTTTATCACTCCTGGGACTTCAGAATTTTGAATTGGTTGGTTTCTTTGTTTCCTGCTGGTACGTGGAATCTTGTGGTTCAAGTGAGGCCATTAAGAATTTCCAAAAGTTATGAGAATATGAAAGAAACCAAGTTCCAATATATGCCAGTAACCCATCATTAAAAATTGCTTAGATTCATTTCGATCTGAATTTAGTTTAGTAGATTGTTGATTGTTTAATTTGCACTTTAGGGTGATTCTTCCCAGACAAATCTGTGACCAAGGCTTGTTCTGACAAAGGCCCAAGGAGCCTGAGCTACAGGCCGCTCAGTTCAAGTGAAGAGCTCAGAAGAGCTAGATGCTGAAATGCTAGTTAAAATGCCTAAATTCAAAGAACGTCCACTCAACAGAAAGGGTTTTCATAACTGATTTTGTTTTTCTCAATTTTTTTGCATTGTTTATATTCACTTTGGAAATTTTTAGTTCAACTCAGACTCAGACACCTCATGAATTGAGCAATCACTATCATGTTAAGTTTTGACACCTCATGATTCCCTCTTTTAATAATAAATCAAGTACTAACAATAAAACATTTTGTTTCCTTCTCAGATTCTTGAGCACTCATCAGCCTCGAGAAAGCACTGAAGTTTTAAAATTATATTTTGTTATATTTCCCAAGACTGAACCCAAAGTTATGTTATATTTAATCCAAATTGTTGTAGATCTGTATATAATGATTTCCAAATTTTACAAATGTATAGGATTTTTCTAAAATACCAGGTAGAAAATTTAAATTCCAGCTGCTACGTGATTAAAACGGATCGGATACGGAGCGGATGTTGGTCTTTCCATATCCGCATCCGCATTTTTTTTTCGGATACGGATACGAATACGAATGCATTCGGATACGTATACGGTTCGGATATTAAACGGATATGAATACGGTTCGGATATTATCGGATACGGAGTCGAATACGAATATATTTTGTCGGATACGGATTGCATTTTAATCTTTATTATTTATTTATAATAGTAGTTTCTATAAATATAATGATATTCAATATACTCATGTCTATGTTAGTATTTTGTCAATATTAGAGAAAAAAATTAATTTCAGTATTGTTATCATTTATAATCGTCTCAATTAATAGAAAGTAAAAATAATTTTATGTTACTAGTCCAAATAAAAATATTTATTATAAAAAAAATTATTTAATAAAAATTAAGTATTATCTAATTAAAAGTATTCTCTAATATAGAGAAGTAATTATATTATATTAATCATCTTATGACGTTAAAGATACGGATAAACGGATTAATATTTATCGGATACGGATAATATCCATGTCGGATACGGATAAAGAGCGGATATTGGTCTTCCCATATCCGCATCCATATTTTTTTGACGGATACGGATACGGATATGTTCGGATACGGATACGGTTCGGATATTACGCGTATTTTTCGGATTCGGATACGGATACAGATATTTATCCGCTCCGTTTTCATCCCTAGCTACGTGTCAAGTTGGAATGTAAGGCAAAAGAACTTTGTAATTTCTCGTCAAATATTAATTTGTACATATCAAGTTGAGTTTGGTTGAGATTTAACACAAACGGACGTGATGCCTTTAACGGCGGCAGCACTTGCATGTAAATGTTATTACATGTTGGGTTAAGAGGACGGAGGAAAGAGGGGGAACTGCTAAAGTTTCTTCTCGCTCTTGCGGATTGCGGTAAAGGATGACAGTGAACTCTTTTGACTAAAGAAATTTAATTATAACCTCCAACATCTCTTGACGTAATAATCATTGTTACATTCTTGGGTTGACTTTTGTAATAGTTAGGCTGTAGAGAAAAAGTTACACAAGTGTTGTGCATTTCATAAAACCAAATTTGATTACTCAACTATCATTCAGTGAACATGGTTGTACTTCGCATCCACATGCATAGATGCTAAATGTTTAATTAAATGATGTTGATGCATAATGTTTAACAAATACATGCTGTATTTGCAGGTAACTAACTAGCAAACCCATTAGCAACAGTGAATGAGCCATTCTGTGTCTGACGACTTTGAAAACAGAGGAGAGCAGTGGACCTACCAAATGGAAAATGGTCAAACAAAATACAAAGTTGGATTTCTCCCCAAAAGAAATTTGTTCGGTGAATTTCATGAAAGTTTCAATGATATGAAGGAAGGCCTTCTCTTCAACGAAACATTCTTTGCTGATGATCCCTTGCGACCCTACAAGGACAAGCCACTGTCAAGGAAGCTATTGCTTTGCCTCCGGTTCTTCTTCCCAATTCTTGATTGGGGTAGGCATTATGATTTGAAAAAAAAAAATTAAAGGTGATTTGATTGCTGGATTAACCATTGCAAGCCTCTGCATTTCACAGGTACAGTTTGTTTGTACACCAAAAAAAAAAAAAAGAAATAAAGCAATTGCTTCTTTCTATTTTTCACTTTCAATCCCCTTAATATTTTCTAACACAAGATTATGTATGATTGCAAGGACATTGGCTATTTAAAGCTAGCTAACTTGGATCCACAATATGGCCTTTGTAAGCTGTACTTCATTAACTGCATGTAGAATTAGAGCCTGAAAACTTCTGCAGATGTTGAATCTGTAATTTTGAATTTGCAGATTCCAGCTTTGTTCCGCCTTTAATCTACGCTATAATGGGTAGCTCAAAAGATGTTGCAATTGGACCAGTTGCAGTTGTTTCTCTGCTGCTTGGAACACTTCTTCAAGAAGAAATTGGCCCAACACAGAACAAAGAAGTGGGGATGGCAATTGAAAGCTTGTAAGCGCTCCAAGAGGTAAGTGCCTGAGTCTTTTATTTTTTTGGAAGATAAATTGGAGGTCTAAGCCACCCAACTTATTTTTAAATTAAATGTCTATGAAAGACCCTCCAGCCGGGTTGCGAACCTGCGACCTTTCACTCAAGAAGTCAATGTGCCTGAGTCTTTATTTTCAATTTGCGTGATAGGGACTTCTTAGCACAGGCGTTTACTTCAGTCATGCCTTTGTTTTGCGTGCTCATCAGGTATTTGTGCAGATGGTAGGATGTGACACACAGCTCCAATTTTGTGCATGATCTCCTCTGAAGCATTGATTGGATCCGAGTTGGGGTGGCATGGTTCTAGAGAAAACAGGTATGGGCTTGAGAAGTGGAGACGGCAATGGGAGGCCTACAAGCGTTCTAAGGGATAAGTGTAGTCACGATTTTTTTTTTTATTTGAATTATAAGGTTTTCTTAGCACAGAGTTTAACCCAGCCATGCCTCTGTCTTCCTATGCTCCTCAGGTGTTCGATGCAATGTCTGACAGAGGCAATGAAAGAGCAATCGGCTATCATTGTTGTGTGATGGAAGCGGAGACTCAGGCGTGATCATGGCACATCGGATGAATACAGTAACGGTCAATGGGAGGTATGGAAGGTGGTGGTACCAGCATCATCCCATGTCAGCAACAGGAGGATGGCATTGTCTTGATTCTCTGAGGTCAGATTCCCTTTTCTTTTTCTTTCATTTCATTTTTTATTTATGGCCAGTACTTATCTTGATGAATTCATTCTATACAATGAAGAGTAAGGTGGTATGAGATTGGCTGTTTTGAAATTGGTGTTCTCTCTTCATTTTTTTTTTTAGGGTTGACATATGGAGGGCCATCATCTTGGGTTTGATATTGTAGAGAGGGGACCTGTTCCATCTGTTTAAGGTCCACACACGTAGACCAAGGAAACAACTACAGAATGCTACAATTTAGAATAATCTCCGTAATTAGCAATATGTAATAATATGGAATTTTCATGTCCTTAACAATATTTAATTTCTTGTCCTTTAGATAGTTTCCTTACATTGAGAAATTACTATAACTTTATTATTCTGCTTATTTACATGTAAGAGGCTATGAGAAGAGAATATAGAAAAAAGTTTCTAAATTTCTCTCTTTTTCTTTTTCTTTCTCTTTCTCTCCTTTCTATCTCTCTCCTCCTTCCCCTTCCATCTGTACCCTTACAATTGGTGCTTTCGTTCTGCCCTCATCTTCAACCATGCCTAAAAATCGCTCCCAACGCTGATGATCCAAAACTTGATAATCCTGAAGTTTCTATTTTTCTATTTTTCGGCAACAAATAGCAGACCTCAATACTAAAGCAGATATGTTAACACCTGCTTCTCTACCTAACTTCCTTACCACATTACGGGAAGAGTTGCGTACAGACATGCAACAACAAGTTAATACGGCCCTAGCAATCCGTCTGACCAGCAATGTCCTCGGGCCCCACCCACAACCAACCCTTCATGTTGACCATGCTGCTATAATAATTTTTTTGAACAACGAATGGTTTTTTTATATTGGAAAGGCCCATAGGCCCGTGCCATAGCGGCACTAAAGAAAAGAAAAAGACAAAATAAGAAAAGGAAAAAAGGAAAAAAATAAAAACCCAAGACATTTGGGCTCCTCCCAAATTACGGAGAAGTCACTCGTCTCCTTCTCCTTTGCTCGATCAGAAGGCTTCTATAGAACAGCAGAAGACCTTGCAATTCTCTTTTCCTACCTCCTCCTTGTGGCCAATCGCCATGGATTCCACTTGCTTTCCATTTTTTCTTGCTGATTCTAAAGAGTGCAGCCCCCAGAGTAACTCGTGCCAGCAGATCTATCTCTACCCTTCAAGAGTGCAGCCCCTAGATTAGCCTCTTCTCTTTCTCTCCTTTGTAGTGTCGCTTGTGACTCCTCTTTCCTCTTTGGTCTTCCCCATGAAATATCCTTTCTCCTCAGTTCTCCGCTGCATTAGAGGACTCTCCATCTACAAAATCGTTGCTCCTGACTGATCCTTGAAAGCTTTGGGATAGGAAAAAACAGATGTATACTAGCAGAGATCCGGTCTTCAATCTTAGAGATATGTCTTTATTTTCAAACCAATACCTTGAATTGCTTTTCATGTCTAGTGTCATTTGTCTTGTGTCCTACTGAAATTATTTGATTTCGTTGTTTTCGCTCTCCTTTTCTCTCTCCCTCTTTTTTTTTCTCTCTCTCTCGTCTGAGTGAGTCTATTTTGGTACAGTAATGCTCAGCCAGAGACTCTTTCAAAATAGGTGCTGTCAAGATAATATAGTGGAGAGGGATGCGTCATGGGGAGAGCTGTGGGGCCATCATTACGTTGTTTGTCGGTAGTGCGAGCTAGATTTGCGAGACGATGAGGTATGGTTATTGCTTCCTGGGTGCATATTGTATCTCAATATTGAGGTCAATGTTTCTCATAATGGCTCTAATAGCATTGAAGGGTTGCGTAGCTTTCCACCAGCAAGGTAAGTCTATGTCTCCATGGGGCCGTTTGGATCGCTTAGGAATTTGGGGAATTTGGGGAAGTTGCAATTCCTAGGAATAAATTTATTGGGAAATGTGTAACTTTGTGAAGAGTTTGGATTGTTTATAATAAATTTATGGTAGGAAGATGAAATTTCCCAAATTCCTACCATAATCCAAACAGCTAAGGCCTCTACTAGATTTTTACAATTGGAGAATAAAATTATGGGGTTGTCAATGAATATCTGTGTATTGGTCATTCTTTCTTTCACATGTGTAATGGCCTGTAATATTGCTAAAGTTTCTGCATGGAAGGGGGATCCTGCATTACAAGGCTTAGATAGAAATCAAAAGAAATATATGAATCCACAGAATTGAATCCGCATCCGAATACTGTGGATCTACAGTTCTCCCGACAGTAAACTGATCCTGGCCGTTTGTTCTGTTTTTTGGCATCGCAACCGTCCAATGCATCTCATCTTAGATAGCTCTTTTAGAGAATATTCTGTGGATATGCTGTGCGTTCAGTCTTCCTGTTGTTTTCTCTCTCATTGCTTTTCTCCGTTACTTTTTGAGAAATGGGTAGAGACCACTACTTCTCATTGTTTTTTTTTTGTTGCGCATGTAAGTGATCTTCTGTCATTGCCTCTTAGTATGCTTACTTTGCCTCTTTTAAATACACGGCTGCACAGATGGCTCTATGGAGTAGTTCATAGAAAAAGATAGCATCTCTATAAAGTACCAATCCATGTACTGAAACCTACTTTCTTTCTTCTACCCGTGCACGTGGATTGCTGAAACCTTTTTTTTTTCTAGAGAATTCTGATCTCTAGCTTCACTTTGCTCTCACCTCGCCCTATTTGCTCCATTTTGTTTTCACCTTCCTCATTTCCTCCTTTTTTTTATTTTGGACGAGAATAATTTAGGTTGCCTCTAATCTGAGCAACGTTTTTCTACAACGGCTCATGCGACCAAGGAAAAAAGGTTGTGTCCTCTCTCTCATCTCCTCTCCAAATATGTACCCATGGCACAAATTCCATTTTTTCTTCTTCTTTTCACTGATATGTTTTTATGTCATTGCAGATTTTTTTAAGCGGACTTCAGATTTAGGTATCTTTGGAAGATTATCTCTATTTTATTTCTAATATATAAGATGTAAATTTGAAATCTTTCATTTGTTTTGTTGTCTGACTAGAAATATGCTTGGATTTTCGGGAATTGCTTCTCTCACTCATCAATTTTGAAACTTCACTCCGAAAATTTTTGGTAAGGACTAAAATAATCTTGATTTATTGCAATTGAAAAAAAAATTCTATTAAAGTGAGGGTATTTCGGTAATTTTTGGAGTATATCTTCAGATTGGGAGTGAGGGGAACAGTTCCCAGATTTCCTCTTAGAATATTTTATCTGGGTATAATTTGCTTTAAATTGGAATTTTGTTTTCTTTATTTTGTTAAATTGCAGATGACTAATGCCTCAATGCATGATGATGAAACTTGGATGATGTCACTATCCCAAGGTAAAATATAAATTACGTAACATTTGGAAATTCAATGGTTGTTTAATCATTAAATATACTTTATTTGCTATTGCCATGCTATTGTTGTTATTACTTACTTTTCAGTTACGTCTATAATCAATCAATATATATTGTATTATTTTCATTTTTTCTAAAAATCAAAACTCTCTGTGAGAATTAACATCTAGGTCATTTGTTCCAGATTAAGCTCCTAGGAGAGATTTTGAATATTGTTTTTGATTTGTTTGGTTGACAAATAAAGTGTATGTAAAATATCTAATTCTCAGTTGTCTTATATCTATTGAATAAAAAAAATATCTCCACTTTTGCTACAATATAAGAAATTCGGCATTAGATTCAATGCCTATTTTTAAAAACACCGCAGCCTCAGGCAAAAGAGCAAAAAGTATTTGATTTTGTATTTTCTTAAAACAGAAGCATGTGCTTTTCCTAAGTTTATTTTTTCTGTTGTATTATTTTTCTATAGTCTTCTTTCAGATGGTTGGTTTTGATCTTTATTTTGTTTTTGCATCTTGAAAAAGAATTTGTAGGCTGCTCATGTTCATGTTAAGAGCTGTTGACAGTTAAAGAAGCTTTCAGCAACTATCAGTGATTTTCTAAAGTAAGTCTTGAAATATACTTTTTTGTTTCTTTTCTGTAATTCTAAGTTAGAGTATTTCTTTTATTAAGATTTCACTTGATGGCTGGTACTTGGTGAGCTTATTTGTTAGGATGATGATTGACACACTAAAAAGGGTATATATAGCTAATTAAACAAAGTTGACATTCAATTATTGGTGCTTATGAGATTGCTACAAAATAATATTTTTGATGTTTGAATGTTTTATTAGTTGGTACTATTCGAGATTTGTATTTTCTTCATTTATGGTGTGTTAAATTGACTAATGTTTATTTAGTTCTATTAATAATCTTGCTTACCTTCATCTTCTTTATTTTTATTTTTATGTGAACTTTCTAGCTGATCAATTTTCACCTCGGATCAGGGACTATATCAGCAATTTCTGGCACACATGAGCTACATAGGATAGTCGTACATTGGATCCCGTCCACGAGCTTCATTAGGGTCAGGTAGTCTCTTTTTTTTTATTGACAAATCAATTTGAGCAGTGTACTCTTTATTATTAGTGTTTATCCATTTTAGTGATCTCTCCTTCTAGATATTCTCTTAAATTTTTAGTTCAATTATCATTAGACCGAGTACATCAGAAAAGACTACCATACATAGATAAGATGTGCATTTAGGCCACAATGATTGTTCAAATCACTGGTGAACACAATTTTTGACATATTATTAGATACTTCATTTATAGGGTACTTTTAACTAATTTATTACATTTAAATTTGACAAAATAAAATTGCTTTGTGTTTCCTTCTTAACAGAGTGATTTCAAATAAGGTACGAAGACGGTTCGATCGTTTATCAGTAATAAACATAAAATAGTGAAAGTGCCTTGCATCTTTTGGTTTGCTTATTGGAAAATTTTTAGGATATGCATCTGGACTTGGTTAAACTATGATGGCCTCTCTGATGAAATAAAGGAGAGTAGCGAAACATGTACTGTCTTTTTGTTTAATTTAAGCTTTCAAAGTTAACTATTTGAATCTCTTGGGAGCTGTGTTTGATTCTCTCAACCTTTTAGCACTTCAGATTAAATGTTTTCTTATATATCAAAATTAAACAGCCTGCATTGACAACATACTACACCCAACTCATAATTTGCTTATATATATCTCTTTCTTTCTCTTTCAAACATTCTTTCTTTAACCTTACAAATCTTACCATCATTATTATTATCAACACAACAAAATATCCCGCCACTTCGATCTGCTAATAGTCTAATACCTTATTTTAAAAAAAAATACATCGCGCAACGCGCGAGCACCCACTAGTGATATTAACTGTCCAGTATTGTCATAAGTTGTGCCAGTCCTGCTTTGCCATGAGGATCCCAAGATGCATCAATGAGTATGACAATTGCTTGCGATGATATTTGTAGTTTTTGGTGTTTTATTTTCTTTATGGGTTGGTAGGGTATACTGGTGAGGAGTAATAGTTCATGTGCTACTATAATAATTTCCGTGCTTCATGGTAAATGTATGAATGATTTTCAATTAAAAGGGAACCAAAGTTGAGTAACTTGAATGGAGTTGATTAATGAACTATTCTTATCTTACAAGCAGAATACGAAATAGAGGTGTTGGAAGGAATAATTCAAACCAACAACTATATTGATGCAAGAATTGACAAACTTCTGAAGATCATTATGAAAATCGATGCAGACAACTACAAGGTACACTCTACCATATTACTAGTTAGGTCTTTTACATACAATATTTGACCACCTAACTTTTTTTATTGCAATGGAAGTTTGAGGGGTAAATAGAGCACATGCAGATCAATTAGCTCAAATAATACTAAAACAAATGTGTAGCAGCATTTAGTTGTCCAATTATAGATACTGGTAGAATCTTAAGAGCATGCAATTTAAATCCATATTATGTACATAAGTACATATGCGGATATGGATACAAACATGAGGGTTTGATGGATAGTATAAGATGTGTTTAATTATTGTAAAGGCCAAACCTTTTTCTAATTCATTTACTAATGGTAAGATAATTTTGGAGCTTAAACATTAATTGTGTGCTAAACTTAACATCCTCAGACTGCACAAATTGATTCCATGATTTTTTTTTTCTATAGATCTGTAAGGAAGTTATAAAGCATTGAGAAGATTCAGAAAGATATATTGGATCTCGAGGGAGAAGTTTGGCGTGCAAGGAGAGCAGCTAATTCCTGCATTTCAAAAGTACGACATTGCCGCTGTTGTTAATTAGAGTGTTTTGTACTATCGGACAGAAATTTTTTTGACTCGGTTCTCTGGTTGGTAGCAAAAGGCATCTCGACTGCATTTTCCGAGAGGATTGCTTTTTAAACCGAAATGGCCTGAATCCGAGCAAATGCGAATTGTTGATAAATACGATGTTAAAGTTTTCTTTATCTATACATTTGAGAGTTTTCTACTTGAACCCCGACAAACTTTTTTTTGGTAATCTGGATTAGAGTCCTGCCTTCTTCAAAATTACCAACTACAAGTTATCAGACATTACTGGTTTTTATTGGATGCTTCTTCCTTGAGCTGAGGAGCACGCTTCCTTCTCTCTTTCTTGTTTTCTTCATTTCTTTCACTTTGTTGTAGAATTTTGTAATTAATCATTTCTAATCTTTTTATTAATAAAGCTTGCTGTTGGCTACTGGTCAACCAGCCTTCGAAAAAAAAATTATCAGATACTCAGCCTCTTTTTAAGACGAACAATTAAATGGACAAATGAAAAAGCAACTAATCTACTACACTTCTACAGTTGTTAGTTTGGTGTTTTTTACACATCAAATCTACGTTTCGGCACTGGTAACTTGTTTATGACTGTCTCAGTGGCCCAAACATTTCATTCATTGTTGAGCTTGAGCTATTTTAATACTCATCTCCATATAGAGTTATAGACTGAGATTTTTCTTATTTATTTTATTTTAATTTTTTTTGGAGATCTATTTCTCTTCAACTTAGACTGATTGTTAAACAAATAGTAAATCTGAATAACCAATAATGCACCAAAAATTATTACTGAACACGAAGAGTGTAACAGAGATAAATGCACCATGCGTTTATTATTGAACACTATAAATCATCACCTCGAAAAATATACTCACTGACCTTGCTCTTTTTCAAGGAAGTTGTGAATTAACTAATTATAAAGTGCATAATCATCATATTAATGAAGAATCCTTTACATTGTATCATAATTATTGCGGTAGGTTATAAAAAAGCTTTCCTTGACCCATTAAGCCTGAAGCTATTCAATCCAAATACTAAAGATTGCTCATATTTTTAAAAAACAGCAAAGACTAACATACAAGATGAATGTAACATAGCCTAGTTGCCCTCACTTCACACAAAATTTAGAACCCAACATCAATGTTCTCCATGAAATAATTTGGATCTCCAGCAGAAAATTGGATTAATGTGCAATTCTTTAAGAAGAGGGACTATTTAATTCCAATTTAATTTTTTCGATAATTCTGTCAATTATTAAAATTGAAATTCAATTTCGAAATTTAATTACAGCTATATAGTGTGTGTATATATGTATCATGTTTGCCAAAATAATAATAATATTTGATACATATTTTACTTTTATCAAGTCACGCTAATGCTCTGAAGTCTTCCATATCTTTTTTCTTCTTTTTATAATTTTTTCTTAAAATTAATTAAGTAATAAGTGCAGTGTGAATTTTTTTCATGATTAAAATGCAATTTGCATGAGCAACCCGGGCTTTGTGCACTATAAAAATTCTAACTTTACCAAATGATTCAAGATTTCCGGGAGTTGTCGTAGGCTTCTGTTCCAGATCTTTCGCTTTAGCAGAATTTACCTGTTTCCTCGCTCATGAGATTACGTTTAATTATCTACGCACAAATTATTGGATATGCATGCTTTGTCTTATGCTAGAATTTCAATTTTGAATCAACATATTCAAACTTCAATTCGTTCCTCTATGCAAATGGTTTATTAAAATGTGCATAAAAGCATACAAAACAATAATAAAATTGAGATATTGAAGGAAACGAAATAAGAGTTTATATAAGTAATTATTAATAAGAGATTAATTGTTAGATTTGAAAAACAATTTTATTATAAACCAAAGATCACCCTATCTCGCTCCATGATTTTGTCCATGGCAATCAAGAACACACCTCCTCTCTCACACTCCATCTCTTCTATGACGGTTAAGAACGTATTTACGCTTTCTCACTTCATCTCACATGTAGAGACAAAAAACCCATGTCACCTCTCTCGCTCAATCTTCCTTGTGGTGGCTAGATTCTCATGTGTCCGTTCTCACTCCATATACGTTGCGGAGACCAAGAACCTATTTTCTACCTTGCTACTCAAAAGTGGTGCAACTAAAACACAGTCCCTAGTTGCTGTGCCGAGGGCAACCAATATTACTTCATCGATAATTGAGTAAGTAGAAAATAGTCTATTGTTTTCTTCTTTCTTTTCTTTTTTTTCTCTTTCTTTAACATTTTGCCTTATACAGTAAGTGACACTGTAGTACCATTGTTTTTTTTTAAAAGGCAAGTAATACAGTATAGTTAATTAATTATTTATTGATTCATGCCTATTTTTTTATACTTTTGTAATCTAGGTTATTTTTTAATGAAAATTTAAGTGTATATATCTTTTTTACCACCATCCAATTTAATTAAAAAATTTAAGTGTATATACATTTTTTGTATATATGTTTTTTTTTTAATCTAGGTTATTTCATCATAAGATAAAGATATATTAAGGGCAAAAAATATTTATTCATTGAACAAACTTGAATTACATCATTAAGTACATTGGGTTATAAATAGCCTAAATTTGCTAAATGATACAAAACTTTTAGAATGTGAAACAACATAATCTTGTAGATATAACAACCAGTTAATTACTGTTTCATTGTTCTCCCAGTGTATGGTTTGATTTATCAACTAATATAATTTCATTTGTTTTTTTTGTCAACAAAATATAATAGACAATTTTGTTTAAATACAATTTGTCTATTTCCTCTCAATTTTCTAGGGGAATACACAATATTCAATTCTCGAAATGGATCACCGATAAGGTTTGTGCTCTACTGAAATTTATCTGAAATAGCTAGAATGGATAATGCTTTGCACATTTACTATTAAATTAACTAATTTTATTTGCAGATTTTTACGGAAATAATGCATGTATTAATGTCACTAGTGGCAGTTAGGGATTTTGTTGTCCTTCTCGAAAATATAGATAGAAGAAGGTCAGAGAAATCATAATAGCCTTAATAACTTTGTTTATATTGGATTACTTTCAAATTATATTTAATTCTTGTATACAGGGTATGAGATTTCTAGTTACCACAATTGAGACAATATGACAGCATGAGATGGTGGTTCCTAACAAAGCTGTTGTTGTCAACAATTATTTTAGAAGTAGTAGGGTTCGACCAGTCATATTAGAATTCGTTCTAACTTCTTCAAAAACAATTATAACTAGCTCGATTCTTAAATGATATCCATGCAAAAACCATGACAATTTGTAGTACTCAGTCTAAACCATGACAATTTGTAGTATACTTGACGAAAAAAATTCCTTAATTTAATACATGACAAATTGTGGTGGTATACTTGACTAAAGCTTATTTGCAAATTCCTTAATTTAAAACATGACATTTTTTTGTATGCTTCATTGAGACCCATTTCAAAATTCATTCAACTATATTTAAATATGGCTGGTACATAACGTTCGGCCAACGCTCTAATCGGCTTTCGCTCCATTTAATCACTTGATTTATTTTTTCTGATTGCTTGATTGCTGAAATTTTTTATTGCACTTATCAGCTCCGCTATATGTCTTAACATCCAAAGTTAGTAGGTTAATGAAAAACTCAATCATACTAATTTTTTAAACACAATTTACATTACTAATACTGCGTCAAAATAAAGAACATAAACACACACACACTAAAAAAAAAGATAATACATGTGCAAATAAAAGGGCCGTCTAAACTTCAAAACAGATCGATTCATTGGACTTCGCTAGATTTTGCAAGTTGATCGGCTTTCTTATTGTTTCATCAGTCAATAAATTAGCAAAAAGAATTATGATTTAATTTTTTTTTGAGAAAAGGCCATTGGGCCCGTTTCCATTACAGAAATAAAATATTACAATTTCTAACAGAAAAAAATCTCCAACACCTACAACTATCTATTTCCTAGTCCAAATCTCCCTATTTACTCCAACAACTCTGAAGCATCTCAGATTCTCAATAGAAAACAAAAAAAAAATACAAACACTGAGTAAAACTAAAAATAAACCCTCACTAAGTCCTCCAATCACCTATTCTTAACTACATATTGTACTCTTACAAAATGACCAGCAATTTTCATCTGCATTCTAATACTTCTTCTAGGCCTTTTCTTACTGCCACTCAGTATCAAGCTATTCATCTTAACATCAACTGTTTCTTGGTCAACCATGTGTACTGTTTCCCTTGATATTTCACAAGCAAGCTGGTTGTTCACTGTTTTGCCATCAATTTTAGCAACACCATTTGATTTCTCATCACTTAATCTAACATTTTTAATTGTGTGCTTGTTCATGTCTTCTATTTCCAATCTCTCAACTTCCATTTCATGCATATCATTTTCCAAAGAATCGATACTTTGAACCTCATCCTTCTTCAATTTGTTACTACTATCCCTAGTATCTGTACAAGTCTGTGTTTGACCCAAAAAAGGTATGTTTCCTTTGGTCCCAACACCTAAATTGAAATGCTATAAATCACTTTCATTTTCCATAAACTTGTAGTTTCCCTCTTGCATTGCTGGTGGTTGCAATCCTACACCTTCTTCATTGCTTGTATCAGCCCCCGACAAAGGGCTTCTATCTCCTTCAGTGGAACTAGAACTACTAGCTCCTTCCATATACACACTGTCCACCTGATCTTCTTTTTCAGCTCTATGCTCTGTGCAGTCTATTTGGTGTGTTGGTGTAAGTATGTTTGATTTGGTTTTAGTTATGTCTCCCCCACCATTGTTGTCAACAAATCCAGAAACCAATTGATTGTGATGACCAGTATCAAAATTGATGCCTATACTTGTTTGACCCTAAAATTTCGCGATTGGAGACAGACCGATTCACGAGAAGTTTGAGAAAATCATGCAAAATAGCAAATGGACCCCAAAAATTATGGAAAAATACCCAAAAATTCAGGAGATGATGAAGAAAATTATGGTGCTTTTAGATTGATCAAAGGAGCTGCATAACCTCCATTTTATGCAAAGAGGCCCATAATTTTAGAGAAATTAAATAAAATAAAAAGAAGGGTATTTTTGGAAAATTCTTGGTTTCGTAGGATTCTATATATTTTTATGAGTATACACCTAAAATTTCATGGAGAAATTCAATAAGGAGGGGGTCCAAACAATTTATTTGGTTTCAGCAACAAATGAAAATTGATTTGAAAGGAGAAATGGAGGGGAACAATGAAGCTGTAAATGGAGAGAGGAAAATAGCGAAATTCAAATTCCCTCTTACAGAAGCCGATAGATGCTCCTGTTTCCCTGTACACCGTACAAAAGTAGCGGAGGTACCTCAATTGGTCCACAGTGAACCGTATGCACGCAAAGGGAATGGAAGAAATGGCGCTGAGAGAGCGTCTCCGTCAAATGTTCGAGCTTTTTGCGAGAGAGAAACAAATACACGCGGACTCTGTGAACCAAAAAGGAAGGGCAAATAATGGGTACCACAGAACAGCCCCGGTTTCCCCATATGCCGAGTGCAACGAAGGGAAGCTAAATGGGGGAGCGCAACAGAAATTTGTTGTAGGAGTTGGTTAGACGAAACCTGCCGGGCTCTAGCTGGCATTTCCCAACCAATCAGAGAAGAGAGATTGCCTATAAATAGAGGCACCGAAGGAGAAAAAAGGGACTTCCTTTTTCGACCCTTTCACTTCCACAACTTCACTTCATCTCCAAGACTATCTTCTTCCATACACAGTTAGGATAGTGATAGATAGACATTTTCACAAACACTTGTGGTGCACTATAGAATAGAATAGAAAGGTAGGAATTGCGAGTCCAATTGCAGAGAGGAAGTTGTACTGAAGCAGAAAGGTAAGAGGAGAGGTAAATGGCGACTGACTTTGGTGTAATTGCTTGATTCTTGAAGTTAATTTTCGAATTTCACTTTGTTTGATGTTGGTTTTTGTCTTTTAAGCATAGGTTGAGTAATATTTGTTTTGATGATGGTCTTTCTGGCTTTCCTTGATTAAATTTAGGGATTTGAGATCCTATGCTATGGGTTCCATGGTACTAGGTGATCAATTAGTAAGGTTAAGACTGATTTCGGTTCTGGTAATGAAGTTCTAGCATTTAAGTCGCTTAATTTCTTTTTCTGGATCTCTCTCGAAGTCTCCCCTCTGTTACTCAATCTCTAACTTATCTTGATTAGATTTAGGAACCTGAGATCCTATGCCATGGGTTCCATGGTATTAGAAAATCTGTTAGCAAAAGATCAAAGTTTAATTTCGATTTTAAAAATGCAATTCTCGTAAATTGATTATGACTTGTTCGTTCTTTGGATCCTTCGTGACTGCTTTCTCCTTTTGTTTTCCTTTCCAACATAAATCTAAGTTCAAAGTCTTTTAGTAGTTTAGCAATCCTTAATTGGATCCCGTCCATTAAGTTTGGTACCATCAATCAAGGCCTCCTTAACAGCACTCCACAAGTCTCTTTTCTTAGCCCATTACGTCAATACCCTTTACGTCCCTTAATCAGAGATTCTCGTAGACAACTACGAGGTAATTAACAATAGGGGCTTGCGCCTATTGGAAAGAAAAGACCCGCTAAATTAAGGAACTTCTTTAAGTAGCGACTCTTTAGAAGATTTTTCTTGTGTTGAGAGATACCCGCTATAGAGATCGAAACCTTAAGGGAGGTGAATCTAAGGCTATGTTCCCATTGTTCTTCGAGGAATTCCTTTAAGGAGAATAATGACGAAAAAATCGCGACAATACTATGTTGAGACATATTCACATCAAGACTGGTATTGTCTTTTCTAAATCTCTTTATCTCAGCCCCTACTAGATTTGTATCGCTAGTACAAAATTTGATGGTTCTACATTGGGCAGCACGATGCCCCAATCAATTGCAAACAAAACAAAGAGATGGGCTAAAATCAGCCACGACTGACGGATGCAACTGTCAGCTACGATCAAATCTCAATTTTCGAGATTCTAACAGTCGATCCGAACCGTTGAATGTGTTCTCCATATTGAAATCTCATTGGAGACAAATTTTTACATTTTTCTGATTTTATTTGCTATTTTTTTGAGATTTTTAAAAATCATAGTTATTGAAGGGTCCAGAATTGTTTAGATTAAGAATTTTGTAAAATATCAAACAAATACTAAAAAATTTCAGAAAAATGTAAAATTTGGTCTCCAATGAGATTTCAATATAGAGAATACATTGAACGATTCGGATCGACTGTTAGAATCTCAAAAATTGAGATTTAATCGTAGCTGACGGTTGCATTTGTCAGTCGTGACTGATTTTAGCCCATCTCCAAAACAAATCACCTTGTTGGGACATTGCCTTGCGATATGTCCAATTTCTCACAACGAAAACATATTGGAGATGCAAGATATGAAGCTTTGAGCGATTGGATCCTTTGCTTTACCAGGCTTCTATAGTCAGGTTGATCGACCACACATCCTATTTCTCCTACTCGTCGCCATCTCTGGATCGGAATAGATTTGATTTGTCTCTGCATCATCTCCTTCTTCTTCTTCTTCCCAAATGCCTTCTCCAACATCTCCATGGCTTCAAGAACCTCCCTGCCAAAATTCTCTGCCGCAATGCCTACACGATGCAGTAGTCTAGTCAAGAGCTCGTCGATAGTCGGATCCGTCGCGTTTGGTAACAAATCCCTCTCGAGCACCCGCTCCGAGAAGGAGATAGATGAAATGACGATCGCTGCTTGAAGGCGCGCCACCACCGCCTCAAACCTCTCTATTAGTCTTCTCTCCATACCGAATTAAAAGAATTTTGTAGATTTCTCAAAAGTTTTTGAGGAATTTTAGCAATTTTGGATTCTACCGAATTATGATTTAATTTATAGGAAAAGCAATCATTCAAACCTTGACATCTATCAGAGGTCGTGAAACCATTGACGGCTCAGACAAGAAGAGATATCAAAAGGTAACATTTTGGAGAATGGTTGGGCAAAGAGGCTAGAAAGAGAGAGAGAGAAAGAGACAGATGGGAGATAGAGTAACATGTAGATGAGAAGAAAAGTGTACAAGTGAAATTTATGGGAGGAAAGGGATAACAAATTTATGTAGGACCGAATAAAAAACAAGAGAAAGGGCAAAAAAGAAGAAGATATAATAAGTGTCATTGCTTAAAAAAAAACCATCAAGCGCCGTTGCTCAACTAAAAACGAAAATCATGCCTCTCCCTCGTTTCGCCTCTCATGCGATCTTCTTCCCTTCGCTTTCCATTTTTTATTTTACCTCTCTCCTTCAACATTTTCTCCTTCCCTCTGTCTTCTCCATCTTATTCCCTACGTCCCCTTCCCTCTTCTTCTCTTCTCTCCCCTCTATCTCCAGCACATGATTTAACTATATGAACTCTGGCGCATTATCAAGAGGAACTTATATAACAATAAATCGAACACAAAAAATAAATAAAGTGAACATATACAACAATAAAGTAAAGCACATCTAAAATGAATAGATTGAACACATAAAGTGAACACTTATAATAATAGAGTGAACTGACATGATAAACAAAGAGAACATTTATAATAATAAATTTAACTGATATAAAAGATAAAGTTGAATACTAAATACAGAAATAAAATGAACAATTTAAATAAAATAAAGTATACACTTATAATAATAAAATTGAACATATACAATAAACAAAGTGAACATATATAACATTATAAACTGATATAATAAATAAATGAACACTTATAACAACAAAAGTGAACATATATAACAAACAAAATAAAACATAGGTAACATCATAACATGAACTAATATAACAAATAAAGTGAACACTTATAACAACAAAAATAAAATGAATCATAAAGTGAACACATATATAAATAAACTGAATATCTCTACTATATTAAAAGCACCAATGGAAAGATGTAACATCTCAGGATACAACCTTGGTCTGAACGATCTACACCATTAATTACTTGTGATTTATAATCTAAATCATTGATTGTTAAAACAGAAATTTGATCAGCGGTCCAGATGATATCGTAGAACGAAGAGGTTTTTAATCGTTGAATCGGAACGCACAGAAACGCGAGCGGAACGAACGTTCGCCCGTTATAATGTGTTCCCGGTTCGATCCCTTCTGACAGCGATTTTTATTTTTATTAGAGATATAATTTTCAGCGCCTCAGTATTTTTTTTTTATTTTCGGGAATAAAGAGCCGCATCTCTTCAGTCTCATCTCTTCCGTCCCTTTCTTCGTAAAACCTAACTCCGGTCGGTTCATCATGATCCACCGATTGCCCCTATCCAACGATCGATTGCCACCCCACCCCAGGTCCCACGGATGCCACCCTCACCCAACATCCACGGATCGCCACCTCAGATCCTGAGTCGTGAGTCCTGATGGGCATACAAAGTGCTTTGAATCCAGGATACCCGCCCGCCGATAGCCCTGTTTAGTCAGTAATCGTACAAAGCATGGGAAGGGTAAGTAAAGGCTTGTTGTCAAAGTATGCGTCAAAGTAAAAAAGAAGTCGGCCGTGTCCTAACTAACCCTTTCACAAGCGTAGCCTCGTGGATAGAGTTCATAAGGCAAACCTTAGAGAGAGTGTGTTAATGAGAAAGCAGTAAGCCCAGGCAATTATTTTTAAATTTCAATTTGGCACTTGATTAACTTTTGCTTCCCTATTTAACCAACGATGCCTCAACGAAGGAGAGCAGTTTCGATTGTGGCACCTCCTCGCCTACCGGTACGTCTTTTTCTTTCTCTCTCTCATTATTCGATTTGATTTTGGAATGATTAAGATGGTTCAATCGCTTGCACTTAATTGGCGATCTTTTAATTGCATTTTTGTGAATCGTAGGGGCCTGGTTTTTTTATGCGGGTTTGATTGTACTGTTTATTTAGATTATCCAAGATGAAGAATAATTTGGTTAAAAATTTAAAATTGAATAAAAGTCTCTTGGATTTCCTTTTTCCTACGCTATTTCTAAGTCGATTTTTGTTGAGGAACTAATGTTTTGAATTTATAACAGTAATTGGAGGTATCTAACACATCAAACTTGAGTACTAATCTACTCCGGCGGAGGATTGAAGCACTCAATTGGCATTCTTCGTTGCGCACCATCTCCTTGGACAGATGGGCAGATTGGTTTTGGCACGCTTGCACAGCCACCACGGGAGGGTTCAGAATGGCTGGAGTGCCTTAATTGGTCTTACGTAACGTTCTCTTATTCTCTTTAAGAAGGACTCACTCTTGCTTCATCTAAGGAGTGATAATAAGAGGAGTCTGCTAAGGCTTACTTTGTAGAATCACAGCACTCGCACACCAGATCTTGACTCAGTTCTTTAGCCATAAGATGTGAAAGAAGCCATTACCAGTAAGTACTAAACAAGAGACAGCTCTAGAAAAGGTACTGCACGGAAACTGAGTTGGGGAACCTAAGATTGAAGAGACTTGGGCCTTCCTTCCTCTTCCCGGCCCATTTCCCTGACTATACTCTTGAAGCATCGGAAACGTTTTCTTTCTTACTTAGGGTTCGTACCTGCTTGCTTGAAGTAGAAAAGTTAGTTCCATACTTTTTTCTTTGATTGACATCCGGTTGAAAAGAGCGGTCACGGAATTGAATTGTTAGAGTTTTCAAGGCACTGCATGTAATTATATTTATTTACTTATGTGAATTTAGATTACTTTGTAGGCTGACAGATAGAGACCTTTTAGATGGAAATATGTTCAATATGCTTAATTTCACTTTTTAGAAATGAAACCACTGGCCAACATCTCAGTTTTATTATTAACGAGGAACAAAGTTTTCGCTGAAATTTCCAGTCCAGTAGCGAGCACTACTTATTCTAGCGTTCCTTTTCCTTTTTAAAAGCACCAAATTTAGGTGACAGTCTTTTAGTTAGCATTATTTTGTTTTACTGCTATTAAATAGCTTCCACATTCTGAGTTTTATTTACTAATGCAATTACATCTGGATTTCAGGTCTTCATCACCATATAGGAACAACTGGAATGGTTGATTTCTCTTAATGGTTTGTTCCATGTATTATTTATATGCATTGTCAAAATTGTGAAACATCTTTGTGCAATTTTAACTTCTATTGCTTGATCGTAATAAAAGTAGATTTACTTAATCCTATAGGAACACTTATGATAGATAATACACACCAAGAATGTTAACCAGTGTTAGTGATACAATAAAAGGAAATTTAATTCCATATAATATTGTGACAGTTGAATTTGAGCTTATGTGTGCTTATTTTGGTTTCATATTTCTACATCTGAAAACAATCAAAGGAATTAATATTATTGTCAGTGATACAATCGAAGAAGAAAATAGCGATGGATACACGGACTATGATATGATGCAATACGAGCGCCTGCTTTTCCAGGCGGTCTCCGCTTCCATAGCCTGTTTGTTGCAGAATCTGATCGGTTAACGTGGGAAAAAGAGGTCACTGTCGTCGAAGGAGCTGCTTCTAGAAGAAGCTGATCTCCTAGGATTTTTGTCCTCCTGCAATAGGTTCTCTCTCTTCTCCCCTCCCTAGGACCTATTCATTTGATCAATTTATTTTTATGTTCATTGCCTACATTTTGTTGCACATTGAGAATTATTAAGAAAGCAGGAGCTAGATAGCAAAGGGGCTTTTATGCCAGAAAGAGATCTCAATTTACCTTCACCGGGTGTTGAAATTCTCACTCCAAAGGTACTTTTTTGGTTTTGGTAATTTTGCTCTTTATGTTTTCCTTATGATAAAAGGAATGTATTTTACTATTTCTGAACTCCAAATGTCGATGTGTCATATAAAGGGCCTATATCATTGGTCCATTTTAGCTTCTTCTATTGAAGGGTAGAGTAAGCGTGACTGACTTGATTGGTTTTGTAAGTGCTGACATGTTACTTTCTTTTTCACTAATACAAATAGGTTTTTAGATCTCTGTTTGAAAATGACATGGTACAACATCAAAATTATAGCTTTCCTCTCTTAAGGTAATTGTTTTTTCTAAAATTTTGATAATCTTCTCATTAAAAAAAATCTGGCAGAAAAACGACATCTGAAGTGCTACACTCTGATCTCTATGGCTACTGATGCTTTCAGGTATTGTTTATTATAAGTAAGTGTCTGTTTATACTAGAGATTCTAAAAATGTTCTTATAATTTGGTGAAAGTTTAGAGAAGAAAAAGATCTGGTTACAATATTATTTAATCCAAAACGGTTCAAAATTCCATGTAAAACATTAGGACATCTGATCTTTGCATATCCATTATCATTTAGTGAGCCTGATCGAGGGTATTTTGGTAAATAGGATCAATTTTGTTCCTTTTTCTCTTTTTGCATTCAAATAGAGATGGACGATGTCAGATTACAGAACTTTGACAGCAGTCTCTTCCAATTTTTCCTGATACAATCACAAAATTTAGGAGTTAAATATGGTGTTTGAATGGCATTATTTTTATTTTCTTGGTGTATGGTTTTCTTGCAAATGTTGCAATCAAATTCCATTATTTTAAGTGATGCATAGTTCCTAATTAGTGTATTGAAATGATAGAGAATTCTAAGTTCTGAAGTAGGTGGGCTATGCTGGAATTATAAATAATCTCACGTTTTTTTTGTGTAATTAATTTAGCTCAGGTCATCATTCGACTGAAAGTTACTCCTGAATTGCTGAAATTTAAAGTGAAGGGTGTAATTGTAAAATGTCATATTCAGAAAATGAAGAGGGTATTTCTAGAAAAATAGAAATTACATCTTGATATCATGATGATGTTTTAGATGCATGCCTTGATATCACAAAACCAAAGAGAGAATTTTCTCTTACATGGATAATTTATTTTGTGAGTGAATAAAGTCACTGAATGCCAAAATTAGCCATAATGGTACGGTTTGGTACTTGTGTCAGATGGTGGTACACAATTATATTACGTTCTGTCTATCAAATAATCCAACGCAATGTCAATACTAATAGCTTTCGCCAAGAAGAGTAATGTAATTTGTATAGTCGATGATCTGTGATAAAATAAGTGCTTAAAAAATTCATTCTCTTTTAGATTACAGCAATAAATTGGATGGTTTGGGTCAGTTTTGCATTTCAGTACCCCTTTCTTTTACTGACTGTTGCTCTTTCTCTGTTATAGGTATATAAGAAGATCAAAAAGTTTTATTTTATTACTTTCACAATGATAATCCATTTGATACAGAAGTTTGTAACTATTTATGGTCTGTTATAGATGAGTTGAACTTGTGAACTTTAATTGATTGATGACATGTGAATTTGAGTTGGCGTGCCAAACTAAATATGTTGAGGTACCGTTTGTACCATGTTAATGAATGAATGTTAATTATATGTGTGGTGAATGATGTGGAGACTGTACAGTATCTTTGGTAGTGACCTTCTTGACTTCTTGTACCGTCCTTGTACCGATTTAGTAATAGAGCTCTGCTAGACAATCAGGGATATGGACCATATGGTTCGAGAGAGAACAAAAATAGTTGAACATGTGTAAACCCGTAAAGCCCATTTTGAAGCCCACATAAGACAATCCCGTTAAAAGAATAAACCTAACTCAGTAACTCCCCAATCCCCAATCCCCATATGTCCTTTCGGCCCAAATAAAATTTCTTGCCACACGAGATCTTGTGAGACCAAAACTCATGTCAACTTATCAGTAATCCGCGTAACGATCTGAAACTTCTCATGTCATTTTAAACAAATAGAAATTTACTAAAATCTTTACTTTCTTATAGATTCAAAGTACTGTTAATCAGATTTGGTATTAAGCCAAAAGAACAATTAGGTATTTTACAAAACGTAAAATTGTGTTAAATACGATTTTTTCTAAGCCTATTAACATAATTCTTTAAATCCCTTAATTAGAGAAACATGTATATTTTTACATGGAACATTATATGAAATCTTTTATTGAGAAAGTCTACTTTTATTGATTCAATTTGTTAACCGGTGAAGATTGTTGTTACTTTCAACGCTGATCAAGACAACGTTGACCTTAAATATTGAAAATAAAATAATATATTTGTATCAAATAATATTTTAATTTTCACATATCACATCATATATTAAAGTCCGCCCACACATTGGGTGGGCACTGCTGCTAGTATACATAAATAAAGTAAACAAAAAATAACAATTGAGGAAGAAGATCATGGGGAAGCGCTAGGTGAGGTATCTGGCAGAGGGATGAAGCGCTGGATAAGGCGAGAAGAGTGCGGATGACAGAATGAGGGAGGGGAGGGAGATCGCGCGCTGAGCGATGGCCCACTGAGTCGTGCCTCTCAGCGATGGCAAGCGTTGGGTGAGGAGAGCGCTTGGGAGGGAATGGCGCGTGATGAGGGACTCTTCAGAGTGTTGATGTACGATGACAGGAGATGACATTTCTTCTGATGGTAGAAATAAATTTCAAAAATAATTTATTTTTTTTTTTGGTTTCGTAAAATATGGAACTGTAGTTTTTGAAGAAGTGTTCTTTGGGTTTGTCAAATGCGAAAAATGTGTTTTTATTCTTTATTTTTACTTAAAAGAAGTATTTCTTGGATATGAGGAGTATAAACCAAAAATTAAATTTTTCTATCTTTTGTACATGTTTTAATTTTACCGCCCGACAAACAATTTTGCATGGGTTAAAATTGAAGAGGTGCAAGACTATTTATTAATTCGATAGAATTGGAAAAGGGAAAAAATAATTAATGGCAATATTTCCATTTTGACTCTCTAACTGAACATATTATTTCGATTCTTATATTAAAAAATACTTGCAAATTTTTAAGTAGCTTAACGAAATTAAATACAGAATTTACTGCTACTTAGATTTTTATTTTTTTGACTTTTACAGTTTCACCAAAAAGTGAAAGATTAATTTTAATATTTCTCGTACTTTCATATATACATCACAAATACGAACACATATGATGACGAATTTGTAGAGAAGCGTTGATGCGGAATCTAGTTCATATAATTTTTTATTTTAATCAATTAAATTTTGTACACGGTACAAACTGCAAACACATATTTGTGTGATTGTGTCATGTTGAACGGTTGAAATAATGAAGGTCAAATGTAAATTATAAAATAGAGATAAATTTAATTATATCCTTTTTTAAAAATAAAAAAATCACCTCGTAGAAAATTAAAAAATATTTTTTAGAACTACAAGTACACAATAACACAAATCATGTCAGTGTCCAATGATAAAGCAGACGTCCTTTCTCAACACAACGTCCCAAGGCTTGAGCTGAAACCGTTAAGTGTCACGCTGCTCGAATTTCACACGTGCTGTTGACCCGATCACTTAACCTCATCGGTCGTACGAACCTTCCCTTAGCCGAAATCGAACCCCTTTCTCCCTTGTCAGAACCAATTGACTACCAAATACACCTGGTCCACACTAAATATTTGCTCCTATAACCGTCTGTATCCACTTCCCTGAGTTCCCTCTTCGGTGCTCAATAGAGCTCTGCCGCCTTTTTGGTACTCCAGGTGTAGGAAGACATTAACAGTTTTGATCAGCTGCGCCTAGCTCGAGTGAGATACTCCGTGCAAGTACTACTTCTAGCACCCACGTCAACTTACGACATTCGCAATGCCAAATTCATGAAACGATCTTATTTTTGTCTAAACCTGTATCATCGTATGAATTACATTACTGTAACTGACTTATGGGACCCGCAAGCAAACTGCTTGCGAGCTATCTTTGTATGACAGTGCTCCGCGTCCAAATTCAATATTCCCTATAATCGCACTTTCAGCTCAATCATAGCTATTTATTCCGCCTGGACCGGTTTCATATCCCCGCAAAATAAGTATGCGACTGACTTATGGGTCCCGCAGATGATAAACCTAGGTTTAGGGTACAAAAAAATGTTCCAGGTGTTACCAAGCGATTCGAGCTATTCAACGAGCACACGAAGAAGTAGCGACCGGAACCGCAGAGAATCAAGAGGGAATTTCTTACAGATCCAAGACTCTCTCGTTCTCAGCCCCGACCAATTTCTTACGAAAGCAAAATTAGAGAGAGAGAGAGAGCGCAGACGTTTTCGAGCGAAGAATCGACAAAATTTTGCCAAAAAGATCCGAGATTCGATTCCTTGTCTTCCGAATTGCGCTTGATTCGATCGCAATTAGGTATTTTTTTTTGCTGTTTCTCTTACCCTAATTAGTTTCCGCAATTTTTATTTTGTTGGGGTTTTGCAATTGCTTTCTCGATCGGATTATCGTTTGAATTCTCTTCGAATTGGGGCACTTTGGTGCTTCTATTAATCCGATTTGAGTCCGATTTAGCTTGTTTCGAATTGAAAGTCGGTGATTTGGGGTTTTCCCCAATTTGGTAAGAGACGTTGAAATCAGAGTTAAGGTAAATCTAATACTTCCTTTTTCTTTTGATCCAGCAATTCGTCGCTTTTGTGGTTTAGTCAAAGAGCTGAATCGAGTTCAGTTCCCAATTTGAGCTGGGAAGCGGTTTCAATTTCACCACCTAGGGTTTCTATCTGGAACCCAATTTGGCACTGAGCTGACACTTCTCCAAACCCACATTCACTGCAGTTTAGTGAATTTGGGAGACAAAATGTCTACTTGCAACGGGCTTCCACGTGTCGATTTGACACAGCTAAAGTCACTCCTTTTAAAGCAACTTGGCCGACAGAAATTAGAGAAATACATGTACTACCTCAAGAGGTTACTCAGCAACAAGTTAGCGAAGTCAGAGTTCGATCGCTTGTGCCTCACCACAATTGGCAAGGAGAACCTACACCTCCACAACAAGCTAATCAAATCAATTCTCCAAAATTCCGTTTCTGGGTCGGGACCACCACCCAAAGAAACCTTGCCCGGTTGCTCTGGTGCTGCAACAAAGACCCCAAGTGGTCATTTTGGGGATGCATTGTTGTCTCCCTCTGGAAAAGGAAAGTCAATTTCAAGTAAAGATCGAAAATTCAGCCCATTGGGTCCCCATGGCAAGGCCATTAATGGACCAGCAAAAGCACCATTGGAGGTTGTCTCGGTAGAGGATGGAGAGGAGGTAGAGCAAACAAGGCATAGTCCTGGTGTGCAAAGCCGGAGCCCGATAAAAGCGCCATTTGGCATTATACCAAATCCACGTCCCCAAAAACGTCCTCATCTTGCCTCTCCTCACGAGTCGTGCTTTACCACTGGCGAATTACCTAGTACAAGAACTTTGTTTATGCAATTGAAGCGTAGGTGTGAGTCTGAGGGGCTTAACGTAACCCCCGAATGTGCAGATATGTTGAACCCGGGCTCTGGATGCATACTTGAAGAGATTGATCAAACCTTCTGTGGATCTAGTAGGCACTGCAGGCCGTCAGAAAGTGGTTGTGGGTACAAGTGTCCCGCAAAATTATATCCGCGAAACGAGAAATGCAACTATACATGATTTTCGGGTAGCAATGGAAATCAACCCAACTTTGCTAGGAGAGAATTGGCCGGTCAAGCTAGAAAAGTTAAATTTTGCCTCTTTCAAGGAAAGAAATTGAAAATAAGGAGCGAATTTTAGATTTTGTACTCGGTGGATGTTTTTTTAGAAAGGAGTTGAAGTGTTCTTATTATAGGCTGCATGTTTATTGGGGAGACAGATTGGGAAAGGAGGGGAGGGGGTAATTTTTTTCAATAATTAGGTTTGGTAGGTGGTTTTTAGATTTATGAGGATTAACTTGGAGTAGATCTGATAAGTTTTTTTTTTTCATAATTTTTCATTTCCATCGGGGTTGTGCTTGTAAATAGAAGCATTAACCATTGCTTTCCTTGCAAGATCTGATTGTACCATTTCTTTCCTTTATTTATAATAACATGAGTTAGCACATCATTTTTGTCAGCTTACTGGTGGATATTAAATTTAGGGATACTTGATTCCTTATCTGTTATTACTATAGATAATGCATACAGTATACTTACATGTGCAAATATGTGGATGCTATCATTAGCACCATGAATATTTCAGAAAACCTCTTGGATACTGCAGTGTGCCAGTGTGTAAACAAGATATATTGATGTTGATTTATAAGGATTACCGGGTCAAGTTTAATTGCGGTTGATTAGATCGATACAATGTAGAAGTTTTCTGAATGACATATAGGTCTTAACTGATCTCCTACCAGCAAGATACTGGTACTATACTAACTGCGTTTGGTTTTATCACTGGATGATCATAAGCAATTAAACTCTTACCTTTCTCTTTCCTCTATCCAGTTTTTCAAATTTTTTATCTAACTTCTCACTGCACTATAAATACACATCAAGTCCAGTGACTACTGGTACTTGAGGGGCTATTTTCAGTTTCAACTAATGGCTTCAGTTCCATGCCAGTCAGGTCAGACAACACATGACAGCATGGAGCCTGACTGACAGTTTCACAGGTTACACTTTGTAGTTCAGAATTTTTTGTTTGTTACAGTGAAATACTGGCTCAATATTAGTTAACGAAAATTCTGCACAATGATAAATCATAATTCATTTCCTGTGTTGTGGACTTTCTGAAAACCTGAAGTCTGTTTGCTTTTTTGTTTGTTTGTTTTTTTTTTTTTAAAGATAAATCTGTTAGCTTAAAGAACGCTCTCCTATCAAGTGAGGAGGAAAAACAAGAAAGTTGAACGTAGTTTCCATTTTCCTTTCTTTTTCCAAAGAACCAGATAATGCATACTGCAACAGACTTGATGCTATAGTTCTGAGGACGAAAAGCATGTTTTCATTATATTCGATTAAAATATCATTCTCAGGACTAATCAGCAGGGTACATGGCGACTGGCAAGGAGCTACAATCCGTAAAAGAGATCCTTCTTTTTCGATAATTTTATAATTTTAAATCTTTTTATCGGCTAATGTGCTTGTATTTCTTTCCTATTCTATTTCTATTGCATCCATTTTATTATTTGGTTAATGGATTTTCTGTAGACAAATGTCCTGCTATAAAAAAATAAAAAATGATATTCCTGTGGAATTACTCATTTTAATCTGAGTAAAACCGTTACTAAATTATGTTTCTACCTCATCACAGCTTACTCAGGGTTGTACCGTTTGTCTGGTCCTTTGTTTTTAATAGGCCCCACTGGCATGTTATAAATTATAACTAATCCCCTGCAAACCATCAGAACTTGACTCACTGCTAAGAGTGAGTTTACATTTGCTGCTGCAGTATGCTCTGACATCTGGCTTCTATTGAGTGGATGACAGTGGGTCCCAGTGAATAACAATAAAACTCCCGTATTGACATTCCTTGTCAACTATGGCAGCTGGTTGCCCTCACTAAAATTGAAGTTCCCCGGACTGGTCGATCTGATTCAGTATACATGAGTTTTCTTTTCAAGTTTTCACTTCAGCTTACCATATTTGCTACCTTACCTTTCTAAAACAGTACATGCCTTTCAATTTACCATATTTGTTCGTTACATTTTTGTGACCACAATGTACTGTTTTTTTATACATATACTTTCAGAACTTCTAGCAGATTATTGGGTGCAGTCAATGGCATCCACTGATGCAAAAATTCTGATAGTACCAGAAAAAGACCCCAAAAAATTAATTTTTTGTTAAAATGATAATGATGGGCATCGTAATACATAATTTGAGCAATAATAAACAATACATATTGCATTTGATTTATTATTTACATCTAACCTGTACTTATTTTTATAGGAGTCACCAACATAGGACTCAAAAATGAGATTGTATAATCTCACACATCTCTCTTCCTGTCTTACCATAACCCCTAATTGGTTCAAACCTATCTCTATAATTCTCTAATTTGTGACTTTCATAAGAGCACAAAAGTGTATCTCAAATGATTCTCAATTCACACAAGCAAAGCTTTCTGCTTTCAGGAAGAGAAGTCAACTCTGTCTTGTTTTCCCTTTACTACTATTCATCTAAAAAGCACAGCAGCACCACTTGATGCGAACTGCTGCATCTCCAGTTCCTGCAACTCCTTTTACATGCACATCGCTCTTGCTCAGCATCTCCCACATCACCTGCACATCACTGTATTCACAAGTCCTCACTTCCTTCTTCAATTTCCCCAATCCTTCAATGCAAAAAAGGAAAACACACTAATCAAAATCAATTCATCAATTTATGCAATATTGAAGTAAACTTAATTTTTGAGGGGAAAAAGAATCATCACTTCACATACCAGTGGTACGATGTAGACCAAGACGCGTCGCAACCCCCATCCAGAATCGCCTCATGCCATGACAGATGCTATCCATTCACTGCTTTCTGATCTCCTATAATTCTTCTTCCAAACACTTGTTCAATTCAAACCAATGGTGTCGTCAGTCTCTTTTAAACAATTTCCTTGTACTACTTTTCTGCTAAAGAATGGTGCCTAGACCTCTCTTTTATACATGCATTTCTGACCTCTCTCTAGTCTCTATCGCTCTCTCGCTGTCTACAGCGAAAGGAACGCACTCGTTGGGATTTTATACTTGTTTTGCTTTTTCTTCTTTCTTTTTACTTTTTCTATTTCAGTTGTTATACTCTTTTTGTGTTCGTTGGAATTGAACGCGTAATTCAGACTTTGGAATTGCTTCCATTCGTCCACGTGTCAACCCTGGGGCATTTTTGCTGTTGAAAACTCACCTAGATTTTGGTTTACATCTAATTGTTGAACCACTCTGTCAACTGTTGGATGGACTTGGGGTAAATCGTAACTGCAGAATAATAAAATTACTTTTGCATTGATTTAATTGTTTTAAAAAAGGTACATATAAATAATTGCGTGACATATTTAATATAGTCATACTTTAAATAGACATTATTATGAGAAAGCCAACTATGGATGTGCATCAATGACGCACCCATTTAAGTTTTTCAACAAACAATACTTAATTAATGCAAACTTTAAAGAACAAATCAAGACTGACATTATAATTTGACGCAACATAAGTAATGCTTGATTCAAATTATAAAATCCGTTGGTGCAAATGCTTATTATCATTCTAGAAATAAAATGCACCAGGTCTAAACAGAATCTTCAAACTGAGTGGTGGGGAGATGCCGGCACTGAAAAAGAATAATTTATGCGGCAATAACGTGTGAAATCGTACGAGTGAAATTAAATGATGAAGCGGCGACGGTTCAGATTGAAAAGCATAACTCAAGCACGAGAAAAGATAAAATATTCACGCGCTGGTTTTACAGTCGTATGTAAACTCGCCGCTAGATTTGGTATATGCTTCTCCAATGTTCCATTTATATATAACGCAAAATAATAATAATAAATGTTCCATTTATTTATCTCTCTCAATTAAAGAGGTGCTTATCATCACTATGGTATATGGTTAAAAATTGGACCAAATCAACTTGACTATTTCTCAGTATTTCATATTCAAGAGAGCAAAATTGAAAGTCATTAGTCTCAAAAAAATGAAAATAAAAAACGAAAGTCAGCTACTCATTCAAGGTGTTGTCCTTTTTGAAAGTTTATTTTAGCCGGAGATGTTAAATAATAACTTAGTCATGACAATTACTTTTAACAATTATTAAAATAAAATTATAAATGTGTTATCCATGATTTAAATATATTGCCTATCAAACATGATGTAATTGAAAACTCGATTATAGTCAACTATCAAACTCTAAAATTTAACAATTCATTTTACTTTTTTTTATATTCAAACAATTTTTAAATTGCATCAAACTTAATACAGAACACATCTACAAAATAAATAAACTCTCATTACCAATACATGTAATTATCAACATATTATCTCTAATTTAAAAGAGCAGGACAGGCCGATCGACTTTGTTATAATGTTGAACTACAACAAATGCGCATGCGCACGGCACAAAAAGCTCGCCTTGCTTTTTTGTGAGTTTGTGGTCGCCACGCAAGTGTTTCTATCCTAATTTTGTTTTTAGTGGAAGTCAAATCTTTTATAAACTCTGTATTGAGCTAGTTCAGTGGCAAAGATGGATGCGGCGCCGTGTTATTAAGACTGTTTTGTTTGGAGATCTTTTAAGCGCCTTCCTTTTTTTCTTTTTTTTTTCTTTTTTTTTTTTTTGCCAAATAGCCTGCTCTGCTATTAAAATCTGGATTACCGAATTTAGTATATTGTTTGGATTGATTTTTTTTTTTGTAATAACTCAATCAAGTTTATTATTTTAATTTGGTGTGTCCTTTTTTCTTTTTTTTTTTTAATATAGGTGTCCTTTTTGGATCAACTGGTTTAAACTGTACGTAGGGATCGTGCTATCACATCGCAAATATCATCAAACACGGATGCGTGGAACTTAGACATATTTTCACGGTGTATATGTGTTTTTGAGTTTTACACGAATTAAGTTGTCTTTTTAGACCATGATATTTTTTTTAGATTCAAACGACGCTCGACTAGAATTTAATTCACACAACTGATTTTAACTGTGAATCAGCTAAGGACAACATATATTGATTGAATATCGCATGTTTGAAATTCCATTGAAACTTCTTACAAACATTTAGTTCCTAAAAATTAAAATAAAAAGCTTTAACTCCGTTTTTCAAAAAAAAAAAAAAAAAAAACTGGTGATCAAAGTGTCATACTAAAACATCAAATCAGTACAACACTTGTTTCTAGCGCGATATTGTGATAGTTATCTGAGATGCATTTGGATGAATTGAGAATATGAATAAATGTACTTATAAATAATTAAGTGCTTATTTATTTAAATTAATTAAAAGTGTTATTTCTAAATAATTTTAATTGGGAAAAATTTTTAATTCGATTTTTTTTTTGGATAATTTTTTTAATCTTAATTTAAAATTAGTTCTGATTCATCTCTCATTCTTGTGCATTCAAAGTTTAAACACATCTGAAAATAATCATTATTCAAATCAACGTATACATGCCCCATAATGCTGAATTGCTGACACCTTGCTTCAATTCTAGCTATGTACGCAATAAGATGCTATAATAAATAAATAAATAAATAAATAAATGCTTATGGGATACAATTTACTTTTCATGGACCATATAGACGGCCGAAATGGAAAAAATTTCTCAAGCCGGGTGCCAAATCATTGCTATCACGGATGTGTTTGAATCGCTCAAGAATAAAAATAGAGCTAGTTATTAGGAGTTAAAAAATTATATATTATTTTTAAATTAAGTTGTTTTGGAGAATTAGAGTGCTATTTTTAAGTGGTTTGTAACATCTGAAATTAAATTTTTATTCCAAGTGTGTTTTGATCATTTTCTTAGTGTGAATTATGAAGTTGTTGAGACCAATTTTTAATTTGGATTAAAAAAATGATCTAAACACAGTAGAAATAAAATTTTATTCCAGATGTTGAACCACCTAGAAATAACACTCAAAATCTCTTAAAAGTTTATTCTTTGTCGTTTAGAAATAATATTTTTTCTCCGAATAACTAATTCTAATTTTATTCATAAATGATCCAAACAGAACTTCGTTTGGATCCCCTAAAAATAAAAATATATGATCAGTTACTAGGAGTAAAAAAAAAAATTCGAGCGTTCGACCATGTTGCAGAATTTTTTTATGATAAGATAGAATTATAATTTTGCATGTGTTCTTCTAATACTGCTCAACTCTACATATTGTAATTTTTATTTAAAATTTTATTTTCATTTAATAAAATTGTAGGACTATTGCCAAACATATTTAGTAAAATAAAAAAATGTTACATTATAACCAATGAACAAACATCCGTAGATAAAAAACACAACTCATTTAAAACTTTTCAAGTGTTTAGAAATCACAATAATTTTCTTGAGTGTTTAGAATCTTTTCAAGTTCTGAACGTGTAAACGCAGTCTCGAAGCAAATCACGAGACCGAAACTACGCTGAACCTATATATCCACTTCTGCAGAGGATTTTTTAAATCCTCAGATGCTCCCAACTTCCCTTTCGCCAGCATCAGATTGATTAACACATTTGGTCAAAAAAATCCATTAAATAGGAGGTTTAGTTTTCTATAATTGGAAAATGATGTTTGGACGTGAAAAAAATTCATTAAAAATCGTTAATGCCCACAATTAATCCGCTATTAAATGGAGCAGAAATAATCCGTCAAAAATACTTTTTGAGTTTTTGTCTGAAATCCATTTCTTTAGGGAATTTTTCTCAAATTTATTTGACTAATTGAGTTGCAATTTTAATGAATCAAGGCTACAATTATTCTAAGCATAGTGTTTAGGAGCTCTCGAGGGATAATGGGTGCGTTTGGATCGTTGGAAGAAAAAAGAAGAAGAAGGAAGAAGAAGAAAAAAAATTATAAACAATCCAAACTCTTCACAAAGTTATACACTTTCCAATACTTCTTCCCACTTCTTTCCTTCTTCCCATCTTCCCACACCTATCCAAACGGAGCCAATAGCTCAGCCTTTGTATAGAAAGAAATTAGACAAAGATCCTTTGTTATTTTAATGTAATGAACTTTATATAGTAGAAACTACAAATTATACATTCTCTTCTTTTTTCCCATACAATCTCCAAAACAAAAAAAAAAGAAAAAAATGAAAGAAAATGTATCAATGATCTCCATTTATATTCCATCACACAAAATTCAAAACCGTCGTAGTCTTATATTGGAATATAGCCATACAGGAATATGGTGTATTTCGGGAGGCGTTAGCGTTTCCCTCTCCTGAATGGACCAGTTCGTTTGTTAATTTCTGATTGAATGGACGAACTGTATTCTTTATCCATCACAAATGCCACAAGCTTTTATCGGTGTGGGAAAATTCTATTGGTTGATATCTAATATGACAATTTCCAACTCTCAAATTGTATATATATAGACTATATAGTTCATTAAATTGGTCGATGGTATCTAAACATGTTATATCAAGGGTACATATTGGAGTACTTGTCTCCGCTATATCTTTTTTTTTTTTTTTTGGAGGCTATATATTAATTGTCTCAGCTACGACGTCATTTTATGAAATAGAATTAACTTAAACTAATGCTATTTAATAATGAATTAGCATTCTTTCAGCAACTTTTCATTAAAATAAAACAAAGTAAATTAACGTTATCTTCTGTCACCTGTAACAACTTGTGTACAGAAAAATGCAAATACTGGACATCAAGTTCATGTACGTAGCGCCAAAATCAAGTTCTATCAGCGTGTCAAGTGAAGTCCATTGTTTTTTTCAATTAAATTTCAGGTTGTGGTTCATATAGTTAGGTAATAAGATCATGTCATGTTATAGCGGTAGTATGTCAGTGTAGTTCTTGTCTGCATTATGGCATTTAATTTGAATTATAAATTGCAATAATATTTTGGAAAGTCTAAATAGCGTTTTGCAGTCTGTAGCCAGTAGCAACGAGATTTTGAAAACACTATTGTGGAAACTATCTTACATTGCGGTTCGATTTAATTTTAAAATTGTTCCATGTAGATTGATAATACAAGTACTGAAATCAGTCTCATTTTGGATTTAATTGCCATTATTTTATTTATTTTTAACTTTTAATGTCAATTTGGCATGTCTTCTGCGTTGAACAGGTTCTTTTATTGAAAAATTCAGAAGAAATATATGCTAAATCTCAAATAACAATATGGCATCAAAGATTTACACTTAAAAGTTAAATGATCACAACTATACAGAATTAAATTAATTACACGATAGATTGGGGTTCAAATGATTAAAGAAAATTTGCGCCATTAAGAAAAAGAATGGGCCGGGACCGGGAATGAAAATAAAGGCCATGCACTTGTCATTAAAAAAAAGTCACAAAATAAAGGCCATGCTTTCATAGTTTCATGACTTTGATATGCTAACTGCTCTAGTGGAATTTTATTACCGTTACAGAGGTAATAGCTGCGATAAGCTGCTATAGTCAGCTATTTAAAACCTTGACATATTTTAATTGACTAACATTCTTCAGCAATTTTCTTGTTAGATTAAACACAAATGAACTTGTCTTTAGCCATTCATATCAACCTACGTATACAGAAAAATATGAATAATTGGTATATATCTGGTCATAAGCCCCAATTTACATTTTCCAGCTAGAATTCTACCCCAAGAACATCTATTTTCATTTCCTATTGATAGATATATTCCTTTTATGCTATTTGTTCCATTTTAACTTAACACTGCACAATTCTGTCGAATGTTACCAGTAGCTCCCGTCTTCACCCCAACCCGACCCAGTTTTGTAATTGCAGCCACAAAAGCTCGCTGAAAGCCAGCCTCGCTCCGTGCCCATGCATTCACAAAGGGACGGGACCGTGTGTCAGTGAAGAGAACTTGGTCAGATTTAAGAAGGCCCATCCCTTGTTGCAAGTTCTTGTAATATTGGTTGTCGAATGTCCGAGGTGATACTGGGTCCAGACCTACTGCCAAATTTGGATTGGCATTGGCTGGGCAGGCTCCCTGAAGTTGGCTTGCGTATGTCGGGTCCATGGTCGGGTCGACTGTGCTGCCAATCCGGTTCGAGAATGTAGTACAATGGGCAAAGCCGATTGTGTGGGCGGCTGCCAAATATATGGTTTGGTAGGGTTCAAGTTATAATTCATCCAATATAATTTTCAGAAAGTTAATAACATCTAATTTTTTTGTGTATGCACTTTTGGATGCATGAAGTAAAATTTGTTAAACATTTCAAGTTGCTGCGGTTTGATTGACAAGTATGTAATTCTGGACTACTATAAGAGTCATGAAAATATGGATTTTTGTTGGTCGAAAATAGCGCAAGAGTTTATAAAATTTAATCCAATTCAAAATTTGGAAACATTTCAAATCAGGACAAAAAAGGAGGAAGATAAGCAAATTCAAAATTCCCAAGTAATTTTTGTTATTTTTCGTTGTCAGAGTAAAAATCTTGTCTCACTGGTTGCTGATATGTCAGATTCAAAGATAAAATTTAAGAGAAAAAACATTATGTGGTTCATTTGGTGACATCACAGATTTTACTTTGTAGATGACAAGTTATGCTAACATTATAAAGGGATGTAACATATTTTAGAGAAAACAATTTTACAAAACCTCCTTTGCGAGAAATATTTTTTTTTAATCTGAAAGGAAATATCATGGAATTTTATGTGAGATAATCTTTATCGAAACTCTAGATACATAGATTGCTGCATTTTCACACAAAAATTAGCAGGACTTGAGTTCATGACATTAGGTTCCCTTGGGTCGTTTTCTGATGGATGGGGCCCCCCATTTGTTCTTAGATCTAGAAAGTGACCTTTTTCCAATCAAGAGTCAAGACCCAAAAGGCAATACCCTTTTGCATGATATTCCCCCACCAAAAACCCAATGAGTTTTCTTTTTCTTCCCTTTTTCAAAATGTAATTGTAGAATGATTAAGGTCTAACCAGAAAGGGCTATCATGTCAGACATAGAGAGTCCATTAACAGCAAACATGTTGGTAAGTTGATCCAAGCTTGAGTCAGGTCCCGGCAGCATTCCGTTCACGTCAGTGGCACTCGATCTCAGCCCGTCCAGCCGACCCAGCTCGACCGCATATGATGGCCCACCTGACTGTTAGTTTGTATCCAAATAAACATAGTCATTAAATTAATAAAATTTGACATTCCATGTTGGGCATGCAAAACAAAATAATTATCGCTAAGTTTCAAAAATTCACATCAGCACTGTTGAATTACCTTGGAATCTCATAAATGAATTACATTTTACTTGAATTGGTACAATACCAATGCCTCTATACGGTGCCTTAGAAAATAAGAAACAGACATAATATTGTTAAAAGTTGTTACAGTACTGGCAAAACACACTGTACTGATTTCAGAAAATAAAAAAATGTAAAACAAGATACAATTATAATTTCTATCAGCACGTGACATCCTGTCAGAAAAATACATACCAGTGCTATGACATCACGTGTGGCCATTGCAAGTATATCTGCACATGACACCTTATTGGTACATTGTGGTACAGCATCCACAGCCGCTCTGGCTCTAATCACAGTATCAAAGCCGTCTCCGGCGAGTGATAAATTGATAGCATGGTCCTTCTCAGCCGTGTTATTCCCAGATGATGCGACCATTACAGATGCATCACATCCCTACAATGTTTTTTTTCCAATTGAAACAAATAAATAATTAAAATGCAAATGAAAAATTGACAACAGCACAGCACATGCTAATAGTAGGCATGTTGTTGGAAACCTTTTTTGGGTGTCTTTTGTTCATATGTACAATTTTGTAGTTTAGATATACCGTGTTACTTTGCCTATCATCCAAAGAATCAATACAGTTATTTTTCCACATCTCATGCAATCATGTGCCAATTTTATACCATTCCCAAATCTATAAAGGCAAGTAATGCTAAAAAGAACAGTAATTTCTTAATTATGTTAAGCTGATAAGCTAATTCCCACAAATTTTGATTTTGATAAAGGGAAAACAAACTCAAAACCAATTTTGTGATCCATGTCACACAAAAATCGGAATTTACAATTTTCAAAACTATTACACATTTTTTTTCTTTTTGAAAAAACTATAGCTATTATGTACTAGCACTTTCATTAACGAAAAGCAAAACAACCATTCAAAGTCTTGTTACACATAATAAAAGACATAAAAATTAAAGGAAAAATTACGAGGCCCAACATGCAAAAGTACCTGGACAAAGCAATCATGGAAGAAAAGACGTACGGTGGCGCCAACAGTAATTGGAGTTTCCAAAAACTTCTTTGTTACAGCTGCTCTAACAATGCTTTCTACATTGGGGCATATATTCGCATAGTAATTTTGTGTCAATTGGGAATAGGCAGATTGGGAGAATAAGCAAAGTGTAATGGGGAAAAGGAAGAAAATCCCTTGAAGTTCTCTCATGTGTAGTTATGTGTCTGGAGTGTTGAGAGAGACAGAGAGAGGTGGTAATGTAATGTGGTAAGCGTTGGGAATGGTTTAGGTTGTATGAAGTTAAGAGCAGAGGTGAGGTTTATAATGGAATGGTCCTGATTTTCTACATCCATTTTTGTGTAGTGAAAACATGTTGCAGGTGAAACGTGATTATATTTATAGTTTGCATTGCCTAAACGCATAGCCCTACACAATGGACTGCATGCTGCATCTGAATATACAGGTAAATAAGCTCCTATGAAGATATTTAAGTGGCACTAGAATATATGTAATAGACTAGATCTTGTGATTGTATTTTAACAAACATCCTCCGAGAGCCCAATATTCCTTTAAAAGAAATTGGTTTAAATTATTTTGAGGCTAAATTTTATCTAAAGCTCGTTTTGCTTGTGCAGTTGACTTAAAATTGTCGTACTTGCTAAAAATATTATGCTGAAATTTTGTTTGAAAAAAATAATCAATCTAGATTGAAGCACACTTTCAGAAATTAAATTAAATATAGAATTTTATATATAGCACACAATTATATAAAGAAGAACCAAAAGAATCAGGCAGAATATTTTGACATGTCAAAATAGTACTAAGATCCGAGATATTTATAACATGTGCTTAAATCAAATTAATTAATTAATACTCTGGGGCTGTGTTTGGATGAGCTTAGGAATAAGTGAATAGCTTCTTCCTACTCCTAAATTTATTATAAACAATCTAAACTCTCTTAACAAAGTTATACACTTCCCAATACTTCTTTCCTTATTCCTCTTATTCCCACACAATCCAAATGGAGCCAATATATTATTATATAACAAATATTTATTGCTTGAGTGGCGTTTGATGACCTGTCATGGTTAACAGCGATACCGTAAGCTACATAAATTAGAACCACTGGAGAACTAGACTAAGATTATGTATTTTTATTATTATTATTTTGCTACAACAAGCCCGTTGGAGCAGAGCCTAAGGAGTGTGTAGCTAGTTAGCAACTTAGCATCCTTTTCAGATTTCACTGTGCCACGTCAGAGTACACAGCAGTGCTATCAGCATTTATAGACATCATCTTACTGATATGCTTTAAGATTCGTGCGGATGAGCTGTCGTTAAATATCGACCGTTGGATTGATGGAATAGAATATGGTTGAAGGCATGGGAATGGAATGGGGTGGGGTCTATCACGAGTCTTGTGGCCAGTTTAAGGTGATATAATATGCCCTTTCCTTTTCAATTTGATAAAAAAAGGGGACCACACGGCACGCCACTTGTACTAAATTATAATGATGTTGTTTAATCATGAACAGTTGAGTTGAGTGTCACTAAGGGAGTGCTTGATTAGATCCTAATTTTCTTTTGTCTTAGTTTGTGAAAACATTAAATTTTCCGACAATCGTCTTTTCTTGATCTAGTTCACGGACTCGTCACTTGAAAAATCACCGAAAATTTTTTCATTAATGGGTTGAACTTAGGTTCATGAAGGCATTAGCAATAGCATTCCTAATCATTTCTTTCCATATTTATAAAAAGTTTTGGAAAATTTTTAGTAACAGTTATTAGCATTAAAAACAGGACAAACTAGTCATGGGACACGAAATAAGTTCATCGGAGATTTTATTACTCCTCTGATGTAAATCCTCCTGTTTATTTTTTTTTTTAAATGTAGCTCTAGCTAAATACTAGTAAATAACTTAATTTTTTAAAATATAAAGGCTCAATCCTTTTTTTTCCCAAAATATAGTAAAGGGAAATCACAATAAATGAAATCGGAAATATATGTATTTTCTGAGAACTAGAGAGAGAGAGAGAGAGAGTCAGAGAGAGATTTAAAAAAAAAAAGATTACTTCAGCCATGCAATCCATAATCCATTAAAGGAGACGGATAAAAGTAAAACGTTTTTTCCTAAAAAAAATAATTAAAAAATTACAGCTTTCCAACAAAAGCACGTGGTGATTTGTTGGGTAGCAAAAATAATTTTCCTGTCAGAAAAAAACGTACTCCAGATTTGAGCGGACTGAGGTCAAGGAACCCAGCTGGATTGCATGCTCTTGTGCTAGAGGAACCAAGAACATTTGGTGAGATGAAAGATTGGGAACATGCATTGTATTGTATGCTCTTTCAAACAAAAAAAAGGGATTGTGTTTCTTGTGTGCAGTGCAGGACGGCTTGCATTATGTGAATTCCAAAATTCAAACTCAGAGCAGTCAAACTCGGTCTGTTTTGTGAGGTTAGCTCCAAAACTGAGAGCTGTAAATGAAAATTGGTCGGGACAAAAGTTCCAAGGGAGGAGATCATACCATGACGTGCACGTCTGGTCTTCTTTTGGATTGGTTTGGGGCTGGAGATAGGAAGGTTCTAGTTCAACGTCAAGCTCCACTCCTGACATAATTAACAAGTTTGGAACTTTGGATGGACATATCACATATGTGAAATAGACTGTCAGGGGTTGCATGGATCGGGCTAATGAAAAAAATGAATAATTAAAAAATATTTAGAATTTAAGCAGATATAATCTTTGATGGAAATGTAGTTCCGAATAATTTTTTTAGTTTTGTTTGAGAGTGAAATTATGCTCTTCGTTGCGTCAATAAACGCACATCGATCCAACGTTAGAGTTATTTGAAAGCAGTGGAATTCAACGTGGCACCCAACAATTTTGTACTTTTATGCGATGTCTTTTTGGGTTAATTTCACAATGTAAACGTGTCATCCAACAATTTTATGCGCAATTAAATAAGACTAATGGGCATCTATTTTTTTAATTTAGATCGCAGCGATAGATGGATGCGGGTTAATTTTTATTTTTTTGTACTGTAAATAATTAAGAAGTAGAATAGGATGGATTATTTGGGTAACTGGATTTTCTAGAGTAACTAATGACATTGTTAATTGTTATTAATTGAGGGGTGAAGGACCTTAATATGAAGTATGAAAGGAACACTGATAATACATTATTTTTTAGTTTTATCTGCTGAAAATGTCTTCATTTCCTATAAAAAAAAATAACACGTGTATTGTCTTTTGATGAGAGAGAGAGAAAGAGAGGATGTTAATTTATTTATTGCTATTTTGTGGTCAAAAGGTGATGCTTTTCGAATGGCACCGAGGTATGATGAGTATTTTTTTATGTTATACCGTTTGGATTAGGAATAAGAGAAATAATCTATTTTTAGACGGAAAACATTAGGAAGTGTGTAATTTTGTGAAAAATTTAGATGGTAAGGAATAAATTCCCTCCTAGAAGAGACTATTCTTCTTATTCCTAAGCGACCCAAACGGCCCCATAGTGCATAGGCGGCCAAGGAGTTTTTATAGGCAGCAAATGTTGTGGATCATTGGAATTAGTCTTTTTTTTATCTATGTAGACCTTACTCTGACCAATCGGACACACGCCAAAAAAAATGAGAGAGAATGAATAGAGGCAACAAATTTTAAATGGGCGTTGTCGGATACTCTGCGACCATCCTCATTTATTTGTGATTGATAATATGACCACATATTTAGCCGCTGTGATATCATCATTATTTGTAGGCATTTGGACCGTACTTGGCACTCAAATAACACTCAAACCATTGAATTATTCAATAGATTGCTATGATTCCCATGGAATTGGCTCTACCGTCGTTTCTTCTCTCATTTTACAGGACTTTGATGATTTCTGATGATTTTGGAGCATATAGATGGATTCCCGACGTAGCACGTACGCTAGACGACTCATTCCTAGCATTGGAGGCTCCTTTCTCTCTCCTGGTCGACCCGACCACAAGTCTGTTCGATCCGACCAGCACCTATGGCAGCCAGGCGTCATTTTCTCTCTCCTGGTCGACCCGACCACAAGCCTGTTCGATCCGACCAGCACCTATGGCAGCCAGGCGTCATTTTCTCTCTCCTGGTCGGTTCAACTGCACACCTGTTCGGTTTGACCAGGTTGCCGTCATATCACATAAGGCATTATTTTTTACATAGAAACTGATGGAAATGGCAATTTCTTGCGCCCTGGTGCCCTAACCTTCCATCCTTGCGACCTGGGACATCCATATATACGCCTCTAGACCTGAAGAAAAGTATTCAACCTTTCATACCACAAAAATTCCACTTTCCATAGGCGTTTTTCTCTCTTCCACCATTGGAGATCATCAAAACTTGGTTCTTTGAAGCGACAGCAGCAAGGAGACAAGTTTGGTGACCATCTTGCAATACACCACTGCCTAGAGATCATAGTTCGAAAGCATAAAGGAGTATTTGGTTTATTCTTCTATGTTTTCTTCTCTATTTTCAATGGGCTTGTATCTTGTTATTTCTATGTTATTTGTTGTGTGTTTTAGTACTATGTTAGGCTAAATTTATGTAGTCTTAGGGGTAAGGTAGTAACTTAGGTTTGGATGTTGTGATTTGACTTGATATGATATGATATGTTTTGTTGATTTGTTTTGTTGAGAATTATGTTAATTGCTTGTTTGAATTGCTTGTGATTTCCTAATCACCTTCTAGTTGTACGGCCGCATCTAGTCAAGTCTAAGTTAGGATAAACAAGATTAGTTCAAATAAAGTATTTGGGATAAATCGTAGATCCGAAAGGGGAGATTAGTTGGCACCAAAAGTGTAACTTTTAGACAAGTCCAAAAGACCTCTAGATATCCTTATGAACTCCAACAAACAAGTTTAAGTTGATTGAATTCTATACCAAAAGTTGTGAACCAATCAAGTTAATTAGGTTAGGTTGTGATTAAACCAGTTTCTAGTCCAACAAGCGACAGCTGAGGTTTAGTGAATCTAGATTTAGCCAACAAACCCTAGCACAAAGCATAAAATATCATAAAAGGTCAATACCACACACTTTCACCCTCTGTTCGGACCGAACAGATCCTTGTTCGAACCGAACAGAGAAGTGAACGCTTGAAAAACATAGTTTGATGCACGAAAGTGATAAGTTCTGTGTTCTAGAGTCCAAACCAAGGTGAAACCTGAACCCTAAGACGCTTTTTATTACTGTTTAAACCCTAAAAACTTTACTTTGTTATTTAGATTATTTTATTTGACAAAAACAACAAAAAATATCTACTTTATTGCACTTAGATTTATTTCAACTATTTCTCCACCAAAATATTCTTGTCTAGCTTTTGAAAAAGAATAAGCCCAGTAATCAATTGTACCGTCCCTTGGGTTCGACCCTAAAGCTGTACTCCAAAAGACTAGTGAGGTTAGCTCTAGGTCTATAAATTTATTTGATTCCTAGGTTTTAAACTTTCATCACGCTGTAATAAAGAATTCGGTCGAAATCACTGTCCGAAGCACTGTTGGTCAACAGTGTCGGATTCAAATTTTGGACCCAGATCCTCACTCGACTTTAATATATGTTTTGATTTGATGGTTGTTCAACATATTTTACGTATGAATTGAAGACCTAATTTTTTCTTTAATTTCCTTCTCTCTTTTCCTAGCCAGCAATATATGAAGATTAATTGAGAAAACCAATTAATAGACGGGAGAAAATTGCAACATCGTTAATTAATTTAATTTTATGCATGCCGTATCCTGGAGGATGTAACTTGTAAATTTGGATTCTCTTTTTTATTCTTTCCATTTATTTTATCTATTAGTCTAAACGTTAAACCTTATTTTGTTTAATATATAATATTGTATGGTAAAACTAGTTAATTTTAAAAAAAAGAAGATAACATGTTTGTACAAATTATATGGTAAAAATTGTGCCTTGTATCGTGTATTATAAAATCAAAATAAGGTCGATATTAACAATATCGATAAATTTAAAGCAATAATTTTATTTCATACCTTGTGTTTGACTAATTATACTCGTCAATTGGATAAATAGCTAGTAGTTCAATTTCAATTGTTGAGTTTGAATTGAAAAAATATTTAAATTGATTTTCTCGAGCTGAACACGAACATTGGTTGCTCTGAATTTATATTTAACTTGGAGATAAAGTTACTAATTAATCTCCTACTAGATGCACACTTTAAAAAAAATATTTTGGCATATATTTTGTCATAGAACGTTAATTTTTTAATAATTAGAAAAATATGTCTTAAATGGATAATTTTTTTTCCTTTTTTTTTTTTACTGATTTTAGCCGTTTTTATCCCAATTACAACTAAAAGGAACTGCAAACTTCGATCATTATCATATACTAGCATAATTTTTTTTTTTTGGATAAGCCAGGTAGCGGCTACCTGGTTATATACTAGCATAAGTTGCCAAAACAAAATAACGTTAGTTAATAAAAATATATATTTTAATCTACTAGCTATACAAATAAATATGTTATTTAATTTGTTTCTTTATTAGATGAAAAATCAAAATATATTATTTTTTCGTCTAGTGATTGATATCCAATCACAGATCAAATAACAAAAACATATATTTACTCTAATCTAGCGGAATTGCTTAGGACCATCCTTCAGATTCTATCATCCACATCATCCTCACGCGTACGTAACTAACTCGCGTTCCCTCACGCATACACTCTCGCGCCTTCCCCTCCTCTGTATCCGCCCCTGTCCCCTCCTCCCTCCCACGTACACTGTCCCCCTCCCTCCTCCTCCCTCCTACATACGTCGTCCCCCCTCCCTCTCCTCCCCTCCTCCCTCCCATGTACACCGTCCCCCCACCCTTCTCCTCTTTCTCTACACACTTCATAACTGTTGAAGTTAATATATTTAAATGTTGAAGGCAATATCGTAATTGTTGAAGTTAATATATGTACTGTTGAAGTTATATATGTAATTGTTAAAGTTAATATGTTATATATGTAACTGTTGAAGTTAATATATATAACTGTTGAAGTTATATGTGTAACTGTTGAAGTTATATATGTAGCTGTTGAACTTATATATGTGACTATTGAAGTTAATATGTTATATATGTAACTGTTGAAGTTAATATATATAACTGTTGAAGTTAATATATGTAACTGTTGAAGTATATATGGATCTGTTGAAATTATATATGTGACTATTGAAGTTAATATGTTATATATGTAACTGTTGAAGTTAATATATATAACCGTTGAAGTTAATATATATAACTGTTGAAGTATATATGGATCTGTTGAAATTATATATGTGACTATTGAAGTTAATATGTTATATATGTAACTGTTGAATTTAATATATATAACTGTTGAAGTTAATATATATAATTGTTGAACTTGGCATATTTAAATGTTGAATGTAATATTTGAAGTGGGCATATTTAAATTATTGAAGTTGGCATATATATTAGGTTCAACAGTTATATATATTAACTTCAACAGTTATATATATTAACTTCAACAATTATAATCAATATATAGTGTCAATATATAGTGTCTGTGAGAGAGGGGAGTGGGAGGGGGAGCACACGCGGAAGGAATGAGAGGGGGACGAGCGTACGTAGCAGGGAGAGAAACAAAGTGATTTCCAGAAATAGAAAACGCGTAGAGCCAAAAATAGAAAAACGCGTGGGGATGATGGGGATGATGAATATCGGGGATGATCCTTATCACCCCCGTAGATTAGCGTGTTAACACCAATCCGTGCGTTTATAAGCAGTAAGAATATGTGTACTCTTTGGGACAAATAATTGCTGTGTCTCATTGGTTCAAACTCCAATACTCTCTTTCTAACAAGACCCTTACTCTTAAGTCTTAACTCTTACCTCAAGCCTTCTCTCGCTAGTCACCATTAACTTAAACAGATCTAGTCCAAAAAAGAAACAAACGTAAGACAGAAGAACTTGTCAGGCTAGGCCATATATGGGCCGGAAAAAGACACCTATACTACTTTGGGCTAGAAATACTCAACAAGATTAAATCATCAACAGTTTTTTTATGCTTGGCAAAAAAAAAAAAAGAAGTTAAGTTGTAAGTCAACAAAATTAAGTATGGATAAAAACAATGCTGTGGGAGTCAGGTGCAGCCGTGCAGGGTGTGTCTCAAAAAATCGTAAGATGCATGGCATTGCAGCTATAAAATATAAATAAACAGAGAATCATCATTATCTAGTACGGATAGGTCACAGAATATTGTGCACTTCTCAAGTGTGCGTAATATGTTATTGTTAGGACTTAACACGAAACAAGTAACAAAATGCGCTGCCTGATCCGATGAATAATTTTTTAAACGAGTGCATACCAATAATTCGCTGGGGAGTCAAATTTGGGTGGTTGGAAAGAGGGAAAATATAGCTTTCAAATTTCCATGAGGTGAGCAATAGAGCATGGGAAGCACTTCTTCCCTCAACACGCACGGAACAATAAATTAATTAAAAATTATAGATCACTTGTTCTACATTTGCGTTAATTTGTATAACTTTGAACGGTTCTTGACGAATATTTTCTTTCCTAGATTTTATATTTTCCTTTATTATGTATTTTTTTTTTTTTTTTGGAAAGACAAAAGATAGAACGTTACACATCATACAGACTTCAATTTACTGTAAGATCACTTTCAATTTGCTTTTTTTCAAACCTTTTGAATATATGTTAGCGTTACCCTGAAGGATATATCAAGTATTGCCTAGCTAAACTCATACTGGTCATAGATGAGTGAAAAGTAGTTAAGTGCCTTAAAAAAATAAATAAATAAATAAATAATGAAAGGAAATAATAAAAATGCAAAATATATGGTACACTTGTTTTGGTCTACTGTTCAATGAACCAATTTCCGCAGATAATTAACGAAACAAATTCATTATGAAATAGCATAAATCCATACATATTACATTATGTTTTTGCTGGCAATTTAAAAAAAAATTAAATTTTGCTAATAAAATATAAATCAATGCGTGATGCATTATATTTGCGTAAAACAAACAGGGTCAACTTTTTTTAAGTTTTGACCCAATAGAAATAATAAAATAATTACAATTTTATTACAGTTAGGATAAACTTTGAAATAATCCACTCAAACCACATACAAACTCAAACGTTTAATTGAAAGCCAAACAATCTTTGCGGATATTACCTGTCAAACTGGTCTTGACACCAACCCGAGCCAAGTTTGTAATGGCACTGACAAATGCTTGTTGGAAAGATGCATCACTGTTGGCCCACAGATTGACAAGTGGCTGAGATCGGGTGTCAGTGTAAAGAACCTCATCTGAAGAGAACAAACCCGTTCCATCTATAAGGTTCTGGAAATATTGCTTATCAAATGTCCCGGGTGTTACTGGATCTAAAAACACGTGATCGTCTGAAGTGGAGTTTTCAGGGCACTTATCAGCTAGATAGGCTGCATAAGACGGATTGAGAGATGAATCCTTTGTACTTCCATAGAGACGTGACTTGAATTTGTTACAGTGTCCCAAGCCGATGGTGTGGCATGCTGACAGGAGAAAATAATGAAAAAAAAAATTCATAAGTTTTCTCCTCTGTAGTAGTTTTTACTGTCAAAGAAAAAGAAAATACGACTTCTTTTATTGCTTCAGTTGAAGCCAACAAAATGAATTCTTACTATTTAACCCATTTAAGTTCAACAAGACCCATTTGTATACGTCCTTTCAGAAAAAAATTTGAAATGGCGTGTATTACTCACCAGAAAGAGCAATCATATCTTCCTGAGAGATATTGTTTGAGGCGAATAAGGCTGTGAGTTGATCCAAATTAAACGTTGGAAGTGGTAACTTATTATCGACATTGTCAGAGCTCGATACCAAGCCATCGAACCTACCCAACTCAACTGAATATGAGGGGCCACCCGCCTGTTTTTTTCATTAAAAAGAAGTAAAAAAATGAATGAGCACATACTTGTACACGGTAAATTACATAATATAGCATGTTGGCAGTTGTCACATATTGTTATATTGTAGCCTCAAACATATTAATAGATAACAACACCAGCCAAATAAGAAAAGAGTATAAATGTAGAATGCATCATTCCCGCTGAGAACCTAACCAAAAGTTTGCTTTGTCCTTTCTCCTTCATTTGGTTGATGCTCATTTATTGTTTTAGCTATATTTAATTGCATTTTTACAATTGCAGTATTACCGACAGGTTAATTGAAAAGAAAGTTGCAAGACAATTCAAAAGTATTGACATACATACCAGCTCAATCATATCCCGAGTGGCCATGACTAGGATATCAGCACACGATACCAGATTCGGACACACCGACTCAACTGCTGTTTTGGCTCTAACAATTGCGTCAAATCCGTCTGAGTTCAGGGAAAGATTGAGATCATTGTCTCTTTCAGCCTTGTTGGTTGGAGTTGATGAAATCAATACTGAACCATCACAACCCTATGTTTCCGGGAAGAAAAAGTTGGCATGTCACTTAGAAATTTCTTACAATTGTTTTAATTTAAGGATGTAATGAAGGTCTTCAATGTTGATTCTGTAACATTTGTACTGTTCTGATACCAAACCTGAGTGCTGTGATCATTATTTCATAGGATCTTGTAATTGGCCAAAATGCCAAAATAAATTGCTGAAGAAACAAAACTAATGCAACAGGGTCTATGAAAGACAACTTTCTTTACAGACTTCTAGTACAAATTATTCAGAACAATTGTTAATTTATGACAAGGTCAAACAAGACAAATTGGCACACCACATTAGAAAAATATATTCAAAACATTAATGAAGTTAAATCAAGAATTTAGTTAAAACAAAAGGTAATATAGATCCAGCTTCTTTTAATTTCTATTGCAGCACTCAATTGATTAGCAGCATTATTATTGTTTCGTAGTGACTGCACAATTAATGGTATCTACACAAACTTACCTGCACAAAGCAGTCATGGAAAAGGAGGCGAACGACACCACCAACAGCATTGAAGGTCTCTTGGAATTTTGCAGTCACTGCATCTTTTACAATTGTCTCAACCGTTGGACAAGTATTGGCATAGTAAGTTGATGACAGTTGAGCTGAGCCCAGGTGAGCCAACAATGAAATTTGCAAAATGACTAGAAAGGAGCGCTTTGCAAAATTATTAGCCATCAGAAAGTTTTTTGTTATGTTTCTTTGGAAATGATGTGTGTGTGATGTACTGATGTGTGATATTGTGTGTAATATGGGGCTATATAAATACTAGTAAACATAAGTTGACTTTTGATTATAGATATAAGCACTCCTTGTTTTGTAATAAAAGTTATTGAACAAGTTGATTTTGCAGGAATTAAACCAGGTCATCCATTATCTTCGTCAGCACACCGCGTGATGATATTTAATGAGGGAATTCACAGCCTTAAATTATTCTTCTCTCCCCTTGATTTCAGTTAATTTGTATGTCTTTTATCATGTCATACTTGAGTTTTTTTTTTTTTTTTTTTTTTTTGCCGGTACTTTAATCTCTGCTTCAGATCTGGAACCATCCTATAACAGAGAGCAGTGCAAGACCAAGTCGTATCAGTAAAATTGTTGAGTTGCCACTTACCAGTTCTAGGATGTTCTTGTTTATATATATAGTCTGATCTGAGTCAATAGATTTGGGTATAGCACCAAATAAGGTGATTAATATGTGAGTGCCAGTATGATACTAGTAGGTGCTCTTGATACTACAATTTTTGCTAAATCTTTAAGTGAGTTATTTACAATGAGCTTACCTGAATCAATTTAGCAAGAAAAAATAAGTAAGATGCATGTGTGCATAAAAATAGAAAGCTATTCTTGGATGAAGAAATTTCTGTGTTTAGGTCTTTTGTCCAGAGTGTACAACAAGTCACTGAAAAAGTATTATGGCTTTCCAGCATGTTTTAGGGCTAATAATGGAGGTCAATTTGAACTTATACATCATATGTTCATACAAACTTGGCTAATGGATAGTTTTTTTTTTTTCAAACTTTTGGAGGTTGATCTGTTCTCTCGTATATTTTAAAATTATATCCTTCTTAGTATATCAATCGATTATACTTTATATATCTGTACCCATCTTGTAGGTAATAATGGTATAATTCAAGAACATCAGACCTTTTCAAACACTTAAAATTTTGACTTTTTGATGTTCCTCTCCAACTTGCAATAAACATTAAACAGTAAAAATTTATGCATTTCACTAATTTTCATTATACAAAAGTTCTCCATTATGAATCTATGATGTAGCCTTAGACTTATACGCAAGATTTCAAAATTAAATTCTAGCTTCTCCATTAGTTGAAATATATGGAATTATCAGATTGATAGTATTCCTGTTGGATCATGGTAAATCTTTTGTGAAGGTATCTATAAACAAAATTAATTTGATGCAGGAATAATTGATCTATTCAAGGATTACAATCGTATTCATGATGTTCAATGTTATCAAATGACTCAAATTATACCAGTGTTTCAGTCTTGTTTTGTCCAGTATACTAGTGAGTTTCAGTTGGGTCAAGAACTTCCATGCGCCCTTGCATGTCAGACAAAACAGTTAGTTATAATCAATTAATTCTTGTTGTTTTCTCACATCACAAGATACATGCAAATTGCAATCATGAATTAATTCTTTTCTATAAGAGTTCCATATGCACTGAATTAACAACGAAATTGCAGGGTGGAAGTTACTCTGTCAGCATCAAACAAATAGTTTTCTATTATGTGACATACCAAAGAAGTAACAAAGTTTAAGGGATTTGCTGAATTAAAAACTAAGTTAAAGCTTCCTTCCAAATGGTAAGAAGTCAGGATGAACACTTCAACCGAAACTCAGTCAGCAATATTTGTAAGGTTACGTAATCGGGCCAAAATAATTGTAATAATTTCGTTATTGTTCTTGAATATGATGAACTGTCATGACTTATTCTGTTTAATTCTTTATGATTTTCTGAATACACATGTGTCGGCTTAAGTTTCTTATTATATTATCGTTTTTTATTGTTTCCTTATGACTTCTTCTATTGACATACTTTCCTTGCAAGTTTGTTAATAGTCCATATTTAACAATATTTTTTCTTACACAAATTGACAAAAACAAAAAGAACTTTAACTCATTAAAAATAAAAATCTAAACATTTCAAATCTAGGCCCAAATTTGAACTTTGATTCGTAGTCCAATCAACATATAACAATGGGCTATTTATCTCGGCCCATAATGTTACTTTCACAATTTTACTCTTTTCCGGGGTTAATTTCTAAATTTTACAACTTGATCCAATCACTGCTTGGCGACTAATTCCTTGTCAGTTCACTCCTCCATCAAACAAATAATTAAAAATTGACAAAAAGTAAAAGTAAAAGGAGTGACTCCAGCTTACTCTCACGCCATGGCACCATTTCTCCCAATCAAAACCCTAAATTTCTAAATGAATGAAAAATGCTCTCAATCTCGTCTCCCTTCTGATAGTAGCTTTATCCATCGTCATACTAGCTCTTCCCTCCTTTTCTCCTCGTAATTCGTCACTGCCTCCGTCTGATTTGGTCTCGAATTTGAGCTGTGATTTTGAGGTTTGTGGGGTTTCGAAGATCAAGAGGAATATGTCCAAGGCACGGGTCTATGCGGATGTGAATGTGCTTCGTCCCAAGGAATACTGGGATTATGAAGCGCACACTGTTCAATGGGGGTAAGGATCCTTCCTCTCATCAAAGGTTGTAGGATTCTTAATCTGTTACTTATTTCATTGTCTGAGGATTATTTTGGGCTTAATTGAGCCATAAACGTTAGTTCCAATGGTTAGAAAGTAACAAATATACTTGGTTTCTCATACCTTAAGAAAATGTTTGTGTTGGCATTTTTTTATTGTTTGTACCATTTAATATGTATTGAATGCTTTCACTTTGCATGCGCGTGCGTGATTAATTCTTTTGTGATCAGTGACCAGGAGAATTATGAAGTGGTGAGGAAGGTTGGAAGAGGGAAATACAGTGAGGTCTTTGAGGGAATAAATGTTTCCACAAATGAACGGTGTGTTATCAAGATCCTCAAACCTGTCAAAAAGAAGAAGGTACTGATAAGTGCATAAGCTTATTTCCCCTCTATTTCTGCTAATATGCTAGTATTTTCCATCCTTTTAATATAACTTTTCCTGCATGTTTGATGAGTTCTACTCAACTCCCAAATGAATGACAGATATATACTTTAGCTCTTGGAATTTGTTTATATGAATTAATAGTGTCATTATTATCTTGAAATGACACCTTTTTTTTCCCCAAATTCATTCAGTGTTATTGAGTGAAGGGAACTAAGTTGCATTTCGTGCTTCCTTATCACAGAAGAATTTGAAATTTCTCAATTCAAAATTTTTTTTAGATTAAGAGGGAAATAAAAATACTTCAAAACTTGTGTGGTGGACCAAATATAATCAAACTCATGGATATAGTGAGAGACCAACATTCGAAGACTCCTAGCCTTATATTTGAATATGTGAACAACACGGATTTCAAACTGCTGTACCCATCTCTGACTGATTATGACATTCGCTACTACATATATGAGCTTCTGAAGGTAAAGCACTAAAGCTTCTTTTCTTTCATGTAACTATAATTTTATGAGTGGTGGTTATTTGACTCTGTGTGGTTTGCCATAATTCAGTACATTACTGAATGTTTCTTCTGTTATTTTTTTTTTCTGTCTTTAAGTTGTGTAGTGAAGGTAAATTAAAATTTGTTAGGTTTGAGCTTAAATGTGTGATGGAAAGAAATGTTGGCATACAGTTTGAATTGTATTATCTGCAGAACAGTGGTTTTAGTACTAGAATTCAGTGTTAATCTGTTGCACTTGATTAGTAACACCATGCAAGTCCATTACTGGCAGGGACCTGGTCTTTGCAATCAAAATCCTTTGCAAAGACAACTTGGGACCTTTGAGGGAGATATAGTATTCATATATTGTTTCATTTTCTTTTCCAATTCATGGGAACAGGCTCTCGAGTACTGCCACTCGCAAGGAATAATGCATAGAGATGTTAAGCCACACAATGTTATGATTGACCATGAGATGCGCAAACTCCGACTAATAGACTGGGGCCTTGCAGAGTTCTACCACCCTGGGAAAGAATACAATGTTCGTGTGGCGTCCAGGTAATTTTGTACCATACCTGGCTGAATCATTTCAGTACTTGCAGCATACCTAGATACAATGTAGCCTTTGGTCAGTTTTGACTTGGCATTTGTAACTTGATCCAAGTGGCTCCTGGCTTAGCACAAGTCCTTTAGCTTAACTCCTGTCCTTTATTATTGTTTTCTCCCTTCTCGTCTTTATGGCTCGTAAAAAACTTAGGCTAGTCACTTTTCAAAGCAATTTGATAAGAAAACAGGTCAACTCGAAGGTTAGTCATTGGCTCAATCTTATCTCCGGAAAACCACTTGTCCAATGCTTCTTCCATTTTAATGGATAAGCATTTATCATTTCTTAGGGAAGTGACGAATTCAAATCTCACCTATGACATTTTTTTAGGTGTAATTTTCGTAATTTTTTAATGATTAACGCTGGGTTGGGCCAGATTAGTCATGGGTATTCCAGTCTGTGATTTTCAGGCCCTGTGGCTGGTCAAATTGAACCTTTATAGTGTAGAGTCGGGCAGGTTTAGGTTTTGGAAAAAAATCGTGGCCTGACATAACTTGTTCTATTCCTTAGGCCAAACACATAAGCTAAATCGAATGAACAAATACCGAATATCACAATCAGTGTGTTTCATTTCTTCTTTCTTTTTTTCCCTAAAATAGAAGTTTTAGGTTAAAACTTAAAACTAACAAGTTCTTTGAAAGAGGTTACCAAGTCATTAATGATGATTTTTTTGCTTTCCCACTCGGCGCAGATATTTCAAAGGGCCAGAGCTTCTGGTGGATTTGCAAGACTATGACTACTCATTAGATATGTGGAGCCTTGGTTGCATGTTTGCTGGCATGGTATTAAAATTTTCTGCCAAATTTTCCTGTTCACTTAATGCTTTTTTAATTTTTTGTAAGTCCTTAATGCTATAGAGAAGTATTGATCCTTTCCATCGTTGATTATAGATATTCCGTAAGGAGCCATTTTTCTACGGCCATGACAACCATGACCAGCTAGTGAAAATTGCGAAGGTTGCGTAATAACAACTCCTGTTTTCTTTTAAACTACTTTTTTGAATGTGAACATTAAAATATTATTTGTCTTGTATTGAGTTCAGGTGCTTGGAACAGATCAGTTCAATTCTTATCTAAACAAGTACAGAATTGAGTTGGAACCCCAACTGGAAGCTCTTGTTGGAAGGTACAGTTGGTTGTCTTGGTGATGTAAAATTGTAAGCTAAAGCTAATTTCATGCTGTAGAAGTATGACTTTTGAAATTCATATTATTTGCTTAAATTGGTGTTATGATCAGGCACAGCAGGAAGCCATGGTCGAAGTTCATAAATCAAGACAACCAACATTTGGTCTCTCCTGAGGTATTAAAAGTAATTTCCTTTTTTGGAAAGTTAAAGTCTTTGTGAAAAAGTTGATGCAAAAGCAATAAACTTTTGTTTGCAGGCTGTTGATTTCCTTGATAGGCTTCTTCGCTATGATCACCAAGACAGACTTACTGCTAGGGAGGCGATGGTAATTACAATTTTGTCTTTCTTTAGGCTTTATCAAGCAACTGGGTTGTTTCATGGCACCTATTTAACATTGACATTGTCAGAAAATTTTATAATATGGTATTTTTGCAACATATGTAGGCTCATCCGTACTTCGACCAGGTTCGGGCAGCCGAGCAGAGTAGAACCCGCACTCAGTAAGAGTAGGTCACATCCAATTTGCTTAATTAAGCCTACGGGCGTTGTTTACTGTCAAAAAAGAAAAACATCCAATTTGCTTAATTAAGTTTGAAGAACAAGTATCCCTCCAGGTACACTTCTTGAGAATAATGTTGTGTACCCTGTATGCCCATTCTGTCGTTGGATCTTGGGCCTGTTTGTGAATTAATTGCAAGACTAGTTCCGGTGTAGATAGTTTGTAGACTCCATTGATTTGATGCACCTCTAGAATCAGTAGGCGTGTATGATAATATTTATCATATCATACTTGTGTGTTTTAATGATTCTTGTTTGTTTGACTTTGATCTCATCTGAGCTAATGAAATATTGTTCTACTACTTTTATTAATTTATACTTTTTGGGGTGTAAGTTCGTGATATTTTTTTTTCTTTAGTTGCTCTAATCTATCTGTCTGGAGTTTAAAAGTTATCAGATTGTCTTGCACTATATTAGCATTGCACTTCACTAAAGTCAAGGATTGTTTCAGACTGTTTGTTGCAAAGGAAAATTTGTCAATTGGCTCTGCCCTCCTCGTACTAGCTCCACCACTCTTCACCTGTCAAATTTGATTCTACTGTTCCTCTTAATAAGTTGTCCACTCTTCACCAGGTCGCCTAATCTCATTCACAAAACCAGCAAAGCCCTATGACGAATTTGTTTATTTGCGTATCTTGTGCACACATATAGATAACGAAAACCTGGTAACAACTCCAGGTCCAACAATGCTTCAGTAGATTAATAATAAATACAATGAATACTCTGCATACTCGACAACCAAGCGCAAGTGTCATGCCCTTATTTCCAATTTCCAATCAAGAATATAACCTACTAATCCGAAAATTCAATCCACTTACGATTGAGGAAAAAAGAGCACAGAATTGGCAACATCATAAGATATATAACACCAGTAATATGATGCCATATATACTGTACCAATAATTCAACAATTTGCAAATAACGTGGATGATACAAAAAATGTATTTGTTTTACTAGTTTGCATCTCAGATGATATGAGCAACAGATGTTTTATGTTATCATCTTTAAACCGTAAGCATGTCGAAACACTTTCTTTGTGTGCTACACAATGTTAAACTCATCAATTGCTTAGTATTGATGCCTTCAGTGCATAAACACATATCCAATTGCTTAATATGGGAGCAAAGTTCACAAAAACTGCAACAATCCATTGTTTTTTTTGGCACCATCTGTTATTCTACTGCACGTACTATTAAATGCTATGAAGAAAAAATAAGGGGAATAAAATTCAAACCCAGCATATGCACGTGATCACACACAATTAAGCATCCAAGAAACATAACAACCATCTCAAACAGTCATACAATACGGTTGAATGCTCACAGATATATGCAACAGACAACCAGACAACCAGAGTTCCACAGACGGATTTTTCCGAATACATACTAGAACAGCAGAGATAGCACGATATGGATCTTATATAGATACTTCTAGATTATGCAAAGTTACTATTTTTTAAGGTGAGGGAAGCACTGATAGACATCACTCTTCGGGTGCTTTGCTTCAGCATGCTCCCTGCACTTCACTTCTGTTGTGGTGCACATAAACGTCTGCATACATACTTTGCACTGCAATGTAGATCACTTGAATGAATATCAAATAAAGTCTATAGCTTAAAATTTTGTTTCAGAATGCTGATTTGTAGTGGCGTTCTGGCTTTGAGGGGGCTTACAGGTTTGTAAACACAGTAACTGCTGAAGATTTCTAATTTGGAGGTGTAAAACTTGTTTCAAACTTTCAATCAGTGTACGCAGGTGGTACTAGATACCATTATTTTTCAAATGTAAGAAAACTTCACAATTCATGAAACAATAATACATATGTGCAGTTTGGACCAATCTGAAGAATAGAATTAACAGAATATCAATACATAATACTACCAAAACTTGAGGACTGTTTAAGATAGTGCGACTGTCACTAATAAGAAAATAATTTTAGATTAGATTATTATCATCAGAGATCATGAACTTATCATGAAACTTGATCCAAAAAACATGAAACTTTTATTTAGCAACCAAAAATTTGACTGAAAAAATATAATTTATCACCCAGTAATACTAGGACTTGTAATGAGAAGAGAGGACAACTAAATTCCATGCCATAAGCATTATCCCAAGAATATTCCCAAAACCCTAGCATCTCAGCCAGAAAAGGGAATTCATGACTTGATTGGTTTGGGAATGTCTGGATGGAACAAAAACCTATAATTGAATCTAGATTTATAGCTTGACTTCCCAACCAGATAAAAAATTTCTTTACAAATCAATCAACCACGAAATTCGTAACTCACGCAAACTAAATCGAACCTTTCAATGGAAACCATGACTAAAGAATAAGGAACTAAACAGAAACAATCATTCCTTAACAAAACCTAACCTGGATGCTCATGGCCTTCTTGTTCGTCTCCAACTGGCTCCCTGCATCCATCCAATCCATCAATCCACAGATCAGACAAAGAATAATCACAAATCCCACCAAAAAACCATCGAAATTGAACAGATCGATCAATGGACAAACGGATCCATCAAACAACGAATCAACGAAAGAACGGTACCTTTGGGGGCCTTGCCCTTCTCCAAGTTCTTCTCACGCGCCATCTTCGCTTTCTGACCGTTTCCACCTCCCATCGTTTTCTTTTCGAGAATTAGAGAAAACAAGAAACGCAACAACGAAGAAGAGGAGAGGAGAAGAGAAAGAAAAGGAAAAAGGAAAAAGGGAATAATGGAAGTGGGAAATTAGAGGAAATTAGAGCGTCTAGAAAGAAGAGGTCGGTCGATAGGACTCCTTTAAAGGCGCAGCCACTCTTTCCAGAGGTTCTATTCTCACTCGGAAAGTTTACATGTTTCTTTACATCTGACGTGGATTGATCTTATTGGTGCGTGAACAGAGTAACGAAGCATTTGATGGTGCGGGTAAGCTGGTTTGAACTTTGAAGTCCTAAACCTCTCCATTAATGTGTAATGTAATGTAATGATCTTTATGCGATTACAGCCGTCCGATTTATATCGATGCTTTTGGAAATAACACGATTTTATAGGAACCGTCAGATCAGTCCAGCAATTTATTCGATGCGTGTTTTCCCAAAAAAAATTATTCATAAGAGGAAAGAAAACTTATTCGACGCGTCCGACATGGGACCTTTGCAAGGTCCAAATTATTACTGGATTCAACAATCTAGATTGTTCCAGCTGTGCTGTGGCAATATGGCATACAAATAGTGTATGCCTACGGGCTTCTTTCTTCAAAAAAAAAAAAAATATGGCATACAAAGGTTAAAGGTACGAAGAGATTGAATCCGAATTGCATGATAATTATACCTGATTATATTCATTTTAGCTTTTTTAAATAAATCTGAATAAATCAATAAAATCGAATATTTTCAGATGTAAATGAAGATATAAACATAATTTTAATAATACCACAAATATTATAATGAAGTTTTTTTTAATCTTTTTCAACTGGTATTAATAAACAAAACTTGATGCATGGAATTTGTATGTTTGATCATGATGGTTAACAAATTAGAGCCCAATCATAAAAAAGCATCTCAATTTAAATAATTTTGCTTGATGATGTCATTAAGATAACCATCGAAAAATTAGTACAAAGTAATTAGTTTAAATTATGTATTGTTGTGTGGGTATTTGAAGATAACTATATTTAAAGATAATTAATGGTTAAAAAATATTATTTTTGCATCACATAAATTGATTAACTCGATCAACATGTTGCCTCATGCGATTGATGCATTAGAGAACGAATTGCATTTTTTCTTTTTTTCCTTTTTTTTTTTTTGGAAGATAGAAATGCATTGTTAATAGTATAGAGTGAGTCACCCTTTACTCGTGAACAAAATTTATTGGGACCAGGTATTATAAATTACGGTCACAGACAAATATAGCGTATTTTATGCATGAAAATAGCGTATTATTCACGTAAAATATTAAACTATATGAATACATCAAGAATAAAATTTCTAATATAAATTAGTATCGTACGCTTATTGATGTAGAAATAGAATCTGGGTTCACCATCTCACAGAAAAATAAAATGTATAGTGCGTGGAATATTGTGTGTTGCGGCAACTTATATAACAGAAATAATAGTTTTTTTTTCCTAGTTATTTGTACTCTACTTCATGAATAAAATACCCAGCTTATGTTCTAAAAAAAGTAATGAATTCGCACCTTTAATTCCCATTCGTAGGAAGCGTCGGATGCTACAAATAGGTGCATGCTTAAAGTGTTGATTGGCAGGTGGCAGCATTCCATCTTCAACATTGCTATTTTACTAATGATAAAAATAAGGGGCAATTCGAGATATGCCACTCCAAAAATCTGAAATTCGAGATATGCCATCGCAAAACAACTAATTGATTTTATGCCACTACAAAACAATAATAATTAGTTTTATGCCATTGGTTGATTAAAATGACCATGTTACCCTTTTAAATATGTCAATACTAAACATTATTTGTTTTGTTTTTTTTTTAGGTGTGCCCGTTGGCAACAAATCCACTAAAAAATTGTAAAACAATACAGATTGCACTGCATTTGAAAATCAATCTCTAAAACTTTTCTAAGAAAAAAACCCGTGACTACTAGCCAATGCTTCATCTAAGCTGCTACCCTACCAGAAGAAAAGATACTGATAAACAGAAAATAAAACTAAAACAAAATACTGGTAAGCTAAAACTAAAAACAGAAACTAGTAAAACAAAGACCCGAACCTCTGAACATGCAAACATTGCTGGAGAACCTAAAAAAAGATGAATTTCCAACATTTCTAGTTCCTCCAATCAGATGCATTTCCAACACTTCTAGTACCTCTAATTGTCACAAAAAATGGATACTTTCCAACTTATAAACAGAAAAATATTGGAAGAGGAGAGCGAATTCAATTAAAGGCAATTCATATGTAAAATGGTTAAAAAAATTGAAATCAAAATAGAAAGAAAAAGGATAAAAGAATGAGAAAAAAAAAGAAAAAGGAAAAATTAGTACAGATGAGGTAAATAGAGGGAACGACAAAACAAAATGAAAAGGAAATTCTTAGCTTCACTAAGGGTTCAATTCTCGAGTCTGTCAGAGTTGGAGACTTGGAGGTGGCTCAGAGTTTCATAGCTTCACTAAGGGTACGTCTCTCCTTCTTAGCGACGAAGTATGTCCCTGATAAGCTCAGTTTTAGTAGAGATTAACAACGTGAGAGTGTATAGAGATGAGAATGAGTGGAAAATGAACTTTATTGATTATTTTGGAGATTACAATCTGTTTACAATCTGTCTAATACAGGCGCTTTTCTCTAACAAAATGCCAACCCCCCTTACAATGATCTACCCCTTCTATTTATAGGCCTATTTTCCATAACAGAACGCTGACGTCACCCGACAGCCGTTAGCCTACTAGATGCCTCTAGATTCTCCCGACTTGTGTTCGGTGAGGTGCTCCGCATGAGTTTGTTACGGCTTGTCTCCCCCGACTTCATTTGGGGCACGCTGTTTGATTCAGCCTTTCCCGCTTCTTTACCTCCATTGCAGGCCTCTTTTGGGTTGGGTCCCATATCCTTCTATTTGGGCCGAGCTTTATCAGGCCGGCCCTATCATAAGCCCTTGAACTTGGGATGAGTATTCATCGCAAGTTGAAAATAAAGTCGCGAAGTTCAGGACTTAAGTGAGGCACGAAGTGGTGAAGCCCTTAAGTCCCGAACACATGACTCTGGGGTGAAGCACGAAGTGGTGAAGCCCTTGAGTCCCGAACACATGACTCTTGGGTGAAACACGAAGTGGTGGAGCCCTTGAGTCCCGAACACATGACTCTTGGGTGAAGCACGAAGTGGTGAAGCCCTTGAGTCCCGAACACATGACTTTTGGGTGAAGCACGAAGTGGTGAAGCCCTTGAGTCCCGAACACATGACTCTGGGGTGAAGCACGAAGTGGTGAAGCCCTTGAGTCCCGAATACATGACTCTTGGGTGAAGCACGAAGTGGTGAAGCCCTTGAGTCCCGAACACATGACTCTTGGGTGAAGCACGAAGTGGTGAAGCCCTTGAGTCCCGAACACATGACTCTTGGGTGAAGCACGAAGTGGTGAAGCCCTTGAGTCCCGAACACATGACTCTTGGGTGAAGCACGAAGTGGTGAAGCCCTTGAGTCCCGAACACATGAAACGGTCAGGCGGTCAAGTTAGCTGTCGCTTGGTATGCACCTTGGTCCAAACGCCAAACCTTTCATCTTCGCCTCGTGATCTGTGAAAGTTAATACCGCCTTTACTGCTGTCCCTTCAACTCCCAGCCTTTTATACTTCCATTTCTCTCTCTTCTTCTCTCATTCATCATTTCAACTCTCTCTCCTCTTTCTTTCCTGACGAGCTTTCCCTTGTTACTCCAACGATCGTTCGTCCTTCTCTCCGGCGAGCTCCCCTTCTCATCTTCCGACGAGCTTCTCTCCCTCTCCGGCGAGTTTTCTCCGACCAGTTCCCCTCTCTTCAGGTATCTTCCCTCCTCTCTCTCCTTTTTGTTCTAAGTTTCATTTTCTTATCACGGGATTGTCTCCTATCTGTCTGGTATGAATGTGGGTGCATTTAGAACTGGTACGGTTAACATCCATTGTGATCTTGGTATGAAGATTATCTATTCTTCAGGTTCTTGCTTATACCTTTCTTGTAGTTAGCAAACGGTTGTGTTGTTTCTTGCTTCATCTTTTTAGGTATGGTATATACCTTATATTTGTATTGACTGGTCTAAAAAGTAAAGGTGTAAGAGGTACTAGTTATTCCCATTATATTGTTAGTATCTGTTCTATGGTGATCCCTCGCATTATTACCAGTCCCTATTGTGCTTGCATCCAAAATCTTTTCGCTAGTACCATGATCTATCCTTGAGCATTATACTTATGTGCTTTGTTTTCCAGTTTCTATGGCTTCAAGTAGTTCTAAGCCGCAAGTTCCATCTTCGGATGTCTCAGAAAGGTCCACCAATCCAGAACGACAGATGGTCGTTCACCCTTCCACTGGGGGAAACTTGGAAGTCGATAATTCTTCTCCTGTTCGGGATCCTGAAAAGGGGAAAGGTCGGGTGGCTCCCAGAAAGGAGGTTTTTCGTCGCTCCTCTCGTCCTCTTGATGAAGTATTCAAGAAGACGCCTACCTTCCAATCGCAAAGCTGGAGTGAGAAGTCTTTGTACGACTTCTCTTGTCAGATTGGTCTCACCGAGAAAGATGCCTTAGAAGCTGCCGCCCCAGATGATCGACCTTACGATGAAGAAAAGGGGGCAGTCCTCTTCAAACCCTTGTCAAGGTGTGGCTTCAAGGTCCCTCTTACACAGTTCGTGACCGACATTCTCTCGCTTCTCGAGATCGCCCCTGGACAACTCCACCCCAATGCCTGGTGTATCATTAGATCCTTCGAGACTGTGGTAACTTTATTTTCTCTGGCTATGGGTTTTGAAGGAATGACAGCTTCCTTACGGATGTTCGGTCATTACTTTGGGTTTTCAAAAGCTGGGGATCTGTGTACTGTTCGGAACAAAGTGAACATGGTTTTGTTCGGGAAAGTTAAGAAACTCGACAATTGGGAGACTCACTTCTGTTACCTTCGCCAGCCTTATCTGGATGTATTCGGTATTACAAAAAAGTGGAATAAAGACACTGATAGCTTCAATGGTGTCTCTATTGATCCTCCCACTGTAGAAGAATATGCTTTTCTTCTTAAATTGGACTCGGTCATCAAAACCGAAGGTCCAATTCGCTTGGTTTTCAATGGGACTTCTTTAGAGGAGGAATCTCCAATACATCTCGGAGCTGAACCTGTTATTCCCCCCGCAGCCCCACCGAAGGTCTTAAAAAGGGGGGTTGCTTCTACTACTGCTTCTGAGCGTCGCCAGAAGAAAGCGCGACGAGATGCTGGGCCCGCCAAAGTGTCACATCCTGCAGTGTCAGAAGCAGGAATCTCGCTAAAAGGGGCTGGGAGTACTAGTGAAAAGGGTCCTTCTCACACCCGACCTTCCCTGGATGCCTCTTCTCACCCTCCTCCAGAAAGAACAACTGTTGATGTTTCCGACGATGAGTTGTTTGTGGTTCCCCCACGTTTGCCAAGACCTGGTTCATCCAATGTCGGAATTCCCCTTGCTTCGGAACCCACTTCAGAATTTGTTCTCGAGGTCATTCCAGAACCTGTTCCCTCTCATCAGATTTCGGAGGGTTCAGCTCGTTCTTGTCCTCCAACTCCTGCCCGATCTCTTCCTTTGGATGATGAAGACCCGATGCACTCTGCTTCTACTCCTCTTCAAATGCCTGCGAGTTCTATGAGGTCTCACCTGGATGCAGCTGTCGTTACTCTGAACTCCGTATCTCCTTCATCTTCTCAATTAACTCATTGCTTCACAGAGCTTCGAGCGATCTTTTCTGCTCAAGAAGCTCGCATTGCTTCTTTGGAAGTAGAGTTGGCGAAGGAGAAGTCAAAGGTACAAAATTTACATGTTGAACACGACCAGCAATATAAGGACTGGCATTCTATGACTCACAACTATGTTGACTCTAACAAATTCATTGTACTCTTCGCTCAGAATCTTCTGAAGGAAAACACCGAGCAAGCCAAGAAATTGGAGGATTTCGAGCGGCTAAGGCATTTACTGCTTTTAAAATTGGATTCATCTTTGAGACAGAAAGACCAAGTCGTAGGTCTTCTGAATACTACTCGGAAGGATTTGGCAGAAGAGACAAGTAGGAGGCAGAAGTCCGAGAACATCTCGGAGATACTCAAGGACGAAGTGACAAGACTATCAGTGGAGAATTCTCTTCTTGCTGGGGCGGCCGAGTTGTCTCAAGATGACAAGTATAAGATTTTTGATGAACTTCTCCCTTCTTTCCTTCGTTCTCGTGCTTTCAAAAGAGTTGCTGGAATGCAGTCGGCGTCAGTTCTCAGGAATGTTTTACTTCGGGTGTGTCGCGGGCTCCAATGGTCCTATCCGATTACGGACGAGGAGTTTGGCCTTCTTGCAGCTGATGCAGTTCCTCATCTTCCTCCCGTTGCTGAGTGTAGCTGGCGCCGTTCAGATGACCGACTTTTAGGCCCGGATGGGAATGTGTTATCGGGTACCATTGATGTGTTGGGAGAGATGTTTGCTCCGCGATATCCATGGCCTGAAGAACAAGTGCCTTGGCCCGCAGATGTCCCGAAGCCTGTAGATGACGAAGATAATTCGGGGTCTGGGTAGGCTAGTATTTGTATTATGTTTTGTTTTAGGTATAGTTGGGGTCGAACAAATTAAGATTTTGGTGATATGACTTGATGTAATATGATGCTTTATTTGAAGTGAAAATCGCGACTTCTTTTGCCTTAATTGTCTCTATTCTCTGCTAATTACTTCCCCTTTTTTTTTTTTTTTTTTTTTTTTTTTTGCGAGATGTCAAACATCATCTGGGTGTATCTTTTGCAGCATATCTTCGAGATCTGTTCTCAAAATTAATAAGTATACTAACTCCGAGATACCTTCTAAATAATGAAAATATGTTAACTCTAAGATACATTTTCAAGGAAACAAACATATATTAGTTCCGAGATACATTTTCAAGGAAACAAAAATACATAAATTCCGAGATACATTCTCAAGGAAACAAACATATATTAGTTCCGAGATACATTTTCAAGGAAACAAAAATACATAAATTCCGAGATACATTCTCAAGGAAATAAAAATACATAAATTCCGAGATACATTTTCAAGGAAATAAAAATACATAAATTCCGAGATACATTCTCAAGGAAATATAAATACATAAATTCCGAGATACATTCTCAAGGAAATATATTTTCTAACTACTGCTGACTGCACCGAGGATAATTCTTCTTGACTTTCTTTCTGTATATATTCGCGGACAATCCTCAGAAAGAAGTGATTTTTGTCATCTAACACTAACAACCCCGGGCTAGTTAATAAATCTTCCCAGCCTTAGAAACCAATCTCCTAAGTCTGGGGAGACTTCCATCACCCGAAACAAACTCGATCCATTGGATTCGGAACGACTGAGATAACAAAGCCGCTCCTGAATTCGCAGGATTCAGGTGTTTCGGGGATGTTCGGAACCGAAGATTGGTGAACATCTGATGCGAGTATTTTGCTTTACATCAGCTATCCACCTAAATCTCCGATTCCTTCTCAGCTATCCTCCTAAATTTCCTTTTATCTTAGTGGAATATATTTTATTTTTCTTTTTCTTTCTTTTCGCCATTGTTGACTTCAAGCTTAGAACGTGTTCTGGTGCCTCCTTTGGGGAAGACGATGGGTTCTATTTATAGCTTTTTTTTTCCAGCTAACTGCCAACTAACTGTATTAAATGTCAGCATTTATTGTCAGATTTTGTCTTTATTTCCAAGTACTACAAAAGTACAGTTAGTTGTCAGCTTTTCACGACTTTATTTTTTCATGCGCTTACTCCGAGAATTCTCTCGAGGAGGGTCACGACTTTATTTTTTCATGCGCTTACTCCGAGAATTCTCTCGAGGAGGGTCACGACTTTATTTTTTCATGCGCTTACTCCGAGAATTCTCTCGAGGAGGGTCACGACTTTATTTTTTCATGCGCTTACTCCGAGAATTCTCTCGAGGAGGGTCACGACTTTATTTTTTCATGCGCTTACTCCGAGAATTCTCTCGAGGAGGGTCACGACTTTATTTTTTCATGCGCTTACTCCGAGAATTCTCTCGAGGAGGGTCACGACTTTATTTTTTTCATGCGCTTACTCCGAGAATTCTCTCGAGGAGGGTCACGACTTTATTTTTTCATGCGCTTACTCCGAGAATTCTCTCGAGGAGGGTCACGACTTTATTTTTTCATGCGCTTACTCCGAGAATTCTCTCGAGGAGGGTCACGACTTTATTTTTTTCATGCGCTTACTCCGAGAATTCTCTCGAGGAGGGTCACGACTTTATTTTTTCATGCGCTTACTCCGAGAATTCTCTCGAGGAGGGTCACGACTTTATTTTTTTCATGCGCTTACTCCGAGAATTCTCTCGAGGAGGGTCACGACTTTATTTTTTCATGCGCTTACTCCGAGAATTCTCTCGAGGAGGGTCACGACTTTATTTTATTTTATTTTTTTTATTTTTTTTTTTTTATTATTTTTTTTTTTCAAGAATGCGAAGATCAGATAAAAAGCAAACTCTTCATTTAATATGAAAATTATATCGAGATACAAGGTCCTTAATACCCCAACTAAGAACAAAGAAGACCCGACTACGATATTGGTCTGGTTCTTGTTTTACTTATTACCACAAAAAACGAAAACCTAAAAATAAACTCGGACACGAAGAGACCGGCTACGGTATTGGTCTGGTTCTTGTTCTTACCTAAAACAACAAAGAACGAAAACATAAAACAACTCGGACACGAAGAGACCGGCTACGATATTGGTCGACTTCTATCCCCTCTAAACATAGAACTTTCTGAGATGGACAGCGTTCCAAGCATTTGGGATGCGTTTGCCTCTCATATCCCTGAGATGATAAGCCCTGCCTTCAATAGACTTGATGATCTCGAATGGTCCTTCCCATGCAGGATCAAGTTTTCCCACCTGTTTACCTGTGGCTTCGATCTTCCTGAGCACCCAATCACCTGGTTGGAAATGTTTGGGAGCGACTTTCTTGTCGAAACCCCTCCGCATTCTTCTCTGGTATTCTTCCATCTTCACTCGAGCTTCCTCCCTCAACTCGTAAATGGTCTCCAAATCTTCCTCCCTTCGAGTTCCATTCTTCTCCCAAGTATACGACTTCGTTCTCAAAGTTGGGTGTACTGCTTCCATGGGTGTGACAGCTTCCATTCCATAGATCATGGAAAAAGGCGAACGGCCCGTGGAAGAGCGAGGTGTGGTACGATAGGCCCATAAGATTTCATCGAGATATTCGGGCCAAGAATTCTTACTGCCTTCGATTTTCCTCTTCAATCCTTCCAATATAGTTCGGTTGGATACTTCAGCTAAACCATTAGATTGGGGATGACAGACCGAAGAGGTGCACGACCGGATACCCAGTCCCTTGCAAAAATCTTGGAATGGGGCACCAGTAAACTGCGTGCCATTGTCGGAGATGAAGGTATGTGGGATCCCATATCTATACACGATCTGGTGTCTCGCGAAATCCACTATCTTTTGCGATGTGATGGTTGCCAGGGGTTTGGCTTCAATCCATTTGGTGAAATATTCCACAGCCACCACTAAAAATTTAACATTTCCTTGTCCTTGAGGGAAAGGCCCCAACAAATCTAACCCCCACACATCGAACGGCCATGAACTGGAGATGGATTGCATCGGATGAGGTGGTTGTCTTGGAATGCGGGCGTGGAACTGACATTTTTCGCATCTGCGAACGTATGTCTCCACATCTTTCTTCAAGGAAGGCCAGTAAAACCCTGCTCTAACGATCCTCCTTCCTAGCGAAGTTATTCCTTGGTGACTACCGCATATCCCTTCATGCACTTCTGCAATAATTTCGTCCGCTTTTGCTCTTCCTACACATGTGAGCCAGGGTATTCCATATCCTTTTTTCAACAGTAGACCATCTCGGATAGTAAATTCGAGAGCCCACCGCTTGACTTTTCGGGCCACCTTGTCCTCTTCTGGGAGTTTTCCTTCTTTGAGGAAATTCCACAACAAAGCATACCACTCCTTTCCTGCCTCCACGATATACACTTCGAATGCGAGAACATCAATGCTGGGGTGTGGTACTTCCAACATAACAATGGGTTTTTCCCGATCTAAATCGCTTTCTTTAGCAATTTTAGACAGAGCATCTGCTGTTTCGTTTTGAGTTCGTGGTACGTACTCTACAGAAGCACTTTCAAAAGCAGCTAACACTGTTTTCACTTTCTCCAAATATAGGGCTAGTCTTTCATTTATTGCTGCATATTCTCCTTTGATTTGGTTTACCACCAGCTGAGAATCCATGTAGAAACGCACACTTTTGGCCCCGATTGCCTCCATGAGTCGCATACCTGCCAACAACGCTTCATATTCTGCGACATTGTTGGATACCTCGAACGTCAGATGTATCGCATAATGAAATTTCTCGCCTTTCGGTCCTTTTATTTCAACGCCAACACCCGAACCCTTCTCCGAAGCTGCCCCGTCCACAAACACTTCCCACATTTCCTCGGGACTTTCAGTTTGCCTAGCTGTGCACTCAACTATGAAGTCGGCAAGAATTTGTCCTTTGTATGCTGTCCTTGGTTCGAAACTCACATCATATTCGGACAACTCTACTGCCCATTTTAACATCCGCCCTGCTACATCAAGCTGTCCCAAAGCTTTTCGAAGAGGCATGTCGGTGAGCACTTTGATGGGGTGTGCCTGAAAATACGGTTTGAGTTTCCTGGATGCTATCATGACCGCGAACGCCACTTTTTCAACAGGAGGGTATCTTATCTCAGCATCTCGCAGAATGCGAGACACGAAATAGACAGGTTTTTGTTGGTTTTCTTCGATCCTGATGAGAGCTGCGCTCACAGCTGTTTCGGAAGTCGCCACATAAAGATAGAGAGTTTCCCCTTTCACAGGTCTACTGATTGTCGGTGGTGTAGCCAAGTATTCTTTGATCTTTTCAAAGGCATCTTGACATTCCACTGTCCATTGGAACTTCTTGTTTTTCCTGATTGTTTGGAAAAAAGGTTGACATACTTCGGCTGACTTTGAAATGAATCTGTTTAGGGCAGCTATTCGCCCAGTTAATTCTTGCACCTCTTTGACTGTTTTTGGTGGTTCCATGTTCGCGATCGCCTGACATTTGCTCGGATGGACTTCTATGCCTCTTTCGGACACGATAAACCCTAAAAACTTTCCACTTCCGAGACAGAAAAAACTCTTTTTTGGGTTTAATCGCATTCCGACTTCTTTCATTTTCGCGAACACTCTTTCCAAGTGTTGCACATGTTCTTCCCCCGAACAACTTTTGATCACCATATCATCGACATATGCTTCCATAATCTTCCCAATTTCTCCTTGAAACAACTTGTTCACCATCCTTTGATATTCTGCTCCTGCATTCTTCAGACCAAAAGGCATGACCTTGTAACAATAGATCCCTTTTTCTGTAAGGAAACTAGTTTTTTCTTCATCTTCGGTACACATTTTAATCTGATGATATCCCGCGTTGGCATCGACAATGCTCAAGTGAGAAAAACCCGCCGTCGAATCCACTAGTGCATCAATGTTCGGCAATGGGAAAGGATCTTTCGGACATGCTTTGTTGAGGTCAGTGAAATCAATGCATACTCTCCACTTGTTGTTAGGTTTCGGAACCACCACTGGATTGGCTAGCCAAGCAGGGCATTTGACCTCGCGAATAAACCCAGCTGCGAGTAACCTTTGCACCTCCTCCTCAATTATCGTTCTACGTTCGGGTCCGAACTTCCTTTTCTTTTGATGCACTGGTCTGGCGTGTGGGAAGAGCTTGATTTTGTGTTCCGCAATCTCCCTCTTAATACCCGGCATTTGCCCTCCTTCAGCGACAAAAATCTCTTGGTTTCTTTTCAGACAGTCCTTCACCAATTCTCTATCCTTGGCCTCGAGCGCTGTCCCCAGTTTAGTGATTATTCCCTCACTCAGCTCTACTTCTTCCACATCTTCCCCCGGAGCGCCCGAACAGGGCACGCGCACTTTCTTCTCAACATTTCCCTTCTCTATTTGTGTTACTTGATCTATCACTGCTGCCTGGTAACATTCTCTAGCCTTTTGCTGGTCACCTTTTACCACACCTACTCCCAGTCTAGTGGGGAATTTGATCATGAGGTGCTTGGTCGAAGCGATTGCCCCAACATCGTTTAAAGATTTTCTTCCCAATATCACATTGTATGCAGATGGTGCATTAACCACTATGAACTTTACTCTTGATACTACACTGTTGGGTGGTTCCCCGAACTCAACTTCCAGGTCAATGGTCCCAAGTGGTATCACGGTGTCTCCTGCAAAACCAACTAATGGTGTGTCCATCGGAGTTAAGGGGTATGAGGCTAAATTGAGTTGCCGTAAGGCGTCGAAATATAGCACATCTGCTGAACTGCCTGTGTCCACTAAGATCCTTTTGACACGTCTGCCATGTATTCGCAGCATCAACACTATGGCATCATCATGTGGGTAACGGACACCTACGCAATCTTCAGGCCCGAAGGATATTCGGGTGTTAGTTAGAGACCCCTCTGCATGCAAGTGAAATATCTCATAACGCGAAGGTTGAGATAATCTCCTCGGATCTGCATATGAAGCTCGTTGATGAGGTTTGTCGCCTCCGGATGCGTCCCCCCCTGCAATGAACATCACTACCGGAGATCCTTTGTTTTCTTCTCTAGGTTTATTCGGAACATTTTGTCTCTGAATGGGAATATTGTTCGGGTTATTTCGGTTGTCAGTTCTTTTCCATTGGTTATTGTATGGTTTTCGTTGCCATTGGTTGTTGAAAGATTCTCTAGTTCGGTTATCCTTGACTCCTTCTTTCTCAATGTATTTCTCTAGCAGGTGTGTATGTCGGATTAACCTTTCTATTTCGTCCTTCAGCTTCAAACAATCTCGGGTGCGATGTCCCGAACTGCGATGGTAATCACAGTAAGCCGACTTGTCGAACTTCTCTGCTTCTACCAACGGTTCCGGTTGTTGCAACTCCTTGCTATCTTTGATGACGTTGAACAATCGCTCCCTGGGTTCTGTACATATGTGGTAGGTGGAGTACAGAGGGGCATATGCCTCTCCCGTCTTTCTGTAATTGTGGAGTTTATATGTCGCTCCTTTTATTACCTTTGCATTTCTTCTTCTTCCAGAAGGAGATCCATTGCGAGGTTGAGGCAGAGGGGAACAACTTCTTCTCGTCGGTGTTGTGATACGTCGCTCCGTGACATCTTGCCAACCCATTCGTTCTGCATCTTCCTCTGCCTGTATCACTTGTTGTGCACACTCCCTGAATTCTCGAAAAGATCCACAATCTTTTTTTATTAGCTCATATCTCAGATTTTTACTCCGAATACCTTGTAATACCGCCGCCAGCACCAGTTTCTCATCAAAATCGGAAACTTTGTATGCCTCTTCCGAGAATCTCGCGAGATATGCTCGTGATGATTCATATGGTTCTTGCTTTAAGGTCATGAGGCTCGTGCACTTGATGGTCGGTGCTCTTAATCCTCCGAATCTTCCCAAAAACTTGTCAGTTAGGTCATCAAAATTATGGATCGACCCTCGGGGTAGTTGCGAATACCATTCCCAGGCACTCTCTGTAAGCCTTGTCGGAAAAACTAAACACATCACCCTGTCGGATGCATGTGTGATGGCCATCATTGCTCGAAAGCTATTCACGAAAGCTTGAGCATCTTTAGCTTCTCCTCCCGGATATCTATCAAGATGGGGGTAATTTTTCATGTCAATTCGTGCTCCTTGGTATAACCTTCTCGCTAGGGCCCCAACAGGTGGTGATCCTGATCCTTCTGATTCACGCGCACTATCTGAACTATGTTCGCGGCGTTGTCTTGTTTTCGCACGGCCTCTAGGGGATCTTTTCTCTTCGCGCTCCCTTCTTTCATTATTCAAGTTCCTTCCCGACATTACCTCTCTGTCTTCACCCGTTTGTGGTGCCCTTGTTCTTTCCACTCGAGATCCTAAGGGCTCTTGATTCACTTGTGGGGCGGGTAATGTCGGTACAGGAACCGCAAGAGATAGACTTGGGTTTGTTGGAATGACGTTTTCGGGAGGCCTTGGAATGGTTTGTGGCCTAGGATGTTCGGGTTGTTGAGGTGGTCGTATCCATGAGTAAGGATTAGGGGTGTTCCACGAATTATGTGCGCCCCACTGAGCTGGATGGCCCCAAGGGAAATAGGTGGATGGAGCCTCTGGTCTAGGGAAACCATAAGTATTTTGGGGAGGATACCAGTCTATCGTGTGGGCTTGTGGTATTGTGTGTTGAACATATCCCGTGGGATGCCACTGGAACATATGTGGAGGTTGTCCGACATTGTACATTTGTGGTGTTCCTGCTCTCCATGCTACGCTTTGGCGAGGATCAGCGACATATCCATAACCTTGAGGAGGTTGTGTTACGCTTGGAATCTGTCGCGGATCCTGGGTCTCCGGTCTTGGTGGATTGAACTGAACTGTTGGAGTTGGAGTAACAGATGTGAAGGCTGCTTGCAGTGTTTGCTCCACAAGGTTTGTGAGATCTGCTTGAGAGAGAGAGCGTTGGTTCTCTGAATTGGTGGTGCTTCTCTGTTTTGCTGTAGATGTTTCGGGTCTTTCCAATCTTGGCTCTTCGCGAGGTTGTTGAATAGCTTGCAAAATCGGGTGCAGTACAACTGGTGCTGTTCTCGCTGACTCTTCGCGAGATTGTACAGCTTGTAAGATCGGGTGTATCACAACTGGCATTGCTCTTGTCAATCCCAAATCTAATGGTGTATCGTTGTCTGGCTGTTCGGGGTTGACTGGTCGTGTAGTTGAATCGCCGACCACTGTTTGTGTTTTTGAAGTTTCAGCGTTTTGCTTGTTTTGAATCTCAGCATTCATCAGATCTGGTTGTGATGGTTGAACTGCATCGCCTGGTGCCTGAGGTGTGGAGAGCTCGATCTGCGTTTGAGATTCAGATCTAGCTCCCGGAAGAACGCGATGTTTCTCCTTGTTTAGCTTATCAGTAGCAAACTCCAGATCCAATCGCCTGGGTTGAATCGCACTCCTATTCTCATCCATTTCTCAAGATACCAAATGCAACTTTGAATTGCCAATGGTCGAATTCAGGTGGGCGCCAGTTGATAAGCTCAGTTTTAGTAGAGATTAACAACGTGAGAGTGTATAGAGATGAGAATGAGTGGAAAATGAACTTTATTGATTATTTTGGAGATTACAATCTGTTTACAATCTGTCTAATACAGGCGCTTTTCTCTAACAAAATGCCAACCCCCCTTACAATGATCTACCCCTTCTATTTATAGGCCTATTTTCCATAACAGAACGCTGACGTCACCCGACAGCCGTTAGCCTACTAGATGCCTCTAGATTCTCCCGACTTGTGTTCGGTGAGGTGCTCCGCATGAGTTTGTTACGGCTTGTCTCCCCCGACTTCATTTGGGGCACGCTGTTTGATTCAGCCTTTCCCGCTTCTTTACCTCCATTGCAGGCCTCTTTTGGGTTGGGTCCCATATCCTTCTATTTGGGCCGAGCTTTATCAGGCCGGCCCTATCAGTCCCGATGAGTCGCGCGTCGTTGCCGCCGCCGTTCTGTGTACGCAAAGCTCTATCGGCTCCAAACCAAAAGGGGGAAATAGAGAAAAGAAAGGAATATGATTTTTTCCCCATTTTTTGATCCAGTAAGGGTATTTTAGGAATTATCAAAAAATCTGACAGCATAAAATTATAAGAAAATATTTTTAGTATCTTTTAAATGAAGATAGTGGTATAAAACCAATTTGTGTTGTTTTGTGATGGCATATATCTAATTATTTGTTTTGTGATGGCATATTTAGAATTAGATTGTTTTAGAGTGGCATAAAACTAATTTTCTCTAAAAATAAAGTCATGAATCCACCATGTGATAGCGAACCTAAAACAAATGATCACTATGACTCGTAGTAAACTCTCATTGACCAATGAGATTATGGAATAGCTCATTATATTGGGTTCACACAAGATGTCAACTCTAATTAGGAAAAATTGATAAAAGTCATATATATGCGGCAGCGGCTCATATCATTTCATTCATTTGTCATCTCTTAAAAATAGTTAAATAAATAGGTCATAGCAATTTAAGGGGGTAGTTGGGGTTGAGACTGTTGGTAGAAAGAAGAGCCAGCAGTCTTAGCGGGGTCCATGAAGGAGCTCTTTACTGGTTGCAATCCACTACGAGAAAAACCAGCGAAGTACAAGTCAAAAAAGGATACCATGGTCCATAATGGCCCCAAGGGCCTCCGTTATTCAAAAAAGGGAGAAAAAAAAGAAAGGAAGGATAAACTCGAACAAATTGGTACGGTTTTCTTGTGTGCTTTGGTGGTAGGCGCCGCGGTTGATAATTCGGAATCTGCTCGTGCCTGATTGTACTACGGTGGGCTCACTGAAATGGGGCAACATTAGACTCGCAGATGGAGCATAAAAATTTTTAATGGAGTTAATATTAGAAAAAAGTCACATGCTGATATTATTACAATAATTATAGTAATTATTAAAAATATAAATTGTAGCTAATGGAGTACAACGATTAAATAACAATCATATTTTCACGAGGTTGAAATATTTACTTCTTAAGTTACATATATAATACCAAAAAAATTATATGAATATATTTATTTGATTTGTACGATTTTACTTTAATTTAATGAAAATGTTGTAGGGGCCACCCTACCCTAAAAAAAAAAAAATCTGCCTACGATTGCATTTTGTCATGAATTTTCTTAATCGAATATGTTTCAACTGTAAGGTATTTTCAGATGATTTGAATGACAGATTGACAGTGGATTTTACTTTAGCTGTTTTTTTTTCTAGGAAAATTAAACTATGTCTTTTTATTAGGATTGTTCCACTTTACGAACAGAACATATCATTTCATATCAACATTCTTTTCGTAGATGACATTTACCATGTCCATGCCAAACCGAGTTATGTTAAGAGATAGTCAAATTCTCAAAAGATTATTTTATTCGTAGTACTTACGATCGTCATTCGTTAGATCAATCATGACATATTACCATAAAATAATTGAAAATAATTTAATTTATTTTTTGAGCGTCAGCAAAATACTGGCAAATTTTCATTAATAAGGAAAAATGTTTACAGTAATACAATACCAGCATCTATATATCCTTGTACGAACAGTAAAAAAAAAACATAAATTGTTAACAAAGTTTATGCTCCAATACACCAGTACCATATCAGTAACCATATCGGGTTTGCACAAACCCAGTCCGTAATCTAACCCATATAATAGTGTCTAGCTTATCCAAGTATGAAATAATTTACCAAGTATTATTATTGTGTGATCTTCTACGAAATTTCTAAGTATGTCTGTTTCAAGGGCGAAGCAAGAAAACTGTTCTAATAAAGATACACTGTACAATCTTGCTTGTCGCGTACTCCAAAAACAAACCTTATGGTATCTTAACTTCAAAATTGATCGAAAAAAAATACTTACAGTAATTAACACTTCCAAAGTTCCAATCAGCACATAATGTGTTAACATAAATAACTGATATTTAAATTTGTTCTGAACATAATGCGTAATTGAGACAAGGAACCAATACTGCTGCAAATTTAATTATTTATAAACACTTAGATAGCTATTCATCAAAGGAAGGGAAAAACAGAGAGAGAGAGAGAGAGAGAAAACATTTAGATGGCGATTTTATACAGACTATAATTTACAATAGTTATTCTGCTACTTGGAGTAAAATTTATAAGTTCTGTAAGTCTACACATTTTTTTCAGTCAGATGTCAGGAAATAAATTTTCTTCTGTTACAACTTGAATGTTAATTTATAAATTCATGTGATTTCATCAATGCACATTATTACGTGTCATTTTTCCACATGAATAAATAAATTTCGTCAAAAAAAATCAGAATAAGCAAAGACACGGTAGCAGAAGAAGAGAAGTATAATTGGGCTCAATCTGTATACTGGACCAGGATCAGAAACTAAGATTAAATAAAAGGAGAGAAGAAGAGAAGTATAAAGCATAAACTCAATTCTGCTACACCTATTATTTACTGTTGCTTTGATAAATTAATCCAGATACAGCTTCCTTTGTAATTGTTTTTTTTACGTGTAATAACTGTCAGCTATTAATTGAAGTTAATAATTTAATATCTGTTCTGATCTTCATTTCTCATTTTGTTCATCTTCTCTCTCTAGCAATCTAGCATGATGCAAATTTCCAGACCATCTCAGAAATTTCCAAAATTACAAAACCAGCAAGTTTACCAAATTATGACCGTTAGGATCTTCATAACTCTCGGGTCTCGATCAACAAAAAAATCCCATGCATCGCATGTATTATCTCCATAACATTTTCAATTACCATGTAAATAATTTTGAGTTTTTCCGCATTCCTTATTTTTTTGTCTAGAAAGAAAAGATATACTCAGCAGTCAGATGCCTCTTGTTGTACATAATTTTTTATACAACTTATTTATAGATAACAAATTAACCTGATCTTCTGACAATCATTGAAGATGATAAAATTTTGAACTTTGACAATTGGAAGGTAAGTTTGAAGAACAACTTGAAGGTTATTACTTGGACGCTTGCATAAGACACCTTACCAGTGAAATTGCAACTGTAATGTACTGAAAAAAACAGTGGGAAGCTAGTTCGATGGCTATAACATGCAAATAGACAAATTAAATGCCTGATGAGCTGCTGAGATTAGTTTCTATTGCTTTTATTAATTAAATAATTAATGAAGACTTATACAAGCTAAATATCAGGGTAATCTGGACAGCTTCCAATGAAGGGGTGGCATCAAAATCGACCCAAAAAATAATTATTATACAAATATTACACTACAATTTACATGTAGCCGTCTTCTTTATCTCTAATCCATTTTGTGGCAACCCATTTCTCTCCTTTGATCACTGGGCAGCTCCCATGCAATGAGGTCTGCATGTAAAAAGGGCCGAAATAAGCAGAATAATTAAATGACCTCTTCTTTTACATGACAACAATATTTAAATATATATATATATCGTAAAACGAAATCCACAGTCTACATTAGCAGTAACTAAATTAGTTGAGCAATGATCAGGGTCAGTAACAGCACAATTATGGAATGTGGCTGAAAAAAAAAAACTGCATCTCTTTGGTCCAAATGACATTTCATATTTTTCTGTTAGGCTGTTGTATGTCAATATTGAGGCTTTAGTTTCAAACTTTCAATTGGTCATCAGAGAGACACAGACTAACTGGATTTGTATAAGAGAAAATATAATAATAATAGTAATCGGGCTGCCACCAGTACCTGGCTACTACTTATAACAATTTCAACAAAGGAACAAGAGAAGAACAAGCATGATAAAATCAGCTTTGTGTTAACTAATTTATTTTATATTGATTAATTAATTATTTTCGAAAAGAGACCACAATTGCCCTTGTTCCAATAACCTCCAGCAGATATTAAGACTTAAGAGGCTCTATTACATATTATTTACCCTTGAGCCAATAACCTTCAGAGGATATTAAGAGGTTCTACACATATTATTATGTTACTACCACTATTGTTTTGTTGAAAGCAATAAATGCACAATATTACTAAAGGAGGAAATTAGTTGACCAAGAAGGCACAGTTTGACTTGAACTTAGGCTATCTTGCATTCTTGCTATACCCATTGCCTTCGGCAAACCTATTTCTTATAAAGCTTGAACTGATTCAAAAGGTGGCTTATCACTATGTCCTTAACATGTCAAATAAAACGGCTCTCATAAATAAACAAATAAGTACAAGAAAAGCGATAAAATTAAAGAAAGAAAAAACATACCGGGTCGATGGTACCGTTCGTCATGAGGGAATAAAACAGCAGGCCATCGCCTTTCCTCGGTTTGACTTTCAACCCTATGCACTTCTCATAGTCATATCCAATATCCATGTTTGCGCCGTTCTGTAAATAGACATGGAATCATCCTGTATACACATGTACAACGAACCAATAAAAATGAAGAGAGGGAAAATGTAAACTAAGTAACCTCAAAAGGGAACATAGTTTCACCACCTTCCTCCACATCTGAGAGATAAAGCAAGAAAGACGCCACCTATGAAATACAAACTTTAGTAAGCAAATCATACTAAGATAGACACCGAAGGGGTAAAAAGTTTACTCAATTCTACCCTTTGGCTCTTCTGTGGGCCATATTCAGCTGGGTTGAAGGCATCGTAGTGAGAGGCGTAGTGTTGGCCCAATTCATACCGTAATACATTGAAAGCCTGAGATATCATTAAATTCAGTTAGATCAAAGAAAGAAAAATCATCAACGGGAGCCCACAAAATAAGGGACTTTCTTCTGTACCCATGTAGAATCTCAGAATTTTCAAACAACCCTGCAAAGGAGATTTATTTTGTAGCCCCCATTTACACTTACGAGAGAGAATGAAATATCCCAGTGCATCAATGCAAACAAATTAATCAAGCATATATAATTCACATACATTATGCAGAAACTCATATACATCCTCAATATTATATATATTACATGATATACAGTTAAATCTGGTAGCCAAGTAGGTAGACTCAGATCATTTTCAGGTAAAAATTAAGATCCCAAATTTAAAAAAGACGTACAAAGTACCTCTCCTTGTGTCCGAGGTATCATCGTAACCTTAGCTATTTTCTTCTCAACCCAAGCTAATGTACCACTAGGATCTTGTGATGCACTCAGAAATGTTCCAGAACTGTTCCCAAAATCAAATTTTAATAAAATTAACACTCATTTATACTAATTTCTCAAAAAAAGTAATACTTAAATTTTAACTACTTCAATAGTTAAAAAAAAGTAATACTTAAATTTTAACTACTTCAATAGCTACCTCAGTGAGGCCCCATAAGACCACATATCTGAGTGAAACTATGGAAACTAGAAATGATGGAAATTTTGGTACAAAATTAGGCCTATTTTTTAACATACATAATCAGGCAGAAGTCCTAAATAAAAGCAGTAAAGCACAAGACAAAATTGTGAGCAAAGACCAAAGTACCTGGTGCGTATTCCCTTGGTGCTGTCTTCAGTTTCTCCTTTTCTTAGAGCCAAGGTGGAAGGTCGGAGCCTTGTCTTAGCAAGTTTTACTACTGCATCACATTTTTCTGGGGAGGCAAAATTTGGAAAATACAAAGCACGAGGCTTCCAGCTCAAAACCTTAAACAAAGCATTCACTTTTAGAAATTCCAATCAAATAAAATTCAATAAAAAAGATATGCATCCTAAATCTTGGACAGCATTTGACATTTAGAATTTTTTTTTTTCAGATTTCCATTTTATTAAATATCAAATGCATTTCAGGAAAAGTTTTGTTCTACATCTCAATTAAGCACTAACTTGGTGTGATTTTGCCATCTTTTAGATTTCTACTTCTCTACAGCCACAAAATTAGTAATCCTCAATAACAACTTATTACGATTTACAAATATGTTATATGTCTCTACTTTGCTGAATTTACCAGAATCTCAACATCAGAGGTTCACTAATGCCAGTCAGGTCAGAAAGATCCTTGAAAGTGCACTCTGTTTCAGAAAAAGCAAGTTCAAAAAGCAAAGAACTGAAATTACCTGAAAAGGAATAGGAGAAACATCCGAGTCTCCGGTCTCACCATATGGCATTTCCGGCCAACCCAACGCTCCGAAATGCTCATGCAACAGCCTCGCATTCCCCGCTCCTTCATTCGGCACATCCTTTTTCAAATCATAACAATACCCAAAATGAGAAACAACCCACAATCCCACTTCCAATTCCGATTCCAATTTACACTACAAATCAGATCAACAGGCGCTTCTTCTTCAAGTAAGTACCATACCTGAGAAAAGAACATGGAAGCGAAGAAACCAGCGACGAAGAAGAGAGAAGAGAAGACTAACGCGAGCGGGAACCCAATTTTCCCTCGTGAGAAGGTCGTCCATGCCGATCTTGACTTGTAATTCTCCTTCATAATTCACAACTAGAAGAAGAAGAGGTGATCCAATTCGCAACCTCTAGATCGTAAATTAGATTCGCTCGTTGAAAGTGGAGAGGAGAAATAGAGAAGAATAGTCTGGCATTAAGTAGACTTATGTTAAGCGCGTGAAGCGTTTCCTGGGAAAGAGAACAAAACCTGGTACGGGAAGAGGAGGAATCAGTCAATTGTACTTTCCTTTCGCTGGTTTTGAACCTTAATTTAATTCCTTGGTGACGACAGGAACCGTCGTATTAAAATCGGACGGTGATGTGATGAGGGTTGGGTTGGATCGGACGGGGATAATTTGATTACATTTGTTTTAGGAGATGGATTGGAGTAATTATAGTACAGTACCGCGCTTGAATTTTCAACTTTCAAGTAAAAATCTTTTGTACCTGCTTCTGGCCCCGTTTGGATCGTATGGGAATAGGAGGAATAGTTTATTTCTAGACGTAAATTTATTATAAACAATCCAAATTATTCACAAAGTTACACATTTTCCAATACTTTCCGTCTAAAAATAGACTATTTCTCTTCTTATTCCTAAGCAATCCAAACGGAGCATCTATGAAGAAATTTTTAGAATAGCTTATTAGTATGAAGTATGAACTAGCAAAAGGTGTCAACTATGTAGGCAAAATGGAACAAAATAATTTGTATTATTTTTGTCAAAATCAGTCCAACGATTTTAGTTTTTTTTCCCATTTAAATGAAACTTTTAATATTTTCCATCTGACCAGTTCACAATTCAAATCAGATTTTCAGGATTAATATTTCATATTTCATCTAATTTTTTACATCTCTTGTCTAATTATTTACGCCGTAGTGGTAGGGATATTTAAGCGGACTAATAAATTATATATGCTAGATTTTTAGAAATTTCTCGCTAAAGATGATATGAAAAAATCAACATATTGAAGATTTTTAAAGAGGACATGTGCCTAGAAGGAAAAACCTTTTAGATTTACTGGATCGTAAGAGATTGATACAAAACTCTTTTTTATATTTTTAAAAAATAAAATAAAAAAAATTAGACGTGAAAGTTCAAAATTCGAATTTTTTTTAATATACAAAGTTGAAATACTTGATTTACAAAAAAAAAATCTACCAAAACTTAAAGAATGAATATTATTTATGAAGTTTGCGTCTATATCTATAAAATCATCAAATAAGTAAAAAATGGTAAAGAAGTTTGAACAAAAAATATTGGTCTCTATTAAGATTTAATATAAAAATCATTGAAAGATTTGAATAAGTCATTTCAATCTAAAAATTGAGATTGCTCTCATTTGACAGATGCATCCATTAAATGTGTTTGATTCTAGCATTTTTCTTTTTGCATTATTATTGCATATCTCCATACAATGAAATACAAATATGATTGTAATTTTAACAATATTCATTCTCATAATCACTTTTCTATTAATCCTTAAAAAAATAGATATGATCATAGGCTAGTTTGGATAAAGCGTTTTAAGAGACTACTGTAATTGTAATTAGAACGGTGAAAAGATTGTTTAGTTATTTTATAATAACTAGTATGATCATTACTAAATACTAGTCTATACGGATTTTCAAAAGTACCAAATGAAATAGTTGATAAGGTTCAGATTACATTTCTTTTCTTGTATTTCATAAACTGTCGAAAAAATCGAAAAATTGATCCAGGCCAATTCAATGATGCAGTTTGGGTGTAATTTTTTGCTTCTTGAATGGTGCCATTAATCAAACATGTCTTGTTCATAAATAACTATCTTTTAATTCAGAGAAACAAAAAACAAAAGTGACATGACAATATTATTATTAATGTTAATTTTTTTTAATCACGAAACTGCATGGAAGCTCTCACTTGGTGCGAACCTATCGTTATTATATTTATATTAATTATAGTGAAAATAACGGAAGGTATCAAAAACTTATAACTAAATCTTTTCGGCTCTTCTGTGAAAGCATTAAGTATAGACAAAAACAAATTCTAACATATAAAAAAATTCATTTTATCACAACAATATAGAGAAAATGTTTTGATAAATTTTACAGGTTAATTTAAAAAACAAATTAATTTTATCACTTCCCTATTAGCAATTGCCAGAGTTAAGCTCAAAATTCAGTTAAACTTTTTTTTATAAATATTTAATTTTGAAGGTTTATTTCCATCATTAATCTAAAACAAAAATGGTTTATATTTGCATTTGATCGATTTCAATACCGGATCCCTGTCGGAAATAAAGAATCCGAATTGATACTTGACAGGGACAACGAAAAAAAAAAAAGTCCCACTCAATATACCGATTCGGGCCGTTGCATTCGTTCATAAACAATTGCACAGAAGTGGTCCATACGCATTTTTGTACATGCACGATAGGTACCCGACAATTCGTTGATTTGTACTTAATTACAACGAATTTGATAGGAGCAAACCAAGTCCACATGCATTTGTCAGTTTCTTAATTCCTACTAAGCTGAAAGGATGTGAATACGACAAAGATCATACGACACACACTTGGAAACTCAAGAATACGATATGCAGTAATGCAGATGCTTACAAATTTTTCTATCCGTTATGGACTAAATACACAATCGTACCTAAATCTTAAGGCCCTGATCAAAATCCCATTTTTTTAGCATGAGATTTCATTTCATTTCGTTGGAAAGTTTTTGATCAAAATGAACAGATTTGATATCATTTGATTGAAATTTCTATGTAATTAGATCTAACGAGATCATATAAAATCAATTGAAATGAAATGAAATCCCACGTAAAAAACATTTTGATCAGAGCCTAAATGTTTCATATTCTGGTTTACCGTTCTTTCTTTATCCAGCTCTAACCTCTCTAATTTCGTAACATACTATAAAGAATCGTTGATACAAGTTACATCTAAGGGTCCGCTCCAGAAGGGAATCGCAGTGAAGGGAAGGGAGACGTAGAATATTCACATGCTCCAATTTCATTTTTGATAGTAAACCGTAGGAAATGGAAGTAAAAATCTCAGTAACTCAGTAAGCACTCAGCAGGTAAAATTGTTTGAAGCATCGTTAAATTGTTACAGAAGAAAACTTTGTAGTTACAATTATTTTTGGTATCTTTTTTTATAATAAAAGAAGAAATAAAAGTAAAGGTAGTGGTATATAACAGTAGAAAAAATAATTTGATGCCACTTTTATTGCTTGAGAATTTTTTAAAACAATGCATAGGATTAATTTTTTTAACAGTAATGACACAAGACGGAAAATATAGAAAATTAAGATTTATACAATTCAAGCTAATTTGAGGAAGGCAAGGCAGGCACCTAGGGTCTATCCTATGTTAACCATCTCTTGGGCTGCTTTTGCCTGGGATTTAGAGTTAAGGTTGAATCTTATTAGTTGTTACGCTCCAAACTTATGGCTGCAATAGGATGCAACCTTGTCACTTGTCATGCAGGTCATGAGACGGACTAAAATCAGTCAAATACATTACATTCAATTGCAAAACAAGATGGCGCCATTACATGCCAATTCAGTGTCCTCTCTTCCAGACGTAAGAATCAGGCCCATCCCTGCCTCCAGGTGTTGAAACCTGGTCTTGTTTGTCAGAATGTTCTTGAACTGGATTGTTTTCAACGCCAACAAGGAAACAGTTAACTTTGAATAGCATTTGTCACTTTTACCTCCACACCAAAAGTACCTGCAATAACTGCAAACTTGAGCAACATCGTGCATGATTAAAGAATGATTAAAGAATCAGAAAAATTAGTGTAGTTTCAGAGCAAACGAAGTTAATACTCACAATTAATAGAAGCTTCATGATAAACTTTCCCAGATTTGATGGCCTTGCTCTACTGAAGCACTTTGCATACCTAGATTTTGTGTCCAGTAACTTATATTTCTACACTTCATTAGAGAAGAATTTCTTGTACAAGTGATCAAGAAAATCAAATTTCAGCATACTCCATTTCCTTCTGTGCGCTACCTCAAGATCTAAGGATCTATAAGCAAGAGCCATTAAGTACATTGCTGGGTGTAATCTCCTACATTGACAAAAGAACAAGATTTCTTAGAAGTCTCAAAATATACCGCCAGACTTCTGATTAACGGTAGAAGTATTATCGCATATTGGAATAATTTATCGGTTTCTGAAACCAATTTGCTCAACTTTTACCAACCAATGCAATAAATTTACAGTATTACTAACAAAGTACCAGGTACCAAATGAAGCATGCATAAAATAGGTTTTATTAATAACATACAGAGAAAAAGGGGGAAATCATAGAATTCTGTTTTGTTTGCTTTTATATCTTATATTTTGTGGATCAAAGGAGAATTAAAATGTGATGCATTACCATCTACAGAAAAATAATTATATTGCACTTATACATCCATTGCTGACATAATCATGCTTTTCACATTTTTGCAGACAGAGATTGAAATATAACCCCAAATAACACAAAGCAAGTCAAAACCAATCAAATGAAAAAAACCATGGTTGCTCATCTGGTGACTTATATAAATGCAGTACAATACCTGACTAGTATGACACTGAACTCTTAGACAGTATTCACTGGTGACCAGTAATTTACCTACCAATCATAAGAACAGATATCAAAAAGCCCATAAGAGTATAGGTGTGGCCAATGGTGATGCTGTGAACTGGAATTTCAAAAAGAATGTCCAGATAACTAGCTAGATGGAGAGTCCTTCCAGAATTTCTGTGTTTCGTACCAGCAAGAGCAACAAATACAATGAAACAAATAATGACTAAGGTACATAATATACTTTTCAGTACAGTCAGCGAAAGAACCCCAATGCCTTGGTGACAACACAGCTCGCCCTTTGTTGTCTCTGCCAAATGTCTCAATGTACCAGCCACCTATGTCATGCATGTAGCACCTTGGCTCAAACAGCCAGTATCTAAATTGCCAACACCACAAAAAATAAGGATTATTACTTACTATGTACAGAGAACAAAAAATAAAAGAGAAAAATACCAACCTGCTGGGCGGAAGCCGTGCTCGACTCGACCGGCACTCACAAATCGAAACTTCACCCCCAACCCGATACCAGTGCATATGCTTAACCTAGTAGAATGAGACTTCATTGTTCAGACCAATAACCAGAAAACCCATTCAAGAAACACTTGGATGGTAGTTATTTTACATACCAACAAAGTTCGGTGTTTCATAATCGTGTGCGTCATGGTACCATTTGCATCATAAACAGTGCATGAGCCTTCTTCACCACTTGTCTCTAAGCCAGTAATGGTCCCCAACAAAACCCGGTGTCTGTCTGAGATGCAAGAATCTAATTGATCCAATGCTAGAAACACATGTATGTAGTCTTCTAACCTTGCACTACTCTCATCTAAACAGTTACACTCGGCCCGCCTACTTGCTGTAGCTACTATTTTCCCACTAATATGCAACTCAAGATCCTTGTATGCACCAGACAATCCTTCCTCTTTTTGGCAAGTATCCTTTTCTGTACTGATAAAATTATTTTGACATTTATGAGACAATTTTTTAATGCTATCATCTACCACATGAACAATGCCAAATAAATCTCGACCAGAAACCAAATGCAACAGCTCAGAGGTGTCATGAGCTGATCTTTCTTCAGCCTCGAAACAATCTGGTAGGAGATCCATGGATCCAATATTGGGCCCGTAATAGGCAGAGCGGACTGCAGAGTATAGTTCATTTTCAAGTTTGTCGAGGTAGGATGACCCTTCAGCAGTTCGCTTGTGAGAAATTATGTCATCTACAGTGAGCCTATACCATTTCAGCCACTCAACCACATTGCTCTCTCTTGTAATCACAATTGATTGATTCGTCGTGTACGTTGTATATATGTTGTGATGCATATTTTGGTTATTCCTTGTTCTTTTCTGAGATAGGAGAAAAGTGTCGTAGTGAGCCCTTTTCTTAGAATCTGATAAAATCTGAAAATTGATTGAAAACAACAATTAGGAAAAACTGCAGCCATACCAAATTATGTACGCCAAAGGATATCATTGCATCTCATCATTTGAAAATAGATCATATACACATCCAATTGAATTACCTCATAGGCAGCTAGGATTTGAATAAATTGTTGGGACGCAGCCGAATTATTATTATCTAAACTAGACACAACATCAGGATGGGTTTCTTTGGCGAGTTTTCTGAAAGAAGACTTGATCTCAGCGAAGGAGCTAGACTGAGACACACCCAACACCTCATAAGCGCTCTTTCCTGTGAAATTCTCCCATTCCAAGGGATGCCTCTCACTGCTTGTGCTTTGACTTCGGTCTCGTTTGAAGGGAATTCCACTGAGGCGACAATGGAGAGGTGAAAGCGCTTCTGAAAGAAGCGATCGTAGAGTTTGGATGTCCCTTGCTCGCATCGCCATGGAAGCGGTGTTGAAGAGTGGACGTGGCTAATTGGAGAAGAGCGAGAGAGAGAGATGACGTGGCGGAGTTGAGAGAAGAAATTGGAGGAGGTGAACAGAGTACTGTAGAATAATACATTTATTATCAGAAAAAAAAATAATCAGATCAGTTCAGCGCATTTAATGGGCCCAAAAAATTAATCAGCTCAGTGCAGTTAATGGGCCTAAATTCTGGTGTTTCTTTTCTTGCTTTCAAGCCCGTTTTTAGTTTGGTATCCACTAACCACTAACCAACCCGACCCATTTAGTAAATTTTGACAATTCAACAGGATTTCTTCATTTTCTTTGCATGAAACACTCCGTAATTATCGCTATCTGCTGAAAAGATTAGTGATATTTAATATTTGCAGACAAGTAGTTTTCTGCTATTCTTTTTACTTTTCCTTTTTGAAGTTGTGCAAAAAAGTTTAAAATTGAGGCTTGTTTTCTGCCTTTATTGCACCATTTTCTCAACAAACTTTGACCAATTAAGATCTCAAACTTGACTAGTCAGTCATTACTCGTTTGCCAACTTCTCTCTTTTTTTCTTGGCATCTTACTTCTCCTAAAATCTTTTGATCTTTCTTTTTTAAATGAATCTCTTATACAGTCGTCAGCGCCTAGCAAACCAATTCCAAAAAGGTGCCAAAGCAACTCCCCAATTTTCCGTGTAAGAACAGATACTGTCGAGCGTTTATTTGTTTGGGTCTTGACATTTTGGTGTATAAAAGGATATTGATTTTTGAAACAACAATGCCAACAAAGGAGGAGTCGTACTCCTACAGAGTGGCAGATTGCCAGATCATCATAGAAGGATTTTGCTGAATAGGAAGAAGAAACCGTTTGGATCTGACCTAATTTTATCCTTTGTTTTAATTTCCATGTGATGTATACAGTGCAAACATTTTTCTTAAGTTGACCACTATATTAGATTTACAGGACCTATCTGGCAAATGGAAGACATAAAATTAAGCTAGATATATAGCTACAGACGAAATTAAAATTATTGTAATTATAGACTGAAATTTATAATGAAGTTTCTTTTTCTGTGCTCTTATAGTTGTCGCCTATATATTTCCACGGAATAATTAAAAGACAATGGTTGAATTGCATTTTACAAAAAAAAAAATCGTGCAATTAAAGGAGCGGAATATATTTAATTCCATTATGAGTCCATTTTTCAGTTGTCAAAAACATATAAAATACTGTCAAAAACAAGACCATAAATCCATCAGCACTGACAAAAAAAAAAAAAAACCTTTGTGCTAAGATTTTTGGCACAAGTCTTAATAATGAAAAGATAAGTTTTACCAGCACTGAAGATCGGATACGAAGTGATATAGTATGTGATTTCCATCTGTACTACTTCAATAGACTCTAGAAACCCAATTTGTACAAATCTCCCCGTTCTACCGTCAATCCTTGAGTAATATTCACATAAGTATTTTGCTAAATTACACATGAATTATTTGAATACATGATGGACAGACTCAAAATCATTTATTTTTTTCATAAATTTAACTAAAGTTGAATTTCCAATTTTTTTTTCGATAAATAATATTTTAACTAATTATGCTAGCTAGATATATAACTTTGAAACTGCACAAATTAAACTCCCACCCAATGTTGCAACTCATCCTAAGCTGTTAAACTTACAATGATGCTTGTGCACTTCTGGCTCATATACTAATATGCACACTTGGTGTTGTCCCAAATTCGGAATAGAGCCAAGCATCCAACAGTTGTATAACAGCTCCAAAATTTCCTATCACCATAAAATGATATCAAACTGACACCAAAAATATGACCTCACGTATTTAATACGGTCTCCTAACAAACTCGGATACGGCTGAGTACTAATTTGTCTAACCTATTTTGAGCTCCTCTCTTTAGTTCACATCCATGATTTCTCAATCAGAAGATCTCTGTACCATGTGCTATAAATGAGTTTATCACGTTTGAGGAACACAAATCCAAACAAAATTAAGATTACAGTTGTATGCAGGGGCGGAACTAGGATTGGAAAATAGAGTAGACTGAGTTGTCGAGGTCAACTTCAATTAGACATCAGTAACTTGAAATTTCAATACTAGAGTAGTCTATATACATTAGGGTGTGTTTGGCACCATCCGTGAACTAGAAGTTCGCGAACTAGACTAGTTCGCAAGAACCAAACAACCCACAAACTAGACTGTTCGCCAACTTCTTGGCTAGTTCCTAATCCCCCGATTTTCACGAACTAGGAGTTGTTCATGGGCTGTTGTTCGTCCCTAGTTCGTCCGTTGTTCGTGAGCGAACCAAACACACCTTAGATACACAAATTACCACTGTATTTTTAATATTTTTACACTAAAAAATATTTTCGCGGCAGGCCAGGCCTATGCCTGCCCCTTCCTGTATCCGCCCCGGTTGTATGAACTGTCGACATTTGCCTTTGGTTGGTTGAGAGAAGCAGAGTATGTTGTGCAGTCAGTTAGCAAAGGATTGAATGTTTCTTTCAATGAAAACAGGTATCCGTATACTGGGATATTATTTTGAAATAGAGAAAAATGTTAAAGATAGTTGGTAAACCCTCATAATACAATTTAATTTATTTATTATTTCTTTTTTGAAAAGGAGAACAGCCTTCATTATGATACATTGATATTATCATGTGACAAATAAGGGAGCTAATTCTTAATCTACAATTGTAATTTTGATTTAGTAAAAGACCAAAAAAACATAACAGCATGGTACTAATAAATAGTTAAAGGCTTAAAGCCATCTACTTCACAAAGGCCTCCGTTTGGATGGTATGGGAATAAGAGGAATAAAGAAAGAAGTGGAAAGAAGTATTGGAAAGTGTGTAACTTTGTGAAGAGTTTAGATTGTTTATAATAAATTTATTTTTTTTATTTTCTTATTCTCTTCTTTCCACACTCATCCAAACGGAGCTAAAAAATAAATAAATTAACGTACAGGCCATATATTATATATAAAAACAAAGGATCTAACCATGATAAAAAGCACAAGCAACCCAAAATAACATGAGCCCACTAATTTAAAAACGAACGTATAACAGCATATGTGATATGAGAGATTTATCTATACACTACTATACACAAGAATTAAAGGCAATGCTACAAATGCACCATACCATACCAGTCCACGTGTGCTCTCTTTTTTAGGCGCGAGTGTTTGCATGAAGCCTACCACCACTAATGTCCCATTTGAGATGCAATCGGTGCAAATTGTCTGGTCTTGAGGCTGCCAAGCCCAACTCAAACGCGCAATGCTCTATGGTCCTGACCTGACTGACTATACAAAATACATGCATGGGGACTAGGGGTGGGCGCGGTATACCGTGAATACGCGAAATCGTTCCGTTCCGTCCATATGGAACATGTAACAGAATGGAATTTCATTCCATTTTCCGCAAACGGAACGAATAACGGAATGCATTTCGTGATTAGTTTGTGCATTTTATAGTGTAAATATAGCCGTTTCGCCGCGTTCCGTTAAAACGGAACGAATCACGAATCATTCCAATTCATACCGTTGCTGAAACGAAACGGAAAACGAAATGACCCATTCCGTTTCCGTGAAACGCATTACCCACCCCTAATGGGGACCACACCGCACCCTAACTCGTTGCTGCTAAGCCATCACCAATTTATGCTTCACCAAGATGCATGGATAGGTGTTCTCATATTTTCTATTTTCAACAAAGTAATAAATTTAATTAGTTGATATATAAATAAATATATAGGGGTCAACAATCGTTGAATATAATATACATCGATGTCGATATAATAATTATGTCCAAAGCTAGCATTAACTGTAATTGTTGTAGTTCAACAAAGAAATGATTCTTATATATAATGAATTATTTTTATGGCATGAGAAGTTTTTGTGTAAATATATGATACATATATGGGAAATGAAGCAGAGGATATTTGATCTCAAGTAGCGCTTCCCATGTGCATAGTTCTATATATATATATATATATATATAGAGAGAGAGAGAGAGAGAGAGTTTAGCTACGGTGAGTCGCGACTCACGGATCCTCCGGTGAGTCGCACCAATACTCCTAGATCTAGATCAAAATGACCGATCCAAACCGTCCAATATGATCTCCCTATTAAAATCTCTATGTAGACCAAATTTTTCATTTTTTCGAAATTTTTAAATATTTTTTTGAAATTTTAGAAAATCATTAATCTAATTGGTTCTGAACCATTCAAAAACATCAGTTTTTAAAAATCCGAAAAAAAATACTTAAAAATTTTGAAAAAATAAAAAATTTGGTTTGCACGGAGATTTCAATAAGGAGATCATATTGGACGGTTTGGATCGGTCATTTTGATCTAGATCTAGGAGTATTGGTCGCGACTCACCGTAGCTAAACTATATATATATATATATATATATGAGGATGGCTAATGTGCCATAGATGGCACAGAGAGTCCCGTGCCATATATAGAGTCGTTTTTCGAGATCCAAAATTCAAATATTCATTCAAACCGTTCAAATTATTCACCATATTCAAATGTGCCATATATATATATAACTTTGTTTTTCCATAGTAATATTAAGTAAAATTTTATTATGTAAGTAAGATATTTTATGTAATATTTTGTCTCCATTAATTTTTATTTTTGTTACAATTATTTGATATTTGTTTATTTGGTAGAAAGATCAAAGAAGAAAGTCTCGACGAGTTATTTACGAATTTGAGATTCAAAAACCTATTGTTTCAAAATATAAATTTTTGGATTTCTTAGAAAGTCTTAAAACTTGTAAAACAATTAATATTGTGAATTCCAAAACTTTCATATGAACCACATGCAGCACTCTTTGGTAACTTCAATACAGTTATTTCTTGGTAATCGCATTTAATTTAATTTCCTATGTCGATTCTATGAACGAAATGTTTAAATTAGTGAGTACTTCAGTTCTTTACATGCAACGAAAATTACAAGTAATGGTATTCATTTCAAACAATTTTGTTATATTAATCTTCATATATAGTTTATAATTTTCCTTATGGTCGTGCATGGATGAAGAGAGGTTGGTAACTTGGTATCCACTATCCGGAGCATTTCCTAAATTTTTGTAAAAAGGTTTGAGCATTTCCCTAACAAATTAAAGTAATTAACAACATGAATTTCGGCGCTGCACGCAGTATGCATTCTCACGAGTCCAAACCTCGCTCAAATTTTTAGCCCGTGGCCGACATCTCTGACTGCTGCTTTAATCCAATGTATTATGTACTATGTATTATATTATATATATTATCCATCCTTCCCCATTCACGGTTCCTGGCGTGCCTTTGTAGTTAATTATAGTACAAGAAATAGATTATTGAATCTTGTGTCAGATCGTCTTGTTTGTGTTCTTTCGCTTCATTTTTTTTTTCCTGAGAGAACATCGTTTATGTTAGTCTGTGATCTTCCCGAGTTGATCCAAAAGAAATATATAATCTCAGATATTTACGTGTCGTCTCGTCTGAATTCTTTTCGCTTCCCTCGGTTAAACAAGTAGGTATCGATATTTGGGGGGAAAAAATAGAAATATAAGTACAATAATACAATTTGTATTATTTTTTAAAAGGTGAGCTGAACTCAATTTTTATTATTCAAAGAAAAAAAAACAATTTGTAGCAAACTGTCCAAAACACTCAGTAGTTTATTAATATTTTGACTTTGCTAAACAGGTGTGGACACCAGTATATAAAGTTGGCACTTGGCACTTGGCAGTATAGTGGTAGAGCTGGGTTTCGAGTTTGGACGCATCATTTATATTTTTTTTTTAGGACAGCAGAGGACTAACTCGTTGTATATTACTGTAATTAAGTAGTAAAATAATTAGTGGATAAAAGTGGAAAATTTCGCTGAAAGTGTTGTGACTTGTGAGCACTGAGAGCATTCCTTTGCTTAGCTGTTAAACCAAATCTTTATATAATAGTGCGGTACTGATGCATCGAAAATGAAGTGTTAAACTTTTTAAGTTCAACCTTATCCTAAACCAATATTGCAGTTTTCCCTTTTCTTGTTTCTTTGTTTTTCAGGATAGTTTAGTTCTTTTCACTTTTCCTTCTCTCTTTTCTTTCTTTTTCTTTCTTTCCATTTTTTTTAACCTTGTATCAACTTTTCTTACATAATGGAATTGTCGGCGTGGCACTCGCCTGACCTTCAAAAAAAAATATAATAATAATAATTTATCATTTCCGTGCTTAATTCCGGGATGGATGCAATCATGCAATACACTGTTCAATTTTGATATTAGCATGCAAACAAAAGATTATCTGGTACTAATATGGGTTTGCTTCGGATTGAACAATCTAATATTAAAAAACGCGCTTGCATTGGTAAGTGAGAGGTATCCACTAGCTAGGCAGGCAAGGAGAGAATCTCTCGCTGAAACAAGTTTCATGTGATTCGGCGTCAAAAATGTCATGTGCCTCTATTATCATCCCTGCAGAATTCCTTTGAAATATAGTGGATTAAAGGTGGCAGGTATATAAATTACAAAGAATAAATTTTTATCGAGATTAAAATCTTCTTTCCAATTAGTTGGTTTTATTTTTTTCTAATTAAATAATAACATTTTATTAATTGTGTCTTTAATTTAGTGTTGTCGATAATGTTAATATAGTGAGACGACCAATTTAAATGGCGTTGCTATTAGTGTTATTATTCATACCATCATATAGCAATAAAAGAGTCATGCATGCCAAAAATATATAAAAAATTACAATTAAATACATCCTTGCGTTGTGTAGTATTATAACAATTTGATATATAATTTTATCTATAATGTTTAACCATGATAGAAATAGATATGATCTGACAGAAAAATAAGAATCAATATGATATTTTTTAAAGTTTAAGCATTGCAATGAAACGTAGAATATAAGGACCTGTAGTGTAATTTATTTGTCAATCTAAATTTAATCTCTATATGTATTATGTATTTTATTAATTAACCAAATTAATTTTTCACTGTGTAAAATAACTTATCCCACTATGCCTTATATGGTTCTACTTTGTATGTAAAAAATGAAGGAAAGATTACTCAACGTAATATTAAAATAACAGTGAAATTATATTTTTAAAATAAATTGCATACAATTAAACATTTGGATCTTACACGTAATGACTCATGCGGTTGTACTCATCGTAAAATATTAAAAACTAAACATATATTTGAATTATAAGTCATTAACAACTCTTTATATCGTAATTGGTAGAATCAGAAATTAAAAACTAATTTTCAACTAACAACAGTACAACACATAGAAATTGATGTGAAACAAAACTTGAGTAAACATTTCCAATAGCTATAGCAATATACCTCCAACACCATAATCCTAGCTTATTTTACTCTCTTTAAGAAAAATCTGTGTAATTTATTTAGGAATTTTATATCATATCATAATAGAAAAAGCAACAAACTGAATGTTTATCTTCTCCAATACAATTCACATAGAAATATGAAATTAATAAGTATTTTATCTTACAAATTTTAATAAGTTCCAAATCTAATTATGATGTAGTAAATATTTATCTTACAAATTTTAATAAGTACCAAATCTTTCATATATATGGTTAAATGTTCTCATCTCACCATACCAAACCATCAATACCAACTAAAAGAATTAATGATTCACTGAAATTCTATCCTCAGAGATTCCAGAACTAAAAACCAAAACTTACATGGGATTAAATATTTCTTAGCCGCGCTGTGACAAGTACAGAATCACACTCTGTGTCTGACTTCTATGTTCATTGGGACCCACTGACCCACTCTGCACTCTTCAAAAGACAGAAAACCCAAATTCTCCTCTCCTTAATTGTGTGGTCCCCACATGTACTTTCAACCTGCACACGATTTATCTATCTATAACTGACCACAGAGACCTTTGTTACTGGTTTCAAAAACAGAGAAGCAGGCTTTATAAACCTTTCTACTCTTACAGTTACACAGACCACTACCAGGCGCTCCCCATGTGAAGCAGCCTTCTCTTCTCTTCTCTAATCTAACACCTCTTCCCCAATTACGGAATTACCAAAGCACCTTCAGTTCTCAGTTCTCACTGCAACACAATCAGTGAGAAAAAGTGGAGGCAATGGGATTGGGATCTGAGTCTCAGCAAAGAATGGCGCTTGTTCTCTCACTTTTGTGCCTCTCCCTCACGTGCCTCGCACGTGCTGCCGAGCAGAGAAGTACCTACATCGTCCATATGGCTAAGTCTGAGATGCCCGCTGAGTTCTCCGACCATGGGGACTGGTAAAATTTTCATACTTTTTCTTTTCAGTTTAACCCTTGCGAATTTCTAAATTGTAAGTGATTTTACAAGTTTATTTGCCTGATCATATATTTACTGGTATGGGGAATGGGGTGCCATACTACAATGCCCTGGAGTCTAATTTCTGTCTTTAATTTTGCAATTTAGTCCGTAAAATGTGTCAATTTCCAGTTCACGAAAACTGGGAATTTAATTTGATCAACTTTAATTTTGTAGGTATGGTGTATCTCTTCAGTCGGTATCTGAGTCGGCTGAGATCATCTATTCATATGACACTGTTCTTCATGGGTTCTCAGCCCGGTTAACCCAAGCCGAAGCCGAGGCTCTAGAGACCCAACCCGGTGTAATGTTCGTCAACCCGGAGATCCGTTATGACCTTCACACCACCCGTACTCCAGAGTTCCTGCACCTGGATGAGACCAACGGCAACAATGTCTACCCGCAAGCCAACACGGCTTCTGATGTGGTGGTAGGAGTGTTAGATACCGGTGTCTGGCCAGAGAGCAAAAGCTATGATGATACCGGGTTTGGACCTGTACCAGCCAATTGGAAGGGTACATGTGAAACTGGACCTGATTTCAATTCATCTGCTTGTAACAGAAAATTAATTGGAGCCCGGTTCTTCTCGAAGGGGTATGAAGCAAACAAGGGACCCATAGATCAGACCAAAGAATCACGGTCCCCACGTGACAATGATGGGCATGGGACCCACACTTCCAGTACTGCAGCTGGGTCTGCCGTGGCAGGTGCAAGCCTGCTTGGCTTTGCCACAGGTACTGCACGTGGTATGGCAGTGGGGGCCCGTGTGGCAGCATACAAGGTTTGCTGGGTGGGGGGCTGTTTTAGTTCTGACATTTTAGCAGCAATGGATGCGGCTGTATCAGACGGCTGCGGGATTTTGTCAATGTCTTTAGGTGGTGGTACAGCTGACTATTTTCGCGATAGTGTGGCTATTGGTGCATTCTCTGCCATGGAGAAAGGTGTACTAGTTTCATGCTCAGCAGGGAACTCAGGCCCTGGTGCATCGACTCTTTCTAATCTGGCTCCATGGATTACAACCATTGGTGCTGGAACAATTGATCGGGATTTTCCTGCCTATGTGACATTAGGTAACGGTCAGAAATATTCTGGCGTGTCTCTTTATAGTGGTAAACCGTTGGCCAACTCCACACTTCCTATCGTTTATGCTGGTAAGGTTTCAAATGCAACAGTGGGAAACTTGTGTATGCCTGGTACACTTGTGCCTGAAAAGGTACAGGGTAAAATAGTTATGTGTGATCGTGGTACCAACCCAAGGGTGCAAAAGGGGCTAGTGGTACAAGATGCTGGTGGGGCTGGTATGGTACTAGCCAACACAGCAGCAAATGGAGAGGAACTCGTGGCTGATGCACACCTTCTTCCTGCCGCTGCTGTTGGTCAGAAATCTGGTGATTCGATCAAATCATACCTTTTATCCGATCCCAATCCAATGGCCACAATTGTTTTTGGTGGGACCCAGATAGGCATTACACCATCTCCAGTAGTTGCCGCATTTTCTTCACGCGGGCCCAACATAATCACACCACAAATCTTAAAACCTGACTTGATCGCACCAGGTGTTAACATACTAGCTGGTTGGACTGGATCAGTTGGTCCAACAGGGCTAGCAGCAGATCCACGCCGTGTCGAGTTCAACATCATATCTGGCACATCTATGTCATGCCCCCATGTAAGTGGCCTCGCAGCACTGCTAAAAGAGGCCCACCCAGACTGGAGTCCAGCTGCCATTAGGTCGGCGCTGATGACAACTGCATACTCGACTTATGCAAGCGACGATGGAATCTTAGATGTAGCCACAGGAAAAGCGGCGACACCATTTGATGTAGGGGCTGGGCATGTGGACCCCCCAAGAGCTATTGATCCTGGGTTAGTCTATGACATAACCGTAGATGACTACCTCGACTTCCTGTGCGCACTTAATTATACCCAATTCATGATTGCAACGGTTGCCAAGCGTGCCAATTACACTTGTGATGCTAAGAAGTCCTATGCCGTGTCATACCTCAACTACCCATCTTTCTCGGTGGTTTTTGGTAATGGGACAACCATGGTCAAGCACACTCGTACATTAACCAACGTAGGAGGGGCAGGGACGTACAAGGTGAATACTCTGACCAGTGGAGCTGGAGATGTTAAAGTGGCGGTTAACCCATCTGAATTGAACTTCAAAAAGAGCGGCGAGCAGCAGAGTTATACAGTAACATTTACTTCTTCAACAATGCCGTCAGGTTCGACCGAGTTCGGGCGGCTTGTGTGGTCCGATGGGAAGCATGTGGTTGCTAGCCCAATTGCAATAACATGGTCCTGAATTAGGTGTAGTCATGATGGGGGATCTAAATTAGCGGCTTTGTTTTATGAGCATAATCATTAGGGGGATGCAGCAAAGAAAAGGGACAAAGGAATATACATGTTTGGTGTTTACATTACAACATGTACATTAGCTGTCTTCATTAGGATATGCATGTGAAAGTAAAAGGGATTAGAAACCGAAAGGCATGTGCCAATAAGAAAATTTATTGGTTAAGCTTTGTCACCTTTCTTAATTTATTCTGATTACAATTATAGCAAACATATTTTACCATTGCATATGTGTCTGATAAAGTGGTCATATAAAACTATATGATTAAATGTACAAAAACAAAGTATTTGGAGCTCCATGTTGTAAAGATTCTTACAAGCACATTGAAGCAAAATGATGTTGTTCCTACATTATTTTTCCCAATAAAGGAAAAGCACACTGAATAAAAATTATGATATCATGTTTTGTTGATCATGTTCCTGCATTAGTATCCAACGTTGATCAAGTAAGAGGTAAATTCACATGCCAAGGAGCGCATTAAATTTCAACATCTAGAAAAACATAAATGCAACGGTCGAATTTAAAGAAGCGCCTTGGTTTCTGCTACATTTGTACTTTAGATTTCTTTTCCAGATTGATGACAGTGCCTAAAAGTGGGTGAATGCAGAACATGCTCTCTTGCATTGGACCGCTGCCGCTGCTTCAGAGTTCAGACAAACAAAATGGTCAAATTTACCGTTGGCATTTAATTCTTACGCGTTGAATTGCGCAGATCTATTCCTTCCCTTTCCCACTCCTCCGGCAGGCATCAGAGCACTTTATTAATCCGAGCACTAGATTATATGTTCCCAAGTGCATGTAGCATTCGCTGCAGCATGTTTATTTAATACGCCGGGTATTATAAAACTGAAGAGTTAACTTCACGGATATTGGTGAGAATCCGGATGTCAGTGAGATGCCACACTGTCACAGGAATGATAACCGTCATCTGCAATTTTGTCATCCCTGCCATCGCTAAATACAAAGTGAATATATACAGCAAATAATGTGAACATATAGACGATCTAAGTGAACAACTTACAAACAAATAAGTGTTGTCATCACTTGTTCAGAAGTTTACATGCATATTCAACTTATTTTCATTGAACTTATTTATTTGTATGTGTTCACTTAGATAGTTTATATGTTCACTTTGTTTGCTGTATATGTTCATTTTATATTTAACGATGGCAGGGATGACAAAACTGGAGACAGCAATAATCAATTTCCTTTAAACAATACTTACCTGATTGCTAAATGTAGCCCATATAGCCCAAACATTGTAGCCCATAGAGTAGAATTGCATAATATATTCGTCAACTCAGCCCAATAAAGCCCGTTTTTACCTCCTAATAAAAACCTTCCCGCTAAAATAAACCCCACCATTCAGTCACTGAAATGGCGGCGCCAGTGGATCAACCACCAGTTACACCGGAGGAACGCCTCTGCACCTCGTCGGCGGGCGGAGACACTGCCGAAGTGACCTCCCTGCTCTCCTCCGGCGCCGATCCTTCCTATTTTGACCCGAATGGCATGACTCCTCTCATGCACGCGGCGTCCCATGGTCGCACCGCCATTGTGCGCCTCCTCCTAGATGCCGGTGCACCGTGGAACGCGCTCACGCCGTCTGGTCTCTGCGCTGGGGATCTCGCCATGGAGGGCTCTCACCAGGAGACAGTCGACCTCTTGTTGGGTTTTGCTGTTCAAGCTGAGCTCATACTAGGAACTATTACCAGATCTAAGAGAGATGATTCGAATACGGAGTCGAGTTATTTAGATGAAAGAGTTGCATTTTCAGAGGATAGGTATGATATTGGTTCTTGGGTTTTTTCAGTATTGTTGGAATTAGTACTTTTTTTAAGCACTCCTAAAAGTCATAATTAATCATCAAGTGGCAAAAGATGTATAATTGGATAAAATAACTGATGTTTTCTGTAATGAAATTGCATTTGCCAATGAATAGGATAATGGATACAGAGAGCAAAGCTGTGATGATGTCATGGGAGAAGCCACTGATGGAAGCCCATGCCCGAGCGGTGTGCACTAACGGGGGACGTGTACTAAATGTGGGTTTCGGGATGGGTATAGTTGATGAGGCGATAGAGAGGTACGAGCCAGAGGAGCACACGATAATTGAGGCTCATCCAGATGTGTACGCAAGGATGTTGAAGTCGGGTTGGGGAGAGAAAAAGAATGTTAAGATTGTTTTTGGTCGCTGGCAAGATGTTTTGCCTCGACTTGGCACTTATGATGGTACCATACATCTTTATTTACTAGTTTGTATTTGTATGATATGCTAGTTGCTCCTTGTTGTGAAGAGAAGAGTGGCATTTTTGCAGCAATCTGTTTCAGATTAGAAAAAAAGTAAAACCAAGGATCAATCAGACAGCAACTTGTCCTGTACCTCCTGAACTAGTACCTTGATACATTCTTCTCCATGAATATAAGCCGACAACCTAAGCATATTAGCTAAAAGGGAGTATGTATGTAAGTGTGCAAAAAGGGCCTTCACCCAAACTGCATCTGCTGACATGCATATATTAAATTTACCTTTGCAGAATAAGTCCTGCTCAAAAACCATGTCACATATTTTGATATGATATCAGTTATTAGCCGCTTTATATGCCCACAGAATTAACAATCTGCACCCATATCATGAATTTTATCTAATATTAATGTGTATAACTCAAGTGATACCAGGCTCATATGGATATTGATTCAGTACAAAATGTATATGGGTGAATTGAGCACTAATTATGTTTTATGTATAGAAGTAACAATCTGAAGAAGCTTAGGGTGTGTCGTTTACTTAGGGTGTGTCATTATCAAACTTGATAATGTACTGTTAATAGTGATGTGGTACTGTCATTTACCTTGTCTTGTTGCACTAGTCTTGGTTTGTTTCCTGCTGGATATTTCTTTTTCTTTTTTCTTGGTTTCTCTCTTTCTCCCACATTTAATTGATGCTGCTGCAATAAGTAATGTCCAAATTATCTGAATTTTACTGATCATCAATACTTAATTTGCTTGATGCCATACAAGGCACCTGCTTGTTATCTGATACAGGATAATTATAATACTGTTCAGAGGCTCCATACTGCACGTTTTTTCAAAAAAGGGTACCATAACATATTGGAACAGAAAACTTAGTCATCCAAACTGTTCTCTTTTATTATTTTATATAAACTTAATTATCATTACTTATTCATGGTTTGTCCTGTTCTGTATCCTGTATGTTTATCGCATATTTATAATTAACAACTGAAAAACTCCATGAGTGTTGCTCTGATCTCCACTAAGCATCAGAATATCATAAACCAATCAGTAGCATTTCAAGATATCGTATTTTGGTCGTACAACCAGTCCCCCGGTTTATCGACCAAATAGTCGTGAATCTCACTAGTCCCCCAGGACCCGGTTCATCAACCCACTTGTTGTGAATCTCACTAGTCCCCCATCCCTGGTTCTGTTGGGGTAGCATTCCACATTCCTGTTCATGTTACAGGTGCTATAATGATCTCACTCTTTGACAAACTTGCTCTGACATGTATATATCCTGAACAGGTATATTCTTTGACACATACGGGGAATATTACGAGGACATGAGAGAATTTCACCAGCATCTTCCTAAGCTGCTGAGGCCTGGTGGTATCTACTCTTATTTCAATGGTCTCTGTGGCGACAATGCATTTTTTCATGTAGTGTACTGCCAGCTAGTCTCACCCGAGCTCGCAAATTTAGGATTTTCTACTCAGTTTGTCCCTCTTCCGGTTAAAGATTGCTTGTCAAAGGAGTTATGGGAAGGTGTTAGGCAGAAATACTGGCAACTGGATACATACTGTCTACCAGTCTGTCAGGCAGACTCTGATTCGGATGACTTAAATTAGAATATTCTTTTGTAGATTTTTAAAAGTTTCTGAGATAATCTCTTTCACTTGTTTTGTACGAAATTTTGTCTGCTGTGATTTTTTCTAGATTCTGCACCTGTCATTTTCAAAATACTCAGGAAATTAGATTTCTGTTAATCCCTCTTTGAAGATTCGTTTATCCTCGAGAGGTCTAAGAAAGTGTATAATAGAAATATAGGCCACTAGATACCTATTGTTACCTGTTTGTTAGGCTGAGTGTGAGTTTAACTTTCTGGAGATTACACTTGCTTTTCTTAACTTCTCCAAACGTTAATGTCAAATTATCCTTGGAGATAGAGAATACAATGATAAAGGTTGCAAAAGATTTTGAAATTGGTAACTATTTGTCCTGTTGCTCTTGTTCTTTGCGAAAACCAGTTTGATTGATTGGACCAATGGAGTGTACATTACTATTCCTAAGAGATAGATATCTCTTTTAGACTTGTGTGTTTTGTTTACTTTTCTCAAATGGTGAAACTCAAGTCTTCACGTCTTCTTTGTTCTGAAGTGGAACTATCTCTCTGTTGAAATGAAAATAACCTCATGAATGATTGGATTTTGGACATTTCTAGTGTTTAGGTAATTTTATCAGGTTTCAACAAAATGATTTATCTCTACTCACACGGAATAGCCCAAAGAGTGGAATATCTTTTTGGTATCACAATCTTTATTTTATCGGTATGTTCTACTATCCAGAGAAACATTTTAGTATCTGCTGATACTTACTCCATTAACGCCTAATCAGGTGTTCCAAAAGTAGATTGCTTTGAGCCTTTGAGTGGCTAATTTAGGTAAGGATTTGATCCTTTGGATCAAGTGGCAGAAGTTTTCAACGCGTCACAAATTAGGTAATATGTGGTGTCAAAATTTTAGACTTGGCCCCAAGTTTCACGGTATTATATAGTATAAAGTATTATAGTAAATGGTTATTTTGCCAACTATCAAATGATTGAAAGAGAAACCCAAAATAATTAAAAAGACAACGAAATAATCAACTTAGTGAACTTTGAGTGAGTTGACGAGCACATAATATTTTGACCCGATCCAGATAGTGATCTGATGAGTTGAGTGGATCAAGCCTGGATCCACCTTTTCAGATCTTAGTTCCGAACTTCCGATACGAATTTGCGGGTCAAACCCGTTTTCCCAATTCCTTGTATGAAATTGAAATGTGACGCTGACGGTCGACGGCACATCATGCAGGATAAAAGACAACAGATGGATAGAAAAATAAATCAATAAAGAAAGAATAATGAAATAAATAATATTTTTTCTCCAAAAATATGTAAATCAAAATGCAACACGTCTACCAACTTATTAATAAAATAATAATAAAAAAATATTCCACTCAATTGAATCTTATGATCATATCTTTCCGATTTAATTAGTAATCAATGTATCAATTGAATCTTACAATCATATCTTTTTGGCTATGACAAAGATTATAAACTATATATATAACGATATGGGTAAATAACGAATATGAAATAGTCTATCCGTACTCTTATTCAATAAATTAATAATTTTTTTTATCTATATCTATACTCGATAACTTAACGAAAATAAAATCTTACTTATACCCAATACGATACGGGTAGGGTAACATTGACAGCCCTAATGTTTTATTACGTTTATTGTTTATTATCTGGTCACAACGTATTAATTTGTAATTAGAAATGATTTAGCGTGACGTGTAAGGAATAACACTAAGAGTGGAATGCCTTTTCGGTGCTGACCTAATTTCTGTTAATTTGTGGGTTCTACACTTTTGAGCAATATTTCAATAATTAATAGTTGCTAAAATAACCAATAAAGTGCTACAGAAGTCAATTGTCTTGAGTCCCGCTTATTTTTTAGGTAAGGATTGATCCTCCCCCATCAAGTCAGAATCTTTTATTTCCATAAAAACAGTCCCAATTTCGGAAAATATGTTGTCTACACATTAGACTCAACTTTTCAAGTTGGGCATGCACTTCCTCAGAATATTGTTAGTTTGTTACTCAATGCATCAGGGTTCGAAGCAAAAAAGGTAGGGGGAAAAATAAGAAAAGAAGAACAAATTGACACACAAGCGCTGACGTCAGACTATACCGACAAAAATCCGAATTTGAAATGACAAAATCCTATTATTAAAAAAAAATGGTAATCCTTGAATCCTGATTCCTGCGAGATTTCTATTTCTAGATATCTCTAGACAAACACGCGTTTCACTTGAAGCAGCTGGCATCCTTGACCTATTACTTTCATGCACACATCATTATTCGTTCATTATCTAAGGGGTCGTTTGGCAACATCAAAGTTTAGTGAGATCAAGTGTTAAAGTTAGCATTTTGGGATTAGTGTTTGAGGTTAAAGTTAATAAAAGTTAGTACTAACTTAAAGTTAGTAATTGTTGTTTGGCATGATAAGTTAAAGTTAGTGATCAAAATGAATGCATTTAATTATAACATTCATTTTAATCTAGATATTTTAGAATTCGAAAATTTTAAATCTTGATATTTTTAAAAGATGAAAATTAAAATTTTAAATTTTAAAATTTGAAACTTTGAAAATTTGAAAATTGAAATTTGAAATTTTGAATTTTGAAATTTGAAATTTGAATTTTGAAATTTGAAATTTTTGAAATTTGGAATTTGAAATTTTGAAATTTGAAATTTTGAAATTTTGAAATTTGAAATTTGAAATTTGAAATTTTGAAATTTGAAATTTGAAATTTTGAATTTTGAAATTTGAAATTTAAAATTTTGAAATTTTAAAGTTTCTTCTCAAGGTTTTTCTCTTTAGATATGATATAATTTTTTTTTTTTGGGTGTTTGAGAAAAGCTTAAATATATGGCCAAGTTAGGAAGGTAGTGCTAATTCCGTTGATCCCAAATTTGTTTGGCGATGCAAGCCATGTAGGTTAGCTCGTTGATCCAAAAGTCAAGCTAAACTTGGCAATACCAAACGAGCCCTAAGTTGCCATTTCAGAGTGCATTCCGTCATTTCCCCGTCAGAAGCTAGCTTCGAGAAAGTCAACAGCAAAATATCTTAATTATATTTGGTGATTTCATACCAGTGGTGTTTTATTTGGTAAGCGCACGAAAAAACGACAAGCCTTTTGTTGTGATAGGCGCAGGTGATAAATGTTCTGAAGCGAAAGATGACATCAAATTTGATTTGTTGGTTTAGTGGATAGAGGATCAAATATAGACAGCCGAAAGTTTGAGTGCTTTTATTTCTTGATGAAGTTTTTATGAGTGTGTATATTTTCTGAGTTGTGAATTGAGTAATTGACACACCACCTTATTATTGGTTTCACATCTACTATTATCAACTTTGGTGTGGCACGTTCATACCTCCTAAACAGGAATTTGTTGAACCGTGGCATGTGATGGAGTGAGACTTTGTTTAGATCAAATGTGGTGAATGGTGATGAAGTCAAGGGAGGGGTGTGCATGTGCAGTTTAAACTTTAATGGGTGAATAGAACTAATACACACGCCGTCAAATGTACATTCTATTGAAGGGGAAAAATGAGGAACGATCAGGTTTTCAATTGAACATGTGACAACTTAAAACTGATATTTTCTAACTTGATATGACCTGATGGATCAGTTTAACCTACTTAAAACTGATATTTTTGTAAAGTAGTGATGAAGTTAAATAAGAGGTGTATGTAAGGGATCAATTAAACTAAAACACAAGTGACATTCAAGTCTTTAATTAATAAATTGTGACAAAACTGACATCCTTTTCTAACTTGACTTTAATGGAACAATCTAACCTACATAAAAACGACCAATAATCCCAGTTTTTAACGACTAATTAAAAGCTGTACAAATTTGGATCTAGCTAGCCAGTCTGAATTTTTGTGACTCGCTACGCGTTGGAATTTGTTAGTGACCTCATTCAGTTGTTCACATTAATTTTAGCACTAACATACATATATGTAAGTCCCTTCAAAGATCTCGTCATATAGATGTCGGATGAAGGAAAGAAGTGTGAAGAAGTATTGAAAAATATGTAACTTTGTGAAGAATTTAAATTATTTATAATAAATTTGGACCTTCTTTCTTCTTCCTTCTTCCTTCTTCCTTCTTCCAACTCTATCCAAACAAGGCCATATAGAAGATTAGAAGATATAACTAGCAGTCTAGCAATCCTGTTGGTGCAAAGTAATGTGGTTTTCATATAACATTTTAATCAGTGTATATAAATCTAAACAAGGCCATATAGAAGATTAGAAGATATAACTAGCAGTCTAGCAATCCTGTTGGTGCAAAGTAATGTGGTTTTCATATAACATTTTAATCAGTGTATATAGATTGGGACAGACACCAAGCAAAAATATCACACCTTTTTAAGGAGAAAGAAGCACAAAAGCCCTTTTGAGAGATGCACTAACAAGTAACAAACACTAATATTGACTTATAGCCGCCTAGCCGCATTGAATTCTAGCGTCCTACCCATGATAATCTGTTGTTTCATAATCCATTGGCGGCACATGTTTATTCTTTCTTGACCGAAGGCGGCACATGTTAATGTCCCTTTCCTCGGAAATAATAAATACATCTGTATCTGTATATGTTTTTTTTTAAAAAAAAAAATTAAGTCTAATTTCTTCAACGAAAAGACAACTTATGAAGGGCTGATGTGGCCATAATTGAATGTATGCCACGGGGCAGCTCGTTGTGAGTAGATTAGTAGCCTTTTCTAGGGTCAAAGTGTGCCCTTTTTATCTCTCATCCTATTCTCTTATCATCTATATAATCATACATCATACATTAAATTAGGTTTTTGAACTTTTTGTCCTGTTGTCGGATCGGGATTGCTTTTTAACTTTTCTCTTTTATTCACTCGAGATTTTATTAATATTGCATAGCAACGTCCATTTTTCTTTTAATTAGGAACCATTTTTCTTGTGCTGTTGGATCGCTTTTGAAAGGTCCACCTGATACAAACTTGCAGGATAAACATAAAAATGAAAAGCTCTTGTACCTTTCAATATTTATATTTAAGGCTCACAATTGCTGATAGTTATATTCCAAAAAAAAAAAAGGGAAAAAAAAGGCTGATAATTACAACCAAGTCCAATGCTACCGAGCTATATTGAAGAAAACAATTTTATGCATTACATCTTCTCTTGCAACAACAGATGGTTTCACATTTTAATTGATTTCTTAATTCGACAACAATTTTTTAGAGTAATGCTAGAATCAAATATATAAGATATCCAATACGAATCGAAAAGTCGATTGTTAAAATTTCAAACGGTTGATCCTAACTGCTAAATATGATCTCTATATTAAAATATAATTTACAATCAAATTTTATATTTTTTTTTCAAAATTTTTAACTATTTTTTCTCGAATTTCTAAAATTTGAGGGTTCATAACATTTAAGATTGAGGCTTTTCAAAAATTTGAAAAAAATAGCAAAAAAAAATTGAAAGAAAAATAATAAATTTGGTCCCAACAGAGTTTTTATTATGGAGAACAATTTTAGCGGTTCGGATCGGCCATTTTAATCTCAAAAGTTGAAATTTTATCATGTTTGACGAGTGTTTGTGCCCAACTAAATTTTATCATATTTGACGAGACCTAAATTTATCATTATTAATTAAAAAATATAATTGCTAGAACCATATTGCAAGAGAAATCAAATAAAGTATCGGGATAAATTTTCACTTTTGGTTTTCACTCTATTATGTAAGAAAAATTCAGGCACTTGCTAGAACCAGAAGCTGAAGCGGGCATAGAACCAGTAGGTGAGAAAGGAAACCCGCAGAAACCATGAGACGCTGGCTCTTCGACCGAAGGAAGAATAGACAAAGCTTAATTGAAATCTTATTTCCAGTGCTATGCATCGATCTCTAGTTGAGAGAAATAAGGTTTGATATCCTACAGGCGCGATTATGCTGGCGAAGCCACAAGGTTCAGGCGGAGATCAGGTAGATCTGGAGGCAAGAGGATATCGGCTCCTTTTTGTTATGCGGCGTGCTTGAGAGAAAACCCTAACGAAAAAGATCAGATATATCAATTCGGCTTCTCTTTCCATTTGTGGCCGCAATGAGGGAAGGGAAAAGGGGAAGGAGATGGAGGATGACCACGGCTCCTCTTTCCTTTTGTGCCAATTTTTGACGGGACCAAAACTTCCTTTGACAGGGGAGAGGTAAGCGCAAGAAAAAGAAAAGTTATGCGCACGAAAAAAAATTGCGTAGCACAGAATCGAACCATTAAGTTAAGCTATGATAAATGAACCAACAGGCTTACCAATCCACTGCCCAGACACTTTTAGAAAAAAAGTCGACCCTTTATCTGATATTTAAATCTGAATCGCAGATCATAATAAATTAACAAAATCAATGATCCACATTTGATATTAGAGGGGTGTAACTAGGGGTGAGCAAAAAACTCGTAAGTTGTGAGCTAACTCGAACTCGACTCAGAAAAGCTCGATTGCAACTCGAGCCAACAGAACTCGAGTTGGAAGAACTCGAGCTGAACTAACTCGGTTGGTTAACGAGTCGAGTTTGAGTTGAAGTCAAATCAGCTCGCAACTAGTGAGCTGACTCGTGACATAATAAATTTATATTTCAAATATATATTATTAACATAATTTATGAGTACTAAAAATTTATAAATTAATAAAAATAATTTTCTTCTTCTATATTTATATTTTAGATAATATTACATATGATAGATTGAGTTTCAAGACATATTTTGTTTCAAATCAATAAAAAGAATATAAAGACAACAATTTTATTGTTTACAATATTGTATATGTCAAAAAATTTAATACTAAAATAACATATGAATTAAATAAATAAAAATTTAAAGGATATATGTTTATTTCAAGCTAGCTCGTGAGCCCACGAGCTAGCTCGAGTTTGGGATGAGTCGAGTTTGAGCTAGCTTACAAAACTCGAAAGTATTTCTAACTCAGCTCAACTCAACTCGAGTTACAGCTGAGTTGAGTTTGAGTTGTCTCGACTCGCTCGAACTCAGCTCATATACGCCCTAGGTGTAACTCTTTTTTATCTGGAAGTTTATGTCTTTTCTATTGTTGCGTTTATATGGAGTAAAGATAACTTCTTTTTAACGAAATAAAATTTTTATTAATTTTGAGGTGTTAAAAGAACTCTCTGATAATAATGGTTTGAAACACATTAATTCGGAGACCTAAAAAGGTAATTTGTCACTTTAATTCTGATATTCTCCAAAATCTCGAGCTAGCTAGAAGCGGTTGACAAATGACAAGTCAATCACATGTTCTTCACCGAAAACTGTACGGATGATAAATATATTAGTTATTCAATATAAATTATATATAATCAATCACATATTCACATTCTTTGGAAAGGTTTGACTTTTTACTGATCCTTTAATAAGAGGCCTTCTGTAAAGAAACTTCCCGAATTTGGTTGGCAGCAAATAAATGTCTGTCAGCCTGCCAAAAAAATAATAACAACGAGTGTCTTGGAGCGGCTTCTCAGTCAGCTCCTCGTGCTGTATTTATGCAACGTATTTAATTTTGTCGTCGAGTATATCAATTAGAAAGATGATGCAATAGCATTAAAGAAAAAAGAAAATATAATCAAGGTTAGTGCTGATAAGATTTGAGGTTAAAAAATATAATTACTGATTTATCTTAAAATTTGAAAGTCTATCTTAGTTGGTTATTTTAAACTAGTGAAGGAACAAAAAAACCCGAAAAACTTAATACGGAAGAGGTCATAAATTGATCATGACCGTACAACACATATTTTACAGATTAATCTGAAGATATTGTCGTCCAGTTTAAGAATAATAGAATATCATGATTCAGATACATTTACTTTTTCTTTCGAGGATAGGTTATTGTTCAATGAAAACAATTTTATTTATTTATTATTATTTTTTTGTGGTTCTTGACCCACTTGATGTTTATATCTTATTCCTTGAATTTCTAAAGTAAACAGTAATACTATTTCTCCATCAGTTATGGTCAGAACTTTCAATGAAAAACTTTAAAATACAATATTCTGATATTAATCTATAAGATATAATTCAGTTTTTTTTTAAAAAAAAAATCCAATTGAAATGCCACCAACATTTAATCTATATAATGTAATATAATATAATATAATTTGACATAAGATAATATTAAAATTCTTTGATGTTTAAATCACAATAAATTAAATTTAGACTTCTTGTTCAAATTAACTTCGAAAATATTTCACTCGCTTGTATTTTTCCTCCTTAAGCTGTCTTATTAAGAGTTTCAGTGAACCAGTATTCATTTTAATTATGCCCATTTTGGCTTGAATGAAACTTTTAAAAATAATAAAAATTAAACTGTTAAAACAATAAAATGTTTTCTAATAGGATTAAAATTTATACAAATTATAACTAGATGATTAAAAACGAACTTCTAAGTTTAGTTTTGTGATTCGAATTAGTTACAAAAATAATAAAACATATTATGAAAATGGACGTGCTACAATCTTGCTGAAAAGCATATCAAGACATATTTTCTCCATTTATCTCCATTTTTCTTTTCTTTGAGGAAAAATATCACTCCATTCTGGTATTTTATTTATAATATGAGTTCGTTTATGGTGCACCATGATTGATAGGTCATTTTATGCATCATTGCCTTATTCGTGAGTATTTTTACAAATTGAAACATTTAAATTAACCAATTCAATTTATTTATTAACATCTAATATAAGTATCCATTTTTTTTAATAATTTTTTGCTCTGCTTCAAAATTATAATTTTTTTTACAACAACAACAACAAAGTCTTTCATTCCCAAATTAACAAGCTGGAAAAAAATTAAAAATTTTATTTATCAATTATTTTTTTAAAATATAGGTATCCATTTTTTTTTTATTTTTTGCTATGTTTCAAAATTTTATAATTTTTTTAGAACAACAACAACTAAGTCTTCTATCAAAATTTTTAAAAATAATATCTTATATTAAGAAGCAAATACTACGGAAATAATCAATTCGCCAAACCTTGAAAGTAAAAAAATAATTGATAAGTAGAGAGGATTTGAGAGGAACTAGGCATCTCATCGCGCTTCGCGCGATGAAGTTTGGGCTGCAGTTTATGACGAAACAGGTCTTGTAGAATATATTCAAGTCCTTCCTGTCAAAAAATTGAAATATCCATAATAATTTTCAAAATATAACATGCACAGTCAAAAGCAGCATGATTCAATAAGATGAAACAATTAGGACCAATCCAGAAAACAAAGCATTTGCTCAATTTCACATATTCACACAATTCAATAGCATATTCAGATTATTTTATAAGCTAACCTGGCTCACATTGGTGCTGATAAATTGTGAACTGTATGTCCCAGAATTTCCATGCTTCGAGAAAATTAATCCTTGGCATAACTATGAAGGAAGAAAAAAAGCAATAAAATTTAGGATAAATGGACCTCAATGAAAAAAACAAAGCGAAATGATCACACAATTATTGTTGAGTCCAAATGGAACACTAACTATTTATCAGTATAACAATACTTAACGAACTACATTGATAAGGTAAGTCTGGGTATTAAATCAACTATTTCAAAAATCAAACGGGAGAGAAAAGATAATAATTTTAAAAAAGAACTAATGAACATTTGAATGCATTGTTGTTTACTCAAATTTATAGCAATCCATGTTGATTCGAGTCTAAAATCATCATCCATGTTGGAGGCAATACTAATGGGAAAAATCCAAAAAGGCCAATATTAAGTAAAAAATATATATTAAACACACATAGCTAAAAAACTTCAAGACCGATATGAGTCTGCATAGAAAAATACCTAGTATACTGAGGAGATGAAGAATCTGTGGAGCAGTCGAATCCATCAAGCGAGGTGATGCATCAGTCAATCAATGCGACTCTGAACGAAGGCGTAGGTTTTAGTCAGCCTCACAGCTAGCTCTCGCTGGACCCGCTTCCCATCTCTGGTCTCAACTAAAACCTATGTCGTCTCTACTGCAGCAAAGTTCAGATTTATCAGTATGGTGTTCCAGCTGCAATAATAATAGATTTAAACCATAAACACAATTTTGAACACCTCTGTGAAAGACTCTGAATAAATTCAGAGGTCTTAAAAATGCCTCAGCTCCTTTGAGGCTACTGCTTCAACCCTTTTGTAGCTGCTGCCCTAGGATTAAGAATAAAAATAAGCCATAAATAATTGATCTGAAGAACCGAGCAGAATTTTTGGCAAATTTAATAATTACTGGTTTTTTATTTTTCATAATATGAGTTAATTACTGTTAAGAAACTAAGATAGATAAATGTGCAATCCAAATACCAGAAAAAGTTCCAAAATGAAAATAAGAGAAGATTAAACAATCTTTGTTTCTATTGTATCTAGAGTCTTTAGTAGAAAACCAAGACGAATTTGAAACATACAAGTATTGAAATTCTGAGGTGCTTCAAATTGCTGGACCATTCGTCAAGAATTTGGAAGTACCCAAAACTGAAATGCACATGCAAATAAAAACAACTTCAATTTCATCTAAGAAGGAAAACTATCTAGAACAATCTGCTGCCAGAGAATCCTTATCAGTTGCACAATTAAAATCATTATCGAAACATAAGAAATTGCAAGGACTATTGTTGGATAAATCATCGGGGACGCCATCAGTATCTGAAAGCCCGGAAAAAAGACATAACTGTATAATCTGGAGCCCCTTAGCATAATGAAAATCAACAACCCAGCAAGTGTTTCCTCAAAAAATTTGCTTTCCCCTCACTCAGAAGGTCAGGAAAAAGGAGTGATCTATTAGAATCAAGAGTGAAAAATCAGCCTCTGTGTTTAGAATCCATGAAGAAAAGAAAAATAAAGAAAGTCCCACCTGATGGCTGAGAGACATGAATAGACATGAGAGAGTTAGAACAGGTGGGAAACTGGTAGCTCGCATCTGTAATTATAGATGTACCACCATTTTTTTACCGAATAAAAACAAATATAGTTTGTAAAAAAAATAAAAAGTATTGATATGCCAAAACAACGAAGCGAAAGAGGAGCATAACTGACTTAAAAGAAGAGAGACATGGCGGAGACGCAGTAGAGGCATAGCTAGGGTTTTCTCTCCTCCATCTGCAAGGCTAAATAAAAAAAACAGCAAAGCAATCAGAGATGGGAAGAAAACCTAGCATCGCTAGCAGTTCCATCACCTCTGAATCGCCAGTAATTGATTGATCCCACGCCAGCCCAGCCATCGGCGATCTCTCGCAGAGGCTGAAGGATCGATCCCTGACCCTACCTCTCCTCCACTCTTAGCTTTCGGCCTCTCCATTTTAGCTCTGCGCAGAACGAAGAAAGGTGGAGGAACGTCTCTGTTGAAGAGGAGAAGGATGGAGGTCTCTCTCTCCGGTTTCCTTTTTGACATCGTGCAAAAAAGCAAACATGGAAGAAGGATCCAGAAGCACATGCACTGAAGAGTAAGTTGCTTGATGCCTTAATTCATGTAGTCGTTGGTGCGTCTGCAGGGTTCAAACAGAAAGCCACCTAAGAATTTGTACAACACGGAAGACAACAACAAACAACGATAAGAAAATCCACAGAACAGATCAATAGTGGGAACGTCCCTGTAGCCGTTCACGTGTCTGCACGAACATAAATAGAAAGGCAGCAAAGCAATTGCGCGCGACACGGAAGGAAACAACAAATAAAGCGCAGAAAACCCACTGGACAAATTTCATATCGGAGACGGATGGACTTGATGAAATCCATCGCAAAGACGCACAAATCCAACGGCCAGCGTTGATCTGGAGGTTCCTGTAGATTGAGCCAGCCAACTTTGAATGTTTTATGATGAATAGATTAAACTTTTTTTTTTCCTCCGGCATGCTTTGCGGTGACCAGAGTCCAGAAGAAATATTCATTTTTTTTTCCAGAATAATAAAAATTAACATTGAAGTTATAATATCTGATTTATAAATCATAATAGCGACCTTCCAAAATTTCCCAGAAAATTGCATGAAATAAGTAAAGTGGTTTATCAGGTGTGCGTGTCATGACCTAGCTAGTGAAGGAAAAGTTCTTTTTCTCCCGGATTAAGAAAAAATCACCTAAGACGCTTCAACTAATCATCATACGAGACGTGTCACCATGTCTTAATCCTCAAGCAAACTTTATTTGCATTGACCTAACTCATGTTTTCCTTTTGTTTGATCAGTCTTTATTCTCCATAATAAACAGATAACATAAACAATGAAGTATCTAACTTGAATGGTAAGACATAAGACTTTATATATAACCTAAAATTAAGTTGAACACCAAAAAAAGATGTTAATATGAATATATATATATATATATATATATATATATATATATATATATAGTAAGTCATTTTAAGTGAACAATAAATTGGCTAAACATTTGCCTAAATAAAAAATAGAAACATTGTGAATGAAAGAAATACTTTGAAAGCTAATTAACGCATTAATTCTGAACTATGAATAATCTAATAGAAAAAATTGAAGTTTAAATTCATCTCTTTACAGAAAAAGAGCGAAGTCATTAGTCATACTCATACATAATAGACTTAAAAAAAAAAGTCTAACTCTTTTATTCCAAACAAGTTGTGATAGGCTAGTAATGACACCCCGATCCTAGTCATTTCTTGTATATATGATTGAGTTTTTTTATGCTGGCTCGCCAAACCTATCGCAAGCATGCGGGCTTGAACCTTGAATCTCTTAGGGTGCGTTTGGATAGGTGTGGGAAGAAGGGAAGAAGGGAAGAAATGGGAAGAAGTATTGGGAAGTGTGTAACTTTGTGAAGAGTTTGGATTGTTTATAATTTTTTTTCTTCCCATCTTCCTTCTTCCTCTTCTTCTTCTCTCATCCAAACGCACCCTTAGAAGAGAGTCAAGTGCTCTTATACCACATAATAGACTTCATATTAAAAAATAATATTTCTAATGATAAAATCTTTATAGAACAAAAAATTATAATCTAAACAGTAATCCAACCATCTCTGGAATTCTAACCAAACTAAACTAAAGTAGCTGCTGCTCTATGGAAGTTTGCTGGGAGTTTCACAGAATCCGGTACAATAGCGTAAGTCCGCATGCAAAGGGTTAAAAGAAATAGAAAATCATAGTTAATTTAAACGTCAACCAATTCAATAATTCGGTCTACAGTTGCAACTTGCAACAATATAACAAATGCAAGCCGTAAAACCTTAATAATCAAATTCAAAAGGATAAGATCGTTGCCTTGGATAACAGCTGTGATAAGGCAGTAAGATACACATCAGCGCTTATCTGTCTACGGTTTATAACGAATACTACCTAGCTTTCTCAACACGTGATCTTAATTAGTCTTACACAATCAACTTAATTAATACATTCTTGTGGTTTACAATAAACGTGACACGTCAATTGTAAAATTGTTACGGCGGATTTTTTTTATTCAGGGAGCATAGGTTGGTTTTCCTTTGTAATTATTCCTAAAACAACCACCATTTTGAATATTCTTTTGTGGAAACGATTTCTTCGTTATCTTTTGATCAGGACTACATGCATTATTTCTTTCCGTGTCCTTTGTCTTGCCATGCTAAATGAATTAGCAAACCATTTTTATTATATTTTTTATTTAAAATAGCAAACCATTTTTATGACAGAGTCTAGTTGATTGGCGACTCCCATTGATGCATCAATTTTTTTTAAAAATATTGTTTAAACTCCTATGTTTCGTGTTACTTTTCTTTGACATTTTTGATCTTGACATGCGCTTAACATTTAAGATCTAGCAAATTTTGGGATCTTAGGTTTCAAAATTATATATACTTCATTTACCAAATCAGATCGGGAATATCTTTGAAGCTAACAAAATAATATCAATAATAAACAATGTGAAGTGTTTAAATTTTAGAAAGAATATTGTTTATTAATATTGTTAGAAAATTAAATACAATGAGTTATAATCATACCAAGCAACGGGATTTACTCATAGCGGCAGCAACAAGTTATATACACATATGTAATGATGGATATTTTTTTCTTTGGATGTTTATAATACTTTTAGAGTAATTATTCGACAACTCACGTTCCAATAACAAATTCTTATTGTTTGAATAAACAGTGTCCTTAACTGAGCAAATACTGAGAACAAATTATTTACAAAACTACATAGAATTTAAGGAGGTCCATAGCAGAGTATAAGATAGAAAGCATGACACCATCTTATTATAAAAAAAAAATAGATATTAATAGAGAATAAATTATTTGAATGGAAAGAGATGCGAATTTGACTCGCTCTCTTAGGACACGGTCTATCCGCTTAAATAAGACTTTTGCTATATATTTTTTTTTTCCTTTTTTGAAACAAATTATTTGATATTTCCCTCAAAGCAAGTTTGATGGACCCAACGGTACTCCCACCTCACCAAGTCAGTCACCAATGTACTTTGTCTCATTATCATGTCTCATGTGGACCGTGCGAGTAATTTGCATTCCAACGCGGTGTTGCAACCGTCCTTTTTCTTTGGTCAAAAGCTGGTCCCGTTACAAATTATTTATTTATAATTTATTATTATTTATTAGTTACTTATAGAATTTAATGCTTGGTAATACAGATTTATAAGGATGGTATGGGCACACACATCAACAAAATTGTGTTTATTATAATTATCTTTAGCATAAAACTAACATATTTTATTTTTAAAAAAAATCTGACAACGTTAGCATAAAACTAACATATTTTATTTTATAAAAATCTAACAACGTTTCCTTCTTTTAGCATATCAAAATACATTGTTGGGACAAACAGAGTTGGATCTGTTTCAAATTATCAATTTATCAATCATTAGGTATCTATCAAATTTAATGTTTGGTGCACAAGCATATAAAATAATATATAAAAACAACATAACAACAAAACTGTGTTTATTATACTCTCTTTAATATAAATATAAGAGGCAGCTAGACTAAAATCAGTCATGACTGACGGATGGACCCGTCAGATGCGATTATATCTTAATTTTGAGGTTCTAATGGCTAATCTGAGCCGTTCAATGTGTTCTCCATATTGAAATCTGACAAAATTTTATATTTTTATGAATGTTATTATTATTTTTTGAGATTTTTAAAAATTGTTGTTATTGAATGATCCATAATTGTTTAGATTATGAATTTTGTAAAATACCCAAAAAAAATACTGAAATATTTCATGAATAATGCAATGTTTGGTCTCTAGTGATATTTCATCATGAGGAACGTATTGAATGGTTCGGATCGGCTGTTAGAACCTCAAAAATTGTGATATAACAGCAGCTGACGAACTTCGTCAGTCGCGACTGATTTTAGTCGACCTATATATATTTATTATTTAAAAAAATTTAACAACTTTTTCCATTAACAGATTAAAATACATAGTGTATAAAATATATACAGGCACACATAAAACCTTATTTAGTGGAAAGTAAGAGATCTTTCAACTATACATGCAAGTTAACAAATTTTGGAGACTATTCATAGGATATGTCAAAATACTCCCAATTGACGATCCATTTACAAGTAAGCTTTAGATATGTATTGTACGAATATCTACACGAAGAATCGCAACAATATAAAAAAAAAAATGTGTACACACACCAACAATTTTATTTCTACACAGCCATAATTCATCTACACACCAACAATTTATAATGACGAGAATCGGAGAGTTTTTCACCTATATAAATAATATTTTTTTTTCAAAATAAATTTTTTTTTTGAGGATGTTATATTATTATTATTATTATTATTGAAGTTATATTATCAATGCAATATATGTAATAGTCATTAGTAACGACTACCGAGTATTAAGAAGAAAACAGCTATTTACACGTTAACTCAGCAAAAATGTCCAATTACCATTTTCGGAACTTCCGCATACTCGGTTAGTGAGCCATAAATTCTGGGTGCGTCCGCATTCTTCAAAAAAGAAATTCTTCGCTCGCTCTCCTGTTCTCCTCATTCATCCCTGGCGCCAAAAATTCGTAACATCTCTTAAGCGGGTCACTACGACTTGCATAAAGAACCCGCCTTACTAATATCTTCATATATATGACCACACAAAAGTAGGCACCGGCCACTCGTTCTTTGCCTTTTTCTTTCCCCAACCCTCGGTTTTATTCCCTCATTCCCATTTCGAACTTCCTCTCAGAAAACCCAGAATTCTCTCTCTCTCTCTCTCTCTCTCTCTATTTCAACTTCGCTCCATCCCGAAAACAAACAAACAAAGTAAAAAAAAAGGTCGAAACGAAAGAACGCGGAGATGTTGCTTCGAAACATGATGAGGCCGATGGAGAGGTGCCTAGGCATGAGGCTCGGCGGCGGCGACGTGCTGATGTGGCAGGCGGAGCTCAAGCCACATGCCACCGGAGATTTCTCGATTGCTGTGGTACAGGCGAACAATTCGCTTGAGGATCAAGGACAGGTGGTGACGTCACCATCCGCTACCTTTGTCGGAGTCTACGATGGCCATGGTGGGCCTGAGGCATCTCGATTCGTCTCCTCTCGTCTCTTCCCTCATCTCCATAGTAAGTATTTTGATGAAAGCGCGTTTGTTTTTTTTTTTTGTTTTTTTTTTGGGGGTTGAATTGGTTGGTGACGTCAATTCTTGGATTTGAGATTTCATGGAATCGGACTTGGTAGTCGTGGAACGGCTCTGGTGATTTGGGATTTTCTGCCAAGTAATTTTTATGAGGAGGCTTGAGTTGTGAATCCGGATCCAATGGCAATTTTAGATTACTGATAGCTTAACATGCAAATTTCTGCATCATAAGCCCTAGAGGAGCTTCAGTCTCAGCGGATGGAAAATCAAAGGAGTAATGGCTAATTTGGGTATAGTTCAGATTGGGAATACATAGAGGAGATATATCTACTCTTGTCTACTTGATCTGACAGAATTGGGTACAGTTTGTACAGACAAAAAGTAGCTTTTCATCTATTGGAATGGATACAGAACTTTTGTCACTACTTACTGTATTTGCTTAATTTTGTCAGAAAAAGTCTCAAAAATAGCTAAAAGATTCTACTTGTTGGGGTTGAATGTAGCTAGGTGCATCCATGTACTCCATTTCTTTCAAATTTGATCAGTATGAAAAAGATGCTAACAAAATGCAAAGATTAGAAGAGCTGTACAAGCAGTACAACATTTCTCTCCGTTGATTGCTCTCTCTATAGTCTCTGTTAAATTTTGCCATTTATCTTTGTGTCACTTGAACCCTGATAGATACCATATTATGTCCCAAAAGTCACACGGTAAGCTTTGAATTGTACTACAATTCTGTTACATAATAGGATTTTTTACGCAAAACTTGATAATAAATAATCGGGACATTTTATTTATTTATTTTATATAGAATTTGCATCGGAGCAAGGGGGATTATCAAGTGATGCAATAAAAAAGGCGTTTGAGTCAACTGAAGAAGAATTCCTTCATCTTGTCAAACATTCATGGCTCTCCCGGCCAAAAATGGCCTCGGTTGGTTCGTGTTGTTTGGTTGGGCTTATTGCAGATGATACCCTTTATGTGGCCAACTTGGGGGACTCGAGAGCTGTACTCGGAAAGCGAGGCTCGGATGGCAAAAGAGTTGTGGCAGAGAGATTATCGACAGACCATAATGCGGCCACAGAGGAGGTCAGAAAGGAACTGACTGAATTGCATCCGGATGATAGCCATATTGTGGTGCATACCAGAGGAGTTTGGCGTGTTAAGGGCATTATTCAGGTATTGTTCAACTTTCCCTTGCTAATTTTATTGAGGAGAAGTTGGTTTTAGCTAATTTAATCTTTTAATTTGGCAGTAGCTTAATTTTGTAGACATAAGCTAGGTAGAAAAATGTAAAATCTCAAAATATCATAAATTTATGAAGTTGTGTTGGAAGAGAAGTTTCTAAAGTTTTCCTCGGCGATACTTGAATTCTTAGGTTTTGCAGTCATAATTTAAGTTGTAATACCCAAAACCTTAAAATATCATCTGCAACAATTAAAAGATATAAAAAATTATAAAACTTGATATGGGAAAGTTGGAGGAAGTGTCTCAATATTTTGCTCGGAGATGCTTGTATTTCTTAGATTTTGAAGGGAGATGCATAAAAACTTTGTTGTGGAAATATCTTCCTTGGGTTTTGTTTGACCAGTCTATGTTGCTAACTACCTTTATTATAACCCTTTATACGTCTCCTTGTTTGAACTGTTCTAAGTGATAATACTAGATTCATTTATATTTGTAAAAGAGTATACATTTCTTATACGCTTTTAGGCTTTACTATTTTGTTTCCTTCAGATTAGAGAAAAAATTATTCAAAGTTTAGTCTTTAGTCAAAGAACTTCCATTGTCTAATGAAATGTTTGTATGGCTTGATTTGTTAGCTTAATTGTTGTGTCCTAGAGCACTATTTTATTCTTCAAATTATTCATCATCTGTTTATTATCCATTTTGTATGGCTGGGCACATTACTGGCCATGTATGCTTCCTTTAGACATTGTTCAGCTCGGAATTAGGAAAGTCGGAACAGGTGTCCCAATTCTGTGGTTATTTCTTATCGTTCTTGTTCTTATTTGTAGTGGTGTGAACTTAGAAGATCGTTTCTAGGAAACAAAATGTTATTCTAGATGCATTTATGACCAGTAATAGTCAATTGCTTCATGTCCTGAAAATCATAATTTTTTGTTGAGTAGACACGGTGGGCAATAGGGACTTTTTGATAGCTTTACACCTTCCTAATATTTGATATAACCACTAGTTCAGATAAAGTGTGAATAATTGGAAAATTTTAATCAAATGTTGTGTTCATTTGTAAAGTAGGCAGCGACATACATACTTTATGGAGCATATGCTGCAAGGATTTTTTGCAATTTGTATCATATAAAATGTTTCCTTCAGTGCTGCTCCTGATTTTCAATTTTATTTGAGTTGCACTTTACAAAAAGCTACTTGGAACCTTGGTGTAGGAGAATTGTTCCCTCAATCTAAGTGGTTGAAGAACATTTGTATTCTCATCTCATCTTTATCATTTCATGAATTTTTCCCCTGCATGTGTTTATGCATGCACGTTACTAGATTAAATCAATTTGAACTGTATGGCCTACTTTGGTGCCTCAGATTTAGAGGTCAGAGGGAGGAGTTGAGATTATTAAAATTTTTGTTATGTGGGAATATGGTAGAAGAGGCCATCTCTGACTTGCTTTTTCCCATGTCCTCAGCTAATACTTAGAGAAGTACCAATCAGAAATATTTTTATGATAAAAGTAATGTTCTTTTGTCAAGCTAGTTCAGTGGAATCTCTTTTCAAAGCATATTCTTTGAAAAGCAAGGTCTTCAGCAATTTGGGACTTATATTAACATAATATCTTCTTTGATTGGACTCATAATTTTAATTTTGATTGTTGCATTTTAAAGAAGCAACAGTCTGTTCTCTGCCCCATTCTTTGCTTGAGTGATTAAGTCATTCCATGTGCTGATGTGCAACTATGTTTTCCTTTGTTTGATTGAAAGACAGTATCTATAAATTTTGCATCTTTGTGGTCTGTTTGTAACTAAAATTTATTCTTCGAAACGTATGGTTTCTGCCAAATGTGTAATCTGAGTATTATCACATTGCCCTTATATAAATAAATGGTTGAATAATTGAATGTTTGACTGAAGTATGGTACAAACACCAAGGCAGCCATTTATAGTTACAAAACCTCAATTTTTAGATGAACCAGAAAAGTTAACCACTGCTGCGACTTATTTATAGGTATCAAGGTCTATTGGGGATGTATACCTGAAGAAACCAGAGTACAGTAAGGATCCTTTGTTCCAACAGTTTGTCTCTCCTGTCACATTGAAGCGTCCAGTCATGACAGCCGAGCCTCAAATACGGGTTCGCAAACTCAAGCCACAAGACCGATTTGTTATATTTGCATCTGATGGCCTATGGGAGCACTTGACTGATGAAGCTGCTGTTGAAATTGTCTTCAGGAATCCCAGATCAGTAAGATTTTAAGCTTCCTTTGTTGGGATGTGAATGTTATTGTTAGGTCATTTGGAGGATGGCAAGGTCTTATCTTGGGGGAAAACAATTCAATTGACTTTTTTTTTTTTGTACAACTGTTCTCATTGCGGGCAAACAAGAGCTAACTTGTTATTAAAATTAAAAGAAGTGCCAGAACAATCTTTTCTATCCTGCAAAACCTGAATATATCAGATCTGCATAATAAAAGAAAATTTATACAGTTATACGACATCAAACAGAAGAACATTTCATGCAAACCAACATAGATGATTACTATTCTCCACACCTGTCAGTCTTGGGAAGTTGCCAAGTAGTAACCTCTATTTTATGACCACACCATTTCTATGCACTAATGAAGAAGTAAGTAGGGTTATTGTGCAATATTTTGAGGAAACTCTTAAAGGATGCCAGTAAGCCATTCTCACCACCACCCACCTCTTTACATGGATGAAGAGCATAATAGGGTTATTTTTGGTAGTCATTTTGTGGAGAACTTTTTATAAAGAGGAATGAGTCATGCTATTATGGCAGTGTCCTTATATTTGTGCCTAGCATAGGATACATGTGCTATTGCATAAGGGTCTAATAATCTCAAAATTTCTATAATTTTCTAGGGAATTGCAAAGAGACTAGTAAAGGCTGCTCTTACTGAGGCAGCTAAGAAAAGAGAAATGAGATATGAAGACTTGAGACACATTAAGAAAGGTGTGAGGCGGCATTTTCATGATGACATAACTGTTGTTGTCATATATCTGGATCAGCAAAGGTCAACTTCCCGGATGTTAGACACCAAGTACCTTTTCACCAATGCACCACCTGATGTTTTTTCACATAACTCTGATGACTCAGGCATACTTCAGCAGAAAAAGGAAGCTGCTTGGGAGTTGTTTCAGGCCTCATCAAGTTTGAACTGACACTGATTATATGCTTTGTTCTTAATTCTCTGACAAAAAAATGTTTAGGCTCGGATATGATGCAATATTCCTGGTGTTGTACATAGGAAGGTTTCCGAGAGAATTTTTTGACTTGGTAAAAATCCTTTTGAATTATTTTGGTGAGCTGGAATGTTTTAACTTTTTTTTTTTTTGCAATTTGTATAAAAGCAGATCTTATAGAGCGTGATTGACTGATTGGTATAATTAGAGTATATTTCTATTTCACTTTCTCTGTTCTTCTATCTAATTGTTTCTTGGGCCGTTTGTTGCGTTGGTAACTTGGTATAAATCAGACAGGTAGCTCGTGTGTAACTATAAAATGTTCAAGGTACTTCACCTGTTCACCATAGTTGAATAAAAAAACAAACAATCAAACAAAAAGACGAGTGAATTTCTTTATTAACATATTGATTAGAAAGGAAAGTTCAAATGCTTTTAAGAACTTTTCAGTCTGTTTTTTCTATCTTATTAACCAGAGCTTCTCGACCAGCAGAACCTGGGTATTGGAGGATTGAAAAACTTACAGCCCATTATACTAGCTGATCCAGCACCATCAATTTTAGAAAATGTTAAGAGGTCTCGTTTCACTTTCTGCATAATTAAATTTAAGACCAGAGAAAGGTTTCCAAAACTATAAAATTAACTCAAAGCCTCTACTATCTAAACATCTGGTTTTAAATGCATCAATATGTCAGCTGCATAGAGCAGAATCAAAATACAGTCCTAGTTCTAAGTTGTATAAACACTTGAGCCTCTATTAAGTATTAAACACTATCAAACTTTAAAGAAAATTTATAGCCTCGTGCTGTTTTCATTAAGATACATCCCTGCCTAAGAAAACGATCAAAAAAGTAAAAAGAAATAAGTAAAAGCTTAGATACTTTGATGATTACATACCATTCAATTGATTATTTGATTTTATTGTTTGTAAATTAATAATGTGCAAAATATTATCCAAAAAGTGATTAATAAAGTTTTTGTCATCTTAGCAATATGCTAACTTTTCCTCAACTTATCATCAAAAAGTAAATAAAAAAAATAAATATTCCTTAACAGATCGAGTGTAGCTATCGGACCATCTCAAAATTCAAATAACATAACAATCCACAGTGCAGATGATACATGATAGTTTAGAATCTAGCCACGTGGCTGTTGCCTTATCATACCGGTTAGGCATATATTCAATTTGAGGATATATTCTTAGGAGAAATCGAAACACATTCATGTTTGGTACTTTTGCACTGTTGGTCGATTAAAAGGTTGTCAATCACAGTATTCCTTAGAGATGTGTCTTTGATGGAACATAAAGTTATTAAAAATATCAAAATTTTCAAAATTCATTTCAGTAAAAATTACTCTAGCGAAACGATTGGTAGCGGTCATCCGATAAATTAAAGATAATACCGGAATTTAAATTATGATAACTAAACGTTTATTGGAAACAAGTCATTTGATATTTCTTTTATTCTATTGTCCATTCACTTCCAAGTTTCACTTCCTGAGAAGTGAGAGCTAGCTCTCTCGCTCAAAGCAAAAGCAAAGTGAGATAAGATAAAGAATACTTTTTTTTTTTTTCCGTAAACTAGATTTTTCCCACCACTTCCATTAAAAACAGAAGCCAAGAGTTTATTACATCAAAATAAGCTGAAAAGTAAACTACAGCTAAACTATATCGCTGTACCAGAGAACCTATATCCCCTCTAATCAGATGAACAACCCAGATCCACTGAACTTATTTTCACAAAACTTCATAACTACTAAAAACAAACAGCACCTTCATTCAAACACAAAACAAAACATACAGTTTATCCGAAGCACAGTATGCTAACAACAAAATCTACGATCTAAACTGCTCCCATGAGCCAAACCAGAATCCTGAGAGACTTCCTTGTAGGCATTCAGACCCAGCATTTCCATCACCTTCAGCTGTAGAGGAAGTTCATCAGTGGCTGGTTTGAGAGCTTGAACTTGAAGCTGAAGTTTCTCGAACCACATATCTGACCAGTAAAACACAATAGAGTGTATCATATATATGTCCCATACCTCTAATGGAAGGAACGTGTGTCTTAATAAAACAGATTTCATTTCTACAATTCATTAAACTCCGGTGTCAGCTGCTAGCCTGCTGCTCTGAGCCAGATTTTGTACCGGACCGCAGCAGTTGACCAAGCTTTGTACCCGCCATTAGTCTATACAGCATTGAAATATGTTTTCCTTAATTCATTCTCTGTACCGGATATCAGTAGATGGTACCTACGGTTACTCATATACTGTTTACTTTTACTTTTGACTTAGCACCACATAATTTAATCTTCTGTTGTTAAGTTATTAATTTATATGATCTTGTAAGACCTTATTTTGTTAATGGATTTTAATGCCGTTGGCACTTTACCAACTGGCCTTCAAGAAAATAAAAATAAAAGGCTGCAAGGCCAGCAAGAGCAAGACAATGTGGTCTGAAGTCTGCAAAGGCAACAATAGTTTGTCTATAAGAGGCGAGCAAAAGCAAAAGTTTTATGATAAATTAACCTGCTGTTGAAGCTCGGACTTTAACATATCACAAATATTTCACAATAACAGAAGTAGAGCCTTAAATATATAAAATAATAAGAACGATGATAACAAACAACGCTGATAATTTTTTGCATTAAAATTGGATTATTGTAAAAGTTTAGTCTTCATCAATAACAAACTTATCAGAATTCTTTTGCAATTTCTCTTTTAACCGATCTCTTTCGAAGTCTCGATAACTTTAGTTAAATCATAGATTGAGCAATTATTTTTGTGCTTGGAGTATTGAGGTGGGGTTTACCTAAATTATTTTTTTCTATGTACGGATTAAGGAAATTTACCAAGTAAGAAGATTATCGCAGAGTTGAGTTAAGTTTATTTTTATATCTTTTTTTTTTGTCTAATTGAAGAAGCATCTAAATTATTAGGCCATATAGGTATTTTTAGGTCTAGAAAATAATTCCTGATAAATTCGCATGTTCATGTGTCTTAATCATAAAACTTAGCCATTTTGGGATGGCAGTATTACAAGCATAATTATGTACATTAGTCTTCCTTTTTATTTTTTTTATTACGCATGCAAATCAAGCAGAGTGTTGATTTTGTTAGTTTGTTACCAACTATAGGCAACTACCGAGGCATTAACAAATTTGAAACTGGAAAAAATAATCTTCCATTTACAAATTAGATACAAATTAATAACAAAAAGCTTTACTTGACAAGAAGGCAATTCCACGCTACATGTATACAACACGAAATCTGCATTGTCTGCCCAAAGTCCTTTACCCAGAAAAAAAAAAGGAAAAAATAAATAAATGTAGAATGTTTTAAAACTTTTATTAGTACACAATCCGTCTATATATCCAATTAGAGCGCGTCACATCGTACCAGTAACTGATCAACAAAAATCAGTTGAGCAGAGAGAGAAGTAGGCATGTCAATATCAACGTTTGTAAACGTTGTTCCGTTCCGTTTCGTCCAAACAAAACGTTAAACAAAAGAGAAATAACTTTCGTTTTTTAAAATGAAAAGAAAACGGAATTAAAATTTATAAACGTTATCGAAACAAAAAATAAAATTTTGCTGAAATCAATGATAAATGAAGGACGAAACGTTAAACGAAATAAAAAAAAACTGTTTTATTTTATGAAATGGAACGGTAACGGAAAAAATTTCTATTTCATCGTCTAGAGAGAAGCAAACAAGGAGAGTTTTTGAATCCATATCTCTGCAGCCACAATTGTGTTGATTTCAGGGATTCAGAATGAAACACCTCTGCTATTTGCACCAAGAGATTCTACGACATAGACCTCACGTCAATACAATTACGCGGTATTAAATATTTAATTGGTCTTTACTTGCCACGTCAGATAGAAAAAACCGGGAATTGCTCAAGCCACGCACTTCTTACTCATTCACTCCCCCATTCTTTTAAAAATGACTAAAATATCCTCATCTCCAATGCTGAAGTCTGGAAAACAAAGATGGGACAGAGGGTATTTTCGTCTAATCGGAAGTGTTTGAGTAAGGAGGGCGTGCCCTGAGCAATTCCCGAAAAAACCCCAAACTCCAAGTCCCAAATCTTTCCCTCAACCTCTCATTCCTCTCTCTTCCCATTTCTCTTCTCCACTCGCGATCTCTCGCGCTCTGTTCTCTCTCCATTTAAACCATCGCGATCTCCTCCAGTTCGGGTTTTTCCAGTCCTCTGAGCTCTCTCTTAGCAGCCATGGCGACCGAGAGAGCGGAGCTTGCGAAGCTCTGTAGCTCACGCAACTGGTCCAAAGCCATTCGGATTCTCGACAAGCTCCTCGCCAAGTCTTGCTCGATTCAAGATATATGGTTCGGATCTGATCTCAGTCCAATTGCTTCTTTCCATCAGTAGATTTCTTGGTTTTCTGGATTCGCACAGTAGGTTATTGACCTAAATTTTTGACGATTTTGTTTCAATTGGTGTATGTAGCAACCGAGCTTTTTGCTATAGTCAACTGGAGCTTCACAAGCATGTGGTTAAAGACTGTGATAAGGCGCTTCAACTCGATCCGAACCTTCTTCGAGCTTACATACTGAAAGGTTGGTTTGCCTGAGTTGAAATTTGTGAATTTTGATTGTGGGGTTATGTTGAAATTGGTGTTGATCTGTGTATCTGATCCTTGTGTCCTTACTATAACTAATAAAAATCCAATTGATAGTATTTGTGTTTTGGTGCTAAATTGAAAATGGAACATGAGTGATAAATCTTTGCATGAAAAAGGATGGAGTTTTGGTTAGGTTCCAGGAACTGTGCAATTATTTACCAGAGTTATATATATGGGTACCAATTTGATCCAAATTGATATGTATTGCTAAATAATTTTGACTCTTTTCAAATGAAGAGATGGCTGCATCAGGACTCATATTGTATCAGCCTATCCTACTGTTCTGGTACCTATATAGTAGGTCATGATGTAAATATTATTGGATGTATAATCAGGCAATGCTCTATCTGCTCTGGGAAGAAAAGAGGAAGCATTACTTATCTGGGAGAAAGGTTATGAAATTGCTGTTGAAGAGTCAACTGATCTCAAACAACTATTGGAACTGGAGGAGTTGCTTTCCAGTGCAAAATTATCTCAGCAGCAATGCAGTATTACTGAGGACACTTCAGTTGATACCCCACCATGCGACACAAAAGTCGTCATCTCAGAAGATAGGGTAGTGGACACTAAGACTGTCATATGTGAAGACCATACAACTGATTCGTCAAGTAGTGATGGACCCACTTCTCCCACTGAGAGCAAGACAAAGGAAGCAAATGGAGGGAGCAGCGAAGAAGGTGAAACTGGAGAGAAGAAAGAAGTTTCTCTTTCTATCAATACTAACAAAAAGATGGTGGAATTCTGTAAGAATCCTAATGGTGGGGAGACTATAAAGTTAGATAGAAAGCTGTTTGTTACTAATTATTCCTCGAAGACCAAGTCCATTAGCTTGGATCTCAGGCTTTCAAGAGGCATTGCGCAGGTATAGTTATGAATTTTGGTTTTATTCTTATGTACTACGTTGCTTATTTTTTGTTCACATTTGTTTACTTCAATTTGGCAAATGTGGTCGTTGTATTATTTTTGTAACCATTGCTTTGCTAATAAATTTTATACATGAAAATATTTAGTTTTCGTTTCTGTGGATTTTATGAGTATTTGTTGACATTTCAGGAGTAATGTTTCAACATATGATAAGATATTAATGTAAGCTATATTATTTTTGCAGGTGAATGAAGGAAACTATAACCAAGCCATATCCATTTTTGACCAGGTTAGTAGCAAATCGAGTTTCTTTGCTTAAAGGAAACCTTCTTTTAAAAGAGAAAACAGTGAACAACTTTAAGTGCAAATTTTTGTATGGCGTGCACAGATATTGCGGGAGACCCCTACATACCCAGAGGCGCTTATAGGAAGAGGCACAGCTTATGCATTCCAAAGAGAACTGGATTCTGCTATTGCTGATTTTACTAAAGTAAATATGTTTATTTGTATTAAGGAAGAATTCCTTTCCTTTTAGTATTGCTTTCTTTGTTTTGTTTTTTGTTGAAATGTTAACTTATTGTCTGATTTGTTGTTAGGCTATTCAATCAAATCCATCTGCTGCAGAGGCATGGAAACGGAGGGGCCAGGCCCGTGCTGCACTTGGAGAGTTCAGCGAGGTATGTTGTTTTCATATTTAAATTATTTTTCAGCTTGCTTTTGTTTTGATTTTGTTGAAATGCAGTATAAGAGTTTCGAAAAGGTATGCTGATAATGTATGCAGTATAAGTGCCTATGTATTAGCATATTTTTGCTGACTCCTTTCTGATAACAGTTTTAACAATTAGCTTTGTTTTACTCTTTTCCAGGCTATTGAGGACTTATCAAAAGCACTTCAATATGAGCCAAATTCTCCGGATGTTTTGCATGAAAGGGGTTGGTAGTTGGCTTGATTTCTTTTCCTTTGCACGCTATCAGAAGTTTTGTTTATGTTACTTTCATTTTAACCAGCAGTGATGAACTTTATGTAGGGATTGTGAATTTCAAATTCAAGGACTACAACTCTGCAGTTGAAGACCTCACTGCATGTGTCAAGTGTGACAAGAAAAACAGCTCGGCCCACACCTACTTGGTAAGCTTCAACTATTATACAATATAAGAAGTTTATTTCTTCTTCCTAAAGGATTTCTTGAATATTTTGAACACTTCCGAAAATATTCAGGTGACTGTGATAACAGCTGGTCTAATTTGAAAGTTTAAAACTTTAAAGCATATTTTAGCATAGGTGCTCTTAAGGCAAGTTTTAAAAAAACAAGCCAGAAGAATCAATTATGAACCTCGGCTCGACAGGACCAGTATGTTTAAGAAATGCTTAAATGTAACCATTATATTACATCAGATTTTGTGCTGATCTTCTATTCTTTGCTATTTCCAGCTAACGTATCTAGATTCTAGACTAAAGTAGTCACCTGACAATAAACAAGTAGTCACCTGTCCTTTATTTATCATGTAAGTAAATTTATGTACAGGCACATTGACAAGTTTCTCAAATGCAGGGTCTATCATTAGCAGCAGTAGGAGAGCACCAAAAGGCAGAAACAGAACATCTCCTTGCTATAAAGTTGGACCAAAATTTTCTTGACAGCTGGGCTCACCTTGCGCAGGTTATCACCTCTTTCATCTTATAGCCATCACCTATCAATATGTTTACAGTCTTATTTTTATGTAATTTACGTTGATACTAGATCAAATCTTGTCCTATCGTACTGCTTTCTTTTTTTTGTTGATCATATAATGTAAGTTTTCATTATGACTCTTATCTGTAATATCTTATTTTGTCTTGCAGCTTTACCTTGATTTAGCAAATTCAGAAAAAGCATTGCAGTACCTTGATAACGTTCTAGTTATTGATGGAAGGTGAGCCATGAGTACAGTATGCATTTCCTTTATGACCTTCTTTTGGTTATCACTTCTTACCATGTAATATCTGATGTCATAAACATTTTATTTCTTATCAGTTCATTTCAAATATTGTTATGACATAGGTTTGCTAAGGCATATCATTTGCGGGGCCTTCTCTATCATGGAATGGGGCAACATAGGTTATTTCCTGTTTTGCATTACATATGCCGCTTACATGATCTTTTTATCTGTATTGTATTCAAAGTCTTCTTAGTGGTAACTAAGATGTCTTTTATTTTTTTTCTTATCTGAATAATCAGGACTGCAATTAAAGATCTGTCTGTGGCTTTGACAATAGAAGGTTTGAATATTGAATGCTTGTACCTGCGTGCTTCATGCTATCATGCAATTGGAGAGTACAAATCTGCGGTATACTTTTGGGTTGCTTATGAATTATATTTTTAATTATTCTATTGTTTTATTTCTACAATTTCATGTCTTTTTAGGCCAAGGACTATGATGCAGTTCTAGATCTGGAGCTTGATTCCGTTGATAAATTTGTCCTGCAATGCTTGGCATTCTACCAGGTGGGCACAAATAAGTTACACACATAAGGATATATATAATTATTCGAGATTATATTTCTCTAATCAGTGTGCCTATTTTAAATTGATTCATGGTTTCTTTTTGCTTAAATTCTTGCGCAGAAAGAAATTGCTCTTTACACTGCATCAAAAGTTAACTTTGAGTTCTCTCAGTTCAATATTGATGATGATATTGATCCCCTTTTCAAGGTAATTATCTGATATGTAATTATTTATCTCACCTTTCTTTCTTTCTTTTTGGTCTTTGTAATAACAGCTTGCCCATGATTCCTTACAAATGGAGCTATGTTATAGACACCTGTTTTGTTAGTGTGGAGTAAAGATCGAGTTTGTAGTTCTTTCAGTTCTTGACCCTTTACATATTGTCTTTGTGCACTTAATTTCTATTTATTTAATATTGTTTGCTATTTCAAGGTTAAGCTCTGTCATCTTCTTAATTACACGCCTAACAAAATTTAATAACAGGAATACTGGTGTAAAAGACTACATCCAAAGTATGTATGTGAAAAGGTGTACAGGCAACCACCCCTGCGTATCTCTTTGAAAGGAGGCAGACTTAATAAGCAAGAATTCAAATTCACAAAGCATCAAATATCCCTTCTTCAAGCTGCTGATCATATTGGAAAGAGGATTCAGTACAACTGCCCTGGTTTCTTGCATAACAGACGTCAGGTGCACAAGCTTTTCATTTTACTGCCTGCTAATTTTCTTTTCTTTCAGTATCCGTACTTCCATTTCTCAAGTTGGTTATGGATTAGGCTGTTGGACAGTAATCCTTTTAAAACATGTGCTTCTCACATATGTTGATAAGCTCTCCAGTGAACATGTTATCCCCATAATAGCTTGGTGTTTGAGCTATTTTTTGCATGCCAATGCTCTTTTTTAAATAATAACTTTTGTTCTTTAAGGGAAGAAAGTTACTTGCTACATAGTCTTTCGGAATTTTTATAATATTCATTTATATATGCTGCAGTATCGCATGGTGGGGCTAGCTGCGATAGAAATTGCACAGAAGGTGTCGAAGCACTGGCGTGTTTTGAGGAATGCAAAAAAGAATGGAAAACCAATAAAGAAGAAGGATAAGCTGGGGCTGGCGAGCCTGAACCGGGGTGGTTCAGGTTGTAGTACAAGTGGGCCATCTGCTGGTACAACTACTTACAGTTCGATTGAAGAGAGAGGTGTTTCAGTGCATTCACTCCCTTGGCAGGATATTTATTCCCTTGCAGTCAAGTGGAGACAGATATCTGAGCCATGTGACCCTGTTGTTTGGGTTAACAAGCTAAGGTACGCTTTTCATTATTTTGCATGTCCCGTGTGCCATTTTGTTGAGATTTTAAGGCACTGGAATAGCCATAGTAAGAAGCAATGAAACAGAAAGGCAGGTATCACTGGTTATCCCAAATATCCAGCCTTCAATTCCAAGATCAATGTGGTGTTTAAACTTTCACAGCTACAGCTTTTATGCCAAGTGTCCCCTCTGACCACTGGATGTTAGTTCTACTGTTTTTCCTTTTGCTTTTTTTTTTAGGTAAATTGCCAAAAATTGAATCTTGCTTTTACTTTTGCAGTGAGGAGTTCAATTCTGGTTTTGGGTCCCACACACCGATGCTTCTTGGGCAAGCAAAAGTGGTGCGCTACTATCCCAACTACCAAAGGTACACTCACATGTATACTCTTTTTAGTTTCCTTTTTCTTCCCTTTTCACTTGTATATCCTGCTAAAATTAGTATGCTGCCTTGCTGTGAAAACTGATAGGACACTGGACACTGCAAAGACCATCATTCTCAACACCAAGTATGTCACCAATGCAGAGGATCGTTTAGTTGATCTCTCTGGAAAGTTAGATAAGGCAAGTTCCTGGTGTTGTATGTCACAATATATTTTGCTCAAGCTCTTTAAATTCTTTTATTATGGAAATATTCTCATCTGAGAAACTTGCAGATAAAAAGTGCCTCATCCTGCTTTGACCTATACAATTTGGTTGGAGAGAACTTTTGGGTCAGCACCACATGTGACAGCATGGCATATGAAGGGTCAGAGGACTGAATCAATACATGCCCTCAGTAATTTTTTTGTACTTGAAATTTACAGGTTTAATCAATTTTCTGCTCTGCTTTTGTAGTAAGAAGCTTGAAGGGACGAGAATTACCACTCAGATGACGTAAACATCTGCATTACTTTCTTTGCATGCTGTTAGTTTATTCATTTTTTTTGGTGTTATTTTCTCATATCATGGAATACATGCAGGGATAGGATAGGATTTGACTTCGCAATCAGAACACCTTGTACACCATCCAGATGGGAAGAATATGACGAAGAAATCGCCTTTGCTTGGGAGGTTCTCTCTCTCTGCTTCTCTCTCTCCCCCCTCCCTCCCTCCCTCCCTCTCCCAAATCCCTTCTTGTGCGTGTATTGTTTGTCTGCCTCTCTGCATCACACCACACTTATATTGCTTAGTACTCAAATAACAGCTGGCTATTTATTCTCTTTCCATTGTTTTGTTTCTTCTTTTTTGTTCACAGGCCCTTTGTGTAGCATATAGTGGCGATCTTTTTGCTTCACATGACCTAAATATGCTTAACATTGTCAAGGATGCAATCCTTCGTATGACTTACTATTGGTAATTTCAAGTGTTCTTTTAGAATCATCTTTTTTTGAAAAGAGAGTTCAATTTATAAAACAAATGATATTTTTCATTTTCATAACATTTGAACCAATTATATAGGTATAACTTTATGCCTCTCTCGAGGGGATCTGCTGCTGTGGGATACACCGTTATGCTGGGTCTATTTCTTGCAGCAAACATGGAGGTGACCACGAGCATTCCACCAGGAGTCCAGGTCGATTGGGAGGCCATCCTTTCCCCCAACCCAGAAACCTTTATAGAGTCAGTGAAACAGTGGATGTACCCTTCAATCAAGATTAACCGCTCTTGGAAAGACCATGCAGATGTCTCTATGGTATTCAACACCACCGGATCTGTTGTGGCTGCTTTGAGCTCCTATGATAACTGATGTATTCTTTCTTTGTGATTTAGGTTTGTTCTCTTCCAAGTGATACAAAAACACATACTCACATGCATGCACACGTGCACGCGCGCACACACAGACTATTGTGAAAACAGTATACATCACACTTTGTCATGGCCAAATGGTTGATCTGTGGTGTGCTTGTTCTCCATATTGAAATCTTATAGATACTGAATTTGCTGTTTTTAGAATATTTTCAATTCCTATTTCAGATTTTTCAAAATGTCCTCGTTTTACAATTAAGATTTGTAATTTTTTTTTATTATTTTAGAGCATCTTGATAAAATAGTTAAATATCCAAAAAATGTAAGTTTTTGTATCTTATAAGATTAATATGGAGAATATATTAGGTGCCTTGGATCAACCGTTTGACCTTGAGAAAGTGTGACAATTTGGACCTTTTGCACTTCGGCCTGTGTATGTGTGTTCATGTCAGAAAATATTGAGAGATGTTCAAGTCTATAACTTTAATTTTCTCTCTTTTAGGAATCAAGGAATGAGGTATAATTCTTTGTAGTCGATCCAATATGCTCAGGTGAGGGCTCCACTATTGTTGAAGTAGATTATCTGTTGTGTTATGTATGTTACTGAGCTCCACAATAATACCTTGTAGGTCTTTAATATCAATATATCTGGCTTGCAAATAAATTGTTTGTGTCTGTAAAAAGAAAAAAAGGAAGAATACCTTGTTTGATTCTTTTCTCTAAGTAAAAGAAAAAAAGAAAGAAGAAAGGAAGAAAAAGAACATATGAACTTTCTCATAAACACTTAACAATAGCATTGTGATTGTCTGGTTTGAAATAGATCACGTCGGAAGATTTTCGAGAGAGGAGCAAAATGGAATCCAAAGCCCATGTGATTGTGATTTTTCACTTGCTTGCTATTGTACATCTCTGGTTGTTTATTATTTTTTTCCTTTAGGTTGTATTTGTAAAATTGAGAACATAAAAATAAATATTTGTTTAATTTAATCAAATGTTTGTAATAATATTTGTTGTCTCGTTTATGGTCAGTAAACAGGACACGTGAGTGTAAGACATTTTTAGTTATAAAAATTGTCAACTATTTTAAAAACAAATTTCTTCCAAAAAAAAAATGTTTTTCTTGCTTAATAGGACTATTCTAAAGAGAACATCGTTGACATGTATGAGCTTAGGAAGTTCAGGGTTGATCTAGAAGTCTAGAACCTTCACTTCAAAATACGTGGCGATGAAGGGAAGGGAATGAGGGTGGCAGATGGGAATTTTTTAAGTGCCATTGGCCACCTAGTATCTCATTCTGGGGTTCTGCACATTTAATCGGCACTACAGATCTGTTACCTTTTTCACGAAACTGTCTAAATTAATAATTTTTGTGATATTAAGCGAAATGCAAGTGATTTTAATAGTTCAAGGTGAAAATATTATCAATTTATTATTGCAACGTCTTTACAATGCCAATTAGTGTCAATATCTTTTCATTATATTGCTCGACTTCTTTTTATTGTTGAATATGTATTGTACCAGAGTCCATGACCTCCGTTTGTTGGTTTTCGTGTGAAGTCCTTGCTAAATACAAAGTGAACATATACAGTAAATAAGATGAATATATAGAAGATTTAAATGAACACTTACAAAAGAACATATACAATAGAACTCTCAGAAGAGATCTGGACAAACATATTGGGCCACAAATCCAAAGTCCAAACAACGCAAGGATATTTTCGTCATTTAAAGTTTAGAGCGCTCGACCAAAACGGAACCAGATCCTCTGGTCGGCAGACCACCTGGTCGTTTTCGATCTGGACCGTCTGATTTAATCTTAATGGCTATAGATGCCCCGTGCTAGTACCACGATTGGTAGGCCCGAAAAAATGTTAACCGTTGAGATTAAATCAGACGGTCCAGATCGAAAACGACCAGGTGGTAAAACGACCAGAGGATCCGACTCCCGACCAAAACCAGAACCCTCAGTAATAAGTAACAGGGGGTGAAAACTTGAAAGTGAAACAACTTGTCAGTCTCACTCGCGTTCTCCCTCTTAAACCCTTCCCTCATCCATTTCCCAAAAACAAACAAACCCAAAACCAAATCAAATGGCGGCTCTATCTCCTCTCTGCCTCTCCTCCTCTCTCTTCTCTCTCGCTCCTCCCACTTCTCTCCCTCCGGCCACACTCTCTTCCTCTCTCCACCTCACAATCCGCCGCTTCCAGCCGACTCTCCTGTCCGTACGAGCTGCTGTCTCGGCGAAGGAGACGCCGGCGCCGAAGCAGAAGCAGCCGAAAGGGATAACGAAGCCGACGCCGATATCGCCTGAGCTCCAATCCTTTGTCGGGGCGCCTGAGATTCCTCGCACTCAGGTGCTCAAGATTATCTGGGCCTACATTAAGGAGAACGACCTTCAGGTCTAAATTCTCTATACATTTGTTTCTAACTCTTTTCTTATCTTAATTTGGTATAAGTTTTACTGTTTCTTTTATAATTTGTAAAGTCTACTCTTTGGGTAGTAGATTGTTTAGATAAATTTTAGTGTGAGAACTTGTAATATGTCTGTTTTGATACTGTAGTTAGTAGGCGGTTTTCTGACTAAATAGGTTAAGCCGTTAAGCTACCTTTCGTTGTTTGGCAATGCTGGTTTGCTATGTCTTTCAAACGCCCGAGTGTGTGTGTGTGTGTGTGTGTTGTTAAAATTGAAACATTCTGCATTCACAACCTTTAATTTTACAAATTACATGACTACTACAGATAACATCATCCAATTACACATACAACATCCATAAAAAGCCAAAACTTTTCCAACTAGTAAGGCAACAAAGAGAATAGTAAATGTTGAATATACAAGTTATAGGACAAGAATGTTGGGAATGTTTTCTGCAACATAGTGTAGTACAAATCGAGTTCATTATGGCCTCTTAACATGCAGTGGCTCTGCATTATTTCACTAACAAATATATATTATAATAATAGTTGGTTTATTCATGATTAGTTATTGGAAGCTTTGAAATTGTAACATTTCAACTACTAATGGTTAATGAATTTTTGTTCTAATTTTTCAGGATCCAAATGACAAGAAGGTAATAGTATGTGATGATAGGCTGAAGAAATTGTTCGGCAAAGAGCGTGTGGGTTTTCTTGAGGTTTCAAAGCTGCTTAACCCACATTTCAAAAAATAGAACAGGTGGCTTCTTGTATGGTGCTAGTCTTTTTTTTTTTTTTTTTTGTAAATGCACAATGGTTGATGTGCCTTCATTAGGTTGGTGTTACTGCTAGTTGTCACTTTAGGATAGTACTGCTCTTTTTGCTTCTGAATTTCTGGGTCTCAATGCCATCTGTTATGATTCAATTTGTAGATGTTTTGTTTGACTGCTGTTTTCTTATGCCTCTCTTATTATCCAAAAAATTTGTCTTTTGTTTGGTGGCCCAATTTCTTTGTCCCTTTTTTTGCTCCCTAGATTGCAATGCTACATGACTTACTATAGTGTGCTGTTGACAAACCGTTTTGGCACCAGATTTGTGTTGAAATCTATATTTTGAGCTTTGCATGGCAGTTCCAGAACATGGATCGGGGATGGATCCTTTCGTGATGTGGTCTGGCATTGATTTGTTCTATTGTATCTACTGGTATTAACTCAAAAGGTGGACATCCAACTATCTTTCTTCTTTCCAGATTTTGAAAAAAAATGAATCTTTCTTCTTTCCTAATGCTAATCGTAAATCATGGTCATCTACAGTATTGCAAGGTATTGTAGGTGAATTTATTGGTTTTAGTAATCTTTTTTCATTCCTTTATAATGACGACTGAGGGGGGTTTTTTTTATGTAATTCAATGTGCACATCTAAATGATAAATGAATTTGGTCATGGGCTAAGCGTTGATGAAATTAAACCGTTAATTTTCAAATTATTCGATAGATGATACTCGGCCTATGTAAATAATAGAAGATATATTTATAATTTTAATTTTACAAATAAATTAGTTGTTAGAATAACACTTCTTAAGTCAAAAGAGTTTACTTGCATAAAATAAATCCATAATTATGCTATAAATAAAAGATTTAAGTACTTCATTGATAGGAAAATAAATGCATTGGTATTTGGTAGCCACCAGCCAGTGGTAATGCAGCCATCCTTTTCCATGTCAAAATATTTATTTGGAATGTATTCTGTAAGTTCTATTAGCTACATAGTTTGTACAAGAGAATTAATGTAAGAGATTAATTAGAAAGGCATTAGTTTCTTTTTGCATTACAAACCTATACCTTGAATTTTCCAATCCAATCCAATTTTGTTGGATTTGGATTAGAAAAGAAAAAAAAAAAGAATTGCAGTAAGCTCAGAGACACGAAGGCACCCGTCTTTCCGCAACTGATATTTTTTTATACAATCTTGTAAAGCAATTTATCGAGTCATAATAGGAATCATTCGCCGAAATGACTATATATATGTTTCTAAACTTCTTAATAGGCACCGTCTTTCCGAAATTGAGATTTTATATGATTTTAAAAAGCATTATATTGGGCTGTTTGAATAAGTAGGAATTTGGGGAATTTTTTATTCCTAAGCATAAATTTATTATAAACAATTCAAACTCTTCACAAAATTACACACTTCTCAATACTTTATGCCTGGGAATAGAAAATTCCTCATATTCCTAAGCGATCAAAACGGCCCCAATTGAGTCCTAATAGGGATCATTCACCGAAATGACTATAAATTATACAATCTTAAAAAGCAATTTTACTGAGTCATTCACCGAAAATGACTATAGATAATTCACGCATATAAATGTTTTTTTTTCAAACTTTAAATTTTATGAAATTATAAATTAGGATTACTAATCTCAAACTACAAAAAGAAAAGCAAGACCTTCGACCAAAACAAAACAATATATTTATATATAGAGTAAATCTATTGTGAACCATGGTTCATATAAACTTTCGTGCACCATGATTATTTTGGTTTGTAGTTTCATAAATTGTCAAATCTAATTTAACCAATTCAATCTAATTTAAGGAGGTGTTAGCAAAGTCCCTTTATACTATTTATCCTGATACTGCTGATTTCCTCCATAAAAAAGTAGAGGTGGGGCCAGTCGCCAGAGGATCATTATTTGTTGAAAACTGATGAAGCGCTCATCATAGTGGATGGATCATGGGACACTGCCAACAGAATAGGAATGGGGTTGATTGTCTATGAGCCGGGTGGCCGCTTTTATATGAAGAAGAGTGACAGGGGTCATGCTGATGAGGCCTTCCTGGCTGAAGCTTTGGCTTTGTTGATGGCTTTAATTATAAGATTGGCCCCTGCCATTTTGCAAATTTTTCCTTTATTAAAAATTGTTCTGATTGTCTTATTCTGGTAAATTCTATTAGGGTGTGTTTGGATGAGCCATAAATAAGGAATAAGAATAAGAAATTTCGGTATACGTGCTTATTCAAATTTCTTGTTCTTATACCATGGTTTTGTTGGTATAAGAATAAGGGCCCAAATTCTTTATTTTTTTGTTGTTTAGGTTGTACAAAAATAAAAAAAAAAAGCACGCATATCGAAATTTCTTATTCTTATTTCTTATTCTAAACTTATCCAAACACACCCTTAATACTTTTGATACGCAGGATGTCCCTTGGCGTGCCAGGAATGTATATGCCTTTACAGGCAAATGCCGGCAGTGAAGATCTTTCATGTCAGAAGACAAGCTATTGTGCCGGTACATAATTTGGCAAATCAAGCCAGAAGACAAGAAGTCGGTTGTCAAGGAGTTGGTCAAGAATTCATTTCTCCCCTAGTTGTTTTGTATGGAGTCAGGCTTAGATTATATTTATCTTATAAGTATCCCTTTTGGTTGGTTTGTTGTGGATGCCTTGCTTGTCTTTTGGGAAGTTTGTGTGGTCGTTTTTTGTTTTTACTTGGGTATTGTTAGATGTGTATTTTGTTGTTTTTCCTGTGTCTGGGCTAAAGGGGCAGTTCTTAAACAGTTGGGTATGCTGATGTACTAGACAATGCTTTAAATCCTACGGGATGTTTAACTTTCAAAAAAATAAAAATAAAAAAGCAAGCATTGCAGAAAATGAACGGTCGCTAAACATTCCATCATCAATATTCATCATATCATGCATTCATGCAACAACACCATAGTAGCAGTCCATCGTAGACTCTAGTGAGTCGGTGGCTCGGTGCGCTGTTCTCCCAGACTCTCACTCCAAGGCAGCGCTGCATGCGTGACTGGCCCACCATCCATTGCTTTTGCCGAGTCAATTTCAGCCGTTGGATCGGGAGCCTGAAAAGCCAAACTGCTCTGCGGATGCCAGCTCAATTCTCCCCTCCCAACACCCAAATCCCAACGACTTCTACTATGAATCACTCCAAAAAAATAAAAAAAGAACGAAAAGGAAAATCTTCTTTGGGCTCCAGGCTCCGGTGCTTCTATGTCTCCCTCTCTGTGGTCTTGTCAGTTTATCACTCATGCATTTGTAACATTGTTTGGTTACATAAAATGATGGCTAGTAGAGATAATGACATAATTTTAGTGACCTGAATACACATTTTTCTTGGGTTCTGATAAATGAATTTTGTTAGAAAGGTAACTAGTAAAATTTATTATTTTGTAAACAGTTTTGAAAGTATCTTATTTAAAATCAAATCATCAAACATATGTTAGTAAATAATATGTTGGCTGTTAATTAGATGTCTCTAGCATTAAGTTTGTACACAAGGTTCGTAGATTTTATTTAATGATTTTTCAAGGAATTTGAAACCATTGATGCAGTAAAATACAATATTGCATGACTAAAATACAATGTCCCTAACAAATGCATGACTAGATACAACAGTTGCATGACTCAACACAATGTTTCTTATAGATGTTTAAAAATTCACCAACAAACACTAATATTTGCCATTGAAAATAAAATTACATATATGATTAAAATTATGTGTTGTATTGTGTCCACTGCTTATCAAGAAACAGAAAATTAGAAAAGAAACATGTGTAAAATGACATTAATTTAAGAACACATATTGCCACACGGAAGGACGCCACAGCAGAAATGGATCCATTATCGCTTTATTTCGTTCTATATAAATAAGCCAAACCGAGCACACTTACCTTTGCCTCTTAAACCTATTCATTGAACTTGAGACTGGAAACAAGCAAAGGGAAAGAAAAACAAAAGGATAATGATCAAGCGCCTGTACCCTGCCACCTTTACTCTTTTGCTTCTCTTCTCTGCCTCTCTTATCCTTACCACCACCGCTGACCCTGATTCAGGTATTGCGTAGCAACGATCTTAATAGATCTTAGATCCAACATTTTGTCTTTTTTGTCACAATAATTTATCTAGCTATTAGAAAGTTAAAATCTCAGCAGGATAAACAAATGAAATTTCGTATATAATGTGTTATTGCTTTGTTATTATTTATACATACTTCTTGTAAATATAAGAGGAAAGTTGTGCACTTTAAATTTCGACTAAAATACTTAGTTTTTGAAGGGATCAGTACGTTTCAAGATTCAAATTTCCTACATTATTGGTTTTATCCGTATACCAAATATCTGCTATTTCCCCCTTTTGCTATTGTCCCATTTTTTGAATTATCTAGATTTTTTTGAGAGATGATCTTCTTTCATTTAGAGGTCTTACTAATTACTACTCTTAATTTATTAATATTTTTTTATCTTTATCTAAATTTCAAACTTAAATAATTTTACGCTGGAAATTCTAGGTTTTTGCCATGGAAAATGCAAAATAAGATGTTCAAAGGCTGGGGTTCAAGACAGATGCCTCAAATACTGCAATCTGTGCTGCAAGGAGTGCAACTGCGTACCGTCCGGTACCTACGGAAACAAGGATGAATGTCCCTGCTATAGAGATAAGTATACCGGAGAAGGCAAGAGAAGAAGGCCTAAGTGCCCCTAAATAGCACCATCCCAAATATTATGTGTGTGCCTTTGTAAAGGCTTGTATGTGATTTGAGATTCCTTTTAAAATAATAAAATAAGGCGTGAGTATATTACATCTACTGGTGCATGTTTATTATTTTAATTTTGTTGTGATATATCATATATGTTGTGCTATGTACTGATGACATCTCCGAGGTGAAATTATATAATTTATTCAGAATGGCATATGAAGATAGATCTAGGTTCAGTGACTCCCAATTTCTATGCAATGAACCATATGTCCGTATATATATGTATTTTTTAATGCATTATAGTTTGCAAACATTGAATCGAGATGGCTATTGGACCGAAGTTTTATAATTAAAACTCTGGTTGAACCAAATTGCTTTGTGGAAAACTGTAATTGAAGTGATATATGTTATTCAGTGAACATTTGTTGGTGCCAAGGACTTATTTTCAATAAAACATTTTTTATTTTCCATTTTTATTTAAGCAAAAGTTATCGACATAGAATTGATTGCTTCGCTCTAGTACCTGACGGTCGACTAATTTAATACCAGTTAATGTCGTTTCGATTTTAGTCTACTGTATTTATTGCTGGCTTTAATTTGTTTTTCCTCAAAAAGTCTGTAACACCAACTAATATTTAATACAACTGTACTTACCGTTACCCTCACATGTTAGTTTTTTAAACACATTACATATCTACCGTAGGTAATTTTGTTTTACAACTTCAACAAAAAAGGTTTAAAAGCAATACAAAATCCATCCCTGTGTTTGTTCTGCTGTGTATACGACTTAGGCAGGAGATGCATTTGTGCCGTTTACTTCTATATGTATGTTTTTTTTCTCTCTTAGGGTGCGTTCGGATCGTTGAAAGAAAAAAGAAGAAGGAAGAAGAAAAAAAAATTATAAACAATCCAAACTCTTCACAAAATTACACACTTTCCAATACTTTTTCCCACTTCTTCCCTTCTTCCCTTCTTCCCACACCTATCCAAACGCATCCTTAAACAAGTACTTGTTTATGTTGTAGTGGCAGGGTGTTGGTGTTAGAGTACACTTTAAAAATAAAATAAAGATTTGCATTGCATATGACGATTTACATACTCTTATTCCCTTGGATTCTGGTCATATCTTTCCGCGTACAGTCAACTGAAGCAATAAGTTGAATTGTTTGGTGCATCATTTTCTGGAATCATCAATCAATTTCACCAAACCAAAGAAATTGAGAGTTTGTCACTACAAATCCTTCAACTGGCGGCATTTTTTTTTATGCCACAATCGATATTTATTTTCTAAACGCATGCATTAATAGTTAACACTAATATTAATATTAACATCTAAACGCATGTATTTATATATATATACCAAATACATGCATGAATATTTAATTTATAGATTTTTGGACAAGTGAAAATGCATGACAAGAATCCTGACCTTATTCGCACCATATGTATTGGCCTTTGATATCTGAAATTCTGAATGCATAGAATGGTCAGGACCTTATTATCTGATGCCATTTCTCGGAACAAGTTCAGAGACCTCAAGTATTCAAAAAGGAAAACAAAACAAATTTGATGAATGAGAATCAGCAATGCATGCATTTTCAGATGTTCTGTCCCTCATACATCATTTATGAAGTTATCTTATCTTTGAAGACGAATATAATTGTCAGAAAGTTGGAACCATGACAGGCAGGGGGAAAAAGGTTCCATCTGATACCAGTACTGAATCCATGGAACCAGATTCTGCTTTCGACACCATAACAACAAATGTAAAATTTACAAATTAAATTTAATGAACAACAAACAAACCAATCTTCAGATTGGAAGGTTATTAACTGACAATCAAAGATTTTAAATTTCAACAAATTAGGGCAAGAAAATTTTCCGCAAATGAGATAAACAGAGCCTAAGTTATAGCTACCAAAACTCAACAAACTAAATCTCAGAAAAAGAAAACTCATCCCTCTTACAGCCCCTCTTTATTCCTTATTTGTGAACAGGGCACTCGAATAGCTAAACCTGGTGAATTAATTACTGATTCTTACTTTTTGAAAATGGAATCTGATCAACTTTTCGTTAAAGTAACATTTCAGCAATCTGTACTGCATTAAGTGCAGCTCCTTTGCGTATCTGATCACCACAGACCCACAGGTCCAACCTGACAATAGAATTTCAAAGACAGCAATGCATTTGAACTTGATCAGTAAAATAACCACAAATTAGATTATACAACTGTCTGAGTGAAACTTACCCTCGGTTATCATCTCGTGAAATATCCTGACGTATCCTTCCCACAGCAACCTCATCTTTGTTTGATACCTAAATTAATAGCAAATATAAATTCCACATTAAAAAAATCAAAGAGTAATTGTGCGCGTGTGTGTGTGTGTGTGAGAGAGAGAGAGAGAGTACCCCCAAAGGAGTAGGAAAGTTGTTCATCTCACGATCGTCAATAATGACTACACCAGGAGCTTTCTGTAGTATCTGCCTTGCTGTATCCTTTAAATAAAAAAAAGCCATTTCAAAAATCTAGCGTTGTTTAAATAGAAGATTAACCACAAGTAAACATTTGTTTTTTGTACTGAATTACAGAATTTTAACCTCATCCAGTGGATTCTCAAACTGGAGATTGACGCTTTCACCATGTGCACGCATTGTAGCCACTCTCATACATGTGGCTGTCACCTTTACTTCATCATTATTCTATATGTTCCACACCACAAATTTTAGTACTTCAAACAATCAAGTACCAATGTTTTCCAAGTAAAAATAGATGCACAATATTACCCAGATTTTGCGAGTTTCCTTGACCAGCTTCATCTCTTCCTCATTGTATCCATTTGGAAGAAGTGATGAATTATGTGAGAATACATTGAAGGCATACTGCATTAAAAGTGTTAGGCAGTCAAAAATCATGTTAACTGGAAATCTAGGAATGAGAGACGGAGGGAGGGGGAGGGAGGGATAGAGAGAGAGAGAGAGAGAGAGAGAGAGAAAGAGAGAGACCTGCTGCTTGAAGATTTTACATGTTGGTTTTTTGCCATCTAATACCTAACAAAATAAACCAGAAAAAAAATTAAATAAATATAATTTAAAATTGAAGACGGTCCAAAGTGCAACAAATTTTTTTAAAAAAAAAAGAAAGCAAAAGGATGATAGAGTCTAAAAATAACAGAAAAGTATGCATAAATAGGAAAGAAAATACCTCACTGGTCTGTAGTGCAAGCTCTTCCATTGCAGCTGCACCTGCCCCACTAGCAGCTTGGTATGTACTAACAACCATCCTTACAACCTAGAAATTGTATAAATAGATAGACATCACAGTCTTTTTTTACTCCAATAAAAAAAAAACACTCTTGTTTGACAGGCCAGTGCCAAATGATCAATAAATTTTTTTGAATATGTTATCCTCCAGCTGAGGAGATAAAAAGAGCAACTAACAATATGTAAAATGACAGGAATCTCCATTGACAAATTATAGATTGTAAGTCATCTATGCATGATCGCAAGTTAGCAGCTATAGAAAAATTTTCCCATAAATAAGAATCTCAATTATTTGTCACACCAATAAAGCTTTGTTAATCAAATTTGTTACTGAGCTCATTGTTGATCAGGTCTGACAGTACAAAGGCTAACACTTCCAAGTCAGAAAAATTCGAAAACAACCAACTAAATTCAAAACCTTTGCATGCCGATGAAGTGGAGTCACTCCCATCAAGCAAATAATAGTCGAACAATTCGGGTTCGCAATAATGGCACCCTTTCCATTCCTCCCCTTAAGCCTAATATGACTCATCGCCTCGGGATTCACCTCCGGAATAACAAGCGGGACATTCGGATCCATTCTAAACGCCGAGCTATTATCCACCACAATCGCGCCCTTCTCCACCGCAACTGGGCCAAGCTCTTTACTAATCCCTCCTCCGGCACTAAACAAGGCGATATCGACCCCGTCAAAGCTCTCCGGCACGAGCTCCTCCACTGTGTACATCTTCCCTTGGAAAGGAATCTGCTTTCCGGCGGACCGACGGCTCGCGAGGAGCTTGAGAGAGCTGTAAGGGAAGTCCCGTTGCGAAAGCACTTGGAGGAACTCTTGCCCGACGGCGCCAGTGACGCCGACGACTGCCACGGTGGGGCCGTCTTCGCGGAGAGCCATTCGGACAGTGGAGGAGGCGCGGCGGCGGGCGGAGAGCGCCGGTGGTGGAGTGAAGAGAAGGTGGCGAGTGTAGGCCGTTGAGTGCATTGCGAGTAGTGTTTGGGAGTGAGAGCGGGAGAAGGGAAGGGTTGCGGCGGGAAGGAAGAGAGAGAGAGAGAGAGAGAGAGAGAGAGAGAGAGAGAGAGAGGTAATTAGGGAAGAGAGGAGAGAGGTTTAGGTTTGTGTTATGCGTGTTATGTTATGTTATGTTATGTTATGATGATGTTGTAGGGTTTTGATTGGGAGAAGGAAGTCAAGTTGGCGATGACTCAGCGTGACATGGAATGGAAGTGATAGTGGAAGACAGCTGTCATGTTTTTGGGCCGAGTGTTAATGACTTAATGGTCAATGCCAAAGGCCCATAAATGAGGAGCGGAAAAATGAGAACAGAATCCTGGCTTTTTTTTTTCCTTCTTCTTTTTAGTTTATTTATTTTTTCATGATTTTCAGACAATAGCTGTTTTTTTTTGTCTTTCAGTTTTTCTATTTCGTTCCTTCGGCTATTGTAACATAAATTGTACATTGCTTCAAACAATGAAAAGTAGATTTACCACAAAAATGGGTGGAGTAATAAAAGAGAAATGCCACAGGACAAGGAACACCAGATTGAGTAATACAAGTTTTTCAACATGAAAGCAATTATGCTTCATTGAAACTTGAAAGACTACGAGTAATAAGTGATTGAAATCAAACACACAAGTTCAAAGCACAGACACAAAATCTCATTAATTCGAGTTCACTTCAGGCGCTGAATAATCTTCTTAGCTTGTGTATCAACCTTCTACAGATTGGACACACCTTGTTATCCTCCTCCATTATCCTGTGTACCATTGAGAATAAACGCAAACCTCAATCAAACTCAAAACGGCACAAGGATTTCAAGTATTGTCTAACATCTTTTTATTTGTATTTAGTCTATGGTTTATGGTTAAATTGTCCTACAAATGTCAACAGGCATACCTCTTGCCACAAGAGAAACATGTCACACTGTGGCCACAAGGGATGAAGAAACAATCACGCCTACCCTCGTAACAAATCACACAAATCTTCCCATCATATAAATCTTCTCCTGAGCAGCATATGCTTGACTCAGGTGCATCTTCAGTTGTACCGTATGTGCATGGTATCTCTTTTGTTGGCAGTATCGGGTCTGTTTCTCTCTCTGTTACCGTGGGTCCTTGTTGCTCAGTTACGTCTGGTGTAGGATCACAAGCTCCAATGTTTTTCATTATCAGATACACAATCACGCCAAAAAATGCTGTTGATAGTCAATGAAAACACTGTTAAGCGTATCAAGTATATTTGCATGAGTTATGCTCTTAATATGTTATTGCCGTCACGTGTATGTGTGAGAAGTTTATTGTGATATATAAAACATCTAACGTAAAGTTACATAGTCTGAACATCAGTCAGGAAATTACAAGTTTGTCTCGCCAGAAGTAAAAGTATAATAAAAATGCAGCTGCCAAAAAGTATATATAAACTAATGGAAGTACTTTTAAGAGAAGGTAGTGAACTACTGATGGTACGCACCAGTGATCAAGAGGTACGTGATCAGTCTTGCAACGAAGAGAACCTCGATATTCCATGCTGCAGTACTTACCTGAAGAGTTTTTGTGCAAGGAAGCAACACTAAATTCATTTAAGTAAGAATATGAGGAAAAAAATAATTTTGGTTGATTTTTTAATCTGAAGAACTTACATTGTTAGCATCGGCCGTAGTAAGAACAAAATAGCGAGTTGATGGGAATGAGATGTCAAGCCTACATGGCCCATCAATAGTGGAACAAATACTAATTGCCTTACTCGTGTCATAAATTTTTGATGTGCCGTTAACCCTTAGCGTGGTTATCATGTTCCGAGGGCTTAGGTTAACAATACCAAAGTAATAATTATCGTCATCTGGGACAGTATACTCAGCCCTCTTACCCCCTAATTATAATTAAGAATGTTAATTAAATTTCAAAGTACATAGAATTATATTAAATTATAACTGGTTGTGATACTGGTAATCAATTGATTACTCCAAAAGCTTAAGCAGGCAAATAGAAACAGGAACTTTATTTATTTTGTGTCATTAAACATATTATGTTAAAGGAATAAACTGACCTCATAAGCATGGCTTACAATCAGGTGATAAGCGGTAAAAATTGAAAGAAGTATAAAGAGGATATAAAATGACCGGGCACAGTCTAAACTGGTATAGTCCTCTAGCATATCTAACACTGTATACCAGCAGAGATGCGGTGTTATTTCTTTCTCTTTTGGGATGATAGATGTACCAGAACTTTTTCTGTACAGCTCTGGTATTGTTATATCAAAAGGCTCTTAATTTGTGTACTTACCATTATCAGACAGACCAACAAGTCGGGAACTAACACGGTAGAATCTCTGTGACTTGTCAGCATTTTGTTCACCTATTAAGCATAATTCAAAAGAAAATAGATGCTACAGCTTGAGCAAAATCTAAACAAAATATGCTAAAATTAGGATGCAGTGAAGTACCCTTTATAAGAAGAACAAGCATGTCACGGTATCTCCTACTACTCCCTTCCACATTCCAATACATTTGTAATTTTGATCCCTTGTTCAACCACATGAAAAATCCCTATATGCAAAACAAAATACTGATTAGGAAATACAGTAATTTCAACCAAAATTGAGACCATAAATTTGTAATTATGAAAAACACCTTTCTCCCGTAGCCGTCTAGGTAAAATTGATTTGATTCTGTTAAGTATGTCTCCGAATTGAGGTCGGGCATATCTTTGAAGCCATGCAAGAGCAGCCCTTGTTTAGGATCACCTTTCACCACAATTTTCTTTACCAAAACCGGGTTTATCTCTATCAACCTTGATGAGCTGGGTCCTACCACAAGCCTTTGATCACCATAATATCCATATCTTATGCTCAGAGCAACTGCACTTCAAGTATTAACAAAAAGAGAGAGGAACAATCAAAGGTCTAATAAGAAAGAGATATGTGAAGTAATTTTTCCTTATTTTTTTCAACAAAAGGTAGCCATTGGGCTATTAATAGGAATATTTTTTTTACACGGTTTTTTTAACAGAAATAACGGCAAGCCCAAACATAAGAAATAAATTGTAAATCTCCCAACTACCTAAATCAAATTTACCGCCTAAACCCGGATACAATAAAAGGGAAAAGCTATAGACACCTAACAAAATGCATCACTGAGAAACTACAGAACAATCAAATAGCTAATAACAGCACTGAGATGTGTGTAATAATAGCAAGCAGAGAAAAATATAGTTACATTCCACAGATCCATGCAATAAAAGGGATGAAAGCGCGAATATGCACAAAGTGTGAGCTTGCTGTACGCATTGCCGATCGGATAGATTGCTGTGTGCGGATAGATCGTTGTGTGTAAGGCGAAGTGACATGTGGCATCTTGTGCTATGTTGAAGTTTGAACTCCGAAGGGTGAAGAACTGAAGAGTTGAGTGGAAAAAGTGAAGGGGGTTTAAAATTTGGAGTCTTGGAGTTGAAAGAGCTTCTACATTTTGGAAAGTAAGTGGCATGTGTAGTGTAGTAACTTCAGAAAGACTAGTTGGTAGGAAAATGGCGCCTAACTACCATTCTTCCAGTCATTAGTGCAAAACAGGGAAGCAACAAGCTGGGTGGTTACATCAAGCCTCCAAATTTGTTTAGAATTCCTCTTATGTTCCTTGTATTATGTTCTTACTTTTGAAGCAAAGAAAAGTTGCACAAATGTTGCTTGAACTGTCAATCAATTTTTGTTTCTCTCTGGCATTTCACAATTCTTAATTTGGATTAGTCTATTTCCGTTTAGTTCCAGGGTCCAGTAGTCAACCTCTACTGTCAATTTTCAATTAAAAGGTAACCTCTAATACAAATCTGACTTTAAGTTCATAATAGAGTGATAGTGTCCTTGTTTTCCCCTCTTATTTCGCTCAATATATATGGTTGGCACTTGGCTTCTGCCTTCTGCACAATACAATGCGCATCTTATATTTTTATCACTATATGAGACTTTAATTTGTATTTACAACCCAATTGAATCTCAGCTATTCAAATCAAATCGTTCATCATCTTTTCCATAATCCATAAAAAATGTAAAATAGACAGACGTCACTACTTTTTCTTATTTGGTAAAAAAAAAATCTCTTAACAAAATATGCACGTCCACGTAATTACTATTTTTTCAATGATTTCTCATTTTAAACAAATTAAAGTTTTATGACTTGTGAAGAACAAAACTTTGTGAAACAGAAAAAAATTCTATATAATGCAATACTAAATTTTACCAACAACTATATGCATTTTCTACAGGTCCCGTAACAAGTCAAATTTTTTCAATACCCACTTTGAACCAAAATTGACCCACTACAGGAAGTACCCCCACAAATATACCTGTCTAACGTGTTAAATGGCACGGTATCACGCTATACCGTTATCGTGCCATTTAATAACGGTATGAAACCGGTATTGCCACTTACCGTTCCACTAATTAAACGAAACGGATTTCTGTGCCATCAACCGTTCCACTTCACAAATTACACATTAAATGGTTTGAAATGAGATTGAAACAGTCGAAACGGTATAACTAGTTGTGCCACATACCGTTCCATTTAGAAAACGGTATATATTTCTATGCCACAAACCGTTCCGTTTAAGCCGAAACGTGGTGGCGAAACGGCAAACGGATGCCGTTGACAGGTCTACCCACAAACCTATTTAGTCAACCGCACGAGTCAGCCTCTGCCGCTATTATTCAACCCAAACTGCCCCGATTTGATTTTCCAATTAATTCGCAAACATAGTAAGGATATTCAGGTTTCATGTGCATCTAATGCGAATCAGATGGATGATAAAACAATAATAATTTGTCTTCCGGTCACAACTTAGGCAGCAAAGGTTGCAATCCTTAAATAGTTCAATTTCCAAATAAAAATGATAAGTCTCATCTGTAATTTTGTCATTGCTCGAACAAAATGAACACATAAAATAAACAAGATAAATATATAGTTGATCACAATGAACACATATAAAAAATAAATTTTGTCATCTCTTATTCAAATTTTTATATGCATATTCAATTTATTTTTATTAAAATTATTTGTTTGTGTGTTCACTTCGATCATTTATATAATCATTTTATTACTTTTTTATATGTTCACTTTGTTCAATCGCCCGGCAAAAATGCCGAAATGACAGTAATCAATTTCGTTTCCAAACTACTCGCGAAATACCGGCCCAAAATTACAGAAAACGCCCGAAATTTTAAAAAATAATATTAAAATAATATAATCCAATAAAATTAATATCAATTTAATCAGTTTAATATAAATAGTATCGTAAGATCGGAATCCTGGATTCCGAACAGTGCAGTAACAGGAAATTTTGACGTTTTTCATGGTTTTATTGTACTTCTATCATAAACATTAATTAAATATATGAAATTTTAATATTAAATTAATATATTATGAAATTTTAGTAATATATTTTGAAGATAAAATATTAAATTAATATATTTTATTTTATTTCTATTTATAAACATTAATTAAATATATAAAATATAATTATTAATTTATTTTATTTTACTTTAATTTATTTTATTTTACTTTAAATATATAAAATATAATTATTAACTAATATAATTTAACTAATTTAATTTAACTAATTAAATTTAATTTCATTTAACTAATTTAATTTAAGTAATTATATTTGAAAAGGATGGAATAATTTAATTTAATTTAATGAATTATTTTAATTAATGAATATGATAAAATTAAAATCAATTTTAATTACAAAAAATATAATATATATATTTAAATTTTAATTTATTAATTAATATAATTAAAATATTTATAATAAATATTATTAATTTAATAAAATAAATAACAGTAAAAGGGAAAAGACCAAAAACTGATTTGATTGGGCGGTGGATTCCTGACATGCTTAGATCGGATTCCTCGATTCCGATCGAAGCTTAGATCGGAATCTGAGAATCCGATCTAAGTTTATATCAGAATCCAGGATTCCGATCTAAGCAATAAGTTCGCCAAACAGCGGCAAATTATTTGATTTGATCGGGAATTGACGTGAAGTTTTAAATCTGTTTGCTAATATCGGAATCTCAAATTCCGATCTTATCACTATAAATAGTTGGTCGTTATCACAATCTTAATATCATCTATCTTTTCCAATTAATTCTTAGTCATATAGAAATGTATTCAATTAGTGTTTTTGTCAATCAATCTCCCTTTAATCCAGCAAATAATTTTCGTTTTGATGTTTTTCCACAAACTGATTATGAATCTATTAAACAAATAATTTTGTCCTCATTGGGAATTTATCAAGGTGAGTTCAATTTGAGAATTGTTTCGCGTTTCAACGTAATTATGGACGGAAGGTTTCAACAAATTATTTTGCCGGTGAACTCTCAAAATGAATGGCGATACGTTCAACACGAGTGCTTTGAGGCAAGGCGACTTGATGGTCTAGAAATGCATGTCGATTTACTTCCGGCACAAGGTAAATTTAATTTTGAATTTAATTATGTGACATTTAATTTTGAATAATAGAATTATGTGCTTAAATATATATATTTATATTAATATTAACTATGAAAATAATAATTATAGAATAATAATTAAAATCATATTAAAATCATATTAAAATCATATTAACTATAGAATAATAATAACTATGAAAATGCGATTTATAAATAATAATTAAAATCATATTGAAAATCATATTTTATTAATATTAACTATGCATAAAAACATAAATAAGAATATTAAAACATAATTAAAATCATATTAAAACGAGACAGATACCAATGAGCGAATGAGACCAGAGAGGTGGGCACAAACTTTTGACACTGGTGCACGTTGGGGTCTTATGACTAGTAACGGATCTGAAAGTCTAAATAGCCGATACAAGGTTGAGAGAAGACTCCCAGTTGTTGGACTCGTAGAAGGCACTTGGTACAAGACCGTGCAGTGGTTTAATGAAAGGAAGCAAATAGCATTGGGAAGACAGGCAGATGGAGAACGGTGGCCAAAAGAGGTGCAATTAAAAGTCATGAAGCATACTCTTAAAGCGGGTAAGGATTACCGTTGTATACTTTACCTAAAATTAACCTTCATTTATATTTACATGTTTTTTTATATATTTTAATATTTACAGCGTTGATGACTGTGGTAACCATTGATGTTGAACGTGGAGAGTTCGAAGTACAGGTGCCCAACGAGAAAGATTTCCCTGGAAGAATGTGGAAGTACAAAGTTCTCATCAACCGAAATTATCAACCGGAAGATCCTCAACTACCGACTAGGCGTGTGACGTGCAAATGTCAAAAACCTCAACTGACCGGAATACCATGTGCTCATGTTGTTGCCATATGCGGTACATATAGATGGGAAGTAGATGAATTTATAGACCCACTATATAGTACAGAGAACATGGTTAAAATATGGTCATCAAGTGACTTCCACTGCTATGAAGACGAAGAGAACTGGCCTCGCTACGATGGACCTGTGGTGTTCCCTGATAAGAATATGATTAATCGGGGGCGGCGAAAGAAGGACCGTGATTGGATGTGGATGGATGCAATGCGAAATAATAAAAATAAAAAAAGAAGAACCACAGAGGACAACAACCCACAACCACCTATCTCTTTGGAGGAACTTCAATCTGGTAGGCGTGCCAACACGCATAGACGACCAAGTACAAGGAATAGAGCTCGGCCTTCAACAGGTAACCGAGGTGAAAGTTCTTTTTCCAGGGAGCCAGTTCAACCTGGCCGAAGTTCTGTTAGCGTAGATCCACGAACTCAAAGTCGTATTAGTCTTGGTATAAGAGGAAATGAACCACGCCGAAATTCCATTAGCGTGGATTCACGCTCAAGTTCTGCTAGGTATGTCACAAGTCAGGGGACATCAATTACAAGGGACAGTCAAGGAGCATCGAGTAGCAGAGCACAAACCGGAATACGTGGTGGAATTTTACGTCTTGGCGCAAGAATAACTAATTTTGCAAGAGGAGGAAGAAAATAATTGTAATTTTTGTGGTGATAATGTAATATTTAGTTGAATTGTACTTTTATGTGATGTGAAAAATAATTGTAATATTCGTAATACTAAGTTGAATCGAGAGCTGTTTTGAAATTGTGACTATCTTGGTCCTTTGTTATTTTTGTTTTGAACAAATGGTACGCCTAAAAAAATTGAAATTTCAGTTTAGGAAAATTGGTCCGCCAATTAACAGCTTAGTATTTTTGTTAGAATTTTTCAGAGCGTATTTCCTATTTTTCTAGCGCCAAACTTTTCGAATTCAGAGCTGTTTTTTCAGTTGAAAGTGTGACTATCTTGGTCCTTTGTCATTTTTGTTTTCAACAAATGGTACGCCTAAAAATTTTGAAATTTAATTTTAGGAAAATTGGTCCGTCAATTAACAGCTTAGTATTTTTGTTAGAATTTTTCAGAGCGTATTTCCTATTTTTCTAGCGCCAATCTTTTCGAATCCGGAGCTGTTTTTTCAGTTCTAATTTTTCTCATATTTAATTATCAAAATCTTAATTATTAAAAGCAAAAAAAATAAATTAATTAATTACACATAAATTTTCATATGATTTTTTCTTATTTTTCCGTATTTTTAAAATAATTTTACAATTTATTATCTATTTTTCTAATTAATTAAGTTGTGAATAAACAAATAAAAAGACAAAAAAAATCTAATATAATTAATAAATTACATATAAATTTAAATTTTCTTTTTCCTCATTTTTTTCCGATTTTTTAAATATTTGTTCAATATTTTCTCTATTTTTTATTTAATTAACTAAATTAAAAACTAATAAACTAAATAAATAAATAATAAAATAAATAAAAAAAATTAAACTTACTGTGCGCGGAAAGGAGGCCCGGAGTAGTTAGATCGTAAACGTTAGATCGGAATAAATTAAAGTAAAATAAAATAAATTAATAATTATATTTTATATATTTAATTAATGTTTATAAATAGAAATAAAATAAAATATATTAATTTAATATTTTATCTTCAAAATATATTACTAAAATTTCATAATATATTAATTTAATATTAAAATTTCATATATTTAATTAATGTTTATGATAGAAGTACAATAAAACCATGAAAAACGACAAAATTTCCTGTTACTGCACTGTTCGGAATTCAGGATTCCGATCTAACGTTAGATCGGCATCCCAGAATCCGATCTAACGTTAGATCGGAATCCGAGAATTCGATCTAACGTTCGGAATCCAGGATTCCGATCTTACGATACTATTTATATTAAACTGATTAAATTGATATTAATTTTATTGGATTATATTATTTTAATATTATTTTTTAAAATTTCGGGAAAACGCCCCGTTTTATTGAAAGAACAGCTTTCGGCCCAAAAAACAACAAATTCTGGCCCAGTTAGTTATAAAGAGTCATTGAACCAACCAAGCCTCGATCTCTCCATTCCAGTGCAAGAGCTGTTCGGAAAGAAACCATGGCAGCTTGGAGCGGCGCGGCGGAGGGCGACCTGAAGGCGGCCGGAGCGGAGGCGCTTCCCGACGGGAGAACCGGGGTGCGATTGAAGGGGTGGCATGTAGAATCCTTCAAACGCCCCATTCTCAACTCCTCCGCTGTTCAAAAGTATCCCATTTCTCGTTTTAAGTAGATTTTTCCTTTTCTTCTTCGTTTGAATCATCAATTGGCGGAGGTTGGTTTTCTGGTTCGATCGATTACGAGATGATTTGATTTGGTCGTAGGTGTTTTATGATAGTGGAAGTTGCAAACTTGGATATGGCATTAGTTTGATGCATTATTTCAAGATCATTGTACAATTTCTACAATGATCTTATAAATTTTTCTTTACTTTTTTTATAAAGGCAGTGCCACATTCGTTTCTTACAAATTTTCCTTTAGTTTTTTGCTGCCTTCTAATTTTTCTCTAGTACTTAAATGTGGTATGGAAAGCTCTCTTCTGTTTGGTAGTAACAATGATACAGAGGTTTGGGTTCAACCTAGATTGATGGATAGTTGTTTTGTTTCAGATGGGAAGAAACACTGAACACAACACATTTGCCGGAGATGGTTTTTGGAGAAAGCTCTCTTATTCTTGTGCACAGACCAACTGGTACCAAACTTCATTTCAATGCACTGGATGCTCTCAAGGGATGGAAGGAGGAGGCATTGCCACCTGTCGAGGTCCCAGCGGCAGCTAAATGGAAATTCAGATGGTTTTCTCACACCTCTCCGTTTTAAAGTTTTTCTGATATTTGGTTTCCTAATTTATAGGTTAGCCAGAACTCTATGCAGAGTATCTTGCACTGTTATTAATAATGCATTGGCTTGGTATTTTGGTACAGTAAACCTTCGGAGCAGGTTATCCTTGACTATGACTACACATTCACTACACCTTACTGTGGCAGTCAGGCTAGAGACACTCAACAGGTGTAATTTCTATTGATTTTTTTTTTAAAAAGTAACTTTGAAAGCTACCCGTTTATTTTCATTGACAAAAATGAAACTGTAATTTTCTCATTGCTTTGTAATGTTAAAGTTCTTCTGTCATTAACTTATAGGCATAATCTGCAAAACGCCAAAACCTCATCACACATATTATGGATGAAAGACTGCTCTGTCAATATGATATCTATTCTTCTGTGACTATGATGCCCTAAATTGCCTCTCTTTCTTAACATTTTTTCTCTCTCAAGTCAACAGAATTTTGGGAAGAATAATAAAGAAAGATGTAATAATGTTGCAACACATATAGAACAGTACAATCTTTTAATGATCATATATGAATCTTCACATTGACTAGTTAGTTATTAGGGATAGTATGCAGTCTATATCCAGGTCATCTATCAACAAAGATACAACAATATATAAATGCACTGAGGCCATCTATCAACATTGCGTGTGTGATTGTTTTGGGATTTTGTGGGGTAATGCATCATAACTGTTAAGTAGGGTTTATGTGATGTGTACCAGTTAAGTAGAGCAATAAATGAAGTTTGCTTTGAATTATAAGATACTTTTTGCACAGTTCTGATGGCATTTCTATGCAGGCAAATTTAGAAGACAGTTGCCCTGGCTTGTGCTGGGAGGATACTGACAAGCAAATTAACCTAGCAGCTCTATCATCACAAACGGAACCTATACTATTTTATGATGAGGTGAAATAAATAACGATGATGATCATAGTGTATGGTAAATATAGGGGCTGTTGTTATTTTTTAACTGGTACTGTAAAACCCAATGTAGGTGGTTCTGTATGAAGATGAGTTGGCTGACAATGGAGTCTCTCTATTAACTGTTAAAGTGGTCAGTTTAAATCTCTGTTTTAATTCAACTTTATTTCTTCCTGTTCATAGAACTAATTTATTTATATTATTCTGATGTCTTGTTAATTTTCACATGTACACAGAGAGTGATGCCTAGCTGTTGGTTCCTCTTATTGCGATTCTGGGTAAACTTGATGATAAGATTTGTTTATATTTCTTTCTGTAAATAGATTCCTTCATTTTATCTCTGACTGGTGGTTTTTTATAGCTTAGAGTTGATGGTGTGCTAATGAGGTTGAGAGATACTAGAGTTTATTGTGCTTTTGATGAAAATGATGGTGAACCTGTTGTTATTCGAGAAATCAACTGGAGAGAATCACCCATCAGTGCTTTATCTGCTGTAAGTTTATCGCTTTCTTATTGGTATTTTTTTCTTCTATTGTACAATTATGAAGAAGCATCAGCTTTATCTAGCTCAGAACCTGAAGGATAAGCTAAAATTGGCTCAAGTATTTCCTGATTCTTTGTACATGAACAATTTTTCATTGAAAATTGTTCTAAGTTGTTACATTTAATCACTGTGCAGAAAGGACACCTAGCGGATCCAGCAGTCTATGGAGACGACCCTAATGCGATTAAAGAGAGGCTACCAGTTGTCATGCATAAAAATCAAAACCTAAAGATTTCCAGATAGTACTGGAATATCTTTTGGTAGTGTTCTATTGTGAAAATTATTTTTCATGTGCTTTGAATATCATAGCATGTAATACATGACTTAATGTGGTGATTTCCGTGTTTGTGAATGCTATATCTTAATTGTTTTTTAGATCTGGGCACTTAGTTACAACTTGCGCAAGTTTATACTATCAAATGATACTTTTTAAGAAGAAAAATTCATGAATCTTTCATCAATAGCAAAAAAATTTACTATACATTCTAACGTAAACAAAGAAAGTCATTATACAATCTCACCAATAGTCACCACAAGAGCATAACCCCTCGCTGAAATGGTGAAATCTACTCCTATCTCTAACAACAATTTTTCTCCTAGTAACTTTGGCGATCAATTTGAAGGCGTTATGGCAATCAACACAAACCCTAAGATTCTTCATAATTTTAATCTCAGTCCCGGGTTTAGTGCTTATTAACCCAAATGCAACTGCTAACCTCTCGCTATGTACTTCCAAAGCTTTCTCCTTCTCAGCCTCTTCCAAATCATGCAACACCAAGTCCGTGTCAGGGACATATCCGTGTGCCTTAATCACAGCATTCAACTCATCCAACATTGCATATATCTTCCTGGATTTGGGGTGACTCCTATCTCCAACTACAAATTCAAAAACCTTGTTTCCCAATTCTATGGCACTGCATCCCGGATCTTTTTGTACACCGCTTTCTTTCATCAATCGCCTCACCGAAGTCACCTTCTCCCAATTCCCCAATGCTGCATAAATATTTGACAAAAGAACATAGGTACCAGAATTGGCATACCCCTTGCTAACTACATGGTTCGCAATTTTCTCAGCCAGCGACATTTTATTATATAGTCGGCAGGAAGCAAGAAGAGAGCCCCACATGATGGCATCTGGCTCAATTCCGTTCATACCTAGAATGAGATCATAAGCCTCTTCAACAAGCCCTGCACGGCCTAGTAGATCAACCATGCATCCATAATGCTCAACTTTCGGTTCAATTTTATACTCTACCTTCATCAAACGAAAGAATCTGTATCCCTGTTCAACTAATCCTGCATGGCTACAGGCATTCAAGACCCCAATAAATGTAATATCAGTAGGCCAAAGCCCTCTGAAGCGTAACATATCAAACAACTCAAGCGCCTTTTGGCTCTGCCCATGCATTGCATAGCCAGCAATCATTGTATTCCATACCACTACGTCCTTTTCCTTCATTGTGTCGAACACCAAACAAGCATCCTCTAAATTCCCGCATTTGTAGTACATGTCGATGAGAGCATTTCCTACTTTTGTATTCAGCTGAATGCGGTTATCCTTATTTTTTATAAAAGAGTGCACCCATTTTCCTGAGCTGGAACAACCGATTTGTGCTATTGCTGACAGCACTGATAAAATTGTCACTTCATTAGGTCTAGAATCTGATTTTAGCATCTGACGAAACAAGTTAACTGCCTCATTTGGTTTCCTATACTGTGCATACCCATCCATCATGGCATTCCAACACACAGAATCTCTCTGAGAAATTTCATCAAACAGCTGACGTGCTTGTGCAAGGTCACCCTGTTTAGCATAACACGTGATCATTGCTGTTGTAGAGACAATAGGTTGCTCCGGCATTTCATCAAACAGAAAGCGTGCAGCCTCTACATCACCTCCCCGAGCATACATGTCAAGGAGAGCAGTGGCAACATAAGGCTGCGTGTGGAGCGATTGCTTAATTGCATAGCCATGTACAACCTTGCCGAAGGAAAGGCGACAAGCTTTAAGTGCAGCCGAGAGTGTATAACCTAAAAAGCATTAACACGGAGACATCAATATAACTTTACATCAAATATCCAACTAATATTCTCTACAAGTGTGAGATACAAACCATTTGGTGTAGCATCAGAGGAAAGCATCTCAGTGAAAAGCAAACGGGCAATAAAACAGAGGTCTTGGATAGCATGGGCGTGAATCGCATTGGTCCAGAAGAAAACATTGGGATCAGGGGTTCGTCTGAAGAGAATTCGACATTTGTCGGCATAGCCGAGAGAAGCGTACGACTTCTGGAGCCTGAAGTTGACTAATGTGTGATGGAGAATTTCCGACCGGAGTATGGCGGCATGTATCTCCAATAGGCGCCGTGCGGTGGTGCATTGAGAGAGGAGCAGGGAAGCTTGTTCAGGGAGGAGAGAGGAAGGCCGGAGACGGGTTGATGGGGAGAATGTGAAAGGGATGGTGGTGGTGGTGGTGTTGGTGGGGGGAGGTGAGGTGAAGAGAGCATGAGACATGGTTTTGTTTTGTTCAGAGCTTCTCTTGCCTTATCCAAGTGCCAACAAGAGAAAGATAGCTATGTTCGTCCGAAAGTTGTTTATGCGTCTGATATTATCAAGCGCCAGATGATGATTAGCGGAGTCGATTCTATTCGGTTGTCTACTTTTAAATCCGACTGATAAATTAGATCCAATTACGTTTATCTTTGCTTGATTGCCTCCGTTTCTTCGTCCAAATCGCCTCAGTTAGTGTTTAAAAAAACACGGCGTGTATCAATACGGGACCATACGGAGGTGGTACGATACGGTAAAATACGAACACAACACAGCATGGGAACTAAAACGTGGTGCGTTTTAGACGTGTCGTGTTCAATTTTGATGATATAGACTTGACACGACACGATATGCTACTTGTCCATATATGACACGATACAAAATGTAGCACGACACGGTGCGACATAATTAGGGCGACAACAAGTTTATAACGACGATTAAAAATTCTTATGTTATCGATTTTTTTAAGAATAATTACACAATTTAAATGTGTAATTTATCCATAAATATAATTATATAATTATGATTTACGAAATTCAAATGTGTTCAGACACGACATAACACAGCACATCTAAAGAAGACATGCCACAAAAACATGAGATGTGATGTGTGTTTCAAACGTGTCATATTCATCCGTTAGAATTTAGATATAACATGATACGACAAATTAAATATTTATTTAGCCTGCGTTTGGATCGTTGGAAGAAAGAAGAAGAAGAAGGAAGAAGAAAAAGAAAAAAATTATAAACAATCCAAACTATTCACAAAGTTACACACTTCCCAATACTTCTTCCCACTTCTTCCCTTCTTCTCTTCTTCCCACACATATCCAAACGCACCCTTAGACACTACAAATAATCCGACAAGATTTTTGATACAGATACTTCTCATCATATATTGAGAACACTAGTCGCCATAAATCTAAGCGCCGTACCTTGTCACCTCTGTTTATAAAACCAAACAATTCCAACTTTACAATAGAAAAAAAAAAACATTTCCAATAGAAGAATAAATTTTCGAAAGATCAATTGATTTGTTTTTTTAGCTTTTGGTTTACAACCTGTGAAAATGCAAAATCCGATGCACAACAATTTCTTTATTCTGTCTCCTAAATAATTCTTGAAGTTTATTGTGCATCATGATGCATAGGATCTTTTATGCATCATGATTTTTTTTTCATTAATATTTTTATAAATTGTAAATTTATTTGAACCAATCTAATTTACATGTTAAAATCTTGTATAAAATCAAATTATATATATATTTTTTACTATCTTTTCGATTTTCTTAAAATAAGTTATTTTTGGAATTTCTTTGGTATAATTTGTTTCCAAAATTGGACGGTTCTAAAAAAATCGAAAAATAGTAAAAAAAATTTCAACAATGTAAAATTTGGTTTCTTAAATTTCAACATGTAGATTACATTAGTTAAATTAGATTTCAAATTCTGAAGTCACCATCTTGGAAGGTCACAGCTCTGAGGTACTATTACAACTTCCAATAATTTTATTTCTTTTGCTTCTCTTTGGCCTTGCCAAGTGCCAACTACTTGCAGGGGCCGTTTCAAGTATTTTCCTCCAAATGTCGAAGTATATTCCATTAACAGCATAATAACAAGTTATATATGAAGTTGTCATACATACTGATGAATGCAAACAATACCCTGATTACACCCTCCAACCAAATTTACTTGGGAATGATTCCCAAGGCAAACCTATTTCCATCTTGTGTCTCTATGCAAACATTTTGGGCATTTGTATAAAAGGACAAGAAAAGTAGGCAATGAAGGTACATATGGTAGTTTTCTTATTCTTGAGGGGCACTAGAGGTATTGATCATTTTCTGGTTTTTACTTAATGTTCTGTAGCGATGTGCATGAGTTATTCACTTATTCCTTACATAACACCCCTGCTGTCTTTGACCTGTTCAGGTTTTTGCTTGTGCATGGAGCCCAGCTGGTTCCCTCTTAGCATCAGGGTGGGTACTGAGTCTTCTCATGGAAAAACCATGATCTCTTTTTTCAAAGAAATTTTCTTTTCTTTTCTTTTCTTTTTTTACTGTCTTTGAAATATTCTGTCAAATGTTTTTGGAAATGTGTAGGTCGGGAGACTCTACAGCTAGAATATGGACAATACCCGAAGGCCCATGTGGAGTCCAGATGCAGGCCATGTCTCTTCATTCTCCGAAATTTAAAAAAATAATATTAAAATAATATAATCCAATAAAATTAATATCAATTTAATCAGTTTAATATAAATAGTATCGTAAGATCGGAATCCTGGATTCCGAACGTTAGATCGGATTCCTGGATTCCGATCTAACGTTAGATCGGATTCTCGGATTCCGATCTAACGTTAGATCGGAATCTGGGATTCCGATCTAACATTTATATATATAAGGGGTTTCCGATCTAATTTTCGCTGCCTTCGCTCTCAGATTCCGATCTAACATTTATATATATAAGGGGTTTCCGATCTAATTTTCGCTGCCTTCGCTCTCGCTCTCGGACGCGCTTCTTCGAGAACAGTAAGTTTTTTTTTAATTATTTATTTATTTAGTTTATTAGTTTTTAATTTAGTTAATTAAATAAAAAAATAGGAAAATATTGAAAAAATATTCAAAAAATCTGAAAAAAATCAGAAAAAAATCAGAAAAAATTTGTATGTAATTTATTAATTATATTGGATATATTTTTTGTCTTTTTATTTGTTTATTCAGTACTTAATTAATTAGAAAAATAGATAATAAATTGTAAAATTATTTTAAAAATACCGAAAAATAAGAAAAATTCATATGAAAATTTATGTGTAATTAATTTATTATTTTGTTTTTTTTGCTTTTAATAATTAAGATTTTGATAATTAAATATGGGAAAAATTAGAAAAATGATAATAATTTATGGTATTAATTAAAAATGTAGGTAAAAAATTGTTTAGAAGAGAGTCAATTCCTTTCTACTCCAGGTTAGCTTTTTTATATGTTTATTTTATTATTGTTTGAATAGAAATGTTTGTGAATTGCTTGTAGATTGATTGATGGATTGTAAAATTGTGAAATGCAATGTTTGAAATGCAATGTTTGAATTATTGATTCATTGATACCTGTGAAATGGTTTGTGAAATGCAATGATTGTAAAATTTGAATGATTTATTCAAATTGGGTTGGGTTGGGTTCAAATTGGAATGAAATTGGGTTGGGTTGGGTTCAAATTGGGTTGAAATTGGATTCTAATTGGGTTCTGATTTTTTGGAAAACTCTCCCGGTACAGGGGAGATGCTGCCGAAATTTTTATAGATAATATTAATATTATTTGTTATTATTCTGTTATTGATAATATTAATATTATTTGTAATATCATTGTATGTAACAGCCATCTGGGTATACTTTACACGACTGGGACACATATTTTGATCAGCCGAGACCCAGCCAGTCTATCGTGCGGAGCAGACGGACGGAGAGTCAGCCATCCACACAGCCGCCCATCCACCCATTTACACAGCCACCCATATCCACTGGCGAGTTACCGACACCACCAGGCCCACCTCCTGGTCCATATCCAGACCCACCTACCCATTATGAGTACCAGACCCAGTACCCACCATACCAGACACAGTATCCACCTGGACCACCACCATATTCTCAGGGCGAGCCTATCTTGAGCCCGGGTGACGCTTTTTTGTCATCCATTGGAGTACATTTGGACGAGCCGTACACACCTCCAGTTCATCCATCTCCTTTCGGTCAGAGCTATGGTCCATTTGGACAGACATATGGCGGAGCCTCTTCTTCTAGTGCACCGCCTCGTCATTCCACTCCTCAGATGGCTCCTCGTCCACCACATGTCGGACTTGCTCGCGGACGAGACCCCCGTCAGCCGCCAGGTCCTCCGTATATTTGGTCCCCTAGTGAGGGGAGGTGGATCCACCGTACTGGACATATTTAGGATTTATTTGTATTTTATATTTTATTTACTTATGTATGACTTATATATTTATGAGTTCTATATTTATGACTTCTATATTTATTTGTATTTTATAATAACTAAAAACTAATTAGGACCAATCACAACGAGTACGAAACACCTAAGTACGACAAACGCTTTGAAAAATATGAAGTTTGGCGCTATCACACCTAAGTACGAGATAGTCACACTTTCAACAGCTCTAGATTCGAAAAGTTTGACGCTACAAAAATATGAAATACGCTCTGAAAAATTCTAACAAAAATACTGAGCTGTCAATTGGCGGACGAATTTTCCTAAACTTAAATTTCAAAATTTTTAGGCGTACCATTTGTTCAAAACAAAAATGACAAAGGACCAAGATAGTCACACTTTCAACTGAAAAAACAGCTCTAGATTCGAAAAGTTTGGCGCTACAAAAATATGAAATACGCTCTGAAAAAATCTAACAAAAATACTGAGCTGTCAATTGGCGGACGAATTTTCCTAAAATTAAATTTCAAAATTTTTAGGCGTACCATTTGTTCAAAACAAAAATGACAAAGGACCAAGATAGTCACACTTTGAACTGAAAAAACAGCTCTAGATTCGAAAAGTTTGGCGCTACAAAAATATGAAATACGCTCTGTAAAATTATAACAAAAATACTGAGCTGTCAATTCGCGGACGAATTTTCCTAAACTTAAATTTCAAAATTTTTAGGCGTACCATTTGTTCAAAACAAAAATGACAAAGGACCAAGATAGTCACACAATCAAATTAATAATTATATTTTAATTAAAATTGTAAAATTAAATTAATAATTTATATTATTTTGTAAATTAAATTAAAGTAGTTAAAAAAATAATAGCTCAATCAAATTATATTAACTAAATGAAATTAAATTAAATTAATTACTTCAAACAACTAAATAAGATTTTATTACATTAAATTAAGTCAAATTATTAAATAAAAGCTCTGATAAAAGCTCAAAAGTATACTGATGCCTACCTAAGCACTGCAAAAGGACAGGTGTGCTCTGATAAAAGCTCAAAAGTATACTGATGCCTACCTAAGCACTGCAAAAGGACAGGCGTGCTCTGATAAAAGCTCAAAAGTATACTGATGCCTACCTAAGCACTGCAAAAGGACAGGCGTGCTCTGATAAAAGCTCAAAAGTATACTGATGCCTACCTAAGCTATGCAAAATGACAAACGTATTCTGATAAAGTCTGAAAAAATATCACATTATATTTATTAATTTTAAATAATTGCAAGTCTAAACTGATCTATAAAATTATTCTTCCTCAGCAAAAATATGTCACACCCACTCAATCCTACTTCCTTCAACATTCACTATCATGGAGAAAGGAAATACCTCCGACAGTGAAGTGCGGGAATGGCCATCTACTCGACATGAGTACTTGCCAAATTACAAACATTCCCCTGCCAATCCAAATGAGATCGAAAAAGGAGATTATCATGCGATATGTAATAAATGTTACCGCAAATTCGACTACAATATCCATTCGCAATATGGTGGCGAGTGGCCATTATACACCCATTATCAGTGGCACATTCATGGTGGCCCAGAAAGAGACCGCAGGGAGAGATTGCGACATTACCTTACTAAACCTGAGTCGAGCAACTCTGAACTCTATAAAAAGTACTACACAGAACCTGAACCGATGCCGGAACTCAAACCGTGGAAACCAGATCCTACACCCATGATTGTTTACGAAAGCATATACGATTTTCGTGGAGACCACACAGTGAGTTGTACAAAGTGTGGTCAGATTTTCAATTTCAAAGATACCATTTTGCGTGACCACTACGATGAACACAAGAAACAAGAAGAGAGGGATGAAATTGTAAAGAGATTCAGAGTGAAAGAACAATGGTTCGAAAGGAGAAGAATGGAAGAAAAGGCCGCCGAAGAGAGCCGGAGGTTGCAACAAGAAAAAATTGGAAAAAAAATTAAGGAGAGCCTAATCAAGATCAAGAAGAGAGATGAACAACGCAAAATTGCAGTAGCTAGAATGGCTGAGATTGAGCAACAAGAAGCCGAGGCAGCTTTCTGGAACGAAGCCGCTCAATTCGCAGACAACCCGGCTGCGAATAATCAACAAGAAAATGTTGAGGCTTTTTGGAACGAAGCAGCTCAACTCGCCGACAACCATGGTGCCAGTAATCAACAAGAAATGAATGCGGAAGAAGATCAACCCTGGTGGGAGGAAATTCTGCAACATGTAGATGATCAAGATCTCTAAGTTTATTTATTACTTTGTTTTTAAGTACCCTGGTGTGTTCATTTATTTTAGTGTGCTAAATTATATTATGATTTTCATGTATTTTTCCCTTTCTTTTATTTTAGTGTGCTAATCTATATTATGGTTACAAAATTCAATTCTTCTTCTAATGGTGAACATATACATAAAACAAAGTGAACATATAAACGATCTAAGTGAACACATACAAATAAATAAGTTCTATAAAAATAAATTATTACATAAATATTATGAATTAAATGAAATAAATCTAATATTTAATTATAAGTTTATATTATAATTATTGCCATAAATAAATTATTACATAAAGTATTATGTACTTATTATGTACAATATTTAACATAATTGAAAATTTTTAATATTAAAAATAAAACCATCCATATCAAATTAATATCAAAACTTTAAATATTAAAATATTATTCATAAAATAGAATTATATTATACTAACATTCTTCAAAATATATATTTAATTAATGTTTATAATATATTAATTTAATATTAAAATTTTATATATTTAATTAATGTTTATAATAGAAGTAAAATAAAATATATTAATTTAATATCTTATCTTCAAAATATATTACTAAAATTTCATAATATATTAATTTAATATTAAAATTTCATATATTAAATTAATTTTTATAATAGAATTACAATAAAACCATGAAAAAGACAAATTTGAGCAGTTACAGCACTGTTCGGAATCCCAGATTCCGATCTAACGTTAGATCGGAATCCGAGAATCCGATCTAACGTTAGATCGGAATCCAGGAATCCGATCTAACGTTCGGAATCCAGGATTCCGATCTTACGATACTATTTATATTAAACTGATTAAATTGATATTAATTTTATTGGATTATATTATTTTTTAAAATTTCGGCTTCATTCTCGTGTGCTCAAGGCTGGCTCACTACACACTGGATACTTATTTTTTCCTCCCCAAATGATCGTACTTTTTATTATGTTGCTTCGCACATGCCAGAACAGCAAATTGATTTTATAAACGAATTAGGCTTAATGCTTTCCCCTGACAAACAAGACAGAATTAGTCATATTATTATTTCAAAATCTGTATCACCTTGCCAGATGGCATTGAGAACAATCGTTGGAATAAATATAAGAGAGACTTATTTGAGACAGCATTAAATTAAAGGGAAAATGTCACATCTTAGCAATATTATTCCGAAGTCAATAGGAGAATATTTGTGCCAAATGCAGCATGGAGTCAGGCAGTCAGGTAGTTCATTTATAAAATTTTAGCATAATTCTGTACTGCACAAATTTATCTCACCCAAAATACTGGTCTACTTGATAAATCGCTTGACAGTCACAGAATTGATCCATGTTATGATCTGCATGTCAGAACCTGGTACTGGAAGCAGAAAAGAAAATGCAAAACAAGAAATGCTAATTCTACCCTAAATCATCTAGAAAAAATAACAAATTTAACCAAATTGAAGTATTGACTTGACGATGTGACAAACAGCGGTAGTATCAAAAGTTAAGGAAAAGACCTTAAGTAAACAATACATCGAAACAAAACAATCAACGGATTTATTAAAAAATAAGTTTTCTAAATTGCTCCAAACAACTGTTATACTAGTTGTTCAGTATCAGAGTATGCACATTCAAGTACCTTGTCTGCACATTGATTCAATATCTTTTTCCTTCCTTTCCTATTGGAAAGGTACAAAAACTTCATTTACAAAATAGCACTACTACAGAGTCAATCAAGGAAAACTTGATCAAAGAAAATACTAAAGGAGAAACTGCTATATCGGACTAAAATACACTCGACAGGAGGAAAAACAATAGCTTGATGCATACCAAATAGTCATGCCATATCATGGCCAGATTCCAAAAGCTCATCAAATTTTCTAGCACTCTCTTTTATGATACCTATTAATCTCTCACACTCATCATTAATCGCCTGTGACAGGAACCTTTCCATGCTTTCAAACCAATCCTTGAGTGTCATTTTTTCATTATCAACTCTGCCTTCTTCGCTACTATTCTCTCCCTCTACACCGACATTTTCTTCTCCCTCCCCTTCTATAACCGTAGAAGAATCAGCACTGATTCTGGCCTTTTTTCCCTTTCTAAGTTTCAGAACAGCCACATGGTCAGAACCAGTACTCTCACAATCCAGATTTAACACTATATTGACATCATTTTCCTTCTCCTCTGAAACAGTAGATGCCTTGCCTAAGTTGCCTTTCCCTTTTCCCCTACCCATTCCCTTTTTCTTCACTTCAACCTCCTTTACTTCCAAAACTGAATCAACCAAACAATTAGTATCTACTTCCTTCAAAACCCTAGAGGACTTGCGCTTCCTAGGGTTTCTTGTCAGCTTGGCACCTCTGTTCTGATCTGATTCTTTGACCCCTGAGCAAATAAATTGAGAAGGATCCATAGACACCTCCTCATTCAGAACCCCTGCAGCATTCCTTCCCACAATATCCTCTCTACCTCTTTTTGTTCCCTTCAGACCCATTTCAACCCCAGAATCAGAATTTGAACCTTCCTTCTCTTCATCATTTACAGTTACAGCAGAAATTGCCCGAGCATTGTTCCTACGACCTCTTACTGGAGCTGAGACTTTAGATGGAGTCTGTTTCAGCTCTACTTCCTCCTCAGAAACCCTAGAAGAATTAGCTCTTAAATTAACCCTTAAAGAACCGCCTCTTCTAGTAACCCTCCTTCTTCCCCTTGCATCGTTCCCCTCTTCCACAACCTTTGGTGCCACAATCTTTACACCAAGCTTGGTTTTCTGGCCAATTTCAAGAACGTCCCCATCCGAGACAGGTACGGGCACAGATGCTTGGATTGGCGACCCGTTTAGGATCGTGCCATTGGAGGTGTCCAGGTCGGAAACAAACCATCTAGAATCTGAATCGGCCTGAACAAATCGGAAGCAGAGGTGGTTTTGAGATATACCTGGATCGCGCAACGCCAGATTGTTGCCCCTCATGACTCGACCGATTTGGATGGTGGAATCGGGATCACAGACAAGAATCTCGCCATTTCTGGGGCCTTGGAGCACTGTTACTTGGAGAATAGATGCTTCCATGGTAGATCGGAGAAAGAGAAACAAGAAACAAGAAACGACGGAGAGAAATGGAGGGATTTGAAAGATTTTGAAAATTTTGGGGAGGACGAAATGAGATTGAGATGTATGGATAAGGCCCACTGAGAGTTTCAAAGGAATTGTGAGGGTATAACTGTAATTTTAAAGATGATAATTGGGTATCGGTGCGGGTACCCCTTCTTCCAAAGATTTTTTTGAAATGAGATTTTTTTTTTTGAACGTCAGATTTGTGTGGTTAATTTTAAAGATGATTTTTTTTCCATTTAACAAAAAAAGGGCAGTACAAAAGGCGAATAAACTATATTTAATCAGTCAGCCTGAAGGATCAACTGAGTAAACTCAGTGCTAAACCAACCAAAAAGCCAGCTGAAAATACCATCTAAACTACCAGAAACTAAAACTGCCCTCTAGTTCTGAAGCCATCTAGGGCTAACACAGCATAGTCACAGAAGCACACAGAGAATACAGCCATACATAAAATATTCAACACAAGGCAGCGCACAAAGTAAAAAAGAACAATAAAAACAGCTAAGTAGCTGAGGCTTCTTGAAATCTACAGGCTATCATCAGCATTGGAGACATGCCCTTCACTTGTGTTGCTGCTTGAAATAGCTGCATGACGTCAGGTGTAATATTGTTGGTGGAAGAAAAGATTATTTCTTAACCTCAGTTATCCAAACAAGAAAAAAGATAAGGAAACAAAAGAGGCAAAAAAAAAAAAAAAACAATGCCTTTCAGTGGCAGACACCTGTCGCAAAAGAGCTTTAAACAACTTAAGACGCCTTAAATAGGCAATAGTTAACAAGGTTCAGGATACAACAGATAATAGCTAGCAACCTATGGTTAGCTATACTTCAGTGAAGATTTACAACACATCTAAACCATAATCTTAGCTCTATCCGGAGAATAAATACTAAGCTACCAAAGAACTTACAGGTTAAAACTATAAACTAAACTAACATATTGCCATAGATCAATGAATCGGGCTTACTTCCTGAAATCCATCACACAAACGGTGTTATTTGAGAAACATGCGGCAAGCTTATCGCCCTCCTTGTTCCAGCAAACTTCAAAAATGCCGCCGCCACCTCTGTATGTCCTCAAGATTTTCCCCTCTTTCGCAGACCATATATGAAGGCACTGATCAAGGGACCCACTTGCCAGGTATTCTCCATTTGGGCTAAATGCAACAGAATAAACTGGTTGCCTACAATTAAATTATGACAAATAAGGATAAATGATCTTCTAAAAATGTTTTATGGATGGATATAGCAAGTAAGTGTATAATACTTGTGGCCAGCCAGGCTATGGAGAAGGCGCCCTTGATCTATGTCCCAAAGCTTAATGGTTGAATCAAAGGAAGCACTGTAAAGTTGTCACATGCACAATTAGCTATAAGCAAATAAATGAGGTATAGACATAGTGTGAAGAAGGTTAAAACAATACTAGAACAACAATTTCACTTGCCTGGCCAAAATCAACTGTTGATTAGGATTGCTTGTGCCCATCCCAGTGGGGCTCCATCTTATAGTGTATATTTCCTGGTGATAAATAAATATATATATTTGTTTATGGACACTTTAAAAAGGCATTGCAGCAGAGCAGAGTAACCATTAATTCTTCTTAACAAACCTTGATATGGTCCTTGAAATCATATACAAACTTGTCCTGTTTTAAGCTCCATATCTGCATTGAATCATGGGCATATTAAGTTTACACAAATAAAAAGAATAAAACATTAACATGACAATTACCTGGTAGTGGTGACCTAAGAATGATACCCGGATATGCACACAAGGCTACCGCAACTGTATCTGAAGCATATCTGTTATGTATTCATGTACAGTTTGTGTATGACACGTATCAGATATGCCATCTAATATCATACTGTTTACAATTAAAAGACTGAGTGATTCTGCCAAAACGTATGTTTATATAGTTTATCTAATCATTAGCCAGCCCAAGAGTTTTACATGGGAAACTTCCTAAGTGTTTTACAAGGACACGGAGTGGAGATATTAATATAAGAATGGTTCTGCAGCTTGTTCTCACAGGAGCTATGTGGGACTATTAAGATGCACAGAGCGTCCCTGTTACCATTTCAACCCCTCATATTTCATCATCCTTTTACCGTTACTATCATAATTAAAAGACAAGAAACACATCTCTCCTTTATGGCTTTATCCCAATTGTCGTGAATCACACATGACAAAAGAACAAGTGGTCCCAGTAAGGTCCACCAATATTGGTTAAAAATTTAAAACTGAGGCTCTACAATTGAAACCTAAGAATTTTTATATATTTGTGGCTTCTACATAATTAGCATTCTGCCAATTAATATGTTCAGTTTAATTTCACAATTTATTTGCTTCAAAATTTAATTGTCTAATTTTCACTTCAATTAATTCAGTAAATTGATACAAATGTACATTTTATTCATTTATTTAAAATAGATCATTCAATCTTTACATGTTTTAAAATTGTATATTTTATGGTTTAAACTTTGGCAAATTTACTATATTTTTTTAACAAGAATAGTATTTTCCACGTAAAAAGTAGTAATAAATATCATGTGCAAAACGAATATATCATAATCATAAAATTTTAAAAAAAAATGGAGTATTGTTGTATCCGCATGTGGTCTAGTAGCTCAGGTGGTAAGAGCACCGGGCTGACTTCTAAGAGGTCCCGGGTTCAAGCCTGCATGCTTGCGATAGGCTTGGCGAGTAAGCGCAAAAACCCAGCCATATATACAAGAAATGACCAGACTTTAGCCTACCCCAACTTGTTTGGGACAAAAGGCTTAGTTGCAGTATTGCGGTATCCATATCATATCATATACAATACTCGTATCTATGCCCATGCAACATAGATGATATCAATACCTTTGCTGTGCCATCGTCTGAGCATGAAGCCAACAAATTGCCGGTGGGGTCCCACTTGATAGCATTTACTTCACCCTGAAAAGAAAAATTAAACAAACAATCCTAAAAAGTCACATTGCAAAGTTTTTGTAGAGTCTAGACAAAGTTAGTACATATAATAATGATTCAAAAAGCAAACCTGATGGCCATAGAAGGCCTTGATTGGTCGAGTTTCCCCGACTTTGCATACATATATCATGTGATCAGTTGAGCATGTAGCAAAAGTATTGTTGTTCCTCCAATCAACATCAAGTGCAGGAGCTGAAAAAAGGAAAGCCAATTAAGTTTTAGAATATATTTACTTAGCAAGAGAATATGGAAGGGGCATTGACATGTCAACTGTCATTCATAATATCACAAAAAGCCCAGAAGATTAATCAATATCATAGACCCCCTACAAAACTTGCTTTCAGCCAGTACTTGAGGACAAACTTTAAAAGGAGTATCCCTTTGTGAAAACAAAAACTTAATTTTTCTGTTACAGTTTGCTTTGTGTGATTGTTTTAACATGGTAATAAACAAAGTTAGTACAATAGTCCATAATGTGTGTTTCTGATACAACCAAGGCTGTTACCAATGACTAAGCAGGCCAGATTGCTAGCATGTGCAGCAAAACTTTATATAGGGCACTGATTAAGGTTTTGATGTTGTAATTATGTTTCCGAAGGTGAGATTACATGTACCTCCTGGAGTGTGTGTGTGTGCATCTGTGGGCTGACGATAGTTTGGAAAAGTCATTTAAGAACAAAGGACAGGCGGTAAAGGTTTTAGGTAATTATCCCAATGCTAAGAAGTTGTATCATCTCATCTTGCAAGTGTATGAATGATATATTGTGGTATTGGTGAGGCAAAGGTGAGGCTTTATCTAAAGAGTTCATACCTGAATGGAACTCAAACTGTTGCCTGCACTCCCAAGTCTTTGTATCCCACACTATGGCAGTTTTATCAACACTTCCACTCAGAAGGAGATCACCCTTTTTGTTCCATTTCAGAGAGAATATTGGTCCCTTGTGCTTTATCAGAGTATTCTTCAATTCTCCTGCCATTTTGTTAATTTATATACAAGTTTATTTCAATTTTTTTCTTTTAACATTAGCAAGACCCACCAAGTTTTGCATTATTCTTTTTCAGGTGTGCAGCATACAAATTAGAGAGCACGTTCAAGTTTTAGGAATTCCATAAACTGAAGTTCTTTTATTCAAAGTGGACAGCAGAGCATACCTATGTTCTCGCATTTCCAAGAATATTTGTTTTAGATTCCATGGATGTAATTTTTTATTCTGGCATATAAAGAAAATGACAAGAGAAACGTGACAAAAGGTATCTTAAAGAGACTCATAATTTTATTTAGGAATTCCAAAATCAGAAGTTATTTTATTCTTAGTGAATCGCAGATAATATCTTATCAATTTCAAAAATATTTGTTATGGGATACCATGGATGTACCGTTTGATTTTTGGAATTACCCAATAAGAATTACTTGAGATGACAATATGGATATCTTTGAAGTGTGTTAACTTACCATCCCTGCCCCAAATTCGAGCTTGACCATCATATGAACCAGTAGCAAGCAAAGTACCTTCAACCTACAGTAACACATGCATGTGTATAAAGTCCACATATTTATAGCTTCCGAAGTTATTTATATACATTTTAAATGCAGCAGACCTTAATTAGAGTGATCCACATCCATATCCGTGCAAATGCATATGCAGGTATTGATGGTCTGATGCTGATATGGACATGGATATCTATCAGATATGATTTAATATAAATATATGGGTATGAAGAGTTTTGCTATGGTGAGTCGCGCTCAAAAACTCCTAGATGTGGCTCAAAATGACTGATCCAAACTGTCCAATACGATCTCCCTATTGAAATCTCCATGCAGACCAAATTTAATATTTTTTAAAAATTTTTAAGTATTTTTTTCGGATTTTTAAAAACTGCTATTTTTTAACGGTTCAGAACTAATTAGATTAACAATTTTCTAAAATTTCAAAAAATACTTAAAAAAATCGAAAAAAATATAAAATTTGTTCGGCATGAAGATTTCAATAGGAAAATCGTATTAGACGGTTGGATCAGTCATTTTGAACCAGATCTAGGAGTTCTGAGCAGGACTCACGGACCCTCTGTGAGTCACGACTCACCATAGCAAAACTCTGGGTATGAATATAGATAGTATAATCCATAAAATGCAAATACGAATACAGACCTCTGAAACAGTATACAGCCTCAGGATGAGATTTCTGATGGAAGGGAAAGGAAGGTAACGGGAGAAATTAGAAAGGTGGGCTGACCAAAGTTGGTTACTCGCTCCAGGAAGAAAGGTAGAACAAGGAACAGAAGAAGAGGTAACACTAGAGAGAAATTTGTGAAGGGTTTACTCTATAGCTGTACCCTCCAATTTGGAAGGTAAACGTCTCCGGGCTCCCCTTCCCTCTCTCTCCTTTCCTTTCCTTTAATGAAAGGTTCCTGGAGCACAGCTTGAGAGTTCAAAACAGGATAGAATACTAATGCCAATGCTCAGAAAATGGATTGTAATATGGATATCCTCAAACTGACTATATCTAAAACAGTACCGACAAAAAATAAGCATGAACAGACTATATATGAAATGGTGTCAACAACATAAATATGTACATGGACATGCTTTGCTACTACCTACTCAGTTCTCACACCTACATGTCTAAGATAATGAAACAAGGAAAGAAGAGAAAAAGGATAGTGAGAGTGACAATTACATTCCAATCAAGGGTAGTGACATCCTTGCTCTTCTCATTGACACGCCCTTTGAAATGCTTGAGCACATGAGAATGAAGAGACATGGCCTGCATCTGGACTCCACATGGGCCTTCGGGTATTGTCCATATTCTAGCTGTAGAGTCTCCCGACCTACACATTACCAAAAACATTTGACAGAATATTTCAAAGACAGTAAAAAAAAATTATTTAAAAAAAGAAAATTTCTTTGAAAAAAGAAAGCATGTTTTTTCCATGAGAAGACTCAGTACCCACCCTGATGCTAAGAGGGAACCAGCTGGGCTCCATGCACAAGCAAAAACCTGAACAGGTCAAAGACAGCAGGGGTATTATGTAAGGAATAACTCATGCACATCGCTACAGAACATTAAGTAAAAACCAGAAAATGATCAATACCTCCAGTGCCCCTCAAGAATAAGAAAACTACCATATGTACCTTCATTGCCTACTTTTCTTGTCCTTTTATACAAATGCCCAAAATGTTTGCATAGAGAAAAAACAGGATGGAAATAGGTTTGCCTTGGGAATCATTCCCAAGTAAATTAAGTTGGAGGGGTAATCAGGTTCTTGTTTGCATTCATCAGTATGTATGACGACTTCATATATAACTTGTTATTATGCTGTTAATGGAATATACATTGACATTTGGAGGAAAACACTTGAAACAGCCCCTGTAATTGGTTGGCACTTGGCAAAGCCAAAGAGAAGGAAAAGAAATAAAATTATTGAATGTAATAGTACCTCAGAGCTGTGACCTTCCAAGATGGTGACTTCAGAATTTGAAATCTCAGAAGGCGGCTGAGTAGCATCCATTGGTTCAACCCCTGAAAAATAGTGAATTTAGGCTATTATATTACATACTAGCAGACACAAAAGCAAGGATAGGACTAAAGGGGACCTGACTAGCTACCGAGACATACCTGCAGAGTCGGTACCAAGAAAGAAACGACGCTTCTTTTGTGACTTGCCTAATGGAGAAGAATCAATTTCAAATATAACTAGTGATCAGAGTTTAATAAAAAGGTGGGTTTAGCATTTTAAGAATATGCAGTTTTAAATTCTATAGGCCAAGTCTTAAAATTTTGTGGCCTCATGAAATTGCATTTGTTGTAAATGTTACTGATAAAACCTTTTTTTAAATATGAAATAAGCAAACACGCTCAAGTTTTGTTGTGCTAAGTTTGTCAACTGTGCCCCTGAGAGAACTCTTATTATACACAACAATTGCAAGCAATGCTTTTTCCATTCAGTATTGCATCCGCAAACAAGTTGCTTAACTAAATGACACTGCAATATTGCGTACATTTACTAACGCAACGACAGTTTCACTTTTCACTACGGTTATTTATAAAGTTCATGCTTGTTAATTTCAAGCCTGCATAGCGCATGAATGGTGAGGAGAAGTTGAAGAACACGTATATATATGTTTTACCTGAACCTGATCTATCTTCACTCTGCCTTGCTTTATCAGAAAAATCCAAATGCTGCTTCTCCTTCTCTTTATCTCTCTCCTCCCTCTCCCTGTCCCTCTCCCTCACATGATCTCTATCTCTCTCATGCTTGTCTCTCTCCTTCTCGCCCCCAGCATGTCTTTCCTGCTCCCCGACGCCTTCTTTACCTTTCCCTTTCTCTTTTTCCTTCTCACCTTCCATTTTATCTCTCTTTCTCTTCTTTATGATCTCTTGTAGCTCATCCACTCCATTTGAGATAAGTTCCAGGGGTTGTAAAAGAGAAAAATCCTCTTCTTCAGTTTCTCCCTTAAAGACAAAGAGATAAATTCAGGTCTTGGAGTAAAAGGGAGGGATAGGCTGAGCAAATTGGAGAAAACACCTTAATTATAAGTAAGTCTTTATTTAATACAGATTCTCAGCTACCATTTGGTTAGACTTTCGTATACTAGCAATCATTCTTAAAATGGAAAAAAATGTTTGCAGTTTATTTTCTTTCTCTAAACGCCCTAAGGCAAACTTATGATAGCTTATTCTACAGAGAGAATTAAGCAATTAACAATGATCCAATCTATTTTAGTGGATGAGCAATACAAACAATTCCTGCATATTTCCCAACAAATTCCGAGCCAATAGCTAAATAAAGGTTCACAAGACTCACATCGCTCAAGTTAGCTTCCATTTCAATGTACTGGAGCCCTTTTTGAACAATAGTGATAAGTGCACCAGTTGGCACCAAATTCCCATCGATTTCACTGTTATTAAGCCCCGCTTCATACCCCATGGAAAAGGCTGTGTGAGTAAAACCTAAAATTCCAAAGGAAAGAACACAAAATACAACCTTATACAACTATATATAATACCACATATAAGTGCTAGTTAACTAAACCACATTTTAGGGTTTTCCACCAAAACCTCTACTTCCAATCAAGTCTAAGTTCTAATTCACAGAACCACATTTTTAGGGTTTCCACCAAGGATTTTGGTCCCAATTAGGTTTCAAGAGCTAATTAACAAAACCAATTTATAATTTCCACCAAGAATTCTAATCCTAGTCAGGTTCTAAGTGCTAATTAACAGAACTACATTACAAAAAATTTCGCCTAGACCACTAATCCCAAATAGCTATACTCAAGATAAATCAATAAAACTAAGAGAAAATAAACCAAAAACAAATTTGTAAGAGCAGGAGCAGGAAAGGGGAACAAGACCTGATTCCTGGAGGTAGCGAAAGACGAGGAAGTTGAGCTCGGCGGAGGTGATATTTGATTTCGACATGATTGAGCGGCTCGAATTGCAAATGGAAGTTCTCCTTTGGCAGAGAGAGAGAGAGAGAGATTTCAGTTTCCGCTCACTGTAATGGAAGAATATAAGAGAGAATAAATTGAAGGTTTAAAGTGAAAAAGATGAAGATTCCTTCGCTCGTCTAAATTGTATAGATAGAAACAGCGCTGTGACTGTGAGATTATTAGTGCACTTCCAGCCGTACGATCTTTAATCCGATTTGAGATTGTCTGATCTACGACGTAGAATTTCAAGGGCACCTAAATCAGCGCTAATTAGTATCCTCTGCGTGTTTTTCTTAAACACGCACCTGCGTGTCTTCTTATCCTGGACGTCGGATTTAATCTCAACGGGTAAGTTTGTACGGAAGCATGAATCTCGACGGGGCTGTATTAATCACGGGACATTCATTAGTGATCGGACGGTCTGTGTTTAGACACGCACCTGCGAGGCTGCGTGTCCACGCAGAGGATTTCGATTCGCGGCGCTAGGTTTTTACGGAAAGCGAAAACCGCGGTTAGCACTTAGCAATCTTCATTTTGGGCCTTGAAGATTATATGGGCTGTCAGATAAGGAGCTGCGCAATGTTTTATATATTTAGTAGGACTGACAATGAGTCGAACTCGAGCGAGCTAACCTTAGCTCAAGCTTGATTTGAAATTAATTCGACTTTTGTCGAATCGAATCGAGTTTCTTAACGAGCTCGTCGAGCTAAATTATAGTACTTTTTATATATATTTTCAAGCAACTAATATAAAAATTAATTAATATTTATCAATTTTAATATTATTTTATTCATAAACTAGTATTTTATTCATTTTATAATAATATTTTAAATAAAAATAGTATTTATATGTAATAAATAAATATATTATACATCAAATTATGTACTAATATATATAAATTAGTTAACAAAATTATATTTCGAGCCAATTTCGAGTTAATTTCGAGCGAGTCGAATTTTGCTTCGAGCCCAAATGTATCGAGGCAATGTCGAATTGAATCGAATTTTTCTCGAGCGAGCCAAGAGCCACGAGCTTTTTTTGCCACCCCTAATATTTAGGAAATTGATTAGTTTCATCGCACTAATTACCATCTGCGTCATCGCACTGCACAGCGCCTCACCGAAGGTCCATCACTCAGTGCACTTTCATCATATCTAAATGTTCGATTTAATAAATGCAAATATTATGTTATTTAAGTATAAATGTTAAGTTAAAGGTAACAAAAAAATATAAATGTTATGAGCAAAAATGTTTATTTTATTAAGTATAGATGTTTAGTTTAGTAAGTACAAATATTCAACTTAATAAGTACAAATGTTATGTTAATTGAGTATAAATGTTCAGTTAGTTGCAACAGAAAATATAAATGTTATGAGCAAAAATGTTTATTTTATTGACTATAAATGTTTAGTTTAGTAAGTATGAATGTTCAACTTAATAAGTACAAATGTTATGTTAATTGAGTATAAATGTTCAGTTAGTTGCAACAGAAAATATAAATGTTATGAGCAAAAATGTTTATTTTATTAACTATAGGTTTAGTTTAGTAAGTATGAATGTTCAGTTTAATAAGTACAAATTCTCTGTTATTTAAATATAAATGTTTAGTTAGTTGCAACAAGAAATATAATTGTTATAAGAAAAAACCAAGCGAAGGGGTCACGAACCGGACAAAAAACACATGAAAAAATTAGAAGGGGCTATGAACCGATCTGGTTCAAATTAAATTTTTTTCGACTCTACTTCTGCCTCCTAGCGCACCTCTTGACCCATGCGCAATTCTGACGCATTTAACTGAACATTTCTTATTATTAAACTGAACATTTTTAACATACAGCAGCAATGGTTTATTTAGCGATGACAATTATAATAGCTGATATATTTATATGGGCTGCGAAGCTGATAAGTGACATCCCAGCTGGGCCTGTCCATGTTGACACGTTTAAACGTTTCACTTAGTCCAGTGAAACGTTAAACATAGCCTAATATTCTTACATTTGGACCGGTAAAACGTAAGTGAAAATAGGCCAACTCATTTCATTTAAACGTTTTAACGTTTTCTCAATTAATTTTTTGTTGTTTAAACAGGTGAAACGTTAAACGGAAATAAAAAATACTTACGTTTATTAAGTGAAACTTTAAACGTTACGAAAAAAAAATTTACGCCTCTTAAACGACACATTGAACGTAAGAGACTATTTACGTTAACAAAATAAACGGGTCTAATCCCAGCGAGCCGGCGCGGGCATCACACGACTGATGCATAAAAAAACTTCATCCACGATTATAATTTGAATTGGAAAAAAAAAAATGGTATCGATCCATAGTCTGCACGCTTTCTTAAGTTTTATAAATAAATGCATTTCCAAAGTTAAATTAAAAAAATACATATATTGATAAGGGAAATTAATTTGACAATCAATCAGCCGACAAATTTCCATCGAGAATTTTTTTTTAAGATAAATTGAGAGCCATCCAACTTATTTTTAAATTAAATATCTATGAAAAACTTCTCCAGTCAGATTTTGAACCTGCGACCTTTCACTTAAAGTGTCTATCGAGAATTTTTGAAAATATATAACAAAATTATAGACATTTTCTTCAAATTCAAATATGTTATATATTTAATCGAGTGAACTCAAATCTATTTTAATCACAATCATGTAAAAATATTCATTTTTAAATTTTCTATGGACCCTTAATCGTTTTCAAATTGTACTAAGTTTGATATACATCATATCCGGTCTATTAATTAAATTTTCATCTTTTTTTATTTTCATATTTTTTTTAATCGAATAACAATTTTCAAATAAGTCTACAACGATATAAATATTTCTTCAAAAAATATTCCAAACACCATTTTGTCTTAAACATAGACATATTTATCACAATAACTTTTTCTTTTTTTTTTTTTTATGCTCGTGTTGTTGTTGGAATGTTGTTGGAAGGACAGTAAGTCCTCTTAAAAAATTCGATGATAGCCCTGCGTTCTGCAAGTATTTTTTTTCTCACAGCGGTCCAACTTAATCTTGACGGATAAATTTTTACGGACCTCACAAACTTCAATATATTAATCACTAGATATTCATCATTAAAAAATTGGACAAAAACCCGCAAAGGATCTCGTTCCCTGCGTCGAGACTCCTACAAGAGATCAGCGAATCTATCTTTTCAAAAGTGACAATTGCTAGGAAAAAAGTAGCCTACTAAATTGGCTGTTAACGAGGCTTTCTTTATGAATAGATAATTGCTTAAAAATGTCAATCGAATGAGATTAATATCTTTTATATTAATAATTTTTTTCAACATCTTCGACTGTATTTGAGATGACGCTATTTTCAGCGTCAAAATTTTCAGGGCAATAGGACACGACACGCTTCACATGAGGTTTTTTGTTTTTTTTTTTTTTGAGAAAACGCTTGACATGAGTTAAACAGGAAATCAATCAATATTCAAACTTTAAATCCGATTTTTCAAACATAAACAATCGAGTTAAGTTGCTTTCTATTCAATCTATGTATTGAGTTTTTAAAACCAAATTTTATATATTTAAAAATCAATATTTTTTTTCAAGAAGACGAATATCAATGGTTTAAAAAATTTTAAATTGTATAATAAAATTGATTTTTCTATCAAGAATTAATTAAAAATTCTTCAAATTGTTAAATTGATTGGCTCAGATCAACCATTCATCTCGAAATCAAAATTTAAAATTGTAATCAGATCATAGTATGCATAATATATTAGTCACGCTATATAATTTGCATATCTTGTAATTTATATTAATATTTTTGTCAGTAAAAATTTTTGTCAAACAATTTACCAAGATAGTAAAGAACCGTTGCCATCATAATTTCTTGTTTTTATTCAGTTTACCCGCAAATTAACGAATTACAGAGACATTTGGTCACAACTCACAACATCACAGCCACCAGCAATCGCTTTCTAATCTAACAATAATTACATAACTTAGGCAAGCAGACCGTTTATTCCCATCAATAGAGTAATACTTATTTCATGAAATGTTCTTGTCTATAACAAATTGTTTTTAAATATAGCTGTAGACTAGGGCCCAGTGCTCGATTATAATTTTCCCAGTTTCAAAATGCAGAATCATAGTCTGCGAATAAGCCATTTTTCTTGCTCAAAGATGTCACTTTCACAAACCCACAAACATGAAACAAGTTGCACAACGATATTGTCTTTAAATTAGATTTAGATTAGATTAGAACTGCCAATCAAGGCGGAACCAGTATAAAAAAACAAAGTAAACAGAAGAAAAACAAGTCATGTTTCCTTCTCCAAAACCCAAATTATGTCACGGCTCCCCAAATTGCTCCTTGCTTGTACCTTTTACCATAGGCTCCGTTTGGATAGGTGTGGGAAAAAGGGAAGAAAAGAAGAATTGAGAAAAAGTATTGGGAAGTGTGTAACTTTGTGAAGAGTTTGGATTGTTTATAATTTTTTTTCTTCCTTCTTCCTTCTTCCTATATCTAAACGCAGCCATAAAGATTGCTTGCCACACAGTGTAGTTATTGCTAATTCTTTTTCCCCATTTGATGACTAGCTTAAAAATGGAGATATGCATCCAGATATTCAGCAAGACGCGTTTAAATTAAATTTTAGCTGTGTCCAATTACATAAATTTTCCTCTCCACAATAACAAACCTAATATAATTTTGTAACTTTTATCAACCATGATGGCCTTTGTATCCAGCATTATAATTTTTCTTTTTTTAAAAAAAAAAACTGATAATCCGAATTTTGTTACTTTAGTCACCACCGAGATCAAAGCGAAATAGATATTCCAAGTCACTCCTCGCCACTCTCCAAGTCTCCATACATAAAGAAGTGATAGAATAATGGTACGAATGGATATTGTGCAGATAAGCTTATCATGCTTTGAAAGATTCTTTCATTCCTGATATTCTAAATACACAACAAACCTCACAGCAAGGTAAAATCTTCGTGTTAGAATATACTTGAAATAAAAGGGGAAGTGTTTAATCGATTTGATTAATCTTTCGATTAGTCAGAGTTATTCTCATATATTTTAATTATAGTTTTTTTTAATCAAATGATATTAAAACCGATAAAACAGGAAAACAAAATTTTCAAAATGATGAATACGTCTTTAGTTTCTATTAAATAGATAGAAGACATTAGTATGACGCTGCAATTAACACTATCCTTACAAACCTGAAAGGTTGAAACCAGGCGCTTTTAAGTAACGATATTAGAAGTTTAAAACCAGTCTACCAACATCGGAATAATGGTATCATTATTGAAATATATTTTAGTACAACGCTGTGCCCACATTGTCATCGAGTCATAAAACAAACACATAGTACGGTGTCCTGTCTATTCCATTTCCACACGAGTCAAACATGTGGTCCTACCAAACCTTAAAATAGGTTCATTAATTGACTTAATTAATTACTTCATTTGTTTGGCAAAACCAAGTAGACCCACCAACCAATTTGCAATTAATACAAATGCAGCCCCAAAGTTAAATACGCAAAGCATGTTTCGAGAATGGCACAAGGATACAAATATTTGCCCCCAACTTTCCATTGATTGATGATACACAAAAGAAAGGTTAATGCTAGCTTTAATTTGCATGCACTTTTCTACTACCTTGCCTATATTTACGGATTGTAAATTACATCATAACAAATTTATGAAACCTCCCCTCGAGTTTAACACAAGGAAGGTTCCAAAATAATTCCTTCTAGTTATACTTTTTGCTCCCCATAAGTTCCTCATATTTTTCTTTTTTTTTTCTTTGAAACTCACAAAAACCAGCTTTTAATGATCAGAGGAGAAAGAAGAAGGGTTGTGCTTTCCGACAGATGGGGACCACAGATCGGCGCCATTACCATTGGCCACATGCTCGGTGCATGAGACCGGGACTAGGCAGAGACCTCTACTCCTTAAATCACTTCTCACTCCAGATCCCTCCTGTTAAGTTAAAACAGAAGTAAAAGATATTGCTAAGATATGAAACAAGACAAATCTATTGAAAGAGAGAGAGAAACAGTGTAGAGCTCTATACATGTAAAGTTGTAGAAGATGGCAGGCGTTGCAGGTACGGCGAGCTAAGGACCTGGAAAGAACAGAGACATGTCCATTTAATTTTAAAGATATAGAGAGAGAAAGATGCGTTGTAGATTCCTTTGGAAAGAAAAAAAGATGCATTGAACTATTGAAGAAGGAGAGAAAAAAGATGGGTTAATTTGCTTACCTGGACTTGGTCATGTAAAAAGCGGATGTAGCCAAGAGCTTCATGCAGAACTGAGGCCGTGTCAGACTGGCATACACACATTTTTGTAACAGTCAAAGTCAAAACCATTTCCTACCAACAGTCTTCATTTATTGTTCTCATTTATCAATATATTGTTTCTCATTGATCTATGCAGTATGCACAAGTACTCTGATCACTTTTTTCTCTGTTGCATTTGAATTTTGATCTTTGTATCAAAGGTTAGTTTACACTAACACCCAACATCATTAACTAATTGTAACAGAGTGGAGGGTGGTAACTGGAAAGTAGCAAATGTATAAAATTAAAACATTCACAATTGCTATGTATTATAATAAAAAAATTATGAATCTTGCAATATCCTTGCCTCAGCAAAGACAACAAGGTATCAAAAACAATTACGCTGAAAAACACATGGATAAAGCATGTATATAATTGGATTTATAAGCATGTGCTATCATCACTGTTGAATATTAAATTAACAGTGATATAGTACAACAGACAGAATCATGAAGAGCTTTTGGCATTAAATGTAAATATTTGGTGAGAGTGTTGCAATTTTACCTTTCCAAAAGGAGAAACGAGCTGCTGCAGCGCCATGATTCGCTCCCCCAACTTCTCCTTTCTTACCTAATCCCCCACATTTAATTAAACAAACATGTCAATAGATTCTCTTAAAAGAACTTAATTGTTGACTGAGGGGATAAAAGTAATTAACTTCAACCCGACCTTGATTGTGCCACCTGGAGAAACACCTCCTCCAATCTTTGCTTTTTTATTGTTACCCACACTGGTTGCTTCTGTTTTTCTTCCTCCATTCGCTTGCTTTTTCTGTTACATTAACATTAATTTGTCTATAACTAAATAAGCATAGAAGCAAGCATACTTTATGAAATTGCAACTTAGTTTATGCATTTGGTCGACTACATAAAAACTCAATTAAGTAATTACATCCATCTATACTCTAAAATTAAAAAACTTGAATCATGTAAGAAGGAAAACAAAACTTCAATTGTATATAGCTACTTAAAAACTCTAAGCAATTACATCCATCTACGCATGCAAACAAAGTCCAATTTCACAATAAAGATTGAAACCCAACACAAACCAAGCGAGAGTAACCAAAATCAAATTTAGTAAACTTGTTAAAAGGAAGTAATATTGCATTTTTCAACCGAAATTGACAACATAATTAAATTTCTATAATATTGAATCGGTGCAATTTATCCAAACTAAGTTGAAAACAGGGACAAAGGAAATCATTTTCAAAACAAAAAAAGGACAAGTGAAGTTTCTTTTTTTTTTAGAAGAAAATAAAGCCACACCTTGGGTTGCTTAGAGCTAGAACTATTGGTCAACACTGAATTAGTGGCAGCAGTGGAGGTAGGAGAAGAAGAAAGAGATGACACAGAAGAGCTTTCACTGGACATCTGTTGCACAGTAGTACCAGCACCGGTACCGGTACGGGTGACACCTTCCTGATATATCAGAGGCAACCCTAGAGGCTCATAGAAACCACCAAACCCTAGAAATCTAGAAGAAAACCCAAGAATCTCCTCTTCATTTCCTTCTTCCATTCCACGCTTCAACATTTCCAAGTAACTATAGCTTCCTTCTCCCTGTACAACCCCTTTATCATCCATGAAAAAGGGAGAACCGCGCCAAATTGCAAAAAGATAAAAAGGGTGGTGTTGAGAGGGAAAAGTTGATGTCAGGACTCAGGAGAGAGCAGCGTTAACTCACGTCAAAGATGCAACGACAGCGCCTTTTTCTTTCACACGAGCAGAGAAGAGTGTTATTAAGAGCTGAGTAGAGAGAGAGAGAGTAAGAGCTGGGTCTTTTTCAAGGATGTATTTAAAACATTTTAAGGGTTGTCACTGTACGGTTTGCTTGACCTTTGTTTTTGTTTTGTTTACTTTTCTTTGAATAGACTTTTGTTCTCGTTTCTTTGGCCTTGCCTTCCCTGCCTCCCTGGGACCCGAGTGGAACAATCGGACGGTGGAGGTTTGTAGCAGAAACACGGTCCAAACATTTAATGAACCTATTGTACTCGTGATTTTTTATTAAATATAAAAACATAGGACCAAAATGTCAAATTTATTAGACATAATATAACACTATAAATTTTCAAACAATAATCATGTTTTTTTTATTTGGTATTTTTATATTTTTGAAAAATTATTTGTATCTGAAATTTCACTAAATAGAATTTGCATAATCAACTATGTTCAATAGATAATTTTTAGGTTCTTTACTTTAACAAATTGCTTAAATCCATGTAACATGGTATGAAACTTGAGTGAATTATTAGATAAATTGATATTATTTTAAATTTGCCAAATCAAAAGTCATCTAGAACAAATCTATTTGTTTCGGGTAAATATGAAGTCCTTCAATTCATTTAAATATAAAAAACATCAACTTTTAATACGATTAGAAAAAAAGAAATTGCATTGCTATAGACAATAAAAGAAGACAGCATAAAGATGATTGACAAAAATCTTATGAAAAGTAACTAATTAATTTTGATACTTCTATACTTGTTGTCACTTGATAGTTGATACCATCATACAATTAATGTTGTTGGACTTCTCAATTCAAACACAATACAATGATTTAATGTTATGTACATAAATTAAAAGCAGAATAAGTATCAGTATACAACTTAAGAATAATTTTCAATGATAAATACAGTTACATTATATTTTAAATTTTTAATGAGTAACATAGAACCACCCTCAATCAATGGCCCGTATTAAATAAATATGACGAGTCCAGCTTCCATCTCTCGTCGACTTACCGAGTCGGGCTTTTAACCTTTATTCGGATTCGGATCTCAACCCGCTAACATAGGGTTAGGCGCGACTCCGGTCAAAAAACCGCCAAACGAGGCCCATAGAAGGCAAACCGTGCCGAAGTTGTCTTATATCGTATGTAGATTAACTGTACATAGATTACCCCGTGTTCCTTCTTTAATTTATTGTCAAGGTTGTCTTTTATCCGGTCTCCAGAGCTTAGAAGATGTCCGAGTTCAGAACGGATACTTCCTCTCCCCATTTTTTAATAATAGCCATCATTAAAATAAACAAAAATTCATTACTAAAACTAAAAGAAGGACCAAGGAGTTAAAATTTAAAAAAAAAGCGTACGTCCTTCTAGGTGAGAGGAAGATAAGGCGAATTGTGGAATCCAGATCCTGTGCCGCGCGGGACGGTCCAGCGCACAGGATCTGGACCGCTCGTCAAATCCAATGGCTGGAATTTAATTATTGTCCGATTCCACTCTTAACCTATCGGCTATCGGGTTCTCTTTTGTGTCCGTCTCCAGATCCGAAATCAAATAGCTTTCTCCGTGAGTTTGAATAAAAGAGAAAGTGAGAGAGGAAGGCGTCGTCTGACAGCTAGGCGTCATGGAAGCCGATCGAAGCAAATTTTCTCTGGAAATCTTCCTCCTCTCCACCTCTTCTCTGCCGATCTTCCGCCTTCATCTCTTTTCTGTCGATCGAAGCAAATCTTCTCTGCCGATCGAAGTAAATCGCGGGAAATTGAAGCAACTCGACCTAAATCCTAGTTCTCCTTTTCCGCTGTGTTAGTAACCTCTTTGCAACCCTATTTCCTTATTTTCCTTGATTTGCAATTTTATCCATCAAACAAATTGAAAAACTAACCGTTCAGTTTTTTGTTCCTGTGCATTGATTGAACTTCTTTATTCATAAGAGTCTATTAGAATTATAAAAATTAAACTGCTGCTCTTGTGAAGTCATGAAATTGTTGGCATAATTTCTGGATCGGTATGTCTTAAATCATGTACCTTTGAAAATTGTGATACTAATATACTAGTATGTATAGGTGTTAGACAGAGAGATAAATCAGCACCGTTTTGGAAATGAATTTCTGCACCAAATTCTTCTGACAGGAACCGTTTGGACGAACAAGTACAGCCTAGGGTGAGCAACTCGATCAGCACCTATCAAAACCATCGACACCTCTCTCTCCGCCAGAAGAGTGCAAAAAGAATATCACTTACTCTCTCATTGAAATTCCAAAATTCTTTTTTTCTACTTACAAAATGCGGAATTTGTTTTAAATCCCTTTAGATTTTGAGAGGAATTTGTTTTAAATCCCTTCTAGTTTGAAAAAAATCCCTTTCAGCTAGTTCAAGTAGGTAAAAAAAATCTGAAGATATTGAGCTAATTATATCTGATTTGAGTTATTTTTTCTCTTTCTATGAGTTGACCTAATTAGACCTTATTCTGGTAAAAATCTGAACATATTTGTATGATAGACTAGGTCACTCGTTGGTTAAAATCTCAATATGGTGAGGAAATGCCCTTGATCGGGCTGAGAAAATGCCATATGGTGACTACATCAGAGTCTTATTTTTTGGTGTGCTCAATCTTTAATAACAGTATAGTTAGTGGTTTAAATAATAGTAGCATGTCCTACAACGATCATAATGGTTCAGGTTTTCCAATTTTTCTGACATACAAAAACTTGTCATTTGTTTTGGCCTTTATGTTCATCTTTCTGTCATACAAAAACTTGTGCTATTCATTGATTCAGAAATGAAAGCAAGGGATGAGGCAAGTTGTTCCTCACTGAAGGAGGTGCCCTACATAGAAGCTTGTTAATATACTTGTTAATTTCATGTTAGTTTGTGTTTGTTGTTCTTGTAGTGAACTGAGACATAGATGTAACTTCCAAGATGGCTTACTAATTGAGTTTATTTGTGTTTTTGTAATATGTTTGTGTTTATTTATGTAAGATGCAACTGAGACATGGATGTAATATGTTTGAGCTATAACATGTCCTATGGCAAATGTTTATTTTGTACAGAGAAATTGGAATAATTTGTTCTATGAAAGTTAAACAAGTACATATTGCAATTAGCATTTATATCTACCATGCTGAGGCTACCTTTCATATCTAGAAGTTAAACAAGTACATATTGCAATTAGCATTTATATCTACCATGCTGAGGCTACCTTTCATCATCTAGAAGTTAAACAAGTACATGTAAGTACGTACTTGGCAATGTTTTGCAAAAATTAGATACCAATGAATAGCACAAATTAACAAGTAAATTCAACCACACAGATAAATAATAACAAATACAAGTATGCAAGTAAACAAAACCAATAGAAAATAAATCTTTTGCATTCAGCTTATATTCAAGTTGTAACCACATTTTAACAATGTAAACACAGTAGCATAAAAACGAATTAACAATCACTTAATGCCAAAAATTTATAAAAGGACCCACATAGCAAGCACTTGATGAAACAAATTGATCTTAAAATACTGGTACTAAATTTCTGACGTGTCTCCTGCAATACAACCAATTGCCCCTGAAAATATAGAAAATAATAAAGTTAACAAATCAGCTGTATAACCAATTGCCTCATGCGATACTGGTAAACGCCATTTCCTGGAGTTAATATCCTGATTGAACCATGTCTAGGAGTTAATATCTCTAGAGTTAAACCATGAGCAGACATTGAGTGCAGTTCATCCATGTGTGCTCTCAGTACAGTAGCATAAGATGCTTGAAGTTTCAGCTGATCCTTAGCTGCAATTTGCAAAGTATAAAATAAATGTATTAGAAGATATCTTACTGATGAGAAATTTAGTCAAACAAGAAATTTGATGTAATTAGGCTTGATGCATAGGGAACATATTTAGCAGGCTAATAGTACAGTTGAAATCTTGCCATGGCACTTAGTCCAGGTTAGTGCAACTTTATATATGATTTGTTGCAACTGAAAGCAGTCAGTGAAAACGTACCAGTATCCATCCCTAAGTGCAGAGCATCATAGAGAAAAAGGTCTAGTAAGGTACCTCATCTAGTTCTAAGTCAGAGATTGGAGGTTTCTAAACTAGTATAGCTACAAATCACTGATGAACAGGTCCCAATTTCTGAAATTAGTGTTGAAATTTTATAGTTGTTGTACTTGTCTTTTTCGTTTGAGTATGCTTAATTTTCTCCAATGTTTAGAATTGACAATCAAATTAAGAAATAACAATTTAAAAATTGAAGAGAATTAGATTGATTTTAAAAAAAGAACAAAAAGCACTAAATTGATTAGAATAAAAAATAAACAATAGGCATGCCTCGTCATATATCTTGTTGATCGGACAAGTCAAGACCCAACGACCCCCGTCTTTTTCCAAGAAAGGACTGGAGCTAGATGCGCTTATCGATGGCTAGAAAGAAACTTTCACTTTGAAAACCAACACTCGGTCGGGATCCGGTGTGAACGAATAGGAGAAATGTATGAACCAACAGTCGTAGATGGATATTATTCCCAACACGAAAAGTCCGGTGATGAGCGAACTTCAGAATCGAATACACAGACTCAGAAGAAGCAAGATAGGTATATTTTTGAGCTGGGTCAGTCAAATAGGCAAGGGATAGGCCTTTTATCTGTTAGTCTATGCTAAAAAAATGTTAATAGAGAGTCATATATCTACTTTAAACAAAAATTAGGAGTGTAAGAAAGAAGGTGAAACGATAGAGAGTAAAAAACAAAGAATTAAAAAAAAATAAAGAGGAGAAGGAGAACAAGAACCTGCCACGGAAGGGAGGCAGAGAAGCGGAGAGAGAGGCGACGAAAAACTATGAGTTTGATGCTTCGAGTTGCTTCAAACAATCTCTCTCTCTCTCTTTTATTCAAACTCACGGAGAAAAAAGCTATATGATTTCGGATCTGAAGAAACGGGCGCCAAAGAGAACCCGGTAGCCGATAGGTTAAGAGTGGAATCGGACAATAACTAAATTACAGCCGTTGGATTTGACGATCGGTCCAGATCCTGTGCGCTGGACCGTCCCGCGCGGCACAGGATCTGGATTCCGAATTGTGTGGCTACATTCTTACATGCGTATTTTTTTGGAACTATGGAAAGAAAATGGAAAAGACTCAAAACAACTAATTTTTAAAGCTTGATGAATATCGGTGAAAATGGTATCAGTATTCAAATTCGTTGTAAATAATTAAATTAAATGTGATAGATTCTAGATTGACTTATTAGCACATATGTAAATTAAATTATATAGTTTCGACTATATTAATTCTGATGAGCATTAAGAGATGTAAAAAACAATTATTTTTTGAGGAATTGATTCCGTTAACTGTCGAACGCATGCAAACTTCAAAGTATATATAGTTGAAATTATTTATTTCCTTCTGCGTGCACATAGTAATCGGTATTAAATCAATATATTTTGATTATTTAAAAGTGTAAGAAAATAGTTATCTGATATAATTTTCATGTATATAGATTTAATGCCAAAATCTTTGATATAGATCTATATAATCATTAATTTAACAAGTGTCAAAATTTAATACTTCATCTACACCAACATAATTTGCAATGAATTGGATATATAATAAAAGTAAATACTATTTTATTTATATGTAGGACAGGGCGACAAGACTAATGCCAAAAAACTGTTTCTAAGTTTTCAGTACGTACGTGACAATCTGAGTCTCCCAAACTTCTAAACTTGAGAACTAGACCCTCCAAATTTTCAGTATGCTGCAATCACCCTCCCAAGTTCCCAACCATCGATTTCGCTTGACAATCTTTAAATCGACAGATAGCCAAAATATCCTTTCAAATACGTCATTTTTTTTTTTGAATAATTATGCAAAATATACTATTACGCCCAATATATGTCAAATTGTCAACCACATAATTTTGTAATTATGTTTTGATTTTTTGCAGTTATTAAAACAAGCAATATTAGAGGTATATCCAAGTATGCTCTCTCTCTGAAATTGTCGGTCTACACTGGCGCTGAATAAAAACAATGTGATGAAGCCATCGTCTATTATTTAATTCGTTCGATAAATAGAACAACAATAAACCAAAACATCTTTAGCAAAGTCCACGAGGTAATACAAAGCACCACCCAAAATCCGCATAATTTACTACCGTTGAGGTTCGGATAAAGGATGGGGAAACCATATTTTAGTCTAGTTTGCTTAGTCAAATTAAAACGACAAACATCAACTAGAACTACACAAATGTTGTCCTAGAGAAAAACACATTATTGTCTGGTTCTTAGAAGATACGATGGAAGATTTAACTAGTGAAAATCTTTTTAGAAACGCGATGAGAAGAGGCTTCCAAAATTATCTAGTGTCACGGGACTCGCTAACACACACACCGACCAAGAAAGAATCAAACGTCCCATATCTCGTTGTATAATTATCCCAAGTTTCTCCAAGCGTGCATGTCCTTCCTATTCAAGTAGGTGGATTTTCTGCGGCTTAAAAGAACCCCTTCACTGTGTTGCTTGGTTACTATGGATGAGGACTGAGGATGATATATTTTTCTGATTCTGACCAACTTTTTTTTTTCTTTCCTCTTTTATTTTTATAATTGGGACATCTTTTCTACGGTTCTTGTTTCTTGTGGATGAATTTGGAGAACAGTTATGTCTGGTGTGCCGAGAACAATTAATTTCCAATTTCCAAGGGCGGTAGCAACGAGGGGTGTCAGTATTCTTTAACAATAATGAATTATGAATTAATTAGACTGTAATTAAGATGTCTTCTAACAATTATTTAAGGACTTCACTTTCTAGATTCGCCTATGGATAGTTTATGGCTTATCGTATCAATTATTGCCATTGTTAATTTTTGGTTAGTACATGTTTTTTATAAAATTTACGCTTAATAAAAAAATTGTCAACCGCTTATTAATAGCTTTTTTATACATAGTTTACAGTTAATACAAAGTTGGCTGACATTTAGGAATATAACTAACTGTTAACATTGTCAATCATTGGTGCTAATATGCCATATACGCAAAATGTTTCTAACGAATACAATTGCTTTTGTTAGATTATTAGAGTTGATAAGTACGAAAATTATCAATCAGAATTAGTTGATTTGCATGCCAACCGCTATTTTCACCTTGCAAGGGTCAACCTTGCTATGATCATGGTTCCTTGTCATTTATTTATTAATTATTATTATTTTGCTTTGATGCATGTCAATCAATGAAATATTGAGACGAAACAAATTTAAACCTAGAATAGTCATATTTGCGATATAAAAAATTTTCAGATGAGACATTTCTAGTTTACCGTTATTTAATTGCTACCATATTAAAGACGAGAAACGAACGGTGATTTATAAAGTCCATTCTTTTTCACATCTTCGTGCATCAAGTTTCTTTCATTTTATCTAATTTTTTATATCTCATTAATTATAATACATTTTTTTTCATTAACAATTCAGATTTTTAATTGCAAAATAAATGTGAAATTTCGTACTTAATTCATTTTTAAAGGAAAAAAATTAATGCCGGAAAATCATAATTCGCGTCTGAACTAATTTCGGCAGACAGTTTATACTTTCTACTTCTTGCTTTTGTATTGAACTAATTTCAAATTTCTTTTGACGTAGATATATTAATTTAGAAATAAAAAATTGCCAATAGCTTATATTTCTTGTTCGAGAATCAGATTTAAACTATTGATAAAAAAAAATGAGCGGAGAATTAGATATTAATAATCAATTATTAATAGAAGAATGAGTTAAAAGACTAGAAAGCTAATTGATAGGGTAGAAATAAATTTTTATGTCAAGATTAGAAAGTTAATTAGTAAGGAAGAAATACTCATAATTGATTAACTGGAGTAGAGTTTGTATGAAAAAGGATTATGGGGGCTAGGAATTCTTGACCTTAATTAGATGCATGAATCATTTCTCTAATTTTAAAGTGGTGGTGGAAATACTACAATCCTTCTCATCAGTGTTTGGATGTGCAAGAACAAGGAATCAGATAAGAATAAGATCCAATTTTTTTTTTTGTCAAATTCAAACAACGCAAGAATAAAAAAAATTGGGTCCTTATCTATGTTCTAACAAAATCATAAAATTAGAATAAGAAATTTGGACAAGCACACATTTCGAAATTCTTATTCTTATATATGCTGTTTGTTCTTCTAGAATTTTTTTTTTCTTTTTTTTGCAGAAGTGAATAGATTACATAACATAGGGATAGGGGTTATTTCTAAAAAATTTATACCAGGCCCAGGAAGCAATATTTCTTCTTAGATGGATATTTGGGAGGGGGAGCGTGCTCTTTCCAGTAGATACCCTCACTTTTTTCTAATGTGTAACAACCTACAAGTGAATTTACATGATGTTATTTTGGCAGCAAGGGAGAAACATTTATTTCAAAAGAGCACCCTCATTGAAATTGTACTGCAAGAATGGTACGAGATTCAACACTTGTTGATACCTCAATACTATACTCAAGAACAAGACGAAATGATGTGCAAATGGAGCAATTCTGGCACTTTTACCTCACATTTCTGTTATCGTGTGCATTAAAAGAGAAGTGATAAAAATTAACCATATATATAATCATTATGGAACAAGTAAATGGATTTTCATTCACTTCATTTCTCTTTGCTTAACTTTCCATTGCTTTGTTTCATCTTGTCCTGAAAGTTCTGGAGCAGACCAAGGGCTTTGAAAGGTAATCAATGTTTTCTTTTTGTTAGCAATATGAAACGTCAGTTCCCACCATTAATTAAAACATGGTTGAATGTATTTGTATTGTGCCACGAAAAACTAGAGGACAAAAAAGTACCATTTTGATGAAGGTTATTGGGCAATGTATTACATGGCATCCATTATTACGACTTACTAATAAAATATTTTTTAGTGGAGCAATTTCCAATTTAATTCTTCGTTGAAATTTCTCAATGTAAATATAATTCGATATGTGCTCAAAAAGAAAATATTTTAATATAATTACAAATTTACAATAAATACTTTTATAGTATGATATTTACTTCAACATTGTTCTCTTTTTGTCAGATAGCATAAAATACTAGATATAAAGCTGTTGCAGAGTTTCAAAGAAAATTGTTGGCTGCCTAGAGGTGGGGGTGGGGAGGAGCCTCAATTAAAATAGAATTTTGATTGTTAACATGTAATTTTGATTTAAGTAACGAATTGTTTTGATAGCCATTTGATTTGGTGTACTTTTTTTTATTTTTTATAGCACAAGTATCGCAGGTGAGTTGATTTTTAAATATGTGCATTATTATTATTTTTTGAGATGGGCTAAAATCAGTCACGATTGACATATGGACCTGTCAGCTGCGATTATATTTCAATTTTTTAAGTTCTAATGGCTAATTTGAACTGTTCAATGTGTTCTCCATATTGAAATCTCATTGGAGACCAAATTTTACATTTTCTGATTTTATTTACTATTTTTTTTAGTTTTTTTAAAAATCATAGTTATTGAAGGGTTCAGAATTGTTTAGATTAAGAATTTTATAAAATACCAAACAAATACTAAAAAAATTTCAGAAAATTTTAAATTTTGTTTCCAACGAGATTTCAATATGGAGAACACATTGAACGGTTTGGATCAACTGTTAGAATTTCGAAAATTGAGATTTGATCGTAGCCGACGGTTTCATCCGTCAGTCGCGACTGATTTTAGCCCATCTCTTATTATTTTTTTTTGTCCAAGTAGTTACTTATCGATTGTTAGTCCTTTGTGGATTATTTATTTCTTGATTAATGGCTATAGTTAGCTTTCGAAGTTTTTTAATTTTAACATTTTCCCAAATTTATTATTATTTCATGTAGTTCAAAATTTTTTTTCCTCGCATTGCATGCTAACCTTCAAATGATAGAGCATGTGTACTATAGCTAAAATTCAACAAAAACCATGTAAATTAAAAATAGCAAATAATTGTGTATCGCATAATGCAAACTTAAAAATTATATATTTATAAAACAATATAAAAACTAAAAACCGATATAACGATATAAAAATTAAAAAAAAAAACTATATTAGTATAGTCAAACAAACATACTTATCATAAATATATATAAATTATAAAAAGATATTAAATAAAATTTTGTCACAAACTCATGTATCGAGAGAAACTCAACATCCGACCTAACGTGAAACTTTGTGAAACTTTGTGAAACTTTGTGAAACTTTTATTTTTTGTGTAGGTCGCGCAACACGCGACGCCCCCGCTAGTATATGATTACTAGATGCTCGCTATCTATTGTAATTTAACAATTACATGACACCACCTCCGCTGGATGGTCCTGATACTTTCACAAGAGGTCAGATGGTACTAAAAGAGGAACGTTTATCCTTTAAATATGGAAACACATAAATCTGCCGTATGTAATTTTATGACAATCAAGTACAGAAATTTTTTTTGCATACGCTCACTGTTTACTTCACCCATACTATACTATTTAAGTCGTAACCACACTTCATTCAGTCATGAAATTTTTAGACCTTTGACAGGCCGTACCTACCCCTTTCAGGAAATTTTCGCACGGTAAAAGGGTAACATTAAATGAAAGACAATGATTATATAAAGAGAATTTAAGGAAGTGTTTGTATGCTTTACTCTTAGATGCAACACATGCTTTTGATATCTGACAATAGCCCTTGAAAATATTTACTGATAATTCCTTAACTTTTTGTTTATTACTAGATTTTTAGTTCTTTCTTATCTAACAAACACACAATTGTACTTTCATGAAATGCACTGACCTGGAAATGGAATCGCTAAAGAAATGCTCATAGAAATGTTATGTTGGATGTCAACAAGTCAAATTTACAAGAGAAATCCGTCAACACTTTATTATTATCTAAACCATATCAATCAGGGAGCTCTAATAGTACAAACTCGATTCAGCATTAGGCATTTCACTCAGTAGCAAGAGGGAGCATTTGACAAAATACATTTGTATCATTTTCTTTGCTGATTACAATCTCTATGAAAGGAGTTATTGCTTGCTTTCAAAATCCAACAGTTCTCTTCAAGATCCATGCATCCAAAGACATTTGGGTCATTACCAAAGCTCTTAGGAGGTGCTTATCTAAGAGGTACCCATGAATGTACACTCCAATATACTTCTTGGTAAGTAGCTGAACATTTGAAATTTTTTGTCAGCATAACAACAAAAAATATATCTAAGAACATGAGCACAATCACAAGCAAATACAATGTACACACTTGCACATGACAAATATTATTATTTTTTCTACCACACATGACTAATATGTGTAGAGATGAATAACTTTGGTTCCTACAATACTTTTAAATTTGATGGAAGATTAAAAATAGCTTGATGTAATGCTTTGAAGTAAAATAAAAAAAACTTACAATTAGGTCCATGGACATGTAATCAAATTTTTTTATTACTAGAATCAAAGCATTCTACAATTCACATACAGTTGTGGTGATTATAAATGCCCCTGCATACAATTGGTGGTCAATGCCTATGGAATCCAATATTGTCTCAAGTTCCTTCAGATAACAGAATACCTTGTAAAGTTCATCTTTCAAGGAACTCGTTAGACACTATTTTTAAATATCTCCTTACATATGAGAATCACGACTTTAAATATGTTTAGATTTTATGAAAATCACCACAATATTTTTCAAGCAATATATAATGGGTGTGTTTGGATGAGCCGGGAATAGGGAATAGGAATAAGAAATTTCGTTTTCCGTACTTATTCTTATTCTTGTGTAACCCAAACAACACAAGAATAAGGAATAAGGGCTCTTATTCCTATACTAACAAAACCATGGTATAAGAATAAGAAATAAGGATAAGCACGCAAACCGAAATTTCTTATTCCTATTCTCTATTCCCGGCTTATTCCGTTACATCCAAACACACCCAATATGTTTCGCATCTAAAATGTACTCAAATTTAATGAGATTAGAAACAAAAAAATGAACACCAAGAGTATAAGTTATGACAATCATAAGTACCATTTCATATGATAGTTTATGTAGTCTTATTAGATCCTTTATAAAAAAGACCGATACTATATCTTAATATATTTTAACTTACAAAAATAAAATCTTTGATTTTCTCTGATACTTCAACACAATATTTTTTTTAGCATGTAATATCTTTATGATTGAAAGACACGTCCCAAATTCTAAATGATTGGAGCTGCACAAGTAAAAAAAAAAAATTGCAAATTTTTATTAATTTTATAAAAAAAATGAATCATGCAATGCTAATGTTTTGTCATTTCAAATCTATGAGTTGAACATATTGTTTAATGTTTTATGAACATGAAAAGCATTTTCTTAGTTAGTGTAAAATTTGAGCCCCATCCCCCAACCAAAATAATAATAACTAGCAAAAAATATCGCACTCCGCATTATGAAGGATCAAAATTAAATTTGTTGTGATTAAAAATTAATAATAGTTCAAATACCATGTCAATTTAATTTTATATTTTTCAAACAAAAGGATATAAAAAAATAAAATAGAATATATATATTTATCGGAAATTATTTTATATAATGAAATTAAAGTCAGATTAGAAGACACCATTAGTAGTTTCATGAATAGTTTTCTACAGTCAGCGGCAACAATCACTTTTTTACATGACATTAGTTAAGGATAGGTACAATATTACCATAATTTTAATTTTTTTTAGAACGAAGCAATATCCATTTGAATTGCTAGTAACATGTTTAATTGTTAATCTGATAAAACTATTCCATCAAATGTTATTAATTCTCGTTGATAAATCACATGTTTAAAAAGAGATGAAATTTGATTATCAATAAATGTCATTTTATAATCACATTGAAAATTTGTAGAAGTAAAATAATTGTGTAAAATATTGCGAAATTGTAAAATTAAAAAGTTCATAGCATTAGATTTTTTTCAGAAATTTTGTTATTATGTATGTAAAATTTTGTTATAATTAGAAACGAACGGGGATTTATAAAGTTCATTTTTTTTCACATCTTCGTGCATCAAGTTTCTTTTATTCTATCTAATTTTTGATGTCTCGTTACAATACTTTTTTCATTAACAATTCAGATTTTTAATTGAAAAAATAAATGTGAAATGTCGTACTTATTACATTTTTAAAGGAAGAAGACATTAACGCCGGAAAATCATAATTCGCGTCTGAACTAATTTCGACAGACAGTATACTCTTTATTACTTCTTGCTTTTATACTGAACTAATTTCAAATTTCTTTTGACGTAGATACATTAATTTGGAAATAAAAACAATACCAGTAGTTTATATTTCTTGTTCGAGAATCAGATTTAAACTATTAATAAAAAAAAATGAGCCGAGAATTAGATCTTAAATTATTAATAGAAGAATGAGTTAAAAAATTAGAAAGCTAATTGATAGGGTAGAAATAGATTTTTATGTCAAGGACACAATGGACAAAGGAAGAAATACTTATTGATTAATCGGAGTACAGTTTGTATGAAAAGGATTATGGAGGCTAGGAATTCTTGAACTTAAATGCATCATTTGCTACTTTTAAAGTGGCGGTGGAAATACTACAATCCTGCTTATTATAGTGGTATTTAGAAAACTCTAGTGTGGCACAATTATGATGTTTGTTCTTCCACCACAATTTTTTTTTTTCATTTTTGGCATAAGTGAAGAAATTGCATAACATGGGGTTATTTCTAAAAATTTATACTTGGCTCAGGAATAGCCGATTCAGGAAGTAATATTTCTTTTTAGATGGATATTTGGGAGGGGGGCGTGCTCTTTCGAGTAGATACCCTTACTTTTTTCTACACGTAACAACCTACAAGTGAATTTACATGATGTTATTTTAGCAGCAAGGGAGAAACATTTATTTCAAAAGAGCACTCATTGAAATTGTACTGCAAGAATGGTACGAGATTCAACACTTGTTGATCCCTCAATACTGTACTCAAGAACCAGACGAAATGCTGGGCAAATGTAACAATTCTAGCACTTTTACCTCACCTGATTTATATGCTTTTTTTAATTTTAGAGGGGTGTAGGTACAATGTCCTTTACTCTAGTGGCAGTTGCCAATTTCACACAAGAACAAAATTTTTATGCGGTTACTGGCATGGGTAACAAATTTAATTGAGAAATTTAACAACGTTACCCTTAAAATCTTTCATTGAGATTTCAACCTGAGGGTAATTCTGTTATCCTGTGCATGAAAAGAAAAGTAATAAAAATAAACCATATAATCATTATGGAGCAAGTAAATGGATTTTCATTCACTTCATTTCTCATTTTCTCTTTACTTAACTTTCCATTGCTTTGTTTCATCTTGTCCTGAAAATTCCGGAGCAGACCAAGGGCTTTGAAATTTTAACATCAAGGTATATTATCTGTGGGTTTTCAAAGTCAGGCAACCTCGGCTCCTTGCAAGAACAGAGCCCGTGAAAGATGCAAATTTTTTAAATTACCTACTACAATGGGCCGAAGTTGTGCAATATTTCCGAGACACAAAGTTAAATGGGCCTAATTAGGGGTCTTTAACCAGGGGTGAAAACGACAACTGTTTTTATCGTTCTTTTGTTTCGTTTCGTCCAAAACGGTTAAAAATTTTGGCCGCATTTTAAAAACAAAACGGTTAACACAACACGTAGTCAGTTTCGTCCATGTGCATTTTCGTGATTTCGAACGAAAAGTTAACGCAACACCCCATTTTCGTGGTCGTTTTAGACGTTATGCACCCTATCTTTAACTTCTTACGGCTTTCTTTTGTTGTTGTTTAAGAGCCTCCACTTCTGGAGGTAAAAGCATTTGATTATCTGAAAAGCAGGACCACTGGACCAGAATAAGCTGCTTGACCTTTGTTGCTCTCTCTAACTCCCAATTCTTCTTCATTTTTTTTTTCTTTTTCTTCATACTCTTTTTAGGCATTGCTCTCCAACACCATATTTGGTTGGAACGTAAGAAATAGATAAGTATGGTTTTTTATTGCAAAATTTAAGCCATCGCAATGCTTTTTAATTAAATAAGTGAAGCAAGCGAGAGTGAGGAAGAAATAACCCAAAAAAAAAAAAGATTACAATTAGGAATGATAACGACTGAATATGTATAAAATTTAGAAAATTGATACTTATTTCAGAACTTTTATCCCTGCCTTTCGGATAAAATTATCCGATACATTGAATCGACGTGATTACTTGATTTGCAAAGTCCTCTTCTACTGCAGAAGTAAAATTTAACCTGATCCAACTATCCAAATAGCATGATGTTTATCCTGGATGGTTCAGACTAAGTGATGCCAGTTATGTTGGGCCGTAATTAGAACAGCGGATAAGGATTGGGTCATCAAAGTCTAAAGTGTTAGACGATACGATATTATTTACTATATTAAAAGAGAGTGACATGCCAAACATGTAGCTTTTCTCAAGTTAAGAATCTAAGACGGCCAACTCGTGGCGTATTTCAATCAACAAAGACTTATCATGGTTAGCGTATCAATCAACGACACTGATTAATTAATCAATTGATAGCGAGATATCATTAATTACAAATTAGGCATTGTGGGTTTCCTCCTTCACCCAAACCCAGCTATTGATACGCTGTTGAGCAAAAAATAATAGAATGCATGACAGCCACGTCGGCAGGCCTACCCCTTGCATGCCTTCCACTCTCTCCTTCATGGACCTGGTCCACTGGCCAGCGACCTCTGCGGGACCCACGAAAGCAATAGTTTGAACTTTGAACAGTTTATTATTGTATTTTTATCCTAGGTAGTACCAACGACAGTGCAACACCTGGTCTCCACAAAACTTTGTACTATAGTTACTGTCTATAATATTATTATTAATTTGTTTTTATTAACAGGTTAAATCGGTTCAGCTATTAGGTATTACTATTAGGATTCTTTAGTATGAACACGCAGTAAAATTTGTCTAGAAATAAGATAAAAGTATTTGTGAGCTTTATAATTAGCAGTTGAGACTTAGTTTCTGAACCTTAAAAGCCTATTGTACTTGATTGCGTTTAAATTAGCATTTACAAACAGCGCAAATTACAGAAGAATGGACCTTAGTATTTATAAAACTATTTGTACGGTGGGATTTTCCAGATTTTTTTTAATCAAGTTGAAATTCAATCGGTCACAATATGCCCATACATCCGTTGATTTTAAGATGTATCTGAGGTTGCTTTCATTGATTTGAATATGGGACAAATCCCATAAAACAAATAAGCCAAAAGCAGCAAAGCGGCGGAGACATCCTTGCACCATTTATTTAATTATCTTTTTTTTTTTTGTATATTTGTTACTATATCTCAACGTGCAACCAACACACCACAAAACTTAGCCTAACAAAAATTGTAAACCGCCTTGAAGAGTCCCAAATATCATTTTGTTTTAGTCTCTCGTCTTCCCTCTCTGCTTCAAGCCCTTCCGAAACCCAAACAGAAGAGAGGAAAAAAACACATGTAAACTCTTACCTGCATCTACTCTACAAACATACTCAGAAAAAGGTGACCATGGCTGGAGGTTTGTTCACTCCTTTTATCTTAAAACGACATATCTTCTTCTATCTATCATTCGTTTTCCTTCACATCTCCATCTATGCAATTCCTCCACCAAGTTCAAAGTTCGAGCCAAGAGATGTATACATGATCAGCTGCGGTGCACCAGGCGCATCCCAACTAGACGATGGACGTACCTTTCGTTCTGACCCAGATACTGCTTCATACCTCTCCACCTCGACCGACATAAAAATTTCAGCTGACAACCCACCTCATGCCTCAGCCGGGCCATTAGCACCCATATACCTAACTGCACGTGTATTCACCGACCAATCCACGTACAGCTTCTACATTGCAGAACCTGGCCGGCATTGGGTACGTCTACACTTTTTTCCTCTACCAAATTCACACTATAACCTCTCTTCGGCCACCTTTTCAGTAAATGCTGATTCAATTGTGCTTCTCCATGGATTTTCATTACCTGCCATACCACCTTTGCCTGTAATCAAAGAATATCTCATCACAACACAAAGTAACACCATGAAGCTCTCTTTCTCTCCATTAAAAGGCTCAGTTGCCTTTGTGAATGCAATTGAGGTCGTCTCGGCTCCACCAAACCTCATACCAAACACCACTGCTGCAGCAGGGACCACCACAAATGGTCAGATTGATCTGACAAACAATGCTTTGCAAGTCGTGTACCGGTTGAACATGGGTGGGCCGTTGATCACACCAGGAAATGACACTCTCTACCGGTATTGGCTACCTGACACGACATTTTTGAAACTTCCTGGAGCAGCTGCTGCTGCGTGGGTCCCAGTGAACACAGTCAAGTACCCAGACAGTGGCGCAATGACTCCATTGATAGCACCACCAACTGTGTATTCAACTGCACAGCAAATGGCACAGTCGAATGTAACAGATGCTCGATTCAACATTTCCTGGGAGATGGCAGCAGAGCCAGGCTTCTCATACCTAGTACGCCTGCACTTCTGTGACATTGTGAGCAAAGTATTAAATAACCTGTACTTTAATGTATACCTAAATGGTCTCATGGGGGTGCCAAACCTCGATCTATCCAGCCTAACCATGGGCCTTGCTGTGACCTACTATAGAGATTTTGTGCTAGATTCATCGAGCATAAGCAACTCCACCATCCTTGTGCAAGTGGGTCCCGCCTCAACAAGCTCCGGAAACCCAAATGCGATACTAAATGGGCTAGAGCTAATGAAAATAAGCAACGCAGCTAATAGTTTAGACGGGTTCTATGCTGCTAAGCCAAAAAAAAATAGTGTGACGAAAATGGTAATGTCTGCCATTGGATTGGCTATGGCAGCTATTGCAATGGCTCTTGTATTCACAATGTTCTGTAGAAGAAGATGCGAAAAGCCAGGATGGGAGAGGAAAAGTAGCTTTTCTTCTTGGCTCATTCCACTTAATGCAAGCCAGTCAACCTCGAGTTTCTTAAGCGGGTACAGCAAAAGCTCCAGGAGCCGATTTGGGTCAACCCGGAGTAAAAATGGGTTTTCTGGAATCTTTATGTCAGGGACATATGCGGTCAGCCGTGTCTTCACATTTTCTGAAATTCAAAAGGCTACCAAAAACTTTGATGAAAAGGCAGTAATTGGAGTTGGTGGTTTTGGTAAGGTGTACCTTGGTGAACTAGAGGATGGCACCAAATTGGCCATAAAACGAGGAAATCCATCATCAGACCAAGGTATGCATGAATTTTTGACTGAAATTGAATTGCTATCCAAGCTTCGACACCGACATCTGGTGTCGCTTATCGGTTGCTGTGATGAGAAGAATGAGATGATATTGGTCTATGAGTACATGGCAAACGGGACCCTTAGGGACCATTTATATGTTGGTAATGGAGGGGGTGAGACTGGCATGCCGGTGCTCAATTGGAAGAAGAGGCTTGAGATCAGCATTGGGGCTGCTAAGGGTCTTCACTACCTACACACAGGTGCAGCTCAAGGGATCATCCACCGTGACATCAAAACTACAAATATATTGCTGGATGAGAACTTTGTGGCCAAGGTGGCAGATTTTGGTCTATCAAAGGCTGCCCCCTCACTTGAGCAAACACATGTCAGCACAGCTGTGAAAGGTAGTTTTGGATACCTAGACCCTGAGTACTTCAGGCGTCAACAGTTGACAGACAAATCTGATGTGTACTCTTTTGGGGTTGTACTTTTCGAAATTCTTTGCGCAAGGCCAGCAATAAACCCAGCCTTGCCTAGAGACCAGGTCAACCTGGCTGAGTGGGCCCTACAATGGCATCGGAAGGGTCAACTGGATAAAATTATCGACCCCACAATAGCAGGTACAATTAATCCAGATTCACTAATTAAGTTTGTAGATGCTGCTGAGAAATGCTTAGCAGACTATGGGGTCGACCGGCCAACAATGGGAGATGTTTTGTGGAAGCTAGAATCAGCCCTGCAATTGCAAGTGGCTTCTCCTCCCGCAGCTGAGAGCTCAGGAAGTGGCAGTGGCGTGGAAGTGCCTTTGAAGAAAATGGCTTCTCAGAAAAATGGGTTAACAGGTTTTGATAGCTTCAATGATAGATCCGGAACCCAAATCCCACCTCCTTTAAACCAAGGGAGATGAGGAGGTGGTTCTTGTTTCTAAGGTGCTCCTTGGACCCCATACAAATTCTTTTTTCCCCTCTAATTTATGGAAACCAATGCATCAAACACACATTAGTGGTCGCTGCTAATGATCACAGAATGAGCCATTTTACCTATTCTTTTATTTATCTTTTTTTCCTTATATTTGGTTGCTACTTTTGGTTTGGAGGTGTATGAATAAGAAATTTTTTTTTAACCCACAGTAGATATGCTCATGCAATCGCCTGTAAATTATTTAGAAACAATTTAATCAGTGCATTGTGGTTCTTAGTCTTTAATTATTGTATTTCATGACTGTCTTATTATAAGGAGAACATGACGATTAAATCATTAAAAGATGGATAGCGTCTGAAGAGATTTGAATTTTGTTTGTTACATCTTCCCCCTTCACATCCTAAAAGAAAAGTTCCAAAAATAAATTGTCTCATCAATTAAAAGCCTTAATATTTCTAAAGAACATAGATGTTTGCTTGTTAAAAAGTTCATACAAAATAAAGTTGACATACAAAGTTAAAAGGCTTAATCTAACATAAAAGGTGCTCATATAACCATTTTATTATTGTTCAACACTGCAGAAAACTAATGCAAGAAGAAAAACAAATCAACATACAGTAACATGAGATTACAAATCAACAAAGGTTATGTTACCTTGAAGGATCAACACATTATACAATGAGGGGCATTGACTCTTCGTTCATGAAGAGGCTATCTTCTATAAACATAATTTGATAAAGGAAAGTTGACACTCCTTGCCACCTGTCATATTTTAAATTAAAAAATAAATCGGCTGAAAAGGAACAATTTTGCATTCACCAAAGTTCAGAAAAACAATTCCAAAATAAAGCCGGTACAACCATTTTGCATATCTTCACCAGTACAGGGAATTCATAGTACTGGAAATGCACTGGCATGATATTACATGCCAGCAACATACTTTTATTTAATTTATTATTTATTTAATCTTTCAAATTAGTAGGTAAAGCCAGCACCAGAATTTGCAAATGCCATACCATAAAAATAAAAAATTACCTTCAATGCCATATCTTCATCAATCATAGATCGGTACCGTACTGATCCCTCCAAGGGACAATTTCCACTCTTACAGAGGAAACTTGAATTGCACAGTGTAGAAAGCTGCAATAATACATCTGACATCATCCCAATACCATTTTCTAGGGGCTTTCCTTCATTTAGAGGGCAATCTTCTTCTAAAACAGAGGTTATGCACTGAAAAATGGCCAGAAGCCTCTCCAGTGGAAATGTACCAGGACCCTTTGTCAACATCTCTTCAGCCCTTGTATTCTTCTTATCTATTACGGATTGGGAGCTCCTGATTGAGAAAAAAGATAAAAAGATGTAATGCCTGAATTTTCCTAATATTATGGTATATGTCCATAGCATAAAAGTTTGGAAAAACAACACTGTTTCTTTGTTAGCATCTTTTTTTTTTTTTTAAATTAGTTCTTTGTTAATTCAGCCAGGTGCTAGCATACAAAATAGCATAAAGAGAGGAAATATTGCATACTTTCTCTTACGTTTCCGGCCGTCACATCCCCCTGTAGAATCAAATAATGCTGCATCAAGTGTTGCTGGGTTTCTCGAAGCCAAAAAAGCTGAGATAAGAAGATATTTGGCAGAAACTGACATGTGGAAATCCAATTCACTAAGACCAGTCTCATTCCCAAGTCCACTCAGTTGCCTCTTGATACCACCAGTGCTTCCCTTTTCTGTCAAAGCCCTTGGTGGAATTGTAAATGTCTGATTTAAAGCAGCAGTCACATGGGACCAAATATAATCACATAACCTTCTCTTCATGGCCTCATTAGGTATGATGGTTAAATCAGTCAATGGCTCACAATATTTCTTGTATAAGGGATCCAGTGCCAATGCCAACTCATCAATCCGTCGGGTCACTCGAGTGAAGGGTCTGAGAACGACACTAAGTAATAAAATATAAACAATAAAAGAACCCAAATTAGCACTTTGCCAAGAAAAAACAAATGGGATATCCACAATTCCAACAAAATACTTAGGTATACTAGCAGGCAGCTCCCGACATTCCTTGTATTTACAAGTGACATCAACATTTGCATTTAGCAGCCAATTTTTAGATGACACTTACAAATAGCCCCCAACTGTCAAAAATAAGGATTATGCGAAAAAAAGGAGACTGAAAAGCCCTCATGTCCTGCTGTTGTCTCGATCCTATATCTTGATGTCCGATTCATAGACATTAAAAAAATGCATCACAAATTGGGCTTGCCTCAAATCAGTTACATTTGAGATTTAAACTTACTAAGCGCACAACGGTCAGTATATACCTTTTATCGTCACCCTAATCTAGTAGTGATTGCAAATTGGAACTAATCTAAAACAGTACTAGCTGTTAGTTGCAAACTAGAGCAATTTGATTGCTTTATACTAATACAAATACATTTTGGTTTAATTTGCCAACATACTGAACAGAAAAAGCAATTACTTTGATTAAAAATGATAAACATGGTATGCCTTTTACCTTAGGAAGGAAGAATACAGTTTTGGGTAGGCCTGATTTCTCATAAGAATACTATGAGCCTCCTCAAAAGTGTAATCAGGGAAGCACAAGTCGATTGGCTGGAACATACCAAAACTGAGCAGATACACATCAGGTGTCGATCGACTGATGTAAATGAGACCCAGCCCATCACTTTGAAGCTTATCATACAGAGTTAGCAAAAGAGAAAGCACCTTTGACCCATTATCCCACGAACGCACCGACTCAATACTGTCAAAAATCAAGTACACCATCTCCCCATTATTCCTCTCAGCCAGTGCCTCTTTCAAATAATTGAAGAAATCTGACATCTTCTTGCACCGTTTTTGGTTCGAACCCAATTGACTAAGCACCGATTCGAAAAGGATTCTTGGGTTGTGGCAGGATCGACAGCTGGCGTAAACGAAGGGCCGTTTCAGATGCTCTAATACTTTGAGAACAGTGCTGGTTTTGCCAGTGGAGGCATTGCCATACAAGAGGAGAGGCAGGCAGGGTGCATTCGACGGTCCGAGGAAGCGAATCAGGTCTAGTATTTGGGCCTTTCTACCGGGGAGACTGGAGAGGAGCTGGTTTAGAGAACTGGAGAGCTCTGGGGTTTTTGGTGGAGCGGAGGGTTTTGACGGCGTAGGTGCCGGAGAGACGGAGGAGGCGGATCGAGTTGTTCTTCTCGCGGATTCGGGTGTTTTCGGTTGCTTCCCCATTTACGGCCGGATTGAGATTTGAGAGAGAGATACTGAGTCACTGACCAGTGACAAAGGCGGGAAAAACTGAGGGTTTCAGACGGACGGGGAACTTAGCGCGGTAGGGTAAACTTAAGCGCGGTCTATTTGGGCCGGGTAATATACAAAAGGCCCGTTATCTCATGGGCCTTTAAAGAACAGAAGACGTTTATATGATTTGCCTAGCTCAAGTTCATTCCAGATTAATTATCTTCCACGTTATCCTGTTATTTTTTTTAATGTGCACAAGCAAAATTTTTCTTTTTTTTGCACTCTGGTGGGATTTAATGTGCACAAGCAAAAGTTTGAAGTGGGGGCATTATAGTATTACTGTGGATGTAATTAAAGAGATGCACCAAACGAGTTCATATGTCTGAAATAATATGATTATTTCTAAATTCTAATGGATGAAAACAAGTCCCCCCCCCCCCCCCCCCCCTATGCAAGTTCTGATTTGACGGTATACATTTTTTTGCCCTTAAATTAGTTTCACCTCTATCTATGCATGTAGCAGTGTTGTTTGGTAAATTTGAATGGAAAACGCCTGAATGCATGCTTCTAGCCAAACAAACTTTTATACAATTATTATCTGTACATTTAAGTTTCCAGTCTTCACACTATGTTTACAGATTTACTTTTATAAACCAATAACCGTTCAGAATAATATGAACAAGCCATCCCATAAATAACAGTTTCCTCACAACACCACCTTTTAGCACTCTGGGGACTGGGGATAAACAAATAAATGAAATTAAAAAAAAAATAATCTAGGCCTAACCATTTACAAAAAAAAAAACTCTCCGAAAAGCACTTCTTTACACTAATCTAGGTTCACCATTGTCCATTTTGTTTCATATTTTGTATAATTTCCTTTCTGCTTAGGATATTCACACCAAATCCACGCACTAGAAGAGATAAGCAGTCAAACCAGTTACCAGTTATAAGGTATCTAGGTAACAAACTCAAAGGTTTCTTCTTTTAGTTCAAGATCCACAGCACGTTCTCTAGCATCGTTCATCAAATCAATTTTGTCACAATGCGAAACAATCGGTTGAATCGTATCATCAGAAATGATAGCCCTTGCAGATGGCTGTGGGTCATGTGTATGTTTTCCTTCATATGTTGTCAATACTATATTTGGATCCCTTGAGGCTCTCTCTATTTGCTTGCGAACATTGCAATTCACATGAGTGCACTTATAGTAACTCCTACAAGATATATAACGCATGTAGTTGTTTAAGTGTTTAACCAACAACAAGCAAGGCAGTGAAGTAGGTAATAGGGAGAGGGTATTATAATTGTACCTAGGATGAGGGTTTCCTTTGACAGATTTTTGACCATATTTGCGCCAGCGATAACCATCATCTATAAGATCAACTTCGCTACGCGTCTCAAAAATTATCTTCGGCTCCCTTCTCTTAGTTCCCGAAGAACTTGATCCACTGTTTTGGACCTTAAAACATTAAGTAATCGAAAATACAAAAGTTGCCTAATTAAGAATGCCTCGTGAAAGTATTTGGACAATGAAATGAATGAAGTACAATTTTGAAACAAAATAAGGTTTACCTTTTGGTTTTTGTCCATCTCACTATCAGCGCTATCTATAGCCGCTTCACTATAACCCATCCCATCACTCTTCTCTGAACCAGACATCCCCTCTTCATCAGATTTACTAACAATTACTTCTTCTTCGTTCTCGCAACTTTCAATTTGACGTAGTGGACCATGGTTGTGCCGGCCTTGATAAGTGATATCGGTTATATGCCCCTCAGATGATCGTTCAATTGTCTTCTTCACGGGACAACTTGGACTAGTACACTTGTAGTAACTTTTCGGGTACTTGCCATCTTTTAGTTGTTTTTGACCATACTTGCGCCAGTTGTATCCATCATCAGTTGGTTTTTCAACATTTAGGTTTTCAGTGAAATTGGTTTTGGACTCAAAATTGAAATGGTTTTGATCTGAGGGTGAGATAGAAGAAAGATGGTTTAATGTGGTGTAATTAGAGGTGGTGTAATTTGGGACTGTCATTGGAGATATGAATTGAAGTGTGTTTTTTTGGTGTAAGAAACCATAGCTACTGGCCTGCGATAGATCATCGATTTCCAATTAAGACATCAAAAGAACAACGTAAAAGAAACTCGTTGGCTTGAAGGAAAGGAAACATGGAATAATGGATTGAAATACTGCATAAGAAATCTTTATTGTCTTTCTTTCAAAAGTGCCATATGAGTTATGACTCATATCATATGCAGTTAGGCCCAAGAAATAGAAAACAAGCAATCATTCTATTCCTTGGCTCCGTTTGGATAGGTGTGGGAAGAAGGGAAGAAGTGGGAAGAAATATTGGAAAATGTGTAACTTTGTGAAGAGTTTGAATTATTTATAATTTTTTTTCTTCTCTTCTTCTTTCTTCCTCTTCTTCTTCTTGCATCCAAACAGAGCACTTGAGAAGTAAAATCTTCATTATATTTATTTTAAAATGACTAACATAACAGAAAATCAGCAACAATGGGCAGCACCCCTAACGCCATCAGATCAGAACCAAATAACGCAAATCCACAACTTGTAACAGAAGGTGCAGTAGCAGATACAATATTATGTAGATAAAAATTACCCCAAAAAAATTAAATCCAAACAAGGTACAAAGAAATACATTTCTCAATTGTAATTAAAAATTGAAACATAAAAAAACACAATTTTACTAAAATAATCATTTATTCTTTTAATCAACTTAACTACATGCAACTGGACTTACAGGAGGTGGCCAAGAAGAGCCCAAAGGATTATGATGCTCCAAATTCTCCATAGAAGATGGACCATATAGTAGCTCCATGAATGGAACTTGCTCGAAATCACTCAAGTCATTATGAGCTGCCATGCCTCCATGATTGCCTTCCTCCATTAGAGAGAGAGAGAGAGAGAGAGAGGAGATTGGGTGTAAGCCTCTATGGAGAAAGAAAGTCTCTGTTCCCTATCCTTTTCTATCCTTTTTATTAAAAAATATATATATATATGAGTTGTCCTTGTGTTCAGAGAATGGACGATATCAATGACCTAAGAGCTAAGACCAAGGAATTAAAGAATATTGGTTTGGAGTTTATTTGAAAGAGGTAAGTCGGCAGAGAATTGTGTCACGGTGGTTTTCTCATCATCCAAAATTTTTGGAAACTTTTTGTTGGCCTGTCAGGATTACTTTGCTCGGGCCTCTTTGATTGTCATATCGACATTTTCCTTGGATTGATGTTTCCTCTCCACGCGGGACACATTCGACGGAGGAAGAGAAAAATATTGAAATCGTGCTAAGCAGATATTAAAAGTGTTTTGAACTTTTGATTTGTTTTATAGATTGTCCTCCATAATTGTATCTGACTGGCGACAACTGATGCTACTGTTTTGATTATTTTTACTTTTGAGATTGCAATTGTCGGTTCAAATCGCCCAATAAGTTTTCCGTACTCAATATTTTATAATGGACTGAATTTTTTACACTTCTTGCTTTTTTCTTATCAATTAAAATATTGTTGCACGGTTCACAATTTTTTTAAAATAATATAGCTCATATATATAATGAAAACAAAAATATACAAATAAAAAAGTTGATTTGTTATGATTTTGGTATATAGATCATATTGTGGGCTTGAAATTAAGTTGAATCGGCACGATCGATTGATAGTAACAGGAGCACGATCGATTGATGCTATGCACAGTACCATAGTATTCATTATTATACATATTTTATTTTTGTAAGATTGAGGTTTTAATTTACACTAGATTTGATATAAAAATATGGAGGGCGGGGGATCGATTCATTATGAATTAACTCCATATTTGACAATTGTAGAAAGTAATTGAAGAACTTTGAAGTATCACTTGGAAATATCAACAATATATTAATACCATGCTGTGAAGAAACAAAACGAGATCAATTGATAATGATTTATTTTAACAATATTTTTTGAACTCAAACTCACTTAAAGCTAATAATTAAAATAAAATCTTATAGGCACGTTATTGGATATATAGATAAATTATAATTCAGATTTTCTATATTTAAGAATCATATGTTGTTGATGCGCCTAGGGTAACTGATTTCAAACCATTGAAAAAATTGTGCTTCATGTAATGTTGGATTTCAAATTTTAATTTGATTTTTGATGACTTGTCGATAGTATTACGATAAATATTTGTCAAGTTCTCTTCATAATTAAAATAATAATGACTTGATATAATATTTATCGCATCAAAAGATTTGTATAAGTTGTACGGTATATACTTAATGATTTTTGGTAGAATATCAAACGACAATTTGTTCAAATTGTATAAATTTTAATATACAACTAATGCGCTATATACAATGAGGAAAGCCTTCTTTTGTTTCTTAATTGGCATATTAGTAGCAAAAGCCACAATATCAGAAGTCCAGTATTTATATTTATTTTGTCTTATATGCATTCAAAACCAAATATTCTGAGCATAGGGGGACAATAAAATAAAGGTTGACTATGAAACAAGGAACGGTATTAAATTCTATTAATTTGATTAATCTTTTAACATTCACGACATGATTTAAAAATATTACAATTCAAAGTCCCCGCCCATGGAATAAAAAATTTCCAAGTCACACTATCATTTTGTTTTCTTTTTTTTTTTAAAACAAAAAAAAAGTGTTGGGTGGATTTGAGGAACGGAGAGTCGGAGATGAAGAACTCAATCTCTGCGGATTTATAGTCCTTTACATAGCTAGCTTCTGTTAGCAGAAGTATCCTCCCAAGTGGATCAGGTAGGAGTTTGTGGATTGTAAGCGACATTTTTTTTTTTTTTGTATAGCTGATAAGCAAATATGCTTTGTACGAATAAGAATATACGTACTAATGTCTCACAAAAATAAGGATATGACGAAGCAAAAAAATAAAAATAGTCGTTGAAAAGCTCTACTTTTTTCCCAACAAAAATAAAGCAAAGAACCGAAAGTTCAATATAATAAGCCAAGAATATTTCTGTTTTCTTAAACAACACTATCTGACTAAAAATTTGTAATTTAATTTTAGTTTAAGCTATTGTTTGTTCAAATTAAAATTAATAATAATAATAATGGGGCCGTTTGGATCGCTTAGGAATAAGAGGAATAGCCTCTTCCTAGACGGAAATTTATTCCTAACCATCCAAACTCTTCACAAAATTACACACTTCCCAATAATGTTTTCCGCCTAGGAATATGCTATTTCTCTTATTCCTAAGCGATCCAAACGGTCCCTGAAGAAAAAGAAGAAGAAGAACTTGCTTATTTCATGATCTCCTGACCCATTTATCTTACTTAAGTACAATGTACTATTAGTTTATACATAATTATGGTAACAGCTGAAACCTAGCATATCGTACAGGATTAGGAACTCTTTGGATAATAGATACAAATGCAGAAATCATTCTTTCGGTTCAATTGAAAAAGAAGTCGATGTCATGGGATAAATTAAGGGGATTTCATTAATTTGCAATAGGGAATTATATAAAAAAAAATTCTGCAGAAAAAATAGAACTCCTGCATGACAGTTGACTGGATTAAAACTTAGCTAGACACTCGTTTTATTTTCAGTGAATTAAACATTAATTGTATATGTTTTTTTAGAGATTTGTTAATTAATTTAAAATATAATTAAATTTTCTAACATTAAATATTCATAAGAAAAAGTGCTGTGAAATTTGAAAATGTACTCCTCGCTTCAGAAATACTGTCCTTTATTACTAGGACAAGAATTAATTTAATATTTTACAAAAATCGAGAACTAAATTTTCAAAGCAAATATGCATCGTGGCTATTCATCTCCTCTTAACTTCTTGTAGCTAGATTTCAATGTTCTTCTGTCTAAATCCCCGCTAAATCCAACCACAAGTCCATCCTATTTTATTATTTAACAGTTGCTCTTATTATTTTCTAAATTTACCGGTATTAACGAGTGACAAAAATTTTTATCTTTTTAAAATTGATGATTTGCATTTTGTCGTGCCATCTGTTGAAATCGGGGTGATAAGGATCATCCCGATATTTGTCATCCCCATCATCTCCACGCGTTTTTTATTTTAGGAAACAATTATTTACGCGTTTTCTAAATACGAAAATCCAATACTCATTCTTTTTCGCTCTCCTCTCCCGTGCGTGTACGCTCGCCCCCCCCCCCCTCCCACCCTCCTGCGTACGCTCCCCAACCCCCACCCTCTCCCAACTCATTCTAACTGTTGAGGTTAACATATTTAAATGTTGAAGTTAATATATATGCCAACTTCAACAATTTAAATATGCTCACTTCAAATATTACCTTCAACATTTAAATATGCCAAGTTCAACAATTATATATATTAACTTCAACAGTTATATATATTAAATTCACCAGTTACATATATAACATATTATACAACAGTTACATATATAACTTCAATAGCTACATATATAACTTCAACAGTTATATATATTAACTTCAACAGTTATATATAGTAACTTCAACAGTTACATATATAACTTCAACAACTATATATATAATTTTAACAATTACGCATATAACTTCAACAGTTATATATATTAACTTCAATAATTATATATATTAACTTCAGCAGTTATATATATAACATATTAACTTCAACAATACATAGAGGATGTTCGTGGCGTGTAGTTTGATTTCCGAATTATGAAATTCTTGGCCAGAGAGTTAACTTCAACAGTTAGGATATTACCTTCAACATTTAATTATATTGACTTCAACAGTTATGAGAGCTCACGCGGGAGAGGGAAGACAGCGTACGCGGAAGGAGAGCTCATGTGTTTTCTCTTTCTGAAAATCGGGGATGATGGAGATGATATAATCTCTGAGATGGTCCTAAGCAATTCCGTGTTGAAATGCGTGAAACAAGTGAAGAAGTCTCCACCGCTTTCCTTTTTTTTTTCCGAAACATTTACCAAATTCTTCTTATTTTTTTTAAACAAAACATCATGGTGAAAAGAAAATAGTACATCAAGTGAAAGGACAAAATTCAAAACAGATTAGTTGTAGTTATATGAAGAATAAATAATATGCAATTCTAAATGGTAGAAATGACATTAAAATTATCCATCACGATGGGGGAAAAAAAATCAAAACAGCGGGGGAAAAAAAATCCAATATATGGGCATAATCACATAATATATTTATCTTGAAAACGCTGTTCCAATATGAAGATCTTAAATGGAGATATAATTGTAGTCTATTTTTTTTTAAAATAAAAAAAGGCGAAAGTCTTAATCATTGTTTAATATCTTCCTAATAACGTGATATTGGTGACAAGGTCTAGATTTACAATTAAAATAAAGTTACAAAAGTCACGTTTTCTATTGGTTTAAACGTTCTCAGAATTATTTTTTTGGGTAAATTAACATAATAGTGGACTAAAATATAATTAAACTTCTTTCAAATAGTTGGCAGTGAGATAAACCAGCCGTCTAACGTTTTTTTTTCTTTATTTATATCAACATCGACTTTCTCTATTATTGGTAAACTTCTCTTGTCGAATTTCGTTTTTTTTCCTTTCCTTAGAAAAACAGTTGCAATTTGAATGAGAGAGAGAGAAAAATAATAATAATAATAATAATAAGACATCAACTGTTGACTCAGGATCCACCAATACAAGAGGTTAATGTTGCATTTATTATGCTAGAAAGTGATAGCCTAAAGCTTATTCTAGCCGATAATTATAAGTTGTATTTACATTTATATTTACATATTTCAATATATAATTACAAATAATATTGACCTTATTAAAAAAGTTCGTAATATTCTTCATAAATCAAGAAATCAAGTGGTCACAGTGGAAACGCGATCACCACGTCAGAAAAAGGCTTGGAAACTGTATCTAGGTTGGAAGCTCTTATAAGAAAGTTTAATATATTAAATTTTAAACTAAAACGAGAAAATCGATTTGTGATTAAATGTTATGCTTATGTAAAGTTATCTTTGCTTATGCTTATGGCAAAACTAAATCCATTTTGTTCCTGTATGTAAAGTGCAAAGTACGTAATAATGTCATACGTTTATAATTTAGTGTTAGCGCAATTAAATCGTGCTTGTACACAGGCTTTTTCCCCTTGTGTACGTGGCTCTAGACTGATCAAAGTGGTTGAAACTTAAAAGAGAGGATAGTGTAACCCTTAATTATTTAAAAAAAAATTATACTATAATTTTAGCATTATACATAAAATTTTGTACGAAATTGCACATTTGAGTTGAACTCCATATTAATATGATAAACCATCTTTTATTATATAATCATAATAAAAATATCTACATATTGGGTGCGTTTGGATCGTTGGAAGAAAGAAGAAGAAGAAGGAAGAAGAAGAAAAAAAATTATAAACAATCCAAACTCTTCACAAAGTTACACACTTTCCAATATTTCTTCTCACTTCTTCCCTTCTTCCCTTCTTCCCACACCTATCCAAACGGAGCCATTAAAGAAATTTTATTGTGGATTAAATTTTGTAATTGAGCTTAAAATTGAATTGTCCATTTAAAATTTCAAACATAGATGAATGATCATTAAAATTTTTATCCACTATTCAACATCCACAATAGAATTATTCTAAAAATTATTTATATTTCATTGAGTTCGCTTGGAGATTTGACTCGCAGGGGCGGAGCCAATAGGGGCTGTTGACCCCTGTGCTCCAAAAAAAATTTAATCTTTATGTATATATTTTTTATTTTTTAAAATTTTTTATAATTTGCCCCATAATTAATCATAAATTACTGATTTAGAAAAAAAATATTCTTCTTAGTAAATAAATTTCTATTTATTTGTTCTTTCTTTAAAATTTTATCTCTTTTATTATAATTTTCTGGCTCTGCCCCGCAGATTTGAGGACATCTGAGCTGCCGAGCTGGTGCCTCAAGACCATACAGATTTTAAGACAGGCGTCACCATGTCAGAGTACGACAAGCTCGAACTCGAGGAGAACAATCAAGTAGGCTGTGTCCATCTTAAAACAAGTCAAGCTACGAGGTGTCGTATCGTATGCAAGCGTTCACTGGATTTTATTGGAGAAAGAATTCTCAAGTTTAGATTTCATTTCAATACCATTACTGGAAATTTCCGGTGATACCAGACCGGAACATTAACCAAAACAGTGGTATTTGATATTAAGAGAAGAAATACCAGAATTTATCGGAAAAAATATCAGATTTCAGCCACTGATAGTTTATCGATATTGAAAACATCATCTCAGCATAGGACCGATTAAAGGCCCAAAAGCGCTTTTAGGCTTAGCGCCTCAAGAAAGCCTATCAATGTGTGGTGTATTTACAAAAAAATAAAATCTAATTCATAGTTGAATAAAAGTGAACAATAAATAAATAAACTGGACATATAAATGAATAAAAAAATACAAACGGTAAAAGATGCGAATGGAAAAATGGTATATAATAATTTCCTTTGCGATGCAGCTGACTAACTTTTTAAAAAATGTTAATGTAGGAATGTTAGTGAAATTTACAGAAGAGATTATGAAGTTCCTTCAAGAAATAGAAATGAAATATCTGGTGTGGATAATTTTGGAAGGTCAAACATGCAGCTGTTAAAGAAAATTATATTTCAAAATTTACCCGCGATGCAGTTCAAATAATATGAAATTTTTTAGGAGGCTTATCACAAGTTCACAACACACCTTGTCTTGTTTGCATATACATTTCGGTTCAAATACATATCTGATTTTTAAACATCTGAATCCTCCTTTTATCAATAAATGATAAGATCAGAACTGAAATATGCAAAATAGACCTAACTGAGAGAAGGGCATAAAAGGCATCTCTTTCCATTATTTGCATAAGAAAAACATCTAATTCTTACTGTTATTCCTCTCAAACTTTGACCTCATAAAAGTACGTTGATGAGACAGCAAGCCCATGCCAGTCATAGGTGCGTACGAGCCTCTGACGCCTGTCAGGTGACTCAAGCCAACAAAGCTCAAGGTGGAATGACTGTGACTCGGCCACATTCTTGCTGATGTCAGAGGGGCATCCCATATATACTCCCCCAGGCAATAAAGTCATGTCATAACCTCCATCGAAGGTAACTAAATTATCAGTTCTAGATCCCGTCCAGTGCACATTGCTTGTTGCAGTGCTACCTTTTGATGTAGAATTAATATCCTACCAACAATAAATTGGATTAGCTCTGTGATTCTGGGTTTCAGGTCAGTACTGGATTCAGTTCCATATCTGGTCAACTCTGGTAGCAAGGACTACAATTTATGAGTTTTGACTGATCAGTAAGGTTTTCTACCAATAATACAAAGATGAGATGGGCTTATACAGTACAGGTTACATTCTGTAGCAGCACGCACTGTCAAGTTAATACCTGAACAAATTTAACATTTTTTTATTTAGAAAAACAGTATCTGCTATCAGTATGTCCTACTAAAAGAGGAGCTTCTGAAAGTTTACCATGCAAGTTAGGTACTGTAACAGAAAAGAACTAGCATGGATGCATGGTGTTACCATCAACAGTGCAATGGAAACAACCAGAACAATTCCAAATACAGATACCTGAATCAGTTTACCGTCTGCATCTATCTCAAGAAGAACAACGGTATCTGCTTCAGCAATGCTCGCACCATATACACCACTCCTTTTAGTAACTGAACGCCCTTCCCATCTCCCCAGAAATGGAGATAATCGATCTGTGCTTTGCTGCCAGTTTGAAAATCAAGATAGATTTAAGCACATAGTTAGAAATGGCTAATGTTATGCTTTTAACTTTCAATTAATATATTTTTCCTCCAAATTTGTTTTATTGAGTGCATTTTGTTTTGAGTAGATTTAACTAAAATAGACAACATTTAGGAAAAATTCATCAATTTTTAGTAAGTAAAAATTCTAAGAAAATAAATTCGATGAATCATATTAATTACAGAAGACCTGAAAGTCGGAAATGGAAGGAATCAGCGGCGTCTCATTGCCTCGATCTTCAATGAAAAGTATAAGCATATCAACAACACCTTTTGGATCCAATATGTGAAATGCTCTGATTCTTCTATCCTTATGCAGAGAATAAAGGCAATTTTCACATACAATCGACGGCCTCCGTGACGGTATTTTCAGATTTCTGTTTAAGAGACATAGATGATTAAACTTAAAGGTTTTGTTTTTCCCAAATGATACCCAACACTTACAAGAAGTGAGGACTGAACAATTTTGCATTTAACTGCAGATGCTTCTTTACTTTGTGGAGAAGGTAAATGTCCCACATCAATATTAACATGCTCATGAGGTCAAAATTTTGTACAAAATCAAACTAAAATCAAGCCATTCAATATTTTTATTCCTGAGTTATTAACTACTATGAAAAGGTTTCTTTTGTTGCCGTCGAAAAAATTCTAACATTTCGTTTCTTTCATGTTGATTGAATAGACCTCATAATAATTACTATTCAGTAATTGTTCCTTGGAGAAAGGTTCTTCTTGTTTTTTATATGACCTTTTATTTTACAATAATAGTGATAACTATCCAGTAAAATCACATACTGTACTGGCTAAAGCTGATCAATTAAAGGTTTTCTGGAACCATAAGCTTGTGATACCATACCAGTTCTGCTTGGTACTGGTAGAGAGAAAGACTTATCGATACAAAGGTGGCGAATACCGGGGATTTTCTTCGCCAGTATCGTCTTCACCAAGTACACCGGCTCGAAGCACGGTTTCTAGCATACCAGCCATTTGGTACCTGAGAGAGAATGCTTTTTCTTTTGGAAAGAACCCAATCTGTTCTCTAAACAACAGAGATCATTAGTACGGACAAAAACACATTTAAAAGAGGATACACGTAGAGAATAAAAATTCAATAGCACCTGTTGGTATTTATCTACAGTGAACATGTTGGTCTCTTTAATTTTGTATTCGGTCCATTCAGGCTCTTTTTCTTGGCCTGCTATGGATGTACTGGATGGAGGTTGCTTTATGTACAACCTAGAGAAAATTAAATAAATTAATAGAAATTTATAGTATAACAAAAGAAATAATTTTTTTTTTATTGCGGATGAGCATCCATATGATGATGGTATGAATTAGAATACCCAGATAACTGATTTAAATGAAGTGATTTAAATGAAGTTTATATTTTCTAAATTTACTGAAATCTAAGTCATATATCATGCATAAAATAACAGATTGGTAACAATGCATGTTTCACCATTCATTCAGTAACTTTGAATTTTTAACTGTCCCAACTTATGGCCTATTATGATTAATTAAACAATAAAGGTTTGTATAAAATTCAAAGGTATGCTAATCTGTACATCTACAAACATGTAAAATTCTACTGGATGCTAAATGATTATGCATAACATCACTTGTCTAGACAAGCATCTCAGTTAAATTGTACTGCTTAACATGAAGATAACCAAATGCGCAGACAAAACGGCACCATTATGAACTAAAAACTGTTGTTGAGCAAGTATAGAAATAAGATTGTCTCACTCCTCAGAAAAAAAATAAATAAATAAAAACTAACGTTTGAATAAGGCTGATAAGCTCATCCTCTCCATACGAGCTAGCTGATAACTTGGTCGTCACATTCTGCAACAAATTCCCTTTTGCATCGAATTGCTGAAATTAACAAAAACTCCAATTTTCAAACAAAATCAAAACAAAGGATCAGTAACCTACACTTGCCCTTTTAATCAAATAAAAAAATGGAATGGGAGAAAAGATACTAACATAGAAAGAGCCGTTCCACTTGCCGATATTCAGGTTGACGAACCGATGCAAATTATCTACACTCATCACTTCTTCTTCATGATTTGACTTGTCAGTTGAGGCCGCGTCAGCTATTGTGCAGCTGGTTTTGAGTCCAGTTCGTTTCTTTGAGCAGAAACGAGGCATTGAAATAGAAGAAGGAGAAGTAGGGAATTGGACCAATTGGTTAGAGAAAGTGAATAGTCTGGACTTTGGGATAGAAGAGTAAGCTGCGCCAGTAAATCTGGCCCCAATAGCTTCCGCCATTGAAAGGCCAGAGGAAGAAGTTAGAAATAGAAAAGAAGGATTGTTGAAGCGGTGAAGCAAGAGAGTGTGAGTGTCCGTCTGTTGAGTGCGCGGCTTTAAAGGCGTTATCTATCTGTATGACTGTATCTGAAAGTAAGATCATCAGTTTTGTTTTGCGGGTCGGGTTACGGGTTGCAGTAGAGCCGATTGGATTGGAGTCTGGTTTAGTTTGAGATCTTAATAGATTGCCGAGGCTGGAAAACGTTCCATGCCACAAGGCTGGCCTAAGTGAGCATTTTGATTTGCGGGTACGGTTCTTATTTAAATTTACAATACGAAGTATTAAATGCGTTCTATATCATTTCAGTTGTATGCATACGGAAAATTATACAATTTCCATTTTATTTTGACAAAACAAAATTGATTTATTAAAATTTTACTAGTTAATTTTGTTTATTCTCAATCAAGATGGCTCAATCAAATGCGTTTGATCGAACTTCAGTTGAAGTCCATCATATCTATATATTTTGCAAGTTCAAATGATCGATGAAAAACGTTTAATATGATTTTCATAATCAAATTTAGTTAATATGAATTAATTAAATATGCGTCTCCACACTGGTCATAAAATGCTAATTTAGTTAATTTCAGCCTCAGACTCTCAGAGAAGGTTGATGATTGATCTCAATAATATATTTATTTTTAAAGTAAAAGAATTTGATATTTTTTATGAGGAAATTATCAAATCCTTCTTAAACACAATTCCCAAACCCCTGGTGCAAAAGAGAAAAATAGTAACCAAAGGAGAAGGCACAACATGCGCCTTGGTCTCCAAACATAATCGTCACTTTTGACTAACAAGCAAAAAAAAAAAAAAAAAACGCACATCCTCAATTCACCACCAATTAACCATCACAACACACTAAACAAAATTCTCCACACAATTAGCCAAACACCAACCCGAGAAGACTACCAACTAAACCTCACCAACAAGATATAGAGATGGACTCCTATTTATCATTTGGACTTCATATCAATATTTCACTCTTTCAAACTTCTTCCAGCCTAAAACAGAGATACACCAGACATTAAAAAAGATTTACCAAAGACCTTTTACTTTGGACCAATATCCTTGATGGCACAAATCTGCTCTTCACCCATTGCAGACATCACAGACACCACCAGATCCTTCCCCTCTCCAAAGCCATCCTTCAGCTACAATTTTCCATGAATTAGCTTGTCTAAACGATGAAAAAGGGATTGCAACTAGAGCACAGTTTTAGTTTAACAATTTACCAACCTGAGCAAGAAGATTTTCATCAGTTGGGAGCTTGAGGTCATCCTTGGTATTTCCATTCTCAGTCAGAAGAGACACCTAAAGGTTAATTTAGTCATGCACATAAGTCAATATAATATTTTTAAGGACCATGACGGGCATTGTCATTTTTTAACTCGGGATACATGTGTAAATGCCAAAAATTCAGGTCAATATAAAGTCAAACAGAAAGGAGAGTGCTCACAAAGCCATCCTCAGATATGTCAATCAGCTGATAGTCAGTACGATTAACATGGGGAACCTGACAAATACAAAAACAAATCAAGTTTAACATAACATAGCAACTAAAATAGCTTGTGTGTGTGTGTGCGTGAGAGAGAGAGAGAGAGAGAAGTAAATTACATCACAGTTGTGGGAGGAGGGCACTATATCCTCAAGCTTCTTGGCAGTGAAGATGTCAATGGCAACAAAGTGGCACTTAGCATGACCATGCTTCCCAGTCTTGGAGGTGGAAACCTCAACAACCTGCATTAAAAAGAATTCAACATCATATTAGATATAATCGCAATGAAGTGAAAATTACACAAAAACTGACGTTTATCCCTCAACAAACTATCAACTCTAGTATCAGATGAGAAAATATGAGATACAAACCCCCAATATGTTCTTCAAAAGATCAGAAGTAAATCTAGGTCCCCAATTGTCATTTTAAAGTAAATGCAACATGTGAAACCATATAGTTCTTAAAAAGAGAGCAGCACATCTGATACATAGGGAGTACAAAATAAAAAAGTTCTGGATATCCTAATATTAAACAAACATTTTTTTTAATAAGATCTGTAGACAAAACACCCACAACCAAAATAATATGATATTCAATACTCTTCTATCCATCATCCAGGGATCAGGAGATTTCATCCATCAAAGTTCAGAATAAAACCATAGGTCTTAAATTACACAAAAATTCAAAAAACTGAAACAAAACACTTATCAAACGAGCTACTTATTCACATAAATAAACCAAAATTCAGATCCGATGCTTCTTTTCCAGCATCTAAAGAGTCAAATACGTAGCAATACTAACTATAAGTCAATCGGACTGCCAAGTTTTGATAAGGTAAAATGTCAGAGAAACCTAGATCTATCTTGACTCAACCAAAACGAATCAAAACAGAGAGAAATCGAGAACAAACCTTGCAAGGCCTCCCCTTGATCACAATGTGACCGTTCTTGCGGATCGTACCAGCCTGTTGCGGGTAGGTTTTCGATGCACCCGCATCCGCCTTCGACTCAAAGTGGTGCTCCTCGTCCGACATTCTTGGAAATCGCTGTAGATCAAACAAGAGTCAAACATCACAATTCAACAACAACAAACAACAACAAATCAAGCCATCCCGTTTCAACTGTACTGAGGAGAGGGGAAGAGAAGAGAAGAGATTCGAGTGTACCTAGGGTTTACGAAATGGTGAAGAGTCGAAAATGGTGCGTAGGGTTCCGGTCCGGCCGCTTTAAATAATGTCCGAGCTATGTCAGAGCAGGAGGGAGGGAGTGGACACGTGTACGGTGACGATGGCGCTCCGTTGGCGTTGGAATTACGCCGAGAATCGAGAGCGCTTCGTTCGGTCGGTCGGCCCGCGACTTGGGCCTCTTTTGGGCCCAATTTGATCAGATAATAGAAATCAAGCCGAACAACTTAAAAATAATATTAAAATATTCACTAATTTCGATAATATTACAAAAATAATCCAAACTTTTAGATAGTATCACAATACCGATACTAACCTTTTTTTGCTTTTAGCGATTTTTCAATAAAAATAATAATTATTTTTATTATTTTAATTAATTTTAAATAAATATTAATATACTAGCCAGTATAGGTTTTTGAAAAACGGATAATATTATCGGTTTTCAAAAACCAATATCGTGATACTATGTAAAAATTTTGAATCATTTTTTCAATATTTTCGAATTCGTGAATATTTTAATATCATCTTTTATTTTTCTGAAAAATCAAGTAGCGTCTGTCCGAAATTAATTAATATAAAAATTTATACACAAAAAATTTTAATATACAGAATTATTTATTTTTTTTTTAATAAGAAGAAAGTTCCAACGCGTTTCAGAAGCGAGTATTCGAATTCCCCTCCGTACGCGTTTATAAAACGCGCTCCAGCCCTCCGAACGCGTTTTATAAACGCGTACGAGGGAGAGATAAGTTCGCCCCTTCAGTTACGCCTTTTGAGGAGCTGACACCTTCGTACGCGTTTATAAAACGCGTTCGGAGCCCTGGAGCGCGTTTTATAAACGCGTAGGAAGGTGGTAATTTTTCGAAAACCAGTTCTGACCGTTTTTTTTTCTTTCTTCGTCGCTTCAGTCAGTCCAGAGAAAGAGAAAAAGAAAAAAAGAGAGAAGAGAAGAGAAGGGAGAAGAGAAGAGAAGGGAGAAGAGAAGGAAGAAGAGAGAAGAGAAGGGAGAAGAGAGAAGAGAAGGAAGAAGAAAAGAAGAGAAAGAAAGTTGCGGCCGGAGAAAGAGAGAAGAGAAGGGAGAAAAGAGGTTGCCGTGCGAAGGTGGTTGCCGTGCGAAGAGAAGAGGAGTTCGAAAGACAACGTACGCCGATATCGAGGTTTTGATTTTGCATTTACTGAAAATTATGGATATTATTGAAATTGTGGAAATTAGTGGATTATTATTGTGGATTATTATTGAAATTTGTATGGAAATTGTGGAAATTGTATGGATGATTATGGAAATTTTGGAAATTGTGGAAATTTGTTATGGAAATTATTGAAATTGTATGGATGATTATGGAAATTGTGCATTTACCTATTTGTATGGATTATTATGGAAATTGTGGAAATTGTGGAAATTTGTATGGAAATTTGTATGGAATTTGTATGGAAATTGGACATTTTAATAAAGTGAGTACACAATTTTAGTAACATAAATTGTATGGAATTATTGGAAATATTATTGGACATTTTAGTAAAATGTTCATGGAATTTTTACGGAATTTAGTGGAATTTGTATGGAAATTGTGTAGGAATTTATTGTCAAATTACTGTAATTCGTATGCAAATTGAATGGAAATTAGTCGAAATTTTAGTAAATTGTATGGAATTAGTGGAAATTGTATGCAAAAGTAATTATTGTAAAAATGTCAATTACATAGAAAAAAAATTTTGGTTTTGTTCGTTTTTTGTCCAATTAGCTAAAAAATTATTAAATTAATTTTTGTTTTAAATTGTTGTTCTTATATTATTTGAATCAGATGAGTTCAGCAGAAGATGAGGCTGGTCCTTCTGGTGCTTCACCACCTCCCACCGAAGCACCCCCCACCGAAGCAGCCTCCACCCAGCGGCCAAAAAGACGTAGGCGTCGCGCAGCCCGTCCGAGCGCGCAAAATGTCATTCCACCTGTGCAACCGGCCAACGCAGAAAACCAACAGGTTTTGTTCGTTACGGATAACGACCATCTCGTTGGTTTGTCTTTTGAGGAGGTAATAGATTTTTTTATGTTAATTTATATTTTTTTGATTTAATAATTTAGATTTCTTAATAGACTTATAAATTGTATTAAATGTTTATTATAATTTGTAGTAAAAAATTAATCGAAAATGCTTATTATAAATTGTATTATAAATTGTATTTATTTTAAATGCTTGTAAATACTTAAAAATTGTATTAAAAATTGCAGCGTGAAAAACATTTGGAGTTGAGATCGCACAAGCGAACAATTCAGGTGGACGAACGGATTGAGGGAAGACTGATCAAACTGGGGCTCAGTCACATTATGAAGGTGAAGCATGTCAACATCGACATGCCATTACTGAAGGCAATGGTCGAGTTTTGGCGTCCAGAGACGCATACTTTCCATTTTCCCGTTGGAGAGATGACCGTTACTCTACAGGTAATTTATTTAAACTTGATATTAATTTTTTTTTTAATATAATTTTCGTATTAATTATCACAATTAATTCTAACATATAATTTTCGTATTAATTTTGACAATTAATTGTAACATTAATTTAAACTTTATATTTAAAATTCAAATTTGAATATTAATTTTCGTAATATTAAATGTTATATTTTCGTAATATTAACGTATTTTGTAATTGTTACCAGGATGTTGCCTTCTTATATGGTTTGCGTTCGACTGGCATTCCAGTTAGATCGAATACGAGAGGGCCCTGGGAGGAAAAGATTCGTGCAAATCTTTATCCTCATGAAGATTTGGGAGAGTGGCACCGAGAAAGGAGTAGCAGGGAGTAAGTGAAAAAAATACGAATGCAATATTGATTTTGCATATTCAATATATGCATTGCTTACTTGTATTGATTATTCTAAATTTGTACAATGCAGGGGCAATGTTGTTGTGGGCAACAACATCAAGTTGAAATGGTTGCGGCAAAATTGCGGGGTGGCGCCACAGGCAGATGCTCCTGGTGAGGAGTTAGACCGATACACGCGTGCAGTGGCTCTAGAGCTATTTGGGACGTTGATGTTTCCCGATATTTCTCAGAATTCCGTCCCAGCATACTTTTTAGAGCTCGTATCGGTATAATTTTCTTAACTTAAATAAAATTTTTTTTTCTTTACGAAAATAGTAGAATTCAATGTTACAAATTCAATATTTTTATTTGTTGACACATAATGAAGCTGACACATAATATTTTTTATTTTATATAATTTCGTTAACAGTCTAATTTTTAAGCAAAGATACTTTTGTTAAAACAATGTTCAAATAACAATGACAAAAAAGGAAAAAAAATTACCAATGAAATGACACATAATACTTTTGTTAATCCATCAATTAGTATTTGTTAACACATAATACTTTTGTTAATACACTGAAATGTTGAAATTATTTTCAATGTTGCAATTTAATTTTGTTATTTTCAATGTTGAAATTATTTTTTTTTCAATGCGTTGTTTAATTTAAATGCAGGGCAATTTGAATGAAGTTCCGGACTTCAATTGGGGAGGTGCCACGCTTGCTTGTCTATATCGTGCTTTGGACCGTGCCTCCATGCGTTTCAAGGTTGTGACGGGACCTTGGATGCTACTATTGTTTTGGGCATGGTCATACCTCCCTGTTTGTCGCCCAGAGGTTGCTCCTATCGGTGGATTAGGACAGCCTAACCTAGATTCATGTGTGCCGTATGGCAGGTAATAACTTATAATAATTTTTCAATAATATTATGCAAATTACAACACATCAATCCTAACCTTCAAAATTTTCAGGAAATGGGGCGAAGCTCGGTCTTTCTCACGGAGCCAGCACCGCGGGGCAGTGGAGAACGCACGGGACTACCTAGCCGTGTTGAACGTTGAAGACGTCAACTGGTTTCCGTACGTACTCGACAGAGCTCTTATGCCACGGGTAGCACAGCAGGGTTCCATAGCGGAGCATGTTCGGTTGCCGCTCATTTTCTACCACATTGTTGCCTACTACTACCCCGACCGTTGTAGGCATCAGTTTGGGCTGTACCAGTTTACTCCTCCTCCACTACCTGTGGTACGTTTGCTATATTTTTCTGATTTATCATACGATCAACTTCAATTTAATTAGAGTAAAGAACTAACGTGTTTATTTTAACAGAGTTGGGACGTGACACACAACCTGCTGGGTTTCCAGCACGGTACCTATCGAGATCGTCCAGATTTTGCTACCATTTTTGCGAGTGCATATGCTGAGTGGACTGACGAGGCATTACAGACACGCCAGCTGGAGACTCGATCCTGGAGTGATACTGATACGCTGCGGTACTTCCGATGGTTTTGGCGATACGGTGCCTCCGAGAGACCCACGCCACGAGAGGATGCCGAGGCACGTCTCCAGCGCACTCAGCAGCTGCCTCTTGCTCAGAGGCAGTACACAAACATGGGGTCCAGACTTCGCAATACGGTACATCTTAATTTTTTAAATATGGAATGTATGATTGGTAAATGGAATTGTGCAATATGTCTTTATTCTCGTAAATTGCAGGGCAACTCTGCGCTGAAGAATGCACTTCATGCATTGGGACTGGTTGTGAAGAAGGGGTGCAGAAGGGTGGGAAAGGCAATTCTCGCCAACTGTCGTTCGCAGTTGCATGATGCTTCCATCCCTTTGAGGTAATTTTAAATAATTTAATTTTTTATTGCGTTTTTGCATGGAAAATTCAATAATTTATAAATTACAGGTTGGAGGATTTGTTGGAGCAGCGAGGACTTCCAACAAATATTGAGGACATACCAGATTCTGGGGACGAGTCTTCTTCTGCACGTCCGACTGTACCCACAGACCTTCAGGCGGAGGATCTGATGCATGCGGTTAGTATTCGTTCATATGCAAGTTTCAATTTTAGATACTAATTTATTTATATTGACATTGTTTTTTTTTAATATTATAGGATGGTCGGCTGAATACCGGACGATTAGATGATATTTTAGGACCACGCACGTTCTTTCCTACTCAGTTTCCAGCCTCAGGTCCTACTCCATCCATGCATAGTGCATCAGCATCGACCTCGCAGTTTGCTGGCATTTCTCAGGATGCCACTGGCATTTTCCAACCTCAGGATCCTCCACCGTACTCCTTTACACCATTTGGTATGCCTTCCTCTTTTCCTGCATTTACTGTTCCTCCATTTACTATTCCGTCAGTGCCTACGCCTTCTTCTATTCCATCATTTGGCACTCCGTTGGGTAGTATGGGAGGGACAGACTCGTTCAGCACATTACTGCGGACGGCCGGAGATGAGGAGGGTGATTATGTCCCTATAGCGACTCCTCAGGAGGCTGGGCAGCCTGTTGAGTTTGGCCCCATACAGCAGGAGGCTCAGCAGGACCAGCAGGAGGACCTCGAGGAGGAGGACGATGGGGATACAGAGTCCACTGACTCAGGAGACGTTACTGCCCCGGCTGGACGAGATAGGCGTGCGGTGAGGGTGATTGACAGATTTTCACCTTCGGGACCTAGGAGGAGGCGGCGGCGTTAGTTCTTTTTTTTATGGACTTGTGTATTACTGATGATGGACGGATCGTTTATTTTTCGTTTATGGACTTGTGATTGACTTGTGTATTACTGATGTTGATTGACTATTTTTCGTTTATGACTTGTGATTGACTTGTGTATTTATTGGATTGCTTATTATGACTTGTGATGATTGAGTTGTGTATTATTATGACTTGAAAATTCGGAGTGCAAAGCACTACTTGAAACATAAACGTTTATGTATTGAAACGCCAATAAATGAAATACTCCTAACAACAACTTTTATCCATTAAACGTCAACACATTAAAACCACAACTTTTAGTGCAAAGCACTACAAAAAATAGAGGAAATAAAAGACAACCATAAAAATAAAACATTGCATTAACAATTCCAACTAAATTACATTAACAACCATAATAATAAAACACATAAATATTACAATGATATAAATATTTAGAGATTTTGACTATCTACATGTTGTAGAATTTCATCCCACCATGGTTGCTCATCTTCATCATTCGGTTGTGGTTGATTACTCGCACCAGTGTTGTCAGCGAACTGAGCGACTTCGTTCCAAAAAGCAGCATCATCTTCTTGTTGATTACTCGGAACACTGTTGTCAACGAATTGAGCGGCTTCGTTCCAAAAAGCCGCTTCGGTTTCTTCTTTTTCTATCTCTGCCATTCGGCTTGCCGCAATTTGTCGAAGTTCATCCCTCTTATTCATTTCTCTCAATTTTTGCTCTGATTTTTTGAGCCTTTTTTTCCTTGCCTCTTCTTCCCTAATTTTTTGTTTACGATCCATTTCTTCATTTCTTTCTTTAATAATCCTCTGCGTCTCTATGTCCCGAGCTCTTTGTTCATTTTCGTCGTGACGTTTGTGCTCATGGTAGTGGTCACGCAATATGTTTTCTTTGTAATTGAAAACTTGAGCACACCTTGTACAGGTCACTGTGTGGTCTCCATTAAAGTTGTATATTTTCTCGTAAACAGTCCAGTGAGTTGGTTCAGACGAGAGGTAGGGTTTCGGTTGTTGTTGGGGGATGGGTTGAGGTTCTGTGTAATATTTTTTGTACCAGTCATATCGCCTTTGTCGGTTCAGATTCTTTTCGTGTTCCCGCCATCGCCGCTCCTGGTACTCCTTCTGTTCTCTTTCCGGCCCACCATTAATGTGCCATTGGTAGTGTATTTTTAACTCGAGCACGTCTCCATCTTCAGTCGTGTCTTCATGGATGTTGTATTTCAAAATGCGATAACAAGAGCGACAAATTGCCTCGTATTCTCCGTTTTCTGGTTGATTTCTATTGGCAGGGTAATGGTAGAAAGTTGGCCAATACTCAATGCGGGTTGCTCTTCGATAGTTTGGAACATCATTATTTGAGTTAGAGCTATTTCCTTTGTCCATTGTACTGAAGGTTTTAACAAGAAGGAGGTAGTGGGTGTTTCTGCATTCTAATTCAACAATGACTGCTTTTATAAATAATTTCAGCAGTTCAAAGATGACATTGTAAAATCAAATCTTGTCATGTCTTTTGCAGTCTTTATCAGAGCATGCTTGTACTTTTTTTTCTAAAAATTAAATAATACACCTTCGAACGCGTTTATAAAGTGCGCTCTAGGGCTTCCAACGCGTTTTATAAACGCGTACGAAGCTCTGACAAACGAGAGGAAAGTGGACAGCATCTCTCCTTCGTACGCGTTTATAAAACGCGTTGGGAGGGTTGGAGCGCGTTTTATAAACGCGTACGGAGGAGAATTCAGATACTCGCTTCTGAAACGCGTTGGAACTTTCTTCTTATTAAAAAAATAATAAAATAATTCTGTATATTAAAATTTTTTGGGTCCAAATTTTTATATTAATTAATTTCTGAGCGTCTGTTGTTACGTTCTTTCGGTTGACGGGAAAAGGTTGGGATTTGGTATTCCTTCCTCGTGTCATCTAATCTGGCGGAATTTGGGTGGACAAGAACGCTGTCTGGTGCATTGTGCAACGATTTAGTAGGAGAGTGACAGCTTGCTTAATGTTATCTACTTAATACTTATCTACATTGGCACAGCTGTTAGAAAATTGAAATATTTGATTCTTAATAATATTTCTGAAATTAATAGCCAAGAACACGTAATTCATATAAAATTAAATAAATCATAAGTTAGAACTTACAATTTTGTAGAGAAGACATCTTGATGCGGAAATTTGATCTTCTCCAATTTCCCTTAGTCCAAAATGATGGCTGAAATTAATGGCGTTTTTTCTCACTTTCTGTCTTTTCTTTTTAGGCGAAATTTTAGGGAAGAGATGCCAAATTATGACAGGAGAGAGAAATAATAATTGACTAAGGTAATTAAAGGGATCGGAATTTGTAATTAATCTGGTCCATTGGATTTTCCATCAAAATCCAATGTACCCTTTAGGTAATTTTCATAAATGAACTTGGTTTATATTTAATATATAGGCCACATTAATGTTATAATTAACATTCTCCCACTTGGCCTATAAAATATCATAATGAAACACAAATTCAGAATTGGCCAATAAAAACTTCAACCTTGTTCAGTTAGAAATACCAAACTAAACTAATATAATCAAAATAACTATTGTTGTTCTTTGATCCCTATTAATTATAGAAATGGCATTCTTTCCAACATATGGTTAATTAAATTCATTCGATCCTCATAAGTATATTTGCTTATATAAATTACATTAATGCGCAAACATAAGAAATAAGCAAACAATATAAATTCAGTCAATACATAAATGAAGCTTCAATACATAACTTAATAAATACATTATTGTTCATTACAACGTCACAAGTCACTAACCAAACCCATGCCGGCTACATGCTCTTTGAAAAGAGTAGGTGGTAGTGCCTTTGTTAGAGAATCAGCTAACATAGCTCTTGTATTGATGTGTTGTATGACAATAACATTATCCTTAATTTTCCTTCTAACAACAAGATATTTGATGTCAATCCATTTAGTAGCACCGCTGGACTTGTTGTTTTTAGAGAAGAAAACAGCAGCCTCATTATCACAAAATAGCGTGAGTGGTCTTGCAATACTCTCAATTACTTGAAGTTCAGGTATGAAATTCTTCAACCAAACTGCTTGACCAGTAGCTTCAAAACACGCCACAAATTCTGCTTGCATAGTGGAAGATGCAACTAAGGACTGTTTGGCACTCTTCCATGAAATTGGTCCCCCTGCAAGCATGAATATGTATCCTGATGTGGATTTCTTTGTGTCTACACATCCAGCAAAATCCGAATCAGAATAACCAATGACCTCAAGGTTATCGGACTTTCTGTAAGTAAGCATGTAGTCTTTAGTCCCTTGCAAATAGCGTAAGACTTTCTTAGCAGCTCGCCAATGATCCAAACCTGGATTTGATTGATATCGACCAAGCATGCCAACTACAAATGCAATATCAGGACGCGTGCAAACTTGAGCATACATTAAGCTTCCAACAACCGAAGCATACTCATTCTTTTCCATTTGCTTACGTTCTGATTCAGTTTTGGGACATTGAGCCTTGCTGAATTTGTCACCTTTGAAAATGGGAGCAACACTTGGAGAACAATTTTGCATATTGTAGCGCTTAAGCATTTTCTCGATATATGCCTTTTGTGATAAACCTAAGAGACCACGAGACCGATCACGGTGGATTTCAATGCCTATGACATAAGAGGCTTCACCAAGATTTTTCATTTCAAATTTCTTTGAAAGAAAACGTTTTGTCTCGTACAACATGTCTAAATCACTGCTTGCTAACAAAATGTCATCCACATACAAAACAAGAATGATAAATCTGCTCCCACTAACCTTGAGATATATGCATTGATCAAAAGTATTTTCTTGAAATCCAAATTCTGTTATGACCTCATCAAACTTGAGATACCACTGTCTTGAAGCTTGCTTTAACCCATAAATTGATCGTTTCAACCGGCATCCCATATGTTCCTTGCCTTTAACAACAAAACCTTCAGGTTGTTTCATGAAAATTTCTTCATGCAAGTCACCATTAAGGAATGCGGTTTTCACGTCCATTTGATGCAACTCAAGATCATAATGAGCTACAAGAGCTAAAACAATTCGTAACGAATCTTTCTTTGAGACAGGAGAAAAAGTATTATCATAATGTATACCTTCTTGTTGCGTAAAGCCTTTAGCAACTAATCGGGCCTTGTATCTTTCGATGTTACCATGAGAATCAGTTTTAGTTTTGTAAACCCATTTGCATCCTACGGGTTTAACACCTTTAGGTAACTCAACAAGATCCCAAACATCATTTTGTTGCATTGAGTTCATCTCATCATTCATGGCTTCCAGCCACTGAGATGACTTATCACTTTTCATGGCGTCCTTGAAGGAGATAGGATCATCTCCATGACCTATATCGCCACCTTCTTCAGTAAGGTATACAATATAATCATCAGGTATTGCAGATTTTCGTTCTCTTTGCGACTTGCGTAAAGGTTCTTGTGGCAGCAAAGGTACTTCTTCATTGTTAGGAACATTATTAACATTAGTACCTTCATTTAGTAATAATGGAGAAACAGAACTTGTAGCCTCTGAAATGACCGAAGTTGGAACATAAATTCGATCTTCTTCATCGAGGTTTATAGTTCGTTTTTCATTACTGCCACTAATGTTGCCATTTTCAAAAAATACTGCATGTCTTGTCTCAACTATTCTAGTGGTATGCGAGGGACAATAAAATCTAAAACCTTTGGACCTCTCTGGATAACCTATGAAAGAACAACTAATGGTTTTCGAATTCAGTTTCTTAATTTGTGGATTGTAGACTTTTGCTTCAGCAGGGCAGCCCCACACACGTAAGTATCCTAGTTGCGGTTTTCTTCCAGTCCACAATTCATAAGGTGTTGCTGGAACGGATTTACTAGGAACTCGATTGAGAACATGTGTTGCTGTTTTTAAAGCCTCAGACCACAAAAATTCTGGTAAAGTGGTATTGCATATCATACTTCGTACCATATCCATTAACGTACGATTACGCCTTTCAGCCACTCCATTTTGCCGAGGATCACCCGGCATAGAGAATTGATGAATAATACCACTTTCTTGAAAAAAACAAAGCAAATGGACCTGGACTTTGACCCAAGTCAGTGTGCCTACCATAATACTCACCGCCTCTATCTGATCGCACTACTTTAATTTTAAGATTATGTTGATTTTCAACTTCAGCCTTAAAAATCTTAAATTTGTTTAGTGCCTCAGATTTTTCAGAAATTAAGAACACGTAAGCATAGCGTGAGTAATCAACAATAAAAGTAATGAATGATTTGTGTCCGTTGAGACTCGGAGTGGGAAAAGGACCGCATATATCGGTGTGAATTAATTCCAATAGTCCCCCACTTCGAGTGGCTCCTTTCTTATTTCCCTTAACAAATTTTTCCTTAACACATTCAATGCAGTTTTCAAAATCAGAAAAATCTAATGTTGGGAGAATTTCATTTTTAATAAGACGTTGCATTCTATCTCTTGAAATATGACCCAATCTGCGATGCCATAATTTGGAAGAATATCCAACATCACGATTTCTCTTTGTGCCACGTTTGTGATCAACACAATTAACATTCAGGGATAATAAAGAATCAGAAAAGGAAGAATCCAAACATAATTTATATAGATTGTCACATAATAATCCAGAACCAACAAACTTAGAGTTATGATATAGTCTCAACTCATTATTTCCAAACTGAAACATAAAACCACACACATCAAGTCTAGAAACAGAAATTAAATTCCTAATCACACTAGGAATATAAACTACATCATGCAAATAGAGAATAAAGCCACTCTTCAAGACTAAACGAAGAGTTCCTACGGCCTCCACTTCAGCCTCTAATCCATTGGCAACTTTAAGCTTCCTTTTTTCTCTTTTCCAGCATCCTCGCGGAAAGGAATCCATGCAATGAGTTCGTAATGTGCACAGAGGCACCAGTGTCAACCCACCACGTATTTAAGGGAACATCAATTAAAAGGGACTCACAAATCATATAATTAAAATCATTACCCTTCTTGGCAAGCCACGCTCTGAACTTGGTACACTCCTTCCTTACGTGTCCAGGTTTCTTGCAGTGATTGCACTTAAAAACACGTTTTGTATCAGATGTACTTGCTTTATTAACACCAAGACCATCATCTTTCTTATTCTTTCCTTTACCATTGTTGTTTTTCTGTTTTGGACTTTCAATGGCAGCATGTGCAAAGTCAGGTTTTTCAGTCTTAAGCCTTTCTTCTTCTTCAACACACATGGCAATCAATTCGCTCATTTTCCACTTCTCTTTCTGCGTGTTGTAATTGATCTTGAAAGGACCAAACTGAGCAGGAAGAGAAGTCATAATGAAATGAACCAAAAATCCCTCAGAAATTGCCATGTCCATGCCATTTAATTTTGCGGCCATATCATTCATCATCATGATATGTTCACGTACACCGCTAGTCCCATTATACTTGGTAGTGAGCATTTTCATTATGAGAGCACTTGCATTAGCCTTTGATGTACTCTTAAACTGCTCCTCAACAGAGGCTAAAAATTCTTTAGCAGTAAAAGGTTCACCAGCAATATTCTTTTCAGGAATGCCTCCCCGAATAGCCAAAGAAATGGTGCTTTTGATAATCATGAGAGACATGCGATTAGAACGCTCCCATTTTGCATAAGCAGTTTTTTCTTCATCTGCAGCATCATCCTTTGGTTTTTCAGGTTTATCCAAACGTAATGCTTGGTCTATTTCAAGAACACCAAGACCAATCTCAATTTGCTCTTTCCAAGTTGAAAAATTAGTTCCATTCAATGGTGTTATTCCAGTGATTTGATTACTAATATTGCTCAATGCTGCAAATTCATGACAAATAAAATGCTTACTATTAACTAAAATCCACAGACATATAAAATTAAATAAATTAGATCAACTATAATTAGGGGACTAATAATTAACTTATCTGAAATAATAAAACGCCAATTAATATTTCAGGTTTAATAGTTGATCCACTAAAATCAATTCATATCACCGTTGGGCAGAAATAAATTGAACATAAATTAAAAATTCCATCTAATAAATTATAGTTGACAATTAAAGTTGGTAAAATTGACATTTATAATTTATTAAATGTAAACATAATCGTAATACAAGAGACATAATGTAGAACATAGTTCCTTTTAATAAAATAACAGTCACAATTAAAGTTTGTAAAATTGATGACGATCACATATTAAAAGTAAATTTATATGATCATAAATTATATATAATAACTTCCGTTGGGCCGCTAATATATATAATATAAAATCATATACTTAATAAAATTACAACGTGATTTCTATTCAATAATTCAGATAATATATAAAATAAAATATTATTGTCGTAAATGAAAAAAATGTCAATTTGATAAATAATTAAGGATATTTTATGTTATAGATTTCACATAATATGTCTTGAAGAAATCCCGTCTATTAAAGTACAGTGGGACCAGACATGGAAATAATTACCAAATTAAAAAATTAACTTAACCAAAGCCTAATATAGTACGGTCATGAGAGGAAAGAAGAAATTGAATAGGTGCGTGGGACCATGGGGACCACGGTGGCACGGGACATGAGAGAATAGGTTGGATATAATGGTTTTGATCCTCTCCAAACTGGCCATACAGTTAAAGGTTGCCAAAATAAAGGGCTCTGATGAGGTTTGGATGGAAAAATTATTCTACTCCTTTGTATCCAATCAAGATTCAAGAAAAACACATATAAGTGGCATGGTTTCTACTCCTCTCTCCCGTTACGTGTGTGCACATGTGAGGGTAAATTGAAGGAAATATAAAAGTAATAATTCACATCTCCATTTGTGCACACATGAGTGAAGGATTTCATGATGCGAATCGGGTAATTTTAAAAATTTTATTAACCGATAACATCTAAGATCGTTCTTATTATCGCTAACTTTCCTATATTATATTTGCATCACAATCATATATATTCCTATAAGAAGGATTGTTGAGCCATACCTATGGTCTCTAACAAAGCTTTGTTCCTCTTGGTTCACCTTGAATCCGAAACAAGAATGACAGTTGAATCCGTGCTAGCGAATTCCCCGTCAACACCTAGCTCCGCCACCCGTATCTTGATCGATTACTTAATCGATAGAATATTTTAACAAATATTTTGAGGATGAGAAAGCTAAAGCTTCAACACATGAAGACTTACTTGTGTTCACAATTTCTGATCTGTTTTACCTTTAAAACATCAGAATAAACCTTTCAAATTCGTATAGCAATTAAAGCCACTAATCAGAAATTAAAACAGCACTTTAATTTCTGACGTTTCAGCACTAAAACAATAATAACTCTTTATAGGAAACTCCAAACGACATGAAACTTGAACCATTGGATTCTACACTTCCAGGGCTACAATTTTCATATATCATTTGTCCAATTTGGTTATCATTTGCTATACTAATTATCAGTTTAAAGTTGGCTCAAATTCTGACCCGAATTTAAAGCCTTCTTTCTCTCTTCATTTGTTAAAATAATTGGGCTTGGACTTTAAATAAATTTATGCACTCTATAATAATATTCATATATTATTATATTATGTGAAACACATATTATACTCATAATATTCATATATCAATAAATTTATTCCTTGCTAGTTAATCACGTCATGTGATATAATTTTCTATTTGTACACTTTGTTTCATACAACATGAAACCTTGTACATAGAAAATATATTTCTTGTTTCCCATTCAGTTGGTGTGACCTATATTGAGGATCCATATTATGTTGGCAATGGAATAAAACATTTTATTCCATAAACTGTAAGCGGTACTCTAGCATACATTACAGCTACCCAAATAATATAGATGTTTAGCAAATCCTTTTACGAAACACGATCCTTCTAGTAATGCTATTAACATTACTTGTGTCTATTCCTTGCCATATGATATTATGATTATTATACAAAGTAGGGCTGTGTCATCTTCGTATTATAATCTTTTCTTGGTCTCCAATAAGTATGATTATATAATTATAACTGCACTTCAGTTATATTGGATCCATTTATAATCTTACTTTACCAAGGGGCCCTTTATAATATCATTCCTCAATTCATGAGTGGCAATTAGCTATTGACATATATATTTTCCTCCTACACAAGTTATATACAAAGAACTATTACTTTTATCACCACAAGCTTCAAATGGCTTTAAGTAATAATCACGTTGCATATTCCTTATGTGAAAATATATCATATCAATCTTAGAATTAATGACACGATAAAAATATTAATGACACAAACACAATCCATATAATATTTTTATCAATTAGGTCTGTTCAATATATGAAACTTTTCATATACTCGTGTTATTAAATGATAATCCTTTATCAACGTTTACAGAACTACAACGTACTTTTAATCAACACGACAGTCTTGTATGGCATATTAGTGTTCCTGCTAATATCCAAGACCTGTGAACATTTTAGAGATATATATTCATTTTATTTAGAGTTCTGCGGTTCAAGACCAAGAGCATCTTCTTGAACACTTCTAAATACGAATATAAACTCATGGAACAAAATGTAATAACATCCAATTCATAAATATAACATATAAAAGTAATCACCATAAGATAACTTTTAGAACACAATTCCAACAATGAGTTTTAGAAGTAAATAAATACGAAAATAAACAGTAAAAAATCCATCAAATAATGATTCGGAAATTATCATTAATTACTGATTTAAATACAAAAAATACTATTAAATTCAGTAATTGAATCCGAAAAATTTAGTTATTTTATATGAAATTACGTACCGCTCCGATACCAAATGTTAGAAAATTGAAATATTTGATTCTTAATAATATTTCTGAAATTAATAGCCAAGAACACGTAATTCATATAAAATTAAATAAATCATAAGTTAGAACTTACAATTTTGTAGAGAAGACATCTTGATGCGGAAATTTGATCTTCTCCAATTTCCCTTAGTCCAAAATGATGGCTGAAATTAATGGCGTTTTTTCTCACTTTCTGTCTTTTCTTTTTAGGCGAAATTTTAGGGAAGAGATGCCAAATTATGACAGGAGAGAGAAATAATAATTGACTAAGGTAATTAAAGGGATCAGAATTTGTAATTAATCTGGTCCATTGGATATTCCATCAAAATCCAATGTACCCTTTAGGTAATTTTCATAAATGAACTTGATTTATATTTAATATATAGGCCACATTAATGTTATAATTAACAACAGCAGCTTGGACGGATAAGATATTACCTGATGCCTCTCATTTGGCATTGACATTATCGGTTGGTGGGATTTGATTTCACTAATCATGCTTAACAGTGCCTTCGCCTCTTTTGTCATCGCTTTAGAAATTGGTGAACGAGTAAGGACGTTACTCTTTCTGTGAATTTAATTTGAGAAAATCATGTTATAATTTGTTTCATCCATTGTTAACTCCTTTTTTTTAGCCTAAGGATTTCAAAAACCAAAAAAAAAAAAGAAAAACAAGAAAAAAATAAACTCGACATCTGATTTGCAAGTCTTTTTTTGTTTTCGGGTCTGGTATGAGGTAAAAGAGATGGCATGATTAATTGAACTCGGGATTGAAAGCTCACATAGATTTTTTAAAAATATATATTCACAATTACCAGATATTATTTTCATATTATCTTTATTCTTATATTTAAGAGGAATTTTATTTGTAACATGTAAAAAAAAAATTAGAGTTTCTCTTCTTTTTTTTTGGTTTGTAGTAAATTGTTTTAAGAGGATGTTTATTTGCTTTCGGGCTATGACAAAATCTCCAGATTAAATAACTTGTAGTGTAGAGATAGAGAACATATACTATTTTTTTGTATATAAATGACTAGTGATAAGGAGATACAAAAAGTATTTTTTATTTTTTTTAGAAAAAGGTTGAAAACGAACGTCCATCATAAGTAAAAGCATTCATAAGAGCCAATTTATGAATGTTCTGAGATGCATGTATGCATTACATAAAAGACAAGTTTGATTTTTTATTTCCTGTCATCGAGACAAGTTTAAATGATACAAAGCAAGTAAAGATAAGAAGTAAATATTCATTGAGAAATCCTTACAATTGCTCAAGCATGTCCTTTTTTTTTTCTTTTGTAAGTTTCATATATGTTGGTTTTCCAAAGTATAAAAGCGGTATTACAAGACATTGCCTGAGATCATCAGACAAGAATGTTAACACTGTGGAAACTCGAAAGAACTATTATCTAGCCGACTGTACCACAAACATTTGTAATCCTTTTAAAATGCAATTAAAAGTTGTCTTGCTCCTTATGGCGTCTTTTAAGAGAAGAGTAGAATTTTCTAACCAATTTTTTTCTTCTCATTTGTATACCCTATAGACATTGTGGGAAAAGGTGCTCTCGTGATTGGATTTTAATCATTTTACCGAGGTTTTTTTTTAAATAAAAAAACGTAATCAGGATTTTACCGATTTATTTATTTTTAGAGCAAAGATTGAATGACAGTGTATTTATTTATTTATTTATAGCTTGACAAGAGCTGTCAAGAAAGGATTTTACCGAGTTAATTCTGTGAATCTCTGCATTTTATCTTGCAATTATTATGTGCGCGTACGTTCAATCAAATTTTTATTCACAGACATGCGCATTTATCATATCGAAATGGAATTAAATTCAAATTAATGCACCATATATATATTTTTTTCCCTTTTGTTTCAACTTTCAAATGCCACCAGATATAAATGCACCAAAGCCCTGACAAATATAACGAAACTATTTATTTCGGTGCACAGTTTCTGAGCACAACTGAGCAAAAGCGTGTGACCGTGATCTCTCTTTAGATCCTTGTACACTACAATTCCGAAATTGTGGACAATTTTGCCCCTCAACTGCCACTTCAGTTGCAATTACTCGTCCTTGTGTAATTATCTTATCCATTATGAGAACCATTAACCATACATTAGTAATTAGAACAACTAACCATACCTTCTCCATATTTTATCTCCTTTATTATTGAACTTTTCTCTAGAACTTTCTCTTTGAAAGAACAAGGAGATAACTTTATGGTTTTGTTAGCAAGGCAGTATTAGTTGTAGGCTTGTAGCAGATATTTGCTTGCTCTAATGACATAAAATTCAAGAAACCAGACTTTTATTATCGATAGTGTTCTGTTAGTAGCCAGTATTACTCTTGTACTTGTGCAAAAAAACAGCCCCTCTACAGCATAGCACGCCGCCGCAGAACTCTCCACCCTCCAATCGCATGAAGATTCGTGCCGCCTCAATCGGCTGATCACTCCGCGGTTTGATTTCCCATCTAATAATGATACCTATCCACTACTGACAATTTTCCACCAACTGCACACCACATGATCTGTGCAAGGATTTCAATGCTCAGGTACACGAAGAGGATATGGTACAGCAGCTGTGCATAATATTTCTTTTTATTTTAGAGAGCTTGACAGTGACTGTCAAATAGAGCTGTGCATAATATTTCATCTGCATTTTTTGAGGACTTGCTATACATATACCTGAATTCTAATACCAGTCTATACCTACTTTTTCGAAAAAGATGTCCATATACTTGTCAAAATAAATTCACAAATTTGTATTCAAGATTCTGATTAAAACTGGCAATAAGTTCCAACATTGGCATGAAGTCAGAATCTGGAAGCAGCTACCACACACTCTGGCTACATCCAACCACAATTGGCTTCAGTATCCGTATCACATTTCTGCAAAATATATTTTCTTGCATGGTGGCTTAGAGAATGCCTGAGAAATTGCCACCTCGTAGAAATACAGTTCCACCGAACTTTCTCCACCTTATTTATCAAGGTGTGAGATTTCAACACTGACCAGTATACACAGTATCTATGGAGCATGCTCAGCACTTACTCATAAACCCAAAGCCACCCAAACAAAAAACATTTATCATAACAGGCTGAGACATTTGTGCCATCTACAAACTATGTTCCATTGTTCTCTAATTAAATCGAAACTGCTTTGTTTTTTTTTTCTATGGAGAAGAGAAAATAAAAAGAAAGAAATTAAGAAAGAAAGAAAAGGTTCCCTTATTACCAAATATACACAGATTTTAAAACAAAAGGCGGTCTACTTCACAGGCAACACCCACAACACACTAACACCTGGTCCCCTATCCAACTAAAGAAGTATAGCCTCTCTATAAGCATTCCCTCTAAAAAATTTCTGAAAATTACCTCAATTCAATGGCACAGGAGGATAATTATTACCTGGTTGCTGCTGTTGCGAAGCTGGTGGCAGGCCCCTTGGTCTACGGTTCCTTCTTTCCGTGGTCCGGCCCCACCCAATAACAGTCAGCCCCTCACTTTGCATGTCAGAGCTTTGAATAACTAGTTGTTGCTGGTTTGTCATAGAAACTCTCTGTGATTCGATGGCCTGCATACTTGTATGTGACTGGCCAGCCTGCACACTTCTCTGTGGCTGATTACTTATCAGCGCCGCATCTGAACGACGCACCTCAGTGACTCCATGTGGCTGGTGCACAGGTGGCATGTTCTGTGATGCGCTGATTGGAACAACCCTCTGCCGCTGGTTAAAGAGTTTGAATCTGTGAGCTTGGTTCACCAGTGTGACTTTCTGTGGCTGGTTGGGTTGGATGCTTCTTGGCTGCTGATTATCCAGCGAGACATTCTGTGGCGGCCCCATCAGAGTGACTCCATGTGGCAGGTTCATAACTGGAGGATCCCTCTGTGGATGGTCTGCCTTTGGAATCCTTTGCGGCGGGTTAACACGATGGTTTCTCTGTACTAAGTTCTCATGAGGTGGTGTTCTGACTGGTGGAACTGCCTGGGGCAAGTTTCCTTGTGGTGGGAAATGTGGCGAAGATGTCTGAGAGGGGTATTTATCTGGTTGTTTCACCTGAGGCGTCCTCAGAGATTGATTCACTTGAGGACTCCTCTGTTGCCTCTTCCCTTTTGCATTAGAGCAACTCCGGCCAACCCGCCTTGTAAGAGCTGAGTCAAGCTCCTGTCCACATGCTCTCATCAGACCGCTAATCATCTGAAGATCTTCTGTGACCTCAACTCTAGAGAGAGAAGCTATAGTAGGCAACACATCCCTCTGGAAATCCCTCCTCTGACGCCTTTTCCTGGCAGGCCCCCGCCTGCCTCGGGTAAATAGTAATGAAGTGTACCCTGACTCACCTACTCGGCTGCTGCTCTCTCCTTCAACTTTTCTCTCACAGAAATTGCCAGTTCCAAAACGATCATCAAACTTAACCTCCTCTAGTTTCAGGGTCATGGATTCAAAAAGATCTTCACTTTCAGATTCATGTCCTGAATCCAATTCGTGACAGCCGGACACAGCAAGATCTGCAAACCAAAGGAGTGTATCCGGAGGGGATGATGATGCTGCGTTTAAATTGAGCTGTGAAATGGCAAGTATATTATTAGCTGCTTCCATAACTGACAAATCAAGCCCACTTTCTCTTTTGATCCCCGTTTCATGCTCCTGCATATCAGTATTGGGATCCTCAAATTGGAAGGCCGGCATTTCCAAATCTATCAAACATCGAGGAATTTTTCCTTCTTTGCTTTCTTTCAAATAATCCAGGTCATTCTCTAATGGTAGATCATTAAGGTCAATAACAGCTCGTTTGCCAGGTCCTGCATACTCAAAATTAATATTTTTTTCACTCTTATTTGATTCATCAACGTGTAATGCAGGCTTGTTGTTTGAAGAAGAAGAATTTCCAAAAAAGGGAAACCCAAGTAGCTTCACATTGCTGCTATTAGGCTCACCCCCAACTACACTTGCAGAACTGGAGGTCTTCTGAGAAAACTCATCTTCATTTGCAGTGTTATTTAAATTTATTTTATTTTTCTGCCAATTGGCCTCAGAAACCAAGCCACCAAAATTAGAACCGAATAATTTAATGCCTTTAGTTACTTGATTTGCTTCTGGAATAGGATCATTCAAATCCATACTTGTCCCTGAATTGAAGTTCTTCTCACAATTCGATTTTGACAAGTCAAATGACGTGTCTCTAGAATTCCCAAATATCAGATTATGAGGCACGTTCAATGAAAAACCTGAACCATCAGTTGTAATTCTTATAGCAGTACCAGAAATATTACTAAAGAATGGGTTTAGGGAATGAATAGAATCCTCAATGAGGACTTTATTTTTATTTGAGTTGCCATAATGTGGGCTCGAATCAAGAACAGGGAAAGAGGTGGCTGCCACTGAATTATTGTTATTATTATTATTACTTGTACTGTTATTAGAGCTGAACATATGGTTTGATTGAGCTTGAGATTGGTCAAAATTAAAGGTTAGCTTTTGGCCAAATAGTTGAGGCACAGCTGCATGCTGATCTTGGAAAGTGCTTAGGTGGCTCCTGTAGGGAGAGAAAAAGTTTATCCCTAGTGAATCACCAGGCGTGAAATTTGGTTGGCGATTCCTATCTTGGTTGAAGAAGTTTACCCCTGAAGAACTATTTCCTGAAGAACAAGAATAATATAGTTAGTAGTGCTGGAAAAAAAAAAATACCTACATGATAATGCAAATATACTAACTACAAGAATACATCATAGGTGCATAAATAAACAATATTCCATGAATACTAAATACATGCAAACAATAAATTGATCTTTTAGGGTTCATACTGATATTGTCTACCAAATCAAGCTCAAAATAATGTCAAATGCAAGTTAGCAACAAAACAAAGAAAAAAGAAAAAAAAAAAAAAGTTCAAGACGCATGGTATACTACTTGCATGAAAATGCTGCCGGTACCAAAGTGCATATTTCTTTTCTCGGCTGCTGTAACAAGGTTAACCCCGCCACATTTATACAGGCCATGCACTTGTTATATGTAAAAGAATTCATACCTTTCTCTTTCTGAAGAAATAACTCTTCATTAGCTCTCTTTCTATTTGTGCTGAATAAACCCGAACTAGATCCTTCGTCAGCTTGTCTATCTTGAACTCGGTCCCTATTCACATCTAAAAAATCCAAACCCGTTATCTCCTTAACAGGTTCATTGAGGTCAGATAACAAAATTCGTTCCCTGGTACTGATGCCTGACCAATTAGCTGAACAAACCACACCGCTTTTATCAAAACAAGAAACGGTGCTTTTTCCTAATCCAGATCCATTTTCCATTCCATGTTCATTTCCAATGTATTCATTGGCTCGAAGTTGGAGGTCGAACATGGGGGGTTTTGTGGGAACGATGGTTGCAGAAGATTGTGCACTCCCTTCTCTGACAAAATCGAAATTAGGTTGGCTCTGGTTGGAATAAAAAACGGAATTGTTGTCATTGGTACTGTGCTGAGGAGGAGGAATTGGAGACGAGGATGAATTCCTCTGAAATGGATTTCTTTCGTATTCGAGCATTAAATCCCTCTGCACTCTCCACAGTTTATGAAGTTCATGCACCTGAAAATTGAATTCAATAACAAACTTACAAGTTTAGTTTTTGACCTATGTCCATGTCCTGCACACTTTATATGATATTTTGAATCTGCTTTTATTCAAAGGTACATGTTTTCACAGAAACCATAAAAAAAAACGACTTGTGACTTGAATGAAAGCAGTGCATCACCACCAAATGAGAAATAGATGTATGAATCCTATTATACACTGAATATTCCTCAAACGTACATTACTAAATTTCCTTTTTAATAAATATCCAAACTACTCTTATCTCCCCAGTCAGAAAGCGCAAGCATGAGTTAATGAGGGCTAATTTGGGCAACTTATGAAAATGGCGAAGAGAGATAGCAATAATACTTCCCATGTTGTATATGTTATGCAAGATATACTGAGACTTTGCAATTAAATGAGATAAATTGCCCCAAATTTTTTTTTTGTTTTGAAAAAGATAGGTCAAAAGCAGAGTTTTGCTCCACCTGGCCTCTGAATACAACTTCATGCTCGAGAATAACTCTCTTAAGCATCTCCTTTTCATGATCTGAATAACCATGCAAATGACCTTCTCTCTCATCATAACACATATGCATCATGGGCCCTGCCATTCCATAAGTTCTAGGTGGTACGTAGCTCTCGCTATCTGCTCTACTCCCCATTTAACTTCTTCTCTACACAAAAAAGCACACCGTGTATAGATGTTTAAGTAGACTTTGTTCCAGTACACATGACCATATTTGTATGTCTGTTTCATAGGTCAGTTCCAAGTTACCAGAATTCCCCCCTTAAATAATTCGGATTACAAGGTTGCACTACAAGAACTTAAAAAGGAACAATGACGACGACACAGCTAGATTCTTACCAGCACTGAAACAGTTGAGACGGTACATTTGCGAATAACTTTGGATAAAAGTGATTTGCTCATTAGATTTCTTAGGGACATTCCCATAAAATCAACAAATGACTATATCAATATTACTAAAATATTTAAATGTCACGTGTAGAATCATGCATGCAGCTAATGGTCTTCGGTCTAGCAGTCATAAGCAACAAACTACATCTCTAATAATAGCTCATCCTGATAATCTTATACAGTCCAATGACTAAATCACCTGTCATATCTAGACTATAGCTTTGTTTTGAAAATTAAATGCAGCCTTTCTATGCAAGTGACTGTTATAATATGTAAGATTTGAACCTGCAGTCTCCACTTTTATACAGACTACCTGATACAGGAATTTATGCACCTTTCTCCAAAATCACACGAGAACAAAAAAGAAGAGAAAGAAATGAACTTTGTATAAACATCATGTAACAAGCTACCACCACTTATTGGGTACAGAATATTAGACAAAGGAAATTATAACAAAAAAAATAGAGATTACCATATCAACATGAATATGTAGACTGAAGAAACTTGATTTTTATACGCCGTTCATCATGGTAAAAGGAATATGATCTCAAAATATAAATTTGACACGATCCCAGTTTTACTTGACTTGAGTAAATTGCAAAAGTATGAGATTCCCCAGCCAGTATGAGAACCTGCCATGCAATGTGAAAGCAAGGAAAAGTTTTACAAAACACTACTTAACATAATTCAATATAAAACACAACAAGTTGACTTAATGGAAATCCATTTGATATAAACAAGAGAAAGCCTAAGGGACTGTAGCTACAGCAGTTTTGGGTACCAAGTATGACTGGATATGTCATGTTTATTATTGTCATAATTCAGAGCAGAAGTAAGATTTTTTTTTTACTGTAAATTACCAAATAAATCTGATAATTAGACAAGTACCTAATATAATATTATTAGAATATATTTTGAGTGGATTATACACAAACATGAATTTCCAGACCAAAAATATCTAGGCATTACCAAATGTAGTAAAAGCAAATTTATGCAAAAAGAGCCACAATTTCTTATGATTTAAAATACTTTTTTACTTAACAAATATAATCTATCTAAGCAGATAGTCGAGTATAATAAAAGTTTTACAGTAACGCACTTGCCAAAGCTAGTTCCTCAGAACTATCAACACTTGAGACGAACTAAAGTCAATACCAATCTAATCTAAAACCTTTAATGCAGAAAATATTATAGGATACAAATTTTAAGCTATTTAAAAAGGGCAGCTAGTTGGGAGAATTATCAACACGTGGTACCAATTCAAGACGAACAAAAGCAAACCGAAAATTGTTCTATTAGCCATGAAAACTAAAACGCATAATACCAGAATTCTATAACACGATCTCAACTTCCATAAACCCAGAAAAAAAAATTGAAGGATTTTCTAAATCCAATCAAACAAACAATTAAAACTAATCTACAAGGAACGAAAGAGAAAAATTACCTTAATTCTACAAGCTCTGCGTCAGAACTTGGAAAAGCTGACCTGGCTATAGCTCAAAGCTTCACTCATTGAGACAAGAATTAGAGAAAATCCACCAAAAAAGAAGACAAAGGAGACAGAAAGATCTCAACTTTCCCCACTACCCATAAACCCCGCAGCCATCCCAATAAATTATGGAAAAAGCTGTATTCGACGAGTAAACAATAGGAAAGATGGTTTCAGAAAATGAGGAAAGGAGAGGGATCAAAAGGCAAAAACAGAGGTTTGTTGTATCTCAGCAACCATTGGAAGAAAACCAAGATTTTGACTGAGAGATTTCGATCCGATGGGGGCCAGATAGAGAGAGAAGACTAGAGATAGAAAGAGAGAAGCAGTTCTCACAGGAACAAACGACCTTCTAAGAACAGTGACAGGAAATTTGTCAACATCTGGTCTTTCATTCTCTCTGTTTTTTTTTAAATATTTGTTTTTTCGAGCTTCCTCTCCTTTTCCTTGCTTTCCTGATGTCTTTTTATTGGATTTTGGCGTGGAAAAATGAATTTTCTTTGCTTGTTGTTTTTGGGGTTTCTTCGAGTTGAGAGGTGAGAGAATCTCTCCACTTCGCCTTTGGTTAGGGAAATGTGGTAATAAAAAGACCTGCTATCTTTTCTGGTTTTAATATGTAGTTATCACGTGTCAATGCTTAGGGTACCCTTTGTTGTACTTTGATGCTTCCCACTAAACAATGGGCTTATATTCCTTCGGCTAGACTATTAGCTTATATTTTAATAAATATTTTTTATTCATATTATCATTTAATTTATTTTAATATATTACACACACACACTCTAGTAATAATCATTGTCATACTTACTTTTTAACTTCTTTGTTAAATCGTTGAGTAGTTTCAAATTTTAGTAGGATGTTTTTTCTAATTGTAATTTTGAACGTATCTAATCATTTTATAAATATTAAATCCATGTTTTTTATGCTACATAACGCATTTTAAAATTTAAACCGCTCAAATATGTGATATCACATCTTTATTCATCAAAATAATATATTTTAATAAGTAATAGCTCATATCGAATGCAATACTTTGGTACACTTGGTGGTACTCATGGCAAAGAATAATGGCTTTTATTATTATATAACCTCTTGGTACCATGTACGGTTTTTTATATTCAGCGAACAAATAATTATTGGGCATCCGCAATCTATGTTTGATCCAACGTGAGCTCACTCTTCTCCAGTCAAATATTGAAACGAGAGGCCTAGTCAACCCAAACCAAATCCAATTGCCACACTGGCCCCCACATATATTGCTGGAACCTTAAATTTTGACTTTTCTTTCTTATTTAGATATCCTTGAATTTGACATCATATATTATGTTTAATTATAAATTTATAATGAATATAAATTGAATAGAAACATTACATTATTGATTTTTTAACGGTACATATATAATAGTGATGTCATAATTTATTGACATTGAGTTGACTTAACATTATTAACGATTTTTTTTAATTATTCTTTTTAAAATAAAAGCTTATAGTCATGTTGTTTGTCCTATAAACTATAAACTAGTTTATATATAAGCACAAAAAAAATTAATTACCGTTTAATATGATATTACAAAATATAAATATAATCCAAAATAGATGGAGAAATGAGGGGAAAACAATCTGCAAAAATTAAGTACAAGCATTTACTCAGTCAGAGTAATTAATTATCGTGGTCACTTCTGTTGGAAATTAAGGAGAGAAAAAGAAACTGAAAATTGTTGCTGCTGTATGCAATACCAGTAAAACAAAGTAAACAACACAAACTTCTCTAAATTGCATAAACAAAGAGTTACAAACGCTGACTTATATAGAATTAATCATCCTGAAATAAACCCACTACTCCTACCATTAAACCCACTAAAGAACAGCAAATATAGAACTTATGCTAAAAATACATAAAACAATTTTCCAAAAACGCCCCTGCTGAGTTTGCCAATACTGTGCTAAAAATAGATGGTTAAATCAGTTTTGAATCAGTTTCTAACATTCTCCCTTGATTCAAAATCTGATACACCTAGTCTTTTGCGAAATTTTTCAAACTTTCCTCTTGCCAATGCTTTGGTCAAGATGTCAGCTGTCTGTTCTTCAGTGCTAACAGCCATGAGCTCCACTTCTCCTTGTGCCACTAAATCTCTGATGAAATGAATTTTAATATCGATATGCTTTGTTCTTCCATGATGAATTGGGTTTTTAGACATGGCTATGGCTGATTGATTGTCACAGTAAATGGGAGTAGGTTGTCTCTGAGTTTGCCCAAGATCAGCTAGTATCCTTCTTAGCCAAACAGCTTGGCATGCAGCTAAATTAGCTGCTGTAAACTCTGCCTCTGCAGTTGATAATGCTACTGTAGATTGTTTCTTTGAACTCCAACTAACAGCACTTGTCCCAAGACTAAGAACATGTCCTGAGGTGCTCCTTCTATCTTCTGTACTACCTGCCCAGTCACTATCACTAAAACATATGAGATTAAATGCTTCTGTTTTGCTATACCAGAGTCCAAAATCTGTTGTACCAGCCACATATCTAAGTATCCTTTTTGCAATACCGAGGTGATGATTGGTTGGATTTTGCATATACCTTGAAACTACATTGACTGAATATGAAATATCCGGCCTAGTGTGAGTTAAATAGATCAAACCTCCAACCAAACTTCGAAATGTTGTTGCATCAGCTTCACCGGAGCCATCTTCTTTCACTAATTTTTCATTTACATTCATGGGTGTTGATGCACTATTGCAGTTTTGCATCCCAAACTTTTTCAGCATGTCTGTAGCATATTTTCTTTGGGTCACAAAAATTCCATCTTCTTCTTGTTTTACCTCCAAACCAAGAAAATAGTGCAAAAAACCAAAATCTGTCATTTCAAATTGTTTCATCATATTTTTCTTGAAACTTTGGATCAATTCTTCATCAGTCCCTACATATATCATGTCATCAACATATAGACATACCACTAGCCACTTGTGTCCTTCATTTTGTATGTAGAGGTTTGGCTCATTTTTGCTTCTCTCAAAACCAAAATTAATGAAATAAGAATCAATCTTACTATACCATGCTCTTGGTGCTTGTTTCAGCCCATACAATGCCTTTTCAAGTTTGTACACCCAATTCTCCTTCCCTTTCTTCTTGAACCCTTCAGGTTGCTCAACATACACCTCTTCAAACAAGTCTCCATTCAGAAAAGCTGATTTTACATCAAATTGATATACCGGTTTATTGATTTGGGCTGCAAGTGCTAGTATCAATCTCACGGTTTCAAATCTTGCAACTGGGGAAAAAGTTTCCTCATAATCTAGACCATATTTCTGGGCATAACCTTTAACTACTAGTCTAGCTTTGTGCTTTTGTACTTCACCATCTGCATCATACTTGGTCTTGTAAATCCATTTTACCCCAATTGCATTTTTGCCTTCTGGTAGCATAACAAGTTTCCAAGTCTTGTTCTTCTCAATTGACTCCAGTTCCTCATTCATGGCCTGACACCATTCCTCCTTGCTTGAAGCTTCTTCATAGGTTGTAGGATCTGCCATGTATAAAACTTGAGTGGCTTCATACAATTCTTGTAAGGTTTTAGTCTTCGGCGATGGAGGTTGGTTGCTTCTTCTTGTATAAACTTGAAGTGGTTTTGGTAAGTTTGGTTCAGGTTGAAGCTCTGTGCTGCCCTCAACTTCCTCTTCTAAAACAATTGGTGCTTCAATGTCATCTGAGTTCCATTTCCAACCCATGTTTTCATCAAACATCACATTGCGGCTGACAATTATCTTCTTTGTTTCAGGATTATAAAGTCGATATCCCTTCGATTCAATGCAATAGCCAATGAAAATACATTTTTCAGACTTTTGGTCCAGTTTCCTTCTGTTTTGAGCACTGAGTAGAGTGTATGCAATGCAACCAAATACTCTTAGATGTGATACACTTGGCTTTCTCTCGAACCAGGCTTCAAATGGGGTTTGATTGAGCACTGCCTTGGTTGGTGATAGGTTAAGGAGATACACTGCTGTTGCAACTGCTTCAGCCCATAAATCGTTTGGCATTCCCTTTGATTTTAGCATGCTTCTTGCTAATTCCACCACAGTTCTATTTTTCCTTTCTGCTACACCGTTCTGCTGAGGGGTGTATGGCATGGTTAGTTGATGTTGGATGCCTTCACTCTCACAATATTCTCGAAATTTCGTCGATTGGTACTCTCCTCCTCTATCTGATCGAAGCATCTTCAAATGCATTCCTGTCTGATTCTCTGCCATAGCTTTAAATTTCTTGAAAGTATGAAATGTTTCACTTTTGTTGCTTAAGAAATATACCCATGACATGCGACTGAAATCATCAATGAATAACAGAAAATACCTGCTGCCTCCTAGAGATTCTGTTTCCATCGGACCACACAGATCTGTATGGACGAGCTCTAGCACCCGTTTTGCTCTCATTGACTGATTTTTTGGAAAGGGTAGTCTGGTTTGTTTGCCATAAACACAGCCTTCACACAATCCAATTTCTTTAATTTCTGGTAAACCAAATACCATTTGCTTTTGGCTTAGCAATCTTAATCCCTTAATGTTTAAATGCCCATACCTGAGATGCCATATCTCACTTGGATTTTCTAACTTAGCGGTCAGCACCTTCTCTTCTATTCCTTCAATTTCCAGAGGAAAAAGCTTATTTGTTGCCATATCCACGACTGCCATAATCTGATTTGTGATCTTGTCAATGATTGTACACTTCTTGTTTTCAAAAATGACTGAATTACCACCCTCAATTAATTGGCCAACACTCAACAGATTCTGTGTCAGTTTGGGGATGAAGTAGACATTCTTCAACAATCTCGTAGTGTGTTGATTAGTTTGGACTGCAACTGTCCCCTTGCCTTCAACTCGAATTTGCTTGTCATCTCCTAATGCCACATTCAGTTTATAAGATTCATCAAGTTGATTAAAGAGATGCTTATAACCTGTCATGTGATTGGAACAACCGCTGTCTAAAAACCAGATTTTGCTGATATCTAGTTCCTCTTCTGTTTTTGCCATAAAAAGCTTCTGTTGAGTCTCCTCTTCTTCAACTAGATTAGCTTTCTCTTCTTCCCTTTGCTTCTTATAGCATTCGGCTTGCATATGTCCAAACTTGTGGCAGTAGAAACATTCAACTAGATTAGCTTTCTCTTCTTCCCTTTGCTTCTTATAGCATTCGGCTTGCATATGTCCAAACTTGTGGCAGTAGAAACATTCTACATCCCTCCTTGGTTGCTTGGTATTTTGATTTTGATTGTCTTGGCGGTTTTGTTGCCCTTCAATTGATCTTCCTCTTCCTCTTCCTCCTCTTCCACGCTGGCCTCTACCGCCTCTACCTCTACCTCGTGTGTTGCCATGTGATCTGTCTCCAAAAAACCCACCATTAGAATAAAAGGCCTTGCTGTCCCCTTTTTCTTCATGTCTGCTGAGTCGTGTCTCATGAGTTTGCAATGATCCCATGAGTTCATCAAAGGTGTAAGTTGCAAGATCCTTTGATTCTTCTATCGCAGCCACCACATGGTCGAACTTAGGTGTAAGACTCCTCAAAACCTTTGCTACCAGGGTTCTATCTGTTACTTCTTCTCCATATGCTCGAATCTGATTAACTATTGTTTGCCTCTAAATTTTGCTGCATGAAACCATAAAATAAATAAAACAAATCTCATCCCACAAATGAAACCAGACTCCATAACTCCAACAATTAAACAAAATGGCCTTGACAAAACGATCATGAAGCATGGAAGGAAAATACAGAAATTCCTAAACAACGGACGGTAAATTAATTATGGGAAATGCCATTATGAGCCTGTGATATCCCTACAATTAATTACATGAAAGTCCCAAAAATGGAAAATTTGTAGCAACCATATTCCTTACATCTTTATGGGGAACCCTGCAAAGTTTCATGCCAAACTGACCTACGGATGGGCACCAAAATATTTTTCCAGCTATGCAGTAAAATTAACCTCAAAACCACAACAAACGGACAGGTCCAATACCACGATAAATGGAGGTTAGATGGTGTTTGCCTTTAAATTCGGCTACAAGTTGATAAACATGGGAATACAATCAAGCACTACCTAAAAAAGGGCCCAAATAAGATTATCTAGAAATTGCATAATTTCGGGCTCTATCGATCATCTGGAAACCATACCATTCTGGGACTCTATCAATTAAAATACTGGACCTAAATTGACATATCTTAAAGAGAAGATGGCAACATATCAAGGACAAATACACATATCCAAAGCAAGTGGTTAAACAGACTGTCAGGCTGAACAGTATGTTTATTTGCGAATATAGCATCAAAGGAGAAATATGAATATACATGTATATGGGCTTCAAAAAGTAAAACAAAACAAATTAAACAAGGGCCCAAGGCAAATTAAACAAACTAGAAGGCCCGGCCCAATTCCAATTAAATTTAACCATCTCTATGACAAGTGGGCCCCACCAGATATTTAATTTTTCTAAAACCGTAAAGCCACGTGGCTCGCTCCCATTGGGTAATAGCATGGACCCCACCATTTCAGTTAAAAGAAAAAGGAAAATAAAAAAGAGGAGAAACAGACAGAAGAAGTTTTCTTCTCCGGCGTAGGGATATCCTCCGCCGCCGCCACGCGTCGTCTCCGCCTCAACCAAGCACACCACTGTGTAGGCGACGATCTCACGGGTACAGTGATGTCAAACTCGAACAGCAATGAGGCCTGAGATGGAACGATTTCAAAGAAGAAAGGATAAGTGGCTGGCGCGAATGCACACAAAATTACGCCAAATTGAAAGGAAATTGATGGAGAGGCATACCTGAGAAGCTTCTCTAGGGGTATGAGAAGAATTGAGGATGGTAATTAGATATCAATTTGATGGAGGAAGCATCACAATACCATTCGCCATGGCTGCAGAGATAAGCTTCGAAAGAAGAGGCGTCAAATGGAGGTGCGAGCCGAACTAAACCTGTCAAGAGGGTCCCAAGTCACTCAGGTGAACTAGAAAATGCAATGGAAAGAATGAAGGATGCTCAAATCAGAAAGAAGAGTACTGTGACTCACCAATGGAAGCTGCACAGTATGAGATGCTGGAGAATAAAGTAAGGAACTCGAAATTGAAGGGATTAGTCCACTGAAGCACCAATTATCTAGCCTATACACATTCCTGAAGATGCTAGAATGAGTACTATGTGATCAATTGCGGCCAATTTAGACTATGTAAATGGGGACACCAATTAAGTGACATGGCATGGTTAAGTGTCGATTCAACAAAGACTAATGATCATTTACAGATATGATTAGCACTTAATACATGTTAAACAAGGTGCCCAGGTGCTGTGGTTATGCCATAGCAGTTAATGAGGCAGTCAAAATCGACTGGAGAGGCAATTGTTCTCGGCCACACTTGAGAAGAGGTAAAAAGCGAAAAAGTGTAAAAGAAGGAACCCTCTCACTGGTCCCCTCCCTCTTACATGTGCTCTCAACGCCAGAAGAGACAAAATTGAAGGAACTTGTCCCCCAAGGAGCATCCTACAGCCATCAGATGATGATCAAAGGGGCTCACTCATATGTTGATAAACTAGGCAGTATACAAATCATGTCATAGCAACTGCCATATGCCATCTTGTTATCAAACAAATGAAAAAAAAGAAGAAGAAGAAACCAGCTAAACAAAAAAATTAATTAAACGCAAATGAAGCAATGAATGAATGATCAGACTGTGGCTATTGCAAGGGCAAAATGGGAAACCGTATGCATAAATGGTTACTTGGAAACTTCTCAACCATGAAAGTAAATGAAGGAGAATAAACTAAAACAGAAAATGCCTTTCATGCCCCTGCTGCATCTCAACCATCAGATTATAGGTGAGATAGCATCAAGGAATTGAGATAACATCATAAGACCAACTACACTTCTTTCTACTCAATTCTCCAAATGGCATACGGCCCCCACCTGTCAGGCCATGAGAACAAATGAAATGTGGCTTTAGGCCCGTAGTTCCAAGTAGAACTCTGTAAGTCTTATCAGTACCATTAAGCTTGAGAAGGAAAAGGATCAAATTCACAATGGAGAAATAACAGCCGCAAACACTCAATGCAAAGGCATAAGCCAACATGGCACAAGTGAGAAACACAAGTCCAAATCATCATACCACCTCAATGCTTAGTGAACATCACATACCACATGTCAAAGCACTATTGGTGAGTGCAATTGGCCAGTAAAGGAAGAGAAGTGAAGAAGGAATGCCCATGGCAGCCACACATGAGCCATTGGATCAAAACCCTAACTCCATGGCTCATCTTCACCACACAACGAAAACCATCCACAGATTCACAATACCAGACCATGGTTTTGCAAAGGAACTTGCTCCCCACGGTTCTACATCAACCGTTGGATCAAGATGAAGGGTGAGATGCGCATGGCTCAACTCCATGGAAACCCTAACTTCATACCTATAAAAGAAGCTCAAGACAGAAGAAGAAGAGAGCCTCCACCTACCCCAAGCTTGCCCGAAACACTGAAACTCTGCCTCCACCTACCCCAAGCTTGCCCGAAACACTGAAACTCTGCCTCCATCTTTGGTTAGGTTAGAATAGCAAGAGAGAAGTTCTGTAATTTTGTCGAGCAGTTAGAAAATAGGAGAGAGGAAGAGAGAGGAGCAAGTTTAGGTAGCTACAACTTGTAAATCACCTTCTTCATATATCAATAAAGAAGTTTCTCCTACTAAGTCGCTGTTTTGATTGGTGTTTGAACTAGCCCAGCCACCAAGCCATGGTGGTCTGGTGCCATAATCTTGTTTCTTGTTTATTTCATGTTTTGCATTCACTTTGGCATCTTAAACTTGCATATCCGCATCTAACCTAAGATAAAAGTGACTTAATGAAATAAAAGGGTTTGTGCACCTCTGGATGCACAAGGACAGCAGGTTTGAAGCTCTCTAGCTGTGGCCAGATCTCGATTTCGTCTCCCTGACACAACTAAAGAGAAGGCATACCCTCCAACGGCTCAAATCGACAAAAGAAGAGAAGTATGTACTGTGCAACTCGCCTGAGAAGAGGATAAACCCCTCAGGAGGCGCAATTTGGCGGAGACAGCCGAGCATGGTGAAAATAGCAAGCCAAAGTGGGCCCAGCCAATTACGTGTGCAATGGCGAAATTGAAGGTAGAGAAGAAAAGAGGAGGAGGAGACGATCCTGTGGAACCCAACCTCGATCAAAATGGCGGCCGGAATGCTCGAGTCAACGGCGGAGGAGCCACTGTGCCGTCGGGTCAAAGGCAACGGATGAAATCGTAAGGAGACGGAAGGAAAGGAAGAAGAAGTTGACTCCTTGACCATGCACGAATCTTGACGCCTATCAATGGACAGATTCCATTGGCAACGGTTAAAAAGAGATGGCCTGTGATGATCCTCTGTGGCGACAAAACTGCTAGGCGCTATACCAGAGTCAAGATATGCACAAAAATGGAGGCGTTGTACGAAGGGCCATTCCAGAAGAACCACAGAAAGAGGAAGACCGAACCAAACAACAGGCCAGCCTAGATGAACCTGGTGCACCAAGACCATATATGGACCCATCGCTCGGAAACAGACCCAACTCGAGTCCCACCCGGTGCACAGTCGCGCGCGTAAACCAGTCGACTCAACCAACTAAGCCCAACGCCTCTGCATGATCTTCTGTGACTCAATCCGTGTAGCTAGCGCTGCGGCATAGCTCAAACCACACTTTCCTGCCTGCGTGGACCAACCAGAGCCTGACAGCTCAACTCTGCTGATGACGTGGACCAACCAGAGAATTTGCAGCAAACCAGAACTTCAAAAATACATTAAAAATAGCCAGAAAATCATAAAAATTCCCATAAAATACCAAAATGTCTAGAAAATTATGAAGAACATTTCTACCTGACGCACTATATACAAAAACCCAACTTAAAAGTCACTTTTATTTAAAAGTTCATAAAACTTTAAAAATATCATAAAAATAAATAATAAACATAAACATTATTAAAAACTAATATTGTTATTAAAGGACAGCAGGGATTCTCGGATGACAGGTATTCTTTAGAGTCAGAACACTCCAGAGCCAGTCAAGTCAGAACCCACACTTTAAACTTAAGACCCAAGCCAAGTCAGGACTTCAAGACAATTCCCGAAAAATTGAACCCAGACATCTAAACTCAACTGGGACCCAGAACTGAACCTAAATCCAAACTCCATAACTAAATATCGAAGCCTCAATCAGACCCAAATCCAGAAATTCAGAACGAAAGCCTGAAACTAAGGAACTAAAATCCAAATACCAATGTTAGACCATAACCAGACTCAAACCAAATCCATAGCTCCAGATTCTGGATCAAGTCTCAAACCCTAAATCCTAAACCTTAAACCCTAAATCCTAAACCAAGAAACCAAAATCCAAACACCAATGTTAAACCACAACTAGACTCAAATCAGACTCAGGACCCCAGATTCTGAATTAAATCTCAAACCCAAAATTCAACTCCAAACCCAAACTCAAATGAACATCCAAAAGCCAAGTCCAAACCTAGAGGCCAATACTAAGTCAAACGCCAAATCAAATCAAACAAGATCCTAAGGCTCTATATCTTGGCACTACACAGAAAGCCAAGTCCATATCAAGATAACCAAGACCAACCTATGATCCAACGATCTGACTGTCTTATGATAACAATCTTAGAAGCAATAAAAGTTATAATTATAAAAGATAAAGCATCGAAGTCTGCATATCGCTTAAAGTTTAAGTCAGCATAGCATGCATACGCATTCTGCATCATGGCCACATTCCACATAGCACTAGCCATTATATCAAATAAAACTGACTCCAATTGCTTTCAATGCATAATCAATTAATTATTCCCGATCTAGAGGTGCTCTTGTCTGATTCCCAACTTGGACTCAGATCGGAGGTAATTAACAGCAGGGGCTTGCGCCTGCTGGAAGGAAAGGACCTACACACAAACAATCAACTCTTGAGGTCCCTAGGGTCGCATTGCTATCTTTCGTTCGTAAAACGGGTAGTGGTGTTCGAATTCTAGGGGACTCAAGGGGTATCTGATCCGCATTTTCTTCGCCCCATAGAGGACTATCTGATCTTCCGTGGTCGGACTGAAAAAGTGCGAGACAGATTCTGGCACGCCCGGTGGGACCTTCTTCTCCTCTCATCAGGGAATAACTAAAGGATTAAGCATGAAAGTATATAGGGGTCTATTAAATTTCACGTTACATACTAATCTCTGGTTCTCTTCATTTTAAAGAGGGAACAATGGTGACTTGGTGCCAAATTGTGACTGGAGAACATCTTAAGAATGGTGGTGGCTCCATGGCCGGGACTCTCCAAGTGCCCGTCCAAGCTACCACACAACCCCAAATGGTGATGCTCGCTGGTGGAACATCTACTGTTGTTTCAGGAAACACCACCCCATGCAACCAGAAAGGGAAAATGCCAATTCAACATGTGAAGGAGGCTCTTGCTCCTAAATCAAAAGGAACAGAGACAAGGACTAGGCTCTCGAGGATTCAAGCCCTCCACCTGGTCCAACAACCAGACCCCGTCACTGACTTGCCTCTTCGCAACACCTTTACCCCCCTACATGCCCTAAAAAAGGGAGGTGAGGAGATGCGTCTCAGGGAGGATTGGGAGCTTCCCATGTATGCCCCGGTCTTTGAGATGAAGGAAATAACCCACAAGAAACATAAGACAGTGGAAGCCATACATGCGGCCTTCAGAATCATCAAAAAGTCTCGTAAGTCCCGTTGGATCGTCACTACGGTCCCTGCCAACACTAAGAATCCGTCCGTAAAGGATAGGCTAAGGCTCCCGGTGCACCAAAGGCTCCGCTTTCCCCATTGTGAGGACAACCTTGAGGGAGATGCGGACCATAGTGTTTCCGAGAAAAAGACCGTGGCCAACCTGCCATCAGTCTTTGACCGGCTCACCTTCCCGCCACTGCAACGCAATCCCAAGTCTGTGAAGGCCAAAGGGAAAGTGAAGCAGGTCTGGAGGCCCAAACAACAAGAACCCATGCCAGCTCCTAAGCAACACACAGGGGGCACTAGGCGGTGGGTCCCAAAAGAAAAGGATATTTCTCTGGCTAACCAAGTAGCGAGTCAGAGGATGAAAGACAAAAGGAAAAGAAAATATGTGGTGAAGAAAAGACGGAATGATAGTTCTGTCTCGGTATGTCATGTGTCCGCAGATGATGATGATGATGATGAGGTATCGACAGAAGTTCATATGGTGAGAAATGGTTCTCAAGAACCACCTCACTCTGAAAGTGTCCCCGTGGAAACGCAAGGACAAAAAGGAAAGGCTTCAACATCCAAACCTCCCAAACGGGTAGGGCGACCTAAGGGCCGCAACCCGGTAGTGGAGGAAATCGTCCAACAAACCAATGATAATGCAACAAGTGATGAAGAGGATCCAAATCCGGATCGTGGAAACTCGTCTGATGAGGATGTTGAGGAGGAAATAGAAATATCTGATGAAATGACCCAGCTTCGCAAGGAGTTGGAGGAAAAACAAAGGCAACTCGAGCAACTCCAGCTGGAGAACGCTCGGGTCACAGCAGCATATGCTGAGATCCATAAGCATATGGTTAGAATGGGCGCACGACCAAATCGTGTGGTCGTAAACAATGACACACCCAGACCAACCAGCACAAAGAACTCAACACCTGAATCAAAACTAAATCCTTCGGTGGAGAGCTCATTTACTCCACTGATGGTTGCCAAGAAAAAATCCTCGGTCATCCCAGTCAAAGCAATCTGGAAACCTCAAACTAGAATATTGGAAAAGACAATTTCATCTAGGGAAGCAAGTCATGAAGCCTCCGAGATGGTAAAAGATAAGCAAAGGAAAGAAATAACTAGTGTACCAATTCCGCCTGACACTCAGATTATGAGTCCTGATGCATCAACAAGCGAAAACTTCACCCTTCCCTCCCAGGAAATGGGAAAACCTACTCCAATTAAGCAATCCACTGGGGGCAGCCTCCCGGAGGAGCAAAGGGAAATTCCTCACATACTCACAAAAAAAGGATTGATATGTCCCTTCAAGAAAATGAAGAAACAAGTGCCAAAGGAACTGCATAATGGGGGCAACTTCCCTGAAGGACAGAAGAAAAAATTTTCCATACCTACTAAAGAGGGATTGGCACACCCCTCCCTAAACACAGGAGAGCAAGTGAAGATAAGGCGAAGCGCTGGGGGCAGTTTTCCTAGAAAGCAAATGAAAACCTCTCCCATACTTACCAAAAATGGATTGGCATCATCCTCTCGGGAAACAGGAGAGCATGTACTTGATGAACAATATGCAGGGGGCAGTTTTCCAAAAGCACAAATTGAAATGCCTCTCACTTCTGCTCTTGAAATACTGACCACCCCGTCTATATTGGTAAAGAACGAGGGAAGAGTCTTGAATGAAAATGGAAAGAAAATAGAAAGGGCTAAATCTCAAATGCAAGGGACAAATGACTGGCATACCAAGTCGAAAGGTCAAGATATAGGGGTAAAGAGTTGCCATGGCATCTCCGCTCCGCAAACCCATGAACTTGATGTGGTGCGATATCTCCAACTTCAAATAGAAACCATGACACTCTTTCAACTTGAAAGGGGAAAGAAAATCATGGAACAATCAGAAGGTTTAGAGGATAATGCCACAGCTCATATGATAAGTGTAGCAGAGGATCCTGCAGAATCTATCAGTGCCGGTGCAATGGATGTAGAGTATGATGACCAGTCTGAAATATCAGAAACTCTTATGCACACTCCAAGTCAAAAGGATGACTGTCAACAGGTCTCACATCAAAGCCAATACTTCGAAGATTTGTCATTGGAGCAAATTCTGGGTCTTCTAGGAGATGAAAGTGGGTCTGAAAGTGATTATAGGATTCCTTTCAAAGAAGGAATTAAAAGGGAAACAAAACAAGCTGAAAGTGAAAGCTCCGTCATGAATGGTACAACCGCTTCTAATGATGAAGTTCAACCGAAGGGTGAAAGCAATATAATAGAAACCCAAAATGGCAAGGAAGGAATTTTCACTTGTGACATAGAAGGAAGTGAGTATTCTCTATCTGATCGGGTGTCTCGTGAAGAGCCTGCAGAAAGTGAAGAAAGGGGCCTTGAGCTGGGGGCATCCTCTGATAATGGTAAGGTTTCCAAAAGTAGTCAAATGCTAAAACAAGGTAGTCATGAACTGGCAACCGTTCAGCAAGAGAATACTCAGTTATCAAAATGGTGTGCAAGTATGCAAGATTTTATAACTGAAAGAGGATTGTGGCAAGATTTCCTCCATGGGAAGATGGATGCACATCCCAGGGAAATCGGTTTTGTAAGCCCTAAATCTAAGGAACGGAGAGGTCGTGCTTTAAAGGGAAAGACTGACCACAAAAAAGGCAAGTCAATTCTAAGGGACAATGAAAAGCCAAGAGATGACTCAACGGCGTCTCTTGAGGTGCAAAAGATGATTGAAAAGGAAATGGATGAGATGTTAAATCGTCGATTGCAACAATCCGGGCTAGGTCACCTCATACAGCCTAAGGAGAGATTTGGGAGCCCATACCCTAAGGAGTATGATCTGGTATGCTATCCAGAGGAATACGTGATACCAAAGTTCAGATTGTTTGATGGCATGGGAACCAAAAAGAGCCCCGAAATACATTTGGTCCAGTTTAGACTGAAGTGCGGGGACACAGTGAGAAACGAAGTCTACCTGCTACGCCAATTCCCTCTAAGCCTAAAAGGGCCAGCCTTGGAATGGTATGCCTCTCTAGAAGAAAATAGCATCCAAACCTGGGAAGATATGACAAATGCCTTCTGTCGAAGATTTGCAATCCATACCCGAAAAATTACAATGGCTGATTTGGCGAATGAGAAACCAAAGAGAAAGGAATCTATTAGGGATTTTATTACCCGGATCTGGAAAATGAACTTTTCGTGCAAACCACCGGTCCCTGAAACTGACTTGGTAGAAATGATAATAAGAAATATCTATGGACGAATCAAACCATTCCTCATAATGGAAACCACAATCGATGGCTTATTAACCAAGGTTGACAACTATGAAAGATTAAAACCAGAGGATTGGCATTACCAATGTGGAAATGAAACAGAGAAAGCAGAAACTAGGATGATCCGACTTTCAAATAATATGGGAATGGCAGGAAGTTCAAGGACCTCTAAGAAAAAGAATAGCAACAAAATACAAGGAAAGTCGCTGGGGGAGTCTTACTCATCCCACATGGTCTCTCATATTTCATGTGATGAACTCTCGATGGATGATCCGCCAAACGAAGACAACAATATTGAGGAATACCCAATACCTATATCATGTGTCGTCCAAAACCCTTTTCAATGGATAAATGGAGAATCAAAGGCGTATGAAAATATTAAAGAAGTGTCGGCCTTGACCGGTCACCCTAAACAAGACACTTTAGAAGGCCTGAGCAAGCGACTGGATATGCACGATGGTCAGATTGCAATGCTTCGGCTAGAAAATGGTGAAATGCGACACGAAATTACTGCACTCTACCAAGAGAATAGAGAAATGTGGGGTGAAATTGCCGCACTGAAAGAAGAAAATTTTGGAATGTACCAGAAAATGGTTGGACTCCAACAAGAAAATGGTGTGATATGGATGCTCTTAAAACAAATGAAAGGAAACAATGGCGTGATGGCCTCTTTCGACGGCCACATGAAACAACCTTACCCCGCTGAGTACAATAATGTACAATACCCAGAAGGATACATGATCCCTGACTTTGAAATGTTCACTGGGGATCAAATCAAAGAGGATCGTGTTGGCCAACACCTAGCTCATTTCCTTGAGTTATGTGGCCAAACAGCTGGAAACGACGCTTGGATGCTGCGACAATTCCCAGCAAGCCTTGCTGGACCTGCATTCGAGTGGTATGATTCCCTTGAAGAGGATAGCATCAGAACATGGAGCGACATGGTCATTGCTTTTCGGGATGAGTTCGATAAACCAAACCAAACAGAAGGCCTAAAGGAGTATCAACAGTGCTTGACTCCAGTTGAACCAAAGGATAAACCACACTCCTTTCAGAAAGACGGAGGGATAAATCCAGATGAATGGTCTAAATACCACCAGAGCAACAAAGCAAAAGCTGGAATGGCTCGGACAACCAAAAGCCTTATACCAACTCAAAGAGTCAAGGACTCAAAGGCGTCGGGCAGACATGGCCACACCTCTGACTATGTTCGCTCTCAAAGGAAAAGTGATATCAACCAGACACTGCCAACGGCGAAAAGACCATCCCTGGTTGAGCAAATGAGCAAGCCATACTCTTTCAGAGTAGAAGAGACAAGGAGTCTTTTTCACCAAATCTCAAGTAAACTGGAACTTCCTCCAAGCAAGAGACCAGGCGAAATGAAAAACACTGATGATCCTAGATTCTGTTTATATCATAGGATCATCGGACACCCAATTGAAAAATGCTATGTATTCAAGGATGTGGTGGAAGGAATGATCCAAAAGGGTGAGCTCGCGCTACCTAAGGATGCTCAACAAAACCCCATGCCTCATACAAAAGCCAGTTTAATACCCCCTCAAACTACCAAAAACAAAAGTGAGACCAATGATGATGATCATAAGGAGCAAGAATATTGGTCCGCTACCAACAATGCAATCTCTCATGTAGAAGAAAATGACGAAGTCCCAAATGATGGCTCAAAAAGACGAAGCAATAACACTCAAAAGGTCTCAATCTCAACAGCCTCCTCGGGGCGAGAACTTGAATTGAGTCCAAGCTGAAATGAGAATGCTAAGGCTAAACTGGGGGCAAGGGAAACTCAGAGCTCTCAAGTCAATGTTATACAAAAATGAAGCAGATGTCAAAACCAAAACCAAATCTAAAACTACAATCAAAACCAAATCCAAACCAACAATCAAAATACAATCAAAATCAAATCCAAACCTACAATCAAAACCAAAACCAAGTCTAAATCCAAAACTACAGTCAAAACCAAATCCAAACTCACGACCAAAATCAAAACCAAGTCTAAATCCAAACTAAGCCCAAAACCAAACCTAAATCCAAGTCCAAAGAAATATGGTCAGGATCTGAGTCAACAGTAGTTGATATTTAGAACCTGATACAAACAAACAAGGAGAGAGAAGTCTTCCTATATCCGACCGGCAATGCGTCTCGTGTCTGATATTCTACCTTGAGATCTTCGGTATCATTCAGCACCGCGCCTCGAATTGGTATCTCATCCTCAAGTATTTTCTCATCCTCAAACAAAACCAACAACAAAAACCAACCAAAAAGAGAAAAGTCTTCCTATACCCGACCGACAATGCGTCTCGTGTCTGGTATTCTACCTTGAGATCTTCGGTATCAGTCAACACCGCGTCTCGAATTGATATCTCATCCTCAAGTATTTTCTCATCCTCAAACAAAACCAACAACAAAAACCAACCAAAAAGAGAAAAGTCTTCCTATACCCGACCGACAATGCGTCTCGTGTCTGGTATTCTACCTTGAGATCTTCGATATCATTCAGCACCGCGCCTCGAATTGGTATCTCATCCTCAAGTATTTTCTCATCCTCAAACAAAACCAACAACAAAAACCAACCAAAAAGAGAAAAGTCTTCCTATACCCGACCGACAATGCGTCTCGTGTCTGGTATTCCACCTTGAGATCTTCGGTATCAGTCAACACCGCGTCTTGAATTGATATCTCATCCTCAAGTACTTTCTCGTCCATAAACAAAACCAACAAAAAAACAAACAACCAAAAGAGAGAAGCCATCTAGTATCGGATCGACAACGTGTCTTGTGTCCGGTATTTTATCTTGAGATCTTCGGTATCAATCAGCACCGTGCCTCGAATTGGTATCTCATGCTCAAGCATTACTTCTCACTCAAGCAAAAATCAATCACAAGCAAGCTTAAATCAATTTGGTACCTAAAAAAAAAAAAAAGTCTTTTATTGGAGACACCTGGACCACGCCACATGAAGCTTTCTGAGGGCGCCAGTCTCCCATAAACACCGTATTCCTTGGAGATTAAAAGCCGAGAAGACAGCCCATCCGTGCGACCTCGAAGGGTGTCATCTTCACCAAAACCTCATCAAACAAATCTAAAACCTGGAGGATGGATCTGAATGCTACGAGATAAAACCCCAAACTCCACAAAGCAAGTCCGAAAACTCATGAGTTCAAAACCCAAACTAAACCATAACCCATAAAAGGGGACTAAACTAAATAAAAATTTCTCGTCCTACTTGATGAAAATCCAAAGGGATGTTCTGTTATCTGGAACATTTATGGAGCGCTCTTTAGCGAAGAATTTAACCCAACTCTAAAATCCCAACCGAAATCAAAGTCCAAACAAAAATAAAATTCTATATACCATGTCCCACCGGATCAAGGCTCGACAGGGTGCTCCGTTCTTTTGAACACTATGGAGCATTCCTGAGCCAAAACCCTAAAGCAATAAATTAACCTTTAATAAAACAAACCCTTCAAAATTTCCTAAAGTGACCTTAAGTCGAAATCCTAAATAAAATCCAAGTCCAACAAAAAAAAACACACACACATCTTGTCCCAAAGCATAAAAGCATATGATCAAAAGAAACTAGACCAAGATAAAAATATAGCTCAAAATAAAAGATTAAAACCAAATCTCCCTAAATATTCTCAAATCCCCAAATAAAAGACAAATTTCGAAGTCCAAAATCCGAAACTTCTAAAAATATACACAAAATGTCCTGTCCCACCGGGTCAAGGTGAAAGGAGTATTCTGTCCTTATGGACATTCATAGAACATCTCCTTTACAAATGGCCTACACCCCAAAATACGACCCTAAGGAAAAAAAAGTCTTGTGCTTTGTCCTTAAAACAAAGTACTAGGTGCCTGTTCATCTCACCGAACTAAAGGATGAACAAAAGTTCTGTGTCTTGAACTCTAAATTAAGACACAAACGGTGAAACTTACCAAACGGTGAAACTTACCAAACGATGAAACTTACCATGGGACTAGTCAAAACCACATCCTCAACAGTTACAGATTGAAAGAGACAACATGTCTACTCAAAATGTAATTCTTGCCAAAACCTATCAAAAAATTTAAGACCAAACCAAACCTGAAAGCCCCTCTGAAAACGGAGAACACCACGGCTGATGTCCGCCAACCATGTCAAGGAAAAGGCCTCATAAATCCTAATACCCAGAGGGGCCCATGGTCGTGTTGGGCCTTAAACCACCGACTACGGTATGTTCCTAGCTGCCGTACCCAAAGAGCCAGGAGAAAACCTCATCTCACCACATCAAAAGAGTGATATGGAACAGACAAGTCCCGACGGTACGTCCCTTATCACCGTGCAAAAAAACAACCAACAAAAATGACGCACAAAGTCCCACTGCGTGCTATACCCAGAATGTCTATTCTACATGCCAGAGCTATAGTATGGAGCAAACAAGTCCCACCGGAATGGTCCTAACTACCGAGGCAATGATGTAGAATAGACAAACCCCACCGGTATGTTCCTTGCTGCCGTAACCAAAGAGCAGGGAGAATAACAAAAAATATCTGTCCCACTAGCGATGTCTAAGATCGCTACCTATGACAGTCTAAACCAAATCACTAATAAACCTCAACAGATGTCCACAAACCAAAATCAACAGACCAAAAGTTATTAGGCTTCCAAATTGCCCTAATCAAATCATAAAATCAAAATACCAAACATAAGCCATCCAAAGTCACCATAGTTTGAACAACAAAAAAAAAACATACGAAACGAAACAATGAAACAACAAAACTAAGTGATCAAACATCCGAAACTTCTTCATATCGGTGGCACTGGAGGCGCCTGAGCTGCGGCCATCGCCCCTGCAAAGGTCTCTAAGGTGTTATGAATTGACTGAAGCACCGCCTCGACATTCTCCAGTCGCTGATCTAGCTCCCTAAAACGCTGGTCTATGTGTTCCTGGAGTGGAAAAGATTCTTCAATGGCTGAGCCGTCTGGAGAAGGGGGAGAAGCCTCTCTCACCGGACTATACTGATTCACAGCAGCAAACCTATGAAGGATATGACTGTTCACCGGGTAGTTGGGGTCAGGGACCAGAGTGCCATGAGCCATCTCCACCCACCCAAAGGAAGTCAGATCTAAGAGCAGGTTGCGCGGATACAGGATAAACCGCTCAGTGATTGGATTCCCCCACAGCGTCTCAGGCAATGGAATCTGAGCCCGCTCCATCAAGGTCTCGATTAAACTCCCATAAGGCAAATGGCCCTTGGGAAACCTCGTGACATAGTGCATGTTTTGGAGGATGAGGCTGGGAAGATTAGCTTTACCGCGCTTGAGGAGCAATAAGCGAAGGTAGAACAAAGTCCCTGGGCGAGTCAAATCCGATAACTCACCCTGAGGAAAGATGATGTAGTTGATAATCAAGAAAAATAACCTGAAAGGAACATATAAACTTCGTGGTCATGAGCCTATCCTTCGGAGACAAATAAAAGAAACAAACAAAGCAGAAAGCACACAAACAACAAAATTACCGGTGAAGCGCGGGCAAATGCGTGGTAGAGACCAGTTCAGAACTTGCCTCAGATCTGGGTATCTTGAACCACTCACAATGGCCCCGGTATGTCCCTTGCTCACGAGGCCAACTTCCAAAGGCATAAACTGACAAGCCATTTAAAGTATCTGCGGCACCAATCAAGTCAGCCAAATCCTCGACCCCTATGTGAAAGAGCCTGCCGAAAAGATAGGAAGAGGCAGAAGGAATGTCATGATGGTCAAAGGTGACGCGGAGATTGGCGTAAAATAACTTGGTGATATCCGGATGGTAAGGAGTGTCGAGCCTTGACAGGCCATGGAGGCTCCAGGCATTAAGCCACCCTGTTATTAAATTCATATAAGGGGTAGTGAAACGCCCCTGAGGATGAAAGAAAAAACAGGTGGAAACTTCACGCCCTCCTTCACCAATATTACTTTGATAACACTCAAAAGCCTCGTCATTCCGGAACAGATAGCGGTTGCCTAGGTCATACGACCAGTTAGGCTTGGTAGGAGGCGAGCTCTGGACAGAGGAGCTACCTTCATCCCTCGGACGTTTGGGATTCCTTGGATCTATGGCGCCGGCCATGGAAAACGGAGATAGAGGAAGAAAATTTGGAAGGAGAAAATGATACGGGTTACGTGCGCATGATGCCTTATATATAAATGAATTAGGGCACCAGAGGGCGTATGTCTTCTCGAGCTTGCTAATAAAGGTGAAAAATCAAAAGGCGTGGCGGTTTGCAATGAAGGAACACAATCGCTTCACGATCCAAGAATTTTAATAAACAAAATTGATGAACCCAATGACAACAAGAAATATAATATCCATATCCATAAACCAACTACAATCAAACCCAAGGAGTCATACAAGCTCAAGAAAAACCCAAAATATCATATGACCAAAAGGTCCAACCACAACATTGAAAAGACAATCAATTAAGACCAAGTCTAAAACTAAAGTTCAATCTAAAACCCCAAAAAACAAAAAAAAAACAGTAAAAAAAAAAGATACAAGGAGTATGCAAACTCCACAACCCCTACTCGAAAGCACGAACAGATGACTCCACCTCTACACCTTCCTCACAGTAGGGCTCTGTCATCCCACTAGCAATGGAAAGAGGCTCTGTCATACCGCTCCCCACTCCACAGTAAGGATCAGTCTCTCCACTGTCCTCAAAGGTTGAATCTATCATGTCATCATCAAGAGCACAACAAGGAAGGGCTAAAACCACCTCTAATGGCCCCTCATCCATATAGCTGCTAACGGACTCTGTATCTGACGAGGTCAATGACTCAGTATCTCCAGAACCACACAGCTCAACTAAAACAGTGTCGGGGGATAAGGTATAGGCCACCTCCATCGCACGGGACAAAACAATGGTCTGACACCCAATGCCCGAGTCTGCTAGCCCAAGTGAAGCCGAAGCTGAAATAACAGAATGATCAATCTCACCATGACCTGCAGCAACAAGACGATAAGTGATCTGGGGAGTGTGAATGAAAGGACATGATGGAGGATTAAGTACCAGAAGTAATGAAGACTGCAAGTGCAGCATCTGCTAATAATGTTACGTCTCCCGCAGAAAGCCCTGACCCATAATACAAACTCAAATGGCCGAACGGAGACAGATCAACATCAAAGGCAAAGGTGGAGAAAAGAAGGCGACCTATATATATCCAATCGGATGGGAAGGTGAATGAGAGTGCAAAAAAAATATATATATATAAAGGGAAAGAATGGAGTAGTTGAAGTGATACCTAGACCTAAGGGTGAGCGAGGAACCCGAGGAAAAGGTACTACCTCACACCCAAGTGCAGTCACAGGAATAATGGCTAATGTGTCATCTGAAATGATGGGAGCCTCTGCCACTGGAAAAAGACCTGGAATCACCTCATCATAGGGAATCCCCTCCACCGGAACTTCCTCTACCTCAATCTCCTCCAAAACCGTCTTGACATCCTCTATGTCATGGATAACTTCCACAGAAGGTGTCACCTGAGACTCAAGCACAGGAGATACTGCAACAACTACCCGCAGAAAACCATGAATTAAAAGTCAAAAAAAAAAAAAAAAAAGAAAGAGAAAGGGAGAATGGTGAAGGAATGAAAAGCACCTGGAATAGGAAGAATGTGGGAAGGCTCCATAAGAAACTCAGTGTTAGGAGGACCAATGTCAACCCTCCGCCTAGATCCATAACGAGCCATCTCCTCAGCGTGAATAAGATCCTCGTTTTGTCTCTTCCTTTGCTCGATCCTAGCCTCCTCTTCTGCAAGCTCCATGGTATAATCTGGCGAGGGAAGGGATGAAGGAGTGCCTGTAACACATAGGCTTATAAGGTGACAACATTAAAAAAACAAAAAAAAAAAAACAAAAAAACAAAAAAAAAACAGAGAAAAAAAAAGAGAAATGAAAAAGAGAGAAAGCGCCGAAACCTGGTGTCGCGGCATAATACTCAAAGTCATCTGGTCCCACTGTGCGAGTAGGAGAAGTCTCGCCATCCCTGGGTGTCGTGGCGTAATACTCGAAATCATCTGGACCCACTGTGTGAGCGGGAGAAGCCTCACCGCCCATGTCATGAGTACCAGGGACAATGAAGCGAAAGTGGTTACGCCCATAAGCTCCATACCCTGCACGTCAAACAAATTCATAGAAGAAGGAAATGGAAATGATAACATACATGACAATGTTAGAAAAGAAAATACTCACACCTTGAAAAGTGCCATCTTCCAAGAGCTCGGGAGGAACCAGATACTCAGGCTGAGGGTGAAGGGAAGGCACACGAGTGTCAACACCAGAATAACTCCTGAGCTGCCTAGAACCAAGACGAGATCGTTGCCTAGAAGTACGATGGGTGGGGAAAACCTTTGACTTTAGCACAGCTGGTGGAAGTGTATGGGCAAACTTGATCCAGCGCCTAAGCCATCGGTCATAAAGAGAAGTCATCACTCCAATACGAGATACGGATGGGATAAGCCACTCCGCCCCAGTACCAAGGCGTAAGGCGAAAACACCCCACTCAGCAATAGACTCAAAAGTCCCAATTGGCGGTCTAGAAGGGACTATGGTGGCAGGTATATCCTGATCATATCCAAACTGCCATGCGCATCTGTGTGGGGAATAAACCTCAGCAATGACCCTGTCCCCTATCCGAGTAGTCAAGAAGCTAGCTCGAGTAGCAATGGCAAAGTCCCTCGCATGCCTGAAACGACGAGAACACAAGCAAGGCCGTGCTCCTCTGGCCGAAACCTCTGAATCAACCAACCGAGTAAGATCCTCCCGATCCCCTGGCCAATCCCTAGTGAACGCCTCAGGCCTATAACAACTAATGAATGACACGCTATGAATGAAGTACATATGCGCCGCATAGGCCTTAACATCACATAATGGAGCTCCAGCTATAAAGCTCAGCGCAGGCAGTTGCTCTCTCAATTTGCTGGAAATGGCTGGCGAATAACCTCTCTCCCAACAAACGTAAAACCAACCAAGAAGTATATGTGAAGGCATAACAACTTGAGCATATGAAGGATCTCTAGAGGAAGTAAGCTCCCTCATAGCACGATAAACATTGACCAAGGCTGGAACGGCCAATGAAACTCTGAAACCTCGTGCTAAAGTAGCGGCCATAATGAATACCCCGGGACGAATATAGCCAGCTGGATCATAAGGAAGGACATAGTAGCATAACCACCAAGACAGATAAGCAGCTAACACAGTGACCCGATCCAAAACCCTCGAGCTCAACCGGGAGAAATCTCTATCAAAATGAGGATTGTGGATCTGATCAGAACCCACACCCATAGGATCAAGAGGGTCCACAAAAGGGGAAGCATGGCCCTCTGGTACTCTATCCATAAAGTAACGGATCCAGGCCCGAAATGGAACATCACGACTCTGTCCTTTCAAGGCCCGAGTAGCCGCAATTTCATAATAAATTTGGAACAAAACACGAGCAGAAAAAGAATGGAATTCCAAACCTGAAGGGTCAAGCCCAGAGAGCTCCTCGTCCGGCGGCACCCTCTCCTCATAAATACGGCCCTCAGCAGGAACCCCAAGCAAGTGCACCATCTGCTGAATGTCCAGAGTGGCCTCGCGGTCCTCTAACAGAAAGGTGTTCCACACATAACTCCAATTGGTGGCCATTGCCTTTATCAAAATATCATGTCTCAGGAAGCTAAACAGAGTCATAGCCACTCCGCCAAATATCTCTGTACTCTCCAAAATATCCCTCATGTGGGTCATAACATAGCGGGTCCACTCAACTTGCCCAGGAACCCAAACTAGATCCCCTGTAATGCTCAAACAGTCAGGATCCCAAGGTGCGACACGCTCCTCACACATCTCGGTACTCAACAAATGAACATCAGAAGACGGTCCAGTTCGGACACATGGATGTAAGAAGAGGCCCTGTATATCCCTCACAGCATCTCTATGATCTCTATCATGCCCAACATGGGCAAAATCGACATAGGTCTGACTCCTACGTTCCTCAGTATGAGATGGCGGGTCAAGCATCAAAGCAGGACGCTTGTGAAGAGACTGAGGCTGTGAAACAGAAGGATCATGTCTAACAAACAATCCATGGAAGTTGTCTCGACCGGACAACAATTGGTGCCTCCAGAACCAGTGATCAGAACGATGTGCGCCCTCAGGATCCAAATGTCGGTCTATGTATGACTGAATGGCGGCGTCAGAAGGACCAAAAGGGCCAGTCCTCCTAAACTGAAACTCAGAGATCATCCTAGGATCTACCACAGGGTCCATGGCCTCTAAAAAAAAAAAAAAAAAAAAAAAGAACATGATAATGAGAAACAGAACCCCTGAGCACTCCAAAAAGGAGAAATGAAAGATGAAATGAAGGTTCAGTGAAGAACACCAGGGCAAGCCAGAACCTGAACCCAAGACTACCAAGACCTAACCATACAAATCAAATGACAATAGGGACACCAGGTAAACTGTTCAACATAGTCTCACAGTTCACCCTGGTGGGGGGATTTGTTTGCCTCTAAATTTTGCTGCATGAAACCATAAAATAAATAAAACAAATCTCATCCCACAAATGAAACCAGACTCCATAACTCCAACAATTAAACAAAATGGCCTTGACAAAACGATCATGAAGCATGGAAGGAAAATACAGAAATTCCTAAACAACGGACGGTAAATTAATTATGGGAAATGCCATTATGAGCCTGTGATATCCCTACAATTAATTACATGAAAGTCCCAAAAATGGAAAATTTGTAGCAACCATATTCCTTACATCTTTATGGGGAACCCTGCAAAGTTTCATGCCAAACTGACCTACGGATGGGCACCAAAATATTTTTCCAGCTATGCAGTAAAATTAACCTCAAAACCACAACAAACGGACAGGTCCAATACCACGATAAATGGAGGTTAGATGGTGTTTGCCTTTAAATTCGGCTACAAGTTGATAAACATGGGAATACAATCAAGCACTACCTAAAAAAGGGCCCAAATAAGATTATCTAGAAATTGCATAATTTCGGGCTCTATCGATCATCTGGAAACCATACCATTCTGGGACTCTATCAATTAAAATACTGGACCTAAATTGACATATCTTAAAGAGAAGATGGCAACATATCAAGGACAAATACACATATCCAAAGCAAGTGGTTAAACAGACTGTCAGGCTGAACAGTATGTTTATTTGCGAATATAGCATCAAAGGAGAAATATGAATATACATGTATATGGGCTTCAAAAAGTAAAACAAAACAAATTAAACAAGGGCCCAAGGGAAATTAAACAAACTAGAAGGCCCGGCCCAATTCCAATTAAATTTAACCATCTCTATGACAAGTGGGCCCCACCAGATATTTAATTTTTCTAAAACCGTAAAGCCACGTGGCTCGCTCCCATTGGGTAACAGCATGGACCCCACCATTTCAGTTAAAAGAAAAAGGAAAATAAAAAAGAGGAGAAACAGACAGAAGAAGTTTTCTTCTCCGGCGTAGGGATATCCTCCGCCGCCGCCACGCGTCGTCTCCGCCTCAACCAAGCACACCACTGTGTAGGCGACGATCTCACGGGTACAGTGATGTCAAACTCGAACAGCAATGAGGCCTGAGATGGAACGATTTCAAAGAAGAAAGGATAAGTGGCTGGCGCGAATGCACACAAAATTACGCCAAATTGAAAGGAAATTGATGGAGAGGCATACCTGAGAAGCTTCTCTAGGGGTATGAGAAGAATTGAGGATGGTAATTAGATATCAATTTGATGGAGGAAGCATCACAATACCATTCGCCATGGCTGCAGAGATAAGCTTCGAAAGAAGAGGCGTCAAATGGAGGTGCGAGCCGAACTAAACCTGTCAAGAGGGTCCCAAGTCACTCAGGTGAACTAGAAAATGCAATGGAAAGAATGAAGGATGCTCAAATCAGAAAGAAGAGTACTGTGACTCACCAATGGAAGCTGCACAGTATGAGATGCTGGAGAATAAAGTAAGGAACTCGAAATTGAAGGGATTAGTCCACTGAAGCACCAATTATCTAGCCTATACACATTCCTGAAGATGCTAGAATGAGTACTATGTGATCAATTGCGGCCAATTTAGACTCTGTAAATGGGGACACCAATTAAGTGACATGGCATGGTTAAGTGTCGATTCAACAAAGACTAATGATCATTTACAGATATGATTAGCACTTAATACATGTTAAACAAGGTGCCCAGGTGCTGTGGTTATGTCATAGCAGTTAATGAGGCAGTCAAAATCGACTGGAGAGGCAATTGTTCTCGGCCACACTTGAGAAGAGGTAAAAAGCGAAAAAGTGTAAAAGAAGGAACCCTCTCACTGGTCCCCTCCCTCTTACATGTGCTCTCAACGCCAGAAGAGACAAAATTGAAGGAACTTGTCCCCCAAGGAGCATCCTACAGCCATCAGATGATGATCAAAGGGGCTCACTCATATGTTGATAAACTAGGCAGTATACAAATCATGTCATAGCAACTGCCATATGCCATCTTGTTATCAAACAAATGAAAAAAAAGAAGAAGAAGAAACCAGCTAAACAAAAAAATTAATTAAACGCAAATGAAGCAATGCATGAATGATCAGACTGTGGCTATTGCAAGGGCAAAATGGGAAACCGTATGCATAAATGGTTACTTGGAAACTTCTCAACCATGAAAGTAAATGAAGGAGAATAAACTAAAACAGAAAATGCCTTTCATGCCCCTGCTGCATCTCAACCATCAGATTATAGGTGAGATAGCATCAAGGAATTGAGATAACATCATAAGACCAACTACACTTCTTTCTACTCAATTCTCCAAATGGCATACGGCCCCCACCTGTCAGGCCATGAGAACAAATGAAATGTGGCTTTAGGCCCGTAGTTCCAAGTAGAACTCTGTAAGTCTTATCAGTACCATTAAGCTTGAGAAGGAAAAGGATCAAATTCACAATGGAGAAATAACAGCCGCAAACACTCAATGCAAAGGCATAAGCCAACATGGCACAAGTGAGAAACACAAGTCCAAATCATCATACCACCTCAATGCTTAGTGAACATCACATACCACATGTCAAAGCACTATTGGTGAGTGCAATTGGCCAGTAAAGGAAGAGAAGTGAAGAAGGAATGCCCATGGCAGCCACACATGAGCCATTGGATCAAAACCCTAACTCCATGGCTCATCTTCACCACACAACGAAAACCATCCACAGATTCACAATACCAGACCATGGTTTTGCAAAGGAACTTGCTCCCCACGGTTCTACATCAACCGTTGGATCAAGATGAAGGGTGAGATGCGCATGGCTCAACTCCATGGAAACCCTAACTTCATACCTATAAAAGAAGCTCAAGACAGAAGAAGAAGAGAGCCTCCACCTACCCCAAGCTTGCCCGAAACACTGAAACTCTGCCTCCACCTACCCCAAGCTTGCCCGAAACACTGAAACTCTGCCTCCATCTTTGGTTAGGTTAGAATAGCAAGAGAGAAGTTCTGTAATTTTGTCGAGCAGTTAGAAAATAGGAGAGAGGAAGAGAGAGGAGCAAGTTTAGGTAGCTACAACTTGTAAATCACCTTCTTCATATATCAATAAAGAAGTTTCTCCTACTAAGTCGCTGTTTTGATTGGTGTTTGAACTAGCCCAGCCACCAAGCCATGGTGGTCTGGTGCCATAATCTTGTTTCTTGTTTATTTCATGTTTTGCATTCACTTTGGCATCTTAAACTTGCATATCCGCATCTAACCTAAGATAAAAGTGACTTAATGAAATAAAAGGGTTTGTGCACCTCTGGATGCACAAGGACAGCAGGTTTGAAGCTCTCTAGCTGTGGCCAGATCTCGATTTCGTCTCCCTGACACAACTAAAGAGAAGGCATACCCTCCAACGGCTCAAATCGACAAAAGAAGAGAAGTATGTACTGTGCAACTCGCCTGAGAAGAGGATAAACCCCTCAGGAGGCGCAATTTGGCGGAGACAGCCGAGCATGGTGAAAATAGCAAGCCAAAGTGGGCCCAGCCAATTACGTGTGCAATGGCGAAATTGAAGGTAGAGAAGAAAAGAGGAGGAGGAGACGATCCTGTGGAACCCAACCTCGATCAAAATGGCGGCCGGAATGCTCGAGTCAACGGCGGAGGAGCCACTGTGCCGTCGGGTCAAAGGCAACGGATGAAATCGTAAGGAGACGGAAGGAAAGGAAGAAGAAGTTGACTCCTTGACCATGCACGAATCTTGACGCCTATCAATGGACAGATTCCATTGGCAACGGTTAAAAAGAGATGGCCTGTGATGATCCTCTGTGGCGACAAAACTGCTAGGCGCTATACCAGAGTCAAGATATGCACAAAAATGGAGGCGTTGTACGAAGGGCCATTCCAGAAGAACCACAGAAAGAGGAAGACCGAACCAAACAACAGGCCAGCCTAGATGAACCTGGTGCACCAAGACCATATATGGACCCATCGCTCGGAAACAGACCCAACTCGAGTCCCACCCGGTGCACAGTCGCGCGCGTAAACCAGTCGACTCAACCAACTAAGCCCAACGCCTCTGCATGATCTTCTGTGACTCAATCCGTGTAGCTAGCGCTGCGGCATAGCTCAAACCACACTTTCCTGCCTGCGTGGACCAACCAGAGCCTGACAGCTCAACTCTGCTGATGACGTGGACCAACCAGAGAATTTGCAGCAAACCAGAACTTCAAAAATACATTAAAAATAGCCAGAAAATCATAAAAATTCCCATAAAATACCAAAATGTCTAGAAAATTATGAAGAACATTTCTACCTGACGCACTATATACAAAAACCCAACTTAAAAGTCACTTTTATTTAAAAGTTCATAAAACTTTAAAAATATCATAAAAATAAATAATAAACATAAACATTATTAAAAACTAATATTGTTATTAAAGGACAGCAGGGATTCTCGGATGACAGGTATTCTTCAGAGTCAGAACACTCCAGAGCCAGTCAAGTCAGAACCCACACTTTAAACTTAAGACCCAAGCCAAGTCAGGACTTCAAGACAATTCCCGAAAAATTGAACCCAGACATCTAAACTCAACTGGGACCCAGAACTGAACCTAAATCCAAACTCCATAACTAAATATCGAAGCCTCAATCAGACCCAAATCCAGAAATTCAGAACGAAAGCCTGAAACTAAGGAACTAAAATCCAAATACCAATGTTAGACCATAACCAGACTCAAACCAAATCCATAGCTCCAGATTCTGGATCAAGTCTCAAACCCTAAATCCTAAACCTTAAACCCTAAATCCTAAACCAAGAAACCAAAATCCAAACACCAATGTTAAACCACAACTAGACTCAAATCAGACTCAGGACCCCAGATTCTGAATTAAATCTCAAACCCAAAATTCAACTCCAAACCCAAACTCAAATGAACATCCAAAAGCCAAGTCCAAACCTAGAGGCCAATACTAAGTCAAACGCCAAATCAAATCAAACAAGATCCTAAGGCTCTATATCTTGGCACTACACAGAAAGCCAAGTCCATATCAAGATAACCAAGACCAACCTATGATCCAACGATCTGACTGTCTTATGATAACAATCTTAGAAGCAATAAAAGTTATAATTATAAAAGATAAAGCATCGAAGTCTGCATATCGCTTAAAGTTTAAGTCAGCATAGCATGCATACGCATTCTGCATCATGGCCACATTCCACATAGCACTAGCCATTATATCAAATAAAACTGACTCCAATTGCTTTCAATGCATAATCAATTAATTATTCCCGATCTAGAGGTGCTCTTGTCTGATTCCCAACTTGGACTCAGATCGGAGGTAATTAACAGCAGGGGCTTGCGCCTGCTGGAAGGAAAGGACCTACACACAAACAATCAACTCTTGAGGTCCCTAGGGTCGCATTGCTATCTTTCGTTCGTAAAACGGGTAGTGGTGTTCGAATTCTAGGGGACTCAAGGGGTATCTGATCCGCATTTTCTTCGCCCCATAGAGGACTATCTGATCTTCCGTGGTCGGACTGAAAAAGTGCGAGACAACTATGTTAGATGCTCTAGATAAAAAATCCTGAATTGTTTCACCTTGTTTCATAAAGAGAGTTTCAAAATCTCTGCGCAATCCTTGCAATTTGACTGCCATTACTTTTGCACTCCCTTGATATGCTGTCTTCAAGGTGGTCCATGCCTGCTTGGCCGATGTTGCTGCTGCAATTTTTGAAAAAATGCTCTCATGTACAGCTTGCTGAAGAAAGAACAATGCTTTGGCGTCTTTCTTTTGTGTCTCTGCATCTGTTGCTGTTGTGCCCTTGTCTACTAAATCCCACAGCCCTTGAGACTTGAATAGAGTAGCCATCTTGATGTTCCAAAATTCGTAGTTCTCTCCTTTGAACATTGGAATAGCTGGTTGGATCGAATTGTTGCTACTTTCTGCCATGACAATCCAGCAAAAAAACAACTCCGCTCTGATACCACTTTGTTGGAAATTAAGGAGAGAAAAAGAAACTGAAAATTGTTGCTGCTGTATGCAATACCAGTAAAACAAAGTAAACAACACAAACTTCTCTAAATTGCATAAACAAAGAGTTACAAACGCTGACTTATATAGAATTAATCATCCTGAAATAAACCCACTACTCCTACCATTAAACCCACTAAAGAACAGCAAATATAGAACTTATGCTAAAAATACATAAAACAATTTTCCAAAAACGCCCCTGCTGAGTTTGCCAATACTGTGCTAAAAATAGATGGTTAAATCAGTTTTGAATCAGTTTCTAACAACTTCATCAATTCTAGTTCGTCACATTGAGAGGGGCATTAAGAAAAATAACAAGAATAAAATAAAATGATTATTCGCCTCCCCATCAAACTAAATACCTCTATTTTTTTTATTAAAATTTCCTTTTTTTTAGAGGTAATTATTAAAATTTCATAGACGATGTCCTCTTCTCTGTAAGTGCATTTTTCTCATGCATCTTTTTTAAATCAAACGACTAACGAGCTCTCTTTTTAGTCCTCGTTTTGAGGGTTACACTATATTCCAATCAACAGTTAATCCATAGTCAATTAATCCAAATCCATAATAAAAGCTTTATAAACTGCAACAACGCACCTTCAAATTAGGTCAATGCTTTTGCTTTATATTATAGTCCGTTTAATAATGTTTACTGGCCGACCAAAAGAGAATGGAGGTGTCTTCGTCTTTTAAAATGGAGATGAAGTAATTCTAAAACTGCTATAACCTGTTGATATCGTTGGCAGAGAGTGGGTCCCTTATGGTAGTAACGGAGGATACAGAAACCCGACTGGAGAAACAAATGCCACTACAATTCAGATAAATTACGGAAATGGAGAACCATGACCCATGTGGTTTTGTGCACACTGCTTCTTCAGTTCACGCCAGTTTTGGCACAGATAAGTAGATAATAATGTAATTACTGTTTTGAAAGAATGATTTGCGAAATAGTTATGTCTAAACTGTGATTTTCTATGGGTGTGTTTGGATGAGCATGGAATAAGGAATAAGAATAAAAAATTTCGGTATGCGTTCTTATTTTTATTCTTGTGCAATCCAAACAACACAAGAATAAGAAATTTGGGCCCTTATTCTTATACTAACAAAACCATAGTATAAGAATAAGAAATTTGGATAAGCACGCATACCGAAATTTCTTATTCCATGGTCATCCAAACACACCTTTGGCACTGTATGTGAGTGTGTAGTTTCTTTGTAAATGTGATTTTTTTTACTAAATTGTCCCCAAAAGTTGGTAAGCAGTAGATGACGTTATGATAAAGGGAGGGACATCTCCTTCAGGATCAAGGTGCTTTCACTCTAATTTCATCAACGAGTACCAACACTGTATAATTATTATTCGATCATCTTTTTAAATGGAGGACTTGCTTGTCATATCATAAATTTATTTTTCATGTCGCTTACAGTGTCTTTATAGACGTAACAGAGCTTTCAAACTCAACTCTTAGGGTATATTTGATTGTAGTAATTGAAATTTCAGTATTTCAAAATAAATTTTAAAATCATAACTCATTAGTGAAATTTCGAATTTTGCGTGCGTGTGTGTGTTTTGTATCTAATAGTGGGTCAGAGAGGCATTCTTCATTTTTTAGGTGCTTAGTTACAATGTAATTACTCTCTATGTTTGTAAAAGAAGAATATCATACTAAATTTTGAATGGAAACAATTCAATAATTGCAGCTGGAGTTTCTTCCAAATACCTATAAGTGAAAGTCCTACAAATAGTTTAATAAAAAAAATCAAATCACCATAATTTTTTCACTCGTGGTGATCGAGACATCAAAACAACTTTCAATTATGGTAGCATGAGTCATTGAGTTCTGAAAAACTTTTAATTTGTTTTTTTTAATTAAATTAAAAAAGAGAACAACGATTGAGATCACACAAATAAAGTAGGTTGGAAGAAATAAAGTTAATAGATACTTAATTAACAGATAATTAGAATGACACTTGTTGAATCCAGATAGTTATGATACCAAAATATATAGGCTTGTGATATAATTGAATGTCTGAATAGTATGTTAGGTAGGTCACATCGCTTACAAGCGAGTCAAGTTCCTCGCTGACCTAATCCTAGCTGATTTTGAAAATATTAAAATCTAGTGCAATTCAAAATCTATGTAAATTTTAGATCTTACATTTTGTGTCATTCGTGCCAAACATGTCAGAAGATAAACTAATTTACAGATCCAAAAGCCATAGCTACCCGCAGGTGCCCCATCTTATAATTGTACTTCTTTTTAATGAACTTATAATAATCGTACTTTATATGCATATAAAAAACCCTAAAAAAATTAATTTAAAAAAGCCAAGCTCCAAAGAAATGGAAAGAGAAGAAGATAAGCATATTGCTCGTCTTTTTTCCTGCTCCCTCATGCCTGTTATTGGTATCACTTTTGACAATTCCTGACCTGGTTAAGACCCCCTTTTATGGCTTAACACGTCAGAACGAGCCTCAAAAATATTTTATTCGGTATTTGTTAGGTCGCATCAGCATAGCAAAATACGATGGAAGAAACTTCAAGTTTTCAACTAGTCAACCAAAGTGAAAAAGAGAACCATATTTAAAAAAAAATAGCTATGGATAATTACGTCTTGAGCGGAGGCCGGAGGTCGAAATTTGATTGGAATTTTTTTTACAAATATTTAAAATTTAAAATAAATTGGAAGACTGGACTCCTGTTTAATTGTTTATCTATTTGTCAAAAATAAAGAAGCGAAATTACATGAGATTAGGAAATTCAAATCGACTTGTCTAAAAATTTCGGAAAAATAATGAAATAAAACAAAAAGACAGGAATAGGAGAGAGAGATAAATAAATTAGCAGTAAACAAAATACTTATTTTTTACACGTTTGGATACACGCCGAATAGCCCTTTGTGAATAAGGCGAATATACCTATTCATGCATGGTTGAATAATTATTCTAGCAAAATGTTAAAATTGAGATAGATAAAATATTTAATGTGGAGAAAATATTATTATATTTGTAACCTTCATCCTTATTCTTACTTTACAATCGAAATAACATTTTTCTATTCATAAATAGCATGTTCTTCACCGTCCCCTGTTCACAATCCATAGTCATGAATAAACTTATTCAAATCTATTCATGATACATCCAAACGCAACTACTTTCTTCTCCTCTTCCATTTGTATTAACAAATAATTGGAAGTAAGATGAAAAAATCCACCTTTGCGAATCAAAGAATGAGCATATAAACGGCGACTGTCATTATTATGAATACGGGAATGTGTTAAAATGTATGATTTCTAACATAACTTTTAAGAAACAATTATGGTTCTGGCACCGTTTGGATGCGTTGAGAAGAAGGTAGGAAGAAGGAAGAAGAGAAAAAATAAATTATAAACAATTCAAACTCTTCACAAAGTTACACACTTCCCAATACTTCTTCTCACTTCTTTCCTTCTTTCCACGCCTATCCAAACGGAGACTATGAGTGTCAATTTTTTTTTTTTTGGGAGGGGGGGGGGGGTTGAGGGGAGGCCCGATCCCAGTGCCGTTTCTAAATTTAACTCCCGAGTTACCAAGTAAGCCTCTGTTTCTGACACAATTTGTTTCTTTTTTTTTTTGTCTCTTCGCTCCTCTTCTTTTACTTTCATTTTTTTTATTTTTTATATGTATATTTAATCTTAATTAATTGTATATTTAGGTGTTGGTTTTTATTAGATAAAATGCCTAATTAATTTCGACCGTTATATTTTAAAATTACTTAACCATTTTAAAATTTCACCATTATTTTTTTTTCCATTTTAAAATTTACTTAACCATATTAAAATTTCACCATTATATTTTTTTCCATTCGAGGACAGTTGTGATTTATGGGTGCGTTTGGATAGGTGTGAGAAAAAGGGAAGAAGGGAAGAAGTGAGAAGAAGTATTGGGAAGTGTGTAATTTTGTGAAGAGTTTGGATTGTTTATAATTTTTTTTCTTCTTCTTCCTTCTTCTTCTTCTTTCTTCCAACAATCCAAACACACCCTTATGAGACTAAATTTTCATCACTCATATAAAAAAATTATTTTATTCTCTACTTATCTTTAGTGTATTCCCTCTCAAACATGGCCTGACAGATTATCATTCGGATATGCTTAAAGGTTCTTTATTGTACTTGGAAGAATGTTTTGAGAACACGCAATGCAATGCATCTGACCCGGTGATAGTGCACTAATCTTGAGGCTTATAATTCAATGGACAACAAAATGATTAAAATATATCAGTTTCAAATCCCGGATCAAACAACATTATTTTCCACTAGCCATGTTGGCATTAGCATTAGATGGATCTAAATATCATATCACATATCCTTTAGCAAAAGAACCAAAAATTTGTGCAATCTGTACTCTTTTTAGTCCGAAGTGATCATTGAGATTAGATGAGTAATTAACATATAGAATACTTCTTGCAGTGCATTAATTTTTTGAGGGTCCTGTTAATTGATGTAAATAGCATGCGTCCTCGAAAGAAATCATTCAACGATTCCTTATTTTGGCTCCGTTTAGATGGTCTCCTCCCGAAATAAGAAATAAGGAATAACCATTTTTTACCAATAAATTTATTTCTAACCATCCAAACTCTTCACAAAAGTTACACACTTCCCAATAAATTTATCCTTTTCCAATAAATTTCTTCCCTTCTTTCTTCTTCCTACCTTATTCTCAATGCATCCAAACGGAGCCTTTAAGAATATTATTTTTCTTCCTTAAAACAAAATATTATAGTTTGGCACAATATTAGTATTAGTAAGAATATAGCTACTTAATAGGAGATTTAACAAGTGAAATTATTTTATAAATAAATAAAATGGCGTTACATATTTTTATTTTACGGAAATTTTGTTATAGATGAATTTTCTTATATAGACGGAAATTGACTATTCATTCAAAATGAGCTTTGAAAAGCTCATCCATGACAAATCTTTTTTTTTAAAATGCTTATTTGAATCATGATGAATACTTGACAATCGTATTCATTTATAATTATAAATTAGAGAAAAAAGAAAAGTTAATGAGAGAACGTTTTCAGAATCACTATAACCCTTTTTCAGAACCATGCCCCCAGGAAGGACAGATTTGTGTCGAACACTTAAATTCCTTTTCAGTAATTCGGCTTTTGTTTCCAACTGAACTCGTTAACAAGGCACCACTATTTATTCTTGTGTCGTTCTTATCCATACACTCTGCATATATCATATTCAAGGGAACTAGGAAGCATTTTATGACATGCTTTTCGCAAAGCACTCGTCAGTCATCAATTAGTATATATTCAAAACCTACGGATTCATCAAATAGAAGAATGGCAAGGTTAATGAGGGGCATGCCCGAGTATAGCTACCACACAGTGCCAGCAAGAGGAAGCTCAGGCGGTTTATGCTTGGCATGGGACAACTCATTGCAAGTACAGGTATTGAACTCATCCTCGAGATATATCTGTGCACGGTTAACAGTTAAGGATAAACCACCGTGGGTCTTGGTTGGAGTTTATGGAGACCCGGACCACATCACAAACAACCATCTATGGGCTACCTTAACTCAGTTAGTCAACATCCATGGGCGGGTATGTATCATGGGGGACTTTAATGAAATTTACTCAAACAGAGAGAAATATGGGGGTAGTACGAGAATCAAACCAAATACAATAGCTTTCCAGAACTTCATTTTTGAATCTGGTCTGGTTGATGTTGGTTATAAGGGGCCGGCTTACACTTGGTCCAACAAAAGACATGTATCCGATGCAATTCATCAAAGGCTCGATCGGGTATTAGTCACTTCTGATTGGCTGTCTTTGTACCCAAATGCCTATGTAAACCATTTGCCATTGATTCATAGTGACCATTGCCCGATTCTTTTGAGGATTAAGAAACCGCCAGAGAGAGCGGTAAACTTTAAAATAGAGAATTGGTGGCTAACAGAACCAACTTTCAATAATCAATGGGTGCAAACTTGGAAGTCAAATATGCATGTAGATTGGCGGTGTAGATGGAGGGCTGTGAAATCAACTATGAGAGCTTGGGTTGCCTCTAATCCAACACCAAAGAAGAAAATGGAAAATATAGCCAAACAATTACTCCAAGTACAGTCTCAACACCCCGCAGTGAGAGATCACAGCTTAGAGGAGAAATTGCTGGGAGAGTATGAGGTGGCGGAGGAGCAACATAACATGTATTGGAGGCAGCGGTCACGCCTACAATGGCAAGAAGAGGGAGACCGAAACACAAAATTTTTTCATACCGTTGCGACAAATCGGAGGAGACATAATCTTATAACCATGGTTAAGAAGGAGAATGGGCAATTAACAGGGGATGAGAGATGTATACGTGATAAGTTTCTAATGTATTTCAAGGAGCTTTATTGCCCTTCAGCTAATACGGTAACCATTCAAGGGGGTAGGAGGCGCCTAGTGGATTTGAGAAATCAAATGTTTGCTGAGCTGGAGCAAAGTCCGAAACCAAAAATCCCAATTACGTCCCATTGTAAATTAAGTGCCATACCTGATCTGCATGAGGTTAAAAGAGTTCTTTTTTCAATGGGCCCGGATAAAAGTCCTGGACCTGATGGCATAACAGCTCGTTTTCTTCAGAGGAACTGGCACATAATGGGTGGTGAATTAGTAGCACAAATTAAAAATATTTTCCAAACTGAACAGGTCCCTCAAGAATGGTTAAAGTGCCATGTTACTTTGATCCCTAAGAATGTAGAGCCGATGACACCGGCAGAATACAGGCCGATTAGTGTGGGGAATGTGGTGTACAGACTGGTTATGAAGCTGATTGCTAACAGATTGCGGCCCTATCTCAAAGAAGTAATTTCTCAAGACCAAAATTCATTTGTCAGAAGGAGAAGCATAACTGAAAATATAATCCTTGTAAAGGAGATTCTACATTCCTTCTCTCTCAATACCTTCAAGCAGAGGGCATTTTTGCTCAAGGCAGATGTCAACAAGGCATTTGACAAGATTGACTGGGAGTTCATACAGAAAGCAATGCAGCATTTAAACGTCCCTAGGAAAATTATAAGTATTCTGCTCTCCTCTTACAAGGGTGCACAAGTTACTATAAAAATAAATGGAAAAGGGGACGGGTTCTTACAGCCAACACAGGGGGTGCGCCAAGGATGCCCAATGTCACCCTATGTATTCATTATAGCCATGGAAATTCTGTCCAGGATTATACAAACTGCACTTTGTAGTGGGTATATCCAGGGGGTACAGGTTGCGTGTACAGGCCCGACTTTCACACATGCAATCTATGCTGATGATTTAGTTTTGATGGGAGATACAAACCGACATGAAGTGCAACAATTGGCTGACATCATGCAAAACTTTGGAATCCTTTCAGGTTTGCAAATAAACCCCCAGAAGTCTAAGTTATGGTTTTCAAGGAAGTGTGAAGAGGGTGTGATTCAGAGAGTTCAAAATGTATGGAGAGCAAGTATAGTGGTCAATGAAGAGAGGTACTTAGGGGTCATGATACTCAAAAGAGGAGAAGTTACAAAGAATGGGCAGATGCTATTAGAAAAAATGAAAACAAGGTTGTCAGGATGGAAATCTAACATGCTCTCACATGCGGGTAGATTGATTTTGATTCAATCGGTGTTAACCTCAATGCCGGTTTATCTTATGTCCATGGAGATGCTACCGGTCAAAATTGTAAAGGAAATGAATAGTTTGATGGCAAAGTTCTTTTGGGGCAAAACGGGTCAGACCCGTTATCTATCTTTCATAGCATGGTCAAAGATATGCAAACCGGTGGAACAAGGTGGGCTAGGGGTTAAGGATCTCCATAGTTTTGGAGAGGCTTTGTTTATGAAGGTGGTGTGGGCGTTGATGGCAGAGGAAGATAAACCATGGGTAAAATTATGCAGAGCGAAATACTACCCAAATGTTGGTTACTGGAGAGCAAGGAACAAAACGGGTTGTAGCAAAATGTGGACTCAGGTTCTGAAGATGAGGAGTAGGTACATAGGACAGGTTTTTTGGAAAATAGGGGATGGAAGAACAGTCCCAGCTTTATCTCAACCTTGGTTTGATAATTGGGATATTAGAGAACAAGCATCAGCTAGTGATAGGTCAAAGAGGGTGTGTGACCTGGTGAATGGTCAAACGGCACAATGGGATATGCAGCAATTACAAAGGTTGTTTAATCAGGATCAGGTCCAACAAATTATACAAACTCAGAATAAACCGGAGCAGATTGCAATGCAGAAGGATGTATTGGTTTGGAAAGGGTCTAGAGATGGCAGATACTCTGTGAAGGAAGGGTATAAATCAATCATCCAAATGCAGCCTAGCTTGGTTTCAAGCCAGGTAACACTGTGGCCACAGATTTCAAAATGGAAGGGAATTGAACCCAAGATAAAAATATTTATTTGGAGGTTGTTACATAGAGGGTTGCCAATGGCAAGTAACATGCATGTTAGACTGCCCAACTTCTCACCTATGTGTCAGAGATGTCGTGAAGAGAATGAATATGAGATGCATTGTTTGTTCTTTTGTCATACCTCAAGACAGGTGTGGTTTGCGAGTGCTTTGGGGTTGAGAGTGCATGACCTGCCTTTGAATATAGAAACCACAATGCAGCAAGTGATAGGGAATTTGGATCCATATGGCATCAAACTCTTTGCATACACACTATGGGAGATATGGAAGGAAAGAAACAAAGCTGTTATAGAGCATACTAATTTTCAACCACAGGCCGTTCTCAAAAGAGTTAATGTTTCTATCAGCTCAGAGATCAGTGTAACAGACATTGCTATGGTACAAGGAGGTGATGGTTTAGTGGATAAATATGAGGTGTGTAATCAAGGGTGGCAGGTTTTGATGGATGCATCATGGGTGAACACAAATTGTGCTGGCGGTGCCTACATTTTATATGACAAAGGAAAAATACACTCTATTGGCTTACACTGTTTTCAGGCAGAAGATGCTTTTCTAGCAGAAACAATGATCCTTGCAGAGGCAGTAAAATATGTGTATGATCACATCAGGCTCTCGAGGCAAAATAAGGTTCAGTTTTTCTCAGACTGCCTTAATCTAGTGGATGGGGTGAATCATGGTGACACTACGGAGATTCCATCCTGGAGGGCAAGGGGGTTAGTACAACAAATCATACATAAAATAGAGCAATTCCAACCGGGCGCAACATTGCAACATGCAAAGAGAGAAGCGGTACAGCGAGCTCATATGCTGGCAAATACAGCAAGAAAGAGGAACTTCAGCTATACAGGTCAGCCAAACATGAGTTTGCAGCAGCAGGGATGTATGGATACAAATATAGATGAATGCTTTTTCCAACAAGTTGAGGAAGCGCCACCTTGATTTCTTTTACCTTTTCTCTTTTGGTGGGACCTGGTACTATGTAGTCTTTTTTATGTAATTTTATTTCCTTAGGAACATTAAGTATGATTTTCTTATTGTTTGTATTTGTCTTCTTCTTTTTTGTTGCCTGTAATAGAATGCCAGAATAGGCGTACCAGGTTTAGTGGGTGGCTATCGGGGAACACTTCTGTATTGTAATTTTATTTTCAATTAATGCAAGTTTGGCCTACGGGCGTTCATCAAAAAAAAAAAAAAAAAAACCTACGGATTGGAACGATTTGTGCGCAGTGCCCCCACAACTAAACTGTGAACTGCCTGCTCGATCTGGTGTAAAAACTGAAAAGAGAACCAGTAAACCACCTTACTTTTTTCTCTGTACGTAGTGCTCCCCCCTTGTTTAGTCTGGAGTCTGATATTTTTAATCCAATAAAGGGACACCTCACTGCTCGCAACAAAGTTTCAAATCCTAAAGCACTTTTTTATTGCAGTCTTAAAACCACAACTGTACCTTGTAATAATTTTTAAGTTGATAATTGCAGGAAGAGGAATGCAGAGTCAAATGCTATCCGAGACTGATCTATTGAAATTTTTAATTGACGATCTGAATGACTCAATATAATTTTTCATATTGAAATTTTTATGGAGACCAAATTTATATTTTTTCTAAAAAAATTAAATATTAAAAAAAATAAAATAGGAGGGTTCATAAATTTGATCACCAAGGATATTTTCATTATAGATAACAAATTGAGCAATTTGAATTGTCCCTTGCAATCTCGAATATTGAAATCGATCACCATTTGACGGGCTCAATTATCAATGTAGGAATGTAAATTGAAATTGTTAAATTATTAAAGCGTTATGAAAATAATATGAGTAAGGTTCTGGTGCCATATTTTTTGGTGCCACAAATGCCACATTTTACTTTTTTTATTTTAAATTTCAAAATTTAAAATATAATCGTCTGATCCAACCGTTGATCTTATTCATTTTAACGACAGATACGTTATCCTAAAATTTCATAATTTAAAAAATTTATTCGATACTTGATCAAGAGGTTGAAAAATGGACATATTAGAATTACTATATTTTAGTTATTTTGATTTGTTCATTTTTGACCTTTTGATCAAGCATCAAATAAACTTCAAAAATTATAAAATTTTATGACAACACATCTGTCATTAAAATGAACATGTTCAACGGTTTGGATCGGACGATTATATTTTAAATTTTGAAATTTAAAATAAAAAAATAAAGTGAGGTATTTGTGACACCAAAAAAGTGTGGCACCAGAACCTTGCTCAAATAATATAGAACTAATTGTAGGGGTAAAGATGAAACTAAATTAATTAAAAAATTTACAATTATTACTGTTTATTGTTTTTGGAAGAATGTTTGGGAAAGGTCAAATAAGTAAAACTTGTTAAAGAAATAGACGTTTTAAAGTCAAAAGATTATAAATGTGATATAAAAAGAAAAAAACAAAACTGGACAAAGTACGCTATCTGAAATTCCATAATTCATTATACCAAAATTCAATTACTACTAAAATTGTTGACGGGACAAAAAAAAAATCGTTCCATTTGAAATGCAGTGCTAGAGTCAAACTTATTTCACTCCAAACTCGACCGGAACCTCATCTATTGAAATTCAAATAGCCAATTGCGATTTGCTCAATGTGATGATCTCCATATTTAAATCTCTTTTGAGACAATTTTTTAAAATTTTTAACTTTTTTTTAAAAAAAAATAGAGTGTCCAAAACTAACTAGATTGAGGATTTTTAAACTTTTTAAAAAAATTAGTACAAAGATTAAAAAAAAAGTATAATTTTGTCTCCAAGAAAATTTCACTATGAAGAAAATATTTAAAATTTGAGCACTTCGGATCGATCATTATAGTTTTAAAAATTAAAATTCAATCGAGTTTGATGGATTTTTTTTTATAAAATGAATATATTATTTTACTCCAGAAATATTTGAGACACTAATTTGATTCTTATTCGAGTCTCAAGTGAGTTATAAAATTGATAATTAAGGTTGTGATAGGACCCGATTGATCCCGGCCTGGTAAAACCCAGTCTAAATGAGAAAGATTGTCCTAAAGACCAAGAAAAATAAATCTTATAAGAGCAAGGACACGAAGGAAAGAGGTACGAAGATCGCCTCTCTAAGCCGCACTTTTCTCTTCTTCTCTAGTTCTTCCTCTACATCTAAGCTTCTATGGCTTAAGTTAACTGGAAGCTCACACAAATTGTGTAATAAAACATCTCTAGTGTGATACACTCTACTCTAGACAGTAAACCGGTCTAAGAATAAGTTCATGACAGTACAGTCTAAACATTTTTTTTTTTAAGGCAGTTCAGTCCAAAAATGTTCCAGTTTGACCCCATTCAAAAGTGTCTTCATTCAAATGAGGTGCGTGCATTGGTTCACCATAGCACAAATAAATCATAAATGTGCTCCAACTTGGAACTCGATTAATTGATCTTTCCATGGACAAATGTAAACGTTGAATGCACCAAAAGTTTGTCAACGAGTTACAGGCCTTTATGGCCAGGATTCGCTTGCGTACTTCCTGTTGTTATTCGTCACGTTAGCATTTACCACACTGTCCGGTTCAAATCTTCTCGAGTTCTCGGTTTATCACTGTCCGGTCCTCCATGGATTGACGGATTATCATGGTCCAGTCCTATACAGGTCCACTCCCAAATTTTGGCCAAAACCCTTGATAAATGTGGTTCATGTTACCCGGACAGGTTATCATGGTCCGATCCGGTCCATGGGTTGGGAAAAAGATGTTGGTGGGGTAAGGCGGTTTTAGCGGGTTTTGGTGTAGGATAGGTGCAAAAGTTAGGAGTTTAGTTCTGATTTAACACGGGTTCACGTTCCGATCCGGTCTGGTTCATGAATTATCACAGGACATATTTACACGAGTTTTCTCTAGGAGAGCCGGCCAAAACCCTTGATAAACCTGACCCGGGCTATCCCGGTCCATGCCGGTTCATGCCCGAGCCGGAGCGGTCCGGTCCAAAATCACAGGTTTATCACGAGTCGGATCTGACCCCGTCGGTGAGTGATAAACACTAGTTGGCATGTCATTTTAGCTTAAATAAAGTGTTTTACGCATAACAAGCTCCTTCGTGTCTAAATCTAAGCGACTTTTAACAATGTCCTGTCGCATAGCCTTAGGGATCTCAAGCTTTTAGATAAATTTTTTTTTTCACTTTTTTCATTAATTCAAACTCAACCGCCTGAAATAAAAAAGTTGAAATTGTATGGATTATAATTGGTAATTCACAGATTAAAAATGTTATAATTCAACTGTATTGGATCGGATCGACGGTCTAGATAAAACCACCAATAAGATTTGTTTACATCCCGGAAAAAAGATTGGGAAGTCTTATCTTATTTTATTTAAGAATCTTTTTTTGAAGATAATTTTATTTAAGAATCTTTGAAGTAATTTGTTTGTATCGTCTTCGTGTATAACGTATCTCTTGTAAAAATAAACAGCAGTATCAAATATTTAGATTTGGCATTTAAGTTTAAGATTTTGAAATATAAATAAATAAAGTAAATTAGCATCCAATGGCACTAAAAAACTTATAACAGTAGAAACTTAAAAACTTTAAAGAAACAGTGTCTACTTGTCTTAAAGTAAGAATTTAAGACCGAGAAAAAAAATCAATAAATTTAATTATAAATTTATCGATAAATTTCTTTCGTCATGTTAGATCTTCTAATTTAAAGTGGTAAATATCCAAATTATTTAATAATTAGAATGACTTTTCACGTATATAATATTGTTCATAATCAAAATGTGTTGTTTAACTAAAAGAAGACTTGACTCAACTGACAAACAATTTTTTTTGGGGGGGGAGGGGGTAATAACACATTCTTTTTTTCCATTGTAAACGAATTAATTTTCCACTCTCACATAAGTTATTATTCGTCTGTCCTAGTCGAGGAATTCAGATCTGGTGCCGCGCGGCACAGCGTGTAGCGCGGTATTTTAGCCGTCTGATCAAGATCTAATGGACAATAGAGCTCCGTGCATGTAACCTTGATTGATAGGTCCGTAAAAAATGAACCGTCCGATCAAGATCAGACGGCTCGTATCCGTGCTACACGTTGTCCCGCGCTACGGCGGATTCGGATCCCTAGTCGAGTGGCAGAGTTGTAAAATGGTCGAAAACTATGGCAGCGTGGATTCATCGCAGCAAATCCAATTGTCCATTGGACCAATTCTCGATATCACTGTGGGAACCAGCGACCCCGGAATGTTGGATTGGACTCCATAACTACGAATTCCCCAATTTGCCCCTCCACTCCACTCAGAATTACGAATCTTCACAGGTCTCCTGACGTCAGTGTTTTCAATACCCTACCGGTTACCGGAAATTTCCGGTAATACCGGATACCGGAACGGTGGCCGGTACGGCGGTATCCGATATTTAGAGAGGAAATACCGGGAAATTTCGGGAAAATACCGGGTTTCGGTCACTGACCGGTATGGATGCCGGTAGGGTATTGAAAACCATGCCTGACGTCGTCCGTTCTCGCAATAAAATTCCGCTAGACATATATCAGGATCTACTGTGCCTCTTATCTCTGAATCAATCGTGTCAGATATGACAATTACGAACTTGTAAATGCTCGATATTGTATGAAATTATGGCCGGTATCTTATTACAGTTTAAATATTTCCTTTAATGGATGATATAAAATACATTTTCCTTATTACCTACATTAGTCATGCCTCGTTCCAGTTAAATATTTTTGACATGGTACACGGATAGTTATACAGAAAAAGATGTAGAGAAACTCAGTCGGAAGAAACACGAGAGGGAGAGAATTGTTCTCCTCACCCATCCATCAATGTCTCAGTCTCACATATTCACTTCCAAAAAAAAAGTTCGTCTTGTATCACATGATAGATTTTACTTTTAGCGACGATGTTTTTTCAGTTTGATTCTCCCGCAGCTCTACACGTGGAAATTAAGATCACTCTCAGCCGTTTGATCTTACCAATCATGGACGCACTTGACACTATCAGACGGGTGGAGTTGTGGTCCAACTTTTTTTACAGACCTCACTTTTTATTATCTTTTAGTTTTGAATTTTATTGGCTCCGTTTGGATGCGTTGAGAAATAAAATAGGAAGGAAGAAAAGAAAAAATTTATTGGGAAGGGATAAATTTATTGGGAAGTGTGTAACTTTTGTGAACAGTTTGAATGGTTAGAAATAAATTTATTGGTAAAAAGTGGTTATTCCTTATTCCTTATTCCGGAAAGAAACCATCCAAACGGAGCCATTATGTCGTGATCATGGTGTGACATTTGATTTCAGCAATTAAGCGTCGGCTATGACTATTATTACAAATGATTTTTCCTTTTCAAATTAATTGTACACCATTCACTTGTTGAAATCTCGGAGAAAAATTTGTGGAGACCTGAGAGGAAAATCTTAAATTAAGTTGACTTGACTATTTTTGAAATTTCTATCTTATATTTTCGATAATGATAAACCAGACCTCAAATATTTCTCCACAGTTTTTTCCAACTTACTGAATCTATTCATTTTACGGGTCAATATTCAATTAGTAGAAGGTAGCTGCTACCAATATTATATTCTCTAAAAAAATTAATTGGTAGCTTTCCTTCTATTTTGAATTTGTATACTCTCTGTTTCGATAATAATTAACCAGACTTTTTAGTAAATCTTTCTGGAGACCTTTCCCCAGCTGATTGAATCCTGTTTCATTTTGCTATATAATATTCGATTAATTTTTAAATACTTAAATCAAGCAAGGTACTAACTCGGTATGGATTTTATATAAACATTCAGATCTAGACAACGCATAATATTTTTTTCTCTTTTTTTCTTGACTAGTTCTAGGTCAACTACCTACACGGTAAGGGATAATAAATTTATTTCACACGTAGTAATTTAAAAACTTTAGGATTGAAGCGTTGAAAAGATTTGCACAATCACTGCCTTCGCTGGCACTCTTTGTTTATTTTGTTCCCACCATCTTAACCTTTGTTTTATAAACATTGTCTAAAGTTAAAGACAAAAAAATTAATTGGGGCAGATAAAATTATTATTTTTTAAATATCAGTATCAATAATTAAGGAAAAAAAATATGACTTATGGTTCATGAAGCTAACAGCAAACAATGATGATGTTAAGGTAAGGAGTTCAAAAATATATTTTCTCAAAAAAAAAAAACGTATAATATAAAAAATTATGAAAAACTGAATTTAATTGGAAAAAAAAAATGTTATTCCCACTTAAATTCGCCGTTGGTTTAAACGTTACTATAGTCATCAGCGTTCCTTTTTCTACCTACCTAATTAAATTGATCACAAACAACCTTTATCATGAACTATCCATTTCTACAAACAGGCCCAAATTCACTTTTTGATTTGAAGAAACAGTGCGTAAGTTGTAAAAAAAAAAAAAAAAAAAAGATACAGTGTATCTAATGCTTCTGCTTTGGATGCCAAAACGATGCTATGAGCGCACAGTATCACTCGTACAACCAAATCATTGACTTCTCTTGTCAGATTCCAGCGCCCCATCCTACTTTGTATTTTGTCACCAATTGCATTTATTGCTGGCTGATCAGATACATTTGCCAACATAAAGTCACAAACACAACAGAGAAAGAAAATTCCAAAACGAATTAAGAGATAGGGGACAAACTCTGCAATCTCATACGTGCATAATTTTTATTTTCTTATGAAAAACAAAAAATAGAAGAAAGAAACACTATTTTGAGATCGAATAGAATCAGTTGCGACTATTTTCAATAGTGAAGGTTCTAATAACCGATTTGAATCTTTGAAACTGATCTTTTTATTCGAATGTTATTAGAAATAAAATTTATATTTTTCTAAAATTACCTACTATTTTTTTTTCAGATTTTTAGAAGCACAGCTAATTTGATAATTATGGGCCTCTAATATCATCGTTTTTTAGAATTCTAAAAGAAATACTATAAACTTTAAATGAAATTATGAAATATGGTTTTCAAAAATATTTAATAAAAAGACCAATTTGAGTCATTCAAATTACGGAGCTGATATGCGGCATCCTAATATATCGCCATCCTGCCATCCCAATGGATATTCCACGTATTAATGGGCTGGGCGCTGATGTTGGTTGGTGTTGGGCTAATATTTGCGTTGGGTGAGGGCGCGAGGGGGCTGCTGCTGTATTGCATCAATAATTTTTGCCGCCTAACAATATTAATTATAAACCGAATAAGATTTTATGCACTAGATGGGGGCCACGTGACTTGACCAAGAAGATCTGGGGCATAATTTTGGATGTTGTCCACGTAACCAAAAAATCATAATCCTCACTCTAGCGATTTGAATTTTCAATGTAAAAAAAAAAGCAACACCCAAACTCCTTAGTCAACTCGTGCCCTTTTAGTTTTATTTTGACCAATATATTTTTTATTATCATTTCATAATCACTTTAGTTTTATTTTAACCATAATAGATATCGCCTTATATTAATTACATAAGAATAATCATATAAAAATTCAATAAGAATTAGAAATATTGAGAGAGTAAATAATTTTACGTATAGGAGTATATACATCTACATATGGAATACAGAATTAGCATTTAAAAAGTAGACAAAAAAATGTGCAAATAAAAATTGAAAATATTAAGCATATAGTTCTTCTGAGAGGAGTATATACTTTTCCATACGGGATTATATAATTTTTTGTCAAAACATTCAAATAAGCATTTAATATATGAATTTGAAAATAAGAATAATCAGATAAAAATTGAAATATTAAGGAAGTAAATAATTCTCCGTAAGGGAGTAAATACTTCTACGTATGGAATACCAAATTAGCATTTAACAAGCAGACAAATTGTGCAAATAATAATTCAATACAATAACATAGTATATAATTCTTAAAAAGGGAGTATAAACTTTCCATCCAACCATGTTCAAATAAGAGTTATTCACCAAATGAAATTCACTGAACAAAAAACAAACAGCACCAACTAAGTTATACTCAACGACCAAGTTTTGTAATCTTCTTAGTCAACCACCAAGTTCAGCTTTCTTCCTCAAGATCAAAGAGAATACACTCACTTGCAGATCTAAATTTCGGCTTCACCTCATTGATAGGATCTAGTAGTAGCCGGTAAGCAACAACACGTTTATCATCACTGACATTAATCTGCAAAGCATAGAATTGTCCAATGTTAGAACAAACACACCTGCCAGGTTCTTTATATACTCCGTTATTAGATATTATTTACTTCCTTATCATATGTTTTGTACTCTTTTAATCATATACTAAAATACCAAACACACCTTCTAGGTTCTTGATATGTACTCTCTTGTTAGATATTATTTACTCTCTTATACTATATTTTTGTACTCCTTTAAAATTATGCTAAAATACCAAACACACATGTCAGGTTCTTGATATGTACTCCCTTGTTAGATATTATTTACTCTCTTATCCTATATTTTGTACTCCTTTAAAAATATATTAGAACAACAAACAAACAATAAAGTTTCTTGATATGTACTCCCTTGTTAGATATTATTTACTCCCTTATCCTTTGCTTTGTACTCCTTTAAGATTATGCTAAAAATACCAAACACACCTGCCAGGTTCTTGATATGTACTCCCTTGTTAGATATTATTTAATCTCTTATCCTATATTTTGTATTCTTTTAAGTCTATATTAGAACAGCAAACAAACAACAAAGTTTCTTGATATGTACTACCTTGTTAAATATTATTTACTTACTTATTCTATGTTTTGTACTCCTTTAAGCTTATGCTAAAATACCAAACACACTTGCCAGAGGTTCTTGATATGTACTCCCTTGTTAAATATTATTTACTTCCTTATCCTATATTTTGTACTCCTTTAAGGCTATATTAAAACAACAAACAAAACGCTTAAAGGAGTACAAAAATTCAATATATTTTATAATTAACAAATACATAATCCCTTATGTAAATTACCTGAGAAGATAGTACTGGCTTGTTAAGTAACTTGCAAATGAGAATCCTCAGGATGAGCAGACCACCTGCCAGGTTCTTAATATGTACTCCCTTGTTAGATATTATTTACTCCCTTATCATATATTTTGTACTCTTTTAAGCCTATATTAGAACAGCAAACAAACAACAAAGCTTCTTGATATGTACTCCCTTGTTATATATTATTTACTCCCTTATCCTTTACTTTGTACTATTTTAATATTATGCTAAAATACTAAGGTTCTTGATATGTACTCCCTTATTAGATATTATTTAATCTCTTATCCTATATTTTGTACTTCTTTAAGCCTATATTAGAACAGCAAACAAACAATAAAGTTTCTTGATATGTACTCCCTTGTTAGATATTATTTACTCCCTTATCTTATGTTTTGTACTTCTTTAAGCTTATGCTAAAATACCAAACACACTTACCGGGTTCTTGATATGTACTCCCTTGTTAGATATTATTTACTCTCTTATCTTAAATGTAATCACATATTCATTTCTTATAATTACATACTCCATTAATTAAAAGAAGTTACATAAGAATATTCAAACCACAATGACATGTTGTCAAGTCATCCATAGAAAAAAATGACCTGTGTGTAAGTAAAAAAAATGTACCTCAATCATGTCTTCGAGTTAACAAATAAATTCATACTCTCGGTCCTTTGTGTAGGTCAGGCACCAGCTAAAAATGCTTTCTCAAATATGTAGGTGCTCAACTTTCCCTAATGTCAGATGGTATAGAGATGATTTATCTATTATTCAAAGTTTCATTATTATACAATTTACAACCATAGAGATGTTGTTTATCAGTTTATACATATCATTAGCCTATGCTAATAAATTACTGACAATAGAAAATTGATAACCTAGTCAAAGAAAAATTGATGAGAATTAAGATTAATACCCTGAAAATTGTAAAATTCGCAGTGTAATTGCAAGACATAGAAGAATCGACCTCAGCGATTGATAATGGCCAAAGAGAGAACCTCATCAATGATTTGATCTGATCTGAAAATCGTAAAATTTGTATAATTGCGAGATGCAGTAGAATCGATCTCAGGGATTGATAATGACGAAAGAGGAGTTACTCACCAGTGATCTAATCTAACTTGATCAGAGAGAAATGATCGATTTCAATCCGTATAATTGCGAGATGCAGCAGAATCGATCTCAGGATTGATAATGGCGAAGGAAAGTTACTTACTAGTGATCTGATTCGATCTGATGAGAGAAAGCACATCTCCGTAGAGAGAGAGAGAGAGAGAGAGAGAGAGAGAGAGAGAGCATATCTCCGTAGAGAGAGAGAGAGATCAGCGATCTTCGTAGAGAGAGAATTCTACGAAGATAGAAATGTGAAATGTTGGAAAATGGATCAGAACTCAAAACATAAAAATAGAAAGTTAAATAAAAAAGATATGGGCTGGGTGTGCTGAAGGGCCTGCTGGGATGGCAGGATGGCACCATCCTAAGGATGGTATATAGGATATCTGTTCAAATTAGCCGTCATAAATTTTTAAACTGAAACATAATCGCGACTAACAAAGTCATCCGTCACTTGACTGATTTTATCTTTATCTTATATCTGAAAAATAATAATGTCAAAAGAAGAAGCCTAGTCGTGTTGACAAAGCCTGCTAGATTTTCATATCTAGGCCTGGTGTAGGTCTGCTTGATCACAACAAAAGAAAGCTAAATTGGGCCTACAAAATCACTGGGCCAATGAAATGAAATGTAGGCCTGTTTGGTGTCTGATTGGTAGAATAGTCAAAACTCAAAAGTATAAAAGCAGGAATAAAGTATTGGAAATTAATAAAAAAATAAAAAAAGTGAGGTAGTTCCGACAACGGTCTCCTGTAAAACCTGTTGTCCGATTCAAGTGGGCTAGCGGGCCCCACATCCTGGCTGTATCTGGCGCGGTCCCCTGTGTCAACTCCCTTATCGTCGCTCAAGTTGCCACCCTGAAATAGCGACGTGGTTGCTCTCATAAATTCATAATCAATCCTGTAATATGGTAACAACTAGCAATTTTAAATTTCAAAATTAGTATTTTAATAATATAAATAATGTATCAAGATACTAATTTTTTTTAAAACAAGAAAATTCGTTGTTTTTAAGAATAGTATATGGAAATATAGTGTTCTTATATTTGTCGATTTTTTTGAACAAAAATTCACAAATTAAAAAATGTGCCAAAATTTTAATAGAGATAAATGCGGATGTTGTTTGAAAATCTTGTTTCTAAGCATGGTGATAATGTGCATTTGGATGAGCTTATTTTTATTGATGATTTTGTCCAAAATAATTGAGAATCGAAGTATTATATTTAACAAAATATATTTTTACAGGGGATAATTTCAAATTTATTTTTTTAAACTAATAAACTGATATTAGATAATTAATTTTTTCGCATAATTTAGATATCAGTTATAAAGAGAAACTATATATAGATTACTTAGAGTAATTTGAAAATTGTAATGCATATATTTTTGTTGTACTCATAAAAAAAAATCACGTCATCATTTTTTTTCTTATTCTTGCTTTTTAAATTGTATTTATGAAAGTCTCTTCATTAATTATAATCTAACATTAAATTAAGATACAAAATAGAAACAGATATAATAAGATTTGCTTTAAAATTGTAAGGCAACACTAATATCCGCATTTATTATCCTTCTTCGGTTTGATATAAACTGCAAATGCAGTATGCACCTAATATATTGCACTAACTGAGGAATTTGTAGCTAAAAATTATTACACTAACAGTAACACCACATGAGAATTGCTCAAGTCACTCATGACTTGCTCATCCACTCCCAATTTTTTTAAAAAATGACCAAAATATCATCTCCTTTGTATGTTTTTTTTTTTCAGATTTTAGCACTTGAACGAGGATATTTTAGTTATTTTGGGAGTGATTGAGTAAGAAGATGGAAGTGTCCTCAGTAATTCCCACACCACATGGTTTATCAAAAAAACAAAAAAAAAACAGTAACACCACATGCAATTATCTCGTGGCAACAACAGAAGATCACAAAGTCACCTCCTTCCCATGTGCCTCGTCCCGCCTGTCACCTGACAAAATCACACCACCTTCCCTTCCCTTCCCTTCCCACACCAATCTACACACACTCTAGTGTAGAGCGAGAGAAGTGCGGCACCGCCTCCTCCTCCAAGCACCATCTCTCATTCTCCAAATCTACATAAAAATAAAACTAAACTTAATTAGATGGCGAGAAGAGAGCTCATTGTGTTGATCTTTTTTATCTACGCAGTTGCTTTGGTATCAGCGAACAAATTCACAGTAGGAGATGAGCATGGATGGAACCCTAATGTCAACTACACTATCTGGGCGGAGAAGCACAAACCATTCTATGTTGGAGACTGGCTCGGTTTGTACATTTCAGTTCTTTTCATTTGTTTTCCTGGACATTTGTTTTCAGTGAATTTTTTTGTTTCTATTAATTTCACGACATATTTCCTGCTCATGAATAGTTCTACTAAATAAATTGCAAATCTTTGGTGGGTTGAGAATTACTGGATGCATAAATATTTTTTGGACCAGATGTGTACAGTGTTTTTTGTTTTGATTTGTCTTGGTCCTCGTTTTCCTCTTTATTTTGTTCAAATTAGGTCCTTTAATAGTTCCAAATAGTCACTATCATTCAGATTTCGAACAAAATTATATTTTGGAAAAAACAATGCTTTTCCTAATTATTGGTTTTCCACTTTAGTCCTGAAAAGGCAACACCTTTCATCTTTCATTTACCAAGCATTTCCTCCTCTGAAATTACTCCTTAGTTATTACTAAAATAATCCTTTCTTTATGGCTTGAATTAACTGTGCAGTATTCTACTACCAATCTGGACAAGCCGATGTGATACAAGTCGACGAAGTCGGGTACAACAAGTGCGACGCATCAAACCCGATATCAAACTACAGCAAGGGCCGCAGCTATGCTTTCCAACTCAACCATACCAAGAATTACTACTTCATCTGCAGTTATGGGTACTGCTATGGTGGCATGAAATTGGCCATCAAAGCTCAGGCTCTGCCGCCGCCATCCCCGCCACCCAAGGCCCACAAGTCAGATGCATTCTCCGTCGTCGGATCTCGGTTTGTGGGGTCCATTGCTGGGTTCTTTGGGTTGGTTACTGCCTTCTGGTTGTTCTGAGGGTTTCTTTTGTTTGAGGATTTGTGTTGGTTTAGTGTTTTGGTTAGTGTGATTTTGAGTGTTTAATTGGGAGATGTGAGTTGTTTAGAACAGGTGTGATTGATAATTAATGGTAAGTGTGAAGAATTTTGGTACATTTTAATTCTTTTTTTTTTAACTCATTTATTTTTTCAAAGTAAATGTTTCTCAAGTTCCAGACTCTTCTTGGTGCCAGTATCCCAGTACCTAAGAATGTGGCATGAACTATGAAGATTTCCTGTGGCCTGTTGCTGTTACAACTAACAAGCAGATGTTCTAGGGGTAAACGTTCAAGTCGCTACTAATTGTTTGTCGGTAGAGGCATAAACAGCATGCTTTGCGATTTATTAATTTGATACACTTATTTATGAACTTCAATAATATGGTACCGACATTAATGGAACTGTTACGTCGAGAGAAGACACAAAACAGAGGGCATATTTGATGTAGCTTTTATATATTTTATTATCACGTCGTAGATGTTAACTAACAGGTTAACACTTAACAGTCAGTAACTTCTCGGTCTGGTGACTTGGTCTAACAGATTAATATTATAAATAAATATATTCTTTACAAGTATATATATAGTTGTAAGATCATATATAAAAGTTAATATATTTTGAAATTGTTAGTCACTTGTTTAATTCTAATAAAATTTGAAACTAATTATAAAAATGTACAAGTTAGATAAGTGGCGAATTATCTTTTTCTTTTTTAAATATTGAGGATTCTTATGATCTCGTTTAATATTCATGCTACTAAAGAATCATTTTGTTTCTCATAATAAGCAATGTCGAGTAATAGCATAATAAACTGTGAGAAGGTTCTAATTCTCGATGTTCTCGGAGCCACACGGTGCACAACTTTATTATTGCATTTATAATTTTATATTACAAAATTTAAATTCAAATATTAAATCCAACATGCTAATCTTGTTTATTTTAGAAAGAGGTGTCTACATATAAAAATTTTAAATTCAATTATAATGAAAATGTCAAAAAATAAATATCTTATAAAATATATCTATCACAAGTTCACAACTGACTAGATTCGTTTATTATTATTTTTTTTATTTTTTACTTGCTCATGCATAAAAAACTTCATTTACTCGGTTCACGTCTCAATAAAATGAAGATAGATAAATTACATAGAAGGATATTTTTTATTGTAAAATATAAAAAAATATGTTATTTGTCATAAGTCGTGACAAAGTTTAATCATCGAACCTTTACATAACCTTTGTTATATTAATTTTACATTTACACATCTTCGAAGGTAAATATATAACTAATTATAGGGGCCGTTTGGATCGTCCAAGGATTTTGGGGAATTTCATCTTCCTACTATAAATTTATTATAAACAATCCAAACTCTTCACAAATTTACACACTTCCCAATAAATTTATTCCTAGAAATTACAACTTCTCCAAATTCCCCAACTTCCTAAGCGATCCAAACGGCCCCATAAAGAATTTCGACAACAGTGGGCATTTAATGTTAGGGTTTTGAGGGAATAAGGTGGGAAAGAGGGGAGAGAACATGGATCCAAGCTGGAATCACATGGGAGCCTGAAAACCAGTTGTTTTGTGACCTTTGTCAGGATTTACCTTTACCCTTTTTCCTTTACCATCTAAAGATGCAATATGATGAATTCAATCAAACCCTCTAAGTCCTAACTTGCCTCAACTACAGACAAGGAAAAAATTCGGTTCCCTCATTTAATGAGCCGCTATCTCATCCCATACATACACCTTTCCTTTTCTTATGATACAAAGACGCAGGGTCCTGCAACATATTAAAAAATGAGCCACACAAAGCTTGCTTGTCAGAATCGTAAATACTAAATAGAGCTAATAAAAGCTCATCATGCATGCCAGAAAAACCGTCCAACAGAATCCCATGGTCCCCATCCGATTATTTTAAAAAACTTTTGAAAGCTCACAAACTAAATTAACGAAACTGAAACTATCAAACAGGACCGTAAAAAATTTATACCCAACCGCAGTAAATCTAACAATATACGCCATATCCTGAGCAGAAGAGAATATGAAGATTCCCAAATTCAGGACCTGAACCTTGCCAGATCATTTCCAAAGCACAAAGAACATGAGATATAAAATGATCCAATTTCAACCAACAAAACCTGACCGAACCTGCGCTGCCACCTCACTATTGTATATTCCAATCAAATTTACATCTCAAATTTAACCCATTGATGCGGGCTAGCAGCTGTTATTACTTTCTTGAACCAAAAATCTTTTGCAAACTATCCATACAAAGATCAGATTCTTTTGAAAACTCTTTTGTGAAAATAAAAGAAATTACAAGGCGCATCCAGGCATACAAACAGACCAACCAAGAGGGATGCGTGTACAACTAGGCAACTAGCCACTGCATCCATGCATTTTTGCAATTGACATCTGAAGCAATATTTCTTTTAATCAGCCAATTTATATTGAAACTTTGCGGACACCCATTGGTTTAAGAACAAAACAGCTGGACAATTCATGGTTTTGATTGGGATCAACGCCCTTTGTCAGTATAGACTAATATCACTAAATTTAGACATATTTCAATTCATAAAATGTTCCCCGAATAGAAATATTCCATCATAATCATATTTCCAAAATCACAGATTGCAGCACATCAGAGCTTCCCACATCAAGCAAGTAATTCTTCTAATGCAAACATCAAACTTTAACCAATGATTTAGTCAAGAGTAATTAAAATACTACACAAACAAAACTAGTAAAAAACATCATTCACTGAAAATCTGATAGCATGAAATCTAAAACTATTCTATATATTTCCTTTGGTACAGCCTGAAACCTAGCCTTCAAGCATGGCCTTGGCAGCATCTATTAGAGAAGGCCCAAAGTCATCAGATGCTCTGCCTAGTACAGTATAACCCTCTTTGTCCTCTATATCTACATCAGCTCCATGCCGTACCAGCAGAAGCGCCACCTGTAATATATGACAGTTCCAAAATTAGAACAAAAATAATTAAAATTTTGCTATTGTTTCAACAATACTCCTAACTTAAAAGTAGGACACATTAACAACAACTTTTATTTGACTATCGTAACAATGGAGTAATGGACTTATGAATTATCATTAAAAAGAATATAATTGCATTATAGTGCATCAAATTTGACATAATTTGAAAAAAAAATTTGTTAATCAAGTTGGTAGTTAACTGATTTTGAAAAGAACTTCTCAGTTTATCAGCTTTTACTTGTTGACCAAACCATTTTCAAATTGCACAAAATTAGATATACTGTCTAATTAAATAAGAAAGAACATAGTTTTCCAATTAATTTTTTTTTTCATATCAAGTTAAATTAGCTGTCAATATGGTCTTCCCTTCCACAAAATATTGATCAAAATAACCTCAAACCCTTGTACTGTGACAATACAAGGACAAGTAGAATATCGTGCAGAGTTTTTCCTTTCCTATCTAAGCCAAACAAAACCAGGACACATTACAACATGAGGTTGTTTACTATTCAAAAATGTACCTGGTGGTTTTGGCATATAACAGCATGCATGAGAGGTGTTTGTCCACCCTTATCTTCAGCATCTACTTCGGCCCCTTCCTCTATAAGGAGCTCACATAGTTCTGAGTTCCCAGTACTTGCTGCTCTATGAAGTGGAGTGCACCCAACCTATGTGGAGAAAAGAAATCCATAATGTTAAAATTATCAAGCATTTAAACCAACCATAAACCATACTAGTCATATCGAGGACTACTTTTTTTCTGGTTTTTATGGCAACTGAGGACCAAAATTGTAGCTACATTAACCTGGTACAATGCCAGTAAAATAAGGTACCGAAATGTATTATAAATTTACCTTGTCTTTCTTATTGATTTTTGCACCGTGTGAAATGAGGATTTCAGCCATTTTTAGCCGCCCTTTGCTAGCTGCATAGTGAAGAGCAGTCCTACCACCATCATTAGCCAAGTTTATATCAGCTCCTGTTATGAAGGCAAATGCAGTCGTAAAGGATTAGAAGATTATAATCTAACAGAAGCATTTCTACAAACACCTCACTTGCCATACAACACAAAACCTCCATACCTCTCTCAAGCAAAATTTGAATGATTTCCAGATTTCCAATGCTCGCAGCAGAATGAAGCGGGGCCCATCCCTCTTCATCAGTGGCGTTGACCCCATTCACCGATGCATCGGCAGCTGAGAGCACACTTACAACCTACTCGAAAAAACAGTACAAGTAAATACCAATTTACGTTGATTAAAATGTACAACTAAAAGGGATTGCATGAATGAATTTCTTCACACCTAACTGCTATTTGGCCGTTATACTAAAGTGTAACTTTCTTTTGACAAAATATGCATGCAAGAGATATTTCACATTACTCCACTATTCCTTTCTTACACATTCAATTCATACAGAGCAGCTAATAGCATGGCAACATCAAGCAAATTTTCAGTGAGCAGTTCACAAATTCTTATAGAGTCAAACTGAGCATGTGCACAAATTGAAGGGTACATGTGCAAAGTTCTCAAGACCGGAGAAACTATTTGGAGAAATAAACAAAACTGAAAAGGACATAATTGAGAATGAGAGAGTAAACCTTTGGATGGCCAAAAGAGGAGGCGACATGGAGGAGGGAACGACCATCCTCATTTCTCAACGATCGCGCGCGAGCGAGAGAATCTTCTGGAAGGTTCTGAAAGAGCGACGCGTCTCCCTTCTCGGCTGCGCGAAAGAGGTCTTCTGGCTTCGGATCGTCGATCTCCGTCGCCATCTCTCTTCTTCCCTCGCAAAATTTTTAAGCTGCTTCTTTCTCAAGTCTGTGCAATGGCTTCTAATGTAATGTTTCTGTTTGTACATCTCCTTCCGTGTTCCAAAATACAGGCTGAGCCCATTTATGTATTTTAGGCCCATCCATAGGGATTCGTTTTACATTGCGTTGACTATTTGACTGCAAAGAGTTATGACATGAATTATAAATTAGTACTGTGTTAATTTGTTATTGTCCTCTTATGAACTGATACTTGTATGGTGAAACTGCCTACGGTTGTCATATGCGCACAAAAAGCAAAAAAAAAAAAAGAAAAGCTCTTTAACTTTGAGTGGAAAATTCACGCACAAAAGATGACAAATACGTGGTTATTTCTATAGCAACGGATAGCACATTATCACTCTCATAAGAATGGTATGTTGGCGCTCTACAAAGCATGAAACTTTATCATACATTTTCCTTGTATATTTCATGTATTTCGCTTGTTTCATTCCTATACAAGAAGATTTAACCATTTGACTTTATTTCTTAGATATAAATAAAATTTTTTCTTATGATGTATAGTCTTAAGATGTTGGAGAAAATCATACAATATAATTATAAAAGGGAAGAATTGTCTTTCAACAAATACGATAACAACAAGCATCATTGGCATATAAAATTGATATAGAAAGGTTCTCGAGACTGTTATTTGTACTAATAGTATCGTAATGTTCACCGGATAGTTTAGGAAAGCAATAAAAATATATAATATGAAATGTTCTCTTCTGCTGTTAGACAAGCGCTATACCGGTCAAAGTCCCCTAACAATTCATCTGAAGATAAGACCTAGAATAAATAGGAAAAATATTTCAAAAAAAAGTCAGTGTCGATTCCTAGTAGCAATTAATAAACAATCATCACAATAACAATATAAACCCATTTTCTAAAATTTCAAATCTCATACCACCCAGAGATAAACGTATTTTTTATATAGTTGAGAGCCATATAATTTGAAAGAGAAATTAAAGGGCATTGCAATACCTCAAACCTCGAAAACCTTCAATAATCTGAGATCTTCACTTGGTTGTGACAGGTTGACTTAAGAAAAAAAAACACTTGAATGAGCTAATATATCATTTTCACAAGTCATAACCATATGGAGGTTGCGCTACAAGAAAAATATATTTAGATAGAATTCCGTTGTTATATTTATCCATTTTTTCCATTATTCTTCATATATTTGTAAATTTTCTCAATAAGCGAGTTTCAGATAGTTGTAATATAAAAATATTTGTGTATTGCTACATTTTTTTAGTATAGCAAAAACAATTTAATTTTAACAATTTATGAAATCACGAATACAAAATATTTCATTAATTAAAAAATAAAAAATCTGAATAAATCAGCTTGTAATCTACAGGTCAATGGAAGAAAAAGCGAAACAAAGTCGAATATTATATTCCTCGATCCAAATTTGAGGGCCGCTATTATATCTCAAGTCACCTAACTTGATTCAATAATTATTCAAGAGCTAATTAAGCTAATCCTTCTTTGTCTCTTTCTTCTCCCAAAACTGTGCTCCACATCAAATCCTCCCATTGCATGCACTGATTTGTATTGTACCACCTAGGTTGCACCGAAATTACTTTCCGTCATCCGCTTTTCTCTATCTTTTCTATCATCTTCAGTAAAACTCGTTTAATAACTGTCTCATCTCCATCATCCTCCGCTTTAATCATCCCATAACTCGTTAGAGGGAGAGAATGAGAGGATGAGAGGTGAGAAGAAAGCGAACCAAGAAGAAGGAGAATGAGGACAGAACGCGTCAGAGGGAAAAAACGAACTAGAAAAGAAGAGGATGGGAAAGAGAGAGGAAGTGAAACAGAACAGTTATATATATTAAGTAGAATTGTTGTTATATTTACTAGAACTGTTAAATATATTAACTAGAATAGTTAGTCCATTAGCTAGAACCTTTATATATATTAACTAGAACTGTTATTATAATAGCTAGAACATTTACTATATTAACTAGAACTTTTATATATATTAACTAGAACTGTTATTATATTAACTATAACTGTTATTATATTAACTAGAACCTTTTTATATATATTAACTAAAACTGTTATTATATTAACTAGAACATTTATTCTTACAACTAGAACAATTATATTTTTAATCAGAACACTTACGATATTAACTAGAACAGTTACGATATCCCTCCCCCTCCCTTCTCTCCCCTCTGATTCGCTCTCCCTTTGATTCGCTCTATCCCTCCCCATACTCTCCCTCCCCCTCCCCTCTGATTCGCTCTCCCTCCCCTCATCCCCTCATCCAAAAAAAAGGAACACGTCATCCCCTCATCCTCACCCCCTCTTTCCTTTTTCGGAATGAGGATGACGGGGATGATAGGATCTAGGGATGATTCTTATCGGCCCCGTAGATTGCACTGATACTTCTGAAATACTGTCGCACCTGCACTGGATTCGCACCTGATACCTATACTCCTCCAATACTCGTGCGATTCACACCCAATAGTCCACGTGGCGAATCCGATTATTTTAATCCATTTGACTAACCGATATTCGCATCGGGTGCGTCACGTGGAGAACCCGATTATTTTAAATCAAAATTTTCATATAAGCGCAACAATTCTAAATTATGTTTAATGATATTTATATATCATTAATTAAATATTTGATTGAAAAAAAGAAATTTTAAAAATTTCATATACATCAATTATCATCATATCTAAAAAAGTAAAAATATGTATAAGTATTGAACATCAGGTGGCGATGAGCAAGATTCATATCTTGCCTCTCAGTCTATCTCCCTCTCTCAAAACAAGCTTCTTAAAATAAAAGGTAGCTCTGTATGTTTCAGTCTTTATCATTGGCTTCAAATCATCTCCTTCATTAAAGCTGATGCCTGAAATACTCATCTTCCCAATATTATTTGCATTGGAGCAAACCACTCATCAGGAATAATTACAGTAAACAACGAAGTATAGGAAAACACCCAACTTCAGATTTTTGTTTCCCGACTTGAAAGATTTAGATAGTGCATTTTTAATTGAAACTGGTGGATTTAAGAATTAAGAACCCTAACTGACAGCAGAATCTTTCGGATTTAATGACTGGTTACAATTCAAATGTGGCGACATCCTGACTGAACATCGGAGAGATGACATGAAACGTTTATTGTCCCATGACTGATGAGCGACGACCAATTGGAATGTTTTTAGCTGATAGGCGGGTTTCACATCGAAATATTCAATCCTTTTAGGCCTTAATTTCAATTAAATGCTTGTGTTTTAGTTAGATTTAATGCAATTTAGGTTAGAAATATGGTACTGCTATTAGCCCTTGTCTAATTTCAGGTTCAGTAATGATTTGGAGCAAAATTGGGCCCAAGGCAGTGTTCAAGCGGAGCAAATCAGGATCCAAGCGACTGGAGCAAAGGAACATGGTCAAACCAGACAAGTCCCCTGTTCTGGCGACCCGTCAGGATTCCTGTCGACCCCGCCAGACATAAATCGACCTGCCCAATTTGGAGAGATATTTCTGGCAGAGCACTTTCTCTATTCTTGGACGAGCCAGACATGATCTCCACCTATGGGAACCGCCTTTGAGAGCTATTTAAACATAGGAAGAGCTCCAGAAAGGAACAAGTCAATTTAAAAGTCAGATTTTGGAGCAAGATTCAAGAGGAGTTAGCAGAAATCGCACCCAGCCTGTCTCCTGTCGACCCGCCAGGATTCAAGCTGAGAGCGTTTCTTTTAGTTCTTTGTTGTATTCTTTCTCTATTTTCTCTCTTTTTATGTTTAGTCTGTTGAAACCTATTATCTTTATGTTTAGTATGATTTTTAGTGAGTAGTTTAGTTTAGGGGCAATTGTAGGGAACCATGACTTGGTAGATTTATGAAGTTTAATTTAGTTTTCTAATCTTTCTAAGTTGCTTTGCTTTTCTTAAGTTTAATTGCTTGAATTGAGAATATGAATTGTATTGTCTTGAAGGTTCGCTCATTAGGTTAAGACCTTGCCTAATAGATAAGCACCAAGTTCCCTAAATTCAAATCAATTTGTATTCCCATACCATAGGATACTTAGTATACCCAAAAGGTGAAACCGGAACTTAGCCGAGAGGTTTATTCCCTCCTAAGATCGAGAGATTTAGGATATCCTACCGAATAGTTAAAGCAAACCTTAAAACTTAAGCCAAGAAACGAGAGTTGAAACTTAGGTTTTTAGGGAGGTTTAGAGGTTAAAACTTAGTGATACCAAATCAAGAACGAGAGTTAGTATTTGGACCAGAGTTTAAGCCAAAAACCTGAACTTAGAGAACTTAGAAACTAATTAAACTGAATTGTCGTACTGTTCTGGCGACCCGCCAGGAATCCTGTCGGCCCGCCAGGAATCCTGTCGGCCCGCCAGGATAGTGCCTGGAAGTGGAACCCAATCAATTGACCCTAGTTTAAGTCCTTAATTCGAGCTTAGATCTTTACCTTAATTTTTAGAGTAATTTAGAGGTTAATTAGAGTTTTAGAATTAATTCTTTTAGTTTAAATTCAATCCTTTCAACCATTTAATCAATCTTTGACTTGTTTACCCCTAAATCAATTAAATTTAGTTACTTAAAGTCTATAGTTTAGAATAACCGTCCCTGTGAATTCGACCCTCAAGCTATACTGCATTAGATTAGATTGAGGTTGAATTTGACCCAGATTTTACCTCCGATCATTAGCCACATCCAATCACATTTTTTTACCAAAAAGAAAAGAAAGAGAAAAAGACATAATAAGCATGCCAACAGCTTCAAGACCAGATAAATTGGCCAGATATTTTCTGATATGTTCTTCGCTGCATCATCAGCCTTCAGACTTTCACACTCAAAATTTACTTGAAGACTTTTGGTATTTTCTATGTTTGTATTCAAACATCCATAGGGCGATGTGAATTAGGGAAATACCGTCAAGATATGTCAATGTATTAAGCTAGATTTGTGAACCCACCAATTGTTCTGAATGATGCGAGAAAGCCCATCGGACATGACATCTACATAGTAAATAGATACATACAATCATAAACATTTTCATCTAAGCCATCAATCAAACATGGATGATTCGAAGTTTGGAGACAAAAAAGTCAAATAAAGAAGTATCTTCCCAGCAAATTACCAACGATTAGTAATATGATTCAAATTTTGAACATCAGGAGGCAATGAACAAGGTTCAAATTTTGCCTCTCTCTCTGTCAAATCAAGCTTCTTAAAATAAACGGTAATTCACTATGTTTCAGTCTTTATCATTGGATTCATCATCTCCTTCATTAAAGCTGATGCCTGAAATACTCATCTTCCCAATATTTACTGCAATTGGAGCAAACACTCATGAGGTATAATTACAGCAAACACAAATTTTAGGAAAAACATCCAGCTTCAGATTTTTTGTTTCCTGACTCGCTAGGTTTAGATGGTACATTTCAAAATAGATTTTGTTGATTTAAATTAAACCCTAATTGACAACGGATTCTTTTGGTTTTCACATGCTTTATGCAAATGAAGAAACTCAGACGCATCTACCATATCTATCATATAATCCCAGAAATGACTGGTTGTAATTGAGAAGTGGCAACATCCTCCAAGCAATTGCCCCACAATTCTGAACTAGATCATAGAGTGACACCAGATTATGATTTCTGATCATGCCAAAACATCGAGATATATGGCATGAAACTTACTTTATTGCCTTGAGGACCAACAGTAATGTTTTCAGCCATATCTAATAACTCTTTGACCAAGAAGGAAAGAGAGAGAAAAAGGCATAATAAGCGTACCGACAGCATCAAGACCAGATAAATTGGGCATATATTTTATGATATGTTCTTCGGCTGCATCATCAGCCTTCAGACTTTCACACTCAAAATTTACTCGAATAATTCGGTTTTTTTCTATTTTTGTCTTCAACCATCCCAACTATGTCTTCTTCCCACCTGTAGAGTTCAATGTTTTCATAATTATCTCTCCAACAGTGGCTATTCAACATAAATGTAACTGAAAGATTACTGCAGTCTTAAAATATAGATAGAGGGGAAAACTATTCAGTAAAACATAATTGTGATGCTAGCGATGCCAATTCGCCAAATTAAAGTAAATGAGTATTAAGGTTAACAAAAAGTTCAATCAAAAGTTTGGACTGACCGATGACTAATAATTTCTAGCATGCTCATAAACTTCAATTATTGCAGACTAGTACCAGAATTGACGGAAACAGTACTAAAGGATGAGACATGTCTTCCAGTCTTCCTAAATTGATATATCCAACTGAAATTGCAAATAATGGTATAGGATGAGATATTTCTTCCTAAATTGATATATCCTAAAAGAACAGGCCAAATTGGTATAGGAACTAAAGAGAATTCTAAAGTCAAAGTATCCTTTTAAAATTAAAATACACTAAGTGTTAATTTATCACATAATAAGGGATAAAAAACTAGTGTGTTTCTGAAGCCAAAGGGGACTAACCCATGAACATGATCGACATTTTGTAATCGTGCAGCATCATGCCCCTTGCACTCCACCACCACCACTCTCTCTCTCTTGCTCTAGTGCCATGCATGCATCAAGCAGAAATCAAAGAAAGCTGAGTCATGAGAAGTTACAAAATGCACAATATAAAGCCATTATGATAATACATTAAATGACTAGATTTTCCTTACAGCATAATCTATGATTGAGAGCTTTATCAAGCGGTAATCCTCTCCTCGACTGCATTCCCTTTCGCAAGATATTTCTTACAATCGAAAAAACAGTAAAACCCAGTAAATATTTTGTTCAATACATCAAAATAATAAGACAACTAGATTATATTGTTCTGATTCTGATATTCTGACAATGGTAGTCTATGGCATAAGTACCAGTTCCATGGAGACCATAACAGGTGGAGTCGGGTAGGCGAATAAAATGGCCAGAAATGGATCCGCTAGGAAGCAGCGCTATGGATGCTATCCCTTCCATTTCTTCCCCTTTCCTCTCTCCATCTGAGCCCATTTCTCTCGCTCGCACCAGTAGTGTGCGTCAGATTGTAGACGAAACCTTTTTAGCCTTTTCAATTTTCAATTAGCACCCGACAAAATCAGGTTATACGACGAGAACCCTCGAAGTATTCTAGAACTAGAAGCGAGCGAGAAAATTTCTTTTGGAGTCCAGAATAAACATGGACCGAGCAGTTTGCTCGGCCCATAGGCCCAAAATAAAAACAGAGTTGCGTTATCTCCAGAGAATTCTGATCTCGTGCTTCTCCAGTCGGTTCTCTCCTCCATGGCAAGCGCAGCGGCGACAGCGATGGCGGCGTCGCCGTCTAGAGCGGAGGCTCTCTCTCTTCTCCGATCGCTCCTTCGTACAGCCTCCAAGTTCAACGATTACAACGTGAGGGAGTACATCAAACGGCGCTCGCTCGACGCTTTCAGAGAGAACAAGTCTCTGTCGGATCCTTCTTCACTCGCATCCGCTTTCTCCGATGGGAAGGCGCAGCTCGAGGTTGCGAAGAGGCAGGCGGTGGTTTATTCTCTCTATGCGCCGAAGGTGAAGAGTATCATGGAAATCAAGAAGCTCTGAAACTGAGGACCTAAATGAAAACATTAATCTTCTTTCGGTATTTGAAAATTTCTCTCTTTGTTTGTATGTTCTAATTTCTAGAACCAAAACTTGATTTTATTCATTTTATTGCGGGGTTGTTTAATGAAATCAAAGGTAAGCAAAGGTTATCAATACATATCAACATATAGAGGAAGTTTGTGTATATTGTCCTTGGCCCTTGCTAAACTACAAACTGAGCAACAATATATTTAATCGTTAAACCCTCATGTTTGCTTAGCATATGAAGTGATGTTCAATTCTGTTACTTCTCTACAGAAGTTGTCTGCCTTCTCCAGATTTTGTAATGATTAAACCATTAATTGGTTTGCAAAGTTCTCACCTTTGTTTTGGCCATTGCTGTCATGTTTTGGTCTAAACATGAACATAATGTGTGTCAGGCATACCTTTTGTCCATTAATATCCAGTAAAACCTCATGTTTGCTTAAATATGAAATAATGTGAAATTCTGTTACTTCCCTGTATAAGTTGTCTGCCTTCTACAGATTTTTTGTACTAATAATGCTAAACCATTAAATGATTTGAAAAGTTCTTACCTTGGTCTTAAAATTGTTCTGATATGTGTTGTTTTAGCTATTGCTGTCATATTTTGGTCAAAAACATGAATTGTGGTGTCAGGCACACCTTTTGTCCAAATTTTGTCCAATATACGTTCTTATTAGCTGACTGAGATTGGTGTCCTTTTTTTGGGCTAAATAATGAGTTAGGACAAAATGTACAAGCTTGAATTTTAGGGAGTAGGGACCAAAACAGGAATTTTTTTTTATTTCTTGGAGTATAATGGGAAACAAAATGGACGGAGATGTCTGTCTAGACGGGCAGGTAGTACCTACGAAAGATACTTTTCGATATTTAGGGTCGATGCTGCAGAGCGATGGCGAGATAGATGAAGATGTTAGTCACAGGATAAGAGCGGGGTGGGTGAAATGGCGACAAGCATCAGGCGTCCTATGCGATAAGAAAGTCCCGCAGAAGCTAAAAGGCAAGTTCTACAGGACAGCGATTAGACCTGCGATGTTGTATGGCGCAGAATGTTGGGCTACTAAAAGACGACATGTCCAGAAGATGAGTGTAGCTGAGATGCGTATGTTGAGGTGGATCTGCGGTCACACGAGGAAAGATCGGATTAGAAATGATGACATACGAGATATGGTTGGGGTCGCACCAATAGAGGAGAAGTTGATCCAACATCGTTTGAGATGGTTTGGACATATCCAACGCAGACCTCCAGAGGCACCGGTACGTATCGGAATTCTTAATCATTTCGAGAACACCCGGAGGGGGAGAGGGAGACCAAGATTGACATGGGAAGAAGCGGTGAAAAGAGACCTTAAAGAATGGAACGTCTCCAAGGAGTTGGCGATCGATAGGAGCGCTTGGAAGTTAGCAATTCATGTACCGGAGCCATGACGTAGGAACTTAGGGGTAGGAGCGATGTCATAGGTTTGTAGGTCCCTCTATTAGGTCACGGTCGAGGTCTAGGTTTCTACTATTACTATTATTATTAGAGGTATTATTATTAGTATGGCTAGTCTTACTATTAGTATTTTTTTTATTTTTTATTTTATTTTTTTTTTTATTTTTTTTTTTATTTTTTTTTTATTTTTTTTTCGATGTGTTCTCTTATTGGGTTTCTTTCTAGCCTACCCCAACTTGTTTGGGACAAAAGGCTTAGTTGTTGTTGTTTGTTTGTTGTTGTTGTTGTGGAGTATAATGGGAAATGTATCATACTTCATGACCTCATTGGGTAATTCAGTTGTCAGATGCTTGTTAGTTATATATATGTAGTCAGTAGTCATGTCCTGGGTGTTGCTGTTGTTCTTTCAGGGCACCAGCATTTTCATTTCAAAATTCCCTGTTACTGAGCTGGTTGCACATATTATGAGGTTTTGTGTGTGCTGTTACAACTCTTCACCAAAGGTAGGAGATTAATTTGAGAGTGCCGGGAGGATAGGGACCTATAGGTTGGACCTGACTGAAGACCTATCTGGTTGTCAAAAACAACCAGTGCATAATAGATACATGTTGTGAAAGAATTAGTTTAGAAAACTTGTAGAGCATGCATTTTTAATGAATAATCCTTTGTTGATGAAAGCATGTTAGTAATATTGATTACTTGACTGTATCATGTCATGTTAGTAGATAGCAGTACTCTTGCTTTGTTCAAGTTATACTTGTTTAATAATAGTTTTTTTTTTTTTCTCTCTTTTGTGCTTGCAGCTTCTTTGTTGCTGTAAAACCTGAAAATTGGAGATCAAAATCTGTGTAGGACAATTGTGCCGCTTTTATGGTACTGAAACTACTGTTAGCATGGGGATGTCAATACTATATATGAATTTTCAAATCTTATTCTTGTTTACAGTTTTGTTGAAAATAAATGTTGTACTTGGGTGACTACTGCTTGATCCTTCTGAAGGTTTTTAATGGTAGAGATTTTCTTTTTTCCATTTTAATACAACTTGATGTATGTATTCTGATTAATTTATCACCAGCAGTTACCTTATAAAACTAAAAAAGGTTATTGATCTGATGCGCACCAATCTGATTTTGTGAAATACTGATTGTATCGTTGATAATGAGTTAACTTGTGTGCGACGGTGTTATGAGGATTGTTAACTATTGTTGGCATAATTTTGTTCCGGATTTGCCTATCAATTTAAGCATGTCACGCCTTCCTATATTTTTGTTTACTAATGTTAATTCTATATGAACCCAAATTTATATAAGACTTAATTTTGTTTGTAAAAGTTTTCTGATGTTAATTTGTTAATATTGCTATTCCTATATACGCATACTCACCCTCTTATACGTGTCCTCAGGTGTTCTAAATTTTTAATTTTTTATTTTTTATATATATAAATTTGTTCCGAAAATTGGTTCTCCGTTGGGTAAATTAGAGATGAGAAAATTTTACGTGTTCTACTTCCAAAATGAAAAATAATTATTATTTTAATGAAGTTCTTCATATGTGTCGTGTTCTCTTTTCGAATATAGGGCACAATCAATCTAGCATTATTTATTTTTTTATTTTGATAAGTGCATAAGCAATCCAGCTAAAAGTTTATTTCTATTAAAAGTGAAGAGCTTGTAAACTTATATTCATTGTTAATATTCAGCCATTGGTTTAAAAGCTAAGATTGCACATGGTAAATAATTATTTACACCCTTCTTCTAATTATTTTAAGACCTGAATATATGCTTTTATAAGCAGAGATTAGTACATAGCAACTACAACAGTAGAGGGAATATCCTGAGCGCATCAACCAAAATCAGCCAACACTGATCTCCACATTCTAACTAACGATTAAGTCAGATTACACAACAACATCAGATCCAATCATCCAACGGTCTAGATAGCTACAATAATTAATTCTCCTCCGTTCCGTCCCAGTAATTCAGTCGCATTTCACATATCGCACGCCATTTACATTTTCCGATACTTCCAATGATTTCCCGGGAGGCATCATCTCTCCCCCTCTTGCTCTTAGCACTCTCCCTCTCTCTCCTCGCACCTTCTCTCTCCTCTCACGTCTCTCTTTCCGTCTCCCCCAAAACTCTAACTCGATCCAATCGCACAGTTCGGATCCAATGGTCCGGAGTCGAGTCCCCATCCGAGCTCGATTGGCTCGGTATCTACTCCCCACCTAGCTCCCGTGACAAGAACTTCATAGGCTACGTCTTTCTCAACTCATCCGCCACGTGGCAATCGGGTTATGGGTCCGTTGAGCTCCCTTTGGTGAATCTCCGGTCCAATTATGTGTTTCGGCTTTTCAGATGGACCTATGATGAGGTCAGTTATAGGCATCAAGACCATGATGGGAATCCTTTGCCTCAAACCAAGCACAGGCTTGCGGTTTCGGAGGAAATTGGGTTCGCATCGGGCCTGGGCCCGGAGCAGATCCATCTGTCATTTACTGATAATGAGGATGAGATGCGGGTTATGTTTATTACAGCTGATGGGAAGGAAAATGTTGTGAGGTAATGTTGCAATTATGATATATTGAGATTAATTAAGTGGACTGTAAGCTTGATTAGGTAATGTTAGTGAGATATGTTTCTCTCTTTAAGTGAGGCTTCGGCTGGGAAAGAAGTAAAGTTGAATTAAGGGAGTTTCTTTAATTATAATTTGGGGTAGGTACAAGTGTCTTTAACTTAGTCAGTTGTTCAGTGAATGGAGAGGCTCTATGTTGACTTGGAACAAATTGGGTTGTTAGTCAGGAGTTACATTCTGTTTCTATTTCTGTAATTCTTGCGAATAGGCCAAAATTAATTTGTATTTGGCTCACATTGTCAACCAACTCTTCTTGACTAATTTTCACCAGAATATTGGAAATTATGCATGAAAAGCTCTTCCAAGAAATTTAAGAATACGTGACAATAAATAGACTGATATCCGAAGTTGTACCATTGCAGACATGGATTGGATGAGGGGGCATTGAACCAAACAGCTGGTACAGAGGTGAAGCGGTATGAACAGGCTCATATGTGTGACTTCCCAGCTAATAGTAGTATTGGATGGAGAGATCCCGGTTTTATTCATGATGGTGTCATGAAAGGATTAAAGAATGGAAAGAGATACTACTACAAGGTAACTTCTTTTTATAAAGAAAGTGGTTCTTTTTATTTTGTATAGAAAATAATGCAGACAATATTGTAACTTTGTAAGACATTCTTAATTATTGTGTAACTTGTAATGGTACCGACTATATGTCTTGGTATCATACCAGGATGCATTTTCACCTCTTAGATATCATTATTCTGGTTATCAATAGTCTACACTAATCTAATCCTCTGAATGGGGAGTACTATATCAGATAATCACACTGAATTAATGATTGAAAAATTGTTAATATTGTGGAAAAGGTTGGAAAGATGAGCCGTGCTGTGACCACATGTGACGACAGTTGATTATTTGTGTTACTTGATGTGCCATGATGTGGTGCCAATACAATTTTTCTTGAGGTGACGTGACGTGCCAATTTTAACTGAAGGCAGTCACAAGGCACTGTAGTCATGTCATGTGATGGTCATGTTGATCATATGCAAGTTTGCATTAGCCAAGCATTGAGTTCCCACAAAAGCAGGATAGTTTACTGATAAATATGAAACTTACCGTTGACCTGCATTATGCTGGAATTGTAATATTTTTACTGCATTATCCACATCACTAAAAAAGGAACTTAACTTACAGGTTGGTAGTGATGCAACTGGCTGGAGCGCCACATATAGCTTTATTTCTAGAGACAGCCAATCAAATGAAACCTTTGCGTTTCTTTTTGGTGACATGGGTACATATACCCCATACCGTACCTTCTATCGCATGCAAGATGAGAGCCAATCAACTGTTAAATGGATCCTTCGAGACCTCAAAGCCCTAGAAAACAAACCTGCATTGATATCTCATATCGGTGACATCAGTTATGCACGTGGTTTTTCCTGGGTCTGGGACGAATTTTTTAATCAGATTGAACCAATAGCCACATCAACACCTTACCATGTTTGTATAGGGAACCACGAGTATGACTGGCCAAACCAGCCTTGGAGACCTTGGTGGGCCTACAGTTCGTATAACAAGGATGGTGGGGGTGAGTGTGGAGTTCCATATAGTTTGAAATTTCATATGCCAGGAGATTCATCTGAGCCTACTGGAACTCCAGCTCCAGCTACTAGGAACCTATACTATTCATTCAGTGCTGGAGTTGTCCATTTTATATATATCTCTACTGAAACAAACTTTGAACAAGGGAGTGATCAGTATAAGTTTATAAAATCAGATTTAGAGAGGGTTAATAGAGAGAAAACCCCTTTTATAGTGCTACAGGGTCACCGGCCAATGTACACCACTAGTAATGAGGTAAGAGATGCTGGTCTAAGAGAGAAAATGTTGCAGAGTTTTGAACCCCTTCTGGTACAATATAAGGTGACACTTGCATTGTGGGGCCATGTGCACAGATATGAGAGATTTTGTCCAGTGAAGAATTTTCAATGTGTCAATGTTTCATCTAGCTTTAAATATGCTGGTGCTCCGGTGCATATGGTCATTGGTATGGGGGGTCAGGATTGGCAACCCATATGGGAGCCACGACCAGACCACCAAGACCGGCCCATTTTCCCACAACCAATACGGTCAATGTATCGAGGAGGTGAGTTTGGGTACACAAGGCTTGTAGCTACCAAAGAGAAACTTAAAATTGAATATGTAGGTAACCATGATGGTCAGGTGCATGACATGGTCGAAATTTTCTCAGACCTATATGTGGATAATCCTATTTATGATAATGATGACAATAATAACAGCACTAGCAATAGTACAGCAAATACTTCTTTTAAGGAGGCGAAGGAGGTGGTTGTTGAGCCAAGGGTAGGTAACTATGTCAAAGCTGGCAGTGTGATCATGGCTGCTTTGTTGTTGGGTTATGTACTCGGTTTCTTTACAAAATGGAAGAGAGAGAATAAGCAACCTACCTGGACTCCTGTTAAGACCATAGAAATGTAAACACAAGCATTATAGATTTTCAAACCTTTTAGCAGCTATCACAAAAGCTTCTTGTGTGAGTCTGTTGGGATTTTGTATTGTTTTGTTTGGTTTTACTTTTTTTTTCTTGTAAGATGAAGTTTCACCTGTATATATGAGAGGGGGCATGATAAACTGTCAGTGGACCTCTTTTCTTTCTTTTTAAATAAACGGATGTGAATAAAAGTAGTTTACTATCACTTAGGCCTCCACAAATTCATAAGGAGGATGATAGAAGGGGGATCAGGGAAAGGGAGCTTAGGGAAGATCAGATTGGATGTTTACTCAGGCTACGCTTCAAAATTGGGGGATCTAAAATTAGTTGTTTTGGGATGAAAACTTAATCTCGTCTCATTCTATCGCTTTCTCCATTAAATTTCAGGTGAACTTGCAGTGTAATCCTCTATTTTTAAGTTCTGGAGAAGAGCCTTATTATCACTACATATGACATGTTTTTTGTTAGATCTGATTGATGAAGCAAGGATCAAATCAATACACATATGGTTGTTTACTTGTTTCTTTTGGGTTTGGGTAAACAGAGGTTTATTCAGAATTGAACTATTAGACAATTAGACTGGACGACTGGTAGACCCAACAAGTGGTGGTACGATGATTCTAGAGATCAGGAATTTAGTACATTCCGGAGTACAAAATAAACAGCACGAATCAAGGGCACAAAATAAATTAGAACTCTTCAGTATATTCATATCATAATAGGAAGGCTTAATAAACACCACGGATTAAGGGTACAATATAAATTAGTTCATTACTACAAGCAATACAACAAATACACGCATAAAATGATAGGAACACAACAAATAACAAGCACCAGTAGTGAAATGCACAAAATAAGTCAGTTCGTTATTGATGAGGAATACACCAGATCCAACCTAAAAACATCAAATTCATCCACACAAACAATCTACAGCTCAATCATACTAACAAAACTAGAACAAAAAAAAAAGAGAACCTACTCAAAGCAAAAATAAAAATACAGTACAAATTAAAATGAGAAATCATCTCCTTGCTTCATATTGTGCGTCCAATGGAGCTGATGAGTCAGCTCCTCTTCTCCCAACATTTCTTCTCAGAGGCCCCTCCATATTATGAAATTCTAGGTCATCATCACCAGGCTCAAAATTACCTTTTGATGCTTCACAAGATTCACCTCTGCATCCTTCAAAGTCTTCTTTAAATAATCCATGTGCACTGTTGTAAACCTGGGATCTCTTGCCGCTCTCCTCAAAGCTCACTTTTTTCTTCGGCTTTTTTTCTTCTTCAGTAGAATCTTCTTCCTCCTCCTCATCTTCTTCTTTTCTATTGGATTCTTTTAAGGATATCTCCCGTTCCCTTACAAATATCTTGTCTACAAATTCTATAATGCGTATCAGTTCCTTTTCAATTGATCTCTTACCTTCATATATCATTGGATCGGCACCCTACACAAGGCAATTCTGCATTAGAGTTCCTTTCTTTCCTAAGAAACAAAGAGGATTGACTCTATGGTACATGCCAACAGTTTACCACATCTCACTAGTCCAGGGACAGATGAGGACACTTAACTCACAATCTTACAATTAATGCAACAGCAATAATTCCACTGAGAATGAAAACCGATGAGCTCAGCTGCTTTTTAATGGTTTTCCTAAACCTGTGTGGAATTCTGTCTGGTTAAACTGAGAACACTAACAATTAGTATCGGGCTTTAATTCAGACTTAACTGTAAACTACCAATAAATCAACAAGCTCACCATAATCAGCAAATTAACCAACTAACTAACAACAAAATACAGTATTTCAGTGTAAATGGACCCTTTCTAGCATACCCTTATGGAATCAAGCCGGAGAAGCAGATCAGCGGCCTGATCTGAGACTCTCTTGGGGTCAATGTCAGCTCTCTGCGACACAGTCGACCTGAGACCTGCCACGTGGCACTTCATCATCGCCAGTCGCTTCAGGTCTCTCAGAATCTGAGATCGCCGCACCAGGTATCGCCTGAAGTGCACTTGTATGGTTCGTGCCGCCAAGTCTTTCAGCGACAGAGGTCTATTCGAGGAATGGGTTTTCCGATACGCTTCGTGATCGGTACATGGGTTAGGTTTGGGAGGTGGTACAGGGACAGCGCTGGCATTTGGATTTGCGAAAAGAGATGATTCGAGCGCTGCGACCCGATCGAAGAGAGAGGTGAGAGGATCCTTTGATTTGTGAGGAGGTGGTTGATGGGTTTTGTGAGGAAATGCGTGTGGGTGTTGATTGGAAGCGAGGTGTTCGTGGGAATAGTAAAAGGGAATGTGAGGTGGAATAGTGGGAGGAATAGGGGTTTGGAATTGGGGAGGGGGTTGGAGTTGGGGTTGAGATTGGAGGAGGAGGGATGTGGCGAGGGCTTGGAGGAGTTGGTCGGAAGGGTTGGAAGGCTGAGATGGAGGTGGAAGTGAGTTGCAGGAAGTGGAGTTACAGCAGGGAGGAGGGCAGCAGGAAGTGCAGTTGCAGGGGTTGAATTGGTGAGTGTGGTGAGTTTGTTGGAGGGTGTGGTGGTGATGGTGGTGAGAAGATGCCATTATGGGGAAGGATTGAGATGGAGATGGAGATGGAAAGGAGATCGGTGATATGTTTGAGAGAGAGAGAGAGAGAGGAGACAAGGGGCAATGGGACAGACGACAGAGCATCACTGGATCAGACGTGGAAAAGAGAGAAAATAATAATAAAAAAAACATTTAACAACGGACTGACAGTGATAATCATGAATTATAAATAAGCATTGTTATTGTCCTCTTGTGAACTGATATACTTGTATTGTATCTCTACGGTATTCATAATCATAACGCACAGGAAGCACCGAAAGGGAATAATTACTGTTGCATTTTTGTGATTGGAAAATTCATGTACAAAAGATGAATCCGTGGTCATTTCTGTAGCACGGATATCAGTCTGGTAAGAATGGTAGGTTGGTGGTCTTTTAAGCATGATGTTATCATACATTTTCCTTGTTAATTTCATACATTTGGCTTCTTTTCATTTACTATATAATATATGTATATAAGAAAATTTAACTATTTGAGTTCATTTTTAGATGGAAATTATTTCTTGTAGTGTGTTACACTTAAGAGTTAAGATGTTGGAGAAAACCATACAATAATTATAAACGGGACGAATCCTCTTTAAAATAATTATAAAAGGGACTACATGTCCGTATACGAGGTCATTGATTTATAGTATCGGCACTGCTCTCTTTTTTATGTTGAAGTTAAAGAATGAGGTCAAGTTGATCACAACATTCAACATGCATGCCATTTCAGGTAAACATGGGAAGGTATAAACTGCTGGTTCTTCCCTCGTTCCATTTCCGTTGGCAGGAAAGAACCATGCATTAGATTAACAGCATAACGGATCTATCACAAATGGACGCGAATTGAATTGGGCACATCGTCAAAGTGATACAACACCATAAATGTTTTTAATGACCAATATACCCTTGCTTCCGTAAATTGAACTCTCAAGACATTTTTTTTGGATTGAACCCTCTTTGCTTATTTTAATCGACTTATTCCTCATCTCGCTTTTCCCTTACCTCCAACTTATTCGCGTGCCTCCATAACAACAGCCCCAGAAGATCATTCTATTTCTATTGTAGAGATCCTATTAGCTAGACAAATTGGTGCCATATAGCAAATCCCACATCAGCACAGAGAAGAAAGTTTGGAGAACAAAAGGCACGGTTAATATCACTATATATTTGGACTTAGCAAAGGAAATCAAATATTCGTATTGTATGATCTGGTGTCACTCTAAAAGGAAATCAAATATTCTTTCATATACTTCAAAAGGAAATATTGAAAGATCTTGGTCTATTTATATGATAAATGAAAATAGATGACAATATTGAATGAGAAATCAAATAGATCTCCTCTTGTGCATTTTTCAACTCAACATCCTCTTGTAGTTAGACTACATGCCTGTAGGCTGTAGCATAGGCAGAATTAATATTAAAAATTAAAGACAAATGTTTGTACTTCACACTAATAAACAGTACAAATCAATATTATTTGCTGATCATCAAATTTAATCTGATTATTATACCTCTTAAAACAACAAATTTTATATCAGCTTGTTGGATGATATGATATTTTGCATACAATTTGACTTCGCCCAAGTAAAAAATCACACAACTTTGAAACATTTTGACTTCGCCAAGAACCAAATCAGTGCAATTTGGGTAAAAATTTTTTTTTATTTGTGAGACTAATTGGCCAGGGGCAGAGCACGAAATTTGGCGGATAAAAGAAAAATTTGACTTTGTGAGACTAACTAACCAGGATAGCACACAAATTTGGGGAAAAAAAGTTAACATTTTTACTTTGCTAGACTAACCAGGACAACGCAAGTAGTTTGAGAGAAAATGAAAATTTTGAATTTCCTAATCTAACAGGGATAGTATAGCATACTTCGGTTAGTATTATCTGAAGTTGACAACAAGAAAGAAAAAGCTAGCAGAAGAGAGCGCATGAAGGAAAGTGTTTCAGCGTTGAGAACTAACGGAGAAATGAAGAGGCAGCCTCACCGTCGAAGCCATCAATTTCGATCAGCACACAAATCCTAACAAAATCCGACGATCCCAAAAAATCAGAAGCACGGACTGCTTATGCTTTGTAAAGCATTTTAGCCAACCTCCCTTTACTACATGGTGTAAAAAGTTGAAAGACTGAATATGTGTGAATTTAATGGGGTTCTCCATCAACAATTTGGTACCTGATAATGTTTCATAAAATAAAAAATCATACAGGATATTCTAAACAAAAAAAAAACACAGTATTCAAAATAATAATAAAAAAAAACTCTGTTTCTATCGTATATTCGTTATAACATAAGAAAATTGAAAACTTATAACATAACACAACGAGACCATAAATCAATTGTGGCTAGGGTGTAAGAAAAGCTCATTGTTCGATATGTAATAATGTAACATTTAGTACCTTATTTGATACAAAATTTAATTATTTCTTAGATATAAATATTAATGTTTTTTAACATTTTATTATATAAATGAAAATATTTTATAATCAATAATTATAAATTAATTTTTACTTTACTTTTTTAAAACATGAAATATATATAAAAAATTAAAACAATTTTCACTTTACGTCGGATTTAAAAAAAAATCGATGCAAAATGTACAATTTACTGTGGAATATTTTTTTTAAAAAAGACAGTGTTGGATATTTAACAAAAACTGACACATAAAATATTAAAAAATAGGCATCATGTCGGATTTTTCAAAAAATCAACACAAATTGTAAAATTTACTTTGATTTTTTTTAAAAAAAAATTAGACATAATTTCGAATATATAACAAAAAACAACATGATTTTTTTTCCAAAAGTAGACATAGTGTCAGGTATTTAACAAGACCGATATAGAAAATTTTAAAAAATTAGGCATAGTGTCGGATATTGAACAAAAACTGACACATATCGTATGTAGCTTTTTTTTTTTGAAAATTTTTCAAAAACAGGTCAATTATTTTACAAAACCCGACACATGTGGTATAGCTTACTTTTTCACATATTTTCGAAAATAACAAATTTGTGTCGAATATTTAACTAAAATCGACACAAATGGTATATTTTATTTGTCGCATACATTTAAAAGAGACAAATTCTGCTATCGACATAAATTTTAAACCGGGCCTAAATTCAGGTCATTCATTTAAAATTATGAATGATATCTCTTATTTATATATATATTTTGACCATACTTGGCACCAAAATACTACCCAAACCAATGATATTCACTGCACGTTTGCATTATGTTTTGCAAGATTGGACACTGCCGTGGAATTTGACTTGTTTTGTAGGAACATGGTGGATTGGACACAATAATTGCATAAAAGGGATAATTTTTGGGAATCAAATGACTAAATGGAATGCATAGCACTGTAGAGCTCATCCTAAGCTTTCCAACGATCTTTGAATCACCTCAATCGGAGTCCGGATGAAGAAATTATGGTCAAAATACTATCGGTGCGCAGTGCTGGAAAATAATTTCGGTCCGAAATTGCGTGAAAAAGTCAATTTTGGCAAGTTTTAAAGATGGAAATTTTATTTTATGGCATGATCTCGTGAACCCTTGCCCTAACCTGCCTCCCAAGCCTCCTCCCTGGCCATATATGCACGAAATTACAGAGAGGAAAGCATGCCACCTTCCATACAATAATTTCCATCTTTTCCACCACCGTTCTAACGCCGAAAGGCGTGGGATTCCATCTCTTGCAGCGGAGCACGACTATGGCAGCAACCTTGGAGCGATTCTGGACGCGACGGCGGTAGAACCGATCCAACCACGACTTCGGACGATCGATATCTCGATAGAAGCGATATTTGGTTTATTCCTTCCTTTTCTCTTGATATTTTGATCACATGGAGTTTGTATCTTGCTTTGTTTACATGTTAGGCTAGTTTCTTATGTCTTAGGGCTAAGTAGTAATTTAGTTTAGTATTTTGTGATGACTTGATGGATTGATTGCTATGTTATGTGATTTATTATGTTGAAAATTATTGATATGCTTAGTTATGTTATTTGTTTGCTTGATGTTTACCTATGGATGAATCGCGACGTCTTTAGGACATTAAACTAGACTAAACACATGATTGATTAAGTAATTGAGGTAAGCCAAACGCTCGAAAGAGGAGGTTAACTTGACAACCGAAAGGTGTAGTTTCTAAACGATCTGAAAGGACTTAGATACCTCTAGAAATCCAACATGATAACCTTAAGTGACTAATATTCGACACGACAGTTTAGGTTTAGTCATTTACGTGGAGAAAACCGAGTTCCAAACCAATTTCCAAAACCAAAATTGCGACAGCTGAGGTTAGGATTTAGGTCTGGTCGACAAGTATCCTTCACATAGTGTTGTATAAAATCAGCAAGTCAAAGCAGAAAGTTTAAAGTATATTTTGGCACGACTTATATAGAATTTCGGTCCGAAATCTGTATATTTCGGTCCGAAATTACCTTCTTCCTTGGTGAAAACTTTGGGTAGAAGTACTTTAAAGCTAAACTAAATGAATACAAAGTCCTGGGATATTATTTGCATCTGTTTTAGTTCATAAAATACCAAAAATATTTATTTACTTGCACCTTTAGATTTAATCAACCAAAATCCATAAAGATTGTTTGTCTAGCTTTCGTGAGGAAGTAAAGTCTGGTATTCATTAATCCGTCCCTTGGGTTCGACCCTAAAGCTGTACTCCAAAAGACTAGTGAGGTTAGCTCTAGGTTATAAATTTATTTGATATCCTAGGTTAAATTCCTTCATCAATGAACAGAGATGGATGATCAGGATTTAAACCTGATTAAAATTTCTATCCACCACGAAATTACCCTTTACAAAATAGTCACAATGTCGGATATTAAACAAAACCGATATGGATGATATTGCTTGCTTTTTTGGCATACTTATAAAAAAATAGACATATTGTCGAATATTTAACAAAAAATATTGTTATACTTCAACAAAAAAAATAACAAATAAACGGAGAAAAACCTTAATTTGACACAAAAATTATATATATGCTTTTCTTCCCTTAATTATTTTTATTGTCCGGATTCCGTTGTGAAAAAAAGAGAAGAAAAAATAAATGCAAGGAAAGATAGATAAAAAGGAGCAAATATAGAACGACAAAAACCAAAATATGGCTAATTGTCTTCTACTATAGCACTTAGGTGTTGTTTCATTTTTATTTACCAAAAATTTTGTTATAATCCTCTTTATTTTATTTTTCAATATATGTGCTTTCAACCAAATCTCTCCTCTTTTTTATTTTTTATTCAATAGCTTGAGTGAGGGCATCTTTTATAGATGAAGAATTTGGGTTTCATACACCACGAGGTAAATCGATATAATTGCAACATCAGATGCCAATATGCGATATCTTTTAAAAAAGATTTGTTACTTGTTTATTTGATATTCAACATGAATAGAAATGGCACCGACCAATATTTATTTTTGCTCTAAGTTATTCAGATTTTGTTCGATTTAGTTTACAATGTATAGAAAAGTTCGGTGCAAATTTTAAGATATTTATTTTGGGAGTGGCTCATGTAGAATGTATAGGACACATACACTTGTCTAACATGATGAAATTTTAATTTTTAAGATTAGAATAGCCGATCCAAACAGCTCAAATCGTTTTACGTTATAAAATCTCCGTGGAGATCAAATTTTATATTTTTTCAAAATTTTTTATTATTTTTTTAGAATTTTTTAATATGCTCAATCTATAAAGTTATGAACCCTCTAATTTTGAAAATTAGAAAAAATAGTTAGAAATTTGAAAAAAATATATATAATTTGATTTTCAAGGATATTTTAATATATAGGTCATGCTGAGCAGTTTGGATCGGCCATTTAAAATTTCAATAATCGATGCTTAGATCGTATTTGACATACTATACGTTTGATTTGATTCTAGCATTATTCATTTATTTTCGGCTGTAGAGAATTTCATACTTCCAGTCTAACAGACGACAGAGCATCGCTGGATCAGAAGTGGGAAAAGAGAAAAATAATAATAATAAAAAGGGTGATTTAGACTTATCCCACTGCAAATATTTGAAATTAGGAATATGTCATCACTAAATGACAAATTATTTTTATTCCACTGTAAAATAATAGAAATTAGTTTTATGCCATCCGAAATTTATATGACAATTTTATCCTTTTAAATATGACACTATAAAACTAAAAAAAATTGTGATATGCCATCACAAAAGATATAATTGATTTTATACCATTATAAATCAATAACAATTAGTTTTATACCACTGCAAAATTATAAAATTATATTATGCTGAATACATAAAAAAATATCACGGAAAAAATAAAATTTCATTTTGGCTGAATACATAAAATTATGTGATATTGTGGAGGAAAAAAATAATAAATTTCAACATTCTAGTAATTCCACATATGTCACATGTTATATGAGTAACATACGACATATAATCATGCCAATAATTATTAAATTTCAACATCTTCGGCGCCGTCTATTTTTTTTATTTAGGGTTTGTTTTAATGAGGGGTAATTTAGTCATTAAGAATAAATAATGATAATTTTGGTAATGATATTTTTAGAATTTAGTATGTTTTTAGAGAAGTAGTGGCATAACACTAATTTTAGCAATTCTATGATGTCAGAAATTTAATTAGCAATTTAAAAATAATATTTTTCTAATTGACAAAATTTACATGGCATAAAACTAATTATCTCTAATAAAAAATATAACAACGGACTGACAGTGATAATCACGAATTATAAATTAGTATTGTTATTGTCCCCTTATGAACTGATACTTTTATGGTGATATACTGCCTACGCTATTCATATACGGACAAAGAAGTTAAAAAAAGAAAAAAAAACTACTGTTTAAATTTTTATATTGGAAAATTCGTGTAAAAAAGATGGCGGATCTGTGGTCATTTCTGTAGCAACTGATATCAGTCTCATAAAAATGGTAGGTTGGTGCTCTTTAAAGCATGATGATATCATACATTTTCCTTGTTAGTTTCATACATTTGGTTTCTTTTCATTATTATATATATATAAGAAAATTTAACTATTTGAGTTCATTCTTAGATGGAAATTATTTCTTATAATAGTGTTTTATACTCAAGAGTTGAGATGTTGGAGAAAACCATATAATATTTATAAACGGGTCCAATCCTCTTTAAAATAATTATAAAAGGGACTACATGTCCGTATATGAGGTCATTGATTTATAGTATCGGCACTGCTCGTTTTTAGATGTAGAAGTTAAAAATGAGATCAAGTTTATCTCAACATTCAACATGCATGTCATTTCAGGTAAACATGAGAAGTAATAAACTTGACAGACCCCGCTGGTTCTTCCCTCGTTCCATTTCCAATGGCAGGAAAGAACCATGGATGACACTCATCAGGTAACTGGTTAATTATCTATGCATCCGTTTGGATGAGAGAAGAAGGAGCAGAAAGAAGGAAGAAAAAAGAAAAAAAATTATAAACAATTCAAACACTTCACAAAGTTACACACTTTTCATTACTTCTTCTCACTTCTTCCCTTCTTCCCACACCTATCCAAACGGAGCCTATGACAAATGGACGAGTCATCCTTAACAAATGGATATGGATTCCGCTTCAAATATGCAATTAATACAAAAAAGAAGAATGGATAAATTGGAAAAGTCGACAGTTAATTATAAATCAATTTTGATATTGATATTATATATAGCCTTGTCAAGCTAGTCTCGTAAGAATGTCTTCATGTTTGTACTCGTGTTTCAAAATTGAATCCTGTAAGAAATAAATAAGTATACGGTATATATAAAATGCATAAAAAGTTAACATTTTAGTAAATTACATATACCTTTACTATATGGGGTAAAAGTTAAGAGACTGAATATGTATGAATTTAATGGGGTTGTCCAACAACAATTTGGTAACTGATATTAATAATGTCTCCTAAAATAAAAAAACATATAGGATATTCTAAGCATGCACAAAAACAATATAACACAACGAGACCATAAGGCTAGGGTATAAGAAAAAACTACTGTTTAATTATTTATTTCCATATGCTTGTCATCCCGTATTATTTTTATTGTTGGGACTCCGTTGTGAAAAAAAGGGGAAAAAAATGTAAGGAAAGATAGATAAAAAGTAGCAAATATAGATATCGACAAAAAACAAAATGGCTTGCTAAATCTATACGTACCTTGTCTTTTACTATATCACTTAGGTGTTGAATCATTTTTGTTTTCCAAAAAATCCAAAATTTTGGTCCGTTTGGATTATATTTTTGGGAAAAAGGGAAAAAGGAAATAAATTTATTATAAACAATTCAATTACAAAATTACATACTTCCCAATACTTTTTTTTACTTATTCCCTTCTTTTTTTTCTTCTCACACCAGATGCGGAAGGTGCTTTGGGCAACATGTTTTTTTCTTGGAGCAACATTTTTTTGTTTCTAAATGACTAAATTGTCCTTAGAATCAATCAATCAATTAGATTTATTATTTATCCTAGTTTATTTCCGAAACGGTGCTTCCTTTCTCTTCTAAGATTTATGCTAAAAGACAAATGTACTCTCCTCTTGAGAATTCTTATGTACGAAAGTTGAACAATTGATTATGCAAGAAATTTTTTTGTTGACTTATGTAACATTTAAAAAACTAATGATTTCTTTGCATAAATATTTTACACATCTTTTCTTTGTTTTTACTCTATAGCACTTTCACGTTGCCTACAAATAAAATAATGGATTTGTGAGATAGTAAAATTCAAAATTCAGTGGAGAGGTAAGAGAGGATAGATGAGATTTAAGGTGTATAAGCGAATTTACTCAATTTTAAAAGGGCAATTTAGTCTTTTCTAAAAAAATTATGTTGCGTGCAGCAAAAACTCTGTTGCCCAAAGCATCTCCCACCAGATGCCTATATTTTTTTTCAATATATACATGTGCTTTCAACCTAGTCCCTCCTCTTTTTTTTTTTTATTTATTCAAGAGCTTGAGTGAGGGCATTTTTTATAGATGAAGGATTTGGGTTTCATCGACCACGAGGTAAATCGATATAATTGCCACATCAGATGCCAATATGCCATATCTTTATAAAGCAAGATTTGTTACTTGTTTATTTGATATTCAACATGAATTTAACCTTCAAGGGAGACTATTGCGCCTCTGATTTACACTCTACGCAATAAATGGCACCAACCTATGTTTATTTTCGTTCTAAGTTATTCAGATTTTGTTCAATTTAGTTTACAATGTATAGAAAAGTTCGGTGCAAATTTTTAAATATTTGTTTCCCAAACAAAGCAGTTGAAATGTATTTACGGCATCTTTTGAAGTTCAATTCAATTTATCATATAATCACAAACAAACCGGTATACTCGAAATATAAGTTGAAGTGCGCAAAAAATTTAATAACAGAAATTTGAAGAGATCATATTTTCTTGTACAAGGAAAACTCCTGAAATACATTTAATATTTATCTGAAATAAAAATACAATAACTATCCCTGTTGTCACTAACGTCGCTTGAAAGAACTTTGAATATTTATCTCGTTAAATATCTACTTAAATTAATTGAATGGTCTGGATCAAAGAATAAATTTAGGAATATAGCAACCGAGATGCGGTACGTACGCTGAATAAGCGACGTACCGGGAACCGGGAACGTAATAAATTCAGTCGTCTTACAAAACAGGCCATTGGATGGTAATTACTATTCACTGATGTGGATTTTCTCGCTTTAGAATTATATCTTATTTTACTCAAATTTGTATTGCAAGTGCACGATAATCGTCTAAGTATTTAGGGGTCGAACCACAAGGACGGATGTTTAATAACCAAGTTTCAATTCTATTTAATTTACTAAACTAGAGGTTTGCAAGATGATATAAACTGGTCACAGAGTTAGCAATTAAATTAAATTGCTATTAAAGAAAACAGATTGCAGTTAAAAGTCGATTAATTGGCTAATTAGAAATTAGGGGCTCATGCTAATTCTTTTAGTTTACTCCAATCCCAGCGGTCCGCTTACTTTTCATAGCGGCCCGCTGAAAGGACTCAGGTCGCAGGACAACTTCAGCTGGTTGCTGGCTACTTAGCGGGCATAGACCACCTCGCAGGTTCACTCAGCGGCCCGCTGGTGTCAAGCTGAGACTATTACTTAGTTAATTTAGAAGTTGCTTTGTGTATAGGATTGAGTTTATATTGAAGTGCTGCAGATCAAACTCTCGTTTTAAGTCTGGGATTCAATTCAACTAACTTCAAAACTATCAAGTGGATCTAAACTTCAACTTTCGTTTCGTGGTCTAGTTTCTACGGGTTTATACCTTTCTAATCTATGAATTCTCGAGCTTTCTGATGAAGGATTTGAACCTAGGATATCAAATAAATTTATAACCTAGAGCTAATCTCACTAGTCGTTTTAGTTAAGCTTTAGGGTCGAACCCAATGGACAGTTCAACTGATTACTAGACTTTACTTCCTCACGAAAGCTAGACAATTAATTTTTGGAGTTTTATGATTTAAAAAGACAATTATCTAAAGTGCAATTAAATAAATTATTTTTGGTATTTTCTGGACTCTAAATAAATGCAAATAATGTCCTAGGAATTTGTGTTCAATTAGTTTAGCTCCAAATCACCTTTGCCTACAATTTTCATCGAGACATAGACATATTTCGGACCGAAATATATGGATTTCGGACCGAAATTCATATTATTTCTGTCCAAAACTTACTTTAGACCTCTTGTTTTAACTTGATATCTTTACACAATGTTATGTGAAGGCTACTGGACGACCAGACCTAAGTCCTAACCTTAGCTGTCGCGATTTCGGTTCTGACTTGACTTGGAACTCGATTTTTGCCACATAAACAACTAAACCTATACTTTCGTTCTGATTTAGCTATTTAAGTATGTTTAGTTGCAGTGCGCACCGATAGTATTTTGACCATAATTTCTTCATCCGGACTCCGATTGAGGTGATTCAAAGATCGTTGGAAAGCTTAGGATGAGCTCTACAGTGCTATGCATTCCATTTAGTCATTTGCTTCCCAAAAATTATCCCTTTTATGCAATTATTGTGTCCAATCCACCATGTTCCTACAAAACAAGTCAAATTCCACGGCAGTGTCCACTCTTGCAAAATATAATGCAAAAGGGCAGCGAATATCATTGGTTTGGGTAGTATTTTGGTGCCAAGTATGGTCAATATATATATATAAATAAGAGATATCACTTTCGCTATTAGAAAAGACTATAACTCTCGTTAGTTAGCCTTTGTTCAATCTTTCGATCATAAACCTTCGAGTTGGTATAAATGAAATCAATTACTTAGATTAATTTGGACTTACTATCTAACAAATCAAGTAAGGCCTATACTTGACGGATACAAGCAAATTAACTTAAGCAATTCACATTCAATCAGATAAACAATTCAAGCAAGGTATAAAATACAACATGCAACAAAAAAATCAACTAAAATAATAATATCAAGTCATAAACTTAAAGGTTCACTGCCATGGCCCCTAAAAAGGTATCTATTCGCAATCAGACATAAAACACATCATCCAAGTATCAAAGAGAAAAGAAAACATAAGAAAGAAATAAAGTTACAACAGAAGAGCAATTCAATCTCTATCTTTCTGTCTTATGCTACTCAACAGCGGCTCGCAGGTGGCTTCTGGCGACCCGCTGGACCTGTGCAGGCCTGTTCTCCTTTCGCCCAGAAAAACTCCTCTAATTGTCGACCCCTCTGTCTTCAACGGTTCCTCCTTATATAATATGCATCGGCGGTTCTCAAAAGGTGGAGGTTGTGCAAATAGAGGCTCTAAATTTGGCGTAGACGGTTGTGGACGAGATAGCAAATCTGGCTGGCTATTTTTGTCTGTCGGTTACCATCTTCCAGCGACCCGCTGCCAAGTCTAGCGGCCCGCTGAAGTCTTCTGTATCGCCGGTCAACATCTGCTACCCGTTGGTTCCCTGTGGGTCACAGGTCTAGTCTGAAATCACTCTAAAATGTCGCGTCGAGTAGCCACATCGCGTAGATCCTATACAAAATGAAGCAACCATGGCAGTACCTAGCTTCTAACCTAAATTAGCAATTAAACATTTAGAAAAAGCATATAAAATCAAGAAATTAAGACCTATAAATGGTTGAAATACTAGATACGAAAACCATTTATCATTCACCATCAATCTTTTTACGATCCACACATCAATCTTGTTACCATCCACACACCATCCACGTAACCGTGCCTCCTCAACGAATAACCAAAGTCATTCGATTAAATAGACGGTTAGATGTGAAGCAAATACCATTTCTTCTCCAAAAAAAAATACCCCATCTATCTGCAGAATACCTTTCGCTCTCATTTGAACTCACTCTCTCCTTCGAATCTCCATCACCGATTCATCGACCCGCGATAGTCGCAGCCACACCTCAATAGAACTGATCGTCCTTGCAACTTCCCACCATTCCTTCTTTTCTCTCGCAATTCCCGCCGCTTCTAGGATAACACCACAATCGTGTTAGGAAATGTCCAACTTTTAATTTATGTACTAATTACAATTAATTTAGCAATTAAAACATCAAGCATCAAAGAATCTAGTGCAAAAGTCCATCTAACACACAAGAGATTAAGAGAAAAGTTTCACCTCTTCTTGAATCGTATCAAGAAAGGCTTTGAAACCGATGGCGTGCAACTCCTACTTCCTTCAATCCACGCCTCGAGTCCACCTAGAGATTAACCAAGCTCTCAAATTGATTTGTGCTAGCAAATCAATGAGAACCAAGCTAATCCTAAGATGACACCCTCTTCTAGTTCAACAAATAGATTTTAGTGGAAGGTGTGTGGCTCAACACATGAGCAATAGAGAGGAGGATGAGAGGTGGTGCACGGCCAAAGAGGAGAGGGGGTGAGGTGGGTGGCGGCTAGGAAGAGATGAGCGAGAAATTCAATCCCTAGGGGTCCTTTTATAGCCAACCAACCCTAGGTATAGGTTGCTAGAATTTACACAAATGCCACCCCACCTACCCCTTTATGGCCGGCGCCATTATTGGACTTTATGGGCCTTTTACTCATTCTAAATGGACTTTAAATTCATCTAATTAAATCCACTTTTAATTGCTCTATGTTTGGTAGGGCTGAAAACGGTAGCCGTTTCAATCGTTTTTTCGTTTCGTTTCGTCCGGAACTGAACGATAACGGATAAGAATTTCAGTTTCGTTTAAGGAACGGAACAACCAACGCAAATAGAAATATTGTTTCGTCTCAGAACAAAACGATTAGTGAAACTGGTACGTTTCGTGGTCGTTTATTTCGCGCATTTCGTCTAAAATTTTTTTTATGGTTTTATTATTAGATTGCAGAGGACCTCAATAGAGAGATCGAGGGAGAAATGAGTAAAATTAGATTTATGCAGCGTCGCTCCGTCATTTCTCCGCCGAACACGGTCACATTTATCTCTCTCGCCTCTGCACCACCGAGTACAATCGTCGTCGAGAGCAAGAGGTGATTATAGTGTCTCCTCCCCTTTCCCGCATGACCTAACCTGTCATTTCTCTATCTATGTTTCATACAAAATGCAGAATAGTTTATTTTCTTACATCTTAATAAAATGCAAAACAATTAGGTAGTTAAAGACGGTTATAACCGTTTTGATCGTTCCCATCAACGGAACAATCAACGCAATATGTGTTAAACGGATGCAACAATCAACGCAATAAGTATAAAAATTTCGTGCATCAATGCAACGGTTAACGAAAATGACCACTTTCGTGGTCGTTTTCCACGTTATGCACCCCTAATGTTTGGACTATAAATTTTCTATATACAAATTAGTCCAATAATTCAATATAACCATTTATATTAAATTAAGTTGAACCAAAATAATTATTAACTAATTAATAATTATTCAAGGATTAGCTTATGCTTTTATTTATTTCTATATGACCTGTTTGACTTAATCAATTAATACGTTCTATAACGATACATAATTAATTAATTAATCAATTTGTCATATTTATCGCAATTTTCACTGTTGCGAATAAATAAATAAATAAATAAAGCATTGTCTTGGTCAAAACTCTATTTTGTGTGACCCTTTGAGGATTTATGCTATGTTGGACATGGAATTAAATCGTTATTTAATTCCAATAATCATAAGTGGTATCTAGCAAAACGTTATGATTCCCAATTCGCATAAATAGAGTACTGTTACAATATTTTAATCATGCATAAGAGAATAAATATGTTTCTCTATTTTGATTCTTATGTCACATGATATCATCGTATAATCCAATATAGGAATGTGTCATTCTTGCAGATTATACGTTTCTTGATCTAGAGATAATTGTATCAGTTGCTAGCAAACAATCTATCTCCATCAAGGGGCCCAAACAGATATCGTCACTCACTAAGTGAATTAATGAGAGACATACGGTTTTCTTGATAATTAGCTTTTCGCGCACAATTCAAGAGTACTTAAATCAAGTCCGTATAGCAACCCTTATCAGGAATCAGCGGTAGAAAAGATTTATGGAACCTATCCTCATGTGGAAAAGATAATTATCTCAAACTTAGAACCAAAATCATAACGAAATAAATAATGACACGTAACACAATCCATTTATTTATTTCGTGGGGTCATGTCCTGTACTATGTTCAATTAACATAAACATACGCAATTAAGTTGGTTACTCTTAACCCATGATTTATAGAACTTAGTTATCACTTAACTTGCATACTAATCTTATTGATAATTAATGTCCTTTGTTAATTATCAAGATTATAAACTTTTAGATTTATTGTTGTCATTTACTACTAAATGAAAAACAGTGATCTATAATTCAGATCCTCAACCTGAATGAACTGTCAACGAATATACCAAAGAACAAATGATCTGAAATCATCAATGACATAAACTATAGAAGTAGCCAAATGTGATTGGCTTCTAAGACATATCTCTAACAAATCGGCACCCTTTCCGCTTAGATCTGTCGCTCCATCGAAAACCCCAGCGATCGCCTCTCTCTCTCTCTTTATCTCTATTCTCTCTGCTATGTTAGCAAGCGTTGATTAAATATGTTTGTTGCTTGGTTAACTACTGGATTATTTACTGATTAATTGATGGTTTCAAATTGTAAGTTTTTATAATCGTTGGCTATTTATTTGAAACTTCTCGTTTAAACTACATTCATTTGGCTGGAATTATGGCAAGTGGCAACCTAGCAACTCTGAATAAAATATTTTATCAAATTGAATAGTATACACAAGGCAGAAAATCGAATTATTATAATTTTGTGTTGCTATGTTTCAATACGTTTTCTATTTTTTTAATTTGATCCGGATATACTAATTAATTGTTTAATTTCCCTAATGGATTAATTAGTAATCATATATATTAAGTTAGTACCTCTAAGAGATCATCTTGTTTCATTATGTATTTTTTAATACTTCACATGACCCGAAAGGATTAATATTATTAGAGCACTTAATTAGTAATTAATTTTAAATGTATTTTATTTTGTTTGTGTGAGAATTACATGACAGGGTGAGAAGAGTTGTGCGGAAGGAATCGAATGAGGAGTTGATGAATTGTGTTAGTTTGTAGTGGTTAAAATAATGTAGGATTTGTGTTATTATTAATGGATGTTATTATTAAAAGAATTGTTCAGTTTGTTGAAATAATGGATATTATTATTCTTAATAAATGAACAGTGTTCACTTCATTGCATTTAACTGAACAAATAAACAATTTTAATTGATTTCTTAACTAGTTTAATTGAACACGAAAAACAACGAAATTAAAATTTCTGTTGTAATTAACATGACACATAAACACGTTAAATTCATCCCTTAACGAGTTTAACTGAGCACAAAAAACTACAAAATTAAATTTATGCTGCAAGCCTGTAACTAACTGAACGCATAAAAACTTTAAATAAATCCCTTGAAGCATCTAACTGAACGAAAAAAATCCATCTAATTTAATGATGCCAGCGCAAAAAAAAAAAACTCCGAAAAAAATTGATGACATCATCATTTTCACACGAAAAAAATGGGCCTGGACTCCCATAAAGTTTATATTCTTGATGCTGGAGAGTATGGATGGTTTGATGGTTTTTTATTAGATGGTGTATATCACGGAATCACATCCTCTGCCTACATTTTAAGGTGAGCACTCTGCTCACTTCTGATCTGAACCGTTAGATGTAATCTTAACGGTTAAGGGAGCCCCGTGCATGTAACCAGATTGTAAGGCCCGAAAAATTTTAACCGTCGAAATTAGATCGAACGGCTCGGATCAGAGGTAGGCACTCTGCTCACCTTAAAAGGTGAGCAGAGGATACGGACCCGTATATCACACCCGCCGTTGGATTACATGTCCGGATGTCCCCATATGGCCATGTCACGTGTGTTGACGATTGGGCTTGGGCCCATGAGGCCATGACAAAGAGCGTGAGTATCATCAGAGCCACAGAGGAAAGGTAACATGATGAGAAAATGACAAAGTTAGCTTGCTGCCTTGCTCTGGAATTTCTCCTGTTTTCTTTCAAGTATTTTTTTACTCTCTTTCTGGTCTCTGGGTGGAGCATTTTTTTTTTTTTTTTTTGAAAATGCGCGTGGAGCATATGAAGGCAGGGTAAATAGGTAGTTAGCGCTCAGAATAAGGTATCCACACGACCACACTCGCATATTCATTCGGCCTCAATTTCGTACAAATTAAATGCTCAAGTCCTTCATATTTACAAATAAAAAAGTCCTTCGCACTTAAAAACGTATTCGGAGGTATGTAATGTTTTGGTGGGTCCAGGACCCAGTTGAAAAAAAATAAAATTTTACTTGAGATAGGACTGTTATGTAAATTAAAAAAAAGAAATATAGGGCCATCTCAAAATTTTGAAGGATCAAGATGTCCAGATCGCGTTTGATTTGAATCGCTTAGCGATTCTTGGAAAATCGCATAGGACCCACTTGCATTCATTACTAGTGAATCGTCTGCTCCTTTCCTCATGAATCGCACATACGTTTAAAAAAAATTATGGACACTACTGGCATAAATTCCTAGCTACGCTTGTATGTATTAGAGATTTTTTTTTTCTTCTTTGGATTAGATTGTCAGAGAGGCCCCTCCACTTCATTAAAAAAATGATAATATTTGAATCATTTTTTTAGTCGTCAATTTTGATATTTATTCAATTATTCATTATTTATATTAAATCATTCCGTCAAATTTTACACCTAAAATTCGAACTTTTTCATTCAAATCTGATCAAAATTTTGTCAGTGTTTTGAATAAAAAATGTTGACCGAGTTACTAAAATTAAATAAATATCGTCTCCAAGGTCCAAATGAATTAATAATTTAGAACTCAACGACAACAGATATAGTTTTATATAAAATTCAACGACTTCCACACGATTTATCCTTTTTCATGATTGTATCAAGTGAAAGATTAATGTAGTTGCTATCTTTTTTGCGTCATTCATTCTCTTATGATTATTTTTTGTTTCCGCTACAATTTTTTTTTTGAAAATTGATTATTTTCATCGCTGCCATCGCTACTCATCCAACACTCTATCTCTGCTACTCACCTAGCGCGCATTTTTTTTTCATTTCGTTATTATAAGTGTTCATTTTATCAGATACAAATGTTCACTTTGTAGTAGAATTGTTCATTGTTTTATAAGTGTTCGCTAAGTTCACTATATTCATTTTATTTTTTTTATTTTTGCTAAAAAGTTCAGTTAGTTAAGTACAAATGTTATGTTAATTGAGTATAAATATTTAGTTAGTTACAACAGAAAATATAAAATATTATGAGCAAACATGTTTATTTTATTAAGTATAAATGTTTAGTTTAGTAGATACGAATGTTCAGTTTAATAAGTACAAATGTTTAGTTAGTTGCAACAGAAATATAACTGTTACAAGAGAAAAAACCAAGTGAAGGGGTCACGAACTGGACAAAAAACACATGAAAAAAATTAGAAGTGGGAATGAATCAATCCGGTTCAAATTAATTTTTTTACGATTCTACCCCTGCCTCCTAGCGCACCTCTTGACCCACGTGCGAGTCTGATTCTAGCGCGATTCTGATGCATTTAACTGAACATTTCTTATTATTAAACTGAACATTTGTAATATACAACAACGATGGCAGGGATAGTTTATTTTGCGATGGTAGCTGATTTTTCTTTTATTTCTTTGTTTTCGTAACTCTGTATCTTTTAAGCGAAAGACAACCAAAATTAATCAGCATCCCCTCTGATTAGAACAACTAACATGAAAAAAATGAGCAGAATCGAGGTACATCAAACTTTGTTTCCGGATAGACATACTCATATGATCTTACTGCTATTGAAATTATCATACGTAGATAAAAAAGACAAAACGTCTGTTATGTTCCCAGAGGCTTCTAGTTCAATTTCTTTGTAACTAATAATGATCTCGTCTCGTGATTTGGCATTTGGGGAGAAAAATATAGCTGCCGTGCGGTCTATTTATTACTTGTTGATAGAAAATATTTGCTGAACTTTAACATAATCATGTTATCAATGAATAAAAACAAAATGTTTGGTGGTGTAAAACACAATACTTACACTTATCTTCGCAATACTGCTTCCACGTGGCATCTTCTTTTGTTTACGAATGAATAATATTCACGTCATTTTAATGCAATCGTGCTATAAATTTCCAATATTATTTAAAGGGAAGAACTTTTAATTAAGTACTATGTAATAAGAAATCTTCTGTAATTTCCCAATGATAACTAATCGCAGCTGACGGTTCATCTGTCAGTCGTGACTGATTTTAGCCTGTATCGGGATCATGATTGAAACACTGATTTGTCCAACACAGCAAATAAAGTTATGGGAAAATATCTATTCGGATGGCCGCACAATTAAATACACCGAAGGAGCAACACAAAATCTTGAACCTTTTGAAGAAAAGGGACCGTGCCCGTTATTCGTGATTCTAATTATAAAAAGAGAGCGAAAACTCGTCATTATAGAGGTCATAAATGTTTCATATCACCAGCTAGGTAATGCCCGTAATCGCACAATCCTTAGAACCCTGACGCCTGGCCAACGGGCTTCAGTACAAAAAGAAGGAAAAATACAAACATATGTTTTATTTCTTTTGAGATAAGAAGTCAGAGATGAACTTTCATAAGAGTACACACTCATATAACCCGAAAGAAAATGGGAAAAATCAATTATTTTGTGACTGAATTAATGAATTATATTTATTTGATAATTAATTTTCTTATCTTGACAATCTTCATAATATACTTCTGATATCTATATAAAAGGTTGAAAAATTAAAAGTAATTTTATTGTCCAATTTTGGATAAATAAATAAAATATTGATCAAATTTCATGCAATTTGAATTTAATTCCGTGATACATCAAGAGCTATTAATTTCAAGCTGTCAAAAAAAAAATGCAAATATCTTGATAAATGATAAACATGCAGCAATATCATAATTTCTCATATGCAATACACTTATAATATATCCGAAATTATTTAATATAAAAATTCAGACACAAAAAAATTTAATAGAAAGAATTAATTAATTTTTTTTTAATAAGAAGAAAGTTCCAACGCGTTTATAAACCGCGCCTCTCTCTCTCCTCTCGAACGCGTTTTATAAACGCGTTAGAAGCTTTTGAACGCGTTTATAAAACGCGCTAGAAGGCTGCAGTGATTGCGGCGAAAGTTACTGACTTTGCGCGTTATTTTCTGATTTTACGCGTTTACTAACTTTGCGCGTTAGTACTTAAAAAAAATTTTTTTTTTTGATGATTTTCCCTAGCTTTTACATTATATCCTTTAAATCACAAAGATGAGAGGAGAAAGAGGTCCCACCGGGCGTGCCAGAGAATCTGTGTGGCACGAGGTGGGCTGTTGATATTTGCAATTTTTTTACGACTTCCCATAGCCTTTACATTATATTCTTTAAACCCCAAAGATGAGAGGAAAAAGATGTCCCACCGGGCGTGCCAGAGAATCTGTTGTGCACGAGGTGGGCTGTTGATACAAATGCACTTGAAGTTTTACATTTATTTATTATTTTATTTATTTATTTATTATTTTTTTTATCACTTTTTTTTTACTTTCCCTAGCCTTTTACATTACCCTTCAGATCCGAAAGATGAGAGGAAAAAGAGGTCCCACCGGGCGTGCCAGAGAATCTGTGTGGCACGAGGTGGGCTTTTGATACAAATGTACTTGAAAATTTTTCGTTCATTTATTATTTTATTTATTTAGTTATTTATTTTATCATTTTTTTACTTTCCCTAGCATTTACATCGAATTCTTTAAACCCCAAAGATGAGAGGAAAAAGAGGTCCCACCGGGCGTGCCAGAGAATCTGTTGTGCACGCGGTGGGCTGTTGATACAAATGCTCTTGAAGTTTTACATTTATTTATTATTTTATTTATTTATTTATTTATTTATTTATTTTTATCACTTTTTTTTTACTTTCCCTAGCCTTTTACATTACCCTTCAGATCCGAAAGATGAGAGGAAAAAGAAGTCCCACCGGGCGTGCCAGAGAATCTGTCGCGGCTTTTTCGTCATTCCCTCGAAGAATGGAATTGGGTTTCCTCGAGAAATGGGAACATAGCCTTGGATTCACCCCCCTTAAGGTTCGATCTCCGTTCGAGTATCTCTTGACGACAAGAGAACCAAAACGTGAGTCGCTTCTTAAAGAGGTTTGTTGATTTCGTGGGTCCTTTCTTTCCAGTAGGCGCAAGCCCCTACTGTTAATTACCCCGTGATCGCTCACGAGAACCTCTGATTAAGGGATCTGAAGAATTATATGTAAAGGCTAGGGAATCGTTTGTTTCATGTTTATTTTGGGTTTATTTCTTTTGGTTTGAACCGGACTCGATTGGTGTACCAGACTCAGTTGACGGGACCCAATTGAGAACATTTTGATCTGCTGAAGAGTTTTCGTTCTTGAAATGGAGAGGTTTCGGTTTTGTCTTTGGGCTTCGTGTTCGGACTTTTAATTTCTTGAGTTTCTCTTTGGATTTTATCATTTTCACAATTTCCTTTTATTTTTATTTTTTAATTTTAGACTTTTAAAATATCTTTTTATATATCTAATCATGTTTATTTTCTTAAATACTTGATATTTAATGTATTTCTTTTAAAATTTCAACATTCATCTTTAAAACAAATTAGAAAAGTTTAATTAAGTTTTGAAATCATTTTGGAATTTTATAAAATTGATTTAACATCATTTTAGAATTTTATAAAATTTATTTAATATTGAAAATACTTCAAAAGTAGAAAAGACCAATAATTTGACAGATTTTTAGATCAAAATATTAGTAGATTTGGTTTATTTGGATTTTTAGAAATTTTTGGATATTTTATTTGAATTTTTCTGAGTTTCCTACTATTTTTAATTAATTTTTGAAGTCTTCTATTTATTTGTCTTTCTCTGATTGGTCCACGTGTGCACGAAAGCTGCGTTGGCTGCTGACTGGCGTCCGGCGTGGCTTGCTGACGTGGCAGAGCGCTGAAAGCTTTGTTTTGTTTTATTTGATCTGAGTGTAACGGGTCATCATCGCGTCAGTGACTCGCCACATGGGGTTTAGCCACAGCGGATCCATAAGAACACGGGTTTGAACCCGTCTTCTCCAGCGGGAGATGGTGTTTTTTTGCAGTTTGGTCCTTCCTTTTTCTCCGACGAAATTGGGGCTGCTCCAGCCATCATTTCGGTTGATTTTGGATGCGTCGGAATCGTGAGATCGAGGAGAGGACGTTGATTCAACTATTTGAAGTCATGGAAGCCTGTGTGCCCTTATCCATCTTAGGGAAGCTCGAGCTGCCATTAATGGCGTTTGAAGCTTTCTGGATACCCTTTTCTACCAGTTTGAGGTTCTTAATATTCATGGAAATTCCTTGAAGACGTTTGTGAAGTCAATTTCAAGTGGGAGAGCTTGGAATTAGATGAACTGGACTGAGGTGTTTCGACTTAAAAGGGGTCTGATTTAGGTTTCTTCTGTGGGGCCCACTGAGCAGTTCTTTTGTGCCAGAAGTGATGTAGGTCGCTTCAGGGAGTCAAACTTAGCTTTTCTATGTTCTTGTTTCAGCTTGAGATGTCATGGTTGATCATGGGAAGCATCGAGGCAGAAGACATCCTTTTGTTCAATTTTGTTCAACTTTCAATTTTACATGCAAGTCATTTTACAGCAAAACCATTTAATTTGATGTCCAATTTATATCCATTTAACCTTGTTTCATGTGCTCAAATTGATACCAGGCATAAGAACAAGTATTTTAACACTTTACATAATCTTCACTTTTTGTTTTAAAACACTTACTTCACTGTTTTAAGGAAATTTTATTTGAGTTGCTTTAGTGCTGGAAAAAGAGTTGCAAGGGTAATAAGAAAAGCAAATCAATTGACATTTGTTCCAATTTTCAATTTCCAGATTTGATCAATTTTGTTACTGTTTTGGTGAATTCCTCGTATAGAGTTACTCAAATGCAGTAAATTCAACTTCATAAGCCACAAGGTATTACAAGAAGTGTACGTACTCCACAGTTGAGAGTTCATTTATTCATATTTGCAGAGAAGCCCAAGGTTTTGTAAAATAGCAATTTATTTAAGAAAATACTCATGTTGTCTTTAATAAGGTGTATAAAATCATTCAAACAGAAAATTTTATTCCCTGCTGTCTATGTAACCTTGTACCTTCCAGTCATGTGTATTTTTGTGTCTTTATGCAAATAAAACCTCATTCTTTCATTTATTTCATTTCTGCCCACATTTAGTACTTTTGCATATATTTGTTTATCTCATAAAAATACAAGATTGAACTTGAGAAGTGCAGAATCTATATTATTCAATGCATTTTAGTCCTAAACCTTAAGCAAATGGCAACACATGAGGACTGGTTTAGATTTAACATGTCTTTCCCCATTTTTATGCTATCTTCGGATTTTCAACACTTTGAGCATGGAATAACTTAATTTAGTGCATACTCGATTAAATACATAACAAGCATGATCTGACATGCTCATCATATATTTAATCCAAGTAACACTTCTCAACTAAGGACTCCAAAGCTGGGCTAAGGAGTAGCTTAGATGAGTTCATCCCAATTACATTTTTCATGCGCTGCGCGCAGTCAAATTGTAATTGGGGCAATTGATTACATTTCATACTTCACTGGATTGATCTTCTCATGCGCTGGGCGCAATCAAAGCTCAACCCAGATTTTTTCTACTTTGAATCTCAAGCAAACAATACTACAAGAACTAAATTCAGATCTTCAATTGCTAAAAAAAAGCTTCTTTGATTCACACAGGAATGAATTACAAGCGGCAACTCTTCAATTTCACCTCTCTTTCCTTCTTTTCAAGTGTTTGATGAAATGCTCTTACAATTTCGCTCAAAACTCTCTCAATTCAATACAGAAATTGTGTTCTAAGCCTAGCCTCACCTTGCCCCCCTTTTTCCTCTCTTTTCTGGCTTCGATTTAGGGGCTTTATATAGGCTAGAATTTAGGGTTTCGTCTTGGAGCCGTGTGCATCTCCATCGTCCAATCCTCATCCAATGGCTGTCCCTCGGCTGCGCTAGGGCTTAGGTTTTGCAATACCATGGGCGGCCAAGTGGTTTTAGGTCTGTGGCGTTGGAGAGGCCACGTCATTGAGCTTCGTGGTTTCACCCGACGTCCCCACGGTAAGAATTCGCGTCTTCATCTCTCTCCTTTTTTACTCTGGTGAAGAAGGCTCTTACATGTGGTCCCCATTTGTAAGGTTTAGTGAGGGACGAAGAGATAGGTGCATCGGGTTCACGGAACACCAATGAAGAGGTATGGGATTTGATGCATTTCGGTATACAAACCAGGTTCACGCAAAAACTTCAATTGAGATGGTAAAATTTTAAACTCAGCGCCTCCTCCATCTGGCCTGGATCCGCTCCAATCGGACGCACGCGCTACCCCTTTTCCATTTTTCTGGGATTTTCATTTGATTTTCCAAATTTCCTTTTTATCTCCTTAAGGCTGAACCAAAATACATTATTTAGGGACCTTCCCATGGGTATTTTTGGATAAATTTTTATGGGTAGGCTTAGAAAAATATAAGGAATTTAATGGTTTAACTGGTTTTGCAAAATTCCTCATAGAATTATTTTGGTAATTTTGTGAAGTTTTTGGGTTTGTTTGCAAATTTTGGAGTTTGTGTTGCTATTTTTGGGATTTAAAAATTATGATAAATCATCATAATTCTTCAGGGATATTTGGGTAAATTTTGAGGATTTTTGGAGTTTGTTTGGTATTTCTGGTAATTTGGTTTTGAGTTTTGGCAAATTGGAAATTTGATCTTCGCTGTTTGGCCTTAGGTTTTCGGATTTTGAACTTGGTTTTCAGGGTTTAATTTTTAGGGTCAACAAATGCCCCCCACCAAAGTATGTTGTGAGGACCTTAGACAGAACGACGTGCTTTGGTGGCCCTTCTTGACCCCTTGCTCTTTGTCATGGTTTGACTTCACTTTGTAGTTCCTTAGGTTATCTCTTATCCCTTTGATTTGTATCTGATTTTGGTTGACCTTTTGTCTCTTATCCCAGTTTGGTTATTGTTGATCCTTGTCTTGTTTGACTGCCCCAGTGTAAGCACTTATTTCAGCGGTGACGTTCTCCACTGTCTTATTTAAAGTTCAAGACAAAACTTTTGTTCATCCTTTCATTCGGTGAGATGAACAGGCACCTAGTACCTTGTTTAAAGTACAAAGTACAAAACTTTTGGGTAATTTCACTTTTCCATGTATTCAGAAACCACACAGGCTTCCTCAACACGGCTATCCTTTTCTTGGTTGGTGTGATAGGTCACCGCCTTGTGTCTTAATTTATAGTTCAAGACACGGAACTTTTGTTCATCCTTTTGTTTGGTGAGATGAACAGGCACCTAGTACTTTGTTTAAAGTACAAAGTACAAAACTTTTGGGTAATTTCACTTTTCCATGTATTCAGAAACCACACAGGCTTCCTCAACACGGCTATCCTTTTCTTGGTTGGTGTGATAGGTCACCGCCTTGTGTCTTAATTTATAGTTCAAGACACGGAACTTTTGTTCATCCTTTTGTTTGGTGAGATGAACAGGCACCTAGTACTTTGTTTAAAGTACAAAGTACAAAACTTTTGGGTAATTTCACTTTTCCGTGTATTCAAAAACCACACAGGCTTCCTCAACACGGCTATCCTTTTCTTGGTTGGTGGATTTTTGTGGATTTGGGAATATTTAGGTGGAAGGAATGACTTATGGGACCATAAAGGCAAGTCACCCTTTATTTTGCTCACCCTCTCATTTCTCACCCTCTCTTTTCAGGTATGGGCACTCAATGTAATGGCACTCAATATCGGCATTGGCGATGTTGATATTTTTTTTTTTGGTAGGGCTTTGTAAAGGAAATGTCTATGAATGTCCAAAAGGACAAAGACATTCCTTTGCACTTAGGCCCGGCGGGACGAGTTTGGTTTTATTTCTTTGGATTTTATTTGGGTTTGGTTCATTTGTATTTGGACTTTTAAGGTTGGGGACTTTTATTGGACTTTTATTTATTTATCTTTTGCCTTATTTATTTAGGGCCTTGCGAAGGAATGTCCCATAATGTTCAAAAAGAACGGAACACCCTTTCAAGCTTTAGCCCGATGAGACTTGAGACATAAGACTTGCTCCTTGGGTTTTGGTTGTCATGGCTTTTTATTGGAGTTGTGGATTTTATTGGTTATTTTGGAATTTTAGATAAGGGTTTCATTAAGATTTTGGAATTTTGGTTTTTTGGAATTTGGAGTTTTAGGCATAGGGATTTTGGATTTTGGAATTTGGAGTTTTAGGCATGGGGTTTTGGATTTTGGAATTCAAAAAGGTGCGTGATGGAGCACGGCTTGTCGCGTTTGAATCGCGGAGTTGCGTGATGGAGCACGGCTTGTCGCGTTTGAATCGCGGAGTTGCGTGATGGAGCACGGCTTGTCGCGTTGATCGCGGAGTTGCGTGATGGAGCACGGCTTATCGCGTTGATCGCGGAGTTGCGTGATGGAGCACGGCTTATCGCGTTGATCGCGGAGTTGCGTGATGGAGCACGGCTTTGTCGCGTTGATCGCGGAGTTGCGTGATGGAGCACGGCTTGTCGCGTTTGATCGCGGAGTTGCGTGATGGAGCACGTCTTTGTCGCGTTGATCGCGGAGTTGCGTGATGGAGCACGTCTTTGTCGCGTTGATCGCGGAGTTGCGTGATGGAGCACGGCTTGTCTTTGTTTTTCACTTTCAAATTTGGGATTTTGGTGCACACTTTCCAAAGTGCGCGGTTTTGAGAACTTTGGATTTTGTCCTTCACTTTCAAGCTGGAGTTTCCTTCACTTTCAAGCTGGATGTTTCCTTCACTTTCAAGCTGGATGTTTCCTTCACTTTCAAGCTGGATGTTTCCTTCACTTTCAAGCTGGATGTTTCCTTCACTTTCAAGCTGGAGTTTTGATGCATACTTTCAAAAATGCACGGTTTTAGTAATTTCAGATTTTTGTCTTTCACTTTCTTCTTCATTTCATTTTCACTTTCTTCTTCATTTCGTTTTTTTCCTTTTTTTTTTCATCTTCTTTTCCTTTCCCCGTCTTTTTATTTCTTTGCAAATTTCCAATTTAGTTTCCCGACTTCGGTTCCGGGATTTTATTCCTTCTTCTTTTTCCATTTTTATTTCTGATTTTCTTTCTCCTTTTTTTTCCCTTTTTTTGTATTTTTTCCTTCTTTTCTATCCTTATGTTTTCTTTCTATCTTCTTTTCCTTCTTCTTCTTTCTTTTTTTTTTTAAAAAAAACTTCCAATTTGGCCTCTCGATTTCGATTTCGAGACTTAATTTCTTTCTTTTTCTTTCTCCATTTTTATTCCATTTTCTTCCTCGTTTTTTTTTTCTTCATTTTCCTTTTCTTCATTTTCCTTTTCTTCTTCTTTTTTCTTTCTTCTTTCTTCTTTTTTTTTCGTTTTCTTTCTAACTTTCTTCCTTTTCTTTTCTTTCTAACCTTTGTTTTTCTTTCTTTTCTCCTTTTGGTTTTCCGATTTCGATTTTGAAACTTTCTTTCTTTCTTCATCTTCCTTCTTTATTTCACTTTCTTCCTTCTTTTTCTTTTCCTTCCTTCTTCTTTCTTCTTTCTTCTTTTTTTTTACTTCTTAATTTCCCGATTTCGGTCTCGGGACTTTCTTCCTTTCTTCATCCTTTTTTTTTATTTCACTTTCTTCCTCCTTTGTTTTCTCCTTCCATTTTTTTTTACTTAGTTTTCCGATTTCGGTTTCGAGACTTTTACTCCTTTATTCTATCCTTCTCCATTTTTATTTCTCTTTATTTCTCCCTTTTTTACTTTTCCTTCCTTCTTCTTTCTTCTTCATTTTATTTCCTCTCCACTTTATTTCTTTCCTTTTATTCATCATTTTTTATCCGTCTTTTGAAGATATGGCCTTTGCCCCAATAACTGCCCCAGTGAATGCGGCGACCAATTATTTGAGAGGATGTCATCACTCATCATTTTTTGTTTTCACCACGCTTTAGGCCATGTGGTGGTTGTTCCCAAAGAACTGCCCCAGTGTGCAGCGACAATTCGATTGAGATCATTTTTCCTGCAAAGAATAAAACTCCACAGAAAATTATTAGTACTTAAAAAAAAATTTTTTTTTTGATGATTTTCCCTAGCTTTTACATTATATCCTTTAAATCACAAAGATGAGAGGAGAAAGAGGTCCCACCGGGCGTGCCAGAGAATCTGTGTGGCACGAGGTGGGCTGTTGATATTTGCAATTTTTTTACGACTTCCCATAGCCTTTACATTATATTCTTTAAACCCCAAAGATGAGAGGAAAAAGATGTCCCACCGGGCGTGCCAGAGAATCTGTTGTGCACGAGGTGGGCTGTTGATACAAATGCACTTGAAGTTTTACATTTATTTATTATTTTATTTATTTATTTATTATTTTTTTTATCACTTTTTTTTTACTTTCCCTAGCCTTTTACATTACCCTTCAGATCCGAAAGATGAGAGGAAAAAGAGGTCCCACCGGGCGTGCCAGAGAATCTGTGTGGCACGAGGTGGGCTTTTGATACAAATGTACTTGAAAATTTTTCGTTCATTTATTATTTTATTTATTTAGTTATTTATTTTATCATTTTTTTACTTTCCCTAGCATTTACATCGAATTCTTTAAACCCCAAAGATGAGAGGAAAAAGAGGTCCCACCGGGCGTGCCAGAGAATCTGTTGTGCACGCGGTGGGCTGTTGATACAAATGCTCTTGAAGTTTTACATTTATTTATTATTTTATTTATTTATTTATTTATTTATTTATTTTTATCACTTTTTTTTTACTTTCCCTAGCCTTTTACATTACCCTTCAGATCCGAAAGATGAGAGGAAAAAGAAGTCCCACCGGGCGTGCCAGAGAATCTGTCGCGGCTTTTTCGTCATTCCCTCGAAGAATGGAATTGGGTTTCCTCGAGAAATGGGAACATAGCCTTGGATTCACCCCCCTTAAGGTTCGATCTCCGTTCGAGTATCTCTTGACGACAAGAGAACCAAAACGTGAGTCGCTTCTTAAAGAGGTTTGTTGATTTCGTGGGTCCTTTCTTTCCAGTAGGCGCAAGCCCCTACTGTTAATTACCCCGTGATCGCTCACGAGAACCTCTGATTAAGGGATCTGAAGAATTATATGTAAAGGCTAGGGAATCGTTTGTTTCATGTTTATTTTGGGTTTATTTCTTTTGGTTTGAACCGGACTCGATTGGTGTACCAGACTCAGTTGACGGGACCCAATTGAGAACATTTTGATCTGCTGAAGAGTTTTCGTTCTTGAAATGGAGAGGTTTCGGTTTTGTCTTTGGGCTTCGTGTTCGGACTTTTAATTTCTTGAGTTTCTCTTTGGATTTTATCATTTTCACAATTTCCTTTTATTTTTATTTTTTAATTTTAGACTTTTAAAATATCTTTTTATATATCTAATCATGTTTATTTTCTTAAATACTTGATATTTAATGTATTTCTTTTAAAATTTCAACATTCATCTTTAAAACAAATTAGAAAAGTTTAATTAAGTTTTGAAATCATTTTGGAATTTTATAAAATTGATTTAACATCATTTTAGAATTTTATAAAATTTATTTAATATTGAAAATACTTCAAAAGTAGAAAAGACCAATAATTTGACAGATTTTTAGATCAAAATATTAGTAGATTTGGTTTATTTGGATTTTTAGAAATTTTTGGATATTTTATTTGAATTTTTCTGAGTTTCCTACTATTTTTAATTAATTTTTGAAGTCTTCTATTTATTTGTCTTTCTCTGATTGGTCCACGTGTGCACGAAAGCTGCGTTGGCTGCTGACTGGCGTCCGGCGTGGCTTGCTGACGTGGCAGAGCGCTGAAAGCTTTGTTTTGTTTTATTTGATCTGAGTGTAACGGGTCATCATCGCGTCAGTGACTCGCCACATGGGGTTTAGCCACAGCGGATCCATAAGAACACGGGTTTGAACCCGTCTTCTCCAGCGGGAGATGGTGTTTTTTTGCAGTTTGGTCCTTCCTTTTTCTCCGACGAAATTGGGGCTGCTCCAGCCATCATTTCGGTTGATTTTGGATGCGTCGGAATCGTGAGATCGAGGAGAGGACGTTGATTCAACTATTTGAAGTCATGGAAGCCTGTGTGCCCTTATCCATCTTAGGGAAGCTCGAGCTGCCATTAATGGCGTTTGAAGCTTTCTGGATACCCTTTTCTACCAGTTTGAGGTTCTTAATATTCATGGAAATTCCTTGAAGACGTTTGTGAAGTCAATTTCAAGTGGGAGAGCTTGGAATTAGATGAACTGGACTGAGGTGTTTCGACTTAAAAGGGGTCTGATTTAGGTTTCTTCTGTGGGGCCCACTGAGCAGTTCTTTTGTGCCAGAAGTGATGTAGGTCGCTTCAGGGAGTCAAACTTAGCTTTTCTATGTTCTTGTTTCAGCTTGAGATGTCATGGTTGATCATGGGAAGCATCGAGGCAGAAGACATCCTTTTGTTCAATTTTGTTCAACTTTCAATTTTACATGCAAGTCATTTTACAGCAAAACCATTTAATTTGATGTCCAATTTATATCCATTTAACCTTGTTTCATGTGCTCAAATTGATACCAGGCATAAGAACAAGTATTTTAACACTTTACATAATCTTCACTTTTTGTTTTAAAACACTTACTTCACTGTTTTAAGGAAATTTTATTTGAGTTGCTTTAGTGCTGGAAAAAGAGTTGCAAGGGTAATAAGAAAAGCAAATCAATTGACATTTGTTCCAATTTTCAATTTCCAGATTTGATCAATTTTGTTACTGTTTTGGTGAATTCCTCGTATAGAGTTACTCAAATGCAGTAAATTCAACTTCATAAGCCACAAGGTATTACAAGAAGTGTACGTACTCCACAGTTGAGAGTTCATTTATTCATATTTGCAGAGAAGCCCAAGGTTTTGTAAAATAGCAATTTATTTAAGAAAATACTCATGTTGTCTTTAATAAGGTGTATAAAATCATTCAAACAGAAAATTTTATTCCCTGCTGTCTATGTAACCTTGTACCTTCCAGTCATGTGTATTTTTGTGTCTTTATGCAAATAAAACCTCATTCTTTCATTTATTTCATTTCTGCCCACATTTAGTACTTTTGCATATATTTGTTTATCTCATAAAAATACAAGATTGAACTTGAGAAGTGCAGAATCTATATTATTCAATGCATTTTAGTCCTAAACCTTAAGCAAATGGCAACACATGAGGACTGGTTTAGATTTAACATGTCTTTCCCCATTTTTATGCTATCTTCGGATTTTCAACACTTTGAGCATGGAATAACTTAATTTAGTGCATACTCGATTAAATACATAACAAGCATGATCTGACATGCTCATCATATATTTAATCCAAGTAACACTTCTCAACTAAGGACTCCAAAGCTGGGCTAAGGAGTAGCTTAGATGAGTTCATCCCAATTACATTTTTCATGCGCTGCGCGCAGTCAAATTGTAATTGGGGCAATTGATTACATTTCATACTTCACTGGATTGATCTTCTCATGCGCTGGGCGCAATCAAAGCTCAACCCAGATTTTTTCTACTTTGAATCTCAAGCAAACAATACTACAAGAACTAAATTCAGATCTTCAATTGCTAAAAAAAAGCTTCTTTGATTCACACAGGAATGAATTACAAGCGGCAACTCTTCAATTTCACCTCTCTTTCCTTCTTTTCAAGTGTTTGATGAAATGCTCTTACAATTTCGCTCAAAACTCTCTCAATTCAATACAGAAATTGTGTTCTAAGCCTAGCCTCACCTTGCCCCCCTTTTTCCTCTCTTTTCTGGCTTCGATTTAGGGGCTTTATATAGGCTAGAATTTAGGGTTTCGTCTTGGAGCCGTGTGCATCTCCATCGTCCAATCCTCATCCAATGGCTATCCCTCGGCTGCGCTAGGGCTTAGGTTTTGCAATACCATGGGCGGCCAAGTGGTTTTAGGTCTGTGGCGTTGGAGAGGCCACGTCATTGAGCTTCGTGGTTTCACCCGACGTCCCCACGGTAAGAATTCGCGTCTTCATCTCTCTCCTTTTTTACTCTGGTGAAGAAGGCTCTTACATGTGGTCCCCATTTGTAAGGTTTAGTGAGGGACGAAGAGATAGGTGCATCGGGTTCACGGAACACCAATGAAGAGGTATGGGATTTGATGCATTTCGGTATACAAACCAGGTTCACGCAAAAACTTCAATTGAGATGGTAAAATTTTAAACTCAGCGCCTCCTCCATCTGGCCTGGATCCGCTCCAATCGGACGCACGCGCTACCCCTTTTCCATTTTTCTGGGATTTTCATTTGATTTTCCAAATTTCCTTTTTATCTCCTTAAGGCTGAACCAAAATACATTATTTAGGGACCTTCCCATGGGTATTTTTGGATAAATTTTTATGGGTAGGCTTAGAAAAATATAAGGAATTTAATGGTTTAACTGGTTTTGCAAAATTCCTCATAGAATTATTTTGGTAATTTTGTGAAGTTTTTGGGTTTGTTTGCAAATTTTGGAGTTTGTGTTGCTATTTTTGGGATTTAAAAATTATGATAAATCATCATAATTCTTCAGGGATATTTGGGTAAATTTTGAGGATTTTTGGAGTTTGTTTGGTATTTCTGGTAATTTGGTTTTGAGTTTTGGCAAATTGGAAATTTGATCTTCGCTGTTTGGCCTTAGGTTTTCGGATTTTGAACTTGGTTTTCAGGGTTTAATTTTTAGGGTCAACAACCGGTACAAACATGACGTGGTTTAGTTGACATTATGTTTTCTCGGTTTCTCTTCTCTGCGTAACTTCTCTAAAGTTTTGGTTTTTGATTTCTGAATTTTCGACGTGAATTTGCGGAGAAGGAGGACTATAAATAAACTCAACCCTTATTACCCGTTCATAAAACGCGTAATAAGGGTTGGAGCGCGTTTTATTAACGCATAAGAAGGGCTAAGTTAATGGAATTCAATACTTTCGCAGGCTGTCAGTCTGTTTTACTGTTTTACCTGGACTCCACCTTCGTACGCGTTTATAAAACGCGTTCCAAGGCTTCGAACGCGTTTTATAAACGCGTACGAAGGTGAAGTCCACTTTTTGAGCAGCGTGATACTCTGTTTGAGCAGCGTCGAACACAGTAAATTTTGGCAGACCCCTATTCTAGCGCGTTTTATAAATGGCTAAATAATTGCCTATATATATCTCAATTCGTTCTCCTATTTCGTATCACAAAATCACAAACAAAAGACACGTAGCCTTTATCCAACAACTTTAGAAAACACAAATAATAAGATGGAGGATGAAACATCCAAGGTGGGGGAGGGAACACCTAATGTGGTAGCAAAAAGGATCCCATTATACGGACCTTCGAAGAGAAGGGCCGTCTCGGCTGTACGTCGTCTCCCTCCAGGCTGTGGCAGGAGTCCTGATTTTAGTATGGGGGTTAAAATAGATGAGAGTTCTAGTGAGAATAAGGAGGAGGAGAAGAATAAAGAGGTTAAGGAAGTGGAGAAAAATTAGAGTTTAATTGTGCTAGAATAATGGAATTTATCTATTTTATTTTCTATGAACTTTAATTTGTAATTTGAACTTCATATCTAGAATTTATGTTATTGTATGAATTTATATTTTATCTATGTTTTAATTATTTATCTAAATTATTGTGTATGAATTTATGTTTTATCTATGTTTTAATATTCATAACTCATTAATATAAAAATTAATAAAAATTTCCATTACAATATTCAGAACCCATTAATATAAAAAATAATAATAATTTTCATTACAATAACTCTCATTAATATGAAAACAACGATTTAAATTAATAACAATTTCCATTACAATAATTCTCATTAATATGAAAACAAGGATTTGCGGAGACTCATGGACAGTTGCCTAATTCTGCGAGAGCCTTCGACAGTCGTCGAGTTCTTCCCTAATTGGGTCGGCAGAACTCTACCGCCCATTACCCATGATCGTAGGCAGCAGAGTGTTGGTCTACCTCAGATGATGATGAAGTTAAGGAGCTGTCCATCTGGGCCGACCTTCGTACATAATAACAGATTCCACAGGAAAATCTCTTATTATAATTTTGCACTTATTAACATTGAGAGGTGAGAATGAGAGAGGTGAGAATGAGAGATGAGAATGACATTTAGAGGTGAGAATGAGAGATGTAAGATGAGATTTGCGGCTTGGATTCGGTTTATAAATTGATATGATGAAAGAAAAAGACAAGAAAGTAGGCCTTCAACCCGTTCTTAAAACGGGTACAAAGCCTTTTAACGCGTTTTATAAAAGGATAAAGCCTTTTAACGCGTTTTATAAAAGGGTAGAAAGCCTTTTAACGTGTTTTATAAAAGGGTAAAGCCTTTTAACGCGTTTTATAAAAGGGTAGAAAGGGTACAAAACCTTTTAGCGCGTTTTTTAAAAGGGTACAACGCCTTTTAGCGCGTTTGACAGATCGAAGGGTTTCCTTCGGCACAATAAAATCCCTCAAGCTAACACTAAACCTTTCAACATTTAGAAGCTCCGTCATCATCTGCTGTACAATGTCCATTATGCACATACACATTATACTATACGAGTTAATTATAATACATAAAATAATAATACATAAAATAATACTAAATTAAAACTAAAATTAAAATGCATAAAAATTATAATACATAATTTCGAAATTCAAACTAAAAATGCCAATACATAGAATAATAGTATATTCTCTTACAATACATTCCCTTACAATATATATAATTACGACAACACTTAATCTTCAATTTTTTCATTTTTTCTTCCTACCGAAAGACAGTACATTGCGAAATTTCCCCCCAAACAATCTTTTTCGTCCTCTCTCCCCTGATGTATTGCCTTGATCTGTTGAGCTGGTTGGAAATCTAGCCGACTCACTTCTCATATTTCCAGATGCGACATCTCTTACCCGTGGATCAATGCTTATAGAATTTCTCTGTGGTTGTACAGATCCTTGGTCCTCCCTATTATTGTTGCTTCGTAGATCAACATGCAATGACATTCGTCCTGGTTGAATGGGTGTTTGACGAGTCCGAACCGTACGTTCAGTACTCGCTGCCCTTCTTGGACTGTTGGCCCTTGTTGGTGGTCTACTGGTGTATCGACCGGATTGCAATGCGTCCATCGGATATGGCGGTTGAGGTGCTGCTTGTCGTGGTTGACTGGTTGAAGGTTCACCTTGATTTTTCTTTTTTATTTTTCTTGTGGAACCTCCACCTTTCCTTCCTTCCATCCTATCCATCCACATCTCTGCACGAATGATTTTGCGCCTTCCTCGATTGACCAAACTCTTGTCGGGGACAATTATCGGACCTGTATAAACTGGCCATTCTTCCTCATCTTTGTAATAATGAAACCGACCTGCTGACCAAAACATGTGCTGGTTTTGCATGCTATAGTGACCATCCACAAATTGATCTACATTGTAATTTGTCTCCCTGCAAACAGCAATGACACGTGCGCAAGGGATACCTGTCAATTGTGGTTTTTGGCACTCACATGTGGTTCGAGTGAAGGGCAATTGCACATCGGTTTGCTCCATGTCGGGTGGAATTTGAACTGTGTAATGGGAATAATCGTAGCCTACACCATCACGGTACTCCTCGCGAACTTTCACGCGAAATTCTCCAAGGTCCAATCTTAACACGAATGTGCTCATAAACTCCTCTGAGATTGCAACAAAAAGATGAAGTTAGTTCAAAATGAATTAAAATGAATGAATAAATTGAATTCTTTTTCTTTAAGTACTTACGTGATTTTCCATCATGCTTGATCAATTTATTCTTTACTCCTTCTGGCCATCTTTCTCCTAAACTCAACCTTTGAAGTGCTTCTTGTGTTCGCTTGTTCATCCAGTTGGCACATTTATACCACGTGCCTTCTATAAGTGCTGTCACTGGTAATCTTCTCTCTATTCTAAACACATTATTCAGACTCTCCGATCCATTACTTGTCATTATATCCCACCGATGCCCCTTGTCAAAACTCTGAGCACATTTATATAGTTTTGGCCGCTCGTTGTTGTCATTTTCATTAATTTTACCATAATTTCTTAGGTACTGATAAGCCCTCGGGTTGTTTTCCTTCAGTACTCCCCAATTCTCCCTAAAACGTCTAGGGTTTTTCTTGTCAGCAAGTCTAGACTTGAAAAAGTTTTTCAAATCACCATCTTGTGACCCGCCAGCCTCCTTCCATAAGTTTTCCGCAACATGCTGCATGCAGAACCGATGAATCGCTACTGCATGCGCCCCTTGTGCCTTCCAACCGTAATCTACGGATGCAAATACCGCTTTTATTGCCTTATGACGGTCAGATATGACACAGTATCTATTGTTCCGCCCTAAAACTTCCCATCTAACCCAAGACATAAACCATCCCCAAGTATCCTTATCTTCTTTCTCGCCCAATCCGAATGCAACCGGAATTAATCGATTTTCTGGATCATAACCACACACTGAGAACAATCTACCTTTGTATCGGCCCGATAAAAAACTAGCATCAATTGAGATAACAGGTCTGGCATATTTCATCGCTTCTATGCACGGACCAAAAGCCAGGCTGCCATCTTGAAGACGCCAACGTTAGGATCGTCTGTAGGCCAAGAAACTATTGTGTATTTCGTCCCTGGGGTCGTCGCCTTCATTGCCTCCAGAAGGCGTGGAAGTTTATTGTAGGCCCCTTCCCAAGACCCAAACAATTGCTCCAATGCTCGCTCCCTCCCACGCCATAGTTTATTATAAGTCGGTTCAATACGTGGATATCTAGCCCTTATGAGGCTTCCTATGTCCTGGACACTTTTTCCTAAATTTTTTTTCAATTCATCCCTAACGTGTTCGGCAATGAGACTAGCTGTAAGATTTGCGTGACCTTTTTGGCCCGGGGGTCTCGAACAAATATGCTCATTTGGATTGGTAGAGATCTTCCAATTTGTATTATAACTCTCACGTCTACCATACAATCGCCACTTACAATTCGGTTTTTGCATGCAAACCATTACAATTTTTTGTTTATTGCTAGTTTCCGTTCGAACTTCTCGATTTGTTTTGCATGAAACATCACAGACAGTTAGAATTAGTTATTTTTTGGAACCGAATCGTTTACCAGCAGCAAGTTCGCCTTGTGGCCCTAAACTACGCTCCGGCATACCAGCATACTCAAACATGAAAATATCACACAATTCACTTACAGGATGGTGCAAGTCCGTCCTTCCTGAAACGTACGGCTGGTCGCAATTTGCATAAAAAGGCACTTCTCTCTCGGAGAAGTCCTCCACATCGGTATATTCTTCTCCGGTAGGAAGGTCGGAGTAAGTCGCCGGACCCTCATCTTCATCACCATCGGCAACCTCGACTTCATCTCCTGATGTGTTATTGTCTTGCGTAGGAACGGACTGTTCGCCAGTGTATTGGTAAGGGGTGGATTGCTGGCCACACATAAGGTTTAAGGAAGTGTTTGGCTCACTGCTACCGGGCTCGTCAAGGGGTGTTAGGTTCAGATCTGGTCCCGTGCCATATACGGGGATGAAATCAATATGCAACTCAATAATCGGTAATCCTCTCGTCTCGAATGTCTCGTGGTAAAAAATGCGCCATTGATCTTCAGAATTTATAGGAAGAAATAGCGATTCATATCTCCCATTTACAATATCGTTGTAACGACCGTGGATATTCAAATTGTACTGGGTTTTTAAAATCTGTAGCCTGCTATATAATTCATTTCGAATATCAGCAAATGTGGTATGCATACTACAACCGATGTGGAAGTAAGAAGCACCAAAAGTTGGACATTGGTTGACATATATTGTAATTGTAGACATTTTTGGATTTGATTGATAGGTTTTTAAATTGGAAGAGATAATCTGTTATGGACGATTTCAATTCTGCGAGAATGTATAGTCTTATATAACTTCAAATAACGCGGTTATAAATTAACAAACTTATAGACAGAAATGACTAAAGTTCGATCGAAATGACTAAAGTTTGATCGAAGTGACAGAAGTTGGAATATTGCCCTCCCAGCGCGTTTTATAAACGGGTAAGAAGCCTTCTTACCCGTTTTATAAACGCGTTAATTGCGTTTTAACTATTCCAATATTCCAGCCTTCTAGCGCGTTTTATAAACGCGTTTTAAGGCTTATAACGCGTTTATAAAACGCGTTCGAGAGGAGAGAGAGAGGCGCGGTTTATAAACGCGTTGGAACTTTCTTCTTATTAAAAAAAAAATTCTTTCTATTAAATTTTTTTGTGTCTAAATTTTTATATTAAATAATTTCCGATAATATATAGATCGCGTTTGTACTGTTGAAATTTATATGTAAATTTTATTTAGATGATTTTAGGCTGTCACGATAAGTTATACTTCATTTTTTCAATTTTTATTTTCTTAGAGAACTATCAATTAATTGTCGTAACTATTTTAGATCTTGATTATTTGATTGAAATTGCATAAATGATGTGATTATTTTAGAGAGTATATTTTTTTTAAATTTGTATAAAATACCTGACGGATGATTAAATTAGCCACTGGCAATTTGACATTGTAACTATGACATTTGATTATGAAAGAGTGTACAAACAATATAATTTTTTATAGAGGCTATTTAGAGATTTGTGTATGATTTCAGATAAATGACTCAAATTGTCTGCCATAAGCCCATAATTGCTGTATCATCATACGTACAATGTAAATTTTATTTATCTAGCCAATATCATAGCAATAAATTTGTGGCGATTATTTTACCATCTGGAGGGGTTTTTTTTTTCACACTTCTGTCAAATTTGTGCGATATTTACGAGCGCCAAATACGGAGCACTCTAGCAGAGACTCCCTCTTTTAAGTTTACGAGGATCCTGAACCCATCTCTAAAAAAAGAGAGGGAACACTCACGTTTTAATAGCAACTTTTTCTCCAGAAACAAACAAACACACCATCATAAATCCCGAGATATTTCATTTCTTCCCATCTCTCTCTCTCTCTCTCTCTCTCTCTCTCCTTCTCTCGCCATCCATGGCATCCCCTACCTCGTCGCCATTTGCCACCACAAGCTCCATCGGCATATCTCGCTTGAGCTCCATCTCCAGATCTTCGGTTTGGCGCTCAAACTGCTTCCCGAGCTCCTCTCACCATCTCCTCTTCACCAAAATTCGCACCTCCAGGCGCGCTCCTGGCCTTCTTCCCGTTACGCGCGTCGCAAGCGATCGTGACCTCAAAGAAACTGTTTCTGACAATGGTAAGCTACTGAGTTGCTCGTGTCAATTGACAATTGTGTTGAATATTGCGTTCTTTTGTCTAAAAATTGCTACATTATGTTAATCGTTTCCTGGTGTTTTATTTCGAACTGGAAAAGCGTAATATTATGGATTACTCACTCATCCAATCTGGATCCAACCAGAATGTGGTCTGATACAGTGGTTCGGGTATACAGGATCCACCAGCATTTGGACCCGCTTCGACCCACTTGCTGATGCATTATTTTCAATGGTTCTGGAGACCCTACTCCATGTGTTTAAGTAAATAGATTATCCATGCTGGTTTTGAGTCAGATTATTACATTTATTTCAACCCGGCGAACTTAATGATGCATCAGTAGATATGGCCAGCGGCCGACCTGTTTCCAGGTACCAATTTGCTGGGTGCCTGTATTGAGGGCTTAAATCAATGTACTCTGCTCGGTTGTGGTTTGTGTGGTGCAGGTGTCAAATATATACACTGCTAACAGGAACGAGATCCTCTGGTCGGCAGACCAGAGAGATTCTTTGGTCGTTTTTAGATCTGGGCTGTCTGATTTAATCTCAACGGTTAAGGATGCCCCGTACATGGTACCAGGATTGATAGGCCCGAAAAAAAAGTTAACCGTTGAGATTAAATCGGACGGCTCAGATGGAGAAACGACCACTGGTGTATTTATCTTTATCATGATAGATAGGATTTGTTTTGCCAAAAGGATTGATACATAATTAATTGTTATGCAGGGGTGTCAAATTTGCCTTCTGTTCATGAACCCTCTTCCATTGCATCTAGTATCAAGTTCCATGCTGAGTTCACTCCTTCATTCTCTCCCGAGCATTTCTCTCTCCCAAAGGCCTACCGTGCAACTGCAGAAAGTGTACGTGATGCGCTCATAATCAACTGGAATGCAACTTATGACCATTATGACAAGGAAAATATGAAACAAGCATACTATCTCTCAATGGAATTTCTTCAGGTTTGACCAATTTTTCCTTCAAGAATTAGCTGAGCAAATTTGTCCTCTTTTTACTAAATTGCATTTCATCTTTGTTTAATACAGGGAAGAGCGTTGTTAAATGCAATTGGCAATCTTGAGCTAACTGGGAAGTATGCTGAGGCCTTGAAGCAGCTTGGATACACCTTAGAAAGTGTGGCTACTCAGGTAAAAAGGAATTTGCATAAATATCAATAATTATTGTACCAGAAAAATATACTGGCACCTGGGGCTGGTACCAAATTAGGATGACAAACTCAACTTCATTGTATCAATTCATACTGGTAAATGATTGACCTGGTAACACACATCTTCTTCTTCTGTTTCATAGCCTGAATATCTGTATGTAATGCTCAATCAAGCGTAAAGAAGAAACAAAGAATGAACTGAGTTTTTAACATATAGGAGCCTGATGCTGCACTTGGAAATGGAGGTCTAGGGCGACTAGCTTCGTGCTTCTTGGATTCTTTGGCTACCCTAAACTATCCTGCATGGGGATATGGGCTCAGATACCAGTATGGTCTATTCAAACAGAATATCACCAAAGATGGCCAAGAAGAGGTTGCAGAAAACTGGCTAGAGGTCATTTTTACTTTTTAAACAATTGCAACTTTTTACTTTTCCTTGTTTTGAGACATCAACTATTGTTTGAGGTTTTGCTTTAACTAGATAAATAATATGTTAGGTCCCTAAGCGGGAAGTTTTAAGCTCTAATTAATCATAAAAATACTAGAAACCCACCACTGGTCGCTCTATTGTTGGGTTGAATTCCCCGAAAGGGAGGTCACAGGTTCGAATCCCCAGTGGGGTAAAATGGTCAAGTGACAAAGTTTAAAAGGCACCAGCATCAAATGATGTAGACCTTCATGCCTTATTTCAAAAGAAAAGATAATTAATTAAATGTAAGGCATGTCAAAACATACCTACTTTTATTGACATACACGGGTATGGTACTTCTACAATTTTAAGCTGGATAGAGCCATCTGTTATTTTTCTTAGTACATTGCTGTAAGAGTATCTGATGATTGACATGTGACACTCTGTGATACATGCTGGACATGACACCAGGCATATTAGAGTACTTTAATATAAATCATGCACTGCTGTAAGAGTATCTGATGTCTAGAAATGTGATGCGCTGCAGTACATGCCAGATGGGCCACCCAGCATATTAAAAATACTTGAATTAAAACTTATATTTCCATGGATATGACTCTGGACATATCCACACCACAAAAAAAAAAAAAAGAACTAGTCATCTGAGGCACATCTCTCTGTAGCTCTTAAGATTTCAGTCCTGTAGCCAACCTTCATGGATGTGTTACTGTTGGCAGTTGATTTCACAATGGGGGATTAAAATTGTCGTTGGTACTTGGATTCCATCATTTTGCACCCTGATGTTTTGTAACAACTTCTTCTGAAGTTGAAATTTCTACCTTCGCAGAAAAGTTTCATTAATTTAACTTTTAACTTGCCTGCTCAATTATTCCCTTCATTCCCATCAATAATTACTACTTTCAATAAACAAAAATGCATGCATACATCTTTTTAGCTTATTGAAAAATTACAAGATTGGGAACATACTTGTTTTGAAATTATTCATAAAATAATTGAATTATTTGCATATAAACAAGAACACATTATTCTAGGATTCTGTGATCTCTGCTCTCTTCATTTTGGAGTTCATATTAAGACTTCAATAAACAACTATCTTTCCTGAAACCTATCTTAAGATACCACAGAAGTTTAGAAGAGAAGAAGAAAAAAGGGGAAAAAAAATAACATGGTCTGTGATGCCTGGCATTACTGAACCAGTAGCAGACATGGTTAATAATTATCTACTGGCACACCCTTGGTGGGATCTTGTTTAAGTTGTCACTTTTGTTAAATCTTGTTGCAGATGGGAAATCCTTGGGAAATTGCAAGGAATGATGTGTCATACCAGGTGAAATTTTATGGTAAGGTTGTGGATGGTTCAGACGATAAGAAGCACTGGATCGGTGGAGAGAACATCAAAGCTATTGCCTATGATGTTCCGATACCTGGATATAAGACGAAGACTACTATCAATCTCCGGCTTTGGTCTACAACTGTTCCCTCGCAAGATTTTGATCTGGCTTCATTTAATGCCGGAGAGCATTCTAAGGCCAATGAAGCCCATCAAAATGCTGAAAAGGTTTTGTTTGAGTCATTTTAATTTTGAAGGAAGCAATTTTCATTTGTATATATTTCTCTATGATATGATGTGGTGTGAGTGTTTTTTTTTTTTTGCCCCTTATCTGGGTCTTTTGGTAAAATGTTGAACGCTCAAGTGCAGATATAGCTTTCCAAATGGCCTAAATTTTTCTTCTTTAAATTCCAACTGCCCTTGGTTAAGCGATCAATAGAATGTCAAAACTACTGCCAATTGAGTATGTTGCATATACTGATGTGCAGCAGGTATGGAAATTGTTACCAGCTTATTGATGAACACATCAGTTCAAACAATAGCTAACACTTACAGCAAAACCATTAAAAGTTAAAAGACGTGTAGTGCTGTTTCGTTTAGTTAAATACAATTCTGGTCAGTGATCAGCCTGGTTTATGTCTCTACATTAAATACTCTGATGGGGAATCTTTAGTGCCAAACTGCCAATACATCTGGGGTCAAATTGTTTCTGCTGAAATAGCCTAAAAGATACCTGTTTCTCCTTCTCTCAGATATGCTACATACTCTATCCTGGAGATGAATCACTGGAGGGGAAGATCCTTCGTCTGAAGCAACAATATACTCTCTGTTCGGCCTCTCTTCAAGATATAGTAGCTCGTTTTGAGAGGCGATCTGGAAATTCTGTTAACTGGGAGGATTTTCCTGCAAAAGTAGCAGTGCAGATGAATGATACACATCCGACACTTTGCATCCCTGAACTGATGCGCATTCTTATTGATATCAAGGGTCTGAGCTGGGATGACTCCTGGAAAATTACTCAAAGGTATATATACTGTTTGAGCTGGGATTTAGCCTGACCTTACTGTTTATTGGCTCCTGCTTAAGTATATCTTGATTTTTTAGCTCAAAGTAAGCTGGTATCATACCACAGTTCAACATTCAACAGAAGGATTATAGTTCCGGGCCCCTGTTTTTTCTTATTGATTTTGTTTACTTATAACTCCGCCTGTCTAATTTCCCCATGGTCTTTCCCAAGCCAAGAAAAAGGAGGGTTGTGATAGGAGTGGCGAGCCAACGTAAAAATGCAATCATTTTCATGCAATTGGAACCCAATCAAATGACTCTGATCTGGTTGGGTTTCATTTTTAGCCTACCCAATTTGCTTAGGAATAAAGGCTTTAGTATTGTTGTTGCATTCGTTTACTATCTGATTTCTTATTGTGCATGACAAAGTTAAGTTTGTTTGCGTGTTATGTATGGCCAAACTTATTTATCTGTACTCTACAGAACCTTGAAATGTGGCATATGGCCCTTACATGAGAGACATCATGACCATAGCACAAAGTAATATGTTGACTGTTTTATAATATATCAATATAATACTAATGACCTAAAACTTTTGTCAGAACGGTAGCATACACCAATCACACTGTTCTTCCAGAAGCATTGGAGAAATGGAGTCTTGACATTATGCAAAAGTTACTTCCTCGTCATGTTGAAATTATAGAAATGATCGATGAGCAGGTAGCCTTTCTATTGTCATTGAGTTCTTTACCAGTACTTTAACTGTGCATACCAGAAGTCCTGTACGATCATATTCGATTAGGTACTATTGCTCCTCAATTTAGGTTTGCTACTGGATTCGGGTTATTAATTCCGTGTCCCCTGCTAATATATTCCCAATGAATTTTGATCAGTTCCAAATAATCATTGAATTTTGCTACTATAACAGGGTAGGGCAGCCAAAGTGTATTTGTATCTGTGATGATTTCTTAAGGTCATGCCCCTTAACTGCTGTCTCTCTCTTTCTATCACAGCTTATCAACACTATAATAGCACAATATGGCACTGTTGATCTTGTAATCCTAGAGAAGAAGCTAAGAGAAATGAGAATATTAGATAATGTTGATCTCCCACCCTCCATTGCGCAACAATTTATTAAGCCAAAGGAACAGAAGTCAACTATAAAATCTAAAGGAAAATCATTGACGGAGATAGAAGAGCCTTCTAGCCAGCCTCCAAAGGAAGAACCTAAATCCTCTACTGTGACTCTAACAGAAGTTAAAACCAAGAAGGATGCATTAGTTGAAGAAATAGAAGAGGAAAAGGTGGAAGAGGAAGAGGAAGAGGTGGAGGAAGAAGATGAGGTGTTCTTAAAGTCTAACCCAGAAAAGCCAAAATTGGTGCGAATGGCCAACTTGTGTGTTGTAGGCGGACATGCAGTAAATGGTGTTGCTGCTATTCATAGCGAGATTGTGAAAGATGAAGTATTCAATAGCTTCTACCAGGTGTGTATAATAAGTACACCGGTGCAAGATTCTGAACAGCCCATTTGGTTCACCCAACTTGACCAATGTAGCACTATTTTGATGTTTCCAAAGTATAACTGGAATTTCATATTCTCCTTCAGACTGTATAAAATGTCAAATGCAGAAAACAACTTTTTAACTTTTTAAAAGGCACTTCATCTAAGTATCTAACAAATTTCACTTGACCAAGAATCAGATGTCTGTTGGTCTCCTACTTCAATTTAATTTTACTTTCTTTCATCTTTCAATGTATGTATAATTGTTTCCTTTCTTTTGCCAGATGTGGCCTCAAAAGTTTCAGAATAAGACAAATGGAGTTACCCCAAGGCGCTGGATCAAATTTTGTAATCCTGGGCTGAGTGACATCATAACAAAATGGATTGGGACTGATGATTGGGTCCTCAACACAGAGAAGCTTTCTCAACTTAAGCAGGTGATACCTCGTGCTCTTTCACTCACCTTCCTCTCTCTACACTCTAAATATGGCACCCACACTCAAGGACTGCAGCTAAGACTTAATGATTGCAGACCCTCAATTTAGAAAAAAAGAAGAAAAACACACTATGTCTCTTTCTCTGACATTCTTTGATCGACAGTTTGCTGAGAATGAGGAATTGCATGAGGAATGGAGAGAGGCAAAAAGAACAAACAAGATAAGGGTTGCATCCATGATCAGAGAGAGAACTGGATATATTGTCAGTCCAGATGCAATGTTTGATATTCAGGTCCTCCCTCAAACCGAAACAGTTATAAATTTTTCTCTAGGGAGCCAAGATCTTATACATCCCTGAAGTAATATTGCTTTTAATTTTGAACTTATTGCACTTCAAGCAAGGATATGTACTCCCTTCAGAACATTATAGTTTTGACAGAATTCTTGTAAAGTGACATTATTTGAAAGCCAAGTCACCAAGCAAAATTCTTCTAGTTTTTCAGGCTTCTATGTATGGGTATACCATTGTTAAAGATAGACAGCAAAAAAAGGAACTTCAAATAATTGGGATGATGAACTCTTTTGCTTAGAATATTCTCTGTGGCAGGTCAAGAGGATACATGAGTACAAGCGGCAACTATTGAATATAATGGGAATAGTGTACCGGTATAAGAAAATGAAAGAAATGACAGAAGCAGAGAGGATAAAGAGTTTTGTCCCTCGGGTTTGCATATTTGGGGGCAAAGCATTTGCCACTTATATTCAGGCCAAGAGAATTGTAAAGTTTATTACTGATGTTGCCTCTACTATTAATCATGATCCCGAGATTGGAGATCTGTTAAAGGTACTATTATTGCATAGTTTTCATACAATCTGCTGTTACTATCCTGAAGGATTCACTATTTGAGACTTTTCAATCTTGGTTTTTGTTTTTCTCCCTTTATATATCTTTTGTAGGTGGTATTCGTGCCAGATTATAATGTCAGTGTTGCAGAGCTGCTAATTCCTGCTAGTGAACTTTCCCAGCATATCAGGTGCGGATATTCTAATCTTTCCATTAATTTCAATGCCCCTGTTGATTGTAATAAGTAATTTGAAAACAAGGTGTATAAAATATGGACACTCATTCCTCTTATATGCTCAAGCTGGAGAGTGACTCATTATTTCACAGATTATCCTGATTCATTGACATTTTAGATTGGTCCAGATACTTCAATCCATCACGATTACAATTCCTTGGCACTAATCCGTAGTCTCTAGTCACATCCCTATTCTTGCCTACAGTAGCGTTAGACCTTTAATTTACACGAAATATCCAAAAAATCAATGGTGGCTTCAAAATGCTGTTAAGACTATATAAACTATATGATTACCTACTCTTTGCAACTTGAGCTTTTTGAGATATTGATTGGTTAACAACTATTATTGCCATAGTCATTATATCATCTCTTGTACTTATTGGATGTATTATAAGCTCATCTAGCAATTTCTTACCAATAAAGCCAATGGACAAAATGGTAAGTGAATAAGCCTAAAGGGAACAAGCCTTTTTCTCTATTAATTCTTTTTATATTTTTCATCTTATTTTTTATTGTGATTGTGGGTCAGTACTGCTGGAATGGAAGCAAGTGGCACTAGCAACATGAAGTTTGCAATGAATGGATGTGTCTTGATTGGTACACTGGATGGGGCCAACGTGGAAATCAGAGAAGAAGTTGGCGAAGAGAACTTCTTCCTCTTTGGGGCAAGAGCTGAGGAGATTGCTGGTCTAAGGAAAGAACGGGCTGAGGGAAAGGTATCTTACCCTCTTTTTTCCTGAATTCTATTTTTCTTTTTCGATTAAAGCAAGCTCTTTTTGCTCAAAAGAGCTGCACTTTTTTTGTGAAAATAAATACCAACGACAAAAGAAAAAGAATGGTGTATATATTTGCTGAGTTTTTGGTACTAAGTTGACATAATAGTAGTACAACCTAATTGACATGGTCATGATGTTGATGTTCTTTATTTCCTTTCCATTGTTTCTTAAATTATACCGCATGAACCAGAAAATTTCTGTGTTGTACTTAATTTTGTTGATCATAGCTATAGATATATTGCCATGCATGTACAGATACTGCTAATAGGCAAAGAAAATTATTTAATAATTGATAACCATACTTCCTGTCAATCTCCAATACAGTTTGTGCCAGACCCAAGGTTCGAAGAGGTGAAGAAGTTTGTTCGTAGTGGTGTTTTTGGAATTCACAATTACAATGAACTGATGGGCTCCTTAGAAGGAAATGAAGGATATGGCCGTGCTGACTATTTCCTTGTTGGAAAAGATTTCCCTAGTTACATTGAGTGCCAAGTGGAAGTTGATGAGGCCTACCGTGACCAGAAAGTAAGTCCATTTCTGTAACTTGTGAAAAGAATCCAATATATCAAATTGTGTTCCCTTGATGGGTTAATGCTGAATATGAAAGTATGTACACATTTAACACAGATGGTACAACAACAACAACAAGAAAGCCTTTAGTCCCAAACTATTATTGTACACAATTACACATACAAACAATAATATTATTATTTCCCCAAAAGAAAATGCTTAAAAAAATTTTTCTCTCTTTCGAGTCTCACAATTCTCCCTTCGTTATTTGAATTTGGGATTTTTTGTTGGATACTTGCTATTTGGTTGTTAATTAATTTGCGACTGACCCTGAAGGGGATTACACATAACCTTTTATTTCTAGCATTACCAAATTGAATTTTGCTTCTTGTATAGCTATGTTTGATATTTCTTCTTTTTCAGAAATGGACGAAGATGTCTATATTGAATGCTGCCAACTCCGCCAAATTTAGCAGTGACCGCACAATTCATGAATATGCAAGAGATATATGGGATATCAAGCCTGTTATCCTACCGTAAAAGTAGAAATATAATAAATGTAGGGAATGTTCTGCTACTCCTTCGTATCTTGTTCATGTGTCGAAAAGAGTTAGCTTTCTTAGTAATGCGGAAAGTTAGTAGGTATGTTGGTGTTAATTAAATAAATGGTCATGGATTCATATATTACCGTTTGTGGTACTTGAAAATAAGGCTGTAGAGGTGCGAGTTAAAATAAGTGGATCGTGTATCCATATATTGCCAGCAGCAGCTGTTAGTATATTGTGAAGCTTATTGAGTACTGTTGTTCATTTGTTGGCGTCCTCTCCCTTTTTTGTTGTTTTTTGTTTGTTTGTAAATTAATTCGTTTTTTCCTCTGTAGCCTTAGCCATTTGATTTCATCTCAACCAACGATAACCATAATATCTTGGAAGCGATTAATTCCAACCAATTCACACTGCTGCTGGAGCCTAACCAGTAGTTACAAATCCAGAATACTCCGAGTTCTATATTTTTGTGTACTTTTGAAGTAGGTAATATAGTTAACCCTAACAGCTTACCATATTTTTGGCTATTTAAAGCGATTATGATCAACGACACTGTGTGACTGATTTCCTAGTAGAATAATTTAGATTAAACATGCTACTTATTAGAAAGAAAAAGTCAGAGCCTTTTATCCCAAACAAGTTGGGATAGGTTAGAAATGACACCTGACCTCGTCATTTTTTGTATATATGGCTTAATTTTTACGTTGGCTCGTCAAACCTATCGCAAGCATGCGGGCTTGAACCCTGAACCTCTTAGAAATCAGTCCAGTGCTCTTACCACTTGAGCTACTAAACATGTTACTTATTAATTAGAGAAAATTTTGCCCATTGGTCTAATGATGCAATTTCTTTGTGTGCAGCTTCAAAAAGCTGCGAGCAGTCGTAACTCGTAACTGAGAAAAAAAAAATGCGTTGAGCTCTTAATCACAATTGAACATTTATGATTTGTGGTTTCGTACAGTCACACGTCACTGGCACTATTGCAACCATTCTGTGGTGGTTGCATGTGATCAGGTACTGTTATACCTATAGGCTATCAGAGACATGTTGTGAGAAGTATGTTACCATGAGTTGGTGCATGGTCACAATTGTTTTTCTAGTATTTAGTTGCTGATTGGATGCTATGTACTGCGTTCAACGTGGCAAATTTGCTTCTCAACATGGCAAATGCTGTGTAAAAAATATGGCCTTTTGAAACAATCACACATCCTCTCTGTCAGTCTGAAACAATCAATTCAAACATCAGGGGTGAAACGGGAATTAAAAAAAAGTACCCAGACATACCAGGTACTCTCACTTGTCCTGGTATGAAAATATATCAGTTGTTTTTAGGTACCAGTGCTCTGTATTTAGGTCTGATATGGTAGGCTGCAGCCATTTTTACGTTTAAATACTGACACTTTAGTTCTTTTGTGATGACGGTTATTGTCTGCTAGTTTGTAATATTGTTACTGATACTGGTATTTGCTTTTGGTTAGCATTGGATGTAACTTTCAGTAAGCTGTTAATTTTGTAGGAGTATTATTTATGTAATGACCTTTCAGTTTCTATAAAATTGATGAGCAAGCACAATTTCTTCCTCAGAAAAAAAAAAAACATAACGTTTGCAATGAACGAGTCTGTCTTAATCGATGCACAAACGTATAACTTACATATTAGAGAATTTGGTGAAAGGAAACTTCTTCCTCTTTGGAGCAAGAGCAGATGAAATTGCTGACTATCTTAATCAAAGGTATTTTTTATCTTTAATTAGCAGAATATTTTGTAAAAATAAAGGGTGCAGAATAAAAATTGCATTAGAGAACTATTAATGCACAGCAGATACTTATTTGTTGCCATGCCACTGTTCTTGTAACGGACATGGCACTGGACAAACGTATCAGTATTTGTCCCTTTTGTACTGAATTGTGTCAGTCCTAGGTACCACCACACAATTACGTTTAGTACTGCTCGGTACAGCGGGCTGCTTCTTTAGAATAGATGCAAAACATTTAAATAATTATACATAATATGATCTCTCTCACCCCCCTTCTCTCTCCTCTCAAATACAGTTTGTGCCAGATATTTAATCATTTATGTTCAGCACTGCTCAGTAGAGTGTGCTGTGGCAAGAGAAGATCAGTACGTCAGTTTGTGCTACTTGTAAGAAGCCCAAATTTGGTTTTGTATTCTTGTATCCACCTGCAGAATCTGATATTCCCACGGATAAGGTACACCTTGTAAGACAACATAAGATTATTGATTTCCCAAAAAAGTATGAAGTGTCATGTACAGTCTTCTAAGTTCTAAGAATATCTAGATCCTTCCATTCTCATATACACCATCTGATACCCAAGTTGCCCTAAATTCTCATTCTCTCTTTAAATAAGGAGAGAAGATTCTCTGGGCTACTTGTTTCAACTAAGGTTTCCCTCTGAATGACAATGCCAAAAATAACCTTCATCCCTTGTTGTTTCTCTCTACAAAAATTGGGGATAATGGAAGAGCTTAATGGCAAACTTGGATGAAATTAGGATGATTTTCAACCTTCTTTTAGAGGGTTATTTCTGATATTTTATTTTTCCTTGCGTTGTGATGATGCACTAGGGGTATTAATGAAGCCTCTCCTTAATACTGTACTAACTGTTTCTCTGTACACAAGTCATCAGAAAATAAATGAGCAAAGCAGGCGTGCTTTTTTTATTTTTTGGGAGCAATTAGGCGAGGGGTTGCAGATAATGTTTCCTATTTATTTGAAGCGCAGTAATGAAATTTCTCTTTTGCAGAGGTGTCATCATACTATTAATTAAGATTTGTGGGCGCATACATGAACCCCTTTTCTCTTTCTATATCTAATAAGTAATAAATTTCACTCCTGTCAGTTGATATTTATGAAATACCTTCCTTTCTAGGTAGAATCCAATATAAATTTTAACCATCAGAACCAATTACTAATTTCTAACTAGTGACTGGTAGCGCATACATGACTTTATTTTTTTAATTTTATTATATTTATTTTTATTAATCCTGACATTACAAAGTGATGAAACAGTGTTTCTAGCAATTTTTCCTTTTTTTTTTCCTTGAAACAGACATGTCAATATTGAACTGCTGGCTGACCTCACAATTGATGAATTGAGGCATATCAGATATTAAGCCTGCATTTTCACCTTTTAATTGTGCTATAATAATTGAAAATGACGATCTGCTATCCCCTTTTAGTGTTTAGTTTATAAGTGGATCATGGTACCATATATATTATCAGCGTCAGTATTCGAATTGAGCTTATATATGTACCAGTGTTGAAAGTTGAAACAGCGAATTATATGCGCTGATGCGCATATATTATCAGTATTATTAGCTTATATGCAAAGAAGCTGCCAAATTTTGTTATTTTTCTTGCGCTCATTTTGATCTCTCCACTCCTTTCTATGTAGGATGAGCCTTTTTGATTCCATGTTAAACAAGATAATTAACCATATAGAGAACCAGCTCTTGGTCTAGTGGCAAAGAGCAATGCTCCTTGACTCCTTGAGTGAAAGGTCGCAGGTTCGAAACTCGGCTGGGGGGTCTTTCTATTTTCGAGCAAAATTTTAAGGTGACTAGTAACTCAACACCTTCTCACGAGTTCGTTGCCGAGTCACGAGTTGGCTCGAATTAAAACGAGCCGAGTTCGAGTTAGCTCGAATAGCTCGGAACTGCTTTGCTGTCGAGTCACGAGTTGACTCGAGTTGTGACGAGTTCGAGTTCGAGTTCGAGTTGAGGCTAACTCGGCTCGTATACAGCCCTAGTCTTTCATAGACATTTAATTTAAAAATAAGTTGGGTGGTTTAGAGTCTTACACCTCCAATTTATCTTAAAAAAAAAAGATAATTAACCATATAATCCTGGTACCAATTCATATCAGCCAGCCCAAACTCAGAGAAATGCAGGGCCCACTAACATGTTCATACAAAGCCAGAACTAATACTGTAGTTGGTTCTTGTGTGCTTTTGGAGCTAGGTTCTTATAAAATGCCAGAAAATCCTAAAATTTTGCCATAAAATTTGGGTATTTGACCTAGTGCAATTATTAACAATGGCGCTATATGGAATTGCTTGAACTAGTAGGCTAGTTTAGGTTAAAATATGTCATACATTTACATAAGTAGATGAAGCCTTCCCCATGTGAACAAGTTCCAAGTAACATCAAATTAAATGGGATTTTATCTAACCCACCTAATTTAGACGGGGTCTTCTTTATGTCCAACTTCAACTTACAAAATTAAATAAATAAAACTCTATTAACATTCTTAACTTAGAAAGAAATCAACGAAATTACATTGAGCCCCTCATCGCACGTGGCATCGTGTTATTTGATTTCCCACTATCAGTTCAGTGGTTATACGCCATTAGGGATACATGCATATTTTGGTTGTTTCACTACGCCAAATTTTAATATTAGTACCGGTTTTTTTCCTATCATTAGTACCGGTTTTGCAACGGTACTAATAATAGGGGTACTAACAGCAATAAAAAACCAGTACTAATGAGCCGGTAGTAAAGGTGGCAGGAAACGATATTAGTACCGGTTTTTTATAAAAAAAACCGGTACTAAAAATAATACATTTAGTACCGGTTTTTATAAAAAACCGGTACTAATTATATATAAAAAACCGTAATTAAATATTGAACATTTAGTACCGGTTTTTTATAAAAAACCGGTACTAAAAATAAAATAAATTTATGTTATTTTTAGTTTATAAAAAACCGATACTAATTATATATAAAAAACCGTAATTAAATATTAAATATTTAGTACCGGTTTTTTATAAAAAACCGGTACTAAATGAATTAAAATTTTCGGTTTTTTGTTAAATTAATTTTAGTACCTTCGTGAATTAATCTATCTTATCTTCATAATTAACCATCCTTTTGCTGCTATAGTTTTTGCGCAGATCTTGTAGTCATAATTATCAGGAGATTCAGCAATTAATATGTTCCTATAGACACGTATTTATTGCGTTTCTCATTTAATTTTCAGAGGCATCTTCTTTGATATGGACTAGAGTTCATAAATATGGAATTTAATTGACGAGTTGGCCGTAGTGATATATATGAAACCATGTTTATTCATATGCTTGAAGGTAAGGAAGATTAAGTTTGTGACTTTGACTGTGAGCTATCCGATGACAAGGTATGTATTTGTTAACTATGAATCTATCTATGCCAAGGTAGTGATTACGAACTTGTACATCGATTAGTGCTAGTTTTATGCAGAGAATTATAACTTGTGAGACTGTGCTAGAGAGTAGCGAGTGAGACAGTGAGCATCACTTGAGCAATAAAAGTATGGAAAACAGATTCTGTGAATTCTTGTAATAACAGATCCATACATCGGTCCATCCATCCTGCATTAGTTTGAAATAACTAATGCATTAGTCATTCAAAACAATCTAAAACAGAAGAGCTTTATCAATCCCTATACATTTCCCTACGAGGACCTGACACCAAATATTTTTTCTACATATTTCTCCACTATCATAACTAGAAAGTGCAAAAAAACGTGTCAACTAAAATGCAAGTTTTAATATTTTTTTTTAAACATGCAGAATGATTCGGAATTCGGAAAAATTATTATTATTTTTAATTTAATATACAAATATCAAATTAGTAAAAGACGAAAAAAATATATAGATATGCCAACAAAAATGTTCCGAATACCAACGGGAATATTACAAAAAAAAAAGGTACAGCAATTTATTTGAAAGAAATAAAGTGAAATGTCTTGAGTTGTACGATAACAATAAAGGTAATTAATAGCAATAAGAAAATCTCAAATGCGAATTACCGTAATTGTCCTTCTCTTGATCGATCCTTTTTTTTTTATAAAAAACCGTAATTGCCCTTCTCTGTACTAATTAATTGATTTTTAGTACCGGTTTTTTATAAAAAACCGGTACTAAAATAAAAATGTTTTTTTATTTTTTAGACGATTTTTAGTACCGGTTTTTTAAAAAAAAACAGGTACTAAATAATATATCTGACAATTACGAAAATGCCATGATTTATTATTAGTACCGGTTTGCTTAAAAACCGGTACTAATAAGCCGGTACTAATAATCTTTTTTGTTGTAGTGTTTCTTCTGTGGTAGACATAATAATGAACTTCTTTGAAGAAATAATTGGACATGAATAAGGCAAAAAAAAAAGAAAAAGAGAGAGAGAGAAAATTTTCAGATAATTAAGCTCCTCCTAGCGTATTTCGTATTGTATCCGGTTTTAATTTTTTTCATACGAATTTGGATAAGTATATAATGATCAGCATATTAAATAAATAATTATAAGAATCGAATACATATGAACATATACATATATACACACACATATATATATATAAATATATATATATATACACATAATGAGTTTTGCTACGGTGAGTTGCAACTCACCAAAGCGTTCGTGAGTCGCGCACAAAATTTCGAAATTTAGTTCAAAATGACCGATCCAAACCGTCTAATACGATCTTCCTATTGAAATCTCTATGCAGACCAAATTTTATATTTTTTCGAATTTTTTAAGTTTTTTTTTTGAAATTTTAGAAAATCATTAATCTAATTAGTTCTGAACCGTTCACAAACAACAGTTTTTAAAAATCTGAAATAAATACTTAAAAATTTCAAAAAAATATAAAATTTGGTCTGCATGGGAATTTCAATAGAGAGATCATATTAGACGGTTTGGATCGATTATTTTGAACTAAATTTTGAAATTTTAAGCGCGACTCACGGACGATTTGGTGAGTTGCAACTCACCATAGCAAGGAAGTTAATAAACTTGATACATTTATTTATAAAAAAGATACAAATTCACTAACAAAAACAGCCACCTGATTAATAACATATTATTAATCAAAAAAGGAAAATGAAATAATTATAAGTAATTGTCTCAGTTAGTTTAAACTAAAATTAATAAAAAATGAACATTTGAAATGAATATTCGAATATTAGAAAGTCCGAATCTAGATAATTATTCATATATCTGTCTTAGAATTATAAATCCTATTCGTATGCATATAATTATCTCTATTCATATTCATATCTGATACTGATAATATCTTTGTAAATTATATCTGACAAATATGATTTGCGTATCTGTTGAATATTTAAATAGGAAGGAGAAAGGAAAATATATTAGGGGCAGTTTGGATCGCTTAGGAATTTGGGGATTTTGGAGAAGTTATAATTCTTAAGAATAAATTTATTGAGAAGTGTAACTTTGTGAAGAGTTTAGATTGTTTATAATAAATTTATGATAGGAAGATCAAATTATTCAAATTTTTTGGTGAATCCAAACAGCCCCTTATTGTTTTCACACCCACCAGAAAGCTATCAGTGGCGTATATTTACATCTTCTGTGGCAATACCTTTATACCTACATGAATACTGCCACTCGAAATTTGGATGCTCGACTTTGTGGTATTAATATAGTAATATCAATATGATTTCTCTGTCCCATCTCATATAATACTTCACATATTTAGTCAACAAAAAATTATGATCATGTTTATGTGTAATCCATGTGGGACAATAGTTGTCAACGCCACAGAAGAACAGAGGTGAACAGTTTGATAGGTGGTCCCCGTCGGCCTTTAAAAGGTTTCGGAACCTCCTTTTTTAATTTGAGGTACTCCGACTTGATTGTTGAATTGAAAGGAAATGGAACGACGCTTTCAGAATTCAGTAAGGAACATTGAATTTGACGTCACATCATTCTTAATTTCTTAAATTCTTAGTGATCGTTTCTTTTCTTTAATTTTCTTTTTATTATGCCGTCAGGCTCGCAAACTTTACACATGTAATGTCTCTTACATAACCAAAAAGTTTTTAATTTAAAAAGAAACTTGGACTTGAATTCGATATTTATATATATTAATTAATTATTCATGTGTATGTCAAAGTTTTCTACATTTTTTTTTCATCTAATTTCTTAATTATCCACTAATGAAAATTGAAGTAACCTTTTTTTTCCAGAAGGGTAATTATATCATGGATACTTTTTTTTTAATATATATTGGCCTAAATCTAAACTATTTATTGAGAATGATGAATGATTGTAATTTGATTAATTAGGATTTGAATGAAGGTCTAAATTTCAGCCAATGTAAAATAAATATCCATGACAGAATTATCTATGTTTTTATTATAAGTAGTTACGACTTAAGTATGCATATTGATATTTTAACCAATAAAATTCATCAAAAAATTAAATTAAATAATTTTTTACTAGCTAGCTATTAACTGGTCACTGGTCACCGATTTGAAACACTACAAATTGACTAGATTAAATCCTAGTTGATATACCTTAGAGGTTACTTAATTTAAGGTTTTTAAAACTTCTATAACTCTCCTCTTCATTCAATTCTCTTTTCATTTTTGGGGCAAGTGGCAAATTAATACCGCGTTGCTATCAGCAATAGAACCGGTGAAAAAGACCTTGGGTTGCTTCTCACACATAAACGCATTAATGGGAAGAAAAGGCCCAGGCAACGCTTGAAAGGTATTCCCGTTATGTACGTAACATCCAATAATGCATGCACGTGTGACGATATTATATATCGTCATGACTCATGAATCGACAACAAAATAATTTGTACTTCGCTAGCTACCCGCTTTTCTATATGCACACAAAATGGCAAATCATGTATATATGATATATATATATAGAGTTTTGCTATGGTGAGTCGCGACTCACCAGAGCTCCTGTGCGTCGCAATCTGAATCGTTAGATCAGCTTTAAATATCGTGCAGGATTCGCGATCGATTGGCGCTAGATCAATTAAAATTTTTCGTTCCGTCTCTCCGTTACCTTCACTTTCGCTCTCTTTCAAATCGATTCTCAGATCTGAGCGCTCCTCAAAACCTAGAAACTCTGAGAGTGGATCGGAGCTCAGCGCCTCCTCGCGACGATTGCCTCCTCTCTCCTCCGCACGCCTTGCCACCTCTCCCCTCCTCTCAGAGCCTCAGCGCCTTCTATTTCCCCCCCCCCCCCCCTGAACAGGTTCTCTCTCTCTCGCCTTGCTTCCTCTCTAAGACGATGAGCCCTTCTTCCATGCTTTTCCAACCTGGTTTTAACATTGATTGTGCTCGAATCAGTTATAGTCGTTCATAATTTGAGGTTTCTTAATCAATATAGCTTGGTTTAAGTTATTATACTAAAACCATATAACCTGATTTTGCTCAAACCAGATACACGTTCACAAAGGTTTTGCATTGGTAGGTAGCCCCCAAATTATACTAGAATTATCTTTTGTTTCTAATATTAAAATCAGAGTTATGGCTGCTTCAATAAAGTTCACACAACGACAGATTTTGAGAATGAATGCACACAATCACACACTACTGTAAGTGCTCTGACTATGATGGCATTAGTGCATACAATTTAGTTGCAAACACTAGTAAAGTACTCTGACCATCCTGACCATGCATTGCTTATCATAAACAATGTTCTTAACAGACTAGAAAGACCTTGAAGGTAGGTTGGGTCAGATCTAAAGTGCTCCTGTTATAGCCTGGTTTAAGCTGTTATTTCTTAATCAGCGTGGAGAGTTTTGAAACCAGTGTGGAGAGTTTCTTAATTCTGGCCATAGCTTTTTTGGATGCAGATTCTTAGTCACTTGAATAATTTTGAACGGGAGAAGAAGGCTCAAGAGTCGAAGGAAAAAAACGGCTCATTGTTATATTAGTTATTTTAGTTGCTTTAGTTTTCTAAATATTGTTCCAATCAAGGGTTAATTTGCCGACTTGTGAGGGGGGAGAAAATGCAAAGTACTGAAGTACCATGTGGATTGTAATTGATGTTAGCTTCTAATGGATTTTAACGGATGAATGGATGTTAACTTGTAACAGATGCTTATTTCAAGTACCATGCATTAGTTATATTTGAATTACTATTAGTATTAGTAATCAATGAATTGATGCTGGTAATGATTTCATTTTTAATAGCTTCATTAAATGTCGCAAGTAACATATCTTGAAGCTTGAGTAAATAGCTTAGAACCCAATTGGAAGTAACATATCTTGAAGCTCAATCTTGCATATTTTCTATGTGAACATTCTTATGCTATAACTAATTGACTGAACTCTCTCTTAGCTTTTTAATTACTCAACTAGCTAATGCAAGTAGATATCATAAAAAACGTTATTGTGAACTGGTACATCTGACAAGTGTGCAAGGACGAACAATAGATACCATCAAATTCAGAAGTAAAAGCAAGCACAGAACATGGTACCATGGTACCATATAAGAAACATGGTACAATATAAAATTCAGAAGTAAAATCAAGCACAGAAAACAACAGATTCTTGAATGGTACAGAGCCTTAATTGCATGATATCTCTGAAATTAATTGCATGGTACAGATTCTTACATCCAGTTTAGCATCCATAAACGTTTAATTTCACATACAGAGGTGAGTTCAAATACAATCTCAACTTACAGGTACATGCATTTGGTGTTTAATGGATCTCAACTTTACTGCAAGAATATTGATTAAATGGTACAAGCATAACTGAATAAACAAGATGATTAAAGTTAATAAACAATCATATTGAATAGACGCAAAGAGAATGGCACAAGTTAATAAACAATCTAACACTCAAGTTAATGGTACAAGCATATCGAATATATCAGAGTACATCCATTATACGCGCAAGAGAATGATTAAGCAATAAGCATTCAAATATATAGCACCAGCACTTACAGAAAAAAGATAATAATAACAATAATCTAGAAATAGCTACAAAGCACAAACCAATAGCTCTCAAAAGAAAGAAATGAAAATTACAACATAACTTATAATCATTAACTCCCACTGTTCTCTAATGAAAAAAAAAATTCCTTTATATTTCACTTATTTATTCATTTCTTCTAGGCTCCCGCTCTTCTCTAGTTAAAAGCACCAGACACTTATTTATTCATTTCTTCTAATTGCTTCTTTACTTCTTCATTTCTTTATTTAGTGAGTTGCTCCATATGAATTCATCCATGGCTACTTTGAGTGCTCATTTCTCATCCTAAAAGAAAAAGTAACAGACTTTAGTGAGTTCTCATGACTCCCATAATTACCAAATAATGTAATTTCAGTTAGCATACCAGTAACTAATGTTCCAATAAGAACCAAGCAAACACATTCTCTTAAACCAGTAACATTGTACCCTCCCAATCGAGTCAAATACTACAAGGCATTTTTAATGAAACAAACAACATTAAAATTGTTTCAATAATCCAAATTCTAGCATGAGGCAAGAGAGAAACCAGATGCAGTTTCATGAGTGCTTTATGAAAGATAGATGAGAAAATTGCAACAATAAAAATCAGGAATGAGAAAAATGAATATTACTGATAGGAAACGAGTGGGAAGAGTAAGGAAAGGTAATACTGATGTCTCCATATACCCATAAGAACTCTAAATTAAAATCAGAAATATCTCAAAAAAATAGTGGGAACAGTTGATTAAAAAATAACAAAATTGGGGCATTAGTGACAATACCTTGCAAACAGCTCCATTATTCAATAGAATTGGAGCATTCCCCATCCAACACTATGTTGTTTGGAAAACTTGCATTGAACGAAAATGAAATTAGTAGTTTCGAACAACCCACATATGTGGCAAGTAGCATCCCCTCGCCAATATTAATTCATCCCGTTAGTCCTATCTTTGAATGGTATTGTTACTGTTATTTCTTAAATATTCATTACTAGGATGGAGCTAATAAACCTATTTCGGCACTTTTCCTTTTCATTCTGGTAAAAAGTGTAGTACTCATATGCGGCTAATATTGCCATGCAATATGAGTTGGTCTTAAAAATAATATATTTCAATATAATACCATAGGCGTTCGGAGGATTTGGGTTGAGAACGCTAAGAACAAGGCGTGCAGAGGCAAGGCACTGAGAACGCTGATGCTCTTAGTCCTTCGCGCAGTTCTCCGATCCCCTCGTAGAACTCGAGGGTTTCGCTCACATCTGTTTCAATTTAAAAAAGGCAGGGCATGTGAGCACAAAATCGAAGGAAGGCGTGCTGATGATCTCCGATCCACTCTCAGCTTTTTTTTTTCTAGGGTTTGTGGAGGAGGCGCTGAGCTCCGATCCACTCTCAGAGTTTCTAGGTTTTGAGGAGGCGCTCAGATCTGAGAATCGATTTGAAAGAGAGCGAAAGTGAAGGTAACGGAGAGACGGAACGGAAAATTTTAATTGATCCAGCGCCAATCGATCGTGAATCCTGCACGATATTTAAAGCTTATCTAACGATTCAGATTGCGACGCACAGGAGCTATGGTGAGTCGCGACTCACCATAGCAAAACTCTCTCTCTCTCTCTCTCTCTCTCTCTCTCTCTATATATATATATATATATATATATATATAGAGTTTAGCTACGGTGAGTCGCGACCAAAACTCCTAGATCTAGATCAAAATGACCGATCCAAACCGTCCAATATGATCTCCCTATTGAAATCTCCATATAGACCAAATTTTTCATTTTTTCGAAATTTTTAAGTATTTTTTTGAAATTTTAGAAAATCATTAATCTAATTGGTTATGAACCATTCAAAAACATCAGTTTTTAAAAATCCGAAAAAAATACTTAAAAATTTCGAAAAAATAAAAAATTTAGTTTGCACGGAGATTTCAATAGGGAGATCATATTGAACGGTTTGGATCGGTCATTTTGATCTAGATCTAGGAGTTTTGGTCGCGACTCACCGTAGCTAAACTCTCTCTCTCTCTCTCTCTATATATATATATATATATAGAGAATGGATATAGTACACTAATGTGCATATGGACCTTATGCACAGCATTTCTGTGCTGTCGGATTGGCTTTAAAATTCGTTCTGAGATTTTGATAGACGACTCTGATTTGAGCGCTCAGGCATCAGTCTCGCAGTTTATTCTCAAAATTTGCTGTTTAATCTTCCGTCTACTCACCTTTTTCTATCGTGACCCTCTCTCCAGTCGCAAACCAGAAAAGAATATCTTCCTCTCGAGTCACCTTCTCTCTAATCTTCTGCCTCCTCGAAGCACCTCTTTCTCCTCTCTAATCGCTTGGATCAACAAATCTGCCTCTGCTTCTGCCTCTGCCTCTTCTCAAAGTAGCCCGATCTACACCTCCGCCTCCGCCTCGCCTCATCGCATCTTTTTTTTCCAGCGAAAAAAAACAAGGTAACTCGATCTACTTCCTTTCCTTACAATTCGGTTTTAATTTGTTTGATTTGGTTTTGAATTTGTTTAATTTTGTTTCGAATTTTGAATTTACTTGTATTCGAGCATGTGAACAGTAAACCCTGGATTTTGACAACAGTTGGAGAGTATTACTGGTCTTTACGGTTTTTAGGGATTTTGACAACAAATTAGCTTTCTAAAGTAATTAGTTTACTGGTAAAATCAGAGAGAAGAATTAATTGTGTATAATGTCTTTTGTTATCCCTTACACAAAGGTAGTACACCGGTCTATATAGACCAGTTAGCTTCTTTTTTTTTTTTTGATCATCATATAGACCAGTTAGCTACAGCAATAAACCGTCTAATTACAATGTATCAAGATTGAGAGAAACACTAATTAATCTAATCAGCTTTCTTGATTGTATTGTTGGGATCTTATGTGGACTTGATGGCATGGTTAATACAACAGTAACAAATTTTTGCTTGTTTTTACTGATTTTTAGGCTTTGTTGCTGAGTAGCAATTTTTTTTCTTCTGAGTATCTTAATTATGTACTCAGACTCACTCTAATTTTTCAGTGTGCACATCTACAAAAGGGGTGACGGGCTATTGGTAGGGACTCTGGTAAGATAAGCTCAAGGAGGAGATATGGAGCATGTGCCATTGCTTCTGGAGTTGCCTGATCAGCTGCTGGAGGCACCAGCAATGGAAGAAGGGAGCACCATAATGGAGGTGTCAAGCATGGCATGTATGGGACTGTAAGGTGGAGATTGAATTGCTGCTGGCATACCCGAATAGTTGAATTGTTTTTGTATAAAAAATTTCATTGATACTTTTTGTTGGTTGGATTTTTCATATTGCTTGCACTGGGTTTCTGTTAATAAAATGACATAGGTCAAATTTTAGAGTTGAGCCGGTATTTTGACAATTTTTAATTCAACTTTTTGGTACTGGTTGGACTAACGCAATAGCCAGTCTTGATCCTTCTCTTTCTTTTGCAGCAAATCTGGCACAAATCTCCTGTGCATATGCTCAATGAATATGTTGTTTAATACTTTAATTTATTGAATGTAGCAATAGTTACAGGTACAAGTACCAACACATCCAGTAGCATGGTACATACTAAATTCAAATCAGTATCAAATAGTACAAACATATTAAATATAATACATATAGAGTGATTAACTATTTAAATTAAAACATCACATGTATCATCAATTCATCATCTTCACTCTCAAGAGTTGCTCCAATTGATGATATAGTTGATTGATTATAAACGCCAATTCCAAATTAACCATAGCAACCTTTCTCCTAACCGATTGAAGAAGGGCAGGTCACAGCGATGGATCAAGAGTAAGTCTAGGGTTGCAGCGAAGGAGGATGTCACAGAGAAGAGGTAGAGGTGGAGAGAGCATTTCATGTTGAGGTTGCAGTGCTGGATCAATCGTAGTGATTAAAGAGAGGAGGTTGCGCTACTGACAAGAAGAGGAGGCCAAGGCGGAGCCCTACGATTTTCCTTTGGTTATGCTTCGAAGGAGGAGGCGGAGAAGAAGTACAGTAGAGGTGGAGAGATTAGAGAGTGGAGGTAGAGGTGGAGCCGTGGAGAGAGTAGGCAGCGACGGAGGAGAAGAGGAGGGTACGAGCAGGCGCAGCCATGAGTTTAGAGAGGAGAAGAGACCTAAGGTAGGAGGAGAGTATTTAGTCACGGATGAATAGAAACGGAAATTTTAGAAAATAACGGAGAGATCGAAGAGTTCAGCGCCTCAATCCACACCCCTCATCTGAATCTCGGCACGAATTTTAAAGCCAATCCGACAGCATAGAAATGTTGTGCATAAGGTACATATGCACATTAGTGTACTATATCCATTCTCTCTCTCTCTCTATATATATATATATATATATATATATATATATATATAGAGGATGGCTAATGTGCCATAGATGGCACAGAGGGTCCCGTGCCATAGAGTTATTTTTCGAGATCCAAAATTCAAATGCTCAATTTGAACTATCCAAGTTATTCACCACATTAAAATATCTTTGGAGACCAAATTTTACATTTTTTCGAATTTTTTTGCTATTTATTATGATATTTTTAAAAAACGTTATAATTGGAGTATTTCAGACCCTCCAATTTGAACATATCAAAATAAATACCCAAAAAATTTTAAAAAAATGTAAAATTTGGTCTCCAATGGTATTTCAATATTCTGATCAATTTGAACGGTTTGGATTGACCGATTGAATTTCGAATCTTCAAAAAATGACTCAAAAAAGACATCTATGGCATTGCCATCTATGGCACTTTATCCCACCAGAGTCGTTTTTCAAATCCAAAAATCAAACGGTCGATCCGAACCGTTCAACTTGTTCTCCATATTGAAAAACTCTCAGAGACCAAATTTTATATTTTTTCGAATTTTTTTGCTATATATTATGATATTTTCAAATTGGAGGGCCTGAAATACTCCAATTGTAGTGTTTTTTGAAAATATCATAATATATAGCAAAAAAATTCGAAAAATGGTAAAATTTGGTCTCCGAGAGTTTTTCAATATGGAGAATAACTTGAACGGTTCGGATCGATTGTTTGATTTTTGGATTTCATAAACGACTCTGGTGTACGGGAGACGATCCATACACCAGAGTGTATTTTATCAATCCACTATATATATATATATACAAATAATTTGCCCTAACTATGAAAATCTCATCCGATCCGACTAAATCCAAAAATTTTAGCTGTTGCGTCCGTCAAATACATATTAATCATAGATTGTGAAAACTTTTTTACTAAATTCCTACCCAGCCCACATGATTAGTCATATATACGCATAATTTTAAAAGCTCTAAATTATAGATATTGGTGGTGCCCTGGTGGGGTCCAGAATTCTTGTATTATAGGTTCCGTTTAGATGTGTTGAGAATAAGGTAGGAAGAAGGAAGAAGGGAAGAAATTTATTGGGAAGAGGTAAATTTATTGGAAAGTGTGTAACTTTTGTGAATAGTTTGGATGGTTAGGAATAAATTTATTGAAAAAAATTCCTTATTCCTTCTTCCCACTTCCCACCATCCAAACACAGCCATAGTCTTATAGCCTCTGTTTGGATCCGTTGAGAAGAAGTAGGAAGAAAGAAGAAGGAAGAAGGGAAGAAAAAAAATTATAAACAATTCAAACTCTTCACAAAGTTACACACTTCTCAATATTTTTTCCCACTTCTTCCCTTATTCTCTTATTCCCACACCTATCCAAACGGAGCCATAGATATTGTAAAATATAAAATAATAGTAAAAAACCAACAAAAATGTAAAAATTTGTATCATAAGTTTTCAATATGAAAAATACATTGAATGATTTGAATCAGTTATTTAAAATTTAATACATGAAAATGATTATATGGGACAACTTCATCTTATTCTATATATTGGACTAACATTTCTCTTTGACTTCTGTATGTTTGAAGAAAAAAAGTAAAACTATATGCAAAAATAAATTTGAATATAAACATCTATACTACTTATAAACACACACATGCGAAGAGGTATAACACGCTAGGTCTAGCGTATAAACAGGGATTTCTACTGTTTGATTGGTTTGATCTATGGTTGGATATCAATCGCCAGTCGAAGTAATACTATTGATTGGTTTTTCATCTAATATAAAAATAAATTGAATAAGATATCTATTTGCTTCACTAGTAAATTAAGAAACATATTTTGATTCTATATTTACCCACATATGAGGGCATCTTATGCTAGTATAAAGTAAATCAAAGCCTTAAATATATGTGATTTATGTGGTTTGATAGTTAGATGGTGATTTAGCGTTTATCGGTGATAAAACGGTGACAAAACAGATAAAACAATAGTGCAGTATGAACAAAAACAAAGATAAGAAGATAAAACGAAAATAATGGATTTTTTAAAAGCTTCAAAGTAATACATATGTTCATTATTCTATTTTATTTTTATATCCAAATATTTTTGTACAATAAATTTAAAATAATTTCATATTTAAATAGATACAGATCGATCAGATTGCTCTTTTTATTAGCGAGTTGAGTATATACGACCTGACCTCATTGTTCCACCACACTAAAATTAAATTTAATAACAAGAGTGACGGCGGCTGTGGAGATCCTCTTTTTACTTTGTTTTTAAAAAAAATAAGATACGGGTTGCACTCTTGAGCATCTGGATTACTATTTTAACAATAGAGAGATTAAAAGAAAAATCTGGGACCGTTTGGATCACTTAGGAATTTGGGAAATTTGGGAAAGTTATAATTTCTAAGAATAAATTTATTGGAAAGTGTGTAATTTTGTGAAGAGTTTGGATTGTTTATAATAAATTTATGGTAGGAAGATGAAATTTTCCAAATTCATTGGGGAATTCAAACAGCCCCAGAGAGAAGTGGAATGACACCAATATCATGACTAAAAAAATAAAAATTGATTACTGCCATTTGCAGTTTTGCTATCTTTGTCATCGCTAAATATAAAGTGAACATATACAACAAAAAAAGTGAATATATAGATGATCTAAGTGAACACATGCAGACAAATAAGTTCAATGAAAATAAGTTGAATATGCATGTAAAATTCTGAACAAGTGATGACAACATTTATTTGTTTGTAAGTGTTCACTTAGATCGTCTATATATTTATCTTGTTTGTTGTATATGTTCACTTTATATTTAGCGATGACAGAGATGACAGAACTGTAGATGACAATTATCATTCCTATAAAAAAATGTTAAAATAATCTCATTGTCTTTGTTTAGTTAATTGGTTTAACTCGTTTGATCGAACCACCGCACTAAATCCAATGGAACTTCAAATATTCGCACAATGGAAGAACCATTTTGTAATTTTGTGATGTTTTAGGGATGTCTCTAAAATCTTCTTCTGTGAAATTCCGGTGGCGCGCCGAATGTGACGAATAAATGTACCTTATCCAAGTATCAATTCAAGATTGCATATTGTAGTTAACAAACACATAAAATTATCCTAAGAAGGACCCACAAAAATATGGCAACCTTCTAAAAGTATGATGACATGTATACAGTAATCATTTATGCAGCAGTAATACTTCTAGCTTGTAAATAATGTGTGGCATATGCAATTATGCATAATCAAAGGGAAGCACCATCACTATCACTTGTACTATAATACGAAAGGAATAACTGTTTAGGTACAATAATTCAGTGTCATATCCCAAATTACGCCTAACGATAGTACTCAGCCTAAAATAATTTCGTGGAGAAAATTACGCAGGAATTATAGGGGGATCTTTTCAGCTATATTTTACTCAGAAAAGGGATATGTTATTTATATCTTATAAATAGATATTTTTTTTCAGTTATGTACAAATTTTTACATGGTTACAATATTAAATTATTAATTTGCAGGACCCTTTTAGTTAAGCACAATAAACTGTTGTTAGGACACCAACTAACAGAAGATGCATGGCTGTGCTGACCATTAATTATCTACGGTAAGATCCAGTTCCAGCATCACTATCAGATGTTATACAGATGGGTACCACTGTACGCTTAAATATTTTTTCTTATGGTTGATAAACTTTTAGATTGGATTTCGTTATAGATCTTTTGATAGATGTTATATATATGAAGTGGACCTACCAATAACCAATTCCATATAGATAATTATGATGAGATGCTCTGTCGGCAAACAACCTAAATCAAATGCGAACTAACTTGATTTAGGAGGAGGGTTCTAGTGTCACAATTTTTTGGTGCCACAAATGCCACAACTACTCTTTTTCATTAATATTTTGAAATTTTTAAATCCAAATGGTTGATTTTGTTCAGTTTTACAAGCGATGCATTTCTATATAATTTTTATAAATTTTAGAGTTTATTTGATGTATGATCAAGTGGCCAATGAATGAACAAATGTTGTTAATTATAACAAATTAATTTTAATACATTCATGTATTAACCTCTTGATCACATAACAAATAAACTCCAAAATTTATAAAAATTACATAGAAATAAATCGCTTGTAAAATTGAACAAGATCAATGTTTTGGATTTGAAATTTTAATTTTTAAATTTTGAAATATTCATGAAAAAGAAAAATTGTGGCATTTATGTCGTTCTATTTATGTCTTGTTTTTGGATGTTTAACTTGAATTTATAAAGAGTGCACAAAAATGTTATTTCTGTTACAAATTAAATAAAAACAAAAAACAAGTTAGAAAAAACGTATAAAGAAAAATTTCATATATACCTTTAAGGAAATATCAATTCAATGACTTTTAATTCCTTCATAAATTTGAAGAGAGATCATGAACTGAAGATGAGTTAAAAGAAGAATTTTATAAATACACATCCAATAATTGATATAGTTATAACACCCCTTATAATTGCATTAATCAGAATCTACCTCATTTTCAAACCTTTTTACTTTCTCCAGTTCTCCATTCCAAGCTTCTGGAGCTCCGCCTTTTTTTTTCCTCAATTTCCAACTAACTAGGCTTCTACCTTTTTTTTTTTTTTTTTAACAATGTAGCAATTAAATAACAAAAACTGTATATGGATGGCATTAAATTTGGTATAGTTTAACAATTTAACTAAAAGTACTGTAGGCTAGCTCGACATGTCTAAAATTAATTAAGAACAAAGGTTAGCCGGTACTGTGTTTTATCATGTGATACTTTCGGTGCGCGAGAGTAACTGGGTCGTCCCATAAGCATATTACGGGTCGTTACATACACATTCATGGGTGTTGATCCGGGCAACACTCAACATAGTCGGCACAACATAATTTTTGTAAATTGCCGATGCTACCCTCGTATATATAACAATCTTCGTCTTTTTTTTTTCCTCGTTCTTTCTTTAAAAAAGTATAATTCCTTTTCAGGCGACATTTACCGGAGGACCTGCTGTTTTAATATTCTATTTGTCAACCAAAAATTAATATTTTACTTAGTTTTTGAATTATCTTTATTTCAAATATTCATATTTAAATAGTATATGAATGTAAAAAAAAGTATAAGCTTAGTTTTTTTTTCATCTGTAATTATCATGTCATGTAAGTGATATTCATTCTTATGATCTTTGAGAAAATAAAATGTTTAATATAACATAAAACAATGACACAAAAAAAAACTGGATAATTAAATCGAATATAAGTTTCTGCAATCGAAATTTATTATATTTTAGTATTTAGTATAGAAGCTCATTTGACGGATCAAATAAAGAAAGCTATTATGATAATATTAGAGAATTAAATATAATGGAATCTTTAATTGATAGATGATGGGGATATTTTTGTCCATTACACTTAATAGATGTTGTTCGGATCATTTTGATTGTTGCCCGGATCAACTTCCCACATTCATACACTGATAATCTGAAACTATCATCCATACATCAGCGAAAATAATAAAAAACATCCTACACGATGATTGTCTCAATCGGACGGCCCAATTAATTCCTGCGGAAAAAAAAGTGTGTTGTTCATAAGGAAAGTTATGGAGTATCAAGAAATTGTTAACCAGTTTCATAAATGATCTTACAAAAAAAATCACTTACTAATAAATTGTATGGGGTTCAAAAATAAAATTTCACATATGGGATTTAAATAGAGAGTACATATAATAAATTTAAATTTTATAAGTATAATTATTCATTTCAAATAACGTTATCTATAAAAAAAAAAAGATGACATTGACACTCTTTATTTGTATTGAACATGGATTCGACTGTATTGAACATTTTCAAAAGAAAAAAAAAATGCGTGAGAGATAATTCAGCCCCTCACCAATAACTCGTAGAGTAGATGGTATAGAGCTAGCTAGCAATAGTTGATTTTAAAAATTTTATCAATAAATACAATTTAGAAGGTAGAATTTTCTTTTGTAAGTTTGTTTAATGTACCAATATCCGAGGTGATAGAGAGAGATTCTTTTCTGGGGTGGCAAATCGGCCAGCTAACATGTTACATGATTTTTGCACTCATAGTCATAGAGGATCAGAAGAAGTCACATGGTGGGAAGTGGGGTAGGATAGGAAATGGAGGAAATAGAAAGGTTCCGTAAATGAAATTCCTAGAGATCAAGAGCAATCGGATTTCGTGCGGATTAAGTTAGGTTTCTAAAGATTCTTCGCAGCTCCCATATCTGTCCCACTGGTCCCATGCACTGTTCTTTCCTTTTTTTTAAAAGAAAAAAAAATTCAAGCCTGCAGACAACATCCACCGTTCTACTGTTTCATAAGATTGCTTACTGTTTGGATATTTTTGGCTTCAAATTGTCTACCTATTAAAACAAAATTTAATAGTTTAACATAGCTTCTAAAGATAAAGTTTAGATATATTAAAATTTATATATAATATAGAACAAAAATTAAAGTTAACATATGATTTTTTTTTAAAAAAATGAAGTCAATTAAGCTCTTCAACTTATTTCGAAATTAAATATCACAAAGGACCTCTAATTGGATTTTGAACCCACAACCTCTACTGAAGGTGCATTGTTCTTTGTCACTAGACCAAGAGCTAGTTATCAACATATGACCTTTTTAAGAAAAAAATTGTTCTTTTTTTCTTTTTCTTTATTTGAACGAGCAATTTTTTTTTCCAGACGAACTTTCGTATTTATTATTATTTCAAATTTTTTCATGCACTAAATTTGAATGAAAAATGACTGAAATTTGTGTATAAGTAGGATAACAATTTCTTGAAGTAAAAAAAAAAATCAATTCATGGACAAAACTCTAATAATGTACTTCTAGAGCTTTAATAGTCTGTGTACACTGTACAGAGTTTTATAAAAGACAAATTTGCTGACATCCTTTTTATGGAGTTGACAAGAAGAGAAAGGTCCCATTGTTTCCTAAAGTTTCTTATGGTCAGGTTACTACTATGCGGCTATGCCCCATTCCTCACCCACTAGTCAAAAAAGTTTCAAATTTTTTGTGAGAAAAATTAGCACAGTCATTGTGCCTGGCCCAAACGATAGGTAGAATAAAACCTATAATATTCATGAATCTTCGCTACAATGCATTATGTAATTTTATCAGACAATTACAGAAACGGAAAAACGTACAAGGCCATGATCAAAATATTTTTTTCCCACGGGATTTCATTTCAATTCAATTACCTTTCATAGGATTTCGTTGAATTTAATTTACATAAAAATTCCAACTAAATGACACCAAATCTGATCATTTTGATAAAAAAATTTTTCCAACGAAATGAAATTAAATCTGATGTTAAAAAAATGGAATTTTGATGAGGGCCTAACATTTAATAGTCGGTGGAATTCACATTTTTAATAATGTAATTATTGGTTATCAACAATATATAATCTCATCCATGTGATGATATCTGACTGCACTATATAATGTTGCGCATAGGATATTTGATCCTGTACAAATCATTATTTTATAATCATCATCCCAAATCAGCACCACCCTTGAACCATCCAGTCCAGACCAATATGTACAGAGAAAAATGGAGTGTCAAATTTACTTAATTTATACTCCAAAATGATCCGTGTTAAACTGTTGTTTAATCAATTAATTCCTGACTGAAGATCCATTAATTGGGTCTAAAATCTGTCGGTGTCAGAACTGGACACTCCATTGCTTGCTAAGTCTCAACGTAATAAACTGGAGAGGATGTTAACTGCGTAATAGGGTTGACGAGTGACGACCGAGTTCGATCTCCACCATTAGTTTATCTCTCCCTCTCAACCTTTCTCTTCTCTTTCCTTAATTTTAAATTATCAAAGCGATATATAATAATACAATAACAGCGATAATACTATACAAAATAGTGGGCCGTACCTTTTCTCGAGTACAGATTAGTGACTCATGAAAGCGACATCTGAAGAGACTTCCAAATCCCCTTCTATACCTCTCCTCTCTGAAAAGGAGAACTAGATACATAGATAGATAAAAAGAGTACGAGAGAAAGAAACAACCTCGCAACAAATCAGAAAACCCAACATCTATAAGAGACCTAGCTAGTTTACTGATGGAGGAAGCGAAAGGTCCGGCTGGATCTGACATGTCCGGAGAATCTTGGCCGTTCAATGGAGACAGTGGAGGGATCTCATCCCTTGACGAGCTGTGCTCCGGAAGGATCAGCGGCGGGATTGAGTGGAGCTTCCCGGCTGGATCGGGTGATTTCGAGCCGTTCGATCAACCCGAGAGCTCAGACACTGTGGCACTGGTGGATCCCAAGGTGGAGGCGCCTGACACGTCAGCGAGATCGGGAGAAGCCGTGTCGTCTAGCTCCAGCGATGAGAAGCCGCCTGAAACACCGTGAGTATACTCATTACTCATTAGTGAAGACGTAGTAGTAGTAGTATACTCTAGCTCTCTAGTCTTTAGTGGCAGAGTCGTAAATACGCGTAGTGTCTGGGGGTAATATCGGAAGTTTACATGAGAGATGAAAAGTTATTATAAAATTAGATGGTTATCGGAGAGGAAAAATTCTATACGCAAAACGCGTGAAAGAGATAGAAAAGTGTGATGCCTGTAGGGCTTGAAAATGCCAAAAAATAAAAAAGAAAATGAAAAAGCGCGTGTGAGAAGGGTAGTTTGGTAAATTTGAGGTGCAGTTTTCGCCATCGTTACGGCGGGAATTCCGTGTTGATAAACATCGATCATTGCCCCAGAATTACGCGGTTTGATTTATTTATTTTTCGTTTTTAATTTTACTTTTTGTTTTTTGTTTGTTTGTTTTTTATTTTTATTTTTTATTGGGTTGATACGCAGGGGAGGGGAAAAATAAAATTTTTTCTTTATTGCCACCACTGCCCACGTCTTCTACTATGAGTCATTACTCATTTCTCATTAGTGCATGTTGAACTTTCTATATCCCAACGCACTCATATTTTATCATTTTTCTTTCAAGTATGGAGCTAGTGCACTGATTCAAGTGTAAATGGATGCCTTTGCTCTCATATCTTTTCATTTTGTTAGCATTTTTTATATGGAGAAAAACATATAATTTGGTTTAGATGAAAAACCTAATAAAACATGGTCTTAAAGAAGTTTCTTGGAAACCTGAATCTCGGAAGTATGAAGCTGCTTCAAATCTTTGGCATGTGGCTTGTACTGATCTTTAATTTAAACTTGGCTTGTACTGATCTTTAATTTAAACTATCTTCATTTAATCATTTTATCCATTTGTTATTTGTTCACATGTTAATCACTGCAGATTCTTTGGGAACACAGAAATTTAAGATATTATGATTGGAATCTTCTTTTCTTCTATTTTGACACGTAACTATTCAGTATTTAATTTGCGGTGATACACATGTTATATAATTTTTTTTCTGTTAACATACTATTAAAACTTGTATGCTTTCCACTCCATTTCTGTTTACTGTCATGGTATGGTGCAATTTGTTGCTAAGTATATTTACAAGCATTATTGTGCTGTCGTAGGTACTGACATATACATTATCATGCTCTAGTATATGTTGGTCTTTGAATGGTATTAATTGGATTCTTTTTGCCTTTACTTCTACTTTCTTAACTGATGGTGCATTTTTTTTAAATAGTAAGAGTGTCAAGAAGGGTCAAAAGAGAACAAGGCAACCAAGATTTGCATTCATGACGAAAAGCGAAATAGACCATCTAGAAGATGGTTATAGATGGAGGAAATACGGCCAGAAAGCTGTGAAAAATAGCCCATTTCCAAGGTTATTATTTTATCTTTCTTCTTCTTGTATATTCTTTCGGTGTCATTTGCTTCCTTTGTTAGATTTAGATACCCAAATTCGGTGCAAAAACTCTTTCGCAATATTTTTCTTTTGGCAATCGTTTTTCTTAATTTCATATCTTTTTACTTGTTACTTGTGTGGAAGTACCACATATTTTGTTTGTTTGCCGGCTAATGAAGTGCTTTCTCTTGTTTTTTTTTTCATTTTTAGTGCACCGTCAAAATAATGTTGACTATGACTATAACTACATATATAACATTTTTCTAAACTTTTCTCTATTTTCAATAAAAAAAATCTGGTATACGTGTTTCCTTTGGGGAAAATTAAATGCTGATCACTCTCTGTTTCATAAGATTAAATTTTTGTCCTGAATTTCAACAATTAATGAAGAATCTTATTTGTTAGAGATTGTGATTAATGTTGATTAAACTTGCTGATACCTCACTAGCTAGTTTTACAAAAGAACTATAATCATGAAGCATGCAATTTCTTGCTTGCTCATGACGATCCAACTTGAAAAGTATAACCTATTTATTTTTAGGCTGGTTGAGAGTGTTTATATTTCGTTAGAACATATGTAACTCACAAGAGGAAATTTTAATTAGGAAAAAAAATATTCATTAGGAACTCATTACTGCAACAAGATTCCAACAATCACAATCAACACATGTGGCATAATTGTGTGCATTCTAGTTATATATGTAAAGAAAATCTTTCAAAAAACAATATAGAATTAAACATCAACAACAATAGTTAATGCTATTATCACTGGGTATCATTGATCACGACTTTTGCAAACATAAAGAGCCTTATAAAACTTTGAGAGCGCAAAAGATAGAACGAGGTTTGAACAAGGGCGTGGATATCAAACTGTAGATTCTCTTGTGCATATAAAATAAAAAAAGGAAAACATTATAAACAAGATGAAATGCTTTAGTCTTCAATTATAAATTACAAAAGGACAATAATAAGGTGCTACATCAATATAGTGAGTTTCTTCCAAAATAAATAAAATACCAATTATAAATAAGAAAGTAAGCAAACATTTTGCCACGTCGTAAATTAATTAAATAAACGAAATGAGTATATATAAGTGAACTTTACTATTGCACCACTGTTCTCCTCGAGTAATATCTCATCAAAATTTGTTTTGTTTTGCGTAATTCCTCTCTAAATTTTAAATCTATTTGGTGAATCTTTTTTTTCATGTAAACTTTATGTAAATAATACTTAAGCAAGGCTAGAATCGAATGTATTGGACGGATCCGTGCTCGTGTTTTATTTTTGAGTATCAAACGATTGAACAAAACCATTTAGTGTGATCTCTATATTTGAATTAATATGAAATCAATTTTTATATTTTTCTAAATTTCTTTACTATTTTTTCTGATTTCTAGAAAATTATTATTTTAAATATTTAAATTTTTAGATCGAGGATTTTTCAAAAATCTGAAAAAAAATAGTAAAAGCATTCATGAAAATATAAAATTTGGTTCCATACAAGCTAGACTTCAAAATAAAAATCACATTGAACAGTTGAATCAGTCGTTTGAAACTCCAAATTTAAGAATGACCGCATTAGATGGATCTTATCCGTTCAATATATTGTACTTTAACTTGCTCTAAATATTTCATTTTAATTAAGTTTTTGTTGGTTTGGCGGTTTCCAATTGATCTGCAAGGAAAAAGAGCATCCCATTACAATGTTGAATTAAGTAATTTCATTACAATGTTAAATTAAAATAAAATGCATCTCATTATAATGTTAAATTAACTAATCTCAAGAGTATATCAAAAAGAAAAGAAAAATTGCTTTTACCCTAAAGCATCAAATGAGTCATTGGAAACTGGTTCTTCTGATGTAAAAAAAAACCCTCTTTTGATGCAATTCCTAGTATATGGACTTTTCCACCCATTGCTATGGCATATAAATTGCTCCCTTTTAGTCTTTCTGGAAATGTTTACTAGTATACCATATTCCTCATGGTCATGGATGCAAAATAAACTTGCTTATAGATCTTTTGATTCCTTTCAATGCAGGAGCTACTACAGATGCACAAACAGCAAGTGCACAGTGAAAAAACGTGTCGAGAGATCCTCACAAGACCCGTCGATAGTTATAACAACATACGAGGGGCAGCACTGCCACCACACTGTCACATTCCCACGTGCCAACATGAACTCAGGCATCACTCCATTCCATAGCGCAACAGCATTGGCCGAACGGATTGCATTAGCCACACCTCAACTTTATCTGCCTACTGCCAATTTGCACCTTCCCTCTAACAGTAACAGGAGTAACAGTAATACCGATAGCTCTTCGATTACTGTGTCCGCAGCAGCATCACTGCCAGCTCAGGTTGGAGCTATTCTGAGAGGTGAGCAGATGGCGGCTTCAGTGAGTAATATGGAGAAGTCGGAAGAGTCGTTGCATGAGAAAAGGGCTCTGAGCCAGGTCGATGAGGGTTTGTTAGGAGATATTGTGCCTCCTGCTATGAGGAAAGGATGACACTGCAGGTACTCACTCTCTCTCTAAATAATAATGTTAGGGTTTGTATGAAAAGTTAAAATGTCACATTTACTAGGATGTATATTTACAATTATGGTGAAACAGTGCAAGGCTGGATGATTAAGTAGGTGCATAAATTAAGGGTATATACATTTACTAGGATGTATATTTTCTAGGGTGCCCAACCTGTAAGATTATCAACCACACGATCTGATCGAACTGTCTGCTGTCATATACGCATGGTCCTAAAGTTATCCATACTAGCAGATAATATCTCCGTTTGGATGGATGCAGGAATAACGAAATAATTTCTTTTTATTTTCAAATTTATTATAAACAATTCAAACTCTTCACAAAATTACACGCTTCCCAATACTTCTTCCCTTAATCTTCTTATTCCCACACCATCCTTTATTTTTTTTAATGGTTATATATATTATGCATCTCTTCATTCCTTTTCAAAGGAAGGACATATATATTTATCCATTTATTGTATGAAATGGAGAAGATTTATAAAAGACAGTCTTGAATATATAATCCAGTACGCGGTTTCTTGTGCCTTCTTTCTTTTGAATGGAACCTGCCAGTTTTTAAAGTTATCAAGGTATATCAAATATTCAATGCACCGACAGATCCATTCTTGTCTTATTTTCTACCGAAAAAGGCAGAAATAGACTAGCAATACTGCATGCATAACTGCATATGCTTAAGAATCTTTCAATCAGTTCTGATAAGCGAAACTTCAACCACACATTTTTTTTTTGGGGGGCGGGGGTGTCCTATATATGTGTCAGATTAATTGAATTTGCTATTTCTGTAATTGTGAATTTCTAATATCACAAATTTTTGCGTACAATATTATTTTTATTTCCTACTTTTATAAAGCAGTTATATTTTTAAAGAAATATAAGTTGGTGCAGAAATATTAATATACCGAAACTACATAAAATATTGTGCTTTCTATTAACTGCTACAAACATACATGTTAAAACATATATATATATATAGAGGATTGCTAAAATACTATGCATAGCACGAATGCCTTCGTGCTACGGATTCGTTCTTGCCTTTCATGCTTCAAACAACCGATCCAAACCAAATTTTACATTTTTTTCATATTTTTGAAAATCGCTGTTGTTGAAGGGTCCAGAATTTATTAGATTAAGTATTTTAAAAAATCTGAGAAAAATAGTAAAAAAATTTAAAAAATGTAAAATTTGGTTTCTAATGAGATTTCAATATGAAGAAGATAATGAACGGTTTGGATCGATTGTTTGAAGCATAAAATTAAAGAACGAATCCGTAGCACGAATGTCATCCGTGCTATGCATAGCATTTTAGCAATCCTCTCTCTCTCTCTCTCTCTATATATATATATATATATATATATATATATATATATATATATATATTCTAAATACTATATTATCAAAGAAAAATGTGATTATCGATATGAAAAATTATTTAGCTATTTCTGTGCAGGTAATTCTCTGAAGAGGATAGCTGGATAGGTGATTGCTTCGCACATTCTGGTTTGCATTGACTTCTAGTCTTCTAGATTATATTGTAGTACATGTATCTTGCATTAGGCGTTTATATATTTTGCTTCAGGCTCTAATTAAGGCAGATTTTTAATGCCGTTTAGCCCACTGGGGCACATCATTTCTTATTTTCTTGTACTAGTTCCCTTAGAATTTGATTATGGGACTGGAGATAGATATGTATATGGGACAAAATTGCTATTAATTGGTACCGTTAAATCATTAGGCTTTCTATTTTTTGCGGCATTCTGATTAGAATTTATATTTCGTTAATTAATGCTGTTAAATCATTACGCTTTCTTCTCGAGGGTTCGCGTGACGAGCGTCTTGAGCTCCATCATCTCCCTCGCATAGTCGTCCACTCTCTCTCTTGATTTTTCTCTCTAGTGAGAGAAGTGGAAGATAGGGGCCAAACTCCTATTTTCATTCAAAAGAAAATAAAATCATTAGGATTTCTCAACTTTACGTGCGTAGCGTTTTGATAGAAATTTTCCATTCAAATTAAATAGACCTTTATTTATTTTTTTTTTGTTCATATTGCTTAAATATTCATTGTCATTTTGCCTGCTTAACACAGCTGAGTTTTGAAAAATGCTTTGTTCGCGAGGGGCAATGTTACTTATCCACTCAATAAAAATGTATCATCTCATCATCTGCAACAAAGAGAGGAGCTATAGCCTTTTAAATTTTTTCAATAAAATAAAAATATCTAATTGAATATTTTGGAATTGAAAAATTAGAATTTTAAAAATAGAAAAGAGGTTATTATCATCTGCATCTCGAATATTGTTTTCACCTTCGAGTTGAGCGAGGCACAAACAGTTTTTGAGTCCTCCAAATTCACGGAACTCAAATATTGTGCGAGTCTTTCATTTTTACTGATCACACTTACATGCTAAAAATATATTACGTATGAAATAGCTGACCAAGAAAATGATCTTTCTAGAAAGTATAAAAATTTATTATACGGAGTTATAATATCCAGCGTCTTTTTCTTTATTACTGATCACTGTAAATTGTTTTTCCGCTTCTTTTTCTTTATTTTGTATGTACCAATTTTTACTGGTTCAATGAAATTGTAGGAAGACCATCGTCTACCTACCTTCAAAAAAAAAATATCCAGCGTCATAGATTATGTTAGCATAACATAGTAATTTATTGACAAAACAATTAACATGATTTAGTTTTTTTTTAAATAATGTAAGAGCTTTAATAATATTGTTCGAAATTCAGTATCACAGATCATTTTGGTGTCTTAAATTTTCATATTTTCTTTTGTTTTAATTTACCTTTATTCGAAGTACCATAGGCCGGGTCTAATTGGGCCAGGCCTATACATGCCAACGCCACTAGATAGTGGTTCCCTCCGAAAAAAAATTATAACTACCGTTACTGTTCACTCGAATTTTGATAATAACAGTTAAAAATTTAATATTTTAAAAATAACGTCACTGGATCGTCATCTGAATTGACGAAATCGCAAAATCCTTGGATCATCATTTGGTTGGATCTTCAATTGGATTGACGATCAATGATATGGACAGATAGAAATGTTAAAGGAAACGTTTATTTGTATGTTTTAATAATCAAAACATATGTATGAATCATTTATTGAAGGAAACGTTTCAGAGCACCAGCTCTTAAACCCTTGTTTTGATCAGTTGAATATTATTTTGTATTTTCAATACATTAAAGTTAATGAATTTATCGACACATTTTTACATTTTACTTTTTAAGTACCTAAACATTAATAATAAGAAGAGATCATTTAATTATTTTCTATATTCTTAATACATTATAGCCTAGTTCCATTATCCGGAGTTTTTTTTTTGTTTCAATAACAATTATTTAACTAAATAATTTTGATAATCATAAGATAATAAAGTTTATAGTTTAAATATAATATTACCGACATGGTCTATTACGAAACTAATATAGTTAAAAAATATATAATAAAGTATGTTCATCAAAAGACAAAAAAACCTAAAAGTAACTAAAGCAAAACTAACATCGTGCGCGTGACTCTTTCACATGTTAAAACTTAAAAATGAAGCAGATGTGATATATTCGTGTTCGAGACATTTGTCAATCAAAACATAACATTTAGTCATTTATTTTGGATAAGAATTTATTGGAAACAAATTATCTTTATATATTTTAAACAATGTATTTCAAATTTAGTTAAAATTATTTTAGAATTTTGGGTGACACCTGAGTAAATGAATGAACTTTGCTATTAGTTGACACGTTTTTCTTTAGATAGAACTCGAAAAGGGGGGAAAAATAAAAAGTACTTAGAAACATTTTCTATTTTTATATGATCAGGAATTTGTCTACCCTCTCAAACAACTCCCTGATAGTACGATGCGTAGTAAATATTTTTCAACAATATTTTCACATTATAGATTTAATTTCGGATATATTATATATAATTAATTAATATTTAACAGATCAATGATTTAATTTTACAGGTTTTTTTTTGGGTGAATGACCCCACAAATCTATAGTGGGACCAAAACATTAAAAGATGCCACATTTAAACATGCACTGGACGATGTGCGGACAAATAAATAACATTTTATTTGCTCTTAAACCCTTGTGTTGATCAGACGTTTCTGGTGCTCTGAAACGTTTGCTCTATCTGTCCATAGCGGCAGAAATTGAAAAAAACAACTTGGAATGTTTGATCGTCAATTGGAATGACGGATTACGATCTAAAGATTTTTTTCGATTTCGTCAATCCGGATGACGATCCAACGACGTTATTTTTAAAATTTCGAATTTTTAACTGTTATTATCGAAATTTGAGTGAACAATAACGTTAGTTATAATTTTTCCGGAATTCCCTCTTCTTTGCTAGTTTCGTAAAATTTACCTTTTTCGTTAGTTTAATTTTCTGTAAAAAAAAATATCTTAGAAATTTGTTAATGTATGGTTCAAAATTTTTGTTTGGTGAGAAGATATCTCTACTACTTATAAAGCACCCTTAGCAAGGTCAGTATTTTTCACACAAAGGGGTCCAAATAATTTTGTTAGCATCATTATAAACCGTTGATCAATATGATGTACGGTTTGGATCGCTATTTATAGAAAGGAGTCGACTCTATGCACAAATAAGTCAAAGTCGCTGGACGGTAGCGCTGTATTTTGCGCGTATTTTGCGCAGCTAAACATACTGAGTTCGATTCTAGCTCACGCTTTTTAAATTTTTATTCTCGCTCACGCCTTCCTTTCCTAGCTTTGCTAGCGCCGCCCCCAATCTTTTATTTTGTCCTTTCTTCGACTCTGCCTGAAATTCTTCGTCTCCCAAACCTGGCACCACTACTCGAACGTAGCTTCTTTGCCCCAAACTCTGCCGGCCATTGAGTCTTTGGGCGGAGCACGATCCATACGGCAGCCAGTCTCCTCCTAAGCTATCATCAGAGCAACTGAAGTAGCGAAAGGACAAAAGGAGGCCCTTTGATTTTTGAGAAGAAGGGTAACCCCACTACCCCAGATTTGCTCCTCTCGCACTGAGGTTGTGTGCTTCCCCTCCTCCTACCCTATCCTATCTCGGCCAGAAAGGAAGAATCAAACCTAGGATTTTTTTCTCCTAGGTTGCGCTACACCCCTCCTCCAGATCGAAGCCTGAATTGGAAAGAGGTAATCCTAGGGTTACTGCATCTATTTTGAAATTTCGCAAATAAAATTCAAATTTCATTTGCTGCTCATTCTTTCTTTCCTAATTATTGGCAGGAATTTGGATTTCGTGTTTGCCGCTCTCCATTCTTCTCTCTATATAAACTAGCGATCAGATGGGGAAGCCGAGAAGGTACACACCATTTTTTATTTCAGGTTAGCAATGTAAATCTTATTTGTTTGCCAGTCTCTCATAGTAGATCTGAATATAGTTATTAAAACGAATCATATCTGTTTGTTGATTTCAGGTTATCCATCACACCGGTTTGGTTTACTACTCTATCAAGAAATTGGTGTATTGAGGTACTACTTCCTGTTCTATTAACTAGGTTTTATATTCGAATTTGTTCATTGGTTTTTGTTTTGATTGAAAAATTGATATATCATTGTTCTCTGTTTGGTTTTTTTCCTATTTTCTATTTTCAGCTGACTTTACTGGTATGCACCACCAAGTGCAAGCACATATTGGACATTTAGAAAAACTTCATATTGTGCTTGTTATTTAAAAAAGGAATTTAAAAAAGAAAAGGACATGCAGTCTTCTTTTAATTTTTATTACTTCATGTGTCATATCAGTAGAATACAGTGTATGGATATAATAAGAATTGTATAGATTCCTCCCTATTTAATCCCATGTCTGAACAATTCTTCTTGCACTGGATCGGGTGACCGATTGTATATATTTTCCCTTGAGCAATAAGCAATAAAGTATTTCCTTTTCACTATTTCTTTTTTTATTTGTTTTCAGGAGGAAAGAACTGTTGTTGCTCTACAATACACGTTGTCGGATAGATTTTATGGCATAACTCACGATTTATTTTTTATCTTCTCTGATGCTCTTTGTTTGGATCAGAATTTCAGGCGTTTTTTTATTACAATCATTTTCTTACCTTTCTTCAGCTCCAAGGTCTGTGAATACTTTTCCCTGTTCATTTGTTCTTTTTTTTTAATTTTTTTTTCTCATCAATTAATCTGAGTTCAAAGAAATATAGTGGTTTACAATTACTGGTACACATGACGGTAGTCTTTAAGTAGATGTATTAGTGTAGCGGCTAGCAAGAGTTGGATCATTTTTTGGTTGTATTTAGTGTATCAATGAACACTTGTTCATACTATTTCTTTTCTAAATGGTCATAGGTGCCTTCTTCTTGAAGGTGCTGGTTTATAAACAACAATCAGGTATTAGTATTAAACTAACCGTGGCTTTTAATTAGACCCTTTAGCAATAAGTTGAAAAATGCAATTGTGTTTGGATCTGAATATTTCTATCTAATTCATAGGTTTTCCTTTAGCATTTTCAGAAGTCAAGAACTGTTGTGTTGCAATACCAACAAAGTTAACTCAGTTCATTTTATTGATGTTATAGAACGTGACACTGAAGTTCTAAGGTATAAATGGATATTTAATATTCAAGAAGTAGAGTATTCTGAAGAACCTGGTCACTTGTACCATATCAAGTACCGTGTTGCTGGTGGTACAAAGTAATTATTATTTCCCTTCTTCTCCACTTTATTAATCTTCTGTGATTATTCTTGTGAGATGAAAAAAATGAATGCTCAATTTTTTTTTATTGAACATAAATTGTGAAGATTATTTTTTTGAAATCACAGAGAGGACTTCTTGACAATAGCAACAACACGTCCAGAGACATTATTTGCTGACACAGCAATAGCCGTGCATCCTGAGGTATTAGTTTCTGTTTATGGTTTTACTTGCAAATTACAAGAATAAGATGCTGAAAGTAGTATAATGCTGTTGTATTTTTCTAATTCAAAAAAGTCACCAACGAGGCTATGACATTTAGTGTCCTATGGAAGCATTCTACCATACCAACACCCCCAACACCCTCAACCTCATTTTCAACCTCACCTTTAACATTTTCTTTCCAACAACAAAGGATACTTATGAAGAGGAAATCCAATAAAAAAAATCATAATTACAATTTTGATTATGTCATGATTACTAAATGAAAATGCTATTTTCTATACTACTTATTAAAGCACCCTCAGAAAGGTCATAATTTTCTAACAACTAGGGGTGGAAACATGTGTTAACATCAATTATAAACCATTGATATGTACAATTTGATATGATGGACGATTTAGATTTGTATTTCTAACAAAGTCAGATTTTTGGTCTGAAAGTGGCTTGTCGCTGGTCTCTGGGATGAGAAATTTTTTTTCTTTTCGTGCACATGGGCGTTCGATTCTCCCAAATGAACATATTATCCTTTTTTTTGTTGTCCTCCGAAAATTCACAAAAATGAAAACTTCCCCCGCCCTCTCCTCTCTACCTCATTTTCATGTATTGAGTTATACTCAGAGCTTTACTATAAAACATTTTAACAGCGATACACTTCATTGCTTTTCTTTTCATTCCTGAATCCCAAACAAATTTACATAACCATCTTATTCACTTTGGTCCCTGTCATTCTTGTATATTTTTTTATTAAACAAATATGTCATTCTTCTCTAATTTCCACTATTTGTCATGCTTCAAATGTGATTCTTATTTGAAATTCACCTTTCAGGTCGGTTCTACAAGGCTCAGGTTGTACTTGGGTCTTTGAAAACCATTAATTGTCAAATATCAACGCACCATTGAGGTCAATTTCCCCTTTGTCTTTTCACACAATTCTAATCAGCTTCCAGGTCTTACTTAATCACCATTTTATACAACCTTTATTTTAGATATCTTTGTTCTTTATCTTCCCCTCTTCTTTTTTTTTTTTAATCATCTTTTCCATGAATGTTATTATTATATGTCTTTTAATCTGGTCACTTTTGAAAGCTTAGAGCTGGTACAGATATGACTGTCATACAGTATGCAAGTTTTGTCCTTTCATTAATGCTGGGTAACATGAACTAGAGTTAATGACACCATATTTCAAGGGACATGACTTCATGATTCTCCTTCATTTTTTGAGAGCAGCTAAGCTGTATAGACTTGACTTACAATAAGGTATACCATACTTAGGGGTTCATCATTTTGTACCAGTAACCACATAAAACTTTACTTACCATCAGATTGTCACCATGGGTTGGGTATATATTACTAAATAGTACAATTCAAGACTTGAAGGACACAACAATTCTTATTTCAACACTATACTTGTTCGAGAAAAGTAAGATAAGGCAGTACCAAAACTCTAAAACATATGAACTTACTACATTACTTATCTTGATAAAACATTATTTTGAACCACAGTTTGAGAATGCAATTATTTTAAACAGAAACTCTTTATATTTATTCATTTACTAGATGAAACTGAAACCTTTATTCTAAGGAAGTGAATTTCAAGAAATTAACCTCTAATTTGTTTATTTATTTATTTTTTTTTTTACCAAAATGAAGAAAGGGTCTGTTCACTATATTTTCTTTACTAGAAGGGAAGAGAGATCCAAAATGCAAACAACCTAAGTAGAGGCAGATTTGTTTAGAGAGGACTCCTACATGCACTTTTAAATATACTTTTAACATTCATACCTTTATGCAAACTTAAGTTCTTCATTTTTTTAGCTAAAAAACTTTTATTTTAAGTCCTAAGATTAACCATTTTTTTTATTTCAAGACACATGAAACTTAACTTAATGAATTTAAAAGTTGTGCACACGCTGAATTCAACTAAGACACAATACCAACTAAACATACCTTGAACAAGGATAGAGGCCAGGAGCTAGCATGGCGCGCCCATGGGGGTGGAATCTAGGTCACACTCCCCATAGAACCAGCTGCTCCTAAGATAGGAACACAAACACAATGAGGAAGACACTAATCGTGAGAACTCTTTTTCTAATGAAAATTACTTTCTACATGCATGACTTCTTAGAGGCACAATTGGTATTCATGAGTGCGGAATCTATGTCACGCTCCTCATTAGCACCAGTGCAGCCCCAAATGAGTGCGGAATCTATGTCACGCTCCTTCATTCACTTGGTGATCTCTACTGTTTAATTTACCTTCGAATCGCTTTCTGACACTTGGCATTGGCAAATTATTGATAAAACAGTTGCTTGGCATCCTACTTCATTCACTTGCCATGCTGGATCAGTATGACAGCTGGGTCCCTATGCATTTGGTGGGATAAGGTCATGCCTCACTGTTTTTTACTTGGTATTCTTTGGAGAGGAGGCAAACTTTGGCGCCAGAATGTGGAGGGCACAGGTGGCACCCATCCATGTATACAAAGGCAGTGAATGGCTTAGATAGCCTTGTGGAGGGATCAAATTCTGGGTTTATAACTGTAGCTATGTTTAATAGGGTCAGCAGAGCCTTTTCCCTTCTCCATTTGCCTCACACACTCCGAGTTCCCAGATCACAGCGTGGTGGTGAAGTGTGATAATATTTTTCTCTCAATTTTTTGTAGTGAGATTTTCTTGTTGTTTGGGCTACCTGATAGCTGTTCATATTCCTTTAATTATTTTTCAGGTAATAGAACCACTTGTGAGTAAGCAATGGTTTGTTACAATGGAGCCATTGGCTGAGAAGGCTTTAAGTGCGGTTACAAAAGGGCAACTTACCATACTTCCTGATAGGTTTGAGAAGGTAAAATTTGCATGTGAATGTAAAAAGAAGGTAAAAAAATGTAAGTCTGCACCGTGAACTCATCATGGTACTGATATGTAAGCAAACATATAAATCATTACAAGGATTATATGTAAGCTATTACATGATTATACTCTTACCTGATTGCTTAATGATTTATCAGGTTAAAAGAACCTTTTGTTGCCATTATTCATTTGTGAGTTATGCTTAGAATGAAATCATCTTTATTATTAAAGAGAATATGTTATTTTAATTAATTTTTCTGACTTGCTTGAATTTGTTCTTTTATTTAACTTTTATTTTACTTCACCTAATTTAATCCTCATTCTTTTACTGTAGATATACAATCACTGGTTGACTAATATCAAAGATTGGTGCATAAGCAGACAACTGTGGTGGGGACACAGGATACCAGTCTGGTATATTGAAGGCAAGGATTGTGAAGAGCACTATATAGTTGCTAGGGATGAACGAGAAGCTCTTGAAAAGGCTAAGGAAAAATATGGGAAATCAGTTGAAATATATCAAGATCCTGATGTGCTTGATACATGGTATTCGAGGTTTAGTTTTCATTGTGGAGTTTTTTCACTTATTTTTATTGGGCATGTCTGAGAGGAATAATTCTACTATAGTCTATTTATCGCCTTTTTCTGAGGTAAAGGTTTGTCATGAGACACATCCATAGTCACCTGGACAAAAGGCTATGAGCCCACTACTATACCAGTGTAAATTGATTTATTTTTTTTCACATTATAACACAAATGTGTTCATTGTTTGATGTTGTATAATGAATTAAGTAAATGTTTTTTTACTAATAGTATCTCACAAAAAATTAAAATTTTATTTCTGATAATAAAAGTCTTTATTAGATTATGTGTAGCGCAATTCTTTAAGAACCAAAAAAGTTCACATAAAAAGAATATGTACTAAAAGACTAATTTTTAAAACAAAATTGTCCGCACATTGAGCGGGCATTGCTGCTAGTATATTTATAAAAAAACGAATGTTAACAACGAAGATATAGGTTTTCTTATTTTCAGTTGGAAAGCTAAGAAAAGTACATCTGTAAATTACTAAAGACAGAAATGCCATTTGACAAACAATTTTAGATACATATTTTTCAAAAAGTCTAAGCCTTTTATTCCAAACAAATTGGGGTAGGCTAGAAATGACACTCCGACCCTGGTCATTTCTTGTATATATGGTTGAGTTTTTACGCTGGCTCGCCAAGCCTATCGCAAGCATGCGGGCTTGAATTCTGAATCTCTTAGAAGAGAACCAAGTGCTCTTACCAACTAAGCTACTAGACCACATGCTAGACCATATTTTTCAAAAAACTAAAATTGTCCCAGTGTTGTTCCAGCAATAAAATGTGTTGTGTGACTGGAGATGGCGCCATGTTACTGTTGGCCGGAGGAAGTTGGCTCTGTAAGTGTATTTAACTATTTATAGATCATTGAGGTTATTGTTTTTTTCTCAGATGACTTTCAAAAGTTTTGTTTTATCTAGAGGCTTAAAAACATTAAAAATCAGCCAGAATCATTGATTTGTTTTATCTAAATGTTGTCAATCAGGGGAGATGGATGAGTTACAGAATTTGTAATTGAGTTCCATTATCAAATTTTCTTGTGTTGAGCAGTAAAGATCAGTTGAAATGTAACATTCATCATGTGAAAATTTTTCAGCCAGAATAATTGCATTTTCGATAGTCAGACATTTGCGTGCTTTTAAATGCCAGTTCTGGTACTATACTGGGTTTTTGCATGTGCTGTTTCGGACTGTTCGGTATCAGCATGGAGCATCCACAATTTCAAAAATTAAGCGCTTGGTGAAGGTTGCGAGTATTGGATACTAATTCATGGAAATTTATTGATATTATATTTTACTGCTATTTTGACATCATAAGAATAAGAGGAGACAAATTACATGGAAATAAAATTAAAAAGGGTCCATGTGCATGTAACTTGCAGTATATTACAATAGACCCAAATAAATACAACAATTGACGGTCTAAACGCTTAAAAGGACAAACACACAGATCATCATTCTATCAAGAAATCGATAGTTAAAAAAGAAAAACAAAATGAAAGAATTTCTTTTTACACCAAACTCTGATAAATTATGCTACTGCTGGCATGTCTAATAGCCAAGGGTCAAGTGGCCTACCGATAGAGTACACAATGAACCCGATCTCTCTAAGCTTCACCGGATCAACCATGTTGCGACCATCAAACATAAATGCTGGCTTTTGCATACCATCGTAGATCTTCTTGTAGTCGAGGTCCTTGAACTCATCCCACTCGGTCAAGATGCACACACCATGTGCCCCCTTGGTCGCTTCGTATGGGTCCCACATCACAGTGACCTGCTTTCTAGCAGTGGGGCTCATTGGCTGCTGTGGGACTTGGTTGTCCCAATCCAACTTGTTTGTGGCAAGGTCATATTGGATTTGATCCTCAGTAACTTTCGGGTCATAGATGCTTATATTGGCTTTTTCCCTTAACAGACCCTGAGAGACAAAAATTGATGCCGATTCTCTGGTATCAGCAGTATCTTTTTTAAATGCAAACCCCAAAATGGCGATCTTTTTCCCTGATACTGTGTTAAACATGGAGGAAATAACACGGTTCAAAAACCGTCTTTTCTGATAATCATTGATCTTAATTACCTGCTTCCAATAATTCGCCACCTCAGGAAGACCGTTGCATTCGCAGATATAAACCAAATTAAGTATATCCTTTTGAAAGCATGACCCACCAAACCCGACACTTGAATTCAAGAACTTTGGGCCAATCCTTGAATCCATGCCAATTGCATATGCCACCTCAGATACACTTGCTCCTGTGGCCTCGCACAATGCTGACATGGCATTTATGGAGGAGACACGCTGAGCTTGAAAAGCATTTGATGCAAGCTTAGACAACTCTGCCGACCAGAGATTTGTTGTTATGATCAAATCATCAGGGACCCACCGCGCATAAATATCCTTCAGTGTCTGAACAGCCTTCTGTCCTTCCGGTTTTTCCCTTCCACCAATTAGCACTCTTTCAGGATATAATAAATCCTCGATCGCTGTTCCTTCAGAAAGGAACTCAGGATTGGATAGGACTTGGTATTTTACGCCGTTATTATTGTGATTTAGTATCTTTTCAATTGCCTCTGCAGTTTTTACAGGTACTGTAGATTTTTCAACCACAATCTTGTCAGAGTTGGACACATCAGCAATCATGCGAGCTGCTTTCTCCCAGAAGGTGAGATCAGCGGCCTTTCCTGTAGTACATGGTTCATAGTAGATTTCAATCAAATTACAGAGGACATTGTCTTGTTGAGCAATTAAAGAGACCATACATGAAATTTCTATTTTAGGATAATGAATTAGGTTAACACAACAAAAGGAGTTAACATATTTACCAGCACCAAGGCCACTAGTCTTGGTTGGTGTGTTTACTGAGAGGAAGAGGATTTCAGCATCTGCCACATGTTTCTCAATGTCAGTACTGAAAAAGAGATTGCGACCTCGGCAAGCCTTCACCACATCATCCAGACCGGGCTCATAGATTGGAAGCTTGTCGCTGTTCCACGCATCAATTCGAGAAGCACAGATGTCAACCACTACAACCTCTAATTCCGGGCATTTCAGAGCTATGACTGCCATTGTGGGTCCACCCACATATCCGGCACCGATGCAGCAGATCTTCACCATTTTACTTGGGCTCTGAATTGACCTGATCAAGACAGAACAAGTTAGGTAAACTTTATAGAAAAGGACACTATGATAAAATGGATTCTGATCAGAGAATTCAGAAAAAGAAAAGGTGCAATTATGCCTTCTGAATTAAATATTTACACAGATTTTAAAAAGAATTTGGCAATTCATTGACTATGCATAGTTTTTCTTTTCTTTTGAATTACTTAAAAAGGGTATCAAAACAATAAAATTACCTGATAAATTGGTGAGATCGATAACAGATTGAAGCTTTTTGTTATCACAGAGAGGGAGAGAGAGCCAGTCAAAGATGTCTAGTTGATAGAAACCATATGGCAACAGAGTGGCATTTAAATACTAAGAGTACGGAAAGATGGAAGCAACAAACCTATTGTTGAAATACTAGAGTGGCATTTTAAATACAGAGTGTTTCATTTATTGCTAAATTGGTACAGAGTCATTAATTCTATTGTTGATGTTATTGAGAGACAGCAATATGCTACTGTTCACGTTATTTTATTCGATAAGAAATCAGTAATTAAAACCGCTACAAGAAAGAGAGCTTCAAAAAAGAAAAAGAAAAAGAAAAAAAAATACTAGTCTGCGGATTAGTTGCACCATCAATTTTGGTTGTTAGATTTTAAAGAAAGCAGAAAATCCATAAAGTCAGAATGGAAGCATAGAATAAGTTGGATGATAAACATTGTTTCATGATTAATTTTATGCCATAAGAATCTCTTAACTGTAACAAATCCGGAGTAGAAGCATGTAGTCTAATCTGAAGTGTATTAGATCAAATTTCAAGAGTCAGGGATTCAAGTATCGAATGTGTTTAATTTTTTTTTTAAAAAAGGATGGATTTAACCTTCTCTTTGTAAAGGGGGAAAAAAAACTGAGTACAAATTAATTTATAACATTACTAATTATTTTATTGCAGAGCTTTTGAAGTGCACAAAATGGAACAAAGAGATCCCAAACACTTTTAAATCTACAAATTGCACACTAGTTGGCCACATGTTTAATTTAAGTGAGAATTTAATTCTTTATAATCATCTAATATTCATATTTTATATTTGTATCTATTTAATGAAATATATACACGGATGATATTTGGAACCCAACAAGGGTCTTTTATAGACATTTAAATTTAAAAATATGTTGAGAGATTTGACCCCTAATTTATCATTAAAAAAATCTATTTTGTTTATACTTTACACTCCTAAAATCCGTCATAGAAGATCTACAATAGTTTAGTCACCTCTAAAATGCGTCATAGAAGATCTTCAATTCTTTAAACCAGAGAATATTTCCAATTCTACCCACCAGAATTAATTAAACCAAAAGCTAGTCCAATTTTTTTTTTTCGTTTTTGTATATTTCGTAATTTTCTATTAAATGTCAAAGGCCTGAATATTATTAGATAGTCTGGTTGCTTGTTAGACGGAGCTGTCTGTTATGATTTTTTTTATTTTATCCCAAAAAGAGTTCGGTGCATTTAAAATGGATCTAATTAGTGGTCCTTCTGCAATCTGCATGGTGTATCTGGCACCCACGATGATAAATTTTCATGTCTGTTTTTTACACTTTAATAAATTGAAGAACAACCAAAACGGAAGTTGAATCTACATTATTAACATATTGTGCGAAAATTATTTCGGAGTTGTATTACTTGTCACTAGGCAGAATCACACTATTCAATTAAGTTCTGCATTTCTTACGATTTTGAGTGGATAATTAAGAATTTGGAACATATAAATATCTATGGACTTGAAACTATGAGAATTTGCCAGACTGGTTCGGTTGTTGTCATATTGACATCAGAATCATTTCCATGTGAATTTTATATAGTTTATCTCACATTATATTTTCCCGGTCTGAGGCGATCTTCCCAGCAGAACCGTATGTTCTTCTAGAAATTTTGTTTCTAAATTTACTTATTATTAAACAAAATATGCTGATGAAGAGGGATTAAAAAAATGTAAAAATATGAAACAAAAACTTAGAATAAAATATATTACTATAATAAATTAAGTTCAATGACATTCCAATAGTTTTATTTCAAAAAACAATGAACATGTACAATTAATTAATTATATTACTTTTATTTTATTATTATTAATAGTATCAATTTTAAATTTGTTGTTGTTTGTGTTGGTTGGGGGGTGGGTGCGTCGCCCGTACTGTACTCTATTTCTGTTCCGGATACCAGTGGATATTAAATATTTAAATTAACTATAATTTGTCTAATTTATTTGAGTAACATCATCTGCGTAATTTATAAAATTATATTGTAAATTACTGTATTATTATTAACATTATTATATCATTTTTACTATATAAAATATAAAAATTGTAGTCATTTTAATCATTATATTTGTACTTGTACTTGTATAATATTATATTATTATTATTTCATATTCATTACTAATTATATTGTTTATAAAATATTATACTATATAATATATTAGATTATAATTATCATAATTATTATATTGTATTTTATATATTATTAATTTATTATACTATGTAACTTATATAAATTATAAATTTATAATTAGTATAATCATTAATGATTAATAATGTGGATTATATAATATAATTATAATTATAATATATCTGAAAGTTAATTGGTATAGTTCGAATATAAATATCTATAAGTTAATTAATATAAATATCATATAATTCTCTAGTTGAAATAAGACAAACAAAGGGGTAAAGCCCACTTGAGCCCATTTCTTATGTCCAATTAATATGGGTCCCACCTGTCAGTTTCTTCTCTTTCCCATTCACATTTCTTCTCCTCTGGGCTCTGGCGCACGAAGAAAAGAAAAGAAAATATCTATCTCGTTATCTGATTGGTTACTACCGTATCGTTCGTATCGCACGATTCGATACGATACGTGTATCGCTCGTTGAATCGCGCACGATTCCGGCGATACCCTCCATCTCCGATACAAAGGCACGGTACGTCTCGATTAGGCTTTGACTCGTACCGTACCGTGCGATTCGTAACGTGAATCGTACGATACTAAAATGTATGGTCATAACTAAAATTCATAAAAGATAACTTGATGCCCAAACTAAAAAAGAAAAACAGATTGCTCTGAAGTTTTAGTAAATTTGTTATAACTACAATAGAAGAAAAAATCGAAAGCAACTTTGATGTGTTGTGACGATCTGCGCTAGGACTTTCTTTGCAGCGAAGCAGTTTGGTGGGTTCTACTGTGAGAACCAATTCAACTTCATACTTTTTATACAAGACTTCCTTACTTTTTTTTTTAGTTGAGTTCATGTAATTTTAGTAGTATTCTGGCGAACTTTGACAAACAAATCAACCATTCGATAAAAAGACTTTAAAGTATTAACCAGAACTTTGCGAAAGTTAAATGCAAATAAAGAACCAGTAAAAGAAATTATCAACCTGTCAAATTTTTAACAGTTAAATATATTACAATAGAATAATGATAATTTTTATATTAGTGCGAGAATATTTCTTCAAATATTTTATCGTTATTTATAAAGGATGACAACGGATGTTACATATCTGGTCAAAGGACATGTGCTGATGTGCCTATCCAGTTCAGATTGAATTATAAAAATACAATAATAGAAGATGCACCTCGCATTTTCCGGGGAAGATAGCTCAAGCTCCCAAGTCCCAAATGGCTGAATTAAATGCATTATAGGCCATTAGCCCATGACAAAAAGAAAATCTTCGTAGCTTTTAAAGGCTTAGGCCTTAAAAGAAATATGTTTCATAACTGGCCTATCTTATAATGGGCTAAAATATCAACCCCTTCTCTTTAGGAAAAGTAGTCGCAGACTCGCAGTGATCGGTAGCCTTGTAAAGTTGTAATCTCCGAAGCAAAATAGGGGGCACCAAACCTAGAAGAAACATCCACAGAAAGTACAGATCCTAATCATGTTTAGCCTAAATTACTAATTAATTACATTGACAAGTTTGAAAAATATAATGCAACTTTGTTGTTATTATTGACAAATTCATCCTCAAAATTTCATTTGCATAGAACCGATTCCAACAATTCTATTATTATGGCCGAATTGATCCTCAAATTTCTGTTTGCAGTGAACCAATATAGTATTCTTCTTGAAGTAAATAGAGTCGATTTACACTTTGTAATTTGTATTTGCACGAGCAATGGTTTCAATAGCTTGTCTACTCGGTCGTTTTGAAAATAATACCCTTTCTCAGTCAAAGGAAGATGCCCGTAAGGAGTTACTGGATTTTTGGATCCAGTCAAAGGATGATTTTCAGCACCAATTGAAAGTTTTAGCGTGCCTCAGGTTGTGAATTCCAATTCAACAAACACAAGCACATCGGTAATTCCTGATTTATCTCAGAAAAATCAAGCTTGAATCAGTCCAATCATAATACTAAGGTGATACCACCCTGTTATATTTAATGGTTATTGAACTATGTCAAATTACCATCTGCTTATGCAAGTTCAGATCTTTAACTCAATAATATATTTTGGATCTCTAAAATATTTTCGAAGAACCCAAAATAAATTATAGAATTGCATGCATTGACTCAAACAAAAGTGAGGTCTATGTCATTGGACTTGGACAAGAAAAGCAAGGTCCATGTAGCTATTCGGCCTGGCCAGAATAAAGCAAGCCGGGGTCAAATTTTAAACTTCCTTTATGTCTCTCATTATTTCCATCAAACAATGAAAATTAATTATGCTATAGAATAGTATATTGAAAAACTGAAGAACAAAGTTCAAAGTAACACCAACAATAAAGGTCGGCTTTGCATACCGACTACAGACTGATATCAACTCTGGAACAAAATACCAACACTGAGTAACTAAAAAATGGCTTATGTAGAGATCCCCGACCCAACCAAAAACCGCCATTAACCTTCTTCTGTGAAGAAAATAATAAAAAGAATTGTCAAGAAAACAAATTATTATTCCCTCTTTATCCTTCCAATTGCAGTTGCTGCACAGTCCTCTCCATTTAGCAAACAGCTGGCATGTCCTTGAGCCACTGGTCGAGCGGCTTCCCAATCGAATACACAATGAAACCAATCTCTCTGAGCTTCTCTGCATCAACCACATTTCTCCCATCAAAAATAAATGCTGGCTTCTGCATGCTGTCATAGATCCTCTCGTAATCCAACTTCTTGAACTCGTCCCATTCTGTCAAGATGCACACCCCATGGGCCCCTTTGGCAGCCTCATATGCATCCCATGTCACACTCACCTGCTTCACTGCGGTCGGACTTACTGGTTGCATGTGGATTGGGTGGTCCCAGTCAAACTTGTTCATGGCAAGGTCACGCTGGATTTGATCCTCAGTCACTTGTGGGTCATAAATGCTAATTGACGCCTTGTCCCCCAACAAACCCTTGCACACATCAATGGCTGGGGTCTCCCTTGTATCACCAGTATCCTTCTTGAATGCAAACCCTAAAACCGCAATCTTCTTCCCTGACACTGTATTGAACATGGATGACACAACACGGTTAACAAAGCGGCTCTTCTGGTAATCATTGATCTTTATCACCTGCTTCCAGTAGTTTGCCACCTCAGGCAAACCGTTGCACTCACAAATATAGACCAAGTTTAATATATCCTTTTGGAAGCATGAACCACCAAATCCAACACTCGCATTCAAAAACTTGGACCCAATACGTGAGTCCTTTCCGACTGCGTACGCCACCTCAGAAACATTTGCGCCAGTTGCCTCACACAATGCTGACATAGCGTTGATGGAGGAGATTCTCTGTGCAAGGAAAGCATTGGCTGCAAGCTTAGAAAGCTCAGCTGACCACAAGTTAGTGGTGATGATTCTGTCTTCTGGGACCCAGTGAGCATACACCTCCTTCAAGGCTTGAACAGCTTTTTTACCTTCAGGTGTCTCCCGACCTCCGATCAACACACGATCGGGAGCACGAAGGTCATCAATTGCGGTGCCCTCAGCGAGGAACTCAGGGTTGGAGAGGATCTGGAATTTAATGCCGTTGCTGTTATGTGTCAGGATTTTCTCAATTGCCTCTGCGGTCTTAACAGGCACTGTTGATTTCTCGACCACAATCTTGTCAGATTTTGCCACGTCAGCTATCATGCGTGCAGCGCTTTCCCAGTATGTCAGATCGGCAGCCTTACCTGTAGTACAATGGATAGTTATGCATGGAGTTAGATCTAGGAGTTTCATAGTACTGTTGCTGACACTACTGATACTAAACAGTGCACCAGTACTGATACTAACAGTAACGACTACTGGTGCTGCTTCAGTTATACATGTAACCACAATTCAGTTATACGAGCACTGATACTAACAGTGTACCAGTACTGATTTTGCTACCAAAAGTGCTCCAATTACAATTTCTAATATTTTTTTCTTACTATTGCAAGTGCGGAACAAAATTAATTGACACCATACTAGCATTTACTGACATCAATGGTAAAAAATTAGTAACTTTTGGCTGAGTTGTTACCTGCACCAAGACCACGGGTCTTGGTAGGGGTGTTAACAGAAACAAAGATGATATCAGCCTCAGCGACGTGCTTCTCAACATTAGTGCTGAAGAAGAGGTTGCGGTCACGGCACTCCTTAACAACCTCATCTAGACCCGGTTCAAAGATCGGGAGCTGGTCACTATTCCATGCTGCAATACGTGGAGCTGATATGTCAACCACAGCCACTTCTATTTTAGGACATTTCAATGCGATCATTGCCATTGTAGGCCCACCTACATACCCTGCCCCAATGCAGCATATCTTCACCATTTTTGCTGTTTTGGTTTGTGATTTTACCTGAGAAAAGAAAAGTTGTGTCTTTAATACAGAAGCAACTGCATGAATATGAAGTGATGATTAGGGGACCTTTCCAAATTGATTGATTTTGACGAAAACTTAATGCTGAGAATAATCTGGCATGCAAAGATTAAGCAGTAATTTTAATGATTGTTTTTTTTTTTTTTACTAAATTGGATCAACCAATCTATATGTAGATAAGTAAATCTCCAAAAGGAATGGGATCTGGCATTAATAAGCAATAAAGTGAAATGAATTTGCAAGATCTGTTACAGTGAGACATGATTGCGCAACTTTGTTCTAAACATAACTAATTTGATCAGAGCTCAAGTGATCCAATTGACCAACAGTACCAAAGGAAAACAGAGAACACAATTCTTTAAAAGTGGCTCAGCTCAGTTTAGGATTTTGCTAAAAGAAGATTCTTGAAAAGAAACAATGAAAAGAAAAGGCCATGTCTAATCTAAGTAACAACATAGTGTGAAGTACATTAACCGAATTGTGAGGCAATTAATACAGAAATCGATTAACTTTACCTGAAGTTATTGTGAGATCCAATTCGGGAAGATAGGTTAGAGAGAACAGAGGTTGCTAGCGAAGGAAAGAGAAAAGGAAGTTGCTTGTGATTTGTGAATGGAAGAGAAGGTGGCAAGGGGTCTCTATAAATACCCGAGGGAGAAGAAATGAAAAGCACCTAAGGATTTTGCATTTTGGAAGTATCACAGATTATTACGCGCTTGAAATTAATAATTTGTCAGGGGGCAGAAGGTAAAAGCGGTGCTGGGTGTAGGAAGGTCAGCGTGAAAGCCCACATGCTTAGCTGGTCTCTTCTCAATTCTCATCTACTAACACGTTTTCAAGCAAAACTTTTTCGCCTTTTTCTCTTCCTTTTTTATAATAATAATTTTTTTTTATAAGGAAAAAGGAAGTTGAATATATAAATAATTATTTATTTATGTAGATTATATAATTTTTTGAAGATAAAGTTCTTTTCTGATGTATATTATAATATGACCACATGGTTGGAAGAAAAGAATATGGAAATAATACGGTGCTTAACTGCGATCTTCCATAAAATTAAACGTCTGGTTGTTTTCGTTAATTGATAATACATTATATGATTCTTTTAAGGGCATATTTTACATAAGCACGGTTTAATTTGGATAAAAATAATTGTAGGTACTAATTGAAAACAAAACAAGTATAATGTCTCAATGCTTCGAAATAGAAATCTTCCTCTCAAAATAGCATACTTCTAAGTTGAAAAGTGATTGATTTTCTATATTTGAACTCCTCTACTTATATAACGTTCTTCATCGACTTTATCAATAAATCGAATTGTAAAATTGTACCCATCAACAAAGAGGGAGAAATAATTTTTCTCAAAAAAAATTTTTTACATAGAAAAATCGGTAAGTGTGTGACATGAAATTAGTGAAATACAAAAAATCATAATAAAAAAGGGTAAAACAGAAGGAAAAAAAAAACAGAGAGAGACAAAGTGAAAGCTCTTATTTTGCAACCTCGGTTACTGCAAGCTTTTAGCTTTGTATATGCAATAATTTGTTATCCATGAAAGTAACTTTGTATACACTTAACTTTCAAAAGGGTTAATTTATATGCTTTTGTAGGATTATCTCATGCTGGATGCAGGCTGTTTTCATACTTGAACCAACGGGGAGGCCATACAAGATCAAGTTATAATTTAAAAATAAAAATGATCACTGACAGTTCAAGGAGTCCACAGTTTTGTGATTTAGTCCTAAACTTGGATTAATTGTAACTTGTATAAATATACCATTTTCATGTAATGAGTCACAGTCTGGCTGGTATAGAACATTAAGAAATTGCAAAAGCATCAATCGAGAAAAAGCTGTGTAGGCCCATTTGTCAGTGACTCGGCACATGAAAAAGTATTTGGAATTTTAAGCACCGCCCGTTTACCTTGGAATTTGTTAATGTTTTTTTGACCGATTAAATATAAGCTTTGTCATAGAAATATTTTTTAAAAAAATTGTTATACACATAAGCGTGGCTGTGGAGGCACCAATTGAAAATATATTCATATTCTAATTAGTAGTCAACTACTCGCCAATAAACAACACGTCATTGGAAACAGGAGTTCTACTAATCTATAGTAACACGAAGCCAACTTAAGACTTCATATAATACAACAACAGTATTCATATGTTAGGTTGACTAAAGTGAGTTAGTGTGTCATCGAAAAAGTAAAGCACATTAAATGTAGGTCTACAACAATGTACCAATTTATGTGTAAATTAAGTGTTCTTCCTGTCAGTGGCGGAGCCAAGTGAGGCCAACGGTGTGCAATTGACCCCATATATTAATTTATTAGACCTCAAAATATACAATTTTGTTTCTTATTTAAGTAAATTATTAAGAAAATTTCACTTTTGAACTCATAAATATGTTAGAATTACTCTATTACGATTCTACACATTAGATATTTAATTTTAAATGTTAATTTTGAACCCCATATCAAAATTTTCTGGCTCCGTCACTGCTTCCTGTGTACGTAAATTTGTAGTGGACAGATTATTTTTATATATATAAAATAAAATGTAAATTATTCTTTTAAATCATGAATTGCTATGAGTAATCAGGATTTAAAACGAACTGAAGAACCAGCTCTTGGTTTAGTGGCAAAGAGCAATGCTCATTGACTCCTTGAGTGAAAGGTCGCAGGTTCAAAAACCGGCTGGGGGGATCTTTCATAAACATTTAATTTAAAAATAAGTTTGATGGCTTAGACCTCCAATTTATCTTAAAAAAAATTAAAATGAACTGAAAATTTTATCCACCATACAATGTCCTTCAAATATATGTATTCATATTGAAATCGTATAATATATACAATGAGAGTTTCAATGCCACGAATTTGCATGTGTCGCATAAGATTATCACAACGTCAGTTTCATTTATAATATTAAATTTTAAATTTAAATTCCGATTTCAAATATTCGTCTTGTATATTTTTTATAAAGGATAAGTTGACGACAAATTTTATCTATAAATGATTCGTCATTTTTTTTATTTTGGAGCTTGTTTAATACTATATTAAGAGACCAAAAGATAACTAAATCTTGTTAATTATAATGATTATTCTTCATGAGTTAAAAAAATCACTAGATTTTATGCGACTCGTGTTTCTAGTGAAAAAAATTGCATCAAGAGTTTGAATTCATAATTTTTAAAAACATTTAAACTATAAATAACAAGATAAAATAGTGGCTTTTGTTTGAACCAAAAAAAAAAACTCGTGTCATTTGAATTTTTTTTTCAAAACACAACATCTAGCCAAAAAAGTGTTGTATAATATTTGGCACCTTTTAAGAATAAGAAACAACGTACGTATTGTTTCTAGTTTCCACAAAATTCAAAGAATTGAAGTCACGAATAAAAAACAAGCGTGTGTTTCTAGTTTTTACAAATCCATAGAACTAAAACAAGCACGTACAAGCGCTTGTTCCTAGTTTCAATGAATCTATGGAACTAGAACAATACTTGTTCCAGTTCTTATTTCTAGTTCATGAAATTGCCAAACATACCTGTTTAATTTTCACGAAGATGCATATAACATAACTACATTAATATTAATATGCTTAATTTTCCTAATGCGCGTGCCAAAAGTATTGATGCCTGTATACTGTATAACCCTACGTAATAATTCGTACATACATTTCACAACAAAGAAAAAGAACATAAACTGGACAGAATGGAAAGCAGTCTGTAGGCATCAGACATAATTTCATCAACAAGAAAATGTTTCAATCATGGTTTACCAACCCTACGCATAACATTAAATGACCTAATTTGAAATTAATAATTGATGGCAATTGATAGACCCACCAAACCACATTATTTAACCAGAGTGTCTCTGTTAAGAAAGCTCCTGGTACCGGCTTTTACCTTATTTTACTATAGACAAAATGATTTGATCATATTTTTTTAATTAAGAAATAATAATAGTTTGGAATCTATACTGTTTCTTTACTCCGAGGAAATTAAACATTGAATCTATCACTATTGACAGGGCCAAGAATCATATACTTCTAATGGAATCATATTGAATGAAAAAAAATTAATTCAAAGATGATGTAAATGTTGTTAATAATTTAGAAACTATATAACAACTCTTTTATATATGATATATATCCATACCTAAACAAGTAATTTCCTCTTTCAAACTTAAAAATTCCATCCACCCATGCATGTGGTGAGGTGTTTCTCCTTAACCAAAATAATAATAATAATAATAATAATAATAATAATAATAATAATAATAATAATAATAATAATAATAATAAAGATGTCTAATAACAACCACGTTACGCATTTGGTTGTCCCGAGCAGAAAATAATTAATGACAAAAAGTAAAAGAAAATTTTTAACTTATTGTATATCACAATTGGTAATAATCATTTCAGGTTATTCACAGTTGTCGTTTTTCAAGTTGAGTATTTCGATAACATCACTTTTCAACCAATTTAGTTAGTGGTGTTTTTCTTAATCACCGTAACATAAAAGAAGAAACACTTGTCTGCATTGAAAACCACCAAACATAGGGTCCAACTGCCATGAACTAATTTCCCATGCCAATTTGGACATTTGACCAAATATCGGCATTTTCCTTCTTCTCGAGTCTTTCGCCTTACAGAAGAAAATAAATGCTATAATTTTTCTTTCGCCAACCTTTCAAAAAAAAAATTAAAAAATATATACAATTATTTTATACTTCAATAAAAAATGGAGTATAACGTATGATTTCATAAAAAATAAAATTACAAAATTATCTTCTAAAGCAATAGACAAATTTTAATTTTATAAATTGTATTGAAGTGATGCCATGTTAAGGTAGCATGTTTTTTTATTGAGTGAATTTATTATGCTCTCATGTTTTGGTCTACAGGACGAGTCAAGTGTTTTCATCTAAATGTTCTATTTTTCAAATCATTTTTATATTAGATGAAGCGACTGAAATTATTCACAATTGCAAAAACTAGATTAAGTTTTTTTCAAGAATCTTGATCGTTATACAAACTGTATCCAAAGGATGAATTTTTTTTACACATATTTGCTTGTCAAAATGGATAATTCGAACTCATCATTTAAAATTGATTCGGCGTTTATTATTATTATTATGGGTCATTTCAGTGAGCTTAAATTCATAATACATTAATACTTTTAGTTTCTATTATTTTGTAAAATTTCAATAGGAAATAAAGGGGATTCCGTACATAAATGTACATAATTGGGACGACTCAAAAAGGGAAATTAAGCCAAAAAACAAATAGACAACTAGCCACCATACGAGTATTCTTAATTAAATTAACATGCGAAAGCCGGGACCAGGGTATGGAGATAATTTTCTTATTTTCCACCTCATTTATGTGTTTAAGTTAGAGAGAGATTTACTTTGAGTGACATAAAAGGGACAGAACCCATCGACCGACACTTAAAAACACCACGCTTTTCATCGGCCTTTCCTTCTCTCTCTCTTCTCTTTTTTTCTTTTAAAAATAAGAAACAGAGAAAAAATAGGGTTGGTGAAATTGCCACCGAATCAGGACCCCACATCTGATGGGAAACGTACTCATTACGCAATATTCTATGAAAGAAATGTATTATCAAATGTCAAAGTTTCATCGGAAGGAGAGGAATATACCTTTTGTTCAGAGAGCACTTGGGAAAAGAGGCAGCTCAAATCAGGTTGTTTTGTAGAATTGTGGGTCGCAAAAGCACAAGATCTTTTTCCTGGTAATTTTTTTCAGTCAAAAAATAGAGGTCGTAACGTTTTTATAATAAATATTTGTACCATTATAGATTTATAGGCGAGAAGATATGGTGTAAATAAAATATATAAATGCAATATATCTCGAACAAACAAAAATGGAAATCAAGACGTTTTTATAATATTTTTTAAGGTTGATTTGAAATTAACTATTTTGTTATAAGAAATTTAAAAATAAATTATTCTCTCTGCGATTCGGACGAAGGACTACTTGGTTAACGAAATTTAGGAATATAACTAAATCACTAGATCTAAATATCTAATAACCCAGCTTGAATGGATTTACATGTTACTAGATAATGCCAAAAAAAAATCAATTAAGAGCAACTACAAAAGGAAAAGGAGGAATCCAACTATAATATTTTCATGGACAGGTCACATAACACATTTTTTCGTGAATAGTTCAATTGCGCGCACGTGGGCTATGAAATATCGCATACAATTGCTATGTTTAATATCACAAGAAATGCATATGCGTCAAAATTATCACATTTAGAGTTCTTTTAAAACTAACAAGTCAAAATTATTATATTAATATTTTCGCATCTTGACATTGCATCAAATGAAATCCAGATATTCTTATTTTCGGTGAAATCTTGTTATGATACAGGGGGAAAAAAATCTATAGTTCTTGTTTGCTTTTCGAAATTTAAATTTAAACTGTTAGTACAATTAAGAGTATCATAACAATGTGTCCCCAAAAAAGCTAATTTTGATCCATATCTTTACCTGATAGGCTAATGGATGAACTTGATTGATTGATTGATTTTTTTTTTATCAAATAAGCTACTGTGTAAAAACAAAAATTAATTACCTTTTTCGTTTCAATTGGACCCTAAGACCCTTTTTGTCAACATGCGAGTAGGTTCCCTCGTTAGGAGTAAAAAACATGAAATTTCTCCTTATCTATAAAATGGCGTATAATTTTTCTCTCGTTTTGACTTTGGATTAATAGTAGTGATAACTGATAATTATATCATTTACTAGGATTCTAGGAACAAGACTAGCTAGAACGCTGAGAGAAAGAAAAAGACTGATGTTATTCTTATTTATTTTAGGATTTTCTGCTGAGGACTACTTTCTTCATCTCGATTTAAGTAATGATAAATTTTAAAATATTATTTGTTAATAATATTTTAGTAATTTTCCAAAAAAGACAACGTAATTCATATAAAATTAAATAAATTCATGAATTAGAACTTACGGGACTGTAGAGAAGACATCATAATGCGGAAATTTGATGTTCTTCAATTTTCCTTCGTAAATTTTGATGGCATAATTTAATGGTGTTTTAATAATAATTAATAATATTAATTATAACATTAATCAATCACAATTATTCATGATATTGAAAAAGTAATATTATATATTTCGGTATTTTTTACTCGTATAGTTAATTAGGTTCAATATGAATTATGTTGATCAATTATTTTATATTGTATATAATTCGAAAAAAAATCCTTGACATTCTTCATTTAAAGGAAAAAAAAAAAGAAGAGTTTTGGGTATAGAGGTCTCCACTGTACAATCTCTTAAACCGGCAGTACTTAATAAATTTGCGGACATAGACATAAATGGGAAATCGGGTACAATGTCTCCCGCCTCCGTATTGTTTCCCAATCAAATAATTTTCTAAATATTTTTTAAAATTATGTGGATAATTTTTTTTAAAGAAAATTACTGTTTGAATACATAAAAAGGGAAAACACAGTGTTTTACAAAGTAAAAAAAAACCAAAATTTTTTTGTCTACTTTTTCAAAATCCAAACCTCAAACAACCAATCTTAACAGTTCAATTTATCTTTCATATCAAAATCTAATTGCAAAAAAAAATTTATATATATTTTTTCAAATTTGTTAACTATTTTTTAAATTTTGAGAAAACTATTGAAATGATTTTTAAAAATATGAAAAAAATAGTAAAAAAATATATAATTTGTTTAGCTATGAGATTTTGATATGAAAAACTTGGACGATTTCAATCAGTTATTTGAGATTTGAATTTCGAAAAAGTAGCCCGAAGTATACGTAAACGCCCCATTTTACTTTGTAAAGTACCATATATAGCCAACCCCCATAAAAATATGAACATAATACTATTGTCGACTCTTAGTTAAAAAAAGTTCAAATTCTTTAAGTATTTTATTTTTAGTTAGTGATTCTCATTTAAATTTTTTCTAGCTTCGCCACTGCTTGCGAATCTTGTGACATGCTGCGAAGTTTATGATCTCCAAATATATTTACTCCTTTGGTTTTAGCATAAAAAAAAATTGAGTATTATGTAATTAAATAAACGCAGAAAATGAACACCTAGTAAATTTTATCATAAATTTATCATCTAAAAATCACAACGTAAACTAGCTCTCATCAGGCATTAAGTGCAAATTAATTATCTTCTGGACTCATTAAAGTACGTTAATGCCAATGTAATCTTTGGTTTATTTTGTTTCAAGCTATTACTGGTGACTGGAAAAGAATTTTATTCGTATGAAAGAAGGTTTACAAAAACATGTGGGAGTAGCATCTCTGACAAGAGACGATGCATTGACCTCAATTAAGTTTCGATTAATGGTCCTCGATCAATGGAACTCAGATTCTTTCTCCAACCACAACGTATTGACCTTATTAAATTTCTGTTTATATATAAAAAAAGAACTTACAAATTTCTCGCCGTACATTTTTTAAGCCTTTTAATACATTAAATAAAAATTATAAAAATTAATAAAAACAAAATAATAAAAACAAAATAATAAAATCACAATTAAAAAGTTAGCCCCACATACAAAACCACTAATATCTATCAAATGGGAAATGTAAATGTCAGACTATTTCTCAGCAAATAATAATAAAAAGACCTGAAACATTAATTCAATACTCTTTTCAATAGATCCACCATAAAGTTGTTAATTATTTTACCTCTATGTGTATAGTCTAATTCTGCTTCTCACCCTTTGAAAACGTGAGAAATATAGAATATTAGAAGTTTCTTGGTGCGTGATTTCCATTATGCTTAAATTCTATCAGAGCGAAAGCTGATGATTAAGCATCATATACATTTTAATTTAAAATTATTTTCAGTGAGCAAGTGTAGCACCCTTGAGTTCGGCTCCCTTTCAGTTGTTTCGAATCCATTGAAGTATTCTAAACAATTTTGAAATTTTTATTTCAATCACATGGGCAAAATATAGTTTACGAGTATTATGAATTCTGAATAGTAGTAAAGGACATTGTATTTTGAGTAGAAAATCGTAGGTTTGAAACTTAATATTTTAGAATTGAAAAAAGTTGAGAGAGACTTGACTTCTATCTTATCATAAAAAAATATTATGAACTCGAAAAAACATATTTATGTCTTCAATCAGTGGGGAACTAAACCGTTAAGAAATTATTTAAAAAAATTCTTCAAACAAGCATTTACGAGGAGAAAATTTGACCATTTTATCCAAAAATTACTCCCGATTAATTGCATGAGAAAATTTCAACAAATATATTGGCGATACAGCCAAAAACGATTAAAATTAAAGACCAAACGTGACAAAATATTTATTGACTTCAGACCTGAACATAATTTGCAATGTCATTATTATTCTGTGTGTCCAAAACTCTGATGAAATCACATATAACTATAAGATTCTACTTAAATTTGGAGAATGGATTATATATTTGTTTTTCTTAACAAGGAAATTGCAGGAACTTGACTTTTTTAATTAAAGTGAAATTATCTGCCTAGTTCGATTGTAACTTCATGGTCCTTTGAGTGAGGATTGATGATATAGTTTAATGACTTAGTGATGTAATTTGCAAGTAGATATCTGAATGGTTTTCCTGATGCAATTATTAAATAAAGAAAGTTTTCTTGATTCCTACTTTACCAAATCTCGTGAATTAATGATTAGTGATGTAATCCTGTTTATTGTAAAGTAACTGGTATTGTCATATTTTTTTTTTTACAACTCGTAAAAATTTGTTGGGTTCATCAGAATTAGTATGGCAACTTTTTCCTAACCCTTTTTTTCTTAATATATTCCACTTAAGTAGAGATCCGCAAGTGCCCATGTATTATACTCAGCAAGTTTACGTAACACGTGTACAATTAATTTGTGCTCATGAAAAGCAAATTAAGCACCGTTGCAAACGATGAGAGAGACGGTCAAAATGTTGTTAGACATTCAATTTGCGAAACAAATGGCAAAAAGGGAAGACAAAACAGGCTAACCATATTCAACTCAAAAGTGGCTAACAACCAATTTCCAGCCTAACACCTAGTGGATTTATTTGGGCTTTCATATGGCAATAATTTGACTTTACATTTGCTGCTTTGGATTTGGAACAACGTCGTTTTTCAACTATACCAGATTTTCATTTATTATTACAAGGACAGGATATTTTTTTGCTGCGAAAACCTTGTATTTTCTTGAAAGGTACTATTTTGTGTTGTGAAAAGCACCATCACTCAGCGAGTTAGCGTGAACCCCTTCTCCATTGTGTATAATTCTTTTCTGCTGCCGTTTGGATCGTTTAGGAATTTGGGGAATTTGGAAAAGTTGCAATTCCTAAGAATAAATTTATTGGGTAGTGTGTAATTTTGTGAAGAGTTTGGATTGTTTATAATAAATTTATGGTAGGAAGATGAAATTTCCCAAATTCCTTGAGGAATCCAAACAGTATAGCACTGTTGAAAAAAAAAATTTAGAATAGCAGTATAGCACTGTTGAAAAAAAAAATTAACAAAGCATATACTTTTTGCTTATTGTCCTATGTGTGCCTTTGAAGTATTCCTTAGAAGTCATTCCTTGCAGTACTTACCAGAAGGCAGAAGCCTTCTAGTTCTAGGGCGTGTTAACTTGCACACGTCAACTCACTAAAATTTTCGGGGGAAAAAAAGTGCACTAGGGAAGTGGAACAATATACATGCATTGGGACCCATTTTTGGCATGCAAAGCTGCCTCTTTGCTTTGCATTTGCTATAAAATTGACTGATTAGATTGTTCTAACTAACTCTTATTTTAAGTTTTTTAACTTCTATGTAATAGCATAAAAGAGCAAAGATTGTAGGTTTGTACCATGGAAACGTCGTCCCTTCTTTGTCTACGTTCAGATCCACCGCTGATTGTGCTATTGAAAGCAAATCGATTGTGATGCCAAAATAAAAACAAAATGCAATATCGACCTGTACAGAAAAGTGACACTTTTCCAACCGTCAGTTTGTATTAAATTAGAAGGTACTAGGACGAAGAGGTTTTAATTTTTAGTATGAAAAGTTTTCATGCAGTCAGAATTCAGTCAATTTAAAGCTATACGCACCGCCAAATGGCGAGGAGAATAAAGTCAATAAACCATGTATGAGTATGACAAGCACAAATTTATTTATTTATTTATACTATATATATACTAATATTTTTTTGAAACACTGCCCTTACCCTTAGGCTATACTATACAGTTTGCTTTCGGATGAACAGTGTCAATTTTCGATTTTTCATTACCAAGTCTGTGCAGCACTGTGTGCAATATGTATGCACGGCCTGTTAGATCGCTGAAGCAACGTGAATGGATACACGGTAAAATAAAACGGGTCCGTATCCTCTACCAATCTTTTGAGGTTGGTAGAGTGGCAACATTTGATCCGAGCCGTTAGATCTAATCTCGACGGTTTTTCGGACCTATCAATCTGGTTACATGCACGGAGCTCCCTTAACCATGTGATTCCAAATAAAACTAATTGTTCAACAATCAAGGATGTGTGAGGTTTTTTACGTGTATAAATAAGTGAGGCGGGTCAGGAAATTTATTTGTTAATTATAATATGAGAATTGCTAGTGTCCTATATATAGGACGGATGGGTCCGTCCAATACGATCGTTTTCACGTTTTTAAATTTCAAATAACCGATCCGAACCATTCAATATATTCTCCATATTGAAAACTTACAAGAAACCAATTTTCACATTTTTTTCAATTTTTTTTACTATTTTTTAGTATTTTTGAAAATTCATGATATAAACATTATGGATCGTCCAATAACAACAATTTTCTAAAATACTAAAAAAATAGTAAAAAATTTCGAAAAAAATGTAAAAATTGATTTCTTATAAGTTTTCAATAAAGAGAACATATTGAAAGGTTCGGATTGGTTATTTGAAATTTAAAAATGTAAAAACGATCGTATTGGACCAAGTCCATCCATCCAATATATTGGACTCTAGCATTTCTCTTGTAATGTATGTAATTTTTTGCATTAAAGCCACACAAATCTACCCTCAGCCCTAGCCGTAGAGCTCATCCTTCCACGTGGTGGGACCCGCAACCACAAAGAGGGTTTATCGTTCTATGCGCTTGTATGTACTTGGTGCATATAATTTTCTGTGAACCATTGATGTGTTTGTGGGTAAATTATTCCTACTAGTCTACTACTTCGGTTCGCAGACTTTTAAGTACGGACTGGGCGTATGGAAAAAAAAAGGAAACACATTCATTTATTTCCCTAATTGTCGATATCGTTCTTCCCAGCCGAACAGCCTCAGCCGCACATAATTTTTATACTCTTTATTCAGAGCTTCATCAGACTATATAGCACGTCTCTTTTGGTCCTACCTAGACAAGTGCAGATATGCAGACACCTATTTGTCAATATTTTACAGTCTTTCTTTTTAAATGCAAATCAGATAATATAAGTGATTAACTCAATAAACAATATAAATTACGGTATAAATTACCATACTTATTAGTTATTATATATCTGGATAATGGTTGCGGCGGGGACGCGACTAACATCTAGTGGATATAAACAGATAGCTGTCTTGGTAGGAGCACATGGAATAAGGTTCTCTACACTGCATGCCCATGTTCTAACTCATTACAGGGTACATGATGTTAGCGTAATATGGAATAGAAGGTTTAGGAGGCAAAAAGAAAACCTATATCAAAGAAAATTATTTAATAAGTTTATTATTGTTAACCAGAAATTGCAAGTAAACTATTAGTCGTAGATTTGAACATATATTTTTTTTCTTAAAACCATCATAGTAGCTTATTACGTCAACCACTATATCATTTATATGAACCCACCAAATCAACAATCTTGACTATTGTCAAATAATCCCAATATCCCATTCAATTCTTAGAGAAACCCGTCTGCCGAGGATTACATTGTATAGAAATGCTTTTACAATGATGACAAAGCTAAATAACTAACGACATGATATCCAACTTATCGGCAATGAACAAAACAGTGAAAGGTGTTATGTGACTCCGTAAGTAAACATGTACAGCAAAAGCAAAGAATTATCTTTTCATTAATTTGCAAATATAGCACATTGTAACAACAAATTGCCACAAACCCTCAAAAAGGAAGAATCACAAAACGGGGGTGGAGCAATTAACAGTGCTCATCAGCTGATTTTTAACTACAACAATGCTATCTAAGTTTCTCTAAGAACCTACATTCCTATGTACCAATTTTAACACAACCCCCCCCCCCCCCCCTCCCCCTCCAAACCCCCAAAAAATTAACTCCTGATTCCTATCATTTCTATTAATGTACAAAAATTAGAAACAGATTATGCCAAAACTATTCCTTTTACCGTATTTGTGACTATTCAAAAACTGCAATCATGTCAGATCAATTACCTCACTATTTCCAACTATTATATTAGTTTTGTCATAATAAGTGGCTCCTGGAACGGGTAACACGACCACCGCCGCCACTGCCAGGTGAACTAAAGTCAAGGTTACGCGGGCCCCTGATCCAGTCATCATCCTCATCCTCCTCTTCATCATCTCTAACAACAGCTGATTTCCTAACCCTAGGATTGCGTGGCGTCTGCCGTTTCTTTGGGATAGATGCGGTGTATATTGCATAGTCTATGGAGTCATCTCTTAATACCGTCTTATACTCCTAAAGGATAAAAAGGTTCCAAAACATAGTGATTCGGGCATAAATGGTTTTAGATGCATTTTGATGATTAGATACTGTTACAATAGGAAACAAGCAATTAGATAAGATAAACCAAACATAATATTACCTGATACAACTGAACCATGTCCTCTACTCGTGAAGGTAATTCAGTTCTGACATCACTGATATTTAATGGAATATTCTGCTTCGAGATGGTCTCCCCTGGCTTAGGGGGTTCCCTAAGAGAAAATGCCTGAAACAGGAACAGTTAGCTCCTTATAGATTTCAATATTAAATAAATCATGCACAGCATAGAGAAAAACAAACCTGACAACGGGCATCATTGAGACTGTATACTATTTTTAAATGCCTCTTCAGTTTCAGTAGAAGTTGCAAAGCAATTGCATCATGACAATCAGCCTAAACAACAAGGTACTACTTGATATTAAATCATGGAATGTATTTGCAGAAGCAAACTTTCAAAAAAAAAAGGCAACTCCCTTATAAAATCCTTAGTTAAGATAATACCAAGTACCTTAAGGCGTTGCATGTCAGTCTCTGATAAATCAAACCCTTTCTCAGGCATTGTTACATCTGTGGACCCATCAATGGTATTTGTCTCCCGTTCGTTTAATACCTCCTCATCTCCTATTCTAGAAGAAGCCTTGACCATACCCCTTTGTTGTGCCAAAGAACTCCAAATTTTCATGTTAGACTCAAGTGCACCAGCTCGGACCTGTATTACCCGGTTGATGTCGTAAATCAGGTACAGAGGCTCGTCAGGTATCGTGAAAGGAAGAGAGGCCAGAACTTCGGTACAGTAACTACACATAAAAAAAATGAAAGAAGGGATTAAGAAATTTTGGGTAATTTAAACTAAATGCTGGAGTAGCAGCAGCCAGGAAAGTCTTCTGTGTGCTAACAACAACAACTAAGGGAAGTTGTTGTTAGCACACAGAAGACTTTCCTGGTTTCTTCCACTTGATACAAAAGTCTCTACCATCCAGGCCTGAGAATAAGCTTTAATCTGGCCTTATTATCTGAAAAGAACTGTGGGTGCTTCTGAGTGCACAGGAACATTTCTAAACAAAGTGGTATAAAATTATCCTGAATTTGGGACAATATACAAATAATACTCTTATTATAAACAAGATTAATAGTAACCATTCAGAAATAATACTCTTTATCATGAATAACTACTTCTAGTCTTATTCTCAAACGACACAAACACACCTAAGAATAACAGTTCTTAATTTGGATAACTTGCTGACCAGGTCTTGTACAAACACATAGAAGTATTAACCAAGCCTGATCAACTTAATATTTTCTGTTCTTTTTATGGGCTTGCTTGTGTTAAATTGGTTAGGCTTACTTAAAGCACATTTAGTGGATAATTATATACCTAACCCAACTACAACCGAGCTTGATGGATATATGGGCAGGTCCATATAGGAAGTCTAGATGGCACATTAAAATAAGTGAAACATAGTTAACATTTGTTTTCATTCATTAAGCATGCTATAATTTAAGTCACCAATTTGATTTGATCTGATCTTTACCAGCAGGTAGCCGCAATTAAGTGCATAAAGACAAAAGTAACAATGGAAACAGATTTAGTATGCTTACACAAGGAATTTAATGGGAGAGGGAGTGCGATTGTCAGACTCAAATTTGCGGACAATGGAGCGCATGAACTTGTTCCTGGAATTACGGTTTGACCGGATCATACGGTAAATTCTAGACACCCCTGGCCTCACAAATGCCAAGGGGTTCGCCTTCACATTGCTATTCACTGATAACATGTTGTCACTACTGACTATGGTTTCAAAAAATCTGAATGACATCTGAAGACCATCGCCTAATCGGCTTTCAAAGAAAGATGGATACCTGAGAAAAGGATCAAGCAAATTGCATTAATCTTTCTCTTTTTTATTATCTCGTGAAGTAGTGATAAACTGTTCGTTTCACGTCCATAACCAAACTTCTCCTACTGAAGTTCACGCCTAGCATCAGGGAAATGACAATACAGAAAATTTGAAGCAAATTATGGCCATTAGAAGCAATTCAGCAACCTTCAAGATCAAAACCAGCTTGTCGGCAGGTCATGTAATATGGTAAGATAAGAAACTGAAATAACCAGATAAAAAAATTGTAGATTACTTTAGACAATTAAGATAAAAATATACTTCTCATTCATATTCATGAGAAGATGGTGAGCCAGCTTTGAGTTTGCATCCAATGGATCAGTTTCAAGTGCAATCAGGTGGGGAACACACGTGATAGGATGTACTAGACCTTGGCGTAGCACAATTTCCACTATCTAAGAAACAATAGAAATTCAGATCCATGAGCAAATTTAAGAACAGTAAATGGCAATGTCTGAAAATGAAGAAGGTACAGTAAATAGCACCCCAGCCTGCATGCAGCCCATGCTACTAGAAGCATTTACTGATATTCAAGCAGAATTAAGACTTGAAAATTCAACATAGAAAAAGATAAAAACACGGATGAAAATGAGATTTCGCCTCTATGGAATGGCATGTAACCATGGCAATAGTACTATATCATTTTTTTGGGAAAATTTGGTGATGTTTATAAGCACCAGTTACCTTAAGAGATTTAAACCAATACAAAGTTACAAACGTATATATAGAATCTTTCAGTTACCTTAAGAGAATTCTGACGAACTTGGTCAACTGAGTCAACACACCTTTCCAGAACACTATTCCAGTACAGCTGGATAATACCACCACAAATGTTGGTATCTCCTGCACCAGCAGCTACAGGAACTGGACTTACACCAGTACCATTTATGCCATACTCATTCTGCAATGCCTTGTTAGCACTTTCACCACTAAGCTGACTTTCTGCATCTAGAAGATACTCATACATGTTTTGCAATGACTGTATCTGTTTGACAATTTTTTATTATTAATTTCTGATGTTTGACATATATTTCATCTGCAGGAGGTGAAAAGTGTATTTGATCTAATAAAGCATTGTAATTTCTAATTAATAACAGAGCTCAAACTCTGATAGGATTTGGCAGAATATTCCATACACCCTGACAGTGCAATACTGGTGTCAATGTACAAAATTTAGTTTAAAAAAGAAAAAGACGTACAAAGTTTAAATAATTATGACATATACAAGTAACAATGTTTGAGACCAATGTTAACCCTTGGTAACAAATGTAAATTGGAGAGGCTGACCACTATATACCCAAAATCCAGACAGTAATAAAGAAAAAAGACACTTCATTAGTGAAATTAATAGAACATTTGTGATACCTTCAACCGAGTGTCAACATCAGAAGATAGGGATGCCTCTAAGAGTCTCATAATATCCTTCTCTAACATATATTCCGGCTTAGCAATTAGCACATTACCCAATGCCTACATTATGAGAAGCATAATTTGAATCTTGTACCACACTCCAAATTCTTGGGAAAACAAAAGGCAAAAAATTGTTCAACAACAACATAAATTATATAACTGGTATAACTCCCTTTCACAAAGTTTGATGTTCAACACAGAGACTCAGCAAGTAATTTTTTCTTTAAAAAAGTAAAATTTTACTCCAACCTGTGCTAAGGGAAAGGGTCTGCTGTAGCACATGGTACCATGCTGGTACTATAGTTGTATGAATCAGAATTTTTCATGGTAATCTTACAGGAAAATAAATCAAATAAGAAAGAGAACAAAGATACCTGTAAAGCTCGAACCTTCAAGCTGAAATCCTCCATGAGAAGAAACCTTTTAAGCAATCCAAGAATCTTGGAGATTTCAACACAAGTATCACATGAAATCATCAATTCATATCCGTACCTAAGTAGCAACCCAAGACAGAACAATGACCGGCCCAACATCTGCATTCCACATGCAAGATATAAATAAAAACAAACTTGGTAGTCCACCAAAGTCTAACAGCTTTTTAGTAAAAACAACTAATAAATATCTTATGGCAAATCTATTGCTAACCTGATTATTATCAGAGGTGGGCCCCCGGAGATGCTTGTAGAAGACATGGACCAGAAAGTCAACTTGTTTTGCACCTCTTGCAGCCGTCTTACTGAGTGAACATAGGCACCTGGTCAAAAGTAACCTGTGTATCAGTCACTTCTCGTTTTGTTTTGTTTTCCACGAGCAAGAAAACAAAGATACATGTCAGTAACTGAGGTTCTGAGAATATGACAACTTGAGTGAAATCGTTAAGTAGTTATTTATCTTTTTCAAAGGACAGCTTATCTGAAACAACTTCACTTCAGTTGCTTGTCAGAAATTTACTATTCAAAGCACACAAGGAAAAAGGAACCTACATATAAGTAAATGGAAGTCCAACAACTAGCATGAAACAGACAAGTGTAATGTGACCAAAGAACTAATACAAGGGTCTTTCTCATTTCATCTTTTGGTTTCCTATAATAGGCAACAAATATGACGTGCGCCTTCAGCAATGCGCATGACTTCCAGAAAGGGGGGAAAAAATAAAAACATATGATGGATGAGAACCTTACAATTCCTTCATCATTACATAAATCATCCTAAATAGTATTCAAAATTTAGTTCAGTAATATGCCCTTTTCCTGCGGCTTGCAAGAGAATATCACAAACTTCTGATATTACAATCAAATAGGTAAATTATAGAAAGCGACTCAGATGTACATGCAGAGAATTTTTTAAGACAAAGCATAAGGAAAACTAATTTTTTTTAGTGAAAATTAATTGTCATAATAGGAAATTATTAAGAAATCTTGTTTGATTTCAATAAGGAATACTGTTTGTGGAGCCATCTGATTACGATATTACAAGGAGGAAATACAATAAAGTGAACAAAGATGGGGTGACATAAAGAATACCTGATGCAAGCGTGAACAACAGTCAAGAAAGAATGGCGAACTATCATGTGCTTGAGGTCCTGCTCCAGCTCTACTATCAGACTCTGTTGTGGCTTTCTTATCAGTGGTAGAACCGCATCAATTACAAATATTATACTTTCAAGCAACTTTGCAATTGCCTTGTCATCAACCTGTACAAAGATATATTAGATCAATCCCATTCACCATGATTTGCTACTACAAAGGTAAAACTGTACAAAGATATGTTAGATCAATCTCATTCAAGGTAAAACTGAAAAGGGAATAAATATAAAATATAAACATCACCTGATTCTTTAGGTAGGGTTGAAGGGTAACTACAAATTGGGATTGATCTGTAGCTGGAACACAGAGAGTAGGGTCCACAACACAAAAAGCATGCAAAGCGAGCACATAAGGAAGTGCTGGAACCTCTTCTTCATCACCTATTCCCTCATTGACCTGGCAAACGACATGTTCCATGCCAAATCAAACAACATCTGATGCAACTAATGCATCCTAAATTTTGAGTTTAATTTGTGCAATTACTCCCACTTTTGCCACTATAGTTTTCCCACATTCACATATTTTGGATTATTTGCAAAGAATAAGGTCAGAGCCTTTTATCCCAAACAAGTTGGAGTAGGCTAGAAATGACACCCCGACCCTGGTCATTTCTTGTATATATGGCTGAGTTTTTACGCTGGCTCGCCAAGCCTATCGCAAGCATGTGGGCTTGAACCCTGGACAGAGTTTTTCTTGTATATATGGCTGAGTTTTTACACTGGCTCGCCAAGCCTATCACAAGCATGCGGGCTTGAACCCTGGACCTCTTGGAAGTCAGCCCAGTGCTCTTACCACCTGAGATACTAGACTAAATGCCCTTATGGTCAAGTAAAGCCAAAACAAATAGACTGCCCTTATGTTTTACATATAAAAGCAACATATTGAGTTCCAACTTGAAACACATATCTGGGCGTTAAGTGCAAAAATCCAAAAGAAACCATATCTGGGCCTTTGCTTTAATATTTTATATATATAAAAAAAAACAATTGTATTGAAATACAAACAGGAAAAAAGAATACAACTGTACCTGGAGGATTCTTTCAAGCAAGCGCTTACAAATGAGCTCACACCTTTTGCGTATGGAAGCTAGAGCAGCATGATTAACCCCAGTTGCCTTAGCGGACTGGGGTAGAAAATCAAGTGCTAAATTACGTTTAACAATGGTGATAAGAGGCTGGTGATTAGGCATAAGCCGCAACATGTCAACAATCTGCTCTGTCTTGTTTGCCACCTCCATAGGTACAGAGCTCCCATCAGCCACATAGTGCTTGTCACTTCCAGAGGGTTCTTCAAACCAAAGCTCATAAAATGTTTTGCATACCAAATCCTATTATAAGCATTACATTTGTATTATTGGTTAATGAAAGCTACTAATAATTGAGGTTACAGGGTCTTATTAGTCTTTCAAAACCAGAAAAACATATACAGCAATAGTGACAGTACCAATCGCAAAGAGTGCAAGCTGAATAACAAATGGTACTAGGTCCTGCTAAACATTGTCACTGACCAAGTTTACTATTTCTGCTGTAAGTTTCATTTAGTTTATTTGATTACCTAATTCATCTTTCCTTAACCTTTTCATAGTCATAGAACAAATAAGGAGTATATGGACAAAAAAAAAGATCAATAATATATTAAACAGTTTATGTGTCTACAAAAAGCTACCTGTACACTCAATTCATTGTTGTTGACCTCAGATATGATCTCATTAAAAGAAAAATAATATATTAAACAGTTGATGTATCTACAAAAAGCTACCTGTACACTTGATTCATCATCGTTGACCCGAGATATGATCTCAATAAAAGCATGAGTGGTGCCAGTGAAGTCAGGGTTAGAAGTAAAGAGGTCACGAATTATCTTTATTGCTCTTTTGCGAACACTCACTCCCATGTCCTTTATCCTCTCTGCTACCTTCTCAATATACTACCGATATTAAAGAAAAAAACAATTCAGTTCCAAAAAATAAATACCAGCATCAATTAGCATAACTTATGGAGCATGGTGATAGCATATTTGTTATACCTAATACATTTTACATACCTGTAAGCCAACATCAGGATGGGAAGCGATATGTCGGCCAACAAGCTCTAATGCAGCTTCTCTAACAGAGATGGCTGAGTCGCAAAACCGCCCTTCAACTGCTGCTTGGACACGTTTGTCACGTAACACTTCAGGATCAGCCTCGACAATACCACTCACCTGATACATGAAAAAATGGAATGGAAGCAATGAATAATTGAAGAAGTGTTAAACAAACAAAAACAATGTTTTGAGATCTCACCGCCCGTAAGGCTTTGGCTCTAATAATAGGAGAGTTCTCCCTCAAGCTCGCCTGAAATTAGAATGATATGAAGGATTAAAAACAAGAAAGTGTTGTATCAGGATAAAGGCTATGCATTAAGGTATGATAACAGTCATTTCCCAAAAGAAGCTCGATGAACAATTAAAGGCCTTCCCAACTCCATAGACAGCATATTCTATCTGACTTTTGTGCATGTATTGGGACTTGCCAGAATCAAGTATGAAAGAGAAAAGAAGGTACCAAAAGAAGCATGAGAATTTTATCGAATCCTCGAGAGAAAGAGTTCTTCTGGCCAAGTGCCAGGCAGATTTTTCTGGCAGACTCCCTAGATAAAGTCAAACTGCCCCCTGGGTCCTGCAATATCTCCTTTGCTTTCAGCCTAGATAGGTAGTAGATGATCTTCTCTTGAGACTGAGGATCATCTTTGTACCACATGCATAGGTAGAACCTGCAACAACACTAGAACTCAAACTCTGATAGGACTTGAAAAGTTTTTGCAATATATGCATGAAGAATAACTTTCTGTTTGCTAGAAAACAGTCAAGCTTGTCATTTACTACCTGGCACCCAGAGGCATCTTTTTTTTTTATTTTGAAAACTAAACCCAATAAATGTACACCAGAAAAAAAGAAATTAACTTTACAGTTAGTAATACATGGAGAATTGAGTAAATTAGTTTGTCAAATAGACATGGTCTCATGCCTCTTAGAGCCAATATCACAAAAAGATGACAAAACCATCTGGTGGATCTTCAAGAAACAAAGTACAAGGAGGCAATCATATAAACAAATTTTTCAAGGAAACAAAAGCAACATCAAAAGAAAACCAGTAACGTACAAACAAGTATCATGAAGAACATACCATCTAGTGAACAAATTCTCATCATCCTGTTGACCTGCTTCCTGCAAATAGCTCAATAAAATCTGCTGCACGGCCTCAAATTGTGTGACAGTATCCCCACTTACAGCTTTCCCTTTCCTCTTTGACCCAGCACTTCCCTGCAACTTGTGGTAGGATTGCAACACCCCGAGCTGCACCTTGGACAAGCACAAGTGACACGACCAATCATCTCCTAAATAGTTCTCATGGCTACCAATGCCCATGCAGTCCCAGTGGAAACACTTTCCACAAGTGTCGCAGGAGACATTTATGCCTCCTCTACGACCCTGACAGACAGCACATGCCCCTTTCTGGTTGACCAGGTTGGTGTTTTTTACATCCAACTCTTCGAGGATCCAAAATTTATTGCGGCTCAATATGACAGCATCCCGTTTAAGTCGAGCAGCTATGTTGCCAAGGAGATCTATAGCAAGGCACCGAGCTGATATGTCCTTGGATTTCAAACCAGCATTTTGAAGTAGCAATACACACAGAACCTAGAAAAGGAAATGGCAATATAAACAAACAGAAAGAAGTAATACACTTTTTTAAAGGCAAACACTAGAGTCTCAGATCTCAGTAACAAGCTGTGTATTTCTACAGTACCTCGTAGAAAATGTCCCTTTGAGTCTTAGATCTCAGTAACAAGTTGTGTATTTCTACATTATCTCATAGAAAATGTTCCTTTGAGAGGTCTTTAGTTTGGTTATATGGATGAAATGGGTTTTCCTCACATTAGACATGTTGGTTCTAGCAATTGGAAAACAGATTTGTGATTGGATTAGCCATAACAGACCTGTATTGCACCCAACAGATCCAGGTTGTAAGGGTTAATGGACAGGATTATGGATTTTTGGTCAATGCCTCTTGTCCTGTTTCCTAAATAGGGTGGGTAGACACTGACCCAACAGAAGGTCAACCAGCTGATACACTGGACCCAACTCATTTTAAATTTTCTATATAAATTAACTAAATGAATAAATCCAGATTTACATTAATTCCATTTTGAATAAATACATCCCATTTCTACCCTGGATTCAGCACTGGCCAAAGCAGAGACAACACCACACAGCAGGCTGGTAAAACCAATGGTTAAGGATCTTAAAGATAAACCATTAAATTAATTTAAGTTGACCATGCCACCATTGATTTTCATTATTTGCATAATTTATTTGTTGCTTTTGTGGGGAGTCAATAGGTTTTGGTATGTAGAACAGACTTCAGTATGTAAACTTTGTCTGGGATTTTCTGCTGGAGATTAAATATTATCAAGGCTTGAGTCCATAATATGCTACTGGCATCTAGTATCCATTTATGGTTAAATCCAGTAGCAGGCAGAACTTATTTAATACCATTGCATTCACTCTGGAAGCAAAGCTCCATTATCTAGGCTCAAGTTCATAATATGCTACTGCCATCTAGTCCACGCTATATTTATTTACTGTACGGTAGAGAGATAAAAGGTGGAGATAACTGGATAACTCTTACCACTTGGGAGTATTAATAAGAGATATCCCAAAATCGCCACTTTCTATTCTCATATCAAACAAAGCCTTATGCTATAATGAAATGGATTCTTTAATATTACCTCGAGAATTGGAGCAGAAGCAGGATACTCAGGCAGATTCAAGGTCACAAGTAAATCTGCAACAAGATTTTCCAAAATACCCTTTGCCTCAGACAAATCCTGTGTTTTTGAACCAGTTACTCTTTGCAATACACCAGTCCAGAAATGACATGATGCCTCAGTTGCATCATTAAGGCATTTGATTGGATAGCTCGGATCCACAGTGGCATCAACAAGTGTGCTCCAACTCACATTTAGTGATTTTAAGCTGTCTGGAACAGTGGCACTAAACTGTACCAGATGTAGCAGTATAGCAGTTATCATTTGTATTTGTTTTTGCTCTTCATCTGGCAGGTGGTATGTCCTGATGGCACGTTTGGAAAACTGGATTTTGCGGAGAAGCTGGAGCGTCTCATCTATTAGAAAGCCTCTGTGTTGTGTATAAAATGCAAATACCTGAAAATACAGTATGATGGTAAACTAAAATCCAGGGTATGAAAAACCTAGAGCTGAGTGGTTTCATAAAGCTTTGTAAACCTCATCTAAATTATCGGTCAAAATATTGTCTTTCCATTGCTATAATACAGCCAGTGACGGATCTAGAAAAAATATTTAGGTGGGGCTGAGATTTATAAAAATATTGAACCAACATAAGTTCATTGTATATCCATTTCATACAATACTAAAAATATAGTTTAAAGCTATATTATAAAAAAAAAATTGATGAACCACTCAAATATATCAAAAGAAAAATTGCAATTTGAATTTATTCATAGCCCATATGTGTATATATAAACCATGGTAGGTGGGGCTCTAGCCCCAGCAGCCCCACCTGTGGATCCGCCACTGAATACAGCTTACAGTTTTTGTAAAACTCACATTTCTGTTAATTTCAGTTACCTAATTGTTAGTGTCTTAATTTCATTTCTCTCTGCTTAAGAAGTCAAATAGAAAGGACCAAGCTTTTAGAGATGAAATTGAAAATACCATCTCCATAACTGCAAATACACAGTATATTAGAAGTTAAAATAGATGTACCCCGCAAGCTAAATCGATGGATTTCAACTGAAGGAGCTGAACGTTATCTACAAGGAAAGTGGAAAAGCTAGTTCTCACAAGCTGCATGACACAGCTATCCGAAAGTCGAATCACAGGCAAGAGATCTTTGAGAAACCCTAAAATCAAGCATAGCTTTTGCAGCAAGGAATGAACAGCTTGAGAGACCCTAGTTTAAAATGAATTACATAGTGAGAAAAAGAAGATAACTTAAACTGCATTACAAAAAAAAAACATTGCTACATTAGAAATCTCACTAATATATGGTTCTTTCAAAGGTAAAGAAACAAAACAGCTGCTCAGCAAAACCAGTTAAGTGCATCTGAAGAGGCTATAATCATTCTTATCAACAAGAAGGAAATTATCTGCATAATAAAATAGGTAACTGGGTAGTTTCTAAAGGAATTTATGGATAGTAAACAAACCTGCTCCCATAAGACTTTCTTGCACCACCACTACGGTTGGTACGCCTCTTTTTGCTTGCAGAACCATCAATATCAAAATCATCGTCCTCATCTTCATAGCCTAAAGCCATTTCGTATCAGTTTACTCAAACATTTATCAAAAATAAATAAATAAATAAAAGAATAATGATTCATGCACAGCAAGGATTTTATTTGCTTACCATCCATGTTTTCAGTCGCCTTATTAAGATTGTGGTGCTGAGGATTAAAGGCACCGATGCAGATGTTGATCTGATGCCTCGAGGTATCTATTATCCTCTCTATCATCTAACATCGAAGTTTGAAGTTGATGTTATTATATTTGTTTATCATTAGAAGTATAAACACATACTTACAGACCTACACACTATCCAAATATAGACAAATCATAAAAAACTAGCAAAAACACGATTATCTGAACCAAAAATATTTTAAGACTAAAATAAAGATCCATCAGGTGCTTGGTTCATTCAGTCTAGCCAGACAAAAGGCTTGGTAGTTGGTATAATACCATGTCAATACCATAGAACAGGAAGATCAGATGCCATTAAAAACAATAAAGGATCAAGATGGAAGTATATGTACCGCATATATAAACCACATGTTGGTATCTTTTAAAAATGTTAGGACAATTAGCAGTGAGTTGACATTTAATGGTTTACTCACTTCTATATCACTACTCAATGACAGATCTCTTTAGCGAATTTTAACATCAGGAGATTTCAAACCAATTTAATCAGTTTGATCATGCTCTAACCGTTTTTATAATTCTTAACGTGCATTCATTTACCCAAATCAACTAGCACTACAATCTTGTATTCCTTGAATCAGAAAAGGAGGGGGGGGGATAAAGACCTCCTCGCGATAAATCTGCTTGGGCATATCAGGGTGAGTCAAAATTAACAATGCAGCATGTGTCGCCTCAAGAGCAGAGAAAACCAAAGTCTCTGTATCCGAGTCAACCTACAATATTCACACGTGGACAGAAGGAATCAATTCTGTTAATCTTTAAAGGTAAAATTACAGATACTCATAGGTATATTTTATATGGTAGTTTTACATTACATTCTGGAAATCAACATACTGTGGGCTAAAATGCACATTATGAACATGGAAAACCACACTGTAGAATATGTTTCACATTTTGTGCATTTGAATGTAATTATGAAAAACAAACAAAGCTGAAAATAGGTTTACATTCTCATTTGCATCTATGGAGAGGCCTTGGGCACACTGAATCTGTCGGTCAAGCACAGCCAGGAGCCGGTTGTGACAATCAAGAGGAACTTCGTTCAGGAATTTCTTGGAGCGGGAATTCATTATCTCATTTATGAGGTCCTTAATGGCTGCCAATGGTAACAACAAGGGACCATCAGCTCCTTCCTCTTCCTCTTCTGGGGCTTCTGCTTTGCCACAGAAATCATCAGCAATCTCACAGAATCCCTTAATGGCATCTACAAGACAAATGGATGATTATTTAGTAAGCTCAAGATAAGAAGAGAATCAGAAATCAATCTGGTCTAGTAATATTTATATAAATATCTAAAGAACATAGATAAGAACAAGAAAAAATTGGAACAAAAAATATATGGGTCAGACAACAAAGAAAATAAATAAAGAAGTGATAGATTTTGTGATAGTAACTAGACAAAAAATATAAGATAAAATTGGAAACAGGAGAAGAAATAGACAAACCTTGATGGTCTGATGCCTCTGAAGTAGAAGGACCAGCATCAGAATCCCTTTTCCTTTTGGGTTTCTTTCTAGCAGAACTTCCCCCAAGGTTCTGTTTTTCAAAGACAGTCTATTATATGATAATAAGTGCATGCAGAGTCCAGAAAATGAATAATAAAATTTAACAAGAACTCACTTCAGCCGTATTTTTTTCAGAATTATCACCCACGATAACCTGTGGTAGTTCCCTTTGTACAAAACTATCATTGAACACATTCTTCTGTTGAAAAGGCTTTGTGTCTGGTACTTGAATGTAAGAATTCGGATGGACTGGACCTGAGAAACTAGATCAGTGTAAGATACAAATAGCACCCATGAGCCATAATACATACAAATATGATGTAGAGATCTTAAATTAAGGCCTAAACTAGAGATGCGCAAAAATGAGAACTGATTACCTCGAGGCAAGCATTTGAAAGCTTCCGGATTGTACTTAAGAACCTCATGGTACAGCCATGATCTTTCACCAGGGTCTGAACTTACTTCTCTTCTCTTATCCTTCAAATTACTACAACATCGTGGCCACGTAAAGCAAAAGGAAACAAGGTAGAAGTCATAATTAAGAGTTAACAATTTGAAACTGATTACATGTATTGGCTTAGCTTTACACGTGTGAGAAGGGTATAATGGCGACATTAGCTAATCAAACTGCCTGTCGATTCATGTTAGCTAACCTAAGTCATCGTCAAGTATCTTTAATGCACTTGACTGAGTTAAATAGAAACTACTAAGTACTAACTTTCCGCCTTTCCAAGCTAAATATTTTCCGTTAAAACCTAACACGTGACATAGAGTAAACCCCAAAATATCACGGATGTTACCAAAAGACCTTTTAACTGCACAACTTTTTGGTTGCAAGTACAATATGATTAGGAAAAATGGAATGTCATGTGCTTTAGGATTTCAAATTAGTAACGCCTACTTCTTCACGTTCTAACAGAGATTTCTGCAGAACCTGTCATAATTTTTTGGTGGAGATAAACAATTATGTAACAGACTGAAAGCAATGAAGAGTTCAAATAATTCTTTCCTCCAGCATTTAAAAAAATTCTCACTTTCCTCTAGAGGAACAAAAAAGGTACTTATCTAAATGTAGTTATTGACACAAGTTCAGGTTTAGCATGTGCAAAAGTAACCATCTTACAAAATTCAAAATTAGAAACCAGAAAAAGGAAAATCGCCTACAGATAGCTAACGTCACAACTGGAGAGCAACTGAGCAATTGTACTTGCTTGCATGAGCACATCCGGCCGACTGAGAGACTGCAATCCATCTCCGATCTCAGACTTCCGATCAGCGGATCCGAAGGACACGTGGAGGAACGGGAGCGACAGCGCGGGAGCGATCTCCGAGTGCACGCTGTTTGGTAACCTACACGCCTTCTCCATCTTCTCCGGAGTGAAACTGAGGCGGAGAGGAGGGTTAATTTGGGGAATTGGTGGTCGATTTGGTAGGAGAGGCGGAGGGGAGGTGAGTGGAGCAAAGGGGAACAGTGTTTCGGTAGCGAGACCGAAGGCGGAGAAAAAGGTTTTGTGAGAGTAGGCTTGGAGTTGTAGGAAATTACGAATTCAGGATTTGAGAGGGATAATGATTTGAGATTTGCTGTGTTGAAGTTTATGAATCTTGCGTGTGGCAAGTCAATCTGTTAGAGCAGCTGAAAACAGGGCATACAGTTAAGTTGACCCGGTAACCATGTTAGATCTCACAGATACAACCATGTGCGGTTTGAAAGGTCGAGAGATGGATTCCGATGGAAGTTTTACCTGTTTGAAAGTTTCCTCATTTTCCTTGGTAAACGGAGATGTCAATTGTTTCGGAGGAGCGGAGCCCGTCAGTCATGTTTAAGTAATGGACGTGTCCAGTGTATCACACAGTTCACATGTTCTGACTATACATCTCTATCTCTATCTCTACTATATTAAAAACACCAATGGAAGGATGTAACATCAAAAGATACAACCTTGATCTGAACGATCTGGATCATTGATTGTTTTAAATTTGTAATCTACATCGTTGATTATTAAAACAGAAACTTGATAAGGGGACCAGATTATATCGCAGAACGAAGAGAACGTTTTACATTGGTTCATCTCATTTGATCGGAACGCACAGAATCGCGATTTTTTTTAATTTTCATTTTTCAGCGCCTCAATATTCTTTTTTGTTTTCGGGAATAAAGAGCCGCGTCTCTTCTCTTCCTCTCATCTCTTCCGTCCTTCGTAAAACCTAACTCGAGTCGGTTCACACTCCGTGCAGCTATGGTTGTTGATCCTGCGGATCCCTTCAGGCCGGATTGTAGAAAGTGGGTTATCCCAATTTGCTTTTTCTCCATACTTCACAGCGAGCGGTTAGTTCAGCACCTGCTGCTTCACTCATTAACTGAACGAGCAAGATCACGTCCTTCTACACACGCTTCTAAAGCAAGCCTCTTCTTAGCTACTCAGGTGCAGGGTGTCCTACATCCTCTCCAAAGATTTCGTTTACCATGAATCACCGATCTCCTCCCATCCAACGATCCATCACCCCCATCCTTCGATAGATCGCCACCCCCACCCAAGTCCCACGGTTTGCCACCCTCACCCAAGGACCCACGGATCGCCACCTCCGCACCCGTGTCCCTGGCATGCCGCTAGCGCCAACTCTGTCGACTCCTATGGCTCAGTCAATCCCAATCAGAACCCTATCGTCGCTTAGATTTTGTCGATCTTGGCAAGCTTTGCTTCAGGTCACTCTTCTTTTTCATATACTACTTGAATTTATATAGGTTACGTGTTCTATTTTTGAGAAATCGTCTTGCTCGTCGGATGAGGGTTCGAAGGTAAATGGTGCGAAGGATGTAGCGTCCGTATGGGCTGTGTCTGGTGCTCGCTGACCTCTCTCCTCACTCTCTTTCTCTTCGATCACTCAAGAGGTTTTCTCTTTGCTCTATCTCATCACCTCCTCCCTCAATTGAGTTCTCAATTTGAAATTGGTCCAAGTTTCGTCAATTTGCTCTGTCCTATTGATGGGTTCATGTAATTGATTAGGGAGGCATGAGTTCATGAGATATGTGAAATAGGGATTTGGACAAAGAAATTGATTGGTTCATGAGGTTTTCATACCAATAGCATTGGCCAATGCTAAACACCCGTGGGCAGATTGTAGCAACAATATATTTTGTTGCTTTAGTATCTATTGTAAATTTCTAATTGTATAGTGCCTATTTAAATTAGTCTTTGGACCGTGGGATTGACTGGGATGACATTTTTATTTGCACAGATCTCTTTCTATTTCTTCTCCATTGGATTGTTTAGATGCAGAAGGTAGAGAAAGCTTCATTCAATTGACTCGAGTGTTTGATCGAGTGCTCAAACAATGAAGGTATTTGCTTTCTCTTTCTCTCTACACTATTTTAATTTGTTGTGCAAGCGTTTAATGATCTTTCTTGATGCTTAGCAACTTACGAATCGGTTACATATGTTCTTTTTTGGTTCTTATCTAAGAGAATTGTTGTCCTCTTATGTATTGGGTGCTGTCAGCAATCAGCTAATAGAATTGATCTCTTTTAGAATGTTGGCCTGTGATTTTTTTAAATTTTTAATTGGAAAAATTAGGATAGATTGGATTAGTATTGTTGATGGTTCATGATGTACAATGGTTCATGCCAACTTCATTACAAGTGCAAGATCAAAGATTATTTGAGGTAACAATGGATAAGTTAAGGCTTGACTGTATCACTAATAATCGATTGAATCAATTTGCCTTATAATCGGCATATTTCATTGACTAATTGGTAAGAACATTATCAGATTGGGTTTTATTTTCGCACCCTTAACTGCACAGTCGAGCTCATGTAACACCAGTAGCACTGAAACTTCCTTAGCCTATATTCAATTGTGAGGTTGGTTCATGGCCATGGTATCAACACCATTGCAATTCAGTGTTTGTCAATCTGTGTGTTATTTTTTGTTGATTGTAAATATTTCAACCAAAAAGCACTTCTTTGTTATTTGTTAGAGATTACATAATTGTTAAAACCGGTCTTACTGATAATTAGCAAAATGATTGTCAATTGGGGTTAAGTATTTATTGACCTACTGACACTAAACTTAGAATTTAAGACCAAAGAGTTTTGTAAAAGGCGAGAAGGAAAGATGTTGCAATTAAAATTGTCTTTGAAAAAAAAGAAGTGTCTAACTGGCACGCTATTGTTACCAAAAACCGGTGACTCTCTATTCTATCTCACTTTACTATGGAAAAAGATCTTCAATTTCAGGTGCTGGTGTCAGAAAGATTGTGGTAACTCATACACAGCCTAAAAACCTTCCAGTGAGCAATTTAAGAATCCTTGAAATACGTGTATGTAAGTTTTCTTTTTGTCTCCAACTATTCATTAGTTGTTCTTAAATATAAATGTTTTCACTTTTTAATTGATTCAAGATAATGCTATTATCAAGGAAATCATACACACATTTCAGTAAGTAATGTTGCATCCGTACATTGGATTGTCTTCTTTGTTGTTGTCTTTCTTTTTTTCTTTTTTTTTTAAGAGAATCATACACACTTTTTTTTCAAAGGTTTGGTAAGAGCTGCTAAGAAATCACAAACACTTTTTAATTAAGAAGAATCATGTATTTGCCACATTGGTACTAGCTGAAAGTTAGTAATTTTGTCTCTTCTCTCGAAATTGAACCTAGGAATGGACAAGTTTATAAAATTTTCATGCAGGACACGGATAAAATTGGTCACATAATAAAAATATTATTCCCTCTTTCTATTCACTTTTAGGGTGTATTTCATAAGTTGAGCACATATATGAATTTATCAGAATTGATAAAGTTGCAGGTCCTTTTATGTAAATGTGACTGTGCCTTTTCTTTCCTTGCAATGACAAGCATGTGTTCAAGTTCGAAATTCTTTAATTGATTGACAGATAGTGTTTTTTTTTAGGATTTTTGTGAAATTTCTTTCCAATTGTTGTTACCAGTTGCTGGATGAACAAGTGAAGGCCATGGCAGGATGACAAGCAGGAGACTTGAGAGAGAGAACTCTGAAGGGAAGTAGTAGTTCAACTAGAGAATCTTGTGTTTTTTTCTTGATAAAGAAATAGGCAAAGTGTTTAGTTTTGGATGGTACAAGGGGGACGAGAAGAGCTAAAGGCTAAAAAATCTGATTTCAAATTTCTGTCTTTTGCTCATTTGTAATCATGATATTTTTGTTTCTATAACGAAAGTGGCAGTGAATGCTACTTTTTGTAAAGAATAAATAGTATAGTTTGTTTTTTGAATTGGTCGCATGAACTGTTTGAAAGATGTACATGAGAAAATTATATAAGATACTAACCAGTTATTTCAATTGTATTATGTTTTTTTATAATTCATTTCCTTTATTGTAAATGATTATGGTCATATGGGAGTACAATGAACTAAAAGTACAATAGATAAGTAGGCGTGCAAAACTATTATTTTGATTGAATAATAGTATTATTACCTCTATTAATAACTCAATTACAAATATTGTAAATTAACTATAAAATGTTTATAGTCACAATGGTGTTGTTGAAAATTAATTACAATATTATTGAATAATAATTATTGATTACAAGATACAAGTTCGCCCACACATTGGGTGGGCATTGCTGCTAGTAATTAATAATAATCAACGTAAATTCGTAAAATCCTCATATGAGCGGGATATTCGGTGTTTGTGGTAAATTGTATGGAAGCGCGCGAAATTCACATTTTCCAAACATCCGTAAATTTTTTTAAATTAGAACATCCAAAATTTTGCCGAAATTAATTAATATAAAAATTTAGACACAAAAAATTTTAATATACAGAATTATTATTTTTTTTTTAATAAGAAGAAAGTTCCAACGCGTTTCAGGAGCGAGTATTCGAATTCCCCTCCGTACGCGTTTATAAAACGCGCTCCAGGGCTTTCAACGTGTTTTATAAACGCGTACGAAGGAGAGATGCTGTCCACTTTCCTCTCGTTTGTCAGAGCTTTGTACGCGTTTATAAAACGCGTTGAAAGCTCTGGAGCGCACTTTATAAACGCGTTCGAAGGTGTATTATTAAATTTTTAGGAAAAAAAGTACAAGCATGCTCTGATAAAGACTGCAAAAGACATGACAAGATTTGATTTTACAATGTCATCTTTGAACTACTGAAATTATTTATAAAAGCAGCCATTGTTGAATTAGAATGCACAAACACCCACTACCTCCTTCTTGTTAAAACCTTCACTACAATGGACAAAGGAAATAGCTCTAACTCAAATAATGATGTTCCAAACTATCGAAGAGCAACCCGCATTGAGTATTGGTCAACTTTCTACCATTACCCTGCCAATAGAAATCAACCAGAAAACGGAGAATACGAGGCAATTTGTCGCTCTTGTTATCGCACTTTGAAATACAACATCCATGAAGACACGACTGAATAGGGAGACGTGCTCGAGTTAAAAATACACTACCAATGGCACATTAATGGTGGGCCGGAAAGGGAACAGAAGGAGTACCAGGAGCGGCGATGGCGGGAACACGAAAAGAATTTGAACCGAGAAAGGCGATATGACTGGTACAAAAAATATTACACAGAACCTCAACCCATCCCCCAACAACAACCGAAACCCTACCTCTCGTGTGAACCAACTCACTGGACCGTTTACGAGAAAATATACAACTTTAATGGAGACCACACAGTGACCTGTACAAGGTGCGCTCAAGTTTTCAATTACAAAGAAAACATATTGCGTGACCACTACCATGAGCACAAACGTCACGACGAGAATGAACAAAGAGCTCGGGACATAGAGACGCAGAGGATTATTAAAGAAAGAAATGAAGAAATGGATCGTAAACAAAAAATTAGGGAAGAAGAGGCAAGGAAAAAAAGGCTCAAAAAATCAGAGCAAAAATTGAGAGAAATGAATAAGAGGGATGAACTTCGACAAATTGCGGCAAGCCGAATGACAGAGATAGAAAAAGAAGAAACCGAAGCGGCTTTTTGGAACGAAGCCGCTCAATTCGTTGACAACAGTGTTCCGAGTAATCAACAAGAAGATGATGCTGCTTTTTGGAACGAAGTCGCTCAGTTCGCTGACAACACTGGTGCGAGTAATCAACAACAACCGAATGATGAAGATGAGCAACCATGGTGGGATGAAATTCTACAACATGTAGATAGTCAAAATCTCTAAATATTTATATGATTGTAATATTTATGTGTTTTATTATTATGGTTGTTAATGTACTTTAGTTGGAATTGTTAATGCAATGTTTTATTTTTATGGTTGTTTTTTATTTTCCTTTATTTTTTGTAGTGCTTTGCACTATAAGTTGTGGTTTTAATGTGTTGACGTTAAATGGATAAAAGTTGTTGTTTGGAGTATTTCATTTATTGGCGTTTCAATACATAAACGTTTATGTTTCAAGTAGTGCTTTGCACTCCGAAATTCCAAGTAATAAACAATCCAATAAATACACAAGTCAATCATAAGTCATAAACGAAAAATAGCCAATCAACATCAGTAATACACAAGTCAATCACAAGTCCATAAACGAAAAATAAACGATCCGTCCATCATCAGTCCATAAACAAAAAAGAACTGTCATCATCAGTCCATCATCATAACTAACGCCGCCGCCTCCTCCTAGGTCCTGAAGGTGAAAATCTGTCAATCACCCTCACCACACGCCTATCTCGCATCCTAAAGTTTAAATTAATGTTAGAATTAATTGTGAAAATTAATACGAAATTTATATGTTAGAATTAATTGTGAAAATGTTAATATTACGAAAATTATATGTTAGAATTAATTTTCACATGTAAATATTGCAATTTGTGTCATGTTAATATTACGAAAATTATAAAGTTTAAATTAATGTTAGAATTAATTGTGAAAATTAATACAAAAATTATATGTTAGAATTAATTGTGAAAATTAATAGGAAAATTATATTAAAAAAAATTAATATCAAGTTTAAATAAATTACCTATAGAGTAACGGTCATCTCTCCAACGGGAAAATGGAAAGTATGCGTCTCCGGACGCCAAAACTCGACCATTGCCTTCAGTAATGGCATGTCGATGTTGACATGCTTCACCTTCATAATGTGACTGAGCCCCAGTTTGATCAGCCTTCCCTCAATCCGATCGTCCACCTTAATTGTTCGCTTGTGCGATCTCAACTCCAAATGTTTTTCACGCTGCAATTTTTAATACAATTTTTAAGCATTTACAAGCATTTAAAATAAATACAATTTATTACATTGAACATAAAAATATTATAAGCAAGCATTTACAATAAATACAATTTATAATACAATTTATAATAAGCATTTTCGATTAATTTTTTACTACAAATTATAATAAACATTTAATACAATTTATAAGTCTATTAAGAAATCTAAATTATTAAATCAAAAAAATATAAATTAACATAAAACAATCTATTACCTCCTCAAAAGACAAACCAACGAGATGCTCGTTATCCGTAACAAACAAAACCTGTTGGTTTTCTGCGTTGGCCGGTTGCACAGGTGGAATGACATTTTGCGCGCTCGGACGGGCTGCGCGACGCCTACGTCTTTTTGGCCGAGGCTGGGTGGAGGCTGCTTCGGTGGGGGGTGCTTCGGTGGGAGGTGGTGAAGCACCAGAAGGACCAGCCTCATCTTCTGCTGAACTCATCTGATTCAAATAATATAAGAACAACAATTTAAAAAAACAATGAATTTAATAATTTTTTAGCTAATTGGACAAAAAACGAACAAAACCAAAATTATTTTTCTATGTAATTGACATTTTTACAATAATTACTTTTGCATACAATTTCCACTAATTCCATACAATTTACTAAAATTTCGACTAATTTCCATTCAATTTGCATACAGATTACAGTAATTTGACAATAAATTCCTACACAATTTCCATAGAAATTCCACTAAATTCCGTAAAAATTCCATGAACATTTTACTAAAATGTCCAATAATATTTCCAATAATTTCATACAATTTACGTTACTAAAATTGTGTACTCACTTTATTAAAATGTCCAATTTCCATACAAATTCCATACAAATTTCCATACAAATTCCATGAACATTTTACTAAAATGTCCAATTATATCCACAAATTTTACTAATAATTACCACAATTTCAATAATAATCCACAAATTTTACTAATAATTACCACAATTTCAATAATAATCCACAATAATAATCCACTAATTTCCACAATTTCAATAATATCCATAATTTTCAGTAAATGCAAAATCAAAACCTCGATGTTGGCGTACGTTGTCTTTCGAACTCCTCTTCTCTTCGCACGGCAACCACCTTCGCACGGCAACCTCTTTTCTCCCTTCTCTTCTCTCTTTCTCCGGCCGCAACTTTCTTTCTCTTCTCTCTTCTTCCTTTTCTTCTCTCTTCTCCCTTCTCTTCTCTCTTCTTCCTTCTCTTCTCCCTTCTCTTCTCTTCTCTCTTTTTTTTCTTTTTCTCTTCTCTGGACTGACTGAAGCGACGAAGAAAGAAAAAAAAACGGTCAGAACTCGTTTTCGAAAAATTACCACCTTCCTACGCGTTTATAAAACGCGCTCCAGGGCTCCGAACGCGTTTTATAAACGCGTACGAAGGTGTCAGCTCCTCAAAAGGCGTAACTGAAGAGGCGAACTTATCTCTCCTTCGTACGCGTTTATAAAACGCGTTGAAAGCCCTGGAGCGCGTTTTATAAACGCGTACGGAGGGGAATTCGAATACTCGCTCCTGAAACGCGTTGGAACTTTCTTCTTATTAAAAAAAAATAATAATAATTCTGTATATTAAAATTTTTTGTGTCTAAATTTTTATATTAATTAATTTCACAAAATTTTGTTTCAAACGTTTGTTATGGGAAATGATTTGAGCACCTCCAAAAATGATTCCGGCATATGGACATAAAAACATCCGTAATTAAGCTTAATTTTTTTTAATTGAACAAAAAAATCATCTTAAATTTGTTAAAAAAATATATACAAAAAAGTTTCAGTGCTCTTTTTTAAAAAAATAGAAACCGATGCACGAATAAATTTTAGGTATAATATTTTTTTCCTTTTTTCTCTATTTTAAAATAATTTTAACAAGTTTTAACAACTTATTTTTTTAATTAAAAAATTTACAAATTCTGACACGATAACACTCATGTTGTGCCCTGTCAATGTGATGCGTTATTTGTGTCATGTTGTGTTGTCTCTTTCTCTGCGTAGTACGATACGATTTTAAAAAAAAGATAAACTCGTATTAGCACAAGACTACGTGAGTCATAACATGGTGTTTGGCACGATGCGACACAAACACGCATGATTGGAGAACGCTAATAACGTCAATGACACATATATGGGTGAAATTAAATCAAATAGGTGAAAATAAATTAAATAGTAGTTAAATCATATATGTATCTATATTTTTTTATCACATATACGAATATGGAGATGTTCGAATATGAATATGGTTCGAATATTAAACAGATACAAATATGGGTTGGATATTATCAGATACGAATGTGACTACATATATGTTTCGAAGATAATTTATAACTTAACAAACTAATAAATAAAATAATAACATTGATATTAAATGTCACCATACATCAAAATACTACATCAATCATGTATTATCGTATGTAACTATCACAGTAATAGAAAATAGAATATAACTTTTATGTGTCGTAATATGTAATTATCATGATAATAGAAAATAAAGATTATTTTCATATTACTAGTTCAATCAATGAGTTATCATTTACGACATATTATTACATATTATAAAACTTTGTTACAGATTACATAAAGATCTCTATATTGCTCAAAATATATTATGACTCTCAACGAATTTCAATTAAAGTCTATTGTATGTTTTTTTTTTCAATTATATGAAAAAACATAAATGACATTAAGCAGCTCAGTTATGTAGCTAGATAAAAGCGAATACAGTCAATATCAAAATAATGTTAGAAAAAATCAAAGAAGCATGTCCGAAATTATTTGACATCCCTATCGTGGACCCACGAAACATAAACAACTTGAATTAGGTATTGGTTCTAGAAAAAATCTAAAACGTTTTTGAAAATTTGTGCCGATACATTGTCTGTTGTACAAATTCAGAAAAGGCGAACTTTGGGATAATGTTGGTAATTCTAAATGGATTATGACAAAATGTGAGATTGTTAAATTACATTGTGACAATAATATTGAAAGATTATCATTACTCTTGATTACAATGTTTGTGACTATACATCATGTTGATGAAAAGATCAAGTTTGTATGACATGCATGGTAAAACACTCTGCAATTGCAATGATGTTAATCACCTACCTACTAACATCGAAAAATAATTTTTTATATTAGTATTAATATTTTACGATAATGCAAGACCAAAATATATATAACAGTAGAGAAATGGAAACCTACTTCTACTAGAGAACTATAAGAGGGAAAAACATCAGAAAGCATCATTTGAAAAGTAATTGACTGGATATTACCTTAGTGATAATACAAAAATGTTACTTGCTGGGTGTGAGAAAAAAACGAGAAAAATTATCTTTTGATTGCATAAAAATAAACTTTATCAATTAATGTATTTGTTATCATTTGAATCATCAGAATTATAATTGTATAAATTTGAGATCAATAAAATAAAAGGAAAATCAATTTTGCTCAAACCATGATAATTTGGTTAGCCACCAATATCTCAACATTCTTTTATTTTTTGCTACCAGACACATAAAAAGTGATTTTAATAAATATATTAGATTTTATTGACCAACTCTTGCACTATTATACATTCGACCTGCGTGATTAGTTTGTAGTACGATAACTTAGTTTTTGCATGAACTCACAAAAAAATTTCTGTACTGATAGGCGGGTTTCACATCGAAATATTCAACCCTTTTAGGCCTTAATTTCAATTAAATGTTTGTGTTTTAGTTAGATTTAATGCAATTTAGGTTAGAAATATGGTACTGCTATTTGCCCTTGTCTAATTTCTGGTTCAGTGATGATTTGGAGCAAAATTGGGCCCAAGGCAGAGTTCAAGCGGAGCAAATCAGAGTCCAAGCGACTGGAGCAAAGGAACAGGGTCAAACCAGACAAGTCCCCTGTTCTGGCGACCCGCCAGGATTTCTGTCGACCCGCCAGGCCTCCAGGCGACCCGCCAGGATTCCTGTCGACCCCGCCAGACATAAACCGACCTGCCCAATTTGGAGAGATATTTCTGGCAGAGCACTTTCTCTATTCTGGGACGAGCCAGACATGATCTCCACCTATGGAAACCGCCTTTGAGAGCTATTTAAACATAGGAAGAGCTCCAGAAAGGAACAAGTCAGATTTTGGAGCAGGATTCAAGAGGAGTTAGCAGAAATCGCACCCAGCCTTGTCGCGGCTTTTTCGTCATCCCTCGAAGGAATTCCTCGAAGAACAACGGGAACATAGCCTTAGATTCACCTCCCTTAAGGTTTCGATCTCTATGGCGGGTATCTCTTAACACAAGAGAACCCTATAAAGAGTCGCTACTTAAAGAAGTTTCTTAATTTAGCGGGTCCTTTCTTTCCAATAGGCGCAAGCCCCTATTGTTAATTATCCCGTAGTTTCCTACGGGAACCTCTGATTAAGGGACGTGAAGGGTATTGACGTGACGGGCTAAGAAAAGAGACTTATGAAGTGCTATTAAGGAGGCCTTAATTGATGGTACCAGACCTAATTGACGGGACCCAATTAAGGACCTTTAAACTTCTAAAGACTTTTGTCTTAAGGGATGGTTTTCGTTTGAAAAGAAGTGCTCTTCATATGGAGTCATTGAGGGCCACTTGATAAAAAAATTCGATTTAAGTCATCTGAGGTCGATCTCAACCCCAGCAAGGGACTTTTTCTCAAACAGAGAGGTTTTGGCTTTGACTTTGGGTTTCGTGTTTTGACTTTTTATTTCCTAATGTTTCACTTAGGATATTGATAAATTTTATAATTTTATTCACTTTGGCCTCTTGTATCTTTGAGTTTTAGACATCTCTTTTCTATATCGAAAATACTTAACTTTGAAAATATTTGGCTTTTGAAAACATCATTCTCAAAATTATTTAGATTCTTGAAAATATTTGTAATAGAGTATAATTAGCTTTTGAAAATATCATATTTAAAATTTTTATTTCGAAAATATTTATCTTGAATTTTAGAAATTTTATAAACGAGTTTACTAATTTTCTAAGATTTATAAAATTCATTTTTATAGTAAAATACTTCAAAAATACAAACGGTCAATACTTTGACATAATTTCATATCAAAGTATCGGTGAATTTGGTTTATTGCGATTTTTAGGATTTTGCGGATATTTCGTTGGTATTTTTCTGAGCTTCCTATCATTTTTTATGAAGTTCTAAAGTTTCTGCTTGGTTTAGCGTTTTCCGATTGGTCCATGTCATAGGGCTAGGCTGAGTTGGCATAGAGGATTAACTTCTGGAAATGGGCTGCTCCTCAATTTCTTTCTCATGGGCTTTTGTATTTTGTTTCACTTTGCCTCCCATCTGCTGACAGAGGTCGAGTACATGGGTTTTGCCATCGTTTTGCCACAAACGATCGAAGAAGTCTACGGCGCTATTCGAACGAAGAAGAAGAGTTCGTTTCATCAGTAATGGGTTCGACAGAGCGGGTTTAGATCCGCTAACTCTTCTGGCCATCGCAACTGTCAAAGAGGGTACTCACAGCGTCGTGAAATCAAAGGAAGCACAATGGTGGCTTCAATTTCTACTGAGTCACTTTAATTTAGTCAGGGAATCGGGAGTTTTGTGTAACAGTGCAGGACAAAAATTCAATTAGGTCCCTGTCATCTCGAATTTTATCTCTCCGGCCATCGTCGAGGTCAAACTAGGCGGGGATGGCTTTATTGGAGTTACAACAGCATAGGGGTCACAAATACACATTGAATTAATGCTAAGCTATGCTAATTTAATGAAAGAATCAGCGAGTGTCACAGTGAGGGGTGAGTTTGTTACTGAAATGTATCAGGCATTAAACTCTAATTCAACCATTCTAATGCTATCGTATACATACACGGATTGCCGTTGAGGCCTACTAATCTAACATTTACTTCCTCCAGTTTATGACATATTTGAACAGTTCTTTACTTGCTCTCCTTTATACTACGTACAAAGTCTGGCACACAAGATAATATGCTATGTATAATTCACACTTGACACAATTGATGTTTGATACATGCTTACATACACGGTACCACATTGGCTACCTATATTTTGCAACAAGCATTTCATATTTCATTTGGCTTACTCCTATTCACTGGTACATATACTCATATACTAATAAACAACAATTTGAAAATGTGAAGTCATGTATTAAACTCTCTCAAGACTACTGTATTAACAGATAAGTGTACTCATTTTTCTAAGGGAGGCTTACAACGTTGTTGGTGAAAGAAAGGGAAGCACTTTTATAATATCAAAGTTCAGTAATCAAGAAACAACAATAAGTAAAGCCACATGAAAGGACAATTAAGCAAACAAGCCACACTTAATAACAGTATTTCGAAGTCTCACTAATTAGGCCTTCTATAGTTATCCCATCACCAGAAATGCAGAACAGAAAAGATTGTCTTTTTATCACCATTCGAGGGATGTAAAAAGGATAATTAATTCTAAACCATACCCTTATCTCAACTTTATTATTAATTGTATCTCACGAGAAACGATAAGATAATAAATATAAGCATTACACTCAGTAAAGTCCTTAGAGGTTCAGATATGCATCTTATCATGATCATGCACTTTTCTAATAATTTAATCATATTACCCTTCGAACATACAATCCAGAAGCAGTCAGGTTATGTCAGAGCAGTCTTAAGAGTTACATTTATGCACATTGGTCCAGAATTTAAGAGAAATATCACAAGACTAAATTTTGGCAGCATTTCAGCTTAAATTCTTAAAATTTACACAAAGGTCCTCTGATTCGAGCTATAGAAGCTCTCATTAAAGAACCATGGCTTAGAACTGAGGAACACTCAGCTGAACTGAACCTAGTCATGAGGAACCCTCAAGCTAGGTTGCCTTCTCCAGTCTATGTCTAAGGACCCCTTAGTATAGACCTTAATGGAGATAGGCAGTACGATCGGATCAGAAATTAGGGGAAAAGAGGAAGTAATCAAGAAGGATCCGAAGAGAAGAACAAGTCATAATCAATTTACAAGAATTGCATATCTAAAACCGAAACTAGACTTTAACATTTCACTAACAGATCTCCTAGTACTATGGAACCCATAGCATAGGATCTCAGATCCCTAAATTCGATCAAGAAAGACTAGCGATTAAGGAAAAAGGGAATCATCCAGATAAGATCAAGAGAAAGAATAGTTTGTGCTCAATTTACAATAATTGCCTTTCTGAAATTGATACTAAACTTTGACATTTCACTAACAAATCTCCTAGTACCATGGAACCCATGGCATAGGATTTCAGATGCTTCAATCTAATCAAGACGAACCAGAGATCAAGAGAAATAAGGGAAATTTCGAGAGAAATCCAGGAAAAAGGAAGCAAGCGACTTAATTGCAAGAACTTCACTATTGAGATTAAAATCGACTCCAACTTTTACTAATTGATCACCTAATACCATGGAACCCATGGCATAGGATCTCAGATTCCTATGTTTAACCAAGACAGGAGAAGAAAGATAGTTGAACTATCAGAACCGTGTTTCTAAAACTGAAATAAATCTTAACTTCTGCTCATTGGTCACCTAATACCATGGAACCCATGGCATAGGATCTCAAATCTCAATATTCGATCAAGAAAGACAAAAAGAAGGCGATCTACACCAATATTAACTGATCTCTACTTAAAAGATTGAATCAAGCAACTCAAAAGTTCATCGAAGCACAAAACAGCAAATTCATTCCAAAAATCACGCAATTACATTATTCCATCACAATTTACCTCTTCTCTTACCTTTTTACAGCTTTCTTGCTCTAATGGAGCTTAAGATTTCTCTTCTTCTATCCTATCAAGCTATGCACGACAAGTGTTTGTGGAAATGGCTACCTATTCCTATTCTATGTGCGTGTGTATTATGTGGAAATGAGCATTCTTTTTACTGCCTCCCTGTGTGTCCCCTCTTCTCTTGACATCTGGTCTTTATATAGGCAAGGCCTTCGCCTCTCTTTCTGTCCAGGTGCATTGAACCATTCCCAAGCCCGGCGGTCTCCGTAACAAACTCTTTCAACGGATTTCTGTTGGGGGCCTCTTCTCCTCTTCTTCCTGGATTTTTGGGGTGTACTTGGTGCATGGTGTGCCATACTATGTCTTGTGGGTTCCTGTGGTTTCTGTTCCTCTCATTCAGCCAACTCCGCGTGCACCCGTCTTCAACTCGCGAAAGGATCAGGTTTGATCGAGGTCAAATACCCAGCGACATCCCTTCGATCTTTTCTACATGCGCTCGGTGTTTGGTGAGCCACGTGTATACCACTTGGTCTATTGGATGCGGTGCATAGTGTATTGGGCGCAGGCCACTTTCAGCATGTGTACGAGGGAAGGGTTTAAAATGCTGGAGAACCTTTCTCCATTTCAAGTTAAACTGGATTTGTCCATTTATCATATTTTGTTGCATTTTCGTGACTGCTGAAACTAAATAAATTCTTTGGGGCACTTTCCATTTGATTTTTCGCATGAAATTTTAGGTGTAAGCTCACTAAAATATGTAGAATCTGGTAGTGCCAATAATTTTCTGAAAAGACTCCTCCTACTATTTTATTTAATTTCTCCAAAATCATGGGCCTCTTTGCATACAATGGAGGTTCGGTAGCTCCTTTGGCCATTCTGAAACCACCATAATTTTCTTCATCATCTCCTGAATTTTTGGGTATTTTTCCATAATTTTTGGGATCCACTTGCTATTTTTCATGATTTTCTCAAACTTCTCGTAAATCAGTATGTGTCTCCAATCGCGAAATTTTAGGGTCAAACAAGCCTGTCTCCTGTCGACCCGCCAGGAAGCTGTCGACCCCGCCAGGATTCAAGCTGAGAGCGTTTCTTTTAGTTCTTTGTTGTATTCTTTCTCTATTTTCTGTCTTTTTATGTTTAGTCTGTTGAAACCTATTGTCTTTATGTTTAGTATGACTTTTAGTGAGTAGTTTAGTTTAGGGACAATTGTAGGGAACCATGACTTGGTAGATTAATGAAGTTTGATTTAGTTTTCTAATTTTTCTAAGTTGCTTTGCTCTACTTGAGTTTATTTGCTGAAATTGTGAATTGAATTGGATTGATTTGAAGGTTTGCTCACTTGGTTAGGCCTGACCTCGTAGATAAGCAAATAGAACCCTAATTTCAAAACAATTTGAGTTCTCAAACCATAGGATAGTTAGTATACCCAAAAGGTGAAACCGGAACTTAGCCGAGAGGTTTATTCCCTCCTAAGATCGAGAGATCTAGGATATCCTACCGAATAGTTAAAGCAAACCCTAAAACTCAAGTCAAGAAACGAGAGTTGAAACTTAGGTTTTAAAGGAGGTTTAGAGGTTAAAACTTAGTAATACCAAATCAAGAACGAGAGTTAGTATTTGGACCAGAGTTTAAGCCAAAAACCTGAACTTAGAGAACTTAGAAACTAATTAAACTGAATTGTCGTACTGTTCTGGCGACCCGCCAGGAATCCTGTCGACCCGCCAGGATAGTGCCTGGAAGTGGAACCCGATCAATTGACCCTAGTTTAAGTCCCTAATTCGAGTTTAAATCTTTACCTTAATTTTTAGAGTAATTTAGAAATTATTTAGAGTTTTAAATTAATTTCTTTAGTTTAAATTTATTACTTTTAATTAATTAACCAACTTTTTGACTTGTTTACCCCTAGATCAATTGAACTAAATTACTTAAAGTCCATAGTTTAGAATAACCGTCCCTGTGGATTCGACCCTCAAGCTATACTGCATTAGATTAGATTGAGGTTTAATTTGACCTAGGTTTTACCTCCGATCATGTACGTAACTTGACACACTTTATTCAACAATATGATTTTAAAAATTTGAAAGTGATGACCAACATAATTTTTTTGGTCCTTAATTTGTTGGATTTCTTAACAACATTTATTGTGCATGAAAGCTCGTTCTTTGTCTCTTTTCTTTGATTATTATTATTATTATTATTATTATTACTTTGAAGATCAATTTGTTGTAGATGTCTCGTACAAACTTAAATTGATACAGAAATATTGCCAAGTTTTTTGAAACCAGTGTTTTTAATACCGTACAAATACCATAATATTGCCAAAATATTTCAGAAAATACCAAATTTTGACCACCAACCGGTGGAAGCGCCGGTATGGTGCCGTGTTTGGCAAAAATTCATGAATTAGGAACAAGAACTAAAACAAACATTTGTTATAGTTTTTATTCCTAGTTCCATGGACTTGTTGGAACTAGGAACAAGGTTCCCTTGTTTGATTTTGTGAGAAGTTTAACAGTGTTTGAAACTTTTACATTTTAAGTAAAAAACTTAAAAAGGAGCGGTCCTCAAAATATGGGAGAAGGGAGATTCGTATGGGTGTGTTTGGATGAGCCGGGAATAGGAAATAGGAATAAGAAATTTCAGTTTACGTGCTTATTCTTATTCCTTATTCTTATACCATTGTTTTGTTAGTATAGGAATAAGAGCCCTTATTTCTTATTCTTATGTTGTTTGGGTTACACAAGAATAAGAATAAGCACGCAAACCGAAATTCCTTATTTTTATTCTCTATTCCCGGCCTTTCCAAACACACCCATATAGAGGCCACGTAAGATTTAACATCACATCAATGTTTAAACAGTCAATCTGATGTTTTCCAAAAGGGTCCCATAAAAAGTCAATGGTCATGTCATTTTTTCGCCGTAAAGACACATAAAAATAAATATCTGCTCATTTTTAATTAAATTTTAATTCACAACTGAAATAAAACGAAATTTGAATGAGTTTGTGTTATTTTATTTCATTATTTTTAGAAAATCGCCCTTCTTTGATGTACTAAGCAAAAAATACAGGTCGAGGTTCTTATCTTTTAAATCAAAATTGAGATACTGATTTAACTTTCAATACAATTTATATTTAGCGAGGGGCTAAACTTTTGGAAAAAGAAAAGTTCAACAATTAAACCTAAAACAACGGGTTAAAATTAAAATAAAAATTAAAACATGTGAAGATAATAAAAATAATATATTTGTTTTTTGTTTTTGTTCATTTTAGAAAACATATTAAGTGTTCATATTTTAAGAAATAGATGTCTACAAGTAGATTGAGATAAAAAATCATGAGTTTGTTGGCGAAAGATTTTTAGTTTATGCTGTAAGTAAACTAGATTAGGTTCCGTTTGGATAAGGTGTGGGAAGAAAGGAAGAAGAGAAGAAGTATTGGGAAGTGTGTAATTTTATGAAGAGTTTGGATTGTTTATAGTAAATTTATTTTCTTATTCTTTCTTCTCTTCTTTCCAAATGGAATCCAAACGAAACCTTAGATAAGTAACATGAAACGACATGCATGTCCAAATTTTAGCACCACCTAGAGTTTTATATATAAGAATTATAGACCCGAAAGGCCGAAACTCATTTAGACCTTTACTCCCAGCAGTCCGTTGTCGGCCTTAATTAGCATAAACTAGAAATGAAAGTATAATAATTCCATTTCGGCCATGGTCAGTAGTTCCGATTTTGAAAATTTGAAAATATTTTGAAATTTCAAATTTCGAATTTCAAAATTCAAAATTCGAAAATTTGAAATTTCAAAATTTGTAAAAAACTATTTTAAAATTTTAAAATTTCAAAATTTTCAATTTTTTTTAATTTTCAAATTTTAAGTTTCTAAAATGAGATATGATAGTGTCCAATATATTGGACGGATGGGTTCGTCCAATACAATTGTTTTCACGTTTTTAAATTTTAAATGATCGATCCGAACTATTCAGTATGTTTTTCATATTGAAAACTTACAAGAAACTAATTTTTACATTTTTTCAAAATTTTTTACTATTTTTTTGATATTTTTGGAAATTCATGAAATAAACATTATGGATCGTCCAATAATAACGATTTTCTAAAATACCAAAAAAATAGTAAAAATTTTTGAAAAAATGTAAATAAACGGAGAGAAGAGCTCTTGATATTAACTGATAATTTCATTGATAAAATTACAGTGAAAGTTCAGGGAATAGTAAATAAATGGAGAGAAGAGCTGGGGGGGGGGGGATTCAAATGCCACAGGCGCACCACCCGAAAAGATGTTTTAATTTCAATATGTAAGCTATGAAACGTAAAGCTAATCGATCTTACTTCTATTATTGAAAAATTTTAGCTTTAATTAATCTGATTGTACCACTAAAATGGGAAATAAACAAGATTTATTACAGGCAAGCAATAAGAGGAAGAGGATAGATGTGGAGGGCTATCCATTTCTCCTCCTGTTTAGGCAAAAAAAATATTGATTTGTTTTTGTTTTATTAAATCAGTTGGTGATTACCAACGGACCAATTTTATTGACAAAATATAAAAATCTACATAAAGGAGAACAAAGGAAAAAATTATATATAAATCTGACTATCTGAGGACCACGATTTTGACTATAACAATTCTCTAATCGCGTACTAACTATTCCATCTGCATCTACCCAAAAGAGTATTTTTTTTTTCATTCTTAAATGATTATTTATACCTATTGCTTTTGTTATTAAATATAAATAAAGATAATTGTATTGCTGTTTTGACCTTCCTTTTTTCAATCTTACAAGGAAAGGAAAAGACGATTTTTAAGAATAGGCTGAATAGCCATCAATCCAGTTTCGTCAAGCGCAAATTTGGATTGTTGCATAATCAAATTAAATCAGAATCATATCCGATCACCTTGTTGATTATATATTTGCCACCAGAGGTGTGCAAATCTAGTATGGTGCTTCAGGTACTGTATTGTATCCAAAAAGTTATTAGACATAAGGTAGCAATAAAAGGTCGGAACGAGGTCTTGTCCAAGTCTTAAATTCGGTATACAATTAGTCATATATAGACTTATAGTACAGATGAAATACCGGGTAAAGGAAGAACGAGAGGTGGCATGAAAATTTTATTTCAGAAATATTATCATTGATAAAAAAATTTAAAAAGATAGCATAGATTGCTGTTCATTCGAACTCTACTAGAACCTTATTATTGGAAGGAAATTATTTTTCTAAATACACCAATTAAAAGCTATATGAGATTCGTGTGACCTTTGTTTATGCAGATTTTCGCACTTAAATAAAAAGATAACATAGACATTTTTTGCAAAATTCTCCAAAAGGTAGTAATTCCACAACAATATACCAAAAAATTAAAATATAAAAATTAGTTGCTGAAGTCAAGATGTAATAGCACAATTGCATCATCCGTTGATATTAACTAACGAAGTTGTAGCTTCATTTTGACATTACATTTAGAGAGTGAAATATCTCATGAAATTATTAAACTAGCAACTATTACACCATCTAGCATACACTTCATAGACATTCACTGAGTATTAGAAATAAATAAAGCCAATAATAATGGAATAATGTTCTAGCAAAGAAAAAAACTAAAAGTTCTGAGAACTTTGGTAGGTTCCTCCGAATTGCCAGTTTTGTGGCACAACATTGTCAGACTCGACTGTTTTCCCATCACTAGTGGTCACCTGAAAACTCAGTGCTTGACCGAGAAGCGCCACACTTGTTTGCCAATTTTGTCCCCAATTTCTGCTCATCTGGATCCAACCTGTATTTGATCCCTTAACCGAAACGGCAGTTACCTCACCAGCCCCAGCCACATTGTGAACCAAAACTAAGTTCCAGTAGGTGTTCCCCTGCATAGTAAAACGGATGCCGCCTTGCTTCACACACGATACACGCCTGAATTGTACAGGAACAATGCCGGCATGGTAGTCTTTGACGATCTTAACAAACATTGGCATGGAGAGGTCGAAGTGTTTGCGAGGAGGGTTGCACCAACCACCATTGTCACTCGGCTTTGTCCAGTTGGGTGGGCAAAAGTTTGTGGCTGTAATTTGTATGCTACCCGGCGCGCACCACTGAGGGCTGTTGTAGCACTGCAGCTCAAAGCATGCGCCACATGTCTGGCCATTATTGAACAAAGCAGTGCTCAATGCGGCTGTTTGCAAGCCATATCCTTGCTGGTTTAAGTCGCCGTAACCACATGCTCCTCCTGCATCAAGGGGTACAAAAATAAGAATCAATAATTAAACGATTATTATGATTGAGCACAAGAGTAAATATTTATAATTGACACTCATTACACACCCATAGTCTCGGCACCAGACATGTCACCATAGAATGTGGCAAATGCTGTGTCCCAGTTCTGCCCAGCAACCATTCCAACCATGACCATACTGGTAATCACCAAGAAAAAAGAAAATACAAGCACTGCCATTTTTTTTTTCTTTTATCTGTTTTCCTTTGTTCTTTTTGCTCTGTGTTACTCAACTTCTGCTCTTGTCACCGTTATATATATAGATTCCAAGATAAAAGATCCATCAAATCTAATTTCTATATTTTTTTTCATATTAGCAAATCGAATTTTTAATGCACGTAAGGAGCATTTATTTCTTGATTAAATAAAATGCTCATTGGGTTGGAATAAACTTGAGAATACTATAAAAAGGAAGAATCTATTTGTACCGTCTCACGTAAAATTTTAGGCTCATTTAACACAATTGGATTAATGAAGCATATATATTTTTCAAGAGTCAATGTGTTTGACAATCTTTCAATCCATTAGCGGAAAGTCGGAAACACTCGAACCGTAATCTTTCTTACATCTTACAAAAATATAATGCAAGAGGGCAATATTAGGACAATATCTAGCTAACTAGGCCTGGTGTACGGTCTTTGAGCAACTGTACCTTTTGGGCCTCGCACGTTTTTCCAAGTGCGGTTTAAAACTTTGTCGTTTTCATTATCCATACTTAGAGCCGTCAATACTCTACCGTTTACCGTTTCGTACGTTTTCGTTTCGTTTCGTCTAAAACAGAACGGAAATGGAAGAGAAAAAAATTTTGTATTAAAAAACGGAATAGAAAATCATATCGTTTAACCGAAATGGAATGCGAAAATGAAGAATTACAATGGAAAATTGAAAATGGAACAGAAACAGAACGAAATCAGGATTTTGTTTCGTTGTCGAAACAGAACAGGGCTGTTTCAGCACTATCCATACTAATGTAAAGCTAGATCTTACGCCTATTATTGATTTTAGCTTTAATTAATCAGATTGTGCTACTAAAATGGGAGATAAATAGATTTATTACAGGCGATAAAGGGAAGGGGACAGATGCGGAGGGTTATCCATTTCTCATCCTGTTTAGGCAAGAACAATATTTATTTGTTTTTCTTTTATTAAATCAGAAAGTGATTACTGATTAGTGATTACCAACGGACCAATTTTATTGACAAAATACAAAAAATCTACACAAAGGAGAACGAAGGAATATATATATATATATATATATATATATATATATATATATATATATATATATATATATATATATATATATATATATATATATAAATCTGAGAACACGATTTCGACTTCCATCAGCATCTACCCCAAAAAGTAATTTTTTTTTCTTCTAATTGATTATTTATATCGATTGTTTTTGTTATTAAAGATTAAAATTGTATTGCTGTTTTGACCGACCTTATTCAATCTTACATAGAAAAGACGATTTTTAAGAATAGCCATCATTCCAGTTTCGTCGAGCAAATTTGAGTTGTTGCATAAACAAATTAAATCAGAATCATATCTGATCCGGATCCACTTGTTGATTATATTTTTGCCACCAGAGGTGTGCAAGTGTAGAATGGTTCTTCAGGTACTGTATAGTATCCAAAAAGTTATTAGACATAAGGTAGCAATAAATGGTCGGATCCAGGTCTTGTCCAAATCTTAAATTTGGTATACATAATACATCAGTAGTCATAGTTACTGATATGAAATACTGGTAAAAGGAAGAACGAGAGGTGACATGAAAATTTTATTTCAGAAATATTATCATTGATCAATTTCAAGCCCGCATCCAAGCAACAGCTCACATCAATCAACCGCTATAATGAAGACCAATTTTGTATTTAGTCGTTGTAATACCTATACTGAGAACAATCCTGTAATCTTTTTATACTAAGAGAGAGATAACGGTCACTAAAGCTAATTATAGCCTATAAATATTACGTGTAAATATCAGGAAAAAGGCAGTAAAAATTTCATGCTTCATTTCTATAAACCCAATGGTTTCCGTATAAATAAATGCTATTGTAAAAGAAAGAATAAAGGAAAGAGTGAACAGAAACGAATGTGAAAGATCCTTGAATCAAATTATATCCTTACAAAAACAATAACACAAAATTTTAATGATTTTCTGTTAGCGCTTCCTGTAGTTGCATGATGGAAGGGGAAACCAAGTCTCAAAATAAAAACCTCGTGTCTACCGATCTAATCGTTTGTAGAACAGCTTGAGGGTCGAATCCACAGGGACGGTGTTAGAATATTAGTCTTTTACTTTACTAAACTAGCTAGACAGTTCAACTCTTTTGTAAATTAAGGGTTGCAGGTGGGTTCAAATCTTAAGTCTAGTTTCAAGGTCAAAACAAGAATTAATGATAGAGATTCAACAAGTCATGAAATTCTAGGGTTTCTGGTTGCTAACACTTCATCTTAGTCTCAGTTCCAGCGGCCCGCTGACTCTCGTAGCGGCCCACTAAAAGAATTTAGGTCGCTAATCTATTAGACTGGTCGCTGGCTACTTGGCGGGCATAGACAACCTCGCTGATTAACTCAGCGGCCCGTTAGGATTAGCGATGTGAATGCAAATTGACCTAATTCAGTTGATAATTGTGCAGGGATAATGGCTTAATAAAGGTTCTTAGATCAAACTCTTGTTTTAGGTCTGGTTATCAATTAATTAATCTAAATTTCCTCGTATAGAATCTAGATTTCAACTATCGTTTCTTGGTCTAGTTTCTACAAGTTTATACCTTTCTAACCAATGAAATCCTTGAGTTTTCACTCTTGGAAAGGACTTAACTCTCGTTAATTAGTCCTGGTTTAACCTTTCAGTTTACAACCTTCATGTTAATCATAACCATGCCTAATAATTTAAGTTTATTTGGACTTAACCACCTAGCAATTAAGCGAGCTCTACTTAACGGGTGTAAACAAATCTATTTAAATAATCATGGCATAATCAATTCAAGCAATTCAAGCAAAGTATAAAACACAAAGATATCAAATAAACTAAATAAACATGCAATCAACAACTAAGAATTCGAGTTTACAATCATAGCCCTAGAACAAACAATCAACAACTAAAAGACATCATACAAACACAAGAGAAAATGAGAATAATGAAAGATTACAACCAATTGCTCTTGCGTGTGTCGAAATCTCCTATCAAACACGTCTCTTGCTGTCGCAAATGACCTGCTTGGCGATGCCACGATCTGGACTTGAGACCTAACTCTCAAATAATTCAATATCTAACCCTAACTTGACCTTGGATTTGGTCTCCCTCTTGTTATCTCCCTTGTTCCCCCTCAAACTGGTCTTTAATTAGCCTTGGGAAGGTGTAGAAACGCTGGAAATAACTGAAGACGTGCTCTGGATGCACCTGGAGTCGGTAGAAACCGCCATCCAAATATAGAATTGCTAAATCGGGCGATTCTGCTAAATCTGGCAGTTCCAGGTCAGCACTGCGTCCTGTCAGGAAAATGTCAGCACTGCGTCATGTCAGTATTTTGGGCATATCTCCTTCATCCGAACTCCGTTTGAGGTGATTCAAGATCCGTTGGAAAGCTTAGAACGAGCTCTTCAACTTTATGGACTCATCCAAGTCATTTCTTGTCCAGAATCTGCAATAAAATTAGAAACCATGATAGTAACTCATTCTTGATACAAAACTCTAATTAAACTAACCTAAACTCATCTAAACTATCTAAACTATGTAAACTCAAGCAATTGACTTAGTTTGGAGACAAAATGGTATCTGAATATGCATATAAAATCCACTCATCATTGCACTTACTGGTATTTGCTTCTCTAATGACATTGAATCAGTTGCTAATCGGGGCAGATGGAATCCTGGTAGGACTGGTATCTGGTAATTACTTGGTAACTGGGTTAAAGATTGCAACAAAGCTAAATTAAATTTCTAAGCCAAAATATCTATCCTTAGAACGTTTTATGCCTGTAGTATAAAAAAGCAATCTATATCAACTTAAAATGTCTCTCTTATTCCATCATCAAATTAACAAATCTCTTAAAATTCTGGTATCAAGTGCCACCAATATTTGAGCTCTTAGCAGCTAACTCTTTCAGTTCCTGCACCTTTTTTGCAATCTCCTCACTGGCAAGCAACTCCTCCACTCTAACTCTCACTCTCTCCCTAGTCACAATCCCACTCTCATCGGCCTCCATCTTCAGTCCATTTTTCCAAACACTGTGAATGTAGCTATGATTTTTTGGATTGATCAGTAAAGTACAGCCAGCAAAGACGTGACTATTAAAACCACCAGATATGACCTTGACATGGTCTTCTCCATCGACCCCCTTGCTTCGGCTCTCTTGCCTCTCTCCCTTAAACCTAGCGGTGAGACTTGCCTCGCGTCTCTCAGCTCTCTTACTAAACCTAGCTATCAAATTTGGCTCATGAATTTTGCTGTTGTCGGGGGGAAAAAAGTTGCTGGCTAGGGGCATGGAATTATAACAGATTTTGCAATAATCTGTTTATTTCGGTATTGATGCAGATTCTTCAAACGTGAAACCTACAAAAGAAGCAGGGGCACTATACCATTATAACATGGAATATTCATCTTGTTTTTCTTATTTTAGTGTAACTGAGTGCTTGTATTTTTTTTCCTTATTAAAGGGTTCTGTCAAATCCGTGATTTTAAGTTTGTGAATGAGTATCACTTGAAATTATATAGAGAAGAAAGTAAATGAAGGAGATTAGGAGTTGATGGGGGAAAAAAAATCAAAGATTTGAATAGGAGGGATAGAAATAAGCTACGCGCAGATGGATAATGGGAGAGAAAAGGGCATGTTGATCAATATGAAATTTAGGATAGATTTCTACAATATTTAGGGCGATTGTTTTAAAAAAATTGATTTGGAGTGATATTTTTCTAAGAATAAATTTTGAGGTAGAATTTATTCTAATATTGATGTTTAGAGTGGCATGGGTCCAATTTTCCCTAAAAAAGTACTAATAATATTGCATCGGTTTTCTCATATGTGATTAACATTTCTAAGATGTAAATGAAAATCTTTCACTAAAAATAAGCCAAAACAAACAAAGGAGGAGTGTTAAAAGATCCTATTTTGTAGAGCATTTAGTAAGTCTTTTTGGCAGAGAAAAAGAATATAAGTCTTCTGTTTCTGCAATTTGTGAGATCACATCTTTATAAGAGAGGACATCACACTAGAGACTAACCATGCCTTGGACTATCAATCGTTACATTCAAATTTGCTGAAGTCGACATGTATTAGCAAAATTGCATCATCCGTTGATATAAACTTAAACTAACGAAGTTGTAGCATCATTTGATATTGCATTTAAAAAAAAAGTGAAATATCTCCTGAAATTATTTTAACAAGCAACTATTACACCATCTAGCATAAACCACATTGACCTTCATTGACTATTAAAAAAACATAATGCCAGTAATGGAATAATGTTGTAGCAGACAAAAACTTAAAAGTTCTGAGAACTTTGGAAGGTTTGTCCGAATTGCCAGGTTTGTGGCACAACATCGTCAGACTCGACTGTTTTCCCATCACTAGTCGTTACCCGAAAACTTAGTGCTTGACCGACAAGCTGCACATTTGTTTGCCAATTTTCTCCCCAATTTCTGCTCATCTGGTTCCAATCTGTATTCGACCCCTTAACCGAAACAGCTGTCAAGTCGCCAGCCCCGGCCACATTGTAAACTAAAACTAAGATTGAGTTGGGGTTTCCCTGCATAGTAAAACGGATACCTCCTTGCTTCACACACGGTACGCGTCTGAATTATACAGGGACAATGCCAGCATGGTAGTCTTTGACAATCTTAACGAACATTGGCATGGAGAGGTCGAAGTGTTTGCGAGGAGGGTTGCACCAACCACCGTTGTCACTCGGCTTTGACAAATCGGGTGGACAAAAGTTTGTGGCTGTAATTTGTATACTACCCGGCGCACACCACTGAGGGCTGTTGTAGCACTGCAGCTCAAAGCATGCGCCACATGTACTGCCATTATTGAACAAAGCAGTGCTCAATGCGGCTGTTTGCAAGCCATATCCTTGCTGGATTAGGTCGCCGTAACCACATGCTCCTCCTGCATCAAGGGGTACAAAAATAAGAATCAATAATTAATAGCAGGATGTTGCATGCATTCAAGTTGCAACTATACGAAGAAAAAATAACAAAACTTTGCTTGGTTATTTACATATTTAAAAGAGCAATAACAATGATTATATTTGAGCATGAGTAAATATTTATAATTGACATTCATTACACACCCATAGTCGCCGAACCAGACATATCACCATAGAATGTTGCAAATGCTGTGTCCCAGTCCTGCCCAGTAACCACTCCGACCATGACCATAGTTGTAAGCACCACGAAAGCAAGTACTGCCATTGTTTTTTTCTTCTTAGAATTTTTCCTTTTACTTGTTTTTCCTTTGTTCTTTTTGCTCTGTGTTACTCTTGACTTATGGTCTCGTCACGGTTATATATAGATTCCAAAATGTTCTATGATTTGAGAGTCATGCAGCTAAAAGATCCATCAAATCCAATTTTCAATTTCTTTCGCATTAGAAAATCAAATTTTTAATGCACGTATAAGATGCATTTATTCCTTGATTAAACAAAATGCTCATTGGCTTGGAAAGGAACATCTACTTTTACCATCTCACCTAAAATTTTGGGGTTACGTAACATGATAAATAGATTAATGAGGCTTATCTATTTTTAAAAAGAATGTGTTTGACAACCTTTCAATCAATCCATTAGGGGAATCCTCAAACCGTTATCTTTTCAAACAAAATATAATGCAGAAGGGGCAACATGAGGTCTGAATTATCAAACTAGGCCTGATGTATATACAGTCTTTGAGCAACTGGACCTATGCAAGCGGTTTAAAGCTCTGTTTTCATTCTTAGTTTGGTAATGCATACTCAAGATAATTTTGATTTTTACCACAAAATAGTATACATTTTTTAAGGATCAGCTCATGATTGTTAACCGACAATTTAATTGAAAGAAATAACAATGAAAGTTCTGCGTATGATAAATAAACGGAGGAAAAAAAAAACTAATGGGGAAAATAATATGCAAATACTATAGGCGCACTACCCTGAAAAGATGAAACTTCGATATCTAAGATACGTAACCCAAAGCTTAGATCTCAAGCCTATAATTGAAATTTTTAGAGTTAATTATTCAGATTGTGCTACTGACTAGTATTATTAGTTAGATTCATATAATTATAGCCCAGACATTATTATCTATAATATAATGGGAAATAAACAAGATTTATTATAGGAAATAAAAGGAAGGGTATAGATGCGGAGGGCAATCTTTTTCTCCTTCTTTTTAGGTAAGAAAAATAAATTTTTTCCCTTTTATTAAAGGGGGCAATTTTGTTTATGCCACTGCAAATATTTAAAATTTGTAATATGCCATCACTAAATAACTAATTGTTTTTATGCCACTGTAAAACATTAGAAATTAGTTTTATGTCATCCGCCAATTAAAATGACCATCATGCCCTTTTAAATATGCCATTTTAAATATTTAAATATAAATTTCTAAAAATGCCAATATTTAAATGGAATGATACTATATGGGATAATTTTTGTATTTTGCGTATATAATATATTAAAAACACAAGTGAGGTACCAGCAGAAATCCCCTCTCAGATATACCCAAAAAAAAAATATTACATTTGCGATAGAATAACGAACTATACTAATTTAATATAAAAGCAAGAGGGAAACAAACATTTTATGTAAATATATTTCGTAACGTGGGTGAAAGGCATGGATTTTTTTCCTTTTATGAAATTTTCCTAACCTAACTAAATAGCTTAATAAGAAGGGTAGTTTGGGATTTTTAAAATATGCCGACAGCTTTAAAAATGACAAATATGGAATTTAATATAATTTGGAAAGAATTAGTGGCACAAAACTAATTTTGATAATTTTATGGTGGCATATTTTTAATTAGTCATCTAAGGATGGCATATTAGAAATTGACTAGTTTGACAGTGGCATAAAACAAAATTTCTGTTTATTTAAATCAATTGGTGATTACCAACGGACAAATTACAAAATCTACACAAAGGAGAAACAAAGAAAAGAAAAATATCTGACAACCACGAGTTTGACTTAGCAATACTTTAGCTGCGTACTAATTAAACAATTTCTCCTCCTCAAAAAAAATGTGTCAATTAACTAAATATTTATATCGTTGCTTTTGTATAAAGATTAAAATTGTGTTGCTTTTTGTTTTATTTTTAAATCTTACAAGAAAATCATGATTTAAAGGATATCATCATTCCATTTTTGTCAAGCTCAAATTTCAGGTGTTACATGATCAAATTAAATCAGAATCATATCAGATCCGGATCCACTTGTGTTGATTATTTTTGCCACGAGACAGGTGCATGCAAGTCTAGTATGGATTCTTCAGGTCCTTTATAGAATCCGAATAGTTATTAAAGATACGGTAGCAATAAATGGTAGGATCCAGGTCTTGTCTAAATCTTAAAGTCGGTATACAGCAGTCATAGTTACCTTGCCGATGAAATACTGGTAAAAGGAACGAGAGGTGGCATGAAAATTTTATTTCAGAAATATTATCATTTATCAATTTCAAGCCTGCATCGAAGCAACAGCTCGTTTTATGCCTGTAGGATAAAAAAAGAAATCTATATCCATTTAAAATGCCTCCCTTTTATTCTTCCATCATTAAATTGACAAATCTCTTAAAATTCTGGTATGAAGTGCCACCAATACTCAAGTTCCTAGCAGCAAACTCTTTCAGTTCCTGCACCTTTTTTGCAATCTCCTCACTGGCAAGCAACTCCTCCACTCTATCTTTCACTCTCTCTCTAGACACAATCCCGCTCTCATCGGTCTCCATCTTCATTCCATTTCCCCAAACATTGCAAATGTAGCTCTGGTTCATGAATTGATCAGTGAAGTACGGCCAGCAAAGAAACGGCAAGCCGTTTCGCAGCCCTTCCAGTGTCGAGTTCCAGCCACAGTGTGACATGAAACAGGCCACTGATTCATGTGCCAGCACCTGCTGCTGTGGAGCCCAGCTAACAATCCTGCATTTCTCTTTATTTGCTTCCAAAAAATCATCGACCCATTCTTTACTCAGTCCTGTTGTGAAGTCAGGCCGTACCACCCACAATAAAGGCCGACCTGTCAGTACCAGCCCGTGTGCCAGTTCCTTGAACTGAACTTCGCTGAAAATTGCTAAACTGCCGAATGCAACGTAGACAACTGATTTTGGAGGTTGTTGGTCAAGCCAACTCATGCAAGTGGAGTCTTCAGGCCAAAAGAGACCTAATGGTTTGTTGAATTTTGAATCAGGAAGTAACGGTCCGATCGGGAGGAGGTTGGTAAACAGTGTGTATGCTCCTGATTCAATCTCATAAAATGAATTACAGACTGTAACTTCTGCGAGTTCCATGTACTTGGTGTTGTCGGTAACAAGCTTGAAGATGGTTGGTTGGCCTCTTGGATCTCCGATTTGGTTCCACGCCATTTGTGAGGTGTGGATATGTGGCATTTTTTGTGCTATTTGCAACATCTCCTCTCTCTTGGGCCAACCTTTAGATTTCAGTATCAAAATTGGAAACGTACGTAAATTATGTCAATGTTGAAAATATAAAAAAAGTAACACAATGTGAACGTTACACATGTAGATATTTTGCGAGTTCCACGTTTGTGCTACTACTACTAAATACTAATTAATTTACAGAAATGTCACATGGTTAGACCTGTCAATATCTTAATATTTTAACGTTTTAATGTTACGTTAATATTGAACGGAACATTAAACGGAGGGAAATTCGATTACGTTTGGATCGACGGAACGTAAACGTAATTGGGCCCTTACGTTACGTTTATTTCCGTTGTTACGTTTAGTGAATTGGGCCGCATAATTGCCCAATTAAGAGCCCAACAACGGAGACAACGAGACCTCGAATGTGCCGCATATTCCATTCTCCGCACGTTTCCTCCTCTCTCTTCATCTCTTTCTCTGTCTCTCTCTGCACAGCTCTACTCTAGGCAGAGGGGAGGAGAGGGAAGGGAAGGGAAGGGAGAGAGCGCGGAGTCTGGGGTGGGAGCGCAACGAATGAGGTGGGAAGCGGTGATGGGGTCGAGGGGAGTAGGGAAAGAGGGGAAAGGAAGGAAAGGCCGGGAGGTGAAGAGATGGAAGCGGAGAGAATCGATGAGGCGAGCACGAGAGAAGTAGAGAGAGAGACGGGGTGGTGTAGACCGGAGGTGAGGTGGTGGCGGAGGAGGCGAGGTTCTGATGAAGTGATAGTCTTTTTATTTCGTTTTTGTTTGGATCTGAGAAGGAAAGAAGGACGGAAGGCTTCGATGTCAATGATGATGAAGAATGGTCATCAAGGACAAGGACGGAAGTTGGTGCACCTCATCTTAGTGTTAGTTGCTGCTAACCAGCAACACCATGTGTAACCATGCCTCCTGTTTCTGCAATTTGTTAGATTAACATTTTTGAAATATATAGGACACGGCACTAAAGACTAACCATGCCTTGCACTGTCGGTTCTTATATATCGCATAGGATCAACAATCTCTCGCCTGTTATCGCGTTTGTATTTGTTCACTTTATTCATTAATATATCTAGTTTGTTTATCTATGTATTCACTTTATTCAATTACAATTTACAAGTTAGATTTTATTATTTTTTTATTATTGTTCAGATTTTTATATACATATTCAACTTATTTTATTGAACTTATTTGTTTATATGTATTCACTTTGATTATTTAAATGTTCACTTTGTCTATTTTATATGTTCACTTTGTTCAAGCGATAGCAAACAATAACAAAACTGCAGATTAGAGTTATCATTTCTGAATTATACTTAAGTTCTAACTACACATACATGAATCAAAATTTGTCCAACAAATTGTAAAACTTTTCACTAATTCAGATTTTTATGTAACCTAAATTACCTAATTATACCATTCATTTTAACATAACGTATCCAAAAAAGAAAAAAAAAATCTTATCAGATTCAATCAATATATAACAACCTGAATAATAATTAGTATTTCATAAAAAAAAATTAGTAGCTATATATAGTAAGAACAGAACTAACCCTTTTCATCAAGTACTCCTTCCTCTATCAATTTCGGGATCAACAGATTTATTGCCAAACAAGCAGTTGATGCCGGCCAAAAGCATGCAATTCGGACTCCCATTTTTTTTGCAATGGGAAAGAACCACCCCATGCTTTGATCTGCTATTAGCCACTTAATCGTATCCTCCCCTTTCTCATTGTTTTCTCTGATGAGCTCTTCCAAGTGACCCGGCATGACCTTGGTAAATCCCTCAGTCATAAGGCCGAGGTCATTTCGATCCTCACCGGGAAGCAATCCATCAGGAATAGAGACCAGATTTATCCCTTTCAGGTTGCCTCCTTCGTTTGGCAAGGCTTGAAGGACCCTGGCATGGTTGAATTCTGTGTTTACAAAGGTGACCTTGAAACCATGCTCTACCAAGGAATGAGAAAGCTCCATCAAGGGTATAACATGGCCTTGATATGGAAAAGGCAATATCAGAACGTGAGCAGGTGCCATGGAAGTATGGAACAATAGGTGGATGAAGAAAGCAGGGGTATTTAACTATTGCTATTGTGTACTTTCCACTGTCAATCAACGTCGAAGAAGTTGGATATAGAGAGAAACATAAACGAAAGACTTCGATATATGTGTAGATATTTTTTTTGTTTTTCATTTTTTTAAGGAAGAGTTTCATTAGAAAAGAAAAACAAATGAGTGTTCGTGAAGGACAAAGAAATGTTCAGTTCAGCCTAGATAGAGGACGACAAGGAAAAGCAAGGAAAAGCTTTAGTATTTTTTTCCCCTTTTGAAAATATTGGGTTAAGGACTTAAGGCCTGGGATCTCTTGGATGACCAATGTTCGAGTGTTGAGTGGCCATGTAGCTTTCTCATGTCCCATTGCCCGTATGAAGGATTCAAGTCTTCTCATAGCTACGCTATAATGATTTTATTCAATTTTATTCAAAATGATCGATTCATGATTAGAAAGCTTTACTCTAAATGCAGTATTTTCTGTCAGAAACGAACGTGAAAGATCTTTTACCTCAAATTATATCCTTCAAAAAAAATAAAGCAACACAAACATTTTGATAATTTTCTGTCAGCACTTCCTATAGATGCTCGTAGTGTTAATAATCTGTTTCTGTCATGTACTGCTGCACATACCAGTAACCTAGAGGAAGGTCATGTGCTGAGAATAACATAAGGGATGGATTTAACAGAAGAAGGGATGGACTTAACAGAAGAAGGGATGGGCTTAACAAGAGAAAGGGATACACTTAACGGAAGACAGGAATTGAATGGACTTGTCTGATCTACAACAGTCAACTAATCTCAACCGTTCAACTTGATTTGATTAGATTAGATGAAGAGAGAGGAAATAGTGATTGTAGAGGGGATTAGTGTTCTGATAGCCTATAAATTGGTCATTCCTTGTAATAGAAACATATGATGAAAATTAATGAAATTGTTTCTCTTTTCTTATGTTCCCCGTTACCCCTTTCCACTTATCTCCATTAATTCCAATTGATGCTCAATTTCCACCAAATTAACCTCAAGGTCACATCAGTACTGTGACAGTTTCATTTGCTTTTCCAATTACATTGGGTATTGCATCAGTTGCTAATCAGGGCAGTTTGGCATCCCTGTAGGACTGGTATCTGGATTAAAGGTTGCAAGTTTGCAACAATACTGAATTAAAATCTAAGCCAAAGTATTTGTCCTTATAACGTTTTATGCCTGTAGGATAAAAAAAGAAATCTATATCCACTTAAAATGTCTCCCTCTTATTCTCCCATCATTAAATTGACAAGTCTCTTAAAATTCTGGTATGAAGTGCCACCAATACTCAAGTTTCTAGCAGCTAGCTCTTTCAGTTCCTGCACCTTTTTTGCAATCTCCTCACTGGAAAGCAACTCCTCCACTCTATCTCTCACTCTCTCTCTATACACAATCCTGCTTTCATCGGACTCCATCTTCATTCCATTCCCCCAAACATTGCAAATGTAGCTCTGGTTCATGAATTGATCAGTGAAGTATGGCCAGCAAAGAAACGGCAAGCCGTTTCGCAGCCCTTCCAGTGTCGAGTTCCAGCCACAATGTGACATGAAACAGGCCACTGATTCATGTGCCAGCACCTGCTGCTGCTGTGGAGCCCAGTCAACAATCTTGCATTTCTCTTTATTTTCTTCCAAAAAATCATCGACCCATTCTTTACTCAGTCCTGTTGTGAAGTCAGGCCGTACCACCCACAATAAAGGCCGACCTGTCAGTACCAGCCCGTGTGCCAGCTCCTTGAACTGAACTTCGCTGAAAATTGCTAAACTGCCGAATGCAACGTAGACAACTGATTTTGGAGGTTGTTGGTCAAGCCAACTCATGCAAGTGGAGTCTTCAGGCCAAAAGAGACCTAATGGTAGACATTAATGTAAGGAAATTAATGTCTACCATCTCTCCGCACGTACTGACATTAATTTCCTTATATATTGCAGAGGAAATTAATGTCTACCATCTCTCCGCACGTTATCATGTGTCGTCACGTTTGTATTTATTCACTTTACGTATTAATATTTTCATTTATATGTTCAATTTATTTATCTATGTATTCACTTTATTTAATTATGAGTTAGATTTTATTTTTATATTGTTGTTCAGATTTTTATATGCATATTTAATTTACTTTTATTGAATTTATTTGTTTATATGAGTTCATTTTGATTATTTAAATGTTCACTTTCTCTATTTTTCTCAATTTTTTTCTATTTTATATGTTCATTTTGTTCAACGATGGTAAACGAGAACAAAACTGCAATATGCAGTTATCATTTTTGTACTGTAGACATGAGGATTTATACACCTCAAATGCTCTGCGGGAGGAATACAAGTTCCTGATGATGAATAATCTTAATTAAACCTAAGTTCTAACTACACATACTTGAATCAAAATTTGTCCAACAAATTGTAAAACTTTTCACTAATTCAGACTTTATGTAACCTAAATTATCTAATTACACCATTGTTTTTAACATAACGTATCAAAAAAAAATCTTATCAGATTCAATCAATATATAACAACCTAAATAATAAGTAGCTATGGCTTCGTTTGGATAGGTGTGAGAAAAAGGGAAGAAGTGAAAAAAAATATCGGAAAGTGTGTAACTTTATGAAGAGTTTAAATTATTTATAATTTTTTTTCTATCTTCTTCTTTCTTTTTCTTCCTTCTTCCTATATCCAAACACACCCTATAATAAGAACAGAACTAACCCTTCTCATCAAGTACTCCTTCCTCTATCAATTTCGGGATCAACAGATCCATTGCCAAACTAGCAGTTGATGCCGGCCAAAAGCATGCGATTCGGACTCCCATTTTTCTCGCAACGGGAAAGGACCACCCCATGATTTGATCTGCTATTAGCCACTTAATCGTATCCTTCCCTTTCTCGTTGTTTTTTCGGATGAGCTCTTCCAAGTAACCCGGCATGACCTTGGTAAATCCCTCAGCCAGAAGGCCGAGGTTGTTTCGATCCTCACCGGGACACAATCCGTCAGCAGGGACGGAGCTACATAGGGGCAAGTCCAGGCACGTGCCTGGGCTTATTTGTCGAAATTTGTGGTGCAGTTAAGACTTTTGCACGTTAAAAAACTGAAAGAACTGAGAGTGTCTGGACTTGGATTATACATGTGCCTTGACTTTGGTCTAATTTCTCTAAAGTCTGCTCAGACGCTCTCCTTCCCAAATAAAACGACTAATTTTTCTTTATTTTTCTTTTGTATTTTATACTATTCTATTGTTGGGGTTTACTATATTTAATGCATCATTGATTAAAAAGGAAAACGATAAAATCAGAAGAGACCATTGTTCTTGATTATTTTTTTCCTCTTTCCACAATTCCACTACGTGCATCAACGCATGTTGCTACATGAGTTGAAACTTCTAATTTTTGTTCAATTCATGCTCAAACAACATGGAAAAAAATAAAATATAAAACAATTGTCTTTAAAAATACACGATACTTTTATTTATGCTAAAAAGATAATATTCTTTAATTATTTTATTTTATTATTTAAAATAATTTTTAATATTTAATTTATTAATTTGTGATGGTGCCGTCAGGAATAGAGACCAGATTTATCCCTGTCCGTCAGGAATAGAGACCAAATTTATCCCTTTCAGGTTGCGTCCTTCATTTGGCAAGGCTTGAAGGACTCTGGCATGGTTGAATTCTGTGTTTACAAAGGTGACCTTGAAACCATGCTCTACCAAGGAATGAGAAAGCTCCATCAAGGGTATCACATGGCCTTGACATGGAAAAGGCAATATCAGAACATGAGCAGATGCCATGGAACAATAAGTGGATGAAGAAAGCAGGAGTACTATTGAACTGTTGCTTCTGTGTACTTTCCACTGTCAGTAAACGTAGACAAAGCTGGACATAGAGAGAAACATGAAGGAAAAGCTTCGATATATGTGTAGATATTATTATTCGTAATTTTTTTTTGTTTTTCATTTTTTTGAGGAAGAGTTCCATTAGAAAAGAAAAACAAATGAGTGTTCGTGAAGGAGCAAGAAATGTTCAGCCTAGATAGAGGACGACAAGGAAAAGCTTTAGTATTTTTTCCCCCTTTTGAAAATATTGGGATAAGGCCTGGGATCTCTTGGTTGACAAATGTTTGAGTGTTGAGTGGCCATGTAGCTTACTCTTGTCGCATTGCCCATATGAAGAATTCAAGCCTTCTGATCCTGATTCTACATAGCTATAATGATTTTATTCAATTTTATTCAAAACGATCGATTCGTGATTAGAAAGCTTCACTCTAAATGCAGTATTTTTTATGAACGGCTAATCGTACTTTTAAATCTCATGTTTTTGTACTCACTACTATGTTTAGTATTTTATTTTACAATTTATAGTAAAAAATGGTATTTTCTTCTTTCAAAAAAAAAAAAGTGTCAGCGTCCTCGCGCCGCAGGTCTCTCTCTCATGTTTCACCTCTAAATTATTTTAGATATTTGTATTTTATTAATACTAGCAGCAGTGCCCGCTCAATGTGCGGGCAATTCTTTATTTGTTCTATTTCAAATGGTTAAAAGATTTTTAACATGTATTTTTTTATATGAATTTTTTTCGTTCTTAAAAAATTGCGTTACACATGCATTATATAATTTTTCGTGAGCTATCCTCGGACCTATCAATAATCAATAAAAAAAAGACAAAATTTGGGACACCTTTTTTTATCAGTATTAATAAAATCAATCTCCATAAAAGTTCTTTCCAATAATAATATATTCTCAGATACAAAATAAAATGTCACAAATCTAATTTTAACTACAAAGCATATCAATTCTATTTCTTCCACAAACTGTACAAGTAAAAGTATTATTTAGTGAAATAAAATGCTGACTTGCTAACCATTCCGTAAGAAAAATAAAATAAGAACTCAAAATCATTGTTTTGGAGCCCCATGCCTAGCTCTTCCTCCAGCTCTCTCCTAGCAAAAGGAAAAATTGATATTAGCGCCACAAAAGCGCCCCTAATTGTTCCCATATTATGTGGACAAGTCGTCCCTAATGTTTTATTCGTTCAGATTTCTAATTCTCTTCTTTTTCCAGAAATATTGTCCATCACTTCATCAGAAAGGCAATATTGTATAGGTAAGAAACAAAAAAGAATAAAATAAAGAAATTACAGAAGCAGAGGCAAGGATGGCCAGAGCTCGAGTGATATTGCAAAGAAGTTCTTCTTTCTCATGCGTCTTAGCTTTAGCAGCTATTCTACTTCTCTGGCTGTGGGCCCCTCCATCTCCTTCAGAGCAATGTCCTCCTCAGCAAAGCCTTAGATGGCTCCTTGAGCTTCTCCTTTGCTTGCTTCTTCTCTTCCTCCTATAATACACCGTTTTAGTTTGCACATGGAAAAAAAATATCAAGGCTTTAATGATAAACAAATTCAGTTAATATGGAAAACTGGTTATACGGACGAAGCTAGAAAAATTTGAATGGGGGTTCAGCTAAGACCCGGATCCTGTGCCGCGCGGTACGATACAGCGTATCCATCCCAACCGTCCGATCTGATATCGTCGGTTAAAATTTTTCGGACCTATCAATCTGATATCATTCATGGAGCATCCGTCATAGATCGGACGGTTGGAATGGTTGCGCTGCACCGTGCCGTGCGGTATCAGATTTCAATTCGTTCATCAAGGAAAAAGTTAGAAAAATTTGAAAAGAGGTTTAATAAATTAATAATATTTAAATAAAAATATTTTAATTTTTTATATAAAGTTTTTTTGTTTTCGACATTTGTCATCATAAGAAAGAATATGATGCAAGCTAGAAATTGGATATGTTTCAGACTTATTTCAAACTTAAATTTGACTCAATTAGAATTTTAATATGTTTTAAACTAAAAAAACAAAAGAATTGATTTGATAAATAAAAAGGATAAATTTTGAGCAGTAGTACCTTTTATTTATTTATTAGTATTAGTATTTTGTAGTACTATTTTATTTATATAAATTTTTCTTCTTCTTTTTTTTTTCAAATATTTCTTATTTGTTTTCTATTAATTCTATCGTGGTTGTTCGGCTGGACTGTTATGAGGTTATCCATCATAGTTTATGTCCGACCTATATTTTAGACCTATTTAATTAATTGAAAGGCCCACAAAGAAGAACTAAAAAAAAATTGACTACATTTCTTTTTTGTTTATAAAAATGATCTTTTTGTATGACAATAATGTTTTACAAATAGAAAATGTTAATCGATCCAAAAAGACCTCACAAAGAAAATACTACACAAAATTATATGGGGTTCACCAATGAAAAATTATATAAATATTTATGGGGTTCAAATATAGAGTATATATATCAAATTTACATTTTATAACAATAAATATTCATATTTTGTAATGTATTTTAAAAAAATAGGGGTGACATTGACACCCCTTTGTTACCCTTTGTTACACATAAAACCGTCTCTGTACAAAGTGTTTGGACCCATTAATGATACATTGGACCCACTAATGATACATGAAACCCAAAATAATCCAAAAGGTACACTTTTATTGAGGTTTTATACAAGTATTCCAAATAGATAAACGTCAGACTCCTTATGTCATACTTAGAAATTTCAAGTGCAAGTTAATTGTAGTAGCTTTGGTGACGAGCATTATGCTAGTTAGCTAAAATTGTCAAGAATGGCCTAATATTATCCACAAAATTAGGCGGAACATTTCAAGCTAGCGGTAATACCTTCATAAGTTCTTCTTGCAACTCAAGGAACTACAATTTTCTTCTCCTCTCAGACACAGAATCTTATGATGGCAATGTTGTACCAACAGTATCAACAACCTACTCACAGTAAATAAAGTATTCCAACAACTGCCTCCTCAGGTTTCAACTTGCCAGATACAGTAAAAGCCCTAGTAGACGTTGTAAAATGTTTGAATATCACCAATTGCTTATAAGAAGATCCAAATATTAAATTAATGAAAGAATTTTGATTTAAGAAAAAATATACCTTGAAAGGATTAGAAGAGAAAATGTACAACATGGTTGAGAGACAGGTCCAACCAGTGAAATAAGTCTATAGTCCACTATGTGAAAAATACAGTTCATCTCACTTCCATCCAGAAGAAATTGAATCCATTAACTCAAGGATAACAGATGAGTCACCGGCCATATCTTTTAATGCACTCCTTTATTTATTGCCATCCAAAATAGCACTATTGCTCTATTTGGATAATTGTCTACCAGCTGAAAATTATATTCAAGAATTGTTGAGAATTGGAACATCTGATTATTTTCTCCTTAATTGGTTATTCACTTTATATCTAGTAATTGAATTCGAGATTACTTTCCCTATATATACCATGTTAAATACGTACATTTAAAGCATGCTACTGGCATAAATTTGTGTACATTTATTAAAGAAAAACACTAAATTCGTAAAATCCCTGAATATTAGCAATGTGATTTATTGCTCCATTACATTAATCATATCCCTGATCAAGCAATCAATTAATTGCGTAATAAATTCATCACATCCGTGCACAAAAATATATGAGATTCAAAACCTAATAAAGAAGACATCTTAGACAGTGGATGGTAGCATATCTCAGATTTAGGAGATGAAGTTTAAAAGAATAAAAACAAGTAGAAATTGTGTATTAATAATTAAAGATTCATTCCCTAGTATTTAAACAAAAGTACAACAATACCTTAAAGATGTGATACAAATTCCTGATAGGCTGCTAGACTTTTTGCTACACGACAGAACCTGAAATGATCTACATTATGCTGGTCATTGTATCATATTTGTATATGAAATGATCTATATCTTGCATTTGCACTTTTCTTCAATACTCCTACAACAGTTGCATAACTTAAAATATAGGTCAATGTAATGATTGTTTCCCACAAAATCATGATGCTATGTACTGACAGTGATTGTAGTGAATTTACATGCTCTTCCCAGTCAGGCCGAAACCAGAGGTTCAGATAGGCCCTTCCCGAGCAGATTGAAGATTATTTAAAGATCACACTATAGAAAGAAGGCAAATAAAAAAAATAATGGAATAGCTCTATTGCTTTGTTTCAGGAATTTGTTTCATCTCTTGAGCAATAATTTGTAATTTTACTTTAAAAAGGACTTCAAGTCCACTAATTTTACTTTACTATAATCGTTGTAGTTAGAACAAATTAGCAATATTCCTGAAATAATTTCTTGATGAAATGACAAAAATAAAAGCATGATTTAGATAAAACCATTATATAGCAAGCATCAAAACATGAACTGAAATAAAAAAAAATCTCAGTAAGAATATCAGACATCAGACATTTAAATAAAAAAAGAATTTAAGACATGGAAAGTTAAATAATTCATCAAATTTTAAGTTCCTAATTGAACATGTTTTGTCTATCCCTTATCCCTCAATGTCACAATGATTTCATCCCATACGAAGCAGCATGAAGTCACAAATCTGCAAATCAAAAAGAAAATAACATGGATGATGGATGTATTTAAAGCACAGCAGAAATACTTTTAAAATCTAAATTTGAATCAAATGACAAAGCTCACAAATGGACCAACCAATAGACCAGAACAGATTGAAACATAGCCAGATAACATAAACCTAGCTACAGCAAAGTTGCTTTGATGCACAATAACCTAGCATCCTGATGCGACAAAAAAAGCATGAAATTTAAAGCAGAAAAAAAAGTAAAAATCAAAGAAAGCCTGATCTGATTGGTAATAAAAAATAAACTCTGGATATTCTACCATATAATGGGGAATAAATAACGATAAAAAACGAGATCAAGAGATAGCTCTTTAAATTAACACTTTGCTAAATATATTTTATTATTCTGAAGTCTGAATAGAACACTTATAATTCTTTTGCACTATTTCTGGAACCAATATAGTAGTATTTTAATTTTTATTACTTTCAAAAGTGCTATATATAAATTCTTTTTGAAATGTGAGTCAATAAAAAGTAACAGGATAGCTGGTAAAAGATTAAGCATAGGAAATAAAGAGGGATGTCAGTAATAGTTAAACAATAAATATATAATCCATGTAAAGTATGCACAAATTTAAGATCGTGTACAAATAAAAAAAAAGGTGCTTGCCTGAAAATCCACTTCATGCTTATTTGAATTGGTAAATCCAATACTCTCTGGGACCATAAAATAGTATTCACAATCAATTCTAAAGAACCACGCATTGACATGGGAAACAAAATTGCTAAAGAAAGAAAAAGAAACAAACCTCACCAATGTATTGAGAAAAGAAGACAGCTCATTGGCGGCCTCCAGATCGCCCCCACCTCAGCGGCAACAAGGCGTAGAAGCGACAAATTTCCAATACTGCTAGGTGTATAATCAGCAAAAAAAAAAAATGAATAGTCAGGTCAAAATAGAAGGACAAGACAAATGAAAAATTTCAAAATAAATTATAAACACCCTGTATTGGTCTCCACACACGCATCTCCGATGCCAGAGATATTGCATACCCCAGCATTTCCCATTCTTACCATACCAAAAAACCTCTGTGACCTGATAGCCCTTTTTTATTTGTACCAATGCTTCATAGGATGGTATGAATAAGGCCATATCGTAGCAGAAATCCAAAGCCCAGAAAACTTCTTTCGTCGAAGTGAATGAAAGCTAAAGCTAAAGAATAGAAAGCAAAAACTCAATATATAGCTTGGTTATGCCCAGAATGAAATCCAATCTACTATATGATTCAGATACTGCCCAATAGCATATAGGCGGGAATTCTGAATAATTGCAAAGATTAAGCTAAGGAAACGATGACATACATGCTGCGGTATAGGGTTTGTGAAACAAGATGATGTGCTCTTTGCACATTTTACAGAAGCTTTTTGGAGTGAAAGCAGAGATAGACCTCCTAATCGACCTGAGAAACAAATACGTACCCTCTACCCGAAGCAAAAGAAATTACTTTGTGGGAGGATTTTGACTCCCGATTTTAGCGAGAGCATTCGTCAAGAATTCGTTCTTCTGCTCCGCAACCTCAATACTCGGATTGAGTCTAGAGAAGAGAAGGGAGCGGCGCAAGTAAACCCTAGAGAAACAATTCAAACCCTAGATAAATAATGGGGGCGATTCTGAAATCTTTCTTTTTCTGGCAAATAGGAGAGAAGAGAGGATGGAGCGAAATGTGAAATTATGCCATTTTTGCCTGATTTGTTGTGAAATCATTCATTTTCTAGCCGAGGCGGGGAAGGAAGGAGAAAGAAGGGCGTAAATTGGGAGCGAACGACAGACGTTTCTTTTAATGGGAATGAGGAAACAAACAGGAAGGGAGCGCATGAAATAAAAAAAGTGAAAAAAATTGTGCTGTTACAGAATCGAACCCTTGCGCTGAAATGAACAAACCAACTGACTTACCATCCAGCGACTTGACTTTTTTGTGTGTAGAGTCGACTCCTTTATAGAAATATCAATCCAAACCGTACATCATATTGATCAACGATTTATAATGATGCTAACAAAATTGTTTGGACCCCTTTGTGTGAAAAATACTAACCTTGCTAAGGATGCTTTATAAGTAGTAGAGATTTTAAATATTACATGTCAACTTTCAAATGTCAGGTGACAGCCGCTAGTAAAGTTGCTAAAAAAAGAAAAATCAAATTGACAGATTTTATATTTAATTTTCGATACCAAACTTCCAAGTTCAGGTGATACACTAATTTCCGGTATTAATATTTTTATATTTCTCATGCTAATACTTTTAACTTTCAGTTAATATTTCAAATATCAAGTTTTTATAATTTATATGTTAGAAGTTTATATTTTTTTAAACTATATACTTCAAAATAAAAAAAGTTTAGAGAACCAACTCTTGGTCTAGTGGCAAAGAACAATACATCTCAAGTGAGAGGTCGCATGTTCGAAATCCGGCTGGAGGGTCTTTATAGAAATTTAATTTAATTTAATTAATTAATTTAAAAATTAAAAATTAAGTTGGGAGGCTTGACCCCAATTTATCTTAAAAAAAGTTTAAAATAAAATTAAATTTGGAGCTAAAGTGCGATGTTAGAAGCTAATAGAATTTCACTATTTGCTCAGCTAACTCATATATAGAAACTGTTCAACACTTTCTAGCAAGATAATCAGTTTTAATTGAACTTTCTATTTATTGTGTTTAAGACGGTACTTTTCTAAGAAAAAAGACCTACAATGTAGAAGTAAATTATATATGAAAATATTTGCCTTTGCACTTTTAATAACGGTAGAATAAAAATACCAATCCATATCCACTTAAAAGCAGATGCTTTCATTCTTTCATCATCAAATTGACAAATCTTTTGAAATTCTGGTATGTAGTGCCACCAATACTTAAGCTTCTCCCAGCTGACTCTTTCAGTTCCTGCACTCTTGTTGCAATCTCCTCACTTGCAAGCAACTCCTTCACCCTGTCTCTCACTCTCTCCCTAGACACAATCCCGCTCTCGTCGGCCTCCATTTTCAGTCCATTTCTCCAAACATTGCAAATGTAGCTCTGATTTATGAATTGGTCAGTGAAGTACGGCCAGCAAAGAAACGGCAAGCCATTTCGCACTCCTTCCAGTGTGGAGTTCCATCCGCAGTGCGACATGAAACATGCAACTGATCCATGAGCCAGCACCTGCTGCTGTGGTGCCCAGCTAACAATCCTGCATTTCTCTTTATTCGTCTCCAAAAATTCATCAACCCATTCTTTGCTCAGTCCAGTTGTGAAGTCAGGCCGCACCACCCATAAAAAAGGCCGACCTGTCAGTACTAGCCCGTGTGCCAATTCCTTGAACTGAACTTCACTGAAAATAGTAAAACTGCCGAATGCGACATAAATAACTGATTTCTGAGGTTGTTCGTCAAGCCAATTCATGCAAGTCGAGTCTTCAGGCCAGAAGAGACCTAATGATTTCTCGAATTTTGAATCAGGAAGTAGCGGTCCAATCGGAAGGAGATTGGGAAATAGTGTGTATGCTCCTGATTCAATCTCATAAAATGAGTTGCAGACTGTAACTTCCGCAAGTTCCAAGTACTTGTTGTTGTCAGTAACAAGCTTGAAGATGGTTGGTTGTCCTCTTGGATCTCCAATTTCGTTCCACGATAACTGTGAGGTGTGTATGGGTGGCATTTTTGGTGCTATTTGGAATATCTCATCTCTCTTCGGCCAACCTGAAGATTTCAATATCAAAATTGGAAGCATAAATTATGTCAAATTGAAAGTACAAGTGTATAACATAGGAAAAGTTATACATGTAGATATTTAAATTTATTTCTCCTGTAAAAAGAATAAGCAAAATGGAGTATGTGTTGTTATCTTCTTTCTAGAAATGTATACATATTGTTGCTGGTTAGGCGCATCCACTTATGAAGATAGGGACCAACTATACGGTACCAGTCATTGTAGGTATACACTGCTTTTACTGTGAAACTACACTCTGTTCATCAGTCAATAAATTTTTTTTTTGCCATACGTGTCCTGAATGGCTGAATCCTGATAGCTTGAAAACATAATACAAAAAATTTTGCACATAATAACAAAAAAATTATAAATCTGTTATAAAAAAGATATAACTAAATCTATTTAATGTTCCACATAGATCTCAGTTTGGCACATACTTCTTCAATTTCAAATCAATTTCAACAAATGCCCTCCGGTCCCCATGGATTGGATGATTTGCAGTTTTAGAGTAGATCTCTTCCACGGTTGAAAAGTATCTTAAGAAAGTAATTGTATAGTTGTTGCACTATTTTTGAAATTGAAAGAATGTAAACTATTATACCAGTAAATGTTTTTTTTTTAAATACCAATAATGTTGCATCGGTTTTCTCAAGTGGTTAACATTTTTAAGATTAAGACATTAATGAAAATCTTTAACGAAAATTGTCAAAACAACAAACGATGAGTATTAAAAATAATCCTATTTGGTAGAGCATTTAGTAAAGGTCTTTTTGACAGTGAGAAGTATATTGCTTCTGTTTCTGTAATTTGTTAGATCACAATATTATAAGAGAAGGACACCTCACTAGAGACTAACCATGCCTTGGACTATCAATCGTTAGATTCAAATTTGAGGATTAGGTTGTTTTCTATTGCATGATACTAAAAAAATTCTTATACATTTCAAATGCTCTGCCAAAGCAGCAGTGCTCATTTCCGGCAATCAATATCTTAATTAAACCAGAGTTCTTCCTTGTTTACACATGAAAATGTAAATTTTGTTCACAAATTTCAGCTTTATGCAACTTAAAATTACTAACTTACCCCAGCCTATCTAGGAATGCACTACTAATTAATTGCTTATAGATTCAATCAATATATAACAGCCTAAATAATATAGCTATAATAATAACAGAACTGACCCTTTTCATCAAGAACTCCATCCTCAATCAACTTCGGGATCAACATCATTATTGTCAGACAAGCGGTCGATGCCGGCCAAAAGCATGCGATTCGGACTCCCATTTTTTTCGCAACGGGAAAGGACCACCCCATATTTTGATCTGCTATCAACCACTTAATCTTATCCTCCCCTTTCTCATTGTTTTCTCTGATGAGATCTTCCAAGTGACCCGGCATGACCTTGGTAAATCCTTCAGCCAGAAGGCCAAGGTCATTTCGATCCTCACCGGGTCGCAATCCGTCAGGAATAGAGACCAGATTTATCCCTTTCAGGTTGCTTCCTTTGTTTGGCAAGGCTTGAAGGACCCTGAGATGGTTGAATTCTGTGTTTACAAAAGTGACTTTGAAACCATGCTCTACCAAGGAATGAGAAAGCTCCATCAAGGGTATTACATGGCCTTGGCATGGAAACGGCACTATCACAACATGAGTAGACGCCATGAAACAATAGGAGGATAAAGAAAAGCAGGAGTACTGAACTGTTTTTTTTTTTGTGTGTGCGCTTCCACTGTCAATCAAGGTAGGCAAGGTTGAAGGATATAGAGAGAAACATAAAGAAAAGGCCTTGATTTATTTTTTTTTGGTTTTTCATTCTTTTTTGACAAAAAAGTTTTGAGAAAAGAAATAAAAAACAAATGATTGAATTTGTGGCTTTATAGAGTTTGTGGAAAGGAAGAAGGAAGGCATTTTCTGAGCTCCTATAATAAATTCTTTATTAAAATATTTTTGTAAGACCTGCGTTTCTCGGTGGGTTCCGTAAGATATGAGACGACTAATAAAAAATTTGACCGAGTGACCACTACGGTCTGTAGCTTAGTCATGTCCCTATCCAGTGTTTTTCAATCGTGTGTGTCGTGACGTATCGTGTTAAATACGATCGTCTTAAAGTCTCGTATCATGTCGTGTTGACACGAATTATTTTTTTAATCGTGTCGTATCGTGTCGTACTTAATGGTGTGAAGAGGTAACACGACACATAATCTGACACGACACGATTGATCGTGTCGTGTTGACACGTCATGTTAGTCGTGTCAAATTGTGTAATATTTTTTTTTAACCTGTGATTATTTTACTGATCTTATTTTACTTCTGTTCCTGATCTTATTTTACTTTACTTTATTTCAAACCGACAGTTATAACTGTGATTCTGAGTTTCACTGAATTTCAATATTTTAATGAACAGCTAATTAATCGAATTTTAGCTTTTGTTCTTTCAACAATAAAAAGTGTGTCACATATTTTATTTTATTTTCTGTTTTATTATTTCAAATGTCCAATCGTTAACAATTCAAATATCAGATGTTAACTTTAAATATTAAATGTTTGTACTGTAAATTTTTCAGTGCTAATATTTCAAATATTCCGTTAACTTCAAATGTCAGGTATCTAAATTTTAATTTTATGTTTATATTAGTACTTCTATGTGATATTTTTTACTTTTCGGTGTTACTATTTTTTTCTACTGTTCATTCCATGTGCTAATATTGCAAAAATGAAGAGTTTGTATTTTAATGTTAGAAGTTAATATTTTTTTTATATTTACATATACTTCACAATATATAATGTTGATGTTTCAAAATAAAAGAAATCTTCAAAGAAAAGCGAATATACCTAGAGTGGTATTTATAAAATAAAACGATGAAAGAATAAGAAAGGACGTTTAATGAAAATAGAAGTTTGAAAAAAATTAAAGGCGTAGCACATGCTGAAAAAAAACAAGGTGCTGGCGTATGCTGAAAATGACAAGAAACAGAAGGGTGAAAAAATAGACAAGTTCACTCCTATCCTGACTTTCCAACTTCACTTGCAGATTTTGGATAAGAACGTGACTTAATGATTAAATGAAGTTGTAGAGCTCCTCAGAAGCTTTCTAACGGTTCTTCAATCACCTCAAACGGAGTCTAGATAAAGAAATTATGGACAAAATACAAACAAGGCGCAGTACTGAAATTTCCAGACCTCCGAAACCTGCTTGAATTAGCAGAAAGTGCCCGTTTTAGTGTTTTGACTTGGGAAGACGGTTATTCTCTATTCCCATCACGTCCAGAAGCATTTTCCTGCTATTATGAGCGCCTCCCATCAATTCTAAAGCCTATATAAACATGGTTTGAGGGGGGAGAAGAGGGGAGATCGAATTTGGAGAGAAATCAAAATTTAGAGAGAGAATTGAGAGCTTCTACACGACGCGGCAAGCCTAGGTCCAGGCGGATCCGCCCGAAAAGAGACGGAGTCGTTCGAAGGCAGACGGAGGAGGAAGAAGAGAAGAATCGAAGTTCATTTGTTGTATTCTATCTCTTCTTTTCATCTTTTGTTTGTTTATTCGAGAAAACCTTGGTTTGTATGATTCTATGTCTTGTCTAGTTTAAAATTGTTGTTAGGGGCAATTGTAAGGAACTTTTACTTGGTAGATTAATGAAAGTTTAATTTAGGGTTCTATAATTTCTGAGTTGCTTTACTTTACTTGATCTTGATTGCTTGTTTTGTGATTATGAATTGCTTGTCATGAAGGTTTGCTCATTAGGTTAAGGCCTTGCCTAATAGATAAGCACAAAGAACCCTAATTACAACCCAATTTGTACTCACTTACCATAGGATAGGTAGTACACTCAAAAGGTGAAATCGGAACTTAGCCGAGATGTTTATTCCTCCTAAGATCGAGAGATCTAGGATATCCTACTGAATAGTTAAAGCAAACCCTAAAACCCTAAGCCAAGAAACGAGAGTTGAAACTTAGGATTTTTGGGAGGTTTAGAAGTTAAAACTTAGCTATACCAAATAAAAAACGAGAGTTAGTATTTGGACCAGAGTTTAAGCCAAAGAACCTGCACTTAGAAAAGATAAAACCCGAATAAACTGATTTATCGACCTATTCTGACGACCCCGCCAGGAAGCTGGCGGATCCGCCTGAATAGGGCCAGGTAGAGCAACCCGAACAATTGACCCTAATTCGTGTTATTGTGTTAGAACTCGCATTCTCAATCAAACATAGATCAACCTTAGGATTTGATTTCTCTTCAATTCATCAATTAAATCCTAAATTGATTTAAACCTTCGTCTAGCTAATTAAATAAGGTAAAAGATCGATATTCCAACACCGTTCCTGGGATTCGACCCTTAAGCTATCACTGCAAATGATTAGATCGGTGATTCCTAAGGACTTGTTTTGATTTAGGTATTCCCTACGATCAACTAATTATTAATTATACAATATTTTTTCAAACGACAACGAAGAAGAGATCTTCTCAAAAAGTTTAGTATTTTTTTTAATATAGCTCATGAATGAACTATGTAGCGCATGAATGAATATTAAACAAAAATAATTAACATATCAATTGAATCTTATCATTATATCTTTCCAATTTAATGTAGTATTGTCTCAATTAAATTTTATAATTTAATTGCCTAGTTTAGTTATTAACATATCAATTGAATCTTACGAGCATAGTTTTTTATTTAGTTTGTTATTACCATATTGATTGAATCTTACAATTATATTTTTTATTATGATAAAGATTATAAACTATATATATATAACGGTACGAGTAATTATCAAATACGAAATAGTCTTACCCATATTCTTATCCAATAAATTAACGAAGTTTTTTTTTATCCATATCCATACCCGATAACTTAACAAAAAAAATCTTATTCATACTCGTCTTATCAAATACGATACGGATACGATAAATGATTAAAAGAGTACCATTGATAGCCCTATGCTCCACTAACCATTTCAAACCAACAAGGATTTTCCCACAATTGAATATCAGGGATGAGAGGGGTTCTTTTCCCTTATTAGTAGCCAAAAATAATCAGAAATGATAACTCCCATATGTAGTTTTGTCATCCCTTGTTATCGTTAAACACAAAGTGAACACATATAACAGACAAGATAAATATATAGATGATCAAAATGAACACTTACAAACAAATAAGTGTTATCATCTCTTGTTCAGATTTTTATATGCATATTCAACTTATTTTTATTGAACTTATTTGTTTATATGTGCTCACTTTGATCACTCACCTTGTCTATTTTATGTGTTCACTCTCTGTTTAACGATGGCAAAACTGCAGATGACAGTAATCAATTTCCAGGAATGATAACTGTCATCTGCAATTTTGCCATCCCTGCCATCGCTAAATATAAAGTGAACATATACAGCAAACAAGATGAACATATAAACGATCTAAGTGAACACTTACAAACAAATAAGTATTATCATCATTTGTTCACAATTTTACATGCATATTCAATTTATTTTCATTGAACTTATTTATTTTTATGTGTTCACTTTGTTTGCGGTATATGTTCACTTTATATTTAGCGATGGCCGAGATGGCAAAACTGCAGAGGGCAGTAATCAATTTCCAATTTATTTGGTACTAGAATTTAATTCCTTCGTCAAATGTGTTTGGGTTAAAAATTATATCGTGCTTGTGCTGGGCCTGCTGGCCTGTAATTCATTTCCTATTCGTGCATGGTGCCTCTTCGTGAGTAATATTATATTCCTATTTGTGAAAAATGAAAAAAAAAAAACAGATCCAAACTCTCTTCCTAATCGCTACCGCTAGTTTACTCCAAAATCCGACATCTCGCTAACCCGCATCCAACATCTGTTAAGTTTGATTCGCTAAAAATTGACCTTTGAGAAATATCTGGTTTTTTTGTGCTCTTTTTTAACCCCTAAAGAGGCTCTGAAATCGCTCCTGCACTGTTGGCGCGAAGGTACGCTGCACGCAGCACGCCTGAGCCTCTTTTCTTTTCCATCTCACCCTTCATTTTTACCGTTCTTTGCATCTGCACTCCATAGCTCTCTGACGGTCCCCTTCCACTCACAGAGCCAAGGTCGTCATTTTGCGATTGTTATTGGTTAGGTCGTCAGGAACAAATTTAGAAGATTAATTCCGTTGGTCTATTGAATATTGATGTATTAGTAAATGAACAATTTGTGCTCCTATTCTAGGTTCTAATTTCAACTCGTACCAGTAGTCAATTACCTTGACTTTTCATTAAAACTAAAATTACATTTTGCTATTTTTTGGTACTTTTTGGTGGTTGATATAGCTAGATTTATGGGGGGGGAATATGGATTCTGTAATGATACAGTTATATATATGAATTAACTTTTTTTATTAAAGTTATTGTTTCTTTATTTATTTTTTTTAATGTATATAAGAAATGATCAGGATCGGGTGTCATTTTTAGTCTATCCCAACTTGTTTGGAATAAAAAACTTAGACTTTTTTTTAATGTTAAATTAATTATTTTGTTAGTGTGCATATACTTAAAATTTGGCTGGCTCCCTCCCTAGCCGGATGGACATGCATGGTGATTTGGGAAGATATACCTCAAAAAAAAAATCATTTTTTTTAGATTTCTCGCAGTTAAATTAATTAATAGATAATGATGGAAATCAGTTCCGTCAGAAGATACGGACGAGTTTTGTGCAAAGTTTTTTTCTTCCGTTAAATAATATGAATCTTTTTCCAGCTATTTTCAGTTCTAAAATGCATGGAGAGTTGGAGACGTTGAAAGCGTTTTACAAAAAACTAACTTAAGATGCCCTCATATGTGGGCAAATAAAAAAAATAAAATAATATTAGATAATAAAAATATATTTCTTAATCTAGCATCCATACAAATAGATTTGTTATTTAATTTGTTTCTTTATTAGATGGAAATTCAAAATATATCGTTACTTCGTATGGCGATTAATATCCGACCACAGATCAAATCGATCGAACGACAAAAATATTTGTTTACATGCTAGACCTAGCATGTAATACATCTACGGTCCGTGCGTTTATAAATAGTATAGATTCATAGAACCGAAAAAATATTATGACAACAAAATAAAGTAGATTTGTGTAAAGTATTATTAAGACAAACAATAATCTAAAATTAATGTTAATTATATTTATGAAAATAGAGACTTCATGGGAATGATTGAAATAGAAGTACAGCTGACAAAAGTTCTGCGGTACAATACTTGAAACGAGTTGCAAAAATAAGATAAACTTTTGTATTTGATTCGGATATAAAATGAATGAAGAATATAGAACGCCGGTTTCTTCTTTTTATATATTTATTATTTTTTAGTTATGGAGTAATCATTTTTATTTGAACAGAATGGATAATTTCTGTCCAGCATCTCCTCTATTTTATTCTAAGCAGTCAATTAAAAACAGATATAATCCGGAGTACGGAGTGCTTACCTAGTTATTACCTGTCACTAATTATATTACTACTAATAAAAAGGAAAAGCTATCATTGAGATCTATGCAGAAGAGGCATGGCATGTTCATTCACATGGTTGCTGATCAAACTAATGCGGTCACCTTAACAAATGCGTCATTTTTAGGTGATCTTTAGGAGACTATCAAGAGTTTAAAATACAGTTTCCACGATCTAGCAATTAAAAAACAATTTAACATTTAATACTTTATCGAAAGTAAAACGTTCAATAAACTATCAGATCGATATTTTGAATTTGAAACACGACAAAAATTCTTATATCAAATTATCTAATTATTGGTTATTGCTGTTAACTATTACCAAAATAAAATAATTTTTATAAATTATTAACTATTAAATATAAACTTTAATCATATTATTTTAGAGCAAATTGGATAATTGTCTGAATAATCAAGCTCACTAAGGCTCACTATTTCTTTTTTTTTTACAATAAAATATTAGTAGGCTTGTTTTGTTATATTCAACAAAATATTACATGAAATCCAGTACAAAAGTCAATAGAAAAAAAAGCATAGGAAAAAAGATTATATTTATATATAGAGAGAGAGGGGCTAACGTGCTATCCATGGCATGTGCCACCCATTTTTTATCTACTTGTTTTTTGAGATTCAAAATTCAAACGGTCAATCTAAACCGTTCAAGTTGATCATTATATTGAAATATACTTTGAGATCGAATTTTATATTTTTTTCCGAATTTATTTGCTATTCATTTCGATATTTTAAAACAATATATATTTCAGGACTTCCAATTTGATAATTTTTAAGATAAGATAGGACCTAAGTCTTCTAATTTATTTTGAAATTAAATGTCATAAAAAATTCTTGAGCTGGATTTCAAACCTACGACTTCCAGTGAAGGCGTGTTGTTCTTTGTTACTAGATTAAAACTAGTTCTTATATATATATATATATATATATATATATATATATATATATATATATATAGTTTTGCTATGGTGAGTCGCGACTCACGTGAGTCGTGCTCACAAACTCTTAGATTTGGTTAAAAATGACCGATCCAAACCGTCCAATACGATCTCCCTATTGAAATATCCATCTAGATCAAATTTTATATTTTTTAAAATTTTTATGTATTTTTTCGGATTTTTAAAAACTGCTTTTTTGAACGGTTCAGAACTAATTAGATTAACAATTTTGTAAAATTTAAAAAAATACTTAAAAATTTTGAAAAAATATAAAATTTGGTCCGCATAGAGATTTCACTAGGGAGATCGTATTAGACGGTTTGGATCGGTAATTTTGAACCAGATCTAAGATGTTTGAGCACGACTCACGAACCCTCTGTGAGTCGCGACTCACCATAGCAAAACTATATATATATATATATATATATATATATATATATATATATATATATATATATATATATATATAGAGTTTAGCTACGGTGAGTCGCGACTCACGTACCCTCCAGTGAGTCGCGAACAAAACTCCTAGATCTAGATCCAAATGACCGATCCAAACCGTACAATATGATCTCCCTATTGAAATCTCCATGTAGACCGAATTTTTTATTTTTTCGAAATTTTTAAGTATTTTTTTGAAATTTTAGAAAATCGTAATCTAATTGGTTCTGAACCATTCAAAAACATCAGTTTTTAGAAATCCGAAAAAAATACTTAAAAATTTCGAAAAAAATAAAAAATTTGGTTTGCACGGAAATTTCAATAAGGAGATCATATTGGACGGTTTGGATCGGTCATTTTGATCTAGATCTAGGAGTTTTGGTCGCGACTCACCGGAGGGTCCTTGAGTCGCGACTCACCGTAGCTAAACTCTCTCTCTATATATATATATAGAGGATTGCTAAAATACTATGCATAGTACGGATGCACTTCGTGCTATGGATTCGTTATTGCATTTCATGTTTCAAACAACCGATCCAAACCGTTCATTTTAAATTTTACATTTTTTAAAATTTTTTTACTATTTTTCTCAGATTTTTGAAAATCACTGTTTTTGAAGGGTCCAGAATTTATTAGATTAAGTATTTTCAAAAATATGAGAAAAATAGTAAAAATATTTTAAAAAATGTAAAATTTGGTTTCTAATGAGATTTCAATATGAAGAAGATAATGAACGGTTTGGATCGATTGTTTGAAGCATGAAATGCAAGAAAGAATCCGTAGCACGAAGGGCATCCGAGCTATGCATAGTATTTTAGCAATCCTATATATATATATATATATATATATATATAGAGAGAGAGAGAGAGAGATTGGCTAAAGTATACTCCAGCATACAGATAGTATGTATGCTGGAGTCGTTTCTCAAAATCTAAAATGCATACAGTCGATCCGAACCTTTCAAATTGTTCTCCATATTGAAATCTCCTAGAAAACCAAAATTTATATTTTTTCGAATTTTTTTACTATATATTATGCTATTTTAAAAAAACATTATAAAGGAGTTGTAAAGGAGTATTTCTAACCATTTAATTTGAAAATAGCATAATATATAGTAAAAAATTCGAAAAAATGTAAAATTTGGTCTTGAAAGATATTTTTATATGGAAAACAATTTGAATGGTTTGAATCGACGGTTTGAATTTTAGATTTTGAGAAACGACTTTAGCATACGGATTTGATCCGTATGCTGGAATATACTTTAGTCAATCTCTCTCTATATATATTCATGATTAAAATTTGGATTCAAATGTCGCGTTAGGATTGAAAATTTGAAGAAAGGTAGGGTACGGTAGGCAGGAAAAATTTTATCAAAGACAAAGTTACCCTCAAGAATTTTAAAAAGAACAAAGGAGGATTAGAATTTTTAAAATGAGCACAACTATAGCGGCAATAGCATTGCCGCTATAGTCCAGTTGGATTTTTATTTTTTTCCATTTATATTTGCCTATAGCGGCAATGCAAATGTCGCTGTAGGACTTTATTTTTTTTCATGTAGTTTTACTTTGGTTTTTATTTTAATGTCGGCCAGATTTTTTTCGTTTCATTTTGTTTTTTTTAATTTACTAATTTTATATAATGTTTATATATATACATAATTTATATTTTTTAAATTGTTTAATTTTATTTATATGTAAGGTTTTCTAAAATGATACGATACGATCATATTGGTACGACATGACACAATACGAGTACGAAATTGCTACGACACGATCGTGTTATCGTGTCATGTCATAATCGTGTCGCATTGGCAATCTTGAAAAATTAATACGATTTGACACGACACGACTAACATGCATCACGACATGAACACGAACTAACACAACACGACACGATCGTGTATTGTCGTGCCGAGTGGTGAGAAGAGGCAATACGACACGCATTCTGATACGTCACGACTGATATAATCTTTTAACAAAAAATAGCAATTTTTTGCTGATATATACACTGAGAATTTGTAGAACGGTCAAATAAACAGCAACAATATTTTTTTTCTTCATTTTAATATTTAACAGTTTTTAATAAATTATTATTAAAAATAAAGAAAAGTTTTTGACATAACGTGTCAACATGAAACCACACAACTGACATGATCGCGTATTGTCCTGCGGAGTAGTGAGAAGAGGCAACACGACACGATTGACACAATTGTGTATTGTCGTGCTAAGTGGTGAGAAAAGACAACACAACACGCATTCTGATACGACACGACTAACATGATCATGTCGCGTCGTGTTGACACGTCGTATCAGAAACTTTTCTTTATTTTTTATAATAATTTATTAGAAATTGTTAAAATATTAAAATGAAGAAAAAATATTGTTGCAGTTTATTTGACTATTCTACAAATTCTCAGTATATATATTAGTACAAATTTGCTAGAATATTTTTATTAAAAGATTATATCAGTCGTGTCGTATCAGAATGCGTGTCGTGTTGACTCTTCTCACCACTCGGCACAACAATACACGATCGTGTCGTGTTGCGTATTAGTCGTGTCGTGTCAAATCATATTAATTTTTCAAGATTGCCAACGCGACACGATTATGACATGACACCATAACACGATCGTGCCGTGTCAATTTCGTACTCGTATTGTGTCGTGTCGTGCCAATACGATCGTATCGTATCATTTTGAAAAACCCAACATATATATAAAATTAAATAATTTAAAAAATATGAATTATGCATATATATAAACATTATGCATAAAATTAGTAAAGTAAAAAAACAAAATAAAACGAAAAATAAAAATAAAATCTGGCCGACATTAAAATAAAAACCAAATAAAATTGCAGGAAAAAAAAATAAAGCCCTATAGCGGCATTAGTATTGTCGCTATAGGCAAAGTAAAATGAAAAAAATAAAAATTCAGTTAGACTATAGCGGCAATGTTATTACCGCTATAGCTGTGCTCATTTTAAAAATTCTGATCCTCTTTTGTTCATTTTTAAATTTTTAAGAATATTTTTGCCTTTGATAAAAATTTTCCCGGTAGGCGTGTAGCAGAATATCTTGGCCCTACTATATACCACTATAATAAAAAAGAATATGTATATATAGTAGATGTACACTCGTCATTTGTGATTTGTTTGGTGGCCGAGTTTGTTTGGGCACGGCACAAGCGGTCCCATTTTTTGAGATTGAAGTTGAACTGTATGTCCATATGACTATATGTCATATTCAATCCTTACCAAAAGGTTGGCTTTTGTCGTATTTCGCTCTGTTATGCTTGTGGCGATTTATGCGGATGAGCAGCATCTATCTTATATAAATGGGAATTACTTCAAACCATCTATCATTTCTATCATTTCCATCGCAAAAACGCTCTCACGCGACAACGACTCCCTCTCCCTCTAACGGTATTTCTCTCTCCAGCGACTTCCTATCTTTCCTTCTCCCTAGTCCCTCCCTCCAACGATTCTCTCTCCTCCTTCCTTCCCGTTTCAATCTCAAGAGATTCTCAATCTCACCTTTTTCTCTGATCTTCTTCCTTCTCCAACGATTCTCCCTCCTTCCCGTTTCGATTTCACTTCCCTTCTTATAAATGTGCATCTAAATCATTTAAATGTTCAATTAGTTGTAATAAAAAACATAAATGTTATAGCAAAAATGTTCATTTTTATTAAATCTGATTATTCGGTTAGTAAGTACAAGTGTTTCGTTTATTAAGTATAAATATTCAGTTAGTTGTAACAAAAAATAAATATTATAAGTAAAAATATTTATTTTTATTAAGTATAAATGTTTAGTTTAGTAAGTACAAATGTCCAATTTATTGAGTAAAATGTTCAATTTATTAAGTACAAATATCCAGGTTAGTAAGTATAAATGTTCAATTTAGTTTATTAAATATATATGTTCAGTTTATTAAGTCTAAATGTTCAGTTTAATAATTATAAATGTTTAGACTGTTCGTATAAATGTTCAGTTTATTAAAATGTTATAAGCATAAGGGTCTGGTCTTGAACGAGAGGAAAGGAAGGTAACATAAAAACTTAAAAACTTTACTCTGCCTAAGTGGCTACTTGCTCTAGACCATAAAATAAGGATGGAAAGAAAGAGAAGAGGAGGTAAGAAATAGAGTAATTTTGTGAAGGATTTACTCACAAAGTCTACCTCTTGGTTTGGAAAGTAACAAAATTTGGGCAGTCGTTCCCTCCCTTCCCTTCCATTCCATTAATATGGAAGTTCTGGAGCACAGTCTAAATGTTCCATTTTTCGCATCATCAGATCCAGCGCATAAATGTTCAGTACCGTTCGTATTAATGTTCAATTTATTAAGTATAAATGTTTAGTTTTCTAAGAATAATTGTTCAGTTTATTAAATATAAATGTTCAGTTTTCTAAGCATAGATGTTCAGTTTATTATATATAAATATTCTATTTATTTTCAGTTTTTAATAGATGCGCATGGAAACAATAGAAGAGGTTACAAACCGAAAAAAATACATTAAAAAATTTGAAAAGGTCATGAACCGATCCGGTTCAACTCAAAAAAATTTCGACTCTGCCTCTAGCGCGTCCCTCTCCTTTGTCTAAAAAATTTTCGATTAGTAAGTATAAATGATCGGTTTGTTAAGTATTTATGCGCAATTTAGTAAGTATATAAATGTTCACTTTATTATGTATAAATTAGATAGAGGGAATGTGGGAGTCCAGCATAGATGGTCAATGGCTCCGTTGTTATTTTAGAGGTAACGAGTTCAATTCTAGCTAGACGTGAAAAAGGGATAAACTCTATTTCACAGAATGAGCTATGTCTCTATAAATAAAGTCTTATTTCAAAAAATAAATAAATAAATAAATAAATAAATAAATAAATAGAGGAGATGAATGTGCTAAAATGGAAAGAACTCTAGAGTGACTTTCTATTTTTGGAGGTGGAATGATACGGATGCACTTAGCACTCTCGCTTATAAATTATTGATATCCAAACTTAATTCAAATTGAAACCAGGGATGATATCCCAATATCTATTATCTCCATCATCCCCAATAACGTGTTTTCTATTTTTGGAAATCATCCCATCATCCTCTGGTCACGCGCTTTCTATTTCTGAAAATCCAGCGTACGCTCTGTTTCCCTCCTTCCCGCGTACGCTCCCCCCCCCACCCCTCCCGCATAGCTCCTCCTTCCCATCCCCCCCCCAACCGTCCGCCCTCCCCCTCTCACAGACTTCATAACCGTTGAAATTAATATTCATAAATGTTGAAGCTAATGTTGTAATTGTTGAAGTTGGCATATTTAAATGTTGGAGGTAATATCGTACTCTCTCACACACACTCTATATTGATTCTAACCGTTGAGGTTAACATATTTAAATGTTGAAGTTAATATCGTAACTGTTACAATTAATATATATAATTGTTCAACAATTTAAATATGCCAACTTCAAATAATACCTTCAACATTTAAATATGCCAACTTCAACAATTACGACATTAGCTTCAACATTTATGAAAATTAATTTCAACAGTTATGAAGTGTGTGAGAGGGGGAGGGGGAGCGTACGTGGGAGGGGTGGGGGGGGAGCAGCGTACGTATCGCTAGGGATACGGATAGGCGCTGGGATGAATTAGTTGCAGCGTACGCGTCATTGTCACTGGATAATAAGGGTGTTGGATAACGCGGAGATGATGGGGATGATAGAATCTTAAAGATGATCCTAAGCAATTCAGAATTTCATTATGATCCTAAGCAATTCAAAATTTCAACAATTTAAATATGTCAACTTCAAATATTACCTTCAACATTTAAATATGCCAACTTCAACAATTACGACATTAGCTTCAACATTTATGAAAATTAATTTCAACGGTTATGAAGTGTGTGAGAGGGGGAGGGGGGAGCGTACGTGGGAGGGGTGGGGGCGCAGCGTATGTATCGCTAGGGATACGGATAGCCGCTAGGATGAGTTAGTTGCAGCGTACGCGTCATTGTCACTGGATAATAAGAGTGTTGGATAACGCGGAGATGATGGAGATTATAAAATTAAAAATCTTAAAGATGATCCTAAACAATTCAGAATTTCATTATGATTCTACACATTAAGTGGACAGGTCCCCTTTTCTAGTTATAATCGTAAAAAAACTAATGTAATTCAATTAAAATCCTCTTCACATTTGTATGTTATATTTAAAACAGTACGCGAAAGAACGGAAAGTCTATAAAGAAATAATTCCACTTGAAAATGGATGATTATAGCTTGTATATTTAGAGAAGCAATAAATGTGTTGTTTCATCAAAATTAACAGTTGCGAACTTGTGATTGATAGAAATTCAAATTAAGCTGAAATAACCAATTCACGGCGTAACAACTCTTATTATATTATTAAAAATTATTTTACGCTTTCTTTCGAGTCGTGATCAGGTCTTTTTTTTAAATATATAAAGAGAATAAGTCAGATTTTTTTTTTAATGAGTCCGTTGTTTTTCTATAAAGAGAATATGTCAGATTTTGTACATCAAAGAATAATTAGTAGTGTGTTGATATAGATGTGTTGATGTAGATTTGGGGTGATAAGAATCATCTCAAGATATTTCATTTCCATCATCTCTAGGGACACTCTCTTTTTTTTCCCATTTTTAGAATAATTTTCTAGTGCGTCATCATTCTTTCTGTTTCTCGCATCACATCTCTATCATCCAGAGCGTACCCATCCCCTTCCCTTCTTGTTCTCCCCCCTCACCTCATAAATTATGACAATTAGTATTATTTTATATGCTAATTGTTCTAGTTTTGTATGTTAATTGTCAAGGTAAAATTAATTGTCCTAGTTTCCATGATAGTATTGTTCAAGTAAATGTTCATTGTCCTAGAAAAGTATTTAATTGTTCTAATTTTCAGGATAATTAGTATTATTTTTCAGCCAGTTAGTATTATTGTTCGGGTAAAATTTAATTGTGCTAATTTTGTATGCCAAATGTTCTAATTTTGTATAGTAATTGTCATGTAAAAAATAGTAATTGTCTTGGAAAAAAAATAGTAATTATTCTTGAAAAAAAAATCAATTGTCCTAGAAAAAAGTTAATTGTAACAAAAAAAAAGTTAATTATCCTTGAAAAAAAATGAATAGGCATCAAAAGAGACAGCAAGGGAGGGTAGGTAGGCAGGGAATGAAAATCAGAGATAGAAGTGAAAATGGATGATGAGAAAACTGGACAAGTTTATGAAAATGGAAAAAAATTAAAGTGTGGTAAATGAGGATGAGGGGATGAAGAAACCTCTGTGATGGTGGTAAGTAATTTCATATTTGATTATCACCCCTCCTTATGAAAATATAGATCCGACAATGTTAAACTTCTAGATCTAGTGTCTAAACACTTTTTGCCTATGTCAATCTATTTTATTTGTGGTCGAATGTCAATCGGTACACGAAATAATATTAAAGTGTTAGTTTTATATCTAAAAATGCAAAATATATTGATTTAAATATTAATTGTTTCTTTATTTCAGAAACGAAAAGAGCACAAATAGAAAACTATTATTACTTATAATTTCCAAATTTTTTTACTATACAAAAATACAACACTGCCGGAATAATCCAATCGTTGAATAAATAAAATGTGAATCATATTCTAGACAGTATAAAGTGTTTAAATGTAAGATATTATGATAAAATGGCTTAGAATGAATCCAAAAAAGATTGAAATCCTCAAATGATACTCAAAATTGCATTATTTGCACTTTATTTGCGTAATTATCATCTTTAATCTAACCTTTTTAATAGATAAGATATCAATCATTTTTTTAGACACTACAAAGAGTTTAAATGTAGATTATTGTGATGAAATGACTTAGAATGAATCTAGAAACGATTGAAATGCTCAAATGATACTCAGAAATACATTATTGGCACTTAATATGCGTAATTACCATGTATAATCCAATCTTTTTTAATACACAAGATATGAATCTTTGTATGGACAGTATAAAGAGTCTAAATGTAGATTATTGTGATGAAATGACTTAGAATGAATCAAAAAACGATTGAAATGCTCAAATTGATGTAGGGTTTTTGTACTAGATTTTCAACCAGATTAAGGCCCAAATTATGTTCAAATACATTTATTTTTAGTGCAGCCGTAGCCTGGCAAGTTGTTTTGCAGGTTCATCACATATGTGGCACGGATAATGAGAGAAATCAACTAAAGTGAAGTGCTCAAGCAGTTGGAACGGTCCGCGCCAACCAATGAAGGAGATCTTCAGACGGACTCACCTAGACCAGCCTGTAACGGTCCACCCCACAATCAGGACGGGGCCGTTCCAGCTATATCCAGGATGCCAAAAATAAAGGGAAGTGTTTGTCATGACGATTTCCTCTATTTCCAACTCTTGAGAATCACATCCTCCACGTTTGGAATCACTATTGCACAACTATTTTAAGCTCTGTCATGTCTCCAGTCAAGACTAAGTTCGAAATTCTAGGTTTAGCCTTTTTCCAACTCACCAATGAGTCAGCCTGCTGAGACGATCAAACCTGCCTGAGACCATCCGCACCAGGATCAGGCTGGACCGCCCCAAGACAGGACAGAGCACAGAATTGTGGAATTTTCGAGTGCAACTTGTTGTAACTTGATTTTTCTTTCTTTTATGTGTTTGTATTTGATGAAACTTGCTTGTTCTTGCATGGGTAGACTAGAGTAGACTAGAGTAGTTTAGGGGCTATGGTTTAAGAACTTTTCTTTCAGTTGTTTGTTTTGTTATGGATCTTTATTTATTATGCATGCGTAGTTACCATGAATAATTATGTTCTTTTTGAGTAAATATCATATGAATCATATTCTAGACTGTATAAAGAATTTAAATGTAGATCATTGTGATCAGATGACTTAGAATGAATCCAAAAACAATTGAAATGCTCAAACGATACTTAGAATTGCATTATTTACACTTTACATGATTGCTAAGTTATGTTCAATCTCTTGCTATCTTTTATGTTTACTTAATTGAATTAGTTGGTTACTGTTTGATCTGATTGCTTCGTTAAACAAATGCCTAGTTTAATTGATAAGATAAAAGTCAGTCACAGTAACTAAAATTTAGCAATTGATCTTGTTTGGTAGGTGAGATCCGGAAGGATTAAACCAGACCTTAAGTAATTAAATACGCAAACGATGCTCATAATTGCATTATTAGCACTTTACATGCGTAATTACCATGTATAATCCATTCTTTTTAAATAAATAACAAATGAATCATATTATAGAGAGTATAAAGAGTTTAAATGTAGATCATTGTGATCAAATGAAAGAATCCAGAAACGATTAAAATGCTCAAACGATGTTCAGAATTGCATTATTTGCAATTTACTTGTGTAATTACCATGTATAATTCAATCTTTAGGATTAAAAATCATATGAATCATATTCTAGACAGTATAAATAGTTTAAATGTAGTTTATCGTGATCAAATGACTTAGAATGAATCCAGAAACGATTGAAATGCTCAAACGATGCTCAGAATTGCATTATTTGCACTTTACATGCGTAATTACCATCTATAGTCAAATCTTTTTGAGTAAATAACATTTGAATCACATTCAAGACAGTATAAAGATTTTAAATATTGATTATTGTGATCAAAATGACTTTGAATGAATACGAAAAAGATTGTGATGCTCATAATTGCATTATTTGAAATTTACATGCGTAATTACGATGTATTATCCATTCTTTTTGAGTAAATAACATATAAATCATATTATAGACAGTATGAAGAGTTTAAATGTAGTTTATTGTGATCAAATAACTTAGAACTAATCTAGAAACGATTTGAAATGCTCAAACGATGCTTAGAATTGCATTATTTGCATTATATGTGCGTAATTACCATATATAATCCATTTTTTAAGTTAATAACATTTGAATCATATTCTAGACAGTATAAAGGGTTTAAATGTAGATTACTGTGATCAGATGACTTAGAATGAATCCAGAAATAATTGTAATTCTCAAACGATGCTCAGAATTGCATTATTTGCACTTTATAAGCGTAATTACCATGTATAATCCAATCTTTTTGAATATATAACATGTGAATTATATTCAAGACAGTTAAAGAGTTTAAATGTAGATTACTGTGAACGAATTACTTAGGATAAATCCATAAACGATTAAAATGCTCAAACGATGTTCAGAATAGCATTGTTTGCTCTTTATATACGTAATTACCATATATAATCAAATATTTTTATATAAATAACATATGAATCATTTTAGAGACAGCATAAAGAGTTTAAATGTAGATTATTGTGATCCAATGACTTAGAATGAAATCAGAAACGACTGAAATGCTCAGAATTGCTTTATTTTCAATTTATATGCGTAATTACCAAGTATAATCCATTCCTTTTGAGTAAATAACATATGAATCATATTCTAGACGGTATAAAGAGTTTAAATGTAGATTATTGTGATCTAATGACTTAGAATGAATCCAGAAACGATTGAAATGCTCAAACGATGCTCAGAATTGCATTGTTAGCAGTTTATATATGGTTTATGGTATAATGCAATGTTTTTAAATAAATAACATATGAATCATATTCTAGACAGTATAAAGAGTTTAAATGTAGATTATTGTGATCAAATGATTTAGAATGAAACCAGAAACGATTGAAATTCTCAAACGATGCTCAGAATTATGTTATTTGCACTCATATGCGTAATTGCCATGTATAATTCAATATTCTTGAATAAATAATAAATGAATCATATTATAGATAGTATAAAGAGTTTAAATGTAGATCATTGTGATCAAATGACTTCGAAAGAATCCATAAACGATTGAAATGCTCAAACAATGTTCAGAATTACATTATTTGCACTTTACATGTGTAATTACTAAGTATAATCTAATTTGAATCGTATTGTAGACTTTATAAATAGTTTAAATGTTGACTATTATGATCAAATGACATAGAATAAATCCAGAAACAATTTAAATGCTGACACGATTCTCAAAATTGCATTAGTTGCACTTTATATGTGTAATTACCATGCATAATCCATTCTTTTTTAGTAAATAACATTTGAGTAATATTCTAGACAATATAAAGAGTTTAAATATAAATTATTGTGATCATTTAGAATGAATCCAGAAATGAATGAAATGCTCAAACGATGCTCATAATTGCATTATTTGCACTTTAAATGCGTAATTACCAAGTATAAAATATTCCTTAAGAGTAAATAAAATTTGAATCGTAATTAGGCTTTATAAATAGTATAAATGTTGTCTATTGTGATCAAATGACTTAGAATTAATCCAAAAACAATTGAAATGCTCGAATGATGCTCAGAATAGCAATATTTGCACTTTACATGTGTAATTACCATGCATAATCCATTGTTTTTGAGTAAATAACATTTGAATCATATTCAAGACAGTATAAAGAGTTTAAATGTATATTATTATGATCAAATGACTATGAATGAATCCAGAAAGGATTGAAATTCTCAAACGATGCTCAGAATTTCATTTTTTGCAATTTGTATGCGTTGTTTCCATGTATAGTACATTCTTTTTGAGTAAATAACATACGAATCATATTCTAGACAGTATAAAGAGTTTAAGTATATATTATTGTCATCGAATGACTTAGAATGAATCCAGAAACAATCGAAATGCTCAAACGATGCTCAATATTGCATTATTTCCAATTTATATGCGTAATTACCACGTATAATCCAATGTTTTTTGAGTTAATAACATATTAGTCACATTCTAGACAAAATAAAGAGTAGAAATGTAGATTATTGTGATCAAATGAGTTAAAATGAAAATTCAGAAAAGATTGAAATGCTCAAATGTAGCTCAGAATTGCATAATTTGCACTTTACATGAGTAGTTACCATGCATAATCTATTGTTTTTGAGTAAATAACATTTGAACCATATTCGAGACAGCATAAAGTTTTTAAATTCAGATTGTTGTGATCAAATGACGAGGGATCAATCCAGCAAAAACGATTGAAATGCTCAAATGATGCTCAGAATTGCATTGTTTGCACTTTACATGCGTAATTACCATGTACAGTACATTCTTTTTGAGTAAATAACATATGCATCATATTCTAGACAGTATAATGAGTTTAAATGTAAATTATTGTTTATCAAATGACTTAGAATGAATCCAGAAACAATCGAAATGCTCATATGATGCTCAGAATGGCATTATTTGCACTTTACATGCGTAGTTACCATGGACAATCCATTCTTTTTTGAGTAAATAACAAATGAATCATATTCTATACAATATGAAGAGTTTAAATGTTGTTTATTGTGATTAAATGATTTGGAATGAATCCAGAAATGATTGAAATGCTCAAACAGTGATCTGAATTGCATTATTTGCACTTTATAAGCGTAATTACCTTGTATAATCCAATCTTTTTGAATAAATAACATGTGAATCATATTTGAGATAGTATAAAGAGTTTAAATGTAGATTACTGTGATCGAATGACTTAGGATAAATTCATAAACTATTAAAATGCTTAAACGATGCTTAGAATTGCATTGTTTGCTCTTTATATGCGTAATTACTATGTATAATCCAATCTTTTTATTAAAATAACATACGAATCATTTTAGAGACAGCATAAAGAGTTAAATGTAGATTTTTGTGATCAAATGACTTGTAATAAAACCATAAATGATTGAAATGCTTAAACAATGCTCAGAATTGCATTATTTGCACTTTACATGCGTAATTACCATGTATAATCTAATTTATTTGAATAAATAACATATGAATCATATTCGAGACAACATAAAGAATTTAAATGTAGATTATTGTGATCAAATGACTTAGAATGAATTTACAAACGATTAAAATGCTAAAACGAAGCACAAAATTGCATTATTTGCAATTTCTATGCGTAATTACCATGTATAATCCAATCTTTTTGAATAAATAACCAATGAATCATATTATAGATAGTATAAAGGGTTTAAATGTAGATTATTGTGATCATTTGACTTAGAATGAATTCAGAAACAACTGAAATTCTCAAATGATGGTCAGACTTGCGTTATTTGCACTTTATATGCATAATTACCATTTATAATCCAATATTTTTGAATAAATAATAAAGGAATCATATTATAGAGTGTATAAAGAGTTCAAATGTAGATCATTGTGATCAAATGACTTAGAAGTTATCCAGAAACGTTTGAAATGCTCAAACGATGTTCAGAATTGCACTCTTTGCACTTTACATGTGTAATTACCATGTATAATCCAATCTTTAGGATTAAAAAACAAATGAATCTTATTCTAGACAGTATAAAGATTTTAAACGTAGATTATAGTGATCAAATAACTTAGAATGAATCCAGAAATGATTGAAATGCTCATAAGATGTTCAAACTTGCATTATTTGCACTTTATATGCGTAATTACCATGTAGAAATCCAATCTTTTTGAGTAAATAACATATGAATCATATTCAAAACAGTATAAAGAGTCTACAAGTAGATGATTGCGATCAAATGTGTTAGAATGAATCCATAAACGATTGAAATGCTCAAACGATGCTCAGACTTGCATTATTTGCACTTTACAAGCATAATTACCATTTATAATCCATTTTTTTGAGTTAATAACATATGAATTTCTAGACAGAATAAAGTGTTTAAATGTAGATTATTGTTATGAAATGACTTAGAATGAATCCAGAAACGATTGAAATGCTCAATTGAAAATAAGAATTGCTTTATTTGCACTTTATATGCATAAGTCCCGTGTATAATATAATTTTTTGAATCAATAATATATGAATCATATTCTAAACAGTATAACGTGTTTAAATGTAGATTATTGAGATCAAATGATTTAAAATGAATACAGAAACGATTGAAAAGCTCAAACGATGTTGAGGATTGCATATTTGCACCTTATATGCGTAATTACCATGTATAATCCAATATGTTTGAATAAATAACATATGAATCATATTCGAGACAGTATAAACAGTTTTAATGTACATTATTGTGATCAAATGACTTAGAATGAATCCATAAATGATTGAAATGCTTAAACAATGCTCAGAATTGCATTATTTGCACTTTACAAGAGCAATTACCATTTATAATCCATTCTTTTTGAGTTAATAACATTTGAATCATATTCTAGACAGAATAAAGGTTTTAAATGTAGATTATTGTGATCAAATGACTTATAATGAATCAAGAAATGTTTGAAATGCTCAAATGATACTCAGAATTGCATTATTTTCACTTTCTATGCATAATTACCATGTATAATCCAATCATTTAAAATAAGTAACATATGAATCATATTCTAAACAGCATAAAGTATTTAAATGTAGATTATTATGATCAATGACTTAGAATGAATCCAGAAACGATTGAAATGCTCAAACGAGCTTAGAATTGCATTATTTGCAAATTATATGCGTAATTACTATGCATAATCCATTATTTTTGAGTTAATAGCATATTAATCTTATTCTATACAGCATAAATGTATATTATCGTGATAAAAATGACTTAGGAATAAATCCAGAAACTATCGAAATGCTCAAATGATGCTCCGAATTGCATTATTTGCCATTTATATGCGTAACTACCATGTATAATCCAATCTTTTAGAGTAAATAACATACGAATCATATTCTAAGCAATATAAAGAGTTTAAATGTAGATTATTGTGATCAAATGACTTAGAAGGAATCCAGAAATGATTGAAATGCTCAAACGGTGCTCAGAATTGCATTATTTGCAGTTTATAAGCGTAATTACCATTTATAATCCAATATTCTTGAGTAAATAACATATGAATCATATTCTAGACAGTATAAAAGGTTTAAATGTAAATTATTGTGACCAAGTTACTTAGAATGAATCTAGAAACAATTGAAATACTCAAACGATACTCAGAATTGCATTATTTGCAGTTTACATGCGTAATTACCTTGTATAATCTAATCTTTTTCAGTAAATAAAATTTAAATCATATTCTAGACAGTATAAATTGTTTAAATGTAGACTATTGTGATCAAATGACTTAGAATAAATCCAGAAACAATAGAAATGCTCAAACGATGCTCAGAATTGCATTATCTGCACTTTACATGTGTAATTACCTTGCATAATCCATTGTTTTTTAGTATATAAAATTTGAACCATATTCTAGACATTATAAATTGTTTAAATATAAACTATTGTGATCAAATGACTTAGAATAAATCCAAAAACAATTGAAACGCTCAAACGATGCTCAGAATTGCAATATTTGCACTTTAGATGTGTAATTACCTTGCATAATACATTCTTTTGAGTAAATAACATTTGAATCATATTTTTTGAGACAGTATAAAGAGTTTAAATGCAGATTATTGTGATCAAATGACTGGGAATGAATCAAGAAACAATTGAAATGCTTAAATGATTCTCATAATTGCATTATTTACACTTTACATGCGTAATTACCATGTACAACACATCCTTTTTAAGTAAATAACATATAAATTATATTCTAGACAGTATAATTAGTTTAAGTGTAGATTATTTGTATCAAATGACATAGAATGAATCCAGAAACAATCGAAATGTTCAAACGATGTTTAAAATTGCATTATTTGCAGTTTACATGCGTAATTACCATGTATAATCCATTTTTTTGTGTAAATAACTTATGAATCATATTCTAAATGGTATAAAGAGTTTGTATGTAGTTTATTGCAATCGAATGACTTACAATGAATTCAGAAACGATTGAATTGCTCAAACGATGCTCAGAATTGCATTATTTAAACTTTACATGCATAATTACACATTAAATGCTCAAACAACATTAATAACACTTTACATGCGTAATTACCATTTTTTTGAGTAAATAACATATGAATCATATTCTAGATAGTATAATGAGTTTAAATATAGATTATTGTGATCAAATGACTTAGAATGAATCTAGAAACGGTTGAAATACTCAAACGATGCTCGAAATTGTATTATTTGCACTTTACATGCGTAATTACCATGTATAATCCTATATTTTTGTGTACATAAGATATGAATCATATTCGAGACAGTATAAAGAGTTTAAATGTTGATTATTGTTATCAAATGACATAGAATGAAACCAGAAATGGTAGAAATGCTCAAACGGTGCACATAATTGTTTTATTTTCACTTAATATGCGCAATTAAAATGTATAATACAACCTTTTGGTGTAAATAACATATCAATCATATACCAGACAGTATAAAGAGTTTAATTGTAGATTATTGTGATCAAATGCTTTAGAATGAATCCAGAAACGATTGAAATGCTCAAACGATACTCAGAATTGCATTATTTGAAATTTATAGCGTAATTACCATGTATAATCCAATCTTTTTAAATAAATAACACACGAATCATATTGGAGACAGTATAAAGAGTTGCAATGTAGATTATTATGATCAAATGACTTAGAATACAACCAGAAATGATTGAAAATAATCAAACGATTGACATAATTGCATTATTTGCACTTTACTTGAGTAATTTCCTTGTATAATCCAATGTTTTTGAATAAATAACAAATGAATCAAATTATAGACAGTATAAATAGTTTAAATGTAGATTATTGATCCATAAACGATTGAAATACCCAATAGATGCTTAGAATTGCATTATTTGCACTTTACATGCGTAATTACTATTATTAATCCAATTATTAGGATTAAATAACATATGAATCATATTCTAGACAGTATAAAGATTTTAAATGTTGATTATTGTGATCAAATAACTTTGAATGAATCCAGAAACGATTGAAATGCTCAAACGATGCCCTGACTTGCATTATTTGCACTTTACATGCGAAATTCCAAGTAGAATCCAATATTTTTATTATTGACAGTATAAAGAGTCTAAAAGTATATTATTGTACTCAAATGACTTAGAATGAATTCATAAACGGTTGAAATGCTCAAAGGGTGCTCAGAATTGCATTATTTGTACTTTATAAGCGTAATTACCGCATATAATTCAATCTTTTTGAATAAATAACATACGAGTCATATTCGAGACAGTATAAGAAGTTTAAATGTAGATTATTATGATCGAATGACTCATAACGAATCCAGAAACGATTGAAATGCTCAAATGGTGCTCAGAATTGCATTATTTGCAGTTTATAAGAGTAATTACCATTTATAATCCAATATTCTTGAGTAAATAACATATGAATCATATTCTAGACAGTATAAAGAGGTTAAATGTTGATTATTATCATCAAATGACTTGGAATTAATCCAGAAACGATTGAAATGCTCAAACGATGCTCATAATTACATTATTTACATTTTACGTATGTAATTACCATGCACAATCCATTCTTTTTGAGTAAATAACATTCGAATCATATTCTAGATAGTATAAAGAGTTTCAATGTAGATTATTGTGATCAAATGACTTAGAAAGTTAGAATGAATCCAGGAATGATTAAAATGCTCAAACGGTGCTTAGAATTATATTATTTGCACTTTATAAGCGTAATTACCATTTATAATCCAATATTTTTGAGTAAATAACATTGAATCATCTTCTAGACAGTATAAGAGTTTTGTTATAGGTTATTGTGATAAAATGACTTAGAATTAATCCAGAAACGATTGAAATGCTCAAACGATGCTCAGAATTGAATTATTTGCATTTTATAGGCGTAATTACCATGTGTAATCCAATCTTTTTCAATAAATAACATATGAATCGTATTCAAGACAATATAAAAAATTTCAATGTAGATTATTGTGATCAAATGGCGTGGAATGAATCCAAAAACGATTGAAATGATCAAACGGGGCTTAGAATTGTATTATTTACACTTTATATGCGTAATTACCTTGTATAATCCAATATTTTTTAGTAAATAACATATGAATCATATTATTGATATTATAAAGAGTTAAAATGTAGATTATTGTGTTGAAATGACTTAGAATGAATCCAAAAATGATTGAAATGCTCAGAATTGCATTATTTTCACTTTATATGCGTAATTACCATGTATAATCTAATCTTTTTGAGTAAATAATATGAATCATATTCTAGACAGTATAAAGAGTTTAAATGTAGATTATTGTGATAAAATGAATTAGAAATAATCTAGAAACGATTGAAATGCTCAACTGATGCTTAAAATTGCAGTATTTGCACTTTATATGTGTAATTATCATCTACAATCCAATCTTTTTGAATTAATAAGATATGAATCATATTTTTTATAGTATAAATGGTCTGAATATAGATTATGGTGATGAAATGACTTAGATTGAATCCAGAAACGATTGAAATGCTCATATGATACTCAAAATTGCATTATTTATACTTTATATGTGCAATTACCATTTATTATCCAATCTTTTTGAATAAATAACATATGAATCATATTCTAGGCAGTGTAAAGTGTTTAAATGTTGATTATTATGATCAAATGACTTAGAATTAATCCAGAAACAATTGAAATGCTCAAAATTGCATTATTTGCGCTTTATGTACGTAATTACCATTTATAATCCAATATTTTTGAGTAAATAACATACGAATCATATTCTGTATAACAAGTTTAAATATACTCAGCAAGATGGTAAATGCTGTTGCAACTTCAATTCCTTTTGGCATTTCCAGCAATCTTATTGATCCTTTCATAGTGCTTCAATATGCGGATGACACATTAGTGTTCTCCACTATTAAGGGTAATGCAGTTCAATCCTTGGTGATCACTCTCAAGTCTTTTTGCCTTGTGTCAGGCATCAGTATTAACTGGAGCAAAACGGCTTTGTCCCCTTCAACATTTCTGAAAGTTCTACCTTGCGTCTTCAACATTTACTTTCCTGTAGTTTAGCCTTGTTACCCCTCATCTATCTTGGGTTACCATTGACACATAAGAGGCCAAACAGAGTATGCTTTCAGATGCTAATATATAAAATCAGAAACAGACTTCATTCTTGGCAAAGGGGTCTACTTTCTAGAGCTGGACGAATAGTTTTAACTTCCTCTGTTCTGTCAGCGTTACCGGTGTTTTTTATGTAAGTTTTCTCTCTACCTGTGTGGGTAATCAAAGAGATCGATAAAAGCAGGCGTAATTTCATTTGGCAAAATAGTTCCACAGGATCCAATTCGATTCACCTTGTTTCCTGGGATAAATTGTGCCTACCTAAAACACATGGGGGTATTGGTTTGATTGATTTGAGATTGCATAATCATGCCTTACTATTAAGATGGATTTGGAGACTTCATGGATTTCCACTTTCTATGTGGACCAGTTTGACCAGGAAGTTGTATGCGCATTCTAACTTCAATTTGCCACCTTTAGTATGGACAAAGTAGGGTTCTTTTTTCTGGAAGCAACTACAGTCTCTGAAATATCTTTTCCAGCTTTCAACCACTTTACAAATCTACGGTGGCTCCATAATGATTTTCTGGTATGACAAATGGGGGGAGTTGGATCAAAAATTTTTTGGTTTTGAACAAACTGCAGGACTGTCCCTAAAAAAGAAACTGACTCTGAAACAGGCTGTAGAAAATTGGTATATGTACTTCCCAGCTCCTTGGACTAAGTATCAGTGCAAGTTGTTCTCTGCAGTGTCGACTGTGCCACTTGCAAATGGGAATTCACAGGGGTCTGATACAAAGTTTTGGAAATGGAATTCTGATGGTGAGTATTCTGTAAATTCTGTTTATAACATCTTGCAATTGCAGGAAAAGTGAAGTTTCAATACACCAGAATTTGGAAGATAAAGTCCCCCCCCTACACTCAAGTTGTTCCTGTATTTCGTTGCACAAAATAGAATTTTAAAACAAGATCAGCTGGTTAGAAGGAACTTTTTAGTTCAACCCTTGTGCCAGCTTTGTCAGGCGCCTTTAGTTGAGGACACACAACACTTATTCTGTGAGTGCAGTTTTGCGAGAAAAGTTTGGAACAGGATGAATATCTATGGTATAAATCCTCTAAATGTTCACAGCATCTTAGGATACATTTGTTCCCTTTCAACACCTCTCCTTTCTGCAACGAAAGCTGCAACTATAATATGAAGGTTATGGTTGGAAAAGAATCACAGGCATTTCAGAAACATAAAGAGGACGACTGTTGTTGTCAGTGAGTGGATTGCACAGGAGGCAGAGCTTTTTCTGAAATTTAGTTAATTACTGTAGCATATTTTTAGTTTCTTTGCCTTATTTTTGTCTTTTTTTGGTTTCTTTTTTCTTTGTAACTGGGTAGCCTCTGCCTAGTCTCTCTAAAAAAAAAACAAGTTTAAATGTAGATTATTGTCATCAAATGACTTAGAATGAATCCAAAAAACGATTGAAATACTCAAATTATACTCAAAATTGCATTATTTTCACTTTATATGAGTAATTACTATGAATAATCCAATTTGTTTGAATAAATATTATTTGATTCATATTCTGAATTGTATAAAGAGCAAGCTTTTAAATTTCGGCGTTTTTTCGGCATTATTTCGGAAATATCGGTAATCTGTATCCGACCGCACGAACGTTTCAGTCTGTAACGCGAAAATGACGTAGCGCGTCATTGCCATTTTTTCGACGATAAATCGCGAAATAAAATGCGTTTTGGCGGAGATTTGACGGAAACTGTTCAGACCAAAACACAAAATATCTCTCTCTCTCTCTCTCTCTCTCTCTCTCTCTCTCCCTCCGCAAGATGCTCGGCCACTCCTCTGCCACTCCAATTTCCTCCTCCGACGATCTTTGATCTCTGCCACTCACTCACTCTCTCTCTCTCTCTCTCTCTCTCTCTCTCTCCGAAACTGCTGCCACTCCGACCTCATCTCCACTCCGACCTCATCTCTCTCTCTCCAAAACTGCTGCCACTACGACCTCATCTCCGACCTCATCTCCACTCAGAGCGCAAGAACGCTGCTGTTCTCCTCTGCCACTTTTAGTTACTCGGTCAATCTCATCTCTGAGGTACTCTTCCCTTCTTAAATCGTAATTTTCTTGCTTTATCGATCAAATTAATATGCTTTTATCGCTATTTTAATTGCTTCTGTTGAGATCACATCTCTGTTAGTGAAGTTCAATAGCTTTTATCGCTATCGCTATCGATCAAATTAATATGCTTTTAACACTGCTGCCACTCCAATCAAATTAATATTCCGTTCAATTGATTTTTTATTTTACTTTGTTAGTGAAATTTGGTATGAAAAGCTCGTTTTTTGATATGGCACTTGTAAAGAAATGAGTATAGAGGACTTGTAAAGCTCGTTTTTTGCATATTCAAAGTTTTTTCTCATCTTGATATTATTTTTTTTTAACGCTTCACATCTTATATAGTTTACAATTGCTCTGAATTAGATAATTAAATAATTACTGTAAATGTACAATTTTGGAAGAAAGTGCTATACAGGGTAGCCTTAGACTTATACCTCAATGAACTATCTAGTATTTGATCACAATCAACATACCTTTTGCTAATAAACCAGTGAATAAGTGTAACTAGTAACTACAATTGTAAGTGTAACTAGTAAACAGTGAATAAGTGCTAATAAAAATAGTAAAATTTTAGTATCTATATATAGCCACCGTTTTTTCACCGTTTTAACGCCGCACCGTTAAATCAACTCCGGACCGTCATATCGAAAAAACCGTTTTTTAAAAGCTTGATAAAGAGTTTAAATGTAGATTATTGAGATGAAATGACTTAGAACGAATCCAGAAACGATTCAAATGCTCAAATGATACTCAAAATTGTTTTATCTACACTTTATATGCGTAATTATCAAGTATAATTCAATCTTTTTGAATAAATTATTATTGATTAATTATTATTATTATTATTATTATTAATTAATTAATATTACTTGTTACATATTATTTAATTATTAATTATAATAATTAATTTTATTCTTAATTATGTTTTTTTAATAATTATTATCACTTATTAAATATTATTTATTAATTATTTGTTAATTATAAAAATTAATTAATAATAATATTAAATCATTTTTATTATTATGAAATATTAATAATTACTTTTAATTAAATATTATAATTATGAATAAATATTAATTTTATAATTATAATAATTAATCTTTTTAATTATGATTTTTTATAATTATTGTTACTTATTAAATAATATTATTTATTTATTATTATTAATTATTTGTTAATTATTTTATATTATTATTAATTATTTCTAAGGGGTATTGTTGGAAAAAAAATCAAAGAGGACCGGTGCATAACTTATGCGACCTATTTAGGTTGCATGAATTATTCACCCTTAAGACGTCTTATGTAAGAGGTGTTTGATAACTTAAGAATACATAACTTAAGTTATTTATTTTTTTAAGTCACAAACAAGCAGAGCCTTTGAATATATTACATATGAATCAAATTATTTGCATTTTTATTTTAATAAATAAAGAGAAATGCTATAGTCAAATATATTGGACGGACCCCATCCGTCCAATAAGATCATTTTTACATTTTTAAATTTCAAACAACCGATCCGAACCGTCCAATATGTTCTTCATATTGAAGCTTATAAGAAAGGGGAAATTGTTTTCATGCCACTCCAAAAGGAGGAAATTGTGAAAATGCCACTCAAAAGTTAATTCTTCTATAAATGCCACTATGACCATATAAAAGTGCTACATGAACCCCAAGAATTGTCCCCAAGGAGAACCAGATGGTATAATCAAACCTGAAAAGGCCAACCTAGAATATTTTTGAAATAAAAGTCATTTAAGAATAAACCAGTAGAAATTCTAAAAATCCTTATAAATTTTTATTTTCCCTATGAGCGATTGGCGCCTCAGCGCGAACAGCACAATTTACAGAGAAGCACTCAAAGCAACCGAATCAATCCATTCACCTGCGGTCGGTTTTGTCAAGCCACAGGACATAACCGGGAGAACAACAGAAGTCCAATTCAAGCAAAATAACACAATCATACAATTGTTGCTTAAATTGACTGAACAAATCGAGGATCTGAAGGTAGCAGTCAAAAGACTCGAGGCTGTGAAAGGGAAAGAAGGTACTCAACCTGACGACCTGACTGACTCTCTGGAACAGATCCAGCAACAACTTCAGAAACTGAGCTTAGGAGAGCCCAGTAAGCCGGCAATACCAAAACCGAAAGGCAAACTTTTTGTGTTCAAAAACCCAAAAGAAATATTTGAAGCCGAGAAAAAGAAGGCAGCATGAGTAGAACGCAAACAACAACAGAGGCAGCAAGACCATCAGTGTCAGAAAGAGACACAAATCAAACCCCTACTGTTGAAGACCAGATCCGTGGCTATCGCCTTGGATCTAGACTCAGATTTGAGGCTCAAAGGAGGCTCCCTGGTCAATCTCGACGGTACCAGCGAAGCCTTGAGTCGCAAATGAATCCTGATGCTGAGCTCAACATCTCCCAATACAGACGAGCACAGCAAGTCCCAGCAGAAACTCTGTACCAAGCTGGATGGTCAGAGAGCAGGCACCGAGTATACCAACACTACTCGGATGAAAGAACGTTGGTCACAGATGGCCAGCAAGTGGAGCTACCGTTCATCTCTGAAGAAAGTTTTAACAGACTTTTGCAAGAAGGGCTCCAACATCTGCATATCGGACTGATTATGGTTCGATTGTACACGTTGCATAGGCGAAGTGCAGGTGTGAATGCACTAGTGTTAATCAGAGACACTAGATGGCGAGATGATAGAGCTGTCATCAGCTCTATGGAGATGGATCTCACATCTGGGACGCAGTTGGCGTATACTGCCCCAGATATGACTCTAAGTATCCGTGACTTCAGAGATCACATTCAACTAGTGATTCAAACTCACGGGTATGAAGGATGGCAAGGTGGAGAGAGTAATCTTTTACTCTCAAGGTCTCTAATTGGACGACTGTCCAATACAAGCCACACAAATTTCAGATACAATGTTCAGAACGTGGCGGACCACCTAGCAAGTCGAGGAGTTCGGGCCATCCCTGGCTCGCAACGTACAACCACAGAACTCCGTGGAAGGCAGTGGCTTGTGAGACCAGCTGTCATCTCACAAGCTCAGAATCCCCAAGTAGCACGAATCCGAGCAAGGACAGACGGCTCACTATCCGTCAGATTTTCGGGGTATACAACAACAACCCCTGAACAAGAAGCTATTCGTGGAGAAAATGATGAGGAAGAACTCGAACAAGAATTCATCAATCTACTCACGCTAGATGATGATTGGCCATATGAAGATGATCCAGAATTTCCAGAAATCTATTCAGACCCTGAGGAATTCAGTGAAAATGACGAGACTGAGCAAGATGATGGTCCCTTATTGGGAAAATGGTTCTTGGCAATACTCAAAGCCGAACAAACTGAACCAACAGTTGAAATGATGGAACCTATATATCCGTATCAATGGTTCGCTATTGAACAACTAGACAACGAAGACGAACTCGTGCAAATGACATTTGCAGAATTTAATTGGCTAGAAACTGTTGATGCAGAAAGTGAGTGGTTTGAGGAACAAGCCCTCATGATGACCTGTCAATGGGACGAGTCGGACGAAGATGAGATACTCTCCACGGTGCAATTCCTGTCTCAATTGGGTGCACCAGCAAACCAAGATGAAGACTTGCTAAGTCTTCTAGCGAAAGGTGGTGGGGAAGATGTCAGTTCCCCAAATTCTAAAACAAAGTGGGACGAGGATCTATTCGAGACAGTTTATATGATAGAAGAGATGGAATACCCACAATTCAAAAATCTCAAAAAGAAAGTGGAGACTGTACTCTCAACTGCAGAGTCTTCACTTACAAGAATACCACCTGAACCAATCATGGGACCGGCCATGCACCCACCTGGTTCAAGGCAACCCCAGAACCTCCAAATCCCAGAGATAAAGGCACGGTTGGACAACATCCGCGGTGGCTATGCAAGGCAAATGAACGAAAGGTTTAACCTGCCAACAGCCCAAGCCAGTCAAGGCGCAATCCTAGTTTTACCAGAAGATATTGGGTTATACTTAGAAGTTATCTCCCGATGGGAATCAATCACGCTCAATCTGGTAAATGAGAAAAACTGGGCAGATAACAAATCAAAGGTCAACTACATCGAAAATCTCCTAGGAGAAACGGAGAAAAAGACCTGGATTCAGTGGAGAATGGCATTTCCCACTGAATATGAAGAACTAGTGAACATCGCTGATGATCCGCAAAATGTAATATCACAAATCAGGCGAATGTTCCTGTTGGAGGACCCAACAACCGGGTCCACTGAAGAGCAAGATCGAGCGTACAACGACCTGGAGAGGCTTTCATGCCACAATGTGAAAGATCTTTTCGATTATATAAATGATTATAAGATCTTAGCGGCAAAATCAGGAAGGATGTTCATATCTCCTGAACTCTCGACAAAATTTTTCAGAAAGATGCCTCCAATTATTGGTGGAGAAATTGAGAAGGCATTTGCTGAAAAATACCCAGGCAACACTGTAGGTGTTATTCCAAGAATACATTTTACCTACCAGTACCTGGCAGAGCAGTGTAAGAGAGTTGCACTCCAAAGAAGCCTCAAAGATCTCTCATTCTGTAGCCGCATACCAGTGCCAGGTTACTATCAAAAGAATAAGAAGTATGGTCTTCGAAAGGCGAAGACATATCGGGGCAAACCACATGATACGCACATCAGAGTATTCAAAAGAAAGCACGCAGATAAAGTAAGGAAATGCAAGTGCTTTATATGTGGTGAAGAAGGACATTTTGCCCGCAACTGCACAAGGCAAAAAGGCAACATTGCAAGAGCAGCCATAGTCGAAAATCTAGACCTAGATGATGACTGGGATGTGCTCTCGGTAGATCAAAATGAACCAGATAGCGATGCAATCTGTTCATTTTCTGAAGGAGAAGGAGGTACTAGTCATTCTTTGATGGCTGGTATAAATGAGGTTCCGTACGAAACCGCAATGATGATATCGAGTGAAGAAATCTCATGGCGAGTGATAACCTCAGTGCCCCAAGAAATCCAAAATTGTGCGCATCAATGGGAGGACAACAGTCCAGTGGCGCAAGAATTCATGAGGTGTCTGTTCTGCAAGGAGCAGACTAATCCAAGGATGAGAGCACATTGCAGTTTATGTCATTTGACTGTCTGCTCAATGTGTTCGAGATTCAACCTGGGAAGAAGGTTGACAATACAAAGATCAAATCTCCAGTATGACAACAAGGATACCCTAATTAATGAGCTGATTGGGTATACAAATTTCCTCTTAGCAGAAAACCAAAGGCTAAAGGAAAGAATTGAAGAATTGGAGATGGGAAAGGATCTGGATGAAATGCGAGATCCAACAAAAGGAAAAACCCCTGAAAAGCAAATTTTTGAAGAAGTAGATTCGGATGATGAAGCAATTGAAAACCATATCCAGAAACGAAATGGAGTGGTAATCAAGATGCTGACAGATAGAGATGAATACATCAGTACCCAAGTTCCAGATCCGAGAAAAGGGAAGAGAGTCTTAAACAGACTTTACAACATTGAGCTGACAATGGAAATACCAGGTGTTGAGAAGTTCAAAATCCAAGCAATTTTGGATACTGGCGCAACAGTTTGCTGCATAGACCAGAATGCAGTTCCAAAAGAAGCTTTGGAACCAAGTGCGTACCCCATTCAAATCAACGGGGTTAACTCTTCTCAAATAGCCAACCAAAAACTCAAAGGCGGAATGATGGCTATTGAGGAAAACCGTTTTCGTATCCCTTTCACCTATGCATTCCCAATGGAGCAGAGGGATGGGATCCAAATGCTGATTGGTTGCAATTTCATCCGAGCCATGCAAGGAGGGCTTAGGATTGAGGGCCAAATGGTAACATTTTACAAAAATGTTACAACAATCGCGACAAAAGTTGACGCTGAGGTGGCAGCTTCAGCAGCAATCGAAGAACTAGAGTTGTCTGAGCTAGAGTATTTTGAGATTCAGAGAATCACTGCATACTCCTGTGGTGAGGAATCACAGAAATTTAAGGAAAGGTTCAGACCCCTTTTGGAAAGATTAAGAGAACAAGGGTACATTGGAGAAAATCCTCTCCAACACTGGGAAAAGAATCGGGTTAAATGCAAGTTAGACATTATCAACCCGGATATCACAATCCAAGACAAGCCCCTGAAACATGTCACACCAGCAATGAAAGAGCAATTTGACAAGCATGTTCGGGCGCTACTCAAGATTGGAGTGATACGACCCAGTAAGAGCCGACACAGAACCATGGCAATGATGGTAAACTCAGGTACATCAATAGATCCAAAGACTGGTGCTGAAATCAAAGGCAAGGAGCGTATGGTATTTAATTACCGCACCCTCAATGATAATACCCACAAAGACCAATATAGTTTGCCAGGAATTAATACCATCCTTAAGAAAGTCGGCAACAGTCGGATTTATTCAAAATTCGACTTAAAAAGTGGGTTCCATCAGGTGGCAATGGATCCTGAATCGGTTGAATGGACGGCTTTTGTCGTTCCAAATGGCTTGTATGAATGGCTAGTTATGCCATTCGGTTTGAAAAATGCACCAGCAATTTTTCAAAGAAAGATGGACGACTGCTTCCGGGGAACGGAAAACTTCATAGCAGTCTACATCGATGATATACTGGTGTTCTCTGAAGATGAAGAACAGCATGCCAAACACTTGGAGGCAATGCTGACAATTTGTGAGAAATGGGGGCTTGTACTCTCCCCAACTAAAATGAAAATAGCTGTACAGGAAATCGAATTCCTAGGTGCAGTTATTGGAAACAGAAAAATCAAACTTCAGCCGCACATAATCAAGAAAATCATTTCTTTCGATGAAGAAAAATTGAAGGAAAAGGCTGGTATGAGATCATGGCTTGGCATCCTCAACTATGCCAGATCATACATACCGAAATTGGGAACATTACTTGGGCCATTATACTCAAAAACAAGCGAACACGGTGACAAAAGGCTCAAAAGCTCAGACTACGAGATCATCAGAAAGGTCAAGCAAGCGGTGCAGCAGCTCCCAGATCTCGAGTTACCTCCGGAAGGATCCTACATCATCCTTGAAACAGACGGATGTATGGAAGGATGGGGTGGAGTATGCAAATGGAAGAAAGCAAAGCATGACCCCCGAAACACGGAGAAAGTTTGTGCGTATGCAAGCGGGAAATTCCCAGTGATTAAATCCACAATAGATGCAGAAATTTATGCTTGCATGGAAACAATGAAGGCACTCAAGATTCACTACCTGGATCAAAAGGAAATCACTCTCAGAACTGATTGCCAGGCCATAATTAGTTTCTATAACAAGTCAGCACAAAACAAACCTTCAAGAGTCCGATGGATTAATTTTGTTGACTTTGTTACAGGAACAGGAGTGCAAGTAAATTTCGAGCACATTGATGGCAAAATGAATGTGCTAGCTGATTCGTTATCACGGTTAACAGCAAATATGGTGAAAACCGGAAATTGCTATTTCGCTGATGAACAATTGGCCGATTTAGAAAAGGTGCTCGAAGAAACAAAAGGAGCTCCTGAGGAGATAATCAAGCATCTAGCAACGATTATCGGGCATATTGATAATATGCTAGATGAAAAACCTTTATTTCAAAACCTCTAGAGCAAGACGATAAGCGGGCATGGTGGACCGCTGGAAAAACCCACTATACCCTGTATCTTAGGAACTGTCTGGTAGTAATCTACGGAAAGCTACTGACATTTTTAGTTTTCTTATAATTTTCATTTTGTGTGAATTTTTCAGAAAAATGGTGCTTGATCATCTGAGGAACCTCATGAGAATCCATGAAGGAAGTTCAACAATCGGGTTCAGACCAGGAAGCCGGCAAGCATTTCAGCAGGCCGAAAGATGGGCAACCTCAGGAAGAGAGTTAGACTCTCTTCGGGATTATGAAATAATAACTGGTGATTTACTAACAATGTACCCACGGTCTTTTCAGTGGGAAGGAACCATGCTAATTAAGCTTGAGGAAATTCATAAGGAGCAAATACAAAGGACCATTGATGAAGTCGAAAGGCTCATGGTCTTGAATTATTTGCAAAAGATTCGCCTAGAGCAGGAGGCATCCAAGGACAACTGGGCTAGTACTGCACTAGGACCAGTTAATCATAATATTGATGAGCTGTTAGCAATTCACCAAAAGATGCGATCGATCCAGCAAGGCTATTATTATTAGTGAGTCCCACCATTATAAGGGAATCACATTATTGTGTTTGCTTTCGGTGCCACTACGGTAGTGCGCATCTTTTCTTTTTCTTTATTTACTGTCACATGGGTTGGCACGAAATGAGTGGTTTGCTTTTATTTCTTTTTGGGCAATTATTGTACTAAAGATGCCCACTAGTTTGCTAAGGACATACCAACTGTGGTAGACGAATAATTGAAATGGACGATGGGGCCCATATGCGCACCCGCATTCAATTATCGAGCTCACCAACCGGTAGCGTTCCTTCTATATAAGCAGTAGGATGTTTCACTAAGAGGGCATCACCCAACTTAGTAATCATCTCCTCTTCTCTTGTATCATTTGCCAGATATCAATAAAATTTCCTCATTTTCCTCTCAAAACTTTGGAACCAGTATTCATTAGTAATCAGAAGTTTCAAAGTCGATCCGATCGTTATTATTCTATTCTGGTATCAGAGCGAGGTTTGTATTCTTAATATTATGGCTTTCTAATTTTCTAATTATTCTGGGTAGGCACCTAGGGGGAGATTATACCAAACTAATAAAATTGTTTAAATTAATCAACCAGAAAACGTCAGTTAAAAGTGAAATTTTAAGAAACCAAAAGAATCATCCTGCCGTACAGTACCTAGGAAAAAGGGGAAGATCGCGGGTAAACACGATGATGTGAGGTTATAACCAAAGTAAACCAACTTAAAATTGGCAAAGTAAAGGAAGATTAATTAATAATCTGGGTACACAGTTTTGGGTACACATAGCAGAAAATTTTACTCAAAGTGGCAAAATCATAAGGGTGACCACATTTTTGGGTGGCAAAAACAGAATATTTAACTTTCGGGTGGCAATTGCTAGATTTCACAAATTTTGGGTGGCACAGAAAAAATTATCCCTATAAGAAACCAATTTTTACATTTTTTGAGACAGTATAAAAAGTTTAAATGTAGATTATTGTAATAAAATGACTAGTTAGAACAAATCCAGAAACAATTGAAATACTCAAAGGATGCTCAAAATCAAATTATTTGCACTTTATGTGCGTAATTTACCATGTATAATTCAATCTTTTTGAATATATTAGATATGAATCATATTATTTGTACTTTTATCTCTACTACTTATAAATGTACAGATCGTAGAGGTATTACATCGTACACACTAGGTCTAGCATGTAAACAAGTGTTTCTGCCGTTCGATCGATTTGATCTGTTGTTGATATTAATCGCCATACGAAGTAACAATATATTTTGACTTTTCGTCTAATAAAAAAACAAATTAAATAGCATATCTATTTGTATCAATGCTAAATTAAGCAATATATTTTTATTATCTAATATTATTTTGTTACTTAATTTGCCATATGAGAACCTCTTAAGCTAGTTTTAATAAATAAATTCATTTTCAAAGTCCGTATCCAAAAACGGACCACCCCAAAACCAAGAGTACATCAGAAACAAGGTCGCCTAAATTGGGCTGCATCATATTCATATCGAGGCATAGATAGACAAGACCATAGAACCAGAACCAGTCCGGAATCTGACTCCGGATCCGCGATTTATCTCGTCTCATCGCCTGCACTCGACCGAGGAACGGAGAGAAGAAATCGAAGATGAAGGAGAAGGACGGGAGTGCCGCTGCAAACGACCCGAGAATGCCATCGGCAGCGAAACCCTACGTGTCTCCGACCGTATCGCCGCAAGATCTCCCCATCGACTACGCCGGATTCCTCGCCGTCGTCTTCGGTGTCGTCGGCGTCATCTTCCATGTAAGCAATTTGTTTCCCATCTCTCTCTCTGGTATAGATCCAGCAATTGGTGTCAGTAGTAGTTACTGGTTTTTGGTGCTTGTCTGGGACTCCCAATTTTACTGAAAGATATGTGATTGTTAAGGGGCAATACAAGGTGAAATAAAGTGTGAACTGAGATCTACTAAACTTTGGATCGGCCTTACCATCACGGTATTGGAAACTTCGTTGCATCATGCTAAGATGAGATGCACTAAAGTGCCATTGTATAACATGAGACTCGTAGCTGGCCCTATAAAGAACTAATTGTTGGGTTTCTATACAATTTTTTTTTTAAATTTCTGGTTGTTAATGGTTTTTACCTATTTGGCACCCTGCAAAATTGCTTAATTGTGATTACCTTAAGAGTTCCTGTGCTGTGTAGAATAGACATATAGAATTTACAGCGAGAGTCCTGACTACATAATGTACCAGCTTTGGCTTCTATCAGTTGTACCACTATATGTTGAGAGGAATATATACACATTAACATTATTATATGTTCTAATCTCGTCCATTCTAAGAGCAACAGTTCAGATCTGACATGACTCATTAATGTGCATCTTCTGTAATTTGCGTAGTTTTTAGTTCATCCAACTTACTTTAACTTACCCTGTCAAATGTCAATTAGGACATTCACCAAAAACATCCTAAGCAGTATGTCTGGCATAATAGTTAACATTAATTTATATCACTTGTTACAGTATAAGCTGTGTTCGTGGCTGGCTATAATCTTCTGTGCTCAATCTCTGGCTAACATGAGGAACTTTGAAGCTGAATTCAAGCAGGTCTCCATGGCTTTCATGTAAATCCCCTTCCTTTTATTTTTCTTTCCTTTTTTCGCCCTTCCCCGATACACCAACAATATTGCTTCTATTTCTGTTTCGCGGGATAATATTGCCTGATACTGATTCCTCATCCAGTCAGGTCCCGTGTCAGTAGATCCAGTACAGTGTTATGATATATGCTTCAATTTTAAAAGGGGGGAGGGGGCATGCCTTGAAAAAAAATGAACTAATGATATAAGAATTTGGCAGGTTTGGACTGATGGGACTGATAACTAACTACTTTGGGCCAACTCGTCAGGTGAAGAGCAGTCGGTGAAATAAAGTGGCTTATGATTTCTGTAGCTTTTGTTTTTGCATCTATTTTTATGAGATTTTATTAGTCATTGGTAACAAGCCCTGAATGACGATCATGTTAGGTCATTGTGTTTTATGAGATCATTACAAAATTATGACACTCAGAGATCGTGTGTAGTTAAGTTCTTTCCTTTTCTTATCATTTTGCTTACATGTATACCTTTTAGTGTTCTAGTAATTGTTTATGGATTATTCATAAAGCGTGTTATCTCTCTTCCGTTTGCGGAGTCTGTGAATTATAATAACAATACCAGTACATTCTTTTCAATTCAATTTTGAGCGACAGAAACACCATTTTTTTTTTTTCTAAAAGAAAAGTGTTTCTCTGATTAGGGCATTTAGATTCGCATTTGGATTCATGATTTGGAAATCTACCATTTGTCATAACTTCCACGAATGTTGTAATCTAAAAAAAATATAAATATAAAAAGTACAAAAGGAAATGAAAAGAGAGAGAGAATGCTAGGGATTAATGCATACGCCTGCATTGCTATCTTGAGGAGAGCGCATAACTCCACCCGTTTGATCAAATTTGAATGGAACCATTAACATCCAGTTATCTTCGGTGCGTAGATCCGAACAATCAAGTTTTATAATATCGAAAATATAGGTTTCAGATAAATTGTTTTGACTTTTGAAGGACTCTAAACTTTCCCTTGATGTCGTGAATTTTGATAATTAAACACTGATCTTTTATTCTGTTCTCTCTTTTCTTTTTTCTGAAGTTGTTGAACTTCAATCTATTCCTTTGTTTTCTTTTTTCTTTGAAACCATCCCGCGGGTACTTTGATCAGTCCTATCAAGCCTCTTTTATTTATTATTTTTTATGTAAACAGTAATTATTTTGCTTGTTTATATCCTAAACCTGCAAATCTGCAATAAACGTACAAAATCTGCGCTATTCATACATAAATTAACATAATTCAATAATAAGAATACGATAAAGCAAGTAAGTTTCAATTGGGAATTGCTTTCCATCATCCCATAAATTCTATCATCCCCATCATTCCCAAATCTTCATTAATTATCTAATATATCTTCATTAATAAGAAAGTTCAGGGGATGATTTCATCCTCATCTCCTCTTTTTTTTTTAGAATACAATTAATCTAATGTACTCCCCTTCTTCCTTCACTGTATTTTTTTTGTAATTAAGTTTTATTTTCGAATATTAATAGAAAAGTTCTAAATAAGAAATATAATTATTAAAAAACGTAATTGTTAATGTTTCTCATCCATCACAACAATTGCTTTCAGAGCATATAATTTGTGTAGTAGTCCATATACCTTTTCTATTTTTTTAATTTTCATTTTATTATATGATTATATAATAAAATATATATATACATCTTTCTTTGTCATATGGATACGTACGTCAAGCTAATGAAATTATATATAAAAATACATATATATAGCTCGGTACGTACCATTTCTGTTTCAGATTTAATTGAACCGGTATTGAGATCTGGAATGGTTATTCGCAACACAATAATTAATTGAGCGTGTATATGAATTCCTAGTATAGGTATTGCAAAGTGCTCAGACATAATTTGATGCCACTTAGCTCGGTACGTACGTACCATTTCTATTTAAATGCATAACTATTCTATTTAAATACATAACTGTTCTAGTTAAAAACATAACTATTGAAAAAAATAATTAACTGTTCTAGAAAAATAATTAACTGTTCTTGTTAATATTACTATCTTTTCTAGAAACAAAGAGAGAGGAGGAGGAAGTGAAACAAAGAAGAAAAGAGGGGATGAATCACACGGATAATGGGGAAAGCATTCTGAAAATGGAAAGTAGTTATTAATGCTCATTCCCATCATTCTCATCATCCTCTTTCCTTTTTTAAAACGTAATTAATCCAAATATTAGGGGATGATGAATCTTGAAGATGATGGTTATCAGCCCCATTTTCATTTACATCTAATTGGTTAATTTTTAGCTCAACTATATATTTTTTTTTTGCAACAATTTGATAATTTATTTTCTTTCTGCTTATTAGTCCTTTTGTTTAATAAATTTTGTCCGTTGGCAATTCGCCACCAGACCCTAGAATATATAGATTTTTTAAATACAATACCATTTTGTGAAAATTGTCTAAAAATTAGTATGCACATATCAAAGAGGACTAGAGCTGTACAACGGGCGAGTTTGTAAATTTTTATTAATATTTCAACTCGATTCAATTACATAGGATTAAGAAATTTCTTTAGTTGACCCATCGGTAATCTAACTCAATCCATACAAAATTTTATTTACGGGTTTTCAGATTGAACGAGTTATGATTTATGCGGTATATAAAATTGACAATATTAATTAGAGGAAATATTCATATTCCTAGATTATACATAAAGAAAATAAATCATGGTCAATTTTTTTACTATCATCAAATATCTAGGTTGCAGTACATACTTTTATCATATGTATCCTACATTCCTACTTGTATTGAGAAACCAGCGGCTGTTGTAGTTCATGACTAAAACAAAACAAAAAAAGTAAGGTATCATGACTAAATAATTTAAGACTACTAAATCTGGTATTAATCACGGACATTCATTATTGATCGGACGGATACAAATTAAACATATCCACCATGCGGATCTCGTTCGATAAGACCTGACATGTCGATCGGGGACTCGCATCCTCTACAGTCATAATTAATCGACTATACCGTCCAACCAACATAATTTTTTTAATATTTAAAATTCAAATGTTAAATTCAAACCGTTGATCTTGTTTAATTTTACGGACGATGCATTTTCATATAAGTTTTTTTAAATTTGAAGTTGATTTGATACTAGATTAAATTGTCAACAAGTGATAGTTAATCGTATTCGTTCATTTGTTGATAACTTGATCCAATATAAAATCAACTTCAAAATTTTATAAAACTTATATGAAAATGTATTGTCCGTAAAAGTTGAATAAGATGAACGGTTTAAATTTAACATTTAAAATTTTAAATTTTTAAATATTAAAAAGTTGTGTTGGCTGGACGGTACGGCCGTGTAATTCTGGCTGTAGAGATGTGAGTCCTGTCGGTCGGTATCGCCGAAAGAAAGTAAACCCTTGGGTCCCACAATTCAGCGACGGAATAGATCCGTCGACCTCGTAATCTCCTGCATCACAGCATCACCTCACGAACTCTCTCTCTCTCTCTCGAAAGCCACCTCCGCCTCCGACCAAAACCCCACGCTACTAACTTTTTAAAAAAAAAAAAAATAGAGAGAGAGGAGAGATGAAGAGAGAAGGGAATAGCAACAGCAACAACATGGAGGATGCGGCGCGAAACGAGATGATGCAAAACCTCTTTGGGGAGCAATCGGAGGACGAAGAGGACGATTCGGGCGACGAGCCCGAGATCGATTCCGAGCACGAACGCGCCGCCAATCACTCCGATTATCCCTCTGTATTTACTTTCTTTTTTCTTCCCTCAATTTTTAAAAAGTTTTAGGAAATTGGTTATTTGAAAATGTCTTCTGGGGCTTTATTTAGCTGGAATTGAGGAGAATTTGCTAACTTGGTCTTATGTTGTGTATGTTTGTTGTGGTTTTCTGGTAAATGTAGAAATTGTAGCACCAGTTTACTTTGAGAGCAATGTGGTACTGGTTTCATGACATGTTCTTATGTGTCTTAAGTTTCAAGGTTTGCGTCAGCTAATACATAACCCAGTTATTCTGTCTGTCTGCACAAAGCTCTCTGATTTACCTCTCGTCGATACCTATATTTAAATATTGTTAAGTACCTTTTAGTATTTCAAATAATTGATTTTTACCCTACATATTCCGCAAGCATTTAAGGAGTAAAGTCAATTGTTAAGAACCCTACATGTAAATTATGCCAATTAAAATTCACTCTTTTGTTGAACTATTCAGCTCCTTTACTCGAGGAGTGTAAAGTAACATCAGGTGCTAATTTTCCGTATTGATTGATGTTTAAAAAAATTGCAGGAAGAAGGAGAAGGTGAAGCCGAGAATGATGGTGCGAAACAATTGGAAGCAGAAAACGAAGCCGAACTTGAGGGAGAAGGTGAAAATGAAGGTGTTGATGAAGTTGAAATATTAAGTGAATCTGAACCTGACCATGAAGCACACGAAGAACCCAACCCTGAACATGTTGAGAGTGAGGGAGAGAGGGAAAGCGAAGGTGAGAGAGAAAGTGAAGGGGATAGAGAGAGCGATGGAGAGAGAGAAGAAGAAGAAGAAGAGGGGGAGAGAGAGGTTAGCGAGAGAAAGATGGAGAGTGAAGAGAGAGAAGAAGCTGAGAGTGAAGATGAGGGCTATGGACAAAGGGGGGTCACAAGCAAGAGAAGGGATGTGGTTGAGTCAGGATCTGAGGAGTCAGAGGGGAATTACTATTCCCGTAACCGTTATAATGAGGCAGACCAGGAAAATGAAGAGGAGGATGCTGACCTTGATAGAAAATCTAGGTATGATAAATATTTTGGTATGCATCTACTGTTAATTTTTGTTTAAGAGTATATTATGAGGAAGGAATATCTTCTAAATAAAAAACAAAGAAAATACTCAATCACTTGACAGCATGTTAGACTTTCCAAAAGCTATCACTGAGATCATTCTCATGTAAGATTCTTAAAAATTGCTATATGACTAATATTGCATAATTTTAACATAGTACAATCAGTGCTAAATAGAACTCAAATGGTTTATATGACAGGTTTTTATGAAATAGTGGTGAAATAAATGAGTTGTGTACAGTCAGACAGGTTCAATGGGACGGTTTTTGGGTTATTACAAGTTATTACTGGTATTAGCTAACTCTTGTGCTAATAAGTTTTGTCAAAGAAAGGTCCAGTTTTTCTTTAACATAGCTGTTCTTTTTTTTTTTTTCACGCTTTCTTAGAGGGCTGCCTTCTTCACAGACCAATTTTGAAGATAAAGTGTATGTGCACTTTTGCAACAATGGGCCCTTTTGCATAGGGCAACAGGCAACTTTGCCTTTCTTTTTCAGTTTCATACTAATCGCAGTAATAGATGAGTGAATGAAATTTCAGAACCCAAATAGGCTCACTGCACAGTACAAGAATTTATTTCGTAGTATTAACAGCCATCTTTATGAGTAAGTGTAATAACTAATAACTAATAAGAGTAATAAATGGTTATTATGTACACTATTGCTATACGGGTGCTGTTTAGTTCCCATTTTGTGTAGAATTACAAGATAGGGACACATGCTTTGTTATATTTTTGTTTTTCCTCTCATGAATGAAACTTCAATGTGTAATTCTGTTGTAGGCCGTCAGAGGATAAGAAGGACCAGAAAGTGGTTCGAGATGTGTTTGGGGATAGTGATGAGGATGAACCTTCACCATACAAAGCTCCTCAAAATGAAATCCACCATGAATCGCCTGTAAGTGCAAGTTCAAATAACCCCAACATGCCTCTATCAATCAGTTTTTTTTCAAAAGAAAAAATATTCTGGTGTTTTGTTTCCTTTTCCCCTTTGGTACCTAATTGGGGTGCCTGTATACTGGTATATAAGATATTGTACAACTATGCAGTAGTTGTTGATAATGCGAATGGTAGAAAAGAAACAACTGTCAATAATGGAATTTCTAATCATTCTATGAATTGATAGAGATCTCCTATGGAAGAGGAAGGTAGCTATGACAAAGAGATGCGACCAGAGGATGTTGTACCTGATGAAGATGCACACTATGGATCTGAAGATGAAAATATTGAACAAAAGCCAAAAGAGAAACCAGTGGGTCCCCCACTAGAGCTAGATGTACCGCTTGTTCCCCCACCCGGTCGACCTGATAGAGTGAGTTGTTTTTCTGTGTCTAAAATCTGGGGGTTTTGTTTTAAATCACGAAAAACCCTTGATGTGAAAGTTCAGATCCTCGGCAATACATCCTAAAAAAATGCTGAGTGTCCCATACATCATGAAAATCACTCCTTCCACGTTTTATATTTGCATAAAGGTAAACAAAGGATGTGATTGGAATTTTTTTTTAAAATAAACATCAAATAAGCTACGTATGGCTATGTCAAATGTTTCATAGTCCCTTTGGGATAGAACCTGCTAGACTTAATATTTTGACTCTGAACTTTGGATTTTTGAAAATTTCTTGGCTTGCAGATGAATGTAATAAAAGTATCGAACATTATGGGGATTGAGTCAAAACCTTTCGACCCAAAAACCTACGTAGAGGAAGATGTTTTTGTTACAGATGAAACAGGTGCCAAGAAAAGGATCCGACTGGAGGATAATATTGTAAGGTGGAGATCTGTTAAGAATCGCAATGGTACTGTTTCGGTATGTGTAGTTTTCTTGATCTAACTATAGGCACTTTCCTCCATTCTTATTTGGTTTAATAATTGTTATCATCAATTTTTTTTTCCCCTCAAGTACGAGAGCAATGCAAGGTTCGTGAAGTGGAAGGATGGTAGCTTACAGTTGCTGATTGGTAATGAAGTTCTTGACATCTCGGTGAATGAATCTACTCATGACCAAGCCCACCTTTTCCTTCGGCAAGGAAAGGTGAATCTTCTATCCTAATTTTTTTTCTTTTTTGCATACATAAAGTTATGATGTCTTCATGTCTTGTGGGTGAGGTCTACTTATATGATGTTTAAGAGTTACATCCCAGTGTTTACTCATTAATGACTCATTTTTTATTTATCGTTCCCACAGAAGTATCAATAAGTCTGGTGTGATGGGTTAATTATTTAGTCAGTCTGATTATTCCCTTTGTTGCCCACACATGGATACTATCCTACAACTACAAGATACTGCTGTAGTGGTTTAACAAATCTGCAGAATTGACTGAAGAAGAGAACAACCATAAATTGTTTAGTTGTAAATTTTATTGTTTCTGATGTATGCCAATTTTTTGTATCAGGTCAGTTGCCCAGCACAAAAGAAAAAAACCATGCTTTATCCTCTTTTTTTTTTTTTCTTGTTACTCCTAATTCCTAAAGAACCATGATCAGAAAAACATATTGTAAAATCAGTGTACAGCATCCCGGAAGCTGTGGTCATATTAGTAGGCAGTGACTCCCAAGGAATTATAAATACATTTCCGCAGAACCGTGCATTTTTTTTTCATATCTTAGCATATATTGAATCCTCTTTCTTTACAAAGTGGGTGAAGTGCTGATTTAAGACCAAGTCAGGAAAAAGAATTAAGGAACTATCTTCTCTTTCAACCTACTTGTCCCTAGCTTGAACTACAATAAAATGATTGATGTCAGGGAGAATGAATTCTTGTAGCTTAATTTATCATCCCCCCCTCGCCTTTCGAAGTTTTAATGTGGCTGTGATATGACTTCAATAATGCAATGGATCCTGCCATGTCTGGATATATTCAATTAACTAATTATATCAGCTGGCTGATGTCTCTTGTGTGCATCATGGCTGTACCCATGTCAGATTATGTCCAACATAACTTATGAGTGGTATATGTTGCATGTAATGTTGGTTTTGGCCTTGATCAAAACCTACTTATATCTAGAAGCACTCAAGATATTATTCCTCATATCTAGTAATATTTGTGTGCATGGTGTTTATTTATATCTACCATTGTTATAGGGTGTATTGCAATCTCAAGGGAGGCTTCTACGGAAAATGAGGTTCATGCCATCTTCTCTCTCCTCTAAATCACACCGGCTTTTGACTGCTCTTGTTGACTCCCGCCATAAAAAGGTGTACAAGGTTAAAAACTGCATCACGGAAATTGATCCAGAAAGAGAGAAGGAAGAACGAGAAAGAGTAAGGATCCTTTATGACCCAGCATTTATGTACCAGTTGTATATGTCTGGATGGTATGAGAGTTTTGTTTCGCTAAAGACCCCAACCATCCTCTATTTTAGGTCATTATCATTATTACTATTTCTGCTCTCTGTTCATTCTGGTTTTGGCTTCCTGGTTACCTTATGAATTTGCAGCTGAAATAGAACTACCTCGCTTCTACATATTGCTAAATTTAGAACCACCCTATGATGTCTTCAGTATTTTAGCTCTTATTTGTAATATTTTTGTTGTTGCATTGGAATGCTCTAACAATACCTAACAAAGGTAACTGTTTGGGTTCTTTGGTAAATAAGACATGGAGATTAGCATACTATTGTATTAAAAATGAGATTAGAAAACACTGCTTCTATTATCTGTTGGTTAACTTGTAATAAAAAGATTTATTTAGATAAAAAAAATTCAAAAACTTTTTCTTATGATTACAGGCTGAGGGCCTCCAAATAAGAGCGCATGCACAGCTACAAAGGAAAAAGCAAAAGGTGAATATGAAGTATTCACATATGCCCAGAAGAAAAGAAAGAGAGCTCACTCCTGGCTGGTTGGAAGATGGAGACGAGGTCAGCTTGTTTCTTTGTATAACTTCTACAGCGAACAGTATTATATAAGTGAACCAGTGTAGACTGGTACAATGGTTCAACTGCACAATTTAATGCGATCCAAAGCGGTGACCCCTAAGCTTGTGTTGGTGAATCAGTTGGAACTAATATTAGCTTTGTAGCTGAATGTTTTTTCCTCGCCTGATTGAAAGATCCAACTTTTGAAATTAATGCTTTGTTAAACAGGAAGAAGATCAGGACTACTATGATTCAAGAAGGGTTTCATCTCATAATCGGTTTGAGGATGAGTTTGAAGCTGAAGCACGTGGACAGAGGCGCCCTATGAGTTCAAAGAAGGTCAGCTTCACTTTTGTAATCAATAATTTTCATACATGTAGTCCTTGAGGTTACCGTCTTGATTTCGAACATCAGTGAGCTTCTCATATCACCTGCAATTTTCCAGTTTAATGCAGCTTGAGATCTAAGAAACTCAGAAATATCCTGTCTTCTCTGCACACATATAAAGATATGCCACTAATTGAAACCCAGATTGCATATATAAACCATTGTGCTGAAATTTTTAATGCTTTTTTAAATGGCATATATAAACAACCCAGATTGCATATTCTTTCTAGCCATATTTTTTAAATGGCTTTTTTGTTTTTTTTTAATCAGCTGGGCCTGAGCAAAAGTGGTACCCGCAAACCATTGGTATCGGCATCCCGGCCACCGAAGCGCAGATTGGAAGACGAGTATGAGGACGAATCAGAGTATGAAACAGAGGGAGAAGATTTGGATGGATCCCCACCACCGCGCGAGAGAAGGGAGGATGATTTCCTTGATGATGAGGAAGAGTACCAGGACAGTGAGGAAGAGGAGGCTGAGGAAGCCCCTGGCCCTGCTTCTGATGAGGAAGAAGAGTATCAAGAGGTTTCATGACTACTTTATGTATTTGTTTTATTATTGGACCATCTGTTTGTCATACTCTCAGAATGGAAAAAGGCACCTCAACTTTTTGACAGTCACAACTAACACCACTATCTTGTCATCCTTTTGGTTATCTGCCAACAAAAGAACCTTTAGAATAAATAATAGTTAAAATGACTGATTTGCCCCTGTTTTTTAAGTTACCTTGAACCAACAAAATTGCTATACACTTGAAACCTGTTAAGAAATCATCTTGATTTTTTTTAGGGTAAAACTGTTTGGTAGAAGTGAATTGTAAGCATTTAATGGGAACACCTTCTTTTCACATTAATTTGAAGGTTGGTGTTCTTTTGTATTTGTCAGAAGTTTGGTGCACGTTGCAGGTGCTACCCCAGGTGGCACATTTTTTTTTTTATTTCTACCTAGAGCACTGAGCCAGCTGTGTCATAAGTTAACTATATATGGAAAGTCTAAAATGGTTATGGAAAGAAAAGTTCAAAATGGTTATGTTATGTGTTTGTAGTTCTATATCTGTTCCTCGTATAAAGTTCGTAGTTTTGATGTGATAATTATATCATCATTTCTTATGATCTCAAAACGATTGTTTAATTCTTAATGTCTTCTTACCTAATATTGACCCCCCCTTGAAGTATTTTCTGGTTCTGCCAAAGAGAAGAGAGACTAACTGGGCAATTTGAAACTGGTCATGCTTAACAAGTCAAGATAATATTCATGCAGAAGCCAAAGAAGAAGAAGGATAAAGGAACAAGTGGTGGTGGAGGCGGAGGCGGCCAAAAGCGCAAAGAGATTCCATCTGATGATGAAGAAGAGGAATCTCCACCAAAGAAAGCAGCCCCGGCTCACCGTAGAAAGGCTGTTGTTTTTGACAGCGATGAAGATTAGTACTTAAGCCTTATTTAATAATTTTCTGAATGATTTCCAATGCTCTCACTCTTTACATATATGTTTGTGAGTTTACTTGTTTTATGATAGAAATCAAGGTATATGATGTTGTTGTAGTTACTAGAATTTATACATGCTTGTATCATTCAACATGTCAAATGATGATGAGTTTTTAACTTTATGTCAAATTGTAACGAGTTTTCTCAATTGTTGGTCAGTTTTACTTCTCTTGCAACCGCTGAATTTAATTTGTGGGCAAGATTGATGCACGGAATTATCACTTACTTTGGTATGGTTTGCATTAGTTCAAATGTATGATGATGCAGGATTGCAGGTCTTGGTTTCTGTTTGGTGAGGTCTGCACTGGTTCGAATGATCAATGATACGAGCCCTTCCGTTGAACTTTTGCTGATTGGAAAGAGATTCAACAGTACCTTTTTTTTTTTTTTTTGCTAAAAGCTTGTTAGGTTGAGCCTAAGTATATGAAATCCCACTGATTGTTATTCTAAATATTTTATTTCGCTTCTCTTAATTATCCTTATTTCTTATGTTGAATCATCGTAATGGCTGTACATTAGCATGATTTGACACTAAAATTATGGATATGGATATTGAATCATTCCTCGATTAAAGTATATTTCTTTCAGAAAAAGTCGTCGAGCATATATGAAATTTCAATTGCACTGTCATATTAACATGGTTGTTATGTTGATTAGTAACAAGCACAAGTGACGCAATTGTAACCATTAGCATTGTTTATACTGCTATACATAAAGATACCGTTTGTTTGTGACTTAAAAGGTGCATAACTTAAGTTATGCATTTTTTATTCACCAAACACTTCTTACATAAGATGCTTTAAGGGTACATAACTTATGCATCTGTCTCATTTAATTTTTTTTCCAACAATACCTCTTAGAACTAATTAATAATAATATTTAATAATTAACAAATAATTAATAAGTAACAATAACTATTAAAAAATCATAATTTATAATAAATATTAATTATTATAATTAATAATATTTAACAAGTAACATTAATTAATTAAAAATAATATTTATAATATTTAATTAAAAATAATATTTATAATATTTAATTAAAAATAATTAATAATATTTCATAATAATAAAATGATTTATTTTTATCATTAATAATTAATTTTTATAATAATTAATATTAATTAATAAATAATAATATTTAATAAGTAACAATAATTATTAAAAAATCACAATTAATAATATTTAACAAGTAATATTAATTATTAATAATAATGATTTAAGAATAAAAAATAATTAAAGATAATTTATCAATAATAATTTTAATATAAAATAAATAATAATATTTATAATATTTAATTAAAAGTAAATTTTAATATTTCGTAATAATAAAAATGATTTATTATCATCATTAATAATTAATTTTTATAATAATTAATAATTAACAATAATTAGTTCACAATGTATAATACATAATACTAATTCAAATTTAAGGACATTTTAGTCTTTTGACATGAATATATGCATGCATTAAGTTAGTCATCCTTACTACACAACCAAACATCTATTACATAACACTACATAAACACTTAGACATCCTTAACTTATGCAATACCTTACTACACAAACAAACGCCCCCAACTTTATTCCAAAATAATAAATTATATATCAAGAATATCAATCTAGGTCATCTCATTTTCTTATAATTTTACTAATCGTTAGTTTCTGAAAAGCTTGATCCGAAGCAATTTCATCGCATCACAAAATCAGACGCTAAACTCAAAATTATTGATAAATTCAAATAATTCTGCCATATACAACATAAGACAGTGAAATAAGTTATTCGTTTAAATTTACTTAACTTTTTGTTTTAAATTAATTATTTGTAATTAAAAAAAATAATTTACAATGTATTTTTCTTGATATTTATTTGGTACTAATAAAAAATTTAATCTCATACTTCTCTCATTAGTAATTTCTCCGATATAGAGGGAGAGAAGCGTGAAAGTTCCCCGGACGCAAACGCAAGTACGCAACTCGTTCCTCCATTACTTTCCTCTATTGTATGCTTCTTATCGAAGTCTGCGAGCCTTTTGACCGTTCTATTCTACTTCTTGGGTTCACAAATCACAAATTCACAATAACAAAAAGACGACCTCAGAAAAATAAATAAATAAATAAATCTATTCCATTTCCATTACATTAGCTAGGGTTTTCTTTCTCCCAAACCTCACCCCTATTCCCAATTCGATCAAATCCCAATTTCGATCGACTTCCACTCTCCTCTCCTCTGATGCTCATCTTGAAATAGATCATGAGGTCGCTATTGGCTGAGCTCCCCATAACTCCGTCGACGGGGGCGGAGGAGATCGCCCGAGTGGGTCGCGGCGTGGCTTCATGGTGGCTGTCCGATTGTCATGGAATCTTGTACAACCTCGCTTTGATCATTCCTACTTTGTTGTTCGTAGTTTATCTTGGTTCACAAGCTCGTAGAAGCTACGCCAGGCTCACATATGGGAGATCTCATATCATGATCGCTTATTACGCTTTGTTGTGGCTTGTTACTATTTTCAATCTCCTCTGGTGCCTCCTTCAGGTAACAACATTGTAAAGATTATACAAAATTTTCACAGTTTGTGCTTTTAATCAAGTTGGACTGATATTAACTTTGTCTGACTGATGGTGTGCTGCTTTCCAAAACCCAATAATCCTCAACAATATTTCCTCTAAACTCTACCATTGAGTACACTTTTGACTAAGATACAAGGCAAAATCAACCAGATTCATGTTCCAAATTTTACCAGAACCACTTGTTAGTATATTTGATTAGGAATCCTGAATACTTAGGGCAAGTTTTAGAGCTTTTTGGCTTCACAATTAATCATCTATATTCTATTTGAAAAAAAAAATGAAGAAGAAGAAATTGTGGGTGCTGATTGCAATAGCAGAAATAGTTGAAGAATGTTCTCTCTGTTTGACATAATATCTATTGACATGCATGTGTATATGCTCTTTTTTTTTCATTCAAGCTCTACGTTGGTGGACAACATAAATGCAAAAAAAATTTAATTCTGGACTAGTTATTTATATGGTATGTTCTTTTATTTGTTTGCTACAGACATGGCAGTGTACATCAGGAAAGGAGTTCTCTTGGAATATGTTGTCGCTAATAACAAACTCAGGGCTGTTGTTTCTCGAAATTAGTCTTATTGCATTTATGATTCAAGGAAATAATGCTAGCGGTGTGGAGACCTTGACGCGAACCTTTGTTGTCTCTGGTGTCATCATTTGTGCTGATTTATTACTCAAGGTACATATATTTCTTGAAATTATAAGAATACTTGCAAAAAGACCCAAGCCTACCCATGCGTTGCAAACGAAAACCCTGAGCTTTCTGCTTTTGCCCAAAAACCATATATATTGAAAATATTGAAGATTAGGGAAAATTCATTAGCCCTTGATATACTACAAAGACCAGTTTAGTCCTCAAAACTTCTATTAGCCCAAGTTAGTTTTTGAACTTCTTAAAAATTGTTGGCCCTTAAATTTTATTTGCACCGAATCAATCCTTGAACATTGTTAATCCATCAATTTCTCGCAAAATTGTCCTTCTATTGATCATTCCAATAGGACCAATTTAGCTTTTGTTATAGTTTCTAGGACTAATATTGTACCAAAAAGTTCAGGGATCTAATTTGTTCTTTTATGCTTAGAGACCAACTTAGTTTTTGTTTCAAAGGTCAAGGACCAATATGGTGCAAATAATCGTTTGAGGTCTATGTTGGTTTTTCAAAAAGTTCAAGGACCAAAGCCTGAATTTTCCATCAAAGTTACTCTATCATTTGTTAAATTTAACACCATTAGTAAGCATTATGGTTAAATGAGAATGATTAATGTTCGTTGATGCAATATACTAATAAGATATTATTGATAAAAATTAGTGATGCATCATTTCATTAAGCAACTTTCATTTCAATTTGTATATGCTTTTGTTAGGTGATATACGTGTTTGGCTTTGGTCTTCCATTGTTTATTGACTCGAGCCACTCTCGTGTGAAATGGGGCTTATGGACGGTGCACAAACTATTACTTACTTCGGTCTATGGCTTTATTCTTTTTATGCACCATTCAAAATGGAGAGAACGCCTACCAGGTATGGTTTCTTATTCAAATGATGTAGGTGAAAGGCTTACTTAAATAATATTATTGAACCAAAAGAAAAGTACAACCCGCCTGCAAAGGGAATATGTACATGGATTATACAAGATCCAATAAATTGATAAGTGAAACTTAGTGAGTTTCTTCCTTGAAGCAATGTCCCTCTTAATCAAAGAAGCAAGCCTGAGAACATAATATAGGTGGGGTGAAAAAAATCCTCTTATTGTGCTCCTCCAGATATGCCAAATTTCTCAAATGCAACTTTCAGGAAATAGGCTATGTGAAACAAGTGAATCAAAGGTCCCATATTGTAGGTGTACCTGGAACCTTTCTGCAAGTGATCAGGGTTTGATAGTTTGCACAGCTGTTTCTAAATATATGGATCACATGGTAGGCAGAAGTTGTTATGTGGCCAGTTTCTTTGATCGGATTGTGAGCTGTGAGCAATCTGATGTAGACAGGAAGATTTTGAATCTTTCTTGTACTTTAACCAGCCAAAGGGTGCTGGCCACGTGTGAGTGTATTCCTCTGTTGGCTAGGAATCAGTAGCCTGAGGAACTCGAATAGGTCACCTGGGAAACTTAATGCAAGAATAGAAATGCAGTATATTTTTAAAAAAATTCTCTTTTACATTACGAGGTGCTCGCTGTTCCTTTCCTAAATCTTTTCTATTTCTTAATATTGTTGTAGAGCCTGTCCTTTATCATTATGCTTGAAGAGGTAAATAGTAAAATGCTTAGTGTGGTTTAGGCATATTTTAAAGCAAATTGGAGAGTAAAAGTAAATTATGGAGCACATTTCTCACCCTGTTAGGTTATTCACGACAGTTTCAATGTATTTTTACCTTTTGTAATTATTGGTTCCTTTTTACTTTTTCAGCAAGACCGGCATTCTACAACTACATATGTGCGATGTTGCTATTAAATGCAGTTTCACTATTTGGATGTGTGCTTTTAGGAAATGGAGCTGGCTTTGGGTTGTGGTAATGAATAAATATTTTGTTTTGCAAAGTTAATACTGTTTCAATATTAAAGTGGCCAAGGATGATGATGTTTTATACACCTCTTCTTCAGGTTGTATAATCTGGCAACAGTATGCTACCATTCTCTTTATCTCCCACTTCTGTATGTCACATTCCTTGCTGACTTTTTCCAGGTATGGTGCTCTGTTTCTTTAAGAATGAGAACCCACTTTAAAGTAATAATAACATATTCTGTTTTTCTTTTTATCAAAATATCTTTTTGTGGTTCTAAGCTGATTTAATATCCAGGAGGAAGATTTGAGATTAGAGAATGTGTATTACTCTGAGATGAAGGATGCGGGTTTCTTTGATGCTGATTGGGACTAAACCTGTTTGATAATAATGAAACAAATGCAACTTCACCTTAGATGTGTATGTATTGCATGGCTTTTATGTGAATATGTAAGCTTCTATTCTTTGCCGTACTGTGCTGTTTGATGAATAGATGTTTTATGTACTCTTTTACTTATACGAGTTAAAAAATGAATGATGAGTAGTTGTAAATTTTTATTAAACTGGTGGTGCTGTGTTTTTTTTTTCCCGTTGTTTCTGAGGCGCTTATATGATGATGCTTTATTCCTCTTTCCAAATGATCTGCATGACTGCATCTGATACCTTTACTATATATATGATTAACGTTACGCCCTTATTTGAGTTTTAGCTGTCTAATGTCTTTAACGTATTACGGACTGTATCAGTAAAACTAAAGAAGGCTGATTATAATGTTGAACTTCGAAGCTAACGAGCACAAAAATATATTAGAAGTGTCCCAAACATATTGCAGCATTTCAGACGTACATAATTGGTTCCCAAATATGATATAGAGATATTTACTCTTGTAATACTTTGATTTCGTTTAATGTTAGGCCTACTGGCGTTTCATCATTAAAAAAAACCAAGGATAAAATTATCACGAGAGCAATGGGGGCTTTCTTGTTCTTGTAATTAATCTGTAGTAGTTAACTGGATGCTCTTTGGCATTACTGATGGGTAAATTAAATGTAGGCTCCAAGGGCCTGAAGACCTCAAGGAAGAGTACAAAATATAAAGTCGAATTAGACACTTGAGGAAAAAGCACACCTAGCCCAGACTGAGATTTGGGTGATACACTGATACTTGATCCAAGCAAGGACTACCTAAATTTTATCATTATTTGTCTGTTATCATTTTCAAAGATTCTTTTTTATTTATATATATATAATTATATATATTTTTTTTTTGTTAAAATACCCAAGGCTAATTTGCTCTGATCGGAAAGATTTATTAAATAATCTCAGTTCTATCTTAATTAAGTTAGACTTAATATGAACTGTTTGATCTGAATTGAATGGTTTTAGATTCTGTAGGTACTATCCAATAAATTTAATACAATTGGGGACGAGCACAACCCATCTTTATTGCGCGACGCTGGTTCGAGTACATTGCTTTAAAAAGGAAAAGCCCCAAACAGGTACTCTACTGGACGTCTGGACCTATACAAATTCAACAAGGAAAAGTGTCATTTCGTACCAGCAAAGTAAGCTACTATTTTGTCCGGGTTAGGTGTTGATGTTTTCCACAGAACAAAATTGAAATATTTTTTTCCAACAAAAAACAAAATAAAAAATAGGAAACCTCAACATATGACATATCAATCACACTAGTTTGGAAGAAAAAGATCATGGGGTAAATTGGCATTCTAGTAGAATTTGAGCCAGTAATTGCAAACCATCCATTATTGGACTTGTACACTTCCATTACACTAATCCCGTAATCCTAGAGCACAAAATTAAATTAACATCTTGTTGGTTTTTTTTCTCGGACCAAGGAAAAGCACAACTAATTTACTTCCGAGAGATCCTCGAACTCCTCGTATTAAGAAAGAAAATGAGTCTCGTTTCTCCATATTTTGCAAGTACTTTTTTTTTTCTTTTTAGTTATTGGTATAAACACAATTCTTGAAACAGTATTTACTTTACAAGAAATAATGCATTACCGTTAGGTTTTAGTAGGGGATTGGAGGTTCATAAAAGACACATAATTTTTGTACTGTGCTAAAAGTATGCATTTTTTAATGAACTTTTCTAGTAGGTTACCATGTGGATACAATTGTTTAATAGAGAGAATCCAACAAGTACAAGCTGAGCTAGTAAACTGCATGTCGGTGACTCCTGATTGTAAGTTGCTTTTAGCATGCACTTAAATTTAATTAACTACTCTAATAATACAAGGACCTTGGCCTGTCCAAGGAAACAAACCCATTTAATTTTAACACCATGTCATGAGTACCTGTTTATATTCTTACAAAAGTAGCATATATTTATTATAACATTTGTCTGCAAACCTCAGTCCTACGTGTGACAGTGACAGCACCTCCAACGGGCAAATGTTCAGTGCAAACCCACTTTTTGGTCCCACATTTCTGTTTCTCAGCCAATTGCACTAATTTGTTGCTGCATTTTGATTTGGTTTGATTTGGGTTGGACCAGACTGTACATAAGCATAAACATGTAACTTAATTGGATTAGCATTTAAAGATCCCTCCTTTTTTTCCCTTATCTTCCTCTGCAACTCCTAAAAATATTTCAAACTGCTACTGCAATAAGACAATATTTTTCTCAAAAATTTGTTAAATCTTTAAAATTTTAATTTAAAGCTTAAAATATAATTTAAGTATCCTCCAAAATAAACTTTTTGTCAAAATTAAAAAAATATTCTAATGCTCCTTTTTGGTGAAATGGATATGTCCATTAGTGGGAACAAGAGATGAGGTAGGTATGGTGCAAGGGATTTTAGACCGTTTATAAAAAGACAGAACCAAAAGGACAGCAACTCGGGTTCCCATGCCATTATACCGAGACATGAAGACACACATCTCACCTCTGTTAGACTGTTACCCATCTCCAGAGAGAGAATCAAAAGAATCCAACAAAGAGTGGGTGCAAAATTTATTATTTGGAGCATTTTTACAGGCCTCCCATTTTTCCTACAGAACTTTTATTTACAGAAAGTTTTTTTTTTCTAGTACGACTTGCACACAATAGCCAGATACGAAGTTGATGTTTGTAGTTGTGTGATAGTCTAAAATAGCAAGATTCCCGACGAGGAAAAAAATAGAAAGATGGAGTAATGGAACTATAATAATGTATTCTGCCCGTCTGAAGCCCTAATTAATGTGTCATTGTGTCAATAGACCAATTAGAAGGCACATGCAATGTCTAGAAAGCACAATAGGAAGAAATCTCATTATTTGTATTTTTTTTTTTTACTGCGTCAAGTAGTGAGTAATGAGTATCACATGTTTTTTTATAAATACTAACAATTTTCAATTATTATTAGTTGAACACCTATAAATTGGACCGTCTCATTTCAAAATAATAATTATTATTATTATTCAAAATAATTTACAATTATCCTTCCATATATTGCGACCCATATAGCCGAAAGGGTGATTAGATACCTCAAATCAATAGAATCAAATATATGAACTGTTATTTTGAGTCAATAGTTTAGATTTGAACTGATTAAATTAAATAATGTAATGTTTATGATAACTGAACTTTTCAATTTGAAATGCACACTCCCAATCTGTCTACTCTAAGGGTGCGTTTGGATCATTGGAAGAAAGAAGAAGAAGAAGGAAGAAGAAGAAAAAAAATTATAAACAATTCAAACTCTTCACAAAGTTACACACTTCCCAATACTTTTTCCCACTTCTTCCCTTCTTCCCTTCTTCCCACACCTATCCAAACGCACCCTAAAAGAGCCGAATCTAAAAAGAAACGCAAATTTAACATATGCCATCAGATCTTCAGAAGAAAGTTTTATTTTTTTAATCTCACTCAACAAATTACACTAATCTCAACATAATTTCATCCGTCAGATCGTGTGCTACAAGAGAAGCAACACCCTACCAACGACTCTTCTAATATATATATCTCACTGCCACATCAACCTCTCTCATTTATTTCTTCCTACATCTTTCTCTCTGTCCAAGGTCTGAAATCTACACACCTCTCTTTCTCTCTCACACACACACAGTCTCACTCTCATCCCTCACTCCTCACTTCCTCTCTCTCTAGTGAAGAGAAATGGCACTTCTAATCTATGCAGTGCTCATCTTGACTCTCTTTGGGAGATCAGGTAATCTACAGTTCTTTATTCAGTTTCATTATCTATCATTTTTTCCCCTCTTTTTCCTGCAATCCTGAATGATGAAAGCGAAGTTTGATTTACTTAAAAGTTAACATTAAGTTGTTTTTCTCTCCAAAAAAAAAAAAGAGAAAGAACATTAAGTTGTTACTTTTAGTCCTTTACTTTAAGCAAGCAACACTACTAGAACTCCTGGAAAAGAAGTTTGTCTTCAACTTTACTTTTGGCTTTTGTTCCTTTGATATAAAATGAACTTGAATACCTCTTATTTTCCAATCTCCTTTATTTGTTAGCATAAGTTTCTCCTTCTGAGCTAAAACTCAACAACAAAACCAAGTTTGGCTTCTAACAATCACCCTCACAATCAACACAGAAAGTGCTTGGTCGAAAATATCCGAAAAGATTGGGGGGTAATAAAAGGTGTTTACAGTTAGAAAATGTACCAGTATGACTGGAAAAAAAATAAGATTTAGAAAAAGTAGTTTGGTCTTTTAACCGTTCTCTGTTGGTTTGTAATCTTGGGTTTTGTTTCTATAATGAAACAGGCAACTTTGTTACTTTTTTTTCAAACAAAAATATAAAAAGTTCTTGCTAATTTGTATCTACTATTGTGCAGATGCTGGATTTTGTGTATGCAGAACCGATCTGCCTGACACTGTGCTACAAAAGACTCTTGACTATGCGTGCGGGCACGGGGGAGATTGCAACCCCATTTTGCAAAATGGGGCTTGTTACAACCCTAATACAGTGAAGGGACACTGCTCCTATGCTGTCAATAGCTATTACCAGCGAAATGGACAGTCCCCCGATGCTTGCCAATTTCCCTACAACGGGGCTGCCACCACCATGGTTTCCACCACTGACCCAAGTAAGTTGTCTTTGGGATTTAGTTTGGTTGTTTAGACTTTTAGTCCAGGTTGGGTTTTTTTAGGTACTGACTACTGGATGTTAATCAGCACTTGATCCTAAAAATGTTGGATATTTGTTCAGAAAATTATTAATATTGAGTACTCTTTTGTAAAAGTTGATCTTATTGACTTCATTTTTCTTTTTTCTCTCAAATGTAGAAAATGCCCCCAACTTCGATAGTATAAAATTAGATATATAGCAATGAACTAAAATTTTAACGTGCACATTTTTATTTTGTAGGTTACACTGGTTGCACTTTTCCTGCAACACAAAGGTACCATTCCCTTGCTGATGTTGCTTTTCTTCTTTTCCTTTTTGAAAACTCCGTTCTTTTCTTGTGTGAAAAAAAAAACTCGTATTTAAAAATACTAAATTCTTTTCCCTTTTGAAAACTCCGCTATGACATAATATTATAATAACAATATTGTAATAGCATTCAACTTTTAGGTAGAATCTAATTCTGTAGTCCATATTGTCTAAACCACCTTTATTCCTTTTGGTAGATATTCTCATTTGAACTTTTTCATTGCTCATTTCCCATATCATTAGACTTTGCAATAATTTTTATTATTAAATTTCTTAATCTCAGATGCTATTAAGTTAGGTTTTGTTCTTATTTATTATTCCTGATTTTCTTATGCATACCTCATTTGTGTATTTTTTACTTCTTCAGTGCGGCCGGTACCAGTACTACTACCACATCCACCACGCCTGGTACAACCTCAAGCACATACAGCCCCCCTGGTACCATTATGGGCGGACTTGGTCCATCAGGAAACTCCATATCTACAGACAGTAGCGATGCGAGTCTCAGACTGGTACCAGTGCATAAAATTATGCCTCATGCTATTGCCATTCTATGCTTCCTTCTCATGCTTCTTTAAGCCATGATATTTTTCCATAGTGCGAAACAGAAAGAATTTTTTTCAAAATTCCACTTTTAGCTAGGGCTGGGAGATTTGATGGTTGTTGTTCTTGTCTCGTTTTATTTTCTCCTTTAATTTTGTAAATTTAGTTAGGTAGAGAATTATGTGGTGATTAGTTCCTCTAGGTTGTTATGTGTTTGTCACTGATATGACATTGCCCCTAATTTCTGAGGTGGTTTCATTGTGTGAACTTCAAATCCCACATTCTTGATTAAGCTTCCCCTATATTCGGCTTATGCAACAACAAATTTGAGAAAAATGTCTGTTATCTTTTAGTTTCTAAATGTACAGGAACTTCAAACTGCGGTTTATTGTGTGACTTATTACTGATATGACATTGCCTCTAATTTCAGAGGTGCTTTCATTGTGTGAACCTCAAATCCGCACTCTTCAATAAGCTTCCCTTATAATAGGCTTTCGCAACAACAAATTAGAAAATTTTTAGTATCTAAATGTACAGGAATGCAAACCACTCTTTATTGTGTCACTGATAGGACATGCTTCTAATTTCAGAGGTGGTTTCATTGTGTGAACTTCATATCCGCATTCTTGATTACGGTTCCCTTACTTATATTCGGCTTATGCAACAGCGAAAATGAAAAAAAAAAAAATGTTTGTTATATTAAATCATTGACCTTTTCTTTAAATGAGAAATGCAAACATGTGAACTTTATAATTTTTCGGATTTATTCAATCAAAGTCAGAACCATAAAAAAATGAATGTCCTTATTATAATAATTTTAGCACGCTTTATTTTAACTTTGATCTTATTATAATTATAAATTAATTTTTTTTAATTATAAAACTCTGTTTATCTTTTTTATCTCTGATCTTAGTAAATTACAAAAGGAAACATTGAAAGTATAAACATAACAGTACGAATTTGGGCATTCGGATTCAAAATTTTCAAATATAAATGTAAAATAGAGTTCATCATATTTGGCGACATTCAAAATCCTATGTTTTTGGAATTCTCCTCAAAATAAAAATGATTAAGAAATTTTTTTTAAAAAAAAACCCAAAAGTTGTTATGATTTCTGAAAGAAAATCGAACTCTTAAGTATTTACCCTAAAAGCTACGGATACTAGGCAGAAAGAAAACTTGTCGACTGGCATCCATTACTGGTCACACTTTTGAAAACAGCCTGAATAAATCTGATACACCCTCTTCATATCAGAGGCAGACACAGTCCATGCATGACCCGGCAAGGAGCCGGGCCAATCACCTGGCCCCAAATCCTCACACCTCTCTTCCACCTCAGCAACTTCGCGCATTTTACCTTCCTTCCACAAGCTCTTAACCAACAACTCTTTTGTAGCCTTATCAGGCACCAAACCTGCATCCAGCATTTCATCAAACACCCGGACTGCAAGCATTGATCTATTAATTTTACAATACGCGCGAATCAGAATGCCATATGTATATGCGTCTGGTTTTAACCCACATTGCCTCATTACACCAAACAACTTGTGCACACTCTTCAAATCTCCAATACCAGCAAAATATTCGATCAAACCCGCAAAAATTTGTATATCAGGTAGAATGTTGCTATGTATCATCTCTTCTAACAGAAGCAATCCTTCATGCCCCCTACTACATTTCACCATGGTACGGAGTAACGATGAATAGAGCAACAACTGGTATACCGTTGGCACAGGCCCGCATACTGCCTCAGCTTCCTGAAAAACCCTAATTGCCGCATCAGCTTTCTTGGACAACCCATAAAAATCTATAATTAACCTCACAGTAGAATAAGGGAGAGTAATCCCTTCATCTCGTACTTTACTAAGGAGTCGATCAACTAATTCACATTTCCCATGGCGTGCAAGAATTGTAACCATTCGAGCAAGTGTGTGGCAGTCATGGGAAAAGCCGCCGGGCTGATAAGCAACCCAACAAAAGAAACTCCATGCTGATTCAGGCTTCTTAAAAGCCCGCAACAGTTTGCACACAAGTCGTGGTGACCATACAATTTTCGCTTTCTCCAGCTCTGAAACCTCTCTTGCATCCCATCCCTCCAAAGCCCGTGCTATGGCACCGGGGTTCATCCACGGCTTTAACTTTACATTTGCACCCTTTGATATATCTTGCTTTTCATCTTTCACATCTTCATCACTGGATTCACCATCTTCTTCATCATCGTCTAAACTAACAACGTAACCAATTTGATTATTAGGAAACAAATCTGCGACATAATCATCAGTTTCCTTGACAAAACCTGCTTCGCGCATTTTCAAAATTGCACCTCGCATTTGCCTCCCCGGCAGAATTCCATCATAACCCATTTCAGCAATCAACATTCTCAAATCATCAAAGCGATCATTCAAACCCAAAACCTCACCAAGTATATTATATTGCTTGGAAGTTCTACGAATCCTCATAGAGGGTAATAGCCTGAAAACCTCCAATGCAGGTTCCAAAAAACCCGACTTGACCAAGTGACTAATTACCTCAGTATATGTCCTGGAGTTCGGGATCGCACCTTCACAAACCATTCGACGAAATGTCGACACGGCCAAGGAATGATTTTGATTAGAAACATAGAGTTTGATTACCAAATTGTATGATTCGGTACACGGATGGCCTCGTGGCGAGGTGGCACGGAGAGATTCCCAGGCCGAGAGAGCAGAGGGAAGATCTCCAGCAAGCGAGAACCACCGGAGGCGATCGAGAGGGGAAGGAGGAACAGGGAAGGAAGGAAGGAGGGAATGGAGAGCAGAGGCGCGGCCGGAAATGGCGAGGCGGGAGGCGAGCGAGTGGAGGAGGGGAAGAGGGGGAGGGGACGGAAGAGGAAGGGAAGTGGAGAGAGAGAGCGCGGAGTCTGGGGTGGGAGCGCAACGAATGAGGTGGGAAGCGGTGATGGGGTCGAGGGGAGAAGGGAGGGAAGGGAGAGGAAGGGAAGGGGAGGTGAAGAGATGGAAGCGGAGAGAATCGATGAGGCGAGCGCGAGAGAAGTAGAGAGAGAGACGGGGTGGTGTAGAGGTGGAGGTGGAGGTGAGGTGGTGGCGGAGGAGGTGACGTGGCATGGGTTGATTTAGACTTCAGTCGGAGTTCAGAAGTGGTGCGCGCCTGGTCTGTACGGTGGTTTGTTTAGTAATATACGGCGGAAGTTTTGAGCCGTCCGATTAATGTTTTTGAGTATTTAGTTTACGGATGGTTGTAGTATTATCGTCGGTTGAATAAAGTACTCTGTACCTTTTATGTTGCAAATCCTAATCAGGTGCGACATATTTGTGTAGATTATAAACAAATTTTCGACTCAAAAAAAAAAAATTACAAACAAATTTTTCTAGTTGCCACTCGGATTGATTGCTTGCAATGATACGCAATTCTGACGGCAGGAATAATACAGGCTTTAATTTTGTGAAATTTTTCTTTCAAAAATGAAAATAGGGATCATTTTGATATTGTCTAAAGAACTAGAGGGGATAGAATAGCGGTGCTACCTAAAAGATTTAAATAGAGGTGTTTAGCGGATAGAATAGCAACCGTAGCGGTAATAGCGGGTTACTTAGGACATAGAGGCTAGTATCAGAATATCTTTTCGCATTCGAATTTGGTTTGGCATGATTCAAAATTATGTGAAGGCATGAGAAACAAGCTACAACTTTTATACTTTAATTTTTATTGAATTATGTCTGCGTTTGGATCGTTGGAAGAAAGAAGAAGAAGAAGTAAGAAGAAAAAAATAATTATAAATAATCCAAACTCTTCACAAAGTTACACACTTTCCAATACTTCTTTCCACTTCTTCCCTTCTTTCCTTCTTCCCACACCTATCCAAACGCACCCTATTAGATTTCATGGTTAAGCAAGTGTGTGAAGAAAACGTGACCTAACTCGCATTAATTAGGACTGTTATATGTGTAACCTTTATTATTATTTTTTATTGAACCGACTCTTTAAACGATAAACTGATGTATCTTATAAAGAATTTGATATTGACAAATTAGTGAATTTGATTTTTTTATCCAATATAAGTTGGGTTTAAATAGCGGCCATAACACTGCCATAGATTTTAAGTGGTTTGTCCGAGCGTGACTTATAGCGGGTTATAGTGCCGAAATAGCAACAGCACTAAAATGGTATATAGTGGAAATAATGGTGCAATTTATAATTTGGTGATATAGTATTAGTATTTTGGACATATTTTTCACATGTGAACTCCGATTGATATGATTCAAAATTCTATGGAAAGCTTACAAAATTTGCTACAACTTTTATATTTCAAAGTTTCTCAAATTAAAAAATTTAATACACGAATATGCATAGAAAATAAATGCAATTTTAGTTGGCATTAATTAGTTGCATGAAAATATTTTAATTTTTATTTTAAATTAAATTAGACCTTCAAAATATACTTGTGTGCGCAAATAAGTTATGGTATGATAGTGGTCGCTATTCGCTATTTAAATATTCACTATTTAAATATTTTTTCATATGACTATGTTTAAAGTCACTAGGTAGTAACTTTCTAGTTTATCAAAACAAAAAAAACTTTATGTTTAAAGATTTTCTTTATAAAATATATATATTTAAAATAAAAAAATATATAAGGGAAGGAAAATTATAGCTCTTGTTTATACTTTTTTTTTATGTTATGATCCAATAACGGCACTAAACATCGCTATTAGTATCCGTCATTTGAATCTTTATAATTTATTTATATAAATCGTAAGCACTTAATTTTGCTTAGCGAGTGTGTTGGCATAACACCCACATTTTTCTCATTTTCTTTTCTTTTTAGTTTTTATTTTTTTATTTATTATATTTTTTTTGCGCCTTAGCTCAGTGAATAGCGTGGTACACTTAGGCCCTGATCAAAATGATTTTTACATGGAATTTTATTTTATTTTCATTGATTTTTATAGAATTTCGTTAGATTTAATTATATGAGAATTCTAATCAAATAGTATTAATTTTTTTTCATTTTGAACAAAAATTTTCCAACGAAACAAAACGAAATGAAATCCAACGTTAAAAAAGTGGAATTTTGATCGGGCCTCAATAGTTTTGAGCCGATCTTTCTCTTTTTCACAAGGCTTGTTGTGCTCTAGTAAAGCCCGTTATAGCTGTCTTGCTTGACCCAAGCCGGTATGAACACAATCTCGTCTTCCTATTACACTGGCTTCAATCAGTATTCAGTAAAACTATATTTTAGATTCAGTTGGTAAATATATTATACAAAGTAAAGGAATCAAACTTCGTTTTAAAGCGGCTACAACTATTGTCAGTATTTTTACTTCAGTTTCATCACTACCGATAATATTAATTTAATGTTATTTGTTGTTGTCTTGTCGTATTACTGTTTTTGTATTTTGAAAATGTAAGCTACTTTTCTTGCATCTTAATCTGCCTTTAGATTGTTTGGATGTTGTAACATACTTATGCGGACTTAATTGCATTGACGGTATAAATTTTTATTCATTGTACATAAATTAAAATATGTTTGTAGATATTGCAATTATTGAGCATAATAGAAATCAGGCCAACCCGAGTTTCGGTGGAAATATCTGCGGCGAGGCCGAGTTAAGATAAAAATTTAGGTCCAGTATATAAAGAGCAAGATGGATTTAAATTTACAATCATCGGATTGGATATAAACTTCATAAAGAGCTGATCAGATCTATACAAGATTCTAAATCCGGATAAAACATAACTTCTTGCACGCTTAGCATGACGTATTGAATAAATGTCATGAATCTTTTATTTGTACGGTAAGACCAAGTAAATGTCATTTTTTTCTTTTCTTTTTTTTAAAAAAAAAAGGCCTAGTAAGCCTCATTTACGCGTTTTCAACTTTTCCCTAGCCTTTTAATTCACCAACAAAATCTCTGATGAGCACGCTAAATAAAAAATAGTAATAAAGAAACTTCTTCCAGAATTTCAGTATATTATTTCGCATAAAATAGTGTTAGTTCGATTGCACATGGCTAATCACTAGCATTAACAATTGCATGAGCGTTATGAATCGATTTAAAAAGGAATTAGTATCAAATTGAGATATCTCTGTAATCCTACGAGATTCTATGTGATGGGGACAGTTCCGAAACTAAATTAGGATCACATAGAGTGCTATTAAATTACTTTTAAGGGAGATGTTGAAAAATGAGAACATGGTATTTTAATTTTTAAATAAATAATTCTTCAATAATGTCAGAGAATTAGTGCCGACAATTTAATAAATTAAATGATTCACGACGTATTTTTTATCAGAAACTGTTATGTGACCACTGACCATAATGGGAAAGAGACGATCTCGGTCATGGGACCAACCGGCCAAGCCCTAATTTCTCCCCTTTTGCTTCCTCAGTTTTTCTAATGTTCGATTTTCATAATTGTGAAATTGATTTGATGGTTTTTTATTTAAATTTTATTATTTTTTTAAACAAGCGAGTTCTTAGCCCACCACTTACTTTTGCTATCAACGACAAGCAAGCACTTACAATCATTTAGTCACCAGAATCCACCACAACTAATATTAGGACTAGTTTTGTTACGGTGAGTCGCTACTCACCAAAAGATCTGTGAGTCGCGCTCAAAACTTTTATATTTGATTCAAAATGATCGATTCAAATCGTTCAATACGATCTCTATATTGAAATCTCCATGCATATCAAATTTTACATTTTTTTCAAAATTTTTAAGTTTTTTTTAAATTTTAGAAAATCGTTAATCTAATTAGTTCTAAACCATTCAAAAACATTAGTTTTTAAAAATAAAAAAGAATACTTAAAAATTTAAAAAAATTATAAAATTTAGTCTAAATGGAGATTTCAATAAAGAGATCGTATTGGACGGTTTGGATCGGTCATTTTGAACCAGATCTAAGAATTTTGAACATGAATTACAAATCCTCTGATGAGTCGCGACTCACCATAACAAAACTCATATTAGTGTTAGAGTTATGTCCTAGAAGTCAATAATTTAATGACTTAATTATTAGTTTATGTTTTGGATGAGATTTTATCATCTGTTCCTAGGTTTATTATTGACAGATCATTCTGGTTGAGGATCTGAATTGTAGATCTCTGTTGATCATTCTTTAGAATGACAATAATAAATCTAAACGGTCCATAATCTTGATAATTAACAAGGAACATTAATTATCATATAAGATTAGTATGCAAGTTAAGTGATGATTAAGTTCTACTAATCATAGGTAAAGAGTTACCAACTTAATTGCATATGTGTATGTTATGGAACATAGCACAGGACTTGACCCATCGAAATAAACATATGGATTGTGTTATGTGTCATTGTTTATTTCGTTATGATTTTGGTTCTAAGTTTGAGATGTTTATCTTTTCCACATGAGGATAGGTTCAATAAATATCGTCTACCGCTGATTCCCGATAAGGGCTGCTATACGGACTTTATTTATGTTCTCTTGAATTGTGCGGGGAAAAGCTAATCATCAAGAAAATCGTATGTCCCTCATTAATTCACTTAGTGAGTGACGATATCTGTTTGGGCCCCTTGATGGAGATAGATTGTTTGCTAGCAACTGATACAATTATCTCTAGATCAAGAAACGTATAATCTGCAAGAATGACACGTTCTTATCTTGGATTATACGATGATATCGTGGGACATAAGAATCAAAATAGAGAAACATAATTATTCTCTTATGCAGGATTGAAATTTTGTAGCTGTACACTATTTATGCGAATTGGGAATCATAACGTGTTGCTAGATACCGCTTATGATTATTGGAATTAAATAGCGATTTAATTCCATGTCCAACATAGCATAAATCCTCAAAGGGTCACACATAATAAGGTGTTTAACCACACGTGCATTAATTGTTTATTTGCAACAATTGGTTTTGCAAAATATGATAAGTTGATTAATTAATCGTATACCGTTATGGACCGTTATGATTAATTAAGTCAAATAGATCATATCGAAATAATTAAATACATTGACTAATTCCATATTAATTATTAAATAGTTAATAATTAATAATAATCAACACATTTAATAAAATGAGCAAATTGGGCCTTAAATTAATTAGTTAATTTAATGCCAAATGGAAGGTGTAATGAAATGGAAGACTATTGGGCTCAACTTGACTTGAGGCCCAACCCACAAAAGGGGGTAGGTAGGTGCGGCTATAGAGGGGCAATTTTGTCCATCAAAATTTGGATGAGAGTTAGGGTATGAGGTCTATATAAAGGGGTGTTCTTTGGGAGCAAACCCTAGCCTCCACACACCTCTCTCTCTCCTTCTCTCTTTGGCCGCACCTCACAAGAGGGAAAGAAAATTTCAGAATTTTCTATTCCCCTTTCTCTCTTCCACACACCACCTAGCTCATGTGTTGAGCAAACTTTTCCACTAAATTAATTGGAGAATTAACTTGAAGAGGGAAAGCTTTGGAATTAGACACACTTCTCTCAATTACTAGCATAATTGGTTGGAGAAGGTGGTTAATTCCTTAGTGGACTCGAGGCGCACGGCGTGGAGGTTCTTGGAGAGCACGCCACCGACACCAAAGCCGTTGGAACGAGCCTCTTGGTTGCGATACCAAGAGAGGTATACTTCCAACCCTTTTCTCGTGTGTTTGAATAGCTTATGTACTAGATCTCTTTGTGTGTGATGTTCTTGGCTTAATTAACTTGTAATTAGCAAAATAAATGAAAATTACACACTTTCTAACAGTGGTATCAGAGCACATGGTCGTACTTAAGCTATTTTGACACTTAATTAAGAGAAATTGGCTAATTAATGGATTAGTAGAGATGATGCGTTTGTTTGCTGTCTGGAAATGGTATTTTCTGTGTTATTTCGCATTTTGGATGTGATAAGTTCTCTGGAAGATCTTTCCATCTACATGAAAGTTGTAGATCTGTGGATTGTGATTCTTTTGGCATTGGATTCACTTTTGTATGAATTAGTATAGATTTACTGTGAATAAAACGGCGACAGTGTGCAGAACCAGTTTTTGCTTGCACTGTCCTGTTTGAATGGCTTGAAAGATTTATATTTTGAATATAAGTACCAGTGTTCTATGGCTAGAAATAAAGAGGACTTGAAGCTCTTTCTGAGCATGTATAAATTGTTGCATGACTCGGATTAATTTGTGGGTTTTCAAGTATGAAAAAGAAGATCTTGTCAGATCCAGTTTGTTGAGCAAATCGATTGTTCTAATAAACTGTACCAACTGAGAACTCCTTCAAAAATTCTGTTTAAATGGAGTTGTTCTATTTTGCGTTAGGATTCCAGGAAAATTAATTTCATAATTTTTCGTGGACGTTTGGACCTTCAACTAGGTTAAAATATTTCGATCGACAGTCTGTTCCAGTACAGAATTTGTTGATTGTTTAGCATGTAACTTAATATTATTGAACTGAACTTGGTAGTTTTCTTTTCATGAATGGATAGCCTGTAGTCTAAACAAATTTTTCTATGTATATTGTATATATAAAAACTGGATAGAAGGTGGTCTAACAGACCAAATGGTTGAGAGGATAAGCTGAAAATCTCATAACGGTGTTTCGTGCACTTGTAAGAGATTTGTTTTTTTTTTATTCTCCCAGATGGTTTAAGATCTCTTCTTGAAATTTTTACTGGTAATCACAACTTTGATAAGGAGCTTAAGTAATTTATTTGAGAATTTTTGGAGACCGAAAACTGTTGTTTTTGTTGGATTCCATTAGTTACGTTTTTTGGTAAATTACTGTTTTTTTAAGTATTCAAACTAGTTGAAATTAATTAGAAAACTCCTTGTTTGATCTCCTTTCAGTTATGGGATGTTGAAAGAACTTTCTAAATGAATTTAAATAAGTTTGGTTGTTTAAAATTGAGAATTTGTACACGGAATTTACTTATAGCAAACGATACGCAAAGATGCTTGAAAATCGTTAATTGGAAACAAAGTGCTTGTATGTGCTAACTTTGTTTTGTAGGTGGATAGTGGGTTTAGTATGGCTCAAGACTCAATGCCTTGTGGTTGTAAATTGAATGCATGTGTGAATGTTTGTAATGCGGCCTTTGGTGTCATTAATTAATTAATTCGTTGATTAATTTTTTATGTAACTTGTGAGGCTTGCATGCCCCTAAGGATAGGATGGGAATAGGATATTTTCACATGTATTTTTGTTCCTTTATTTTATAGGATTTAGATCCTTATAGAATTTAGTGGGAGGGACAAGGATTAGATTAGTTTTGCTTCATGGAGGATGTGGCGAAACTAATGCAAGCGGGAGCCATACAAACCCACAATAATGAGATGCTTATATGTGATTGCTTGTGATTGCTATGAATTGTCATAGGCTAGGTATGGGTGTATGCTTACATGACCACCAAACAAGTGTCACTTAATTGATAGTCCCAAACAAAACATGATTAAGTTAAATCGCCCTCCTTCTCTCTATCCCCTTCTAACGTGTATGATTGTTCATTGATGCATTCTCGCCGACGCGGGACATCGTGTTCCATCATCCGTGTCGGGGTGTAAATCGGATTTACTAGGAGCAAATAGAGAAAGGTTACTTAACGATGTTTTCTAATCGGATTGGACATCGGGGCAAAGTTTGTGGATGTACATGTGATATTTCACAAACCAAGAATCATATGGAATGATTGGTTAGAGAACCTACTCTATCTAGTTGTTTTTGGTGTCACGCCGACGCTAGCACCATCTCAACGAAAATAGGGATCTTGGAAAACCTACTACATTAGGGACATTAAATAATTGTAGTGGGAGTTTTATTTGTTATAAATAAAACAATTGCATAAACTAAATGACCGTAAATTGATTTTGTTATAGATGTTTAAATTGTTAATTTTGTTGCGATCAATCTTTGAAAATAAACAAACTCGTTTCTAAAAGGTAGTTACTTGAAAGAGTAATACCGATTCCTAAGACACGATCTTAGTGAAGAGAAACTTGAGTATGTCAATTCCCAAAACTTTCCTCAAACTACCCGAACGTAGCATCGCGATGATTGATTGACTTTTGGCGAAAAGTTATTCAATAAAGCGTATGGCTAGTATCCTCATTCAAAATTTCTAGACCTTTGAATTAGAGAATTCATATGGACTAGATTTAACTCGTACGCTCTCATTCGCTTACTCAAGAAAGTGTTCTTGGAGAAAGTAGATATTAACTCCATCATTTATGATTGAGTATAAAGAATATGAGTTGACCAAGAGATTATTCTTTTAAAAGAAATTATATGAATGTTTCATTAGCTTACAAATCGAAAGATTGAAGTGGCTAATTGATGACTAGAGATATTAATCTCCGATATCAAGGATTGTTGATATTGTCATTCGATCTCTTTGGAATTACGAAGGATATAATATTACCTTTATGCACGCTTGTTGATGCAAAAAGGTGATTGGTTAAGTATTCAAGAAATACTTCACCAAGGTATGAGTTGAAATTTCGAGACTCTCATTGATGACCATGTGTCACATGAGATGTTTCATTTGTCGTTTTATGGGAGGCATTTGAAAGGTTGTCCGAAGTACCATGATTGTGACGATTAGAAATATTTTAATCCTAAAGTGTATTTGTCGTTCAAATTATCTCACTATCTCTAATTTACACTAGTAACTTGATACTAGTTCATATGCTCGCATTTAACGAAATGTGTTGGCAATGAAGAATAAGAGAATGTTCGAGAGATATAAAGTAAACTCCGTATAGGAGATGACTTATTCGTTTAAGTCATTACCATTGAATACGTAAAGTTATCTTTATTAAGAGTTTGTTTAGGAATTGAAGGTTGTATACCTTAATCCTAACCTCTCAAAATATCTCCATTTCATATTCAACGATGGATGATTATGTTTTGTAAAAGACAAGATCTTTTATTATGAATTTGTTTATATGATTTCATGCATCTTGATTGAATTTGCTTGAAATAGATAAACAAGTTTTGAATGACAAATAGGATGCGTAAGACTTGACATAAAGTATTTGACTTTCATGTTATATATAACCGCTTAGTCACATACATAAACGAGAACCGCATTATGAGAGTCTACGTAACGTAGAGCTCGAAATTCAATTCGATTTCAAATCGATTGATATGCGAATCATGTTTGTTAAATGACAAAAGCGCCTTTAACCTATGAAGGTTTAAGGACAAGTGAACTAATTAGGACTTATACATATCGATGTATAAAGACCTATAAGTACTTGTGTAATGAAAGGTTATTGATACTTTACTACTTGACCAACGATCATTGTAGATATTAACATATCTATTTGATAAGGTATAAGTATGAACCTTTTGACTAGTTCAAAGGAGTTCAAGAGTGAAGTTTAAAAGACCGTTCAAGAAAAATGGAAGTCTTACAATTAATTGTGGTAAATAAATAAGTAGTTAAGTCATATGATTTGAAATATTATCTAAAGAGTATGAAAGTAGTTTCACAACTCGCTCCATGAGGAATAATATGTCCAAGAATGGAGGTATCGAACAATATTTTGTATAGTTCGATCGGTAATAAATCAAATGGACTTATTCGACTCGTATTAGGGAATTATGTTTGAGGACAATATTGTTTACACTGAATAATGTTCCATCGAAGTCTGTTGAAGAAGATATCTTACGAGATTTTGATCTCTAAGTATAATACTTCTCGAGATTTGGTGTTGAGAAGCTTATTTTAAGTATTGATGACTTGTAAGCTTAAACCAAATAAGACACTGTGAATTTGTAGGATGCTTTATATTAAGGCACTACTTCTACGAATATGATAAGAACAAAGTAGTTGTTGCTAATCATAACGTAATCTTGTAGAATGATATTCTCAAGAAGAAGTAGTGGGAGTAAAGTGAGCATTAAAGGAGTTTATGCATCACTACAAGAAGTACTCTTATAGGAAACTTGTCACTCCATACATGGTACTTAGTGGGAGTTGAGCGGAACTTCATTCACAAGTTGTTTTGAAAGAAGTTTAATAGTACGCTCCTTCCAATGATGACTCAACCATCTCACGAGTTGATGATGTTCGAGAAACTCATGGAATATATGAGGAGTCAAGAACTCGTTCAACAAATCGTTGTAGAAGAAGTTCATGAACCTCAAGTACCAATCCTACAAAAGATCAACGAGAGTTGATTGCCTAAGCCGTTTGGTGCATTGGCTTCACGACATTCTCAAACTTAGCATATGAGAATCCGTTGATGAATAAGAGAAACGATGGAACGATCCGATTCCACATATATGGTTTGAATTCATATGATCTTTAAATAAAATCCATGTATAACAACAAGGTATAGACCTTGGTTGATGTTCATGAAGGAGCAATCCATCAAGAACGTTTTAGATCTTCAAAAGGAAAGATCGACATGGATAACAAATCGACTATGTACAAAGCGCGGCTTCTCGCTTGTAGCTATGTCTAAGTCGATGACTAGTTGACTACGTACAAAGAACAACCTCTTGCTTGTGGCTATGTAAAAGTCAATAAAGATCATTCTAGCAATAGTTGTATTTCATATATATTGATATATGGAAAAACACATAAAACCGCCTTCTTCGTATGAATGAAGGATGATGTTGTGCATTTGACACAAATCGAGGTTTTATGTATTTCTAAAAACATACGCATGCTTCAAGGATCCATAAATGGATTAAAGCAAGTGTTGTGGAGATTGGAATAAAAGTTTTGACAATGAAGTCAAGGAGTTGAACTTCGTCAAAAGTATCTTGTATAAACAAGATATTCAGTGGGAGCATAATTGTATTACTTGTATTGTTCAAGATAACAATTCATTAATTGGGAATAACATTGAGAAAATGAATATTGTCAAGATCTCTTTGAAAAATGCTTTCTCAAATGAGAACTTGGGCGAAATCACCTGATCCTAGGAAACAAATCTATGAAGATAGATTATGATGGATGTCAGATTTGAACAAATATGCATATATTGACGAAGTGTTCTAGAAACACGAAAGTTACACTCCAAGAAAGGATGTCTAACTGTACGTCACATGGCATGACTTGAGTGTTTTAACTCGGTCTATTGCAACTCAATTCAAGAAAGTGCATGAAATAGTTCAAGCATTCTTTCATTATGAGTTTCATTGTGTACGTCATATTTATGCATATGCCCCGATGTGTAGTATCCAAAGGATATGACAAACAGTTGTCAAATGGATACAAGAGAGACACATTAGGACGATAGTCAAGGATATGATCTATAACGATATCACTTGATATCATATGATGGTGATCAAGAATATATATAGGAGAATATATATATATATATGGTCAAACATTTTTTGGATAGGTTCGCGAACACAGCGAACACTCTAGCACGACCTCTACCTTGAGCAGTATACGAGATGCAGTTATGCATCCATACGTGGTGGACGTATGAGTAACTAGCTATAAGCGTATTATTTATTTTGAGGTCCGAGACATGTATATATGTAGATATATGACATTGTTCTCAATTCTTCGTTGGCTAGAAGTCACTACTGATTGACTCTAGGCCAAGTGGGAGATTGTTAGAGTTATGTCCTAGAAGTCAATAATTTAATGACTTAATTATTAGTTTATGTTTTGGATGAGATTTTATCATCTGTTCCTAGGTTTATTATTGACAGATCATTCTGGTTGAGGATCTGAATTGTAGATCTCTGTTGATCATTCTTTAGAATGACAATAATAAATCTAAACGGTCCATAATCTTGATAATTAACAAGGAACATTAATTATCATATAAGATTAGTATGCAAGTTAAGTGATGATTAAGTTCTACTAATCATAGGTAAAGAGTTACCAACTTAATTGCATATGTGTATGTTATGGAACATAGCACAGGACTTGACCCATCGAAATAAACATATGGATTGTGTTATGTGTCATTGTTTATTTTGTTATGATTTTGGTTCTAAGTTTGAGATGTTTATCTTTTCCACATGAGGATAGGTTCAATAAATATCGTCTACCGCTGATTCCCGATAAGGGCTGCTATACGGACTTTATTTATGTTCTCTTGAATTGTGCGGGGAAAAGCTAATCATCAAGAAAACCGTATGTCCCTCATTAATTCACTTAGTGAGTGACGATATCTGTTTGGGCCCCTTGATGGAGATAGATTGTTTGCTAGCAACTGATACAATTATCTCTAGATCAAGAAACGTATAATCTGCAAGAATGACACGTTCCTATCTTGGATTATACGATGATATCGTGCGACATAAGAATCAAAATAGAGAAACATAATTATTCTCTTATGCAGGATTGAAATTTTGTAGCTGTACACTATTTATGCGAATTGGGAATCATAACGTGTTGCTAGATACCGCTTATGATTATTGGAATTAAATAGCGATTTAATTCCATGTCCAACATAGCATAAATCCTCAAAGGGTCACACATAATAAGGTGTTTAACCACACGTGCATTAATTGTTTATTTGCAACAATTGGTTTTGCAAAATATGATAAGTTGATTAATTAATCGTATACCGTTATGGACCGTTATGATTAATTAAGTCAAATAGATCATATCGAAATAATTAAATGCATTGACTAATTCCATATTAATTATTAAATAGTTAATAATTAATAATAATCAACACATTTAATAAAATGAGCAAATTGGGCCTTAAATTAATTAGTTAATTTAATGCCAAATGGAAGGTGTAATGAAATGGAAGACTATTGGGCTCAACTTGACTTGAGGCCCAACCCACAAAAGGAGGTAGGTAGGTGCGGCTATAGAGGGGCAATTTTGTCCATCAAAATTTGGATAAGAGCTAGGGTATGAGGTCTATATAAAGGGGTGTTCTTTGGGAGCAAACCTTAGCCTCCACACACCTCTCTCTCTCCTTCTTTCTTTGGCCGCACCTCACAAGAGGGAAAGAAAATTTCAGAATTTTCTATTCCCCTTTCTCTCTTCCACACACCACCTAGCTCATGTGTTGAGCAAGCTTTTTCACTAAATTAATTGGAGAATTAACTTGAAGAGAGAAAGCTTTGGAATTAGACACACTTCTCTCAATTACTAGCATAATTGGTTGGAGAAGGTGGTTAATTCCTTAGTGGACTCGAGGCGCACGGCGTGGAGGTTATTGGAGAGCACGCCACCGACACCAAAGCCGTTGGAACGAGCCTCTTGGTTGCGATACCAAGAGAGGTATACTTCCAACTCTTTTCTCGTGTGTTTGAATAGCTTATGTACTAGATCTCTTTGTGTGTGATGTTCTTGGCTTAATTAACTTGTAATTAGCAAAATAAATGAAAATTACACACTTTCTAACAATTAGGACATCTAAAACTTTAAATTTATCTAATGGTTTTTAGCGGATCTGAATTTTTTATTTTAAATTTTAATTAACGGCTCAAACGATTCTTATGAATAGAACGATATATAGTTAGTTGTTTTGTCATTTTAATGCTTATCAAATGGTTCATTCAAGGCTGGTCGATAACTTCATAAGTTCATAGGCATGTTTAACCGGTTCAGATCATTTAAGTGTGTTTGGATGAGCCATGAATAAAAAATAAGAATAAGAAATTTCGATATGCGTGCTTATTCAAATTTTTTATTCTTATACTATGGTTTTATTAGTATAAGAATAATGGCCCAATTTTTTTTTTTGTGTTATTTATGTTGCACAAGAATAAGAATAAGCACGCATATCGAAATTTCTTATTCTTATTCCTTATTCTAAGGTTATCCAAACACACCAAATTTATTGTACAGCGAAACACCTCAAATTATATATATAGAGAGAGAGAGATATTATGGTGCATGGCGATGTATTTAAGCCTAAATACATCGTGATTGTTATCCATCAACCGTTTTACAAATTGACAAATCTAATTAAATCAATCCAATCTACATATTGAAATCTCATATAAGCCCAAATTTATATATATATTTTTTACTTTTTTACAAATTTTCTAAAATTTTTCTTTTTTGGTACCAATTAATAATAAGAAAAAATGATAGGTTTTAAAGAATTTGAAAAAATAGTAAAAGAAATTAAAAAATATATAAATTTGGTTTGTAATGAGATTTCAATATGTATATTGGATTGGTTTAGTTGAATTTGTCAATTTGTAAAACTATCGACATATATGATCGCGATGTACAAAAGTCTCAATATATCGCGATGCACCGTAGCATATATATATATATATAGAGGTGGACTAAAGTGCCGTAGATGACAATGCCATAGATATTTTTTTTCCGAGTCATTTTTTGAAGATTCGAAATTCAATCAGTCAATCTAAACCGTTCAAATTGATCACCATATTGAAATACCATTGGAGACCAAATTTTACATTTTTTTTTAATTTTTTGCTATTTATTTTGATATGTTCAAATTGGAGAGTCTAAAATACTCCAATTATAACGTTTTTTAAAAGTATCATAATAAATAGCAGAAAAATTTGAAAAAATGTAAAATTTGGTCTCCAAAGGTATTTTAATATGGTTCGGATTAAGCATTTGAATTTTGAATCTCGAAAAACAACTCTATGGCACGGGACCCTCTTGTGCCATCTATGGCACGTTAGCCATTATCTCTCTCTCTCTCTCTCTCTCTCTCTATATATATATATATATATATATATACATAGGCGAGTTTAAATGAAATGAATGGGGTGCAATGTCACCCATTTTTTTTTCCCAATCAAATGTTATTTTATAAAATTTTATTGTTATATGGATCATTTTTTTATGAAAATCACTATTTGAATCCCCATAAAATTGCAAATGTAACTTCATTGATGACCTCCATGATTAAAAATTCAATTTTTTTACATGACAAATTCATCAAAATTGATAAATAATAATTACATAATCTATATTAATTTAAGTGAACCCCATTCAAATTTTTTCTGGCCTCGCCACTGTATATATATATATATATATATAGGGAGAGAGATAAATGTTGTGGTTCACTGTGATGTATTGGGCTCTATTGTGCACCGCGATCGCGATCTGTTAGATCTGTCATTAGATTCGTCATTAGATTCGCGCCGATGAGGTCGCGAGATGAGAAATGTTCGCGTACTCCTCTTTTTATTTTGTTCCAGTGCTCTCTTCTCTTTACTCGCTTTCTCTTTCTCTCTCTCTCTCTCTCTCTCTCTCAATCAACTCAGACGTAACTGACAACTCCAAATCTCTCTCTTCCCTCTCTTTTCTCCGTGTCTACCACAAATCTCTCATGGAGCAACGATTTCACCTAAGTTTCTGCTAGCCCCAACTTGCCTTCATCGTCGATTACTCGATTTTGCTGTCTAGGATTTCCATCCAAATTCGAAGGTACCTTTCCGTCAATCTCTCTCTTTTTCCCTCTGTGAATTTTCCTCAAGTAGGGATGTTTTTTTAATGAAATTTATGCACAAGGAAAAGAATATGCTGCATTTCAACTTTAATAAAATTGTGGTGGAAATCATGTACGAGAGTTATTGTCTTGGAGCTTTAATTTTCTCCTTTTTTTGTCATATCCAGAACATTATTGCCTTGGACCCTTCTTAAAAATTAAAAAGCCAATTTATTTGCTGTTATCCAATAAACATTCCTAGACAAGCATATCCGTAACAATTGAGAATTGGTTAACCCAATTTGGTGTTATCAAGAACAAGCTTTTAGCATAAGCATATCAGCATGATTGAGAACTTATTTCTTTGTAGCATATCCTGTATGTCCATCTTTTACAGTATGTATTTTTAATTTATAGAATGAGTGAAAGTGAACATGCAGCGGTAGATATTGGCAATGATGTAGCATCAGATATTGGCAATGATGTAGCTACATATGTTAACATTGATGATGCACATATCCAGGTAATTGTCTACCTTTTGTATGTTAAATAAGTAGTTCTTTTTTTATAAAATAATTTGTAACTTTATTTGTCTTTGTTATTGTAACAGATTAATGATCCTTATATAGATTTGGATAGAGTAATTGAAGAGGAGAGCAAAAAGTTAGAAACATTGAGCTTTATGTTGGAAAAGAGTTCAGATCAATTGATGAGGCATACGACTTCTATAATCCCTATGCTTTAGTGAAAGGATTTAGCATCCGCTGGGATAAAAAAGGTAAATCTAAGAAAGGAATCACTCATTTGAACATTGTTTGCTCTAAACATGGGTTGTCTAAAAGGCAAAAAGATGTGGGGAAAATAGTGGGTTGTTCAAACAAGGAGAAAACTCCTGAAAAGGTGAGGCCATCAACTAGAACAGGGTGTAAGGCTTATATGAGAGCCAAGTTGGTAAATGGAGCTATTTGGCAAGTTACAGTGTTTAAAGATGAGCATAACCATCCTCTAGCCTCAAATTCACCATCTAAGAATAGAGATCTTAGGTCTCAGAGATCTTTAACAATGGAAGACAGAGAGACAATTCGAAATTTGAATGATCAAAATGTAGGACCTTCAAAGATACTGGAGTATTTATCTAATTGCTTCATGGTTGTTTTCAATTGTTGTTTCAACTCTTCGAATTCTTGATTTATAGGCCTAAAGCTCAACTTATCACACCATCCTACAAAGTAATCACATTTATCACATAAGCAATAAGCTCGACCCTTATTAGGTCCTCTGCCGGTAATTCTGACAACAAGTTGCATGTTCCCGCATCTTATGCAATAAGGAGTTGCTCCACTAGTGTTGCATCCATGATGAGTGCTACTTGATGTACTCATTTGATATCCTATAAAGGAAAATTAAGCTTTAGTTGATGTCATATGCAACAATTGAGGTGAGGCTCTATATCGTCAATTAATACTGGTTCCAGATACATCCATCAACATAACCAGTGTGATAAGAATAATAAATGGTGCAAGCAAAAAAATAAAAATACTGATACATGATAGCTGAGATAATTTCATGCCAAAATAACATAATTTATTTTGATTTGAAGATATTCTGGTCTGACACCTAAAAAACTGATCTGACTCACGCTTTCAACTTTGAAAAAAAAAAATACTAGTAACGCAATTTGGACAAAGATGCCTGAATAAATACTTTAATTTGAGACTTTTGGAGGTGAAACACGAGAATCTTTCATATAGTTGTATTCTCCAAAAAAATAAAAAAATAAAAAAATACAATACACAATTCTTATATAAAAATCAGAGAGCTGAGGTAAAGTTTTATCAACCTTATATAAACCAAAGAAAAATTAAATTAAAAGAGAAAAAAGTACCCAAAAGACTGAGAACGAGCACCAGGCTTTGGCTTTGACAGATCTAGAGTTTGGCTTCAGTCGACGAGTGAGAGGCAATAAAAGGAGGGTTTCGTACTCTCTTCGGCTGATCTAGGAATTTGCTTCCAATGGCGATTTAGAAGCACGAGAAGAGGGTTTCGATCTATCCCCGACGAATCTAGGGTTTTTTTTTTGTCGAAAAACAATTGAGAGAGATGTTTTCGTACTGCCTTGAACGAGAGGGATAGGCTTTCTGGTGGAGAAAAAAAAGTTAAGAGAGAGAGAGCGAGCAGTTGCTATATGAGTTGAGAGAGAGAGAGTATGTTGTTTCATCTGAGTTGAGTTGAGAGAGAGAGAGAGAGTAAAGAGAAGAGATCGCTGGAACAAAATAAAAAGAGGAGCACGCGAACCTTTCTCATCTCGCGACCTCATCGGCGCGAATCCAAAGACAGATCTGACGGATCGCGATCGCAGTGCACAATAGGTCCAATACATCACAGTGCACCATAACATTTCTCTCTCTATATATTTATATATATAGAGGAATGATTCAATCAAAGCATTTTGACCGGAGTCCCGGTGTAAGTTTCAATTTTGAAAGTTCAAATTACCGATCCAAACCGTCAAATATGATCTCCATATTGAAATCTCCTTGCCGACCAATTTTTTTATTTTTTGAAATTTTTAAGTACTTTTTCGGATTTTAAAAAAACAGCAATTTTTGTAGGGTTAAAAACAAATTAGATTAACGATTTTTGAAAATCCGAAAAAAAAATTAAAAATTTAGAAAAAAATGAAAAATTTGGTCGGTAAGGAGATTTCAATATGGAGATCATATTTGACGGTTTGGATCGATCATTTGAATTTTCAAAATTGAAATCTAACGAGGTTTAACCGGTACTCCTGTCAAAATGCTGTGATTGAAAGCTTTCTCTCTCTCTCTCTCTCTCTATATATATATATATATATATATATATAGAGAGAGAGAGAGAGAGAGAATGGCTAACGCGCCATCGATGGCACGGAGGGTCCCGTGCCATCAAGTCATTTTTCGAGATCCAAAATTCAAACGGTCAATCCAAACCGTTCAAGTTGTTCTCCATATTGAAATATCTTTGGAGACCAAATTTTATATTTTTTCAATTTTTTTTGCTATTTATTATGATATTTTTAAAAACATCCTGATTAGAGTATTTCAGGCCCTCTAATTTGAAAATATCATAATAAATAGCAAAAAAATTCGAAAAAATGTAAAATTTGGTTTCCAAAGGTATTTCAATATTCTGATCAACTTGAACGGTTTGGATCGACCATTTGACTTTTGAATTTCGAAAAACGAGCCGATAAAAAATTGATGACACGTGCCATCGATGGCGCGTAAATTATCAAATCTAATTTAACCAATCCAATCTATATATATAAATCTCATAGTAAACAAAATTTTACAATATTTGGAATTTTTTTACTATTTATTTCGAATTTTTTAAAACTTGTCATTTTTTGCTATAAATACACTAATTTGTAAGCTAAAAATGGCAAGTATTAAAAAATAAAAAAATAGTAAAAAAATTGAAAAAATTATAAAATTTTGTTTTCTATGAGATTTCAATATATATATTGGATTGTGTGGTCCCAAAGAAGGCGGCTTAAATAAGGTTTAGCGGAAGCAATTAAGGTTTTAGACCGGTTTGGTATCAACTACCCTAATACAATTTAATTGGTGCCCAATACAAGCAAGCACACAAGCAATTCAAGTATAGCAAGATAAACAAAGAGAAAGATAGAGAAATTGAACACGCGATGTGATTACGGAGTTCCGACCCGCTAGAAGAAGCTAGCCTTAGTCGTACGTCTCCGGGAGTTTCGCTACCACGAAAGGGCGCGCTCCGTTCAATTCCAACAAGAACGGGTCTACAACTTCGAACCGAATCACCTCGTCACAACGACACTCGAGGTGGATCGGCCTAACTCAAATGGCATAACGGCCTCAAAGGAGAAGAGCTCTCAACCTGTTCCAACCTACACCTAACGACAATGTCGGGGCGGTGGTGTTTGAGTCTACTAAATCTCTCAAAATGGTTTATCTATGAAAAGCTCAAGTGGGAGAGTATCCCTGTGCTCAAAGGCTCTATTCTGGTCAAATTTTGCAAGGCAAAGCTCTCTCTTTCGTTAGTTGGAGAGAGACACAAAGGGTGGATATAAATAGAGCTGTTCAAGGGCTGTAAAACAACTCAATTTGTTGTTGTGCGTTACACAACGCAATATTGCGTTACACGACCCACAGATAGCCGTTATAATAAAACAAAAACAAACTATCCGTTGGCAGTGCGTTACACGACCCAATATTGCGATGTACGACGCACTGGACGACCGTTATAATAAAACAAAACGGATAAACTAGCCGTTTGAGTTGTCAGACGCGTTACACGACGCGGACCACCCGTTGTGCAACGCAACCATTAAATGATCAGAATTTTGCTTCAAAACGAGTGAAAAAGGCCAGAGAAAAAACAAAGGAAGGTTGTACAACGCTTCAGTGCGTTATACAACGTTCTGGTTTGATTTGAGAAAATTGCGTTGCACGACGTGTAAAATGCATTGTATGATGCAGCTAGTGCGTTACACGACACTCTGTTGCGTGGTGTAACGCACTGGGTCTGTGAAAGGAGAAAAACTGCACAATACTGGTGCGTTGTACAACACAATATTGCGTTACACAACGCACTGGTTTTGAGACAGAAAAATCTGCACAAAAACTGGTGCGTTGTACAACACAATATTGCGTTACACAACGCACTGGTGCGTTGTATAACCCACCGTTGCGTTACACGACGCACTGGTCCAGAGATTTAGAGAAATACTGAGTTCTTGAGCTTTTCTGCTAACTAGACCATTTCAAGGATAAACAAGGACTAAAGTATACCTTCTATCCTAGTCTAAGCTAGCCTATAAGCTCTCTAAAGACTTGATCTTGATCTTGCACATAGCTTTTATCCAAGTTTTCAAACTTTACACCTTCTCCCTATAAAACTTAAAGAAGATTGTTAAATGCCAAATGATATTGTTTTGTAATCGACAAACCTAGAGACGTTTAGAACAACAGATTGGTTAATTTAGATTTGTCAATTTTCAAAATCACCGATCAAACGGTCATGGTGCACGGAGCGCTCTATGCATCATGGTTCACAATAGATTTACTCTATATATATATTCGTGAGTAGCGCTCAAAACTCTTGAATCTAGTTCAAGATGATTGATCCAAACCTTCTAATACGATCTCCCTATTAGAATCTCTATGTAGTCCAAATTTTTTTTTCGAAATTTTTAAACAATTTTTTTGAAATTTAAGAAAATCGTTAATCTAACTAGTTCTGAACCGTTAAAAAAAAGTTTTAAAAAATCTGAAAAAATATATAAAAAATTTAAAAAATTATAAAGTTTATTATGTATGGATATTTCAATAGGTAGATCGGATTAGACGGTTTGAATCGGTCATTTCTAATCAAATCTAAGAGTTTTTTGGCGCGACTCACCATATAAGAAAAATTCTTCATGACTACATTTTCTGAACAGTGGTAAAACGTGAAGCGTCAGTCTGATTAGAGTGGCTTTGATTAAAACCTTTTGATTATGATTTTTCCGAAAGTGACTGCCAATAAACAAATTCTCGAGAGAAATTATCAGAGGCTTAAAAAAAGACTCGGAGGTCCAAAATGTAGTAGTATGCTCCAGCGTGAAGGATAATTTGCAACGACGGTGATGGAAGGACATATATATAAAATGTATCTTGAATTTCAAAGACTCGGAATAGGACATATAAAATGGTATTATGTTGATTATTAATTTGACTGGGGAGATAATATTGTGTTGTGTTTTGATAAATAAATTTTAAATTTTTAATAGTCATTCAGCCGAACTAGCAATTATTCTTCGTTTATTTAAACATGTTCGCAAAAGTAGCGGCAAGTTAATGAAATATACAAATAATTTTATAGAAAATAAAATAATTTCGTAAATAATTTTTACGTCTTAATTTTATAGAATGTTTTAGATAATATGCAGTCGAATTAGAAAACTGCTGAACTAACATTTTGGATTGTGGATGGAAAAATTAACGGGAATTGCTTTCTATCATCCCATGGATTCTATCATCACCATCATCTTCAAATCTTCATTAATAAGAAAGTTTAGGGGATGATGGAATCATCCTCTTTTTTTTTTTTTAAGAATAATTACTCCAATGTACTCTCTGGCCAAGACTTAGAGTATAATAATTCGTTCGTAAAATGCTTAGAGTTTACGAACATTTTCTAGCCTACTCTCTGGCTAGAAAATCAAAGATATATCATTGTATAAGTCTTGGCATTAATCACGAAAAGTCCAGCCTACTCTCTGGCCAAGAATTTCATAATTCAGAAATCAAACTATACGCCACGAACATCCTCTATGTACTGTTGAAGTTAATATGCTATATATGTAACTGTTGAAGTTAATATATATAACTGTTGAAGTTAATATATATAATTGTTGAAGTTATATGCGTAACTGTTGAAATTATATATGTAGCTGTTGAAGTTATATATGTAACTGTTGAAGTTAATATATATAACTGTTGAAGTTAATATATATAAATGTTGAAGTTATATATGTAGCTGTTGAAGTTATATATGTAACTGTTGTATATTATGTTATATATGTAATTGTTGAATTTGGCATATTTAAATGTTGAAGGTAATATTTGAAGTGGGCATATTTAAATTGTTGAAGTTGACATATATATTAACTTCAACCGTTACGGTATTAACTTTAACATTTAAATATGTTAACCTCGACAGTTAGAATCAATATATAGTGTGTGTGTGAGAGGGGATGGGGAGGGGGGAGCGTACGCAGGAGGGGTGGGAGGGAGGACGAGCGTACGCGGCAGGTAGGGAAACAGAACGATTTTCAGAAATAGAAAACGCGTAGAGCCAAAAATAGAAAAAACGTATGGGAATGATGGGATGATGAATATCAGAGATGATCCTTATCACCCCGAAAATTAACAACTCAATTATATTCATCGCTATTCAGTAGTATGAGATTTGACTAGTTGAGTCAAACTTGAGTGCGTTTAAAAAAAAAATCAGAAACTTGAATCTAAAAATATTCCCGATATGAGCTTTTATCTTTGATATATGAAGAAATTAATATATATAAATTGCAGTTAGAAATTAAGATCAAGAACATTATTTCAAATTATTCACTTCTCGATGTCTTTTAGTATATTAATTTTTACTACATGACTCTGCAGCTCTTGATCTAGTGGCAAAAGACAATGAACTTCGACTCCTTGAGTGATGAGTGAAAGGTTGCAGGTTCGAAACCTGACTCGAAGATCATTCATAGATATTTAATTTAAAAATAAGTTGGGTGGCTTATAACTCTAATTTATCTTAAGGTGCGTTTGGATCGTTGGAAGAAAGAAGAAGAAGAAAAAAAAATTATAAACAATCTAAACTCTTCACAAAGTTACACACTTTTCAATACTTCTTTCCACTTATTTCTTTCTTTCCTTCTTCCCACACCTATCCAAACGGAGCATTTTTTTTAATGGTTAGATTTCAGAAAATACAAGCGCCCGCATAATTAACCAAACAACTATCTTTTGGAATTAGAATGTAGAATTGAATGGGTGACGATGATTTACCTTTGTCATTCACAAGATAGTCATTTTGTAGCCTGGTTTTGAACTCTATTTATTTATACACTCAAAATCAATTTTGCCCTTTTCCTTTTGTTTTTGTTTCCTTTTTGTTTGTTATGTCTTTCCAATAGAACCGTGACATCCCCAACATGATTCACGGGAGAAAAGAAAAAGAGCAACGCGCTTGATACCGCTCCATTTCCCAAAACTGGAAATTTCCCGTCCTAAATAAAACCGCAATCCAGATATAGTTTTATGTTTCAAACTGGAGAGTAATGCTGGCTTTATCACATGGCCGACCTCGTGGAGCGCAGTACACGTGGACCATGAACCAGTAAACAAAAAAATGGGCCCCCCTTACGGCAGGCGCCCTCTCTGAAATTTGACTAGGCTTGGTGTATCATTGACTCTAGTCGGTCCAACAAAGGAAACATCTCAGAATATTCAATTTTCTCTCTACTGTTTAATTAAATTAAAAGTTAATTAAAACACTCCCATATAAAGTAAAACTTAAAAAGAACTGTTGCAAGTTGCAACTTACATGAGAACCCAATGCAACTATGCAAGTATGAAACTCAGCTAAGTTCCTTTTTCCCTTGTTTTTTTTATGCGATTTATAAAATAGGGTTCATACTTTATCGACGCGAGTTATTCATTTTGCTCCGTTTGGATAGGTGTGGGAAAAAAGTAAGAAGGGAAGAAGTGAAAAGAAGTATTGGAAAGTGTGTAATTTTGTGAAGAATTTGAATTGTTTATAATTTTTTTCTTCCTTCTTCCTATATCCAAACGCACCCTTTACTTAAATTTGTTCTGCAAGTGACATGTTTTTCCAGTTGGAATTAGTCGTTATCGTTCGTAATATCTAATTATATGCATTTCTTTTTATGAGTTATCAATTTATCATTCTTTTTAAACATTTTTCTCTATTTATTGTGTTATAACTAACCAAATGCGTAAGGTGCTATATTTTTTAGGCTCCGTTTGGATGCGTTGAGAATAAGGTAGGAAGAAGGAAGAAGAGAATAAATTTATTGGGAATGGGTAAATTTATTGGGAAGTGTGTAACTTTTATGAAGAATTTGGATGGTTAGAAATAAATTTATTGGTAAAAAGTGGTTATTCCTTATTCCTTATTCCGGGAAGAAGTCATCCAAACGGAGCCTTATATATAAAGATAATCCTAGATGGGTAGTTTGACCCTATGAACAGTGACATTTTGTAATTTTCAGAGAATTATCTAGGCCATTGATTTCAGATGGACGGATGGATCTTCTTCCAGAATGAGTTCGATGGTGTCATTTCATCATTTGAAATGAAAAAAAAAAACATTTGACTTTAACTATAAATACTTCGAAATGCCGGTAGGAAATCAACAATCCGACTCTGCTGTTGCGCGACACAGCGTGTAGCGCACTACGAGCCGTCTGATCTTGATCGGACGGTTCACTTTTTACGGGCCTATCAATCTAGGTTACATGCACGGGGCTCCCTTGTCCATTGGATCTTAATCAGACGGCCAGCGTACCGCGCGACACGCTGTGTCGCGCGGCAGCGGATCTGAATTTGAAAATCAACAACAAACATACGAAGAGCATATTTTATTGACCAAACCAAAAATAAAATAAAACGAAATGAAAATAAAATGCAAGCTTTTCAATTTAGATACGAGGGACCACTATCGTTGCAAAAATTTACGTCACCTTTTTAAAATCATCATCTACCTCATGTCCTTGTTTAACAACAGGTGTCAAAGCATGCAAATGCCGCACCCAACTGCATCACGATCTTCGCAGTTCTAATTTTTTTTTTCACATATACAATTTATATACAAGTAATTCAATTTTCACAAATAATTCAATTTATATATTAGTAATTTGTTAAATCTCACACTCTCACAGCTCATAGTTTAAAACCAAACGCAAAATGATGGAATGAATTAATAAATTAGAAATCTTACAAATTTACAAAAAAAAAAAATCAAACATTTTGCAATTACAAAATGGGACGGAGATGCTCTAAAAAAAATATACTAACTCAAATATCCAAAATTCTAATTATTTACCGTTAAAATATGTACAGAATTTTGTTGCGCAACTACCAAAGCAATATTATTAATGCATTATGGATAATATATCCCAAAACTTTTTTCTATCGATCCCATATACTTCAATTTAGCAATTTAATTAAAAAGCATGCTACAATGATTGTACCTAGCAACCTTATTATTGCATCACGAAACTATATTGATATTATTATCTATCCGTGAAGTCCCATTCAAATATCCCAATTTTATAATACTTACTTAAAAATATTTAATGCGATTAAAATCCGGCTCAAATCTAATACTTCTATCTTAAGCCGGACACCTCAAGTTGATAATAACATCGCCATGCTGTCAGATTAGCGGTGGAGTATTTGGGGGCTAATAACATGGCCTCATAATTGTCCAACCGTATTGATTGGGACACACTTCTGGGGCGAAGAAGCAAAATCTCCTCACTACTCTCTCAAGACCAGAGACTACCAATCAGCAAACAGCGAGTCTTCCCCCCTGGCCCCTGCAACAACAACCCATATTCCATGCGGTCTCATTTAATTCACTGGGTCCCACTGTCACTAATACAGTAGTATTAATTAGGTGGACTTGGAGCAACAGAAAGTTGACTTTAGACCCCACATGTCAGAAGTAAACTAAATTATCACATGACATGCTCTGTGTGCAAATTGTGAAACGAGCTGAGAAAAATTATATGACATTAACACAGGAATAAATTACGACTTTCTACTAATAACACGTGGATATTCCAATAGACAATAGTTGTTATCTCTCTGTAATACAACGTAAAATTGAAAAGTGCGCGAAGACTTGTCGGAAATAAAGTTGCCAAAAGGAAAATAGAAAAAATGAGAAATGCATTAAATGATTAAAAAAGAAAGTATCAGTAGACTAGTAGCAGACGGCGACGAAGAGAAGAAAAGAAAACTAATAAAAAGAAGCAAAATAATAATAAAAGATAATTAATCTCAGATACAGGAGAAGGGGAGAGAGAGAGAGAGAGAGAGCTCGTTTTTCTCCTACAATCCTTTCACTATTCTCAAATTCGTTCTCTCTTCCCTTCTACTTCTCCTTCTCCTTCTCCGTCTCCATCTCCATTTCCAAGCATGTGAAAGGTGCTCGAAAGTGGGGTTTCTCTTCACGACTTGTACAACTTCTCTTCAACACTATCCGCACTACAAACAAATTTGACCAGAGATCTTCGCTTGAACTGTGAGCCGTCGTTAATGGCGGCTCGGCACAGAAGCTTCATCACCAGAGCACTCGTTGTACTCTCCGTACTTTTCTTCTTCCTAATCTGGACTTCCTTGTCAGCCTCAGATCCACGTGGCGTCGAGAGAAGAGCACTTCTCAAGTTCAAGACCTCCGTCTCCGACCCTACTGGCATCCTCCAGTCGTGGTCCCCAGCTGCCGGGGACCATTGCTCGTGGCTGTTTGTGTCGTGTGACTCGAGATCTAGAGTTACATCGCTCAACATATCTCTCTCCTGCTCTGAATTGGGATCGTCCGATGGCATTTGTGGAGATCCAAGACGAAAACTGGATGGAAGTCTGAATTCGGTGCTTGGAGATCTGTCGGAGCTTGAAACCCTCTTCTTGCCTTCTCACGGATTTTATGGTGAGATTCCTATTGAGATCTGGAAGCTAGAGAAATTGGTATCGATCAATCTCAGTGAGAATTCTTTAAACGGGACTTTACCTGGTATTTTCCCACCCAATTTACGAGTTCTTAATTTGGCGGGGAATTTGATTGGAGGAGAAATACCAGCTTCAATCTCTGCTTGTTATGGCATGCGAACCTTGGATCTCTCTAGGAACAGGTTTTATGGTAACATTCCTGTAAGTCTAGGAAATTGTACAGGGCTTCGTGTTTTGTTGTTATCTTCAAATTTACTGGACGGATCTATTCCGTTGGAATTTGGTAGATTAACAAATCTTCAGGTCTTGGATGTGTCGAGAAACAGCCTTAGTGGGCTTATACCGACCCAGCTTGGTAGTTGTGGAGAATTATCTGTTCTTATAATTACAAATCCATTTGACCCAGTTGTGGAGACAGATTCAGCTGATGAATTCAATGCATTTGAGGGTGGTATTCCAGAAAATATTACCATGCTACCAAAGTTGAGGGTTTTTTGGGCGCCAAGAGCAACACTTGAGGGGCAGATACCAAGAAACTGGGGCAATTGTGAGAGATTGGAGATGGTTAATTTGGGTCAAAATTTGTTAACCGGAGACATCCCTGCCGCACTTTCAGAGTGCAATCACCTTCATTTCCTAAATTTGAGCTCAAACAAATTAACTGGTCAAGTTTCTTCAGATTTGCCAGTGAGTTGCATGGATGTGTTTGATGTAAGTGAGAATAAATTATCAGGCCCCATACCAAATTTTGCTAAGAGAACTTGTGCAACTTCATTTGACTTAACTAATAATGATTTTGTGGGAACTTATTATAATCTTTTTCTGAGTGAAGCTCGGAAAAGATTTCTTTTTAGTAGCCCGGACCTGGGATTTGTATACCACAATTTTGGGCATAATAGTTTCACGGGTTCTCTCGTGAATTTGCCGATTTCTGTTGAAAAAGATGGAAACCAGACTGTTTATACATTCATTGCCGATAGAAACAATATTACCGGGACGTTAGATGCAATTCTGTTGGAAAAGTGTGGTATTTTCAAAGGGCTAATTTTGAATTTACAAGAAAATAAGATTTCTGGTGGGTTATCAAATAAAATTTGCTCAAGATGCCAATCTCTTTTGGTTTTGAGTTTATCGCATAATCATATTTCTGGTATAATCCCACAGAATCTTGGTTCATTGGATAATCTGCTTACGCTGGATCTCAGTCACAACTGGCTTAAGGGTCAGATACCAGAAAGTGTAAATCAGCTGCATAACTTGAAATATCTCTCTTTTTCCAATAACAACCTAACTGGAGCAGTCCCTTTTGGGTTTGATCAGTTGAAATCCCTCGAGGTGCTGGATCTGTCCTCAAATTCTCTATCCGGTGCAATCCCTACTGGCCTGTCTAACCTTAAAAATCTTACTACACTTCTCTTCAATAGCAACAATCTCTCGGGAAACATTCCTGGAAATTTTGTTTTTCGTATACTTAATGTTTCATTCAACAATTTAACGGGCTCACTCCCTTCAAATTCTTCTGCTATGAGCTGTAATAGTTTTCAAGGAAATCCTTCTCTCCAACCATGCAAGCCCATCTCCCTCTCTGTTCCATCCTCTGATGTTTCCCAAGCAAATGTTGATTCCCCTCCAGAAAGCTCTCCTACTGGAGGCAGTGGTGGTGGTTTCAGTTCTATTGAGATTGCCTCCATTACTTCTGCCTCGGCTATTGTTTCTGTTTTGTTGGCTCTTATCATACTGTACATATACACACGAAAATGTTTATCTAGGCCATCACGGGAATCCCATAGAAGGAGAGAGGTAACCCCTTTTGTGGACATTGGTGTACCAATTACATATGAATGTGTAGTTCGTTCTACTGGCAATTTCAATGCTAGTAATTGCATAGGAAGTGGAGGTTTTGGTGCAACTTACAAAGCTGAAATTGCACCAGGGGTTTTAGTTGCAATAAAACGACTTGCAGTTGGCAGATTTCAGGGAGCGCAGCAGTTTCAGGCTGAGGTGAAAACACTTGGCCGATGTCAACACCCTAATTTGGTAACCCTGATAGGGTACCATTTGGGTGACTCAGAGATGTTTCTGATATATAATTATCTTCCTGGGGGTAATTTAGAGAGGTTCATACAGGAGAGGTGTAAGAGGCCAATTGATTGGAGGATGCTTCATAAAATCGCACTTGATGTAGCTCAAGCCCTTGCCTTTTTGCATGACAGTTGTGTACCACGTATTCTACACCGGGATGTAAAGCCAAGTAATATATTATTGGATACTGATTTCAATGCATATTTATCAGATTTTGGTCTGGCAAGGCTCCTTGGTAACTCTGAAACCCATGCAACCACTGGTGTGGCTGGCACATTTGGGTATGTCGCACCAGAGTATGCCATGACATGTCGAGTTTCTGACAAGGCAGATGTATATAGTTACGGGGTGGTTTTATTGGAATTAATCTCTAACAAGAAAGCACTGGACCCATCGTTTTCACCGTATGGCAATGGGTTTAATATAGTTGCGTGGGCTTGTATGTTGTTGCAAAAAGGGCGTGCGAAAGAGTTCTTTGTGGAGGGGTTATGGGATGTGGCCCCACATGATGATTTGGTAGAGATATTGCACTTGGGTATTAAGTGCACTGTTGATTCACTGTCCACTAGGCCAACCATGAAGCATGTTGTCAGACGGTTGAGGGAATTGCGGCCTCCATCTTTCTAGGAAGAAAAGGACACCATTGACTTGATGAAGAATTGATCCATATTCAAATGGTATGTGATTGGGGATGTATATAATTTAAAAATTGTTTAGTATGTGCTTTGCTTGGTTATTTTTTCTGTTTTTCCTAATTATATTATTTCAGGTGATAACATTCTATAAATTAATTGGATTGTTTCATTTTTTAAATCTATTAATTGCAGGTGCTGTGGTGTAATGGCATTGGCTCGGGATCCAAAATGATGGCAGTCCAATCAATCCAACCATTAATGTCTCTTGTGAAAAAAATCTTTGATCAGGTTGGTTCGAATAATTGTTTCTTACCAAATTAGTAATTTGATAAATTATTAAATTACATTACCCTGTTACTATAATTTAGAAAAAACCTGAGTTTACTGAAAGCTTATATTCTCTTCTTTAATTTAAATATGAAATATTTGTCGAATGTAGGTCTGGAGGTTACCCGCAGACCCCTACAGTGTCAAGAGTCCCTGAATAACAGTGTCAAGAGTCAAGACAGTACTGCCATTCAGCGCGGCAATTGAGTGCGGCTAAAATAAAATTTGGGGATGCATTTATGAAAATCAGGTCAGTTATTGTGTCTCGGCTCAGAGATTATTCTCACAATCGTGAATCTTCTTTTTATGCATCTCTCTTTGTTAACGTTGCATGCTTTACTTCCAGAGCATGAAAATGAAGGTATCATCTGAGGATTGGCTTTATCTGCTGCTGAACTGATATGGCCATGGAGTGCTGGTTGAATTCAAAATCAGTCTTTAACTTTACTTTGGCGTTGGCGATTTGATAGTATTTATATACATCCACCTTTCATTCTTCGAATATTGCAGTGTGCCACCACTCTCCATGTTTGTCGTCATTACAGAGAAAACTTTTAAAAATGTTTGTTTCTATTTTTTATTCTTGCATGAACTGTTTGATATAATTGCGATGACAATTAAAACTGTGACGCGCAAACTCAACACTGGATTCCGATTGCATGTGCACAGCTGAATGTGGCTTTCAATAATGCCTTTCCTGAAATTCCTACGATATCTGGGAAATTCGAACCCAACCTGTTCTGTGTCACTCTATGCAACTAATTCTTAATTAATATATAATAAGAGTAATGCTAGAATCAAACATATAGGATGTCAAACACGATCCAAACGTCGACCATTAGAATTTCAAACAAGTCAATCCAAATCGCTCAATATGATCTATATATTATAATATCCTTGAAATCAAATTTTATATTTTTCCAAACTTTCTAATTATTTTTTTTCGAATTTTCAAAATTGGAGGTTCGTAACTTTTTAGATTGAGCATATTACAAATTTACAAAAAAATAGTACAAAAATTTGAAAAAATATAAAATTTGATTTTCACTGAGATTTTATAACGTAGAACAATTTGAGCGGTTTGGATCAGCCATTTTAATCTTAAAAATTAAAATTTCATCGTGTTGGACAAGTGTATGTGTCATATATGTTTGACACTAGCCACTCCCATATAATAAATCTAACAAATTACAATTAACGGGTATAAAATTAAGATTGTGTCTAACTCATTATAAGTGGATAGATAGGTTCGGGTCGAAACGAAAATTAACAGACCAAAACTGATTATAATTGTTTTATAATCTATTCCGCGGTTTCCGCCTGGTATCGAAGTTGGAAACCCACAAAATCCAAAAGAGGCTTGCAGTCCAAACAACATAGGCAATTCTAAAATAGATAGATGCCTTGAAACCTGTTTCAATATCTAATTCTCTGAAGCATATAATATAAATAATATATATCCCACTATTTTCTTTGTTCAATGAGGTTTAATTGGTACGAGACATGATTTTCTTTGTATCGCCCAAGTTGTTCCCTCAATAAACATTGAAGGTTCAGAAACAAAGAAAACGACTGAAATGCACACAGAGAGAACGTTATTTAAATGAAGAACACAGCAAATCAGAGGCACAAACTCATCTCCTATAATCATATAGAGTTACACTACGATTTTTAGCAAAACAGAGGCACATTCCTCTTCCTAGACTCATACATTGTTACCAGAGAACACAAATGAAAGTTCAACCCGGTTCTTTATGAAAGAAAAAGGGATAACAAAATGAACACATCCATTTAACAGCTAGTGAATCATCCAGAAATCCAGAAAATAAAGAGATCAATGCTTTTTGGCCATCAGGTAATTCCTAGATAAAAGCCACGGTGCTCATATGGACATAAGTTCACCAAAGTTGCGCATGAAGAATATGGATCCAACAAACAACCCAGCAGCTCTCAGCAGTTTCTGCAATAAAATTGCAAATTAAACATAAGAATCTTGCTATTACTAGAGACAACCATAGATTGATTTTAACAGAGCTACAGTGATTTACAAATGCATCGATCTTATCTTAGAAAATAAAAACATAGCAACACAGCCAACTAACTGATTGACATAATACTATCAATTTGACTCTCAAAATTTGATATACATGAGATGAAATGCATCAACAATTCAACATATATGGAAGCATATACCAACAGATATAAATTGTCCAAGTCCAAGGATGTCATTGATGGTGCCAAATGAACCTTAACTGGGATGCTTACAAATTGATATACATTAGCTGTTTCCTAACTTCAAAAACTGAACCAAAATTAGTGACAAAAGAGACATCGCAAATCAAAAGGAAATTGATTATTTAGAGGAGATCTGGCCCTCCTGCCCAACTCATCTATTATAGAGAAACAACGACCAAGTGTCTAACGGCACCATGTGATTCGGTTGCACCTAGGAAAAAAGATCTGGTGCACCTGCACCAACAGAACCCTTTTTTTCCATTGTTGTTTTGTACTTTCTATTATTACACATATCCTTATCTGAAGACAATTTTACATAGCCACAGAAAAGCAACAACTATTATCATACTGTAACCGAGCAATACAAACAGAAGCACTACTCAAGCACACCAATACCGCCAAGAACTTAGAATAATCATTTCTAAGCCAATTATGTGTGTAGAAGGAGAAACGAACAGAACAGACTACAAGAACATTCAATCAAGATGACTTTCTCATATCCAAACCCTAGCGGATCATCCAATTTGTTTAAATTAAGTGCAAGAAACCTCTTTATTCTAACCCACAACCTATTGATCCGCTATATGCAACTCGTAGAAGATAGTACTAAAATCGAGACAAGGAGATAATTGTTAGATCGATAGAGAGAGGTACCGAGTTAACAGCCCACTGCTGCTCGTCGTTGACCTGAGAGTTCCATAATTCCTTCAGCTTATCGATCGAGCTCGTTTCTTTCGCCATTTCTTCTCTTGGTTCTCTAGGGTTTTGTTAGGGTTTGACGCTTTTCCTCTTCGGCAAGTTATAAGTACGACTGCGAGAAAAGCGGCGATGAAATTAATCGACTGATGGAATAGAGGAAATTATTAATTCGCATTAATCACGAGAATGCCACTGGGCTTGTTTTATATATTGGGCTCTGATGTTATTTATTAATATTGGGCCTTCTATATTGTTATCTATGTCATCACTGCAAAATTAGTTGCATATTCCTCTAATTGTTTCTAATTAGTAATGTACTCCTCAATACTCTAAGATTAGATATATACCCCTCAAATCTTATTATATATGAATATTTATCCTTATTCATAATTTTATTAGTTTTTTCAAATATTAAAAAGCATTTTTTTATACAATTTGACTAAAATGCCCTTCTTACTTGTAGAAACAACTGCTAATTCCTGATTTCTCTCCATATATACCATGCTCTATGCTCTAGAGAAAATAAACTTACAATTTAATAAGATTAGATGGATATATTTTTAACTAGAGAAGAGTAGAGAAAGATATTTAGCATGTAATAAAAGATCAGAGCAAAAGGTTAATCTGAACTTTCTCAAATTTCCATATTTTTCTCTAATGTTCAATTACTTGTGAATTTTATTAATTTTCAGAATTTGCAGGATATTCCCTCATGGCGTGCCAGAAACTTTGTTCAACAATGCATATAAAAAAATCGAAACACGTTGAAGGTTAGCATTAGATGCGCGATGAGGGAGCACATGTAGTGGCAAATGACGCATGGAGGTTTAAGCTTAATGATTTGTCAGAAATTTCACTTTGCGCCATGTTGATTTAAACAGGGATCGATATGCAAGTTACTTTAGTATAATAAACGTAATGTTGTTAAGAAACCGGGTACATGTACTTCAGTTTTCAGCACAACTGTGAAGAGAGTGTGCTAAAGGTGGGTCACACCTTCGTGTAGTTCTGTTGGGACTACATGACCTGGCAACGTTGGTGCTTGCTCCTTGGGTGCCTGTTCAGTACCTGTGCAAGGAGTAAGAAGTAGATTTTCATTGTTTATGCATGTCAAAATGCAATTTTGGATTTTATTCTTCTTGATTGGTAGCTTTCGCACGCATGGGTAACTACCTTGTCTTTTTGTGTGATATATTTCAGGGTTTCTATATTTTTTTTGGAAAAAAGCAATCAAAAGCTATGATTGCCTGCTTTCATTAAAGCCAGAGTTAGTTACAAACATCAAAACAGAAGTAAAAAGATAAAAAATTCATGGATAGAACAAGCCTCTATCCTAGCAAACTAATCAAAAGTAAAAGAGGGGACAGTAAAGCAGAGTGTCTCAATCAGAGTCAAGGAGATCTGTGTCTCAGCATCGCTTTCCACCTCATGCACTATCTGACGCCTATCATCCGGCAGTAGCTCAACACTACTGTCATCAGTCAAAGTGGCTGTGTTATTGACGGATTGAGCATTGGGTGCTCTGAAAAAGCTTTCCCAACCCGCTTGTTTACCTGTCCAGAAAAAAGCCAGACTAAGAGTTTTTATATAGTTAGTAAATCTATGTGGGTTAGTGATCCTACCGAAACAGCAATTATTTCTGGTGAGCCAAGTTTGCCACAAAAATGCAGCAAAAATGCACTGGAAATGGGGTCTGCTGTTCCTTTGCAGGTTGCAACTATAGTCCCATATAGTATTAATATCTGTGAGGTTAACATTCCAGTTGTAAAAGTTGTAGCAGTTTAACATTTGCCAAAATTCCATTGAGAAAGGACAATGTATAAAAAGGTGGTCTAACGTCTCCAACTGATCACAAAAGGAACAATCAGGGGAACCCGTCCACCCTCTGCGAGTTAGATTATTTTTTGTTAAAATTTTATTCTTAAGACAAATCCACACAAAAAGTTTAACTTTTAAAGGAATTGGGAGTTTCCAGAGATGTCTAAATCTTTGTTCTTTCACACCTCTAAAATTAAGGAATTCATAGAGTGATTTAACTGTATAAATGTTAGTGGGGCCCCATTGCCAGTGGCTAGAATCCTCACTGGAGGAGAGAAGAACTGAATTGAGTCTATCTATCAAGCAAGTTTTCTCTCTTCTTAGAGCGACAGAGGCACCTCTATGAAGCTTAACTTTAAGACTATTATTTTGCCAACATTGGGCTAAAGAGCTGTCACTTCTTTTAACTTTTTCAAAGAGATTAGGAAATTGGTAGCACAGAGGTTGGTTGTCCAACCAGTTGTCTAACCAAAAATTAATTGAGTTTCCCTTGCCAATTATTCTTTTATTACCAATTCTAATTAAAGGTAAGGTCTCCTTAACATGTTTCCAAAAGGGAGACATATCAAGCACATTTCTAATACCATACTTAAAGTTAATAATTGATTTCCACAATGAAGTATTGGAGTTATATAAAAAGTTCCAAGCCCACTTCCCCAGCAAAGCTGTATTCATATCTCTTAAGTTGAGCACACCCCAACCTCCAAAATCTTTCTTCAAACAGATAGTTTCCCAACTTGCTAAACAATACTTAGTTGTACCATTAGAGTCAGAACCAGACCAGAGGAACTTCCTTCTACACTTATCAATTTCATTGATAACCCAGCAGGGGGCCTTAAAAACTGATAAATAGTAAAGGGGAATGGCTGACAAAACCGCATTTATAAGGGTTAGTCTGCCTCCTAATGAAAGGAGTTTTCCTTTCCAGGAAGTAAGTTTCTTCTGAACTTTTAGAATTATCTTCCTCCAAGTGTCTTTAGAGGGAGCCTTCCAATGAAGGGACATACCTAAATAAGTTAGAGGAAGAGTGCCTAATTTACAGTTTAGGATCCTTGCACAAAATTGAGTTAGATTTTCATTAGCATTAAGGGAGATGAGTTCAGGGTTTCTATAAGTTTCACGTTTTATTAGATGCTGGTATTGATGGATGGACTTGGACCCCTAGCTGTGTTATCGAAAAAGGACTTAACAGTAAGAGTACTGCGGGTTTCTGCATGGCGTTATACTTTTTTGTAACAGACTTCATGTTTAATATGTGCATAAGGGCTTAAAAAGAAAAAAATTCTGAACTTTAAAAAAAAAATAAAAAAATTCTAAAACGACTCCGCTGGGGATCGAACCCAGAATCTCTGGTTCCGTAGACCAGCGCCTTATCCATTGGGCCACGGAGTCTTCTTGTTATGGCATACGATACCGGTATAATATACTTAGTTTGAACTACAGGGTTTTGTTGCCATGCCCAAGGGTTTTTCTATTTCAGAATTCAGACTCTTTCACGGCTTCTCCCCTTCTCTTCCCCAACTCCGGCGAACACCATTTCTCTCGTTATTTTACACTCTCTCTCTCTCTCTCCTCCGCCTCTCTCAGTCTCTCACACTGTTATCTCCCGCCTCATCATTTCTGTAATAAGAAAAAGGTCGGAGAATGGAAAGCAACGGAGACCATTGTACGAGCTGGCGAGCAGAGGAAGTAATTGCAGGAAATAAGCGAGCTTTGGAGGCTCTCAGAGAGCTTATCATGTACCCTTTTCTCTATTCTCGCGAGTCACGCAAGCTTGGCCTCAAGGTTGGTTTACTTCTTTCCAGTTTTTCTATCAAAAATCATTTCTCTTGTTTTAATTTAAGTTTATTTTTGAAGGTTGATTTGAGTTTTCCTTATATTTTGGTTGATATTTCAGTGGCCCAAAGGATTGCTTCTCTATGGTCCACCAGGAACAGGAAAGGTATATTCTTTTAATTGAATTTCAAGTAATCATGTCTTCGGTCTGTTATAAAAATTTCTCCAATCGCTTAAAGATCAAATTCTCTTGCTCGGTCTTATTCTTTTAGTTTCTGTTTATTTTAGACAAGCCTGGTCCAAGCTGTTGTTAAAGAAAGCAATGCTCATCTGACTATGATCAAGTACAGACTGAATTTACCACAATCTATTTTTTTTTCATACAAATAAAATATGTAAATAAATATCCATCTTACTTTGGAGTTAATATATTCATGTAGTTTTTTTTCTTTTTTTTGCTTTAAACAGTCCATATTCAGTGCATAGAGCTCATGCTGGTGAAAGTGAAAAATTCTTACGGGAAGCTTTTTCTGAAGCATATTCTCATGCTGCCTCTGGAAAACCATCTGTTATCTTTATTGATGAAATTGATTCTATCTGCCCTCGCCGCGATGATAAGTACGTTTCTGAAGGTTACAGGCTTACAGCATATTACTTGTATCCATCATTGATTCTGTTTGTAAAGATTCATGCTCTGTGGGGGGGGGGGGGGGGGGGAGAGATTCTGTTTGTAAAGACTCATGCTCTGTGGTGGTGGGGGGGGCTTCAAAGCTTTAAACAGCTTTAGCACACAACAATGATAGAGTAAAACATATTAAAGGTTCTGAATAAAATGGAACATAACCACGACGTTTTGATTTTACAATTTAACCAATAAAAAATTACTTATATTTTATGACCCTGCTTGAACTAGCCTCTTGAAGTTTGAAACTTTCGTGCTCTAATCCCTTCTAGCCTCTTATTATCTCATGGACAAATTTTAACTGTAGTCACTGATACAATAAGCAAAGCGTTTCTGGAAAAAAAACATGAAAAGGACAAGTTTGTCTAAAAATGTCATTGCTGTAGAGTTGGCAGATTCTTATATCGGCTTATCCTTAAGCATCTCAAATACCATATTGTAGCAATTAGACTATGTTGTATTCAAAAGGAAATCTTTAATTGCAGAAAAGAGCAAGAGTCGCGCATAGTAGGTCAGCTTTTGACTCTGATGGATGGCAATAAGAGTTCATCGAAATCTCTCCCTCACATTGTTGTTGTCGCCTCAACCAACAGGTTAGTTGAATATATTATATAATTTACTTTTGTCATTTACATAATATTACTCGTTTCTTTGCTAATTGCTTCAATTCTCAGAGTGGATGCCATTGATCCAGCTCTAAGAAGGCCAGGTCGATTCGATTCAGAAGTCGAAGTATCTGTTCCTACTCCTGATGAAAGATTTCAGATTCTCAAGGTCTGATTGCTACCTCCTTTTTTTCATAATTGATAGTTTTAAAATTTTCTAGATAGGAAGGTTTGATTGCTACTGTTGATTCCACTTGCCTAGTTGATATCAGTTTGTTTTTACCCCTTATTCTTTGCATTACTTTTCATGTGATTCTTTGAGAACTTTGTGAAGCTTAAAAGTACTGGTGACACAAACGAATTAGTCTGTTTGGTTACTGGTTCTGGAACATGCCCATATCTATAGTCAGGCATATCCAGCATCTTAAGTTCCAAATTCATTTGATGCAGCACTATGCCAAAAGCCTAACTTTGGATGATGGTGTGGATCTAGAAGTCATTGCCTCGTCATGCAATGGATATGTGGGTGCTGATCTTGAAGCTCTTTGTAGAGAAGCTGCTAGGCTGGCATATAGAAGGTCATCAAACTCCAATAATGACGGCAGCGTGCTCAGGATAAGAATAGAAGATTGGGTATCAGCAAAGTCACTGGTGGGGCCCAGTATGACAAGGGGGGTTGCTAAGGAGGTCTCAAAGGTCTCTTGGGATGATATTGGGGGCCTTAAAGATTTGAAGGTGCATATATTTTTTTGTGTATTATTAGCAAAGTCACATGCAGTAATTATTTTGCTTTCTATCTTTGCTTAAAGCTGTGTAAAAGAAGTTTGCTTAGATGAGAATTATCTCATATCTCGTATTTTCCCGTCAATTACCGGGCAGGCAAAATTTATTCACTCCATCACTTTCTCTCTGACACAGATGTCTCTCTGTCTCTGACACAGAAAAAGCTACAGCAAGCAGTGGAGTGGCCAATAAAACATGGAAAAGCATTTGAAAGGTTAGGCATCTCACCTGTACGTGGGGTCCTCTTGCATGGTCCACCTGGCTGCTCTAAGACTACACTTGCTAAAGCAGCTGCTCATGCAGCCAATGCCTCTTTCTTCTCATTTAGGTTAGTTTTTGCCCTTAATTTAATAACAGCTTCAACAATTTATAAGCTTTATTATGAACAATTCTCACTTTGCCTAATTATTTGAGCTGCAGTGGTGCAGAGTTGTATTCCAAGTATGTTGGAGAAGGAGAAGCCTTGCTAAGAAGAACATTCCAGAAGGCTCGTCTTGCCGCTCCCAGTATTGTGTTCTTCGATGAGGCCGATGCTATTGCTCCTAAACGGTAATTCCTTCGTTTCTGTTGTAAAGAAATGTTTGAGCCCAATTAGCGACTTTATTCGATGAAATGTATTTTGTTTCTCTTGTTTCTGTAGTGAAGGTCATGGTGGAAATTCAGGCGGCAATGTTACAGTTGGAGAGAGGCTTCTTTCTACATTACTGACAGAAATGGATGGCCTTGAGCTCAGCACAGTATGGTTTTATTTATTTGTTTTATTAACTAATCTTTATGTTGAGAAAACAAAGAAACCATGTAACATTGTAATATCAACCATTACTTGATTTTTATAATGTATAATTACCAGGGAATAATCGTGCTGGCTGCAACAAATCGACCCCGTGCTATTGATGCTGCTCTCCTACGACCAGGCCGATTTGACTTGGTAATTACTCTTTGAGTTGATGAGTATGCTTCAGCAGTTAATACATTGAGGTCTTACCTATGTTGATTGTTAATACATTTCAGGTACTATATGTACCACCTCCAGATTTGGAAGGCCGACATGAGATATTGAAAATACATACGAGAAAAATGATGTTGAGTGAAGATGTAGATCTTTTGACAATTGCCCAACAAACAGAATTATTTACTGGTGCTGATCTGGAATGCCTGTGTAGAGAGGCCGGTATGCTTGCTTTGAGGGAGGATTTAATGGCGACTTGCATACAGTCACGTCATTTCCAAGTAGCGAGGAGCTCACTAAGTCCAACACTTACTAAATCAATGGTTGATAAGTATGCTTCAGCAGTTAAACGTGAATAATGGGCTATTAAATTAGTGCTTATCATTTATTTAGATATTACCAATTTATGGGTATAAATTTTGGTTATGGTAATTCCAATTCATTTTTAATGTTCAGAATGCATAGTAGAAATTTTGTCAACAAATTGGTTGGCCTTATTCTACAAGCATGCAGAGAAAAATGGAATAACCTGTCATGAGCCTTGAATGTCTTTGATTTAACCACTCAAATATTTATATTATAATAACTTTTTATGTTATCAAATAAGATCTCTCCATTTCTCCAAGCGTATGTTGAAGGACGTCTTTTCAAATCTTTGAGTCCTTATTTGCTACTAGACCTCACCCGTATAATTCGAAGTACGGAGGAACAGCATTCACACTACGAGTCTAGGACGATTCCACACAAATTTTCGCACTGCGTGAGACATTTTCTGTATCACGATTTTTATCGGACATTTTATCAGATTTTGCCAGTTGGTTTGCAGAACAAAACTTTAATATTAAAAAAGGGGTATGCCTCAGCGGTAAACGATAGTTTAAAAAATCCGTCTTCATTTGTAACAACAAAATGCGACAGGCCAATTTCTTTAATTAAATAGTTGTATTCACCCAAGCACGCAAAGAAGCGAACCTCTGTAATGAATCGCGATATATAATCCAGCAAATTGAGAAAATGAATCACAATGTCGTCTTAGACAATGATAAGATAACAATAGAACTCAAACTAGAAGGAATAGATTCCAATTTGGTCATGGAGTGCAAATGCTATATTAAAAAAGAAATACTAGTACACAATCACTAAGACAAGTGCATGATAAACCTGCAAAAATGATTAAACCAAAATTTGAGAAAAAAAATAACTCTTTCAGTACGTCAAAGGAGTGAGAATATCCAACTGAGATCCAAGCTTTTCATCAGCCACCTTCGTAGCTTTAGTACGAAGCCTTGTAAGTTGCTTCTTCCTCTCATATGCAACCTTAGATCTCTCTTTCCTCTTCTCCTCCAATTCCTATTCACCAATTACATTTGTTACTTTCAAATTTGCACACCAAATAAAATTGAACATATCTTATGGCAATTCAGCAACCAATTAAATAGCAGGGTGTCATTTTATAAATGGTTAAATAGATGTGAATTAGCTTCCAACCAAAATGTGTCTTTTAAAGGATTTTAAGTCCATAGTCCAAAAAAGCTAAATTGATCTCAACAATGTTTAATCTATTTCTTGAAAGCTTCATATAAACCATAAATATAGATTCATAAATTAAATTTAACTACCTGTTAAGGGAAATATGCATACTCATAAAGCAAATAATAAATAATACAACAGAAAATTTAACAGCAAAACCATAATTTAAAATATATCATCATAATCTGACACCTCAAAGAAAATAGGGAAAGAACACACAAATACAGCCAAATAAATAAACCCCGACTCCTAAATAGCTAAATAAAAAATTCTAATTTTGATGTACATGTAACAAGTCAAAGCTCCATTTTTCATACGATTTTAATATATAATACGTCAATTATATAGAAGGCCCAAACACATAAGTTAAACACCCTATACCAATGATAAAAGTAACAAAATAAAATCTTGCTGCGATTTAATAAGTACCTTAATGGTGTCGTAGTGGTTCCAACCAACCTCTTTCGATAGTTGACCCAAAAGGCAGTACTTATGACCTGGTTGCAACCTCAAAACCCTTCACATGACAAGCAACAAAGCATATATAACATCAATGTCGATTATACACTGCATTACATCCATACTAGGATGTTTGTGTCCGTGGATGTACGTATGAATGAGAGAGTGATGGAGAGAGAGATAAATACTTGAGTGCGTCTGGGATAACCATGCGCTTTGTACGATCATAAGGAGGAGGCACTCCTTCGTAGGCCTTCAACCTGGCCAGAGCAGCTGCTCCCCTCTTTGTCTTGTGCGGAATCATTCTACATAAGAGCACATGAAATTTTCAATAACATATTTAACTGAAACAAAACAATTACAATGTCTAAAAGACACTATTTGATGAAACTATCATACTGATATGTGCTCTAAGCCAAGTATTTAATCTGATGCCTAATATCTTTATATATCCAAAATGGGTCAGTTTTATGTTCCTATTTACCACCTGGTCCTCTACTACATGAGGTAATCTAGCTATAACTCTAGCAATGCAAGGGGAAATAAAAATAAAAAAGAAAAGACAAAAACTCATTAAATTTGGAAAGACATACCCACGAATGGTGCGCCAGAGGATCTTCGAAGGGGCACGGAAATGGATGGGGCCATGAGAGGGTTTGGTGTTCATCCGCTTGCGAAGGAACCTCAAGTACTTCATCTTTTGGCGAACGAGACCTCCTGACATGCAGATCTCCTCGCATCGCACCACGACGACGCGCTGGCCGTTCAAGAGCTCCTTGGCGAGGATGGAGGCGAGGCGGCCGAGCATGTGTTGCCTCGCATCCACCACGATGCGCCGTGCGCAGATCCCCGATCCCGACACCATTTTTGATGGATGGAGCTGTGGCGAGCGGCGACGGCGCTGGAGCTGGGATTAGGGTTTGGGGTTGGAAAGAAGAGTGATGGGTTTTGTTTAGAGGGCTTTTATACTACGTAAGGAAGGAGATTTGGTTGGGTTCAATTTTGTTGTCTGGACTCTGGAGTTTGGGCTCCGTTTAGCGCTTGGATTCGGGTTTGGTTCCGAACTTGACTGGGTTTGACTTGGTTATGACTTGATCTTTGAAAAAAATTGTACAATTTGGGCAATTAGCGATGTTCAATCATGTATGAACTGTTAGTTGTCAGCTTTTAATCGATCATCCGTCCAATAGTTATTAGTTGAACAATTGAGGGAAATAACAAAATTGACAGGGGGGGAAAAGAGAAAAGTTAATGGTTAATATATTTATATTTTGATACGTACTAGGCAATAACAATAAGGTAATAACAAACATGACAGGGTGAAAAAAGAGAAAAGTGAATGGTTAATATATATTTGTATTTTTGGTACATACTAGGCAAGAGTGAAGAGTAGGTTTGAAGTTGAGACTTGCAATACAAAACAACCGAAGTATAATATAAGTATAATTATATATAAAAAACGTTAATTGTCTTAAAACCCGACCCTCATCAACACAGCATGAGTTTAGTCATGCGCCATCAATTCAAAGAGACTTAGGCCCTGATCAAAATGGACAGGACTTGGGATTTCAATTCATTTCATTGGATTGGAATTGATTGGAGATGATTTCAATTCAATGAAAAAGAATTGATTGTCAATTGACGAGAATTGAAATTTGATGATCGGAATCAATACAATAAGAATGATTTCACACTTTGAAATTGATAATTATACCCTCATAAAGTTGTTGCACCAGCCATGGCTAGATAGATCTAGTAGAGACGAGAGAGAATTGATCGCTAGAGATTATCAACTGACTATCTCTTTGCTCGCAAGAAAGGAGAAGAGGGAGAAGTTCTTCTTCCTTTTCAAGTACACAATCATATCGCCATATAGCTGGATCCCCCATGGAGGCTCCTCTTTCCCGATCCCAGTCAAAGTGTATGTAACAAAACATAAGCGAGAAAGATGAGTATTGGAGGGGTATTTTGGTAATTCATCAGTAACATACTGCAAAAAAATCAAATCCTGCGAAATTTCTACCTTTTTCATGGGAATTCGCTGGCCTGATTTTTTCTCTCCAAGTCGGGCCAATTGAAATCAATTCTCAGCCTTCCTTCCTTTCCGATTAGAGGAATTATTAAAAACAAATTTCATTTCTGATTCTTGCGTGATTTTTTCTAGTTCCGATCAGACCCTTAAGTAAACTAATGACTCGAATTTTCATAGCTGATAACCCTCATCCAACACTCCCCTCCCTTCCATCTTTCGCTTTTTTCGCATGTCTAGGTGAGGCGTCTCTCCCTCCCTCACACGCCCTCCCTCCCTCACGCGCTTTTCCTCCCCGTGCCCCTTCCTCCATAACGCATCTTCCTTCCTTGCCAACGCCCTCCCTTTCGTCCCTCCCTCTTCCCTGATGATCTATTTTTCCTTCCTCTTCCTCACACTTTATCATATTTTCTTAGACTGAACAGATAACAACTAATTGAACATAAATAGTAAATAAACTGAACAGATGTAACAAACAATGTTGACTCATACAAAAAGTAAAAATGAGCAAATAAAGAATAGAAATGACAAATAAATTGAACGGTTATAACAAATAAATTGAACAGTTATAACGAATAAATAGAAGAAACAATTAGAACAAATAAATTAAATAGATGTAACAAACATGCTGACTCGTATAAAAAATAAACATTGAACATAAATTGAATAGATATAACTGAAGGATTTCATGATGCGAATCGGGTAATTTAAAAAAAATTATTAACCTATAACATCTAAGATCATTCTTATTATCGCTAACTTTCCTATATTATATTTGCATCACAATCACATATATTCCTACAAGAAGGATTAATTAGCCATACCTATGGTCTCTAACGAACCTTTATTCCTCTTCGGTTCACCTTGAATCCGAAACAAGAATGACAGTTGAATCCGTGGTAGCGAACTCCCCGTCAACACCTAGCTCCGCCACCCATATCTTGATCGATTGCTTAATAGATAGAATATTTTAACAAATATTTAAAGGATGAGAAAGCCAAAACTTCAATACATGAAGACTTACTTGTGTTCGCAATCAGTATAAACCTTTCAAATTCATATAGCAATTAATGCCACTAATCATAAATCAAAACAACACTTTAATTTCTGACGTTGTAGCACTAAAATATTGATAAGTCTCTGTAAGAAACTCCAAACGACATGAAACTTGAACCATTAGATTTTACACTTCAAGGGCTACAATTTTCATATATTATTTGTCCAATTTGGTTATCATTTGCTATACTAATTGTCAGTTTAAACTTGGTTCAAATTCTGACCCGAATTTATAGTCTTCTTTCTCTCTTCATTTGTCAAAATAATTGGGCTTGGGCTTTAAATAAATTTATGCACTCTATAATAATATTCATATTATTATAGTGCGTGAAACACATATTATACTCATAGTATTCATATATCAATAAATTTATTCCTTGCTAGTTAATCACGTCATGTGATATAATTTTCTATTTGTACTTTATTTCATACAACATGAAACCTTGTACATAGAAAATATGTTTCTTGTTTCCCATTCAGTTGGTGTGACCTATATTGAGGATCCATATTATGTTGGCAATGGAATAAAATATTTTATTCCATAAATTGTAAGCGGTACTCTAGCATGCATTACAGCTACCCAAATAATATAGATGTTTAGCAAATCCTTTTACGAAACACGATCCTTCTAGTAATACTATTAACATTACTTGTGTCTATTCCTTGCCATATGATATTATGATTATTATACAAAGTAGGGCTGTGTCATCTTCGTATTATAATATTTTCTTGGTCTCCAATAAGTAGGATTATATAATTATAACTGCACTTCAGTTAGATTGGATTCATTTATAATCTTACTTTACCAAGGGGCCCTTTATAATATCATTCCTCAATTCATGAGTGGCAATTTGCTATTGACATATATATTTCCCTCCTACACAAGTTATATACAAGGAACTATTACTTTTATCACCACAAGCTTCAAATAGCTTTAAGTAATAATCACGTTGCATATTCCTTATGTGAAAATATATCATATCAATCTTAGAATTAATGACACGATAAAAATATTAATGACACAAACACAACCCATATAATATTTTTATCAATTAGGTCTGTTCAATATATGAAACTTTTCATATACTCATGTTATTAAATGATAATCATTTATCAACGTTTACAGAACTACAACGTACTTTTAATCAACACGACAGTCTTGTATGGCATATTAGTATTCCTGCTAATATCCAAGACTTGTGAACATTTTAGAGATATATATTCATTTTATTTAGAGTTCTACGGTTCAAGACCAAGAGCATATTCTTGAACACTTCTAAATACGAATATAAACTCATGGAACAAAATGTAATAACATCCAATTCATAAATATAACATATAAAAATAATTACCATAAGATAACTTTTAGAACACAATTCCAACAATCTCCCACTTGTTCTTAAAGTTACTTCTTATACATTCTTATGTATTAACTTTAAAACTAGGGTTGTCTTTTGACTCATTATGTTATCTCTATCCACTCTCCATTTGTTTTCAAACCCATGGAAACAAAGTGAACTTCACTTTTGGCTTGAGATAAAGACTTTGTTAGCGGATCTGCTGTGTTACCATCCGTGTCCACCTTTAACAATTTTATTTTACCATCTTCTATGAAATTTCGAATGACAAATTACTTTCTATCCATATGTTTAATCTTGTGGTGTGAACCACGTCAAGTTCCTCATTGAACTTTTTGATCAAATATTTATTTTAGCTTTAGCAACAACAAGGCTACCGTTTTCACCCCTAGACTCACGCGAGACTTAGGAGACACGCATGTATGATTGCTTGATTGTGCAGGGCGCTGATTACTCTAAGTAATTCCCGATGGTAAATAGTAATCAGCTCGAATTTTTATTTAAGCTTAGGTTAACAAGGCTTGAACCCATGGGCTGACTGAACCTGACTGGAACCCAAACAGAATTTGACAGGCCAAAAGTCCAAAAACAGAGAATTGAATGAATCCGAGTTAACAAAGCTCGATTGAGCTATCAGAATCAATGGAATTTAACAAGGTATTATACAGCCATTAATCTTGAGTATAGCCGCATGTGATTGATATAAGTTTTTCAAGATACGACTCCCAATCACAATTTTGTTGGCCAGATCTAACCCAAAAATAAAAGAAATAATATATAAGCCAGAGAAATAAAAAATATTGTTATTTCTAAATGAATGTTTGAATGAAGTGGTTCATCCGGTCGTCAGGTTTCTGAATTTATTTGTTATTAACATAATTTCTCTCCCTACTATAAACATTTTTTATTGATTTTTTTTTGGGCAACTACACCCTCATTTACCTTTTCTTATACTAAATAATATATTACATTTTAATGCAAAAAAAAAAAAAAATTCCCACTTTGCTCCAAAGAAGCGGGTGCACCGTGGTGTTTCTCTTTCTCATCTCCCCGTCTCAAATTAATCAAACCCAACTATCGACTATTACGAATCGTTCATGAGCTCATAGTTCATACACAGTAACTATTTGCATGTCGACGGTGTACTTTAGGTTAAAGTGATGGTTTTTCTTACTCCGATTCTATTTTTTACTTTTTTAGCAAAAACACGAAGTTTTGCTATAATAAAGTACAATTAGAAACTGTCAAAAAGAATAAACCGGGTTAACCAATTATCTAAGTGTCAAGATAAAATGAATCCATTAACATTTGACAATGATTAACCTTGATAATTAACAATACAATAAAACAAAATAACCTAAGAAGTTCATAAAGTTAGAATAGAAAACTCTTTAAGTATCGTTCGTCTCACAGAGTAGTTCTATATAAGACCATAAATCTAAACTATCGTAAATTTCAAGTTTTTTGCTAAACAATAAGCTTGCTTCCGGTTTTATACTACGTAATAATAATATGTGAATGATGTAAATACAATATCTATTACGATGCAAGTGTCAAATTTGAAAATTAAAATTTATTTTTGATGGTTATCAACATTATCAAGTTAGTATGTTGTCAACGGATCCCCATACTATCTGTGACGCAGGTTATCAAAACTATGATGATAATGGTATTGCACATTTCTTTTGTACCTAAATGGTTGATAATTGTTTTTCACTTCTAATTCAAAGACAGCGAGTCTATTACGAGGGAAAGAACCCGTAGCTAGATCATTATTCATAAATATCTTGGTATCCTTGTCATATTTGTGTTTTCTTAAACTCGCTAAACGGTCACTCTGATATTTCTGTCAGGTAGTCACAATTGACTACTTTCAGTTTAAAAAAAAAAGAAAACTCCCGAACCAGAAATTAGCATATCCGAACAAGCCTGAACTAAACAATAAAACAAGTATAGACTTTGGAAAACACATGCGCCTTCAAGCATCCAAAGGAAAAAAAAAGGAAAAGAAAAATAAATAGTACCATTACACATTAGGATTAATTTCTTATTCCATATTCAAACCTTCGCATCATTGCTAACTACTTTTTAAGAAAATCCAAAAAAAAAAAAGAAAATCAACTTACAAAACGTTTTACATCAGCCTCTTCTCTTTTACAGATTTACTTAACAAAAAGTTGTCTCCTTCTTCTGTTAACTCTGGCTTTCGTTCCATGCGCCACCTCCCCCGTTACAACCTCATCGATAAGCTCTTTAAATATAGACCTCTCTACATCCAATACAATACCAGACGTCTCTCTGCCAAAATAGGCCCACCCATCAGACCTCTTCATCATGTCCTTACCTGATAGTACATTGCTCTCATCCTCAGAGCTCCCTTTCTCTCTCTTTAACTCCTCGATCTCGGCACAGACCTCTCTCAACAATTTCTGACCACCAAGTGGGATCTGCCTATTGATACTCTTAACCATCATTCCTTTGGAATCCAATTTTTGTAATAACAATTCATTGACCAAGTCAAACACAAGTCTCCTATGTGTTTTCTGTGGGTCCGATTTGACCTGCGCTTCTGGTTTAACAACCCAACCTGACTTCCTTTGCTCAAGTACCAAGAACAAATCTGGGTTAATTGGATTACCAGATGCATGCAACTGAGCTTCCAGCCAGTCTTTCATTAAGAGACCCGATGCAAGGAGTATTTCAGAGACGTACCGGTGGTCTGGATCAGGTGTTTCACATAAAAGTGCAATGTGGTCCGGAGCAGGTCCTGCTGCCTCACTGTTGGTTTGCTCTGATAAGCTTAGTTGCTTGAGTTTCAGTAAAAGATTTTGGATGTTTTCCATTTTCTTTGATTTTGCTGCAGGTTCTTTTTCTGATGATTCAGTTAGACTCTGGCTTTCCATAGCCTGCGACCCTTTTTCTGAGCATTTAATTAATTAAAAGAAGTTTAGTTAAAGATATGCAACAAAAGTATTACAACTAAAGCTAGTTTCCATTTTTTGCATATTAAACTTGGTTAAATAGTTATAAAGGAATTATCAGAATAGCAATTTAGTCTTAAACATCTTAATCCACACATATACCCCAACCTATTACTATTTGTAATTTATAGTTTTGTTTCTCTATCTTCAGCTTAATCAGTTCTATGAAAGGTCAAACGTGGTTTGTCCATAATTTTTCAAGTTTTTTTCTTTTTCATTCACTTTACTAAACCAACTGTTATTTACAAATACAAGTGGCTATTTTTTTTACATCTATCTGGATCTCAGAAATTTTGTCCTTTTCCTGTGCTCTGCTGATCCATTCATTGCACCTTAAAGATACATTACAAAATAGTTGACTATTCTTCAGTAAGGCACCTGAACAGTGCAACAATGAATTGGTTGGCTACTTGGCTTGCTTACAGCTAAGAATCTGGTACCACCTACCAACTAATGGGCCCCACTAAGTGCCAACTAAAATAAAATGGTTTGATTTCAGTTCCACTAGACATATCACATGCCACATGAATCTTCACTGTTGTTTATTGTCAAAACTCAAAACTAATAATAACAAACTATCAATCTCTCTTCGTAGAATACTTTGTTTGTTCTAGAACAACTGAACTAGTTTGACAGTTACATCAGATAGGCTACTTTGTTTTCACACTCTGTATCATTCAATATTGAAAGCAACCAATTCTAGCATTATTATGCTATACCAGTGTTGACCCAGCAGGCATGCACAATCAAACAGCCGTATAACCATACTATATTAAACTGTAACCTGGCAGGCACGCCACAAACTCATTGCTTCATGGCAAAGGTTTTGAGTGATTACCTCTTGATAAGATTGGAGGCCTGATCACAGGAGGCGACACATCTTCATGGTACAAGGAAGCATCCAAAACTGATACTGGGCTTGGATGCTCTGGAGTTGCAGATGGGAGTTCAGTCCCGGTTATCTCCGCACTTGAATGATCCAGTGGACCCTGAAGAAAAAAAATATATGTATATAGCTATTTAAAGTTTTAAACTATGACACATCAATAATGACAGATTAAAAAAAATTGGCCTCGTTCAATAATTGGCTCTACAGGGCAGGCAGTGCGAATTTACTTAAATACCAGAAATATAACAGAGGCAGGGCCAAAGGCTTAAAAAATAAATGATTAAATTTAGTTTGGTACTAGAGGCTGTCTAATTGAAATTTCTGAATTTAAATTCTTGGTCCATGCTATCAAGGGAAAAACCTTACAAGGAAATCATCCAAATACCTTTGCTTTTAAGATCTGATATTCTCTTTGAGGCAAAGAGTTACTCTTAACCTCTCCTGATTTCTCTGTAATTGACAATTCTACATCAATCTTAGACGACGCCATGCTAATTGTGCTATCTGACCTCAGTGAAACCTCATCAGCATTGTGATCTGTGCTGACATCACTCAAAAACTCGTCGCTTTTCTCTGTTTGAGCTGGTTTTCTCCTTAGTCTATTTCTCGGCGAGGTTGAATCCATAGAATTTCTACTGGCATGCTGTTTTGAGCTTTTGTTTGAATTTGAATTTGGGATTGGTGGTTTTGACCTCTTTTCCATCTCAAGCTTTTTCTGTTGCAATCTTGGGCTGGTCGAGCTTGAATTTGAACCAGTCTTTTGTTTAATATTCTCTTCAGTTCTTCTATTGTCTGGTCTTTTACTTGGAGAAACCCTAGGACCAGCTTTGATGGACTGCTCTACAGAAATCCGATTGTAAACAGACAGTTTCTTTTTGTTCCCATCATCATTTGTTCTTAGTTGTGGTATTGCAGGAGCAAGTGGTGCATCTTCTACTGCACCAAGGATTGATTTTGTAGGTTTCATTATCACAATAGGTGATTTAAAATCTCTTGTTGAAGCATTCTTCTTGTTCGATTTCAGATGTTGTTCATTTTGCAAATTAGAGTTTGAAATTATTGGATTTCTTTCAGCTTCTAAGAGCCCCTTAGCATGCATAGAGTCTAGAATCTGTTTAAGAGCCCTTAAATCCCGATTTGATTGCTCAAACTCCAAATCCTTTAGTCTTTTCTCTATCTCACTATACACCGATACTTGCTGTTCAGGTGATTGCGTTTCCCGTTTGCGGTAACTTGTTTTCTGCGGAATGCAAATCCTTTCTTGTTTCTTCCATGGAGCTGGTTCAATGGGAATTCTGGAACTTGACATGGGTTTCATACTTAAATCAGGGCTTTTGCATCTTCTTTTCTCTTGCATTATGGGAATCTTTGGCATTTTTTCATCACAATAATTTCTTGGAGTTGATATTTTACCATCTTTATGTTCAATCACTTCTTGATCGCGGAAGCTTGATTTGGGCAAGGCTTCCAGGCCCATGAGCTTGGCAACAATACCAATTTTCTCTCCTTTTGCAGTTGAATCTGAGTTTGAGTTTGAATTGGAATTTGAATCTGAGTTAGAGTCCAAAAGGGAGGGATCCTTGCTATCCAAAGAAAGCCTTGGGGTATTGTCATAATTCTCTCGGGACCGAGAGGCCACTTCTCTCCCATCATAAGAAAATCGCGGCGCATCTCTAGTTAAAGAGCGTGAAAACACATCTTTTGCATCAAATGATAATCTAGGCGGTTGATTAGTTTCTAGTGTAGGTCCTGTAGAACCCTCCTTTAACTTCACCAAAACTCTGAGTGACTCGTCAAGCTCACTCCCTGTGCCTTTTTTCGGCAAATGCAAAGGCCTCGGGGAATCTCTGTAATAATTTAAACTTCTTTGCTCTCTTCCTTCTTTTGTGGAGCTTTTAACAGATAAACTGCCACGAGTTTCTCTATTGATAGAATCCTTCACAACATCTCTGATATCAATTGAGGTATCAGAATCAGGGATTTTAAGCTTTGGGGAGTTTTTCAGGGGCATTTCAGGAAATAGGGTTCGGTCAAGTGGCGGCAGATCATGGTTTATTGAACTATTGCAATCGAGGGATGAGAATGAAGAAGAGGAAGAGGAAAAAGAGTTAGAAGATTCTAAAGAGGCTCTTTGGGTCTCTTTCCAACTCTTGCTCAGGTTTTTCTCCTACAAAATAAGGTAATATGAACAATTTATCAGATAACCAATGTAAAGATCTTGTAAAAATTGGATGAAAATGTGAAAACTGTAAAATATAAAGCTAGAAATATTATCTAGAGTGTAGAGACTATCTTAGAAAGGAAGATGTAAATTAAAATCAAATTTGACAAGATTGAGTATATATAACTTACAAGTAAAATCTGTGAAGAGCACATGACACGCTCAGCACTTGAAGTGTTTGAAAGAGCAGGACCTAAATAAAATAAGCAATAATAAATAATAGTTCAGGTCTCAATTACTCAAGTTCTGGAGGCTGGAGGCTATATTAACTATGAAGTTGAGAAATTCAGTTTATTACAAAAAAGAGATCACAACAAAATGGAAGCAAGTGATTTAAAAATGTACTTTTTTTCTAAACAGACAACAAAGGATCTCTTCACTTAATGTATACATTACAAATTTGCACTGATCTCTTCACTTAATATATACATTACAAGAAAGTAATGTTCAAAACCAGCAACAAAGGATCTCAGGTAAAATCATACAACCCATAATCCCCTCTCTTGCAGAAATAATAATAAAAAAAGAAAAAACACAAATAAAACAAATGAAATAGGAAATTACTTCTAGGAGATAAATCGACCCTGTAAATTAGAATAGAAGGGCTATTTCGTGATTTAAGCAAACCCAACTTCCCACATTAGAGATCTGGCCATCTGGGGAACCCCAAAATTTGTAACATACACCAGAACTTAAAAATGTTAAAATATTGAAAGGAAATGTACCTGAGGGAAGCTGCTTTGGCGCCGGCAGCCGCTTTACACTTGTGGGAACATACTGCCGATCAAACATTTGGAAAATGCCGGTCATGCAGCCGATTTGCCGGCTCAAATCGGGGTTATCGTCTGCAAATGCATGCAAAAACTTGGCAGACATCTTCTCAAAATTCAAATCTCCAAACAGAAAACCCAAAAAATATGAAGAAATCAGATCATCTCAAATTCCCAAAAGCACCACCACCCTTCTCCCTCTTCTAAAGTTTATTGAAGAGGCTCAAATTTGTGAGATACAAAAGCACAACTCTTCTCTCTCGCTCTCTCAGGTGAGGTCTAAGAAAGAGAAAGTTTATACATTTACAGAAATTCTGGATAGAGATCAAATCTCAAGAAAGGGATGCGATTCTTTTTCTTAAAGTGGGATAACCTTCAAGATTTTCTCGTAATAAAGGCTTCAGCCCAAGTGACATGCTCCGCAAAACAAACACTATACTATTACTATCACAGCCTTCTTGTGAGATAGACTTGTCTTGTCTCTCTCCTAATCTCTCCTCTCTCCTACTGCATTAATGCTACATGAAACTTTTATCAGAACAAAAAGAGAGAGAGAGAGAGAGAGAGAGAGAGAGAGAGATGAAATGCACACTTGCAACCCCACAAAAGGTTCCCTCCAACCCAAATGCTCCCAAAACAGTTTCATGCGCAAGAGACAAATAGACTCTTATTAGACCTTTTTTAGTATTTACTAACAAGTACAGGGAAGTCAATGCGGATCGACATTTTTATCCTTCATTGAATCCATCTCTCTCTCTCTCTCATCTCGGTCATACGAATGCTGGTCGTTTCTCTATTATTTAATTAATGATTAATGATAATGATTCATCTTGTTTACGTTAATTAATTTTTTGACTTCTTTAATTCTAAATGATTCAATGTAATAAAGAAACCGACAAGGAAAATGAATAAAGTTTTTTTCAATAATATTCTACTTTTAATAAATGATTTTACTTTTCCACTAATTAATATTTTGGACTCTTTAATGAATAACTCAAATTTAACAAATGCGGATCAGATACTACAACTGACTATACAATAAAGTTCTCTTCCAATTATAATACCCTGGTGTGCATGTTTGGTAACACAAAGAATAAGGAATAAGTTCCTTATTCTTTATTCGGGTGAAAACCAAACAACGAAGGAATAAGAAATTTGGACTTATTCCGGCCCTTATTCATATTCTAACAAAACTTTAGTATTTGAATAAAAAATAAGAAATAAGCTTCTCTCTATTCCTATTCCTTATTCTCACTCCATCCAAACATACCTATATATATAGGACATATCGTATACATGACTCTTAATTTTATGGACTATATAAAAAGAGTTACCAGATTCATTTATTTATTTAACTGCATGGTTAAGGGAACGTAAAGGTAAGAGTTACAGGAAGATTAAAATAAAAAGAGAAAACATTAGAGAGTTTGCACATTTACCTTTGCACTTTTATACAGACACTTGCATCAAAGACCCTTGGAGGACTTAGCATTTCCAAATTGATTCTCAAATGCATCTTTGTCCATTTATAAGTTTTAAGTTTTAACCATGTCCACATCACATGAACGCGAGTACGAGCATTCTCAAGTTATTTAATGTGACAGAAAACCTATGTCGAAGAAAATTTATACAAAGAGGGGATTTGTTGTTCACAACTAAAATATTAATCAACATTATATATTTAGATGAAGTTGAAAGAAAACCTAACTCACTTTTTGAAATGTAAAAAGCACTGGGCATGATAGCAACCGACAAATAAAAGGTTTTATTTGGAATTATGCTGAAGCTATTATAAAGATTTATTTAAAAGCAAAAAAAAAGTGAGTCATTTCTCCAATTTTTCCATGATATAAAAATGTACAAAACCATGCAATTTAAATTTAGTTATTTAAACGCAAAGGTAAGAGCTCGACTCCTATTTTTCGTCAAAAAAAATATTTAGTTATTTTCATTTATTTCAGTGGATGTTGAGAGGTGTGAGCATATCAATGAACGTGTTAAATTTTAATGTTCTTAATATTCATCAAAGTGAAATCAAATTATCACAATATTTTACAAGTTGAAATTTATGCACACCGCATTTGAAAAAAAAACATATTTTGTTACTTAAGTTGAATTATTTTTTGTTATTAATGATTTTTAAATAAAAATAAAGTGAGACAAGAAAAAAACATTTGAACGTTCCACTAACTTTAAAGGTTCAACAAGCTCTTTTTCCCCTTTCTATGCATGTGAAAATGCCAACACTTACCGAAGAAACGGCATCCCATTTCTTTATCCCATCTTACGTAGTTACGTTGCACATTGACGAAGAGCTAAGTTCTCATTAGTCCTTAAAAACAAAAAAAATATATGGATGTGTTTGGATGCAACGGAATAAACCGGGAATAGAGAATAGGAATAAGAAATTTCGATTTGCGCGCTTATCCTTATTCTTTATTCTTATACCATGATTTTGTTAGTATAGGAATAAGGGCTCTTATTCCTTATTCTTGTGTTGTTTGGGTTGCACAAGAATAAAAATAAGCACGCAAATCGAAATTCCTTATTCTTATTCTCTATTCTCTACCCATCCAAACACACCCTATATATATAGGGCTGTTTGGATCGCTTAGGAATTTGGGGAATTTAGGGAAGTTGCAATTTCTAGGAATAAATTTATTGGGAAGTGTATAATTTTGTGAAGAATTTAGATTGTTTATAATAAATTTATGGTAGGAAGATGAAATTCTCCAAATTTCATGGAGAATCCAAACAGCCCATAGTCATATAGAGGGTCTTCCAACGAATTACATGTATTTTATCGGTCAATCTTCCACCCCTAAAGTCTAAACATGCATCTTTTGAATAGTTGATGCATATTTTTGTTACCATGAAAAATTGAAAATATTATATGCTCCCAAACCACATTTTTTTCATTAATTTTATGTGGATCAAAAAGAATAATTGTGGAATCTTATCGTGCCACAAAGATATTATAAGCAAAGTTGATGGTAAATGATATTTTTTTATACGAAGGATATTTAGTATTTTTATTTTTGTATCAGGGGTACAGAGGTAATTTTTCTTTAAAACTATTTATGTATAGGCTAATTGGAGGTACATACATATAGCTCCGTAAAAAAACAACCGTTCTCCCAAATTCCCGTTTCTTCTAAATATAATACCTCTCCCAATATGCACTGCTTTCTAGGGCATGTTTACTCTCTGTCACAGGCCTTTGTACTTTTGCACAAATGCTTCTCTAATATCCCTAACCTAATTTTGTAACGTAGGATTAGAATAGCTTGATAGTTTAATTAGTTGACACTTGACAGTGGGTGGTGAAAATACAAGGTTTCGGGTACAATATTTGCTCACATCCAGATCCGATAAGCAGTGGCGAAGATAGAGAGGGCCATGCCCCCCTAATAATTAGAATATTCCCAATCATATGTTAATTTATTAAGATAATTTATATAATTAAGTTTCATGGGCCTTCTCTAGACTCAAAATATTATGCTCAATGATGCTTTGGTTAAGAAAAATTAATAATTGCTAGTACCATTTTAGGTAATTAATACTTAAATTTATAATTTTCTAATTAGTTCTCAATTTCATTTAGTTAGATTTTGACCCCGTCATTCTTCAATCCTGACTTCGCTAAGGAACCAGCAATTGGTAACAATATTTAATTAAGTAAATATTTCACGTTGAAAAGGCTATAGAAGAGATTATAAATTTATATACACAAGAACTTTAGGCACCGGAAAAACAAAAAATATGTCGAGGGGCAAGCAAGTATTATTTTTGGGGTCGTTTTGATCACTTAGGAATTTGGAGAATTTAGAAAAGTTGCAATTCCTAGGAATAAATTTATTGGGAAGTGTGTAACTTTGTGAAGAGTTTGGATTGTTTATAATAAATTTATGGTAGGAAGATGAAATTCTCCAAATTCCTTGGACGATAGATTTGGTCGGAAGTAAAGGAAGATGTAACTTTATGAATTCCCCAAATTCCCCAAATTTATGGTAGGAAGATGTAACTTTATGAAGTAAAGGAAGCAGCAAAAGTTGCTCAGTGCTTATGGTGATAGATTTGGTCAAGGAATAATTACAGAATAAATGCAATTCTTATAAATTATAATTATTAACTGCGTAAAATCAGCATAATCATGCTCTAATTGGAAAATGTGGGTCGGATCTGAACCTGGTAGCGGGTTCTAGGTGAAGAGGCCGGAGGTTCATCATCTAGGGTCCCTAATTGGGATGTGGATTTTGTGATCATAATTAGTTTTCAAGGTATATTATATAAATATAAATAATTGTATAGTTAATTAATTAAAGAAGTGTGGGACTGAAGCGCCTTGGTCACTTGTTACAACAGCCCATGTGCCATGCCATTTCGATTCAATTATTAAGCACCTACATTCCATCTAGCCTGTCCTCAGCGCATTTAGTCCCTCCTCTCTTTCTAACTCATTTAATTACGATAATTACAATTCACTATTAATATCCTGTGCATTAGGCCCCAAGTTACGTAAATCACTTGCATTCTAAATTGAGTCAGATCCACGATGTAAATTTTTTTTACACCATTAATTAGTTAGGTGAATCACTTTCATCTTGCATGAAAAATGAAAAAAAGGGAGAGGGGTTTCTTACTAGCTACTAGCTAGTCTCAAAATAAAACCAAACATCCCAGAAAATTAATATCAAATTATTCTAATAAAACAACTACCAAGATAATTTCTTAAAGAGGTCGGTATATTAAATGTATATCCATCGATATAATTAGGCGAGAGAAATGCTTTTCTATTTACTCTATATTCAATGTAGAAAAGATTAGAAACTGTTGGTTGGTTGGAGAATGAGCTGGAAATGTTTTGCCCGATTTGACCGGTCAATCAGATAATTTAATCTGATCTGTTCCTTCAATTTGTTGGGTCCGGCCGGGTTAAAGTTATTTTACCATTACAATATACTTAGTCAGGTCAAACCAGTTGACCAGTCAGATTAGACACGGCCTTATTGGTCCCATTGTGTATTTACAGTTAGCGGATGTAAAAACTGTATTTAACAGAAGTAGAGTACTCGATCTTGTGGAATCATATTGAATATTGAACAAGATACTTCGTACTTTCCTAACAAATCGATCCTTGTTTCTCAACCACATACTATCGAACCAAAAATCTGATTCGTGATGATTCTTCTCCCAACTAACCATCGGATCATCTATATGCCATAACAAAAGAAACTCAAGATGTTTGCTATTATTCTCTTTAAATGAGATCTCAATTTCAGCTTACGGTTTCATTAAAAAAAATACTCTCTTAGTCTCTTTTTTCCATCTGTTTTCTCGACCACCATGAATACACTTTTTCTTTATATAACTCCGACAAGATTATTTATATCCAATTTAACTATTTGGCACCTAAAGACGGGATGGATTCTTCTACTGTTATTATCAAAAAAAAAATTTAAAAAAAAAAGAGAAGAAGATTGTTCTACTTATCTACTATGATATAAGAGAAGACTAAATTATATAAGATTTGAAATGTATATTTTAATACAAAATTTATATTTTTATCTTTTTAGAAACAAGACCATTGAGATGTATAAATTACTGTGTGAAGTATATCTTATCCCTCTTTCGCGTGAAGGATAATAGTTTTGCGTATTCATAATTTTATTCAATCTATTTTCTTTTCTAGCATGCTCGACTGAAAAATTCTTTATACTTATTTACTATTTTCTATCTTTGCCGAACCCTCTAAACAAATAATGGCAATATAACTATATAGGACACATCAAGCATGATAAGTTGATAACACATAATTCTTAATTTTCAATTGCCAATAGGCAATACATATACATTAGCTTACCAACCGAAATAGTAGATTGACCACGTAGATTGATACATGTGATTAATATTTTATATTTTTAATTAGATGTTGCAGATAGCGCTATCAATACCCATCCGTTTCGCACGTTTTCATTTCATTTCGTCCGAAACGGAACAGAAGTGGAAGGAAAAATGATTTCGTTTCTGAGAATGGAACGGAAACGAAACAGGGAATGGTACACGTTACTGTTCCGTTTTACTGAAAACCGGTTGAAATCAATAGAAAATGGGTTGAAATCAATGGAAAATTGAAAGTGGAACAGAAATGGATTGGAAAATTCGTTTCGTTAAACGAAACGGAATGGAATGAATATTATGTTTCGTTGCCGAATCAGAACGAAAATGACAGAGGATATTTCCGTTGCCGTTTTGCGTTTGACAGCCCTAGTTGTAGAGATCTGTCTCCGTATGAGCATGTAACTCATGCCATAGTAAGTTAGGTGCTTATACCAAACAAGATTTAATCGATGAAAAGTGGAAAGCAAATATAACGAGACGATAAATATCAAAGTTCACATATATATGGTTCTCGTAACAGTTTACCTTTGTACCTATAAAAAATTGTGGAGTTCAAAAGGTACCTTTTGAAATTTTATGTTTATTTTATTGAGGAATTTTAATATTTAGAAAATGTTTTATTTTATTTTATTTTTTTGAAATAAGTAAACTTATCTACCACTTTCATTCAAGAAAGCACACCAAAGTTTATACAGAACCAACCAAACCGTTGGTACAGTTATTAAACCTCCTTCTAACCAAACCAACAAAAACCGTAAAACATTCTCTGCACTGATATCTTCCCTCAATCTCCATATCAGTGCACCCTTATTATCTTGGAAAAATGTTTTATTTATTTTATGCAATTATTTTAGTTTTCTTTTAGATTTTAGGTAATGGAGTTCTTTTTTAGTTATTATCCTTTCTTTTATTTAAAAAGAAAATGAAACTCTTTTTTTCGTTTTGTGAGGGCCGGGTGGCTATTGGCAATGGCACCAGCAAAATTTCATTGATAAAGAAAAATATTTACAAAGTTAAAGTTACAAGAAAATTAAACTCTTGTGCTCTCGAATTAATTTTGTGTTATTCAGGGCATCAGCATCAACAAATTAATTTAACATATGACGAGGACGAGTATATATAATGTTTGAAATACAGTATATATACCACGTGCAAATGCAAGCAATTTATCATTGCATAAAATGTATAACATACATACAATTTAGGATAGTGTATGTAAAACACTTGTTTAAGAACTACAAAACTTAAAAGAAATAGCTTGGTTTCACATTTTTCTGTAAATAATTATATATACAATTAATTTAGGATAGGATTGTTATTTTATGTATATAACTATATATAATGAAAATAAGAGCATAAACTATAATATTAGCTTTATTTCGCATTTCTGTTTCTATGTGGTGGTCGCTCTTATGATTCTGGTTAACCACATAAATAGAATGCGGATCACATTTCAAAATATTTAAGAATGCAGAGAAAATGCATACAGAAAATAAATCTCTGTACTTCTATATTTTGACATTTCTGTCGAAGTCATACACAAAATCACTAAAAACATATCCATTTTGACAATTCCATTGAAGTCCATAACAAAAATCACTAACGTCCTAATCAAAACACTTTTCTTTTAAACCGTGTAAATTCGTGATGAGAACATAAATCATTACAAAGTTTTATCAATGTAGATAAAATTAATGCAATCCCCAAATAAAAAGAAACAAAATAAAAGGCAGAAAGCTATATGCATAATTTTTTACTTTCCAACTACAAAAGCAAACCGTGTAATTCAATTAGTTGGTCAGCCAGCCAAGTTGCAGTGAACAACTTGTGGAAACATCATTGAAATTAAAATGCAAGGTCCCTTGACAGTACAAAAATCCACCATCTTACACTTTCTTCTACCATCTGACACTATTCACATGCTTTCTTTACACATTCAGACACCAAATTTCTATCCTACTCAATGAAAAGGCTACCAGTCTGTATAGAGACCATTCATGCTCCTAGTAGGGTAATTAGAATGTAAGAACAGTACAACAGTAAACTAAACATTAGAAAGGTAATAAATTAAAGTTGGTTAGTTAAGCAGTTTCATTGATCTGACCTCGTTGTCTTACTTGGAATACTTACAGAAGAAGCTAGTTGGTGGAATTTTACTGCAAAAAGGTGAAGGTTTTTACTTCTTTATAAAGCTAGGTGCATCATATATGATTCATTAGGAGGGATTTCTTTTTTCTTTTTTTTATTTTTTATTTTAAGAAGGGTGTTGGGGGTTGCTTGAATCGCTATCCACCTTATGAAATTAGTTATTTGTTCTCTCTCTTATAATATAAGTTACTATATATCTAGCTATGATCTATATATCTAATCTTTAATTAATTAGTTATATAATAATTATATTAACACTAATCTAATTTTTCTTAGGTGTGGTGTAGTCGTGTAGAAGGGGGTCACATGGAACCGAGTGCCATATCATCCCAATCATGTTCACATAGCATATAATTATAGCAAAATATAACACGTCAATAGTTTATTGAGTACAAATTTATCAAGCTATTTCCTCGTTTTGCACAGAATGCACAGCTAGGTAGGAGTAGAAATCACATGCCAAGAATCATTCCTCTGATTTTTCTGAGAACGTTCTCCTACCAGAAACAGCCATGTGCATTACCCCATGACCAACTACAGTCTGATTTCTTCTCTGTCGTGTTCTTTCATGATATCATAATAACCAAGAAATTTATGTGTTGGGACTGTTCAACCGTTGACCTGTGTTTTGCCATCTATTCCAGACCATACGATTATAAACATGCGAATCAGATCTGATGCAATGCACATCCTTTGTAAGCTTGTAGCTTTTGTTTGCAATTTAGAAAGCTGTATCCATGAATGCAGCGCAGCATAGTTGACAATATAGAATCTGCCACAAAAATTTGGATTCCATTAGAAACTCAGTGTGTATACTCTTACGCAAGGTCAACAATAGAGTGCTACCCCTACCACCTTCCAAAATTTAAAGCCCGTCCGTTTTAACTATTAAGAGCAACGAAGGAACAATGCATTGTTTTGAACTTTCGACGAGTAATGAGTGAATTGAAATCAACCAGAAGGTTTTGATTGTCAAATTATTTAATTTTGTTTAGATCTTCAAGGTATCGATCGTAGCATTTGTGATCATAAAAATATGGTTCGATGATTGCCAAAAATAAATAAATAAATAAATAAAATACGGGTAAGTTAAAATTGACAGGAAAAATTATGTTACAAAAATATGGAGCAGTGCTAGCTCATGAAATACTATATATCTGTCAGAATTGAGTTATTATGTGGAAAAGATAAGTGACGCTTATCCAAAAAGATCAATAAATGAGAACTATTAATACAGTGAGCGCCAAAAAAGAATAGCATGCGAGCATGCTTCTTGGTCCAAATAAGAACACATACACTTGGTCGTTGTGCATAGTAGCAAACTCCGAGGTTGGATACCTCTCCAATTGAACGGTTGCATTGGACCGACCCAATAATATTTAGCCATTCATTTCAAATCATATGGTTCAAATAACTTTCTTAATTTCATAAATGGCCTCACATGTCAGATTTGTTCAAGATACATCAGTCTATATCTGAACCATTTGATCTAAAATAAACGATTTGAATTTCATCCGTGCGGTGGATGAAGTCGCTAGTGGAGAGAAACCAAACAGCGTTTTCAGGCCTCATCTATAAAACATAAAATTCCAATAAACTAATGGCACATGCCAACTCATCTTATTGGTTCTATGCAATTTCATGTGATTGTGGACCCCATATTTCTCCACACATGCATGCATGGAATGTTCACCTATTATGTGTTGCCACTTGTCCAGTCGACAAAGAACTTGCTACAGTCAGGAATCAGGATTGTACTACAGGACTTATCTGGACAAATAGACACTTAAAATTGTGCCAAGTTTCAAAAGAACAATTAACATATTCGAAGAAAAATTACAAACTACGACAATTCGACTTGCCAATAACAACATTGCGTAATTGTAGATGACAAAAGGAAGGTGAAACAAATCCCATGTGACTCCCATTGTAGAAGGAACGCGACGTGTTAACCATGCCATCAAAACTCATCAAGTCATATACAGGGAGTAATTATTAGTCTGGGGCCATTAATCAAGATAGTCCTTTTCATCTTAGATTGATACCTTCATCCTGAATTAATCTATTTCGGAGCTGAGAAGTAATTAACTTTTCAACTGTAAGACTAGTTTCAGCTAGTGCAGTTGATATGGAGTTTAATTGATTTGGAGTGGATAAGATGCCAATATTTATTTGTTTTCCTCTGCTACAATGACCGTTAATTGGGATTAATCTCGAGGCGTTTAATTAAACAACTCTTTAAATAGTAAGGTCAATTGGTAGATGAAGCTCACATGGCGGAGTAATTTAAAAAATTGCAACGGAATAATGCGCATCAGACCAAGGTTTTAGGTTTGGAGCAAGTTCATACAACGGCTCAACTTGCAATTAAATTAATTAGACCACGTTGTGATGTAATAAGATCTTGACTGATATTGATTGACATATCTTAAGAGTCCTTGTCACATTCTCTGATCAAACTTCAGAATTAACTGCAACTTTGAGGGCAACTAACGCTATAACGAACCTAAATGCAGATTTCAGTCTTGTTCCTGTACCGTCCAAAAGTGATGTTCTACCAAAAACACTTTTGTCAGATTTGACAAGCATTGCTTGTTTTCATACATAGCAATCATAGTCGATTAAGCGGTAAAATTTTCCTTTGCTTAAAGACGTGACACTAAGTTACGAAAGCTGCAAAAGATAGCGACATGCTGTGCTTGTGCAAAAGAGGGAAATATCCAAATAGCATGTTCTCCACAAGGGGGAAAAAAAAGGTAATATAATAAAAACAACAAGGAGTACAAGGACAATGTAATCAACAACGGTACATTCAACAGATAAAAATATAAGAATAATTTTACAAGCCTACTTATACAAAAAATTGTAAGAACCCTATACTCTACCAGATTAATTACACCTAGCAAAGCACACCTAAAAAAGAAGGGAAATAATTATACAAGCTTTGTATTAATAGGTGAGACTACAATACTGCATCTATAACCTTTTGACGAAAACAAAAACCTGACTAATACAGCTAATCTCTGATTAAAAATGCTAAAAAACCTCGAACGATTTGTTGCTTAAGCAACAGTTCCAGCATGCCCTTCCAAAACCTTCAAATAATCAATTTTAGCCCATTGAAAAAAGGAATTCCTCGTGGGCCAGCATCTAAAAACTAAATGCTATCAAAGATAATCTCCAAGTCCGATAAATGTGACAAATTGAAGGGTGTATGTGTTATATACCTTTTATTAGTACATTCTGAGTTTCCAGAAGGTCATGCCTTAAATCTCGCCAATAACTATTTTGTCCTCACAACCTGACAATTATCGGATCCTAAGAACACATACCACCTCCGAACAGAGGCTTCAGTTTCCTGATAAAAACAAAGTCCAAGACTAAATGAACAATTTCCTATGAGAGATTACAATTTAAAAAAAGGACCAGGCAACCATTAGTGTCATGCAGAAACCAAGGGTTTATCAAGGTTTTCGATAACACGGAGGTAATATTTCCAATTTGGGTGTGAATCTGTTATAGCAGGTTGCCCAAAGGGGTTGTCCTTCACAAAGTATTGCACGTGCTCAGCTGTGGCTAAGTTTTCCAAATAAACCCTGAGATCACCTCCAATACCTGCCAGTAACAACATTTGAATAATTTCAGAATTGAACAAATAAGATTATGCATAGCTTTTTTATATTCCACAACAAAAGTCTTGTTAAAAAAGAACTGTGCTGAATATCCACAAAATTGTACTTTTCCAAGGTTATAACTGTATAACAGGAACAACATAAAAATTTAATCTGTCTAATTGAACTAACAGCCCAAAGACCGCTAATTTGCACATTAAATGAATGAAGCAGAAGTAACAAACTAACCCAAGGAATTGTCTTCCCTGTGCTTGAAACTGTATGGAGGTGGGAAAATTGCTGTGAATGGCTGCAATAGATAAAAGAAAGATATTGAAGTTAAATAACCAAAATGTAAAGAATGGAGCTCCTTTTTGCATATTGCATGCAATATTAATAGTATTTAAATTTCTCATATCTAAAACTAAGATTCAACATTGTTTAAAATATTCACAATATTATTATATTATGACAATGCTAAGTTAGATTTGCTAAGTATTGGCAAATTAGCCCCTTACTCTCATATGATCTTCCGTTTCTTCTGAGCTCAAACTGACTTAAAGCAAGTTAAGGGAGTCATATGTTTAAAACTAAATCATTTGTGAAAAAAAAACAATCAGATTTGATAGGCATATCATGAACATTTACGGACTATTATAGCAACCATCAGATTACTTGCATCAGTTTTAACAGTTCAGTTGCAAAACCAAAAGCTGCTCACAACAATTGCAAATAAGATTCTAGATAGCCCCTATCTAGTGTATAAAAAAAAAAAATTGCAAATAAGGTCAAGTTTATTATCCCTAGAAACACCAGTAAACAAAAATGCAATTCAAAATTATTCGAGAAGACCCTGAAAAGTGAAAGAGGCTAAGTTAACAAGGCCTTGTATAGAGTACAAAATAATACAATTTGAAATTATTCAAGAATGGTCTTAAAAAAAAATGAAAGAGGGTTAAGTAACATACAGGATTGCACAAGGCCTTGTACGGAGAATCATCGACTAAAAGAGTATTAGAAGGTGAAAATTGCCCCCTTTCCCATGGCAAATCAGGTTCTTCCTTCTCCCACAGTTTCATTAATTCCTTCAAAACCAAGGGCTTGTGAGAGTTATCTATAGTATTGAAGTTCGTAGCCGTGCATTTTGATTGGTCCTGTGAGCATTAAAGCAATATAAAAATGAAAATTCAATAGAAATGAGGGAAAGGGAATCTGGAATGCAACAATGGCTATTGAAGTCTATATACCCAGCAAAAAAGTAGCTTATTTCTCAAATTCCCCATGAGATATTCGACAGCTTTTTCTACATTATACCTGCACATACAAAAAATAATAAGATATCACCGGCTTCAAACAAAGAGGTTGCAAATGGAGGGGATCTGAGAACAGTACAAAGTTCATTTCAGACAACTTACTTGTTTCTTGACGACCACACTCCAATTTCAAAGTTCGCAAAACAGAAATCCAGAAAATCAGCACAGAAGGGCCTCCTGAAAACTGGATGCAGGATAAAGAAAAATAATTAATATCAATTCAAAATCTGTAGTTTTTTTCCCCGACTTTGGCAGTAGTAAAAGATAAACATTCTTACCAAATTTGCCGCTGATCTTGAAATCTGCATACATTGAATAGTCATAATCTGTATTGATATCAGCTAATAACCCGTTTATATCAAGAACTAGAAGCTTCTTCTTGATTGGTAACTCCAATTCTCTGGGCACAACGGCGTCACTGGTACAAGATAAACCCGACTCAGCATGTTCGATATTGAGTATTGAGTGGATGTCACTTTTGGCAACAACACTTTCCTCAGTAACAATTGCTTCCTCAGTACAATCTAACTTTTCAGAGCTGCAAGTTTTGGAATTAGACCTACCTGCAGTCTCCAATGCACTAACATCCAAATTATCAGTATCATTGCAACTATGCTGTCTACTGTTATTTTTCTCTGTTCTCTCAGTACCTTGTAGTTCACTGCAACCGTTAGCGGCCGGACATCCTACTAAGTCAGGACCAGTATCACTTGAACCTCCTAATAAGTTGGTGCCATTTTCTGCAGCGGAAACTCCATTTACCTCAATACCATCACCACTACTTGATTTCTGTTCTCTATTCAATCGCAAATATGCCCGATCTCTTTTCCCTGGCTTATTTTTCTTGATTTTACACAGTACCTCTCCAGAGCATTTATCCTCAATGGAATTGGAAATGGTCTCATTTGCTATGTAATTTTCACCGCATTTGCTGGTTTCATCACAATTGTTATTCTCACATACTGAGTCATGCTTCTTCCTTTTACTCTTGTGATTTGTCTCTTCTGGCACCTCAATAGGGTTTAAACTATTCTCATCCACCGTACAACCTTCACCAGCTTTCTTATCATCCATAGATTTATTAATCCCACAAACTGGGTCATTTTTCTCCATTACAATCTCTTGATTCTTTCTTTTACTGTTGACCACTGTAATTTGATCAATAATAGAATCTTTCTGGCTACTTGAAACTTCAACTTCCATATTTCCTTTGAAACAAAACTTCGCTTTTCTTTTTAAGTTCTGTTAAACTAGAGAAGTTGTGATGCTACTATCTTTCTGGAATTGAAAAACAAGGATATAACTTATCAATTATAGGTAAATAAAGAACCAAACTGGCCACTACAATTACAATCATTTATTTATGTTACTAATTAAATTAGCAACACCACTCATCCAGCATTTACATAAAACTAAATCACGACCATATCTAAACCTTTGACCATTACTGAAACCTCTAAGCCTCTAAATGCGATTAAGCCATCGGAAATACCAGTATCAATAAAGAATATCCAGTTTCTTCAAATACAAGGAAAGAATCCGACTCAAAGAGCAAAACGGTTCTAATTCTGAATAGAACAGTTGCAATTGATGAAAGGAATGCAGTTTATCTAAAAATTCTGAGCGATTGAGCATGATTCAAGTAAACATTAAAAAGAGAAGCTTATTTCGACCAAAATTAATCCTATTAATGAAAGAAACATAACATACCAGTATCGCATCAGGATTTAACGAAAGCAAAACTACAGATCTCGCACAAATTCGATAAGCATATGCGAGAAGGAATCAGAATCTTCGATTCTTTCTCTCTCCGTCGTCTCGTCGCCTGAGCTCTGAGTCAGCGTTTTTAAATTTTAACGCCTTTTTATTTCAAATGAAAAAATTACTTCCTTTTCTAATGAAGTATTTCGGTTTGGGGAAAAAATTGGATGGGTGAAAAAACGAAAGGGCCGCTGCGGCGCGGGTTATCTTTACCGACTTGTAGTTGTAGTTGAAGCGGTTTTTTGTCTTTTACTGGGATCATCCGTTGGTACGGATTTAATTAGAGAATTCCGAATATATCTGGACCGTTGAGCTTCCGGCGCAGTAATTGGGTGACATGTTTGTCTTGATCTTCTCCAGTTCTCCGGATTTGACAGGAGAATAACTGACGATCTTAAATTCTTAACATGTACTGTTCATTTTAGTTGAACGATTCGGATCAAATTAAAATTGACGCTTCATTATCCTTCTTCGTATGAATCAGTATGATCTAAGAATGCTATTTTGTTTTTGTTTTTTTAAATGAATCTTTTTACAATTTGTTTTCGTCACCATGTCCGAAATTTAATTTCTACAAAATATAAAAACAGGGATAGTTCACTTTTTTTGGGCCGTTGGAAATATTTAAATAGGGATAGTTCACAAAATATTTTCTTTAGAAACTTTTGCTAGCTGGCTACTAAGTGAACCGTTGTAGAATTTTCATATCAATATTTCAATGTATAATTATAGAGAACATCAAACTGAAGAAACAATAGGGTGAATTTTTAGAGGCGTTTCCAGCGGCTTGCTCCATCCAACATCTCTTCGAGGCCAGTGTGACATTCGTTATCTAAGGTGATGAAGCTCTGAGATCACTCATTTGCCTTCTTTCTCTATATTTCGCTCCTCAGTTCATAACTAAAGTTCAAGATATATTTGCTAACTTCTCCTGATGTGTTTACTTGAAATGATAGTATATCTTGCTGGCTCATAATTTCACGATATTTAATCTCCACCTTCTTACTGGCATTTTGTTTTGAATCGACGCACCTAGCCTATCAAACTCATGCTTGGGTTTTCACCATAACATGCTTCAAGAAGGACCGCCTGATATTAGCCTGGTCTGACTGTTGGGCCTGTAAATTTCTAGCTTATTTTTCATGTTGTTTTATTATGTTAAGGCACATTTTATGTTGGGTCATCACGCATTATTCATGAAGTAAAAATATCAAATCCATAAGCTAAAGCATGTACTATTTAAATAATTATTTTAGGAATAAAGCATAGAAAAAAGTGACTTCTCGTCGAACTTTCTTTTAAGAAAAATGATGAGCAATTTATGTCTTTTCCCCTCCTTGCAGCGACGCATTAGCTCCATGGGATATTGGAAGAAATTTTAAAAAATATTAGAATCACATATTTTCATAATATATTCTTATAATAGAACAAAATTGTCGCAATAAGTGTCGCCTCATAATAAATGACAATCAACAAGTGCAAACTGAGAAGACAGAAGACCTAATGCCTTGATACATCTCAACCTTTGAAATGTTCTTTTACAGGAAATAAATACTTGATACTAAAAACATCCATGAAACTAAAAACATTCATTAGTAATTTGGGAGGGGTAGTATAATTGCCTTATGGAATCTCTCATGTACATAATCACAAAATATCAATAAAAAATTTGTCATAAACAAATTATTGGTAAGAGAGATTGTAACACAAAGTGCAAAATTGTCGATAACAAATTAATGTTAATCAAAAGACTAATTATATGAACAATAAATTGAAAAAATAGCATCTACAGAAGTCTTGTATAAAACAATTTTTTTTAGCACTGTGTATATGACATTTCAAATTTTTGACAAGAAATTTTTCTAAATTTTCGTATAAGGCACTTTATAATGTACTAGACATAATCTTTTACGTGCACTCTTAATTTGAAACCTATGTACAACCTTTATATAGGTATAATTTGGTGTGTAAAATACTAATAATATGATAAGAACAAATTCAGAAATTTGTATTATTATTAGAATATAAATTTAAGAAGAAGATAAGAACCAACATTTGATCTAGTGGCAAAGGATAATGCATATTTAAAAGAGATCACTTGTTCAAAATCTATAGCTGGATATCTATTGTAGATATTTAAATTTGAAAATAAGTTCCGAAGAATTTTTAAGGAATATCACTTTACAAAAAAAATCAGTTCTATCATTTAGTTTTAGTTTTTTTCTTTAATTTTTATTCAAATTAAAATTGTATTCTGATTTTGAATAAAAAATTTTCTCAAAGACGAACTAATTCGTCAGACAACTAAATCTAGTCAATGTATTCGACTATAATATGCCAAACGATAATTTGGGGGGGGGGGGGGGGAGGGGGGGATGGTATGCAAGGGCAATGTACCGGAGCTTTGCTCTCTAATACAAATCAATACTATACAAACATATATACGAGATTATCTGCCTGACAGGTGAAGTTTGTGAATAAATATGCTAAAAATCTAATTGTTAAAAAACAGTAGTTTATGATCCATTTTCTTCTAAATCTCTGCAGCCCGGAATTAATAATGCAACTATGAAAAAGAAGAGCGACGTACAACATCAATAAAGATAATTGCATAAAAGATATCAAAGACCGTCAACTAAAAAAAAATTTGTAGACGTGTTGTTTACCATTCAAAATGGACCGTTTAATTTTCATATAAGTTCCCAATTTTTTTTTTTAAATTCTTCGTGGATACGAATTCTAAAACGGACTTTGATCGCAGTCATTCATTTTTAAGAAAGACTAATTGATCATATTTATGAATGGTTGCAATTAAAACTTGATTCAAGTTGTATCCATGGAAGAATTTCCCATTTTAATAATATTTAGTCACCAATTAACGATGATTATGTTAAAAAAAATGTTTTCTTCAAATCATTCGTTATATTACTTCTCAAACTTTCAAAATCACTATTAGCTGACTAAATTTATTTTCTCATTGTCAAATATAACAACGCATCCACTTGTTGCCGAAGAGTTCGTCTCAAACTTACCACAGTATCTATCTATTCTTCGTAAATATATTAATAGAAAAGCAAATTGACGGATAAGCAAGCTTTTAAAAAACACCGTTTACACGCCATTTTTTTCGAAATAACGATATTTTGTAGCCAACCGCACGAACATCACAAAAAAAATGATAAAATAACATTACGCATGCGTCATTTACGTTTTTTCGCCGAAAAAAGTAAAAAAAAAATTGTATCTTTTCACTAATTAAACGTGTACAATATCAAAAGACATATCGTGTATTGAGAACATAGTGTATTTGGTACATATCGTGAATAAAATGCTTAGAGATATTCAATAGCATGTACAACATCGTGTACCGCTGCCTCTCTAAGTACAATATTGTATACCAATCGTCCATACAAATGTAATGTTGTACACAAAAATACATATGACTTTAACACAGATGTTCACATATATACACCGTTTTCGAAAAAACGTCGCACTGTTAAATCAACTTCGGACCATCATATCCAAAAAACACATTTTAAAAGCTTGCGGATAAGAAATTCAAAACCTAGTGACACTAAAAATCGTTGACAATGTGTTGCGATGAATAAGCTTGGGGCAGCATGCCGTTTAAAAAACCGAATCACCGAGACATCCCAATTCAGCTAAGAAGAGGTGAGAGGCAGTGTTGTAAAACATATCAAGTCCAAAGTATATCAAGAAAATTTGAGTTCACCGTCTGTAGATTCACTTATGTGTGACAGCACCTTGCAACCAGCTTAAAATTATCCCAAATTTACTGGAGGGAACTGAGAGGTTTCAAAGAGGAGAAAAATTGAGATGTACCAGCTCTCCTAAGTCCTAAGAACGGCCTATACTTCTCTCCCAGATGCTCCTCCATCTACAATTGACGACACTACCGGTACTCGTGTGGGATAGCTCAAAGATGAAACATTCTAAATCAACATAAATTTTTCTTATCTGCATATTTCCAATAAATACTAGTTTTCTGACTGCATTTATTTAAATACAAAATTTGCTTATATTTTTTTAAGAAAAATCCTTTTTGCTTCGGCAGTTGGAAAAGTGAAACTAGCCTTGAGATCATATGTGAAAATTATCAGAAAAAAATGAATGGGAATAATCTCACTGAAATGCATTAACAGTTAACAGTAAGATACCCAGGAGAAATACAGTTCATTTTTTTCTTCATTCCTGATAGTCTAACATTAATTTCTACATGATGTAGCTACATTTAATACAATTTCAACATGAGCTCGCGAAATCTGATGCTTCCGTTAATTTAGTTGATAAAAATAGAGGCTATATATCAGTGAAAAATAGACCTGTCTCCATAAAATTTAAATTTCATACTCCTATGAGGGACTGAGAAACCATGTTACAGCTGCTCCACCAAGCAAGCCTCCCAACTGGAATTGCTCACAAATGTTCTTAAATTAATAAAATATTCTTAACTGGATATGAATACAAAAATTAATTTATCAAGACTTACATGGCCCCAGTTATCAATGCCTTTGACAGTCAATCCAATTACCTGCAATACATGAATTAGGTACAGGAAAGAAGGGTCTTATTTTTATATCAGAGCGAAAAACAACCATTTATATGTTTTTGGTACGAGATGCTGCTTGTTTCAGGAGTATCTGGCTGATACAAAATTATAACCTTACCTGGTCCATACTCTAAATTGTTGGAAAGCACCAGAGGTATCTACCATTTAGCAGGAAAAACGTGCTATTTTACAAGGGCAGGTTGGAACTTTGCACAAGAAAGTATTTTTATTAAGACTTAGAGTTAGAGGAAGCAACACCATGTTCAAGGCAATGACATATCCAATGCGCTCTAGCTGCTTGTTTCCTCTGGGGATTCGATCTCTGTTTCTCCAAATATACACCGCATATGCACCAATCTGAAGTAAGCAAGTATATTTTGCAATATTACTACATCAATCACCGACATTCACCTTCATTCCTCATTCAAGGAGAGATTTACAAAGAACGAGTAGACATGAAAATATAAAAGTCTGCTCCTAAGTATAAATACTGTTGAATTTTTTGTTTGCATATGAAATTATCAATCAATGTTTTGCAAGTGTCAAAAATGACACATTAGGAAATATGAACCCGAAGATTGCAGGGATGTTTACCAGACCACAGACAGCGCCAGATGCACCTAATGAAGGGGAGGGGCAGAAACGGTAGCTCATAAGTGAACCTAAATTTTTATGAAGGACGTAAGTAAGCCTTTTTTTTTTTTAAGTAATTAAATTCAGCTAAATCAAGATCCATTGAATAAGGGGAGAAAAAGAAGTAACTTGACAATGAGCATCACTTTGTCAACCATCAAATACACAAAAACACCTTCATACGTTTGAATAGAGAGTATGGACCACTTTCTTATATATAAATCAATTCTTTGTATTTATAACAATCTGTATAACTTATATTCTGGAAATAATACGTCACTTTCATGGTTACATGGTGCACCAATTTCTTCATATAACAATATGATACACCAGAGGTTGTTGTTGGGTTTTTCAGGGTATGGTATAAGGTCTCTTCCAAGATTCTATTTAAATTGATTTAATTCAAATCTAAAACTCCATTATGTACCATACTTGCTACTGCTGAAGAAAAATAAATTTCCAGAAATTGACGGGGTCCCATAAGATGCTCAACTGGGGGACCGATTGAGTTCAACGAATAGCAGTTCACCTGTGAAATCAAGCTGTGAATAGCTAATATGCAAACAAGTCTAACAAGATGTGGATGACAAACCTCAAAACCAGCCTGTGTTGGAACCTCAACCTGCCCAACCATTCAAAAATAATCTAATCTGATCCTTTAAAAAATGTGAGGGCAACATCAACTTTGGACAAACCTGCCAACCTAATATGACTGAATACACGAAAAGTCATGCTGAGAAGTAAGACAGAAACTGACCAAGACTAAATTTAACCCAGTCTGACCACGAGTTACTGGTAACATAATATACAAACCACTGCAATACTCATCAGTTCTGTTAGCTTTTAGGAAGCTATACTGAATTTAATCCCCCATCTTTCTCTTGGCTTTCTAAGTGCTGTACATACGTGCATTAGTTAAAGAACAAATGTGCCACTCTACAAATATGAATTGGAACAAATAAATAAATAAGAAAAAAAAAAGAAAAAAGCAACACAACAATAGCATCATGCTTGTTGTGAGTTACATTTCTAGGTTCTAATCACCCTTAATTCAAACTACTCTGCAATTATTCCTACTGTTATAATTTTTTATTTGTGATAGTATATATTTTACCATTAGATGAAGAATGTTTGCATGTAGAAAAGATGAGGTGGCCAGTCTCCAAATTTGTCCTTCACGGATCAAGCTATTCACCTTCTCAAAAGAGAGGGAAAAAGAAGAAGGCATTAATATTTGTTTGTTTTGAAATCTAATGCCTATAGTAAGGAACTAGGTCTATAAAGGGAAAGTTAAGAATCTAACCTTGGCTCCCCACAAAACCAGCCTACCTTTTGATGCAACCTGAGCTCCATATGCCCTAAGATGAAACAAACAATTAGAAAAGAAAACACATAAGCGTCTTCAAATTTGTAGATTCATAAATATTATATTTAGCAATTTTGAAAAAAATTATGGCCCGCCAACATATCTGGTGGCTTACTGGTAAGTGTCTGAACCTTGTTCAAATTCAAGCTGCGCATTGATTATTAGAAAGTTGGAATCTTCAACTTACAGAACATTTGCACCGAGAAGAACATCAGTCCAGAACCTTTTATTCGAATTGCCCCTCTGAAAATTCTTAAATAGGGACTCTATACTGCTCAGAAACCCTCCTTCTCTATCATTTTCCTTCCCGCTGAACAAAGACAACCGAGGTGGCAATGCGCCAGGTTGAACACTTCCAAACATAAGGCATTTCTTCGAACACATGTCACTCCACATGAGAGATGAACCAGATTTCATTTCTTCCAGTTTACTCCATAACTACACGTTAAGATCTCAAATCTTTACTACTTATTAAAGCACCCTCAACAAGGTCAGTAAATTTTCACATAAAGGGGTGGAAACAATTGTTAACATCATTATAAACCATTGATTAATATGATGTACGGTTTGGATCGCTATTTCTAAAAAGAAGTCGACCCTACACACAAACAAGTCAGGGCGTTGTTAACAAATGTTAACAAATTTTTTCGCGAGTTCGAATCCCAGCTTTTGCATATTTTTTTCAAAAATTTTTTCGTCTTAGTCTGCCTACAAAATCTGAAGAGAGGAAGAGCGCTGAAACCCTAACATAACCCTTTTCAAAATTATAGAAAGAGCCAGCGCCGCTTCAGATCTCTCCCAAACCAAAATCTAGGGTTTTACAGATCAACCTATTACTTTCTCACGATTTCTTTCTCCATCTGAGCCTTATCCTATACCTCACCTCTCTCCAATCAACACGATTTCTACATCTGAGCCTAATCCTACCTCACCTCTCTCCGATCGACATGGCCGTCGCACAAATCCCTCTGCTCTGCCTCTTTCATGCTGCTCTTCCCCATCTTTCATATTGATTGTCCCTCAACCGATCGACACGTCTTTCCGTTGTCGTTTCTCCTCCGACAGCGTTTCATCTCAAGCCCACATGAACTGGTAGCCTCTGTGCCGCCTCGCCCCTCATTCCTCGCCAGAAACCGGTGATCAACAAGTTCTTGTGGCGCCCCGACCAGGCTAGCCACGTCATTGGCACCCTCCATAACGTGTATGAGTAATTCTCTCTGAATCTTAAACTTTTTATCTTTTTTTTTTCAAATTAAAATTCCAATTGCTCACTTGAGCTATTCTTTTCTCTATTTATGTTCTGATTTTTCACTCAGATTTCTTCTTCCTCTTTGTATCAGATTTATCATGTGTTTGATCTTTTATTTTTATCTTCTTTTGTTTTGTACGCTTTATTCTTTTTAATTGGGTAATTGGTAATTGATTAATCGATTGAATATAATTTGATATAATTCGTTCTCTAGATCAAGTGAGATTAGTTAATGTTAAGCTTTCAGTTTATTGGATTTAAAAAATTTTCTGACGAGACAAAAAGTCGATTGCATAAATTTAGAAAATGAGTAAATTGTAAGATTTCAATTTCATCTAGAACTAATTTAATGGTTGATTTCAAGTAGCACTAATATTGCAATAGAAATCTATTCAAATTTTGGGGCCAAGGGTTAATTTTATAACATTCCATTGGATTAATTATAGAATATCTAATATCACCCAAAATGAAGAAGATAATGTCATAATGCTATTCTAAACATTGATTTACATTTATTTGAGTATAGATATAGAATTACGGGAAGGATTACACAGGTGATGGATCAGTGGATCTAAAATGACGTCCAATATTGAAGCAATGTGAGTAACGTTCGTCATTTTCATTTGAATATTATTATTTTATCTCCCTTTATAATATAATCAAAACTTTCAAGGCATTAAATGATGGAGAATACTCTTTTGTTTAGGGGGAGGACCACCAACAATGATCTGCCGAGTTCACTGACGGTAATTCAAAATTTTTGCTAGATGGTTTTAGATTTTCATATATTTGTCATTTATTTATTGTTATACTGTTTATTTTTAGGTACCTGTGTTGATGGTGATAAGGTTAATATTGTTGTTTACAAGGTATTTACTCTCAGTCTGATGTCCATCTCTTGTCTGAGTTGTTAATCTAAAGATATTGTAATTTTTCATGTTTACTTAACTTTTTGTGTTAATGACAGCCTGGATCACAGCCACAAGTAGCATCATCTAATGGAAGCACCAATCAAGAGGAAACTTCAAAGTATCTTCCATCAAACATCCGTATCCTCCTCCAACACAATTTTCTCAAAATGTCCAAACTCTTTATGTGTTTTGAGCACCTATGCTCATGCAGGGCTATACTGTACTTTTGACAAATTATTTTTAAAATATTGTAGTTGGTGCACTTGATAATTTCACATGGATATTTACTGGACAACTACTCCACAGAGTATAGTGTCATCACTGAGTTAGATTGGTCTCGCGTAGGTCCCAGTGTTTGGCTGAAGGTTAGTCCACTGACATGTATACATTTAATGGAAATCTTGAGTAGAATTCAGTTATATTGTAGTACGAAATACTTGACACTGTCAGTTTAGCAGCAACCAATCAGAAATTCTTTGGGAATTCTCATTCTTATACTTGTCCGGAATATTTGGTGTTAGTTGTTATTTTAATGGGCTTGTGGTGTTGTTATTTGGGGTTAGTGTTCTTTGGGAATTCTCAATTTAGCTGCAACCAATAAATTGAGTGCTCGTAAAAATCAGATTGAAGTTGCTGCTTGATCTTTTTTTAAGTTCATTTTTTTTTTTTTGGTCTTTTCCAGTAAAGGGAAGAGGGACATGAGAACAATGATTGAACCAATTGATTGTTGGCAAGAGGACTAACGTTGAAATATACCATCTTAGAAGTGAGGCTTAGGGATTAATTCTATTTTCTGACGTTCTGAATATTTTTCCCTTTTCATTTTTTAAAATTTTCAGTTTCTCATCAATTGGTCTGCGTTTGAAGAAAAGTAGTGGCTTAATATTGTTAACTAATAACTATCCATAGGTTTATCTTATTTGATTTAACTTCTAATCCATTATAATTACTTGTACAACAGAGATCATTGAGGTCAAGACCATACTGGTACCGTTTCTGTCAGGTACAGACTTTTTGTTTGATAATTTATTTTGTACCTCCGTTATGTTTTGTCTTAGATGTGGCAATACCAGCACATTGCATGAAGAGAGGTACCAGTTTCACTTGGAAGGATGGCAGATTTTAGTTGATGGGTCTGGGATGCCTCAAATAAGACGGGGTGTGCTCATATAATATATCAGAATGGGCATTTATGGAGAATTGGTTTCAGCTATCATGAATTGCATGACTCATTTCAGGCTGAGGCTAAGGCGTTGAAGGAAGCACTGTTACATGTATGATCATTGGGAACGACAGGGAATATTGAGGTATTCTCAGATTGCCTTAATATGTTAAAAATGATAAAGGAGCGTGATACAGACAATATACCATCATGGAGAGCAACTCAGGATGTAAATAATATTTTTAGGATCTTGAAAAACAGAACTTTGTTTTGAGATTCGTTATTATTATGACCTTTGTCATTTAGGAGGCAAAGGACGAATCAGCTGACAACGAAATTCAAAAAATCACTATCCGGTTTCAATTATTTTCGCTAATTAATTTCCAAAGCTGGATATTATAAGTTATTAATGTGGTAACATTGATTCTGATTTTATAAGTTATAAGAAACATTATATATGTGGCTGGATTGGTACTTTTATAGTACAAATTTAAATTTATGATTTCATATAAAAATTCTTATTTGATCACGTGTAGTGCAATTCTTTAAGAATAAAAAAAGTTCACTTAAAAAATTACATACCACAAGTTTAATTTTTTTTTAAATATATCAGAAAAAAATTGCCCGCACATTGAACGGGCACTGCTGCTAGTAAATAAAAGAGAACTAAATTGCTCAGGGCACGCCTGAGTTACTCATTCACTCCCAATTTTTCTTAAGTATGACCAAAATATCCTGCCCCTCTATCTTACTTTTCTCAGATTTTATCGCTGGAGGGATGGTATTTTGGTCAAAATGGGAGTGAATGAGTAACTCAGGCGTGAACTGAGCAATTCCCGATAACTAAGAAGTTACATTTTATTTTATTTTCCTATTGTGACTGAAAGAATGCAAGGATAAAAGTAAACAGTGTTAAATTAATGCCTGGGATTGACAGCAAAGGAGGAGGCGGAGATAGTCGGAGGACAGGCGTCGGAGAGTAGAACCGATCTGAACTCCGGCGGAGACTGTGGCGATTTGGCCAGAGGGGTTGTCGCCGGAGAAATGGGACGTGGGTAGCCATTGGAGGCGAGACATCGATGGTGCCCGGGCACAAGTACTGTTTTGGTTCGGTGGAAAAGAGGATGATCACGGATCACCACGCTTCCTTTATGCTGTTCTTTATTGAACGGATGAAATGCTACACTTTCTTTTTTTCTTTTTCTTTTTTTTTTTTTTTTGAGGTTTTGGTCGTATCTGGATTTGGGCCTGATAACTGTGGCAGACAAAATTTCAGAATTATGCGTAAAATGATATTATATGAATTATGCGTTTTCTTTAATCCCAATAAAAAAATTGGTCAAGCCTCCTAAATTATTTTAAAATTGAATATTTATTTATAATAAATTAGAGTCCGAGTTTTGAAGCCGTGAGCTTTCACTTAGTTGTGCTCTTTAACAACAAAGAGGGATAAGGCTGGGCTACAGATTGCTTGGGCGGAGAGGAGGGGAGATTAGATTAGGTGAATTTAAGCTCCCCGTGGTGTATGTTTACTTGCTCCACAACTAGAATAAGAGGGGATTAAAAGAGGGGTGAGGGGAAGAAATAAGAGAGAGACCTCTATTGAATTCACCCCAAATCATTAATCCCCGATTTGGGGGTGACAAATCTCCGGACACCCTCACCTCTCCACCCCTCCTCTAGTGTTGTTTTTTTGTTCGTCTGATCAACGATGGGTTAATATCAAGATTCATGTGGTACGTTAATTTAAACTGTCGAGATTAGATTAGACGGTCGTGGAGAGAGCACCGTAGAGGATATTTGTCCCTAAGAAGACGGAACAAAATCCTCAGATTTTTTATAAGATGAATATATAAATGATCAAAGTGAACACACATTAATAAATAAGTTTAATAAAAATAAGTTGAATATGCATATAAAAATATGAACAAGAGATATCAAAAAAAAAAAAATTTTTACATGTGTTCATTTTGATCATCCGTATATGTTCCATTAATGAAAATTTTTTCCGCACTTCCACTGTTATTAAATGTGAACTTACAGACTTGTTAGAGTACAGTTACAGCACATTATGTACTTCAATCGTTACTTATGCAATTATTACATCATGTAAAAGAATGTATATGTCCTGATTCTACATTCTACATTAACGTTATTTCACTTTGTAATGCCTAATCATCTGGTAAGATTGGTATCCCATCTCACACCTTATTATCTGTTCCCTCTCTCACACCTTATTTCTATCATCTTCCAATAAATAGAGCCACTTACAACACACTTTATTTTCTATATTAATAAATTAAGTTTGAAAAAAATAGTCTTCCTACTATACAAGGAATTTATTAACTTTGATGTAGCGTCTCTATATAAGCTCCTCTAGCTTTACACGAAATTACAGAATAATAATGCTTAGCCGCTTAAGAGAGCATCCCTTAACATCAGTAGGCAGTACTATCTGAACTTGTGAATAAGAAAATCAATTGGAATCTACAATTGCAACTAGAAAATAGCAACAAGTGTGCACTGAAAAGTATATCAGTGTTTCTGCGTTAGCTATTTAACACTGTGAGAAATAGATCGTAAGAGGTCCATCCAAGTATTACTTAAGTCTGCTCATTAGCCATGTCAATTTCAGCTTCAAATCTGGGTCCTTGTTGCAATTGGCGCTTCACTAGAGCAGTGTACATGCCATTCTGGCTGAGTAGGTCATCATGGGTCCCAAGCTCGGCGATCTGACCATCAGATATGACAGCTACACTATCTGCACTCTTAACAGTTGAGAGGCGGTGCGCAATTACAAGGACAGTTCTTCCTTTCATCAAAGAATCCATAGCATCCTGTTGCAATTTTTCCACTATTAAGATAAACTCTATGCATGGTCCAGAAGTCAAATTCCAGAAGAAAGACCAGTAAACAAGAAACCACCGCATTAATTTTCCTAATAAAGAGATGGAAATACCTGAACAAGATATTCACTTTCAGCATCAAGAGCACTTGTGGCCTCATCCAAGAGAAGCACACGAGGATTCATTAGTAAAGCCCTTGCTATTGCCACTCTCTGCTTCTGGCCACCAGACAGTCTTATCCCTCTTTCTCCAACTACTGTCTTGTACTGGTCAGGAAATTTCGATATAAACTCGTGCGCATTTGCCATTCTCTGCATTTCATTTTTTATTTATTTTAGTAAAAATCACGTTTGGCTGCAAATATCAGTGTACATTTCTGTCAAGAAGATTTACTTACAGAAACGTTTTCAATATCAGCTGCGCTGGCTGTTCCACCTAGGCCATAAGCAATATTTTCTTCAATTGAGCAGTTAAACAGTATTGGCTCCTGGCTTACTATGCTTACCTAAATTATTTTTGCCAAGATAACATGAGGAACAATACTAAGCATACATATGTGAAAATTCCTCCTACACAACTATGATAGATTGTATAATAGGTACCTGTTTGTGGAGATACTTGTGTGATATGTCTACCAAGGGAATGCCATTTAGTAATATCTTCCCCTTTAAAGGGTCATAAAACCTCTGTATCAGGTTTGCAATAGTGGTCTGAAAAATCACAAAAAACAATATGCAATGTTACTTAATCATATTTTATATATGATGTATGCAGCAAAGCTAGTAATCCATAAATTGAAAGAATGCAAGAAATAAAAAAAAAGAATTACTTTTCCACCACCACTTGGCCCAACAAGTGCAACCTTCAAACCTCGGTTCAATTTCAGTGTAATTCCCTGCAATTTAATGTTGTAAATCTTCTGAAAGATGCCACTAATACAGTGCCCATGAAGAAATTAATGGCCTGGTTTCAGAATTTTACCTTAAGGATCATGTGTGAAGGTCGAGAGGGATAGGCAAACCACACATCATCAAGTTCGATATCTCCTTCATTATCACTTAATCCAGAAGAACAAACAAAATTAAAATGAAAAATACAATAAAGGAAAGTCCAATAAAAATGTATGTCAGGCAAGAAAATCTCACATAGTTGGACATTTATCTCCAGAAGGAGGCATGGTGGAAACCCGATCCAACAACTGGAAAACCCTCCGGCTTGCACCTGTTGCTTTCATGACTGTTGTGTATAATCCAGACAAGGCTGATACGGACGAACCAACTGTCACCATGCAAGAAAACTATATAAGAAATAGTAATACATACAACCAAGGATATAATAGACATATCCTAACACAGACAACTTATTAACTTACCTGTAAGACTGTAAAGGATGAAGGATGTGAGAGCACCGGCAGTCATAGAGCCATTGATGGTTAAATTGGCTCCATAAATCACCACTACCACCACTGACAGTGTTGACGCAGCATTCATGCCTCCCGAGAAGAAACCCACTAGTCTCTACATAACCACATATAATTATATATTATAAGTTCAATGAAAACACTTTAAACAAAATAACAAAATTTTTGATGCACTGAGGAAGTACTAACAGCTTGCTTGAGCCCTAGTTTCAAGGTTTCGTCTACTTTTTCAGAGTACCGTGACACCTCGTGATCTTCTTGTGCAAAGGATCTGACAGTGCGAATTGCACCAAAAGACTCCTGAAATTGATATATTTATTAGAATATATCTCTGAAGTTGCTATCAAGAATTCGAACTAAAATTGAATTATGTGAACTTAGAGGTTCTGATCAATTGAACCTCAGCAATAGATGAAGCAATGGCTGCGGCAGCTTGAGTCTGATGAGAGAGTTCACGCAGGTACCTACCAAAGGTACGGACTGCGACAGATATTACAGGCACTACAACAAGTGCCAACACTGTAACCAAGAGAAAGAAATAGTAAATATTACATAAAACTTCAGAGTTTACAGGTCGATTGATTGACATCAATTTTTATTAGTGTGTGTATGTTTGTGTAATCTTAAAATAAAATCAAGCATCAACATACAGGCAGAAGAAAAGGGGGCTGACAAAGAGACATTAAATGAGTGTTCTGTGATGAATTTAGCAAATTGGGTACAGAAACTTGGTGACATGCAATATTTGTTGGTTTTAACAAAAAGAAAATGATGATATTCAAAATTTGTGGTATGGTTATATTTGGCACTATATTGTGCAATATATCATATATGGTTAGAAAGGAACAGGCAATGGATTTGACCCTAAGCAAGTTAAATTGTTTGTAATCAAAGGTTGGGTTGGTGGTTTAGAACACAGAAGGTACAAAATTTTTTCTCTTTTTGCCAGCAACATCAATTCAGTGTTGCAAGATGGAAGGGCTCCAGCTGGCATGGATACCGGATGGTACCAGACTTGGCACATTCTAGAGGATTGGTGTGATGGCAGCAGTGACCTAGCTGTGATGAGTCTCCAGTCTATTGTCATGATAAGTTAATGGTATGATTGGTATTCTGTGTGGTTTTACAAAACAGTGTTTTGTAATAAATGGTTCCAGCTAGAGGATGTGATTCCCCAGCGGATCCGTATCCTCTACCAACCTTTTGAGCTTGGTAGAGTGCCAACATTTGATCCGAGCCGTTAGATCTAATCTCGACGGTTAAAATTTTTCGGGCCTATCAATCTGGTTACATGCACGGGGCTCCCTTAACCGTTGAGATTAGATCTAACGGTTCAGATCAGAGGTCGGATGTGATTCCCCAGCTAGAGTTGGCATATGTGGGATACTGGTACCAAGTATGCCTGTTCTAGAGGTTTTTGATACGATACTGTAGATGATGTTCCTTAGTTTTCTGGTTTCTAGAGATTGCTTGTACGATACTGTAAATGCTAGTGCTGGACCACACTTGTCAACCTAAGGTCTTACAAGGCAGTTAAATCAAGGATATGTGGTCTAATAGACTAATACCGAGGATAAGAAAGTTGGTGGTGCTTCTTTTCTGTTCTTATGGTAGCTCATAGTTCATACATTTCAACAAAGCAGGTGATATTCTCTACTCTCTACCACATGTTTTTTTTCAAAGAAAAAATAATAAACATAGATGAAAATGTTATTTGTACTTGGCACTCACATGTTAACTTCCAAGAAGTGAGAAACATGTACCCAAGACCCATTAGTGTGGTAGCAATGTTGCGCAGGGCCTCAGAAAGGTTAGTTGTCGCCGCATTTTTAATTACTTGTGTATCTTCTGAAAGCCGGCTCAGGAGCTCTCCAGTTCTGGTAACATCGAAAAATGCTATTTCCTATGAAAATAGCATGTCAAATTTAAATTAACATTCTAAGAGACTAAATTCTTGCATGACTCTACATGCTTGCAAATTACATATAGTATTGTACCATATCTTTTTGGAACAACCATTCTAAAATTTTGTTTAGTACCCACCATCACTAGAAGCGAGGTTGACTAAAGCAAAATGCAACAAGTTCAATAACGTTTCTGTGCTAAGCTATCGCATTAATCCAGAAAAAGTCAACCAAAACTTGAACCACATCTAATATTTTTGCTTTATGTCTAGTTCAAGTTGTATTATAAAGGAAAAAGAAATGATAATAAGCTAGTAAAAATAGGTCAATAATTAATGAAAAAGAACATCTCAAGCAAGCCAGGTATTGATAGGAAATATGAGAATTGGTAAATGTTATTAGTGCGCACATAACAAATATAGGCTTTATTAGCAAAAGACCTTATAAATTGTAACAAAGTAAACCATAAGAGAGATACCTGGTTAACAAGATGAGTGAACAAGTCCTTCCTTAGTCGTGCAACAACTCTTTCACTAGCTGAATTGAAAAGCCAAGCACGTAGCACGGTGCAAATTGATCTGCATGAGCTCACTTTAAGAGTCTGAACATAACAATTTAGCTTCTTTTGGTTTTAGATGACTAAAGAAGAGATACCCTATAATAACAATGAGCACAATTTCCAATATTGTGTCTCTCACGGCATCTAGAGCTTCAGCTTTGTCTTCAGGTTCACTTATGTCTCTTGAAACAATATCTATAATCATTCCCCCATATTTTGGCTGTATTTAAATGTTAAATTGTAAGTTATGGAGAGGTTCTTAGAAGTATAATAGGAAGAATGAAGATTTTGGATGACTGGAAAAGTATAACTTACAATGAGGATGTTGCTGAAGGAAGCTACAAGTAATGCTATAGTGGCAATAACCAAACTTCCAGCCTCTGGCTTTGCCTAAAATTTCAGTTACAAGTGAATTGTTGTAACAGGTACAAAATAATTTATGAAATAGGCAACATATTATAGAAAAAAAAGAGCAAATATTTTGCTTACCAGGCTGAAAACTCGGCAGAAGGTGACATTTCCTGGCTGGGTTTTAGAGGGCAGTACTGTCAGTAATTTCCAACATTAACAAAAAAATATATTTATATTGTTGTTATTCTATCATTACAACAAGGATTACACTACAGTTTTAATTCATCTAATAATTCTTTCTGCTTTTTAATTTGATGAATTATTAGACCTCTGACTAAATACTGAAAACAAAATAAAGCGGACAGAATTACAATCCTTGAATTGAATGATGAAATTAAGCTTTGAGAAAGTAGGAGAAGAGGAAGAAATGAAAGAGCACCTGAATTACACTGCCTTCTTCCAGATCACCTTGGCCAGAAGATTCCTATAAAGAAAAAAACAGTTTATGTCACTCTTCTAAGCTATGACACTTCACATAGTAATTGTTTAAAATCTCGTTATTATCTCTAAAAATATAATAAGAATAATTGACAATTAATCACAGAACAAAAGTACGTTTCAATTAAAAAAAAAAAGAATGCAATTATCGACTCAATTGATGATCAAGCTCAAAATACTGACAGAAGCAAAGCAAGAACAGATTACACCCAAAAAAATTAATAAAAAAAAAAGAAGTGGGAAGGAGAACATTGGTACCCCATTAGAGTTGGTCAACAAGGGAGCGCGAATAGCGCTAGCCTTGGCGGTCTTTATTCTCATATTCTTTCCCATCAGTTATCGCTTCCTTTTCCAACGGAGATTAATTGATCGATGAGCACTAGAAATAAGCTAATGGGGAGAAAAAGAATGGGGGAGGTGATAAGTGATAACTGGTTCAGTGGAGATGCACCGTGCACCTCTGTCCTCTGCTGTGCACTGTATGTGTACTTGCTTCTGTACAGGTGGCGCCACAAGTCAAGTGAGGAATCTTTTATTTTTCACAAACCACAATTGTTTTTTCGACTGATTTGGGGTAGTTACGAGGCGAAGAAGAGACGAGGTATATCGATATATGGTGGTGGAGGGATCGAGGGATGGATAGCAGCGGACCAGCTGATGAGCTGACCGCAACTCCAAACTCCAAAAAGGAGAATTAGGTCTGGCCCGGAGTCGGATCCTCTGGTCGCCTGATCATTTTCGATCTGGACCGTTTGATTAATCTTAACGGTTAATATTTTTCGAATCTATTAATCATAATACTAGCACGGAGCATTCATTGCCATTAAGATTAAATCAGACGGTCTAGATCTAAAAACGACTGGAGAATCTGATTCCGGTCTCGGCCCACAGACAGTGGGGCAGTGGGGCTCTCTATTTCCAGTAATTTACTCGGAAATTTACTCACAAAAGAATAAGAAGGAACGAAGTCAAATTTTAGTTTTTAAATTTTTATACACGTCTGTCGGTAACGAGGACCCGAATTTTTGTCATCCGACTTTGAAATTTTAAGCTTTCAGTTTAGTCAACAAGAATCAAGAATACGTTTTCCCGAACGAATCCAATAAAATACTAATATTACTGTAGAGAGTGTTTGTATTGGACCCACAGGAATAAAGAGGGATGTAAGACTAAAAAGTTCAACAAAAAGTGAAAATATATAATAATATTTTTTCGAACTTTATTACTTGCAATATGAATATATTATTTATATATGATATGCATTTATTACTTGGCGCAGCCTAAAATCTCCTCCGAATAAATTTAATAATTTATATGTTATTAATTTTTTTGAAGTTTTTATTTACGTTTGGTTTTTACGTATATGTAAGTGACCTTAAAAAAGGACGATGGATATATATTTATTATTTTCCTAAATTTTGAAATTAAACCGAGTTTTATATATTGAGAGTTTTTTCTTGCAAAAGAAGTTAGAGCTACTCATTGTGTCAATTTTTCGTTGTCTCAACATCACATCACATTGACATGTGGCGTGTTCTGAAATATACGCTGAAATTTATACAATAAAATGAATATCTTTTAGATCAAAATAAACATCTAGTAGTTATTGTCACAAATTTTTTGCCAAGAAAATACATATTTTGAACTTTAATGCATACTCATTTTAATTTGGAATTTATAAATATAATAGTTTGTTGTGTTTTTATATTATTTTTTAACAGGCGAGCCAAAAATGCTCAGTCAGTGATTGGAGGAGAGTAGTTTCTTGGAAAATTACAACTAGATTAATGGTAGAGTCAAATGTGTTTGACACTTAAGTCTGTCAAATGCGATTGGATCTAAATTTTTTTAGATTATGATGTCCAATCCGAACGGTTCAATTTGTTTTTCATAATGCAATCTTCTTGGAGAATCAAAATTTACATTTTATTTTATTACTTTATGTTTTTTAATTTTAGAAAATTCTCAATCTAATTAGTTCTTTACCCTCCAATTTTAAAAATCTGAAAAAATATTATAAAATTTGATCTTCAAGAAAATTTCATCGTAAATACCACATTGTCCTGACTGGCCATTTGAAATTTCAATAGTTGAGTCTCGAATTGTGTTTTTACGTCAAACATGTTTGACTCTAGTATTACTACAAAGTAAATGTAGAGTCAGACACATTTGACACTTGATCCCATAAAAAACGATCAGAGTTCTCAAGATTACAATATTCATTACAAACCGCTCAATTTTTTCCCTATAATAAAATATATTCTTGAAAATAAATTTTCCCATTTTTTTTTTACTTTTTTCTAATTTTAGAAAACCTCAATCTAATTAGCTCTAAATTCTTTAATTTTACAAAAATCCAAAAATAATAAAAAATATATAATTTGTTTTTCAAGAAAATTTCATCATGAAGATCACATTGAGTTATTCTGATCGGCTATTTAAAATTTTAATAGTTGAGTCTTGAATTACGTTTGACATCAAACACATTTGACTCTAGCATTACTCGTACAGATTTTTGACTAACTAAGCTCGTTGAAATTGTGCCGAAACTACTGTATACGTGACCAATCCTGCTTCATCGATCCGAAAACATGTTTATATTTTAGGAAATGAATACTGATATTCATATTTAATTATTTATTTATATGTAATTATGAAAGCAGTACAATAGCACTATCGTCTAGATTTTACATTAATATTCGATAAATTTTAACAAGTCATTTGCATTAGTTATATGCACTAGAAGAATTGAACTATTATAATATTTATAAGCGCATGATAAATGACGTATTGACCTTTCAATTGCGCCAATTTTGATATGCGGTATATCTGAAATCTGAAAAATATAATAAAAAACAACTTAATCTGTTTTTTCTATTTAGTCCATTCGTAATTATTGAATTTTTCTTATCAGAATAGTCTATTTTATATTTTAAGACCTTGCTCGTTGTTTTTGATGTGCAAATAAGAGCCCCTTAGCAAATGATCGTCTAATTTTAAGCGAGGTACGAGTTACCTATACCGTCCTTTAGTCCAAATTCACCTCACCTGGGCCATTACTAATTAATGAGCTCCGGCTTCCATATATTAAATAATAAGTTAAATTCTCCACTTGTACTTTAAGACAAGATATAAAATTTGTATGGATCTGTGATCGCACACACCCAGAAAACTTTCGGGACTGCAGATACATATATTATTTTTATGTAGTTATTAGAGTATGAATGTTTGTATCGTATCATACCTACACATAAGACTATAAATGTGTCTGTGTTACATTGTCATTCATAAAAGTAAACGTGTATCTGCATCATCGTAATGTGAATTTTTTTTTTTTTGTGAATTTCTCGTGATTTGATTTTGTTATTCATACGGACCGGCGGAATAACTCCCATTATTTGGTTTGCATTTTTCCCCCCTTCATAACCAAATCATAGAAGTATTAGGTTTAATGTCAATGGTAGCTAGAAATAAATAAAACTATTAGGCATATGTATTCCTTTGAATCCGACACTTGAATTTTAAATTTTTAAACATAAATAAATATATATAAAGTGTAACATTTTATAGTTTATAAGAACTTGTAGTATTAAAATTTTCTTATTAAATAATCTTTTTGGGGGGTTTAAGCCACCCAATTTAAATAAATTTAAATTATAGCATATTACTGCCATCGTAGTTGTTGCAGGCTTGCAGCATATGTATACCTTTGTCGTCATTTTTTATTTGCTGAAGATCAAGTTGAGCTTATTTGAATCCGGTACTTGTTACCTGAACCGCCTATCACCTCCCTGTCTATGCATTTTCACGGATCGGTTTGTCCTGTTTTGCTTTTTGTTTCTTTTGTTAATTACCATAGTTGCAGTTTTACGATTGGATCTCCTACTTTTCCCAAGAATGTTCTGGATGGCATGTGCACTGAATGATAAACAAACATGGCACATGAATAAATCAATTTTTCTTTTCACGCGTAGTCGTGTACCAATTGCCAACTAAGTTTTTTGGAATAGCTTTCTTGTATGGTAGAGAAGCTATCTATAGGTTACTTCGTTTTTTTCTCAACAATTGTAGGAAGAAAAATTATATTATCTTATCAACAACCACATAATTGTTACATTAGATAGTTTATATGTCAAATACTTTTTGTCATCATAATTTTCTTAATAAAACAAAGAAGGGTAGTCAAGGGCGGAGCTAGGATTTAGAGATGGCATAGGCTAAGGTTTCAAGTACTGACCTAAGTTGGTTTGTGATGGTCCGTTCAATTTTTTCCAAGCGTGCCAACAATCAATATAGCAACCATTTTCAAGGGCAAATATTGCTAAAAAAACACAAACACATGAAAAAATTAAATTATTTACTGATTATCATCTCGTAATTGATTATAAGAAATTATAAGAAAAACACAACACAAACGTCCTTGATTACTGATTATAATTAGATTCTGTGCAACAATGCCTATCTAGATATAATTAAGAGGAAAAAAATTAAGAAGTCAAATTAATATTGAGATTTGAGTGTATGATAGTGTGAAGTCTATATTATACATTCACATAATGACAGAATGACACAAAGTTCTAACTTCTAAGCATACATTCAAGTAATTACCAATTATCCCTCATGGCATGGCATCATCCTAAATTAGTAAATTCTAATTTTATAAATTGCTATACTTTTATAGCTTACACGTTTTCACATAAGTTCAAAAGTGAAAGCTAAAAATAAAAGCATAATAAATATTAAAGAGAGAAAGGACACCGACTCACTGTTTTGTCTGAAAAAATCAATTAAGTTAATCAACGGAATGCAGAAAGTATTGGAGAATGGGAGAAGGCGAGAAGTATTGCCGCAGTGTCGCGGGCCGCTGTCCGCTCCTGTTGGTCGTCAAAGAAGACAAATAGACACCGCCTTGCCGTTGCCGGCGCTGGTCGACGCCTCGCACAGCCGCACACAGACACAACAGCTACTCGCTACTAGCGCTAGGTTACTTAAAACTTAGAAGACAGAAGTATTGTATGTATCGGAGAGAGAAATGATCGATATGGATTCACAAAAGAAAGAGATGAGTTAAAAGACTAATGGGCTACACTCTGTCATAGAGTAGGCCAATTTCTTAAATATCATTAATTTACACTAAAATTTTTATATCTGTAATTAAATTTTCTAATTCACGGCATAGACCAGGTCTATGCTAGCCCCCATTGCCTCCGCCCCTGAGGGTAGTGTTTTCATGATCCATAAGGACACCAATTATAAGCTAATATTTTGGCTTATGATGGTCAACTTTAACAATTTGCGCTTTGTCAAATATGATATGTAAGTGTCAGATTCCTTATTAGATAAATGTAGTGCTATATCGTGTCAACATATCATATTCAAGCGATAACCCTTACCAAACTAAGATAAAGTGTCAATTAGATAATTTAGTATCGATTGAGTTGCGCACTATAATCCCAACCAAGTAAAACGGTGTTTTATCTTAATATATTTTAAATATTAATCACATATATAAATAAGTATTAATCTGAATTGACATAATTGATATTTCTATGATTTTATCATGTAAACTAAGAATTTGAGACAGAAATACGTAAAAAGTGAACTTTAGCTATTGCATTCGGACAAAATTCCTCAGTAACCCGAAAAATTCCTGTATGTTTGATTATTTTGGCAATATAATTACAAATTTCTTGAGATCAAAATGAATTGGAATCAGAATTGCTTTCCGTCGTCCACTTTTAAGTATCATCCCATCATCCGCCTCTTGATTCACTCACGTGTCGAACTTAGATTCCGTCACGTGCTAGCGCCTTAGCAGTTTTTTTTTTTTAAATTAGTTAGTTAATTCTTTCCTCTTTCGTGTTATTTTCATCATATCCATCATCCGCTCTTCTTCTGCGTCGATCGATCGCTCTTGTGTTCGCTTCTTCGATCGAATTTTCTTGCTTCAACTCACGCACATCGATCTTGTCTTCTTCTTCTATGCCAATCTGAAACGATCGCTCTTGTGTTCGTCTTCTTCGCGTGATTGAAGTTGTTCTCCGATCGATCTTGTTTTCTCCGACGATCTGAGACGATCTGAGACGATTTGGGAATTGGAAGGGGGATTTTAGATGCGTAATAACGAATTATTCACGATTGATGCAATTTATTCAATTTTATCTTTAATTTTTTTTTATTATTTTAGCGATTTAGTTATTCTAGCTGATATACTATTATTTTTTTCGAATTTGAGATTTTGTTTTCGAATTTTGATATCTTATTTGAATTTGCTCATAGTTTGGCTCGTTAACTAATACTATTGAGTAGTAATCAATACAACAAGTACGATTATACTATCATGCAACATAATTGATTATCTGCCGTGATTGAAAATTTTAATTTATCAGTTCTGACGAATTTTGCAAACAATGATTATAATTAATCTAGCTATAGTATTAACTAGAACTGTTAATTTATTGACTAGCACAGTTAGACGTATGAATTAGAACAGTTAGACATATTTGTCTAAAATGTAACCGTTAGCTTATTGACTAGAATAGTGAGCTATTCATGTAAAAAGAAAATCGGAACAAGTAAGTATATTGAATAGACTAGTTAGACATAATAGTTTTGATCGGTGCTGAGGGTACTGGTCAAATTAATTCCTTAAAAACCGATACTAATTCGTTTGCAGTACAGTTTAAGGGTCTAATCTTGGGGACGGACTATTCTTTTTCTAAGTTTAAACAAATCGGATTAAATTAAATTCTTTTGTTTAAATAAACAATTTAAATTCCAAACAGATCTAAACAGAAAATCAAATTGAACTTGCAGAGTTAAAATTCTAGTTCCCTAGAAAACTTGAGCAATTTAAAGGTTTAAACAGTTAACAAACGATTAGGGGTTTAGATTAACAAACAATTAGGGGTTTAGATTGTCTAACTTTTCTTGTCTGTCACGGTTGGGACGGACCGTTCCATTTCTGGAACGGGCCGTCCTAACCCTGTCAAATGGCTGGAACAGGCCGTTCTAGGCTAGGACGCCCCCTCTCGGGCGGTCCGTCCTACCCTTGGAACGGTCCATTCCAATCATCTGATGTCTGTTTTGTCATCCTACTTAGTTATTTGCTGAGTGTTTTTTTGTGGAGTTAGTCAAACCAAACTTACAGACTTGCGCTCTAACTCTCGTTCAGGTCAAATTGCGGGGTTTTGTTTGATAAGTCCTAAAAACTCCTAAATTTCAACTCTCATTTCTTGATTTAGGTGCTTTTAATTGATTTCTGGGTCTTGGTAAACTCTCAATCTCTCGATTTATTGAGTAAAACTCTAACTGTTTAAAGTTTGGTTTAATCCTTTCGGATATCGCCTACCTAATTGATCTAAGTGTTACTTGTTATTGCAGATAGACTTTGTTTTGACAATTAAACTAGGCCTTTGTTTAACGCAATAATCAGATCTTGCATTAACAATTTACAACAAAAAGATAGAATTAAATTTCAGAAATCATAAACACAACTTAACTTAGCAATTAATCAAGTATTCAAACAAAACAAACAACTAAAAGAAAAGTTATCGAACCATAGCCCCTAAACTAAACTACTCCATGCAAGAAAAAGCAGGTTTCATCATACAAAAACACCAAGAAAAAGGAAAAAACCAAGTTACAACAAGTTGTGCTCGAAATTCTCCAACTTCTAAGCTCTGTCATGTCTGGGGCGGCCTGTCCCGATCCTGGGGCGGTGCGTCTCAGGCTGGTGGATGGCCGTCGCGACAGGGTGATTTTCTTACTCCTTTCTGGCCCTCAAAACTCAGCCAATTCGAACTCTCTTGACTTGGAGCCAGGACAGAGCTTATATAGGCATCTTAGGCGGTTCCAAAACGTGGCATTGTGGCTCAGAAAGGTGGTGGAAACTAAAGAAACCGCCTCACCAAATCAGGCGCTCTATTTTTGGAAGTCTCGAAATAGCTATCTGGCCTGTTTGTGGACTGGGACGGCCTGGTCTGGATATGGGGCGGCCCGTCCCAGTATGGGCTGAACGTGTCATCTGGATTTCCTCTGCCTACGTCTGCACTGAGTTGGGACGGCCCGTCCTGAGATTGGGGCGGCCCGTTCCAACTTGCTGAATCTGCACAACTTGGTCGATTTTCTCTCTTTTTCGCGCCAAAGTGTAATGAACCTGTATAAAAAACTTGCCGGGCTACGGCTGAACTTTCCTACATCTAACATTAGCACAATTTAAAGAAAAATGAGTAAAAACACAAGTAGTTTGAACGAAATTTGGTGCTTATTCTGGCTGAAATCAAGTACGGAAACTGTACATCAAGTTTATTGACTATAACAGCGAGTTGTTCATGTAAGAAAAAAACTTAATCAACTAACTGTATTAACTAGAACAGTTAGCTTATTTACTATACCACATAACCTTATTAACTAGAACACTTAGAGATTTTTTACCTGACAGGTACAATTACAATATTTTTTCTTTGTCAGATACAATTATTGTGGATCCACCTTTTTTGGAGGCACCTATTGTTGAGCCGACTGATATTGATTCTTCCACACTTCTTTGCGTTCCAATTTCTCCAATGAATAATCTGATTGATCAATGATATTACTTTTTACTTTGATGGTTAATATATTGTCTTAATTCTTTTGTTTTCCTAGCAAAACAAATCGATTGCAGATCTGATGCAGAGATGGTGTCTTGTGCTGAACAACTACCTTCAAGTAAAAATAAAATATTTCTAGTAATTGTGAAAACAAAATTTTTAACTGTAAACTTTGTTTGTGCAAGTAGGACAATTAGAATAGTAACTTGTGATTGATTGCGACTGCAAATTTTTAATTCTCAGCTCGGCTAATCTTTGTTAATAATGACACTGTGATGTTGAAGTAAGTAGAAAAGCTGAACAACTAGCAATATTAACTAGAACGATTAACTTATTAACTAGAATAGTTATACATATTGAATTGAACTCTTAGAGATTTTTTAGTTGATAATTTCTTTATCCTAGTAACAATATAACAATAATTTCAATATTATTTTTTTTCCAAATAAAATAGTGGAGCCACTTATAGTTCAGGCACTTATTGTGGAGCCATCTATAATTCAGGCACCTGCGGCGGAGCCACATACAGTTAGCTTGTTACAGTTGGACTATGCACATTCTATTTCTCGTATGGATGTTGACCAGCCTAGTACAACTCTACATAATGCTTCAGTTGTTAATTATGGTAAATATCTCTTCGATTTCCATTATATACATTAACTGCTTTACAAAGAATTATTATTTCAATATTATTTTTCTTTCATATGTTTTGACAGATACAATTCTTGTGGACCAACCTATTCTGGGTGCACCTCTTGTCAAGGCACCTATACTGCAGTCAACTATTGATGAGCATACTAAAATACATCACAGTTATTACTTTTTCATTTATTTATTTTTTAAATATTTTTTTATTTTCTTTTTAATATGTGGTTTTTCTCTGATGGTTAATATATATGTTGTACATATTGGGTCTCCTTGTAAACAAACAAATTCAGGTTAAAATTCAATTTTTCTAGTAACTCTCAAAAGGAATTCTTTAAGTGGAAACTTTGATTGTGTAAGTAGCACAATTACAAATATTAATTTATGATCAATTTTGACTCCAAACTTTTATTTTTGAGGCCGCCTAATTTTGTAAGAACAAAACTAGAACAGTTAGACCAGTGGCGAGTCCAGACTTTTTTTAAGCATGGACACAAAAAATATTATTAAATTTAATATAAAATTAAAAATAATATTTAATAAAATATTATTTTTTAAATCTAATTTAAAATAATTTATATTGTTTTTATAACAAATAATATTCATAAATAATTTTATTGTCATCAAATTAACTATTTGATTATAGGGTATATTCAATTTTTCCTACACTGACTATATCTATATTGTTTTTGCATTAATCTTTTGTTATATTAAGGGAATTATGGGAGAAAAAAATATTTTGCGGGCCCATAAATCACCTATTTCTGCTATTCACCTTTTCTTTTATCTTTTCTTGTGTCTTCATTGATTGGATCAACTAAATGTCAAGAAAGAAAAAACAAATTGAATTGCTAAAAATCTAGTTTCAAAGCTCAAGCCTAGGCACGGTCAAATATCAAGCCTATGCATCTAATAAAATACCTATATATCGGCCTCTATTTTTGAAAAATAAGCCTGGGCAAGTGCCCAGGCTTGCCACTTACTGGCCTCGCCACTGAGTTAGACTATTCACTAGAATAGTTAGACATTTTAATTAGAACAGTTACACATTTTTAACTTCATAATTATAATATTATTTATCTTTCATATGTTATGACAGATACAATGCCTTTGGCCCCACCTATTCTTGATGCAGCTCTTGCGAAGGCACCTATACTGCAGGCAACTATTGATGAGCCTATCGAAATGGATATGTGTTCTTAGTTCAACTTCATTTTGATGGTTGTTTGATGTAATACTTAGAAACTGTATGTCAATTACATTTTATGATTATTGTAATTTTAATTGGTAATGATAATTAATTATATTCTGTGTTGAGGTTATGGTTTTTGTTACCTCTCTCTTTGTGCAAAATAGTTATCTCACTGTCATAGTAAAATTGTATTACAAATTCTATATTTGTTTTGCAGGGCTGCACCATCATCAACATCGTTTTGAAAATGAATCCACTAAAACACAAGATAATGGAAATAGTGATTGTAGATATTCTAGTTCTGAAAATAAAAAAAGAAGAACATGATTCAATAAGTGATGGGTTCATTAATATTAATTTAGGTTTAGGGCTGCCATAAGATAATGGAAATAGTGATTGTAGATATCCTAGTTCTGAAAATAAAAAAGAAGAACATGATTTAAGAAGTGATGGGTTCCAAGAACAAATGTTCTAGTTAATATACATAACCGTTCTAGTTAATACATATAAAGGTTCTTGTAGAACTATTGCTATATTTACTAGAACAGTTAAATATAATAACTGGAACATTTAGTCTATAAACTGTTAAATGCATGTACACTTGTGTTCTTGAAGGACGATTCTGATTGAGAATGTCGGTTGGGAGTTGCATATTCATTTGCTTCCAGTTTGGAGGGATTGGTACAAGAGGCTCGTTGTTATTTGCCATGTTTGAAAATGAATTGGTAGAGAGTTTATCCAAAATATTGTTGAGGGTAGAGAGTTTCTGTAATTGAAAAGTTCTAGAGTGTAACTGTCTAGGCATGTATAATAATATAAATAGGGCCATAGTCCTGCAAACATTTACTACTGGTAGTGAAAAGGACTCAAAAAGACCTGAAACGATGCATCTCAATTAAAGAGACGCCTACAATCGAAAGAGCGTGATGATGCATTATCACCGCCTATTTCAATATTAAATAGACACATAAATTTGACCAAAAATGATTATTCGTTAAAAAATTTCAACAGACGCATACAATTGTAATGTCGATCAAAGAACATCATTTTACGAAAATATATAAAGGATCTTAGAATTTTTGTTGTAAGCATGTCTCGGAACATTGATATTTTTCATTAGAACATTTATTTATTTAATAAGAACTGTTATGCTTTTCTACTAGAACTGTTAAATAATCATTGTTACTTCTACTAGAATTGTTAAGTAATCATTAGAACATTTATTTATTTAACAAGAACTGTTATGCTTTTCTACTAGAACTATTAAATAATCATTGTTACTTCTGGGAACTCAATAATAAGTAAATTATTTTTTTTTATGTGTAGAAACTATTGAACAGTCAACTGTTGACTATAACATTTAAAGTAACAGTTCTAGTTAGTATGCATATTAGTTCTCGTACTCTACTTAGATGAACAGCTTAAAGATAAATTTTAGATGAAGACGGAAGGGAGGATTATACACCAGTTTCTGCACCATTAGTGTGTTTCCTATATATCAGGTTCGGCACTGTCCTGTACAGTACAGTTGATAGTATCTATAAAAGTTACCAAATGCACAAGTATCTGTAATATGTGTATGAAGGAGGGACATAAACAACAAAAATAAAAAGGTAAGATGCTTTCCTAGAACTTATAGTTATGACAAACAGTGCAAAAAAGGCACCTGACAAGACGATTGATTTTAGGTGCCACATTGCCATGAGAGCAGCAATGATAAATGTCTCATCACCAATTTAATAACCAGAATGACAAAATATTTATTTTAGTACACAAAGAAACTTTTTGTTAATGGTGAACTAATTGCACAAGCAAGTACAAAACTTTTTAATGCAAAGACCAAGAAACACATTGTGAATGGTCAACTAATTGCACAAGTACTATGTATTTATGACACCTAATTCGTTCTAGAACCTTTAGTTTAACTAGTATATCATTTACACATATTAAATAGAACTTTTATATATATTTTACTTTTGCACAAGCAAGTAGTATATGTTGACTGTGATGATTAAATTATGTTCCTTTGTTTTGCAAACAGAAGCACATTGTTAATGGTGACTTGATGAACCTCCACAACCAAGTAGTGGGTCTCTTTGGCACCTACTTTGTTGGATGCACATTCATGGCATGTTTCTCAACCGACAGTGATTTTCGCTGGTGGCTGTATATTATTGATCTGCGAATGGAAGGCAAAATTATGGTGTATTCATCTATCCCTGAGAATGAGATCACTGATGAAATGATTGATGTTGTCAACAAGGGTGCAGAGTGTTAGGAAGTGTGTAATTTTCAATTTTAGTGCTAATTACAACTAATTTAGCCATTAAAACAACACACAATCGATCTAGTACTCAAGTCCAATTCAACACAACGGATAGTGCACAAAAGCCAAATTAACACAAAGAGAAAAGGGTGGATATTTGTACCTCCCGCGAAATTGTATTCGTGGGGCTCGATCCTACGGCATAGAAATCGATGGCGTGCTTCTCCTTCGTCTCCAAATCGCCTCAAGTCCACCTAGAGATTAACCAAGCTCTCCAATTGATTTGTGCTAGCAAATCAATGAGAACCAAGCTAATCCTAAGATGACACCCTCTTCTAATCCAACAAGTAGATGTAATTTGAGGATGTGTGGCTCAACACATGAGCAATAGAGAGGAGGAGAGGTGGCCCACGGCCAAAGAGGGAGAGGGATGGGGTGGTGACGGCTAGGAAGAGAGGAGAGAGAAAATAGATCCCTAGGGGTCCTTTTATAGCCAACCAACCCTAAGTGTAAGTTGCTAGAAATTACACCATGTGCCATCCCTACCTACCTCCTCTTGGCTGGCCCTATTATGGGCTTTATGGGCCTTTTACTCCTTCTAAATGGACTTTAATTCACTAATTAAATCCACTTTTAAATGCTCTATGTTTGGGCTATAAATTTGCTATATACAAATTAGCCCAATAATTCAATATAACAATTTATATTAAATTAAGTTGAACCAAAATAATTATTAACTATTTAATAATTATTCTAGGATTAGCCTATGCTATTATTTATTTCTATATGACCCGTTTGACTTAATTAATTAGTACGTTCTATAACGGTACATAATTAATTAATCAATTCGTCATATTATCCGCAATTTTCACTGTTGCGAATAAATAAATAAATAAATAAATAAAGCACTGTCTTGGTCAAAACTCTATTTGTGTGACCCTTTGAGGATTTATGCTATGTTGGACATGGAATTAAATCGTTATTTAATTCCAATAATCATAAGCGGTATCTAGCAACACATTATGATTCCCAATTCGCATAAATAGTGTACTGCTACAGTATTTAAATCCTGCATAAGAGAATAAAAGTATTTCTCTATTTTGATTCTTATGTCACACGATATCATTGTACAATCCAAGACAGGAATGTGTCATTCTTGCAGATTATACGTTTCTTGATCTAGAGTTGATCGCTTAGTTGCGCGCATACGATCCAACTCCATCAAGGGGCCCAAACAGATATCGTCACTCACTAAGTGAATTAATGAGGGACATACGGTTTTCTTGATAATTAGCTTTTCCCCGCACAATTCAAGCGAACATAAATAAAGTCTGTATAGCATCCCTTATCGAGAATCAGCGGTATACAATATTTATTGAACCTATCCTCATGTGGAAAATATAAACATCTCAAACTTAGAACCAAAATCATAACGAAATAAACAATGACACATAACACAATCCATATGTTTATTTCATTGGGTCAAGTCCTGTATTATGTTCCATAACATATACATATGCAATTAAGTTGGTAACTCTTTACCTATGATTTGTATAACTTAATCATCACTTAACTTGCATACTAATCTTATGTGATAATTAATGTTCCTTGTTAATTATCAAGATTATGGACCGTTTAGATTTATTATTGTCATTCTAAAGAATGATCCACAGAGATCTACAATTCAGATCCTCAACCTGAATTATCTGTCAATAATAAACCTAGGAACAGATGATAAAATATCATCCAAAACATAAACTAACAATTAAGTCATTAAATTATTGACTTCTAGGACATAACTCTAACACAGAGTACATCAGAAGGTTTCTATTTTGGCGTCACAATGGCACAAAACGGTTGTTGTGCTACAAGGTGGAATTTGTGAAAGGCATACCATGACACAGATCTTCTCAAGACATTTGGCTTTATGCACTGAGGTGTTTACTGTCAAAAGCACTTGGCCGGAGATTGGATTCCTCTGATCTTCTAGAGAAGGTATATTATTGTTTTACTTAATATATGTATTGTCTCTGATAATTAATATATGTATTGTCTCCGATAATTAAATTATGTGGCTTTGTTTTGAAACAGTATACAAAACTTGAAAAATTGTACCAAAATTATCTCTAATTTGCAAGAAGAACCTTTTAACTGACACACACACACATATATAATAACTGACACAATGAATTTTTGTTGTATGATAGACCTAACACTATTTTTTTTTTTTGGCAGATTGACTTCAAATTGGATAGGTATATTCTCATGCACAATATACTACAAGATCCATACAACCAAATCTCCAGAATGACATACATGATGAACTAAATCTTTACTCCTTAATTTTGTTCAACTTTTTCTTAAATGTGTGAATTTGGATTGTTTTTATTACAGATGTACAACTTTTGGCTTATTGATTAGCACATTAATTCATAATAATTAGACCTTTTCATGTAAAATTTATCTCTCAATTTTTCATCTTAGTAGAGTACGAGAACTAATATCCATACTAATAAGAACTCTTAGTTTAAATTTTATGATACAGTTGTATGCGCTTGTTGATTTTTTTAACTGATAATCATGGTTGGTGCAATGTATCTGTCTATTTAATTGAAATCCCCACTGAATAACATATAATGACGTTTCTTTGAATGTATACGTAAACAATGATTATTGAGTTCCTAGAAGTAGCAATGATTATTTAACGGTTCTAGTAAAAAACCATAACAATTCTTGTTAAATAAATAAATAAATGTTCTAATGAAAAATATGAATGTTCTGAGAGTAGAGGATAGCAAATTATTTAATTGTGACCTCTTTTTGAAAATGAATGTTTTTCATTAGAAAAACTCCTGGATCTTCAACAGCATAAACAATATGAAGAATTCTAGTGGGGTAACTGCCTTGATTCCTTTCTATACAGAAAAAAAAATAATTTACTTATTATTGAGTTCCTAGAAGTAACAATGATTATTTAACAGTTCTAGTAAAAAAGCATAACAGTTCTTGTTAAATAAATGAATGTTCTAATGAAAAATATGAATGTTCTGAGAGTTACAGGATAGCAAATATGAAAAATATTAATGTTCTAATGAAAAATATGAAAAATATGAATGTTCTAATGAGAATTTGGGTGAAATGATGCAGTAAATGTTCTAATGAAAAATATGAAAAATTCGAATGTTCTAATGTTTCTCGTTAGATACTGTCTTAACTTACTTTATTTTTGGTGAAATGATGCAGTAAATGATAAGCGGAGAATGTCCTTAGCCACCTGAGACTTTCATTTTTTTCTCATACTTTTACTAAATTTCCTCAATGCACTGAGCAATCGAATTTCTCTATCTCTGTCAAGCAATGCTCTACACCTTTATCTCTCTCAAGTAATCTTCTGAGTCTCTTTCTCCGTCTTCATCTAAAATTTATCTTTAAGTTGTTCATCTAAGTAGAGTATGAGAAGTAATATGCATACTAACTAGAACTGTTACTTTAAATGTCCTAATCAGCAGTTGAATGTTCAGTAGTTTCTATACATAAAAAAATAATTTACTTATAATTGAGTTCTTAGAAGTAACAATGATTATCTAACAGTTCTAGTAGAAAAGAATAACAATTCTTGTTAAATAAATAAACGTTCTAATGATTATTTACAGTTCTAGTAGAAAAGCATAACAGTTCTTGTTAGATAAATAAATGTTTGATTATTTAACAGTTCTAGTATAAAAGCATAACAGTTCTTGTTAGATAAATAATAGTTCTAGTAGACGTAACAATGATTATTTAACAGTTCTAGTCAAGCTTTTAAAAAACTCCGTTTTTTACGTTTTATCGGGATTTTTGTTCATATTGCACAACCGTTTTATCCGTTATATCACCGTTTTTTCCGTTTTATCACCGCTTTATCATCGATAACCGCTAAATCACCACTCAACCGCTAAACCACACAAATCGCATTTTAAAACCTTGGTTCTAGTAGAAGTAACAATGATTATTTAACCGTTCTAGTAGAAAAGCATAACAGTAGTTTGAGGACTGTTCATTCGTCAGAGGTCGAGCACACATTTTTTGGTTGGATGCACCTTCTACGGAGGACTGCTCATTTGTTACTGTGCAAGAAAAAAGTGAATTTTTATTAATTTGAAAATATGAATTTTTTGAGAAGTTCCGTCGTAGATTGGATGGCTCGTATGAGAAGTTCCATTGTGCCTCACGACAGAGGATACGAATCCTCTACTCTGATGCGGATGATGGTACAACTGAAAACGCGTTAATTACAGGGATGATAACGGATGATCAGGTTGATGATTCCAGACAAAACGAGTTAATTAGAGGGGATTATAGGGGATGATCCTTATCAGTCCCGAATTGGAATTCGGAACGAAATATTGTTGCCATTAAAAGAACAGTAAAAAAGTGCATGAAAAATCATATAGAATTATTCCATGATCGGTCGTATTTATGTGGAAAATAATTTTGTTTCCTTTTCTAGGCCTTTATATTTCATACAACCAGGACACGTATGATCATTCAAAACTTATTAATTAAACTATAAATATTACTGTAGGATATAATTTTTAAAAAAGACTGGGCCCTCAAAAAAATAATTAAAAAAACTAATTACTTTATTTATGTAGAAACGAAGAATGACAAAATCAATCTACCCATTCAAGTTCTTATTTATTACTCTTAAACCAAGTATATTTTGTTAATACATCACAACAGTCAAAAACATGATGTGAGTACGTGACAACATCAGTTCTGCTTCTGCAGCTTCTGCTTTACTTCACATCCACCTCCATGGACCGTGGCATCAGCATGAGCACCACGTAACGTTTACATTAACAGATCTCGCTGCTTGACTGCTTCCATTGGTCCAAGCTCCAAAGGCCGATCAAGCTTAACGGGCCTAATTGTCCGTTCTCTTAGGGCTCGTTTGGTATTGCCAAGTTTAGCTTGATTTTTGGGTCAACGAGCTAACCTACGTGGCTTGCATCGCCAAACAACTTTGGGGTCAACGGAATTAACACTACCTTCCTAACTTGGCCGTATATTTAAGCTTTTTTCAAACACAAAAAAAAAAATTATATCGTATCTAAAGAGAAAAACCTTGAGAAGAAACTTTAAAATTTAAAAATTTCAATTTTTAAATTTCAAATTTCAAATTTTAAATTTCAAAATTTCAAAATTCAAAATTTCAAATTTTAAATTTCAAAATTTCAAAATTCAAAATTTCAAAATTTCAAATTTCAAATTTCAAATTCCAAATTTTAAAATTTCAAATTTCAAATTTCAAATTCCAAATTTTAAAATTTCAAATTTCAAATTTCAAATTTTCAAAATTTCAAAATTCAAAATTCAAAATTTAAATTTCAAAATTCAAAATTTCAATTTTCAAATTTTCAAAGATTCAAATTTTAAAATTTAAAATTTTAATTTTCATCTTTTAAAAATATCAAGATTTAAAATTTTCGAATTCTAAAATGTCTAGATTAAAATGAATGTTATAATTAAATGCATTCACTTTGATCACTAACTTTAACTTATCATGCCAAACAATAATTACTAACTTTAAATTATACTAACTTTTATTAACTTTAACCTCAAACACTAATTCCAAAATGCTAACTTTAATCCTTGATCTCACTAAATTTTGATGTTGCCAAACGACCCCTTAAAATAAAAAAAAAGTATACGTTATTATAAATGGGAGTCAAATGGGCTTCCTTAAACTTCAGCTTAGTTTTAACGATGTGACAACTGACAAGTGGGACCGAAGGAGAAAAAGTAGACACGTCGCCTCGCCTCTCTCTCTTCCTTCCAGCCTCCCTCTTCCTTCTTTCGCAATGGATTTCTCTGCTGCTCGCGGGAAGAAGAAAAAAGACTCCGAAATTTATTCAACTGTAGTGATCCATGGCGGAGCTGACTCTGAGCCCGAATCCGAACCCGATGCGTCGCTCCCTCCGCTCCTTCAGCGCCTCCCCAAGGACTTCGGTCGATCTTCCTTCGACGAATCCGAATTCGACTCGGGATCCGACTCCGACCACCACTCCCTCTCCCTTTCCGGTACAGTCCTCGTGAAGCGCACCCCGGGGGCCCCACCTCGCTCCGTCAGAAGACCTAATCCTCCACCTCAGCAGGCTCCATTTGCCGATCTGAGGCGCTCCGTGGCGGATCCGGATGATGATTCGTTTAATACGTTTGTTGTCAAGTCCACTAGCCCGAGAGATAGCGCGTCTGGATCGATATCGGGTACAGTGATTAGGAGAACTGGAGGGGGTTTCGGAGGCGGGTTCGGGTCGCCGTTTGTCAGTGGTGTTGTGGTGGATGAAGGAAGATTTGCACAAAATAGCAGGCGAAGGCCGTCTGTCAGTTCGGTGCCGGATAATGTTACCAGAGAAGACCCATCTACTAAATATGAATTGCTGGATGAGCTTGGTTGGTTAGCTCTCTCCTCTCTTTTTCTTTGTATTTTGTGATTTAGGAATGATATCATAATGCATTTCCTTTATTTATTGTATGGTCACTTCTCATACTCTATGTCAGTTGGTGCAATTTGACATAGGAATTAACACATAGTTGCTGTATGTTATTACTAGAGTTGGTTAACTTGAAGAAAAAAGTGAAATTGAAATTGTGATGAAGTCAGCAACAAGTTATTATACCTTATTAAAAATTAGCCATAGCTGAAAACAGAGGTTCAATTGTTATACTGTAATGCTAATGTTTTTTTTTCTTACATTGTGTTAAAATTCCGATTATAACCGTGAAGTATTATTGACTAAAAATTGGTGGGAATTGCAGGGAAAGGGTCATATGGTGCGGTTTATAAAGCAAGAGACATCAGAACCCAAGAGCTAGTAGCTGTCAAAGTTATTTCCTTAACTGAAGGGGTATGTTTGTGTATTTATTTACTTTCTTCTGTTCAATAAATAAAATTAAAACTCAAGCAAATTGACTTATGAGCAATGCTTTGTGCATAAACAGGAGGAAGGGTATGAAGACATAAGAGGAGAAATAGAGATGCTACAGCAGTGCAGCCATCCCAATGTGGTTCGCTATTTTGGTAGCTACCAAGGCGAGGATTACCTTTGGGTGTGTATCATGTAGCAATTACTCTAAAAATTTAAGGAACTTTTATATTACTTCCTATTTGATAGGAAAATATTATACCTTGCAGATAGTGATGGAGTATTGTGGAGGGGGGAGTGTGGCCGATTTGATGAATATAACAGAGGAGCCGCTTGATGAGTCCCAAATTGCATATGTTTGTCGAGAAGCCCTTAAGGTAGTACATTCACCAAACACACCAGACCCTCTCATTGTAAATGTAGAATTTGATTATGTCAGAACTGGTTATGTTTCTCTGGTCATCAGCCTTCTTTTTTAAAAAAGTAAGTATGTCCACTCTTAGTTTATTAATTGGATCAGATCAAGTGGTTCACTCCCAGTTTGCATTTGCCAGATTGTTGAATATGAATCTGGGAATATAATCAATTTTGATACTTCAGTGGGATGCAAGAGATTGAGCCAAGTTGTATATTTTCACTGTTTAGTTCCTACAAATCATGTCCTTAACTCCACAAAATGCTAAATAAAATGTATCTTTAACATAAGTCAGTCAGTTCTGCCTGATATTCCTGTGGGTGAAGACTTGTGGATTGGGATCAGAGCAAATAACCCTTTGGGTCATATATAAATTTAAAAATTTATTGAGCGAGGTTTGCCCAACAATTAGGTACTTGCAATGCCAGAATTTTTTTCTTCAAACTATGCATAATATTCTGTGATGCAGGGTCTTGCATACTTACACTCGATATTTAAAGTGCATAGAGATATCAAAGGTGGCAATATTCTTCTGACTGATCAAGGAGAGGTAAAGTTGGGTGAGCACATTTCTCGACATACTTTAGTGTACTTTTCGTTATCCTGAGATTCTATTCATGTGAGATGAATCACGCATCCATATTAGTATTAAGTTGTTTCTTTGCATCGTTTGTGCCCAGGTGATTTCGGGGTTGCTGCCCAGCTGACAAGGACCATGTCAAAGCGCAATACGGTATTATAATCAATTCATTAATAAGTAAATTTTATAATATTATTTCTTATTTCACGAAGTTTTATGATAACTTGTTGTTAGAACATGTAGTTATTATCCCATAATTTTTTTGCCTTTTTGATCTGTCATTATCCACCTCTGAATAATATTTTCACCTACCACAGAGTTATTTTTTATGGAATTTTAGATTTTGAAATGGGTTTTTTCTTGGTTTTATCAGTTTATAGGAACTCCTCACTGGATGGCTCCAGAAGTTATTCAAGAAAGCCGTTATGATGGAAAGGTAATTTCTTTTTACTTTTCTGCAATCAGTGAATGTATTGATTGCAAGGAATCTATTGTGATAAGTTGTTCTTCTTTATATTCAGGTAGATGTTTGGGCTCTTGGTGTCTCGGCTATTGAGATGGCAGAGGTACATTTCTTATTTCTTAATTGTTGTACTGTTCTTTATTAGTTTTGCGGATATCATCACTTATGTTCGCTGTGTATGTTTGTTGTAGGGACTGCCACCAAGATCAACTGTGCATCCGATGAGAGTTAGTAGTAGACTAAAACTACTTATCCACTTAACTTGATTAGTATCAGTTATTGATCTGATTTGCTTTAAGTCTAAACTCTAAAATACTTGTATAGGTGCTGTTTATGATATCCAGTGAGCCAGCTCCTATGCTTGAGGATAAAGAGAAATGGTACATTATCTCTTATCATTTCAATATGTTCAATTTTCTAATTGTACCATAATCTCAATAGTCAATGAGCATTATTTGGCTGTTTCTCTGATGTAGGTCACTTCTATTCCATGATTTTATAGCAAAATGCTTGACAAAGGATCCAAGACTTCGTCCTACTGCTGCTGAAATGGTCAAGGTAATGAATTACTATTTAGGACACTGCCATGCAAGTAACAGATAATGCGAGCTGCTAACAGTGAGCTTGTAATAGTTTGATGATAATTGCTGTGATGATTATAGCACAAGTTCATAGAAAGATGCACAACTGGAGCATCGAAAATGGTACCGAGGTTGAAGCAAGCAAGGCAAATCCGAGCACAGCTGGCAGCACAGGCTCAGAGCCGCCAACCAGAACTTGACGATGTACTATTATCTTTCTTGTAGTATGATGATTTTTATATTTGGCTGTGTGATGCTCTTATGTGATTATGAAATTTCTGATGGAAATTAATGAATTAGCAAACACCGCAGCACACTGTACCTTCTAGACACCATGAAACAACCGAAGATGAAGCTTCAGGTATTCTTCAAGCATTTATGTTTTTTTTTTCCTTATTTGCATGTGGCCGCCCATTTTTAACATGTAGTTAGTCTGAATAATTTTATATTTTATATTTCTGGGAACTATGTTATCTTAGACAACTTCTAACCTTTGTTTGTATGAATGGTAAAAAATGATGTTTGTTTCAAATATCCTCTCATCTAGAGGCAATCAAGGTTTAGGGTTTTAGAGAAATGAGATAAAGACTTGATAGAGGAAAGTACTAACTATTAAAAGAGGCATTCATTTGGATAACTTTTAATTGCCTCTGATGAAGTCCACAGAGATGCACTTTTTGTTAGGACAATCATGTTTACTGTGGACTTGTCATTTTATATAAATATTTTTTTTTAAAAAGTAGTGCCCCAAGCAGGGGTACCAAAACTTAAAAAAAAAAAAAAAATTGTTTAGAGTCACAAACAGTGACTCAGGATGCAAGCCAAAAGCAAGTCTAAATCTTCTACTGAAGCCAATTTTTTTTATATAAATTTTGGTAGCCAGTTATTGATCATTGTTAATTATAGTCCTTTTCAGTAGATACTGCACTTACAGTGTTCTTCTGCAAACTCACAATGACTTTATGAATGAGCATTCTTTTCATTGTTGTAAATTTAGAAATTCTCCTCTCATGTGTCCACATTTTTATGAACTGTAGGAGAATTTGGGACATTTATAGTTCACAAAGAAGGCAATGAAGAAACAGATGAATCACCTGCTTCCCCAAGAGCAGAGTTCATACCAGGCCTTGGTGATATCACATCATTCACACTGGACCCTAGGAAAGACATGACTTCCAACATTTGGTCGGAAAATATCACTGGAACTGTTGTCCATAAACAACCAGAGGTAGCAGATAATTTGCCGGATGGTTTTACCAGTTCAGATGTTCTGTTAGCTGAAGAAAAGGAGGTCAAGTCTCCAGCTACTTTGACAAAACAGGATCAGTCAAAGGCTACTTTGTCTGGTGCTAGCGGCCGTAAAGCCTTCACTGTGCAAGATAAGGTTTGTTTCTGTGTCTACATTTCTATCTGGTTAGATGCATATTGGATCCGAAAGCAATGAGGATATGTGATCTTCTATTTGCTGGATCTAGCACACTAGTATGCAGTTCAGATCTAGGTTCGCATCAAACAGGTTCACTTACGTTTAGGTGCGCAGGTGAATTGAGTTTTAATTATGTTTTGTTCCTTTGGCGTTGGGTTCTTTGGTTGGGCAAGTTGGGTTCAGGTCATTCATGTGGATTTGAGTTTATCTATAATGATTGTGTTAGTTTGGCTCCTGGTTGAGTTTGTTTTGTTTCTGGATAAATATGGTTTGATTCTGGGTTCAGGTGACTTGAGCAGGTCTTTGTAAGCTTTGCTAGATTGCTATTAACATTTGAGTTTCTGTTGTGGTTTTCTTGAAGCTCTGGGCGATATATGCTGCTGGAAATACAGTACCGATACCATTTTTAAAGGCTATTGATATATCTCCTTTAGCATTGGTATCAGATAATGTTCTGGGGGATGAAATGTTGAAATCAAATGGCGATGTTGCCTTGGAAGCTGTTAGAGAGCTTTTCAGCGGCGATGGCCAGACAAAGAAAGGCCGCAAGGGACAACATGAGGTTTGTATTATTATAATTATTGCGTCCATCTTTTCTTCTACTTTCTAAGTAGGTACTTGGAGCAATTTGTTATAGACCTGTACATGCACCTTTTTCTGTTGTAAACTGTTTTGTTTCTTTTTCTGTGCAGGTACTGCTCCCACCAGGAGTGTACCAGAGATTGACTACGAGCCCAACCCTAATGAACTTGGCTCAGGCACTGGCTTATCATAAAATGTGAGTTTTTTTTTCTGTTCTTTTTACTATGGATGTGTTCACGCAATTGTCGCCGTTAAAAAGATGTATTAATAATGTAGGTGCTATGAGGATATGCCGCTCCAAGAAGCGCAAGCAGCACAAGAGGAGGATACTATACAAGATCTGTGTGACACACTCCGTACTATTTTGAGATTGTAGGTGGTAGATGTATATTTTATTTTACAATGGTTCAAGGATTTCAAAACAAACAATTAAGGAGAAAATGTAGGTTTTGATAGGGGGCCTGGCACAGCCGCACAGATGGAGGAGCCGTTTGTAGGTATCTTTTTTGTAAGTTGTAAGGCACTAAATCGGTCCAGTCATTGTAAGTGTATTTACATTTTGTAATGAGAATGCACCTTCCTGTTGTTTTTACTTGATTTTTTTTATAGAGACTGTAGCGCTAGTTCTCTAAGATTCTTTCCGAGAGCATATTCTGTAGCTTGTACGTGTCATTAGGATGTTCCTCTGATGAACTAAAATAATATCAACTAGCTATAGCATCGTGCTTCGCGCGATGTAAGATTAAACTGAAGAGATTTTATGGTTGATTTTAGCACATTGTCTGTTTGTTAAATTATTATATTGACTGTTGAATGATTTATTTATTGATTGTTAAAATTATTATATTTATTTTTGATGATGAAGAAAACAGTGCATGCACTGATGTCCTTATAGTGGCTGGCGTTTGTTGTATGCGAAGAGTATCAATGACTAATATAATCAATATAGACGGCATGCAAACATGATTATCTATGTTTAGCTGTGCTTTAACATTAAATTATTTTTTTGCACTGTTAACTCGTGTGATGGTATATAGAACTGCTTGCTATGCAAAATGTGCGCAGCTGAGAACCTAAGTATCTAATAAAAGTGCGAATTGATATAAACGCATTATATATACAATGATAGATCCATGTATGCTAGGAAGCCATTATAGATGTTCAACTGTGTAATGATCCATTCTATTTCTACACCTGGATCACCTGATGCTGTTGGAAATATATAAGTTGGCACAAAACCAGTGCTACAAATTGGATATTTAGTCTGGCTAAGAGGTTGGATAGTGGCATAGTTGATTAGTCAAAAGGTTGCCCTCCATACAGTACTTGTTCCAAAATGGTTTGTGATTCTGCAGTCGGTAGATGGCTCAAGGAAGATCACTGAAATAATTTATGTAGTTAGTGAAAACCCATAAGGTGTGGCCGAAGGAAGACCATACAGTAAATTAACAGTCAACATATGTTTTCAGTTTTATATATGTGAGTAGTCCCTTATGGAGGTTTAATGGTCCTTTTATTTAATTTTTTTCTAAAAAACAGTTACACATATATTGTTTGTACCAGTATCTGTTTTATGCCGGCCAGATTGCTTGCTGTGTAGCAAATAGGTCAGTTCAATAAAATTAGTGCAGCAGTACAATCGCCTTTCTAGCTAGTAATTATGGCATGCTCTCATTCTATGTTGATGGAAATGGCTGGATTTTTTCTTAGCCGTTGTGTGTGCAGAGATATAATCATATTTTTCTTTATTTTAATGGAACCTACAATTAGAAGGTATTGTTAATTTGTAAGAAGTGATTGCTGGAGTGCATAAAATCCTACACGCTGTGATGAGAATGGTACAGATGAGGTCAATTGATTATCGTAGGTTATTTCTTTTGTTTGATAAGGGTATCACAACTGACAATGTTCACGATATATTATTTCCTCTGAAAATTGAGCGGAATAGAAATAACCTTTTTCAATCGGTATAGAGTATTTCCTTGCTAAAGCCTGGTAAAGTATCTGCTACGCCCAGTGGTGGTGTAGAAAGATTGGAAGCTGCTGTTGATTGTTCTATGTAATCTTGTTTGGGTGAGACGGGTTTCAGTATCAGATTTTCCACTGCAAGGAAAATATAAAATCAGAAAAAGAGGTATCATCAGCAGGGCAATAGCACAATAGTACCATGTATATTTGATACTGCAATTTTTTCTATCCTAAAAAGTTAATAACTTGATCACCTCTAGACTCCTTGAGTTGCTATGTTGTTCTCAAGGACATCCTCGGAGGAAGAAAAAATGCAGAAAAAAAGAGAGGAAAAAAAAAAACAAAAGACAATGCATGAAGAACACACCTAGGATGTCAATACCCTCACCACACCAGCACACGGCTTAATCACCACCAGGAAGCAATAGGAAAGAAAGAGACAAATCTGAGAGCAGTAGAGGATAAGAACAACAAAACTAAGACACCAAGACCTGCGAGACCCGCAAAATAGATTAAAAAGGAAAAACACAGTTTGGCAGCTTGTATATAGCCTCGCAATACTGTCCCGCTCCATAAACCTTTTAAGTTCCACAATGACATGCGCAACAAATATTTTAATCACTATATCTAATCAGCCAGGTTCATAATATTTCCATACAAAGACTGGATGGATTCAGGTGCCCAACAAAATTGCATGTGCTATCCTAATCAGATAGAACATCAGCACTCTACACAGTAAACAGAAACAATATTTTAAAACAACACATTTTATTTTCCACCAAAGATAAAACTGTTAAGAAGCACAACAGCATGACAACAACACAATAGAACCAAATACGCACACAGACACATACCCACCAAGCAAGTTATTCCCAAATAACAATCTAAACTTCTGACACCCACTGCTTGAAACTCTGCCACATCTAGCACACAGCCTAATCAGTACCAAGAAGCAATAGGAAAAAAACAGATGGATACCTTATCGACGTCACATATGGTATCCCTTAGTTCAACAAACAGGTATTCCTTAGTTTAACCAAAAAGGAAAAAAAACCCAACCATATCAAAATTGCATAAGTTTAAATTCCCCATATTCCAAGTATCAGAATATATGAAAACAACTCAATAGTGACTGATACACACCAGTAAATAGGTTAGAGAAACATGATTGAGTATGAGCTGCTAGCCACCATCTTACCTACTGGAGCCATGCCAGACCCTTCTTCCAACATTGGTTGGCCAGGAATATATTGTACAGATAACATTTGTACACATGACCATAAATGATGCAACAGAGCTAAAGAATAGGATGTGTGGGCAGAAAATCTGAAAAACACAACAAAAACACAAAAGCAACTAATGTAGCACACCACCTTACTTATCCCAATTTGTAGGACCAGCAACGAACATGTCATGAACAGTAAATTGGTTATCAATTGGATAAATAAAAGCTTAAAACAATAATGAGAAAGTAAATACTAGCAATCGAAGGATCATAAAATCAAGGCTGATATTCTAAATGTGTATATCGTTCTATTTACCAAGTCCTTTCCCGACACCAGACAACAACTCATTCGTAACAGGTACAATAAAGTATGTGTCCATAAACTACCATCAACAATTCATTCAAAAGTTGAAATAATTTAGGTCACGTTGAAATCGAACGCTTAACATAAACATAGATGAAAAGAGATGCTGAAAGCAAGAGAAAAAATACTATAACAGCATTGATATTTCGCTGTACTTTCAGAGAAAAGCACAAAGTTGGTACTTGTGATATCAGAATTTACTAAGGTAAATTGTCCCATAATGCTTCATCTTAGTTCAGAGTTCACACCGTCAGCTCATCTAAGAAACACTTTAAGCTAACTTTGCATACATTTACATTTCATCTAAGAAATAAATTTTGTATTTTAATTTTTTTTTAAATACTATTTTAATTTTCTAAAAGCAGCAAGCTGACCTTTTAATCTATAACTATTGTTTTCTCATTTGGTGCAGATATCTTTTACAATTTTCTGCAAATATTTGTCATGGAAAATAGCTCTGAATAGGTTGCAAAAACATACCTCATATTTCTCACTATCTTCTCCAGGCCAAAAACCTCCACAATAGACAAATTAGCAGCAAAATGGCTAAGAAAATGACAGAAAAGGTCAAACTGATTTGTTATTGTTGGTAACCGAAAATATTATTCCCTTCATTTGTAAGAAGGAAACAAAATGACCAAATGCTATTTTACAAAAACTCAATTGCACAAAAAAATTGACAAACCTCGAGCTGAATACCCAAATGGTATCTTTCCTTCTTTTCAGGTAGCACCAAAGGACACGTCTGCTGAAAAGTAAAGAAAGGACAAAAGAAAAAAGAAAAATGGGAAGCTAACTCTTTAACTTATCAAGTAATTTTACAATAAAAATTGAAAAAAAAAGATTCTAAGGTATAAAAATGAACCGGGAAATGAATAATTGGATTTCATATGATATCCTTAACCACTCATCTCGTTACCAATTGACTACAACATCCCTTTTCAAAGTGAAAAAAAAGAATAATAAATGGAACTTTAATTTTGTTGGCCGACTTACAAAGAATGTAGAGGGCACTTATCTTTTTCCCAAATATAGATTGCTAATTCTGCAAAAAAAAGGGGTCGACTATTATTCTTGTTTCAACCAATGTGCTTTCTCACAGTTGCATATTATATTTCATATGAATAGGCAGTAATCTAAAGAAATGAAGTTTTTTTGTCACAAAGTCTAAATGAACAATCAAAAGCGTTAACAAATCAGAAAAAGGAACACGGACATTCTAAGCTTGGCTAGGTGTAAGTGGTGCTATCTACCCAATCTCCTTTTGGCTGGATTTTACTCAGAGATAAATAGGGTTTCATCCTAGACAAATTAGATCCGAGAATTGGCTCCATTTACTGCAGTTTGTGGGAGTATAGATCCAAGTAATGTATATTAAATGCAAACCATACAATTCTTCAAAGATTGTGACCACACCCTTGCTAACCCATTGTCTGGAAACAGCCAAAGTATATATTGCTACTAACCTGGACAAAAAAAAACATAGGACTTAAAGCATTAGAATTTGCAAAGGAAGAAAGCTATACAATTTTAGAAATTCATTTTGAGATTCATCTATAACTTGTTCTTTGTTGCAAAAGATGACATAGGGATGCAATGAGGCAGGTCTTGTTTCTGATATTAGGTCACCAAGGTTACTTACTCTTATATTTTTTTCCATTTCCTTTTTCTTTTCCTTTCTTTTAAGAGATTGGGAGCATTCTGGTATAATTTTTGCGACAGGGAATATTTACGAATTCATTCGAAAATCATAAGTGATTTACATAATTTTTAGATAATGGGATGAAAAGTGGTTGAAAAATTAGCAAATCCCTGCACATCCCACTACCAATCAAGGATCAAGCAAAAAAAAAAAAAAAAAGCAAAATAGAGCCAGAGCCATACCTGAAAAGGCAAGTAACAGCAAGATCAGAAACAGAAGCAAGACAACCTACACAAACTGCTGATCGAACGTCCCCCTAAACCAAGGCCAGATCACCCAGAAACACAAAGCACAACAACCTGAGAAAAGAAAACAACAGCTGTTGGCTCAATCAGCAACAGCAAAACCCAAAAACAACCCAACCCTACAGAAGCGCACCATACCAATCTCCATCCGACAAAGAAAAAACACAATAAAGTTCGGAAGAACTAAAAGGCCCAACAACCAAAACCTAAAAACTGAAAAAGAAGAGATATAGAACAGGCAGACCATACAGAGAAAAAAACTGGAAAATTCGCAGAGCAAGAAGTGAATAATGTAAATCGATAGACCACAATAGAATGAGCAGTACTACCAGGCCAAGAACAACCCAAATAAATGGCAGCAGTGAGAAAGAGCAGAATGTAGAAAGAGGAATAACAGGGGGGGAGCACACACCAGAAGAACACAGCAGCACGGAAAGAGAAAAGAAGAACCGCAGAAAATAGGGTCTGTCGCAGGAAAACAGGATGACCCAGACGCTTCCGGAGCAGGTAGGCAACGCCATCACAGTAGATCGTACAAATCGGGATGGGCAGAAAGTAAGAAACAGGAAGCGGCATCGCAGGGGAGAAACGAAAGTAGATCGGCTAAGGGGGCGGCACAGAATAGAAATGGTGTCGCACGCAGAAAACGCAAGGGAACGGAAGGCAAGAAACGGCGTAGGCACAGAAAACAGAGCACACAACCACATAGAAACGGCAACATAAAACCCAACCAAGGCAGCCAGGTCACAGACCCAGAACGCTGTGCAGAGCCAAAGGAACAAACGGTTCAGATGAAGCACTTGTAAAAAAATGAACGGCTGGGATTGAATGCTAATTCTACAGTTCCTTTAGCTTTGAAATTGAGGTATTTATGATGTATACCTTCTCATATATTTCCCACAGCCATCATTGACAACCTAGTTCCTGGATTGCTTTTCTGATTTGTTGGATTGGTGAAGTATAGCTAAAGTCTAAAGATTACAGTTACTCTCTCTGATTTTATGGATCTTCGGTTCTGAACTTCTGATCCAAGGATTGAGAGATGGATTGAATTTACTTCAACTTAATAGAAAAAACGAGCCTATTGAAACAAATTTTGCTGATGGGAAGAGGCATAATCTGACATGTAAATCATTTCTTTTCAAAATTTATCGTTTTGGTTGAGAATTCAAATCGTGATTCCACCACTTTCAAATCATTGGAACTGAAAGCACATTCTGTTTCCATTTCCGATTTTGTGTTGCGAAGTGCTTTTAATTCAGATGCAGACTGCAGATTTTTTTTTTCGGTAATTATGAAAGTTACACCCAATTTAAATAACGTTTTTAAACTCACTATATTTTAAACTAAAAATGCAATTACAACAGCCCTATTAAGTAATTTATACTATTTTAGAGATTACTTGTCCTTTGAATCAAAGGAAATACAGATGGCGACATCAAATAATGGCGTGATGTGAGTTGCAAATTGGCGATACCAGGGGAATACTTTGGACTATTGTGCTGCAATGACTCCCTTGAGTGTTAATCTTTTAAACAAAATGAAGTAAGTAATCGCATAAACAAAAGCATACAGCAGTAAGCATCGGAATATTAAGAGACGCTGAAGCCATGTAATAACATAGGCTTGCCAGAGAGGAATTCAAGAGGGAGCAAGTGTGTAGTGAAAGAATAGCCAATAAAGAGGCTAGTAAAAGAAGAGAGTTACAAAATAAAACTGTACAATGAACTTTGTTTCATTGTACATTTTTTTTTCCCCACTCTGACTCTCTGGCTCTCAAAATTGCTGGAGTCAACAAATGGGATCCGGGGGATCATCTCTCAACATAAAACAGCTGATTTAACCTAGTAAGTTAAGACTAACTCTTTCCAAAACCTGGCTGATCAGCCAGTTCCGCATGTCACTAATTGCTGCAGTCGATACAGAGGATGATCTCTGAACATAAAACTGCTGATCCAACCTATCAGTTAGACTGACTCTTTCCAGAATCTGACTGATCGGTCAGTACCACATGTCACGAAAGCTGACTCAGCAGGGGAATGCTCAATCCATCTTGGTGTACCTACATGGTTTGATGGCCACCTAGCCACCTTTTCTCCGGTCAGTGCATCCCATATTATAACCTGAAACCAACCAAACATATCACATCAATTAAAAAAAGAAAAAGACATAAGACGAATGCAAATAAATTACTTCCATAGATGATAGAAGTTTTACTTACCTCATTCGTTAGCTCGTCAATTGATAGTATGAATTCTTCTGTTTCATTAAAAACAGCCTGTAAAAATAGCCAAAAACATTGCATTAAAAATAGTGAGTAATTTTACAAGGATGTACCTAAAATATACCCTATATCCATTTGTTATCACTTGATTATAGTTCAAACTTCAAAGCGTTTATCTTAAACAAGTTGGGGTAGGCTAGAAATGACACCCCGACCCTGTTCATTTCTTTTGTATATGGCTAGGTGTTTTACGCTGGCTCACCAAGCCTATCAAAAGCATGCGGTGCTTGAACATTTGACCTCTGACTTCCTGTGCTCTTACCACTTGAGCTACTAGACCACATGCTATTGTTATCACTCAATTATAATTTATGTAATTGTACACCCTCAAACAAATTTATTTATTTTTATCCATATTGAGTCGGTCTCTATTTTTTTTTTTCAAACTACACACAAGTTAAAAACTAATTTTTCAAAAGTTTAACTTCTGAATTTTATTTAGTCATAAAATACACATGTGAAGGAAATGATCAATTCATATAATTGCATGGTATTGAATATTTAAAAAAACCGTATAACAACATAAAAGATGTATTTTCGAAGTTTCTCAAACAATTGACAGACAAAAAATAAGTAAGTGTGATATATTACAGTCAAATGGAGCGTATCTTTTTTATAACACAACTTGTGCTAATTTTCAATTTAAAGTAAAAACAGTGACCCAATCTGGATATAAAGTTGACTTTAGTGACTACATTGGAACAAGTCGAGTGACCAAAGATGAACAGAGGGTAAAGCTAGTGAGCTCCCATAAAATTTACTGAAGGTTAATTCTAAAAAGTGCTGAATAAGACAAACCTGTGAACGGAATTGAGTGTGAGTTGCGCCAAGGTACTGTCTGACAAGTCTTCCGGCGCCAACCTCCCACAACTTTACAGTAGAATCCTTTCCACATGATAGCACATACCTAATTATATCACATTAATGTAAAGTACTCAAAATTTATACACTGACGGTTGTAACAAGAAATGTTGGTGCTATAAAATTGATCATAATTTGTGCTTGTATGACATGAAGTTTGCTATCATTATGTATTCCATGTACCTCTGATCTTTGGTAAAAGTTGCGCTGGTAGCCTCAACAGACATATGTGCTCCGACTATGGATCTAACACACTGAGCGCTCACTCCATCCCATACACGTACAGACCCGTCTTTGGAAGCTGTTACATACATGGACCCTGAAGATGAGTATATCACCTGCACCCAACAACAAAGGTTAACAGTGAAGTGTTTGCATTGCGGAGAGAGAGGGAGGAAGGAGGCATGCCTGATTTATAGCAGAATTAGTGTTCAGGTCCTGCACATTAGCTGATAAATAACACTTGAATGTATTAACATCATACAGATGCGCAATTGGGTGATCCGTCCCTGAATGAAAGTAAATTTCACTATGTATAAATTGATCTGAAGGTGAAACAGAAGTTCTTTGGTTTTACATGAGGTCATGCTGCAGAATGCCACGAAACATACCAGCTAGGAGGTACTCCCCAGAAGGATGAAAGCATACAGATCTTACATTATGCGTGTCCTGCCAGAATACCAGGTTAAAAGATGAGTAATTTGTTCATTTTTTTTTTGGAACCAAATAATAATAACTTTGTTGTCAAAACCTGGATAACTCTAAAAGCTCTTCGAGCAACTGTTTTTGAAAAATCAAAGAACCTGAATATTACAGGAATATGTATCATTAAAGAAACAGCAAAAGCAAAAAGAATATCAAGTGCATTAAACAAAATTAGTTCACTTGTATGGATATCATCATCATCAACTAAATTTCAGTAGATACTTTGCTTACTTAATGGTGTTGTCCTTTGCTCCCGAAATGAGTATGGTATTTTGAGGATGGAAATCAAGATCATTTATCGGCTGCAAATTTGTTCCAAAACCACACCTATTATGTGATCACAAGTCCAAAAAGTAATGTTTCAAATGAAAATTAAATCATTATACTTTATCAAGGTTATACTTACCTGCAAATGATCATAAAATGTACGAATGACAGGTCGAACAGGACCATCTTTCGTATCACCAACCATCATTTGCTTTATCTTGGAAATCTGAATAATAAGGAGAAAAAAATATTTATATTATGGAAGAAACACAAGAAAACGTGGTAATGAACTAAAGACATGTAATCTTGCAGAATGCTCACCTCAAAGAGCTTAATGGATGTATCAGCACTACCTGTAGCGAGAAATTTACCATCTTGACTAAACCTTGCACACCTAGCCACATTCTACACGGACATACTTATATATTATTAATACTATTTACATTTGCTAATTTAGAAAAATGCAAATTGAGATTTGTAATTTGAAAAGCATATTTAGTAAGTACCTTATGTTCAGATACATGCCGGGTCTCGTGCTTTGGAAATATCTTGGATGCACCTCTTGTCTCATGCACAGCACTGTCGTTATATGTATGTTATCAGCACAATAGACAACAAATAACTAAATGTCTGAAATTTAATCAAATGGAAATATATTAAATTACAATTTTTCTAAGATTTTGCACAAACATATTCTATAATTTGAATTTTACAGCTATTAGAATTAACATTGGTTTTTCAAACAAAAAATTATAGAGATTTTATTTTTGTGTTAATGGGGACTGGACTAGCAACATATCTCTCATCTCCTTGCATATATTATGAGCATGATTAACACTGATTATTATCTGCACTTATTTACTTCACTTTTTTGCATCAGCACCCATCTTAATATAATTAGTATTATCATTGTGCATTGATTGTGGCATATTGACTATTGCTTGCACAATTTTATAAAGGGCTGTTATTACATCCTACATGAATAACAAATCATAACAAAAAAATTTGCAAAATATTTATAAATATTTTTCAACAATTTTAGTTATTGTGATCATTTGAGTTCACTCCTGCAGTTGGGGATCTGCACCACAAGAAAGGAAGCGGTCGAAGTAGAATTGATATTCACTCTTAGTCCACCCTGTCTTCTCTAAATTTTAAATTTTGGCATCAACTTCAAGATAATTGGTTGTCACATGGCCTATACCCATAGTCAGTTTTTTGACTAAAAGAATTCAGAAAATAATTTAACCTGACCATAAAAACTCTGCCAACCCACCAAAATCTAGGAGAAGCCTGAACTATGGCGAAAGCTGAACCAACCCAACAACCGACAGCCAAACTATCAAGATCTAACCTATTGAACCAGACTCAAAATCAACAGACCTACAAGTCTACAACCTGAGCCCAAGCTGACCTGAAACCAGACTTTCTGAACTACCAGAAACCTAGATCACTCCATCAGAGAAAAATAACCAAATTTGGACCTACAAAACTTAAGAGAAAAAAACAAATGAGACTTCTAAATGGTGATAGCTTGCAATGCCCAAAGTCCTGAACCTTAACAAATGCAGACCTCAATTTGATCGGACTTAATTGTCGAGGACCAAAGATCATGTATTGACCCAAAAGTAACCCTACATGGATGCTGTCCCAATGCCTCAAATGAACAAGCCAATCATCAAACCAAAATAAGATGAGACACTAAACTGACAAGGATCCCAAAGTGATCCAGACCTGATTTTGCATGGACCAGAACCAAGGCTGACCCATCTTTTTTACTGCCTATACTCAAAATGGGCCAACATAGAACTACATTTTTCCCCTTTTATGTATATGGGTAACATCAATAGTAAGATAACTGAGCAAAAAATAGTGAAATCACCTAAAATCAACATAATTGGGGGCAACAGGAAGAGCACCGTAACCAGACAGAACGCCAGATGCAGAATTAAATAAAGCAGTAGAAGAGACCCCTCTAGATGCTTCATCTCTCTCCACCGCAATACCCTGTTCTAATCAATTAAATCTTTTACATGATTAATTAACTAACAAGCATATCTTAACCTAAAAAAAGAACACGAAAGTTTAAAGATAAAAGAGAAAGAAAATAACCTTTGCAACCAGCTGAAGAAGCCTATTGGAAGGGGCCTCTGTGCTCAATGGTGTCATTGTTGCTGAAGCAACTGCCATGGAAGCCTGCATAAAGTAAAAGGCAATACAAAAAATGTACATTTAATGTTACATGACTCCTAATGGGTATTATAAATGGTACAAATAACTCAACTGAGTTGGAATAAGGGAATTGAGCTAAAAGATGAGGAGAAGAGCAGAACCTGAGTATGATTGTGGTCACGGAGGTGGGAAACAATTAAAGCATCGAGTTGGCGGAGGAGCTTCCCTTCCTGTAGCGTCTGATCAAGGTTAATTTCCATTAGTATCCGATGGGACTATGATCTGATCTGTTTGGATTCCAAGTTTTTGAGGAGCTTAAACCCTCCACTCAGACGGTAGATCTAGCCGTCTAGCCATCCAACCTCTCATTTGTAATGGAGGAATCCAGTTGTTGGTTTTTATTATTATTATTTTTAGAAGTATTCTCTTGCTTTTAAGAACAAATTCTATAGACCATAGAGATTATTGTTACTGATTACTACTTATCAAAAGTCTAACATAGTTGCAAATTTCATAAAATGTTACAAATAAGTATAAGAAAATTGAACATTAAAATTTGATTTTACAAAGTATTTTTTTTTTAAAAAAATCTGCACCTCAAAACTTTGTTATTACTTATTAATGACGTTGCTTAACTAGAAGCTGCTCCGGTTCGGGGCAGACACGGCCTCAAATTTTTCTGCTGCTCAAACAATCAACGGTTTAATTATCGAACAAATAATATCAAAACCAGAACTACAATCAATATGAAGATATAGACACCCACAGATAATAGCAGTTCAGCGTGATAAAAAAATAATCTACAGATGCCATTACATTTAAGATTTCTTTTAGTCCAGATTTTTTTTTAAAAAAAGACAATAGTATTCAAATATTCTCAAATGTTTGAAAGTGATTTTTTTTTTAACCCATGAATTGTCAAATAACATCTAAATACGAACATATTTATTACTAATACTTCTTTTAATAGCAGATATCTTAACGCATTCATTAACAATTTCAAACACACAGATTGCTCCCTTTCTTGGAAGCATTAAACACATCCATTAGAGACCTGCTATATAATACTTAAAGCAATAGTGAATATTTGATAGGTGACAATGCATGAACACATGCTACACGTTATTTTCAGAAAATAGACATTGAATTGTCAAACATTTGCACGTGGAGATATCGATGCCATTTATTTAACAAATCAGTATAAACCAAAAAAAAAAAAAATCATTACATTCAAAAATAAACCTGACCTGCATTCAGGACAAGAATATCATGAATAGAAAACAATATATGAATACACCTAAATCTTAGATTTCTCTACACGGGGGCATTCATTCATGTATGACTACTAACATAGCTCAACGACCTCAACCCTAAAAAAAATAGGTTCAAAAAAATAAAAGTTGCTCTGCCAGAGGTGAAGTGCAAAATTCTTTCTGAGCTCTTATTGGGTCAGCAGTTAAAAAAATCTCACATCTCATCAGTCTTGGCACATAATCTCTCTGCACAATTTAGAGATAGAAACAGGTAAGTTTCCTGTTGAGTCAGAAAAAAAAGTACATCTCACAATTCTCTATAAATTTTCTTGCTGTTTGTATGAAGGGATCTTTGCTCTTTTTTTTTTTAAAGAAAGAAAAATAGCAACCACCATATATCGAGGTTGCCATTATAAGTTATATGCAAAACGCCCATTTCATAAAACATGGAATGATCAAATGATATTTCCCTTTTTAGTTTTATTTCTTAAAAAACATATAATGCTCCAGTATATTTCCAAAAGCCAAACAGAAATTGCTGCAATTTTCACAACACAATATAAGTGATTAGTCTAAAGAACTGGGACACAACAAAAAGGAAGAGAACAATACAAGAACAGATATTCCACTACATTTTAATCTTAAAAGGTACAAAAAATTCTATTTTAGAATCATCATTTTCATTTACCCAAATGTATGTAAAAAACATGCATTGACTTGTATAATTCTTGAATTAAGAAGCAACTGGGTAAATTTTCAACATATTATAAGAGGAAAAAGTGGGAGGATTACTCAAGAATTCATAGGAAACGATCATGGAGGTGCCCCAAGCTGACATGCTAAAAAAACGTGGGCCTAAACCCCTATAGAAACCCTTCCATCCATCTTCCTCTATCAATTGTTTTACCACTTCTCTCGCTTTTTGCCTCTTTTGGCTAGTCATAGGCATAACCTGCCATTAACAAAGTTCCCAATACATTTACGTCAACACCCAGAAAAAAAAAGGAATCACAAATGTGCATCATAAATTGAGAACGAGATATAAATAAGGACCTGCAATCGGGTTTTGATAGTGTCAATTGGGGTAGTTATACAAGATGCAACAGCACCAGCAAATATTCCACCCGCTGCTTGTACAGCTACAATTTGTCCAGAGCTTGGTACAATTCCCCTCTCGCTTCCATGACCTAGGAGACTGTGCAAGGCACCAATTTTTAGTCAAAGATAAGTGGCTTAGACTGCTAATCTCAAATAGAAATGGTAAATAAATATGCTCACCTCCATATAATTCGCTGGCTGGAACCATAGCTGGCCCACCAAACAGCACTAGAAGGGGAATAAGTCATAACAGATAACCCAAACCCTCTGTAAAATCCCCTAATGCCTTCTCCCGCATATATCTTTCGAGCAACATCTAATCCCCCATTATAATTGGCATGACCAGAATACCCTTGTACCATCAGCTTTTGACTAACCTAGCATAAATAACAAAACCAAAAGATTACATTCAACTAAACACCCCTCCTGGAACAGAAAGCACTGTTACCAGTTTAATCTTTCTTACCACATCGATAGGAACAAACACAGCCTGAGATGAGAGAGAAGCAGTAAGGCCGGCAAGTCCATTAGCGATTGCAGCTTGAACTGGTTCAGACAGCTTAAATGGCTTGACCAGCTCAAGTGAAGCCACTTTGGTCGTTTCTAGAGTCGTCAGAAATATAATTCTGGCTGGAACAGCACCCGTAATAACCGTGCCAAATCCCCGGTAAAGACCAGGTATTCCATCTGCCTTGAGAATGTTTCTAAAAGCTGTAAAGGCATTCTTTTGCACAGCATCTCCAGTTGCAACTTGCATGCGCGTTTTGATCACAGACATGGGGTAAAGCGCAACTGTCACACCACTAAAGAGGCCGGCACCCACTACGTAAAGCTTTGTTTTGTCTAACCTGTGCTAAACGATTTGCAATCTTTTAATGGGTTGCTTGATCAGTATGGGCAATATATAAATATAAACTTCCGAATCAAATGACAAGTCATACTCACAAAATTGACTCCTCTCTAAATCTTTGCTATTTATTGTGGCAAAATTAACATTTTCTTGAAAGGAATGAGTATAAAATTAACATTTTAGTTACACGCAACAGAGAAGACAAATTAAAATAGGTAAAGGTTCCATTTGAGCTGCCAAATCATACCCTAATAAGAGCTAGCTACTATTGATGGGCATATATTGGGAACAAGAAAAAATAGAAGTAGAAATAAAAGAGGGGAAAAATGAAGGTACTTGTCCCAGTTGATCTCAGTTTGGTCGAGAGCAGGTATATTAGGTCGTGGAATCTTCCTTGATTCCATTCTCCTCTTCCTTCCTCCTTTTAACACTACCAATCAAAGAGTATTGAGATCGAGCGAGCGAGCGAGCGAGAGAGAGAGAGAGAGAGAGAGAGCGCTTTGCTTGGCTTCCTTTCGTACGAAAGGCCACACCAAGAAGGAGAGAGAGAACCGGAGAGAGAGAGAGAGACGTCTTGGAGAGGTCTTGGTCTTAGTCTTAGACCGCGTCTACCAGGGATGGTGTGCGATGACGTCATCCTGTGTCAAAGCCCAAGCACTACAATCCAAGAAACCTCAAATCAATCAGCGCTATTTCCTTTCTTGGATTTATTTTCTACAGCCCATAATTATTAACTAGGCCGTTCGCTTGGCCCATGTTAGTGTTTATTTTATTCGGCTCGAGACGCTTGCTCGCGTCGGCGGGGGGCTGATATGCGGCATCCTAATATATTGCCATCCTGCCATCCCAATGGATATTCCACGTATTAATGGGCTGGACACTTACGTTGATGGGCGTTGGGCTAATATTTGCGTTGGGCGGGGCTCCTGCCGCTGTGCTGCATAAAAATTATTTTTGCGCCTAACATTATTAATTATTTATCGTTATTAATTATAAACCGAACAAGATTTTATGCACTAGGTGGAGGCCACGTGACTTGACCAAGAGGATCTGGGACAATTTTGGATAATGTCCATGTAACCAAAAAAATCATAATACACACTCAAGCGATTTGAATTTTCAATGTAAAAAAAACAAACAACAGCCAAACTCCTAATCAGTCCATTCACGTGCCTTTTGGTTTTATTTTGACCAATATATTTTTGCTTATCATTTCATAATCACTTTCCTCTTATATTTCCCAGACCATTAATTTATTATGTATCTTATATTTTAGAAAATTTTAATTTATAAACACATATGATTATTAGATAATTTCTAAATGCAAATTGCAAAAAAAGTTAAAACATAGCACATATGTTGAACTTTAATAACTTTATTATGTATCTTATATTTTAGTTTCTAAACAAATATGCTTATTAGATACTTTCTAAATGTAAATTGCACATATAACGCAATCATATAATGCTTCCCTTATACAAAATACATACTCTCTTATTTAGTTTTAGATACTCCCTTATAGTAAATACATAATCCCTCATTCTAAATAATTGAACAAATGACAATCATATTACACATATGGTCGAACTGTTAGTAATCTTAGACATCGCTTTATACTACACACATACTCCCTTATTCAGTTAAATATACTTCCTTATGGTAAATATATAATTCCTTATTCTAAATAACCAAACTAGTAGCAATCAAATAACGCATATAGTCGAATTGTTAGTAACCATAATAGATATTCTTTTATACTAAATACATACTTTGTTATTCAGTTATAGATACTCCTTAATAATAAATACATAATCTCTTATTATAAATAATTGAACCAGTGGCAATCATATAACACATATAGTCGAACTGTTAGTGACCTTAATATATATCCCTTTATACTAAATACATACTCCCTTGTACTAAATACATAATCCCTTAGTGTAAATAATTGAACCAGTGGTAATCATATAACGCATATGGTCGAACTGTTAGTAACCTTAATAAATATCCCCTTATAATAAATACATACTTCCTTATGGAGTTATAGATACTCCCTTATAATAATACATAATTCCTTATTCGAAATAACTGAACTAGTGACAATCATATAACACATATGTGATATCCCCATATACTAAATACATACTCCCTTATTCAATTATACATACTCCCTTATAGTAAATGCATAATCCCTTATACTAAATACATACTTCCTTATTCAGTTATAGATACTCTCTTATAGTAAATATATCATCTCTTATTCTAAATAATTGAACTAGTAGCAATCATATAACATATATGGTCGAACTGTTAGTAACCTTAACAGATATCCCTTTATACTTAACACATACTCCCTTATTCAGTTATAGATGCTCCCTTATAGTAAATACATAATTCCTTATTCTAAATAATTAAACTAGTGGCAATCATATAACGCATATGGTCGAACTGTTAGTAACCTTAATAGATATCCCCTTATACTAAATACATACTCTCTTATTCAGTTATAGATACTCCCTTATAATAAAAATATAATTCCTTATTCGAAATAACTGAATTAGTGGCAATCATATAACGCCTATGTGAGATCCACTTGTACTAAATACATACTCCCTTATAGTAAATGCATAATCCCTTATACTAAATACATACTCTCTTATGCAGTTATAGATACTCCCTTATAATAAATACAAAATTCTTTATTCGAAATAACTGAACTAGTGACAATCATATAACACATATGTGATATCCCCTTATACTATATACATACTCTCTTATTCAATTATACATACTCCCTTATAGTAAATGCATAATCCCTTATACTAAGTACATACTTCCTTATTCAGATATAGATACTCACTTATAATAAATACATGATCCCTTATTCTAAATAATTGAACTGGTAGCAATCATATAACATATATGGTCGAACTGTTAGTAACCTTAATAAATATCCCTTTATACTAAATACATACTCCCTTATTTAGTTATAGATGCTCCCTTATTGTAAATACATAATCCCTTATTCTAAATAATTAAACTAGTGGCAATCATATAACGCATATGGTCGAACTGTTAGTGACCTTAATAGATATCCCTTTATACTAAATACATACTTCCTTATTTAGTTACATATACTCCCTTGTACTAAATACATAATCCCTTAGTTTAAATAATTGAACTAGTGGCAATCATATAACGCCTATGGTCGAACTGTTAGTAACCTTAATAAATATCCACTTATACTAAATACATACTCCCTTATGAAGTTATAGATACTCCCTTATAATAAATACATAATTCCTTATTCAAAATAACTGAACTGGTGACAATCATATAACACATATATGATATCCCCTTATACTAAATACATACTCCCTTATTCAATTATACAAACTCCCTTATAGTAAATGCATTATCCCTTATACTAAATACATACTTCCTTATTCAGTTATAGATACTCTCTTATAGTAAATACATAATCCCTTATTCTAAATAATTGAACTTGTAGCAATCATATAACATATATGGTCGAACTGTTAGTAACCTTAATATATATCCCTTTATACTAAACACATACTCCCTTATTCATTTATAGATGCTCTCTTATAGTAAATACATAATTCCTTATTCTAAATAATTAAACTAGTGACAATCATATAACGCATATGGTCGAATTGTTAGGAACCTTAATAGATATCCCCTTATACTAAATACATACTCCCTTATTTAGTTATAGGTACTCTCTTATAATAAAAATATAATTCCTTATTCGAAATAACTGAACTAGTGGCAATCATATAACGCCTATGTGAGATCCCCTTATACTAAATACATACTCCCTTACTTAGTTATAGATACTCATAGTAAATGCATAATCCGTTATACTAAATACATACTCCCTTATTCAATTATAGATACTCTCTTATAGTAAATATATAATTCCTTGTTCTAAATAAATGAATTGGTGGCAATCATATATATAACACATATGGTCCAACTGTTAGTAACCTTAATAGATATCCCCTTAAACTAAATACATACTCCCTTATTCAATTATAGATACTCTCTTATAAAAAATACATGGTCCCATATTCTATATAACTGAACTAGTAGCAATAAAAAAAACATATGGTCGAACTGTTAGTAACTTTAATAGATATCCCCATATACTATATACATACTTCCTTATAGTATACATAATCTGTTAAGTCAGAACGTTGTTCGTTTCTCCCTTAATACAAATTGAAAACATTGTTAACACTCCCTTAATAAATGTTAAATACTCCCTTAAAAATAAGTAGTTACTCCCTTAATACAAATTACGTACCACAACAGAAATTAAGATACTGCTTTACCAGTATATCAGTAATCCCTTTACCAGCAATATAAGTATCAAATTTTTACTCCACGATAATTGAATAATTAATCTCATATTATCAAATAATTTAAATTTGAACAGATATTTAATTGTAAAATTGAATGCTATTACATGTACAATTCCTGCAAAATTACATCTACAACTATTATAAGACAGTAACTTCAAATGTCGATCTACAAATAGAGCTAGTTAATACTTTAATTTATTCCAAAAATCATTTTGTACCGTGGAAACCAAATAGATTAAAACACATGTGAAAATTAAACAACGAAAATTAATAAACAAACACAAACTAGTACTTGAAAAAAATATAAATACTAAGAAAACCTAACCTAAAATCTTAAGAAAGTAAACTCAAAATATAGACAAATTAATAAGTCGGAAAAATGACAGCATAAATCAAATTTGAAACAAGTAGATTGAGAAAATTACACCAATCAAACAACGGGGATGAAAATAGCGGAAGAAATGTAGATTATGTGATCAAAGTTGATAGAAACAATGATAAATCACCTGACGAAAGAGATAAATGAACACAGTGGATCCATGGCGAGAAGCTCGATTGCTTCAGATCTGAAAAGAAGAGAGATATTATCTTAGCTTGATGATTCTAGACAGTGAACTTGAAAGTGACGTGCAATCGCTCCAATTTTTAGCTATTTCCTTAGAGATATCTTCTCAAATTTTCACTGAGAAAACCTATCTGCGACGCGAGGGAGGAGGAGGCGCCTAGTTCGTCGTCAGTGACTCTGACGAAGATCTATCTTTGCTGCGAGGAAGATCCGACATTGCCATGGCGATGCCAAGAGGAGAGAGATTAAGAAGGGGAGAGGGAAATAGAGAGAGATTTGGTCTGAGCAAGAGAGAGAATAAGAATCAAGAGATCACGTGTACCACACGTGAATATAGAAAGGAAATGGGCTGGATGTGCGAAGGCCTGCTTGGATGGCAGGATGGCAGATAGGATTTCCGCGACGACGGGCTGAAAACGGAAACCGTTTTAACTGTTTTTCGTTTCATTTCGTCCGGACGAAATGGTTAACGAAATAACAAAACAGTTTCGTTTGGTTGGACGAAACGGTTTTGTCCATGTGTAAATTTACGAAAATTTCATCTATTTCGATCGTCGAAATTGAACTTCTGTTTCGTCAACGAAACGAAATGGTTAGACAATACACCCTAGTTTCGTCACCATTTCGACCGTTTTGCAGCCCTACTCGCCGTCAAACAAACTGAAAAAATAATATTCACTACAAAAAAGATGGTCTTTACATAGACTTCATAGCTAGACTTTTTTTATTTATGTTGATTATTGTTCTATTGCTAGATTTATTTGATGCATTAAATCTAGCAATTTTTTTAGCAAGACTCAATTTTCTATCAATAGCTCCTTAAAAATTCTAGTAAGTTATTTTTGATAGACTTTTCGAATCTTGTAATATCTAATGTAGCAACAATAAATTGCTAGACTTTTTTTAATTGCTACACTAGATATTACAAGATTAGAAAAATCTAGCAAAAATAAATTGCTAGATTTTTAAGGAGATATTAATAGAAAATTGTGTCTTGCTAAAAAAATTCTAGATTTAGTACATCAATTGAATCTAGCAATAAAATAAATAAATCTAGCAATAGATCAATGTCCAACATAAATAAAAAGTCTAGCAATAAAAATCTATGTAAAAACCATCTTTTTTATAGTGATTATAATATTATTAAATTATGATTATATTACTTAAATAATCTAAATTATATAGGTTTGCGATATGGGTTTTGCAAGACCATAACTAGACAATATTACCGTAGCGTCTTCTATGAAAAAAAAACGATCTCTCCCTCATTCCCCTTCTTCTTCGTCCCAACGCGCGAGAAGCTTTTTTGCGAGGTAAGTTTTCTTTTTTTTTTATTATTTATTTAATTTATTTAGCTTAATTAGGTAAATAATAAAACAATATGATAATTATTGTAAAAATAACCAAAAAATTGCAGAAATGATAGGAATAATTATTATAAGTTTATAACTAATATCATTTTTTTGGAATTATTTTTACATTTAAAAATTAATTAAAAACTAAGAAAAAATTTAAGAAAATTAATAGATTTTTTTTAAATATAGGAAATTTTTTTTTAATTAATTTAGGGTAATTTGTGTCGATATAGATTAATTTAAGTGTAGAATTAGTGTAGGAAAGCCAATTACACTAATTTAGGGTAATTTGTGTCTATATAGATTAATTGGGTGTCATTATGTGTCGAATTAGTGCAGAAAAGCCAATTACAAAGGTATTAATTTTTGCAAAATTAGTATAGCTAAGCCAATTAATTAATCTAGTGTTAAATTAGTGTAGTTAAGCAAAAATTCCATGTAGATGAGCACCACAAGGATCAGGTAAACAATAAAGGTGTTGGTCCGATGCCGGCCCTCGTCTATCTAATGCTAGATATTCCACGTCTCATCAGTCTAATGCTAGCCCTCATCTATCTGATGTTGGAGCTTTCATTGCTCGATGGTCAGATGGTGACGCATCTACATCTACTGCAGATGTCCCTTCTACCTCTGCTGGTGATGCCGATCGTTTGTTGCATTAGGATCTGGCAACACTTTGTGGCACTGCACTGAGTTTATATAATCATAGATTTAATATTACTTATATAAGTTTAAATATATTTACTAACAATCTTTCTTTGAATGTATTTAGACTTGGAAGCCACTTATGCACAAGGCGAAGATGCAACGAAACAATGAGGTGGGCAGACGTGTGAGTTGTGACGAGACTTAGACTGATCCACTCCGTTTAGGTGGGTCATATGCAGCTCGATCGGTTGTTGATGCATGGTCTAACCATATTCTGGAGGTCTAAGATCCACATGTTCTGCTCGTAGGTGAGATGACTATCACTCTAGAGGCACGAATTTGTAACTATTTTTTTTTTTTGTAATTTATAGATATCAAATTTGAACTACCATACATGATGTGGCCTTCTTGTTGGGTTTGCCAACGACTGGCCAACTGGTGATCGGGCAATCGAATTACGAGCATGCGCACTTGTACAGTTGTACTAGAGTTTTTCAGGTGCGAGTTATTTTCGGACAGCACCGAAGACTTTATTCCATGTTTTTCATCTTCAGTTATTGTGGGATAGTATAATTTCCCAAAAAATCCTATTTTGAATGAAGAAAAGTTTCAATTAATTCTGATTAGATGGATTAGATGCACATACATTTATAAATATTTGTAGGATCTTCAATTCTAGCGGTGGGGTGAAGTATAATGGGGGTGCGGCAGACATTGCCATGCTATACCGGGACTTGGACAACGCTGCAATGGAAAGAGGTGAGATTCATATTGGTGCTCCGTGGTTGTTGCTCCAGTTGTGGTTGTATACTAGATTGTTAGCGCGCCGGCCGGAGGTGGCGAAAGAGTTTGCTGGTTAGGGCCAACTGTCTCTTGATGCAATATGGTGATTTAACTTTAAATAAATATTTACTTGTGTTTCATTTGACTTGAAATACAACAAATGCGCATGTATTTTTTTTTAGGAAGTGGATGAGACTTACAGCGAGGAGTTAATTACATGCATACTTGCTGCAGCGACATAGGCTATGCTCAAGACGTCTTCCTAAAGGGTGCGTGTTGTTTCTAAAGGAGGCGGCTTAATCAAGTTTTAGCGGAAGCGATTTAAGGTTTTGGACCGGGTTGGTATGAACTACCCTAACACAATTCAATTGGTACCCAATACAAGCAAGCACACAAGCAATTCAAGTATAGCAAGATAATAAAGAGAAAAAGAGAGAGAGAAATTGAACACTCGGTATGATTACGGAGTTCCGACCCGCTAGGAAATGCTAGCCTTAGTCGTACGTCTCCGGGAGTTCCGCTACCACGAAAGGGCGCGCTCCGTTCAATTCCAACACGAACGGGACTACAACTTCGAACCGAATCACCTCGTCACAAGGACACTCGAGGCGGATCGGCCTAACTCGAATGGCACAACGGCCTCAAAGTAGAAGAGCTCTCAACCTATTCCAACCTACACCTAGCGACAATGTCGGGGCGGTGGTGTTTGAGGCTACTAAATCTCTCAAGATGGTCTAGCTATGAAAAACTCAAGTGGGAGAGTATCCCTGTGCTCAAAGGCTCAATTCTGGTCTAATTTTGCAAAGTGAAGCTCTCTAAGAGAGAGAACAAGGGGTGGATATATATAGGGCTCGAAATGAGCAGTTCCCCAGCAAAAACAGGCCACAGCGTTGTACAATGCTGAATAGCGTTATACAACGCTGGAATATGACCGTTGTAAAATCTAACGGCTCTTTAATATAGCCGTTGGTCTGTCAGAGCGTTGTGCAACGCTATTTGCCGTCGCACAACGCAGGAGTGTAAAATCAAAGGAAAGCTCCGACAATTCCGTTGGAAATTGTCAGAGCGTTGCTTGCCACTGAATGACGTTACACAACGCTAAAGGAAGACAAAAGGAACAACTCTGACAGATTCAACAGAGCGTTGTACAACTCTATATGCCGTCACACAACGCTAACGTTACCCAACGCTGAAAGACGTTGGCTAACGTCTCCAGAGACTTTGCAAGTAAAAACAGCACAGCTAACTTGGGATTTTTGTGGCGTTGTGCAACGCTATATGGCGTTGCACGATGGTACTCAGGAAAATTTCCAAGTTTTTAACTGTAGCGTTGTACAACTCTACTGAGCGTTGTACAACGTTGTGACTCAGCGTTGCCTAACTCTATATAGCGTTGTGCAACGTTGATTCACAAAAGTATGATTAGTTGTTCTAGCGTTGTGTAACTCTATCTAGCGTTGTACGACGCTAGGTCACAGAAAACAGGATTTTGCTGGTTTATTGAGCTTTTCGCTATCTAGACCATTTTAAGGATAAACAAGGACTAAAGTATACCTTCTATCCTAGTCTAAACTAGCCTACAAGCTCTCTAATGACTTGATCTTGATCTTTCTTAAAGCTTTTATCCAAGTCCTCATAAATTGTATCTTCTTCCTATAAAACTCAAAGAAGATTGTTAAATGCCAAATGATATTGTTTTGCAATCGACAAACCTAGAGACGTTTAGTACAACAATCTCCCCCTTTTGACGATTTGCAAAACAATATCATTAGTAAAGCGATTAAATTTTGACATTTCACAAGCTTTACTACAATTCTCCCCCTTTTTGTAAATCGACAAAAAGTGAAAATTGTACCAAAGCTCCCCCTAAATTTATGGCTCCCCCTTAATTTTGGAGAAAAAGAATTGGAGAACCAATTTAGAGCACTACACAAAGTAGTGTGACCAAATTTAACCTCTCAAACAAAAATAAGATAGAAATAAAGAGGCTCCCCCTAAAGATTTGGCTTATAAGACCGGTGGTTAACTTGGTATTTAGGCCACATTGGTTACTATACCACTAGTTGTACCACTAGAGGTACAAGCTTTTGGAACCCACTTACCTTTGGACTCACCATTTGGTTTCCTAAGTTTGCATTCCAATGAGATATGACCATTTTGACAACAATAGTTGCAATATGCATTGGTTGGCTTAGGCATGGTAGAACCCTTGACAAAATGAGAATAGTAATGGGCTCTAAGGTATTCGGCCTTCTTCTTAGGATCATTGGATGAGGCATTAAAATCCTTTTTGCGATCCTTTTGGAAATTTTGGGAAACATTCTTTTTATGCCCATTGGATTGAGCTTTGTGGTTTTGAGAAGAGTGTTGCTCTTTAAATTCATAAAACCATCCATCGGGTCCTCTAAAATAAATTTTATTGGACGCCTTTGAAACAAAAATTTTCTTTTCTTGATTTTGCAAATTCTTTTCGTTTTGCACTCTAGTGTTTCTAGGATTCCTTTGGTACATATATGCATGACCACGAGAATTCCTAGGTTTTTGAAATTGTGTGGTTTGTGCAACTTGTTTCCCATTATTGTGTGACAAGTTCCTTTTCTTGGTTTGATAAGGCTTTTGGTAACCAAGACCGGACTTGTCATGAGGCTTTTGACCTTTGAAAAGGTTTTTCAAATTCGTTTTAGGAACTTGAGCTAAAACCGGTTTTTCAAGTTGTTTTTCAAGCTCCTTAATTTTAGCCTCATACTCACCCATCTTAGAAGTAAGCTCATCTACCTTGGTTTTTAAGATTTCTATGGTATCGGCTTTCCTAACCAAGGCATCATGGGTAGCATCAAGAATAGAGTTCAACCTATCACAATCAACACATTTGGTTGAACAAGTTGATTCATCATCACTCTCACTATCACTACTACTAAGAGATTCATTGAGAGGAAGATGTACCTTAGGAGAGCATGCCTTTGGTGATGTTGATGGAGTGGAATGATTTGAAAGAATCGGGGATTCCATCTCGTTGGCAATGAATGCATGTTCTTCGTAGTTGTCCGAATCGGATGTACATGGATCGAACTCCGAATCCGTGTGGACTCCTCCCATTGGGCTTCCTTCGAAACAACTCAAGATGGCTCTCCATATGTCCCTAGCTATATCAAAATCGCAAGCAAGTGTGCCACCAATTGATTCATGTACCGAGCTTAGGATGACATTGACCGCATAGTCATTATCCTCCTTTTCCCTCAAGGCCTCGGTGGTAAGCTTGTTAGTATTTGGTTTAAATCTAGATTCATTTGCCACAATATACCAAACACCCATGCTTTTGAGGTAGCTAACCATACCATTTTTCCAAATAGAGAAATTTGTGCAAGTATGGTCCAATTTACCCGGTTTTTGTACTAATCTAGCCGCCATGATCGAAAACCGAGATTAAGAATAGCTTAATCGAGGTTCCCGCTCTGATACCACTTTGTTGTCCCTAAAGGAGGCGGCTTAATCAAGTTTTAGCGGAAGCAATTTAAGGTTTTGGACCGGGTTGGTATGAACTACCCTAACACAATTCAATTGGTACCCAATACAAGCAAGCACACAAGCAATTCAAGTATAGCAAGATAATAAAGAGAAAAAGAGAGAGAGAAATTGAACACTCGGTATGATTACGGAGTTCCGACCCGCTAGGAAATGCTAGCCTTAGTCGTACGTCTCCGGGAGTTCCGCTACCACGAAAGGGCGCGCTCCGTTCAATTCCAACACGAACGGGACTACAACTTCGAACCGAATCACCTCGTCACAAGGACACTCGAGGCGGATCGGCCTAACTCGAATGGCACAACGGCCTCAAAGTAGAAGAGCTCTCAACCTATTCCAACCTACACCTAGCGACAATGTCGGGGCGGTGGTGTTTGAGGCTACTAAATCTCTCAAGATGGTCTAGCTATGAAAAGCTCAAGTGGGAGAGTATCCCTGTGCTCAAAGGCTCAATTCTGGTCTAATTTTACAAAGTGAAGCTCTCTAAGAGAGAGAACAAGGGGTGGATATATATAGGGCTCGAAATGAGCAGTTCCCCAGCAAAAACAGGCCACAGCGTTGTACAACGCTGAATAGCATTATACAACGCTGGAATATGACCGTTGTAAAATCTAACGGCTCTTTAATATAGCCGTTGGTCTGTCAGAGCGTTGTGCAACGCTATTTGCCGTCGCACAACGCAGGAGTGTAAAATCAAAGGAAAGCTCCGACAATTCCGTTGAAAATTGTCAGAGCGTTGCTTGCCACTGAATGACGTTACACAACGCTAAAGGAAGACAAAAGGAACAACTCTGACAGATTCAACAGAGCGTTGTACAACTCTATATGCCGTCACACAACGCTAACGTTACCCAACGCTGAAAGACGTTGGCTAACGTCTCCAGAGACTTTGCAAGTAAAAACAGCACAGCTAACTTGGGATTTTTGTGGCGTGGTGCAACGCTATATGGCGTTGCACGATGGTACTCAGGAAAATTTCCAAGTTTTTAACTGTAGCGTTGTACAACTCTACTGAGCGTTGTACAACGTTGTGACTCAGCGTTGCCTAACTCTATATAGCGTTGTGCAACGTTGATTTACAAAAGTATGATTAGTTGTTCTAGCGTTGTGTAACTCTATCTAGCGTTGTACGACGCTAGGTCACAGAGAAACAAGATTTTGCTGGTTTATTGAGCTTTTCGCTATCTAGACCATTTTAAGGATAAACAAGGACTAAAGTATACCTTCTATCCTAGTCTAAACTAGCCTACAAGCTCTCTAATGACTTAATCTTGATCTTTCTTAAAGCTTTTATCCAAGTCCTCATAAATTGTATCTTCTTCCTATAAAACTCAAAGAAGATTGTTAAATGCCAAATGATATTGTTTTGCAATCGACAAACCTAGAGACGTTTAGTACAACAATCTCCCCCTTTTGACGATTTGCAAAACAATATCATTAGTAAAGCGATTAAATTTTGGCATTTCACAAGCTTTACTTCAATTTGGATAGGTGTGGGAAGAAGTAAAGAAGGGAAGAAGTATTGGAAAGTGTGTAAATTTGTGAAGAATTTGGATTGTTTATAATTTTTTTTTTCTTCTTCTTCTTCTTCTTTCTTCCAACGATCCAAACGCATCCAAAGATGAGACCCGAGCACGTTGTGTAGAGGCCATACGATCACATTAGGAGCTTCATGTCCCCTTATGCCCAAGTTGAGTAGAAGATGTTCCTTCTTCGTGTCCCCAGTATATATTTTTGGATCGTGATGTGGCACCACATAGATCATGGTTTCGTTTGGATGCGTTGAGAATAAGGTAGGAAGAAGGAAGAAGGGAAAAAATTTATTGGGAAGGGGTAAATTTATTGAGAATTGTGTAACTTTTGTGAAGAGTTTGGATGGTTAAAAATAAATTTATTGGTAAAAAATGATTATTCATTATTCCTTATTCCGGAAAGAAGCCATCCAAACGGAGCCCATGTCATGCATCAGTTCATTTCATGCCATACTATACCCTAACTCCAAATAGGAAAAGAAAAAAAAATCACCAAAACATCTAAAAAATCATTTTTCGAGAAACTGGTAATGTAATTAGATACATAAATAAATTTATTTTTTTGCAAACAAATATAATTACTGAGACAAGAAAAATTGATAACAACTATATATTATTTTTTATTAATAAAAATATTAAAAATTATTGAAATTAACCCAGAATTGGCATTACGCCACATATGACTAGTATTGTTCTTTCAAAGAATGATATATCTGTATCGTTTTTTTTAAACATGATATCGTAAATCGATTTATATAATTTGAATTATTTAAGTAATATAATCAAATTTAATAATATTATAATATAATTTTTAGTTTTTCGCACGAACAAAACAGTTGGGATTTGTGATGGGTTGAAACTGGCTTGAGTAGGGGAAAGGGTGAAGTGAACCGAATTACATGGGAAGTGATACATGGTTGTTGAGGGGTCAGTCGGCTGTAGAAAAGAGTACCAACCAGGCGATGGCGATTGCCCACTGCCACCCTTCTTCAAAAACACACGTCCACTTTGTTTTTTTTTTTGTTCTCGTTACTATTGTTATTAATTATTATAGGAGAGTTTGAATGTTTTTCTTTTATATCGCTATCGTGCTTTGTTTTTAAAATTTTAAAGATAAATCACAAGTTGAAATAATAATTTAAATCGTTAGGTTTGAATTATATTACTTATAAAGGGCACAAGGAAAATTTTCATGTTTGAACTTTATTTTAAGAAAATTTAATAACTTAAAAAAGCAGTGGCCATAAATTATTTACATCAGCGCACATTTACAAATTCTTTGGCGCTGTCGGAATATAGTTGAACTGTCGTATTTTATAAGTTTGTAGAATAATAATAATAATAAGTCGTAGTTAGCTATTTTATTTTCACATTTCAGTTTACATTTTAAGTTATTAGAAATTATAAAAGAATGGTGGCATCGTGGAGAATAAGAACATAAAAAAAAAAGAATTAAAGGCATTGAAATTGAACCTTCATTTATTATTATTTTTTTTTGGTGGAAATTAAACATCTCCGAACTGTCATCTCTGAACTCCGCGTAAATTTTTGTTCATGTTTTTGTTAGCGTACTAGTTTGATCAAAATAAATGTTTGTTAAGCCTGCATATATTCAATTAAAATTAACACAAATCAGTATTCGAATGAAAAATCATATAATAACTTGCGAACAATATTTATTATCTGGGTTTGACTAAAATACATAGAAGTCCCTTTTAGTTCGGGAATAATAAGGATCATCCCCGTCATCCTCAGTAACCCCTTTCTATTTTCAGAAATTATCCTTTTCACAAGTTTTTTTTTTTTAAAATCCAACACTCATCCCTTCTTTCTTCGCGTACACTATTCCCCACCCCTCTCCCTCCCTCCCGCAGCCGTCTGATGGAAAAAAAAACTTTCACGTTCGATTCAGAGAGCACTTTTTTCGTCGAGAAAAAACTCCTTCCCTTTTGTGTGAATTCCTCCACGGCGAATTCAAAACTTGTGGGGCTCTACCTATTCAATCTCTCGAGCCCCCAATAAATCACACCCCCTCCCCCTCGGACTCAATCTCTCTTTTGACTCTATATATGTGGGCACCTGATATCTACGAGGGTTCACCCACCCCGGTGACAGCATTCCTTTGTTGTCCCCCCACCCCTCCCTCCTCCTCCCTCCCTCACACTTCATAACCGTTGAAATTACTATACATAAATGTTGAAGTTGATATCGTAATTGTTGAAATTAAATAGATAACCGTTGAAGTTAATATCGTAATTGTTAAAATTAAATAGATAATTGTTGAAGTTAATATCGTAATTGTTGAAGTTAATGTTAGTTAAGTGCACAATTTTAATTTTTCAAGGATAATTACTATTAATTACCCACAATTAAGCATGCACACACATAGGAACTAGTACTAAGCCATTCACACAAGAGAAATGGTTCAAAGATGTACCTCCCTTGATATCGTAATCAAGGGGACTCGAACCACGGCTCCTTGTCGAATCTCCTCGAGTCCACTTGGTATTAACCAAATCCTCAACAAGAGCTATGCTAGTAGCTTTGGAGGATATGACTAATCCCTAGAAAACTCGTTCTTCTAGCAAATCAACTAATCAATTTGAGGAAGAATGGGGCTCAACACATGAGCAATAGGGAGAGAAGAGGGGGGAGGCGCCGGCCACTAAGGGAGGGGGGCGGCTAGGTTATGTGTGAAGAGAGAGAGAGGGGAATTTGCAACCATACAATCCTTTATATAGTGTGCAAACCCTACCTACCTCACACCATGTATTTACAACATTGCCACCCCACCTACCACCATGTATGGCCGGCCACATTATGGGCCCTTTACGGGCTATGTGTTTTGCCTCATGGGTCCACTCAATCAATCATTAAATGACCCTTTTTGTTGCTCTCAATTTGGTTCCCAATTGGGCTTTTAATTAACTATTTAATTAAAGCCTTTTAATATGCATATGTGTTGAAATAAATAATTATTAACTTAATAATAATTATTTAGGGATTAGAAAATGCATTAATTTATTTCTATATGATCCCTTTGATTTAATTAATTATAACGGTCTATAACGCTATTTAATTAATTAATCAACTTATCATATTTTGCAATACCAATTATTGCAAATAAATAAATAATGCATGCATGGTTAAAACACCAATTTTGTGTGACCCTTTGAGGATTTATGCTACGTTGGACATGGAGTTAAATCGCTATTTAATTCCAATAATCATAAGCGGTATCTAGCAACACGTTATGATTCCCAATTCGCATAAATAGTGTACAGCTACAATATTTCAATCCTGCATGAGAGAATAAAAGTATATCTCTATTTTGATTCTTATGTCACACGATATCACCGTATAATCCAAGATAGGAATGTGTCATTCTTGCAGATTATACGTTTCTTGATCTAGAGATAATTGTATCAGTTGCTAGCAAACAATCTATCTCCATCAAGGGGCCCAAACAGATATCGTCACTCACTAAATGAATTAATGAGGGACATACGGTTTTCTTGATAATTTAGCTTTTCCCCGCACAATTCAAGAGAACATAAATAACGTCCGTATAGCAGCCCTTATCGGGAATCAGCGGTAGACGATATTTATTGAACCTATCCTCATGTGGAAAAGATAAACATCTCAAACTTAGAATCAAAATCATAACGAAATAAATAATGACACTTAACACAATCCATATATTTATTTCGTTGGGTCATGTCCTGTACTATGTTCAATTAACATACACATATGCAATTAAGTTGGTTACTCTTAACCTATGATTTATAGAACTTAATCATCACTTAACTTGCATACTAATCTTATTGATAATTAATGTTCCTTGTTAATTATCAAGATTATGGACGCTTTAGATTTATTGTTGTCATTTACTACTAAATGAAACCAGTGATCTATAATTCAGGTCCTCAACCTGAATGAACTGCCAACACATAAATCAAGGAACAAATGATATGAAATCATCCATGACATAAAACCATAGAAGTAGCCGAGTATGATTGGCTTCTAGGACATATCTCTAACAATCTCCCACTTGGCCTAGAGTCAATCAACAATGACTTCTAGCCAGTGTATAGTACTCAATGTAATATCCAAATATACATGTCTCATACTAACGCCTAAATAAAAGATACAACTCAAAGCCAATCAGGCATACGCCTAACCCCCATGGATGTAACATGCAACTCATGCGCGGCTCGAGACAAAGGCTTTGTCAGAGGGTCCGCTGTGTTCGCGGCACCGTCCACCTTCTTGACCTTGACCCAACCGTCATTGACCAACTGACGGATGAGATGGAATCGTCGTAGAATGTGCCTAGTCTTCTGGTGAGACCTAGGCTCCTTAGACTGAGCTATGGCTCCCGTGTTGTCGCAGGAGATATCCACTGGACCTGAGATGCTTGGGACCATCTCTAGCTCGGTCAAGAACTCCTTGATCCATACGGTTTCATTTGCTACTTCGCCAGCCGCTAAGTATTCCGCTTCGGTGACGGAATCGGCCGTAGTATCTTGCTTGAAACTCTTCCAACTTACGGCACCACCATTAAGCAGAAATACAAAACCGGACTGTGATTTGGAGTCATCTCGATCGGTTTGGAAACTAGCATCGGTGTAACCAGTTACAACGAGCTCTTGGTCTCCACCGTATACGAGAATGCTCTCCTTTGTTCTCTTGAGATACTTGAGGATATTCTTGACTGCGGTCCAGTGTGGCATGCCTGGGTTGGCTTGGTATCGACTAGTCACGCTAATCGGATGTGCCACATCGGGGCGAGTGCATAGCATGGCATACATAATCGATCCGACTACAGATGGATACTTGAATCACTTCATGTATTCCCGATCTGTCTCCGTTGTCGGACCTTGAGTCTTGCTCAAGTAAATGCCATGTGACATAGGCAAGAATCCCTTCTTGGAATTTGCCATGTTGTGTTTTTGCAACACCTTGTCAATATATGCATCTTGGCTCAAACCTAACATCCTCTTTGATCTATCTCTATAGATCTTGATTCCTAGGATGTAGGCAGCTTCGCCCAAGTCTTTCATTGAGAACACTTTCTTCAATGAATCCTTGACTGCATTCAACTCGGGAATATCATTCCCGATCAAGAGTATATCGTCAACATATAGAACAAGAAACACAACCACGCTCCCACTAAACCTCTTGTAAACACAAGGTTCCTTTTCACTTTGAGAGAAGTTCAATTTCTTGACTTCTTCATCAAAGCGCTTGTTCCAACTCCTTGATGCTTGCTTCAATCCATAAATGGATCGTTGAAGCTTGCATACTTTGTTAGCATTCTTTGGATCCACAAAACACTCGGGTTGTGTCATATACACATCCTCTTCCAAATTTCCATTTAGGAAGGCGGTTTTGACATCCGTTTGCCAAATCTCATAATCATAGAATGCGGCAATTGCTAACATGATCCGAATTGACTTGAATATGACGACGGGCGAGAAGGTTTCTTCATAGTCAATACCATGAATTTGCTTGTAACCTTTTGCTACAAGTCGTGCTTTGTAAATGGTCAAGTTGCCATCCATGTCGACCTTTCTCTTAAAGATCCATTTGTTCTCAACAGGTTTTACTCCGTTGGGAAGGTCAACCAAGGTCCATACCTTGTTGTCATACATGGATTGCATTTCGGATTCCATGGCTTTTAGCCATTCCTTGGAGTCGGGTTTCTTTCTCATGTCATCAATGGTCAAAGGCTCATCGTTCTCCATGACGAGAACGTCGTGTAAACCTAAATATCTTATAGGTGGACGACTTGGCCTTGCCGATCTTCGTAGGGTAGATGCTTGAGGTTCTTGAACTTGTTCCACAACGGTTTGTGGACTTTGTTCTTGAACTTCAAGTGAAGGTGCTTCCTCAACATCATCGACTCGCGATATGTTTGAGTTTTCATTTGAGGGAGCTTGTTCATGAACCTCTTCTTCCACAACAACTTGTGGAATGGGTTCGGCTACAATCTCATTCGGTGCAACCTCATTTGGCACCACATTGGGAACAACTACATTGCCTGCTTGAGGCATGCTTTGTTGTTGTGGTTCTTGAATTTCTTCAATCACCACGTTGCTCCCACTACTTCTTCTTGAGAGAAATTTTTTCTCTAAGAACACACCATAACGAGCAACAACTATCTTGTTCTCGTTGCGGTTATAGAAATAGTAATCCTTCGTTTTCTTAGGGTATCCTACGAAATGACATTTGTCCGATTTGGGTCCAAGCTTATCGCTCACTAGCCTTTTCACATAAGCTTCACAATCCCAAATCTTGAGAAACGACATGTTTGGTTTCTTCTTAACCAAAGGTCATAGGGCGTCTTCTCAACGGACTTTGATGGAACACGGTTTAATGTAAAAGTTGCGGTTTCAAGGGCGTATCCCCAAAAGGACATAGGCAAATCGGCTTGACTCATCATTGATCGAACCATGTTAAGCAAAGTTCGATTCCTCCTTTCGGATACACCATTCCATTGTGGTGTTCCGGGTGGAGTGAGTTGTGGAACGATTCCACACTCCTTTAGATAGTCGCCAAACTCATGGCTCAAGTACTCACCACCTCGATCGGATTGTAAGACCTTGATCTTTCGACCAAGTTGGTTTTCAACTTCATTCTTAAATTCTTTGAACTTGTCAAAGGATTCGGATTTGTGACGCATCAAGTAGATATACCCGTATCTACTATGATCGTCGGTGAATGTGATGAAGTATGAATAACCACCACGCGCACAAATGCTCATAGGTCCACATACATCGATATGTACAAGGTCTAATAAGTCATTTGCCCTTGTCCCTTTGTTAGGAAAAGGCGCTTTGGTCATCTTTCCCATCAACAAGATTCGCATGTGTCAATTGGTTCGAAAGCGAATTGATCCAAGAGACCAACGGTTTGTAATCTCTTGATGCGTTTCTCATTGATATGACCTAAGCGGCAATGCCACATCAAAGTTGCATTCTCATGTGAAATCTTACGTTTCCTATTGTCATTCTCAACACTCAAGATAAGTCCGCTAGAATCAAGCACATAAAGACCATTCAATAAATGCGCATCACAAAAACGAACTTCATTTTGAAACAAGGTCAACAACTTGTTCTTTATTACAACATCAAAACCATCCATGTCCAAGCAAGAGATAGAGATAATGTTTCGAGTGATAGAGGGAACCAAAAATACATCCTTTAGTTCCAACACAAAACCAGAAGGTAAAGTTAAATCCACGCTCCCAATGGCCATAGCGGAGATGCATGTGCCATTCCCGACGCGGAGTTGAACTTCACCTTTCTCGAGCCGCCTCCTATTCTTTAGGACCTGCACATTTCGACAAATGTGAGCACACGAACCGGTATCGAATACCCAATCGGTGTTAGAGGTAGCGAGAAGGGTTTCGATAACAAATATACCTGAAGAAGAAGGTTGGACGGTTCCCGCCTTCTTGTCGGCAAGGTACTTGAGGCAGTTTCTCCTACAATGACCCTTGTTGCTACAATAGTAGCAAACGGTCTCGGGAGTGGCCGGGTTCTTCTTCTTCTTGGAACCCACGGGAGCACCCTTGGCCGGACCTTGGGGCGTCATCGGGCCTTTGCCTTTCTTGGATTTACGGCCTCGCTTCATCTGTAGCATCATCCTTTGGTTTCTCAGGTTTATCCATACGTAATGCTTGGTCCATTTCAAGAACACCAAGACAGATCTCGAGTTGCTCTTTCCAAGTTGAAAAATTAGTTCCATTCAACAATGGTATTCCAGACATTTGAGTACTAATATTGTTCAATGCTGCAAATTCATCATGACAAATAAAATGCTTACTATTCACTAAAATCCACAGACATATAAAATTAAATAAATTAGATCAACTATAATTAGGGGACTAAGGATTAACTAATCTGAAATAATAAACGTTCATTTTCTTTAAATCCAAACTTGACCTCATCAAATTTGAGACATAATTAGCAAAATTAGCATTTCATCATTGTTGCCTTTATTGATAATTGCAGCAAAATCTTTTCATAATGTCTGGTTTAATTTCAAGATACCAAGACAAATCTCAATTGGTTTTTTTCAAGTTGGAATAATTAGTTTTATTCAATGCTGTAAAATTCAGGAAAAATAAAGTGGTTAATAGTCGACTAATATTCACATAGCATAATAAAATTAAACTGAAATAAATAATAAAAAAGCCAAATAATATTTCAGTTTTAACATAAAGTTCTTCACATTTTCAATTTATATCACCGTTGGGCAAAAAATAAATTGAAGATAATGAGATAATTCTATTTAATAAACTATATTGTCAATTAAAGTTGTTCAAATTGACATCCTTAATATTTATTAAATATAAACATTATAGTGATATGTAAACTAAAATATCACAAACATATAATAGAATTGAACAACTATAAAAGGAATAACAATTCGTCAATCTGAAATCAACAATGAAACGTCCAAAATTTCAGTTTTGACACGATAGTTGTTCCATAAAAATCAATTTGCATATCTCAGGGTTAGTGGGAGTAATTTATCATTCTTATTTTATTCGTGGATGATATTTTATTAGTCAATAAGAAATGCACATTAGGTTATTTATTTATGCTTGTATATATGATGAATAATTTTATGGAAGAGTACTTAGTAGTTTATAATGTCATCTTCCACTATGCAAGCATAATTTTTGTGGCATATTGGTAAGGTCACTTATCTTATTTTTGCAATAATGTGATTGCTATTTTGTCTTTTAGTAACAACAAATTAAGTAATGTGTCTAATGGATCGACATTAAATATCTTGTTGTTAAAGACAAAGTCAAAGATGATATTATATCAATACAATAAATTAATTTGAGAGCTATGCTAACTAATTCTCTCACTAAAGTATAACCACTCATTTTTGCCGGCATGGGTCTGGTTGCTAATTATGATTTTGTTGTATTGAATTATGTATTAAGTTATAATGTGAAGCTTCTATTATGACTTTGACTTTGAATTTATGAAATTTGCTTATTTCTTATGTTGCGCATTATGTTTAATTTAAGCAAATTTACTTAAGTGAATCGAATGAATTATATTAACCATTTGTTGGAAAGAATACCAATACTATAATTAATGGGGTCAAATAACATTAATAGTTATTTTGATTGTATTAGTTTAGTTTGGTATTTCTAACTGAACAAGGTTTTAGATAATGTTGGCCAATTCTGAATTTGTGTTTCATTATGATGATGCAATATAGGCCAAGTGAGAGAATGTTAGAATTTTTTTATATGGCCTATATTATTAATTGTGAACCAAATTCATTTAATGAAATTAACTAAAGGGTGCATCAAAATTTGATGGAAATTCTGATGGACTAGATTAATTGTATTTGATCCCAATGGTTGCCTTAGAGTCTTATAAATACTTCAAAATTTTCTGCTAAAGAGTATGGTTCATTTCCATCTCTACTAAAGGGTGTGTTTATTTTTACACACATTCCTCCACTAAAGAAAAATCAGAATATTAATTTGAGGAAATAAAACGTCTAAAGAAGAGCATCATTATGTCTAAGGAAAACTATTGAAGATCAGTACTTATGCTTCCGCCTAATAATTAACGATTCATGCTCTTCAATTTGTAAGTTCTATACCTCATAATTTTATTATTTTATATGATTTACGGATTCTGGAAATTGTGTTATTATTTGTGTTGTCCCTAAGGAGGCGGCTTAATCAAGGTTTAGCGGAAGCGATTTAAGGTTTTGGACCGGTTTGGTGTGAACTATCCTAACACAATTCAATTGGTACCCAATACAAGCAAGCACACAAGCAATTCAAGTATAGCAAGATAATAAAGAGAAAAAGAGAGAGAGAAATTGAACACTCGGTATGATTACGGAGTTCCGACCCGCTAGAAGAAGCTAGCCTTAGTCGTACGTCTCCGGGAGTTCCGCTACCACGAAAGGGTGCGCTCCGTTCAATTCCAACAAGAACGGGACTACAACTTCGAACCGAATCACCTCGTCACAAGGACACTCGAGGCGGATCGGCCTAACTCGAATGGCACAACGGCCTCAAAGGAGAAGAGCTCTCAACCTATTCCAACCTACACCTAGCGACAATGTCGGGGCGGTGGTGTTTGAGGCTAGTAAATCTCTCAAGATGGTCTAGCTATGAAAAGCTCAAGTGAGAGAGTATCCCTATGCTCAAAGGCTCAATTCTGGTCTAATTTTGCAAAGTGAAGCCCCTCCAAGAGAGAGAACAAGGGGTGGATATATATATATAGGGCTCGAAATGAGCAGTTCCCCAACAAAAACAGGCCACAGCGTTGTACAACGTTGAATAGCGTTATACAACGCTGGAATATGACCGTTGTAAATTCTAACGGCTCTTTAATATAGCCGTTGGTCTGTCAGAGCGTTGTGCAACGCTATTTGCCGTCGCACAACGCAGGGGTGTAAAACCAAAGGAAAGCTCCGACAATTCCGTTGGAAATTGTCAGAGCGTTGCTTGCCACTGAATGTCGTTACACAACGCTAAAGGGAGACAAAAGGAACAACTCTGACAGATTCAACAGAGCGTTGTACAACTCTATATGCCGTCACACAACGCTAACGTTACCCAACGCTGAAAGACGTTGGCTAACGTCTCCATAGACTTTGCATGTAAAAACAGCACAGCTAACTTGGGATTTTTGTGGCGTTGTGCAACGCTATATGGCGTTGCACGATGGTACTCAGGAAAATTTCCAAGTTTTTAACTGTAGCGTTGTACAACTCTACTGAGCGTTGTACAACGTTGTGACTCAACGTTGCCTAACTCTATATAGCGTTGTGCAACGTTGATTCACAAAAGTATGAATTTAGCTGTTCTAGCGTTGTGTAACTCTATCTAGCGTTGTACGACGCTAGGTCACAGAAAACAGGATTTTGCTGGTTTATTGAGCTTTTCGCTATCTAGACCATTTTAAGGATAAACAAGGACTAAAGTATACTTTCTATCCTAGTCTAAACTAGCCTACAAGCTCTCTAATGACTTGATCTTGATCTTTCTTAAAGCTTTTATCCAAGTTCTCATAAATTGTATCTTCTTCCTATAAAACTCAAAGAAGATTGTTAAATGCCAAATGATATTGTTTTGCAATCGACAAACCTAGAGACGTTTAGTACAACAATTTGTAAACACGTTAATTAATAATTACGTCTATCATAGTATACCATTAGTAATTCGTTCATCAAAAATGAATATTTGGTATTTTATAGTAACTTGTTTTATGAGCTTTTTAGCCTTGCAATAATGTTATTATCTTTTACTATGATAAAATACGAATCTTTATTTAATATATATGGTATAAGAAAACATTCCATATGATTTGTGATTTGTAGTAATTAGTTAACAGATGGCGTGTTCAGTGTGATTCTTTCCGGAATTTGTATATTATTACTTAGATAATATTATATAATAAAAATGTATGGATTTGCACATATGGTGTATAGAAGTTTATTAATTTCATATAATATCCTAATATGTTGATTATTAAAAAAATAATCATTACAGTTATCCTTAATTCAATTAATGAACCATTGACCAGGATTTGATCAGGTAGATGTTCGATCTTATTTTGGTAATATTGCTTGATAGTTTAATTTGACCAAAGCGTGCTGAAGAAATCTACTTTTGGATGTTGTAAAGAGATCCTGTAAGGGAGGCGTATATCGTTTCCCAATTTTGGTATTTACAATCACCACCGACAGAAAGGAATGCAATTGCAAGGGATGCGCAATGTGTGCATATTCACACAAACCAGTGTTGCTTGACGTACACCAAAATAGTACCCTTCAATCGAGCTCAACAGGACGTTTAAGGTATGAGGGGGCTGTAATTAAGAATTATATCTGAAAAACTAATGTTTAATTATACTATAAATGCTACAAGTATGAAATAACTCCGGATTAAAAAATGAATGTTTAGAGAGTTCATTTTCTAATACATGTACTATTTTCTTTTATATTTAAATGGTAGAGATATTAAATAAAAGTAGACCCGATAATATATTGCAATATAGGGACTTAAGAATTCATTACAATCAACTAGCAAAACATGCCCTCATATGTGGGCGAATAAAAAAATAAAATAATAGTAGGTAATAAAGTTTCTCAACAATCTACTAGCGACACAGATAGATATATGTTGTTTAGTATTTAATATCTAACCACAGATCAAATTGATCGAACTACACAAACATGTGGATACAAGCTAGATTTAGTATGTAATCCTTGATCATGCCTTTATAAGAAGTAGAGATTTAAAATTATCATTTTATTATTTTTTTCAAAAGAAGAAACTTACTGAGCTTTTAATTGGAAATAGAATAGCTGTATATTATTTATTTAAAATTAAACTTATGCAATACAGATATTGAAAAATTTATTATAAAAAATGATGATTGCATGTTTATCAAATTGAAATTAAGCCTATACAATCCATGCATAAATAACTGTTAAGCGGATTTGATGTTGTGTGGCACAGTTATAACTTTTTCTTTATTCTTATTTTTTAATAGAACGATAATTAATCTAGTCGTGACTATGCACAGCAAATCCACCAATTTAATATTTTTCATGGTGTACAATGAGCCTTAGGAAAAATTAGATTTTTATGCTATAATAATAAGTTCAGTGACTTTTCCAATTATTATTAAAATGTCCACATTTCTTTTTATGATCGAACATTTGGTAAAAAAAAAAATGGAGCTCCCGTCCATAGTCTCAATTAATAAGTAAAAAAAAATATATTTTTGTTAAATCATTCTATTGTATTGAATATACAGTAAGATATAACTAAAATTCATTGCAAAAAGTAGACATGTTACAAATATCAAAGTCAGCTTTAACACATTAAGATTAGAAAGATTAAATTGCTCAAAATTTTGCATTGTATAATTAACTATATATCTTCATTGAACATTAATTATATTTATTTACAAATTGTCAAGATATTCAAATTAATTTTAGTAAGTTATATGGTTTATTGATGTGTAATTAAAAAAATTCAACAAGTTGTGCTATGGTTCATTCCAAATTATTATTTGTAACTTATAATTGTTTAAAGAGTGATGTTTTTTTTATTGGTTGAAAAACCAATGTCCGTACTCGGTAGGCTTCCAAGAGTGATTTTATTTACGCTACTAGAAATGTAAGCTAGATCTTAAATGGTGGGTACACGTAGCAATACTTGTCTCGGTCGGCTTGCATGTGTGCAATCTGGCATTCTTAATTTAACTAATTTGGTTCTTTCTATACCAAATCTGCCCCTCGTCCCGTTCTAAAAGAGCCCCAACGAATTTCATCTTGGCCTCTTCCTTTTATACTTAATGTACTGTTTGCTGTTTTTTTTTTTCCTTTCAATTAGGCCAACTTAGTAAAAAAGATAAAAGTATTATCCTTATTATATATATATAGAGAGATATGTTATGGTGCATCGCGATGTATAGAGATTTTTGTACATCGCGATCATTATCCGTCAATCGTTTTATAAATTGACAAATCTAATCAACCAAGCTTTTAAAAAACTCCATTTTTCTGTTTTATCGCCATTTTATTAAGATTTTTGTTCACACCGCACAACAATTTTATCCGTTATATCACCATTTTTTCGTTATATCACTGTTTTATCATCGATAAACGCTAAATCACCACCCAACCGTAAACCACACAAATTGCATTTTAAAACCTTGAATCAAACCAATTTAATATACATATTGAAATCTCATTACAAACCAAATTTTATATATTTTTTAATTTTTTACTATTTTTTTTGAATTTTCTAAAACTTTCCTTTTTTGATACCAATCAATAATAAAGAAATTTAAAAAATGACAGGTCTTAAAAAATTCGAAAAAATAGTAAAAAAATCTCAAAAAATATAAAATTTGGTTTGTAATGATATTTCAATATATAGATTGAATTTGTTTAGTTAGATTTTTAATTGTAAAACTATCGATAAATATGATTTCGATGTACAAAAGCCATAATACATCGTGATGCACCATAGATTTCTCTCTCTATATATAATATAATAATATAATGTAGCGGTATTATTATTATTATTATTATTATTATTTTTTGAAGATAAATTGGGGTCAGGCTCCCAACTTATATTTAAATTAAATGTCTATAAAAGACTCTCCAGCCGGGTTTCGAACCTGCTACCTCTCACTTGAGATGCATTCAAGCTTTTAAAAAACTCTGTATTTTCCTTTTTATCGCTGTTTTATTTAGATTTTTGTTCATACCGCACAACCGTTTTATCCGCTATTTCACCGTTTTATCTGTTTTATCGTCGTTTTATCACCGATAAATGCTAAATCACCACCCAACCGCTAAACCGCATAAATCACATTTTAAAACCTTGGATGCATTGCTTTTTGCCATTATTTATTATTCTTATATATGGTGAATAAATATCATTAATTATCATATAATCAAATTTCACAATATAGTCAAACAAAATAAAAGCTGAGAAACCGGCCAAAAAGAAATATATCCAAAATGACAGTTTAAAATGTGAATGCAGTCTGACTGTCCGAGTGACGAGAAATTTACTGATTTAGGACAGTATAAGATTTTACCATTTTTAAATAAAGAATGATGACATATTTTTCCATGCAGCTGTAGGGGTATTTTTGGAAAAGACCAAGGGAGTTGAAATGTCCCTGTAACCTGTTGGATGAATAAAACAATGAAAGAGTGCTTAATTATAGGTTATTATTATTGTGAGACTAAAATAAAGTTACCAAGGCAAGTACCAGTGAGAGAGAGAAGAAAAAAAGAGAAGAAGAGATAGAGAGAGCTATACAGCAAAGAAACCCACATGCTTTAAGTTCTCTGTTTAGATCTCCGGCCTCCACTCTCTCTCTCTTTAAGCGTAGAAGAGGTCTTCCTCTCTACCTCTTGCGTTTTCTCTCTCTATCTCTATCTCTCGACATTGCTGCATTTAGTGGCAGCTGAGAGAGTACAAATAAAAATGGAGTTGGGGAATGCTAGATTCCTTTCAAAGCTTTTCACTCCATTGACGCTTTGTTTGGTACTTCTCATCCTCCTCTCCAGTCCGAGTTCAACTGGTTAGTTCCTGATTCTCCTTCTTTCTCTCTTCACTTGTTGCATGTAATTGTTACTGGATCTCGTGTGAATTATGATTAGATTGCCTATCCATGCTAGTATTTTTGTTTTGATACTTTTGGTTAATTACAACCTAGACTCTAGATTCATGAATTGGCTGCTTCCCAGCTTCAGTCTGATTATACTCTAAATAGAAATGAAAAGGAATTGCAAAGTTGTACAATAAAATTTAGATAGGATCTTCTGTGAATTACCCGTGTCAAGTGTCTGAAGTAGGATTTTATTGATAATAAACTTCTGTAGAGGGTTGATTTGTTCATTTTCTTCATTGTTTTAAGAAATAGCGGAAGGACCAATTACTAAATTCACACTTAGATTAGATCCGATAAGTACGTTTTGAAGCATTTTGCATCCATATCGTTTACTAAATTTCAGCTGGTGCTGTGCTCAAACGAACATTTTTCAGATTTTAATTCTCAGTTCTATATATATGTACTTTTTGTCCTATTAATTGATATAACATTAAATCTTTTCTTATCTCAGAGGCATATGATTCACTAGACCCGAATGGAAACATCACAATAAAGTGGGATGTCATGCAATGGACTCCAGATGGATATGTCGTAAGTAGTCTAAAACCTCATCGTATTTCCACTCTGAAATAAGTTGGCTGGTCAATTTCTGTTAAAGCACTGAATTTCACTATCACACCAGCACTCATGTTTCCCACAAATGATTTCAGGCAGTTGTTACGATGTTCAATTTCCAACAATACCGACACATCCAAGCACCAGGCTGGCAGCTGGGCTGGACCTGGGCTAAGAAGGAGGTGATCTGGTCTATGGTGGGTGCCCAGACAACCGAGCAAGGCGACTGCTCCAAGTTCAAGGGCAATATTCCCCACTGTTGCAAGCGGGACCCGACTATAGTGGACTTGTTACCCGGAACTCCTTATAACATGCAAATTGCAAATTGTTGCAAAGCAGGAGTTATCAGTTCATTCAATCAGGATCCGGCTAATGCGGCCAGTTCATTCCAGGTCAGTGTTGGTCTTGCCGGGACCACCAACAAGACGGTGAAGGTGCCAAAGAATTTTACTCTAAAGGCTCCTGGGCCAGGTTATACTTGCGGTGCTGCAAAGATTGTAAAACCCACCAAGTTTGTAACTCAGGATGGCAGGAGAACTACTCAGGCTCTGAGTAAGTCCCTTTCTAGCTGTCAGTTCAATGTTTGATTGGCATGGTACCAGATGAACATCAATTTGCATTATTGACTTCTTATGCTTATAAAAAGTTTAATTTTTTGAAATTTGCATTGCAGTGACATGGAATGTAACATGTACATACTCACAATTCCTTGCTCAGAAGACTCCGTCGTGTTGTGTTTCTCTTTCCTCCTTTTACAATGACACAATTGTGAACTGCCCCACCTGTTCCTGTGGTTGCCAAAATAATAACACAAACCCTGGAAGCTGTGTAGAGTGAGTCGTCTTTCATTTAACCTTCAACATTAATTGCTATATGCAAAAGTATCTTTACATTTTCAGAACTTATCTAATGTTTGATCTGGACTGAACAGGGGGGATTCACCGTATCTGCAATCTGCACTGAATGGACCTGGGAAGTACAGTTACACTCCATTGGTTCAGTGCACCTCTCACATGTGTCCAATTAGAGTGCACTGGCATGTAAAGCTCAACTATAAGGATTACTGGCGTGTCAAGATAACCATCACTAATTTCAACTACCGAATGAACTATACACAATGGAATATGGTGGTTCAGCATCCTAATTTTGATAATCTCACCACTCTCTTTAGTTTTAATTACAAATCACTTACGCCCTATGGAGCTGACATCAGTAAGTCTATCTTCCAACTGAAACCTTCATTAGATAGTTTTATTTTTTTGTGTTTAAAGAGTTTAAATAAGCTAACATGTCTTTTTTGTGATTTATTTTTTCAGATGACACAGCTATGTTGTGGGGAGTGAAATTCTACAATGATCTACTCATGCAAGCGGGTCCATATGGCAATGTTCAATCAGAGCTCCTTTTCCGAAAGGACTCCAACACTTTCACGTTTGATAAGGGTTGGGCTTTCCCGCGGAGAATCTATTTTAACGGAGACAATTGTGTCATGCCTCCACCAGATGCGTACCCATGGCTGCCCAATGCGGCACACCCTTCAATCCGACCATTACTTCTCCCGATCATGTTTCTTTGGATTGTGTTACCTTTCTTCACGCTTTAGGTGCTTGGGAGGAAATAAACATGGTGGTGTCGATTTTCAGGGGGTGGGACTAATGTTTATTGTGTTCTTGGCTAGATTGTATTTATTGTTTTTTTTTTACAATACCAATAGTTTTCAATTTAGAACTTAATTATTGCAATTAGGTAAGGAGCTTCAATTTTTTGTGTTTAGAATCTACCAAAATTGTAGTTATTATTTATGACCAGGTGCTTTGTAATGGAGTTTATTGTACTCATAGTGCTATATATAAAATAATGATAAACAGGAAAATACTTTAATTTAAAGTTGCTTCTTCTACCCTGATGGCGTAGGCAAAGTCTGGTTGGCAACTTGCCAGGACTATATACGCCAAGTAAATAAAGTACCACATGATCTTATATTTAGCTAAAGTCCGGTTGGCAACTTGCCAGGACTATATACTCAAAGTAAATAAAGTACCACATGAACTTATATTTAGCTGTTCTATCAATTTCCAGGTCAAAATCTTTGACAATGATGTTATTCTACCAACTGTTCCTGGCTGTACCATAATATTGACTCTAGTTGTGATGCGTATAACGCCTGCAACATTTTTAATGTTCTAAACTTAACCAATATTGCTCGGCAATCCAACAAATTTCAAGGAAGCATTCCAGCAAGCCAATTGATTCACACCTAAATCCAACACAAAATTTGACAAAACAAACTTCAAAATCTCTTCTTCAGTTACCGTCATCCAAACAGTCTACATAAAAATGTATTATTAGAAATTCCACAATCGTCAACTTCTAAGATATGTTCCTCCATTTTTTGAATTCAATAATGTGATACTTCCCATATCAATTCAAAAATGAAAATGATGAAAATGATCACAAGGAACCAGCTCCTCCAATTCGCACAAACTAAGGAAACTGAAACAAAATTTCCAACAAAATTTTTTGCGTTGGCTTTGCCTTCCCATGATAATAAGCAACACTGTTACTTTTTGCGTGCATAAATAATAGCCGCAACAATAGATACCCCGAGAACAGTGACAGCAGCAGGGATGGCCCAGACTTTGGCAGTCTTGCTTGTAAAAAAACTAGAAAGCGGGTCATCCTTCCTAAACACCTCCATTTCTGGGATAGGAGGGGTGGGGTCCAGTTCCCCAATGCAGTAATCTTTCATCTGATTTCTCGCATCCTTGCTGTGCCCTGCATCTTCAAATTCTTCAGTAGCATCCTTACCTTGATATGATTACCATGTCAACAATCAGAAGGAAAATGAAAAAAAAAAAATCAAATTGGTATATAGTGAAACTAGGTTCACAAGGGTCCATTTCGCATAAAGCACAAGATTTCAAGTTCAAAGGCATTCCAACTGGTGAGCTCACATTGTACATCCAAATCACCTTTGAATCATGCAGTTAGTGCATTTTTCCTAAACATGATTAGAGCTGCCCGATCTACATTGAAGGTAAGTGCCTTCAACCTGCCAATTTTTCTATGCAATTTTGAACCAAAATCAGATCCTCATATATAGAGGGCAAAATGATTCTTCTTGAAGTCCTTAAACCTACTTATGCCTGTTTCACAGAAAAATGGCTAATAAATTAGGCAATAAAAAAAAAAACATGTACCAGTTGCTGAGATCAAAACGTCAGCACCTCCAGGATGGTCATCCAAGTATGATGTAACGTCGTAAACCTGCAATTGGTTGTGACTTGTCAAAGGTCTATATAAATATAGAAATAAATATGTAGAAATACTTTATTCAGTATGTTTTAGTTTACAAATCATATACTTTTCAGGCCTTATCACTGTTTAATATTTTCAGCCTTCAGTAGTAGGTTTGGGTGTCTGAGTCATACATTCAGTTTTCACTTTTCAATGTCTCCCCTTTGCTTCTTAGAAGCTGCCCGTTAAATATAGTTTATGCTAGATGACAACAGTTAGCATTTTGCAGTGACTCCATTGTAGATCCCTAATGGAGCAGCAATAAACCATACAAAGCAATTAAAAGAAAATCTAATTGAAGGCATGCCAGATCAGTAATACTCTGTAGTAATGAATCTAATGTCCAGATTCAGTCGTACTATGGGGCTATGGGGTATTTTCAAACATCAAACATGTATGTATGGACTATGGAATATTAAGATTTTCTAATAAATGTTGAAAAATTTAACAGCCAACTGTTTTTTTTTAATTCACACAAATGTTTTGAACATTGAACATGCATTATTGAATATCAGTTTATATTGCAGACTAATCAAAACTACCCACCAAACTGCAGTTATAATTCACATATACCATACAATAGCCTGTAGTATGAATACCCTTACAAAAAATTAGTTCTGCGTCAGAAAATAGGTGTGCATTTGCAATTTCTGGTACCTACTAATTTTACCTTTTTTTAGAGAGAGAACCGTACATAGACCTAGCAAACTAAGTTCAATCATGTACCATTTAAGTTGGTTCCTCAATTTAATTTAATAGATCAAAGGCAGCAAGAAGGTGAATAATCCGAGAGAGAGAGAGGGAGATACCTTGCCATCGACGACGATCCAGCAATCATCGTCCGAGTTGTGCTCAGCTACTTCCTTCATGGTGTATAGCTTCGTTATTGTCGGCATGGCGCTCTCTGTCTCTCTTTCTCGCCTACTGAGTTCACGCGCTAGTTTTCCTCTTTGATTTTGCTTCTTGGATGACTGAACTTGAACAGAGCTGCCGCCGGTGAAATTATTCTCAGCTCCCTGATTTACCTGATTTCACAACTGAGAAACTTGTTTGTTCATAGAAATTATCAAAAACAACAAAATGCGTATCACACTTTGCTTGTAAATCGGGCTCTTTTGGGCCCTTTCTCCTTATATTATGAGTTATGACCCACGGGCCGATGTAGCTACGGTGCAATCAATAAGGCTGCAAAACGATCACGAAACAACCCATTTTCATCTCGGTTAATCGTTTCATTTATAGCATGAAATATAAACATTAATTTACGTAAACCGTTTCGTTTCAAAAGACAATCAAAACAATCGAAACGATTGTAACAATCAATTAACTGACAATTAATTTTTATACATATTTTCCTATTTCAAAATGACCAAAATGTGTAATTCTTTTTGATTCATTGCTTTGACGAATAATTTTTATACATGTTTTTTTCTATTTTTGCATGCATAATGAATCGATTTGATACTGCAGTATTCTGATTCATCAAAATTTATTTATAAATACTTAAAAAATACATTAAAAATATATATAAAATGATATAAAACGGTTAAACGAAACGAAAAAGGTTAATTTCGCTAACCGTTTCGTTTAACAAACAAAACAGAAAAAATCTCTTTGTCAATTCATATTCTTTATACTCGATCATAAATGATGGAGTTAATATCTACTTTCTCCAAGAACACTTTCTAGAGTAAGCGGATGAGAGCGTACGAGTTAAATCTAATCCATATGAATTCTCTAATTCAAAGGTCTAGAAATTTCAAATGAGGATATTAGCCATACGCTTTATTGAATAACATTTCACCAAAAGTTAATCAATCATCACGATGCTACGTTTGGGTAGTTTGAGAAAAGTTTTGGGAATTGACATACTCAAGTTTCTCTTCACTAAGATCGTGTCTTAGGAATCGGTATTACTTCTTTAAGTGAATACTTTTAGAAACAAGTTTGTTCATTTTCAAAGATTGGTCGTAACAAAATTAACAATTTAAACATCTATAACAAAATCAATTTAAGGTTATATAGTTTATGCAATTGTTTTATTTATAACAAATAAAACTCCCACTACATTTATTTAATGTTCCAAATGTAGTAGGTTTTCCAAGATCCTTATTTTCGTTGAGATGGTGCTAGCGTCGGCGTGACACCAAAATAACTAGATAGAGTAGGTTCTGCAACCAATCATTCCATATGATTCTTGGTTTGTGAAATATCTCATGTACATCCACAAACTTCGCCGCGATGTCCAATTCGATTAGGGTCCATCGATAAGTAACCTTTCCCTGTGCTCCTAGTAAATCCGATTTCCACCCCGACACGGATGATGGAACATGATGTCTCGCATTGGCGAGAATGCATCAATGAACGATCATACCACGTAGAAGGGGATGGAGAGAAGGAGGGCGATTTTGTTAGAGTTATGTCCTAGAAGTCAATAATTTAATGACTTAATTATTAGTTTATGTCTTGGATGATATTTTATCATCTGTTCCTAGGTTTATTATTGACAGATCATTCAGGTTGAGAATCTGAATTGTGGATCTCTGTGGATCATTCTTTAGAATGACAATAATAAATCTAAATGGTCCATAATCTTGATAATTAACAAGGAACATTAATTATCATATAAGATTAGTATGCAAGTTAAGTGATGATTAAGTTCTACAAATCATAGGTAAAGAGTTACCAACTTAATTGCATATGTATATGTTATGGAACATAGTACATGACTTGACCCAATGAAATAAACATATGGATTGTGTTATGTGTCATTGTTTATTTCGTTATGATTTTGGTTCTAAGTTTGAGATGTTTATCTTTTCCACATGAGGATAGGTTCAATAAATATTGTCTACCACTGATTCCCGATAAGGGCTGCTATACGGACTTTATTTATGTTCTTTTGAATTGTGCGGGGAAAAGCTAATCATCAAGAAAACCGTATGTCCCTCATTAATTCACTTAGTGAGTGACGATATCTGTTTGGGCCCCTTGATGGAGTTGGATCGTATGCGCGCAACTAAACGATCAACTCTAGATCAAGAAGCGTATAATCTGCAAGAATGAAATATTCCTATCTTGGATTATACGATGATATTGTGTGACATAAGAATCAAAATAGAGAAATACTTTTATTCTCTTATGCAGGATTTAAATACTGTAGCAGTACACTATTTATGCGAATTGGGAATCATAACGTGCTGCTAGATACCGCTTATGATTATTGGAATTAAATAACGATTTAATTCCATGTCCAACATAGCATAAATCCTCAAAGGGTCACACAAATAGATTTTTGACCAAGACAATGCTTTATTTATTTATTTATTCGCAACAGTGAAAATTGCGAATAATATGACGAATTGATTAATTAATTATGTACCGTTATAGAACGTACTAATTAATTAAGTCAAACGGGTCATATAGAAATAAATAATAGCATAGGTTAATCCTAGAATAATTATTAAATAGTTAATAATTATTTTGGTTCAACTTAATTTAATATAAATTGTTATATTGAATTATTGGGCTAATTTGTATATAGCAAATTTATAGCCCAAACATAGAGCATTTAAAAGTGAATTTAATTAGATGAATTAAAGTCCATTTAGAAGGAGTAAAAGGCCCTGATAAAGCCCATAATAGGGCCAGCCAAGAGGAGATAGGTAGGGATGGCACATGGTGTAATTTCTAGCAACTTACACCTAGGGTTGATTGGCTATAAAAGGACCCCTAGGGATCTATTTTCTCTCTCCTCTCTTCCTAGCAGCCACCACCCCATCCCTCTCCCTCTTTGGCCGTGCGCCACCTCTCCTCCTCCTCTCTATTGCTCATGTGTTGAGCCACACATCCTCAAATTACATCTACTTGTTGGATTAGAAGAGGGTGTCATTTTAGGATTAGCTTGGTTCTTATTGATTTGCTAGCACAAATCAATTAGAGAGCTTGGTTAATCTCTAGGTGGACTCAAGGCGATTTGGAGACGAAGGAGAAGCACGCCATCGATTTCTATGCCGTAGGATCGAGCCCCACGAATACAATTTCGCGGGAGGTACAAATATCCACCCTTTTCTCTTTGTGTTAATTTGGCTTTTGTGCACTATCCGTTGTGTGTGATATTTAATTGCTTAATTAAATTATAATTAGCACTAAAAATTGAAAATTACACACTTCCTAACAGATTTAACTTAATCGAATTTTGTTTGGGACAATCAATTAAGTGACACTTGTTTGGTTGTCATGTAAGCATACACCCATACCTAGCCTATGACAATTCATAGCAATCACAAGAAATCACATATAAGCATCTCATTCATTGTTGTGGGCTTGTATGGCTTCCGCTTGCATTAGTTTCGCTACATCGTCCATGAAGCAAAACTAATCTAATCCTTGTCCCTTCCACTAAATTCTATAAGGATCTAAATCCTATATAAAATAAAGGAACAAAATACATGTGAAAATATCCTATTCCCATCATAGCCTTAGGGGCATGCAAGCCACACAAGTTACATCATAATTAATCAACAACTTAATTAATTAATGGCACCAAAGGCCACATTACAAACATTCACACATGTATTCAATTTACAACCACAAGACATCAAGTCATGAGCCATACTAAACCCACTTTCCACCTACAAAACAAAGTTAGCACATACAAGTCCACTTTGTTTCCAATTAACGATTTTCAAGCATCTTTGCGTATTGTTTGCCATAAGCAAATTTTCGTGCATAAATTTTTAATTTTAAACAACCAAACTTGTTTAAATTCATTTAGAAAGTTCTTTCAACATCCCATAACTGAAAGGAGATCAAACAAGGAGTATTCTAATTACTTTCAACTAGTTTGAATAATTAGAAAAACAGTAATTTAACAAAAAACGTAACTAATGGAATCCAACAAAATCAATAGTTTTAGGTCTCCAAAAATTATGAAATAAATTACTTAAGATTATTATCATAATTGTGATTACCAGTAAAAATTTCAAGAAGAGATCTTAAACCGTCTGGGAGAATAAAAAAAGACAAATCTCTTACAAGTGCACGAAACACCGTTATGAGATTTTCAGCTTATCCTCTCAACCATTTGGTCTGTTAGACCACCTTCTATCCAGTTTTTATATATACAATATACATAGAAAAACTAGTTTAGTCTATAGTATAATCATCCATGAAAAGAAAACTACCAAGTTCAGTTCAACAAAATCAAGTTACATGCTAAACAATCAACAAATCTTGTACTGGAACAGACTGTCGATAGAAATATTTTAACCTAGTTGAAGGTCCAAACTTCCATAAAAAATTATGAAATTAATTTTCTTGGAATTCTAACTCAAAATTGAACAACTCCATTTAAACAGAATTTTTAAAGGAGTTCTCAGTTGGTACAATTTATTAGAACAATCGATTTGCGCAATAAACTGGATCTGACAAGATCTTCCTTTTCATACTTGAAAACTCACAAATTAATTCGAGTCATGCAACAATCTACACATGCTCAGAAAGAGTTGCAAGTCTTCTTTAATTCTAGCTATAGAACACTGGTACTTATATTCAAAATATAAATCTTTCAAGCTATTCAAACAGGACAGTGCGAGCAGAAACTGGTTCTGCGCACCGTTGCCGTTTTATTCACAGTAAATCCATACAAATTTAGAAAAACGTGAATCTAACGGTAAAAGAATAATAATCCATAGATCTACAACTTTTATGGAGATGAAAATATCTTCCAAATAACATATCATACCGATAAATGTAAAACAACACAAAAAATGTCATTTTCAGACAGCAAACAAACGCATCATCTCTACTAATCGGTTAATTAGCCAATTTCTCTTAATTAAGTATCAAATTAACTTAAGCACGACCTTGTTCTCTGATACCACTGTTAGAAAATGCACAATTTTAATATTTGGAGCTAATTACACTTAATTAACCACAAACAACATCATGCATCAAAGTAGATCTAGTGCAAAAGTCAATCGACACAAGAGAAGGTGTAGGAATTGTACCTCCCGCGAAATCGTATTCGCGGGGTCGACCAAGGCATGGGAATCGATGGCGTGCCTTCTCCACTGTCTCCACCACGTCTAGTAGCCACCCTCGAGTCTACCAAGGATGATTAATCACGTTCTACAAGGTACGTGCTAGCATACCCAAAGAACAAGCCTAATCCTTATGGTTTTCTCTCTTGCATCAATCAACAACCTTGATTTAGTGGAGAGAAAATAGCTCAACACATGAGCAAAAGAGAGAAAGAGAGGATAAAAGTGGCGGCCTCCATGGGAGGAATGAGAGGAGAGAGAAAAGCTAGGTGGAGGCTCTCATAAGTGGTCCTTATATAGAGCACAAAACCTAATTGACCACTTGCATAATTACAACTATGCCATCCCACCTACCACCATATTGGGCAGCCATGAAATGGGCCTATATGGACCACTTAATCCACTCAATTTAGTCTCTAATTCTATTAATTAAAGCCTCATTTATTTGCTCTTTAATTAGGCTATCTATTTGCTACCAAATAATGGCCCAATTAATTAATATAACCATTTATATTACAATTGTGTTGAACTAAATTAATTATTAACTCATTAATAATTATTTTAGGATTAGTTAATGCATTGATTTATTTCTATATAATCCATTGACTTAATTAATTATAACGGTTCGCAACGGTATATAATTAATTAATCAATCTTATCATATTTTCACAATACTTACTGCTGTGAATAAATAAATAATGCACTGTGTGATTGATGTCCTATTTGTGTGACCCTTTGAGAATTTATGCTATGTTGGACATGGAATTAAATCGTTATTTAATTCCAATAATCATAAGCGGTATCTAGCAACACGTTACGATTTCCAATTCACATAAATAATGTACTGCTACAGTATTTAAACCCTGCATAAGAGAATAAATGTGTTTCTCTATTTTGATTCTTATGTCTCACGATATCATCGTGTAATCTAAGATAGGAATGTGTCATTCTTGCAGATTATATGTTTCTTGATCTAGAGTTGATCGCTTAGTTGCGTGCATACGATCCAACTCCATCAAGGGGCCCAAACAGATATCGTCACTCACTAAGTGAATTAATGAGGGACATACGGTTCTTGATGATTAGCTTTTCCCCGCACAATTCAAAAGAACGTAAATCAAGTATGTATAGCAGCCCTTAACGGGAATCAGCGGTAGACAAGATTTATAGAACCTATCCTCATGTGGAAAAGATAATCATCTCAAACTTAGAACCAAAATCATAACGAAATAAACAATGACACATAACACAATCCATATGTTTATTTCATTGAGTCAAGTCCTGTACTATGTTCCATAACATACACATATGCAATTAAGTTGGTAACTCTTTACCTATGATTTGTAAAACTTAATCATCACTTAACTTGCATACTAATCTTATATGATAATTAATGTTCCTTGTTAATTATCAAGATTATGGACCATTTAGATTTATTATTGTCATTCTAAAGAATGATCCACAGAGATCCACAATTCAGATCCTCGACCTGAATGATCTGTCAATAATAAACCTAGGAACAGATGATAAAATATCATCCAACACATAAACTAATAATTAAGTCAATAAATTATTGACTTCTAGGATATAACTCTAACACTATTAATGTTTTTATTATCAAGATATTTTTATGATATATTTTTTGGGTAAGGTCAAAATAATTGCGACGTTATTCGGTTTTTAAAACCGGTTAAACCGGTAATATCCCATATCCTTTGAGTCACTGGTTTGATGTCCGGTACGGTATTAAAAATATTTTTGTTTACTTACTCACATAAAGAGTTTCTCATTTTAATTTATTAGATACTCCATTCATTTTATTAGTTACTCTCTTACTATTAATTTTGTACTTCCATAACAAAACATAAATAATTGCTCATTTAAACTTATTAATTAGATACTTTCTTGTCAAATATAAGTACTTCCATAATACAAATAAAATACTCTCTTACATACTTTCATAACAGAACATTAATTATTAGTTACTTTCTTATATGTATTAGATATTCCTTATGTTTATTAGTTAATTAGTTTGATTATGTATATTAGATACTCCTTTGAAAATATTTAGTTACTCCCTTAGATTCATATACCCCTCAAATCTTTGTTAATTGAATATATGCCCCTCGCATCTTTAATATTGGATATATATCCCTTTAATCATAGTTGCTATAGACATATACCCTTTGGTTATGTTTAATGATTTTTTGAATTAAAAAGAACTAATTTTTAATATTTATGAATACACTCAAAATTGATCTGTTTTCTTTGCTTTTGTACTTACGAGTACATTGATACATTAAGCATATATTCTTATAATATAGGTTAATTTTTGAGTGTATTCATAAATTAATACAATCATCTGCGACCATCTCTTATAATAATGGAATCATGAATACACTCAAAATTAATCTATATTACAAGAAACATAAAAAGAAAAATAATGGAATCATGAATACATTGCTAGAATCATGAATTACTCTCTCAAAGAGAATAATAATATAAGAAAAATAATGTCTGAATAGAAAAGTAGAGATCATATAAGAAAAATGATGTTTGAATAAAAAAGTAGAGATCAGATATAGATGAGACACGAGAAAAAGAGACATGGAGCATAATGAGAGAAGAAAAGCTCAGAGCCAAGGAAGGAGAAAGGAGAAGAGATGTAGGGCGAGAGAGTGATGAAGGCTTGAAACCTGATATCAAATAAAATTTAGATTGGCCTTGTGGAGTTTTGGGCCTGTTTTATAGATTTTGAACTTGTTTTTTGGAATTTGTGTTCGTCTTGTTGAGTTTAAACTTGTTCTTCGGACTAAGGGCATGTTTTATGGGCTCGTTTAGATAGGCTAGGAATAAGGAAAGAAGAACTATTCCGAGCGAAAAAATTAGGAAGAATGTTATTTCGGGAAGCGTGGGAAGAGTGTTATTCTGGAAAGAAGAAATGTTGTTTGAATGATATGTTAGGAATAAGGAATGAAAATAAGGGATGTGTAAGGAAGAGTGCTATTCTGGGAAGAACTATTCCCACCTTATTCCTAACCTGTTTGGATGCTTAGAAATAACTCTTCCTCGCCTATAAAGAGTTATTCTTGTGCGATCTAAACACCCCCTATGGTATTTGGATTTGTTTTGTGGGTTTTTAAGTTTTGAATATGCTTAGGAAAGCTTAGTTCGTCTTGCAGACTTTGAACTTGTTGTATAAATAACATTCTCTAGGGCCCCGCGAGCAGATCGTCCTTCAGGCTTTCGTTTCTCGAGGGATGCGATGCTTGTAGGAGACTCACGCCCTCATAAAGTTTCATGGGGCTTAGTCTTGGTGTTTTTAGACGCCACAAAGATTTAAAGTTCAATAAGCACCTTTTCGCCCTCAGACCATAAATATTTCTTCATTGAATTTTGTTAAATCATGAATGACGCCTAACTTTTGAATGGACCATAAAAATAAAAAAGATGTAAGCTTTATATGTGATGATTGTAGTTTGCATTTTCTCAGATGAAGATTTTGCATCTTGCATAATAACCCTGCAAAGCATAGTTTTTAGGTATTTCAATTCCTTTTTAGGCCTAAGAAAAATGAGGTAGCATTCACGAGGACATGAAGTCCAACATGTTTCCCGAGTTGATTTGGTACCAGACAATATTCTGGTATGTAACATTGTAGTATGATGCTCTTTTTCTTTTTTACACTGTATCTGGTACATTTTTTTACTACTTTAGGATGCTTTAATTTCATTTGTTTTCTGGACATGTTTGGAATGCTAAGAATAAGGCTTATTTCAAAATTACTTATTTTGAAGGGTGCCAAACACATTGTGGAATAAGATGAATAAGTTATTTTGCTTCCTTATTCTAGTTGCAGCATTTTGCTGGAACAAGACTAGAACTGCGCCTCGTGACTCTCTCAAAATATTAAAATATTCGAACAAAGATTAAAATAATAGAGAAATTAATCAAGACTTCAACCTTTCATACCTGTCTCTTTTTCTCTTTTTTCTTCGATCCGTTTGATCTTTCTCGCTTCTGCTCTTCTCCGATATATATCCAGACTCAGCGATCGAGATGGATATACCGTGGCTGGCCAATCCTGCCTCGCCACAGCTTAAGCGGCGCCTCTTCGTTCTCCTTTGATCTAAACTGAAAAGAGATAGCAAATAAGGGTTGAAATTTTGACCTTGGCAGTGGGATTCGAGCAAATAAGTGAATTGAGTCGATTTGTTAATTGATGAAAGTTAGAATTAAAGCTCAACCTTGTAATATCAGTTGATGTGTTGTTGTTTGAAGCTGTTAACAACTTTAGTTAGGCTAATTGAATAGTTATATGTATTGAATGTATTGGAAAAAAATGAGATTTTGGGGATGGTGGTCTGTCGAGGGGTTATTAAGCAAACTTGATGGATTTTTTGGGCTTTTCTCACAGTTGGGCACATAGGGGCGTTGTGTGAGGTCTTGCGATGAGTCTTGAAGCCTGGTACCAGGCTTTGGTATGCTGACTTTCCCTCTAGTACCGTTCTGGTACGGTGCTGTTAAGGTTCAGGGGCTGTACCTCCAAACACCTCAGATTGTATTCGAACAAAAAGTATAATGCAAAAGTTAGTTGAAAGATAAAATACAACAAATCATTATTTTATTTTTTCTCCCTTGTTCTTATTCTTATCCAACCATCCAAACAACATCGGGAATTATATGAATAAGCAATTCTTCATCATTTCTTATTCATCATCCTTATTCTTGAACAAGCTATTTTATTCTTATTCACCACACTTCCAAACATACCCTAAATTTTTTTTCAGGTTCGTTCTACTTTGTCCTCTCTAAATCAAAGGGATATTTTAATCTTCGACAAAACAAATCAAAGATATTTGAATTCAATCATCACACTTTGTAAGTGAGAGCCAAAGCTCTTGGAGAGTCATGCAATACATCATTATAGGTACCATGCAATTTGTACTTGCATTATAAGCATACAGCTCACACCTATTCCTTAATTGTTTCTAATCAGGGGTCAGCATGTTCAACAAGAGAAATATCTCTCTGGATTATGGCAACATAGACCGTCTCTGGTCAAGTATAAATAAACTTAAATCCAATGATAGAAGCTATGCAAAAGCTTTGTTTGGTGCATGGTGCTGGACTATTTGGAATGAGCGAAATAGTGTGTTATTTAGGGACAAAGGAAAATTTTCTTTTTACAATCTATACCTCAATACTTTTAACTATTTCACTAACTGGACTGGCTTGAAAACAATTATGGAAAAAAGTTTCATGGATCTGGCAAAGAAGTAAGAAGCAGCAAAGAAGAGCAATGAAACTGGCTCCACTGATGACACTTCCTCCACTTAGCTGCTGCTGCTGCTTCTACTATTCTATTGTCTATGTCTGTAAGCTCTATTGGTGGTTTCCCTTTCAGGGCACCTTCAATTAAGCTTGGTTGTTTGTTTTGTAGTCAGATTGGATCTGTGTTTTGCTTAGATGTAGTGTTGAAAGAGAACCCTTAAGGTCTATTTTCAGAAACTGGTCTGTATGCTAAACTTCTTTTAATGAAAATGCTTGGTTCCCTGCTTAGGGAGCTTTTGGTTCAAAAAAATAAAATAAATAAACATGCTCTAAGTGCATGTACAATTTGTTTAAACAATTGGTCCTTGTATGACCCGATTTGATACTATAGATATTTAGGTAATCTGCTGTCTAAAAAAGATATCCATGTAAATGAGCAGCTGATCTTATAACAAAGGAGGCAAGGAAAAAAAGACTACAGTTGTTCTTACTTTGAGGTACTACTTAGTCGCTCTCTTTAATACCACATGTTCCGCTCTCTTTACGTGAGATCTATTATAGAAATAAATTAAATTAAGAGCAACATTGCTGAGACTTGAATATGTTTCTGTACTGCAATAAACTTTTTTAGGATGCTAACAAGATGTCATCAAACGATATTCATGTATTTATTAGGCTTTTAGGGTCTGTTTCTGTGATTTTTTTTTATTTCTTTTGTTTTCCATCTATTCTTTCATATTACTTAGAAAATTGATTGAGCACCTTTATGTTTAAAAATATAAGCAGTTGTGCTAGATGACATAAATGTTTCTGTGATTACTTAGCAGGTAATGAAATAGAAAATTATACTTATAAAAATTTACCAACACTTTATTATAACGTGCTTGCAAATATTAATTTTTTATCCTTTATTTTTTTTTTTGGGGTCAGCAAATGCTGACAATTTTTCCATTAATAAAAATAAAAATTTACAAAAGTATAACAATAAAAGCTCAAAGAAATACCAGTATCAAAAACTGGTATAACACAAAATATGAAATGGTATAAACTCCTAACAAACGTCTAAACCTAACGTACCGGTGATAGGCCGATACCAACTCATCCAAATTCAGTTCACAACCTACGAGTACCTATGACTCTATGAGCTGCTCTCGAAGCGATGCAGAACCACACAACCCGACTCATCCAGACAATCCGTACTTCCGTAGTCTAACACTCTACCTCCTAATCATGAGCTGCCATGTATCAGCACAGACGACGTCGTAAATGACGAGGAGGATCATCATTCTGGTCTGCTCTCACCGCATCGTCATCAGGGTTCAATCTAGAATTGGATAAGAGTTTTCACTGCCTACTGTCGCGCCAACAAATAAACAAACTAGCACGACACCTTAAATGCGACCACCGACGACCGCCTCACACCACACCTCAGGTGCGTACTATATGCATAGCATCTCGACTGCGCATCAACAACAGCCGTCCCTCACCACACCTAGGCTGAGCGCCCAGATGGCCGCAACGCACACCTAATGGTCGCACCGCAAGTCGGTTGTGCACCCACAATGGCCACGCCGCATATCTCGGCCGTGTACCCACGACGGCTGCACACATCTCGTTTGTGCACCCACGACGGTCGCGCCTCACATCTCGATTGTGGCCCACGACGGCCGCACCACATATCTCGTTTGTGGCCTCACCGCACCTCCACAGCATACCCAGGCAAATCACACAACCACTGTGCACCACCGACAATCGAAAGTCACTCGAAGCGCGCACCGTCGAATCAACAGAGCTCACCGCCTTTTACTGGCTCCACTTGCAGGAGAAGGGGGAGAAAAGAAGGGGAAAAGGGAATAGCGGGGGGAGGTCGGCGGCGTCGGCCTCCCGCACCTAGGGTTTGAGGGAAAAGGGGTTTTTTTGGTTCGCTTTTTTCGGAAAAGCGAAGGGGCCTTTCTTAGAGATAATAATTTTTTATCCTTTAATTTCCAATAATTATGCTCTAATGATTGTTCTTAGCACAAAAATACTTGGATTATATCATCATCATTTAATATCATTTAATATATTAAGCCGCGCAAATAGATCCGGATCCGAAACAACTGTGGGTAAACAGTTGTTAGAACAGTTATCGGATCCTGATCGTCCATTAAATCTTTTCAAATCGTGGCCGTCCAACTGAATCGATCTCAGCCCTGCATTTTTCGCTGCATTCTCTCTCTCTTCCTCTCTCGCAGACACAGTCGAAGGACTGGGTAGATGAGGTAAAAGGAATCGCATCCTCTGGATGGCCATCCAGTGGATGGTTCGATCTCAGCCGTCTGATTTAATCTCAATGGTTATAAATGCCCCGTGCATGATACTAAGATTGATAGGCCCGAAAAAATCTAACCGTTTAGATTAAATCAAACGGCTCGTATCGAAAGACGTCCACTGGATGGTTGAATAACAACCATCCAGAGGATACGCTCCCGAGGTAAAAGGGCTCGCCTGTGCGATTTCTGTACGGAGGAGAGAGAGATGGACTTTGCGTTTGTGTAAAAAAACTTTTTGATTAGCACGCTACCTCCCGATACAAAATACAAAGAGAAATAGTTGTTGCTGCTCTTCCTTCTCCGATCATGGCGGCCTCCGATATCAGCTCGCAACACAACTACCATGGATGAGTAGATCGGTCCCTCCTCTTTCATTCGAGTACCATTTGTCTTCCCTTTTTTTGTCGCTCTCTTTTTAATTATGCGATTCGGAGGTGTGAGAGGAGACATTGAGGCAACGTCGGCAGCCTCGAGGCTGATCTCGACCCCTCCAGCATCGTCTCATTGCTTGGATTGTTAGGAGGCTTCCTCATCCGCTCCTCTTTCAGATGAGCACTGGTTCTACTCCTTTTTTTTCTTCTCACGAACCCTAACTAGAATTCTGCCATCAACTAACCTCTCACACTCTAAAACTGATGGGTTTCTTTCTCAACTTTCTCTTTTCTCTCAGAATCCCTTTTTCTTCATATTTCCTTTTGTGTTTTCTGGTATTGTGAAATTCATGGGTTTATAATTGCATAAAACTCATGAATTTATCCTTTTTTGTTTTTTCTATATCACTCCTTTTTCTTTTTTCTCATATTTTTCGCTCATGAATTTATTCTTATCAGATTTAAACATGGAAGGTTTGCTAAATGTGCCTGGTCCAGGAAATAACAGTGCTATTAATTAGTTCAAGACCCCTAAAGAATTGCATTCTCAGGTAAGCACCTTCAGCTGATTTGTAATATATATCAATTTAGTATATTGCATGTAAATCCCCAAATTCTTTTAATTACTGGGCATACTAAAAGTTGATGGTTCCTACCTAAAATAATTTTGTTGCCTTTTACTTTCAGCTTATGCAAGCAAAGAGATCATGTGTTTGTGAGAAGAACCATCAATGAAAAGCTAATAACATTTGTTTTACCGTTTTGTGTATCAAGATTTTAATAAACTTACCCGTAAGTGCTATTCGTTCCCTAATTTTTCATATATTTGAAAATTGTTAATTTTTTTGGGCATTTTTCATATTTAGCACCTTTGGAAAAGAAAAATGAATTATTGTTCTCTAAACATCATTGCTAAGAAGGTAAGTTAATCATCATTGCTGACTGGATAAGCGCTCTTATTGAGAGGTCTCCAAAAAAATTTTGTGCAGCTTTCTTTCCCTTCTGTGCTATCCAAGTACTAAGGGCATTTTCCAAAAGATTTATGCATTATTATTGAAGGTTCAAAGAAACCTGACATATACATCCTATTAGACAATATTGTCAAATAACTTGTTAGAAATTATTATAAAAAGTTTCACATATATTAATTAATCGATCTTTTTTCCAGGTTGTACCATGGTTGGTTGATCTTTTTTCCATGTGGGACCATAAAGAGGTTCTGTATTTCAGTATAACACACAAGGTATTACCTATAAAAAGTTCCACGTTGATCTTTTTTTTTTATTTATTTGCTATGTTTTTTTTTATTTATTTGAGATTTTGTAGTGGTTCTCACTAAAAAAATCTATCTTTTTAAGTTGAGTAATACAGCTGCTAGAAATCATACCATGTCAGTACCGGTTTTGAGTTTTTGTTCAGTGAAGCGAAGATGTTCTTTGGTCGATGTGGCTGTTGTAATTTATGTTTATGATGAGAATTGTATTAAGAACGAATTGTTAGATGTATTTCTTTCTTTGCATTAGTACATGTGAGAACTACTAAAGTATTAACATTTCAGAATTTTTTTTACAAAGAGTGTTCCCATATAAGCTTGCTTAGAATCTATCAAGGGTATAACTGGAAAGGAATCTTGCTGAGAAGAACTCATTTTTAAAGAAGTCTACATCATTATTTTGCAAATTAAGATTTTTTTTCCCATTTCTCCATTTCTACATCACCATTCTGCTTAAAGGACCTAATGATGCAATGCAGGTAATGATGTCTACGATCATTGAAATATTCTAGGAGAGCTCAATGAAGCAAATTGAGGCCCCAACACCCTGCACTGGATATTTCTATGCCATCTTCTTATATGCACCTCATTTTTAATTGAAGGTTCTTTTTTATCTCTCTATCTTTCGTTTCTCTATCTATTTTTTATGTATATTTATCTTTATCATTACAAGATACAATACAAGGCTGTAATGTTCTTTGTCATTTCTATTGGTCTCAAGTTTTGATTAGGAAAATATATTTTTTACGACCTTCATAGGTGACTAAGGGCAGCAATGAACAAAAATTGATTCACTGAGAAATATATTGAGATATTAAAGTACTTCTTTGGATCTTTGGAAATTCTTTTAGCTGTCTTAGGAAAAAATTGTGAGATGGTCATAAAATTCTTTGAGCTATTTTCCAAATATAATAGTTATTAAGTTTGCCATTTAAAATAAATTCTTTTGGTTGAACAATTGGCATATAAGGTATTAAAGAGTGTTGCCTCCTCCATTGCAGAATTCCCTTCTTTTCTGTTGTGGTCACCTCTATTTATATAGGAGTTTTAGTTAGCTACATAACTGATAGTGCTAGGCTAATATGCTGAAATAGTTACAATTTCTTTTCTTATGATGTTGTTTGGTTACTTTGGTAAATTCTCTTTAATTTTTTCTTTACAGGTCAAAAAGATAAATCACACAGAAAGAGGCTGACATGGTAACTCAATTTGCTATAGAAATTATGCCAAAGGATGGTCCATGTTTCCAATTGAAGATGCCAGTGCAATGCTAGAAGCTGGATATAACCTCGATTGCCAAGAGGTACCGCTAGATTTGTCTACAAAATTATTTCTTACATATTCCGCCACGCTTACTGTGTTGTTGATTAATGGTCACCGCTACCTCCCCTCTTTCCCTTTCTTAGGGTTAGGGTTTGACATGGTGATGGACAATCTGGCTGTCCATCTTGATTGCCTGGATATAACCTCGATTGCCAAGAGGTACCGCTAGATTTGTCTACAAAATTATTTCTTACATATTCCGCCACGCTTACTGTGTTGTTGATTAATGGTCACCGCTACCTCCCCTCTTTCCCTTTCTTAGGGTTAGGGTTTGACATGGTGATGGACAATCTGGCTGTCCATCTTGGATTTTGAGGTGGTGACGGTGAAGGCAGGAACTTCCCCTTTCGGATTCAGATCAAATGAGTTGCTTATCGCAGCCCCCTTATTGGTCTCTCAGCAGATTAGAGGTGAGGTTCACGTTACTTAATTACTTCGCACCATGTATGTTGATGATGTGTATATAGGTAACACATACTGCTAGATGAAAACTTTGAAGATATTAGATAAATAAGCTTATGGATGTAACTTTCACCTGGATGCAGTTTATGAATCTTCAAACACCATTATACCCATTTGACAGGCGCAAGCTAGCCATGCAGTTTATGGAATATATTAGGAAGGTTGTGGGAAATTATTCAATGAACAAAATTATATTTCGAGATTTGATCACATCATCTCTGACTGCTCAAAATCACAAATCATTGGACAATGTTGCTGGTATGACCGAATTTCCTTTTGCTTATTCTTTGAAACATCTCATGCTTGATTACTATTTCAAAGATCTTATGCTTCATTAACATCAATATATGGTATATTCAAACAAAAAAGATTGCTATTAAAAAAGGTAGACAATAAGGACAAGAAAATGTTCTTATACGGAATATCAATTATACTTTCCTGCAGCTTTTGGAAGTCCAATTCTAAATAGTGTTTCTACATTAATAGACCATGATATGTCTTTTCAGTAGGAAAGTTCATTCTTTTTCTTATAAAATGGATGGTAGGCTTGACCTTTACAATGCAGATAAAATGAAAACCATGTCAATGAGAGTGCACTTCATGTGCACCAGTGTTGCTTCAGACCTCTTCAGCAAGAGAGGAAGCAACCTCATTTGATATTGGTCTGGCTTTTGTTTCACTATATATATTTATAGTTTGAAAAATATGGGGGTTCAATGAATAAGATCCTTTCGATGATACATCTCATGATTGCTGTTTTTTTTTTATTTTTAAGTCCCAGTAGGAGATTTTTGGTTGTGTTATGTAATATTTCTACTAATAAGGACAAATATGAGAATTTAGACCCCTTGGTGGCAAGAAAATCCACAAATAACAACCAAGTTTTTATTGTTTGGAATCCTTTAGACCTCAAAATTTAACAATGCTTTGTGATTTTTAATTTTGCTTTTCTGTTTGTTTAGAAATTTATGGGAAAAAAAATTGAACCAGATATTAATACTAATGAAAACAATTTTTTTTAAAAAAAGATTAAACCTGATCAAAGGATTGATAAAAATGTCATGTTGTATTTCTGTGTGTGCTTTAGTGTATGTTAGATTATTGCCTCAGGATAGTTTTCGTCTTCCTGGTCATTATTTGGTTCTGTTGTTTCTATGATTCAGTAATCATATCTTACCTATTCACCGGGTGTTTCTAGGACAAATTGGATGGGATATAGAGGATGTAGACACACAGCAAAGCAGATCATAGGTTTTGCGCTCCTTGCTATTTTTCGCTCAAATTTTTGTGTTGTTTTCAATTGCATTCGCAAGTTTTAAGCCATCAAGGTTTATTGAATTTTTTTTTTCCAGCCTTTTTCATTTTGGTCAATGACAGAAAGAGCACACTGAGGGTGAAAGGTCAATTTGAGGGCCATTTTGCTCAGATTTTGAAGTACCTCTAATTATTTCTAATTCCATTTTTCTTTTCTAATTGATTGTTTGTGGCATCTAGGTGATCTGTCATTTAAGATTTGCTATTTTCGTTTCAATTAAAATATGTACAATCAGTAAGAAAATGGTCACACATTTGATTTGCAAAACTGCTTGCTAATTCAAAAGGAATATAAAAATGTCATTAATGTCTTCTTGAGACATGGAGTCGAGTCGTGCTATAGGACAGAAATTTCAGCTGTTAGATTATTTTATCTCTTTTTCCTCCTCTCTTATCTGTTATTTATTTATTTATTATTATTATTATTATTATTATTATTGCTTCATTTTGGTTTTGTAGGCCATGTTCTTCATTTTTGTTCGAAAATTCGCTGCAACAAAAGTTGCCTGGTCCAAACGACTCATCATCTTGGTATTTCTTTTCTTATCAATCAACAGCTATGGTAAAATTTGTTAGGAAGTGTGTAATTTTCGATTTTTATGCTAATTACAAGTTAATTAAGCCATCGAAACAACACACACAACGAATCGTGCACAAAAGCCAAGTTAACACAAAGAGATTAAGGTGGATATTATACCTCCCGCGAAATCGTATTCGCGGGGCTCGATCCTACGGCATGGGAATCGATAGGGTGCTCTCCTTCGCCTCCTAATCGCGCCTCGAGTCCACCTAGAGATTAACCAAGGTCTAAATCAATTCGTGCTAGCGATTCGATTAGAACAAAGCTAATCCAAGGTATTCTCTCTTCTTCTTTAATTAACAATTTAATTAGTGGAGAGAATATTGCTCAACTCATGAGCTAATGGAGAGAGAGAGGAGGTGAGGCCGGCGGCCAAAGAGAGGGAGAGGGGAGTGGCGGCTAGGTCTAGGGAAGAGAGAAGGATGGATTTTGCTTCTATGCACCTCCTTAAATAGTGCACAAATCCTACCTACCACCTATCCTTTAATTACCACATTGCCACTCAACCCTAGTCTCTATGGCCGGCCCCTTTATGGGCTCTAATGGGCCTCTTGACTCACTCAAACAAGCCTCTAATTCATTTAATTAAAAGCTACTCCAAATGCTCTTTAATCGGGCTATATATTTAATGCATATATATTGGCCCAATAAATTAATATAACTATTTATATTAAATTGAGTTGAACTAAAATAATTATTAACCAATTAATAATTATTCTAGGATTAGCTAATACATTAATTTATTTCTATATGATCCATTTGACTTAATTAATTATAACGGTATATAATTAATTAATCAACTTATCATATTTCCGCAATACGCACTATTGCGAATAAATAAATAATGCACTGTCTTGGTCAAAACTCTATTTTGTGTGACCCTTTGAGAATTTATGCTAAGTTGGACATGGAATTAAATCGCTATTTAATTCCAATAATCATAAGCGGTATCTAGCAACACGTTATGACTCCCAATTCGCATAAATAGTGTAATGCTACAATATTTCAATCCTGCATAAGAGAATAAATATGTTTCTCTATTTTGATTCTTATGTCACACGATATCATCGTATAATCCAAGATAGGAATGTGTCATTCTTGCAGATTATACGTTTCTTGATCTAGAGATAATTGTATAAAGTTGCATGCAAACAATCTATCTCCATCAAGGGGCCCAAACAGATATCGTCACTCACTAAGTGAATTAATGAGGGACATACGGTTTTCTTGATGATTAACTTTTCCCCGCACAATTCAAGAGAACATAAATAAAGTCCGTATAGCAGCCCTTATCGGGAATCAGCGGTAGACGATATTTATTGAACCTATCCTCATGTGGAAAAGATAAACATCTCAAACTTAGAACCAAAATCATTACGAAATAAACAATGACACATAACACAATCCATATGTTTATTTCGATGGGTCAAGTCCTGTGCTATGTTCCATAACATACACATATGCAATTAAGTTGGTAACTCTTTACCTATGATTTGTAGAACTTAATCATCACTTAACTTGCATACTAATCTTATAAGATAATTAATGTTCCTTGTTAATTATCAAGATTATGGACCGTTTAGATTTATTATTGTCATTCTAAAGAATGATCCACAGAGATCTACAATTCAGATCCTCAACCTGAATAATCTGTCAATAATAAACCTAGGAACAGATGATAAATTATCATCCAAAACATAAACTAATAATTAAGTCATTAAATTATTGACTTCTAGGACATAACTCCAACAATCTCCCACTTGGCCTAGAGTCAATCAGTAGTGACTTCTAGCCAACGAAGAGTTGAGAACAATGTCATATATCTACATATATACATGTCTCGGACCTCAAAAGAAATAATACGCTTAAAGCTAGTTACTCATACGTCCATCACGTATGGATGCATAACTGCATCTTGTATACTGCTCAAGGTAGAGGTCATGCTAGAGTGTTCGCTGTGTTCGCGAACCTATCCAAAATTTTGTTTGACCCTATATATATATACTACTATATATATGTTCTTGATCATCATCATATGATATCAAGTGATATCGTTATAGATCATATTTGAATCTCCAATGTAACAATGGGTTCTTTAGGAGTAAGTTGTGGTTCGAGATGCATAGAACCATAATAACTCGACTAAGAACTTGATCCGAAATAAACTTCTTTTATTGCTTCACAAGTTGCTATGTATTTTGCTTTGGTGACGGAAACGGTTGTAATATTCCATTTAGAACACTTTCTAAACTTACAACACCACCTTTTAAGCAAAATATGTAGCTCAATCGTGATTACATCAATCCTTTGAAAAACTTTTATCAGTGTAACAACTTACACGAGATTTCTTTCATCTTAAGAGATGAAACATTATATCACTCTTTCTCATAAGGTACTTCGAGGATATCCTTGACTATCGTCCAAATGTGTCTCTCTTGTATCCATTTGACAATTGTTTGTCATATCCTTTGGATACTACACATTGGGGCATATGCATAAATATGGTGTACAAAATGAAACTCATAATGAAAGAATGCTTGAACTATTTCATGCACTTTCTTGAATTGAGTTGTAATAAACCGAGTTAAACACTCAAGTCATGCCATGTGACGTACAGTTAGACATCCTTTCTTGGAGTGTAACTTTCGTGTTTCTAGAACACTTCGTCAATATATGCATATTTGCTCAAACCTAACATCCATCATAATCTATCTTCATAGATTTGTTTCCTAGGATCAGGTGATTTCGCCCAAGTTCTCATTTGAGAAAGCATTCTCCAAAGAGATCTCGACAATATTCATTTTTCTTAATGTTATTCCCAATTAATGAATTGTTATCTTGAACAATACAAATAATACAATTATGCTCCCACTGAATATCTTGTATATACAAGATACTTTTGACGAAGTTCAACTCCTTGACTTCCTTGTCAAAACTTTTATTCCAATCTCCACAATACTTGCTTTATTCCATTAATGGATCCTTGAAGCATGCGTATGTTTTTAGCAATACATAAACCTCGATTTGTGTCAAATGCACAACATCTTCCTTCATTCATACGAAGAAGGCGGTTTTATGTGTTTTTCCATATATCGACATATATGAAATACAACTATTGCTAGAATGATCTTTATTGACTTATACATAGCCACAAGCAAGAAGTTGTGCTTTGTACGTAGTCAACTAGCCATTGACTTAGACATAGCTACAAGCGAGAAGCCGCGCTTTGTACATAGTCGATTTGTTATCCATGTCGATCTTCCCTTTTGAAGATATAAACGTTCTTGATGGATTGCTCCTTCATGAACATCAACCAAGGTCTATACCTTGTTGTTATACATGGATTGCTCTTTAAAGATCATATGAATTCAAAACATATATGTGGAATTGGATCATTCCATCGTTTCTTTGTTTATCAACGGATTCTCATATGCTAAGTTTGAGAATGTCGTGAAGCCAATGCACCAAACGGCTTAGGCAATCAACTCTCGTTGATCTTTTGTAGGACTGGTACTTGAGGTTCATGAACTACTTCCACAATGAATTGTTGAACGAGTTCTTGACTCCTCATATATTCCATGAGTTTCTCGAATCATCATCAACTCGTGATATGGTTGAGTCCTCATTGGAAGGAGCGTACTATTAAACTTCTTTCAAAACAACTTGTGAATGAAGTTTCGCTCAACTCCCACTAAGTACCATGTATGGAGTGACAAGTTTCCCATAAGAGTACTTCTTGTAGTGACGCATAAACTATTTTAATGCTCACTTTACTCCCACTACTTCTTCTTGAGAATTTCAATTCATCAAGACTACATTATGATTAGCAACAACTACTTTGTTCTTATCATATTCGTGGAAGTAGTGCCTTTTAATATAAAGCATCCTACAAATATATAGTGTCTTATTTGGTTTAAGCTTACAAGTCAACAATACTTGAAATAAGCTTCTCAACACCAAATCTTAAGAAGCATTATACTTAGAGATCAAAATCTCGTAAGATATCTTCTTCAATAGACTTCGATGGAACACCATTCAGTGTAAACAATATTGTCCTCAAACATAATTCCCTAATACGAGTCGAATAAGTCAATTTGATTTATTATCGATCGAACTATACAAAATATTGTTCGATACCTCCACTCTTGGACACATTATTCCATAATGTTCCTCATGGAGTGAGTTATGAAACTATTTTCATACTCTTAAGATAATATTTCAAATCATGTGACTTAACTATTTACCATGATTAATTGTAAGACTTCCATTTTTCTTGAAAAGTCTTTTAAACTTCACTCTTGAACTCCTTTGAACTAGTCAAAAAGTTCATACTTATACCTTATCAAATAGATATGTTAATATCTACAATGATCGTTGGTTAAGTAGTAAAGTATCAATAACCTTTCATCGCACAAGTACTTATTTGTCTTTATACATCGATATGTAAAAAGTCCTAATAAAGTCACTTGTCCTTAAACCTTTGTAGGTTAAAGGCGCTTTTGTCATTTAACAAACATGATTCGCATATCAATCGATTTGAAATCGAATTGAATTTACGAGCTCTACGTTACGGAGACTCTCGTAATGCGATTCTCGTTTATGTATGTGACTAAGCGGTTATATATAACATTAAAGTCAAATACTTTATGTCAAGTCTTACGCATCCTATTTGTCATTCAAAACTTGTTTATCTATTTCAAGCAAATTCAATCAAGATGCATGAAATCATATAAACAAATCCAGAATAAAAGAACTTGTCTTTTATTAAACATAATCATCCATTTCATCGAATATGAAGTGGAGATGTTTTGAGAAATTAGGATTAAGGTATGCAACCTTCAATTCCTAAACAAACTCTTAATAAAGATAACTCTACGTATTCAATGGTAATGACTTAGACGAACAAGTCATTGCCTATACGGAGTTTACTTTACATCTCTCGAACATTCTCTTATTCTTCATTGCTAACACATTTCGTCAAATGCGAGCATATGAACTAGTATCAAGTTACTAGTGTAAATTAGAGGTAGTGAGATAATTTGAACGACAAATACACTTTAGGATTAAAGCATTACAATCATGGTATTTCGGACAACCTTTCAAAATGCCTCCAATAAACGGCAAATGAAACATCTCATGTGATACATAATCACAATCAAGAGTCTCGAAATTTCAACTCATGCCTTGGCGAAATATTTCTTGAATACTAAACCAATTACCTTTTTGCATCAACAAGTGTGCGAAGAAGGTAACATTATATCCTTTATAATTTCAAAGAGATCGTATGACAATATCAATAATCCTTGATATCGGAGATCAATATCTCTAGTTATCAATTAGCTACTTAAATCTTTCGATTTGTAAGCCAATGAAACGTTCATGTTTAAAAGAAGAATCTCTTTGTCAACTCATACTCTTTGTACTCGATCATAAATGATGGAGTTAATATCTACTTTCTCCAAGAACACTTTTTTGAGTAAGTGGATGAGAGCGTACGAGTTAAATCTAGTCCATATGAATTCTCTAATTCAAAGGTCTTAGAACTTTCAAATGAGGATATTAGCCACACGCTTTATTGAATAACTTTTCGCCAAAAGTCAATCAATCATCGCGTTGCTACGTTCGGGTAGTTTGAGAAAAGTTTTTGGGAATTGACATACTCAAGTTTCTCTTCGCTAAGATCGTGTCTTAGGAATCGGTATTACTTCTTTAAGTGAATACTTTTAGAAACGAGTTTGTTCATTTTCAAAGATTGATCGCAACAAAATTAACAATTTAAACATCTATAACAAAATCAATTTAAGGTCAATTAGTTTATGCAATTGTTTTATTTATAACAAATAAAACTCCCACTACATTTATTTAATGTCCCAAATGTAGTTGGTTTTCCAAGATCCCGGTTTTCATCAAGTAGAGCCTGCTATGGCACGTCACCCTACTTAATTAGACAAGGTAGGTTCTCCAACCAATCATATCGTTCCATATGATTCTTGGTTTGTGAATATCTAAATATATTTACAAACTTCGCCCCGATGTCCAAACTCTAGTTGGGTCCATCGAAAAGTAACCTCTCACTATTTGCTCCTTGCAAATCTTAGCTATTTGCACCCCGACTACCGAATTGGCAATCATGACGTCCGCTTGGGCGGACCGCGCCATGAGTGACAATCGGCGTGAAGGGGATAGAGAGAAGGAGGGCGATTTAACTTAATCGAGTTTTAGTTGGGACTATCAATCATATGACACTTGTTTGGTGGTCGTGTAAGCATACACCCATACCTAGCCTATGACAATTCATAGCAATCACAAGCAATCACATATAAGCATCTCATAGTTGTGGGTTTGTATGGCTCCCGCTTGCATTAGTTTCGCCACATCGTCCATGGAGCAAAACTAATCTAATCCTTGTCCCTTCCCACTAAATTCTATAAGGATCTAAATCCTATATAAAATAAAGGTACAAAATACATGTGTAAACATCCTATTCCCATCCTAGCCTTAGGGGCATGCAAGCCTCACAAGTTACATTAAAATTAATCAACAAATTAATTAATTAATGGCACCAAAGGCCGCATTACAAACATTCACACATGCATTCAAATACAACCACAAGGCATTGAGTCTTGAGCCATACTAAACCCACTATCCACCTACAAAACAAAGTTAGCACATACAAGAACTTTGTTTCCAATTAACGATTTTCAAGCATCTTTGCGTATCGTTTGCCATAAGTAAATTCCGTGTACAAATCCTCAATTTTAAACAACAAAACTTGTTTAAATTCATTTAGAAAGTTCTTTCAACATCCCATAACAGAAAGGAGATCAAACAAGGAGTTTTCTAATTAATTTCAACTAGTTTGAATATTTAGAAAAACAGTAATTTATTAAAAAACGTAACTAATGGAATCCAATAAAAAGCAAAGGTTTTAGGTCTCCAAAAATTCTCAAATAAATTACTTAAGCTCCTTATCATAGTTGTGATTACCAGTAAAAATTTCAAGAAGAGATCTTACACCATCTGGGAGAATCAAAAATGACAAATCTCTTACAAGTGCACGAAACACCGTTATGAGATTTTCAGATTATCCTCTCAACCATTTGGTCTGTTAGACCACCTTCTAATTAGTTTTTATATATACAATATACATAGAAAAACTAGTTTAGTCTATAGGCTAACTATCTATGAAAAGAAAACCACCAAGTTCAGTTCAAAAGGTTCGAGTTATAAACTAAACAATCAACAAATTCTGTACTGGAACAGACAGTCGATTGAAAAGTTCTAACCTAGTTGAAGGTCCTAACTTCCACGAAAAATTATGAACTTAATTTTCTTGGAATCCTAACTCAAAATAGAACAACTCCATTTAAACAGAATTTTTAAAGTAGTTCTCAGTTGGTACAGTTTATTAGAACAATCGATTTGCTCTACAAACTGGATCTGACGAGATCTTCCTTTTCATACTTGAAAACCCACAAATTAATCCAAGTCATGCAACAATTTATACATGCTCAGAAAGAGCTTCAAGTCCTCTTTAAATCTAGCCATAGAACACTGGTACTTATATTCAAAATATAAATCTTTCAAGCCATTCAAACAGGACAGTGCGAGCAGAAACCGGTTCTGCGCACTGTCGCCGTTTTATTCACAGTAAATCCATACTAATTCAGAAAAATGTGAATCTAACGCCAAAAGAATCAAAATCCACAGATCTACAACTTTCATGTAGATGGAAAAAACTTCCAGAGAACTTATCAAAGCGAAAAACGCGAAACAACACAGAAAATACCATTTCCAGACAGCAAACAAACGCATCATCTCTACTAATCCGTTAATTAGCCAATTTCTCTTAATTAAGTGTCAAAATAGCTTAAGTACGACCATGTGCTCTGATACCACTGTTAGGAAGTGTGTAATTTTCGATTTTTATGCTAATTACAAGTTAATTAAGCCATCGAAACAACACACACAACGAATCGTGCACAAAAGCCAAGTTAACACAAAGAGATTAAGGTGGATATTATACCTCCCGCGAAATCGTATTCGCGGGGCTCGATCCTACGGCATGGGAATCGATAGGGTGCTCTCCTTCGCCTCCTAATCGCGCCTCGAGTCCACCTAGAGATTAACCAAGGTCTAAATCGATTCGTGCTAGCGATTCGATTAGAACAAAGCTAATCCAAGGTATTCTCTCTTCTTCTTTAATTAACAATTTAATTAGTGGAGAGAATATTGCTCAACTCATGAGCTAATGGAGAGAGAGAGGAGGTGAGGCCGGCGGCCAAAGAGAGGGAGAGGGGAGTGGCGGCTAGGTCTAGGGAAGAGAGAAGGATGGATTTTGCTTCTATGCACCTCCTTAAATAGTGCACAAATCCTACCTACCACCTATCCTTTAATTACCACATTGCCACTCAACCCTAGTCTCTATGGCCGGCCCCTTTATGGGCTCTAATGGGCCTCTTGACTCACTCAAACAAGCCTCTAATTCATTTAATTAAAAGCTACTCCAAATGCTCTTTAATCGGGCTATATATTTAATGCATATATATTGGCCCAATAAATTAATATAACTATTTATATTAAATTGAGTTGAACTAAAATAATTATTAACCAATTAATAATTATTCTAGGATTAGCTAATACATTAATTTATTTCTATATGATCCATTTGACTTAATTAATTATAACGGTATATAATTAATTAATCAACTTATCATATTTCCGCAATACGCACTATTGCGAATAAATAAATAATGCACTGTCTTGGTCAAAACTCTATTTTGTGTGACCCTTTGAGGATTTATGCTAAGTTGGACATGGAATTAAATCGCTATTTAATTCCAATAATCATAAGCGGTATCTAGCAACACGTTATGACTCCCAATTCGCATAAATAGTGTAATGCTACAATATTTCAATCCTGCATAAGAGAATAAATATGTTTCTCTATTTTGATTCTTATGTCACACGATATCATCGTATAATCCAAGATAGGAATGTGTCATTCTTGCATATTATACGTTTCTTGATCTAGAGATAATTGTATAAAGTTGCATGCAAACAATCTATCTCCATCAAGGGGCCCAAACAGATATCGTCACTCACTAAGTGAATTAATGAGGGACATACGGTTTTCTTGATGATTAACTTTTCCCCGCACAATTCAAGAGAACATAAATAAAGTCCGTATAGCAGCCCTTATCGGGAATCAGCGGTAGACGATATTTATTGAACCTATCCTCATGTGGAAAAGATAAACATCTCAAACTTAGAACCAAAATCATTACGAAATAAACAATGACACATAACACAATCCATATGTTTATTTCGATGGGTCAAGTCCTGTGCTATGTTCCATAACATACACATATGCAATTAAGTTGGTAACTCTTTACCTATGATTTGTAGAACTTAATCATCACTTAACTTGCATACTAATCTTATAAGATAATTAATGTTCCTTGTTAATTATCAAGATTATGGACCGTTTAGATTTATTATTGTCATTCTAAAGAATGATCCACAGAGATCTACAATTCAGATCCTCAACCTGAATAATCCGTCAATAATAAACCTAGGAACATATGATAAATTATCATCCAAAACATAAACTAATAATTAAGTCATTAAATTATTGACTTCTAGGACATAACTCCAACAAAATTACCTCAGGAGTTTATGTAATTTTATTTTTTTTATATTCGATTTATATTATTAAATGTCTGTCTTTGTTGTTTGAAGTAAGATTAGACATTTATAGTTTGGGATCTATTTGTACTAATGGAACATCAAAAGGTTATATATATTTCTTCTCATCAAATTCAATTTAGATTTATCGCTCTTTTTTCCATTGTATTTTGCCTATTAATAAGATTGTCAAAAAAACACAGAACAAAGAAATAGGTCGCGCAACGCGCGACGCAACCACTAGTATTTACTAATTGGACTCGCTTTCCGTATGTTGAAATGGAGTACTGTTGTAAACTAGCATTGGTCATTCTTGCGGATTGTTAGATTTCTGTTCAATTGTTGCTTTGAGTTTGGTCTTTCTTTTTTCTATTTATTTGATCTGTCGTTGACGTTTATTAACTAATTCGTTAGTATACTTGAGCTATCGTTAATTTCAAGTCTAGCTGTAAATAACAAAAGTGTTGGTCACTTGGGTGCTTATTGCAATTACGTTAGGAATATTGGATTTAATTTGACAAGAAGGCCCAATTATTAGAAGCTAAGTTAGATTGGTAAAATCAGATTACCTCTATGAACCCCTGAAGCTAGGTGCTTGAATTCTTTTACCTACATTGGCTCCGTTTGGATGGTGTGGGAATAAGAGGAATAAGGGAAAAAGTGAGAAGAAGTATTAGAAAGTATGTAACTTTGTGAAGAGTTTGGATCGTTTATAATAAATTTATTTTCTTATTCTCTTATTCTCACACCTCATCCAAATGGAGCCATTATTCATTTGTGTGGATAAACGTGTTGAAAAGTGTCTCTTCACAATCACACTTTTTATTTTACTTCAGTTCGTCTCTTTCAATTATCATACAGAATCAGGTCAATAGTTTTCATCAGTGGTAAAAAGTTTGTGCATGATAATTTTGTTAGCAGCTTAAGGATGACATTCTAACTTGAGCTTTTCTAGTTTATAGATTGTGTATTTTATTTCTGCTATAAATGGAAAGCACTATCCGATCCAATGAAAGCATCTCATGAATCCATAATTCTCTGTAGAGGATGTATACATGGCTTACATCTTTTTCTTTTTCATTTTGAACATACTATTGTTTATTCTTATTTTATTATTATTATCTATTCTGGGAATTAGGTGGCAGGGCTATTAGTTGAGGTGATGAACTGCTGTTTATTGAACCCGTGGCAACCACACCCTTTTTCACAGGATCATTATAGGCTCAATAGAGGAGCAAACAATGTAGAGGAGCAAACAATGTACTTAATTGATTTACTTGCACAAGGCTCTATTCATTTCTTGTATTTTATTTTCTTTGAGAAATTCAATTTTTTCCTTATTAAAAAAAAAAAGAAAATTGGGTGCTGTTTCGACAACCTTAAGGTTATCCTAACCTACATTTGATTTGATCCTTTGATTGTCTTGCTAATAAATCAGAGCCAAAAGCTGGAAGATATCAAGTTAGGATGAACTTTATCATGTTACTCCATTGAATATTTGGTTGATTTACCATTTCGGGATTCCAAGAGCGTCGTTTCCATCTGCCTACCTGTTCCTTGACTATGGTTTATTCTACAAGTGAGCATGCTGATTAGTTTGGTTGAAGTGTTAGAATTTAAAGTTTTTTATTCAATTGTAATTAATATCAATTTTATTCTAATATTTGTTGAAAGGGGAATAGCCATATTTAGCTGATTGTGAGTGAATTTTTTAATCTAATAGTAATTTACATCGTCCACAATCAATAGTGGGTGATAAATTTTTTGATCGCGCGAAAGCACGATATTGTAGCTCGTTATAATCATGTCCACATACGAAATCTCCATATTTGTTAAATATCTCCAATCGAATTTCCAACATTAGGGCACAGTAATATTTTTATATGATTATTTATTTATTTATTTGATAAGGTAGCTAGAGATCAAACTTCAAAACTTACTTTTAATTTTAAATATCTATATAATAATCTTCAATAGAATTTCAAACATTCGACATTCTTACATGGTTGCTTATTCAAAATAAGCAACTTAAAATATATCAAATGTTTAAAGCCATTTCAAAAAACAAATTTTTTTTTCCATATAAAGCCCTTACAAAATAATTAAATAAAATCTCACTTGTCAAACAATTTCGGCGGATTGAACTATAGAGTTTTAATTCATACTAGGCACCAGTTTCTTTAGTTCTAGTACAGCAACAATCAAAACATATATTCATTTGGACAATTAGATACGGATTCGGAGATACTGTTGGCGAACAGTTCTCCGGACAGTGTTCTGGATCGGATCAATTGTTACAATAGCTGAAAGTGTGGCTATATAATCAAAGCGCATATCAATAAAAATAGTCACAGAAGATCCGAGCAGACCATGTGAAGCATAATTTCGGCTGGATTCCCAGTTAGGCATGTGATATGTGTCTGAATTTGCACTTTATTTTCGCTTTTTTTTTTTTAACCTTGGGCTGACAGAGAGGCACGCTACTCTCGATGGAATGGGTGACGGTCAAAAGTACACTTATGTCATTTTCCATTTTTGTACCGAGATTTTCTGTGACGGTCAAAAGAAAATATTTGTGATTTTTTGGATGCACTTCCTATGCAGAACTATTGGGCGTTCCCCACTTATCTCCAAAAAAAAAAATGACAGCTTTATAAAATCAATTGCTTTTTTCCCCCAAATATTCATAATGTAAAATTCTTATGTATTATAAATATTTGCGAAGCCGCAAACAAACAATCGATTAAAAAATATTGATTTAAATACTTTCTAAAATATTAGATGAATGTTAAATTATACGTGTCGAAAATCATAATGACAAAATGGAAGCAAAATAGATACTTTAGATAGTCTTTTTGTTTGGTGTTAAAAATACCTTGTATTTTAAGTGTTAAACCAGAGAATTTTGTACCGTCCCATATTTTAATACTTTAGATCAGAGATGCTGATAATTACAAAAAATAAAAAATTAATATACAATTTTGACAAATAGTTCGCCCAACTCATTACACTGACAGGTGTTACCATCAACAATTAGTGCTTATGAAATTTAAATTTTAATGATTGATGTATAGACAACAGTCTCATTCTAATTTTCTGTCTTAATTTTATGAAATCAGGAAAATTTTCCCTTTTTTTCTGTTTTATCGCCTCATCTAAAAATATTATTTAAAAAATTTATTTTTCATATTATTTATTTTTTTAAGACACAGTTATCTTATATAATAAATTTTAATTCTATTGTAAGAGACATGTTCACGATAGCTATATGTGGTAAAAATAGGTCGCGCAACGCGCGACGTCTCGGCTAGTATAAGTTAAATGGACAAATTGCTCCTTCCATAAAGACTCGGACCTTGAATCAAATAACCAAAAATTCTAATTCCTCAAGAATTGAGAATCACATCTAAATTCCTACCACAAAATATATGAAAATTGAAGCGAAGTTGCAGGGTCTTACCTACTTACGTCAATAAAATATAGAAGAGTATATAACACATCTCATTATGTAAAAAAAAAGAGCAAAAAGAAAAAAGAAGAAACAATACATAAACTAGGCCATGCCGGTGGAACTGTAGGCCTGATCAAAGTGTTTCTTTTTTTTTTTTTTTTGCGAGATTTCATTTCAATTCAATTGATTTCACATGATTGATTTCGTAGGATTTCGTAAAATTTCATTGGATCTAATTATATAGGAATCCCAACTAAATGATACAAAATTCGTTCATTTTAATCAAGAATTTTCCAATGAAATGAATCCCACTTTTAAAAAAAATGGGATTTTGATAGGGGCCGTAAGAATTCTTTATTAACAGAAGGAAATGAGAAATTGAAAAGAATAGAATACATCCTTCTTTATTAAAATCTAGAAATTTTTATGATAATTTGGGACAAATCCACCAATTTATTTTAAATTAAACATTCATATAATCTTTACCGCGCATGCGCTGGTATATAAGCTACAATTTGTTTAGAGGCATTGAGAGCATTATTGCAAGTCCTCTTTGCTTCAGGGATGTCAGCCAGAAACTTGTCCCAAGCGGCTCCTTCCGAACTGAAACCGAGGCTACATTTTTCATTTTGTTGTTGGGCCGCGATTTCGAGTGAAAACTGCAACCCATCCAACAGCTCTTTTGACAGGGCTATCTTTCCTTGCATGGCCTAGTTAATAGTCATATAAATGAAACAAATTTTACTAATCAATTCATAAAGAATACTGTTAGTAGATAAAGTAATTTTGATGGAATATATATAAGAATTAGACTTTCTTCTTGTTAATCTTGTTTCATTAGGATTTCGATATGCAAGATTATATATAGCTAGTATGTTACCAACGGAAAAGTTAATCATTCAGTATCCTAGCGACACAATGATAACTAATAATATATATAAGAACGTAACTAACATATATGTAATAGCAACACTAATAATTTAAAAAATAAGTAGGAAGGCGTGACCTCAATTTATCTTAAAAAAAGAAGCATCGCTATAGAAATAGAACACAGTTGGAATTTTGCATCCATGCATCCAAGACTCACAGATAATATTTCCTTAAGTGTTTGGGTCGCTGTAAACCACGTTGAGATGCAAGGAAAATATTTCTTTGGCTGTTCTTTGTAATTTTCTTTACTTGTCATGAAGAAGTCTCTAACATTCATGCTCTTGTCATGTGCAATAGCTACCAATTTCTGTGCACGAGAAGTTGCATCAACCGCTTTGGCAAATTCAGTAGTAGCCGCAACTCCGTAAGTGGCGTTGTACGCTGCGTAACATTTTGAAAAATTGTCTTTGTTACCGGGGGCTAGGTTACGGCATGGTGAGATACTGGAAGGGTCCGTGAATGTGGCCAGAGCTTTTGTGGTGAAAAGTGACAGAAAGGAAATAACAAAGAAAACAAAAATGGCGGTGGCTTTTACTACCATGGTTGGTTGTTGACTTGTTGCTATTGTGTTCTTGTTTTATTCTGGATAAAGGCAGGCTGGTTAATATATATCGGGCGATATTAAAAAAACAAACAGATTGTTTGATACTTTGGTTGTATGAAAAAATTGGTGAGCTCAATTAACTTTAAAGAAAGAACATCGAGCTTGCTTTAACACTATTTTTAGTCAAAATCCCAACCCAATTTTTATGGTCTTTGAACTGTGACCACAATCGTTATTTCTACATACTAACGATATTATTCTATTTTAAGTCCATAATATTCTTTACTAATTATGCAATTAGGCTTTCTGTTTTACATGTTCTTTCTCTTATTTGGATTAACAGGAACCGATGGAAAATAATGCAAGGGAAGGAAATTAAATCACAAATTTACTTCATTAGGATTGCGACTTTTCGGACAGAAAAAATTAACCGATCGAAAATTTTCCTTCCTGCACAATAGTTGAATTGGTGTTTAAACTACAGGGGTAAAACAGTAAAGTAAATAACTAAATTAAATGACAATGCAGGGGAACGATGCAGTCGCACTGGACTGAGTGCAACCAGAGATGCAGGTGAAGTGTTGAAGTAGGATGCAGGTTGAGATGCAACTGGTTCAAGACTGGATGCAGGTTGACAGAAAAGACTCGAATAAAAACTGAATGTATTTATGTGTTTTTGGACTAGGGTTATGACTTCACAACTGTGTAATACTTGGATTAATGAAGCTTGTTTATTGTATTCACACGGTTTAATAGATGAGTGTTAATAAGTGGTTTATAAGTACTTTTGTGCATATCTACTTGTGTAAAATCTGAAATGCATTAATCTTGAGCGGACCGTTTGGTAATAATTTATTCTAACTCCCTCTTGAATCTGTCTACTCAAACTATAATCAAATAGTTTAAGCGGATTGCTAGAAAGATAGAAAATCAATTATACCTTTGTGTCTAGCTACTCAATGATAAATCCAAACAGATATTAAGACAAGCGTGCAAGTGATCAAATAAATCGCACCACACAACTTAGCAAAAGATAGGAAGAATTAAGAACAAACCATGATATAAAATAAACAAAGCATTCAATAATCAAAGCATTTGAGTTGTTACATCATAACCCTAATTAAAGTTTAGCTACTCATAATAAAATAAAAACAAACAACAATAGTTTTGGATACAAACATCATGAAAGAAAGCAAAGATAAGATAAAACCGATAAACCCTTCGACCCTAGCTTCTACCAAGCAGTGCTCCAGCGCCTTATGCCTCTTGCTGTCACCAAGAGAGGCAGCTTGAAGTCCCTGGTTCGTGTAGAGAGAGAGAGAGAGAATAAGAACAGATCTGGATCTGAGAGGTGGAAAAAGTGTAGCCAATGGACATCAACTTTTCTTCCTTTTATTGCTGGCCTCATTAATCATTCCTTGATGTCCTCCTTAATTTCCTCTTTTTCAGCCTGGAGGACTTGAATCACATTCCATTTCAGCCTTGCAATAAAGGAAATCGGATCACAGAGATAGCAAGCTGTCGCTTAAGACACAACATGGTTTCCAAATCTGTCTCGGGATGCACCCTGGGATGCGGGTGCACTCACAGACTGCAGCATATCATTGTCTTCAAGTGTGCGTCAGGATGCATCCTGGGATGCGGTGCACTCTCAACCCTGAAATAGAGCAAAAACAACAAATCGGCAGTATCTCGATCTTTCGTGCAAAAATAGACAAAATGATGTAAAATGAACGTGAAAAGGAAAGAAGTTAGGACGATAATTAGGCTTAACCGGACATAAATACCATGTCATTTTCATGTTCATCAAACACCCCATGCTTGAATCTTTGCTTGTCCTCAAGCAAAAGGCACGGTTTAACCTAATCAATCCCCATTGAGTACTGTTTTTCATCTCATTATGTGCAATTGGATTTCAAAGTTGAAATGTCCCGTTTGATAATTTCTGGAATTTCTCAAGTACAAGAATTCAACAGATCAAAAACCTTTCTCTCAATTGAATGCGTACGACCCAAGGAGTTATCGATTTCAAACAAAAGCAATTTCTTTTTAGAGATTCAACCGACTTTGAAACAAACTTAAGACTAAACGCAATGCACTATCCATGAGTCATTTACCTAGACATTAAGTCGATTAATTCTTCAAAGTTCTTTAATCGATTTCAAGACAAATAGAAACGGGATCGAACCCCTTCAACTCAAATAATACTAAACCAATTCTCAGTCCTGAATCACATGTTTGGAAATTTTAAACGACACGAAAATTTTTGAAAATAATTTTGGGTTAATTACACATTTTCCCGGGGCAAGGAGGTTTCCCGCGGCGGAGAGGTCAGCCAGATGAGTGTGGTTTTTGCTTGAGGTTTTCCTCAAAATTTTAGATGGATCCATTTTTTTATCCACACAGACCTATAGCTTTCCGCAATGACCATCGTCAGAGCACCGCACTTTAGTTCCCCTTTTATTTTTTTTTATTTTTGTTTTTGTTTTTTTTTGTTTTGTTTTTTTTTGACTTTTAAATAAATTTGAAAACAATGGTTTAATCTCCAAACATGCAATTCAGTTCGATTTTTGAGTTGAAGGAATGATCTTAAGCAACTCGAGATTGCCCTTTGCCGGCTCTATCAAACCGAATTCAATCAAAAACTTATTAAATTAATCCACCTAATGGTTAGAAAAATGACTCTCGAACAGTTCTTACTTTCATCTTTAGGTCGCTCGAATTCAATTTCATCAAATTCAGTTTTAAAACAATTCTTAACAACTCCCAAAGTCCTATGAATTCAACCAAGAGAACAGAAATTGACTAAAGAACTACAAGTCCTTAATCTATTCCAGAAACTTTCAAAACTATCATTTCAACCCTAAAACTTGTTTGCTCGCTATGAGACTACTTTGACTCTTCACATTCAAACATAGACAATAAAAATCCATCAGCCTAATTTAGAACCCAAAGCAACATTCAAATCAGCCCATTGACAACAAATAAGCAACACCAAATCCAAAACACCCATTGACAACTAATAAGCAACACCAAATCCAAAACACCCCATGCTTTATAGAAGGCATTGTCCTCAATGAACAAACAAAGACGAAGACAAGAGAGAAAAAGAGAAGGACTCACAGAGAATAGTGCAGGTCGGCAAATCTGGCTGCACTGCAAAATCAGGGTGCACTCGGATGATGCAGGTGCACCCTGGCTGGCACTTCATTGTGGTGGAGGTTGGAAGTGACAGCGATTCTCTTGCCACCACTCGTACATCTCTTCAATCATTTTGACGGGTTGTTCGGGCTCGGGTTGCTCAGTCACGGGCTCTGGCTCGGGTTGCTCAGGCTCAGGTTGTCGCTGTTCAGACGTGACTTCGCCCCTTTTTCTCTTGTAAACCATCGTGTTGAGTGGGATGTTGTCATCAGATTGAGACTTAGATGCTTCAGGTTGCTTTGCTTCCTTCCCCTTTTTGGTTTTCTGACCAGACCTGGTTCTCATGGCTATTCAAGTGAGAGTTTGATCAAGAGAGTAGGGAGAAAAGAGAGGATAGCGGATCTGGTCTTAGCGGGTCTGAAATTTGAATTAGGGTTTCGGGTTTGCAGTTGGGACCCGTTAGTAGAGAGGAGAGAGGGCTTCCGGCAGAGAGGAGATGCAGCGGTGGCAGTGGAGAGGAGGTGCGGCGAGTCCTAGTGCAGCGCACGAGAGAGGAGGTGAGTTGAGGTGTCGGGCTTGGTGGCAGCGCACGTGAGGGAGAGGTGTCGCGGCAGCAGAGAGTCAGAGAGAGAGACCTGACGGCGGAGCGGCGGCGTCAGTTCTCGAAGGTGGCCGCGAGTAGGTGTTGCGATTTGGAGATGGTTGTGAGTGTTTCGACTTGGAGAGGAAGAGAAGAAAATTAAAGTGAAGAGATGGGTTGATGGGTTCGGCAGTGAAGTAGAGAAAAGGAAATAAAATTAAAAAGAATGGGAGAAAATAGAAATTGTGGGCTGCTGGATTAAAATAAAGGAAGTGGGCCTTGTTAAAAAAAAGGAAATGGATTAAGTGGGGTAGAGAATAAAATGGTAAGTGACAAATGAATCAGTAAAGAATGGAAAGTGGACCCTCCAAATCACACCAGCATTTCTAAAATTAATCCATGTTGCTTTGTACCCGACAGATTTGCCTCCTCCTGCCTTAACTGCAAAGATTTGAAATTTTTTTTTTAAAAATTCATTTTCTGCCATCAGAATGCACCCTCGTGTTGAGAAGTCTTGGGTGCATCCCTGGTTGCATCCTCAGTTGCATCCTTCAATTTTTGTACTCTCCCTCTTTTTCTGAAAACAGATCAAGAATCAATCAAAATGTTTATACCCTCATTTTTATTTAAACTGTAAAATAAAAAATAAAACATAAAAATAAAAATAGAATTTAGCTAAAGTTTTTAAGAAGCCTGGGCTGCCTCCCAAGGAGCGCTTCTTTTAGGTCATTAGCTTGACCGTCGCACGTTTCACTCAGTGTTAGGATCTGCCAAGGGAATGTCGTCTCCCTTGTTGATTGGTTCGCCTGCAATGTACTTCTTAAGTCTCTGCCCGTTCACCTTCTGTGCACCTGCACTCTCGCTCCAAATCTCAACTGCACCATATGGAAAAACCTTCTTGACATGGAACGGTCCTGTCCATCTCGACTTCAACTTCCCAGGGAAGAGCTTGAGACGGGAGTCGAAGAGGAGGACCAGATCTCCTTCATTGAACTCGCGGTGTTGGATTTTCTTGTCATGCCATTTTTTGGGGCGGTCTTTGTAGATGCGGGCGCACTCGTATGCATTCAACCTGAGTTCCTCTAACTCATGCAACTCGAGGAGTCGCCTTTCACCTGCTGCCTTCATGTTAAAGTTCAGTGCCTTGATTGCCCACATCGCCTTGTGCTCAAGTTCAACAGGAAGATGGCAGGGCTTGCCGTAGATCAGCTTGAAAGGTGTCATCCCTATCGGAGTTTTGAATGCAGTCCGATACGCCCAAAGCGCATCATCGAGTTTCACCGCCCAAGCTTTTCGAGTGCTAGACACCGTCTTTTGGAGGATTGTCTTGATTTCTCTGTTGGTAATCTCGGCCTGCCCATTGGTTTGCGGGTGATAAGGCGTAGCGACCTTATGAGTCACCCCATACTTGGACAAAAGCGAGTTGAATTGTCGATTTATGAAGTGGGTGCCACCATCTGATATCACAGCTCGAGGTGTACCAAACCTGGAAAAAATCTTTTTGAAAAGCTTTGTTACCTCTTTAGAATCTGCTGTTTTCGTTGCCACGGCCTCGGCCCACTTAGAGACATAATCGACAGCAACGAGTATGTATTGGTTGCCATAAGAAGAAGGGAACGGTCCCATGAAGTCCACCCCCCATACATCGAACACTTCGATCTCTTGGATGCCATTGAGGGGCATCTCTTGCCTGCTAGAAATGTTCCCGGTTCGTTGGCAATCATCGCATGAAAGCACATAGCTGCGTGCATCTTTAAACAGACTAGGCCAGAAAAAACCGCATTCCAGCACCTTGGATGCAGTCTTGAATGCACCTGCATGTCCTCCGCTGGGTGCATTGTGGCAGTGGAACAAGATGCTGGTGCATTCTTCTTCAGGGATGCACCTGCGATAAATGCCATCAACTCCCAATTTGAACAGTAGAGGATCATCCCAGTAATAATACTTCAAATCTGCGAAAAACTTCTTTTTCTGCTGGTAACTAAGGTCTGGAGGGAGAACACCACATGAAAGGAAATTTGCAAAGTCTGCGAACCATGGCATGGTTGAGACAGACATGAGCTGGTCATCAGGGAGTGCATCATCAATTGGGAGGGTGCAGTCTGAGTGGATGCACCCGTCCTGGGTGCATTCTGGTGAAGTGCACCCGGTTTCTGCTGGCTGAGTTTTGATGCGAAAGAGATGATCCACCACCAGATTTTCGGTACCCTTTTTGTCTCTTATCTCCAAATCAAATTCTTGAAGGAGCAATATCCACTGTATGAGGCGAGGTTTTGCGTCCTTTTTGGCAAGAAGATACCGAATTGCGGCGTGGTCGGTGTATACAATAACTTTTGACCCGACCAAGTATTGCCTGAACTTGTTCATTGCAAATACTACAGCTAGCAATTCTTTTTCAGTGGTTGCATAATTCATCTGGGTTGCATCCAGCACCTTGGTCGCGTAGTAAATTGCATATGCGCGCTTGTCCTTGCGCTGACCAAGCACTGCCCCCACCGCATAGTCACTTGCATCACACATGAGTTCAAATGGCAAGGACCAGTCGGGCGGTTGAAGGATAGGGGCAGACACTAAGGCATTTTTGATCTTGCAGAAAGCATCAAAGCATGACTTGTCAAAGTTGAAAGGTGCATCCTTCATGGTCAGATTTATGAGAGGCCGGGCAATCCCCGAGAAATCTTTGATGTATCGCCGGTAGAACCCGGCATGTCCCAAGAAAGCTCTGATTTCTTTGACATTGGTAGGCGCTGGCAGCTTCTCAATCACTTCTACTTTCGCTTGGTCAACTTCAATGCCTCAGGATGAGATCAAGTGCCCCAAGACAATGCCTTCCTGCACCATGAAGTGACATTTCTCCCAGTTTAAGACGAGATTAGCTTCCTCGCATCGTTGCAAGACCTTAGAAAGGTTAGTGAGACAATCATCAAAGCTGGAACCATAAACTGAGAAATCGTCCATGAAAATTTCCATTATGTTTTCAATAAATTCAGAAAAAATTGTCATCATGGCCCGCTGAAAAGTAGCGGGTGTATTGCACAATCCAAAGGGCATGCGCCTATAAGCGAAGGTTCCATAAGGACAAGTGAAAGTGGTTTTCTCTTGGTCATTCGGGTGGATGGGAATCTGAAAGAATCCTGAATAACTGTCTAAGTAACAGAAATATTCATGTTTGGCTAACCTCTCAAGCATTTGATCAATGAAGGGTAGTGGGAAATGGTCTTTACGGGTTGCATTGTTCAATTTCCTATAATCCACACACATTCTCCACCCGGTCACTACCCTAGTTGGTATCAATTCATTGTTTTCATTCACAATTACAGTGGTTCCACCCTTCTTTGGCACAACGTGAATCGGACTTACCCATTGGCTGTCGGAGATAGGATAGATAATACCTGCATCCAGCAATTTCATGACCTATTTCTTTACTACCTCCTTAAGGTTAGGGTTCAATCGTCTTTGTGCCTCCACTGTCGGTTTGTGATCGTCTTCCATCAATATTCTATGCATGCACATTGCTGGACTGATTCCTTTGATGTCATCGATTGTATAACCGATCGCCTTACGATGCACCCTGAGTTCCTTGAGCAATCTTTCAATCTGCGACTCATTCAAATTTGCATTAACTATAACAGGATATGTGTTATCTGATCCTAAGAACTCGTACCTGAGATGGGGTGGAAGAGGTTTCATTTCCACCTTTGGTGCTGTTTCTGAACTAAGCAAGTTTCTGTCTGGGTTGAATTTGATGTTCTTATCAGAATCAGCATTGGTTGCATCCTGGGTCGCAGCATCAGATGCAGGTGCATCAGGGGTCATAGTGTCAGGTGCAGGTGCATCTAGTTCCAGGGGTTCTGTTGCATCCTCTTCTGGCAAGAGTGCAGGGTTGGCATCTAGGAATGCAATCAGTTCTTTCACTTCTGACCAGTCCACTGATGTTTTAGAATGTTCCAAGGCAAGTTGTAGAGGGTCATCCGGCACGAGTTGTCCAAGAGCTTCAGCCATTATCTCATCAATAGTGTCGACTCGATAGCAAGTGTTGTCGAAAGAAGGTTGTCTTATGGCTTTCGCAAGGTTGAACTCCACCTTTTCCCCATCTACATTGACAGAAAGAATACCGTTTTTAACATCAATAAGTACACCTGCAGTAGCTAAAAATGGCCTACCAAGAATGAGAGGAACTTGCTTATCCTCCTCCATTTCCACCACTACAAAATCCACAGGAACACAAAACTTACCAATTTGCAGGGGTACATCTTCAAGAATACCTGTGGGAAACCTTACCGAACGATCAGCAAGTTGGAGGGTCATGCGAGTGGGTCTTGTTTCGCCTATGTCCAGCTTCTTATAGATGCTGTGCGGCATGAGGCTGACACTCGCCCCCAAGTCGCACAAGGCCTCCTCAAAGTTCATGTTGCCTATCCTGCAAGGGACAATAAACCTACCTGGATCCTTCAGTTTTTTAGGCATTTTTCTCAACAAAACAGCACTGCATTCTGCCGTGAGTGCTACCGTCTCGCATTCCAGCAAGGTCCTCTTGTTTGTCAGCAATTCCTTCAAGAATTTGGCGTATGCCGGCATTTGGAGCAACACATCAATGAATGGAATGTTGATATGAATCTTCCTCAACATCCCCAAGAATTTTCCATACAAGTAATCAAGCTTAGACTTCGTGAATCGCTGCGGGAATGGCAGCGAGGGCTTGTATGGTTGTGGTTCAGCAACTGTCTAGCCAGGTGCGGGTGCACTGGGTGCACTAGGGTCAGTTGCACTTTGATCAGCTGCGCCTGCACTCTCGATGATGCTCCCAGCCTGCATGTGTGCATTCTGCTCTAGTGCCCCTGAATCGGTTGCATTGCTGCCTGAGTTCAGTTTTTCTTGCTGATGCTCATCTAGAACAAACACACAATTGCATTCTCCTCTTGGATTGACTTCAGTTTGCCCGGGAAGATTGCCCGGAGGTCTCGATGCAGATGCACTTGCTTGTTGTGCCACCTGAGTCTCAAGCATTTTGTTTTGAGTGGCTAATAGGTCAATTTTTGTGGTTAAATTTGCAATCATGTCATGCATTTTTTCATCACTATGCCTCTGTGCATCAGCCAACTTTTCTATAGCTTCTTCCCAGCCTGCCTTCCTCTGGTTTTGATATTGACCCTGTTGGTTCTGGTAGGGTGCATTTCTAGGTGCACCAGAAGTTGGCTGGTATCGTTGGAATTGGTTGGGTGCATTCTATTGTGCACCTGAACCTTGATCATTCCTCCACCTCAATCCTGGGTGATCTCTGTTGTTATGATTGTACTGACCATACCCATTTAGAGCATTGACTTGTTCAGAGTTTTCTTCCTCTAAGGGTTGCAAGTGGTCAACACCCAAGCATTGGTGAGTCATGTGTCCCATTTCTCCACATGCTCCACACTGAGGGGTGGATCCAGAACTGGCTGCATTCACACTCAACTTGTCTAACTTCTTCGACAGTGCATCCACTGTGGCTGTAAGAATTGTGAGAGAATCGACCTCGAATTTCCCCGATGCATTCGGTTTACGAACACTTTCAGGTTCATTCCACTGAAAATTATTGATATACATCTTCTCAATGAGGTCGTAAGCCTCATCTTCTCCTTTGTCCATTAGTGCACCTCCAGCGGCTGCATCAAGGGTTGCTTTTGTGGTAGGATGCAGTCCCTTGTAGAAACTGTAAATATAGTTCCACTTCTCAATTTGGTGGTTAGGACATCCATGGAGAAGTTCTTTAAATCGCTCCCAGCTCTCAAAAAGCGATTCATTGTCTTGCTGTTTGAAAGAAGTGATTTGATCTCTGAGGCGAGCAACCTTGATTGGAGGGAAGTACCTTGAAAGAAAGAGTTTAACCATCTGATCCCAGGTTTTGATTGTGCCATTGTTGTGAGATCGCAGCCATATCTTGGCTTTGCCAGTGAGAGAAAAAGGAAATCCTCTTAGCTTGATGGCTTCAGCACTTGCCCCATTCAACTTTAGCGTGTCACACAACTCAAGAAAATCAGCCAAGTGCTGATTGGCATTCTCACCAGGGTTGCCTGAGAATGTGTTTTGCTGAAACATGTTGATCAAGGAGGACTTCAGCTCGAAGTCATTAGCCTCTATGCTAGGTGGCTCAATGCTCCTCGGAATGTTTTGCTCGTTTGTCAAAAAATAATCTCGCAACGGTTTCGGTTGCTGATTTGGGATTGGAATGTTGTTGTTGTTTTTGGCCATGTTGGTCGGTGGTGGGTCAACAGTCGGAAGCTTTGGATACACTCGTAAGTATGCACAAGTGCCTGGTCGCCTAGGAAGACGTGCCAGGATGCGCCTGAATCTTCAGAGTGCACCCGAACTGCGAGTCAAAAATCAGAATTTGCAAAAATCAGAAAATTGAAATTAAAAGAAAATAAAAACAATGGTCTAGCCTCACTTAAGTTGGTTCGTATCGATATTCTGTTGCCTCCCCGGCAACGGCGCCAAGTTTGATGTGTGCTTTTTGGGTACACAAGACTAAATAAATACCCTAACCCTATTTGGTCGGAATGCAAGCGCACTATCCTACCGCGTAGTACTTAGGGGTCGATCCCACTGGGAGGCGGTTTAGAATTACCGGACTGACAACTTTGGGTAATCTAGAACTGGCAAATAGTTGAATTGGTATTTAAACTACAGGGGTAAAACAGTAAAGTAAATAACTAAATTAAATGACAATGCAGGGGAACGATGCAGTCGCACTGGACTGAGTGCAACCAGAGATGCATGTGAAGTGTTGAAGTAGGATGCAGGTTGAGATGCAACTGGTTCAAGACTGGATGCAGGTTGACAGAAAAGACTCGAATAAAAACTGAATGTATTTATGTGTTTTTGGACTAGGGTTATGACTTCACAACTGTGTAATACTTGGATTAATGAAGCTTGTTTATTGTATTCACATGGTTTAATAGATGAGTGTTAATAAGTGGTTTATAAGTACTTTTGTGCATATCTACTTGTGTAAAATCTGAAATGCATTAATCTTGAGCGGACCGTTTGGTAATAATTTATTCTAACTCCCTCTTGAATATGTCTACTCAAACTATAATCAAATAGTTTAAGCGGATTGCTAGAAAGATAGAAAATCATTTATACCTTTGTGTCTAGCTACTCAATGATAAATCCAAACAGATATTAAGACAAGCGTGCAAGTGATCAAATAAATCGCACCACACAACTTAGCAAAAGATAGGAAGAATTAAGAACAAACCATGATATAAAATAAACAAAGCATTCAATAATCAAAACATTTGAGTTGTTACATCATAACCCTAATTAAAGTTTAGCTACTCATAATAAAATAAAAACAAACAACAATAGTTTTGGATACAAACATCATGAAAGAAAGCAAAGATAAGATAAAACCGATAAACCCTTCGACCCTAGCTTCTACCAAGCAGTGCTCCAGCGCCTTATGCCTCTTGCTGTCACCAAGAGAGGCAGCTTGAAGTCCCTGGTTCGTGTAGAGAGAGAGAGAGAGAATAAGAACAGATCTGGATCTGAGAGGTGGAAAAAGTGTAGCCAATGGACAGCAACTTTTCTTCCTTTTATTGCTGGCCTCATTAATCATTCCTTGATGTCCTCCTTAATTTCCTCTTTTTCAGCCTGGAGGACTTGAATCACATTCCATTTCAGCCTTGCAATAAAGGAAATCGGATCACAGAGATAGCAAGCTGTCGCTTAAGACACAGCATGGTTTCCAAATCTGTCTCGGGATGCACCCTGGGATGCGGGTGCACTCACAGACTGCAGCATATCATTGTCTTCAAGTGTGCGTCAGGATGCATCCTGGGATGCGGGTGCACTCTCAACCCTGAAATAGAGCAAAAACAACAAATCGGCAGTATCTCGATCTTTCGTGCAAAAATAGACAAAATGATGTAAAATGAACATGAAAAGGACAGAAGTTAGGACGATAATTAGGCTTAACCGGACATAAATACCATGTCATTTTCATGTTCATCAAAAGCCATAAATAATTACACCATGCTTTAAAAATTAGAACAAACTAATTACCACATGTACCAGAACTTAGATCACAAATTAAAAACCAAAACAAGCTAATTGCTTAATTACATTAAAACTGGTACCAGAAAATCAAAAAAACTGATACCAGTAAATTTTCAATAATTACAAGGACATACCAATAAATCTCTACATGTACATCGATAGGCTTGTTTGGTACCATTTGCATCCCTTCCCGATCAATCTCATTTCCCATCCAGAAATCCAACCATCTTAATATATTTGCTGGCTCAATTTTCTTATTTTGCAACACTAGAGAGGGAAGGAGCTCTGGTAAACTGTTTCGACCCTCTCGGCCCTTTGGTTAAATAATGGAAAGTAAACGTAATGGAGTATTTCCGTGCACGTATTGCACGTTTGACAGCGCTACTATAAAGGAAGGACCTCCTCCAGTGCTTCTAACTCATCTCCATGCATCAGTTGCATCACCTGTTCTTTAACCCGGGGGGTCCACATACCTGACCAATACGATATAAGGTATTTAACTTTAGCAATATAAGTATTCAATGTTGCATGGGGACTCATTAAAGGCTGAAACATCATAGCCAATTAAAATGGAAAAATTCAATAATAATTCTTCATGTTATTTTTAAATGCCATGCATAGCATTTGTACTAATAGTCTAAAACAATTTTATACAGTCCAATTAGGCCAACACTCCTCTTACTAAACATAAGAAATAAAGACATATGGAAGACTATTTGATACACCATGATCTGATTAGAAGGGTGCAGACCCGAGCAGCCAGCATGAGGTCGGAAAATCAAGTGTATTGAGGAGAGCATCATGATTTCCATATATGTGGAGAAGTATAAACTCGAGAAGCAAGTGGCACGATTTCCACACATGTCAAGTCGAGAAGCAAGTGTATTGATCACGGATCTGACTTGTTTCATCTTATGCCTTCTGTATATCTATGTAAAAGAAAATATATTAGATGATAAACAGAAAAACAAAGAGAGAATTAGCAACAAAAATGACTTGCTCCATCTCTTTTTCCTCATTATAAGCATTTGTTTTATTTCTTATAACTTTCTCATCTAATAGCAAAGACTTTTTTTTTTGTTGCATATTATATCTATTTTTCTTATGTAATACACAGCTTAGATTATGTTGTAATTGTGAAACAAACGGATGCAATCAATCTGATCTTGAATGGATGGCCATGACCGATTACTATACTAACTACAGTGTCTATGTGCAACTCATGCAGCCCCATTTGCAAAAGCGGGCAGGAATCCCTTCAGAACCAAGCTATAATGAACCAAATAAAGTTGAATCCAAGTAAATGAATAGTCTATATTTGAGCTATGAGGATAAGAAAATCTGAATTGATGTTTAGCAAAACAATACAAAAATTATTTGTTGTCGGATTTTATTTACTACATTGTAACTAAATAAATGCATTATTTAAGGCGTTAGGAACTGAAATTTTCAGATAAGAGAAACTGAAAGATTCTTAGTAGTTTCTGATATCGAAGTTCCCAAACCATTCTGTCTCTTGTCCATGCATTAATATTTTGTAATGCAAGTGTTCTTCTTAAAACTGGATTGATCCCAATGAGACCCAAAAACAATAAGCTAAGAAAAAAAAATTAAAATAATTTTAAAAAATCTGAGAAAATTTGCAGACCGTGTCCTGAGATAGTTAAGTTTATGTTCAATTGTCCATACAAGCTTACCAGATCTGATTCAACCATTAGTTTGGAAACTTCCTGCAAGACATATAAAAAGGCCATAAACAATAAGTTAGGTTTAATATAGCATCTCTAACTACATGATTCATCAATCAAGCAACAACTGCATGTCATATAAAGGGGGAAAAAAAAGCAAGAAATGACATTTGATTTTGAGGATTTCCCATACTGCTTATCACTGGATTGGACTGGTAAAATATGAAAGAGACCACTACATTCTTCAAACCTAAAGCACAATACTGTACACAGTCATCCAATTTTAATGTAAGATGTTAAAATTCTTGTTAAATAGGTACCAAAAGTCCAAAAATATGTCGTTAGCTGACTCATTTTTAAAGCTGACACTGGGCTTATCCTTATTTATCGGTGCATGAAATAAACTTCTCTTGGAGATCAGACACCTGAGGCAAGAAATAAAATAAAGAAATTTTAAGTGCAAATGACCAGCAACAATACATATCAGTCTCACACAAATTTATCAACATACCTATCGTTGTAAGCTTAAGAAAAGGGAAAAAAGATAACCAAATTAAAAAAAAAGGAATCAGTTTTCCAAAGATATACAGAAAATAAATTCCATATTTTGAGTTCCATACCTGAGAGGCATGAGAAGAGCCCCAGTAACCGCAATGAACTCTTAATCCAAAGAAGCATAAAGAGCTAAATCGATAAAAACTGATCTCAACAAAAAAAGGAGCTGCATAGAAAACACTGAAATCTAGCCCAAAAGCTTGCTGAAGAGAAACATAATTGGTTCATGATATAAACGCATAGAATCAGTCATCAGCATCAAGATCTTATCCTCCCTCAAAATCTCCAACAGAAAGAAGTTTGTTTGCTAAAATTTGCAGCAAGCAATCTTGTAAGAGAAAAAAAGCTAATTATATGTCCTCAAGCTCACCAAAGTAGCAAGTACAGAGTATACTCTTAGCCTTAATTTTCACCCTTGCGATAATGTTGACCACAAACAGTAAGAAAGAATGTGGAGTGTTTGATGGCAGAACTTTTTACACCTTTCTTTTTAAATTAAAAGGAGAACAAATATTCTGCAAGCAAACAATTAAATGTATCAATCTCAATAACTATTAGTGTACTCTTTTCAATGTTTTTATGGTCAATATTTAGCAAGGTCTAAACTTTAGGAAACAAAATTATTTTTCTCGTATCACTTATACTGGTGAGCGAAATCGTACCAATACTAACTGGTACCAGTGCATTATACCATAGAAAAAACATCATGTGTTTTATAACAATAAGAAAGTATATATAAGAAGCGAAATTGTTGAACATTCAATTAAAATTTTTATTTTCCAAATCTGATATATAAGAACCATCATGCTAAACTCGTTTGTCACTTTTTAAACTTCCATCTATTTCATATAAAATACAAATATACTGCTATCATATAAATTAATCTAACCACTAATAACAAACAACTATATTTTGCAGGGATATGTGGTAATTACATTCCTGACAAAGATTTTAGGAGCAGCTTGAGCCAACTCATGTATGCATCATTAGATCTGAAAAGAGAAATACAAAAACTTAGTTATAAAATAGGATATCTAATGCAACCGATTTTGACTAAAAATCAATGTTGATTTAATCTTAAACCATGGCAACATGCAGAATGGCCAACAACACTGACAGGTACATCCCGCCGCACCGAAAATTATGTAAGGACACCAATCAATATAAGCTCAGCATAAAACTTTTGATCCATCCAGAATCAAACGAATTAAGAATTACATTATCATAAGGAATTAATCAAGCTTTTTTTTAGGAAAAATAGAGAGAAAAAAGGGAAGAAGCACCACAGTTGAGAAAAAATCTTTCTGTTTTTGCGTTTAATAGAAATTTAGGTACCATTTTACTGTTTTCATTTTTCTTTTTTCTGCTAGTGTTCCCTTAGGTAGTGGTACACTGCACGAAGCCAGGTCAGTAGGGGATGTTTCAATGTGATTGTTATTGATCTCTGATGTACCTTTTAAAACTATTTTAATGAAAGCCCGTGGGCATTTATAACTTAAAAAAAATAAAAAAAGGGTCTGATATCTTAGTACACAAAGGTGCTTTAAAAATTTATACAGCTCATAACTTTCAAGTGTAATTAAATTTTATGTTACTTATAATTATAGGAACCCATAGATGTCTTACTCTCTCTCTTTGACAAGAAAGGACAACGTGTGGTGGTAGCACAAGGTAAGATGTATCCACGAATGGGCTTTGATGTCGTCCATGGTGAACAGTTGGGGCCGAATGAGGTAAAGGTTCAAATCAATTTCGTTTTGGATGATGGTCGACGAGCGATAGTACCTTTTCCACCTCCTAACCACGATAGTCAGCTCGGTAATCTGATGGGATCATTCCTCAGGTGGCCGACTTATCTTGTGGATTATAATATGTTCAACTTGGTAAAATTATATATGCAACTTATGCTCCTTTCGCATGTTTATTATAATTAAATTTGGAGTAAATTATCTTTTGTGACTAATATTTCAACTGGCAGATAAACGTACCCTCGAGACTGCCTCCAGTACCTCCTCAAGTACCTGTTCGTCCACCTCCATCACATGTAAAATCTCCTAAGCAAAAGAAATCAAAGCAGCGGGTGGTCATGGAGCAGTTGGAGGACAATGAAGTGGAGCGACCACCGCTTTGTACTGAGGAGAAGTTGCAAGCGCTTGGTACCAATTCGAGGTGGTTCCACGATTATCTCATGATGTTAGGCCCTTCAGATAATAATTTTAAAATTCCAAGCTATTTCGACTTGGCAGAGTTGCCTTATTTGATAATCGGGATTAAAGACATCGGCCATGTCTTCCAAAGAGAATGGCCCTTCATTCAAATCTTGAAGATTTGGGCCATGTAAGTATTTTTCTGAACTCACTTTCTAAAAACAGTTACTTAAATGCCTATTAGTTGTTCTCTTAATTCCTCTTTGAACTTCTTAGTTTTTATGGTTTTACATTATTTTATTTTAGCGTTTTGCATTTCAGTTACAAGATTTTCATTATTTTAGCGTTTTTTGGATGGGTTCTGGGACAATCATGTGGTTTTGGGATCTTGAATGATATGTTCTAGCCATTCAATGGTTAATAGCAAATGGAACTTAAGAGCTTCTTTGAACTGGTGAAGTTGATTGGCGTGACTCCAGAAGTTTGGGAACTTTCTTATTGCCATTCAATGGTTAATAACAAATGGAACTTATAGAGCTTCTTTGAACTGGTGAAGTTGATTGGCGTGACTCTAGAAGTTTGGGAACTTTCTTATTTTCTGTTGAGTTAGATGTGACTCTTGATATACTTCCATATCATTATTTTGTTCACTTAAGCTTTAACTTGTCTGTCAAAGGTTGCTATCAACAAGTGCCGCCTAGTTTATTAACAAATTATATGTTATACTAGTCTAACAAATTGCGGTAATTTCAAACGTGGTTGTTTTCACTCATGTAACTATTGGCACTGGCTTTGAGTCCTTCTGGCAGCATTGTTGCTTCTTTAGAGGACTCGAAATTCAGAAAAAAAGGAAAACATGCTAATTGAGACACCAGATTAAAAAAATAAAATCTGTATAATGAGGTAAATACAATTAGTTTCGCAATCATTATTTTCGTGCTTCTGAATTACCCATGATGGTTCTACCATAAATTTATCTTATCATGACAAGCCATGGTTAGCTTATCTACTCATTTATTCCTTTTTCAGTGTCACACCCGACACATAGGGCTTGACAATCCCCGCCGCGAATACACAATCTCTGTGCACCCGCAAGGCGTTTCCTTACTAATTACAAGGGTTAAGTTCCAGCTTACCATGATCTACCACGTTGTCTCCTATGACTCATTGAGTTATCATGGCAAGACAAATTTTGGCCTAACTTCGCTTGACTTGATCGAGCCCGTCTCTGCAACCTGGAACCCACATCCATTGTGGAAAACATGCAAAAGCACGGAATGAGAATTAAAATTCTCAGTGCGGGTTTTAGTTCCAGTACATGGATTTAAGCTAAAATCCAAGTTCTAGAAATGACACCCATGAATAAATAATTTATCGATTAAACCTGACCGTAAAAATATTATCTGCATTTAATATAAACAAGGCATGCATGTGTCAACTTAAATGATATCAATTGAAATCCTTCATTTTAATCATGATATCCAGCATATGACTGTAATTGAAATCGGACGAAATCACAAAATCTGACTATGACAAAGGTCATATACATGTCGGGACTGAACACGTGGCACGAATCCCATCGCAGACAACACATGTCTGGATATGATAGGAAACTGAGCGTGTCAGGGGTCCGAGCATGGCAGAATTGAGTATAACATAAGTCTGGGCAAATCAGAAATCATTCATTTCATTCCATAATCATAATCATAATCACTTAGGTCCCCTAACCCGAGGGCAGGCAGAAGGGAATCTTGAATCAGCATATCATTCACATAGTTTCATATTTATAATCACTCAGGCCTCCTAACCCAACAGGTTGGGCAGGCAGAAGGAGACCTTTCCCTAACCCAAGGGCAGGAAGAAGAGACGAATCTCTAACCCTGGGCAGGCAGAAGAGAATTCCAAATCCACATAGCGCTATTGAACTGGCCGAAGCCTGGGGCCAACCGACTCCGGAGAGTGATGCAAACATATCCAATCACACATATCCATCATATCACATCATATCTCAGTTATTCATACACATCATTTCATTTCTTTCAGTCAGATCATTCATAAGACAAATTTATCAATAGCAACGACATTTCCAAATATCTGACTGTTACTTATCAAATTTTCTCAAAACGGAGAACACACCTTTCAAAATGCAGTTTAATCAATAATTGGGCACTATCATTTAAAATGCTTGAATACGGTCATGCAAGCAAACGAATTTCCAATATGCATATGAATAAAACATATTTTATTAATTACTTAAACTTTAACAAAAATCCAACGTAATTCCGCACCTGGATAGTAGAAAGCTTAAACGTAGTTTCTTGATATCTCATGATGGTTCGGATGCTTAACGGTCATCATACTTGGGTTCTCTCCCTTAACGGTTTGCTAGGCTTGATAGTTACGTGTCAAGTGATTCTAGTTCGCTTTCCTAATAAAACAAGTGACTTTCTTACTAACCGTTAAATACTTAAAGTAACCTAAATAACCTAATTATTGGCGGTTCTTGGGTTACCATACTGACGGCCTAAGTTAACCAGACTGGTTGGTATTTGGATAGTTAGATTCAGATTATTTATTTAAAGGATTCTGTTTTAAAGTATATTATTAAGTATTTTATCTTATTATTAATAATTGGCTTTGACTTTCTAGTCATTAAGAGTTTATATTTATTTTTATTATATAAATTATGAATTATATTTTAGAATGAAAATATTCACTTATTTATTATATAGTATTTTTTTCCCAACATTCATTTAGTTGTGCGATATTTGATTTGTTTCATTAATATTTAATTAATTAGTTTATATTACTTAATATTTATTAAATTATTTAACTATTTGTTATATCGAAAATTTAAATCAGAAAATTATAATCCAAAATCAAGAAAACATTTGGAAATAGAAAATTAAAATCGAAATTATTTGATTGGTTTGTTTGGGATCAGAAAGTCGATGATTTGTGTCATTGTATCTGTTCTTGACTCACTCGAACTATTCTCATCACCTCCCGCAAAATAAAATCGAATCCCACTTAATTAAAGGAATACCCAGTTATTGCTAACGGCCTTTCCTATAATTAATTACTAAGCATACTAGTTAATTAACTTAATCTTGGATTAAGTTTAAGATTTAAGTCCAACTTTCTGCACTAGGCCGAGATTAATAGCCCATAAGTCAAATTTCTGTACTGGGCCAACATAATTTTCTTTTATTTCGGCCTAAGCCCAAAAAGTCAGCCCATTCAAGCCCACAATCACACACGGCTAAGTCAGGTCAACCTGACCCAGTTGACCTGAGCCAAGCTTAACGGGTCCGACTTGAATCCGATATGAAGGGTCTGTATCCGACCCGCAAGGACTGTAACTTTTATCTAGAGGCCCCTAAATTCATTTTATTCACAACCAAGCCCTTTTTCTTTACAAAGAGGCCCCCAGAAATTACAAACAAGTCCTTTTTCTCACAATTTAGTCCCTGAGTCAGCGTCACAGCGTACCGGTATGGTACCAGTGGTACATCGAGTGTACCAGAGACTGATACCAAGCCTCAAATCCCATCGTAAAGCCTCACAAAGGTCTCCATTAGTGCCCAACCACGAGAACAACCTCAAATCCCAACAGTTTGGCTTAAGCACAGTTAACAGAGCTATAACTCACAACAGTTAGGGTTTTAAGCATTCAAAATCCAAAATTTGGGGTCATCAGACTATCAATTTCATTGTTCAAGGTCAACACAGCATCAATTAACACTTAACATTCAAATTTCCCAAACCAGGTTTCATCCCAATTCAAAATCAAAAATCTCGAAATTCAAATCGAATCCTAACTCAGAGGAGAGGGATATACCTGAGATCTCCTGCTGTCGTCCTCTCCCTCTCTTTCCCTTCTTCCTCTTTCCTTTACTTTCGGTGGAACCCTAACCTCCCAGCCAAGGTCCCAATGGAGCTCGAGTAAGGCATTTATAGGTGGAGTAACAAGAGAGGAAAAGAGAGAGGGGTTCACGGCAGGGATCTCCACAGCACGAATCTCCTCAAGGGTCAAAGCTTCAACGCTTATCCACCTCTCTCGTGGATAAGAACAAGACGAGACAGCCAATAGGAGGTGATCGACTATGGCATATGGGATTGGCTAGCCACAGTTCATCCGCCCCAATTTCTCGAGAGAAGTTTCTCGTCGGAGAAGACGAGAGAAGAGAAAGAATCGGACGGAGCGAACAAAGAGAAGGAAAAAGGAGAGAGAAAGGAGATGATGCCACGGTTTTATAAAAAATTTACCCTTTTGATCCTTTGTGGCAGAAACTCTATGGCCAAGGGTGCTGCAACTCATATAGAGTTGTTTACTTAATTGTTTTCATTCAAATTCAATTAATCTGATATTAAATTTCATTATTAATTAAACTTTGATTTTGCTAGAATCATTTAAGTCATTTTTAGATACTACACAATTTAAAAGATTTCGATTTCGAGTGAGCTTTACTGTTACAATTTAATTAATCGTTTGAGATTATTAGTTTTAAAATTTTGTTTATCTTAATATTATTTTTGAAATTAACCTAATTGTTATAATTAAACTGGATCTGGTATTTCTACTATGTTACATTCAGTTTGTAAATTAAGATACATCTCACAGTCCATTGCATTAAGGAAAAAAATTAAGGTAATAAACCTTGGTTGGTATTAAGGGCAGTTTGGACATTTAGAAAAAAGATATGTTGCTCCAAGGAAAATATCGCTGCCCAAATCATTTTCTTCATGCAAGTATTAAACCATAATTAAATTGAATGTAATTACAACATGCAGGTGGTGTGTTGAACATTGTAAGAAGTCAGGTCTCGATAATTTCATATTTCTAGATCCAGAAATATGCTCGCACGGTAATATTCTAACGGATCAGAGTGGTGTTGAACTTTACTTGAGAAAGTGCTTCATGAAAGCCAAAAGACAGAGCGATTATCATGTTTTGCTGCATCATAACTGTTAGAATATTTTCAAATTTGACTTTAAGATTTAGAGTTTACAATTATTATTTATACTAACAAGGTTTAATGTCTAATTGCAGGAAACCATTATTTGATTATTATCTCCCAGGTCTCGACACACAAGATTTGGATCATCGATTCTCTCAATCCTAACAAAGTTGAATTGAAAAATATTGGGGCGTACAATATGTAAGTTTCACTTTAGCTCAACAAAATTGATTTTAATTAAGGCACAATAATTTCAAAATTGTTTCATATCATCTTATATGTTTAACTAAAGCACAATGATTCTAAAATGAAAATGATATCTCTCAATCCACTATTCATTGGTTCTTTGTTCCATGTAATTCTGGGTCGCCAAAAACAGAAAGAACAACAAGGAGATTAATCCTTTAAGCCACTGGTTTGGGCTCTCATTGTTTCTCTCCTTTGACAGATACTAGTTTTTAGCTATGCTGTACTGAAATTAGCAAGAATATGAATTGTCAAAAGGGACTACATGGTCATTAATTTTAAAAAATGATTTTTTAAAATTAAAAAATATAAAAAGTTAACCAGAAGGTCATATATTAGATTGATGTTGAACTTTACTTATATTTAATTTCTACTTTATTGTGTCGGGTTTCAATCGGGTCTGGGTTTTTTTGGAAGGAACATTGCTTCTGGAAATAATTAGCTTAATTATATGCCAATGTAATCAGTTTTTTTTATTTTGATAAACATGTAATCAGCTTGTCAGAAGAAAGGGCATTACATCCAAGCATACATTTTCTATTTATAAGGTGTCCAAATTGTTTATGAGTTGGTAGGTAGTTTTAGTACAAAGCAATAAAGTATATGATTACACCAGTTACCTACTCTACTCTCTATCCTACTTTACTGTCTAACCTACTCAAAAGTGAAAAGCGGAACAACTATTATTAAGTTAATAGCTCTTATCTGATCTCCTCTTATTAAGCTCTGCTCTCGGATACTGATCTGGTACTGCTGGTAATAGAAATGATTGTGTTAGTCTAACAGAAACCGTGGAATCATAGCTTCGCCCGTTCTCTTGTCCTAAACCAGTTCCCCTAACCTAATAAACTGACCTATTTAGATGTGTAAACTCAGTTCATGTTTGGTTTCTGAATTTTCATTGTTATTGGTACTTATTATAATTTCATGTTTTGTAAAATCTAGAACAGTGTACAATTGAGGTCGATTTGGGGATTTTTATTGCTGCTTTTCTCCATGAATAGTAGCAACTATATTAATTCTGAACAAAATAATTTGATTAAGCAGTTCCGATTGATAGCTCCTTAATGGCAACATGATTTAAATCTGGCCATTTTTGCACTTTTTAACGAATTCATTCTTTTTGGGCTTTTTTAATGTTAATTTTTATATGGTTTCACACGAGAAGATTCCTGAGAACTGTTGGTTGTTGCTATGAAATACATACTTTAATTTAAAAAGTGAAGCTCATACAGTGCACATTCACATATAATTTTCTTTGGTTAGATTTATGGCTTAAATCTTAAGTAATCGGTTGATGCATTAAAACGATATCAAGATCATATTTACAGTGGAGATTAATACCTTGAGACATGTCTTAGTACTTTACAGTGGGGTTATGAACCTTGGATTCTTCAGAGTAAGACCTGAAGCACATAAACAAACTCAATTACTATTTAGAAATGAATATTCCTTTATAAATAGACAAAATCTGGCAGGAGGTATTTAGGTATGCATCTTTGTGTTATTGTTCAAATTTTTCTGACTTTATATTATATTTGTTGCGGTGCTTTATTGAAACTTCAAAAGACTAAGTTCAATGTGGTGAAAGTACCGGTACACAACTTAATCGCTCTAATAGTTTCATGTAATTTGTCAATGTTTGGATTTATCATGAAAACTAAAAATTTCATTCTTACTTGTAGGGTCCAGATCAGCCAAACTCTGATGATTGTGGTTATTACACGATGACATCGATACGCAACATACTGAAATGGTACATGACTAGGGGGGAGTTGCCATCGGTATGGAATACTGTTTTAATTATGTTTGATAATTAGTTAATAGTTGGTTTGAATTAGTGGTATACTATAAGGACTGGTTTAAAGTATATGTCAAGGGAATTGCTTATGACAATAGCCTTTTTGCTAATGCAACATGACTTTGACTAAATTACCCCTCAATCGATCTGTTAATTAAGTCCTTGAAGAGTTCTACCACTTGATTGATGGGTATTTTAGTCCAAAATATGTTGCAATAGCAAACAACATGTTGCATTTGGCAATTCCCATATGTCAAGTGGTTGAATTGTTTATGCTTTATAGTCATCTATCTTTATAGTTGAAATGAATCCTGAAATCCAGAACCATCCCTATTTTTGGTGGGTGTTGTTGTTAAGCAGGGCTTAAACTAGGTTGGGGTCAGTGGTTAATGCATCTTATTAGGCAAAATGTCATGTATAAACTTGTTGGGGTTAGCGAAAAACCTACGGGCTGCTTACAGTTTCAAAAAATTTTAGAGTACTCCATTTGTATTCAAATATATGGAAATTTTAGAGTGAGTCTAACCAATTATAGAATATCTTTTCTCATAAAAGGTTACTTATAACTTGGTCATGATCAATCAATGTAGGTTTTGGAACCGCAAGGTGGATCATATATAGAAGAGGAGCTTAACCAAACTATAGAGTTGTTTTTTGAATTTCTAACTCCATTGATAATTAATGGTTATGATGATTAATAGTTGTACTTAGTTGGGAATTTCTAACTTTTGGATTAGAAGAATTTTAGTTGGGAATGCATGGCTAACTGTTGTCATAAGCAATTTTCATTTTAGTTGTACCTTTTGAATTTCTGAATGTGTATTGACTTAATGTGAATTTTTGTGAATTTATTTGCAATTTTCAATTTATTATGGCGATTTGATTTTACATATATTATGTGAATTTATGTCTATCAAATATGTGAAAACCCGTAAAATTGTAAAATAAAATTTAACTTTAAAATTGATAAATAATTTCTAAACTAAATGGAATTGATAAAAAATGAATAACTGACTTAAAATTCATAGAAAATTTTAAAAAATTATAATATAAGACAGTCAAAAAAATTGAAATTTAGATAATAATATTTAGAAAACTTCAAGCAAACAAATAAATAAAATTAACCAATAATCTGATATCAAGTTCACAAAATTTATATAGATTAAAACTTAATTTAAAAACTGTAGTCCACTGATCAATTAAATGAGTAGTCAAATTTCTATATTTCTGAGTCGTTCGATTTGAATTTCTAAAATCCGAATTTTCCTAACCGTTGGATCTGTGCCGTTTGTTTGTCCAATCAAATCCATGGAATTGATCAGATTTCTAAATTCCATTTCATTTCATTTGGTGTCCACCGTCCTTATCCCCTTCCTCTTAAAGCCTTCCTCGTGAACTCCGCTCTCGCTCGCCCTCACCTCAGCCGAGACCTCCCCCACTTCCCTCTCCGATCGCCTAAGGCCTAACCCATCTTCTCTTCCTCTCGTTCAAACCCACAACACCAGACCTCACCCCTCCTCTGACTCAACACCAAACGCACCTCACAGCTTCCCCTTTTCCCTCCGCCATTTCCCTCTCTCACCTCAGCTCCACTCACGGCCAATCACAGACCCCTCCTCTCTTTCCTCTTTCCGAAACCCTAGCCCCACCTACTGCCTCACACACACTCACTCCACTTTCTCTCTTCTTGTTTGGCGGCGACGGCGGTTGGCAGTGACGGCGGCAGCAGCTAGTAGCTGGTCGGAGGCAAGGAGACGACTCAGACGGCGGCTGAGGCAGGGCCAGGCTGAGCACCTCTCTCTCTTTCCTCTTTTTGCTTGTCATCTCGGTTTGGTAACCCACTTACCTTCTCTATCTTTTGCTTGTGCTGTGTGCTTGAGAGGCTTGCAAATATTGAATTGATTGAACTGTGTATTGATTGTGTGCTGAAATTCTTGCAACGCCTCTGACTTGAAATTGATTTGTGCTTTTGGCTTGTCTCAGTTTACTCTGTGAAATGCTTGTTGAATCTGTTCTGTGAGAGTTATGTTGAGGCATGCACTTGTGATTAATCTGTTGCTAGTCTATGATGGCTCACTAAGCCTTACTTGATCTGTTTTTGATGCATGCTTTAGGCTATAATCTGTGTTAAGAGGCGTTATTTACCTCTATTTGAGTCTGTTTATGTGTTGTGATGCTCTCGGCTTGGTTGTCAGGCTGGTACAGGCCTGCTACTTGGCTGTTCTTTCCCTTGATGCTTGTATATGTTTAACGAGGCCTAAAGGGGCTAGTACGAGCATGGTACCAGTTTGGTACGGCTCTGCTATGCTTCTGGTATGCGTGCATGTGCTGCCAGGGACCTCTTTGTGAACTTCTCTGGTTTCAGGGACTCATTAGTAAAAATCTTTGAACTGAATTTGGACTAAGTTATAAATAAAATTGTTATTAAGGGCTTAAATGAAATTCTAAGGTAAATAAAATAGATCTGAGGACTTGTTTGTAAAATGGTTGGATTGCGGGTCGGATCTGACAACGGTTTGGGTCGGATTCCATTTTGGTTGTGGGTTCGGATTTGATCCCCGAAACCCACTCACCCGCTGAACCCGATCCATTAGGCATCAGGTTGGGCCCCTTATTTCCCACCTGGGCCGTTACTTCTCTGGCCCGTTCGGCCTGCTGGGCTGTTCCTTTATATTTTCTGTGTGGGCTCTGTTTTGGGCCGAACTGAATTGTTAATTTATTCAATTGGACTTTAAACTTAAAATGGGACTGGGCCAGGTCCATAATAAAATCTGGATTAACACTTAAATAAATAAAGTAATTAAAAGAAATGATCAAATTAAAATGGGATTAATTATAAAATTAAATTGTGTTTAATTAAAATGGATTAAAACGTAAATTTAAAGATGGGAGATGATTACCATCAGTACAGTCATCCAAATGCGTATGATCCCATACACATTAAAACACCAACACGTTAAAATAACAATCATACTATTTATATTATCATTATGACAAACTAGTTAAAGATTATATTAACTTTAGTTAATAATAATTTTATTTCACTAGTACAACTATATTTGTTTTCAATATAATATTAATTATGACTACACTTAAAATTACGTAACTAAAAAGATAAAAATATCAAGACATTTTAAATTACTAAAATCCATTTGAAAGAAATTAGTTATAAAAATTAATAAAAGAATTTCATACTTGAGCAAAACACTATTAATAATATTACTAAACTAAAACACTTAATTATACTTATTACAATTCAACGTATAGAATAGACTGTAGGAACTCGTATAAAAACGTCTTCCTTCACAGTCACTTTTAAAGGAAACTCTGTCAAAATTTTACAAAATACTTCTCTAACTAAAATAATATATTTTAAAACAGAATCCCTTTCAGAAAACATTAAATACAACCCACTTAATAAAATTAGACTAATTTCCAATTGAGGGTTAATTAGAGAACGTTAGTGAGCGTTTCTTAGACTTTGTTTTCTAAAGTCTAGTCTTCTGTGTTTGGTCTGGTGACCAGCAGAGCTACTCAGACTTTGCAGAGGACGGTTTTGCTGACTTTGAGGGTGGTGTTGCTGAGCAGGACTTTGCTGACCCTCCAGCTGAGTAGCAGTTCTACACCCGACTTTCCAGGTGTGTGGAAACTTTAGATTCTCTTTAAACTCTAGATAAGAATTAGATCTTTAATATTATGTGTGCATGACATGAGAATAACATTAAGTAAACAGTTAAGAGCATTATCAAAAGATTAGCTGCATTAATAGGTTATGCATCTATAATAAAGTGTGTAATTAACTAAAAAGTGCTTAAAACAACACTTGCATTTGGTATGGATCAGGATAGTGAGACCGAGTGAAATAGGAACGCTTTGCTCGCGGTCAGGAGCTGCACCCAAGCTGAATGCCGGTGAGTTCAGGACGATTCTCTGATCATGAGCAACACGTCTCCGATTATCACTCAGCAGACCGACTTATAGACGGTTCTGCGGTCACTTAGTAGTTATTTATTATTGTTAGGATTTGTACGTATTCCCACTTGTCTCTATCGGATTCTTTGGGGTTGCTTGCCAGTATTAGACTTCCTCTCGATCTCCCTCTTCAGGAGCACGGTACCGCGACTCGCTGCCTACACCTCGACGGGGGTGCAGGGTTGGAGCTGGCCTTCGGGGCTCGTCGAGACTTCCTGCGGGACTCTGGTTAATCTAGGCAGAACCCATGACTTTATGGTTTATATGTGAGATGTGATTCTGGATTATGTTACACTGATATTTGACTACTGAGTGAGGGTGCTTGATTCTCGTATTATTATTATATTGGACTTTGTATATTAATATCCGTTTCTCCAGATACTTTTTCTGATTTCTGTTTGGCATGACATGTTTGGTATAGTATTAGCATGGTTACACTTAAGTCACACTTAGCTTCTGCATTAATTATAGGAATTTAAAAGTGTTAAGTATGGTTTAGTTCTAACTTTAGTTTAACCAGAATCTTTAGTTTACCCTGTTATTGCACTGAGTATTCGCGTACTCAGCCCACATGTTATTTGTGGAGCAGGTTCAGGTTTGATAGATTGTGAAGACGGTGTTTTATCTGAAGATCAAACCCAGCTGGACTAGTCACTTATCCCTTTATGTATTTTGTTTACATCTCAGGCTGAACAATTTTGATCTGTAAATTTGTGTAAATATTCTTTCAGCCATGTTTTGTATAAACAAACCAACTAATCCTCTTTGGTTATGTGACATTTATTTTTGTGATTGCTTGTGATGATATAACTGTACTTAGCCTTTCGTGTGCACAACTTAATGTGTACGCGTGGCGGGGGTTGTCCTCCCTGGAACGGATTTTGGTTCGGGGTGTGACAAAATATATGTGATTGGATGTGATTGGGTATAGCCACCGAAATGAAAAATAAAATATTATTATGTCTTCTACGGCGGTTTTTGTAGATATAGATTTAAGTTGTAAATAGATTTTTTTACAACATCTTTTACCAAAGAACAGCCGTAAAAAATAGTTTTTAACGGCTGCTAATTGTTAAAAGGCGCTGTGCAAAATAAATTTTCCAACGCGCGGCTTCTCAAAATCGCGCACAATTACGGCTGTTAATTATTCTCTTTTGCGGCACCCCCCATTTACAGCGCCCATCATCCGGCGTAAAAAATACCTTAATAACCGTCGTAAAAACGTTTTTCTGCCGTAGTGAACTGCTCTTTTGACAGGGCTATCTTTCCTTGCATGGCCTAGTGTTTGCCTCTAAATTCTGCTGCATACAACCATACAATAAACCAAAGCCAAAGATACAAAACATCTGCAATCAACCAAAACCGTCTTGACGCATCATCATGAAATGTGAAAGGAAAATGCAAAGTTTCCTAAAAAGGACAGTAATTCAATTATGGGAATGTCATATGGAGCCTTAGATATCCCTACGATTGATTACACTCAAGTCCCACATAACGAAGAATTTGTAGCAGTCACATTCCCTACAGCTACATGGGGAATCTTGCAAAATTTTATGTTGAAATGGCCTACTGACAGACACCAAAACCATAGAAATAAGACCATGCAATATACAAGCTAAAACCACATTTACAATAATACAAAATAGCCTTGAAAAACAGTCATGAAAGTATGAGAGGAAAATACAGAGATTCCTAAATAGTGGACGGTAATTTATGTTAGAGATATGTCATAGAAGCCAATATTATTAGGCTACTTCTATACTTTATGTTATTGATGATTTCAGATCATTTGTTCTTTGATTTATTCGTTGACAATTCATTCAGGTTGAGGATCTGAATTATAGATCACTGTTATTCATTTAGTAGTAAATGACAACGATAAATCTAAAAGTCCATAATCTTGATAATTAACAAAGGGCATTAATTATCAATAAGATTAGTATGCAAGTTAAGTGATGATTAAGTTCTATAAATCATATGTTAAGAGTGTTTGCCTCTAAATTCTGCTGCATAAAACAAAAATAAATAAAATCCGCAACCAAGGCCCGACCAACACAACCAACAGTCCAACAAAATAGCCTCGACAAATGGTCATAATGCATGAAAGGAAGATACCAAAATTCTTGAAAATGGACGGTAAACTAATTAATTACGGGGAATGCCGTTATGCGCCTGTGATATCCTTATAATTAATTACCGGAGTCCTAAAAATGGAAAATTTGTGGCAGTTAAATTCCTCGTATTTTTATGAGGAACCATGCAAAATTTCATGTCAAATTGACCTACGGGAGGGCACCAAACAATTTTTCTAGGAATAAAGCAGCTTAATTACCTTCAAAATTCAGTCAAATGGACACCTCCATTGCCAAAGCAAATGGAGATGAACCCCCACCAGAACTAAGTAAATCTCAGATGGGCCTCTAATGCAACATTAAAATCCGTTTTGGGCCGAGACTGAGGCCCATTTGAATTATGGTCAGGCCCAATTCGGCAAATAACCGCTATAAAAATCCTCATCAATCTGACGGCTCTAATAAATCCTCATCACATTATCCGAAATCAACGGACAGATCCTGATCTGAGGTTAAAACATTCCATGGATTTTTTTGATTGGTTGAAAGAAGAGTGGGTCCCACAATTTTAAAGAAAAAAAAAGAAGAAAGAGATGAATGAAACAGTACTTTCTGACGCAGCCTTGTACGCCGACGTGAAGAGGCGCTCTGCCGCCGTCCTGCGCCGCTTCAGCCCCGACTAGCTTCACCAATGGAAAGGTGATGATCTCACGATCTTGCCGACACCAAATTCAAAACTAAAATGAAATCAAGGAAAGGCAATTTGAGATGGTTCTGAGGTGAACAGTGCTGAATAGACACTCAAAATTGCATGGAATTAACACGAAATTGGTAAAGTACATTACCTGGGAAGCTCTCTGGAGGGTCTGAGAGGGGCTACGATGAATTGTTAGGTCTCAATTTCACAAGGAGCATGGAGCAGCGCCATCAGTTGTGATGTCAGAAGACGGAACATATGGGAAATGGCTAAAAGAAGGAAAAAATAAGCTGAATTGACCTTAGTTATCACCCCCTACACACAGCTTAATGGAGAAGCTTGGTTGAAAACATATAAGGGGGGGGAAGCATAAAGCTGAGGGATAATGAAATTGGAGCTCTCCAGTGCAAAGGACGCCGCAATAATGAAACTGGGAAAGCATGACCATTGCTTTTTCTTTATCTCTGACATCCATGGGCCTGAAGCTACGTTGGAGGAGTGCTCGTAGGTTGAACAGAAGCATGATGAGAGCAAGGCTTGGTAACCGTTGGATGGTTTGATGAGTCAGAAAAGAAAGGGATATAGTACCAAGGTGTTGTACCCTCCCATGATGTCGCTAAAGGCATATTATCGGTTGCAAAGGATGCAATGCCAAACGGCATGTATTATGTGCCCCCTTCCTGACACATAGTTGGTATTTTTAGCCATTGATCTAATACCACACTCACATCAGACGACTGTGGAACACTTGGGTAGTAAGCATCAAATGCAAATAGAATGAAACTGTGTCACAGGATGGAAAGGGAGAAGGACGAGTGTACTGAAACATATCAGTGCTATAACCACCCACTGTGTGACCCAATACCCAGTATGTATAAATGGAAGAGCAATTTGATGACCTCGTAATCACTTGAAGGTACTTAGGAGGGCAACAAGGCGAATACTACACTGAAAAGAGTGCCCCAGGCATTCAAGGTAAATAGTTAAAGGGCCAAAAAGACATGTATACCCCTAAAAAAAACTGATAGCAAGAAGCCACATCAGGAGGTGATACAATGTATGCCACATGAGACCCATGATGAGAAGGTCGAGTACCCCTGTGATAATTCAGAGGGAGTACATGGATATCACTTCCCCAGATGATAACACTCAAGAACAATCACAACCATTCATCAAACGCTGATTAAATGAGAATGTGCCACATATACACCAAGGAATTTGGCGCCAAAATAAGCACAACTTCTTCTGCAAGCACACCAACCTGTAAGAAGAAGTGAATCACATACATGCTACCCCCCCACATGCCAAGTGTCATGATGCTACTGGTGAGTAAAAAGGAGTAGTAAAAGAAGAGGTGAAGAAGAAATACAAGAGTGAGGCGGCAGCTCACTTTCACATCGTGTCCCTTCATCAAAGATCAAAGCTAGCAAGGAATGCCACGTGTCAAGAAGAGGAAGCCAAAACCCTAGAGGCCTTCCTCTATAAAAGAAGATGACCTCGATAGGAAAAGGGTCTAGAGAGAGAGGGATATTGTTAGAGAAGAAAGAGTTAGAGCTTAGAAAACTTAGTTATTCTCTGTGTTCTGAGCCAAAGCTTAGTTAAAAAAAAAACATTAGGAGAAGGTAATGAAAATATTACTGTATCTGTCATGTTTTCTTTGAAATGAAAGATTAAAACCTCTTTTGATGTTCTTTCTCTTCTTAAGCGACTGAAATTCAAAGTAAAAAAAAAGAGCTTACTTAGTTTGCTTGAAACTTCCTTACAGCTGTTCTTCTGATGTTTCCCTTGCTGAATCCAGATTAAACACTTCAACCAATGACTTGATTTACCCTCTCTCTGTATAGTTATTGCCTTTTTTTTATTGTTCTTTTACACTCCATGGTAAAGGAGTTCTTCTACTCCCTGGTAAAGGAGTTCTCCAACTACAAGGAGGCTACAATCAAGATGAAGTTACAAAATTGGCAGCATGGTGGTACCACTAAGGGTTTGGTTGTCAAGAACGCCGACCTGGTATCACCTTGTTGCCACGGCTTATGATGATCTTCAGTGGTTCTCACAAATAAAATCTTAAGGCATGCTATGGTTTGATTGTCAAGAACGTCGACCATAGCATGATAAAAAAAAAACTAATAACAAAAGACAACATGAATAAACAGCCAAGGAAATGATGAATCAAGAAAAAGTGTGTACAAGTATATATGTCTTGTTTTCAAAAAAAAAAAGGTGTAAAAATTCTTGAAGTTGTTTTGAAAAAAAAAGTAAACATAAAGTAAGAGTGATTTCTTTTTAAAATAAAAAAAAATGCAGAAATGCTGTTAAAAAGGGGGGGTGTCATGCTTAGGTTCTGCTAGGATTTAAGCAAAAGACTTCTCATAATTTCTCAAATAGTCTTCCTTTAAAGATTAAGGGTCTATCTGTCAAAACAAGATAGTAGTGAGTTTCTTTCAGAGTGATTATGTATTCACTCATAGATGATAAAATGTAAAAAAAAAAACTATTTTACATAAAAGCAGGGGGTAGAAACAAACCTGAAGTTGTTCTTCTAAAAAAAAAGAACAATAATAAATAAAATAAACTATATAAATAAAAAAAAAACCTTAACTTGGCTTGCCTCAGCTAAAAGCATGTTTTAAATCAAAGAAATATAGGAATGCTGTCAAAAAGAGACATTTGGGTTTAGACTATGTCGAATTTCAAATAAAAAGTATGACAAAATGAGGTTATCAAAGTTAACTCAAAAACAAAATGAAATAAAAACTGTAACCTTAAGGGCATGTTCCCAAAGTCACAAAAAAAAGCGATGAGATAGTTTTTTTTTTTTTTTTAAAAAAAACACATGATAGTTAAGCACAATACCAAGTCAAACTTGTTTCAAAAAAAAAAAGAAAAGGAAGGAAAGTAGATCCTGAAAATCTGCTTCTAAAGTTACATAAATGATGAAATATTGGAAGAGAAGAGGTAAACATAACTAAAACCAAATGGTTCAGTTCTCTCTAAAAAGGGGGTAAATAAAAAAAAGAGTAAAAATTAAAGCAAGTGGCCAGAGTATGAAATCTAGAGTAGACTCGGTTCTTGAAATAAAAAAAAACTTGAATGATAATCTCAGAAGATACAATTAGATCATGAAACTCAAATAGTAAAGTTGGTACATCATATCTGCTTGGATGCCTGAAGATTGGTAAGGAGATTAGGTCTCGAGCCTGTATGCTTTGAACCAGAACCTGATTGACCACTATGATTGCTTGATAAGTTAATTGACTGCTCGCAGCACACCCAAAGCATTTGGCATACCCCAATTAAACTCAAAAATTAGTAAGTCGGAATTGTGAAAACCCCACACCAAACTAAATTAATGCATGACCTCAGAATCGACAAAGTAGAGACTGTTACCTGTTCAATTGGAGTCATCGTTTGCCTTGTGGAGACGTTCTGACAACAACCAGGCCGTCCGCCATGGCTAAGTGCCGATCACAACTTCCAATTTGCCATTTCACCTCTGTGGCAACTAAGGAAAAGGGGGAAACAGGATCTTCGACGACGAGTGAGTCAAATCAAATTGGAGGCATAAATCAGATGAGGAAAGACCTAAGAAGCCGATGCCTTTTCCCCTTGCGAAAGTCGTGTACTCAAGCCCTGAGATCTCGGCGGGCCGTTGAAGAGTTGACGAGTCAAACCCTCGTCGAAGGGGATGAAGCAGATGAACCGGGAGCACCTCAAACCGACTCGCAAATAGTGGGGCCCATGAATCAGATACAGATTGAACTCATGCCCATGAGTCTAGGCGTGGACCATATGACTCACTCGCCTCAGACCAGTCTCTTTGCTGATCCTCTGTGGCGTGTAGCATGCAGCAATCCCCTGACAAACGAGTAGCAAAACAACAAAATGGCGACCAAACAGAAATTTCTGTGAAGCAGAAAACTTCAAAAATGCATTAAAAATAGTTAGATTATCAGAAAAAATTCTCATAAAATACCAAAATGTCAAGAAAAATATGAGAAATATTTTGATGTGCCATACTATGATGAAACACTAAAGTATAAATTTTTTTTTAAAAAAATTAAAAGGTTTAAGGGATGACCATAAATAAAAAAATAATAATAATAATAATAATAATAAATTTACATTTATATGGTTAAATAAAAAAAGGAAAATCATTTTTAACATTCCATGTTCTGGACAGCAGGTACATTTGAACAGCTTATGTTTCGGACAGCAGGTATATTTGAACATTTTATGTTCTGGACAGCATGTACACCTGACATTCCTTGTTCTGAACAACAGGCACAGTCGAGTACTAAAATCTGCAAACAATAAAATGAAGTAATAAAAAAAACACATTACCTAGAAAGGTCAAAAATAGAAATTTAAAAGTACAAATTTAAATGTCCAAACCCAAAAGTCCAACCAAAGGTTGAAAGCCTGAAACTCAAAAATCACGACCGAAAAGTCCAACCTAAAGTCTAGAATGCTAAAGTTCAAAAGCTCAAACCAAGTTCAAACCTCGAATCAATATCTGAAAAGAAAAGAGAAAAACCAAAGCTCAAAAGCTAAACTCAAAAGTCAATATCCAAAAGTACTAGCTCAAAATGCAAGACTTAAAGGTCGAACTCAAAAGTATAAAAATGACACCAAGTCTAAAAGTGACACAAAGTCAAAATGACACAAAGTCTAAAAGTGACATCAAGTCAAAAATTCTAAAAGTGACACGAAGTCAAAATGACACAAAGTCTAAAAGTGACCCAAAAGACACAAAATCAAAGGTGACACAAAGTCTTAAAAGTCAAAGGTTCGTCCCTTCAAGACTGCATAGCGCTTCGTTTTGAAGGAGACACCCTCCTGATATTCAGATTCAGATAAAGAAAAAGTCAATTCTGAATTATCATTCAAGCTCCTGTCAAGAGAAGACATAGCGTATCTGTACTCGAGACTTGAACGAAATCCCAAAATCTCAAAAGCCCCAGACGATTGAGGATTGATCTAGGATACTAAATTTCCTATTATCAAACTCAAAAATCTCTCTAACGGTACTAAGCCTAACACAACAAAGTAAAAGCAACCTAAATGTCTTAAAATATGAAATTAATGAATTAAATTGCACCATTCATGTTTACATGGCTCCGTTAAGATGACTGCCCTTCTAATTTGTTTTCACCTTGAAACTCTTTACCAAGACGCAATCCTTTTATTAAAACGGACTTCATCCACTTACTACATTTAAACTTTGATCATCCCGATCTAGAGGTGCTCCTGGCTCAGTTCGTAACTAAGTCCGGAGGTAATTAACAGTAGGGGCTTGCGCCTACTGGAAAAAAGGACCCGCGACAAACAATCAACTCTCGAGGTACTTAGAATCGCATTAGTGCCCTTCGCTCGTTTGGAATGGGCAGTAACGACGGGTCTCAAGATGCTCGAGGGGTATCTGATCCGCATTTTCTTCGCCCCATAGAGGACTATCTGATCTTTCGTGGTTGGACTGAAAAAGTGCGAGACAAAGAGTAACCAACTTAATTGCATATTTGTATGTTATAGAACATAGTACAGGACTGGACCCCACGATATAAATATATGGATTGTGTTACGAGTTATTATTTATTTCATTTTGATTTTGGTTCTAAGTTTGAGATGATTATCTTTTCCACATGAGGATAGGTTCTATAAATCATGTCTACCGCTGATTTCTGATAAAGGCTGCTATACGGACTTGATTTAAGTTCTCTTGAATTGTGCGGGGAAAAGTTAATTATCAAGAAAATCGTATGTCCCTCATTAATTCACTTAGTGAGTGACGATATTTGTTTGGGCCCCTTGATGGAGATAGATTGTTTGCTAGCAACTGATACAATTATCTCTAGATCAAGAAACATATAATCTGCAAGAATGACACGTTCCTATCTTGGATTATACGATGATATCGTGTGACATAAGAATCAAAATAGAGAAACACAATTGTTCTTTTATGTAGGATTGAAATATTGTAGCAATACACTATTTATGCGAATTGGGAATCATAACGTGTTGCTAGATACCGCTTATGATTATTGAAATTAAATAGCGATTTAATTCCATGTCCAACGTAGCATGAATCCTCAAAGGGTCACACATAATAAGGTCTTTAACCACACTTGCATTAATTGTTTGTTTGCAACAATTGGTTTTGCAAAATATGATAAGTTGATTAATTAATCGTATACCGTTATGGACCGTTATGATTAATTAAGTCAAATAGATCATATCGAAATAATTTATTGCATTGACTAATTCCATATTAATTATTAAATAGTTAATAATTAATTATAATTAACACATCTAATTATTTGAGCTAATTGGGCCTTTAAATTAATTAGTTAATTTAATGTCCAATAGAAGGTGCAATTAAATGGAAGAGTAATGGGCTCAACTAGAGTTGAGGCCTAGCCCACAATAGGGGTAGGTAGGTTTGGCACCATAGGGGAAATTTTGTCCATCAAAATTTGGATGAGAGCTAGGTTATGTGGTCTATATAAAGGGGTGTTCTTTGGGAGAAAACCCTAGCCACCTTGTGAACCTCTCTCTCCCCTCTTTCCTTAGCCAAACCACACACAAAGGAAGAGAAAAATTTCAGAATTTTTCTCCCTTTTTTTCTCTCTTGTATCCACCATCTAGCTCATGTGTTAAGCAAGCTTTCCACACAAATTAATTGGAAGAATTAACTAGAAGAGGGAAAGCTTAGGAATTAGTCTCGTTTCTCCTAATTACTAGCATAATTAGTTGAGAACGTGGTTAATTCCTTAGTGGACTCGAGGCGTTCGACTTGGAGGTGCTTGGAGAGTTCACCATCGACATCAAAGCCCGTGGAACGAGCCTCTTGGTTGCTATAACTGTGTTTCGTGCACTTGTAAGATATTTGTCTTTTTTTATTCTCCCAGATGGTTTAAGATCTCTTCTTGAAATTTTTATTGGTAATTACAAGTATGATAAGGAGCTTAAGTAATTTATTTCATAATTTTTGGAGACCTAAAACTATTGATTTTGTTGGATTCCGTTAGTTACGTTTTTTGGTAAATTATTGTTTTTCTAATTATTCAAACTAGTTGAAAACAATTAGAATACTCCTTGTTTGATCTTCTTTCTGTTATGGGATATTGAATGAACTTTCTAAATGAATTTAAAGAAGTTTTGTTGTTTAAAATTGAGAATTTGTACACGAAATTTGCTTATGGCAAACACTACGCAAAGATGCTTGAAAATCGTTAATTGGAAACAAAGTGCTTGTATGTGCTAACTTTGTTTTGTAGGTGGAAAAAGTGGGTTTAGTATGGCTCATGACTCAATGCCTTGTGGTTGTAAATTGAATGCATGTGTGAATGTTTGTAATACGGCATTTGGTGCCATTAATTAATTAATTTGTTGATTAATTTTTTATGTAACTTGTGTGGCTTGCATGCCCCTAAGGCTAGGATGGGAATAGGATAATTTCACATGTATTGCATTCCTTTATTTTTTATATAGAATTTAGATCCTTATAGAATTTAGTGGGAGAGACAAGGATTAGATTAGCTTTGCTTCATGGATGATGTGGCAAAACTAATGCAAACAGGAGCCATACAAACCCACAACAATGAATGAGATGCTTGTATGATTGCTTGTGATAGGATAGGTATGGGTGTATGCTTACACGACCACCAAACAAGTGTCATATGGTTATTTGTCCCAAATAAAAAGGATTAAGTTAAAACAAAATCACTCTCCTTCTTTCCCCTTCTACGTGGTATGATCGTTCATTGATGTATTCTCGCCGACGCGGGACATCATGTTCCATCATCCGTGTCAGGGTGTAAATCAGATTTACTAGGAGAAAATAGAAAGAAGTAACTTAACAATGAATTCAAATCGGATTGTTCATTGGAGTGAAGTTCGTTAATCGAACCAAGAGTCATAAGAACGTATGATTGGTTGGAGAACCTATTCCATATTGGTTAGTGTAATGTTGTGCCAACGCCGTCATTGCATTAACAAATAGTGAGAATCTTGGAAATTCACTACATTTAGGGACATAATTTAATGTAGTGGAAGTTTTACTTAGTTAAAACAAATCTTAAAGTATAAACTAATTGACCTTAAAACTTATGTATTGTTGTAGATATCTTCCTCATCTTTTACGCTACGTTCTCTACATTGAGTCACATAAGAGATAGCACACATGTTAGTGCCTGATTGGCTCGACATTGTACCGTTAAAAAGGAAAACAAGAAAAAAGGAGGAGGAAAATGAAAATTACCTATTTGAGGTAATAGTTTGAGCAAAGATAGAAAACTGGCATCACTCCATCCATTTTTGGCTTGAAGATTGAACAGTTTGAAAACAATATTAAGTTTTGACAATTCAGAACCATGATATAAAGCTATTTTATCTTTTTTCACGTAACATACCAAAAATTTCAACATTATCAACAAAATTTTCATCCACATCGTTCACAATTTCATCTAAATCAACATTCAATTCTGAGTTATCTATATTTCTGTCATCATCTACATTCTCATCATCAAATACATTGATATCATCAATTTCATCATCCAATAATACATTTTCTTCCTCATACATAGAATCCAATACATTTGTACTAGTACTAGTTCTACAAAAATCCTCCCATTCTCTCCATGGAGTGTCCACCGAGTATAATCCGATTGAAATCCATTTATAATCAAATTAGCTTTCATTTCTTCAAAATTAGACCACTTCAACAAATTCTAGCAAGCATGACAAGTACAATACATTTTATCATCTTCCTTCCTTTTCAAATTCTCTTTAGCACAAACCATAAATTCTTCAAGTCCTCTAAAAAATGTAGAGGAGCATCGATTACTTGAGTACATCCACGTCCGATCCATCTGAACAATTAAATTTACGGAAATTATTAAAATTTCGGGCCAATTTGTCCTATTAGGTTTTCGGGCCGGTCACCATCAAAGATCACTCTTTGGATACTCTGTCTCATTAGTGAGCGTACGTTAGATGCAATGTGTTGTCTGAGAAAAATTCGGCAGCATTTTCCCTTATGTTCCTTGAATACGCCAATACATGATTGCTCTTGCGTACGTATCCGTGGGAACATAAGGAGAAATGTCGCCGATTTTTTCTCAGACAACACATTGCATCTAATGTACAACTCGTTGTCCTAAATGAGACAGATCGTATCCAAAGAGCAGTACTCCCGACCGGGAGTACTATCCGAGATTAATCCCTAATGGATTAATCTCGGACGGGCAATGATCTAAATTCAGTTGTGTTCCAGTATTTTGGTCTTATATGACAATACAAAATTCAAGCATATATATGCAAATTCTTAACGAAATGCAAATAATTAAAAAAAAGAAGTTTATGAAAATATACCTTCAACCGTGTGACTACCGATCCATTGAATCATACGACTTGTCCGGCCGATATAAGATCTTCTCCTATTCAATGAGATCTTCAAATATATAAAAAAATATAAAATAACCACAAGTTAATGAAAAAACCGAAATAAATAAGGAAAAAATGTAAAAATAAGAAATATCGTTCAATTTTTTTACCTTTAATCTGCTCTCCTTCTAGTTCTCTTACTAATTTTTATTTTTTCAGAATTTTTTAAATTTTTTTGCTATTTTTTGGAGTTAAATTGGACACCACAATTCGCAATAAATAAAAAGAAGAGAAAAGAGAAGTGCGACTGTGAGTTTGTTGAGACATTAATGAGGGAGGAAGAAGACCTAAATACATAACCTTTCTATAACGGTTATTAATCAATAACCGTTACAGCATCATAAAAAAAAGGTTTGCATTTCTGTAATGGTTATTAGGAAATAAACGTTACAGATTTAGAAGATTATTAATATTATTATTATTTTATCTTTTCTGTAACAGTTGTTGTATAATAGCCGTTATAGAATATAACAAATCTGTAACGGTTATTATCTAACAACCGTTACAGAAGGTTAACACATTTTTTTTCCATCATCCTTGACGGAAATGTTATTATGATTTTTTTATAATAAGCGTTAAAGATTCATGGCGCCAATTTTTCCGCCTTATGCCTCACTATTCTGTAACGGTTATTTCAAAAACCGTTACAGAAGTGCCGTTACAGAAGGTCCTTTTTTCCGTAGTGAATATATGTTTCGTTAAAAAAAAATAGATTTGTAAAAAATTGTCTATACATTTGGATGGACATTGCTGCTAGTGCTAACAAAGAATTCTTGCAGTTGCACTGGCATGACCTTGATTTTATGCTTATTGCTCTTTCCTATTTTTTCTTTTTTTTTTTACATAATGAGATGTGTTATATATTCTTCTATTCTTATTGACCTATGTAGGGAAAACGCTGCAACTTTGCTTCAATTTTCGTATATTTTGTAGTAGAAATTTAGCTGTGATTCTCAATTCTTGAGGAATTAGAATTTTCGGTTATTCGATGCAAGGTCCAATTCTTTATGGAAGAAGCAATTTGTCCATTTCTAACTTATATTGTTGATGTACTAGAACTAAAGAAACTAGCTAGCTCCTAGTATAAATTAAAATTGTATAGTTCAATCCGTAGAAAATAGTTTGACAAGTGAGCTTTTATTTAATTATAATTTTTAAGTTCATTAATGTGGAACGAATTTCTTTTAAAACTGCTTTAAACATATGATATATTTTATGTTGCTTATTTTGAATAAACAACCATGTAATTAAGAATGTCGGATGTTTGAAATTCGATTGGAGATTATTTCATAGATATTTAAATTTAAAAGTAAGTTTTGAAGTTTGATCTCTAACAATTAAGATATTTATATTAATTAAATATTTTTAAGTTAAAATTAAATTTTAAAATGTTACATTTCTCTCCTCCAAAATAAACATTCATTCCTCTGAATGAAAAACATTCTTGTGATCACAAAATACTATTCTTTTGCTACGTCACCCAAATTTTAAATTACTATTAACTCCTATTGATTAAACTTTTAATAAGTTCTTTCTTTATTCTAATTCGTTAAAATTCTATTAACTTTTATGGAGTATTCCTTTTGTGCATGAGGATTAGGCAGTGCTACCAGAGAAGCGAAAGGTGGAGGGGGACTTCCAGCAACACAAAAGAGAGACGAAAACAGGATAAAAACGAAAATAAGAAGGGGTCACAAAAATTAGAAAACAAAATAATGCACTGCCAAATTTTTGTCTGTGTGAATCGGGTCAGTTTTATGAGCAATAATACTCGGCACACAATTAGTTATAGAATATCACATTAGAGAAATCGAAAAAAATGCTATTTCACAATGTTTGAAAATGTCGAGCTACATTTACACTCAAGAGATAATTAGATTTAGTACAAAAAGTTATTAATTTGAAAAATGACACTGTTAACTTGGTAATTAGATTTATGCCACTATAAAAAGGTTTAAAATTAGATTTATGCCATTCTTATTTTCTAAAAATATAATATTTTCCAAAAATGCAATTCTGCAATTTTGTCATTATTTCAAAAATTCCTACGCTTGCCCTACAGCGCCGTCCATCTTTTGCTTCATGACAATAATGTACTTCCTATTTTAAAATCTACATTGATTTATTTAAATTTTGTTACCATTTTGTTCCGATTCTTATACTTCAAATAATTAGGAGACATATGCATAATAGTCAAAATTTTTATTTATTTCAAATAAAAATATAATAAAATTCCTTAATAACGCATGAATGTGTGAAATTTAATTTTTAGCGTAATTATTTGATTTATGTCATTTGGTGACAAATTTAAGATATATCATTGTAAAATTGTAAAAGTTTTATTTTTATACATTATTTTATTGCACTTGTGGCATAAAATTTAATTTTATTAATTTGTAATGGAATAAAACTAATTTATTATTTAGTAAGGATATTTTTGGAATTTCAAATTTTTATAGTGACATATTTAAAAGGGTAAAATTGTCATATCAATTGACCGATGACATAATACTAATATTTACAATTTTGTAATGGCATAAACATAAGTTATCGTTTAGTGATGGCATTTTGTTAATTTCAATTTTCGTAGTGACATAAAACTAATTAACCCTTAACTAAATGATACCTACGCCCACACATCTTTATTTATAATTTGATTTAAAGATTTCCATTTGAAGCTAAAACCTTGGACTTTTGATCTTACGCGAGAAATATCTAGTTTTAAATAAAATCTAGTTTCTACCTAACTAGTCGCAAGCATCCGACTAAAGTTGGATATAGCTGGATATTGAATCCACAAAAATGGTAGAATGAATGCTAAACTAGTTCTAATTTCGCGCGTTGCTCGATTCATTTCTATCCTAATATGTGATGAAACAATTTCCTAATGAGTGTAGATATGCTGTGGAAATTTTTACAAACAGACGTGCAATACTTAGGATCATTATTAAAATAAAATGGAGTCGACAACCTTGTAATTAGCTAATTGCGAACAGACATGCAATATTTAGGATCATTTGTAGAATAAGAATTTTAATGCTAGGTCCTCAAAACCTGTCATCCCAACAAAAAAAAATAAGAATCTTATATGAACGAAGAAAATAAAATTTAAATGGAAATAAAGAAATTTCAAGATAAATATTACTTTCAACCCAGTGCATACAGAGAAATACGAAATAGCAAATTATTCTTCCAAATCAACCCGGTTATCCACTTTGCATCACCATCTCATTCTTGCTATAATACATATCTATCCTACCAGTATCCATTTGACTCTACCATATGCAAACTTTACCTGAAAAAAGAGAATATATACCAATATGAAAGCATAACAAAAAACAAAACAACAAAGGCACTACATAAATAGTAAGGAAGAGCGGCATTGACCAGAAACAACAGAAAAAGAAGAGACCTTAATCATATATAAGAAAACAGTTTGAGTAGCAAACAGTTGCATTAAAAGCAATATTTTTTTTCCTTAATCATAATTTTACAAATAAATAATTACATCCTCTCATTCTGAACGAAGATTTAAGAAAAATCCACTCTTACAATCTAACCTGAACGTTGCATTCCTCTCCTCAGTTCCATAATTAAAGAATAATACTTGATACATAATCAAAGAATAAATGAAGTCACTTTCCCTAGCTTAATTGCTCTCTTTCTCTGTACAATTTTGTAATAAAGGACATAAGGGAAGAAAAATGAAATTAATTTTATATGTATGCTTGGAAAGGACAGTATTATATCAACAACATCACAGTGAGAAAGAGAGAATAATGTCAATTAGGTCTGATCCAACGATCATAAGCCTAGATAACTTCATGTGTCAACTAAATTTCCAACAACTGGAAGCAAGGCTTGATTACTGTAGCTATTTGGATTGAAGTATAATTTTATGTTGTTATTACAGAGAGATTAATAGGTTTATACAGCATCAAAGAAGTTATCATGTATAAATTAAAGCTCCAGGGTGTTTCAATGATAGAAAATGGCAGAGATGAAGCATGTAAGAAATCAGTTCTACTGCACCTTCCCTATTTCTTAGCAGTAGGTGCAGAAATTAAATATCACACTTCTTTACCGTGCATAATAATAGGCAAAGGGCAATTAGTAGATAACATTTAATTTTTAAATGTAAACATAAAAAAAGTTGAACAGGAGAAAAATCAAAAGGCAATTGGAAACCATGGTTGTTACTTATTTAAGATATATACCAGCTAGATGTAGTGATAAATTAATGAAAATTGAGAAACTATTTATTCTGCCTCTTTGTATCTACCTCATTTGAATAGTAAGAAATTAATTGCTTTGGCCATCTACCTACACCAACGCCACTTGATTATGTTTGGCATGTATAAAATTTTCCACGGTGATAAAAGACACATTAGAGTACCTCGGATGCTTTTTAGATAGATCTAGCAAAGCAGCCATACGGCACTTTATATATAAAAAAAATTGTTACTTAGATTATATGTGTTACCCTTATTCAGGATAAGCCTTAAAATCCAATTGAAAGAAATAGTAAAACACACATGGTGTAATAATTTAAATTGATTCATTTGTTTTTTCTTTTGAATAAGGAAAGATCATGGCCATCTGATCCATTATAAAACAAAAATGATGATTTCTTGACTCCATTTTAATCGCCAAATCAGATATCAAAGACAACCAACTAATCCAAAACCTACCTTTGGCTTTTACTAATTAAATTCATTGAAATAATAATTACGACACAATGAACAAAGAACAAAGTAAGAATAACACAAATGTGACGAAAATGCATTCATACCTTGCTAAGCTCATATAGTGCTCCTGATCTACAAATAACCATCAATTAAATGTAAACACATCAATTTTAAAAACATGATGTAACTATTATTGTATAATGTATCACATAAATCTATAGATTAGGAGATGACCCGAAGTTACAGCCAAAGACAAACACTGAAAAATGATTTGCATAAACAAATATAACAATTAATCAAAGAAGAATTTTATATAAATAGAATCCTCGACACACAAATAAACTTACAGACCGAATTTTCATGCTTGGCGTTGAACTCCACTACCATACCAGCACAATAGATGGGTGTACCTGATGAAAGCATTGAAAAAGAGGAGCATACAACAAACAGAAAGAACAATCGCAAAAACAACAATGAATAATAGCCAAGAGAATCCAAGGCAAAATGGAAAAGAAGCATACAAACATACAAAAAAATATAAGAACGATCATAAGGACACAGCAAGTACAAGAAGAAAAACTCCCACAAATAGATCATATGATACCGATAAAGCTGCAAGTGGTAAAATGCAAACCATCCATTGTTATTCTTAACAACTCAATATGCCAGTGGTAAAATCTATTTTAAATGCAAAAGTAAAATAGTCCTTTCTGTTGACAGTCAACAGACCATGTTGTCATTAGATACATTCTTTCGGTCTAATCTCATCAAAGATATTGATTTATACAGAGGAAATAATTATACAACTCTATGTTTATACTGGCATCCTTAAGAAAGATTAGACAATATTTTCCATAGAATATAGCGATAAAAGAGGGCAATACAGACAAACCTTGACTGAAATTTTATGGTAAATAACCAATAGCACTGCAAGCACCAAATTAAGGAAGTGCAGAATAAGAAAGATGGACTAATAAAAGAGTTTGGCAACTATCACTGGTACTTTAATACATAGGCAGAGTACAAAAAAAAAAATCAATTTAATAATTAAATAAGAAGGAAATTGCTGAATAAATAAATAAAACAATATTCTATTAATGAAACGACAAACAATAATTTAACTGAAAAAATTTAAGAAATATTGATGTTAAAGAAATAAAGTGCCCAAAGTTTTGAAACTCTTCAATGTTGAAAACTCTAAAAATTAGTACACAACCATGACAGAAAGGCTCTCAATGACAACAGAAACTCTGAAAATAAAATTTATACTTCATTTTTCCCAGTGATTGAATCAATATAATATATATTAAAAGGCAAACTAACAATCTTATACCTTAAACAGAAATGAGTGCTAATTTGGCTTGTTGCAGTATCTCATCTAACAAAATGTTAAAATATTATAAATCAAAACATGCAATTAGAAATAATAGGAAAATAAATTATAACTGTATATATTTGACAAATTCTTGGTAAAGAACCTCTAAATCAACAACCATTTCTTCAATTTTTTTTTTAGAAAAAAAAATACCGTCAGAGGCCACCTGTTTTGTTTAACGAAAAAAAAATTTGTTAAGTAAATTACCAACAACAACTCTTTATGTAGTGTATCTTTTTAGTACTGCCAACTTTGTCTACATATGGAGTGAGAAAAAGTTAATGGCAAAGCAATATAGAAAACTTTCGACAAAATATACAGTATCTAATTAGGTTCAACCATATGATTTGTTGTTAACCAAAAGGTAATGGGTCAACCTTGTTTAATCTTTGGCCTAACTAATATAAGGTAATGGAAATTCAATATTTAATCATATGATCTGTTGTTGAACCCAAAAAAAACATGCACCTATACAGTATTTTGAGGGTGAACCTGGTTCAACACACTTATGATCTACTCACATGAGCCATTGCATCAACACAACCCTGAACTAACATTCAGTCAAAGCAATAATAAATTGAATAAAAAACATGCAATCTAGAAAAACCTAAGAACCCAAGAGGGAACATGGTCTGACACCCATGGCCTGTAATGCATGTTCATGTGAGGTGCTGCATTAGGACCAGCTTGAGCTAACATTCATATTGAAGTTTTTAATTGCAAAAAGAGCTAACATTCAAGATGATATTTTTTTAACAGTAAAAAGCAAGACTTGATATGTTTTGATCAACTGCAAAAGAACACAGCTGATACGCTAGATCAGCAGTTGAGTACATCAAACATTTGTAGAAGCAAGTCAAGGTAAAAAATCAAGTGAAAAATTTATTTATAGATGACTACATGACACGAATTAAAGCAAGTCAGACCAACTTGCTAGAATCACAAAAATCAAGTTAATCTTTAATCTGCAATTTTCTAAATTTCCTCAAAATCAAGTCAATCTCCACTCCTCTCTTTTACTCAACTGCACAGAAATCAATACCTGCTTAGGATAGATGAACCCTTGATACCGATACTCCTCGTGTGAAAAAGGAGGCGAAAGCTACCTGAAGGACTGTTGCAGAACGCCATGGAAGTAATTCTCGATCTCAGTTCCAGCTTGCCGAGTCGACCTTCAATCAAGTCTAGCACAAATAGCACCTCAATAGGAGCGGGAGAACGCTGGAAAAGTAATTGGAGGAGTAGCGAAATTGTTCATAAATTGTTTCAATTGATTGTTAAAAACCAAATTGCAAAACTGATTGTTTAAATCGGAGAAAATAAAAAGGACATACATGAGTACCATGGTTGTTGCTAGAGATTAAGAAACTCTTGAGGCCTCCATCCCTGATAAAGATGGATACGGAGAGGAGGCAGATGAGATGATAGCAGTAAGGACTCTGGATGGCTATTGGGTTGGATTTCGCAAAGGGCGAAAATCCGAGCTCGACTGATAGAGGAAGATGCGATCTATTCATCTGCACAATCGGCGCCGAGAGAGGAGAACAGATTTGGCAATGAAAAGGACCAGCCGTGCTTCCTTTTTTGCGCTAAGAATTAGAAATGATGGGCACGGAGAATGGTTCAAAACATCAGCCGATTCCGATTCGAATCGGCCGAATCGGATCGGAATCGGCAGAGACCGAGCCGATTTTACGTGGTTTGGAACGGAATCGGATGAGACTGTAAAAAATTGCCATTAATGTGGTGTTTATCAACGGAGGAGGAGCAAGGACTTTCGGGAACTGCATCGGAGGTGGCTAGGGGCGAGGAAGAGGCGTAGGAGGCCGGTGGAACAGGTTAGAAGGACGACGGCGCTCTCTGTTGGGGGGGATCGCCCACTGCACAGAGATCTGTGCAAGGCAGGGCCGCAAGGGACACGGGAAAAGATCAGTGGAGAAGAAAGGTCCAACTGGAACTGTCCAGTTCATGTATATTTTAAGAAGGCAAAATTGGGCTCATACCCCTCAAATCATTCTTAATTAGATATTTATCCCTCGAATCTTTGAAATTGGCCTCATATCCCTCAATTCATGATAGAACTAGATACATACCCTCCTCAACAATTTTAATTAATTTCTAAATGTGAAAATCTGATTTTTATATTTTATGACGAAATTGCCCGTGTCCATACTCTCCCCTATTAGCCGACCTTTCATCTTCTCGCTAATTTTTATCACCTGTCTCAAATATACCTTTTCCATTCTAAATTTTTCTTATTTAGAAGATCGCTAAAAATATATGATTTTTCCATTCTAAATCATAGGCGCATTTTTTATAAAATTTCCTTCATGTTGGCTACATGTTGTTGCACTTGTATTGATTTTAATGGATGTGTCAGCGATATTACACTTGTAAAGCAAATCAATTGAAAAAGCAATATGTATAACAAAATTATGATCGATGAAACCAAGCAATACCCAGCCAAGATCGCTGGGCTTAAAAAAATAATTATATCTTTTGTATCTCTACATAAATTTAGCGGGAAGACGAAAGGTTTGGAAAAAAGTTTGGGTAAGGACAATTCCGTCATAAAATATAAAAATCAGATTTTACATTTAGAAATTAATTAAAATTGCTGAGGAGGGTATATATCTAGTTCTATCATGAATTGAGGGGTATGAGGCTAATTTCAAAGATTTGAGGGGTAAATATCTAATTAAGGAAGATTTGAAGGGTATGGACCCAATTTTGCCTTTTAAGAATTGGACGGTCCAGATTATTCTAAAATGAAAATAAATTTAAACAAAACATGGTTGTTCAAAACAAAGATCCAAAGGCACAAAAAAAAATTAAAATTTTTTATTCTACTATTCTAGCTGATATATTAAGGTGTTTTAGTGAGATTTTTCTTATCAAAATTTTTTTTATAAAAATATTTTACTAATCATGAAATTTGTTTTAATTATTTTTAACATTTTATTTTCTGAAAAATCTGACATACAAAAATGGCTTCCTAAATTATATAATTTTTATATTTTAATTGATTTTGTACTTCTAATCTTCGATTTTTATAATTTTCATAATTTTGTTATATTTTTTCTTAATTTTAAATGCATAAAACATGATTTTTGTAAAAAATTCGATTTTCCGATCCGATTCATCCGATTTTTCTGATTCACCCGAGTTGACTCCTTAGACCAAGAGTCCAATTCCGATTCCGATTCCGATTTTCAAAACCATGAGTCAGAGAGAGAAAGAGGCGTGGAACATGGAGAAAAAGCGAGAAAAAAAGGCCCATCCGTACTAACAAAACTCACATGGACATGGCCTCGCACTAATTGTTGCCTAGAGTTCAGAAAAAGGTGAAGCGAAAAGCATCCACAACTCTTCTGATCAGACGGAGAGATAGATCTAATCGAACGAAGACAATGAACGATGAGGAAATAGACGGCTAAGATCTATTACTGTACTAACCACAGTAACAAAGGGCTGTCACGTGCATCTCACGACACACAAAATTTATATATTTCTAATTCTAATTTTATTTGCTCACGAAATCTAGACAAAATTATTGTTGTTAATGCTATGTGTAGTTTATTGTTATCTCCACAAATCAGTAGTATCACTGTGTTGCTCATTAATGAACACTCAAAGACGCCCTTGAAAATCAACTTCTTCTTTTGGAAGCACACGTGGCCGTGGGCTTGTGATATTGATGGACTCGGCGCGGGGACAGAACTCGTAGGTATTAAATGTGCTTGCTGTACGGCCTGTACCTGCCCAACCTCTTCTAACACGCACATATAGGATATTAGTGAACTCGTATTAGATTCTACTAGATTTTCTTAATTTGTTACCCCACTAATTGAAGATGCAAAAGTTTTAATTACTCGCGCGTAGAGATCTACTAGATTCAAAGCAGCCGACAGACAGAATGATTTCGAGGGATTAAATTGCATATATATAAAACCATTTCATTATAAGTACACACTTCTTTTTGTTTCACTTCATTCTTTCTTGTTACAAAAAAATTAAGTACGTACAGTCTACAAATTAAACAAGCCAAGTCCCACTCTATTTATAGTTTTATACATGAACTTCCTAATGTTGTTCAAACTCACAGTGTTGACACTGGTGCCACTGCTGCCGCTATTGCTTGCTTTTTTAACTTCATCGGTGGCCCAACTGACGCAATCACCATGGTGCCCGACACACTGTGGAGATATGAAGGTACATACTATAGTCTATAATATATCTCAATCGCCTAATTGCAATAGGCCCTCTGCACGCCTGATTGCAATTGTGGAAATATTACTATAGCTTTAAAATAAGTGATGTCATTAGTTAATTAAATTTATGTAGTGACTTTTTATATCTCGTTTTACTGAATAGAGTTATTGTTCAATACCATTTATAGATATTACAGATCTTTATTAGATTTTAACTAAATAATAAGATTTTGCCTATAACTATAAGTATTAAAGTTGATATTACACATATATAAGGTCTTATTTAGAATTAAGAAATTGCATGTTATTACTGCAGGTAGATTTCCCATTCGGTGTTGGAGAAGGTTGTGGAAGATCAAAACAATTCCAGCTTGATTGTGAAAAAAATGATTTGGACAACTTTAGTATATTTGTTGTACATACAAGAATTGAGGTGCTTAGTATATCAATATCTGAAGGCCAAGCACGGGTTAAAAGCCCAATTAATAGGCTGTGCTACAGTCGCTTTCCCACATTTATAAACCCTAATGTCCTTGAAGCAAATTTGGTCGAGACGCCTTTCTGGTTGTCAAGTAATGCAAACAAATTTATGGTAATAGGTTCAGGTGGCCTTGGTGGCCTTGGATTAATTACCGGTACCATGTCCAAAATTAAGTCTGGCTGTATGGCTTGGCAAGTATTTGACGAGGAAATCTTGGTCGATAGCTTGTGCTCAGGAATTGGCTGTTGTGAGAGTATTATTCCATACCCATCAAAATATTTCCAAATCTATTTTGATATGAACAGTCTTCCTGCCTCAGTATTCAATACATGTCGATATGCGATGCTTGTAGAAGCTGATGACATATTCAAATTTCGCACCTCATATCTCAGATCACCGGAATCCTTCGAAAAGGATGCCATCAGTTTATTGGCTGTTCTTGATTGGACCATAAGCAACGACACTTGTAATATTGCACAAGAGAACATGACCAGCTATGCATGTGTTAGCAGCCACAGCAAATGCATCGACTACAACAATCTAGGTTATCGTTGTAGTTGCATCCAAGGATACCAAGGAAACCCCTATGTCCCTAGTGGTTGTCAAGGTACGTCCAACATATGTCAATCTCTATCACTTAACTAGGAAAATACATGCAATAATTAATTAATTCATCTACAACGTTACAAAAAATTAATTGTCTTCAAAACTATAATGTCATGAATATTAATTAATTATCTGTCTTCAGCTCATGTTTTGTCTGTCTTTTCACCTTTTAAGCTCTTGTTTTATCCTTTTCAGATATAGATGAGTGCCTTAATTTAAATTGTTTCGGGATTTGTACAAACACGCTCGGCTCATTTAAATGTGAATGTCCACCAGGCACACATGGAAATGGTTCCATTTCTGGAGGTTGTTACAAGAACGGCCAAAAAATTCAATTCTTGGGCAAGATAGTTATTGGTATTTTTTTTCTTAAGAAATTATGTTACTATTTTTTAATAATTAGTTCAGTTGATTTTAATTTAGATTAGGCGACAAACTAATTTTCAATAACTTTTAAAATTTATTCGCAATGAATAAACATGTTAATTTGTTACATGCACATGTTTGCAGGTTTTAGCATATTTATCGTTGTTCTACTACTTTCGAGCTCCTTGGTGTATTCTGTTTATCAACGAAGAAAAGTTGCTGCTATTAAGCGAAAGTACTTTCAACAATATGGAGGTCACTTGTTCCTTGAAGAGATGAAGTCTAAGCATGGTGTTTCCTTTAGAATATTTAAGGAAGAAGAACTAATAGAGGCTACCAACAATTTTGATGAAAAGAACAAGGTAGCAGAAGGAGGAAATGGTATTGTGTACAGAGGAACCATGGATAACAAATTGGTAGCAATTAAGAAATGCAAAACAATAGGTGAGAGAGAAAGGAAGGAATTTGGTAAGGAGATCCTCATTCTTTCCCAACTCAACCACAAAAATATCGTAGCAACCCTTGGCTGCTGCCTAGAAGTAGAGATCCCTATCTTGATTTATGAGTTCATTTCCGAGGGAACCCTTTTCGACCTTCTTCATAGGAAGTGTGATGTACACATTCCGTTAAGCACTCGTTTAAAGATTGCTCAAGAGACTGCCGAAGCACTATCCTATATCTACACTCATGGGCATCCCCTATTATTGTTCACCGCGATGTAAAAACATCCAATATTCTTTTGGATGAGAATTTTGTTGTCAAGGTATCGGATTTTGGAGCTTCAGTACTGACACCATGTGGAGAAGAAGAATTTCTGACACATGTGCAAGGCACCCGTGGGTATTTGGATCCGGAGTATCTGCAAACTGGACAGTTGACGGTGCGAAGCGATGTGTACAGCTTCGGTGTGGTGCTTCTGGAACTCCTAACCCGTAAGCTGGCTTTTTACACAGATAGGTTACAGGTTAGAAGTCTTGTAGCAGAATTTTATTCTGCTATAAAGGAGAACAATGTTGTGTCAATTTTGGATGACAAGATCATAGGGGATGAAGAGAGCATGGATGTAGTTACAGAATTGGTGGAGATAGTGAGAACATGCTTGCACATGGAAGGGGAGAGGAGGCCGGAAATGCGACAAGTTGCGGCAGCAATTGAATCCTCAAGTAAGAGCTATGAAAAATCAGCAACCCAGAGAGAGATAGGGTTGATCTAATATATCCTTATTATATCTAGGCAATTAAAATGCTTGCATTGTTCTTGTTTGTTTCCATTATGTTCATGTTGTCTTATGTTGTCCATATTTATGTATATCGTCATAATATGTAAAACAAAGTGTCATTTTGGGGTAAATGGTCAAAATATAAATATGAATAAAATGTAATAACTAGACAATATACCGTTGGGTTTTGTTGAACCCTAAAATATTACCATAATTATCGGAAAAAAATGGTAAGAAGATTTTGAAACTTCTTTAAGCAGATCAGGCACGTGACATGCAAGACAGTCTGAAAATTGACCCGGGTGAGTCGGAAAATATATTCAACTATAGTGGTGATGTCGCACGTTGCGAGACCTATTTCTCATATATATAACTATCGTCTTTGTCTCCTACTAATAGAAGTAAGTTTTGTTCGGTAAGACCACAAGAAATATCCCTAAAATGACATCTTTGGAAGAAGAGCAAAATTAAGGGGCTGTTTGGATTACCCAAGTAATTTGAGAAATTTCATCTCGGGGGTGATAAGGATCATCCCCGATATTTGTCATCCCCATCATACCCACGCGTTTTCTATTTTAGGAAACAATTATTTACGCGTTTTCTAAATATGGAAATCCAATACTCATTCTTTTTCGCTCTCCTCTCCCGCGCGTGTACGCTCGCCCCCCCCTCCCACTCTCCTGCGTACGCTCCCCAACCCCCACCCTCCCCCAACTCATTCTAACTGTTGAGGTTAACATATTTAAATGTTGAAGTTAATATATATAATTGTTGAAGTTAATATATATGCCAACTTCAACAATTTAAATATGCTCACTTCAAATATTACATTCAACATTTAAATATGCCAAGTTCAACAATTATATATATTAACTTCAACAGTTATATATATTAAATTCAACAGTTACATATATAACATATTATACAACAGTTACATATATAACTTCAATAGCTACATATATAACTTCAACAGTTATATATATTAACTTCAACAGTTATATATATTAACTTCAACAGTTATATATAGTAACTTCAACAGTTACATATATAACTTCAACAACTACATATATAATTTTAACAATTACGCATATAACTTCAACAGTTATATATATTAACTTCAACAATTATATATATTAACTTCAGCAGTTACATATATAACATATTAACTTCAACAGTACATAGAGGATGTTCGTGGCGTGTAGTTTGATTTCCGAATTATGAAATTCTTGGCCAGAGAGTTAACTTCAACAGTTAGGATATTATCTTTAACATTTAATTATATTGACTTCAACAGTTATGAAGTGTGTATGAGGGGAAGAGGGAGTGTGGGGGGACAGCGTCCGTGAGAGGGATGAGGGGGGCAGCGTACGTGAGAGGGAGGATGGGGGACAGTGTACGCGAGAGGGGAAAGAGATTAGTTCACGCGGGAGAGGGAAGACAACGTACGCGAAAGGAGAGCTCACACGTTTTCTCTTTCTGAAAATCGAGGATGATGGGGATGATATAATCTCTGGGATGGTCCTAAGCAATTCTGATTTCATCTTCCTAACATAAATTTATTATAAATAATCTAAACTCTTTACAAAGTTACACACCTCCCAATAAATTTATTCCTATGAATTACAACTTCTCCAAATTCTCCAAATTTCTAAGCGATCCAAACGGTCCCTAAAAGAAGTTTTTCAATACCAGGTGAAAATTTATCCCAACAGTCTACGATACCAACTTTCAGAGTATGAATTGGAAGAGTGCACTTAGGGAGTAGCCACCACATAAGAAGTAATAATTAATCATTGTACAATTGAAAATTACAACCAGAGTTGCCTCATTTTTCTTTTGGTTTCACCTTATTTGTTCTTTATGAGCAAATATTATCTATATACTATCACACATGTGCGACAATATTTATAAATGGTTATTTATATTACAAACAAAAGAAACCAAAGAAATAATAAATGCATTGAGTGAACTCTTTCATAAATTTAAGGCGTCCATATAAATAACAATTTGTAGAAGAAAATTCTGACAAACATTCAATATTATCAGCAAGCTGGTATAACTGACAGTAAAATATAAATTAAACCCCATAATTAAATTAGAAAGAAAATAAATATTAGTAGTTGCCTCAACACTCGTCAGATGACTCAAATGACTCAAGGTCATGTACTGTACATCCGTCACCACCAATGTAGGTCTGAGAAACGTTAATTTTAGATTAGAGGAGACTAATATTTGATGACCGCATAGCAGTCCTTTATTTTACAAAATGTCTAGTCTAATTGATCCTATATATACTCCAGCACTCCAGAAGTTAATTCTCAGATCCTGAGCTAATTAAAGAGAAAGCAAAAACAATAAGAAGTAAAATTGTCAAAAATTACGTGAGCTCTTTAGTTCTTTTCCAAAAATGCTTTTTGTTTTGTGATGTTTCAGAAAATTCATTACTAAGAAAAAGGGATTTAATTGATAGTACATGAGGAGGTTTCACACGAAAGATAATTTTATTTTATTCTCAAACACCAATTGAAAGGCTAACTAAACTTATTTTGTGTGTATGCTTGATGCAGGTACTCAATGGATAATTGTCAAATAAAGTGGCTAACCAACAAAGGCAAATCAGAGTTCAAAAGATGAAAAAGATAGAATGGACTAGTACTTTGTAGATTCTGGACCAAATAAGCAGAAACATTAATGCATCAGTGTTAATATCCACTGATGTGTATCAGCTAGAGCCACTTATCCCCAACTTATTAATTACAATAGAATTAGGCCTCAATGAATTGCAGAAAATTTTGCAAATAGGACCTCACCTAATATATGGATTGCAGAAATAGTATCTTTGATTTTATACTGATCACAAATAAAATTATGATCTTGTTAGTAACACTTTTAAGATTCAATGAGAAGATTAAAAATAGAAAATTTATTGCAAGCCTATCATATTTTTAGTAGTTTCCTGAAATACCCTTCTACATAAATTCTATGATAAAATATATTTTCATATAGTGAATCCTGATTCTACCGGTACAAACATAGATTTATGAATTCTGCTATATCAACTAAATAAAGAAATATTGTTATACCAACGGAAGTGCCTGGAGTTTTAATATGAAAATTTGAGATTGTATGTTATAGCCTATATAGAGTCATTTCTTGATTCCTTAAAAAAAATATATTAACCTTATCTTAGTTTCCAATGGTATAACTTATTTGGCAGATGCAAAAGGAAAGACAAGTTTTTGCAAGTGGCACAAACAATTATTAAATAATATTAAACATGGAGCTTGTTTGGAACAACACATAACATCTCACGGAAATAAATTATATAAATTTGACCGTATCTTATGGGGGTGTTATCATAGAACCATTTAAATATAGATGGTAAGAGGATCATGCATAACTTTTTCTATACCAATTTGAATGTCAGATGCTGGAAACAAATCAGCATATTCTGCTCGATACTTGTGATGAAAGCATGGCTATAAGATCTAAGTACTTACAGAATAAGAAGGTTGTTTTCGCTTCTTTCATTTATGCAAGGTACATAAAATAAAAAAATACCTGTTGCATCACATATCAACACTTCCCAGCCAGCACGCCAATTGAGACTGTTTCAATAGTCTATCTATATCTCCACTCCAAGCTCATATTTCAATATTGTAGCACCACACTGAAAGAGGAGATATGGGGAAAAAATGTTCTTTGCAGTAGTAGTCACCATGTATCAAAATAAATAAATGAGTATTGAAGAAGCATAATCAAAGAGCACACAACGTAACAGCTTCATAAACAGTAAGTTTGAACAACAATAATTTTAAAAACTTGATGCTTGGAGAATAAAGTTAATAGTAGGCCTGAACTATCTGAAGAGACATGTGACTATGTGAGGCGAAACATTTCTTCCATAAAATAAAAATTGAACAGATGCTGAAAATAATGCAACCAAATCTAAATTAGAAAATTGCATAATGCATCTCCTGTAGTTAGCTTTCGCTGTGTAATAGTAGATTTCAGATTTTTCTTTTTGATATCCCATTCTAGATTATCAGCAACCTAACCTTCCACAGTAAGGTTTTTCTGCACCAACTCTTTATTAGTCCCTTTAGTTTCAAAATTATAACTTGGTTAATCAGGAAAAATCTGGAAAAAGTTTATGTACTCCTCCTAGCAAAATTAGGAAAAAAGTTTATGTACTTCTACCTACCCTCCAAATTTTGTTGTAAGAACTCATTGGCTTCTATTGGCTACTGCCAAGAAGAGTAGCAGTAAACAAAACTTTTGCCCAACAAAGAGTGGAAGTAGGCATAAAACTCTAGCAACTTTCTTTCCACCCGTATCCATGGCAGATGCCTTTGTACTCAGAAAAAATAACACAACTGTAACACCCCAGATTTTGACAATACTTTAAAATTTATATTATTTAATTTATGTAAATGTCTTGAGTTTCAATAATATAAGTTAAATCTTATTTTTGAATATTATTGCTATTTCATTAAAATGAAAGTGCCGAAATTCTCATATATTTATTCTAAATATATTTTTTTTATCGTTGCCAAATTTAATAGAATTTTCATTGCATTCATTGCATTTATTTAATCGGTCCTTTTGGATAAAAACTAAATTTTTTAACATGACGTCATTGATTTGAATAAGACATGATCTAATTTCATTTATATTTGCTATTTGCTAATATCATCGTAAAACATGATGTCCATAACCGTGCATTTTCTCACCGTTTTAAATATTTCATTATAACCGTATTTTGTTAACCGTGTTTTTGATAACTGTATGGTTTTTTTTAAATGAAATTTAATTTAGTTAGCAAGTCCGACTATTATCACTCTAGTACATGCTTCATCGGTTATTAAAGGAACCTTTTAATTTTGTCTTGCACCCCACGCACCTATCTTTCTATATGAACTCTTTGATTTCCTTTTATCCCATTCGAGAAGTAAAAATGATATATATTTCCATTGTGACCTTGATACTACCCCCCCCCCCCCAATTGAAAACCCATAATTTATTTAGAATATCAGTTCCATTTGATGCGTCATCCGATTGGAATTCGAGTTCAATATCGAGATTATTGTTGTTTCATTATTCTAGATCGCCGATAAAATAACCAGACTTCTCTATAATATAATTTTCATTTTGATTGATTGAAAAGCTGTTTGTTTATTTGCTTGAATTGATACATGAGAATTCTGACTGCTGTGTTTTGCGAGTCAACGGGTCTTTGATGTGATTTGATTTGAAATGAAAAAGTGATATGGAATGTGAAACGGAATCGCCTAGAGAGGGATTCACGCTAACGTGAAAGTGATATGAAAAACTGATTTAAGAAAATCTAGACCCGTTGATCTCTGTGAAATACATTAATTTTATTGTTATTGATGTGTGGATTAATCCGATCAGTTGGTATTTGTTATATAAATTAGTTACAGAGAAGCCGCGTTGTTAAATAATCGGTTACTCGACTTAATTTGTAGCTGTCTCCGTTTTGCTATTATTTCTGTTGTGACGTAAATTGACGGGCCGTCGGATGGATAATCAGGTACTGTGTCACCTCACGTCTTGTATCTCAAATACAGGGTGTGACAGCAACAAACTAAAAAGAAATCAAGGCACAACATACCATCGAAAAAAAGAAGTTTGAAGCACAGCTAAATAACAGGAGCAACCAACCTGGATGAAAACGAAAAAAAAACAATCATCAATTCACCATAAGAAGGAATTCAAAGTGGATTGTTTTTTTTTAGATGGGCTAAAATCAGCCACGACTGACAGATGCAATCGTCAGCTACGATCAAATCTCAATTTTCGAGATTCTAACAGTCGATCCGAATCGTTTAATGTGTTCTCCATATTGAAATTTCATTGGAGACCAAATTTTACATTTTTCTGAAATTTTTTAGTATTTGTTTGATATTTTACAAAATTCTTAATCTAAACAATTTTGGACCCTTCAATAACTATGATTTTTAAAAATCTAAAAAAAATAGTAAATAAAATCAGAAAAATGTAAAATTTGGTCTCCAATGAGATTTCAATATGCAGAACATATTGAACGGTTCGGATTGACTGTTAAAATCTCGAAAATTGAGATTTGATCGTAGCTGACGGTTGCATTTGTCAGTCGTGGCTGATTTTAGCCCATCTCTTTTTTTTCTATAATCTAGAATACATATGGATACATGTCAGGTTTCTCAAGCCACAGACAACACCGGCAATTAGTCTACTATAAAATTAAATGATAATTTGAAGTTCTCTTGCCCAAATTTAATTAACGAATCAACCATCAAAGACAACTAACGAAAGTAAAATTTACATTTTCTTCTCTCTACGATTGATCAAAATTCAAACTTACATCAGGGAATTTGGGCACAACCCATGCTGCCCACGATGCCTACCTGGCTACCTCCTCCCATCAGGTTCTGTAGATAAAGCTTGGTAAAGAGGATCGACTATCTAAAGAGAGAAAAGTAAATCAGGTAAAGAAAACTTGATAAACACAAAAACTTGATAAAACTTGATAAAGTTTGATAAATTTACATTTCGTCAAATTTCTGAGTGTCTTTGCAAAGATGGAAAATGCAAAGCAAATGGATGGCACAGATGGCCTCACGGCGTCCCCACGATGCTCTTCGAGTCAGATCTGATGCGAGTGATCTTTGAGGAAGCCCTAATTTCGAGATGATGCAGCCATGAGGTGGCACAATCGGCTGATATGAGCCCGCTCAGCCAAAGGACAGATGGCTAAATCGAAGGCGCCATGAAAATAACCGAGAAAAAATGATGCTTGAGATCATAGATGGAGAGGAGAAGTATCAGCATCGAAAGAGAAAACGAGGATCGGAAGAGAAAAGAGAGAGAGAAAGGTACAGAGACGTTACCTCATCGGCGAGGCGGAGCAGCTGGAATGTTCGATTTCAATCAAGGAGAAGCTGCGGAGAGGAGAGAGCTAAGAGCAGAAGCTTGGAGCGACAGAGCGACAGAGGAGAGCTAGGGTTTTCAGACGGAAGAACTGTGAAGCACTTTCGCATCGCATCCGCATCCTCGATAGTCGTTTTAAAGGACTGCGCCGACCAGTCCTTTTACGCTGTCCGTTCGAGCTTGATCGGATGCCGCGCGAGAGACACAGGGATTTTAAGCTCTCTTCAGCCGGACCCGTATCCTTTGGATGGTTGAATACAATCATCTAGTGGACGTCTTTCAATCCGAACCATCTGATTTAATCTAAACGATTAGATTTTTTCGGACCTATCAATCTTAGTATCATGCACGGGGTATCTATAACCATTGAGATTTAATCAGACAGCTGAGATCGAAACCATCCACTGGATGGCCCTCCAGAGCATGCGAAGTCCTCTTCACCCCTCATCTCCCTGCCCGTGTCCCTGACAGCTTATTAAAAAAAAATTGCTTCCTTCGCTCAGAGAGAAAAACCTAACGCAACCCCTCTCTCTTCGACCGCCTGAGCACCTCTCTCTCTGCCTCCCCTGCTTACAGCTATCTCTCCCTCCTATTCATGTATTAGCAGAATCCAGGCGCTTTCTCGACTCAGGTTGTGCTCCAGAACGTGAAGGTGGGGGTGGGATTAGGGGAGACGAAGCGACAAAATTAATTCCGGAGCTGCCCGACGCAAGTTACTTGCTCCACAACAAAAGATTAGACGGGATGAGAAAGGAGGAGATGGAGTGAGATAAGAGACAGATAGACGAAGACTTTACTCACTATCGCTAATCCCTGATTTGGGGGTGAGCCTCACCGGGCACCCCTAATCTCCTCTTGCCTCGTCTCCCCCTTCGCTTTCACGTTCTGGAGCACAGCCTTAATCTCTCGATAGGTGGAAGTTTGCTCGCCTCCCTAGCCCGTCTAGTCTTTTTGTTTGTTCCGTTTGGATGGTGTGGGAATAAGAGAAATAAGAGAAGAAGTATTGGGAAGTGTATAACTTTGTGAAGAGTTTGGATTGTTTATAATAAATTTGGAAGTAGGAAGAAGCTATTCCCTTATTCCTGCACCCATCCAAACGGAGCCGTTGCTAATTCTAAAAGTAAAGCATATCTAACTTTAAATTGTCAAATCTGACAGGTATTTTTATTGCTAATTAAAAAATTAATAGATTTCGCACTGCCAATTTTGGATTTTATGATTTTTGTGGGCCTATGCTTTATTTGATTTGGTGCAGAGAGGGGTTTTGATCTGGCGCAATATGGTGAATCCTTGTACTGATGAACCAGCATCTTAAATTAACTGATGTGTTGTCGTCAAGGTGCAAGGATATATCGCAAAAATGTGATAACCAATGTGTTAATTTAGTTGGAGGGCGTGATGAGATCTACTTGTCTTATGGACCATTGGATGATCAGTTGAAGAAATTGAATAAGTTCCTTGGATTTTATTATAGTACTTTTGATTTTTTTTTATTATAGTAATTGAAATATAAGTTTGTAAAGAGGTTACTGGTACAGTTCTTGACTAATGCCAGTAAAGAGATCAAAGAGGAGATGAAGTAGTAAATTATGTAACTGTTGCTAGTAAAGGGATCAGAGAGGAGATGTAGTAAATGGTGAATGTAAAGTGTATTATGATGTGTTGTGTTTACAAAAAGAGGAAGGTGTTGTTTATATAGTATTGTTATCTTAGTTGAAGCAAGAAACTCTAGCAATGGTTGATTTGCAACAAACCAATAATTGGATATATTATTTCCACTGATTAGCTATTTAAGTTTCTATACATTGATTTTGTTTGCAAAATAGATTTTCAAAAACTGCTTGGTTGATTAATTGGTACTGTCATGCATACTTCCCAGTTAGTATCTTTCTTTATAGTTATTTTCTATGCACTGTTACATATATGAGAACTCATATGAGGACAAGAAGTTCTCTAAGGACAATTCAAATACAAAAAGTTTGATAATCATTTGGTAATCATTCCTTTACAAAAAGTCATACCACCAATTGCTACCAGCTATAGAAAGTTTGATAATCATCCAGTTTACAAAAAAGTTAACCACTCTCTTTACAAAATCATTCTACCTACCTACTACAAATTCTTACATCATCTTTCTTACAAAATAAGGCATCACCGTTTACATACCCAAAATACACAGATTAACCAGAGGCTCTCGTTCATCCTCTTCTTCGACATCCTCTTCTCGATCAACCTCACTGTCTTCTTCTATCTTTCCATTTTGCACACAGGTACAATCATTGCTGTCTATATTAAAAACACTCAAGTCTACGACATGTTCATTTTCATTCATTTCTCACTAGTGCTGCAAATTTCGATAAAAATTACTCAATTAGTCAAGCAAATATATATCGACAGAATAAAAAATAGTTTTTGCATATAACTAAATGCGAATTTGTCCATCAATTAGTTTTTTTTATTGCACTAAGAATATAATATATTGAATTTCAAAATTAAACAAATAAAAATAATCAATCTTTCTGAAAAAAAGAATAAAAACCTAGGTTTTTTTTTTTGAATGATTTATCAATATGTTTTGGTAGGATAGACTGGAGTTCCCAAATGTAGGGAGATAAAAGGTGAAACAAAAGATTGAACATATACTGGTGAACTTCTTTTGTATACAACAAGCTACCATCAGAGATGATAGTTTCAAGACCAGGTTGTCAGAACAATTGGTCCTAGGTTTAGCAAAATACAGAAATAAAGGTGAAATATTAAGAGTTCATAAGGGCCTTGCCAGTATTTCAGAGATTATTATATTATATACAGGAATTATAAGTGCCATCGGCAAATATATCATCTCAGCTATTTCTAAATACAAAATGAACATATGCAGCAAATAAAGTGAATATATAAATGATCTAAGTGAACACTTACAAATAAATAAGTGTTGTCATCACTTGTTCAGAAGTTTACATGCATATTCAACTTATTTTCATTGAACTTACTTGTTTGTATGTGTTCATTTAGATCGTCTATATTTTCACTTTGTTTGTTGTATATGTCCACTTTATATTTAGCGATGACAGGGATGCAAAAACTACAGATGGCAGTAATCAATTTTCTATACCGGAATAAATGATTGTTCATAGATGCAATGGTTAAGAGTTCTGATGCTTCACACGAGAAAAATAAAAATAAAAAAATACTCCAATTCCAAGGAACATTTATACAATACATCTATTGGATCTTTTATTGCTGATTTTTGTACTTTTATATGTGCCAAGTTAAGCAGAAACACTTAGGGGCCGTTGGATCGCTTAGGAATTTGGAGAATTTGGGAAATTTTCTATTCCTAGACATAAATTTATTGGAAAGTGTGTAACTTTGTGAAGAGTTTGGATTGTTTATAATAAATTTATGTCTAGAAATTGAAAATTCTCCAAATTCCTTGTGTATCCAAACGGCCCCTATAAAGACTTACAACATTAAAGTCTATACGGAACCGTTGATGCAAAATTCTAACAGTCCCACTTACATTTTGCCCAAGGTCGAATGATTTCATGTGATCAATTTTGTATATCTTACCTGTATTTGGTACAAACAATCCATTTTCTTATGATGCACGGAGAATTATGCACAAATCTCTATGAAAAATCAGAGGCAAAAGTAGAAAAATGAAATTTGTCTGATGTGTTGGACGAGGACTCAGAGAGGAGAGTGGCCTTTAAATTTTCTTTATGGATCACAAGAGTTTTATATTAACATAAGTAATTAACATATGAATTAAATTTACAAAAACTAATTAAGGACTCGATAATTGTTGTTGGTGTATGGTTAATGAACATTTTGGTTTTTAATCAACAATACGTATATAATTTTAATTCAATTTCATGTATTTTAAATGTTACTGTCAATTGTCGTAATTATCACTATTCCATTATATATGAATTAGCATGATATTAATTCATGATAGTATGATTATTTATCATTAATAAAAATATATATCTATATTCTTAATAAAAAAATTAATTTATGGTTACCTGATGAAAATATGAGATAATGGTACAATAAAAATATAGTTGCACATTGAAAAAAAATTTAGCTCACATTTGTTATGAGAGTAGGTAGTTATTTTTAAATGTGTTGCTATGTATTTTATCTCAAATTGTTTACAAGTCTTTCAAATTATTGTTGCACGAAATTTTATAGATGTTCTTAAAAATTATAAAATTTCCGATGATATATATTTTTATAATTTTTATTTTTAAAACTTTTTAAAATACGAAAATAAACATGATCAGGCGAAGTGTGATGCTTTTGCTAGTAATTGTTCAATTTTATGTACATTTATGCATGAAATTGTATAATTATATACCAAGGCTGCAACCTTAAATTCCAGGCATCGAAACAGGCACATCAAGATCCGCGCAACAAAGATTTCATGATCAAATAATGATCAGCTATTAAAACTGACTCTGGCCCACTTCGTTTCAGCCCAAACCATATCAGCCCAAACATGATGAGGCCCATTATCCCACTTTGAACCTAATAAAAAGAAGGCCCGTATGGAAAAGGAAAGGAGATGGCAGCCCAAAATTCCTCTCGGCCCAACTCACCATCTCATCTCTTCTCCGTTCCGACTGCTTTCTTCCCTGATGCACGCCATGACGCATACAGCTCCTCTGACGAACGCCATGACGCAGGAGATGGCCTTTTCTCTCTCTCGCATTCAATGTTGTGCCCTCCTTCCGCAATTCACGCTGACAAGCACTGGCAGTAGAGAATAGGAGCTCGCTGCTCACCGCTGTCTCCCCTCTTTTGCAGGCCTGTGCACGCCTGCTGAGACACAAAGCCAGATTTCTCTTGCTTAACCCTTCTCTCTGCCATGCCATAAGCCCATGATGACTGAGCATTCAATTGCGAGAGAATGGAATCCCAATGCCGATGGATAAGCTCAATTTTATGCCCTCCAGTCGATTTGAGATGGGGCCCCCAATTGAAGTCCATTCCCATCCAAACACACTTACAAAGTTTTAAAAAGAAACAATTGAGCATTTGAAGAGGGGTGCTAGACTGCTAGTGGAATTTGGATTGGGTTGTGTTTTCGGTTTGGGTTTGGGATTTGATCCCCGGAACCCGTTGTGATCCGGATCCGATTGGATATTTTCTGTGTGGGCTGCGTGTTATGCTTCCTCTGGCCCATTCGACCTGTTTCTCCCGTGGGCTCCTCTCGGTTGTGATTTGTTATGTGTGGACTTTCTTTGGGGGCCTTGCGATTTACTTTCTGTGTGGTCCTTTTCTGTTTGTGTTGGCTGAGACTTAAAACAAGTGCTTTAAGTTGGAATTTGGGAAATTGAAACTAGAACTATTTGATGGCATGAAATGGATAGTTGGATATTAACATAAAGAGCAAGGTTCTAGTGCCACAAGTTTTTTGTGCCACAAATGCCACAACTTCTCTTTTTCATTAATATTTTAAAATTTTAAAATTTAATTTTCGAATCCAAACCGTTGACCTTATTCAATTTTACGAGTAATGCATTTTTATATAATTTTTATAAATTTTGGAGTTTATTTGATATTCGATCAAGAGGCTAACATATGAACGTATTAAAATTAATCTGTTATAGTTAACAAGATTCGTTCATTTTTTGGCCTCTTGATCAAATATCAAATAAACTCCAAAATTTATAAAAATTATATAGAAATGCATCACTCGTAAAATTATACAAGATCAACGGTTTGGATTCGAAAATTAAATTTTTTAATTTTGAAATATAAATGAAAAAGAGAAGTTGTGGCATTTGTGGCACCAAAAACTTGTGGCACTAGAACCGTGCTCTAACATAAATGCCTGTGGCCGAGAAATAATTATGTCGGGTTCGAATTTTAATCGTTGGCTTTTAAATGGGAGATGATTAAAATGTCCGCAAAATAACTTTACAGATACTATGATATAATTGGACGATATATGATCCCAAACCCAAATCAACCAAATTGAGTTCATTTTCTTATTTCTTTTATTTTATTTATTTTATTTTAAAGTTGTTTTTAGTTTAAGAATTTAAGTTAGAATAATTTTAATACTTGAGCAAAACACTATTAAAAATATTACCAAACTAAAATACTTATTACACCACTTAAACGTGTAGAATGGACTGTAGGAACTCGTCTAAAAACGACTTTCTTCACACACTGTTTTAAAGGAAACTTTGTCAAAATTTTATAAAATACTTCTCTAACTAAAATAATATATTTTAAAACAGAATTCCTTTCAGAAAGTCTAAATACCATAGTAATCTGAACCTAGAACTAATGGAGGGTCAATTTAGAGATCGTTAGTCTAAGTGTTACGTTTGTGAGTTCGTTTCTTAAGTTAAAACTTTTGTCTTGGTCAGGTGACCAGCAGGACTACTCGAGTTTAGCTGAGGACGCTTTTCCTGAGTACGAGGGAGGTGACGCAGAGCAGGACTTCACCGACCCTCCAGCTGAGTAGTCACTTCTGCACCCTACTTTCCAGGTGTGTGGATTGCCTTAGGTTTTGTTTAAACTTTGTATTAAGGATTAGATCATTAATTAATTGTGTGCATATCATGTCATTAACATTAAGTAAACAGTTAAGAGCATGTCATTAATTAAAGATTAGCTTTGCATATATATAGGATATGAATCCATATTAAGTGATTAATAACTTAAAAGTGCCCCTTAATCAACACTTGCATCTGGTAAGGTACAGGATAGTGAGACCGAGTGAGATAAGAGCGTTTTGCACGCGATCTCCATTATCGGGAGATTGCACCCCGGCCATTGCCGGTGGTCTCCTTATGATAGCGATCTCGAGCAACGCGTTACTGAGGATCACTCAGCAGACCGACCTTCAGGCGGTACTGCGGTCACTTGGTAGTTTATTATTATTGTTAGGATATTTGTATATATATTCTCGCTTGCTTCGACTGGACTCTATGGGGTTGTTTGCCACTTATTTATTAGACTACCTCTCGACCTCCCACGTTTCAATACCGGTATTGACCTACTCCTCGACGGGGGCTGTAGGCTTGGAGCTGGCCTACGGGGCTTCGGGGTATGATTCTCTATGAAGAATGTAGGTATATCTACTTTAGGCAAGGTCCATGTCATATTGGGATATGTGAGACTTGATTCTGGATTTTTGTTACGCTTATGATGGACTACTGAGTGTGGGTGCTTGACTCTCGTATTATTATGATAATTAACTTGCTATATTATTACTCGTTTCTCCATGAACTTTTATATTTCTTTTGGCATGACATGTTGGGTATAGTGTTATCATAATTACACTTAAATTACATTTAGCTTCCGCATTTAAGTTAGGATCTTAAAAGTATTTAAGTATGGTTTTGTTCTAACTTTAGTTTAACCAGAACCTTGCTGGCTTTCCTTACTGTTTCACTGAGTATTCGCGTACTCAGCCCACATAATTGCTTGTGGAGCAGGTTCAGGTTTGGTGGAGCTTGAAGATGAAGTTTTAGTCGAAGACCAGACCGAGCTGGATTAGTTATTATCATGTTATGTTTTGTTTATCTTTTGGCTGGAAGTTTTGATGTGTAAATACTTTACCAGCCCCTTTTTATGTATGAACAAACCATCCTTTATTATGTGATATTTATTGTGATTATTTCTTTTATGTTGTGATACGATTTATCAGCCTTACGTGGACACGGTAGAGTGTGTTCGCGTGGCGGGGTTGTCCTCCTCGAACAATGATTTGGTTCGGGGTGTGACAGTAACTTTCCCAAATTTCTCAAATTGCTAAGCGATCCAAACGACCCCTTTGTGAATTGTGCACGACACGGTATCTTATCGCCAAATTTTGCAGTCAAATGAAGAAAATACTATGTTGTCAACTATGGTGCGGTTCGTTTTTGGTCTAAGTCCGGACCCGTCGCAGGAGGGCTTTAAAATTTTCAGCGCATGTTTTTTTAATGTTTCGATCGATTTTTGCGTCACCTCTTTCTTTCTCCTCTCTCTAACGCTAAGGAAATGACGTAGTTCTAAAAAGGAGAAGAGGAAGCAGAGACGAGTAAATCACCACCTCCTCTTCTCATGTACTAGGGAATCATCGCCGCCCTCTTCGGTTACCCCGCCCTCTTCTCCTGTCTCACCCCTTTCAAAATCACTGCCGCCCTCCTCAAAGCGACCAGGAAATCAAGTGGCTATTGCAGAATTCTCCATGGAGATAAGGTTTCTACTGTTAATTTGTGAATTTGATTTGATTCTTGAGTTAGAATAGTTGCAACTGATTTTTTTTACGAATTTTCTTAATTTGTTTGAGTTTAGATGGTGATAAAGCCGAAATTTTTCTCATTTATTCTTGATTAGCAATCCCAGAATAACAAATATTTTTTAGCAGCGGTTGCACAAATTATGCAGCACAAATCTTATATTGAATTTATACGATACTATACTACTAATATTGTGTTTTATATTTAATTTTCTGAATTTAGGCGTTACCAGCAAGAATCAAAGTCCTATTTCAGGTCTCTTCTATTTGTATTTCAGAAAATTATGTCATAAAAGTTTAAAATGAAATCTTAATTTTGTCATTAAATGGTGTTCAATTTTGAAATGTTTATTGTAGAGAAATCAAGGGTTTGTAATTGCATAATGGTCCCATAATCAAGGGTTTGTAATTGCATAATGGTGTTCAATTTCCTAATGAGATAAAACCTGCTTTTTTTGCTCCTGTGTTTTTTTTTTAAATTTGAGAGTTGAGATGGATGCAAATATTGATTTGGTGTGTGTGAAACCAGTGTTGACTGATATGGATGCAAAAAATGATTTGTGATTTCAGATCACGAAAGCTGAGGACAAGCTTAAATCTTATGGAAAGGCTGATCGAATTGAAGTCCTGGAAAGTCGTGGAATCTGAGCTTTTGTATATAAGAAACTCATATAATGTGCTAAGAGATTCTTTTCTAATTAAGGATTCAGTCATTCAAAGAATTGAGGAGGTGCTGGAGGAAGTTGAATTTTTCCGAGGAATTCCATGCTAGAGATATTGTAGAGAAGGTGGAGGTGCTATCTAGAATGGTCGTGCCTAGTTGGAACTCAAGTTCCATGCAGGTTCAGAGTCCAGTGCAAGTTGAGTTGCCATAGGAGGGTTCTAATGCTGGAAATGATGAGATGAACAAGCACTTCAAATTTTTACTAATATGTTAAAATTTTTTAGATTCTGGAAATTTGGGCCGTATCTAGAATTATGAAATGTATCATGTATTAAATACCAGATGCCGGTGTATATATACTTATTGGTTCTTTTTGATATCTATTCTTTGGTTTTTTATTTATTTTTTTGTGGTGGTGAATAGGACTCTGACTGGTACAGGTAACTATAAAATTTGTTTAGCATTTCAAGCAAGAAGTTCATGCCTTCATGTAATGCAATTGATAAAAGCTCCAGCAGCCATGCAAAGTTTAAGAACACACAATTAAATGAATATGACATGTAAAAATGAATTTTCATTGGCATGGGAACTTTCAAAGCACTAATCTTCATGAACTGGTGGTCATTTATTTTTCCATTTATGCATTTGTCAAAATTTACAATCCTGCATTTCTGAGATGTGATATCACACTTATTTTTCAGGTATGCTGCACTGGAGAGGAAATTTTGTGAGGTAGCCGAGCGCAACAGCATTCTGGTGTTGCTCATTTCAGCATAATTCCACCTTAGATCAAATGTAAATTAACTGTTTTTGCTAATAAAAACGGGCCACTTTAGGTTTTTTCTCAAAAAAAAAAAAACTTGATTCACTGAAAGTAAAAATGAAAATTATTAATTAGTTGTGGGGCTATCTGTAATAGGTTAGAAACTTAAATCAAGAAAATAGTTCAAATGCCTGAGCAGACTATTAATTGTTTTTTTTTTTCCTAGAAATGAAACCTGTTTTTGTCTCCTGTAATTTTTTTGAAAATTTGAGATTTGAGATGGATGCAAACAATGATTTGGTGTGTGTGAAACCAGTGTTGACTGATATGGATTTCAGAAACTTTACTAGGTAAGGATCTCCTTTTTATGCTTCTTAATTATTGAAAATATTTGTGACCAAGAGAACCATTTCAATATAATCTTTTATACTAAAAGTTAATCCGAAATTCCTTATTTTATTCATTAATTTAATATTTACTTTATTCATTTCCTTGCTACATTACTTTCTCGCTATATGTTTTTATTGCAAATGGTAATTAACTTTTCAATAAATGCATAATTAATTTGGGTCATCGTGTGTTGCCATGGCGCAAGTTAATTGGCTAATTAATTTTGTGAAAATAAAGAAGCAATTTTTAAAAATCTTTTTCCCTTTTTTTTTTTTACTTTCTAATACTCATATTTGCATACTTACCTTTAATTGGTACATGTTTCTAATGCCTGTCTGTCAGCCAATAGCTTTTAGTTTTTTTTTTTTTTTTGCGTTAAATGTTAATAGATTGTTTGTCTTTACATATTGCATTGTTGTATATATTTTTTTTAAGTCTTTAATGAAGGAATTTGTCCTAAGAGCGAAATTTAATACCCTCCCCCCTATTTATGCATATTGCACATTATTAAATGTACTTGAATATTTTAGTTTGTAATATTAAATATCGACATCATATAAATTTATTCTCATCTGCACAAAAAATAATACATTAAACTTTATGAATTCAGAAATGATAACATATTTTAATATTTTATTTTTATTTGTAAGTCAAATATCGAGCGAAGCTCGATAAGCCCCCTAGTTAGAATAAAGGAAGAACTTATTAAAATTTTAATTAATTGGAGTTAATAGTATTTTAAAATTTTGGTGACGTAGCAAAAGCATAGTATTTTGTGATCACAAGAATGTTTTTCATTCAGAGGAATGAATGTTTATTTTGGAGGAGAGAAATGTAACATTTTAAAATTTAATTCAACTTAAAAAATATTTAATTAATATAAATATCTAATTAGTTAGAGATCAAACTTCAAACTTACTTTTAAATTTAAATATCTATGCAATAATCTCCAATCGAATTTCAAACATTCGACATTCTTCATGTTTATTCAAAATAAGCAACATAAAATATATCATATGTTTAAAGCAGTTTCAAAAGCAATTCTTTCCATATATAACGAACCCCTTGCAAAATTATAATTAAATAAAAGCTCACTTGTCAAACTATTTTCTCCGGATTGAACTATACAATTTTAATTTATACTAGTTTCTTTAGTTCTAGTACATCAACAATATAAGTTAGAAATGGACAAATTGCTTCTCCATAAATAATTGGACCTTGCATCGAATAACCGAAAATTCTAATTCCTCGAGAATTGAGAATCACAACTAAATTTCTACTACAAAATATATGAAAATTGAAGCAAAGTTGCAGCGTTTTCCCTACATACGTCAATAAAATAGAAGAATATATAACACATCTCATTATGTAAAAAAAGAGAAAAAAATAAGAAAGAGCAATAAGCATAAAATCTAGGTCATGCCACTATGCCAGTGCAACTGCAAGAATTTTTTATTAACACTAGCAGCAATGCCCATCCAAATATATGGACAAATTTTTACAAAACTATTTTTTTTTTGAAATAGAACGGCAAACGAAATGAGCCATTCCTGTTAGGAACTCAAGTCCTTGTGCAATTTTAATTTTTTATTAACAATTAATAAGCATTTAACAATTGCAATTAACGGATCTAGTCAAACAAACGATTTAACATTTAAATCAAGACGTGTAGGAGGTTACCTCTTCTAGTATCGTAACTAGAAGGCTCGAATCCTTTGCGTAGGAGTCGGTGGTGTGCTCGTCTCCACCACCAAGTCGCCGGAAACCACCTCGAGTCCACCTAGAAGTTTAACCAAGTTCTAGTAGTATGTGCTAGCATACTTAGAACAAGCCTAATCCTCTCTTCTATTCCAATTAATCAACTTGTTTAATTAAGTGAAACTAATGCTCAACACATGAGCTCCTATAGAATGCAATGAAAAAATTAAGAAAAAACAAATTTTCTTCTTTTTTCTTTTCATTTGGTGGCGGCCACGGTTCTTGAGCAAAAAATGGAAAATCATTTTTTGGCTTAGGACATTTTTTGCCGAAATCTATTTTTCCTTTTAATCCCCAATTAACCTAATGGCTAGTGTAACTAATTACACTCATGCCATTAAGTGGCCGGCCATCTAATTGGGCTTAAATGGATTAATTAATCCAATTAATTAATTTTCCATTTAAAACATTAAATCTTATATTTAATGGCCCCTTTAATTGCATTCCATTCGGGCTCAATTAGACTTGATAAATTAGGCCTACTTATTTAATATAATTCTCACAACTATATTAAATATTGTTGAACGAGAATAATTTTTAACTCATTAATAATTATTTTAGGATTAGCATATACATTAAAATATTTCTATATGATCTCTTTGATTTAACTAATTATAACGGTTCGCAACGGTATATAATTAATTAATCAAACCATCACATTTTCACAGTACTCACTACTGTTAATAAATAAATAATGCACTATATGGTTAAAGTTCTATCTGTGTGACCCTTTGAGGATTTATGCTGTGTTGGACATGAAAAATAAATCACTATTTATTTCCAATAATCATAAGCGGTATCTAGCAACACGTTATGATTCCCAATTCGCATAAATAAATACCGTATCAATACAATACTTCAATCCTGCATAAGAAAATAATATCTTATTGTCTTGATTCTTATGTCACATGATATCCTTGTATAATCCAAGATAGGAATGTGTCATTCTTGCAGATTACACGTTTCTTGATCTAGAGATGATTGTATAAGTTGCTAGCAAACAATCCATCTCCATCAAGGGGCCCAGTGGATATCATCACTCATTAGGTGTACTAACGAGGGACATACGGTTATCTTGATGACCAGTTTCTCCCCGCACAATTCAAGAGAACATAAATAAAGTCCGTATAGCAGCCTTTATCAGGAATCAGCGTTAGACGATATTTATTGAACCTATCCTCATGTGGAGAAACTGAACCATCTCAAACTCAGAATCAAACACTTATGAAATAAATAATGACACGTAACACAATCCATATATTTATTTCATTGGGTCATGTCCTGTGCTATGTTCCAGTAACATACACATATGCAATTAAGTTGGTAACTCCTTACCCATGATTTGTAGAACATAATCATCACTTAACTTGCATACTAGTCTTATTTGAAAATTAATGTTCCTTGTTAATTATCAAGACTATGGACACTTTAGAGATATTATTGTCATTCTAACGAATGATCTACAGAGATCTACAATTCATATCCTCGACCTGAATGATCTGTCAATAATAATCTCTAGGAACAAATGATCAATCATCATCAATAACATAAACTAATATAATAGCCACCAACTGATTGGCATCTAGGACATATCTCTAACAATCTCCCACTTGGCCTAGAGACAAACAGTAGTGACTTCTAGCCAGTGAAGAACTGAGAACGATGCCATATATCTATATATATACATGTCTCGAACCTCAAAAGAAATAATACGCTTAAAGCCAGTTACTCATACGTCCATTACGTATGGATGCTCAATAGCATCTCGTATACTGCTTAAGGTAGAGGTTATGTTAGAGTGTTCGCTGTGTTCGCGAACGTATCCACTTTTGTTTGAACCTGTACATATATATACTCTTATATACATGTTCTTGATCATCATCATATGAGATCAAGTGATACTGTCATAGATCATACTTGGATCACCAATTAGATATTGGATTCTTCAAGACTAATTAAGCTACGGTTCGAGATGCACAGAACCATATTAGCTTGACTGAGAACTTATCCAAACTATCCTATTTCGTTTCTTCACAAGTTGCTATGTATGTTACTTTGGTGACGGAAACGGTTGTAATATCTCATTTAGAACACTTTCTAAACTTACAACACCACCTTTAAGCAAAACATGTAGCTCAATTGTGATTACATCAATCTTTCTAAAAATAGCATCAATGTAACAACTTACACGAGCTCTTTTTCATCACAATAGATGAAAAATATATTTCTCTTTCTCATAAGATACTCGAGAATATCATTTGATTATTTTCCAAACATGTTTTTTTCTTGTATCCACTTGACAACTGCTTGTCACATTCCTTGAATGCAACACATTGGGGCATGTGCATAAATGGCGTACATAATGAAATTCGTAACGAAAGAATGCTTGAACTATTTCATGCACTTTTTCTCGAATTGAGTTGCAATAAACCGAGTCAAACTCAAGTTATATGCCACATGACGTGGTTTGACATCCTTGATTGGAGTCTACCTTTCATGTTTCTAGAATACTTCATCATTATATGCACATTTGCTCAAACCTAACATCCATCATAATCTATCTCCATAGATTCTGTTTCTTAGGATTTAGGTAATCTTGTTCAAGAAATCATTCATCAATGAGATCGTGACAATATTCATTTAATCAACATTATTTCTCAATTAATATCTAGTTATCTTGTACAATGCAAATAACACAATTATGCTCCCACTGATTATCTTGTCTATACAAGATACTTTTGACGAAGGTCAACTCCTTGTTTTCCTTGTCAAAATATTTATTCCACAGTGCTCGCTTCGATCCATTAATGGATCCTTGAAACACGCATATGTTCCTGGCAATACATCAATCAAGACCTTGATTTGTGTCATATACACAACATCTTTCTTCATTCAATCAATGAAGGCGGTTTGGATGTACCTTTCCATACATCAATATATATGAAATGCAATTATTGCTAGAATGATCTTTATTGATTGACTTATACATAGCTACAAATGAGAAGCCGTGCTTTGTACATAGTCAACTAGCTATCGACTTAGACATAGCTATAAGCGTGAAGCTGTGCTTTGTACATAGTCGACTTGTCATCCATGTCAATCTTTCCTTTAAAGATCTGAAAGTTCTTGACGGATTGCTCCTTCATGAACATCAACAAAAGTCTATACCTTGTTGTTACACATAGATTGCACTTAAAGATCACATGGATTTAAACCATACTTGTGGAATCGGGTATTTCCATCGATTCTTTAATTATCAATGGATCCTCATATACCAGGTACGAGGATGTCGTGATGTCTATGCACCTTTCGGTTAGACAATCACTTTCGTTGACCTTTTGTAGGATTGGTACTCGAGATTCATGAACTAATTTCACAACGACTTGTATAATAAGTTCTTGATCCTCATATATATTGAGTTTCTCAAACATCATCAGCTCGTGAGATGTTTAAGTCATCATTAGTAGCGAGCGTGCTCATAAACTTCTTCCTTTCACAACGACTTGCGAATGAAGTTCTGCTCAGCTCCCACTAAGCACCATGTATGGAATGACAAGTTTCCTACAAGGGTACTTCTTGTAGTGAAGCATAAACTCTTTTATGTTCACCTTACTCCCACCACTTCTTCTTGAGAACGTTATTCTCCAAGACTACGTCACGATTAGCAACAACTAGTTTGTTCTTATCATGCTCGTAGAAGTAGCACCTTTCAATTAATTTAAGGTATCCTACAAAACATTAAGCATCCTATTTGGGTCTAAGCTTATCAATCAACAAACTTTGAAATAAGCTCCTTAACACCAAATCTTGAGAAACAATGTACTTAGGGATCAAATCCCATAAGACATCTTTCTCAATGGACTTCGACAGAATATTATTCAGTGTAAACAGAATTGTCCTCGAACATGAATCCCTAATATGAGTCGATTAAGTCAATTCGATTCATTACTGATCGAACTATATCAAATAAAGTTCGATACCTCCATTCTTGGACACACTATATACTAATATAATGTTCCTAATGAAGTGAGTTATGAAACTATTTTCACATTCTTTAGATAATGGATCAAATCATATGACTTAGCTGTTTACCATGATTAATTGTAAGACTATTACATTTCTTTAATGATCTTTCAACTTTACTCTTGAACTCCTTTGAACTTGTCAAAAGATTCACACTTATGCCTTATCAAATAGATATGTTAATATCTACTGTGATCGATGGCTAAGTGGCAAAGTCTCAACAACCTTTCATTACACAAGTACTTATAGGTCTACATACATCGACATGTATAAGTCCTAATCAAGTCACTTGTCCTTAAACCTTTATAGGTCAAAGGCACTTTTGTCATCTGATAAACATGATCCGCATATCTCAATTGATTCGCAATCGAATTGATCCACGAGTTCTACGTTATGTAGACTCTCTTAATGCGACTCTCGTTTATGTATGACTAAGCGATCATTTCACACGAAAGTCAAATACTTTATGTGAAGTCTTACGCATCTTATTTGTCATTCAAAACTCGTTTATCCATTTCAAGCATATTCAAGCAATAGGTATGAAATCATATAAACAAATCTATAATAAAAAAACATCGCTTGTCTTTTACAAAATATAATCATCCATCATCTATATGAATAGAGATAAAGTTTTAGGATGTAAGGAACGAGGTACTTGACCTACAATTCCTATTAGTAAAGATAACTCTACGTATCCAATGGTAGTGGTTTAAGAGAATAAACCATTTCCTTATACGGAGTTCACTTTACTACTCTCGAATATTCTCTTATTCTTCATTGCTTACACATTTCACTAAATGCGAGCTCATGAACTAGTACCCAGTTACTAGTGTGAATTAGAGATAGCGAGATAATTTGAACGTCCAATACTCTCGAAGTGTTAGAACATTTCCAACACGATAATCATGGTACTTCGGATATCCTTTCAAGTGCCTCTATAAACGACAAATGAAACATCTTATGTGACACATGGTCACAATTGAGGGTCTCGAAGTCTCGACTCATACTTAACCGAAGTATTTCTTAAATACTTAGCTAATTACATTTTGCACAAACAAGTTTGCGAACTGTATCATAATATCCTTCATTTAATTAGGAAGAGACCGTATGACAATATCAACAATTCTTGATATCGGAGATCTTGATATCTCTAGTTGCCAATTAGCTGCTCAAACCTTTCAGTTCGCAAGCTAATGGAACTTTCATGTACCTTCTTAAAAGAAGTTTCTCTTACTTAATTCATGCTCCATTACTCGATCATAAATGATTGAGTCAACATTTACTTTCTCTAAGAACTCCTTCTTGAGTAAGTGAATTCGAGCATAGGAGTCAAATCTAGTCCGTATGAATTCTCCAATCCAAAGGTCTAGAGATCCTAAAATGAAGATATCGGCATTCGCTTTATAGAATAACTTTTCGTAAAAGTCAATTAGTCATCGCGATGCTACGTTCGGAAAAATTTGAGGAATATATTTTTGGGAATAAACATGCTCAAGTTTCTTTTCGCTAAGAACATGTCTTAGGAATCGGTGTTACTTCTCTAAGTAAATACCTTTAGAAACGAGCTAGTTCAAATTCAAAGATTGATCGCAACGAAATTAACACATTTACTATCTATGACAATCTCAATTTAAGGTCATTTAGTTTATGCAATATTTTATTTATAACGATAAACAAAACTCCAACTACATTTATTTAATGTCCCAAATGTAGTCGGTTTCCAAGATCCCCATTTTCATCAAGTAGAGCCTGCTATGGCACGTCACTCTACCTAACTAGACAAGGTAGGTTCTCCAACCAATCATATCAACCATATGATTCTTGGTTTGTGAATATCTATATATTTACAAACTTCGCCCCGATGTCCAAACTCTAGTTGGGTCCATCGATAAGCAACTTCTCTCTATTTGCTCCTAACAAATCTTATTTGTACCCCTACTTTCGAGTGACAACCATGACGTCCGCTTGGGCGGACCGCGCCATGAGAGGGCAAACGACGTGAAGGGGATAGAGAGAAGGAGGGCGGTCGACTTAATCAAATTAATGGGACATTTATTATGCGACTTTGTTTGGTGGTCGTGTCAACATACACCCATACCTATCCTATGACATTTCATAGCATTCAAACAATCACATAATTACATGCATCTCAAAACACAAACATTGTTGTGGGTTTGTATGGCTCCAGCTTGCATATTAATCTTCACTGCATCTTCATGTAGTAAGACTAATCTAAACCAAGCCCTCCCACTAATTATATTGATCCTATCCTATAATTAATGGAAATAAATAAACATGTGGAAAATTCTAATTCCCTCCTAGGCCTTAGGAGCATGCAAGCCTCACAAGTTACATTAAAATTAATCAAAAATTAATTAATGGCACCAAAGGCCGCATTACACACATTCACACATGCATTCATTTACAAACCACAAGGCATTGGAATCTTGAGCCATACTAAACCCACGATCCTCCTACAAAAATAAGTTAGCACATATACAATATACATGTTTCACTTGTTTATAATTAACTTTATTAATTAGAATCTTCGTGTATTCTCGTCGCTCGTTTTACAAATGCAAAAGAGGTTTAACATTACAACTACTTGTTTAAACCTTCAAAAATTAATCCAACAATTCAAAACAGAAAGGAGGGTATTAAAGGAGTATTATAATTAATATTTCAACTAACTTGATTAATTAGAATATATTTTAACTAATTAAAATAAATAATTTGGGACCCGATAAAATCCAATATTTTTCAGTTACCAAAAACTCTGAAATAAATCCAGAGAACTCCTTACAATGAGTGCAACTACCAGTAAAAATTTCATGAAGAGATCATTTACCATCAGGGAGAATCAAAAAAGACAAATTCTGATATTATGCGCGAAACACCGTTATCAGATTTTCTGTTTTTCATCTCAACCTTTTGGTCTAAAGGACCATCTTTCTTAAAGATTCCATATAAACAATTTATATAGAAAACTTAGAATATGCAGTTGGCTATCTATTCATGGAAAAAGAACCAGCAAGGTCTATTCAAAATAATGGAGTTAAATGCCATACAAGTAACAAGTCCTGTTCTGAAAACAGACTGACGACCGAAAAGTTTTGATCTAGTTGAAGCATCAAACCTTAATGGAAAAATATGAAACTAATTTTCACAGATTTCTAACTCAAAATAGAACAATTCCATTCAGACACTTTTCTGCAAAAGTATTTTAATAATTACGGTTCATCAATAACAAGCAACTTGATTGGAAAAACAGATCTTACGATTTCTTTCCTTTTCATACTTGAACACCCATTTAAAATCCGAAATATATAACAATTTACATATATCCAGAAAGAGCATCAAATTTAAAATAACACTAGCCAAAAGATACAGGTAGCAATTTTCCAAAAATACGTCTTTTTTGCTAAACAAACAGAATTGTGCAGCAGAACGGCAGATCTGCGCACCATTACCGTTTAATTCACTAAAAATTCATAACTACTTAAAAAATAGTGAAACCAGCGCCAAAAGAACCGCGACTCAAAGATCTATAACTTCCAGTAAGAAGGAAAAATTTTCAGAGAGATATGCATCACGAAAAATAAGCAACAATTCAGAAAAACAGAATTTTCAGAACAACAAACATACACATCACTAATTAACTTCGTTAATTACTAATATCTTGATTTAAAAATGTTAAACGTTTGAAAGACGACCAGCGCTCTGATACCACTGTTAGGAACTCAAGTCCTTGTGCAATTTTAATTTTTTATTAACAATTAATAAGCATTTAACAATTGCAATTAACGGATCTAGTCAAACAAACGATTTAACATTTAAATCAAGACGTGTAGGAGGTTACCTCTTCTAGTATCGTAACTAGAAGGCTCGAATCCTTTGCGTAGGAGTCGGTGGTGTGCTCGTCTCCACCACCAAGTCGCCGGAAACCACCTCGAGTCCACCTAGAAGTTTAACCAAGTTCTAGTAGTATGTGCTAGCATACTTAGAACAAGCCTAATCCTCTCTTCTATTCCAATTAATCAACTTGTTTAATTAAGTGAAACTAATGCTCAACACATGAGCTCCTATAGAATGCAAGAGAGAATGCAAAAATTAAGAAAAAACAAATTTTCTTCTTTTTTCTTTTCATTTGGTGGCGGCCACGGTTCTTGAGCAAAAAATGGAAAATCATTTTTTGGCTTAGGACATTTTTTGCCGAAATCTATTTTTCCTTTTAATCCCCAATTAACCTAATGGCTAGTGTAACTAATTACACTCATGCCATTAAGTGGCCGGCCATCTAATTGGGCTTAAATGGATTAATTAATCCAATTAATTAATTTTCCATTTAAAACATTAAATCTTATATTTAATGGCCCTTTTAATTGCATTCCATTCGGGCTCAATTAGACTTGATAAATTAGGCCTACTTATTTAATATAATTCTCACAACTATATTAAATATTGTTGAACGAGAATAATTATTAACTCATTAATAATTATTTTAGGATTAGCATATACATTAAAATATTTCTATATGATCTCTTTGATTTAACTAATTATAACGGTTCGCAACGGTATATAATTAATTAATCAAACCATCACATTTTCACAGTACTCACTACTGTTAATAAATAAATAATGCACTATATGGTTAAAGTTCTATCTGTGTGACCCTTTGAGGATTTATGCTGTGTTGGACATGGAAAATAAATCACTATTTATTTTCAATAATCATAAGCGGTATCTAGCAACACGTTATGATTCCCAATTCGCATAAATAAATACCGTATCAATACAATACTTCAATCCTGCATAAGAAAATAATATCTTATTGTCTTGATTCTTATGTCACATGATATCCTTGTATAATCCAAGATAGGAATGTGTCATTCTTGCAGATTACACGTTTCTTGATCTAGAGATGATTGTATAAGTTGCTAGCAAACAATCCATCTCCATCAAGGGGCCCAGTGGATATCATCACTCATTAGGTGTACTAACGAGGGACATACGGTTATCTTGATGACCAGTTTCTCCCCGCACAATTCAAGAGAACATAAATAAAGTCCGTATAGCAGCCTTTATCAGGAATCAACGTTAGACGATATTTATTGAACCTATCCTCATGTGGAGAAACTGAACCATCTCAAACTCAGAATCAAACACTTATGAAATAAATAATGACACGTAACACAATCCATATATTTATTTCATTGGGTCATGTCCTGTGCTATGTTCCAGTAACATACACATATGCAATTAAGTTGGTAACTCCTTACCCATGATTTGTAGAACATAATCATCACTTAACTTGCATACTAGTCTTATTTGAAAATTAATGTTCCTTGTTAATTATCAAGACTATGGACACTTTAGAGATATTATTGTCATTCTAACGAATGATCTACAGAGATCTACAATTCATATCCTCGACCTGAATGATCTGTCAATAATAATCTCTAGGAACAAATGATCAATCATCATCAATAACATAAACTAATATAATAGCCACCAACTGATTGGCATCTAGGACATATCTCTAACAATTCCGTTGCCGTTGTAAATGTTAGACACCCCTAATGGTTTGTTATTGCTAGTCGGGAAGATGCTATTAATTTATTGCTATTTTTTATGTTTTGTTTGGTCCTCGACTTCTCAATCCAGACAGCTCGTGCTCCAAGTAATAGCATTTGTCGTTTTGTGCGCTACATTGTATGCCGCGCGACACAGGATTTGAATCCCATCTGGATGTATCTGATTTCTTCAATAATGTTGATGAAGAAATAAGTAGTACTATGAAGGAAAATTAGAATTTTCGTTTTTTTATGTGTGCGAACAAATTAGAGATGGTTTACTTAATTAGTTTAATTTCCCTTTTGTTTTTTCATGTATGCAAAATAAAGTTATTCGCAATGTTTGTTTAATTTTCCCTGGCAATACTTATTTCTGGTCTACTTACTTATTTTCTTTCAGAGCGGACCTATCTATAACAACATATTAAAGCAAATTGAGATCCATTCTCCGACCGGTAATAAATTGCTCATATCTCCTTTAATTTTTTGTTTTGCACTGATGCGTAAGTTATGCTGGTAATTATTTTTGCTCATTTAATTAGCGTATGTTAAGGTAATGACTAATTTATAATACCAAAAACAGTGCTCTAGGTCAATAATTTAATTCACACTTTCCATACTATAAAAAAAAATAAATAAATAAGTTGAAACTGCTCCGGTTTAGTTCCTGTTGTTGTACGGTATTATAAATAATTAGCCCGATAAAAATCTTACACAATGATGAAAAAGTCTGTACGGGAATGAAGCAAGTTTATTTCTTTTTCTTTTAATTTAATTTATTTTATTTCATTTTAAGGGAAAATGACTGATACAATGATAAGTAAAGAAGATTCATGTCTAGTAGACAGCGGAACTACGAATATAATATTGAAAAGTAAGAAATTTTTTTTACAATTGCATTACAGTGAGGCTAATATCCAAATTATTTCTGGTTCAAGTAATATTATTGAAGGCTCCGGAAGAGTTTGTATTTTGTTTCCTGCAGGAACAAAATTAATAATAGATGATGCATTATACTCAAGTAGATCCAGAAGAAATCTACTAAGTTTTAAAGATATTCGAAAAAGTGGTTATCATATTGAAACAATGAATGAGAGAAATTGCGAATATCTTCATATCATATCTATTAAAAATGACAAGAAGAATATTACAGAAAAAAATGCAAGCATTATCAAATGGACTATATGGTATGTATATAATATAAGTACAATAGAATCAAATATGGTGACTAACCAGAAGTTAGTTGATCCAAAATTATTTACACTATGGCATGATAGATTGGGTCATCCAAGAAATATAATGATGAGAAGAATAATTTAAAGTACAAATGAACATTCCCTAAAGGACCTGACGATACTATTATCTAAAGAATTGACATGCCAAGCATGTTCTCTTGGAAAACTAATTACTAGGCCATCTCTAAATAAAGTTGGACTTGAAGCTCCATTTAGAACGAATTCAAGGAGGTATATGTCGACCTATTTGTTTGCCTCTAAATTTTGCTGCATGCAACCACACAATAAATCAAAACCAAAATACAAGACATCTACAACCAAAACCGCCTTGACGCATCGTCACGAAATGTGAAAGGAAAATGCAAAGTTTCCTAAATATTGACAGTAAATCAATTATGGAAATGCCATATGGAGCCTTAGATATCCCTAAGATTGAATACACTCACGTCTCACAAAACGTAAAATTTATAGCAACTACATTCCCCACAACTACATGGGGAATCTTGCAAAATTTCATGTTGAAATGGCCTACTGACAGGCACCAAAACCATAGAAATAAAACCATGCAATATACAAGCCAAAACCACATTTACAATCATACAAAATAGCCTTGACTGTTAGGAAGTGTGTAATTTTCAATTTAGTGCTAATTACCATTTAATTAAGCCATCAAAACATCACACACAACGGATCTTGCACAAAAGCCAATTAGACACAAGAGAAAAGGGTGGATTTTTACCTCTCTTGATATCGTAATCAAGAGGCTCGATCCTACGGCTTAGAAATCGATAGCGTGCTCTCCTTGCGCCTCCACCACCATCGATGGCCGCCTCGAGTCCACCAAGAGATTAACCACAATCTCACAAGTTATGCTAGTAACTTGGAGATCAAGGCTAATCACCTAGCTTTCTCTCATCTTCAATTAACCAATTTAAGTGTGGAAGAGAGAGAGCTCAACACATGAGCAATAGGGAGAGAGGGAGAGGGTGGCGCCGGCCATAGAGAGGAGAAAGGGGAGGGGAAGTGGCGGCTAGGTCAAGGGAAAGGAGAGCAAGCCCAAATTTGCTTCTATGCACCTCCTTATATAGTACTCCAACCCTAGGGTAGAGTTCACCAAAATTACATGCCATGCCACCCACCTGCCACCCTTTCTAGGGCGGCCACATATGGGCCTAGTTGGGCTATGTTTGTTGTGTTAATTAATCCATATAATCTATTATTAAATGGACCTTTGAAGTTTCACCCAAATCGGATCCCTATTGGACTTTAAATTTAACATTTAAATTAAAGCCTTATAATTAGAATATGTGTTGTATAAATAATTATTAACTAATTAATGACTCTAACATTGACAAGTAGTCATGAAAGTATGAGAGGAAAATACAGAGATTCCTAAACAGTGGACGGTAATTTAATTATGGGAATGCCATATGGAGCCTTAGATATCCCAACAATTAATTACATCTGTCTCGCACTTTTTCGCGGCCCTCGATAACAAGGGGTGAAAAATCCGTCTGTTGCGGATTGAGGATGAAAAAGAATGCGAATCATATACCTCTCACGAGCCCTAAGACTTCGATACCGATACCCCTCCTAAAAGAGATGGCGATACGGTCTTAACCACGAGAGTTGATTGTTTGAGGGGTCCTTCCTCCATTCCAGTAGGCGCAAGCCCCTACTGTTAATTACCTCTGACATGGTTAAGAGAACCTCTGGATCGGAAAAATCGATGGGTCGTATGTCTTAAGCTATAGGGAATTGTTAATAACAATTAGTGTATGCCATGCATTCATTATTATTTATATATTATTTTTTTATTAGTGGATTTTGTTTGTAGGACAGCAGGTTTCAGAGCCTTTCAGTGAATTCAAGGTGAGCTGGATCATGGCCGTTGAAGTTCTCGGTGTTAGTTAAGTGCATAATTTTCATTTTTATAGCTAATTCCTTTAATTACCACAAAACAAGCATGCACAAACATGAGTCTAGTACTTAAAGCCATTCACACAAAGAGAAATGTTCAAGGATTATACATCTCTTGATATAGTAATCAAGAGGCTCGAACCAAGGCTAGGATGTAGGTGGTGCGCGCTTCAAGCTCCTCCTTCGTGCCAAGCTCGACCAAGAGTCCACCACGAAATTAACCAAGACCTACAAGATTTGCTAGAAGCTAAAAGGTCTAGGCTAATCCAAGCTTTCTCGCCTTCTTAATTAACTCTTTAATAAGTGGAGAGATTGGAGCTCAACACATGAGCAATGGTGGAGGAGAGGGGTGTGTTTGGTGGCGGCCAAAGAGAGAAGGGAGGGAGATAGGTGGCGGCCTCAAAGAGGAAGAGAGAGAGAGGAGCAAAGAGCCTCCACAAGGGTCCTTTTATAATGCTCAAACCCTAGCAAATAGTTCTAACTATTTACAAGTGTGCCACCTACCTACCACCTACCTTCATGGTCGGCCTCAATATGGGCCTTTTGGGCTTCACACACTTATTTAATTGATCCCTTTATCAATTAATAAGGCCCTCCATTTATTGCTCAACAATTGGACTACATATATTTATATATATTATTGGCCCATTATTTTAATATAACCATTTATATTAAATTGTGTTGAGTTAGAAATAATTATTAACTAATTAATAATTATTACGGGATTAGCTCATATATTAAATCATTTCGATATGATCCGTTTGAATTAATTAATTATATCAGTATATAATCAATTAATCAACTTATCATATTTTTGCAAAAACACACTGATGCAAATAAATGATTAATGCACTGTTTGGTTATATTTCGATCTGTGTGACCCTTTGAGGATTTATGCTAAGTTGGACATGGAATTAAATCGTTATTTAATTCCAATAATCATAAGCGGTATCTAGCAACACGTTATGATTCCCAATTCGCATAAATAATATACTGCTACAGTATTTAAATCCTGCATGAGAGAATAAAAGTATTTCTCTATTTTGATTCTTATGTCACAAGATATCATCGTATAATCCAAGATAGGAATGTGTCATTCTTACAGATTATACGTTTGTTGATCTAGAGATAATTGTATCAGTTGCTAGCAAACAATCTATCTCCATCAAGGGGCCCAAACAGATATCGTCACTCACTAAGTGAATTAATGAGGGACATACGGTTTTCTTGATAATTAGCTTTTCCCCGCACAATTCAAGAGAACATAAATAACGTCCGTATAGCAACCCTTATCGGGAATCAGCGGTAGACGATATTTATTGAACCTATCCTCATGTGGAAAAGATAAACATCTCAAACTTAGAATCAAAATCATAACGAAATAAATAATGACACATAACACAATCCATATGTTTATTTCGTTGGGTCATGTCTTGTACTATGTTCAATTAACATAAACATATGCAATTAAGTTGGTTACTCTTAACCTATGATTTATAGAACTTAATCATCACTTAACTTGCATACTAATCTTATTGATAATTAATGTTCCTTGTTAATTATCAAGATTATGGATGTTTTAGATTTATTGTTGTCATTTACTATTAAATGAGAAACAGAGATCTATAATTCAGATCCTCAACCTGAACGATCTTTCAACAAATAAATCAAGGAACAAATGATATAAAATCATCAATGACATAAAACCGTAGAAGTAGCCAAATATGATTGGTTTCTAGGACATATATCTAACACTCGAAACATTGGGTGTCTTCACGTTTTCTTGATTCTTGTGATACGGGGTAACTGGATGGTAATTTGAAAGGTTTTCGAGGAGAGGTTGAAGGGATTTCAGAGCTTATTATTGAGGAGTCATGCTACCCGAGAATGTTGATGAATTACTTGGCCTCCGGTAACTGACCAAAATGCCAAGTTGAGTTGAGATTGACGTCGTGCCCTTAGGCTTGATCAACGTCGATTGATGGATGTCGGGTTTATGGGCATGATCGACATCGCATTTTTGGAGTGCGCGCGAGTGCTTCGCAAGAATGACTCGTGTGGTCCCTCGGGAGCGGGGAATGACACCTAGTCCTTAAACCGAGGTGTTTTTAGAAGATACTTGGACGCTACTCAGAGCGTGGGTTTGATGCCAGCGTGGATCGCTATATCCTGCAATTTTGCTAGTATCGGAATGACCTGATTGGTGAGATGCTTGAGTGTTGTTCGAGACATCCTATTGAAATCAAAGCTAACGCCCGGCCCCTGGGCCTATTGACGATTGCCGAAATCAATTCTGACGCTCGGCCCCTGAGCTTATTGACGACAGGTTGGTTTTAGGAATATCCCGTCCATCCTTCAAAACATCATCTTGATATGATTGCTTGTTTGGAATGTCTGTTTTAACGCAACGCCCGGCCCCTGAGTCTATTGACGCTGAGTCAAATGTTGAGATGCTCCAATGGTTATTCATATTATTGGAGGATCATAAGCATAACACCCGGTCCTTTGGACCTATTGATGCTAGGCTTGGTTGAGTAATAGACACCAAGCAGTTGCTCGGACGTCGAATAAACCAACACTGGGCCCTTGAGCATATTCAGTGTTGGGCAGGTGCGTGCGGTCGCTATTCAGTGTTGAGCATATTTTATTTCCCTTTTTTGGTTTTTCAGAGATCATTCTTTTTAAGTCTCTAAACACAAGTAATCTCAAATAAAACGCCAAAATAAAATGGCAAGTCATACCATTGAGGAACAAATGGTGCCATCCAAATGACGTCACCAGCTTGTACAGGGTTTCTGTTAAAAGATAGAACAACAAGGCACAAAAAATATTTGTCTTGAAACTCCATATATTCAATTTTAGGACCATATTTTATATTGAAGTTGTACTGCAGGACGAAAATGCAATATTTAATAAGGAAAAATATATTAAAATGCCATTTAATTATCACCCAGCCGGTAAATTCCCTTGGCTCTCTAGCAGAGGTAAACCATGATGAATAGATGATTATAATGCACCTCCTATTTTATAAAATAATGAGGGACCAGAAGGGAGGAGGGTAGATCTGTCAAACGTTCCAAACGAAACGGAAAAAGATTGTTTCGTTTAACGTTTCGTTTCAACAACAGAACGAAATCATTCTTCCGTTTCTGTTTCGTTTCGATAAACGAAACAGATTTTCGTTTCGTTTAGCGTTCCGTTCTTTATTTTTCATTGTTTTAATTTTACATTTTCGTATTTTGTTTAACGTTTTGTTTTCAAAATATATCTGAAAACAAGACATTTTGTTTAATCCATTTTCTCTTTCGTTTAACGTTCAGTTTGGACGGAACGGAACGAAAACGTTCGAAACGAAACACTATTGACAGGGCTAGAAGGAAATAGAAGAGAAGACGAGACGGTGGAGAGGAACCAGCCACGTCGCCGCTCTAACCAGTGGGCAGTGGCTGAGGATGCTTGACTCGAACAGAGAGAAGGGGTAATGCTCTCCTCGTGCCATCGCAACAAGGAAGCAAGAGGTGAAGTTCGAGTAGTGGCCAGCTCAGATGCAATGCCAGACTATCCATCCAGCGCTCGACACAGCAAAATTAAGGAGGTGCTCAAGAGTATGGGTGTCAAATGTGCGAAACGGAAGCGAAACAGGGGTGTTCCGTTTCTGGTAACGTAACTCATATCAGTTTCGATTTCGTTCTGTTTCTTAAAACGGAATAGTTTTTCGTTCCGTTAGCCGTTCAGTTCTCCATTTTCTAATGATTTCATCCATTTTTCATTGATTTCAGTCTAATTTTTGATAAACGGAACACTAACGTTCACCGGTACCAATTCCATTTCTATTCCATTTTCAAAAACGAAATTCAATTGATGTTTTGTTAGCTGTTCCGTCCGGACGGAACGGAACAACGTTCCAAACGGAATTTTTTGACACCCCTGCTCGAGAGAGCTTCTCGAGAGGAGAAAGAACAAAAGAGATGAGCCTGATATTTAATAGAATCACTCGAATCCTCTGTGGCAGATCCGATGTGGCTAATCATATAGTAATCTACTGACAGAACATTTTATAAAGTAGCTATTTCATCCAATAAATTAGTTAGACTACCTCAGAAGTTAGATCAATGTGGTAATTATACAGAAATGTTCCAAAAAATTATGACAGACATTTTCATGTTCGCAGATTGGAAATCTCGTCAAATTTTACCGTTACATTAATTTGTTTCATCTAATTTCTTGATTATATAATTCATAACTTCACAAATTATTAATTAAAAAAATTTCAGAACTTGGTTTAGCATACTACAGCCAGTATTGTTACATGAACAATCTATAAATTCATCAAATTTATAACACTGAGTGCATTCAATATCTTTCTCAAAAAAAAAAAAAAAAAAAAACAGGTTTACATTCATTATCCTTTTTTTATCTTAATACCAACTTATATCTATGTTTTACTTAATAACAATTTAATTTTATAAAACCTCTCATATTCTCAATGCACAAGTTCCTCTCCAACTGCAAAATTCTCTCCCCTCCGTTTTGTCTAATTAAGCAAAATTTGGACAACAAAATAGTTATCTTCCTATAGGTCTCCTCTCCTAAAATAGGCAACTTTCAACTAAAAACCTAACAAAAATGAATCAGTTTCGTGAAGACAAATGCGTTTGTGCGGAAACAACATCCTGTTTCCATCCCCATCTTCCTCAACTATGCTTTGAACCAAACAACTGAACTTAGTTTCTCGAACTATGGCACAGGGTTTCATAACCTTCATCGCATCACCAATCTATTTCTGGATTCATATTAGGTCTTCTACTCCACCTACCATTGAAGACGACTTCAGATGGGTCTCCATCTCTGAAGCTTCTCCAGCACAAGGCCTTTATTGTAATTCCTAGAGACTCTAATTCGTGAAAAACATTGGTAGTTTTTAAATTCTTTGCTGCTTTTATACAAAATATTTTTATTATTTTTTTAAATGCATAGCTTACATTATGTGGTTGCATGTGTACTTATCACTTTTTTTTTTTTTGCTTGGTTTGCTACCAGCCGTTTGTTAATTTTTTACAATTAAAATTATTTATATAGGTGGTATTTGCATTTTTAATAAAGATTTTATTATTTGAATTAATGAAACGCAGATTGCCCAACATTGTATCAGCTCGTCAGCACAGAGGATCGTTCATCCCTGACTAAATATCGTACGTTGTTTATTGTCATTTGCAATTATTAATTGATATCCTTCCAAGTTAAAAGATTTACTCACCCCTCAGCATTCACATTCCATTATTTTAATAGAAGATGGAAAAAGATAACTATTCATTTTTTTTTTCTTTCTAGACCTAAGCAAAAATGGAGGTTTTGGATATTGGGCTCATTTTTGTGTTGAGTGTCATATTACCAATATTGATATTGAGAAGGATCAACAACGTGATGAGGGACAAAAAAGGGTTGCCTCCTGGTACAATGGGGTGGCCTTTGGTAGGCGAGACATTTGATTTCATGAAGCAAGGGCCAGATTTCATGAATAATCGGAGAAAACGGTAAGTTCAAATGTTGAAAATGAGGTGGCTATGGTTTAAATTTAGTGTTTAGAATAATCTTAATTGTTTTGTGCAACAATGGAGCTCAATTTCTCATGTAGTAATGAATGAAGTACTTTCTTATTCTTTTTCTTTTTTAAATGAAAATAGTTTGGTCACTTGGAATTTGTGAGGAGAGCTATAGAAGTATCAGTTATTTTTGGATAAATTATTTTAGTTCTTAATTATAGCAATGATTCCCACATAAAAGATCGATCGGGGGTCTTCATTGTGGTAGATTATGCCACTACAATATGAAAAAATTATCATTAGTTGCTTATTGGGGATTATTTCTCTCAGATACAACCTAAGGGCATAAACTGCACATTACATTTAATTTCTGACTTTCTTTTGTTCAAAACTATACATTCATATTTGAAAAACTATTTCTGTGATCAGGTACGGCGACTTGTTCAAAACTCACATGTTGGGAAGCCCTACAGTGATATGCATGGATCCAGACCTAAACAAACAGATCCTTAACAGCGAGAACAAAGGGTTTATACCAGGTTACCCCCCTTCAATGCGGGACATACTCGGGGAATGGAATATTGCCGCGGTACATGGGCCTTCACATAAGTCCATGAGAGGTGCCTTACTATCTCTAGTAAGCCCTCCCATGATCAGGGATCAACTCATGCCAAAAATTGATGGATTCATGAGATCTTTTCTCGCTGGCTTCGGCGGTCAAGTTGTTGATATCCAGGCCAAAACTAAAGAGGTATTGAAGCTCTTTTTTTTTTTTTGTTTCCTGTTTCCCCACTGGAACATTACTGTCAGTGCTTTGCAACAAATGTAGAATCAACCTTAAAATTAGTAATTAGGAATCCACCTTGAATTTAGTAGCTAAAACTGAGGCTCTTAATTGAGGACGTGAGTTTGAAATCTGACTGAAAAGTATCGTATGAATTTTTTAAGTTGACATCTATCTTTATGTAAAAAAAAAACATACACTAGACAAGATCTATAACTTATGATCTCTGCAAAAGTGTATGTAATTTGAAATAACAGAGTTCTTAGAATGTATATAATTTATCAAACCACTGTTGTTTTTTAGAAAGCAAACTAAATAGACTTGTAGCTCAGTATAATAGACAATAATCTACTTTCATCGTTTCCTCCATAAAAAAAAAATGACACAGTATAAATTTAAATTAGCGTCTGCGAGACTGATCTAAATTTAATAAGTTATTTGAATGTGTAAATCTAGATGGCACTGCTTTCAGCATTGAAGCAGATAGCAGGCATAGAAGGCGACCCACTTGCAGAGTCTCTCAAAACAGAGTTGTACAAGCTTGCAGCAGGCACTATTTCCTTGCCCATCAATCTTCCTAGCACCAACTATCGCCTTGGTTTGCAGGTTAAAAAAAATAACAATAAAATGCTCATCAATATATAATTTCTTGTTGTTTTTACCCAAAATGAGGCTTTTGAAGAGTAAAGACTTACCTTGCAGAGTATTCTCCTGATTAGAAGATTATAATTAATAGTAACTTGAGATAAATGATTTGTCGAAACAGGCAAGGGGAAGGGTGGTCAGCATGTTGAAGAAAATGATAGATGAGAGAAGTGCTTCAAAAAAATCATTTAACGACATGCTAGATAACCTTTTAAACAGTGATGAAACTACAAAACTAAAGCTCACCGAAGATCAAATTATTGACTTAATTATAACTCTAATATACTCCGGCTATGAGACCATGTCAACAACTTCTATGATGGCCATTAAATATCTCCATGACCATCCCAAGGCCCTTCTTGAGCTCAGAGTAATATACATGTAACTTTTAAATTTTACTATGTACTTCTCCGTCTATCATTCTCTTTTCCTCTTATTTCGTTTGGTGGTATATCATTTGTACATATACAGAGAGAAAACTTGGAAATACGAAAGGGAAAACCAGCTGATTATGCAATTACCTGGCAGGATTACAAATCTATGACATTTACTCGTGCTGTAAGTCATTTTTGCTATTTATAAATTACTTTTTGAGGTTGAAACTTTCACAAGAAAAAACAAATTTACATTTATAATTACATTTTAGGTTGTGCATGAGACGCTTCGACTGGCAACTGTAGTCAATGGTCTTCTAAGGAAAACTACTCAAGATGTTGAACTGAAAGGTTTCCCAATATATATGACCTTCAAGGATTCATTTTTTTTTCTCATTCGGCATCATATTATTTTTAATCAAGAAAATATGGATTAATTTCTTAATTAATTGTCTCTAGGGTTCATTATCCCAAAAGGATGGAGAATTTACGTTTTCACCAGAGAAATCAACTACAATACAGAGACCTACTCTAGACCGTTGCAATTCAATCCGTGGAGATGGCTGGTCAGTATAGAATGTGAAAAATGTATCATAAGATATATACATCTTCATTAACAACATCAATAATTTAATAGAATTTTTATTGATGATTGTTTAAATTTGTTACCGTCCTTTAAGGAAATAATAGATTATAATTTATATTCTAATTTCCATTAAAAATAGATTTATTAGATATAATTTGATATTATGTATCTTTCCTTATTATGCATATTTCCCTAGTTTACAATTGTTGCTGTATTCTAAGTTATTTCCATATTAGAAATGCTCTATATATTGAGCTGAAGTATTGTATGAAAAATTAAGCAGAAATCAATAACAAATAGTCTTTCTCTTTATCTCTATCTCTCTTATCCCTTCTCTGTATTCTATTTCCAATCAAAGCTCATAACAATTTGGTATCAGAGCCGAAACGATCCAAACCAATCAACATGTCCAATGACAAGATCCCATCCTTCGATGTCGTTGCTGCCTTCCAACAGCTCCTTCAGGGCCATAACGAAATCATGTGTCTCCTGAGTAAAGTTGAAGGTCGTTTGCTCGCATTGGAGAACCCTTCTAAAATCGGTGAGAACCATCATCCACAATCTGGTTCAACACAGATGCACGTTTCCACCGCTGATTTAGTTTCTCCAACTCAACAGATGGATGTTTTCATTGCTGATTTAGTTACTCCAACTCAAAAGATGCATGTCTTAACCGCTGGTCTCTCCGATTTTCTTCGCACCGATGTCAAGTTATATAAACCATGTGGCGTGCAACATGACATGAGCTTAGCCCACACGACCCCTATCACTAGTGTTCTTCGTAAACCTCCTAAAATGCTTGTGATACTTTCACTATCAGGATCTGGACCTAATCAACGTTCTTCATGCCACCTCAATCCAACTAAGATGGCTGAGAGACAACAACAGAAGGGCTTGTGCTTCAATTGTGATGAGCAATACATAAAGAGCCATAAGTGCAAACTGCTATTCTTTCTACTAGTCATGAACGATGATGAATATGAGAATTCATCATTGTTGACTATCCATGGAGCGCCTGGATAATATTTGCATTTTTTTCAGCTTGAGGACAAGCTGATTCTCATGGACGGGGGAAATGTTACCGTCCTTTAAGGAAATAATAGATTATAATTTATAATCTAGTTTCCATTAAAAATAGATTTATTAGATATAATTTGATATTATGTATCTTTCCTTATTATGCATCTTTCCCTAGTTTACAATTGTTGCTGTATTCTAAGTTATTTCCATATTAGAAATGCTCTATATATTGAGCTGAAGTATTGTATGAGAAATTAAGCAGAAATCAATAACAAATAGTCTTTCTCTTTATCTCTATCTCTCTTATCCCTTCTCTGTATTCTATTTCCAATCAAAGCTCATAACAAAATTTGTTTGATCAGGATAATAACCTAGAGTCACATCAGCACTTCATGTTGTTTGGGAGCGGAAGTAGACTTTGTCCCGGTAAGGAAAGCGGTACTGTCGAGATCTGCACATTTCTGCACTACATGGTTACTAGATACTGGTATCTTTTTCACAGATTCATTTTATATTCTGTACTTTTGAAACTAAAGCAAAAAACCATAGTTGCCTATCTATCGGGTTTAGATTCATTTGGCTGGACTATCTTAGTCTAATCTTGTTAAGGACAAAATAAAACAAAGAAAGCAAAAAAGAAAACAGAGAAACACCTTATTTTTTTTCTGTGTATGAGAAATCATTGACCATCCTAATAGAGCCATCAAATTTTTGTCTGATGTTGTTGGTGGGATGCATAATGTAGGTGGAAGGAGGTAGGAAAGAACACCTTGATGAAGTTTCCAAGAGTACAAGCGCCGAATGGGTTACATTTCCACTTCAATGAATATGAGAAATTTGAGTAACAGAAAAGCGAGGTCTTGTGTGTTGTATCAAAATAATGCTGAACTTTAGTGTATAATGTTTGCAAACTTCCATGAGAGAGACTCTCTGGAAATGTTTTGAATTTATTGGGGGGTTTAAAAGTTCCTTTGTTTATTGATGTGCAGCGGTATGATGATATATATATATATATATATATATATATATATATATATATATATATATATATATATATATATATATATATATATATATATATATATAGATTGGCTAAAGTATACTCCAGCATATAGATAGCCCGTATGCTGGAGTCGTTTCTCACAATCTAAAGTGCATACAGTCGATCCGAATCTTTCAAATTGTTCTCTATATTGAAATCTCCTAGGAAACTAAAATTTATATTTTTTCGAATTCTTTTACTATATATTATGCTATTTTAAAAAAACATTGTAAAGGAGTTGTAAAGGAATATTTCTGGCCCTTCAATTTGAAAATAGCATAATATATAGCAAAAAAATTCGAAAAAATGTAAAATTTGGTCTTGAAGGATATTTTTACATGGAGAACAACTTGAACAGTTTGGATCGACTGTTTGAATTTTAGATTTTCAGAAACGACTCTAGCATACGGGTTTGATCCGTATGCTGGAGTATACTTTAGCCAATCTCTCTCTCTCTCTCTCTCTATATATATATATATATATAGGGAAATTCAAATTTAGGGAACTGGTATATGTGATTATGACAAATATTACATTAAACGGTGAATTAGAGCTTATAATTCTATCATCATATTAATTACCCTATCTCTACTTTTGTAATGCCTTCCATTCTTTATGATCATTTTCTATCATTAAGTTGCCTCTGTTGTGGCTATCATTGCATATTCTGGTAGCTATCCTAGTAGGAATCTTTATACTGCATAACTCTTGTAATTGTTGGGTTAAACATTTATTTATCCCAGCACATTTTAGAAGAAGGTCCGATTATGATCGTCCAAAAAACTTAATCTGGGTCCATACACTAATTAACTCTCTTACACCAAGCAATGCATCTTGAGTGAAAGATCGCAGGTTCGAAATCCGTCTAAATAATTTTTTATAGACATTTAATTTAAAAATAAGTTAAAAGGCTTAATTCTCAGTTTATCTTTAAAAAAAAACTCTCTTACACCGCTAGTGGACTCTTAATTCAAGAAGCGTGAATCTTATGCGAATTTAAAATTGTGCACGATTCATAGGTTTTTTCCCTCCGAAACTAGATTAGAATTTCTCCGAAAGATTGTTAGCAAGGTCTTAGTAAAGACGTCAAAAGGTTAAGAAAAAAATGTATAACTTGGTTAGCATATTTGCTAACAGGATAGACAAAGATGTGTTGCTTACACGTATGTCGTTCCGATGGTGAATCTCAAACAACATAAAAAGTTTGACACCATATCTAGATCTTTATAGAAAAATCTCTAAACATTTTCAGTGCGTTACTGCGTTTGCGTCAAAACGGCAGAATAAATTTACTATCTGAAAAGAAATATTATTGCAATTTTTACGACAAATTTCAAAGAATAATTACTTTAAGATTTTTAAGAAGGGTTTGATGACACGAAACTTAAAGAAGGTTCTGCAATTTCGAATAGTGTTGCAACTTTCTTGTTTAGCAACAAGAAGGGTTCACTTTCCATTGAAATTAACGTAAGGACAATTTTTTTTAAAAAAAAATAGTCATCCTGATGTGGCAGTATTTATACAAAAACATCAATAAAGTTTTTGAACTCAAACAAGTTCCGTTAGACTAAAATGAAACCCAATAAGTTCAAGATAACAAAAAATAAATAAATTTAATCTAAAAAAAAAAGTTCGATTAGACTAAAAAGAAAATCAATAAATTCAAAATAAAAAGGAAGACACCCACAGTGGGACTTGAACCCACGACTGAGCTAGACAGGCTTTGTTTTAATTCAATTAATTATCACAACCTCTTTAATTATCATTTTCAGCATAATAGTAGTATTTCCTTCTCTACCAGACGCATATTTTTCTCCCTAGCTTTAATTATCATTTTTACGATGTAATTTTATTGTTTGATGATTGTGGTAAACAGAGCACAGAGAGACGTTTTCACTGATGCAGGAATTTATTTCCTGTTATCATATTGTTAAAAATTTTTATTTTAGCCGTTTGTTATTGAGAGAGGCAAATTCATATTCTATCTTAAGATTATGGCTTTGATCAAGATGATATTTACACGGGATTTCATTTCATTGAAATTGATTTCTCGATATTTCATTGGTCTAATAACATGACAATTCCAACTAAATGACATCAAATCCATTCATTTTGATCAAAATTAAAAAAATTTCCAATGGAATGAAATCAAATCCATTCATTGGCTTATGTATTTATGCTCTCAAATGTTGTTAATTGATTTTCCAAACATAAAAAATATATATATTTCACATCAGCATGCTCTCTTTGATATACTGTTGCAGCATCAATTAGTTTATGTTAAGTACAGCCAAATGGACGTTTTAGTAAGATTGCTGTAAATCGACGGAAGAACTTTCCAGAGTACTCTTGTTAAGCTACTAATTAAGATTTCCCCCCTTCTATTATAGAATTCTTTACGTGCTAATGGATGCAGGCACCTATGTTAATTAAGGTGCTTTAATAAAAAAATTATAGAATTCTTTATTTTCATCCTAAACTGGAGTTTTGATACTTTGTAGAATACAGGGTTTTATTGTTCTTATTTTCCTTTTGGTCAATATGTAGTTGCATTTATTGCAGTGTTTGATACATTTTAGAGTTGTTTTAGTTGATATTTTTAAAAAGTAATTTTTGGGTATGCAGTTTCAAATCTACATGCTTTTATTTGCTTGGACTTTTTCAGAGGAAAAACTATACAATATAATTTGTTTTATACTTTTATCAGAGGAATCAGGAAACAAACTATGGACACGTAATTTTTCTGGTAAGATTTATTTTATAATATTTTTTTTTTCTTATTTCGTATTTGTTTTTTTATTTTTATATTTTTTTTATTATTGTTGCAATTGGTCATGTAGGTTTGAAATTGACTGAAAAAATTTTATAATTATTTGAGCACATGATAAATTATTGCTTTGCTTTTTATCAAAATTTAAGAATTAAAATGGGATTTGTAGTGTTGATTTAAGAGTTTGCTAACAGGTAGAATAATTCACACATGATTTTTGTTAGCATAGGGTGCGTTTGGATAGGTGTGGGAAGAAGGGAAGAAGTATTGGAAAGTGTGTAACTTTGTGAAGAGTTTGGATTGTTTATAATTTTTTTTCTTCTTCTTCTTTCTTCCGACGATCCAAACGCACCCATAGAATACCAAATTTGACTTCAGGAACGGGCGTCTACACAGGCAGAGAGCTAGTGCAGGCTGCGAGTCGTTGCACTTTTATCATGTGAATAAGAATGAATAAGGAAATTCATGAATAAGAATAAACTTTTCTCTCTCCTCTTTTTTTTTATTCATTTTTGTTCCAACAATATGGTGGAATTAGAATAAGAGATTGAATAAGTCCTTATTCGAAATAAGAGTTATTCAAAACGTGTTTGATTTCATCCCGAATAAGTCTTATTCGAAATAAGACTTATTCAATCACAAACAAACACACCCTTAAAATTAAGTACAAATCTAATTCACAACCCAATATATAACTAGGTGATATGCATCCGAAAGGAAGAAATCAATTAATATTGCAGCTTTATTTGAGGCTGATTTTGTTAGAGAATTCCTTGTCTATGAGAGACAAGCATATTTAATTTTTTGATCAAGTATCAAATAAAATTTTAATTTTTTTTACGAAAATTCATCTTTCGTTATTTTTGGATTCAAAATTTGAATTTTGTATTTTGAAAAGTAATAAAAAATTGAGTTTTGAGACATTCGGGATATTCAAATTGTAGGTACTAGAGCCCTCCGCAATTACTCATGACCAAAGTAATGTCACAACTTAAAAATCGTTGTGCGAAAAACATAGGGTGCGTTTGGATCGTTAGAAGAAAGAAGAAGAAGAAGGAAGAAGAAGAAAAAAAATTATAAACAATCCAAACTCTTCACAAAATTACACACTTTCCAATATTTCTTCCCACTTCTTCCCTTCTTCCCTTCTTCCCACACCTATCCAAACGGAGCCATAGCAAAAGAGCGACAAAAATTTTTCTGATGGCAATGATGCCATCTCTAGATATAAAATATACGAGGAATGATAACTGTCCTTTGTAATTTTACCATTGCATATCATTAGTTGATCAAACCAAACATATAAAATAGATAAGGTGAACATAAAATTGATCAAAACGAACACATACAATGCTTAAAAAAATAAGTTTTGTCATCCCTCGTTTATAATTTGATATGCATATTCAACTTATTTTTATTGAATTTATTTATTTGTATGTGTTTACTTTGATCATCTATATGTTTAGATTATCTAATTTATACATTTTATTTTGTTTAAACGATGACAAAATAATAGATGACAGTAATCAATCTCCTAAATATATAGCTTCTGACGGATTTTATAGCTCTTCGCTTTATGGGCTATTTGTTAGGCCAAGGCAATCGTTTAGAAAATTATAGATTTGTATGCTGGTACTCGCGCGTCGTTTTAAAGGCCATGGGCTCTGTGTCCCATTGTACCGTAAGGTCCGTAAAGCCCTCTTTTATTCAGCGAGCTGACTATTAGTTGGCAGAATGGCAGTCTTTAATTTATGTTGCTTTTGGATTTTGGTCCTTGGTCTTTCAAGACCATTTCTTTTGTAACGATTTTGAGCATAAAACGAATTTAAGTTTTTGAGTACTATGTATTTAAATTTTGTGCTGTACTTTGAGGTTTTTAATTTGAAATGGAAAGTGGTGGATTTTCAAACCCACTTACTTCGAAATAAAAATAATAATAACAAAAAAATGTATTTAAATTTTAGATGCATTTGTTCACAACTACCGAATTGTGGCATTGTCTAAAGAATAACTAGAAAAAAAAAATTAGCACCATAGAAGGGGGTCGCATATTGAATAAATTTGAATGCATGAATTTAACCGGAACTACCGAATGCATTTATTAAAACCTTGGCAGTTGGCACAGATAGCTTCGTCATTTTTTTTTTTTTAATCGTTGTTGCGTTAATTAAAACAACCAAGATGCATGTATGCAAAAGCTAGACATTCTGTATTATATAATTTAGTTTTTTTATTAAAGAAAAGTTAAAGTCTCTATATTCTCAGTTAATACATGTTTTTGTTGTAAAATGATATCCCCTTTGTTGACCGAATTAGTTTAATGTTTCTACGCATAATATATTTATTTCTTTAACGATATAGGATATTAAAAGTTCCTTGATAAGTCAAGCATTTTACCATATGCAAAGGCATTCAGCTTATTACCAGCAGTTTCGTCCCGTTTCTATATAATACATTAAAGCGACTATTGACTTCAAGGCCAATTATTGCTATTTTATAATCTATTAATTAAGTTCGTACAGAACCGACCAAGACAAAAAGCAAGGTTAATTTGTCTATAATTTCATGGATTAGGTATTTCTAAATCCTATCCCAATCTGACCTAGACCTAGTACTGTGATGGATGGTGTGCTAATTTAATTACATTATTATTGTTTGATGTGGACCCAACGCAATATATATGCTATCCACGTAAACATTGCGGAGTCCATGTAGCCGTCATATAAGTTATATTAACATATCAAGATTAGTTTTCAATTCGAAACAGGCGAATGGCCGAAGTAGATACCCTTACAATTTTAGCTTGCGCATGTATACGTACGCAGCTTATATATTTTTATACTATTTTTTTAAGGTTGGTTGGCGAATACACAGCTTAAATATTATGAAAATTTCAATTTTTCTATGCGACGAAATATCTAATTTGTGAAAATATTACTGTGGCGAAGGGGCTTGCAGAAAATATGAGATTTGTATCTCTCAAAAGTCAATTGAGTTTGTCACAGAGAAAATATTTTGAGATATTGCAAAATCAAGTCCTTAGTTACTGCCCGTTGGCACCGTCTTCAGATAAATTGATTTGGCAACAAACTGCCAATGGTCACTATTCAACTAAGGACATGTATAGATAGTTAGAACATGGCGGGGTTTGTATGGAAACTAAACGATATATTTGGGGTTTACAGATATCCCTAAAGATTAAATTTTTTCTATGGATTTTGAGTAAAAGAAGGATCTTAACAAGGGATAATCTGGTCCTTAAAGGGTGGGAGGGAGATCCTAGATGTACTTTTTGTAGGCATTTGGAAACGATTGATCATTTATTTTTTAGATGCAATCAAAATATCAAAATATTAAAATCTGGGATTGGTTGCATCATCATTTATATCCTAAGAAAATGCCTAATAAGCTGGAAGTTTTGTTTGTAATTGCAGAAAAAATTAAGTGTGCGAATGCATATAGTTATTATTGTGCTGTTATTTTATGGTCACTCTGGACACACAGAAATGAGTGCAGCTTTCAAGATAAGAAGGCATTTTCACATAAGCAGTGTGTTGCAGATGTTAAAAGACTGCTTACTTATTGGTCAGGGAAATGGAAGATAGCAGTGAAAGAGGAGGTATGGACCAATTGGCCTGCAGAGGAAGGGCTGCTAGATCAATTGGAAGATGGAGGGATGGTAGAAGATGGCATTGAAGGGAGACAGATGGTGGCTTATGTGGATTGATCTTCATATTCTAACTTGCTATGTGGCTTCAGATTGGTTCTTGGATTTCTGGAATTGTAATAAGCAAGTTCCTTTTTGGGAACATTTAGTAGTTGTGAAATGGTGTTTGAATTTCTGGTTTTGTAATAATCGGGTTACTTCTTGGGTACATCTAGTAGAGAGATGGAGATAATGAAGGAGGCACTGGTGCATGGGTTGCTGGTACCAGTGCCGTTATTCTTCTTATTTTTTTGAATTGACCTTTGTATACTTTGAAACTTTTCATGTAATGGAAAGTGGTGGGTTTAAAAGGCCCACTTATTTCAAAAAAAAAAAAATCTAATTTGTGAAACTAATGGGGTCGTATATATGCAAAAGAAGTTATATGTTATGTCAGTTATTATCTAATTTTGTGTGTCGTCACATACTCACATCGTGTTAAAAATCTTGTGTTGTGTCGTGTTAATGCGAACTTATTTTTTAGTAGTGTCGTGTTGTGTTAAATGGTGGAAGAGAACTAACACAACGCGTATTTTGACACAACACAACTGACACATCATGTCGTGTCATGTTGACATTTCATACTAGTTTTGTCAGATTATTTTATTATTTATTTTTTAAAAGAGCTGAAAAAATATATTAAAATTTTGAAAATAGGAAAAAGCTTTATTAAAATGTAATAATTAATCGTTTAATTGGGTTTTAAATTTTGTTAATAATTTTTAATAAAATATATTAATTAGCTAGATATGCAAAATATGAGTCTACTGATCGCAAAATAATAGATGCATAGTTAAAAGTTGAATTTCAAATATTAATTTTGTTAAAAGAATCAATATTGGTAATTAAATTTGTGTTGATGTGTCAGCATTAATTTGTAGTAATTTGTATTTGTGCCGTGTTGCTTGTTGAACCGTATCAGTAAGATCGTGTCATATTATTTTGAAGAACACTAGCCAGGTAATCTATCATTATTAAAGATATGTCTTTATTTTATTTCATCAGCTCAGTTTCAGTCTAGATTTAGACCCTGTTAAATAATTTTAGTGGCTACGTTCGCATACGATTCAAACCGGTCGAAAATACTTTAATTGAGATTTAAGTAATACTAGCAAACTTACCCTTCCAACGGGTAGGTAAATAAAAAAAAACATATTTCTACTTTAAAAAAATAAAAATCGACATCTCAATGTAAAAAAAAATTAATAGAAATATTTATTTCTTGATAAATGAAATTATTGAAAAAATACGGATAAAAAAATTTACATATGCGCTTTATTTTCAAAATGAAAAAAAATTATTATTATTTCAAGGAAGTTTTCCATATGTGTCGTGCACTTTCTCAAACACAGTGCACGACTTATCCAACTATAATTTCTTTTTTTTTTTGACGAGTGCACAACTAATCCAGCGATGAATTTCTTTCTATTTGAAACAAGCAGTCAATAAACATATATATGTCAGTAACATCTAGCCATTGATTTAAACGATCAATCAATGGTTAAGAATGCATAAAGTAAGGTATTGTTTAATTTTTGTTCTAATTGTTTTAGTTCTTGGATTGATACTTTTATAATTAAGCAGTAAAGATAGAGATTATGAGAATACGGCTTTGATTTAGTAACAAATGACATTATATTTCGAATGTAGGCTGCAAGATCGAAATTTATTAGCTGGATGATTTTTTCTGGATATTTAATTAAAAAATATGAAACTCGACTCACATTGTTTCGTTATAATTATGGTCTATTTGTTATTAGTCAGGATGTGTTTCACGAGATCAGTACTGCAGGTTGTTATATTGATTAGGTAAAATAGTTATAACAGACACTATTTTTGAGTGAAGATCATGTGGCTTCAAATCTCGGCTTGAAAATTTCATCTAACTATTTAATATTTTTTTTTTAAATGAAAGAATTGGTCGCATGCTAGATCAAACTATAGAAAGAGCTTTTATATTTTTAAAATAATTAATTAAAGTCAACCAACTTCATTGTCAAATAATATTTCAAACGCTCCAGCCCAAATTGAACCATTTTATATACACCGAGTATAGGTCACCTTACTGTGATTGTTACTCGGAACTAGCTAGATCCTACATTATTTGGATGATGAGAATAAGAGTTATTTTCGAAAGAGCCTAATTATTGAAAGAATAATCCATTCAAACAACATTTCTTTTTAATTTTCAGATCAACACTCTTCTCACTCTTCCTAATTTTAATTTATCTATTCCATTATTTTTTTCAACTCATCATCCAAACAACATCTTTTCTTTCCGAAATATTATTATTTTTACTATTCATTCCGAAATAACACTCTTATTTTTCTTCCCAAAAGAATTCTTTCTTTCTTATTCCCAACCATCCAAACAAGACTAACATTATTTATACGAAGAGCGAATTATTAAATATGAATTATGTTAACTTAATTTGGAACAATGAAATCTACACAATATATTTCATATATCTTATCTTGTTCGTAGTCATCAAAAGTTCATATCACGAGATAATGCGCCGTAAATTTTGCGTGTCTATCTCTGTTTCTTAGGGTGTTTGTGTAATTCATAAGAAGTTGCATAAAAAGGTTATATAAACACTTATGCAATCAAACATTTGTTACATAAGGTTGCATAAGTGTACATAACTCATTACACCCAAACACCCAAACAGGTTACATAACTTATGCATCGGATTCTTCTCATCTTATATGATATTTGTACCTTTTCAATTAATTAATTCTAATCAGCTCTCAATGTCCAGCATTAGTGTTGTTCATAATAATTGTTTTTAATAATAATAATAATAATATTATTATTATTATTATTATTATTATTTGAAGGAAGGAATACGATTTGTTTTATTATAATAATATTATTATAATAAGAATATTGTAAAAAAAACTAAAATAAACAATAAATTATTATTATATTATATTATTATTATATTATATTATTACAATATTATTTATTTTTATTACTTATTTTATTATTCAGTTTATTTGTATTACATAATAATGATTACTTTTATAATATTATTATTAATAATTAATTTTTATAAAATTATTATAATATTCTTCTTATTATTACTTATTTTATTATTCTTATTATTAGTATTAAATAATAATAGTTAGGTCAGATTTTAATTGTCTGATCTGAAATAGACGGTTAAAGTATGTATTTCATACTAATTAGGCATTGTCTTTTACTAAATCAAGTAACTCGAATTCAAGAGCATTTTAATCTTTTGACAAAAAATATATACATGCATTAAGTTAACTTTTCCTTATTAGATGATTAAATATCAATTACATAATACTACATAACAGTTATACATCCATAACTTGTGCAACTCCTTAATGCACGAACAAACGCCTCCCAATCAGAAACAATCAACTACAGCCGTCTAGAAAGAACTAAAAGTACCCAAATAAATACTATGGTCCCGTTTGTTTGTGACTTAAAAGGTGCATAACTTAAGTTATGCATCCTTAAGGCACCAAACGCCTCTTACATAAGATGCCTTAAGGTTACATAACTTATGCAACCTAAATAGGTTGCATAAGTTATGCACCCATCCCCTTTAATTTTTTTCCAACAATACCCTTAAAAATAATTAATAATATTATTTAATAATTAACAAATAATTAATAATATATGATTTTTAATAATTATTGTTACTTATTATTATTATTATTATTATTATTATTATTATTATTTAATTAATATTAATTATTTGTTAATTATTAATGATAATAAGAAATCATTTTATTATTATGAAATTTTATTAATTATTTTTAATTAACTATTATAAAGATTACTAATTATTTAATAAAAAATATTATTTAATTATTATAATTAATAATATTTAACAAGTAATATTAATTATTAGTAATCATGATTTAAGAATAATAATTAATTAAAGATAATTAATCAATAATAATTTTTTATTATAAAATAAATAATACTATTTAATTAAAAGTAATTATTAATAATTCATAATAATAAAAATGATTTGTTATCATCATTAATAATTAACAATAATTAGGTTACAATGTATAATACATAATACTAATTCAAATTTAAGGGCATTTTAGTCTTTTGACATGAATATATGCATGCATTAATTTAGTCATCCTTACTACACAACCAAACATCTATTACATAACACTACATAAACACTTAGGCATCCTTAAGTTATGCAACTCCTTACTACACAAACAAACGCCCCTTATATGTCTATATCCAGATTGATTGAATATCATACATAGCTACAATTATGCATGATGCTGATGACACAGGGATAACATCTCTGTCTTTCCATTCATAGTGGCTACATGAGATACCTGCTTACATGCACTTCAGCACATGGTCACACAGTTTGGCACATCACATGCAACACAGTCCCAAAAATAGCCTTGTAATTTTTATTTCTTACTTTGGATGAAGACATATTTTGGTCCATTTATCCCAAACAACTTGAATAAAAGATTTTATACGCTATAGCTGCATGTATATGTATTCGTAATAATTATGGCAGCTGAGAAGGGTATACTGAAGCTAATTCTCACGTATAAACAATATATCAGAACCATCATGAAATTTAATTAACATGTTTTTACTGAAATAAAGTGTAATTTCTCACTCCAGCTAGGTGTGACTTTTTAATTAGGCTATTCACCAAAAACTAAAATCTCAATTAGTCGGTTCGCTTAGATAATATCTTATTATGACTATTATTTGGGATGGAGATTTTTTTTATCCGATCCGAACGTGTCATGACTCATGAATGTATTGATGACCAATTTCAATTTATGTAACTTTATTAATTAAAGTCTAAAGTCTAAAGTCTAAGCCTTTTATCCCAAACAAGTTAGGGTAGGCTAGAAATGACACCCCGACCCTGGTCATTTCTTGTATATATGGCTGAGTTTTTACGCTGGCTCGCCAAGCCTATCGCAAGCATGCGGGCTTGAACCCTGGATCTCTTAGAAGAGAGCCAAGTGCTCTTACCACCTGAGCTACTAGACCACATGCAACTTTATTAATTATATTTGGTTTATTTATGCAACTAATGGTTAAGCAATATATAAGAAATCTTAACTATGTCACAATTAAATCATAACTACAGGAATCAGATCAAATTAATCTGGCACCCAATCCGAAGAAACGGTTTAAAAGTTATAAATCCGTACCAGATTCGTCGAAAATTGACACCTCTATTCAGAGAACCCAACACGCTACTGTACAATAGCCATAAAAAGGCCGGACACCGGTGCCTGAAATCTTAAGAGACAGAAAAGAAAAGATGTGAAGGCATTGGTGGATCCTGGTTCTGGCCACAGGGTAGACTGCCACGTTTCGAGTTCTCAGGCACCGAATCTGTACAGTCGTCTCATTTTTTCAAGGCCTCCAATGAGACCTGACCATTTCCTGTACGGCTTTCTGCGAATCTCTCGAGTGCGTAGCTTGCTTCTCTGAGTTTGGGACCCACTTTGTATTAGCCTATCATAGCTCGACACAGCTCGGGTTGGTCTTTTTATGCACTGGGAACTTTGGTACGAGGCACTGTTCCGGAGTCCGGACTGCTGTCTGGCACCATGCCCTATTATAAAAGGAAATTTATTTTTTGTAGCGACTAGTTTTCTTTTGTGCTCTTTATAATTTCTCGTTTGATCTTCTAATTTGATTTTTGTTTTTTTCTAAGATAAATTGAGAGTCTAAGTAATTCAACTTCTTTTTAAATTAAATGTTTATGAAAGATTTTTCAACCGAATTTCAAACTTGCGACATTTGATTTATTTTTTTGTAGCAGTTAAGTTTTCTAATTTAATTAGTAATTAGTAACTAAGCATGTTTTTATATGTGACATTATTAACATCATGGAAAAATCCTATAGCGTGAAACTGGATTATTTTACTCTTATAAAAGATTTAAATATAGCTTATTCATATGTGTTATATTCATAGCAAATGAAAAAAAAAAAGATTTCACATTTTTTTATTTACGATGTCCAATGTAGAAGATATAAATTGGATTGATTCGGTTACTTCATTTGTTTCATTTTGAATGGGATGGTTTAAATTTTAAAAAATAAGTCTTAACTGTTGGTAGTAGAAAATACAACAAAACAAGTAATTCACCTGCTTATGTCATGGATTCTCTTTACTCTCTTTGATTTCTTTTATTTTTTTTTTTTGCTTAAAGTAAGATTTCGTAGGTTTGGTGTAACTGATGGAAATAATATTACAACTTCTAACAAAAATTGAGTAAATTTTTTCAGAGGTCAATAAAATTTATACATAGTCCAAATTTAGTCACTAAAGTTTAATTTGTCCTTCTAAAGCTATTAAACTTTTGATTTTGTCCAATTTAAATCACTCTGTTAAAATTCCATCCAGTTCCGGCTAATTGATCGAAATACAAAGTTAATGCAAGAAATTTCCTAAGCTATCCATGGGATATTATCCCTTTGCATAATGTAGTATTACTCCTCAAAAATTAGAGAAGTATGCATATAAAAGAAGTCGGTAATGAAGGCAGCAAATGGTAATTAGGCAAAGCAAAAGAAGATAAATAAGCTTTGGTTATAATTTTTCACTCATGATGGGCCTCATGACCTTATCTAAAATTTCTTCAACAGTCCAATTAGAAAACCATGTTGTTGCTGGAATTAATATATTAAATCTTTGTTCCATTCGCAAAGATCCTTTATAAAATGTTGATTTCAGTCTGTGGAGAAAAGGGGTGTTTGGCTCGGTCCGAGATGGCTTGAACTCGGACCGAGTTGAACCACACATCTTTGGCTCGGTCCGAGATGTCCAGAACTCGGTCCGAGTTGGACCGTCTGACTTTCCTTTTTATGATTTATGCATATATGGAAATGTAATAAAAAGAAATAGTAGCCTACCTATTATAAAGGAGGCGCCTCTCTCTTCCTTTCTGACCTATCTTCTTCCCCAATTCTCTCTTGTACTCCATTATTATTGAAAAGAAATAAAAAAGTGATGGTGTGTGTGCGTGTGGATGTAGGTACGATTTCGTACTGAACCACGTTAAATCTTCGTGTTCTGTGCTGTGATTGCTTTTGTTTACATTTTTGTGGATTAATTTCCATTTTCCAATAAGATCTCCATTAAAGAAGGAGAACTAAGAATCTAAGAGAGATCAAGAATACTTTTTCAAAATTATTTTGAGAGATAAGTACCGAAAGAGAGGGGAGAGTATCCTCTGCTAATCTTTTAAGGGTGGTGGAGTGCCAAATTTTTATCAAAATCGTTCGATCTAATCTCGACGGTTAAAATTTTTCGGGCCTATCAATCTGGTATTATGCACGAGGCTCACATTAACCGTTGAGATTAGATCTAACGGTTCAAATTAAAGGAGGGTACTCTACCAACCTTAAAAGGTTGCAATTGGCAGAGGATATCATTCTCCGAAGAGAGAGTAGGGATGCTTTGGTTTCATATAGAGAGTCGAAAGAGGGAGTTCACAAGAGAAAGATAAAAGGGGGTAGAATAGAATGATGCTGCCGTGAGGGAGAGAATATTTGATTTGAGATCTCTAAATTTGTATCCAAATTCAATCAATTAGACTGAATTGGATGAAATTTTACCGGATTTATCAAAATTGAATAAAATCAAATTTAGCGACTAATTTTGGAATAAGTATAAACTTTATTAACCTCCAAAAAATTATACTCAATAAAAGTTCATGCATCCGTCACATACTTTTTTTCTCCATTTGAGAACTATGTTTGGCAGGCATTTAAAGCTTTCTTAAATAAGTTAAGAAAGACTTAGTCGCCAAAAGTATTGTAAATTCAAATTACTAAAGGTATTTTAATGCTGACTAGGATTCAATCTTAAGAAAAAGTTAATGACATGACATCTTAAATTAAGACACCTAGTAGACGGGTCCAAATCCTCTACGGAACTTCTTTGTTCTGCATTGTAGAGAACATTTTATATGGACTGTCAGATCAAATCGGAAAAATCCAAAGGTCAGAATTTAACAGGCGCTATTGAAAAAAATTCTTTGGGAATAACTCATCTCCGTCTCTTTATTTCTCTGTCTGAGAGCGAGGGTTCGCAGTTCGTACTTTGAAAGATTGAGAGAGAGATAGAAGCGCTCGAGCACGAGAGATGGACAGAGAGAATCGTGCTGCGAGCGAGGAGCCACCGTTGCCGGAAAAAAGACAGAGGAAGTTGAAATTTTATTTATTTTATTATCAAGAGTGCATGCTTCAATGAGAAACGAAAGTTGAAATTTTATTTATTTTATTATACTACTATAAGGTCTCATCGTCAATATACCATAATGTTTTGATCTAATATTGGTTTTATACACAAAATTTAATCAATTTCAAACTGATGTTTTCATGTAATGTAACTGAATAAATAATTATGGACTTCATTAGAACTACTTATATCTGAATTCAGATGTGGGCATTTTAGTTTTTTACAATAAAATATTATATATTAAGAAAATATTATTTTTTATTTGTTACTAATTTTTAAATTCTATACCAACCACAACTTAACTTTAGAGGAGTAAGATAACTTAACTAGTTATAAATTCTTAATTAATTTACAAAACAAATTAAGCCCCCGCTAAACATGGCGGTATATCTTTTACATAAACTTCTCATTTGCAACTCGAAAATATTTATTTTTTCAAAGTATTTAAACTTACTACTAGAAATGTTATATCTTAATATTAATTAAAATAAAATTATACTTCCAAACTTTTTTTTTTCGATAGACGGTTGGAGTCAATACTTTATTGTGATAATGTTGAAAAGAGGTATACGGAAATTAAGATGTACTGATAACCTTTTATTTTAAGATAAGCCTCTAAGGAGACAGCCCTCGTTTTCAGATAAGGAATATGTACATTCTTTACTGGGCTATGCTGGCCTCTGTTTCAAGTTTCAACTTTCAAGTTTTCAACGGCATGGACATATTATGTTCGCTACTTCATAAATGGACAGAGAATGGATCAATTTATGGCATGATATTGGATATTTAGTTGGTTAATTATCATTATCCGACATCCTAAAATTCTCTAATTAATGATTAATTTCACCACATATGCTCAGGTTTTCATGGACAAACGAATTTTATACGTGCATCATCTCTTCATATCAAAATCATGGGAGCATCAATTGGCCCTGATATTTTTCCACTTTAATTGGTGTGTTGCGACGGTGAGAATGTTTTATTCAGAGAACAACACACAAAATTCCAATTTTTGTTTGGACGAAAAACTTTATTACCATTTAACTTTAGTAGCCTCTACTAGTTTTTTTTTTGTAATGCAAGAGCATCTAATAACAGAAAAAAGAAAATATTTTTTCCCTAACACGCCATTTATTTTGCCTATGTTCACAAAAAAAAAAGACTAGCTCATAGGTCGTTCGAGATCGATTCAGCTTTTATTCGAAACTGGCTTTGCTCGATTTGTGCTCGTATGTAATTCGGTTTGCTCGAATATAACTTGAAATTGACTTAGTATATAATTTTATTAACTAATTTATAATATTAGATCCTAATTGATATATATGTGTTAGATATACATACTAATTTTTTAAAATCTTACTTTTAAAATATTAGTTTATAAAGGAAAAACTAGAAAATAATAAATAATAAATATCGTGTGATTCACATCCTTAAAACTATATGAAAATTTTATAAAATTTGTAATAATTTAGGTCGTGTAGGGCCCGATTGCAGCTTGTGCTCAATCAAAAAAATTCGATTTAATTTAAACAAGTTTGAGTTAGAGTCAGCTCTATTGGTCTCGACTATTTACCACCAGTATTTTGAAAATCAGACCTGACTGATTGGTTTGCTATATTCGACTGAATGTAGGTCAGACTGAACCATAAATTTTTCTAGGGAAAAAAAGTTTTATGCCACAATAAATTTGGTCAATTACAAAAATGCCAGTCTTAGTTTGCTAGTTAGATTTATGCCACAATAGAATTATTAAAATTAGTTTTACACCATATATTTTCTAAAAACATACTAAATTGTAATCATCAAAATAGAAACTTGTCCTCGTGAAAATAAACCCTAAAAAAAAAGACGCTAAATTAGATATCCTTTTTCTCATTATTTTTAGTATATAGTTCCAATATGGCATCATAAATAGACGTCATGTGTGCGAATTTTTTTTTGACAGCACCATCTTCTGATTTAATGCGATCATATTTATTTATTTGTTTTTATTATCTTCTTCATTAAGTAACTGTCTTATTGGTCGAGTGAAAATACAAATGAATATTACGTTGAGAATGGTTCAAAATCACAAACTCTTTAATCCACTAAATTATGGTTTTGTACGACAGTATAGATGAGTAATTTGGATCGTTCAACAATGCTTTCGATTTTGGATACATACTTTCCACATTAAAATCACAAGAAATTTTACAAACAAAAATCTTGAAGGAAAAAGGAATCGAAAGACTGTAGATGTAACATGTTGCTATCTTCTAATCTTCACGGTCTCATATCTGGCTGTCAAACTTGTAAGTTATAAGATCATATTATCAATTAAAAGTCTTCTGAAAGAGGAAAGGAAAAATAACTGATCCATAGAATTGGACATATCACATCAAAGAAATGTGGGTGCACGTGTCTTCATAATGGAACAGAGATAAAAAATGATTTATCGAGAACATGAGCCGTGCCTTACGGGTATGCAACTTATACCATCCATTTGGGGGAGTCCAAAATAAGTGAGGAGATTCATCTCATATAAGGCTTGACATGCATGTGTCACTATTGGAAATATTTGGGATGCCTCATCTCTATGCATAGCATTTTCTTCTGTTTCCTTGCTTTATTTAGTTTGTTATCATCTTCTTCTTCTTCATTATCATCATCATCATTAATTACTATTACTATTACTATTATTATTATTATTATTATTATTATTATTATTATTATTTTGAAAAGTTGGTTTCGTTTCCCCACACTTTCATCCAATGTAATTTCTTTTTGTATTGGTAAAAAATGTTACTGTATATCAACCTATGTAGGTGTTAACGAAGGAATTTGATGTCTCGATATTTTTAAATTTTGTATATAATTTTGGACATTCCCGCTAAAAAATCGGAATTGCTTTCCGTCATCCTCCTTTTTCTATCATTCACATCATCCCTTGACAGTTATTAACGCATTTTTCTTTTTTGAATGAGGGAATGAGAGGAGGATGAGCGAATTTTATTTTTTGGATGAGGGATGAAGAGGGAGGGATGAGCGAAACAGAGAGGAGTGAGGGACGAGCGACACGGAGAGGGATGAGCGAAGAGGGAGGGAGCGACACAGACACAGAGGAAGGGAGCGACACAAAGAAGATGCATAACAATTCTAGTTAATATGCATAACAGTTCTAATAATATATATAACAGTTCTACTTAATATATATAAAGGTTCTAGTTATATACATAACAGTTCTACTTAACTACAACCTTTATATATATTAAGTAGAACTGTTATGTATATAACTAGAATGTTTATATATATTAAGTAGAACTGTTATGTATATAACTAGAACCTTTATATATATTAAGTAGAACTGTTATGTATATAAGTAGAATCTTTATATATATAAGTAGAACTTTTACATATATTAAGTAGAACTGTTATGTATTAAGTAGAACTTTTATATTCTGTGTTCGCTCCCTCTCCTGTGTCGCTGCCTCCCTCCCCTCTGTGAGACGCTGATTTCTCAAATCTATTTCGCTCATCCCGCCCTCCCTCATCCCCTTATCCAAAAAAGGAAAAACACATTATCATCCCCTCATCCTCACCTCTTCTTTCCTTTTTCAAAATACAATTAATCTAAGTAGTGGGAGGATGATGGGAATGATAAAATTTGAGGATGATGATTATCAGTCCCGCTAAAAAATTTCACCTATAAATATAGGGCTTTGGGCAGTTTCGGAATAGTATAAACTTTTATGTTTTGTTTTGAAGTACCGTAGGCGAAATAGGCTGTTGATGACTATTCAGATAGGAGAAATAAAAAGAAAAAAAATGGCAACATACATATAAAATTAAACAAAATGTGCAGAGAAAGTTTTCGAACTTTAAACAAGCATCAATTTTTTTTATAGAAAATGCAATTTTCTATTATACCTCATTCTGAAGAATTTTAAAAGCTTTACATTAGTTAATGGAAGCATAACATAATCGCCCGTTTTTTAACCAAAAAAAAAAGGAAAAACGAAAAGAGCGACACGGTCTGAAACTATCCTCTGAATATTTTTATTTTTTATCGTAGGAATATTGCAGTTGTGTGTTTTTCTTTTGTTTTGAAATGAGCCAATCAAGAAAAAGAACTATTGAATTAATTTCTTTTATTGACTTTTAAATCAATTTCCAGCCTTTGATCAATGCCTTCAAGCGAAAGTTGGATGAATGGAAAGCTAACTTTCTTTTTTATGGTGGGCGTTTCACACTTGTCAAGTATGTTCTTACCGCTCTTCCACTACATTACATCCAGGTCCTTAAATTATCGCGTTGGGTTATAAAACAACTAGAAGGAATCAGACATAAATTCTTTTGGAAAGAAAAGGGTAGATGTCTTGGGGGCCATTGTCTCGTTAATTTTTTTTTTTTTTTGGTAATGAGCCCGTGGGTAATTGTCTCATTAATTGGAAGACATGTACGTTGTCTACCCAAATCTAATGGTGGTTTGGGAATAATCGATTTAGATCGCCAGAACCAATCACTCCTCTTGAAATGGTTATGAAAATTGCTTCATGATTCAAACTCAGTTTGAACGTCCACTGTGAGACTTTTATACGGAACTTCTGACAACAATGTCTTACAAACTTGCGATGTTTCTTATGGTCTGGCTGACATCCTCCATTTAACACCTTTCTTCAGTATCTCCTCTGTAGCAATTAACGATAATGTAGTCTAGAGATGGACACAAAATGGACTTTTCTCTTGTGCCAGTGCTTATCACACCAACTCGAATACTGGTGTCCGCTCAAGATTTTTTTCATTTTTTTGGAAAATTAAGCACCACTGAAAGTAAAATTTTTTTCTTTGGCTTTTACTTCTGGACCGCTTACTGACTCAACAAAATCTCCTTTCAAAAGGTTGGCCATCTCCTACTTTCTGCCCCAGCTCCAATACGGGTACAATTGAATCTTCAGATCACCTTTTTTTGCATTGTCAGTTTGCGATTACTATTTGGACACGTATCCAATTTCACTTCAGGATTCCGAACTTGGACTTCTCTTTAGACCGCTGCAACTTCTGGCTTTCTATCAGAGGTTCAGGAATCAATAATTGGGACATTTTTTGGGCTGCGGCTTCTTGGAACATTTGGAAGGCGCGTAACAAAAGGATCTTCCCCAATTCGAACACTCTGGCCAATCTTCTACTCCGAAACATTTTAGATGATATTGCAGCATGGAGTAGACATGTTTAGGATTTCCTATATTTTCATTTTACTTCTTAGGCTAGATTTAATTTTTTTTTACCTCTTTATTTTTCTTTTTCCTTTTGTAAATAATTTTTTTAATACAATTTTGTCGGCGTGGTGATTGCCACATGACCCTAAAAAAAAAATAAATCAAATTTTTTTTTCTTTCTGTCGGCAATTGTACTTGCGTAAGAAGTTAGCGTTGCTAAATACGTTATTATCTGTTGATTTGATTTTTGGTGTTGACTTATTAGTCATATACTTATATTTCAAGTTTCATTATAATCATATAATGTTGAGAGGCTGATCTACTTTAAAAAGAAAAAAAATTGAAAAGGAAACTTCACATCAGGTATGTGCTTAATCATGAAAAATGTGATCAAGTCCACAACGGTACAACTTTTCTATTTACAATTAAATGCCAAATTAGCCAACAAAAATCTTCATCATCGACCAGACTATTTCCCACAAAGTTTACACATGGCCGACAAAATCAAATTAAGGTTTACCAGTACTGATATATTGTCTATATGACCCAAACAAACACCTGATAGCGAAACCTACCACGTATCTAATGTATGCCAACATGTGTCTTGAAATAAGAATTTATACTTATATATTCTCTATCACTGGTTAAAATAAAATTAAGTACTTGAGGCTTAATTAAGCACTAAGAAAATTGATCAACAAATGCCTCTGATAAGGCATCAATGATTGATACTTGTTTGGCCAAATTAGAATTCTGTACATACTTGTCGAATTACAACAGCTATTTTCAGAAAATTAGTAGGATTAAAGACAACATAGTCGACAGAATCATCATTAATATTAGAAGAAGAAAAGGCATAAAAAGAAATTTGTTCATTATTAATGTTTCATTGAACACATTTCTTCAAAAAAAAAGAAAAAAAAATGAACCATTGAACACACACGAGACCTCTTCCTCGCGGTCGCGGCCCGGTTGCGGTAAATTATAGTTATCTCTATTTCGAACTTTTTAAAAGCTTACTTTCATATGCTTCTTGTCAGACAAATTTCACTTCGAACCCAACGTAAATATAACACGACTCCGAATTTAATAATTTCAAACTCCCTTATCTTCTCCAACTTATTCCATAAATCATATATCTTTATTATAATATTTTTCAATAAATAAATAAATGAAATATATATTCCAAATTCATAGTGCTTCCTTCAACTCAGACAATATCTAGGACGTTATTCAATTTACCCCTCCCCCCCCCCCCCCGAAAAAAATAAAATAATAATAATAATAATTCATTTAATTTAGAAATGATTCCTTAATATGCATTTGATAAATGTTTCACTTGTTTTGGGTAGACAATGAAGTGACCATGCACATTCTTTTTTTTTTTTTTGAGGGTCGGGTGGCAAAATAAGTGACCATGCACATTCGTCTTCTAGTAAACTTTTGCGGGCTCATAACTCTCAAGTAACGTCGGAAAATTTCAATTGTCGTTAATTCTTCCTAATTGCATTCAATTTCTTATTCCGGCCCTGCAGCTTGTCATTTCTCAATATCACGTCCTGCTCAAAAATGATATTCTCTGCATTTGACAATAGACACAAACACACTTCCCAAAAACTTAAATTTTCACTAACACAAAACCCATCATGAAGTATTAATTTGTAAATGAATTCTTGCTTCCCTCGATTGGTATTTTTATGAATTTTCTCATTGGCTATTTTCTCAAATTCCGACGCATCAATCACTTGATAAATTATTAAAATATGCCTCAATCCTTCTTGCGTGAATTTTTTAAACCTTAATCTCATTATATTGATTCCGTTCCATTAATTAATTCTTCCTCTAATCACATGTATGTATCTTGTTGAAGTAACGGATCCCATTGATTTTAGAGTAAATAGGATACCAACGTCTTGAAAGCGAGACAAACAGACAGAAACATATATCCAGAGAAAATAAAGATGGACGTGTGGAACGGTGGAAAGCTCGTCAATAAAAGTGGTCTCAACTCCTGTTAAGATCTATAATGTTGGTGAATGGTGATGCAATTACCAATTTACCAGTCTGAACTACTGAGTCATCGCTGCAGTGTAGGTGTCAATCGCTCTGAAGTCGGATCTGAGCTGAGGTAGGCCAGGGAATGGGCTATCAGTATCCACCACACAGCAGGCGACACGTTTCACTCGTACTCTTTTTCAGCCCCCTCTTAATTGTTTCTCTCTCATAGTCTCACTTTCACAGCGACAATGCTCTCCACGGGAAATTTTTTTGCCCACTTACTTTTGACCCCGCCAATGCCCATTCTGAGTCGCATGTGGCGTTTTCTCCTAACTGTTTATGAAACAAATCATTATTGTCGACGCACGCATGAGTTGATTATCATGTAATATTTTATACAATGCATGGCTTATTTGCATAATTGTACGTTTTGCTAAGGTTTGTGTTCTTAAAGGCAAAGATAACTATATAGTAAATGAAATTTTGAAAAATCAATTACTAAAAAACCTCATATATATATATACCCATTCAAATTAAGGATATGCATATATATGTAAATTTTATTGATACACAAGTTTTTTTTTCTTTTTGTCAAAATTAGAATATTTTTTTAGATAAAATCCATATAGTTCAAACATGTTGTTTGTAAAAGTAATAATCAAATTTGATGTATATCGCTTGTTAAACTAGATAATTAAATTTATAGCTGTTGGTACTTAACGATGTATGGATATAATAATACTCCACTTTAACAACATTCATAAGTTACCAATCTTTATACTCAATAGCACATATTTGAACTTGCATTCAATTTAATAACTTTTTTATTCTATCAAGATGAAAATATTATGAAAATGGTAAAATAAGAAACAACGGACAAACAACTCTATCAAACTGCTTCATATTTAGCCACAAAGTAACTGTTTCCAAAGAATGTGAATTTCTCCTCCCCACCACAAAACTCATGATTCCCCAAAGAATCCAATCACCTATCTTCCACCAAGGACAGCAGCACCTTACCTCTTTTCGATAACCCTAGGTTTCATGAGAGAAATAATGGCGTGCAGTGCTACATAAATTAAAAAGAATATTAAAGAATAAAGATATTATAATATACAGAAAGAAACAAGATGGGAAGAGGAAGGGTTATTTTGCAGCGAATAGAGAACAAGATTAGTAGGCAGGTGACCTTTGCTAAGAGGAGGAACGGCTTGATGAAGAAAGCGTATGAGCTGTCACTGCTATGTGATGCTGAGGTGGCACTTATCATCTTCTCCAACCGTGGCAAGATCTTTGAATTTTCTAGCTGCTCTAGGTACTTCTTAATTTGTTTCCCTTAATTTTCTCTCAAATTTATACCTGATGATTTATGCATGAGTTGTTGCTGCTCCGATGTGGTAAGTCGAGCAAAAATAAGCAACTTATAATTTGATGCCTTGTAGATCAAACTAATTTTGCAAGTAGATCTTAACGATGTAAAATTTAGTGGTTCAGATAAATTATGTGAATAAGAAAATTTGATTTGGATAGTTTTTAGGGTAGTAGATGAAATAATTTTGCTTGTAGATCTTAACGATGTAAATTTAGTGGTTGAGATAATTTATGGAGTATGTTTTGGTCTTGTAGATCTAATAACTTTAATTGGAGAGCCTCTAGTAAGAGTTTTTCTAGAACGACCTAAATTATGACGAATTGATAATTCTTATTTTATGTTCATTTTTTCTTATTATTTGTGCTCCTTATTTTATGTTATGATTTGAATTTATGGCATTCATAATATTCTCTACAAGGGAAAAATGTGGAAGGAATATCTTGTCTAAATAAAAAGTATTTTTCTATGTAACTTACGGTCATTGTTTTTTTTTATTTGCCATTGTTAGATTAGGGTCCGATTGTAATAGTATGCAACTAGCCGATACTTTAATGATGGTTATAAGACTATCTATACTACTTATAAACGCACGCATACGAAGAGGTGTAACACGCTAGGTCTAGCGTGTAAATAGGGGTTTCTACCGTTCGATTGGTTTGATCTGCGGTTGGATATCGATCGTCAGTCGAAGTAACACTATTGATTGGTTTTCCATCTAATATAGAAATAAATTGAATAACACATCTATTTGTATCGCTGGTAAATTAAGAAACATATTTTTATTGTCTAATATTGTTTTGTTTCTTTATTTGCCAACATATGAAGGCATCTTATGCTAGTAGGTTATAAATCAAACTTTACATTTTAATTACTTAAACGGGCATTTAACTCTTCTCCTTAGATATTTTCTCTATAGGTCCTAGTAAGATAGCAATTTCTTTGATTAAATAATCCTACAACTTTAATTGCTTCTCATTCTCTATAGACAATTGGTAAGATTATGCGAATGTTTGGTTCGGTGCTCAAAATGTTAAAAAAGAAAGAATCACAATTCAGAACCCTAAATATGGCAATGTTCCAAACACGAACCGGTGCTTTTCTATTGAACGATGAACGCCATCTGATCAAGCAAAAGCATAAATAGAGTGGAGATCAGAGAGCCATGATAATATCTGCCAAACATAACAAAAGAACTATTACCTGACTTCATAGTTTTTTAGTGACATCACATTGATTGGAAATTGCAAATTTAGTTACATAATTCCAAATGTCAGTACATGCCAGTTAGTAAATCTCCTAGATTTCCCATAGCATAAGAGTTTTTATGAGCACTCGCTTACATATTTTCATGAATTTTACAATGCTTGATTCAATTTTGGACAGCCAAGAATCGACAAGCAATTATGTATTACTCCAGAATCCATATTCATTTTGAAAAATATCTGGCACTTTTGATCTTTTTTCCCTCCTTGCAGCGTACATAAGACATTGGAGAGGTACCAAAGATACTCTTATGCTATATCAGGTGCTGCTGCGCCCAATGATGTTGATCCCGTAAGAATGTTATTTCTTGCACGTTTAAATTTGTACCTGATACCTAGTCTTATCACAAGTTCACAACCATCTGATTAATGCATAGTTAGGATGTGGCATCTTTCCCCATTTGTTATACCTTTACAAATAATCTTATATAAAATGGAAAGAAGGATTAAGGAAATGCAAACAAAATAAATTATATCTGTTAGAACTTAAAGACTTAAGAGTGCTTTGCTTTAAATGTTTAAATTACAAGCTTGGCGCCTTTTTGTGAAAATAAATAGATCTACTTTTTTCTTCAAATGATCTTTTCACCAAATCTTATAGATGAATGCAATGCTAGAAAATGTCTTTAAGTTGCTGTATCTCTTCAAATGCATTCCGCTATCCATGTCTTGTGCACCAATATATAACTAGCCTTTCTTTGAATTATTCTGAAAACAGAACAACTATGAGGAGTACTTGAGGCTGAAGGCAAGAGTGCAAGTTCTACAAAGTTCACAGAGGTTCTGACATTTACAAGAATTTCCTATAGGTGACCAAGATTTCATTTGCATTAAACCTTGAATTGGGAATGCAGGAATCTTCTTGGTGAAGATTTAAATGAACTAAGTTCAAATGAATTAGAGCAGCTGGAGAGTCAAGTAGAGAAGTCATTAAACCAGATTAGAAGCAAAAAGGCCAGTTACCAATTTTTCAATTTTATATACAATTGCTGGTTTCAAATGTTTTATTATATATGTATACCCACCATACTTCAAATTAAGGAATTTTTCTTTCTTGAAGGGACAACGTACTATGATGTTGTTTTTTGGTAATTTCTGCAATTACAAATTTAGAGTTCAAGATGCAACATCCACTGTGTAGTTTATCAATAGCTTTCTACCCAGCTTACCACTTCAACCCTAATTGATGACTTAACTTTCAAGCTCATTAAAACAGCAGTCTCTAAGCATGCACGCAGAAACCATTACCCAAAATTATTACAATAGAAAACATCCACAAGTGCTTGTAGAAAATTATATAGAATTTTGCTTGTAGTTAATCACTAAATAATGCTGCTTCATTGTTTTATATTCTGCAGGCACAAGTATTGCGTGATGAAATATCTGCACTTCAAAGAAAGGTAATTGCTGCACATAACTCACTGTTTGTTATTTTGCTAATTGCAATTGCATGCTCATTTGTGAACTCACACTGTTTTCAAAATTCAGGGGCAAATGTGGGAAGAAGCTAATGGAACTTTGAAAAAAGAGGTAACTAAAATATCAGCTAACTTGGCGCTAATAATTAATATTTAATAATTACCCACAATGCTTTCGTTTTGGAATTCAATCATGTTGAAAATTAACACAAAACAACAATTCATGTTATGAAAGTTGCAAGAACTGGGAAGTGGAAATGTGCAAACAACGTGGGAAGCCGGAAACTATAGTGCAGCAAGTCATCAACATTCTCTACAACAGGACCAATTTTTCCAACCTTTAGGATGCGGACCTTCTCTTGAAAATAGGTGACTCTCCACACAACCCAACCCCCCCCCCCCCCCCTTTCCCCGTTGTGTCACTGCTACTTTATTATAAGAGAGTACAACAAAATGATGCAAAGCATTCAACTTTGCAGAAGTACATATGTTCTATTTGTGCCCAACAAAAAAAATGAAAATGTTAACAATTCAATGACAATCTTTTACCATGTACCTCATTTTAAAATTACAGTTAGCTAGCTTTCCATTTTAATTTTGTGTTTATGATGGAAATGGAAAGCTTCATAACAATAAATGTTATCGTTTTACTGCTAGACTGGACAGACGCTTTTGTGTCTTACCCTGACTAAGAAAGCTCAATTTAGTAAACTAAGCTTAGTGACCTCTCAATATTAAGTGGAATATTCTGACGATTCCTCTTTTTCATTTTCTTAGATTCCAATCTGTAAATTTGAATAGCAATATGGCAATACAATCAACCAGTAATACATATCCACCGGGATGGACTGCGCAATGAGCCAAGGCTTCTTCAAGTTGGAAATACATTTCAAAGTCTTCTAGCTTCTCATATCGCTTCTATCCTTTTATCAGATCTGTGTAGAAGTTACATATATGCTTCTGACTTCAATAATGTAGTCTCTTAATCATATTTGTTAACATATAAGAAAAATAAAAATAAATGATTAACTTTTCTTATCTTGTGAGCATTAAATTGTAAACTTTTTCATGTATTTTCTTGGCAACCAACATTAATACATAATGTGATTTACAGATTTAATACTAGTTTCATATTTCTATTTGATATTTAATTGTTAAATATTTAGTGACATTTGATGTTTTCCCCATGCATTTCTTATTTCTATTTGGTTTTTTATATTTTGGTAGACCTTACCAGCTAAAGTTTTTTTTATTTAAAATATTTAGATGTTGCGCATTAGTTCATTTTAAATTAGTCTAGTGGTAAATAATAATGTATCTTGATTGAAAGTTGTGGGTTCGAAACTGAGCTAGAGGATTTCATGTGAATATTAATTTAAAACCTCGAAGGGCATGTTAGTCCCCATGCTATATCCTAGAAAAAAAAAAGGAAAAATAAAACATTATTTACTAATTACTAATTAGTCACTCACCTGTACAGTTATGCTGTTGTTAATTAAATTAAGCACTCTTTTTTTTCTGGTTTGGAAGAGTACCATGAAGTTTGGGACATAAATTTTGTTTTGCTTTAAATTTTTATGATTATTTTGTGGACATCTAGATATACTACGCAGAGACATTATTAATCCCTGCGTGTGTTTGATATTAGATATATACCATGAGCATTGTTTCTTATGAGGTGCCATTTCTTGCTGTTAACATTTTCTAAGATTGATTATCACCTCCATTTGATGATTAGATGAATGTCATGTGCTTCTTTCTCTTATTGGTATAAGAATCTCTGCTTTCTCTTTTTCCTTTAAGGACAGAAAACTAAAAAGGTCTAATTCATGGCTGAGAAGATGAAGTGAAGAGGATTCGATACCTATCTGATTTATGCTTAAATTGTGAAAGGAAGAAGAAAAGAATAAAGACAAAAAGAGAGATATTCATAGTACACATATTGGTCCACAAATCCCCTAATTTTATGGAGACAAGAGAGTTGTATCTTGCATGGCATCGGGTTCTGCTAATTTGCTTCAGGTTGATTTTGTTGTATTTAAGAATCAACAGAAGATTTCTTTTTAAAATATAATCACTTGAAAGTAAAATACCTTGCATGATCAAAGCAAGCAATAATGAAACATTTTATGAAAGGGGACCAGTTTTAATTTCATCCTTTTTTATGGTTTTTGGAAGTTGTATAGGAGGACTTTGTACTTGGAGAGTTGCAATAAAAAAAATAATAATAATTGTATGCACTGATGCACAGTTATCGTCCAGACATTGGCTTGTGTCCAATTTTCTAGCCAAATGTGGATTAATTTTTTTTTAAACAGACTGTATAGATATTAGGTAAAAATCCCATTAAATCTGAAATCAGAGTCACGGATCTTTCTGAGATCATCCAATAATATAAGTACCTGTAAACATGACCGAACTTAGCTAGACAGCTGAGCCATTAACAAATGTCTATCGAAAAAAGTAATAATAATAATAATAATATAAAATTAAATGGTCTAGAAAAGGACTGAGGAAAAACATTAAAACGTAAGCAAATTAGAAAAAGATGATTGAAAGCAAAACAATATTATATGAGATACCCAAGTTGCCACTTTTAATTAAAACTTGACAATTGGCTAGTTATAAAGCCTGGTTTGTCCCATCTTGGGATAATGTTATTTAAAAAAAAAATTAAAACTTGACAATTATAAATCATTTTTAGCATTCCCCCCCTTCTTTTTTATCCTGAATAAGCCCCAAGGCATCTTGTGGGGATAAAATACAGAAAATTTAATTTCTTGAAACACAGAATTAATTAATTAGAATCTGTCTCCAATTCGCCTAAAGCAGAAATGACATGACCATATCTTTGTAGTTATGATTCTACTGTTGTAGAATTTTTCTTTTTCTCTTTTTGAAGATAGTAGAACAAAATATTTAGTGAAGTTTTCTAGATATATAAATTCGCTTATTACTAGGGGAATAAAATGGACTTGAAAAATTACCTTGTTCATTTGGTAGAACACATCTTCATGATAAATTTTCTGTTTCTGTCAAGTTGTCAGGAGCTTGTGTTGAAAGTTATGAAAAGCTCTATTGTGTCGGGAAATATGACTATCAAGTATCAACAAATAGTAATGTTTACTAGTTTTGGAGGGGCTTTAGTTGAAACAGGGCAACTCTTAATTTTTCTCCGACACAGCACGTTTCCCGTACTTTTCTCTTTAATTATTTCGTCAGTGTAGGGCCCAATGGGCTAAAAAACAAAATAAACAGGCCCATCACGATAATTTAGTCCCTTCACGGATAAGCTCCACGTGGCAGTCTCGGTTGAATTAACGGTCCAGATTGTTCCTGCACGTAATGCCAGTTGTCGTGATTCATTTTTTTTTACTAAGGTAAATAATGGGTTCCAAATAAAAATATAAAATAAGCGCGGGTAGAACCATTTAATTTCTTTTGAGTAATTAGAAAAATTGTTGAAGCCATGGGTGGAATGACTTGTCAGAAATTCACCTTTTGATTTCACTTCATTGTATCCCATTTCCATTTTATGGCATCTTTTATTAAGCAGCGTTGCGACAATTTTCAATTACAATCCGCAACTGCAGTATTTAATGAGGCTATAAAAACAAACGTGACAAAATTGATCTGAATTTTTGTAAAGCAAAGGATTCAACATTTTTCCCAACCATTCGTCCCGAGGGAAACAAAAAATATCTTATGTTTGTTCTTGGTTATAAGCAAACGCCTTAAATTAATATCTTATTAGGTCTATATTGTGCGTACTGTTCACTTTTACCGAAAAGCATACCTTACGCTGAATATTGGTGGCCTGCCACCATACATTTTCGAAGGTCACTATTTATTCTAGTCAAGAACAGTACACCCTGTTACATCTAGTGCTGTCAATGGTCTGTCGTTTCGATTATTTCTGTTTAGTTTTGTTCGAAATGGAACAGAAACGAAATGGTAAATGGGTTATATTTTCAGAAATGTAACAGAAACGGAACGGATTACTCTGCACGTTAGTATTTCGTTTATCGAAAATTAGACTGAAATAAATAAAAAAATGGCTAAAATCAATGGAAAATAAACAACGAAACAGAAAACGAAAAAAAATGTTCCGTATTACGAAACGGAACGAAACAAAATGATATTTTGTTACGTTACCAGAAATAAAACGAAAACGGAACATACCAATTCCATTCTGTTTCTACACGTTTGATAGCCCTATTTACATCTTTATAGTTAACGCCTTGGAAGGGAAATGGGAGGAGGTTGAGGGACCGTATTTGCTGTCGTATACAATTATTTTAGCAAAATACAGAAGCCTACTCAACCAACTAAAAGTATGCATTTTTAATTTATTATAAATTGAAATTGATAATGCCAAATATTTATTATGACTAAAATAAGTATGCATTTTTTTATTTTTAATATGGAGAATGATTCTAATACCACAAGTATTTTGTGCCACAATTGTCATAGCATATCTATTTCATCAATATTTCAAAATTCAAATTTCAAATTTTGAGTTCAAAGTGTCGATCTTGTACAATTTAATAAAGATGTGTTTTTCTATAATTTTTATATTTGAGAGTTCATTTGATACTCGATCAAGAGGCAAAAAATGAACGAATCTTATTAATTGCGATAGATTAATTCTAATATAATTTTGTTTTGATCGCTTCATCGAGTATCAAATGAACTAAAAGATTTATAAAAACTAGGAAGGTTTTTTTTTAAAAAAAATTGAATAAGATTAAAAATTTAGATTAGAGGTTTGAATTTCGAATTTTAAAATATTAATGAAATGAAGAAGTTGTAGCATTTGTTGTAAAAAAAAACTCGTGGATATATACTGTAAGATATATAGTTATTTGACTCATTGTAAAAAAAAAAAAAAGAAACTAATGATTTATTTTGCTCAGTATTTGATGGCTTATTTTACCTATTTCAAACTGCAATTAACAAGCTCCATAGTCTCTTTGGGTGATTCAAAATTTTTTTTTTGCAATTTTAACTTTTTATGTTAACGAAATTTGAAATCAATTGTGAAATAAATGTAATTATATATATATATATATATATATATATATATATATATATATATATATATATATATATATATATATATAGTTTTGTTATGGCGAGTCGCGACTCACTAAGGGTCCGTGAGTCGCGCTTATAGCTCCTAGATCTGGCTCCAAATGACCGATCCAAATCGTCTAATACGATCTCCCTATTGAAATCTCTATGCATACCAAATTTTATATTTTTTTAAATTTTAGAAAATCGTTATTCTAATTAGTTCTGAACCGTTAAAAAAAACACTTTTTAAAAATCCGAAGAAAATACATAAAAATTTTAAAAATTCTAATTAGTTCTGAACCGTATTGGACGGTTTAGATCGGCCATTTTTAACCAGATCTAGGAGTTTTTGAGCGCGACCCACCATAGCAAAACTTTCTCTCTATATATATACACACATTATTTTAGTTTTTAAAATCCGTGTATAATTTAATTTATCAAGTCAATATATGCCCATGTATGTTTTTGGGAATTATTCATACGGTGAAGTTTTGATTACACTTCGGCGCCAAAAAAATTCAAATGCTTTGAAGACCGAACTTGGCCGGTTGGTTTGATAGTGAACTGGACACCGGATGATAAAAAAAATAATAAATAATAGTCATAAACTGGCGAGTTCAATCAAGATTCTAGTCAAACTGATGAGCAAGATTGACTAGATTAATTGTTTTTTTAAAAAATTTTTTGATGTGTTTTGATTATTTTTTAGGGCTTACCCCTGTTCATTTGCTATGTTTGGCAAGAAGCCAAGAACAAGAACTAAAACAAGCTTGTTATAGTACTTGTTCTAGTTCACGCTTTTTGTCAAACATAACCAGGTATCTAGAATTGGGAAACTCTGTTTAACTGCGATAATATTTTAATTGGACATTGTATCTTTAATGGATTTTTAATATATTAATAATTAATAATAATTATATCATAATCATGACATCATCTAAACTAATAGATCGAATCAGGAACTCTTCCGATTCTATATAGAAAATATTGCATAATTGCCCCGAAGATTGTTTTTTTCGAGCATGAGGCTTTAAAGCTTCCACTAATACCAATAAGCGCCTTGGAAAGATTGCACCGAATAAGCAGCGGCCAGCAACTACAAAATTTATATATCTAGAAAAAAAAGTTACAAAGAAAAAACTGATAACTTTAATTCCAAAAATAATGAAGAAGACACCAAAACATAAACTACCTCCTCTAGATGGAACACGTGGCCAGTTTAGCATCATCCATTCATTATCAGGAGAGAACCAGAAAAAAAAGAAAACAAGGGAGAGTGTTGCCGACCAAATTTTCAGCGAGGTCACCTCCTGCTCCTCTTTTATCCTTCATGAATCCATATCCTCTCCGAATTTTTTTTTTTTGTTTGAGGTATGCAGAGGTCAAATTAATTTGTTATTTCAACTGTTCTATTGGTGATAAATGTTTCATAATTAATATCAGATCCGTCGAAATTAGTGTGGTCCGTAAAAATATACCTATCTAAATTAGATCGGACGGTTCAAATCAAATAATACAGACCTCAGAAGAAGTCTTCAGAGGACAGCGATCTCCTCTTTTATTACCTCTTTCGTTTTCCGTCCGATAATGGGGGACCGCGTCTGGATCACCTCGCATCTCCCTTTTATCTCCCATTCAATTTTGGTGATTTTCATACATTACATCTATCTGCCTCTTGCAAACCTTTTCTACAAAAGATGCTTTTATCAATGTAGTAGCCTTGAAGTTTGGGTGGTCAATGCAGGGTACTGATTGCTTTTGTGCACGTTTCTTAAAGAAATATGAGCCATCCATTTTATAGCGGATGGATTAGATTTGGTTGAAGTTCACATCTTGATAGATTGTGTTGAGAATTATGCTAAACGGGTTAATTCATGTGCACCCCCCCCCCACCCCAGTTGAGAAACTGCATTTATATGATTTATAAAATTTGAACACCAAAGGATGCATTTGATAAGCAGTAAGCACAAAATAATTCTTAAATTTTGAATTATTTTATAATTACTAATTTAATCACTTTGACCAAGTCAAAGTTGACCAGTCAACTTTTGGTTAAATTGTAATGATCGAGTACTTAACACTTTCTCTTTCTCTTCTTAATTCATCGAACCGGTCATTGACCCTTTTAATGTTTATAAAATGGAGTGAATCAATTAATTAAATTAATAATTTCATAAGAGCCTTAGAACGCTTTGACGAGTGAGTGCTATACATATACGTATGTATGTCTACAATTTTTTTTTATTATTATTATTTGGATTATTAGTTTGTATGTGCTCAATCACATGGTACTTTTGATCTGCGCTTCCGAAGGAGAATAAACGAAAGGGAAGAAAACTTAAAAATAAAATTATCCGCACAAATAATATTTTAAAGGGTGATTTAGCTTTATGCCACTGCAAATATTTGAAATTATAGATATGTTATCACTAAATGACAAATTATTTTTTTTCCACTATAAAATAATAAAAATTAGTTTTTTGCCATCAGATAATTATCTGTCAATTTTGCCCTTTTAAATATGCCACTATAATACTAAAAAAATTAGTAATATGCCATCACAAAAGATATAATTAGTTTTATGCCATTATAAATCACTAACAATTAGTTTTATGCCACTATAAAATAATAAAATCATTTTTATGCCACCGGTGCATAAAAATAGTGTCATAGTTCTAAGTAGTCATCTAACAAAGACATAGGTATAATTTTCAACTAAAAAAGAATTATGTTTTTTTCACAAAAGTAATTATCGAGTATTAAACTATAATGCTCTTTGTAGACTTGATTATACTCTACCATGATAACAATGCCATTGATTGTGGAATAGAAAAAATTAAACTATAATATATACTCTTCAATAAATGGTCACGGAAAAATAATTTCTTTTGTGCTCAATACATTAAATTAAGTGATGATTACGGATGCATATTTCCATAAATGTTATATAAGTATATTTTTAGAATTTAGTATGTTTTTAGAAAAATAGTGGCATAAAACTAATTTTAACACTTTTATAATGGCATAAATTTAATTAACAATTTAAGAATGGCATTTCTCTAATTTACAAAATTCATGATGGTATAAAACTAATTATCTCTATTTTAAATTTATATAATGGTATTAGACGTTTTTGTAGTACTATTCGTTCGAATTAGTTACTATTATTGCCCATGGCGAATCCTCAAAAAAAAAAAGTTACTATTAAATCTGCAACCGTACTAAATCATTTGATCTTAAGTGAGAGATTGTATGATCATCAGCGTAGTTTGATCACTAAGTTTATATCATTCCTTTGACAGTAATGGAGTGTGTTTGGAGACAAAACTACCGTATAAAATCTCATACAAATCATGATACGATTATGGTTTTAAATAATTAAGTGAGAGAAATCATTTTTGTCCCCCATGTCTTTATTTGCTCAAAATGTCTCAATTAGTATCTGAAAAAATTCCAAAATACTCTGTTAACTGTTAATTATTCAATTTTTTTTCCCACACAAACCATATACATTTCCCTAGCATCTTTGCATTGTAATTCATCTTAAAAAATAAAATCAAATTGTGTTCTAAGTGTTGGGTTTTCCTTAAAACCAAAAAAATTAACAATTTTAACAAATCAAATAAAACAAACTAGAAATTGAATAACTCATAGAACCAACACTGGAACGGGCCGTTCTAGATATAGACCGGACCGTTCCAAAACATCGGAAATTTATAGCTGTTGGTCTTTGACTTTTGGACACCAGGGCGCCTTAGCCACGTCCTTTTACGCGCCAATATTATTGAATAATGTGCAACGATCAATCTCTGGTGATCGATTTGGCCAGCGGCCCGGCCAGAATTACCAGCACTATAATTACTAGGTATTTCCTCTATCTGGTCTGTACCATATGGGAAATCTTATGGTAGGGAAGGCTTCGCTCTGAATATGTCCGGCCTAGAGAACATGAGTAACTGTTATATTGATTTGATCGATATAACAGTTATGGTTGATTTGTGTATCTGTTTGTGTGCTTAGATGCAAAAAAAACAAAAAAAAAATGGAATACGTGATCGAAAAACATGTATTTTCTATCTATTAGTCTTACGAGAGCGTTTATCCATTCTTGTGGCAAGGAAATAGTCACATCTAACTTTCGGGGTGTGACATCGCCATAAAAGACAATTGATATCACGAGGTTCGAAACTTTTTTAATTTCTCTTTGGAGGTGATTGAACTTAGCTAGCTAGTCCAAGTCAACATTATCATGTTCGAAGCAATAGTCTCATTTTGCTCTCTTAAAGTGTGATACGTTGTCAGTATTGTGGATATATTTTCTTTATACGGACTCGGATTAAGTAGAATATTTAAGATTTTTGTAGAAAACTTAAAATTAGATATACTACAACCTTGACATTTTGTTTTTTTTTTTTTTTCAAATTTAAACATTGGCATGGCGAACAAGCATGACAACGTGATATGATTGTACTTTCTTTGTAATTAATGACTCTTGGAAGTTAAAGAGAACTATTATTTAGTATTGTCTTTAATATTTGTATTTTTCTATATTCACTAGGACTCTATTTAGTATATTTTGTGACTAGTAAAAGCAGTAAATATGTGTAATATTTGCAATATGACATTTTAGGTTAGTTTTTTTTTTTATGTAAGTTGTTGAAACCAAATTTAAAAGGGAAGCTTCTGAAATACTATGAATGACAATTCTAAAACTGATGAAACAAAATTGAGAACGATAATTCGAGTCTTAATTATGCAATAGGTTTAGAATTGACGGTTGATTGTTTAGCCTTGATGACCAAACTTAGTACCGGGCCGGATTATAGTTTTTTTTATTTATTTTTTTGTTTAGATTATAGTTTTAGTTATGTTTACCTATTAGGATTTAGATTTTACAAATTAGGGTAAGTGTTGTTTAGGACCCTTAAATTTGTTGCTCCGCCTATCCCATCCCCTTAGGATGTCATTAAAGAAATTTAAATGATACGAACTCAAATGAAACACGATTAATAATGAGGTGTTGTACGGCTGACTGCCATTAATTTAGTGGTCCAAAATCACAAAACAACCAAGATTCCGACCCTCTGCAACGCTGGCGACTTGAATTAGAATAATATAAGTTTCGTACAACTGAGATCCTTATACTGTAAAAAAAAAAAAACACAGATGAATTGCGTGTTGACTGGACGAATTTAGTAAAAACAAGTACGTTAAGTTTCGGTGAGGACTTTAACTCTTTCCAATTGTAAATACAAGTCTCCTTTGATGAATTCGGTTCTTCTTTGGCATTTGTGTAGGATGAAGTCATAACTATTTGCCTATTGAACGATTAATTGCAGTTTCATGAATTGGGCATATAGATATTATGTGCATGATTTGATTAACATTGATGTTTGGTACGGACAATAGTTTTTTTTTTTTTTTGAAATTGTTAGAAGGGGCCGGGACACAATAATTTTGACAGCTATTGAAATGGTGATCACAACATTTTTAGTGAGGAAACAAATTGCTTGGTCTGTAATTAATACGTACGTAATGAACAAGACTTGCTCTTTGTCCTTTCTGGTTATTTGGACACATTTGGCATAACGACCTACATGCTATGATGAAATTGTGTAAAGGATCTAGGTTTTTAAATCTGCAATTATGATGGTAAAAGAATTTTGGCAGGCTGATGAGATATGTAATTATAAATAGAACGCTTCAGATTATGCTGTGATTTTTCGGTGGATATTCAAATTTAATTTCAGTCATTCAATTTTATGTATAGAGTGCTATAGTCGCTCTAGGATAAAAAATATATATATTTCTTTCCAGAGCAAAATATGGTTTTTGGCTTTCTTAACTTAATCTTACAAGTTACTATGAATTTATTTTTGTCTTTATATATCGCAATTCAAACTTCAAATGATCAAATTTTTTATCTCAAGTGATTCGTTTTTTTAATTTTGAGTTGGAATTTTACAGGATCAGCTGAAGCTATAAAATGAAGGAACAAGTCAATTGGCAATAGATAAATTATCATGCTTATTGACCTCTTAAATTTAATTATAAGAACATCAATTTTTTTTGTTTTTTTCAGATGCTTCCATCGTGGGAAAAAAAATTAACTGAATGAATCATGAGTTATAGATGCATAAAATATTGGTTTCGCATTTTTTTGAAACCAATATTTGGTGTACGGGGCTTTCATCTACTTGTCAAAATTAATTTATTAAAATGGTCCAACAAAAATAAATAATTAAATAAATAGAGGAGAATAAAAGATTTGTTTACAATTAACGAAATTGTTTGTAAAGGTTTTGGTGGTACTTTTCTTATGTCATGCATGGATGTTTTTTTTTTCTAGGCTAACTTGAATCACTGTATTATTACTATTATAGTCGAGACTGAAAAAAGAAATGAAGCAGCAAAAAACCATAGTCAACGACTCAATGAAGGGGAAAATTAATGTGATTTTCGTTATTTTATTGTTATTATTATTGGGAGTATACCTGTCAAACGTTAGAGATGGAAACGGAACAGCCATTTTCATTTAATGTTCCGTTTCGGTAACGGAACGAAATGGCTGTTTCATTTCCGTTCCGTTTCGACAAACGTAACAAATTTCTGTTTCATTTAACGTTCCGCCACACATTTCCTATTGATTTCAGCCCATTTCCGTATTCCGTTCCATTTTCGTTAACAAATTTCGGTTCCGTTTCCGTTCCGTTTCTGAAAACGGAATCCATTTCAACTTTCATTTAACGTTCCGTTTCGACGGAACGGAACGGAACAGCGGAACGGGTGTTAATACTGACAGGTCTAATTGGGAGTGAAAAAAAGGAGAAAAGTGCATGGAAGCAACAAAGAACCATAGTCAATGTGCAAGTCAATGACAACCGCACTCTCTCTTGACAGTGAAAAATGGTGGGGATAGCATATGTCTGAATGTCACGTTTGTGGGTCAACTGATGCAACCAGATTTGGTAGAGAGAAAGAGGGGTAGAAGAGAGCAAAAAAAAGGTTGGGGCTAGTTCCACTTCCACGGACGGAAATGGACGCATCACGCATTGGCTGTTTGGCTGTTGCCAGCACCCAAAAAGAGTACTTCCCCACTTTCCTCTTCAGAGACGCTACCACACCTCACAGTGGCACACCTCCGTAATTACCCCCACTTCCAGGGGCAATCTATCACCCACTCTCTCGACTAAAAAAAAAATGAAATTTGCCGCGCCGTCATCAAAAGTTATGCGCCAATATTGTGGAGATCCGCGAATGAGAGACGCTACAATAAATGGAATCAATTCAGTTTATGCCTTTATTAAATTAGTTTTTTTCGTTCGTACGAGGTGGTATTGGGAAAGAGAGAAAGAGAGAGAGAGAGAGATTTTTTTTTTTTGAGAAATAGAGAGAGAGAGAGATACAAGAGTAAAATAAGGAAAGATAGACAGGTAGCGATCCCTAGTTCTTCCTGGTCCCCACGGAAACACCTTTGATGTCAGCGTGTGGACCCCGCTCCCTCTCATCCTCCAATGAGAAGTCGACAGCGCAGTGTCCTGAAACCACTCCGGTTTTAGAAAACCGCTCTCAATTCCGATCTGCTTCCTCTTTAAAGCCCCCCCCCACCGCTCGCCCCCTTCCTCTCCAACATAATATCACAAAACACCGCACCACACAAAACAGCTACCAGGCTATATATATTTCTATAATTGTTTTTCTATTTCTAGTTCTACCTCTACACCTACATACAAACATGTCTATATCCCTGGCTTCTTGCTTTCCCTTTTCCTTCCTCTTTTTCTCCCTCCCGTTTTAGATTTAGTTTCCATTTTAGGCCATGGGGAGGGGTAGAGTTGTGTTGAAGCGGATAGAGAACAAGATAAACCGACAGGTGACTTTTTCCAAGCGAAGGTCCGGGCTGCTCAAGAAAGCCAACGAGATTTCTGTGCTCTGCGATGCTGAGGTCGCGCTCATCATCTTCTCCAACAAAGGAAAGCTTTACGAGTACGCCACCGACCAATGGTACGCACGCGCTTCTTCCTCTTTCATTCATTCAATTCCTCTCAACTTAATTTGCTTCTATATTAATTTGAACTGAGGTGAATTAATAGAAGGGAAATAGAGGGATATCTAGAGTGGATTAAAAGCTGGAAATAAGATTTCTATTTCTAGTAATCTGAATACGAATGAATGATTGCGTCACTTTATATTGTACTGGTTTATTTTCTTGCTTTAATTGGAAATGCTTTAATAGTCTTTTCTTTACTGAAATATGCTTATTTGTCAAAAAAAACTGAGAAGCAACAATTCCTTTTTTGATCTAGTAGTGAGTCTGGCACCCATCCGTACATACAAGTAAAAAAAATTAAGTAAATTTTTTTCTTCTTAAATTCTCTTTCGGTTGTAATTAATTGGTGTCAGATCCAATTAATAGTCTTGGTATAATATTATTTAGGGTTTCTGTTCGTCTTTGCTTGATTTTCACTTTCCCCAAAATTATTCTTAGGTTTCTTATTTATATAAAGAAATTTAAAGTATGTTCCTATGTTGTCTTTGTTTAGCGTACTCAGCTATTATATACGGTTTCTTTTTGCACTTGTATTGAACCTGCTCTCCTTTTGATGCAAACTGTACTTACTGCCAGCTTTTTTATGGGAATCTGGTTTAAATCGTTTTGTCTTTGGGATTGAACAGATTACTTTATGATCTTTTCTCTTCTAATCTTTTTTAATATCAAGTTTATGTTCTAGTTAAGAGGGCTCCTTTGGAAATCTAGCTAAATCTCTCTCTCCCTCCCTCTCTCTATCTCTCTCTCTCTCTCTCTCTCTCCCCCCGCCCCCCCCCCCCCCCCCTCTCTATCTCTCAGCAACATACCAGCTTTCTTTTCTTTTTTTAAAATGAATGAACTTGCATGAATGGGGGAAAACGAAACTTGTTTGAATTGTTTTGCCTTTTGTTTGGAAATCGTTCCCAATTATTCATTGTAGTATATTATATATTTATGCCGAGAGTAAAATTAACCCGGTCTTTGGTTGTAGATTGATAAGATTCGTTTTAGATGGTTGTTAGTTAAGAAGTGGCGGGATTGCTATCGGCATCCTTTGCTTTTTTTTGTAAGATTTCTGTTGGCTAGTTATAAAGCCTGGTGTCTCTTCTTGGGATACTGTTATTTCAAAAAAAAAAAAAAAATCTCCAAAGCTTAGTTCTATCTATAATTCTAGATCGAGTATGTATCCTTCGTTCTAAGCTTGTCTGATTGGACTGTCATGCCTATATCACCTTTTTCCTTTCTTGATTTTATGTTAAAGAAGATTATATATTTATTTGTCTCAGTTTAACTAGGTCGTACTCCTAATGGCTAATCCTGAATATCAGCTATGAATTCAGAATCTAGATATTATCTTTGATAAATTCGAGATCAAATATATTATCTTTGATAAATTCGACATCAAATGATCCATATTTAGTTCCTTCTTGATAAAATAAGTTATTGATCCATATGTTGTACAAAAGAATGTGTATTTTCTGTCTTGACTGAAACAATGCTTGTTTGATTCATGGTTTCAGGAGGTTCTCCCAAATTTCAATTAGAAAGTAAGATTTAAGTGGTAATTTGTTATTAATAACTTAAGATTTCTTTTTTTTCTTTTTTGTCATTCACAATTAATGTACTCAATAAACTATACACCCAGTATGGAACTGTTACATGCTACATGTCAGAAAATATATTATTAAAACTGCCAACCTTAACTCAGTCAAAGTCAGCTTGTATTTCGTTAAAAAAAATAAAGGGAGATGATACATTAATCATTTTAACATTCGTGTGACCGTGACCCTAATTTACTCTTTTTAATTTCCTGGGGCTTGACCATCTGGCTCTAGGTTTTTCATATTTATGTCATTTTTCAAAGCCTCTAGCACAACAAAAAAATTTGAAAGTACATGTACTGAATGAACACATATGCTTTATCAAGGTTCCTCTCCTTTAAGCTAATTTGTATGGATTATAATGTCATGACTAATTATTGGCATAACTAGTCAAATTCATTTTATCTGGGTTTATTTCCTATTAAATAACATCCATTATATGTCATTGACTTCATATATAGTTGTCAAAGCTTGTCCTTTATGATACTATCTACTGTTTCAATAATAATGTACTCTTAAAAATATTGCACTGAAAAATTGCTTTAGCAATAGCTGTAGTTTTCCTTTTCTTTTAAGAAAATAAATAATATGCACTTTCCTAGTGGTGGTGGTCTATTAGTTAAGTTGCTTTCTCATCCAAAATCTCACAAAATACATATGAAATTAATCATTACAAAATCTTTTTCTTTTCTTTTAATGGGAAAGAATTAGACTAGACCGCTCACTATATCAAAACATTTTTGTACTGTCATTTTGTAGCTATTTGGTAAACTAAGAACATTAGTAAAATTCTCATTGAGCTTGTTATTGTTGTGATTTCCGTTTGTAACATAGCTAAGAAATTTATTGTTATAATTTAAAAAAAATGATCAAAAGAAATTTGTTACAAAAACTTATACACACTTTACGGATACCTATTAACTATTGAGGAATGAAAACAACTTAAGTATGATAATTCTTTGATCATCACTATTGGAAATTAGATTGTCTATGATATTTCAGCAGCAAAAGAACATTGAGCTGCTTTTTCTAAAAAAAATGACCACCCTTCTTAAACTTTTATCTTACATTTACAACAACAACTAAGCTTTTTTTCCCAAACAACTTATATCTTACATTTGGAACACCTATATTAATTAAGTAGTGTTTGCACTTTGCAACAATAGTCAGGTATTTAAACAAAAGGTAGTTAAAGTAAATTTACAAATCGGGTACTAAGTTAACTTACAGAAAATTTGCTGGTACTTTTAATTATTGATTGCTTATTGCTTTGAAAAAGTCTTCAAATTACCTAAATATCCACAGCATTATATCTAGGCTTTTCACTGCTACCTAAAAATTAATTAATCAATAACTTATGTTATAAAATTAAATAGGAATGCAAATTACTGAATCAGAGGTACTTTACAAGTAATAGGTAGAATCTGCCACTTAGCCAGTATGGTGGCACATATCTTTCACTTAACAAGTATGGTGAAAGTCGTATGTCATGTAGCTTGTAATGTTTCAATAAGGCACATTTTGTCTTTTGATTTAGGAAAATCTTTTGCTTAAGCAATATTGTTATAATGTCAAATTACAGCATTGTCATTGCATTTCATCACATTAATAAACTTCATCAATGTTGATGATTCAAATGGTATCCAAGTTCTGCAGGACCATAGGTTTAAATAGCGGCCGTAGCGGCCGCAATAGCGGCGCTATAGCGGTGCTATTTGGTACACCGCTACAACGCTACAGATTTAGCGGCCTGTCCGATAGCGCGACCTATAGCGGGAAATAGCGGGGTATAGCGGTGAAATAGCAGAAAATAGCGGGTAATATAGCGGTATAATAGCGGAAATAGCGGTGCAGTTTATAATTTGCTGATATAGCAGTAGTATTTTGGAAATAACTTTCGCATACGAACTCCGATTGACATGATTCAAAGTTCTATGGAAAGTTTACAAAATTGGCCACAATTTTTATGTTTTGAACATTTTCAAATTCTTAAAATTTAATGGTCAAATATGCATAGAAAATAAATATAATTTTAATTAGTGTTAATTAGTTGCTTGAAATTATTTTAATTTTTTATTTAAGACTAAACTAGACCTTCAAAATACACTTGTGTGTGCAAATCCGCTATGGTCCGATAGCGGCCGCTAAATACCCGCTATCCGCTATCCGCTATGATATTAGCATGTCCGCTACGAATCCGCTATCCGCTATTTAAACCTTTGTGCAGGACAGATGTACTCATCACATGTAGTGATAAGTCGCTAGATGACTACTAACACGAGGCCCTTACAGGAGCCGTGTCATTCCAAACAAGTATTGTGCCATCAAATAAGAAGTCCCTGGACTTTCAGTGGCATGTATAATGCCATATCCTAGCCGGAGCCTTGATAGCAAAGGTTTTGCAGATTAAGATTTTTCCAACAAAGTAAAATTAGTCAGCAGTAAAATTTATCTCGATTAAATGAATCATCAGAAATTTAAAATGGAAACATGGTTCGAAAACTCGGCCGAGTCCGAGCTGACTCGGGCGAGTCGGAACGGACTCGGCGGAGGACGAGCCGAGTTTTCGCGAGTTGGAACGGAATCGAAATGGAAAGTTAAATTAAGGTCAAATCTGGATGAAATAGGGAAAAATTGAATGCGAACTACCAATTCAACACATAAACTAGCTAAAAGTTGAAAATTAATGTGATGCGGTATGGTGGCGGGGAGAGAAAGGGGAAACACGGGAAAAAATGGGGTAAATTAGTGGAAAGATTGGGACTCTGGGAGAGAGATGAGTTTTGTATCTAGGATCTAATGTGGCCATATCAATGGAGAAAATATGAAGCGGGTTAAAATGGGTCATTTAGACAATATAATATTTCAAAATTGTAATTTTTATTTTACATTTTATCTAATTTAATGATTTCGAGTATTTATTTTTGACTTAGCTTTGAAAGAATGCTTGTTCCTAATTTTTTTTCATATTATTTTATGATTTTTAAAGACAAACTATGCTTTTGAACTATATTATAGTTGAACAATTTTATTTTCAGTAAATTGGTATTATATAACTTTATATTATAGTTGATTTTTACTCATCAAATATTCACTTTATTAATTATTTTTTAATAAATGCTTTTTTCATTTTTTTCATATTATTTTTTCTAATTTTAAGAGATTTAAAATGATTATTTATGAAATCCGAGTTATTGATCCGAGTCACCCGAGTTTTTCCGAGTCATCCGATTCGACTCCTTAGTCCAACACTCCGAGTCCGAGTCCGATTCCGAGTTTCAGAACCATGAATGGAAGAGTATAAATTGTAGGAATGCTATTCTACCATATGTTGTAATTAGAAATACAGTCTCAGAAACAATGTCTTGAGATAGATATATATTTACTATGTTAAATAAATCAAGCAGACTGACATCAGTGACATGTTTTACCATAATATAAAAGCACTCCATACAATTTATCTGGTACGCCCATCAACTTCGTTTTAATAAAAGTGTTCATGTTGTAGGTTGACGAACTACTAATTTGAATCTATAAGACAGTTTTAGAATTTTTGTACTAAGAATTTAAAAATTAGACAGGAAGGAGACAAGTAAAAAAGTAACTTGAAACCAAAATATACAAGTAATGAGGTAACAGCAATGTAACATTAATTAGTAGCTGAACGTCTTCAGAAACTATATTTTCATCTACCATACTGTTGAAATTCAATGTGTATTTATGAATTCAGCAGCCATCTCCACATGTACGTCTTTTGATGAAACATTAGTAAACTAAGCTTGAAAAGCTCATAATAGGAACAAGGCTTGATAAGGCAAAAATGTACATGTAAGTTGGCTCACTATCAAAGGAGGTGTATCTTATAATTGGCTTCTCTGTCATAATACTTTAATTTCCACATGTACTCATGAATTCAGTAGCCATCTCCACATGTACATTTTTTTGTACTCGTTCCATTGTAATCTGCAGCTTTTGGAGCGATTTTCCCAGATTTATTTTTGTTGCACCAAAAAAATTCAATTGTTGTGGATCAATCACATACTTGTTTTAATATAAACTAACCACAATATTAAGGAATCTTCTGTTGCGCTGTGACTCTTTTATCTGACTGCTGATGCGGCAACTAGTAATGAATATATCTTGGTTTCCTAAATGTGTTCTCCTATCCAAATGTTTTGTCAGTATATATGATATGTGGGATGTGGTGTTTCTGTAAGCACATTTAATAAGAGTTAAAAGAAGAATCTCTTTGGAGAGAAACCAAAATAAAACTGGCTGCAAGCATTGATTCAATGCAAAGATTAACATTAACATTTTTATCATCCAATTTTATTATGTTGATAATAGAAGTGGTCATGAGGGTTTATTCATTGATCTGAAACAGCATGGAGAAAATACTGGATCGCTATGAGCAGTGCTCTTATGCTGAGAAGGTACTAGTTTCAGCAGAACAAGATCCTCAGGTACGAATTATATACCCCTTTTTCTAAGCTCTACTTTGTTCTTGAAAAAATAAAATTACATAGGACCATGGACTAGTATAGTTACCATATTCTAATCGAAAATAAAAATTATCTTTATGAAATTACAAAACTGATTTTGGTTGTTACAATTTTATGTTTTCTGTTAAATGTTACAATTTTCATGGAGAGAGATGCTCAAGCTAACAAGAATAAATACTAGAAGGATCAAATGTCAGGGAGTGTAATGTAATGAAGCTAGAGGAATTGATCTTAATAGGGAAAATAATCTAGTTGTAGAAGTTAATTTATTTATTTATTGTCAGAAACCAACAAAAGAAAATCTACCTATGCAGCGAATCATTTTTAACCCTCTAACTATCGCTATTATTCGCCCTTACATGGCATGACATTATTAACATTATGACAAAATCAGCTTTTCATTTTTTTTTTGTCCACTACACATCAACTCGAAGATAATTTATAATTCAAAATTGCGTAAGTCAACATGAGTGAAGGTCTGAAGAACACATCTCTCTGTTCGAGTTGTTGTCATAATGCAAAGTGCCTAAAATACATAACTAATGCTACATTTTTTCCAAAGTTGTAATTAATTTTCCTGTTCTCCTTTTGTTTGTAAATTCTATTTTCTCCCTACATATATGCCACTTAACATGAATATAGCCCCACATCGATGCTTCAGTTAGAATATAAGGAATTCTAGTTAAGATTATCGTCTTCTCTGAGCCATCTTTTTGTTAAAACATGCCATGATGACTAATTGATTCCATAGTAGATTTGGCTTAGATATTTGCCTCTTACATAGATAGAACTATAGTTGAGGCCGAAAGGCAAATTGAAATCCACTTGGATCAAAAAAGGCTGTTCTAGAGGTTTAGACATGAAAAACAAAAATTAAGGGGCACATCACAAATGGCTGACATTTCACAAAAGTAATTACGAGTAACAAGTTTAATGCAGTGCTGTTTGCTGTGTAGGCTAATTGGTGCCATGAATACAGGAAACTTAAGGCCAAGGTTGATGCGATACAAAAATGCCAAAGGTATTTAATAGTTTTGCGACATTTATTCACCGCGTGGTGCAGAAATAAGGGCTCATTGGCACATTGGCTCAATTTTGTGCATATATTTCAGGCACCTAATGGGAGAAGAGCTCAATGCACTGAGTGTTAAAGAACTCCAGCAGCTGGAGACGCAACTGGAGGTCTCATTGAAGAATATTCGATCTAGAAAGGTATTTAGAAAATAAATTTGGAAAGAACATGCACACAATTGTCCAACTAATTTAGTTGGTGTTGCCAAGTTAGAGCAAAATCATTTAAACAAAAATTTAGTTAAGGTGTGCAATAGTTTCCTCTCAAAAGAAATGGTTCATCCAAAAATGGTTTTCCAGCTTCAATGTTGCCCCCACATACAAATTGTTGATTTCATAAGAATGAAAAAGTATCACAAATAAGTGATTTTACTGGGAAAAGTTCTATTGGATTTAATAACATTACGTCTTAATTGTGCTATATTTTGTACCAAACTTGATAGCTGCTATCAATTATTTAAAAAATAATTTTTGTCATATTTTGCATTTTTGGGCAATGTACAGAATTTCCAACTTGGTTTAGCTTATTAAATGTATTGCTGTGATCGTAATTTTCCCAGTTATAGTTTTTCATTAGTCTACTAAATCCCACTATGCACTAGTCATTTTGTTTTAAAATTTACATCTTGATCTTAAGCATTCCCTCTGACTTACCTTGTCAACCACGAATGGAACTATACTTCTTTACAATGATCGTACAAAGAAGTTAGCTGAATACTTTTCAATGTTTTCATATGATTTTCTGACTATTTGACTTTATTTTGTGCAGGGCCAATTGATGAATGAATCAATTTCTGAGCTCCAGCAAAAGGTGTGCTCCTATAATAAGAATTGATTCTCCTTGCCCTACCAAGTGTCCAATTCTGTGCATGAACCATTTGTGTGTGGATCATGTCAGTTGTTTGTGAGAGTTGGTTCACTATTCTTGATTTATTCCCTCTGAAAATCAACTTCTCTCAATCAATTTATAATGTGCTGTTGTGGTCTCTGGTACTATTTTACATCATTTCTTCAACTTGATTTTTATTAGTGAAATTTCAAGGCCAGTATGTGTATTGTGAATTTTGGGGCAAAGTTTTATTTAAAGGTGAATTTCTACATGAATTGGCTGACAAATTGTTTAAATTTCAGGAGAGATTATTGCAGGAAGAAAACAAGATGCTGCAGAAGGAAGTACGTTCTCACTTCTTTCAGAATTAATGTATATAAAGATACAAAATGGAATTAGGGAAAAAAAAAACAGAGAAATGTAGAGGTGGATAATAATGCGTCAAGTTATGTGATGCAGCTAGCAGATAAGCAAAAGATGTTAACACATCACGGGCACTGGGAACAACAGCAGCACCAACAACAGCACCATCATCAGCAGCAGCCTCAGTTGCAGCCTCTCCCTCAACACCAACAACACCAGAGCAATTCCACATCGCCTGGCTTTCTCCAACGAGACAACCTTCCTTTGAACATCAGGTACTTTTTCTACACATCTCCCAATTGAGATTCTTATGTTTGCCACCTTAATTTTACATATCTGCAAAGCAAATTCTTTGCACCATAAAAAATTATGTGTGAGTTAATGCAATTAAGTGATTCGAAGTTCTTTTAAGAGAGAACCAAATGATTCTGTAGAACTTTATTATGTAGGTCATCATATGAGTTGTTACAGGCTCTAAATAAAACAAATTCTCAAACACCAGTAAGTTAACCAGATTCACATCACTTTTTGTTTATTTTATTTAGTTTATGAATTTATTTATTTGGCAGGTGGGGCATGTTGTAGCGAAAATTCTTAACAGCTTCATTACAAGAAAATAATTTTTCCATTACGGGCAAATCATTTGCTTGTCAGCTATAAATTGGCAAATCACGCTGAATTTTTCCATTACAGGCAAAATCATTTGCGTCAGCTATCAATTGGAAAATCACGATACATCTTCATTGTAGTTTGCAGAAATACTTACTGAAATAGACATTGCACTTTTATATAATTTGAACTGAAATCAATTTCAAATTAAAATAGTTTAGCTTTTATTTTTTAGTAATGAAACTAAAAAGGAAAATATCAGATTTCTTAGAACATGAATTAAGCAAAATGTTTCTTTCAATTTAATGCAGCGCTTACCAAAGCACAACAACAGGCGGGGAGGTAGGGGCAGCCCAAGCCCAGGCCCAAGTTCGAGTGGGCTTACCTCCGTGGATGGTACGCCACCCCCATCTCAATGGTTAGACTCTAAAGCCTAGATGAGACTGTTTTGCACAAGCAATAATCCATTCGCTTTTGGTCTAGTATCGAGTCGTATACTAGTTTGTTGTATGCTATAATTGCTTGACGGCCTTTCTTCCTTTACCGCAATTAAGTTATGTAAGGCTACTGCTAAAAACGGCGGTTGTGCTTATATCAAGTACATCCCTTCTCCCTTGTTTGTATTTACAACTTATTATTAATAACACTTGATTGTTTGATGCCTACTCTTTTCATTTAAGAATCACAGTGATTACATGTAATGATTATATATATATGCAATAGACGAAATTCTTCAAAAATCAGAAATCATTGCTCATTTTGGCTAACAACACTTGGAGTTTGGGACGCAATAACGCAAACAGTTTGAACCACATTCAAACAAAAGCAAAAGAACACATAAATGCCAAATTGCCAATCACTTTGTTAAGAATAAAGCAACGTGCATGACCAAAGTAGATGATCTTTGTTTAGTGTAAATGTTAGGATGGCCGATATATGAAACATTAATTTCACAATAGTAATAAAAAACAAAAACAATTCCACAATTCGAGGCGCCTTAATAGAAAATATTAAAAATTTATACTTACAAAACATCATTCTGATATATATGATGAATACCATAGCTAAGGCGCAATTTCATATTGTTAACGCAACTACAAAAAAAAAAAAAAAAAAAAAAAAAAAAAACCATAAAAGTAAGTTATTTATGCTTAAACATCTCAAGTTAAAGAGCTCAAATGTGCTAATTCTTCTGGCCTCCTATAGAAAAGCTAAAGGACTATGGTTTTCTATCTAATAATATGTATATCATTAACAGAAGAAGGCGACCATAACTAGGCAGCCGGTAGGAGCTTCTCCTTCAAACGTGATATGAACTTAAATGTCTCTTCTGCCTTAACTTGCTGATGCACATCGCTTGTCTTAACTCTGTCTGGGTGGAATTTCAACAGTGCTTTCTTGTATGCTGATTTTACCTGCCATCAAGTAAGATCTCAATTTAGTAGCTTGCCAACTTATTATATGTAAGAACAATAGATGTAAAACAAAGCCAAAAACCTGGTCAGGCATGGGCAATAAGCCACCTCCAACAGGGATGCCTAAGCCCCGCAAAATGGAAGCCATGTCAGTGTACCTCTTCTCCATCTTTTCTAATTCCTTCCTCACTTCAGCACGAAGATCTTCCTTCAGGCTCAAAGTTTCTTCATTCTGCAACAGTAGAATAATTGAAGCATGTGCACTTTTCTGATTGACAAATATAGGATGTACCTCAGGAGAGAAAGAAGCAGATTATAGAGTACCTTTTTCTGATTCTCACGTATCTCTTCCAGGCGTTGCTTTTGCCTCTTCTTCATGTCAAGTGCACGCATGGCTTCTGCCTTCTTCCTCTTCTTCAACCTCTGTGCCTCTTCTGCCTGACATCACAGACAAATAGTATTAAAAACTGAAGTACTTGTAATGTAGCAAAAGAACTAAAAAAACATTTGAACAATATTATAATAAATTAACAAATTCAATCATTAATTATTTGCCATGTGAAGATCTAAGAAAAGCCAATCATACAGCAATTCTTTTAGCAACAACAGTTTTCTTGTATAAATCTGATTACATGAACCACAATACTCTCACATATTAATCAAACTAATTTATAATTTTAACAGAGAAAAATTTTAACATAATAAAGCTTTCTTGATTATATAGACTACTTTCATTATTAGCATTACATGTATACCACTAAACTGAAAAATATATAAGAGTCGTTAATTTATAAGTCTTCTTTTGATTTAATAAGAGTTTAATTGCTTTTCTTATAGTTAATTTAAATCTTAAATTTGTGTCTGGAAGTTGTTATAGACAAGTCCGGTCTAATTATGAATTATTCCCTAAATGCATGTTTCGTGTCAGTAAGTTGTTAAAGCCATGTCGAGTCAGAGGTCATCTTGAATACCACCACTTGTGTATGTCTAGCACTCAACAAACCTGAATGTGGAGCTGCTCTTGTCTGGATGCCCACTCTGCCTCAGCAGCACGCCTGTACTCATCAGACTCTTTGTGCCTTTCTCTTTCTCCAACAAAACATGCATCATGCATAGGCTCAGTGTTAGCCTCAGTGAAGCAGACCAAAGCACTCTCCTCTCCAATCTTCTTGCCGTGCTTATTTGTGACAGCAGTAACATCACCATTCCGCATGAGAGAAGATTCGACCTCACCACTTGGCTCGCAGTTCTCCTTCCCCTCATCATCCATCTGATTTACGATGTCCAGACAAGCTTCTTTGACACTCTCCATGTCTACATTCATCTTTTCTGTTGCCCTAGCACCGTTACCTGCTTCTTCAGCAATTTCCTCCCCCACCTTAGGAGACCTAACACCATTATCTGCTTCCTTAGAGATCTCCTCTTCCACCACCATTTTCTCTGGAGATCCAACAACATTATCAGAAGAAAAACCCTTTCCTTTTGTAGAAGAGCAGCGTCTAACACCCGAAAAGGTTTTGTTAGAGCAAAAAGGATAAACACGCTCCCTAATTTCCTCCTGATGCGTGCCAGGAACAAAGCTTCCGTACAATTTCTCATACCAAGGTTGAGGTTCAGCTGAGACCTTTTCCTTAGATTTATTTTTACCTGACTCGGCATTTGGCACACCACAAGCGGCAGCACTATCATGAGATCTGAATTTATTTCCTGAGTTGGAACAGTCACTGAAGCAATCATAAAAACTATCTACAAATGACTTATTAGTATGACACTTCACATTCTCACAAGGAGTAGATTCACCTTTGTCTGGTGGCATCGTCTTCCTCAAGTGCGCCCGCTCCCACTCCTGGCGGATACTCCCAGAAGAGTCATCTAAAATCTCACAATCAGAGTCCTCAGAATCTGAAAACCCTACTCCAGAACTATCTTTTGATCCAGATGTACCAGCTGCTGGAGATTCAGATTCTGATGTAGAATCTAGACCGTACCTATTTCTGGGAAAACCATACTGGTTTCCAGAAGTTTCTGCATGGGAATCAGTACTGCTGTCATCCTCGTCATCATCATCATCTATACTAATTACACAATTGGGAGAACTAGTTGCTTCTTTTCTCCCAAATTTTGAGCCCTGATGAGAGGGCCCTGGTGCATCAATAATCTCAACATCAGCATCTCCACCATCCAAATCAATTATCTCCACATTCGCAAAATTATCCTTGGATTGGCATCTTCCACGGGTTTCACTTTGGAATTTGCCCCTTGACATTTTCAAAAAATCCTCTTATTGCATGCAAAATTAAGTAATACTAGCAGCCATGTCAGCAAAAGTCGGTAGCTTTATCAAATCAACCTATCAAAATAGAATTAGAAACCAAAAGAGGGATTAAACTATGAAACAAAAGCAAAAAAAAGGAAAAAATTCGACTCAATTTGAAAGACGCTAAACCCCAAACTCAAACGTAGCTCCACTACCAAAACAGGAACAAAGAATCAAACACCGACCCACAAATTGATCAGATAAGGACCACTAGAACAGCAATCGAACAACCCACAAGCTAATTTTTCAAATTTCAAACTGATTTATAAAGGGGGGAAATAAAAAGGGGCAAATTAGGGTTTCGAATAAACTAAGTCGAGAAGAGAAGTACCGATTTTATTAGCGGATGAATCGAGAAATTAAAAGCGATTGGAGATCGACCGTCGCCGTCTCTCCGCCTTATCTATCTATCTATCTATCCGCTTCAAACGCCGACTCCGCGCTCGCGTGCGCAATATCGAGGGGACGAGAGAGAGAGAGAGAGAGAGAAGGTAGTGGGAACTGTTGGATTCGAAGCGCATTATCAAATTTGCTTTATTGTAGAGAGACGGATCCGAACAATTTCTCTATCCGGGTATATTCAAAGATAAGAAGTCCGAATTTGCTAGCTGGCACTGCCTGAGTGGTAGTCCTATTTTACTCGGGCTGCTTGAAATTGGAACATGTTTTTTCTTCCACGTTAAGAAGTTCATTTCCTGATTGCTGTATTTGTATAGCCTGTAAATAGTGGCTAAAGAATTTTAATTTAGGAATACAAAAAATGCGTTTGGGTCGTTTTAAAATAAAACTAAATTTATTTATTTTGAACTAATTTTGTTATTTCTAAAATTGTTAACAGGAGTGATAACTTTATTGTGGGCAAACTAGTAATTCGAGTTGTTTGAATCATTTTTAACAAACTAGTACTCACACTCCACTCATCTAATATGTGGGCAAACTTTTATTTAAAATTATTATTATTATTATTATTATTATTATTATTATTATTATTATTATTATTATTTATTTCCTCAATCGTTAACTTACAAGGAATGATAATGATATTAAATCAATAACTTATAAGGAATGATAATGATATTAAAAATGAAATGAGTAACAAACGATATACTTCGGCAAAAAGAATTATTAAACAAAATATATTTTTTTATCTCAAATGAAGCATTTTGATTAGAAAATTAATAAACATCTTTTGTGACCAGACTTTCTCTGTATCTCACTCTGATATTACCTTGATCTAAACAATTTAGAAATGGTATTTTTTTTAATTCTGCAAGTTATACGTAATATTATTTTCAAATTAAGCGATCCAAACACATTTAAGTATCTTAAGATGTAAGTCGGGACATGATATTATTTTATTATTTTTTTAAGCAATAGAAGAAAAACTGATTCTTAATTATTTATAAGTCATTTGTTAGATATATAATGAATATTTCTATGTAGTTGAAGAGAATATGAAGCGCTCTTATTTATTTTTTTATAATTAATCTATTATTGTCATTCAATCCATTTTAGAGAGTATAATTATTTTATTGAAATCAACAATTTCCATATCTAATTATAAACTAAATTCATGAGGACAATAAAAGTCCAATGATGTAAATTATTTCTTTCATTATTAAAATGAAAAGAAAGTATCTGATGTAGTACATAGGGGATATAGTTTTTTTTAATGCATGAGAATATGGGATTGAGCACAGTAGAAATCGAGTTTGGTGAAAAATAAAGAATGTGTATACTAAAATGCATATTTGAAATAGCTAATTCACGCACTTTTCAGAATGCAATATATGGAATGCCCGTACCAGCACCCATACCATACTATAAACCAACAAAATAATAAATAAATAAATAAAAACTATAAAGGAATAGCACAACTTGTTAGTGTTATCTAAACAGTATTTTGTTTTCATCACAAAAAAAAAACAGTATTATGTTAACATATTAGATCATTAAAGTCAGGGTTTGACTATGTATTTCTCCATATCCACAACAGTAATGTTACAATTTGCTAATATCATATGACAACCTGTTTTAGACGACAACGACTAGGAATCAAAACTGTACGGTTGAGTCGGGCGTCAGGTCCATTAACGTCTCGACGGAACCATGATCGCGTAAAAATAGTCTTGCACGTGCCACTAATATTTGAACATGTGCATCACTCTCTTTTATAGCCTAGTGAAATTCATTTTATTGTTACGTAAAGGGTCCGTTTGGATCGCTTAGGAATAAGAGGAATAGCATATTCCTAAGTGGAAAATATTTGAAAGTGTATAATTTTATGAAGAGTTTGGATGGTTAGAAATAAATTTTCGTCTGAAATAGACTATTCTTCCTTATTCCTTACCCATCCAAACGGCTCCTTTGTTTCTGTTTTGAAAATTTCAAAACAAAATAAAATTACTTACAAGCATTTTATCCCAAGTTGTTTATAGATTAAAATGATAAGTGATGTGAAGAAGTATTTAAAATTTCCTAATCTAGAATAATTTTAGTTTATTTTGGTTGTTTAAAAATGTCAATATCAGGCTAAATACTCTTTTTAAATAATTGGCATATCAACAGGAATTGATTTTCTTACTACATAAAACTGGTCTCATAATTGAAATTCTAAAGATAAAGATAGTATTAATAAGATTAATTAAAGAATGATTTTTAAAGTTGCTTGTGTGGTGGAAAAATATATTTTTTTCACAATTTATACGGATGAAGATGCTCTTATTTTAGTAGACAAATCCCATATCAGTACTATTGTTAGCAAAATATTTCAGTATTTCACAGCATCCCGTGTCAAAGAAAACACTTTTTTTTTCTTTTTACAAGGTAGTCCCTCTGCTTCATATTATTGTCCATATACCCATCTTTTTGTTTGAGAAAGTTTAATATTCACCATACCTAGTGCATAAGACTTTTTATGCACCGCAAAATTTTTCGAGAGTATTTTTGTAAATTAACAAATATAATTTAACCAATCTAATCTACATGTTGAAATCTCATAGCAAACCAAAATTTACTATTTTTTTATTTTATTACTATTTTTTTAATTATTTAAGACGTGCCATTTTTGGAATGTTGTAAATAGTAGTTTGTTTCCAATAATAGCATGTTTTAAAAAATTCAAAAAAATAGTAATAAAATTTTAAAAATTGTAAAATTTGGTTTGCTGTGAGATTTCAATATGTAGATTAAATTGGTTAAATTAGATTTGTCAATTTATAAAAATACCTCCGAAAAAATCCACGGTGCTTATGCACTATGGTGCATATTAACTTTATGTGTTGTTTTTGTTATAAAGTGTGCTAATTTTCTATTTTATGCTAATTATCAACTAATTAAGCCAAGAAAACACTTAATTAATCCAATTAAAACACAAACAACACAAGATCTAGTGCAAAAGCTCATTCGACACAAGAGATAGGTGGAAAAATCAATACCTCATCCAATATCGTAATTGGATGGCTCGACCTAGGCATTGATGTCGATGGGGTGCTCTCCTTCGCCTCCTCCATGTTTGGCCTCGAGTCCACTAAGGTATTAACCAAGTTATTCTCGAATCGTGCTAGCGATGAGAATAACAAGTCTAATCCCAAAGCTTCCCCTTCTTGCAAATAATTCACCAATTGATTTGTGGAAGAGGAAGCTCAACACATGAGCAATAGAATGGGGAGAAGAGAGAGGGAGGGAGGCGCCTATGAGGGAGAGGGAAGTGGCGGCTAGGTTAAGGGAAGAGAGAGGGTTGGATTTTGCTTCTATGCACCTCCTTAAATAGTGCACAAATCCTACATACCACCTATCCTTTAATTACCACATTGCCACTCAACCCTAGTCCCATATGGCCGGCCTCTTTATGGGCCTAGATGGGCCACAAGCTCATCTCTATAGGTCCTCAATTTTATTAATTAAAGGCCCCATTCAATTGCTATTTAATTGGACATTTAATTTACCAATAAATTAAAGCCCAATTAACTTAATTAAATTAAGTGTGTTATTTATAAATAATTATTAACTTAATAATAATTATTTAGAGATTAGACAATGCACTAATTTATTTCTATATGATCCATTTGATTTAATTAATTATAACGGTCCATAACGTTATTTAATTAATTAATCAACTTATCATATTTTGCAATACTCACTGTTGCAAATAAATAAATAATGCACGTATGGTTAAACACCTTATTATGTGTGACCCTTTGAGGATTTATGCTATGTTGGACATGGAATTAAATCGCTATTTAATTCCAATAATCATAAGCGGTATCTAGCAACACGTTATGACTCCAAATTCGCATAAATAGTGTACTGCTACAATATTTTAATCCTGCATAAGAGAATAAATATGTTTCTCTATTTTGATTCTTATGTCTCACGATATCATCGTATAATCCAAGATAGGAATGTGTCATTCTTGCAGATTATACGTTTCTTGATCTAGAGTTGATCGCTTAGTTGCGCGCATACGATCCAACTCCATCAAGGGGCCCAAACAGATATCGTCACTCACTAAGTGAATTAATGATGGACATACGGTTTTCTTGATGATTAGCTTTTCCCCGCACAATTCAAGAGAACATAAATAAAGTCCGTATAGCAGCCCTTATCGGAAATCAGCGGTAGACAGTATTTATTGAACCTATCCTCATGTGGAAAAGATAAACATCTCAAACTTAGAACCAAAATCATAACGAAATAAACAATGACACATAACACAATCCATATGTTTATTTCATTGGGTCAAGTCATGTACTATGTTCCATAACATATACATATGCAATTAAGTTGATAACTCTTTACCTATGATTTGTAGAACTTAATCATCACTTAACTTGCATACTAATCTTATATGATAATTAATGTTCCTTGTTAATTATCAAGATTATGGACCGTTTAGATTTATTATTGTCATTCTAAAGAATGATCCACAGAGATCTACAATTCAGATCCTCAACCTGAATAATCTGCCAATAATAAATCTAGGAACAGATGATAAAATATCATCCATAACATAAACTAATATTTAAGTCATTAAATTATTGACTTCTAGGACATAACTCCAACAGTTTTTCCTTCATTTTCTTAAGCTTGGATTGGGAAAACGAATTAAATAAGTGAGAATATTTAATTAGATTTAGAAAGTAAAATTTCATTAACAATGTGGCCTTGAAAATTCAAGTGTACTCGTTAGCTGCCCCCAAGCATTTTTTTTTTCTATATATAATTAAAAACAAAAGAAGACACTATACTTTCCCTATTATGCTCTTGACTGAGGTTCAATCAATAAAGCCAGTGCAGGTAACCTTCAAAGTTACATAAGATAAGCATCTTTATCCATGCCGGCTAAAGTTTGCGTCCTATTATTATAAATAGATTCATGTCAAATGTTATTCAATATTTAACGAATTTGGTCCTCATACAGAACAATATCTTTTTCCATCTGAAATACAATTTTAATAAAACTTGATTCATTTAGAAACTCATAAACGTAATATCTAGATCTCAATTATGTCAATTTCATTTTTGAAAAATAGAGTTTGTAACGTTGAGTTGTAACCTCATTTGAATCAACATTTGATTAAAAATTGGTTCATTCTTAATTCACGAGATGCTGACTCATCAATTTAATTTATTTATTTTTAAAGGCTACAAAAGTCAGTGTTCATCTCATTTGTTTCGTTTACTCCTTTCTTCCATGACAACATATTTTCTCATTGTTTTCGTACCGGCAAGGATGATTCAATTTCCAGCATAGAATAATCCAAAAGATAAACCAAGGGAAATTTAACTTTCTTTTAATACAAGAAAGTGACATAATTTATAAAGTCCGAAAGGAAATGGAATTAAATTTATTAATTGTGGGACAATGTATCTGATTGTGTCTCTAAAGTAAGTCATATTTTTTATATTTGTTAGATAGTGTTGGAGAGAGTCCAAAGGAAAGAAAATCTGACACTAGAACTTAAAATCTAGACAGGCATACAATATATGTTTGCTCTGTTTCAATAATGGATAATCGATGATATTTACACCTGAGTACCGGAATACATGGTTGGCTATGTCTATATATACAAAGCTATACATATATGTACCAGACAAATCTATGCAATATTTACAACCACCTAATGATTTTTCCACATCTAATATACGGGCATCAAGGGTGATTAATTGGTTCTTACTTCATAAACCAGGAAGAAAAGACATGGCCCGGAACAATTCGCTGAAAAGGAAGTTCATGGGAGATCGCTTAGTAGACTTATTTGCTTGCCTAACTGGGCCTTCAACATGTAGAACATATTCTTTGAGTTGCTCTCTGATAGTTTCGATTCTCTGTTGTTCAACTATTTCTCCGCTGCTGTCACGCACATAGAAAGTACTTATGGCTTTTCCTTCCCTTGACGAGATTGCAGCTCTGATGACACTCAAACCGTTCTCCCGAAAGATGCGGGTCACTTGACTTAATAGTCCCACTCTGTCATTTGTCGACAGTTCCAGCTTCAAACCCTGCAACCGTTTTTTAATTAGTTTTCCATAGAATAACAATGGCATAAAACATATATATCCTACTTATTCTCATTATTGCTAATAATTAGTCCTCTAAACCCTTGACAATATTTTCCCTATTGCAAAAGCCTTCTATCCATAAATCAACCATTTCAGCACTATTCTGCAAACAAATGCACACACACACACACACACAAGAGTGAGACTAAGGCGCTATGCATAAACACTAATCCAGGCTCCCTAATTTAATACATGTTGAAATTTCATTTGAAACCAAAAATTACATTATTTAAAACTTCTTTTAATATGAAAACCATTTTTATTATACAGTCCAGAACTATTAAAATCAACAGCTTTCTTCCTATCAAAAAATATAAAGAAAAAATTATAAATTTATACTTAGTTTCCAAGAGAATTTGAGACAAGTCTCAAAATCAATATTTGGTGTAACACAATTGATTAGGCAATAGGCACACACCAAAACTCAGATGTTTCATCCTATTTGCAAATAATCATGGGTGCTTTTCTGTTCGCTAAATAGGAAATTTAAGAAGAAAATAACGGACAGGTGTGGAAAGAGGAAAGACATCCAATGTTAACCGCTGGATATCGTCCAGTCATTAATGAACCCAAACAAATCAAGGACTAATAGGAGTGCAAGAACATAAACAAGCCTTCGACACATTTCAAAATTTCAGCATAATACAATCATCTCTCTCAAGAAGGGGGGAGGAGGAGCTGCAACACAAAATCTAAGATGCAAAAAAAGGGAAAAAAAGGAAAAAGGGCTAAGATCTCAATGTCGTTTATTACGATAAAGAAGAATGATAAATATGCCCAGCCGCCCAGGAGTTCACACAATAAAATAAGGTAACCTAATATAGAAAAAAAAAATGGAAACAAGAAGCAGCAAAATGGAAAAAAAATCAATGAATTTAGACTCGTTAGACATAAAAATTAGAGGTCTGTTTTACCTCATATACTCTGCGCTCAATAGCAGACTTGAGCCAGTTCATTACTCGTTCTCTGTCTTCATCCTTGACTCTTGAACCATTATCATCCCTTATATAGAATTCCTACATTAATAACCATAACTATTTAAAATCCTGTTGATAATTTATCTTTTTTTTCAACAATAAATCATTCAATAAATTAGAAAAATACCTGATATGCCTCAGGGCCCTCAATAGCGACATTGCCATGGAAGATGACATACTTCATATCTGTCAAGGCACACAGAGTGTCAAACAAAAGCTTTGGCCGGTCTTTACACCTGATAGTAACCACTGAGTAATCCATGTCATTCCAATTTGTAATCGTTACAGTAGGCCCCACAGGTTTGCCTCCTACAACATCCTGACTGTCAATTTCAAAATCTTCATCATCATTCATCAGCTTGTGAAGCCTTCTCTGCATATTTTTGGTGCAACCCGGTCCCACAGTCACATTAGCCATGGCACCTCTAGAGAGGTCGCTGCCCCCCTTGAGGACATTATTCAGGCGCTGTTTGATCTTTGAAATTTTCTCAGCATCTGCGACAGGGGAGTTGGTGGATTGGTCCGTAAGATGAAGGACAGCGGCAACACGTGTGTTATGGGTCCATATTTCAACATGGACCAGGTTGCACTTCAGATCTGACAACACCGCACTCACTTCAGAAAGTAATCCTGGCCTGTCGTTGCCAGTTAGCTCTATGACTGTGTAGTCTGTTGAAGTTGCCACATCTACTGATCTTCGCTTTGATGGCATACATGAGGTGTCTGCACCTAATGACTGTTTTAGAATTACAGAGATGGGTCAAGATAAGCACTGCCATATCCTTTTTTTGTTTTCAATTAATTATGTGAAGCACTATCAATATCAAGTATTCTAACCTTAAAAATGTGGCTTTCGACCTTATCAATAGTGGCTTGGTCACTTAGCTTTTGTCCATCTCGGTCCGTCACACTGAAAACTAGTAATAAGGAGAAGAGAGAATTTGTAATAAATGGTATTCTTGTAGATGATTATAAATAACAATAGCATTTTATACAGTACCATCCATGAACCATTCTCCATCTTGGGTGATATAACCTTTAGTAACAATAAGATTCAGATCTATTAGCACTTGAACGACCTCCAGCAGCATCCCATTTTTATTTGCGCTACTGTCAACCTACCAAAAGAAAAAGGAAACATAATTAATAACTGAACTACTTCTCTTGTATAAGAATAAGAAAATGCTATCAAGTTTCATTGAGGGAAAAATCAGTTCCTATTCCATAATGCATATAATTTATTTATTCTTCTTGTTTCTTGCACTAAATAGCTTATTAGCAGAAGTCTGGGATTAATTTACTTATTTAAAAAATTTTCACATATTTTCCAAGAGAAAAATACTTATGTAGTACCTTAGCAGCATCAGAAATTCTTCTGTAATGCTGCTACATGCTAAAAGTATTGTATTCTAGTACAGAGCCTAACAAGCTGGTACCTGTGGCATAATTACACTTGCCTACTACTCTACCCAGTTATTATGTTGATTATGAAGGGTATAAAAATTGGAAGCAAGGGAGATATACCTTAATTATTGTTGCATTAGCACACGAATCATTGTCAACAACAACCCTAATTTGAAAAAATAAGGAGTAAAGCACAAAAAGGGAACTTATTAGCAGTTGTTGTCACATATAACTGTAATAAGAGAATATGTAGGAAAATCAGTACCGAGGAGGATTCATCTTCATGACAAATGTTTCATAGTCATCATCGCTATCACTATCATATGTATGAATTGCACCTGCTCCAAATTAAAAGGGTTTCAAAAATCCTAATTTTTCAAAATTACAGAGAACCAGAACTGCCACAAGAAAATAACAACCAAATTCGTACATATATTACAATTGAAGTAGTTTTAGCAACTCAAATTTGTCAAGAACATAAAGCAATTATGCAGCAGCTTGATATTTCTCTAAAAGCCAAGTCAAAATGGATGAACCGAATTAGGTTCTTTCTTATTTCTTGTTTTCCTAAGAAACTCACCAACAAATCACCCAAAGAAGTTTCAACATGGGCACCCCAATCCTGTTGCACTGAATCACTCCTTTACAAAATATGAACCATGTACAAAATTAAATTTCTAGAGAATTTACACTTGCCGAAATTGTACACAGTTCACATATGACATGAACGGGTTGGTGGACACATAGTGGAGGAATTATCCCCGGCGAGCATCCTTATCATAATATGAACACAAAGAATTTGCACACCTGACTGATCATTATGTTTGCTTTATTTTTAGAAAAAATAAACTGTCTTAATTCTGTCATATTGCAGGTAATTAGTAATGGAACCATGGGAGAACATCAGAAAAGGTACCAGATCCGAATGTTAAGTTATAAAAACTTATATTACACAAAACATAAGTTCCCTTATTTATGTTTTCCAGTTCCCACCCTGTGCTACTGCTATTGCCTCTAACCTTATTTCATTCATTTAATAATTAATAATTAACTCTCAGTAAAAATAACAAAACTAAAGATTGCTCATTTAAATGGCTATAAACCCTGACAAGAAAAGAAGAAAAGATAAAACACCCTCTAATCTTAATAACCCACGAAGAAAATAGAAATAGAGAGCGAGAAACATACCCATGGCGTCTCTAGCTGTAATTTCCAATCAACCCACAAAAAAATAGCACAATTAGACTGAAGCTCCTAACACAACCCAAAGCGAAGAGATGAATTGAATGAGGTAAAAGCGACCAATGAATCGAGCGTCGCAGAGTCGGGAACCAACCAAGCCTTTGTCGACGCTCCCTCTACTGCCTTTATTTACACGCGTGCGACGAAAGAAGAAAGAGACCGCGGTTTTCTTTATTTTTCTTTTTTCACTTTGGACCTCCTTCTCTGGAAACAATTTTTTTTTTTTAAAAGGAGAAAAAGAAGTGATGTTTGTTTGCCGAGCCGAGCCGCCTTGGTCCACTTTATTTTCTTTGCTCGTCGCTGTCACTGACTGACGCATTGGAGCACAGTAATATCTTGTAAAGACCCGGCTCACATGTCAATCTTATGCGCCGTGAGATAGTGTAGGTGCGACGTTGGGTCCACTAGTCAGACTTTTGATAGTGTCCGCTTCTCCGTGTGCACGTCAGTTTGTCTTGACCGGTTGACCCACCCACAAAGTCCACTATCCATTGTGCTGTACAAAAAGTATATTACATAATACATATTTAAAATTTTTTATAATACTATATTATTTAATTTTTATCACCAAATTCTGTTTTTTTTTAATGTTTATAATTCTCAACAAATTTCCTGCGTGATAAAAGATAGAAAATTTGAGGTTTGCCCCCATTTTCTTCGCTATACTAACAAATTGTTTAGAAAAGCAATTAAGCGATGAGTGATGCTTTGCTTGGATTTGTTATGAGAAATCATTTCTCTCAAATGTAGGTTTCTTGCGAAAAAATTGTCCAACTGCCCGCCTAATAAAAAAAAGTTATGCTAACGATGTCCAAGAATTTCATCCACAATTTACCTACCCGTAGTGATCCATGTTTGTGTCTTAATGATGGTAAAAATGTAATAAAAATTTCGGTGATGGTCTAAGTTAAGTAAGGTGTTAACGCATTCGACTGTCAATCTTACTTTTCTAAAATTTTAATTTAAAATTATCGATCTAAATATAATTGAGTATCAATAAGCTTAATTAATTAGAATGCTGTTCTTTCAAAATAAATAAATAAAATTACCTATTAGGAATTTAGGATACTGATGGCTTGGCAAATGGCAAAGGGTACTTTTATGTTCTGTTTTCAGCATGTTAATTGGACGCTTTACAAAAAAGTTTAATAAAAGACCATTTCATCTTCGATTAATTCTGTTAAGGCCAATCTACATAACTTGTGATGAGGCTAATCTTTTCATCTGTTTCCACCTAACTGTTTCTTTTGCGCTTTTTATTTATTTATTTATTTTTGGTATTTTAGCAGTGACATAAACTTATGAGATTATAAAAATTGTTGCAAATCCCTTATTTGTTTACTTTAAAAAAAGTAAGATTAAAGTCCAACACATTGGACAAATGGGTTCTTTCAACGTATTCGTTTTTTGTATTGGAATTTCGAATGACCAATCTAAATCATACAATGTGAATTTTATATTAAAATTTAGTTGAAATAAAATTTATATTTTTCACTATATTTACTTTTTTTTTCAGATTTAAGGTAATCGTTGAATAGTTCATCGTCTTTTTAAATCAATCATATCCTAAAATCGAAATTTAGCTAAAAATACCAATAAATATAAAATTTAGTTCCTTATTATATTTTAATGTGAATATCACATTAAATGATTTGAATCAGTCATTTTAATATAAATATTAAAACGGATGCGTTCGACAGATTGCCTTCCATCGTGTCGTCCAACACTTGGACTTTAACCTTGCTAAAAAAAAAAAAAATTATCATTCCAAGAAGTATGCTCGCTCTTAACATTGTACAATTCAAATTTTAACCATCTCTACTTCCTTATAAACGCACGAATCCAATAAGTATTACAAGTTAGATCTAGTGTGTATCCATCTGTTTGTACCGTTCGATCGATTTGATTTGTGATTGGATATCAATCGCTAGACGAAGCAACAATATATTTTGATTTTCCGTCTAATAAGAAATTAAATTGAATAACATATCTATCTTGATAGATTGTACAACATATTTTTATTGTCTAATATTATTTTGTTTCTTGATTTGTCCACATACGAGGGCATTTTCTATTAGTGTATACATAAGTGCTGATTACAATTAACTAAATTTAGAACTCGGCTGATCGAATAAATTTAAAGAAAAAGTGCATAAAAGATGCTATAGATCATTGTTTATGAGTCGACATGCAGCGAATAAAATAATCAAACGAATCAAAATTTTTGGAATTAAAATTCAGCTCATAGTGTTCAAGCCCAAATTTTCATTCCTTAGTTGCTTTAGTTGCGTATAAACAACTAAACAAGTCATCACGCTAACAAGTTTGTACTGAATCCATTGTACTTCAACACAACTTACCAATATGTAGGATTTGTTTAATTGATATGTTTAATAGAAATTGATTCGGATTAATTTGGTTGAACTTCATAAAGTGTGAATGCATCCTATTTTATTTCATATGAGTTAGATTCCAACTAAACTCAGTACATATGAAAGGATCCTGAAATATCATATTCCGTTTCTCATATAACAATCGACTATTGGCTCTGATACAAAGAACAAATACTGAAATAAATGAAATGTTTGCTTTAGTTAAAAGTTAGATGATTGGGCCCCTGACAGATATTTAATTGATTTATTTGCAAGACCTGTTGACTTGCCAAGCGTATAAAACATATATAGTCTAATATTTCTATTGACAACATATATGTAATGAAACTTTTCAATCAATGTCGCTTATGTCGTACTAGAGAAAATGTTGTGATTTTCTTAAAACAATGATATTGTATTTAATTGAGAAGTGAAAACCAAATGTACTGTGCAAAGTCAGCAGACAAAATGTCACTTAAAATAAGAAATGATAAAGACTCCTGTCATTTGCGTGTTATTCTAAGCAAACACATGCAACCCGCCGACAAGTGATTGCAAATTGTACTAGCAAGTGGATATTAATTTGCTACAATTAGTATTAGGTACCACCATAACACAACAATAAGTATGGGCATGCATGAAGAAATATACTTTTAAATTAAACTAGAGTCAGGTGCAAGTGGACTCTTATTATACTATTATAGATATAAATTTTTCTTCCTTTTGCAATGGATACCCACCCATAAGTAACCTTACAGGAAAATATTAGGTAATTAAGCACCCACAAATAACATTAATTATTTCCAGATCTAACATCTTGTCCTCTGATCTGTGTTAGCATCTACTCAGCAGCGCTAGGATAGAAGATTAGAAGGGACTGTTATCATAATCCAAACGTCCACATTAAGCAATAATATATTAAACTCCTCTATAATTTTAATGTGTCATTGAAACATCTTAGTCTTTGATAGATTTGAGCCGTCCAGCTTCAGATCAAATGGTTAAGTTTAAACCTGACTAAAAGATAACTCGAAAAAGAAAGGCAGATGTACAGTTATGTGTGGATTTGGCCATCAGCGTAATGGACTACTCTGAACTGTAATGAAGTTCATGCTGTTGGGAGGGGGTAAACTTTTTCAAGAGGCTGGATAAAGCAAACAACAGCAATTGGAATTAAAAAAACCTCAGTAGAGTCAGATTACATGATATAATTATATTTACCAGCATATTTAGAAAATTTTAATTAATTGAAATATTGAATATCATATATATGCAAAATTTTGCAAATTTAAGAGGACTCAGTTGATCCACTTTTTGCAAACAAAATTGTATTTGTCCATAAATCCACTTATTCGGTATATTTTTAGAAAAATAACCAAAAATAGTTACGGATGAATTAGGAGAGCAATATAATATTCAAGAAAATTTAAGAAAGAACAAAGAATAAAAAAATGACAGCATCTAGTCTATTATTGAAATACATCTGTTCAAACTAGCTACGTCTTCATTTTTAGTCACTAACCCAGAATTACCGTTATGGTTCTTACGAAAATTCTATAAGTTTTACTTGGTTTAGATTGTGAAGTACTGTATTATAGATATGTATTAATTTCATTATATATCGTTTTAAAGTGAGGAAATGGATCAGAAAAATACAGAGAGAGAAAATGACAGGCTCTTCTTTTTATTTCTAAAAATCCTCTTTAATTTGTTTGATATGGTTTGCATGGCAAACAATTACTCATGCAATTCTAGTTGTGTAATTGTCTCCATTAACTGAGAGTCTGAGATCATTACTCTTTGAAATGGAGATGAGGTGTGAGATGTCATACTCTATAATTGCTGGCCTCAACATATATGCGAGTTGAAAAATTATGTGGACAATAGTCTCAAAAATAATTATTAGTTTTAAAATTGAGCATTGGCCTATTTGAGTTGGTGATTTTCTTGTAGTAAGCAAATTATTTAAGGTATATCACAACATTCAACCAATCAGCCGAGTTTCTTAATACAATAGTACAAGCTGCCTTGCTTCACTGAACGAAATTATTATAAACGCAACTGCAGCAACAACAGACGAATTCCTTCACAATGAAGATAACCTATTTCTTTAAATAAATAATAAAAAAAATTTAATTGTTGAGCTAAAATAAGTGTTCAAATAAAAAACGCTCTGCCAACAATTTGACAAACTAGAATTATCACTCCGTAAGCCTCGTCGTAATATAGACCAATAAAAATATATGTTCTAATTGCTGTCTTCATTATTTCATATACTAAGATATATTTTATGAGAGCATTAAATTTTTTGTTTCTAACATGCCATATTATCTATATATTTTCATCGTTCGGACCATATTATGTTCCTCTCCTCATTCATATTGATTGGATGGGTCTAGGCATGTGAATTCTATAAAACTTGTTATGAGATTAGGTTTTTCTAAACATGTCAACAATGGATAGTTTTAGCTAGAGAGTTTCTAAGTGAACTTAGACTTCTGTTGCCAAAGTGTGAAGGGGGTAGAATTGACTTTTTCTTAGAAAGGGGGTCACTTATCAAATGAGGGTTGAGAAAGAGCAGTTAACCACTTTTCTTAGACATTATCCTTTTAATAATAGTGAGGATAATATAATTTGGCATTGGCATAAATTTGGAGGGTACTATACGGTTAGCCCAATGTACAATTTTTTTTTAATTTAGGAAGGGTTAGGTTCAATAAAAAAGATTCTGTCTGGCCTCTAATGACCACTTCAATTGTGCTTGGGTTTTGTTGCTTGGCTTTGTTAGTTTTTATCTGTAGGAGTAATACTCTTTTTTGGTCACTTTATTTGTATGAACTTGTCATGCTTTAATAGGATGCAGGTACCCTTTGTTTGGAGTGCTATTATCAAAAAGAAAAAATGTATTTGATGTATATATATCCGATATACAGATTAACTCTAAATCTGGTATCGTTTTCTATGTTTTTATATATAAGATAATGCGTGATTGGTCGTATTATTCATCTCAATATAGACATATATATTTACAGTTTCAGTTTTTGTTTTCTGACACTACTTGTACCAGTACTTTACTAGAAGTAATTAGCCACTACGTAGCCTCAGTAATGTAAACTAGACAATGTAAAAGCTTGTTTCCTAAGTGGGGAAATTCAAAAATATTATTCACGGCATGTTTGGTAATTGGTACTGTAGTGGCCAGAACTGGCAGACTCATGTTTGATACTGTAGTGACCAGAACTGACAGACCACAAACAGCACTTTTTCTACAGAGGTGGTATTCGTACTTCGGTTTGGTTACTACTAATGAATGAACATAGGGAGCTTTGGGCTGTGCAGAGAGTTTAACTGGTATGGCCGGGGTTGGCTAGTACCAGCTGCTGTGTTTAGCTGATACAGAAGACTTGTACACGTTTCTAGCAAGACTATTCTATGCAAACTATAACTGTAATACTGTAAAAACTTCTGTTTGGGGTAGTAATTAGTCATCTGGCTTACAAAAATTTATAAAAAAGAAAGAAATTGAGCCAGAATGGCTCTTAGGGTTTGTCTCCCTCTTCAAACATTACAAATTTCATTGGAAAGTTCCATTCACATACGAGCCAATCAGTTGTAACTGACAATTTATTGAGTTTGACTAACTAAATTGTTTTTATCTCTCCTTGGTGTCTAATTTTGTTATAAAAAACCAAACTCAATCTTGCTTATAATAAGTAATAACTGGAGACAAGCTAAACTCATCAGCTCGGATTTGCTTACAATTTGCAATCTGCGTTTGTATTGCTGCAAGAAGATGAAAGAGTGTTTTTTTTTCTCCTTAACAATCTATCTTAATTGTCAGCAGTGTCTTGTTATCAACAATTATGAACTAGTTGTTGCCATGGTGATCGCCAACCAATTTTCAAAAAAATAAAATAAAAATCAATTCTGAATTTGTCGGAAGGGTAAATTCGTCATTCGCCATTAACAGAGGAGAATTTATTCTGCTCCAGCTCCATTATAGTGAACTGTACTGCCTACAAGTGAAAATCTCATTTGTATTACATTTATATATATGTGAATACATGATGATAAAATATAACGTATCAAAGTTGATGGTTAAAAGCGATGTGCCACATTTTTATCAGTTATTAATGGACAGTGAAATTGCAAAAAGGCGGTGAGTGGGCCTAAAAGTTAATAAGCACCAAAAATAATGCAGACAAGAAGGATTTTTTTTGTTAGATAACTTTATTTAATTTGTGTTTTTGCTAGCATTATTTGTAAAATTTATTTTTGAGATGGTTGAATCCCTTTTTAAAAAAAAAATCATAAAAGAGCCGGTGAAGATTTATTCTCAAATATATCGAGTTTATTTCTTAAGTCATATTTTACATTGAAGACAGGAAAACATGTTCGCTTATGTCTATATATACACAAACAGCTATGGATATATAGTAGACAGTTTTCTATACAATATTTACAACCCCCTATTAGATATTTCCATGTTTATTATACAGCGTCAATGTTTACAGGCTACGTACAAGTATGTTTTTCCCCTGATTTCTTGTATTCACTTTGCATAGCTGATCAGAAACCAGGAAGAAAATAAGACATTCCCTGAAACAATTCGCCGAAGGAAGTTCACCGGAGATTGCTTAGTAGACTTGCTGGTTTGCCCAACTTGCTCTTCAACATGTAGAACTGACTCTTTGAGTGCCTCTCTGATTGTTTCAAATCTCTTCTGTTCAACTGCACCTCCGCTACTGTCACGCACATAGAAAGTACCAAAGGCTTTTCCTTCGCTTGACGACATATCTGCTCTGGTGACAGTCAAGCTATGCTCACGAAAGATTCGGGTAACATTTCTTAATAGCCCCACTCTGTCACTTGTTGATAGCTCCAGCTTTAAACCCTGCAACCCTTCTAACTTAGTTTTGCATGCATAAAAAATAGAACATAAATATCCGAGTATCCGGCTCATACTGATCATTGCTTATAATATTTAGATCACTAAACCCTTTACAATTTTCTTTACTTAATGTTTCCTTTTTTGTTCCACCCTTTTATCCATCCAGAACACATACACAGAACCAAAAAATAGGGACTCTCCGTTGCTATACATTATACCGGTCCGAGCTGCATAATTTGATTTTTAATTCACATATTGGGATTCTGTACATTTTACAGTTTCTTTAAAAATCTTTTTAAATTTCTTTTCAACACGGAAAATCCTTTCTATCGGACAGTCTAGAATTTTTAAAATCAAATGGTTATTCCCTATTCCAATAATAATAAAGTTATAAAATTAAATTTGTTTCTCCAAAAGATCGTCAACCATTTTAATATCAAATTTCGAGATTCAGGGAAGTAGCTAGCACTTGTTGATCGTGCTGCGCACTGTGTGTGCATGTGTGTGTTGGGTATCAAAATGCCGATGCTTCATCTTGTATGCAAATAGAATAATACATTGTTGTGAATAAACACTTTTGCTTTTCTATTTTACTATTTAGGAACGTTAGAAGCAGCTTAAGCACGAAATATGAAAACAGAAAAGCATCTACTGTTAACCACTGTATAGCATCTGCTCAAGATCTGAGAGTGTAATTTATTATGATATAAAGAAGAATGATAAATATGCTCAGTAATTCACAATAAAAAAATAGCATCAAATTGCATAAAATTATAAATTTAGATTTGCCAGGATAGCTATATTAGAGGTATGTTTTACCTCAGATACTCTGCGCTCAATAGCTTCTTTAAGCCAGTGTATTACTCGCTCTCTGTCTTTATCCTTGACTTTTGAACCATTAACATGCCTTATATAAAATTCCTACGTTATTAACAAATAACCGTATCTATTTTAAAACTCCTTGCTTTATGCTACCAACAACAATGAGCAAAATCATTCAATAAATTAGAAAAGATACCTGATATGCCTCAGGGCCTTCAATAGCAATATTGCCATGGAAGATGACATACATCATATCTGTCAAGGCACACACTGTGTCGAACAAAAGCTTTGGCCGGTCGTTACACCTGACAGTAACCACTGAGTAATCCTTGTCATTCCAATTCGTAATCATTATGGTAGGCCCCATAGTATCACCTCCTGAAACATCCTGACTGTCAATTTCAAAATATCCTTCATCATACATCAGCTTGTGGAGCCTTCTCTCAATATTTTTGATGCAACCCACAGACACGATAATCTTTACACCTGCAGAGATGTTTCTCTGCTTGAGGATACAGTTCAGACGAATTTTTATCTTCCGTATTTTGTCAACATCAGTGATGGGTGAGTTGGTGGATTGGTCCACAAGATGAATAACAGCGGAAGCACGTGTGTTGCGGGTCCATAACACAACATTGACCAGGTTGCAGTTCAGATCTGACAACACTGCACTCATGTCAGAAAGCAATCCAGGCCTGTCATCGCCAGTTAGCTCAATCACAGTGTACTCTGTTGATCTCCGCTTAGATGGCACATTTGATGAATATCCACATAATGACTGTTTTAGAATTTTAGATAGGAGTAGAGATCAGCACTGCCATTAAATATAAGTTTTTTTTTCTGTTTTTGTTCAATTTTGGTGAAGTAATATTCAAGTGTTTAAACCTTACAAATGTAGCCTTCGACCTTATCAATATCAACTTGGTTACCTAGCTTCTTCCCATCTAGGTCCGTCACACTGAAAACTAGTAATAAAGAGAAGGGAGAAGGAAGAATTTTAACTATTGGTATTCTTGTAGACAATTATAAAGATGAAGAATATAACTATATAAATTACCATCCATGAACCATCCTCCATCTTGGGTAATATAACCTTTAGTAATAATAAGATCCATATCAGCTAGCACTTGTACTACCTCCAGCAGTATCCCATTTTTACTTGCACTACCGTCAACCTACCAAGAGGAAAAGGCAACATAATTAAATAAATGAACCACTTCTGTTGAAGAAGATAAGAAAATCCTTTTTGAACTTACACTGATCGGGAAAAGTGGAAAACATAATCTGTTCCTCTGAAGTGGCTTCTTTTTTCGTTTTTTGGTTCTTACACCAAACATAAGCTTAACAGAAGGATAATTTTACTAATTTTGAAAGTTTCACATAATTTCGAACAAAATTATGCTCATGAAGTAATTTCTTTTATCAGAATCAAGATTTTCCTGTAAAGCTGCTGATGCGCTCAGAAGTCAGAAGGATGGTAGGGTCCTGGTTCAGAGCACACTGGTACATGAAGCATGGTCAGACTTACCACCAACTACTCTACCCAGCTATTATATATGTTGATTATGAAGGAATAAAGATCGAGAAGCAAAGAAACAATACCTTAATGATTGTTGCATTAGCGCATGATTCATTGTCAATGACAACCCTGATTTGGAAATAAATAGGTAAAAAGCACATTTGAAAAAAAAATATATTAATAATAATAGTTACATATAACTTTGATACGAGAATCTATAGGATGATAATCAGTACCTAGGAGGATTCATCTTTGTGACAAATGTTCATCATCCCTATCACAATAAAAGCATGAAATGCACCTGCACCAAAGATAAAGAATTCCAAATTAAACATCCTGATTTTTAACTGCAGATAATCAGAATACTACAATAACAACCAAATTTTCACATAGATAAAAAAAAAGTAGTTTTAGCCTTTTAGGCTTTAGAAATTCTAATCAAATTGATCAAAAACATAAAGCAATCATAATACAGAAGCTGGCCATTTCTCTAAATGTCAAGCAAAATTGATAAACCAAATTAGTTAGTCTCTTTTGTTTTTCTTATTTTCAGAGGCAGCCAACAATTGGGTACAGAAGTTGCACTACGGGGCACTAGCCAATTCTACCGCGCCAGCGCCACATCGATCACTCCTTTCAAATTGTGAACCATGTACAAAACTTAAATTTTGTATAGAGTTTACACTTGTCGAAATTGTACACAGTTCACTTACAACCGATCCGTACTGCTAATACAGAGAGAGGGAGAGGAACATACCCACAGAGTCTATGCTGTATTTGTGTATCAATCTGCTATTAGACTGAGGCCCGTAGTACAGCACCAACGGGAAGACGTAAGTAGAAAAGGGAGAGGAGGCCAATCGAGCATTGCAGGGTCAGAAACCAAAGTTTTTAAATATCAGATAAAAAGTCTGTGGGCTGACTCATGTTTCATAAAATAAAATAAAAAGGGTCCGTTGATGACTGCTTCGATTTTCCTTTTGCTTCTGAGCAAAAATGACAGCTTCAATTAATTATAACTTTCTTTTTGTATAAACTCCGGTTTGAATAAAAAAGGGTAGCTTGGAAAGCTCTCAAAAAGCTTTCTAGCAATCTCACAGTCTCATAAGCTAATAAGCAATAAATTTAATTCCAATTTATTTTTGAAACTATAAAATTATAAGTTACCTTTTCGTACTATTTCCAGTTTAATTGAACCTTAGTCTACTATAAAGGTTTCAAAATAATCTTCTATTTTATTAGCTTGGGCATAAATTCAACTTATTTGAAACCTCAATCATATTAATCATGTTTAGTTGCGAAGGCTAAAGTTATGTTTCGTTTTCAGTAAGTGCATTTTGATCAAAGTTGAATCAGTGAGTTTATCGCGTTATTCAGGACTTTAAAATAGTTCGATGATATAATTTTTTTTATTTAAATACCAGAATAATGGAATTAGCAATTGTTTCAAATAGTGGCCCCCTCATCCAAACCCCCTGTAGTGTTTCGACATTTTCGCTAGTAAACCCAAGTAAGTGACTAATGATGAGGCTCTGATTCATATTTTTCAGCTTCTAATTTCTTTTACTATGTTCTTTAATCTATAATTGTTAAAAAAAAGGACCTTATTGTGATAATGAAAATGTATTTTCCTAATGGAAAATTCAAACAAATTACATTTTTGAACTAGAAAATTCTCAGTATAGTGCTTGCGCCAAAATTTGCATTCATCATTTGCTTTAGGCCTTTAGCTGTACATATGCACAAGTTGTCGCACTTATTATTATGTACTGAATTTCTAATACTTCAACCCAACTTACCAATTTTAAGGATTTGATTTTTTTTTTCTTTTTTGTAATAAGTGTAATAGAAATTTGATGCGGGATAATTTGGTTAAGCTTAGAAATATGTGGATGTAATTCCTTCATTTATTTGATTCCAACTAATCATTTGGAACAGAAAATGTTAAAGTCAGCACCGAAGAGCCCAAGACCCAAGTCCAATATAGAAGATCATTATGGAACAATATTGAATAATCTAGAAATATGAAGATCTCACCCATTGCCGACATTGTTTGGCATGATGCAGAAATTATAAGAAAAATCTAGAATGCTGCATTAACCGACCTAGACATTGTATAAATATGGGAGGAGCCCATTGCTTATGTATGCGTCCAAGTTAGAAGATATGGTTAGCAAGTGTCGAGATGTAGTTCGAGTAGTCTAGTGTGTTATAGTAGTGTAGGATAGTAGAAGTGTAAAGATTTTATATATGATAAGTATTAGTATGTTGTATTAGAGTTATTTGAGCAGTAATAAAAAGATGTTTGTATAATATCGTTAGTCAACAGAAAAGAACCCTGAAATGCCTGAATGATATATATTATATATTAATATACTCCGTTCCTTATATATCAATCGACAATTGGGTCTTACACTAATATGGAAATGAAGTGTTGCTTATGTTAGAAGTTAGATGATTAGGCCCCTGACAGCTACTAAATTGGTTTATTTGCTAGACCTTGTTGACTAATTAGTAATTACGTACAGCGCATAAAACATAGTCTAAATTTTGTATTGACAACACACCCGCAACTTGCATGCAATGAAACTTCTCAGTCAGTGTCGATATATTATGTTACACTTGAGAAGATAATTGATTTCGTCAAAATAATGTAATGAGTCAGCTGACGAAAGTCACTAGAAATAATATATAAGAGATACATCGCTATAAAATATTACAATTTTTTAAGTATATTTGATGCTAGATCAAATTATAAGGTCCAACCAGTTTAAATCTTACGGTCAAACGCAGCTAAGCAATTTACCAATGTGGAAGATTCAATTTAGTAAAAGCAAGAGAATCATTAATAAAAAAAAATTCACCACCTTCTCGAAATGTTTTTCCATTACTACATGGTATCCTTAATTATATGAAATTAATACTTTGAAAACAAATTAGTGATGCCATATATAATCATTAGCTAGCCATGCTACATGTGACCTGATATCCATTGTGACCTGATAAAGGTTGGTTTCGTTCGCTACAACGAATCCTGGGCAATCATCATTGTAGCAGCCTGTTGAGTAGTCACTTCTATTCTGCAACAAACATTGTTTAAATTTTTAATTAAAAATTAAAATGAGAAATTGACCTGAACCTGAAGTGCCTCAGACTTATTTAGTTATTTTCTTCTTCTTCATTTTATTAAATGTTTCTGAGCCTTACATCTCATACAGTCAAAGCTCATCACTTGAGATTCAAGATCGAGTTGAACAATGAGAAAATCCAATATACTTTTTAAAAAAAAAATGAGAATTTTTGTAGTACTTACGGTCCAATATGTGAAGAAATGCACAAAATTGTCATTATATAGACCAGGATTTGTTAAACAAAAATCAGTAGCTGCTGGTCATGATCAAGTAACGTGGAGTACAATATATATTCATTGCTTCTGATAAAATTGAAAGACTAGAGTATCAGATTTTCAGATATAATTATATAATTTCTAAGATTCTTTCAGTTCTGCTAAAAAATTCTATGAAGCTTTCTATGAAATTAATGTTCAGAAAATTTTTTGTTTTACTTCTCTATACCTTACTAAAAGCATGCATATTTGGTTGGATTTGATAATTTAGGCTAAATTTTGTTACAAAATCTGTACAGTTGAGAGTAGAGAAAAAGAACTAGAAAGGGCAAAAGTTCTAATGAAAATACAATATGGCAAATTCTGCGGTGCTAAAAAAGGACCTTTTCTCAAAATTATGAATGGTTGTGATTGATTTGAGCAAAACTAAATGTCAAACAGGGCTATGAAAGTTAGTTCTCGGTAGAACGTCCCTTTATATTTATTTCCCTTCCTATTTCTATAACATAACAATATTATCTCAGATTCTCAGAATAGATTAGTTCCCAGTACTACTTACTTGAATTGATATTCATTCGTCCATTTCTAGTTGAAGGCAATCTGAAGTAGAATTAATATGAAAAATCAATGACATACATGAAATCCAGCAGCAATCAATTCTTGCTCTTGTGATTTGTAAATTGCTGCTATATATGCGCCACTAGACGACAGAGGTTGCACATCTGGTATACTCCATACAGAAATTTCTGCTCTCACTTCATGCCAGGGTTGACCACCATGGAGTCCCTCACTAACATATCCTGCAATCTGACAAATTCGTTCAACTTGAAATCAGAATCAGTATCACCTTGACAAGTTTACATTGATTAATAAGAAATGAAGATTGATTACATAAACGTGGGTCTTCTGTTCTGCTTTATTTGAGCTGCCACTGATTGAATCTCCTGATGACTTTGTAGCTTCGGAGCCTCCAGTAAAACCTAACTATTTGACCATAAGTTTATACCTATATTAGGTTCTGTCTTAAAATCTTGAAATTACAAAGAAAACTGGACTCTTTCAAACTTAAGCTTAAAAAATAAATCATGCAGATTGTTTGTATTAGACCTTTCTTTTTTTTTTATGAAAAACTATTAGACCAATTTTGGTGTTTCAGTATTGTAGCATCCGACCTGACATTGTCAACAGCACAAAAAAGATTTGTGGGCATTTTGAAGAATCATTGCCAAACCAAAAAATAAAGTATAATATGTTGAACATGCAAAATAAATTAACAAATATTAAAACGTAACGATTTAGTTACCTTGGATCCATTTTCTACAACTAGATGCTTTGAAAGATCTTGTTGGCTAATTGACATACTAAATAATAAACAAAAAAACATAGTGGCAAAAACTAGCACTTTCTTTGAAGCCATGGATAAGAATTTTAATTGGATGAGATCTACATTCTAAGGGCGGATGCTTATATGCAGTGTTTTCAATACCATACGGGCGCAAGTAGGACTAAAATTCGAAACCTGGTGTCAACCTTGGAATTGGTCTTAGTTAGGGCTATCAAATGTGCATAATGGACACAGAACAGACGTGTTCGTTTTCATTCTGTTCCAGTCAACAAAGCCGAAAAGTCTTTCCTTTCCGTTCTGTTTCATTAAGGCCCTGATCACTATGGACAGGACTTGGGATTTCAATTCATTTCATTGGATTGGAGATGATTTCAAATTGACGGGAATTGAAATCCTATGATCAAAACTATTAATGGATGAATTGACGGGAATTGAAATCCTATGATCAAAAACCATATAATTATAAGAAAGGAAATGATTTGTCTTCTATAAAGTGACCATTTTGTCCTCATTATTTAAAAAGGCTGTTACGGCTAATATGCCCCCTCGTTTCTACGGCTAATTAATAGACAAGCAATTGTAAATATAAGGCCCTCGTTATCATTCTACGGCTTTTTTGTAGAGCATGATCCGTAGCTTTTTAGTAGATCAGTTCATTCTCTAAGGCCCTTATTATATCAATTCAATGGGCCCTAGGTAACGCTCATTTCAACTGATCACAAAATAATATAATGTATATATTAATGGGAAAAATAGAAGAGCACTGATAACACAGTAATAGTGCGCAATAGATATGAATTAATTGAAGATTAAGGCATGCATAGTCTGACAATAGAAAGAAACGAACAATTCTAATGTAGAATCTGTATTACATTCCATCAATCATTATTCCAAAGTAGCATGTCTCATCTAAGATTCAGATAAACTTGTTATGAAAATTCTATACCAATCACAAGGTCCAAAAACAAAAAAAAAATTAGAAATTCTATACCAATCACCATATGTCTAAAGAACAATATCTAAGAATATTGTGTACTATTTCTATTTGATATTGTTCATATAGAAAAAGCAATGTAGAATCTGTGTCAAAACCACAAACAAAGTAATAAATTTTTTATCCAACAAGATCATCTCAGTAGTAGAATCTGTGCCGAGAATTTGAGAGCATCCTTTAGATTGTTTGAGTCCTGACAATTAAGATATAATAAAATAAGAAAGTAGTAACTACAAGCTATAGATTTGCATCAGATAGTGATTAATGAGGTGGGTATTCATTCTTTTAGCTACAACTGTTGGTGATAATGCATACCACTTTGATTTTGGCTTAATTGTAAACTTTCCTTCCAACTTTTCTGGACTTAATTGCACATAATCTCCTCAAGCCTCAATCAACATATTAAGCTAGCACCTGGTCGCTGCCAGTGGACCAGAAAGCATCCTACTAGTAAAACCAGTTTGACACTGTCTAAATTCAAAAGAAAAGGAAGTGAGATGCATACCTTTTTCACCATCAGAATCCATTCTCTTCACAATCAACATATTAAGCAATGCAGTGAACATGATGATGTTTTTAACATTGGCATATGTTACCATCTCATTGAAAATTCCTTTCTCTTAACACAGTCATATTATGAGACAACATCAAAAATGAAAATTCCTTTCTCTTAACCAGCATAAACATCATCATGTATTAAAATTTTAAAAGACACCAAGCCCTCCTCTGAACAACCAAATTAAAAACACAAAATTAATGTATCGCCTCTAGTAGGCTTGTGTATTGAGTATCTCTGATATACTGGCTATATATATCAGAAAACATGCACCATCAGTGTAACAACAATATTATAACATAATTACATTTCTTCTCCAATCTCTCTCTCTCTTCTCTGACAATATTAAGAAAGCTATCATTAAATTCTATATTACAAAGTCTAGGTGGCATGATTAGCAATGTATTATGCAGTGTAGTAACAAATATGCTAGCTATTTAACAGACTTGACCATAAGGTATCTATGATCGATGGAGATACGGGTATCTAGCTACCTCATAACGAAGGCAAGTTCAAATGTTAAGTTAAACAAATATCTAGCAAGGAAAGAAATTGATATCAGGCTTAAACACACACAACCAGTATCATACCATAAGAGTATAAAACGAAAACAAACATATTACAAGGGAGATCTGACTTAGTTACGATACTTAATTAGTTACCATCATAATTAATGCTAACAAATTAAGAACCTTAAACTAGCTAAAGGAAGAAGCAACAGCAGAAAATTCAAAAATAGAAGCAAAATTCAACACAAAATTCAAAGCTATAAGAAGGAACAACGAGAGAGAAAGAGAGCGCGCGAGAGAGAGGGGTTTACCTTCAGCTTGAGTAGCTTGACGGCAGGATGGCGGAGAGAAGAAGCGGCGGTGGCGGAGAGAAGAAGTGGTGGTGGCGAGATCTGATCGGAGAAGGTGCGCACGTAGAGGTCTTGAAAGTGGTATTTAGATCTAATCGAAGATGTTCAAAATTTATCAGATAAGAGAGAGATTCGGAGGATATTATCGTCTTTTTACAATCAACGCATATATCAGGGCTATAATCTCACTTGTGGGTCCGGTTGGTGGGTCCAGAGGCGATCGAAGGACCTTCCGAAATCCGATCAAATTTTGACGAAAATCATAGGATTTCGGAAGGCTCAAATATTCCGACAGAATCAGATACAATCAATTGAAATCCGATATTTTACTTTATAATGATCAGGGAATTTCGAAATCATACGAAATCCGAATCCAATTCCTATGGAAAAAGTCGATAGTGATCAGAGCCTAAATGATCCAGTAATGTTTACAAATTCTCGTTTAGTTTTTGTTCCGTTTTTAGCAACGAAATTCATTTTTTTCCTCTCCTTTTCTATTTTGTTTGGACATAACAGAACGAAAAAGTACAAAATGACACATATTGACAGCCCTAGTCTTAGTAAAGGCCTGTGACATATGCCCGGATCCAAATCCTGTGTCGCGCGGTATACCGTGTAGCGCACAAGACGACAAAACTGCCAAGCCGTGGGTCCCACCTTAATCAAGCTGGAAACTGAATTCTGGAGAAAGTTTGGTCTGAACTTTGCATAATCACCTTTTTGGGAATTGGGAGAGTGGGACTACATAGGGATTTCTTTCACATATGCCTTTTATTAGAACAAAATAAGCGGTTTATTTAAGATTTTAGTTTTCTAATTATCAAAACTGATAAGAACGCCATTAGTTTGAATGTTTACTAAAAAAAATGATGTACAAAAATTCGACTTGCTGAGAAAGTTTAGCATGCTGATTTCGTTTCCGATGTTATTGTTTAAGAAAATAATATTTTCATTTATTCTACATGAATCAGTAATCATTTTAAATAATTTCATATTAAAATTGTCTGAGTATGAAAATCTATTATCGTTCAATTTTCTAAAGTTTCAACATTATTTTATTTGCAGTCAATTGTTAATTTGAAATTGTATGCTTGCTAATTAAAAATTTTAGTCATATAAAACTAATTGAGTTTAATATAGGTTGTAGCAGATGATTTGCCTAGCTGTATAATGTAAGAACATTAATTAGATTAAATATAGGTTTACAGAATAAGAGAAACATTTTTACAATTTTATTTTATAATGCATGAATGTAATTTTAGTTGCATGTATGAATGCATTTATTATGTATTAGGATTGCAAAAACATTTTTTGTTACAAACACTAGCCGGTAGCTACCTAGTAAGTATTTGGATGAATAATGTGCCAAACCAAACTTTCTCAGAAGGAATTCAATTTCCAAAAGGTCTCAAGTCCCATGTGATAGTTCAAAGTTCAAACGCAATATAAATAAGGTGTCAAACGAAACTTTCTCAGGATTTCAGTTTCCACTTTCCAACTTGGCTAAGGTGGGACCCATGACTTAACAGTTTTGTCATTTTGCGAGCTACACGGTATATTGCGCGACACAGGATTTGAATCCCATATGCCCCCTCCAAAATAATAAATTTTAGAATGCTTCTGGAGCGCTCTCTCCATTTTGAAACTTATATTGCTGCACACGTAGTTAGGATTTTGACCAATTTTTCCTAATTCCCACAACACTCTTTACATGGTACCTTTTCTCTCTTTTTTGTTATTCGAAAACTATTCAGTTCAGTGCATTCTTGCGTCATGTCCACCTATAATTGACTATATAGTGTTCTGAAGAAGCTGGGGCAAAACCTGCAGAACCATATCCTTGCTACTGCAGCGTTCGTCAAAAATTCAAAATCATCCGATTGTTTAGTATCAGATCTGTACAGTTGGTAAATCAGGTTTTTTTTTATTATAAAAATAAAATAATAAATAATAAAAAAAATCGTAATACAACAGTTCATCTGGCGCGACTTTTTGACCACACGATCTCTCTTAAAAAAATATTATAAAATCATTAATGGCTTTATAAATTTGCCATCTGTGAATGTAATAGCTATCACTATGTGTTTGTCTTAGTTGTTGTTATGTGGCTTTTCAGACCCTGGGTGTGTATAAAAGAGCAGTTTTTAGAAGAGGGTAGATTTAGGCGATCAAAATCCTTTTTTTTTTAACGTGGGATTTCATTTTGTTGGAAAATTCTGGATCAAAAAAAAAAAATTGGTATCATTTGATTGGAATTCTCACATAATTAGATCCAATAAAATTCTAGAAATCAATTCAAATGAAATGAAATAAAATCTCACCTCAAAATCATTTTGATCAGGACCTTATACTTAATTTGAAGGGCATACATAATTTGAAGGGTGTGTTTGGCAAAATGTTGAATAAATCTTATTCTGAATAAGACTTATTCGAAATGAAACCAAACTTGTTTTGAATAAGCCTTATTCCGAATAAAAACTTATTCAACTCCTTATTCTAATACCATCTATATGATGGAATTAGAAAAGAGCAATGCTCCTTGACTCTTTGAGTGAAAGGTCGCAGGTTCGAAACCCGGCTGAAGGGTCTTTCATAGACATTTAATTTAATTTAAAAATAAGTTGGGTGGCTTAGACCTCCAATTTATTTTCAAAATAAAATGGTAGAATTAAAATAAAAAATTGAACAAGCCCTTATTCAAAATAAGACTTATTCAAACCTTATACCGAACACATCCAAATTGTTTCCTGTATGAACTCGTACTGCTTTTTTATTTTTCAATGGAATGGAATGCCCAGCTCGGCCCCTTTCAATAAAATAATAATAATAATAATAATAATAATAATAATAATAATAATAATAATAATAATAATAATAATAATGATAATAATATTTATAATAATAATAATAAATAAATAAATAAAGTCAATAACAGTGATGGATTGGAATTTGGAGGGAGACACGGATCGACGTGGTAGATCCGCCGACAATGTTTCGTGTGCACATGGTGTAATCAACTGAAAATGTCTATCGCCTCTGAAAATAGGACCCCGCGTTTCAAGAAACACCGATAAATAGTTGAATCCGTTGGATCTATAAAAAAACCATCGCCGCGTTTCAGGAAACACCTCTGGAACTTGTTGTTTATCTTCTACTTTTAGAAAAGAAGTATTAAAATTATAATGATAGTGTCACATCTTTGTGGCCCAAATTTAATTCTGTCTTGATCTCTTTCCCTATCTCTGGCTGAACTGATGGTACTTGACTCCTTCCAAGGTCAAAGAGTTGCCTCTTCTTTCTTCCTTCACACCTAAATTTCTATTTTCTCCGAGGTGATTCACTGAACTTCCTCCCAGTAAATTCTGTTGATCTGTTCTAGCAATTCTTGTTTCTATTTATTCAACCTAGGTCCCTTGTAACTTGTCAGTTGTACCAGCGGGTCAGGTGTATTTGGGGAAGTTCTGATTTCGAGGTCAAAGGAACTAAACTTTTGCCTCTTATATTTTATTTTCATTTTTTATCCATATTCCACCTTGAATTGTTTGCGTATTTCCTTCCACATAGTTGTGCTTCTGGTTTACTCTACTACTTGCATTTTGAATTCTGCATTGGTTTCTCTTTTTGTCCGGTCTAGGTAAGTAATTGGAATTTTGAAGTGATCTCCACCACAGGAGAGTCAGGCGATGGCCGACCTTAATGGAGTACAGAGAGAATTAACAGATAGTTTGTTAGATCCTGCAAATCGTATTGATAAAAAGAAAGGGACATCCCAATCAAAATCCTCGAGATTTCGCCGGTGTAGAAGTGTCGGTACTTCTTATGAGCCCCCTTCAAAGCCCCCTGAACCTGCTGGATGGGTTCCAGGAAAATACTTATTTACCCCGATCAACCCGAGTTTCAGACTGGTTGCCTTTCTCTTCCTTCTTTACCTTCTATCTGCCTCAACCTGCTTTTACTTTGTTGAGAATCAAATGGCCGGTAAACGCACTAATCCAATTCTGGATGCTGTCTACTTCACTATAGTGACGATGACGACTGTTGGTTATGGAGACCTTGTGCCTAATAGTAATGTGTCAAAGCTTCTTGCTTGTGCCTTTGTATTCGTAGGCATGGCAGTTGTTGCTCTATTCTTGAGTAAAGCAGCTGATCGGCTTGTAGAGAAGCAGGAGGTGATCCTCTTCAAGGCACTTAACATGCGGATGAAGGGCCATGATGCTGAGATGCTAAAAGCAATTGAAACCAACAAGGTGAGGTACAAATTTTACTCGACTGTGGTTGTTTTGGTGCTGCTTATGACAACAGGCACTGTTTTCTTGTGGAAAGTGGAGAAACTAAACCTTGTCGACTCATTCTATTGTGTTTGCGCAACTATTACAACACTGGGGTATGGGGATGAAAGCTTCTCATCAGAATGGGGGCGTGTGTTTGCTATTTTTTGGATAGTTATTAGCACTCTATTTGTAGCACAATTCTTCTTCTACCTTGCTGAGTGGAATACAGAGCATAAGCAGAAGAAACTGGCCAAATGGGTGCTTACACGGAGAACTACTAATCTCGATCTCGAAGCAGCTGATTTTGATGGCGATCGTGTTGTTGGGTAAGAATCATGTTTGAATCTACAAAATTAGATCCAATTTAACAATTTCATATTGAGATCATCTAAATATTTATATACGAATTTTCAATTTTGCAGTGCTCCAGAGTTCATAATATACAAGCTGAAAGAGATGGGGAAGATTACCCAGGAGGACATAGCTGTTTTTCTGGAGGAGTTTGAGAATCTTGATGTGGATCAGTCGGGTACATTGTCCCCCTATGATCTTACAGTTGCTCAATCGAACCAACAGTGATGTAGTTATGTCAGGTTGTTTTTCCCACTGTGGTTATCCTATGCATAACTTCCTTTTGGTTTTAACTGTTGATAGTGATTTTGTGGTGTACATTTTCTCCATAGTTAGATTGGGCATGTAACCCTTTTTGGGTTTTCAAATCATGCTATTTGTATCATAACATGCAAGTTTACAGTTAGTTTTATTATATGTAATGAGATCTCTCCAATTAATCGATCAACTAGTAACATAATTGTTAGGACCTCAGAATTAACAGCTTTCAAAGTGAAATGAAAACTTCTGAATACACCATGAACTCCTAAAAATTTGTGCAGAATCATTCACAAGCAACGAAAATCTAAAAAATCAAGTTTATATGAGAGATGTAGCTTTCGATAAGTAAGCTACGACTAGATGTGCCCCCGTATTCAATCTTGACTGGGATGTACACTTCTGATAAGCTTGCTTGGCTCCAACTAGATGTGCCTCCCATGTTCAATCTTGGTAGGGATGTACACTTCTGATAGGAAGGCAAAAGAAATGGCAGATAGTGCTTCAATCTCAAACTTAACTCCCTTGTGCAACATCATAGTCAATTCTGTCCTGCCATGTCAATGAAAAATGAGAAGACTTACACTAAAGCTAAGAAAGTATAGATGAAAGGAAAGTCTATGTACAAAAAGCTCAGAGAATGCAACTATGGTGAACAAAAATTAGGAAGGAGACCTCCACTGAGGTGCTTTCTTGTGCAGATAACATCTGGATAACATCGCTTCAACTTTCCTCTTGTCTACACCAAAATCAATATTAGTTATGTATTCTAGCATTACAGAGAGTGGAAAGGGCTTTTGATCCCAGAAAAACACTCTTTGCGTTCATCCTTGGCATTTGCAATAATAATCTCGGACAAAATTGCCCTTCCAATATTTTTATACTGCACCAAAGCTTTCAATTTTCTTATAATGTTTATGATTAATTAAATTATTAGGGTTAGAGTAAGAGAAAGGAATTCAAAGGAAAGAAATTTGATTCATTGGACAATACAATGATTATTAACCCCAGTATTATCTAAAGCATTTCAGAACATACAGGGTGCTGAACTGAGGAGAAAGTAGTCACCTGCTATTTTCTATAAGGCCAGTTGGTAGTTGAGTTCATCATGGGCCTTTTACCCTTTTTGTTTTCATGTACTAAATCAAGGACTACTTTATGAAATTCCGATGAATAGTGGTCATTTTTCATAGAGCTTTAATCATCAGTGTCGAACTGAGAGCTTCAGAGGTTTTTGCAAAGTTCCTTCATTTATTTTAAGGACAGAAAGCCAACTGTGATTGGACAACTATGACAGACAAGTTTAACCTTCAGGTGTCAAATTGAGAAGGCAACGATCAGGAAGATTAAATTCCTCAAAGTCGGAGGGCAAAACACCAAGCCACCGCATTTCAGGTACCCGCATCAGCTTCGCATCATATGCCATTTGCTACAGAAAGAAGCAAACATCCAAATGTCAGGTGATAAATAAAAATGAACATAAATTGGATAGAATTACATGAGGCATGAAATCAAAATGAGATGATACCGTTGAACCAAATCGGTATGTCGTCAGAATGTCAAATCCATAAGGATCTGAATCTACCAGGCAATACACAGGCAAACACAACTGCTCTACAAGGTACCGCAGGAACCTATTGTATATATACAGTATAAAATTACCAATTACCCGAATTACAACAAGTATTGTTAAAACAAATAAAACAAATTAAAGTATAATAAGAGATATTAAAGACACCTGCCTTCTAGTTGGGACATCAGGATAGCCTCTTCCCTAAAATTTAGCAAGAAAATAACCTTGTTGGTTTAAAGCAGAGCAAACTAAAAATAATTACAAAAAAATGTTGTTCTCTTACTGACCGTGACGACAATGCATCGATTTCTGTCACAAAACTTATCATTTGCCAACCGCTGGAATACTGACATAAAAAAAAAACATCAACAAATAATCCAATTGAAGCAAAACACAAAGCACAACTCAGTGGTAAGAATGCCATATGACAGCTTGCCTGTTTCCTTCTCCACAACTAGTATGTATTGCGCAACACTAACAATGTCTGCTAATAGAAAGCACAGCAGAAAGTAAATAGAGTAACAATGTAGTCATATCATATTTAACAAGCTGAGAGCACAAGAACTTTGGTACAGTACCTTCTACATCCTCAAGGCAAACTGGAATTGGATAATCCTGCATGTTAACCCCGTAAGTTTAAAAAAATATATATATATACAATTGTGAATATGCAATCTTATTGCTTCATTAATTCAAATCTTACAGTGTTTGGATTTTTTATACAAGAGACTGTTCTGCCAGATTCCTTGAATCTCAGCCAACCCATAACTAGCCTGCAATTATGCAAAATAGAAGAAAATGAAAAACATTGCATGCTCATTATATAACGAAAAATGCAAGCAAATTGAGCATAAATTGAGAGATGTATTCGTTTCTTCAATTGTTCTGCATCATCTCAAGGAAAAGATACACACCCTTTTCCAACAGGAACCTGCAAATATTCCAAAATTGCTTACTAACTAATTTTTACCCCATTAATTGTTTGATAAATCATAGTGATTAGTGACATGGTTGAGGAATCAAAATTACCACATTGAGATGATGACGGCTGCAATTTAAAAGAATGCAGATGTCGCTGATTATATGATCTACAACAGCCTGATCTGAAAATAAAGCTATAAATTCATGCACCTTCCTTTTTTGCAATTCTTCAAAATTTAAAACAGTAGTATGGATAAACCAATCCATAGTCAAATGCTGCAATCCAACTATTTTAACCAACACAAAGTACAGGAGGAAAAAAAAAAAATGCATACCTACAAAAAGTGCAGGATCCATATAAAATATGTCCCTCTTAGAAGCATGCTTGTTTTGTTGAAGCAACTGTTGGACAATGGAGAGCACTCTGAGCAAACCAGCTGCACTCAAAGTTGATGAAAGAAACAATCCATAACAAGTTAACATTTTATTTGTTTATTGACAACCCACTTAGCAATCAAGGCTACTGAAAATAACAGGAAAGAGGAAAATGCGAACCAAGCCTGTGAGCAGCTTGAGGATGCTTGTCAATGGAGATGTGAAGTCTTTGGCAAAAGGAGTGTCGGAACTGCAAGCGCAGTTCCCAAGAGGATCGGAGCAGTAGGTGCGATAGCGCTCGAGCGCGATCGAAGGGGAGCGGCCGTTGGATATATCTTCCACTAACGATCGGACGAAGCCTCTCACGCTCGTTAGAAGAAGACGCGACTGTGGCTCCGGCTGCATGGCGAACTTTCTCCTCGCCATTCCGACCTCCATTTGTTTAGTTAGCTCTCTGTGTGTGTGCAAGAATGGTTTGATTAACGAAGAAATCGGCGGATTGGGCCAAGTGGGCTAAGTTTTAGTCCAATAAAATTTGGAGACGGTTTTGTGATGTTAGATTCAACCACTCAAGAGTCGAGAGGCAAGACTCAGGTAACAGGTGGGTTGAATTGCTGAATCAATTCTACTCTGACACTCTCTAAGTTAGAGAAACTATTTAATATAAAGTTATAAACCCGTCCTGAAAACAACTGATCGCATCAATAAACAAATACCGGACAATAATTTGATGGAGATATGAAATGTGTATAAATTAATCCAATTCATAATATTTCAAAGCATGTCACGATGCAGATGAGACCGAAAGGACGATAGTCCGGACAATAACGTAACTTTGTGGTCCAGTTCTTTCCAGATATAGCAATAAAAATTAATTTCTAAGCAATCCAGATGTGCTTTCAAACTCACTCATCGCTATCAAAATTTGTTGCTATTTTTCTAACGTTTTAATTATAGTTAGTTTTTATATTTCTGATCTTTGTATTACTTTGTATTCCGATTTTATTTTACAACGGTCTATATCATAATAATAATAATAAATCTATGTCATGACAGCAATAAAATTATTATTACAAGGACATGGATCAGGTCCGTTAGATGAAATAATTAAGTAGTTTATCCTGAAAGAACCACGTGGGACCTGTGGATGATGAATAACGTGCCAGGAAGCAGCCTTATTGCGAGCAGATTCAGGCCGCAAAGAACCAAAGCAAGGACTCAGCTGCACGTGTTTGCTACATCACATGCTCCCTTTATATTCTCCTTCAGTAAATTCTCGGACATGTACAGCAATAAAAAAAAGAAAATCTCTGTCATAAAAAGTTTTGGGTTAATCATTTGAGCCCCTAAACTTTTTAATTTCCGACAGAACAGCTTAGAATTAGAGGATGCTTATGGAGAAATTGTAGGTTCAAAAAGGTACTTATCACAAATCAAAAGTATTAAAATTCATAGCATTTCATTGAAAGCAAAAGTGAGTTACTTTACAGATGAAATATATTCCTACAAATTAGCATAAATCATACTAAACTCGCACAGTACTGAAAGTGCACGTTACTCCACGTGCTAGATAATAAAATAAATAGAATTCTACATAAATTCAAGTTCGTCTAAAATTCATAATGAAAACCTTGACTGCATAACTCCTACTTAATTTTTCACATGATAATAAAATTGTTCCTAACCAGCCATTTTTTTTTCTAAATCCAGTATCCTTTTTGTTCATAATCCAAAATTTCTCTATACTCAATCGCACCAAAATGAGACGATAACGAAATCAGTAAAAAAAAAAAAAAAAAAAACAAAAAGTAAGAGAAAAACTTATTTTGGGAATAATCGACTGGCTACATTACTACAACAAAAGTCTATTCTATCTCACACTCTACTTAACTTCCCAATACTCTACAGTAACAGTCCACAGTAACGCCATTACCAGGTTACCAAAACTTTTAACCCATCTCTGACATGTCCTGTAAACCTACCACTACCACCGCGCCACGTCACCTAAATCTGTTCTTGCAGAACACTACAACCTTCAAAGCGCCTCCTCCTCTTCCAATTTCTCCGATTCCTTCTCTTCCTCCGATCGCCTCTCCACCTCCTCCGACAGAGACACCCGATCCAACCTCTCCACCATTTCCAACGACACCTCGTCGGGGCTTCCCGCCACGTACCGCATCAGCTCTTGCCCCGGGATCACCTCGTCGTGGGGATCGCTCGGCGGCGGAGAGATCCGGAAGAGCACGGCGATTGCGGAGAGGAGGAACACGGTGGACACGACGAGAGGCCAGAAAAATGTCACTATTGTCGCTAGAGTGGGTCCCACCGTCGCCAGCGCGATCCCGGCCACCCCGACCACGCCCGCCAGCGCCAAGTAAAGCTTCCAGTCTCCTACTAGCACCGTCGCGCTCTGCTTCGTCGCCATTGTTTTGTTTCTCACACCTCTCTCTCTCTCTCTCTCTCGCTTTGAAGTCGGTGGTGAAAAGAGGTGAAAAGAGAAGACAAGGTGAATTCGCTCTTTTTGAGTTGAGCAACGCCTCTAGTCAGGTAACTAGGTTACTAGGTAAGAGGAGCAGTGACGCGACGCGATGTACCTTCGTTAATTTTTACTTCCGGAAGTGCCCTTATAAAAGTACCAATTATTGTTCGGGATTGAGCGGGGCTACGGTGATTTGATGAAGGGCTAAGATTTCAGATCCTGTGAACCTACGGCGGTGGTTTGTTGAATATATGTTTGTTGCAATTGTTATTTGTGGGATGTTCAGGGGTAATTTAGGTATGTATTATTGGTAATCCTTATTTATCATGTTGACTTGTCGGCCACTTCTTCGAATCCCTTGGGCGGAAGAATCTCGAGTATATCCTTCCAAAGCTACAAATTTGAAACTTGGTAAAAAATATATCATAGAAGAGAATGTCTCCTATCAATATCATGCGAGTCTCAAAATTATATGCAGGATGGGAGATAAAAATAATATATAGAAATTATTTGGAATAATATAAGAGAATGTAGTTTGGTTTTTTTTTTCCAAGTACAAACTCATGAGAAAAAAATAAAAGAAATATATAAATATATCGGTCCTTAAATTTTTAGCTATGAAATATAAATGAGAAATGCTAGAGTCCAATATATTGGACGGATGGACTTCGTCCAATACGATCGTTTTCACATTTTTAAATTTCAAATAACCGATTCGAACCGTTCAATATGTTCTCCTTATTGAAAACTTATAAGAAATCAATTTTTACATTTTTTCGAAATTTTTTACTATATTTTTGGTATTTTAGAAAATCGTTGTTATTGGACGATCCATAATGTTTATATCATGAATTTTAAAAAATACTAAAAATATAGTAAAAAAATTCGAAAAAATGTAAAAATTGGTTTCTTGTAAGTTTTCAATATGGAGAACATATTGAACGGTTCGGATCGGTCATTTGAAATTTAAAAACGTGAAAACGATCGTATTGGACGGACCCATCCGTCCTATATATAGGACACTAGTAATTCTCAATATAAATTGATTCTGTTTTAAAAATTATACATAGTTATTTTGATAGATCTTAAAATTGGAATAAATATTGATATTTCTGAGAATTTTTTTGAACAAATGCGCAATGTATTGAAATTTTAAAAGCATAAATTTGATTATTTTTTTTAGATATATGTTAAATGTGTATTTCATCTCCTATTGATTGACGACGTGCTTAATTTTTTAGGTTGTCTGAAGTAGCAGACAATCTTTTTTTTTTTTAAAAACGAGCAGACTATTATTTTCATACACTAGGTTAAGGAGAAAGCTTTTTTTTTAGTACGTTGAGTGTTTAGGAATGCTTTATTTATTTAGTTTTAATTTTAGAGGATTAGATATTTAGATGGTTGTAACTAAAACTATTTGTACTTATAATTCAAGTCAAGCAATATAATTAAACTTTTTCATACTTATGTTCCTTTACTCTCTTTTTAACTTAGGGTTCGATCCAATTTCTTTTTCAAATATATAACATGACTGATCCTAAAAATTGGAACAAATGTTAATTTTTATAAAATTAGAATACTTTGAACAAATGCACTAATTTTTGAAAAAATTAAGAGTAATGTTAAAATTAAACATATAAGAAGTCAAATATCATGCAAACGTTGATCATTAAAATTCCAAATGGACGATTCAAGCCGCTCAATATGATCTCTACATTAAAATGCTATTGAAAAACAAATTTTATATTTTTTTTTTCAAATTTTCTAACTTTTTTTTTAAGTTTCAAAATTGGAGGGTTCATAACTTTTTAGATTGACCATATTCAAAAATTCCAAAAAAAATAGTAAAAAATTTGAAAAAAAATATATATAATTTGGTCTCCACAGAGATTTTATAACGTAGAACAGTTTGAGCGGTTTAGATCGTCCATTCTTTTCTTAAAAATCAAAATTTTATCATGTCGGACAAGTGTATGTGTCATATATATTTGACACTAGCCACTCCCAAATATTAAAAGCATAAATTTGATATTTTTTATTTAGATATGTTAAATATATATTTTTCATCTCAATATCGATCGGCAGAAAACTTGATTTATTATGTTGTCTGGTTAGTAAGTATTTGGCGGACTATGTTAAGGAGAATATCTTCTTTTCTTTTCTTTTTTTTTTTGCATTTTTCAATACGTAGTACGTAGGGTATTAAGGTATTTACGAAAATGTTAGTTGTTTGTTTTTTTTCTTGAAAAATTTAGATTTTTATAAATAAACCTATTTGTACTACGTAAATGTGTCAATAATAAACTGAGATAGAGAGAGAGACAAAGTCTTTGAAACAGTATTGTATTGTATTGATTGTCTAAAAATTACAATCACATCAAGAAGCGTATTTATAAGAAGTAGAGTTCAGCTCTACCAACTAAGTACAGCTGTCACCAGAAATCATCATGTCTTAAAACTAACTCATTAACCTATCTAACAGAAACAGCGAGCATGACTAATTATGCTTCCTGCTGATCTTCTGTGGCAGCCTGATCTCCTGTGTCAGCAGTATATTTGTACTGTGTAATACCCCCCCCCCACAAACAGATGTGATGGGAATCACATTAAGTTTGCTGCGCAAGAAGTTAAACCTTGTGGTTCCAAGAGGCTTTGTCATGACATCTCCAATTTGGTCTTTAGAACAAATAAACCTCACTATCAACTGTTGAGATGCTACTTTCTCTCTTACAAAGTGATAATCTATCTCAATATGTTTTGTTCTAGCATGAAACATGGGATTGGCAGCTAAAAAAGTAGCTCCAATATTATCACACCACAAAACTGGAGAATGATGCAGTGTGATATGCAGTTCTTTAAGAAGAAATTGTAACCATATGACCTCTGTGGCAGCTAAGGCTAGACACCTGTACTCAGCCTCAGTACTAGAACGAGACACAGTTGTTTGTTTCTTTGCACTCCAGGAGATTAAGTTCTTGCCTAAGTATATGCAGAAACCAGAAGTTGACCTCCTGTCATCATGATCACCTGCCCAGTCAGAATCACTGTAGGCATGAAGCGATAGAGAGGTATCAGCATGAATGAAGAGACCTTGATTTAGTGTTCCAGCAAGATATCGGAGAATGCGTTTAACAGCTGTCCATTGTGTGACAGTTGGTTCATGCATGAACTGTGACACTTTATTGACAGCATAGGAGATGTCAGGCCTTGTCAATGTGGCATACTGAAGTGCTCCAACTACACTTCTGTATAATTTTGGTTCAGAAAAGGGATCGCCATCGTGCTTGGAAAGAGAGATGTGAGTAGCAATGGGAGTAGTACATGGCTTGGAGTTTGACATCTTTGTTCTGTTGAGCAAATCAGAGATGTACTTGCTTTGAGTCAGTAGTAGACCAGAGTTTGATTGAGTTGCTTCCATTCCTAAGAAATAGCTGATTCTGCCTAAATCTTTCACTGCAAAGTGTTGTTGCAGTTGCTGAATACACCAAGACACTGAATCATTGTCATTTCCTGTCACCAATATATCATCAACATAGACCAGGATGAACAGTGTATGGTTGTGTTGCTTTGAAATGAATAATGATGGATCATAGTTTGAAGATACAAATCCCATAGTTATAAGAGTTGTGCTCAGTTTCTGAAACCAAGCACGTGGAGCCTGCTTGAGGCCATAAAGAGATTTTTTGAGGAGACACACATGATCATGATGATGTGGGTCAGTGAAACCAGGAGGTTGTGACATAAATACCCTTTCTTGCAAATCTCCATGTAAGAAGGCATTTTGTACATCAAGTTGTCTAACTGACCATTGTGAGGAGATAGCAATTGAAAGTATGACTCTGATAGTGGTTGGTCTGACCACAGGGCTGAAGGTGTCAAAAAAGTCAACTCCCTCCTCTTGATGAAATCCTTTTGCTACCAATCTTGCTTTGTAGCGTTCAATTGAGCCATCTGGTCTTTGTTTGACTTTGTAAACCCATTTACAACCAATGATTGTTTGATTAGTTGGTGGTGGAACAAGAATCCAAGTATTATTTTTGGCTAAAGCATCTAACTCAACAGACATTGCATCCCTCCATTCTTTCAGTTTGCTGGCTTGAGTAAAGCATGTAGGTTCTGATGTGATGGTTGTAGTGTATGCCACAAAGTCAGGAAATTGTCTATGTTTAAGGGTTTTATCCTTTGTTCTGGTAGTCATAGCATGGGATGATGTAATGTTGGTGGTTGTGATGTTATCAGGAGGAACTGAAGGGGATTGATGAACAGCAACTGGAGTGTGTTGAATTGGTAGGTGATCAGGCAGAACTGAATTTGTATTTGGCTGTTGAGCAGGAGAGTTGCTGATAGGATCAGGAAGAGGAGTTGTGGATTCAGGTATTTGTGGAGGGTTGTTTACAGGTGCATGTTGTTGCAAGTTAGAAGTCTGAGCAGTATGATTAGGGATAGAGATGACCACATTATTGTGGTGCAGGAGAGGAAGAAAAGATGAAGAAGAATCATTGACAGCAGTACATTGATCATTGTGATGAGAGTGTTGTTTGAAAGGAAATACAGTTTCATCAAATTGCACATGTCTTGAAATAAAAATTTTATTTGACTCAATATTGTAGCATCTGTATCCCTTTTGTGACATTGGATAACCAATGAAGACACAAGGCTGAGAACGATATTCAAGTTTGTGGGAATTGTATGGTCGAGTGTAGGGAAAGCAAAGACAACCTAACACTCTAAGAGACTGATAATCAGAAATTTTATTGAACAAGGAAGTGAAAGGAATAGAATTAGTGGAGGAAGAAGGGAGAAGATTGATTAAATACACAGCACTGGAAAAGATTTCTTCCCAGAAGTTTGTTGGTATGGAAGCTTGAGACATCATTGAAAGAGAAAGTTCAACAATGTGTCTATGCTTACGCTCTGCAAGGCCATTTTGTTGTGGAGTATAGGGGCAGGTAGTTTGGTGTGTAATTTGGGGGTACTTTGTAGTAATGGGTTTAAACTCAGTGCCATTGTCAGTTCTTAGAATTTTGATGGTAGTGTGTAACAGATTTTCTATTCTGGCTTTGAAAATGGAGAAAACAGCAAGTACATCACTCTTTTGTTTGAGAAAGTAAATCCAGGTAAAGCGAGTAAATTCATCCACAAATACAACATAGTATTTATAACCATTGTTTGATACAACTGGGCATGGGCCCCATACATCACAATGAATAATATCAAGAGGAGAAGTGGAAGAATGAGAAGAAGAAGAAAAAGGTAGCTGATGAGACTTTGCTATAGCACAGTTATGACACTTGTCAAGCTTTATTGAATTGCAAGGTAAATTGTAAGATCTAAGTACATCTAAAGTGACAGAATTTGAAGGATGACCAAGTCTTGAGTGCCAAACATTTGCTGAAACACGTGTTCCCAGATAGGCTTTAGGAGAAGAGGAAGAAGGTATTGGTAGTATGAACAAACCATTTTGACTATGCACTTGTATGGTTGTCTTGGTGTGGTGCTGTGTAAGTTGACACAAAGAGTTAGAAAAGGACACAGTAATATGAGGATTATCAGAGAGTAATTTAGACAAACTTAAGAGATTTCTAGAAAATTGGGGAACATGAAGCAAATCAGTCAAATGAATGTCAAAATTGGATACAGATAACATGTTTGAGCCAATATTTAAAATATCAAGACTAGTGCCATTACCAAGTTGGAGTTTGTCAGGACCAGTATAAGAAAAGAATGATGACATGTTGTTTAAGTCACTTGTCACATGGTTGGTTGCTCCAGAATTAATGACCCAATCAGATTGTTGCTGAGGTGGTGGTTGTGTCTGAGTGTTGAAAGCTTGTTTTGTAGGTCTTGGTTTCCACATCGGATCTGGTTCATACCTGAAATAACAGGTTTTGGCAGTGTGACGTGGTTTGGAGCAGATTTGACATTTCTCCTTGGAGGTATCCTGAGAAATGTTAGTGGGCTTAGTAAACTGAGTTGAAGTGGGCTGAGATTGGGCAGAGGTATTAGGAGGTCTGTAGCGATGTTGTTGGAAACTTCTTCCAGTTTGAAATGTTGAAGGTTCAGCAATGGCAGAATTTAGATTGTGCTGCTTGAGAATCGATTCATGGGTGAGAAGCATCCCATGAAGTTCAGAGAGAGAGATCATGTCATTGCGATGTGTAGTAGTAATAGCAGTCACAAAGGTAAGGTACTCTGATCCCAAGCCATTTATTGTGGCAGAGACAAGTTCTTCTTCGGATAAAGAAGCACCAGTAAAGGCAAGTTCATCACCTAATTGACGGATGTACTGAAGAAATTCAGAACAGGAGCGATTACCTTTAGTAGCAAATTGAACCTGTTTCTTCAAATCAGTGATTCTGGATCTAGAGGCGGAAGCAAAAGTGACTTGCAATGATGACCAGAGTTCCATTGAAGTAGTGCACGACACTACCTGAGCCATGATTGATTCAGAAAGAGAGGATCAAAGCCATCCAAGCAACAATTGGTCTTGTCGATGCCATGTCATGTACTCCGGGTTAAAGGTCAGGTGGCTAGCAGTTGTGAGAGTAGTCGGAGCTGGTGGAGGTTGTTCAATGAAGCGATTGAGGTTGTATCCATGGAGGAGAGGTGTAATTTGGGATTTCCACATGAGGTAATTGTTCTGATTCAATTTGGTACCAATTGGAATCGTAAGAGGTACAATCGAATCATTGGAAGAGGGAATAGAAGAATTGAGAGTAGTAGAGTTTGGGGAAGGTATCTCGCTGCTTGGATTAGTGTCAGACGCCATTAATGGCAGGTAGATTGCTCTGATACCATGTGTCAATAATAAACTGAGATAGAGAGAGAGAGAGAGAGAGAGAGAGAGAGAGAGAGAGAGAGAAAGTCTTTGAAACAGTATTGTATTGTATTGATTGTCTAAAAATTACAATTACATCAAGAAACGTATTTACAAGAAGTAGAGTTCAGCTCTACCAACTAAGTACAGCTGTCACCAGAAATCATCATGTCTTAAAACTAACTCCTTAACCTATCTAACAGAAACAGTGAGCATGACTAATTATGTTTCCTGCTGATCTTCTGTGGCAGCCTGATCTCCTGTGTCAGCCGTATATTTGTAATGTGTAATAGTAAAGCAAGTTAAACAATACGACCAATATTTCTCATAATCTTGTCCTTTAAGTGTCTTTAATTTAGCATGTCTTCCAAATATGTTAAATATATAATTTCGAACTTTGAGGATGCATAGACGAAATTCCGACTTTTGTTTCATGGACTGTTTTATAATAGACAGGAGATCTGAAAAGGTAAAAATAATGGATGCTGACGCTGTGACACGACATAAAAATATAATAAAAAACTGCTTTATTCGGTCGGAGTCATATTTTAGAAAAAGGCGCAAGATTTTATAGCCTAATAATCGTTCCGGTTCGGTCTACTGAAGATCCTAAAAGGGAGTATTATAACTGTATAATACACGATGCGATAGCTCTCGAAACGGCGCTCAATTTACAAAAAGACAATGATGATGATTAGATTGAGGTCGACAGTTGATCGAAACAAATATATAATTTGTCAAATAAATTTTAATCATCAAGCATTTGCATCACTAACGTCTTCAGATTGAATATAAGCTGGAAGGCTTAATTTAGTAGAAAAAAGCAATGCGCCTTACTCAAGAAGGCCACACATTAAAAAAATCAGACATTTAATTTCAATATAAATTAGGTGAATATAAATTGGAAAACTTAATCTCATCTAATCATAAACACAACGTCATGAGATTAGATTACGGAGGATAAAGATAGTATTAATAAACATATCTTCTAGTTTTCTTCATTGAATATCAAATTGGTTTCCAGATATTCTTCTTGGGGAGCACAATACTGCATTTTGTAGAATTAAATAGTCGGGAATTACTAAAAGTGATTGCAGGTTTAAGTCGTTCTTTGAGAAAGGCAGGAGGCAAGCATAGCATCACTTACATGGTTGGTTTAGATCGCTACACCTAAACAGTGGGAAAGTAAGCTACTGCTCTTGGCTTTCAACCTGATCTGAACCACCCAACCTTCGCACTACTCTTACTTGCCCCATGAAATTAGCAAGAGGTTAATCCTTTGGAATGTGGTGTGCACTGCTCATCCATCAAAAGCATATGTTGTAGCGAAGTTGTTGGAAATTAACAAGGATTAATAAAGCAACCGGGCGAACAGCTTCTCATGACCAGTATTGATCATCATAAAAGCACTTCAGACAACCTAAAACAAAGAATTATTTACCAAATAGATCTAAATTACAATGGGAGGTTATCAGAGTCAAAGGTTATCCTATACAAAGATGTTATCACTCCACTGCAGCAGGCCCAATCAGGACATTTTTGTGATCCATTTGACGAGGCAAGACAGTCTTACAGTAGTGTCATTTCTCATTTCAAGCAAGAAAGGGTAGGGACAAGCAGAAAAAAAATACTGAAAACAGAAAAAATGCTAAGACAAGAAATTTAATCTTAATTTACACTGGTCTCGGATTGTCGCCAGTGGCATGCCAGCAACTGAGAATCATGACCTCATGGTATGCAGCCGCTTCCCTTTGTTCTGAGCCAATGGACAATCAACTAGGATGATAAAGGAAGACCTTTCAGCTTCTCGAAGGTACTGCACATTTCCATTCATAGTTTTGACGAGCTTCTGGCTGATGTAGAGGCCAAGTCCTTCCCTTGATACCCCCTGATGATTATGGTGGAACATCTCTTGAACCAATGCCTCTGGTACACCTGGAGCTGGATGTATAATTCTGCAGTTTTCATATTATAATTATATAAAATACTTGAAGGAAATTTTTGTAATACATGCAATTCAATGGTTTATCATTGTTCAACTCTAACAATTAGGTTCACTAATCCTTGGAGATATATTTTTTCTTGTGCTCTGGGTGGAGGGGATGGGGTGGGCCGGTGGGGGCTTGAAACATTGGGACTAAGACTGGCTTCCCAGGAACTTCTGTTAAATATACATCATCTAGATGTCAATTTACAATGACACAAGCACCAGTAAAGAAAGACTACCACCATTATTATGTAGGTACAACACTAGTACGTCATCCAAAATACTCATTTTTCTTGTGCTTTGGGTATGCTTGATGTATAATTGGGCTCTAGTATTAAGAGGGAGTTGATCTCTGAACCACTTTTAGCAAAAATGGAAAAACAAAAAAGAGATTTTACCTGAATTCAAGATGAACAATCTGCACTGCAGTTCCAAGTTGTTCTTTCCTTGGAATGGCACAAAGAAGGATGGGTCCCTCGGCTCGTTTTGTAAACTGAAGTGTGCAGGTCAAGAATTCAGCGAGTACCTGCTGAAGCCTTAAATTATCACCATATAGGTTCATGGAAGACACATCTGGAGGCCAGTCGTGCTCAAGAGGTATTCCTCTCTCCTTACTTAGGCACATCCCTTGCATTAACACCGTTTCCAGAGTTACAGAAAGATTGAATTCGACCGTGTTCAGCTCCAAGTAGCTGTTCACAATTCAAGATCTGTCTGTCAATATCAGATAATCAAAATGCTCCAATTTTGAGCACAACTGCGCATTAATTGCTAGACTTACAAAGTCTAAAAACATCTACAAGAGACAGACGCAGTCAGTTTTCTCTTTATCATTTCAAAATCTAGAAAAGAGAAATGCACACCCTCAAATGGTTTAAACTATAGCCCCTCCTATGAATGACCATAATATTTTAACTTAAATATGTGTTGAACAACTCCCATAAACATGGGAGTATACCCTTATAATCTTCTCTAATTTTCAAAAATACATCATCTTACCCTCCGCTTGTCTCACCAAAACTTGATGATCAACTTGAGGGGTTTTTCTCAGAAAAAGTTGGATAGAAGTGCAGGTACATTAACAACTCAGATTTTTTTTTTTTTGACAGAAAATAGGGGTCTAGCCCCTATCTTATGATTAATTTAATAAAGGTCTTACAAACTTAGCCAGCAGCTAAAAAAACAAAAATAAAAAGACAAAGAACATACCAACTAAGATAGTTGAGATTGAGATTATTTTCATTTTGCAATGGTACCTAAACAACAAATTCTTTGAAAACAAGAAGCTACCAGAGTATATACATGTGGACGAAATTTTATTAAAAGAAATTGATAAGCAACACATACCACTGTTCAATGGTCTCAAGATCCATGTCATCAAGGATTTTAGTCAGCTGCTCCTGACAAAGAACATTTCTTTGGTAGATTTTCTTCTGCTCATCATTCAAATCTGACTGCATCAGGTTCTGAGTAAAAACTATACCATTAAGTGGGTTCCTTATTTCCTGACGCATGTATGTCAATTCATTTAAGCTGTTAGTTGCAGCCTGCTCCAATATTGTCTGCATTTGCAGAGCATTCTGCAGCTCCGGACTTGCCATGTGCAGAAAGCACAGAGCACCTATTATCTTGCCCTCTGAGTTCACCCTTTTGTTTACACTCAGCAATGCCTCAACATGGCTCCCATCCAGGTCATAGAAACTCAATATAAGCTTTTCAGCATCTTGACCAGAGATGACAGCATTAAGATTTATGCTGAGTTTGGTTAGAGTGCCGTAGTCTTTTACCCTACAACCAAAGCCATGAAGGGTGAAAACCTCACCTACCAGCACATGACCAATAGCATCCTCTCTCTTAATGCCAGACAGTTTCTGCATGGCATCATTCCATTCTACACACATGCCTGACTCATCAATCATGAATATTGGTGGAATGAGCTCACTTGGATTTCTGACAATGGAAACATAATCCCCTTCAATCCGGGTGTATTTATCCATTATCATCTTTTGATATGTGATATCCTGTGCTATGAAGCACACTCCCACAACCTTATCTGCAATGTCACGGCTGCCGCATGCATTAACAACCAAGATAACGGGCCCATTATCCACTTTCTCATTAAATGTTTTAAGCTTTATTTCCACATTCTGTTCCTCTTGTCCTGTTTTGACAAACAAGGATTATAGTTAAAAAAATCAAAATATAAAATAGGCCCACAATCATTTATAAAGTTGTGCAAGTCACAAATCATTGAAATTCAAAACATGGGCTGTTCACAATTGTTTGTGCAATTACAAATAAAGAGCCTCCCAATATGTATTTCCGAAGTTAGTCGCAATTCAAATCACACGCACTGTCATATTGTTCTGTACGGTCACGAAAATTATATAAAAATTGCCATTTATAAGACCAAAATACTCCACCAGTATTCTTAGAACCTTACCAAATATATAAAGGAGTTGCCTTGTGACTATCTATTTTGTCAGACAAAAATTCCATGACAATCTTTCGAGTAACATTTAAAATATATAATTGATCCCTTTTTGTTTACAAAATATGCAACACAAGGGGCATTTTTGCATATTCATCAATGATGTGCCTTTTTCTTTTCGGAACTAGCTTAAATTATGATATAATTCAACAATAATTTAAACAATAAATGAAATTCTTGCAGTGCAACTTTACCTTGCAAAGCAGAGGTGAAGATTCTCCTAGCTGCTTCAACAGATTCATCAGCAACAAGATCTACAAAAGGGGTACCAACAGCCTCATGGGTAGATAGTCCAGTGAGTTCAGCTGCTTTAGTGTTCCATCCATTTATGTTACCAGTAGCATCGACTGCCAATATAGGGACATTTGCTGTCTCAATTAGCCGAACCATCTCATTAGTAACCGTTCTCAACTCATCTTGTAGTTGTATTCTGCTTGCATCATTGGATGACGAAGCCTTCACAATTGACTTTGTCTTGTTATTGTTGTTATCATCTGTCATCTCCTCTTGCAAGGAACCCCGCAAGATGAGTTGCAATGAGTGAATTGCATCCATCTCCACATCTTCCCAAGGGACACTCCTCCACTTGACGACTTCCAGGAAAGCCTTGAAGGATGTTCTCGGATGCATTCTTCTCCCGTCATTACTGTCTCCTGGTTTGAGCTTGGCCCCACCCCATTTAATCTCCTTGGCAGTGTGGCTCCGGAACCAGAAGATAAAATCTTTTGAGGATATCTTTATTGCAGCCATGCCACACACAGATTCACGCAAAGCAGCTGCACCAGGATACCCAGCTTCCATGAGGCTGTCTGTGCTCAGCCCAGTTGAACTATCATGGCATTCCAGTAACCATGCTATTATATCCTTAATTTGCACCTCAGATGGGGTCGATCCGAGCAACCAGAACTGATTTCGGAAAAAGAGTGCAGCACCATCACACTTGACCAGGTCCATGACATTTGGGGATTGGGTGAAGATTCCTATCGGGGCTTCTCGAAGGAGCATATCACAAAGAAGAGTCTGCATGCGCAGAATGTGCCTCTCCTTTGCTTGTGCTGCCAGCTCCACTTCCTTGTTCAGCTGGACACTGAATACTTGTAATAGGAACTCACATGCATATCTGAGTGGAAATGGGATGAATCTCGGGCTGGTGTGGTGACACACAACCAGACCCCATAGAATCCTCCCTCTAGGAACCGTCTCGCTCCCGCCCGCTTCTTCATCTTCCTCATTTATGGTCATCGACATGACAAGAGAGGCAACAGAGCCCATGTTCGCCATGTACTGAGCATGGCACCCGTGTGGGGCCCTTAATGTAGACCCAGATAGGCTGAGTGGTTCTGCCAGCTTATCACTTTGGATGATTTTCACCGGCGAAGCAGAGCAATCACATATCATTCTTACTTTGTTCTTCATAAAGAGAAACCTGGATGCCTGCGGTATGTCAGTGGCGGGGTAATGTAGGCCTAGATACGGCTCCAGGTCTGACCTTCTGCACTCGGCAATAACCTCCCCGTGCATATCCTCGTGAAATTTGTACGCCATGACTCTGTCATAGCCCATTAGATCACTAATCTCCTTGACTAAAACATCACACAGCAAAGAAATGTTGCCGCTAGGCAGGGACTGGATCCGGGATATGGACTTAGCTGCTAGCTTATACGACTTAAGTGCACCGGCCGCCGTGACTGGCACATCATCCGGGTTCACCGGTTCCAAGTCCATAATCAAACCGGCATCAATCCTATGCAGAATTGCATAAAAGGGCTTCCCGGAGCTGCGGGAGTGAACCAGAATCGGGTTAAGAAGCGAAACCTCAGGGAAAGACGCAGCCTTCTGCAAAGCAGCAGCGCTCTGCGACCGAAACAGAGACCCAACATCAGAACCGAGCCTTAGGGGAGAATCAGGTCGTTGGTCAATGGAGGGAACAGCATGAGGCATTAGGTCGAGCATCTCAGGTGCGTTCTCGCTGTACGCCAGTAAAGCCAGTGAATCAGAATCAACAGCAAGGAGACAACCGAAGGACTGGATAAGCTGGCCACGTTGCATGCTCTCGAGGTAGGCGGAGACATCCGCAGACTGGGAGGCCAAGGAGGAGGCGGCGCCACCAGTGGAGGCGGAGTAGTCGAACGGGCGGTCGCCTGCTTCGAAATCCGCGTGTAGCCTGGCGTCGCCTGAGGTTTGTGCCACCACGCGTGCGCTCTGCCTGGAGCGAGCCGAGCTGCTCCGAGAGCAAGTGGCGCCAGCAGCTTCTCCTCTGGCTCGGGTCGACCGGGAAGACATCTCTCTCTATTCTCGGAGGTTTCAGTGGGTTTGGTTTGGTCAGATCCCTTCTGCAGTTCAGTTCAGTTCTTGCTTGCGAGAGAAACAGAAACCGGTATATCCATATCGAGTAAGGATTCCGTCCTCTTCCAATTAAAAAGGCCGACGCTAGTGTGGATTTCCTTTCCTTTTTTATAATAGATTGAAGTAAAATAAGTTTGAGGGATCTATATAAAAATAATAAAGTACTGAAGAGTAGGATGCACGGGCACGGAGGTAATAAAATAAAGGCAAAATTGGGTGTATACCCCTCTAATCTTTAAAATTAGATACAAACCCCTCTTATTTGATTTAGTTCAGACATAACCCCTTTTTATAATTTTTAATCACACTTTGAATTAATAAAATATAAAAGCTATTTAGTTCAGACATAACCCCTTTTTATAATTTTTAATCACACTTTGAATTAATAAAATATAAAAGCTATTTAGTTCAGACATAACTCCTTTTAATTTTTAATCACACTTTGAATTAATAAAATAAAAGCTAGTGTTATGACTAGTATATCCCTAATCTACACATACTTCATGGGCAACGATGATTTAGTTTTCTACTTTTTGTCTTTCCTAGCGGTTCATTTTCTCAAATTGGTAACTTTTTTTTTCCAAATTGATAAGAAAAGATATCTGCTCTGATTTCTCATCTATTTATCTTTATCGTTTTTTTCGTCTTTGTCTTGCTCTACCTCTCTCTCTTTGTCAAATAATGGAGACACCAAAGTTTAATGATGATTATTCCTCATCTTTGATTATTGAGCATGATTCTCAAATAAATATTTATCATTGATCGGTGAAGAACACATCAGTGTTTACAAAATACCTTTGCAATCGACAAGGTCCAGGATAAACTTTACAACATTTTACATCAGTGTTTACTTTTTGCATCAATCAATTTATTGGTAAATTGTATCATCGGCACTTGTCTATAATGGAAAATTTTTTAATATTTATATTATCTTAAAATTTACTTGGGACTTGATTCATATTTAGATTCGTGCGATTCATATTAAAAAAGTGGTTATTTCTGATCAAAATTGTATTAGAGAGGTTCTTATTCAATTTTGAAAATTAGAGGGGTTTATATTCAAATAGAGAAAATTAGAGGGGTTTATATCTGATTTTGCCTAAAATAAATTATCAGGGTTGGGATATAATGGATAAAATTTGGGATATTTGTTTGTCGTACATGTATCGACACTTGACAGACTTGCTGGCAAACGAATTTTAGTGGATAAGTGCACTGAAGGCCGGAGTTTATTTCATACTGTCCGAAGTATTCAGTTTCAAAAAACATTTTGCCTGTGTTACACAAATTCCATTTTATCAAACGTGTTGAATTGTTTTCTAATTAAGTTGTCGTTTTATAAGTTAAAACTAGTGGAACCGTCACAAACGTGTATAACTAATTTACTTAACAACTTAAAAATTCAAAAGACGTCAAAACTCAACAGATTGGTTTAAAATAATAATTAGGAACATATTAAAAAAATATTTCATGTTTTAACTTTTTATTTTTTTTCATATATTGTGAAGCTAATTAATATATCTAATATTAAACTCTTTTTGCATAAGATAAAATGTAAAAAAGTTAATTTAAAAATATTCTTAAAAAATCAATTTAAAAAAAATTATTTAAAACGGAGTAAACATTAAATATTTAGAATAAGCATTAACGCAAATGTTGAAATTTCTCATTTGAGTACGATAAATTATTTTAACATTAAGTCTATAAAGTCAAATATAGGCTGGTTTTACTTCTAACTTACTTAGATTCGCTTTTCAAATTGTATCTGTCAACACAAATTCAAGATAGTAGTAATAGATATTTAGGTATGATAACATCAATCCGCTGACAGACAGACAAAGTAATCCGAGCAATCCGTTATTCCGTTACTAAAAAAAAAAAAATTCAATCACCAATCTAAAATGGAATGAGTGCCCAGTGTCCGAGTTCAGATCTGGTGCCGCGCGGCACACCGTGTAGCGCGGCATCGTAGCCGTCTGATCAAGATCCAATGAACAAGGGAGCCCCGTGCATGTAACCTAGATTGATAGGCCCGTAAAAAATGAACCGTCCGATCAAGATCAGACGACTCGTATGCGCGCTACACGGTGTCCCGCGCTACACGGGATTCGGGTCCCCCAGTGTCCTCCTCTCTCATCCTCAGCCTCGTAACTGTTGGTCAATTAGAGTGCGCGTCCAGCATCTAACATCCTCCTCCATCACTCTCACCCTAATATTAAGCGCTCCGTTTGGATCACGTAAAAATAAAATTATAATTAATTATTCGGGCTAAAAAAAATATTATTCCTAAACAATTAAGAATAATTTTTTTTAGATTTAGAGTGTTATTTTTAAGTGTTCTAACGTCTAGATCAAATTCTTATTCTTAGGGTGTTTGAATCATCTTCTTAATGTAGATTAAAAAATTCTTGCGACCATTTTTTAATCTGGATTAAAAAGATGATCCAAACATCCTAGGAATAAAAATTAAATTCAGATATTGGACCACTTAAAAATAACACTCTTAGATCACGAAAAAATTATTCTTGATCATCTAGAATTAAAAATTTTAATTCTGAATAACTAATTCTATCCTTAATCTTATATGATCCAAACAGAGGAGTTTAAAATGTTTGGACAATTAGAATAAGAAGGTGGACAATTAGAATATGAATGCGGACAGAGACGGCAAGCTTTCGTTTTTTACTTTGGTTATAAGAGGCAACGTTTTGCTCTGATTTTTACTTCAACGTTTTAAATTCAACGTTTTGCTCTGTCTCAACGTTTTAAATCTATTGAATAGACAGTCGTATGCGCCGACAGAGACGGCAAGCTTTCATTTTTTACTTTGGTTATAAGAGGCAAACGTGACAAAAAAAATGAGTATAATTTCAAAAGTAAATACATATACAGTCATTTATAGAAAATAAAAGTGCAACTTTACGTCTGTTCAAAGGACATGTACGAAATTAGGAGGGGGGCCGACAGATGAGAAGAGGACGAGGACACCCAATTCCCAAAGTATAGTAGGAATGTAGGATTCGTTCGGATTTTTTTTTCCTGATTACTCTGCCAAGTGGGCCATTAATATCCAACGGAATAGGAGCCACATTCGGGCCTCATTATTTTACTACGACTAGAAGTGGGCAAAAAATTCGAATTTCGAAATTCGTGAATTACTTGAACTTGATTCGTCAATAGCTCGCGATGACTTGAAGATTTCGAGTTGAACCAATCATTTATGATTATGAATATTAATATTTCAAAATGAGTCGAATATGAAATAACTCAACTCAATTTGCCAACTTACGAGCTTGACTCATGGCTAATAAATTTCTACTTGAAAATATTATTATCAACATGATTTATAAAATAATTACAATAAATTTTTATTATATATTTATATTTTATATAGTTATAATATATAGAATATTGATGAGTTTCAAGATATATTTTTCTCCAAATTAGAGGCTCCGTTTGGATAGGTGTGGGAAGAAGGGAAGAAGGGAAAAAGTGGAATGAAGTATTAGGAAGTGTGTTACTTTGTGAAGAATTTAGATTGTTTATAATTTTTTTCTTCCTTCTTCCTTCTTCTTCTTCTTTCTTACTATATCCAAACGTACCCAGAAAGAATAAATATGACAATGGCAATAATTATATGAATCAGCTAGTTATAATGACAATGACAATAGTTATAATATATTACATGCGCATGTTTTGAAAGTGATTCTCGTCTCTGATTTGCTTGAAATCGGCTCGTATACACTATACACGTATAATACACCCTACTCCCAACTCGCTTGGATTGCATTTAGATATGGATTCATTCTGAAGAAACGAGCTGTTAACTTCAAAATTTTCAACCAAAAAAACAAAACTTTAAAATTGAAATTTTATATTTTGTAAAAAAAAACTTCAAAATTTAAGTGTTTTAAGTTATATGAATTAGTTTTTTCTTCGATCAAGCATTTTTATAGACATGCTAGTTTCTAGCACAATCAAAGCACTTTTTTTTCTTTTTTTTTTCAATCAGAGCTTTTATGATGAATGTAAGATCTGTTTCATATTATTTCATTTGCAATGTTATCCAGATTGCTATGGAAACAGTTTAAATCTTTTGTAAAGCAAATATCTACAAGTACACTCATAATTATTGCAAAACGTTAAATAAACAAAACATAGTGATAAACGAGTTCAATCTAATTCCAAAAAATTGTTTGAAATCTAAAAATTTCCTTATTAAAATTAATGAAAACATCTAATAATCTTGTAAACACTATCTGAATTTCATCAGTTTGCCAAGTCTAATTGTAAGAACTTTAATAATCGTTATAAAAACTATTAAAAATTAATTCATCGTAAAATCTGATGGAAATTTTTTCTAATTTATTTTTCAACATTATCATGAATATTTATTAATTTCTTTATTTGTAGAAAAAGAATTCGCAACGATTATGAGGATAAAGAACCAGGATAGAGGATTCGATGTTAGAGATCAATGGCGGTGTGTGATAACTATTTGAAGATAAAAATGTACGTAATTTCAACAATTTGATTTTGATGTAATGATTTACAATAGCTATGATGAAAAAATTGATTTTGATATAATGATTTACAATAGCTATGATACCAAATGCTAATTGATACTTTTTTTAATTGGGTTAATTAGGTTTATACCACTATAAAAATTAGAAATTAGAGAAATATCATCACTTAATGAAAAATTAGTTTTATGCCATCGCTAAATGATAAAAATTATATTTATGCCACCAAATAATTAATTTGACTGTTATACCCTTTTTAATATGTCATTATAAAATAATAAAATTAGAAATATGCCACTGTAATACATTAAAATTATAAATATGTCACCTTTAAATAAATAAGTGATTTCACGCCATCAACAAAAGAAATAAAATTTAAAAAATTTAAAATCTCAAAAGTTGAAATTTAAAATTCGAAATTTTTAAATTTAAAATTTTGAATTTGAAAGTTCAAAATTTTTAAAATCCAAAATTCTAAAATTGAAGATCTGTAGATCTGAAATTTTAAAATTTGAAATTTAATTCATGTCAATAAATTTCTTTGTCATTTCTTAATGAGAAGGTATTTTGGACATTTTTAAAAAGTTAAAGGGGTATTTCTCTAATTTGAGTGGCATATTTCTAATTTGAACTGAAAATAATGGCATAAAACTAATTTTAACTATCTTAAGGGCTTGTTTGGATGCGATGGGAATTTAGAGATTTTCCAATTACTAGACATAAATTTATTATAAACAATCCAAACTCTTCACAAAGTTACACACTTCCCAATAAATTTATGCCTAGGAATAGGAAATTCTCCAAATTCTTAACCGATCCAAACGGTCCCTTAAAAATGGCATAAAACTAATTTACATTAATTTAAGAGTGGCATATATCTAATTATCAAATTTTCATAGTGGCATATATCTAATTATTCCTTTTTAATTTGAAACAAATTAATATGTTAACTATTATCTCATCTTCTAGTAGCAAATTTTAGGAAATATAATCGACGTTGAATCCAACTTCTTATAAACTTTGATCACTACGACTCCAATATATTTTTTTAATTAATAAATTGATGTTTAGACTAACAAGAAATTTTATTCCTTTCATTGCTTTCCTCACGGAAGAGTGAGACTTTTACTCTTAAAAAAATTACTCTATGATGTGATACCCGCCAATGCGTGTTTTTAATTGTTATTTTGCTCTTTACCCTGTTTTTAACACTTGATTTATGATTATCCTGTAAGGACATCCAGCACCATGCAGGTTCATGGGATCAAATCGCCTTGGAAGTGACAAGTGAGTGATCTGCCGTGGGTGCGTGGGCACTGGACTGTTGTGGGCTTGAGGCAGGGGATAGGCATCAACCACTATATGGGGAATGAAATAGACTGAAAAAGACCAATATATATTTAAAAAAATACCAATATTGTTGGACTCTTTCTGATTATCTTTTAAATTTAATTAATAATTAGCTAGTCACAAGAAAATTGTAGTCGTTGATCTATTGACTCGTTATGCGAAATAAATACTGAATTAACTCTTAGAGCCCAGACGCCAGACCCATCACCAACACCAAGCTTCTGTTTCAATATTTTTCCTAATAATTAATAATATCATTAATTCAGAAAAGTACTATCACTTTCATGATATCCTGATCTGAGAATAATTTAAGAACAAAAGTAGATCCATCCATATATTAGTTATTATGTTAAAAGTTTTATAATAATTGACGTTTGATATATACTTTGATTAGTACAATTACATATACATCTCCGAATGAAAGCTGGGATCTCTTTACCAGAATACCAGTAAGAGTTTACAAAATAATAATAAATAAAAGAAAACTCTGAGCGGAGCATAATTTTTTTGTAAACTTTTTCTCCTTTTTGGTCGATGATGATTCTGTAGCTCAATTCTTTGTCCAAAGGAGATTTTGTAAGATTATTTTAAAGGGGAAAAAGGGAGATTCTACGATAGCAACACTAGTCTTTCTGTAACCTTTAAAGAGGTTAATTTCAAAAAAAAAAAAAAAAAAAAACCCTTTAAAGAGGTGCACATTCCGAATCTGATTTCACCTTTAGACGTGCGAATCTGCCTTCTTAATAAGTTAGGAGCCAATCTTGGATTTGATCTACTTCTAGCTGCTCTTCCCTTTTGTACTCTAGCTAGTAGTAAACATTTATACTTACTAAGGTTTCGTTTGGATTTCATTTGGAAAGAAGGAAAGAAGAGAATAAGAAAATAAATTTATTATAAATAATTCAAATTTTTCACAAAGTTACACACTTCCCAATACTTCTTTTCACTTTTTCTTTTCTTCTCTTCTTCCCACATCTTATCCAAACGGAGCCTAAAAGACATCAACATTTGGTCCATAATGTATATTATGAGTGGCAACAATTTACTTATTTGAGAAAAATGTATATTGCGAGGGGGGGCCTGGCATCCCCCAATATTTGAGGAAAATGCAAGACTAGATATATAGGATTATAGGAATTCCAATGGAAGATGGGTATTACCTCAGTTATTTCTTTGTATATTTTTGGGCCGTAACAATGTAACAGAAAAGAAAAGGTCCATGTTTGCCCCCAATCTCGTCTTCTCACAATTATAACAGAAAAGGCCCATGTTCGGCCCTAACAATGCAGAACCTCTCGATTACTTATAATTTAATCTTTGTGAATTATGAATTGGGAATTTTGATTTTGTGAATCTGTCACTTTAGTTCTTACTTTTTAATTCTAATTTGACTGTAAATTGTAACTACAGTTAAATTTAACATTAACTATGCTTTTATTATTATAAACTATAGGTTTCAATCATGAAGAGAAAAACAATGCTTATAAAAAAGTTTTGATTCTTATTTGGTCTCTGGTATTTTTACTGATTGCATAGTTAACTATTAACAGCTATTGGAATGAAATATAAGATTGTTATATCTGTAGGTCAATTTAGATTGGTTTTTTTATTGTTATTTTTTCAGCATTTTGACATTGGATGTCAGCCATTGCATCCCCTAAATTCAAATTCTGGCTCCGCCCCTGGCATCTGCCATGTCCAATTCACAGCATTGTTGAAATCTATTTGAATTGAAATTAAACTCACAGATATAAGGCTATTTGCAAAGGCGATTCTAGCTGCTGAATTTAATTCACAGATAAATCATTACGAAGGGGCAAAGAAGATAAAAATACACAACTTCTTAAATAACATCCGGTCACTTAAAAATACAACTGCCATCGTAGAATCCACCCCCCCCCTCTCAATAATTTTATAGAATCTCCTTTTGGCCAAAGAAGCTACAGAATCATTATCGACCAATAAGGAGAAAAAGTTTAAAAAATATATATTCTCCACTCAGAGTTTTCTTTTATTATTTTTTTTTCATCATTATTATTTTCTCGTAAAAAAAAAAAAATCTATTGGTATTCTGGTAAAGAGATCCCAGCTTTCATTCGGAGATGTACATGTAAATGTACACTATAGGGTGCATTTGGATCGTTGGAAGAAAGAAGAAGAAGAAGGAAGAAGAAGAAAAAAAATTATAAACAATTCAAACTCTTCACAAAGTTACACACTTTCCAATACTTCTTCCCACTTCTTTCCTTCTTTCCTTTTTCCCACACCTATCCAAACGCACCCATAAGAAAGATGGTTTTTACATAGATTTTTATTGCTAGACTTTTTTATTTATGTTGGACATTGATCTATTGCTAGATTTATTTTTTTTATTGCTAGATTCAATTGATGTACTAAATCTAGAATTTTTTTAGCAAGACACAATTGTCTATTAATATCTCCTTAAAAATGTAGCAATTTTTTTTTTGCTAGACTTTTCTAATCTTGTAATATCTAGTGTAGCAATTTAAAAAAGTCTAGCAATTTATTGTTGCTACATTAGATATTACAAGATTAGAAAAGTCTATCAAAAATAATTTGCTAGATTTTTAAGGAGCTATTGATAGAAAATTGAGTCTTGCTAAAAAAATTACTAGATTTAATGCATCAAATAAATCTAGCAATAGAACAATAATCAACATAAATAAAAAAAAGTCTAGCTATGAAATCTATATAAAGACCATCTTTTTTGTAGTGGTACTAATCAAAGTATCAAACGTCAATTATTGTAAAACTTTTAACATAACCCATTTATATATATATGGATGAATCTACTTTTGTTCTTAAAAATGCAACTACACAATCCCATTAATGAAAGCTTAAAAAATTGAAACAGTAAAAAAAAAGAAGGATATTTGGGCTGTGAGACCCGGAGCGACCCAGCCTACTAACAGTGTTGTGTACCTCATTTTTTAAATTGTCTTTCCTTGAGGCTTTATGCATAATCAGGTCATTTCGGTGGTGGTTTAGTGGTAAACGGATTAGGCCTAATAATCAATCATTCAAAATGCTTTACATTTGATATCTCACTTTAAGAAGTCGTCCTAACGAAATTGACATGATTGCTTTAGTTGTGCTCCATTACTTTCAATCAAATCAAAGGTGGGGGTTGAGTTTGATTTGAGTAGCAAGGGAAGAAAAGCAGAAATCTTAAAAAATGTCTTAATAATTTTGTCATCTTATTGTTGTTTGAAATAAATGTTTATGTCTTTCTAATGCATAAGAAAGAAAAAGATGTTAAAGTCGACATGCCAATTGGTATAGAATCTTTTCAAACATCTGATGATCAATAGCGTCTTATTTTCAGAAATTTGGTCGTGTATCTTTAAGGAACTACGGTCGGAACATGTAGCTGTGTGCCAAATTAGGCACCTGATGGAGTCGATAACAAAACCGTCTAAAAAAATCTTAAAAGACCTGAAACCAATTTAGAGACTGGTGAGGAAAACATCTTTTTGAATTTTAAAAGCCCAACATCGTGTCACTATATAGGAGCAGAAATTACGTGTGACATAGAATAAATATTTAGATATAAATATAGGTACACTAAGAAATATATATAAACAAACATAACTGATTCTTTGAAAGTAAAAATTTAGTACTGATGAAATCATTATAGACACCGTTTGGATGCGTTGAGAAGAAGGAAGGAAGAAGGAAGAAGGGAAGAAATAAATTATAAACAATCCAAATTCTTCTCAAAATTACACACTTTTCAATACTTCTTCCCACTTCTTCCCTTCTTCCCTTTTTCCCTTCTTCCCATGTACGTACCAAAATCTTGTTGGAGACTAAATTTTATATATTTTTGTTGAACTTTATTAAATTTTCGGTTTGTGAAAGAATCCAATAGTAATATAGTATTATTTATAAAATAAGAAAAAAAATCAGAGACAAACAAAAAACATTTCATTTTTTTTAAAGAAAACTGATTTGAAAAATGAAAATATGAACGATGCGTATTGAATTGGGCAGGAAGGAAAACAGGCTACTAAAATAAAAGGTCCGGATCCAAGCAGTGTACTGTTTATGCACCTAATAAACAGCAGGGATAAGTGGTGGTTGTCACAGTCGATCAAAATAATATTTGTCCACTTCTCCATTACTCGACTTTGGATGCTAATAAAGGCCCACAACTCAGCCAGATAAGAAACTACGATAAGGCCGGGCCCAAATAATTGGGAAATTTTTTATAAGCTGCTGTCTTAATTTTGTTCCCTCAATAAAATAGAACTAAACCTGCAAAACGACCGAAACAGTGACGAAACTACAGTGTTTCATTGACCGTTTTGTTTCGTTGACATAAACAGATTTTCAATTTCATTAATCATTTCCTCCGGACAAAACTATCGTAATTAACGAAATTTTCTTGATTTACACATGGACGAAATCATTTCATTGTTTCGTTAACCGTTTCATCCAACAAAAAAAATCGTTCTATTGTTTAGTTACTCGTTTCATCCGGATGAAATGAAACGAAAAACAGTTAAACGGGCTTCCGTTTTCATGCCTAAATAGAAACTTCTTTTGTGTACTCTGATAAGACAAGTGCATCTATTGTTTGGCATTTAGAAATGCATATTGTATGAAATACTGAATAAATTTCTAACTTTTTTGCTTGATATATAAACTTTTGAGGCAACAAAGAAAATAATTTGAGGCATGATAGACACCAGTGCATCGCACATGATGATGCCGATGGGATGAAGGTGTATGATAGGAGATTTGACAATGTGTCTTCCATCCTATTCAAAGTTTCAAACCATAGTACCGTGCCATACTGCCATTCATTAATCAACACCTACCGCTAGCAACTTTGTCTTTGTCTATTTGTTTATTAGATAGTAATCACTCGCACTCATTTGTTGTGCCACGTCCCACTCACTATTCTAAAAGGGTCACACACACAAACACAGACACACCTACACGGTTACACCTACACGTACCATCAAAAGTGCTCTCTTCTTTTTCTCTATTCTTTAGCCTAACAAATTAAAGTGAAGAGCACCAATTTAATAACTGGTCTGGATCCATCTATCACTCTATATCAGCAATCCAACTATGGATCATGTCTCACTCCAGAATCATCCTTTAGGATGACACCTCGCCTAACATATAAACCTTTAATTCTCCAATTACAGATTACATCGATATCAACCTTTTTGCTACTTTATTCATTCTGTTACATATTACAAAGTAACTTTTATCCCCGCGACAATTGTTATTCATATGTATAGTATATACCATTTAACCAATTTTCTTCACTGAATGCGAAGATAAATAATTCATAAACAAAAAGGGGGGAAAAGATGGTAATTAAAAACAAAAGTAAATGATGATAATCACATGATGGCACAAGGAGCATAGGAAGGCTCTTCAATTACGACCCGGTATCCGCAAGGATCGCAACATGGTTGTGCTGGTGGAGGGTTGGGATAAACCACGGGAGCTGGCGGGGGTTCCTCATAAGACTTGCCACAGGAGCAGCACCGGCAGCCACCATGTCCTCCATAGCACGGACAAGGAGCGTGGCAGCACACCGGGATGAAAGGAAATGGATATGGATATGGGTATGGAAACATATCTACCTTGGGTGGTGCAGGCGGTATTTCTACTGTCGGTGGAGGAGGTTCTTCTACCGTGGGTACAGGTGGTGGTTCTGGCGCTACAGGTTTTACCTCAGGTGGTGGGTCTGGTTTTGGCTCAGGTGGCGGGTCTGGTTTTGGTTCGGGCGGTGGATCCGGCTTTGGCTCTGGTTTTGGTTCGGGCGGTGGATCTGGCTTTGGCTCTGGTGGAGGTGGTGGCGGATCTGGTTTTGGCGGCAGAGGTGGCGGTGGTTCGACAATCTCATACTGCTTGATGATCTTGCATGCCTTGCAGCAGAGCTTTTTGGCCAGCCACTCAGGATCAAACGGTCCTTTGAGGATCACCTTATTCCCCTTTTCATCATAATCGACCGACTGAATATTCGCCCGGTCTGCATTTATTCAATTGCAGAAATTGTTCAGAATTTTAGTGCAAAGTTTTAAGCAATAAAACTTTGTACAAATCGAGAGAACAAAAATTTTGACTTACCTTGAAGTTTACTTATGACACGCCTGATCTTTCTGTTGCAACGTTCACATTCCAAATCCACCCACAAGATCAGGGTTTCTATCTATTTCAATCAGTTTTCAATGCATGAAGACAATTTAGCAAATCTTTAAACTATAAAGTTGAAAAGACTTGAAAAAAAAAATGCAGTTTACTCTCTTAATTTTTCAATAAGTGCAATAAATTAGCAAGTCTACATTCCAGTCCCCACAACCACAAGTTGGAAGCTTTTTTGTCCTTTACGGTAGCAATTTGTTTATTTCAATATCTATATACAATATTCCTCTAAAGAAGTTCAATTGTAAAGTAACCAGAGATGAAAAATTTTGTCTTCCTGTTTGGGGATTGTATCAAACCAATAATTTTTTTTAAGGTATATATCAAATCAAAAGTTGCATATCTGACAAAAAGAAAATTACCCTACTTCAAATAGACTTGAAAATATGAGGAGAACACTGAATTTCTTTTCCCAAATTATTCAAAATTGATATAAAATAAAATACGCACCTTGTCTGGCATTGCTGGATTGACAGAAGCTAGTAGAGCGGAGAAAGTGGTGGTCTGTTGAGGGAGGGAGCAATTGAGAGGGGAAGAAGGGATATCACATTCCTATCTGTTCTTATATGCTGTTGGATGGCGAAACTTCCGAAAGAGATAGCTTGTAAAATTGAGCAAATCCATAAAAAAGAAAAAAGAAAAAGGAATTACAGGATTTGACTCCACTACCGTATTACGGCGACACGTCTTGTTTAATACAAAACTAGTTTTAACGATAAGAAGATAACTTCTACCTATAAAATTATTTTCTGATTAAAGCTAAGATATAGATAAAAAAAAAACTTAGCATTTTATTTTGTTTTATGATAAATATATAAGAGTTGTCTTTTTTGTTACTGTTTTATCCTTCCATTAAAAAAATTATAGGTTTAACAAATAGATTAATAAAAGATAAGATTTTTTCTTGTGTGATAGTGATAATGAGAAATTGAGAATTATTATTTCCTGAACATTTTATTTCATTCTCACTGTCAAAATAAGTTTTTTCCCCTCAATGCTAAGTATATCACTCTCAAGGAAGTCCTTTATTTCGCAATCAAAATAGTGCCCAAATGATGCATTATTCTGGCCGTAGTTTAAAGTAGTGCTCATTAATATGTTGCATATAGAAGTCTATTTCTCGTCAAATTCAATTGTACCTCAAACTTTACAACCAAGCCGAAGTAAAATTAAGTCACAATTAATCTTTATAGGCTGCAAGTCTGCAATTAGTCCAAATCAAATTGGGCGCCCTAGTGACAAGTTTATTGTCATAAAATATGAAGTTTTCAATGATAAATTATTAAGTCACAATATTAATTGGCTGCAAGTCCTGCAATTAATTTAAATTATTTTTTTCTACTTTTGCCGAAGTTAACCAGATTAATCCTTCCAATTGAACTTATTTTAAAAATTGCATGACTAAATTGGTTGCATGAAAATTAAATATTAACTTTTGTGATGTTTACAAAGCTGTTAAAAGGACCAACTTCATTTTACAAGATCCAGGATTAACTTCATTTTTTAAAACAAAAAGAGGATTAAAAAGTGCAAATTAACTTCCTTGATATTATAATATAAATGATAATAAAGGACACTTCGCACTAAAAATCGCTAAATACTACCTAATAAATATTTAACTCCTGTGGAAAAGATTTATGTTGGTTACATATGCAAGGTTTTTCATATTTTTTTTATCATATAAACTAATTATATTCTTATTATAACTTTTCTTGAAATTGCAAATCCATTAAAATATTGTACCTCGTGTTAGGCGATTAAAAAACAGAATACTACTTTGACTACACCACTTTCAGATTCGATTCAATCATTTGTCAACAAATATTCTGATCCATACGTAGTTAATTTTCTGTTAGTTAAATACTGAAATAACTCAAATAAGATAGAAACATCGCTAACGAAGTAGGTCACCAATATCTTCAGCAAAATAATTGCAGCTGTTGTTTCCCTTGTCTGACCCATGCAGTGAGAAGTCATCTTTACGACTACCTCATTTCTAAAGAAATCATAGCTACCAACTTGAATTATTTATTTCATCGTGTCTCAATGCCCAAAAAACAGAAAAAAAAGGAACAAACACAAAAAGAGAAAACAACAAACAATTACAACAAACCTCAGCACAAAGCTGGATTCAGAAGACTTGTGCTGACAAAAAAATTATAATATCATATCATATAGTCCCGAGGAAAAAAAAAAGGAAGCTTATAAAGGACTCATAAGACACTTTTTTCAACTTTCAAGTGTTTTCTTTTGTTTTGGTGGATAAAAATGTACGTAGGAAGTGGTTATGAATTAATAAATGTGTTCCGGCCTTGTAGCATTCTGCGCCAACAAGTAATATTTATTAGGCACTAGTATTGAATTCTTTCTTAGCTTCAACGAGTAATGCCAATAATTAATCACTATCTTTGTGAAGGCGCCTAACTACAGTGGAGTAGGGAGGGCTGTCTTATTCAAGCTGACCTTATCATTTTGTCCTCCTCTAAATTGCATTCTCATTGCCATCTCATTTTGTTCTTCGATTATACACCAACTTGTCCAATTTTTTAGAGCCTTGTCGGAGTGGGAAAGAGGGCAGGTCCCAAAAACTAGATAGATTTTATCCATACTTAAAAATAAATGATAATACATTTTTAAATTAAATAAATTATGTTTGAATGCTGAATGTAGTAACGGAGTTTGAAATAACTTTGATAATTGATATATATGAAAGTAAAAAAAATTATATAAAATTAATTTGTTTACTGTCATTTATATCAATTTAATTCCTATGAGTTCTTTCAAATTAGGAGGGCTAAACTAGAAAATTTTTTTGTGGTGTACTATAAGTGCTTAGCTCTTGCATTTTGTCCAGCAATCTAACGATTGGAGCACTAGACTGAATTTTAAAACATCAAATATGGTAAAAATATCTAAAGTTAGTGTTTATAACTTTATACGCTTTCATACAACCAATGCCTTTTTGACACGCATTGAGATTTAATGCACAAATTGACAATTATAATTATTTTTTATGGTATCGGAAATATATCAAAATTTTTATTTTAATTTCGTAAGACCAAAATTTGAGGTTGAATATGCATGGTCTAAAAGGATGTACCACCTTCCAGCGTAAGAAAAGCATTAACAACGTTTAATCAAGAAAAGATGCACTATATACTAATAATATGAAGCGGGCGGAGGTGAAATTCATTTATTTGGTTTGAGTAATTTGAACAGGACTCTTCTTTGTCATGACAACTCAATTAATACAAATTCCCACTCCCATGTGTTTGTTATGACAATGAAACCTACCTGGTTGATAGAAACTTAGAAAGTGAAAGACCAATAATTATATTTATTTCATGATGATTGACATTATAAATTTATAACTCGTTCAAATAAAAATAAAGTGCATGTATTTTTTTTCTGTTTAGATTAGAAATTAAAGTTGGTGTAGTTCGAGAATTGATTAAACCACGTAGGATGTCCAATTAATTTCAACCGCCAAGTCATTTGATAAACGATCTATTAATTTAAAAAATTACATACAAATTTAACACACATATAAATCATAATAATCATAATTTTTATATAAATTTAATTAAAAAAAAAACTCTTGGAGTCTTATGATTATTAAATAAAATCTTTGTCGCTTTGTTCAAGTTCGTTCGCCCTCTTCAACGGCGACATATTTGTAGTCAACAAATTAAATGCGGATGTGCAAATTTGACAATCACTTGCTTGTAGCATTCTTTTTTGGACGCTCTGCATGTAAATGCACTGGATTTAATATTTTAATCTACACAAAACTGAATATAATCTATCAATAAAGTGCAATAGTATAAAATGGTTCCATAGTGTAGTGGTTAGCACTCCAGACTTTGAATCTGGCAACCTGGGTTCGAATCCCGGTGGGACTAGATTTTAGATCTATATATGTTTTTTTTTATTTTTTTTGCTCTACACTAGCTATGCTTTGTAATTTTCCTTTTATTATCAATGAAAACGTTTGGGGCCTGACCCCTTCTTTTATTCAAAATAATAATAATAAAGTGTAATACTGCGTACCATCCCTATTTCAATAAAGTTTAGATATATATATGTTTTTTTGCTCTATAGCCTGCTTTGTAATTTTCCTTTTATTATCAATGAAAACGTTTGGGGCCTGACCCCTTCTATATTTTAGATCTATATATTTTTTTAAAATTTTTTGCTCTATAGCCACTCGCTATGCTTTATAATTTTCCTTTTATTATCAATGAAAACGTTTGGGGCCTGACCCCTTCTTTTATTCAAATAATAATAATAATAATAATAGTAGTAGTAGTAGTAGTAGTAGTAGTAGTAGTAGTAGTAGTAGTAGTAGTAGTAGTAAAGTGCAATACTGCGTACCATCCCTATTTCAATAAAGTGCAATACTGGATACCATCCCTAACAGGTCGTTGATCTAACTCCATTTGGAATTCATGATCACTTGCCGTGAGAATTGGAAAAGTTTGTCGGATTGTTAATTTTGGCATAAATGAACCAATTTGTTAAGTTCGAAAATTGGACGGCTCTTTAGTCATACTCACACTTAAACTAAACCTATTATGTATGTATATATTACAGGTTTAATTACCATAAATCTTTATGTATTTTTTTCTATTTTCTTATATCAAATGAGTGGTATTTGAGAATATATTCTAAATAGATCTTTGTTAACATTTTGATTTCTTTTCCTGTGTTTAAGAGTGGATAGAATTAGATTAGATATTTGAGACTGGATGACCAAGATTGAAGAAAAGTGCTTACACCGCCAGCCTTTTTTCTAAAGTTTCTACCACCAAAACAGGCTAATTCGTTTGGTACACGAAAAGCAGGAGCTGCTTTATTTTCCAGAAGAAATGAACCGAACAATTAACTTCTGGAAAATGGTAAGGTCGCAAATTTCAACGGTATAAAAGAGTAGCGCTGGATCACCGACATGAAATACAAAACAGTTAAAAGTTTAAATTTGTGATGTCATAGAAAATCTTTATTTTTTATTGATGTTGTATAGTGAGATTTAAAGCACCGACCTTTCACTTGGAATTCCCAACAGTATTGAATAGGAAGGATGGAAATATGGAATGACCCATGTTAAATAAACAAATACCGAACTGGTCCCACTATATATCTCAATTAACCTTAACTAAATTAATATGGAATGTTCCATTGTTTTGGCTTAATTTATTAATTAATTTGCTTTGTAGTTTTATATATTACATGTTTAAAGTTTGAAGTATAAATATTATTATACGAGATCAAAATCAATATAAATAAGATTTTAAGTTTTATCCTCCACATTGTATAGCGCAGATGTGGTCACAGAAAATCCTTCTCAATGGAAGAAAGTTCGCTAATTCGAGGAAAAGAAAGAATGCGAAAGAAAAAGATAAAAGGCTTTGATCAATTGATTTCTCGTTGGATCTAATAATATAAAAATTTCGATCAAAATATCAAATCTATCCATCCTTATCAAAATATTTCTAATAAAATGAAATTCCGAAAAAGTGATTTTAATCAGGGCTGAAGATTGAGAATCCCACCCGAAACATCCAGAACGACTGTCAAAGAAACAAACAATGGGAAAAAAAAAAAATCAGAACTGAAGCTGCGAAAGATTTGCTATTGCAGAACTACCCATACACAGGCCTGGCAAACATGCCAAACGCACACGAAATAGGTCCATTTCGTTTTCGTTTCGTTTTAAAAACGGAACCAAAAGCACTGTTTCATTTCCGATATGTTTTTGAAACGACAGAGAAAATTAGTGCCACATTCCATTTAATTTCTGTTTTTAACTATAATTCCTTATTTCCGTATTCCATTTCGGTAAAACGGTATAATTATCTGTTTTATTTTTGTTTTGTTTTTTGAAACGATAGGAAAAATTAGTGTCACATTATGTTTTTTTTCTGAAAACAGAACGGCAGCACGTTTTTTTTATTCCGTTTTGACAGGCCTACGTACACAGCAAGTACTAAAATAAAAAAATTAGGCCCACTCGATGTTGAATCAACATTGGTGGACCAGAAATCAAGCATTGCAGAATTTAGTCAAGTTACAGAACCCAACATACATTACTTAGGCCTTAAAAAGCCCAAAAAAGCGAAGAAAAACTTAATGACTAGTTTGTATTGGGCGTAGGCTGTGTATGACCCAAAAAACCAAAAAATTAAAAAATAATATTAAATTAATATAATATATTAAAATTAATATCAATATACTAATATTTTTTAAAATAGTATCACAAGATGGAATCTGAAATTCCGAATGCAAGATCGGAATCCAAGATTCCGATCTTATTTTTATGCGGTTTGTTTTGGAGTTGACTGTCCGAGTTGACTGCTTGATCAACAGTTTATAGCCCCTAGGTGGTCTTGAATATTTCGTACATTCAAATGTGGTTTGTTTTGGAAGCATACGGATGCTTCAAAAAAGGTTCAACATCTTATACGTGACATGGATTGGACAGTTCATTTTTCAAATATGTTGCTTTGCAAAGTGAATTTGTTTTAAGTGGATTGATGTTATTTACCAGTTGTTTAAAATAGTTAATTAAGATACATTGCATTCAATAATGCTTCATGCATAGGGCTGTCAATATCGCTCCGTTTCGGACGTTTATGTTCCGTTCCATCCGAAACGGAGCGGAAACGGAGCGATATTTGTCTTTCGTTTCTCTGTGCGGAACAGAAACGGAAGCGAAACTGGTTTCGTTGGTGAGGACGGAACAGAAACGAAATTGGTCCATTCCGTTCCGTCGGCCCACGTTGTTCCGTGGCCCAATTGCATAATTTTAAAATTATGGATTGTAGAAGAGGGAGAGGCGGAGAAACAGAGGAATAACCTCATCTCTCTAGATCGTTCTCGCCGCCTCTCTACCCAGTTCCCACACTCGAAGCCCCTCTCGCCAACCCCTCCTCCTCCTTCTCCTATCGCCGACCCCTCCTCCTCCTCCTCCTTTCGCCGCAACTCAAGAGAAGCCCCTCTCGCCAACCCCTCCTCCTCCTCCTCCTATTGGCGCAACCCAAGAGAAGACCCTCTCGCCAACCCCCTGCTCCTCCTCTTCTCGCCGTGAACCCAAAGAAAAACCCTTTCACCAACCTCAACCTCCTCTTCGTCCTCTCGCCAACCCAGAGAAACCCCTCTCCACCGTATCACTTACCTCAACCTCCTCTTCCTCTCCTCCACCCCTTTCTCAGCCTAACGCCACCTTTGACCTCCCCTTGTCTTTGGCCCCACCTCCCTCCACTCCTCTCCATCTCCTCATCTCCATTACCCACCTGCCCACCTCCTCTTCCTCTCTCTTCACCACACGCCTCCTTTCCAGTCGAGTCTCCCCTCTCTCTTCCAAGATGAGCACGCCATGGCCGAGTCATCAAGCACAACCTCGCCGTCTCTTCCCCTTCGATTTCGACCATGTGGTCTCCCTATTTCTTGATCAGTCGGAGTTCGAGGTGAAGGAGTCAACGAGTATCCAGCGTGTGGCCCACATCTTTGCAGTACTGGTACAGGATCAGGCCTAGCAGTGGTTCTGGCGATACTGGTACAGGATTAGGGCTACTGGTACCAGTACCGGATTTTCTAACTGATAAGCTCAGTTTTAGTAGAGATTAACAACGTGAGAGAGTTTAGAGATGAGAATGAGTGGAAAATGAACTTTATTGATTATTTTGGGGATTACAATCCATTTACAATCTGTCTAATATAGGCGCTTCTCTCTACAAAAATGCCAACCCCCCATACAGTGATCTACCCCTTCTATATATAGCCCCACATTTCATAACAGAAAGCTGACGTCACCCGACAGCGGTTAGACAACTTGACCCTAGATTCCCCCGAGTTATGTTCGGCCAGACATTCCGCTTCAGTCCGTTGAAGCTTGTCCCCCCGATTTCCTCTAAGAGCTCTGCTTGAGTTATCTTTTCCCGCTCGTTTCCACTATAATGGGCCTCCTTTTAATTTACTTGTTATCTGGGCCGAGATGTGCTACGCCGGCCCTATCATAAGCCCTTGAACTTAGGATGAGTATTCATCGTAAGTTAAATATCTAAGTTTGGAACACGAACATGTTGGAACATGAGTCCGAAATGTGGGCATTTCGAGATGACAAGCGACTTGAAGGAGCCCTTGAGTCCGAAATGTGGGCATTTCGGGATGAAAGGCGACTTGGAGGAGCCCTTGAGTCCGAAACACATGGACATTTCGGGATGACAGGCGACTCGTAGGAGCCCTTGAGTCCTAACACATGGACATTTCGGGATGACAGGCGACTTGGAGGAGCCCTTGAGTCCGAAATGTGGGCATTTCGGGATGAGAGGCGACTTGGAGGAGCCCTTGAGTCCGAAATATGGGCATTTCGGGATGAGAGGCGACTTGGAGGAGCCCTTGAGTCCGAAACACATGGACATTTCGGAATGACAGGCGACTTGGAGGAGCCCTTGAGTCCGAAATATGGGCATTTCGGGATGAGAGGCGACTTGGAGGAGCCCTTGAGTCCGAAACACATGGACATTTCGGGAAGACAGGCGACTAGTAGGAGCCCTTGAGTCCGAAACACATGGACATTTCGGAATGACAGGCGACTTGGAGGAGCCCTTGAGTCCGAAATATGGGCATTTCGGGATGAGAGGCGACTTGGAGGAGCCCTTGAGTCCGAAACACATGGACATTTCGGGAAGACAGGCGACTAGTAGGAGCCCTTGAGTCCGAAATATGGGCATTTCGGGATGAGAGGCGACTAGTAGGAGCCCTTGAGTCCTAACACATGGACATGTCGGGAAGAAAAGCTTCTAGAGAGTTCTTGAGGCGGTGTCCTGTCTAGCTGTCCTTTGACGAACGCCTCGAATTCGACGCTGGTTTTTACTTTTGCCTTGGAGAGCGTGAAAAGACCTTTCCCACCCATTTATGTCTGTCGCTTAGTCTTCTTCCCCATTTATGTCTGTCGCTTGGTCTTCTTCCCTTCACTTATATCTTTTCCTCTTTCCCCTTTTCGTCTCTCCTTCAGACCCCTTTCTTCCTTCTCTTCTTCCCTTCTCCGGCGCTCTTTCTGGTGACTTCTCTTCTTCCCTTTCTCCGGCAGGCCCTGTCCTCTTCCACCAGACTCCGTTCTCAGGTATCTCCTCTTACTCATTTCATTTTTTCTATTATTCTTCATTCTTAGGTATATCATGGAATTGTTCTTGGGTGTATCATGGAATTGTTCTTCATTCGAAATTGGTATCTGGTATGGTAATTATGTTCACATATCTTCTTGTTCATGCCTTTAATAGTTAGCATTTCTTTTCTGTCCTTACTGTTCTTCGCTCGGTTTCCTTAGGCATGGTCCATACCTTTTACCATTTGAACTAGTAGGAATGGCGTTAATATAATCTCAATCATCTATTTGTTCCATGATGATCCTGACTATTATCACCAAACCCTGCTTTATCTGCATCCGCAATTATTTCCTTGATGCTGTATGCTATTCTTAGGTATTGTACTTATGAGTTTGATATGTTCTGTTTCCAGCTTCTATGGCCTCTAGTAGCTCTAACCATCCGACACACTCTTCGGATCGTCCCGAAGGATCCTCAAACCAGGAACAACAAATCATAATCGTTCCTCCTGCTCCGATCAGCCTCGGAACCGGAGTTTCTTCTCCGACTGGTGATCTTGAAAAGGGGGGTCGAACGGCCCCAAAAAAGGAGGTTCATCGCCGTTCTTCTCGTCCCCTTGATGCAGTGTTCAAGAAGACTCCGACTTTCCAATCTCTACCATGGGGCGAGAAATCCCTGTATGCTTTTTCTTGTCAGATAGGTTTCACTGAAAAAGACGCAGTAGTGGCTGCTGGTCCTGATGATCGTCCGTATGATGAGGAGAAAGGTGCTGTTATCTTCGGACCAGCAGCAAAATGCGGCTTTAGAGTTCCATATTCTCAATTCGTCTCCGACATTCTTTCCCTACTCGAAATTGCCCCAGGCCAGCTTCACCCAAATGCTTGGTGCATAATCAGATCCTTTGAGCAAGTCGTAACTCTTTTTTCCATCGCATTGGGAATGGAGGGGGTGATTGCCTCTGTAAGGATGTTCGGTTACTATTTCGGATTCTCCAAAGCTGGAGATCTTTGTACTGTTCGCAACAAAGCGAATATGATCTTATTCGGGGAGAAGAATAAAAAACTGGATAATTGAGAGAGTCGATTCTGTTACCTCCGACAACCCTACCTGGATGCTTTCGGCATTACCAAGAAATGGAATAAAGATCCAGATAGTTTTATTGGGGTTACTGTAGATCCACCTACTATTGAAGAGTATGCCTTTCTCCTCAAGTTGGATGCCCTTATTAAGGAGAAAGGTCCTCTCCGCTTGGTTTTCAATGGTTCTTCGATAGTGGAGGAATCTCCTCTTCATATGGAGGACGACTCCCAGATACCTTCGCAAGCTCCTCCTGCAAAACCTCTGAAAAGGAGCGCTGGTGCTACTGCTGCTTCTGAACGCCGCCAGAAAAAAGCTCGACAAAATGTCGGGACTTCCAAGGCTGTAAAACTTAACACCATCGGGAAGGGAATACCCGAAATAACTACAGGTGCTTCTATGAAAGGAAAGAACTTGGCTTCTCAATCAAAATTTCCTGAGGTCGCACCTCATTCCGACTTGGGTCAGCAAATTGACCTTGTTTCTGATGACGAGGAACTCTTCATAGTGCCACCTCGAGTTCCGAGGTCTCATCCCCTGAAGACTGGGATTTCTGTCAATCCCGTTCCGAAATCCCTGTCTCTTGCTTCTCTCCCTGTTCCTGAAGGTTCGGAGCGTGCATGTCCTCCGACCCCTGCTCGGTCATTTGTCCAGGAAGATGAAGATTTGATGCACACCGCTTCTACCCCTCTGCAAGTTTTCCCAGATATCCCCCTCCTTGGTGCTGATGTGGAGAATGCTACCACCATTTTACATTCAGCTTCTCCCTCTTCTTCTCGACTGTCTAGCTGTCTGACAGAGCTTCGGGACATTTTCTCTGCTCAGGAAGCTCGTATTGCTCATTTACAATCTGAACTGGCCCGGAAGGAAACTCAGGTACAAACTTTACATGTCGAACACGAACAGCAATTTAAGGATTGGCACAGTATGACTCGCAACTATGTTGATGCTAACAAGTTTATTGTGATACTCGCTCAGAGTTTGATGACGGAGAATACTGAACAAGCTCGGAAATTGGAAGATTTCGAATTGTTGCGACATCTTTTGCTCCTTAAGTTGGACTCAGCTTTACGGCAAAAAGGTCAGGCGGCAAGTCAATTGGTTTCGGCTCAGAAGGCGTTGAAAGAGGAAAAACTCAAGAGGGAAAAGGCCGAATCCATTTCGGAAATTCTCCGAGAAGAAGTGACGAAGTTGTCAGTGGAGAATTCTCTTCTTACTAGTGCTGCCGTCTTGTCTGAAGATGATAAAGGCAAGATTTTTGATGAGCAACTTCCCAACTTTCTTCGTTCTCGGGCGTTCAAGCGAGCAGCTGGTATGCAAAGTGCGCCTATCTTAAGGGCTGCTCTACTCCGAGTTTGTCGTGGTCTTCAATGGTCTTATCCCTTCACTGACCAAGAATTCGGACTTCTTGCTGATGATGAGATTCCAAGTCTTCCTGCAGTACCCGAGTGTACTTGGCGTCGTTCCGATGATCGACTTCTGGGACCTGATGGTGAAGTGTTGTCGGGTAAGATTGACATTCTCGGAGAGATGGTGGCTCCCCAATACCCTTGGCCTGAAGAGCAGGTAGCTTGGCCAGAAGATATCTCCAAGCCCATTGAGGATGAAGGTGGTTCGGGATCCGACTAGGATAGTTTAAGTGGTTTTCTTTTTATTTTGGAACTAGTATGTAATTTTATATTATATTTTGGTCTGAGGTAGTGAATCGAGTTCTTTTGATGTGGAGCTATTCGAACTTGAATGAAAATCGTAACTTTTATTATAATTGTCTGTTCCCTCTCCTTTTTTTTTTTTTTTTTTTTTTTTAAGCGAGATGTCTATAACAAGTATATTAACTTTATTATCTCCGACATGAATTGCGATTTTGGATATATAAGTATGTTAGTTCCGAAATATACTCTCAAGGACAGAGTATATTGATTTCGAGAGAGATTTTCCTAGGACTATCCCTTTAAAAATACATTAACTCCAGAATATATTTTCCTGGAAAATAAAAAGTACATTAATTCCGAGATATATTCTCAAGGAAAATAAAAAATATGTTAACTCCGAGATACATTCTCAAGGAAAATAAAAGGTACATTAATTCCGAGATACATTCTCAAGGAAAATAAAAGGTACATTAATTCCGAGATACATTCTCAAGGAAAATAAAAGGTACATTAATTCCGAGATACATTCTCAAGGAAAACATTTTCTAACTATTGCTTAACTGCACCGAGGATAATTCTTCTTGATTCTCTTTCTGTATATATTCGCGGACAATCCTCAGAAAGAAGTGATTTGGGTCATCTAACACTAACAACCCCGGGCTAGTTAATAAATCTTCCCAGCCTTAGAAGATTTTCTCCTAAGGCTGGGGAGACTTCCATCACCCGAAACAAACTCGATCCAATGAATTCGAAACGACTGAGATAACAAAGCCGCTCCTGAATTCACTAGATCCAGGTGTTTCGGGGATGTTCGGAACCGAAGATTGGTGTATGTCTGATGCGAGTATTTTACTTTACATCAGCTATCCACCTAAATCTCCGATTCCTTCTCAGCTATCCTCCTAAATTTTCTTTTATTTTAGTGGGACATATTTTATTTTTCTTTTTCTTTCTTTTTGCCATTGCTGATTTCAAGCTTGGTGAACGTGTTCTGGTGCATCTCCTTTGGGGAAGACGATGGGTTCTATTTATAACTTTTTATCAGCTAACTGCCAACTAACTGTATTAAATGTCAGCATTTATTGTCAGATTTGCCCAGTTTTGTCTTTATTTCCAAGTACAAACAAAGTACAATTATTTGTCGGCTTTTCCCGACTTTCTTTTTTCGTGCGCTTACTCCGAGAATTCTCTCGAGGAGGGTCACGACTTTATTTTTTCATGCGCTTACTCCGAGAATTCTCTCGAGGAGGGTCACGACTTTATTTTTTCATGCGCTTACTCCGAGAATTCTCTCGAGGAGGGTCACGACTTTATTTTTTCCTGCGCTTACTCCGAGAATTCTCTCGAGGAGGGTCACGACTTTATTTTTTCCTGCGCTTACTCCGAGAATTCTCTCGAGGAGGGTCACGACTTTATTTTTTCATGCGCTTACTCCGAGAATTCTCTCGAGGAGGGTCACGACTTTATTTTTTCCTGCGCTTACTCCGAGAATTCTCTCGAGGAGGGTCACGACTTTATTTTTTCATGCGCTTACTCCGAGAATTCTCTCTAGGAGGGTCACGACTTTATTTTTTCCTGTGCTTACTCCGAGAATTCTCTCGAGGAGGGTCACGACTTTATTTTTTCATGCGCTTACTCCGAGAATTCTCTCGAGGAGGGTCACGACTTTATTTTTTCATGCGCTTACTCCGAGAATTCTCTCGAGGAGGGTCACGACTTTATTTTTTCATGCGCTTACTCCGAGAATTCTCTCGAGGAGGGTCACGACTTTATTTTTTCATGCGCTTACTCCGAGAATTCTCTCGAGGAGGGTCACGACTTTATTTTTTCCTGCGCTTACTCCGAGAATTCTCTCGAGGAGGGTCACGACTTTATTTTTTCATGCGCTTACTCCGAGAATTCTCTCGAGGAGGGTCACGACTTTATTTTTTCATGCGCTTACTCCGAGAATTCTCTCGAGGAGGGTCACGACTTTATTTTTTCCTGCGCTTACTCCGAGAATTCTCTCGAGGAGGGTCACGACTTTATTTTTTCATGCGCTTACTCCGAGAATTCTCTCGAGGAGGGTCACGACTTTATTTTTTCATGCGCTTACTCCGAGAATTCTCTCGAGGAGGGTCACGACTTTATTTTTTCCTGCGCTTACTCCGAGAATTCTCTCGAGGAGGGTCACGACTTTATTTTTTCATGCGCTTACTCCGAGAATTCTCTCGAGGAGGGTCACGACTTTATTTTTTCATGCGCTTACTCCGAGAATTCTCTCGAGGAGGGTCACGACTTTTTTTTTTTTTCATTCAAGAATGCGAAGATCAGATAAAAAGCAAACTCTTCATTTATAAATGAAAATTATATCGAGATACAAGGGCCTTAATACCCCAACTAAGAACAAAGAAGACCCAACTACGATATTGGTCTGGTTCTTGTTTTACTCCTTACCACAAAAAACGAAAACCTAAAAATAAACTCGGGCACGAAGAGACCGACTACGGTATTGGTCTGGTTCAAAAAACGTAAATATAAAACAACTCGGACACGAAGAGACCGGCTACGATATTGGTCGACTTCTATCCCCTCTAAACATAAAACTTTCTGAGATGGACACGAAGAGACCGGCCCCACTGAGCTGGATGGCCCCAAGGGAAATAGGTGGATGGAGCCTCTGGTCTAGGGAAACCATAAGTATTTTGGGGAGGATACCAGTCTATCATGTGGGCTTGTGGTATTGTGTGTTGAACATATCCCGTGGGATGCCATTGGAACATATGTGGAGGTTGTCCGACATTGTACACTTGTGGTGTTCCCGCTCTCCATGCTACGCTTTGGCGAGGATCAGCGACATATCCGTAACCTTGAGGAGGTTGTGTTACGCTTGGCATCTGTCGCGGATCCTGGGTCTCCGGTCTTGGTGGATTGAACTGAACTGTTGGAGTTGGAGTAACAGATGTGAAAGGCTGCTTGCAGTGTTTGCTCTACAAGGTTTGTGAGATCTGCTTGAGAGAGAGAGCGTTGGTTCTCTGAATTGGTGGTGCTTCTCTGTTTTGCTGTAGATGTTTCGGGTCTTTCCAATCTTGGCTCTTCGCGAGGTTGTTGAATAGCTTGCAAAATCGGGTGCAGTACAACTGGTGCTGTTCTCGCTGACTCTTCGCGAGATTGTACAGCTTGCAAGATCGGGTGTATCACAACTGGCATTGCTCTTGTCGATCCCAGATCTAATGGTGTATCGTTGTCTGGCTGTTCGGGGTTGACTGGTCGTGTAGTTGAATCGCCGACCACTGTTTGTGCTTTTGAAGTTTCAGCGTTTTGCCTGTTTTGAATCTCAGCATTCATCAGATCTGGTTGTGATGGATGAACTGCATCGCCTGGTGCCTGAGGTGTGGAGAGCTCGATCTGCGTTTGAGATTCAGATCTAGCTCCCGGAAGAACGCAATGTTTCTCCTTGTTTAGCTTATCAGTAGCAAACTCCAGATCCAATCGCCTGGGTTGAATCGCACTCCTATTCTCCTCTATTTCTCAGGATACCAAATGCAACTTTGAATTGCCAATGGTCGAATTCAGGTGGGCGCCAGTTGATAAGCTCAGTTTTAGTAGAGATTAACAACGTGAGAGAGTTTAGAGATGAGAATGAGTGGAAAATGAACTTTATTGATTATTTTGGGGATTACAATCCATTTACAATCTGTCTAATATAGGCGCTTCTCTCTACAAAAATGCCAACCCCCCATACAGTGATCTACCCCTTCTATATATAGCCCCACATTTCATAACAGAAAGCTGACGTCACCCGACAGCGGTTAGACAACTTGACCCTAGATTCCCCCGAGTTATGTTCGGCCAGACATTCCGCTTCAGTCCGTTGAAGCTTGTCCCCCCGATTTCCTCTAAGAGCTCTGCTTGAGTTATCTTTTCCCGCTCGTTTCCACTATAATGGGCCTCCTTTTAATTTACTTGTTATCTGGGCCGAGATGTGCTACGCCGGCCCTATCACTAACTTTTTGGATTTTTTGGTTTTTTGTTTTATTTTTATGGCTTTGTTGTAACATTTCTAGTGTTAGAATGGAATGGTTATACTGATATTTGATTGCTAATTGCTGTCAGTATGTAATTTGTCTCAATTTTATGCTGATCTTTCATCTTTGATTGCTAATTTCTTTTTCAGTTTTGTTTCTGGTAATATTTGATTGCTAATTGCTTTTTCAGTTTTTTAGATGTTTTCAGTTTTGTTTCTGGTAATATTTCATTGCTAATTGCTTTTTCAGTTTTGTTTCTGGTAATAGGTTTTGATTCCGTTTTTTAGATGTTTTCATTAGTTTTATGGTTATTGCTTTTTCAATTTTTTAAAAATTAACGTTTTTAACGTTTGTTCCGTTTAATATTGCGGAACATTAAACGTAAAAAATTTTGGTTACGTTCTAATAATGAAACATAAGCGGAAATTAATATTTTTACGTTCATCAGAACGGAACGTACACGGAAGTTACTATTTCCGTGTACGTTCTGCACGTTTGACAGCCCAGCCCTATTCATGCATGCAGCTACTATTTTAAGAGGAGTCTCATGTTAAACATTTGATTCTCGGGTGACAGCTGGTCTCCAGATTATCCAAAATATGAATATCAAAACTTTGTACTGCAGCTACATGCCTACATGGGAAGATCTTACATGATTTAGTCATTTATATATTTACGAAAGAAATATGACACTTCATACTAGTGTTCTCCAATCGTGTGTGTCGTGTCAAACACGATCGTGTTAGAGTCTCGTGTCGTGTCGTGTTGATACGAACTACTTTTTTAATCGTATCGTGCTTAGTGGAGAGAAAAGGCAACACAACACGCATTCTGACATGACACGACTGACACGATCGTGTCGTGTCGTGTTGACACGTCGTGTTAGTCGTATCATATTATTTATTATTTATTAAATTTAAAAATTATTAAAAAATTAAAAGTTATTAAACATAATAATTTATTATTTAATTAAGTTTAAACTTTTTATTATTATTTTTTATAAAAAATAATAATTAGATTATAACACTATTATAATTTAAATGATGATAAATTATATGATATAGTATTATAAATTGAAATTAAATTATTAATTTTGCTTAAATAATCAAGATTAATAATTAAATTTGTGTCGAGGTGTCGTGTTAATTCGTGTTCGTGTCGTGTTGAATCGTGTCAAACTTTCTATTGTCCCAACACGACACGATAACACGATCGTGTCGTGCCAATTTTGTATTCCTGTCGTGTCGTGTCGTGCCAACACGCACATCGTGTCGTGATAACACGATCGTGTCGTGTCATTTTGGAGAACACTACTTCAGACCATATTTTGCATTAAAAACTTTAATTCAATTTAGGATAAATTAAATATTTGTTTTGGTATTGAAACATATGGGAAAATATCGAATTAAGTTACAGTTTAAGTTAATTAGATCAATTCCATTAATAATGTTGAAATAAATGAATCTATAAGTTTCTATAAGTATTATTAATCTAATGCAACAATAAGACTTAAACGAAATAAAAAATTTGTAATTTATATAGTATTTATATTAGTCTATATGATTATAGAAAATGAAAGCTCGAATTATAATTAAAATTATAATTAGATTAATTAAAATCCTAATAGGAATAATTAGAATTTCAACTCTATGTGAGTTGCAGCATCCAAGTCTACATAGCTCATGCCACAGAAGATCCGGAGGGACAAAATTTAAGTCCCAAAAATTATCTCCGACCTTCATCCATATTATTTTTCATAGTATAAAAATAAGATCGGAATCCTGGATTCCGATCTTGCGTTCGGAATCACAGATTCCAATCTTGTGATACTATTAAAAAAATTATTATTATATTGATATTATCTTTAATATATTATATTAATTTAATATTATTTTTTAATTTTTCGGCCCAAAAAAAGTGCACTTAGGTGTCTTGCAATTGCTTCATTCGCCAAATAATATCTGTAGAATTAGGGTCCGGCTCCTCCCCGATTTAAAGTTAATGGGTTTTCAATAAACAGGTTCAGATCAGATTATTCCTTAATTGAAATTGAACAACTATTATTATATATCAAAATGTAGCAAACGCCGAGAAAATGACTGATTGCGGATAGGGACTGACAAGGGCCCCAAGAGTTTGGTCTGAAGTCTTTTCGAGCAGCAAGTTGTAATACTTATTTTCCCACGGAATTGAGAAAACCTAGGGAAATGATCCATCTCTTGTGATGTTGGCATGTAGCTTGATATGATTGAACTCCTAGATTAGATACTGTTAGGAAATCGCTCAATTTTAATTTTGTGACTAATTATTAACTAATTAATCCAATTAAAACACAAAGAGCAAGAGGATCTAGTACATAGCCATTTCGACACAAAGAGAAAGGGGTGGATGATTGTACCTCCCGCGAAATTGTATTCGCGGGGCTCGACCAAAGCATGGGAATCGATGGCGTGCCTTCTCCACCGTCTCCACCACGTCTAGTAGCCGCCCTCGAGTCCACCAAGGAGGATTAATCACGTTCTACAAGGTACGTGCTAGCATACCCAAAGAACAAGTTTAATCCCTATGGTTTTCTCTCTTGCATCAATCAACAACCTTGATTTAGTGGAGAGAAAATAGCTCAACACATGAGCAAAAGAGAGAAGGAGAGGGTGAAAGTGGCGGCCTCCATGGGAGGAATGAGAGGAGAGAAAAAAACTAGGTGGAGGCTCTCATAAGTGGTCCTTATATAGAGCACAAAACCTAATTGACCTCTTGCATAATTACAACTATGCCATCCCACCTACCACCATAATGGGCAGCCACGAAATGGGCCTTTATGGGCCATTTAACCCCTTCATTTGGACCATTAATTCATATAATTAAGGTCCTTCAACTTTGCTCTTTAATTGGGCTATATATTTGCTATTTAAATAACGGCCCAATTAATCAATATAACCATTTATATTGATAAGTGTTGAACTAAATTAATTATTAACTCATTAATAATTATTTTAGGATTAGTTAATGCACTAATTTATTTCTATATGATCCATTGACTTAATTAATTATAACGGTTCGCAACGGTATATAATTAATTAATCAATCTTATCATATTTCCACAGAACCTACTGCTGTGAATAAATAAATAATGCACTGTGTGATTAATGTCCTATTTGTGTGACCCTTTGAGGATTTATGCTATGTTGGCCATGGAATTAAATCGTTATTTAATTCCAATAATCATAAGCGGTATCTAGCAACACGTTATGACTCCCAATTCGCATAAATAGTGTACTGCTACAATATTTCAATCCTGCATAAGAGAATAAATATGTTTCTCTATTTTGATTCTTATGTCACACGATATCATCGTATAATCCAAGATAGGAATGTGTCATTCTTGCAGATTATACGTTTCTTGATCTAGAGTTGATCGCTTAGTTGCGCGCATACGATCCAACTCCATCAAGGGGCCCAAACAGATATCGTCACTCACTAAGTGAATTAATGAGGGACATACGGTTTTCTTGATGATTAGCTTTTCCCCGCACAATTCAAGAGATCATAAATAAAGTCCGTATAGCAGCCCTTATCGGGAATCAACGGTAGACAATATTTATTGAACCTATCCTCATGTGGAAAAGATAAACATCTCAAACTTAGAACCAAAATCATAACGAAATAAACAATGACACTTAACACAATCCATATGTTTATTTCATTGGGTCAAGTCCTGTACTATGTTCCATAACATATACATATGCAATTAAGTTGGTAACTCTTTACCTATGATTAGTAGAACTTAATCATCACTTAAACTTGCATACTAATCTTATATGATAATTAATGTTCCTTTGTTAATTATCAAGATTATGGACCGTTTAGATTTATTATTGTCATTCTAAAGAATGATCCACAGAGATCTACAATTCAGATCCTCAACCTGAATAATCTATCAATAATAAACCTAGGAACAGATGATAATATATCATCCATAACATAAACTAATAATTAAGTCATTAAATTATTGACTTCTAGGACATAACTCTAACAGATACTAACGTGTTAGTACTAGATTCCTCTCCAATTGCGCATAATGTTATTAAACAGTCCATCAAATCAGATTATATTACCTAAGTGGGGAAATTAAAAAAAAAAACTGTCCATCAAATCAGATTATATTATATACTCTATGTGCTTGAAGAAAAATTTTAAAATATGATAATGATCATTATAAAGGTGCGCTAACTTATCTGCTTTTTGTTATTTCTCTGCTGCACTTCAATTGTTCATTATGCTATAATAATATTGATCATACAATCTGTTTTTTTTTAATATATATTTGTAAAGTCTCTTTGAAGTCCTTTAAACCACCAATATCAATATGATTTGTACTTTTATTAATTAAAATTTGTCCAGACATTTAAGCTTAGTTAAAAATTTAGAAGTTTGTCATTGTTTTAGACGTGAAAATCTATGATACTAGAAAGCTCTACTGATTTTATTTTTCTTTTCATTTCGATGTAAGTGCTTCTTTTCAAGAATCAATCAATAGTATAGGAAGAACTTGTGCACCAAGCAGGTTTGTCAAACGTGTGAAACGGAGACGGAACAGGCCGTTTCGTTTGCCGTTCCGTTTCTGTGACGGTACATGCCGAAATTTCCGTTAGTCGTTCCGTTTCGACGGAACGTAACGGAACGTCGAAATTTGAACTGTATTACACTGGAACGTATCAGTAAATCCATTCCGTTTAACTGTTCCGTTTTTCAAACGAAATAAATTTCTATTTCGTTAGCTGTTCCGTTTTGACGGAACGAAACGGAACACGTCGAAACGGTATATCATTGACAGGTATAGCACCAAGAATACTTTTTTGACAATGAGGTCAACACTAAAAAAAGTTGTACAACATGTTACTACCAGCTGAAAAATGGTGTAGACAGTCCGATCAAAATCACAACCAGAAAAAGGACAACAGCTATTGTGGATTGCAGTGTGGTCTGACTTTAAAAAAGGAAATTACATGATGCCATTCTTAAAAATGCAACCAACATGGAAGGAAACATAATTCAGAAAGTTGATTAAAGAAAACATAGAAGCAACACGGAAGGTCACATAACTAAGAAAGTAGAAGATTGTTCAAAAGGTTGTAGAGACGCAGAGTGCAGAGAAGCGAGTGCTTATTTTATTATTTTCTGCATAACGGAATACTGCAAAGAGCCGAAATTATTTTATATAAGAATTTAGACACAAAAAATTTTAATAGAAAGAATTATTTAAATTTTTTTTAATAAGAAGAAAGTTCCTATCCGGTTTATAACCGCGTAGAATATCTCTTCTTTTTACCCATTTTTAAAACGCGTTCCAAGACTTCCAACGCGTTTTATGAACGCGCAAGAAGGAAAATAAATCGTCAGACCTTCCTACCCGTTTATAAAACGGGTTAGAAGATTTTGAACGCAGTTTATAAACGCGTTGCATGTCCCTGCATGAGGGCTTTTCATTTTGTACACTGTTCGCCGAAATTGTTGAATTATTAAAAAAATATTTTACAACAAGGTCCCTGCATGTTTTATATTTACAAAATTTTCAAAATTTTATTTCCAATTAAAGGTGTATTAAATAGATATAATAAATATATTACACATATTTTATATGCATTTAATTGCACATATTTTTTTTTTGAACATGTGTATAATGTTATTTTGTTTGAATAATAATTTTATCCTTTAGTAAATAAAAAAATTGGAGAGACTGCAATGCAAAATATAAGTTTGTAAAAATAAATAGTAAAAATACAGGATCATCGGCGAATAGTGTACAAATAATATAATTGAGATTTTTTCGTGTATACAACATTACAGCTCAATGCGGAAGCGGAATGCACTGAGGTAATAAGCTGCATATTTTCATTTTTATATTACATTGCTAACTATTTCTTCTTTCCTAAGTCTTAGGGTCCCTGTAAGTCGGTGTGCAACTGTATTATATTTTAATAAAGCACGAAAGTTAGATAATCTGCGTTTATTAATAATAAAATATTAAATTTGCATCATTGCTTACTTCTATTCGAAATTCTCAACAAATTTATTTTGACATTATAGAATTATATTATATTTTTCCTTCAATATTTTAGTAGGAAAAAAAAGCATACCCGTGTCAAAAATTGTATTAAAATATTAAACTGTCTGGTGCGGATTTCAAGAGCCCAGAAATAGATAAATAGAGAGAAAACAGTAAACAATTGCAAAGACCATAATTTCCGCTAGAATTGCGGCAAATTTTATATTTATTTTCTTTGCTTTGAAATTGCATGTAGTTTGTTCATACATTTACCTTTTACATAAAGGTGTTACAAATAATAGTAAAGATGCAGGGTTATCGGCGAAAAAATCTCAATTATATTATTTGTACACTATTCGCCGATGACTCGATATTTTTACTATTTATTTCTACAAACTTATATTTTGCATTGTAGTCTCTCCAATTTTTTTATTTACTAAAAGATAAAATAATTATTCAAATAAAATATAATTATACACATGTTCAAAAAAAAATATGTGCAATTAAATGCATATAAAATATGTGTAATATATTTATTATATCTATTTAATACACCTTTAATTGGAAATAAAATTTTGAAAATTTTGTAAATATGAAACATGCAGGGACCTTGTTGTAAAATATTTTTTTTAATAATTCAACAATTTCGGCTAATAGTGTACAAAATGAAAAGCCCTCATGCAGGGACATGCGGCGCGTTTATAAACTGCGTTCAAAATCTTCTAACTCGTTTTATAAACGGGTAGGAAGGTCTGACGATTTATTCTCCTTCTTACGCGTTCATAAAACGTGTTGGAAGTCTTGGAACGCGTTTTATAAATGGGTAAAAAGGAGAGATATTCTACGCGGTTATAAACCGGGTAGGAACTTTCTTCTTATTAAAAAAAAATTAAATAATTCTTTTTATTAAATTTTTTTGTGTCTAAATTCTTATATAAAATAATTTCGGTGCAAAGAGTGTAGGCCTTTATAAAATTTAAACCCCATACAATACTACATTTTTTTTTTAAAAAAAAAAAAGAAAAAAGAAAAAAGAAATAGCCGTTGGATTGAAGTTGGGTGCGTGAATATGACCCAATTAAACGACTCTGAAGAAAAAAAAAAGGCTCCAGTACTGTTATGAATTTCAACCAACAATTAGAGCCGAATCTGGATTGTATATGTATAGAGTCAATGTTTATGATATGATTTAATGGTATTCAATCAGCTACAACGCTACGTCCTTTCCAACTGCTTCTTTAATTATTTTTTCGTACATTTTAAGTATGATTTTCTCCTTTACACGTTTATTCACAGAATAAAATCTTATACGAGAATAGATAAACATCGTCATCTGGAGCTAATCGCCATGACTGCAATCTCGACATGATATATTGATATTGGACAACTTAAAAATTATTTTATTTCGGTCGTTAAAATTTGATTTTTTTTTTCGAAACTTCAACTATTTGAACAAATATTATTAACACAAACAACTAATGGAACAAATAAATCCACAATAACAATATGAAAACAAAATTATTACTTTATTTCAAGTTTAAAAATAAAAAAATCACAGATTAATACTTATATTTATATTTATGAATTTAATAATAAAGAAAAAAAATATCCGCTTCATCTGCGAGGTTAATTTGGAAGAACATACAAGTTCAAAAACTATGTAAAAACATGTTGCTTACAACTTGAGCGTGAATGAATTATAAATGAAGACGATTAGTTTTAATGAGATATGAATTCAGTAATTTTTTTTTAAAAAAAAAATAAGTGAGCGTAAGCTGCTCACAACTCTTTTCATTAAAATGAAAAAAAATCTATTACAATCCTCTCTCAACTATCAACTCTAAAGTCAGTCGCACCGGTACCAAAATCAATTCAGTGACTAATAACATACACTGATACATCAAAATAAATAATAAAAGAAGAATAGATTAAACTACCTATTCTAAAGTATATCCTTCCATTTTATTCGTTCTTTTTATCGTCAGGATTCATGCGTGATGATAAAATATACTGCATGGAACTTCGAGTACTGTTCAGACAAACAACAAATTCTGTATTAACAATATGGATGCCAGCAATATGTCACATTGATATATGCTTGCAGATTAGAAGAACAGTATGCATAACAAACAAATTTTTTGAACAGGCAGAGAAGACAAGACAGGGGCGCTCATATCTGGGGAAGGAATTCAGCGCAAATAAGGTCTTCCTAGTTGACGCCTGTAGACTGACAACCTTCCAATGCAACAGCTAACAAGCTCAATTAATTCAATTTATTATTAGGTTAGTGTCATCAGCTTTTAAAACATATAGAAAAGAACTTTTTGTTGGATACTTTGGGTACATTATACCAATGTTATCCTCATCATCTCCTTCGTATAATTTTATGAGGATTGGAATAATTAGTAGTATTTTACCTGTTTTATTCTTGGTTCTTTGTTTTGTTTAATCATTGGCCTTACCCGGTTTATCTTGTAATGACCTATTTTAAAATACAGTGGCTAAGGATCTCATATAGAGTACAATAATGCATGAATATCTTCTTTAGAATTATACACAGCATTCAATCACAGACTGTAAACTTTGAATAATTTCATCTAATTAGACATAAAAAATTTTAAAAACTGTCTTAATTAATAAATTAAGTAATTAAGTAAAAGATAATACTATAATTATTGTGTTTCGTTTTGCTTAAAATTCTAAAAAAAAAATAAGTTTGCATACGTTAAAGTACTTTTTAGAGCTTATATATATATATATATAGAGAGAGAGAGAGAGAGAGAGAGAGAATGGATTCAATCAAAGCGCTTTGACCGGAGTCTCAGTTAAACCCCGTCGGTTTTCAATTTTGAAAGTTCAAACAACCGATCCGAACCGTCAAATATGATCTCCATATTGAAATCTCCTTGCCGACCAAAATTTTCATTTTTTTAAATTTTTTAAGTATTTTTTTCGAATTTTCAAAAATCGTTAATCTAATTTGTTCTGAACCCTACAAAAATTGCTGTTTTTGAAAATCCGTAAAAAATACTTAAAAAATTAAAAAAAATGAAAATTTTGGTCGGCAAGGAGATTTCAATATGGAGATCATATTTGACGGTTTGGATCGGTCGTTTGAACTTTCAAAATTGAGATCTGACGGGGTTTAACCGGGACTCCGGTCAAAGCGTTTTGATTGAATCCATTATATATATATATATTTCACACATATATCCAACCACATATTCATACTGCATGTACGCTATTTTATAACCGTACGCATATTTAAAATTGTATTAAATAAAATATCGCTTATGAATGAGTTGCGGTGGTTTTCGGCAAAAGGATTATTGATAACCTAGCTTGTATATTGTATGTCCTATTTCATTTTTATTTTAAAAGTGAACTTTAATTAATTGACAAGCCCATGCATGCTAATTATTATTCTGTAAAGACGGAGACCTGATCATCTTTGACTAAGTCGTATTAGCTGCCAGCTATAATAGATAGAGACGCCGCAATCCCCTTCGGTGAGTCGGTGATGTCAACTTCATTGTAACAAAAACAATGGATCAAAACAAGCTACGAGTTATCTTGATGTTCGGGTATCACAGAAATAGTATTGAATTTAGAAAAATAAGAAGCTGATAATATTTTCGAGAAATACTGTAGTCAAACGCGTGAGATTTCAAATGACCGATTTAAACTCTTAAATATAATTTTCATATTGAAATATTTTTGGATATGAAATTTTATATACATATATTTTTTTTACAAAATTTTAAAAACTGCTATTATTGAAGCGCCAATACTAATTTAGGTCAAGTCTACTTTTTTATCTGTTCTCTGTCAAATCCACTTGACCGTGATATCTTTTTCAATCATTTTTTTAATTACTTTTTTATTTGTTTTTTTTTTGTCATTTTTACTAACATGACTTGTAGCTAAAATGTTCTTTTAATTGATAGATATTTTTTTCATCTATGGTTCCGTTTGGATAGGTGTGGGAAGAAGGGAATAAGTGAAAAAAAGTATTGGGAAGAGTGTGTAACTTTTTGTGAAGAGTTTTGATTGTTTATAATTTTTTTTTCTATTTTTCCTTCTTTTTACTTCTTCTCAATGCATTCAAACGGAGGCTATATTTCTTTCATTGCCCTCTACAGTCTACATAATGGTCATGTACAAAAATATTTTAGTCTTTTGACATACACATGCACATATATTACTCAACTTTAAATTATCTTTTCTTATTTCATAATCAAACATTTGTTACATAATTTGACATAAATATTTATACATCCTAATAGGTAATTACGCCACAATCAAGCGCCTCGTCAAAAATTATCATCCCATCAGAATGTTTTTCGTCAACTGCGTCAAAGGATGCGCTCCTCGTGGCCGCACGCATCTGACTCGTGTGATCTCGCTTATGCCACCCTATTTCGTAGATGTCTTCGAGAAAAAAGACATGCGACGAAATTTGAGAAATTATCGACCCACGATAAGTACGCGTTCATCAATTTGCGCATCTTATCCCAAAAACAACTACCCTTTTCTGCCGTTTTTATTTCGCACTGTTGTTTTGGCTCCTCTCCAATTATTACTCGATAAAGCTACAAAAATGTTATTATATTAAATAAAATTGATGGATGATTCCATGCGACTGCTAAAAGCCAAGCATGTGCGATGGATCCGTTTAGAAAGCCGGTTCTTTGATGTTTACACAGATTATTAAAGTGCGGTCTGAAATCTGAATTATTATCAAATTATTTAGGATTTCAAATTATGGTCGTATCATACTTAATCGGAGCCTAAATTTTTTATTTTAATCAAAATTTATTTGAGATAAAAAGATATGGATATAATTAACCTTTCTTGCTTTTAGTCATTTTTTCCTATAGTGTTTTCTTTTTTTTTATTCTGTATAGACAGGTTTTTTTTTTGACGATCTAAATATTTTCTTTCATTAATATATTTATTGGAGTGATTTTCGCCACTTAAAAAAAATTACAAATATGAAATAAATTAGATAATTTGAACTTAATGTCACCAGTCGATCTGGTAGAATCTGACTTGAAGCAATTACAATCGTAATCCAAATACGATCTAAAATTTAGATAATTTGAACTTTGATTAAAAAAAAAAAAATCAATCGTCCAACCCGATCCAATTTGTAACCCACAAGAATAAAAAAAAAATTAGTTAAATATAAGTCAAAATTCAGATTCAATCTGATCCACGAACCCATAAACTTCCGAAACCAAATGTGAGTGCACTATTCAATTGTAAGTTTTTAGTGCGGCGCGTTGTTAGGTTGTCAAACTAGGGAATCTAATCGGAAAAGATGAAGCATGAAAGGCCTCTAAGCAGCAAACTGTCACATAAGAAGATATCAATGGCACTTGCTGCCGAGAGAAAATGACAATGCAATGTGACAATGTCACCATGGGAGGCCAAAGTTTTGCCATAGAACTTGAAGAGAGCATCAATGGATGCAACAATCTCACTAATTTTGCACACCGTGTTTGAATAGTTTGTGAAAAAACACTTTATTGACAGGAATGGCCGAATGGGTAGAATAGTCAAACTAACTTTTTTTGTAAGTAGCGCATGTCTACTGACTACTGGTGCTAAAGATTCCATTTCATGGTCCTTTTTATGCACTACTGATCATCTGTAGTTCGGAAATTATTTATTCATGGATCTACATAAATTTGAATTATTTATTACAGATATTTTCTTTTTGAGATAATATTTTTACTGACCAGCAGTGGCGGATCTAGAAAAAATATTTAGGTGGGTCTGACAACCTCTATTTAAGTCTTCAGCCCCACCTTTGAGTGCTTCAATGGCAGAAAACATTAGCTGGGGCTAAAGGGGGGGCTCCAAGGACTCGACGGCGTGAGGTGGGGCTCTAGCCCCACCCGCCCCGGTGGTAGATCCGCCCCTGCTGACCAGATTGGTTGATTAGATTTATTCCGATGATGCTGCTATTTACTTGCTCAGCTACCACATTTTGTCTTAGAAATCAGACAAAATTTTGAATCTAATATAAGATCAACATTTATAATGTATTTATAATTATCTATTTCTTATATAATAAGCTAAAGTTGGAATAGCGATTTTTCATTTTTTTATATTTTTATTAATTTAAAACTAGATTATTTAGACTAATCGTTTATTTAATTAGCTCCAACATTAACCATCATTCAAAAATAGTCCCAAAATTTCAAGATATCTCTCTATTAATAAATGACTAAAAATGCATAGGTTAATATTTTGAACCACAAATATTTGAAGGTTCCTGCATAAATCATGATAACCAACTAAAAAAATATTTTGTTTTCTGGTTACCAAAATTTAACCACACAAATGACAATATAATAACAGAAACAGGGAATCTTAACTCCAAAATCGAAATTATCCTTCTGCTCTCTTGTGCACACAAGTACACAACAGTCGTCACAGCCTCAACCTAAGTCTTAATATCATCCGTTGGATCTCTCTCTCTATAAATGATATACGGTAGCACCCACCTAACTTTTGGACTTGGTCGTTTCCGCTCAGATTCTCACTCTTCCCAAACTTGGCTTCCCACACTCAAACACACACACACACTGACACTGTCACAGACAGAAAAGAAAGGGAGAATGGGGACGAAGGAAGATGAAAAGGTACCAAAAGGGAAGGAAACCTCAGGAGATTCATCAGAGTCCGAATGTGAGAGATGCCAAGTGGAGGAGGTGGCACTGGTGGTGCCCGAGACGGACGACCCGTCGATGCCGGTTATGACATTCCGGGCCTGGACACTCGGCTTGTCGTCATGCATACTGCTCATATTCCTCAATACCTTCTTCACCTTCCGCACGCAGCCCCTCACCATCTCCGGCATCCTTGCGCAAATCGCCGTGCTCCCAATTGGCCGTTTCATGGCCTCCGTGCTCCCGCAAAAGGAGGTAAAGCTGTTCGGCGATCGCTGGAGCTTCAATCTCAACCCCGGCCCGTTTAACATCAAGGAACACGTTATCATCACCATTTTCGCCAATTGTGGCGTGTCGATCGGAGGCGGAGACGCGTATTCGATCGGGGCTATTACTGTCATGAAGGCTTACTATAAGCAGTCCCTCAGTTTCCTCTGCGGCCTGCTCATCGTTCTCACCACTCAGGTTAACTCTTGTTATCTTTGCTCCTTTTTTTAGAAAAAATTGTGGGTTTTTTATAACCATAATTTTATTTCGTTCTTTCTTTAAAAAGTGCAAAACTTTAGAATATGTAGATTTTGTTTGTGTTATTTTTTGAGAGAACAAGTTATATTGGATTCTTTCTTAGATTGATGGAATTGTATACTTAATATAGTGTACTCCATACTCTTTTGTGACAAGTTGTCTGAGTTTGATAGCTGTATGTTGACTACACGCGTATAAATAATGATTTGAGTACAAAAATCTCTTTGGTTCACGGGCATTTTTAAGAATGACATGCGTCAATTGGAAAAAGAAAAAGAAGAGAAATACTGCCTTGTAGGTATAAAAACAATGAAAAAAGGTTTAGTCATGGTCCCACAAAGACGGGGAATCGCTTTTAACGAGAAAGGAAGTCTATACAAGTGCACTCTACTATCAACACAATATACTTCATTGACACACCCATGTTATTTCCTCGTGCGAGCGGAGGCGCGAGAGACCATCAACTATCTATCTATTCATAGATTGACAAATTGGAAAGGAGTCATAGCTAGATTCACTTGACCCGATGCGGCGCCTGTGGAGTCATAGCTAGAAACAACCACCGGAGAGAATAAAGGGGATGCACACCAACTGTTCGACCGATTACCTCACTGAAAGTGGGTGGCAATTCAAGAATGCGATTGTGTACAGGAGAGCTATCTGACCTAGGTTACTGCCCCAGCCTCCATTAATTCTACAAGGGCATTAACTGCTTTATCTCCTACCGCGTTACCCCACCTCCTCTATCCCGACAGTTCTTGCTCTCTCCCAGTATTTATAGCTGCTTTTCTGCTTGCACCATGTGGTAACATTTTGCATTTATTGTTGAGTTTCTCCTACTGCCTTTCTACTTTTTCTGGTCTGTGCTATGGCTAACTTCACCATTAAACTGCCCAATACTGTGTGGTCCACGGAATCCATTGGTGTGCCTGGTCCATATTCTCTTCCTTCCCATCAATACACACAAAAGATGCTCTTGCACCACACCTCGTCTTCTGTGAATGGACTAGGTAATTTGGGAATGATACCTTGTGGCTTTCCTCTCACTGTGACAGTTGGAAGTATGCAACTGGTTATCTCTTCTTTATTAACAGTCAAATGTGGGGACTTCTCATTGATTTTGCCTCTCTCTAAGCATGCTCCACCTCACCTGTCCCTCATGTCGAGTAGTGCCATATGTAGAAACCAACTGACTCCCTTTTACTATGGGGAGGCTCCTAACCTCCATAATGTCTGCAAAAATCTGGGGCCCAACCTGGTTTTCAATGGGACAGGCTGTACTGCTGGTTGTCTTTCTGACAGTTGCTTTCCTCTTTCATGTAACTCACAAAAAGAAGCATGTGAGTGGCTGATTAGTACAAACATTAATCGTGATGCCAGGGTGAGAAGCTTTCCTGAGTCATCCCCCAACCATTCCATTTCTTACAATGTGGGCCCAAACTCTCATGAGACAACATACTTAGCTAAAAGCTTGCAACTTGAGAGAATAGCACAGGAGATGAAATTGCATCACGATGCAGTTGCTGTCCCAACCACCAAACAGTACCATGCAAACTTTTCCATTAATGCATCAAATAATACTTCACTACAAACTCTAAAGGTTAACAATTCTCACTCTGTATCCCTCAACCAATCGTCATCCATATTGGGTCAATTCCCTCCTACACAACTGTTTAGAAATTCTTCTTGCTGTGTTATTCCAAATAATTTTTCAACAAAGATGAATGTCTCTGATGAGGAGTTGATAGCACAGTTTGCCGCCTTAAGCTCCAATGGTGATGATGATGTAAGGGAGCTGGTGTTGCCACAAAGTGCTGTTAAGGAATGGGACTGGGATAACTGCATGATCATGAAGGTGATGGGCTCGAGAGTGGTTTTTGACACCACCTTTGCATCAGCATTGAGAAGGACTTGGCCGGTGCACCCGGATACAGTGACTCAAGGAATAGGTAATAATTCTTTCATAGTGGAGTTTAAAAGGCAAGAAGACATGCTCCGAGTCATGGCAAGAGGTACTTGGATGTGTAATAGAGATATGGTGGTTATGAGGCCGGCAGTAGGTCAGGAAGACCTTATGGACCCAGAAATCAGTAAGTTTGAATGTTGGGTCGAGTTGCATGGGATCCCACCAGAATCATTGGACCATACCGGCATTGAGATGGTATTCAAGGATGTAGGAACACCAATAGGCGAGTACAAAAGTTTCTTTTATGGGGGACAGAGAGTGTATAAGCAGCGGCTGGTGATTAACATGAAACAACCTCTTAGACCGAAGCTACCTTTGAGACATCCACAACTTGGTAGAAAATGGATTTATGTGGTGTATGACAACATTGCAAATGTATGCATGTTCTGTGCCAGGATAGGTCACGATCACATATCGTGCACGGCTAAACTAAGGCTGAAAAGAATGAAACAGGAAGAGAAACACCAAGAGGAGTTGGCAGGGAAACAAATCAAAGAGACAATGGTGGGTAAATGGCTTATGGATAGGAGCTATGTGCCACGGTCAGAGGGGTGGGTGGGCCCACAGCAAGCTGAAGGGGGTGACATGCATGGCGACGAGGGAAACAGTAGTAAACAAGTGCCAAGTAACACTAGGGGGACGCGAGAGAAGGGTATCACCGGCATAGGGGCCGGTACGAGCTTGGAGAGAGGGCTCAAGAGGCCAATAGAAATGCATGAAACACAAGTCATGATGCTCACAGCAAGTAGTTTGGGGGAACATGGAAATACCAAACACCAAGATGGCGGGTCTTTAAACTTCAAACGGGCCAAGGAGGCGAACCCAAACTCGCCTTCCAGGTTTGCTCAATGAATGCATTTGCATGGAACTGCCGAGGGTTTGGAAGTGAGAATAAAAAGGTTTTTCTTAGGGATACAATTAGAGCAACTAAATCTGATATGGTATTTCTGTCTGAAACAAAATCCTCGGTAAGAAGAATGGCAATGTTCATGAGAACTATGCCGGAGTACAAATTTCATGTGGTACCATCTAATGGGTTGTCTGGTGGCCTGTGCTTGGCATGGGCACCCACAGTAAAGGTAGCTATTTTGAACTCCTCACTAAGTTACATTTGTGCACGGGTACAAACAAAGGATAAACCGCCTTGGATTATTATTGGAGTTTATGGGGATTCAAAACACCGTGCTAACAATATCTTATGGGAAACATTGAGCCAACTTATCAATGTGCACGGCACAGTTTGTATTTTGGGCGACTTTAATGAAATTTTCAGTAGTGAGGAAAAATATGGAGGTACCACTCACTCCAAACCGCACACCATTGAATTCCAGAATTTCATCTTTGAAACTGGGTTGGTTGATGTTGGCTATAAGGGTCCGGCGTACACATGGACCAATAAGCGGCATGTCTCGTGTGCGATATATCAAAGGCTAGATAGGGTGCTTGTGACGGCGGATTGGCTCCATTTGTTCCCAAATGCGTATGTGAATCACCTCCCTATGATTCACAGCGACCATTGCCCCTTTCTTTTGCGAGTGAAGAAGCCACCTTGCAAATCGAGTTTGTTCAGAATAGAGAATTGGTGGCTTGGAGAAAATACCTTTCAAGAAAAATGGGTTAGCAAATGGGAGCATATGAAGGCAGATACATGGCAGCAAAGATGGGAAGGTATGAGAGGTGCTATGCGCGCATGGGCTGAGGAGACACCTACTCCTAAGAAGAGGCTCGAACAGCTTGCAAAACAGATTTACAAAGTGCAGTGCCAACATCCTTCCATTAGAAATCACTCCATAGAAGAGGACCTGTTGAGAAAGTATGAGGAGGTTGAGGAGAAAAACAATGCATACTGGAGGCAGAGATCCCGCATTCAATGGCACGAGGAAGGTGATAGAAATACTCGATTTTTTCATACGGTGGCCACTAACCGCCGCCGACATAACCTTGTCACGATGGTGCAGCAGAGTGATGGTAATCTGACAGGTGATGACACAAAAATCCGATCTATCTTTCTGACTTATTTCAAAGGTCTGTATTGTCCAGTTAATGCAAGCTTGGAAAATCAGGTCGATATAGGCCATGAGGCACGCCAGGAAATCTTTGATGAATTGAATGATACCTTACAGCAGTCCATACCCCAGACAGCCCACTCAAACTTAATTGCAACACCCACTTACCATGAAATTAGGCGAACACTGTTCCAAATGGGCCCGGACAAGAGTCCGGGACCGGATGGGATGACCGCCCGTTTTCTACAAAAGAATTGGCACATTTTAGGCCCGGATGTGGTTAATCAAATTAAACTTGTGTTTAACTTGGGAGAGGTACCAGAGGACTGGTTGAGGTGTCACATTACTCTCATACCGAAGTCGCCGGAGCCACTAACGCCGGCAGACTATAGGCCCATCAGTGTAGGCAATATCTTGTATCGTTTGATGATGAAGTTAGTTGCAAATCGGATGAGACCGTGGATCAAAAAGATAATCTCTCAAGAGCAAAATGCTTTCATCAAGGGGAGAAATATAGCGGATAACATTATCATGCTCAAAGAAATTCTGCATTCCTTTGCTCAAAGAGACTTTAAACAGCATGCTTTCCTCTTGAAGGCAGATATCAACAAGGCGTTTGATAAGGTGCGCTGGCCTTTCCTTCAAATGGCGATGCAGCATCTCAATGTACCAATGAAAATCATCAACCTTATGATCTCCTCCTACAGAAGGGCCCGGATTACCATTAACATCAACGGGCAAGGGGATGGTTTCTTAACACCAACCCAAGGCCTTAGACAGGGGTGTCCTATGTCCCCTTACATTTTTATCATTTCCATGGAGGTGCTCTCAAGATTGCTCAATCGGGCCTTACAGATAGGGGTTATTAAAGGGGTGAAGGTTGCATATACCAGTCCTCATATCACACATGCAATATATGCGGATGATTTGATCCTGATGGGTGATACAAATGAGCAAGAGGTACAAATAGTGGCGTCTCTGTTACAAAAATTTGGCACAGCATCCGGTTTGAGTATTAATCCACAAAAGTCGGGTCTCTGGTTTTCTAATATGTGTGATACACATACGACTTTGAGAGTACAAGGTGTCTGGAGGGCAAGACGAGTGGTGGGGGAGGAGAAATATCTAGGAGTCATGATTGGTAGGAAAGGAGATAGCAAAAGTAATGGAAAAATATTGATAGACAAACTCAAAACAAAATTGACGGGTTGGAAATCTCAGATGTTATCTCATGCGGGCAGATTGGTGCTGATCAAAGCGGTGCTTATGTCGATGCCGGTCTACTCCATGTCTCTAGAAATGTTATCCAAAGGTGTTGTGAAGGATATCAACAGACTGCTGGCAAAATTTTTTTGGGGCAAAACAAATCAGGACAGATACATGTCCCTTGTAGCTTGGCAAAAAGTGGTCAGGCCCTTGGAAGAGGGAGGTTTAGGGGTTAAAGATTTACAGAAGTTCGGAGAAGCATTATTCCTTAAAATTGTTTGGGCGTTGATGGCAGATGAGGATAAACTTTGGGTACAAATTTGTAAAAGCAAATATTATCCTGTGGTTGGTTTTTGGAGGGCGAAAGGCACAAACGGAGGCAGTACCATGTGGAGGCAGGTTCTAAATATGAGGGGTTTCTTTGCTCAAAATGTCATGTGGCACTTAGGAAATGGTGAGAAGGTACAAGCTCTTTCACAGCCTTGGTTTCAGAACTGGTCGGTACAGAATGAAGCGGTACCTTCTGACAGGAGACTCAAAGTGAGTTCATTGCTGTCGGAACAAAATGGAGAATGGGATGAACAACAATTGAGGAGGCTCTTCTACCCTGAACAAGTTAGAACTATCCTGGGAGAAGCTCAAAAACCAGCTTTGCATGCATTGCATACTGATAAACTGATATGGAATGCAGCAAAAAGTGGAAGATACTCAGTCAAGGAAGGTTATAAGGCACTAACATTGCATCATCAGGGGCTGACGGATACACATACCAACTACTGGAAAACAATCTGGAAATGGAAAACAATAATCCCCAAAATCAAGGTCTTCTTGTGGAGGCTGTTGCACAAAGGACTACCCGTGGCAGCTAACATGCATAGGCGGATTGCACACTTCTCGCCAATCTGTCAGAGATGTCAAGAGGAGAATGAATATGAGATGCATTGTTTGTTTTTCTGTAACTCTTCTAGGCAAGTCTGGTTTGGTTCCATGCTTGGCATTCGGGTACATGAATTGCCTATGGATATCATAAATACCATTGTAAATGTCATGGAAAGCTTGGATGAGGAAGGGAATAGAATATTTGCAAATACTCTATGGGAAATATGGAAGGAGAGGAATAAAACCGTAATAGAGCATAAGCACTTTCAGGCACATGCAGTACTGCAAAGGGTGCGGGCATCAGTATCAGTACAGCAGGAGGTAAATCAAATCAACATGCCACAAGCTAGGATGCTGGAGCAAGAGAGATATGATTATAAGGAGAATGAGTGGCAGGTGATCGTTGATGCGTCATGGGCAGTACCAGATAAAGCAGGAGGAGGTTTTGTGGTATATAAAAATGGCAGTGCAAAGGCACTGGGCTTTCAATGTTTTCAAGCACATGACCCTTTTCAGGCAGAAGCCTTGGCTATGAGCAATGCCATTTCCTTCTTCCATCACAACTTTTGCCTGTCAGGGTCTGAAACAGTCCATTTTTTCTCAGATTGCTGGAACTTGGTTGATGCTATTGACCAAAGAGATGTAATTGATTTGCCTTCTTGGAGAGCAGAAAGGGTAATTTCGGAATTAATTAATCATGTGCAATTGGGACAAAACAGGTTAAACATTGTTTATGTTAGAAGAGAAGCTGTAGCACAAGCTCATGACTTGGCAAATTTGGCAAGGAGGAGGGAGATAAGCTATCAGGGACAACCTCACATTGTGCTGCAACAAGGGGTGCGTGTAGACAGGAGTATTGATGACAGATTCTTCCAAAGGGTCACTGACAATCCACCATAATGGTCTCGTGATGTTTTTAAACTGGTGCCTTTTTAATTTTATGTATGTTACTAGTTTTTTTTAGGATTTTCTTGTTTTCTAGTGGTTGTTGCTTTTTTTTCTGTTTTCAGGGTACATCCCTTCTTCTGTTTCAAGTTTATGAAGCTCTTGTAGTTCTCGAGCTGGAGCACCAGTCTTTCTGTTTTATTTGCGGGCTTGTAATTTGAACTACTGTTTAATGCTATTGCCTACGGGCTTCCATCAAAAAAAAAAAAAAAAAGAAAGGAAGTCTATAGGTAAGATCAGGTGGTCCATCGAGGCACTGTTTGTGGTCCAAATATTTTATTTGTCCTCGTATATTTCAAAAATAATATTTATGCGTTTAAATATTTGACCATACTGATTTTCAAAAACATATGTTTAGAGTATGAGAAAAAAATATATATATTCTTTAATTAAACAAATCTTAATATTCGTGCCCAAAATTGTTTGAATTCGTATATTTAAGACAAACGTTTGAAGGCTTAATATCATGTGTTTAAAAAATTAGCCAAATGCATATACTTTTGGAATGAAGAGATTAAGTTTGAATTTTTCGTATGCCATACTCACAAATGTTTCTTTCTGCCGATATATAGTTTTAAGTAAAGTGATGTTAAAATTTTCAAATATTTAAAATAGAATATGCTTAATAAAAGTAGCGGAATTTGTAGGAATCGATTGAAAGAATTATACAAAATTATACAAGAGGATTCTTTATAATGAGTTGAAGTAGAAAGAAGCTGAATTTTTGGCTTCCCAACAATCTCTAATGGATTAACTTATAGCAAAGTTTAATAAATTTTCCATTATATTGCTTGAAACCGATCTTCCGTATTTCTTAGGGTGCGTTTGGATCGTTGGAAGAAAGAAGAAGAAAAAAAATTATAAACAATCCAAACTCTTCACAAAGTTACACACTTCCCAATACTTCTTTCCACTTCTTTTCTTTTTCCCACACCTATCCAAACGCACCCTAGACAAGTAAAGATGCAGATGGTTCTTATCTCTTTGCAAGTTAACATTACTCCAAAATGCCCATGTATTGTATTACAAAAATAAAAAGCCAGTAGGATCCATTCTTTTTTGCCTTCATCAGTCAATAACTTTTTTATTACAGAAGAGTTATCTAGTTTGTATAATTTATATAAGTGCACCATTCACTTGGTTATTTGGAACTGCAGATACTGGGATATGGATGGGCTGGTATTCTGCGCAGGTACCTTGTGGAACCTGCTGAAATGTGGTGGCCTTCTAATCTTGCTCAGGTTTCCCTTTTTAGGTACTTTTTCATCTTTACTTTGCACCTCTTGTTTCAACTTTTTTTTCAAGTAATTCACTTCTAATTCGAAGGATTAAATTAATATTTCAGGGCATTACACGAGAAAGATTCACGGTCGAAGGGACTCACGAGGATGCAGTTCTTTCTTACCTTCCTTGTTGCGAGTTTTGCCTATTATGCATTGCCAGGATACTTGTTCCCAATTTTAACATTCTTCTCTTGGGTCTGTTGGGTCTGGCCGCGCAGTATTACTGCCCAGCAGATTGGGTCAGGTTACCATGGCCTCGGAGTCGGTGCTTTCACCCTTGATTGGGCTGGTATATCAGCCTATCATGGCAGTCCACTTGTCACTCCATGGTTCTCCATTGTTAATGTGGCAGTTGGCTTCATCATGTTCATCTACATCATTGTCCCAATTTGCTACTGGAAATACAACACTTTCGATGCCCGTAAATTTCCCATATTCTCCAACCAGCTATTTACTACTACTGGGCAAAAGTACGACACCACCAAGATATTGACGCCAGACTATGATTTGAATGTGGCTGCATATGACAATTATGGGAAGCTGTACCTCAGCCCTCTCTTTGCACTCTCCATTGGGTCTGGGTTCGCACGGTTTACAGCCACCCTGACTCATGTTTTTCTCTTTCACGGAAAGTAAGTGAAATACTGAATTCTCGTAACCTGTTCAATACCAATCAAAATCTTGTTCTTTTGTTTTCAGTCCTTAATTCGCTATTTGATTTTTCATGGCTGATATGCAAAACTATCTATTTGTTTTTTAATTTGGAAAGGGATATATGGAGGCAGACGAGGTCAGCAATTGGCTCTACAAAGCAGGACATACATGCAAAGCTGATGAAAAAGTACAAACAAGTGCCAGAGTGGTGGTTCCTTATTTTACTTGCTGGAAGCATCCTATTCTCCTTGTTAATGTCTTTCATCTGGAAAAAGGACGTGCAGCTTCAATGGTGGGGTATGATCTTTGCATTTGGTCTTGCTTTCATTGTTACTCTCCCCATTGGAGTCATTCAAGCTACCACCAATCAGGTATTTGAGATGAAAAATCACAATAAAAGTTTTACTTTCTGTTACTGTACACTTACTAAAACGAGTTTCATCAAGTAATCTTTCATGATTTCTTTTGCTGCAGCAACCAGGATATGACATCATCGCACAATTTATGATTGGTTATGTATTACCTGGGAAGCCCATTGCTAATCTGCTATTTAAGATCTATGGCCGCATTAGCACCATCCATGCCCTTTCTTTTCTCGCTGACCTCAAGCTTGGCCATTATATGAAGATCCCTCCAAGATGCATGTACACTGCTCAGGTAATGAATTTTTTTTTCATAAATCTATCTTCTTTTGTGCTCGTACGTCGGCTATCTCTGTTTCCTCTTTAAAATTGACTATATTGTATAATTAATTTTTAATTATTCAATTTATTTGTCAACTCAGCTTGTGGGAACAATAGTAGCTGGGGTAGTGAACCTAGCAGTTGCATGGTGGATGCTTGATAGCATAGAGAACATATGTGATGTTGATGCATTGCATCCGGACAGCCCATGGACCTGTCCCAAGTATCGCGTAACATTTGATGCTTCAGTGATTTGGGGGTTGATAGGCCCGGGCCGTCTCTTTGGCCATGGTGGGCTCTACAGAAACTTGGTCTGGCTCTTCCTCATAGGAGCATTGTTGCCTGTTCCAATCTGGGTACTAAGCAAGATTTTCCCTGACAAGAAATGGATTCCTCTTATCAATATTCCTGTCATCTCATATGGGTTTGCAGGAATGCCACCTGCCACACCGACCAATATTGCTAGCTGGCTAGTAACCGGCACAATATTCAACTACTTTGTGTTCAAGTACAGGAAGAATTGGTGGCAGAAATACAATTATGTTTTGTCAGCAGCATTGGATGCCGGCACCGCATTCATGGGTGTCCTGCTCTTTTTTGCCTTACAAAACACAAACCATAACCTCAAATGGTGGGGAACCGATATAGATCACTGTCCTCTTGCATCCTGCCCCACTGCTCCAGGCATCAATGTCAAGGGCTGTCCTGTTTTTTAGTAATTCAACTCTTCTCAGAGTTGTGAAGTTATAATCAGTTCTGGTAGATCAATTTGCTTGTACGTTTCAAGGAACATGAATGTTTATATCAGATGCACGTAGAATCACAAGTGCGAGTAAATATTGTATGGTTGGCAAGAATTAATTATTCAGAGTTGGGTGTTTTCTACATTGTAGAGCAGAATTTCTTTGTTTTTTTTTTCTTGTTTTTACATTTACTTTTTCCCTTTTATTTTTTTACTTAATTTGCAAGTGCTAGTGTACCTTTTTTTTGTTGAATCACTCTGCAAATACACCTCGCTGCAGTTGGTATGTCATCAAGCAATCGGTATGTTCTCTGTCTATTTGTATGCTTGTTTCCTCAGAAAGAACATGCTTTTAGAATTAATATGTACTCACAAGCAATCGGACCTCCGACGACATTAGTCACCCAAAACCAAAAGATTGCTCTCCCCACTACTGACAATTTTTGCAAATATTATCATGACAAGGAAAGATAATGGTTCAGTAACCTCAGCAAACCTTCTAATGGTCTAATATTATCATGGCGATAAAAGGTAATGGTTCAGTCAATTTTTGCAAATACACCCATAATTATTAAAATATAAGCTATCCTCAACAGTTGAAAATTATGCTCGCATATGTAAAACTAGATTCAGATTTCAGACTCAAGCCACATGGAGTCATGGAGAACAAAATGTTCTAAGGAACAGGGTTCAAATGTTATTGAGGAAAATACACATAATATAAAAAGATGAAGTAGGCAAAAAGAAAAAAAGAAGTAATAACAAAGTTGATAAAAATTTAGTTACAAGCTCCACTATCTAAAAAAGATTATGTGAAACCAACTTTTCCACTGGCCATTTATCTTCTTCAGACTTGCACTTCTTTGTAGTGTTGGATTTACATGAGCTTGAGCTAGTCCTATCAGGTTTTAAACTAATTGACTTTTTGGCATCATATAATTCAGCAAATGCACCTCTGCTTGGAGATTTATAACCATCATAACCCTGTCAAGTTAAAGTTTATTTCAACCAAAAATATTCAAAAATTAGAAAGTAGACATCAGAAGCAATCACATAATTGCAAGAACTTAGTAATTACCATAAATTTTTGTTTAGAAAAACGTGGGGTCAGACAAGGGTTGAAATCCTTCAAAAACATTTCATCAGAGCTCCCGTATTCAGATACTTCAGGACGTGAAGTGCTGCTTTCCTGACAAATAATAATAATAATAATAATAATAATAATAATAATTGGTGCACAAAAAAAGTAAGGATTAGCTGAATTTGAAAATTTTAAATTGTAAATGGTATGACAGAAAACAAAAAAAAAAAGAAATAATATTACCAAAGTAAAAGTAGTCTCTTCTTGGGAATGTAGTATGGGGGTCCTTGGCGGGTTCATTAGTCCATCAATGCATGCATTTGCACCATGTTTCTCCGCCTTCACCTATAACATTTTTGTATATAGACTCGCTTAACCACAACTAAGAATGAAACTCTTGGTGTAACAATTTGATGCATAATTATTCCTGTAATAATTTGCAATTAAAAAAAGAGGGAGTATATGGGGTGGAATAAACAATTGATTTCTTGCTATGGCACATACAAATTTCCAGCAATCACAAATTTCCCATATAATAAAATTCAAAGGTATATCCAAAACCCTTTTCTAATTTTTTTTTTAGAAAAACAAGAAAAAAGTTTCTGATATTTCCTAAATAATTTCAGTTTTGACAGTATGCTCCAGACAATTCTGGAAGTCTCAAACTCTCAATCTACTTTTGTTCTTTTATGGGCCTTTTAGTTTTACCCATTGCAGTGATGCTCTTATCATTGGATTTGAATAGATGTGGAAAACTATGCTGATCATCTTTTTTTTTTTTTTAAAGCAACCAAAGTTTCCGATTATATTTAAGAAAGTAAATGCTGTAATTCCCAATCCATGTCTCCTGCTCCTAAGAAATTATGCTGGTCATCTTAGTATGGTGCTATGATAAGAAGATAACAATACAAACCTTGATAACAACTACTGCTAAGATTGCAACAATTAAATAGCCCAAAGAATGTCCTAGATTCTACAATTAGCCAATTGCTAATCAAAATTGTGAGCATTTCACACGCCATTGACAGCCATAGTTTGTGCGCATTTCATCAAACACATCTAATGCACAGATGAATGGCTTGTGAGCATTTCATCAAACACATCTAATGCACAGTTGCATGACAAATGACAGTAAATAAGCAAATCAAATTAGAGCGGAAAATCACCTAAAATTAGGACCAGTACCTGAGCAAGATCAAGGGCAAGGCAATGGAGGTGGGCAGTTAGCGAGGAGACCTCCCTCTGAAGAGCAGGAATGACTTGCTTTGCTTGTTCGAGCTCCTCTCCTTGTTTCTCCACCAAGTATTGCATCTGCATGTTTGTCTCCTCTGGGAATAGCACTGCATCCTTGAGAGCTTTTATCTCCTCTCTCTGCTTCAGGCACAAATCCTTCAATTTCTCTATCTGCATTACCATGCCAATTATTAGCAATTGCAATTATGAAAATACAAAAGAGTTTTATTACTTGATGAATTGATTAATTACTTCATTGTTCCTTTCTTCAAGCAAGAGGCGTAGTTCACAAATCTCATCCTCATACTCTTTGTTCTGAGCCAAAAGCTCCCTCTCACTCCGAAGCACCATGGCAAGAGTGCGAGTGTTACTCTTGACCTCAGTCAATGCCTTCTTTTCAGCTCCCTTCTGAAACAGCTTCCTCGAAAGAGCCGAAATGTTGCTTCCACTCGGTTTCCCCGCTCCTTTCGCCTCTTTCGCAATCGGATCAGGTGGGAGAACCGGAGGCCCGTGTTTCTTGGGATTCATAGATCTCTTATCAATGAGCTTCCTGATCAGCGACCCAAGATTCTGGCCTTGTGGGGTCGTGGATTTGGCACGGGTGATGGCTTGCGAAGTGGTGCCTTTAGTGGGACCCACCAAATCGGAAGGCTTGTAGCGGGGTTTGGATCCAGAAATGGGGTTCTTCTTGTTTGAGGAAGAGGTGGAGGTGGAGGAGGATGAAGAGTGGCTGTCGATGGAGTTGTAGCGAGATGAAAGCTTGGTAGTCGCCATTGTTGGTAGCTGAAGAAGAGGTTTAGGATTGTTCAAAATCTGATTTCAAAATTTTCACTGTCGTCTGGGAATGGGAGAAAGAGTGGGAGAGAGGGAGAAAGTATGGAGCATGATTGATCTGAAAAGGTGCACAGAGAGAGAGAGAGAGAGAGATGGAGTGGAGGGATATGCGCAAATTCAAAATTCGAGACTCGCGTCACGATTTTTCCGTTATAATTTTTTTTTTTCACTTATATGATTCCGTTACAATTTCTCGGCAAGACGAGCCGAGGTGAGGAAGTGGGAATCACTTGTAACAGATGTGAACTTTCAAAAATTAAAAAAAATGAGCCGTTTTGTTAGAATTGTGACCGCAGAAATTTGTGCTCAATTTATTAATCAATGAAGTGCTCGAGCGCTTGACAGATAATTTTTATTGGAAAAATTTTTGTTACCACAAAACAAAATAATAAATAATGTTTTTTTTTTAAAAAAAGGCTTAACTGACAGTTAAGCACTCATAACTTGTTGATTCTAAAAAGAAATTTGTAGAAAATATAATTATGACTGCTGAAATCAACAGTGCGAACTCTTCATCTAGACCGTCCATCGTCAGTTGACTTTGCATCCGAGCTATCCGTAACTTGACTTCATTGTTCTTTAAACAATACTCAATGGCAAATTGGCAATGCTTTCTTTCAGCGCTTGAATTTGGTTATCAACTGATAATTGATAAATACCGTTCGATGGTTTTTGCATTTCAGATCGTCCGTCAATTTAGATCCGCTGCCGCACGACACATGGTGTAGCGCGGCATCCTGACTGTCTAATCAAGATCTAATGAACAAGGAAGCTCCGTGCATGTAACCTAAATTGATAGACCCGTAAAAAATAAATTGTCCGATCAAGATCAGACGGCTCGTACGTGCGCTACACCATGTCCCACGCTACAGCAAATCCAGATTATCCGTCAACAACAATTCCTCTTTTTTGTATTGGCTACAATGGGTGAACAAGAAGGAATCCAGATCCTGTGCCGCGCGGGACCGTCCAGCGCACAGGATCTGGACCATTCGCAAAATTCGACGGTCTTAAATCTTTTTTCTCCTCTTCCACGCGATATAGCCTTATGCCTTATCGGATTTTATTTTGAGTCCGTTCCTCTACCTGTTTCTCCGACGGATCCAAAAAGCATCAAATTCGAAATTTCGAAGGATGAAGGACCTTTCTCCTCCTCTCAGTCGCACACCACACCACCCCAAGCCTCCCTCTCTCTGCCTCTCTCGCTCTCGACCTCATCATTTCTCCCTTCTTCTTCACTCGAGCATCAAAGGCGACCTCAAAAAACTCGTGGCTGACGCCAGGGATGTGCCACTCCAAGGACCCCTCCAAGCTCCATGACCTGAAGGTCAAGGAGATCAAGAACGGTATGTGCTTGGTACTCTGTTAATTTTGTTACCAGGATAGTAATACGTGCATAATTTCTATTAGTGCCACCACAATCAGAAATTGAATATATTAGTGCCACCACAATTAACTAGGATACTTTGCCAAACAATCTCCATGCGTTTGGTAGGTTTTTTTGTTAGGCTCAGGTTTCTCAATACCAGAAAAATCAGGAAATTTATCAAACAGCCAGGTGCTGTGGCAATCAGACTTGCACCGGTACTGGCACCATAGCACAACTCACTACCAATTAGTGTATCAACGATAGGTTAGAAAGAAACACAAGCACATGTAACTATCTCAATAGGGACTGATTTTACTTGTAATAAATAAATTAAGGTCTTTGAGCAAATTAAATTAACTCCATGGCTCTCATCAATAGGGACTGATTTTCTTTGGTTAACTCCATGGCTCTCATTAATTAAATAAAAGCTATATATAGAACCGTCTTTGAGCAAATTAGAGATTATTTGGGTCAATATTGTGATCTTTTTTTTTTTGAAATAAGTGGAGAAATCTCCACCACTTTCCTTTTATTAAAGAAAAGCATCCAAACTTACATCACCAAAGTTTTCATCTGGCGCCAGTATCTTCTCTCAATATTGTGATCCTTACAAACTTTAATTGAAAAAAGAAATTTTATTGAATAATGTCATAGCTGAAACTTACCTCAAAATTATATAAACTTGTGTACCAAACCAGTTCGGTACCATCAATGGTACCTATGTAAAGATCACAACCAAAATGACCAAGGTGAATTATATATATTAATTGCATCTTTCGATGACACATGTTAGATTCTAGTTGATAAAACAGTTTGCAAAAAATACTATGTAATGTGCATATGAATGACGTTTATTTGGATTTACATAATATTCTGTATAGTCTATATATTCATGAACTTCAATGATCATTTTACATTTTTTTTGTATTTTCATCAACTACTTGCAGCTAAGAAAGATAGTGTTGTTGCAGTAGGAGAAGAAATGGAAGACGGAATAGTTTATTTTGAACAAATCTGATCGAGAAAATATTGCAAAGGAGAACCACATTAAATAAGATTAGGATTGATTTAGCATTTCTGAATGTACTCTTTTGGTTATACCACATTATTAGAGAAGATTAGGATTGAAGAAAAAAAAAAGTGAAGGAAAAGAAGCAAACGACATTGATGATACATATTAATGCTCTTTGAAAAAAGCTGTCTATTGAAAGAATTATACCTCAGATTTATCTAGTGCAAGACCATACTCTCTCCTATTTTAATTATCTTGTGTAATATTATCTTCATTTTTACTATTCTTTTTAGTTTTAATCTCAGATCTGTTATGTGTTATGTGATTGTATTTTGTAGTAAATTAAACTCGTTAAGTGGTTGTTTGTGCACTTTTATGTAATACTTTGATGTGTAATTGTTGTGCTTAAATGCATTCTTGTTTCTGAAAAAGATTATTGCCGCAATATTAGAAGAATATGATGCTGTTATGTAGTGTGTACCAGGCTTTTACTAGTGCATAATACAAGCAATGATAATATAAGACTAAGTAACTAACAACAGGAAAATCGCAGAGTAAAAAAAAAATCTGACTATAGTTAATTAATTAAATTTGTTAATATCTATTGAGCAAACAGAAGATTGTCATATGTGTACAACAGAACCGAAATTTATAATTTATAAAAGAGAGAGAACAATTGACTTGTACACAATTATTAATAAATTTTGATAGACAAATAAATTCCTTCATAGACACTCAAGACAATTGTATGTTGTAACTATAGAAACTTCTTTTTATCGCCTCTGCTACTTCTTGCCCTCTGGAAGACTAGGCACCATAACTCCAAATTGCACGTGGGCCCCTTCTTCACCTCCTACCGATCCCTCGGAAGCAAATACCATGAATACTGGTATGCAACATGATATGTTTATCTGCTTGTTCACAATTTCGAGCCCAGACTAAGCAATACCCAATTTGAAAAAAAAAAAATAGTGTATCAGTCAGTATTAAGAGGGTACCAGTGTTAATACCACAATAATACATAAATCAGGAAGCTAAGTTCTTAAATTCAGGCATAGAAAACCAACAGATTACAAATATAACTAAACAAGAAATATTACAAAAAAATCTGAAAATTAACCACCGGGAGTACTCAAGGACGGTACATTTACCACTGGAAGCATTTAATCCATGAAGCTTGCATGCAACATACTTGTACTCCACCAGATCAAAATTATAACAAACACATTAGGTAAATAGGCCCTATTCTCTCTGAGTAATGCTAGAATCAAACATATAGGACGTCAAACACGATCCAAACGTAGCACATTAAAATTTCAAACGGTCGATCCAAACCGCTCAATATGATCTCTATATTAAAATATCTTTGATAATCAAATTTTATATTTTTTCATATTTTCTAACTATTTTTTTCGAATTTTCAAAATTGAAGGGTTCAGAACTTTTTAGATTGAGCATATTGAAAAATTCCAAAAAAATAGTAAAAAAATTTTAAAAAATATAAAATTTGGTTTCCATGAAGATTTTATAACACAGAACAATTTGAGCGGTTTGGATCGGTCATTCTAATTTTAAAAATTAAAATTTCATCGCGTTGGACAAGTGTACGTGTCCTATATGTTTGACACTAGCAACTCCCATTCTCTCTTGGTTCAACAAAATATGTTCAATACTAGTTGTAGAAACAAGAATCTTAACAAGAGTTAGGAACAAAGAGGCAATACTAAATGCTCAGGAATACTATTCAATTTGATTTCTGGCTACTCGGGAATACAGTGTGAGGGAAAATTTTGTTAAATTTAACAAGATTCTATCACGATTACAGAATTAGGGAGAAAGAGGGATCTGAGACTAAGACAGACAAAGGGATGAATACCTAGAAGAGGATAGTGGTGAGCATCGGCGGGGTGAAAAGGTTTGCGCCGCCACGAGCTTCTTGAGGTCGCCTTTGATGCTCGAGTGAAGGAGAAGGGAGAGATAGCGAGGTCGAGAACGAGAGAGGCAGAGAGAGGGAGACTGGGGGTGGTGCGGTGGGCTACTGAGAGGAGGAGATGGATTGCTCCATCCTTCGAATTTGATGCTTTTTGGATCCATCGGAGAAGCAGTAGAGGAACGGACCCGAAATAAAACCCGATAAGGCTGTATCGCGTGGGAGAGGAGAAGAAAGATTGAAGACCGTCGGATTTTGCGAACGGTTCAGATCCTGTGCGCTGGACGGTCCCGCGCGGCACAGGATCTGGATTCGAACAAGAAGAGCTCCATTGTTTCAAAAATGGGAAATGAGATTTCTCAAGCATTCTTAACTGAGGTCCGAAAACAAAATTTTTCGTTAATACACATAAAATTAATGTTCTAATGTCACTACTTTTGGGAGAAGTAAACCGGACAACAACTGATCTAGTCAGTCATGAATAGGACTGTATACGAGCCGAGTTCGAGCGAGTTAGTCTCAACTCGAATTCGAACTCGAGCCAACTCGTGACTCGACAGCAAAGCAGTTTCGAGTTATTTGAGCTAACTCGAACTCGGCTCATTTTAACTCGAGCCAACTCGTGACTCGGCAACAAACTCGTGAGAAGGTGTTGAGGTACTGGTCGCCTTAGAATTTTGCTCGAAAATAGAAAAAGATGAGCAATCGTGAGGGTGTAAGGGAGGAAAAAAGATCTGGGGACTTGAGGACTAGGGTTAGTGAACGAGTTATTGGGCTGCAAATCAATAAAATTATTGGACTGCATATTAATATGATAACATTTTATTTTTTGCAGCCTGTATAATCTGACTCGAGTTGGGCCGAGTCGAGTTTGACCCAACTCGAACTCGGCTCGTAAAATTAACGAGTTGGCATAACTCGAGTTGTTAGAACTCGAGTTTTCATCGAGTTTTTTTTCGAATCGAGTTTGAGTAACTCACGAGTTACGAGTTTTTTGAAGGAATTTCATGATGCGAATCGGGTAATTTTAAAAATTTATTAACCGATAACATCTAAGATCGTTCTTATTATCGCTAACTTTCCTATATTATATTTGCATCACAATCATATCTATTTCTATAATAAGGATTGTTGAGCCATACCTATGGTCTCTAACGAAGCTTTGTTCCTCTTGGTTCACCTTGAATCCGAAACAAAAATGACAGTTGAATCCGTGCTAGCGAATTCCCCGTCAACACCTAGCTCCACCACCCGTGTCTTGATCGATTGCTTAATCGATAGAATATTTTAACAAATATTTTGAGAAAGAGAAAGCCAAAGCTTCAACACATGAAGACTTACTTGTATACACAATTTCTGATCTGTTTTACCTTTAAAACATCAGAATAAACCTTTCAAATTCGTATAGCAATTAAAGCCATTAATCAGAAATTAAAACAACACTTTAATTTCTGACGTTTCAGCACTAAAACAATGATAACTCTTTATATGAAACTCCAAACGACATGAAATTTGAACCATTGGATTCTACACTTCCAGGGCTACAATTTTCATATATCATTTGTCCAATTTAGTTATCATTTGCTATACTAATTGTCAGTTTAAAGTTGGCTCAAATTCTGATCCCGAATTTAAAGCCTTCTTTCTCTCTTCATTTGTTAAGATAATTGGGCTTGGGCTTTAAATAAATTTATGCACTCTATAATAATATTCATATATTATTATAGTATGTGAAACACATATTATACTCATAATATTCACATATCAATAAATTTATTCCTTGCTAGTTAATCACGTCATGTGATATAATTTTCTATTTGTACACTTTGTTTCATACAACATGAAACCTTGTACATAGAAAATATATTTCTTGTTTCCCATTCAGTTGGTGTGACCTATATTGAGGATTCATATTATGTTGACAATGGAATAAAACATTTTATTCCATAAACTGTAAGCGGTACTCTAGCATACATTACAGCTACCCAAATAATATAGATGTTTAGCAAATCCTTTTACGAAACACGATCCTTCTAGTAATGCTATTAACATTACTTGTGTCTGTTCCTTGCCATATGATATTATGATTATTATACAAAGTAGGGTTGTGTCATCTTCGTATTATAATCTTTTCTTGGTCTCCAATAAGTATGATTATATAATTATAACTGCACTTCAGTTATATTGGATCCATTTATAATCTTACTTTACCAAGGGACCCTTTATAATATCATTCCTCAATTCATGAGTGGAAATTAGCTATTGACATATATATTTCCATCCTACACAAGTTATATACAAAGAACTATTACTTTTATCACCACAAGCTTCAAATGGCTTTGAAGTAATAATCACGTTGCATATTTCTTATGTGAAAATATATCATATCAATCTTAGAATTAATGACACGATAAAAATATTAATGACACAAACACAATCCGTATAATATTTTTATCAATTAGGTCTGTTCAATATATGAAACTTTTCATATACTCGTGTTATTAAATGATAATCCTTTATCAACGTTTACAGAACTACAACGTACTTTTAATCAACACGACAGTCTTGTATGGCATATTAGTGTTCCTGCTAATATCCAAGACCTGTGAACATTTTAGAGATATATATTCATTTTATTTAGAGTTCTGCGGTTCAAGACCAAGAGCATCTTCTTGAACACTTCTAAATACGAATATAAACCCATGGAACAAAATGTAATAACATCCAATTCATAAATATAACATATAAAAGTAATCACCATAAGATAACTTTTAGAACACAATTCCAACAATCTCCCACTTGTTCTTAAAGTTACTTCTTATACATTCTTATGTATTAACTTTAAAACTAGGGTTGCCTTTTGACTCATTCTGTTATCTCTATCCACTCTCCATGTGTTTTCAAACCCATGGAATCAAAGTGAACTTCACTTTTGGCTTGAGATAAAGGCTTTGTTAGCGGATCTGCTGTGTTACCATCCGTGTCCACCTTTAACAATTTTATTTTACCATCTTCTATGAAGTCCCGAATGACAAAGTAATTTCTATCCATATGTTTGATCTTGTTGTGAACCACGTCAAGTTCCTCATTGAACTTTTTGATCAAACATTTACTTCGTTGGCTTTAGCAACAACCATCACTTCTGATTGGATGCTTGAGTCAGCTGTTTGCTAAATGTTTGAATCTTTTCAATCTAACAGCGCTTCCATTCAGAATGAATACATATCCATATTGTAACTTTTTATCATCATAATCGGTTGCAAAACTCGCATCGCTGTAGCCTTCTACAACGAGTTCACTTTTCCCTCTATACACAAGAAATTTATCCTTAGTTCTGTTAAGATACTTAAGGATATTCTTGACTGCACTCCAATGTGCAGGACCTGCATGGGCTTGATGACGACTTGTCATACTTAGAGCATACGCGACATCAGGTCGTGTACAAACCATAGCATACATGATAGAACCAATTGCAAAAGCATATTCTACATTCTTCATGATATCAATGTCTTTACGTGTCATAGCACGTTGAGACTTGCTAAGTTTTACACCTTGACTCATTGGCACATTTCCTTTCTTGGAATTTTTCATGTTGAATCGTTTCAACATTTTGTCAATGTATGTACGTTGACTTAAGCCAACGAGTCTACGTGACCTGTCTCTACATATCTTGATTTCTAAGATTTATTGGGCTTCACCCAAGTCTTTCATTGAGAAAATCTCTTTCAATGAAATTTTTATTTGCTCCATTAAGGGAATAAAGTTGCCTATCAATAGTATGTCATCGACATACAGGACCAAAAAAAGTACATAGCTCCCACTGACCATCTTGTATACACAAGGTTCTTCCTTACTTTGAATAAATCCAAGGCGTTTAACCTCTTCATCAAAGCGCTTGTTCCAACTCCTGGATGCTTGCTTCAATCCATAAATGGACCTTTGAAGTTTGCATACTTTACTGCCATTATTTAGATCTTCAAAACCTGGAGGTTGTACCATGTACACATCCTCTTCCAAATTCCCATTAAGGAATGCTGTTTTGACATCCATTTGCCATATTTCATAATCATAAAATGCAGCAATAGCTAGTAATATCTGAAATGACTTAAACATTGCAACAGGCGAGAAAGTTTCGTCATAATCAATCCCTTGAACTTGACTAAACCCTTTCGCTACAAGCCTTGCCTTGTATGTTGTCATGTTTCCATCCATGTCCATCTTCCTCTTGAAAATCCATTTGTTTTGAATAGCTTTCTTATCTTGAGGAAGATCTACCAAGATCCACACTTGGTTGTCATACATGGATTGCATTTCAGATTTCATGGTTTCATGCCATGATTTTGAGTCTTCTTTTTTCATTGCTTCTTCAAAGGTCTTTGGATCATCCATATCCATTACCAAGATCTCATGAAGTCCTAGATACATATCAGGCTTCTTCCTAGATCTTGTTGACCTTCTTAGTTCTTGTGGCTCTTCATGTTCATCTTGAGTACCTCGAACCTTTTGCACAATCTCTTGTGGAATTAGTTCAATACTCGATTGAACACCATGTGGTGATTCGTGAACCTCTTCCTCAATAGGTTGAGGAACTTGTACACTAATGCTCCCACTAGCCGTCGGAACTATGGTTGGGCTACTTCGATCTACATGGTTGTCATCCATGACCTGATCGAGGTCTTGTAGTGTTTCTTGAGTTTCCTCAAGCATTACACTACTCCCACTACTTTTGATTCTTTCGAGAAATTCTTTCTCTAAGAAAATTGCACCCCTTTCAACTAATATTCTATTTGTTGTCTTGTGCCAAAAGTAGTATCCTTTTGTTTCTTTCGGATAACCTATAAAAAAGCATTTTTCTGCTTGGGATTCTAGTTTGGTTGACATCAATCGTTTGATGTAAGCCTCACAACCCCAAATCTTGAGAAAAGACAAGTCAGGAGTTTTTCCTGTCCATAATTCATATGGAGTTTTCTCGACAGATTTAGATGGAACAATATTCAGTGTGTAAGCTGCAGTTAGCAATGCATGTCCCCAAAAATAAAGAGGCAATTCTGTTTGGCACATCATTGATCGAATCATATCAAGCAATGTTCTGTTTCTCCTTTCCGATACACCATTTCACTGAGGTGTTCCTGGAGGAGTCAATTGTGGTATGATACCACACTCTTTCAGATATGTACCAAATTCATTACTCAAGTATTCTCCACCACGATCAGTTCGTAAAATCTTAATTCTCTTACTGAGTTGATTTTCAACTTCATTCTTGAATTCTTTGAACTTGTCAAAAGATTCACTTTTGTTCTTCATTAGATAAACATAGCCAAAACGACTACAGTCATCTATGAACGTAATGAAGTACCTAAAACCATCTCGTGCACTTGTTCTCATTGGACCACATACATCAGAATGTATCAATTCCAACAAGTCTTTCGCCCTTGAACCTTTCTTCTTGAATGGTTCCTTAGTCATTTTACCAACTAAACAAGATTCACATGTCTCTATTGCATCGCAATCCATGAGACCAACAAGATTACTATCATGTAACTTCTTAATGCGTTTCTCATTTATATGACCAAGACGATAGTGCCATAAGAGAGTGTTATTTTCATGAGATACTTTGAGTCTTTTGTTATTGATACTTAGAACATGTTTATCATTCACTTCTAGCAAATATAAACCATCATGAACAGTAGCATTTGCATAGAAAATTCCATCTTTTGCAATACTCAAACACGAGTTTGAAATGGTAAAGACATAACCATCTTTGTCCAAACATGACACAGATATAATGTTCTTACATATAGATGGAACATAATAAACATTATTCAAATTAATTATTAAACCACTAGATAATGAAGATTTATTGAGCCAATGGCCAATGCCGAGACACTAACACCATTGCCCACCTTCAAAATGACTTCTCCTCTCTTGAGATGTCTTCTATTCATTAGTGCCTGCATATTTGCACAAATATGAGCACATGATCCAGTATCAATTATCCAATCATGAATAGATATGGTTAAATTAATCTCAATAACATAGATACCTTTCGAAACCTTAGGACGCTTCCGCTCTATTTTGCCTGAGTTTAAGTCAGCCTTGTACTTTGGACAATTCGCCTTGAAATGTCCCAACTCATGACAATAATAGCACTCGGTTTGCGGAGTTGGCGAATTTTTCTTTTTGCCTTCGGAGGTGCTCGCTTGAGCTTCTCCATTCCCCTTGTTCTTTTTAGATATCTTTCTTTTGCCCTTTCCTTTTTGAACTTTCTTGCCATTCTGTGAGATCGCAAGAACATTCTTCTCTCCTCTATGTCTGTTCATATCGGCCTCAGCTTGCTTCAAAGTCTGATGGATCTCATCCAGGGTCATTGCCTTTTCACGCAAGTGAAGATGCATGACTACATCTCTGTAAGATGGAGGCAATGAACCAAGGATTATATCCTCAGCAGAGTCAGCAAGCATTGGAGCACTTAGTTTCTCCAATTTCTCAAGGTAACCCAACATTTTCAACATATGTTGGTTGACAGAAGACCCTTCTGTCATGTTACACCTTGTGAAAGCTAAGGTGATCTTTGAACGCTCTTTACGAGCATTCTCCAGAAACATCTTGGAGAGACGTTCAATTATCTCTTTTGAAGTATTGTTTATGAACTTTCTAGTAAGTTCAGTAGCCATACTTGCCAACATGAGACCTTGAACGCTCAGTTCGTCCTCGCGGTACTTTTTCAGATTTGGTCTTTTCCTCATCAGAGGGATTTGTACCTAGTACTGGAGCATCTTCCTCCAATACATCAACAAGATCCTCCGACCTGATGATAAGTTGGAGTTTCAATTCCCAATCAAGGAAATTAGAACCATCATTCTCCAACGGAAACTTTTCGAGTATGGATCGGATAAGTACATTGTTTGTCATTCTATAAAATAATGAAAGGATTTCATGTTAATATTTATGTAAAACTTCATACTACATATTTAAAATTTGTCCATTATGCAGTATATTCAAGATCCCATCATAAATAAATCGAACTCATCCGAAATATAAAATCAAGGTAAGTAATCATTTACTAATCATAACCTTTTAGAAAACTTTTGCAATCGTTTGTAATTTTCTAAACTTTATGACTCTTGTTGTTTATTAAGAAATTTTTCTTACTAAACGATTTTCCCGAGACTTCAAGCCTAGATCTTGACTGCTCTTTAAGCAAACTTATTTTATTGGTCAATATGCTTGGCTATATTATCTCCATAAAATAAATGTATCAAATGCCTCACATTTAATCCACTTATCAATGGCCTGATAATATATCCGAACACATTCCACGATTTCTAAAGATTAAAGATTACACTCATGCATCTCAATAATCTTTAGCTTAAAGTGGATAAAATAAGAAGGAAAAATACTTAATTTTTCATTGGACAATTCAAATGTGACTATAGTTTGGTAGGTCATGTTTCCATACACCCATACCTATCCTAACATATCATTCACATATAATTATAAAGCACATCACATAACACAATCACAAAACATTTGTGAGTTTGTATGCCTCTTGCGCTTCTTTTCATCCACCGTTTTGTCTTCTTGCACCATTGGATGAAAAATTGCATATAAAATAAATATGCTGCCCCAAACTTTATTATGAATCCTTTCAAAATAAAAATTTGCTAAGTGCAAGTATTAGGAACCCATCTCATCTCACAATGCAAATGATGTAAATAATAAATAAAGGCATCCTATACATAAATTGTCTTTTGTGCCTAATTAATAAACACTTATTAAACTTGCTTACAATCAAACAAACACATCACATCAAAATTTACATCACACAAGGCATTGGATTGAGACATACAAACTCGGTTCCCTGCAAAACAAAATCAGAATAGGAATTGCATACCGATGCACTATTTTGTACCTCTTAGTTAATTTCCATTTCTTATGCAATTGCGGTTCTCTAAATCATTTAAATCCCAGAAAAATGATTTATAATTCTCTGTTACGATTTGCACCATAGTTTGAAAAATAATCTTTTAAACATTTAAAAGAAAACTCAAACCGTTATTGTTCTTGTCACAGAAAAACTGCGCACTGTTGCTGTTTTGCCTTTGTGACGAAATTTCATAAAACTTTTGTATAGGAAAATTTTATTATTTAAAAACTAGACTTCAATATCTAAATTTAGAAACTGGTTTCATTAAAATATGATAATCTATTTGAGAGAAATCGTTATTTTAATTTCAGCAAAAATTGCTACTGCTGCTGGAAAAATCCAGCAACGCGCTATTTTCCATATTTTTGTTTAACCTCATAGATCTGTCCAGAAACCTTAATCTATATGATTATCCTATTCTAAAATTCTTTCAGAATAGTAAGAATTTTAGAAATTTCAAAAATAATCAACCAGTAATCTAATAACAATATTGCAAAGCATGTAACAAAAATTCAGCTCGAATTTTAGAACCGCAACACAAAAGAACAATTAACTAAGCACTTATGTAATAAAATTACATAATAAAATAGCCTAATTAGCGATAATAAAGAACCTAATGCTCTGATACCAATTGAAGGAATTTCATGATGCGAATCGGGTAATTTTAAAAATTTTATTAACCGATAACATCTAAGATCGTTCTTATTATCGCTAACTTTCCTATATTATATTTGCATCACAATCATATCTATTTCTATAATAAGGATTGTTGAGCCATACCTATGGTCTCTAACGAAACTTTGTTCCTCTTGGTTCACCTTGAATCCGAAACAAAAATGACAGTTGAATCTGTGCTAGCGAATTCCCCGTCAACACCTAGCTCCACCACCCGTGTCTTGATCGATTGCTTAATCGATAGAATATTTTAACAAATATTTTGAGAAAGAGAAAGCCAAAGCTTCAACACATGAAGACTTACTTGTATACACAATTTCTGATCTGTTTTACCTTTAAAACATCAGAATAAACCTTTCAAATTCGTATAGCAATTAAAGCCATTAATCAGAAATTAAAACAACACTTTAATTTCTGACGTTTCAGCACTAAAACAATGATAACTCTTTATATGAAACTCCAAACGACATGAAATTTGAACCATTGGATTCTACACTTCCAGGGCTACAATTTTCATATATCATTTGTCCAATTTAGTTATCATTTGCTATACTAATTGTCAGTTTAAAGTTGGCTCAAATTCTGACCCCGAATTTAAAGCCTTCTTTCTCTCTTCATTTGTTAAGATAATTGGGCTTGGGCTTTAAATAAATTTATGCACTCTATAATAATATTCATATATTATTATAGTATGTGAAACACATATTATACTCATAATATTCACATATCAATAAATTTATTCCTTGCTAGTTAATCACGTCATGTGATATAATTTTCTATTTGTACACTTTGTTTCATACAACATGAAACCTTGTACATAGAAAATATATTTCTTGTTTCCCATTCAGTTGGTGTGACCTATATTGAGGATCCATATTATGTTGGCAATGGAATAAAACATTTTATTCCATAAACTGTAAGCTGTACTCTAGCATACATTACAGCTACCCAAATAATATAGATGTTTAGCAAATCCTTTTACGAAACACGATCCTTCTAATAATGCTATTAACATTACTTGTGTCTATTCCTTGCCATATGATATTATGATTATTATACAAAGTAGGGTTGTGTCATCTTCGTATTATAATCTTTTCTTGGTCTCCAATAAGTATGATTATATAATTATAACTGCACTTCAGTTATATTGGATCCATTTATAATCTTACTTTACCAAGGGACCCTTTATAATATCATTCCTCAATTCATGAGTGAAAATTAGCTATTGACATATATATTTCCATCCTACACAAGTTATATACAAAGAACTATTACTTTTATCACCACAAGCTTCAAATGGCTTTAAGTAATAATCACGTTGCATATTTCTTATGTGAAAATATATCATATCAATCTTAGAATTAATGACACGATAAAAATATTAATGACACAAACACAATCCGTATAATATTTTTATCAATTAGGTCTGTTCAATATATGAAACTTTTCATATACTCGTGTTATTAAATGATAATCCTTTATCAACGTTTACAGAACTACAACGTACTTTTAATCAACACGACAGTCTTGTATGGCATATTAGTGTTCCTGCTAATATCCAAGACCTGTGAACATTTTAGAGATATATATTCATTTTATTTAGAGTTCTGCGGTTCAAGACCAAGAGCATCTTCTTGAACACTTCTAAATACGAATATAAACTCATGAAACAAAATGTAATAACATCCAATTCATAAATATAACATATAAAAGTAATCACCATAAGATAAATTTTAGAACACAATTCCAACATTTTTTACTCACCCCTAGTCATGAACAATATTTTTACGATCTTATGACAAAAATTAAGTTGAAAAGATATGGCATACTGCCGTTACGATATGCACCAGGACAACAAATGTCGCCACTTTGGGAACGTACGTGCCTTTAGATTTTCTAACGTGCCATACATGCTCCTTTACAAGTTTGAATTTTTTTTTTCTTTTTTAGGGAAAAATGGAGATCATGTCTCCATTTTGAGATAGACTAAAATCATGTCTCCATTTTGAGATAGTTACGATTATATCTCAACTTTTGAGATTTTAGTGACTAATTTGAACCGTTCAATGTGTTCTCCATATTGAAATTTTATTAGAGACCAAATTTTACATTTTTCTTATTTTATTTATTAATTTTCTGAGATTTTTAAAAATCATAATTATTGAAGGGTCAAGAATTGTTTAGATTAAGAATCTTGTAAAATATCAAACAAATACTAAAACATTTCAAAAACATATAAAATTTTGTCTCCAAGAAGATTTCAATATGGAGAACACATTAAAATATGAACGATTTGGATCGACTGTTAGAATCTCGAAAATTGAAATTTGATCGTAGCTGACAGTCTCATCCGTCAGTCGCGACTGATTTTAGCCTACCTCCTCCATCTTTGATAATTTTATGCTTAGCCGTTCTATTAATACATAAAAAGGTAAGCTGTCCTGCAATCATTTTATGCTTAGCCGTTAAGCTATTAGTAAAAATAAAAATAAAAATAAAATATATGAGAGAGATTAGTCCCCGGTTTATTTCCAAATAATTAATGTTTTTCACATTAATTCACGGAATCGTGAGTTCCTGACACATGAATTTGCTCTTACCACAAGAATATAAAAAATAATCATTTCCACTCGTGGTCATTTCCTCAATTTTTCTGTTTTGTCCTGCCGAGAATGTTTGTTCATTCATTCCGAGCGAGGAACATTCCTCTTTTCTGAATAAGGTGCGGAAAAAAGGAAAAAAGAAAGAAGTAGGAAGAAGTATTAGGAAGTATGTAATTTGTGAAGAGTTTGGATTGTTTATAATAAATTTATTTTTTTATTCTCTTTTTCTCAAAGGTCTGGTTTGGATGGAGTTGGAAGAAGGAAGAAGGCCCAAATTTATTATAAACAATCGAAACTTTTTACAAAGTTACACACTTCCAAATACTTCTTCTCACTTCTTCCCTTCTTCCCACATCTATCCAAACGGAGCCTAATAGAATCCAAACGGAGCCTTAAATAATCTACTGTCAATTATGAAATTAGCATTGCCAATAAAGATAATACGATTATTAATTATATTGTACGTTAAGGTTACCTTAGTTTTTTTCCTGTCTAATTTATCGTTTTAATAAAATTAATTAATACAATATAGTGATGAAAATGTGGAGTATTATTTAATACAATAAAAAATTTTAATTCTCTACATGGCAATGGAGTTTGTAAATTACTAACATAAATAAACTATTTGAATTCAAATTTACCAATTGAATTTCTTTTCTCTTTGATTGTACTCGTTTCAGATATAATATTAATTACAAAGTAGTTTGTCTTATTTTATCATAATTAACTTTAAATTCTTGTTGGGTTTGTAAAGCTGACTCGTCCCTTTAAATTTTCTTTTTTCTATAGCCATATAATTTAGACACAGGCAGGAAATACCAATAATGGACCAGCGATCGACCAAACTCAAGTTCAAAACAACAGGTTTTTTTTTTTTAAAGGTTTATTATGCCCTAGCATTTTTTTTAAGGTTTAAATGGCCATTGGCTATCATTAAACGTTCTTAACTAATCATCAGAGTTCAATAACAGAATCAAATTGAAAGAACAATCCTGGCTAAAACTTCCACAACAACCGAAGCAAAACCAGCAATAAACTAGAAAACAAGAAAGAAACAAGCTAAAGAAGATGCCTAAACCTTGTACTACAATTAACAATCCTAGGCTCCGTTTGGATTCCATTTGAGAAGAAGGAAAGAAGGAATAATAAAGAAATAAATTTATTATAAACAATTCAAACTCTTCACAAAATTATACACTTCCTAATACTTCTTCCCACTTCTTTTCTTATTCCCTTCTTCCCACACCTTATCCAAACGGAGCCCTAAAGATAGAACAAAATCATATGAAAATCAATTGAATTGAAATCCTGCGTGAAAAACATTTTGATCAGGGCCAAAAATCCATACTATAATTTTTTGCACCGAACTTCTAGGTTAGTAAACTAATTTATTAATCTATAAATGTCCAAAATTAATTACCTTAACCATTGATCATTCCACTAATCTATGGTGTTGCCAAACGTTCCTTAAAGAATAATAAAATCATAAAAATGACAAAAATAAATAAATAAACGACAATACGATCTGTAACATAGCATTGTTCCCTGTTTTGTGGTTGCACTCTAGAACCAAAATTAAATCAAACATTTGTCTCATGAAACTTTCGGTTTATAATTTGTCGGTCGAACCGATTCTTTTCACATTGGTCGTTATAATATCAAAAATTAAAATTTAATTATGTTTGACTTTGACGAGTGTACATGTCAAGTATGTTTTCATATGTGCGGATATTTTATTAAGTTATTTTTTAGTACTGTTGATAGCGATCAAATTCAAGGGTAGCCGAGTTGGTCAAAAAGTCAAAATGAATGCAGTGGACAGCCTGCAACATGCAAAATGACATTTTAAATTTATTTTTAAAAGCGTTTATAATTTAAAACGACAAACTAATCGAATGAAATGGGTGGGATACCCACAGAAAAAGTAAGAGTACATAGGACGTTAAATACGATCTAAACGTCGACCATTAAAATTATAAACGACCGATTCAAACCGCTCAATATGATCTCTATATTAAAATATTCTTAAAAATCAAATTTTATATTTTTTCAAATTTTCAAATTTTTTTTTCAAAATTATAGAGTTTATAACTTTTTAAATTTAGCATATTAAAATTTTTTTAAAAAATCATAAATAAAAAATTTGAAAAAAAATATAAAATTTGATCTCCATAGAGATTTTATAACGTAGAATTGAACAGTTTGAATTGGCCATTCTAATCTAAAAATTAAAATTTTATGGCGTGTTCCACTAGCCCCTCCCATGGGTGTGTTTGGCACCATCCGTGAACTAAAAGTTCACGAACTAGACTAGTTCGCGAGAACCAAACAACCCACGAACTAGATTGTTTGCGAACTTCTTGACTAATTCCTAATCCCCTAATTTTCATAAACTAGGAGTTGTTTGTGGGCCTGTTCGTGGGCCGTTGTTCATCCCTAGTTCGTCCCGACTTCTCATCCTCTGGATGGCCATCCAGTGGATGGTTTCGATCTCAGCCGTCTGATTTAATCTCAATGGCTATAAATGCCCCGTGCATGATACTAAGATTGATAGGTTCGAAAAAAATCTAACCGTTTAGATTAAATCAGACGACTCAGATCGAAAGACGTCCACTAAATAATTGAATACAACCGTCCAGAGAATACGTCCCTAGTTCATGAGCAAATCAAACACACCCATAATATTTCTTCACAGTTCACGCCCATAATATGTCTTCGAGGTCCTTCAAGGTCATATGTGCAAAAGTCGTCAACAAAAAAACCCTCTTCTAGCTCCATCTTGAGTTGTTCTGCTCGACTTAACAACGACAAAGTGAAGCGGAGGCGCAAAGGAGGAAGCGGTGCTTCCGTTAAACGACATCGTTTCTCAATTATGAATCCCATGATATGGCACAAGGTCGCTGCTATCTCTGGTATTACTCCTCTCTCATAATAACCCAGTACTTCTTATTTATCAATTTTCAATTTTTTCAAAATACCATGTTATACAATTGCTTAGTTGATTAATGTCTGAGTAATTGGTAATGAACTAATTCAGGGATGGCTGCTCTGGGTCTTGGGACTTATGGTTCCCATGGTTTTCGGCCTAAAGACTCTACCTACAAGCAGGTTAGGTTTGTTGCTAGATTGCTTCTCTTTGGAACTGTCATTCTTACTGGACCCAATTGTTTCAAATATTTTCTTTTATTATGGAAACTATTTGGTAATGTATGTTTAATTCTGTTCAATTATTTCTATTTTTTCCTGAATTTAGGGCATGTTATTTAATTGGTCTGTCAGATATGTTATCAGTATTTTTCTGAAACATTGAAAAGATACTATTTTGAATCCCATTGGATAGTTGATTGAAAACGGACTTATGTATTTCTGACCAAGCACCGATCCTGACCAGACTAATTAGCATGTCTAAGTCCCGAACTCCTGATCCAATAAAGGCATCTGTTCGTTTAGTTATTTTTTTAATTTCCATTTCAATTTTCTGAAGGTATGGCAAACGGCTTCTCTGTATCATCTAGTACACACGGCAGCTTTGGTTGGAGCTCCAGTGACTAAACATCCTCATATTGTCGGTTTACTTCTGTTCACTGCTTATATTTGTAAACTTGAGTCACACTCAATTTCCTCTTATCTGCTGTTATTGTTAGCTTATGTTTACATATTGGTGATTTTTATGTTGACATGTGCAGTTTGGAGGGCTTCTTACTGCTGGCATTCTGCTATTTTCTGGCACGTAAGTCTCGCAACAATGCCTTTTCACTTGTGCATTATTTTATGGTTTTCTTTGATTTGTGATAGCTCCCTCAGGACAGAATCTCAGAAAGATTGTTCACTAGAAAATTTATTTTTGTAGGAAGATTGACTTTGAATTAGGTTACAAGAAGATACATCAGATCATTATTATACTTGAAACTAAATGAAAGTTTTTAAATATGGCTAAAGTTAGGGTAATGATGCCCAGGGTAAGCATTATCATATTAATTTTGTACTTTGATCATGTCAAATTACATGTGTCAAAATTTACATAGCTGCGTCATGCTATCAAAGGGCTTGAATTGCAACAGATATGGACCCAACTTTTGGAGGCTTAAATCACCAAATTTCCCTTATCTATTTGAACATTATTTTTTTTCTGGATATAATTTGTCTGCAATAATATAATAGGAACTGGAATACTATCTTTTGTACTATCTGCCTGTATTTTTTTTTCTTTATGAAATATACAAAAATGTATGTCATAACAAATAACTAATAAACAGTAAACTTAGTTTTCGGTACCAACTATTGATAAATCGAGTTAATTTGGACTAATGAACCAATTTAATTTGATAAATTGGCCTTTATAGAAAAAGTTTAAGAATATTCTAGAGGGCTTTTTTTTTTGGTGGGGTGGGGGAGAAGATATCAATTTAGGAGATTGACCTTTTGTCTGCATTATGAATGAATAAATATATTGTTGTTAGTAATTAAATAATATTTTCTGATGAACCGCGACTCCTTTTCTATTTCAATATACTCTTTACAAGAACTATCTTATATGACACAACCAGATCTCAGTAGCTAGGGCATTTATTTGTTCAAACTATAAACTGAGCAAATCACAGTGTTCTTTTCTGTTCTTGTGTTGCAGTGACTGATATTTTCAGGTGATAAATTTCATATATTTAGGAACTTGTATTTTACATTTGTGCAGATGCTACACTGTGGCCTATTTTGAAGACAGGAAGTATGCTGGGACTGCACCAATTGGTGGATTTGCATTTATTGCTGCTTGGGCGAGTTTACTTCTATAATTTTATTGAAGGCTAATTGTGGGAAGGAACAAATATGTTGTTTTATTTGTAATTGATGTGATTACATCTTACAAATAGAATAAATCAAATTTCTGTTCAATTGGTTTTGTTAATAATTGGGATGCATCTAGTTCTTTATTCACAGAACTGCTTTAGCTATTGAACATCGTGGAATCATGCCAAAGGTAGAAATACTTTTACAAATAAATCAGCAAGTTTACAAAAAGAAAAAGAAAAAGAAAGAAATGCCTATCAAAAACATTTTGCACTCAATGTATTATTACTTGTACGATCATCAAGGAACAGAAATCAGAGGTCAAGGATTGAACTCGAACTTGCAAGAGCCATGACCTGCAAAAAATAACAGAAAAGTATTACGTACAAAGAATAGACTTTCTTTTATGCTTAGAGCTAATTAAACCTAGCCCTCGTGAAAACAGTGCCAGTAAGATCTGTTAACCTCCTGACCACTGTCCAGAAAAGAAACTAAAGCTGATCTAATAGCATATAGTGAAATATGATATGCTAAGCATTCTGTAATTTGGACAGTCAATATTAAAGTATACTTGGAAAAAAGACATACTAGGATCAGTTTCTGTGAGCAGGGCAGCAGCATGAAAGTCGCAAGTTGCTCCTTGCTTTTTGTACTTCTGCCAATAGCTGTTGAAGGCAAATGAGGCATGGTCCTTTACTGAGTTAGGGAGGTAGCATGGCATCTTGGGTTGTATCGGCATGCAGTCTGCGTGTCCGGGCCCACACGCCCAATCTAATGCTTTTTGCAGCACATCATCTGTCTGTTGATCATCAACGACACACCATTGCTTTGGGTTGTATTCTGGTTCCTGTCCTTTTGCTGCACTTGCTGAGTGACATTAGAGCAAAAAATGATGCCGGTTTTTGTATCAATACCAGAATCGATGAAACTAAACACAAGGAATTTGAATGGAACGGAAAAAGAGTACAATTGATAAGCATGATGAATTTGTAGTAATATCAAGCTTGCTGGTTTACCGACTTACTGGATGCATTGATGGCAGACAGTATAAGGAGCAAACACAGCAGTTTCATAATAACTGTCACCATTTCTTTAACAACACTCGCCAACTTCATTGGCCGCACTCCTGAGATGCCAGGTTTTGAAATGCTTCTTATATAACCATCTTCCTCTTCTGTCCCCTTGGTTGCGTCACACTACTAGCCTTATCTCTTTAGTAAAAGAAAGATGGTGGTCCTGCCTCTTTTTTCTTTTGTTTTTGCACTTTCAATTAATATATAGGAAAGAAAACTCAAAATTCCTTGCTTACAGAGTCTGTAAAGATGTGTATTTTACTATTTTACTGTCAATAGCACGATGCTCATGTGCTGCAATCACCTCATTGCTAATTTGAGACCCCTCAATTTCCAATGCTTACAGCTCAGAGAAAATTTTGCTTTGATTATCCCTTTATATTCTAATGAGAAAATAAATATAAAATTTACAAACCTATACGTCCCTCAACACTCCCAATTAAAAGGACTACAGGCAATATTTTATATTTAATGTACTAGGAGCCCACATTGATGATCTACATGGCAGGAAGGTTGTAGGTTTTATGATCTCATTCTAGCTTTAGTTTTATATTAAATTTTGCTATTCTTCTAAGCATGATATATATAAAGTATAAATTGAGCTTAAAATACCTTATTTTAAAATTAAATAATATTTTCTTTTTTTCAATAATTATTGAAATTATCACATTAATTCTATTATCAGAACTCCTCCAAAGAAGAACTAGAACGTGTGTGTAATGAGCCAAGGTACATGGTAACATGGGCCATACGGATATTGCTGAGGGTGAGGGGCCAGGGAATAAGCAAAAATTTCGAAATTAAACCTAGGTAGAACTCGAAGGTCGTTTCTGCAAAAGAACCAACAGTCGCTTGTGTCCGTCCAGACTACTGAATTAAACCGACAGAAAATAAAGGGAATTGCTCTGATCAACTTCAATTTATTTTACTGAATATAAAGGAGTAAATTTAGATGATAAATAATAGCAGATTAATTACGATATTTGCTCATAAATTTTGTTCGGGTAAAATCACTGTTGACTGGGTCCACGCCAGCGCTGGAACTTTTACAGATTACCAATTTGCGTATTTGGAGGAGGAGATTAGTGTAAAGTAGGGGTGGTTTCGAGTCGAGTAGCGATCGAGTTATAGTCAACTCGAAGTCACGTCGAAATATTTCGAGTTAACTCGCGACTTATTCATAAGGCAGTTTCGAGTTACAATGACTAACTCGAAATCAAGTCATGATTACTCGAGTTAACTCGTAACTCGAAAATTCTACTCGAAATTCAGTAAGGCACTGATATAGTTATCTCATATAAGCAAACTTGGAAGGTACATTAACAAAATAAACTGATATGATAAATGCATCAATCAATCCACAATTCTATATTCCATATCAGTAACATATTGAGCTTTGAATAGCACATAAATGATACATCTAGAATTGTAAATGATACATCCATATTCCAGAATAGCACATAAACGAACTAAATATTTGAATAGCACATAAAGATCATACATCCATAATTTTAAACTACATAAAATGACATTAGCTTTGAATAGCACACAAAATGAAATGTCTGAATAGCCTAAAGGACATATTAGAAAAATATAACACCTAATGACCTAATTAACTAAACGACATCAGCTTTGAATATCTGATTACTGCCTCAGTTCATGTTCCTGTAAAAAATAATTTAGAGAATGTAACACAACAGATTTGAATATCAGCAATTCCAATAATCATCCAATTCCAACATAATAAAAAGAATAACAGCAAACATACCATTACCAACAGAAAAATCAACCCATGCTAAGATTCTTCATTGCAACTTGTACTTCCAAATTTTCTTCCTCTTTTGCCACTTGCTGAAAAGAAATAAAAAATAAGATTGTTAGTACTGAAAATTTAATATTTAAAATATGAAAGATAAGATATGAAAATTGTCTCACTTCTAATGTCAATACTGTAGATTTTGATATTGCTCTTAGCCAATCACCTCCACAGACAAGAAGCTCAACCATATCCTTTGAGAGAGAACTCCTATAGTCATCTAAGACACTACATAATGAATGTATAATATCAGAACTTATAATGTTCATCCAAAACATCATTACACATTAAAAAATATATAATAATGTGCTGTTAAGCCACAACAGTGAATATATAATATCACTGCATAATGTATATCACTGAATATATAATAATGTTCATCACTACATAATGTCACTACAAAACATCATTACACATTAAACCAAATCAGCATCACTGAATATATAATATCACAACAGTGAATATATAATATCACTGAATATATAATAATGTTCATCACTACATAATGTGCTGTAGACACTACATAATGTGCTGTTAAGCCACAACAGTGAATATATAATATCAAACACCATCACCTATCAACTGACTCAAAAGTCGAAACTAGCAGGTCATAGAAATTAGAAACTAAGAAATTAACAATTATATATCATCTAGTTTAGATTAACAATGACACCTTTTCCATTGAGCAAACTTAATTCTCGTCTTTTTTTTAGTATAGATAGAATATGATCAAAGTATCCCAATCTGTGTGCAATATTGACTGATCAAAGTATCCCAGTATAGATAGAGCATTTTTGTTACAGAGAAGCCATACTTCTCAAATTTGTGTGCAATATTGACTGATTATTTTTATCCAATAATCTATGGCAACTTAGCCAGCGAGTCATGATTAGTTACCCGTCCAAATGGTCCTTTTATAATTTTTATTTTGAAATATATTGTTAATGGTTTTTTCCGACATTATAAATAGAGTTTGATAATTAAATTAAAAACTACATGCAAAAATAATAATCGAGTACCAACAAAACTAGTATAACTTTGCAATTTCAGACCATTTCTCAGATCAACAAAAAAAAAAGAGTCAGCTGCTAATTTCAGACCATTTCTCACATATTAATCGAGAGAGAGAGAGAGAGAGACTTAAGGTTCTGAGAGAGAGAGACTTGCCTTAGCAGTTAGCACTTAGCACAGAACTCAGGTGGGTCCGTCGGTGGTTAAGGTCCTGAGGGCGTCTGAGAGCACTGAGCGTCTGAGAACACTTCAGGTGAGAGAGGCGGAGTTTTGGAGCACTGAGAGTCTGAGAGCGAGAGGCGGATTGAGACTTGAGAGTGAGAACTGAGCGAGGCTGCGAGAGTAGAGAGAGCGAGAGGTGGATTGAGGGCCGAGAGTAGAGAGAGGTGGATTGAGAGCGAGAGGTGGATTGAGGGGATTGAGAGCGAGAGGTGGATTGAGCGAGAGTAGAGAGGTGGATTGAGCGAGAGGTGAATTGTGAATCTGTGATGTTGTCTGAGGAGTGAGGAGGCGGAGTGTGCAAGGACCAGGGACAGAGGGACTTAGGTCTTAGGGTTAGCGATTAGGCGATGGGCTTGGTTGCGAGATTTTTTACATGGGCTGACTATGTTGATAACTCGAGTTATGGGCCGATCGAGTTGGGCCTAACTCGAAATCACGTCATTTAATTTCGAGTTGGGCCTAACTCGAGTTGCAGTAACTCGATTTTTCCTAACTCGAGTCATATCCGAGTTTTTTTCGAGGCGAGTTCGATTAATTCACGAGTTACGATTTTTTTGCCCACCCCTAGTGTAAAGTGAGAGTAATTTATCATTATAATAAACAAGCTCCTAATTGATTGTTCAAATACTGGAGATGGAGAGGAAGAATCGAAGAAGGGTTTTTTTTTTGGTGAACAAAATCAAGAATGAACCCCTATGGTAGTTACTAATCTTCTATATACACTATGGAAGGAGTAAATAGTTAATTGGTTTGTGTACAAAGGAAAAATATTCACGTTGGAATGATTTTTTCTACAGTTGAGTACTGACGTAATTTTTATTGTCAGTTTAAAACTGAGCTATTGCTGTGAGTTTACATCCCAGATTGGCGAACTGTTTAGTTCTTAACATTTTCAGGTCATAGACAGTAGATACTTTCAAGCCTGTAACTACTGCAGCTGTTAACTCCTTATGCTGGTATTATTCTTTTTTTTTTCTTTTCTTTTTTTAAGATAAATTGGGGGTCAAGCCACCCAACTTATTTTAAAATTAAATGTCTATGAAAGACCCTCTAGTCGGATTTTAAACCTGAGATCTTTCACTCAAGGATGCTGGTATTATACTATGTTCTATTTTGAGATAATACATTATGCCAGCACCACTTGATGAAATATCGTATACTGATTATATGAATAATATAGTTCTTTACTGAACCAGATAGTAGTTAGTGGAAAGGGAAAACATGTGTGGAATTCTAATTTCGACTAATTCTTTTTTCTAATAATTTTGATCTCTGTCAGTTCTTTAGCCAATGAAGGTATATTGAATTATTAAATTATAGAAATCATGGCAAGAATAGTAGAAACACTTATTATTCCATGAGTTAGAAGGAGGATTTTGTTAAATTATTTTAGGCCTTGTCAAACATTCAAAGGCTCTATAATTGCTTCTACATATCCTTATTTTTTTTTCCCACTAAAGATAACTTTCATAAAACGGTTTATAAGCTTCTCTAAAGCGACATCAAGGATTCGAGTCGAACTTGCAAGAGTCATGACCTGCATTAATAACAGAACATGTCATGCGCAGCACATTCAGTTGGAGCTCTTTTGTTGTTGAATACTTATAATTTAGCGTATTCTCAAGAATAATACTTTAACCATAGTAGGTTTTGTGAATGCTTGTCAATTGCATTACCAGATGAAGAAAAAGTTAATAGACGTACTAGGATCTGATTGTGTGAGGATGCCGGCACCATTAAAGTCACATGATGCTCCTTGTGATTTGAACTTCTGATAATAGCTGTTGAAAGCATAGGATGCATGGTCCTTTACTGTATTTGGGAGATAACATGGCATACCAGGCTGTATAGCCATGCAGTCTGCTTGTCCGAGCCCACATGCCCAATCTAGTGCACTCTGGAGGACAGCATCCGACTGTTGTCCGTTAGCAACGCACCAAGATGAGTCTTGTTCTTGCACCTTTGCTGCGGTTGAAGAATTACATAATGAGCAGAAGATGATGTCAGACTTTTTTTGTATACGGAATCCAATGAAATGAAGTGTAAGGAAGATGATCGGTAAAATGTAATGAAAAAACAAAAGGGAGTTGAAGAGAAGATGATATTATAGTTACCTGATACACTGTAGACAGACATTACAAGCAGCAAGGACAGCACTTTAACAATCACTATTAGAACGCTTCTTGCTGGACTTCTTACCATCTTCGTTTCCTTAAATTGGATGTTTCTGATAAGACTATGATCCTCCCTGAGACTAGCCTTTTTATATATTTGGCGATAACTATATATAATAACCAAACCAAATCTCAACAGATTTAGTCACAAGGACCAATTATTTTCAATAAATTCAAAATACGCAATTACAGATTCAGTCTTGAAGTGCAAATCTTTAGGCACATGCTTTTTCTGATTCCGTTTTAAAATTGAAAGAGTAAAATTTGAAGACCACCAAAAAAAAAATAATAATAATAATTCAAGGCCAATGGTTTAGTGTTCACTGTGGTTAGAATATTATTGGATTTACTTCCCAACAATTTTCGTACATCGCAATTAACTACGTGATCTAGATAGAAGATACGGTCAAATTTGGTACCAGGTCACCCGTGTATTCATACTCTTTGTATAAGGAGTTAAGGACTAATATGCCATGTATGATACAAGAAGAATATAGCTGACATTTAAAATGAAAATGAAGGAATTTTCTATTTCTAGAAAGAATTTTTATTTCTAGACATAAATTTATTATAAACAATTCAAACTCTTCACAAAATTACACACTTCCCAGTACTTTATGCCTAGAATAAGAAAATTCCTTCTATTCCTAAGCGATCCAAACGCCCCTATATATATTTTTTGTTTTTGGAGTCCAATCTTATAAGATCTTGTAATGCACATTGAATTTTAAATTTTGAAAAACATTAAATTGAACATTTGCTTTATTTCGGCAAGATCAACAACTTATATACGATACTTGAATTTTAAATTCTGAAAAAAGTAATAGAAAAACAAATTTTAGGACATTTGGAGGCACCCAAAACACATGTGACACCACAACACCCACCCACCTAATGATGTTTTGTTAACAAAAAATAACATTTTTTATGTCAAAAATCGAAAATGTCGCATGCTATGCTCTCAATGACATTTACAGATTTACTGCAAAACAAAATAAAAAAATTCATTTTTTTTCTTTCTATCCAAGTATAAAGAAATAAAAAATGTTGCCTATTATAGATCAATATTTTTAAAAAAAAATATACAAACATAATTTACTCAAAGCAGAATTTAATAAATAAAAATCTCGAGGATTAGAAAAATAAGAAATAGAAAATTAAAACATCTTTTAATCCATACTAAGGGACCGAGGTTAAGAAAAAAAATAAAAAACTAAGAAAATGAGAGGAGGAAACAATGGGAAAGTACCATCAAAATCAACCTAGAAAAAAGAGACTTCAAAAGGAGTTATGCTCCGGCAGCAACTTTAGTATAAAAGCAGCATTGATAACATAAAAGAAAAACAAGGGAAATAAGAACTGAACAAAATTGGAGGTCATGACATGTTAAAATACATCAATCCTAAAACTAATTACACCGCACAATTGTGCTAGCATTTTAAGGCTAAACTACAAAGTCAAACCTTGAGCTCAAAAAAATAACAAGGCATATCATGTATCCATGGCAACAGCCTCATCTTGAGCTGCATAATGAGTCGACTCTTTGCCCATTATGACAGCAGTGAGCATCAGCTTGCCTGCATCAAGGAAATACCTATGTTGCGACAATACTTGCTCAACAGAGGGGGAGGACGACCCTTCTTCTCCCTGTAGAGGCAAAACATCCTCAAAGGACCCTTCAAACACTTGTGCATTGGGCCCATAGCACCTGCTAGATGCCTTGTAGAGAACAGTTTCTTGGAGTGATCCAAGGAGGAGTTCGTCAGTCCAACCCTCAGAGATGGATGCCTGGTAGATGGCTGGCCAGTTGTCTTGGTCAGCAGCATTCAACCAGCATTCCTCCAAGAGGGTCCTGTTAGATTCGCGGAGCGAGGAGCTCATCCATGCGACTACTTCAAATGCTTTTAAGGAAAGATCTCTGCTCCTCCTTCCCTCTTTTGTCAAACACCTCCTTATCAGTTCTAATGTGCCTAGTGACTTTTGTCCTTCGTTAATGTCATCATCTCGTACTATTTCTTCCTGTAACAAAGTACATTAAAAAAGCTTCTTTATCTGAAAATAGCCAAACCTAAGGGTAGTTTAATAAGTCAACAACACAAAGCATGGGACACCCGTAGCATCCCCACCTTGTATTTTATTTTTGTTTCTCTTGACTTGGTCTAGTATGATTGAATCTATGGTCCTTTGATCAATCCACAACTGTCTTAGGTCGGCCATAAGAAAAAGAGTTATTTGCTTAACATCATAATAGAAGAAACATCATAAATAATCATTGTTCAGAACTTCAGATATATAAACAACGAAGTTCAAATGGCAAAACAAAGGCAATATACCTGCAATTTGATAATTCGCAAATCAGCTTCAATGCTTGCAATTTTCAACTCAAAGCCCTCATCTTGACCTATAATATAAAGAAGGCGTTGCCAGTGAAGGGTGTCTAAGACCCAGAAAAGAGAATGATAGAGGATAAGAAAGATGCAAGGCTCGGTTACCTGCTAGTGATGCAATCTTAGAGAGGTAAAGGAAGCGTTTCCTCTGAGATAAGGATTGTAATGAACTTTTTCTTTTGGTCTGTGGCAGAGTAGAGGAGAGAGCCAATGCATGAAGAGTTTTAGATGCAGAAGGGAAATCTTTTAAGTAAATATGATGGAGCCATGAAAGGTCATTCCTCTCAGTCTCCTTGAGGAAATGGGCCAAGTCTTCTGGGAATTCTTCACCTAGTCTCAGAAGCTTGCCATACTCGCCCCTTTTTATCAGCTGCTCGAATGCAAACCTACTCAACCCAACACACTCGTGCTGCATCCAAATCATAAATTCACCCACAAAATCAGTTTCACATACAGAAAAAAAAAATTCTTTTTTGCAAATAGCCACGGAAATTTATCTGCATATGACACAAGCCCCAGAACCCTTGCATTACTTGATAAAAATACCAGCTTGTGTCACGTGCACAAAAGTTGGCCCTCAGGTTGCACAGGTATAGTCACCTCAACTCAACCAAACCATTTAAATCATTTGTAGCCGGTACATGAAAATACCAATTAATATGTTTGAATCTTGGTTTCCTTGGTTTAAAGAAAATTGGCTCATCAGAAGAAAGGTAAAATTGTCAACTATTAACACAACATAGCTTTTTCCATATAAAATTTCTGAAATAAATTGGCTCTCAGTAGTTACTATGAATTATTCTGTGTTACTAAAAACACCCAGATGCAGTTTGGTAAATCTCCTTTGCACAATACTTCCTACAACCATGCTAATTTATATATGAAAACTATAGTTAATGTTTTGTTGGCATGACAGTCTACCGGCCTTAGCACCATACCATAAGGTTTCGTAGAAGTACAGCATCACTAAGATCATAACATAAATCCCACAATGTTTGGTAGCCTCCATGTCGCATTGCAGTCAGCAACACTGCTGAATTAACCTCTCTAAATATGGAGCCTCTCAACTCCAAATCCTCAGCATCCTTGCTTAGTTCCTTAGATGCAATAATTTATATGGCTTATTCTTTCATATTATACAAATTAACAAAAAGACTTCAAATAAACTTCATGAAAATGCAATGCAAATTGCTTCTCTTAACCTCAATATGGAATAAAAGAAGTACATGCAAAATACAAAGGGGAGAAAAATTTACAGCAGGTACAGACATATAAGCAAACTGGAAACATGGGAGTAGATATTCAGTAGGTCAACAGTAATTCCTAGTTTTATGCATAAATCCTAAAAAATATTTTCAACTTTGGGTATCAGGCAGGAAACATGAAAGTGCTTACCGTGCAATAACATCCAGCTTTTATTAGTAAATAAATCATTCTTTTAAAAAGAATCTCACTTGATATTTAGATTCTGCAACCACTTTTGCTAATTGATAGAGTGATCTAAGAAGCTGATCTCTGCGTGCATGATATTCCAAAGAGAGTCCTTGACTATCCTCGCCACGCTCAATTTTAGCTGTAATAGAGCCAGCATATGCCTCCAGAAGTGCATCTGTGAGTCCTTGCACGAGGGACAATATCTCTTCTTTGACTGACATGTCATCCACTCCAGCTGCTTCCTTGGAGAGCTCTGTAAGGGAAGATGCTATGGCCCACAGCCCTGATCTTACTACAGGTAGGCTATTCCAAGGTGTCAATCCCTCCAGGGAAGGATACCAGTCTTTCTGATCGTGCCTATACTGCAAGGCAGATTGGATTAGGGTTATACATGCACTCGACAGCTCGAATCATGGCCCATCTGGATGCGTAAGGGGGATTGAGGTTGCTCTCCATTATCAGGTGTTATTATGTGGTCAAGGTAATGGGACAAGCAAGAGAAGAACTCCTCTAGCTCTGAGATTTTGCTGTAGAAGACTTCAACATTGTCTCGATCCATCAAGATGACATTGTTTCTGCGTGCTTTCTCCCCAACCAACTGAATAAGCTTCCAAAGGGAACCCGTGTGTGACGGCTTCTTCTCCTGCTGGGAGAGAAGTATACTCTGGAGTTCTCTTAAATGGATCAAGCTCGATAGCTTCTCTCCATGTTCCATTATACTTAGCATTGAGTTCCCTGCATCCCACAATTTACAAATATAATTTTTTATTTTATGGATGTTTTGTCGGTCAGGCTTTCCCATTTTTTGTATTAAGGAATAAAGAACAACAAATATTATATAGAAATACCAATTTCTGCAATAGTAGCCACAGAAAATAAAATGAATATTGAGAAAGAAAGAAAATAAAAGTCATACTTTGCTTTAAGGCGAGTTCATCATGGCTTTTGGACAAGGCAAGGAACTGGAGAAAATTGTGATGCTTTTGCTGCTTGTCGACAAGAAGGGAAGAAACAACAGTAGATGCCACAATCTCGGCTCCTCTATTGGTGGTCCAGTGCTTGGCAAGAGTATCTACAATGGATCTACTGGTACGAGCAAACACATTTGTTTCTCCTTCCTTGTCAAATGCTCCCTTATCCCTAAGTTTCTCCAACAAACCCTCCTCAATTCTACCTGATAAAACAAAATCATGGAAAGAACGAAATAGTAAAGCTTCAGCCTCCTCATCATTAGCACCTCTCTGAGGAACTCCAGAAAAACTAGTTCTTTGTCTATTCTCTGAGCTACCAGCCCTCCAAGCCTCAGAGCTAACTCTTCTAGGAGCAACACTTCCTATCCCAAATGCCTGAATTCTTTTTTCCTCTTCTCTGATTCCCTCATTCGAGCTCCCTTTGCGAGACAAGCTTCTTTCTGGTGGTTGAACTCCACCAACTAAAACAGCCTTTTCAGGAATTGCCCATATTCCTGCCTTCTCAGTCAGGACCACCCAGGCTCCTCCCTCATTTTCTACTTCTGCCTCTTCTGCCAAAGGTAGAATTGAAGCATCCAGCACTTTACCAGCATCCCATGGAAGGTCAAATTGGTAAAGTCGCATGGATCCTCTCCAATAGTGAGCCACTGTAGCTGTTCCATCACCTGATAGGATAATCACTGAACCAGATGGCTTACCCCCAACACGCAGCTTCATGGAGGACAAGAACACTTCATCTTCTACTTGAGCCTTTGGGATTATTACTTGAAGAGGTGCTTTCTTTTCAAGTACCCGCTCCTTTCTGGGCCCACGTTGTTCAGGTACAGTATTAGGTGCTTTGTTATAGAGCATAGTAAGAAGCGAATATTGGGTGAAGTTTGAACTGCTCGCACGATCCTTGCAAAATGTAGCAACTAGAATGCTCAGTTCTCTCCCCCTTTCATCAACTTGTAAATCAAGAAGCCAGACCTGCTTCTGACCAGCTATGTCCTTCTTTATACCCAAATCATCATCATCACCAACCACAGTATGGGTCCACAGATTTTTGACAATTAACCTGGATGAAAGTACTACATTCCAGCACTGAACCTCACTATCAGTAAGACAAAAGAAGCTCAAATCAGAGGAATTGCGCCTTGGTTGCCAAACAAGAGACTTCGCATGACGTCCATTGCCAAGTAATGATTCAGAAATCTTTCTGCGATGTATAACATCTGGATTAAATTGAAATGACCAAAGTACTCCATTGGGCTGGCAGGCAATACCAATGCACTCCCCATGATTGCCAGAGGCTGGTGCTGCTATAATTGAACTAAATGTATCGCTGTGTTGTATGTTAGAATCCTCTTCGGCACCATTTGGAAGATCAATGATTGGATCTCTTCTACTCTCTGTATAAATGTCAGACCAATATACGATGCCTCGTGTTGTCAGATTACACAAGATTATTCCAACAGAAGGTGATTTACCAAACACTGCCTCAATTTCAGTCTTAGACGGTGATCTAGTGTTCTCCCATCGAACCATACAAACAGACCAGTGAATCATACCATCATTACCAACAAGGGAAGCTGGAATATCAAGTGCAAAACACCCCTTATCAACAGACGGGGATGAATAACTCCAAATAAAGAGCTCATTCCCACAAATCATCCATGCCAGTGACGTTCCCTTGTCAATGCCGCCTGCAAACACTCTCTTTTCTACAAGGCGAAAAATATGATGATTTAGATCAACTATTCAATTGGCAAATAGTGGTTCATCCAATGATTATCATAAACCTTGGTACATATCACCATTGTACTAAACCAGTGTGGTATGACAAATAGCAGCTCAATAGATTTGTTTTTACAAGAGTTCTGCCTGCTGAGTTAAAAGTTAAAACCTAAAGACTCAACTATGATTTAAAGATCTCAATAGGCACCAAAATCACAAAAAGAAAATTCCAAATCTGGATATGTACAATTCCCGACTCAAAAGTACTAGAACCAGAGGAGGCTAACACCTTGTACTGCTGGTAGTACTTGAATATCTACATATAGACTACTAAAACAAAACAAACCATAAACAGCAGTGAGGTTCTTCTTCAACAGATTTTCTTGTGCATTGCGAACTGCTTGCGGAAACTGCGCGACAAACACAGGTTGGGTATGATCTGCCACATCGGCCTTCTCTGTCGGTTTCAACGCAGGAGTTCTGTCGAAACAACAGAATCAAAATCAAAATCACGTGACAGCGATTTAGAACATCGACACTGAAACAGTAAAAGATACACTACGAACAACCAGTAGTCTTAATTCTTAAAACTTGCTAAAATAAAAAAAAAAGAAGAGTGAGAAATGAAGTACCTAGAAGGAATGGGGAAGCGAGAGGTCCAAGGAGCGGGGGTTCCAGTGGCGGGTCGTTTGCTAGGACTGGAGAAGGAATGGAGAGGCGTCGCTGGCGCATCTCGCTCTAGGCCTTGGGCATCGGAAGGTGGCTTCAACGACTTCCGACGGAGGTTCCTCGTCGCCGGAGAGAACATGGTTGTGACTTGTGAGGTTAGATTGGTGCTCTCCTTTCCTCTTCACTCCCAAGTTTGAGATTTTGAGGGTTTAAGTTTAAGCGCTCTTTGTTTTTTTCTGGACCAATTGGTTGTTTTGAGAACACAACCCGGCCTAGCCCAATAAGAAAAGCCCACTTATGGATATAACCAATTAACCAGAAATGATAACTGCCACCATCCCATCTGTAGTTTTGTATCCCTTGCCATTGTTAAACACAAAGTGAATACATAAAATAGATAAGATGAAAAAATAAAGAAGCAAAGTGAATACTTACAAACAAAAAAGTGTTGTTAACTCTTGTTCAGATTTTTATATTCATAATCAACTTATTTTTATTGAACTTATTTGTTTGTATGTGTTCACTTTGATCACTACATATGTTCATCTTGTCTATTTTATGTGTTCACTTTCCGTTTAACAATGGCAAAACTGCAGATGACAATAACCAATTTTCAAATTAAACATCTCGTATTCTGGTTGATGAAGCTTTAACCTCTCTTTATATTAAAGTTTTATCATTTGTACTTAATAAATGTTTATTAAAATATGTATTTGCATTTGTTCATCCCTGTTCAAAATATAAACGTAATTTTAATTTGCTATAGATAGCCTCTCCATAAGCAACACTCGTCAATAACTCGTTCCATGTATACGATGGGATCTTTGGTTACATCTGTTTAGTGGAGTTTATGGTAGAAAAACTTTTACATTCATACTGTATAATGACCATATTGATACTACTTTATTTGCAAAACTTATCGAGTAGCATCAGCTATCTGTAAATGACCTTGTGAATACTAACTTTTTTTCATTAGTGGAATAATTGTTCAGTCCGATGTGGAAAAAAATACACTTAAGACTTCTTACTGAAGCATGGAAGATTCTTTTCCTTGTTAAAGCACCTAAGCACAATTACTTGACCTTTATCCACAGTTTAAGCACTTCTCTCTCATACACTTTAATAAAGCAAAAGAGATGCTTCCACTTAACAGGACAAAGATTCAAAATATGCAGATTTTGTTGTATTTTTAATTTATAATAGATTAAGTGTTGTTCTTCTTGAATTGTTGGAACCCCATTTCCGATCAAGTGATACAAAAACAGATGACATCCACTCGAGAGATGAGAGAACTTTCATTGTGCTTACAAATAATCAGGTCATCTAATGAAAATCTACAAAGTATTTCCCTCTACAATTCGTCCTTTCATACATCATCTTTTGAGAAAACTGACCTCTCACTGCGTATTAACATCTCCACTGACTGTGCTGCTGATACCCAATTTTTCAGCCTATTTATACATGAGCTTGCACTTAACAAGGACAAGCACACTGATCTGACAAGCTTATTGTTCCATGGAATTGAATGGGATCCTGAAAAAATGTCAATCCTGTGCACGTTGCTTCAAGGTAAATCAAGCATCAAGCAACTTGAATTCCAGAAAAACATTTTTGAGTCCAGATGTTTATCCGAGCTATCAGGTGAAATTGGAAGAAGCAGTTTGATAAAGGCAATTGCCTTTTCAGATTGTAAAATTGGGTCTACTGGTACTGTGCTTCTGGCCTCTTCTCTTTCCAAAAATAGCAACTCACAGGTGGAAGAGTTACAGATATGGGAAGACTCAATCGGGTCGAAGGGAGCAGAGGAGCTTGCTGCAATGATTGAGGTTAATCACTCACTTAGGTTGCTCACCATCTTAGACAAAAACTCAATTGCAGCTTCCCCCTTGATATCTACTGTGTTAGCACGTAATCGGAGCTTAGAAGTACATATTTGGGGTGGAGACAAATTATCGATCAAGTTCATTCCAGAATCTGGCACCTTGAGGATTTCTGGAAAGAATAATTCATCTTCATTGCAACGAATTGTTTGCTCACTTGGTTGGAACACCACAGTTGTAACTCTTGACATGACTGGTGTGCACCTGAGATCTCGGTGGGCTCGAGATTTCAGAGTGGTTCTAGAATGTAACAAAACCCTCAAGGATGTGAATCTCTCAAGAACAAGCCTCGGGAACAGAAGTGTGGTGTATATAGCTGCTGGGCTTTTCAAGAACAGCTGCCTTGAGAAATTAAAGCTGGACGGGAACCGTTTTGGCGGTGTTGGGTTGGAGCATCTGCTGTGCCCTCTTAGCAGGTTCTCTCCCCTGCAACATGAAACTGCAAATACCACTATTCAAATCTTAGCATTTGGAGGGGAGAAAAGCAATTTTGCCAAAAATGGTGGGGTCTTAGCAATCTTGCGCTTATTGGAGACTAATCAGACCTTGGTCCACCTGATCATAAACCAGGACAAAAGTTTGAGACCCAATGATTTCGTCAGGATTTTCAGAAGCTTGGAGAGGAATACCACTCTTCAACGATTGTCCTTGAGAAGTTGCCGAGGTGTTCAAGGAGAAGTTGTGCTGCAAGCCATCATGGACACACTGATTGTCAATCCTTGGATAGAAGAGATTGATCTCTCTGACACGCCATTACAAGAGTCAGGGAAAGCTGCTCCTGTTTATGAGAAGCTGGGACTGAATTCGAGTCCTGTTCAAGAAAGTGAACTCCTCGCAAATCTGCCACTAGCCATGCCTACATGCTGTAGAATACTCGTGTGCGGCCAACAACATGCAGGTACCGTTATGTTCGTATCTCTATTATTGCAGTTCAGATCCCCAAGTGCTGTGGTACAATTCAAATATAATTAGAATCATTCATGAAAAAAATGTTAAAAGATCAGATCAAGGACCACAATAACTCCTGACAAATAAGTACTTGTGTCTGATATAGACTTAGCTGGTAAGGTACAGATGTGGTTGGCTACTGCCCATAATATTTTTGAGTTGTTTAAAATATAAATGAATTATTGTGAGACAGACATATATGCTTAAATGAAACAAACATTTGTGCAGGCTTACTGTTGGTTTTATGTAGTCAATTTAAAGTCCCGTTAATTTACTTTTTTTCATAGTAAGATCATATAAAATTTGAGGTCTTAATACTTTGATGAATTTGCATGCAGGAAAAAACACTTTATGCAGCTCAATATACTATAGTATGAGTGCAACGAATTTTCCATACATGGATCAACTAAGAAGTCTTATTGATCCAATCAAGCAAATAGCCAAAACATCTGAGATGAAGATAACAAAATTGCAAGATAACGGTACAAAGGTCTCAATTTGGAATCTTTCAGGAAAGATCGAGAACTTAGCTCTATATAACCTATTATTTCCACAACATGGAAACCAAAACACATTCTTCCTTCTGGTCTCTAGTTTCACACGGAGCCCGACAGATAAATACCCGAAGAGCTCTGAAGAGATAGAAGAAGAGCTCTTACACTGGCTAAAGTCTATCTGTTCAAACTCAAAAAGGTCAGATCAAACTCAATCCATCCTTCCACATGTGGTAATTGTTCTTACCCACACTGACATGATATCTCAGCAGCCAGAAGGGTTACAACCTATTGCTTCAGTAATACAGAATCTTAGAGAAGAATTTAAAAGCTATATTGAAATCTATCCAACAGTATTCACAGTTGATGCCAGATCATCAGCAAGTGTAAGCAGGCTTGCTCGCCACTTAAGAAAAACAACCAAGACAGTTCTTGAAAGGAATCCCTTAATTTACCAGGTATGTAACGATCTGGTTAACCTTCTGTATGAGTGGAGGTCGAGGAATTCCAACAAACCTGTTATGAAATGGAATGAATACTGTGAATTATGCCAGATGAAAATTCCAGCCTTAAGAATTAGATCAAGGCTTGATAATATGGAGAAGGTGAATAATCAGAGAAAGGAGGTTGCCAAGTCCATCCGCCATTTGGGGGAGATAATATTCTTTGAAGATCTAGGGTTTCTAGTCCTAGATTGTGAATGGTTCTTCAGTGATGTGCTGGATCAAATAATGAACTTAGCATCTAAACTAAACAGTGCAGAGAGAAGATTAAGGGATGGCTTCATAAGCCGAAAAGAAATGGAAAATATCATAACAGAGAGGCTTCAAAGACCGAACCAGATCACTATCTCTACATTGGAATTGGGAGGGAGTTCAAAGGTAGTTTCTCACTGCTTGGAGGCTAATGACCTTATTAATGTGATGTTGAAGTTGGAACTTGGCTATGAGAAAGAACCAGGTGATCCAATGACTCTACTTCTTGTGCCAGCAATTTTAGAGCAAGGGGCAGCAGATAATCAAAGCTGGGACATGATGCCATCTTCTGAATGTGTTTATGTAGGAAGGCATCTAGAATGTGAAGAAGCAAGGCATGTCTGCTTCACATCCGACTTCTTTCCAAGGCTCCAGGTAGCAAACTGTAAACAAAATTCTTTCTATGTATTTTGATTAAGGGTATGCAGTTATGCATAGCAGTGATGGTGCTATGGAATATGGATCCAAATTTTGAATCTGAAATTCACTTGGCTGACCAAGCTACTCAATTCAATCTGCATATTAAAATTTTATACAGATCTTGTAGGAAATCAAATATTACACTTTCTAATTTTTTTTTTACTTTTATTATGAACAGGAAAAAAATCCAATAAGAATGGTTTTTGACTTTTTTCCATATTAAAAAGAATAGTTAAAACAATATAAAAGTTGGTTTCAGACAAAAGCTCAATATGTAGATCAGATTGAGAAGCTAGGATCGACCATCTGGATCACAGAAAAATGAAAAAAAAAAATAATAATTGGAGCCGCAGTACCAGCTGATCATTGATGCATAACACCATACTCTTACTCTATATTTTAATTCTTAATTTCATACTTAATAGATATTTTCAACGTGTTAGTCATGCACAGATCATTTAATGCTGCATGATAATCATTCAATGTATTTTTTACATTCCAAAAATGGCATGTTTTAAAAAATTCGAAAAAAATAGTGATAAAATCTCAAAAATTGTAAAATTTGGTTTTCTATGAGATTTCAATATGTAGATTAGATTGGTTAAATTACATTTGTCAATTTACAAAAATACCCCCGAAAAAATTTGCGGTGCACGGAATACCCTATGCACTATAGTGCATATTAAACTTTCTCGAACTATTATCAACAAAGCTAATATAAATTCTTTTACAAGAAAATAACACTAGACTGGAACTGGTTGTACTAGGAACCTTACCAGTGCAGAATCAGAAAGAGGTCTTCTTATCCCGTTCCAATTTCTCTGTTGAGTATAATAGCTGGTTTTACAATCTTCCAGACGAAAGCTTTTGTGGTGTAATTCAACAAAGGGAAACTTAAATCCAGCCAATAATGTACTACTGATTTGATGAACTATTCAGTACTCATATGAATATAGCACCCACATCTCTCGATGGTTAGCAGCACTTCATATTAATATACATATTGTCACTAATATAGCTTGACCAACACTTATTGTCAAAATTGTTCTGATTAAAATGGGTCCAAGTAAGTGGCAACCCAATCCAAAATTCATCCCAGATTATCACACTATGAGATTGACATTTTTTAATTTAACAATTCCAGGGGTGGATCTTAGAACACTATTTTACATAATGTTCTAATTAATTAGACATTGCCACTTAATATTCTACAACTGTTTTTACATGTTACTGATTGGTCTTTAATTCAAATCCAGGTGCACTTACACAATAAAATAATGAGGTCAGCGAACCAACAAGGGCTAGCGTACAGGTTAGAAAAGAACCTCATCTATGTAATTATCAATGGCATCCATGTAAGAGTTGAAGTTGGGGGGCAGCCTCATCATTATGTGGATATCCTTGCCTGCTCCTCCAAGAATATCACTGAGATAATCAGGCTCTTCCACCAGCTTATAGTTCCATCTATCCAAGGCTTATGCAGCCCAAACATCTCGTTTTCTGAGAACATTATCAGGCCAGACTGTGTCAGGTGTCTAATACCCCACAGATTTAGAAAGACCCAACACGTACCTTTGAAATACATCAAGGATATTCTACAATCATTACCGGCAGATGGCATGTATGACTACCAGCACACATGGACTTCTGTTGAGGATCATAACCGAGTACACATCTTAAACTCGGTATCTGATTACACAAGAGACCTACTTTCAGATGATGAATTTCGAGATGTTCTACAGGTCAGATACAATGATCTACACCATCTAGCTGTGGAACTTGCAACACCAATGACTCTTTTAGAGAATGGAGAGAGTTCAGATTTGGTTGCTACTGATGCAGCCAATAGTACTCAAGAGATGGTGGAGCCATCTATTTCAGGTATTGCCAAGGGAGTGGAAACAGTTTTACAACGTCTGAAACTGATAGAGCAGGAAATCAAGGACCTGAAGCAGGAAATCCAGGGACTTCGTTTCTATGAGCATCGCCTCTTGATTGAGCTTCACCGCAAAGTGGACTATGTAGTGAACTATAATACCCAACTAGAAGAGAGAAAAGTGCCTCACATGTTCTATTTTGTGCAATTATACTCTTCAAATAGGCGATTGGTGACGAGATTGCTCCCAGGCATGACAACATTAAGGCTGCACATGTTATGCGAGTTCAGAAAGGAGATGCATGTTGTCGAGGATCAAGTTGGATGCGAGCTCATTCAGGTGGACAATAATGCCATCAGATGCTTGCTTCCATACATGAACCGCTTCATGAAGCTATTGACATTTGCTCTAAAAATAGGAGCCCATTTTATTGGGGGAATGGGGCACATGATACCAGATTTGAGCAAGGAGGTTGTTCGCCTGCTCGACTCTTCTCTGATGTATGGTACAGCAACAGCTGCGACAGCTGGGGCTCTGGGGGCTGCAGCAATGCTTGGAAGAGGTAGCAACAGGAGTGGGGGTAATTCAAGTGGCATTGAGCATGACGTGAGAACAGCAAGACAATGGATAATTGATTTCTTAAAAGGTCAGGGAGTTACATCAGGAATACAAATAGCAGAAAGATTTGGATTATGGAGAGTACGTTATTGTGATGATGGGCATGTAGCATGGGTTTGCAGAAGACATCTTAACATGAGAAGAAATGAGGTGATTGAGATGCCGCTCTAGAGAGCTGCTGTCCTGCAAAATGAAAAAATAAAAAAAAGTTCAGATAAACTAAGATTCAGTACAGATGTTTTCTATACTTTTTGTGTTATCCGGGAATGCAGTTTGTAATGTGGCCTTTTCATTTTTCTCTCTTTCTGTTTTTTTTTTTTTCTTTTTGGTATAACTTGCTTGCAGAATCAGTCCTGCAACAAAATCATCAATTTTCATAGACAATAGTTTAAGCATTTATTGAAATTTTTGTTCTGCCGATTATTATGGAATATTTTTTTTTTTTTTTGATAAAACAAAGCTGACAGTGTTTGATTTATTTCTTTTTCCGGAATTCAAGTATCCTGTCACTAATACTTCTTAAGTACAAGAGATCAAGAAGCAATTTTACAGCAGGTCCAATTTTTGTTGAGTCCTTATAAACCAAAAAAAAAAAAAATGTCTTTGTCATTTGGACATTTCATCGAACACATTCTGAGCATCTAATAGAGCAAAGACTACAACCAAACAAATGATTTACTGGACCTATCGAGAACATAAACCTTGAAGAATAACAAACTAGGATCTATGCATAGAGAGTTAACCATCCGTACCAAAACAGAGGGTTCACTGCGCAGCCGTGTACCGCACCGCATCACCATGTCAGGGACAATACACAAACTATCTCAAATACACAATGAGACAGTACGTCGGTACCAAACTAAATAACTAATCCCAGAAAGGTTGGGCCCAATTTGGGCCGTGGAGAGATAAAAAAAGGCCTATAACTGATGGCAATCCAGAAAATTTAAAATCCAAAAGAAAAATGATGAACACAAATATAGGCTCTCTCATTATTTCGTCATTATTTGCGCAATGAAAACAAGAATTTGTCAGCCACAATATTCAAAAGAGAGGTATTTAACATATTATTTCATCGCGAGCACGCAATAAATTAACAAAGTAATACATTTCTCAGGTTACTCAAGTAATGGTTATATCTCTACTCAGTTTTTACATATGCAACCTCCACTAATAGGTGATGCTTTCCTCTTAAGCGGCATTTGGTTTAGTATTGATATCTGACTAAAGCCCACAAGAAATTCAGCTCAGAAGTTATTATAGCATAAATGGTGTAGGATGAGCAACTATGGTATTTAATACATTAACAGGTTCAAGCCAGGACTGTCTGTTTATAATTTTCTTTTTAAATACACACGTTTTCTAGTCCTTGAGCCACATGAAAAAATTAATGCAATTCATATGGCGAGAAATTTCTATTATAGATATTTGTATTAAAAAATGGCTGTTCCTTCTTTTTCTTTTTTGGTAGCGTTGAATTTGATTTAGAACATCTGTTTAAGCACCATGGAACGTCCTTCTAGTACTCATAAACATGAGTTTGTTGGAAAAATAACAAATGTCTGAACATTCTTTTGATGAAATTTCAACAGCTTAGATTTTATTTTTTTTTAAAAAAAAACATCATAACTAAAATATAAGCAAAGGTAGAGGTTTTTTTTTATCTACGCTAATTAAGCATAGACTTGCATTTCAATCTATTAATTTGTTAATTATTTATGCAAAGAACATTCTATCATAAAAAAAGTTCCTTGGAGATCCAACCTGCTATCTTCATTGTGCTTCACTCAAGCTCAGCTCAATGCCAAAGTCAAATTTTGTTCAAGACAAATTGGCACCTTCTTTACTCTTCCACCAAGCATTCTTGGGAGGCTAAGCACTATCAGTTTCCTGATATTACTCAAAAATCTTTAACTGTCAGGCTCCATAATTAACAACAGCATATGTTCTCAACAGACAGATTTGTGTATGTATGGAATTTTCTGGTATTGCACGATAGTAACCTCTTAATTATGCTTTAACTCATTTTTGGAATAAAGAGAATGGGAAAACAAACATGCTTTACAAAAAGGTTGTATGAGATTTCTTGAAAAAAAAAGGAAAAAGAAAAAAAAAAAAAGAAGGTATGAAGAACGTCTTTAGTTTACTTTCGGACTACACCTGATCATACTTTACATAATTGTTATTTACATTTTTGTTGTTTATTTCTAATTTGGAACTTAAGTGACCGCAAGGGTCACCTCCTATTGCAAAACAGAAACATGTATTTTATTGATGAGGTCATGGTATAACTACAGTCTGTCATCTTCAGGTGTATCTATTTGTTAGTGAAATCATTACATGCTTTTAGTTAGTTCAATCTATTGTTTCATTTGACATCATTCACCTTTCCTAATATGTAAACAATTAAGTACAACAGAGGAGAGACAATTCTCTTGAGACATGTTTAAGAAATAACCAAGTGGAAGTCTCCTTTCCAAGAAGGCCTTGTCTTATTGTCTACATATATCTTGGAATAGCTCACGGGGATTAACAACCCATAACAAGGTGATATCACATAAGAATACTAAATAGATCATTTGTATGTGGTTAAAGGGATATCTACCCGACAAAAGTAATTCATTGCATGCTAAAATATTTTTATGTTCCAACATTGTACGATGTAGACATGAGAAATGGTAGGTGCATATTAAGAAAAAGGTAGATTGTTTTGGTTTTAATCGACTGGAGAAAACTAAATTTGGCCCCACAAAAAGAAAAGAATGATGGAAAATTAATTGTAAGATAATTAACTAATATTATGTCGGCATGACGCAACTGGTTCCCATTGATATAACTCCTGTTAGGTTGATAAATGTTACGTACATACCATTTACAGATAAACATGATCGTCGACATTTTGTATGATTCACCCATTACAAAAATTAAAATTAAAATTTTTGTTTCGAGGGTCACTTGAGTTACGTACACTGCTGTATCTCTTGCCAGAACCAACTCTGCATTTCAAACACAAATGAGATCAATGCATAAGGAGTCAATGGAGAGAGCTCGCTAGTGAGTAAACAATTGATATCTTCTTGACCAAAATATTATATAATCTTAAAGGACATGAAAATAAATTAAACCATGCAATATGCTGATATTACTTCTGCAATGACTTGTGCATGATTATATAGGCAAAAGCTACTTATTACTTGACAAGTTGACATACACATATATTTATGTTGTTTGCTTTATTAGTTCAAAACACGAGTTAACGTAGGCATTCGGTTTAATATTATATCAACGTGCTGTTTAAATAACTATATGCAGGCTCTTGTGTTTTTATTATATGTATAAAATAGAACCGATACGCCGCGTATATCGTATGTAAAAAAAAATTATAAATCTTGATTATTTTAAAAAAGAAAAGCACAAAATTGACTCATGATTCATCTGAAAAAACTTTTTTGGTGTGGGACAAACATATAATTAATTGACTACCTCTTTGGTAATTAATATTTGAGAATTGTCTCAACAGGCAACTAGGCCGACAATTTGGCTGATTATCTCATATATATATATAACTCTTTTACAAATCCACTAACAAGGGTTAAATTTTAAATTTATGAGATTGTCCCTCAAAACCTAGCTAGGCTCCTAGGCAACTTTTTATTTTGTTGTATCATAGGTTTCGGCGTGTCAAGGATTTTACATGTGTGCATACATGGGGGTGTGCGTGCGTAGATATATTTCCCAAACTGTATATACCAATTTTCCCTTAAAGGGAAGGATGTTTGTTTAATTGTTTCATTTTAACTTAGCTTCCGCTTCAGATATCATATAATTTATAATTGTTAATTCATGGTACTTCCTCTAGGACCTCATCATAGACACTCTGTTTTTCTGTACAAATGACTTCCCCCAAAAAAAGTAACGAAAGAAGCAAGAATGGCTAATCTAGGGCCCAAAAGGATTTTGTTTAGAAATGTTACCTAACCTAAAAAAGTTGTAAAATAGGCTACAAATGATCATCGAAATGTTGTTGTTAACATATTTTCAAGTGCACAATTTCTGAGTATCTTCATCTGATGATAATTCTAAATGAACAGTATTTTTTAACTACTACACATTAATATATGGTGGGACAGGAACTGCGACGAATTTCCTTTATCCCTTTTCATTCTGTGCAGATCGTACCTATGCAAGTAGGCCCATTCTGGGCTTTTATTCTACTAGCAAGTGGCTTCGTTTTTATATTTTTCGTATTATCTCTTTCAACACTAATAGCCCAGTTTAGTACTGATCATGTGGTGTGGCTATAATTTTATTTGAAAAGTATAATTAAACACATAGGCGTTGCTTTAGTCAATAACGTAGACTTTGTATTCCTTAAAGATTTTGGTCTACAGTACATTTGATATATATTAATTGCAAGTGTCTTCTTTGAATACTGTTGTAATCTATTGAACCAATCTTCCATTGACTCACTCAAAATTTTAAGCGTATGTTACATTATTATGCCTTTTATGGAGTAAATAATTTTACATCTTTTGATGATAACTTAGGTCAGTTACTCCACGACCGATTTAATTTAATTAATACTTGAGCTTAAAATTCTGAACTTCCTGGGAATTTGATTGCTTTGAAATTATCATGCATCTCATGAACTGCACAACAGATAAATTACCTGTTATTTTTTTAGTGATAAAGAAGATTCATAATTTCCTTATTATATTGTTTCAGAAACAATCCCAAGAACTATTAAAATTAATTTAGTAAATTAATTCTTTCTTCTTTACTTCCATTTGTAAATATTTTTATTAATAAAATTTGTCTGTGTGGCAATTGCCACATGGCCCTAAAAAAATTTAGTAAATTACTACTTAATCTAATAGGCTCCGTTTGGATAGGTGTGGGAAGAAGGGAAGAAGTGAGAAGAAATACTGAGAAGTGTGTAACTTTGTGAAGAGTTTGGATTGTTTATAATTTTTTTTCTTCCCTTCTTTCTTCTTCCTACTTCTTCTCAGAATCCAAACAGAGGCATAATAAATTCGTATATTAATCTTGCAAGTGAAGTTTCGGTCTTATACCTATCTAAATTCTGGCTGTTGGTTGTTTTGAAAAAGAAAAAAAAATGAGTGGTGAGCGGTTTATGCTCACTTGTTTCAAAAAAAAAAAAAAAAACACCCACTTAATTGTTCTCAATTAACGGGGACAAGTTTTACACCACCTTCTTCTCAAAATTAATCCTGCACTAATTTACAGGTCAGATATTTTTTTTTTGACAGATTAATAGTTGTAATTTTTTTCTTAGGATGCGTCAGTTACTTCTAATGAAATATAGATTTGTAAGTTCTCGTCATGTGCTTTATGGAAGTTAAGAAAATGTCAATCTACAAAATTTCAAATCCAATTAGATTATAACGAAATCCTGAGCATGATTATTTTTGACGATGACTTCCGATTCATACCGATTACCCACCATTCCACCAACAATCAATACTAGATACTTGATCATTAAAAATATAATAAGTTCATTAACAATAGTTAAAAACCAAACTCATATATTGCTTACCACAACAAGTAAAAAGGGAGACCTGAAACTCTTTGACTTAAATTCTCGATAAACACAAGCTACCACCACATGGTTTCATGTGCATGCATGGAGCTGCAATCCCCTTCCATTTCCACATTCTGCGGTTTCAATTCAAACTGTCTAAATGGAATCTCTATATAGTTGAAAATAATTGTCTTTTACTATTTTTTATAATTCAGTAGAAAAAGCCATGGACCAATAATAAAAAGTTTACCAGGGAAGAAAGTAAATACAGGGAAAACACATCGCATATATAGCTCATTACTTAATTTCCTTTACCAGTTTATTAGTTGAAAATAATTGTCATGGAGATGTCAATTACCTACCAAATCTAATACAGTGTTTAACTCCCAAATCAATGCCTTTTAGAAGCTCTAAACCATTAATTGTCATTGAGATCCACATATAATGGTACTTTTTGTTACTGATATATGGCCACAGAGAACTCAGACTCTTCTAACTGCTATGAATTAATTAATATACTATTAGCAGCCTAGTAAGTATGGCTATAGCTTAAAATATTGAGCAAAAGAGATCTATATAATTAATTATACTCTAACGGTAACATAGGAGGCTAGGAGCACATTCCAACGACTATGAACCACACATCACTGCTAATATCCTGGTGTTTGGAATAATTTTTGCATTGCTTAATTAGTTATTTTCTCGGGTAAGATTAGAGCAATACGCCAATACCTAGGAATAAGAATCCGATTTGATATATTTTTTTTCCAAGGATGATGGTCACTTCAAAGAAGTTTAATATTTGTTTCTTCCAATAATATGAATAGAGTATCTCTCAGTTAGGAAAAAAAAATTATTAGTAAAGCTTAACATTTATGTATGTATATCGTCGAGCCAAAAAATTTTAGAATGGGGTCAATAAATTTATGATATTAAAATTATATAAAATTAAATAAATTCAAACAATACATATTTTTGAAAAATTTTATCATCGATGAGTTTTTTATACGTGCAGAAATCTAGTCCTTAAATTTATACTTCATAGTGATGAACAATTATATATATGATTGCTTTGGGCTCCAATAAGCCTTGAAAAATTCATCCATGGTAAAAAAAAAATTTCCCTAAATTTTTATTATAAAATTTACTTTTTTAAATGTAATAGTTTCAAAATTTAAAGATAAAACCCTTCTGATTGCACCCTTTATTGAAAATTAAACAGTACATTATAAAAAATGTTAAATTGCTCGGACCAAAAAGAATTATGGTAATTTATTATACCTTTATCTTTTAGCACATCTAATATAATAAATATCTATGTATAAATGGCCTATCACTTACAAAATAGAGTACAAAATTAAATAATCAAATTAGATTTAGAAATATATTTCTAAAATTTATTAAATTAAGAAGTATTATGCATAAACGTCTCACAAAAATATTAGGTTATGGGAACATATATAGCAATAAAATTACAATAATATTAATCATTACTTAATTTGAAAGCTCAGAAATAAACGATAACAAATACTCGAACAAAAAGTTAATAATTGTGGCAGTTGAATATTTATATGTTTACTAAATGAATTTTTTTTCCAAAAAGAAATAAATTGTCTCAATTAGATATGGGTTCACTAGCGAAATATTTTTGAATATATATGGGGTTCAATTATTATATATCTATAAAAAATATCATCTCACAAGTGTAAATATTAAACCATAGTGCTGTTATTCATAAATAAATGGGGATCAATTGACCCTCATTTCTTGCACATAGGTTCGCCACTGTATATCGTACTCATTTTCAAATATTGGCAATAATACATAAGTAATAATTTGGATCGATATATTTTATTTGTAAGGTAAATAATCTGATTGGAACTATGGAAAGTATAGAAATAATTGATGCCGTTATCATTGATGTCATTTTTTTTATTTAACATTAATCAATTTGTTTGAATGGAATCCTAAAGCATAAATAAAATTAGTTAATGAAATTCTTTAAATTAGTAATACTACAATGGCTAATTAGAAGATACAAAAATTTCATTGCAAAATTATTATGCTACTAAATTTTATCATGTATTAGTAGTTCAATTATAATTAAGATGCATGCTATTTCTGCTTAAATTGTTCCTAATTTACATCGTGGAAATTAACTGCTTGGATGAATTGTTCAGAAGTCACAATCACCTATTCTTCCTTTTTTTTTTTTTTTCCTTGTGGTGTGTATATATCTTATGCTTTTTTGTAGCCAGAAAATGAAGAACTCTCAAAAGTCGGAAACAAAAGATTGAAAAAAAATGAAAAAGAAGGTATGTAACATTTGACATTTAACAATTTTTTGTGTAGATGGCCCACAAATCCGATTTATGAATGATGACTCGAATTACTCATTAGAAACCAAATCTGCTCATTACTAATTGTAAGATTTTTAATTTCATTTCCTCTTGAGTTTTTGTTAGCAGAATTGCAATATTTTAATCTTTTAGCACGGTATAAATTAATTAGTTGTATTACTTCAAATATGCGCCGCCCGTACAATAATTCTTAGTGCGGCAAGATAATTAATGAAATTTGGTCGGTGATTGCCTCCCATTCAAAGAAAACATAAATAGAGTACTAATGATATCATGTGTCAACAACTGATTTAGGATTGAAATATGTTCAAAGTTTCTGTAGACTCTATGACTTTCAAGTACACAATTAGGCAATGATTAGAAATTAGGAGGATCCCATGCTGCCATGCACCTACAAAGGCTAAATATTCAACACTACCCTCTCTGAATCCTGTTCTGCTTCTCTAACGGGTAAACGACTACTACTCTTTGTTTTGACCTTTGAGTGCGCATGTAAAGTGAAAATTTCAGAACCTTTTTTTCAAAAAGCACATAGTCCTATGTCTAATCCAAAACAGAAAAAATTCCTGATTTGTTTTCTGTTTTGAGGAATCAATTAAAAATTTTTAATGGATGGTCAAGAATTCAGCTGGAAGTTAAATTTATGTGGAAGTTTGGAAGACCAAGTTAGTGAAAGTGAAATCCAATAACATACATGCGTAATTAATGAAGGAAAATTCCTTTGTAACCACTAACCATCATATTGCTTTTTTTTTTTCAAAGGAATGAAAGTATTTTTCAGCCGCAGTAAATAATTAGAAGGGAAAGAAAATTAAATTTCAGCTGTCTGACTACATATCAAAATTTCTAACTTGAACATGAAGCTAGAAATATTCTTCTTCATCTGAACTTGTTACCATGTTGGATCAGTGGAATCTTTTTGGTATTCTTCCATGTCAATAATTTTATCTGTTGAAAAGGATAAGATTGTAAGGAATCATTCTCATAATTTGCAGCTCATTAGATAGTGATATTATTCTCTTTTTCTCTCTTTTTTGGTTTTAATTAGATACTCTTTACTACTGTATTATTGAATCCAATCTTCTTCATACATAATCATCAATCAAACAGATGGTCTAGAAAAGGCTATCTAGTTCAACAAGCTAGAACTCAATAATTATCTTTCACATCAAAAACTCGTCTCGCAATAACCTACTTTTATGTCATCACAAAGTTACGTTGTAGGAAAACTAAATTTATCACCGAAATAGACTTGGAAATGTGTGCGTAATTACTGTAGAGAACATCAAGCATTAAGCCTAATAGCTACCCCTAATTAATCAACCTGACAATAGCACATGGTGAGTAAACTCTGATTAAAACGATAAGAAGTCAATAAAATTTGTTAAAATAACACGGCTGCCACCGCCATGCGTGCGACATGCCCGTACTAATGGCATGGTCCCTTGCCAAGTTGCCCATTGAAATTTCGCGCTGTACTCTTTGATTGGTACAATTTTGTATCTCTTCTTCTCTGCCCCAATCCCACGTGGCCTGAACAGGGATCCAACGAATCACCTGAGCCCATGCGTGGATTTTTATGATAATGAAACAAGAAACAGTAGAGAGAGCATGAGCCGTTCTTCCCTAATGCATCTCTATCTATATGTGATATGGTCGCAATTGCATTTGTTTCTAGCTGATCAGTTAGATGGAGACACCAAATCTTTATATGTTGATTTCTTTAGGCTGAGATTGAGGGTGGTTAAATTGGCATTATTATTATTATTATTATTATTATTATTATTATTATTATTATTATTATTATTATTATTATTATTATTATTATTATTATTTTGATGAAAGAATTGGCATTATGTTGGTGTTATCTTGTATAAGACCTGCACAAGGTATTTGGCTCGTTGCAATCGTGAAAGTGCAGTTTCTTAATTAATTTATTTATTTATTTGGAGAATATCTAGTGCGAATTTTACTTTAGATTTTTTTTAAGATAAATTGGGATATGAGTCATTCAATTTATTTTTAAATTAAATGTCTATGAAAAATCCTCCAATCAGGTTTAGAACCTGCGATCTTTCTGATGTTAGAGGCATGAATGAAAGAATAATTCTTGCCATCCATGTAGCAGATTTAGGAATATAGGGGCCGTTTGGATGGTAAGGAATAAGGAAGAATAGTCTATTTCGGGGGAAATTTTATTCCTAACCATCCAAATTCTTCATAAAGTTACATACTTCTCAATATTTTCCGCCTATAAATAGATTATTCCTCTTATTCCTAAACCATCTAAACGACCCCTATTATATTAGAATTAGAATGATGATGACAAAATAAAGTAGGAGTTCTGAAGTGTCAACAATTTCTTCTTAGTTATTCCTAAACTAAGGTATATTAATAATAAATTCATATATAACTACGGTAATCATAGAATTATGACCGTATAATTTATACATATCTTTATTGTAATTTATCTATGCACCATGTCAGATTTGGTATTATTTGAAAATTGATATGCCATTCATTATGCAATCCAAAACATTAAGAGTTCAATTATCTAATTATTAGGGTTGACAATGAGTCGAATTCGATCGAGCCATGCTATATCGAATTCTTCCTCCAAATGAATTTGAGCTAATGCTCGTTGGATTTCGACCTCGAAATGAATTCGAGCTAAATCAAATCAATTTGTTAAGAAATCTTAAGTTGACAAACTCAGCTCGAATTTGACTAGAAATCGATTTGAGCTAACTCAATTTGATTCGTTATAGCTCGTTTTGATAAAATGAACAAATTCAAGTGTAATATTATTATTAGATCACTAATATCTTGATCTGATGTCTCATATCAAACGACTATAACGAAAATCTCACTAAATTGAAGAAAAATTTCGAACTCGTTAATTATGAATAATTACCGAATCAAATTCGAGCCGAAATTATTTTATATAGGAATTCAGACGCAAAAAATATTAATAGAAAGAATTATTATTTTTTTTAATAAGAAGAAAGTTCGAACGCGTTTTATAAAAGCGTACAGTCTCTCTCCTTCCTACCCGTTTATAAAACGCGCTCGAAGGCTTCAAACGCGTTTTATAAACGGATAAGAAGGAGAGAGACTGTACCGCTTCGGTTACGCCTCAAAAGGCTGGTCAGACCTTCGTACCCGTTTATAAAATGCGTTCGGAGCCTTCGAGCGCGTTTTATAAACGTGTTATTAGTTTTTCATATTTTACATTCAAGCCGCAACATTTAACTTATTAAAAATAATATTTTGCAACAAGGTCCCTACATGTTTCATATTTACAAAATTCTCAAAAATTTTATTTCCAATTAAAGATGTATTAAATAGATATAAGAAATATATTACACATATTTTATATGCATTTAATTGCACATATTTTTCTTGAACATGTGTATAATATTATTTTGTTTGAATAATTATTCGCCGATGATCCTATATTTTTACTATTTAATTCTACAAACTTATCTTTCGCATTGTAGTCTCTCCTTTTTTTTATTTTATGTTAGCCATATATAATCAAATAATATATAATATGGAAATAATTAAAATATAAATTTTTTAAAGAATTTTGAGCATTAAAACTTTAAACAGGCATAACTTTTGATAGGAATGTACGTTTGGGGCGATCGAGCACAATCCGGAAAGCTGGCGATGAGATTCTATACGTTTTACTGGGGTGAAACCCCGTAACGACCATTTTCGGAGCCAAAAAACGCTCTCTAGACCTCCAAAATCCACTTTAAATGTTTACAAACCTAAAAACCACTCTAAACTACTAAAAAAGTTTTTAAAATCATAAATTAATCATTAAAAAGAGAAATGCAGTAAATCAAGTGACTTTCTTGATAGTTATTCAAACAAAATGATATTAATGTCAAAATTAATATTCTAATATCATTTTTAAATAAAATTAATATGAAATTAAATGTGATATTTAAAAAATTGTAAATTTAACCTTATAAATAAATTTAACCTAAATTTTCACGTTAATTTTCCTATTATTTTTGAAAAAAAAAATGGTAATAACTCCATTTCGAAAAATTTACGCCTTCCTACCCGTTTATAAAACGCGCTCGAAGGCTCCGAACGCGTTTTATAAACAGGTACGAAAGTCTGACCAGTCTTTTGAGGCGTAACTGAAGCGGTATAGTCTCTCTCCTTCTTACCCGTTTATAAAACGCGTTCGAAGCCTTCGAGCGCGTTTTATAAACGGGTAAGAAGGAGAGAGACTGTACGCTTTTATAAAACGCGTTCGAACTTTCTTCTTATTAAAAAAAATAATAATAATTCTTTCTATTAAAATTTTTTGCGTTTGAATTTCTATGTAAAATAATTTCGGAAATTCGAGTGAGTTACTGATTTTAAAAAAAAAATTTACCAGCTTTGCTAACTATAGAAAGAATATACGTAATTTTTTTTTATAACCGTCTTATTAGTATTAATAGATATTTTATATTTTTATTTAATTAGTCTAAAGATATGGAAAGATAGGGTGATTAAAGGTAAAAAACGAAGCTAAGTTGATTGGGACGTAATAAAGAATATAAAAATGTTGTATTTGGTGGTGTTCACTCTAAATAAAAAAAAATAGAAGGAATTGAGGGTTCCGTATATACTTTACTTTAATGATAAAAGTATGAAAATTCATAAATCGAATAAAATATAAAGGCTATTTGTGTTGAACGAATAATTATGCCATCGTATGCTATAATGCTGTATTTGTGTTCACTCTTAATAACGTCATGCTTATGAAAAAAAAATTGCCACAACCATTTCAAAAAAAATATATTTTGCCACAAAATGATACACATACAACTGACGCATCACTAGAAAGAACCTATTGTACGATTCAGAATATAGAAAATAAATAAATAAACAAATAAATAGAAAATACAAAGAAAATCTCGACATCAACTTCTGATTCTCTTGTACTAAAGATAATCTTTGAAATTCAACATATTTATAGCATTGAAAATGATAAGATTAATCATCAAAGCACTATTATCTTCTTTGTCGTTTCTAAATGTCATTGTTGTAACATTTAAGAACAAACAAACAAACAAATTCATTTTGATTTCTACATCTTTTTGTCGCATTTTTTCGCTTTGTTTCATTATATTTCTCAATTATAATACTAAAACTAATTACATATAATTTGCCCCAATTATTCCTTTTTAAGTTTCAACAAACAAATTGAGTGGAATAACTTCATATAAATAAAATCATAAGAGAAATTTTTCTATGCATATAAATTCTGAACCAACTTTGATCACAGTGATTTATTACAAAATTTAATTCATCATAAATTATGAACGATTGTAATTAAAATTCTCAACAAGTATCTAATAATTTTTCTTTTTTGAAATTATAAACATAAAATTTCAAACGGAATTGACCAATTTGACTACTCGAACACAGATTTGAGTTGCTGTCTTATATACACTTGGCTGTTGGCCTGTTGCTGCCATTTATCAACCAACCACACATATTTCTACACCAAACCAGTCCACAAACCATCAGCCCCGAGCCTCCACGGCTCCACTTAAACAGGGGGACAAGCTCATAAAAAATACACCGAGGAGAGTGGGCCCCACCCGCATGGCCAGCTCTCCACACCCGACCCCACATGTTTTCCTTCTTTCCTCTCCCTCTCCCACCTCATATAAATACTCCTCTCCCTTCTCCCACTCCTCACTCCACCCAAACAAATCCTTTCCTCTTCCTCTCCGCTTCCAACTTCCAACTCAAAAAAACAAAAGCTAACAGGAACAGAATCACAAATCAACCTCTCAACCAACCGGGCCCCACACTCTCCGATCACCATGGTCGACGTCGATCGCCGCGCCACCACCTCCTCCTTGGGTCTCCGGCGCCTCTCCACCCGCGCCGCCTCCCTCAACTCCCCTTCCTCCTCCTCCGCTCTCCACTCCTTCACCTCCCTCGCCTCCGCCATTCTCTCCCACCTCGTCTCCTCTTCTGTCAAAATCAATCCCGGTCTCTCCGACCGCGAACTCGACCACCTCGAGGCCTCGCTTGGTTTCACCTTTCCTCCCGACCTTCGCACTCTTCTCTCTCTCGGTGTCCCGTCGGGTCCTGGCTTCCCTGACTGGCACTGCCGTGAATCAATCCGTGCTGCCTTCGACTTCCCCTTGGCCGCCGCATCGGTACAAATTGCAAAGTCTTCCCTCTGGCCTCGGTCCTGGGGCCCACGGCCTTCGGACCCTGATCGGGCACTCCGGGCAGCACGATCGGCCATACGCCGGGCGCCACTTTTGATTCCTCTCTTCGACCGGTGCTACGTGCCTTGCCGACCTTGCCTCGCGGGAAACCCTGTTTTCTATGTGACAGAGGAAAGAGTTCTCTGTTGCGGCCTTGACTTGCTCGATTTTTTTAAAAGAGACCCGGCTTTTGTTACTGCGCCCGAGCCGATGCAGCGGTATCAGGGAATTACTACACCGGCAAATATGAGGAGGAGCCTCGATATGGTCGCCGGGAGATCGCCACGTTGGATTGAGTTCTGGTCTGACGCAGCATCCGACCGACGGAGGCGTGATTCCTCCTCATCGGACTCCTCCACTGCTTCCACCTCTTCTTGCTCCTCTTCCGATTTATCTGAACAATCGTGTCAGACGGAACCACGCCAGGCGCCAGTTTGGGTGGACAGTTACCTTGACCAAATTGGGTCTGTGCTGAAAGAGGCCGGGTGGGAGGAATCAGACGTTAGCGAGATGGTACACGTGTCGGCATCTGGTACATTTGATGGTGAGGATGTGGCAGTGGTCGACAGTGAATCAGCGCTCGATGTATTGCTTGTGAAAGCCGGGCGGTGCTCGGACTCGCTACGGCGAGCTGGGTGGAGCTCGGATGAGGTGACCGATGCATTGGGGTCCGGTCTGCGTCGAGGGAAGAAGGAAAAGAGACCGACGGTGAGGATACCGCCGGAGATTGCACACAAGATAGAGAAGCTCGCACATTCTGTCGCGCTTTCTTGATTGTTAATTGTTGATAACTGACATTGCGCGGTGACTGGATTGGAGGAACTTACATTTTCTTTTTCACTTTTACTCGGTATATTTTTTAAGTTAACTGTGGGGGCTGGGGATTAAATGTATTAGATTGGAAAAGTACAAGGGGAATATGGAATATGTGTTTTTTTTTTGGAATTTTGATTAACAAAAGACCCATAATCCTATGTATCGATGTATATTTCAGTCTATTATATAGTATAGTAAAAGAGAGCTGAAACATAATTTACTATTGTTCTCTCGAATTTCTTTCTTAGCAGTTTTGCTACACTTCTCGTAAATATCCCTGATAAATAATTGTGACCATGATTTTTCGGAAAAAAATGACCATGAATATATAAACCTTGTAATTTAAGCTTGCAAAATTTGGCACTATGGTTTAGATTGCAAATTTAAAATTAAGGTTAAATGCACCGAGTTTACACGTCTGTTTATTTTTCATATATTGAAATTAAAATTGTTAGAAGTTCTTATTTAAAGAACTTGAAATCACACTTTTGTTTAAGTATGATAGACAAGGTTCTACAAATTAATTCAGCGATCCATGTATATCCAAATTTTATTTTGAGTTTTATAATGCGTTTGATTTGATATTAAAAAAAAAACAAAACTTACAGTAGTGGTACAAGAGGGCAGTTTGGAACAAGGTAAGTGGTGCAGTTGGTAAGTGAACTGCAATTCAACCTACAGCAAGTTAATTTCCTTGTATTTTGAATTACCATTCACCAACTTGTTTTGGAATATAAATAGAGAGAAAAGAAAAACGATGGTCCAACCCCTACAAGCAATAACTTGTTTAAAAAAATTAATATCCACATACTGTACTTCTCTACGCACGGATTTAAACACAGACTCGTAAATAAGTACCAATAAGCTCGGGTTCCTCCGTGGGCACATATTTTCTAGACTTCCAATTTTAAATTTTGACACCAAGCACACAGTTTCACTATTCTAAGGACGTTCATGCAATTGCAAGTGTATTTTAATTTTAAAATTAAAGCTGTGCCATGAGTACCTGTTGGGTCCAAGACTGCTCTAACCAGTCTTTTAATCGTTGGTTTCTTTTACTTTAACGACAGAGTAAAGAAAAGAAACGGCAGTGCTTTGTTTAACCTTTGGAGAGTAGTGGGGCTGGAAGGCTAGAGCTGAAACAGGAAAGCACGCACACACGCGGGTGTAGTATAATTGTGTGTCGCTTCGTCTCGGTTGGGCTGACAGAGTGACAGGAAAGGAAAAAGGAACGCGTACCGTTTTCCCTTTCCCGGACCGCCTTTTGTTGGAAACGTGAAAGTGAGAATCCCATGTACCGTTTTTCGTTGTGGTCTTGTTGGGTAGCGGCGACAGCATGGGGTGTGATTCAACGCAATTATGCAACGGCGACGGCATTCAGACAAGGCAAATTTGTGATGGTTTTGGGTCACAGGAAAAGTGGTTAAGGATGTTTTCCTGTGGTGGTGTTATTGTCTCTTGGAGCAGATTACATATAGACCAAATGCTACGCTGTTGGATTTTGCTACTGCTGTTCAATGCAGCTTAGTTGCCACACTCTTGTTTCTCGGCTCTTCGGCAATATTTGTATATATAAATTGATTGATCTGGTTATAGTTATATATGCCATTTGATTGCTTTCAATGCTTCTTCAAATGTTAAAATAAAATGATAATAATAATAATAATAATGTAAGTTGACCTTATTATTCTAGACATAATCATACTCCTATCGTAGTTTTTTTTTTTCCTCTTTATCTGAGCAAAGTGACTACTGGCAATCATCCTGTGAGCACAAGTAGATGTGAACCGATCTGTATCGTGCGTTGAACAATGTTGATTATCGTGGGACCTGATCAATGATTTGAACGCAGCATGTTGATTTGAAATTTGGGACTTCTACTCCACGGAATATATTTCGTAGGTCCAAGTACTAGGCTGTCAATATTCCGTTCCGCTCACGTGTTTCGTTCCATTCTGTCCGAACGAAACGTTAAATGAAACAGAATCAATTCCGTATTTGAAAACGGAAATGGGCTGAAATCAATAGAAAATTGAGGACGGAACGTTAACCGGAACGAAAATCTATTTCGTTTGACGAAACGGAACGGAAAAGGAACATGCTATTTCCGTGTTCCGTTTTCATGTTTGACACCCCTACCAAGTACATTTTTTTTTTTTTGAGGGTCATCGGCCAAATACATTTCACACTTCAATCACGAAAAGATACTGTTAGATAGCAATTAGCAAGGGAACGTTTAGATTTATGTGGTTTGACTTTTGTATGGGTCGTTTGGTATATTAGTAAAATAGTTGTTTTTAATGCATATGGGCTTATTCTCTCACAAAAAAATGTTGTTTTTCGACTTAGGGGACTCAGATGATATGCAAAATTTCGGCCGCTGCAAATTTTATAACGAGTTCTATATCTACACAAATTTTATAACGAGTGCCATATTTTATATAAAACTTTCACACAAAATTAAACTAGCTATGACATAAATATTATTTTTCTCAGATCAATCACAACTGTAATCGGTGAGAGCAGATTCAGATCTGAAATGGAAGATACCATAATTACGGAGTCAATTTATGACATAATTAAGATTCTTATGATCAGACTTAGATTTAAGATATGTTGAGGAATCTTTTTTAGTACACACTAGTCATTAATAGATCAAAAAAATAAAAATTTTTAAAAAAATATATATTAAAAGTTTATCTTCCATACAATTATATTTTATTTTCTCGGTTAAGTCGCATTAGTTAGTTGTCGTACTATCTCTATTAGTTATAAAAGCATTCATAAAAAGATCAAACAATTTCACTAGAAGAGTGGAAATAATTAATGTGTGGTTTAGATGTTGATTTGTGTGATCTGATTTGATATGTGGTCTAGATGTTGATTTCAGATTAAAAAGTCAATTCTTCGGCAAAAAAAAAAGCCAGGTCGTGTTTAAACAATTTATTTTTTGAAAAGATGTGCTTTTGTATCACTGGAAGATTCAACTAAATATTTTTATGAGGAGGGTTCCAGTGACCACAATTTGAATGCCCAAAATGTCCCAAAACTTTTTTTTTTTACTTTTTCAAAATATAAAATTCAAACTTTGAATCAAAACTATTGATCTTATTCTATATAACAAACCATGCATTTTCATATAAGTTTTATAAATTTTGAAGTTTATTTGCTACTTGATCAAGAGCATAAAATATGAACATATTAGAATTAATTTATCATATTTAACTAGATTTGTTCATTATTTGATCTCTTAATCAAGTGTCAAATAAACTTCAAAATTTATAAAACTTATATGAAAATACATCGCTTGTTATATAAAAATAAGATCAACAGTTTTGGATTCTAAGTTTGAATTTTATATTTTGAAAAAAATGAACTTTGGAGCATTTGGAGACATTCAAATTGTGAACATTGAAACCCTCCTCTTTATTGCCTAACAGTATTTTGTTTCTTTATTTGTGACATCGTTTACAAGTATCTTAGAATCACAATCATATTTCATTTTAAAATTGGTACATATTTGGGAAAAAGTTAATTGCAATCTAATTTGTTGAGGAATACAAATCATTGCAATGGTTTGGTTCGCCCGTTCAGTTTATTTCATTTATTTTTTGTACATACATAGATACACTACTTTTGTGAGTGGCGCCACCGTCGTAACAGTTATGGCAAATTCACTAGTTTTTCTCCAAAAAAAAAAAAAAGTCAGTTATGAAAAAAATTATTTTGAACTAAACATTAAAATTTAAAAGGATGATCTTACCTTGTAAGACAATTTTATCTAAAAAAACGCAAATACCGTCCAAAACAATTTTCCGTCGCTGCAAACAAATAAAAAAGTGTGATATAAATTTCTCTTTGTGTCAATTGTAAACGAAAAAACTCGGCCAAAAAGAACCAACAACAACGATAATTCAACTTTATAAGCTTCTTTCTCTTCCCTCACAAAGTAATTGAATTCATTTCAATGATTTTTCCAGTAAAGTTGTTATAACACTTTCACATAAAAACTTGCTGAGCCACCACAAAGTATCTAATTTTGGATCACTTCCACCACTCGATTTTTTAAGTTACATATCTCTCCGATATTCATTAATTATATCAAATGAGCCAAATATCCAACCATCAGCTCGTATTCAACACATATTAATTGTAAACACATGTTTTGGGTGCCTAGTCCACCTTTTTTTTTTTCTGAAACAAATTTGAATACTGAAAATAAAAGTTTTCAATATCCACAGACATTTTTGTCCCTTACATTATCATTAAATACAGATTTAAGGTAGTTGGACACATTCAATAGTTAGATAAATCATTCATACTTAATGATTCCTAACTAAAAAGTAAAGTTCAATAATCCTAGAAGTACGAACAAAAGAACGGGGACAAAATTAAAGAGCAACACCTAGGGACCTCCGTTAACCTGAAACTAGCCAAATGCTTAAAATTTGCTATCGCTATTAGTCTCCTAACAAGTGATTTTTCGGAAGGCCTTCAGAGAACGGTACATGTAAGGTCACCATTAGAACATCAAGTTCAGAATATATCGTCAATTATTCTATCATTGTTCACAAAAAAATGGGTTAAATGTGCAAAACATAAAAAAAAACTATATATAAAAAAAAACACATGCAATTATTTACAACTAAAAATAATTTTAAGGTGTCCTCATAATTGATAAAACCAAAATAAATGAATAAACAAATCCAAAAAGGAAATATCATTCATTTATGATCCCCTCGTGGGGTGTTTTCCAGCCAGCCTAACCACCAAGGACCGCTCAAACAGGTATTAGGTGTAAAGGGTGATCAAGTTTGGCGCATTTGCTCCTATAGCAAGCATCATGTGATATCTACTACTTCAATTCTCCTCATAATGGCACTCCGACACATCACACATGCAATAATGAAAATATGATGTCTAATATAATCTGTGTACTTTATCATGTCTCCCATATCTAATGCAATTACATACTTTTTCAATAATTTTAGCCATTAAAGAATGAAATAGTGCCATTAAAAATAACTTTTTTTAGCATCAATAATGGCCTACTAAACTATAATTCATTTGCCATTTGAAAGAGAAAACAAATGTAGATTTTACTTAAGTTTATTCTAGAATACTCTGTGATGCAAAACAAGTGCCAATTTTGCATTAAATTCTCAATTCACAAAATTCGAACGGTTAATTCAACCTCTTCAATGTGATTTATATAATAAGGTATTTTGGGAGACCAAAAATTTCATATTTCATAATTTTCATTTGCTATTCTTTTGTTGGCCAAAAAAATATATATATATACATTGATCAAAAGATTCTAAATGCCGAAATTATTTAATATAAAAATTCAGACACCAAAAAATTTAATACAAAGAATTATTTATTTTTTTTTTTTAATAAGAAGAAAGTTCCAACGCGTTTATAAACCGCGCCACTCTCTCTCCTCTCTAGCGCGTTTTATAAACGCGTTTTAAGGCTTCTAACGCGTTTATAAAACGCGCTAGAGTCTGCAGTGATTGCGGCGAAAGTTTCTGACTTTGCGCGTTATTTTCTGATTTTACGCGTTTATAAAACGCGTAAGAGGCCTTCTTACCCTTTTATAAAACGCGTTCGAGAGATGTAATTTCCATATAAATACCCAACCTTCTGTCGTCCAAAATCAAAAGAAAAAAGATCAGAAAAAAAGAAAAAAATGAGAGGAAAAGAAGAGTTAGATGGTGGAATGCAAAATAATATTAGTTGGTGCGAAACTAATAGCCATAAGGGTTGTATGCGGCACACTTATTCACTGATACAGAGTCGCACACAATCCTTATGGCTATTAATATTCCACCAACTTTAAAATAAAACCTTTCCTGTGGAATCTGTTATTACGTGTAGAGGACGGTTTGTTGGGCTGGGTCTACGAGCCATAACACCGCAGCCGGCATCCTTGGATGAGAATCTGCATACATGGAGTCATCCTCATCCAAGTCTCAGAAAAAGAGGGGGTCAATATGACAATCAGTCGCCCGACTCTTGTCTATTAGTTGCGGTGATGTTTTCTCTTCCCACCCTTAGCAATGGATCCTCTACAATTTTTTTTTATGTGGTTCAAAATTTTAATATTATGCATTTTGTAATTTTTTTTGTTGTGTATTGTGTGGTTCAAAATTTTAATAAATTGTAATTTTTAATTTGTATTGTGTTTTTTGTTATAATGTTCATTGAGTTGTAATGTCTAATATAATTTAAATAAATATTAAGTCTATTAATATTAATATTTCGAATTTCACAATAAAAATGAAAATGGATAAAATAAAAACTAAAATAAATTAGATAATAAAACTTACAACACATATACTACACGAATTAATACATATACTAAAACACGAATTAATACATATACTAAAACATAAAAAAAACAGATAATAATAGAACACACAATAATAAAAACATATAATTATAGAAAACCTAATTATAGAACACACAATAATAAAAACATCTAATTATAGAAAACCTAATAATCAGTCCAAATGATATATGTCATTTCCATTTAACGGGTGATTTTCAAACCCAGGAGGACATGCCTGTTGCAAACGCAACCAAACGATTCCATCTCCACGTCGGACATGATATCCTCCATCCCTCTTAACTGCATCCGTCCAATATTTCGGCCCTCTGACTTCAAAAACGTCGCGTTGAAAAACCTTCACGTAAAATTTGTCGGAAGGATAGTGCAAGTAGACGTGCCGAAGAATATCTCGTTTACTTATTCCTCCATCTCCTTGTAGAAGCACACCGGTACAAACATGACGTGGTTTAGTTGACATTATGTTTTCTCGGTTTCTTTTCTCTGCGTAACTTCTCTAAAGTTTTGGTTTTTGATTTCTGAATTTTCGACGTGAATTTGCGGAGAAGCAGGACTATTTATAGACTCAACCCTTCGTACGCGTTTATAAAACGCGTAATAAGGTTTGAGCGCGTTTTATAAACGCGTACGAAGGGCTAAGTTAATGGAATTCAATACTTTCGCAGGCTGTCAGTATGTTTAACTGCGTTACCTGACTCCACCTTTTAGCGCGTTTATAAAACGCGTTCCAAGGCTTCCAACGCGTTTTATAAACGCGCTAAAAGGTGGAGTCCACTTTTTGAGCAGCGTGATACTTTGTTTGAGCACCGTTTTGAGCACCGTTTTAGACCCCTATATATAGGCTAAATAATTGCCTATATATATCTCAATTCGTTCTCCTATTTCGTATCACAAAATCACAAACAAAAGACACGTAAAATCAGAAATTTGAGAAATGGAGAAGGCTCAAAACAATAATAAGATGGGGGAGGAAACATCCAAGGTGGGAGAGGGAACATCTAATGTGGGAGCAAAAAGGACCCCATTTTACGGCCCTCTGAAGAGAAGGGCCGTCTCGGCTGTACGTCGTTTCCCTCCAGGATGTGGCAGGAGTCCTGATTTTAGTATGGGGGTTAAAATAGATGAGAGTTCTAGTGAGAATAAGGAGGAGGAGAAGAATAAAGAGGTTAAGGAAGTGGAGAAAAATTAGAGTTTAATTGTGCTAGAATAATGGAATTTATCTATTTTATTTTCTATGAAATTTAATTTGTAATATGAACTTCATATCTAGAATTTATGTTATTGTATGAATTAAAATATGAACTTCATATCTAATATTTACAACTAATTAATATAAAAATAAAAAAAAATTTCATTACAATAACTATCATTAATATGAAAACAACGATTTAAATTAATAACAATTTTCATTACAATAATTCTCATTAATATGAAAACAACGATTTTAAATTAATAACAATTTTCATTACAATAATTCTCATTAATATGAAAATAACGATTTGCGGAGACTCTTGGACAGTTGCCCAATTCTGCGAGTTCTTCCCTAATTGGGTCGGCAGAACTCTACCGCCCATTACCCATGATCGTAGGCAGCAGAGTGTTGGTCTACCTCAGATGATGATGAAGTTAGCGAGCTGTCCATCTGGGCCGACCTTCGTACATAATAACAGATTCCACCGGAAAGTCTCTTATTACAATTTTGCACTTATTAACATTGAGAGGTGAGAATGAGAGAGGTGAGAATGAGAGATGAGAATGATATTCAGAGGTGAGAATGAGAGATGCGAGAATTGGGCGTTTTATAAAAAGATAAAGCCTTTTAACGCGTTTTATAAAAGGGTACAAAGTCTTTTAACGCGTTTTATAAAAGGGTAAAGCCTTTTAGCGCGTTTTATAAAAGAGTAAAAAGCCTTTTAGCGCGTTTTATAAAAGGGTAAAGCCTTTGAACGCGTTTTATAATAGGGTAAAGCCTTTGAACGCGTTTTATAATAGGGTAAAGCCTTTTAACGCGTTTCATAAAAGGGTACAAAGTCTTTTAGCGCGTTTTATAAAAGGGTACAAAGTCTTTTAGCGCGTTTTATAAAAGGGTACAAAACCTTTTAGCGCGTTTTATAAAACGAGCTAATTAACTGCTTCTCAACGCTAATTAACTGCTTCCCAACGCTAAATAGTTAATTGAATGCTGAGGGTCCCATTATACGAGTTAATTAACTGTTTCTCAAAGCCTTTTAGGATTTTGTAGATAACAAGAATGCATGTCTGTCAATGCTCTTCTTGACAGATCGAATTAGAATGCATAAAATAATAATACATAAAATAATACTAAATTAAAACTAAAATTAGAATGCATAAAAATTATAATATATAATTTCGAAATTCATAAAATAATAGTATATTCTCTTACAATACATTCCATTACAATATATAAAATTACGACAACCCTTAATCTTCAATTATTTCATTTTTTTTTCCTACCAAAAGACAGTATATTGCCAAATTTCCCCCCAAACAATCCTTTTCGTCCTCTCTCCCCTGATGTATTGCCTTGATGTGTTGGAAATCTAGCCGACTCACTTCTCATATTTCCAGATGCGACATCTCTTACCCGTGGATCAATGCTTATAGAATTTCTCTGTGGTTGTACAGATCCTTGGTCCTCCCTATTATTGTTGCTTCGTGGATCAACATGCAATGACATTCGTCCTGGTTGAATGGGTGTTTGACGAGTCCGAACCGTACGTTCAGTACTCGCTGCCCTTCTTGGACTGTTGGACATTGGTTGACATATATTGTAATTGTAGACATTTTTGGATTTGATTGATAGGTTTTTAAATTGTAAGAGATAATCTGTTGTGGACGATTTCAATTCTGCGAGAATGTATAGTCTTATATAACTTCAAATAACGCGGTTATAAATTCACAAACTTATAGACAGAAATGACTAAAGTTCGATTGAAATGACTAAAGTTTGATCGAAGTGATAGAAGTTGGAATGTTCAGGCTTCTAGCGCGTTTTATAAACGAGTAAAAAGCTTTCTAGCGCGTTTTATAAACGCGTTAATTGCGTTTTAACTATTCCGAAAGTTCAGGCTTCTAGCGCGTTTTATAAACGCGTTTTAGGGCCTGTAACGCGTTTATAAAACGCGTTCGAGAGGAGAGAGGGAGGCGCGGTTTATAAACGCGTTGGAACTTTCTTCTTATTAAAAAAAAAATAAATAATTCTTTGTATTAAATTTTTTGGTGTCTGAATTTTTATATTAAGTAATTTCGGTTCTAAATGTTCAATAAATTGTTCCTCCCAATCCCAAAAAAAAAAGATGTTAGTTTTATTTTCTGCTTCTGATATGGTTGATTGACGATTTATAGCTCTAGAAATAACGATAATAATGAAAAAAAAAATAAGCATTGCCTTGTAAGGACTGTGCAATTTTGCAACAATTGTACAAATAACATGAGGAAGTTTATTGATCCGACCTATAAAGCGAGAGTAGTGTTTCCCAACCCAGACGCCAAACTGTACTCATAAAACGGTCGGATACATTTGTAATCTCATTGTACAACCCAATTTAACAATGCCAGCTCTTGAAACATGCATGGTTTCGTGCTTTAGTTATGGATGAATATGAATCTGCTCCGACATACCTGCTTAATATATTTATGAAAAACGATAAATACCAGTAAACAAGCCTTTAAGGTGTTAAGTACGGACAAAGATACCAACTAGCATCCTCAAATGATTCACCACATGCCACAGCTCAACCCACACGAGGTCTTGTTTTTTTTTTAATGGAGAGATTCTATGGAGAGCAGTGATTGCATGATTTTTATATATGTGTTCGATAACAACCGGAAGTGACAACAGATAAAGCATAATTATTCTTAAAAATATAGAAATAGAGAAAGGTGTATGCTCAAATTATAAGAGGTATACTATACAGGATCAATGAAAGGGCGCGCGTAGTTATAGAACATATAAAATACAGGCACTTCTGTCCTGGATTAGTTTTTCTGGTCCGATTTAAATTTCATCAACTGTAAGTCTGTAACTGTCCATAATTTTGGAACAAAAAATCTAATCTTCAGATCATATAAACGATTAACTACAAAAATTTTCTAAAATATAAATGCTAGCACCTAGATAACAGGATATATCGGGTTGTAAGAAAAAAAAGGCGCACACACCTAATCATACACAAAGTGCTCTCTCAGAATACTAACATTTAGCACTGTGTTTGGATAACAAGAGGGGAATAGAAAGGAAAGAGAAATAATGAAGGGAATCGAAAGGAATTAATGGATGGGAAAAGAAATTTTTAACTTTTGCTTGTTTGGATGATTAATGAGAGGAAAGAAAATATAAAATTTTCCTTCCTTCTTCTTCCTTGTTTGGATGATATAATTAATAGAAGGGAAATTGAAATAAATTAATCATAAAAGATCATTTTATCCTTGACCAGTTCAATTTGTTTTTTTTTTCAAACCCATCAATATCATTTTTAATCATTAAAGACAATTGCATTAACCAGTTGCGAAGAAATTCTAATTGAGTGAAAATAATGGAGTGACCAATAATTACTACGCGAAAACTTTTATCTATTCCCATAAATTCAAAAATTAGAACTTGAAAACAAAAAATTCCAACTGTTCACAGCAAGCAATCGTCATGAGCACACTCTAGGCCTTATTTGGATGGGGTTGGAAGAAGGAAGAAGGAAGAAGGCCCAAAAAAAATTATAAACAATCCAAACTCTTCATAAAGTTACACATTTCCCAATACTTCTTCCCACTTCTTTCCTTCTTCCCACATCTATCCAAACGGAGCCCTAATTATCATGCATTTATTATTTTTAGGGCCTGAAGAATGGCTAAGCAGTCAAAGCACCGATTGGGAGCTGGAGAAGGACAAAATTGTTTTTTTTTCGATAAAGCTAGATAGCGGCTATCTAGAGAAACAACAGAAAAAACAAGAAAAAACTAAGAAAAAAAAGAAAAGACAGAAAAAAGGGAAGAGAAAAAAAAAGGACAAAATTGTTAATTAGCTAAAATATGGTTTCAAGATTTTTCGTCTAATTTTCTATTTCCTCCGTTCTCCTCCAAATAGGGAGAGAATTTTTTCGCATCGAAAGAAAAGTGAAAGGAAAATCGACAAATTTTCCTTCGAATTTCTCGCTATCCCAACAAGATGAAATCTATTTTTTTTCCTTTCCTTCTCATCCGTTCCCATCGTTTCTCCTCCATCCAAACACGTTGAGCACTGTAGTCTTGATCTCTTATAATTAGTGGAAAAGTTGTGTTAAAATGTGCAGAATGATGCTATCTTTCAATCTTCATGGAATGAATTATTTGAAGTTCAATTTTAAAGATTTTTATTACAATGTATTAATCATCTCAGACAATGATAGCCGATTCTTGATCTAGTAGTAAAAAATAATGCATTTAGTAAGAGTCAGCAGGTTTAAAATTCAACTAAAATTCTTTACGGATATTTAATTTAAAAATAGTTGAAAGACTTGGCTTAGTTTATCTTTCAAAAAAAAAAAAAAATCGCTTCGAAACAACTCAAATTATCTCCGGAAAAAGAAAAGAAAAAATATATGATATCGGAGTGCAAATCGGCCGGAGCGCAATGACATGACATGTTTAGTGGAAATAAAATTGGAAAGATATCATCTCCGTATTTCTCAAGCAGGATACATTAGCATAGTAAACGAGGTGAATTATTATAATTTATATATAAAAAACTAGTTTGGAAAGATATCATCTCCGTATTTCTCAAGCAGGATACATTAGCATAGTAAACGAGGTGAATTATTATAATTTATATATAAAAAACTAGTTTGGAAAGATATCATCTCCGTATTCCTCCTCTTCTTTCTCTTTTTTTTTTCTTCTTTAATTTACTTGTACCAAACTCTTTTGGTTTAATGAAATTGTGGGAAGACAATCGTCTACCTACCTTCAAAAAAAAAACTAGTTGCGATGCAGTCTGTTCGGATTTAATTAAACGCGTTAATTACGGATAGATACATACGAGATCTGGGTTTCGTTGCTTTCCCGCTGAGGCATGAAAGTGTAATGATGCTGCGCTATTTGTTCGTTTTCTTCCATGAAAATTTCAATTTTACTCTAAAATTACATTTAGATGATAATATTAGAATGCTTTTTAAATTTTTTGTAGAGGTCATTAGGTGTGATGCAAATTCGATGGATATACTTTTATATTCGGATTCCATATTTCAATGTATTATCCAAACTCTATTTTTATTCATTAATATTTGATAATTGATATCTATACATGCACTGCCTTTAGCTGAAAACATTTAATGGATCGAATAAAATAATATACATCACCATGTTCAAATAAATAGCAACCAGAAAAAGATAGTAATTTATTGCCCATCTACATGAGGGGGTTCTAATGTTGCAAACCACAAATTTATGGTTCTAAATCACAACTTCTCTATTTTATTAATATTTTAAATTTAAATTTCAAGTCTAAACCATTGAATTTGTTCAATTTAACGAGGGATGTGTTTTCATATAATTTTTGTAAATTTTGGAGTTCAATACAATACTCGGTCAAGAGGTCATAATGAATGAATGTAATTAAATATCACAAATTAAATCTAATACATTCATGTGTTAACATGTTTATTGAGTATCAAATGAACTCCAAAATATATAGAAATTCTATAAAAACATATCAATCGTTAATTTGAACAACATCAATAGTTTGAATTTGAAATATTAATAAAATAAAAAAGTTGTGGCATTTGTTTCAACAAAACGTTTTGTGGTACTAGAATCATCCTCCTACATTTTAACACAACGTACAAAAAAAGATAAAAATTTTTGTGACTTCTTTATTTTAGAAAGGACGGAACTATAACATTTCCTATACATTAATTAATAATTAAAAAATAGTTCTAAAAAACTATATTAATTTTATATGATTACTGCTTTATAGAGTAAGAAATTTGAAAAAGCTTTCTTATCCGTACTCTTTCATGTTAAGCTAACAAAATTTGTTTTTCTTACTTGTAGTCTTATCTGAGTTTATTACAAATAAAACCCTTATTTATACGAGCTTTATCGAATAAAATTCAGATCGAAAAAATAAGGTATGTGTTTCTACAACGTTGTTTTCCGGAAAAGCAAAAATGAACAAACAAAAAGAAAAGGATTCACATTTGAAAGAGTGTTTGCTTAGCTTAATTAGTAAGTAGTAACTAATTCATAAAGCGACACTTGTCCAATAATTAATTTACCAACCGCGACATAACTTTTCTAATTATCTAATTATTACACCAGGAGGCCAGCTACTTAACTGAGAAAACTACTAAGAGGTGCTTATTCTCATCAACGACCTTTGGTCTTCCGAAGAGATACTATAGAAAATACAATCACGGTTATAATCATCATCATCATCATTGTTATTATATTATATAAAAGAGGGTTAAAATTTAAAGTCTTTAGTGACAATATTATTTCTCTCTACTAATTAATTTCTGAGTGCATCTTTAATATTTTCATGTTTTTTTTTTCATTTACATGAATGTTTATAATGCATCTAAGGAGTAATAAAAATTTCAAACAAATACAACACTTTGTTTCTTCTCCTACACGGATTGTCATGCAACACATCGCATGATTTTTTTTTCATGAAAGATTAGTCTTGCATGAATTTGTTACATGTAATAGTTAAATTGTCCTATTTAAAAATATATTTCATTAGAGAAAATTAGATTTATGTCACCACAAAAACACTTTCATTCTAAATATGCCATTACAAAATGCCTAATTGGAATTATGCCACTGAAAAACTGTATATTGACATAAATAAAAAAAATAAATAAGAATTTGATTTTTCTCTTCTTGGTATTTTATATGACTTTACCAAAAAAAAAACCGAAACAATATCCAAATATTTTATTTTTTTACTAATATCACAATTTTTTGTCTTGGTTGCTAGGTTTATATGTTTTCTTTGTTTTGAAAAATACTTGATAACGACTATCAACTTGGTCTCTCTAGTCAGTTAATAAATAAAATTTAAATCTTAACGGTATTACCGCTTCCTGCGTCTCATTGTGATGAATGCTACTGAAATCTGCATCTCTATTTGTTATTATAATGAAATTCAAATTTCATGATTTCAAGATGATATCATATGATTAACAGAGAAGATTGATATTTGTTTTAACCTTCTATGAAAACAAAGTATTTTCCAAAGAAAAGTTAAATGTTTGTACAATTTAAAATGAATTAATTGTGTCTAAGTTTTCTATCAGAAAAAAAAATCAATGAAGTCGGCAAGAATATTCTTTTCCTAGTCTTGTAAGTTCCATGAGAATTTTCCCTTTTTTTCTTATTACAATTTGCAAAGCATTGCACGAGCATCCTCATTTAATTATCTTTCAGACAATTGGAATTTTTGGAAACAAACAGAGAGGAGACTGCAACTTCTGTGTAGTTCTCTGATCTCGATGCAATAATGACACTGTCTTTGTTTATTTTTTTGCTTTTTCCGCGCACCACACGAGAGATACCACACGGCCACGCTCTTTCTCGTTAGAATCCAAGAATAACTTTACAAAACTCCATTAGAATTCAAAATCAACGGTAATATGAAAAAAAATTTCATTAGAAGTTTGCTAATATGAAAGTGCACGTGAGAGTATCCTATGAAATCATTTCTGGGAATTTGTGCGGACTTGAAATTGTTTTAGGCTTATAATTTTTTGTGAAAAAATAACTTGATGTTTGAGAAGAACGAGAAGAGTTTAAAATTTTCCATTTTGTTTTATTATATTTTTTATAATAAAAATAAATTCAACATATATAATCTATCTTATTTTTATGCACACATAATATTTATAATTTTTCGACATCATCTCCATAACCATAACTCCATTGGCATCAAGAGTTTGTTATTACAAATTGATGAGGGCAATTTTTAAACAGGGGCGGAGGGACAGAGGGTGTCAAATTGGACATTTGAGATTTTTTTTCCAATTATATATTAAAATGTAGGTAATAATTAATAAAATTAATATCTTTGCCCCGCGTCATAGACACAAAATGAAAAGGTCAAGTTATATCATGTTTCTCTCTCTCTCGAATTAGGTTCCAACACAAAACCTCCCTCCGCCCCGTGCATTTCACCTCTGCTTGGTGCTACCACAGCCTTCTTTTTGCATTCGCTGTGGCACCAACACCTTGTCCCCCTATATTGAAATCTTGGTTTCGCCCATGAATTTCTTGATGTTGATTTTTTAAGTTCATGGTATCAAGGTAAATTAGAATCGTTCTAAATTGTATGTAAGATAAAGAGAAAAAAAATATAGATTATATTGATCAAGACAAGAATCAAGTTCAAATAAAACCTTGTTCTAACTAAGTAGTGACAAAAATACGACAGACGTTAGGTATTGTCAAGGATCGAATTCACGTGATGGTACAATTGATTATCAAACTCACTCGTTTTCAAAAGCTATACAACAATTTTTTTATGATGTTTTTGATTGATTAATTTAAGTGATTAAATGTGCTAAATAAAGGTGCAAGTAAATTATTTTGATGTGTTTTTGGGTTGACATTAATGCAAACAAATATTCTAGAGTTTAGGTTTCACCTTAGTTTGACTTCTGGAACGTCAATCCTCCACGTTTTCATGTTAAGACCAATGTTTTTGAAGAATCCAGTCATTGTTCAGTCCAAACAAAGTCTAGAGGGTCAAGTTTTGACTCATTTAACTTAATTAATGTTTTGTGCAGGACTTAGACAACCTTACCTAGACTTTTTAAACCACAGATGTTGCTTGTTGGACTAGAAACAAGCACAAAACTCGACCTTAACCTCCTAGGTTGATTAGGCCTAGACTTTCATGTTGGTAATTAATTACCTAAGTCTCTTTTTTGGTGTTCTTAATGATATCTAAACACTTTCCAGACCATTTAAAAATCACACCTTTCGATGTAGGTTAGTCTCTTCTTTTGAATCTCAAACTTATCCCAAGTACTTTGTTTAAACTTAATTGACTAATCTAATTTTGTAACCGAACTAAATGTGGTTATTCATCTAGCAGTTAATCGATGAAGCAATAATTTAAATAAGCATAGATAAAATACTCAACAAAAGAAATCACAAGCATAGTTAAAATATCCATGTCGTAACATCGAATCCAAACCAAAGCTACTACCTTACCCTTAAGACATAAAAAAAACTAATCTAACATGTTCTCAACATAGCAATCAAGTGAAAGAAAGCAATAAAGATACAAACTCATAGAAAATAAAGATAAAAGCATACATATAATGCACCAAATACAAATACTAACTTTACGCTTCTACTGTTGTCTTCTAGAGCCAATGGTTGATGGAGAGGTGTGTTGTCAGATCCATCTTACTGATGCTACTTGAAAACTGTTGTCGCTTTTAAGAAATTTGAAAATAGAGGTTGGAGGTTGAGATTGTCGAAGATTGGTTGGATATCATGAAGATGGAGATGGTGCTATGTGAGAATGGAGTAGGGGATAGGAAGAAGAGGTGGAATTTAGAGATGACGAAGGGGAAGGTGGAGGAGGATGTCAATAAGACAATGCCTGGTGGATGGCTATGGAGACTTCGTGAAGGAGAGGTGTGGAGATAAGGTTGGATGCGAGGCTTGGAAGAGCGAAGGATGTAGCGGAAGAAATTGATATACCTCGCAATGTATTGACCCAAACATGTAAATTGAGTTTCATAATAACATGTAATAAACAACATACTGTTTGTGTAAATTGAAGTTTCAAAATAACATGTAATAAACAACATATTGTATGTGTAATTTATGAAGTGTGTGGAATAAGAACAAGAACCAAGTTTTTGTTGGAACAAGAACAAGACTAATTTTGGTCAAGAACAAGTTATTCTAAAAGATGCCAAACAAGAAATAGTTTGTTCTTATTCTTACTCTTGTTTTAGTTCTTATTCCATAAATAGAAAAACTAATCAAAAGGCATATCGTAATTTACCATCTAAGTAGCATCTAGGCTTGTAGATCTGATCATCTGAACTAATCAACAGTTTAGATTCAACCGTTGCATGTATATTTTTTTAGAAAAAAAAAAGTACACAATCACATATTCAACGACCGCTGAATGACTCCATATTGCATGTAAGTGGCAGAAGTTAATTACGGTTTTACTATTTTTAACGTTATAACAAAATTATTTTTTGAAAACTCACAATGTTCGTTGAAACGTGTGGCGCGTGTTGGATCCTTATGATACTCAGAATTGCATTATTTACACATTATATGCATAATTACCATGTATAATCTAATATTTTTGAATAAATAAGATATAAATCTTTGTGTAGACTGCACAAAGAGTTCAAATGTAGATTATTGTGATCAAAAGATTTAGAATGACTCTAGAAATGATTGAAATGCTCAAATGATTCTCAGAATTGTATTATATGCACTTTATACGAGTAATTATCGTGTATAATCTAATATTTTTGAATAAATAAGATATGAATCTTAGTTTAGACCATATAAAGAGTTTAAATGTAGATTATTGTGACGAAATGACTTTGAATGAATTCAGAAAAGATTGAAATGCTCAAATGATACTCATAATTGCATTATTTGTACTTTATATGTGTAATTATTATGTATAATTCAATCTTTTGGAAGAAATAAGATATGAATCTTAGGCCTTCATCAAAATCCCAATTTTTTTTTAATGTGGGATTTCATTTCATTTGAAAATTTTTTATCAAAATAAAGAGATTTGGTGTCATTTGATTGGAATTCCTATGTAATTAGTTCTAACGAAATCCTATGAAATCAATTAAATTGAAATGAAGTAAAATCAAATCCCACGCAAACATCATTTTGATCAAGGCCTTAGTCTGAACAGAATAAAAAGTATAAGTGTACATTATTGTGATGAAATAACTTAGAATGTGTCCAGAAACGATTGAAATGCTTAAATGATACTCAGAATTGCATTATTTGTACTTTATATGCGTAATTACCAAGTATATTCTTTTTTTTAATCAATATCATATGAAACTTAGTCTGGACAGTACAAAGAGTTTAAATATAGATTATTATGATTAAATGACCGAGAATGAATCTAGAAACGATTGAAACGCTCAGAAGAATCTCAGATTTGCATTATTTGCACTTTATATGCGTAATTACCATGTATAAACCAACCTTTTTGAATAAATAATATATAAATCTTATTCAGAACAAAATAAAGAGTTTAAATGTAGATTATTGTGATTGAATGACTTAGAATAAACCCAGAAAAGATTGAAATACTCAAATGATGTTAAGAATTGCATTATTTACATTTTATATGCATAATTATCATCCATAATCCAATGCAATATATATTATTGTGATTAAATGAATTAGAATGAATTCTAAAAAAATTGAAATGCTCAAATGATACTAAGAAATGCATTATTCGAACTTTATATGCGTAATTAGCATGCATAATTCATTCTTTTTTAATAAATAAGATATGAATCTTAGTCTGAGCCGAATAAAGAGTTTAATTATAGATTATTATGATGAAATGAAATACAATGAATCTAGAAACAATTGAAATGCTCAAGTGAGCACAGAATTGCATAATTTTGAATTTATATACGTAATTACCATGTATAATCCAACATCTTTGAGTAAATAAGATATGAATCTTAGTCCGGACAATATACGGAGTATAAAATTAGATTATTGTGGTAAAATTACTTAGAATGAATCCAGAAACTATAGAAATGCTCAAATGATGCTTAGAATTGCATTATTTGTGATTTATATTCGTAACAACCATGTATAGTCCGAAATTTTTGAGTAAATATGATATGAATCTTTTAGTCTAGACAGTACAAAAAGTATAAATATAGATTATTGTGATGAAATGACTTTCAATGAAATTGGAAGTGATTGAAATGCTCAAATGATACTTAGAATTGTATTATTTGCACTTTATGTGTGTAATTAGTATGTATAACTTAATCAATTTTAATAAATGAAACATGAATCATAGTTTGAAAAGAACAAAGAGTTTAAATCTAAATTATTATGATGAAATGACTTAGAATGATCTAAGAAACGATTGAAATACTGAAACTATCATCTGAATTGCATTATTTGCACTTTATATGTGTAAATAGCATGTTTAATATCTTTAAACAAATAAGATATGAATCTTAGTCTGAACATAATAAAGATTTCAAATGATGATTATTGTGATGAAATGACTTAGAATGAATCCTGAAACAATTGAAATTCTCAAATGATACTAAGAATTGCATTATTTGCACTTTAAATGCGTAATTAGCATGCATAATCCAATCTTTTTTTAATAAATAAGATATAAATCTTAGTTTGAATGAAATAAAGAGTTTAAATATAGAATATTGTGATTAAATGACTTAGAATGAACCCACAAACAATTGAAATATTCAAATGATACTAAGAATTGCATTTTTAGCACTTTATATGCGTAATAAGCATGCATAATCCAATATTTTTGAATAAATAAGTTATGAATCTTAGTATGAACCAATTAAAGAGTTTAAATGTAGATTATTGTGATCAAATGGCTTAGAATAAATCCAGAAACGATTGAAATGCAAATATGATACTAAGAATTACATTATTTGCAAATTTTGTGCGTAATTAGCATGTATACTCCAATATTTTTGAATAAATATGAAATGAATCTTACACAGAACAGAATAAAGAGTATAAATGCTGATTATTGTGATTAAACGACGTACAATGAATCCAGAAAACATTGAAATGCTCAAATGATACTCAGGATTGCATTATTTGTAGTTTATACGGGTAATTAGCATGCATAATCCAAAAATGATTGAAATTCACTAATAATACTAAAAATTGCATTATTTGCAATTTATATGCGTAATTAGCATGCATGATACAATGTTTTTGAGAAAATAAGATATGAATCTTAGTCTGAACAGAATAATGAGTTTGAATGTTGATTACTACGATTAAATGATTTAGAATTAATCCAGAAATTATTGAAATTGTCAAATGATACAAAGGATTGCATTATTCGCACTTTATATGCGTAATAAGCATGCATAATCCAATATTTTTTAATAAATAAGATATGAATCTTAGTATGAACCGAATAAAGAGTATAAATGTAGATTATTGCGATTAAATAACTTAGAATTAATCCAGAAACAATTGAAATGCTCAAATGATCTAAGAATTGCATTATTCGCACTTTTGAATAAATATGAAATAAATCTTAGTCAGAATAGAATAAAGAGTTTAAATACTGATTATTGTGAATAAATGATGTATAATGAATCCAAAAACCATTGAAATACTCAAATGATACTCAGGATTACATTATTAGCTCATTATATGGGTAATTAGCATGCATAATCCAATCTTTTTTAATAAATAAGATATGAAACTTAGTCCGTACAATATAACGAGTTTAAATGTATATTATTGTGATGAAATGACTTAGAATGAATCCAGAAATGATTGAAAGGCTCAAATGATGCTCATAATTGCATTATTTGCACTGTATATTCATAATTGGCATGCATAATCCAATCTTTGAATAAATAAAACATCAATCTTAGTCTGAGCAGAATAAAGAGGTTAAATGTAGATTATTGTGATTAAATGACTAAAAATGAATCAAAAAATGATTAAAATTCACAAATGATACAAAAAATTGTACTATTTGCACTTTATATGCGTAATTAGCATGCATAATCCAATCTTTTTGAATAAATAAGATATGAATCTTAGTCTGCACCGTATAACGAGTTTAAATGTATATTATTGTAATGAAATGACTTAGAATTAATCCAGAAACGATTGAAATGCTCAAATGATACTAAGAATTACATTATTTGCATTTTATATGCATAATTAGCATGCATAATCTAATATTTTTGAATAAAAAAGATATGAATCTTTGTCTGAACAGAATAAAGAGTTTAAATGTAGATTATTGCGATGAAATGACCTATAATGAATCCAAAAATGATTGAAAGGCACAAATGATGCTCCAAATTGCATTGTTTGCACTTTATATTCGTAATTAGCTTGCATAATACAATCTTTTTGAATAAATAAGATATCAATCTTAGTCTGAGCAGAATAAGAGTTTAAATGTAGATTATTGTGATTAAATGACTAAGATTGAATCCAAAAATGATTAAAATTCACAAATGATGCTAAAAATTGTATTATTTGCAACTTTATATGCGTAATTAGCATGCATAATCCAATGTTTTTGAATAAATAAGATATGAATCTTAGTCTGAACTGAATAAAGAGTTTAAATGTAGATTACAGCGATTAAATGACCTAGAATGAATCCAGAAACGATTGAAATGCTCAAACGATACTAAGAATTGTATTATTCGCACTTTATATGCTTAGCATGCATAATCCAATCTTTTTGAATAAATAAGATATGAATCTTAGTTTGAACAGAATAAAGAGTTTAAATGTATATTATTGTTGTGAAATGACGTACAATGAATTCAGAAATGATTGAAATGCTCAATTGATGTTCAGAATTGAATAATTTGCTCTTTATATTCGTAACTACCATGTATAATCCAACATCTATGAGTAAATAAGATAAATAAGATATTAATATTAGTCTGGACAATATGAAGAGTGTAAAACAAAATTTTTGTGTTGGAATAACTTAAAATTAATCCATAAACTTTAGAAATAGTCAAATGATGCTCAGAATTGTATTATTTACGATTTATATGCGTTATTACCATGTGTAGTCCGATCTTTTTGAGTAAATATGATATTAATCTTAATCTGGACAGTATAAAGAGTTTAAATGGAGATTACTGTGATGAAAAGACTTAGAATTAGTCCAGAAGCGATGGAAATGAACAAATGATACTCAGAATTGCATTATTTGCACTTTATGTGAATAATTAGCATGTATAATTTAATCAATTTTAATAAATAAGATATGAATCTTAGTCTGAACAGAATAAAGAGTTTAAATCTAGATTATTATGATGAAATGACTTAGAACGAGTCCAGAAAAAATTGAAATACTGAAATAATCAAATGATCATCCGAATTTTAATATTTTCACTTTATATGCATAAATTGCTTGTATAATCCAATATATTTGAATAAATAAGATATGAATCTTAGTCTGAAAAGAATAAAGAGTTATAATGTTGATTATTGCGATGAAATGACTTAGAATGTGTCCTGAAACGATTGAAATGCTGATTTAATAATATGAATTGCATTATTTGCATTTTTTATTCGTAATTACCATGCATAATCCAATCTTTTTGAATAAATAAGTTATGAATCTTAGTCTGAACAGAATAAAGAGTATAAAAAAAAGTTTAAATGTAGATTATTGTGATTAAATGACATAGAATGAATGATTGAAATACTCAAATGAGACTAAGAATTGCATTATTTGCATTTTATATGTGTAATTAGCATGCATAATCCATTCTTTTTGAATAAATAAGATGTGAATCTTAGTCTGAGCAGAATAAAGAGTTTAAATTTAGATTGTTGTGATGAAATGACATACATAAATGATTTAAATGCTCAAATGATACTGATTTCATTATTTGTACTTTATATGCGTAATTACCATGTATAATCCTTTTTTGTTTAAATAACATATGAAACTGAGTCTGGACTGTACAAAGAGTTTAAAAGTAGATTATTGTAATTAAATGATCTGGAATTAATCTAGAAACGATTGAAACGCTCAGAAGATATCAATCTTATTCAGAACAGAATAAAGAGTTTAAATGTAGATTATTATCATTGAATGACTTAGAATGAACCCAGAAAAGATTGAAATGCTCAAATGATACTTAAATTGTATTATTTGCACTTTATATGCGTAATTATCATCCATAATCCAATGCAATGTATATTATTGTGATTAAATGAATTACAATGAATTCAGAAATGATTGAAACACTCAAATGATACTAAGAAATGAATTATTCGTAATTTATATGCGTAATTAGCTTGCATAATCCATTATTTTTGAATAAATAAGAAGTGAATCTTAGTCTGAGCCGAATAAAGAGTTTAATTGTAGATTATTGTGATGAAATGACGTACAATGAATCCGGAAACGATTGAAATGCTCAAGTGATGCTCAGAATTGCATAATTTGCACTTCATTTGCGTAATTACCATGTATAATCCAAGATCTTTGAGTAAATAAGATATGATTCTTATTCTGGACAATATGAGGAATTTAAAACTAGATTATTGTGACGAAATTACTTATAATGAATCCAGAAACAATAGAAATGCTTAAATGATGCTCATAATTGTATTATTTGCAATTTATATTCGTAACTACCATGTATAGTCAATTCTTTCTTAGTAAATATGATAAGAATCTATGCTAGTCAGTATAAAGAGTTTAAATATAGATTATTGTTATGAAATGACTTTGAATGAAATCGGAAGCGATTGAAATGCTCAAATGATACTCATAATTGCAATATTTGCAATTTATAAGCATTATTTACATGTATAATTTAATCAATTTTAATAAATAAGATATGAACCATTGTCTGAACAGAATAAAGAGTTTAAATGTAGATTATTATGATGAAATGACTTAGAATGATCCAAGAAATGATTCAAATACTGAAATGATCATCTGAATTGCATTATTTGCACTTTAGATGAGCAAATAGCATGTATTATCAATATCTTTGAATAAATAAGATATGAATCTTAGTCTGAACAGAATCAAGATTTCAAATGATGATTGTTGTGATGAAATGATTTAGAATGAATACTAAAACGATTGAAATGCTCAAATGATACTAAGATTTGCATTATTTGCACTTTATATGCGTAATTAGTATGCATAATCCAATCTTTTTGAATAAATAAGATATAAATCTTAGACTGATCGAAATAAAGAGTCTAAATGTAGATTATTGTGATTAAATGAATTAGAATGAACCCGTAAATGATTGAAATATTCAAATGATACTAAGAATTGCATTATCAGCACTTTATATGCGTAATAAGCTTGCATAATCCAATATTTTTTAATAAATAAGATATGAATCTTAGTATGAACCGAATAAAGAGTTTATATGTTGATTATTATGATTTTATGACTTAGAATGGATTCAGAAAAGATTGAAATTGTCAAATGATACTAAGAATTGCATTATTCGCACTTTTTTTGCGTAATTAGAATGCATAATCCAATCTTTTTGAATAAATATGATATGAATCTTAGTCGGAACAGAATAAAGAGTTTAAATGTTGATTGTTGAGATTAAATGACGCACAATGAGTCCAGAAATGTTTGAAATGCTAAAATGATTCTCAGAATTACATTATTAGCACTTTATGGTAATTAGTATGCATAATCCAATCTTTTAGAATAAATAGGATATGAATCTTAGTCCGGACCGTATAACGAGTTTAAATTATATTATTGTGATGAAATGACTTAGAATGACTTGCAGAAACGATTGAAATACTCAAATGATACTAAGAATTACATTATTTTCACTTTGTATGCGTAATTTGCATGCATAATCCAATCTTTTTGAATAAATAAGATATGAATATTGTTGTCCCTAAATTAAGGCCTAGAGGGGGGTGAATAGGCACAAAAACGAAATTCTAAACCGGTATGGTCAATATTTGGTTCAATTCAAACTTGGTCTAATACAAACAATCAAAGCACAAACAATTCAAGTATGGCAAGATAATAAAGAGAGAAAGAGAGAGAGAAATTGAACACGCGATGTATTACGGAGTTCCGACCCGCTAGGAAGTGCTAGCCTTAGTCGTACGTCTCCGGGAGTTTCGCAACCTCGAAATGGGCGCGCTCCGTTCAATTCCACACGAACGGGACTACAAATTCGAACCAAATCGCCTTGTTACAAACACTCTCAAGGTGGATTGGCCTAACTCGATTAAACAATCTCAAACACACAAAGGATTGAGGCTCTAACCAAATCACTCAACAAATCTAGCAATTAACACTAGTGGATTGGTTTAGCACACTCTAATCTCAATGATTTTGCTAAAATAATGCTCAAACACAAGAGAGTATAATGTCTAACTGGTTGGAGCTCAAAAGGGAGGAGTTTCAAAGGTTTCAAAAGTGTCTAAACAGTTCCAAGAGGCCCCATATATATAGAGGGCGCCAACAGCTCCAAAGACCAGTCAAAACAGACTCTGGCGTTATACAACGCTATATGCCGTTGTACAACGCCTAAGTAGCCGTTGAAAAATCAAACGGTCACAGACAATAACGTTGTGAGTTGTCAGAGCGTTGTGTAACGCTGTATAGCGTTGCACAACGCTTCAGCAAAAATCCAAAGCAAAAGCTCGACAGTTCCGTTGGAACTTGTCAGAGCGTTGTGTAACGCTTAGTAGCGTTGCACAACGAAGTCAAGAAAACGAATAAGGCAGAACTGACAAACTCAACCAACATTGTCAGAACGTCATACGACGCTGACTGGCGTCACACAACGTCGCCGTTGCACAACGCTATTCAGCGTTGCTCTACGCGTCCAGAGCGAAAAAGCGAAGTCTGAGCGAAGTTTAGAGCGTTACACAACGCTACAATGCATGGAACATGGCAGCATGCATGCAGCATCGATGCAGATCGATGTCTGAGCAATGCAGAGTCGCCTGTTTCATACTGCGTTGTACAACGCTGGGTAGCGTTACACAACATAGGAGTGGAAACGTTGTGTAACGTTACTCAGCGTTGCATAACGTTCTGACAAGGGGAAATAAGGATTTAACTGGTTTAAAAACAAATGAACTAGCGTTGCACAACGCTACTGAGCGTTGTGTAACGCTGTTCCAACCTTGTCAGAGATTTTGCAATTTAAAATCGAATTAACTCAGCGTTGTGTAACGGCAACTGGCGTTGTATGACGCTGGACAGAAAAACTGAGCATTTTTCCAGCAAATTGATTGAGATTAGTTTAGAGTTTAATTAAACCTTAATTACTGACTCTAAACAGACCAAAGCAATCTCTTGAAGCTCCAAACTAATTGCCACACTTGCTTTAATCCATTCTTCAATAAATTTAGCTATAAAACACTTAAAAGAGATGTTAGTTAAAAGGTTTCGGTGTTGTTTTGCAAATTGGCAAATCGAGAGAAAATGTTTAACCAACAAATATTTGTCTGAACAGAATAAAGAGTTTAAATGTAGATTATTGTGATAAAATGACCTATAATAAATCCAAAAAGATTGAAATGCACAAATGATGCACATAATTGCATTATTTGCATTTTATATTCATAATTGGCATGTATAATCCAATCTTTTTGAATAAATGAGATATCGATCTTAGTCAGAACAGAACAAAGAGTTTAAATGTAGATTATTATGAACAAATGACTAAGAATGAATCCAAAAATGATTGAAATTCACTAATAATACTAAAAATTGCATTATTTGCAATTTATATGCGTAATTAGCATGCATAATACAATGTTTTTGAGAAAATAAGATATGAATCTTAGTCTGAACAGAATAATGAGTTTAAATGTTGATTACTACGATTAAATGATTTAGAATTAATCCAGAAACGATTGAAATTGTCAAATGATACAAAGAATTGCATTATTCGCACTTTATATGCGTAATAAGCATGCATAATCCAATATTTTTGAATAAATAAGATATGAATCTTAGTATGAACCGAATAAAGAGTTTATATGTTGATTATTATGATTAAATGACTTATAATGGATTCAGAAAAGATTGAAATTGTCAAATGATCTAAGAATTGCATTATTCGCACTTTTTGTGCGTAATTAGCATGCATACTCCAATCTTTTTGAATAAATATGAAATAAATCTTAGTTAGAATAGAATAAAGAGTTTAAATACTGATTATTGTGAAGAAATGATGTATAATGAATCCAGAAACCATTGAAATACTCAAATGATACTCAGGATTACATTATTTGCTCATTATATGGGTAATTAGCATGCATAATCCAATCTTTTTGAATAAATAAGATATGAAACTTAGTCTGTACCATATAACGAGTTTAAATGTATATTATTGCGATGAAACGACTTAGAATGAATCCAGAAATGATTGAAAGGCTCAAATGATGCTCATAATTGCATTATTTGCACTGTATATTCATAATTGGCATGCATAATCCAATCTTGGAATAAATAAAACATCAATCTTAGTCTGAGCAGAATAAAGAGGTTAAATGTAGATTATTGTGATTAAATGACTAAGAATGAATAAAAAAATAATTAAAATTCACAAATGATACTAAAAATTGTATTATTTGCACTTTATATGCGTAATTAGCATGCATAATCCAATCTTTTTGAATAAATAAGATATAAATCTTAGTCTGCACCGTATAACGAGTTTAAATGTATTTTATTGTAATGAAATGACTTAGAATTAATCCAGAAACGATTGAAATGCCCAAATGATACTATGAATTACATTATTTGCATTTTATATGCTAAATTAGCATGCATAATCTAATCTTTTTTGAATAAAAAAGATTTGAATCTTTGTCTGAACAGAATAAAGAGTTTAAATGTAGATTATTGCGATTAAATGACCTATAATGAATCCAAAAACGATTGAAAGGCACAAATGATGCTCCAAATTGCATTGTTTGCACTTTATATTCGTAATTAGCATGCATAATCCAATCTTTTTGAATAAATAAGATATCCATCTTAGTTTGAGCAGAATAAAGAGGTTAAATGTAGATTATTGTGATTAAATGACTAGGATTGAATCCAAAAATGATTAAAATTCACAAATGATGCTAAAAATTGTATTATTTGCACTTTATATGCTTAATTAGCATGCATAATCCAATGTTTTTGAATAAATAAGATATGAATCTTAGTCTGAACTGAATAAAGAGTTTAAATGTAGATTACTGCGATTAAATGACCCAGAATGAATCCAGAAACGATTGAAATGCTCAAACGATACTAAGAATTGTATTATTCGCACTTTATATGCGTATAATTAGCATGCATAATCCAATCTTTTTGAATAAATAAGATATGAATTTTAGTTTGAACAGAATAAAGAGTTTAAATGTATATTATTGTTGTGAAATGACGTACAATGAATTAGAAATGATTGAAATGCTCAATTGATGTACAGAATTGAATAATTTGCTCTTTATATGCGTAACTACAATGTATAATCCAACATCTATGACTAAATAAGATAAATAAGATATGAATATTAGTCTGGACAATATGAAGAGTGTAAAACTAGATTTTTGTGTTGGAATAACTTAAAATTAATCCATAAACTATAGAAATAGTCAAATGATGCTCAGAATTGTATTATTTACGATTTATATGCGTTATTACCATGTGTAGTCCGATCTTTTTGAGTAAATATGATATGAATCTTAATCTGGACAGTATAAAGAGTTTAAATGGAGATTACTGTGATGAAAAGACTTAGAATTAATCCAGAAGCGATGGAAATGAACAAATGATACTCAGAATTGCATTATTTGCACTTTATGTGAATAATTAGCATGTATAATTTAATCAATTTTAATAAATAAGATATGAATCTTAGTCTGAACAGAATAAAGAGTTTAAATCTAGATTATTATGATGAAATGACTTAGAACGAGTCCAGAAAAAAATTGAAATACTGAAATAATCAAATGATCATCCGAATTTTAATATTTTCACTTTATATGCATAAATAGCTTGTATAATCCAATATATTTGAATAAATAAGAGATGAATCTTAGTCTGAAAAGAATAAAGAGTTTAAATATTGATTATTGCGATGAAATGACTTAGAATGTGTCCTGAAACGATTGAAATGCTGAATTAATAATATGAATTGCATTATTTGCATTTTTTTTTATTCGTAATTTCCATGCATAATCCAATCTTTTTGAATAAATAAGATATGAATGAAGAGTTTAAATGTAGATTATTGTGATTAAATGACATAGAATTAATGATTGAAATACTCAAATGAGACTAAGAATTGCATTATTTGAATTTTATATGCGTAATTAGCATGCATAATCCATTATTTTTGAATAAATAGGATGTGAATCTTAGTCTGAGCAGAATAAAGAGTTTAAATTTAGATTGTTGTGAAGAAATGACGTACATAAATGATTGAAATACTCAAATGATACTCAGAATTTCATTATTTGTACTTTATATGCATAATTACCATGTATAATCCTTTTTTTGTTTAAATAACATATGAAACTTAGTCTGGACTGTACAAAGAGTTTAAAAGTAGATTATTGTGATTAAATGATCTGGAATTAATATAGAAACGATTGAAACGCTCAGAAGAATCTCAGGATTGCATTATTCGCACTTTATATGCGTAATTACCATGTATAATCCAATCTTTTTGAATAAATAAGATATCAATCTTATTCAGAACAGAATAAAGAGTTTAAATGTAGATTATTATCATTGAATGACTTAGAATGAACCCATAAAAGATTGAAATGCTCAAATGATACTTACAATTGTATTATTTGCACTTTATATGCGTAATTATCATCCATAATCCAATGTAATGTATATTATTGTGATTAAATGAATTACAATGAATTCAGAAATGATTGAAACGCTCAAATGATAATAAGAAATGCATTATTCGTAATTTATATGCGTAATTAGCTTGCATAATCCATTATTTTTGAATAAATAAGACATGAATCTTAGTCTGAGCCGAATAAAGAGTTTAATTGTAGATTATTGTGATGAAATGACGTACAATGAATCCGGAAACGATTGAAATGCTCAAGTGATGCTCAGAATTGCATAATTTGCACTTCATTTGCGTAATTACCATGTATAATCCAAGATCTTTGAGTAAATAAGATATGATTCTTATTCTGGACAATATGAGGAATTTAAAACTAGATTATTGTGACGAAATTACTTATAATGAATCCAGAAACAATAGAAATGCTTAAATGATGCTCATAATTGTATTATTTGCAATTTATATTCGTAACTACCATGTAAAATCAATTCTTTCTTTGTAAATATGATAAGAATCTATGCTAGTCAGTATAAAGAGTTTAAATATAGATTATTATTATGAAATGACTTTGAATGAAATCGGAAGCGATTGAAATGCTCAAATGATACTCATAATTGCATTATTTGCAATTTATAAGCATTATTTACATGTATAATTTAATCAATTTTAATAAATAAGATATGAACCATTGTCTGAACAGAATAAAGAGTTTAAATGTAGATTATTATGATGAAATGACTTAGAATGATCCAAGAAATGATTCAAATACTGAAATGATCATCTGAATTGCATTATTTGCACTTTACATGAGTAAATAGCATGTATTATCAATATCTTTGAATAAATAAGATATGAATCTTAGTCTGAACAGAATCAAGATTTCAAATGATGATTGTTGTGATGAAATGATTTAGAATGAATACTAAAACGATTGAAATGCTCAAATGATACTAAGATTTGCATTATTTGCACTTTATATGCGTAATTAGTATGCATAATCCAATCTTTTTGAATAAATAAGACATAAATCTTAGACTGGTCGAAATAAAGAGTCTAAATGTAGATTATTGTGATTAAATGAATTAGAATGAACCCGTAAATGATTGAAATATTCAAATGATACTAAGAATTGCATTATCAGCACTTTATATGCGTAATAAGCTTGCATAATCCAATATTTTTTAATAAATAAGATATGAATCTTAGTATGAACCGAATAAAGAGTTTATATGTTGATTATTATGATTTTATGACTTAGAATGGATTCAGAAAAGATTGAAATTGTCAAATGATACTAAGAATTGCATTATTCGCACTTTTTTTGCGTAATTAGAATGCATAATCCAATCTTTTTGAATAAATATGATATGAATCTTAGTCGGAACAGAATAAAGAGTTTAAATGTTGATTATTGAGATTAAATGACGCACAATGAGTCCAGAAATGTTTGAAATGCTAAAATGATTCTCAGAATTACATTATTAGCACTTTATGGTAATTAGCATGCATAATCCAATCTTTTAGAATAAATAGGATATGAATCTTAGTCCGGACCGTATAACGAGTTTAAATTATATTATTGTGATGAAATGACATAGAATGACTTCCAGAAACGATTGAAATACTCAAATGATACTAAGAATTACATTATTTTAACTTTGTATGCGTAATTTGCATGCATAATCCAATCTTTTTGAATAAATAAGATATTAATATTTGTCTGAACAGAATAAAGAGTTTAAATGTAGATTATTGTGATGAAATGACCTATAATAAATCGAAAAACGATTGAAATGCACAAATGATGCTCATAATTGCATTATTTGAAATTTATATTCATAATTGGCTTGCATAATCCAATCTTTTTGAATAAATGAGATATCGATCTTAGTCAGAACAGAACAAAGAGTTTAAATGCAGATTATTATGAACAAATGACTAAGAATGAATCCAAAAATGATTGAAATTCACTAATAATACTAAAAATTGCATTATTTGCAATTTATATGCGTAATTAGCATGCATAATACAATGTTTTTGAGAAAATAAGATATGAATCTTAGTCTGAACAGAATAATGAGTTTAAATGTTGATTACTACGATTAAATGATTTAGAATTAATCCAGAAACGATTGAAATTGTCAAATGATACAAAGAATTGCATTATTCGCACTTTATATGCGTAATAAGCATGCATAATCCAATATTTTTGAATAAATAAGATATGAATCTTAGTATGAACCGAATAAAGAGTTTATATGTTGATTATTATGATTAAATGACTTATAATGGATTCAGAAAAGATTGAAATTGTCAAATGATCTAAGAATTGCATTATTCGCACTTTTTGTGCGTAATTAGCATGCATACTCCAATCTTTTTGAATAAATATGACATAAATCTTTGTCAGAATAGAATAAAGAGTTTAAATACTGATTATTGTGAATAAATGATGTATAATGAATCCAGAAACCATTGAAATACTCAAATGATACTCAGGATTACATTATTTGCTCATTATATGGGTAATTAGCATGCATAATCCAATCTTTTTGAATAAATAAGATATGAAACTTAGTCCGTACCATATAACGAGTTTAAATGTATATTATTGCGATGAAAGGACTTAGAATGAATCCAGACATGATTGAAAGGCTCAAATGATGCTCATAATTGCATTATTTGCACTGTATATTCATAATTGGCATGCATAATCCAATCTTTGAATAAATAAAACATCAATCTTAGTCTGAGCAGAATAAAGAGGTTAAATGTAGATTATTGTGATTAAATGACTAAGAATGAATCAAAAAATGATTAAAATTCACAAATCATACTAAAATTGTATTATTTGCACTTTATATGCGTAATTAACATGCATAATCCAATCTTTTTGAATAAATAAGATATGAATCTTAGTCTGCACCGTATAACGAGTTTAAATGTATATTATTGTAATGAAATGACTTAGAATTAATCCAGACACGATTGAAATGCTCAAATGATACTAAGAATTACATTATTTGCATTTTATATGCATAATTAGCATGCATAATCTAATCTTTTTGAATAAAAAAGATATGAATCTTTGTCTGAACAGAATTAAGAGTTTAAATGTAGATTATTGCGATGAAATGACCTATAATTAATCCAAAAACGATTGAAAGGAACAAATGATGCTCCAAATTGCATTGTTTGCACTTTATATTCGTAATTAGCATGCATAATACAATCTTTTTGAATAAATAAGATATCAATCTTAGTCTGAGCACAATAAAGAGGTTAAATGTAGATTATTGTGATTAAATGACTAAGATTGTGAAATGACGTACAATGAATTCAGAAATGATTGAAATGCTCAATTGATGTTCAGAATTGAATAATTTGCTCTTTATATGCGTAACTACCATGTATAATCCAAAATCTATGAGTAAATAAGATATGAATATTAGTCCGGACAGTATGAAGAGTTTCAAACTAGATTGTTGTGTTGGAATAACTTAAAATTATTCCATAAACTATAGAAATACTCAAATGAAGCTCAGAATTGCATTACTTACGATTTATATGCGTTATTACCATTTAGAGTCGATCTTTTTGATTAAATATGATATGAATCTTAGTATGGACAGTATAAAGAGTTTAAATGTAGATTATTGTGATGAAAAGACTTAGAATTAATCCAGAAGCGATTGAAATACTCAAATGATACTCAGAAATGCATTATTTGCACTTTATGTGCGTAATTGGCATGTATAATTTAATCAATTTTAATAAACCAGATATGAATCTTATTCAGAACAGAATAAAGAGTTTAGATCTAGATTATTATGATGAAATGACTTAGAATAAGTCCAGAAACAATTTTAATTCTGAAATACTCTAATGATCATTTGAATTGTAATATTTACTCTTTATATGCGTAATTACCATGTATAATCCAACCTTTATGAGTAAATAAGATATGAATATTAGTTTGGACAGTATAATGAGTTTAAAACTAGATTGTTGTGTTGGAATAACTTAGAATGAATCCATAAACTATAGAAATACTCAAATGATGCTTAGAATTGCATTATTTACAATTTATATGCGTTATTATCATATATAGTCTGATCTTTTTGAGTAAATATGATATAAATCTTTTTTTGGACAGTATAAAGAGTTTAAATGTAGATTATTGTGATGAAATATTGAAATTCTCAAATGATTTTTAGAATTGCATTATTTGATATTTATGTGCATAATTAGCATGTAAAATCCAATATCTTTGAATAAATAAGATATGAATCTTTGTCTGAACAGAATAAGTTGTTATTTTCTGATTAGTTCATATTCTCCGGTGTCTCATTGTAACACCCAAAAGTTACATACAAAAAATAAATTCAATTACCAAATATGTAGCTTTTTATAAAATATTCTCTTTAGTAAAAAAGTTTAGACTTCTTTTTTACGGATCGATGATTTCATTCAAATAAATCTAGAGATACTTATAACAAGAATTAAATAAAGCATTCATGATTGGTCATGCAAAAGATCTCCCTTCTCTCCCTCCCTTCACGTGCAACTTCTACCTTGATACCCATTTTAGTTGAAATTTATAAAATATCTCTTACAAATTTCAGGAGCACAGACATTATCACACGCAAAATGTATGCTTGAGATTATAGAAAAAAAAATTGATTTTAACAATAAACAAAAAATTTAAACGAGAACTTTGTAAAAAACGATTGTAAGATATATATATGTATGGATGGATGCTTTAAAAAGTATAGAGCATCTATACTTCTGTGTTTTGAACTGTTAGATCGAGTTTAGTTTCGTGCTGAGATATAATTAATCTGAGCTGTTTAACTTTTAAGTCACTAAGGCATTTGGATTCTCTGTTAATTTTATTTTTCTGTCTAGCGCGAGAAATAAAAAAATTCAGTTTAAAGAACTACGTCTGCATAATCCGTGCAAACCCTATGTTTGATAGCAAAAATGAAATAAATTTAACTGAAAAAATGAGATCAACAGTCCGTTATTTCATAATACGTCATCTCTACATAATTCAGTTTAATTAACAGATTATGAATAGGTCTGCATTATTAGGTCCAGTTTAAAGAATTTTTCAATTTGATCTCATTTTTTTGTTAAATGAGATCAATTTCGGTCATATATATGGTAAAACCTACATACTCTTAAGCTTTAAGTAACTTTGTTACCTTATATGTACAATTATATTATTTTAAAGTATTATACAAGTACCATCTATATTTACAGAAAATTATTTTTTTGTTATATGTTGATTATTGAGATGAAATGACTTAAATTGAGTCCAGAAGCGATTGAAATGCTCAAATAATACTCAGAATTGCATTATTTGTACTTTATTTACGTAATTAACATGCATAATGTAATCTTTTGAATAAATAATACATCAATTTTGTCTGAACGGAATATAGAGCTTAAATATTATGATTAAATGACAACAATGAATCCAGAAACGATTGAAATGTTCAATTGATACTAAGAATTGCATTATTTGCACTTTATATGGGTAATTAATATGCATAATCCAATGTTTTTAAATAAATAAGTTATGAATCTTGGTTCGAATAGAATAAAGAGTTTAAATGTACATTATTGTAATAAATGACTTAGAATGAATCCAGAAACGACTGAAATGCTCAAATGATACTAAAAATTCCATTATTTGCAATCTATATTGGTAATTAGCATGCATAATCCAATCTTTTTAAATAAATAAGATATGAATCTAAGTCTGAAAAGAATAAAAAGTTTAGAGGTAGATAATTGTGACTTAGAATGAATCTAGAAACGATTGAAATGTTCAAATGATACTCAGAATTGCACTATTTACAATTTATATGCGTAATGAGCATGTATAATCTATTCTCTTTGAATAAATAAGATATGAATCTTGTATTGAATAGAATAAAGAGTTTAAATTTTCATTATTATGATGAAATGACTCAGAATGAATCCAGAAAACGATTGAAATGCTCAAATAATTTTTAGAATTGCATTATTTGAAACTTATGTGCGTAATTAGCATGTAAAATCCAATATTTTTGAATAAGTAAGATATGAATCTTAGTCTAAACAGAATAAATAGTTTATATGTTGATTGTTGAGATGAAATGACTTAAATGAGTCCAGAAACGATTGAAATGCTCAAATAATACTCAGAATTGCAATATTTACACTTTATTTGCGTAATTAACATGCATAAATTAGATATAAATTTTTGTCTGAACGAAATATAGAGTTTAAATGTAGATTATTGTGATTAAATGACAACAATGAATCCAGAAACGATTGAAATGCTCAATTGATACTAAAAATTACATTATTTGCACTTTATATGTGTAATTAATATGCATAATCCAATGTTTTTGAATAAATAAGATATGAATCTTGGTCTGAATAGAATAAAGAGTTTAAATGTACATTATGTTATTAAATGACTTAGAATGAATCCAGAAACGACTGAAATGCTCAAATGATACTAAGAATTCCATTATTTGCATTTATATTGGTAATTAGCATGCATAATCCAATCTTTTTAAATAGGAAAAATCATCCATATATCCCTCTATTCTTCTTCAATCAGCCATATACTCTTCTAATCTTTAATATTAATCATATACCTCTCTAATCATGGTTTGTATTGATATTTACTCTTTTCGTTAATTTCAATTAAAATTTAATTTAAAAAAATCAATTTTGAAGTTTAAGGACAATAATACTCCTGACCTTTCTCTCTAAACTTTGCCGTTGAGAAAAAATGGCAAGAAGATTCGCATATGCTCTATATTAACAAAAATCTTGGCCATATATTGCAATCAGATTATGTACCAATAATGCATTGATATCAGTATAATACATTCCAATACTAAACAACAAATGATGCCCAAAAAACATAGGGGCCTGGATTGCTTAGGAATTTGGAGAATTTGGGAAAGTTGTAATTCCTAAGAATAAATTTATTGGGAAGTGTTTGGATTGTTTATAATAAATTTATGGCAGGAAGATGAAATTTTCCAAATTCCTTGGGAAATCCAAACATCCCCATAGAGTAATCTCGTACACAGCTAGGTAAACTAATTGTATTTTCAATCATTTCACAAGCGAGGTACAATACAATAAATCTTCTAATTCTATAGCTAGCGGGACCCATTATATTTATTTTGGCCCCAAATATTTCCTCCAATCTCTGATTTATCAAGCGGCCAATGGTACATGGACTAGAGAAGAATTTGTTGGAGTAACGGTGCTTTTGAAAGGAACTGACTAAACTTTTGAGAAAATAGTCTTACGAAGTTACGATCGTTCTTGCTATATTTTTGTTCTTGCAAATAGAAAGGGTATTGATTTTTGTTATATTTAGCAAGAGTACAAAAATAGAAAGGGTATTGATTTTTGTACTCTTGCTAAAGAGGAATGACTCGTAGTGATTTTGACTATTAATCTGAATTTGTACTCTTGCATATCACATTTGAAGTAATTCACTAAATTGTTTCGCGAGAAGAAAAATTTTTCCCTAAAAATGACAAATGTAACATAAAACGGTCAGGGGTATTTTTTGTCCTAAACTTTAAAATTGAATTTTTTTTAACTTAAAATTTCATTTGAATTATTTGATAAGGGTAAATATCAATACAAATCATGATTGGAGGGGTATATGACTAATATTAAAGAATAAAAAGATATATGGCTGATTGGAGAAGAATTCGGGGGTATACGGCTAATTTTACCTTTTAAATAAATAAGATATGAATCTAATTCTGAAAAGAATAAAGAGTTTAGAGGTAGATAATTGTGATGAAATGACTTAGAATGAATCTAAAAACGATTGAAATGTTCAAATGATACTCAGAATTGCATCATTTGCATTTTTTATGCGTAATGAGCATGCATAATCAATTATTTTTTAATAAATAAGATATGAATCTTGTACTGAATAGAATAAAAGTTTAAATGTTCATTATTATGATGAAATGACTTAAAATAAATTCAGAAACTATTGAAATGCTCAAATGATTCTTAGGATTGCATTATTTGAAATTTATGTGCATAATTAGCATGCAAAATCCAATATCTTTGAATAAATAAGCTATGAATCTTATTCTGAATAGAATAAAGAGTTCAAATGCAGATTATTATCACGAAATAATTTAGAATGAATATAAAAACGATTGAAATGCTAAAATGATATTAAAACTTGCATTATTTGCACTTGATATGCGTAATTGCCAAGCATAATCCAATTTTTTGTCAATAAATATGATATGAAAGTTAGTCTGAACTGTACAAAGAGTTTGAATGTAGATTATTATGATGAATTGACTACGAATGAATCTAGAAACGATTGAAATGCTCAAATGATTCTCAAATTTGAATTATTTGTAGTTTATATGATTAATTAGCATGTATAATCCAAGCTCTTTGAATCTTAGTTTGAATAGAATAAAGAGTTACAATGTAGATTATTGTGATGGAATGACTTAGAATGTGCTCAAATGATACTCAGAATTGCATTATTTGCACTTATATTCGTAATTACCATGTATAATCCAATCTTTTTTAATTAATAAGATATGAATCTTGGTCTGAACATTATAAAAAATTTAAATATAGATTAGTGTAATAAAATTACTTATAATGAGTCAAGAAACAATTGAAATGCTCAAAAGATACCTTGAGTTAGTGCGTGTTGATTCTTGTCTATCTTGCCTATTATTAGTTGCCATAATTTTTTGTTTGACAGCGGTGTAATGAAAAAAAAGGTTTGTGCCCAATATACAGTCATCCAACATGATAAAATTTTAAATTTGAAAATTGAAATGGCTGATTCAAACTACTCAAATTGTTTTCCATAATAAAATGACCATGAAAACCAAACGATGGATTTTTTCCTAATTTTTTAGAATTTTTTGATATGCTCAATTAAAAGTTATCAACATTTCAATTTAAAAAAATTCGAAAAATAGTTAGAAAATTTGAAAAAAATATAAAATTTGATTTTTAAGAATATTTTAATATAAAGATCATATTGAGAGTCTCGGATCGACCGTTTAAAATTTTAAAGTTTGACGTTTGGATCGTGTTTGACGTACTACATATTTGATTCTAGCATTAATTATAAAAAAAGAAATTTTGCACGAGTCGACCGTTGAAGTTTCACTTTATCAAGTTATTACTGGGGTGAGCCAGTGACGCGACCCCAGCCACCGACGGAGTCGTATCCTCTGCCCATCTCATTAAGATGGGCACTCTGCCCATCTCTCGTCCTTGACCGTCAGATCTAAATGGACGGTTTCGATCTAAATCACTCTATTTATCTCTAAAAACAATTTATTCTCTGGATGGTCGAAGGAGTCGATCGCTCTCTCTCTCATGAGCGTGCCAGAAAAAAATCCTAGATAGCTCTCTCTCCGTTTCTCTACCCTGCTACGAATGAGCGGAGCCTTCTGTTTTCGCGCAAACCCTAGGCTTCGTCTCCGTATCGTGATTCGGCCCCTCACTTACCTGAAGCTTCGTCTCTGCTTCGTCCACTGTACCCAATTCAGGTACATCCTTTACGGAACCACGCAATGCCTGATTTGTTAGCCTTTTGATTATCGCTTGTAAATCGGAAAAACTGCTGGCACAACTAGCTTCCGATCTTAGTTTTGAGCGTGGGTAAGATCTGCTTTTCAATAATAATAAAGCCAACATACTGGAATTGCTGGCTCAGGACAGTGAAAAAATAGCACCATTATTTGCAAATAAGTACCCCCCTTATTTCTGTCGGGAGTTCCTGACACGAATTTCCAAAATAAAGAAAACATTATGGAAGAGTACTTAATCCATCCAAATATATGGGGTTGAGAATTTCATCTATTAAATGCTCGCTAGAACCTGAAAATTGAATTGTTCATGGTTTACAATTATTATGCATTTAGTATCAAACCAATCATTTTGTAACTTTGTTTATATGCTTTGATCTTTTGATTTTAATTTTGATCAAACCAATCATTCGCTAGAACCTGAAAATTGAATTCGTTAGTATGTCAATTATTAGTTTATACCGTGATTCAGTCTAGGCCATTACAATTTTATATACCATTATAGTAAGGACATTAAAATTACACAAAATCCATTAAACCCATCTCAAGATATATCGGAGAACGAGTACTAATAATTTATTTATTTTGCAGCGGTTTGAGGATTTCAGATGCGTAGACAAGATATTGTCGATTAGTTTGGCCACATTTTGTAGAGAAGATTAGATAAGAGTAGTATTTTTTTGGGCAGCATTTTGTAAAAAAAAAATGAGAGTGCAAAGTTTGCAATGTTAAATTTAATTTACTTAATATGATATTTACTTAAATGTTAACATAAATGATATGTAGTTCAAATCCATTATTTTCTTGTGTGAAGGCGGCTCAACATGCCTCTGGTACCACGGAAGAGTAAGCTAGAATTTATAATCATTCAATTGTAAATATGATGGTGCTAAGGAATTTAGTGCTACCCTCTTGCTTGATAACTGGTTGGTACAGACCCTGTACCGATCCCTTGTGCATCTATTTTTTTTCCCAAGTAATTTCCTAGATATAAAAAATTTTCCCTTATATAAAAGAAGTGTTCAGAGTACCACTTCAGTTACCTCTATGTACCACTTCACAAGAGAACGCTGAATTTTATATAGTGCTCTAATTTCAGTTTATATAGTACTCTAATTACACAAGAGAAGGCTTTATATAGTGCTCTATATAGGATCAAATTTCAGTTTATAGCAGTATCCATACATTACACAAGTGAAGGTTAACAATGGGTATAACAAATTTAATTGAAGCACACGACATGTTAGCTAGTAAATAACAATATCAAATTACAGCACACAACAGAGTATTAAATTGTTTGCTCACATATGTATAACAAAATACAATACCACATTGCGTATGTAATAGTTAAATCAAATCAAAATTACAAAATGTGTCATCTGTACTTGTGGCCTCACCCAAGAGCACTTGTGGCCTCATCCAAGAGAAACACACGAGGATTCATTAGTAAAGCCCTTGCTATTGCCACTCTATGCTTCTGGCCACCAGACAGTCTTATCCCTCTTTCTCCAACTACTGTCTTGTACTGGTCAGGAAATTTCGATATAAACTCGTGCGCATTTGCCATTCTATGCATTTCGTTTTTTTATTTACTTTAGTAAAAATCACGTTTGGCTGCAAATATCAGTATACATTTCTGTCAAGAAGATTTACTTACATAAACGTTTTCAATATCAGCTGCGCTGGCTGTTCCACCTAGGCCATAAGCAATATTTTCTTCAATTGAGCAGTTAAACAGTATTGGCTCATGGCTTACTATGCTTACCTAAATTATTTTTGCCAAGATAACATGAGGAACAATAACTAATTAAGTAGATTGAGGAAGTAAACCCAGTAACCCACAAGGACTAGCCATTGTCTAGTTTCAGTTTTTAATACTCAAAAGATAACAACTAATATACTTCCCAGAAACCACATTTATAGAAGAAAGTAAAAATTTCAATCAGCAGAAATCAATTAGTGGTTCAAGGTATTGAGACCAGCTTTGCTACAATCAGTCCCAGCCTCGCCTCACATAAGAAGTGTTAGTAGAGAAAAAGAAGCTGAAATTTTGAAAAAGTGAAAATGAGTAAAAGATCCAATATTTTCCAACGAAGGAATATTTAAAGGGAAAAATAACAACAAACAATTACCTCAGCCTGTTGATGGAGATGCTTCGAGAGAGAGGGGGCGGTGCACCATGTCAAGGAGGTTGTCGGCATGGGTGACCACGGGTCAGGCTGAGGTCGAAGCGCTCGGCCAACAAAAATCTAGGAGGTCTATTGATCTCGTGGCGGTGGAGATGCTTCGAGAGGAGAGGAGGCGGTGCACCTCGATAGGTTCGCAGAGAGAAACGGAGAGAGAGTTATCTAGGGTTTTCTTCTGGCACGCTCACGAGAGAGAGCGATCGACTCCTTCGGCCATTCACAGAGAATAAATTTTATGTTTTTAGAGATAAATAGAGCGAATTAGATTGGAACCGTCTATTTAGATCTGACGGTCAAGGACGAGAGATGGGCAGAGTGCCCATCTTAATGAGATGGGCAGAGGATACGACTCCAGCCACCGACGACTCGTCTATACAACCTCGCGTGCGTCTCTGCTTCGTCCCATATGACCTACACGTGCCTTTGTGGGTTACATGACCTCACGTGCTTGAGCCATCTCAGTCCTCTGTTAAAACCGGAGCCACATCAATACAAATGATAAACCTGTTCTAAATTTGAATTTATTACGAATTGGATGCTACTGCTACATGATCCATGGTTCTTATTCTATTTAAAGTGAAAGATATTAGCAATTATTTAATGCAAATTGTTCATTTATAAGGTACTGATGAAATTAATTCATTCAGTCGATGATAAGTTTACTTTTGTAAGTTGTTGAAAATTGGATCCACAACCAATTTAAAATGTATCTAAATTTTATTTGTTTTCCTATTTTAATATTTGACCAATTATCACGGCTGTAATTACAATTTATTTCTTTTTTAATACTTTTCACTGCTCAATCAGCTAATTAACACTGCAACTTTTGATAGTTAGGACCAAAACTGAGCTTAACAAGAATTTGAACAAAAGGAACTGGAGCTAGTCTAATCTCATATGGACCAGCAAATTATTTTTTTTTCCTTTTTTTCCCTATACATTTCTAATCTGACTATTTGCCTTGCACTAATTAGTTACAAATTTAGTTTGAAAGAATAAACAAAATTTCATAAAGATTAATTCTTGAACCAAACTTTGTGGGGCTGAAGATTGCATTTAACATCTAAAACAATAAAGTACAAATGAAGCAAACTGAAGTACAAACCAACTGTGAAGACAAAATGGGGCCTCTCACAAGGCAAGGTACCAAGTGGTGAGGAGCCCAAAACTTGATTGAGATTTAGGAAGGAGACCCAGCTAAAAGAGATAACATGGGACCTTAATCAATTGTGTACCGTACAGGTATACGAATACGACTACTCAAGCCAGCTAATATGAGATGGTATCTATGGCCAGATTATTATTGTAGATAGCATGCCCCCGTGCGTGGGAACCTTTTGGTTCTTTCTCCATCACTTCGTGTCATGTGCATGCACACACAGCACACATTCGTGTGCTGATTCAATCATGCCGCACCTAATCTCAATCATGTTATATTGTTCTATGGGTTTTATTCTATTTGGTGCGTTTGGTTGGAATGATCCGAATATAGGCTCTGTTTGGATACCGTGTGGGAAGAAGAGAAGAAGGAAAGAAATTTATTATAAACAATCTAAACTCTTTACAAAGTTACACACTTTCCAATACTTCTTTTCACTTCTTCCCTTCTTCCCACACCTCATCCAAACGGAGCCATAATGAACACAACAATATATTTTATATTAGCGCCACTTCATCTTTTCAATGGATTAATGAAATAGTAAAAACATGACTAACTTAATTAATTTTGCCTATAATATTTTCAAAGCAACTTCATCGTCACCTTGATTTGATTGAATATATATTTTACCATTATGGAGTTACTTGTAACCTATTCACCCAGGATCGAAGCTACAGCCTGCAGATTGGACCCACCTTGAAATTTTTTTTTATTTGAAGTAGTATTTATGTGCAAGTAAAAAAATTTATATGATCCATCTAAAAAAGTTCGAAAAATTCATCTTAGGAAATTAGAAATTAATTTGTCTCCTCCTCCGAGTGATTTCTTCTATATTAAACATATGTTGTACATATATTTAAAAAAAAATTATGGACTCTGTTAATATGAAATCCTAGCTATGCCTCTGTATTCACCTTTAATCCGTTCCATAAAATTAGACGTCACCATTTAAACATTTATAAATTCACCTATATATTGATAACATCACCAGATAATTCTTTTCCAAAACCGATTTTTTTTTTATCATTCCGCATATTTAGAGGATTACATCTCTAAGCGAAAAATAAATAAAATAGAACACCAAATTCACAAAACAGAAAGGAATAATAGCTGTTCTAGCAAACCTCTAATTGATCCTTAGCATTCATGCATCTGATGGTATCACTATTCGCATGGACATTTTATGCCGTTGTTAGTTGTTAGTTGTTACATCCACACCACGCCATCTGATATGATTCTATCCTAATTGAAGTTTTTGTATCCGACTTAAAAGTTAAAACCGACAAATCAAATTTGGAAGGCAATAGTTTAGTATGACATCACCGTGCCATCAAATCGATAAAAAAATAATAATAATAAAACTGGTATGAAGTCCCCATTTTACTGCCCAAATTGAAAATAGCTGAACACAAATTCGCTCTATTTCCTTGAGATCAATCATCCTAATCAACAGAATAGACCAGTTACAACAAAAACAGGACAAAAATTTGAACAGCTAAAATCTGTCCGTCTCTTTGTTTCTTTTCGGATAACGAAGGCCCTGATCAAAATGTTTTTTTCACGGGATTTCAATTCAATTCAATTGATTTCATAGGATTTCGTAGGATTTCGTTAGATCTAATTGCATATGAATTCCAATCAAATGACACCAAATCCGTTCATTTTGATCAAGAATTTTCCAACGAAATGAAATTAAATGAAATCCCATGGTAAAAAAATGAGATTTTGATCAGGCCCGAAGTTGCGTTGCATCTAAATTAAATGTAAAGATAAAAAAAAAAAATTGTGGGCTCCTTATGTCTTGAAGGTAGCCTCTCTTTAGGCGACATGGGCCTACAGTATCACTCTTAAAAATCAATTTCATGAGATCCTTTACGTTGAAATTTGTTTTTTATTTTTGGTTTGGATGATGACAAATTGACAATACGTAACTGTCCGGAATTGACCTACCATGGCCATTTCAGGGAAATTTCATTAGTTTCAACAAAACTTTATTGGTTCAAGTCGGAACAAAATTGTGCAAAAGTTTGATGACTACAAGTGCTATTAAGTTTCTTGGTTAAATTGGCTGAAAACTAAATTGACCCTAATACGGTAATACCGGTACAATACCGCCGACACCTGGTAAGCGATTTGTTTCTGTGGAGAAAAGGGGTGTTTGGCTCGGTCCGAGATGGCTTGAACTCGGACCGAGTTGAACCACACCTCTTTGGCTCGGTCCGAGTTGGCCTGAACTCGGTCCGAGTTGGACCTTATGAATTTCTTTTTTATGATTTATGCATATATGGAAATGTAATTAAAAGAAATATTAGCCTACCTATTATAAAGGAGGCGCCTCTCTCTTCCTTTCTGACCTATCTTCTTCCCCAATTCTCTCTTGTACTCCATTATTATTGAAAAGAAATAAAAAGTGTGGTGTGTGTGAGTCGTGGATGTAGGTACATATTGTACCGAACCACGTAAAATCTTCGTGTTCTTTTCTGTGATTGTTTTTGTTTACATGGTATCAGAGCGGTAGGTTCTGAGATCTGTGCGTTATTATCGTTTTTGCATCCCTGTGCGAGTTACTGCACAGCCGATTTCTCGTTGTGCGAATTACTGCACAATCAGACCCGTTCTTCTCGACCAGATCTCACCGAGTTACTGTGTGAGTTTATTCCTTGCGCGAGTTACTGCGCAGTTGATCCTTCTTTCTTGAATTCTAATACCGAAACCGACCCCAAATCTCTAACAACCAAAGTACCAGAAACCATGACTCATATCCAAAACCTAAACGATTGTTGGATTATAGATTCAGGGGCAACCGATCATATGACTTATGATAAGGACGACTTGATAAGAGAATCTCATCCAAGGAGGACTGAGATCGTCAATGCAAATGGGGAAGTTTATCCAGTCACAGGGGCTGGAGATGTTCAATTTTCCTCTTCTCTAACTCTTTCAAATACTTTATTGGTTCCTTCTCTTTCATCAAGACTATTGTCTGTAGGTCAATTGTGTGAAGAACTGAACTGTGTTGTACTCATGTATCCCAGATTTTGTCTCTTTCAGGACCTTATGACAAAGGAGATTATCGGTCGTGGTATTAAGAAGGGAGGACTGTATCATTTGGAAGACATAGCTACTGGAAGAGCTCACTTATCTGCTGGCTCGAGTTCAAGTAGGAAGTCTTCAATTTGGATGTGGCATAGACGTTTGAGACATCCTTCATTCGGGTACCTCAAGAAACTTTATCCAAGTTTATTTTCTGGATTTGAGAACGAATCTTTTGAGTGTGAGGTATGTATTAAATCTAAGAGTCATCGAGCCCATTTTGCTAAGAACTTGGATAATGACAAAACCACTCCTTTTGACCTGGTTCACTCTGATGTATGGGGGCCTTCCCCAGTTGAATCCCTAGGTGGTAACAGATGGTTTGTGTTATTTGTTGACAATTGTACCAGAATGACATGGATTAATTTGGTAAAGCGTAAAAGTGAGGTACCACTTGCCATCAAATCTTTCATTACCATGGTAAAGAACCAGTTTGATAGAAATGTTAAAATTTTCAGAAGTGATAATGGAAGTGAATTTGTCAACAAAACAGTAGGAGAATTTTTTAACACCAATGGGATTATACATGAAACAAGTTGTGTGGGTACTCCCCAACAAAATGGTATAGCAGAGCGAAAGAATAGGCAAATCCTAGAAATGACTAGGGCAATGATGCTAGAAAATAATGTACCTCATTCTTATTGGGATAATGCAGTTACATCAGCAGTTTACTTGATGAATAGGGTGCCTTCTGTGGTACTTGACTTCCAAACACCCTTGCAAGTACTTTCAAAATACTGCTTAATTCCCTCTGTCCTTACAATTCCAACAAAGGTATTTGGGTGTATTGCCTATGTTCATATACAGAAACATCAAAGGTCAAAGTTGGATCCTTGTGCTGAAAAATGTGTGTTCATAGGCTATGGTCAACATCAAAAGGGCTATAGGTGCATGAATCCATCCTCTAGAAAAGTCTATACCACCATGGATGTGACATTTATTGAAAATGAAGGGTATTTCTGTAAAAACCAGACTCATTCTCAGGGGGAGAGTGTGATAGACAATGAACTCTGGTTCGATGCAGTAAGAAATGATGTTTTTGATTCGAAATCTGAGATTTGCCCAAATGAACCTGTTCAACTCGGTCCGAGTTCGACTCATCTCGGTCCGAGTTCAACCCATCTCGGTCCGAGTTTAGATCATCTCGGTCCGAATTCGACCCATCTCGGTCCGAGTTCGGACCATCTCGGTCCGAGATCAATTGAATGTGAGCATTTGAATCTAGAAATGGACCCACTGGTTAACTCGGGTCCATCTGAAGAAAGTTTGGAAAGTGAAGACGAAGAAATGATACAGTCTCCTACTTCGCCACATGACCAGACTCCGGAGTTAGAAGTAAGTAATGTTGAACCCATTACTACTAATCCTGGTTATCAGTTACCTTTCAGGTTTAACAGAGGCAGACCTCCTAAGAGGTATAGACCAGATGAGGTTGGCGAGGGCAGGTATGCAATGGAGAACTTTATGACTATGTCTCACATGCCAGATTCTGTGAAAGAATTTGATAGAACCTTGGCGTTAGTTCACATTCCAAGAAATCTGAATGAAGCACTCAGTGATCCCAAATGGATGGATGCAATAAAGACAGAAATGGATGCACTTGAAAAGAATGAGACCTGGGAACTGGTGAGTAGGCCAAGAGATAGAAAGACAGTAGGTTGCAGATGGATATTTACAGTTAAATATGGGCCCACTGGAGCAATTGACAGGTATAAAGCTAGGCTAGTTGCAAAGGGGTACTCTCAGACATATGGGATAGATTATCAGGAGACATTCTCACCTGTAGCCAAGCTGAATACTGTTAGAATACTGTTGTCCATCGCAGCAAATAAAAATTGGCCACTACATCAGTTTGATGTGAAGAATGCATTCCTACATGGGGACATAGATGAGGAAATCTACATGGACATCCCGCCAGGATATGGTCATTCAAGTGAACAAGCTCTTGTGTGCAAGTTGAAGAAAGCACTATATGGTCTAAAACAGTCGCCAAGGGCCTGGTTTGGAAGATTTTGCAATGCAATGAAAGGATATGGATACACCCAGAGTGATACAGATCATACATTGTTCTTTTACAAGAATAAAGGAAAAATTGTAATCTTGATAATCTATGTTGATGACATGATAATTACAGGTGATGACTCTGAAGGAATCCAAGATCTAGAGAGAAAATTGTCCAAAGAATTTGAAATGAAGAACCTGGGCGGATTGAAATACTTTCTAGGGATTGAGGTCACACGGAGCAAAGAAGGTATATCTCTATCTCAGAGAAAATATGTACTAGATTTGCTTGCTGAAACATGAATGTTGGATTGCAAACCTGTAGACACACCTACCAAACAGAACAACAAACTAGGAATATTTCCTAATCAGGTACCAACAAACAAGGAACAATACCAGAGATTGGTAGGGAGATTGATTTACTTATCACATACTAGACCTGATATTGCCTATGCAGTTTCTGTGGTAAGTCAGTTCATGCACGCTCCTAGTGAGCAACATATGGAGGCTGTTATGTGGATACTTAGGTATCTCAAGGGATCTCCAGGACGAGGTATCTTTTTCAAAAGAAATGGACATCTTCAGATTGAAGGATATACAGACTCTGACTGGGCAGGAGATGTGACTGATAGGAAATCTACATCTGGGTACTTCACTTTTGTTGGTGGCAATTTGGTCACATGGAGAAGTAAGAAGCAGAAGGTAGTGGCTCTATCAAGTGCTGAAGCTGAGTTCAGAGGAATTGCTAAAGGACTGCAAGAATTATTGTGGATAAAAAGAGTACTCAAGGATCTTGGCTTCTATGATAACAGGGAGATGAAGCTGTTTTGTGACAACAAGGCAGCTATTGTAATATCTCACAATCCGGTGCAGCATGATAGGACCAAGCACATTGAAGTAGATCGACATTTTATCCGACAGAATATTGAAGGAGTAATTAATATTCCTCATGTAAGAACGGAAGAGCAACTTGCAGACATACTAACCAAGGGTGTGTCTAGTACTAATTTTCATGAAGCAATTGACAAGTTGGGCATGCAAAATATCTACCTGCCAACTTGAGGGGGAGTGTGGAGAAAAGGGGTGTTTGGCTCGGTCCGAGATGGCTTGAACTCGGACCGAGTTGAACCACACCTCTTTGGCTCGGTCCGAGTTGGCCTGAACTCGGTCCGAGTTGGACCTTCTGAATTTCCTTTTTATGATTTATGCATATATGGAAATGTAATTAAAAGAAATATTAGCCTACCTATTATAAAGGAGGCGCCTCTCTCTTCCTTTCTGACCTATCTTCTTCCCCAATTCTCTCTTGTACTCCATTATTATTGAAAAGAAATAAAAAGTGTGGTGTGTGTGAGTCGTGGATGTAGGTACATATTGTACCGAACCACGTAAAATCTTCGTGTTCTTTTCTGTGATTGTTTTTGTTTACAGTTTCAGTGTTGGCGTTGTGCTTCTAGAAAAGGCTAAACAGAGGAAGTAGATTTGTGTATGCATTACTCGCTTAGTTGCTGAATCATTGTCCAATTTGGAGGCCATTTTGCACCATCAGTAAATTTTGCTAATTAGTTTATTCGTAAAAGATTGACAGTGTAAGCACTTTTAAAAGCACTCTCATGAATCAACACAGTAAGCTCAAATAGTGGAGTGTGCATAAGGTAGTCACATTGGTTGAACTTATCTTTTACAATCTTTCTTCCAGATAATAAAGTCTATAATTCACATATTCACATGTAGGTCTTGAGGATTTGGTTGTTGCTTCAATGATTGATTTACTTGTATTGGGTCACTGGGCCGGGTTCTGATCTGGTTGTTGGTTGATTAGTAGGGCCCATATACACGCGCGCACCATCACTATCTAAATTGGAGAGGTTTGATATGTTTTGATGCATCCCTTTCCATTCAATGTAGCTAAATGACATCTTACCGGGTGATATCTAAAAAGATAGAAGCATCAATCTGATTTGGTTGAAAGTTCTTTTTCAATGCAAAAGACTCTATTTGCAGTTTAGAGAAGCTAGTGTTCCTCTAGACCCCTCTGAGCGAACAGTGTCGCCGCAAGTCACAGTCAGTTAAATTATTTGCCTCAAGATCTATAAGCAGGTTTAAGCAATTGAAAGGTGGGTTGTTCCCTTTGTTGATAGACATGAAAGATTGGAACCTATTGAGATGTAGAGGAAGCTTGATAGGAATTGTTCCCTTTTGTTGATAGACATGAAAGATTGGAACCTTTTGAGATGTAGGGGAAGCTTGATAGGAATTGGTACAGTGTTCTTATCTTGCCTATTTAATTGTCTTTGTTAGAAGCTAACATTCGGTATCTGATAATGAGGTTTGGAAGTTCAAAAACTCTTGTAGCAATCTGTACATTTGATTTTAAGAAAAAAAAATGCACCTTATTGTGTGACTTTTGTACGATAACAATGAACATCCCGTGATTAAAATATGCTTAATCCAATAACAATATCGTCTGGAATTGCGTACAGATTCTTTTTATAATGGGAGGAGCTTTCAGTATGTAATCAACGAATACATAATTTTCTTTAATTGACACGCACACTATTCTACAAAAGCCCAGTAAAGTTCTTACAAATCCTTTCAAATCCAAAATCCCATAAAAGGCATGCCATGAAGGGTTGTCTATTTGTGTGTATGAGCCCAATATTAAAAAGGTAACTTAGGTAACCGTACCGAAAAATTTAAAAATAATATTAAATTAATATAATATATTAAAAATAATATCAATATAATAATATTTTTTAAAATAGTATCACAAAATTGGAATCCCAGATTCCGATCTTAGCTTTTTAATTTTTTATATATTATTTATTTATTTTATTTATTAATTAGTTAAATAATTAGAAAAATAGATAACATATTGTAAAAATATTGAAAAAATATGGAAAAGATCAGGAATAATTAAATAAAATTTTATATGTAATTTAGTATTTTTTTGGAAAATTAAATTTATTTTCATTTTAATTAATTTATTTAATTAAAATAAAAATTTTTATAACTTATTTAATTAAATGAATTGTACCATTTAGAAAGGATTATAAATTTTCAAAATTTGCAGGGATACAAAGGCATAATCCTTTCAGAATGTTCAAAGTTTTATTAATCCTTTCTGCATTTGCAGGGATACAAAGGCATAACTTGAATATTAAAACTTTAAACAGACATAATTTTTTTATAGGAAGGTCCGTTTGGGGCAAACAAGCACATTCCGGAAAGCTAGCGACGAGATCTACACGTCTTACAAAGCTGACGACCATTTTCGGAGCCAAAAAACGCTCTTTAGACCTCCAAAATTCACTTTGAAACTTTGCAAACCTAAAAACCACTCTAAACTACTAAAAAAGTTTTTAAAATCATAAATTCATCATTAAAAAGAGAAATGCAATAAATCACTTTCTTCTTCGTCTCGGTAAAACATCAACCTCGTGTGATTCCTTTCTAACGCAATCCAGAAAGTGCTTCCTTGATCATGAGACTCGATATGATTGTTTAATATATAATATGAAAATAATATATACAGAGGACGACATCCGGGATGCATATCAAATGGTTGCTTAAAAATTTATAATTTTAATGTAAATTAATTAAAATTTTATACTTAATTATTCATTTTTTAATTAAATAAATTAATTAAATTTATATTTAATTAAATAAATTAATTAAAAGGAAAATAAATTTAATTTTCCAAAAATAATACTAAATTACATATAAAATTTTGTTTAATTATTCCTGACTTTTTTATATTTTTTCAATATTTTTAGAATATATTATCTCTTTTTCTAATTAATTAACTAATTAATAAACTAATAAAAGGAAAAAAATTTCCCAAAAAATACTAAATTAAATATAAAATTTAATTTAATTATTCCTGATTTTTTTTCATTTTTTTCAATATTTTTACAATATATTATCTATTTTTCTAATTAATTAACTAATTAATAAACTAAATAAATAAATAAATAAATAATATATAAAAAAATTAAAAAGCTAAGATCGGAATCTTGGATTCCGATCTTAGCTAAGGTCGGAATCCGGGATTCCGATCTTACCGTCGGAATCTGGGATTCCGATTTTGTGATACTATTTAAAAAAATATTATTATATTGATATTATTTTTAATATATTATATTAATTTAATATTATTTTTAAATTTTTCGGGTAACTGTAAGACTGTAAGAGCAAATAACACAAGGAATTTTGGGGCCTATAAACTACAACTTGGGCTCCTTACTAGACTAAGAATCAACACCATTAATCCATTATTATTATTATTATTATTATTATTATTTTAATCTTTGTAGTTGTAGTTTATAGGCCTGTTTACAAAAGGCTCAAAACAGAAAACAAATTTTTGTTTATCCAACAGGTTTTTTCCCCCCTTGAAATATCACTCATTAATCTCAAACAAAGCTTACCGAGTACGTATGGTTTGATTGCGAAGGCGAGGACTAAGTCTAACTCACTTCACGTTTAATCTTTCAAATATGTAGTAACATTGTGGAGCAATTTGGTTTAAGAATAGAGTAAATTAAGTAATATTCAAATAATTTATTTGTGCTTCTTTCCATATGTCGATCTTTTTATGAACTCGACATTTTTGTAATTTTTTTTGGGTAATGTTAAGTTCTTAATTAACTAATAAGATAAAACCTTTCAACTCTTGCTTTCATCTTCTGTTTTATTGAATTTTGCAACTTTACTTATTATATATATATATATATATATATATATATATATATATATATATATTAAATAATAAAGTACGAGGAATATTTTAAAAGAGGGCTTCGTACACGTTTTAATGTATACAAATATACAATCTTTAGCCAACGTCAAGGCTGTGAAGATTTTGTAACTCTTTATAATGGTTTTAGACAGCGACTCCATATCATTTGGAGTAATCTTTAATAAAATAGTCATGTGATCCAAAACTGTCGAATATAATTTTCAAAATAATTAATTAAACAGCATAAATCTAAGTAAAAATCCATTATTTATTTATTTGTACGAAACTACGAATTACTCTTAACTATAATGTCTGGGAAGCATAGTGTTTTGATATTTCTAATTTTTTTTTTTTGATGAATGTATATATTTTGAATTTTTTTTATTTGGTTCGTCCACACAACTTTTGGCCGTTGCTTTCGATCTTCTATGCCTCTCGGTTTAGGTGTACAAACCATACAGGTCACTGGCGTTCTTTTCCGGAAGTTTGACATTATAGACGACACTGTATTTTTTTTTTTAGAAACCTTGACAGTGGCTTTCAAGCTGTATAGACGGCACTGTAGTTATCACTGCTCTACCTCTTCCACGTTTAAATACCTTCAAGTTGCAAGTTGAGACACAGTTTGTAACCTTACCTTATCCAATCCTAATCCGCTGTTGCGCTACAAAATTTGTAGCGCACTAAAGGACAAAATTTCAGGGATTGATTTAATCTTGATTTAATAAGTAGCCCCCAATTGTGTACCCATATAGTTCATGTTATTAGTTTATAGTTTGATGTTTTCTGTCTGGTTTTAGCAAAACCTCACCTCATCGTGTTTTCCCGTGATCTTCCCTCTCTTTAGGTACTGTACGGCAGGATGGTTCTTTTGGTTAAACTAAATCTTTCAAGAAATTTTTCATTCCATAAACTATTATCTTTAGTTATTTTATCATTTATACTTTTTATTTTCAGGTTTTTAAACAGTTTTAGTGCTTAGGTATAACCTCCCCTAATTGCCTTCCTAGAGAATTGAACTTAGAAAGCCATAAGATAATTAAGAAACAAACCTCGCTCTGATACCAAAGTATAGTGGAAGCGAACTGATCGACTTTGAAACTTCTGATTATAAGAAATGCTGGCTTCAAAGATTGTAAGAGAAAATTTTTATTGATAGAGTAAGATTACAAGAGAAGAAGTAAGACTTCAGAGTTTTTCTGTGTGTCTTGCAACTTCTGAATGACACTCTTTTATAGAGACTCGAGCTTGGTATCTCAATAATGCATCGGGTGCTCATTGGGCCCCATCGTCATGCAATTAATTGGATTACCACATACTTTTGTCTCCCACTCAAATAAAAAGATGCGCACTAACACACTTAGTGCGATCTGAAAATGAAATAAAGGAGAGCACTACCTCAGTGCTGTCCAAAAGCAAAATAAAGAAAACGCACTACTTCAATAATGCGCCTAAAGATGCACCAAGTGGCGCACTAAAACACACCAGTACATACTGGCACCATTATAAAGATGCCTTTTAGAAAAGAAAAGATGCCCACTAACAGACCAAACAGGTTGGCACCGAAAGTAAGCATATTATGCACTCTACCTAATAATAGATGCTCTGCTGGATTATTCGAAGCTTACTGTGAGCTTCAATCAACTTTTCGATATTATCGTTAACAGGTTCGAGGGCATCCCTTGCCCAATTATCCTTGCTAGCATTTTGTTCAAGTCTGACCTTTTGCAAATTACTCATGACTAGCAATTTTTCAAGCTCCGTAAGGGACTTTTGAATTTGGGCTTGATGTAATTCCATGAGCCTTGTTCTCATTCCTCCCTCCATATTTAAAGTCGGCCTTGAAAACAATAAATCACAAGTGATTGTCTCATAGTTTTCTATTTCTTCTGTCTGGCCACATGATGCTCCCCAGCGAACAGCGTTGTTAAGCGCTATCCTGGAATCTGGCCTGAGACTATAACGTGGAGATCCTTCATAGCTTCTAAAAATATGGGTTAAATATTCCAGCACCATTTCTGCAAAAATATAAACAAACTGAAACTATTAAACAAAAGACAGTTTTCCGTAGATTACTGTCAAAGATCAATGGTTTTCCGTAGATTACCATCAGACCTGAAAAAGAAAAACAAAATAATTAAACATTTATTTGGATTTTAAAGGGAAATCAGAGTAAGGAGCTAATTTTTAAAATTAGCTCATTCATCTGCTTGTTCAGGCTATCACTAAATCGGTCTGCTTCTTCGAATGCTCCTTCAAGATGTGCTAAGAATAGCTCTTGTTGTTCTTGTATCTCGCTGGTGACAGCCAATTTTGTTGTTAATCGGGAGAGTGCATCTGCTAAACTGTTTAGCTTACCATCTATATGCTCAAAGTTAATTTGCACTCCTGTCCCTGTTACATAATCAACAAAGTTTATCCATCTAACCCTTGATGGTTTATTTTGGGCTGACTTATTGAAAAAGGATATTATTGCTTGACAATCAGTCCTCAGCGTTATCTCCTGCTGATCAAGGTAGTGGATTTTTAGTGCCTTCAATGTTTCCATGCAAGCGTGTATTTCTGCATCAATGGTTGACTTGATCACCGGAAATTTACCGCTAGCATAGGCACAAATCTTTTCTATGGATCTAGGGTCATGTTTCTTTGGTTTCCATTTGCATATGCCACCCCATCCTTCCATGCATCCGTCTGTTTCAAGGATGATATAGCTCCCTGTTGGTGGAAGCTCCAGATCTGGCAAGTTTTGCACTTTTTCCTTGATTTTTCTGATTAGTTCATAATCAGACGGTTTAAGGCGCTTATCTCCATGAGGGCTGGTTTTTGTGTACAAGGGACCTAGAAGAGTCCCAAGTTTTGGAATGTAACTTCTGGCGTAATTGAGTATGCCTAACCATGCTCGGAGTCCGGCCTTTTCTTTCAGTTTCTCCTCATCAAAGGAGACGATCTTCTTTATGACATGGGGTTGGAGTTTCACCTTACTCCTTCCAATGATTGCTCCAAGGAATTCAATTTCTCTAACTGCTATCTTCATTTTTGTTGGAGAGAGTACGAGACCCCTTTTTTCACAAATTTCTAGCATTTTTCTGAGGTGCTCAGCATGTTGTTGTTCATTCTCAGAAAATACTAGAATATCATCAATATACACCGCTATAAAATCTTCGGTACCAGCAAAACACTGATCCATCTTTCTTTGAAAAATAGCCGGTGCGTTCTTCAATCCAAATGGCATAACGAGCCATTCATATAGTCCACCGGGCACCACAAAAGCAGTCCATTCAATTGACTCAGGTGCCATTGCCACCTGATGAAATCCACTCTTGAGGTCGAATTTCGAGTAGATCTTACTGTGACCGACCTTTTTAAGGATAGTATTGATGCCAGGGAGGCTATACTGATCCTTATGGGTATTATCGTTGAGGGACCTATAGTTGAATACCATGCGCTCTTTGCCTTTAATTTCTTTGCCAGTGATTGGGTCAATGGTGGTTCCAGAATTGACCATTATAGCCATGGTTCTGTGCCTGCTTTTACTAGGCCTAATTACTCCCAGTTGTAATAACGCCTTTGTATGTTTTTCGAATTGTTCTTTCATTTGAGGCGTCACATGCTTTAGGGGTTTATCCTGAATCTGGAGATCAGGATTTATGATGTCGAGAGAGCACGTCACCTGATTTTTCGACCAGTGTTTCAGAGGGTTTTCTCCAATGAACCCCTGCTCTTTTAGTCTGTTGAGTAGTGGTCTGAATTTCTCCTTAAACTGCTGTGACTCTTGCTCTTGGTGGTATGCTACGGCCTCTCTTACTTCAATGTATTCCAAGCCCGTCAGGTCGAGCTCAGGAATTGCGACTTGTACCACCTCAGCATCTGTTGTGGTTGCAATTGTTGTGATATTTTTGTAAAAAGTCACGTTCTGGCCTTCGATTCGCAATCCACCTTGCATGGATCGGATAAAATTGCACCCGATCAGCATCTGAACTCCCTCCTTCTTCCCCATCGAAAAAGAATAGGTGAAGGGAATTCTGAACCTATTCGACTCAATCAGCATACTACCATTTTTGAGTTTTAGACTGGCTATCTGAGTCGAGTTTACCCCATTTATTTGTATAGGATAGGCACTTGGCTCCAATGCCTCTTGTGGGACAATTTCTTGGTTGACACAACAGACAGTCGCTCCTGTGTCAAGAATTGCTTGAACCTTGAATGGGTTGACTCCTGGAATTTCAAAGGTTATCTCCATGTTGTAGAGTCTGTTCAGAACCCTTTTTCCTCTTACAGGGTCTTGGACCACTGTATTGAATTGCTCAATTTCCTCGGTAGAGATGGTATTGGCAGAAGCTATTCGAAGAGCTCCCGTTGGATTTCTTGGTTCCATCTCTATTTCCTCATCTACCTCTTCATCTTCAAACCGTAGTTTGGTTTTTCCTTTATCCTTCTTCATTAATTCATCAAACTCGGCTTCGAGATCCTCTGTTCTGGCCTCAAACAGTTGTTGCTTGAGTTTTCCATTTTCCGCCAAGAGGTATTGAACATAAAACATCAGCTCATTGATTAGCTGATCCTTACTATCATAAGGTGCTATTGGCTGCACCTTAGTTCGTATTCGTCTGCCCAGCCTGAATCTGGAACACATAGGACATACTGTTAGGCGGCAGTTTTTACAGTATGCCCTTGTTGATTCAGTTGTCATTTCCTTACACATGGAACATTTTTCATGTCCCGTTGGAACTGAATCATTGTCCTGCCAATCATGGGGACAATCTTTTTGATCTTCAGGCAGTTGTATATAACTTCGCCAGCTCAATTGCTCTGCCTGCATCATAAATGATTGCTCGCCGAATGGTAAATCATTGATTACGGCTGAAGCAACATTTCCAACTTCTCCTTCAGATAATGAGCATATTGCGTCACTATCAGGTTCATTGAGATCAACTGAGAGGACATCCCAGCTATCTGACAGTTCCATATTTTCAATAATGGCTGCCCTGGCAATGTTTCCTGTTTTGCGGTTACACTCTCGCGCAAAATGCCCTTCTTCTCCACAAATGAAACACTTGCATTTGCGGACCTTGTCAGCATGTTTTCTCTTGAAAACACGCACATGAGATTCGTGGGGTTTGCCTTTGTAAGTTTTGGACTTGCGAAGTCCATACTTCTTTCTTTCACCATAGTAGCCTGGTAATGGGATTTTGCTGCAAAAGGAGAGATCTTTCAAGCTCCTTTGGAGTGCAGCTTGTTTGCATCTTTCAGCCAGGTACTGGTATGAGAAATTTATTCTTGGCATAACGCCTATCGCTGCTCCAGGGTATTTGTCCAAAAATGCCTTTTCTAGTTCTTTTCCGATTAGAGGTGGCATTTTTCTGAAGAATTTTTCCGAGAGTTCTGAGGAAATGTACATCCTCCCGGATTTTGCTGCAAGGATCTTGTAATCATTCATGTAATTGAACAGATCCTTAACATGGTTGCATGACAAGCGCTCAAGGTCTTGGTAAGCGCGTGTCTGTTCTTCAGTAGACCCTTGGTATGGATCCTCTAGCAGTATCATCCTTCGAATGCAGGAGATTACGTTTTGGGGATCATCTGCAACTGCTATTAATTCTTCATATTCATGGGGGTACGCCATTCTCCATTGGATAAACATCTTTTTCTCTACATCCCCTAGGAGATTTTCAATGAAAATCACCTTACTCTTGTTATCCGTCCAGTTGCGGTCATTAACCACATTGAGAGTAATTGATTCCCATCGAGAAATTACATCACCGTATTGCCCAATATCTTCTGGTAATACCAGAATTGCACCTTTGTCACTTTGAGCATCTGGAAGGTTGAACCTCCCGCTATGCTGTTGTGCATAACCTCCTTTGAGTCTGCCAACATGATCTCTGATTTCATGTATTGTTGGCATCGGTGTTTGCCGTGATGTGCTTGCTGGTGGATAGCTAACAGGACCCATTACTGGTTCCGTTGGCCTTCTCTGAGTGAGTGAGCTCTCAGCTGTTGAAAAAGTTGATTCCATCATTTTTGTGAAAGCCTTCATCTTAGGATATTCTAGTTCTGTTTCTTCTGCCGCGTATGCAAAGTGCGACAGTTTGTCTTTATCACCTTCAGAGGCGAATGGATTGAGCCATTCTTCCTCTGATTCTTCATCTTTATCCCAGATTGGACAATAATCTAGCATCGGCCCTTCTCTAGACAGAGATGCTAGTAGTTGGATTGATTCCAACTCTTCCAAGGTTTCTGGCTCTTCAATTGTCACCATCAGAGCCATTTCTCCATCTAGTTCTTCTTCATCATTAGACCCAACAACTGCTGGTTCTGCTGGTGCGGTTGCTGTATATCCACCAAATCTAATGGCTAGGGAGCCATCAGTTCTTGATCTGACTCGAATTGTTTGTGGGTGTTGTACTTCTGGAATTGCTGGTGGTCTGATTATCCATCGTTGGCCTCTCAATTCCTCGGTTGACCTAGGTTGTCCCGGTATAGCCCTTATGCCTCTGCTTGCTAGGTGTTCTGTTACACCTTGGACATTGTACCGAAAGTTGGTGTGGCTGGTGTTTGATAATCTCCCTATTAAAGATCGAGAGATTAAGAGGTTGCTTTCTCCACCTCGCCATGATTCATACCCATGAGTTTGTACAACCAATTGGATATGATTGTAAAAATCATGAATACTAACCATCATGTCAGGAACTGCGTATGCCAGTTGTGTGTTGTCTGTTAAGTCCATTTCCATGGAACTTATCAGTGAGGTATCATTACCCCATCTTGTGTCTCTTAAAACAACTAGAGCATTTACCCCTGCACTTCTTCTGTGCAGAGCGTATAACCTGATCATTACAACACCTATGTGTAAGTGCTGTAATCCTTCTTCGACGAGCCTGTTGTAGCTTTCCTGAGAGATAAAAGGGATTTCCCTTTGATCTCCAACCACCAAAATTCTTTCATCGGAATAATGTTGGTATACCCGATGATTTCTTTCGCTCCATCCAGCTTGGTATAGTGTTTCTGCTGGAACTTGTTGTGCTCTGCGAAACTGTGAGACGCTTAGTTCCGCATCAGGACTTAGTTGAGATTCTAGTGTCCTTCGATATTGCCTACGCCTTGGCAATCTTCTTTGTGCCTCATACCGTAACCGGCTTCCGAGTCTGTAATCCCGGATTTGATCTTCAACGGTTGGTATTTGGTTTTCGTGGCCTGATACAGATGGTCTACCCACTGTTTCCGTTTGAGTACGACTCATTGTATCTTTTTCTTCTCTTCTTCGTATATTTTCTTTGGGTCACGATATACGAAAAATTTGCCCGTTATGGTTGGCCGTTTTGAGGTTGTTGGCGGTCCGAGACTCAAGTTCTTGAGTTGATTTTGGATTTGTTCTAGGGCCTCGGATGTGTCAGACCCTTCAGGCGCTTTTGTCCTTCTGAGGTCTCTTATTTGATCCTTGCAATCTTCAAGTTCTTCCTTGATTTTAACAAGCAGCTGGATGATAGTGTTGTTCTGCTTGATAATTGTTGAGGTGCCCTTTTGTGTTGCTTCAGATGGTTTAACGAAACCAAGGGCTGGCTCTTCTAATGATTCTGTTGCTCGCAGGGCTTCTCTGTATACTGAACTTTCAGCAGTGAGACGCCAGTCGCTCATAAATAAAATTAATTTTATTAGTATCAAGATTTATCCTTAATTTCTAAATGACTTTTTATCTCAAATATTTCTAGGTCGGCTTTTAGGTTTGATTATACCTTTTATGAATATGTTATCCTGAAATTTAAGTGTAAATCAAGATTATTCATCTAAACTTTTCTGGGTGCAATATGGGTTTCCTTTAATTTTTCTTCCACACTACAATTTGTCTTCATGTGCGCTACACCATTGTGTTGCGCGACACATGAATTGAGTTTTACCTTATCCAGTCATAACTTTTATCACCAGTTGCAAGTTGCAACACAGTTGACATACACAGCTTGTAACCTGACCTTAAACATTATCAGAAGTTGAGATGTAAACTTTTCTGGGTCCAAGTCTTACGTGGTAGGTATAGCTTTTTTTTGCTGCCACAAGAAAGCAATTTGTGGCTAGATGACTCCCACGCGTCCAGTTCTACTGTTCTAGGCCGGTTTGGTTTCGACTGTCTCAATATAGGAGTGTAAAGTTTGTAATAAAATAAATAAATATAAAATAATAGGAGTTCCTAACTTCAAATTTCTGGATCAGCATATAAGCGTCAAAAACTTAATGCAATAATAAAAAGATGGATATATACAGTGATAGTAAATTATTTGATAATCAATATAGCGGGGGACATTAATTATGAAACTTTAGAAGTAAAATAAAATATATATTTAATTTAGACAGAGTAATATAAAATTTGATTCTAGTTCAAAATTGTTTGCCCAATGATAAGATATCACTCAAATTGAACTACTAAATAAATCAAATATTTGATTGATGAGTAGATGATCAAATAATTTAAAAATATATACTATGTGATGCAGCTCCTATCTAAATTACAAGTATAATATGCATAAATTTATTTAAATATTTTAATTACCATGTAATTAATTTAATTGTTATTATTGTGAAATATTTTTTCATATAATCTATAAATAAAGTTTGGTCCTCTTTCTTCCACATGTGACTGCGACGCCATGATCTGTCCATTCTGTCTCTATTTTCCACTCACTCTCCAGCGATGCGATGGACAACAAGGCACTTATGGTCCTACCTAGACCTGTCAAACGTATATGACGGAAGCGGAAACAGGAATTTTCATTTCCGTTCCGTTTCGGTAACGGAACAAAATGGTAGTTTCATTTCTGTTCCGTTTCATAAAACGTAACTGAAATTTGTTCCATTTAACGTTCCGCCTCACATTTCCTATTGATTTCAGCCTATTTCCGTGTTCCGTTCCATTTACGTTAATAAATTTCAGTTCCGTTTCCGTTCCGTTTCTAAAAACGGAACCCATTTCAGCTTTCAATTAACGTTCCGTTTCGACGAAACAAAAACGGAAACGTTAAAACGTTTCACTTTTGACAGGTCTAGTCCTACCTAACCTTCCAGAACTGTTCCTACCGTATTGAAATAAAAACACAAATAAATCTGAAAAGGTAAAAAAGTAAGGACGCAAAAATACATTCCTCTAGAAAAAAGTTATATGGTTCATGAAATTACTTATTATCCATCCATTAACATTTTAGTTTAAATAGTTCTTTTTAAATCAATACATTTCATTCATTTGAGATTTTTAGTTTTATTTATAGATTTGAATATACAAGCTAAAATTCCATGATGATGGAACATTTTTCAGATGGTTAAATCTCTAACATTTTTTTTTTTTAAATCGAAGACTTCAGAATACACATGAAACAAAAATATAGGCGTTTAGCGAAGTCAGTTTTTCTTTTTATTTTATATGAACAGTTTTAACACACAATTATTTTTCATAATACATATATTTATAGTTTGAAAAATATTATTCAAAATTTTTTAGAAAAATTGTACATATATACTTATTTGGTAGGGTATGTACGAAATTTGGACCAGTTAAAGTTATTTATATTGTCATCAAACAATTTACCATTTTTAATAGTTGAATTTTAATGGATGACAATCAAATTTCGCGTTGATTCACAAAATTAAATAGAAGAAAATTTTACTTTTTTAAATAAAAATTGAATAATATTTCTTCAAAAATATCTAATCGAATGCACCATAAGAGATGGATGCAACTAGAATTATTCTATTAATTTGTTGTTCTATGTAGTTTTTTTCAGTAAAGGGAGTTCGGCAACATGTTAGACGATGTTAATTTATACGAAAACAAGGATATAGTTGAAGCACGCCACATTTGAAAACTACATGCGATATTCCCGGCTGAACGATTTAATCGTATGAAACAAAACAAGATATCGTGCAAGCAACTCAACTCCATTCACACGATAGAAAATATATATATATATTCATCCATTTTACAAACCGCGCAATGAATTGCTCTTAGATTATTCACCCATCCTAATGATCACCAACCCTATGATCTCATAATATTAAGTAGTATCCCTTAACTTAATTAATGATCTGACACTAGTCTTAAATTGAAAATAACTATTTCTATTTGGGTTTAGTGGTCACTGTATGATATGCATGAATTGAAAAACTTGTGTTCAGGTTCTGCTAATAGAATTGAACTCGTGTGCATTGTAATTGCTTCATGGCAAGTTTGGATGTCTTATTGGACCTTTTACAAGTTTCATATTTAAATGTAAAGAAACGGACTGCATGTTTTCACTTATGATTGCTTGAATCTTACATAATTTGCGCATTAGAAGTACATAATTTACAAGTTTTGATTCTATTGAACTCGCACATATTCATGCCACCTAAGACGAATTCATGCTTTGCACATTAGAAAGATATTCTCCTTTTTCATTAAATTAAAATAAACCTAGCAGTTGGCATGAGGACAACTCGTCTCTCACTTTAAAAATTGGAAAACCTAACATGAAGTCATAGAATAGAATCAAGCCGCAGGATCCGCAGGAAATAAAAAAGGAGTGCCAGGTACAAGTGGAGAACTACGAGAATTCTGAATTGATGAAAACAAATTTTAAAGAACTTGTTTTTTTGGATGAGGTGTGGGAAGAAAGGAAGAAGAGAAAAAGAGAATAAATAAATTATAAACAATCCAAATTCTTCACAAAGTTACACACTTTTCAATACTTCTTCCCACACCTCATCCAAACGGAAGGATTGAACCCCCAGCTCTAGAGGAGAAATATCGGAGTTCACTTATTATCTAAATCAAATAGATATCATCTACATTAATGCTAGGTGAGGCATTTTGCAAGTGCTGGACAAAGGGCAGCAATAATTTCAACATCTTTCTAGGTTTGGTAACTGTAATTTGACATCATGTAAAAAATTTTCCAAAACGAGCATCAGTATCAGTACTACTTTCATTTTGGAGAAGTGGAATTCGCATAGATACATGAAAATGTAGGATCAATGATAGTAAACCAAACATGTCCAAACGAATCCTATTCCCGCAACATGTCGACATATATCACAAGTGCACATCAATGATTGTCTTCCACTACAATGTACGACCATCACATGCAAGCTCTCATGCAATTTCTTTAACATGACATGAAGAGGTTCACTGTTTATGAACAAACTTTAGAAGCATGAAATGCTAAATACACATCATCCCCATCCAAATAATCCTCAAGCAAAACATGAGCATATCTATGGTTAAAGATAAGGATTTAACAAATATTATAGCTAGACAAAAAATAAAATAAAAAGAAAATAAGTTTAAGCTTAACTCTGCTGATATAAATATACAGCAAAGCACAAGTTTCTTTCCTCCCTATTACATCTCAATATATACAACTGCCATTAAACTAAACATCTCTATTTCCTCGCTGCTTTTTGTCTCAATTACCAGGGACCTGTTTGTGTCCTTCGCAGGCACCGCTTCTTAGCTCCACACTGATGGTTTAACATATCCATAACCTGGTTAAAATACAAAATCAGTTTTTGATCCCTCTAACCCTTTTCTTTCTTTTTTTTTTTAATTTAAAACTACCACCATGGTACCAGATTATGGCTTCATGTGAACCAATTAAGTTTTGATTCTTAACACAATTGAATATTACTAATTTAAAATTGGTACCAAGAACTAAATTGTTTTCCCGGCTAATCCCTAGTTTGCTGCATTCACTCTTTTTTATCAAAAGATAATGATTTTTCTTTTACCTTCTATGTACCCTTTTATATTTTTCTGATTTTGTCTAAAAGGTAGTACTTGAGAAGAAAATCATTGAGAAAATTAAGCAAATGAAACTCAAAATATATCCCATTTCAACTTTTATGACATTAATTCTCCATCCAAACTATTTAAGCTAGTATTGGTTCACAATGCTATTTTTCAGTACAAAAAAAAATAAAAGACGTATAACTCAAGCACCACTGAGGTGAGCACAAGACATTTCTTTCATTCAAAGATCCAATCTGAAGGATCAAGGTTCAAAAGGTGGTGTCAACTGGGTACGAGAAGGGGAGTGTGACTGTGTGAGCCCTTCATTTCATCAGAAGGGGGGGGGGGGGATACCAAATGATCTGATTGACTAGATCAACTAAGCACTTTATTCAATTCTGAATGGAAGCAAAAGCAGTTAACAAATCACTAACCAATTCTGAATTTCAAAGGATCAAAGTGTGAACTTACAAGTTCATATGATCAGATCAGAATATGGATGGTGCTCTGCAGACCATAAATCATCGGAGATTTGGGGCGACTTTAGCAAAACAAACACTATGATGAACACTATTATTTGGCAAACAAAATTTTAAGACTGACATTGTGTTCTTTCAGTTATAAACTTAATCTTAGAGTGCATGCTGACACAGCCAGATACTGAAACCCATAAAGGAAAGGCCTTCTACTCGAACAAGCAACACAAACAAGACCATTGCAAACACAACAAGAAATAATTCACAATTCAGTTCATAAGAGATAACTGACTGGATTGCTGTTAAAAATGCCTAAATTTTTCTGCAAAAATGTCAAATGCATATAATGACATGATATGGATTTTATCCCAAATAAAAACTGATATAATATTTTATTGTCATAAATGTTTGGAATACCTGATTCTTTTGCAACTTCATCATCTCATCCTGCATGTTACAAGGTGGTATTAGCGAACATTGATGAAATACATTAAAAATTTTAGTTACCAGCAGGCAGCAGAATAATGTCAACACTTTTTGAAATAAAATGCATCCAGACCTAAAGAATCAAAACTCAAATGGCAGTACAAAAAGAAAAAATTTACAAGTAGTGCATTACCTGTTTTTTTTGCAATTCTTTGTTTTGTTCCTTGAGTTTTGCTACTTCCGCTTCCAGCTCCATAGTGTAGGCCTGTTCATGCCAAAAGCACAAGTAAACATAAGCATCTCTTATTTGTCAGATCATTGAGTTTATTTATTCCATAACAACTCCAAAAATACAAAATATTGTTCCCAATTAAAACCCCCTAAATAGAGAAGTTTCATGCAAGCCGAGTAATAATATGACCAAGTGATTAATTAAATGGAAAATTGTTATTTTTCTCTACAGGATTGTAGAGATAGTTTTCCTGACTAAGGCCTTTTATCAGAAAAGAAAATTATTACTGACATATCAATATCAACATAAGATTGTTTGTCTGAATTAATGTCACAATGCCCTTAATTTTATTTGCATCGCTAACTCATACACCAGGCATTCGAATTAAAACCAGCAACAACACCAATAAAAAAATGAACAATCTAAACTAATCAGTTCGCTTACTACCAGTAATCCGCAATGGAAAACCTAAAGTTACCAGAAGGAAAAGAATCACCAACCTGTTTACGAGCTCGCGACCTTGCTGCTGACTCTCTATTTTTTATCATCCTCCTTTGCCTCCTCTCAACCACCTTCTCAACCCCAGAACCTTTCTTCACACTTCTCATCCCTCCACCCATCTCATATGGCATCACTGGAGACAATGACCCCACATCCCCATTTTTTACTTTCCCCAGTGCTCCGTCTGGCGAAGCCACATGCCCAACAACAACTCCACTCGGACCCATCACCCTGTTGGACATACCGACAACGGGGTCCCCCATCCCCACCATCCCTCCAGCTCCATAAGACCTCAGTGGCAATGGCATCGCCGCTGCAGTACTGTTACCCATGGGAGCATTACTATTGTTACCCATGAAACTGTTATAGAACAAATTGTTACCATTGCTACCAGGATCATTAATAGTACCATTCCCATTACCAGTAATGATATTACCCGGAGGGACTACATCTTCCCTGACAACTCCAGCCCGAACCAGGAATTCCTCGAGAGTCATCTCTCCTAGTGTCTGTTGCCGGTGCGGCTGACACTCAATTGCAGCTGCGGCAGCAGCATCCGCACAAGCACCAGAGGTGGAGGCAGTATTCTCTTTGACAAGGTCTCGCCAGACCTGATCGACAGTTTTCTGACTGAGAGTGCGAGGGAGAGTGAGAGATCCCTGACGCTGAATTCCACAACCCGGCGCAGCAGTCACACCGGAGGTACCACCACCCAAGGCAGCCATTGCCTGAGTCTCCTCGGCCGTCCAGATGCTCTTCAAAAGCTCATCCATATTCATCGACCCGAAATCCTTTCCCAGGGTGCTTTGAAATTCATCAAAGGTCAGTGCATAAACTGATCCCTGACGCGTCAGAGGCCGATCAACGGGTCCCGATCCAGACCCAATTCCCTTGCTGAAATCCATAAATAACCTTCTATCTAGGAGTCTAGATCTCTAGTTTCAACCGATCATGCACCCCCTTTATCTTCCCTGTCTTCCCTGGAGAAGAAATCAGAGATTAATTAGTGATATTTCTTTCTAGATTTGGCAAATCTTAGGTAATTTGAGGTTGAATTAAACCTACTAAATCTTCCATCCTAGAAATAGAAGCACCTGAATCCTCTCTAGGAAGAGTAATTACAATTAAAAGGGGAAGTCTTATCCAGATCGAAAGTAGACGTGCTTAACCCGCTAAGTAAAAAAAATTACATTTCTACTAAAGACGTTAGGCAAAATTTATTGGCAAAAATAAAAATTAGGAGAAAGGAGAGGGACCTGTAAGTAAGGGAGAGTGAAGCCTTGTCGCAAAGCTCCCGATCGAAGTGAGAGAGAAGGCCAGGTGTCGGCTCGAAGCGCTACGGCCAAGAAGGGTATTTAAGGGCTAAGAAACTGCCAGAGACAATCTCAAAATTTATCTACGGCGACACAGTTTTTACCCTCTGGGGAAGCTCGAGAAATTCACTCCTTTTATCCGAGGTTGCGCGGATCTCGAGGAGAGGAATCGACGGACCAGGGTGGTTGGGGTTGGTTGTGTGGATTGAGAGAGGATCGTAGCGCTGTTTGAACTGGATAAAATAAATATTAAATAATGCGAGCGCAGTGGGGAGGCAGGTGCTACGTGGCGTTTCTGGAGAATCCGGCACTGGAGGCGTGAATGTGCGACCATGAGATGGCGCAATGTGGAGAGATCCCCGCCGTCGGTTTCGGGTCACGACAAAGTTCTTGGAGAGTGATACTAGTACCACGAGTATTTTTTTGATTGGGAACTGGAAAATGGTTCCTGGCGCCAGAATCTATTCGCAGTATATCTCCAAGTGACTACTCTGATATTCATGATCATTGTACATGGATAAATTTATTTTGTCTGGACAATAAATTTTATGTCATTAAGGCCCTGATCAAAATATTCTTTTACATGAAATTTCATTTCAATTGTATTGATTTCGTAGGATTTTGTTGGATTTAATTATATGAAAATTCCGATCAAATGACGTCAAATTCGTTCATTTTGATAACAAAAATTTCTAACAAAATGAAATGAAATGAAATTCCTCTTTAAAAAAAATAGAATTTTGATCAATCTTTTTTAAAGGATGGAATCCAATTTATAAAGGGTATATTGAAAGTCGCTTATCTTTTTTTTTTAAAAGAAAAATAGGGTCAAGCCCCTATCTTTTGATTAAAATAAAAGTTTAAAAACTACAAGTCTCTTTAGGAAGAAGCTAAAGTCAGAAGCAAAATAAAGAACACAAAGTAATGAAAATTAACCTGAAAAAGAAAATCGCTTATCCTTTTAAATTTTAAAATACAATTTTTTTTAATCAATCTTCTACTATAGCACAACCTTATCTTGCATTATTACGAATTATCAACTTCAGGGAAGATTTGACAAGTACTGAAGAACCACTTTATTGATAGAGACGTAATCCGAGTTAATAAACTCTGATTTAAAATTTAAAAAAAAAATACAATTTGAATTCAAACGTTGGTCTAACGATATGCAATCTCAATGCCCTGGCAAGTTGTAATTCTAGGACGCTACTTAAATTTAGGTTGTAAATATCACAATATAAACGAAAGTATACCGAAATGCAGCCGACATAATATCTAGATTATGTTTTCACCACAATACTTTGATAATACATATCTCGTTAAATTTATTTTATTAAATTTGTGTCTACATGATTGAGGAGGTGCTATCTTAAAAACAATATTTTTCAGGATATTGTGAGTATCTAGTTGTGTAGCTGTTTTTTTTTATAATTCTTTTTATTTAATTTGAAAAAAAAATATTATTAATATGGTTTCTTCTAAAAATAAGTTTAACCTCAGATAATTTGGAAAAAAGTACTATCAAAATTATCTAAGTTGATCCGTTGTTGATGAATTTCAACATTTTGCTCGTAATAGGATTTGAACTCCCTATTCGTTTTTAAAGGACAGTACATTTTCATCTCAGTAAAATTATCAACTAATAAAATAAATAAATAAATAAAGGGAAACAGCTGGTACTTGGGTAGTTGAATTGGATTTTATGTTTTCACGACTTGGCCAGTAGTAACCTACACCTAACTGATTTAAAAAGAGGAAAACAACGCGACAAGTTCTTAAAAATATTAAAACGAAATCTTAGATGGAAAATAATATCCTAATAAACTATAAATTCAAAATAAATTATATTAAACTACAAGAATCAATTCAAAATGCTCAAATAATATCCTAAGTGGATCAACGCATGTCATGTTATAAGATGGAAAATAAAGACTTTCATACCTACAAATTAAGATTAAGCAACTCCATTGATATAATAATAGAAACAAGTAAGATTATATAATACACATTTGATATTGAGGATTATTTTATTCGAACTATTAATTAAGATTATTTTAAACGCTTAGAAATATCATAATTCATTAATATAATTTAATATTTTGATTTTGAAACAAATAAAATGTTTAAATCAGCCATAAACCAAATGGGTAAATCAGCCATAATCTAAGTTAAAATGATAGTTGGATGTCAAGTGATTAGCTTCTAAAAATATTTGCAGGCGAACTAGATTAGGTATAATTTTATATTAATTGATTAACAAAATTAATTTATCAGCACAAACATGTACAGACAGAGGTAAAATCCGCAAAAAAGAAAAAAGAAAATAGAGAGGAGATACTATCGGTCATTTCTTCTTATCCGTTGATACTTTTTTGGTTTTTACGGGAAAATTTTTATCAATGACAAAAATGCCCCTAACAATTTTAAAAAAGACAAAAGAGCCTCTGAAATTTTAAAAAGAGCACCTATAGCGGTAATTGAACTGCCGTAATACCTTAGCCCTATAGCGCCATTTCTATTCCCGCTATAGGCCCCTATAGCGGCAATAGCAATGCCGTTATAGGCCTTTTTTTCCTTTTCGGACTGACATCACAGTTTTTGCGCAGAGAGAAAGAAAAATTCCTTTTTTTTGGATTTTTCCCCTATAGCGGCAAAGACGATGCCGCTATAGGGTTTTTTTTTTCGCTGACTTTTCTAATTTGTACACTTTTTAATATGTACAAAGGAATACGTATTTGTACATATTACGCTTCCTTTTTTACAAAGCAATTTAACTTTGGATCCGTGGCCATGAATAGGTTGGGTTGGAGAATTGAAGATTATTAATGGTTGTACAGAATTATTATTAAAATAGACAAATATTATAATGTTCAAATATCAAAAGACTTCCATAGAACCCTATTAAAAACTAACACATCGTTGATGTCACCATCCATATAAAATATATTTTAGAGATCATCAATGAAACAGAATAGCATGAACTGAACACCTAGGACTAAAATACAATAAAAATGAAATACATTATTTAATGAATATTAATGATTTAGATGACTTATTGCCAATTTTTTTTAAAAAAAGATTGAGATAACTATTATTATTTTACCATTATTTTGAGACTTTGTAAAATTCAAGTAATGCGTCAGAATAGTATATTTAGACATTTAGATCGATAATGAGAGTATGTTTTTATTTAATTGGTTATAATGTTAAAATTTTGAAATTGATTTTATGTTATGTCATAAAATAGTATATTTGTATTTTACATTTTGTAAAACTAGAAATTCAGCAAAATATTTTACAAAGTACAGACAAACATAACTTTGCAGTGTCTGATGCCCCCGTGCCTATTGCTCAATAATTTCTTTTAATTTCGTACAATTGAAGAGGATCCGTACCCAACTTGCAACTCTGTCATTTCAACTAGATAGCGAAAAAAAGGAAGCGTAATATGTACAAATACGTATTCCTTTGTACATATTAAAAAGTGTACAAATTAGAGAAGTCGGCGAAAAAAAAACCCTATAGCGGCATTGCCTTTGCCGCTATAGGGGAAAAATCCAAATCAAAAAGAAACTTTTCTTTCTCTCTGCGCAAAGACTGTGGTGTTAGTCCGAAAAGGAAAAAAAAGCCTATAGCGGCATTGCTATTGTCGCTATAGGGGCCTATAGCGGGAATAGCAATGGCGCTATAGGGCTGAGGTATTACGGCAGTTCAATTACCGCTATAGCTGTGCTCTTTTTAAAATTTCAGAAGCTCTTTTGTCTTTTTTTAAATTGTTAGAGGCATTTTTGTCATTGATAAAAATTTTCCGTTTTTACGCTCTCCTCTCAGTTCTCACTGTTCTCAGTGGTCTAGTCTTCCTTTTCTTTTGGGCAAAATCGGATATAAACCCCTCTAATCCCTTCTATTCCGATATAAACCCCTCTAATCCTCAAAATCGGATATAAACCCCTCCAATCTTATTTTGGTTAGACATAGACCCTTTTCATTAATTTTAATCAGAAATTAAATAAGAAAAATAAAATTATATTTGATATGACTATTATACCCCTATGAAAAGAAATTGAGTTTATCATATGACTATTATACCCCTGGGATTGACCGCCAGGATAAATGAAAGGAAATTTTTACGAGATCCATTCCAAGCGGAGACATCTGGATAAACCTACTGCACTGCTGGGATTGACCGCTAGGATGGTAAATTTTTACCAGCAAAGCAGTAATAGATTTTTTATTGAGAGAGAAGCAAAAAGCACAAATTAGATTTTCCATGCTTAAAACCGAGCCATGTTTTCTTCAAAAATAAACCAAACCATGTTTAAACCAGTACCTAGAATATGCTATGACAAACTTGTCAGATTATTGTACTACTCATTGAGGATGGGGCTATTCGTTCAAAAGAAAACCAACCATGATATCATACTATCACAACAAAATTACATGCATTTTCATCAAACTCTTGCATTCTCACCCATAAATGATAAAACAGTCATAAAACACTCAAAAAATTGAGTTTTCATCAAAATGATTCAACAGAATTAAGCATAGTTTTCACAAATGAGTTACTCATAAGTTGCAGCTAATTTAAAATTCAGAAAAAAAAAACCTACAAAAGTTAGCCTAAAACATTGTAATCCTGAAAATATTAGATCTTTCTTCTTCTTGAAGAATCCTTAAAATATTTAGATCCTTTCTTCTTCTTGAAGAATCCTGAAAATACTTGGTGGACACACCCTCTTCCTTGAACGACTACAAGAAAAATTATAATATTAGTTAAAGTACTTAACAACATGATAAAATTATTTTACTCCTATTTTCATTCAAAAAATAACATGATAAAATGTAATATGAAAAATTAACAGACCTTTTTAATTTTGAATTATGAGTTTGAGGAGCCCCTTCGCTTTCTTGTGACAGAACAGCCCTTTTGCATGTGGTCTTGTGATGGTCATAGGCACCGCAACGGGAACATTTATGAGGTCTCTTTTTTGGTTCGTCTGAAGCCTTAATACGATTTTTTCTTGGCCTTCCTGCTGGACGTTTCAATGTTGGTGGGAGCATATGGTAACCCAAATCAACTTTCACCCATTCATTCCTACTCGGCATCGGTGCTATCCCTACAGCATAAGCCATCTTAAATCGATCAATAGTGTAGTACGAATGGACATAATTCTCCCATCTGACATTCCTTATTGAGGCTATGCATGCAGCAGCATGTACACAAGGAATGCCTCTAACTTGCCATGCTCTACAACTACATGTCTGCTTATCTAAATTAATTGCCCATCTCAATCCATCTTTTTGTACTTCAGCACAAGAATCCACACCTTTATACACTTCATATTGATACACGCTCTACAAAACAGTACATGTTAAAGACAAAAAATTTGGATTAGTATGTAGTAAAGATAGGTGCTAGTCCAAATAATAGATTTGATAACACTGAGTTGAATTGCCAGTAAATAAAAGATAGGTGCTGGTCAAAATAATAGATTTGATAACACTGAGTTGGATTGTCAATAAATATATATTTGGTTTACTATAGCAGTAAGCAACTAATTGCCATGACAATATATTTTGGAACTAAATTGAAATTGATAATGAAAGTTATAGATATATACCCGTGAAATACGCCTTATGTTGTCAGCCACCTTTGGAACTAGTGAGCCTCTCCATTTGTTCGCTAATTTTCTCCTTTGGTCAAACTTCACCATTATCTTTTGCCTAATTGAATCAAGCAAATCTATTACTGGTTTATGCCGCTCTTCAGATATCCAAGAGTTGAATGTCTCTGCAATATTATTGGTGAGGTAATCACATTTTGCTTCTATTCCGAATTTGCTTCTGCTCCAAATATTGCCGTGCTCGCTGTTTAGATATTGAATTCCTTCAGGACATAGTTTGTTCATCTCATTTATCAAAGCATCAAAACGTGTCTGGGAGTACGTTCGTGCAGCGCCCCAAAGTCCAAATTTGAAAAGATCTCCTGGAAAACGTGAGCATGCATTCCCTATGCTCAGCTAATGGATACACCGTTACAAGGGCTTTTTGTAAACCTTTTTGCATGTCATCAGAAATTACAAGACCATGCGGCATATCTATTGCTTTGTGCAAAGCTCTTAAAAACCATTCCCATGAATCTTCAGTTTCACCCTCCATAACAGCAAAAGCAAGTGGAAACATATAATTATTTCCATCTATTGCTATGGCTGCTGCAACTACTCCTTTCCACTTGCCTTTCAAGTGACAAGCATCAAGAGCAACATAAGGTCTACATCCCTTAAGAAAGCCCATTATGCAAGCACCAAGAGCAATGAAAAAACGTTGAAAATGTTTACTCTCTTTTACAATTTCAGTTCCAAACTCCACTACGCTTTCAGGATTTTGCTTCATTATCTCCTCTTTTAGAGCTCCTATTTGGATAAAAGAATCATTCCACTTTCCAAAAATCTCCTCCATTGCCAGTTCTTTTCCTTCCCAAACTCTTTTATATGGCAGCGGAACATGAAACTTTTTAAAAAGTTCTTTTTGCAAAGCCTTGGTTGATATATCTCCTTCTTTTCTTAGATCGCTTATAACCCGATCAGCTATCCATCCTATTGTTGCACGTTTGTTTCCACCTTCATTAACTCCACAACAATTGTGCTTCGGTTGCATAGTTTTCACAACAAAAGTAACGCCATCTGGTGCAGTTGATGCATGTATCCGCCAACTACACTCTCGCTTTTCACATATTGCTGTAACTCGTGCTGGTTCATTTTTCATGAAGTTGTACTCAAAATTATTAATAACTGCAAAATGATTAAGAGCCCTTCTAAAAGATTTGACATCAGGAAATTTGGCCCCAATCTCCATTTTAGGATCATCTTTATCATATGAATAAAACTAACCCTCGTATGCAAGGTCAAGCTCGTCCTCATTCCCATCTCCTTCGTCCATGTCGCTATGACGGCTGTGGTAGCTCTCCTCACTATGACAATAATCTGAATCTTCTTCATAATTTTCCAGTTCTACATTTTCAACCTCCAAATTTTCTACAGAACTCAAATTCCAGTGACTACCACCATCTAACTCCTCTATCTCCTCCATTGTTACATAAATAATTGCTTCCTTCTTTTGTTCATACATTGTAAGCATTATCCTGTAACTCTCATCATTCTCAATTTGCACAAATGACTGGGTACTGGCATGCTCATCTAGAAAATACATTGACAACTTAGGGTTCTCATCCAAAAGATACAGACATCTCACTTCCCCTAACAACTCATCAAAATCAAAACTTCACCGATCCAAATAAATAGTTTTATGCTTACCAAAACAATACTTTCTTTTTTTCCCATTAAATATTGGCCTAAAAAATCCATCATATTTCAATTTCAACTTGAAGCGGAATTCATTTATGCTGAAAAAAATAAAATTACTGTTAGTCATCTAATTCAATTCATATAATTTCTATGTAAGAAGTATCATCTTTTTTAAAGGCTGATAGATAATATACTTGATGCTAAAGTAAAACAGAAAAAAATGAGAAACGAAAATTAATTTTTAATCAACTGATAACTAACAATGTATTTTTTTTTCCTTTAAAATTGCTTACGTTTATGTTGTTGGGCAGTCTATGTATAGTTGTTAGTGGCACAAAGGAACACAATTAACTAACAACGTATTTTATTTTGATCATTTTCGAAATTAAACATCACTTGTACCTTTTTCAGGAAATAAGAATATCAAATTGAGATGTAAGTGACGATGATATATCTTACCAGTAAAATACTTTTTTTTACCATTAATCTTATATATGATTATAATTAACACTAGAAAAGTGAAGACTAATGCAAAATCGTACCTTGAACCTTCATGAATATCTTGTATTCCCTTTCTTCTTGTCCTTAATTTTTGATGTAATTTTGGACGGGATTCTTCACCAGACAATGAAAAATTACTTTGAGAAACTTGCTCAATAATCAAAGGTGCGAAATAATCATCATTGAACTCTGTTGTCTCCATTATTTGACAGCAAAAGAGATAGAGAAAGACAGACAGAAAGAGAGAGAAGATAGTATCTAGTGTTTTAAGCAAAATTGATTTGGAGGAGTGACGTAAAGAGGAAAGACAGAAGAGGGAGAGAAAGAAAGAACTCTTTCCTTATCGATTTGGAAAAGAATAAGGTAAAATCTCTAATTTGGGAAGACGAATCGCTAGAGGAGAGACAGAACGCGGGAAAAATGAAGAAAATGAAACGTCGCTCGCGCAGGCTAGGGGTATAATAGTCATATCAAATATAATTTTATTTTTCTTATTTAATTTCTGATTAAAATTAATGAAAAGGGTCTATGTCTAACCAAAATAAGATTGGAGGGGTTTATATCCGATTTTGAGGATTAGAGGGGTTTATATCGGAATAGAAAGAATTAGAGGGGTTTATATCCGATTTTGCCTTTCTTTTGCGCAGCGTCTCCTCGCCGACGGAGCGCTCCCGTGCTCGGATCCTCTCCATACCAAACAGAACTGAACATCTCCAATACAGACCAATTTGAGAGAGGATATAGACATACTTGAGTCCTATTTATCTATCTATCTGTTCCCACGAGATAACCCTTCCCAAAACCCCGAAATGGATGGTGCCATGACAACATTACTCCGTACAATAAACCCCATCCCCTTCTCCTTCCGAACTCCTATCCGACCCACCATTTCCACTCGTGCGGCCACACGCTCTAACCCATCATTAGCCGTTTCACATCTTCCTTCTCCCTCCAACCCTCAAAAGAAAAAGGTATTTCAAAATTCTACTGCATCTACTTATCCATATATATAACTGTGTCACTAAATATGGCTCTTTTCTTCCTTGCACAAAGGTGCTGGTTCCAATTGGAATGGGAACAGAGGAGATTGAGGCGGTGGTACTGGCGAATGTGCTGCGCCGGGCTGGTGCGGAGGTCACTCTGGCATCAGTTGAAAAGGAATTGGAGGTTTTATGTTCTTCTGGTATTAGGCTTGTTGCTGATGCACGCATCGGCAAGTGCGCAGATCAGATGTTTGATCTGGTGGCTCTACCAGTAAGCTTTTATATCAACTCATGTATGCACTGGCACATACTTATCTAGTCATCTGGATTGAGCTGTATATACTTTATTATAAGCTACAGATAACCATGAGCTCATTCCAGAACTAATGGATTACTAGGATGATGTGGTAACTACTAATATGATATGGTACCTTACCCTCAACATGAACAATGTTTATTGCACCTCCACTTTGAGACCAATTTGTTCTGAAAAATAACAAGTAAAGAACTTAGCATGCCTAGAAATGACATGATTTCTGGTCCACTAGCACCCTGCATTGCACAGCCGTCCAAAATATGGGTTGGTTTCATTTTAAAATTCAAACGCTGGAGAGTGCAGCTTTTATCTCAGTGCATAGAGTTCTGCATTTGCCTTGTTCACCAGACTTTTTTTTATCTGTTATTATTTCGACAAAGGTTTATGTTATCTTTTGTTAGGGAGGGATGCCAGGTTCAGCGCATTTAAGAGATTGTGAAGTGCTTCAGAATATCACCACAAAACAAGCAGAAGAGAATAGACTATATGGGGCCATCAGCGCTGCTCCTGCTGTCGTTCTTGTACCTTGGGGCCTGCATAAGAGGAAAAAGGTGACTTTTGGTATACTGTTCCTGGGATTTTCAATTGTTAAATAAATGCCCAATTTTTCTGTGGCGAGCAAAATGAAATGAAAGAATCTGGTAAATGAACAAAAACTGACCTGCCGACAAGTTAGGATTGAGTGTGGTTTTACCTTTTTGACCTAAATTTCATTGGAAATGCTATAATGAATGCAGTCTAATACTCTGGAGGCATCCGAATGTGTCAGTTAGGCAATTTCCACATGAGGTCAGCCAGAGCAAGAAGTTTTTGGTTAGGTATAGCTATATTGATGACCTGGCTGGTCAGATGGATCCCAACCCAATTATCCAGTGTCCCAACTTTGCCCATGATGACTGGTTGCTTTTCTTATTTATATATTTATCAATATTTTTCTATGTGGGTGGATTTGTGTTTTTGGATTGCGGGAATTGGAAGATAACATGCCATCCAGCATTTAAGGACAAACTGCCTACTTTTAGGCAAGTTCAAGAAAATGTTCAGGTTTCAGAGGTGATGACGACCAGTCGTGGGCCTGGCACAGCTTTTCAGTTCGTTCTTTCTTTTGTTGAGCAATTATTTGGATTGGCCATAGCCCAAGAAATTGGTAATAATTTGGTATGCCTCTGCTGACACTTATTTTTTACTGAGGAATGAGGTTCAAATAATGGGTTTTAAATTTTGAATTTGCAACATACTGGTCAGGTCGTGAATAGAGCATTCCATTTGCTATTGGTCAATACATGTCATGCAGACCATTTTTGGGAATGTGGATAGAATCATATTGTAGCCAGACTCTGCTCGTAATGATAAATAAGCTTTGCCAATGGCCATAAATTTGTTCTTAATTCAATCAAAATAAAGGAATAGGCCTCAGGTTTTGATGTAGTTTCCTTGTTACTTATTCCTCAGTCTGAACTACATGAAACTTTTCAATTAATGTTCGATAAATTCTTCCAACTAATTTTGACGTTTACTTCATACTTTATTCATAGCTGATGCAAATTAAAGGTGGCCATGGAAGAATTAAAGAATTTAATGAAGTTGCTTGGTCTTGTGACCATACTCCTCGAGTTAGTACCACTTTGTCGGATTCCTTTATATGAATTTGTAGTTTCTTTTATTTATTAGACTTGTTTTATGCCTCTTCACTTCATATGAGTGAAATAAACTTGTTGGTCTACATAATCCTTTAATTCATGTGGCTAAGTCAGATCTATATCATTTTGCAATTCTTGACAAATAGGCCAAACTCCCCGGGACATGTAGCTTGATAGCTCTAGCCTAAAAAACCCTACATATCTGTCTTAGTTGATTGTCTTTCTCTTGTGTTGAGGATGGTTCCTTTCTTCCTGCAATTTTACCTGGCCTGCTTGGTAATTTAATACTTCTGAGTTCTGATAGCCTTTTCATATGTGTAAAAGATGTTCTTCAATAATAAACAAGTTTTGTATTGTTAGAGGATTGCATAAGGACCTTGGCTATCTAAGAAGCACAGATGCAATTGAACACAACACAAATAACAAGTTCACTATTTTTTTATTTGGTCAATCAAATAGGTCCTGCTCCCAGTTGCTAATGGCTCGGAGGAGATAGAGGTGGTAGTGCTGGCTGATGTTTTACGAAGAGCTCGAGTTGATGTGGTGGTTGTATCAATTGAAAAACAGCAACAGATTGTTGGGTCGAAGAAAATCAAGATCATTGCAGACAAGTGCATCTCTGATGCCTCTAAGTCGACTTATGACCTAATCATTTTTCCTGTAAGCTTGTTTTGCATTTATTTCGTAATTTATTATGTTAGATTCCTGAGAATTAGTACCCCTAAAAGAAGTAAGGGTGGGTGGGTGACCTGCCTCACTACTTCAGAACACAAACACATAAATATCATACGTCCCAAATCACATAAACGCAGAAGCAAATGTGTCTTAGCAAAGAAGATTAAAAAGAGCAGAAGAACCTTTCTAGATTCTGCATCCCCTCTTAATGAACTTGAGCAGTTATTTTAAGACTGTTATAGGCCTACTGGTAAACTCAGGCCTTGTAACAGAAAAACTAATTAATTATTCTATAGGATTTCACAGTAGCCCAATTACTCACTGTGGGATTTAATGCTGCTTTTAACAAGTTGACTATATGTGCCCCTGAATTTCTGAACTGATAGTTATTTTTCCATCAAAATTCTTTGTCTTCTGCAAATTGATTATATATGTGTCCAGTATTTTGGTCGTGAGTTTTGTATCAAAATTCCAAGTACGGTTTATTGAATGAACTGATTAGTGTTGAAAAAGTCTAGATCACTATGTTGCAAACATAAGCTCAGAAAAAAGTTATTATAGTAAAATGTTAGCAATTCTTCGAACTCAATGTGCATGCATTGTGAAGACATTTTTTTTTTTTCCAATTAGGGGGGAGTCGATGGGTCCGAGCGGCTGAGCAAATCCAGAATACTAATGAAACTGCTAAAGGAACACGCTGAGGCTGGAAAAGTGTTTGGTGCGACACACTCATCAGTGCCTATCTTGGAGAAGAAAGGCTTGCTCAAGGTATGAAGGCAGCCCCAGTAATTTCATTAGTAACAATTTCTCTGGCTTTCTTGTTGAATCAAGGCTAAATATGCAGTATCAAAGAACAACATGCTGCAAAGTTGCCTGTTTTAGGTTATTATGTAGGTCAGAAAGAAATAAAATCTAGGAGTAGGATTTGAATACTGTGATTCTGACATGTATATGTTGTTTAATGAAAAAGGGAACACAGGTTATACTTTCACTCAATAGCAAATATAGATATGCACTCTTTACATATAATTCACAAAATTCGTTTTTTTTTAAAAAAAAAATAATAAGTAGTGGCCTAGTGGGTCTCTCCACAGCTATTCATAAACTAATAACAGAAATGCACAGTATCAGCCAGCAGCAGAATCAGCATAGAGACTAAGAAATGCAAAAGACTACATCATTGGTAACTCCTGGTACCAATATGCCCTTCCTGTCTAATATTACTCCCACCCAATACTAGAGTAATTGATATAAGCATAACCATACAGACATAGAGCAAACAAAGCAAATTCACTGTAAACAAGGCATACAACCTAGACGCAAAAACTGTAATAACAAAATTAGTTAGAAACACATTCCAAATTCTTAGCAAAATGCCCCAACAAACTAATTCAATTTCACTGATAATCAGGGAAAAGTCGTAACTACAGATCCTTCTAATGGAGGCCAGCTAAGGGGCTCCGAAGATGAAGCTGAGGTGATAATTGATGGAAATCTCATAACGGGGAAAGGACTTGCGACAGTAATGGACCTGTCTCTTTCCATTGTGCGAAAGCTCTTTGGTCCTGACCGCACAAGATGCTTGGCAACAGGACTTGTTTTTGACTATTCATAAGCTCTGGAATCCTACATTTGTTGGTTGGAGAAAATTTTTTCATGCACTCTTGCTTACCATATGCAATTAGTGATGCATCTTCTCAACCGCCGTGGCTAATCAATATGGATAGCCACTAATACGACCTTCTTGGCTCTCCACGGTTACTATTGGCAGCTATTGTTTGAAGTTAAATGGCTCATTTAGATGCTGCTACCAGAGCCAAACAGGAGGATAACATATTTACCGGCTGTGCAGCTCAAGTTTCGTTCCATTGTTTAGTTCCATCGTACGCCATTAAGTGGACTTATATTAGTTCCTTGCATAAATTTTTGCTATGTAAAGTATTAATATGGTAGTATTCTGCAATCACGATTTTCAAATTTTAAATTGCTAATGCCATTTTAAAGTTTTATGTTTTTAGATTTCTCTCTTACATTTGTTTTATAATTTAAAAAAATCATTGCTTTGAAAAAATTTTGTTGTCTAACGCCAATAAATTTCTCCCAATTAAAGTAACAAGAAAATCTACAAAACGTAAAACTGTAACACGAGTTGTAGTCGTTTAATAAATTTTACATCGAAACGCAACCGAGACCCAAATTTCAATTTGTTTTGTAGAGTTCTCTAAACGCAAACAATTGTTGAAATCAACGTTTAACAATTGTGGAGTTCGGAAGAAGTCATATGGAAGTATAGAAATTAATTACGAAATCATATATCTAATATATTACGAAGTATCAACGGGCGTTACATTTCATAGTTATTTTGTTGGGTTGATACTTGATAATGAAATAATACGACAAACTTCAAGTTTAGAAAAGTCATATATACATCTCTAAAACGGGTCGTCCAATACCCAAAAATTTCCGAATTTAAACTCGGCATGCCCATTACGTTAGCAGATGATTTTGTTGATTTCCATTTATCTCATACATACATATATATTTTTTCCTTTCGCTTTAACTTAACAAATTGCCGTAGATCATCTACAAGTGCACATTTCTACTGAGATTAGACCATCAAGCTAACAGTTCTTGTTGGAAAAAAAAACTCACTATTCAAAACCCTGAAGTATTCATAAAGAAAAGCAGAAAACATAATAAACATCACCAGCAAAACCAAGAACAACAACACAAACCACCTGTTTTGCATAACAATAGTAAGCTTACTCCCTGTCTGGCCGTCTAATATATACGAACATTTCCAGTACTGTTACAGGCTGAAAAATAGACAGGATTTCATTTGTCCTACCTGGATACAATTATCACAAAACTCTCTACAAGTAACATGCCAGCTAGTAGCTACAAAACCCTCTACAAGTTTGTAACTGTCAATTACTTGGAATCCTATTCTGATTTTGACAGTACCATGCTGGCTTGCTGCCAACTGTATCAAACCTTTATTGGCTATGGTACCTACATAAGATCCTTCGTCAAACAGAGAAAACAGATAAAAAATAAAAAGGAAGAAAATAATAGTAATAAGCTGAAGAATGAGATCGACAAAAACAGTACAATTTTGAACTGAGCTAGAAGGTATGGCATGTGAAGCAGCCGCTGAGTGAAGTCATCTGGCCATTTTTGTAGAAATGCGGGACTTGTTTTGAACCCTTTGAGATTTCTTGAGTTTTGTTAGAAGAAGTCCGCGTTTCTGTGCGCATTTCTTGTGCTTTCTTCTGAGCAAATTTGAGCTTGTTCAAAATCTTATCCATTGATGATGACCTCTTTCTTTCCAATTTCATCTGAACAATTATAAAGAATACTTATAAGAGCTATCACTGCTGAAAACCTTAGTTGATAGCAGTTAAAAGCTTGATTTATCTAAATGTTATACTATGAAGGATTACTCCAACAAATGGGTCAGACCCATATCAGTGAGTACCGGTATGCAACACTGTTTTGGAGCAGTATTAGAACTCAAATAATATTCTATTTTGACAACAAACCAACCATTTCTGTTAGTGCCAGAACTTCTATTGCTTCTACCTATAAAAACATGAGTATCACTCTTGTATGTGGTGGTTTCTATGTATTGGATATTGAGATTTGAGATTTATGATAATGGAATAATTACAGTTTAGGTTATGGGGGTTGGGGGGAGGGGGTGGGAGAGAGAGAGAGAGAGAGAGAGAGAGAGACCACTAATTCCTCAATAGCTGCTTCTGCTTTGACCTTTTGCATGTTTTCCCATGCCATAATCTTCGCTTCCTCTGCCTCAAGCCTAAGTAATAAAAAGAAAGAAGGTATACTAGTTTTAATAATAGGACATATTCTTCCATTTATTGTGGCAGCTTTATCCAATCAGTAAATGGAAATTTCAGGAAATAGTATCATCAAACATAATTTTCTTATAGGTCTTCCAAGTTACGGTCAGAAATTGTTTCTTCAGGTGCTTCAAATGCATTTATCTGGTGGTCGAACAGAGAGCAGTTTTCAGTAGTAAAAGCCTTGTCAGAACAAACATTTAGGGTATTCACATTCTGTAGGCACATATGTATTCCAAATTTCCCAAAATTTTGTGTGTGTACATACAGTTTGGCATTATGCCAGGTACATGTAAAATTTCCCAAAATGCAGGAACAATTATAAGAACCATACTTTGAAATGCAATTGGCGTTTTTGGCAACCTGCCAAGAGGAGGCCTTGGCCTCGACAGTGCGCCTCTTCCATTCAATAATATTTGTCAAACACTTGTCGGGCCCTTGCACGACATGCTTCTTAGACCAACGGGTTAAAGTAACCCGGTTATCAGCTTTAAAGCTATTCTCTATCTTGAGCTCAGTGAAGTGACTCTCCAGCTCCTCTTCAACCTGATGGGCCGTGATTGATTTGGAGCTGGAGATAGATAAGCGTGTAGCTTTTGGGGATGAGTTGAGACTGCTACAGGGACTTGTTTGTGTTCCAATATCTTTCCTTGTTACCTCGATTCTGTCATCTGAATGTCAAATCAACATGAGTTTGGTTCTGATTTTCTAGGCTTGTTTGGCAGGTAGTTCAAAATTTGTACAGGGATCAGACTTTCAAGCATCCAGTTCTTGGTGAAAAAACTAAATATCCATTAAAATTTTGTTCGGTTACTGTTACGTCCGTACAGTTGATAACATGTATCACACAGCTGTACAAAAAAGAACCAAAATATAATACAACAAGAAAGGTTTTGAGTTAACTAAGTGAGGCCAAGAGAGTATAATAGTACTCACCTGGCACAAGTCAGGTACAATTTTTACCAGAATGATAATACCCTGACCGAATAATTACATTCCAAATACTTGGTACCAAAATTCAGTAGAGAAAGAGAGTGTGGTAATTATGAAATTAACCTTGCACACTGCCTCTTGAGCTTGGCAAAGAGCATGATGATCCAGCTGGTGTATCTAGCCAGCCACCTACAATTGCACAGTTAGGAAAAGGTGCACTTACTGTGCAATTTCCACTAATGGCCCCACCTTCTGGGATTAGAACTCCAGCCCAGAGAGGCGAGCTTTTCACATAGCTTCCTCTGCTGTGGTTGTTGAACATCTTAGCGGTTGGCGAGGCTGCCAGACCCGCCTCATCAGCCCCACGAGGAGACCCAAGTGGGCCACTCTTGGAATGAGGCCTTCTCCTGTTAAGCTGTGGCACATGGACCCTACGCGTCAGCTCACCAGAAAGCGGACTGGAAATCCATCTCTCTGCATCTTCCCATTTAGATGGCAAGTTTCTTCCTCTGTTGAATGGGAATGCTGCACGGTTGTAACTCTGGCGGCCAAGTGGGACCCTCTCAGAGTGCCATCCAGGCTGGTGTTGGTACACTGCAGTGCCTGGGCTGGCAAAGTTTACCAAGCTCTTCTTGTTCATAACTCCTAAACCGACAAAAGGGGACAGTGTCGCTACGTCAGCGCTGACCTGGCTGTTGAGGTCTAGCGAAACCGGTCGCTGCCGTGACAGTTTTCTAGTAATTGAAGGGATTGAATCTGGTGAATATCTCCTATTCTGGCATTCTAACAAACAGTTGGTGGGGAGAAAACATCAGGATAAACAACAATTTGAAGCAAAATTCTACAAATATTGTTTGATTTTTACCTTTAAAGGAATTTCGTGGTGGGTCTTGGTTTTCTTGTTGAAAATCAGGGTTTTCTGCCTCTGGGGAAGAAAATGGGCACCAAAAAATTTTTAAAATTTAAAATGAGGAAAAATAAGGCACCTTTTGGAATTGAGGAGGGTGAAATACCAATAATTCGTTTCTCCTTTTCGTGATCTGGATCTAGTACTGGTACTGGACCATTAGTGCACTCGCCTCGCGCCAAATTCTGTAACGGGTGGAGACAAGTGGGTCAATGTTTTGAGAAAAGAAACCCAAAAAGGTTCTCAGAAGAGGTCAGTGCTAAACTCGAGTAGAAACAAAATACATAAGCCACTACCCGTAATTGAAGCCGTTTCATTAATTGAACTTTCGCAAGTGCTTAATTATGAATTTTGTCACCTTGTGTAAAGCTAACAGAAACAGAAAGTACCATGCACCAACAAAGTTTCGCAAAAACAGAGCTCTGAAAATGAAAATGAGAACGAACCAAGAGTAGTTCGTCGGTTTGATGATCAAACGAGCAACCAGACATGGCGTCAGGAGACTGGAGATGGGTGTCGGAGTTCCTCTCCGTTTCTCTCTTTCTCCTCCTACTCCTCTTCCCTTCTTTCAATTTCGAGCGCCTCTTCTCCACTTCGAACTCTGCTCCTGGCATTCTCTTGTTTCTCTTTGGATCCTGAACTCTGAAGAGAGAGATGTATGAGACCAGAAAGAAAGGTGGTTAGAGAGAGTATAAAATTCTCGTTTAAGTAATGGCGGGGCGGGTGAAGCTTGCTACGAGCTTTCCGTTACTAAACTTGGAACGAGATTTTTTCACATATGTCCCACAAGATTATAATTTGCAAAGTTAAATAGTCAACCAGATTTTGTTGTTTATAAGCAACCATGTTAAGATTTCAAATTTATTCAAAATATATAAAAATGAATAGTTAATGAAAAAAAGATTCAAATATCCTACCATTTTTGCATTAATCCTCTCACATTTAAAACAATATTTTTTTTTGTTAAATACAATTAAATTCCAATTTATAAGACGTTTCTAACAAATTATATAGTACAATTACTTTTAATGTCATGTCGGATCCATAAATATTTCATGAATATTATATTATTATGTCTTACTATGTCTACATTCATTATTATTATTATTATTATTATTATTATTATTATTATTATTATTATTATCAGATATCGTTTTGGGTTAATCACACGACACTTTAGAAGCTAGCTAGATTAGGGCTAGTAAAAAATTTGTAACCTTGTTTGAGATCAATCCGACTTTAGATCGAGCTAGATTTATTTGATTTGGACTGTTGCCTGTTGGCCATCCCAATATTTGATCGTCTTGCTCGAGTTCGATTAGAAATAGCTTGATATTTAATCATATTATCTAATTTATAGTAAGTATCAATTTTCAATTTGATAATAATATATTTGTTTATACTTTATAGATATAAATATATTATTTTTTTAAAAAGAATTATATGATAAATAAAATAATATTCAGTAAATAAATATAATCAAATAATAATTAATAATATCTTGCGCTTTACTTATCAGTAAATATATATATCTATAACAATTGATCTCATGTATTACTCAAACTCGATTTACATTCAAAAAAATTTGATTCGTATTCGAATTAGTTTGTTATGAATTTTTGCTTGGTTCGACATGATTCAATTTAAATTTAAAACAAACTCAAAACCAAAATTTTTTTGAAGATAAATTGGAGGTCTAAGCCACCCAACTTATTTTTAAATTAAATTAAATGTCTATGAAAGACCCCCCCCAGCCGAGTTTCGAACCAGCGACCTTTCACTCAAAGAGTCAAGGAGCATTGCTCTTTGCCACTAGACCAAGAGCTGGTTCTCCAAAACCAAAATTAGCTCAATTCGTTATAATCCTGAGCTAAACATAGTCTTTCTATACTTTCTTAAGATCTGTTGAGAGATAATATAACAACTTGATTTATTTATACATAAGTGGTAACAAAGAATCCCTCTAATCCAAACAAAAATGAACAAAATCACATGACTGGAGGCTTTGAAGACGTCATTTCGTATCCAGAGAAATTATCGTGTTTTAAACAATAATTACTACTACTAAAGGGGTACATGTGCAAACATCTACCTCCAAATTCCAATAAAAGACTGCATATTATGGATATGGTTGCGCTGAGTAGAGCATAAATGACGAAAATAACACTGAAAGCATGGGAATAAATAAGAGGAAGTGCTCCAATGAGCATCCAATCCGAGGACATTTTTGTCAGAAAATGTTGGTCGGATTTCGGCAATCCGACTCTGCTGTTGCGCGACACAGCGTGTAGCGCACTACGAGCCGTGTGATCTTGATCGGACGGTTCACTTTTTACGGGCCTATCAATCTAGGTTACATGCACGGGGCTCCCTTGTCCATTGGATCTTAATCAGACGGCCAGCGTACCGCGCGACACGCTGTGTCGCGCGGCAGCGGATCTGAATTTGGATTTCGGTGTGGACTTTTCTGACAATGATTGTCATGTTTTAGGGATATACGTGGCATGTAAATAGTTCATCTCGTTCTAGCGTGACTGCGGAAGTATTGAAATTTACAATTCTATATTTAGGATTTAGAATTTTTTTAAATAAAATGATAGCAGAAAAAGACAAAAATTTCAACAGCCGTCCGTTGTTACAATTTAATTAAGGATTGCTATGGAGGTGTACAGGACAGACGTGAATTATTGAGGATTCTTTGTGGGTGTCTAGTATAAAGATTTTTGGTTGGAGTTATCTTAAGAGTAGCTTGAATTTCCAAATTCCCAATCCATTGATAGTACAATAAAGCAGTGAATCATATTGTAGAATTGAAGAAAATAGTCTTGAAAATGCGTGATGACGTTCTTTTAAACATAATGAAATATAGTGAGACAATTTGAATTTCTGTTGCAAAAAATAAATAACTTTTACTTTAACCAAAGTATCATTACACTATCATTATAATGACATATCTTGTTTGTCAAACTAATTTCATTTTCAGCTTTTATTTAGGGAATTTATATGCAAATATTTAGTGAAATTGCTTTTTTAGCATTACTATACTAATCAGTCTTGTGTATAATCTATGAGATGGATGTTGAAATATTGTAGGCCATTTCTAATTGTTTTTTTTAATTCTTGCACCGTGTATGGTAATTATTTTCAAATTTAGAAGTTAAATGTCTTTCTTAACAACAAATAACAATATATTGAGAACTAATAATTCTTAATTATTAACTCAACTAAGAATAAAACTGTAATAAAATTTCTTTAACTCTAATGTCTTTTTGGTCAATAAAAAAATCTAGATAGACTTTAATCTTGAATAGTTCAGCATTTTGTGATATATAATGTGATAAATATTTATTAAAATTTACACTGTTTGTACATGTCGCAATATAAATGAAAAAGAAATAATATATGTACTGAAACTGCTAATGCAATTTATAATTTATCACATATTTATTTTCCAAATTTTTATTATAGATTTATGAGCAGAAAAGACTATTATTTACTAAAGTTCGAGATAGAAAAATATTTTACACATAAGTCTCAATGCTCGAGTGGCGAGTATACATTACCATGCTTCATCAAACAGGCATGATCTGTAGAAAGAACAAGCACACAAAGACAAACACAACCAAAGGCACAGAAGAATTAATCAACTGTGGCCCATTGCACCCTGTCTTGTCTGAAGTATGAGTTGTAACATTGATACCCATATTCTCTTCTTAAAATTTTGGTTGTGCTACCAAATTCCACCTCCAGCTCGTGAATAATTAAATTGTTGGAAATAAATGAATAGTACAAAAAAAATTGATAATGAATATTTTTTTCCTGGAAAATTAGAAAAATAATGAATTTATTTATTAGTCTGGTATCACCGCAAGGACAGATTCCTCTGTACTGAGGGAGCATAGCTTTAGTTCCTCTGTTACTCAATAGTAATTGTCAAATGGTGTGACGAACTTGTGACAACGATATCTAACACCTTTCGTCTCAAATCAACATACGGCACATGTTTTTTTTTTTTTTTTTTTTTTTTTGTCAAATGGGCCACTTAGGCAAAAGCACTATACGGCACATGTTTTAGTGCGTATGTCTTGTTACAGAAAATCTGATTTCGTTTGGAGATGGCCCTAATTTTTTTGGATATGTCAATTACTGTGTACAAACTAAAGACGTAAGAGAATCCTAGGCTTGATTTCCAGCAATATTTGGACTTCATGGTTTATGGTTTATGGTTATATGTAGAGAGAGAACTTATGATGCATATTAATGTATTAGAGTATCGTGTATATTGAATGCAAATTTTTTGATTTATTTCAAAATGACCGATTTAAATCATCAAATATGATCACCCTATTGAAATCTCCGACCAAATTTAATATATTTTTAAATTTTTAGCTTTTTTTTTTTAAATTTACAGAAATGTATAAAAATAACAGTTTTTGAAAATCCAAAAAAATACTTAATATTTCAAAAAAAATTATAAAATTTGGTCGGCAAGAATATTCCAATAGGAAAATCATATTGGACAATTTGGATCGGTTATTTTGAAGCAGATCGAAGTGTTTGAATCAGTATGTATTGAAGCTTCGGTATATTAGTATGCATCATAGTTTTTCTCTCTCTCTCTGTATACATATATATTGTCAAATTTGTAAAAAAATAAGTCAATAAATAAACAGTCAAGTATATATTTCAAATGCGACAGAATTGAATATCAAAATTTTAAACAGTTACTGCCGATAGTTTAAAAATTTAAATGAAATAAGAAAGTATACATTATACAAAAGTTATGTTTGTATTGCATCATAATTTTGTATTTAAAATCATAAAAGCTTGCATGTGGTCCTACATTATATACTTTTTGTATTGCATCATAATTTTGTATTTAAAAATTAAAATCATATATAAAATCTTGCATGTGGTCTACTAGCCAGCCTAATGGTAGAGTTAAGGAGATAAATTTATGATAGTAGTTACTTGGTCAGTAAATTTTAAGTTCCTATTTTTTACATTTTCAATTTATTCCACATCATAAATCGATCAAAAAGAAGTTTAATTGAACTGCAATATCCAATTTTCTCCTACTACCATCCAAAATATTTAGGCTAACGACAGAAATTGAGCCATTTCTGACGACGACGCTCGTCCCAAATCACCGGTCCGCCAGTGGAGGCCGTCGATAAATGATTTAGTGGAATTAGAAAACACAAAGAAATGCTAAATAGCAAAGAGGAACTCAAAGAGCCCAAAGAGAAATTTCATTAATTAATCAACTAAACTGTTTACAATGACAAGCACCCCTTTATATAGGGAGGCGGTGCCTTGGGACCCAATCTAATACATTTCAGAAATAGTAACCTTAAAAGGAAATTTGCGGAAATAGAAAGAAAATATGAAAATTACAAATATAATAATGTCCTAAAGTAAATCTACGTCGGAATCTGAGTCAAACTCGGGTGAAACACATTCGGGTGAAGTATCTTCGGGGGAGGGTAGTGAGATATGTTCGGGTGAAGCACCTTCGGACGAGGGTAGTGAGATATGTTCGGGTGAAGCACCTTCGGGCGAGGATAGTGAGATATGTTCGGGTAAAACACCTTCGGGCGAGGGTAGTGAGACATCCTCGGGTGAAGTACCTTCGGGTGAGGGTAGTGAGATATGTTCGGGTGAAGGTAGTGAGGTACCTTCGTCATGCTCCCCGGGTTGAGAAAAGCTTGACCTCAAGCTTGTATTTTCACCATAGTACTTGTGAAGATGACGAACATTAAATACATCCGAGATGTGCATATCCTCGGGCAACATGATTCTGTAGGCATTCTCCCCGAACTTTTCCAGGATTGGATAAGGTCCGAACTTGCGTCGTGTAAGTTTATTGTATTCACCTCGCGGATAGCGATTTTTGCTCAGATAGACCCACACAAGCTCTCCCACCTCGAATTGTGCTTGTCGGCGCCTTTTATCCTCGTAGACTTTATACTTTTCATAAGCTGCCTTTAAATTCTGGTGAACTTGAGCATGAATCTCTTGTAGATCTCGGACACGAGAAGTTGCATCACTCGGACCTTTGCTTGGAACGTCCACTGGTAACAGGTCGAGAGGACCTCGGGGAATGTATCCGTAGAGCACGTAGAAAGGAGCAAATTGCGACGAGCGGTTGACAGAGCAATTGTACTCGAACTCAATTTTTGGCAGGAGAGTATCCCAGGTTCCAAATGAGGTCACTTGATCTCGCAACATATTCGCGAGACTCCTTTTCACCGCTTCAGTCTGTCCGTCTGTGGATGGCATGTGGTGCTAAACTTCAGCTCGGTTCCAAGACGAGACCATACTTCCTTCCAAAATATACTCATGAACTTCACATCTCGGTCAGAAACTATGGAGCTCGGTAGTCCATGATGGCGTAGGACTTCGACGAAGAACAGTTCGGCAATTTTTCGCGCATCAATTGTTGTTTTGCAAGCCGCGAAGATGGCCATCTTGCTGAACCGATCTACAACCACAAAGATGCTGTCATTTTTCTTTTTGGTTGTTAGTAAACCCACAACAAAGTCCATCGATATGTCTTTCCAAGGTGCTGTTGGAATAGGCAGAGGTGTGTATAGGCCTTGGTTGGTGTCGGTTCCCTTAGCAGCTTGGCACACTTGGCAGCGCTTCACAAATAGTTTGATGTCTTTTGACATGTTCGGCCAGAAGAACCTCTCTCGAATCAAGCGAAATGTTTTCTCAGCTCCAAAATGTCCTTGCTTGTGCAACTCTTGAACTATGAAAAATCGGAGTGAGGTGTTCGGAATACACAGCGAGTTTCCAAAGAAGAGGTACCCATTGTGAATAAGATAATCATGTCGGGTCTTCAACTCCACTGCTTCAACTATGGGTCCGAACTCAGCATCTTCTCTAATCTCGCGAGGTAGCTCTTCGAACCCGAGAACCACATTCTTCATTGCCGACATCAAATTGACACGGCGACTTAAGGCATCAGCCGCCTTGTTGCTCACACCAGATTTATGCACGATGGTGAAGGTGTATTCTTGTAACATAATAAACCACTTGGCATGACGAGAGCTTAGTTTGTTTTGATCTTGTAAGAACTTCAGGGCTTGATGGTCAGTGTAGAGGAGAAATTCCTTGGGGAGGAGGTAATGTCGCCAGTGTTGGAGGGCCCGAACAATGACATAGAGCTCAACATCGTAGACCGAGTAATTCACTCGCGGCCCACCAATCTTCTCACTGAAGTAAGCAATTGGCCTCTTCTCCTGAGATAAGACAACTCCAATGCCAGTGAATGAGGCATCACACTCAACTTCGAACACTTTATCAAAGTTCGGCAAAGATAGCACAGGAGCGTTAGTGAGCACACTTTTGAGCTGTTCAAATGCTTTCTGAGCCTTTTCGTTCCAAGCGAAGTCTTTCGCTTTGAGTAAGTCAGTGATTGGTGAGGTGATTGAGCTGAAACCTTTAATGAACCTCCGGTAGAAACCAGCGAAACCAAGAGATGAGCGAACCTCCCCTATGGTAGTTGGGCTTGGCCAGTTGCGGATGGCTTCTACCTTGCTATCATCTGGACTCATTCCTTTGCCCGAGATGATAAAACCTAAGAAGGTGAGGCTCGGAACCATCCACGAACACTTCGCTGGATTGGCGAATAGTTGGTTCGCTCGAAGTGTCTCAAGCACTTCGCGTAGGTGGTGCAAGTGCTCGGTCTTGTTTCGGCTGTAGATAAGGATATCATCGAAGTATACCACCACAAATTTGTTGAGTAAGGGGCGGAGTACTTGATTCATCACTCTCATGAAAGTGCTTGGAGCATTTGACAAGCCAAAGGGCATGACAACCCACTCGAATAGTCCGTCCTTAGTCTTGAAGGCTGTCTTCCATTCGTCTCCAGGTTTGATACGAATTTGGTGGTACCCGCTCTTCAAATCGACCTTTGAGAAGACCGTAGCTCCTCTTAGTTGATCGAGCATGTCCTCGAGTCTTGGAATGGGAAATCGGTACTTGATTGTGATTCGGTTGATGGTTCGACTATCCACACACATTCGGAACGTGCCATCTTTTTTCGAAACGAGTAGCGCTGGAACAACACACGAGCTTATGCTCTCTCGCACAAAACCCTTGTGAAGCAATTCTTGCACTTGTCGACGTAGCTCTTCGTGTTGATCTGGGGACATTCGATAATGAGCTCTGTTAGGAAGACTCGACCCTGGCACCAAGTCGATTTGGTGTTGTATGTCCCGGAGAGGTGGGAGTCCATCTGGAAGCTCTCCCAGAACATCTCTGTATGTGGCTAGGATTGGCTCAACCAATCCTCGTGGCATTTTGCTAGGCTAGTGTTCTGTGAATGAGGTCGAGGCCACGATCCAACACATTCTCTCAGTTTCAAGTTCGGTCTCAAACTCATCTGTGGGCACACAAAATATCGTTTTTCCTGTGTTAGAGAAATCTTTTTGCAGAGATAAAATGTGTACCTTCTTGTCTCCCAACTGGACTGAGTAAAGATGCTTGCGACCATCATACACAGCATGATTTTCAAATTGCCACGGTCGCCCAAGGATGAGGTGCGATGCATCCATCGGAACGACATCTGCTCGAACAGTGGTGGAGTAGTTCGGGCCGATTGAAAACTCGACTTGACATCGTCTGTTAACCATAATCTCAGCGTCCTTGTTAACCCATCCGAGCTTATAGGGGTGAGGGTGTGGTGTAGTCGCGAGGTTCAACTTCTTCACAGCTTCTTTGGAGATTATGTTCTCCCAACTTCCAGAGTCAATGATTATGTTGCACTTCTTTTCTTGGATAGAGCACTGAGTTTTGAAAAATGTCGTGCCTTTTCCAATTCTCCTTGGTGGGTGGTGCAAGACATAACCGTCTGGCAACTAGGCTCTCTCCTCCGACATCCTCGGGACTAGCCTCGTAGACTTCTTCATCAGCTGCAACATATCCCTCTTCATCCTCGAAATAATCATCTTGATCAGCAGCGTACTGAACTCGAGATTTAGGACACTCATTGGCATAGTGTCCAAGATAGTGACACCTATGACAACGAATGTTCGCTTTACGATTGTCTGCGGGGATGTTCGAATTTGACAAGGGAGGTGTGTTGCGGGACGGATAAGTGCTCGGATTTTCTGACGGAATGACAGTTCTTGTCGCCTCGGATTGAGTTCGACCTGCGGTTGGTACATGTCTCGGAGGCAAGCTACGACTTCGAGCTTGTTGTTGCTCTACTGCCTTCGCCTTGGATTGGGCCTCGGAGACATTGTTGAAGGTCTGCACAGCAAGCACATCTTGAATCGAGCCGCGAAGTCCATGCAGGAATCGAGCAACTCGTTGATCTTCGGTCTCATTCAGCTGGTTACGAGCTTCCAGCTGATAGAACTCGAGGGTATATTCATCAACACTCCTCGGTCCCTGCCTGAGTGACTGAAACTGCCTGAACAGTGTCTGTCGATAGTTGAGAGATAGGAATTCTCGGTTCATCTCGCGTTTGAGTGCGTCCCAGTCATTTAGAGGTGGAAGGTTATCAAGCTAACGACGATATTTAAAGTTTTGCCACCAGGCGGCTGCTCGATCTCGAAATCGGATAGTAACTAAGGGCACACGCTTCTCAGGGGGAACTTCTTTCAACTCAAAGACCTCTTCTACCGTGTGCGTCCAGTCTAGGAACTCCTCGGGTTTGAGACTACCAGTAAAGTCAGGAATCTCAATTCGGAGACCTCCTTCCCAGTTACGATCATGGGTGTTGTTTCGGTCTCGGTTTTCATGATTGTTGGGGTTGGGATAGGGGTTGCGACCCCCACCTCTTTCGTCATTAAGGTTTAATCGTCCCATGAGTGTTGTAATCAGTTCTGTATGGCGCGCGGCGACGTTATCATCCATACGCTGAAGTATGGTTTCTTGACTCTTCTGCATTCGTTGGAGAAGAGCGATGATGTTAGGATCGGCCATGGATTCCGGCGAAAAGATGGAAAGTGAGGATGGTTGGAGTGATTAGATCTCAGTGATCAGCGACGGCGGCGGATGTTGGGGATACAGCTTCACGCAAGCGCGAAGGTGGATTGTCGGAACCTGTTCTCTGATACCACTTGACGACGACGCTCGTCCCAAATCACCGGTCCGCCAGTGGAGGCCGGCGATAAATGGTTTAGTGGAATTAGAAAACACAAAGAAATGCTAAATAGCAAAGAGGAACTCAAAGAGCCCAAAGGAAATTTCATTAATTAATCAACTAAACTATTTACAATGACAAGCACCCCTTTATATAGGGAGGCGGTGCCTTGGGACCCAATCTAATACATTTCAGAAATAGTAACCTAAAAAGGAAATTTGCGGAAATAGAAAGAAAATATGAAAATTACAAATATAATAATGTCCTAAAGTAAATCTACGTCGGAATCTGAGTCAAACTCGGGTGAAACACATTCGGGTGAAGTATCTTCGGGGGAGGGTAGTGAGATATGTTCGGGTGAAGCACCTTCGGGCGAGGGTAGTGAGATATGTTCGGGTGAAGCACCTTCGGGCGAGGATAGTAAGATATGTTCGGGTAAAACACCTTCAGGCGAGGGTAGTGAGACATCCTCGGATGAAGTACTTTCGGGTGAGAGTAGTGAGATATGTTCGGGTGAAGGTAGTGAGGTACCTTCGTCAATTTCCAAGTAAAATATTTCACGGGCATTTTGCTTCTCCAGTAGTACGGCTCTGAAATTTAATGCATCCCTCTCTTTCAGGTTGCATCTATGAAAGATCATAAATGATACATCATTAACATATTCACCTAAAAATATCTGCACGCATCCATAATAATTAAGGAGTTCAATTGATTATCTGCATCCAAGTTTTTATGTTCCGCAAGAACTCGAGCAATTCGGACCTAAATTTAGAGCTCATTTCGAACTGAAAACTGTTGTAAAAAAAAAAAAGGTTATGTTTTACAATATTAAGGGGCATAAATAAAAATGACGATTGAGTGCTTAAAATTTCGACATTATAAAATGATTGATTACTTAGTAGTATGCTATTAACAAAATATGATTATCAGTCTCTGAATTAAAGGCCACAGAACCTTTACGCAAAAATAATAATACAGATTTTTGAGAAAATAAAGAGGGAGATCATGTGCAATGTGCAACCGTACTGAACAGTATTGACACTTAACCATACTTTTACAAACGAAATAAGAATGGAGTGAACTAAAACTCTTGGGAAGCTAAGGAATTATTTAAAACTTTTTAGTTATTTCAAAATTTCAATGTATTATCCCCCCCCCCCCCCGCCCAAAAAAAAAAAAAATCATTGAGTCGACCAACTATTCGTGACAGTTTTTAGACACACTTCCAGTCTCTTTCAAATAATAATTTCGGGTGTGGTAACATAAAATTCTATGAAAAACTTTCAAATTTTGAGTATCTTCAAATTTAGAACGCATTATGGTCAAAACTTACGTCCAAATTGTCGATGTATCCTTTACCAAACTGTTCATGAGATAATCCCTTCAAAGTATAAAGATATACATTCTGATGTTCAATTTTTTTTTCCTCGTCCAGAAAGACCACCGCCTAACTCTAAAACACTGTTGTGCTCTTTAGGCCCTGATCAAAATGTGTTTTTCACGGGATTTCAATTCAATTCAATTGATTTCATTGGATTTCGTTTGATCTAATTATATGAAAATTCCAATCAAATAACACCAAATCCGTTCATTTTGATCAAGAATTTTCCAACGAAATGAAATGAAATGAAATCCCATGCTAAAAAATGAGATTTTGATCAGGACCTTAATCTCACAAATTTTTTTAAATTTTCTTATTTATCAAAAAAAAAAATTAATACAACAAAATATCCAAAAATACCATAAAATTTCACTCTGCTAGGAACCGTGTCATTTACTAGAGAAACCTCCACCTTTTGTTTACTAGCAAAAGACGCCTCAAATACGTGGACGAATCAAGAAACAAAAAAAAAAAGTGTTACACAATTAAAATATCTGGTTGAATCTTCCGATGTTACAGATAGATATTTTTTTATAAAGTTAAATTGTTTAAACACCACATGACTCTTTTTGACAAAAAAGTCTGACTTTTTATTTGAAATCAATATCTAGTTCACACATCATATTAAATCATACAAATTAATGACCCATAATTGATATAACAATTATTTTCAACCCATCTAGTAAAATTGTTTCAACTTTTTATGGCGAATTCCCCATCACATGAATTCTACAAACTACCTATTCTACAAATGCGCATATCCTTTCTATACACATTCTACCGAAATTGCCGCAAAAGTCTTACTAAGTAGTAAAAAAGCTAAAATGTCATTTTGCCATAAATTTTAATGTCGCCAGAAAATCACTTACTGTCACTATTAGCTCCAGTAATCAAAACAAAGTAAACAAATCATAAACGTTTGCAAAAATATAGTCCTCTGTATCCTCGACATTTCATATATCATTTCACGACAAAATCTCAGAAAATCCCCACCAAATACTGAAAGCGTACCAAGAGGTTAAATTAATTTGTGGAAACCTTCCAAGTCGTTCGATAAGACGATAACGGTTGGTGTAGGAGCACTTGTCGAGTGCCAAACGTGTAAGCTCTTATCACAAAAATACCATTCACAACGGAAGTTGCCTAGCACATTTCTAAAGGTCACATTCGTAATGTGGATTTCCCAACACACTTTTAATGATTTAAATTGTAATAGGAGTTTAAACTAACAAGCTTTAATTAGATTTAATGATAGTCTGAGTTGCCTCAACGCCTTTCAAATGACCTTATTGACAATAATAGCTTCGCTAATACCTTTTTCCTTTTCCCCTCTTTTTTAATGAAATAGTCCCTTTGAAAAACAATCGAGAGAAAAATGAGGACTAATTATGCATTATATGTATATTCAAACAATTTCATGAACATGCAACAAACAAGTTAGCAAGGTTACAAGAGACGTGGTACATGAGAACTAACTCTTGACTTAATGGAAAAGAAAAAAAAAAATACACTTACAGTGGAGGTTATCCAACTGGAGTTTGGAGTTTCTTTGTGATATTTATTTTGAAATAAGTTTCATAAGAAAAAAAAAAGAGACGTGCCACATGCACCAAGTTCAAAACAAAATTTATATCTATATAATCCCATCAAATAGAAACCAACCAATTTAAATCGAAATTTGTTTCTAAAATTTACGGGGAGCGCTTCCTCCTCTGGATGGCACAAGAATCTAGAATGGATTGTAAAAAGCAATTTTCAATTAACACTAATCAAGCGAACACAAATAGAAAAACTGGGGGGGGGGGGGCGTTTGAATCATACAAGAATAAAATTTGGATTAGTTATTCAGAGTAAAAAAAATACTATTTTTAAACAATCAAGAATAAGTTTTTTTTTTAATCTAGAGTGTTATTTTTTAAATAGTCCAACGTTCGGATTAAATTTTTGTTTCTAGGATGTTTGGATCATCCTTTTAATCCTGATTAAAAAGTGATTCCAACATCTTCTTAACCCATATTAAGACGGTGATCCAAACATCTTAAGAATAAAAAAATTTAATCTGAATGTTAGACCACTTAAATATTACAATTTGTATCTCAAAAAAAATATTCTTGATTGTATAGGAATAATATTGTTAAATCCGAATAACTAATTCTAATTTTATTCTTAAATGAAACTGTCTTTCCTGTTTTCTTGCTCACGGGATAAATGAAAAGAAATGGCAATCGCAACGCAACAAACAAGGAACAGCAAATTGACATAAAAATGACATTTTGTCTGTCTCATATACCGACTCAGCTAAAATTACTGTAAGCTTGATTCATGTCAAGAAAATTCAACTCCCAAATCCCAGTCACGTTAAGAAACCTGGCAATATATATGACCATTTTGCAGAACATTTTACATTAATCTAATCTAATTAACCTCACAATGCCTTCGACAGGTTGCTTGCCACAACTGGTGTTGAAAATGTTGATTGCGGTGTGGATACAAATGGTCGGCCGTTAAGATAAAGCTAATAAGAAACCAATAAAAAGTGGTGAAATGATGCAAGATATGTTGGACTGCACTGTTGGTTCCGTGCTCTATGTGACGAAAACAAGATGGTAATAATAGGATTGCTCATGAAAGCATATCTATCTGGCATGATTTGAAATGGATGCCCTTGTCAGCAGATTCTGTCCTTGTAAATCTTTTCGAACTCTGGCGTCAGTTTACAGTCCCACCAGGTTTCCACTTTTTCCGCCAACACAACTTGATGGATTCTGCGAATCCTATGGAAACTGAGATCATCGAAACCCAACAAGGGAGTTTTTATGGGAAAATCAGAAGTGAATGTCTTACGGAAGACCATCATACACTAAAATCTATAAAGAAAAACAAAAACACTTGCAGTACAACTAACTTGTTTTCCTAATCACCCCCCCCCCCCCCCCCAACACACACCCGATTCGGTTGGAACAAAGAACAAGATTTATTGTTAGATAAATAGCTTATTTTAAAACAAGTTAAAAATGGAACAACTGTTCGAACAAGATATTCTTTTTCTTCACTCATCCAAACACATCTAGTTTAGGATACAAACACAGAAGAGAGTCGCCTGAAAATCGAAAAATATTCCTACTTCTAAATTTTTTAATTATTTTTTTTAGATGTTACTTCTAAATTTTGTCGTTGCCAGGAATATGCACCTAAGTTAGGCTTTAAACTGTTTTACTCGAAAAAATGATAATGCTTCTTAAAAACACTAAAAAAGACACGGAGAGGTTGAGCATTGCAATGTATAGAAAGTAAAGATTGTGGTAATATTATATAGTTCATGATATATTAAGCCCATGAAGCCATAACCCTTTTAACCAGCGTTGCAAAAAAAAAAAAAAAAAAAAAAAAAAAAAAACGATATATGATTGATATTGTTTCAAGCCCACCAAGTGAATAATTGTTATAGGACCGATTAATATAATATATACGAAAAAAATATACGACTGTTCATATTAACATATATACAAACATTCACAATTCAAATAAAATAAATATTTACCTACCAGAATACAGAATCTATACCATATTTTATCTGAACAAGAATAAAAACAAAGTAATATATATAAATTAATGATATTTTTCGGGTCTTTAGAATATCATTACTTATTCTCTCTAACTAGCAAAGATTTTGAAATCCATTGTCTGGATAGATAAAACAAAAACTAATAAAATTATCAATTTGCCGACCAACTAATCAGATCCAACAGCCATTTAATCGTTCAGTGATTATTCGATAGCTGATAAATCGTTCAAGACAAAATGCATACCAAATAGATTATACACGGCTGAGTTGACCACCACCAATGACTGGGCAGTCTTGGTGGCTGTTCTCTCCAACACTGCTTACACTAGCTTTTCCATGTCAATAGTGTTAATGACAAAAACATGAACTGGGTGCATATACATGCGAAAACACCAACCTCATGTCTAATCTTGCATAAAACAATGCCTGAACGCCATGAAGCTACTAAATAAACAGTTTTCCAGTAATAGATATGTCTAACAACTGAAGTTTGTTTCCTCGAGTGGCAATGAAAATAAAAAACATGAGAAAAGGTATCTTGCTTACCTATGTGCGCCCAGCCAACTCAAGATACAGAAAATTTTTGTAATACAATTACAATAAGTCTTCTTCAAACACATGATGAAAAATGTTCAGGCAGACGTTTGGGTCTTCCACTTCCACAATCCCTATTATAGGAATCTGCAGTTCTGCACCAAAATATTAAAAAAGGAATAAATTACTTATCTCAATAAGAAATCATCCTAAATACTCTTACCAAAGTTGTCTGGGAAAATAACTTTTGAGTTATATTTAGAATCCCCACACTTAATAAGAAATGTTTCAATCAAATTAAAGTGTCAACAGACTTGTATATAAATTAACCAATACTATCGTACGATGCACAGACTATAACAACTGTAATAGAAGTCCAGCAAGTTTCAGCTTGAAGTGTTTCCACATTATAGACAATTATACAAACATTATCCATTATATTCATTCAATACAATATATGCTTATGAATAATCTTTGCAATCATCCTTGCTCAATATCAAAACAAATTATATACACACTGGTAAGCATTTTATTTTACCCTCATCATAACAATGATTTACACACTGGTAAGCATTTTATTTTACCCTCATCATAACAATGATTCAGTCTGTGTCATCACCCTATCATTTGATACACAGTCTATAACCACTGTAATAAAAGGCCAGCAAATTTCAGCTTCTAGTGTTTCCACGATATAGACAATCATACGAACATATGAACTAAAATCAACCATTCGGAAGGTATCCATTATATTCAATACAATTTATGCTTATGGATGTCTTTGCAATGATCCTTGTTCCATACAAATAGAGTGTATCCTGTACCCTCATCATAACATGATTCAGTCTGTGGAATTACCATATCAGGTTCCATGACCTCAGGAGTTCCTCTCCTTGGGTTTCTTTGGAAAGAAATCCCGGAGGCACAAGTGGGCTCCAGATTTTTTTTATTTTTTATTTATTTTTAACACTATCTGAACAGAATGTTTAACTTGGCTCTTTTCCTAAGTTTGAGGCCAAATCTGATCCAAATGGTTATCAAGGACCAATTTGGTCTTCTCATAGAGTCTGGAGGGATATTTCCATTACAACAGAGCAGCACCAGGATCGTGCAGCCATTCTAAATATTACCATAACCTTTATAGCACGTACATAATAACAATATCAATATCCAACAAGACACTGAACATAATAACATAACATAAAAATTAACGCATACAGATTGTGCTATAACAGAAAAGAACTAAAAACCATCAATATTAAGTATTAACAAACATAACCTGGCACCAACAACACCTGACACGAACAACAAAGCCAAGGTGTACAATACCATAAAACCCCGTAAGTGAAACATATCTTAAAGCAATCTAAATGAGCCCATTCACCATTACGCTCCACCTGGCTGCAAGTTCAAACATCAGCTCCATCCGTCTGGGTCCCAAAAGGATCATGCCCGGTACCAGTATCTTGCCCAATATGCCTCTGTACCAGCCTCTGCAAATCAGCCATGACCTTGTGCTCTCTCTTTGACTTCTCTTCATAATTGAACATAGCCAGAGCCCTCTTGTCCTCAGCACTATACACCTGGTTTTCTTTTCTAATACGAATTGCATTCATTCTTTGATGCCGACTCCCACTCATAACATACCCCAAGCCCTCAAACTTTTGAATTTCATCAGCCGAAAGACCGACTTCTCCTCTTCGAGGGATACGCTTACCCTGTTGTACATACTGTGCAATGGCATCACCCTCTCCAGGCCTGAGGGCTCCACCATAGCTGATGTGCCCCTCGGCACGTGGCAAAGGTGTTGGACCCACCATGGGCTCATTGTCTAAGACAGGCTTCTTTTGGGCCTCAATTAATTACTTGAATTTCAGCGCCTCTGGATCAACAGCTTCAGGCTTCTTCAATTCTCCTTTCATCGTGTCCGGCTCTGACTCAGATTTGTCAGATTTTGTATCCTTTTTCTTATGTTTGGTTGTTATTCCTTTCTTATCCAAGCTCCTACTTCTCTTATTTCTGGGGCCAGAATCCTCAGATTGATCCGACTCACCAGATTCATACTCACTATCCTCATCCGAACTAGCTACTTTTCTACTCTTATTACTCCTTTTCCGGCTACTTCTTGACTTCCTGTGGCTGCTGCCCCGTCTAGACCTTGCACTCTTTCGCTTACTCTTCGCATCCTCCTCAGAACTCTGATCCGATTCTTCACTAGAATCTTCATCCGACAAACTCTCCGATGCATCCTCGCTCGAATCAGAATATCTCTTCCTTCTCCTACTCCTCTCTCTGTTACTCCGTTTCCTTCTCCTATCCTTCATGGACTCATCCGACTCGGACTCCGAACCTTCCGATTCAGACTTGGCTTTCCTAGGCACCTTCTCTTTTTCCAATACATCAGAAAGCCCATTCTCCTCATCATACTGCTCCGACCCATCCCTCTCACCTCGGGGCGGGCTGGGAGTAACATTCCAAATACAATTCCTGAGCTGCTTGCGCAATTTCTGTCGCTTGACCCTCCGATACTCGAAATAAGTCAGCCCCTTCAACTCGTCATCTTCTTCAGACCCCGACCCGTTCCTATCGACCCGCTCGAGCTCACGAAACGGCTGCTTGGCATCGCGAGAGGAGCGGTCGTGGTAGGGCGACCAGTTTCGGCGCGAGTCGCGGTAGTAGGGACTCCCCGCGCGGCGATGGCGAGGGGACGGGCTGTCGGATCTACGGTTCCAGCGAGGGGAAGGGGAGAGTGATCTGGGGTCGCGGCGAGGCGAGCGTGAAACCCGAGATCGGGGTTTTGAAACCTCGACGACAGAGGAGAGTCTCTTGGTGTGCCTCCGCGCGTCGTCTCGGTCTCGGTCTCGAACCATTTGCGCAAACAGAGGAGCAGGATGTGCGGATTGGGGGAAAAGAATAGCAATCTAATCTAATCTAATCTAATCTAAGGTATTAAAAACCGTGGCCGATATTTAAACTTAGAAATATCGGTCAAAAATAGAGTTAATTTTTTTTAAACTGTTATTTATATAAATTAAAAATAGTTTGAAAGTTAAATATATTTGAAAATCTAAAGTAGATATATTTGAAAGTATAAAGTAGTTCATGTCTAATCTATAGGAAAAAAAATTTATCCACTCATACGATATGCAATCTGAGCCCTCCAATTTTCGTTCGATCAATCTAAATATATTCTAGAAGTTTACCCTTCTTAATTAAAAGTCATGATTGCATTGGCTTTTAATTAAAAATAATTGTACCAATCATCTAAGATAGTTTTTTATATATAAAGTAAATATAAAATAGATATATTGGAAACATATATTTCTTTATATATTGATAGATTTAGCCATCAAAATTTATCAAATGCGGCGAAGCCGCCTACCCCTCATCCAGTGACCAATCTAAACGGAAGAGAATGCATGAACAGGTGTATGAATATCAATAATAACTGTATAGACGGAGACGGTGCCGATAATTCACGGAGAAAAAGATAAGGAGCACGGTTCTTAGCACGTTAATTTATTGAAGCACCGCCCTCCTCTCCGCCTAAATCGGACCGCACATATCGTCAGCGGACGCTCCCGATAATTCCTTCTGAAATTCACAAAACTTACTGTTCCTAAGGCCGAATTGAGGTGATCAAGGATTATATATATACTAAATCTAACCTTAATCAATATGCTACGAGTTAAGATTGAAAAAAAATAATAAAACAAAATATTATTCATTCCTGATATATAGGTTTTTTTTAACAATATAAAGTCGAGGAGGAGTATTTGCGTGCGCCCGGCGTACATTTCTCTACGACGGTTTGTTGTTCGTAAACACGTTGTATTGACATGTTATTAACACGACATGCACACTTGACTTGCGCGTGTGGACGTGTCGTGTCAAGAATTTTGTTAAATTGACATGTTTTCACACGCACGCAGCACGGCACACAACATGTCTAACACAAATTAAAATTATAATATGTTTATTAATTACATTTAGACCAATCATAATCTTCCAAGACTAGAATGATAATAGATGGTAAAAATACAATGAATCATAGAAAATCGCAAGTAAAAAAATATAGATAACTCATTTCATATTGGCTCTAAAGAACGAAGATCGTCTGATTAAAACATATAGTAAAAATACAATGAATCATAGAAAATCGCAAGTAAAAAAAATATAGATAACTCATTTCATATTGGCTCTAAAGAACGAAGATCGTTTGATTAAAACCAACTTATATGCTATATCACATATAGAAAAGCACAGTCCGAGGGCACTAAATCCAACCAATGATGGAGCGTTATGTGATACCATGTAATTAGTCAGATTTAAAAAAAAAACATTTTGACAAAACTCGTTATTGGCGTAGATAAGTTAATAAAACGTCAAGTGCCTTGGACGTGAGCTGTGGAATAACAAAATTAATGGCCGTTCAATTATATCCAATAGTTATCATAATTTTTTCTATTTATTCGTAACAAAAAATAATAAAAGAGATTAATTTATCAACATGAATTTTTTTTTCTCAATCAGGTAATATACTACTACATCAACATTTTCATATTTTTTTCTTTTTTCAAATATGTTTCAAATATTTTTTGAGTATATTTAAACAAACGAAAAAAAATCTATCCTCAAATATCTAATATGACGTGCCAAACAGGACATGTCAAGACTTATTAGAGGTCTTATGTCATAACGCATGTTATGTCTATCTATTTCTTCACTCATCACGAAATCCAACATGCACATATTTAACATTAAGCGATACAAAATTCAACAATCACATATTTAACACGCTCTTATTTAATACGACACGACACGACACAATACGACATGATATGACATGACACTTTTACAATATATTACATGGGCAAAAGAGTTAAACAAGATCGTACTCTGCACTAAATAATGGTCTAGAACCAACTGATGAGTTTTTTTTTTTTTTGAAAATGAACTGATGAGTGATCGATCGGAGAAAGAGACCGACGTGGTTTCATCAAGGCTGTGCAGAGATTGAGGCCTTTGAAAGGGCTCTAGCCATGTCTTTTAGTGGGCTTTTTTCTCTGTGCTGGCCCTACAATTATAAGTTGTAAAAGTTGGATGAAGAAAATGGATAATTGGGTTTTGAATCTATTGATCAATTTTTTAGCTATTTACAGCGTACTGGAATTTAATAGGCCCAACCCATAGATCGATAAATGTTCGTCTGTGGGCCAGTCGAAAAACTTTGGTTTTTAAGCTAACCTGCTGAGACCTGAGCATCTGAGTATGTATAACCCCAGCAAATCCTGAAAAAAAATGTATAACCCCATTTTTTAAAAAATAAAAGCGTCTCCAGTAGGGATCCTCCACCTTCATTAAGCCGAAAAAATGTATAACCATATGCACATCATGATTTTTTTAAAAGAAATTTCAGATATTATCATTTATATTTTTTGTTTTTTATTTTATTTGTTTTATCACAATCGAATGATTTATGTTTTATATTTTTAACTAAAAAAACATGTGTTTGATAAGTCTAAAGGTGTAATGTGACCTTGAACAATACATCTGATGTAATACAACTCTTGAAGCAAATTTTTCTAAATAAATATATATATATTTTTGTGAACCAAAGAATGGACATTCAAGTAAATGCTAGTAAATATCATAACGAAGTGATATGCAACCAACTGATGCATATGAAATTTACATATGATATTATATATATATGTGGATAGTTCTTTTAACAATTTTTGGTACCGAATTGTGCAATTTTTCATGGAGCTATCAGGTAGGCTTCTTAAAATATTTTTCATTTTAGTACTGTAAAATTATTCTAAACGTTGATCTAGAGGCACCAAAAATATATTTATAATTTTGTAAAATTATATCAAAATGATATATATAAGTTTCTGTTGGTATACTCTTTTGCACACGTATCCAAACGGAGCTTTAAAGAAGATTCATTCTTCTCAATATTCGAATTTTACAATGTTAATATATTTAAAATAAATGTCATGATTTATTACAATAAAGATTATCCATAGCATGAACATGTACTTGCATTATCTAGTAGTGTAGAAAGATTTGAACAAGAGAAAACCATGTCGTTCGGAATTTAGATTATTAAATCATCACGCGTTCGCAAAAAATATGTCAAAATACGTTTACTAGCTGATTAAATTATACAGTTGGAAGGTATGTTAAAATATTAAATGCAAGCCAGATTGGAGGCATTTAAAATTCAACTCGGCCCAAGTATGGACCTGTGTTATGGGCAATATATATTTCAAATTGGAGCGTGAACTTCTGAAACCTTATATTCTTTCTGTGGTATTTATTATTTGTCGCGCACTTGCACCACGTGTGAAGGTGGCACAGATGAGACCAAATCTACCATGCACTGAGTAGCGCATGGTGTCCGGATCTTGGAGAAAAGTACTGTTGCTTGGACAAAAAAGATATATATAAAAAGAGATACTATAAACTAATATATAAGATTAATTAAAGCTTCTCTGAGAAACAGATTGAATAAAATTCAAAGGAAAGAACAGGAACATACCTATGCCAACCATTCCTTATCAAGTCTGCTCATTCTCCAATCTCCATGACTGCAGGCTATCTTTAGTTGCCAGCTTTTATCATAGTACATGCTGAAACTAGCTAGCACGAGTTGATCTCACTAACTATAAGTTGTGTTTTAAATACTATACATTCACTCAAGTTGCAAGTTGGCACAATCGGTGCATTAATGGTTCACAAAATTTAATTGCAATCTAGTAATATACAGAACTCCTTGTTAGAGATATTTTATTGTTCATGGCTTCATGCATGCCAATTATGTTCTTCTAACTCTTTCCTTTTTCTTTATAGCTCTATCCATTTCTTTCGATCTTTTGAATTTTTGTAATCATATATATTTCCGCCTTTGATTCATAACTTAAGCCCATCTTTACAACCATCAGCTGATTTAAACCAGACAATAACTAAACTGTTACAATGTGTTCAATCAAATTAAGGAATGAACTTAAATTAGCTAGCCCATAATGGAAATTTGATGTTTTCCAGGCTCAAGGCATAGGTAACTTGTGGTTTGTTAAATAAACGACACACACACACCAGTTGGTGAACCAACTGGTAATTAGGAAGAACAAAGCAGATTTAGAGGCTACCGGCCCATGTGGTACAGACCAGTAGACCTTTGGGACCGGTGCTTCTCACAAACTGAACTTGAAACCAGAGGGAACATGCACACTCTTTTCAAAAAAAAAAATTAAATTACTGAGAGTTTTTATTGACATAAACACAACTGTGTTCATTGCATTGAACTTAGCATTTTGTTTGGAGCTTGGTTGGTGGGACCCAAATGCGACCCCACCAATGATAAAAGGAGCTGCGGCGAGACACTAAATTGAAGCAATATATAATTTATGTGGTGGGGATTTGGAAAAAAAAATGGGTACAAGACATGGGCAGAGATAGGAGATGAGGTTAGTTGAGGAGCTTGGGCCGACACCAATAATTCTTTTCTTCATTTTTTCCTGTTAGTAATTTGGCACTATTTTTCCTTTTGTCTTTTTTTTTTCTGTTAGACCAGCAGTAATGTACGTATGTCCGTCGCCTAATATATATATATATAGGATTGCTAAAATGCTATGCATAGCACGAATGCATTCGTGCTACGAATTCGTTTTTGTATTTCATGCTTCAAACAACCGATCCAAACCATTCATTATCTTCTACGTATTGAAATCTTATTAGAAATCAAATTTTACATTTTTTTTTTTACTATTTTTCTCAGATTTTTGAAAATCATTGTTATTGAAGGGTCCAGAATTTATTAGATTAAGTATTTTAAAAAATCTGAGAAAAATAGTAAAAAAAATTAAAAAAATGTAAAATTTGGTTTCTAATTAGATTTCAATATGAAGAAGATAATGAATGGTTTGGATCGGTTGTTTGAAGCATGAAATGAAAAAACGAATCCGTAGTATGAAGGTTATCCGTGCTATGCATAGCATTTTAGCAATCCTCTATATATATATCCCCAAATTAATTATCATGAGTTGTCAGCCGTTAATGTATCTCGGACATTTAATTTTCCTTACTGAATGAGATTGAAAGAAGAGCAATGGTGGATGTAGTATTGTAGTAAGAGCGGAGCATGTTTGTAATTAAAAATCCATCATGAATGTCAACGGGTTTCACAATATGTCCATAATATTAGATTATGAACTTGGAATCTTTGGCTTATTTATTTCTTGTCAACTACTCATTCTTCTACGGGTTTATATTAAAGCATAGTCATATTTAGTGCTAATTTTCCTTACTAATATTGAATTGGTTGGTACAACCTGTTTTTTTATCATCTTATGAGACTGCAAGATTAATTCGCAACTTTCTTACGAACAACCCCTAGCAAAGAAATAAATGGATAAGCTAACATAGTAATCAGCAATAATTCGTTTCATTATATTTAGGGACTGATACGGAAACACTATGAAGTTCAATATTATTAGACGAGATGTATCACATGTATGTAGTTGATTTTGTTTATAGATGCATGTTTGACAATTTGAATTTATATAAAAAAAAGGATTACCAGTGTACAGACTTATATTTATCTGATTAATTGACAACTTAGTCATTTCATGTTAAAACTATTAATTTGTGCTAAACGAAAGTTTAGTGGTTAAGGAGTGCTTAATGCTATTAAAAGTTTGAAACATTTGCTAATTAATTAGTAAAAAGTGAATTTTAGACAACGATGCAATGAAATGAATTTTCCTCCATTATCGAAATGAGTGAATAAATTGAGTAAATAATGATGAATATATTAAGAGTAAAGTACTTTCGTGTGTTGTAAATCAGCAAAAAAATTGTTTTTAATGACAACAAATTGATACTAGCAGATACAAGAAAATTAATAAAGAATAAATCCATTATTGGTCTCCAAGGATCTGATCAATAGCTCAATGCTATGAAGCAAGCAAAGTACTGTAAAACACAAAACTGCAATAAGAGTACGATTACTTGATTGAATCTTTTTTTGAAGATATATGTTTGGAGAAGAGTTGAACCCTATCAGAAATTAAAGATGTCAAGGAGCATATATACTAGTTGGATATCGTTTTGTGAACAGACGCTATTGGATGTTCTGCGGCAAACTTAGATTTTCCATTAATTTTACATTATAGTTCGTATTAAAATTGGCTCTAGCGTCGTTCTAACAAATTCTTTCTCAATTCAAGCTTGATTTGAGTTCACTGATTGAAAATAGACGGTGTAGATTCATCTTAATCATCCTTAATAATTTCTGTATTTCTGGAGGGCGAAGCTGAACCCAAGACATGGAGTAATAGTAAGAGGTGAAAAATTAAAAGTGGTCCTATTTTGAAGAGACTTGCTTTCACTTTTAAACAGAGAAGTAGCTAGATTTGGAGGACCACAATTTGTTTACTTCTTGTGCATGCACATGGTTCCTGGCTGCATTGACGGTCACATGGATCCTCTGGATATGTACACAGCTACAGGATATGTTAAATTTCACTCCCATTTGATAGTTCTATGGGTATTGAACTTCTTGTTGTTGGTACTTTCATTGCAATTTGGTGTGTTTGTTTGATCGAGTTCTTGACATCTTTTAGTTATCTCCAGTTTCATACAAAAAATTAAAGTTGTAACCATCCTGTACTGTAGAGCCATCATCACCTGGAAGTTTAGAAAAGAGAATTGTCTTCTGACGCAAAAAGCAGCATCAGAAGGTGAAAATGACATCACAGATCCATACATACTTTCTTCATAATTTGCTCTCTTGGTTCTCTTTGTCTTTTCCCCATGGCATTGATCAGCTATAACGGTAACATCAATGCTTATTCTATATGGGTGCTATATTTAGTAAATTTCAAGCTATTATTCTCTGGTTAAAGTAGTCACTACAACTTTAGTTTTAAATAATTAAATCGAACAACAACGAGTGCTAACAATTTCCATTGTTTTGTTTGGATTTTTTGTTAATTATAAACATCCAAATTGAAAAGGTGAAGTCTTTATTCCGAAACAATTCATCGCTCATAGAGAATTATTATGTATATATTCCCAGTCTCATTTGTTAACAGGGCAGTGCTGATCCTGGTATCAATATCTGCTGCAAACATTTCATTAAAAGGTTTTATGTATAAGAAAATATGTTATCTGGTATATACTGGTTTCTCTATTATTTTTGATGCCCTACTTACGTTTTCTTTATTGTACTTTGTGGTTTATATTTGAAAATTAATGATTTCTATGAAGTTTCAAAAATTACGATTCTTTTTGTGTACATAAGCATCCAGCATTGGACACCCAAATACATGATCAGAAGATTCAGATCAGCTCAGTAAGGAGAAGTCTATATGTTAAAATTGAAGAAAGAAATGTGTGAGAACTGAGAACCAAACAATACCGATGAAGTATCCAAGATTAAAAATCATGAAGTCAAGTCTCTAGCAAAGATACATTTAAATTTGCATGCTATATATTAATAAGAGTATAAGACAAAAAAAAAATTGTTCACAGACGAATCGCATCTGCCATTTTAACAAAATATCTCGTATTTGTGGTACCATATTGTGTTGTGTCGGGCACTACTTGTACTTGTATCCGTGCTACAGAGATATACAGAGATATACTGATACTTGAATCTTGTGTAATACCTGAATCTTGTGTACTACTTCTAACCTAATTAATGCACAACGTTGGAATATGGCTTCTCCATCATTTGGTTATTTATATCAATTATAAGTTAGATCTGACCTAATTTACTTGAACAATTAATTCTTTCAGAAAATGTCAAAATTATGGACTTACATACAAAATATTGCGACGGAGTATTATTGGTCTGGTGGAGTGTAATGATATTGATAGCTAGATAGCACCATACTGATTACGTCAAGTACCAAATACTTAAAAATAGAAGTAAACAATAATGTTCTGGGATTCTGATATATAAGCAGACAAAACTGGTTGATAAATTCATGAGGAATCTCCTTAATTTCATGAGAAAAATTAAAACCACAACGGCAAAAATCTGAGAATCTTCTGTTGTAATTATAAACTAGTAACCATTGTTTCGTGGGATGTAATTATTTTACTGCTTGCTTAATGCAAAAGTTCAAGTAGCTAGCAGTGTGTGTGTATAAGGGGGCTGGGTCAAAGAGTGCAGAAGAAAAACAGTACTTCAACCGACCTATCCTACCCCCTCTTTAAACCACCCGTCCGATCACCAACTACCATAACAGTATTAACTACCAAGTTCCAATCTAACTATTTAACAATGTGGAGATCCTCTCCAATTAGAACTATAATTGCTTTCGCTTTCTTTTGGGTGCTGTATAAACAACATATAAACTATGATGCATTAAATTCCCATTGATAAGGGAGCTGTAAATCTTCAAATTATGTATTGGGTTGAGATTATTACATATACGAGTTTAGAATTTTTTTTCCACTTAATCACAATAGTATCCATGTATAAGAGTCCTCCGCAATGTCTGAATCTATCAAAAAGAAAAAAAAATATATGCCTTATGCCTTCTTCCTTTCTCAAGGAAAGGCTGCCTAGTTGGAAGTGCTAGATAGCCACTTAGCTCTGCTCTTTAAAACAACTTACGTTTGCTAAATGAAATTTGTTCCAAAGAATTTTTTACTACAGTAGATTGAGGCCAACTCATTTGTAATTCTGTGAAAAAGAAAGCATGCTGTGAGAAGATGATATTTATCTCTTTTTTTATAGTTTTCCTTCTTGGAACTGCACAGTGTTTCAGTCTACTATGATGTTTTCTTCTAGCAGCTGCCTGCATATATGTCGCCATGCTCATTTATTTAATATATAACGCTGGAGCGACCATTGGGAATTTCAGAATTTGCAATTTGGATTTCCAAGGTGTCTCCAGTTTGAACCTGGATGGAGAGCAGCCAAGTGATCGGTACAGTCCAAGGCAGTTAATCACATGGTCCTGTTGTTGGAATGCATAGCTGAAAGTGGTACTGTTGCAAGGAATTGGCCGGCTATGTTTGTACAATGACCGTTTACCACATGCATTCTTCTAAGCATGCATGAGACCAACCCCAATTAATGCTTATGTGGTTGATATAGTGGTCTTTGCTAATTTTGTTTCTTCGCATAATATTCTTCATTAATTGCATGCGGAAAGTTATATTTTGGATTAAGTTGATAAATTGTATTAATAATTAAAATTAATTTATACTTGTAAAATCAAACATGTAAAATGTGTCTCACTATACATATTTCATACAAGCACACAGTACTGACAAAAAATTATACAAATTTTAACATTCTGATAAAATTAATTGAGATTCTCAATGATGACCTTTGATAAAATAAAAAAACACTTAATTATGATATTTTAACAGAACTAACCTATCAGTCTAACAATAAAATATTTTTTCTATATATAAAAAAAATGTGTTCATTTGGTTTGAAAACTATTATCATTAATTAAACTAATAGGAACTTATATTTTTGTATATATACATTAGTAGAGAACAAAAAAAATGAAATTATCCGAAGTACCCAAACACAGTTTTGTTAACCTAGGAGATCCAAACACAATAAACTATGTATAAAAGGAGTACTTTAAAATGTAAAACTAGGGGAGGCAAGGGACCAAAACAAGCTCCAATGTACACAACAAAAAGGAAAGCAGAGTGTTGGAGATTCTGCCTGATCAATCCCAATGAAATTGAAATGACCCAACATGAGAGGGCAATAGATATATCTAATATCAATCTAAATTAATGCAACAGCCAAACATATATATTTTATAATATTTATAAATTATAATAACTCCTGAAACATAAAAATATAAAATGTTGATTACTTGAATATACATAATGTTGATTATAAAGAGGAAACGATCATCTGAATTAATTGTTGTTTGTGACACTGTACAAAATTAATCCTTAGATAAATATAGGCAAGTTACTCTGTATTTTCCGATATTTTTGCATGGACAATAAAAGGCAATCAACTATATAAATTAAATGTTTGTACAGCACGGAAATGTCACATGGGGTAGCATCAACTGTCGCGGTTTGACAAGGACCGTTACGGAATTAACTCAAAAGGCCACCGTATGCGAACATGAACGATTCATAAGAACATGATAGTGAAAATTAAGTTAATTTTGGCAAATGGAAGTAAGCATATTGAGTACACTTAATATTGTCAGCGAAATATGCCATGTATTGTTATACATGGAAATTATGAAAAAACATACTATTGACAGTTATAGATAAATTTGCTGATATTATTTTTGAAAATTAGCCATCATCTAATTGAAAAAGGGAAGTAATTCTAGAAATTTTACTACTATGTTGACTAGTCACATCAGGAAGAAACAACCAGAAGCACAATCTCTCTCACTATTATTGTCGGCATTTACTTACTAGGAGATTACTTGCCTCACAAAAAATAAACATCAACGGAGACTTGAAGAGGACTTGGAAAGACATACCTCGCACTTGGTATAGTACTAAGCAGACCAAGATACTTGGCCGGTGACTGATGCCACAATAACGCAGCCAGGTACGCTTTGCACTTTTGACTTTCATGCAATCTTGTTTTGTCTAAAGGTTTCATTTCTTAATAACCTTTAGCTGTAACTAGATATTCATATTCAACACCTTAGCTATTTATTAGTGATGTATATTTACTGCCATACCTAAGCTCCAGAGTACATTGTATTTTTTTCTGAATTGTTTATTATATCATCATCATTATTATTAATATTATTATTATTATTTAACTATTACTTCCATTATGACTATATATTAATATATAATTATTATTCTAACAACTTATTTGGGGAAAAAAAATGTCGCTATCTATTATTGTGCTTCTTCTCCATTGATCTAAAATTATGCTATCTGAATAAGAGACAAACAATCGACTGTGATTAATTTATTTCTGTTGGCTGGAGTGAAATCAATAGGAAGAAGAACATGTGATGTACTTTATTTCATTTAATTGCGAGGATCGAATAATAGATATATGTTTCAAATGTTGGTCTGTAACCCTAGCTAGATCCTACCGCTTCTACTGTGAAATTTGAAAGTTTAATTGTCAAAAGCAATCAGGGTGCGTTAGGATCTTCCAAGCATAAAATTATGATTAATCATTCGTAGTAAAATAGTATTATTTCTAAATGATCAAAAATATGTTTTTGGAGATTTAAAGCGTTATGTTTAAGTGGCTCAACATCTGTAATAATTTTTATTCCTAGTGTGTTTGGATCATCTTTTTAATTCGGATTAAAAAGTAGTTTCAATAAATTCTTAATCCACATTAAGAAGATGATCAAAACATAGTAGAAAAAAAAATTTTCCGTATGTTGAACTACTTGATAATAGCACTTTAAATCTTAAAAAATTTTATTCTTAATCGTTTAGAAATAAATTTTTTTTTGTACTTCTGAATAACTAATTTAAATTTAGTCTTAGGCGATCCAAAGGCACCCTTAGAGTTTAATGCTCGTATTTTAGTTGCTTAAAAATGTATGAATATTTAATTAGCATTTGTAGGTGGGACTGAATTATGAGCCAATTAGATTGTAGATACTAAAATAACACTCGAATAATTTAGAATTTGGAGAATTAGTCCCTATCTAGCTAGTTGTGAATATAAATATTCTCCCTAATGAATATTATCACACAAAATCCTTACATTTGATCTAATGGATAAGCGCAAAAAATACACTACGTCTTCAAATGGATATTGGAAACTTGGAGGTGTTTTAGCGCATATATTTCTATATATCATTTGGCCCTGGACCTTCAATTAATACAAAGAGTATCTGGTTTTCATTTACACATAACAATAAATACATTTTAATTAGTTTACTGTTTTTCTTGGTTCATGAAAATGCTGATACTACAACGTAAAAGTACTTGGTCAACAGTAAAAGAACCCTGAAATGATTCTTATTTCTGACAGGCATCTTGCATTAACCACTGACATTCCTACGATTCATCAAGTAAATCCAAGAAGTTTATTCCTTGGTAAACAGCAGTATTACGTCGCACGAGGAGCTCTGTCAAAGGGCATCGATGAAAGGATTCAGCTACGAGCCTACGAGAGATTAAAATATGAATTTTGAAAAAACCCTACATATTTATCCATAACTAAAAACCATGACAACCAAGTACAACAGGCTGAGCAAGAGGAAATATACTCCAAGCCTCACATAAATGCAACACGAAACAAACACCACAGTTCTCTACCTAAAATCTCAAACTAACGAAATTAAAGCAACATCAGAAACCCATATATCTGTGATCTGGCTTCTGGTAACACTGATATGCTGGTGCGTTATTGCCATACCCCATAGAACCAGATCCTGGGCTCTGACTCTGCGCCACCGCAACACGTTCGAGTGACTGAATTTGACTCTTCAGGAACTTGACATAATTTATTGCCTCATCCAACATAGAAGCGGTATCCATCTTTGTACCGCCTGGAACGAGCCGTTGCAGTATCCTTATCCTCTCGCTTATCTTCTCTCTCCTAAGCCGTGCAGCTACACTCTGTGGATCTTTTGAAATTTTCACGTTCTTTCTCTTAGGAGGTTTCACTGACTCCGGGTCGATGTGCACAGGTTGCATGGCCGCGATGTGGTATATCATCTCACGCATGGCAGCGGTGCTTGACAGAGGTGCCTGGTTCATGTAGAAAGGCTGAATTGGTTGGTTTGGAGAAAAGAAATTTTGTGATTGTGGGGTTCTTGGGAGATTACTTGAACTGCTGGAAAAGTCTGAGTTCTGGGTCAGTTGATCAAGCTGGAGCATGGTGTTCATCAGTTCAAGTTGTGTTTCAGGAGATGAATTTAAGAAATCATAGTTATCCATTCTTGGTTGAAAAAGGAAAAGAAGAGTGGAGGAGGGATGGAGTAAGGAAGAGAAATTAAGCTGGAGCTTTGAGCAGAAGGGATGGGGTGAGCTTTGAGGTAGGCTATTTGATGGAGAGATGGAGGTAACTAGGGATACAGTGGGGACTATTTATAAGGGATGATTGGGCATTTATTGATAGGGAATATAAAAGAAACTTTTTTTCTTTACCGTTTTTAATATTAACTTTAACGGTCTCGAGTTATGTCTCCTTTGGTTGTGAGCATGAAAGGAATCGAATGATTTGATTAAATAGCGTTGAGCTCAGATTTATAAATGCTGGTATTTATAAACTTCTTTCTTGCACAAGTTCCCTTTAATTTCATGTGTAATTCCTACGGAAAATTTAATTGGGTGAACATTCCGAATTTATATATACACTGTATATACAGTGCAGAATATCATTAACGGTACCTGCTTTGCAAATAACTAGAGTCTTATGCAATACGGTGGATTTATAAATAACGTTAGGGTCAGATTTATAAATTCTGGTTAATTTATATATACCTTTTTTTTTTACAACTTCCCTTTTTCATGTATGTGAAATCCATTTGCTAATTATTTGTATGTAAAAATTTCCGGTTTCATACGGTGAATACAGTGCATAATATTTTTTATGGGGCCTGCGCGCAGCTAGAGCCTAAGCAAATGCAACGACGTAATTAGTACCAAAAGAACTAAAATAACTTCATATTTAGTTATTTTTTTTATAAACGCCGAACTAATGTATAAACATATATAAAATAATTAAGCGCTACTTTACAATATACTTTTCCAGGATGTGTATAACTAAGTACTATGGCATTGTTTATCTTCTTAAGCATAAATATGACTCAATATTTAGTGTCTGACTAATTAAGACAAATTATTCATCTAATTGTTTGATTTGGATAGAATAACAAAGTAGCATAGAATGAAACGAGGATTAGTTATTCGGAGTAAAAATTATTATTTTTAAACGATCAAGAATAAATTTTTCGGAGATCTAGAATGTTAATTTTAAGTGGTAAAAAAAAGATAATCTCAACAACAGATTTTATATTAATTTAAATAAAAAAAAAATTTAGAAAATAAAATATGGATTTATGATTTATCATAAAGATGGCTTAACAACCAATTTTCGTAATCTGTAAAATTTATCTGATTTTAAATATCTGGATTAAAAAGTAATCCTAATAACTTCTTAATCCTTAATAACACAATGATCCAAAACACACTAGAAATAAAAATTTATATTGTATATTAAAACACTTAAATATAACATTATAGATCTGCAATTAAAAATGTATTCTAAATCGTTTAGAAATAATATTTTTTTTACTCCAAATAAATTCTAATTTTGTTCTTAAACAATCCAAATACACCCCATATAAATCCAAATTGTTGTGTACTAGCTAGATTCAAATAACTTACATAATTCTGACTCAATCATTTTCATACCCATTTAGATTACGTTTTATCCTTTTGTGTAAAAAATTAACAGCGTTGTGAAAACAGGATCAAACCAATTAGAGTTACCGGTTTAACCGCAAATAGAGCTTGGTCTCGTCATTTAACCTCCAAAACTAGCTAGTTATTTTTTCCTGAAATCACAGCGAAAAAGTGGCCCTATGCAAGAATTGGATTATGCCCTGGACGGATTTAAATGATGGAAGTGTTGCGTCCTCCGTATTTTTTTTTTTCCAATCAAACAATTTGTATATACTTTTTATGCTTATATAAATAAATTTTTATTAAACCCATAAAAATATGAATACAATTCAGTTGTTGATCTCTATAGTTAAAATAATTTAATTATTTTGATATGATAATTCTATCGATATTAATTAAAAATTAATTGTATAATTTTTAATTATTTCAGTGACTTCCATTCAAAATACTTCCGCTCCACCACAAATTATGCACCTCGTGGGAGTGATCCGGTAGCCGTACGTTGGGCCACCATCGACTTTTAGTTTGATTCGACCTTAGCATATTTAAATAGTATATATTGTAAATCATAATCGAATTTGCATGCGGAATTAAAACTAATAAGATGAAGTTTACCTTCAGCAATTATTTGTTGCGAGATTGTTGAATGAGATCACTGTAATCAAAGAACACCACTAAAGCTGATAGCCTCCTCTTGTTTTAAACTTTTAATTGATGGTGAACTCCAAAGAATCGGTTTCATACCACGTCTCTATTTTTTCTCTCCTTCTCTTTCTCACTGTGCCTTATGTGAAAAATAGAAAGGGGATCGATGCCAACACTATTTTGTCCATCACGAAGATAGAGTATATATAACAACCTATTATCACTAAATTTGTCGTGTTTTCACGGGCTGAGAAAACACCATCATTTAATTTTGTGAAGCCATCATTTTTTACGGTCCGCAACCTTCATCGCGGTGATAAGTCGTGTTTTCACGACATATTGTGGTCCGCAACACTTTTATGTGAATCTGCAACCGATTAAATGACTACATTCTCTCACTTGACCTTTACACTAATTAGTGGACTCTTAATCTGAATGTAGGAAGAAAATAAAATAAAATACACGAATCATGATGGTAAGTTCTCTTTGTATGAGTATTACCTTCCATGCATTATAATGCACTCTATACTTTTTGAGAATGTTGTTGTTATTTTGGTGCTGTTAAAATCATTTTTGTTGTAGTGCATGATACCTCACCATGAAAGTGGGTTTTTTTTGTTACGACAAGAAGCTAGCCCTTAATTAGACCTGGTTAACGTTCGAAACGGCAACGGAATGGGCCATTCCGTTTGCCGTTCCGTTCCAGAAACGATATTTTTACTGAAACGATTCGTTATTCGTACCGTTTGCAACGGAATGGACGGAACGTAGAGGAACGACTCAATTTACACTGTATTTCATACAAACGTATGCCGAAATCCGTTCCGTTTACCGTTCCGTTTAAAAAACGAATACCGAAATCTGTTCCGCCACTCGTTCCGTTTGGACGGAACGTGCACGGAACACGGAGGACGGTATACCGTCGGCAGGCCTACCCTTAATCGATGAGTCTCCACAAAAGAATCCCTTAATTAATTGATGCAATACTATAGAACAAATTCAAAGAGAATCATACAATCCACACAAGTTAATTGAAGAACCCAGGTTTTAATAAAAATTAATTTTGTAAACGTTTTTTTTAAGTTATTTTTTTAAAACGTTTAAATTTTATCCTTACTACTTATTAAAGCACCTAGAGAAAGGGTTAAACATTTTAGGTAAAAAAAAAAGAATAAACATGTCAGATAAAAGAGTGTAAATAATTCTTATATCAATTATGGACCATTGATTTGTGTAATTTGATATGATTAGTGGTCTAAATCAAAGTCGACTTTTTATTAGAAAAGATTAAGTTATTACCAAATTAGTTATTTATTTAAAAGGAAAGATTATTAATTTTTATCATATTTTTATATTGTCTAACAAGTAAAGTTCTATATGAAACAATAATAATATCAATATTTTATTTTCTTATTTGCTCACGTATTGAGGACATCTTTTGCTAGTCTAAGTAACTTGTGCATAGTTTCAAAGTATTATAGCTAACTTTTTTAGTTATATATATAAATTTTATTTAGTCCGGCTAATTAGATCGTGCCGATCAGTATTTGATTGGGTAATTTAGATTTATACTATTGCAAAATTTAGAAATCAGAGAAATACCATTATTAAATGATAAATTATTTTTTTACCATTACTAAATGACAGAAGTAGATTTTTGCCATCGATCAATTGGTATGACAATTATGTCCTTTAAATATGTCATTATAAAATAATAAAATTAAAAGTATGCCATGTAAAATATTAAAAAAAGAAAAATGCCATCTCAAAAAATAAAAAAAGTTTTATGTCACTCTATAACAATAAAAAAATTTTAGCTCCACTTAAAAATTATATAAATTAGTTTTATTATATTAACTTATTTTAAATTTTAATTTTCTAGCCGATGCACAAAGCTGGATTAAAATTAGATAAAATAGGTTAATCATTAAATTTATTTTATCTTTAAAAATGGAACAAATGTCATGAAAATTTATGCACTTTGTATATAAATTATTTGTGTAATATATAAATTTTGAAATGTGATATATCCGTACACCGGTGTTAATTGATGGCTAGCGCAAAAAGGTGTTAGTTTCAGAAATAATTTTTTTATACAAGGATCTTTAGTACCGGTTATTAGCCTAAAAACCGGTACTAAAGATAGTAAATATAAAAATGTCATCTTTAGTATCGGTTATTAGTTAAAAATCGGTACTAAAGATCCTCTCTTTTTTTTCGCGAATTCCAACGCATTTTTAGTATCGACTTTTTAGTACAGATTTTTAATTATCTTTAGCATTCCTTATTATTAGTACCGCTTGACAACCGATACTAATAATCTATATTTAACCGGTACTAAAAATAAAAAATGACGTAGTGAGACATTCCTCATATGTTACTGCTCGCACAATCTACCTCAAACTTCATATTATACAAACCTATATCCATTACTTGGTGCGTTGATTTTTAATCCACTCCCAATAAATCAGGAGGTGAATAATAGCGGAAATAAATTCAATTGTTTTGAGCAGCGATTTGCTTTCCTTTCCGTGAGCTTTCTACCTTAATTACTTATAAAAAGGCAATTTGGGTATTTTTAAATAAATGTCAGATTTTAGAGTGACATATTTATAATTGTAAACATGTTGAAAGAAATTAATGGGATAAAACTAATTTTAACCATTTTATAGTGGCATTATACTAATTAGCCATTTAAGAATGTCATTTCTCAAATTGAGAATTTTTAGTGGCATATATATAATTATTCCTATTTGATTTGTTTCTAACTATGAGTTTATTGTAAGGTACTACCTTGATAAATGGTGCGCTTACGGCAAATTTATTAGACGGATTAGACGCTTGTCTTGATTCTTACTATAGGCTCCCTTTGGATAGGTGTGGGAAGAAGGAAAGAAGGGAAGAAGTATTGAGAATTGTGTAACTTTATGAAGAATTTGAATTGTTTAATAATAAATTTCTTCTCTTCTTCTCTTATTCTCTTCTTCCCACTCCAATCCAAACATAGCCATAACCAACACTAATATATATGAATCGCAAAATTTGCAACATTTTTGTGCAAGTAATACTTATGAAATGGAATAAGATTAAGGAAGTTATTTTAATTTAAAAATAAGTTGGGAGGCTTGATCCTCAATTTATCTTCAAAAAAGATCAAGGAAGTTATTTTGTGCTTGGAAATAGAATTTTCGATATTATTGTGAAAGGAATGTGACAGTTGCAGGATAACAAATTGTGACATAAAATTCTCTTTTATTTCCCCAACCATCGGCGCCACAAACACAAGTACTTTCTCAATTCAAAAAAAAAAAAAAACACACACACAAGTACTTGCATAAAAAATAAAGTAACACAAGTTATTTTTTAACACACAAATAAATTGAAAAAGTACTCAAGTTTATATATGTTCATAGAACTTACAAAAAAATTGTGAATTTGTAATTTCATAAACAATTTGGACAGCCAACATACACCGGACTAAACCAATAATAAGTAGTGATCTATTGTCAAAAAGGGGAAAAAAAAAGAAAAGAAAAATATTCGTCCACAAATAAACGTGCATCAAATAAAACAACTAAAAAATAATCCAGCAAGACCATGCACCTGACCAATTTTCGGAAAAAGAGAATAATAAACCCATGGAAATGGAATTTCGAAGGTCCTATTCTGCTTTCCAAACCGCGTGGAATTATGACATCAAAATTGAGAGGAGAAGAGAGCGTTCAAACTTCAAACCGGCCTTGGCGAGGAGAAAACAAGATTTTAAGTCCAGAGAGGGGGAACAGAGCAGCGGCAAAGCAGGAGTCACTCTCGGGTGCCTGATCCTTGACACGTAGCAGCGGGACCTCAACCATTCAAGGCTGCTACATTCCATCACATAGATCTTGCATCCACCATTGCATTTCTTTGACTCGGTCCGACTTGTGAAAGCACCCTTTTGGGAACATGCTGATGTCATTCACCATGTTTGCCAAATTGGGAACCCATAGTTAGTGTGTGGATTGAAATATGTGTAATTGCATACACGATTTTCATATATTGTAATTAGGAAAAAAGATTCAATGAATTATGAATATTCTCTTGACTGGTGACGGTTTGGATCGGCTATGTAAGCTTGTTGTGTAGTTGATATGATTCGACAAGTGAAATGGCAACCGAACGAAATGGACGGCTTCGCGTAATGTATATTAGCATTAATGGTGGAGGAACAACAAAATTTTTTGTGTTTAAGATAAGATGACGGTTAAATTTTCCATCCTATGTAGCACCCTCACCACTCACCAGCATGAATGTAGATGTAATGTTTTATGATACACAATCTATATCTATATATATATAATCACATGAGTTATTGAGATTATGCTTAAAACAAAAATTAATCGAGGTTGCGGTTTCAAAATTATTATGAAGTGTAGGGCGGCATTATGGTCATAATTTTATAAATTTATTTTTTAAAAGTAAAATATGATTAATATGCCCATTAAGAAATGCATATTATAAATATAATTTTTTTTATTTGCGTTGTAATACAATTTTAAAATATGGACATTGACAACCCCCTCCCCCGCTTAGTCAATATAAATCTGTCTCGGTATATCCAAAATTGAAGGGGTATATATCCAAAATTGAATATTTAAAGAATATTATTAGCCATATGTGTTTTTTTTTTAAGATTTGAGGGGTTATACCTAATTTTGCCAAAAAGAATATTCCATTTTTTTCTTTAAAACTTATTGATTATAAGTTTTGTATTCGATCATACTTCATGTAGTTTCATATATAAATATATATGATGTGGACCTATTAGAAATAAATTGTCCGTACTTTATAAAATCGGTACCCATTATTCACATACGAGTTCTGATGGAGGACATTTTGTTCCGAGGAATATAAGTTTACATTTAGGAAGAATTTCAAACATTAATTAGAAATCTGGGGATAATGAGGGATTAATCTTATCCCGGAATCCGGATGAATCTATCTTTAGTTCATCTCACCGCCTAATGGAGGCTACATGTAAATGTAATCCATTGACCAATGACCATTATTAAACCTCGGCCCATAATTAACAATAACAATTGGGGGGGTCCCTAATGCACACATTTTAGGCTAACGTGCTTCGGACCACACTATTTTGTAGAGTGGCCTGGCATCTAAGGGTGCGTTTGGATGGGTGTGGGAAGAAGGGAAGAAGGGAAGAAGTGGGAAGAAGTATTGGGAAGTGTGTAATTTTGTGAAGAGTTTGGATTGTTTATAATTTTTTTTTCTTCTTCTTCCTTCTTCTTCTTCTTTCTTCCAACAATCCAAACACACCCTAAGGCGATAATTATGTGGAACGTGCGTTGGCTTTCGAACTAAATAAAAGCAATGAATTTGCTTTCTCACCAAACCAAAACTGATAACCTTAATTGCCTGAGAAAAGTGTATTCAAGAGAATGTATGTAATTAATGTTGTTTTCTAAGGATGAACAAAGAAAATAAAAATAAAAATGGGAAGAGGGCATATTGATTGGGCATCCTGGACTCGTGGTATAGAAGCAGATATGTTATTATTATTCCTACGGAAATGGATAACATGGCAAGCCATTGTAAGCCTACATAACTTGAGCCCAAGAATTGAACTTTTCAGTGTAGTGTGAGACCTACATTCAACCAAGAAACCCGGCCGCTTGGTACCGCATAACCGCACATGCCGAAAAAATAAAAAAATAATATTCAAATATTCAGGAATTACGAAAATGTTACTGAAATAATCAGACTTATATAAATAGTATTGTAATAAAGATTTTTGAAAAATCGATACTAATATCGCTTTTGCAAAGATACTGGCCGCATATCGATTTTTAAAAAATCGGTATAAGCTAATATTGATTTTTGGAAAACCGATACTACCCATTGCCCCCCTTTTTTTTGTCTTTTTAGTGATTTTTTAATTAATTTTAAATAAATATTAATATGTTAGATTGATAAAAAAAGATAATATATATATATATATTTAACATATTTATAATAAAGATAATATATATTCTTTATGACAACGATTATTTTTATTTATGTTATTATTTAATTGAATAGTTTCTCAGAATTGATTTGTTAGGTACTTCAGTGTTTTTTTTTTATTTTTTCTTGTTTGGATTCGGGGTATGAAAATCATAGGTATGAAAGTGCAGTCGTTCGTTTGCACAAAGTGATTTTTTTAGATTTTTTAGAATGATTTTTCATGTAGTTTTTCAATTTCGGAAATTGAAGAAATGAGAAGAACAGTTTCTAAGAATTGATTTTGTTAGGTACTTTGACGATTTTTCATTTTTTTCTGTTTTAAGTTAGTTATGAAAATCACAGGTATAAATGTAGAGTTAGGTTGATAATACAATATAATTAAGAGGCCTAACTTTAATATTGCTTTAGTCTCTTTATGAATTCCTTGTATATGAATATGTTTAAGGAAAGATTTGAGGAAGCAACACCAGAATCTTTTTTTTATTTTGTGGGGTTTATTTTAGCGCAATAGTTTCTCATTTAGACGAAAATTCAAATTGGCTTTGCCATCATTTTACTAATTTTCTCATTAATAAGAAAAATACTCGTTGGATATTGTTTAGGTTTTGTGAAGCGCGCAGTATGCCAAACTCGTTAATTGTGTCAGTTTGGATATGGTTTCTCTTTTGACTTCAACGGAGGATGGGGGAAGATGAAATAACTATGTAGAATAGGAAGAGTCAAGGGTATTTCTATCATATGCTCTGAAAAATTATTCTTTTTAATTAAATAGATATTAAATTTAATCAAAAGAGTTATTTCCTTAGTTACAAAGATTGGTGGGGTTATATTCAATTTTAAAATTTTCAGAGGGTTATATCTAATTGTCGAAGTTTGGGAGGGGGATTATATCCAATTTTCTCTAAAAAAAACTTACCTGAAGAGCGTTTGTCTCTCTCGCGCTAGGAAGAAGATGAAATAAGAGGGTGAGGCGGCAAGATTGTTCCTTTATAGAGGTGCTGAAGATTTAAGACCCATTTTATCTACATGGCATAAAGTGTTTCATCTGCAATATGCATATGACACACTCCTCTTTGTTAAAGTTAAGAGTATCCAATATCCAATTGAAGAAGTTGGAGGGGGGATTATATCCAATTTTCTCTAAAAAAAAAACTTACCTGAAGAGCATTTGTCTCTCTCGCTCTAGGAAGAAGATGAAATAAGAGGGTGAGTCGGCAAGATTGTTCCTTTATAGAGGTGCTAAAAGTTTAGGTCCTATTTCATCTACATGGCATAAAATGTTTCATCTGCAATATGCATATGACACACTCCTCTTTGTTAAAGCTAAGAGTATAATAATAGAAAAATATTTTTGAGCTTTAAAAGTTTTTTAGAGCATTTCAGGTATCAAAATAAACTATGCAAAATCTGAATTGGTTCCTCTTAATATTTCTTCATCGGAGGCATCAATATTTGCTAACATTTTGCATTGTAAGCTGGATACTCTCCCAATGAAATATTTGGGAGTCCCTTCACATTGGAAAAAATCTAATAAATTAGATTGGTCTTTATTAATTGATAGGGTTCATAAGAAATTAGATAATTGGAAAGGTAACCTTTTTTTTTTAGGAGGAAGACTAATTTTGATAAACTCAGTACTTTCTGCTTTACCCCTTTATCACCTATCCCTCTTTAAGTGTCCTAAATGGGCTATTCTTAAGATAGATGCCATTAGAAGAAGATTTTTATGGAAAAATGAACATGGTAATATTTCTAAGAAATATAATCTAGTTAATTGAAACACTATCTGTAGAAAAAAAAAAAGACCATGATGGGTGGGGAGACTTGAACTTAAGTGATATGAATGTTGCACTCTTAGAAAAATTGATATAGAAGTTCCATTATAGTGGTCATTCTTCAATTTAGAAAGAGTTAGTGATTACCAAATACAAGAGAAGATGTCCAACTATTAATTCTTTCTGGTGGAAAGAGATCAGGATAGGAATGCAAAAACTTGTAGGTAATGATAATTTTGGCTAGATAGGAATGCAAAAACTTGGAGAAGAGAGTTTTAAGCACAAGTTTCCTTTGGCTTTTAACAAATCGCAAAGATCTAATGCTACTGTGGCAGAAATTTGAAATAATTGTAGATCAAATTTCTTTTTCACTAGAAGGATTTCTGCTGATTTGAGAAGAGAAAAAAATAGCCTTATTCCTAATTCTTCTTAATTACATCTTTACTGATGAAAATGGTTCTACAATTTGGAACTAAGAAACTAGTAGGGTTTATTCAGTTAGCTCCTGTTATGCCTTTCTCAATAATGGGGACATAAAGGTAGACATATAAAACTCAATTTGGACTACAATGTTACCTTTGAAAGTCAAATTGTTTATGTGATTAGATTTAAAAGATAAAATCTTAACTTTTGATAATTTAAGAAAAAAGAGGTGGATAGGCCCTTCAAAGTGCGCCCTCAATAAGTAAGATTTGGGATTTTTTTTAATATGCATAATAATAGAAATATAACTTTGCATCTTAAAAGTTTGAGTACCATTTGGAATAGTTATATTTCTCTGTCAAAGAACAACAAAATCTCTACTATGAGTTTTGTGGTAATAGTTTGTTGGACTCAATCGAAGGAAAGAAATAATAAAATCTTTAGGGACAGTACCGATACTTCTTTCCGAAACACTACAAGAATCTGCTTTATAGGCGAGGAATTTTAAAACAGATTTTACCGTCGAAATATCGACGGAAATAATAGTTCGCTAGGAAATATCGACGGGAATAGCTTCCTCGTAATTACACTCCTAGCTAATAGTCTATATCCGCAAGGAAGCCTCGTTAAAAAGGCTTTTACGAGGATATATTGAAATTTTTCGCGAGGATAAGACGCCTCGGTAATATAGAACCGATATGCCAGTGTGGCAAGTCGAAACTTTATCTAACCTGTCGAATTCTCCACGGCAATATTGATCCACGGGAAAATCTTTTTCCCCGAGGAACTAGAAGGTTATTTCTCGATGAACATACATCAGCGTTATTATTTTGTAATGCATACACCGAAACATACTATTTTTTTTAAAGTAATCCAATCATACTATTACTGATATCAATTAATCCCAACGCCTCATAGAAAGTAGTGCCAGCCGTCGGATTTTATCCAACGAAGCAAACAAGCAACACCGATCCATGCCCCCATAATCCGTGTGTTGTCAAGATAGCCAATCAGAAAACGCCATTTTGCAGTGTATTCTTAAACAAAAAAAAAAACGGTTGAAAAATAATTAAAACTACAAATAAATAACCTCGCACTCATCCATCTTTTTTTTTAATATGTTGTGTAACCAAATCCAATAACCTATCCATGTGCACGGTTATTGAATTCATAACTTGAGTTTTCTGACGGTTGTGTACTAATATTTTTTCCGTCGACATATTAACCGCTTTAATACTTTTTCCCGTGTAAAAGTTCTCCTTATTACCGACCAGTTACAATAACTCCCGATTTTAATCATTTCCGAGAAAATACACAAAGTTTCGCCGAGGAAGTATCGTGTTTCTCGTCTTTGCCGTATTATTCCCGTGGAAAGTTAAACTATCCAAGGCAATTAAATTTTGATCCACGGGATTAATCAAAATTCTTGTAATGAAATGATATTTTTCAGGTCATTAATACTTTTTCGACCTGGTGTGGTCTGGCTACAGGACTGGAGAACATGTGTTGACCCTAAAAATTAAGCCCTGAAAACCAAAGTACAAAATACAACTTCAAGTCAAAACCAAACAGCAAAAAACCAAATTCCCAAATTGCCAAAAATTAAAATCAAATTGCCAAAAATACCAAACCAACTCCAAAAATCACCAAAAAATACCCAAAACTTCCTTGAGAATTATGGTGAATTATCATAATTTTAAAATTCAAAAAATACCCACACAAATCCCAAACTTTGCAAACAAACCCAAAAACTTCACAAAATTATCAAAATAAATCCATAAAAAATTTACCAAAACCAGTTGAACCATTAAATTCCTCATATTTTTCTAAACTTACCCATAAAATTTCGTTCAAAAATACCCAAGGGAAGACCCCCAAATAATTTATTTTGGTTTGGCCTTAAAGAAATAAAAAGGAAATTGGGAAAATCAAATGGAAATCCCAGAAAATCCCAGAAAAATGGAAAACCCATGGCGCGTGCATACCATTGCAGGGGATCCAGTCCTGATTAAAGGGTGCGCTGGGTTTTAAAAATTCACCATCACAGTTGACGTTTTGCATGAACATGTTTCGTGAACCGAAAGCTATAGGAGTTTGAAATGTTCCATTGGCTTACTGAAGAACAGGACCACCTATCTCTTTGTCTCTCATTAAGCCTTACAGGTGGGTCACACTTGTAAGGGTCGCCTCCTTCATCAGGTGAAAAGAACAGAAAGTAAATCGCGACTTTAACCGTGGGATGCCGGGTAAAATGGTGAAAGAAGAGAAAAAATCCAACGACGTGGCTTCTCCAACTCCACCAACCCAAAACCAGCAATGTCGCCTACGGTTTCGCGAAACCAGAGCCCTAGCGCAGCTGGAGGTGAGCCGTTGGATCAAGATTAGGCGATGGAGATGGCTACGACTTCAAACCATAGCCCTAATCCCCAAGCCTATATAAACCCCAATCCGAGCAGCAAAAAAAAAGAAAGGAGAGAAGAGCAGCCGTAAGCTTGGCATAGGGTTAGACTATTGAAATTAGGCTAGACAGAGAGAAATTGTAAGAGACATTTCATCGAACAGGAGGGAATAGAGAGAAAGAAAAGTGAAATTAAAGAGTGGCCACTTGTAATTCATTCCAGTGTGAATCAAAGAAGCAGTTTTGAGCAATTGAAGATCTGAATTTAGTTCTCGTAGTATTGTTTGCTTGAGATTCAAAGTAGAAAAATCTGGGTTGAGCTTCAATTGCGCCTAGCGCATGAGAAGATCAATCCAGTGAAGTATGAAATGTAATCAATTGCCCCAATTACAATCTGACTGCGCGCAGCGCATGAAGAATGTAATTGGGATGAACTCATCTAAGCTACTCCTTAGCTCAGCTTTGGGGTCCTTAGTTGAGAAGTGTTTACTTGGATTAAATATATGATGAGCATGTCAGATCATGCTTGTCATGTATTTAATTGAGTATACACTAAATTAAGTTATGCCATGCTTTGGTGAGAAAATAGGTGTCATACAAAATCTGGCCAGAAATGGAATAAATGAAAATACAAGGTTTTATTAGCACAAAAATATAAAAAGGCATATGGACAGCAAGAGTAGGACCTCATGAACTGCTAGGAACAAGCTTTTCTATTTTTGTGAATTTCTATGATTTTATACAAATTTACTAAAGTAGCATGGGTATTCTTTAAATAAATTGTCATTTTGTCAAAACATTGGACTTTTCTGCAAAACTTCATACATAAAAGTGCATAAACATATTAGAGTATCTCTACAAATTTTCAGAGTTTTTGAATAAACATGCTTAAGTAAATTATCATTTACCTTTAGTTAAAATTGCATGAGTGCATGAGTAGCATGAGAATTTGCAACAAATATTAAAACTGACTTCAACAACTTCAAATACTTTTTCTTATGACTAGTGCAAGTGGTTTTACTGCATCTGAAGCAACTCATACAAACAACCATTAAAACAGTGACAAAAATATGCACAATTAACTCAAGTTAAAATTGCAACACATGTATAAGTGTCTTCTATATGATCTGCAATGTTTTCTATGTCAAAAGCAAGCTTAGATTAGTTTAAATAAGATATAGAGTTAAGTCTTTCTGCTGAAAAACGACTTACAGGCAAATTTAGAAACTGAATAAAAGTGCACAAAGCATCCCTTTCTGCCTTAGTGCTTCTCAACACAAATCACAACGCCTCAAATTCCATTGAACGTTTGAATAAGCCAAATTTGACCTCCTGGATCTATTCCACCCATTGCTGGCACAAAAGAACCTCTTGAGGGATCCCACAACAAAATCGCAGACCAGGCCAGATTTGAACAGAAGACGCCTCAGTCAAGAACACCATCTTCGAAATTTCCTCATGACAAATAGAACCCTCTTCCATCCTCAAGGGATCTTAATGAGTACACAAAACCTCACACTGGCAAATGAAGATAGCGGAAAAGCTCCGAACGCCATTAATGGCATCTCGAGACACCTCAGGTTTTATGAAGCGAAACAAACCTCCTCAGCACAAAATAAGCCCACCAATATCTTCTACTCACCTCCACGACTCCAACGGACCTAGCCTCAACGGAAACGGCAGCCGGAATCGCCGTAATTTGGCCGGAGAAAGCATAGGGGTTAATCTGCAAAAATACCGCTATCGGGTTTGAAAGAGAAGAAGATCCGTCGCCACAAACAATCCCCTGTGACCAGGCAGCGTATAGCGGGTCACTGAAACGGTAACGACTCGTTGTACAGAAAAAACAAGAGATGTCAGTGTCTCGACACGTCAGCAGGCCACGTCAGACGCCAGTCAGCGCCAACTCAGACTCCTCAGCTAACGTGGACCAACCAGAAAATTCCAAATCGTTATAAAACTTCAAAAATTCATTAAAAATAGTAGGAAATTCAGAAAAATTCAAATAAAATATCCATAAAATCCTAAAAATCCAATTAAACCAAATCCACTGATATTTTGATATAAAAATCTTTCAAATTATTGGTCTTTTCTATTTTTGAAGTATTTTTAATATTAAATAAATTTTATGAAATTCTAAAATGATGTTAAATCAATTTGTAAAATTCCAAGTAATTTTAAAACTCAATTAAACTCTCTTGAAAAGTTTTCAAAAATAGATATTGAGATTTCAAAAGAAATATATTAAATATCAAGTATTTTCAAAAATAAACATGGTTAGAAATATAAAAAGATATTTCAAAAGTCTAAAATTAAAAATAGGAATAAAAGGAAATTGTGAAAATGATAAAACCCAAAGAGAAACTCAAGAAATTAAAAGTCCGAACACGAACCCCAAAGACAAAACCGAAACCTCTCCATTTCAAGAACGAAAACTCTCCAGCAGATCAAAATGTTCTCAATTGGGTCCCGTCAACTGAGTCTGGTACACCAATTGAGTCCAGTTCAAACCAAAAGAAATAAACCCAAAATAAACATGAAATAAGTGACCTCCCTAGCCTTTACATAAAATTCTTCAGATCCCTTAATCAGAGGTTCTCGTGAGTGATCACGAGGTAATTAACAGTAGGGGCTTGCGCCTACTGGAAAGAAAGGACCCACGAAATCAACAAACCTCTTTAAGAAGCGACTCATGTTTTGGTTCTCTTGTCGAAAAGAGATACTCGAACTGAGATCGAACCTTAAGGGGGGTGAATCCAAGGCTATGTTCCCATTTCTCGAGGAAACCCAATTCCATTCTTCGAGGGAATGACGAAAAAGCCGCGACAACATGATGGCTGAATACTCAACTGGAGTGATTCGCTTCTTAAACAACAATTAAACAAGTCAGAGGGCTGTGGATGACAGAGAGCCCCCTTAAGCAATGCAGAACAATTCGAATGTGCAAGGAGTGGAAGATGTCAGGACCATCAGGGGCACACCATTAGCAACAGTTTCGGATGATACCTCAGACGGGCATGTTGAGAGTATTTCTAATGAAGATTGGCTGGATTAGTATTTTGTGTGATAAAGGGCATTTTAGTAATTGTTTTGGGATCGCTTTTCTTTGGCCAGGCTAAATTTTGTTGTAGATGTTTTGTTCAACTTTTTTTGCTTCCTTCTTTTTATTTTTGTTTGACTATGTGTTAGAGCCACACTTGCTGTGACTCAAAAACCTACTTTTAGCTTTAATAAAGTTGGATCTCTTTCTTGGGATTCTTAGTTTCAAAATATATATATATATATAGAGAGAGAGAGATAGAGTTTTGCTATGGTGTGTCGCGCTTAAAATTCCTACATCTAGTTCAAAATGACTGATCCAAACCATCCAATACGATCTGCCTATTGAAATCTCTCTGCATACCAAATTTTATATTTTTTCAAAATTTTTAAGTATTTTTTTTATTTTAGAAAATTGTTAATCTAATTAGTTCTGAACTGCTAAAAAAAGCAGTTTTTAAAAATCCGAAAAAAATACATAAAAATTTCAAAAAAATATAAAATTTGGTCTACATGGATATTTCAATAGGGAGATCATATTGGACGGTTTGGATGTGTCATTTTTAACAATATCTAGGAGTTTTTTAGCGTGACTCATGTGAGTCGCGACTCACTATAGCAAAACTATATATATATATATATATATATATATATATATATATATATATAGAGTTTAGCTACGGTGAGTCGCGACCAATATTCCTAGATCTAGATCAAAATGACCAATTCAAACCGTCCAATATGATCTCCCTATTGAAATCTCCATGTAGACCGAATTTTTTATTTTTTCAAAATTTTTAAGTATTTTTTTGAAATTTTAGAAAATCGTTAATCTAATTGGTTCTGAACCATTCAAAAATATCAGTTTTTAAAAATCCGAAAAAAAAATACTTCAAATTTTTTTTAAAAAAAAATTTGGTTTGCACGGAGATTTCAATAGGGAGATCATATTGGACGGTTTGGATCGGTCATTTTGATCTAGATCTAGGAGTTTTGGTCGCGACTCACCGTAGCTAAACTCTATATATATATATATATCGTGAATTCTGATTATTTAAGTATATTTAAATATTATTTTTTAAGACGGAATATGTAATATATACTTGTCCAATAACGAACATTTTGAACCTTAATTGGATGGTGAGTTGCAACTAGGACTTTGAAACATGCAAAACATGTATGAAAATTCAGGGTTTCGTTTTCGTTCCGTTTCAGTCAACGAAACAGAAAAACATTTCATTTTTTTCGTTCCAGCCAATGAAACATAAAATTATTTTGTTTACCATTCCGTCCTTCATTTATTATTGATTTCAGTCCATTTTTGTATTCCGTTTTGTTCCGCTTCAGTAACGTTTACATAGTTCAATTTCGTTTTTGTTCCGTTATTAGAAACGAAACATATTTTTTATTTCGTTTAACGTTTCGTTTGGAAGGAACGGAACGTAAACGTCCGAAGCGGATGGTTTTTGACGGTCCTAGTTGCAACTTGCAACGGTTACAGACGGCAGACGTATAGTGCTACTAATTTGTTCCTATCTAGTTTTTTTTAGTGCGAGTCACGAAATTTTTTTTTGAAGATAAATTGGAGGAGGTCTAAGCCATCCAACTTATTTTTAAATTAAATATCTATAAAATCCAGCCGGATTTCGAACCTGCGACCTGATATTTTCAGCCCCAGAATTTATGTGGCTACATACTAAAAACATGTTTATGGTTCCTTGTGGCCTAATCCATGCGAGTTGCAGCTCACCCAATTTCAATTTAGCAAAGTCATTTCCAGCAATATAATTATTTTAATATTTCCAATAGTTATTTTAAATTTCACATAACTATAATAATATTGTCACTTCCACATAAACAGCTTTAGCTGGCTTGTTTAATTTGTAATTATCTATACATCATTACATCTATACAACAGATAACATAGTTGTGGCTTTAACAATTGCAATTAGCCTGTCAAACGTTTATAATAGATTCGGAATCTAATATTTCGTTTTCCGTTCCGTTTCAGTAACGGTACATACTATTGATTTCGTTAGTTGTTCCATTGAACGAAATAGGATGGAATGACCAAATTTCAACTGTATACCACATAAACGAATGTCGAAATATGTTCCGTTACTGTTTCATTTTTTGAAACGAAATGAAAATCCGGACCGTTAGTTGTTCCGTTTAACGGAACAATTACGGAAACACGTGGACAAATACTCCATTGACAGCCCTAATTAATTACAATTGATTTGCAGTTCAAAAATGCAAAGTCTTACCCATACATACGTTCTATGGTTCTGGGCTTGTGCTATGCCTTGGAGTTCTCTTATCCTGCCAAATCTAGGTATACAGAATAAAAAACAGGAGCAATAAAAAGTGTTCCGTCTTGAGTACATAAAAAATATGCATACCGCGTGCCATTAACAGACACAACTTGTGTAAAATAATAAACACGTACTGTTTTAAATTTTAGGTGTAAGCCTGAACATCTTTACTTCACACATTTATTTATTTACTTATTTGTTTATTTTGTGAATTCATGAAATTACAAGAGCTTGGGATACCTGGCAAGCTGAGAGGATAAATGACTGAATGTAGATAAAATCGTAGAAAAACTAAAGAGACGGTGAACTCCTGAATCTAAAAAATATCAAGAATAATAAAGTAAAAGTCGGATTAACTGGAAGTGCAAAAAAAAAATAAATAAAATAAAACATTATCTACGGGCCATTGCCAGGAAGAGTTTTGGAACCTATGACATATCGGCCCAACTATGATGGGCCATATCTAGATTGCACTCTAAGTACAGATCTTTCTAGGCCATTAATAAAGGCTTGATAGGCTGGGTTCTAAGTCCAAAAGGCCTGCTTAATAGCATTATCTAGATTGCACATTTGCACTCTACAATAACCTTTTTTACAAGGGAAGCATTTTTTCTCCTTTTCCTTTTTCAGAAAGGTGTTTGAATCAGCATGAGACAACCAAATATCAACATGAATAATGCACAAACTGAGACCTGGTAACTGCCAAAAGTTTTTTTTTACCAGGCAATGTGTTCATTCTGCCGAAATGGTCCAACTTAAACTATACCCGACCCGATAGGGGACGAAAAAAAAACCCCAGTAAAAACTGGGTTGAGCAGGTAATAATGGAGGGGATGATAAGGGAGCGCAGAATTGTCTGGATGCTTTTGATTGAACCATTAATCCCCTGGTGCTAGCGCAGGCTTTTTCGTGGGGTCTTCTAAAGTAATCTTCTTTTCATGGGGTAAAGAATGAAAAAAGAAGAGAAGGTGCGTTTGTGGTCTACTTGAGGCGCATGTGACCTTCATCAGCTTTCTAACCCTATACCTCTACTTCTCTACAATTAATTGCCTGCACAATTCTTAGGCAAGTTTCAACTTTAATATTATTTAATAAGATAATTGAATAGTAACTTAGTAAGTACATCATAACATTTCTTTTTAATTAAAGAAGGACTAGGGATTATTGACTTCATGTACAATTGTACCATTACCATCATAATAAATTGGTTTTTAAAAGGTTTATGGCTTTCTTTGCATTGATTCATTGAAGAATTCAAACTGTCAGATAGTTTATAAACATGAGCCATAATAGTATGGCTCTGTAAACTTTGAATTTAGAATATGAAAGAGACAATAATACAAACATAAGCAAGTGTCTATTTCTCACTTAAAACTTGTAAAAAAATATGTGTGTCATGAGGAATTCTACTAGATAAGATTCTAGGATTGACGAGCCTTCTCTTTTCTTCACTATTTGATTTTCGTGCATGCACACAGGGTCTTAACTCTATTTGTTTCTTTGTTGCCTCTGATTAGTTACTAGTTACAGTGTCATTTCCATACTTTTTATACGGATCATTGCTTGCGCTCATGGGTTCCTTCTCCATTCTTCAGATCGAGTACATCATAAACACCATCTTTTGAAGAAGAAAAATCAGAAACTTAAGATGATTTGAATCTACTGGCAGAGCATCTGTCAGCTATTAAATTACTTGTCTCTCGCTTTTACTTAAGTGGTGGTGTTTTATTGGCCTATCAAAATCAGTAGCCAACAAGGAGTTTTCGGAGAGGAAAGTATATTTTATAATATCATTTTTTGAAAATACAATTTTTTAATCTTTTGCTCTTAAATAACGATTAATATGAATCAATATTTCTCTTCCTTATTTATTGGTTGTCATTGCGGGTTCGTATCAATATCATGTTGTAAATTTTTAAGCTTTGGAAGGAATGTAGTATCTGAAAAAAGAAAGGTATGATCTACTGATTAAGTTTTAATATTTGTACTGTAATTCATATATTGCTGATCTACATGAATCTTCCATTTATAGGACAAACCTTGCCATGCATCCTACTAATATTGATTTGTTGAAATGTCTTCTGATAACCATTGTCAGGAATGGAATATTGTCAACCTATGAATACATTAAACTTTATTTAGAAATCGACATTTCATATATAGCTGTGAAAAAGTAACGGAAATTGATCATGGTGCAGCCACGAACACATTATAGTTGGTTTGAAAGATCTGAAAAGAACAAAGTACACCACCAGTTTTAGAATAATGCTGGAGCTTTTACAGTTTAAATTTAATGAGTTTGCGCACTTTTAGCAACACACTAACGCACGTACACTTTCAAAGTAACATGAGCTTAAGGTGTTGCTTTATCAGCTTTTTTAAAGGATGCTTCTATCTTAATCATCATCTCATTAACTGGCAATTTATCTTTAGTTAAGAAACCCATGCAATAATTCCTATTGACAAAGGATTGCGCTTTTCACAGGAGCAAGTCAAATCCACTATCATTTTCTTATTTTGTTTTCTACGAAACCAGCAAAAAGATTCCACAACAAAGTGCTCTCTCTCTCTAGATCTTCTTTTCATGTACATGCACAGTTATATAAACTATCACTTTTGGTTGAAAACAAATTTCTAAATGGCCTTTCTATTTGAAGAATAATCTTTTGGAAGTATTTGCCAGGAGACCATCAATTAATGTGATTTTTTTATGAGCTCCTTCTGAAGTACTGCACTGTATGGTATATGTACATGCAGACGCAGCTACTGTATGAAGTGTCCCATTTGTTGAATTTAAGTGTCATATTAATTCTTAAATTATTTGGCACTGTGCTCTTTATGGTATTTTTTTATTCATCTTTCCTAGAAACGTTCTCCCACAGGGGTGGGTAACGTTGATAATGGAAACGAAATGAGTCGTTTCGTCTTTCATTTTGTTTTAGTAACGGTACAAATCAAAATGATTCGTTATCCATTCTATTTCGACAGAATATGGCGGAATGTTTATATTTGAATTGTAACATACACAAATGAATCACGAAACGTATTCCGTTTACCGTTCCGTTCTCGAAACGAAACAAAATTTCATTCCATTATATGTTCCGTTTGGACGGAACAGAACAGTTTCGCGTATTAACAGTATACTGCGGCCACCACCGCTTACCTCCAATTAATATTATATTTTGGTGTTTATACAGCATGACATATATGTATTTGTTCCGAAAAGTTGAAGGATTGAAAATTTTATAGCATATCAAATTCTCAAATTCTCGCTTTCTTTTTCAAACCAAATAAGAAGCTGGCAGTCGATGTTATTTTTTGTGGGTCCGACATTATCACATTAAGAACTAAGGTCTAATTCAAATATTCTTCTTTGTTATAATTGATTAGCTTTGTTTGATCGATCGTTAATTAAATCTATATAGCTTGGTTCCAAAATATGCTTTTTCTCAACACAAAATTCACGAACTAGACCTTTAATTAATTTGGATTATAGTATGTTCTATTGACATTAAAGTCTGAACTCTCTGGAAACCATTTAACTAATTATGAGCATTATCGGATCCCTAGCTATTCAGTTTTTAAGGAACTAAGATCCGACAATGCTTCCCACTTTTCTAGATCTGATTCGTTATCGCGGGGAAAGATGTAAGAAATTTTATTAGTTCCGACCAAGAGAAGCTCTCCACGTGATATCCTTCTACAGACTAATATTTAAAGCCCTTTCAGAGCTTTGATCTCTTGTGTCCTTCTCTCTATAGCATTTCTCTGTCTACACATAATCTGCTGTTCAAGTTACGCTCCCCGTGATTTTCTGTGACGATAAAATATATAATAGTTTTATAAATAATAAATTTGATTTTTTTAGTTTATACGAATATTTAAATATTATAAAGTTTACTGTTGTCATTCGAAAGTGTCCAATAACGACTATCTTTTATATCAGTGATAGAGCGCAACAACAAACTAATGGCTTGTATGTATTATAAGTTTACTATTGTCATTCGAAAGTGTCCAATAATGAAAATTATCTATTATATCAATGATAGAGTGCAACAACGAACTAATGACTTGTATATATTGTAATATCATATAACTATTTTTGTTGAATAACTTTAGGTAACGTGAGAAACTTTTTATTACGTGAATGTTTCACTATAAAAAAAACAGAGAGATAATGCATAAATTAAATAGGTTTTTATCACTATTAATATGTATATGATATATCTTTTTAATTTGATTGTGCCAAAAATATAGATTGTTTAACATTAAGTGTTGATTCAAAATTATTTAAAATTGTTGCATTTGTGAACAATCTCAAGTACCACAATGTATATATTACGATTGCAATGATAAACAAAAATAAATGGTTACCCTTGATATAACAAAACATAATTATTATGACCAAAAATGAACTCTTGTTATTCCCCAATCAAACAACTTGAACTACGGGCGAATCTAAATGTACTCAAAAGTGGGCAATTATCCCACCATACTTTTAAAATAATTCCTTAAGGCTCCGTTTGAATAGGTGTGGGAAGAAGGGAAGAAGGGAAGAAGTGGGAAGAAGTATTGGGAAGTGTGTAACTTTGTGAAGAGTTTGGATTGTTTATAATTTTTTTCTTCTTCTTCTTCCTTCTTCTTCTTCTTTCTTCCAACGATCCAAACGCACCCTACATGTGCAAAATTTACATGTTATTGAGTTAGAGTTATTCAATTTGCCCTCCTAAAAGTTCTAAATATTTCAACATGACTATACTTTGCTCCCTTTATTTTGAAATGCTGGCTTCGTCTCTGATATGAACACACCATGAAGCCCATCTCTACAGTTCAAAATAAAAAAAAAGGCAAACCTCTATATACATATGTAATGTATGTAGCACCAATCCCAGTCAGACAAATGCAGAGACACATGCTAATAATAGATAACAGCACAAGAACTGTGGTGCATGGATCTCTAGACCGAAACAGTGCCACAGAAGAGCCAGAGACAACACTAGTCCACCGCACCAGACCACACCACTGTCCGCTTCACGTCACGGCATAACACGAGGATAGAAATCAGAAGTGAAGATTACAATTTACAAGACGACGACTGTATGGCTATCCGTGGGTATCCACACAAGGCGACAAAGTAGAAACAATAAAATCGCTGGTGGTGCAAATGCAAATAATGCAAATTGATTGGCATGTTATGTATATGATGCAAGTGGTGCCTTCTCGATCTCGCTCCCCGGCAGGCCGCACAGAAGCGAGACAGAAGGGTGTGCAACTACAAGACACAAAAGCTCTCCTCTTGAGAACAACCTTGTTTTTCTCTATCCGACTGTTACTAGTCTTCTTCCGCAATCATTCCTCCTACAATTATTAACCTACTCTTCTACTAATTAATTTATTAACAGTACCCATTCTTTTGGAAATGTGTTACTGTGTTGTATTAAATCTTGGCAGCTGACCAAAAATACCCAATAACACACAATAAAATTAAATGAGAAATATTTGAAAAGATTTATTAAGATGAAGAAATATTAAATTAATGCACAGTTTTTTAACTTAATTAGGATGATGCTAGTTTTTGCAATTTCATCGTACTCTGTGCTGATGTAAAAAGCTGCCGAATTAGTTAGTAGCAATAAATGAAAATGTGATACTGACACTGCAAATTAAAAAAAAAATGAGATTAAAGAAAGGCTTGCAATAAATAATGGCGAAATCAATGATGAATTTGTAATACAAAAGTACAAAACTCACTTTTATATTTATAGAAGATACCCAAAACAAAGATGTCTGAATGTTGTTTGTTCCCTTGTAATCCTTTTTACATAAAAAGTTCTATATATACTTACTAAAATAGAACAGATAATTTGATAAATATGCATATATCATTCCTCAACCAAGATATACCTTTGATCCGCGCGCTGATTCGATTTTATCGATTAGAATTAAAGAGAATTATAGAAAATTATGGGAAACGAAGATTGTTTTTTAAGATTTTAGATTCGGTTGCATCCTCGTCTTTAATTTGTTTGGTCCCATTCGTATGCAATAAAAATACACGTTGTCAGCTACCTTTTGCCATAGGCCCACCGTGCCCACATGCCTCCTTTCAAATGTCTCAATAATATAAACAGATTATGGAGAACGCTAATTTGAATATATTCTTGGAATCATTTTTTTTTTTTTTTGAAACAATATTCTTGGAATCATGGTGTATATACGTACGCACCAATTAATATTGTAAAATATATACTACTAGATAGTCATGCACTCCAGTGAATGTGTTTATTGTATGATATCTAGTTTGAATCTTTGCCTTTTGTTTTTTCAGTATTCCGGTATTATCACTCAAGAAACTGTGGTCACTTTTCTTTAACTATTTCTTATAAGAAAATGATAGATTATATAGAGAGAAATTTACAATGTACGAGTCCAACGCACGCTGACATGTGGTTCCAATTTTTGAGTTCCAAGCGGAATGAGAATGGAATTTTTGGTGCGACATTTTTATTCACTTAGGGTGCGTTTGGATCGTTGGAAGAAAGAACAAGAAGAAGAAAGAAGAAAAAAAAATTATAAACAATCCAAACTCTTCACAAAGTTACACACTTCCCAATACTTCTTCCCACTTCTTTCCTTCTTCCCTTCTTCCCATATCTATCCAAACGCACCCTTAGACATGTCACGATCACTTTAATATTATTATAATCGGACTTCATATTTATTTGAGTTTGTCTTAATGAGCCGAAAATGATCATTAAATGTATTCAATTAAGCATGCATCTAATTAAGAGGAGGATTCAGGAATATGTTCCGAAGATTTAGGAAGCGTCTGCATAAGTGCATTGATACAATAGGCATATATATATGCCGGCAAAATTGGTAAATGTGTATTTGACTTAATAAACAAACGTGCAATCTATGTGAAATATTTATAAAGATGATGATGAGACCGGCCTTTATTTTGTTGCATGAAAAGTCAGATACATACAGGGGCGTAGCTAGGATTTCATGTTAGCAGGGTCCATAATTTTTTTTAAAAAAATATATGTACAATGTAATGTTTAATATAGAAAAAATCACTCGTAAGAGGAGACAAATTAATTTCTGATTTTCTAAGATGGGTCCTTCGAACTATTTTAGATGGGTCATGTAAATTTTTTTACTTACACACAAGTACTACTTCAAATAATTTTTTTTTAAGGTGGGTCCATGGACCCACCTTTCAGGCTGTAGCTTCGCCCCTGGGTACATAGGTGGCGTTTTGGCATGCATGAGGTCAGTCTAACTTGTAGGTTAGTAAATTTGCTAATCTAGAATTGAAAAAGTACTAATTTTAATTCTTGATCCTACTAATTTATGGTGTTCCCATAGCCTTCCCAAACGCGCATATATAGTGTCTAAATATAAGTGTATTAATGTGTATTAATGTGAGGTATATATTTAACTGAGTCTATTTAAAAATATTCTATCGGAAAAAAATTTTATAAGAACTCTATAATATATCAAAAGAAACTTTTTTTAAAAGTAAACTTTTTATGCATTTTCTAATATACCAACTTCAGCCTTAGAATTTGAATTGCAGAGGAAAACGAATATGATTTAAGATTTTGCTTCAAAACACAAAGCCTGAGAGGATGACAAGGTTGTCAGGTTTTTTCCGTCCGAAATTGAAGATTACGAATTGAGGATTAAGTCTTCTTAAAAAATGAGTCTTACTTATTTTTTCGTCTCTTCCTGTTACAGCCTGAAATTGCATCTCAAGATGCAGGTGCATCATTGGATGCGGGTGCATCCTGTAATATATAATTGTTGTAGTTCATGTGCTAACTGTTGTAATTGTAAACATAATTGTTGAAGTTGCATGGATAGTTGTTAACAGGCCAGGGCCCAGTAGACTTAATGGAGAGGATATAGTTGTTTCAACTGGAGGGGTGAAGAAGTAGTGTGAATGAAGTCGTTAGACAGTTACGAGAGCTTTGGCCTCCGTAACTAAACTTTACTTAGTTTCGCTTGTTAGTTGATGTAATTAGGGATTAAATGTTGTCATTAGCTAGTACTATATAAGGGGAGGCTGAGGAGAGAGAAGGAATCATGAAATCAGATCTGAAATCCACTTTTCTCATTTTAGCTCCATTTTCCTACGAATTTTCTTGTATTTTCTGAATTCAATATAAGAGTTGATTTCCAGTGCAATTTCTTCTTAGATTCTTATCTCTACTTCAATTCTCATTCAATTCTTATCTCAATTATACTCAATTTCGTGATTTCTCTTCTCAATTACTGTATCAGTACCAAATCTGATCTGGTACGAGTGCGACTGCATCCCTGTATCAGTGCGAGCGCATTCTGGAATTCTGCAATTTCTATTGTCAGATCAAGTTAGATCGTGACAATCTGGTATCAGAGCACCGATTAAAGTGGCCTGTTGATTGTTCTTGATCCACACCTCGTTCAAGATCAATTGAGAAGAGTTTGAAGCAAGATCCATGGCAAACAGCACAAGAAATGCAAGAGGCTCAAGTCATGATGGCATTGAGGAGCTGAGAGCTCAAAACAGCCAATTGCAAGCTGAAATGGAGAAAATCGTGCAAGAAATGAAGGAGGATAGCAAGCAGCTCGAGAACAAGCTATCAGCCTTAGTAATTGAGCAGATCAAGATCTCGCATCACAACCTAGAAGGAAGAATGGCAGCTATGGTGGGAGATCATGTGAAGCAAGCTAATCAAGGGCTAGAAGAGAAGTTGAGCAGCCTTGGCACGCTTTTGGAGAGGTCCTTGAGGCATCAAACAGGTAAATGCTCAAACTTTGAAATGGGAGGAACTAGCAGCTCTCATGGAGGGCCTAGAGTTGATGCTAGTGTCAGAATTGATAAGGAAGTTGGAGGTGATGAGAGGGGCAGTGGATTCAACTATGTTAATCCCCCAATTGATCTAGATGAGGAAGAGTTTAGATGGGGTGAAGGTTGTAGAAAAGAAGCAGAAAAGAGAAATTTCAGAAATGAAGGGAATAGGGGCATAAATGTCCAGCTGCCTAGGATGGATTTCCCTCATTATGATGGAGGGGATCCTGAAATTTGGAGAAGGAATTGTGAGTTTTATTTTGAGATATACCAAGTTCCAGAGGTGTATAAAACTAGGATGGCTATTCTGAATTTTTCTGATGAAGTACATGAATGGTATATAAGTGTGACTAGTGGCCATCATCAATTGCCTTGGGATTTATTGGTGGATGAGGTGATAAACAGATACAAAATGAATGGTATAAAGCATCCAGTGGATGAATTCAAGAGGATTCACCAAACTGGTAGGGTGGATGAGTATATCAAGAGATTTGATAAGGCTAGAGCAAGGCTAATGAACTTCAACCCAGCCTTGAATGAGGAGTTCTTTATTGCTGGTTTTATTAGTGGGTTGAGGGAAGAGTTGAGATATACAGTTGAGTTGCACAATCCAAAGAGGTTGTATGAAGCTTTCAACTATGCAACCAAGGTGGAACTCAGCAATGACAGCCAAAATAGAAGGCCAAAGGTGATGAACAAACCCTCTAATCCTCAAAATTATCCCTTACACAAGAAGAAACCAGCAGTAGAAAGAAAGGATGGTGGTGGATACAATCAGTTTTCTAAACCTTGGCAAACCAATAACAATTCCAAAGGCACTACTTATGAGCAAAGAAGAGCCTTAGGCCTATGTCACCACTGTGATGAGAAGTACTTTCCTGGTCATAAATGTGGAGTGAAGTTGTTGAATGCACTCAAAGGGACACAAGAAGAAGAGAGTGCAGGTGAGGAAAGTGAATTTGAGGAAGTAGAGGAAGAATTACAGGTGGAGCAAGCTGTAGTCACAATGTTCAATTCCAAAACCAACCCTAAAGTGAAGGTCATGAAGTTCAAGGGGCAAATTGGCACTGTCCCAGTATGTGCACTGTTGGACAGTGGTAGCACACACTCCTTTGTGAACCCTAATGTGCTGCAGGAGGTGGAGTGCAACCTAATTCAGACTGCACCCATGGTGGTCACTGTTGCCAATGGTGCTAGAATGGTTACTGACCTACAATGTGAAGCACTACAATTCTCTATTCAGGGGCATACATTTGAAAAAGATGTTAGGGTTCTAGATGTCACTGGTTATGACATGATTTTGGGATTGGATTGGCTTACTGGTTTGGGTCCAATGCAAGTTGATTGGGGTGCAGGCAGAATTGCATTCAAGCAAGGTGATAAGGATGTACAACTGCAAGTTAGAGAGGAAATGGCTAAGATCAAATTCATCAAGGAGGATGTAGACCTGGAGAAGGAAATGAGGAAGGGTAGTGAGGTATTGATGGCTCAGATTTTCAGCACAGAGGTAGAAGAAAGAGCATTGAGCATAATGCAGCCTGTGTCCAGGGTGCATCCTTTCTCTCAGGTGCACCCTGCGCCCAGAGTGCACCCACCTTCTCAGGTGCATTCAGCACTGCAGTTGCATCCTGGAAGCCAGACTGAGATGCATCCTGACTCCAAACCAGTGCACCCTGAACTCTCTGCAGTTTTAGAACAGCACAAGGTTGTATTTGAAGAACCAACTGCACTGCCACCAAGGAGGACTGTTGATCATGCTGTGCCACTCCTACCTGACAGCAAGCCAGTCAACCAAAGGCATTATAGGTACAGTTACTTTCAAAAGGTTGAAATTGAGAAAATAGTGACTGAATTGCTTAAGAACCAACTGATACAACCCTCTAGCAGTCCCTTTGCATCACCAGTTCTTTTGGTTAAGAAGAAAGATGGGTCTTGGAGAATGTGCATAGACTATAGGCAGTTGAACTCAATAACTGTGAAGAACAAATACCCAATTCCAGTGATTGATGATCTGTTGGATGCATGTGACAAGGGCATTGGTGCAGTCCTCATGCAAAATAGGCAACCACTAGCCTATTTGAGCAAAAATCTTGGTCCTAATAGCATTGGGCTTTCAACTTATGAGAAGGAGTTCCTAGCATTGTTGACAGCTGTCCAAAGATGGAAGCACTACCTCATTGGAGGGCAGTTCATTATCAAGACTGACCAAATTGCCCTTAAGCATTTGTTGGAGCAAAGAGTAAATCATGCCATGCAACACAAGGGCCTTTGCAAGTTGATGGGCCTAGATTACAAGATAGAATACAAGAGGGGAGTTGATAACAAAGTGGCAGATGCACTGTCAAGAAGAGAGGTGCATCCTGAAACTGAAATGCAAGTTGCTGCTGAGGTGCATCCTGAAGTGCAGTCTGGAGTGCAGGCTGAGATGCAGGCTGTCACTGAGTTGATACCACAGTGGGTAGAGGAGTTGAAGTCGAGCTACATTGGAGATGAATGGGTTCAGGAGTTACAAAACAAGTGGGAAAAGGAAGAACTTGACAAAGACAAGTATTCTTTTCAGCAAGGCTTGTTCAGGTACAAGAATAGGATATGTGTGGGGGCCACTAATGGTTGGAGAATTAGGCTGGTGAGAGAGGTTCACTCTACTTGCATTGGAGGTCACTCAGGAGTTCTACCAACCTACCAACGAATCAAGAAGATGTTCTATTGGCCAAAGTTGAAGGAGATGGTACAAGAAGAAGTGAAGAAGTGTGAAATCTGTCAGCTAAACAAAGGTGAACATGTGCCAATTCCTGGATTGCTTCAGCCAATACCAATTCCTGATGGAGCATGGCAAGGGGTTAGCATGGATTTCATTTCAGGTTTGCCTAAATCTGAAGGTAAAACAGTGATTTTGGTGATTGTGGATAGGTTCACTAAATATGCACATTTCATCCCTATGGCACACCCCTACAAGGCTAAAGATGTGGCAAAGTTATTCATGGACAATATTTACAAGTTGCATGGGTTGCCAATGTCCATAATAACTGATAGGACCCCCTATTTACCAGCTCATTTTGGAAGAATTTGATGGAAGGTTTAGGGGTAAAACTGAACTTCACCACTGCATATCATCCACAATCAGATGGACAAACTGAAAGGGTGAATCAATGCATTGAAAACTTTCTTAGATGCATGGTCTTTGATAAGCAAAAGCAATGGTGCAAGTGGGTATCTCTGGCTGAACATTGGTACAATACAAGTTTTCATTCAAGCCTCAAAACCTCACCTTTCAAGGCTTTGTATGGATATGAACCACAAGAGTTACCAATGCTGGGTGCATCCCAGGAAGGAGGAGGAGATGCAAGTGAATTAATTGAAAGAAGGCAGAATACTCTCCAAGTGCTTAAAGAAAATCTGGAAAGAGCACAGAAAAGAATGAAGAAAAATGCAGACTTGAAGAGAAGTGAAAGGAGTTTCAAGGAGGGAGACTGGGTGTACATGAAGCTGCAACCATATAGGCAAGTGTCTATAGCTGGTCATGCAAACTCCAAGCTCAATCCTAAGTACTATGGGCCCTATGAGATTCTTGAAAAAGTGGGTGAAGTGGCATATAGATTGAACTTGCCACCTGGGTCTTCTATACATCCTGTACTTCATGTGTCTCAGCTTAAGCACAAGTGTGGTGAAAATGCAGTTGCATCACCAACGCTACCAGTGGTTGGTTTAGATGGTGAAGTGAGAATAGAACCAGAGGTAATATTGGCTAGAAGGATGCTAAAAAGGAGGAATGTACCAATTGCCCAAGTGTTGATTAAGTGGCTTAACAAATCTGAAAGGGAGGCTACTTGGGAAGACTTTGATGCAGTAAAGGAGAAGTATCCTTATTTGATTCTTGAGGACAAGAATGCTTTTAAGGGGAAGGGAGTGTTACAGCCTGAAATTTAAGAGAGAAGAAAACGTACGTGTCAAAAGAAAAAGAAAAGATCTAGTCTCTTAATACTAAGACAAGGATCCAATATCAACACCGTCCCCGGCAACGGCGCCAATTTGATGAAGGAATTTAACCTAGGAATCAAATAAATTTGTAACCTATAGCTAACCTCACTAATCGTTCAGAATATAGCTTTAGGGTCGAACCCAAGGGACGGATCTATGAATACCGGACTTGTCTTTTCTTAAAATCTAGATGAAAATATTTTATGGGATTTTGAGTAATTAAATAGTGCTTAAATTGTAAATGTTTTTGGTTATTTTTGGACTTGGAATAAAACAAACCAAAGTAAAATATTAAAGTAAAGTCTTTTGAGGTCTTAACAGAATTTTAGGCGCCTTAGGAATTGGATTTCATCTATGTTTGGCTGTTAAATTAGAAACTCAAAATACTTTCGCATTTTAATTTCTCAATTTAACTACAATTAACCTTCTGGTCAATTCGAACACCAATCTGTTCGATTCGAACAGTGTCCTGTTCGGTTCGACCAGATCTCTGTTCGGTTCGACCAGAGGGTAAGGGTGCGTTGGGTTTGTCTACTATGTTTACTAATGTTTTGAGATAGGTTTAAATGGACGAACCTAGCTAATCTAAACCTCAGCCTTCGCTTGTTGGAACAGATTCTGGTTTGTTCACAATCTAACCTAATTAACTTGATTGGTTCACAACTTTTGGTATAGAATTCAATTTGTTAAACCAGTCTATCAGAGTTCTTAGGAGTATTTAGAAGTCTTTTGTACTAATCTAAAAGTTGCACTTTTGATGCAGACTAATCTCCCCTTTCGGTTCTAAGATTTACTCCAAATACTTAAATCAATTTAGACTTGCTATTCCTAACTTAGACTTACTAGAAGCAGCTGTTCAACTAGAAGGTAATTAGAGAATTCAACAAGTAATTAACTCAAGCAACTAATTAATTCATAATAGACTAGGTCTCAAAACATAGCAATTCATAGCATATCAAACTAACTTCATCCAAACATAGAGTTACTCTCCTAATCCTAAGGCTATAAAAGGGTCTAGCCTAACATAGTATCAAAGCAAACAACAAGAGTTAAACAACAATAAAGATACAAGCCCATCAAATCACAAGATAAAAACATAAAGAAATAAAACCAAATACTCCTTATGCTTTTGATCACGATCTTCAAGGCGATGGAGTGATGCTAGATGGAGATGTCACGTGAAACACTGCTGCCGTCGTCAAAAGGATGATGATTCCCAAGGAGAAGAAAGTACTTGACCCTTAGAAAAGTGGAAGATGGTGTTGAGATGCGAATCCCCTTTTCTTCAGGCCTCCAGGGTATATATAGATATTCCAGGACGCAAGGATGGAAGGCTAGGGCACCAGGGCGCAAGAAATTGCCATAGCGATCAATTTCCATACAAGAAATGCTACCATAAGTGATATGGCGGCAACCTGGTCGGATCGAACAAGTGGGCAGTCGAACCGAACAGGAGAGAGAGAAAGCAGCCACGCAAGCATGCCACTGTGAGGTCCAGTCGGATCGAACAGCCAGTCAGTCGGATCGAACAGGAGAGAGATGTCGCCTGATAGCCATGAGTCTAGGTCGATTCGAACAGAAATCTGTTTGGGTCGACCAGAAGAGAGAATAAAGCCTCCAATGCTAGGAATGAGTCATCTAGCGTGCGTAATACGTCGGGAATCCATCTATACGCTCCAAAGTCATCAGAAATCATCAAAAACCTGTACATAGAAGAGAAGAAACGACGGCAGAACCAAATCCTGGAAAAACATAGCAATTTATCAAATAATTTATTGGTTTGAGTCTATTTTAAGTGCTAAGTACGGTCCAAATAACAATAAATATTGACTACGTCAAATCCCCCCAAACTTAAACTTTGCTTGTCCTCAAGCATCGCCCTAAGCTTAGATTCTTAGACTGTACTTAAATCTAGATCAAGTCATATCTCAAACCAAGAAATCAACATAGAAATCAATTGCTCGTGCCTAAAATTTTCTCACACTTTCAACAAATGAGTCAAACAATAATTTTAACAATAAACCAAGTCAAGTGTTCACAACTTAATCAATACAACTCTTGGGCCTAAGTGAAATCTTTTCCCAAAATTAAGAACTCTAGCCCCTCTTTGATATTTCAAAAGCAATCTCAATTTCAATCATCCGTTCCTTTTCGTATTTCTCAAAAATTTGTAAAAGCCTTTATCAACTCCAGAAATTCTATAATGAACTTTTCTTAAAACAATTTCAATTTTTCACCAAATTTTTTTTTTTTTTTTTTTTTATGCAAGTCGAGCAGTGGGGCTTTACACCCTAGAGGATAATGCGGTATCATTGGCCTTGAGTTTGCTACTAGCACATGTCGCGCTAGGGAGGTTGGACGGGTGTTGCTCGACTATGGCCACGGTACACTTGGGCCATAATACTCAACAACTCCTTTACCAATGCTTTCGCACCGGGTCCGGTAGAAATTAATTACAAGCTCCCCAATTATACCTCGAAACTTTGAGTTATAATTCCTGACAGCTTGTAATTAACCCAATACCCTCCAATTTGTGGTTAAGTTAGTGGAGAAGGCCTCAGTGCGTCCTCGTTTTCACCGCTATTTGAATTAACTTCCCATTTATCGTTGCTCGTTGGTGATTCGAGCGATTAAAAAGCAATTTCAACAAGACAAAGTTCATCTTTTAATTTTCAAAGTCGATAAATTTCTTTCAAAAGTTTGTCAAATACAAATCAGTTCACTCGGTAAAAACTTGTGAGAATTGACTAAGTTTGAAATAACAATTCTAAGCATCCATCATCAAATTCGAATCTCAAAGAAAATACTTCAGTTTGGGTCCATTGGTGCAAGATTAAGTATGATATCAAGACATTCTAGGGTCATTTGAGAAAATTTTTGTTTGACTCAAAAACAAGTTCAAGCAGTGTGAGAGTTGTCATTTAAAATCCAAATCGAGAGAGTAGGCAAAACCAACTTATTTCAAAGCCAAAATCATACTAAATTGTGCAGAATATAAGTTCTGGTCGAGTCGACCAAAGCTTTGTTCGAACCGAACGAAGAGTAGAACAGATCAAGTTTTTTATGAACTGGTCGGATCGACCAGGTACCCGTTCGAACCGACCAGAGAAGACAATTATGCACAAATTTCAAATGAGGGGCGTTCGATTCGACCAGTGCTTGTTCGACTTGACCAGAGAAGAGAGAAATTCGAGAAAAATTGCCCATTTTCACAGAAAAACAACCTTTTCATCCCACAAATCGATTTATCTCCTATATGCCCCCCCCAAACTTATCAAATGCTTGTCCCAAGCATACTTTCACACAGAAATAGCAAATAGGAGAGAAATTGATGGTTACCTTTTAGTAGGGAGGAGGGAGGCTCCTAGAGGAAGAGCCTTGGTTAAAACCACCATCATAGCTTGGGAAAATGCCAAAGAAATCGCCTTGCTGCTCCTGCTGCTGCTGCTCCCCTCCTTGGTCGCCTAGAGATGGATAGTAGCTTGGGTCGGAATTTGCAGGGCGCCATTGTCCCTCAAAAGGTGGTGGTATGGGCTGCTGTGGCGGCTCTAGAACTTGTCCTCCAAGATATGGGTAAAACCCATAGTCGGAGTAAGCGGAGAAGGTTTGCCGTGGAGAAGGAGGAAGCGGTTATGCTTGGCTATGAACCGATTGGGCTTCCGGGCTCATGATCGGATCTTCATCATCACGTGGCCAATACCCTCGTTGCAAATAGAAGCGACTCTCAAATGCCATGTCATAGGCCATGCTAACCTTCCTATTCAAACGATCAAGCTTCTTGGTGCAATCGGCCATGCCCTTGCGCATCTCATACCGTGTGTCCAAATGAAGTTGAGTGAGGTTGTCCACCATTTGGATGAGATTGTTGGCCCATTGTGGTTGTGGCTCACTCCCTTGAGGAAAGGGTACACGTGGTGGCGAGTTAGGCCTTGTTGATGGCCCCGCTTCATCGGTCTCCATGGGGATGATCCTAGGAATTGGGTGTTGCAATTCCTCCGCTGTCCTAGGAGTCACATAATCATGAGGAATTAGCCAAGAGAGAGAGTTAGAGAGATCTACCCGGTGAGGATATGGAAGAAAGAAGTTGCTCCCCTTGTCACGCACCCACAAGTATCGCTCGGATATGTCCCGGCTCTCGCGGAAAATTTGCAAGAAGCGAGCGGCTCGGAACCTATCATCATCATAGACCATGTAGCCGGTGCAAAAGGTTTGCTCGGGTAAAGGTAGGCCCATGCGTTTGGCTAGGATTGTAACAAAGGAGCCCATAGTGATTTTGCCCCTAGCATTTTCCATATCCCTTTGATAAATCCAATGTTTCACCATTAACTTGATCCAATCCAATTTAGGGGGTTGGGGTTGAAGTACGTGCCATAGGATGCCAATCTCCTTGTCATTGGTGATATTCACCGTCTCCCCCCGTGCAAAAATTGTAGAGGCAATGGCACGAAGAACGATTCGAAGGGTAGGGTGCTGCACATGCCTAGATTGAAGCCTACCCGCAGTTGAGCCTGTGAGCCTTTCCCATACTTGTCTCCCGAAGACTTCATCATTAGGGTCCCTTGTCCAAGTAGTCTCCTCCACCTCCCCTCTTTCTAACTTGAAAACCACGGACAAGTCATCAAGCCATGCTTTATGAGTATTGTTTCCAAGCCGGAACCAAATGTAATCCCGGCCATCTCGTTCCATGAGTCGTAGAGAAGAGAGAAACTCTTGAGTGTAGACTTGGTATGCCTTCTCTCGGAATTCCCAAAAGGCGGGGGTAATACCGGCATTGCTCGTGATCTCCAAAAATTGCTCCGCTACCCCAAAGGTTTCCAATGTCTCCATATCCATGAACCTCGTGTGCTCAAAGACCCTATCTCGCATCCTTAGATAGTTTTCAAACATATAGTTCCAAGGCATTTCAAAGTTGGCATCCCTTTCAAATGGTGCTGCAGCGGGGTTACGGACCAAGTCCGGATCGATCTCAGGCCCGATAGGGTGTTGCTGGGGTTGAGAAGAAGAAGCAGCGGCTGCTAGGCGTGCACTAGCACGGGTTCTTGGTTTGGGTGCCATAGGTAAGGGACAAGAGATGAGGTGATTGCAGGGTTTGGGTGCTCTGGTCGAACCGAACATGGGGCTGTTCGAACCGAACCGAGTGGTTTAACAGAGGGTTGGCGCTATAAGATGTGCTCTGGTCGATCCGACCAAGGTCTTGTTCGACCTGACCAGAGAGGGGTAAAATGCTGGTTCTGACAGGTTCTGGCACGGGTTGACCCGTTTCACTGGTACACCTCAAAATTCGCTGGTACAAACTTGCAAAACCCTCAAACAAACCAATACAAGGCACAATTGAACAAAAGAAAAGGAAGTAGAAGTAATTGGACCTTTGTAAACCTCAATTTCCCAAACTTGCGGTGGTTGGAAATGGGGCAGCGGCAATAAGGGGTTCCCGGCACTCCTTGGGACTTTGTGGCGCAAGAGAAGTGTGCAAAGGTGCTCGGGAAGAAGAAAGAATGCAAGAGAAGCCGGAGTCGCGCCCAACAACGACGGAATGGTCCCGTAGTGGTGTCCCTTCGGCCAGACCTAACTTGAGTCCTTCAAGTGTGCACTTAGGGCAAGGAGAGGGCCCTGGAGTACTTCCCCACGAGAGAAATTGAGAGAATAGCAAAATCGCTTGAAACCTCGTGGAGCGTGCCTTGAAAAACCCGTCGCGAAGGAACTTCAATAGCAAAAACTAAGGACAGTAGTGAGAAGAGAGTAGAGAGGAGAGCAATTTGGGCTTTAGATCTCTTAAAATGGTGGAGAATTGAGGAAGTTGAGATTTGGGAGAGTTGGTTCGGTTTGGAGAAGAAGAGAACGAGAGAGAGAGATGAAAAATGGGTTGAGTGGGGGAAGGAGAGAGGTAAGGGACGGTTTTGATTAGGCTTAATGGGTTTCGGGTCGGGTTTGGTGGTAACGACCCCCTTGTAACGGCTAGTCGCGACCCCTGGGGCGTCTCCTACGCACTTGAATGGAGGCGTCCCTTCAGGCTATGAAAAAGGCGCCCCTTCAGAAAATGGAGGCGTCCATTGAAGCATCATGGGCCCTGCATAAACAAAACCAAACAATCAGCCCAAAAACCAATTAAATAGGCCCAATTTATGCTCTGGTCGATCCGACCAGGCCACTGGTCGATCCGAACGGCGACCCAGTGTGGTCCCCTTTGCACCACTCCTGTCAGTCGATTCGACCAACAGTCTGTTCGCTTCGAACAGAGTCGATCTTTGCATCAGTATCCACCCAGCTCCCGTTCGACTCGACCAGAAGTTTGTTCGACTCGACCAGAAAGTTATTTTCACTGATCCTCTTCATGTCATCATTTGTTGAACTTCCTTGCTCTCTTGCTTCGTCCAGGATGGCATTTCTCCATTGCGTGAGGTGTTGTGCAATCCATATGAGGTCGATCAGGGTTAGTTGGCTCACGTAACCCAAGGTGCTCTTGCATGGAACGCATCTTTCTTCGTTTAGACTTCATAATTTACCTACAACAAACAAATATAAAACATTAAACTCTATTTGTAAAAATATTTCTTTTTATTTTTTCGAATTTCCAAGGATTTGAGATTTTTTTTTTTTTTATATTTTTTATGACAAAGTAAATAAATAAAGAAGAGAAAAGAGTTGAGAAATCCTTGGGTTGCCTCCCAAGAAGCGCTTGTTTACGGTCCCTAGCTTGACCATGCTTCTCTAGTCTTTGCGTAGAGTCGGCTCGCCTAGCTTGATGGCTTGAATCTCTTCTTGAACCTCACTAGCGATGTAGTGCTTCAAGCGTTGTCCGTTAACCTTGAATGGTTCCGAGTCGTTGTCACAAATGTCAATGGCACCAAAGGGGTAAACCTTGACGACTCGGAAAGGGCCGGACCATCTTGACTTTAATTTGCCCGGAAAAAGCTTGAGCCTAGAGTTGAATAGTAGCACCGAATCCCCTTCCTTGAATTCTCTCCTTGAGATCCTCCTATCATGTACAAATTTCGTCCTCTCCTTGTACAATTTGGCACTTTCATATGAGTTCAGGCGTATCTCATCCAACTCATGTAAGTCAAGTATGCGCTTTTCACCCGCCTTGAGGAGATCCATGTTGATTGCTCGGGTTGCCCAATATGCTTTGTGCTCTATTTCAACCGGGAGATGACACGGCTTCCCATAGATAAGCTTGAAAGGACTCATGCCAATGGGGGTCTTAAAGGCGGTGCGATAGGCCCACAATGCATCATCAAGCTTGTTTGCCCAATCTTTACGGGTTCGAGCGACCGTCTTCTCCAAAATACTCTTGATCTCCCTATTAGACACCTCCACTTGACCACTTGTTTGAGGATGATAAGGGGTTGCTACCTTATGAAGCACTCCATGCTTTTTCAAGAGGTTATCAAAGTTCCGGTTGATGAAGTGTTTTCCACCATCGCTAATTACTGATCTAGGCACCCCAAATCGTGGGAAAATCACCTTGGAAAAGAGTCTAATCACTGAATTGGAATCCGCGGATTTGCATGGAATTGCCTCTACCCATTTAGAGACATAGTCGACGGCAACCAAGATATATTCATAACTATGGGAACTTGGGAATGGTCCCATAAAATCAACTCCCCATACATCAAAAATTTCAACCTCAAGAATGGGGTTAAGGGCCATCTCATTCCTCTTTGAAATATTGCCCGTTCTTTGACATTGATCACATGTCATAACAAAAGATCGTGCATCCTTAAAGAGAGAGGGCCAATAAAAGCCGGATTGGAGTACCTTGGCGGCTGTTTTGGAGAATGAGGCATGCCCACCATAGGCCGATGAGTGACAACTCGCTAGGATCGCCTTAACTTCATCATATGGGACACATCTCCTATAAATGTCATCGATCCCAAGCTTAAAGAGGTACGGCTCATCCCAAAAGTAGTACTTGGCATCCGTCTTGAGCTTCTTCTTCTCCTGCCAACTCATTTCAGGAGGTAGGGCACCACTTGCAAGGTAATTGGCTAAATCAGCGTACCATGGGTGCTGATTCTGTGCCATCTTCCTGATTATTCGAGGCTCTGGTCGACTCGAACCAGCATCTGGTCGACTCGAACCAGGATCTGGTCGGTTCGAACCAGCATCTGGTCGGTTCGACCAATGCTCTATGGACAACATTTCGTGGGCCAGGTCAAGCCAGAATTGGTCCTGCTCAGCTGGTCGGATCGACCAAGGTGCTGTTCGGTCCGAACAGGCATCGATTTTCATCAATTTCTCATGTGGGAAAGAGTCATCAATTGGGATTTTAGCATCTTGACCTTCCTCCCAGTGCAGCCTTGACAAATGGTCTGCAACGGAGTTCTCCGTGCCCTTTTTATCTCTAATCTCAAGGTCAAATTCTTGAAGGAGAAGAACCCATCGTATGAGACGCGGCTTGGCATCTTTCTTACTCAAAAGGTATCTAATGGCCGCATGATCAGTGTAGACAATCACCTTAGAACCCACTAAGTAAGGTCGGAATTTGTCCAGAGCAAAAACAATTGCAAGGAGCTCCTTCTCGGTGGTTGTGTAATTTGCTTGAGCCGGGTCTAACACCTTGCTTGCATAGTAGATGGCGACCGGCTTCTTGTCTTTCTTTTGCCCAAGCACCGCTCCAATCGCGAAGTCGCTCGCATCACACATGAGCTCAAACGGTTGAGACCAATCGGGCGGTTGCAAGATTGGGGCAGAGACAAGGGCTTCCTTCAATCTGTGAAACGCATTCAAACAATCCTCATCAATAATAAAATCATTGTCTTTAACGAGAAGATTACTTAATGGTTTGGCAATTTTAGAAAAATCTTTAATGAATCGGCGGTAGAATCCGGCATGGCCCAGGAAGCTTCGCACGTCCTTGACATTCTTTGGCACTCCAAGCTTCTCAATCACCTCGATTTTCGCCTTGTCAACTTCGATCCCTTGAGATGTCACCACATGCCCTAGTACCACACCTTTTTGCACCATGAAATGACATTTCTCCCAATTCAAAACTAGATTAACCTCCTCGCATCTCTGCAAGACTTTAGATAGGTTAGCAAGACAAGAATCAAAACTAGTACCATACACAGAGAAATCGTCCATAAACACTTCCATTTCTTTTTCAATAAAATCAGAGAAAATTGCCATCATAGCACGTTGGAAGGTTGCGGGTGCATTACAAAGACCAAAAGGCATTCTTTTGTAGGCATAAGTACCATATGGGCAAGTGAAAGTGGTCTTTTCTTGGTCATTTGGATGAATTGGTATTTGAAAGAAACCCGAATAACCGTCTAAATAACAAAAATACGAGTGATTAGCTAATCTTTCAAGCATTTGGTCAACAAAAGGAAGAGGAAAATGGTCCTTGCGAGTCGCCGCATTGAGCTTGCGGTAATCGATGCGCATCCTCCATCCGGTTGCTACTCGGGTTTGAATCATCTCGCCTTTGTCATTCTTGACCACCGTCGTGCCTCCTTTCTTTGGGACCACATGGACCGGGCTCACCCACTTGCTATCGGAGATTGCATAGATGATACCCGCATCGAGGAGCTTGAGAATCTCCTTCTTGACCACCTCCTTGAGGTTGGGATTGAGTCGCCTTTGTGCCTCTCGAGTCGGCTTATGATCATCTTCCATGAGAATTCGATGTGTGCAAAACGAGGGGTCAATGCCCTTCAAGTCCTCAATCGAGTAGCCAATTGCACCTCTATATGCTCTTAGCTCCATTAAAAGCTTCTCCGTTTGGCCTGCATCTAGCTCTGAGTTAACAATAACTGGGTATGTTTGACTTGGGCCAAGAAATTCGTACCTTAACGATGCGGGAAGAGGTTTCAACTCGACTGTTGGAGGCTCTGGTCGACTCGGACAGGCTCTGGTCGGATCGAACAGGTCGCCAGATTGGGGTTCCATGCCTGGTCGAGCCTCTGGTCGCCTCGAACAGGAGTCTGGTCGACTCGAACAGGTGGTCGAACAGGCCATGTTGAGAGTGGCGTTGCTTTCTTCCTCGACTTCCATGGTCTCTTCTACCCCTATTGCCTCTTGCATGTCACATAGGAAGGCTTGGTAAGTTTCTAGAGCTATTTGGTACTGGTCCTCAAGAGACTCTTCAATTTCAGGCATCTCTTGGATCATGAAACAAGTTTTCGCGGGGTCGGGGCATTTCATGGCATGATCTATTGAAAATAGGAGGCGTTCCCCCCCCACTCTGACCAAAATTGTCCCTTCCAGGGCATCCATCATTACACCGGCTGTTCTAAGAAAGGGCCGACCCAAGATTATTGGTACTTCTTTATCAACCTCCATTTCCATGACCACAAAATCGCCGGGCACTAGGAATTTTCCAACTTGCACAGGGACATCCTTTAAAACGCCCAAGGGCAGCCGGGTTGTGGAATCGGCGAGCTTAAGGGTCATGCTCGTGGGTGTAAGCTCTCCAATTCCAATCGTTTCAAACACCGACTTAGGCATGAGGCTTATGCTTGCTCCCATATCACACAAGGCTTGCATAACAGTGGCTTTTCCAATAGTGCAAGGAAGGACGAACCTACCTGGATCCTCAAGCTTGGGTGGCATGCGGTTCTTCAAAGCCTCACTGCTCTTGTATGTTAATGCCACCGTTTTCAGCTCCTCCATGGACCGTTTGCCCGTGCAAAGCTCTTTCAAGAATTTGGCATAAATGGGCACGTGGGCAATTGCGTCGGTGAAAGGAATTGTAATTTGCATTTGCTTGAGTATCTCCCAAAAGATTCTAAACTGAGCGTCTTCTTTGGATTTTACCAAGCGCTGAGGGAAAGGTACCGGAGGTTGGTAAGCAGGCACCGGTGTTTCAGCACTGCTTTTATCCTTAGGTTGTGCCTTTTTAGCCTCCTGGTCGGACCGAACGGTGGTCTGGTCGACCCGAACAGGCTCCTGGACTTCCACATGGCCTTGTGCAGCTTGGTCGAGCTCCACTATGGGCTGGTCGGATCGAACAGGGGGCTGGTCGATCTGACCAGAGAGCTGGTGTTGCTCGTCAGCCGGCATAGGAGGGTCTTGATACTCTCGTCCGCTCCTTAAGACGTGCATGGCTTTGATTTCAGCATTTGGGTTAACTAGAGGCTGCCCTGGAAGCTTCCCTTGAGGTCTAGAAAATTGTTGCTCCATCATTCGCTCCAGGCGTTGCAAGGAAGCGGCACTACCCTTTAACTCATTTGTGGTCGCCTTGAGCTCATCCAACCCCTCGGCCATCATCAGGTTGAATTTGCCTTGCTGATGCATGAACTCTTGGACGACCGGAGGAACCCCGTCTGTATTATAGACTGATTTCCTAGGAAACGGTCCATTAGAGTTGTTAGGTTGCTGATCTCGCCTAGGGGGCTGCTGATTCTGTCCCTTGTAATTGTACTTGGGTTGGTAGGGCCGGTCAAGAGTGGATTTTTGCATTGTATTCTTCAGATTTGGGTCATTCATGTGCTCCCAATTTCTTTGCTCACCCTCATCCAGTGAATAGCTCCGGTTGAAAATATGTCTCGGGTAATAGGAAGGTTCGCTATTCAAAGAGTTCACTTGAGCCATGTCATCATTGATTTTAGCAAGGGGGCAATCGGGAGATTTATGCCCTTCTTCGCCACAAGCACCACATTCGTTTGAGTAGAGATGAGACCCTTGGGCGGATTGATAAGATGCTAGCTTGGCTTCCAATTCAGCAATCCTCTCATCTCTAGTAGTGATCTCATGCACTTGGTGCTTCGCATGGCCAGAGCGACGGGGGTTGGGGATTGGATACCATGTATAGTTCCGCGCGCAATGATCGAGTAGGTCTCGCCCTTGAGTCGCATCAAGCCGTTTGAATGCCCCACCTGAAAGTGAATCAATATTAATTTTGATATTGTCATATAGACCGTTATAAAAGTTTTTAATCAAAAGCCAGTCTTGAATCCCATGGTGTGGGCATGAGTTTTCAAGATCCCTAAATCGCTCCCAAGCGTCCCTCATTGTTTCATCATCTTTTTGGGCAAAGTTGTTCAATTCCCTCCTAATTGTATCAGACCTATCAGTTGAGAAATATCTTTCTAGAAAAACTTGTGCCATTTGATCCCAAGACCGAATTGAACCCTTTTTCAAAGTCTTATACCATTTGCGGGCACTATCTTTAAGGGTGAAATGAAACAGTAACAGCCTAATTGCTTGTTGAGAAACCCCATTAATTTTAATCAAACGTGTGCAATCAATGAAATTTTGTAAATGAGCATGAGGGTCCTCTTTGTCATCTCCGTAGAACGGAGTCTGTTGGACTAGTGAGACATGATTTGGAGAGATTAGCATGTTGTTGGCCGCGATGCCCGGAATCAACACGGGCCCGCCCACATCTTTGGCATTCGGGGCTCCGTATTCCCCAAGTGTCCTTTCACGGCCTTGGCCATCCTCGTCATCAGAGTTGTGGACGCTAGCCTCGTCCTCTTGGGTCCAGCGGCGACGCTCGTCTTCTAATTCCCTTCGTTGTCCTGTGAGAGCGTCCCGCTCTGCTGCGAGTTGAGCCTCTCTTTGCTCGAGTTGGAGACGGAGGTTCTCCAGTTCTTGTGTGCGCTGGGCAATGGCCTCGGGAGTGAGTTGGTCGGCCATCGCAGTGTTTTCTTCTCTCTGTTCGGGGTGCTGGTCAGATCGAACAGAGCCCTGGTCGGTTCGAACAGGACTAAAGGAGGAGAATCTGGCTTCTTCGTTTATTCTTCGGAGAAAATCTTTGATCCTCGGAGGAGGGGACTTCTTCCTTTGTATATTGTCTGCCAGTCCTGAAATTTAAGAGAGAAGAAAACGTACGTGTCAAAAGAAAAAGAAAAGATCTAGTCTCTTAATACTAAGACAAGGATCCAATATCAACACCGTCCCCGGCAACGGCGTCAATTTGATGAAGGAATTTAACCTAGGAATCAAATAAATTTGTAACCTATAGCTAACCTCACTAATCGTTCAGAATATAGCTTTAGGGTCGAACCCAAGGGACGGATCTATGAATACCGGACTTGTCTTTTCTTAAAATCTAGATGAAAATATTTTATGGGATTTTGAGTAATTAAATAGTGCTTAAATTGTAAATGTTTTTGGTTATTTTTGGACTTGGAATAAAACAAACCAAAGTAAAATATTAAAGTAAAGTCTTTTGAGGTCTTAACAGAATTTTAGGCGCCTTAGGAATTGGATTTCATCTATGTTTGGCTGTTAAATTAGAAACTCAAAATACTTTCGCATTTTAATTTCTCAATTTAACTACAATTAACCTTCTGGTCAATTCGAACACCAATCTGTTCGATTCGAACAGTGTCCTGTTCGGTTCGACCAGATCTCTGTTCGGTTCGACCAGAGGGTAAGGGTGCGTTGGGTTTGTCTACTATGTTTACTAATGTTTTGAGATAGGTTTAAATGGACGAACCTAGCTAATCTAAACCTCAGCCTTCGCTTGTTGGAACAGATTCTGGTTTGTTCACAATCTAACCTAATTAACTTGATTGGTTCACAACTTTTGGTATAGAATTCAATTTGTTAAACCAGTCTATCAGAGTTCTTAGGAGTATTTAGAAGTCTTTTGTACTAATCTAAAAGTTGCACTTTTGATGCAGACTAATCTCCCCTTTCGGTTCTAAGATTTACTCCAAATACTTAAATCAATTTAGACTTGCTATTCCTAACTTAGACTTACTAGAAGCAGCTGTTCAACTAGAAGGTAATTAGAGAATTCAACAAGTAATTAACTCAAGCAACTAATTAATTCATAATAGACTAGGTCTCAAAACATAGCAATTCATAGCATATCAAACTAACTTCATCCAAACATAGAGTTACTCTCCTAATCCTAAGGCTATAAAAGGGTCTAGCCTAACATAGTATCAAAGCAAACAACAAGAGTTAAACAACAATAAAGATACAAGCCCATCAAATCACAAGATAAAAACATAAAGAAATAAAACCAAATACTCCTTATGCTTTTGATCACGATCTTCAAGGCGATGGAGTGATGCTAGATGGAGATGTCACGTGAAACACTGCTGCCGTCGTCAAAAGGATGATGATTCCCAAGGAGAAGAAAGTACTTGACCCTTAGAAAAGTGGAAGATGGTGTTGAGATGCGAATCCCCTTTTCTTCAGGCCTCCAGGGTATATATAGATATTCCAGGACGCAAGGATGGAAGGCTAGGGCACCAGGGCGCAAGAAATTGCCATAGCGATCAATTTCCATACAAGAAATGCTACCATAAGTGATATGGCGGCAACCTGGTCGGATCGAACAAGTGGGCAGTCGAACCGAACAGGAGAGAGAGAAAGCAGCCACGCAAGCATGCCACTGTGAGGTCCAGTCGGATCGAACAGCCAGTCAGTCGGATCGAACAGGAGAGAGATGTCGCCTGATAGCCATGAGTCTAGGTCGATTCGAACAGAAATCTGTTTGGGTCGACCAGAAGAGAGAATAAAGCCTCCAATGCTAGGAATGAGTCATCTAGCGTGCGTAATACGTCGGGAATCCATCTATACGCTCCAAAGTCATCAGAAATCATCAAAAACCTGTACATAGAAGAGAAGAAACGACGGCAGAACCAAATCCTGGAAAAACATAGCAATTTATCAAATAATTTATTGGTTTGAGTCTATTTTAAGTGCTAAGTACGGTCCAAATAACAATAAATATTGACTACGTCAAGGCTACTTGGGAAGACTTTGATGCAGTAAAGGAGAAGTATCCTTATTTGATTCTTGAGGACAAGAATGCTTTTAAGGGGAAGGGAGTGTTACAGCCTGAAATTGCATCTCAAGATGCAGGTGCATCATTGGATGCGGGTGCTTCCTGTAATATACAATTGTTGTAGTTCATGTGCTAACTGTTGTAATTGTAAACATAATTGTTGAAGTTGCATGGATAGTTGTTAACAGGCCAGGACCCAGTAGACTTAATGGAGAGGATATAGTTGTTTCAACTGGAGGGGTGAAGAAGTAGTGTGAATGAAGTCGTTAGACAGTTACGAGAGCTTTGGCCTCCGTAACTAAACTTTACTTAGTTTCGCTTGTTAGTTGATGTAATTAGGGATTAAATGTTGTCATTAGCTAGTACTATATAAGGGGAGGCTGAGGAGAGAGAAGGAATCATGAAATCAGATCTGAAATCCACTTTTCTCATTTTAGCTCCATTTTCCTACGAATTTCCTTGTATTTTCTGAATTCAATATAAGAGTTGATTTCCAGTGCAATTTCTTCTTAGATTCTTATCTCTACTTCAATTCTCATTCAATTCTTATCTCAATTATACTCAATTTCGTGATTTCTCTTCTCAATTACTGTATCAGTACCAAATCTGGTCTGGTACGAGTGCGACTGCATCCCTGTATCAGTGCGAGCACATTCTGAAATTCTGCAATTTCTATTGTCAGATCAAGTTAGATCGTGACACTTCCTATCTCAAGTCATCCTAGTTTTGGAGTAAGAAAATCAATTCGAGCTTTAAAGTCCAATCCTTCTCCCTTACCTTCTCTACCCTCGCCTCCGAAATGAAATATTGGAGCACAGACTTAGTAATCGTCCCAAATTAACTTTAAATTAATCAAATGAAGAAAAATAGTTTTAACAAATTTTTACATAAACTGTGCGAATTTTTTTTATGAATAATAATAGAATCAAACGTTCTTGACGTCGCTTAGGCTATATATGCTCCACGGTAGTTGGGGGGGGGGGGTGATTAGATTAGAGGAGGAAAGAGGAGATTAATCAAAGACTTTACTCAACCTACACCCAAATTTTTGGGGACCAAATTAGTACAATATGGGATGAACTCTTTTTCTAGGCTAATAGTACTCTTCCCGTGCTAACACAATTTGTGGAGCAAGGTGAGATAAATCTTCACCTAACCTCACCCATTATCACCCCAATTTTGAACTACTGGAGCACAACCTTAAGCCCGTCAAACATAATTAGATCTCAATTTTCGTTATTTTTAAAATAGTCAATTAGAACTGCTCAATTTGTTTTTCATACTGAAATACCTTTCGATATCAATTTTTTATATTTTTTTAGGAAATTGATTACTGCCACCTGCAGTTTTGTCATTCCTGCCATCGCTAAATACAAAGTGAATATATACAGCAAACAAAGCGAACATATAGACGATCTAAGTGAACACATACAGACAAATAAGTTCAATGAAAATAAGTTGAATATGCATGTAAACTTCTGAAAAAGTGATGACAACACTTATTTGTTTGTAAGTGTTCACTTAGATCAACTATATGTTCACCTTATTTGCTGTATATGTTCACTTTGTATTTAGCGATGACTGAGATGGTATATTTGCCGATGGCACTTATAATTTCTATTTTTTTATTTTAGAAAATTCTCAATCAAATTATTTATGGACCCTCCCATTTTAAAAATCGGGAAAAATAATAAAAAATTTCAAAACGATATTCACTATGGCTCCGTTTGGATAGGTGTGGGAAGAAGGGAAGAAGGGAAGAAGTGGGAAGAAGTATTGGAAAATGTGTAACTTTGTGAAAAGTTTGGATTGTTTATAATTTTTTTTTCTTCCCTTCTTCCTTCTTCCTCTTCTTCTTTTTGCATCCAAACGGAGCCTATGAAGATCCCATTAAGTTGTTGGATCGACCCACATTTAAAATTTTAATAGTTGAGAATCCAATCGTGTTTGACGTCAAGCATGTTTTAACTCTAACATTATTCTTTATTTAATATATTAATATTTTAAATTAAAAAGATTGTGGATTTAAAAATTTTTGAAGTCCCATTTTCAAATGAAAATAACAAAAGAAAAACAGTTGCCATTTTAAAATCTTTAATTGGATAACCGAACGGGCGAACTTAGATTAGCTGATAAAAAAACAGAAGTTCTACCGAACATATACACAATGTACTTTGGTTGATGTATTTTATTTCTGATACATGGGAAAGAAAAAAAAAATGTACTTAATTACAAATATGGATAATAAAAGACAAGTATCTAATAAATCTCTAAATTGCTTTGTATTAATGAAGATTATATGCCAAAAGTTTTTTAATATTTAAAAAAATTAAGATTTTTTTTTCTATTTTATAATGCACAATAACTGCAAAGGATTCTGGCCGGATTTAATTGTGTCCACTGCAAGCCACAAATGACACTGAATATTTAAATCGAAAGAGCAGTTATTTAAAAAAAAAATCGAAAAGCAGTAGTCATATAGTGGGTCCTGGAGTACAGTCAACACAAATATCAAGATGTCTGCATGCTTATAAAATCTTATCAGATGCTTCCATATGATGCATGTCAGCTTTTCCAGTATTTTAACTTACTCCTGTCTTTTTTTTTTTTTGATGATCTACTCCTGTCCACTGTGCAACGCCAAGGGAAGATGTAGAAGATGCGATCTGGAATAGAGAGGAGAACATGAGCATAGTAAGAAATATTTTGGAACTTGCACCGTCGTGTTCTTTGTTGTTGTGCACCGTGCTGAGATCAACTGTTCTATGACGTGTTATTAAATATTTTAAACAATATGAAACTGTAGATCTTTCTTTTAGTCATTCTTAATTAAGATAAAATGGTAGTTAATACTTAATTGGTTCATTGGTTGATAGAGGAGTTGGATCATGTTTTAGACTTAATTGTGTCTTATTTAGCTATTTGGGATTTTTTTTTTAAGTGAAAACTGAGGATTTAATATTTGGAGCCTATTATATATATGGCCCGGCTAAAAGGAATCTAGAGATCAGCAAAAATTACTAAATTACAAAAAAAATATATAATAATAGGTATCTCGTCTGTATTTCGATACAAATTATAAATTGGTATTAAATGTCACAATAATAAAGAATCTATTCTGGCCAAAGTGCCTTTTTTATATTATTGAGTTTTGCGTGATTACATTTGGAGAAATTTTAATATGCACTGTAGTCTATAGTGCATAGGACATTTCGTGCACCGTGAGTTTTTTTTAGGGTATTTTTGTAAATTGAAAATTTAATTTAACCAATCTAATCTACATATTGAAATCTCATAGCAAATCAAATTTTACAATTTTTTAGATTTTATTACTATTTTTTTCAAATTTTTTAAAATATGCCATTTTTGGAATATTGTAAATAGTATAACATTCCAAAAATGACATGTTTTAAAAAATTCGAAAAAAATAGTAACAAAATCTCAAAAATTGTAAATTTTGGTTTTCTATGAGATTTCAATATGTAGATTAGATTGGTTAAATTACATTTGTTAATTTACGAAAATATCCCAAAAAAAAATCGTGGCGCACGGAATGCCCGATGCACTATGATGCTGTTGACCCTAAAATTTAAACCCTGAAAACCAAGTTCAAAATCCGAAAACCTAAAGCCAAACAGCGAAGATCAAATTTCCAATTTGCCAAAACTCAAAACCAAATTACCAAAAATACCAAACAAACTCCAAAAATCCTCAAAATTCACCCAAAAATCCCTTAAGAATTATGATGAATTATCATGATTTTCAAATCCCAAAAATACCCACACAAATTCCAAGATTTACAAATAAACCCAAAATCTCCGCAAAATTACCAAAATAAATCTATGAGGAATTTGCCAAATCCACTTAAACCATTAAACTCCTCATATTTTTATAACCCTACCCATAAATTTTCATCCAAAAATACCCAAGAGAAGCCCTTGAAAGAATTTATTTTGGTTTGGCCTTAAAGAAATAAAGAGGAAATTATGAAAATGAAATGGAAATTCCACAAAAATCAACAACTCTGGCGCGTCCAACCATTGGAGGGGATCCAAGGGGGACCAGGTGTGTCGCTGCCCCTTGGATGAATTACTGTTTTCATTTAAAAGATTGGGTGCACTCGTTCTGCATAAACCATGCACAGAAATTTGAAATGTTATATTGGCTCACGGAGAACCTAGACTACCCATCTTGTCTCTCTCTCATTAAACTTACAAGCAGGGCCCGCCTGTAAGGATCTTCTCCCCCCCCCCCAGTAAAAAGAAAAGAAGAGGAAATTCGTGTTTTACCGCGCGGATGCCGGGTGAAACGAAGAGAATCGTCGACGTGGCCATCCTCTCGGCCACAGACGCGAAACCACCATCTCTAGCCCATGGTTTTGCGATACTAAACCCTAGCGCAGCCCATTTGGAGCCACTGGATGAAGATTCGACGATGAAGATCAAGCCGGGCCAAAGAAGTGTTGCCCTAGACTCAAGCCTATATAAACACCCAAATCAAAGCCAGAAAAAAAAAGGAGAAGAGCAGCCGTAAGCTTGGCATAGGGTTAGATTATTGAAATTAGGCTAGACAGAGAGAAATTGTAAGAGAGCATTTCATCAAACACTTGAAAAGAGAGAAAGAGAAGGTGAAATCAAATAGCCACTGTTTGTAAATTGTCTCCGAATCAAAAGAAATTGTTCTGATCTATTTGAGGGTTTTAATTCAGTTCTTGTAGCATCGTTTGTTTGCAAATTGAGATAGTAAAAATCTGGATTGAGCTTCAATTGCGCCCAGCGCATGAGGAGATCAATCCAGTGAAACATGAGATGTAATCAATTACCCCAATTACAATCTGACTGCGCACAGCGCATGAAAGATGTAATTGGGATGAACTCATCTAAGCTACTCCTTAGCTCAGCTTTGGGGTCCTTAGTTGAGAAGTGTTTACTTGGATTAAATATATGATGAGCATGTCAGATCATGCTTGTCATGTATTTAATTGAGTATACACTAAATTAAGTTATGCCATGCTTTGGTGAGAAAATAGGTGTCATACAAAATCTGGCCAGAAATGGAATAAATGAAAATACAAGGTTTTATTAGCACAAAAATATAAAAAGGCATATGAACAGCAAGAGTAGGACCTCATGAACTGCTAGGAACAAGATTTTCTATTTTTGTGAATTTCTATGATTTTATACGAGTTTACTAAAGTAGCATGGGTATTCTTTAAATAAATTGTCATTTTGTCAAAACATTGGACTTTCCTGTAAAAGGACTCACATAGAAAATTCATAAACATGTTAAAGTTCATTTATGCAAATTCTTAGAAATTTTGAATAAATATACAAGTATATGATAAAAGGCAAAATATTACATGAGTGTGTTTCTTTCTGTAAAAAAAAAAAAAAAAAAAGGGCTTTGAATTAGTGAAGTACATTCTCTGTGACTCATTGTGAACTGTGCAACTCGTTTCCCTTGCATCCGAGTAACTCAAACAGGAATTCCCTAAAAAAGTGCTAAAGATAAGTAAAAATGAAAACTGTACATTGAGAAGTATGTTAATTGAGCTGTTCTTATTGCCTGCATTGATTTAAACATATAAAACAAAGTTAAAAGGATCTAAATTGAGCATTGAATCAAATCCATTTGCTGCAATTTCACTTACATGCAAAAATCCAAATTGAAACAAATGTGCAAATCTGTCCCCTTTGGCTCTCACACCAAATTGTGAAGCCTCAAGTCAAATTAAATGCATTGAAAAACTAAAATGAGTGTCCTGAAGATATTTGAATCGTTTCTGGTACAAAAAGATGGCTTAGTGGGGTCCCACTGCCAGAGGACAGTTCAGACCAAAAACAAGACGAAGCGGCTCAGTTCAGATCACCTACTTCAAAGTGTTCCCAGGCCAAATTGACTTCACAATTATCTCCTTAAAACTTCCATGGATGATTCTAACCTATCTCTGGCAAAGAAAAGAAAGTAGAAAATCTCAAGCGCCATTAATGGTGGGCCGAACACTCTCAAGCTCTACAAGGCGGCACAAAGCTCCATAACCCTAATCGATGACATAAACGTGTTCTCTTCAAACTTACGATCTCAAAGAACCAAGTCTCAACCAAAATGGCTGCCGGAATCATCGTAATTTGGCCGGAGAAGGCATAGGGACCAAACTGCAAAATTCCCTCGTATCGGATTTGAAGGAGATGAAGTCCGATGCCACAAACAATCCTCTGTGGCCATCTCACTTGTGCCGGGTCACTGACACGACAGTGACTCGTCACACGAAAACAAATTGATTTGAAATAAATAAAAGATAACGGGCGCCACGTCAGCAAGCGACGCCAAACACAGTCAGCACCACGCCAAGCGCCAGTCAGCAGCCACAACAACTTTTGTGCACACGTGGACCAATCAGAAAACGCCAAATCAGCAGAAACTTTGAAAATTCATTAAAAATAGTAGAAAACTCAGAAAAATACAAATAAAATATCCATAAAATCCTAAAAATCTAATTAAACCAAATTCACTTATATTTTGATACAAAAATCTGTCAATTTATTGCGTATTTCTATTTCTGAAGTATTTTCAATATTAAATAAATCTTATAAAATTCTAAAATAATGTTAAATCAATTTTGTAAAATTCTAAATGATTTCAAAACTTGATTAAATCCTTCTAACAAATTTTCAAAAATAAACATTGATATCATTCTAAAATAACATAAATGATTTAAAAAAAAGAGAAATACTTTAAACATCAAATATATTTTCAAAATAAACATAATTAAAAATATAAAAAGATATTTCAAAAGTCTAAAATTAAAAATAAAAATAAAATGAAATTGTGAAAATGGTAAAACCCAAAGAGAAACTCAAGAAATTAAAAGTCCAAACACGAAACCCAAAGACAAAACCGAAACCTCTCCACTTAAAGTACGAAATCTCTTCAGCAAAACGAAGTTGACTCTAAGCGATTCAAAAATCAGAAAGTCTCACAAATGGTTCAAAGTAACCCCCGAGAAAACCAAATCCAAATTCCAAAGGCCCAAAATAGCCTAGAAAACCAAATCCAAATCCAAAGGCCCAAAATAGCCTAGAAAACCAAATCCAAATCCAAAGGCCCAAAATAGCCTAGAAATCCAAACCAAATCCAAAGGCCTAAAATAGCCTTGAAATCCAAGTCAAATCCAAGACCCAAAATAGTCTTGAAAATCCAATCAAAACCCAAGACCCAAAATAGTCTTGAAATCCAAACCAAATCCCGAGGTCCAAAATAGCCTTGAAACTCAAACCAAATCCAAGGCCTAAAATAGCCTTGAAAATCCAAATCCAAATCCAAATCCTCCAAAGGCCCAAAATAGCCTAAGGACCGAAAAACCACGCCTCCACATCAAAACCAAAAACAAGTCTATCTCGAATAATACAGTCATTTAAGTGTCCTCAATTGGTTACCGTTAATTAGGTCTGGTACACCAATCGAGTCCGGTTCAAACCAAAAGAAATAAACCCAAAATAAACATAAAACAAACGATTCCCTAGCCTTTATATATAATTCTTCAGATCCCTTAATCAGAGGTTCTCGTGAGTGATCACGAGGTAATTAACAGTAGGGGCTTGCGCCTACTGGAAAGAAAGGACCCACGAAATCAACAAACCTCTTTAAGAAGCGACTCGTGTTTTGGTTCTCTTGTCGTCAAGAGATACTCGAACGGAGATCGAACCTTAAGGGGGGTGAATCCAAGGCTATGTTCCCATTTCTCGAGGAAACCCAATTCCATTCTTCGAGGGAATGACGAAAAAGCCGCGACAGATTCTCTGGCACGCCCGGTGGGACATCTTTTTCCTCTCATCTTTGGGGTTTAAAGAATATAATGTGAAGGCTAGGGAAAGTAAAAAAAAAGTGATAAAAAAATTAATTAATAATAAATAAATGAATAACTTCAAGTATATTTGTATCAAAAGCCCACCTCGTGCCACACAGATTCTCTGGCACGCCCGGTGGGACTTCTTTCTCCTCTCATCTTTGGGATTTAAAGGATATAATGTAAAAGTTAGGGAAAATTATCCAAAATTTTTTAAGTACTAATAATCTTCTGTGGAGTTTTATTCTTTGCAGGAAAAATGATCTCAATCGAGTTGTCGCTGCACACTGGGGCAATTCTTTGGGAGCAACCACCACATGGCCTAAAGCGTGGTGAAAATAAAAAAATGTTGAATGATGATATCCTCTCAAACAATTGGTCGCCGCATTCACTGGGGCAGTTATTGGGGCAAAGGCCATATCTTCAAAGGAGCAAAAGTCTCGAAACCGAAATCGGAAAACCAAGTCAAAAAAAAAATGGAAGGAGAAAGAATAAAGGAGGAAGAAAGTGAAATAAAAAAATGATGAAGAAAGGAAGAAAGTCCCGAAACCGAAATCGGGAAATTAAGAAGTGAAAACGAGAAAAAAAAAAGAAAGAAAAGAAGATAGAAGGAAAACAGAAGAGAAAAAGAAGAAAGAGAAAGAACAAAGAAGGAAGAAAGTGAAATAAAGAAGGAAGATGAAGAAAGAAAGAAAGTTTCAAAATCGAAATCGGGAAACTAAGTAAAAAAAAGAAGAAGAAGATAGAAGTAAAGTAGAAAAAAAATAAGAAGAAAGAAGGAAGAATAAAGGGGAAAGAAAGTAAATAAAAATGGAGAAAAAAATAGAATAAAGGAATAAAATTCCGAAACCGAAATCGGAAAATCAAAAGAGAAAAGGGAGAAAGATGAAGAAAAAAGAAGAAGAAAGAACAAAGGGAAAAAAGAAGAAGAAAGAACAAGAAAAAAAAAGAAGAAGAAAAAAAAAAGCGAGGAAGAAAATGGAATAAAAATGGAGAAAGAAAAAGAAAGAAATTAAGTCTCGAAATCGAAATCGAGAGGCCAAATTGGAGGTTTATAAAAAAAAAAGAAGAAGAAGAAGGAAAAGAAGATAGAAAGAAAACATAAGGATAGAAAAGAAGGAAAAAGAATATAAAAAAAAGGAAAAGAAAAGGAGAAAGAAAATCGGAAATAAAAATGGAAAAAGAAGAAGAAAGGAAAATGAATAAGGAATAAAATCCCAGAACCGAAATCGGGAAACTAAATTGGAAATTTGCAAAGAAATAAAAAGACGGGGAAAGGAAAAGAAGATGGAAAGAGAAAAAAGGAAAAATGAAATGAAGAAGAAAGTGAAAGACAAAATCTGAAATTGCCAAAACCGCGCTTTGGAAAGTGTGCACCAAAATCCCAATTTGAAAGTGAAAAACGAAAACAAGCCGTGCTCCATCACGCAACTCCGCGATCAACGCGACAAGCCGTGCTCCATCACGCAACTCCGCGATCAACGCGACAAGCCGTGCTCCATCACGCACCTTTGTAAATTCAACATGACAAAGGTATGCCTAAAACTCCAAATTCTAAAATCCAAAACCCCATGCCTAAAACTCTAAATTCCAAAATCCAAAACCCCATGCCTAAATCCACCATCTGCAAGAAAGAAGGAAAAGAGAAAACAAAACCAAAACCAAAACCAGAACCAAAACCAAAACACTTTCCTTCTAAATAAAAGCCAAGTCCAAAAGTTTCAAAATCTAAATCCAAAATTCCAATAAAAAAATCCTAAAGCTCCAAACTCCAAAATCTAAATCCAAAACTCCAATAAAAGAAACTAAACTAAAACCCCAAACTCCAAAACCAAAATCCAAAATTCCAAAACCAAAATTCCAAAATCCAAAATTCCAAAACCACAAATTCCAATAGAATAAATCCAAAACAACCAAAACCTACCAAACAAAATATAGGTAGAAAATCTAATAAAGTCTTGAACAAAACCCTCAAACAACCAAAATCCAAGAAACGAGTTGTATGTCCCATCGGGCTAAAGCTTGAAAGGGTGTTCCGTTCTTTTTGAACATTATGGGACATTCCTTTGCAAAGTCCTAAATAAATAAGGCAAAATAAATAAATAAAAGTCCAATATAAAAGTCCCCAACCTCAAAAATCCAAATACAAATGAACCAAACCCAAATAAAACTCAATGAAATAAAACCAAACTCGTCCCGCCGGGCCTAAAAACAAAGGAATGTCTTTGTCCTTTTGGACATTCATAGACATTTCTTTTATAAAGGCCTACATTCAAAAAAAAAAATGTGTGTCAATACCGCCAATGCCGATATTGAGTGCCATCACATTGAGTGCCCATACCTAAAAGAGAGGGTGAGAAATGAGAAGGTGAGCAAAATAAAGGGTGACTTGCCTTTATGGCCCCATAAGTCATTCCTTCCACCTAAATATTCCCCAACTCCACAAAATCCACTAGCCAAAATGTAGTATAGGAAATTTTTTCTTTTGCGACCGATGACGGATTCTTAAGAATCTCGAGGATGCAAAAATGTTCATACTTGCATCACTAAGGCCGCTACAAGACAAGGATCAACAACAACCAAACTGGGGCAAGAGCCAAAAGATCAACCAAAACCCGATACAAATCAAAGGGACAAGAAACTGCCAAAAGAAGGTACAAGTAAAGTCAAGTATGGAAGAGACTGAAACGTTTCAAGATCAACATTCAAAAAGGAAAATCGAAACTGGGGCAAGGCCCGTGTAAACCCAAACCCAAGGAAATACAGTTTGGACCAAAATACCCACATCCCAAGAAAACAAAACCATTGAAGACGGATCAAAATACCCGTGTTCCAAGAAACAAAACCATTGAAGACGGATCAAAATACCCGTGTTCAAAGAAACAAAACCATTGAAGACGGATCAAAATACCCGTGTTCCAAGAAAACAGAACCATTGAAGACGGATCAAAATACCCGTGTTTCAAAGAAACCAAAACCATTGAAGACGGATCAAAATACCCGTATTCCAAAGAAACCAAACCATTGAAGACGGATCAAAATACCCGTGTTCCAAAGAAACCAAACCATCGAAGACGGATCAAAATACCCGTGTTCCAAAGAAACCAAACCATCGAAGACGGATCAAAATACCCGTGTTCCAAAGAAACAAAACCATCGAAGACGGATCAAAATACCCGTGTTCCAAAGAAACAAAACCATCGAAGACGGATCAAAATACCCGTGTTCCAAAGAAACAAAACCATCGAAGACGGATCAAAATACCCGTGTTCCAAAGAAACCAAACCATCGAAGACGGATCAAAATACCCGTGTTCCAAAGAAACAAAACCATCGAAGACGGATCAAAATACCCGTGTTCCAAAGAAACCAAACCATTGAAGACGGATCAAAATACCCGTGTTCCAAAGAAACAAAGCCATCGAAGACGGATCAAAATACCCGTATTCCAAGAAACAAAACCATCGAAGACGGATCAAAACACCCGTACTCCAAGAAAACAAAATCATTGAAGACGGATCAAAATACCCGTATTCCAAGAAACAAAACCATTGAAGACGGATCAAAACACCCGTGTTCCAAGAAACAAAACCATTGAAGACGGATCAAAATACCCGTATTCCAAGAAACAAAACCATTGAAAACGGATCAAAATACCCGCCTTCCAAGGAACCAAACCAGTAAAGATGGGTCAAAATACCCACATTCTGAAACAAAACCAAGGTGGGAGTAAGATGACTCCTCGCTTCAAAACAAGAAGTCCTCGGGCACGAAGCTTCAATCAAACACAAACCAGAAAGAAACCAAACCACAACAAAAAAGCAAGGGGTCAAGAAGAGGGCCACCAAAGCACGTCGTTCTGTCCAAGGTCCTCACAACATACTTTGGTGGGGGGCATTTGTTGACCCTAAAATTTAAACCCTGAAAACCAAGTTCAAAATCCGAAAACCTAAAGCCAAACAGCGAAGATCAAATTTCCAATTTGCCAAAACTCAAAACCAAATTACCAAAAATACCAAACAAACTCCAAAAATCCTCAAAATTCACCCAAAAATCCCTTAAGAATTATGATGAATTATCATGATTTTCAAATCCCAAAAATACCCACACAAATTCCAAGATTTACAAATAAACCCAAAATCTCCGCAAAATTACCAAAATAAATCTATGAGGAATTTGCCAAATCCACTTAAACCATTAAACTCCTCATATTTTTATAACCCTACCCATAAATTTTCATCCAAAAATACCCAAGAGAAGCCCTTGAAAGAATTTATTTTGGTTTGGCCTTAAAGAAATAAAGAGGAAATTATGAAAATGAAATGGAAATTCCACAAAAATCAACAACTCTGGCGCGTCCAACCATTGGAGGGGATCCAAGGGGGACCAGGTGTGTCGCTGCCCCTTGGATGAATTACTGTTTTCATTTAAAAGATTGGGTGCACTCGTTCTGCATAAACCATGCACAGAAATTTGAAATGTTATATTGGCTCACGGAGAACCTAGACTACCCATCTTGTCTCTCTCTCATTAAACTTACAAGCAGGGCCCGCCTGTAAGGATCTTCTCCCCCCCCCCAGTAAAAAGAAAAGAAGAGGAAATTCGTGTTTTACCGCGCGGATGCCGGGTGAAACGAAGAGAATCGTCGACGTGGCCATCCTCTCGGCCACAGACGCGAAACCACCATCTCTAGCCCATGGTTTTGCGATACTAAACCCTAGCGCAGCCCATTTGGAGCCACTGGATGAAGATTCGACGATGAAGATCAAGCCGGGCCAAAGAAGTGTTGCCCTAGACTCAAGCCTATATAAACACCCAAATCAAAGCCAGAAAAAAAAAGGAGAAGAGCAGCCGTAAGCTTGGCATAGGGTTAGATTATTGAAATTAGGCTAGACAGAGAGAAATTGTAAGAGAGCATTTCATCAAACACTTGAAAAGAGAGAAAGAGAAGGTGAAATCAAATAGCCACTGTTTGTAAATTGTCTCCGAATCAAAAGAAATTGTTCTGATCTATTTGAGGGTTTTAATTCAGTTCTTGTAGCATCGTTTGTTTGCAAATTGAGATAGTAAAAATCTGGATTGAGCTTCAATTGCGCCCAGCGCATGAGGAGATCAATCCAGTGAAACATGAGATGTAATCAATTACCCCAATTACAATCTGACTGCGCACAGCGCATGAAAGATGTAATTGGGATGAACTCATCTAAGCTACTCCTTAGCTCAGCTTTGGGGTCCTTAGTTGAGAAGTGTTTACTTGGATTAAATATATGATGAGCATGTCAGATCATGCTTGTCATGTATTTAATTGAGTATACACTAAATTAAGTTATGCCATGCTTTGGTGAGAAAATAGGTGTCATACAAAATCTGGCCAGAAATGGAATAAATGAAAATACAAGGTTTTATTAGCACAAAAATATAAAAAGGCATATGAACAGCAAGAGTAGGACCTCATGAACTGCTAGGAACAAGATTTTCTATTTTTGTGAATTTCTATGATTTTATACGAGTTTACTAAAGTAGCATGGGTATTCTTTAAATAAATTGTCATTTTGTCAAAACATTGGACTTTCCTGTAAAAGGACTCACATAGAAAATTCATAAACATGTTAAAGTTCATTTATGCAAATTCTTAGAAATTTTGAATAAATATACAAGTATATGATAAAAGGCAAAATATTACATGAGTGTGTTTCTTTCTGTAAAAAAAAAAAAAAAAGGGCTTTGAATTAGTGAAGTACATTCTCTGTGACTCATTGTGAACTGTGCAACTCGTTTCCCTTGCATCCGAGTAACTCAAACAGGAATTCCCTAAAAAAGTGCTAAAGATAAGTAAAAATGAAAACTGTACATTGAGAAGTATGTTAATTGAGCTGTTCTTATTGCCTGCATTGATTTAAACATATAAAACAAAGTTAAAAGGATCTAAATTGAGCATTGAATCAAATCCATTTGCTGCAATTTCACTTACATGCAAAAATCCAAATTGAAACAAATGTGCAAATCTGTCCCCTTTGGCTCTCACACCAAATTGTGAAGCCTCAAGTCAAATTAAATGCATTGAAAAACTAAAATGAGTGTCCTGAAGATATTTGAATCGTTTCTGGTACAAAAAGATGGCTTAGTGGGGTCCCACTGCCAGAGGACAGTTCAGACCAAAAACAAGACGAAGCGGCTCAGTTCAGATCACCTACTTCAAAGTGTTCCCAGGCCAAATTGACTTCACAATTATCTCCTTAAAACTTCCATGGATGATTCTAACCTATCTCTGGCAAAGAAAAGAAAGTAGAAAATCTCAAGCGCCATTAATGGTGGGCCGAACACTCTCAAGCTCTACAAGGCGGCACAAAGCTCCATAACCCTAATCGATGACATAAACGTGTTCTCTTCAAACTTACGATCTCAAAGAACCAAGTCTCAACCAAAATGGCCGCCGGAATCATCGTAATTTGGCCGGAGAAGGCATAGGGACCAAACTGCAAAATTCCCTCGTATCGGATTTGAAGGAGATGAAGTCCGATGCCACAAACAATCCTCTGTGGCCATCTCACTTGTGCCGGGTCACTGACACGACAGTGACTCGTCACACGAAAACAAATTGATTTGAAATAAATAAAAGATAACGGGCGCCACGTCAGCAAGCGACGCCAAACACAGTCAGCACCACGCCAAGCGCCAGTCAGCAGCCACAACAACTTTTGTGCACACGTGGACCAATCAGAAAACGCCAAATCAGCAGAAACTTTGAAAATTCATTAAAAATAGTAGAAAACTCAGAAAAATACAAATAAAATATCCATAAAATCCTAAAAATCTAATTAAACCAAATTCACTTATATTTTGATACAAAAATCTGTCAATTTATTGCGTATTTCTATTTCTGAAGTATTTTCAATATTAAATAAATCTTATAAAATTCTAAAATAATGTTAAATCAATTTTGTAAAATTCTAAATGATTTCAAAACTTGATTAAATCCTTCTAACAAATTTTCAAAAATAAACATTGATATCATTCTAAAATAACATAAATGATTTAAAAAAAAAGAGAAATACTTTAAACATCAAATATATTTTCAAAATAAACATAATTAAAAATATAAAAAGATATTTCAAAAGTCTAAAATTAAAAATAAAAATAAAATGAAATTGTGAAAATGGTAAAACCCAAAGAGAAACTCAAGAAATTAAAAGTCCAAACACGAAACCCAAAGACAAAACCGAAACCTCTCCACTTAAAGTACGAAATCTCTTCAGCAAAACGAAGTTGACTCTAAGCGATTCAAAAATCAGAAAGTCTCACAAATGGTTCAAAGTAACCCCCGAGAAAACCAAATCCAAATTCCAAAGGCCCAAAATAGCCTAGAAAACCAAATCCAAATCCAAAGGCCCAAAATAGCCTAGAAAACCAAATCCAAATCCAAAGGCCCAAAATAGCCTAGAAATCCAAACCAAATCCAAAGGCCTAAAATAGCCTTGAAATCCAAGTCAAATCCAAGACCCAAAATAGTCTTGAAAATCCAATCAAAACCCAAGACCCAAAATAGTCTTGAAATCCAAACCAAATCCCGAGGTCCAAAATAGCCTTGAAACTCAAACCAAATCCAAGGCCTAAAATAGCCTTGAAAATCCAAATCCAAATCCAAATCCTCCAAAGGCCCAAAATAGCCTAAGGACCGAAAAACCACGCCTCCACATCAAAACCAAAAACAAGTCTATCTCGAATAATACAGTCATTTAAGTGTCCTCAATTGGTTACCGTTAATTAGGTCTGGTACACCAATCGAGTCCGGTTCAAACCAAAAGAAATAAACCCAAAATAAACATAAAACAAACGATTCCCTAGCCTTTATATATAATTCTTCAGATCCCTTAATCAGAGGTTCTCGTGAGTGATCACGAGGTAATTAACAGTAGGGGCTTGCGCCTACTGGAAAGAAAGGACCCACGAAATCAACAAACCTCTTTAAGAAGCGACTCGTGTTTTGGTTCTCTTGTCGTCAAGAGATACTCGAACGGAGATCGAACCTTAAGGGGGGTGAATCCAAGGCTATGTTCCCATTTCTCGAGGAAACCCAATTCCATTCTTCGAGGGAATGACGAAAAAGCCGCGACAGATGCATATTAAACTTTCTCAACAAATTTAAAAGTTATGAATCACTAAAGTTGAATAAATTACCAAAAGTAAAATAATAGAGTTTATTTTTAGTGTGATACTACAATATATTTTTACCGGTCAATATTTTGACTAGGTAATGAGTATTTTTAAAATAAAATCAATCTCCTACATGTAGGAGTTATGTCCTAGAAGTCAATAATTTAACGACTCAAATATTAGTTTATGTTATGGATGATATTTTATCATCTGTTTCTAGGTTTATTATTGACAGATCATTCAGGTCGAGGATCTGAATTGTAGATCTCTGTGGATCATTCTTTAGAATAACAATAATAAATCTAAATGGTCCATAATCTTGATAATTAACAAGAAACATTAATTATCTTATAAGATTAGTATGCAAGTTAAGTGATATTTAAGTTCTACAAATCATAGGTAAAGAGTTACCAACTTAATTACATATGTGTATGTTATGGAACATAGCACAGGACTTGACCCATCGAAATAAACATATGGATTGTGTTATGTGTCATTGTTTATTTCGTTATGATTTTGGTTCTAATTTTGAGATGTTTATCCTTTCCACATGAGGATAGGTTCAATAAATATCGTCTACCGCTGATTCCCGATAAGGGCTGCTATACGGACTTTATTTATGTTCTCTTGAATTGTGCGGGGAAAAGCTAATCATCAAGAAAACCGTATGTCCCTCATTAATTAACTTAGTGAGTGACGATATCTGTTTGGGCCCCTTGATGGAGATAGATTGTTTGCATGCAACTTTATACAATTATCTCTAGATCAAGAAACGTATAATCTGCAAGAATGACACATTCCTATCTTGGATTATACGATGATATCGTGAGACATAAGAATCAAAATAGAGAAACATATTTATTCTCTTATGCATGATTGAAATATTGTAGCAGTACACTATTTATGCGAATTGGGAATCATAACGTGTTGCTAGATACCGCTTATGATTATTGGAATTAAATAACGATTTAATTCCATGACCAACATAGCATAAATCCTCAAAGACACAAATAGGACTTTAACCATACAGTGTATTAATTGATTTGTTTGCATTGGAGAATGCAAAAATATGATGTGTTGATTAATTAATTATATACTGTTGCAAACCGTTATAATTAATTATATCAAAAGGATCATATAGAAATTAATTTAATACATATGCTTGTCCCAAAGTAATTATCATTAAGTTGATAATTAATTATGCTCAACAAAATTTAATATAATTGTAGGAATTATATTGAATAAATAGGCTTAATTTAATTAGCCGTATGAGCCGAAATGATAATCAATTGAGAATGCCCATTATATATTTGATATAGTAGGTTTGAGAGAGAATAAACAAAATATGGAAATGGCCCATTAAGGCCCTTTATTAGGCCGGCCTAGGGTGAGTGGCAAAAGGGTAAATAGTGAGGTAAGAAGGTTGAACTTGATCTCTATATAAGGACCACTAGTTAGTGCCTTCCAACCTAAGTTTCTCTCTCCTCCTTTTCCCTTCTTCTAACCGCCACCTTCAAGAGAGAAAAGAAGTTTTCTCTCTTCCATTTTTTACTCTTTTCCATTGATTATTAGGTCTCATGTGTTGAGAATAGCTATTCCTAAATTGAATATTGGATTAATTCAAGAATAGCAAAGGGATTAGCATTCCTCTAGTTCCTACTAGCATAGGACCTATGAGAATGGTTAGTTTCCTTGGTGGACTCGAGGCCAAACATGAAGGAGGCGAAGGAGAGCACGCCATCGATCTCTATGCCGTAGGATCGAGCCCCGCGAATACAATTTCGCGGGAGGTACAAATTTCACCTCTTATCTCTTGTGTCGAACGAGCTTATGCTTTTTGTTTAATTGGATTAATTAAAAGTAATTAGTCACAAAATTAAAATTGAGCAGTTTCCTAACACTACCTCCGACGATACTGCCAATCTCTTTGATGAACTTCCGGTGAGCATTTACACTGAAATCCGGTAGTGCGACGCTGAACTTACAAAAAAAAATAGTAATAAATGAATAATAAAAAATTTTGATTAAATTTGAGCAATAAAAAAAACCTAAATACTATATATAACACATCTTCAGTACTATATCTCTTTGATGAACTTGTGGTGAGCAATTAAAATATAAAATGTATCGACAGAATGAGAGTTATTAAATTGAACAATAAAAGAACAAAGTCTTAATACTAATCTTTTTATATTATTTGATTGTGTGTTTTATTATTATTATTGTTGTTGTTGTTGTTGTTAGCACCCGACGAATTTGCCAAATAAAATAAAATCTCCAAATTTCTCAAAAATAAAAATTTTGATATTTGACTGACTATTTTTCGAAAATGATTAACATTGGAGGCTCTCCCTAGTCTGTCAATTTATTTTCTGTACCATCTATGTGTTGCTGGAAAGCCCTGGCCTTTGGTGATGTATTCATGTTAGTTTGATGACAAAAAATATTTAAATTCTATGAATTATTCGAAAACGAAAAAGCTGGCAAAGTGATGTAATTTATTTTACTAAAACAAGAATTGAAGGCAAAATATTACACTGCATAATTACATAAATACTGGTTCCCCTGTACTATCTAATGGCCAAATTACTAACACACATATATAAGCGCATTTTATATCTAATTAATAGTCTCGTTGTGAAGAGTGGAGACTTAATTGGGGGGCGTTTGGATGGGGTTGGAATAAGAGGAAATTGCAAATTTCCGAAATTTCATATGTCAAATTTATTATAAACAATTTAAACTCTTCACAAAGTTATACACTTCCCAATAAATTTATGCCTAGAATTATAAATTCTCCAAATTCCTACAACGTCCAAACGGCCTCAATTAGTTGATTTTGGAGTCTCCATTGAGCATTGAAGAGTGAAACTTAGTCAAACATGTGGGAGAAACTGTTGGATAAGGGACCGTTATGAGAGGAGAATGGCAAGTGGGTCCTACCTCTTTATAATTTAACAGAAGCATATATATGCATAATGCACCTCCCTCCTTTAAACAGGATGATGGCTGACAACAGGTCCCCAGTGAAAAAAGATTTGTAAGGATTCCCTTCCGTTGTATATTTAAACAGCGGGACCCAAAGGAAAGGCACCAATAGTATTAACAGAGAAGCAGAAATAGCTAACAATTGGGTCATAATTGTAAAAAAGAACAACTACAGCACATCCGAAATTGAGAAAATCTGAGAAAATTGTTATTTTTTTTTATACAAAAAAAGTTCTTAAAGGCAATCAAGGGAAAATTTCCTTTTTTCTCTATAACATGACCCCAAATCGAAGGATGACAAAAAAAATTAGAGAACTTGCATGCAAATGAAATTTTAAATGAATTTCCAGTCAATTAAGAAAAAAAAATTATTCCATTCCTGGAGCGTGGCGTTGATGTGGAATCTTCAAAAATGAATTTTCTAGCGAAAAATAGCTGCGAACAACCAGTGCCGAGTCAGAAAATATTCGAACGTAGGTCAATAAATCCATAATTTTAATGTTGTCATATAAAATTCAAATAATTTTGTAAATCTATTGATATATTAATTATAGTTTATAATTACAATCATGTAAAAGTTCAAAAATAAAAATGAAGTTCAGCAATAAAATATCAATCATTATTTATGGGGATTAAATTAGTGTCAATACATAAGTTTATATGGAATATATATATATATCCAAAGTATTTTAAGAAAATGGGGTCAATTGACCCCCTTTGTTGCATGTAGCAACGCCCCAACAAACAAATATTATATTTTTATCATTTTATCTGGATTAAAATAAATGATCATTGATTACAAAATAATAATATGTTTATATGCGTGCTTGATACAATAACACATGTTACTTTAAAGTGCAAAATATTTTATGAAAATATTCAGGTGATAAAATCATGGGAGATTGTTATCAGATGCGAAATATTTAAATTATGAATGCATCAACTCACGTGTCTACTGCTCTACTCTGCCAAAGCTACGTCTTCAACAAGCCCACGAGTATAGACTACCGTCTTAACGTCTTTTACTAGAAACTCCATTGCTACGTTCAAGATTATGATTTTACAAAGGAAACACCAATATCTTTACCGTTCTAGACTAGATAAGTTTCTGCTTTTAGCCTTGCCTTTGGCTTTAAGCACAGAGAGCCCCCCTTAAAAAAAGCTTCCCTCAAAAGCAACAGCCTTTTTTCTTCATGAAGGGTGGAGTCCACTCCAGGCACCACAGTCAAAACTTTAATCAGGCGTTTTATTCTCTTTTACCTCATGAATTCAAGTGCAAGCAAAAAGAGAATTTTAGTGATTGGGATGGGATTTCGCAAAAGATATTGTCCCTAGTCAAAGGCAACTCCCCTAATTGGATTTCAAGCCTCTTTCAAAGGAAAATAATTAAAAGATAAAAGAATCCAATGAGGCTCAAAAGTGTAGCTCTAATTGTTTCATTAAATCCTCAAAGATATGTAGGCTATACGCAGAAAAGTAAATACTTTTCATATTACAAAATGCTTCTAAATTTGGGGACCCATTAAAAGACAAATTAGTTTCATTCATATAATTCCACGTTGGCAAGGAGTGATATGGCTTTACATGACTGGCATCGGACATCCGTGCAAACTCATTAAGACCCCGTTTGTTTGTGACTTAAAGGAAGTTATGCATTCTTTAGTCACCAAACACCTCTTACATAAGATACTTTAAGGGTACATAACTTATGCAACCTAAATAGGTTGCATAAGTTATGCATGGTTCCCTTTAATTTTTTCCCCAACAATACCCCTTAGAAATAATTAATAATAATATTTAATAATTAACAAATAATTAATAAATAAATAATAATAATTATTAATTAATAAGTAACGATAACTATTAAAAAATCATAAATAATAATAAATATTAATTATTATAATTAATAATACTTTTACAAGCAATATTAATTATTAATAATAATTAATTAATTAAAAATAATTAATAAATAATATTTTTATTATTAAAAAATTAATAATATTTCATAATAATAGAATGATTTCTTATTATAATTAATAATTAACAAATAATTAATATTAATTAATAAATAATAATATTTAATAAGCAACAATAATTATTAAAAAATCATAATTAATAATAAAGATTGATTATTATAATTAATAATATTTAACAAGTAATATTAATTATTAATAATAATGATTTAGGAATAATAATTAATTAAAGGCATGAATATAAGGGCATTTTAGTCTTTGACATGAATATATGCATGCATTAAGTTAGTCATCCTTACTACACAACCAAACATCTATTACATAACACTACATAAATACTTAGGCATCCTTAACTTATGCAATCCCTTACTACACAAACAAACGCCCCCTAAGAATATACTAACAAATATACACAGACCAAAAAAGGGAAAAATTTTTGGGATCTATATTCTATACACTTGCAAACTTTTCAAGTCGTACATTATTGTTTTATAATATAAAATTCTTCGTGCATTATTTTTTTCTCAGCAAGAAAGAATTTTTTCCGGAATATAATGTCAGATTTTATTTGCAGAAAATATCTGTCAATTATATCGAATTTCTCAGCCGGCATTTTTTAGAAAATTTTAAATGCAAAATAGCTTTCATCTTCTAAATACAATATCGATCGAAATATTTATTTGACAATGATGTTCATTTCCGTTCATGTCAAAAGAATAACATATTTTTTTCATCTAAAAATAACTTGTTTTTATGAGAAAATGCATGTGCTTGCAACATCCCTCTATTTTAGTCCAAAAAAAAAATAGCAATGAAAAAAGAATACAGATTTTTAATGAGTAAATGAAACCGGGAATCGAGTTGAATTACTTTATGAATATGTGCTTGAAGAAAAACTGACATTTCAGCATGGTTTTCGTCTTTCTATTTTTCATACATTACTGCTGTTACTTTATGAATGAAACCGGGTATATCATTTCCATTTTTTTTTTAATTGTCACACATTTTGTTATTATTTTGCATACATTACTGCCGTTATCACACTAGAAAAAACTGAGAACAATGTGCATTTATTTAAAAAATTACTATATTAAAATTGAAGAATTTTTTTATTTCATAATAAGCAGGTTTGTTGGGGGGAGTGGTATAACAGCCCAAATATCTAAACAAATTTGTTAACTATACTGGCTTTACTTTTCCTCTTTGTCCTAAGTTAGCTTGATTTTCAGTTCTTAGGAGGTTTGTTTTTTCATGTTTACTCGTGTACTCCTATGTAAACGATTCTTTCGTGAAATGTTTGCCTAAGGGCCTTTAACTGCCAAAAAAAAAAAAAAAAAAAAAAATATCTAAACATTGTAAATGTAAAGACAAGGAATCAGTTTCATTTACCCATTTCTTTCCTCTCTGCACAAAGGGTTACAGTACCGCAGTTCCCAGAAAAAAGCTCTTTTTCGAGTCCGGTCAAAGTTACCTTAGGCTCACTAGGGATGACCGCACTCGGAACCTTCAGAGCGCGAGTGGGGAAAAGAAAGAAAAGAAGGGAATAATCGTTTCAACACAGTACACAGACCTCGTAACACGAACAAATACTTCTTTATTTTCCTCATCAGATTCATTTAGAACCAACCCCTACTTTTCCCTCGCCATGCTTTCTTGTAATTTCGTATTTATGGAAACGGCCTGGAAATCACAGCCGTTGATTGTTCTCGTGGGCACCGTCCTTCCTATCACTGTTTCGGAAGGTTTATAGCAGACAAAAGCCTGTTATTCGTTATTCAATTGTATGAGATACAATAGAAATTTCATGAAAAACTTTTTAATGGGAACGTTTGTTAATAAAAGAATGATGTTATCATTTTAGTGCGATTGCTGAAAAAAATGTGATATATTCAATATTTAATTGAAAATTTTTCAAAGCTCTCAAATATCAATTTTACATTTTTAACTTTTTTGCTTTAACACAACATTTCGTTCTTTCTAAAAAGTGTACATCTTAATTAAGGACTGGACAATGACAACTTATGTCAAATTAGATAGTCAATTGTGAAATAATATTAGAGTCAACTGCAATAAAAAAGATTATTTTTACACCTATGGAATTAAGAACTCTCACTTCTTAACTATGGAAATCAATAGCTTGCTCCCCAATAAATTACCCCACTAAAGACATTTTTATTGACTTTGACGCATATCATCTACGTCATATTTCTTTAAAAAGCAAAGAAATAAATTTCCTAATGCATACGTCCTATTTGGACTTAAAATACAATTTGAACATACTAGCAAAAAACACGCATGTGGACAAATTTAAAAAATAAAATAATATTAAATAATAAATATTTGTTGTACAAATCTATGAGGTAGTTAAATGTATTATTCAATTTTTTTTATTGAACGAAAAATTAAAATATATTGTTACTTTATCTAGCTATATTGATATCTAATTATAGATCAAATTGATCAAACAACACAAATAAGTAGATATACGTTAGATCTAACTTGTGATACCTTAAGATCCGTTTATAAGGAGCGAAATGAGATTGAGATAGGATTCTACTGTCTGATCCAAATTCCAGATTAATTGCATATGTTTGGAGGACAAAATCAAGAACAGAGCACATGATGGAACCAATGGTTGGGTTCAGGATTTAATGGTTTTGTTCGTTTCTGTCTGAGAACTGGTTTGGGGTCCCACAGTGGGTCCTACTCCCTGCATGAAGACGGGAATCTACTCAGAACAATCACGTTCCAAAGAAAGAGAAGAAGAGAGAGAATAGGTTTTAGAAGAAGAGAAGAAGAAGAAGAATCCAGCATGGCATCACCACCCGATCTCTTGCCCGCTCTTTACGCTTTCGCTTCCGTATACATTGAAGGCTATTAGATTAGACTAGTGATTAGACCACTTTTCCGATTTAATCATGACCCTGCCATTTTGTACAGTGATTTTTCTTGGAAGACCTGCGCTGCTCTTACCTTAGCTAGGACGATTCTCTTTCCCTCTCATATTTCTCGAATGAATAATGAGAGGACTGCATCTGATACAACATCTGTTGCTATCATATAATACAGCTATGCAACTTTGACTAAGGGATTTCACAATCCGGATTCGCTGTTGCGCTACACCGCGTGTCGCGCACTACGAGCCGTCTGATCTTGATCGGACGGTTCATTTTTTACGGGCCTACCAATCTAGGTTACATGCACGGAGCTCCCTTGTCCATTGGATCTTAATCAAACGGCCAGCATACCGCGCGACACGCTGTGTCGCGCGGCAGCGAATCTCAATTTGGGATTTCATAGGTTGAAGAAGAATAAAGAGAGACGCTCAGATTTTTAGTGTACTTTGAAAGCTCTACCTGCAATAGGGTGGCGACTGGCGAGTTAAAAAGAACCATAAAAAAGCTGAATGATGCATCCGTTATGTACAAACAACTACATTACAACATTGAAGAGAGAACTAGAACTACATCAATAAGCTCATTGGAAGAAAAACAATAACTAGCTAATAAAAGTAGCTAAAAAAGAGCATAAATTAAAACTACAACAAAAATCTACCAAGGTTGCCGCAGAATGAACTAGTGATTTAGCACTCTGATAAAAGAAAGATCAGAAGATCATGTCCTAAATTGCTAAACTAACTACTAGCTGGGGATACTGGCATTAGGTTGAGCCCCAAGTCATTTTTCTCTAACACTAGGCGAGGTTTAGTCGATGGAGAAGTCGGCTCGTCTAATTGCAACCTCTTGCTACCGGCATTCGAGCAACTGCCACCGCCACCGAGAGAAACCCCAAAGAGCTTCGGTCTTACACTGTTTGTCTCTCTGTTCTCCACTGGAGATGGCTCTTCGGCAATGGTAAGAGAACTACTTGAAGTAGTGCTACCAGAGTTTAATCCAGTTTTCTTACTTCTTTGCTGTAGACCGAGCAAAAGAGGTGATGCAGCTGAGCTCGGTGCAACAGGTTGTACATGGTTCTGAACAAAGTAAATGATGTCATTGTAGAGTTTCCTCATGTGGGCTAGTTCAGAGAGCAAAGCAGCATTATTCCGACGAAGCCTTTCGTTCTCATCTATCAATGCAGATGCGGTGGGAGGCACAGCATTGGCAGGTGGAGTGCAATTTTGTGTTGGACCTAACATGAGAAGCCGAGGTGGCTGCGGTAATGCAAGGCCAGGATGGTAGTGGGCTGGCTGTTGATGCACATGGTGGTGATCATCAGCGAAGTGTGCATTGTGAAATAGAGGGAAATGATGTGGAGGGAAAATGGGAGGCGATGAAGGGCATTGTGTTGCAGCAGACGGTGTCTTTCGTCGGTGAATCTCGCATAAGAGGTGCTTCTCACCCTTTCTGAAAAACTCATTTGCAAACTCCCATCTTTCTGGCACCACTTTCCTAAAACCCTACATTATTGAAAGGAGGCATAGTTTCATGATTAGTAAACTTCATCGACAATACGTAGTAAACTTGTATCGTTGTATTGATGAAATGTAAGTTTTTGTAACAATGTATGTACATACATAAGTGTTGAGTTGGCGAACGAAGGAGGAGAAGTTGTTGTGCTTGAAGAAATTGGGCAGGATGTCACGAGCAAACTCAGGTGGCCGCCACACAACAAAGGTGGAGATGCGGTCGTCACCCCACGATACAATGTGATCGGTTGCGGGGTCGTCGACGAGCTGGTACGTCTTCGTTAGGAACGGCGCCGGTACAGGTTTGTGTGCCTCCATTGCACCTACATTTGCGGTGCTTCCACCTTCCCAGCACCTATCCATCATTTGTTGGATTGAGAGTTTGAAAGCGAAAGAGAAAGAGGGATATGGTTGGGTACTCTAGAGTGAGCTAGAAAGAGGAAGGGGTTTGGTCTGGGTTTTAGGAGGAATGAGAAGTAAGAAAGGGAAGTAGTAGCATGTGGGGATGACGTGTGTTTGGCTTGTAGGTGTGTGTGGTGTGCTGGATTTGTAATTTTTTTTACTGAGGGGTTGCCTCGGGTGTGGTGGAAGGAAGTGGGCGGTGGGGGGTATAGAGGGAATATGTGTCTGTGTGTCTGGTTTCTCTCAGATAGAAAGAAGTGTGAGGAAGAGAGGAAGGTGAAGATTCAACTTTCAAGGTAAACCCGTGACTTCGCTCTCTCTCTCTCTCTCTCACATCTGCTCTGGGCTCTCTCTGTAGATTTTTTTACTATCTTTTCTCTTTCAGCGATGCGATGCTGGTGCGATTTGCTTATAGTTGTGATGAGCCTGACGCTTGGGCGCGGCCAGAGCGCGCACGCACTTAAAACGACCATCAGCAAAGGCATGGGCTGACGCTGGAGCTCTGAACCGTTGCTTCATTTGGATGTCATATATTTGTCTGTTATTTTCTCATATCTGTGTTTTCTACAATGCTCAAATTGTACTAGAATAACACTAATTTATTCTAAGACTCGTAGTGCTATTTTAATTTATACAATTCAAAATTTCTATCTTAATCCAACATTGGTGTTGCCATTTTTATTTCTGCAATTCAAATTTTCTATCTTTTAATTTCTCTGAAATTGGTACGTTATTAGTGTCATTTACTAAGGTACGTAATATTTTATAGGAATAGTATAGTTACACTTTCTGAATTAGTATTGTTCTGAATAATATAATCTAAACAATATTTACTCTACTCCTAATAGGAAAAAAATTAATAATTCTTAACACTATTTAAGTTAGCATTTTTTCTACTAATTTGAACAATAATATTTTTGTTCTATTCCTTTGACAATCTAACTTCATTTAAAAAAATCATTAGATATCAAATAATTTAGGGTACTAACAATCGTAAAGTCAATGTTAAAAAAAATTAACTATAGATATCTTATTTATGGTTTATATAAGAAATCAATCAAATTTGGTGTAATTCGAAAATTATTGTTGTTGAGCAGTTTGAAAATTATTAATTATGGTAATGAAGGATTTTTTAATTCTATAAAATTTGATACGTAACCTTTGTCTGCTATAGTAAAGTATTGGTAATTGATTTTATTTACATTACTATTATAGATGTTGTAGTTATAGTTGTCAAATAAAAAAGTAGCAAATATGCTTCTTAGTCAGCTAGCTAGTTAAATATTATGAGCTAGGAGAACACAATATTGTTCTTTAAAAGAAATAAATTAAATATATGCAAGTGATTTTGAAATATTTTTGAAACAGTATATATAATATACCACCCTAAATAGCACAAATTAAAATTTAAAATGAATTTTAAGCTGATAGGAATTTTCATGCGAAATTTGTAAATAGTTGTTTAATTAATTTGGTCTAATCAATGCTCTTTGATTTCTTTTATTGCACTTTTAAATACTTGCATGTCCTTGTTTAATACCAGTAATAAATTAATATATATATCAAGGTATGTGAATTAATATACCAGTATTGATTTCTTTTATTGCACTTTTAAATACTTACATGTGCTATATAGCAGTATGTGTAATATATATACCAGTATGTGAATTAATATACCAGTAATAAATTAAGTATTAACGGGTCCCGAATGAAGTGTATATAGCAGTATTACGAAAGTGTACATGTCTGCTCTTCATAAATAACAGAGGATGTGTTGCGATTACACTGCACTCTCTAGGCTGACCTGACCAGCTGGGGGAACTTTTTTTACAAGTTTGTGAAGGAGTCGCGTATATGATTATATGATATCATAAATGGATTTCTATTTGGAGGAATGGCTTTTTCCCTCACGCTGAAAAATGCCTTGCCTGTCTGATCCACTCACAGAAATAATAACAGTGCAAGAACTAAAGTGAGGGGAGGGAAAGAAGCGAATGGGTGCTAGCTCCAAATGGAAAGAAATGATGCAAATGCAAAGAAAAATGTGATAGCACAGTCTCCTTCCTCAGGCGCTACAGTCTTGTGAAAACTCACATGGAGACGTTACCTAGTTGGACCGGTCTACCTCATTTAAGATAAGAGGAATTTCATGTGCACCCCCTACTAAACCTCACTATACATCTCATTGCTGTTGAGAAATTACACAAATTATCACTTTGCTACTGTAGTAGTAGTGTAGTACTGTTCTCCTCGTACACAGCTGAGTGTTATTTTATTAGTATTTTAAACAACAAAAAGGAATTTTCTTTTAAATGTATATAGTTTCAAACGTCTTCCAAACATCCCTATAGTTTCAAACGTCTTTTATGGAATATATAGTTGTTTCTAAATCCGAGATCAATCAAAACAATTTGTTTTTAGGGTCGATCGAGACGGCAAAACTAATTTATTTTTAAACAATTGGAGATCTAAGTCACCTAATTTATTTTTAAATTAAATGTCTATAAAAGACCCCAGCTGGATTTCCAACTTATTTTTTTATTAAATAATTATAATTGTAAAAAAGATAAAAAAAAACTTCTAAAGCCTATACAAAACTAAAATCCTAAATAATACTTAGACATGTTTCATAAAAAAATGTACACGTGCTTAAATTTTTTTCAACACGTCTAGGTATTTCAAGTTATAACAACTCATTTAATCAAGCCTACGGGTGTTTTAACTTTAAAAAAAAACTCATTTAATCCTTGGATTTCCATATGAGAGCCAGAAATTACAAATTCCAAGAGCGAAGTTGAGTAAAAGTAGCCTGAATCAATTTTACACCAATGACCAGAATGAATCTGCAAACTGGCAATGTATAGAGAGGTGATTAACAGCTTCTACGTTTGTAGCTGTACAGCTAGGACACGAAGTGGAAGAAAGTCAATCTCTTAGTATTAGATTTTATTGTATAATTAGCAGTCAGTTTTAAAGTAGCAACCAGAGAAAAATTCTAACTTTCGATAGAGATTTCACCTTTTCATAAGTATGTATGGAATTTTGAAATGACGCTAGTATTGGATAGGAAACCGTAGGCACTGGAGGAGGAGAAGATTTCAGTGGCCATTCATTTCCATTTAGGGAATGAGATTCTGCTTGAAAACTTGCAAGAGGTTGAAAAAGGTCCTTGCATGTTGAAGGATATCTGTTAGGTTGTACGACATCCTACATGAGACCAGATCGTTTGCTTTCGTAGTACATAAAGGAGTTGAATTGTGGAATACCAAATTAAATTTGGCTCTGCTCGAGTTTTCAAAGTCTCTTCAGTAATAAGACTTGATTTTGTCGTTAAATTTCAAGGATCCCCAAGCCACCATTAGATTTTGGTAGGCAACATTTAGTCCAATTTATTAGAAAGTAGCATCCAAAGGGTTTATCATTTTCTTTCAGGAAGAATGTTCTTTTGGTCCCTTCTAAATGCCTTAAGAGCCAAGGAGGTAGTGATATGCCACAAAGTCCCTTGTCCTTGGCCCATCCTTTATAAGACCATTTTTTAACCCGCACCAGACCAGTCCTTTGAAGGATTTACAACAAATTGGAGCTTAGAAGGGACGGTGTTTGAAAGGGTTGGATCTAATTTTCAACAAAGATGGATTTTGAGGGGGGGGGGGGCAATGCTACATTGATTTTGGACCCACCTCAAAATTTTTTTTTACTTGATATTACATTTGTTTGTAATTAAAAAAAAATACACAAGAAGTTAGGGACCCATCTCAAAAATTTGAAGAACCCAGCTAGACATGTCATGTTTGATTTAAATTGCATAACGACACCTAAAAAATCGCATAGGGACTAAGATAATATTTGTAACCTAATGAATCTTATTAAGACAAAACTTAGAATAGAATGAAATATTTGGATGAAAAATTATTTGTAGCATATATATTCTAGCGCGAACCTCACGCATTACATGATTCGTCTATATAATATTTTGTGAACTTTAGAACATTATAAATAAAAGCTTCCACAAAGGATAAAAAATACAACTCGAATATTATATAAAAACTACCACTAAACATAAGAAAATAAGTGCTCAATGAGATTTCTATAGAACTTATTATGAAAAATTATGAAACAAATAAAAATTCATAGGAAATTGTTGTACTTTTTTGTTGTCTTAACTTTTGAATTATTATCTTCTATAATAAATATATTATTTTATATTTTTTATTGTTATCATATTATATATTTGATTTCTTATGATTTTTTTATCTAACATTATTTTAGAGTTGACATATATTTTAAGAAAAAAAAAATTCCGAATGAGGTTTCTTTGATTTTTTAAATAATTTATAATGATTTTGCATGTTATTTTTTTTTTATCTATTCAACATCAATTCTGGTCTGTGGAGTATTTGCTGCGAGGTAAAACATAAAATTTAACAAATCAGATAATTGTGTGTATATATAATATTAATTTTTTAAAAGGCTATATATACTTAGTAATAATAAACGGATAAAATATAACAATTATGAATATTGCATTACTATTACTATTTATTGACTGAATATCAAAGTCTCGTGGCATTACTATTACTATGTAGTAACCAAGGATAACAAAATCATCATCACAATATAACACAAATTAAAAAAAAAGTCTTTAAAATTTGTAAATAATAAATTCCAATTGTATTATCGAACGATATAAATGATAATCGATAGCCTCTTTCAACTCACCCCATGACAAAAGTAGCTTTAATTTAGTAGAAGGAAAAAAAATTAAATATTAAATGGATCGCAAAAATAATGTTTTGAATTTATGCTCAAAGACTTAAAGCATTTAGGGGGCGTTTGTTTGTGTAGTAAGGAGTTGCATAACTTAAGGATGCCTAAGTGTTTATGTAGTGTTATGTAATGGAGTTTGGTTGTGTAGTAAGGATGACTAACTTAATGCATGCATATATTCAAGTCAAAAGACTAAAATGCTCTTAAATTTGAATTAGTATTATGTATTATATGTTGTGACCTAATTATTGTTAATTATTATAAAAATTAATTATTAACGATGATAATAAATCATTTTTACTATTATGAAATATTAATAATTACTTTTAATTAAATATTATAATTATTATTATTTATTTTATAATAAAAATTATTATTGATTAATTATCTTCAATTAATTATTATTCTTAAATCATTATTATTAATAATTAATATTAATTGTTAAATATTATTAATTATAATAATTAATCTTTGTTATAATAATTAATTATTAACGATGATAATAAATCATTTTTACTATTATGAAATATTAATAATTACTTTTAATTAAATATTATAAATATTATTATTTATTTTATAATAAAAATTATTATTGATTAATTATCTTCAATTAATTATTATTCTTAAATCATTATTATTAATAATTAATATTAATTGTTAAATATTATTAATTATAATAATTAATCTTTGTTATTAATTATGATTTTTTTAATAATTATTGTTACTTATTAAGTATTATTATTTATTAATTAATATTAATTAATTTTTAATTTTTAATTATTATAAAAATTAATTATTAATGATAATAAGAAATCATTTTATTATTATGAAATATTATTAATTATTTTTAATTAAATATTATAAATATTATTAATTATTTAATAATAAATCAATATTGTTTATTAATTATTATTATTACTTGTTATATATTATTATTTATTTATTATAATAATTAATATTTATTACTAATTATAATTTTTTAATAGTTATTGTTACTTATTAAATATTATTATTTATTAATTATTATTAATTATTATAGATTATTAAATATTATTATTAATTATTTCTAAAGGGTATTGTTGGAAAAAAAAATTAAAGGGGACCGGTGCATAATAACTTATGTACCCGTAAGGCATCTTATAAAAGAGGTATTTGGTGACTTAAGGATACATAACTTAAGTTATGCATCTTTTAAGTCACAAACAAACGCCCCCTTAAGTGTTTAACATAAATGGGCAAATTAACAAAGTATTATATTATTATCTTTTAAGCCCTTTGAGTCCTTCAATCCGGCTTTTTGAAAGTCCGTCGGTCTAGAAGAACCAGTTTTTCAAAGGACCGGACTCGCTATCCAAATAAAAAATCCTTCTAATCATGTCCTTCTTCAGTCCTTAATTCGGCCATGTCTGACCCTTACTAAAAATTCGTAAAATCAGGTCCGGTCATTTTGGACGTTCACTACAAAAACGGACACGGAATAATGATATTCCGTTTCATTCAACGAAACAGAACATGTATTTCGTTTTCGTTCTGTTTCGTCTTTCATTTTTCATTGATTTCAGTCCATTCCGTGTTCCGTTTTAAGTAACGTTTATAAATTGGCGTTTCGGTTCCGTTTTGTTTCATTCTCAAAAATGAAATTATTTTTCTCTTTCGTTTCTATTTCGTTTTGGACTGAACGAAAACATACGAAACATCATTTTGTTGATAGTCCTATATACATATATATATTTTTTTTTTGTCAATGATGTTTTATTCCATACGACGTGAGCATAGAAGAAGGATACTACAGCTATGAGGTTAGGTCACTTGGCAAGTATTGAAAAAGCTAAAAATTTTTTTACTAAACAACTTCTGGAAGAACTTAAACTATTTAAAAAGATATTGGCAATGAGAAATTGATGGAATTTAATCACGTTTAACGAAAATATTAAAAATATAATTTTTGTTATTTATGTAATAATAATAGCATTGGTAATAGTTCGACTAGTTGTCATGTTGTAATATTTTTAATTGTCTTGGAAGAAGAAAAATGTTGTGAGTAGCAAGTAGCTAGTATGTGTTAAAAGACAGTGTTTTCAATATCATATTGGCATCTCTACCGGCTTGGTTATCGAAATTCGATATTTTCTGATATTTTCTTAATTTTTTCAGTATTTTCTCTCACAATATCGAATGCCGCCATTTTGATCATTGTTTCCGGTATCCGATATTGCCGAAATTTTTTAGTAACCGGTAGGATATGGAAAACATTGGTTAAAGATCAAGGGCTAAATGCATGTTAATTACCAAGTGATAAAATATCGAGCAAGTATCCATATAATAGATATATAACTTTTCGTATGATCTAACATCCAATGGAGTAAACTAACCGAAATAAATAAATGTAAAAACTAAAAACTATAAGGTTAAGTACTTGTCTTCCTTCAAATGGAATTTGACTAAATTATTCATGTAATTTGTGATTTAATGTAACATACAGAACTCTCAATCGATCCACACTGCAATTGTGCCGTGACATAGAAGATCTCATTCAATTTTGCACACACCTTGGACAAGAAATGGTGGACGTTAGAAGTCTCAGCAGTCTGCAACAAATGAAATTTTGTTTTTCTGCAGTAAAGTACATGCTGCTATGAAATAAAGTCAACAAAGTAATTTTAGCATGCAGTGTTTTTAATTACAGCATTTATCATAAATGATAGTAATTTAATGTTGAATGTTATGTCTTTTTCCTTTATATTTACTGACCAATCTGCAAGTTTTAAACGATGTCGGTTACTAATTAGTACAAAAAAAAAATTAATTTAATTTATGCGCACATGATTCAGTTGACAATTTGTAAAGTAAATTTCTTGCCTAGTAAGGGTGTGTTTAGGGAAGAATTGAAACAATGTAACGGTTCCAATTTAAAACTAGTCTAAATTTACTTTTAGACGAATTAACATAGCAACAATATATATTTTGACTAGTATATATCTAGGTTCGTTGCCAAATTCAATCGAATTTTTTAATCTGAACTATTAATTCTTCCTCACTCAGAAACATGTCCTTATTTTTGCTCAATAACAAAGCAAACATGCTAGATTCAACTGTTCCATCTTCCTGCAAAAAAGAAAAAAAAAAGAAAAAAAAAGGACAACAACAACACTAAAATTATGCCCATGGAGTGTACCGTATACCAATAACCAAACACGCAGTGACCACAAAAGATCCCATTTTCCATGAAAATGTAAAATCCGAAACCTCGGACTGCGTGACAAGCCTAAAGCTGCCCGGATTCCATCACACACAAATTTCCCCCTTCCCTACCAGACCGCTTTTAACAGTCCATATATTCCACTTTTTGAGCATCAGAATTCAACCTCTAATTCCAAATTCCAATCCGATCAAAACCATACAAAGCTTTACATGCACTATACCCACATATGATATGCATGTCGCCCATGATCTCCTATTCTCCTCCCTTCCTTTCTCGGCTCCACCTCCTGAATCCTGATGACGCCGCATGTGGCGGGAATTATATCGTGGTTAAAAAGTAGCGCCAATTTTCTGATCAGGTACCAAGAGGCATAGGATGATAAAACCTGATGGTGCCAATTACCTTTTTATCTTTTGTTATTTTGTTATTTTTTTTACTGGAGGAATTGGATGGACAAAGGATCACCTGTCTGGATGCATTGCAGCTTTTCTTTTCCACTGCTGTTAGTCTTTTGCTTTTTCTTATTTGGTATAGTATGGATTTCGAAATGATACTCCGAATCTTCATAAAAAAATTATAGTCAGAGTAATTTATGGTATATTTATTGGGTTCTTATGATGATCAAAATTATCACATGAAGGAGTTGAAGTATAATTACGAATCTGCTACGGGGTAGTTATTGGAATTTGATATGCAACAGTTGTTTTCTGCAACCTATTAAAAGTATATTAATTAATGAAGATGCCGCATTTTTTGAAATTCTGTTCGAACCTGAAAATTTATATAATTGGGTTAAGACTTGAATTTGATCTCAACCAAAATTTCTTGCAATTGTCAGCCAAAACAATTCTTATGCTAAAAAAAAAAAATGAATGTAAATTTTGCAAGTTAACGAATAGCTAATTAAGACATTTACCGTGAAAGAACAAAATATTGTGCGAATTTCAACAAATGCGCCGAGGGAATTGGTAAGGAACCTTCTGCTTTTATCTATCATATTACAATGCGGTCGTCATATTTTGACAATCTTCCCATCCATTTCCTCTAATTAACTTATTTTTTTTAAATATGTAATTATGTTTTAAGTTATTTAATATTTTATCCAAGATAATAAAATATGGACCGTTGTAATTTTTTTAAATATGCAATTTTCAACTTCTTTCCAATTTTTACAATTTTTATAGCTTAAATGATTATATAGGATAATATTATTTATGAAATATGAGATTTAAAACTTAAAAATTATTTTTGTTATTAAATCTGCCAAATTAGCCTACCCTAACTTGTTTGAGATAAAAATAACCCTAACTTGTTTGAGATAAAAAATAAAAGGCTCCTAGCCTCCGACTGACTAATTAAATCTGCCAAATGTTTAAAATGGATATAATATTCACTTTATTGCAAAGCATAGCAGATTGAAACCCCACCAGTCTGAAAAGCCCAGCATTTACGTTAGGCCCATAAAGTAAAATTAAAACAAAAAAGTGAAGCAGAATGGCCCAGTTAAACGCTAGGCATATTTGAGGGCCTAGATGCGATTGTAAGTTTGTAACTCTTTAAATATGTTGTTAAACTAAAAAAAAAAAAAACTCATAAATATGTTGTTACCTAAGACAATTTGACAAAAGACCCCTAAACAATCTAGTTTTTTTTGGAGTACTTCACGTAATCCATCTTCAACGAAACATTCGTTCAACTTGATCTCGAAACCAAGCCGAATAACTAGAGTCCAGCTATTTTGGGGTTGGCTAATTTTTTTTTTTTGAAGTTGGGGGGTTGGCTAATTTTACCAACAGTGTGTGCATGCATGTCTCGTTAAGTTAATTGCATATTTACTGACGAATCACGCCAAAGTTGTGTCAACGAGTGTCGGATATGTTCCGTTTTGATACGTGCAGAAACCAATGCTGCAAGTCTCTTGACGTCCATGTCGTGCTACATTGCTCTTTTCTTTTGAAAAATCTACCTGTGCCTCGTATATATGGACCACAGTTAGCTAGGTTCTTTCTTCTTTATTGCTTAATCACATTAAAGATCCTGAAGATGCAAAAGGCTAGAGTTCCACGTAGGACACAAGCGAATTAAGGAGTTGAAAAAAAAGGCTGAGATGAAATGAAACTAAGACATGTACAGGAAAAGCATGCCTAGGAGCTACAAAAAGCATAGAACTAAGATGGGGGACCTCATTTCACCTCGTATAGATGGATTATATATAGGCTGTTTTGACATAAAAGGGATAACGTGAGAGCATTATACTGGTCTGCATTCGTGCAGAACTACCGAAATAAATACAGATACTCTTGACGTAAATATGGGTGCCGAAGTATTTTGATACGAGGAGATATGTTGTATGTGTAGGGTAGTAGTTCAAAAGTAAAATGATTTTTCTCTTTCGGAGTAGGAAACATTAAAACTGCTACATTCAAGTGATTGGCAAATAAATTTCAGGTTAAAGTACGTGCTATGTTTAAGTGATTGGCTATACGTACGGCCCATACATGTTCCAATATTGCTTAGTAATTCTGATCTCATATCTAGTTGAATTTTGTTACATCTAATTTGATTGTAACAGAAAATTTATTCTTTGTTATCTAGTATATTTTTAGTATTGGTTATGATTTAGGTTTGTAAAACTAGACCTTCAAAGCAGAGGATATATCAGTATTATAAATAAAAATCCGTGGGTGTCCATTGAATTTTTTGTTTATTTTGCGCGACACGGCATCTACACCATTCATTTATCATTCCTGATTTGTTCGGTCTATGACCTCTTCTTATTTTCATTTCTTTCTTCCGCTCGATCCTTCGTATGCTCCTCCCCCACACCACGCCCCACATCCAATCCGACCTCCACCGCTCTCCTTTGCGAAGCCTTCATAGGCCATCCACCAGGCACAACGCACGCCTCCTGTAATTGACCTTCTCCGTTGAGCTCAGATATGGTGTTGTGAGAGCCAAGACGGGTTGCGAGAGGGTATGACGGGTTAGAATGCACATGGGTGAATAATGGAGGTGGAGCTAGCTCGATTTTGAGGAATGAAGGTGTCGCATGAGGGTCAGGATGGGGGTGGCCGACTAGGACGGGTCCGGTAGAGGAGAGGGACGTGGCCTACCTGAGAGGGAGGGAAGAGAGGCGAGGGAGGTTAAGTGGTGTTGTGGCAGCTGGGTCGAGAAATGATGGAGCCACGCTTCAGTGTGCTGGATTGGGCCATCAAGAGAGGTACAGGGAGTGAGAGGATGGGTAGGCCGTAGGCGGACATAACGAGGAAGAAAGGAGATCGGATTGAAATGGGAGAAGGGATGGGTGTAGGGCTGTCAAAACGTGGTAAGTGGCACGGAATGACACCAAACCGTTACCGTGTCACTTATTAAACGGTACAATACCGGCATGCCACTTACCATTCTATTTATTAAAAGAAATAAATTTCTATGTCATCAACCGTATATTACACATAAAACGGTTTGAAATGAGATGGAAACAGTATAACCAACTGTGCCATCAACCGTGCCACTTAAAAAACGGTATAATTTTTTATGTCACAAACCGTTCTATTTTGGTTAAACGAAACGACATAACGATAAATGACGTACCGTTGACAGCTCTAAATGGGTGGTCAATTGGTTGTGAACAGATGAACTCATGCGTACAAGGATTAAGTCCCGATATTCCCATCCCAAAATAATTTTTTTCATAATTTATTCAATTTCAATTTTGTATTGAGACATTTATCATTTACAATTCTAACATTAGTATTATGTATTTATTAATACCAGGTGACTGGTAAATTTGTAGTTATGACATCACTAAAACTTACTTCAAGGTACCGATAAATCACTAAAAATTAAGGAGATAGTCGCACCACGACTCAGTTGATAATATTTGAACATACTACATTGAACAATATTTTATTTGCTCAAATGGAATGAGTGGAACAATATTATTATTACTAAACTAAATCGTATTATCACATTGAATATGAATTGAGTTACTTTCACTTAGAACTATAATTGCTTATTGGTGACGTCTAGATCTATTATAATAGTCGTGATTTATCATATTTATTGTATAATATACAAGATACACTATCTAAACTCAATTTTGATGATCTCATGTGGTATTTTATTATTTCTTAATATGTTATAACTTTCGAATTTCTCAGTCAATTTCAGGTCTGCTCCAAATGCCAATGGGAGGCAATGTTGTGGCTTTTATAGATGCCGAGGTTCTAAATTTTGAATTAAGGGATATATTGTGTTGCATTTGAATTAATTCTAGAGATAGAGTCTTCAGTTTTTGTATTAAAGCTGAAATGAAATTTACCTTTATGGTCAGTGTCGGCAGGTATGAAACTAACTTTCACACTTTAAGGTAATATACTATTTCTATATCTCTACTACTTATAAAGCACCCTTAGCAAGGTCAGCATTTTTCACACAAAGGGGTCCAAACAATTTTGTTAGCATCATTATAAACCATTGATCAATATGATGTACGGTTTGGATTGCTATTTCTATAAAGGAGTCGACTCTACACACAAATAAGTCAAGTCGCTGGATGGTATGCCTATGTGGTTTGGCTTCTAAAACGCGCGAGTTCGATTCTTTGCCTCGACATTTTGTTTTTGTACTTGTACGATATTTAATTTTCTCGCCCCTAAGTGCTCTCTCTGCGCACACAAGGAAAGAAATAAAAGGAAAGATATTTCTTTGGATTTGATTTTTCAATTTGCACGATTTTCTCAATCTACATCAAAAGAGAAAAAAAAAGTAATCAAATAAGAAGAACTCTCATGCAAGTAATGAAAATGCTGGAATTTAGGGTACGCTAAAGGGAATCATTTCCGGAGTGTACCTTTCAACCCCGCAATTTTATTTTTGGTTGCCGCTTTTTTTAGGTTGCTTCTGGGTTCTTCTACCTACCTCTTTCTCAGGTTTGCCTCTCTCCTTCTATCTCTCCCTCTCTTATTTTCTAGGTTATCTTTTGTCTTCTATATGAGCTATCAACGTTTTTCTTTCTTTTCTTTGCCTGATTTTGTGTCTTTGTTTGTAAGTTTTAGGATTTCAAGTGTTCATTTTGGTTTCCACTTGAGTTCGCTTTGTTTTTTTCCCTAATTTTTTTGTTCATGCTAGGCTTCATCTTTCTTCAATTTATAACGATATTCTAAAAAATTTTCGTTTCAGATTTATTTGAGAGAACACCGACTGATAAAATGTTTATTTGAAATTGGTTACTTCTTGCCATAATTTTAGGAGACATGGAGAAAGCAGAGAGCTTAAAAGGACTACCAGTGGCAGTGCAAAGGAAATTTTGACCTGAAATTGAAACTGAAACAAGAATTGGGGTTAGGATGGTTGTAATTAGGTGTTTGTCACTAATTTGTGAGAATTGAACTAATTGTTGTTCTCTATTGGAGTCCGATCTGACATTTTTATGAATTTAGGGTTAATTGGATCCGAGCATGATATAAATAAGGGAAAGAACCAGAGTGATTTCTCAGCCGCTAGCAGCAAAAAAGCTTTTTTTTATATACTTTAATCTATGATATGTTCTCGAATTACGTTTATGCTTATTTCTAATTTATTTTGCATTTTTTTTCATCATATCAGTTTCAGCAATACAGAAAGAAGAAGGATAACAAAGGAAGCAATAGTAACAATGACAACAAACCAACCGTAAATGAAAGTCTAAAACAAGAGCACAGATCTCGAGGCAGTATGCAGTATCTACTGCAGATGCAGACCAACACCAACAGGATTGGTAATTTTCTTTTTAGTATTGTACTATTGTTGCTTAGTTGTCTTAATAAAAACCAGATAGAGATACTATATTAATAGTATATAATATGACATTTAAAAGGTCTCATATTTTCTGCAGCATCACTTTCAACACCAGATTAATAGTACTGCAAGTTGATATCAAGTCTCAGCAAGCGGCTGCAAGTGAGGAGTTGCTTTTTGTTGATAGCAAGTCTCTAATTTAGGTATTTTGTCTAATATTAAATTGCTTCTATTATTAGGTTTTGTAAGCAATGGCAACCAAGAGAATTCAGAAGGAACTGAAAGATTTACAGAAAGACCTTCTGGTTTCTTGCAATGCTGGTAAGTTTGCTTTGATACCTGATTTTACTGATTTTAATATTAATATACTTCTATGCTTTATAAAACTCATTAATTATATCGTTTGTAGGAAACTTTGTTTTAGATGCTGATCTATTCTGATATTTATATGTAATAGGTTTAATAAGGGTGTTGATTTGTTCATATTTGGATTGAATATTAAAATTAAAACAAGAACAAAAAGAAAGTCAAAACTTGTTTGGACTAGGAACAAATTGACCTCAAAGTGCTATGCATAGTCATTATTGGATGGTGAGTTCTCCCTCTCCGCAATTTCACATTCTTTTTTTTTCACTTGATTTTTCTGGTTTATTTGCTTTGAAATTGTTATAATTGAGATGGCTTAAGGCACCCTGCACCCTTTGATTAAATTTCTGAATGAACCAATGAGAGATTATAGGAATGCTGGCAAAATGAAATAATGGTTTAGTTTGTTCATCTGGTATATGTAGGTTCTCGACTAGATTGGATTTGGTGTGGTGTGTCGGGTGGTAGTTCTTTGATACATGACTTTTATTCGAGAGAGGTACTAAACTCAATCCACTTGACAGTATACACTGGCTTCACAAATTGAGACGGCTCTATCAATGCCTCTGTCAACCAGACTCTGGGAAAGACAACTTGCTGCTTAATTCCAAGAAGTTCCTCTTGATATGCACCTCACTAAGGTCAAACGTGTTAGGTGTATGTACATTCTTATTATTAATTTTCTTTCAGCTAGCCTCCAGGGAAAGGAAAACTATTGCCCTATATCTTGAGGTCAGTACTCCATGATGCATTGTTTCATTCTTTTTAGAGGATTATTACTTTGTGTTTTCAGACATTGAAATTTTGGATTTACTTGCTGGTACAGGTTGGAATTTGTTTATTTCTAAGGTCATATTTGATCAACTATCTTCTCTCATTTGTAAATACTAAATTGTTTCATTTAGATACATTATATAAGCATAAATGAAGGACAAATATTTATGTCCAGTAAAAAGTGTTTATTGATTTAGTATTTTCACTGATGAAGGTAAACTTGTTGGACTGGCTTAAAGACGTGGTTGGAGGCAGACGTATGTTGGGGTGCGCATGGATCCGGATACCCAGAAGCATCCCAAAAGATTATATATAAGTAAATTATTTGTTGGAAAGAATTAACTCCCTGTATTTCGTACTATTCATTAATAATACTTTTTTAAATTACGCTAACTAACTATTCAATTCTATTTTGTATTGTAGGACCGAGATAGAGTGGTATCCAAGAAATGTTGACCCAAAAAATACTAAAGAAAAAAACAAAGCTGATTTACAAAACTGTAGATTGCGAACATCTTCAACCTCCTCAAGGTCCTGAGAATGAAGAAGAAATTGACGATGACACAATATGCACTTGTATTCACAAGCCCATAAGAGACGAGCTTCATATTCATGAACAAAAATGGATCTGAATATTAGTTGAAAGAAAGAATGAATGAATTGCAGCAAGAGCAACTACAGAGTCCAACATTTGAGGTATGATTTGAAACCATTCGAAATTAAAAATGAAATTAGTGAAAGAGAGGATCAATACTGTAAGTCTGTAGTGTTGTTTAAATTAAAATATTGAGAAATTAAATCCATGTCTAGCTTCATATACTATTTCTTATTTCTAACTTTCTGCTTTGCATTGTAAATTAATAATAATTGGATGATTTGTTTTGTCGGATTTAGGTTGAGAATTTTTTTAATATCGCAGCAATAAATTTCACTATCAGAGATGGCACTTCACTTGAGAATCGCAAGCTTAATAGAGATGGAGCAGCCTGGGTCTGGGAAGGAATCGTAGAGGAGACTGAGGTCTCTGCATTCCGTGCCCACCTTCTTCAATCAATTGCAGCCTCCCTGGCTAACCAGGAACCGCCACACGTAATCTGAGATAAGGTTCTGTTCTTGCAATACACGTAGATTCTCCTGTCAGTTACTGTTTTAAAGCCACATTTGGTTTCTTAAGGCAAGAAAGCTCTTTTAGAAAATCATACGCAAAATATACAATCTGTTTAAGCCCTTCATGAGTTACATTTATACAAAGGTCCAAAGATTTGTTATTTTTCACAAAGGGATAGCATAATAAGAAGTATGGATTAACATTGACATAAATAAACCCTTCACTGTTAGTAATGACAGTTCCAAGCTCAATATTTCAATGTCTAAACTCTGACAGCTACAAGCATATCATGGTTGTGCATGTTAACACTGAAATGAAAAGTTATGGACTTTTTAATTTATCATTTTGATAGGTATGCTTTTTTTAAAAATCTATAGTGCTTTGTGTTTGTTTGTGGGATCATAGAAATTATGTTATTTTAAAGCCTTCTCCTTTGAAAAGTGTGAGAACTATGCTAATGTGGATTGAAAACACTTTGAATTGCTGGTTAGGTAAGATGCAACTGAAGTTCAAAGAGGAATTGACTCAGGTAAGATGTAATCAAAGTACAAAATGAATTTGCTAAGTGAAGGGTGCCAGACTGGAAGATGGTGCCTCTGTAGATGGTGTAGGGATATATGGTGGAACAGATCGACAATCAGGCTAGAGATCAGGGGACTGAACAATAGAACAACTTAATACTAGCATGAACCTAAAGAGAGTGCAAAATTGATAACATAAAAGTTAAACTTGAAGTTTGAAGTTTCTTGTCATTTGAAGTGATGTGTTTTTTTTTTCTTTTTGGATTTACCGTTGAATCCAGCGTATGTTGAAAAGTTGGAATGGTATCTAATGTGATCTAATAAAAAAAGGGTTAGATGGAGAGTGGAGACTTTGTTAAACAGTTCTGATATATGTTGGTACCAAGTATGGTGGGTTTTGAGTTGTAGTTGAGGGGATTGGAAGTATAATTGAACTGTTGGTTTTCTCTATTGAACCTGGTAACAATGTGCTACTTTTTTCACCAAAAAAAATAAAAAATTTTAAAATATTTGAATTTTCAATTTGAGCATTGAGCGTTACAAATCAAGAGAATAATAAAAATGGACTTTACTCTTCTTTTTACATGATTACAAGTTTGCAAGCTTCAATCCAGTAGCATATACGATAAATCAAATCATTTTTTAGAGAGACAACTAATTATAACACTAATACACCAAATTTTTTTAATAATTGTGTTATAATTGTTTTGAAGGTAATGATGCTTTATTTTCGGAGCTGTCCACTGATGTTCGTTTTGTGATTTTTGGATTTTAATAAGAATATACAAATTTTATCAAGACAGCAAGTAAATTAAAAGTAATATCAATCTGCATTGCTACGGTAGCAAACTCTTCGATTAAAATTCCATGTGTGTTTAAAAGGTGAGACAACATGAAAAACTCCAAATTTTTTTTAACGTTACACGAAGTGTTTCATGATTGACAATTTTTCCTTTTCTAAAATTTTAATAAATCCATTAAAGGCAATCATTTACATTAAATTAGTTTCCATTATTTTTGAAAAGTTAATATTTTAGAAAGATAATTTGACAACCTTTTCATTATGGAAACAATTATATGCTAGAAATGAAAAGGGTGATTTCTCAATTTGTTTGAATGGATGTATCACGCCACGACAGATATTTTATTGTTTATATTTCTTAACTAGAATCTTAGAGATGTTACAAATAGATTTAACACTCAATATTGATCTTTTCATGTTCCAAGATCAATTTATAGCAACCTTTTTTGTACTCGCTTGACAGCTTGAGATCTATTGCCCGCTCAGTTAGTTTTCCGAAAGTGTAAATAAAATCTAGAGATATGAAAATACACCTTGATAAATATCAGGAATATCAAATGCAAGAAATCACAGACTAATTAAATAGCTAGCATAGGTTTAGTTTTATAAAATATATGTGCCATGTAATATATATTTTCACATATTTCGCCCGCACATTGAGCGGGCACTGTTGCTAGTCTATATAAAGTAGAAGTTTTATTTTTTTCCCTTCATTAATTTTTTCTAAGGCCAGAAATTAGTTAAGTTTGGGCTGAGGTTTGCAAGTGCTATCGAGAAAGCATTTTTGGCTGACCGAGGGATCATTGAGCTCCTAACTTACTCATCCAAATTAATATGATTAATTAATCTTCTCTTCCAAATTACAAAAGGATCATAGAATTTGACAAAAAACCTAAATATATATATATTTTTAAAAAATACAATATACACGATTAACTTATGTTGCACATTGAAAAAAAAATAAGAAGGCAAAAAGATTTGTGTTCTTTCAAAATTTTTTTAGTAGATCAGGTTATCTATTTTGTCATCGATTATAAAAATATATGCCATTAAATTTCATAGATTATGTAAAAATATTAAAATTACGTATTAATTAGAAACGCATGGATCGGACGAAACTCGATTACTCCACCTAGTATAAGATTAATAATGTTGCGATTTCAAATTTTTGTATAATATCGATGATAATATTCACAATTGATTCATCATCATGGTACAAATCTTATTTAAACAAAATGATAGATTGATAATCCCTTACTTACTCTCTTATACATATAACTACGCATTTAAATCGATTACTTACTCTCTTATACATATAACTACGCATTTAAATCTATTACTTACTCTCTTATACATATTATTTACTTCCATATGTACAATATTTACTATCTTTTTAGATATTAGTTACTCCATTAAATAAAAATACGTATTTATACTCTCTTTTTAATTTATTAGATACTCTTTTCATCTTATTAGTTACTCCCATATCATTAATATAGAGATTGGCTAATGTCCTTTGGATAGGATAGAGGGAGTTTCCTATTCAGTTTTCAACCGTTGGATCGCATCAAATTTGGTGTTGAGATGAAATCAGACGGATGTTGTTAATGGCGCTGAGGTATAATCTATGTTACCCAGATACTTCCCAGAATACACGAATTTCGTATCCGACGAGTATCCGACGCGGATTCGCATGCGATTCGCGTGCGATTCGCACCCAAAGTTCCACGTGGCGTATCCTATAAAGTTTAGGTGTTTGACTGCAGGATTCGGTCATAATTCGACTAGATATGGATTCAATTCGTTTGAGATACGAATCAGACTCGTTTTTCCAATATTTCGACGCGGTCCAAACTCAAAAAAAAAGAAAGAAATTATCGGCCTATAATGGCCCAAACCGACGAACCAACCCCTATTCCCTAACCAGTAACCACTTAACCTAACCTTAGATATGCCGCTCACCTCTTCTCTTTTGCACTCTCTCAGCCTCTCTTGCTCTCACTCTCAGTCTCTCCTGATCTCCGTCAGCCGTTAGCCCGTCAGGCTAGCAGCTCCATCGCCTATTCGCCTCTCTAGCACTAGCAAGCTCCATCGCCTCCCACCTGATCTGATCACCTCTCTTTCTTTCTCTCGCTGCAACACTGCATCTGTGGATCGACCTCAGGCCTCAGCTCTCCTCTCTGGCTCTCCCGCTCTCCGCTCTCTGTCTTTGCATCGCTCTCCGCTCTCCTTAAAATTGGTAATTTGAGTAATTTATTTTTCTCATTTTCTGTGATTCCTAATCTGTATGACTGTATTGAATTAGTCTTTTACTCTTTCAGTCTTTTGTGATTTTATTTGATTTCAATGCCGAGTATTTTCCACTTACTGTTGACTGTATGACAATATAATTTGCTTTGCTTTGCTGTGTTAGTGTGTTTCTATAACAAGTGCGATGTAGTTTGCTTTATCCATTGAACTCAATTAGACAATTACTGAATTCATTGTTATATGACTTATAAGTTATATCTCTGTGCAGTGTGTACTAGTGTAGTTTACTTTGGTACTTGAAGAATGAAGATATATATATGACTAATTGCCTAATTGGCTATCTAATATCTATCTATACTCTATAGTTTGTGACTTTATGGCTTACTGGCTTTGTAGTGCCTTATATACAATGAGACTGAGTCAATTAGAAAAAAAAAACAAACATTTTAATATATAATGTGATTTTTTTATTATTTTATAGATACTACCGTATCCGTATTTTTTAAAAAATGCCGCATCCCCGCACCCGCATCGTGTCGGATACGACACCCGCACCCGCATCCGTGCAACATAGGTATAATTTATGTTCGTTTCTTCGTTAATTGTTTTATTTCCCGTCCGTTAGTTCCATCTTTTCTAACACCGCTCTGTCCCCTCTCTGTCACGTTCCTTCGTTTCCCTCTTCCAGGAAAGAAGAAACATGGCTTCCCCTCTCTAGAGAACATCGCCCTTCTCCGACAGCCCCCCTCCATAATCAGTAAGAATTGTTTCACCTTCGACTCTCCAGTCCAGTGCACCTTAGTCTCTAGTCCGATTTCTCTAGGACTTAATATTTCTCTACGGTAATTAAGAACCCTATCACTCTGTTTGAGTGAGTTTGAATTTCAGGCACTCGATCCCCTCGGTCTCCCTCTCTCTGAATTGAGGTAAATAAGAACAGCTCAGTTCAATTTTATATTGAATTTGTCAGATTAGTTAACAATGACATGATATTCATCTTGTACGTAGGAGATTGGCTCGTAAAAATCTCTCTTCACAGTCACAAAAATCAAAATTCAGTCAAAGCCTTTACTCTTTATCTTTCTGTTTGCTATCTCCTTTACTTACCCAGTCGAGCCTCTCTGATTGGTTCTCAACCCCACCTGCTTATGGACCCCATTCTTCAGTGAAGCAAACCCTTATAGGTGGTTAGCGCTGAAATGGCTCGAGAGTGATTGTCTTCTCCTTACATAGTTTGGTGTTCTCTAAAGAGAAGATCAAATGAGAGGGACGAAGAAGTTTAGAGGGCACGAGTTTTTGGGATTTTCTATTTCCTTCGAAGATGAGAGAGAAGAGCTGAACAGGGAGGAGAGACGGAGAGGGGTGAGAAATGAGTGGGAGAGATGGATAGACGGAGAGGAAACGAAGAAGAGACGGAAAATTTTTTAAACGCAAGTCTATTCTCAGTGCAAAATTTGTATCATCGGATCTCATCTGTGCACGAATCCTAACAATATCCAATGGCCACAAACTGAATAGGATAACCCCTCTATCCTATCCAAAGGACTTTAGCCATTCTCCATTAATATATATATATATATATATATATATATATATACTTTTATAATGCAAATAAAATGCTCCCTTATGACATACAATTATGAGATTTATATAAAATCCTCTCTTATGAAAATATATATATTCCCTGAGTCAAATTAAAATACTCGATCTCTTGAACCTATTAATTACTCTCTTATACTATTTACCTACTCACATAACTAAATGTTTATTTTAACTTATTAGATACTCCCTTCATCTTATTATTTACTCTGTTACCACTAATTATATACTCCATAACAAAACATAAATAATTATTCATTTAAACTAATTAGGTACTCACTTATAGTTATTTAGTTATTTTCAACCCGCAGCAGAACTAGATCTAAAAATATCTTTTCTCTTTTCACCATTCTCGATCTCTACTTCTTCCTATACCAGATCTGATCATCTTTCATCTCCCTCTCTACTCGCAATGTAAGCACATGATCGGATTGAGAGGTGGAGTTGTGCCAGATTGAAAGGTGAGGAGGTAGACGGAAGGGGAAGGGTGCGTTAGATTCAAAGGAGAGTTGTGTCAGATTGAGAGATGAGGAAATAGAGGGAAGGAGAAGGCACATCAGATTGAGAGAGGAGCGTGTAAGGGTGAGTCTGATTGCTACACTCTTTGATTATTGTAATTTCCCTAATGGATTTCGTAAATAAAATATGAACCGGGATCGTGGAACATATTGGGCCCATCCAAGCCCACTAATAATAGAGAAGAATTAATTAATTATGCGAATTACTTACAGTAATCAACGTTCTGTGCAATCAAGCAATCAGAGCGCTAACGCTCTCACCCTCACCCTCACCCCTCACGCACGATTTAATCCCATCCTCTGTACGCGTCCCCTCTGATCTCACACAACTACTAGCGCCTCCCATCCTCCGCCTCTCCTCACATCCGCATTCGTATTTCCTCTCCTCCGCCTCACCTCCGCCTCCGCCTCATCTCAGCCTCTCCTTCACCTCACCTCCGCCTCTGCTCACGTCCGTCTTTCCTCTCCTCTGCCTCACCTCCGCCTCCGCCTCATTTCAGCCTCTCCTTCGCCTCACCTCTGCCTCTTTTTACGTCTGTCTTTTCTCTCCTGCGCCTCATCTTAGATTCTCTTTCGCCTCACGTCTCCTCTGCCTCACGTTAGCCTCTCCTCCGCCTCACCTCCACCTCCGCCTCTGCCTCCCCTCATTGCTCCCTCTCCTATACCGATCAGATTTGGTTGAGGAAGAAAGAAGTAGAAATTGAGAAGGATAAGAAGAGAAAAGAGGTTTAGATCTAGTTCTGTTACAACTTGGGAGTAACTAAATTACTATAAGGGATGAAATTAATCAGTATAGGGAGTATCTAATATATATAAGGGAGTAAATAATATTCATAACTGATTCTGTTGTTTTTTGGGAGTAACTAAATTACTATAAGGGAGGAAATTGATCAGTATAAGAGAGTATCTAATATATACAACGGAATAAATAATATTCATATCTGATTTTGCTGTTGTTTGGGAGTAACTAAATAGCTATAAGGGAGTAAATAACTAGTACAAAATGAGTATCTATTATGTATAAGGGAGTAAATGATATTCAAAACTGATTCTACTATTGTTTAGGAGTAACTAAATAATTATAAGGAGTATATAATTAGTAGTAAGGGAGTATTTAATACAAGTAAGGGAGAAATAATATTCATACCTGATTCTGCTGTTGTTTGGGATTAACTAAATGGCTATAAGGGAGTAAATAACTAGTATAAAAAGAGTATCTAATATGTATAAGAGAGTAAATTACATTCAGAACTGATTCTATTGTTGTTTGGGAGTAACTAAATAACTATAAGGAAGTAAATAGTTAATAGTAAGGAAGTATTTAATACAAGTGAGGGGGTTTATAATATTCATTTCAGATTCTAATAACGGCAGGGTTGGACTAGGCGATGGGAAGGTTGGACGATGACGACGGAAGGACTGTGCGACGACGACGGGAGGGGTGCGAGGGGAGAAAGGCTATGTGTGCGAAAGGAGGCTTTGTGCGAGTCAAGAGGCGATGTGCGAAGGGAACGGAAGGTGAGGGTGAGAGGGTGAAGCGAAAATGGAAACTATCGGATGGAACTGAGTAGCGTACTTACCTAAAATGGATTTTGATTGCGTGATTTCGTGAAGCTCTGATTGAAGTTATTAGGGGTGCATAACGTGGAAAACGACCACGAAAGTGGTCATTTTCGTTAACTGTTGCATTGATGCACGAAACTTTTGTACTTATTGCGTTGATTATTGCATCCGTTTAACACTTGTTGCATTGATCGTTTCGTTGATGGGAACGATCAAAACGGTTATAATCGTCTTTGACTATCTAACTTTTGCATTTTTATTAAGATGCAAGAAAATAAACTATTCTACATTTTGTATGAAACAGAGATAGAGAAATGACAGGTTAGGTCACGCGGGAAAAGGGAAAGAGGCACCATCATCACCTCTCGCTCTCGACGGTGATTGTACTGGGTGGCGCTGAGGCGAGAGGGATAGATGTGACTGTTTTCGGCGAATAAATGATGGAGCGACGCTGCAGAAATCTAATTTTACTCGTTTCTGCCTCGATCTCTCCGCTGAGGTCCTCTGCAATCTAATAATAAAACCATGAAAAAATTTTTAGACGAAATGCGCGAAATAAACGATCACGAAACGTACCAGTTTCACTAATCGTTCCATTCTGAGACGAAACAATATTTCTATTTGCGTTAGTTATTCCGTTCCTTAAACGAAACTGAAATCCTTATCCGTTATCCTTCCGTTTCGAACGAAACGAAACAAAAAAATAGTTGAAACGGATACCGTTTTCAGCCCTAGAAGTTATCAACTCCGATTAATTATTGGGTCTTGAAAACAATGGCCCAATAACATCCCCTCTCTTAATTAAATAATATTGGGGGCCCAGGTACTTTGTACCAAACACCATTTTGCTGTGAGTTTAGGCAGGGATGTTTTATTTATTGAACTAATTATTAATTTGTTTTAGAATTTGATGCACTTTGTATTATTGGCCAATATTAGTATCATGACATTTTGAGTTATGTCGACCTTGCTTAAGGATGTTACATCCGAACAAACATGAAAATAATCCTGATCACACAACTTGTGATATACTTTTATAACAAATACAAGTAAAACTGAAATTTCACTTTCAGTTTTCCTCGCAAACAGTAGTCCAAAATCAGACTAGTTACTAGTTTTTATCAGGAAAGTAAATTACCCAAGTTAACGTTCAACTTTTACATCAAATCAAAATAAAAACTAATCAAGTACTATAACCCTACGACAAGTCAAAGATATACTGAGCTCTCGATCTCAGCATAAGAAAAGGAAAATGAAATAAAACAGATCCATAATTGATGTTAAAACAACTTGACAAAGTAAACTCTCAATCCTACTGTACTGATGTCTCCAGTCCAAGGTACCAGGCATAACCAGAAACAAGTAAGAAATATTATAAGCCAGAAATAATAACAACAAATTGTGTGTCAGTGAACTATTATGCTGCGCTGTGCTCTGTTGCATACCATTATTTTCTTAAACAATCACCTCCAGATTGGCTGCGGTGGATCAAGCTAATTATTTCGGATTAACTCCAACGGATTCCACATTCAAAAACTGATCTCCATCCTCCTCCGTTTTGTACTTCGCGACTTTCTCAGCATATACCAACCACATTCTCTGTTTATAGATATTCTGTCAATTTTATTGTTATTGGTTCAAGATTAAAAAGTTTTCACAATTTTACTGGTGGTCTACAAACAAATGGAAATTTCCTACGGTCCTTCATTTTTATGAAATAATGACGTGTGCCAACATCATTATTGCAATATAATTGTTTAAAAGCAACACCAATAATCACACTTCACTTATCAACGCCAATTTATTGGATTGGCAAATGCTAGGTATGAATCAGTCAAATAGTTCGACTGGGCCTACATTTATCTGACCATAACAGAATAGAATTGTCAACGCCTAATTTGAGATGATAAACTAGTCCAAAGTTTCAAACCTTATCGAGTAGAGTGGTTCAACCGAGTAGTTAATAAAGCACACAAAAGAATTGCATCTCTAGGATTAGTTTGGATTGCTTAGGAATAAAAAAAAATAACTTCTTTTTAGAAATAAAATTTTTTAGGCATCCAAATAAGTTAGGAATATGAACAATAATAACTTCTTCGTAGAAATAATTTCTTCCAACAATTATATATACATAATTTCAACAAAATTAACTAAATACTAATAACTAAATGAAATTTTGTGTGTTCTTTAATTAGTACTTTCTTTAATATTAAAATAATAATTTTTAATAATTTTTTAAATTAATATTAATTTGTTTATTCCTATCTCACCATCTAAACAACATTTCTTCTTCCTAAAATAGCTTCTTCCTACTCTTTCCAAAGTTACACTCTTTCGAATAATGTTTTCATCCTAAAATCCTTATTCCTTCCTTATGCCCATACTATCTAGATGAACCCGGGTATTGTAGTTCTAATTACTTCATTATGGCCACTGATAGCGATTAATAGTGGAAACAGCTCGGAGGATTATGCAATCTTAACAATTAACAAAGATTCACTGTGGCTTGTGCCAAACCATGTCATGATTCATGAAGCAAGTACTAAATAAAGTAGTAATTTGTTTTGTTAGAAAAGAAGGAAAGTGAGCTAAAATTTTGAACGAAATTTAATTCTATCAAAGTAAAACAAACTTCAATAAAAATTCCTCCAAGAACCTATGATATAAAAAGTTGTCAGCAAAAAAGGAAATAAATTTTTAATATTCACAAGTACATTTTCAGTAATATTTTCCCTGACCATATTATGCAAAAATTCTGAGTATTTTCTGCTAAACATTTCTGTGATGTCCAAGTACATTCCTTTAGAGTTGCAAGAATGGTGATGGAAAACGAAGAATATTTATTTTTCCAAATCTGTATTTATGTAATATATTAAAGCGTACGCTTTTTTTCATTTATGGTTTTAAAGTATTTCTTCGTTTTATCTAGAAGTTCTCTAGTACATGAGAACAGGCTGAATCCAATAACAAACGCAATCAGAGGGGAAAATTAATGAAAATTAATGACACAAGTATTTCTTCGTTGTATCTAGATGTCAGGCACTCAGGCTGCAGTCGTAAAAGTTTATGACCAAATTAAAGGGTTAATTAAATTTGTTTGTTCTGAGGTATTGGTTGGTTGTCATTAATTTGTTAGCTATCGTCACAAACTTTTCTTCTTAAACACACAATGATTTTATATAAATAATATGTAAAATTTTGTATAAATTATTCCTACAAAAATAAATCCTACGTAAAATAATTTTTGTATATTATTCATACTAATTTATCAAACTAAATGGGCGAGATAAAGAATTTATTCGGAGGAGATCCTTCAACTCTTCATGACTTCATACCCAAAAAAATATACATAATAAAAAAATAAAATATGAAAAAATTATTCAAATAAACATATTTTATACATAATCATTTTTTATTTATAAATAGTTGAATCATACTTATTAACTAAATGGCATGAAAAAAAAACCCAACGAGCAAAATTATTATTTCTAATTGCCTCGCAATTTTCCATTAGATTTCTTCCCGTTGAAAATGAACTCCATTGAACAAACAAAACTAGGTACTTGTACGGCGAAAGCGACGGCGTTAAAAGCAGTGACGGTGTTCACCGTTTAGCCGTCACTTTCTTCAATAGCAGTCAAACTCAGGGAAGCTTGAAGCTTAATCCATTCACACATTCACACTGGACAATGCTCTGGTCCCCATTTATGATTTATCTATTTGATTAGATTAATCACAAGTGCTTTGATCGTGACTGTATGTATGGCTCTTTCTCCGCTGGTCAGCTGACCGTTATTTTTGCATCTATTAACCACTAAAATTTGGAAATCAGAGTAACCCCCTTCAAGTAGTACTAAAAAGAGATCATATTTTATTGAATGTATTGTCACATCTTAAATGTAAATGGATTAAGTAAACATTGTTACCCATTTCCAAGATTCATGGATCAATTAAGGTTTGAGTGGCTTTGGAAGGGTTCAAACTTTTGCAAGAAGTTGAAAATTGACGGCGATAAGTTTAATTGGCATGCATGATTAGAGTTAAACAAAGCAGCAAATTACCACCATCAAATTTTTAAAGAAGGCTATGTTTACTAGAATCATTCTATCACGCTCTTATCTAATATTTTATGTACATTATGTTCAACTAAACATAATTAGAGACTCTTGAATTTGTACTTTTCTTTCCATTATTTATTTATTTATTGCTTAAACTTCAAAAGAAAATTGGTCTCCTCAAGGATCAGGAATTCGTAATCAATTGAAACTTAATTTGTAGGAGTTTCTTTTGATCAATGTACAACTTGGTTTTGTTCTCATTCTTTCTTTTCTATTTTCCTATAAACAAGTTAGGAAGGTCTTTTCATTCTTGCATAGATGTTAACGGGAAGAATTTTTATTTATTAATTTTTCTAATGTTTACTTTCCATCAAAAGAAAAAAATAGCAAAATTATTATTTCTGAAGGAGAACTAGTACCTAATACGATGACCATTCTTAGAATTTGAGATTGAGAATATGATTGTATCGAATTATACTCTGTTAACAATTTACAAGATTGTGTTTGTGCACATCATTTTCATAAATACGGGATCTGCTATTTAGTATTTTCTGAATTTCGTAGCTCCAACGACTAGTGTTTTTTGGATAAACCGGGTAGAGTCTACCGGGTACAGAAACTAAGGCTCCGTTTGGATAAAGTGTGGGAAGAAAGAAAAAAGGTAAGAAGTGGGAAGAAGTATTAAAAAGTGTGTAACTTTATATAGAATTTGGATTGTTTATAATAAATTTATTTTCTTATTTTTTTTTCCTTCTTCTCAAATGAAATCCAAACGGAGCCTAAAAAAAGTAAAAAGCAGAAAAAACAACAAACAAAAAGCAAGATAAAAGTAAGAAAACAACAAACAACTAGCTCCAACGACTAGTTGAGCAATTTATTTTCTGTGATCAGGCTACTGATACATTCATGGACGGCTGTGATGAAACTACGCTTCTCTTTTTTCTGTTCGTACTTTATTCATAAAAGTACCCAAGAAAAAAAATAACAACATTTACAAGGATGCATTCGTAAAACTCACATAAAAATAATTTCTAAAATCGGCAACAATTGTTTAAAGTCAAATTGCAAAAGCCGGCCCAGAAACACCTCCCAAATCCCAAATCCCAATAGGCCACCAAAGTCAACGTAGAAACCCCAATAAATCAATCAATCAAATCAACCGCCAACCAACCAACCACCCGTTCCCATCATCCCTTCCCCAGCTCAGACTTCCGTTTCTTTCCAATGGGCTCACTTCGCCTCTTCTCAAACTCATCCTTCAATGTCTCCCTTCCTTTTCCCTCTCCTTCTCCTCTCTCTTCTCTCCTATCTCCATGTCTCCCTCTCCGGCCCCGTCGCAACCGAATTCCTCTACCCCAACTTCACTGCCTCCTACTTCCACTTTGTCGACACCAGCGGCGTCTTTCTCACCTCCCGCAACAGCTTCTTCCAAGCCGCCATGTTCAACCCCATGACCCAACAATCCTCCTTCTATTTCTCTCTTCTTCATGCCCCCACCACCACTGTTCTCTGGTCCGGTAACCGCAACAATCCCACGTCGAATTCTGGCTTTGTTTCGCTAACTGCTGCCGGGTTATCGGTTTCGGATCAGAATGGTACTGTTCTTTGGTCAACACCTAAACTGTCTGCCCCAGTAGAAGCGGCGAGATTACTCGATACCGGCAACTTGCAACTGCTTGACAAGTCCAATTCTTCTCTGTGGCAATCCTTCGAACACCCAACGGATACTATTGTTTCTTCCCAGTTACTTTCTGCTGGATCTTACCTTTCCTCCCCTGTTAGTGACACCAACCTTGCTGAAGGAGACTATCGTCTTTCTGTCTCTACTTCCGATGCAGGACTTGCTTGGATTGGTCAGGATTACTGGAGGTTATCTAATGATATAAGATCCATTAAGGACAGCAACCTGCCGGTCTCGGGCATGGTTGTGAATACTACTGGGCTGTACCTCCTGGCCTCTGACAACACAATTGTATTTGTGGTTTCGCTAACTCAGTCGGCATTTCGTGTGGTGAAACTGGGTAGTGATGGTCGGTTGACCATCAAGAGTTACACTTCTATTAACTCAAGCTCTGCTATCTCTGGTGATTTTACAGCGCCAAGTAATGATTGCGACTTACCATATATTTGTCGTTCCCTTGGTCTATGTGCCATCTCTGGGAACAGTTCAACTTGTACATGCCCACCTCTTTTCACCACGGCAACGAATGACTCTTGTGTTCCGGGTGATGGGTCTACCCTGGCCTCCTCTTTATCATGTACTGCTACCGACTCAACCATGCCAGTTTCTTACCTGAATCTTACAAATGAAACTGGGTACTTTTCAATAAAGTACATGCCCGCGACTACCTCAGGTGCAGATATCTCCAAATGCCGCAGTCTTTGTTCCAACAATTGCACATGCACGGGCTATTTTTATGACAATTCTTCAATGTCTTGCTATTTGTTAGAGAAAAACCCGCTTGGTACAGTGTTTTCGATTAGTTCACCCAGCGGTAAAAATGCAATTGGCTATGTCAAGACATATGTTGGATCAGTCCCACCAAGTAACCCAACATCATCTTCATCATCTAACCACACCGTGGCAATTATTCTACCAGTAATAGCTGCTGCCCTTTTAGTTACAGCAATATTGTATATATTATTTGTGCGGTGGAAAAAGAAGGGGAAAAAGAAAGGAATTGGAAAATCCAAACCCAGCCCAAAGAACATTCATTTAGGCCAGCAGAAGTCGTCTTCTAGGGACAGCGGCTATACTGATCAGGAAGAAGATAGCACAGATGATGTAATTATACCGGGTCTTCCAACCCGATTCACATATGAAGAGCTTGAGGCAATAACAGAGAATTTTCAAACAAAAATAGGCGCTGGTGGGTTTGGATCAGTGTATAAAGGTGAACTACCTGATAATTCTCTTGTAGCTGTTAAAAAGATAGAAGGTGTTGGTGTACATGGAAGGAAAGAGTTCTGTACAGAAATTGCGGTTATTGGTAACATACGCCACATCAATCTTGTACGTCTACGAGGCTTTTGCGCACAGGGCTCCAAAAGGTTACTTGTATACGAGTACATGAACCGGGGGTCGTTAGATCGACCATTGTTCAGCCATGTGGGGCCTGTTTTGGAGTGGGGTGAGCGTGTTGAGATTGCACTTGGTGCGGCTCGCGGCTTGTCTTACCTTCATTCAGGCTGTGAACACAAAATCGTGCACTGTGATGTAAAACCGGAGAATATATTACTGGCTGATGGTGGTCAGGTTAAGATATCTGACTTTGGGCTGGCAAAATTAATGGCTCCTGAGCAGTCAGCATTGTTCACCACCATGCGTGGGACCCGTGGTTACTTGGCTCCAGAGTGGCTCACAAACACAGCCATCTCTGACCGTGCTGACGTGTACAGCTTTGGAATGGTGCTTCTTGAGCTGGTCAGGGGTAGGAAGAACCGAAGTGAGAAGAGTGCTGATAACAGGCCCACCCAATCAGATTTCTCAGACAATTCAAGCCAGACGCGGCAGATTGAGTACTTCCCTACGTTGGCTCTTGAAAAGCATGAACAAAGGAGATACATTGACTTGGCAGATCCTAGATTGCAAGGGAGGGTTACAGATGAGGAGGTCGGGAAAATGGTACGGATAGCACTGAGTTGTTTGCACGAAGAACCAGCGTTGTGGCCAAATATGGCGTCAGTTGTCAGAATGATAGAAGGCTCATTAGAGGCATGGGAGCCAAGGGTCAAATCACTTAACTTTTTGAGAATGTATGGAATGGGATTTGCCGTGCAGCCCGAGCCTGAGAATGGGCTTGGATTGTCACCTAATTTCAATGGTGGCTCCTGGACTGGTACAAGTTCATCTACAGCTAACATTAGCTGGTCACCATCGCATTTGTCATCACAACAACTTTCTGGTCCTAGATAGTTCAGACTTAGAAAATGCGTTACCAGTTATGAGTTTGAATTGGACTTTATACATTGTCACATAGTTTGATGCCACTTGAGATTTGAGAACTGCTAATGGGGCTTGCATAGAGGGGGTGCGACTGATGATATATAGATAGGGGAAACGTTTATTTTTCTCTTTTCTTTAGTTTTGTGCTGTTGTGCAGTTGGAATCCATTCACTAAATGTTGAATTTTCTTTTTCTTTTGAGGGTAGAATAGGAGAAATAAATGAGGTCATGATTGGAAGTGCATAGTACTTAGTCATATTATTTTGCATTAGAAAGTTTGTTTTGTTTGAAGCTTGATTTTGGATCTGTCTTTTGTGGAAATATGTCATCTTGTAGTCCATCAATTAAAGAATTCAGTAGTGTAAATGATTAGGTCGTGATTATAATACTAGCAATTCTGGCATCTCCAGCTGTTGATTCTGTTTTTCTGGCTAGGATCATGCCTTCATGTGCAGATTGCATCCAGGGTACGGAGGATTCTTCAATTTTTTTTTTAAATTCTCTAGCTAATATGTACTAAACTTAATAATATTAACAATGCAATTGTTGTGGAAAAGAAAGTCAAACTAGAGAGGAATGATTGTTTTGGCACAATTAAGCAAAGGACTCATTACTACATCCGAAATGTGCAAAATTGAGGTTGGTTAATTAAGCCTCGGTCTTACTTGTGAGACATTAAACATTAAACTGTTGTATTGTATGTACTTAGTTGTTGTCATCAATCAGGCTCAAATGCCTATTGCCGACCATCCTTCCTTATTCAAAGGATTTAATTCCTTGAATACTACATAGTTAATTAAAACTATGTTATCCTTTCTTACCTCATTCGACATCTTTTTCTTGTTCTACAATGAGATAGCGTACACGGTACAATCACCATATCATCATTATTATTATTTTCTGAATTGATGTGAACAAACGTTGACTGATACACATCTTCGATCATCTCCCCAACTCAGGCAATTTCTATATAGAATTTTTTTTATAGAGAGGCAAGGGCCAACATATATGACAGTTTTTCATTTTGCGGACTATAAGGTTTGAATCTTTTCTAATTTCTCCAAAGTGAAAGAATCTTTATTTTTTTCCCCTGTCCTATGGACTCGAATACAGCTCGACAAGCTGTCTACAAATTTCTTATCTAGTTTGTGAGGTCAATTTCAAAATTTGCCAACAAATTTCTTGTCTAATATATTATATCTCTTCTTGCATTCCAATTTTTTTACACAGAACTTGAAGTCGATGTAGGCAGCATCTGTCAAAGTTAATAAAAAAAAAATAAAATAGAAATTAAGAGCCCCGAAAATCAGGACACTAACAAAGATAAAACAAAGCCGGAACACTCCTAAAACAGCAAAGTCATTTCACCATTGAATTTCCCGTGGCAGAGTTGCAACTTGTATAAATTTTGTTATGAATTAAGTGACAGTTTGAGTTTAATTTCCATATAGCAGGTACAAACTCAAAATCACATATCTTTTAATAATTCATTAAATGCCGTTTCTTTCCTGTGAAATTGAAAGATACATTAGAGAAAAGGAGAAAAAATAATCAAATCATTCGATAGAGTGCTCAACATATGAGTGCTCAACACAGTTCTATTGACGCAGTATATTTTTTAAAGTCATTTGATAGAGTACGAATTGTACAATAAGAGTAATTAGAAGAGTAATTAAAAGAATAGTGATCAAAATAATTGTGTACCTAGCAGCCTACTAAAATAATACCAGAATGGTAGTTTTCTCTGCCCTGCATTCTTTCACCACTCTTCTTTTATATTATCAAAATCAATTTCCCAGAAAATAGTACTAACTAAAATAATGCCACGATAGAATTTCTCCAAATGGGGGTTACACAATTAGAGGGGTCAAATAGGATAGTATAATGCAATTTAATTTATCAGAGGCTGGAGTAAAATTAACGTATTAGTGATATGCGTCCCCTCTGCCCCCTCCTTTCACCATTGTATAGTTTTTGTGTCATGCACTTGAAAAGCTTATTAAACGTTGTAAGTTCTTTTTTATTTGACTTTAGTCACACTAATTCACTAAAGAAATGATAATCAAAATACAAAATTTGCAATTACAATCGATATAAAAAAAAACACAGTATTGTTATTTTTTACTTATAAAATTTTCTAAACTGAATTAAAATATGTTATGATAAGATTAAAGAAAATGAACAAAAGATATGAAACTAGCAAAAGAATCAATGCATGAGGGAATTGACTGGTTCAACAAGATTTTGTCTCGGTCAATAGCATCAAGCTCATTAATGTAATAACTATAGGGTTGTTTTGTTTATGCACTGGTCAAAAGTACTAAAAAGTACAGGTACAGAATATAGAGTTGAAAATCAAACTCTGATAACTTTGCCTTCTCCACTGATCGGACTTGCAATCAAAAGGAATCATGAAAGTAATGTTTTCTTATTTGATATATGACGCCGTGGGAAAATGATATGCTCTTTACAATACCTTCTAAAAAAGTGGTAGGATTGATAAAAATAAATAATAATGAAGTGGTAATTTATTCACATCCGAGATCAATTCAGTAGGATGGTTCTGAATTCTGATCAATTTTTTTCTTGAGCATATGCGGTTGGGTATAAACTCTGTCAGGACTCAGGATGCATCCATACCTTACAATCATGCTGAGATAAGTGCGTCTCCTTTAATCAAACGGCTGGGATTTAATCAAAGTTCCTTGGTTACGTTTTTTTTTTTTTTGACAGATTCTGTGTGTAGGTCTCAATGTGATGTGCAACAATGACTTGAATTATTATAGGATGATTGCAGCTGGAAGACACGGAAATAATTAAACCAAACACAATAATCCTTTTTTTTTAAAAAAAAAATAACTCCATATATAAAACGATCCAAAATTTTTTTTCCAGAACCTTAATCCAAATTACATGCGGTCCAAAGACGACATCAACCTAATCCGATCCATCATTTCTAACCTGACCAACTGGAACTTCTGATAAAAAATTAGAACAAAACTATAGAAAGCACTATTAAGCTACTAAAATGGTAAATACCTTTCCCAATTTCATAAAAAATATTGATAGGGCAGAAACCAAAACATGAAAATTTCAAACAAAGAAAAACATAAATGGATGAACAGCTCAAAGACTAACACATTGTACCGATAATCAGAGAATTAAACTACAAACACAATGCTCTGCTATTATTCTTCAACACTCTTCAAGGGGAGATTACTCGCTCTTTATCAAATAAATTTGAAACAAATAATCACAATATTGTTATTCACATCATCTTTGCCAGAGGAAGAACTTCTTGGAAAATAAATGATATTTTCACCTCATCGCTATAAAGAAAATGACACACTAGCTTTGGGCTGGGCTTGCTGAGTTGGGGCAGCAGCTGGAGCAACACCCCCAGGTCCCAGGTGTTGGACTGGAAATTAGAACAGGAATCCAATGGATTATAATTTGAGTGCACTCTGCACTGCATAGTAACTTAATTAGATTTGTATATTACTATATTTCAATAATTAATATGAACTAAAAAAATATTTTTTGAGATATTACATGCCAGTAAAGACTTTGAAAGCACCATAGATTTCCCATTGTGCACCCTAAGTGTATCAATCATCAAAATAGATTTCCCAAAGACCAAGGTTGTTCACAGCATATATAGAGCAGAAATGCTAAATGAGTTCAAAATCAATGGATAGTAGGAACAAATGTCTTAACCTCAAATTTATCATAAAAACAAAAAACAACGCAAATGATGTACCAGCACGGGTTTGTTATATTATTCATGACCTTGAGGATGATTGGGTAAAAGCTTATAAATAGGACATAGCAGCAATAACCTGTGATGCTTGAGTAAAACCTATATAGTCTAACATAGCTAGATAGTCTACTCATAGGGTGCGTTTGGATCGTTGGAAGAAAGAAAAAGAAAAAAAAATTATAAACAATCCAAACTCTTCACAAAGTTACACACTTCCCAATACTTCTTCCCACTTCTTCCCTTCTTCCCTTCTTCCCACACCTATCCAAACGCATACAACAATTTACTGTCTAGTTTGTGACGTTAATTTCAAAATTTGATATATTGACTTCAAACACTGAATTTGACCTTGTTATTACTTAGTTACCTAACAAGTAGGGCTGTCAATTTACCACCGTTTCGCACGTTTTCGTTTCGTTCCGTCCAAAATGAAACACAAATGGAAGAGAAAATAGTTTTGTTTTAAAAAACAGAACGAAAACGAAACGAGATTTTATCAACGTTACCGAAACAGAATGGAATAGAACACGAAAATGGACTGATTTCAATGGAAAATGATGAAGCAGAAGTGGAATAGAAAATTGTTTCGTTTACTGAAACAAAACGGAAGCGAAAGAGTATTTCAGTTTCACAGCCATGCTAACAAGACATATTATTTCGAATCATTTTTTTATTATTTTTTAAGCTCGTTCTTATAAGATTAAGAAGTTGAAAAACAAATTGATTTAGAACTAATCATTTTTGAACAATTTTAACATCTAGTCTTTTTTTTTTTTGAGAAATGCTATTATATTGGACGGATAGGTCCATTCAATGCGATCGTTCTCACGATTCAAATTTCAAATGATCGATTCAACACGTTCAATATATTTTTCATATTGAAAACTTATAAGATATTTATTTTTTATGATTTTTTTGAAACTTTTTACTATTTTTTTGATATTTTAGAAAATTCATGATATAAAATTATGAATCGTCCAATAACAATGATTTCGAAAATACAAAAAATAGTTAAAAATTTTGAAAAAAAAAATTGGTTTCTTATTAGTTTCAATATGGAAAACATATTGAATGGTTCGGATCAGTTATTTAAAATTTAAAATATGAAAAAGATCGTATTGGACGGACCCCATCCATCTATTATATTGGACTTTAGCATTTCTCAAAATTCATTATTATATATATAAGTTCATTACCTCAGTGTTTGCTATCAATATTATTCTTGCATTAGAATCATATATTTAACTTATCTATAGCAAGTTCCTAAAATATTACTTGTTGCACGGGATGTGTTCCATACAGCTGGCGTATGTTATCAATTTTAATCCTCAAACACCAATCTGAACAGTTCAGCTTTTTATAAATAGGGAATAGGGAATAGGAATAAGAAATTTTGATTTGCGTATTTATTCTTATTCTTACATACAAAAAATAAATTCAATTACCAAATATGTAGCTTTTTATAAAATATTCTCTTTAGTAAAAAAGTTTAGACTTCTTTTTTACGGATCAATGATTTCATTCAAATAAATCTAGAGATACTTATAACAAGAATTAAATAAAGCATTCATGATTGGTCATGCAAAAGATCTCCCTTCTCTCCCTTCCTTCACGTGCAACTCCTTCCTTGATACCCATTTTAGTTGAAATTTATAAAATATCTCTTACAAATTTCAGGAGCACAGACATTATCACACGCAAAAATGTATGCTTGAGATTATAGAAAAAAAAAATTATTTCAACAATAAACAAAAAATTTAAACGAGAACTTAATTTGTAAAAAAATGATTGCAAGATATATATATATATATATATATATATATATATATATATATATATATATATATATATATATATATATATATATATATAATTTTGCTATAGTGAGTCGCAATCCAGATCATTAAATTCGCTTCAAGGTTCGTGCAGATGATGACTCGCGCGACGTCGCCGAGCGATTTAAAGTTTTTGTTCCGTCTGCGAAAATTTTTCATTTCCCTTCTCTCTCTCTTTTCACCTACCTCCTCCTTCTCTCTCTCTCTCTCTCTCTCTCTCTCTCTCTATTTCGCCTCCTCTTTAAAATTTCCTCCTCGTGAAAATCCTAGATCGGAGCTGCTGCTATAATGTCTCGATCTCTCTCTCACACTCTGAGCAACTGAAAACCCTAGACCGGAACACCTCCTCTTCGTCTCGCTCTCTCTCACACTCTCTTCGAGAGCAACACAAACCCTAGATTGGAGCTCCTCACGCCTGGATTAGCAACAGAGCCGCTAATTTGTTCTTCAGGCCAGCGAAACAGCATGTTCGAACTCTTTCACCTCTCCTTCTGTACTAGTATTTACCAATTTCTCTCTGTCTCTTTCTCTCTACTGGTTTTTTTCTCCTTGTACTGTTATTTTCCGATTTTCACTCTGTACTGGTATTTACTGGTATTTCGATCTAGGGTTTAAGGTAAAAGCTAATTAAAGAACCAAGAGAGAGAACTTTAAAAGCCTTAAACGATCTAGATTGGAGCTCCCACGACTGGATTAGCAACAGAGCCGCAGATTTTCTCTCTCACGCCTGGATACGCGAAACAGCAGGTTCTCTCTCAACCTTTCTGTCGATTTTGCATTAGTAGCTTGGTTTAGCAGATTTTGCATTTCTAAGTTATATTAGGAATTTGATTTTTGATAATGGAGGATAAAATATGGAATCTGTAAATTATGAAATCTGTAATTAGGATTTTGCATTTGTACTTTGCATTCTGATTTCACACTGAGTCGTTATTTAGCGATATCGTTATTTTTTAATATGGAATATATCTCTAATTTTAAAAATCTTGTAACACAGACAATAGCAAATGATTAGCCACTTTAGCAAGTATTTAGCGCAGCATATTCCACTTTGCATTTCTAAGGAACAATTTTGCATTTCTACTTTGCATTCTGATTTCACTCTGAATCGCTGGCCTAATTACCGTGCACAATTTTATCTCTAATTAGCTTCTGTTCATTATTCATTAGGAAATGTCAACTTGTGGGTCAACTTCTGGATCAAGAAATATTATCGAGGACGACAAGCAAGTTCAATTACAGGTATGTATAACCTAAAGTTTTATCTCAATTACGGGTATGTATACCCAAGAATTATCTGTTTTTGATGACATCTAAACATTTCACAAGCTCAAATTGAAAATTTGAATGTCTTAGAAGTCTCTGTTTTTATGTCATTTTATCACTGCTTCACAAAGGGGTTATTGCGCATGGTCAGATTGTTTATGTCTTAGAAGTATCTGTCTTTTATGTCATTTGAGAAATATAATTTATGTTCAGATTGTTTGCATAATTTATGATCAGATTGTTTGTTTATTTTTATTTGCATATTATAATTTCAGCAAACTACATAAGAACAGTTAGGCTCAGATTGCATATTTTTATTTAATTGTGTTGAAAATTATTGAGTATTTACAATTTATGTTCAACAGTTGGGTGTTAATGATCCTTACATCGGAGTTTACGAGCTGTGCCGATTAGAAGAGATTTGCCAATTAGAAGATCTTGGCACTGATGAAGAAGAGCTTGACTATGATGAAGAAGAGCTTGGCTATGAAGAAGAGCTTGTACCTCATTTTATTTCATGTTTTGATGTAAGAGAAGTTGTGTGTAATACTGAATGTTTAAATTTCATGTTCTGAATGGATCTGTTTTCATTATGTACTAATGTCACTATTTCATTTACTTATACTATGTGTTATCTGTGTTTGTGGTGAATTGAAGCAATTGCGTGTTTTGATGTAAGAGAAGCTATACCATTGAAATGTGTTATCTGTTTTCCTGCCTCTATACAAGAGTAGCTATTGAAAGCTATCTTTGTCAAATGATGTACCTTTGAAATGTGTTATCTGTGCTATCTGTTTTCCTGCTTCGAAAAATGATGTATTGTACCATTCAACAAGATGACAATTTGTGGTACCATATTACAACTATTAATAGACTTGTTGTACTAAACGTCTCTAGGTTTGTCGATTGCAAAACAATATCATTTGGCATTTAACAATCTTCTTTGAGTTTTATAGGAAGAAGATACAATTTATGAGGACTTGGATAAAAGCTTTGAGAAAGATCAAGATCAAGTCATTAGAGAGCTTATAGGCTAGTTTAGACTAGGATAGAAGGTATAGTTTAGTCCTTGTTTATCCTTGAAATGGTCTAGATAGCGAAAAGCTCAATAAACCAGCAAAATCCTGTTTTCTGTGACCTAGCGTCGTACAACGCTAGATAGAGTTACACAACGCCAGAACAGCTAAATTCATACTTTTGTGAATCAACGTTGCACAATGCTATATAGAGTTAGGCAACGCTGAGTCACAACGTTGTACAACGCTCAGTAGAGTTGTACAACGCTGCAGTTAAAAAAAAACTTGGAAAAATTCCTGAGTACCATCGTGCAACGCCATATAGCGTTGCACAACGCCACAAAAATCCCAAGTTAGCTGTGCTGTTTTTACATGCAAAAGTCTCTGGAGACGTTAGCCAACGTCTTTCAGCGTTGGGTAACGTCAGCGTTGTGTGACGGTATATAGCGTTGTACAACGCTCTGTTGAATCTGTCAGAGTTGTTCCTTTTGTCTCCCTTTAGCGTTGTGTAACGCCAGTCAGTGGCAAGCAACGCTCTGACAATTTCCAACGGAATTGTCGGAGCTTTCCTTTGGTTTTACACTCCTGTGTTGTGCGACGGCAAATAGCGTTGCACAACGCTCTGACAGACCAACGGCTATATTAAAGAGCCGTTAGAATTTACAACGGTCATATTCCAGCGTTGTATAACGCTATTCAGCGTTGTACAACGCTGTGGCCTGTTTTTGCTGGGGAACTGCTCATTTCGAGCCCTATATATATCCACCCCTTGTTCTCTCTCATGCAGTTACTTCACTTTGCAAAATTAGACCAGAATTGAGCCTTTGAGCATAGGGATACTCTCCCACTTGAGCTTTTCATAGCTAGACCATCTTGAGAGATTTAGTAGCCTCAAACACCACTGCCCCGACATTGTCGCTAGGTGTAGGTTGGAATAGGTTGAGAGCTCTTCTCCTTTGAGGCCGTTGTGCCATTCGAGTTAGGCCGATCCGCCTCGAGTGTCCTTGTGACGAGGTGATTCGGTTCGAAGTTGTAGTCCCGTTCTTGTTGGAATTGAACGGAGCGCGCCCTTTGGTGGTAGCGAAACTCCCGGAGACGTACGACTAAGGCTAGCTTCTTCTAGCGGGTCGGAACTCCGTAATCACATCGCGTGTTCAATTTCTCTCTCTCTTTCTCTTTTTATTATCTTGCTATACTTGAATTGTTTGTGTGCTTGCTTGTATTGGGTACCAATTGAATTGTGTTAGGGTAGTTCATACCAAACCGGTCCAAAACCTTAAATCGCTTCCGCTAAACCTTGATTAAGCCGCCCCCTTAGGGACAACAAAGTGGTATCAGAGCGGGAACCTCGATTAAGCTATTCTTAATCTCGGTTTTCGATCATGGCGGCTAGAATTGTAGAAAAACCGGGTAAATTGGACCATACTTGCACAAATTTCTCTATTTGGAAAAATGGTATGGTTAGCTACCTCAAAAGCATGGGTGTTTGGTATATTGTGGCAAATGAATCTAAATTTAAACCAAATACTAACAAGCTTACCACCGAGGCCTTGAGGGAAAAGGAGGATAATGACTATGCGGTCAATGTCATCCTAAGCTCGGTACATGAATCAATTGGTAGCACACTTGCTTGCGATTTTGATATAGCTAAGGACATATGGAGAGCCATCTTGAGTTGTTTCGAAGGATGTCAAATGGGAGGAGTCCACACGGATTCGGAGTTCGATCCATGTACATCCGATTCGGACAACTACGAAGAACATGCATTCATTGCCAAAGAGATGGAATTCCCGATTCTTTCAAATCATTCCACTCCATCAACATCACCAAAGGCATGCTCTCCTAAGGTACATCTTCCTCTCAATGAATCTCTTAGTAGTAGTGATAGTGAGAGTGATGATGAACCAACTTGTTCAACCAAATGTGTTGATTGTGATAGGTTGAACTCTATTCTTGATGCTACCCATGATGCCTTGGTTAGGAAAGCCGAAACCATAGAAACCTTAAAAACCAAGGTAGATGAGCTTACTTCTAAGATGGGTGAGTATGAGGCTAAAATTAAGGAGCTTGAAAAACAACTTGAAAAACCGGTTTTAGCTCAAGTTCCTAAAACGAATTTGAAAAACCTTTTCAAAGGTCAAAAGCCTCATGACAAGTCCGGTCTTGGTTACCAAAAGCCTTATCAAACCAAGAAAAGGAACTTGTCACACAATAATGGGAAACAAGTTGCACAAACCACACAATTTCAAAAACCTAGGAATTCTCGTGGTCATGCACATATGTACCAAAGGAAACCTAGAAACACTAGAGTGCAAAACGAAAAGAATTTGCAAAATCAAGGAAAGAAAGTTTTTGTTCCAAAGGCGTCCAATAAAATTTATTTTAGAGGACCCGATGGATGGTTTTATGAATTTAAAGAGCAACACTCTTCTCAAAACCACAAAACTCAATCCAATGGGCATAAAAAGAATGTTTCCCAACATTTCCAAAAGGATCGCAAAAAGGATTTTAATGCCTCATCCTATGATCCTAAGAAGAAGGCCGAATACCTTAGAGCCCACTACTATTCCCATTTTGTCAAAGGTTCTACCATGCCTAAGCCAACCAATGCATATTGCAACTATTGTTGTCAAAATGGTCATATCTCGTTGGAATGCAAATTTAGGAAACCAAATGGTGAGTCCAAAAGTAAGTGGGTTCCAAAAGCTTGTACCTCTAGTGGTACAACTAGTGGTATGGTGATCAATGTGGCCTAAATACCAAATTAACCCCCGGTCTTATAAGCCAAATATTTAGGGGGAGCCTCTTTATTTCTATCTTATTTTTGTTTGAGAGGTTAAATTTGGTCACACTACTTTGTGTAGTGCTCTAAATTGGTTCTCCAATTCCTTTTCTCCAAAATTAAGGGGGAGCCATAAATTTAGGGGGAGCTTGCTACAATTTTCACTTTTTGTCGATTTACAAAAAGGGGGAGAATTGTAGTAAAGCTTGTGAAATGCCAAAATTTAATCGCTTTACTAATGATATTGTTTTGCAAATCGTCAAAAGGGGGAGATTGTTGTACTAAACTTCTCTAGGTTTGTCGATTGCAAAACAATATCATTTGGCATTTAACAATCTTCTTTGAGTTTTATAGGAAGAAGATACAATTTATGAGGACTTGGATAAAAGCTTTGAGAAAGATCAAGATCAAGTCATTAGAGAGCTTATAGGCTAGTTTAGACTAGGATAGAAGGTATAGTTTAGTCCTTGTTTATCCTTGAAATGGTCTAGATAGCGAAAAGCTCAATAAACCAGCAAAATCCTGTTTTCTGTGACCTAGCGTCGTACAACGCTAGATAGAGTTACACAACGCCAGAACAGCTAAATTCATACTTTTGTGAATCAACGTTGCACAACGCTATATAGAGTTAGGCAACGCTGATTCACAACGTTGTACAACGCTCAGTAGAGTTGTACAACGCTGCAGTTAAAAAAAACTTGGAAAAATTCCTGAGTACCATCGTGCAACGCCATATAGCGTTGCACAACGCCACAAAAATCCCAAGTTAGCTGTGCTGTTTTTACATGCAAAAGTCTCTGGAGACGTTAGCCAACGTCTTTCAGCGTTGGGTAACGTCAGCGTTGTGTGACGGTATATAGCGTTGTACAACGCTCTGTTGAATCTGTCAGAGTTGTTCCTTTTGTCTCCCTTTAGCGTTGTGTAACGCCAGTCAGTGGCAAGCAACGCTCTGACAATTTCCAACGGAATTGTCGGAGCTTTCCTTTGGTTTTACACTCCTGCGTTGTGCGACGGCAAATAGCGTTGCACAACGCTCTGACAGACCAACGGCTATATTAAAGAGCCGTTAGAATTTACAACGGTCATATTCCAGCGTTGTATAACGCTATTCAGCGTTGTACAACGCTGTGGCCTGTTTTTGCTGGGGAACTGCTCATTTCGAGCCCTATATATATCCACCCCTTGTTCTCTCTCATGCAGTTACTTCACTTTGCAAAATTAGACCAGAATTGAGCCTTTGAGCATAGGGATACTCTCCCACTTGAGCTTTTCATAGCTAGACCATCTTGAGAGATTTAGTAGCCTCAAACACCACTGCCCCGACATTGTCGCTAGGTGTAGGTTGGAATAGGTTGAGAGCTCTTCTCCTTTGAGGCCGTTGTGCCATTCGAGTTAGGCCGATCCGCCTCGAGTGTCCTTGTGACGAGGTGATTCGGTTCGAAGTTGTAGTCCCGTTCTTGTTGGAATTGAACGGAGCGCGCCCTTTGGTGGTAGCGAAACTCCCGGAGACGTACGACTAAGGCTAGCTTCTTCTAGCGGGTCGGAACTCCGTAATCACATCGCGTGTTCAATTTCTCTCTCTCTTTCTCTTTTTATTATCTTGCTATACTTGAATTGTTTGTGTGCTTGCTTGTATTGGGTACCAATTGAATTGTGTTAGGGTAGTTCATACCAAACCGGTCCAAAACCTTAAATCGCTTCCGCTAAACCTTGATTAAGCCGCCCCCTTAGGGACAACAAGACTTTTTTATCACCGACTGTTTTAATTAGTTTCAAATTGCTTTTTCCTGTTCAAACGGAAGAATAGCACAAAAGACAAGCTGTTGAAGTCATCACATACGTCAAGACACAGAAATATAGTAATGAATAATCAAGCCTCTTTTATTCCAAATACATCAAATAAATCATGTACATAATCATCCAACCAATACAGTAAGAAAAACACACAATACTAATTTTTTTGCATTTACCAATCTCCTTGTCACTGAATAAAACAAATGTCTGGAAAGAGCAATTAAATGAATACTGACATACTGTCACCAATAATCTTTGCAAGAGCACAATCATCAAGGAAAAGTTAATCATCAAGGTACAAATCTAATTATAAACTAACAGCATCCATAACAAATCTAACTAAATCATCAAAGTTAAATAAGGTCTACAAGTACTACAAAATAGCATCTATTACAAGCTAACATTCATTCAAAATATTCAAGCAAACATGCTACTTCACCAAGTACAAAATGAAAGCAACTAAAATAACTATTATAGCAATGAGCCTTCTTTCCTTCCACTCCCAAGCCTTCTTCTCACGTTCAAAATTATTCAAGCGAAGGAGAAGTCCATTGATTACTATCTTTGAACGATCTTGGACGGGTGCATCATACCAAAAAAAGAATATATTGAAACAGAATATATTGAAGTTGCCATGGGATTACTTGAATAAAATCTGCACAAATATTGAAACAGAAGATATTGCTCAAGAATAAGTAGCCTTAAACGATTTTAGGTTAAGACTTAAATCTGTTTAATGTCAGCAGTAAAAAATAATTGCTATTTGCTTATTGCACACTAAACTAACCTATTTAATTACATAGTAAAGACAATCATATATAGATCCATATTATTTTTTTACCTATTTAATGACACTAAACTAACCTTATTGCACACTGTCTGAAAAAGCTTGGCATCCTGTAAATTAATCCTAGATCGTTTAAGGCTTTTAAAGTTCTCTCTCTTAGTTCTTTAAGTAGCTTTTACCTTAAACCCTAGATCGAAATAACAATAAATACCAGTACAGAGTGAAAATCAGAAAATAACAGTACAAAGAGAAAAAAAACCAATACAGAGAGAGAGAGAGAAATTGGTAAATACTAGTACAAAAGGAGAGGTGAAAGAGTTCGAACCTACTATTTCGCTGGCCTGAAGAACAAATTAGCGGCTCTGTTGCTAATCCAGGCATGAGGAGCTCCAATCTAGGATTTGTGTTGCTCTCGAAGAGAGTATGAGAGAGAGCGAGACGAAAAGGAAGTGTTCCGATCTAGGGTTTTCAGTTGCTCAGAGTGTGAGAGAGAGATCGAGACATTACAACAGCAGCTCCGATCTAGGGTTTTCACGAGGAGGAAATTTCAAAGAGGAGGCAAAATAAAGAGAGAGAGAGAGAGGAGGAGGAGGAGATAGGTGAAAAAGAGAGAGAGAGAGAGAAGGGAAACAGAAAATTTTCGCAGACGGAATGGAAACTTTTAATCGCTCAGCGACATCACGCGAGTCATCATCTGCACGAACCTTGAAGTGAATTTAATGACCTGGATTGCGACTCACCAGAGCAACTCACTATAGCAAAATTTTATATATATATGTATGGATGCTTTAAAAAGTATAGAGCATCTATACTTCTGTGTTTTGAACTGTTAGATCTGAGTTTAGTTTCGTGCTGAGATATAATTAATCTGAGCTGTTTAACTTTTAAGTCGCTAAGGTATTTGAATTCTCTGTTAATTTTATTTTTCTGTCTAGCGCGAGAAATTAAAAAATTCAGTTTAAAGAACTACGTCTGCATAATCCGTGCAAACCCTAGTTTTGGTAGCAAAAATGAAATAAATTTAACTTAAAAAATGAGATCAACAGTCCGTTATTTCATAATACGTTCTCTCTACATAATTCAGTTTAATTAACAGATTATGAATAGGTCTGCATTATTAGGTCCAGTTTAAGGAATTTTTCAATTTGATCTCATTTTTTTTTGTTAAATGAGATCAATTTCGATCATATATATGGTAAAACCTACATACTCTTAAGCTTTAAGTAACTCTGTTATCTTATATGTATAATTATATTATTTTAAAGTATTATACAAGTACCATCCATATTAACAGAATTTTTTTTTGTTACAGAATATACTTTAAATTCATTATTATGTATATAAGTTCATTACCTTAATGTTTGATATTAAGTATTGGGAAGTGTGTAATTTTGTGAAAAGTTTGAATTGTTTATAGTAAATTTATGCCTAGGAATAGGAAATTCCTCCTAATCCCAGAGTATCCAAACAGCCCCAAAATATTACTTGTTGCACGGGATGTGTTCCATACAGCTGGCGTATATATGTTATCAATTTTAATCTTCAAACACCAATCTAAACAGTTCAACTTTTTCTTTGTAATGAAATTTTATTGGAAACTAAATTTTACATATTTTCAAAATTTATTATTTCTCTATTTTTAAAAATTCGTAAAACACTAGTATTTTTTTTTTTAATAAATGCACACTTTGGCTTCCAACAAGATTTTTAATATATATATTACAGGTTACAGCGTGCGATTCTAACATGTCTTTGATGGACAAATTAAGTTTGATAACAAGAGTCCATAAGGGAATTAAATTTAAGCTTGTGTGAAGCATCTGATGAGAGGTGATAGCTAATTGAGTGAGGGTTGATGTCTAACAAGATAAAAAGAGAGAATAAACTCAGCATGGTTTCCAGTGGCCGGTTTTCTTTCTCTTCTGTAAGGGTTACATGTGCGATCGAGAAGGAACTCCGGCCCCCAGCCCTTAGAAACACAGCAGTACTCATGATATCATTTAATTGACTCAACAATCAATATTTATTTTTTCGAATTGTTTTCATTTATTATGGAAAAAATAATTTACAAATTTAATATCATTCGAATCTACTAAATAAACAATCATATGCAATTCAAATCATTCACAATATCATAAAACTAACAATGTAACACCATCTCTAGGAAAAAATATTATGAGAAAAACGCTCATGCAAGATATGGAAACTACACTTGGTAAGCCAATGAAAATGGCGCGCGTTTGGATGTCAATTTGTTTTCTAGAGATTGCAGGACTACGCACTGCTCAATAATTTTATGTAGCACCTGACGCACTGCTGTAATAATAATAATAATAACAAGGTTATAAGTCTGACAAAATATTGTAATTTGCAAATTTATCGAAAAAAAAAATTAAGTAGATCATCCATCGAATAATAAATTTCGAACCTTGAGTAAAAAACAACAACGTCGACAATAAAAATAACAATGTACTATGAATTTAATTTAACCAAAATAGTATGTAAAATTCAATATACAAAAATATCACTCCTTGATCGATATTTCATGTAAGGAATCTTCTGGCGCTTCATGCAATCGCTTATGCAAACCATGTGCAACATCATAAATCGAGAATGTCATTGCAAGCCAAGACAACGACGCGCTAGTTGCAATGGCAATTGGAAAACAAAGCGAGTAATCATGGAAGTAAATAAACGAAAGAAGAATGATGAAGTATAGCATTAGTGCGAATGTGCATGCCAACAAAAATGCATAACATGTCTCTTTCTTCGGATCAACCTCGTGAGTTGCCCGCCACCACCACCAAAATATTGACACTCCCAAAATTGATGCAGAACACTGGGCAGCTATCAAAATCAACGACTCGTGTCTGGAGTAATATATAATTAATGGCATGGACAGAATGCTGAAGAAAGAGACGATTGATACACAAGTAGCAAAAAAAACTTTTCCACTGCAGCAACATGACCGTTCAGTATCAGCTTCAAAAAAAGCAAGTAATTTATGGCCGGGATTACGATTTTAAATTACTATCAGTAAAATATGAACCCAATCGTCAACAATTCAGAGAAAGGTAATTCAAAGTCAGCCTTTTCTAATATTTTATTAATTACTGGGAACTCAAAAGGAGCAAAATTTACAAACATATTTTGCATATGAAGTTGAACAAATAAAAAAAAAATGATGAATATACGAAAGAGAATGGATCTAATAAATGTACTTTTACTTGGTTGTCCCGACAAGTCATCTGTTTTATCAGTCTCATTTGCTGACTTGGTGTTGGCTTCAAGATCCCTAAATCTACAAAACAATTGCATAATACATATATTATTGAAGAATAAAAATGATCTACAGATTATACTTCCAAGGTAAGTTTATTCAGATGGTGTTGATTGTAGACGACTTATAGCTAAAATACTTTTTTATTTGTTTCAAATTTAGCTATACTTAACAAAAAATATGAATCATCAATCCGTGCCATGAGTCAAATTCAGACAACATTAAGTTTCAATCATTAAGTGAAGAGGCCTTGCATTTTTATTGATGGCTGAAGCTATTGGTGCTTCCCAGCCATTGATGCAAAATGTTCAACGATTAATTTTAATCTTGTTACTATTTTTTTTTTTCTGATATGCTTGACAGCGACTACCAATTTTAATAAAACAAGTTAAAACTAATCTTCTGAGCAAGCTAAAACCAAAGTGAAAATGATCATCATCTATAAAACTGAGTGCAAACCACAAAAAGATAAAGTAACAAAATTAAACTACAAGATCCATACAAATGACCTACTTAACAAATGATATAATAAAAGTGCATGATGGCTTCACTGATCATCTTAACTGCTATCCGAACCAACTTAGACATGTCTGAGAGTTCGCTTATATTTCATTAATATCACTTATCAAATAAACCACAAAACAGTAGCAAATAAAGTGTGAAACCTCGTTCTGTTGCGGTCTTCTGTACGATGTATAAAGTCAAGGAACTTTGCAGGAGCATCATAGCCAACTTTAGACAACGGCATGTTTGTAAATGCAGAAGCTGCCAAAGAGTCAAAGAGAGTTAGCAAACAGGCAAGTGAAGGACAATTGCAGAAGTATTTCTTATATATAGAGAAGAAACAAGAGATTCAATTGAACTAAAAAATAAATAAATAAATAAATAATTGACAGAGTAAGGAAAAGGACTTTCAGAATTCTGCATACTTTTAGGAAAAGAAAACTTAAATAATGGAAGAATGAATATTTAGAACTAAACATAACAAACAAACTACTTTTGATGCAGCTTTGCGTATATGTATATATATATTTATCAATTGATATTATTTTAGTCAGCTCTTAGATTTATTTAGTACATGATTAGTGAAACAGAGATGCCTAAAAGTGCTTTCAGCTAGATGTATTAGTCTAGTTTTAGGAAAGCAAAGCTTCGGATTACTTCTTACAAGAGGTATTCAAAAGATTAATTTGTGATTAAGGGGAGAATAGTGGTGCAGCTTACATGTTCGACATACGAGAAGAAGATAGAGAAAGAGAGAGATCAGTACCTGTTGACTCTTACTACAGATCCTTCCACGTTGAGGCAATAACCCAAGAGAAGTTACGTAATTCCAACTCCTATGTTACAAGAATTTTGAACAAAAAAAAAGGAAGAAAAAAGAGCAAGCCGTATAAGAGGAAAACAATTACAAAATTGAAGAGATAAAATTGGGTTTTGAGATTGCTACTTCTTTGCACATGTAATTAGGAATGAGAAAATACTATCGAAAGAATTGATTAAGACTTGAAAAATTGAAATTGTTTAATGCAAGAAAGAAACCGTGGCCAAACAAGCCTCCACCGATAAGAAATAACTCAAAATTAATTGTACTAAAGAAGATGGAGATGAATTATTACAATACATGCAGCCACTTAGCAAGATGAAGATCACCGCCGATTTATTAATGAAGCCTCAAAAGAGTCTCAATGATGCAAACCGTCAAAAGAGCGGTTAAGCTCGTGAATGTGGAGTTAGAGGAATTGAAATAGATTGAGTGTAAAGGAAGAATAAAATGGACGATGCAAGCTTAATTATAACATGAAAGGACAACATGAATATAAAGCATGAAGGATGCTAATGTAAAATATAGAATTGCTAAAAAGGATCGGCTAGCTATTGGTGATGTAAATGTGTAATAATATTGGAAGGGGATTATTTAGGATAGTGCAAAAGTTAAATTACAGGGCCCATTTTTTGGTTTAGATGCTTCTTGCCCAAGAAAACAGAAAATAGAAGTTGCATATTATACCTAGCTAATTGCTAATAGACTTGCGCACAGTAAGCCATCTATGTTGCTTCAGAAATAGCCCAACAAGAATGCAAAGTGCAGAAATAGAAACGCGCCGACAAGTTATTGTGGTGGCCACTGATTTAAAAAGCATGCCGAATTGAAAAGGCGTTGAAATTAAATGTGACCCCTCGTCACTCGAGAAGTATTTTGGGCAACAGATTTATTGCTAGGAGCCTAGGAACAGCATAGTTTTTTTTTTACGTCACGAAATTGCTCTTATCAAATTAAGTAAATTCGTTGGTTTTTTCTTGGATTAATTTCTTTTCCATTTTGGAAAATTTAAATTTATAGAGCAAGTAAATAAAAAAAAATAGGCGTAAAACAATTATACATAGAAAAGTGTTATATGTTTTCATTTTGTTTTCTTCAATATTTACTATACAAATCGACCAAAATTTTGCGTGTATGATCATATGTGATTTTTGTTTAAAAAAAAGTTTTAATTTTCATTTAGTCTGGACCCTAAAAGAAAATAAAAATACAGATAAAAAAATAAATTGAATAATAAATCTTGATTGATGCTAAGGACTGTTTAGACATTTAGAAAAAAAATATATACGTTGCTCCAAGTAAAAAACCGGTTGCTGTATGATCATATGTGATTTTTGTTTAAAAAAAGCTTTAATTTTCATTTAGTCTGGACCATAAAAGAAAATAAAAATACGGATAAGAAAATAAATTGGATAATAAATCTTGATTGATGCTAAGGACTGTTTGGACATATAGAATATATATATATAGAGGATTGCTAAAATGCTATGCATAGCACGGATGACCTTCGTGCTACGGATTCGTGCTTGCATTTCATGCTTCAAACAACCGATCCAAACCGTTCATTATCTTCTTCATATTAAAATCTCATTAGAAACCAAAGTTTATATTTTTTTGAATTTTTTTACTATTTTTCTCAGATTTTTTAAAATACTTAATCTAATAAATTTTGGACCCTTTAATAACAGTGATTTTCAAAAATCTGAGAAAAATAGTAAAAAAATTCAAAAAATGTAAACTTTAGTTTCTAATGAGATTTCAATATGTAGAAGATAATGAACGGTTTGGATCGGTTGTTTGAAGCATGAAATGCAAAAACGAATCCGTAGCACGAAGACCATCCGTGCTATGCATAGCATTTTAGCAATCCTCTATATATATATATATATATAGAGAGAGAGAGAGAGAGAGAGAGAGAGAGAGAGATAGGCTAAATTAGACTCCAGCCTATAGGAGGTCTGTGTACTCCAGTGTCTTGACCGTCTGATATGAAATCCAAGGGTTAGTCGTTGACGACACATAAATTATGGGTACCGAAAACATCATCTCCCAATTCACAAATTTCTACAAATCAGAAAGATATGCATCACGAAAAACAAGCAACAATTCAGAAAAAACAAAATTTTCAGAACAACAAGCATACACATCACTAATTAACTTCGTTAACTACAATTTTCTTGATTTAATAATGTTAAACGTTTGAAAGATGACTATCGCTCTGATACCACTGAAAGGAACTCAAGTCCTTGTGCAATTTTAATTTTTTATTAACAATTAATAAGCATTTAACGATTACAAATAACGAATTTAGTCAAACAAACCTTTCACCATCAAGAGTTACACTTCTATTAACTCAAGCTCTGCTATCTCTGGTGATTTTACAGCGCCAAGTAATGATTGCGACTTACCATATACTAGATGGAGAGAGGCGGCTTCGCCGCCATTTAGTGGCTAAAAGATATTATAGATTATTATTTACTCCATGGTTGCATATACACCCAAATTTTTATATTTTTCAACGACTCAAAATTACTCCTTAATTTATGTATGTTTTGCTAATGAAATTATTATCATTATATTTATATATATATTCAAAAGCCTAGATAGATTGATAAAGTTAGTTATTGATTTATTACGCTGATAAAGATGAATATCACATTCAAAGAATCATTTACTATATCATCAGCAACCTTTGAAATATAAGTTGTGTCAGATTCTCTGCAAATTTAAACAATTATATATATATTCAAAAGCCTAGATAGATTGATAAAGTTAGTTATTGATTTATTACGCTGATAAAGATGAATATCACATTCAAAGAATCATTTACTATATCATCAGCAACCTTTGAAATATAAGTTGTGTCAGATTCTCTGCAAATTTAAACAATTATACAAAAATATAAAAATAAAAGTTACAGAAATCACCATTGTATCAGTAACAACAAAAAAATTGTAGGGGAGGTGTTCCAATCATGTTTGTCACAGTGCAGCACATTGCAATAGCAACCTAAAAATTTGTGTAAGAAAAAAGTTATGGCACTTCAATTTGGAGAAAGAAACAGAAATGTGAGAGAGCAAAGAGAAGGACATGCCAACTCACCTGAGGAAGTGCCCTCTTTAGAAACAGCTCCATACATTCGGTTTGTACATTTTTGACATATATCATGAGAATATATGTATGTCAATACAAAGAGGCCATATATATACGTGCATGATATAAGCCGAGTGCATTAATTTCAGTCTCTTGTCTTATAACCTGATATGGTAACCTGTCTAAAGAGGAAGTCTAAGGTGTTGATCGTGTGCTTAGAGAGGAAGGCGGAGGTGTTGACCAAGGAGATGAGGCGGAGGTTCTGATCGGGGTTGCTTCGAGAGGAGGTAGAGGTGCTTCGGGAGGAGGTGAAATCAGGAAGCTTAGGTTTTGAAAGGAGGCTGAGGTGCTTCGAGAGGAGATGAGGTCGATTCGGCAGAGGAAGAAGCGACGAAGAAGGAGAGAGGGTCGCATGGAGGACGAGAGGCAACCACGTGATGGAGGGGCTGGGATGGGATAGGACGGTTTGTGGAGGGGGAGATGAGGCAGAGAGGCTACGGAGAGAGAAGAGATGAAGGGACAGGCAGAGAGGCTACGGAGAATATCAGAAGGAGAGTCAGATATGCCGTGTCGCTAGCGAAAACAAAAAAACGGACTGCGACACCCACGGGTTTTAATTAATATAATAATAATAATAAAAAAAAATAAAATAAAAAATAAATACTATAGATTTGTCGTTCCCTTGGTCTATGTGCCATCTCTGGGAACAGTTCAACTTGTACATGCCCACCTCTTTTCACCACGGCAACGAATGGCTCTTGTGTTCCGGGTGATGGGTCTACCCTGGCCTCCTCTTTGTCATGTACTGCTACCGACTCAACCATGCCAGTTTCTTACCTGAATCTTACAAATGAAACTGGGTACATTTCAATAAAGTACATGCCCGCTACTACCTCTGGTGCAGATATCTCCAAATGCCGCAGTCTTTGTTCCAACAATTGCACATGCACGGGCTATTTTTATGACAATTCTTCAATGTCTTGCTATTTGTTAGAGAAAAACCCGCTTAGTACAGTGTTTTCGATTAGTTCACCCAGCGGTCAAAATGCAATTGGCTATGTCAAGACATATGTTGGATCAGTCCCACCAAGTAACCCAACATCATCTTCATCATCTAACCACACCGTGGCAATTATTCTACCAGTAATAGCTGCTGCCCTTTTAGTTACAGCAATATTGTATATATTATTTGTGCGGTGGAAAAAGAAGGGGAAAAAGAAAGGAATTGGAAAATCCAAACCCAGCCCAAAGAACATTCATTTAGGCCAGCAGAAGTCGTCTTCTAGGGACAGCGGCTATACTGATCAGGAAGAAGATAGCACAGATGATGTAATTATACAGGGTCTTCCAACCCGATTCACATATGAAGAGCTTGAGGCAATAACAGAGAATTTTCAAACAAAAATAGGTGCCGGTGGGTTTGGTTCAGTGTATAAAGGTGAACTACCTGATAATTCTCTTGTAGCTGTTAAAAAGATAGAAGGTGTTGGTGTACATGGAAGGAAAGAGTTCTGTACAGAAATTGCGGTTATTGGTAACATACGCCACATCAATCTTGTACGTCTACGAGGCTTTTGCGCACAGGGCTCCAAAAGGTTACTTGTATACGAGTACATGAACCGGGGGTCGTTAGATCGACCATTGTTCAGCCATGCGGGGCCTGTTTTGGAGTGGGGTGAGCGTGTTGAGATTGCACTTGGCACGGCTCGCGGCTTGTCTTACCTTCATTCAGGCTGTGAACACAAAATCGTGCACTGTGATGTAAAACCGGAGAATATATTACTGGCTGATGGTGGTCAGGTTAAGATATCTGACTTTGGGCTGGCAAAATTAATGGCTCCTGAGCAGTCAGCATTGTTCACCACCATGCGTGGGACCCGTGGTTACTTGGCTCCAGAGTGGCTCACAAACACAGCCATCTCTGACCGTGCTGACGTGTACAGCTTTGGAATGGTGCTTCTTGAGCTGGTCAGGGGTAGGAAGAACCGAAGTGAGATGAGTGCTGATAACAGGCCCACCCAATCAGATTTCTCAGATAATTTAAGCCAGACGCAGCAGATTGAGTACTTCCCTACGTTGGCTCTTGAAAAGCATGAACAAAGGAGATACATTGACTTGGCAGATCCTAGATTGCAAGGGAGGGTTACAGATGAGGAAGTCGGGAAAATGGTACGGATAGCACTGAGTTGTTTGCATGAAGAACCAGCGTTGCGGCCAAATATGGCGTCAGTTGTCAGAATGATGGAAGGCTCATTAGAGGCATGGGAGCCAAGGGTCAAATCACTTAACTTTTTGAGAATGTATGGAATGGGATTTGCCGTGCAGCCCGAGCCTGAGAATGGGCTTGGATTGTCACCTAATTTCAATGGTGGCTCCTGGACTGGTACAAGTTCATCGACAGCTAATGTTAGCTGGTCACCATCGCATTTGTCATCACAACAACTTTCTGGTCCTAGATAGTTCAGACTGAGAAGATGCATTACCAGTTTCTGAGTTTGAATTGGACTTTATACATTGTCACATAGTTTGATGCCACTTGAGAACTGCATCTTGCACATGTATAGATAGGGGAAACGTTTATTTTTCTTTGTTCTTTAGTTTTATGCTGTTGTGCAGTTGGAATCCATTCACTAAATGTTGAATTTTCTTTTTTAATTTGAGAGTAGAATAGGAGAAATAAATGAGGTTATGATTGGAAGTGCATAGTACTTAGTCATATTATTTTGCATTAGAAAGTTTGTTTAGTTTGAAGCTTGATTTTGGATCTGTCTTTTGTGGAAATATGTCATCTTGTAGTCCATCAATTAAAGAATTCAGTAGTGTAAATGATTAGGTCGTGATTATAATACTAGCAATTCTGGCATCTCCAGCTGTTGATTCTGTTTTTCTGGCTAGGATCATGCCTTCATGTGCAGATTGCATCCAGGGTACGGAGGATTCTTCAAATTTTTTTTTTTTAAATTCTCTAGCTAATATGTACTAAACTTAATAACATTAACAATGCAATTGTTGTGGAAAAGAAAGTCAAACTACAGAGGAATGATTGTTTTGGCACAATTAAGCAAAGGACTCATTACTACATCCGAAATGTGCAAAATTGAGGTTGGTTAATTAAGCCTCGGTCTTACTTGTGAGACATTAAACATTAAACTGTTGTATTGTTTGTACTTAGTTGTTGTCATTAATCAGGCTCAAATGCCTATTGCCGACCATCCTTCCTTATTCAAAGGATTTAATTCCTTGAATACTACATAGTTAATTAAAACTATGTTATCCTTTCTTACCTCATTCGACATCTTTTTCTTGTTCTACAATGAGATAGCGTACACGGTACAATCACCATATCATTATTATTATTATTTTCTGAATTGATGTGTACAAACGTTGACTGATACACATCTTCGATCATCTCCCCAACTCAGGCAATTTCTATATAGAATTTTTTTATAGAGAGGCAAGGGCCAACATATATGACAGAACTTGAAGTCGATGTAGGCAGCATCTGTCAAAGTTAATAAAAAAATAAAATAAAATAGAAATTAAGAGCCCCGAAAATCAGGACACTAACAAAGATAAAACAAAGCCGGAACACTCCTAAAACAGCAAAGTCATTTCACCATTGAATTTCCCGTGGCAGAGTTGCAACTTGTATAAATTTTGTTATGAATTAAGTGACAGTTTGAGTTTAATTTCCATATAGCAGGTACAAACTCAAAATCACATATCTTTTAATAATTCATTAAATGCCGTTTCTTTCCTGTGAAATTGAAAGATACATTAGAGAAAAGGAGAAAAAATAATCAAATCATTCGATAGAGTGCTCAACATATGAGAAAAGGACATATGAGTGCTCAACACAGTTCTATTGACACAGTATATGTTTTAAAGTTATTCGATAAGAGTACGAATTGTACTATAAGAGTAATTGGAAGAGTAATTAAAAGAATAGTGATCAAAATAATTGTGTACCTAGCAACCTACTAAAATAATACCAGAATGGTAGTTTTCTCTGTCCTGCGGCTCCTGCCTTCTTTCACCACTAAATAGTACTAACTAACATAATGCCACGATAGAATTTCTCAAAATGGGGGTTACACAATTAGAGGGGTCAAATAAGCTAGTATAATGCAATTTCATTTATGAGAGGCTGGAGTAAAATTAACGTATTAGTGATATGCGTCCCCTCTGCCCCCTCCTTTCACCATTGTATAGTTTTATGTCATGCACTTGAAAAGTTTATTAAACGTTGTAAGTTCTTTTTTATTTGACTTTAGTCACACTAATTCACTAAAGAAACGATAATCAAAATACAAAATTTGCAATTACAATCGATATAAAAAAAACACTATTGTTATTTTTTACTTATAAAATTTTCGAAACTGAATTAAAATATGTTATGATAAGATTAAAGAAAATGAACAAAAGATATGAAACTAGCAAAAGAATCAGTGCATGAGGGAATTGACTGGTTCAACAAGATTTTGTCTCGGTCAATAGCATCAAGCTCATTAATGTAATAACTATAGGGTTGTTTTGTTTATGCACTGGTCAAAAGTACTAAAAAGTACAGGTACAGAATATAGAGTTGAAAATCAAACTCTGATAACTTTGCCTTCTCCACTGATCGGACTTGCAATCAAAAGGAATCATGAAAGTAATGTTTTCTTATTTGATATATGACGCCGTGGGAAAATGATATGCTCATTACAATACCTTCTAAAAAAGTGGTAGGATTGATAAAAATAAATAATAATGAAGTGGTAATTTATTCACATCCGAGATCAATTCAGTAGGATGGTTCTGAATTCTGATCAATTTTTTCTTGAGCATTTATGCGGTTGGGTATAAACTCTGTCACGATGCATCCATACCTTACAATCATGCTGAGATAAGTGCGTCTCCTTTAATCAAACGGCTGGGATTTAGTCAAAGTTCCTTGGTTACGTTTTTTTTTTTTTTAATGACAGATTCTCTGTGTAGGTCTCAATGTGATGTGCAACAATGACTTGAATTATTATCGGATGATTGCAGCTGGAAGACACGGAAATAATTAAACCAAACACAATAATCCCTTTTAAAAAAAATAACTCCATATATAAACGATCCAAAAAAATTTTCCTGAACCTTAATCTAAATTACATGCGGTCCAAAGACGACATCAACCTAATCCGATCCATCATTTCTAACCTGACCAACTGGAACTTCTGGTCAACATTAGAACAAAACTACAGAAAGCACTATTAAGCTACTAAAATGGTAAATACCTTTCCCAATTTCATAAAAAAATATTGATAGGGCAGAAATCAAAACATGAAATTTCAAACAAAGAAAAACATAAATGGATGAACAGCTCAAAGAATAACACATTGTACCGATAATTAGAGAATTAAACTACAAACACAATGCTCTGCGATTATTCCTCAACACTCTTCAAATGGAGATCACGTCGCTCTTTATCAATTAAATTTGAAACAAATAATCACAATATTGTTATTCACATCTTTGCCAGAGGAAGAAATTCTTGGAAAATAATATTTTCACCTCATCGCTATAAAGAAAATGACACACTAGCTTTGGGCTGGGCTTGCTGAGTTGGGGCAGCAGCTGGAGCCGAAATTTTAAAAAATAATATTAAAATAATATAATCCAATAAAATTAATATCAATTTAATCAGTTTAATATAAATAGTATCGTAAGATCGGAATCCTGGATTCCGATCTAACGTTAGATCGGATTCTGGGATTCCGATCTAACGTTAGATCGGATTCTGGGATTCCGATCTAACCTTTATATATATAAGGGGTTTCCGATCTAATTTCGCTGCCTTTCGCTCTCGCTCTCGGACGCACTTCTTCGACGAGAACAGTAAGTTTTTTTTTTATTAATTTAATTATTTATTTATTTAGTTTATTAGTTTTTAATTTAGTTAATTAAGTAAAAAAATAGGAAAATATTGGAAAAATATTCAAAAAATCTGAAAAAATCAGAAAAAATTTGTATGTAATTTATTAATTATATTGGATATATTTTTTGTCTTTTTATTTGTTTATTCACTACTTAATTAATTAGAAAAATAGATAATAAATTGTAAAATTATTTTAAAAATATCGAAAAATAAGAAAAATTCATATGAAAATTTATGTGTAATTAATTTATTTTTTTTATTTTTTTTGCTTTTAATAATTAAGATTTTGATAATTAAATATGGGAAAAATTAGAAAAATGATAATAATTGATGGTATTAATTAAAAATGTAGGTAAAAAATTGTTTAGAAGAGAGTCAATTCCTTTCTACTCCAGGTTAGCTTTTTTATATGTTTATTTTATTATTGTTTGAATAGAAATGTTTATGAATTGCTTGTAGATTGATTGATGGATTGTAAAATTGTGAAATGCAATGATTGTAAAATTGTGAAATGCAATGTTTGAAATGTAATGTTTGAATTATTGATTCATTGATACTTGTGAAATGGTTTGTGAAATGCAATGATTGTAAAATTTGAATGATTTATTCAAATTGGGTTGAGTTGGGTTCAAATTGGAATGAAATTGGGTTGGGTTGGGTTCAAATTGGGTTGAAATTGGGTTCTAATTGGGTTCTGATTTTTTGGAAAACTCTCCCGGTACAGGGGAGATGCTGCCGAAATTTTTATAGATTTTATACTTTATTAAATTTTAATTGCAGTAACAGTCGAAATGCCACCGCGAAGAAGAATACCAGAGGATCCACGTCGATCCACGAGGCGTCGAGGAGATCCTGGCGCATCTACATCAGGAGGAGATCCTGGCGCATCTACATCAGGAGGAGATCCTGGCGCTTCTTCATCTGCCCCCCCTACTGCCCCCCGTTCCTCTTCCTGCTGATCAGCTTCTGCATCTCAGTCAGTCTGAGCTTCGAGGCGTACGAGTAAGTTTTTTTTTATTTATATAGTTAATTCTTTTTTATATATATATATTTTTTAATAGTATATATAGGAAATAATTTATTTTTTAAATTATTTAGGATATAGGGTTTAGGGTTTAAGGAAATAATAAAATTTTTTAATTTATGTAGTTAATTTTTGTATATAGTTAATAGTATATATAGTAAATAATATGTTTTTTAACTTATTTAGGCGTGGACGCCCGAAATGCATAAGGCAAAAATAATACGAACCGAGGAGGTGGACCAGCGTCTTGTGACATTGGGCCTTATTCATTTCGTTGAGTTAGGTCACATGCCATTGGATCGTTCCATGATACAGGGTCTAGCCATGTTCTGGAGGCCCGAGACCCATATGTTCCACTTTCCCCGCGTAGGCGAGATGACCGTTACTCTTGAGGTATTATTTTTTCCAAGTTCTGTTGGTAGCTATTTATTTATTTATTGTTTTTTTTTTTGTTGTTTAATAAAAAATGTAAATAAAATTTGCAGGATGTCGCCTTCATTTTTGGCTTGCCTACGACTGGACGACCGGTGACCGGTCGTACTGATTACGACGATGTGCAGAAGCTAGCCGACTTTGCATTGCCACGGGACACTCCTATGGAGGATGTTCTAGATTGCTTCAGAGAGAGGGCGACTGATCGACGTGCTGGGAGGTAACAAACGTTTTAAAATTTAATTTAAATTTTGAGATATGCTGCAATATATATATATATATATATATATGTGTGTAATGTTTTATGTAATGCATGAAACTTCACGCAGTACAGTTTGGGAAACTGCGTGATATGTGGGCACAGGGACCTGGGTCAGAGGACGCAGATAGGATCGATAGATACACTCGGGCCCTGGTGTTGGAGTTGATGGGTTGCGAGATGTTTCCAGATACCACAGGAGATTCTGTTCCTTGTTTTTATCTGGAGTTACTTCGGGTTAGTAATTTTAAATATTAAGAACATCTCTTACATTAGTACTAACTTGGATAACTTAGTTTGCAACTAACGAAAAATATTTTTTCTTATTTGCAGGATGTTCATGCATCGGATTCAGTTAGATATAACTGGGGTGCGGCCACACTTGCTATGTTATACCGCGGCCTGGACTTGGCAGTCCTGACAAATGGCGCTCAGAATGTTCCTGCTCCGTGGCTACTGCTTCAGTTGTGGTCGTACACCCGGTTATTGCTTTGTCGCCCGTCCGTTACGAAAAGTTTCCAAGGTTGGGGGAAGCCGTCAGTTGAGAGATGTCCGCCGTATGGGAGGTATAATATTTTTTTAAAATAAAATAAATGAAATATTGTAATATAACATCAATTTGTTTGTTTAAAAATTATAATCAAAATTTTGGTAAACAAATTTGATAGGTAATAATTAATTAGTTAAAATTAATCCAAATTCGTTATTTGAAATTAGTTAGTTAAACAATTAAAATTAGTCATAATTATAAACAAATTAAAATTAAATTACTCATAATTGTAAACAAATTAAATTACGTAATTTAAAATTAATTACTTAGTTTAACAATTGAAATCATGATAATTGTAATGATTTGGCAGGCAATGGACGACACGGCTGAGGTCGAAAAAGGTGAAAGGTCCCGTTCGCAGCGGTATTGAGTACGCTCGAGACGTACTAATGAAGATGGAGCATGCACACGTGGTGTGGCGGCCATATGAGGATGAGCTCAGACAGGTGGTCATGCCTCCTTATGCCCGCTACGAGCAGAGGTACTACCGGCTCCGCGTTCCATGCATCCATTTCTGGGTCGTGGCGTGGCACTATGCCGATCGGGTGATGCATCAGTTCATGCTGTTCCAGACTGTTCCGCCTCCTCTTCCTACGGTACGTTATTCTTTTCACCTTCGTGATTTAAATTGAAATATTTATAATACGTGCATTACATATGACCTAAAAAAACAGGCTTGGAGGAGGATGGAGGCTTTGTTACAGTACCGGCACAACACATTTCGGCAGAGGGATTTGCAGGACCTTTTCTCAGTAGAGGTTGCGATGTGGGCCGACACGACGCAGGTCGAGGTGGCAGAGGCGCGGCCATGGAGTGACGATATTTTGCCCGCGTACGATAGATGGATGCAGATACATGGAGGTGCTTATCTTGTCCCCATTCCGGGAGTAGCACAGCAGATTCCAGCTAGCCGGATGACCTATCTAGAGGATGCGCCCGAGCGGGTGTCTATGGTAAGTTTTTTACTCAATTAAAATGAATTGATTTGTATTTTGGTCACTAACAACAAATAAACAGGTCAAGCACATATTGACGCAAGCTCTGCGAGCATGTGCTTGGGCGGTGAAGAAAGAATTCAGACGGGCTGGGAAGGAGATGCTGAAGGGCTGCAGGACGCAGTTGGAGCTCGTTGGGGAGCCGCATCGGTTACCTCACCTTTTAGAGTCGAAGGGTCTAGCTACAGACATAGACTCTATACCTGATTCGCCTGAGGAGGATCACGCGCCAGAGCCTGGATTTGAGGAGCAGCAGTTTATGACGGTAACCTAAAATTTGTAATATTATTATTTTTTATTATTCTGTTATTGATAATATTAATATTATTTGTAATATCATTGTATGTAACAGCCATCTGGGTATACTTTACACGACTGGGACACATATTTTGATCAGCCGAGACCCAGCCAACCTATTGTGCGGAGCAGACGGACAGAGAGTCAGCCATCTGTTAGAAAGTGTGCTAATTTTAATTTTATGCTAATTACCAATTAATTAACCAAGCAAACAAAGCACACACAAGATCTAGTACACAAGCTATTTAAACACACGAGAAAAAGGATTGGAAGTATACCTCTCTTGGTATCGCAACCAAGAGGCTCGTTCCAATGCGTTGGTGTCGGTGGCGTGCTCTCCAAGAACCTCCACGCCGTGCTCCTCGAGTCCACTAAGGAATTAACCACCTTCTCTAATCAATTATGCTAGTAATTGAGAGAATTGTGCCTAATTCCAAAGCTTTCCCTTTCTAGTTAATTCTCCAATTAATTTAGTGGAAAAGCTTGCTCAACACATGAGCTAGGTGGTGTGTGGAAGAGAGAAAGGGAATGAAAAATTCTGAAATTTTTCTTCCCTTGGTGTAAGGTGCGGCCAAAGAGAGAAGGAGAGAGAGAGGTGTGTGGAGGCTAGGGTTTGCTCCCAAAGAACACCCCTTTATATAGACCTCATACCCTAGCTCTCATCCAAATTTTGGAGGACCAAAATACCCCTCCCTAGCCGCACCCTACCTACCTCCTTTGTGGGTTGGGCCTCAAGACAAGTTGAGCCCAATAACCTTCCATTTTATTACACCTTCCATTTGGCATTAAATCAACTAATTAATTTAAGGCCCAATTTGCTCAATTTATTAAATGTGTTGATTATTATTAATTATTAACTATTTAATAATTAATATGGAATTAGACAATGCATTTAATTATTTCGATATGATCTATTTGACTTAATTAATCATAACGGTCCATAACGGTATACGATTAATTAATCAACTTATCATATTTTGCAAAAACCAATTGTTGTAAATAAACAATTAATGCACATGTGGTTAAACACCTTATTATGTGTGACCCTTTGAGGATTTATGCTATGTTGGCCATGGAATTAAATCGCTATTTAATTCCAATAATCATAAGCGGTATCTAGCAACACGTTATGATTCCCAATTCGCACAAATAGTGTACAGCTACAAAATTTCAATCCTGCATAAGAGAACGATTATGTTTCTCTATTTTGATTCTTATGTCACACGATATCATCGTATAATCCAAGATAGGAACGTGTCATTCTTGCAGATTATACGTTTCTTGATCTAGAGATAATTGTATCAGTTGCTAGCAAACAATCTATCTCCATCAAGGGGCCCAAACAGATATCGTCACTCACTAAGTGAATTAATGAGGGACATACGGTTTTCTTGATAATTAGCTTTTCCCCGCACGATTCAAGAATACTTAAATCAAGTCCGTATAGCAGCCTTTATCAGGAATCAGCGGTAGACATGATTTATAGCATCTATCCTCATGTGGAAAAGATAATCATCTCAAACTTAGAACCAAAATCATAACGAAATAAATAATGACACGCAACACAATCCATATATTTATTTCGTGGGGTCCAGTCCTGTACTATGTTCTATAACATATACATATGCAATTAAGTTGGTTACTCCTAACCTATGATTTATAGAACTTAATCATCACTTAATCTGCATACTAATCTTATTGATAATTAATGTTCTTTGTTAATTATCAAGATTATGGACTTTTAGATTTATCGTTGTCATTTACTACTAAATGAATAACAGTGATCTATAATTCAGATCCTCAACCTGAATGAACTGTCAACGAGTAAATCAAAGAACAAATGATCTGAAATCACCAATAACATAAACTATAGAAGTAGCCTAATGAATTGGCTTCTAGGACATATCTCTAACAATCTCCCACTTGGCCTAGAGTCAATCAATAGTGACTTCTAGCAAGTGCATAGTACTCAATGTAATATCCAAAATATACATGTCTCATACTAAAGCCTAGTAATAAAAGATACAACTCAAAGCCACTCAGGCATACGCCTAATCCCCATGGATGCAACGTGCAACTCATGTGCGGCTCGAGATAAAGGCTTTGTCAGAGGGTCCGCTGTGTTCGCGGCACCGTCCACCTTCTTGACCTTGACCCATCCATCATTGATCAACTGACGGATGAGATGGAATCGTCGTAGAATGTCCCTAGTCTTTTGGTGAGACCTAGGCTCCTTGGACTGAGCTATGGCTCCCGTGTTGTCGCAGTAAATATCCACTGGACCTGAGATGCTTGGAACCACCTCTAGCTCGGTCAAGAACTCCTTGATCCATACACCTTCTTTCGCTGCTTCACCAGCCGCTAAGTATTCTGCTTCGGTGACGGAATCGGCCGTAGTATCTTGCTTGGAACTCTTCCAACTTACGGCACCACCATTGAGCAGAAATACGAAGCCGGACTGTGATTTTGAGTCATCTCGATCGGTTTGGAAACTAGCATCGGTGTAACCACTTACAACGAGCTCTTGGTCTCCACCATATACGAGAATGCTATCCTTTGTTCTCTTGAGATATTTGAGGATATTCTTGACTGCAGTCCAATGTGCCATGCCAGGATTGGCTTGGAATCGACTAGTCACGCTAATCGGATGTGCCACATCAGGACGAGTGCATAGCATGGCATACATAATCGATCCGACCACAGATGGATACTGGAATTTCTTCATGTATTCACGATCTGTATCATTGGTCGGACTTTGAGACTTGCTCAAGAAAATGCCATGTGACATAGGCAAGAACCCCTTTTTGGAATTTGTCATGTTGTGTTTGTTCAACACTTTGTCAATATATGCATCTTGGCTCAAGCCTAACATCCTTCTCGATCTATCTCTATAGATCTTGATTCCTAGGATATAGGCGGCTTCGCCCAAATCTTTCATTGAGAACACCTTCTTCAACGAATCCTTAACTGCATTCAACTCGGGGATATCATTCCCGATTAAGAGGATATCATCAACATATAGAACAAGAAACACAACCACGCTCCCACTGATCCTCTTGTAAACACAAGGTTCCTTTTCGCTTTGAACGAAGTTCAATTTCTTGACTTCTTCATCAAAACGTTTGTTCCAACTCCTCGATGCTTGCTTCAATCCATAAATGGACCTTTGAAGTTTGCATACCTTGTTAGCATTCTTTGGATCCACAAAACACTCGGGTTGTGTCATATACACATCCTCTTCCAAATTTCCATTTAGGAAGGCGGTTTTGACATCCATTTGCCATATTTCATAATCATAAAATGCGGCAATTGCTAACATGATCCGAATTGACTTGAACATAACGACGGGCGAGAAGGTTTCTTCATAGTCAATACCATGAACTTGTTTGTAACCTTTCGCTACGAGTCGTGCTTTGTAAATGGTCAAGTTGCCATCCATGTCGACCTTTCTTTTAAAGATCCATTTGTTCTCAACGGGTTTTACTCCGTTGGGAAGATCAACCAAGGTCCATACCTTGTTGTCATACATGGATTGCATTTCGGATTCCATGGCCTTAAGCCATTCCTTGGAGTCTGGTTTTCTTTTCATGTCATCAATGGTCAAAGGCTCATCGTTCTCCATGACGAGAACGTCGTGCAAACCTAAATATCTTATAGGTGGACGACTTGGCCTTGCCGATCTTCGTAGGGTAGATGCTTGAGGTTCTTGAACTTGCTCTACAACGGTTTGTGGGCTTTGTTCTTGAACTTCAAGTATAGGTGCGTCCTCAACACTATCGACACGCGATATGTTTGAGTATTCATTTGAGGGAGCTTGTTCTTGAACCTCTTCTTCCACAACAACTTGAGGAATGGGTTCGACTACAATCTCGTTCGGTGCGACCTCATTTGGCACTATATTTGGAACAACTACATTACCTACTTGAGGTATGTTTTGTTGTTGCGGTTCTTGAATTTCTTCAATAACCACGTTGCTCCCACTACTTCTTCTTGAGATAAACTCCTTTTCCAAGAATTCCGCATGTCGTGCAACAACTATTTTGTTCTCGACACGGTTATAGAAGTAGTAACCCTTTGTTTCCTTAGGGTATCCTACGAAATGACATTTGTCCGATTTGGGTCCAAGCTTATCGCTCACTAGCCTTTTCACATAAGCTTCACAACCCCAAATCTTGAGAAACATCATGCTAGGTTTCGAACCAAACCATAGCTCATAGGGTGTTTTCTCAACGGACTTTGATGGAACACGGTTCAAAGTAAAAGCTGCGGTTTCAATTGCATAACCCCAAAAGGACATAGGCAAATTAGTTTGGCTCATCATCGATCGAACCATGTCTAGCAAATTTCGATTCCTCCTTTCGGACACACCATTCCATTGTGGTGTTCCTGGTGGAGTGAGTTGTGGAACGATTCCACACTCCTTTAGATAATTGCCAAATTCATGGCTCAAGTACTCACCACCTCTATCGGATCGTAAGGCCTTGATCTTTCGATCAAGTTGGTTCTCAACTTCACTCTTAAACTCTTTGAACTTGTCAAAGGTTTCAGATTTATGACGCATCAAGTAGATATACCCGTATCTACTATAATCGTCAGTGAACGTGACGAAGTATGAGAAACCTCCACGTGCACAAATGCTCATAGGTCCACATACATCGGTATGTATGAGATCTAACAATCCATTTGCCCTTATCCTTTTGTTGGGAAAAGGCGCATTGGTCATTTTTCCCATCAAACAAGATTCGCAAGTGTCAATTGGCTCGAAAGCGAATTGATCCAAGAGACCAACGGATTGTAGTCTCTTGATGCGTTTCTCGTTGATATGACCTAAGCGGCAATGCCACATTAAAGTCGCGTTCTCATGTGAAACCTTACGTTTCCTTTTGTCATTTTCAACACTCAAAACAAATCCATTCGAATCGAGCACATAAAGACCATTCAATAAATGTGCATCACAAAAACGAACTTCATTTCGAAACAAAGTCAAGCACTTGTTCTTTATTACAACATCATAACCATCCAAATCCAAACAAGAAACGGATACAATGTTTCGAGTGATACATGGAACTACAAAAACATCCTTGAGTTCCAACACAAAACCATTAGGCAAAGTTAGTTCCACGCTCCCAACGGCCATAGCGGAGACGCACGTGCCGTTACCGACGCGGAGTTGAACTTCGCCTTTCTCGAGCCGTCTTCTATTCTTTAGTACCTGCACATTTCGACAAATGTGAGCACACGAACCAGTATCAAATACCCAATCTGTGTGAGAAGTAGCGAGAAGGGTTTCGATGACAAATATACCTGAGGTAGAAGGTTGGACAGTTCCCGCCTTCTTGTCAGCTAGGTACCTTGGGCAGTTTCTCTTCCAATGGCCCTTGTTGCTACAGTAGTAGCAAACGGTCTCGGAAGAGGCCGGGTTCTTCTTCTTCTTAGAACCCACGGGAGCACCCTTGGCCGGACCTTGGGGCGTCACCGGGCCTTTGCCTTTGCCTTTGCGGCCACGCTTTCTTATCTTCTTGCTTTTCCCACTCACCGCAAGAACATCCTTGGGGCCCTTCTCTTTCTTAAGACTCTCCTCCGTCTCAATGAGCATGTTTTGGATGTCATCCATGCTCTTGTCCATGCCGTTCATCCGGTAGTTCACAACGAAACCGGTGAAGCTTGGAGGGAGAGAATTGAGAATGAAGTCTTGTATCGCCCCCGAAGGGAAGGGCGTATCAAGCTTCTCAAGCTGCCGAAACAACCCCGCCATCTTCATGACGTGTGGCCCGACATCATGACCTTCGGCCAAGCGAGTGTTGGCGACGACCTTGATGAGACGAGCCCTTTCGGTGCGGGCCTTTGTTTGGAACATGTTGGATAGGCGAGTGATCATGGCGAACACTCCATAGCCACTATCCATGAACTCCTTTTGGAGTTCCGCTTCCATGGTTGCCACCATCACGACGGACATCTCCATGTCCTCGTTTTCATGCTTCGCAAAGGCATCCTTTTCCTCTTGGGAAGCGGTTGCCTTTGGAGCCGATGGCATGGGAGTGGTGAGGAGATACTCTCTTTTCTCATACCTAAAGGCAAGCCTTAGGTTGCGATGCCAATCCAAGAAATTGGCACCGTTAAAAGCGAGCTTCTCTCTCTCAACAAGAGAACGTAGCGTAAAAGATGAGGAAGACATCTACAACAATACATAAGTTTTAAGGTCAATTAGTTTATGCTTTAAAATTTGTTTTAACTAAGTAAAACTTCCACTACATTATATCATGTCCCTAAATGTAGTGAATTTCCAAGATTCCCACAACTTGTTAATGCAACGACGGCGTCGGCAGAACATTGCACCAACAAATGTGAAATAGGTTCTCCAACCAATCATACGTTCCTATGACTCTTGGTTCGATTAACGAACTTCACTCCAATGACCAATCCGATTTGAATCATTGTTAAGTCACTTCTTTCTATTTGCTCCTAGTAAATCCGATTTACACCCCGACACGGATGATGGATCACGATGTCCCGCGTCGGCGAGAATACATCAATGACCGATCATACTACGTAAGAAGGGGATAGAAAGAAGGAGAGTGAATTTTGATTAGACTTAATTCCTTTTATTTGGGACGAATAACAATCATGACGCTTGTTTGGTGGTCGTGTAAACATACACCCATACCTAACCTATCACAAGCAATCATACAAGCATCTCATAGTTGTGGGTTTGTATGGCTCCCGCTTGCATTAGTTTCGCCACATCGTCCATGGAGCAAAACTAATCTAATCCATGCCCTCCCACTAAATTCTATAAGGATCTAAATCCTATATAAAATAAAGGTGCAAAATACATGTGAAACATCCTATTCCCTTCCTATCCTTAGGGGCATGCAAGCCTCACAAGTTACATAAAAAATTAATCAAAATTAATTAATGGCACCAAAGGCCGCATTACAAACATTCACACATGCATTCATTTACAACCACAAGGCATTGAGTCTTGAGCCATACTAAACCCACTATCCACCTACAAAACAAAGTTAGCACATACAAGAACTTTGTTTCCAATTAACGATTTTCAAGCATCTTTGCGTATCGTTTGCTATAAGTAAATTCCGTGTATAAATCCTCAATTTTAAACAACCAAACTTGTTTAAATTCATTTAGAAAGTTCTTTCAACATCCCATAACAGAAAGGAGATCAAACAAGGAGTTTTCTAATTAATTTCAACTAGTTTGAATACTTAGAAAAACAGTAATTTACCAAAAAACGTAACTAATGGAATCCAACAAAAACAACAGTTTTCGGTCTCCAAAAATTCTCAAATAAATTACTTAAGCTCCTTATCATAATTGTGACTACCAGTAAAAATTTCAAGAAGAGATCTTAAACCATCTGGGAGAATCAAAAAAGACAAATCTCTTACAAGTGCACGAAACACCGTTATGAGATTTTCAGATTATCCTCTCAACCATTTGGTCTGTTAGACCACCTTCTATCCAGTTTTTATATATACAATATACATAGAAAAACTTGTTTAGACTACAGGCTATCCATTCATGAAAAGAAAATAACCAAGTTCAGTTCAATAATATTAAGTTACAGCCTAAACAATCAACAAATTCTGTACTGGAACAGACTGTCAATCGAAAGGTTTTAACCTAGTTGAAGGTCCAAACATCCACGAAAAATTATGAAATTAATTTTTCTGGAATCCTAACTCAAATTAGAACAACTCCATTTAAACAGAATTTTTAAAGGAGTTCTCAGTTGGTACAGTTTATTAGAACAATCGATTTGCTCAATAAACTGGATCTGACAAGATCTTCCTTTTCATACTTGAAAACCCACAAATTAATCCGAGTCATGCAACAAATTTTACATGCTCAGAAAGAGTTTCAAGTCCTCTTTATTTCTAGCCATAGAACACTGGTACTTATATTCAAAATATAAATCTTTCAAGCCATTCAAACAGGACAGTGCAAGCAGAAACTGGTTCTGCGCACTGTCGCCATTTTATTCACAGTAAATCTACACTAATTCAGAAAAATGTGAATCCAACGCCAAAAGAATCACAATCCACAGATCTACAACTTTCATGTAGATGGAAAGATCTTCCAGAGGACATATCACAGAGAAAAAGGCGAAATAACACAGAAAATACCATTTCCAGACAGCAAACAAACGCATCATCTCTACTAATCCATTAATTAGCCAATTTCTCTTAATTAAGTGTTTAAAATAGCTTAAGTACGACCAAGGCTCTGATACCACTGTTAGAAAGTGTGCTAATTTTAATTTTATGCTAATTACCAATTAATTAACCAAGCAAACAAAGCACACACAAGATCTAGTACACAAGCTATTTAAACACACGAGAAAAAGGATTGGAAGTATACCTCTCTTGGTATCGCAACCAAGAGGCTCGTTTCAATGCGTTGGTGTCGGTGGCGTGCTCTCCAAGAACCTCCACGCCGTGCTCCTCGAGTCCACTAAGGAATTAACCACCTTCTCTAATCAATTATGCTAGTAATTGAGAGAATTGTGCCTAATTCCAAAGCTTTCCCTTTCTAGTTAATTCTCCAATTAATTTAGTGGAAAAGCTTGCTCAACACATGAGCTAGGTGGTGTGTGGAAGAGAGAAAGGGAATGAAAAATTCTGAAATTTTTCTTCCCTTGGTGTAAGGTGCGGCCAAAGAGAGAAGGAGAGAGAGAGGTGTGTGGAGGTTAGGGTTTGCTCCCAAAGAACACCCCTTTATATAGACCTCATACCCTAGCTCTCATCCAAATTTTGGAGGACCAAAATACCCCTCCCTAGCCGCACCCTACCTACCTCCTTTGTGGGTTGGGCCTCAAGACAAGTTGAGCCCAATAACCTTCCATTTTATTACACCTTCCATTTGGCATTAAATCAACTAATTAATTTAAGGCCCAATTTGCTCAATTTATTAAATGTGTTGATTATTATTAATTATTAACTATTTAATAATTAATATGAAATTAGACAATGCATTTAATTATTTCGATATGATCTATTTGACTTAATTAATCATAACGGTCCATAACGGTATACGATTAATTAATCAACTTATCATATTTTGCAAAAACCAATTGTTGTAAATAAACAATTAATGCACATGTGGTTAAACACCTTATTATGTGTGACCCTTTGAGGATTTATGCTATGTTGGCCATGGAATTAAATCGCTATTTAATTCCAATAATCATAAGCGGTATCTAGCAACACGTTATGATTCCCAATTCGCACAAATAGTGTACAGCTACAAAATTTCAATCCTGCATAAGAGAACGATTATGTTTCTCTATTTTGATTCTTATGTCACACGATATCATCGTATAATCCAAGATAGGAACGTGTCATTCTTGCAGATTATACGTTTCTTGATCTAGAGATAATTGTATCAGTTGCTAGCAAACAATCTATCTCCATCAAGGGGCCCAAACAGATATCGTCACTCACTAAGTGAATTAATGAGGGACATACGGTTTTCTTGATAATTAGCTTTTCCCCGCACGATTCAAGAATACTTAAATCAAGTCCGTATAGCAGCCTTTATCAGGAATCAGCGGTAGACATGATTTATAGCATCTATCCTCATGTGGAAAAGATAATCATCTCAAACTTAGAACCAAAATCATAACGAAATAAATAATGACACGCAACACAATCCATATATTTATTTCGTGGGGTCCAGTCTTGTACTATGTTCTATAACATATACATATGCAATTAAGTTGGTTACTCCTAACCTATGATTTATAGAACTTAATCATCACTTAATCTGCATACTAATCTTATTGATAATTAATGTTCTTTGTTAATTATCAAGATTATGGACTTTTAGATTTATCGTTGTCATTTACTACTAAATGAATAACAGTGATCTATAATTCAGATCCTCAACCTGAATGAACTGTCAACGAGTAAATCAAAGAACAAATGATCTGAAATCACCAATACATAAACTATAGAAGTAGCCTAATGAATTGGCTTCTAGGACATATCTCTAACACCATCCACACAGCCGCCCATCCACCCATTTACACAGCCACCCATATCCACTGGCGAGTTACCGACACCACCAGGCCCACCTCCTGGTCCATATCCAGACCCACCTACCCATTATGAGTACCAGACCCAGTACCCACCATACCAGACACAGTATCCACCTGGACCACCACCATATTCTCAGGGCGAGCCTATCTTGAGCCCGGGTGACGCTTTTTTGTCATCCATTGGAGTACATTTGGACGAGCCGTACACACCGCCAGTTCATCCATCTCCTTTCGGTCAGAGCTATGGTCCATTTGGTCAGACATATGGCGGAGCCTCTTCTTCTAGTGCACCGCCTCGTCATTCCACTCCTCAGATGGCTCCTCGTCCACCACCTGTCGGACTTGCTCGCGGACGAGACCCCCGTCAGCCGCCAGGTCCTCCGTATATTTGGTCCCCTAGTGAGGGGAGTTGGATCCACCGTACTGGACATATTTAGGATTTATTTGTATTTTATATTTTATTTACTTATGTATGACTTATATATTTATGAGTTCTATATTTATGACTTCTATATTTATTTGTATTTTATAATAACTAAAAACTAATTAGGACCAATCACAACGAGTACGAAACACCTAAGTACGACAAACGCTTTGAAAAATATGAAGTTTGGCGCTATCACACCTAAGTACGAGATAGTCACACTTTCAACAGCTCTAGATTCGAAAAATTTGGCGCTAGAAAAATATGAAATACGCTCTGAAAAATTCTAACAAAAATACTAAGCTGTTAATTGGCGGACGAATTTTCCTAAACTTAAATTTCAACATTTTTAGGCGTACCATTTGTTCAAAACAAAAATGACAAAGGACCAAGATAGTCACACTTTGAACTGAAAAAACAGCTCTAGATTCGAAAAGTTTGGCGCTACAAAAATATGAAATACGCTCTAAAAAATTCTAACAAAAATACTGAGCTGTTAATTGGCGGACGAATTTTCCTAAACTTAAATTTCAAAATTTTTAGGCGTACCATTTGTTCAAAACAAAAATGACAAAGGACCAAGATAGTCACACTTTGAACTGAAAAAACAGCTCTAGATTCGAAAAGTTTGGCGCTACAAAAATATGAAATACGCTCTGAAAATTTCTAACAAAAATACTGAGCTGTTAATTGGCGGACGAATTTTCCTAAACTTATATTTCAAAATTTTTAGGCGTACCATTTGTTCAAAACAAAAATGACAAAGGACCAAGATAGTCACACAATCAAATCAATACTTTTTCTTTTTTTTTTACTGTTTTCAATTTAAGTAAATTAATAATTATATTTTAATTAAAATTTTAAAATTAAATTAATAATTTATATTGTTTTGTAAATTAAATTAAAGTAGTTAAAAAAATAATAGCTCAATCAAATTAAATTAACTAAATGAAATTAAATTAAATTAATTACTTCAAACAACTAAATAAGATTTTATTACATTAAATTAAGTCAAATTATTAAATAATTTTATTTAATTAATTTTTAATGTCATTAAATTCATGCAACTGATAAAGTCTGGAAAAGAACTGCAAAAGGACAAGCGTGCTCTGATAAAAGGTCAAAAGTATACTGATGCCTACCTAAGGACTGCAAAAGGACAGGCGTGCTCTGATAAAAGCTCAAAAGTATACTGATGCCTACCTAAGCACTGCAACAAGGACAAACGTATTCTGATAAAGTCTGAAAAGTATACTGATGCCTACCTAAGCTATGCAAAAAGGACAAACGTATTCTGATAAAGTCTGAAAAGTATACTGATGCCTACCTAAGCTATGCAAAATGACAAACGTATTCTGATAAAGTCTGAAAAGATATCACATTATATTTATTAATTTTAAATAATTGCAAGTCTAAACTAATCTATAAAATTATTCTTCCTCAGCAAAAATATGTCACACCCACTCAATCCTTCTTTCTTCAACATTCACTACCATGGAGAAAGGAAATACCTCCAACAGTGAAGTGCGGGAATGACCATCTACTCGACATGAGTACTTGCCAAATTACACACATTCCCCTGCCAATCCAAATGAGATCGAAAAAGGAGATTATCATGCGATATGTAATAAATGTTACCGCAAATTCGACTACAATATCCATTCGCAATATGGTGGCGAGTGGCCATTATACACCCACTATCAGTGGCACATTCATGGTGGCCCAGAAAGAGACCGCAGGGAGAGATTGCGACATTACCTTACTAAACCTGAGTCGAGCAACTCTGAACTCTATAAAAAGTACTACACAGAACCTGAACCCATGCCAAAACTCAAACCGTGGAAACCAGATCCTACACCCATGATTGTTTACGAAAGCATATACGATTTTCGTGGAGACCACACAGTGAGTTGTACAAAGTGTGGTCAGGTTTTCAATTTCAAAGATACCATTTTGCGTGACCACTACGATGAACACAAAAAACAAGAAGAGAGTGATGAAATTGTAAAGAGATTCAGAGTGAAAGAACAATGGTTCGAAAGGAGAAGAATGGAAGAAAAGGCCGCCGAAGAGAGCCGGAGGTTGCAACAAGAAAAAATTGGAAAAAAAATTAAGGAGAGCCTAATCAAGATCAAGAAGAGAGATGAACAACGCAAAATTGCAGTAGCTAGAATGGCTGAGATTGAGCAACAAGAAGCCGAGACAGCTTTCTGGAACGAAGCCGCTCAATTCGCAGACAACCCGGCTGCGAATAATCAACAAGAAAATGATGAGGCTTTTTGGAACGAAGCAGCTCAACTCGCTGAAAACCACGGTGCCAGTAATGAACAACAACCTGATGCCGCTTTCTGGAACGAGGCCGCTCAATTCGCCGACAACCATGGTGCCAGTAATCAACAAGAAATGAATGCGGAAGAAGATCAACCCTGGTGGGAGGAAATTCTGCAACATGTAGATGATCAAGATCTCTAAGTTTATTTATTACTTTGTTTTTAAGTACCCTGGTGTGTTCATTTATATTATGGTTTTTTATGTACATTTTTCCTTTTATATTATTTTAGTGTGCTAAATTATATTAAGATTTTCATGTATTTTTCCCTTTCTTTTATTTTAGTGTGCTAATCTATATTATGGTTACAAAATTCAATTCTTCTTCTAATGGTGAACATATACATAAAACAAAGTGAACATATAAACGATCTAAGTGAACACATACAAACAAATAAGTTTTATAAAAATAAGTTAGTAAGTGTTCACTTAGATCGACTATATGTTCAGCTTATTTACGGTATATGTTCACTTTGTATTTACCGAAGGCTGGGATGGTATATTTGCCGATGATGACACTTATAATTCCTGTATTTTTATATTATGAATTAAATGAAATAAATGTAATATTTAATTATAAGTTTATATTATAATTATTGCCATAAATAAATTATTACATAAAGTATTATGTACTTATTATGTACAACATTTAACATAATTGAAAATTTTTAATATTAAAAATAAAACCATCCATATCAAATTAATATCAAAACTTTAAATATTAAAATATTATTCATAATATAGAATTATATTATACTAACATTCTTCAAAATATCAAAAATCCGGTTCTAAACAAACGACAAAAATTTTATAATATATTAATTTAATATTAAAATTTTATATATTTAATTAATGTTTATAATAGAAGTAAAATAAAATATATTAATTTAATATCTTATCTTCAAAATATATTACTAAAATTTCATAATATATTAATTTAATATTAAAATTTCATATATTTAATTAATTTTTATAATAGAATTACAATAAAACCATGAAAAAGACAAAATTGAGTAGTTACAGCACTGTTCGGAATCCCAGAATCCGATCTAACGTTAGATCGGAATCCCAGAATCCGATCTAACGTTCGAAATCCAGGATTCCGATCTTACGATACTATTTATATTAAACTGATTAAATTGATATTAATTTTATTAGATTATATTATTTTAATATTATTTTTTAAAATTTCGGCAGCTGGAGCAACACCCCCAGGTCCCAGGTGTTGGCCTGGAAATTAGAACAGGAATCCAATGGATTATAATTTGAGTGCACTCTGCACTGCGTAGTCAGTAGTCACTTAATTAGATTTGTATATTACTATATTTCAATAATTAATATGAACTAACAAATACTTTTTGCGATATTACATGCCAGTAAAGACTTTGAAAGCACCATAGATTTCCCATTGTGCACCCTAAGACTCCGTTTGGATGGTGTGGGAATAAGAGAAGAAGTATTAGGAAGTGTGTAACTTTGCGAAGAGTTTGGATTGTTTATAATAAATTTATTTTCTTATTCCCTTATTCTCTTATTCCCACACCTCATCCAAACGGAGCCATTAAAAAGTGTATAACTTTGTGAAGAGTTTGGATTGTTTATAATAAATTTGAGAGTAGAAAGAAACTATTTCCTTATTCCTAGGCTCATCCAAACACAGCCAGTGTATCAATCATCAAAATAATAAGTAGTGGAACTTGGAAGTCCTCTTGACTCTTGTGGATAGGCCCCAAAGACCAAGCTTGTTCACAGCATATATAGAGCAGAAATGCTAAATGAGTTCAAAATCAATGGATAGTAGGAACAAATGTCTTAACCTCAAATTTATCATAAAGGGTGTGTTTGGATTGTTGGAAGAAAGAAGAAGAAGAAGAAGGAAGAAGAAGAAAAAAAATTATAAACAATCCAAACTCTTCACAAAGTTACATACTTCCCAATACTTTTTTCCACTTCTTTCCTTCTTCCTTTCTTCCCACACCTATCCAAACGCACCCAAAAACAAAGAACAACGCAAATGATGTACCAGCACGGGTTTGTTATATTATTCATGACCTTGAGGATGATTGGGTAAAAGCTTATAATAGGACATAGCAGCAATAACCTCTGATGCTTGAGTAAAACCTATAGCTAGATAGTCTACTCTATACAACAATTTACTGTCTAGTTTGTGACGTTAATTTCAAAATTTGATATATTGACTTCAAACACTGAATTTGACCTTGTTATTACTTAGTTACCTAACAAGTAGGGCTGTCAATGTACCATCGTTTCGCACGTTTTCGTTTCGTTCCGTCTAAAACGAAACACAAATGGAAGAGAAAATAGTTTTGTTTTCAGAAACGGAATGAAAACGAAACGAGATTTTATCAACGTTACCGAAACGGAATGGAATAGAACACAAAAATGGACTGATTTCAATGGAAAATGATGAAGCAGAAGTGGAACAGAAAATTGTTTCGTTTACTGAAACGAAACGGAAGCTAAAGAGTATTTCAGTTTGACAGCCCTGCTAACAAGCCATATTATTTCGAATCATTTTTTTTTATTATTTTTTAAGCTCGTTCTTATAAGATTAAGAAGTTCAAAAACAAATTGATTTAGAACTATTCATTTCTGAACAATTTTAACATCTAGTTTTTTTTTTGAGAAATGCTAGTGTCCAATACGATCGTTCTCACGTTCAATATATTTTTCATATTGAAAACTTATAAGATATTAATTTTTATGATTTTTTTGAAACTTTTTACTATTCTTTTTGATATTTTAGAAAATTCATGATATAAAATTATGAATCGTCCAATAACAATGATTTTCGAAAATACCAAAAACTAGTTAAAAATTTTGAAAAATAAAAAATTGTTTCTTATTAGTTTTCAATATGGAAAACATATTGAACGGTTCGGATCAGTTATTTAAAATTTAAAAATATGAAAACGATCGAATTGGACAGACCCCATCCATCCATTATATTGGACTTTAGCATTTCTCAAAATTTATTATTATATATATAAGTTCATGTCCGGCTCTTTTTGACGGATTTGAAGGATATTGGACCCCATCCTTCTTTTTGTTGAGTAGGAAAATAAAAAGAAGGATCGGATCAGATATCCCCTCGCAGGCCAAAGCCCCGACCACGGGCGCCTCCCATTAAAGAGATGCTCGCTCGTGCAGACTTATGCTCCTACGAGAGTTTGTTTTTGTGTAGGTTCTTTCTTTCCGACGGGCGCAAGCCCCTGCCGTTAATTATCCTGGTTACTCTCCTAGGCACCTCTGGATCGGGAATATCAAAGAATATATGCTGCAGACTGTTAGAGAATTGTCAATAAAACAATTAGTGTTCATGCACATGCATATGGATATTTTGCGGGTGTTTATATTTGGTATTTATCAAATTTTTGTTTATTTTGGGTGTTTGTTTAACATGGTGTCTATAGATGAAATGATATGATATAATCTTGATGAATTTATTATTATTATTTTTTTAAATGAGATATAAAATATGATTTTTTTTATTTTAAGAGATTATTTCGGAATCTCGCTCAAAGTGAAGTAGGATCGCGAGGCTACTCAAATATCACGAGGTTTTGGCACTCTTTGTTCAAAGTGACTGTCGTAACGATCAGGAGTGAGGTCGCGGGATCTCTCGGATCTCACGGGATACAGGCCCATCAGTAGATATTTGTCAAGTGGGGTCTATACCATCATGACTATGTTAATGGTCAGGACAGTGTGTTATCTGTAGTGAGGTCGCGGGATCACCTAGATATCACAGGATATAAGTCCATCGGTAGATCTTCGTCAATTGGGTTCTATACCATCAGGACTATTTTAACAGTCAAGACAGAGTGTCATCGAGAGTGAGGTCGTGGGATCACTCAGATGGCACGGGGCATGAGTCCATCAGTAGATCTTCGTCAAATGGGGTCTATACCATCATGACTATGTTAACGGTCAGGACAATGTGTTATCTGTAGTGAGGTCGCGGGATCACCTAGATATCACGGGATACGGGTCCATTGGTAGATCTTCGTCAAGTGGGTTCTATACCATCAAGACTATTTTAACAGTCAGGATAGAGTGTCATCGAAAGTGAGGTCGTGGGATCACTCAGATGCCACAGGGCATGAGTCCATCGGTAGATCTTCGTCATGTGGGGTCTATACCATCATGACTATGTTGACGGTCAGGACAATGTGTTATCTGTAGTGAGGTCGCGGGATCACCTAGATATCACAAGATATAGGTCCATCAGTAGATCTTCGTCAAGTGGGTTCTATACCATCAAGACTATTTTAACAATCAGGACAGGGTGTCATCGAAAGTGAGGTCGTAGGATCACTCAGAGGGCATGGGGCATGATAGAATTACTCAGTGAGCCTATATTCTTTTCATGGCCTTGAGTTCAGGAAATTCTTCCTCTCATTTCTCCGAATTTTCGGTGATTCTTGACGAAACTTTTAAGGTGGTAATATACTGATCAAATATAAGTTTGGTATTTCGGACAGTTTGATTGGATTTGGAGGGATTTTTGGCCATGATATTTAGTAAAAATGGGTTCCTCATATTTTTCTGGATTTATAGAAATTTGGTTTGGATTTTTCTGAGCTTTCCATGATTTTTGGTGAAGTTTTGAAGCTTTGATGGATTCTGATTGAGCCACGTCAGCACTACTACTCATGCACACGGATGGGTACACGTGTTGTCGTCAGGGACCCATCACACTTCGAGATTCACAGAAAATCAAGGAGAAGTTGATGTCGAGACTTGATTGAGTCCGATGGTCTACACTCAGCCTGGTGCACCGGGTTCACCCAGGGACCTTCGTTTTTTTTTTAATATTCTTTCGGCTTTCACTCTCTTCTTCCCTTTCGATCTGTTGAGCGATCTCGATCGCCGTGACCTTGAGTCCAGGCTGCTTGAACATGTGACGGGTGGGAGAAAGGGGTTTCGTGAACCTCGTGGAGATCCTGTGGGATTACTGGCCTCATTGGCTTTGATACAAGCCTTTCCCTCGGACTCAGCCATGGGGGAGGAAGCCTATGATCTCGAGGAACAGAGGCGGCAATGAAGGCTTGCTGGCCCTACGAGAGGTACATACCAGCACTTCCATTTTTAATTTACATGATAAGAACTTTTTAGTATGAGCATTACTTCAGCCATGCTTCTGTTCTTTATACGCTCATCAGGTGTTCGACGGAATGCCTGAGAGAGACCTCAGCATTTTCGTTTGGTGAAAGTGGATTGCCTGGGTATAAGCATGCATTCAAGAGGGAGTACATGGAGTCGATTTAGACCAATGGCTTCAATCGGTGCTGCTTAGCTTTGATTGAGTCTGATTTGTTGAAGATGGGATTCTTTAAGATCAGGTGATGGCTTGGCAGCTCCTGAGAGTTGGTATTGAACATGACACCCTGTATGAGCATGGTGATTACTGATGGCAGCTCGTAAAGTGGTGTCGTCCAGCATCTTTTCAGATTAGCATTCAAGGTCACGGTTCAGCTTGCCTTCCTTTTTCTTTTGAATTTAATTCTTTTCGCTCTCTTTTCTTTTGATGAAAGCATTAATTGGACATAGGTCGCTGGTCGGGTGTCGAATTCGATAGTCGACAACTTCCTTGGCAGCAACTGTCTTTCATTTTTTTTTTTTATCTGACTCGGTGAAGATGTGATCCTTCAGGATTTGGCAATGATTTGGCATCTTCTGAGATTGGGGTGTGTCACAAATGTGTGAGTGCTATGTTGGTTGAGTGGATGCATGGAAGATGGTGGTGCCGGCATCGTCTCAGGTTGGCAACAAGGGTATGGCGTCAGCTTGAGCTTCTCTGAGGTTGGGTTCCTTTTCTTGTGTTTATTATATATTTTTACTTATGGCCAGTACGAATCGTGGAGAGTTCATTGCACATAATGAGGGGTAAGATGGTATGAGATTGACTGTTTTGGAGTTGTTGTTTTTTTTATTCAAAGGCATTGGTTTATTTCTGGTTTTGGGTTATTTGCAGTGAGGGGCAAGCTTGCAGAGGTTTGCTGGCTCATGGGGATCATGGTCAATTGGCATGACTTTTGGAGCATCATCGAGATATCTCATGGCCCCTTGTTATGAAGGGAGGCAAGATGACATAGGCTGGTACCTGCTGTCATAAAGATATTCCTCTTTCTTTCCTTTGGCATTGGTATTACATATTTTTTTGTTTGTTTATCCATATTGATACATGTAAGAGTGATACATATGCAAATTACTTAGCTTTTGTTATTATATATGTTTTTTTTGTTATGCAACAGAATTGAAACAAGGGCAATGAGGCATAGAATATTATCATTCTGCTGTTATACACCTGCTCTTTCTCCTTGGATACTTGTTGCGGCAGTATGTATATGCATGCATTTTTTTATGAAAGGAAATGGAAATGGAGTAACAGTGGTAAGAGAAACGATGAAGCCAATTGAGATATGCTCATTAATCTCTACCATGAGGTGATTTGATGCATGAGGGTAAACATAAATCAACTTCAAAAGAAAATAAAAATAAGAAATGAAATGGTTCTCAGGCTTCATATGCCTGGAACCCATGCTAACTAATATGCCCATGCACACCATGGATTGGTGGCTGGGTCAAACATGAGATGACTCTCAAAACAGCAATTTAAGTGAAGCAACAAGATTTATTGATAGATGGTAATCACAACTAGTACCTTACCTTTCTCTCTTTTCTTCAACTATTGCCTGTATGTCACAAGTTGCTTTTAAAAGAACTAGCTTCCTAGTTTACACAGAATTCCTCTTTTTTTATTATTATTTTTTAAAAAATTTTGTCTAACCTAACTTACAAAGCTTTCTCTCTTTTGTTTGTGCAATTCAGAGGGTGTCTTCTGGTGGTCTCTTTTTTCCTCTTTTCCTCCATGGTGCAGCTCCCTCTCTATTTATAGAGGGAACCAAGGGTGTTTTGGTCACTCCTCATTTTGGGTATGGATTCAGAGTACAGTGTATGATCCTCTATCCTATTTCTCCACTGCATCTTTACTACAAGTCCCCAGTGATGTTAAATGCTTTCCTTTCTCAACGTTCATTGCTTTCTGTCTCCTTCTATGGAATTTTGATTGATTCTCTCTTCTTCTTTTTTTTTTAAGGTACCCACCCAAGTATGCTACGTTTTGACAGAGGGAAGTATGGCACTGCTGCTTTGGTATTCCTTCCTTTTTTTTATACCAATGTGTACAGTGATGGGCTGGTCTTAGAGCCTTAAACATATTGTCTTGATGTATTTATCAAGTTATTTGCAGGCTGCATCATTTTCTCCTTTTCCAGACATTAATCATGCATGATAATTTCAGTTTGGTCTGTTGGGCCTTGAGCCCTTGATCAATATACTAATGTCACATGTTTCTCTAGAACTGAGGCAATACATAGCTTAGCATTTCCTTTATTACTCCTTGAATCATGCTAGCCCAATACTGATGTTACTTGGTACCCCTCTTTTCTGTGTTTTACTACTGCAGCTGCATTTTTTTATTGAAAGGTTTCTATTGTTCTCTCTCAAATTGAGCTTAGAACCATTGGCTCTTTCCATTTGGTTTTTTCACCAAAACCTCTAAGTGGTCTGTTTGATATTCTTCAATCATCAATAAATCATACAAGTCACTGTTAACCAACTCAGTGTGGAGCTTCCATTGGTGCTCTCGTGTACCTGCTCCATTTCATCTCCAATTGACAACTTTACCTCGCTCTTTAAATTACCAAGAAGCTGTGTAAATGATCAATTTGATGTCCATGAGTTAAATTGTGCTAATTTTGCATTGCTTTTTGCAACAGCCTGATAATCTCTCTTCACAATTGAGTTTCATTTGAGGCATGACAGGGGTTGAAATTGGTATTGGTATATTCTCCTCCGACCCCACCTTTCCAATGGTACCAAGAACACGGATTGCGATGCTGTGCTTCACCGGAACGGCGGTTGTCAGAGGTGAGCTTCGTCTCTTTCTGTCATTTTGCTCTCTTTTTTTTTAATTAATTTCCCTCCTTTTTGTTAACGAGGCATGGTGACTCCTTCACTAACGGGTGGGGTCGAGTAAAATTAATCAATCGGAACAGCAAAGGGCGAAGTAACAAGCATGAGGAGAAGGATCTGACAGTGGGCCCACGACTCCTCTTTTTTTTTGCATGTGTAATGAACTAATGATCCGAAACGGATCCCCCTTTCTTTTAATGGGCTCTCACTGGGCTTTTGCTGTAATGGACCGTAGAAGCTGACTTTTTTTTTTATTGGAATTGTGCTGCCGTTTATTTGAGAAAATTATTTGATCCCTTCCGCAAATTCATTTGTGCATGAAATTTTGTATACATACTCGGGAAATCATGTAGATCGTAACGACATAAATATTTCCACTTATTGATTCCTAGAAATATTTCATATCATTTTTCAAATCCCATAACTATATTTGAATTATGCGAATTTGAATATTGTGCAATGCTAGGCTTGAGGAAGAATGCCAAAATCATCGTGGAGATCCTAACATGGTTTTTCATGAAATTATTTATTTAGTTCCATGGAACTGTAAATTTGGCTTGTCATGAAATGTTCATCATGAATTTGCATCATTTGAAATGTCTTTCTCACGAATTTCTAGACCTTCAGAATTTGGTTGGCATTTCGGCTAAATCTAGAAGCACTTTGGTATTTTCCACGCTTATGCCTCTAAAAATAAATCTGGAGACTTTCTGAGGCCATTTCAGGTATCTATAATCCTCAGAATAGTCCCTGAGCATCTTATGCTAATTTGACCGCACAGTTTTAGGGGTCAACAGTTCATTACCTCAGTGTTTGCTATCAATATTATTCTTGCATTAGAATCATATATTTAACTTTTCTATAGCAAGTTCCTAAAATATTACTTGTTGCCGGGATGTGTTCCATACAGCTGGTGTATGTTATCAATTTTAATCCTCAAACACCAATCTGAACAGTTCAGCATTTCTCTCTAATGAAGAATTTTATCGGAAGCTAAATTTTATATATTTTCAAAATTTATTATTTTTGCTATTTAAAAAAAACATTACAGTATTTTTAAAAATTCAAAAAACACTAATATTTTTTTAATAAATGCACACTTTGGCTTCCAACAAGATTTTTTATATACATATTGTACAGCGAATGAAATTAATTTTGATGACAAGAGTCAATAATAAGGGAATGAAATTATAGCTTATGTCAAGCATCGTGTGAGGGGGTGAAAGCTAATTGAGTGAGAGGTGATGTCTAACAAGATAAAAAGAAAGAATAAATTCAGCATGGTTTCCGGTGGTTTTCTTTCTGTTCTGTAAGGGTTACATGTGCGATCGAGAAGGGACACCGGCCCCTTAGAAACACAGCAGTACTAATGATATCATTTAATTGACTCAACAATCAATATGCATTTTTTTAATTGTTTCATTTATCATGGAAAGAAAATTATTTTATAAATTTAATATAAATATCATTTGAATCTACTAATTAAATAAACAATCATATGCAATTCAAATCATGCACAAATAATCATAAAACTAGCAATGTAACACCATCTCTTGAAAAAAAAAATTATGAGAAAAACGCTCATGCATGATATGGAAAGTACACTTGGTAAGCCAATAAAAATGACGTTTGCAAATCATCTTGTTTTCTAGAGATTGCAGGACTGCTCAATAGTTTTATGTAGCACCTGACGCGCTGCTGTAATAATAATAATAATAATAATAATAATAATAACAACAACAATAATAATAAGAAGGAGGAGGATGTTATAACTCTGACAAAATATTGTATATAATTTGCAAATTAGTAATTTCTATTATAGAAAATCATCATATAAATTTGACATAAATTTTCTGTCCAAAAAAACTTGCAAAAGTAACTTCTAAGAAGGACAAACTTGTAGCATAAATTCAAATCGATCAATCAATGAAAATTACAGGACTCAGATCGTATGTCATAGGATGAGATAATATGAACCACAGTTTTTAATCGGGGCTGATAACCATCATCCCCAAGATTCATCATCCTCATCATCCCCTAATATTTGGATTAATTGCATTCCAAAAAAGGAAAGAGGATGATGGGGATGATAACTACTTTTCATTTTCAGAATACTTTTCCCATCATCCCCTCTCTTCCTCTCTACCCTTCCCCTTCCCACTCTGTTTTCAGAAAAGTCCTCCCCCTTTTCCTTCCCTCTCTATTTGTTAGAGATATGTCCTAGAAGCCAATTTATTAGGCTGCTTCTATAGTTTATGTTATTGATGATTTCAGATCATTTGTTCTTTGATTTATTCGTTGACAGTTCATTCAGGTTGAGGATCTGAATTATAGATCACTGTTATTCATTTAGTAGTAAATGACAACGATAAATCTAAAAGTCCATAATCTTGATAATTAACAAAGAACATTAATTATCAATAAGATTAGTATGCAAGTTAAGTGATGATTAAGTTCTATAAATCATAGGTTAAGAGTAACCAACTTAATTGCATATGTACATGTTATAGAACATAGTACAGGACTAGACCCCACGAAATAAATATATGGATTGTGTTACGTGTCATTATTTATTTCGTTATGATTTTGGTTCTAAGTTTGAGATAATTATCTTTTCCACATGAGGATAGATTCTATAAATCATGTCTACCGCTGATTCCTGATAAAGGCTGCTATACGGACTTGATTTAAGAACTCTTGAATTGTGCGGGGAAAAGCTAATTATCAAGAAAATCGTATGTCCCTCATTAATTCAATTAGTGAGTGACGATATCTGTTTGGGCCCCTTGATGGAGATAGATTATTTGCTAGCAACTGATACAATTATCTCTAGATGAAGAAACGTATAATCTGCAAGAATGACACGTTCCTATCTTGGATTATACGATGATATCGTGTGACATAAGAATAAAAATAGAGAAACATAATTATTCTCTCATGCAGGATTGAAATATTGTAGCAGTACACTATTTGTGCGAATTGGGAATCATAACGTGTTGCTAGATACCGCTTATGATTATTGGAATTAAATAACGATTTAATTTCATGTCCAACATAGCATAAATCCTCAAAAGATCACACAAATAGAGTTTTGACCAAGACAGTGCTTTATTTATTTATTTATTCGCAACAGTGAAAATTGCGGATAATACGACGAATTGATTAATTAATTATGTACCGTTATAGAACGTACTAATTAATTGAGTCAAACGGGTCATAGAGAAATAAATAATAGCATAGGCTAATCCTAAAATAATTATTAAATAGTTAATAATTATTTTGGTTCAACTTAATTTAATATAAATAGTTATATTGAATTATTGGGCTAATTTGTATATAGCAAATTTATAGTCCAAACAAAGAGCAATTGGAAATGGATTTAATTATAAGAATTAGAGCCCATTTAAGAAGGAGCAAAAGACCCATAAAGCCCATAATAGGGCCGGCCATAGAGTGGTAGGTGGGAATGGCAATTGTGTAATTTCTAGCAAGTTGCACCTAGGGTTAGTTGGCTATAAAAGGACCCCTAGGGATCTTTTTTCTCTCTCCTCTCTTCCTAGCCGCCACTAAACCCTCCCCTCTCCTCTTGGCCGTGCGCCACCACCCTCCTCCTCCTCTCTTGCTCATGTGTTGAGCCATACACCCTCCATTAAAGTTCTATTTGGTGAATTAGAAGAGGGTGTCATCTTAGGATTAGCTTAGTTCTCATTAAATTTGCTAGCACAAAATCAATTAGAGAGCTTGGTTAATCTCTTGGTGGACTCGAGGCGATTTGGAGAAGAAGAAGAAGCACGCCACCGATTTCTAGGCCGAGGAATCGAGCCTCTTGGTTGCTACACCAAGAGAGGTAAAAATCCACCCCTTTCTCTTTGTGTTAATTGGCTTTTGTGCACGATCCGTTGTGTGTGATGTTTAATTGCTTAATTAAATTGTAATTAGCACTAAAAATTGAAAATTACACACTTCCTAACACTGTTTACAGAAAAGTTAGTAACATTAACCAAAACATTTAGTTTTTTTTTTCAGAACAGTTAGTTATTTTTTCAGAACAATTAGTAAAATTAACCAGAACAATTAGTTATTTTTTCAAAACAGTTCGTAATATTAACCAGAACAATTAGTAATATTAACCAGAACAGTTAGTAAAATTTTAGTAACTGTTTTAGTTAATATTTTTTTTTTCCAGAATAGTTAGTTATTTTTCCAAAACAATTAGTAAGATTAACTAGAATATGTAGTTATTTTTTCCAAAACAGTTAGCGATTTTTTTTAGAACATTTAGTAACATTAATCACAACAGTTAATTATTTTTCCCGAACTTTTCTACAGCGGGACTTCTTTCAAAGAAAAACGCAAGTTTATTACCCAAAACTACAGTGAAATTAAACTCAGGTTCATGAAAAGAAAAAAGTTGCTTGCGGCAACATGATTGCATTTTGAACACTGGGCGGGCATTCATTATCTATGGACTAGTGATCGATTTGGTCAGGCAACGTAGAAGTCAAATCAATGAGAGAGGGTCAAGTAATTGGATTAATTCTATTTTTTTTTTAAAAAAAGAGGGGATGAGGATGAAGAGGATGATTCTATTATGACTTTCTTATTAATGAAGACATGTTAGATAATTAATGAAGATTTGGAAATGATGAGGATGATAGAATCTATGGGATGATGAAAAGCAATTCCGATTTTTAATTAATACTATAGATTAGGCATGAACTACCTTAGATTTTCAAATATATTAAATTAAATTAAATTCTTTAATTAAATAATAATTTGTACGACTATTTTTAATATATTTAACAAAAAAATATAATTTTTATTATAAAAAAATGATCACGGATTTTAATTAATACTTTAATAGTATAGGTTAGACATGAACTACCTTAGATTTCTAAATATATTTAATTTTTAAATTAAATAATGATTGGTACGACTATTTTTTAATATATTTAACAAAAAGCGAAAATTATTTTTAATTGTAGAAATTACAAAAAATAAACTATTTTTAACTCCAAAAAAAAAAAGCCAATGCGGCAATAGCAGCCACACAAATCAATATATACTATAGATGTTTGGATTCAAACCAGAATGTACAGGCCGGTCAACCGATTCGACCTTGAACCAGCCGACCTTCCGATCAAAATCGACCCAAAATATCGGCAGATTCTCATCCAATAAAAACCGGCAAGTCTGGTTCTGTTAAGGTTGAACCGTTGAGCCAGACCATCCGATTCAACTATATTTTATTTTTTTAAGCGGTGCTGCTGTGTGGACTTTTTCGTCGTTCTCTCAAAGGATGGAATGGGTTCCCTCGAGAAAAGGAAAATGCCTTAGATGCACCCCCCCCCCCTTAATGTTCGATCTCTGTTTGGGACTCTCTTGACAACAAGAGAACCAAAACAAGAGTCGCTTCTTAAAAGGGTTTATTAATTTTGTGGGTCTTTTCTTTCCAATAGGCGCAAGCCCCTATTGTTAATTACCTCGTGATCGCTCACGAGAACCTCTGATTAAGGGATCTAAAGAATTATATGCAATAGGCTAGGAAAATCTTCTCTAAAATGATTTCGTGTTTATGCTAGGGCTTATTTCTTTTGGCTTGAGTGGACTTAATTGATGGTACCAGACTTAGCGGACGAAAGCCAATTGAGGACTATTTGATCATTCAATTGATGGTACCGGACTTTATGGACGGGACCCAATTGACAATTGACTAAGGTTGGTTTAGGTTTGTTGGTTCTATTTGAATCGGATTTGATTTGGGATTTTTGCGTATGGAAGCTTGATCTCGGTTTGGAATGAGGGTTTTCGTTTAGGGAGAGGGTTTCTTTGTTTGGGATAGTTTTGGTAAGCTCTCGGGGCAACGGCTGGCCTTCTTGTGAGAGTGGAATGGAATTTTACAACTTTCGGGACCTCTTGGGCAGTCTTCTTGTGAAAGTTGGTTCTTTTACAACCCTAGGGACCTTCTTGATCGGTCTTCTTAATAAGAGTTGGTTCTTTAACGACCCTAGGGACCATCTTAGTCGGTCTTCTTAATAAGAGTCGGTTCTCGGGACCTCTTGGGCGGTCTTCTTGTGAGAACAAGGAGTTTTACAACCTTCGGGGCCTCTTGGGCGGCCTTCTTGTGAAAGTTGGTTCTTTAACGACCCTGGAGACCCCTTGGGCGGTCTTCTTAATAAGAGTCGGTTCTCGGGACCTCTTGGGCGGTCTTCTTGTGAGAACAAGGAGTTTTACAACCTTCAAGGCCTCTTGGGCGGCCTTCTTGTGAAAGTTGGTTCTTTAACGACCCTGGGGACCTCTTGGGCGGTCTTCTTAATAAGAGTCGGTTCTCGGGACCTCTTGGGCGGTCTTTTTGTGAGAATAAGGAGTTTTACAACCTTCGGGGCCTCTTGGGCGGCCTTCTTGTGAAAGTTGGTTCTTTAACGACCCTGGGGACCTCTTGAGCGGTCTTCTTAATAAGAGCCGGTTCTCGGGCCATTTGGCGGCTTCTTGTGAGAACAGGCTAAAGTTTCAGTTTCGGTTTTAGTTTCATGAGTTTGACTTTGGTTTGAGTTTCATGTTTTCCGGCATTTGACTTTTGGTTTTGTGTTTCGGGTCTTTTAACTTTTCGGATTTGGATTTCAGGGTTTCAGGCTTTTTGGATTTGGATTTCAAGGTTTCTAGCTTCTTGAATTTGAATTTCAAGGGTTTTGGCTTTTGGTTTTGGATTTCAAGGTTTCTAGCTTCTTGGATTTGAATTCAAGGGTTTTGGCTTTTGGTTTTGGTGTTTTTAGTTTCTGGATTTGAGTTTCAGAATTTTGGGTTTTAGGTTGAAATTTCTGGTTTTTGGCTTTTGGATTTAAGATTCAAGGATTTTTGACTTTTGGTTTTGGAGTTCCTAATTTCGAGTTTTAGAGGTTTTGACTTTTAGGTTTTAGATGTTTCTAACTTTCGGGTTTGGATTTCTAGGTTAGCTCTGTATGCATAGTTTCAGCACAAGGCAAGCACAGGGATTGGATATTGGTACGGCACAAGAATAGGTTTTGGTACCAGTATAGGAATTAAACTTCATGTCAGGTAACAGTAGACGATATTGATATGCAGAGGTATTCAGTATATGGTGTTGAAGCCCTGGAGTTGGTTTTATACGCATGGTTCTAACACAAGGTTGGCACAGGAGTTCGGTACTGGTACGGTGTAGGGAGATAAGATGAAGGTATTGATGCAGATATTGAGGAGTGAACTTAGGTGTCAAAAGATATGTCAAGTGTTAGTCTCGGTAGCATTGGCTTAGGAAGTATTTGGAGAAGGTTTTGGGTATCATTGATAGGCCGGTACAATGAGGATAAAGTTTGATGCTGTACCGATGTGGGACCCATATCCAAGCTCATTGTCACTTTGGCTTTAGCTCAGGTTTCAGCTTCTTCATAGGCTGGATGCATGGTGCGGCACAGGGAATAGGTACAACACTTGATTAAGGTGAATATTGGGTACCAGGAAAGAGAGTTACCGCACAGGTACGACATTTGAGGCATACAAGTAAGGGTTCAGTGTAAATTTTTGAATGGAGTTTCAACACTGGTACAGGGAAAGGCCGGTAAAGGAATGTGAGCTTGGGTTTGGGTATGGGGACTGAAATAACTCTTGACTTTGCATCTCATTGAGTTTGTACATTTTTCTATACGTGCAATTGTACAACATTACTGTTCAATTATCAATTTGAGACTTTGATATTCCGGTATATCATATTTGAGAATGGACAATTATTGCAAGCACCTAAGATCATGCAGTACTTGGGCTTGACACTCTTTACATATCAATATAACACTGGCATATATGGATAAATATCAAATATCAGCACATACATGTTTATATCATCTCTAAATTACAGAACTTATGTCTAACTTTGCATATGCAACTTAGGAAAGGAAGAGTAAAATTCTGAATCATCTTAAAGCATTTACAAATTCATGTTTTGTCAACTTTCTATTACACAAATCCTATTATTACATGCAACCAAGTCAGAATCTTCAAATCTTTTGTAAGTACCTGTTGTAAAAGAGAGAAAATGAATTAATAAAATAATAAAGAAATTGGAAACTTGGTTTATAGTGCTAGTTCACTGAAACTTAATATTGACTTACTATACATAGGCTATATACTTACTGCCTTATTTTTTATGAAACGCACATGAGAAATGATGCTTTACAAGTCAATATTCTCTTGGCACAAGCTATGGTTATAACCATTCAACTCAATTGCTTTAGAAATGTAACAGCATATCGCATCTCATAGAATTTCATATATTTTTTTTTACGGTAAAAATCATCTATACCTCTCATTTTATATACAATGCGCTTACATTTACACACATCAATCGGACAGAACTGAAAGCTCCTCTAATATTTATATAGGAGGTCACACAAATGAATGGGGATATACTATATTACTTAAACAGCAATGTCATCCAATTATGTTCTTAATAAGATCAACGGATGAGCTAGAATAAATTTTCTCAGGGGTTTCCAGAAATACCCCTGTCACTTACTTTTATTCACTATTTCCGAGAGAGCCAGGTCTTTGAGACACAGAAAAGGGAGTTCATGAGATTATACGTGCAGTAAACAAACTATCTACAGTTCTCTCTATGACATTATTCATTTTAACCCAGGAATTTTATTATTTCTTACCAAAAGACAGATTCAGCTTGATTTCCCTAGGTCTATTGTAACTTGTCTAACTCATGCTGCTCTTAAACAAATCAAACTCAGTTATTTAAATACTATTTGAAGTTCAGTTAAGGAAAAGGTTTAAAACATTTGACACAAGTACATTGTGCTCTGGCTTATCTAGGTTCTTAACACAAGGCACCTTATATTAATTGAGGATTGTAAACGGTGAATAAGCAAGTCATATTCTAGAGTATTGACTATTTGACTTGTATACGTCAAACATTAGGAGACAAGGGGACAGTATAAAGTTCATTCTGAAGCTAACAACAATAAAGAAAATCAATGCAACTTAGTCCCATACATGTCAAGAAATTGCAAATTTGGTGGATATTTGACCTGGCACAATTTGGACAGCATAACGGCTTGTTTTTAAGTGCTTTTAGCAAGCTAAGTAGCATGCTAATATCCAACAAATAGTGAGAACTGGGTTCTCCTGTTGGATTGTCAAAGAAGAGCTTAGTGAGAACTGGGTTCTCATGCTCCAGGGCATAACATTCATGCAAATTTATATATTAACTTTACACTCTTATATACTCAGTGCAATCAACAAGGAATGGAAGTCAATGTTGCTAACATCAAATTAAAATACAATATTTTAGAGAAAATATGTACTTAAAACTCATGCTACCTCCTGGAACCATTTTGGCAGCATGACTGCTTATTTTATGCAATCGAGATATAGCAAATAGCTATGTTTGGATCCAGTGAAGTGAGGGACTGGGTCCCTTACTGGATACATCAATGGAGACAAGCAGGAACTGGGTTCCTCTCTCCCAACGTAACCAGACACATGCAATTAGGTAATTTATACTGCATGTCATCCAATTATAAGCCCTCTTACATTTATCAATGGAAGATTGTGACTAAGGTTTCTTTCTGCAGCTTAAGTCTAGTGAATACAGTGAGCATTTGAATGGTGATTCATATACCAAACTTATCTGATGAAACAACAATCATATCACGGCAAGTGTATACAGTGTGACCTAGAATTTTTTTTGCCTAAATCTCACAATCAAGGTTAATCCTCACACATACTTATCAAGCTATATACAAGAGCTCAAATCACATCGCAACAAAGAACAAACTGAATGCAATTGACTTAATCGAATAATTCCAATGCAATCTGGTAAAACATAACTGTCAATTTATATCGTATCAGGATTGATCCTTGATCAAAATTATACTTTCACATGACCAATTAATATCAGGAAATCACAGATTGCAAGAACGATAAGCAATAGAGAAGTTTTGGCATGATCTAATGAGGTGTAATAACCAAACTGACTTGTACCAGGTTCCGCAACAATCATAATCGAACATTAGAGCAACCAATCAACGTTTAATGATAAAAAAAATGTAGGAAAGATGAAACCATCATGTCAGACCAAGAATTACCAAATTCAATCGCAGCTAATTACAATCAAGATCGTTATTACCTTTTATTCCAACCAGAATCGCTTCACAAAATCCCCTTTCTCTCGAATTTGCACCAAGACAGTGTTTAATCCCTTCTCTCTCTCTCTCTCTCTAATCCTAAATTTACAGTGAATCTCTCTATTTCTCACTCAGTTACGGCCGTCGATCGCCTGAGATCCGTCGCGATTGGCTTCAGCTTCGACTTTCGTCTTCAATTTCGCCTCTCGAAGCTTCTCTCCAACTCTCCCCTCTTACTGCTTGAGAAAGGTTTGGACTTTTCCCTTCTCCCAGTTTATGGTAGACCAGTGGAATTTTGCTTCTTTCTTTTACACAATTCATGAAGCACGGATCCACGCAAAACGCTCCACAGAGAGGGATTTCAAACCCAGCGATAATCCTCCTCTCCATTTTTTTCTTTGGACTGGCCTTCTCCATTTCTTCGTTTAAACTGGATTTTCTGATTTTGCTGATCCAAAATAAATTATTTGGACCTCTTTCTGATGTCTTTTTCACCTCAAATTTTATGTGGCATCTCACAAAATTATGGGGAACCCAGTGGTATCATTTATTTTTCAAAATCACCCTCCTATTTATTTTATTTATTTTGTGGACTTCTAGGGGGTTTTAATGCAAAATTGGGGGTTTCAGTTGATGGTTTTGGGGTTTTGATGATTCCATAACTTCCTATAAATCTCAGGGAATTTTTGGATATTTTTGGGGTTTGTTTGGTATTTTTCATGGTTGGTCGAAGATTTATCTGATTTATTGGATATTTATGGAATTATTAAAATCTATCAATTGGCATCAGAATTTAGGGTCAAACGGCTGCTTCGTGCGTCAAAATTTCAAAATTACAAAACACGCTAAAATTTTATAAATGATTGAAATGCCATCTTAGGCTTTGAAGCGTGCATCCCCTCTTAAATGGCATTTGCTATGATACAGTCCCTTGTCTGACCATCTTTGGAGCGTGCATCCCCTCTTAAGGATTTATTTAGTAACCCAAATTGCGCATATGATCTTCCACATAATTTTAGTGGCTATGTATAAACCCTTTCCAATTGCACAAATGATCTTCCACACAAAATTCATATGGTCAACGCTAGTGAAATCGATAAATGCATATTCATATATATATATGAAACGGTTGTGATTTCATTGCTATCATATTTTATTTTAGAAAATGAAATAAATAATTACCAATAATTTTCAAGAGCAATCAACTTAGATCAATTATGTTTAAGTTATTTTCTGATTAGTTGATATTCTCTGGTGTCTCATTGTAACACCCAAAAGTTACATACAAAAAATATATTCAATTACCAAGTATGTAGCTTTTTATAAAATATTCTCTTTAGTAAAAAAGTTTAGACTTCTTTTTTACGGATCGATGATTTCATTCAAATAAATCTAGAGATACTTATAACATGAATTAAATAAAGCATTCATGATTGGTCATGCAAAAGATCTCCCTTCTCTCCCTCCCTTCACGTGCAACTCCTACCTTCATACCCATTTTAGTTGAAATTTATAAAATATCTCTTACAAATTTCAGGAGCACAGACATTATCACACGCAAAATGTATGCTTGAGATTATAGAAAAAAAATGATTTCAGCAATAAACAAAAAATTTAAACGAGAACTTTGTAAAAAATGATTGTAAGATATATATATATATATATATATATATATATATATATATATATATATATATATATAGATGGCAATGCCATAGATGTGTTTTTTGAGGCATTTTTTTAAGATTCGAAATTCAATCGGTCAATCCAAACCGTTCAAATTGATCAGCATATTGAAATACCATTGGAGACCAAATTTTACATTTTTTTTGAATTTTTTTGGTATTTATTTTGATAGGTTCAAATTGGAGGGTCTGAAATACTCCAATTATAACGTTTTTAAAAAAATCATAATAAATAGCAAAAAAATTCGAAAAAAATATAAAATTTGGTGAATGGTTCAAATTGAGCATTTAAATTTTGGATCTCGAATTAAAAACGACTCTATGGCACAGGACCTTCTATATATACATATGGATGCTTTAAAAAGTATAGAGAATCTATACTTCTGTGTTTAGAACTGTTAGATCGAGTTTAGTTTCGTGCTGAGATATAATTAATCTGAAATGCTTAACTTTTAAGTCGCTAAGGTATTTGGATTCTCTGTTAATTTTATTTTTCTGTCTAGTGCGAGAAATAAAAAAATTCAGTTTAAAGAACTACGTCTGCATAATCCGTGCAAACCCTAGTTTTGGTAGCAAAAATGAAATAAATATAACTGAAAAAAATGAGATCAATAGTCCGTTATTTCATAATACGTTATCTCTACATAATTCAGTTTAATTAACATATTATGAATAGGTCTGCATTATTAGGTCTAGTTTAAAGAATTTTTCAATTTGACCTCATTTTTCTTGTTAAATGAGATCAATTTCGATCATATATATGGTAAAACCTATATATTCTTAAGCTTTAAGTAACTTTGTTACCTTATATGTATAATTATATTATTTTAAAGTATTATACAAGTACCATCTATATTTACAGAAAATTATTTTTTTGTTACAGAATATACTTTAAATTCATTATTATTTATATAAGTTCATTACCTTAATGTTTGATATTAATATTATTCTTACATTAGAATCGTATATTTAACTTATCTATAGCGAATTCCTAAAATATTACTTGTTGCACGGGATGTGTTCCATACAGCTGGAGTATATATGTTATCAATTTTAATCTTCAAACACCAATCTGAACAGTTCAACTTTTTCTTTGTAATGAAATTTTATTGGAAGCTAAATTTTACATATTTTCAAAATTTATTATTTATATATTTTTAAAAATTCGTAAAACACTAGTATTTTGTCAAATTAAATGCATACTTTGGCTTCCAACAAGATTTTTAATATATATATTGCAGGTTACAACGAGCGATTCTAATATGTCTTTGATGGACAAATTAAGTTTGATAACAAGAGTCAATAAGAGAATGAAATTATAGCTTGTGCGAAGCATCCGATGAGAGGTGATAGCTAATTGAGTGAGGGTTGATGTCTAACAAGATAAAATTTTGCACAAAAGGACACTGTAAAAAGAGATGATCAACACTTTTTGCATTATTGCAGAAATGACATTTGTTAGGTCCTATCCAACCTCTCTTTGCCAAGTTATCCTGTGTCAGAATTTTATTATGCAAAACCATAAAAAAAAAACAGTTTAATTTTGAGTGGAACTTTCAGTGGCCAAATCGAATGACTAATAGGAAGCTTAACTCCACCAAAGTTAAGAAAGTCATAAACAGATTTAACAGTATAAATACCCCTACTTCCCCCAAACATCAAATAATGTAGCAGAATGCTTTTTAGTTTTCCTAAAAGCCAAAGGAAACTCTTGAGCATGTTTAACACCATGCCAAGAATCATTCCAAAAGCTAATAAACTTTCCATCTCCTACTATATTATCTAGACCTATTCTAATAATGGGAAATATGGCATAAATGTCTTTCCAAAAAATGGAAGCTGCACTTGGACATTTTCCTTTGTACTTAAGAAGGCAAACCTCTAACCAAAGGTTGTGCTGTTCTTTGTAAAAGAACTTCCAAGCCCACTCAATTAGCTATCACCCCTCTTTTTATCTTGTTAGACATCATCCCTCACTCAATTAACTATCACCCCTCATCAGATGCTTCACACAAGCTATAATTTCATTCCCTTATTGACTCTTGTTATCAAACTTAATTTGTCCATCAAAGACATATTAAAATCGCTCGCTGTAACCTGTAATATATATATTAAAAATCTTGTTGGAAGCCAAAGTGTGCATTTATTAAAAAAATACTAGTGTTTTACGAATTTTAAAAAATAGAGAAATAATAAATTTTGAAAATATGTAAAATTTAGCTTCCAATAAAATTTCATTACAAAGAAAAAGTTGAACTGTTCAGATTGGTGTTTGAAGATTAAAATTGATAACATATATATACGACAGCTGTATGGAACACATCCCTTGCAACAAGTAATATTTTAGGAATTCGCTATAGATAAGTTAAATATATGATTCTAATGTAAGAATAATATTAATATCAAACATTAAGGTAATGAACTTATATAAATAATAATGAATTTAAAGTATATTTTGTAAAAAAAAAATAATGTTCTGTAAATATAGATGGTACTTGTATAATACTTTAAAATAATATAATTATACATATAAGGCAACAAAGTTACTTAAAGCTTAAGAGTATGTTGGTTTTACCATATATATGACCGAAATTGATCTCATTTAACAAAAAAATGAGATTAAATTGAAAAATTCTTTAAACTGGACCTAATAATGCAGACCTATTCATAATCTGTTAATTAAAATTAATTGTGTTGAGAGAACGTATTATGAAATAACGGACTGTTGATCTCATTATTTCAGTTAGCGACTTAAAAGTTAAACAACTCAGATTAATTATATCTCAGCACGAAACTAAACTCGATCTAACAATTCTAAACACAGAAGTATAGATGCTCTATACTTTTTAAAGCATCCATCCATCCATACATACATACATACATATATATATATATATATATATATATATATATATATATATATATATATATATATATATATATATATATATATATATATATATATATCTTACAATCATTTTTTACAAAGTTCTCGTTTAAATTTTTTGTTTATTGCTGAAATCATTTTTTTTCTATAATCTCAAGCATACATTTTGCGTGTGATGATGTCTGTGCTCCAAAAATTTGTAAGAGATATTTTATAAATTTCAACTAAAATGGGTATCAAGGAAGGAGTTGCACGTGAAGGGAGATCTTTTGCATGACCAATCATGAATGCTTTATTTAATTCTTGTTATAAGTATCTCTAGATTTATTTGAATGAAATCATCGATCCGTAAAAAAGAAGTCTAAATTTTTTACTAAAGAGAATATTTTATAAAGAGCTACATATTTGGTAATTGAATTTATTTTTTGTATGTAACTTTTGGGTGTTACAATGAGACACCGGAGAATATCAACTAATCAGAAAATAACTTAAACATAATTGATCTAAGTTGATTGTTCTTGAAAATTATTGGTAATTATTTATTTCATTTTCCAAAATAAAATATGATAGCAATGCAATCACAACCGTTTCATACATGTATATGCATATGCATTTATCAATTTCAAGACCCTTCCTTACTATTGATTGAAAGACATCGATCTGAGTAACAGAATAAAAATCAAGACCAAAAGGTTTAGACTTTAGATACATAAACTGTGTTTAAACTATCAAAATACGGGTTTTTGTTTTTGCAAAACAGAAAAAAAAATTATGACGCAAAATAGTTTAATCTCGTACGAATCCTTTTAAACAATGCAATATAACAGATCGATAAATTAAACAAGAAATATATCAATTATTTGAGAACCTATAGCTAGGCAGTTGAAAAAATCGCCTATGAGTTCATTTAGGGTGTGTTTGGATACCACCACGAACAAGCTGTTCGTGAACAGCCCTAGTTCGCGCGAACCAAACACATCACGAACTAGGCTGTTCACGAACATCTTCCCTTGTCCCTAATCCCACAATTTTCAAGAACTAGGCATGAACTAGGCGCGAACTAGATGTTGTTCGTGGCTCCCTTGTTCATCCCTAGTTCATGCGCGAACCAAACACACCCTTACAAAGAAAAAAAAACAATGTAAAATGAAATGCAAAAATGAAAATCGACGAATTATACTCCTTTTTTCAAAAATCGAAGCCTTGTTTCATTGTTTGGCTAATAAGAAAAACTTGGCGACAATCTAACTAGAAATTGAAGAAAATAATTTAATAGAAGTGGGAAGAGGTGGTAGAAGAACTATCAACCAACCTATGCTTTGCGCGGAGGCAGGAAGATAAATGGGTAAGAGTTTTCAACCTTGCGTCGAGGTGGTCTTTAAATAATAGGGGAATTAGGGTTTAGGTCCTAGAAAACTTAGCCGATCTTGGCCCTTGATGTTAATCGTGTGGTGTACATCATATGATATTGCTTTGGATGCCATTGCATAGCGTGGTACGTACGGCTGAGAATTCATGGCGTATTACAGAAGACGTCCCTGATCGATATGCTGGAAAAATCGCAACCTTCCATGCATCCTAATCGAACGATATATAGGTGGACTTGATATTGGATTCCAGCTTCTTGGGAGAAAAACGGAGGCCTCCAGTGCCACGTACCAGATGTTTAGAAGGTTCTGGCGCGCCTGGCAAGGAGTGTTATGTTGTTTCTTTGTGTGTTTTTTTTTTACCGGCTTGCCATGGTGAATACTTCGTTTCTCATTTTACTTGAGAGAGAGAGAGAAGGAGACGATGGGTTGGTGGGACCCAATTGAACTGGGGGTGAGTAAAATAGTAAAATATAAAACGGAACTCGTAAACTTCTCCTCAGTTTTTGGTTATATGTTCCACATGCGATCGAGTGGACAAAGTAAAATTAATGGGTATTTGACAACTTCTCCTCCTAGTATTATTTTAGTTACAGGTGTTATTTAATGGAAAGTGTTTTATCAAATATAAAATATTATTTCGAAGATTTATGTTAAGAATGTACTTTCAGATATGAGATACAAGCAGGGACGGAGTTAAAATAATGGCAAGCGTGGGCAAAGTGCCCTTGCTAGTTATCAGCTTTAAGACGAGGTAAAACACAACCTGTTGGTATGCAAAGTGAACATGATCACCGACCCAAAACAAACAATTTATATGCTTCAAACCCGACGAGATTTAATACAAATCTGATCTTAGGCCTTACCTAACTTGAAGATCTTGCTTGCCATAGTCGATATGACTTTTAATCTAGATATTGATGCGCTGAACATGACACAATATATGATACTTATAAATTTATAATGTAATATATTATACACACCATTTTATTGTCTATTTTATCAAGAAAAAAACGTTGCACTGTTGAATCAATTCTAAACTGTTAAACTGACATTTTAAAATCTTGATGTAACCTCAAAATCGTTTAATCATATTTATAACTAGATTTCATCTAGGACAAATATCAAATGACCCTAAAAAAATTTAAAAGTAATAATTTATTCTCGTTAATTGAAAAGGTGATAATTCATACAACGTAAAGTATTATTCAATACAAACCAATCCGACCCGACATGTTAAACTCACCCGACCCAAACCAAATGCTCGAATGACCCTAGATCGAAGGAATCGTATCTCGCCGACCTGGTCTGCCGAGCGTTGGATCTAATCCAACGGGGCGCCTAGAGTCGAAAAAACTAGCACCTGCCCGACTGACTGCCCGACGACTGCCAGCTCATCTCCTCCCCTCGTCTTCGACGGCTTCGTCTCTAAAACCGAGTTATTGGTTTTTTCTTAACAAACAAAAATGGTTTCCAGAGACAGGGACAAAAATTATCAACTTTCAATATCAATCGATCTGCTTAATCTACACTAATTGTCTGTTCTTATACAGGTTTTTGTCCCGTACCCGAATCATTTCCCGAAAAACCCTACTTAGCTCTCTTTGTCTGTTCTTCCCTTCCTCCGTACTGAGAAAAGAGAAGAGGAAAAATGAAGCTAGATGTTAACGCTTTGCGCTACCTCTCTAAAGACGATTTCAGAGTTCTCACAGCTGTCGAGATGGGCATGCGCAATGTATATTTTTCTTTATTTTATTTAGCCTAGTCTAGTTCGCTGTTAGGATAACTAAAGGTTAAATCTATGTATAATTGACATTGAAACATGTTGATTAACTATTTTTATGCAGCATAACCTTATGCAGTTACAGAATATGATTGCTTGTTAGTTATTACTTCTGCTGGTTTTTCATTGTTTAATTGCATAATTGATATTATTGAGTTAGTTAAGGCTACAATATTTCATTAGTATCTGATGCATCCGATGCTAATTTCTCTTAGATTATAAATTTTGTTTTTAGTTTTTGCAATTGTCTTATTCAGTAAAGGTAGGTTTTCATATTGTTTTGGTTTTCTACATTTTCAGCATGAAATTGTCCCAGCAGAGCTCGTGGATAGAATCGCTGGCTTAAAGTAAGTATTTGTAAATTAGATCCTCTTTATTACTAGTTAAGCTTTTTCTGGAGAATTTCGTTCCTTTTGTTGTGCACAGAAGAATTGATTATATTTATTATTTTTTTGGTCTTTGCAGGCATGGTGGAACATATAAGGTTCTGAAAAATTTGCTAAAGCATAAGCTTGTGCACCATGATTCTTCCAAATGTGAGTAATACCAACCAGATAAATGCATCTGTTATTATATTTTGACACTATTCGGCATCCTTAATTGTTTTTATTTTTGAATTTTCTGTAGATGATGGTTTTCGGCTGACATATCTGGGATATGATTTCCTTGCAATTAAAACCTTAGTAAACCGTGGTGTGTTTTCTGCTGTCAGCCGTCAGATTGGTGTTGGAAAGGAGTCAGGTATACAACCACATTGTCTTTACACTTCAACAACCTGGTTTTCTGCAAAATGTCTTTTTCTTGTTTAGGCATTATCTACCTTCTTAAAAATAATAGGATTGGGCAAACTGCAAATGAAATCCAATTGATACATTATATATAATATGCAAAAGCATGTTATGGTGTTCTCATCTGGTATACTTTCAATGTGGGTAAACTCCAAACCAGTAATCAATTAGACAATATTATTTTTGCTTTCCTTATACAATACTGCAATAATTGTGCACGACATAGACACGTAGTTCATTCCAACAAAAGGCGGGAGCCATACTGATATCTTTGTACCATTTTTTTCTTATTTTTTTTTTCCTGTTTGGTGTAAAACAAAGACATATTTGAGGTGGCAACTGAAGATGGCACAGTTTTGGTGATGAAGCTACATAGATTAGGTAGGGTATCTTTCAGAGCTGTGAAGTCGAAGCGTGACTATCTAAGTCATAGGAGTAGTTACAATTGGTTGTATCTGTCCCGGCTTGCTGCTTTGAAGGAATTTGCTTTTATGAAGGTTTGCCTTTTTTTTATTTTCTGATTTGTTACAGTGTGATACAGATGCCCCTGTAATTAAGTGCAATTGTAATTTGAACTAAAGCCTTGGTCTAACCGAAGTTGCCTCAATTAAGGCTATGCATGTCAATTTTAAGGTTGTGTCCGTGCGAAATATTTTACTGTCAATCGTGCAACACCTTAATGGTGTAATTATAAACAACTAACGGAAGCAACATAAGTACAATATACAACTGGGCACTAAGCATAGCAAAAGACTTGTTTCCCATAAAGACTTAACTTAGGCTCCGTTTGGATGGGTACAGGAATACGAAAATAACTCCTTCCTACTCCAATCCAAACAAACGGAGCTAATATTACAAGTAACGATTTCGACCCGACCTATATACTATAAGGAAGACATTCATGTACAACGTGCACGCACGTCAAAATTTCAAAATTTAAGTCTCGGTTACACAAGTGAAACCATACGAAAAATTCTATTATTGCTTTTGACAAAATGCTTCTGCATTCCCCAGTCCTCTATTTATCAATAAAAAGAAAATCTTATCAACAAATTATCATTGGCATTTATTATCAATGAATCCACCAATTACAGAGCACATCTATTAATTGTGGCATATGTTATGACTTTGGTCTCGTGCTCCTTAGAAACCTTGCTATGCAGCAAATCATTGCCTCCTCAAAGTGACATTTCTTGAACTTCCATACGCCACAATTAAGGTCTCATGACCATAAAAAATCAAGGTATTCACTTTTTGGTAACTCCTTTAATTTCCCATGCCATGGAGCAATTGTTTAGCCCATTCAATTTCGCCATTCTTGCACAGATAATTCATTAGAGTGGTGTATGTCACGACATCAGGCTTTGACCTTCAAAAATCATGCTAGAAATTATGCTATACAACAATTCCTTTGCCTTTGCAGTTTCACCATTCTTGCAAAGATTAACTATAAGATTGCTGCAAGTCATGACATCAGGCACATTAGGTTCGTACCATTCAGGAATCATGCTATGCACCAATTCTTTTACCTTTTCAATTTCACCATTCTTGCAAAGACCATCTATTAGAATGTTGCAAGTCACAACATCGGGCATGTGCCCTTCAGATTTCATGCTATGCACCAGTACAATTGCTTTTTCAATGTCACCATGCTTGCACTGACCATCTATAAGAATGTTGTAAGTCACGACATCGGGCTTGTGGCCTTCAGATTTCATGCTATGCAGCAGTAGCATTGCCCTTTCAATGTCACCATGCTTGCACTGACCATCTATAAGAATGCTGTAAGTCACGACATTAGGCTCGTGCCCTTCAGATTTCATGCTATGCAGCAGTTCCATTGCCCTTTCAATTTCACCATGCTTGCACAGACCATTGATAAGAATGCTGTAAGTCACGACATTAGGCTCGTGCCCTTCAGATTTCATGCTATGCAGCAATTCCATTGCCCTTTCAATTTCACCATGCTTGCACTGACCATCTATAAGACTGTTGTAAGTCACGACATTAGGCTCGTGCCCTTCAGATTTCATGCTATGCAGCACTTCCATTGCCCTTTCAATTTCACCATGCTTGCACTGACCATCTATAAGAATGCTGTAAGTCACGACATTAGGCTCGTGCCCTTCAGATTTCATGCTATGCAGCAGTTCCATTGCCCTTTCAATTTCACCATGCTTGCACAGACCATTGATAAGAATGCTGTAAGTCACGACATTAGGCTCGTGCCCTTCAGATTTCATGTTATGCAGCAATTCCATTGCCCTTTCAATTTCACCATGCTTGCACTGACCATCTATAAGACTGTTGTAAGTCACGACATCGGGCTTGTGGCCTTCAGATTTCATGCTATGCAGCAGTTCCATTGCCCTTTCAATTTCACCATGCTTGCACTGACCATTGATAAGAATGCTGTAAGTCACGACATTAGGCTCGTGCCCTTCAGATTTCATGCTATGCAGCAATTCCATTGCCCTTTCAATTTCACCATGCTTGCACTGACCATCTATAAGACTGTTGTAAGTCACGACATTAGGCTCGTGCCCTTCAGATTTCATGCTATGCAACAGTTCCATTGCCCTTTCAATTTCACCATGCTTGCACTGACCATCTATAAGACTGTTGTAAGTCACGACATTAGGCTCGTGCCCTTCAGATTTCATGCTATGCAGCACTTCCATTGCCCTTTCAATTTCACCATGCTTGCACAGACCATTGATAAGAATGCTGTAAGTCACGACATTAGGCTCGTGCCCTTCAGATTTCATGCTATGCAGCAGTTCCATTGCCCTTTCAATTTCACCTTGCTTGCACAGACCATTGATAAGAATGCTGTAAGTCACGACATTAGGCCCGTGCCCTTCAGATTTCATGCTATGCAGCACTTCCATTGCCCTTTCAATTTCACCATGCTTGCACTGACCATCTAAAAGAATGCTGTAAGTCACGACATTAGGCTCGTGCCCTTCAGATTTCATGCTATGCAGCAGTTCCATTGCCCTTTCAATTTCACCATGCTTGCACAGACCATTGATAAGAATGTTGTAAGTCACGACATTAGGCTCGTGCCCTTCAGATTTCATGCTATGCAGCAATTCCATTGCCCTTTCAATTTCACCATGCTTGCACTGACCATCTATAAGACTGTTGTAAGTCACGACATTAGGCTCGTGCCCTTCAGATTTCATGCTATGCAGCAGTTCCATTGCCCTTTCAATTTCACCATGCTTGCACTGACCATCTATAAGAATGTTGTAAGTCACGACATTAGGCTCGTGCCCTTCAGATTTCATGCTATGCAGCAATTCCATTGCCCTTTCAATTTCACCATGCTTGCACTGACCATCTATAAGAATGCTGTAAGTCACGACATTAGGCTCGTGCCCTTCAGATTTCATGCTATGCAGCAGTTCCATTGCCCTTTCAATTTCACCATGCTTGCACAGACCATTGATAAGAATGGTGTAAGTCACGACATCGGGCTTGTGGCCTTCAGATTTCATGCTATGCAGCAGTAGCATTGCCCTTTCAATGTCACCATGCTTGCACTGAGCATCTATAAGAATGCTGTAAGTCACGACATCGGGCTTGTGCTCTTCAGATTTCATGCTATGCAGCAGTACCATTGCCCTTTCAATGTCACCATGCTTGCACTGACCATCTATAAGAATGTTGTAAGTCACGACATTAGGCTCGTTCCCTTCAGATTTCATGCTATGCAGCAGTTCCATTGCCCTTTCAATTCCACCATGCTTGCACAGACCATTGATAAGAGTACTATAAGTTACAACATCAGGTTCTTGACCTACATGAACCATGGTCAGTAGCAATTTCTCTGCCCTGTCTAGTGCACCAGCCTTGCAGAGACCGTTAATTAATGAGTTGTATGTCACAATATTAGGTATAACCCCCATTGAATACATCTGTCGATACAAACCAAATGCCTTAGTGAGATCACTCTCCTTACAGAGTCTATCAATTATAGTATTATATGTAATCACGTTGGGTTCACACTCACCACCAATTTTAACCATTTTAAAAAACAGCTGAAGGGCTAAGTCAGTGTTACCGTAAGATAAAAGTCCATTGATAAGAGTGTTATATGAGAAAACATCGGGCACTGCTCCCAGCTTAGGCATTTTGCGAAGCAACATGACTGCTGCGTCCTTAATCCTATCCCCAGAACAGAGGCACTTAAGTACTGGTCTGAAGATTATTGCATCAATTCTGTGTCCCTCTTTTAGAAGCCGCCCAAGAAAAATAAAAGCTAGGTTGAGCCGATCCATCTGGGCACAGATATTAATCATGTACCTATAGGTATATTTATCTGGACTAATTCCTAGGGTTTCCGTTAAATGATTGTAGAGGGTAAAGATGGTTGGGTAATGTGTTAAGGTTTTGGCACGTACCATGGGGGACACGAGCTGATTGAACTCACGAATGGATGTTAGAGTGTTCGGAGAAGCCAAATAATCATGCAACTGGTTAATTGCCTCTTGAGTAGAAATGGGATCTGGTTGTGGTTTCTTGTTGATTTTGTGGGGTTGAGAATTAGACTGGGGGATTGAGTGGCATAGAAGGCAGAGGCTATGACGAGAAGCATGCGAATTCGAGAACTGGGAATGGGATTGGTAAGCTGAAATAGACAGTGAAGAGAAGGGGGTAAGAGGCAATGCATGCGCCATCTTAAACTTAGATTTTCACTCTGGTCTCTCGAAGTGTCAATCTGCGCGTCTATTTTTCTGTCACTGCATTCATAAACAGCACCATCATTAACAGAGATTGTGAAAAACAACGCAATTTGATTATTATAATAGTCCAATCTAGCCATCTTATGGAGGAATCTGAATCGTTTAACAATTATAAAATCAGCTCTATACACCCACCAATCAAATGTCATAAAAGATGTAGCCATCTATTGCCGACAATGACATACTGTATTTCTACAATACATGCTACATTTTGATATATTTTCATAATAATTGTATAACACCTGAACAGACTTAAGTAATGCTGTGAAAAATAAACCCTGCAAAGCACTATCAAACCCAAATTGTGGACTCAAAATCAGAAGGAGAGGGGAAGCCGAGCAGTGGGCACTGAGAGTTGAGCATAAGACAGAAAGGGACGGCACAAAGAATGGACTACGGAGGGAAATGAATGAGAAAATTGAAATCAATGACAGCGCAAATTGAAACTAAGTAACGCACCTGAAATGCAGATTACAAGGCGCCGAGGCGGTCGGGCAACCTTCACCCTTCAAGAACACTGAACAGTTCTCATCCTGCGAATTGCGATGGAATCACGGAAGTGAGAGTAATGAAATCTACAAAAGGATAGAATTTTACAGGCCGTTCCTAGGCCGATACGTCTGGCCCAAATTGAGGATATTCGGGCCTACCTCAAATTGGTTTTGTTTTTCGAGGTGATCATTTCTTTTCCGGCTTCCGTTACTTTGTTTGAGAAGCTTGCATTTGACTACCTTCTAATAATTCCAATTTAGTAACACCACATTTTTTTTTTTTGAGATGATAGTAAGACCACATTGCAACCGTACAACTGCTGCATCAGGGTAAAAATATCTTTTTTCACCAAAAAAAAAAGCAACCAATTATAAATTATGATCGATGAATTAAATAAGGAATCGATAATTTTATTGTTACTGATTCAAATTAATGTCTTTACCCAGTTATGAATATGATTAAATGTATAATACATGTTGTCTGGAAATATGTAAATTAACTACTAAACATCGTAGATAATTGAAATTGGAAAAGTTTGTAGTTTAAAGAAATAAATTTTGAATATTATAACATCAAATCCTTTTGAATTTAATCTACTGTTTAATATGGATCGTTAGATGAAGGAAATTCATTTAGGCTCCGTTTGGATAGGTGTGGGAAGAAGAGAAGAAGGAAAGAAGTGGGAAGAAGTATTGGAAAGTGTGTAACTTTGTGAAGCAAGAGGCTTAGATAAACTTCCCTTCTTCCTTCTTCCTACTTCTCAACCATCCAAACGGAGGCTTAGAGGCAAGGTTACATTCAGACAATATGCATTTACCGACAAAGAATAATTAAGGAATAATTAGATAAATGCCATTATGAAAAATTGCAATTAGTGATATGTCATTCTTAAAAAGCAAATTAGTTTTATGCCATTATAAAATTGTGAAATTAATTTTATGCCACTAATTTTTTTCTTAAATTAGCAATATGCCACTCAAATTAGAGATATGCCATTCTAATATTTTGAAAATACCCAAACTATCTTTAGGGTTTAAATCATCAAGGAAACGGAAAAAAAAACAACCGCCTCCAAGATCAGTTTGAGGGCTCAAACGAAAAGACACAACTTCAAGGTCGTGATGAATTTTCTTCGTTCATTTAGGATAACTAGATCATAATATGATGTTGTTTGGTATAATATGTGTTGCGGCGAATGATCAGGTATTATTGACAATTCAAAGTTAGTACATGGGCTTCATCTCGTATTCATTTGTTTTTTGTTTTCCTGTTTTTTTATGAAATCAAGAAAGTTACTTGTTTTTTTCTCCTAATTCTAGTACTCCATGTTGCAAAGAATGAGATCATATTTTTCGACTTTTTGAAATAACCATATATTATAAATAATCAGTTTATTAAAATCTATTTTAATTGTTTAACGCTGATTCAAATGGAACATAACGAATAAATGTAATTTTATTGGAACATAATACTGATTTTGGTGTAAAATCAATAATTACTTTTACAATGGCATATTTCTAATTTTAATATTTTACAGTGGCATAAATTTTTAATTTCACTATTTTATCATGGTATTTTTAAAAGGGCATAATGGTCATATCAATTGACCAATGGCATAAATCTAATTTCATCATTTAACGATGGCATAAAAATAATTTGTCATTTAACGATGACATATCTCTAATTTTCGATTTTGTCAATGGCAATAAATCTAAATCACCCAATAATTAATTAAGAAACTCCATGTATCTTTCAAGTCACATACATTGAAGAAGCAACAATTGTTATTAATTTGACATGAAATTAGACAATAAAATCGTACTTTTTACCATAATTCCCCTGAAACCTTGCTAACAGATTATATACAAACTATAATTAAAAGAAAGTATCTCATAATTACCATCTATTTAGCAGTAAAGAAGTACTTGGCTAATTCCCAAAAATCCAAAACGCAACAGTCTAGAGAGAGAGAAAAGCAGAAGAGTCTAGAGAGAGAGAGAGAGAGAGAGAGAGTACGTGGCAAATTCCCAAAACCCAAAATGCAACAGAGCCGAGAGAAAGAGAGAGAGAGAACTTGGAGGTCGAGAGGAGTCGACTGTCGACGGAAAGGAGCTGAGGAGGTGGCTACGAGTTGCGTGCGGAGAGGAGGTGGTTGCGTGCGCCGTGCGGAGGTGGTTCAGGCACGAGAGGCGGAGAGGCTAGTAAGCTCGAGTCAAGACGTTCGATCCTAAGGTTCGAATAGGGTTCGAAGGGCCTCCAGACTGGTATGAAGTATCGATAATAATGGACCGAACCGGATATTTGGAAAAAATCCGGTCCAAGTTTTATTATGAACCTATCCGGCCCTAAGGCCCACGGACATATCCGGTCCAATACCAGCCCTAAATTAGATTCAGTCGTAGGAACTAAACAGGTCCAGATAGATCTTTACAGGACTCACATCCTCTACAGCCAGAATTAATCGGCTGTACCGTCTAGCCAACATAATTTTTTTAATATTTAAAATTTTCAAAATTCAAATATTAAATTCAAACCGTTGATTTTATTCAATTTTATGGACAATGTATTTTCATATAAGTTTTATAAAATTTGGAGTTGATTTCATATTAGATCGAGTGGTCAACAAATTAACGAATATTATTAACTCTCACTAATTAATTCTAATACGTTCATAATTTGGTCACTTAATCAAGTATCAAATCGACACCAAATTTTATAAAAATTATATGAAAATGAATCACTTGTAAAATTAAACAAGATCAACGGTTTGGATTCAACATTTGGATTTTAAAATTTTTAAATATTAACAAAGTTATGTTGGCTGGACGGTATAGCCATATATTTCTGGCTGTAGAGGATGCGAGTCCGATCTTTACCACCATTTATTTCATTTGATCAGCACAATTCTATTAAAGGCCCCATATTGCCCCTTCATAGTATAATTGTCTACAATGGGAGTTAAATCAGGGGACTGCCTTCCAATTCCAATCTTCTATTGTTTCCCTCACTATTCGTAGTGCTCAATAGCAATAATTCAAGATTTCACCAGACACACACACACAGAGAGGAAAAAAAAAGAAAAAGAAAAAAAAAAAAAGACAATTGTTGACAAAGGCGCCAAGTGCAGCCAAGCCAATGGTCAGTGAAAAAAGAGCCAACTGTTGCAAGTATCCATGCTACTTATCAGAACATAGTAATAGTATTCCCAATTTCATAAAAATTATTAACATTTCAAAATCCAGAACAAGAATTTTTAAACAAATAAAAACCTAAATGCCTGAACAGCTCGAAAAATAGCACATTGTACTGATAATCAGAGGATTGAACTACAAACACTGATGCTCTCCAATTATTCCTCAACCCTCTTCAAGGGGAGACTACATCACTCTGTAAATTACAAATATACATTAAATTGGAAACAAATAGCCACACAAAAAATTGTCATTCACTCCATCTTTGCCAGAGGAAGAACATCTGGGAAAATGAATGTTATTTTCACTTCATTACTCTTAAAGAAAATTAAGCACTAGCTATGGGCTGCGTTTGCTGGGCTGGGGCAGCAGCAGGAGCAACACCCCCAGTTGTTGGCCTGCCAATTACAACAGAGAATGGATTGATTATAATTTGAGTTAGAGCATTGTAAATTAAACTGTATATTTTGCTAATATGAAGTAAACGAGATTTTTGAAAGATTGCTTACAGGCCAACGAAGACTTTAAAAGCATCATAGATTCCCCATTGTGCGCCGGTAAGTGTACCAATCATCACAATACGTAGCGGAAGTCCTCTTGTGAATAGGCCCCAGAGACCGAGCTTGTTCACAGCCTATTAAAGAGAAAAAATGTTAAATGAGTTACAATCAATGCACAGTAGCCACAACACACCAGTGATGCACCAGCCTGGTTGGATATGCTTCTTGATAACTGTGGATGCTCAAGTGAAAGTTTACAAACTAGGACAGCAGCAATAATACCAGTATTGTCAGCAGATGTCATAATTATCTATCTTGCCTTTGAACATAAAAAATTTAGACAGCACCTCATATTACATATTTGGCAAGTCTTGATATATAGGAAAAAGGAAATACGATGGGTAGGTCCTAACAATAAAGAATTGAAGCCCATTCTCAATAATTCTAAAAATTTATAATCTACTTTAACAAACAAAAAGGGAAAATAAAATGACAGATGATTAGCAGGGTTTCACTTTGTATCCTCCAACAAAGGGATCTTTCACATATATTTAATATAACTAGCAAAAGATGCCCTCGTATGTGGACAAATTAAGAAACAAAATAATTTTAGACACTATAGATATGTTGCACAATCTATCAGCGATACAGGTATGTGTTATTCAATTTGTTTCCTTATTAGACGAAAAACCAAAATATATTATTGCTTCATCTAGCAATTGATATCCAACCACAGATCAAATCGATTGGCACAAACAGGTGGATACACGCTAGATCTAGCGTGCAATACCTCTTGGATCCGTGCTTTTATAAAGAGTATAGATGAGCACGGATTACAAGTACAAAGTATCATGCCAATAGTTGAGAGGATCAGATAAATCTATGGCTACCTATTTGACCACCTATTTGAATACCAAAAGTGAGAAATGATTGGCTGGCAACCAATCCAGCAAAAGAGTAAAAATGAGGGAAAAGGACTTACATCACCAACAGTAGCACCCTTGGCGTTGTTAAGGAGACAAGGTTGTCAGCTGGGTGGGAGACAACAGCACAAAGGACACCAGCGATGTAGCCGCCGGCAAAGCTGATGCCGAGTTGGGTGGTCTTGTCACATTCACTCTTTGGCTTTGGCACCGCATGCTTGTATATCATCTCCACCACCGTCTCAAAAGACGCAAACTTCATCATTGTATCTGTCCAAATGCACATTTTGTGGAAATGTTTAGGAAGGGAAAGATGTTCTGCAAACAATTAGTTTCTTGGCTTTAAAGGTCCCCATAATGTGAGGCTTCATGGTAGAAATTGATTACATATCAAAACAATTAAATGTTTAACAATTAATGCACGATCCTCTTATAGAGATTGGCTAATTTCTTATAAAGGTTCCAAAAGAGAGAGAAAGAGAAATCATAAAATTTAGACTGTAAATTACTGTAACAAAATGTTCTGGGTAAAAAACAGAAAATAGAAACAGATTGAAAAGCATTCAAAACCTGCTCCCCAACACAAAACATACTTTGACAATCGAACAAACTTGTACAGTTCAATGGTAAATTTTGAGAATATTTGCTTCCAAGCTGCCAAACAGGAACTGTTATTCCCACAAACAATCAGCAGGGACTAACTATAATCCAAATTATAATATAGAAGTAATTGCTAAATGTTTAGAAACCAATGCAATTCAAAATCTTAAGACTTCATCATTATTATAGTAGAAAGACAATATAATGGAAGTTCTCAAGTAGTTGTGTAAAAAAAAAGTAAAGAATGAATCATAAGTAGGGATGAAAACGGATCGGATACGGAGCGGATGTTGGTCTTCCCATATCCGTATCCATATTTTTTTTCGGATACGGATACGAATACGAATGTGTTCGAATACGGATACGGTTCGGATATTAAGCGAATACGAATACGGTTCGGATATTATCGGATACGGAGTCGAATACGAATATATTTTGTCGGATTCGGATTGTATTTTAATCTTTTTTTATTTATTTACCATAATAGTTTCTGTAAATGCATGTGGTCTAGTAGCTCAGGTGGTAAGAGCACTTGGCTCTCTTCTAAGAGGTCCAGGGTTCAAGCCCGCATGCTTGCGATAGGCTTGGCGAGCCAGCATAAAAACTCAGCCATATAAACAAGAAATGACCAGGGTCGTGGTGTCATTTCTAGCCTACCCCAACTTGTTTGGGATAAAAGGCTTAGACTTTTAATAGTTTCTGTAAATATAATGATATTCATTATACTCATTGTCTATGTTAGTACTTCGTCAAGTTCAGTAGTAGTGCATGCAAATGAATATCTATTGTTTTTCATAGTTTGAACCGAAAGAGCATTTCTTTAAAATATGAAAGTTAATATTGATAAATTAATTTAAAATTAAACATTTTAATCCCAATAAATTAATTTAATATTAACGTTTTATCGATAAATTTTAATTAAATTTAAATAATTTTGGCCTTCATATATTATCAGAATATTGATATCCAATTTCGGCCTTCATGTATGTACTGCCATATTTATTATCAATAAAATCGTATGGGCCACTTGCCAATAGAAAAGTTGTACTGTGTTTTATTTTTTTGTGTTCTTGTATTTTGTGTTATATAATTAATGAAGGGATATATTGCTTTATATATGATTAATTTGTTTATGGAATAGTGAATGGGAATTATGTATTGGCTCTTTGCACCGTAGCAACCAGACAAAATCTCACAAGCCCCATAACTCCATAAGCATTAAGTAATAAAATACATTGACACTTACACTTCCCATCTCGTTTCTGCCACAAAATATCCCGGATGCCAACTTTTTATTAACTTCTGAGTATTTCCTTTCTCTCTATTTTTGCGTCCGTGTTGTTCCCTTCGTCTTCTCCAAATCGGAGTTCAAACAATGTGTTACCTCTCTCTGTTCACATGAAATCTGCTCCACTCGGCTTTTGTACTCACATTAAGTACTAAATTTGCTCTCCTCCGCTTCTTCTCCTGTTTCCTGCTAGCATTCTTCTCGCCTCTCGCCTCTTGGTAAGACCCCAAGAGAGTACCTCAGATCCAAGCAGTAAAACTTAAACGGATATCCGAATTTTTAGACATTTCGGATACGGATATTTATCCGCATTCGCATCCGTATCCGCTCCAATATGTCTTCCCACATTCGCATCCGGATCCGTTTAGAAGAATCCGTATTCGCATCCGTATCCGAACGGATGCGGATGTTAATATCCGAATTCGCTATTTTTCGGATTCGGATACGGATCGGAGCGGATAATGTCCGATCCGTTTTCATCCCTAGATTCATAAGCTATAAAAGCAAGATTCAGATTCCCAATTTAGGTTTTGATTGAAAACTGTAGCTGTTGCATTGAAACAATACTAGTTTTCTGGCAAAAAGTAAATTTTGCATTTCTTAGTTGAACTGATGTCTTATTCTAAGTTGATGACAAAATAGGGAATACAATTCCTCATGGAACTTATTAATGTAATCTTGCTAGTTCACCAACTGAAAGAAAGCTTACTATGCTTGCATTACATGTTAACTACAGAAAGACACAGACAAGGGTATTTTATCTACATCTAAAAAAAGAAAGGGACATAATATCACTTACATGGAATCTGACGCCCCCAGAGTGGAACAAGCCCTTTATACAACCTACAAACAGAAAAACATGAGTTCAAGGTAAAGCATGCAGGACAAACATTCATACCTGTTCACTACCTGATTGAAATGACCTTAATGGGATTTTTCAGCTGAAATTTACAATAGAGAATCAATTGCCCCCAAATTTGGTCATAGGAACTAAATAAACAAAGAGAAGCCATGCAAGAGAAGGGAAACAGACAGAAATTTAGCACATAAGCATTAAAATCATACCCTCCATATCCTTCAGATTTGATGAACTTTGGGAGACCATCAGACAAGCCCCTAGCAAAGCCAGGCTGGGTCTGAACACGCACCTTGACAGCCTCCATGGGGCAGAGTGCTATATCGGCAATGAACTCAGCAGAAGCAGAACCTGCAAGATAGATCACAGTCTTGTACTTGGCCGCATTCTCAGGTCCAGCCAAGTCAGAATAGTATTTCTTGAAGAACTCATAGAAGCCGAATTTGCATGCTCCTTGTGCACTGTAACCAAGAAGGGTTGGTACCCACCCCCTGAAGAATCCCCTGGCACCTTGTTCTTTTAGAAGTACACCAAAGCCTGAGGAGATGCTCTTATATTTGGCAGGGTCAATCTGAGAATTTATCAAGGGAATGTCAGTTTGGATATTTACCATATTTTCTTTTGTGAAATAAAATAGAGGTTTCAGACCCCTTTTCTATTAAAGGGAATGGGTGCACAAAAAAAAAAAAAATCTGGTTCAATTGAATGTGCAATGCCCACATTTAGGCCTCAATTTTGTAGACAAATTAAACAAAATAAACAACTAACATAACGGTCATAAAAATAATTTAGCCTATTTAATATAGTTCCATACCAAAACGACACCAAATTTTGAGTTAAATTTCTTAAACTGAGCTCTGTATTCCACGAATATTCCAAAAAAAGAAAAGAAAAAAGCAGTAAGAACAGCTTCTAAATCATGGTCTTATTTGATAGGACCAGACAATTGAGCCATCCTTCACAAGTAACATTTCCACAGCTGAATTATGCACCAGGTGAGCTATGATCAGACCACTATCATCCTTCTATAATCTATATCAAACTAATCGCACCACTACAACTATCAAAAAATTTCAAAATTCAAATACAAAAGAGTAGTGACAACAAACCTGCATGTTGCATTTGACGAGATCGAGCGGGGTAACGGCCATATGAGTAAGGCCACAGCTGAGGATCCCTCCGGCGGTGCACGCACCGTAGTAAGCCGGAGAGAACATCTCGATCTTCTTCTTCGACTCATTCGGCGACTGGATCATGAAAGAATCGGTGGATCCAGGGGTGCGATCGAAGACCTTGCTCGCTGACGAGCTGTAGAGGTAGCTCGGGAGGAGAGATTGGCGCGATTTCTTTTGTGACAGATCCATGGCGACAGATGCTTAGAGGAGAAGAGAAGAGAGAGAATGAAGAGAAGGTTGTGTTTTTGTTGGGTAGATCAAATAAATAATAAGTAGAGGTGATTCCGACTTTCTCGAACGAAAATCTTGGAATGCCTTTTGTTTTTTTTTTTTTCTTTTCAAGCCATGTTGGAATTGTAGATGATGACTTATTTTTTATTAATAGAAAATTTTTATTTCACCATGTGCCGTGCCGCATATAACAATTCTTCTCTCTTTTGTAACAAACACGAAGATCATCAAATATATAAATATAATATGCTGAACCGTGAATGAAACCTTCAAAAAGTAAAATAATGAAAAGAAAACATAAGTGGTGTGAAAGCCAAAAAAAAATTATAACAAATAATGGATATGCAACTATAATTTAATTTAGTACAAACAATATAAGCAAAAAATACAAATTTTTTGTGTTCAAACTATGAATCAGGATCCTCAGCGTGTTTTTTTTTTCTTTTTTGCAAGTCTTTGATTTCTGACCATCCGATGAATAATGAATGTTTCGTGATTAATACCAGAGCCATCGAGATTCGTGAAAATCTAGCAGTGCGTTTCTAAAAGAAAAACACACACAGAGGATCCTGGTCCTTCAGACCATTGTCAGTCCAAATTTCGGTTGATTAATTATTTAGTGGCACAAATAATTAATTATCGAAATTAACTTTTTAAAAAATATTATTTAAGAAATTTCAGTTTTATCCTAATTTATTGGGAACATCAACATGATAAAAATTTTAATGAAAGACGGTATGTCCCCATCCTTCCAAGATCTGAAGTGTCCTTCTAGACATGTGGCCATTAATATTCAACAAATAATATCATTTAGTAATCGAATATGCGATTACTATTAATCTTCAAATTTATTATTTTTTTACCATTAGAGTTGGAAAGAGAGACCCGCCAGGCGGCAGCTACGGAAACTTCGAATAATTGAATTGGCGTTATGACAAATGCATTATGCGTGTTCTTCAAATTTGAATTTAAATCATGCTATTTAAATATTGCCAAATGTAGACCCAACTTGGGCATGCAATTTAGGTGGCCTATGTCATGTTTAATAATGTTCTTATGGAAAAGGAGCTGATAACATCCCCAAGTGTTTGTCCCCAGACGATATATAGCGCATGATTGATATAGCACGGGTTACATGCGTCTTAATTTTTGTGTTAACTCAATATAATACATTAAAAATATGATGCAAAAGAAAAAAAATCTGCTATAGTGTACTGTTGAGTAAAATATGGTTTACATGGCCTTAATTTACTTGTGCTAAATATAATGCAAAATTACCAATAACAAATTACTATGGCGATTTTTTCTGCTTATATTAACATTAAAAAAAATTAAAACGATGGGTAAAAGGTGTTATCAAGAGCATATCCATTGATTTATCAATTACATATATGACTTCAACAAAAAAAAAAAAAAAAGAAGAAAGATCGCTCTATAAATACTGTATGTGTACTGTGGAATGAAATAAGTGAAATTACAATATTTTTTTACATAAAATAAGATAACAATGGTAACCATGTTAGATACGATTTCATATTTTTAAAAAGTGCAGATCCGATGTCATCACATATATTTTATCAGCACTTTACGTGCATCTGTTGATTTTTAAAAAATAAATTCTGATTTTATTTTTAAGTATAATAAAACCCTCCAAAGAGTCTATTATATATTCTCCAAACATACTCTGTAACTAACAATTGAAATTTATATAAAATATCTCTAAATAAAACATCAATTTTTGTACAAACAAATGCAACCATAAGTTGAACAACGCTACAATCATTATCAAAATATACAGTCATCCGGCTGTTGACACAATTTATTTGTGCTAATTTAAACGATCTTTCAAGTCTGATGCAAGGGTATTCTGCCGTAATAAATGTATAGTTTGTTGCGTGCATCCATCGAGTTCTAAATCAATTTATTAAAATCAGGAATATTTTAGATTATAGAAATACTACAAGAGTCAGACCTTGTAGAAAAATGCATGTTTTCTGCTGTATACAATATGATCTTTGTCGCATGACAAATTCTTGCATGCCAAGCGAAATATCAAATATTATTATATCTCCGAGGATTATTTTTCCCTCGCAGAAATTTTCTTAATATTCATTTTGTGACGCTTATGACTCCTGAGAGACCCAGCGGCCATGAGATGAACATAGCAGAGAAGAGAAGGGGAGAGAGAGAGGCAAAATCACCGAAGGCCGTTGTACCTACTTCAACCCAAGAGACGAGGAACTCTAAAAAATAAAAAAAATTGGATGAGGCTATGGCTGGCGAGAACGAGTCCGAGGTCGAACGACATGTCCTTAGTCCAAATTTGATTTGAAGTTAATTTGAGTTTTATCGTAACAAATCGAGTTAGGATAAAAAAATCATGACGAGTTTGTTGAGCTGAATCATAAGAATTTATATATATACTAGTGAGGACGTCGCGCGTTGCGCGACCTACTTTTTCTAATATAATATTTATTACCAAACGATTAATATATATATATATATCGTAGCTTATGTCTATTCTAATACTTGATCATGTCAGTATCTCAATTACAATATAGCTACTCAATAAAACGGCAAACAATTTGCAAATAAAAACTTGATTCACTTTTCTTTTATTATATAAACATTTTAAAAATCAATTGGTACTGTTAAATTACACAAACTGATTACATAAACATCAATTGGTACTATGTAATAACAAAATAGTGGGCATAGCTACTCTGATTACACAAAAAGAAATTGTTATTTAAAAATCCAAGCACCGGTACAGATAGTAAACATCTTAAACATAAAGAAATTATATGAAAAAAAAGTGAAAGCATGGTATGTAGGAAGTGCAATTATTAATTTAAGCTTCAAGTATATTAATTTAAGCAATGGATTGTACGCGTGTAACTTTCAACTTGAAAATGATAACACCTACAGGATTCTATATCAAGCAGATAAAAGTTAGTTAAGAACAAATATTTGACAGGAAAATAAATAAGATGACCTTTTTTGATTGAGTGAGAAATTCAATCAACTCACAATAATGCACAATAAAGGCAAGGCCATCCTCAATGACACTTATTGCAAAAATTGTGTTTTCTTTCAGACTTAATCTGATAGAGAACAACATATTCTCTGCAAAAAAAAAAATGGAACATTACAAATAATGATACATGATTAAAAGGTAAGAGAAAATGTCCACACATGAAAAACAGCCTTGATATTGTACACTTACCATTGGACAAAGCTAAATCGTGGCTATAAAGGCTTTATTTGGTGCTGCACTTCAATTCCCACAGACAACCATATTTGGCTGTAAAGGCTAAATCGTGAACCTACAAATCAAGCAAATCTATGAGTAAACCAAAGGTTACAAATAACAATAGAAATTTGAAGAGGTGAAAAGAAATGTCATAAAATTAGAAATTATTAAAAAAAAAAAATCCAAAGAGGCCTCAGTCACTCCCTCCTTGCAATCGCTATTTTTTTCTGGCACAATTCTCTGAAATTCGAAAAATCAATAAGCAATAGATCCCCACTTACCTTCTGCTTTCACTCTTCTCTTTTTTATCTTTCTTTGTGAGTCAGTGAGATAATGAAAGGTACATAAGATGTGAAGACATTTACTTCTACAATTTTACATGCATAAAAATTATTTTTCACTTGACACCCTTGATCTAATTACCAAAATTGATCTACCTATACAAAGGGGAGGAGCCCACAGGGACTATTTATCCACAGTAGTTTCGGATCCGGGTTGAATTGCGAGGATTAATATATTAAATGATCACAATTACAGTCTGTCACTTGAAGCATTGCACAATGATTTCCACACGTGCATGTGTTATTTGATATATGACCAATTTTTGCCAAAGTACCATTTGCTGACAGAACATTGTGCATCTATAACGACATGAAGTCTTTGCAACTATTTCAATTGAAAATTGATTGGAATTGAATGATAGAAAATCTTACCAGTAAAAAAGGTAGTCACCAACCGACCTTTTTAGAGTAGCCAAATGTTTAACCTATAGATTTCCAAGGATTGTTTTATATCATAATCTTATAACAACATAAAAAACTAATCATTGTTACATAAATATAAGTATAAAATTTTTACAATATATAAATACAAATAGTAAACCTAATATCATCCAACAATATTCACATACTGCAATTTCATAAGCTATTTTAAATATTTCTATTGGAAAACAAACTATTATCAAAGATATAAATTAGATAATGGAAGAAGTAAAAATTTTGAATTAAGTCTACAGCAAAGAGTTTCTTACTTTATTTTTACTTTTTTGACCTATTTTGACCTGACAACATATCAATATACCAATTGAGCCACATCATTACTGGCAGCACACCTATTGCTCAGCCTACAAACTACAAAAATGTGATTTTTTACCATTAAAGTAACATAATTTATTTTCTAAAATGTAACAATAACTCGCGATATTTAAGAAATGTGTTTCTATATCTATACAACTGGTACAAAGCCAGCCATTTACCAGCACCAACATGCCTAGTAAGACTTAAACAGAAGTTCAGTTTACCTGAGTCAAGGAATAGGTTACTCCGTAAATAACAAAAAGCCCAGCCTTCTTTAAAGCATGTCGTCAACATTAAGAAAATAACTACAATTATAAGTAATAATAGATAAATAAAAAAAAACATAGAACATGATAAATAAAATGAGACAAAAACTAAATGAATAAAAAGTAACTCTTCATAGACCCACTACACGTGATCAGGATCGTCAGCATCATAAGGTTTTCACAATGCACATGTCATAAAAGATGCAAAAAATTCTAATTTCATAATCCAAAATCTAAATTATTAAGCTTCCATCAAACTTCAAAGTTGAAACAAACACAAACACCATAATTAGTTTTTGAATTCATTTATATTAAGATCAATGCAATATTGGATCTGTATATTACAAATTTATATTATCAAATGGGTGCTCTTATCCAATTATGTTCTAACATGATGTTTCCTTTGACCAGATTTCATATCGGTTATTTGAACTCACAAATGTACTTAGGTGGCATTTATTGCAACAAAAAATAACCGGGCGTTAATTATCAGCCCTCCACATTATGTAATGCAAATCTCAGAAAAAAATATGCATGTATTTAAATCAGATATACACATAAAATGGAACCGTTACAGAATTTCGCTGGCATGCAAATAGGTAATGCCCAAATTAAAATTATATACTACAATTAATGCCACATCTAACATCCCAATTAAATATTAAATAAAAATATCCGATAAGAAAATGTAATAAAAAATCATTCTAATAAAAATATAAAATTGATTCTTTTTCTTAAATCTGTCCCATCTATTCTTACTCTTTCTTACCAGTAAACTTAAATCTCCTTACCAGCAAATTGTCAGACAATTAAATTTAAAAGTTAGGATTGGAGCAAAGAAAAAAAATTGAACAATAAAAAAGACAAAGAATGAACCTGTATGAAAAGGTAAAAATAACGGAATAAAGTATGCATAAATTTTCAAAAAAATCCAAAATAAATTAAAGTTCCATGGCCTCCAAAATGAAGTAAATTTTTTTAGTAAAAAAAAGAATAACACAATGAATTAGACTATAGCCACTTAAAATCGAAATCAATTTTGTAAACATATCCTATCCAACAAACAAAACTAATGAGAACAAAAACAAAACCGCAACGAAGTTCGTATAGTTTACCTTGTCTTCATTGAGAAGGATTATGCAATAGCCCTTGATCGTCTTGCCTATTGCTCTCCAGCCCATACGTGGTCAAAAAATCAAAAGAATTAGGCCTTTTCATCTAGGCTGAAGTTTAATCCAACAATAAAGAAGAGGTTTAATCCCACTCAATTAACCTGGCGCCCTTTGTCATGTCATGTCGTCCCTTTTTCTTGTCCTCTCCTGAGCTCTAATGTCTTCCATGCGTTGGTGAAGAATCGATTGGCGAAAAGGGGTTGGTGGTGAGGAATAGAGAGAGACGGAGATAGATCGACCGAAATGATTAGCCAAGAGGGACTGGCGACCGATCTGCCCTGCGCGAGTGAGAGTGACAATCGGAGAGGAGGGGTTTCTATGGGCGGTCGAGTGGAGAAGAGGGAGGAACGATTTATGTTCGAACAAACCCAGACCTCGTAGGTTCTGGCTCCGTTCCGCAACCCTCCAAACCTGTTCGAACAACCCCTGAGTCCCTGACCACCTCCTTTCTAAGATGACACTTGCCAGCAACAATCAAAAGCCAAGGTTTTTCTTCGTTTTAGTTGATGAGGACAGGAGAGAGAAGAAACGTCTGAAAGAGAGCGTATGAGAGGAGAAGAAAGTAGAGATGGTCATCTCCGTACAGAACCCCACATAGCCCTAGAAACCGAGATCGGAGCATCGAAGGATGGGAGAACTGTAATGGCGAGAGAGGTCTTCTGCGTGGAGAGAGAAAGGAAAAGAGGAAATAGAGGCGGAAGGCTGTAGAAGAATTATTAATCGAACGCTGAAGATTTTGTGCGGAGAACGAACGGCCAGGATTCAGTTACTGTCTGAACAACTGTTTACCCACAGTAGTTTCGGATCCGGGTTGAATTGCAGGAATTAATATATTAAATGATGATATATTTGATATTTCAAACAAGTAATGTACAAACTAATTAATATTTATTAATTTTTATATTATTTTTTATTATTAAACTAATATTTTATTCATTTTGTAATAAGAATTTAAAGAAAATTAGCTTTTATACGTAAGAAATAATTACATTATATATCAAATTAGGTATTGAATATAATAAGTTAGTTAAAAATTATATATCGAACTAATTTCAAGTTAAATTCAAGTGAATCAAATTAGCTTTGAATTGAAATGAAGAAATTTAATTTTGAATAAAATCGAATTGATCTTAAACGAGCCGAATTCTTTGGAAATTGATTACTGTCATCTGCAGTTTTGCCATCTCTGCTATCGCTATGTAAAATTCTGAACAAATGATGACAACACTTATTTTTTTGTAAGTGTTCACTTAGATCGTTTATAAGTTCATCTTATTTACTGTATATGTTCACTTTATATTTAACGATGGCAGAGATGACAAAACTGTAGATGACCGTTATTATTCCTGTAATTCTTTTACCACGGTCCACGAATTATGCTAGTAGATGAATGTACCAACTTCTAGCAAAATCTGGCCCATGAATCCACAAGGCCACGACTAATCGGTGGAGCCCATAATCTCCGTAAAATCATGAAAAAATTACAGGCCGTAGAGATATCGAAGTTGAGATAAGCAACAACCAAAAACCAAATCAATCAACGTGCTATTATAGGCCGTAGTAGTACTAAGCATCTTGGTCCTCTGGCCTGTCTACCTCTAACGTGTAAAACGGATACAGAAATCTTCGTTTCGTTTGCCATTCCGTTTCGATAAAAAATATGTATCAAATGTTTCGTTAGTCGTTTTATTTGGACAGAACATGAAACGGCTGAAATTAAACTGTTTCTCATAAAAAAAAATGTATGATGAAATTTGTTCCGTTAATTATTCGCTTTTGAAGCAAAATAAAAATTTATACCGTTATTCGTTCCGTTGGAACAAAACATACACTACGGTACAATGTTGACAGGCCTAAGCTAATTCTGTAGCCGATTTATTATAGCCCATTAATTTGTTTTTTGGTTTTTGATGATTCTGATTTCTGAAAAGTAAATTCCATTTTTCAAGGTAACAATTAGTCAGCCAAGTGATCAAGCGTAAGTCGTCAGCACTAGACCTGTCGACGGTACGAACGTTAGTCGTTTACCGTGATGTTCCGTCCTTACGGAACGAGTAGCGGAACGCTTTTATGTTTCGTCGCAGGAAACAAAACGGAGGACGAAATTCACTCAGGTACCGTTCGAATGAGCGGAACGTCAAACGGAATGGTATGTTCCGTGCACGTTTCAGATACGTTCCGTCCAAAATTTTATGGGATTAAAAATTGAAGTATAACAGAGAACCCATTCTCAGATGTGAAAAATAAAAAACCCATTCTAGGGTTTTCCGCCTCCTTGTGCCGACCAAGTTTATTTTCTTTCCTCTCAATATGTCTCACTCTCGATTCTCTCCTCCCTCACGGCCTCGCCTGACCTCTCTTAGTCTCTCAGACTCCGGCTCTCCCTGACGACCTCACCTATGTTTGTCCACGACACTGTCTGCAGGCGCCTGAAACCTGCTCGTTTAGAATCCCATGCATGCTTGTGCCTGTCGAGACAGTTGCCTAGTTCGCCCATGGCTTCACCCGTCCATGCCAGTGCCTGCCTACAGTAAGTAGTCTATGCCTTCAATTTTTATTTTGATTCTCGAATTTGCTTGATAGAGAGAGAGAAAGAGAGGAGAAAGGAAGAGGTTGGGGTGGGGTCGTGCTGGTGTGGCTAGGGTTGATTTCTGTTTTGTGCAACAATAGAAGAGACAGTTGAATTTTTTTTCCTTGATTAAGAGTTGATTTCTGTTTGAACTTGTCTCTTTTTTTTTGTGATTTTGAAGTTATTGAAGGATTTGAGGTACTGACGTGCTGACTTACTAGTTTTGTGAGGATGTAATCGTTTGTGTTGTGCAGGGATAGCACAAGCACAAGGACATGAAGCTTGACATTTCAAGTACGAGTATGAACTATAAACTTTGTATTTTATTTAATTATATATGTTGCTATTTGAATTTCCTTAACTTCTTCAATTGCTTTAATTGAGGTTATATCTGAGTCGAGGTTCGATTGTTCTTCTCTACTTTGTCAAATGACTTTGATGAAAATTCAAATTGAAATAGTTTAGTTATCTTGTTTGATAAGTACGAATATATATATATAGAGAGAGAGAGAGAGAGAAAGCCTTCAATCAAAGCGCTTTGACCGGAGTCTCGGTTAAACCCCGTCAGATCTCAATTTTGAAAGTTCAAATGACAGATCCAAACCGTCAAATATGATCTCCATATTGAAATCTCTTTACCGACCAAAAATTTGAAATTTTTAAGCATTTTTTCGAATTTTTAAAAATCATTAATCCAATTTGTTCTGAACCCTACAAAAATTGCTGTTTTTGAAAATCCGAAAAAAAATACTTAAAAATTTCAAAAAAATGAAAATTTTGGTCGGCAAGGAGATTTTAATATGGAGATCATATTTGACGGTTCGGATAGGTCATTTGAACTTTCAAAATTGAGAACTGACAGGGTTTAACCGGGACTCCGGTCAAAACGCTTTGATTGAATCTTTTCTCTATATATATATATCCTATCTTTGCATTTATTATATATAAATTAAATTTAATTGGATCACAACTAGTTTGCATATGTTGGTACAGTAAAAATAATCAAATCTGGATTTATTGAAGTAATGATTAAAGACTTTGCTTTTGAACATTTTGTACCAGTATTTAATAATTTGGAAAGATTAATATACCCTGTATTGCTTGGTTGGATTTACTATTTGTGGTTTTCCCCCCTCAATTAGTCTTTTCCAATAGCTTGATAATATTTATTAACTGCGAAAAAATTCTATTGTTGCATATGCTGGTATAATAACTCAGTAACTGAGAAAGTAGCAATTGTAAAAAAAAAATATGTTGTTTGTTTACTGTTGCTGCATATGCTGGTACTATCAGTAACTGAGAAAGTAGCATAAATTATGAAATGCAACTGATTGATATAAGTTTGAAATGCAATTGCTTGATATCCTTTTGTTCTCTTTATAATAGCGTGGGGCCTGGATTGCACCAAGAAACCACTGAAGAGAGATACAAAAAATTCAAAATGATGGGATCACAACCTCCTCCTGGTTTGAGTATATTATTTTTATATTTTATTAATTTATGACTGCTTGGTAAACTTGTGTAATGTTTCTATAAATTTCTGTATGCTTGTAACGTTTGTGTAATGCTTTTAAGGTACTTTGTAGTGACTTTCTGAATACTTGTGTAATGCTCTTCTTTGCAAAATTGCATATTTTTTAAGGTACTTTGCAATTTTAATTTTTTAACGTTAAAAAACGTTCATTGAACGGAACAGCAACGGCACCAAATTTTGTGCCATTTATTCAACGGAACGTCAAACGTAAAAATAATTATATATAGTTATTCCAACGGAACGGAAACGTATAAGTGAGTTTCCGTTGCCATTGGACACGTTAAACAGGCCTAGTCAGCACGGTCGTAACGAATTGATTTCAAGGTACGTATTTTCTGAGGCGGTGATGATGATGATTCTACAATATCTGGGCTTTTGTTTATACTTTTTATTTTTTGTTGCAACTATTTCTTTTTCTGCATGCAAAACTTTTATTCTGTTATTTATTTATTTTAAATTCGACTTAATCTCGATAAATTAATGACCTAATGATTTTTTTTTCAAAATTGGATAGTATTTATGGGACGTCGCCTCGAAAATAGAAGTATGTACACGTTAAGAAATATAATACAATTCTAATATTCCGGGGATAAAATGGATCACTCGACAGTTTTTTTAACTTGAACAATGCTAACAATTACAAAAAAATAAATTAAATTAATAGAACCTTATAATTAAGCTGATCTGTATATTGTAAATATCGTTTTAAGAGAAAATTATTTTCTATAATAAGATAAACTTTATAAAATGAACTTAAAACCAACAAATTCTAGGCACAAACAAAATCTTTTTGAAAAATAAAATGATAAAGTGTAAAATTTCATAAGGTTGAACATAAAAGGTTGTAAAATTCTAAAATGTTTTTGGTACCTTAATTAGGCATATGAACCATATCTCTTTCAAATAGACACAAAAAGAAAACAAAACAAAAAAACACATATATTGTTCGATCGGGACATTCCATATAAGGGTATGTATGAGTGAAGAGCATAATTGATAAGTTTGTTGCGCGTGCAAATCCCTTGCCAAAAAACTTAAAATAAGTTTTCAAGTTTCATTCGAAATAGAATTCGGATTAAATAGTCCTTATAAGTAGAGCTGTCAACGGTGTGAATAACAATACCAATTCTTATTCCGTTCCAATAACGAAACGGTAAACGAAATAACAGATTGTACAATTTTGACTGTTTCAGCTTTATTTCAAATCGTTTAATGTGTTATTTTTGAAGTGGAACGGTTAACGAAATAAAATTTTGTACCGTTTAAAAAACGGAACGGTTAACGAAATGAAATCCTGTACCGCATTCCAAAACAGAACGGAAAACGGAACAATTTGTTCCGTGCAATTCCGACGCGTTTGACAGCTCTACTTATAAGGGTATGTATGATGTGCAACATTGTGTGTCCATCACTCCATCTATTTAAATCAAACAAGTAAGATCGATGTGTCCATCTTTATCTTTTACCTACTTTTTCAAAACTTTTATCGAAGTTACTATTGAGATGTAATATATGTTGAGATGTTTCAGGGTGAACTTTTATTTCTTTTCTTATTATTCCTTGAACAGATCTAAGAAGATAAGAAGAAAGGCTTTTGTATTTCTATTTCATCTTGTATTTTACAATTACAGTTTCTCTCTCTAATCTCAGCTCTATTTATAATAGTACGACTGAATAGAAAACAAACACAGTTGGTTACAAAGTATCTTTTCCTTACTACAATACTATCCAGTTATGCATTAAATGGAGTCATCCAGTTGTGTCTCTAACACCCCCCCCCCCACAAGCCAATGGTGCTGAAAGAACATTGAGCTTGTGCCTGAGCAAATTGAATCGAGCCACAGATAGAGGTTTTGTCATAATATCTGCCAATTGATCAACGGAGCACAAATACTTGACTGTCAAAGATTTTGAAGCGACCTTGTCCCGAACAAAATGGAAGTCAATTTCCACATGTTTTGTTCTTGAGTGAAACATGGAGTTAGAAGCAAGAAAAGTGGCTCCTATATTATCACACCACATGATTGGTGTTGTAACAAAATGAACTTGTAACTCCTGAAGTAAAAATTGAACCCACAGTAATTCAGTACAAGTGAGAGCCAGGCTTCTGTACTCTGCCTCTGTGCTGGAACGAGAAACTGTGGTTTGTTTTTTTGCACTCCAGGATATGATGTTTGTACCCAGAAATATACAATATCCCGAAGTTGATCTCCTATCAATAGGACAACCTGCCCAATCACTGTCTGTATATGCATGAAGCTGAAGATCAGAATTTGTGTGAAACTGTAGCCCCTTATCTAATGTACCACATAAATATCTCAGCACTCTTTTGACAGCAGTCCAATGATTGACTGTGGGTGAATGCATAAATTGTGATAATTTGTTCACTGCAAAGGAAAGCTCTGGGCGAGTAACAGTAGCATATTGGAGTGCTCCAACTGTGCTACGATACAGATGAGGATCTGAAAAGGGCTCACTGTCATTAGGCATAAGTTGTACATCTGTTGCAAGGGGAGTTGCAACTGGCTTGGCATTAAGCATGTGAGTTTTCTCCAGAATGCTATGGATGTACTTTGATTGGGATAAATGCAATCCATCAGAATTTGAAGTTACAGCAATGCCCAGAAAATAGTGCAATAGACCCAAATCCTTTATTGCGAACCTGGAATGGAGGTGATTGATGCAATTGGAAACATGTTGATGATTACTTCCTGTGATTAGTATATCATCGACATAAACCAGTACAATTGTTGTATGGCCTTGAGAATGAGCAAAAAACAAGGATGGGTCATATTGAGAAGCATGAAAGCCAAAGTCAAGAATAGCATTGCTTAGTTTGTGAAACCATGCACGAGGTGACTGCTTTAAGCCATAAATTGCCTTGGATAACAAACAAACATGGTCTGGATAGTTCTTGTCAACAAAGCCAGGAGGCTGATTCATGTAGACTTGTTCAGTTAAGTCACCATGTAAAAATGCGTTGTGAACATCAAGCTGATGAATTTTCCATTTTGCAGAGACAGCCAAGGAGAGTACCAATCGAACTGTTGTCGGTCTCACCACTGGGCTAAAAGTAGCAAAGAAATTGACACCCTCTTGTTGGTGAAATCCCTTGGCAACTAGCCGGGCTTTGTGTCGCTCAATGGTGCCATCAGAGTGTCTCTTGAGTTTAAAAACCCATTTACACCCAATTACTTTCTGGTCAGGCGGAGGGGGAACCAACGTCCATGTTTGATTTATTGCTAAAGCATCAATCTCTTTAGCCATGGCCAGACGCCATGAATGATGTTGATTTGCCTGAGAAAATGAAGTTGGTTCCACTGTAGAGGAAGTTGTCAGAAAAGCAACATGATCTGGGAATTGTCGAGGTTTTCTCGTGTGATCCCTTGTTCGAGTGACCATGTGATGAGATGGAGGAGGAGGAATAGTGGATAAAGTTGTAGGAGCAGTTTGTTGAGCTGTTGATTGCTGAGTTGGGGTTGTATGATGAGGTGTTGATGGCTGAGTGAGCAACAAAGTTTGGGGAGAAGAGTGCTCTCGGTCAGACAAATTTGAATTTGGGGCAAGTAACGGTAACATGAGTGGCACTGGAGTCGAGTTGATTGGTTGAGATACTGACCGTATATGTGTCGATGTATGGGCTGGAGTTTGTCTTGAAGTGGGCTGAGGAGTAGAAATTTCTGCAGTATTGGGCTGAACTGGCCCAGTTGTGGGCTGAGGAGTAGAAATGCAACGCATGTAGAGATCCAATAGAGGTGGCCCACTAAGATGAGACTGTGCTGAGGAGAGCTCTTCTTCTTCTACAGTGGAGTGAGAGCCGTTGGAGATGGAAGCAAAGGGGAAAACCTGCTCATCAAATTGCACGCTTCTAGAGGTAAAAATTCTGTTAGTGTCAATGTGTAAGCACCGATATCCCTTTTGGTTATTAGCATATCCAAGAAACACACACGGCATAGACCTCAACTCCAATTTGTTTGAGTTGTATTGTCTAGTATGTGGAAAACATAAACAGCCAATTACACGAAGAAAAGAGTAATCTGGAGAGAGACCAAGTAAACTGGTGTAGGGAATTTGAGAATTGGAGCTAGAAGGTAGCCTGTTGATGAGATAAACAGCATTAGAGAAGACCTCATCCCAGTACATATGTGGTATTGACGCATGAGAAATCATGGCCAAAGAAAGTTCAATAATGTGTCTATGTTTTCGTTCAGAGACACCATTCTGTTGAGGTGTATATGGGCAGGATGTTTGATGTACTATTTGTGGGAATTTTGTGGTAATTGGTTTGAATTTTGTGCCTCCATCTGTGCGCAAAATTTGAATATTTGTATTGAGTTGGTTCTCTACTTGCTGTTTAAACAGAGAGAAGATATTTGTCACTTCATGTTTGTGAGTCATGAAGTAAATCCAGATGAATCGAGTGTAATCATCAACAAAGATAATATAGTACTTAAAGCCATTTGAAGACATAACAGGAGAGGGCCCCCAAACATCACTATGAATTAATTGCAATGGTTTTGTAGAAGAACAGCTAGAAGATTGAAATGGCAGTACATGAGATTTTGCAAGAGCACAATTATGACAACTAGTAAGTTTAAAAGAACTACATGGTAAGGAAAACTGATGGAGCACTTTGGAAGTTGTAGCTTGAGAAGGATGACCTAATCTAGCATGCCACAGAGCTGCAGGTACACGACTGGTACTGTAGACTTGAGGCATGCAAGGAAGAGTGATAGGAAACAATCCATTAGAAGCTGGCACCTGGTGGAGTATAACCTTGGTAAGGGGGTCCTTAAAACAACAAGAAAGAGAAGAGAATTGTATCAGTAAATTTGGATTATCAAGAAGTAATTGAGAGATGCTGATCAAATTTTTGGAGAAGGAAGGAACAACAAGAACATTTTTTAGCAGTAGAGAAACAGTAGAGAGGGAGAAAGTTTTATTGCCAATGTGAGTGATTTGTAAACCCATACCACTACCAACATGAAGAGAGTCAGTGCCTTCATAGCTGTAGAAAGCTGAGAGATTGTTGAAGTCATTAGTTATATGACTTGTAGCTCCTGAGTCAAGTACCCAAACTGGTGGAGGAGTGAAGTCAGTGCTTGAAGTGGCAGCATAGGCTTGAGGGGCAATGGTGGAAGCAGGTGGTGTCCAGGAGGAGTCATCATTATACCTAAACCAGCAGTTCTTAGCAGTATGAAAGCCATATTTGTTGCAAATCTGACAAAACTGCTTGGTTGTGGCTGTGGATGAAGCTTGAGGAGGTCTTGGAGATCTATACTGCATCTGATGAGGCATAGGGGTATTGTTGGCATTCTGCTGGAAGGGATTTCTTGGACCAGGTCTGGGGTTACCAGGGGCAAGATTGCCATTATTAAACTGGTAAGGAGATCTGGCACGGTTTTGAAAACCACGAGGTCTAGATTGAAACTGATTTTGTGGTCTCACATTGTACTGGTAAGGAGATGGTGGTCTGATATTCTGAGATCCCATACCAGTGGCAAAAGCTGCAGGTGGTTGATACTCAGTCAAGGAGGATGAATTAGTTGATGAGGCCTGATTCTTCAGCAGAGATTCAAAACCAAGTAGTAACCCTTGCAGATCAGCAAAGGAGAAACTCGCATGACGACTAGCAGCTGCAATTGAGGCAAAGAAAGGATTGTAGTCCTTACCTAAACCACTGATGATGTTAGAGATCAGATCCTCAGAAGGAATAGGCGATCCTATGAAAGCAAGCTCATCCGATAGCTGACGCATCTTGTTGAGGTATTCTGAGCAAGTGGAGGAGCCTCTGGTGGTGTGTTGGATCTGTCTTTTGAGATCAATTACTCGAGCTCGTGAGGTTGATGCAAAACTTTGCTGAAGCGATGTCCAGAGTTCACGAGAGGAAGCACATGAGACCATCTGAGACTGGATCGACTCAGAGAGAGAAGATCGAATCCAGCCTAATAGCAACTGATCCTGACGATGCCATGGTAAGAACTCAGGATTGATAGTGATCTGATTATCACCATTTGTGACAGTAGCTGATGGAGATGGTGCTTCGATGAAGCTTGTGAGGTTGTAACCATGAATAATAGGAAGGATTTGACATTTCCATGTGAGATAATTGGATGTAGTTAGCTTAGTTGCAATTGGAAGATTGAGAGAGACAATAGGATCAGGTGTAGAGATGAGAGGAGTGGAGGTAGTAGATGTGCTATTTGCTGACGTGGAGCTATCCATGGTGGCTCTGATACCATGAACAGATCTAAGAAGATAAGAAGAAAGGCTTTTGTATTTCTATTTCATCTTGTATTTTACAATTACAGTTTCTCTCTCTAATCTCAGCTCTATTTATAATAGTACGACTGAATAGAAAACAAACACAGTTGGTTACAAAGTATCTTTTCCTTACTACAATACTATCCAGTTATGCATTAAATGGAGTCATCCAGTTGTGTCTCTAACATTCCTTGTTTTCCAAGTTCTAATTATAAACTTGCTTGTCAAATATTTCCATTTTTTGAAAAACATGCGGTACGATTTATCAAACATCAACTCAGTAAAACGAATGTAACTCCTCTGATTTCTGATGTATTAATTAATCAAATGAACATGCTAATTTCTTCGTAAAAAGTACTGTAAGGTCAAAAAAAGTTGGTAAAGAGTAAGCCAGTAGGTAAAAATTTTATGTTGAATGACTTGGTTAAAATTGTATTTTCAAATGTGAGACTTACGTATATAGCATTCTTTTTTGCCCCGAAGAACTGCACGTACGGTACGTAGGCCAAAATACATATCATTTGTTTTCATTGAATGGTACAAAACTCATAAAAATATTTAAACAATATACTATCATTGTATCTGTTCTTTAATTATGACAATTATTGTTATATATTGAACCGGCCATTTCCTTCTTCCGAAATTCAATACGCACGTCACATAAGACTAATATATCTTTTCTTTTTTATAAATAATGGAGTTGTATATGTATTAATTTCTCATACATATATGATATATCAAAACACGTTATAACTAATTAAATTTCAAATCCGCGTCTTTAACTACTAAATTAAAAGTTAGCTCCAACTTGAGACTAATCGTGGAAGTCTGGATCATAGAAGGTGTCAATTCTAGTGAAATCTTCGCATTTGAGCTCATTGCACACTCACAGGACTCCATTAGTTGAATGCGACCGACTCATGATGCGATCATAGAATGTTAGGTGAAATAGACAATTTTGGGCTCAGGGTTGGACTTGGACAAACAGAGAAGCAAAATACCTACCCAAAAGAAACCACATAAAGATGATTATACATTTTGTCGCATGTATAGGAGTTTCTCCGGCACGAAATATTTTTAATGTTCATGCTAAATCTTGCATTGATTAGGTTATACAAGTTCATATAACGCTTTTTTTTACAAATGCAATATTCAAGGGTGTTAATGAAAAACTAGTTGTATAATGATATTTACAGATATAATATTATCATATCATTAATACGACACTTTATTTTATCTGTTAATATAAAATCAATTATATTTTAATTTGTGAAAAAAATTATTTATCATTACTTTACTTCACTAATTTCTCTAAACCGTGGAATAATTTTTTTTTTCCAGGAATGATGAATTTTTTGTGTTATTTTAATTCTGAATTCACATTTAAGAAAAAATAACCAGAAATACAATTTATGTATATTCAATGATATTTTGATCAATTGTTAATGTAAAATTAATGGTGTTATGATATTTATGGTTGGAAGGAAATAATTATCAAAATTAGAAGTTAAACAAGCCTTTAATCATTTACGTGCTATAACTTAGTGCTGATCAAAATAACTGTGTTTTTATCTATCAACAATATATTTATGGATAAAGAGTCAAGTTCTCATTGTGTACATTGTTGGTTAAACATTTTCTCTCGATTTTTCGATTTGCAAAACAACACCGAAACTCTTAATCTAACATCTCTTCTTAGTGCTTTATAGCTAGATTTATTGAAGAATGGATTAAAGCAAGTGTGGTACTTAGTTTGGAGCTTCAAGAGATTGCGTTGGTCTAGTTAGAATCAGTAGTTAAGGTTTAATTAAACTCTAAACTAATCTCAATCAATTTGCTGGTAAAATGCTCAGTTTTTCTGTCCAGCGTCATACAACGCCAGTTGCCGTTACACAACGCAGAGTTAATTCGATCTTAAATTGCAAAATCTCTGACAAGGTTGGAACAGCGTTACACAACGCTCAGTAGCGTTGTGCAACGTTAGTTCATTTGTTTTTAAACCAGTAAAATCTATTATTTCCCCTTGTCAGAACGTTGTGCAACGCTAAGTAACGTTACACAACATTTCCGCTCCTATGTTGTGTAACGCTATTCAGCGTTGTACAACGTAGTCATGAAGCAGGCAACTCTGCATTGCTCAGACATCGATCAGCATCTATGCTGCATGCATGCTGCCATGTTCCATGCATCGTAGCGTTGTGTAACGCTCTAAACTTCGCTCAGACTTCGCTCAGTCGCTCTGGACGCGTAGTGCAACGCTGAATAGCGTTGTGCAACGGCGACGTTGTGTGACGCCAGTCAGCGTCGTATGACGTTCTGACAATATTGTTTGAGTTTGTCAGTTCTGCCTTAATTCTTTTCTTGACTTCGTTGTGCAACGCTACCAAGCGTTACACAACGCTCTGACAAGTTCCAACGGAACTGTCGAGCTTCTGCTTTGGACTTCTGCTGAAGCGTTGTGCAACGCTATACAGCGTTACACAACGCTCTGACAACTCACAACGTTATTGTCTGTGACCGTTTGATTTTTCAACGGCTATTTCGGCGTTGTACAACGCCATATAGCGTTGTATAACGGTAGAGTCTGTTTTGACTGGTTTTTGGAGCTGTTGGCGCCCTCTATATATATGGGGCCTCTTGGAACTGTTTAGACACTTTTGAAACCTTTGAAACTCATCCCTTTTGAGCTCCAACCAGTTAGACATTACTTTCTCTTGTGTTTGAGCATTATTTTAGCAAAATCATTGAGATTAGAGTGTGCAAACCAATCCACTAGTGTTAATTGCTAGATTTGTTGAGTGATTTGGTTAGAGCCTCAATCCCTTGAGTGTTTGAGCTTGTTTAATTGAGTTAGGCCAATCCACCTTGAGAGTGATTGTAACAAGGTGATTTGGTTCGAATTTGTAGTCCCGTTCGTTGTGGAATTGAACGGAGCGCGCCCATTTCGAGGTTGCGGAACTCCCGGAGACGTACGACTAAGGCTAGCACTTCCTAGCGGGTCGGAACTCCGTAATATATCGCGTGTCACCTCTTCTCTTCTCTCTTTACTTTTCTTGAATTGTGAATTGCTTGTGTTTTGATTGTTTGTGTTAGACCAAGTTTGAATTGAACCAAATATTGACCATACCGGTTTAGAACTTTGATTTTGTGCCTATTCACCCCCTCTAGGCCTTTAAATTAGGGACAACAAAGTGGTATCAGAGCAGGGGTTATCTTTTGACCATCTTGTTAGGTAGATAACCTCGATTCATGGCCTCTATGGTGATAGAAAAACCGGACAAGTTTGGTTCCACTTGCAAGAACTTCCGTTATTGGAAGAGATGTATGGTTGTATACCTCAACTTGATTGATCTTTGGGAGGTTGTTGATAAGCCATATACACCAATAGTTGATAGTGAAGGTAGAGAAACTCATGCCTCTAAGACCATTAGGACCAAGAATGATAATGCCGTTAATGTCTTGTTAAATTCGGTACATGAGTCCATAGCGGCCATTTTTGGTAGCTCTACTAGTGCACATGAAATGTGGGTTTCTCTCTTGAACCGTTATGAGGGAAATTCTCTAATCAAAAGCTCTCGACAATTTGAGTTAGAGTCTAGATTGGATAATTTCCGCATACGGGAAGGTGAATGCATCGAGGAGATGTATACTCCGTTTATATAATTGCTCGATGAATTCACTAACATAGGAGAGACCCTATCTAATAGTCGTGTTATAGGAAGATTGCTTGGGGCTTTGGTGGGAAGACCTCAATTCGACACTCTCATCTCGACTCTTGAGACACAACAAAGGTCCCACAACAACCTCACACCGGAGATCATCTATACCCATTACCGGTGCGTGGAAGAGAAGCTCAAGCAACTTGGAGAGTTGAAGTATGAGCCCAAAACCGTGGCATTGGCGACAAGTGACAACAAGGCATCCCCCTCCAAAACCGCCACAATGACAACCACCAAGGGAGACACCGCCACTCAAATGACAAGGCCAAAGGCATCATCGACCTTGATGAGGACAAGCAAGGAACCGTTCTCTCAAAGATGTTTCGAGCTATCATGATCTTTGAGGGAAAGTTCAACAAAGAAAGACTTGAGAATGACGAAAGAGCTCTTTTCTTCGTGTGCCAAAAAAAAGTTCATACCATGTACTATTGCTTCAAGCTCTTCCCTCATTTGAAGAAGGACAAGGAAGATGGTGGCAAGAGAAGGGGTGATGGCCGGTTCAAGTCCAAGAAGGGACACTACAAGAGCAAGAAGAAGGGTGAGAGAGCCATGCAAGCCACTTGGGACAACGATTCCGATTCGAGCTCATCCTCTCAATCCGATTCGGAATCCGAGTGCGACTTTGACAACCTTGCTCTTGTGGCTCAAGTGAATGATGTGGTGATGCCGGTGGATGACGACCTAGATGACTTGGTGAAGGAGGTCTTCAATGAGTTCAACCGAGGAAACATCTATGTGCATCCATTGAGCAAAGCTAACCTTGATGAAGCATCATCCTCTACATCGACCTTCACACAAGCTCCAACGACTATCCAAGAGGAACCATCCACAATTGCCATTGAAATGCCTAAGGTCACAAATGAGGTACTTCTAAACTCATTCTCTAGTAGTGATAGCGATTGTGATAGTGAGAATGACTTGAGCTTGAATGATGATGCAAACTTGCAATTTGATAGGTTGAATGATTATCTTGATGAGTCTCTTAAGACTATTGCTAGTCAAAAAGAGCAAATTAGTCTTTTGACGACTAAGGTGCATGATCTTGAATCTTTGGTGACAAGGTATAAGGGTATGATTGAAAGTTTTGAAAAACCAAGTGTTTGTGAAAAATGTCAAACTCCTTTGAGTGAGACAAATGTTTTGAAAAATGAAATGGCTTCAAGTTCGTCTAGTGCTTCTCATAGCACCAAGATGAATCTTGATAAAATGTTTGTGGGACAAAAACCCAATGACAAAACGGGTCTTGGCTTCAAAAAGAAGAATCAATCCTTTTCTAGACCAAGAACCATGTCAAGCCCAACACAAAATGAGAGACTTTATCACAAGAGCACCAATAGTAGGAACACTCACGGGCAAGGGCAAAAGAATTTTGTTAGCTCTCAAAATGGTGCTCAAAAGAATTTTGGTAGAAATAGAAATGGGTCTCAAAGACCTCAAAAGAACTTCCAAAACAATCGGTGCCCAAGCAACTTGTATTTCAAGGGACCCGATGGGTGTTTTCATCCTTTTCAAAACAATGGTGGGAATAGGAATAGAACACACACTAGACCTCAAACCAATGGGGGAAATCAAAAAGTCTCTCAACAAAACAAAAAGAATTTTCAAAAACCAAATTTGAGAAACTCTCAATCATACACTTTCTCTAAGGATCCAAAGATTAGAGCCATGGAGCTTAGGCGTCATTTTGAAACCTATTTTGTTAGAGAAAGTTCACAAGTGAACAAGCCAACTTGTGCTTGTTGCAACTATTGTGGTAAGAATGGCCATGTCACACTAGAATGCAAAGTTAGGAAAGCAAATCATACATCCGGTTCAATTAACATGATTTGGGTTCCTAAAGTCATTTCCACATCCGTTTTGATTGGTGGAAGTGGTTCGAGTGTGGCTTAGTTAGTCATCTTCTTTCCCCAAGGTTATTCTTGTCAAATCTTAAGGGGGAGAGATTACAAGAATAATATATTAGTTGTTTGTTTCTAACTAATATGTATTCTTGTAGGTTTGTTTGTTATCATCATTCAAGAGAAGTGCTTGGATCATAGATAGTGGTTGTTCACATCACATGACGGGTGATAAATCTTGTTTCAAGACACTTGAACCTTTTGATGGTGGTGAGGTTACTTTTGGTAATAATCTTAGGAAGAGCTCTATTATTGGTATAGGCTCGGTTGGAAACTAAAATTTAACGGTTTTTAATGTTTACCTTGTGGATGGTCTCAACTACAACCTTTTAAGTGTGAGCCAATTATGTGATGCGGGATATTATTTGAAGTTTGATCACTTCTCTTGTTTTGTGCATCAAATTTCGGATAATTCTCTTGTCTACACGGGACAAAGGAAAAAGGATGTCTATTACTTGAACTTTGATCACTTCACAAATGGTGAACAATGCTTTAGTGCCATAGCTACCGGTTCATGGTTATGGCATAGAAGACTTGGTCACGTTTCTCTAGACTCCATTAAGAAACTTGTGAAATTGAAACTTGTCCGTGGTCTTCCATCACATAAACTAGACTTAAATGAGTTGTGTGAAGCTTGCATGAAAGGCAAGCAAACCAAGTCTAGTTTCAAAACCAAAGAGATCATCTCAACCTCTCAACCTTTGCAATTGCTTCATATGGACTTGTTTGGACCAATCAATGTCTTGAGTCTTAGTAAGAAAAAGTATGTCTTTGTGGTGGTAGATGACTATAGTCGCTTTACTTGGGTTTTCTTTCTTGCTCACAAGGAAGAAGCATTTGACCATTTTGTTAAATTTAGCAATCGGGTTGAAAACGAAAAAGGGTTGAAAATCTCTAGAATTCGTAGTGACCATGGAAGGGAATTTGAAAATGCTAAATTTGATGAATTGTGCATAGAAAAAGGATATAAACAAGAGTTTTCCGCTCCACGCACCCCTCAACAAAACGGTGTAGTGGAGAGGAAGAACCGTACCTTACAAGAATTAGCACGCACCATGCTACATGAATTTGCCGTACCCAAATTTCTTTGGGCCGAAGCGGTAAATACGGCATGTCATGTAGTAAATCGTGCATGCATTCGTTCTCAACTCAAGAAAACTCATTTTGAATTATGGTTCGGTCATACTCCTAATATATCCTATTTCCGTGTATTTGGCTCCAAATGTTTTGTCCTTGATGAGTCTCCTAAAGTAACCAAGTTTGATGCCAAGTCTTTGCCCGGTATTTTTGTTGGTTACTCAACCACAAGCAAAGCGTATAGAGTCTATTTGCCAAACTCAAAGGTAGTTATTGAGTCTATTAATGTCAAATTTGATGAAAAAGTCCTTGAGGAATCCAAGGAAGGTAATTCTATTGTAGGTACACAAGTGGAAGAAACTACGCAAGAAATCGAGTTACAACCTCAAGCACAACCACCGGTGATTATTGAGGAGTCTTTGAACCGGGTTGATGACATTTTGATAGGGGGAGAGACTCATGAGGAGGGTATCTTAGACACAACTCAAAATGAAACGCCTCATGATGATCCTCAACCTCAACCGTCTCCCCAACCGGTTCATGAGCCTCCCGAAGTGCTTAGAGAAGTTTCCTCTCATCCTCTTACTAATGTCATAGGTGACCCTAAGGAAGGTGTTAGGACTAGGTCTAGTTTGCACCAAACTATTGGTCATTGTGCATTTGTTTCTCAACTTGAACCAAAATCCTTCAAAGAGGCAAATGTTGACCCAAATTGGATTGTTGCCATGCAAGAAGAGTTGAACCAATTTGAAAGAAATCAAGTTTGGGAACTTGTACCATTACCAAAGGGTAAGCAAGTTATTGGTACCAAATGGGTTTTTAGAAACAAGCTAAGTGAGGATGGTATTGTGGTTAGAAACAAAGCCCGTTTGGTTGCACAAGGTTTCAAGCAACAAGAAGGTATTGATTTTGAGGAGACCTTTGCACCGGTTGCTCGTCTTGAATCCATTAGAATGCTCTTGGCTTTTGCCGCTAACAAAAGCTTTACCCTATTCCAAATGGATGTCAAGAGTGCTTTTCTAAATGGTTGGATAGATGAGGAAGTTTATGTCCAACAACCACCCGGTTTTGTTGACCATTTCAATCCGGACCATGTGTATAAGCTTCACAAATCTTTGTATGGTTTGAAGCAAGCTCCTAGAGCTTGGTATGGTAGACTTTGTACTTTTCTTCTAGACAATGATTTTAGTAGGGGCAAAATGGATACAACTCTTTTCACTAAGAAAAGATATGACCATTTGCTACTTGTGCAAATTTATGTGGATGATATTATTTTTTGCTCCACTAATGCAACTCTTGCCCAAGAGTTTTCTTCTTTGATGAGTAGTGAATTTGAGATGAGCATGATGGGAGAACTCACTTTCTTCTTGGGGCTTCAAATCAAACAACTCAAGGATGGTATCTTCGTGAACCAAGTCAAATACGCCAAGGAGTTAGTGAAGAAATTCGGTGTTGAAGATAGCAAGAATTTAGACACACCCATGGGCAAAAGTGCGAATATCGATGCGGATGAGAAAGGCAAGCCTATGGACATAACTCTCTATCGGGGCATGATCGGTAGCCTACTCTATCTCACGGCTAGTAGGCCGGATATTATGTATGCCGTATGTCTATGTGCTAGATACCAAGCCAATCCTAAGGAATCTCACCACAAAGCGGTAAAACGCATCTTGCGATACGTCAAGGGTACTCAAAACCTAGGTCTTTGGTATGGTAGACAAACCGAACTAGACTTGTTAGGTTATACCGATGTCGATTTTGCCGGTGACCGTATGGACCGCAAAAGTACTAGTGGAACTTGCCAATTTCTTGGTGGTTCACTTGTATCTTGGTCTAGTCGCAAGCAAACTTCGGTTGCTCTCTCCACCGCGGAAGCGGAATATGTAGCGGCCGGTAGTTGTTGTACTCAACTTCTTTGGATGATGCAAACCCTTAGGGATTTTGAGTTAGATTTCCAAAATGTACCAATCTTGTGTGACAATACTAGTGCCATCCTTATATCCAAAAATCCGGTATTGCACTCTAGAACCAAGCACATAGAGATACGACATCATTTTATCCGTGATCATGTTGAGAAAGGTGATGTGGAATTGGTCTACATCGACACGAAGGAGCAAATCGCCGATATCTTCACCAAACCTCTTCCAACACAACAACATCTTGAACTTAGGTTCAAACTTGGTATGCTTGAACTCAAAGATTAAATTTATGCATGTCATGTTGTTGTCTTTGTTGTTTGGAGCTAATTTCAGTTTAAATTGGTTTTATTTCTTTTGAAAACCATGAAAAATAAGTTTTTAACTATTTCGGTCTTAATTTTCTGAATTTTCTGGTTTTCTGTTGACTCTGGCGTTACACAACGCCATTCAGCGTCGTGCAACGCAAGAGTAACGTTAGTTTAAAATGAATTTATGCTGAATTTTGAATTCTGTCGAGATAAACGTTGTACAACGCTTGGTTGATTTTATCTGGTAACGTTGCACAACGCTCTCTATCGTTGTACAACGCTGTCTGTTTTATTTTAATTTTTCTGTGCTGAATTTTAAAATCTGTCGCGTTCAACGTTATACAACGCTGGTTACCGTTGTACAACGCCAGTCTGTTGTTTTTACTTAACGTTGTACAACGCTGTCCATCGTTGTAAGACGTTGCTTTATTTCTTTATTTTATTTTTTTTATTTATTTGTTTGGCTTTAGTGTTGTACAACGCCCTTTAACGTTGCACAACGCTGGGTTGTAGCGTTACCCATCGCTACTCAGCGTTGTACAACGGAGCAGTCAGTATCTGCTCAATTTTCGCTGTTTTGACTCCTGCGTTGTACAACGCCCTTTGGCGTTACTTAACAGTGGACGCGTTTTTAACAGATGCGACCCCACCTTTTCTTCTTCTTCTTCTTCTTCTTCTTCTCTCTCAAATCCGAGCCCCCTTCTCTTTTTCTCTCTTTCTCTCCAACTCACACCCTTTCATCTCTCTCTCTCAATACTCTCTCAATTCTCTCTCTCCACTCCAACCAAAACCACCAAAATACTCTCCTCTCTCTCCTCTCCACCCTCATACCCTCAAATCTCTCTCTCTCTCTCTCTCTATCTCTCAATCTACCGAAACCCTAGCCACCGCCATCACCGTCAATTCCGGCGATCCGACCGTCGGATTTTCGATCGGCTTCGGTTCTGTGCTCTCCAAGGTCATCTCATCCTTTCCCGCTCTTCAATTTAAAGGTTTAACCTCATCCTTTCTCTCTCAATTTTCAATGGCACCAAAAACCGCTACCAACAAACGGACTAAGCGCAACCCCAAGGGTGCCTCCTCATCCAACCCACCGGTTCAAACCGACCAACCAATTCCAATGGATATACCACCCGTACCCGTGGATTGGACCCTCTCTTCTTCCAACAATTACCTTTTCAAAGACTCGGCCTCTTTCATGCATTTTTGCCAATACCGTGATGTCAATCGCGAGTGTTCCGAGTGCTTTTTCTTTGAGCACCCCTATGGTGTCTACCATTTGAATCCAAGGGAATTGACTTGGATCAAAGAAAGGATTGAATATTGGAATATGGCGGGTCTTCTCGCGCATTCTCAACCATACAACCCGTCCTTAATCAAGCTCTTCTATGCAAATCTCACCATGACGTGGACCGATGGCCACCCAACCGCCAACTCCTATGTCCTCGGTCGCCACATCTCAATCACCGAGGAAACCTTGGCCAACTTTCTCGGCCTCGACAATGATAACTTGGAGATTTACATTCATGCCAATTGGCCCCGCGAATTGCCTCCGTATGACGAATACCACCGCTTCTTTTATTGTTGGAGGAACTATAACGTTCGCCAATTCACCGCCACCGAGCTACCGGCCTTGCACCGCCTTCTCTTCCTCTTCATCAATAACATTATCACTCCGAAGGCAACAATCAAGACCAATGTGGAGCAATTCGCCGTGTTTCTCCTTCGCTCCCTCCTTGAGATGAATCAAAAGGTCAATCTCCCTTTCATCATGCTTGCTCATATGGCACGGGCCGATACCTCTCCTCGCTTCTCTTTTCCTTATGCCCACATAATTCAATCTATTCTTATTGAAAGCGGCATCCCTCATGACACACCTCTTTGGGGCGAACCCGTGCCCGAGAATGCCATTGCTAATCCCGAAAACCTCATGGCACATCTAACCGGTACCGGATGGACGGCCCAAGATGATGACTCCATTGTGCCCGGTGCATTCCACCGCAATAACTACATCTTCCGCCCAAATGCCACCATCAATCAATACGAGGAGATAGGCAATGAACCTTTGCATGTGCCCGGCGGACGGATGGAGGGTCAAGGCGCACCTCAAGACTTTCATGCCTACCTTGATGCCAAATTTGCCGCCTTGACAACTCACATTGATACGCGGTTCAACACAATTGAGGAAAATTTGACCGCTTATCAAGCCAAGACCGATGCCTCGATCACTCATCTCAAGGATGAGATGATCAATCTTTGGGGAAAGATGGAGCTCCATCTCAAGAGGGGATCCGGTAGTGGCGCGGGTGATGATGATGAAGAGTAGTCTAGCCGAAACCGTCTCCAAGCCTTAGCCCTCTCTTTTCTATACATTTTGATTTTCGTAGTTTATTTGCCTTTCGTCTCTCTTTTGTGATTTTTCGTTGTTTTGAATGACTACGTGGTGCTATTTTGCTTTGTTTTGTTATATGAATGTTGCTTGAATTATGTTAAGTTTTAATGAATTATGTTTGTGCTAAATGGCTTCGTTTTTTTATACTTAGCTCTTTTTCTTTTAATATGCATGCATGGTCTATAATTGTTAGTTTATGCCTTCGTTAAACCTTGTTAGATACCCCTAATCAAATGAACTTAGTGGCCAAATTCTTTTCGAAAGGGGGATGATCTTTATGGTTTGTCATCAAGGGCGTTTTGGGTATTCTTTTCCCTATTTGCAAAAAGGGGGAGAATTAGGTAATTTGGGGTATTCCGCCTTGTTGTATCAAGTCCCAAATGTACCTTAGGTGTTGTTTTGCAACTCGGCAAAAGGGGGAGATTGTTGGTTAAACATTTTCTCTCGATTTGCCGATTTGCAAAATAACACCGAAACTCTTAATCTAACATCTCTTCTTAGTGCTTTATAGCTAGATTTATTGAAGAATGGATTAAAGCAAGTGTGGCACTTAGTTTGGAGCTTCAAGAGATTGCGTTGGTCTAGTTAGAATCAGTAGTTAAGGTTTAATTAAACTCTAAACTAATCTCAATCAATTTGCTGGTAAAATGCTCAGTTTTTCTGTCTAGCGTCATACAACGCCAGTTGCCGTTACACAACGCAGAGTTAATTCGATCTTAAATTGCAAAATCTCTGACAAGGTTGGAACAACGTTACACAACGCTCAGTAGCGTTGTGCAACGTTAGTTCATTTGTTTTTAAACCAGTAAAATCTATTATTTCCCCTTGTCAGAACGTTGTGCAACGCTAAGTAACGTTACACAACATTTCCGCTCCTATGTTGTGTAACGCTATTCAGCGTTGTACAATGTAGTCATGAAGCAGGCAACTCTGCATTGCTCAGACATCGATCAGCATCTATGCTGCATGCATGCTGCCATGTTCCATGCATCGTAGCGTTGTGTAACGCTCTAAACTTCGCTCAGACTTCGCTCAGTCGCTCTGGACGCGTAGTGCAACGCTGAATAGCGTTGTGCAACGGCGACGTTGTGTGACGCCAGTCAGCGTCGTATGACGTTCTGACAATATTGTTTGAGTTTGTCAGTTCTGCTTTAATTCTTTTCTTGACTTCGTTGTGCAACGCTACCAAGCGTTACACAACGCTCTGACAAGTTCCAACGGAACTGTCGAGCTTCTGCTTTGGACTTTTGCTGAAGCGTTGTGCAACGCTATACAGCGTTACACAATGCTCTGACAACTCACAACGTTATTGTCTGTGACCGTTTGATTTTTCAACGGCTATTTCGGCGTTGTACAACGCCATATAGCGTTGTATAACGGTAGAATCTGTTTTGACTGGTTTTTGGAGCTGTTGGCGCCCTCTATATATATGGGGCCTCTTGGAACTGTTTAGACACTTTTGAAACCTTTGAAACTCCTCCCTTTTGAGCTCCAACCAGTTAGACATTACTCTCTCTTGTGTTTGAGCATTATTTTAGCAAAATCATTGAGATTAGAGTGTGCAAACCAATCCACTTGTGTTAATTGCTAGATTTGTTGAGTGATTTGGTTAGAGCCTCAATCCCTTGAGTGTTTGAGCTTGTTTAATTGAGTTAGGCCAATCCACCTTGAGAGTGATTGTAACAAGGTGATTTGGTTCGAATTTGTAGTCCCGTTCGTTGTGGAATTGAACGGAGCGCGCCCATTTCGAGGTTGCGGAACTCCCGGAGACGTACGACTAAGGCTAGCACTTCCTAGCGGGTCGGAACTCCGTAATATATCGCGTGTCACCTCTTCTCTTCTCTCTTTACTTTTCTTGAATTGTGAATTGCTTGTGTTTTGATTGTTTGTGTTAGACCAAGTTTGAATTGAACCAAATATTGACCATACCGGTTTAGAACTTTGATTTTGTGCCTATTCACCCTCCTCTAGGCCTTTAAATTAGGGACAACATACATGTATTATAAGCTATGAATTCTACTGATAAGGGTCTCCTATAAATCCTTCATTTCTAAAAGAAAGGGGATAATTAATACCATATGCCAACATCTTCTAAATATTCATTCAAGTTTTATACTCCTTATTGTAAAAACAATAATACTCTAATCGATAGTCAGTGACGGCATATAAAATTAATTGGAGTTCAATATCAAATTTCATAGAACATCAATATTATAAATAAAGACCCGTGGGAATCTGAGTTATTTTGTTAAAATTTATCCGACACGGCAACGTTCGTTGATTTGTGCGTTCAGTATTCTTTTCAGATTTCTGCAACTTAAATATGTGTAATTATTTATGTGGCAAGTATATCGCTTATGAAATTGATCTGATTCACCAGTGAACATTTATTTGACTGCACAAATTTTATTTTTCCATAGTTGCGTCCCCATCTAACTCCATCATCGCCCCTCCTCTTTCGCACAAATTTCTCTACTCTGTATATTCTATCTCTGCTTCCTCTTCTTCTTAGTACCCTCCCTCTAGCCCTCTCTCTGGCTGCCCCCGCCTCTTTTCCTTCCTTGGCTCCTTGCCCTTTTCCAAATCACCGCCGCACTCCTCAAGGGACTAGCACTGCTGCAGAATTCTCCATCGCCGCTTTACATCTCTCCGTTGCTCACTGCACCTCTACCCATGGCTTCGCCTCCTAAGCCTCTCTCCTTCGTTCTCCTGAAAAACAAAGGTGTGCTAGAGTTCTTCTCGGGATCCATGGAGAGATGCACGAATCCCAAGTTCCTTATGGTTTTTTTGTTTTAAAGTTTTTCTGTTCTCTTCTAGATAAGGTGTAAAACCAAGTTTTGATTGATTACTTTTTCCTCATCCAAAGCACCTCACAAAGTACTATCTCTACATCGCCTTATTGAATCCAATCTAAAGCTGTACTAATTTCCGTTGCATTTTTTTTCTCAATTTCCCCTTTATTTTCCCTTCTATTTAGTATCCTTTTTTATTTGGTTGTAAGATAGGGCAAACTTGAAATTTCATAAGCATATTAGCTACATAATTATTGCTTCTATGTATTCTCTAATCTAAGATGTGAATTTTTCTCCTTTTAAGTTGAATTACGTTATAATCTACAATTTAATTCATTAAATTGATTTATAAGATAAAATTAGAACCTTGCCAATTATAGTTCGTGATCAAAATCAAATAATAGAAAGATAATTGCAAACAATCTGCTAATAATTGACCATTTGTCCCAGGTTATATGAATTATTTTCGATTTTTTGATGCACAAAATACGAGTTAAGGATATAAGTCATATAACCAAATAAGCTACTGATCAAGCCATTGAGTGAGTTCAGTATCAAAGAATTTGGGTCAATTATCAATTGTGTAAGTTTTACTTATCAATATGTTGAAATGTTGTTGTATGAATAAATAAATAAATAAATGAATGAATGAATAAAGAGAAAAAGGAAACTTCTTTACTAGCATTGTCATTAGGGATCAAATAAAAGTTACTTCAGAGTTTGATGTGCTAATTATATCATGGTTGTACGTCTAATAAAACTTCTACTTTTGTTTCTTATAACATTTTATAGTGGCAGTTTGGAAAGAGATTGCTATTTTGGAGAATTGTTCTGGTCGATGTGTTAGTTCTCCGTGCTGACATAACATCAGGTAAAATTGGTTCAGAGACCACTGAAATTGAGCATTGTTTGAAGAAGCTTCTGAGCTAATTGATGAATCTCAGACAAACAAACCAAAGCCATTACAGTTAATTTTAATGGAATGCCATCTCATTTCCATTAGTTTATTTTGATAATCAGTTCTCATGTATTTGCAAGTAAATGGGTAATATCTGGCTGTGATAAAGTTTGTTCGACTTTAAAAGAAAACATTTGGGAAAATTATCTGCTGGATCTCATTGCAAAAGAGTAGCAATTTGGTATTAAACATATCATGCTATTTTTACATAATATTGATTCTTCATATTGGATGTACCAGATAAGCACCAGTTATTATTTGTGATTTATACTGACAATGTTTCTTTTTTATGGTTTGGAATTGCACGATTTAGTCAGTTGTGCAGAAACAAGCGTTTGCATTCAACCAAAGTTCTAGGAAGTCAGTTCACTGCCAATAAAAATAGACAGAATGACAAAGGTTGAAAGACAAATGAACAAGATTAAGATAATACATATATTGCTTTCATGCTATAAAATCAAGTTTGGTTTTCATATTGACAGAAAAGTAGTATTGCTTTTCACACTGGCATGATGCTTTTTCTATTCTCAAGTTCATGGTTTTCATACCGAAAAGAACAATCCTAATAAGTATATTTCAACTTGCATGGATCAGTTATTAAAAGTAGAATTGTTTGGTGTGGTGAATCGGTGGCAATTGTTGCTAGCAAGAGGCGCTTGGTAGCAGATATATGCCAATACGGTGTAGAGTATGTGTTAAGGGTGTGAAAAGATTTGCATTGTAATTTATTGTGCGCGTATTGTGTTTTCTTCATGTATACCATTTCCTGTACCGGGTCCTACATTGGTTTAGTTGTATAGCACTATAGCTATTTCAAGCAAGTTTCTAAACCACTTTGGAACTAATAATCAATAAAAATGATGACATCCTTATATTATTTTGAGCATCTAAATTATAGTATTTACTCTAATTGGTAGTACCAGATTTTGTGCAATAATAATAAATATATATAATTTACTGAAAAAAAATGCCATTTTTAACGTGTGTTATTACTAATTTATTTAATTTTCTTTTAATTTATTATGTGATAGAATTAATAAGTTTTGGAAAAAATATGTGTTAGCAGTTCATTCTTTTTATTAATTCACAAGATAAGATACATAAATAATCCTTTCATCTTTACCATCGATACATAATATAATCTTCATCTTTATTGACCATCTTTAATCATCTTTTTCAATTTTTTGGTCCTTTTATTTTGGAATGAAATAAAATAGAGGCAATCAGGATCGAGCGAAGCTCGATGTGACCCTCTAGTATTATATAAAGAGTAAATCTATTGTGAACCATGGTTCATATAAGCTTTCGTGCACCATGACCGTTTTGGATGGTGGATTTACAAATTGTCAAATCTAATTTAACCAACTCAATCTATATATTGAAATCTCATAGCAAACAAAATTTTACAATTTTTGAAATTTTTTTACTATTTTTTCCGAATTTTTTAAAGCTTGCTATTTTTTACTATAAATACACTAATTTGTAAGCCAAAAATGGCAAGTTTTAAAAAATTCGAAAAAAATAGTAAAAAAATTTCAAAAATTATAAAATTTTATTTTCTATGAGATTTCAATATATAGATTGAATTGGTTAATTTAGATTTGTCAATTTATAAAATCACCGATCAAACGGTCGTGGTGCACGGAACGCTCCATGCATCATAGTTCACAATAGATGTACTCTTATATAAATATAATTATTAATTAACTGGAGAAAATTATATCTCAACAGCCTTGGTCATTTTTGCGAGGCCCATATATAGTCCGGCACTAGAACTCTAGAAGCCGAGAATATGTCGTCCAGTCAATAACCAAAATGTGTCTTAAAATAACGCAAATTTTTTTTTTGAATATTCCAAGAAAGTTGATTCATAAACGAAAAGTCGAAAACACTACAGAAACCCCATCAGGCGACGGGGCTCCCTTGTCCATTGGATTTTAATCAAACGGCCAGCATACCGCGCGACACGCTGTGTCGCGCGGCAGCTGATCTCAATTTGTGTTTAGGGGTAAATCGTAAATGACATTGGTAAAAAAAGTGAAAAATTTTGGAATTTAATAGTGACTTTCACGTGAATATTTCCCACGGCGTGAATAGAACTGGAAATATAAAAAAAGGACTTTCATGTGGATACCCCAGTACCCCATGTGGCCACGTCCCCACCCCACTGCAGGAACTCACTCCGCGGACAGTAGTTGATCTTTCGGTTGAATGTGAATGTAAATTGAATTATATTTTAATTAATTTAAGATATCAAAATGAGAGAGAGGCTATGACATATTGGCATGCATGGTTTCGCAATCCGGATTTGCTGTTGCGCGATAAATGGTGTAGCGCACGTATGAGCCGTCTGATCTTGATCGGACGGTTAATTTTTGACGGACCTATCAATCTAGGTAACATGCACGGAGCTTCATTGTCCATTGGATCTTGATCAGACGACCAACATGCTACGCTACACCATGTGTCGGGCGGCAGTGGATCTGAATTTCATGGTTTCGTATATATTGTGCACTACGATTGTACGTATTACGATTTTAAATCTTGATATTTTATGTTCAATTGGTTGATATTACTGGCTTGAATTTAATTTAATTTACTTATAAAAATATAATAAGAATATATATAATTTTATAATTTTATATATTGTTTGCCATTATTTTACTATTTTTTTAAAGAAGAAGTCATTTTTATTAATTAGACTCTTTAGAATTTAAAAAAAATTAATATTTTTTTTACTAACTAATACACAATATTTTTTTTTTGAAATAACCTATAATTTTTTTTAAACAAAAAACGTAAAAGCCCGTAGGCATAAAATAAACTATATAATTTGACATTTTACTAAAGTTTTGATATGTGGATCAAATTGTGAAGTTCAAATGAACTACTTAAATTTCTAATTAGATTTATTTATACTGTTACTGTACATAATATCTTTTAATCGCCACGCCAATTCATTTTGGGGGCGTTTGTTTGTGACTTAAAGGGTGCATAACTTAAGTTATGTATCCTTAAGTCACCAAACACCTCTTACATAAGATGCCTTAAGGGTACATAAGTTATGCAACCTAAATAGGTTGCATAAGTTATGCACCGGTCCCCTTTAATTTTTTTTCCAACAATACCCCTTAGAAATAATTAATAATAATATTTAATAATCTATAATAATTAATAAATAATAATATCTAATAAATAACAATAACTATTAAAAATCATAATTAGTAATAAATATTAATTATTATAATTAATAAATAATAATATATAACAAGTAATAATAATAATTAATAAACAATATTGATTTATTATTAAATAATTAATAATATTTAATTAAAAATAATTAATAATATTTCATAATAATAAAATAATTTCTTATTATCATTAATAATTAATTTTTATAATAAATAAAAATTAATTAATATTAATTAATAAATAATAATAATTAATAAGTAACAATAATTATTAAAAAAATCATAATTAATAACAAAGATAATTATTATAATTAATAATATTTAACAAGTAATATTAATTATTAATAATAATGATTTAAGAATAATAATTAATTTTTATTATAAAATAAATAATAATATTTATAATATTTAATTAAAAGTAAATTATTAATATTTCATAATAGTAAAAATGATTTATTATCATCATTAATAATTAATTTTTATAATAATTAATAATTAACAATAATTAGGTCACAACATATAATACATAATACTAATTCAAATTTAAGGGCATTTTAGTCTTTTGACTTGAATATATGCATGCATTAAGTTAGTCATCCTTACTACACAACCAAACATCTATTACATAACACTACATAAACACTTAGGCATCCTTAAATTATGCAACTCCTTACTACACAAACAAACGCCCCCTTTATGATATACGCGGATAGAAACCCTGTATTTAAGTATTTAACTGTACACGCCAATTCCTTTCCCTTTTGTGGTTACTTTTTATTCTTTTACTCTGTCTCTTCTTTTTCCTCTTTTCTTTTTCTTTTTCTCTCTTGTGTTTCTCCTAGAGCCACTATCTAGCTTGTCAAAAAAAAAAAAAAAAAAAAACTATACTAGTTCAGATATCACGCGTTGTGCGTTTTTGTTTTTTTTTCCTTAGTAAGTAACAATTAATCACTTCTATTATCTTTACTAAAAAAAATGTAGTATTAGAGAAGCAATGATATGGTAAAAGTTAATTACGTATACAAAACTAAAAGGGGAGTGTTTGTAATTGTAAAGAAACACCACCACAATAATTGCGGCAAAGCTAAATCAAATTATATTTTTATAGTAGTTTATATGTGAATATGTGATTAATACACTAAGAGAGTACCATGCGACAAAAAATGTTATGACAACATCCTTCGAAAATATAAGCTGCAGACACTAATAAACAACGAAATAATACATAGATGTTTTGATCGATGTAAACATGATCGAAGATGTATCCATCGAGTTTCATAGTTTGCTCTTTATTTTGGTTTCAATTATCTATATCATTTCATAGCGCTATTGATGTGGTTATTTGTGTTGTATACTCTTCCAAATCAACATTTCTATGCATGAATAACTCAAAAATTAAGAATCTATGCCTCCGTTTGGATGCGTTGAGAAGACGTAGGAAGAAGAAAGAAGAGAAGAAAAAAAATTATAAACAATCCAAACTCTTCACAAAGTTACACACTTTCCAATACTTCTTCCCTTCTTCTTTTCTTCCCACACCTATCCAAACAGAGCCTATGATACATAGTATATACCTCATAAAATTTTGCGTGAGTTTTTAAATATGGTAAAATATTTGGTATGATATGCAAAAATTAATATAGTGTCCTATGTTCAATAATTATGATCTTAAAACTTAAAAAAAAATCAAATACAATTTTTTTGAAGTCTGAAATTACTCTAATAATTATCAAACTCATCCTTCCATTATGATAAATATAATTATTTTTTTAAAAAAATATAGTGATTTAAATTTTAAACACATAATTAGATATTAATGTGAAGGTAAAAAGTTATTTTCGCCTTGGGAGCTGTGTAGCTCAAAGTGGTGAGAGAGAATAGATAGGTGGGGTCCATGGTAGAGAAAAAAGACAATGGCTCGCTGCTGACGTGCTTTCAGAAAGAACACCCGCCAATCAATGCCAATAGATGGCTGGATTAAGCTAACGGACCAGATTAAATGATAGAGAATGCTTGACCTAGATTTACTAACCACAATGACTAATGGTAAACACTCATCTTTATATATTCTATAATTTTGCTATATTTTGGTTTAATTTGAACGGTGCTCCTTCAGATATTCTGTGAAAAGTGCAATAAATCTATCAGTGCAGCGAGTCAAATAAACAACTAGTCGACGAAAATCAAGAGGGACGACACGGTTGTCTGCACAGTACTCGAAGCAGAAATATTATAAAAAACGGCATTATCATTGATGATGTCATTAACATTTCTGCATCTATTATTATGACTTCAAAGCTGCTTCGGGTCGAAGATAAGTGTTTCATGGATGGCAATTAATTTTCAGTGCATGCTATTGGACACAGAAAATCATAAGAAAGAAAGTAGATACCATGATTCCATCCTCGATCAGTGCCCATCTGAATTATCTATTTTTTTTTTAATGATTGTCCATCTGAATAAATCGTGTTCTTCATTTAATGCCGAAATTCCCGTATTTTTTTTAATGATAATTATTAATAATTAATTACTGTTTATCGTAAATCATGAAAATATTTAATATGAGTAGTAAAGCGCCCATGACATTGGCGACTCGTCATTTTTTTTTTAAATGATAACTGCATTTTGTCATTATTTGTCATCGCTAACCAAGGTGAATATATAAAATAGATAACGTAAATATAGAGCCGATCAAAATAAACACTTACAAACAAATAAGTATTATCATCTCTTGTTCAAATTTTTTAATGCATATTCAATTTATTTTTATTGGAATATATTTTTTTGTATGTGTTCAATTTGATCATTATATATGTTCATCTTATTTATTTTATGTGTTCATTTTCTGTTTAGCGATGACAAAACTGCAGACGACCATAATCAATTTTTTTTTTAATTTTATTTGTTTGCCGAGCCAGCCATGGCTACTCCTCATTTTTCTCAATTTTATTTGGTTGCCGAGCCGTATCCGCGTCTCCAACCAGCAATGCAAACAAAAAAAAGGCAAAAAGACATTGTGATGAATGAGTTAAATGAGCCGAGCAGTATCCACGTCTCCCTTTTGTATATAAATGGAGCGCTTTATCACAAACGTTTTAAATGATGATTATGCATTTCTAATATTTAAAGAAAACAAAATATGTGGCAGGCGTTATCCACATAATTCTACTATCGAGCATAATGACCTAAATTAATTATGGTGGAATTAAAATAAAAAATGTATTACAAAATATAAGTAAATTTTCAAATATGAAAATAAGAAATGATATAGATTATTTAATATAAAATTAAGATTTCATCAAAGTAGAATAATCCAATAATGTCCTTTCACAGTTTAAAGAGAAATTGCTGACCGTGACGTCCTATCTTAGCAAAACAATTTTGGTTCCATTGAAAGTTTGAAATTTAAATCTTGCTCCATTCAAACTGGTCAAAAAGTGAGCCATTGATTGACTATTTTGTATCGGGTCAAATGTGAATCAAAATTAAATTACACCTCAAGTAAGTAAGAAAATTTGAAAGATAGTTGGATTAGAACTTGGTCATTTTTTATTGTATCTCACTCAAAGAGGAGGGTTTTGGTGTCACAAGTTTAGAATGCCACCAAATGCCACAAGTCTGGATCATGCATCAAATCAACTTAAATTTTTATAAAGCTTATATGAAAATACATCGCTTGTTAAAATGAAAATGATCAACGATTTAGATTCGAAATTTATATTTTAAAACTTTAAATTTTAACGAAAAATTAAAATTACGGCATTTGATGGCGCTCCAAACTTGTGACACCGAAACTTTACTCTTCACTCAAAAAAGAAAAATTTTAAAGATATGGTCAGTGCAACCATTGACTTTTTTTTTAATAGTCTTTAACGGAAAATATATACCTAGGACCCATAAATGATCTGCAAAATTTACTTAAAATTAACTGATTCCGATAAACGAACTAAATGATATTATAACACCATAAAATTTATTGGATCTCCATTGATAACACATTGAAGTAGTCCAGAGAAGAACAAAGCATCGTGCCACACACGAATACTTAACATATTGGAACCTATAGGAAATTAAATTATAAACAATGAAAAGGGAAACACATTTTAAAGAAAATTTTCAAGTCGAATCCACATCAATAATCTTTAAAATGGGGATTTGAACTTGAGACATGCCACGTGGTGCCCATGTATTTTCATAACGTAAAATATTATATAACGATTAAATTAATCATAGTGGGGTTCCATAGCCTAAAGAAATAATACATAAAAACAAAGAAGGCTAAACCTTTGTTTATGCTTATACGTAAGATTAAATGTGGAAAGTTGCACGACGTTGATGTTTCTTTATTCTTTTTTAATTTCTATCTATTATAACCAATAAATCCCATGAACGGCAGACACGATTAACGATGCAAATAATTACCCCTTAATACCAAATTTACCCGTTACAGGAAATTCAAACTCCTCTTTTGATGCGCGCACACGGCCGTTGTAGTCTCGTTTGTAACACATTTCTTTTTCTTTATTTTTTGTCATAACCATTTGAACAAGCACATGCACTTTTACTACAGTCGGTCAGTCGTCTACTAGGGTTTACCAAACGGGGCGGGGCGGGTCGAGGCGGTTCAACCCGCGACGGTCCACGGGTTAGGACGGGGCGGGTTAGGACGGTCCACGGGTTAAGACGGGGCGGGTTAGGACGGTCCATTCTAGAAATCTTGACCCTAACCCTTCTTAAACCCGCCCCATGTAACCCGCACGGGTTATGACGGTCCGGTCCGGTCCGGTCCGCCGGTTTTTATTTATTTTATTACTATATTATTTTTTTTTATTTTTCGTTAGTATATATATAAACTACATATATATTATATACTATAATAATCACTATAAATTTTTTTTTGTTGTTTTTCTCTTTTCTGTTTTTTTTTCAATATTTTTCCTTTTTTTCAATATTGTTTTCTGTTTTTTAATTTTTCGTAAATTATTTTTATATTTCACTTTTACGTTTTTCTTTTATTTTCTTAAATGAAAAAAATTGAATATAATTATATAAAGTTACATTCTTCTTTTTTTCGGGTTTGGGACCGGCTATGCTATTAAATTATTTTATAAAATAATAACATAGGCGGAGTTATAAAATAAAATAATAACATTGCACGGGTTTAAGACGGGTTGACGGGGCGGGGCGGTCCGGTCCACGGGTTAAGACGGGGCGGGTTAACGCGGGTTTTTTTAGAAAGGGCGGCCCAAACCCGCCGTAGACCCGCCCCGATCTAACCCTTCGACCCATCACGGTCCATGGACGGTCCGGGGCGGTCCGGTCCATGGGACGGGTTTGGGGCGGAGCGGGTTTGACCCGGCGGGTTTTTGGTAAACACTATCGTCTACTCGTCTCTCTAGTCCAATGAAGCATTCTAGCTAGCTAATAAACAATTCTTCACACCTGACAAATTGACATCACAACCATTGCCTAGGCTGCCTCCCTTAATTTAATACACCACACCAGCTGCCATTATAAAACCCCATGACCCCATCTTGGCCTTCTCCCCATTTCTCAACCAAAACCAAACTCCAGAAGAGACATCAGTACAAGGGAAAACAAAAATGACAATGAAAACAATTTTATTTTCTACGTTTTTCACCATTTCTCTCCTCTTCTCCATCCCCTTGGTCTCATCCCAAGAAGTTGGTATGTGTTGCTTTCATCTCCCTTCCAAGTTCCAACTTAGGATCTTTCCTTTATTATAGATTTACAATCCTTTTCTTTCTTTGCTTTATTGTGCAGAGGATGAAAGTGAGTTTAGTTATGTACCGGGTACCGAAAATGGGCCAGAGCACTGGGGTGAGCTAAATGAAAATTGGACCATGTGTGGTACCGGTCACCAGCAATCCCCAATTGATTTGTTGAATGAAAGGGTTCAAGTGAATCCTAATTTGGGGAGGCTGATCAGATCGTACCGGCCGGCCAATGCCACGATGAAGAACCGCGGACATGATATAGAGGTATTTATTACCTGTTTTTTCTGATTTTGATTGTAGTGCTGATACAATGTATGTAGTTTGATTAACCTGTTTTTGTCGTGGGATTGTGCGATTATATAGCTGAAATGGCACGAGGATGCCGGGACCATACAGATTGACGGGTATTATTATCTCCTTACGCAGTTACATTGGCACTCTCCATCTGAGCATACAATCAATGGCAAGAGGTGAATTCATGTTTTATTAACATGTAGTTAATTTAGAAATCCTACAAAAGTGATCCTTTTTAATTAGAAGACTGTAATTGCTGTTTCAATCATGAGATAGTTAAAAGAAAAAAAAAATGATGGATAAAGAACAGAGACCTGACTAAGATGACTTCGGATGCATTTATTGAAGATTCTTTCGACACATTAATGTCGTACTTTATGATTCAATGAAACTTGTTGGTTGGCAATGGCCACCCTATCCTAAATCAATTAATCAAAGGACATTATTGTCGTAGTAAAGTGAGCAGATTTGCTATTAAATATTGATGTGAACGGAACAGATTATTCTCATAGTTCTTTCTTTATTCTCGTATAGTTAATTACTTGTCAATCTTGTTTGAGATTAACTTGATCAAGGAATACTGACAGGTATGAAATGGAGATGCACATGGTTCATCAGACTTCAGATGGAAAGAAGATTGCGGTTATCGGGTTTTTGTACACATACGGGCATCCTGACCCGTTCCTAGCTGAGGTTTGTTTTAATAAAACATGACACAAGCTGTTCTCTGATTACAGTTTGTTCTAGCTAGTTGTATCATACATACAATAATTAGGCAAAATCAGCTCAAAGATTCATACAGATAAAAGATCACACAAGGTGCTATAAACTATTCTAAGCAAGGAAACACCAAACAGTATTTAATGTTTCCTACCCTTCTTGCTTTGCTGGCTAATATCTAAACTAATTACATGTTTCCGAAGGGTTGTGAATGTTTTTCTGAATTTGGACCTTAATTGTCTACGCAAAATTAATTTGTAATTAGATAAATGAAGTTAAATTTTAAAAAAAAATGCAGATGGAACCATATATCAAGGAGGTTGGAAACTTGAAGGATGAAGAAGAATCAGTTGGAATTGTTGATCCAAGAAAAATTAAGTTGGGAAGCAGAAAATACTACAGATACATGGGTTCTCTTACAACGCCTCCATGTACCGAGGGGGTAACTTGGACAATTGTCAAAAAGGTTGTTATGAGAAATTCTACAAACTTGCATCTAATTTTTGACTTATGATTGGGGACAAAGTATGTATTAATGATATGTATTTATGTTTCAGATAAGGACCGTAAGCAGAGAACAGCTGCATTTGCTAAAAGATGCCGTTCATGATGTAAGTTTACTTTCTTATAATACAAAATTTAATCCCTTCGTAAAACATTTTTCGTTTTAAAATTGCATATAAATTTTGTTTTGGTTATTTATTCTTTTTCTTATCAATATTTGTAGGAGGCTCATGACAATGCACGGCCTATACAAAGCATCTACGATAGAATGATCAACATGTACCGACCTCAGAAAATCCAAAACTAGATCTTGCTTTTTATTTATTTTTTTATAGATAAATTTTTGTCACAATATAGAATGATGAGTATTTAGTAGTCCTTGTAAACGTTTCAGTGAATTTAATAAAATTTATTTATTTTTATTGGATTAATTGTTCCTCTTTGCTCGTTTTAGTACTACAGTTGTAAAGTTGTATGAAAGGAAGAAGCCTTCAAGTCGGAATTTCTATATTTTTTAGAACTTTGGACAGATAACTTTCGGGAGTAAGAAACCGAATTGTAACTTTCTATGCTGTGAAAGAAACTAACTTATGTTTTTTTTTTTTTTTTTGATGAGAACCCGTAGGTTAAACTTCATTAAGAAACGAGAGTACATGAGAATTAACTTACAAGCCCTGGTGCAAAGCCCCTAAAACCAATCTAGAAAAATAGTTAACAGACTAAAAGGAAGAAGACAACTAAACAATAAGCAATCCTAAAACAAAAGCAAATACAGTTCAAAAGAAAGGTAAAATAAGACCCCAATAAATTGAAACACCTACTGCACCAGTTGCCAAAAAATAAAAAACAAAAACCACTAAGGCGGTGCCTCCTGTACCATCTGAAAGAACCGCTCCTCCATACACAACTCATATCTCCTGTTTTGCTGTAAGGCCATCAGTGGTACACCTTGATAATTGACTTCATTCCTTCTTGCTAAATTGGCCAGTTCATGTGCCCATCCAATAGCTTCTCTTTGCACATGCGTCAGAGACACACCGTCTCTCTTCTCCTGCATCCTCAGAATTATATCATCAATCATACCAGTAGTTCTCCAGGATGGCACATGTAGGCTGTCTTCTTGGTTGACCGCCGTAACCAAGTTAAGACAGTCAGAGAAAAATTGCACTGTACAAGTCTCTGACAGGTCTATTTTTTCAAACACATAACCAATTGCTTGTTGCAATGCCAGTGCTTCTGCATGGAAAGGGTCATACCCCTGAAAGTAATGCATACCTATTGAGTGCATCCTTCCTTTGTAAAAAACAACATATGCACCTCCTGCCTTTGTCGATGTATCCCATGAGGCATCCACAACCACTTGCCAGCCATCCCCTCTGTACTCATATTTCTCATGTGCCATCAGGCGCCTCTGGCTTTGCACTGGGTTTGCTCTTGTAGAATTGTAATTACTGGCTATGTTTACCCTTTGCAACACCCCCATCGGTTTAAAGATTTGATGCTCAATGATTGTTTTATTCCTCTCTTTCCATATTTCCCACATGGTGTTTGCAAAAAGAACCACCCCCTCCTCATCCAGCTGACCCATGATTTGAGGAACTGTGAATGCTATATCCATAGAAAGATCATGAACCCGAATTCCTAATGGGCTAGCAAACCAAACCTGCCGAGAGGTATTACAAAAAAACAAACAATGCATTTCATATTCATTTTCCTCTCCACATCTTTGGCATTGTGGATCAAAATTACTCATCCTTGTGTGCATGTTTAGTGCCATCGGCAGACCCCTATGCAATAACCTCCATAAAAATATTTTTACTTTTGGGCAAAGCCCTTTCCATTTCCATATCAAGTGCCAATCAAACCCTTGATTTGTATGCGTGGTGTCCAGAGTTTGGACCAGTTGTTTGTAACCATCCTTTACTGAATAGCGGCCTGATTTTGTTTTGAGCCAGATCATCCTGTCAACTTGAGTCAAATGTGACATCGGCTTATTGTTTCCTTGCACTATTTGTTGCACCTGTTCCTGTGAGAACAACCTGGACAGCTCATTAACATTCTAGTCCCCAGTTTGAGTATCGATTAATGTCACACCTTCAACCTCCTGTCTGCCAGTGATGCATTCATTTGTACTGACCAATTTCGAAACCAGGGCTGTGATATAGCATTCACATTTTGACCATTTCCCAGTTTCCATTCAGCCTGACTTGCAAAAAAGTCTCTCATTTTCATTATCTGCCCCCACATCCTACTGCATCCATGAGTGTTTCTTGCACGCCAGAATCCCACCACTGGGAAGTATTTTGCTTTACATATTTGGACCCATAGCTTGTTTTCATCTGCCAAGACAGACCAAACAACTTTTAAGAATAAAGCTTCACCAAATTTTTGTAGATCTTTTACCCCCAAACCGCCTAATTCTAGCGGTTTGCAAATCTTTTGCCAACTAATGAACGAGAGGTATCTCTGTTGATTTGTTTTTCCCCAAAAAAACTTGGCCAGGAGGCTGTTAATGTCCTTCACAATTCCTATAGGGAGCATTTCCAGTGACATTGCATAAACCGACATCGACATCAGCACGGCTTTGATCAACACTAATCTCCCGGCATGCGAGAGCATGTTTGATTTCCAACCTGATAACTTTCCTTTAATTTTTTCAAGTAACAGTCGGCCATTCCTTTTAATGTCTCCTTTATTCCCTAATGTCACCCCAAGATATTTATCATCTCCTTCCATCCTCCTGGCTTGCCATGCTCTCATCACTCTATCTTCTGTCTGTGGTCCACACACCTTGGAAAACCACAAGCCCGACTTTTGCGGATTGATGCATAACCCCGAGGTCAAAGCAAATCGTCTTAACAAGTGAACATAATTCTGCACCTCCAAATCACATGTATCCCCCATAATAACAGGATCATCCGCATATACCGCATGAGTTAGTTGTGGGCTTGTTCTGGCTACTCTGACCCCCTTAATTTCCTCCCTTGCGACTGCCCTTTGTATTAGTCTTGAGAGTATCTCCATAGAAATGATAAAAACATAAGGCGACATAGGGCATCCTTGTCTCAGTCCTTGTGTCGGTGAAAGGAACCCATCTCCTCTACCATTGATGTTTATGCTGATCTGAGCTCTCCCATAAGAAGACACCATTAAATTGATGATCTTCAAAGGTATGTTGAGGTGCTGCATTGCCAAAGTAAGGAATCTCCAATTGAGCTTGTCAAAGGCCTTGTTAATGTCGGCTTTGAGAAGGAAAGCACTTTGTTTGAACTTGGTTTGTGAGAAAGAATGCAGAATTTCTTTCACCATAATAATGTTATCGGCTATACACCTCCCCTTGAGAAAAGCATTTTGTTCCTGAGATTTCTTCAAATGGGGCCGTAACCTATTTGCAATCAACTTCATTAAAAGCCTGTAGAATATACTACCTACACTTATAGGCCTATATTCTGCCGGCGTTTGAGGTTCTGCTGTCTTGGGTATGAGTGTAACATGGCCACGCAACCATTCCACAGGCACTTCCTCCGTTTGAAACACCCGCCTAATTTGCTGCACCACATCCATGCCTACAACGTGCCAGTTTTGTTGAATGAAGCGGGCCGTGAAACCATCTGGACCTGGACTCTTATCCGGACCCATCTCAAACATTGTCCGTTTAACTTCATGAAAATCAGGAATAGCATTAATCCTGGAATGAGCTGTGGCAGGGATAGTCTGTTGTGTACTTTGGCGTAAATCATCAAAAAGTTCCTCCCTTGTGGCTTGGGCATGTATTTCTTGCTGGGTCGAAATGACATCTGAGGAACAATACAAGTCTTTGAAGTATTTGAGAAAAACAACACGAATAGCTTTTTCATCCCCTGTAAGCATGCCATCTTCTTTCTTAGCCATAGTGATCAGATTGTGGAGCCTACGGTTAGTAGCCACCGTATGAAAGAAACGTGTGTTTCTATCCCCCTCTTCATGCCATTGCAAGCGCGACCTTTGCTTCCAATATGTGCTGTTTTGATCTTCCAATTTCTCATATTGCTGCAACAACTGCTCCTCTAAACTGTGATCCCTAACAGAGGGGTGTTGGCACTGCACCCGCTGTATCTGTGCAGCGATACTCTCCAATTTCTTCTTAGGTGTCATGTTCTTACTTGCCCAACCACACATAGTCGACCTGACTGCCATCCACCTCTGATGGTTCGTGCCCCAACTCATGCAATTCCAAGTATGGACCCATTCTTCTTGAAAGCTTTGCTCAGTTAGCCACCAGTTCTCAACCCTAAATATCCTTGATCTGTCCGGCGGTTTCTTGACACGAAGGAGTATGGGACAATGATCACTATGAATTAAGGGAAGGTGATTAACATATGCGTTTGGATACATATGCAACCAATCCGGTGTCACTAAAACCCTATCCAGTCTTTGGTACACGGCTTCGGATACATGGCGCTTATTGGTCCAGGTGTATGCCGGTCCTTTGTATCCCACATCCACAAGGCCAGCATCAAAAATGAAGTTTTGGAATGATACTGTGTGTGGTTTAAGCCTACTGCTGCCTCCAAACTTCTCCTCACTACTTGCTATTTCATTGAAATCCCCCATGATGCAAATCCTTCCATGTACATTAACTAATTGTATCAAAGTTTCCCAGAGGCTGTTATTTGTATAATGTGTGGGGTCCCCATAAACTCCGATCAACACCCATGGCGGTTTATCTTTCACACATATCCTAGCACAAATATAGCTCAAAGAGGAATCTAAAATTTCCACCTGAACCGATTGTGCCCAAGCCATGCAAAGTCCTCCCGACAAGCCCCGTGAAGGAACCGCCCAGAATTTATATTCCGGCATCGTCCTCATGAGTCTCGACATCCTTCTGACCGAGGATTTCGTCTCCGGAAGGAACACCACATCTGATCTAGTTGCCCGCATAGTATCTCTCAAAAAATCCTTCTTTTTTGTTCCTCCGAAGCCTCGGCAATTCCAAGAGATTGCATTCATGATTGAAACCTGGAAGGCGAGTTTGGGTTCGCCTCCTTGGCCCGCTTGCAGTTTAAACGCATCCCCTCGAGTTGTTCCCCGTCCATCTGTTGATTTACCTCCCCCATGGTGAGTAACATTGCTTGTGATGCATTGAGATCTATGGGTCTCTTTGTACCCCTTTCCTCACTTGTGCCGGCTTCTTGCCTCTTTCCTTTATCCCCTCCTCCACCAGCAAGGTTAGCATCTGCCTTAGCCCCTTCAGCACCCCCTGCATTTTCATGTGGTTGCCCGCCTCTAGTCCTTGACATGTCATCATCAGCCGACCTTGGAACATAAGCTCGATCCGTAAGCCACCGGCCTACCGCTATTTCTGTTATTGTCATCCCTTGCATTTGCTCTCTGTGGCTCTCTTCATGCTTCATTCTTTTAAGCCTGAGCTTGGCAGTACAAGTTATGTGATCATGGGCCACCCGTGCGCAGAACATACAAACATTAGCAATATTTTCATAAACCACATAGATCCATTGCCTTCCAAGTTGAGGGTGTCGCAATGGAAGCTTTGGTCTGAGCGGCTGTTTCATGTTAATTATCAATCTCTGCTTATAGACCCGTTGACCACCATAATAAAAACTCTTGTATTCAGACACCGCCTTCCCAACATCCTTAAACACCATCTGGATACCATGTTGATCCATGGATTCAGGTGGGATTCCATGGAGCTCGACCCAACACTCGAACTCAGAGATCTCAGGATTATTGAGATCGTTTGGACCCTCCGCCATTTTCATAACCACCATGTCTTTGTTACACATCCATGTCCCATTCGCCATCATTCTTAACATTTCATCTTGCCTCTTGAATTCCACCAAGAAAGTATTATCACGTAGCCCCTTTATAGTTGTGTCAGGATGAATAGGCAGTGATTTCCTTAGAGCCGTGGAGAAGGAAGCTTCAAACACAACTCTTTGGCCCATTACTTTCATCATCAAACAATTCTCCCAATTCCAAACTTTAACAGCACTTTGTGGTATGACAATCTCTCTGACAACATCCTCTCCACTAGAGCTGAGTGCTGCAAATTGTGCAATCAGCTCTTCATCCGACACCTCCATGTTTTTGTAGAGAAAATTGGGTAATTTGGTATAGCTAGAGTGTGACTGATTTAAGTTCAGTGGTATGGGTCCGAGAATTGAGGTCTTAGGCTTTGGCCTCTTCAATACTGGTAATAAATGCACACCTAAAAGTTTGGCTCTATCTTCCTTTTCCTCCAGTGCATTTTTTGTCCATTCACTTTTGACATCAGTGACAGGTGGGGCCCCCGTAGGATACATCTCATTTAGAGAGTCACGCATGTCATTGACAGGCCACTCCTTTTGTACTTGATATGTGCCACCATGAGCATGGACACTTGTTGCCTTTATATTGAAAGAATCACTCATGTTCCTTGTACAGCTAATACGGTCAAAGCAAGCTGCAGAAAGAACTTTTGGTTGGTCAGAAGCCCCAGGTTTCCAAGAATGTGAAAAATTCATGACTGTTTGGGGAGAAACAGCTGGGGTGTGCAGAGAGGTACTGAACTCTCCTTGTAACCCATGTTGTAGATAGCTCAGTGGACCTGGTTCTTGTCCACCACCCTTAGCCGCTATTGTCTTCATTGGTTCACATTGGTTCATGTAGGAGCCACTAAAGATTTCCTGGTTTACTAGCGCATGTGGAGAGAGGGGTTTTAAGCTGGTGTACAGTGGTATAGGAGTAAAGATTTGTCCAATGCAGAAGTATAGGGTAGGAGAGTGGTAAAGGGGAAACATTGGTACAGAGAGGAGAGAGTCAAGAGATTGCCGAGTATAGTAAACAATAAACCAACAATTAAGAGATTGACGGATAGAGTAAAAACACCAGAGGAGGCCAATAAATGAAGCACATGGTATCAATTAAAGGGAGTTGGGGAAAGGGGGCAGTTTACGCTATGCAGTACAAGAGGTTGTAGAGACGAACCAATAGAGAACTGTAGATCTCATCAATCACAAGCAATATTACCTCCTGTTCTTAATCCTTTCAGTGGGGCATTTCTGCAAACATCTGTCGAGCTTCCCCCTCCACAGGTGTGCATGGTTTAGAACAGAATTTCAGTTCTTGACTTGACTCTTGACACACGAGAAACCGCCCTTAGTTAACTTTTGTATAATTAGACCACATGGATACATGGGTTTCCGGTTAGATGTGTGAGTTGTGAGATTTTGGAGTAGGGGAAAAAAACAACAAATAAACAAACTTTTCAGGAGCAGGGGCCGCCGGACACCAATCAGGTCAATATTTGGTCGTAAAGACTATCTTCATTAATTGGTCGTACATTAACCAAACAGTAAAACATTAAGTATAAAAATAAAGCACACCGACTATATATGTGAAATAAACAATAATACTCACGGGAAATTGATTACTGTCATCTGCAGTTTTGCCATCTCTGTCATCGCTAAATATAAAGTGAACATATATAGCATACAAAGTGAACATATAGACGATCTAAGTGAACACCTACAAACAAATAAGTTCAATGAAAATAAGTTGAATATGTATGTAAACTTCTGAACAAGTGATGACAATACTTATTTGTTCACTTAGATCGTCTATATGTTTACCTTACTTACTGTATATGTTCACTTTATATTTAGCGATGGCTGGGATGATATATTTGCCGATAGCACTTATAATTTCTGATACTCACATGTTGCTGATTTCAATTAAAAATCACATAGGACTGAACAATTAAAACACGCAGACTGAATACTGTTGCAATGTAGACTAATTACTATTATCAAGCTCCACGGTACAACACATAAACTGAATAATTGAATATTATACCATGTTGAAGGAGAATAGATATTGTGCTTTGAAACCATGGATAGTCCGTGCTTTACCGTGAATCTTGATTCTTCAATATTTAAATGACCGATTAGAATAATTCGATTCAGTGCATCTTCATATAAATTAAATCTCTTTGAAAATCAATTTCATATTTTTTCAAAATGTCGTGCCATTTTTTGGATCGTTCGATATAAGCGGTGCTTAAAAAGCATACAAAATAGTACAAAAAATAGAAAAAAAAATGTTGGCACTTTGGTTCGACCGGTAAAACCTAGTATAACGAAATATCGCTTGATCAATACTTTAGAAAGGACAATATCGATTCTTATATATATATTAGAGAGAGAGAGAGAGAGAGAGAGAGAGTTTAGCTACGGTGAGTCGCGACTCACGGACCCTCCGGTAAGTCGCGACCAAAACTCCTAGATCTAGATCAAAATGACCGATCCAAACCGTTCAATATGATCTCCCTATTGAAATCTCCATGTAGACCAAATTTTTTATTTTTTCGAAATTTTTAAGTATTTTTTTAAAATTTTAGAAAATCGTTAATCTAATTGGTTCTGAACCATTCAAAAACATCAGTTTTTAAAAATCGGAAAAAATTACTTAAAAATTTCGAAAAAATAAAATATTTGGTTTGCACGGAGATTTCAATAGGGAGATCATATTGGACGGTTTGGATCGGTCATTTTGATCTAGATCTAGGAATTTTGATCGCGACTCACCGGAGGGTCCGTGAGTCGCGACTCACCGTAGCTAAACTCTTATGACTAGGGCTGTATACGAGCCGAGTTCGAGCGAGTTAGCCTCAACTCGAACTCGAACTCGTCACAACTCGAGCCAACTCGTGACTCGACAGCAAAGCAGTTCCGAGTTATTTGAGCTAACTCGAACTCGGCTCATTTTAACTCGAGCCAACTCGTGACTCGGCAACGAACTCGTGAGAAGGTGTTGAGGTACTGGTCGCCTTAGAATTTTGCTCGAAAATAGAAAAAGAGGAGCAATCGTGAGGGTGTAAGGGAGGAAAAAAGGTCTGGGGACTTGAGTACTAGGGTTAGTGAACGAATTATTGGGCTGCAAATCAATAAAATTGTTGGACTGTATATTAATATGATAATATTTTATTTTTTGCAGCCTGTATATTCTGACTCGAGTTGGGCCGAGTCGAGTTTGACCCAACTCGAACTCGGCTCGTAAAATTAACGAGTTGGCATAACTCGAGTTGTTAGAACTCGAGTTCTTCTAACTCGAGTTTTCATCGAGCTTTTTTCGAGTCGAGTTCGAGTAACTCACGAGTTACGAGTTTTTTGCTCACCCCTACTTATGACCGAGATTAAATATTATTAAACTGAATAATAAAGCATACAAATCAAAATATAAAGCATATAAATTAATAATATGACCGAGATTATAAAGGACAATATCCATTCTTATTACACAGGTCTGAAGATTTTTCATAGACATTTAATTTAAAATAAGTTAGATGACTTAGATCTCCAATTTATCTTAAAAAAAATATTATGACGGAGATTAAATACTGCATGCGTGTTACGCTTACACTTTTGTAGTCTTCTTCGATACAAATAATATTTGGATTCGTTTTTTTCAGACTTTTACCAAAAATTTTTCCCCATATTGTATTCCTACTACTAGAGCCACAATTTCTGAAAATTAAGCCCATGCTGAAATTCCTGCCTCTATCCAATAGACTTATAGACATATCTTTAATAAGAAAGTAAAAATTCGTATTGGAGCTAAATTTTAAATCTCCGACCCCCTATATATACATAAATAATTAACTTGTACTAAAAGTAGAGTGCTCATTTCTTATTAGACAAATTTCAATTGATTTTCACCGTGTGACTTTTTCCTACATGCATGTCCGTTCTGCCAACTCTGATGATGAAACGTCAGGCTTGATCAAAATTTTTTTATATCGTTTTCTGGTTATCCATATCTTATACACACTCTATACCCACCGCATTTAAAAAAAAAAAAAAAACTCTATACTCTACTCACCGCAAAGGGTCAATTTTGCTATATATAGAGAGAGTAACGTTCTAGTTAATCTACTTTTGGGATTTACTTTGTTTAAATTTGATCAGGTAATTAGTGTGGACTTTTGGCAAGGGTTAATACTTGTGTTCACATATATATTCAGTTATTTTCGTTCAAATTTTGCAATCACGCCTTTATAAATGACTAATTGCAAATTAGTCGATGAGATAACAGGAGTAATTCATAAGAATGTTTCGCATGGGTTAGAATCATTGATAGTTACTGAATTACAATTTTTATAGTATTTTTCAAGGTAACAAAATTTCCAAAATAGAAAAAAAAATATAAATATATTTTTAGATTTATGAATTTGAATAAAACGAGAATAAATGACTCATAATGTGTCATAAGTTCAACCCTTCAAAAGTTCATTGGCGTCATACTGGGTCATAAATGCAGACCTTAGAGTCAAATTCAAAATTCAAAAAGGTACAATAAAATCTACGGATAGAATCATTCAAGGACAAAAAAGAGGTTCTTGGATTGATACTGTACTTCAAGAAAATGAAAGAAAACACAAAGCTGAAAGCTGGCTGATTGGAAATTAAATGGGAAAATTGACTACACTTATATGTTTCCTCTAATGTGTGTGACGAAACTGAAACATGTGGAGGAAGTGTATGGTCAGTATTAGCTTTGGTTTCCTTTCTATTATTTGTCCTATATGTGTTATCTCAGTGTCATTTCATATATTAATTGTAAAACAGAAATGTTTGTAAAATACTTATCACCAATGTTATTGACCAAAATGTTAATCGTCTTAATCAACAAGGTCAGACATTCATGTTCACACAAAGCAAATTAAATAAATGGGCCAAGTGGGTACTTGGCCTATTTCAACTCTTCGTACACTAACTCAACATCAATTACTTTTCGATTTAATGAAGAAAGCTCACCAATAAAACAGGATAGTGTATGAATTTGAAAAACACATGTACAAAGCCGATATTCATCGTTAGTTGTAACTTGTAACAAGCAGGTTAGCAAATACAGACCCATGTTTAATATATCCAACAAAATTCTTCATGAGCAGTTACATGGAAAGCGATTAACCTTATATATATATGCAATGACGCTAAAGTGCAAGTTAAGTACGTACCTCATTAATAGTGATGTAATATTAGGATAATTGCCTTGGGTTCTTGTTAAATTAAGCGCTTCACTCTGGATACTTGGAGGAGTCATGTAATAAGGGTATTACCGAAAATACCCTTTACCAGACTAGATATAAATCGCTGGTCTCCCTCTCTGTAAACAATATTCATTTGATAATACTTCATTTTCAATACAATTCTTGTGTGTTTCTTTGCTTCTTTATGGTATCAGGAGCCAATCCATGGCGTTTGTCAATACTCCGATTCGTCCTTCTCCTTTTTACTCTGGCGTTCAGCCTCCGATCTTCCCTGGCACTACCACACAACCACCACCACCACCAGGCTTTTCATCCTTCCCTCCGCATCCTCAATCATCTCTTCGACCACCACCAACGCCTCCTCCACCTCCGCCGGGTTTTCCAACGCCTCCGCCGGGCTTCCCAACCCCCAATTTCATACGACCACCACCTCCAATTCCAGGCCAAACCTCCATCAATCATCCTCCACCTGTCATTCCACCACCACCTGTGATCCCCACCTCTTCTTCTTCTGCATTTTCCATGGCTTCTTCTCCTTCTCTTGATCCGATCATTCCAATCAATATCCCCACTCCAATCAAACTAACCTACACCAATTTCTTGACCTGGCAAGCTCAGATTTTGCCTATTGTCCATGGATATAACTTCACCAAGTTCCTTCATTCACCTCCTCCTAATCCCACCAGACCAACCATTGATGGACACTTTGAGTTCAGTCAAGAATTTCTCTTATGGAGTCGCCAAGACCAGCTTCTTCTTGGTTGGCTTCGATCATCAGTTTCTGAACAAATTCAGGCACAATTGGTATCTTGCACCACCTCAGCCTCTCTCTGGACAGCAATTCATCAGCAATTTGCCTCGACCTCAAGAGCTAAACTAATCGACTTAAAAAGGCAATGGCAATCTGTATCAAGAGGTTCCTCTTCATGCACTGAGTTCTTACAGCTTCTTCGCAGAATTGCTGATGAACTCGCCTTTATTGGAGCTCCGCTGACTGATGATGACATGGTACTAGCTGCCATTAATGGTCTTGGTTCTGAGTTCAATCCTTTTGTTGCTGCCATCACAGCTACAAGTCGGCATGACTCTCTCACCTTTGCTGACTTTACTGGAATGTTGCTTAGTCATGAGGCCCTACTTAAAACGCAACACCAATTCCAGGAATGTTGCTGACTTCTACCTCTTCTTCTCTCCCGTCAGCATTTGCTACAATCCCAGGAAATGGTTTTACTCGCAACACCAATCGCTTCCGTCAGAACAACAATCGACAGGGCCAAGACAGAAACAACTCTGGAGGCCGACAATATTATCCTCATATTGCTCAGGGTTCTACCTTCAAACCTTCTGGCACTACACAGTTCCCTGTTCCTCTTCAGCCTAACTCTCAACCAGTAGCTCAGAATTCTCAGTCCGGTGCTTCAACCACCACTGAAAATCAGTGCCAAATATGCAAGAAGTTTCGTCATACTGCCAAAAATTGCCGCTGGCGCTATCAACCTGATCCCAACTATCAACCCAAACAGGCCTATGTTGCGCAACCAACAAATGTGCCAAATTCGAATGAGTGGATTCTTGACTCGGGAGCTAGCCATCATGTAACCAACGACATCAACAACTTGTCGGCTTTCTTTGATTATCAAGGGCATGACAACTTGCAAATTGGTGATGGTACCGGTCTACCTATTCATCATATTGGTAAAACCTCCTTCTCTTTTTCTAATAACATTAGTGTTAGTCTCACACAGATTCTTCATGTGCCTACCTTTTCTAGAAATCTCATTAGTCTTTCTAAGTTACTCTTGGATAATCCATCACTAACTGTCACATTTTCAAATTCCTCTTGTTTCTTGAAGGACCACCACACCAAGATGGTTCTTCTTGAGGCCTCTTGTATAAATGGACTCTACTACATTCAAGCCTTACCTCAAATTGCTTCTCCTCAAGCTTACTTAGGAATTCGCACCACTGCACAAGTGTGGCATGATCGACTTTGTCATCCTTCCAATTTTATTACTCTACAGCTTGTAAAAGACTATAGTTTACCTTGTTCTTCTTTTACTTTAGATACTTGTCACAATTGTTTAATGGCAAAGTCACACAGACTTCCATTTGTATCTTCTTCTTCTTTTTCATCTTTTCCTCTTGAGTTAGTTCATTCGGATGTATGGGGTCCATCTCCAATTGTTTCAAATAATGGTTTTCGATACTATGTGATCTTTATTGATGATTTTTCCCGTTTCACTTGGATTTATTTTTTGAAAAACAAGAGTGACGTGTTGCATGTCTTTCAAAGGTTTAAGGCACAAGTTGAAAATTTGTTTGAAACTACCATTAAGACTTTGCGTACTGATGGTGGTACGGAATATAAACCTATTGCAAATGTCTTTCCTCAAATTATTCATCAAACTTCTTGCCCTTATACCCCTCAACAAAACGGTGTTTCCGAACGAAAACATAGACACATAATTGAACTTGCCCTTGCTACCATGTCAAATGCTAACTTACCATCTTCTTTTTGGGATGAAATTTTCTCAAGTATTGTTTATATCATAAACCGGCTTCCTTCTCACAACTCTACAATTCCTTACAATACTCTATTTAATAAAGAACCTGATTACTCTTCACTTCGGGTCTTAGGTTGTGCTTGTTTTCCTTATACTAGACCTTACAATGCAAATAAACTTGATCTTCATGCTTTAAAGTGTGTGTTTATTGGTTATTCTACCACTCAAAAAGGTTACCGTTGTCTTCATATCCCTACAAATAAAATTTATGTCTCAAGACATGTCCAATTTGATGAATTGTCTTTTCCTTTCAAGACCAGTCCCTCTCAAATTGATAGTGTAGATCACTATGGTTCACCACAGAACCAGTCCATACCTCTGTCTGTTTTCAGGTCAATGGTAGTGCAGGATTTTCCTGAGTCAAATCAGCATATACACGAGCCTGTCTCAGCAAGTTGCGCTGGCTCCATAGTTGCTCCTACAACTCAACCCATTATTACTCCAGCCCATCCGCCAGTTCACATTGCCTCTCCTCAAGTTTCGGCCCAGCTTGATACTTCACCTGCCCGACATGTGTTCAATGAAACTGACCGTACCCCTACTCGCGTGAGCTCTTCTGACCACACTTATCCTGGCAACTTACCTACTGCTCCTAATTCTGAACCCTTAATTTCCCAACCTGACAATAATCATACAGCCTCTATATCTGATCCTCTACCTTCTATTTCGCATCAACCTTCATCTACACACCAAATGATCACCCGCACTCGGGATAACACGCGAAAACCTCGTCATTTTCCAGATTTTGTAGCTCATCTCACCACCACTGATCATGAACCTCGCACCTTCACTCAAGCTAATACTCACACCGAATGGCGCCAAGCAATGTCTGCAGAAATTGATGCCTTGGCTGCCAATAATACATGGATTCTTGTACCCCCTCCTTCAAATCAAACCATCATTGGTTGCAAATGGGTCTATCGCATCAAGCGACGATCTGATGGTACCATTGATCGTTACAAAGCACGACTTGTTGCCAAGGGGTACAACCAACAAGAAGGAGTTGATTACTTCGACACCTTTAGCCCCGTAGTTCGTCCAACAACAATACGGGTTGTGCTATCTCTTGCCGTTTCTAAAAAATGGCCAATTCGACAACTTGATGTGAATAATGCCTTCCTTCATGGTGACCTTGCCGAGCAAGTCTTTATGTCTCAATCACCCGGTTTCATTGACTCAACTAGACCTAATCACGTTTGTCTTCTTTCTAAATCTCTCTATGGTCTAAAACAATCACCTCGCGCTTGGTTTTACAAACTAAGTTCTACTCTCATTTCTCTTGGCTTTTTCGAATCTCAATATGACCCTTCTCTTTTTATCTCTCATTCTCACAACCATCTCACAATAATCCTTGTTTATGTTGATGATATTATCATTACCGGTAGCAACCCTTCCCTTGTCTCCTCTTATATTGCTCATCTTCACAGTTCTTTTTCTCTCAAAGATTTGGGTGATTTACATTTCTTTCTTGGCATTCAAATTACAAAAACACCCACTGGTATCCATCTCAACCAGTCGAAATACATCTATGATATTCTTCATAAGGCCAACATGATCCATGCCAAACACTCACCCACTCCCATGAGTACTTCTAGTTCTCTATCCAAAGATGATAGTACTCCTTTTGACAACCCTCAACTTTTTCGAAGTATTATTGGTGCTCTTCAATATGCTACTCTAACGCGACCCGATATCACCTTCGCGGTGAATAAGATCTCCCAATTCATGCAAAATCCAACCTTAAACCACTGGGCTGCCGTGAAACGCATCCTTCGGTTTCTATGTGGCACAATTAGGCATGGCATTCACCTGCAAGCTGCTTCAAATCTGGACATAAATGTCTATTGTGATGCGGATTGGGCCGGGTGTCCCGTTGATCGACGCTCAACCACTGGTTTTTGCATATATCTTGGCAAGAATCTAGTGTCCTGGAGTGCCAAAAAGCAACCAACCGTTTCACGTTCCAGCACTGAAGCGGAGTACCGCGCCCTTGCCATCACATGTGCCGAATTGCTTTGGGTGCGTTATCTTCTACAAGAATTGAGGGTTATGTCTTCAACCCCCCCTACAATTTGGTGTGACAATATTGGAGCCACTTTCTTAGCATCCAACCCCATATTCCATGCGCGTACTAAGCACATCGAAATCGATTATCATTTTTGTCGTGAGCGGATAATCAACAAGGAAATACAAGTTCGCTTCATAAGTTCCTCTGATCAGATTGCAGATGTCCTCACTAAGCCTCTGGCCATCTCTCGGTTCAACCTTCTCTGCAACAAGCTTACTGTGGTATTACCACACACAGCTTGAGGGGGGTGTAATAGTGATGTAATATTAGGATAATTGCCTTGGGTTCTTGTTAAATTAAGCGCTTCACTCTGGGTACTTGGAGGAGTCATGTAATAAGGGTATTACCGAAAATACCCTTTACCAGACTAGATATAAATCGCTGGTCTCCCTCTCTGTAAACAATATTCATTTGATAATACTTCATTTTCAATACAATTCTTGTGTGTTTCTTTGCTTCTTTACTCATTCAACGCCATTAGGCTTAATCAATTGAAGAGAGGGAAAACAGAGAGGGTATGGAGTAAGAAGAACGAAAGAGAACGAGGACAAAGAAAAAGAAGAAAAAAGAGGTAGAAGAGAGGGAAGGAGTAAGAAGCACACAAAAGGGGAGAGAGAGGGTATGGAGGGAGAGGGGACGTGATTGATGAATAGATTTACTTGATCTTTCGCCCTTGATTTTGCCTTGTGATGATCATTTTGAGGGCTGATTTCTTTCAATTTTATTTTTTTAATAGCTGCAATAATATTTGATGGCATTGATTTTGGTTGTTCTTGTTTGATTTTATTTTCCCAATTTTCAATTTTGTTTCTCTGTTTGATATGAATTGATGAGATCAATTAGTACAAATCATGTTTGAGAAACGGTTAAATATTTTAAACGGTTAAATCGTTTTGATCGTGCAATTGAACGTGACGATCAATGCAAAAAATTTCTTGCGTTTAAAGAACAGAACGCAAGACGCAGAAATTATTATTTTTTGTTTCATTAACGCAACGCAACAGGTTAATTTCATGCAACGTTTTGCAACGTTATGCACTCCTGCTGGTGGCAATTACCTATCAAAAACGGGCCTCGCTCATTAAAAAATTTTAGTGTATGTTTTATGTATGTGAAGGCTTTAATCATGAAAATCCAAAAATATCTTGTTGGGCCTAGCTAATAGAATAAGACTTCCTTTAATCAGCAGGTCCAGAACCTACCCATTTACCTTTTATTTAATTTATTTTTTCTTTTTGGTGATGTTCTTTGAAAATGTTTAGGACTAAACTTGCTGATGTTCATTTAGCGTACTTTTGTCCAGCACTTCAGTTTCGAAATTTAAAATAGTATTACTGGGTGCGTTTGGATCGTTGGAAGAAAGAAGAAGAAGAAGGAAGAAGAAGCAAAAAAATTATAAGCAATTCAAACTCTTCACAAAGTTACATACTTCCCAATACTTTTTCTCACTTCTTCCCTTCTTCCCTTCTTTCCACACCTATCCAAACGGAGCCAGTGAAAAGCATTAGTTACTTATAGTGATATAATGAGTACAAATGCATTGTTCCATGTTATTTGATAGCATTTTCTTCGTGATTAATCAATTTAAAATTGATTTAGTGGTTTCAGAGTGCAAAACGAAATATCTTAGTTACCTTCACTAATTATATTTCGGTTTGTGTAGGACTATTTTGGATTTTAATTTTCTATTAACAATGTAATAATAGACAAGTAGAATAACGTACCCCAATGCAACCAGAATAACAAAATACAAGTAAAAAGTTCCAGCAACACAGTAAAACAAACAACAAATTGCAACTTTCTTCAGATTTTATCTTTTGCTAAGTACAAAAGAAGTCTTAACTTTTTACGCCATACGGAGTAGTAAGCATCTCTAAGGCTCCGTTTGGATGGTGTGGGAATAAGGTAGGAAGAAGGAAGAAGGGAAGAAATTTATTGGGAAGGGGTAAATTTATTGAGAAGTGTGTAACTTTTGTGAAAAGTTTGGATGGTTAGAAATAAATTTATTGGTACAAAGTGGTTATTCCTTATTCCTATTCCGGGAAGAAGCCATCCAAACGGAGCCTAAATTATTACAAAATTAAGTTGATAAATATGAACTGTTTCAAATTTAAGACTTGTAGTACGAAAAGGCCACAGAAAATTGAGCAGTATTTGACCGTACTGACATAGGCTTTAATTTCTCAGAGAGCAATATGTTTTGTACGGTCTTCTTAGCGGCCACTGCTAAGTTCTAAAATATATTTTGTATGGTGAACCAAAATTAAGTTAAAGCAAAGAATCCAAACATTTCGGGGCCGAATTCATATAAATCCCATGTTGCATCTGTCTAGTTATGCAGTTATGCAGCAGTACGTCAAGAAAAAAACAATCTTGGGGTTGTTTGGATTCCTCAAGGAATTTGGGAAATTTCATCTTCCTACCATTAATTTATTATAAACAATCCAAACTCTTCACAAAATTACACACTTCTCAATAAATTTATTTCTAAAAATTGCAACTTCCCCAAATTTTCTAAATTCCTAAGCGATCCCCAAGACTCTTTCGGAAGACTCAACAGTGCAACTACTAATCAATATAGACACGTCATTTATTCAAAGTTCAAACATATTTAAAACTAGCAGTTAATATATGTGCTCTTCCGCAATCAAGAACTACAATTTTTACATGAAATCAATATTAATTACTATTTGCAATTCGTTTGACTTCATTAAATCGTCAATAAAACTAATAAATTGTTAATATTCAAACCGCTCAGATGATCAATTAATTTTTAAATTGCATCATGTTTGATATGCATTGGTATGCACCATATATAAGCTATGTGGAACATGTATGTAAATTTATCTACATATATTTTTTGAAGGCATGGTGGCGAAATGATATTTTTGAAATTATTGAACTGTTGCCATGATAGATTGTCAATATAATCTGTTAATTACTCATTCTTAAAATTTGTTTGTACTTGCCTGTGTTGATAAATTAATTATTTCTTTTCTTGGTTCCTCTGTTCTACTGTTCATATTAACAACTGAAATCATACAAGTTTACGACTATCGTTTTAATTAGACAAAAGTAAATTTTAAAATTACTACTCCGAAATAATAACCTCTACCAACCAAGGTCTGTTTAGTCCCCATATGTATTGATGAATGGTGCACGAGCTGGTGGGGTAAAACTTTTTCATTCAAAACACAATGTAGCAACTGACAACTTATATTTCACACAATAGTTCAGCACAGCCAATGCAATTAGATAATTTAGACAGCGTCAGCATAGCGTAATTAATTTGAACCACTAAATTTAAATCAAACTCCTTATATTCACTTCATACATTGAAGAAAAATGGTAAATTTGGATCGCTTAGGAATAAGAGGAATAGTCTATTTCTAGACGGAAAATATTGAAAAGTGTGTAACTTTGACTCCGTTTGGATGGTGTGGGAATAAGAGAAATAAGGGAAGAAGTGTTGGAAAGTGTGTAATTTTGTGAAGAGTTTAGATTGTTTATAATAAATTTGGGAGTAGAAATAAACTATTTCCTTATTCTTTCTCCCATTCAAACGGAGCCTTTGTGAATAGCCTATTCCCGTGCAAAAACATATTAAAGAAATATCTAAATGAAGTTGAAATCAGCGGAACTGAAATCATATCCTACACGTTTGGACATCCATTGCAGTTGTTCCCTTATCTTACGTTAAGTATCATGCGAGTAGTACCTTGCGAGAGAACAGTTGAATATCCAACTTATTGATGAAAATAGAGTAATATCAAGAATATTGACTTTTAATGCAATGAGAATTTATTAAGAACCATATTGACAGCTTATAGTACCAAATAACTATTTCATTAAAATGATCAAATTAATTTTTTTTAAACAAAAAAAGAACCCTAAGCAGGGGATCCGATTAACAAACAAAAGATAGAAGTTCAGAGTCACATAAAAGTGTGTCAGAGAGTTAAAAAAGTAAAAAGATTGTTTTGCCTTTACACCAGACAAAAACTCCAAAAGCTATATGCTAAATTTGTTCCTCTTCAAGCCGCCTATATTAATAATTTAATATATAGGTCGACTGGATATCGAGCATACCACTTCCATAGGTAGCTTCTGTTCATATTCATATTGAACTTAAAATAGCAGACAAAAGCAGGCAAATATGAAACCCATCTCCTCAAACATGCAATTCATGATTACCACATTCCTAAGCTTATGTGTCCTCTTTATTTCCCTGGCATCAACTAGAGGAGAAATTGGTATGTCTTGCATTACGCTTCTATTCAAAGTTTCAGACATTTGTACCATTCAGGTCACTGGTTACATGTGTAATCTTTCCTTTCATTTACGGTCTCTTGCTACTCCATTGTTACATGTCATTTTCTTATCCTGTTTTCTTTTAAATTGTGCAGAAGAAGAGGCTGGATTTAATTATGTACCAGGTTCTGATATTGGACCAGATCGCTGGGGCGTGATCAATGAGAATTGGACAACGTGCGGTACGGGTCGGGAGCAGTCTCCAATTGATATAACAGAAGAGAGGATACAAGAACAGCCTGACTTGGGAAGGTTGCTTCAAAAATACCAGCCGGCAAGAGCCGCACTAAAGAACCAGCACACCTACTTAGAGGTAATAATAGCTTTGTTTCTCATGAATTTACTTTTATGTTATTGAGTGTTATGTGCATGTTACTTATAAATCTTGAGTGCATAACTGGGTACAGGTAGAATGGAATGGGAATGCAGGAAGCATAACAATTGATGAAACTCGGTATAATGTCATTCAGTTTCATTGGCACTCTCCCTCCGAGCACACTATCAATGGTCAAAGGTGTATCTTCTTATAATAAAAAAATGTATATTTGAGTCAAGTTGGCTGAAATTAAAAGAAAAAATATATTTGAAAAGCATCACCCTGATTACTTGTAAGACTGTAGCTGAATTCATCATTTTTACAGCTTTACTGCAATACTTGTCGTGCCAGGTACGATCTGGAGATGCATATAGTTCATCAAAACATAGACAATGAGACTGCGCGCGCAGTTGTTGCGGTTTTGTACGCTTATGGCCATCCCGACCCATTCATAACAAAGGTTCTGAACTTTGTTTTAAACATTTCAACAATTAATTATTCGAGTTGATACACTTTCTTAGGTACCCACGAATGTTTGTATTATTTTGCACCCAAACCTAGAGAGACAAATGGTTAGAAGCTAAAGAATAATTACTCACCAATTATGCCCATTAAAAGTTTTGTTATTTTTAGTCTTTTCTTTTGAACTGGCAAAAATTACAGTTTTCTTAGTCAGGGGAACAAAAGTAAGCAACTAGTCTTGCAATGCAGCTGGAGCCATTGATAAGGAATGCTAACAATGTCGAAGAACAACCAATTGGGCTGGTGGATCCAAGAGAGGCTCAGGGAATTAATACTACAAAATACTACCGATACATGGGTTCTCTCACGGTGCCACCCTGTACCGAGGGGGTAGTTTGGACAGTTCTTGACAAGGTATGTATGATAAAATCCTACAAGTTTGTATATAATTCGCGGTTTCAGGCTTATGCAATTTCTAATTATGTTTGTTCTTACTTGTTGCTGTTTTTAGATAAGGACTGTGTCAACAGAGCAAGTGAATCTGATGAAACAAGCTCTCCCAGAGGTAAATGAACACTATATATCATCTATTGCAACATTGATTTTGCCTTGCATGTGGTCTAGTAGCTCAGGTGGTAAGAGCACTTGGCTCTCTTCTAAGAGGTCCAAGGTTCAAGCCCGCATGCTTGCGATAGGCTTGGCGAGCCAGCATAAAAAACTCAGCCATATATACAAGAAATGACCAGGGTCGGAGTGTCATTTTTATTTTAGCCTACCCCAACTTGTTTGGGACAAAAGGCTTAGTTGTTGTTGTTGTTGTTGTTGTTGTTGTTGATATTGATGTAGTCTTGCAGGAAAATTTTTATTGTTGGAACAATATATTTTTGTGATAATTTTGTTTTTCTTGTTTCTCACTTATTTTTCAGGAGTTCAAGAACAACTCCCGCCCCCTTCAAAATATCTATGATAGAACCATAGGCCTCCACCAAATCTGAAAATTCGCAAATAGCTCTCAGTTTGTGCCTGGAGAGAAATATGTTAATAAGACCTTCAAAATAGTCTTCCTTGGGGTAACTGAGAATGGATGCAGGGGAAAACTGAATTGCATGAAGTCATATTGCTCACTAGTCACTAGACTGGAGTTTAGTTGTATTTTATCTGTTTCAATAAAACAAATATGTTTGTTAGAATTTGCAGCATTTGTTCTATTGTTATTGTTGTTTGAGTCTTTTGAGAATTTGGCAACTACTGGATTGAAACAAAAACGGCTGAAAAAGACAGGAGGTAGAATATAGGATAACCGTAGAATAAGGAAACTTAGTATTAAGTAACCTAATTTCGGCACGAATTGGAAAGGAGAAATTGAAAGAGTAGGAAACGACAAGGTCAGGGTCCACAAATTTGATAGTTATAGCATCATCAAAAGACAAATTTTTAGTTTAAAAAAAAACAACGTTTAAATTGGAGGCTTGTGGCAATGGCCAACGTACCTCGTCCTTTACGATCATGTGTTCGGTATGCTCCAGGAAAAGCAATTGGAAGATGGCGTGTTTGGCCAACGTTAAAATTGACTCAAATTTACACGTGCTATTTAAATAGAGCAAGGTTTCGGTGCCATATATTTTTTGTGCCATAGATACCACACTTTTCTTTTTTATTTTAAATTTAAAAAATTTAAAATATAATCATCCGATCCAAACGGTTGATCTTGTTCATTTTAAAGACGAATGTGTTGTCCTAAAATTTCATAATTTTTAAAGTTTATTTGATATTTGATCAAGAGGTTGAAAAATGAACATATTAGAATGAATCTATTTTAGTTATTTTGATCCGTTCATTTTTGACCTTTCGATCAAGCATCAAATAAACTTCAAAGATTATAAAATTTTATGACAACACATCCGTCGTTAAAATAAACAAGATCAACGTGTTTAGATCGGACGATTATATCTTAAATTTTAAAATTTAAAATAAAAAAGTAAAGTGTGGCATTTGTGGCACAAAAAAAAGTGTGGCACCTAAATCTTGCTCATTTAAATAATAAAGAAACATTAACAATTTAACTAGTTAGTTTGAATTTTTTTTTCAAGATAACTAATGAATGTGCTCTGTTTATTGCAATTTAAAATATTATAACAACAAATACGAATGAGTAATATAAATTTGATTGTTTGGAAAAGCATCACGAGAAGCGAATTGCTTCGTGGAGGAAAGAGATAGTTTAGAGTAATTAATTTGTGTTCTACTCGCATAAGCACTTTACTATTATTAGAGGATTACAGTTGAAAGAATAAAAGCAAACAAATTTATGCCTTGACTGCGGTCAAAAATCTTCTTTTTTTTAATAACAAATTTAGATAATCTCGTTTTTCTCTAAAATTGGTTGACTCGTTGAAAGGGTAGGAGCTTCCTGCGGACAGGTGCTATTCAACTCTCACAAGGTGACACCTCATTTCTTTGTTTTTCTCGTTTTATTTCCTTTTTGTTGCATTTTTTTGATCTGGCACACCTTCTTTGTTTTTGAATTATTCACGTCTTAAAGGTACAATCCTACTTCTTTAATCTTATCCGTCTGTTTTAAAATGAATGGACTGGATGTACTGCACAAGTTCCACAACTATTTACCTATAACATGTGCTCCATCAAATCCAATCCGTTCATGTTAGATCGGAGCAAGCCATCATAAATAGCATAATCCAACCAAGCTTCCTAGGAAGTAAGAAGGTTTTTAACACCTAAGAATTGACATGAACCCCACAGTAACCTTATAACCTTATAAATACCTCACTTGGCTTTACAAGTTTTTTCATCCCAAATCAAAACCACAAAAACACTACCAATTAAAAAAAAAATGAAAACAATGGTTATTTCTACCTTTTTTACCATTTGTATCCTTCTTTCTATCCCCCTTGCCTCAGCCCAAGAAGTCGGTACGTCTTAATTGCTCAAACCTTCTTTCAGCTTTTAGATTTTAGTATTTTTTTTTACTAAATAATCAGATGCACAATATATTAATTAACGATCTTTGTATTTCCTTATGTAGAGGATGAGCGTCCATTCAACTACAAAGTGGGTGACAAAAAAGGACCAGGGAACTGGGCTAAGATCAACAAAGACTGGAAACTATGCAACAGCGGTCAACATCAATCCCCAGTCGATTTATCAGTTAAAAAGGCTCATGAAGATGCCACTATGGGTGGTCTAAACAACTTGTATAGTCCCGAGCCCAAAGGCATACTCAAGAACCGTGGCCATGATGTCGAGGTAATTAATTATAACTTCTTCATTGGATTGATTGATGTACAAGGAGTCATTGATTAATTAGTTTCTTCGGATTTTGGATTTTATGAATTTACAGGTCAAATTTGAGGATGCTGGAGGCGTTCAAATGTTTTCAGATATCTTTTTCCTGACTCAAATGCACTGGCATATGCCTTCTGAGCATACCATCAATGGCAAGAGGTAAATTGTCCTTAAAATAGATATACATCAATGTCCCTAAAACCAAGTGACCTGTTATTAACGACAGAAAACGATTATATACATACGTTATATAGGCTACTTCATCAAAAGAAATCAAGCTTTTAAATTTCACTAAGATAACACCATTATAACTTAAATAACAAATTTTTTAAACAAAATGCACAATGCTATAAATTTTTTTTTGCATTTGATTGTGTAAAACCAGATGAGTCATTCAACTTACAGAAATTTTTTCAGCTGAATACAAATCCATACCAAATCCTAATTCTTTTAGCTTTTTAAACTTTGATTTTGTCTATTTTGCTTTTTGACTGGTTAATTGTCTATTTTTCCTTTTTGCCTTGTTAATTTTTTTATATTTTAAATTTTCAAATAACTGATAAGATCATAAGCCAATTGTATATATATATATATAATTGCTTTTTTTATGCACACCGTTTTTTTGTGTTATATCACCTATATATATAACACAGAATCGCTAAATCAACCATGTACCATTATATCTCAAAATTTGTTTTTTAAAATCTGGGAAGAAATACAATGAGTCAGCACTCATAATTTCTTATTTTGTAACATTTGTTTGCGAATTGAGTTGATGAATGATGGAATACTTGTAGGTATCCACTGGAATTGCACTTGATTCACAAGACTCCTGATGGCAGTAAGCTTTCGGCTTCTGGGCAGTTGTACGACATCGGGAAACCTGACGAATTTTTGACTGAGGTTTGTTAATTGACTAAGAAATCATATACTAGTCTCTGATCTGTACAGTTTGATCTGTCTAACTAAATTAAAATATATATATATATATATATATATATATATATATATATATATATATATATATATATATATAGAGAGAGAGAGAGAGAGAGAGAGAGAGAGAGTATTGAGAGCAATGGAAACACCGAACTATATTTAGTGAAGTCATACCCTAATTATGCTTTCCTAGCTAATTATTACGATGTATCTTTCATTGACAGTCATGTTATGTTGTACTTATGTCTTACTAGCTATTGAATATGATTGCGAGAAATAAATTTTTAAGTACAATTTGTACAATTCATGCAGCTGGAACACCACCTTACTGTGTTGGCAAAGAAAAACCTCAAGGAAAAGAAAGTTAACGTCGTTAAAATGGAAAAACTCCAATTCGACACCACAAGTTACTTCAGATACAATGGTTCGCTGACCACCCCACCATGCACAGAGGGAGTCGTCTGGAATGTCTTCAAGAATGTTAGTGTGCACAATCTAATATGAGAAGCACATTATACAAACTTCCATTTATATATATTTTCTGGTGATATAATGATTAGCTAATGATATAATTAAATTGTCGTTGTTAGATCAAAACCGTCTCCAAACATCAGTTGAATTTGCTCAAAAATGCTGCTCACGATGTAAGTTCACTTTCTAAACAAAAAGAAATCTCATCTTTTTTGTATAATTTTTCCAATTCAAGACTAATACTAACTTTGTATAATTTTGTATTTGAACAGGGGGGACACGAGAACGCACGACCTCTTCAACCTCTCAACGGCAGAGTTGTGGATGTGACCAAAGAAAAGAAGAAGGCTGATTAATGGATCCTGATTGTTTTTTTCCTCCGAGAATAATTAAAATGACACATTGTATAAATGGTTATATTTAATTAATCTTTTGTATCTGCGCTATCTATGAGGGGACGAGTACACAGAAGAGCCGAGTTACTGAGTTTTCCGTGATAGAATTTTGTCACAATATATAGATATATTCGGTGTTCATGATTTGTAACAACCCTTGTAAGAGTTTCATTGAATCAATATGATTTTATTATTTGTTATTTCTTTATTAATAATTTCGGTGTTACTCTTTCAAGTTCTAGTGTTAATTAATATTTCTTAAGAATTAAATGGAAGTAATTTTTTTTTTATAATTTGATAAAACAAATAATCTGAATTAACAAAACATTAGTGATTCTTATTTTTGACTGAGAATAAGCATCATAATTATTGCTACAGTTAGCACGCACAAGCTGACCATGCATGCTATACTTCAATTCAAGCAAGTATGCATACGGAACTGTTGTACCAACTACCAAGTGCTCATGCAAGTTTTAATTAAAAGTTAGTTTGCTTGTAAGCTTTAATAGGTGTACACGCTAGTTCAACAGTCTCCATGAAGCCTTGGTGCGGCGTAGTGCGGTTCACGCAATTGTTCATCGAAGTTGAATGATGCTGATAACGTGAGAGGCTGAGAGTCCAAAATTGCATGAGAAAGGGTTTCCACAATAAAAACCAAGGTGATGGAATGGAAAAGAGGTGCAACTTTATTCAGATTTTGAACCAATTTTGTCACCTCAAATTTGAGGGTTACAATTTAGTTCTCCCCTCATTTTCTATTCCATTCCATTCCATTACGTCCTTACTTCTGGAGCAGACCCTTTGGGGTACTAATTAACTTAATTTGTCTCTAACATCACTATGATGGATGAATATAAAATATAAGTTCTGTAAAAAAATATGTATACGCATTATATTTTTAAGATTGTCATGAGTATATATTACATATATTCCATTGTCAAATTATATCCACCTGATAAAAATCCCATTAAGAAGTCCAAGATTTTATTTTTTATATTTTTTTAGAAGAAATAATTATGGTGTGCATTCAAGTTTCAATATATATCTTAGAATACAACGGATTAAAAGCTATATATATTTTACTTCTTATAATAAAAGATATTATTTATTAAAAGATGTTCCGTTCGTTCAATGTATATATTTACAAGAGATTTTTAAAAGAGAACATAATTGTGAAACATAATTCTCTACTAAAAAATGCTCATTTGTTACTTTAATTAAAAAATAATAATTTATATCTTTTATGAACCAACGGCTATTATACTAAAATGCTCATATGTATGAATCATGTACATATTATTTGTTATTAATATACGTACGGATAATATGTATAATTTATATTTAATCATGGTAACTCAACGTAGCAATCTGCGCGATCAATCCCCACGCGAAATCATTCCCCTGTACTTAATTTCTATGCGTTCTTATAAACCTTTATTTACTTCAAATCATTGTCTGTACTCAGAAGTCCTCCATTAATAGTTCTCTGTTTCGCAACCTACATAAAAAAAAATTAAGGAAAAAAATAGTTCTCTGTTTCGTGCCTATGGTAACTAACCATTCTTTTACCAAACAAATCCTAAACCAAAGCACAAATGAAAGCAAAATATGAAATCATATATATCCTCTAACGAACAGGCCAGGCACAATCTCCCATGGGCTCCGTTTGGATAGGTGTGGGAAGAAGGGAAGAAGTGGGAAGCAGTATTGGGAAGTGTGTAACTTTGTGAAAAGTTTGGATTGTTTATAATTTATTTCTTCCCTTCTTCCTTCTTCCTACATTCTTCTCAACTCATCCAAACGGTGCCATAGATATATCAACACAGTTAGTTCGGCCCTGATCAAAAATGATTTTCTCTTGGGATTTCATTTCGTTTCATTTCAATTTGATTAATTTCATAGGATTTCGTTGGATTCAATTATAGAGAAATTTCAACTAAATGACACCAAATTCATTCATTTTGATCAAGAATTTTTCAACGAAATCAAATAAAATGAAATCCCTTGTTAAAAAAATGGGATTTTAATGAGGACTTAAGAAGAACCTTACTTAGGAAAGCTGGTTAAATCATATTGGCCAACCAGAGCCACACTAAAGAGGCGTCGCCATGACGCTGAGGTGCTATTAGTTTGCAAATGCTTTACTATGAATAATTTGACTTTGCAAGTGTACATGTTGCTTGGACTTGATTTCAATATTTGACTGTACAGCTAAAATGGAAGAAGGATGGATGAAACATATTGATTAATTATACACAATATGATCTCCATCAGTTGCACTGGCATTCTCCATCAGAGCACACCATCAATGGCATAAGGTGGTTCTTTTTAATATCAGAATACAAAAAAAGAACGGACCGGAACTTCTAAGGCTCAAATTAGAGGAAAATATTTGTGAATGATGTTTATGGTTAGTAAAGAACTTTGCTCATTGTACCACATCATATTTGAAGTTTTTTTTTTTTTTTTGAATTGAAATAGACTCTTGTCAAGCGTTAGCACAAAAAAAAAAAATTAATATATTCGGACTTACTTTTTGGTAGTAGATCTTGTAATTTCAATTCTATTTGTGATAATTAAGAAAAACTTAAAACATTTCCTTCGATATTCATGTCATTAATCATTTCATTAATTTAATAAATTTGTTTGTCCTAATCAACCTATCTTCCGTTCTTCTGTCTCAAAGTGAAGCACGAAAATGGCAAATAGATGGAAGATTTAATTAAAAAACCTTCACAAAAGAAATTTAGTCATCTAAAGGGACAAGAATACCTTTAATAGTAGTAAGCTTTCCATATAAATAACAAAGATCTGATTAAATCATTATGGAACTTCAAAATTTTTTGTATACTAGAGAATAAATCAATACTTGGTTAAATCAATTATATTTATTGGACTCTCAGGGTGCATGATCATTAATAGTAATTCTGTACTTGTGACTTTAAATTGTAAGGTATGAACTAAAGATGCATATGGTTCACAACTCACAAGAGCAGAGACAATAGGACTGCAGTCATCGTAATTTTGTATGAATACGGCCATCACGACCATTTATAGCTAAGGTACATAATCTCAACTTTAATTCTACTTGAACTGTTCAGATTTATGACACACAGACGAACTTTTCTTTTTCCCTTCTTCCCTTTGTTTTAGTTGAAATTTTTACTTATTTTTCTGAATGATCGAGTTGAATTTTTATTTGCCCCAATTTCTTGTTTCCAGTTCTTAATTTATATGTATTACAGTATGAGTAACACAAATATGAAAAGTTAACTACTTTCCCATGCAGTTGGAGCCATACATCAGATCAATGGTAGTAACAAAAAGCAAAGATGAATCCATTGGGATGTTGCATACAGTATGCTAAGGGGTTAGGTATGAAATATTACCGTTACGAGGGCTCTCTCTTACAACGCCTCCTTACACTGAAAGGGTTATTTGGACAATTCCCAAAAAGGTTGGTATGAGAAACATTCTCCAAGGTACCTCTATTTTGAATCTAGATGTTATCATTTTATTTTGTGAAATATACTGGTCAATCTGTTATATTCATCAGGTAAGGACCGTGTCAAGAGAGCAGTTGCAGCTGTTGAAAGAGGCTGTTGTCAGTGATTGCAATTACTTACTTAAACATTGGTAGTGTCTTTCAATTGCATTTTGAAAAGTCAAAGCATTTGCATAATTGTAGAACTATTTTCTGATAAAAGATCCCAACAATCCCTGACTGATTTCTCCTTTCGCAACAATGTTTTACAGGATATGAAGGACAATGCAAGACCCCTTCAAAAGATTAATAACAGAGTAGTTGGTTTATACAGGCACCAGAAATTCAGTAGTTTTCTTCATTTGCATTAAAATGTGTTCTTCCACACCAAAACAAGATTTATTGGATCAATGTTGCTTGAGATGGAGTACTAGGAACTAGGAAGGAATGCTGATATAATGTTGCAGTGAAGTTTGTTACAATAAAGAGTGAATACATATGATATTTCCTTTGTATAAAGCAATATTGCGCCTAAAGATCAAATACTATATGCTATCTGTTGAGTTAATATCTAGAAATATATAATCGATTTTCGAGTCAGCTTCAACATAACAAACATAAGTAAATTCTAATGTTGAATATTCAGAACTGTCTTATAGGATCCTATGCTAATACACCATTTTCATTAGGAATACTTTGGTAGAAAGAGTTGTGGCAACTTATAACATCAGAAATTGTATGACGTACTTTTCAGATGAGTAAAATCAAAGAACAAGAATTAGACTCAAAAAAAGCTTGAAGGGACATCACAAATCCAATAATTTGTTATTCATGTGAAATTAAACCTGCCTATCAGATCATCTCTGCTAGGTTATAGTTGTAACAAAAAAGAAATCATTCCTTTAGTTTGAAGTTGTTGGTAAAACATAGCACATCATCTTTTGAACTTGCATGGTGGTGGGTCATCTGATGAAGTTACTTAGAACCTTGTCATTAATTAAGCACTAACATAGTTGATTATTCAAACTTCAAAATAACATATTATGTCATGCCTACCTAAAGAAAAGTCATAAAGAACTGACGAAACAAAAATGCAAAAAAACAAAGAGAATCAGAAATGAGCCCAACAAATTTAGGCCCAGTAGGCCTGAAACTAGCCCAGGCGAAAATTATTTTGTTTAATTGTACGGAAAATTATTAGTCTATTAAACCTAAAAAACAAAAGAGACCCTTTTCTCGATTGAATAAACGCTCAGATCAGGCTGAATTGAAAAATGAAAAAAATAAAAAAATCACTAAACCAAGCCCATGTAGAGAGCCGTGCAATTCATTCCGATTCAACAGGAGAAAAAACCAACAAAGGAAAAGACACCCAAAGTTGGGAATGATTCTCTCATCTCCATTCACTGCCTCTGGTGCGCACCACTATGAGATGCCTCTCAGTCTGAGGTCTTTCACTTCTCTCAACCGAGCGCTTCTCTCTTCATCTTCTCCTTCTTCTCTTCTCTTGCGTGGTTCTTCTCTGGTGCCCACCATGGCTGCCTCCTCTACTACCACTGTCTCCTCCACCGATGCTGCACCTCAGCTCAACCAATCCACCCCGTCTCCGCCTCCTGTACAGGTGGGTTAGATTTTTTTTTTCTCTGTTTAATTTTGATTAATATTTTGTTGGTTATTGGGATTTTATAATTTCATGATAAGGAAAAGCAATGGGGATTGATAATTGCTTCTCAGTGTTTACTATCAATTAATTGGTGAATAAAATATTAAAGCTTCAGCTATTGTATGCTAATATAAGACTGCGATTGGTAGGATCATGCAAAACTGTGGCTAGAATGCTTTCAATAATAAGTTCTAGGATTGATTAATGCATGCTTTCTCCTCCCCAAAGTTTCTGGATTATTTAAAAATTTTGGTTTGATGTGCCATTATCATGTACTATTTGATGATGTTGTGTAGTCTTTATCGCTCAGGATCCAAATTTAGTTTCCGTGTTCAATTTTGTTGTAATTTCCTGTTATTGTAAATGTATATTTTAGTACTTTGTAGCTTAATTTAGTAATATATAAATATTGAAATTATTACAAATAATATTGTTAATAAATTGTAGCTAACATTTCAGCTGAAACCAGTACATAAGTATGCAATTAGTTTAAAGTGCTTTCTAAACCTATAATAAGTGTTCATTGAACCTGGACGCCTTTTTGTCCAGATTCTTTCTAACCTACTGCAGCACACATGATTGAGGAAACTTTCCTAGTTCATAATATGTGGTTTATGGACTACACACTTTTATGTCTTGGTACATAAGTGGTGGTTGTTCACATTTATTTTGCATTATGCTGCAACCTGCATCAGAACTGCACATATTTATCCCACACTATATTATCAACAAGGATTTATCATGATATTTCCAAATCTTTTGAATGCTGTACCTGTAAATGAGGATTTATTTTTATAACTCCTTATCTTAAGATAGAAAAAATGATGTTATTGCTCATGATTGAGTCGTTGCATTTATATCTGGAAACCATTGAGAAGTTTTTGATAAAATGATAGTGCTATATCTATTACCTATTAAATTTAAGTGAATTATCCAGTACTAATCATATTTGTATTACTCTTTAACCTAGCTCTAAGCATTCTTTATTTTGTGCTGTTTACATTTTCAGATAATTTTTTTCATGATTTCATATTAATTAGAAATATATTGCAAATATATTATGTTTTGTCCATCGCTACTTCCTGGTACCATCTTTACATAATCCTTTCTCTTGACCTTTACAACTTCAACCTATAGTTTGTTTCTTTTCTTTTTTTTTTTCATATATAACAATATCTTGATATCCAGGTGGCCAAGCGACTAGAAAAGTTCAAAACCACAATATTCACGCAAATGAGCTCTTTGGCAATCAAACACAATGCAATCAACTTGGGGCAGGGTTTTCCCAATTTTGACGGCCCTGATTTTGTCAAGGATGCTGCAATTGAAGCCATCAAAGCTGGAAAAAACCAGTATGCACGTGGTTATGGTGTACCTGACCTAAACTCTGCAATAGCTAGCCGATTTCAAAAGGATACCGGCTTAATAGTTGATCCCGAGAAAGAGGTTACAGTCACCTCAGGATGCACAGAAGCAATTGCAGCTACAATTCTAGGGTTAGTTAACCCAGGTGACGAGGTTGTGCTTTTCGCCCCATTTTATGACTCATATGAGGCTGTGCTATCCATGGCTGGTGCAAACATTAAATGCATAACCCTGCGTCCCCCGGACTTTGCTGTTCCTTTAGAGGAGCTTAAATCGGTCGTTTCAGCAAACACCAAGGCTATCATGATCAACACTCCACATAATCCAACTGGGAAGATGTTCACCCGGGAGGAGCTTGAATTCATTGCACAACTCTGCAAAGAAAATGATGTTCTGGTTTTTACTGACGAGGTGTATGACAAGCTGTCATTTGAAATGGACCATATCTCAATGGCCTCTTTGCCAGGCATGTTTAACCGCACTGTGACCCTGAATTCACTAGGCAAGACATTTTCCCTCACAGGGTGGAAAATTGGGTGGGCAGTGGCCCCGCCACACCTGACCTGGGGTGTGAGACAGGCACACTCGTTTCTTACCTTTGCCACTTCAACACCCATGCAGTTTGCAGCAGCGACTGCTCTGCAGACCTCGGATTCTTACTACGAGGAGTTGAAAAGAGATTACTTAGCCAAAAAGGCAATTTTGGTGGAGGGGTTGGAGGCAGTGGGCTTTGTTGTATACCCGTCAAGCGGTACCTACTTTGTAGTTGTGGACCATACACCTTTTGGATTTGAGAATGATGTGGCATTTTGTGAGCATTTGATTGAGGAGGTAGGAGTGGTGGCGATACCGACGAGTGTATTCTATTTGAATCCCGAGGAGGGGAAGAATTTGGTGAGATTTACCTTTTGCAAGGATGAGGCTACTCTAAGGGGAGCAGTGGAAAGAATGAAGCACAAGCTTAGGAAGAGGTAAATTGGCATTTACCTTCAAATGCTCAAGTAATAAGTTCTGGTATTGGAATTGAATATTGATTTAATGAGTGAAATGTAGTGAATGAATTTAGGTGTATTGGAACCTCTTTCTATGTTGAGAAATTTGAAATTCTTGTTATCCGGTTATGCTCAGTAGAATAAATATCCCTTCTGTTGGATGATTTTGGTGTGAGTAATCGAGGGAAATTAAATTCTCTGATTTGTCTGTTGATTACACTTTATGTTCTTAGTTCCTTCATAAACGAATCATAAAATTAGCTCGAGAATAAAGATCTGTATATGATGACACATGATTTTTGCTTGCTTGGGATAAAATATTCTGGATCTAAAAATCCTGTGTGAGTCATAAATTTGTGGTCAACTATTCAACTAAGTTATCTATATTGCAACCATCTCTATTACCCGTCAATTTGACATGGGATGACTATCTAGTCTAAGGTTTTCAGGATTTAAGAAAGTGAAATGAAACATTGACAATTAATTTATTTTTAAAAGCAATGTCAAAACTTCTGTCAAATTTAAAACTTAAACTAATGAATTATTTTTTCCCGTCAAATATAATACTTGATTCAGCTTAAAAATTATATAGCCATTGATCGAAAAATGATAAAATAAATCGTTAAAAATACTCCAATTACTTATCAAAAAAGATAACTACAATATGCAGTTTTGCAATCACTCGAACAAAGTGAACATTTAAATAATCAAAGTGTACACATACAAACAAATCAGTTCAATAGAAATAAAATATGCATATAAGAATTTGAACAGTAATATAAAATTTTAAATTTAACTTATAATTGAATAAAGTAAGCACATAAATAAACAAATTGGACATACAAATGAATAAAGTGAATAAATACAAACGCGATGGTACGAAATGATGCAGATATGGTAGATAGTAATTTCCATTACTTATCACTGGTGTTGTTTTCTTTTGAATAACCCATATTATCATAATATCATGTATTCATTTATAAAAGATAATGTATTGAGAGTTGAGACCGAAATCGTGACCGGTTCTGAAAAGCCCACCAATTATTCTAACCCGAAAGGAGCAACTCATAAAATGGGTCACTAAAGGCCCAATGATTGTTCTCTTATAAAACGCAAAATGAAAGAGGAATCAAATCATATATGACGTAGTGTATTGGTTCTTGAACATTACAAGACGCAAAACACGGTCGTGGGCCTTTTGTCAGCTCCAAATTGTCCCCCGGGGCAGAAAGAAGAAGCAAAATAGTGTTATCTCTTGTCACTATTATTATTCTCATTCATTATTATATTTTCGTGACTAAATGCCTCTACGCAAAATAGTCCTTTTCATGTATAGAACCTGCGGCTGTTCTTATTTATTTGTCGTCTTTCTGCCCGCCACAGTGAATTCGAACCAGGACCACGCACTTATATGTAAAAAATTAGAAGAACCAGATTGCTCCTCTTTGGTATTATGAAAATTATTAGTTATGTGATTCTGAACCTATCTACACCATATATGTAAAATTAGAACAACCAGATGGAGTCTCGCTTTTCAAAACTAAAATCAAGCAAAGCATGCAAGTTAATAACATGGTTTAAAAGCAGCACCGATTCAGTGCGTAATGAAAATCAGTACAGTTTGGAAATTCGATTACAAATTATAAACAAAAAACAGAAAGAAAAAAAAAATAAAGTTCAGTACTCAGTAGGATATGATTACTGGAGTGGAGACTGGAGAGTCTGGAACTATAATAATCAGCACTATAGTCGCTTAGGAATTTAGGAAATTTGAGGAATTTTTTATTCCTAAGCATAAATTTATTGAGAAGTGTGTAACCACTACAAGAGAGATGGTCTATTGCTAGATTTGCTAAATTTTCTAGATAGACTTTTTTTATTAGTGTTGGACCTTGTTCTATTGCTAGATTTAATTGATATACTAAAGTCTAACAATTTTTTAGCAAGACTTAATTATTTATAATGTAGCAAAAAATTGCTATATTAAACATTGCAAGATTCAAAAGTCTATCAAAAATATATTGCTAGATTTTTAAGTATCTATTAATAGAAAATTAAGTCTTGCTAAAAGATTGCTAGACTTTAGTGCATCAATTAAATTTAGCAATAGAACAAGGTCCAACACTAATAAAAAAAAGTCTATCTAAAAAGTTTAGCAAATCTAGCAATAGACCATCTCTCTTGCAGTGAACTTTGTGAAGAGTTTAGATTGTTTATAATAAATTTATGCTTAGAAATAAAAAATTCCTCAAATTCCCACTTCAATCCAAACGGCGCGCAAAAAAATATAAATTGTTCCGAAAAACGAAGTATTTCCTGCGTTGTTGCAAAGCTTGCAATCATCCAATTTGTTTTGTCTATTTTTTAATAGGTATATACTTAGAGTTAGTTAGAGATCGCACGAGTTTCGACACGATAAGGACATTCAAATTTGCGTTTCAAATTCTTTAGCCCGGCTAAAAGAACTTTTGAGTTTTGAGTACGTAGTTTCGGATTCAAGTATGTTTGAACTAAAGTACTATTTGGGTTGCACCATTTCTTTTTTAATGTTCAGAAGTATATTCGGGTTAAATAATTTTCAGATCTCTGCATTGAGGTTTATTTGTTCTTTTTTTTTTACTCGAATTATAACGCGAGGTCAAGTTGTTTGGTGGATGGCATCTAAATTGGCATCATGGGCTAGAATTAATGCCTGGAGAAAAATAACTATAGTTGCGTATAATAATTATAGGTAAGATTTTCATTGTCAAATCAACATCTCTACGACTCTATACCCAATATATGATATAACTGACAAATAATAATTGGTTGACAAGCTCTGAATGAATGAGCGCTTTTAGAGGAATCGTGTTGTGCTTGTGCAAACGCAATTGCAAGCTTTTTCATTACTAAAATTGTGAAATTACTTGGTGGTCCTTTTTAGAGTATAACTTGCTATATATTTGTAATATTTGACCAATAAGTCATTCGATATTTAGACAATTGTATAATTGATTTTACAATTTTACTCTATTGTTTTGCATAGGCCCTCCTACTCATTCTCTCATCTCTATTTTTTTTGGAATTTTTTTCGGACTTTTTGTTTGAAGATCTTTTGTAGCGGAACTCCGTGTAACTATGTCTAATTGATAAAAGAGTTTTGCTTTTGCACTATACAGACAGAGCCAAATTCTATAAATCATAAAATATATAACCAACTATTATAGAATATCGCCCGTATCTAATGGGTATTCATATATTGTCTAATGCACATTTATATATTTTGATTAACATAGATAATTTTTTATAGTTGTCACGTATTTTGTCCAAGTCAAATTATGTTTTTACAACGCTTGAAGATTGTCGTCCACTTTTAAATCTCTCAAATTTAATCTCAACTATTATTGATTACACACTAGTTAATTGTCTAATTGACACTAGGTTAATGTCTTATGTACACTTATTAATATGAGTTTTTGCATTCATTATCCAATATACGGTGGTTTATTGAAAAAGTGTATCCTTTGCTATTTAATTATGTTAGAAATTTCGTTAAAAAAAAAACAATTCCAAAATAGTTAGATGTAAAAAATTGAGAGATTATAAAACATTCCAATTAATAATCGAATATCTAATTTTGTTAATCTCTTATTATCAACATATCGTTGGTTACATCTTCAGAATTTTCAATAGAAAGATATATCCAGTCACCCTTAGCTGCGCGTGGCGAATCAGTCCTTATTTTTCGAAAAAGAAAGCACTCTAGTAGAAAATGCAACAAGCGAGGAAACGACAAATTTCCTTGAAAGGTACTTTGTGAATATCTTTAGGACTTGATGCCTTTGCAAAAAGAACGGACCAATCTCTTAGCACACTATTTGATGTTGTCATCCTTTGAAAACAGCTTACACGAAATAATAGTTCCCTTGAATTTACTTTGCTACCAACTACAGTCTACAGGGGCGGCACCTTTGCATTTTTCTAGCAAGCCAATGACCAAATGAGTACAGACAAAAAGGTAAAGCAAATATGAATGGAAATTTTGAATTATGAAGGACCCTTTTTAATGAAAAGAATTAACTAAATGCATGCAAGTCTCCTTTCAGGGTCTGTTTTTTCAATGAGTTATTAATTATCATTCACATATTCTTTTCTCTTTTTGTTTTACTTTAAATGCAAATTGTACATCCCATAATTAATAATAGCTGTAAAAAGTTGATAATGAGAATGATTGCAAAATTTTTTGGAGCATTTACTACGTTTGATTGGCCTAATTTAATTATACCACAATAAGCATTAATCTAATTTGTGTTTCCATTAATAATAATTCATCAATAGGGAAGCATATATAGCGACATCTATCTAATCCCTAATTGATTTCTACGATTGGTGACATCCTTGTCAACATTAGCAACTAATCAATAATTTAAAGAATGATGCAATAGAGATTAAGAAAAAAGAGTGTTGATATCATGCCTTCTAAAGTTGTATTATAAATTAAAGGAATTGATTATATCTTGCTACTTGGCAGCTATTTTAGATGAAGGTGTCAATATCTCTGATAAATTTGTTGTTTTCGCAAGCATGCTACTTACTATTTGTATAATCTCTCCTTGGCAGCTACTGCCGAATTTTCGAAAAAAATATATAATTTGTTTAATCTCGCACTTGATCAGGACGCAAAATATCCTTTGTGCTTAATTAAATATAATCTCAATCTTAAAAAATGTATTATTAATTTCTAATAAAAATATAACTTCTAATCTCTTGTTTAACGCCTCAGTTGATTTTCTAAAAATAAGTAAGACTCCATTTGATTTTCTTCCTTATTGCTTCTTCCAGTAAGATTTTTGCATTATGTTCTTGCAGTTAGCTGCTAACTACTCAATCCCAAAATTAGTACTTATGCTTAATAATAATATTAATAAGTGCTTCTTTATTTGTGCTAACTTGATTGTCTTTTCGTTATATATATATTTTTTTAAATTTACATTTTATATATATTTTTTGCAGTTATCTGTAATGACTACACATCTAAAACTAGTACTTCATTATATTTGAACAGCTAATTTATTTACTTCTCTTTCGTTCGTTCATATTTCACACTTATTTTTTATTTTCTTAACAGATGATGCAAGTTGATTATTTATAAAATCTCCCACATCTTATGACTTCCACTTAAAAAATGTTACCTTTAAATTAGCTCTTTATACTCATCTTTTAATTAGCATATTTAAACTTCATTTAATTTTCCTCACCGGCTTCCTCCCACCCAACTAAACACAACTAAAGCACCACCACCACAGCCAGACATTTTGTTCAATTGTCAAACGCCTTATTAATAAAATTGAAAAAAAAATATTTTATTTTGGTATGGATTAATAAGAGGATATTCCGGTTGAATTATGACTTATAAGCGTTGACTTGATGTTCTCAACACGAAAGACAAATATGTTATTTAAAAAAAGAAACAGAAAGAGAGTGAAGTATAATATTAATAAGTTATTCCAATTTCCCCTTTTCGAAAAGCAATCGACCTTTATTTTGCTAGATGCACAGATATTACAAAAAAAATAAAAAAAAATTGTAGTAGGTTCCTATGCAATAATGCAAAGCGACAAAAAAATTTGAAACGTAATCGACTTAAATTTTGCTAGATGCATGGACAAGGTATTATAAAAAAATGAATAGAAGCCCGGAGAAGGCGCTGTGCAATTAGGGATGAAAACGGATCGGACACGAAGTGGATGTTGGCCTTTTCGTATCTGCATCCGCATTTTTTTTCGGATGCGGATACGAATACGGTTTGGATATTATCGGATACGGAGTCGAATACGAATATATTTTGTCGGATACGGATTGCATTTTAATCTTTATTATTTATTTATAATAGTAGTTTCTATAAATATAATGATATTCAATATACTCATGTCTATGTTAGTACTTTGTCAATATTAGAAAAAAAAATTAATTTTAGTGTCGTTATCATTTATAATCGTCTCAATTAATAGAAAGTAAAATAATTTTATGTTACTAGTCAAAATAAAAATATTTATTATAAGAAAATTTATTTAATAAAAATTAAGTATTATCTAATTAAAAGTATTCTCTAATATAGAGAAGTAATTATATTATATTAATCATCTTATGGCATTAAAGATACGGATAAACGGATTAATATTTATCGGATACAGATAAAGAGCGGATATTGGTCTTCCCATATCTGCATCCATATTTTTTTGACGTACAGATACGAATATGGATATGTTCGGATACGGATACGGTTCGCATATTACGCGTATTTTTCGGATTCAGATACGTATCCGAGCGGATTTATCCGCTCCGTTTTCATCCCTAGCTGTGGTCAAATGAATATATATGTGTACATTTGTTATCAAATCAAATAATGTCATGGCCGTCAGGCGTACTTTTTTTTTTGATAAATTAGCATAGGTTTCTTAGTTACCTTAATTCCAGTGTAACTTTTATTGTTGTGATGCCTTTTTGTTAAGTTTTATTTCATATCCTCTTATAGGGAATTTTTAATATGAGTAATATCAAGCATTAAATGAAATTTACAAGAAAATAATAAATTAAATTTATTTCAAAAAATAGACTGAAGTCTCAATTTTTTTTTATTTGGAGCACCATTATATATAACAATAACAAAAGAAATAACGGAAAATTTTGTTGGATTCTATAATGGACTGGAATTTGAATGTTCTGTCACAGCCTTGATATTTTTCTTTTTAAAAAAAATAAAATAAAATGGTAGAAGGCCATTAATTTAAACTCCTAGTCGGCTAAATCAGCAGCGGCAGATGTTTCGTTAGCCGTGATTATATCTTAATTTTCGACGTTTTAATAGACAATATGAATCATGTTCTTCATAATGAAATCTTGTTGGATAAACTTTAAAATTTTCAATTTTTTAATAATTTATTTTAGATTTTTAAAAATCATTGTTATTAAAGGGTCTAAATATTTAGGTTAAGAATTTTGTAAAATATCAAAAATGCTAAATATTTTTAAATATATATATATATAATTTGGTATATGATGAGATTTCATATAAAAAATATATTAAAGGGTTCAGATCAATTGTTAGAACTTCGAATATTGAGATGTAAGATCCGTCGGATGCGACTGTTTTTAGTCAACCTCAAAAATAACCAACAAGGAACCGCACTTTAAAGTCCATAATTCCATCCTCAATGCATATGTTTTATTTTTTTTATTTCATTTAAGAAATTGATACAAAATAGTTTAATTGTTAATTTCCTTAGAGTTTTAAAAAAATGTCATTTGTCAATTTTCAGAGTGGAGATGGTATGCCTTGAGAGGGATATATAAGAAAGTAGTCAACAGAGTACTCTCTTACAATTGAAGCAAACATCGTGTCAGCGGATGTTCATATCCAAATCATAAATTCACAAAAGAACAGTGTCCGGGGTCACATAGTCAAAGCCTTATCTTCAACAAATAAAAATACTAAAAATGTGAGGAGGAAAAGAAATGTCATGGCTGATAGCTTTCTCCCATTCTGTTGTATTAATGTACAACTGAACATTACTTCTCTCTGTTTTTTTAATCTCAACCGGGCGACTTTAAAAAATTTTTGGTCGTCATACTCAAGTTCTTTTTTCCTCCAGCTATATATTTATATATATATATAAATATAGAGAGAGAGAAAGCCTTCAATCAAAGCGCTTTGACCGGAGTCTCAGTTAAACCCCGTCAGATCTCAATTTTGAAAGTTCAAACGACCGATCTGAACCGTCAAATATGATCTCAATATTGAAATCTCCTTGCCGACCAAAATTTTCATTTTTTTAATTTTTTAAGTATTTTTTTCGGATTTTCAAAAATCGTTAATCTAATTTGTTCTGAACCCTACAAAAATTGCTGTTTTTGAAAATCCGAAAAAAATACTTAAAAAATTCAAAAAAATGAAAATTTTGGTCGGCAAGGAGATTTAAATATGGAGATCATATTTGACGGTTCGGATCAGTCGTTTGAACTTTCAAAATTGAGAACCGACGGGGTTTAACCGAGACTCCGGTCAAAGCGCTTTGATTGAATCCATTCTCTCTCTCTATATATATATATATCTGTAAGCTAATAAAAAAATTGGGAAATTATATTCAAGAATTTTATACCAACTCGTCAGCTGCCAATGGTTAATTTCCTGACGATGATTCCGGTTTACTATCAATTATGACTTGTCCTACAACTGAATGCAAAATAATAAGAAACACTGTATTGGTATCAAAAATTTAATTTTACATTTGGATGTATTATAGTTGCTTTCCAAGCTTAGATAATGGATTACATTTATATCAAAACCGAGGCCTATTATTTGCTTGAATAATATAAATCTGTAAAAAATTTTGAAAATCATCCTTTCATTTTTGTGGTTAAGACATAGCTCGACAGGTTGATGACACGGGGTAGAATTCTTGAGGACAAATAAATTGGATGACTTAATTTTCATCTTTATCTCAGAAAATATTCCTTAAGGGGCGTTGGGATCATTTAATAATAAAATTAGAATTAGTTATTCGAAGTAAATTTATTCCAAAACGATTAAGAATAAGTTGTTTGGGATCTAGAGTGTTTTTTAAGTGGTCGAACATCCAGATTAAATTTTTATTTCTAGAGTATTTGGATCATCTTCTTAATCCGAATTAAAAAATGGTCCCAACAACTTCTTAATCCATATTAAAAGAATGATCGAAACACCTTCGGAATAAAAATTTAATTCAGATGTTAGACTATTTAAATATAGCATTTAGGAATAATATTTTATACTCTGAGGTGTAAGCAAATTAACGACCTTGAATGCGGAATAAACCAAGATCAATCGATTACCTCCAGCCATGCTTTCTCTTGTAAATGGTGGAATAGAATTCCTGCAGAGAACAATACCGAGAAGAGCACTACAGAACCGAACTGCTTCCCTTGCCTTGATGGTGAACTCCGGGATATCGGTCCTGACCTCGTCTCCCTTCTCCTCTCTCTGTTTCTCAAAAATGGTGCCTTAGTTTGAGACAGAGAGAAATGATACTCTTCATCACTCTCCATCAGAATGATAGGTATATAAAGGGGTCCTCAATCACTCAGTAGATGCAAATCCAAGGGTCCATAATTAATGCTGAGATCATATCTGAAAGGTGCAAATAAATTCATGCATCTGGCCAATTAAACTTGCCGACTCAATTTAATTCCGTCTCAATCATTTACTAACGATTATCCAATCGTTTATAAACGATCCGCTCGGAAAAGCTTATACAAGCTATAGCCCAAAATCAAACGCATAATCAATTTAATAATAAATTGATTTCCATGGTTTGGCTTGCACGGATATGGCTATTTGACATTTCATTTAAAAACCAAAAGCGTATGCACTATGGTCCTTTATTTAAATGAAATTCAAATCATTTCCGATTAGTTAATCTAATTACACACTTTATGGGAAATACCTTCTAATGTAATTTGCACCATTTATATTACATGAGGAACTAATCTTAATTTTATTCTTAAACTACCCAAACGCACCTAAGTACTTAAAATGAGACATTTATGTCAAAAGAAAATTACAAATTTGGACTTTGAGAAATAAAATTCATAAAATTTGAAAATGTAAAAAGCCAGAATTTTGAAGTCCGACGAGGAATTGCAATGACATCTAGCCTTCAGCATGGTCTAGAAAATCATTTTTATTGACGTTATGACGAATTTTAAAAGTTCGACTGTTACTATTGTTTAGTTGTAAACGGTCTTACTTTCAAATTCCAACCAACCTCCAAAGAAATGTTCGTCTTAGCCGTACCTTTAACATTCAACTGATGTTTTAAATTAGTTGAACTATTAAAATATATCACTTTTGGCATTTCAAATTTTTACTTCTTAAATCTATAATTTTGTTGATTTTAACGATATAGAAAAGTTACGAATTTCTTTCAAAAAAAGTAAAATGCCCTTGCATGATCTTTTATCGCTTTCATTCACCAGCACCTTACAAAATTTACCCTTTCTTACACCTAAGATTATGTTAGTCATTTTTTATATTAAATAGACAAATAATTTTTTTGGTTTGTGTCCCTAATTTTCATGAGCTGATAAATAAGAATAATTAAAAATGCATCAATTTGTAATGTGCAAGTATAATCATCAAAATATTTATTTAACAACATATGTATCATGCATTTGTCCGATTATAATTTTTCTTTTTTGTGAGATCTATCGTCCTTTTTAAATTTTTATGTTTTCTTATTTACATTTGTTTTACAAAATACAACAATATTTCAACCTTGCTTTTGTACCTGCACAAGCGAGTTATTATAGTGATAAATAAAGTTTCTTCCTAGACAAATATAGATAATTTTTGGAGCTAATTTATTAGGGTAATAAACATGATAGATTGAAGACCTATATATATAGTTGCATCTAACCAACAATATACGGATAGTTGTTAATTAATGATACATCCGCATAGTTGCTAATTAATGATTTTAGATTCTCAATTATGAATTTGATTAAGCTGTCTAAAGACACATGACATTATAGGGGAATTAAATTGGCAGAGTTTACATAAGAAATCCAGTATGAATCAATGAATTTAAGCCTTAAATCAAACGGTCCAAATATCCTACTGCTCCCACTGTTTTGTGGGATGAATAAATCTGGAAATAACCTACCAAACATCTCAAAATCAGATAATCATAGAGGCCAACGGCCAACCTATTAATCCCCTACTTATCAACCTAGTCATGCGCTTATCCAAAAAGGATTTGTATGTACAAATAAACCAAAAAAGGCTGCCACATGTTTTTCTTGGTTACCATATATCCACTTCATAATGGAAGGTAAGGCATTTTAATCACCTATAAGCCAAACCAATTAGGTCCCAGTTTGATCCCAGGATAAGTACGCCGCACACACTAAACTCTGTTCCCCTGCAATTATAGACCTCAGGAGGCATATATGTGGATAAGGTTAAACATAATGAAATGTATAGTATTATGTTGGAATCATATACAGTATGTATAGGCATATATGTGGTTCATGAATATCCTTTAAGAAATTAATATACTTCCGACAAGTTGATTGCAACGAGACCTCAACAGAAATATTAAATTTTGTACAGTCAACTTTTGCTTGCATTGGGATCTATTAATACATCTATATTTTTTTAATACATGTATATGATTAAAACAGAACATATTATACCCTATCCCATAAATGTATACCTTGTATTTATGTTGGGGCAAGTCAGCAGTATTTTGTCGTTAGTTCGTTTCTGATGGAAGTACAATATTGAAGATTAGATTTATTAGAGAATAAGTCCAAATCTCAATGCATTTACCATCAGATTTCCACAGTAAATGATCAGAAACGTACAATGCATGATACTAAGAATTGGGATATCGACAACTTCTGTAACTGTCATTAATTAGCTCACTTCTAATCATAATCTAAATCATGAGGGGGTATATTAAATTATATGCGAAAAGTTAAATAAATACAAACCACAAAACTTTATCTTATCGAGCCCAGAAATGGGTATGACAGATCGCAAGTGGGAGTGGTTGAATCTGAGATTGGTCATACAATGGACCAGTCTAATTGAATATTTCATTTCCTCTTTTTCTTCACTTTCTACAGTCATTCATGGATTTTAAAGTTACACACTTACACCCTACAAAAAGATTTAAACGTAAGAAGTGGACCTCATTCTAGCCATGCTATAAAAGCATTTGGCTGCAACCAAGTAGGGTCCTTGGAGGGTTCAGATCCAGAGTTCAAAGATGGAATTATGATCTCTGTCATGTTGTATTCCCAGTGTTGCAGTTTCTGCTCTGAAGAGTATTTTGATTTGTTAATAATGTTTTGAGTAGTTCTTGCTGTTTTTAAGGTGATGCTTTGTTTGACTAAGTACATTTTGCTTTGGGTTTCATATTATATTTAAATATAACTAATTATAAGACCTTACCTAACCAAACCTCTCTTACCTCACTATGTTGCCTTCCTAATTTTTTATAAAAAATATACTAGCTCTGTCCTTCACTGCATCAAAACTAAGAAATGAACTGACAATGTGAACCCAACGTCATAACCAGCATCCGACAAAAACCAACTTATTAAATTCAGATTAGGAATTGGAACTTGAAACAGACACTATCACCATTACAAAATGCCAAATTAAAGCTAGAAAGCAGTAGAACGCAACTGAGATTACAACACAGCAAGAGCAACAGAAGATCAGTAAATGTCTAGACCAAACACAAACAGTGAGCGAATCAACATATAACAGTGGTGTAGGGGTGGAGCCTAACTCAGTCTTCCAGATGTGGTTAGTGGTAAAAGTTACGGTCTCCCATGTGCTCTTAGGCGACCATTATTATAACCAAGAATCACCTCACATGGAGCCACATCCAATCCTATCTATTTTTAATACATCCATCTCCTTTCTTTTCTCCTCCCCACTGTTTAACCACCAGCTTACAACCAGCTTGGTCCCACATGTCAATCAGAGAAAACTGAAGCGAGAACCTTTTTTTTAATATTGCAAATATTATCAAAAGGTAAGATAATATTTAACGTTTTGAGTATAGACATCCATGTTAGTGGAAAGAGTTAGGTAAGGACTATATATGTTAGTTTAATAAACATGTTACATGAGACATCTCATAATTCTCATTTCAAAAAGTAAACATGAGACGTCTCATTTTGAGAGTTGGGAGATCTTTGGAGTAACAAGGTTGGGTATTGTTATTAAAATTACCATGTGCCTTGAATTTTAACTAAACATGCACAGTACACATGCCTGGAACAAAAAGAAAGCAATAAAGGCTGAAAGGAGCTTCATTTGAAAATTTCAAATTGAAAGAACATTGATTGACCTATGTACACTGGTGAAAAAGAAAGAAAAGAAAAATAAAAAAGGCTAAGCACCTGTTTCAATGAAACATTTGAAACTTCCAGGGGGGGAAAAGAGAAAGAAGCTTCCTTCATCTTACTTTCTCTCTTTACAATTGCCTCTCCGACTCAGGTAGGTACCGTTTGTTTGCCATACCTGGTCGCAAAGTCTCTCTCACTAGTAATATGATTCTAGCAGACTACTAGCAGCTATCTTCATAGCCTAATTTACAGTTAGAAAAGGGGAAAAAAGGTTAAGAAAAAAGGTTTCAATCGTCGGTGTCACAAAACTTGCCGTCGATTCGATTTTGGACTGCCTTGATTGCAGCAACTCGTGCGGCTGTGGCTGCGCGGTTGGCTGCATTGACTGCCTTGTTGACATGCTCATCAACTCGTTGGACCCGTACTGCATTTTCAGCCACTTTTTTAGTAGCCTGAAATGGGAAATAATAGAATGCTGATATCAGAAGCAGAAACCTTCACTGGTGACCATGTAGAAATTCAACACTAATTACATAACTAACTGCCGGTTCAGTGTGAAACTTTTCTAATGTCAAGATCAAGGTTAAAAATCTTTTATTTTGATTAGAGTCGCCTCCAGTTCAATAGGGTCATTTGAGAAAATTCGACCCACATTTAGGTCAAAATTAATTTTCCAGCTACCTAAGCATAGACAGACTAAACAAACAACTAAAATTGTAATTTCTTTTGGAAATTGAATTTGATTCCCACCCAAATTTTGGGATTCATGTCTCCACCTACCCTAAAAAAATGGGTTCGTCTAATCCCCAATCAAACAGTACCATTTAACTAATCAAATACATGCTGAGACTTGTGAAATCAAATAATATAGATAAATACCAGTACAGCACGCTGAACAGACGGATCGTTAGGAGATAATGGGTTCTTTAAAGAGTTGCTATTCCATTCGCCCGATCTGATATCCCCATTTCTGAAGGTATACATGCCGAAACCTTGTTTCTTTCCCTCATGCCAAGAACCCTCGTAGCGGTGGCCATTAGCAAAGTTATAGATGCCAAAACCATGAATTTTATCTCCAAAATACTCACCGCAGTATCTATCACCATTCCTGAAATTCAATTAGAAGTTCAGTTTGACAGAATCAAAATAAGGCCCCTATCAACGTAAGATGATAAATTAGAAAATGAGAAAACATAGTAGTCTAAGTTTGACCTTATCTTAGTAGGATAGCTACGGCATTTAATATCATACTAACAGAACAAAAGTCACCAAGACATACTACCCCAATTAAGCCTACTGTTCCAAAAACAAAACAAATTAAGATCAATTAACAAAACCCACAACTGCAATGGCAAAATTCTTCACTACCAAGAACAAAATTTTGATCTTTGCTTCAGATTTTAAATCAAGGACAGTTCCTATCAGAAGTAGCAATAATGAAATTGAAGAACCCATCTTTTATGCCAACAATTACCTAAAATGATAGCAACCAAGGCCATGCTTCACTCCACACTTGAATTCTCCATAGTAAGAACTTCCATCCGAGCAGCTCTGCACCCCAATTCCATGGCTCTGACCATTAACCCATTCTCCGGCATAGCAATCACCACTATAAAACTTGTACACTCCAAATCCATGCCTCAATCCCTGCCTATACTGTCCCCTATACCTACTTCCTCTAGCCCAACTCTCAATCCCGTACCCATCATACTTCCCGTCGACCCAATCGCCTTCGTACTTCCCTTTCCCGAAGAAATTGTACACGCCGCTCCCATTACACCGGCCCCGGTGAAATTCGCCTTCATAGCAATCCCCATTGGAGTAGAACTCAATCCCTTCCCTGACACACTTCCCATTGGTCTTGTCCTTCTTCGGAGTCGATGCCGCAGCTGTCGTATCAGAATCTCCAATAAACCACTGTACAGACGACACATGTCGCCGCCGGGGGAAGAGAGAAATCGACTTTCGGGCAATTATCGAAGCGAGGAGCATAAAGAAGCATGCCAACAAAAGATTGGTGAAGAAATAGGAGTCGTCTCTGAGGTAAGAAATGAATACAAAGAGGAGGAGGAGGAAGGGAAGAGGAAGGAGGAGAGGAAACAAGGGATGGGAGGTGGTTGTACGATACATAGGCAATAATGGGTTGGATTTGGATTTGGGTCTGAGTTTGGGTTTGGGTTTGGGTTTGGGTTTGGGGCTAGAAGGAGTTGTTTGGTGGTGGTGATGGTGGTGATGAGAGGCGTCTTCATCGACGGACGAGAGCGCTTGGAAGGAGGATCGGACGGTGGGGGAGCGGAGGAGGGAAGATGGGGTTCGGGTGAGCTTACCGCCTCCGTGGCTGTGTTGCGGCTCCATGGATGGATTGATTGGATTGGTCGCTGGTTTGGTTTTGTTTTCTTTTTCTTTTTCTTTTGTTGTTTGTTTCTTTCGTGGCGGTTATATTTGAGATGGGAATTGGAGTGAGAGAGGGAATGGAAGGGAGAAGAGAGAGGAGAGGCGAGAGACTGGAATTGATTTTTATAGTTACCTTGCGGTGACCGGCTCTTCAATTTTTTTTTTTTTTTTTTTTTTTGGAAAGAGCAAGCGAAGCTAGGAGGGAGAGCGGACGATTGGGGGTATTTTTTGTATTTGCCCCTGAAATATATGTTAAATACGTACCATGTAAATCGGAGGGAATGTAGGTTGAAAAAATCTCGGTTTAATTTTTGAATTAATAAATAAGAGATTTCATTATAAATGTTCGTATTAGAGATAATTTTATCAAAGTTTTTTTTTCTTTTAATTCATTGCTCCATTTTTAATAGTATTATGACCATTTGAAAATTTAGCCTGGTAAAATCCAATAAAGCTTTTTGCTTAATCATTGGACAGCTCATATAAGATATATCAGGTATACCGTTCATGAATAATTGATCATCACTTTTCATGTTCTTTAAAATAATGTGTCATGTGCATTGTTTCTAACTGAAAAAAAAGCTTATTTGAGAACTTGTACGTCTGAGTTGGCAAATTTTATTAAAAATATAATAAAAAATAATATTTCTAACAGAATAGAAATGTTTTACGTCATATTATTATTATTATTGCGCTGATTCTTTTATTGCAAGTTTGCAATTCAAAATGAATCTCATCCAAAAAATCACGCTTACACAAAAGTTCATCAGAACACATGTATTCGACAATAGCAAGAAATCAAGGGTCTTGACTGATAAGTTAACTCACGGACTTTCCAATAAAATCATTGGTTGCAACGATTGTGCCACTGACAATGGGTCCGTCAATGTGGGCCATGCGTGGAACCGCGTGATAAATTCATGGCAACTATGCATAACTGGCAGTGTAATGAGAGCAAGCTGGTAGCAGTTGATTCTTAGGCTCCGCTCCAGAAGGAGAGAGTCGGAGAGAAGGGAAAGAGAGGAGAGTTCGGATAGTCTGCTCCAGAGAGAAAGAATGGACGGAAATTAAGGAGAGCGGAGAGACAGATAGAGGGAGAGATCGGTTACTTCCAAAATCGAAAAGTAGCGAGATTCCTTTCCTTCGCTCCGAGTCTCCCCTTCTGGAGCGGAGCCTTAGAGTGCCTTCTAAAGTTTAAATAATATAGTAAAAGTTAAGAACTCCTGAATTTAGATTTTTACCGTACTGTTTTCTTCGTCTCCAGTTAGGAAAAAAAAAAAGAAAGAACTCCGTTAGCAGTAGATTGTATGAATTCGGTAACATGGTTCTAGTACTTACTATAAGGGACCAACATTTTTATGAAACTTTAAACTAGAAACTTAACATAGAAGGGACCAACATTTTTATGAAATAACAAATAAATAGAAACTTATTTATGGACAACACATTTCATTTAATTGGGGGAGAGGCAAATATAGAATTTGTCTAAAAAAAATGGAAGAAACTAACATGTAAATTGTATCATTTTTGGAACACATGTTATTACACAACCTTAATTGTGAGTTTCAAACAAAACGATCAGATGATAATGATGAAAGTTTTTAAACAAGTGTTGACATCTTACGTGTCTAGTCAAGCAATCATCGAGTATTCAACATTCAAGAAATATAAATTGTAGATAAAATTATTAAATTATAGATAAAATATATTCTCAAATTTAAATTGATAACCTAGCATACCATAAGAGGTCGTTAAAATTACTGTACAAGTTACAGGAAAAATCGTAAAAGGCTGCAAGTTAAAAAAACGAATAAAAAAAAGAGAAAAGAATCATTGTTTTTTGCATCTACTATAACTTGCTCTATTATCAACTGTTTAGATTGGATATTTATAGCTCTGTTTGGATGGTTAAAGAATAAAGAAGGAGGAATTAGGGAAGAAAATATTGGGAAGTGTGTAATTTTTGGGAAGAGTGGGAAGATGTTATTCCGGAAAGAAGAAATATTATTTGGATAGTGTGTTAGTAATAAGCAAATTGATATTAATTTAAATAAATTATTAAAAATTATTATTTTAATATTAAATAAAGTACTAATTAAAGAGCACATAAAATTTCAATTAGTTATTAGTATTTAATGATCGAGGTGTAAACCAAGGTCAAACAAATAAACCTTGTACTCGACTAGTCGTTCGTAGTAGAGTAAAGGTGTCGAACCCACAGAGATGTATATTAGTATTATTCTTATTATTTTGTTAAAACTAGACAATAAAAATTGAGAAAGGAATTGGTGTCACAAATAAAACAAATTAAAGGAAAATAAAAGGAATGCAATTGCAAGTAAACAAGAAAATGCAAAACAATTCAAGTAAATATTTTTTTTTGAGTTTTCTAACGATTTAAAATATGATAATAAATGTGCCTTAGGGTTCGATTTCACCTAGATCTGGTCATAGAGTCACAAGACTTAGCACTGTCGTATTCAGTCTTGCTAATTCGGTCCGAATTCCGGACCGAATTCCACTGTGTAAATGCTGTGGTTTACTCTTTTGTTGATTTATTCAAGCCAAAGGTCCATCTAGCCAAACCTAACTCCCTTGCCCTCCGCTTTCGCCTATTGGGTATGGTATTTGGAATGAGATCTAGTGTTAAACAACCTTCATCGAGTGCATTGCACCTCCAACTTTCGTTGTTCGGTGGACTTACTCGAGTTTACCAATGGTTTTCTACGAGGTATCTAGTTAGATTTTCGCCTAACTAGAAACGTTGACTTTTGGTTATTAATTGGTCGATTTTCGCCCTTGACCTACCTCGAAATACTTGTACAGGACTTGGTTATTATAATGGGTCGAAGTTCTCAACAAATGTGCGCGTACAAATGTCAATCAATACAAGTAATAAACAATTCAAACACAAGCAATTTCAATAAAAACTCCAAAGGTAACTAGTTTCGTCCATCAACAAAACAAGCAAACCAAGCAAAACCTAAATCTAGGCTACATCCATCCCTAAAGCAACAAGTTTTTAGCCTAACATACTAATAGAAATGATGCAAATAACAGTAGATAAAACTAAACAAGTAATAAATCCAGAAAATAGAGAACAAGTACTAAAGATACACAAATAGATCAGTTTTTGGGGCACAAATCACTGCCAATGCACAAGAAAGAGTTGGGAATCCGTCGGAGCAGCAAGCAACAACACTATCTCGTCTCTATCCCCCTATCCAAGTCGCCAGAACCTAGAAAAATCGCCCAAGAACCAGATCTAGATCTGCTGGAGAAAGAAAGGTGGAATATGGAATGAAAGATGGCTCCTCCCAAGATGGAAGGCGCCTCTAATACTCTCCTCTGGCTCCTGGACAGCTAGCACATGTTTTTCCTTGATTTCAGGCGGAAATGGAGCCTTCCAAATGAAGAAATCGCCTCTAGAACGCAGCCAGAATGTCTTCCCTGTATAGCAATTCGGACCGAATTCAGGGGAATTCGGGCCGAATTGAATAGTCTGGCTGAGAAATGTCTTGATTCGTGCGGGGTTGCTCCATTGGATTGAGTTGGGACTTGATTCAGGCTAGGTACGAGTCGTCTAGCATATGAATTGCTGCTTTCCTTACTGATTTCTTTGGATTCCTACAAATAAGAATGAAGTGCAAAGGGCAGTGCCAAATCTAGCAAAAAAAGACAAAAGTAGCAATAAATTAAAGTTTTAGTCACGATTTCGATGTAAAGTCTGGTCAAAATAACAATATAAATATGAGATATCATTTAACTAATTTTGTTGAAATTATGTATATATATAATTGTAGGAAGATGTTATTCATAGGAAGAAACTATTCTAGGAAGAAAATATTCTTCTCCTTATTTCTAACTTGTTTGGATGCCTAGAAAGATATTGGGTGTGTTTGGATGGGTAGGGAATAGAGAATAGGAATAAGGAATTTCGGTTTGCGTGTTTATTCTTATTCTCGTGCAACCCAAACAACACAAGAATAAGGAATAAGAGCCCTTATTCCTATACTAACAAAACCATGGTATAAGAATAAGGAATAAGGATAAGCACGCAAATCGAAATTTCTTATTCCTATTCTCTATTCTCGGCTTATTCCGTTGCATCCAAATACATCCATTAGTCCTAAGAAGCTATTTTTCCTATTCCTTTCCTATTCAAATGGAGCCTTATATTTTAAAATTTTAAAAAATGACGAAAAATTAAAGTTGTGGCATTTGGTGACACTTACAACACAAAAGTATAGAAAAATGCCATAAATAATATTGGGTAAATACTGCAATAAAATACAAAATATAACAGAAGGGATAACTTAAGGGTCGGTTGGATGTGGAAAAAAAATGTCATTGATTGTTATATATTCGTATGTTAGTAATATACCCTTAAAATGCAATTGTATATAACAATATTACAATATGTATATAATTTAGTATTGCTGTAGTGAACATTGCACAATTAATTATTAATACAATAGATATTTGATGAGAACAATATAACAAATTAAAAACTACAATGATAATATATACTGCGTAGAAAAGATATTAAGTTCTCCTATTACATCACTCAATTTTTTTTTCTTTGTATTGTACAGTGAAGTGTTTTTCCACGATGCGTACTATCTAATACTTATTAGATGCATAAAATAGATAATTTTACATGATATTTTTATGCATCAATAATATTTTAGGTTCAAAATATTCATAAAAAATATTACAGCTAAACCGATTTGATTTAAGGGTCCATCAAACTTAGAAGATTTTTTTTTTTTGGAAATTTTAAATGAGCGATTCAAATTATTTGATGTGGTATTTATATTCAAATCTCGCTGGGATTAAATTTTACATTATTATGAACACATTTTAATATGTTTCTAATTTTTTTGAAAACTATCGATCGAATTAATAATAGACCCTCCAATAACAATCGTCGTTCGTCACCTTGACAGCTTCTGTCAAGTCTTCGAAAAAAAAACAATCGTCGTTCGCAATCAGGAAAAAAAATTCTTGAGTAATTTTTGGTTATATATATATATAATTTGATCAATGATGAGTTCAATTGAAGATCATATTAAATGGTTCAAATTGATAACTTCAACTTCCTAAATTTATATACTATTGAATTGGATAGAATCATGCGTCAAATTGATTGAACTGTAGCACCTCTCATATTCCCAAATATCATCAATATGATGCTTGGGCTGTTTGGATCAAGTTAAAATTTGAGAAATTTCCTATTCATCAATTCCGGAAAATTTTATATGCCAAATTTATTATAAACAATTCAAATTCTTCATAAAGTTACACACTTCCCAATAAATTTATTTCTAGGAATTACAAATTTTCCAAATTCCTATCTCCATCCAAACGGGCCCAGACATAAATTTATTATAAACAATCCAAACTCTTCACAAAATTATACACTTCTCAATACTTTATGTCTAGAAATAAAAAGTTCTTCCTATTTCTAAGCGATCGAAACGGCCTCTTACTATAGCTATTGATAGGAGTTGTCTCAAATTCTAAGCCTGAATGGAGAGAATGTTGCACTCTATGGCTTAGGCACGACTTTGAGGTCGTGGGAGAACTTTCGGCACGTGTCAGACCCTTTTTACGAAGGGGACCAGCGCACGAACTCGACCCGCTTGGGTACATTATTTACCTTCAACTTCAGGGGATGAAACTGGGCCAGGCTTGAATCCAACCCGGATTTGACATGAACCAGTCCCGAGTTGGTCGCTGTACTTACAAATCTAGATTCATAGAAGAAGGTTGGCTAAGGCAAGGGATGCAGCGAACAATGGCCCCGCCTCGTCTACAATTTAGCTAATTCATAATTCTAGAATTTTGACCATGGAATTTTGGAGAGTGGCACCAATCCCCATGGTCCATGGTAGTTTGAATGTTAGACGGATGAGGTTTTTGGATTTCATTCTGATGCCATAAAGAGAAAGCTACAATAATCATTATTCGAGTAAAAGAAAAAGGGCATTTAAGTTTCATACCGTGAATTTAAAAGTTTATGAATTGACGTGAGAGAGTAAGACATCTAAATCATGCTTTGATTCTAAACGTTCATGAGTACTAATAAATTAATTTTTTTTTAAATGAGTGGGTGAGATTAAAGTTCAATTCAGAAATTATACTCATGGCAGAATTTTTCTTAAACCATGGATTGATATTTCTAATATTTAATATTTAATGGCTTTCAATGAATGTATGGATACACGAAAAGAAATTTATCAGAAAAAAAATTTTGCGAGAAAGAGGACATAGACACATAGTTAAATCGTTCTTAGATGTTTTTCAAAGAAAAAAAAAATGTTCTTAAGTAATTTGGAAAATACAAATTCGACGAGTTTCACATAATTTCTCTTTCATTCTTTTTCGCTTATTTGATAAAATTTAATATTGCAAATCACTCATAAGAGGATCTTTAACAATTGTCCATTCTTTTTTTTATCCGTCATTCAGGTCAATTTGTAGTTTTGTACCAAATGGTATTTGATAATTAATTGTGCACGATATTCGATTTTAATACGAGTACCAAATACAAATTAAATAGTCGAGATCGAAATGGGAATTCAACTAGTATAGCTTAGTCAAATACTCAAATGCAAGGTTAAATAGTTTCTCCTACTTTAGGACTCTAAACCACGTTCCAGAAAATATTTGAATTATTTAAATTTTAGACACTGTTAATGTATGTACTAATACGACACTGCTTAATCTATCAGCCTCATGGAAAATATTAGGCCCTGATCAAAATGATTTTTTCATGGGATTTCAAAATTCAATTCAATTCAATTGATTTCATATGATTTCGTATGATTTTGTTGGATCTAATTACATAGGAATTTTAACAAAATGACACCAAATCGGTTCATATTGATCAATAATTTTCCAATGAAATGAAATAAAACGAAATCCCATGTTAAAATCATGAGATTTTGATCAGGGCCTTAGTCTTTCAACGAATTACACCTATACTAATTCTAGAATAATAGGTTTGGAAATGGCACATGGTAGAGGTAGAAATCACTTAAAAAATTAAAATCTAAGGCTCCGTTTGGATAGGTGTGGGAAAAAGAAAAAAGGGAAGAAGTGGGAAGAAGTATTAAAAAGTGTATAACTTTGTGAAGAGTTTGAATTGTTTAGAATTTTTTTTTCTTCCTTTCTTTCTTTTTCCTATTCTTCTCAACGCATCCAAACGGAAGCTAAGGTAAAGAAACAAAAAATGGTGGACTTGGGGAGAGATGGTAATGGCCGGGGTTGGAATGTTGGATTAAGAGAGGAAAAAGCCAAGAAGAGAGGCTCGCATGATTGAAGTTTTGCGAGGAAGCATTTGTTTGTCGGTTATTTTATTAAGGGAGATGCTGGATTCAGATGGAAAGGCTTCTTTTTCTACTTCTTAGAGAGGAGAAGAGGAGGCAAAATCAAATTAGTAAAAAAAAAAAAAAAGATAGTTATCTTTTGTCTCCACATTTTTTTTTAATTTTTTTTTTTGTGAACTTGTAGATTAAGATACGCTGTTTTGGGCTGTGTCTGGGACTCAAGTGGGCATGTCTGTAGATGCACTGGAATTAGGATAACGATGCAGATGCAGTGCACCTGCCAAAGTATAATTGTATCAACTTGTTGGTTAAAAAGCTTTTCAAGTATGGTACAAATTTGTTGTGTTCAAAAATCAAAACGGTGCAAATGTGAATATCGATTGACATCAAGAAACAATTTGACCAGTGAGATAACCGAGGGCGGACATGATATGTAGATTCATTAAGATTTTTATTTACAAGATTTGTTTCTGTTGTGTTGGAATGTGACTAGAGTAACAGTCACATTCATTATGATTAAAATGCAGATAATTTATCTGTGAAGTTCAATATGATTAATTTGAGTACTGTTTCTAGAGTATAATGATATAATAAGAGTATTCAAAAATAAGATTTTAGTAAATTTATTGTATTCGGGGAATTGTTTATTTGTTCAATTTTATCAATTCATATATACGTGATGAATGTATTTATATAATCATGTATAAATTGATTTTTAAATTTGGAACTCCTTCCTGTCTTCATTGCTATGATTTTTGAGAAAATTAGTTATATGTAGATCCTATCTTAAAATTTATTATAAAATTTGTTAATTTGTTTAGGCATCTCTTATGATGTAAATTATTATTATGTACTGTGATCGAGGGTGTAAACCAAGGTCAAACAAATAAATCTTGTACTCGACTAGTCGTTCGTAGTAGAGTAAAGGTGTCGAACCCACAGAGATGGATATGAGTATTATTCTTATTATTTCGTTAAATCTAGACGATAAAAATCGAGAAGAGAATTGAAGTCACAAATAGAACAAATTAAAGAGAATTAAAGGAATGCAATTGCAAGTAATAAAGATTATGCAAAACAATTGAAATAAATATTTTTGGGGGTTTTCTAACGGTTTAAAATAAGATAATAAAAGTGCCTTAGGGTTCGATTTCACCTAAATCTGGTCACAGAGTCACAAGACTTAGCACTGTCGTATTCAGCCTTGCTAATTCAGTCCGAATTCCGGACCGAATTCCACTATGTAAATGTTGTGGTTTACTCTTTTGTTGATTTATTCAAGCCGAAGGTCCATCTAGCCATACCTAACTCCCTAACCCTCCGCTTTCGCCTATTGAGTACGGTATTTGGAATGAGATCTAGTGTTGAATAACCTTCATCGAGTGCATTGCACCCCTAACTTTCGTTGTTCGGTGGACTTACTCGAGTTTACCAATGGTTTTCTACGAGGTATCTAATTTAGACCGTCGCCTAACTAGAAGTGTTTATTTTTTGTTACTAACTGGTCGACTTTCGCCCTTGACCTACCTCGAAATACTCGTGAAAGGTTAAGTTATTATAATAGGTTGAATTTCCCAACAAATGCGATTGTACAAATGCCGAGGAACACAAGTAACAATTAACTCAAATCACAAGCAAAATCAATAAAACTCCCAAAAGTAATTGACTTCTTCCATCAACAAAACAAGCAAACCAAGCAAACCAAATCTAGGCTACATCTACCCCTAAAGCAACAAGTTTTTAGCCTAACATGCTTATAGAAATCATGCAAATAACAGTAGATAAGTCTAAACAAGCCATAAATCTAGAAAATAGAGAACAAGTATGAGAGGTAAAACAAATATCGAAGTTTCTTAGGTTATCCACTGCTGCCGTCGCACTAGAGAACACCTTCAAGCCTTTGGAACTCGTTGTAACAACAAAATTCGCACCCAATTCTGCCTCCTTCTCTGCCCTAGTCGCACAAGAAAAGAGAAAAAAAAGGTCCCAGAACCAGATCTGGATCTAGCTGAGAGAGAAAGGTCAAAAGTGGAATGAAAGATGGCTCTTCCAAAGATGGAATATGCTTATATTACTCCTCTCCCCTCTCCTGGACAGCTGGGACGCGGTTTTCTTTCATTTTGGGCAGAAAAATAGCCTTCATAATAGAGAAAACACCTTCAGGACGCAACCAGAAATATTTTCGTGTATAGCAATTCGGACCGAATTAGAGGGAATTCAGACCGAATTGAGCTCACTGGAATTTCAGAAATGTTGCCTGTGCAGGAATTCGGTCCGAATTCCGAACCAAATTACAGAGTCTGGTTGAGAATAGTCTTGATTCGTGCAGGGTTGCTCCATTAGGTTGAGTCGGAACTTGATCTAGGCTAGGTATGAGTCATCTAGCATCTAAATTGCTGCTTTCCTTACTGATTTTCTTAGATTCCTACAAATAAGAACAAAGTGCAAAAGACAGTGCCAAATCTGACAAAGAGAAGCGCAAAACAAGATAAAATTATAGATTTAGCTACAATTTCGATGTACAGTCTGGTCAAAATATCGATATAAATACGAGATATCATATTGTTCACTAAATTTTCATTTGCCCTTTTTCAGTTGATATAAATATTTATTCTGAAAATTTAGTCCTTCAAGGAGTTCCCTAACATAAAGGTATATACTTCTTATTTTCCTTTTGGCGGAAGATAACTTCTCAAAGAAAGAAAAATTCATAAATAATTTTATATAATTCAACACTTCACTCAATACTTTTAATGATAATGTTCTTCTGCCTTTAGATTTTCGGAAAACTAAAAATAAATAAGAAATGTTACTTCAATATCTTGAAAAATAATAACTTAATAAGAAATTTGATAGAATTAATGCTTGGTTCTAGTAATGAAGTACTTCTTTATTAAACACCCAAATAAAAGAAGTACTTCTTTATTTATGTGTGGTGAAGTCTTTGTTTAATGTCTTTTTTGTCACAATCTCTTATGATCATAATAACCTTATATTATTTGTTCGTTTATGTGTTCCTGTCTGCATTTCTGTTTCAATTGTACTTTGCTTCCAACACAAGCCCACATATCAGGCACCTAATGATATAATTAAAAGCAGTACTAAACTTGATGCATGGACAAGAAAATGGCAGGATATATTTTTAAAAGTTGGCCTATATAATAACAAACACATATTCTTCATCCATTGGAATTTTCTATTTATCAAATACCTATGAAACTTAAAGAAAGCCTTTGCATTAAATTTATTTCTTTTATTCTCTTGCCTTGCTAGACAAGGACTTTGAACTGAATGCGGGCATATTCAAAATAAGATACACCAAACAATTAATATCTTGTGAATTAGACAAGCCAAAAACTATATAATATAAATAATTTTGAAGGTTACCCAATAATTGACCGTTCTAGGTTGCTACTTCATTAATAAGATTTCAGAAAATTTCAAAACAGACGGTGGCCTCATAAGGCGAAACTATGACCGAATTAGCTAAGTATTGACTTTCTAAGATACAAAAATTGATATCTAATTGTATTTATTGAATATCTGATGTTGAATGGGAAAGAACAAGCTCTACAGCGCGTGAAATAATTTTGTCAAAGATTCAAGCTTCAAATCATAGCACTACATCAACTTTTTTTTTTTTAAAAAAAAAAGGCACAAATATGAGTTGGGATTATTTAATTCTCTGTTGCTATTTTTTATTTCCACCTGTTTCAGAAACACTAGCTAGCTCCCTGGTTCATGCCCATTGATTCTTAATGGATGAAATCATGAAGGCTAAATTGAGTATGGCACTAACTAAAGCGTATTAAAAGTATTTAACGCATGAATATATTAACATCTGAAAGGTTGTTGTGAAGCAGTGAGCGAATAACAATGGTTATTATATGGCAATTCATAATACCCCAATGAATAATTTGGTGACAAATAATTTTATGGGGTGAACGTGAAGATTTCTGAAGACTTTCCTAGTTTCCTTAATACGCCTTTTCTTCCAAGGTTCTCCTTTTTGGGTTGGAAATTTTGTCACTTTATCTTTTCTTTTTACATTTGTCCTTCTTAACGTTCAAGTTAGCTTCGTTATGTATCGATTGATTCCTTAACTTTTCGGTTAGACCTGAAAACTGGTGTAAAATCGATCTTTATTTCATGCTGTGGCTATTATGAATTTATTGAGTGGATACAGTGGGGTCCATTTATGATAGCTCCTTAACGAACCAACGCTTCCTACCTTAATTTTGCCTTAAAATAATATTAAAAAAAATTGAAACAGGCAGAGTTAATTATTCTAGAAAATAAATGAGGGATTACAGTTGTTTATTTATTTACTCGAAATAATTCACGAGATTACAAATTGATTTCGGATCAAAATAAGACCAGTTCTAGTGTGCTTTATTGATTTTTATATTGGGCCGTTTTGGCTTCGGGTGATTTAACTATAAACTACCTTTTGTACATAAAACTAAAAGACCTCGTTATCAGATTACGCAATTTTTATTATAGGCGATGCCTTTATTTTATCATTTCCAATAAATTAATGAAAAGGGGTATGGAAAGAGTTGCTTCTGCAAATTGATAAAACTGATTGCAACTTGCCATGTCGGCTCTCTATCCATGCATCATCCACAAAATCCAATTTGTCGACATGAGGCTTGGATGGACCCCTTTGAACTTGGTCGGAATTATCAATAGACGTTGAGAAGTGATCCGACTTTATAATCTTGTTTTTTTTTTTTTTTTTGCAGAATATCAGCTTTGGATTGTATGGAGAGTAGTCTATATGACAATATATAATATATTCATCTTTGTGAAAACTTTTACTAAGAATTGACAGTATCAATTCACAGGCGCAGCCGAATAAAATGAAAAGGAATATATATATAAGAAAGACTAACGTGACAACAATTTTTCATTGAGTCGTTTTTTCGAGATCTAAAATTCAATCACTCAATACAAATAATTCAAATTGATAATCATATTAAATATCCTTGGAGTTCAAAATTTACATTTTTTTTTCCAAATTTTTTCTAAATATTATGTTATTTTTTTGGCTAAATACCCGATTATAATGTATTTTTTCCCCAAAATATCATAATAAATCGCTAAAAATTCGAAAAATGTAAATTTTGGTTTCAAAAGGTATTTCAATATGGTGATCAACTTGAACAGTTTGGATCTTGAAAAACGGCTCGATGGCAAATCGATAATACATTAACTTTTTTTTCTCTCTCTCTATGTATATACAGGCAATCGAAAAATTGATTACTGTCGTTGTAGTTTTGTCATCGCTTGAACAATTAAAATTTTGAACACATAAAACATACAAGTTGAACATATAAATTATCGAAGTGAATACATAAAAATAAATAAATTCAATAAAAATAAGTTGAATATGCATATAAAAATTTGAATAAGGATGACAAAATTTATTTTTTTATATGTTCATTTTGATCATCTTCATTTCATATTGTCTATTTTACATGTTAGATTGTTTAAACCACCGCAAAATTGCTATCATTTCTCGACAATCGGGCTGGGAAAGGTGGAGTTAGATCTCATATAGTTGCGTGCTTATATGGTTCTCTTCTAAATATTTATTTATGGGTTTTGGATCCATTATAAATACAAGGCCCACAAAAAGAGCGTAATTCGAAGCAACTCCTTGGATTATTATGGTCAATTACAGTAATCGACATATATTCTTTTCATACTTTGAGAGTTTACGATTAGATTATGAAGCATCTACTTGGATTCATTATATAATATATATACATTACTTTCTAGATAATGATATTTAGAAATGGGTTTTAATTACAGTGTGTCAATTGTCATACGCCTCAGGTAGACTTTTACGATTTGCTCGGTGCCTTGATATAAATGGAATTATCACAAGAACACAAGGAGTCGCTCACCTGTGTGCACGACATTTTATGCTCAAATACACTTGATTAATTCAGCATTGATGTATATTTGTGATAGGGTTAGACTAAAAGGCCCAGCTCAATATAGAAGATAATATTTCGTGGCCTGGCCCAAGAGTTCAAGTTGAAGAGATACCCAGGCCAAATTACGGAAAAAGATTGAAGTCGAACAAAGGAGGACAAGAAGACAGAGGTATAACTGGGAGAGTTCGAGAAAGAACCCGAGGACATTTCGAGAAGACTCCTCACCAACAAATTCGGCTGGGGACGAGGTCGAAGGCATCTCGGAAAATAACACAAGACAAGCGGCTCAACAGCTTAATGATGACGTCATCAAGAGAATCTTCTGCTAGAAGCCTATAAATAGAAGGGATAGACCATTGTATAGAAGGGGGGGGGGGATACGACTGAAACCATGGTAACACTGTTATACAATAAAGATCTACTGATTCACTTCTCAATCTCTCTCCTCTCTTCATATTGTTGATCTCTACCAAAAGCTAGCGTATCAACTGGCGCCCACCTGAAAAATCAAACGAGGGTGGTGGTCAGAGAGGACAGTTTCTTCCGGTCATCACTTTCAACGATTCAAAATTCCTTTGTGAGCGAGATTTGAGAGCACAATCGAGGTCGATCTTTTATGGAGAAAAAACAAAGCATCAGATCTCCTTTTCTTTCCGATCGATTACTCAGATCTGATCTTCATCCACCCATGGCGATCCATCTTTCCATATACCACCTCCACAAGAAAACCTAGATCTCACCTTCTCCATCGGACTGACTGAGCATCTCTAAAACCCTAGAGGCTTTCGATCCCGACGAGGAGATGCCACCTGCCATAGAAGATGTAACCTTGTTATCTACCTCCGCATCAATCGCGATCCAAAGGAGGAAGACGACGAAGCCGCTGGCGCACTTCACATCCAAGCCCTCGAACAAGCTTTGCGCAACCAGGTGGTACTCGTAGGCGATTCCGGTCTCAGGACTCGTATTGGCAGGGAAGGCTACAATCGGCATTGAAATTTGCAGCACACATAATCGAAATCGACGATGAGGTCATCAAGGCTTAGATCTGGGTCGCCGTTGGCCAAGGAAGGTTCATATATTGTTTCTTTCTATTACATTTGCTTTGAAGTATATGTGCTTATACTCAAGTAAGTTAAATCTGTGATGCAATCTAGTGAATTTAATTGTGAAACTGAAGAAATGATATGTCGTATGACTCTTAGTATAGGTAAGACAATTTTTTGAGGATCTAACCGCAATTCACAAGAGATGAGATGTCACTCTAGATAATTTGTCCATAGTATGATATGTCTAAATGTCAAGTCATGGTTAATAAATGAAAGGGCAGTTTGAGAACTTCATTAGTTTGAGCCTCACCGGGAACTGTAATCTTAGTCACGGTGAAGAAAACTTGGAGAAGTAAAAGTCGATAGTTGATTGAATTGTGGTATGATTTTATTCTGTGCCTCTCAAGGAATTCTCACTGGAACCCCAAGTTTCTTTTGACTAAGTACAACAGTCTTTTATGTGTTACCATGTGGATACCATCTTAAAAATAAAAGATTTTTGTTAAACCGTGAATCCTGAAATAGATACTTGGTAACTAGTTACATACGTGGAAAAACACAATTTATTTTTAAAGGCAAAACGTGATACGGTAAGTGTCAAGGTAGAATTATCATTTCCTTTTTTTTTTTTTATTACCCCTCATGGTTTCGGCATGGCTCTATGCAGCATAGTTGAAATGTGTTAAAATTAAGTGATGAGAGGGATAAAGCCTCTTCATTTTATTATCCTAATCTGTTCTTCTTGTTTGCACCAACAAAGCACATGATGTATGGAAGGTGCAACTACAATTGTTCAGTATTTCAGAAGGTAGTGATGCCTTTTCACTAATTAAGGAGTTTTGAGACAGGATTGCTTGATTTGCTTTACATATGGTCGTGTCGGCCCTAGGGGTTGGTACAAGTTCATGGTACCAGTCGGATATCCTTCACTCTCCCTATCTGGCATGCCATAATGGCATCAGGGACCTTTTCATAGAGGTGCTGGTAGGCAAGTTTTCATTTAAAAAAAAAAAAAGGAAGGGAGTTTTATTTGAAACTTCAAATCTGAGTTTTATTTGAAAGGATAACCTGTACAGTTCAAGTCTACATGTGATATTTTTAATATAGGACAAAGTACAAAGTCCATTCAATCCTTATACACATACTAGAGCTGCTGCTTATTTCTAGCAAGTATACAATTGAGTGTCTGTCAGATTACTTTTTAGAAGCCTCATATATCAAATGTTGCGTATACCTGAACTAAAGAGTACACTTGTAGCACATGCAATTTATGCGATTATATATTAAAAGTAATGTTTTAAGATTACATGATGGGTGAATATAATTGTTATATGATAAACTAACAAGTTTGCATCGAGTCATGTTTATGAAGCAAAGTACAGATCTCCCTCGTGACTAGAATTAGCTGCAACAACTGTCGGCCGCTTCCCCACGAGCAAACAAGGAAGTATGCCGGTTAATGCGCAAGATGGTGGTATTGGATTTGTGTTTATACCAACAGACCCCTACCCAATCGCTATGAGAACCATCAAACCAGGCTCTTGCCTCTCGCCGGCGCCACTGTCTCCACTTCACTAGAGGCGCCTCTGTGAGACTATGACGGAAGAGATCATAATTGGTTTCAAGTTCTCTCGTTGTAGCTATCTCCAAAGCCTTCCCCGGCCTTTTGTTTATAAGGTTTCACTTTTGACCTTATTATTTCTCAGTAGTTAATGTGGCCGTGCAACTAAATTATTCCTGTGATTAATAACAATGTTTATGCACAAAATATTTTTCTGTCTTCATGGGGAATGAAATGAGGAGGCACATCACCTTGCCTTAGTTAAAGTACTTATATATGTTCAAGCACAGCAAATGATTTCTGTGGTTCTTTTATTTAAAGCCAGTATGCACATACTATCTATTACAGTACTTCAATCTAGTTTGGGATGAATTTGACCCCTAGTCATGTGGTGATCACCCCGGTAGTCTTAAATTTTGACTGTTGGTATTATTCATTAAATGCCTTTGTGACTTAAAAAAGGATTAAAATAAAAGGCACAACTTTTTAATCCTTTGGTGATGATTACTCAAGACTGAACAGTGACATGTAAACAAAATATGTTAGGAAAATATTTCGGACATATCTATTTTGGATTGCGTACACTGAATTGAAATGGCAGGTTGCATGTATCTAGCTTGTTCAAGTGTTGTATGCTTAGCTAGCATGCACACTTTTGACTATGGATCAATGACTTTGATTTAGCTATGCTACGATGGATACATAAATTTTTGTAGCAGTTAGATACACTAATAAACAGTATGCAGAAATATGATATTGGTATATATATTTCTTGGTTTGCTTTACATATGTCAGAAGTCGTTATTTTTTGTTTATCACACACAAAAAAAAATCCGCATATGCTAATGATATTGATCTGGTGTATAGGTACAGTTTTTTTTTTTTTTTTTTGAAATATTATATTACTAATGAGTGGCTAAGCAATAGTGCAGGTACCATCTGACGCTGCAGTGTACAAATGAAGGCCGAGTGTACACGAAGGATCTCAAAAAAAAAAAAAAAAAAGTCGTGACCCTCCTCGAGACTATCTCGGAGTAAGCGCATTGAAAAAAAAATAAAATAAAAGTCGTGACCCTCCTCGAGAGAATTTTCGGAGTAAGCGCATTGAAAAAAAAAGTCGTGACCCTCCTCGAGAGAATTCTCGGAGTAAGCGCATTGAAAAAAAAAGAAGAAGTCGTGACCCTCCTCGAGAGAATTCTCGGAGTAAGCGCATTGAAAAAAAAAGAAGTCGTGACCCTCCTCGAGAGAATTCTCGGAGTAAGCGCATTGAAAAAAAAAAGTCGTGACCCTCCTCGAGAGAATTCTCGGAGTAAGCGCATTGAAAAAAAAAAGTTGTGACCCTCCTCGAGAGAATTCTCGGAGTAAGCGCATTGAAAAAAAAAAGAAGTCGTGACCCTCCTCGAGAGAATTCTCGGAGTAAGCGCATTGAAAAAAAAAGAAGTCGTGACCCTCCTCGAGAGAATTCTCGGAGTAAGCGCATTGAAAAAAAAAAGAAGTCGTGACCCTCCTCGAGAGAATTCTCGGAGTAAGCGCATTGAAAAAAAAAGTCGTGACTCTCCTCGAGAGAATTCTCGGAGTAAGCGCATTGAAAAAAAAAAAAGTCGTGACCCTCCTCGAGAGAATTCTCGGAGTAAGCGCATTGAAAAAAAAAAGTCGTGACCCTCCTCGAGAGAATTCTCGGAGTAAGCACATAAAAGAAGTAAGCCGTGACCCTCCTCGAGAATATCTCGGAGTAAGCGCATCAAATAAAAAAGAAAAAAGTCGTGACCCTCCTCGAGAGTATCTCGGAGTAAGCGCATCAAATTAAAAAAGAAAGAAGTCGTGACCCTCCTTAAGAGTTTCTCGGAGTAAGCGCATAAAAAAGTAAGTCGCGAAAGCGCATCAATTAAAAGAAGTCGTGACTCTCCTCGAGAGTATCTCGGAGTAAGCGCATCAAATCAAAAAGGAAAAAATCGTGACCCTCCTCGAGAATATCTCGGAATAAGCGCATAAAAGAAGTAAGTCGCGAAAGCGCATCAAATTAAAAAAAAAGAAGTCGTGACCCTCTAGAGAGTGTGTCTCAGAGTAAGCACATCAAATTGTTTGGAACGAACATCTTCAGAAAATGCATCCTACCCTACACAAGCAATGCTCTTTTAACAATAAAACAAGAATTAATACTGACAAATCTGACAAAAGGCGACCAAAAAACCACGGGAATAACTGACAACTTTATTTAAAAGGCTTCGGATTTGGAGTCTAAGGACTCAAGGGCTCAGTTCAAAACTTTCTTTCCTCGGAGTTTAAATACTTTTGAGTCCAGGGACTCAAGGGCTCAGTTCAAAACTTTCTTTCCTCGGAGTTTAAATACTTTTGAGTCCAGGGACTCAAGGGCTCAGGTCAAGACTTTCATTCCTCGGAGTTTAAATACTTTTGAGTCCAAGGACTCAAGGGCTCGGCTCAAAACTTTCGTTCCTCGGAATTTAAATCCTCTTGAGACTTCGGCCTCAGGATCCAAGAATCATTGCCCAAAATTCAAGGAATCGAGAACCAATTTCAACTTACGATGACTTCTCATCCTAAGTTCAAGGGCTTATGATAGGGTTAGACTAAAAGGCCCAGCTCAATATAGAAGGTAATATTTCGTGGCCTGGCCCAAGAGTTCAAGTTGAAGAGATACCCAGGCCAAATTACGGAAAAAGATTGAAGTCGAACAAAGGAGGACAAGAAGACAGAGGTATAACTGGGAGAGTTCGAGAAAGAACCCGAGGACATTTCGAGAAGACTCCTCACCAACAAATTCGGCTAGGGACGAGGTCGAAGGCATCTCGGAAAATAACACAAGACAAGCGGCTCAACAGCTTAATGATGACGTCATCAAGAGAATCTTCTGCTAGAAGCCTATAAATAGAAGGGATAGACCATTGTATAGAAGGGGGGCGGGATACGACTGAAACCATGGTAACACTGTTATACAATAAAGATCTACTGATTCACTTCTCAATCTCTCTCCTCTCTTCATATTGTTGATCTCTACCAAAAGCTAGCGTATCAATTTGTATAGAATTTATAAACTTATTACATCAAACTTGTATGTGGTGCGGTTATACGGTTGGGTTTCATTTTTAGCCTTGTCCCAACTTGTTTGGAAAAATGTCCATTTTTTTGCTGTTGTTTAAATCAAATTTGTACAAAAATTTAATCGGACAATGATAACTGTAATATGTAGTTTTGCCATTCCTTATCATTGTTAAACACAAAATGAATACATAAAACAAATAAGGTAATCATATAGACCATCAAAGTGAACACTTACAAACAAGTGTTGTCATCTCTTATTCAAATTTTTATATGCATATTTAACTTATTTTTATTGAACTCATTGTTTATATGTGTTCACTTTTGATCACTATATATGTTCATCTTGTCTATTTTATGTGTTCATTTTTTGTTTAATGATGACAAGGAATGACAAAACTGCAGATGTCAAAAATCAATTTCCAATATCTACACTATGCAAAGAAAAATGAAATTGATTACTACCATCTGCAGTTTTTATCATTTTTGCCATCGTTAAATACAAATGAACATATAAAATAGACAAGATGAATATATATAATAATCAAAGTGAACACATACAAACAAATAAGTTCAATAAAAATAAATTGAATATGCATGTAAAATTCTGAATAAGTGATGGTAACATTTATTTGTTTGTAAGTGGTCATTTAAATCGTCTATATGTTTAACTTGTTTGTTGTATATGTTCACTTCATATTTAACGATGGCAGAGATGGTAAAATTGTAGATTGCAGTTATCATTCTGAAAGAAAAATAAGAGGAACTAAATGGAAACCCGAAAATTTTCAGCACCATGGGCGGATCCAAGCCCATCTTTTAAGCTGAATGGGGCCCAATTCGGCCTGAAAACCTGACAAACTTTCGCCTAGGCGCCTAGCACAAGAGAAATACGGTCATTAAAATGGAATGCATCTTTTCATCAGTTAATATAATGACCCCGAAAAAAATTTTCAGTTAATAAATATTGTTTGTTGTATTGTATGTATCCGCTTCGAAGTAGTATTATGTAGCGGGTCAATGATCATGATATTTCATTCAAAATGGGTTTAATTCACGTAAGACCTTAAAAATTATACACAAAATATCAATACAAAAATACAAAACTTGTTATAAACAGCTCGCTCTTGAGCTCACTGAAAAGAAAAAAAAAATGACACTTATGAAAAGAAAAAAAAAACGAAGACGAAAGTTTTCGTTCTTCGTATTTTTTTCCTGACTTCTTGATCAAGGCTAATGGTAAACAAAATGACACTTATATAAAGAAAAAAAAGGTGCAAAATAGAAACCATTTGTCCATTTCCTTCTCCTTCGTTAAACACTCTTGATCTTGCAAATGAGGAAGTGATTGAGCAATGTCTCCTATCCATTGGCTCCGATCTCTCCATTTCTCCAGTGACAATTTTGTCGGCAATGGCGCGTCCGCCACCTCCTCCGCCAGACTTCAGCTCGGTTGCATGCTCCGGCGATGCTGCACCCACTACTTCCATCTTCTCCCATGCTCTCGTTCTCAGGCACAAACTCATATCTTTAGTCCTTCTCAGATAATGCTTTGTTTTATCTATATATCTCCACATCCTTCTCAGATTTTCTAGCTCTGTGATTAGCTCGTCTCCTTCTCAAATGTGCATGGAAAGATTGATTGATTTTATTTTACTGTCAGTTCCATATCTAATGAGCTAGGTTTATCTGAAAGTTGACAACTTGACATTCAGTATATATCATCTTTTTAACAAACATCAAGCATGCAGTTCAACTAATTTAATTTAGAAATAGGGATTATGCTGTTACCGTTTAGTGTGCAATTGAATTTAGTTTACATACTATGTCTTGTACGAGATTTTATATGTATGAAGTACAAGTAGTTTGAAAGGAACAGAGAATGAAGCATGCAAAATTCAATTATTTTTAAAGGAACAGAGAGTTTAGTTTAGTTTTCATACAAAAAAAAAAATAAAAGCTCGAACTGTATGGGAAATATTTTAAATAAACCGCTTCATCTTTGCAAGATGCTGATGTTGGTTGATGCTATTGCTGGGTCTAGTTTTTTTTTTTATATATACTAGGTAGCGAATGCTCGGTCTTGTTTTGTACCATACTTTTTGAACCTCAGTTCAAGATTTAACTTGCAGTTACAACCAAAGCTGGCTGAATACAAATCTGTTGTATTGCCCCTGAGGAATGCCATGTGTTTGATGAAATGTGCAATGTCGGGAAGGACACGGACTGGTTTATCAACACAATGGTCGGCGGCACTTACCGGGAATCAGTCTCAAACAGAGAATGGACTACAACTAGATAGAACCGATAAGGGGATGAATCCAGAGGCCAAATGCAACTGGACTAACGGTCTTCTCATTTCCTATCTTCTGTGAGTTGAATGTTTTGGTTAATCAGTTTTCCAATTACCAGTCATTAATATAACTCGTTATATGTTCAGCACTCTTTTATTTTTTTTTTAGATTATTGATGAACTGTATGTTTGTGTGAGGAATGTCGGAAATCCTGTATTGTAATGCTATGTGTTGTTTACAGGACATATTGCGCTCAGATTAAAAATGAAGATAAGTTTCTTTATTGGGGGGCCAAGGTTGAAGTTCAATTTTCTATTCTAATAATAGCATTGCATTGTCATATATCTATTTCAGTATGCTGTTATGAATCCTGACAAATTATGGTTTATTGAATTTTCGTTTACTGTTTGAGAAGATCAATAGCTTTATTCGTAAAGGTCAAATTTGGAGATTACTCACAGCAACTTTCCTACATGGCAATGCTATACACTTGATGGTAAAATAACCTCTATTGTTCTTATCCAGTTTTCAATAACTAGGTAAACCCCGCAACATATGTGCTTGCCACTGTGGCACAAACCTGGTTGAAATTCTTCATGCTTAATTCCCAACATAACCTTAATAACCTTGTTGTGCAATCCAAAAACAAAAAATCCGAAATCACAAGAACCCCAAGAAGGGGTACTAGTAATCATTAATCCTAAAGAAAGTTTTGAGTCATACACTCATACAGTCATACTAGCGACTCCGAGATACAAATCAAATTAAAGAAAACAGCACCCAAATGTCTGGCCAAACTAGGTAAAATAAAAGAGAACTTAAAAAGGAAATTATTAGGTGCAGTGTAATAATTAAACCAGATCTGACGACTGTTATGGGAAATTTCTGTTTATACTTGTATGTATTGAAAATCAATGATTCATTACTTGTTGTTATATTGTAGGCGAACTCCTATTCACTGAACTCTCTTGCTCCTACTGTGGAGCAGTCATACGGGCCCCATCTTTTTCTTGGGATTTATTTTTCTTCGGCTTTATCAGGTGGAAAACAGAACTCTCTAATAATAAATTGCATTAAAACATTTAATTGGCATCAGGAAGAGACCTGATAATCAATGACAAGAAGAAAGCTGAACCATCATTTGTGAATATTGCATTCAAAAAATGGTGTCCAAACTGTAATTAAGCCCTCAACATGCAAAATGTCCAAGATGGTGCGACCGGAATTACAAATGAGGCATTATGTGGTTAGAAACTGAATGGTAGACGTAGTAGCTAAACCTTGTGTAAAGATAAGCATCTGCAAATTAGTATATTGTAAATAGAAGCAATATGGAACTTTTTGGCAATTTGACGGTGTTAAGATGTTTATCTCTCCAGTCTCCAGTCTTCATTCAATTTTGTTGTTGGATCTACTTCTAACTGATCATACATCATGAAACCTCAGGTTCTCTGATGAGTTATCTTTTCGATCCCAGTATATCTATAGGTGCATCTGGAGCTATTTTTGGTCTGGTACATTATTGCCTACATCTTTGATACTTCCATTGTTCTTTTAGGATTATTTCATTTCCAACCATGTTAAATGATTTGTGGATCTTTCCAAAAAAAAGAAAAAAAGAAACATTTGCTGCACTACAACTAAAAATGAAAATCTGGAAGTTTCTTCTGGGAGCTGTATTTACTTTATTGGGGAATTATTTTCATTGGTGCTCTCTCTTTTTGGTTCTATAACTAACAGTAAAGGAAGATAATTTGGAGTTCAAGAAATAGGCATTTAAGTGCTATATCCTGCATTTTGTCCTGGTAATATTAGAGCATCATTTTGCGTATCATAGGTTGGTGCAACCTTGGTGTATAACTGATGATAGTGGAGGGGCATCTGTTATAAATATGTTATTATGGCAGTGAACTATTGGACATAAATAGCTCGTTTTAACAAATTCAAAACTACCCAAGAGTAAATTGAATAATCTTACCATGTTTAAGGCAATGATCATCGCCATGGCACTATCAACAACAAAATTGAATGAAGACTGGAGACTGGAGAGATAAACATCTTAACACCGTCAAATTGCCAAAAAGTTCCATATTGCTTCTATTTACAATATACTAATTTGCAGATGCTTATCTTTACACAAGGTTTAGCTACTACGTCTACCATTCAGTTTCTAACCACATAATGCCTCATTTGTAATTCCGGTCGCACCATCTTGGCATAGGAAAGAAATTGATAGTGCCATGGCGATGATCATTGCCTTAAACATGGTAAGATTATTCAATTTACTCTTGGGTAGTTTTGAATTTGTTAAAACGAGCTATTTATGTCCAATAGTTCACTGCCATAATAACATATTTATAACAGATGCCCCTCCACTATCATTAGTTAAGAAGCAAAATGGGCTAGTTTCTCATTCCAAAAAGAAAAGTAAAGAGAGGGAGAGAAAGAGTAAGAAAGAAGAAGAAAGGAAAGAAGGCAATGTACATGCTTTTAGTGGTACATTAATAAAAAAAAAATAATGGTATATTCCAACTAATCTTCCTTAGTACCTCTGCCTTCATTAAAGTACTTGGGCATGCTGTAAGAACTGCAGATGCTTTGGAAGAATGCCCACAGTGCACCGCTTGCTTGCTTTGTAGAGATTGTTGTACTCTAATTTAAATGAATTTAATAGTAAGCCCACTATGTTTTTATATAAACGTTTTCAATTTAGATTTCTGTTTCCACAGGGTTTCGGGTTGATGTTCAGACAGTATGTTGATAATTGGGGCCATGTAAGTAGTGCAGTTCTATCTTAAAACTTTAAGCGCACTTATAATTAGATAAAGGTAGATGATTAATTTTGTACATCTGTAATTAATTTCAGTTAGGAGGCTTACTTGGTGGTGCAGTTTTTTCATGGTATTTCGGTCCATCTGCCACTATAAATACTTAGGGAGTAGGGACTTGTGTGGCTGTGTCTGAACAAATTAGTAGAAAAAGAAAAGATTATGTGGATTTCAGCCGTAATGTATAGAAAAGCTCATGCAAACTTACCTCTCTGCGAAGCCTTTTCTAAGAATTTGTTTAGTGATTTACTGATATGGTACCTTGGACAATATGTTCCTATTTTTTTTATGCTATTCATTTTACTTCCCAAATAGCCTACTCATTGATGATGCATCCTATGCCTATTACAGAGCTAATACAATATGTTTAAATTTAAATTGATAAAATATTACAATACTAGCATGGAAACTTATTTAGTAACTAGATGTTACTGTTAGTTATGAACCTGATTCATAGTTTCATACCTAAAATTCTGTAACTTAATTATGTCGTTGCGGATTTAAACTAAGTATATATGTTTCAAAAATTATCACGAATACAAGCAAATTCAGATTCTAGTAAGCTGTCAGCAAAAACTATTCTCAGATTACTGTAGGCAGTAGCACACATTTAATATATACCACAAAAATAGTAGAGCTTCACTTAAAAATTGCCTAGAGAAGTGTGGCGAGTGGTAAGGCTAATCTTTCACTCCTTCAGTGAAAACAATTCTCAATTTAGTTATTTCAGTTCGCCAGAATTGCTGTACCTCGATTAAGTGGGCATGTCTACAGAAACTGGTAAACCATAGCAACTGATTTTTATTAAAAAGTTTTCATTGGAGTGCACATGCAGTAGGTGACTTTAATGGTTAGTTTTTTTTTTTTCCTCCAGGAGAATACCAATATTTGAGCACTATTTTCTTTCAACTAGCTTGTCAATGGCCATATATAATGCCAGTGGAAATCATTCCGATTTACGAAGCTCTCCTTAAACTGATACAGCCATACAGATACAGGTTGAGATAAGTTGACTAGTTGGAACTTAGAAATTTGGACTTAGTATATGGGCCGATTGAGGTCATTTTGGTTAACAATTTGTCTCAAATATCCGGCCCACAATTAAGATTAAAAATACTCTCAAGCCTGCAGATTTTTGTTCATGTTTTTATTTTTGGGAATTCCGGTCCATGTTCTCTCCAATGCGTGACAAAAACTGTGAGCCCTACATTTAAACACTCAATTTTGCTTTTTGATTTGTCTTATATGCAACTCGAATCTCATGTTTGTAACTATCATGGCAACTCGGCGCAACGTAAACTAGATCTATCATCCCGTCGTCATCTCGAGTAACCCGTTTTTATTTTTAGAAATCATTTCTCTGATGCGTTTTCTTTTTCTGAAAATTCAACACTCATCTCTTCCTCCCTCCTGCGTACGCTATTCCCCACCCCCCCTCTTCCTCCCTCCTGCGTATGCTATTCCCCACCCTCCTCTCTCTCCCTCCCGCGTACGCTGTCCCCCCACACCTCCCCCCTCCCTCACATTTCATAACCGTTGAAATTACTATACATAAATGTTGAAGTTAATATCGTAATTGTTGAAATTAAATAGATAACTGTTGAAGTTAATATCGTAATTGTTGAAATTAATATATACAATTGTTGAAGTTATTATCATAACTATTGAAGTTAATATATATATTTATAACTGTTGAAATTAATATATATAACTATAACAGTTAAATATATTAACTTTAACCTTTAAATATATCGTAATTATTGAAGTTAATATATAATGTAATTCATATATTTTAGATATTTAAATTCAAAAGTAAGAATTATTATTTTTATATTTTATTGTTACACTAATGAGTCACCACCTTTTTAGAAACAAGAATCTAGCTCATTTGTCTAGGACAGGTGTAGTCGAGGTTTTTTTTTTTTTTTTCCCTCTTTTCCTAGTTGGGAGGCAGTAATTTTTTCCTATTTTTTTGAATAAATTTCTTGCTTTTTTGCCAACATTTTTTCGAAAGAAAAGAGAAATATTTTTTATAAATATTGGGTCAAGATTGATTGATGAGATAATAGGTATGAAATTATTTATTCATATTGTTGATATTTTTTTATATACTTTATCAAGTTGTAATTTTTTTTACGCTTTATAAATTTGAAGAACTATTAAAAATACGCATATTTATTGATAGTCCTGTGGACTCATTGAATTTGATCCTACTAAATTTAAAAATCTCTATTTTCTTTAAAATTATTTTTTTCCGACAATAAAAAAAAGTGATTTTGATTGACCATTTACTCCATTATAATTTGAAACTTACACTTCACAATTGATTAGTGCCATCGCACTAATTACCATCGCATCCTCTGTGCAACAATAGCACCTCAGCGATGGTCCTTCACCCAGTGCACTATTTTCGTATTTAGATATTCAGTTTAATAAGTACAAATTAATGTTTTGTTATTTAAGTATAAATGTTCAGTTAGTTGCAACAGAAAAAAAATATTATAAGCAAAAATGTTTATTTTATTCAGTATAAATGTTTAGTTTAGTAAATACAAACGTTCAGTTGGTTAAGTACAAATGTTCTGTTAATTGAGTATAAATGTTCAGTTAGATGCAACAAAAAAATAAATATTATAAGAAAAAATGTTATTACTAAACCAAGCGAAGTGGTTACGAACCGATAAAAAACACATGATAAAATTAGATTAGATCATGAACCCTTCCGGTTCAAATTAAATATTTTCCGACTCTGTTCCTAGCGCGCCTCTCTCCAAGAGCGACACACGATTTTAAATCAAACCATTAATTGACGCATTTAATTGAACACTTATAATTATTAAAACGAACATATTTAGTTATTAAACTGAACACTTGTAACAGACACAAACACTGCTAGTAGTCACGCGAGACTCAGACGCAAGTCATCTGTTCAACAATCACGTGCGATGGTAAATCGGCGTATCGCAGTTATCATTCCTTATAACTGCCAGAGAAATACGTTCATTAAATGCATCTTTTCAGTTAATATCGTTTGTTGTATTGTAACCGCTTCGAAGTAGTATTATGTAGCGATTGTAGGCAGTATTATAGTCCATGGAAATTCTATCATCTCTGTCGTGAAACGACCAGCTTCACAGAAACCATAAAAACTGCGCACCAGCCGAAACAGCACCACTGTTAATTTGCCACATGGCAGCTCTTGAGACGACGGGCGTAACCGCGTAAGGCGTTGCTTAAGCATTATGAACGGAACATTCATTCGGTGCACAGCTTATGGCGCTAAAATTATGTAGCGGGTCAAGGCTCATCATATTTCACTCGAAATGGGTCGAATTCATTTAAGAACTCGAAAATTAGACACAAAATATCACTAGAAAAAGACAAAATTTGTTATAAACAGCTCGCTCTTGAGCTCTGAGTTCTGACAAGGAGTACTGGTCGTTCTTCGTCTTTTTTTTTTTCTTTTTTGATTGACTTTTTTTTTCTTCTTGACTTCTTGATCAAGGTTGATGATAAACAAAATGACACTTATAAAAGAAAAAAAAGGGGCAAAATAGAAACCATTTAATTTCTTTCTCCTTCGTGAAACACTCTTGAAACGCTCTTGATCTAGCAAGCGAAGAGTGACGTCAGCGATGTCTCCTCTCCATTGGCTCCGCTCTCTCCGTTTCTCCAGTGACGATTTTGTCGGCAATGGCGCGTCCGCCACCTCCTCCGCCAGACTTCAGCTCGGTTGCGTGCTCCGACGATGCTGCTCCCATTACTCCCATCTTCTCCTATGCTCTCCTTCTCAGGCACGAACTCATCAAAGTCCTTCTCAGATAATGCTTTGTTTTATCTCTGTGATTAGATCGTCTCCTTCTCAAATGCGCATGGAAAGATTGATTGATTTTGTTTTACTGTCAGTTCCATATCTAATAAGGTTTATCCGAAAGTTGACATTCAGTATATCGATTACGCTGTTACCATTTGGTGTGCAATTGAATTTACTTTACATACTATGTCTTGTCCGAGATTTTATATGTATGAAGTTCAAGTAGTCTGAAAGGAACAGAGAATGAATTATTCTAAATTCAATTATTTTTGACGAACAGAGAGTTTAATTTAGTTTGCATACAAAACCAAAAGCTCAGATATTAATTATGGGAATTTGGGAAATATTTAAAGAAGTCGGTTCATCTTTGCAAGATGCTGATATTGGTTAATGCTGGGTCTAGTTTTGTACCATACTTTTTGAACCTCAGTTCAAGATTTAACTTGCAGTTGCAACCCAAGCTGGATGAATTGAAATCTGTTGCATGGCCCCTGAGGAATGCCATGTGTTTGATGAAATGTGCAATGTTGGGAAGGACACAGACTGGTTTATCAACACAATGGTCTTCGGCACTTACCGGGAATCAGTCCCAAACAGAGAATGGACTACAACTAGATAGAACCGATAAGGGGATGAATCCAGAGGCCAAATGCAACTGGACTAACGTTCTTCTCATTTCCTATCTTCTGTGAGTTGAATGTTTCGGTTAATCATTTTTCCAATTACCACTCATTGATGAACTGTATGTTTGTATGAGGAATGTCGGGAATCCTGTATTGTAATGCTGTATGTTGTTTACAGGACATATTGTGCTCAGGTGGAAAATGAAGATAAGATTCTCTTATGGGGGGCCAAGGTCGAAGTTCAATTTTCTATTCTAATAATAGCATTGTCATATATCTATTTCAGTGTGTGCTGTTATGAATCCTGACAAATTATGGTTTATTGCATTTTTGTTTACTGTTTGAGAAGATCAATAGCTTTATTCGTAAAGGTCAAATTTGGAGATTACTCACAGCAACTTTCCTACATGCCAATCCTATACACTTGATGGTAAAATAACCTCACACTATTGTTCTTATCCAGTTTTGAATAACTTGGAAAACCCCGCAACATATGTGCTTGCCAGTGTGGCACTAACCTGGTAGAAATTCTTCATGCTTGATTCCCAATATAACCTTAATAACCTTGTTGTGCAATCCCAAAAAAAAAATGTACCAGTTATCATTAATCCTAAAGGAACCCAAATATCATTAAGCCCACCAAGAATGTACCAGTTATCATTAATCCTAAAGGGCGTTTTCAGTCATACCAGTGACTCTGAGATACAAATCCAATTAAAGATAAAAGCACCCAAATATGTGGCCAAACTATGGGAAATTGGTGTTTATACTTGTATCGAAATCAATGATTCATTACCTGTAGTTATATTGTAGGCGAACTACTATGCACTGAACTCTCTTGGTCCTACAGTGGAGCTGTCATATGGGCCCCATCTATTTCTTGGGATTTATTTTTCTTCTGCTTTATCAGGTGGAACACAAAACTCTGTAATAACCTGCATTAAAATATTTAATTGGCATCAGGAAAAGACCTCATAATCAATCCCAAGAAGAAAGCTGAACCATCATTTATGAATATTGCATTCAAAAAATGGTGCCCTAACTGTAGTTAAGCCAACCTGCAAAAGATGGTGCAACCGGGATGAGAAATGATGCATTATGTGGTTCGAAACTTAGAATGGTAGTAGACTAGTAGCTAAATCTTGTGTAAAGATAAGCATCTGCAAATTTGAATGATATACATAGAAGCAATATGGAACCTTTTTGCAATTTGAGGGTGTTAAGATTTTTGCCTCTTCAGTCTCCCGTCTTCATTAAATTTCTTTATTGGATCTATTTCTAACTGATTGAATTCATACATCATGAAACCTCAGGTTCTCTTATGAGTTATCTTTTCAATCCCAGTGTGTCTATAGGTGCATCTGGAGCTATTTTTGGTCTGGTACATAATTGTCTTTATCTTTGATACTTCTATTGTTCTTTTATGATTATTTCATTTCCAACCATGTTAGATATATGCTTTGTGGATGTTTCCAAAAAAGAGAAACTTTTGCTGCACTACAACTAAACATGAAGCTTCTGAGAGCTGTATTTATTTAATTTATTGGGGAATCATTTCATAGGTCTTCTCTCTTATTATTGGTTCTATAACTAACATTAAAGGAAGATAATTTTGGAGTTCAAGAAATAGGCATTGAGAGATTATCCTGCCTTTTGTCCTACTGTCCTAGTATTGTTAGAACACCATTTTGCATATCGTAGGCTGGTGCAACCTTGGTGTATAGTTGGTGGCATAGGAAAGAAAGTGACCGTGCCAAGGAATATCTACTTGACATGACCGTGACCATTGCCTTAAACATGGTAAGATTATTACTCTTGCCTAATTTTGAATTTGTTAAAACAAACTATTTGTGTCCTACAGTTCACTGCCATAATGACATATTTATAACAGATACCACTCCGCTATCATTAGTTAAGAAGCAAAATGGGATAGTTTCTCATTTTTTTTTTAAAAAAAAAGAAACAGATCGAAAGAAAATAATAGTATATTATTCCAATTAATCTTCCTTAGTAATAGTACCTGTAGTGCTTTCGGTTATCTGAAGTACTTGTTCATGTTGTAAGAACTGTAGAAGCTTTGGAAGAATGCCCACAGTACCCCGCTTACTTGCTATGTAGAGATTGTTGTACACTTGTACTTGCCTAATTTAAATGAATTAAATAGTAAAGCCCACTATGTTTTTATATAAACGTTTTCAATTTAGATTTCTGTTTCCACAGGCTTTTGGGTTGATGCTCAGACGGTATATTGATAATTGGTGCCATGTAAGTCTTTCTTATAATTTCAAGCGCACTTAATTCGATAAAGGTAGATGATTAATTTTGTACATCTGTAATTAATTTCAGTTAGGAGGCTTACTTGGTGGTGCAGCATTTTCATGGTATTTTGGTCCATCTGCCACTATAAGTGCTTAGGACCGGTGTGGCTGTGTCTGAACAAATTAGTAGAAAAAGAAAACATTGCGTTGATTTCAGCCGTTTTGTATAGAAAGCTCATGCAAACTTACCTCTCTGAAAAACACTTTCTAAGAATGACAATTTGCTTAGCGATTTACTGATATGGTATCTTTGATAATATGTTTCCATTTAATTTTTATGTTATTCATTTTACTTTCCAAATAACCTCATTAATGCATCCCATGTCTATGACAGAGCTACTACAATATCTTTTAAATTGGTGAAATATTACAAAACTAGCATGGTAACTTTATTTAGTAATCTTGAAAATTAATTCAGTTTGCGACATATATACTGCAGCCAGATGTTACTGTTACTTATGAACTCTGCAACTTAATTGTATTGTTGTGGATTTAAACTAAGTATGTTTCAGAAATTAACAAGCATACTAGCAAATTTAGATTCTAGTAAGCTGTCCTCAAAACGATTCTCATATTACAGTAACACACATTCAATCCAAAATTAAAATAGTAGAACTTTCTGAAAATTTTGGCTAGAGAAGTGTGTCGAGTGATGAGGTTAATCTTTCACGCCTTCAGTGAAAACCCTTCTCAATTTAGTTATTTCAGTTCGTCAGAATTGCTTTGCCCCAATTAAGTGGGCATGTCTACAGGAAACTGGTAAACCATAGGAACTGATCTTTACCGTGTTAAAAAGTTTTCATTGGAGTACACATGCAGTAGGGTGATTTTAATGGCTAGTTTATTCAGGAGAATACCAAAATTTGAGCACTATTTTCTTTCAACAAACTTGCCAATGGTCACTTGGGCCGAATGAGGTCTAGTTGAGCACTATTTCTACCAAAATTTGAGCACTATTTTATTTATTATATTTTATATATAAATAATATAATGCAGTTGACTAGTTGAAACTTAGAAATTTGGACTCAGTATATGGGCCGAATGAGGTCATTTGGGTTAAAAATTTGTCTCAAATATCCGGCCCACAATTAAGATTAAAAATACAGTCCAGCCTGCAGCTTCTTGTTCATGTTCTTTTTTTTCGAGAATTCCGGTCCATGTTCTCTCAAATGCGTGACAGAAACTGTGAGCCCCACATTTGAACAGTCAATTTTGCTTTTTGATTCGTCTTATATGCAACTCGAATCTCATGTAACTATCATGGCATGTCGGAAATCGGAACTATTACTGCTTTGTATGGGTTCTACTTGGCGCAACAGAAACTATAGAACACTAGGCGCTTGGCAAAGAGACGAACAAGACCACTTTTATTAGGCTCCTGTCTCATCTCTGCAATTTGATTTCCGAGGTTTGAATTGAGAGTAATGTATTTGCTATCTTAATAATATTTTCAGTAAAATAAAAGTTTCAACAAAATAAGTTAATTGACATATTTCGATCCTTATGTATTAGATTTCGTACAATTCTAATATATTTGATATTCTATAAATATATTAAATATTAACTGTTGCATATTTTAAGCAGTTTGTTGCACTAAGCTTTTTAAAATCAAATTTTACGATATAGTATGTGTATGATAATGGCATACATATATATAATCCATGAGTTTTGTTATCCATATATTCTAAATGTCTGAAATTCAAATTGCGGATTCTTTATTTTTTTTATACTAATGAATCACCACCCTCTTATAAATTGTGGGCCACGACTCACGATTGACTGATTGAGATAAGAAAATTGCTGGGTTTGAAATTATTTTATCCATATTGTTGATAGTTTTCTATTAAGTTGTAATTTATTTTTTTACTGAATATAAATTTGATAGCTAATTAAAATACATACATTTTATTGATATAGTCTTATGGAAATGAGGTCAGTTTGATTGTACTAAATTGTGCAGATATGTCCATCAGCTTTTAAATTATTTCTTTCAACAATTACAAAAAAATTATCAGATTGACAATTAACTCCAATAATCTAAAACTTACACTTTACCATTGTAAACAACAAGCTAATGTAATTATAAATTTTTGTAATGAGAATTACAAGTTAGTTTTTAGATATCAAATGTATATACTTGCGGAAATAAATCTATATTTTGAAATCAATCCGTAGCATTTGGAAGAGAGACAGGCCATTGTATTGTATCTTAACAATTGCAGGTTACCGCACCCTAAATTTCTCCTTTTTCAAGTTCAAATTCTCTCCGACGAGTTGAACCTTACACACAGTTACTTATATTCACGATATATGGGACCCGGAACCAGTGTCCCAATCTTCCATCATATAATTCGTTACACGGATCATACCCTAATACAAGCCCTAAAGAATCCCTCCTCAAACTTTCTGCCTCACTTACACTTTCACACTGCCCAAGTCCAGTGTTCTGTGTCCGTCCCAAACACTTTCACACTTCTCCCTTCTCCATTTCCACCTTGCTTGCTCCTCTCCTTCCCTCCTTCTCCATTCCACATTTTCAAATGCACCCTCTTCTTCTCCACCTCCTCCTCCTCCTCTCTCTCTTGATCCCATCATCCCTCTCCAAATCAACGATCGAGCCATGCGGCGCGCCCCCTTCGACGCCGACCGACCCGTGCCCTTCCCTCCTCTCCTACACCCTCTACATCGACCTCAAGGTGGCCGAACTCGCCGCCCTCTTCCAAACCGACCCCTCCGCTCTCCTCGCCGCCAACTCCTTCGACCCCTCCCTCCCCAATGCTCCCAATCGCATCCTCCCTGCCGGCCTTCCCGTTCGCGTCCCCACCACCTGCTCCTGCTCTGATGGCATCCGTAAATCCGTTTCCACTCGGTTCGTGCTGCCTCTTAAGTTTTAACTTTTAACTCTCCCTTTTAGTTTTAGTTCTGCTGCTTCAAATTTATAGTTTCACTTGTAACTTGCAAGTGGTAAACTTTAGTCAAATCTTAGAAGGGTACATAATAGAAAATGACTTCCTAGTGTTGGACTGGACTGGACTGGACCAGTCACTATTGACTAGACAACATTTTGTTTAATGTACTCTTTCCCTTCATTTTATAGTTATGTAGTTTTCCAAATGTGAAATTTTTCTTAATGCAAAAATTCAAAATTAGGAAATTTTTTTAATGTCATTTTCAAAACTAATAAAAGTTGTCTAGTTTAGGTAAATTTTGAAACCAACTCCAGAGTTGGGAGCCACTTGGGATGAGTATAGTTAATATCAACCAAAAAGACCCTTTTAGAATGAGGCGTGAAATTATAAGTGTTTAATGTGAAATATATTTCAATCATCCTACTTAAATTATCTGTAAATGGGTTCAATTTGGGTGTAAAATTTAAGCACCAGCACCAACTTTGCTTTAAATTCACTTAAAGAAAATAATATAGTAGCTTCAGCAATTGTAATCGTAATCATGCTCACCTGACAGTCATAATTATTAACATTTGTAACAGGTATGTGACTCGCCCTTCCGACACACTTTCATCTATAGCTGAAACTGTGTATGGTGGCCTCACCTCGGCTGACCAAATCAAAGATGCAAATGCAATCTCAGGTGCATTGGATGTTGGCCAGACACTCGTTATACCATTGCACTGTACCTGCTTTAACTCGACGGACAATTCACTTCCTGCAATTTACTTGTCATATGTGGTGAAGGATGGGGAGACACTGCAGAGTATCACAGCTCAGTACGCTACAACCTTGACAGATATCATGAATGTTAATTCGATGGGGAGCCCCTTAGTATCGCCTGGGGATATCATCTCCATTCCCCTGCCAGGTAATTCTGAGTTTTTCAGTTTAAATCCCATCATTAAGATACGAGAAAAACAAAACAAAAATTGCTTGTTACGGCTTTTCTGTGAAAAAAAAGTTAATACAATGTTTTCCTAGTTGTTTCTTGCTTGGATGGGTTAATATTGGTATGTATGGGATTCTACCCAGCAGATCATAGTACAAAAAACATTAGATTGCTTTTAATTGATATTGTTTTCTTTTCTAAAAAGAGTATTTGTTTTTCATAGTAGTGATGGTGCAGTGGTAGCTTAGAGGTCATTTTGATAACAATGATCCATGCAGTAACAGCTGATACCATTTTTTAGTAATTATAACTTTTAGAATAAAAGAGACCTATCTTTGAGTCTAAAAATTTTTAAGAATTAGTAAGTCTGTCGATGATATCAATGTCCTTCTGTTCCATTCCATCGGGAACTAGTTGGACAGAAAGCACTACACAGAATGACTGGTCAGTCTTTAGTGGGACATATGCCGTTTAGCAATGGCTACTATACCCAATTACCCAAATATACTGTCCAGATAAATGTATTTGATTGAGACCTCAGTATGTCCTATCAATAGTGGGAAAGTAATTGCATCTAAATGTATATGTATCTAAGTGATCTCTTGTCTTGTTGTCAGAATCCATTCAATTTTGATCCTGCTTACATTCTTACTGACGAAGAATCATCCCCTGTTTAACTAAAGTAGGGATTCTATCACTGTAAATGTCCAATAAGGAAGAGGGACGTTTAAAGTCATGAACTCCGTACACTTTCTGGTGGTTGTATAATACACAAGCTTCATTTGAAGGGATGTTAACATCATTTTTAGCCTTACCAATTTTGTAAAAAAATCAGATTAAAGGCTTTTTTTATTTCCCAGAAATACTACTAACTAAAATAATTTCAGATATACAGTAACAGGCTCTTGTTTGATCTACTGACAGTACCCAGATCAATATTAAGAGTTTATTTAATGTGCATGTAAAAAGCTTTGAGCTGCTGTTGAGAGCTTGAGATGACAGAGGGATCATCATAAGTTCCTTGATGAGAGTTGCATGACGAACATGAATGTAACTAGTTTGCCTGTCTCTCAAAGTATATTAGAACAAGAATGATAAATGCCATTGTGTGATTTGCAACTTCTACAATTTTGTGACAGCTTCAAAATATATTTAGAACGTAACTAATTTTTAATTTTTCATCTCTCTTATCCCACAGTATGGTGCTATTACTATGTATGCTCTAATTTTGGAGTACTTTATGTAGTTTTGTAAGATTACAATTTGAAAGTTGTTTAATCTGTGATAAGGGTAATATCAGTATGGTTGCTGATACCAGGCTCTGGATTTCTATGGTCATGGTTTGAGTGCAGCCACTATGCAGACATAGTCTAATAAATTTGAGCATTTCTTATTAGATTGTATATTCATTTATTTAATTTTGTCTATTTACTAGTTTTTGTATATAGCACACTAGTTCTTACCAATTTGTGGAGAAACTAATATAAAAGGTTATTAACTAAAAAAGGCTTCTTTAAGATTCTCGCTTATAAATACTTCATGCCTCTATTCTAATGTAAAGCCAAAATTAACTTGAGTGCTTTATATTTCTTCTTTCATTCTAGCATGCTCGTCAATGTTTCCAAGATTTGCATCAGATTATGGCCTGGTTGTTGCAAATGGGACCTATGCAATAACTGCTGGTCGTTGTGTCCAATGCAGCTGCGGACCTGGAAATCTCAAGTATTTTTGATTCCCAACTTTGCTTATTATTCTTTCTTTTCCCATTTTATCTTGCTTTGTTAAGATCTTGAAGCATTACATCATGATTTATGTAATGCATGTCTGTTCGAGGAATATGGAACCTTAGCAAGTCTTTTAGACAGAAGCAAGTATTTAGGAAGATGATGAATAAAAGTGAGCACATAAGCAAAATATGAATCACTGGCACAGAAATAATCAAAGTTAGCTAAAAGAAACACATTAGCAATCAAAGACATGTATAAGAAATGAATGAAACAAAGCAGTGAACCTTCCACCCCATTTCACCTAAAAGGAAAAAACAATCATTCATTAAGGAAAATCCTTTAAAACAAGAATCTTTTGCAGACAAAGAAATAAAGAAATGGAACATGGGGAACATTGACCCATAGTCTTCCTACTTGTTTCCCATGGGTTTTGGTGATTGTTACATAATATGTATTCATAGTTTGGGAACATTCCTATAAGAAAAACAAAATAAATCTGCCTTAATGTACCCTAGTTATAGGTAGTTTTGATAACAGTAACTATTCAGCTGTGGTAACAACAAGATTTCAGATTGACCTTGCTAACAATCTTAATGTAATTTTAACATTGTAGTCTTTTGACTAAGAAAATAAATCAGCCCTAGCTGCGGGTTCAATGAAAAAATTTTGGAGGGTATCAACCACTAAAGCAAGCATTATCCATCTAAAAATGCCTCAACATCATTTATAAAGTCTCAATGACATGTATCAAGCTTAACTTTTAGCCACTATTTTGTAATGTAGCTTGTTCTGCACTCCTGCCTCCTTGGGAGCATCATGCTCGAACATGCAATGTACTGGAGGCACCCTGATGCTTGGCAACTACACTGCTCAGGCAACTAGTGCTGGTTGTAGTGTAACTTCATGCAATTATGGTGGTTTTGTAAATGGGACCATCATAACCGCGTATGCTTTCTGTTTAGACCTCTGTATATATACTTTTTAGTTTTGGATGTATCACAGTCAGAATTTTAACTCACTGCTTTGCTCTCATACAGGTTATCAACATCCATTCAACCTCAGTGCCCAGGTACAATTTAGCTAGAATATTATAATTGGAACTGTGTCAAAACATATAACAGATAAACATAAACCTATGGGTGTGTTTGGTATCCCTATAGGTTTACCAACAACATTTTAATTTTCATTTCTATAATGCATGGTGGTGATGCCAAACAACATTTCTGATGTGAAAGGAGAGTAAATATGTCCTTTGTTTTTTTGAATCCCCATTCATTTGATTCGAGTATGCTATTTTGAGTAGTTTCAAAGATTTTTGGGACCCTAACATTACTAGATGGCACGTACCTGCTGAGATGCCTGTCTGAAACAGACAATTATAACATGTTTATTGCACGTATAATTTTTTTAAATTTATGCCAATATATCAACTGAGACTATTTCAAATGTCAATTTAGACGTTACATATACTGTCATATTATTATACAATTCCTTTATCGAAGTATTGTTCTTTCCTCCAGGCCAACACCTGTTTCCCCCACTACTTTCCATTCCAACCTCAGCTATGCATCAATCATACCTACCTCCATCACCGGCCCCACTGCCCCAGGCCGGTGGGACCTTAAACATGCCCGGGTCATCAATACCTGGAAGTATTGCTGGTGGTCCTTCAGGGGGTCCCACAGGCAGTGCCCATGCTCTTGCAAACCAATTCAATCATGTATTTTATTTGACTTTATTGTGGTCTGGTGTGCTGTTCCTTTAGTAATGTAAATTCAGATAATGAATTCATGCATTTTTGGCTAGTCAGGTATTGTGCATTGTAGTAGTTCACCAGCTAACAGTTGCAGGTTTTTTCTCATTGTATTCATTTTTCTTTTTAAGATCTCTGTGACCAAACTTCTAGTTTAGCTAGACAATTTGCAATTCATATAATAGACCTTTTCCAAATCTCATGATGTGATGATTCTCGATGCTTTGTAGATTTTCATGATAACTAGCAGGTATTCTAATGTAATATCTATCCACTTGGTTTCTTTGAGTTGAACTGAAAATTTTAAATTTTGATATCTCAAGCAACGCTGCTCTTTCCCTTTTTTTTTTTTTTGGGGGGGGGGGGGGGGGCGCATTTGGATCATCTGACTTGAGCGCAAAGGGGAAAAAAAATTCAAAAAGTTACTGTTACCTAAGTTAGATCCTTAGTTTATAATTATATAAATTCGTTGAAAGATCCTCTCACACGAGACGAAAGGCCTTAAACGAAAGCATATTAAATTTTTTACTCCCTTCCCTCGAACAATGTTAACTCGTCAGCCAGCAAAGAACGTTGCTTTGAAGTTAAGAGGACAGAATTAGAATTAGGGCTGGATCCAATATAACAAGATCCAATAAATAAACAATATGAATCGTCTACCTGGCCAGCTAACTTGCTGTTCCCAATTACTTAAGGCTCACTCAAATGAGGATTGAAAGTGTGGTTTTGCAAATTCACCCAATATTCTACCACTGTTTGTAAATTAATTATGAAACCAATAAACCAAACATAATTTTCCAGAATGTAAATAATGTGGCAGTTCCATCTAATTAATCTAATTCCATTAATAGTTTGCTATTTGTTTAAGTCTGAGTGTCCTGTAACTTGGTTTCATTTTGCAATGAAATCGGTAGCCAAGTGCGGAAATAGAAATAGTTTCCAACTTTCCATCCAAAAAGATAAAAAATAAAAATAGAGATTGTTGCAAGCATTTCTGCGCAAGCAACTGCGGAAAATAACCCTTCGATTTCCCAACCCATATTCATTGAACTCTTACATCTTTTGATAATTTATAATTTATTTTACCAATTTCAGGAGCTAGTCCGGATTACGGCTATTATATCTAGAGATGGTCATCGCCCACTTGATGCTCGCATGTTTAATAGAGGGTTAATGTATTAGGATCCGTATCCTCTGGAAATTCTTTTGGGGCCGTTTGGATTCTCATGGAATTTTGGAGAATTTCATCTTTCTACCATAAATTTATTATAAACAATTCAAATTCTTCACAAAATTATACACTTCCCAATAAATTTATTCCTAAGAATTACAACTTCTCCAAATTCCTCAAATTCCTAAACGATCCAAACGGCCCCTTTAAGTTTTCCAGAGTGGACATCTCTCAACGAGGACCATCCGATCTAAATGGACGGTCGGATTTTGAGCGTTCGCCTTTCTCTCTCAAAACAAAACAAAAAATAGAAAGGTTTGGTTTTGGTTCGAGAAGATGCGATTTCCGTTGCTGCTCCTAATCTCTCCTCTCCGGGTCTCCGCCCTCCGTGACTGCGCCTCCTCTTCCCTCTCCCTCTCGCCTCTCATCTCTCTCTCTCACTCCAGAAAAGGAAATCGAAGAAAAAATTAAAGTCGATCGAAGTCGCCGCCTGATCTGCCGCTCGCCTCCTCCCTCCGTCGTCTCCGCTCACTCATTCACACTCTGACGAGGCGAACGACCAGTGGGTCCCACTGGTAATGTAGTTTTTAAACATGCCCTTGTCTCACTGGCCTAAGCGCAACAACACCATGTTGCAGATTTGAATGCCAAGTTTGCAATTTGATTTTTCTATTTCTCTACGTTGAACTAATTTGTACAAAATGGCCTGCTAGAAACTCTTCTACAGTTTAATTTCTTGTTAATTTTAGTTAATTTCTGATTAATATGTTGTTACAAAGTAACCTGCTATAAAAATAGCTGGTTAATTTCTTCTGGTTGTTAATTTTGGTTTAGTATTTGTTCACCTCTTCGAAACAGACCAAATTGTATCTATCTCTCTTTCTGTTGAGCTAATTAAGTGCTATATATACTGATTATAGAATATTCGAGGATCAGTTTTGTTTCTAGTAGCCCCTTCCCTATTCCAAGCGTCGACATTTCTTCCCTCTTTTATTTTGCTTGGTTGATCGATCATGACTGGAGACTGGAGAGAGCTGGATTAATAGGCTCAGAAGCTCAGTCTAGATCAGCGAAAGTCAAGAAAGGAAGAAAGAGGTGCGGATTAATAAGGAAGAGGAGACGGAGAGCTCTTCGACGATTCTGAAAATTTTATTTTTAAAAGATAAAAGTTTCGCTTGAAATCGAACCGTCCATTTAGATCGGATGGTTCTGGTTGAGAGATGTCCACTCTGGAAATCTTAAAAGGACTGGAAATCTTAAAAGGATTTCCAGAGGATACGGATCCTAATGTATTATGGCTTCGTTTGGATGGGTGCAAGAATAAGAGAATAGCTTCTTTCTACTCCTAAATTTATTATAAACAATTCAAACTCTTCACAAAATTACACACTTCTCAATACGTCTTTCCTTAATCCTCTTATTCCCACACCATCCAAACGGAACCTATTATGTATAATGGCTTGCTTTATTAAAAAATTAGAAGATTGCCTCGTAGGTACTGATTAGATCGAAGCTGGACTAAAAAGAGTTATGTATTGGTATTGTTAGGAATCAGTATTTTATTTTATTTTTTTCTGTTTTGTTCGTACCAGTTGATACTGGAATTGGGTTGGTACCGGTTTGGTACTAGTATTGTGGCAAGCTATATTTGAAGCTTGATATTGTTTTTTGTTTGGGAAAATTGTTATGAAATCTTTTGTAACCTTTTTTTATTATTAATGGAAATTGTCGGCACTTGTAAGCCATAAAAAAAAATAGAACTTAGAAAGTAGGACAAAAATAAAAAGATTTTAAATATATAATAGATAAAAGGCAAAATCGGATATAAACCCCTCTAATCTTTTTTATTCAGATATAAACCCCTCTAATATGATTTCATTTGGACATAAGCCTTTTTCATTAGATTTAATCATTTTTTAAACTAAAAAAGTGAAAATATTAACATTATGACTGAAATGCCCCCATATGTGAAGTTGACCTGGCCTTGAAGTCTTGAACGCATTCTTTCCTCTATTCCGTCCATAGTTCCATTGATAATAAAATGCAACCATTTTTCTAACCGGGTCTTTGCATGCTCTGTTTCATCTCTTCAATGAGTCTCTCTTTAACTCTCTCATGTCAAGTCATGTGTCTTTCTGAATAAAATAAAACTTTCATATGAGCTTTCAACTAAATTTGAGGATTGCTATTTGCTCACCTTCTGCTGGAAACAGGAATTTCAAAGATAATAGCATATAAGTAGTTCTTTGACAATATTAACATATTACAATGTTACCAGACCTTTCTATTATTAATTTACTTTATGTTTTTACATAGTTTTGGTGGATACTGTAACATAACAGTTATTTTAACTTGTCGTTTAAAGTCTCACCAAAATTGTTGAAAAGAACGAAATAGCAAGAAAATTAAAACAAAAACACAATAGATTATGTCAGTGATATTTGAAAATTAATTAGTTGTCTTAATAAGTAGAAAGTTTAATAGTTATGCTTATTCATCAATTTTTTTTTATCTTTGAGTAAATGATTATTAAAATGTACAAATTTTGATATGTAGCTTATCTAAGATACTTAGATACTGAATAACACATTAATAGTTGTGTTTCTGTAATTTGATAAATCCAAACATCGCTTTTCAAGTTTGAAGATAAGTTAGCTAACGATATTTTTCCCCTTTAGAAAAAGTTAAGCATGATAAGAAAATACTACATTATCATTGGCTTCGTTTGGATGCGTTGAGAATAAGGTAGGAAGAAGGAAGAAGGGAAAAAATTTATTGCGAAGGAGTAAATTTATTGGGAAGTGTGTAACTTTTGTGAAGAGTTTGGATGATTAGAAATAAATTTATTGGTAAAAAGTGATTATTCCTTATTCCTTATTTCGGGAAGAAGCCATCCAAACGGAGCCATTAAGAATACCTTCAGCTCTACCGGATTAAAATTTTTAGAGCAAATTAATTATTTGATTATCTGATTTGAGAATTGCATATCTTATTCGGTTTCCTCCATACGTCTATAGGCTTCGTTTGGATAAGGTGTGGGAAGAAGAGAAGAAGGGAAAAAGTGAGAAGAAGTATTGAGAAATGTGTAACTTTGTGAATAGTTTGAATTGTTTATAATAAATTTATTCCCTTATTCCTCTTTCCTTCTTCCCAAATGGAATCCAAACGGAACCATAGAAAAATAATTTCCTTTATTAATATTCTCATACACGACGAGATGCATTGCCATTAATAGGGCTGTACAACGGGTGGGTTGACGATATTTTAGCAAAATTTGAACCCAACCCGACAATGCCGGGTTAGAAAATAAATTTAGTTAATCCACCCGTAACCCAACCCATCCCATCAATTTTTTTTCGTACGGGTTTTCACGGGTTAAGCGGGTTATACGGGTTTAGCGGATTAAAATTTCAATCAAATAAAAGTACACACAAAAATCATTTTTAGGCTATTACAATTTAGTTCGAGACAAATTAGAGACATATTCGAAACATCTTTCAATTTTCGAGACCTTGTGAGAGGCATATATGGCGTACATGGCCATGGAGGAGATCGAAACTTCGTGAGAGAAGATATCTTTGAATAAGGACATATGGAAATGTGAGGTGGAGATGAGTAAATAGTGATAAACGGGTGGGTTGAAATATACACGGGTTACTAGTGCAAAAATCGTAACCCAACTCAATGTAACGGGTTTGTCAAAATTAGAACCCGTACCCGACCTAACATTATGCTAACCCGGTAAAAAACGATTGGGGTCGGATGGGTTGAATGGATTGAGCGGGTTTACGGTTTTTTTGTACACCCCTAGCCATTAATAATATTAATACTACAAAAAACCTTTTACTCAATTAGCATACATCAACGTAACAAACTTAAAGGGGACATTTACTGTGAACTTCAAAATTGGAAACAAGAGTTCATCAGCGTGCCTCCAGGAATGCCGTTTCCCTTAGAAAAAAAGCAATGGTGTTGTTATTAAGGGTATAATTTATTATAACAAAGCGGATATCACAGAAATCACAGTATTGGCCCAGGTGCTGAATTTTATTTCTCGGATTCCTAGCACAGCGTAGATATTGAGAACTAGGTTTATCATTGCAGGTCAAGATGATCATCTGTATAGCAATAGATGTCCATGTAGCTAGCAAGAGGCGTCAACAGAAATAATGTCTGAATATTTAACGATAAAATGTACATCGACAATCATAAATATTTGTCCATTTAATAGCAATCATTGGTAAATGGTTATCGAAATTAAAACATCAAACTAAATATTTTCTTAAAATTTGTTCTAATTTAAGAATCGTTTGGCTCCGTTTGGATAGGTGTGGGAAGAAGAGAAGAAGTGGAAAGAAGTATTGGGAAGTGTGTAACTTTGTGAAGAGTTTGGATTGTTTATAATTTTTTTTCTTTTTCTTCCTTCTTCTTCTTCTTTCTTCCAACAATCCAAACACACCATAAATGAATTAGTTTTTTTTTCATATTGTGCCATATTCGACATTTAGGTTCTTCAATTATATATTAAAAAGATTATTAATTTTAATTAATTGATTTGATAATGTTTCTATCAATTGTTGCAATTGGCACATAAATTACTATCAATATAATTACAAAATGAAATTAACGACGCTACTCGTGAAGTAATGAGGGAGCTAGTTTGGAAACGAGTCCGAAGTAAAACGTTTCTACTGCTTTGCAAATTACCATAACATATCTCACATTTGACATTTGGGGGCAACCAGTTTACAAGTTTAATTAATAAAAATACTTTGGAAACGTTTCTATATGAAAATTATTATTATTACAATCTAAATATTACAATTTACAAGTTTATAGTTCCAGTAATTTATAGAATATATAAGAAAACAGAGAAGAGAGAATTTATCAATTAACTAAATATGCATTGGAGGTATTTTTATCAAATTTTAGTAACGTATCCGAAATTAAAAAAAAAAAATTGTCCAGAGCATTCGCTGAATTTGACACCAGACTGTCAGTCTGACACATAAGATCCAACTTCTGATTATATTTTACATGCGCGCTTCTTACGAGTCAGAATTCATTTACTCTTCCCGCATCCCAAAAATGGTACGTGCATCCCCATGCAAACCTTCCACTTTTCTTTAATTATGTTCCTAAATTAAGACTGTATATCAGTCTCCAGACCCTTCAAGCTCCAAATGCTATAATTCAAAATTTCAAACCAATTTCGCTCAAAACCAGTGTAATTATACTTCCAAAATGTCCACCCGCCTACTCTTTCTTCTATCTATCATCACCTTCATCTCCCCCACCATATCTACTACTTGTACCAGTAATGCTAATACCGGCTTTCGTGCCTCTCTATGACACATAAATGCCAATTGTGGGTTACCCAAAGATGAAATCATCTCACGTGCAGTACAAAGAAGTAGCAAGAGAGTTAAAACACTCTTTTCAACCTCAAAAATCTCCACCACTTCAACCAATCCTGTTGCGAGTACGAGAATTCTTGTCCAGCCAAGCGAAGGTGAGTACCTAATGGACTTAGCTATCGGCACGCCACCACGTCCCTACTCAGCCATGATCGATACAGGTAGCGACCTGATCTGGACCCAATGTACCCCTTGCGTTCTTTGCGTAGACCAACCAACTCCATACTTTGATCCATTAGCTTCGAAAACCTTCTTTCGTCATACTTGTTCAAGTAGCTTTTGACAAGCCCTTGATTACCCCCTTTGTTTCAGCAACATATGTGTGTACATGTATAGCTATAGTGATGGCGCTAACACAGCTGGTGTTCTCGCAAATGAGACCTTCACTTTTGGTATTAGTTCAAACAATGTGACTGTACCAAACATTGCATTTGGCTGTGGTAACCTCAATGAGGGATCCCTATTCAATGGATCCGGCATGGTCGGGTTAGGTCGTGGGCCCCTGTCTTTAGTCAACCAGTTGGGTCCAAGTAAATTTGCATATTGTCTCACATACTTCTTCTCACCTATTAGTAGTCCTCTATTGTTTGGCTCCATGGCAAACCTCAACAACACCAACGTCATTACTGGTCCCGTGCAATCAACTCCTTTTATCATTAACACTGCTCTACCGTCATTGTATTACGTTTCCCTAATTGGTATCACAGTTGGCACGGCCCTTTTACCAATTCCTGCATCTGCATTTGCATTGAACCTGGATGGCACGGGAGGTGTGATAATCGACTCGGGCACATCAATAAGTTATCTCCAAATGGATGCATATAACCTTGTGAAACAGGCTTTCCAAACTCAGGTTAATCTCTCTATGGTGAGTAATGACAACTTTGGTCTGGACATATGTTTTCCATGGCCTCCGCCTCCATTCGTGACAGTTAAGATACCAAGCATAACATTCCACTTTGACGGTGCAAATATGACCCTGCCGGAGTTAAATTATATGTTGTATGATGGAAGCACTGGATTGTACTGTGTCGGAATCGGGCCCTCGACAGATGGGTCGATAATTGGAAACTTCCAGCAGCAAGACATGTATGTGCTCTATGATTTGGAGAATGGCTTGCTATCCTTTGCCCCGGCTAGTTGTGACCAGATGTAGCTTTGATTTCAAAATGAAGTATTTAATTTTCATTTTTAGAATTTTAATAACTTTTTGGTTTCTCAGTTAATTCGCTCTTGATTTGTGAGACTATTGTATCAGCTTAAGTTTATTTAATGTATCATCAATAGGTTAATTTGAATCTAATAAACTAATGTTAGAGCGTACTTCCGTATTACATTTTCTTTTTTTTCCTTTAGAACTGAGGTTGCTGAAATCTGAATGGGGTTTTTCAGGGACTTGCAGCCAGGGCTGTACAAGGAAAAAGAAAATCCGTCAAACGTGTTTAACGCGTCTAACTTATCTAACCCGACTCATATTTTAACGGGTTCAAATATTAATTAGATTGGGTCTGATTTCAATTTTAATAATTCGGTTGTATTGAGTTGGGTCATAATTTTACTCTTGATAACTTAACTTGTACCTGACCCGTTTAGTTAAATCATTTGAACTCACTATGATTTTTGGTGAATGAACAATAGAAGCTTTGGATTGTTTAGTCATGAAAGCATACTTTTTTTTTTTAGTCATGAACAGATGAAGTACAGTAGCCATAGATTTCTAAATATAAATAAGAAATTGACAATAATTTATTTTTTTCTTTATGTAACATAGGCTTATAAATATTTCCTTTAATTAATGTTATCAATTTTTTTTATATACCATATAAATCATAACCTGTTTTATTCGAAGATCCTTAAAAAATCCATAGATAAAAATATTTATGGGTTAGATTGAATTACAAGTAGATCAACTAAAGAAAATTTTTAACCTGATATAATTGAATTGAATTGATAAAACAATTACGAACCAATCCTTTGTAAAGCCCTACTTGCAGCACTAAATGCACACCATAGAGAAACTTATTAGTTATTAAACCCGTATGCTAGAGTCGTTTTTTAAAATTTAAAATTCAAACAGTCGATCCAAACCGTTCAAGTTATTCTCCATGTAGAAATATCCTTCAAGACTAAATTTTACATTTTTCGAATCTTTTTGCTATATATTATGCTATTTTCAAATTGAATGGTCAGAAATACTCCTTTACAACTCCTTTATAGTGTTTTTTTTAAAATAACATAATATATAATAAAAAAATTCGAAAAAATATAAATTTTGATTTCCTAGGAGATTTCAATATGGAGAACAATCAGAAAGATTCGGATTGACTGTATGCATTTTAGATTTTGAGAAACGACTCCAGCACACGAACTATCTGTATGCTGAAGTATACTTTAGCCAATCTCTCTTTATCTCTCTCTCTCTCTCTCTATATATATATGTTTGCCTCTAAATTCTGCTGCACAAGACCCTAAACAATTCCCTATATTATCATTAAAATTCCAAAACCATATAATCTAAACCCCATCCACATGATCAATGACCCAACAAAAGCCCCGATAATTGGTCATACTGCATGAAAAGAAAACACAGAAATTCTAAAAAATGGACAGTAAATTAATTAATTATAAGGAATGCCATTATGCGCCTGCGATATCCTTATAATTAATTACAAAATCCTAAAAAATAGAAAATTTGTAGCAGTCAAGTTCTCCATATTTTTATGGAGAGCCATGCAAAATTTCATGCCAAATTGACCTATGGAAGGGCACCAAATAATTTTTCTAAAAATAAAGCAGCCTAATTTTCCTCAAAATCCAACCTAATGGACGGGTCCATTGCCCAAATAAATGGAGGTGAACTCTCATCAGGCCAAACACAAAATAAAAAGAATTTCGCATGGGCTCTTTCTTTTTTTTTAAAACTCATGGCAAAACCTGTCTTGGGCCAAAAGTCGAAGCCCATTCGAATTACTTCCGAGCCCAACTCAATATCATGACCATCTTTAATCCAACGGTTATAATAAATCCTCATTACATTATCCAAAATCAACGGACAGATCCTGATCTAAGATTAAAACATTTCATGAAATTTTCTGGAATTTTCTGATTGGTCTAAAGGAAGTGGGTCCCACAATTTAAAAGAGAAGAAAAAGAAGGGGATGGATGGAATAGTACTGTCTGACACGACTTCGTACATCGGCGTGAAGAGGAGCTCCGCCGCCGTTCTGCGCCGCTTCAACTCCGACTAGCCCCACCAATGGAAAGGCGATGCTCTCACGATCTCAGCAACACCAAATTTAACACTGGAATAGAAACAAGAAAGGTCAATTTGGGGTGGGCTCGGAAAAGCAATGTCAGGCGGATACTCGGAATTGCGCGAAATTAGCATGAAATTGGTAAAGCACATTACCTGGGAAGCTCCCTGGAGGGTCTGGGAGGAACTACAATGAGTTGTTAGGCCTCAATTTTACAAAGAGCGTGGAGTAGCACCATCAGTTGTGATGCCAGAAGTCGGAACAGATAGGGAATAGCGAAAGGGAGGGAAAAAGTAAACTGAATTGACCTTAATTACCACTCTCTGCACAGCTTAATGGAGATGCTTGGTCGAAACATATAAAGAGAGAGGAACAAAGCTGGGGGTTAGTGGAATTGGAGGTCTCCAGTGCGAGGAATGCCGTAACAGTAAAATTGGAAAGGAATACCCATCCCTTTTTCTTTACTTCTGACCCCTACAAGGCTGAGGCTACGTCTGAGGAGTGCTCGTAGGTTGGACAGAAGCATGATGGAATCAAGGCATGATGACCGTTAGATGATCTGATGAGTCAAAAAGGAGGTGGTATAGTACCCAGGCGTTGTACCTCCCCATGATGTCACTGAAAGGCATATTATTGATGGCAAGGATGTAATGCTAAATAGCATGCATCACATATCTTTGTTCAGCATGCAAATGATGTTCTAACCAATGATTTAATATCATCTTTATATCGGACGGCTGTGGAGCGTTTGGTTAGTAAGCATCAAACGCAAGAAGAATGAAACCGTGTTACTAAAAGGATGAGTGTACTGAAATGCGTTAGTGCTATAGCTACCCACTCGGTGACCCAATACCCAACGTATGAAAATGGAAGAGTAATTTGATGAACTAATGATCATTTGATTGTACTTAGAGGGGTAGCAATGCAAAAAAAAAAACACACTAAAAAGAGAGTACCCTAGGCACTCGAAATGAATAGCTTAAAAGCCAAGAGACAAATATACCCTTGTGAAACAATAGGCAACAAGAAACAACAGCAGGAGATGATACAATGTAGGCCACATAAGACCCATGATGATAAAGCAAATAGAGAGGATCAGATACTCCTGTGATGATCCAGAGGGGTACATGGATATTACTTCCCCAGATGATAACACTCGAGAACAATCACAACCATTCATCAAACGCTAATTAAATGAGAATGTGCCACATATACACCAAGGTATTTGGCTCCAAAATAAGCACAACTTCTTCTGCAAGCACACCAACCTGTAAGAAGAAGTGAATCACATACATGCTACCCCCCCCACATGCCAAGTGTCATGATGCTACTGGTGAGTAAAAAAGGAGTAGTAAAAGAAGAGGTGAAGAAGAAATACAAGACTAAGGCGGCAGCTCACTTTCACATCTGTCTCGCACTTTTTCGCGGCCCTCGGATCAACAGAGGAAAATCCGGTCTCGGATTGAGGGGCAAAAAAAGATGCGGATCAGATACCCCTCACGAGCCTCAAGAGGCCGATACCGATACCACCCCGAAGCGTGGTACCTGTACGGTCTTGAGTTCTCACGAGGGTTTATTATTTGAAGGGGTCCTTTCTTTCCAGTAGGCGCAAGCCCCTACTGTTAATTACCTCCGACATGGTCAGGAGCACCTCTAGATCGGGAAAACCAAAGGATTGTGTGTCGTGAGCTGTTAGGGAATTGTAGATATGCAATTAGCGGTCCTATCATGCATTTATATTTTTTGTTTTTTTTTTTATTAATATTACTACTATAATGCAATATTAATATATCATATTATTATATTTTTTTTTGTGGACTTTGGATTGCGGGGGACAGCAGTCTCTGGAGTTCTTAGCAGTCCCTGGAGTTCTTAGTTTATAGAGGTTTCGGTTGACTGCCGTCGCTGGACGCTTGTAGTCTTCTCGTTTTCCGAGTTCTCTCCATAATGTGTTGAATCAAGATTTAGGCTCTTATGATTTGCATTTTTGTTTTTATAAGGCATGGGCTTCCCAAAGCGGGTTTCTTAGACTTCTTGTTGATCTTTGTCGAGGTTATCTGAAAGTGACGTCTGATTCCTGATCAGATCGTTAAATTTGGTTGACACGGTGCTTGAGGTTGTTTTCTTTTTTTTTTTTTTGAAGTTGACATCAGGCCCCTGGGCTTGTGGATGTTAAAGACGCCGGACCCCTAGGTTTATGGGCGTTAAAATCTTATGCGCGCGGGTGCGACCCGAGTCGGTTGCCCCTTGACCTTTCCCGGGAAGCGGGGTGACACTCGTTCGATGGGCATAGAGCGTTAAGTGACATCTGGTACCTGACCAAGACGTTCAATAGACGGACTGGCTTCCGTTAAAAGTGACATTTGGCGATGTTCAAAGTGACGGTTCGGTTTGCTCCCGAAGCGTTGAAGTGACATTTGGCAATGTTCGGTTTCTTTTCCTTGGGGTGATACTCGGTTTCCAGCCAAGATATCAAATAAACGGTTCTCTTGTCACATGAAGCGTTGCGTTGATACGTGGTTTCCAGCCATGATATCAAGTAGACGATCCAGTTGCCATTTGAAGCGTTGAAGTGGTATCTAGTTTCATCCAAGGTATCAGAGGAACGATTCGACTGTCACTCGAACCGTTAAGACATCTGGTTGCCAATCAGACGTTAAGTGACGTTCCGATCTCCATCCGAATTACTGAGGTGATATCTGGTAGCCAGCCAGAATATCAAACAGATAATCCGATTGTTGTTCAGAGCGTTCAGGAGACATTTGGTTGCTATTCAGACATTGAGTAGACGGTTCAATCATCATTCGAGATACTGAGGTGATATCTGGTATCCAGCCAAGATAACCCACAGATTATTCGATTGTTGCTTGAGGTGTCGACAGTGCATCTGGTCGCAAGTCAAATATCTAGGAATCGATTCAGCTGCCACCTGAACCGAAGACGCTTGGTTGCCATCCAAGTGTTAAGTGCCAATTCGATTATCATCCGGAGTATTGAGGTGATACCTGGTATCCAGCCAAGGTACCAAACAATTGGTCCGATTGCTATTCGAATCGTTTAAAAATGACATCTGGGTGCCAGTCAGATGTTCCCTTCCGATTCGATCATAATTGAGACTCTGAAGTGATATCTGGTAGCCAGCCAGCTTATCGGACAGATGACTCGATTATTCTTCGAAGCGTTGAAGTGACGTCCATTCGCCAATCAGATAAGTAACAATTCGATCCTCACTCAGAGTATTGAGGTGATACCTGGTAGCCAGCCGAGATATCAAACAATAGTCTGACTGTTATTCGAAATGTTAAAAGGAATCTGATTGCTAGTCGGCCGTTCAATGGACAGTTCAGCTGCCACCTGAAGTGTCCGAATTTCATCTGGATGCCAGTCAGATGTTAAAGTGACATTTGTTCGCCAAACGGGTATTGAACAGACGGTTCGATCCTCTTCAGAATATTCTGATGATACTTGGTAGCCAGCCGAGATATCATGCAGATAGTCCAAGTGTTACTCGAAACCTCGCAAGGAACCCTGATTGCTATTCAAACGTTCAACGGATAGTTCAGCTGCCACCTGAAATATCCAAGGTTTCAACAGTTCGGCTCTCACCCGAAGCATTGCAACTATCCTTCGCCAGACCCTTGGGTTTGTGGGCGTCCAAAAATCTTATGCGCGCGGGTGCTACCTAAGTCAGCTGCCCCTTGGCTTCCCTAGGTGCGGGTGACAATTGGTTCTCGATCATAGGAGCGTTCCTCTGACGCTCAGTCTCTGACCAATCGTTCAATGTGACGTAATGCTTGACATCTAGGCAAGACGAGTCACTCAAATGACGCTAAGCGTTCAAGTAACGTCCGGCTGCCGACCGGTACGTCATGAACAGTTGGTTCTCGATCATGGGAGTGTTCCTCTAACACTCAGTCTCTGACCAGCTGTTGAAGCTTCGCTTGATTCCTGATCAAGCGTCAATGCGACATAATGCTTGGCATTTAGCCAAGGCAAGTCAATAGGGTGACACTCGGCAATCTCTGTGAGCGTTCAGGTAATGTCCGGCTTCCGACCGGAACATTGTAATTTCCCTCCAGCACCGAAAGAGGTAAGTTTTGTTGTGTGAGATCTGGTTGTTAATTTAAAAGATAGACTAAGTCGACATTACTGAGCTATTCGAGGCATAAGTAATGTGACCAAGGAACATGTTGAAGGTTTCTGAATGAGGATATTATTTGGGTAAGGATTATGGATCCATCTGATGTAGGGGTGTGATCTGGGATAAGGTCTTTAATATAATATGAGGGAGTCGTTTACAGCAACAGTGTTGGCCTCGATGTATCCTTGGCGGTTAGATTGCAAACACTCAAGTTAGGACCTCCTGCCTTCTCGAGAGAGCGGGTGCCTTAGATAACCGTAGACTCCTGAAATAAAATATGATCTCTCCCCAAGGTACGGGTATGATGATGTGGAATTTGTCCATGGTGACAATATTTGCATATCTTTGATAGGATCATAATGCCGTGTGCCTGTGTCAGCGGTGTTGGCATATGTTATCTCCGGCGGGTAGATTGCATACACTCAAGATTGGACCTCCTGCCTTTCTCGAGAGAGCGGGTGCCTTTGATAATCGTGGCTTTCATCGTCTCAGCAGGCTTGGGACAACATTGTGAGTTTTTCTCAGACTGCCAGGAGTTCTGCTCATATGTGGTTGGATCCATATTCTTCACCGATAATATCTTGCGGTGTAATGTGCCTTCTCTTTGGGATTTTATCAATTTGCTTGAATATTGTTTTGGTCTTCATCTGATTTGCATATTATTTCGGGTCTCTTGATAGAGTCCCGTGACATCGTGATAGATCTCACTACCCATCATCTTGAGGCTAGCGAGTCTCAATTTAATCAGATCATTGAGCTTGATACTTCACCAGTACTCTTGTTTGTTAGCAACAGTACTTAGTGTCTCCATTTTGATCCATACCCGTCGTGACGATGACCGTCTGGTGGTTTTGATCACTTGGGGTTGCGATAAGCTTTATCTCAAGTCATAGACGGAGCACTAGACTCGGTCGTGCTAGTATCCCGTTATGACTTTCTGGATTTTGTGATATTATCCATGCCTTCAGGGATTTGGTCATGAGCCTTTGAGCCTCTGCCGAAACGGCTTTTCTCCATAGTATCCAGGAGAGAATAATGGTAGGAATATATTTAGTAGGGTTTTTAATGGTGATGATTAGCCAAATAGATTCCTTTTATTTTTCTGAACTTCCCGGATTTTTCCTCATACTTTTCTGAACCTCCTGTGATTTTTCATGAATTTTTAAAGGTTGTTGGATTTTTAAATAAATATAAAGCTGAGGTGACAATTTGTGATTGGCCAGAGCTTAGAACATGGGTTTAAAATATTGTGTTCGGATTTTGGTTATGGTTTTGACATGACTGTATTCTCCATATTTTTCTGGTCCCGTAGAAATTTGGTTTGGATTTTTCGGAGTCACGGTTGAATTTCTACGAATTTTTAAAGTTTTCAGCAATAAAATGATGCCACATCAGCTAGGTTGACACGTGGCAGGCTCTGATTGGTCCAGATCGGCAGAGAGAAGGGGAGGCAGCAGTGACCTCAGTTGTCACTGCAGGACACATGGCGCCTTCTGGTTGGTTATGAAGGATCATTACACAATATTGACTCGCCACACGAAAAATGCCACAGAACATCACAGAATTTGGGACTGTTCGTTTAAAACTGTTCTGTTACTCCCATACGCCCGGTGTTTCGTGGAGACACAGATCCATTCGCGTGTGGGTCCTGTTGTCAGTGAATGTGGCTTTAGCCGTTATGTTTTGCGCCGTGTCCATATAAGACAGGGAAATGACCCTTTCTCTCTTCTTCTCTTTCGTCGACAGAACGACGGAGTTCCCCGCCATGGCCGTGTGGTTGGCTCGATTAGGTGACTATCTGACATCAATACAGGGCCGCAAGAGATCGTCAGACTCTCCTGACGTCGTAGGGCCCACCAATCGTGCTTATCTCCGTCTCCTACACTGTAATCATCTCCTCCCTAATTGGCTAGGGTTTGACGAGGCTTGACGGTGGTTCTGGACCTCTGGTGGTGTTTATGCCGAATTGGAACGCCTGAGAGCATCGTGGGGGATTTATAAAGCTTGGTGTATTCTCAATTTGGTTGTTGAGTCCCTCTGGCGTGATGCCTCACCTCAGTCAGGACCCGCCATGGCGATGGATTGATCAATACAGTTGACTGGCTATGGTGGGGGTCGAGTGAGGCATCTATAAGCTTGGTGATGAATATAGGAAGGTGCCTGAACAGTCAATTTGATGGTGGAGCATCTCTATCCAAAAGTTACTCCTTAGTTTTGATGTGGCCATGGTGATTGCACTGATGGTTGCCTCTCCCTTCATTGATGCACTTTTATGTTGATGCAGAGAGCCCAGAGATCAACATATAAGCATGTTGGCATCCCTTTGAGTGTGCGTGAGCCTTCAATTACATCGTGGGGATTATGGCAATGTGGGGACCCTCTTGTATTTTGGTCTGACCAAGGTGGTTGTAATGAGGCATCATTGTGTCGACTTGAAAAGGGAATGCATTGACTTGTTGCTGGGATACAACAAACCATTAACTCAACGCGAGAGAGTCTCTAGTGTATTGCTTCCTCTCGGCATGGTTGAAGTAGAGGCATCCTTGTATGCATTGGAAAGGAATAGAAATGTGTGAATCCCAACAGCTTGTGTTCATGAAACAGCAAGCTTATTAGGCTGACACAATTGACCTTCCTCCACACAGCCCCTTCTTAGCATGGCTTATGCTGATGTGATTGCCTCCTTCAATACATTGGCAAGGTGAGTTGTGCAATGTTCCATGGAGCTCCACAAAACCTGCTGTCCTTTTTTATTTATTTATTTTTATTTTTATTTTAACCTGCTGTCCATTTAATAACACCTGCTGTCTTCTCTCTTTTAGGAATAGACCTGCTGTCCATAATCCCTATCTTTGTTGTTCACATTAAGTTCTTCTTTTTTTTGCTTATGCTCATGATAGTACATTTAATACTAAATGATAGTGCACTTAATACATGTGTATTTGGTTAAACATGGCCTATTTTAATTCCATTATTTAAGTGCAAATATAACTCCTGGTCTACATGTATGCAAAATATAGATGCAGAATATAAAAGAGAACAAATTTTAATTATTCCCTACATTGATTTCCAAGTACTTGAGTTAACTAACGTATCTATGTACATATTTATATAAAACAGTTTCCTGTTTATTCCTTACATTGTTTACAGGGCTGTGCAAAACCAGAAAGAGAACAAGGAAAATAAAAGTTGCAAAGGGAAAAGGAATAACCTTCTTACTTCACCAAATATGGATTACAAAGAGGTAGAACAAACAGTTGCTTACAGCTGAAACTATGAAGCTAGTGCTCCTACTAACACACTTCTTTTGTTGTTTTTTTTTTTTTTTTTGTAGCTATCCTAACTTAAACAAATTGCTCTCTAAATGTCTTTACTGATGTGTATATGACTTGTGACTTGTGATTTCTGAGTGAGATAATTGCTTCTCTGATCTTGGATGTGAGGTGTGGGTGTATATCGTGTATGAGGGTTTGTTGTCTCTTCTCTGGATGTGTTCTCCCTCTGCATGGTACTGAGGTACCCCTTTTATAGGGGATTCAAGTGGGTGCTGTAGAGGGCGCCAATTATGTGCCTCTTGAGAGGATTTGACAGTTCTGCCCCTGGTGGGTATTTTGGTCATTGCCTTCTCCATTTGAATAGGTCCTCACTGTGTTCAAACCCCCAATCATCATTCATTTGTTTATTTAACTTCTGGCGCCAAAGTTACATCTCATTCATCCTCAGTCCCTTCCCCTTTTTTACTGTTTTCAGTAAATAACACAGCCGCTTGAACTTGCCATTTCTATTAAGCTTAGTAATCTCTTCCAAGGTAGCCCTTTAGTCTTCTTAATACGTCAAATTAAATTTGGAAATCACATGGCTGTTCTATCATCATTTAATCCTCCTCATCAATCTCATTAATGCTGTCAGTTTGATCTTTTTTTTTTTTTTATCAGGAGTATGTGGCTATTTTGAAATTTTCTCATGCATTGAGTTTCTTTAGTTTAGTGAACCCATTTTATTGTCATTTATCAACTCAATACTATCCCCTTTTTATTACATCAGTCATCCTTATTTTTCTGTTTTGCTTGGTTTTGCCTTCTCTTTCTTTTTTTATGTCATCTCATCGAAACTCCTATCTCAGTATTTTTTTTTGAAAACACTATTGCTTGAGGATCGTGCTATCATAGTTTTATCTCCCCAATATCATAATTTAACCAAACCAATAGCAATGTAAATGACTCTCTGGGTTTAATTAATGGCCAACTCGATTTTCCCTAGCCACATCAGTTTGAAATATATAATTATTGCAGTGTCATGACCCCACTGTCTTTCCAAGTCGATTAATTTGACACATTTCAGATCCAATGCCTTGGAGTGGATGACCATTGTCGCCTCAGAATTTTGCGAGTGAGAGTCCATGATTGCTTCCCAATGACTCAAATTGATGCTCCATATACTCATCCTTATCGCCATTCAACAGTGTCTCTATGTGTTCATGGTTCCGTTTTCTTCATCATTGCAAATTTGAATATGCCATGAGTCGATTCAGAGAGGAAATTGGATGGGCTTCTGACGAGATTCTCGCTGTCTGCTGTCAGTTTGCAATGAATGATAGGAGTAGGGAGCGGCGTAGAGTAGGGAGCGGTGTAGCTTGTTAGGCGCGAGTGTTTGTTTCGCGTGAGATGCGGAGGAGTTGTCGGAAGAGAGAGCACAGGGACGAGTGAGGGAGAAGAGAGGGTTGCTGGGCTTCCGTTTCTCTCTTTTTTTGTTTGGGCCGGATCCCTTTATTTTATTTGGGCCGTTCATTTTTTGTTCTGAATTTCGAATGGGCTGATCATGGCTTCATATATTCATTGCATAATTATATAATTTCCACACAATATATGCATGAAATTATGCAATCATCCATATTGTATATACCACGTCATCGTGTTAACAGACGTGAAAATATGACGCCATTTGCTTAATTTTGAACACGCATCCCCGACTAACCCGGGATAACTCCTTGATGATTTACTCGTGTATCAAATGTCTGGTTTGACCATTAAGTAGACCCATGACCCACTCATAGGTTGACCAGGAAATTATGATGATGTTTTAGGGGTCAACAAATGCCCCCCACCAGAGCGGGTCGGGAGAACCATGTTTGAGCGGCGCGCTCTGGTGCCTTTTTTCCTATTGCATGACTGTTGTTTCTCTTTTTTCTTTGTGACAGGTTCTTTCTGGATATTTATGGATCCGCCAGATGCTTCAAGGGACCCGCCGTGTGACCCATTGGATCGAAGAATCTCTCGTTATATCCACCGTCTTGACCCAAACAACCGTTACCAACATCTTCATGCCATTTGGAGAAATAGGATATTAGCGGGTGGAGATATTTATAGGGGCTTACTTATTCGCCACCGACCAACTCGGTTCTTATCCAGTCTACCAAACCCTTTACCAATGGTTGAACCTGATACATGGACTTTTACTCGCAACCTTTTTGTTCATGCCCCCTCTTTGGATGATGATCCTGCGAGAAGGGATTCCCTAGAAAATAGGCGGTGCATTTTTCTTAACCCTGTTGGGTCAGCTGAACCCTCTTCTATCCATTTATTGTGCACAGAAATGAATGCAGGAAGGGTTACTCCTTGGTCTCCTGAATATTTGTACGTGCGTGGTCACCTAATAAGGAGTGCAGGTCAAATTGAATGGACACGATTTATTCTGACCCATTTGCGACCTTTACTAACACGGGTTCATCTTTATGAGGCAGTGTTTTTGTGTCTTTTTGAGTATAATCCTCATCCAGCTTTATTTCGGGCTTTTGTCTCGAATTGGAACTACACCACCAACACCTTGTTTCTGTTTGATCGCGAAATGACCATCAACCTCTGGGAGCTTTCCCGTCTCGCTGGACTCCCCATCTCTGGATATCCTTATGAGGAGAGAGTTCCCCCGGATGCAGAATTATTTGGAAGAAACTCAAATGGCAACATGTGTTACCCTGATTCGCTTCGCCAAGTCTTTGATATATATTATGAACTCTCGAATGCACGCTTGAACAGGGGTCAGAGTGCTGATGTCCCCTTTTATGATTGGATTAGATTTTTCATGAACCGAGTTTCTGATGGTGATCCTCGTGCTTGGGGAACTTCTGCTCCGTTTGCCAACCCAAATGACCCATTCGGCACAGGTCACGGTTCCGGAAGTATCAGAGCCAAAGGAAAGGGTCCTGAGTTTTCGGATTTGAGTTCACGTATCTTGGATAAGGAAACTATTTTGACTGCATTTCTGGCCTGGTGGATTAGTTACTTTGTGGTGGTATGTCGTCCTGCTGATAAAATCCGTCCAGGTGTTTTTGTGGTTGCGAATGCTCTTGCTCGAGGGTTTCCAATTTCGTTGGCTATCCCGGCCTTAGCCAATATTTATAGATCATTAAGAGAGATTACCTCTGCAAGGGACCCTTCAAACAGTCATGTTGTTGTTCCACTTCATCTGATACATGGGTGGTTACACGCATATTGGAGAGACTACTATGGAGTGATTATGTCAGCTGAACTAAGGCAACAGCTTCCTTTCCTGAGTCACATCGCAGGGGCACCCATTTATCCTGGGGATCAAATTAAAATTCATCTTCATTTCTGGAGGTATCAACCACACCTCGGGCTCCGTGTTTTTAATGAAGGGTTACCCACTAATATTGACAGTAGTGCAGGGCAATCAGCCGTGGACATCAGAGATGAAAGGGGTCACCCTGTATTATCTTCTGAACAGCAAGATTTCTTTATCAGTATCAGGGAATGCCTTTTGCCTTGCAGAATCGGAAACAATGTTTCTATGGAACTCTATTGCCCCCAGCGTGCTGCATGGCAATTCGGTTTTGATCAAGATATTCCTTCTTCCACCATTCCTACTCGTCCACCGAGGGCTTCATTGACGTCATTTGCCAAGTATTGCTCCTTTGTTTGGCGCCTCGGGACTGGCATTAGGTTCACCATCCCTCATGCTTCTCGTGTAGGTGGCTTTACAGTCCGCCACAGGCGTTGGCTACGTGGTTTGATATCTGCTCACCATTCTTTATCAGAAAATCGTCTCAAGGAAGCAGTATATCCTCGAAGGCGCTCCTCTAGTCCTATTTCTGTGGGAAGACGGGATCCTCAGCCACATCGTCTCCCTCGCCCTACGCTTCAGTCAGAGTTTCTTCGTTTGCAGGATTGGCGAGGCATAGCAGGTAGCATTCAGCCTCTTCCTCGTTTTTTCCCTAGCAATGACCATCGAGTACCTCCTAAATCTGGTTCGCAAGTTCAAAAATCGGCGTCCCTTTCTCAGCCACTGCGTATTCGAGAACCCACTGAATCTGGTGTCCCAGTGAATACTTCTCTTTCAGGTATGAGTTCGATCTAGCTTTCCTTCTGTCCCTATTTTATATGTATGGCCATTGGTTAACCGCTTCTACTATTTTTTAGACTCAGAGAGTGATGACTCAGATGATTTTCCTCTTGTGAGATCTCCTCTCCCGAGGTTCTCTGATCCTGGTGCTGGTCCTTCTATTACTGGGCAAGGAACCAGTATTGGGCCTCCCTTACAGCTTTCAGGTATATATTTTTATCTTACATATGTTTTATAACATTTTGCTTAAGAATTTTCCTGACTTGCTATTTTCGGAAATAGGTCTCGTGCAGCCCAACATTCCTCCTTCTTCTGAAGCGCTTGTCTCCCACATTTCCCGTCTTTCCGGGACATTTTCCCCTTTCCAGGGATTATCTCCATACATTCCTCAAAGTAGCACCCCTGCAGGAGGGTCTCATCTGAGGCAATCAGAGCCTGCTTTAGTTGACATGCTTTCTGATAGCGGTGTTTCTTCAGTTGATGATATTGTTAATGTAATGACTTTCCCTGCTGGGCCATCATCAGTCGACCCATTTGCTATCGTCGAAGATGACGAAGAGTTGGTGGATTATTCTGCTAGCCCGGATTATGGAGTGGAGGAGGGTTCCATTGATGATCTTCCGGATGAAAATCTCATTGATCGTAAGTAGCCTTAATACTCCTCATATCCTTTCTGCTGAATTTTCAATATCGATAATGTTTTCCTTTTCTTGTTTCAGGTGCATTTGCAATGGTTGAGGCTAGTCCGTCTTTTGACGTTTCTCCTTTGATGATCCCCCCAGACTCTTCTCGTGAGTTCATCGCTATTTTTATCATATTTATGACATTTGTTCATTAGCCTGAACTCATCACTTTTCCTTCTTTTTTAGATGGTTTCTCTTTACTGGGACAGCTCCTTGAGGATTTAAATGTTGACAGAGTAGGGTCGGAAATTGGGCCAATAGACTCTAATTATGTTGGTGACTGTCCGACTCCTGATAGTGCTGGTATGTGTATTCTTTGACTCGTCTCTGTAATTTCCGAACTGGCTCACATCATCTTATCGGATTTGTTCTATGTATCAGCCTTCATCGTGGAGCCAAAAAATGATGGAACTGAGTCTCCTACGGGTTCCCCGACTAGTACCTTCACCTGGAATGTTCCTGGTTCACAGTACAGGGCTCCTACCCCTTGATGACTTTTCTTCACTCATGCATCTCTGCCACGTTTGTATCAAATGTAGTCATGCCATTGTATCACCTTGTGTAGCTATGCTTTGTTGTCATATGTAGGTTTGGTGAAATCGTATGGACATGTGTAGTGGTCGTCAGCATGTACGTTAAGATTTGTAATGGCGTGCCTTGTAATGTTGTAATATATATGTTCCATTATGCGCCTCGTGTTTTGCTGATTTCAATGTTTATCTCTCCATGAGCCGTGGGCCAACATATCATGTAATGTCTTTTTGTCTGGAGAACGTGGTGTTGTAGTGTGGTCACGCGTGCGCATTCACCATGGCTACGGTCCCCCCTTTTTCGTCTTTTCCCTTTTTGTCCTTTCCTCGTTTCTTTCTTTTTTTATAAGTGTTTCTTCTTCCCCTTTTTTTTATCCGACTCTTCTGTTTTATTTTTCGCCATCTCCTTATTATCATCAAATGGCTAGTGAAAGTGATGTGCGCTCCCCCTTTTCTGCTGACGAATTAAACAGCCATTCTGACCATACAACGGAGGAAATTGAGGAATTTGAAGAGGATGAGGCACCAGAAATCGTCCGTGCTCTTGGTAACGACTGGGGAAACCCATATGACCAAGAGATTCACGCTTATTGGAGGCCACTTCCATCCTATAATTGGGGTGTTAATTCCACTCCGACTGAACTCCCAGAATATGAGCGGCCATCTTGTTTTTATTTTTTCTGGCTCCCTGTGTTTGCGGCTTTTTGTATAACGGCCCTCCACTTGTATTTTTCGGGAGATAAAATTGATTGGAGTAGGTAACATGTACCCCTAAACTTTATGGATATAATGTCACAGCTGGAAATGGATTCGTTCATCTGGTTTTTCATGAAACTTTTATTTTGTTTTAGGGACAAAATACATAAAACCCTGTTCATTATTTTATACCGGTATAATGAACTCACCGGTGTTGGTTGACTTATGGCTCATTCCAACAATCGACCGTTTTAGAGGTAGAATTTAGGCTTGTGGATTTTTGTGGTGCTCAGGATATTTATTTGGTGGAGGAAACGTCTTATGTTGCTATAAGCAAGACGTACCTTATTTATTTTTTTTATTCAGGGACATAAGGCTCCAGTTGCTCCATGTACCTGTAAAATAAAAGAAATGGAAAAGAAAAGAAGGAAGATTTTTTTTTTAATACCCTCAGTGGTGATTATGAAATCACTAATCAAGTTCCCCACGTATGTCAGGGGTTGTAAACAAGCATTCATCATCGGGTATCTTTTGTTTAAGGGACAAAATACTAAACCCTCGTTCATCCTTTTTTGGAACCGGTAGGATGAACGTTTACCGGTGATGGTTAATTTTGGGCTCATACCAACAATACACCCTTTTTGTGGAATTTGGCTGTGGAAATTTTGTGGGGTTTAGGAAATATTTATTGTGGTGGAAGAGATGGCTCATGTTGCCCTCAGGCGAGACACCTCTTTTTCTTAGGGACATAAATCTTCAATATTCTCGCCACTTCAGAAGACTCAATATGTTGTTCCTCAAAGATGGCCCAAAGGTCCTCGACTGGAGCTTTCTCTTGACTGAAGCCCACAAAGTTTGGCCCAATAGACTATCTGATTTTTTTTGTCGGCCCATTTTACTTGATGATCAACTCCGTACTGAGTCATCATTTAGATTCCTTCCTTATTTAACATGCCCCTCACTTTGGATGCCCATGTAATACCTTTGTCTGCCACTGCGCTTGATCTATTATCCCATATCTATTCTGGGTCTGAAGTGTTTAATTTTCTTGCTTTGGAAGGTTGCTTTGCTCGTTATATCATCCTCACCTATATATAGCGGAGTTCTTATTTCAGCTTCTTCAACTTTCTCCTTGCTACCGACTCTCATGGCATCGATACCTATTCGCAAGCGCTATAGAGAGACAGAGTATGCTTTAGTGCCTTCCAATTGGTCATATGACCCACATAACCATTACCTCTTTCGAGATGAAGCAGCTTTTGACTGTTACCATATTACCATGGGTGCTAAAGAACGTTCTGTTGCTGGCTGTTTTTACTTCCACCCCTTTGGTAGATTAGAGAATGAACATATGCGCCTTCTCCGATCTTGGGTCAACTTCTGGGATCTGCGTAATTTGACGGGACACCAGTCTCCCTACCATCCTACAATTACTCGGTTGTTTTATGCCAACCTCCGGGTTTCATATGATCATTATGGCGTCCCTTTCGCCTCTTCTTTTCTTTTCGGCAGATATCTTTCCTTTGGGGTAAAAGACCTTGCTGAACTTCTACAGACCACAAGTACTTTAGACGGCCTCTCCGTCTATACTCATGCATCCTGGCCTCGTGATTTCGAAAGTCGTCGCGAATATCGGCGTTGGTTTAAGCTTGCCCCCGATGCCGTCAGAGGAGCGCTATCTACTACATCTCTTCCTGCCATGCACAGGTTCTATGTCTTTGCCATTTACTCATTTTTCTCTTTCCCTGCTCGTTCTGATGAGCTAATTAAATTTTTTTTATAGGTTCTTGTGCATGATGATCAATCACATCCTTTTTCCTCGGGAAGGAATGTCTGATCTAGTGAGTTCGGAGAACCTGTTCTATCTGCGTCACCTTATCGCGAAAGACAAGAAGGTTAATGTCGCATATTTGATCATTCGGCATATGCATCAATCAGTCAGGACTGCGCGCAACCCGTTACCCTATGGACATCTGGTTGAGGAACTGATGCACAAAGCTGGCATTGCTACCCCCGACACCCTGTGGGGAAACAAAATAACAGAGAGGGATATCAAATGCCCTCGAAATCTTCTCGGTGAATTACCATCTATAGGTTGGGTTGAGACTCCTGGTGGGACTCTCGTTCCTGATCCCAACCAAGCAGTAAATGGTTATATCATGGAACCTGGGGCTGCTTGTAATCAATACAGGCCATTAAAGGAGAGTTCTCCGCCTTCGGATGGAGGATCATCTATAGAGGGCCCCCGGACTTCTACCACTTTCCTTGACCAGAAATTCGAAGAAATTCACAGTCATTTGGGTTCCATCGAGGCGAAGCTTGAAACTATTACTACCTCCCTGAATGAGCTCAAGGCGGACACCATAATTAATCTTTAAACTTAAGAAGATTTGTGTTTCCCTCGTACCGTCTTCCGGTGTTTTTTTTTTTTTTTTTTTTTAGAGCATGTAGTTATGTTTCAATTCCTTTGCTCTTGTATTGTTGACCTATTGCTTCCCATGTCTTCCAAGCTTTTTTTTTTTTTTTTTTTTTTTTTTTTTTTTTTTTTAGTACCTTCGTTTCATATAACTTCTCATGGTATTTACAACTGGTTTATGTTCTCTCGGACCATTTGGCTTTCATCCCCTTTGGTATTTACAGCACTGGTCTTCTACTATTAATTATGAGGTGCCGGGTCTTGTATTAAGCATGCTGGGAGGTATAACCCTCCCTGTCTAATCATTTTCTCCGCCCAATCTTTGAATGTAAAACAATCTTCGATTGAATGCCCAAGGAACCTGTGAAACAGGCAAAAATCGGGTTCATCATATCGATATTGTTCTTCCGGGTACTTGCACTTAGGCAGGAGAAGTCCAATTCGCAGAGCCAGGCCAAACACCTCGGAAGTTCTATCCTTCCGAAAAGAATAGAACTTCTTCTTCCGTTGGGCAAGTGACATATGTTCATCGGAGGGATGTTTTAACATCGGGGTGATAGTTTTCAACGATGTCGGGGTTTTTTCTATGCTTTTCTGCTTTTTCTTCCTCTCTTTCTTCAAAACCTCCCCACCAGTCTCTTCAGGGGATTGTATTTCTTTTGTGTCACGTAACAAGCCATCTGAGCTTGGATGAGAATCATTTTGCCTTCCGATGTTGCTTGATGAGGGGTGATCTCCATATGACTTAGGCTTCGGCAGATCTACTATAGGTATTATGCCATATCGAGCTACGGAGTCGAGGCCAAAAGGATCTTCAGAATGTTTATTCTCGACTGGTAATAGCCAATTGGGTGAGGGTCCCAGAATGCCTGCCGCATTGTTGTATGGGAAACATGTTTCTCGTGCTTCCTCTTCTTTAGGCGGTTTATATTCCCAATTCTCATGTTGTCCAAAATATGCCCCCACGTTCGTCCCATACACCGGTTTTCCACTTGGATCTGTTAATGTTGCGGCGCTGTCATTATCTCCTCTTTGCAAATCTTCTATCATCATAGCCAATTTGTTTTTTTCTTGCCACAGGCCAGATATTTCTTGACGTATTGTGGTATTTTCCAACCAAAGAGAGGTGATCCCTTGGCAGAAACTCTCACACATGTGGCGGAGTCCAGCGATTTCCTGGCGTAACTCAATATTTTCTCTCTGCATTATCATCATTTTGCACTCATGTTCTTGCATTTGCTTGATGCTAGTCTCAAGGACAAATCGTTCCCCACGACTGATCTGTTTTTCTTTATCCTTGCTCCATTCCTCGAGTGACGCCTCGGGGCCTTCGTCAGTATTTAGCTGAGTTTGGAATAAAATTTCGTACATTTCTTCTTCATCATTACATTGTATTCCCTTTCCGCGCTCGTCTTCTCCAATGATATTATCTCTTGTTTCAATGCCCCCATGCGGGATTTCATCCATTTCTTCTTCCTCACCATATTTGTAAACTTTTCGATCATCCTCTTCTGCCCCAATGGCATATACCGTGTAAGAATGCGTACTGGAGTCTGTGTCATCATACTCTTGAGATTCAGGATCTCTATCCTCGTTCTCCGATAACGATGCATCTCCCACGTAGGTAGTGTAGATGTATTTGTTAGATTCTGGGTTATGTGGTGCGCAGTGATGCTCCATATTATTGCAGGGCCGTGCCTTGTGAGGTTGCATTTTTTCTTTGATCCAGGACTTGATTTTGTGGTGCGAGTTTTTACGTTGTACACCACAACGTGCGTATCTTGATTTGTCCGATCGTACTGTAGACGGCGACCTGAGTTGCTTATCTATGGTTGATCGGGACATTCTTGGTGATTTTCCTTTTTCAGTATACTGTGCTCTGAGCTGTGTCGAATTTTTAGACTTGTGGCCTTTACACACCCTGCAACTATCAGGATTCGAGCTGCCTCTATTATTTTTTGCGCATGTCCCGTAAGAGGATGCCCCCGGGATGTCTGAGGTTTTGGTGGTGGCTTTTGATATCCTTTTTAATGTGGACCTCTGATGGACCATCATATCGTTTAATCCCTCCAAGGTGGCATGCATCTCACCGATTTGCTGGTTTTGGGTGGCCATTTCTTGTCGGAGCATTTTTACTTGTTTCTTTAATCGAGCCACATTATTCGTTTCACAGCTTGATGATTTCTTCTTTTCTTTCTTTTTCCCCTTCTTTAAAAGATTTAAAAGGGAAGCCCTTCGCTTTTCAGAGGCCCCTTTCTGTTTCTGCTTGCGCTCGGATGTCTCATGTGTATCTGTATTTTCTTGAGTTGAATTCTCATTTGAAATTTCATCTTTCCATGACTCATACGTGTCCCTTGTTATCTCATGAGGACAATCCGAAAGAGGTGGGGTCCCATTCACCCCTATCTCCTGACACCAACATAGAAGTGAAGTCTGGCCTATTTCATAATCTGAAGCTCTGGGTTCCCTAATTGAAGGGCTTTCGTAATTTTCATCATACTCCGGCCAGATCATTTCTGAGGCATAGATTCGTGTCCCATCTTCTTCTTCTTCTTCAGATTCAGAATCGCTTACATGGATCACATAACATGACTCATTATCTTTTCGATATATCGGTTGCCTACCATGTATGACCCTTGTGTTATTATGTCCTCCGGGATATTCCTCAGGAACAGGATTGGATGACTCTCCCTCTGGTCGCTTTTTCTTCCGGTATCGTGGCACCTTCCCTTGCTTATCAAAATGTTCTTCCATTATTTTGTGATGAAACGCGTCGTAAGCATCGGTGGACACCTCCCGATAAGCCCACTTGACATTTGTAGAGCTATCATCATCATTGCCTTGGACAGGGTCTAATCTGTAATCATCTTCTATTAACCCTAACCCAGAGTTTGCCCCTGGCTGCGATCCGGAATTTGCCCCCGTGAGCATGAAATATTTTGCGTCTGGTAGTCCCATTTCGTAAATAGAAAAAGGGTGTTCATCTCCTTTTATTTCTCCATAAGTCCCACCTATAGGATATCTTACACATTGATATAAGGTAGAGGGAACCAATTGATGTGCATGTAACCAGGGACGTCCCAACAACACTTTGTAAGACGCGCTGACGTCTATAACACAAAGTTTTGCTTGAGTTATGAGTTCCCCGAAACGGAATTTCAGAGTGATCATTCCCAATGCCCTTTGATATTTTGAATCATATCCGTATATCCTTGGTTGATGTCGTGTCAAATCATTTTCATTCAGCGAGAGGTACTTCATTGATTCCAATGGAAGAATATTAACCGCTGATCCTGAATCCACCAATATCCGGTTAATCTTAATCCCATTTACCACTCCTGTGATGTACAATGGTTTATTATGATACGGGACTTCATCCCAGATGTGGCTTTCTGTGGAAGTAACCAATGAGGGATCATTGTTGTTTTGATCTTCTTTTCCTATATACGACGGGGTTTCCCTGGAAATGTGTCCGGGTTTCTCGTGTATTTTATTATCATGTGCATCGTCGGCTACGGAACCCTTTGCGCAGTTAATTGTGGTGCCCTGTGGCTTCTTCCTCACTCTTGCAGGACGACTTTCACGCTTCTTTCCTTGTTGTGCAATCTGTTTTCCTTTGTTATTCTTTTTCACCGTATCAGGGTCATTGCTGTTTGTTTCATCTAACTCTTCTTGACTCGGGTTTTGAATTTGGGTACACGTCTGCCCTTCCTCTAAAGGTGTCAGAGTAAGGGTACAAGCCGCCTTCTTATTCTTCTTCTTGTCCTTAATCATTTGACACGCCTTCCTTACAATCTCAGCTGCTGAAATTTTCTTGGTCGGAGTAGTTACCGCATCATTGTAAGAGGGTATGTTCCACATCTCGGGGGACACCTCTTCCATGATAAAAGTGCTAGGTATCGGCATGTTTGCTTGAACTGCCAGCTCTTCTGGGAGTGCTGGCAGGCTTTTATCGCGAGGGAGAACCGCCCATTCGTCATGTGTCTCGTTGAAGTGTTCTCCTGTTCCCATGATAATAGTGGTGAGTGCGTTGACATACCCCATGTTTTCAACATCATCCATGGTGGCAGGTATGCCGGGCATCATTTGCACCATTGGGAAGGTGACAGGAACAGTCCCAACCATGAATGTGCCTGGAATGAATCCTGAGCTCGAGTTGTTGTTCATATTCGCCATTTCCTGTAAAAAGTAACAACTTAAAATTATTGTCAGTGACATGTTAAATCAGCAATTCCCTAATTCATATACTATATCCTTTGATTTTCCCTGATGAGAGGAGAAAGAGGTCCCACCGGGCGTGCCAGAACCTGTCTCGCACTTTTTCGCGGCCCTCGGATCAACAGAGGAAAATCCGGTCTCGGATTGAGGGGCAAAAAAAGATGCGGATCAGATACCCCTCACGAGCCTCAAGAGGCCGATACCGATACCACCCCGAAGCGTGGTACCTGTACGGTCTTGAGTTCTCACGAGGGTTTATTATTTGAAGGGGTCCTTTCTTTCCAGTAGGCGCAAGCCCCTACTGTTAATTACCTCCGACATGGTCAGAAGCACCTCTAGATCGGGAAAACCAAAGGATTGTGTGTCGTGAGCTGTTAGGGAATTGTAAATATGCAATTAGCGGTCCTATCATGCATTTATATTTTTTGTTTTTTTTTGTTTTTTTTTTATTAATATTACTACTATAATGCAATATTAATATATCATATTATTATATTTTTTTTGTGGACTTTGGATTGCGGGGGACAGCAGTCTCTGGAGTTCTTAGCAGTCCCTGGAGTTCTTAGTTTATAGAGGTTTCGGTTGACTGCCGTCGCTGGACGCTTGTAGTCTTCTCGTTTTTCGAGTTCTCTCCATAATGTGTTGAATCAAGATTTAGGCTCTTATGATTTGCATTTTTGTTTTTATAAGGCATGGGCTTCCCAAAGCGGGTTTCTTAGACTTCTTGTTGATCTTTGTCGAGGTTATCTGAAAGTGACGTCTGATTCCTGATCAGATCGTTAAATTTGGTTGACACGGTGCTTGAGGTTGTTTTCTTTTTTTTTTTTTTGAAGTTGACATCAGGCCCCTGGGCTTGTGGATGTTAAAGACGCCGGACCCCTAGGTTTATGGGCGTTAAAATCTTATGCGCGCGGGTGCGACCCGAGTCGGTTGCCCCTTGACCTTTCCCGGGAAGCGGGGTGACACTCGTTCGATGGGCATAGAGCGTTAAGTGACATCTGGTACCTGACCAAGACGTTCAATAGACGGACTGGCTTCCGTTAAAAGTGACATTTGGCGATGTTCAAAGTGACGGTTCGGTTTGCTCCCGAAGCGTTGAAGTGACATTTGGCAATGTTCGGTTTCTTTTCCTTGGGGTGATACTCGGTTTCCAGCCAAGATATCAAATAAACGGTTCTCTTGTCACTTGAAGCGTTGCGTTGATACGTGGTTTCCAGCCATGATATCAAGTAGACGATCCAGTTGCCATTTGAAGCGTTGAAGTGGTATCTAGTTTCATCCAAGGTATCAGAGGAACGATTCGACTGTCACTCGAACCGTTAAGACATCTGGTTGCCAATCAGACGTTAAGTGACGTTCCGATCTCCATCCGAATTACTGAGGTGATATCTGGTAGCCAGCCAGAATATCAAACAGATAATCCGATTGTTGTTCAGAGCGTTCAGGAGACATTTGGTTGCTATTCAGACATTGAGTAGACGGTTCAATCATCATTCGAGATACTGAGGTGATATCTGGTATCCAGCCAAGATAACCCACAGATTATCCGATTGTTGCTTGAGGTGTCGACAGTGCATCTGGTCGCAAGTCAAATATCTAGGAATCGATTCAGCTGCCACCTGAACCGAAGACGCTTGGTTGCCATCCAAGTGTTAAGTGCCAATTCGATTATCATCCGGAGTATTGAGGTGATACCTGGTATCCAGCCAAGGTACCAAACAATTGGTCCGATTGCTATTCGAATCGTTTAAAAATGACATCTGGGTGCCAGTCAGATGTTCCCTTCCGATTCGATCATAATTGAGACTCTGAAGTGATATCTGGTAGCCAGCCAGCTTATCGGACAGATGACTCGATTATTCTTCGAAGCGTTGAAGTGACGTCCATTCGCCAATCAGATAAGTAACAATTCGATCCTCACTCAGAGTATTGAGGTGATACCTGGTAGCCAGCCGAGATATCAAACAATAGTCTGACTGTTATTCGAAATGTTAAAAGGAATCTGATTGCTAGTCGGCCGTTCAATGGACAGTTCAGCTGCCACCTGAAGTGTCCGAATTTCATCTGGATGCCAGTCAGATGTTAAAGTGACATTTGTTCGCCAAACGGGTATTGAACAGACGGTTCGATCCTCTTCAGAATATTCTGATGATACTTGGTAGCCAGCCGAGATATCATGCAGATAGTCCAAGTGTTACTCGAAACCTCGCAAGGAACCCTGATTGCTATTCAAACGTTCAACGGATAGTTCAGCTGCCACCTGAAATATCCAAGGTTTCAACAGTTCGGCTCTCACCCGAAGCATTGCAACTATCCTTCGCCAGACCCTTGGGTTTGTGGGCGTCCAAAAATCTTATGCGCGCGGGTGCTACCTAAGTCAGCTGCCCCTTGGCTTCCCTAGGTGCGGGTGACAATTGGTTCTCGATCATAGGAGCGTTCCTCTGACGCTCAGTCTCTGACCAATCGTTCAATGTGACGTAATGCTTGACATCTAGGCAAGACGAGTCACTCAAATGACGCTAAGCGTTCAAGTAACGTCCGGCTGCCGACCGGTACGTCATGAACAGTTGGTTCTCGATCATGGGAGTGTTCCTCTAACACTCAGTCTCTGACCAGCTGTTGAAGCTTCGCTTGATTCCTGATCAAGCGTCAATGCGACATAATGCTTGGCATTTAGCCAAGGCAAGTCAATAGGGTGACACTCGGCAATCTCTGTGAGCGTTCAGGTAATGTCCGGCTTCCGACCGGAACATTGTAATTTCCCTCCAGCACCGAAAGAGGTAAGTTTTGTTGTGTGAGATCTGGTTGTTAATTTAAAAGATAGACTAAGTCGACATTACTGAGCTATTCGAGGCATAAGTAATGTGACCAAGGAACATGTTGAAGGTTTCTGAATGAGGATATTATTTGGGTAAGGATTATGGATCCATCTGATGTAGGGGTGTGATCTGGGATAAGGTCTTTAATATAATATGAGGGAGTCGTTTACAGCAACAGTGTTGGCCTCGATGTATCCTTGGCGGTTAGATTGCAAACACTCAAGTTAGGACCTCCTGCCTTCTCGAGAGAGCGGGTGCCTTAGATAACCGTAGACTCCTGAAATAAAATATGATCTCTCCCCAAGGTACGGGTATGATGATGTGGAATTTGTCCATGGTGACAATATTTGCATATCTTTGATAGGATCATAATGCCGTGTGCCTGTGTCAGCGGTGTTGGCATATGTTATCTCCGGCGGGTAGATTGCATACACTCAAGATTGGACCTCCTGCCTTTCTCGAGAGAGCGGGTGCCTTTGATAATCGTGGCTTTCATCGTCTCAGCAGGCTTGGGACAACATTGTGAGTTTTTCTCAGACTGCCAGGAGTTCTGCTCATATGTGGTTGGATCCATATTCTTCACCGATAATATCTTGCGGTGTAATGTGCCTTCTCTTTGGGATTTTATCAATTTGCTTGAATATTGTTTTGGTCTTCATCTGATTTGCATATTATTTCGGGTCTCTTGATAGAGTCCCGTGACATCGTGATAGATCTCACTACCCATCATCTTGAGGCTAGCGAGTCTCAATTTAATCAGATCATTGAGCTTGATACTTCACCAGTACTCTTGTTTGTTAGCAACAGTACTTAGTGTCTCCATTTTGATCCATACCCGTCGTGACGATGACCGTCTGGTGGTTTTGATCACTTGGGGTTGCGATAAGCTTTATCTCAAGTCATAGACGGAGCACTAGACTCGGTCGTGCTAGTATCCCGTTATGACTTTCTGGATTTTGTGATATTATCCATGCCTTCAGGGATTTGGTCATGAGCCTTTGAGCCTCTGCCGAAACGGCTTTTCTCCATAGTATCCAGGAGAGAATAATGGTAGGAATATATTTAGTAGGGTTTTTAATGGTGATGATTAGCCAAATAGATTCCTTTTATTTTTCTGAACTTCCCGGATTTTTCCTCATACTTTTCTGAACCTCCTGTGATTTTTCATGAATTTTTAAAGGTTGTTGGATTTTTAAATAAATATAAAGCTGAGGTGACAATTTGTGATTGGCCAGAGCTTAGAACATGGGTTTAAAATATTGTGTTCGGATTTTGGTTATGGTTTTGACATGACTGTATTCTCCATATTTTTCTGGTCCCGTAGAAATTTGGTTTGGATTTTTCGGAGTCACGGTTGAATTTCTACGAATTTTTAAAGTTTTCAGCAATAAAATGATGCCACATCAGCTAGGTTGACACGTGGCAGGCTCTGATTGGTCCAGATCGGCAGAGAGAAGGGGAGGCAGCAGTGACCTCAGTTGTCACTGCAGGACACATGGCGCCTTCTGGTTGGTTATGAAGGATCATTACACAATATTGACTCGCCACACGAAAAATGCCACAGAACATCACAGAATTTGGGACTGTTCGTTTAAAACTGTTCTGTTACTCCCATACGCCCGGTGTTTCGTGGAGACACAGATCCATTCGCGTGTGGGTCCTGTTGTCAGTGAATGTGGCTTTAGCCGTTATGTTTTGCGCCGTGTCCATATAAGACAGGGAAATGACCCTTTCTCTCTTCTTCTCTTTCGTCGACAGAACGACGGAGTTCCCCGCCATGGCCGTGTGGTTGGCTCGATTAGGTGACTATCTGACATCAATACAGGGCCGCAAGAGATCGTCAGACTCTCCTGACGTCGTAGGGCCCACCAATCGTGCTTATCTCCGTCTCCTACACTTTAATCATCTCCTCCCTAATTGGCTAGGGTTTGACGAGGCTTGACGGTGGTTCTGGACCTCTGGTGGTGTTTATGCCGAATTGGAACGCCTGAGAGCATCGTGGGGGATTTATAAAGCTTGGTGTATTCTCAATTTGGTTGTTGAGTCCCTCTGGCGTGATGCCTCACCTCAGTCAGGACCCGCCATGGCGATGGATTGATCAATACAGTTGACTGGCTATGGTGGGGGTCGAGTGAGGCATCTATAAGCTTGGTGATGAATATAGGAAGGTGCCTGAACAGTCAATTTGATGGTGGAGCATCTCTATCCAAAAGTTACTCCTTAGTTTTGATGTGGCCATGGTGATTGCACTGATGGTTGCCTCTCCCTTCATTGATGCACTTTTATGTTGATGCAGAGAGCCCAGAGATCAACATATAAGCATGTTGGCATCCCTTTGAGTGTGCGTGAGCCTTCAATTACATCGTGGGGATTATGGCAATGTGGGGACCCTCTTGTATTTTGGTCTGACCAAGGTGGTTGTAATGAGGCATCATTGTGTCGACTTGAAAAGGGAATGCATTGACTTGTTGCTGGGATACAACAAACCATTAACTCAACGCGAGAGAGTCTCTAGTGTATTGCTTCCTCTCGGCATGGTTGAAGTAGAGGCATCCTTGTATGCATTGGAAAGGAATAGAAATGTGTGAATCCCAACAGCTTGTGTTCATGAAACAGCAAGCTTATTAGGCTGACACAATTGACCTTCCTCCACACAGCCCCTTCTTAGCATGGCTTATGCTGATGTGATTGCCTCCTTCAATACATTGGCAAGGTGAGTTGTGCAATGTTCCATGGAGCTCCACAAAACCTGCTGTCCTTTTTTATTTATTTTTTTTTATTTTTATTTTAACCTGCTGTCCATTTAATAACACCTGCTGTCTTCTCTCTTTTAGGAATAGACCTGCTGTCCATAATCCCTATCTTTGTTGTTCACATTAAGTTCTTCTTTTTTTTGCTTATGCTCATGATAGTACATTTAATACTAAATGATAGTGCACTTAATACATGTGTATTTGGTTAAACATGGCCTATTTTAATTCCATTATTTAAGTGCAAATATAACTCCTGGTCTACATGTATGCAAAATATAGATGCAGAATATAAAAGAGAACAAATTTTAATTATTCCCTACATTGATTTCCAAGTACTTGAGTTAACTAACGTATCTATGTACATATTTATATAAAACAGTTTCCTGTTTATTCCTTACATTGTTTACAGGGCTGTGCAAAACCAGAAAGAGAACAAGGAAAATAAAAGTTGCAAAGGGAAAAGGAATAACCTTCTTACTTCACCAAATATGGATTACAAAGAGGTAGAACAAACAGTTGCTTACAGCTGAAACTATGAAGCTAGTGCTCCTACTAACACACTTCTTTTGTTGTTTTTTTTTTTTTTTTTTGTAGCTATCCTAACTTAAACAAATTGCTCTCTAAATGTCTTTACTGATGTGTATATGACTTGTGACTTGTGATTTCTGAGTGAGATAATTGCTTCTCTGATCTTGGATGTGAGGTGTGGGTGTATATCGTGTATGAGGGTTTGTTGTCTCTTCTCTGGATGTGTTCTCCCTCTGCATGGTACTGAGGTACCCCTTTTATAGGGGATTCAAGTGGGTGCTGTAGAGGGCGCCAATTATGTGCCTCTTGAGAGGATTTGACAGTTCTGCCCCTGGTGGGTATTTTGGTCATTGCCTTCTCCATTTGAATAGGTCCTCACTGTGTTCAAACCCCCAATCATCATTCATTTGTTTATTTAACTTCTGGCGCCAAAGTTACATCTCATTCATCCTCAGTCCCTTCCCCTTTTTTACTGTTTTCAGTAAATAACACAGCCGCTTGAACTTGCCATTTCTATTAAGCTTAGTAATCTCTTCCAAGGTAGCCCTTTAGTCTTCTTAATACGTCAAATTAAATTTGGAAATCACATGGCTGTTCTATCATCATTTAATCCTCCTCATCAATCTCATTAATGCTGTCAGTTTGATCTTTTTTTTTTTTTTATCAGGAGTATGTGGCTATTTTGAAATTTTCTCATGCATTGAGTTTCTTTAGTTTAGTGAACCCATTTTATTGTCATTTATCAACTCAATACTATCCCCTTTTTATTACATCAGTCATCCTTATTTTTCTGTTTTGCTTGGTTTTGCCTTCTCTTTCTTTTTTTATGTCATCTCATCGAAACTCCTATCTCAGTATTTTTTTTTGAAAACACTATTGCTTGAGGATCGTGCTATCATAGTTTTATCTCCCCAATATCATAATTTAACCAAACCAATAGCAATGTAAATGACTCTCTGGGTTTAATTAATGGCCAACTCGATTTTCCCTAGCCACATCAGTTTGAAATATATAATTATTGCAGTGTCATGACCCCACTGTCTTTCCAAGTCGATTAATTTGACACATTTCAGATCCAATGCCTTGGAGTGGATGACCATTGTCGCCTCAGAATTTTGCGAGTGAGAGTCCATGATTGCTTCCCAATGACTCAAATTGATGCTCCATATACTCATCCTTATCGCCATTCAACAGTGTCTCTATGTGTTCATGGTTCCGTTTTCTTCATCATTGCAAATTTGAATATGCCATGAGTCGATTCAGAGAGGAAATTGGATGGGCTTCTGACGAGATTCTCGCTGTCTGCTGTCAGTTTGCAATGAATGATAGGAGTAGGGAGCGGCGTAGAGTAGGGAGCGGTGTAGCTTGTTAGGCGCGAGTGTTTGTTTCGCGTGAGATGCGGAGGAGTTGTCGGAAGAGAGAGCACAGGGACGAGTGAGGGAGAAGAGAGGGTTGCTGGGCTTCCGTTTCTCTCTTTTTTTGTTTGGGCCGGATCCCTTTATTTTATTTGGGCCGTTCATTTTTTGTTCTGAATTTCGAATGGGCTGATCATGGCTTCATATATTCATTGCATAATTATATAATTTCCACACAATATATGCATGAAATTATGCAATCATCCATATTGTATATACCACGTCATCGTGTTAACAGACGTGAAAATATGACGCCATTTGCTTAATTTTGAACACGCATCCCCGACTAACCCGGGATAACTCCTTGATGATTTACTCGTGTATCAAATGTCTGGTTTGACCATTAAGTAGACCCATGACCCACTCATAGGTTGACCAGGAAATTATGATGATGTTTTAGGGGTCAACAACATCATGTCCCTTCATCAAAGATCAAAGCCAGCAAGGAATGCCGTGTGTCAAGAAGAGGAAGCCAAAACCCTAGAGGCCTTCCTCTATAAAAGAAGATGATCTCGATAGGAAAAGGGGCTGGAGAGAGGGATATTGTTAGAGAAAAAAGAGTTAGAGCTTAGAAAACTTAGCTATTCTCTGTGTCTGAGCCAAAGCTTAGTTACAAAAAAAATATTAGGAGAAGGTAATGAAAATACCGTTGTATCTGTCATGTTTTCTTTGAAATGAAAGATTAAAACCTCTTTTGATGTTCTTTCTCTTCTTAAGCAACTGAAATTCGAAATAAAAAAAAAGAGCTTACTTAGTTTGCTTGAAACTTCCTTACAACTGTTCTTCTGATGTTTCCCTTGCTGAATCCAGATTAAACACTTCAACCAATGACTTGATTTACCTTCTCTCTGTATAGTTATTCCCTTTTTTTATTATTCTTTTACACTCCATGGTAAAGGAGTTCTTCTACTCCCTGGTAAAGGAGTTCTCCAGCTACAAGGAAGCTACAATCAAGATGAAGTTACAAAATGGGCAGCATGGTGGTACCATTAAGGGTTTGGTTGTCAAGAACGCCGACCTGGTATCACTTTGTTGCCACGGTTTATGATGATCTTCAGTGGTTCTCCCAAATAAAATCTTAAGGCATGCTATGGTTTGATTGTCAAGAACGTCGACCATAGCATGATAAAAAAAATATTAATGACAAAAGACAACATAAATAAACAGCTAAGAAAATGATGAATCAAAAAGTGTGTACAAGTATATATGTCTTCTTTTCAAAAAAGGGGGTGTAGAAATTCTTGAAGTTGTTTTGCAAAAAAAGGTAAACATAAAGTAAGAGTGATTTCTTTTAAAATAAAAAAAATGCAGAAATGCTGTTAAAAAAGGGGGGGGGGGTGTCATGCTTAGGTTCTGCTAGGATTTAAGCAAAAGACTTGTCATATTTTCTCAAATAGTTTTTTTTTTTTTTCCTTCAAAGATTAAGGGTCTATCTGTCAAAACAAGATAGTAATGAGTTTCTTTCAGAGTGATTATGTATTTACTCATAGATGATAAAAGGTAAAAAAAAAAAAGAAAAAAACATTTCACAGAAAAGCAAGGGGTAGAAACAAACCTGAAGTTGTTCTTCTAAAAAAAAACTAACTAATAAATAAAATAAACTATATAAACAAAAGAACTTTAACTTGGCTTTTCTCAACTAAAAGCATGTTTTTAAATCAAAGGAATATGGGAGTGCTGTCAAAAAGAGACATATGGGTTTAGACTATGTCGAATTTCAAATAAAAAGTATGACAAAATGAGGTTATCAAAGTTAATTCAAAAACAAAAATGAAATAAAAACTGTAACCTCAAGGGCATGTTCCCAAAGTCACACAAAAAAAAACAATGAGATAGTATAAAAACAAAAAAAACACATGATAGTTAAGCACAATACCAAGTCAAACTTATTTCAAAGAAAAAAGAAAAGGAAGGAAAGTAGATCCTGGAAAGCTGCTTCTAAAGTTACATAAATAATGAAATATTGGAAGAGAAGAGGCAAACATAACTAAAACCCAATGGTTCAGTTCTCTCTAAAAAGGGGGTAAATAAAAAATTAATTAAAGCAAGTGGCCAGGGCATGAAATCTAAAGTGGACTCGGTTCTTGAAATAAAAAAACTTGGGTGATAATCTCAGAAGATAGAATTAGATCATGGAACTCAAATAGTAAAGTTGGTACATCATATTTGCTTGGATGTCTGAAGATTGGTAAGGAGATTAAGTCTCGAGCCTGTATATCTTGAACCAGAACCTGATTGACCATTATGATTGCTCGATAAGTTAATTGATTGCTCGCAGCACACCCAAAGCATTTGGCATACCCCAATTAAACTCAAAAATTAGTAAGTCGGAACTGTAAAAAACCCCACATCAAACTAAACTAATGCATGACCTCAAAATTGACAAAGTAGAGACTGTTACCTGTTCAATTGGAGTCATCGTGGAGACGTTCTGACAACAACCAGGCCGCCCGCCGTGGCTAAACGCCGATCACGACTTCCGATTTGCCATTTCACCTCTGTGACAACTAAGGAAAAGGGGGAAGCAGGATCTTCCATGACGATTGAGTCACATCAAATTGGAGGCATAAATCAAATGAGGAAAAACCTAAGAGGCCAATGCCTTTTTCCCTTGCGAAAATCGTGCACTCAAGCCCTGAGATCTCAGTGAGCCATTGAAGAGTTGACGAGTCAAACCCTCGTCGAAGGGGATGAAGCAGAAGAAAAAAAGGAGGGACGAGTTTGACGCATTTGACCAGTACGAATCTCGACATAAACGGACGAATAGATCTCAAGGCTAACGGACACATCTCAAAGGGCCAGATGAACCGGGAGCACCTCAAACCGGCTCGCAAATAGTGGGGCCCATGAATCGGATACGGATTGAACTCAAGCCCATGAGTCTAAGCGTGGACCATATGACTCGCCCGCCTCGGACCAGTCCCTTTCGCTGATCCCCTGTGGCGTATAGTATGCAGCGATCCCCTGACAAACGAGTAGCACACAGCAAAGTTCAGCCAATCAGAAAATTCTGCGAAGCAGGAAACTTCAAAAATACATTAAAAATAGCTAGATTATCAGAAAAATTCCCATAAAATACCAGAATGTCAAGAAAAATGTGAGGAATATTTTTATATATCATGTCATGTCAAAACACTAAAGCACAAAATATTTTAAAATTGAAAGGGGATGGTAATAATAGAAAATAATAAATTTACATGGTTGAATAAAAAATTAAGTCCCTCCATGAAATTGAACAAAAAAAAATCATTTTGAACATTCTGTGTTCTGGACAGCAGGTACATTTGAACATTCATGTTCTGAACAACAGGCACAATCAAACATCAAAATTCGCGAACAAAATTGAAATAACAAAAAGGCATTCAATAGAAATTTAGAAGCGCAAACTTAAAAGTCCAAACCCAAAAGTCCAACTGGAGGTTGAAAATCTAAAACTCAAAAGTTGCAACTCAAAAGTCCAATTCAAGGTCCATAATGCAAAAAATCAAAAGTTCAAGCCTTAGACCAAGTCCGAAAATGTCAAACTCAAAAGTTAAAATCCCAAAAGTGCTAGCTTAAAAGTGCAAGACTTAAAAGTTGAACTCAAAAGTCCAAAATCCTAAAGTGCAAATTAAAAAGTCCAAATCTGAAACTGACACAAAGTCAAAATGACACAAAGTCTAAACGACACAAAATCTAAAAGTGACACAAAGTCAAAATGGCACAAAGCCTAAAAGTGACTCAAAAGACACAAAGTCAAAAGTGACATAAAGTCTTAAAAGTCAAAAGTTCGTCCCTTCAAGACTGCATCGCGTTTCGCCTTGAAGGAGACACCCTCCTGATATTCAGATTGAGATAAAGGAAAAGTCAATTCTGAATGATCACTAAAGTTCCTATCAAGAGAAGGCATAGTGCATCTGTACTCGCGACTTGAACGAAAATCCCAAAAATCCCTAAGTTCCTCAAACGATTGAGAGCTGACCTAGAATACCCTATTTTCTAGCGTTGGACTCAAGTCTAACAGCCTGTTTCTACAAGTTCACAGCATGTTTGACCAGAAGAAGACTGAAATCTGATGCCCAGGTGACCAGAAGAAAAGTCAATCAGTGGCCATCACCCAAGTTCATGTCAAGAGAAGGCATAGCGCATCGGTACTCAAGACTTGAACGAAATCCCAAAACCTCTAAATCCCCGAACAATTGAGGATTGATCTAGGATACTAAATTTCCTAGTATCGAACTCAAAAAATCTCTGTAGCGGCACTAAGCCTGGCACAGCAAAGTAAAAGCAACCTAAATGTCTTAAAATGTGAAACTAAAGAATTAAACCACATCATTCATGTTTGCATGGCTCTGTTAAAATAGCTACTCTTCTGCATTGCTTTTCACCCTGAAACTCCCTATCAAGACACAATCCTTTTATTAAAATGGACTTCATCCACTTACGACATTTAAACTTTGATTATCCCGATCTAGAGGTGCTCTTGGCTCAGTTCGTAACTGAGTTCGGAGGTAATTAACAGTAGGGGCTTGCGCCTACTGGAAAAAAGGACCTACGACAAACAATCAACTCTCGAGGTACTTAGAACCGCATTAGTGCCCTTCGCTCGCTTGGAATGGGCAGTAACGACGGGTCTCAAGATGCTCGAGGGGTATCTGATCCGCATTTTCTTCGCCCCATGGAGGACTATCTGATCTTCCGTGGTTGGACTGAAAAAGTGCGAGACAGGTTCTGGCACGCCCAGTGGGACATTTTTCTCCTCTCATCAGGGCATAATCAAAGTTTAAGTGTACAGATGGAATTAAGTCCATGACATTCAAAGAAAAATACTAATGATTGACTCTGAGTTCTCTCCATTGCAGGAATCATGTTTACCTGGAGTCAAATCGTGAAGGGCGAGCGTCTTCGCCACGGGAAGGTAGCAGCAACCGGGACTCTCTATGTGCCCGTCCAAGCTGTTGTGCAAATCTCCCCTGTGATGCTTGCTGGTGAAGCATCGGTGGAAGTCTCTGGAAAGCCTGCCCTTAACACTAAAAAGGGTCGGGCGGCAAACACCCACATCAAGGGGGCGACAGCCCCAAAACTCAAGAAAGAGAAGAGGACTAGGATCTCGAGGGCTCAGGCTCTCCACCTGGTCCAACAACCCGATACCGTCACTGATCTGTCCCTCAGCAATACCTTCGCCCCCCTACATGTGCTCAAAAAGGGAGGCGAAGTAATGCGCCTCAGAGAGGACTGGGAGCTCCCTATGTATGCCCCCGTCTCTGAAACAGAGAAAGTGACCCACCCAAAACACCAGGCAGTGGAGGCCATTCATGCGGCCTTCAGAATTGTCAAAAGATCCCGCAAGTCCCGCAGGATTGTCACTGCAATCCCTGCCAACCCCAACAAGCCGTCCATCAAGGACAGGCTCAGGTTCCCGGCGCAGCAAAGGCTCCGCTTTCCCTATCGCGAGGACAACCGAGAAGGAGATGCGGACTATAGTGCGTCCGAAAAAGGGACTGTGGCCCACCCGCCTTCAGTCTTCGACCGGCTTACCTTTCCGTCACTCCAACCCAACGCCCGCTCAATGAAGGCCAAAGGAAAAGTGAAGAAGGTCTGGAAGCCCAAGCAACCGGAACCCATCCCCGCTCCCGAGCAAAACACAGGGGGCACCAAGCGATGGGTGCCAAAAGGAAAAGATACCTCTCTGACTAGCCAGGTGGTGAGTCAGATGATGAAAAATGAAACCAAAAAGAAATATGTGATGAGGAAGAGGCGGAATGCTGATTCTGTCTCGGTATATCATGTGTCAATTGACGACGATGAGGATGATGATGAGGAAACGGCGGAAGTCCGTATGGTTGGGACAGGTTCCCAGGAGCCGCCTCACTCTGAAAGTGTCCCCGTGGAAACGCGAGGGCAAAAAGGAAAAGTTTCAGCATCCAAACCTCCCAAACGGGTAGGGCGGCCTAGGAACCGCAGCCCAGTAGTGGAGGAAATTGTCCAACAGACCACTGATAACATCGCAAGCGATGAAGAAGATCCAAACCCGGACCATGGAAGTTCGTCCGAAGATGTTGATGAGGAGATTGAAATCCTCGAAGAAATATCTGATGAGATGGCCCAGCTTCGCAAGGAGCTGGAAGAGAAAACAAAGCAACTTGAGCAACTCCAAGCGGAGAATGCTCGAGTAACCGCGGCGTGCGCGGAAGTTCAGAAACACATAGCCAAAAAGGGGGCACGCCCAAGCTATGTTGTTTCAAACAACGACACACCCAAATCAACCGAAACACAAGGAATGGCTCCTAAACCAAAATCCAAAAACAAAAAGAAAACCAAGAAATCCCACTCTAAAATAGTGCGGGAAAAAGATAGCAGCTCCAGTGAAACCTCTGAAGAGGAGTTACTTGAAAGAAAAGAAACCAGTGTCATTGACCCTGAGGCCATGATGGAAAAAATGCAAAGGGCCATGGATCAGAAACTGCAGTCTCTGGGAATGGGGGGCACCCAACTACCCGTCAATTTCACAGGCCGACCTTACCCTGCAAAGTTTGACCAGCTGGATTATCCGAAGGGACATGTAGTACCAAAATTCAAAGTATTTGATGGGGTTGGAAACAAAATCACCCCAAGTCAACACCTGTCACACTTCATAACCTCCTGTGGAAACACTGCTCGAAGGGAGGAATGGCTACTAAGGCAATTTTCACAAAGTCTGTCTGGAGTAGCATTCGACTGGTATGCCTCTCTCGAGGCGGACAGTATCAAAAGCTGGAAAGAAATGGCGAATGCCTTTTGTGCGAGGTTTAGGACGACCCCGCATCGGGTCTCCGTCACCAACCTAGTTAACGCCAGACAAAAACAAGGCGAGTCTGTCTCCGACTATGTGTCAAGGTGGGAAACCATGTACACAGGATGTCAGTCTAACATAAGTGAATCCGAGGCGGTGCGCATGCTTCTGAACAGCATCCATGCACCAATGAAAGTATGGATGGTGGGTCACAATGTTACCACCTTTGAACACTTGGTAGCCATGGTTGCCCGATATGAAGAGGTAGAACCTGAAATGAACCAGCTGTACTATTCCGCTAAGGAAAAGGACAAAGAAAAGGGAAAGAAATTGGAAATCAAAACCACAAAGGCAGTCAAAGCCATTACTAACCAGGCTGAAGGCACTGGTAGTGCCCAATGGGGAAAGAATGGTGAAGCCAAAGACGGGAATTCACAGTCCAGGCCTCAAAGGCCAACACTCAGGGAGCTGAAAAGCAAGCCCTACTCATTCAAAAAGGAGAAAACTCTGAAGCTGTTCAAGCAAGCTATGGAAGTTCTCGAGGTTCGGCTGCCCCAGTGCAAAAGGCCCGAGGAAGAAGACAAAGTAAACCACCCTAACTACTGTGTGTATCACAGGGTGCTGGGTCACAGCATAGAGGATTGCTATGTCTTTAAGGATTGGCTTGAGCAAAGAATCCAAGAAGGAGCAATCTCTCTCCATGATGACGCTAGGCAGGAGCCGGCTCCCCATGCCATCTCAAACGGAGCCCCAAGTGCCAGCTCTCGTCGTGTCTCGGTCACTACTGACGGAAAACCGCCCACGACATGGAGCGTATATTTGAACAAAAACACCAGAAAGAAGTTGAGAGCCTTGCAGGCCGAACCTCAACTCAAATGGAAAAGCCCTATCATGCCAGTAGTCCCAAAGGGACTCAGACCAATGAAAATACAACCGAAACCGACGACCCGTAACACAACAATGGGTAACATGAGATCTAGACAGGCGTTCTGGAGGAAAGCCTCTCCCGAAACCGTCGAGGATCCCTACGTCCAAGAAAAACCAACACAAGCAACCCTTGCCGATTTCATCTCCCCCAAGGTCGCTGCTCAAATCAGCGGACAGGTATGGCAGGAGTTGAAAGGCGAAGGAAAAGAAAAGAAAGAAGAGGAGTTCTGGACAGCCGCGTGCCACCATGTCTCAGGTAATGAGGAAGAACATGAAGGACCCTCTGACCAACAGGAGCCGGCACAGGCAGACGCCAGATCTCCCGAAACCTCAACAACAAAGGAACAAAACCTCACTGAGTCGTCATCCAACTCAGTCCCAACCCAACATACCTGGTCGACGGTCACTGTTCAACCCATGACCCAATCAGGAAGGGAAAAGAAAGAGATCCTTGAAATAAAGAAATTGGATAAGGCCCTTATCCGCAAAGGAAAGAAGCCGGATCGAATGACCCTACCTTTCAAGATCAATGGTCAAGATCGCAAAGTGTTTGTAGACATTCATGATGAGTGTCTGGATTCAGAAGGTATCCCAAGCATAAAGAACCTAGGGTTTAACCTTGTCATACCAAAGAAGAAGGGAGAATCCGGGATTCCACCAGAAACCATTGCGATACTAGCAGAGCATGTGTCTGAACTGATGAAACAAACCATTGCTGTGACTAGTTTCGTAAGAAACCAAGTAAACAAAGAGGCTTCCACCTCCACCGATACCCAAAATGTCCAAAATGATCCTGATTTCACTAACGAGGAATATGAATGGTCTGATCCGGACCCTCCCAGCCAAGATGGAAGCTACGATTTTGGTAGCAACTTTGACAGTGATGAAGAAAGAGGAGGTGGTGACTCTGGTGGGATCTCCTGCAACGCCATTTCAACATCGGCAACAAATGCAGACCCGGAGGATAACTCGGGAGAAAAAGAAGAAAAACTCACTAAAGAAGAGGAAAAAGAAATGATTGCGCAGATAGAGGAGGCTACACAGGCCATTATCTCTTCCGCGGTCACAAACCAAAACTCACAAGAAGATGATGATGCCTTCTACAAGGAGCTGGAGGAGTGCCAACCTGCCAGTTACAGAAGGATAAGGATATACATGAAAGCAAGGGAGCAGTGGAGAGACCTCTCCTACTGGTGTGGTCAAACCAACCTTCATCCCATCCTGGAGGCAGAAATCGCCTTAAACCCACTATGGTGGATCCAAGAGCTTATGCATGGCGATGATGTGGACCAGTTGCTAGCATCATGGCTGGCAAATAGGTTCTGGACCAAAGAAATACCTCCTAACACCCCTAAACAAAAAACCCATAAACCCGCAGAGCACTGCAGATACCTGAGTGATGCCGGGGAATCAGAAGAAGAAGCCGAGGAAGAAGGCGATGATTCACTACCACACATCTCTTTCAGTGCTGTGGCGGAGTATGTGGACTTCTTGATGCAACTGAAAATTCAAGAGCCTCACTTGTTCCAACAGGAGTTAAGGGTTGATGAGGAGATAGAAAATATGTCAGACTCGGATGCCTATGAACAACAAGTTGAAAATATGGCCATAAGAAAGGCCGCAGTGGATATTGTGGTGCAAAATGGATGGGACAAGAAAGACCCAGACCCAAACCACCCCACAGATTTTGAAGTCATGCGTGCGCATCTGGAAAGCACGGAGGACTCACACCTCTGGGAGAACATCGAGGTCACTGAAACTGACCTCGCGGAATATGAAAACAACATGGGTAACCAAGCCCACCTCAACCAAAACAGTCAAACTTTCCTGGCTGAGGAGGACCAGGCTAATGAATTCTCCCAGTACCTCAGAAACCTAAGAATTTCGGACCCGGTGGGCTACCATGGTGTGCTAAACCCTGGAAACCCTCAACAATATCGAGGATATGAAAGGCAAGCCATAGCCAGGACTGTAAGAGAAATAGCTGACGAGACGGGGCGCGAGGAAGGAGAAATAAGTCCAGAAGCAACCCCACCAAGAACCACTCGACGCCGTAGATCCAGGAGGATTCGGCGCTCCAGACGCACATCAGGTCCCAGGGTTGAGGTGACATTCCCCACCCAAATAGAAGCAGTTGAGACTTCCAACCAGGTCGATACCACTCAGGGCGAGTCTTCCCAGCAAGTCCCTGAAGAAGAGGAATACAATGAACATGACAGCCTGGTAGAATGGTATGTGTCTGAACTCAGGGAATTGAGAATCACGGACCCGAGGGCCTTCCGCCGAGCTACCCACCCCAAAGATCCAGACTTTACAGAAGAATTTGAAAGAGAAGCCATAGCAACCGTCCTAAAAGAGGTTAACAAGGGTAAAACTCCCCAGTGCTCTGACTCTGAGGATAGCGGAGGTTCTCCGCGATTCTTTTTCTGTGGAAAAACATCTGACGGAAGTGCCCAAAATAGCGAATCCGATAGTGATGAGGAAGAAGCGGAAAGGGAGCCTGAGGTGGAATCTGACCATGAAGAATCTCAATCAAGCACCCTCCAAGGAAGCTCTATCCTGATGGCATCTGGGTCTGGTCCCCCAGCCGACATAACCTCAGCATTCGAAGGACTAAAAATCTCACAAGCAACCAGGATCCTCTCATACATGGAACATCTGAGGCGAGAAGACCCTGCATTCCTAAACTTTATAGCTCAGCATGCTGAGATATTACAACAACCAGGAGCCAGTTATGAAAGGCTCAGGAGAACTCATTCCCGGGAAACCGCCCGTTTCCGGGCACAAATAGAAAGGCTATACAAAATCTCAAATGACATTGACAATGATAGCAGCAACGATGACGGTTCCGAAGCTGGAAATTGTCGTTACATCAGCGGGTCAGGCACTGATGATTCTGAGTCTGAAAATTATGATCACCGCTCCGCCCGAATTGCAGCCTGGACGGATGATGATGAGCCTTCCTTGAAACCATGTAACAAAAGAAGACAACAAGGAAGGAACGCTCGCATGACCATCCAACCTCAACCTGAATGGGATGAAAATGCGCGGCGTGAGCTGGAGCAAGCCATCGCTGAAACCGAGGCCATGACAACCAGCGAACTCATGAGAAACCTAAGGGTAAATAGTGACGATGATACCTATTGTCCCACTGAGGATGATGAAGAAGAGGTCAAGAGCCCTAAAACCCTTAGAGTATACCAAAGAAGAAAGAAGCCAGCAAACGAGAAGGAAATAATAACCTATCAAAGAAGAAACAAAGGAACCAATAAAGGAAAGAAAAAGTTGCTCAAAGGAGAATCCTCTCGTGATGACGCCACCTGTCACCGAGTTGGCCATCACGACTCTGACAAAGGTGAGTCCTCTGAAGTGCCACAGCCACAGACCGAGACCCCAGAAGAGAACCAAACTGACCCCGAGGAGATGGCATATGACTATGAAATCGTGCTAGATCCTGCTGAGCAAATGGACCCTGTCGACCTGCAAGGGCGGCAACCAAGGATGGTAAATCTGGACATCCATATCCCTAACATCCCAGGCCAACCTGACCTTACTCTTGAGGAGTTGGGAGAGATAGTACGGCAAATGGTCAATCGGATCTGGGAAGCCACAGCCACTGAAGAGGCAGAGGAAGAAAATGAACCCGCTGAACCAGAGATAAAGGAAAATGCCAGCACTGAACAGGGGGTAGCTGCTACCTCTACTGGTGCCCAAACCGAAGACACCGCCTCTCCAAGCCAAAATCGGGAGGAAAACCAAAACCGGAGCTCTGAATCATGCCAAATGATAACCATTGATGATGACTCAGGCTCGGAAGAGCCTGAACAAGAGGGGCCCCCCGAAGAAGAATACCAGTCCCTCGCTGACCCTGTTGGATGGATGAATCACCTGGTCAACCGAGTGGAAGAACCCAACAAGAGAGCCGGATGGCAAGGGAGTGATGATGAGCTGGAGCCGGAACATCCTTACCTGGTCGACCTGCAACCCTTCGTCCTAGATCCTTGGCCAAGAAAGCGACTGCCCACAAGTTCTAAGCGAACCGGCGAAATACGAGCCTCCTCTTTACCATGGGTAGAAAGGATAAGGCATAACAGGTCACGAAGGGAGATATGCTCGCTGGAATATGGCCGAGTCAGAAACCTGGTGTCCCCTCTCGCCAATCAACATCTGGAAACAGAAGCAGAAATCACCCAACAGTTCAGGCAAGCGTCAATTGTGGAGGGTATAGAAGGTTATGAGCCATCTCCTCACTATCCCATCCCCAGTACATGGCCCAGGCATTATGCAGATGATACAATAAAAGGGTATTATGATCCCGAAGTGTTCATCAACATCCAAAAGGAAACCATCGCCGATGCGCGAAAATTAAAGAATGCCGCCAAGGGGCAAGGTACTTTTGAAAATTGTCGGGCAATAACTGTGAGTGAGTCCGACACAGATAGCGAAGAGGAGGAATCTCCAACAGCCCAAGGTGACAGCTCACAAAGTGAGCCAAAACTCAAGCCAAAAGAAAGCCCGCTTGAATCATGCGCGGCGGACAGCTCAAGGGAAGCGGCTCAAGAAGCCACAACGGATGGCCCCGCCCACCGCACAAGGTCAAAGCAAGCACAGCCAAGCACCGCTTTAGACAGGGGGCAAGCCCAACAACCGTCAAAAGAAGATAGCGCTGCCTTCACTTTGAGGGAAAAGCGTCAGCTCCTAATAGATCTGGATTTCTGCACAAATGCTCTGAGAAGGATGACTAGACAAAACATTGAGATACAAACCTTAGTCGAAACCCTGATAGCTAGGCTAAAGACTGAGCGAAAGGAAAGGATCTCAATCGAGGCGGAACTTAAAGCATTGAAAGGCCGCACCCGGAAACAGGGGGCAGAACAAAAGAATGCCATGAAATCCGGTCATGCCACCTCAGGCAACTCAGGAAACCTCCCACAAAGAAGGAGAGAGGCCGGCATTGTAATCCGTGAAGGACAAAGGCCAAAACCCCAAACTAATCATCCCCCAGGAAAAGGAAAAGGAAAGGCCAGTACAGAAAATCATCACCATAAATCAAAGCACCCCTGGTGCCATGACAATCTGTGTGAGGGTCCTGAAACAAGCCGGCGAGAAAGAGGTGAGAGCTCGTGTACGCGGGTATTCCCTCTCATGAGGTATGAGTCTGGCCATTTGAGGCACAGAAATGCCGAAACCAATTCAACCCAACAAATAAAAAATAGACAAAACCACACAGGACAATACCATATGAAAATGAAATTGGTTAAACTCGATAACGCTTCCCCTTGCAACAAATTGCCACATAAGATCAAAATAACAGGGAAACTGAAACCAAAACATGAAAGTTCCAATGGGCACTTCAGACACAAGAACTGTGTAAGCCCCTGGGAGATGCCAGAAGCTGAAAATGGAGCGCTTCGGGCGCAAACCATAAATAGGCGGCCAAAACCACATAAAGCAAAGAAAGGAAATGATGTTGGGAAAAAGGCGTACTGCCGATACCACCAAGTCTGGGGGCACTCTAGAGAGGAATGCATGATATGGTCTTGGAATGATAATGACCCGTCCGAAGAAGAAACAGAAGACGAAGTGTGACGCGCCATAACTCGGGGTACAAACTCTCAAACCCCTGACGAGGAAACTGCCTCTGAATATGAACATGATACTGAAGGGGAATTACAGTACGGTAGCTCAGAAGAGGAGCCTGTTGTGCTGGCAATTAACTCCGCTGTAGTCAGGCCACTAGGGAGTGATACTGACCAAAGCGAAACGGAGGAAAGAGAAATCAAGCCACCGCCAAAACCAAACAAGGTGTCCAACCTAGTCCGGAAGGTCTCTACTAGGATCCGACCAAACATGAAAAGCCACTGCAATGTCAGTCTGAGGTCAGGCACTAGAATACCTGAAAGGCAACCTCCCAAAGAGACAACCAGCAGTGGAACAAGGAACAGAAGTGAAACCACGATAGAAAGTCAAACAAGGTCCGATAGCAGGCCTAAAATGTCCGTGGGAGATTACAATGTGGTCGCCCATTTGCGGAAAATTCCCTCGCTGCTCAGCATCTTCGATGCCTTGATGGTATCTCAGGAGCTACGTGATGCCCTGATTTATGCATTACAAAACCCCGCCAGCTTCCAGGCCTATTTCGCCCAAGAAACCCGTGAGGAGGCGGCGCAGATCGACCAGGAACCATACATTACCTTCACAGATGAGGACCTAATGGCAGGCACAGCTGATCATAATCGACCCCTGTACACCACAGGCACCATCTATGGCAGGAAAATTAACAAGGTCCTCATTGATCCTGGATCCTCAATCAGCATCATGCCACTAAAAACGCTGGTGCAGCTGTCACTCAGCATTAAAGAAACAAAAAAGGATAAAATCCGGATCCACGGGTTTAACCACCAATACCAAAAGGCTTTGGGCTCCACAGTGATCGATATTACCTTTGGGAACCTGGTCACTCCGGTCAAATTCTTCATCATCGAAGCTGATACCACATACAAGGCACTGCTGGGGAGACCATGGCTCCACGCCAATGGATTGGTTCCCTCCACCCTGCACCAGTGCATTAAATATGTCAAAGACGGAAAACAATATGTGATTAAAGGGGATGATCAACCATTTGAGGCACATGAAGCTGAATTGGACGATGCTAAATATTACAGACCCAAGTCTGGAAAGGGGGCAACCACCGAACAGAGAAAGCCCTCTCCTGGAACTGTGAAAGAAGCAGTCAAAAATGCTGTGCTCAAAGCGGCCATAAAATCACAAATGCTTTTGGGTAGTGATAGTGAGACGGGATCGTCGGAAGGCACGGCCGAAGACATTAACTTACCCACTCGAATGCAGCCAAATTACTCCAGTGAGGGCGAGGAGCAAAATACTCTATCCATAGAAATCCTACCCCTAGAACACTGTAAAGACCTAACACCTCGGGAAAGTGAAGAGGTCATCCCATTTAAAACCTTCACTGTCCCACCCAAGATAGAAAAGCTTGAAACAGGGCATGTTGTTCATACCAGTATACAATTTGTCAAAGTGGGAGAAATTGAACGCCACAATGAAGAGTCAAACTCCGAAAACTGGGAACAATGGCTTGTAGAGGAAACCAGGAAGACGGGGATTCCTCCTCAGCTTCAAGACACCACCAGCACGCGATTGGTTGAACTGTTTCGCAAAGCACAATGCCTAGAGCCGATTCCCGAGAAACGAGCAAGGATGTTCCGAGACATGTGGAATGGCTACTCTAATGAAGTCACAAAACTCAATGGGAAGGTTGCTAACACAAGGGGCCTAGGATTCAAAGCTCAAACCAAAAGCTCAGGGTCAAATAGTCTTCAAAGACCACGACAGCACTCTTGCCACCGCATAACAATCACAGAAATCAAAGAAGGTGAAACAACTGCGGACAAAGGGGAACCCCCAGAAACAGAACAATTCATTTTGGCAGCCAAAAATGCACCAAAGGAGCTAGAAGAAGGTGGTCAAAATACCATCGACGAATTGAAAGAAATCAACCTAGGAACAAAGGAAGGCCCGAAGCCTACATTCATTAGCACCTCCCTTCCTCAGGAGATGCAAGATGAACTGACCAAATTGCTAAGGGAATACCAAGATTGCTTCGCGTGGAGCTACAGTGAAATGCCCGGGCTAGATCCAACGGTAGCAGTCCACAAACTCAAAATTAACAAAGAGCTCAAACCAGTCAAACAAGGACCCCGGAGAATGAGGGTTGAGTTAGAAGAAAAGGTGACAGCCGAAGTCAAAAAGCTTATCAGTGCTGGATTCATAAGGGAAGAAGAAACGCCCGACTGGGTGGCCAACATTGTCCCAGTGAAGAAAAAGAACGGACAAATCAGAGTCTGTGTTGATTTCAGGGATTTAAACAAGGCTTGCCCTAAGGATGATTTCCCTCTACCAGTGACAGAAATCATAATAGACCACACCTCGTCTCACGGGGTGTATTCCTTTGTAGACGGATACTCAGGATACAACCAAATCAAAATGGATGAGAGTGACCAAAAGCACACTGCCTTCCGTACCCCAATTGGTATTTACTGCTATAAAGTCATGCCTTTCGGCCTAAAAAATGCAGGAGCCACATACCAAAGAGCCATGACCAAAATCTTTGACGACCTCATACACAAGGTGGTAGAATGTTATGTAGACGACCTTGTTGTAAAGTCCCATACCCATGAACAACATTTAGAGAACCTGAGACTGATGTTTGAACGGTTGAGACGACACACTCTGAAACTCAACCCCCTAAAATGCGCCTTCATGGTGTCATCAGGAAAATTCCTAGGCTTCGTGGTGCGGCACCGAGGCATTGAAATTGATCCTGATAAAATCAAAGCCATCCAAGAACTGTCCCCTCCACGGACACTCAAACAACTCCGGTCTCTTCAAGGGCGCTTAGCTTATATTAGGAGATTCATAGCCAACCTGTCAGGCAAAATTAAGCCTTTTACCAGGCTCACCAAAAAGGATGTCCCCTTCAAATGGGACGAAGAATGCCAGAAATCTTTTGATGATATCAAACAATATCTGCAAAAACCTCCTGTGTTGGCGGCGCCCATCCAGGGGAAACCTCTCATTCTCTATACCACCGCCTTAGACGGATCTCTGGGGGCATTACTTGCCCAAGAAAATGAACAAGGAAAAGAAAATGCCCTGTATTACCTCAGCAGAATGCTCGTGGGGGCAGAACATGCATACACACCAATTGAAAAGCAATGCCTGGCCTTGATCTTTGCGGTAAAGAAACTCAGGCATTACATGTTGGCCCACAAAGTCACATTAATCTCCAAAACTGACCCATTGAAATACCTCATGACCCGGCCTATGCTTACTGGAAGGCTGGCAAGGTGGGCCGTGGCCCTAATGGAATTTGATATAACATATGCGCCACAAAAGGCTATCAAAGGGCAAGTGCTAGCTGATTTCTTAGCCGCCCATCCCATACCTGATGATTCTCCGCTAGCATGCGACTTCCCCGATGAGGAGACTATGCAGGTAGAGGAAAATAAAACTTGTTGGAAGCTGTACTTTGATGGATCATCTTCCATTCAACCAGCGGTCAAACCAAACTTGCCAAAACGACAAGCAGGCGTAGGGCTGGTGTTTGTCACCCCAGAAAAAGGCATTCTCCGGCATGCTCTGAGCCTGACTGAACCATGCACAAACAATGAAGCTGAATATGAGGCCCTGATAGCTGGGCTTGAAATTGCCCTTCAAATGGGTATTGAGCGGTTGGAAGTCTATGGAGATTCCCAGCTCATCCTGAGTCAGATCGAAGGCCTCTTCAAAATAAGAAAACCAGAATTGGTTAAATACCACGAAAAGGCCCTTGAGTTGATGGCCAAATTCACGGATATCACCTTCCAGAAAGTCCCAAGGTCTCTGAATGGCAAAGCAGATGCGTTGGCTAGATTGGCTAATGAACTCAGTGATCCGGGTCAGGAAGAAATCCAAGTCCTTGTCCATCGCAGGAGATCCTTATCCCCTTGTCTCCCACAAGAAAGAAGCGAGGAGGAAGAAACCCTATTCACTGACATCCAAACACTTGAAAGAGAACGTGAAAAAGAATGGAGGGAAATCACACAAATCATGACGACTGAGGGTTCAAACCAAGAGGACTGGAGGCAGCCCTTCCTCGACTACTTCCAACAAGGAAAATTACCTGTAAACAAGGCCATTAGGGAGAAAATCAGAAAAAGGGCCCTAAGGTTCGTATATGTGAACAACACACTCTATTGGAGATCCTACGAAGGATCATGGCTTAGATGCATATCGAGAACCGAAGCCAACCAAGTTATGCAAGAAATTCACTCGGGAGTATGCGGAGCCCACCAATCAGGCTCTCGGATGCGAGTGCAAATCAAACTGATGGGCTATTATTGGCCCACCATGATTAATGACTGCGAAAACTTCTCCAGACAATGCCATATGTGCCAGATTCACGGAGATTTCATACACCAACACCCAAATGTGCTACATCCCACAGTGGTATCATGGCCTTTCGAGATGTGGGGAACAGATATCATAGGTCCCATTGACCCACCGGCCTCAAACGGACACCGCTTCATACTGGCAGCCACAGACTACTTTTCCAAATGGGCCGAAGCCAGGTCATACCGTGAAATCAAGGCCTCTGACGTGGTCAGGTTCTTTACCACTCAGGTGCTTTATAGATATGAAAATCCAAGGAAAATAATCTCTGGCAATGGGACGGCCTTCAAGAACGCCAAAATTGACACCTTCGCCGACAAACACAAAATTGAATGGAGATATTCTTCTGTCTATAACCCGAGAGCCAATGGACTAGCGGAGGCCTTCAACAAAACACTGATCAAGATCCTTCGTAAAACCATCGGAGATAATCAAAGAAACTGGCATGAGAAATTGCATGAAGCATTGTGGGCATACCGCATCACTCATAAAACAGCAACCCAAGCCACACCCTATTCTTTAGTGTATGGGGCAGAAGCAGTCCTACCAATTGAGGTGGAACTCCCGTCATTGAGAGTAGCCATGGCAGCACAAATCCCTCTGACTAAACAGACACAACTAAGGTTGCAGGAGTTGGACGGAATAGATGAAAGAAGACTGGCAGCCCAACAAAACTTGGAGTTATATCAAGCCAGAATGACGCGAGCTTATGAAAAGCTATCAAGACCTAGAACATTTAAGAAAGGAGAATTGGTGCTTATCCTAAGGCGACCTATCCTTGGCCGCCACCATGGTCCCAAATTTGCACCAAATTGGGAAGGCCCCTATGTCATAGAACAAGCATATGAAGGCGGAGCCTACCTACTCGCAGACTCAAATGGAAAACACCCTGTTTCTTCCATAAATGGGAGATACCTGAAGAAATATTATGGACAAAACTACCCCGACGTTCCCACAACCCACCAAAGCCAAAGGAAGAGCGGCCAACAAACCGACTGGGCAGATAATTGCGAGACGGTCAACCATCTCTTCACTTAGGTAAAAATCTCTCACGTCCCACCGGGTCAAGGCTCGACAGGGTGCTCCGTTCCTTTGAACATCATGGAGCATTCCTGAGCCAAAACCCTAAAGTAATAAATTAACCTTTAACTAAAATAAACCCTTCAAGATTTCCCAAAATGACCTTAAGTCGAAAACCTAAATAAAATCCAAGTCCAACAAAAAATACATCTTATTCCAAAGCATAAAAGCATGTGACCAAAAGAAGCTAGACCAGGCTAAAAATATAGCTCAAATAAAAGATTAAAACCAAATCTCCCTAAATATTCTCAAATCTCTAAATAAAAAGACAAATTCCAAAGTCCAAAATCTAAAACTTCTAAAAATGTACAAAAAATGCTCTGTCCCGCCGGGCCAAGGAAAGAGGAATGTTCTGTCCTTATGGACATTCATAGAACATCTCCTTTACAAATGGCCTACACCCCAAAATACGACCCTGAGAAAAAAGTCTTGTGCTTTGTCCTTAAAACAAAGTACTAGGTGCCTGTTCGTCTCACCGAATTAAAGGATGAACAAAAGTTCTGTGTCTTGAACTCTAAATTAAGACACAAACGGTGAAACTTACCAAACGGTGAAACTTACCAAACGGTGAAACTTACCATGGGATTAGTCAAAACCACATCCTCAACAGTTACAGATTGAAAAGACAATCTGTCTACTCAAGATGTAATTCTTGTCGAGACCTACCTCAAAAATTTAAAACCAAACCAAACCTGAAAGCCCCTCTGAAAACGGAGAATACCACGGCTGATGTCCGCCAACCATGTCAAGGAATAGGCCTCACAAATCCTAATACCCAGAGGGGCCCATGGTCGTGTTGGGCCTTAAACCACCGACTACGGTATGTTCCTAACTGCCGTACCCAAAGAGCCAGGAGAAAACCCATCTCACCACATCAAAAGAGTGATATGGAACAGACAAGTCCCGACGGTACATCCCTTACCGTCATACCAAAACAACCAACAGAAAATGATGCACAAAGTCCCGCCGCGTGCCGCACCCACTGCGTGCCATACCCAGAATGTCTATTCCACATGTCGGAGCAGCAATATGGAGCAAACAAATCCCACCGGAATGGTCCTAGCTACCGAGGCAACGATGTAGAATAGACAAATCCCACCGGTATGTTCCTTGCTGCCGTAACCAAAGAGCAGGGAGAATAACAAAAAATATCTGTCCCGCTAGCGATATCTGACGTCGCTATCTGTGACAATCTAAACCAAATCACTAATAAACCTCAACAGATGTCCACAAACCAGAATCAACAAACCAAGAGTTATTAGGCTTCCAAATTGCCCTAATCAAACCATAAAATCAAAATACCAGACATAAATCATCCAAAATTATCACAACCCAAACAACAACAAAAAAACATACGAAACGAAGCAATGGAAATAACAAAACCAAATGATCAAACATCCGAGACTTCTTCATATCGGAGGCACTGGAGGCGCCTGAGCTGCGGCCATCGCCCCTGCAAAGGTCTCTAAAGTGTTATGGATTGACTGAAGCACCGTCTCGACATTCTCCAGTCGCTGATCTAGCTCCTTAAAACGTTGGTCTATGTATTCCTGGAGTAGAAAAGATTCTTCAATGGCTGAGCCGTCTGGAGAAGGGGGAAAAGCCTCTCTCACCGGACTATACTGATTCACAGCTGCAAACCTATGAAGGATATGACTGTTCACCGGGTAGTTGGGGTCAGGGATCAGAGTACCATGAACCATCTCCACCCACCCAAAGGAAGTCAGATCTAAGAGCAGGTTGCACGGGTACAGGGTAAGCCGCTCAGCGTTTGGATTCCCCCACAGTATCTCAGGCAATGGAATCTGAGCCCGCTCCATCAAGGCCTCGATTAAACTCCCATAAGGCAAATGGCCCTTGGGAAACCTCGTGACATGATGCATGTTTTGGAGGATGAGGCTGGGAAGATTAGCTTTCCCGCGTTTGAGGAGCAATAAGCGAAGGTAGAACAAAGTCCCCGGGCGAGTCAAATCCGATAACTCACCTTGAGGAAAGAGGATGTAGTTGATAACCAAGAAAAGTAACCTGAAAGGAACATATAAACTTCATGGTCATGAACCTATCCTTCAGAGACAAACAAAAGAAACAAACAAAGCAGAAAGCACACAAACAACAAAATTACCGGTGAAGCGCGGGCAAATGCGTGGTAGAAACCAGTTCAGAACTTGCCTCAGATCTGGGTATCTTGAACCACTCACAATGGCCCCGGTATGTCCTTTGCTCACGAGGCCAACTTCCAAAGGCATAAACTGACAAGCCATTTAAAGTATCTGTGGCACCAATCAAGCCAGCCAAATCCTCAACCCCTATGTGAAAGAGCCTGCCAAAAAGATAGGAAGAGGCAGAAGGAATGCCATGATGGTCAAAGGTGACGCGGAGATTGGCATAAAATAACTTGGTGATATCCGGATGGTAAGGAGTGTCAAGTCTTGATAAGCCTTGAAGGTTCCAGGCATTAAGCCACCCTGTTATTAAATTCATATAAGGGGTGGTGAAACGCCCCTGAGGATGGAAGAAAAAGCAGGCGGAAACTTCGCGTCCCCCTTCACCAATGTTACTTTGATAACACTCAAAAGCCTCGTCGTCTCGAAACAGATAACGGTTGCCTGGGTCATATGACCAGTTAGGCTTGGAAGGTGGCGCGCCTTGGGCAGAGGAACTACCCTCATCTCTAGGACGCTTGGGATTCCTTGGATCTATGACACCGGCCATGGAAAATGAGGTCCGAGAAAGAAAGTTCAAAAAAGAAAAGGAAGAAAATGATACGAGATACGTACACATGATGCCTTATATATAGGAAATTAGGGCACCGGAAGGCGTACGTCTTTTCGAATTCACCCATAAATGCAAAAGATCAAGAGGCGTGGCGGTTTGCAAGGAACATGATCGCTTCGCGATCCAAGGATTTCAACGAAAAGTGATGAGCCTAGCGACACCAAAATATAATATCCGTGCCCATAAATCAACTACAGTCAAGAGCCCAACAAGGGTCCAAAACATCACATAACCAGAAAGTCCAGCCGCTACAAGGTCAGAAGTAACCGACTAAAACCAAGTCTAAAACTAAAGCCATAACAAAAGAAAAGATACAAAGCGCCAACGCGCTACATGACTCCAACTCCTACTCAAAGAAAACCCATCATCAACTCAACCTCCCGAGAAGCGTCCGCCACAAGGGAAGCAAAGCAAGGAAGGGCTAGCACTACACCTGCGAGAGCTCTCTCAGAATCATCATCAGAATCAGCATCCCTCTGGTGAGCCGACACCTCAACTACCGGCTCAACTAACACAGTATCTGGCGACAATGGCAAACCCGCCTCGCTAGCAGGTGATGACATGGCCAGGGGAATGGAGTCAATGAGAAGAGCCTCCCATTCGGAGTAATCCAATGATGCCTCATCAGAAAACTCCGGAACCATGTCCGATTCAGGGAAAAGAAAATCATGGAGAGTCTGGAGGGCAGGACTGCCTGAGGGGCTCTCTCCTAAATGAAAAAGGAAAAGGTTATGAAAAAAAAAAATGAAAAATGAATGAAATGTACGTCACGGTGACTAGGAAAATATGAATATATGTACCTGAACATAAGATGGAAGCATGATCCAGAATATCCAGCTCCATGCCTATGACATGGCTCGTCAGCTCATCAACACTCATGAAACTCTGAAGAGACAACTGATATAAATGGCACAAGTCCCGCAAGCCTAAAGCCCAAAACTCAATGCTAAAGGCCATCAGGACATAGGGAAGTCGACCTAAATGAAACGTGATAAGGAAAAATATAAGATGAAGCAGAAAAAGAAACTAGGGTAAATATCTCCGCAAAATAAGACGTACCTAGACCTCGAAGCACTGGGAAGATGGCCGGTGTCGAAGCAGTCTCACAGGAAAAGACAGTAACGGCAACAATCGCCATAGAATCATCCGTGACAGGGAAGTCACTCGCCTGGATAAATGGAGCCGGAGAGATCAGCCTGGGGCGCAAAATCTCCTCAAACGGCACGGCGACGGTCTCCACCTCGACCTCCTCCATCTCAATGTCCTCTGTGACAACCGTGGACTCAGCCAGAATGGCGCTACCCCATATACCGGAGCATGCAGTCCCTGAAAAGTAATACCATGACAAGTTTATAACAAATCAAAGTTAGATGGAATGAAGTCAAGAAAAAAAACGGAAATAACATACATGAATGTGGTGTAAGGAGAGGAGGCTCCATGGAAAACCCGTCATCTGAAAGACTCCCTCTCGGCCGTCGTCGGAGCTCGTACCGGGTCACCTCTTCCTCTGCCAAAGAATCCTCACGTTGTCTCTTCAACTGCCCAGCTGCTCCCTCAGCCAGCTCATCAGGGTATTCAGGAGAAGGACAACTTGAAGGGGCCAACTCCTCGTCCTCCATCAAAGGAAGGAGCCTGTGAACACCTGTAGAACCAAAACTATGACAAACCTACATTGGTGACAAAATTAAACCAAAAAAGAAGAGAGATGCAATACCTGAGTAAATAGCCCAGCGTCTATAAGGCTCCGGTGCAGAAGTCTGGGAAGACTCTCCCTCAACAAGAGAAGTACCCTCCACCTTGAAATGAAAATGACCAAAATCATACCTACCGAGACCTGCTTCGGGGGACAAATTATCATAAGAAAGAAAGAAAGCAACCAGAAAAGTAATTTAAATAAGAAAGGAAAATAACAAACCAGGGAAATGGCCATCTGAAAGCGGAGGAGGGTCTACATACTCCAAGGGCTTCAAACCAATCGGCACAAAGCCATCGGCCCCAAAAGAGTTCCTTAGAGGCCTACGCTTACTCTGACTCACTGTTCTACCCCTGGAAGAAGAGCGATGTAGGGAATAGACCCTGTCTTTCAAAACCCTCACATCCACATCATGAGAAGTTTTGACCCATTTTCTGAAATACTGGTCATGATCACCAGTAATCACACCCCTCCGAGTGATGGGAGGCACAATATATCCAGTGCCGGTACCCAAGCGTACCGCAAAAGCGCTGTGAATGGCACAGGAAGCCAAGGACATCTCAGGGGTAACGGAAAGTGTAAACACTGAAGGAATATCCTGGTCATAGCCAAATTGCCAAGCACATCGCTGGGGACTGTAAGTCTCATAAATCACTCTATCTCCTATCCTCACCGCTAGACATGCGGGACGGACGCTAATGACAAAATCCCTGTCGCGCCTATGCCGGGAAGAACACAACCTAGGCCGCTCTCCTGGAGTACTAGGGGCTGTGTCCACAAGCCTATATTCCTTTCCATTATCCTTAGGCCAATCCTTCACAAATGCCTCAGGACGGTAGTCTGGAATGTGCCTAGAACTCTGAACAAAGTAAAGGTGGGCTGCAATCTGGTCAGGCTCGCTCACAGTGCAACCAGCAATATGGATCAATGCAGGCAATGACCGTCTCATACCCGCAGAAGTCACGGGTGTGTAAGACTCCTCCCAGTAAACATAAAACCACCCATGGAGAATATGCAGTGGCATCACAGTAGTGTCTCGGGAAGGATCCCTCGAGGAAGTAAGCTCTCTCATGGATCTATAAAGGTTTACCAAGGCAGGAATTGCTAGTGAGACTCGCATACCACGAGCTAATGCATTGGCCACCATAAAGACCCCAGGACGGATGCAACCCGCGGGCTCATAAACCATCAAAAAATAGCACAACCACCAAGCAAGAAAAGCAGTCAAAACTGTTTCATCATCCAGCGAATGGGAGCACAATTCTGTGAATGGCCTACGCTCAGAAGGGAAATAGGTTTTGTCTGAACCCAACTGAATCGGCTCTAAGGGATCAGCAAAATGTGAGGCGCCACGTGCAGGAACCTTATCGGTAAAATAGCGAACCCAATCCCTTAAAGGAACATCATGACTTAAACCACGAAGCTTGCGCGTCATGGCAATCTCATAGTAGATCTTGAACACAGTACGCAAAGAATCTGGGTGCAAGGGTGACCCGTTGCGGTCAGGCCCGTAAAGCTCTATTTCGGGAGGAACCCTCTCCTCATAAACCAATCCCTCTACAGGTATACCCAACAACAGAGACATCTGCTGGAGATCAATGGTAGCATCGCGATCCTCTAAAGGGAAAGTGTTGTGTACATAATTCCAATTGGTGGCCATGGCTTTGAGAAGGTTGGAGCTCCAGGAATACTCAAACAATGCCAAGGTCACACCCCCAAAAATCTCCACCTTGTTCAACTTTGTCCCCATATTACACAAAACATAACGGGTCCACTCAATCTGCCCTGGGTTCCACTCTAACTCACCCCGAACCCGGAGTCGACCAGATGACCAGGGAGCGACACGACCCTCCATCATTTCCATACTGATCGAGGTATAAACCTAGGTCAAACAAAAATAACCTTGTTTACTCGACTAGACGTTCGTAGTAAAGCAAAGGTGTCGATCCCACAGAGATGGTGATGAATACTAATCCTATTTGTTCGCTAAAGCTAGACAATAAAAGTTTAGAAACGAATTGGTGCTACAAACTAAAAGGCAAAATGAAAAAGATGCAAGAATAAGAATGAAAGTGATGAAAAACAGTTTAAAAGAATATTTTTGGGATTTTAAAGGGTTTAAAATATGATAATAAATGTGCCTTAGGGTTCGATTTCACCTCGATCTGGTCACAGAGTCACAAGACTTAGCACTGTCGTATTCAGCCTTGCTAATTCGGTCCGAATTCCGGACCGAATTCCACTGTGTAAATGCTGTGGTTTACTCTTTTGTTGATTTATTCAAGCCAAAGGTCCATCTAGCCAAACCTAACTCCCTAACCCTCCGCTTTCGCCTATTGGGTACGGTATTTGGAATGGGATCTAGTGTTAAACAACCTTCATCGAGTGCATTGCACCCCCAACTTTCGTTGTTCGGTGGACCTACTCGAGTTTACCAATGATTTTCTGCGAGATATCTAACCTAGACTTTCGCCTAACTAGAAGTGTTTACTTTTGGTTACTAACTGGTCGACTTTCGCCATTGACCTACCTCGAAATACTAGTGAAAGGTTCAGTTATTATAATGAGTTGATGTCTCAAACAAGTGCGGCCGTACACAAGCAGAGCAACACAAGTAATAATAAACACAAAACACGAGCAAATCAATAAAACTCCCAAAGGTAATTGGTTTCGTCCATCAACAAGACAAGCAAACCAAGCAAACCAAATTCTAGGCTACATCTATCCCTAAAGCAACAAAGATCTAACCTATCATGCTAATAAAACAAGATACAAACTCCATGACAAGAATAAATAAGAGAAAAGGAAGAGATACAACAATATCCAGGTTTACTCCTATTTGAATCAAGTCTGAAGCCGTGGTTGGGTTGAATCTAACGCTGCCGCGCCTAGAACTGCTCCCAAATCGCTGCCATGGTCGAGTGATGGTGGAGAGGTGGTGGAAATCCCACGCCTTTCGGCGTGAGAACGGTGCTGAGAGGTGGAAGATTGGTGGCTGCTGATGGATAATGGTGGATTCCCCTTCCTCAAGCAAGAATAAACTTAATATAGACTCCTCTCTGGCCCCTTGACAGGTTGGGAACGTTTTCCCTTGATTTAGGCCGAAATTGGGGCCTTTCCATAAGAGAAAACGCCTCAGGAATACAGCTGGAAACCTTCCCTGTATAGCAATTCGGACCGAATTCCAGACAATTCGGTCCGAATTAGCTTCTCTGTAATTTTCTGTGACGCAATTCGGTCCGAATTGATGCCAATTCGGTCCGAATTCCTGTGCCAGCATTGCGCACCAATAGTATTTTGAGCATAGTTTCTTCATCCGGACTCCGATTGAGGTGATTCAAAGATCGCCGGAAAGCTTACAATGAGCTCTACAATGCTATTGCTTCCATTTAGCTATTTGATTCTCTTAAATCTATCATTTTATGCAATGATTATGCGTGATCCACCAAATTCCTACAAGACAAGTCAAATTCCACGGCAGTATCCAATCTTGCCAAACAAACAGAAAAACAAGATAATATCACGGTTTTAGTCGCAATTTTGATGTAAAGTCTGGCCAAAATATAAGTATAAATATGAGATATCAAATCCCCCCAAACTTAAAACTTGCTTGTCCTCAAGCAAAACTCTAAACTTAGAAGAATTGACAAGACTTAGACTTACGATCGAAATTGAAATTGGAGTTAGGAATTTAATTTAGTGCACAGTTCAGTTTGACTTTGATTCACGCTTTTCAAGAAATGCTCAATTGGGGTTCTCAAACTAGGGTTAAGTTTGTTTTGGTCTCATCCAAGCAGCTCTTGGTCCTAAGAAAATCTTGACCGAGGGTTAAGGGTCCTAGCTTCTATTCATTTAACCACAAAGCAAATCCGAGTTTATTCACCCGTTCATTCCCATGACCCGAAAGATTTTGCAAAAGAATTTTTGTCCAAGTTAGAAATCTTATAGTGAGCCCTTCTCAAAACAATTTAGAATTTCACCAATTTTTTATTCTGCAAGTCGAGTCGTGGGGCTTTGCACCCTAGAGGATTAAGTGCGTATCATTGACTTCGAGTAAGCTACTGGTACATGTCGCACCAGTGGGTTTGGTCTAGTTTTCTTTGCAATTTGTTTGTTACGGTCCACTATGGGACTAGTCTGAGCCACCCAATCGTCCTCGAGAGCTTTGAGGTATCGATTCCTGACAACTCGCAACTAGCCCCACCCTCCAAGCTTTGCTACTGGCACATATCGCACCAGGGAGGTCGGTCCGATTTTTACAATATTTTTGCTACTAGCTCCGCCCCCAGAATTTGTGGTTGAGTTGGTGGAAAGAAGTCTCCACGCTCCTCGTTTTCACAACTATTTAAATTTGTCCAATTTGAGGTTGCTTGTTGGTGATTCAAGCGTTAAAAACAATTTCCAGCAAGATAGGGTTCACATTACAATTTCTAAGGTCAACAAAATCTTTTTCAAAAGCAAGCGATTTCACAAGTCCGTTCACTCGGCGAAAGTTTTCAGTTTTGACTAACTCGTGTTCAAACGACTCTTAAGCAACCAAGTTTTAGACCCAAATACCCTCAATTTTGAAATTCTTCGGCCCATTGGTACTAGAACAAATTCAAAACATCTCAACAACGAAAGTTTTTGAAATCCAAGACAAGATTTGAGAAAAGAAAATAAACACCGAGTTTTTGCAATGAATCAGTGTCAAGAAGAGCTTAGCTATGCATAAAATCAAGTTCCCAACCCTCAAAAACAATTTAGAAACAACCGCGACTCAGTTCAAGAAAATCAAGAAGGAATTCGGACCGAATTAGAGGTTTTGTTGAAAAACTGGGAAGCAATTCGGACCGAATTCGTGGCTCTGTCAAAGAAAAGTTGGCAATTCGGTCCGAATTCAGCTGAATTCGGTCCGAATTGCAGGGTCTGTTTTGCAAAAAAATTTCAGAAAACAAGCGTTTTGACGGATTTTTCAAGAGAATAAGGGCTTGTTTCGTTTTTCGTTTTTTTCCTTCCCCCCCAAACTTAATAAGGCATTGTCCTCAATGCAACACAGAGAAAAATAAAAATAGGAGGGAAAAAGGAAACCAACCGGATCAAAGCGTGTTTCTCGACATGAGTTCAGCACTGTTTGGCATTGGGGCAGCGACAAGGCAATCGAGATACTCAACTAAGTTTCTTGTGGCATGCAACTCGTATGAGGTCGTGCGTGGGTTGTGTGTTTTTTTTTTGTTGCTCAACCCGTGGTGCTCTAGTGAGAGTTGCAAGTAGGACATCCACAACGAATCAAAGTCTGCATATCCCACAATGAAATTCAGACCAACCATGAGAGATATTTTATTATTATTATTATTTTTTTTTGACAAAAAAAAATAAAAAATAAAATAGAAAAATAATAAAGAAAAATTTCTTAGGTTGCCTCCCAAGAAGCGCTTGTTTTAGGTCTCGAGCTTGACCACCTCTCAATTCCATCTTATCTTCACTTTACGTCCGTTGAAAGCATCGTAGTTCTTCCAAAAATGAATGAGCGAGATTCTTGAAAAATGCTTGGTGTTCTCCTTCGTGGTTGTGTGCATGGTTGGTCCGACTATGATGCGATACTTGATTTGCGGGTTGCTACCTTTCATCGCATCGATATTCTCCAAGCATTTCTCAAGTTGAGGGCTCAAGTCGAATTTGGTGAACTTGTCATTTGTCACGTCGGATGCCTCGACTCTGAGAGGGTTATCACCATCTTTCTTCTTCTCAGATTCATCAATAACGGAGACTATTGGAGGATCCTTCAATTCCAACTCATTAGATTTTTCAATATAAGTTAATCTAATTGGAATGAAAATTGGAGAGACATTAGGCGGAGGTGCTACATACTTTGGTTCTACAATTTTCTCTTGTTTTTCATTTGTTTCAAATTGTATGTCATCATCACTATCAGTCTCATAGCAAATTGCAATTTCTTTTAGAGAACTAAAACTGTCTAATTCTTCATTACCTTGCAATGTCATTTTATCATTTTGGTCATCTTGTGATCTATATGAGGAACACGTTTCGTGGGCAATTTCATTCTCAAGCATCCAAGTTTCTAGTTGTGTGGCATATTTGTCAAGATTGCTGAACTTAGATGCTATGGAATTCATTTCTCTAACAATTTCCTCATTTAGCTTTGTTTGATAGGCCATAAAATCATAAAGGAATAATTCATCACTTGACATTTGCAAAGGTAATTGAGAACTATAAGTTTCAGAAAAGAAAGTTGACCTAGAGTCATGTCGAGACATTGATCTTTCATTATAACAAGAGAAACAAGAGTTATTAGTCAAACCAGAGTTGTATGCACTGTGTAAGGGTCTTGTGCCATGGCGTTCAGCTTGCCATGTGGCCGAGTGAGAAGCCGAGTGCACACCCAAGTGCTTATTTCGTGCGACCGGTGGTGCTCTTGCACCTGCATGTCTCGTGCCATAGTGTCCTTCCCCAAGTATTGCGCTTTTTTTGTTGTTCACCACATCAACTTGATGTCTTAGTCGAGCCATAGAAAATTCGGATCTCGTCATTTCATGTGGTGCATGTTCCATTTGATAAGTGCAAGGGTCATGGTGCTCACTCCAATTGTCCTCCATATCTTGATCAAATTCCTGAAAAGAGTGAAACATGGTGACACAAGTGATTTTTTTTTTTGATCGAATAAAAAAATCTAGTCTTTAGCTACTAAAATAAGAAATTAATATCATGCTACCATCCCCGGCAACGGCGCCATTTTGATCGAGGTATAAACCTAGGTCAAACAAAAATAACCTTGTTTACTCGACTAGACGTTCGTAGTAAAGCAAAGGTGTCGATCCCACAGAGATGGTGATGAATACTAATCCTATTTGTTCGCTAAAGCTAGACAATAAAAGTTTAGAAACGAATTGGTGCTACAAACTAAAAGGCAAAATGAAAAAGATGCAAGAATAAGAATGAAAGTGATGAAAAACAGTTTAAAAGAATATTTTTGGGATTTTAAAGGGTTTAAAATATGATAATAAATGTGCCTTAGGGTTCGATTTCACCTCGATCTGGTCACAGAGTCACAAGACTTAGCACTGTCGTATTCAGCCTTGCTAATTCGGTCCGAATTCCGGACCGAATTCCACTGTGTAAATGCTGTGGTTTACTCTTTTGTTGATTTATTCAAGCCAAAGGTCCATCTAGCCAAACCTAACTCCCTAACCCTCCGCTTTCGCCTATTGGGTACGGTATTTGGAATGGGATCTAGTGTTAAACAACCTTCATCGAGTGCATTGCACCCCCAACTTTCGTTGTTCGGTGGACCTACTCGAGTTTACCAATGATTTTCTGCGAGATATCTAACCTAGACTTTCGCCTAACTAGAAGTGTTTACTTTTGGTTACTAACTGGTCAACTTTCGCCATTGACCTACCTCGAAATACTAGTGAAAGGTTCAGTTATTATAATGAGTTGATGTCTCAAACAAGTGCGGCCGTACACAAGCAGAGCAACACAAGTAATAATAAACACAAAACACGAGCAAATCAATAAAACTCCCAAAGGTAATTGGTTTCGTCCATCAACAAGACAAGCAAACCAAGCAAACCAAATTCTAGGCTACATCTATCCCTAAAGCAACAAAGATCTAACCTATCATGCTAATAAAACAAGATACAAACTCCATGACAAGAATAAATAAGAGAAAAGGAAGAGATACAACAATATCCAGGTTTACTCCTATTTGAATCAAGTCTGAAGCCGTGGTTGGGTTGAATCTAACGCTGCCGCGCCTAGAACTGCTCCCAAATCGCTGCCATGGTCGAGTGATGGTGGAGAGGTGGTGGAAATCCCACGCCTTTCGGCGTGAGAACGGTGCTGAGAGGTGGAAGATTGGTGGCTGCTGATGGATAATGGTGGATTCCCCTTCCTCAAGCAAGAATAAACTTAATATAGACTCCTCTCTGGCCCCTTGACAGGTTGGGAACGTTTTCCCTTGATTTAGGCCGAAATTGGGGCCTTTCCATAAGAGAAAACGCCTCAGGAATACAGCTGGAAACCTTCCCTGTATAGCAATTCGGACCGAATTCCAGACAATTCGGTCCGAATTAGCTTCTCTGTAATTTTCTGTGACGCAATTCGGTCCGAATTCCTGTGCCAGCATTGCGCACCAATAGTATTTTGAGCATAGTTTCTTCATCCGGACTCCGATTGAGGTGATTCAAAGATCGCCGGAAAGCTTACAATGAGCTCTACAATGCTATTGCTTCCATTTAGCTATTTGATTCTCTTAAATCTATCATTTTATGCAATGATTATGCGTGATCCACCAAATTCCTACAAGACAAGTCAAATTCCACGGCAGTATCCAATCTTGCCAAACAAACAGAAAAACAAGATAATATCACGGTTTTAGTCGCAATTTTGATGTAAAGTCTGGCCAAAATATAAGTATAAATATGAGATATCACATACCCAGCAAATGAAAATCTGAAGAGAAAGTAGTGCGACCAGTAGGGCTCAGGAAAATACCTTCAAAACCGCGAGAAGGAGGCCCGCGTCTGGACTGACCAACTGGGAGATGTGAGTCATAACGCCTGGCTCGGCGCTCCTCGGTGCGCAAAGGGGGGTCAACAAGCAAGCGTGGGTAGTCATGGATAGCTGGTAAAGGCAAACGGTTGTGGCGAACCAAGAGCCCGTGAAAATTATCCCTTCCTCTGAGAATGGCACGTTTCCACAAATGGTGGAGGTGCACATGAACCTTCTGAGGATCCAAATAGTCATCAATGTAAGACTTGATAGCCTCATCTGAAGGACCATAAAAGCCCGTCCTGACAATGTCAAATCGAGGAGTAGTACCATACATCTCATCGGCCAAAGCCATAACTATCTGCAAGAAAAGAGAAAACCCGATCAAACACCCAGAAAACATCCACAAAGTTACTAACAAAATGCCTAGAAATTGGGGACACCAGAGTAGACTGATCGATGTATCTCACAGTCCACTCTGGTGGGGGGCATTTGTTTGCCTCTAAATTCTGCTGCACAAGACCCTAAACAATTCCCTATATTATCATTAAAATTCCAAAACCATATAATCTAAACCCCATCCACATGATCAATGACCCAACAAAAGCCCCGATAATTGGTCATACTGCATGAAAAGAAAACACAGAAATTCTAAAAAATGGACAGTAAATTAATTAATTATAAGGAATGCCATTATGCGCCTGCGATATCCTTATAATTAATTACAAAATCCTAAAAAATAGAAAATTTGTAGCAGTCAAGTTCTCCATATTTTTATGGAGAGCCATGCAAAATTTCATGCCAAATTGACCTATGGAAGGGCACCAAATAATTTTTCTAAAAATAAAGCAGCCTAATTTTCCTCAAAATCCAACCTAATGGACGGGTCCATTGCCCAAATAAATGGAGGTGAACTCTCATCAGGCCAAACACAAAATAAAAAGAATTTTGCATGGGCTCTTTCTTTTTTTTAAAACTCATGGCAAAACCTGTCTTGGGCCAAAAGTCGAAGCCCATTCGAATTACTTCCGAGCCCAACTCAATATCATGACCATCTTTAATCCAACGGTTATAATAAATCCTCATTACATTATCCAAAATCAACGGACAGATCCTGATCTAAGATTAAAACATTTCATGAAATTTTCTGGAATTTTCTGATTGGTCTAAAGGAAGTGGGTCCCACAATTTAAAAGAGAAGAAAAAGAAGGGGATGGATGGAATAGTACTGTCTGACACGACTTCGTACATCGGCGTGAAGAGGAGCTCCGCCGCCGTTCTGCGCCGCTTCAACTCCGACTAGCCCCACCAATGGAAAGGCGATGCTCTCACGATCTCAGCAACACCAAATTTAACACTGGAATAGAAACAAGAAAGGTCAATTTGGGGTGGGCTCGGAAAAGCAATGTCAGGCGGATACTCGGAATTGCGCGAAATTAGCATGAAATTGGTAAAGCACATTACCTGGGAAGCTCCCTGGAGGGTCTGGGAGGAACTACAATGAGTTGTTAGGCCTCAATTTTACAAAGAGCGTGGAGTAGCACCATCAGTTGTGATGCCAGAAGTCGGAACAGATAGGGAATAGCGAAAGGGAGGGAAAAAGTAAACTGAATTGACCTTAATTACCACTCTCTGCACAGCTTAATGGAGATGCTTGGTCGAAACATATAAAGAGAGAGGAACAAAGCTGGGGGTTAGTGGAATTGGAGGTCTCCAGTGCGAGGAATGCCGTAACAGTAAAATTGGAAAGGAATACCCATCCCTTTTTCTTTACTTCTGACCCCTACAAGGCTGAGGCTACGTCTGAGGAGTGCTCGTAGGTTGGACAGAAGCATGATGGAATCAAGGCATGATGACCGTTAGATGATCTGATGAGTCAAAAAGGAGGTGGTATAGTACCCAGGCGTTGTACCTCCCCATGATGTCACTGAAAGGCATATTATTGATGGCAAGGATGTAATGCTAAATAGTATGCATCACATATCTTTGTTCAGCATGCAAATGATGTTCTAACCAATGATTTAATATCATCTTTATATCGGACGGCTGTGGAGCGTTTGGTTAGTAAGCATCAAACGCAAGAAGAATGAAACCGTGTTACTAAAAGGATGAGTGTACTGAAATGCGTTAGTGCTATAGCTACCCACTCGGTGACCCAATACCCAACGTATGAAAATGGAAGAGTAATTTGATGAACTAATGATCATTTGATTGTACTTAGAGGGGTAGCAATGCAAAAAAAAAACACACTAAAAAGAGAGTACCCTAGGCACTCGAAATGAATAGCTTAAAAGCCAAGAGACAAATATACCCTTGTGAAACAATAGGCAACAAGAAACAACAGCAGGAGATGATACAATGTAGGCCACATAAGACCCATGATGATAAAGCAAATAGAGAGGATCAGATACTCCTGTGATGATCCAGAGGGGTACATGGATATTACTTCCCCAGATGATAACACTCGAGAACAATCACAACCATTCATCAAACACTAATTAAATGAGAATGTGCCACATATACACCAAGGTATTTGGCGCCAAAATAAGCACAACTTCTTCTGCAAGCACACCAACCTGTAAGAAGAAGTGAATCACATACATGCTACCCCCCCCCCTCACATGCCAAGTGTCATGATGCTACTAGTGAGTAAAAAAGGAGTAGTAAAAGAAGAGGTGAAGAAGAAATACAAGAGTAAGGCGGCAGCTCACTTTCACATCATGTCCCTTCATCAAAGATCAAAGCCAGCAAGGAATGCCATGTGTCAAGAAGAGGAAGCCAAAACCCTAGAGGCCTTCCTCTATAAAAGAAGATGATCTCGATAGGAAAAGGGGCTGGAGAGAGGGATATTGTTAGAGAAAAAAGAGTTAGAGCTTAGAAAACTTAGCTATTCTCTGTGTCTGAGCCAAAGCTTAGTTACAAAAAAAATATTAGGAGAAGGTAATGAAAATACCGTTGTATCTGTCATGTTTTCTTTGAAATGAAAGATTAAAACCTCTTTTGATGTTCTTTCTCTTCTTAAGCAACTGAAATTCGAAATAAAAAAAAAGAGCTTACTTAGTTTGCTTGAAACTTCCTTACAACTGTTCTTCTGATGTTTCCCTTGCTGAATCCAGATTAAACACTTCAACCAATGACTTGATTTACCTTCTCTCTGTATAGTTATTCCCTTTTTTTATTATTCTTTTACACTCCATGGTAAAGGAGTTCTTCTACTCCCTGGTAAAGGAGTTCTCCAGCTACAAGGAAGCTACAATCAAGATGAAGTTACAAAATGGGCAGCATGGTGGTACCATTAAGGGTTTGGTTGTCAAGAACGCCGACCTGGTATCACTTTGTTGCCACGGTTTATGATGATCTTCAGTGGTTCTCCCAAATAAAATCTTAAGGCATGCTATGGTTTGATTGTCAAGAACGTCGACCATAGCATGATAAAAAAAATATTAATGACAAAAGACAACATAAATAAACAGCTAAGAAAATGATGAATCAAAAAGTGTGTACAAGTATATATGTCTTCTTTTCAAAAAAGGGGGTGTAGAAATTCTTGAAGTTGTTTTGCAAAAAAATGTAAACATAAAGTAAGAGTGATTTCTTTTAAAATAAAAAAAATGCAGAAATGCTGTTAAAAAAGGGGGGGTGTCATGCTTAGGTTCTGCTAGGATTTAAGCAAAAGACTTGTCATATTTTCTCAAATAGTTTTTTTTTTTTTCTTCAAAGATTAAGGGTCTATCTGTCAAAACAAGATAGTAATGAGTTTCTTTCAGAGTGATTATGTATTTACTCATAGATGATAAAAGGTAAAAAAAAAAAAAAAAAAAACATTTCACAGAAAAGCAAGGGGTAGAAACAAACCTGAAGTTGTTCTTCTAAAAAAAAACTAACTAATAAATAAAATAAACTATATAAACAAAAGAACTTTAACTTGGCTTTTCTCAACTAAAAGCATGTTTTTAAATCAAAGGAATATGGGAGTGCTGTCAAAAAGAGACATATGGGTTTAGACTATGTCGAATTTCAAATAAAAAGTATGACAAAATGAGGTTATCAAAGTTAATTCAAAAACAAAAATGAAATAAAAACAGTAACCTCAAGGGCATGTTCCCAAAGTCACACAAAAAAAAACAATGAGATAGTATAAAAACAAAAAAAACACATGATAGTTAAGCACAATACCAAGTCAAACTTATTTCAAAGAAAAAAGAAAAGGAAGGAAAGTAGATCCTGGAAAGCTGCTTCTAAAGTTACATAAATAATGAAATATTGGAAGAGAAGAGGCAAACATAACTAAAACCCAATGGTTCAGTTCTCTCTAAAAAGGGGGTAAATAAAAAATTAATTAAAGCAAGTGGCCAGGGCATGAAATCTAAAGTGGACTCGGTTCTTGAAATAAAAAAACTTGGGTGATAATCTCAGAAGATAGAATTAGATCATGGAACTCAAATAGTAAAGTTGGTACATCATATTTGCTTGGATGTCTGAAGATTGGTAAGGAGATTAAGTCTCGAGCCTGTATATCTTGAACCAGAACCTGATTGACCATTATGATTGCTCGATAAGTTAATTGATTGCTCGCAGCACACCCAAAGCATTTGGCATACCCCAATTAAACTCAAAAATTAGTAAGTCGGAACTGTAAAAAACCCCACATCAAACTAAACTAATGCATGACCTCAAAATTGACAAAGTAGAGACTGTTACCTGTTCAATTGGAGTCATCGTGGAGACGTTCTGACAACAACCAGGCCGCCCGCCGTGGCTAAACGCCGATCACGACTTCCGATTTGCCATTTCACCTCTGTGACAACTAAGGAAAAGGGGGAAGCAGGATCTTCCATGACGATTGAGTCACATCAAATTGGAGGCATAAATCAAATGAGGAAAAACCTAAGAGGCCAATGCCTTTTTCCCTTGCGAAAATCGTGCACTCAAGCCCTGAGATCTCAGTGAGCCATTGAAGAGTTGACGAGTCAAACCCTCGTCGAAGGGGATGAAGCAGAAGAAAAAAAAGGAGGGACGAGTTTGACGCATTTGACCAGTACGAATCTCGACATAAACGGACGAATAGATCTCAAGGCTAACGGACACATCTCAAAGGGCCAGATGAACCGGGAGCACCTCAAACCGGCTCGCAAATAGTGGGGCCCATGAATCGGATACGGATTGAACTCAAGCCCATGAGTCTAAGCGTGGACCATATGACTCGCCCGCCTCGGACCAGTCCCTTTCGCTGATCCCCTGTGGCGTATAGTATGCAGCGATCCCCTGACAAACGAGTAGCACACAGCAAAGTTCAGCCAATCAGAAAATTCTGCGAAGCAGGAAACTTCAAAAATACATTAAAAATAGCTAGATTATCAGAAAAATTCCCATAAAATACCAGAATGTCAAGAAAAATGTGAGGAATATTTTTATATATCATGTCATGTCAAAACACTAAAGCACAAAATATTTTAAAATTGAAAGGGGATGGTAATAATAGAAAATAATAAATTTACATGGTTGAATAAAAAATTAAGTCCCTCCATGAAATTGAACAAAAAAAAATCATTTTGAACATTCTGTGTTCTGGACAGCAGGTACATTTGAACATTCATGTTCTGAACAACAGGCACAATCAAACATCAAAATTCGCGAACAAAATTGAAATAACAAAAAGGCATTCAATAGAAATTTAGAAGCGCAAACTTAAAAGTCCAAACCCAAAAGTCCAACTGGAGGTTGAAAATCTAAAACTCAAAAGTTGCAACTCAAAAGTCCAATTCAAGGTCCATAATGCAAAAAATCAAAAGTTCAAGCCTTAGACCAAGTCCGAAAATGTCAAACTCAAAAGTTAAAATCCCAAAAGTGCTAGCTTAAAAGTGCAAGACTTAAAAGTTGAACTCAAAAGTCCAAAATCCTAAAGTGCAAATTAAAAAGTCCAAATCTGAAACTGACACAAAGTCAAAATGACACAAAGTCTAAACGACACAAAATCTAAAAGTGACACAAAGTCAAAATGGCACAAAGCCTAAAAGTGACTCAAAAGACACAAAGTCAAAAGTGACATAAAGTCTTAAAAGTCAAAAGTTCGTCCCTTCAAGACTGCATCGCGTTTCGCCTTGAAGGAGACACCCTCCTGATATTCAGATTGAGATAAAGGAAAAGTCAATTCTGAATGATCACTAAAGTTCCTGTCAAGAGAAGGCATAGTGCATCTGTACTCGCGACTTGAACGAAAATCCCAAAAATCCCTAAGTTCCTCAAACGATTGAGAGCTGACCTAGAATACCCTATTTTCTAGCGTTGGACTCAAGTCTAACAGCATGTTTCTACAAGTTCACAGCATGTTTGACCAGAAGCAGACTGAAATCTGATGCCTAGGTGACCAGAAGAAAAGTCAATCAGTGGCCATCACCCAAGTTCATGTCAAGAGAAGGCATAGCGCATCGGTACTCAAGACTTGAACGAAATCCCAAAACCTCTAAATCCCCGAACAATTGAGGATTGATCTAGGATACTAAATTTCCTAGTATCGAACTCAAAAAATCTCTGTAGCGGCACTAAGCCTGGCACAACAAAGTAAAAGCAACCTAAATGTCTTAAAATGTGAAACTAAAGAATTAAACCACATCATTCATGTTTGCATGGCTCTGTTAAAATAGCTACTCTTCTGCATTGCTTTTCACCCTGAAACTCCCTATCAAGACACAATCCTTTTATTAAAATGGACTTCATCCACTTACGACATTTAAACTTTGATTATCCCGATCTAGAGGTGCTCTTGGCTCAGTTCGTAACTGAGTTCGGAGGTAATTAACAGTAGGGGCTTGCGCCTACTGGAAAAAAGGACCTATGACAAACAATCAACTCTCGAGGTACTTAGAACCGCATTAGTGCCCTTCGCTCGCTTGGAATGGGCAGTAACGACGGGTCTCAAGATGCTCGAGGGGTATCTGATCCGCATTTTCTTCGCCCCATGGAGGACTATCTGATCTTCCGTGGTTGGACTGAAAAAGTGCGAGACAATATATATATGCCGTAATTATTAAAAAATAATATTTGCCATATTATAATCACACAATATTCAATAGTTACCTCTCTCAACTTACAATTTTGACACGATCTTCTCAATTCGTTCAATTTGTTGACAATTAAGTTCTTTAATTGATAAAACACTATTATTTTTTGTACTAAAATAAAAGAAATAAATTATACTGAAAGTAATTCATTGATTTCGAAGTAATATTTTGTGAAATAATAAAATTTATCATATGAAAAATACAACAAATAGTTGAGTAATTGAGATCCTCAGGGACCTTGTGTTAAGGTTGAGTAATTGAGCTCCTCAGGAACAAAAAGTTCACAATTTCATATAACTAATTAAATCCAAGCTTCACTGCACTGGGTTCAGGTTGGGAATAAAACGGGCCAAGCTTGTTGGGCTCTTATTCATTGTGGAAAATAATTCAGTTTATACTTTATACTTTATATACGACACAGGATCTCACCTAATAAAGGCACACCGAGACGCCTATTAGTTTTGGAAATACGCATATACAAATACAACGATAATTTAAAAAAAAAATTAGCTCCATTATACATGAGAAAAATCGGTGAAATGGCAACAATGGATCCAAAGAAACGAGAGAAAAAAAAGGGTACTAATGGACTGTGACTGTAGTGCGGGTGCATGTCCAAAAAGAAGGAATAACAAAAGGATGAGGTTGAGAGGCACGATCGAACACCAGCATCTCAAGTTCACAAATCAAGTAAATAAAAAGTAAACCTAAACGATCGAGACCAGAACTATATATTCCTGCTATAATATATTCTTCAATTGGACCGTGTACCCACCGAATTTTTTTTAGCCCTTGTTTTCTTGCAAAAACAAGAAAGGTAAGGATATTGGATGCACATTCTACTGAATTATTCTTATTGTCGCAGATTTAAATCTCATAAATTTTACTTTATATATACCATAGAGCATAGAGAATAAGTTCATTGCTATCAGAATGACTGGTATTTTTTTTTTTTTTTTTTGGGAATTGGTATATAAGAAATGAAAAATTCAATCTCGTAATTTTGTTCTCTCATTTTAAGCCTTGTTAAATTTGAATTTATAATGAAAATTAAAATTTAAGATTTTGTTCTAGTACATTATCTTTAGTAAAATAGAATAAAATAATTCTAAGATTCGATGAACCAAAAACAAATATGTAATAATAAATTTAGGAAAATTATGTCATGAGAATCAATTTCTAAATCGGGCTTTAATCTCAACCGTACATTTCTAAAAAAAGATTAATTTCATTAGCACTCATAAACAGTTGCGATTAAAGCTCGATTCAAAATTGGTTCTCATGATAAAATTTCCCATAAATTTAATACATTGAATTTTGATAATTGAAGTGACACATGCGAAGTGTTAATTTTACAAAAACAATTAATATTCACCATAAAAATTATTTTCTGTAGTTGAGCGTCAATTTCCGTATATCTAAATTTGATAGAACCTTATTTTTTTTTATTATTATTTTTTTTGAAGAAAGAGGGAGGGTTTAAACCCTTGATCTTTTTGAGACCAATCTAGTGCTCTTACCACTAAGCCACTAGATCACATGCGATAGAACCTTACTTAAATTCGTTCAAATTAAAAATTTCCTATGGCTGTAGTGTGGTTAACTCTTACATATATACAACAAGTTAGTGTTCTCCAAAATGACACGACACGATCGTGTTAGCACGACATGATGTGCGTGTTGACACGACACGACACGAATACAAAATTGGCACGACACGATCGTGTTATCGTGTTGTGTTGGGACATTAGTAAGTCTGACACGATTCAACACGACACGATTCAACATGCAACACGACACGAACACGACATAAACACGAATTAACACGACACCTCAACACAAATTTAATTATTAATGTTGATTATTTAAGCAAAACTAATAATTTAATTTCAATTTGTAATACTATATCATATTATTTACCATCATTTAAATCATAATAGTGTTCTAATATAATTATTATTTTTTATAAAAATATTCATAAAAATTTTAAACTTAATTAAATAATAAATTATTATGTTTAGTAATTTTTCTCTTACTTTTAATTTTTTTAATAATTTTTTAAATTTAAAAATAATAAAATAATATGACACGATTTGATACGATTAACACGACGTGTCAGAATGCATGTCGTGTTGCCTCTTCTCACCATTAAGCACGACACGACACGAAACGAGACTCTAACACAATCGTGTTTGACACAACACGACACAACACGACACACGATTGGAGAACACTACAACAGGTGATCATTAACAGTTCATTTGTCCAAGGTGGAAATTTAAGTAGCCATTACGTAATTAACACGTCACTAATTTGCAGTTCACCGACATATTAGATTTCTCTATCTTGTTAATTATATTATGATGACAGGATTAATAAAAGCGCTCATCTCTAGTGATATCTAATCATTTTCAAAAGAGCGCACGATGTATCACTAAAGAATCTTGATCGTACCACATGCAATTGTATTGTCTATTTATATATGTCCCAGCATACTTGAAGGATAACTCATATTAAAGCAACACAATGCATTTTGCTATTATCTTGCTCTTAATCTCTTTTGCTACAACAACTCAAACCACCTCCATTTTCGGAGATATCCAATTAGAACTAACTCATATTGATCATGGCCAAAATCTCACCAAGCTGGAGCTACTCACGAGGGCTGCGCACCGGAGCCGAGCAAGAGCTTCCCTATTACATGCCATGGATTGCACCTCAAACCCTATTTCTAGAACCAACATTCCATTTCATGCGTCCGGGGCATTGGAATTCGTACTAGAACTCGCGATAGGCACCCCTCCGAAGCCTTACCCTTTCTTGCTAGATACTGGCAGTGGCCTCATTTGGACTCAGTGCAAACCATGCTCAAAATGTATGAAACAGCCATCCCCAATCTTTGACCCATCCAAGTCATCCACCTTTTCGCACCTCTCATGCTCTGACAATCTGTGCCAAGCCCTTTCTCAATCAAACTGCACCAGAAACCAATGTCAGTATTTCTATTCTTATGCAGATCAGACATACTCCATTGGTGATTTCGCAAGAGAGACCTTCACACTCGGTACCAATAGTGACGTCAAGGTGAGCATGGCAATCGGATGCGGACATACAAATGCTGGGAATCTGAACAATAGCTCTGGAATTGCTGGCTTTTCCAGGGATGAAACCTCGATGGTATCTCAGCTTGGTATACCGGGTTTCTCATACTGCATGAACGATGACATCAATAAGAGAACCCTACTCAAGTTTGGTACACAAGAGGAGATCTTCAGAGATATTAAGGCAAAGGTGCAAGCCACTAAATTTGTTGATCCACCTCCTGGAATTGAAGCCTATGCTGGTCTTTATTTTGTTTCCATGACCGGCATAACTGTCGGCACCAAACGACTGAGCATCCCCAAATCGGTGTTTGACAAAGCGATGATCGTGGATTCAGGTTCCACATTTACCGAACTACCGAATGTTGCTTATAACAAACTGAAGAAGGCGCTTCAGTCGAGCACGAAATGGTCTCCTTCTAATATAACTATATTGGACCTCGAATGTTTTTCAACAGGGTCAATTCGGCCATCTCAGGTGAAACTGCCGAAACTGATTTTTCACTTTCCTGGCATGAATTTGGATATACCACGTGATAACTATATTGTTGATATGGACGAGAAAGGTGTAATGTGCTTGGCTATCATGAATGCGGACTCATTTGGTATCATAGGCAACAACCTACAAACAAACATGCAAGTCCTGTATGACTTGAAAAATAGCAAGCTAGTGATTGCTCCAAATCAATGCTAATTAAGAAATGAGTACGTGAGTTTACAATATGGGTTAATAACGACAAAAGCATGTAACCGATGAATAATAACTTGATAAGAAATAATGTGTAATCGAGGACACATAATGGTAATGATAGTCAATATATATATATATATATATATTATATATATATATAGAGTACATATTTGAAGCAAGAAAGTTTTTACATCATTTGGTCGATTTCGCGATTCAACTATATATTGAGTGCATTAACATTGGCTGCATTTTAGTTTGCATTTCTTTTTTTATGCTCCGTTTGGATAGGTGTGGGAAGGAGGAAAGAAGTGAGAAGAAGTATTGGAAAGTGTATAATTTTGTAAAAAATTTGAATTGTTTATAATTTTTTTTTTCTTCTTCCTACTCCTTCTCAACGCATCCAAACGGAGACTTACATATTAAACTAACAAAAAGGATCACACTGTTTTGTGATCTGCATGAAGAAGGAAAGGAAAGGAAACTCAAATCATATGTTGGGATAATTTGCAACCTTCCTAGACCTCAAAACTTAAGTGACAATCTCTAGTCAGTTTTTTTTTTTTTTTTTGTATAGATAATGTCAATCTCTAGTCAGTTATGTGCAGTATCTTATGCAAAACCAGTGGTTTTGTTACACAGCTGAATCTGATTCAGCCAAGTCATGGCTCATGACCGACGAACAGTCGCACAAAGCATAATCAAGTTAAATGAGGTCAACCGCAAGCCTGACTTTATCTTTTTTGACCCACAAGTGGGAAAAAGAATCAGAAGTCGATACTCAATTACTCATTTTTCTTTTCAATACTTTCATGTATTAATTATTATATATATTGTGAAATGTGATTACGTACTAACTACCAAATTGGATGGTCTGGTCTGGTAGAAAACTTGTTTAAAATAATCTAATTTTTGCATGTGTTGGATTAACTTATATTTTCTAATTCTCTGGGTTTCCTGATTCTGTACGTAGTTTTGGTATATTCTTGTTAATTTGTTTCATGTCTTTATTTTTATCTGCATCATTTTAATTACTCTAATTATTTTCGTTTTTCATAATTTTATCAGTCAACTTTTGTAATATTCTTAAAAATAATTTTATGAACCACAAGCTTGAGTTTCCTGTTTAGGTGGGTTGATTACGATACAGGTTAATTAGGTCATCATTGGTATTTTATGACCTTTAATTTGTTTTAAATAAAGAAAATATGCTTTTGCCTTTAGCTTTCAGATTTTTTCTATCTTTTAATAAAATCATATTAAAACGGAAAGCGTGCGAAATTGCAGCACTGATTTAATTACTTAGCACGATAAATATATAGTGACTATAGGGTAGTTTAGGGTGCACGACCAAATAAGAACTATCTGATAGAAATTTGAAATATTTAATTCGTAATAATACTTCTGAAATTATTTAATAAGGATCACGTAATTCATATAAAATTAAATAAATCATAAGTTAGAACTTACAATTTTGTAGAAAAGACAATTTGATGCGGAAATTTGATCTTCTCTAATTTTCCTTAGTCCTTAATAATGGCAGTATGGCGTTTTTCTTTTTCTGAAATTTCTTGTTTTCTTTATGGGCGAAAAAATAGGAAAAGGTGCCGCTTTCTAATAAAATTTCAGAATAAATAACTAAGGTAATTGAAGGGATCATATTTGAATAAATCTGGTCCATTGATTTTCCATCAAAATCAATGCACCCTTTAATTATATTTCATAAATGAACTTAGTTCAAATTAAATTATATAGGCCACTTAATAAATAATTAATATTATTAATTATAACACTGTCCCCCACTTTTCTTTTTTCATTCGATATTTTCTGTCTTTTATAGTTATATAGACAATTTTGGAAAAAAAATACATATAACTGAACCCCATAAAATATAAAAAGTCTGAGTTTTTTTAATCCCAAACAAACTGGATAGTCTAGAAATGACATTCCGATCAGGTCATTTTTTGTATATATGACTGAGTTTTTACATTGGCTCGCTAAGCCCATCCAACTTGTTTCGCTACAAATAACTGAACCCCATAACGGTGGGCGGTGGCTAATGGAAACAATCATTACATTGTGGTTCTATTAAAAATATATACTTTTATATTATCTAAAACGTAAATTTTGCGACAAATACAGGAAAAAAATATCTCAAATTCTTAAAAAGCATCCAACGAAAAATTATGTTGGACAAAAATGTGTTCTAACATTTATCAACTTATGACTATTAAATATTGGACAAAATGTTACAAAACTTACAAAAACTTAAATATATTATAAGATAAGAGGGCATATTACCAGTGGAATAAAAAGAAAAAAAAGAGAGAGCGAGAGAGAGGATCGATAAGGTAGCTGGGCATAAGAGAAGCGTAGGATTTAGAGTTATCGACAGAATTTTATAATATGTAAAAGTGTTCGGCTATCATGGGGTCTTAGAATAATTGACATAGAATTTTATAATTAATTGTCGAATTTCAAAGATATAATTATAAGAATGTGTGAAATGATAGACCGTTCAATGGTACCATAAGTATCATTTTGCAAAAATTTAAGGGGGTATTTGGATGGGTAAGGAATAAAGCAGGAATAGTAAATTTCGGGCAGAAATTTATTTCTAACCATTTAAATTCTTCACAAAATTACACACTTCTCAATGTTTTCCGTCTAAAAATAAACTATTCCTCTTATTCCTAAACGATCCAAACGATCCCTTAGATTGTAAAAGCAAGTGGATTTACATTTAATAATGTACGTGTGTTCCATAATATGAAAAGAACGATACTTTTATTGTTCATTGCATAAAAAATCATTTCCCTCACCATCTAAAAGGAGTTGCGATTGCTCTATTAATAGTATTTTGCATAATATGAATATTTATAATTAAACTTTGTTTCACAATTGAGTATATTATTTTAAATTTTTAATAGACATTACTCTATAATTTGTGAATTATTTAATGAAGCATTATTTGAATGTAACAAAATTTATGTTCAATATACTGGCGTCACAATCTTGTTATATTCTTTATACATTAGACATCAAAATCACCAAAAATCATCCACTTCGTGAAAGAGCTAATAAGGAAAAGGGGTCAGACAGGAGATCCAATTTCACCTTATATTTTCATTTTGGCATTTGATTTCCTTTCAAGATGGCTTGCTAGATTGAACCACCTTGGAGTTGTTCCTACTCCGATTCAAAACATGTTCTCTGGCCTTTTCTATGTAGATAGTTGTTTCACCAGTGTTCTTTCCACCATTACTTAGCATATTCTAATAGTTGGGTTGACATTTCAAGTTTCGAGTGGACAAAGAACTCTGTTCTGGTTGCATAACTGGAGACATGGTCTCCTCAAATTTCATTTTTCTGAACTTTTTACCTTAATTTGTAAACAATCCTCTAATCACAGTATCTTCTTTTGCCGACGATTTACAAAACCCCCTCTCATTATTCTCACCCTTAATTCTTTCATCCATTGTTGCTATGTCTCAACTCAATTTACTTTTACAAATAGTTTCTCCATTACTCACCAATCTATTCGGTTCTGGCCCTGATTCCGTCTCTTGGAACTTGCAAGGGGCAAAAGGGTCTTTTTTCACTAACTCGTCTACAAGCTTATCAAATCTCATCCAACAATTCACTCTGATTTATGGAAACTATTGAATTTCATGATACAACCCATATTTAAGGTGTTTCTCTGGCAGATACTTCAGAATAAAATTCCTACTGTTGACAACTTGCAACTCAGGGGATGGCAGCTACCTAACAAATGCTCCTTGTGCCTTTGTGAAGCTGAGTCAGTAATGCATATCTTTAATTACTACTCCTTCTCTAAAATCTTCTTCCTCAACTTATCTCAACTATCAGCTTTTAGAGGACAACCACTTTCGACTGTACAAGATCACACGCACATTCTCTCTCTACTTCTTTACATGAGAGACCTTTTGGCAACTGCTTTCTTCATTCTGTGGAGGGAGAGGTGCAATAAAATTTTCCAAGAAAAGAAAAAATCGATAGCTGAGTTTATTTCTGAAACACTGCTGGATTGGGATTCACTCAAAAAGTCTCCTTGAATTTTAATTTCAATCTTTCTTTTTCTTCTTTAGGCTAGCTTTATTTTTAATTTGGCTTTTACTTTTTAATTTTTCAATTAGCTTCTTGCTAATGTTGTACTAGACCTTTTATTTATAATAGAAACAGACAAGGGTTTGATCCTTGTTTTTCTTAAAAAAAAAGAGCTGGGGAATCTGATTTTCTGGGGCGTATCCCGTATGACTCTTCCTGACGCGTTCCTGCAATTTAAGGATTTAAGCGATACGAATATACACCGAAAAAAAAAAAGTTTAAAGCTTCCTCTTGTCGATCGATGTCTATCAATGAAGCTTAACCCTGACTTGAATAGAATCTAGACATGCTTCATAAATTTTTTAATTATAAATAATAAAAATATAAATTACTTTAATTACCCAAATTTTAGTCTACCTCTAACTACATAAAAAGTATGATTCGTAGTTTGGATCGGGATCCAGACTTTGAGATGTAATTCTAGAAAACTTTGTTTGGATTATTCACTTTGGCTCCGTTTGGATGGCTTCTTCCCGGAATAAGGAATAAGGAATAACTACTTTTTACCAATAAATTTATTTCTAACCATCCAAACTCTTCACAAAAGTTACACACTTCCCAATAAATTTACCCCTTTCCAATAAATTTTTTCCCTTCTTCCTTCTTCCTACCTTATTCTCAACGCATCCAAACGGAGCCTTTGATATAATCAACTATAGGAGTTCAAATGAGGGACAAGTTAAGGGGATGTAAAAGATATTGGAATAAGGGGTCGTTTGGATCGTTTAGGAATAAATTTACGCCGGAATTTGCTATTTTTGTTTATTTCTTATCCATCCAAATAGCCCCCAGATTATATTTTTTCTATCAAATTTTGTATTAATTTGTGTATTTTCTAAATAAGAATATTATAAACATGTAGATGGTGGACGCATTAGAGAGACATTATTTATGTCGCGTAAATTATTTTGCTCTGGATATTGAATTTTCCTCGCATATTATGACAGAGGCTTCGGTTTGAAGGTGCACTAACAGTTGCAACTAATAATGGATATTCATAGATTGTTAATTATAGTTGACAGGACCCGACTTCTACAGTCCCAGATTGAGTGGTAACTTTACTACTTTTTCTTTTCTAAGATATTATTGAACATTAATTTCTTTTCCTCCGCCAGTGCCTACGATTTACTTTAATTCCAATACTGGTTTTTTTTCCGAGTACCATCCTTGCTTATGGAAAGTGAAAGCTCCGCCGAAAGTTACAATCTTTCTCTGGTTGCTGATCCAAGATCGATTGTTCACACAGCAAAATATTTTGCTAAGGGGTTGGGCGCTTCTGCTACCACATGCTCTTCCTGCACAACTACATCTATAGAAACAACTGATCACCTCTTCTTGCAATGCAAATTTGCAACATTTGCATGGACCTTAATTAGTACAGATTCGATTCAAGCTATCTTTGCTCAACCTCACACTTGGAATTGGTGATTTTCGGTTGTAACAAAGAAAAACAAATTTCAATCTGTGGGACTCCATCTTAGCTACAACATCTTGGAATATCTAAAGGCACGCAACAGACGGATGTTTCTCAGACTGCTTCACTGTTCTAGAATTTGTGATGAAAAAAATATGCGCATGTGTACAATCTTGGATGAAACATGCCTAATTTTTTTTTTTTTTAGATTTTTCTTTTTCTAGATTATAGATTTTTAATTTATTTTTCTCTTTTTGTAAATATATTTTTATTTAATGAAATTTGCCGGAGTGGTAATACTCGACCCTAAAAAAAATGAGATAGTAAATAAAAATAATGTATTTCGGTGTTCATATTTCTAGATATCTCCCAACTTATTTTATTATGAAAAATAAATAAACTTCTACTTGTTGACACAAGACTCAAGTCTCTGCATCAACTACAGAGTCAAGTGTGCATTTCAGAGAGTCAGAAGATTAAGACAACTAGCGGGGCCTCGCGCGTCGCGCGATCTATTTTTTTTATTTGATAATAAAACATGTGTGTATTTAATTTTTATAAAAAAAAATGAACAATCATAAAATGGAGCAATAGGCCTAAGCTATTATAAATCATCTAGAGAACAGCCCAACATGCCTCAGAAATAAAAAATAATAGATAATCATTACAATAACTCTTGTGAATTGAAACCCATATGATCTGCTAATATTGAAGCTCGTATGAAAAAGAATGAGGTTTGGTTTGTGCATTTAAATCATTCTTTATTTATTTAGTATCAGTAAACGATGAAAAAATGGCAAGCCTCTGATTTGAAACCCAAACTTACACAATGCAAGCACTTAACAGAATACACATAGATATATATACGTTTCATATAGTTTTATCATGATTAATGCACATAGACATATCTACAAAATACCATAAAATACAACCATTCTTCAAATGATCTACAGACAGGTAGTTCTACTCATAGCAGCCTAAGGAGCAAGCAATGACAACCTGTTGAGGAATATATCAGATGTAGTTAGTATCCTATAATGTAGTTGAAAGAAAAATCAGAGAAAATTTTTCTGTGCAATTAAACCACCTGAAAGAAAATTAAAACCATTACACAGTCATTCTGCTCCATTTCCAATTTAGATTTATACTTGATTCATAATATCATTAGAAGTGAGTGCCATTTCAATGTATCGCATAGAGTAGCTAATAGAAAGTAAAAAGTGTAATAGAAACTCTAACTGATTACGTTATGATCATGCGAACAAAGGGTCCATACTTGATCGTCACTACATTCAATCTGAATAGCATAATAAAATATAGAAATCATTCCTCCAAAAGAAAAGGAGAAGAAACAAATTTACTCGTAAGGATAAATAAATTATGATATTGCTATGCAGTATAGAAGTGCAAAGCTAACTACAATAAAAATAAAATAAACATAGAAACATTTCACATATTTGAAGTGGATTTTAATTTAGAATTTTCTATTAATTTAATGTTGAGGTTCTCACCTTTTAATAGATCAGAGAGAGAGAGGGAAGAGAGAGAGGGAAGGTTTACACGGTGGGTTGAGGGGTTGGATTAAGGGACCCAAGACCAACAATCGTCTCATTGACATTTATCTTCTGCATGTTTGTAGTCTTTCCACTAACCAGTGACAGAAAGACTCCAGCATTCTTGAATTGCATTTCAGCAAAAAAAATATTTGTTAATCGGTTTGGCCAAAATTGAAATGGAATATGTAGCTTCCATTTGGTCTTCGATGGAACTATGGCATATTCCATTGGAATATGTAATCGATAACAGATAGATGCATAGGCCAAATCTATGATAACAGTTTTCAAGCACTCCCAAAATTGAAATGGAATATGTACCTTCCATTTGGCCTTCGATTTGGCCTATGCATCTATCTCTGTCAACTTCATTTCTGCTCGGCTCCATCAATGGAACTATGGCAGTCCTTCATTATTAATCTCATGTCAGCCCAATGCTCATCCACCTTAATAATTTGTACAGAAGGAATAGACAACTTTTATCAATCAAATATGAACCTTGCAGACTTAATTTGTATCGATCTGGCACTGGCTTTTTAGAGAACTTGACCTTAAAAAAAACAACAATGTTGCAGTATGTGGCAGCAGCATTGATGGAAATTATTTTGTTGATTTTCGTTGTACTTTCACTAAAAATGCATAGAATGTTCCAAAAATGCCCTTTGCTCTCGTTCACAGGATAGCTCAAAAGTGCATAGTCTGGAACTAACTACCTGTGACAAAAAAATTAAGTGATATGAATTGTAAGAAAATAAAATAAATCTATAGTGAATAAGAAACTTTAGATGAAAATCCTATGTCTTTCGACTACTTTTAATCATGATCAATTAATCAAACATGAACCATGAAGCACATAGAAGCCTACTATGAGATACCATGTACCCATACACATCTTAGTTTAGAAGTATAGAAAATAATCCATTACTTAATACCATCGATCATAATATGACAGAAATTACCATATAATTAGAGAAAGGCAAGAGGCAACAGCAAATCCTGCATCTACTCACTGGATTGTTGCTCATTCATAAAAGGTGAATGCCCTCTTTTCTTAATATCGTAAGTGTCGTTCCTCTACTATCCGAACTGAACTAAAACAGAAACTTCGAAGCTCAATTAAGGCAATTTTGCTCTGAAATCAAGCACATGCGCATGAAAAAAATAATAAAAGTTTAATTGTGCGCACAAATTTTGATGAGATAATGCTGCAAACACCAAATACTGGACCCACTAATACTTGTAAGTATATCAATAGTATCTAACAATTAATATTTCCCTACGCAAGTTGCAAAGGATGAATCATTTTATAATCTTCACCATGGAAGCCCAAGCAAGCAATATATCATATCATATTCCGTACCAACCATGTTTAATAAAGTACATAAAACGATTATGCCTCCAAATTTAGAAAAAAAAACACATAATAAAATCTCAGCACTCTTTGCTTTAAAACCTAAACTATATTTTGATTTCGAAGAAATCACGGCCATCTCAGACCTAAATTGTGAGAGTAAAGAGCACTTTTAAAACAAATAGTACTTTTAAAACCTAAATTGTGTGTAAATAAGGAGTGCTTCTAAAATCTCAACACTCTTTATTTTAAGAAGTACAGAATACTGTGAGAGCTAAGAGTACTCTTAAAACAAAGAGTGCTATTTGGCTAAGGTCTGAGATACCAGTCATTTGAAACCTAACAAACTTCTTAATAGACATCTAATTTATTGACCTTACAAATCTCTTAAGAGACATCTTGGACCACACCATCACTAAATAGCATTATCATTATTCAATGTACACACATTCCAGTGCAATCATCATTTTCAATGAAGTAATTTTTATGCTATAAACCATGACACGGTACCAACCTTGTGCTCCTCAGTAGCCGACACCTGCATCCCCACTACCAGAGAACTAATTCTCCGTAATTTCTTCCAAATCTAAAGCTGTTTGTACCAAATTGAAGCAAGGCCCCACATTTGCAGAGTGTCTCAGCACAAATTGAAGCAAAATTGAGAGAAATGTGGGAAAAAAAAAGGGAAAACAAAAGAAGAAGAAGAAAAGGGAATCGACAAAAACCTTCAACAAAATCGAAAACAAACAACAAAATATGTAAAGTTGCAAGTACAAAGACAACCAGAAAAAGAAAACAACAAAGGCAGTAAACTCACCAAAAACATAAGGAAAACACAGAACCCAAAAGAAAGTAAAGAGAAATGGTACTCAAATGAAAGAGGATGGACCGATCTACTTATCCATGGCACTTGTGTTGCGATCTGATTTCGAAAGCTGCCATGATCGGAGAAGGAAAAGCAGTAATGAACAACTGTTTCTCTATTTTGGGAGCTGTGTTGGGAGGGACGGAGAAAAGAGAAAAACTGAGAAATGAATGAAAGAGGGACGTGGACTGATGGAGAGATAATGGCCAAGTAAAGAAACAACTACCCCCGTACGGAGCCACATGGGGAAGCTTATTGCCCGGTCTGTCCAGAGCACATGTGAGAGACTGAGAGAAGGAGAGAGAGGAACCCTCCAGAATATCAGATCGAACGGAGGAGCGAAAACCAATCGAGCGGTCAGGATCGATAGAAAGAGATGGACGGTCCAGATCTAGTTACTGTTCGCCAACAGTGCTTAGCTACAGTAACGGATCCGGATCTAAATAGTCCGGATTAATATATGTTTCGATTCTTTGAATATTATCAGACTGCATTTTGATTAGATTAAACTAAATTATGCAACCGCTATCAACAAATATGTTTACCTATATAGATTAGTGTAAACTAGTATAATATAGAATTTTATAGCAAAATGTACATCATTATAATTAACAAGTGTGCATTATAAGATGCATGAAAAATTAAAGAAGAATATTAAAAAAGCGAGTATCAGATCAGCAAATTTTGCGAGTAATTCTCAACCCTCTATGAATTTTACATCTTTAGATATTGCTAAAATCTATCTGTTTCTTAAGCTGCTCGCATGTAAGTCTGATCATGAGGGTGGCCATGAAGGTTAATTAGGTACGGCATAATATAGTGAGATAATTTAAACAATTAGACTTGCTTATTTGCCTTGGAGATTAGCGAATCAATAATATTTTTAAGCAAGTTCTCATTTCCCAAGTGTGCTGTCCAAGAGTATAAAAGAATTTAAATGTGCTAATATATAGCAGTTCTCGTGCGTGCAGAAAGCAAGATAGTAACTATAAATGTTAATTATGCTATAATCAGAAAGAGTCCTGTTTTGAATAGGTTCTAAAAATCCAACATGATCTCTATCACAACTTTATTAGCCGCACTCAGGTATATCATTTTACTTTGACATCGATCTACCAACTAATGTGAACCGCCAATTAATTATCTCGTACATAGCAAAGTTGGATTTTGACATGCTTCCGTACAAAGGCACACAGCACCAGCACTTCAAATTCTTGGTGCTCCCTCCATTAACAAAAGCATTATGCACTATACTATGATTAAATCTTATCTGTTAGCATTCTTCACCTCCGTCTAAGTGCCCTGCTCAGTTGCAATTAATCCTGAAACAACATGTGTGTGGATAGTATAATATAAAATGGACATAACGAGTTCTTGATCAGAAAACAACCCTAATTAGGTCCCGGCAATTCAATCCATAAATGGACAGGAAAAAAAAAATGAATTGCAGAGTACTTGCTCCTCCACATTATATAAAGACCTCAACACAAGTAACAGAATGACACAAATGCATTCTTCGCTTGTATTTCCCTTGATCTCACTTGTTATCTCAGTCGTCTGTATCCCTAGAGATGTCCAGTTTGAACTAACTCATATCGATTATGGCCGCCAATTCACCAAGCTCGAGCTCCTCACATAGTCACATTGGCTGCTTGTCAGAATCAGATGAAAGTTGCTCAATTACACACCTTGGAAATCAGCTCCCCTCTTTCTAGAGCCAATATTCCGTTCCACCAATCAGGGGACTTGGACTTTGAGTACTTGCTATAACTAGCAATAGGATCCCATTCCCGCCTCCCTGGCGTTTGCCTTTAATGCTAGATACTGGCAGCCACCTTATTGGGACCCAATGCAACCGTTGACCACAAGCTTTGACCCATGGCCCATCCAAGTCATTCACATTTTCACCGTTACCATGCTATAACAACCTCCGAGAACACCTTAATACGAAAACTTGCATCAGAAAACATTGCATGTACAACCAATTTTATCCAGATGAAACTTTGGCTAGAGAGACCTTCACGACTCGGCACCAGTAAGCTCAAAGTGGCACTTGCCTTCAGCTGTGGAACTTCAAATGGTGGGGATCTGAACGGCTGTTCTGACATAACTGGCTTTTTCAGGGCAGGAAGTCAGGAACCTCCCTGGTATACCGTATACCTCAGTTTGGGTACCGGGCTTCTCATACTGTATGACTGATGATGTCAATAAGAGGATCCCTCTCAAATTTGGTACACAGCAGGAGATCTGCAGAATACAGAGACATTAAGGCCCCGGTACAAACCACTAAATTTGTCAGTCATGGCAGTCTTTCTTACAGCCTTTACTTTGTTGCTATGGCCAGCATAACTGTTGCACAAAATTGGTATTTGGTAATGGATTCCGGGTACATCATTTACTCAACTACCAGAGGTTGCTTTTAATCAACTAAAAACGCTCTTTTGTTAAATTTAAAATTGCCTTTGTCTAATGAAAGTATAATGGGCCTTGATTGTCTAGCATCACCGTAAACTCTTCCATCTAACGTGAAAAGTTCCTGGAATAATTTTGCACTTTCATGGCATAGGTATGGATCTGCCACACGTGAACTATATTGCTGATGCTGATGACCAAGGTATTGTGCTTGGCTATGATGAAGGCACAGCTACCTTTGGTATCTTAGGCAATGTGCAACAAATGGCGAATCCTATATGATTTCAAAAATAACAACTTAACAAGCTAGTGAATGCTCCAAATCAATGCGGTAAGAAATGAGCTATGAGCTTATGAGAAAGAAAAAGCTATGAGAGTAAGCTTACCCGAGATACCATTTGATTTAAAACTCAAAATCTAACAAATCAACTTCAAACATCAATCCGAATTCTTTAAACGGATTGACATTATGAGTTTGATTTCACATGCTAAACTTCTACGTTTTGTTCACCAAATATAAAGTCAAGTGGCAAAAATATTAACATTGGTTTCTTGTTTTTTTTTTTTTTTAGATATACTTGGTAGAGGCAACAATAGTTTCAGCATATATGTCTAGCTAGTTCGTTATCTGATTGAGATCTGATAAATTTAACAGTTAATTTTAGTTAAGCTCACAAAAGTGCCTGAAGATATTGATGTAGGATGATTCTACTTTAGGGGCCTTTTTCTTCACTAAATTTGATGGGAGCAATGTTGGGGCATTCAATACTATCCCTGATGTAAAAAGCATATGATAAGGATCAATATTTGGAGTGCAAATTGGAAGTGCATAATTTGTATGTATCATTTGTAGAATTTTACATTTTCAACTTTGTTTATTGGTTGGCAACTCATGCCTGATTGTTTTTACCAGTTTACGGTCTCAACTTGCACATAATATAAATTTACTATTGCTTCATATAAAAATGATATAATGAAGGTAGTGGATGTCTGTTGTGAAGTTTACTTTCATATATGCAAACTTGTCTCATGTCTGAGAGAGAAGAAAATATGATATTTATCATACACGACAACAGATGTATATCAATTTAAAAAAAATATTAAGTAAATAAATCAATCTTATTAGTTAGCAATGACCACCTGACTACCTCCCGATTAACCAAAAGAAAGAAAGTAAATATAGAACAAACTGAATTTGAATCAAAGATGGGTACTAAATTTTCACGAGCATCCACACCATAATAATTTTTTTTTTTTTTTAGATTGCTGGGCTCACCATAATAAATTAATGGGATCCACCAGATTTTTCTTATTTAATTTCAGCCTGGCTGAAGTTCCATGGCCCAAGCCTACTTCAGGCCGTTTACATCTTCAATGAAGCCCAGATGCGGCCTATTTATGACATCTGATAACATTTAATAAAACAGGAATTATATGAAATTGATTACTGCCATCGGTAAATATACCATCCCAGCCATCGCTAAATATAAAATGAACATATACAGCAAACAAAGTGAACATATACAGTAAACAAAGTGAACATATAGACGATCTAAGTGAATACATACAAACAAATAAGTTCAATGAAAATAAGTTGAATATACATGTAAACTTCTGAACAAGTGATGACAACACTTATTTGTTTGTAAGTGTTCACTTAGACCATCTATATGTTCACTTTGTTTGTTGTATATGTTCACTTTATATTTAGCGATGGCTGGGATGGTATATTTACCGATGACACTTATAATTCCGGAAATTGATTACTACCATCTGCAAATATACAATTTCAGCCATCGCTAAATATAAAGTGAACATATACAGCAAACAAAGTGAACATATAGACGATCTAAGTGAACACATACAAACAAATAAGTTCAATTAAAATAAGTTGAATATACATGTAAATTTCTGAACAAGTGATGGCAACACTTATTTGTTTGTAAGTGTTCACTTAGATCAACTATATGTTCACTTTGTTTGCTGTATATGTTCACTTTGTATTTAGCGATGGCTGGGATGGTATATTTACCGATGGCACTTATAATTGCTGCTAGTGTAAACTACTGATTGCTAAATAGTAAGCTTTTCTTGGTAATCTCGTTTTATGTAGTTAAGTTTCTTGGGCTTTCCTGCAGTGGACAGTGGAACCATTACACTAGTAATATTTCTGTTTGTTTGATTTAGGTGCCGACAACTTTACAGTTTGTAATCATGAAATTTTGTTACAACCTAATGTTTGAATACCGTATCATCCCTCGATCCGATGGAGAAACAAATTCGAGATATAAAGGGATTGACGGATTGAATCGGTCCGAAAACCAGTTAAATCACTGACAGTAATACGATATATCAAGCAAAGCATGCCATAGAAGAACCAAAGGCAGCAGTAATAAGATTGGGTTGAAGTAAGACAGACCCACAAACATGTTAGATGCATGCAATTGAACAATTTTATATATGGACCGGTAAGATGCATACAATTTAACAATACTATTGTCCTGACAAGCCTGACATTTTGCTGCACGAGAAGAGAGGAGGAGGGGATTTGGAATGACGAATGAAAAGAGTTATCATGGTTGGATGGATTATAAAAAATTAAAATCTTATATGAGGTAATTGATTGTCCTCATCTCTCTCTCCTTCAAGTGTCTTGGCTTGCACACCAACTCGCTCTCTCAGCCCAACGACAACTGTACGTAATCTCTATCTAGAGAAATAAAAAAACAAATTTCTAATTTTCTATAGATCAAAGGTCCAAGATCCTTTCCCCTCTTTCTTTTATGGTTTTGTTTTGTGCGAGGCAATGTGATTTACATTGGTGTATATTGGCTAGCTAGCAGGATTTCTGTTGGCCTACATGCTGGCCTTTGAATTGTTTCATTTCATTTATTTCTTTCATTTTTTTTCCAAAAAAAAATTAGCTCGGTTTTGAGTTATACTGTTATAGTCTGTTTATTTTGACTTTTGAACCTTGATAAACTTGAGTTCTCGAAAGTGTATGTTGATAATTAAGACTATCTTTTTTTTCTCTGTTTTTTTTTTTACATTCTCTAATAGGTCCCTTTGCTATGAACATCATTTCTTGACAAATACTATTTGTAAATTTTTTTAGGTGTCACTCCTAAATACTGCTTGAAACCTGTTATTTTCTGGACTCTCTTGAACTCCATAGAGTTGAGATGTGTTCTAAAATGCTGTTTTTCCTGTCAATTTCTAGATGGTTTCATTCAGATAAGTTTATTCATACCTTTCGCAACTGCCACAATTCTGCTAAAGTGCAAAGCCTATTTCCTTTGGAGTCTTTAACAAAGACAAAAAAGAAAAGAAAAAGGACAAAATTAAATGGCAATAATATATCTATCGAGTTTGACTAATCAGAACTTTTTTCCCTAGGAATTCAACATGACGCTTCAGAAGTTCCAAGAAGAAAACACTCCAAATAGAGATATAGAGGTAGAGAGGGAGTTATCCAGCCATGGCACCAAATAAGAACACCCCACACGTGCTGATCTTCCCATATCCATCCCAGGGCCCACTGAATTGCATGATGAAGCTGGCTGAGCTCCTCGCCATCTCCGGCCTCCATGTCGCCCTGCTCAACACCAATGACACGCATCGCCGCCTCTGCCTCAGCTCTGCCTCTCTCCCAGCCAGCCCTCTCCTTCGTTTTAAATCAATCCCTGACGGGCTCCCTGAAGACCGGCCTCGTGATGCCTCTCTCTTGAGAGATGTTGCCGAGTCCTTGAACAAGAACTCCAGGCTCTTGTTATACGACTTGCTGCTAGCTATGAAAAATGACCAATATTCCTCTGACGGGTTTCCGCCTATCACATGTCTTATAACTGATGGATTTTTTCCATCCTTTGTGGATTTGGCAGAGGACATCAGGCTACCTTGCTTGTCCTTTCGGACGCCTAGTGCATGTAGCATGTGGGCTTACTTATGTATTCCAAATTGTTGGAGAACGGCGAGTTGCCGTTTGGAGAAGGTGTTGATTTGGATGAAGTGATCCAAGGGGTGCCAGGGATGGAGGGTTTACTTCGGCGCAGAGACTTACCAGAGTTTTTCAGAGGAGCTAAAAGTGCAGATGATCCCCAGCTCAAGTTCATGTCCACTGTGTCAGCATACAGCAGTAAAGCAAAGGGCCTCATCCTTAATACGACAGAAGTGTTGGAATCTACCTCAGTTCATCACATCCGGGCACAGATACCGATGACCTATGCTCTGGGTCCCCTCCATGCAATTCTTGATTCATACCGGTCTGCTAGATCCTGCACTGATGCATCATCGGCATCGCACACTTCTAGTCTTTGGCAGGAAGATACCGAATGCCTCAAGTGGCTCGATTTACAGACTGACAACTCGGTGGTTTATGTTAGTTTTGGAAGTTTCACCACGCTGACGCGAGAAGAATTCCATGAACTCTTTTTTGGTTTGATTAACAGCAGACACAAGATTCTTTGGGTTTTACGGCCAGATATGGTACGTGGTCTAGCATAGACAGATGAGATTAAGAGAGCATTACCAGAAGAACAGGGAAGAATTATCTCTTGGGGCCCACAACATAAAGTGCTAGCCCACCGAGCAGTCGGGTGTTTCGTAACGCATAGTGGATGGAATTCAACTCTGGAGAGCATAGTTGAAGGAGTACCAATGTTGTGCTGGCCGTTCTTTCTTGATCAACAAATAAACAGTCGGTTTGTTAGTGAGATTTGGCGGGTCGGGCCGGACATGAAGGACATACGCAACCGGGACGTGGTGGAGAAGATGGTGAGAGAGATGATGGAAGGTGAGTCAGCTGCAAGGTTTAGGAAATCGGCAAGAGATTTGGCTGATGCTGTGAAGGAGAGCATCAGTGATGGAGGATCATCATTTAGGGAATTTCACCGGCTGATCGAAGATATCAAATCCATGAGCATTGGGCAGTAGTGTGATTCTTAATTAGTTTTCTGTTGTTGATTTCATCCTCTGCATTGTATTATTTTTAGGCTTTTTTTTTATTTTGTTGCTATATCAGACTGCTTAGCTGAAATGGTTCTTAACCTTTTGTGAAATCCCGCATTTACTTCAAATTTGCCGCAGAATATATGAATAATAATTTCGTAATTGAAATAGGATTATGATCCTTGAGAGAAAAAGACTACGACGCCATATAACGATTCATTGAATAACAAAGAGTAAAGTCAATAGTGGTTTGGACCTGCAGTGGCCTTAAAACAAGACACCTAGGTGTCAAGTTGATCAATTATTCAAATATAAAACAAGTTAAAAGTTCGATTTATTGATTAATAGTTGGAAGTAATAGTTGGGAGGAAAGTGTATTGTTTGGTTTTATTCAGACGGGTCCAAGAATCACAGTGTATCAACATAAAAAATGAGCTTAGGTTTTGGAGTATTTTGAAATGATGTTGTCTTAATAAAGAAATTGATTACTGCCATTTCAGTTTTGCCATCACTTGTCATCGCTAAACAGAAAGTGAACAAATAAAATCGACAAGATGAACATATATAATGATCAAAGTGAACACATATAATCAAATAAGTTCAATAAAAATAAATTAAATATGCATATAAAAATCTAAAACAAGAGATGACAACACTTATTTGTTTGTAAGTGTTCACTTTGATAACTTATATATTTATCTTATCTATTTTATGTGTTCACTTTGTGTTTATTGATGGCAAAGGATCGCAAAACTGCAAACGGCAGTTATCATTTCTCTTTGAATAATATCTAGGTTGAAGTTTCTCATATAGTTAAGTCAAGTATTTGATTAATAGGAATGATAACTGCCATCTGCAGTTTTACCATCGCTGCCATCGCTAAATATAAAGTGAACATATACAGCAAATAAGGTGAACATAGAGATGATCTAAGTGAACACTTACAAACAAATAAGTGTTGTCATCATTTGTTCAGAATTTTACATGCATATTCAACTTATTTTCATTGAACTTATTTATTTGAATATGTTCACTTAGATCGTCTATTTGTTCACTTTGTTTGCTGTATATGTTCACTTTATATTTAGTGATGGCAGGGATAGCAAAACTAATTTCCTTTGATTAAGTTTAATCTAGGCATACGCACTCTATCTAATAGTTCGGGCCTTCAGGGGCACTTAGCCCATTTTGTCATACTGGGCCTTGAAACCTAGGACTTTACTTTAGTCAAAATGGGCTTAACTTGAATGTATTCGCTATTATTTATAATAATTGTCCCTAGATAATACAACCAATTGGGAGAGCCTATTGTTGCAATTTATAGTTCTTTGTCTAAAGAAATTTGCAACCCAATGTCTAGTAGTTAGTTAAACTACCAGATGCGAAATACAGACACTGCAATGCACTTGTCTTATATAGCTTAACAACCATGCACAGTAAGCTCTAAGAAACTGAATGTGTAAGCCTCAAGCACCACTGGAATAAACACACATGTTGGTACCTTTCAATGTGCTGTCAGACAACTTGCTGGTTGTTTCTCACCTGACCAGGACATCAGAACTTATCGAGGCCGCACCCAATTTGGTCTTATGCAGCTATCAAAACAACTAACATAGCAGAGCAATTGTTCTTTCCCCAATTTGGTCATGTCGACTCTACAAGAGCCTAGTGGCCTTGTTTGTGGTTTGCGAATTAAAGTGAACCAAACTTATATAGTCTCCGTCAACTAGAGCCGTGACAACTGCAGATGGACAGTTTACTATCTCAACTTACCACATAAATATAGATTTACTTTTTACATATAAAAGATGATTCGTTCAAGGTAGTAGATGCCTGGTATGGGGAAAGAGAAGATTTTAATGTCTGAGGAAAAATAAATTTTCATATGCGAACTTCTATGTAACAATATAATGTCTGAGGGAAAAAATTTAAAAACTATTACTAAGTATATGTCGTAATAACTAAATAAATACCTTCTACTACCTCCCTGATTAACCAACAGAAAAAAGAAAATACATATAGAACATAATGAATTTGAATCAGAGATACGTACAAAATTTTCACAAGCATCTAAAATAATAAATCAATGGGATTCAAAAAAAACGAACATAACAATACACAACAAGAACTCCAGTTGACACCAGATGGTTGTGTACTTTTCTCCGTGCATAGCTCTCGGTCAGCATCTAAAATAATAAATCTATGGTAAACAGAAGGCTGTGTACTCTTTCCATGCTTAGACCTCACCTTGGTTGCATCTTATATTCGGTGTAAATTGTTAACCAAGAAAAAACCGATGTTGATTAGGCTGATGAGTAATGCAATCACAAACTTATGGTCAGAGAAGCGCACTAAAAACAGCACCATCTCCTTCACCACACCTGCTGTGCACCTCTTTTAATCTCTCCACAGATTTGCAAATACCACTACAACTCCAGTCAAACGAGGCAATGCAGACATTTCCAGCTTGCGCCTTCCACTCACAATCTGAAAACAGTTTCAGAGAGAGTGTTAATTCTTCAATGATAAGATTCTTACTTAGGGATGATTGCAAACCATTCCGAACACAATTGACCTGGCCGAACCATCAATCTTATGACATGACCCAAAAAAATTTTAGTAGATAACAAACTAAACCTGAACTGACATGAACTCAAATAAATAAACTAACTGGTAAGTGCAAAGACCTATATCTGGATAACCACAAAACAAGAGCTGAGCATTAAAACACCCTCAACCCCAATATCACCTATTATCAGAATGAATACCATACACCAAACCTCGTGTCCCGACTTCTAACCAAAGAACACCAAATCATCTCAAAACTTGCCCGTCTTGAAAAAGAAGAAAATCTTGCTCCAATCTCATAAAGACCTTAAATATACCTTACACAGACCTGACATGCTTGCTTGCTGCCTTCTATTTGAGAAGGCGAAAAAATTGATATAAATAAGTCTCAATCAAAAACATATATATAGACTTTCATTTAATATCAAATTGGTCAAGCTTAATATCAAGATTTGCTGATTTCACTGTTCTCTCTTTTTTCCTTTTTTTCTTCTGTAAAACTAACCTGGAGGAGTCCCACAACACATGTTCCTCTCATCAATATGTTCAACTTCCAATCCAATAAACCATGCACCAAGCGACACATCCTCATTTGCATACTTGTGTAATATATGCCTGAAATGAGGGGGGAAAAATTGAATCAGTGATATCATATTCCAATAGATCTGCAAGGTATGAATAACAATAGGGTTACAAAGCCAGAAAAATTTTATTCAACAAAAAATAAAAAATAAATCCTGCTCATAGAAAAACCAGGATTGTTCCCATTTTAAGTACCCAGTTGAAACAAACTTCAAAATACTAGTTGACAAAAAGAAAAGGCATACAGAATAGGAAAAAATGTTTCTCATGTAAACAACCATCATCTCCAATTTTTGCAACCAGCATGTCCTATTTTTTTTTTCTTAGCTGAATGTGATCCTAAATAATTGTTTTAAAAAATTTTACTGGTTAATTGAGATGTAGGTGGCCAGATCCTTCGAGATGGCATAAATCTGTCCAGTGGCATGGCGAAAGTACTTATTTCCTTCTTCTCCAAATTTCCAGTATTCAGGTTCGTGATACTTCACATTCCTATATTAAATAAAAGAAATAAAGTCAAATTTAGGTAGCTTTACCAGAAATTATTTTTATAGGTCCAATAGAGCAAAATGAGAAGAAATTTCAAACATTGTTTGACCAGAATGTGGTGTCTATATCAAATAGAACGCTAAGGTGAAAATGAAGTAGACAGATAGACTACTTTCTGTATATATTCAAAATAAAAATGGAGGTTTTTGTACCTAGTGGCATGAAACTATAAATACTACAAAAGAACCATTACTTGTCAGAAAGAACAGGGCCCGACTTCATACAACCAATGTAGGTTCTTGCTTTGGACCTATGCCGGGCCAGAGTTGATGCTAGCATCCCTATATCATAAAATTATAAGAAATGGTCATACAGAGATCAGGTAATATTTATCATTACCAAGCAAAAGAATGTAGTATAAGCTCCAACCTACAGAGTATGAGAAACTCAAAAGGAATAAGAGAGTAGCCAGGTTTTGGTGCCATAGAGGTGCCAGGTGACAGTATCAAGTAAAGTTTCTTTTGTTCTCAATACCAGCTTAACAGAGTGATATACCTAAGTTTACATGGACATCATCATCAACTTTGACATAAAAATCAGCATCCCAGATAGAAACAGCAGTCGAGAAGAATATTTTCGTCTTTGCCGATAATTCATGGTAGCCTTCTACATGATCCTATTTTTTATCAAGTAAATCACAGTGAGTTTTTCACAGAAGTTTCTTTTCTTTTACTGCATATTATTTTAACTGTGAATCTCACAAGCATATTACTATCTCATACTTGTCCAATATAAAATTCTTAAGTCGTCAAGTTTAGTGATATGGTAAATCATGCCAAGATTATTAAACACAATGATGTCCTTTTCTGGTGCAATTTATTAGTTAAAGAATGGAAGAGATTAAGTTATTAAATACCAGTCTAAGAAAGTCATGATGCTGAGATTCTTCGGCATCAATAGCCTTATCTAATATACTATTTGATGTGGCACTGCATAAAAATCCAACTGTTAGATCATTTGGTAATATCACAGAAAGTATTATACAATAACAGCAACAAAGGACGAAATACAGAACATGAATATTTTTCTGTTTCGCAAATTAGCTGATCTACAGTATATACAAAAGGCAAATCAGCATATCTTATATCTGCAAAAGACATCAAACATTTACTATTTGCCAAAAAAACCTACAGGAAAAATTAAATTTAACTTGAGAATAAAGATAGAAGAATTCTCCCAATTCCTACAACCCTCAAAGCCCGACATACAATTCCACTTATTTTATTTTATTTCAACTTAAGCAAAGGAATTTTTTTTTTTTAAAAAAAAGTGCTCAGTTCAGGTAAAGGCGTAAAGCAGTTACTAATTGAATCATTACTATTTTTACCACAACATTCAGACAGTTGGGCCGCATGTGTTATTGCACAGTTGGATGTCAATTGAAAAACAGGAGGAAGTTGGCTTGCAAATGAAAATTATTGTGTGCTATTTTTGGGAAACACTTTTGTCATTTTCTCTTTCCTTTTCCTTTTTAACGGTTTTGACCTCCAAAGCATGTGAATAAGGTTCACGGTCCCACACCTCATTTGGTTCATACTAAGTTGTATTATTAGATGACAACCTGATTGTGCCAGAATTACTAAAAACAGAAATCACCCTAATTGTGAATATTTGCATACCATTTGGCATTCACAATGTCATAAAATAAATTAAGAGGAAAAAGATCAGGTACATTACCTATGGCCAATCGTAAACCGAATAACAATTCCCTTCTGATCTTCTAATTGTTGTAGGCTGTCACCTAATTGAATTTACCAAAAAAGAACAGAAAATCAGAGTGAGTGCAAGCTGATACACATGCATGCTCTACTCAAAAGGATCATATTTAATCTTTTACAGGCACTCAATTATAAGTAAATACTGTTAAGTCATGCTGCCAGTTGGGACCAGATTACCCCAATATGATGAGTTGTTATCTAATCAGGCCCGCTTATAAAGACTTAAACTTAAAAAGAACTATGAGAACATAGAAAAAGAGTCATACTTCATACAATTACATCAATCCAAAAATTAACATCATTGGATCACATTCAGAAGGTACAACATTAGATAGAGCTGGGTTGCATATTTTAAATGCAGCTTTTCCTAATTTTTTCAAGGGAATGGGGTGATCTGAAATTCTGAATAACACTTAAATCACAGAATAATGACAACTCAAAAGCATGCAATTGACCATATAAGGCCATAATAAATTTCCACTTGTATAACATAACTAAAAAAGAAAACAATAAAAAATTAATATCAATTTGAATAAAAAAGTTGCTAGCAATTGTTTCCAAAATTAAGTCACTATACCTTGAGGCATCCAGGTTTGTCTCACGGAGTCTCTTCTCTTTCTACTACTAAATGCCGTATTAACCCCAATTACAACAAATGCCTTCTTTCTGGGTTGATTTCCAACTGATGTCAATGGTGAACCACCATTATTTCCATTCAATTCTTGAGAACTTCTCTTAGCAGCCAGCTCCATTTGTAGAGTAGATATGGTTTTATCCAAGGACCTAATTGCAAAGAAGTGATTGATTCAAACACCTAATTCCGAATCTATGCAAAAAATAGAAACAGTTTATACAAAGCATTACTAAAAAGTAAAAACTCACTGTATAGCTTCATGGGTCCTTGACACTTCCCCCATAATATCCCTATCTTGCGTTGGTTTCTAAAAAAGAAGAAAACCCAACAATTAATTCAAAACTAAGCTTTAAATTTAATGCTGATTTGAGAAATTAATGCTTACCCTTTTGGTTTCACAATCGCCAGAGATGATCTGAAGCTCTTGCTCCTCACGACGCCTGGAGATGATTAGATTATTCGAATCAGGAGCAGCCCAAAATCTACTCAAATTGGATCCACCAAAAACAAAAATAAGAAGGTAACAGAAAGGGGAAAAAGATCCACGAATAAATGCAAAATCCGAGATAGGAAAAACAAATAGATTTACCTATCAGTGAAGAGCATCCCTATACAAAAGCTAAAAATGCAAAGAATAACCATCCATCGAGCTGAAACTCTCCTCTCGAACCCACTTCCATGGCGCCCCTTCATCTATTCAATCGCTTGTGATTCTCTTTTCTTTTTATTTTCTTTTCTTTACTACTTGTATTGTATTGCTTCTCTTCTACGTCGATAAATAGGAGAAGAGAGAATTTAATGGCTTCTACGAAATTAAACTAGAGAAAGAGACAGGAAACGCGTCTGGTTTGAAAGAGAGAGAAGTAAAGAGGTGTGAAGAGGGAGAGAACTAAAAAGGAAGGGAAGAGAAGTCGGAAGTAGCGCAGCCAGCTTTGAAAAAAGAAAGAAAGAAATACGAAAGTGGTACTAACACGAAGGTGAGGTGAGATTACATGAGGTGAGCTTACCGCTCTCTCACAAAATAATAATAAGACCACATTCGGTGAGCTCACCGCTGGGAATGTCCTTCTGTTTTTTAATTTCGGTTCTCAATTTTGAAGGAGACTGGAGATGTCCAGAGATTTGACAAGTCAGAGATGTTGAAAATGTACCGGAATCAAAATGTTTTTCGAATAAAAATAAAATTATTATTTCATAATGGTAACTAATGGAGGGTGGAGAATCAACCCTTATTAATTAGGAGTCACTGTCAATTTTTGCATAATTTATTATAAGTACTTTTGTTTGTATTTAAAATTTACTAAATACAAAATCATTTTGATGCCTTCGCAGTCAATTTTGTGCAATTTATTGTAGATTTTTTTTGTGCATCCAAAATTTATTAAGTACAAAATTATTTCGATAAAATTTGTCCCGTTTAAAATTCGGTGTGTTTCTTTAATAATTGTTAGGGGCGAAATCTGGAACATAAGTACTCAAGTGTATACACAAAACAAAATATCAAAATTAATAATTTGATTTTAATTGTTTAGTGCCGCTAACGTTTTTCGGTAAGGTAAGGCTCTAAAACCGGGATGCTAGAGAACCGGGGAAAATCAGAAGGGAACCGGGTAAACCAGTGAATCGGTAAGCCGGTTTACCTATTATATTTGACAACCAAGAGCGAACCGTTGTTGAACCACTGCTATAAACACATGAACCGACCATGAACCCATTATTAGACCAGCGAAAACACAGAAAAATAACACATTTGTGTTATTATTGTCCATGTCATTTACATATAACATATCTGGTTAAACTCAAAAAAAAAAAAAAAAACACATCCGGTTTCTCAAAACGGTATACCAATAAAACCGGTAAAACCCCATACCGGTGGCTCCACCGGTTCAGTGGCCGGTACGGTATTTAAAACATTGTTTCACACGACAAAATATATAATTAAAAATTTAGAATACACATAAAAATTCATATAATTAGGCCGATATGCAATGTGGTACTATGCATTCTTACCTAGCTTTTAAAAAACTCCATTTTATCCGTTTTATCGCCGTTCTATCTATATTTTTTTTTACACCGCACAACCGTTTTATCCGACATTTCGCCGTTTTAAGGCTAAATCACCGCCCAACCGCCAAACCGCACAAATCGCATTTTAAAACTTGATTCTTACAATTATCCCAATATCTAGTTTTAACATTTTCTAGTTAGAGAACTTTGCTAAAAGTACGTATTACACGGTTAACATGATGGACCAAGGGAGGAAAGAAGTCGCAAGTTCAGAAAATTTGTATTAAGCAATTTGAGGAGATTTAATAAGATGCTAACAAAAGTTTTCCAATTGTATATCCAGTGAGAACATGCCAAAAACGCAGCGCTGTGATGACTTTAAACTTTTAAAGATAGTGAATTGTAAATTAAGTTATTCATTAATTATGACGTACTGATATAATTTTTTAAATTTAAAACAAGACTAGATAACTGTTGGGTAGAGAACTTTCAAAGAACTAAATCATCATTATAAACAAAATAATGTAATGTATGATTTCCTAATTGTTATTTTCCCAATACAACTACTTATGTACTAGTTTTTTCAAAGTCTATAATGATAATTATTGAGAAAAGATTGTCAACTAATATGATACTGATCAAGTTTTGGCACTTTATATATAGCCTTATTAACAAATAATCTGTCTTCATTGAGTTTACCAGCAGAGATATATTCTGTCCCCCTCATATCATTAGGTTTGATGGATGACAGATAATTATCAAATAACAGTAATAATTTGCATAACTTAGTCCAACTCAAATAACAAGCAAATAAGCATACTACTTTAAACTGTGTACGCACATAAAAATTGTACTAATCACTAAAAAAATAATATCAATTTCAAGTCATTACAAACATGATATGACATGATATTTATAAATTAACGATTGGAAGTAGTCATATTAAAAAAAAATTATATATTTATAATTACTCCATAGAATCATGATATGGAATATTTTTTTATATTCAAATAAATTCTCATCCGTACAACTGTACATGTAATTTTTAAATTAACAAATTTGACCTCCCGTAACAACAGCTGTTGCTTTACTATAAACCAATCAAAATAAGCAATTTAATCTTTCTTAATTCCCAGTAGTATGCTAGAGAAGTGTTTCTTAGCGTAATTAACATGATATCTTCTTCTTCTCGATATATTCGAAGCGTTTGGGAAAAGTAATATTAATAATGATAAATTTTTAATGTACGAATGAAAGTAAAGAGAAATCCAAGTTATCTGAACCAAATACAAATGGAGAGAACATAGTTCAAGTGTGGGAGCCACAAAGTCTTGCTGTGCCATGTGGCGCCTGAAATGTTGGTGTAGCAGATACGCACTTTAGATTTCTAATACAAAACATGTAACGAGTTACAAACGAAATAAACTAAACTGATACACATAAATTCATTTGGTACGTCACAGAAGATCAAAACTTAAGGCAATGGCTACCCTATAGTCCTTGTCGCTGTCGAGTGATTCGCCTCGGCACACGAGAAAATTTAGATGAACCAGGTGTACGTATAAACTACAGAAGAAACCGCCTAATTGTTGGTTTTCTACTTAGGATGGTGCACAGAATCAGTAGTCCGGGATCAGCTAAAATTAAATGCTTGGAATTTTGTCTTGGAAATGATTGAGATTCATTGAAATTGTGTATTAAAAAATAACTGCCTTTGTGATTGTTCTGGCAAAAAGAAACCGACGAAAGAGATCCAACGAAGAGAACCTTTTCAAAAATTTTGAATTAAATAAGCTGAATTTCTTCGTAGGTTTGTAGCTGGTTATTAATCCACTCATTCAGGTGTGTGTATATATAAATTAAATGATCATTGGTCAAAGACCAATGGATGAGACAACGACCTGAATGATGTACTATAAACAATTGCATCATTTTTAATTAAAAGAATATTTTGAGTTTGATTGTATAAGAGCCAGTAAATTTAATTTCGATGCTTCTTCAAAGAATAAAAAAATTGGAAGAAGGAGAGCGAGATATAACTTTTTGATGATATTTAATATTTTATGCAAGCCTTCTTTATTTAATATATATTAAAAATAAGTAAAACTAGACTTCTCATTATGTTGAATTTCAATCATATTATTGATGTAGTTGCTTGGTACTTTTATTCCATATTTATTTGTGTTTGTTATCGCCTCCAAATTTTGAAAACTTTTGTACATTAGTTTTCCCAATATTTCCTTGGAAATTTTTTTGAAATATATTTCACAAAAAGAGCAACATATATGTATGAAGATAGCTGTCAGAAATAAAATAGAAATATCGTAAAACACAACCAACTAATAAATATGGACAAAATAAACATCCATCAGTAACAACATTACCAACAAAAGACGCATCCTTTATTCAATGACACAATTTATTCATACTTAGTGGGATGCATCTGTTGTCACATGCACACAATTTATTCAAACTTAGTGGGATGCATCTGTTATTACTTGCCACTCTTGTATTTGTAGATGCCAGTAAATATGCATTAATCTATCGACTGTTTTTCATACACAAACAACAAACAAATATGCATTGACCCCGGTCATAACCTTCGCTTATGCATGCTCTGTTACACTTGCCATAATGTACGCAAAAGGGAGGTTTATGTCTTGCTACAATGCATACAATGTGTCGGAGTCGGATCCATCTCCTGACTATCATCTGAAAAAGCAATATTAGGGGTATATTAATATTAATTAAAATTATAAATCAGAAGTACTATTATTTTTTAATTAATTAATTAATACATAACGAGTTTTGTCTACATCTAGCAGCAATGAGATGGAATGCTTATTAATTGCTCTTCCCTTTATAGAGAAACAGTACAATTAATCACAGAGGACATCATATCTCAAGTCTTTATTGAATGATGATGAGGATTTAATTTCAGAAAAGTTATTCTTAGAAATTTCAGAATATTTATATTATTGTAATACTACCTCTTTAACAATTCAAAAGTGCATGTCACAAAAGGATCATAAAATTGATAATTGGAATTTTATAATTATCTAATATACAGGAATATAAAGGGATGCATGAAGCAACCTGGTAGCACAAATAATAAATATGGACAATATAATTATTTATCACTTCGAAAATTACCAAAAATTTTAAAAAAAAGGTCACATCATTTATTCTGGTATCTACGAAATGACACAATTTATTCATACTTAGTGGGATGCATCAGCTAATTTACAAAATTCATCGAATTACACAATTTTCGGTACACACTACACAGCAAATCAAGCAAACTCCCCTCAAGCATAGTCAAGCATGTGTTAACATCAGAACTCATTGCTATCTCTAGAAATCAGAACGAGTATTCCAAAAGAAAATTGAACTTAACATTACGCTATATTATATTGTAGTTGGTACAATTATTTGAAAGAAATTTGAATTTCACAAAATACAGCAATACAGCATGTTTGATTTGGAGAAATAAGGAGCTATTTCTTCAACTCGCTTTTATACAGTTTGATATGGACAAAGTATCTGCGTAACATGCATAATATTATGAATTCTGCTTGTATCTTCATACATCACTAATTAAAGTTTAAGAACTTATACACGTATCTAATTACTCGTATATATGCGAACTGTTATCCGTTATAATGTTATATATATGCTTAAAGTTGTATCTTCTAAGAATACGAGGTTGCTTCCAGCTCAAGATTTTTTTTTTTTAAAAAAACTCATTCAAATAAACTTTTATTCTGAAGACACGCTATAAAAATTTAAACAAAGACAACTCATATTATTAGAATTTTGTAATAATAGTGCGAAGTTCAAGCAAAATAAAAGGAACTTATGTTATCCCCCTCTTGATAACAAAAAAAAAAAAGGAACTTCGCCTGAGCTACAAGCCTACAACTTTTCATAGTCAATATCAGTGTAACTTATGTTATCCTTCCAAAAAAGAGTTTCATAATTTTATTTTGTTGGTTACTTTTGCCATTCTTTTTTTTTTATTTTTTAGCTCAATCTGTTTTTTTTTTATAATCCCCACCCGACATCTTTCATTATTCTTTTTGCTTGCTACATCCACAATTTTAGTAATTATTTGCAATCAATTATATATAATTCTTATTTAAAAAATATTGTAGAAACCACTGGTATGACAGAAGACCAATATTTTGTAATTATAAGAATGAAGATGCTTTCTGCATTTGCAATACAGCTTGCAATATTAATTTGAAATTTTTTTTAACAAAATTGCTAATTTAGCACATGCAATCGTCACATTATCAATTGTTATTGGTTTGTAAGTGGATGGAGGTGCTTTTATATTATTATTATTACTATAAATTACTATAATAATAAGGGTCATGCCATGGTGGACACCACAATTTTTACAAAATATTTAACAGTAAATCACAGCCGTATAAAATTGGAGAGGTAAAATTGATATATTCTCTCTCCGTTACTCTCTGTCTCTCTCTCCGTTAAGCCCTGAACGCAAGCTTTTTTTATTTCGTCCAACTTGTGCAATCAAGTATTTCTACCACCGGTTCCTTCTACGGTTCGGAATCACCTACTATTTCTAAAAAAGTATTGAACGAAAGAACTCATCATTTTTCGCATTCTCTCAGGAAAGCTACCAAAAATCTTGGCTATACCACGAAGCTCTTTCCTCATTGGTTGATACTGATTCGGGATCTAATTCTCCGTCTCTCATCGAAGAAAAAAAATTAGAGGAAACACAGGTGACTTGGAAACCCAGGTGGTCCAAAAATTAGAAAAAAAAATTAGAGAAAACCCTAACACTGTCACACCCCAGTATCGAGGGTACTGACAGCCCCGCATATGCACGCTTATCATCGCACACACACAAGGCGTACTTTAATTTTTCCACTTTTTAAAATCATGTAATATATATAACACACAATTTAAAAATTGGACAATGGGTACCTTAAACATGAAAATTACATGTATCTAGATATACAAGAGTATCACTTTCAAATATACATTTTAGACATGCAAATACTTAAATTTTTTTTTTATTAAAAGAAAATGCAAGTACGTACATTCATATTTGACATGAAATTTCAGTTTAAAACTATAATCAAGCTAATAATACTAGCATTCAAAATGTCATATCCTAAGACCCAAGGCATGACAGATCCATCTTCAATTTCACCCTTATTATAGTACATCTTTGAATCAGCCAAATTTCACCTTAATAAATAGTATGCAATAAAATACAGTTTATGAAATTCAAATTTCTAGTTATATCCGTACAACCAAATTGAAATATCTGCATATAATTATAAAATTGAGAATCTAGATAAAATTTAGAATCTAGTTAATTGTATGCAACTAGAAAACAATTGCATGTGCATTGATTAATGAGAGGTGCAAACGTATATATAAGGATAAACAAGGGTAGAACACCAATGAGACCTGATATTTCAATCTTAAGTATTTCAATATATATACAAATGCATACAATTTCATATCTATATAAAAAAAAATGCGAACTCTTTAATATACCAACAGAACTATTGTATATGCATTAAAATAAAAGTGCAATTTGCACAAGATATAAGATTTTCTCAAAACACAAGTTCCCGTATGTCTTAAACATATAAGTTATAATTTCTTTAAAAAAGTAGCACTAATGATACTAAACATAACAAATGCAGTTATATAAACAAGTAACATTAATCCTAAATGCAATTTAAAGTACAAAGTTACTTCCAACTATTCAAAATCGAAATAATAGAACTAGTTTTCTGGAATATACAGACAAAGTGTTCATACATGCTTTATCTAAAGTAAGATTATTTTCACAATTTAACTTTAAACATAAAGAGGTTTCATATATACGAAATGATATAAAGATGAAAATTTTGGATTAATATAAGAGTAGAATCTCATGACACAAGTGTGACAGAAGATAGTCTCAGATTTGCATAAGCATACTTAAACGGATTTACATAAACACATGTACTAGCTGAGCATGGTCTAATTGCACAATCGTCACAAGTTTAAGACTATTTGCATTGTTTAAAAGATAGAATTATATGTATATAATATACAACAGCTAAGATGCAAACACCAAGAAGGATATGGTCTAAAATCTAAATTCATATAAGCACATCTATAAAGCGTACATAGATATAGATTATCTTAGCATGCTATGATACATACTTCAAAATATGAAAGTACATGTATAAATCAAATAGAAAAGTTAATACATGGTTATAAAAATAACTACCAATAGTACCTTCAACTTAACTCAATGCTTGTAGTATGGATATAGTATAGTTACACAATAAAACACGCATACATGTTATATAAGCAGCACCTAAGTTACATAGAATTTCTCAAAATAATTACAAGTAAACCTCATTTAACCATGAAAGTTATAGGTCCATATAAGTAAGTTACTTTGACATAAGCCACACAAGATATGTAGTTCAGATTTTCCAAGAACATTTTGCATGATTTACTTATATACATGTGCCACCTGAGCAGATACTAACGGTGCCACCATCACAAAAATTAAGAATATTTTGTCTAGTTTAAAACAGAAGTTAAATAAAATATACAAGAGCACAAGGTTCTAGCTTACTATTTAAAAAAATATATATGTAGTCGTATGTATATATATACAGCTACTATATACACGACAAATCTCAAAATTAAAAATGTACAGTACTTGGAGGTCACATAATATACTCACCAAGTGACAATAAAAAAGCTTAATCCTTACAGTTCTGACCCCACTCGCTAAACCTGGAACCCACAAAGTGGAGAATGAGATAAAGAAAAATTTTATCTCAGTACGGTATTTAGTTCCAGCCACTTGAATTTTAATTTCAAGTTTAGAAACTAATTACATTACTGAGTCAAATTACAATAATATATTTATTAGGAAATCATTTACATATCATTCCAACGATCATAACTATCTCAAATTCAGTCACTCAATGCAATATGAAACATGAGTTCAGCAACAATTCCATGGTAATTCAGATTTTCAACAAATATAACAAAGGCTGACTCAAATGTTTGGGCATTCTAGTAATATGCAGGTCTGGTTCCATCAATCAATTCAAGTCAATAATGCTGCGAGCCTCCTTCTTAGATGACTACCAACAGCTAAATAATTCACACTTAATTCAATCAAATGAATATTTCAATTGTACATGCATGTTGGGAACACTCACCCTCTTGACCATTCTAGACTGGACCTTTAGAGTCCCGGTACATAAGCGCTTATTACACGGTGCTTGGTAGGATGGGTCATGACTCCACCTCCAAACATTACGAGTGTCTATCTCAACCACACAAGCTGTACTTACCTCAATCAGAACACACTTCAATAGGATACCATTCAACATGCCACTTAAATCATGCATCATTTACATGTGAACAGATTTTTATGAATGCAACAATTAATGAATACAACATGAAAACTACTTATTAAGTCTATATCTGTATATATATATATATATAATCAAATTAAAACTCAAGTGGAATCCGTACCTGAAATCAAAATAAATAGCAGCAAGCACACAAAGTATACTCTATAAATCTCTCAGTCGTACCGTATCCGGCTCCGACACGTGCCCGACTCTACAGAGATAAAAGCTAAGCTAAGTCCTTATTCCCATAAACAAAAACAAGCGATAGCAATTTATTTTCACACAGCAAGCAAGAACCAATTAAGTTCAATAATTTCTTATTTAAAGTTAGAAACTCTCTAATTCTTTTGTAAAACTGTATAGTTAATCTTATTCTAACCAGTGGTACCAATTGGTGATTACAAGACTCAACTACAGTGTAAAACTGTGAGACAACACTGTTATGAAGTGCAGAGTGTTGCTAAGTAAACCAATGCCTCTATTCAGTGCTTGGTGCTTAGCTTAACTTATTGTACCTTAATTAAAAGAAAATTACACTTAACCAATTTGATTCTGAATTTTCCTTGAACAGAACCTAACTGGTTAGTTATCGAGCAACTTTCCTGAATCTCAGTTTACTGGTTCATCTCAATTAAATGATTAAAAGAAAAATACTAGGAATCATAAATTTCAGTAGAGCTAATAAATTAGTAAAAGAGAAAACTAACTTGATATATTTACAAAAACAAAATTAACTTTTGTTGTTAAAACAGTTTCACTGTTCTTATTAAACTATCTAACTTTCACAGTTAATTATCTGAACTTAAGATCAGAACTTAAGAAAACAAATTTCTGTTCTAACTTCTAATTAATTTGGAAAAATTTTCATGAACCCTAGAATCAACAAACACACAACTGACCCAAAGAAAATTAACAATTAACTTGAGAAATAACAAAAAGGTAGAAATCTAATACTAATCAACAAAGTTACTTACTCAATTTCTGTGACAATCAGAGGTATACAAAATTGAAAGGGGCGCTCCAGGTTTCTGATTTCTATTACTGAAAGAACGAAAGAATCTTGCTTCTAAGATGGAACTCTTCTTTTCTTAAATGATTTTCGGAAATTTTCTGATCTAGATTTAATGTATCAAGAGTGGAGTTGTATGAGGTCGGTAAAGGAGAAGGAGAACATTGAGATGAAAGAGGAATAGGAACCCAAGTAGCTAGTCCCAAATAAAGGACGGATTCCCCAAAGTTACTTATGCATATTCCACATTTGCACATAGTGCACATTTAAAGTTTAGATAATAGAGTAATCATGACAATAGGGTCCCACTTATAATAAAATCTAAAAAAATAAGCCAAATTCATGCACATACTAAGTTTAGTAAAAATTACTACTTAAAATATTTAACCCGGCCTTAAAAGAAAAATTATTATATTTTTCTTTATACAGTAAAAGCATTCAAATTATGAAATCAATTAGACAAATCAAAATTTTTAGAATTCAAAAAGAATAAAAATTCTCTAGTATCACAAACACATCGACATTCTTCACCAAAATGGTGACTTGGAAACACAGGTGGTCCCAAAATCGCCTCTCTTCATCTGGTCCCAAAATTCTTCACAATAGTGCACCCCTATTTCGCCTCTCTTTATCTGGTCCTAAAATCGACTCTCTATACCTTAACACATCGAAAGTCTTCACCTAAGTCAGCAACATAGGTAAGTAATTTTAAATGTAATTTGATAATTCACACATGGAATCTTCTTGAGTCATGACGGCCATGAGCCGAAAGTCTCTTTTACTACGAGAATTCAGTTATGTGTTGTTAGATTCAAAGCTGAAATTTTATACTGTCTTGTGTAATTAGTTCAATTGGTTCGGTTGGCTCAGTTCTTTGTTCAATATCATTCGAAGGCGAGTCAATTTGACACAGGAGGCTGCTTTCCTTTTTTTTTTTTTTTTGAGAGCAAACCCGTAGGCAAATTTCATTCAACAGTTACAAAGTTTTATTACAATTGAAAGCAGGGAAGGTATACCCAACACAATCAATGCTTCTAGTCCTAGCAAATCTAGCCAACTCATCTACCAGAGTATTGTTTTCCCTGCCAACATGCGCACAATACCAATTCTTGCTGATGTTGTCTTTCCAGAGGAGGACAATATCCCTTTCATCATAGTACGCCTGCCAATCTACAACTGAAAAGCAAGTTAGCCCATTTATCACTTTTTGGAGGTCCATGCAGTCTGTATAGAGGCAACAATCAGTGACTCCCATGCTTAGCATGTCGGCAGCAGCCATTTTAAATGCCAGGAGCTCAGCATGGAAAGGAGAAGAAGTGATACCATGTTTTAGCCGGTACTGTACCAGTGTACCACTGTCAAAAAGGGAATGCCCTGCCGGACCCTTTGTGAGCAGAATGCACCCAGGATGCATCCACCCAGCATGTAAACCTTGTTGTCGGATGAGAAGGCTGCTTTCCTTTTAATGTAATGTGTACTCAAATAAAACTCTAGATAACAACTGTTGTGGAAAATAATTGTTTCCTCACAGGGAAGATGGTGCGGTAGCCATGTGACACACATGGTTCTGAAACTCGGAATCGGAATCGGACAGTTGGACCGTGACTCGGAATCGGCCGAATCGGAAAAATCGGTCGAATCGGATAAAAAAATCAGATTTTTTTTAAAAAACGCATTTTTATGTCGTTAAAAATCAGAAAAAAATAGGGAAAAATGTGTTTCCATAAATAAATAAATAAAAATTAAAGATGAGTTTTAAAATCAACTAAAATAACTTAATATACCTTAAAGTAGACAAACTGCTCACATCATCCTACAATCACTTACATATCTTAAATAAAGATAAATAGAATAAAAAGTACATCATGTCATCTAATTAATTATACAATAAAGTGGTATAAAATATCAATATGAGATAAAATATAAGACATAAATATTTTATATAACATTTTCTTGGCGCCATGAAATTTTAACTCAATATAAATTCATGGAATGTGTTTTTAATTAATACACTACTGTAAATTAATTGAGAATTTTACTTGAAATACAAATAATATAATAAAAAAATGTACGACACCAATTAATGGTGCTACCTTGATAAACTTACTCTGACTTCTGCCCCATGCCTTTTTTTTTTTTAAGAAACCTCCTCGTGGGAGCATGCCCCTTCATGCCTTCATTTCACAAAGTACTTGCATTAAAAATAAAATAAAAATGTACTTGCCTTGAGAATGAGACCAATAGGGTACTAGAGTAGACTCAATGACGAAATGACCCTTTCTTCTCTTTGATCTGCCCACTGCCCCCTTTAGTTTTGTAAAAAAAAAACTCCATAAGTTTGCTCCTTCAGTAATGGCGGTAAACAAACACAATACCCTTCCGTCCCTTTTGAAATCTACCGAATTCGTTCAAAAATCATCCGATTCTGTCCGATTCCAGCCGATTCCAACCGATTCCGTCCGATTCAAAGGTAAAAATCGCGATTCCGCTCTAAACCTACCAAAATCGGTTCGGCACTTGCCGATTCCGATCCGATTCACCCGATTCAACTCGGAATCGGCCGATTTTTTGAACCATGGTGACACATTAGCAGTATCTACATCGGGATTTATGAATTTACAGTAAAAATTATTTATTGCATCAGCCAAAAATATTTATTTGCATCCACACTTAATTTTTCAGCCTTTTGCATCGACATGTATTTTTCTGCATCCGCTTGTTGATGTACATAATAACCAGTTGTATGGGAAACGCTGATGTAACTATTCTCATTTATTTGCATGAGATTTATTGATGTAACTAATAGAATATTTGCTTCTGTCCAGCAGATGCAGTTAATGTATATGCTCTTGCATCAGTTGCGACAATGAAAATAATAGATGCAATTGCATGAGATAAATTGATGTAACAATTCTCACTCGACTGCATCAGTATGATCGATGCAATCCACATCAAATGCATATGTCCAGCTGATGCAACAAATCAACAGCTTATGCATCGGCGATATCTATGTAAATTACATAACTAATTGCATGGAAAACACCGATTTAACTAATCCGTGCTACCGCATAGGATTCACCAATGTAACTAGATTAAATATTGCATTTGTCTAACGAATGCGAAAAATCTACAGCTTATGCATCAGCTATGTCAATGTAAATAACATAACTTATTGCATGAAAAATACAGATTTAACTAATTCATGCTATTGCATAGGTTTCACTGTTGTAACTAGACTAATTTTTACACTTATCTCACGGATATAGGAAATGTGTAGGTGTCTAGCTCTTATATCGACTATGCAGATGTAAATTTTATAACAAACTGTACAGAAAAACTAATGTAACTATTTCATGCTTATCTCATCATATCACTAATGTGGTTATCTCACCATCACTTAGATTCATTCAATCATCATTATAATTTTCTTAAAATTATTTATAAACATTAAACAATTAAAATTATATTATAATATTTTTATTAGTTCCTTTAATGTATAGATATTTAAAAAAATCCTATTTATTACTTATTATAGTAAGTCACTTTCCAATAAAAACTATATATAAGTTGAGTATGATTTCAATGCCTTTACTTTTTTTTTGCCACAAATATCATAATTTCACTTTTTATTAATATTTTCAAAACTAAAATTTTAATGTAGAATTTAAATATTAATATTAATCTTGTATAATTTCATGAGAGATTGCTATAAAATTGTATAATTTTTGGAGTCTATTTGATGTTTATCAAGTGATAAACACTATATTTTATTCATTAAAATGCTAGGTTTTAATTTATTTTTGTACACTTGATCTAGTATCAAATAAACTTCAAAAGTTACTATAGTTTGCGGTAATGAATCTTAAAAATTAAGCAAGATCAATAATTTTATATTTGATGTTTGATTAAAATTTTAAAATATTAAAGTTATAATAAAAATGAAGCTATGGCATTTATGATAAAAAAAATCTTAGGAATTGGAGCTCTATAAATTTATATTAGAAGCCTACAATTCTAAGTATTATAATTAAAACTAGTATTCAACAATAAAATTTATATAGTTAAATTTCTCTAGGTCGCCATTGCTTAGGCCAACTATATAATTGTATTATAAAGGCACCATTGTTTGTTAAAGCTCTTACGTTATAAATGAGTTAAATTAAATGTACAATAATCAAATTAGGTATTAAATCTGAGGTGTAATGGAAACACAAACATTAAAATCAGAAATATAGCAAATATTAAATGCACAATTATTGAAGAAATTGCCTACATAAATTGTTAAGATAATTATCTATATAGACTGCATTAATGACGTATTTTTGAAATAAGAGCAACCCAAGCAGGGTTACCAGCTTCAATAAGCACGAAGATCAGTCTACATCTTACAAAATCAAAAGGAAACCTGTAGAGCAGGTATTCCAGTCTAACCCTAACCGAACAAACAAACAAGAGCTACTTAAAGCTAAACACATGTACTAATGTTAGCCAGCAGACAAAACAATCATGTCTCAAAGTAATGAAAAGCAACAAAGCATCCATGCAGCACTCTAGTTATGTGCCGAGGAAGTGGCATCAGTGACGTGTCCTTCACTTGTGCCTGCTTTGCTGGCTCTGGCTGCTGCTTGTAGATTGGCCAGACTTTTGAAACTCGCTTCCATCCTTGAATTAGTCCCTGTCCAAAAATGAAATAAATGTAAAGCATCAAGAATTGTGCTAAAGGGAGTTTTGCCTTTGCTGTCATTAAAGATCTTGTTATTCCTATCGTTCCACTGACACCAACAAAAGGCTGCCACTAAAGTTTTGGCATAATTTCTATTAATGGCATTCAGCTCATTGCAACTATTCCAAATCGCTTTTAATGAACAACAATTTAGCAAAATACCTTTAGTATTAAACATATTAAAACCTGACCAAAAATCATTAACTCTAGCACAATTGACAAAAAGATGGTCAATAGATTCAGCATTATGGCAAAAGGTGCATTTAGTGGGACCCACTATGCCCCTCTTTTGAAGGTTATCCCCAGTTAAGATTTTGTTATTTAAAGCTAACCACAAAAAAAGTTTGATTTTGAGAGGTATTTTCAAAGGCCAAACACTCTCATTCAAATTACAAACTAGGCCTCTATGGTTTAGGAAGTTATAGAAGGATTTAACTGTGTAAATTCCTCTGTTATCCATCATCCATCTAGCTGAATCTACCCTATCTCCTAGTTCTAGATTAGAAAAAAAGTTAAAAATTTCGGTTTTCTCTTTTCTTACTTCCCTGGATACCCCTCTAGTAAGATAGAGATTGGGGTTTCCTTGATTATAACAATAAGCTATTGTACTGTTGGGGAGTTTAGTTTTGGCAAAAGTGTTTGGAAAATGATGGCTTAGGGATAAGTCGTCCTACCACCTGTCTTTCCAAAATCCAATGTGTTTGCCATCCCCAATGAGTCTTTTAACTCCTAAATTAAACTGAGTGATGATAGAGGACACATCTTTCCACAGGTTGGAAGAGTTGTGATTACCAAACTTTCCATTGTATTTGGTAAGGGCAATCTCTTTCCAAATGGAGTTGTGTTCATTATACATGTATTTCCAAATCCACTTACCTAATAGAGCATTATTCATGTGTTTCAGATTTAGGATGCCCCATCCTCCTTGTTCTGTGCTCCTGCAAATAACATCCCAACTTACTAATGGAAACTTTCTTTTCTTACTTTGGATGGTACCCCAGAGAAAGTCTCTCTTAATCCTATCTATCTTTAAAACTACCCAATTGGGACATCTGAATAAGGAGAAGTGGTACAAAGGGGATGCAGTCAGAACTGAATTAACCAGAACCAATATGCCTCCCAAAGACATCATTTTTCCTTTCCAAGTAGTTAATTTACTCCTAACCTTATCTATCAGCTTATTCCAATCTAATTTGCTGGGTTTCTTCCAATACAAAGGAATACCCAAGTACTTAATGGGCAGCTTAGCTGAGTTGCAGTTCAAGAGGAAAGAAGCCCATTGCTTTTCACTATGATCTAGGTTTAGAGGGATGAATTCTGATTTTTCAAGATTGATTTTGAGACCAGACATAGCTGAGAAAGCCTTTAAAATCAGGGACAGTTTTTGAATTCCTATTTTGTCATACTTGATGAACAGAAGGGTATCATCTGCATACTGCAAATGCACTACTTTGTTTCCATTCTCCAAAGTGGGACCTAAACCCTCAAAAAAGTTAGCCATTTTGCCGTTATCCAGAAGTTTTGTCAAGCCCTCTGTTGCTAAAATGAAGAGATAGGGGGATAAGGGGTCCCCCTGTCTTACTCCTTTTCTGCTCTGAAAGTAATTTCCAGTCTTTCCATTTACTTTTACTGCCACTCTGCCCCCAACTAGAAGCTGCTTGATCCAACTACACCAGGTGTTGTCAAATCCTCTTTGTATTAAAGAGTCAAAGAGATACTCCCAACTTAAGTTATCAAAAGATTTTTCAAAGTCTAACTTTAATAAAAGACCTTTCTCTTTGGTGTTGTGCACATGATGTAACACTTCATGTGCTGCAGCTGCTCCTTCCAAAATGTACCTCCCTTTCAGGTATGCACATTGGTTGGGACAAATGAGCTTTGGAATCACCCTTTCCAATCTCATAGCTAACACCTTAGAGAATATCTTATAAATGCAATTTAGTAGCCCTAAGGGTCTGTAGTCTCCTAACTTAGCCGCTTCCTTGTTTTTGGGAATGAGACACAGAGTAGCCTTATTGAATTTGGAAATATCTAGATCCCCCTTTATGGAAATCATTAAAGAGTCTACCTAAGTCTTCCTTAATTATCTCCCAGAAGGTCTGGTAAAAAAACATAGAGTATCCATCAGGACCTGGAGCTTTATCTGGGTTCATGGAGAAGACTGCATTCTTTATTTCCTCCAGACTAAAGGGTTGGGTAAGCTTTTCTCTATCCTCCTCAGTAATCCTATCTTCTGTAATCCAGCAATCATCCTTCAATTTCCCTTGCACAGGAATTTCCACTCCAAATAGTTCTTTGTAGTAGTGAAGGGTATATTGCTGGATTGCATAAGTGTCCCTAACTTCTTTTCCATCAATGGAAAGATGAGAGATGATGTTTTTCTTCCTATTAATGGAGGCCATTTTATGAAAAAACCTGGTATTGCTATCTCCCTCTTTCAACCAGTTATTTCTGGATCTTTGTTTCCAAAAAATTTCCTCATTATTGTAGATCTCAAATAATTCTTTTCTAGAATTAATTAGATCTTCTAAATCCTCATCCTCTAGCATTAAACACTCGGCATTATCCTCTAAGATTTTTATATTACCTATCAGCTCTTTTTTCCTATCTTTGACTGCTTTACCTAGGTTTTTGCTCCAGCCTCTTAATTTAGTTCTCACCATGCCTAATTTATCTATCCAACCTATAGCTGTGTCATAGCCTAGGCTTAACTGATTCCACCAATCAAGCATTCTATTGTGTTAATCCTCTTCTCTCAACCACACCTTCTCAAATTTAAAGGTGTGGGTAAATGTTTGGTTGGGGTTACCAGAATCTAAGATAATGGGGTTGTGATCAGAAAAAGCTTTGGCTAAACTATATGAGGTGGCATGAGGAAAGAGGTCTATCCACTCCTGATTGACTAGAGTTCGGTCCAAGCATGCGAATTGCTTGCTATGGCCTCCTCTAGCCCAAGTGAATTTTCTGTCTAGGCATCTCATGTCCAACAAGTTGAAATTGTCAATCCACTTGTTGAAATTATTTATGCTTCTAACATCGAAACTGACTCCTCTTTTTTCTGTCCTTTTCCTAATGGCATTAAAATCACCACCTATGGACCAAGGGGAGTCGATTTCCTTTCCTAGCCTATACAGTTCTTCCCAGTATTCCTTTTTACCATTGTTCGAGGCAGGACCATAAACAGTGGTAAAGAAAAAAGGAGAATTAGAGCTTCTGTGTATTACCTTGGCAGTAATGGAATACTTCAGAATCTTCCAGCTGCTACACTTATAATTAATGGAGTTAATCCCTAAAAATATACCTCCCGCAGTTCCATTGGAAGCAATGTACTTCCATTATGGTACTGCGAGATTCCTTTAAGGAAACTTTTACTAACTACAGCCCTCTTTGTTTCTTGAATTCCAATTATGTCCAAATGTTCATCTCTAATAATGTCAGCCAGATATCCTAACTTGTTAGCACCTCTCAACCCTCTACAATTCCAATTAAAAAATTTGATGAAGGGAGATGGTGTCATATTGCTACTTCTGGCTAACTGACTATTGTAATGCATGTTAGAAAGCCTTTGATGAAGGGAGATGGTGTCATTAATGACGTATTGTATACAAAAAAAAGGGATGAACAGATACGGATATTTAATTCCTTAACTGATTAAAAAAATCCTAAATTGATTGTACATATATATAAGCTATTTATTTTGAATAAGTATGGTACCGTAAATATATTCATTTATGAATATGGGTATTTATATATATAAGCATTTGAAAAAAATTTAATATATGTACATATATATGTACAACAAATTGATTGTACATATATATTTTTATGTACATATATATGTACATAAAAAAGATATCAACAAATGTTGTACATAAATATATTAATATTAAAAAACTAAAATTTTCAAAACTGAAATTACAGATTTATTTATTCACGATTACCATTTTATGTTTGAAAAAAAAAAGATATCAACATATTACCTATATAATTCCATTAAATCAACTTAAAGAAATGTACTAATATTAATGATTTTGTTTAGATAATTATATTTCTATTTTTTATAATACTGATATTCTTAAATTATTTTAAATTTATATAAAAAATAAAATATAAATACATTAATATGAAAATGTTGTGATGCAAATATACGTTAATTTTCAATATATACTAGTATTCTGAGTTAGATAATGGTAACAAATATATTTATATATGAATATTCTTATATCAATTGTTACTGTATCAATTCATTATGTTAACATAAATTTATAACAAAATTTATATATGAGAAATGCACAATTCAAAAAAATATGGATGGGGAACTACATAAAATAAAACCATATCTTATATAATACTTAAAAATACCGATCCGAACCATGCAATGTGATCTTTATATGTGACTCTAATTAACGACCAAATTTTATATATTTTTGAATTCTTTTAGTATTTTTTTAAATTCTAAAAACTATTGTAATCGTAAGGTTATAACTAGGGGTGAGCAAAAAACTCGTAACTCATGAGCTTCCTCAAACTCGAGTCAGAAAAAACTTGATTGTAACTCGAGCCAACGAAACTCTAGTTGGTAGAACTCGAGCTGAACTAACTCGGTTGGTGGACGAGTCGAGTTTGAGTTGAGGTCAACTTAGCTCGCAACTCGTGAGTCGACTCGTGAAATAATAAATTTATATTTCATATATGTATTATCATCATAATTTATGAGTATTCAAAATTTATAAATTAATAATAAGAATTTTCTTCTTATATATTTTTATTTTAACTAATATTGTATATGAAAGATTGAGTTTCAAGACAAAGTTTATTTCAAGACATAATTATAAATTAATATATGAGTTTAAAAATATATATAATTTGGTCGGTAAGGGAATTCAATATGAAAATCATATTGGATGGTTCACAATGCTTGTTTGAAGTTCATATTGAGATACGGTTGGGCTCGGAGCATTCTATCAAAATTATTTTGACCATAACATTTCTCTTTATATATAATATAATTAATTGTTTTGTATAGAAAGATTTATAATATTAAAATTGTTATATTTCAAATAATTACCATGAATATTTTTAAAACACTATATACCAAATGAGGAGGACTCCAGTGCCTTTAACTTTTTTTGCCACAAATGCTGCAATTTCATTTTTTTTATTAAATTGTTCAAAATAAAAAAAATCCAATGTCGAATTTAAACATTAATCTTGTATAATTTCATGAGAGTTGCATTGCTTATATAATAGCTAATAAATAAATATGCTGTTGAATATGAAATATCATTATTACAATTGATTATAGCTATTTCTTATTAATTATAATTAACAGCCATTAAACCAATTGCCATTAAGTGTCATTAATTCTCATATAAAAAAACCCAGATGCCAATATAAACAAAATGAGAATATTAGAATAATTAAATATTTGATATATTTATAAACCACCTTCGTGGCCATACTTCTTCATTACTTACTAAAGAAAAAGGAAGAAGAAAATTTTCACATTTCTTATAATTTTATATAATAAGTACATAATGTAAAATATAATTTTTTATACTAATATAGTATGATTTAGAAAGTCGACATGTGATGGTATTCAATTTGTATATGTTATAAAATTTAAAATTACTTTATTATTGATAATTATAAAATGTCTCAATGATGTAATTGAATTTTAAAATTTTATTAGTATAATATTGGCATTATTATTTATTCTATAAGGTATTTATTGAAATATCCATGCTGATCAAATTACATATTTTTTTCAAATTATTTTAGTATTCTACTATTCTTTCTAATATTTAATTTTTTTTTGTTTTGTTTTTGGAGGGTTCAAAATAAATTAGATCAAGAAATATTATTATTATTATTATTATTATTATTATTATTATTATTATTATTATTAAAATCTAAATTCCATTAGGGTATTACAAATGTGTCGAATCATGGCATGTCATGCCAAGCTAGCACTCCATGTTAGATTATATTGAATGGTTCGGATATATCATTTGATACTCCAAAGTCCAAATACAAAAATGAATGCATTAGATGGATCTCTCCGACTAATGCATTGGACTTTAACCTTACTCAAAATAGTTTTCATAATTTCAATATAGAAAATTAAATTGACATAATTTATAAAAAAGTATGGTTCTAGTGCCACAAATGCCACAACTTCACTTTTCCATTAATATTTAAAAATTTAATTTTCGAATCCAAACCATTGATCTTGCTCAATTTTACGAGTGATGCATTTTTATATAATTTTTATAAATTTTGGAGTTTATTTGATATTTGATCAAGATGTCAAAAAATGAAGGAATCTTGTTAATTATAACATATTAATTTTAATACGTTCATGTGTTAGCCTCTTGATCGAATATCAAATAAACTCCAAAATTTATAAAAATTATATAAAAATGCATCACTCGTAAAATTAAATAAGATCAACGGTTTGGATTCGAAAATTAAATTTTAGTATTTTAAAATATTAATGAAAAAGAGAAATTGTGGCATTTGTAGCACCAAAAACTTGTGGCACTAGAACTTGCTCATTTATGAGGAGTGTTCCGCTACCTACATTTTTCGCTGCCCCAGTTGTCACAAATCATAGGCCGTTAGATTAAAACGTAATAAACGGTCAGGATTTAAGCCAATCTATCGCCTTCTGAAAAGAAAAAAAAACAAAAACGAAAGAGAAGCGAAGCTCTAAGACTCCGCTCCAGAAGGAGGGAGCCAGGGCAAAGGGAAGGAGGAGGAATCAGATTACCTTGCTCCTGTTGGTGTTTCTGGGTGAATCGACGGAAATGAAAGAGATCGAATCGTTCTCGAGGCTTAGTCTGCGGAGAAGATTGGTTACACCCAAAATCGAGGTGTAACGAAGAGCAATCAAATCTCTACCGAAAATATCCTTATGCTTTCATTTCTCTGACATTGGACCCCACAAAAATTAGCATTTTCCCTCCCAATTTTTAGTGTTGTCCCGCCAAAATCGGCAACTTTCTCTCTATATATGGACCATACTTCTAGAAAAATCTTCCTTGCTCCAACAGAAGAAGAGGAAATTAGATATTACATTCAAGGCTTGACATTTCCTTTTGTAGGGTATTAAAAATTTATGTAACGATTTCTTCTCTCTTACCATTAATTACTTGTGTTTCCAATTTTAGTCATTTCTTTCCTATATTCAGTTGCTTCTTTTTTCTGTAACGATTTTAATCATTATTTTCTTCTCTTTTTTCTGTTAAGATAAACAAATTTTGATATTAGACTTCATTGTGTTATTAGAAAAAAATAGTGCTATTTAGTTGCTCCTTTGATATTTCTAATGATATCTATTGCTTTCTTAAAGAGTTTTTCCTTCTTTTTTTTTACGGATGACAATTGCTCCATTGATATGGTTTATTATTGATCTCTTTGCTTAGAAACAAAGGATACTGGTACATTTCTGGGGCACTGGTACCGGCTTATTGAAGACCTAAGTAATGGTACCTATACTGTCTATATATCTCTGGATGTTTTGATGGTACTGTATCGATAAAAGATTGAGGGATGTATATACATGTATTATGTTAATTGGTTTTGTATTCTTTTGTATCAAACCTGATGGTAGATACTGGTTTGTAGGTTCTACTTTTGTGTTGAACAGTACAAGCCATTTGGTAAACAAGGATATCATTTTTCAACTACCGTTGTTCTTTATTTTTCTTCAATCTGTTCTTTTGTCTGACAATTGCTCAATTAATTTAATACGCACTTAAAATTCATTCGTAGGTTGGTAACTGCTGAGGTTCTTGTGGATGATTTGAATAAAAGGGTAATGTTGTCCTTTTATATATTATGTAGAAGGTAATTGCTTTGTACTTCTATCTATATTTTTTGTAATCTGGAGCAAGCAACAATGTGTTCTCCTCCACTTCCATATGCTTCCTTCAACTTCCTTCCCCTTCCTTAGCCCCAGCTCCCTCCTTCTGGAGCGGAGCCGAAGCTACCTCTTCCTCCGCCGACGGGCGACGGCTCGATCTCTTCTCGACTCTCTCCCTCTTCGTTGCTTTAGACTCTTCTCTCGACTGCTCTCGCCTCCGCCCTCCGCCGTCACGACTCCAATCACTCTTACTCGAACCCTAAATTCTCCATCGCCTCACTGTAGCCACTGTTCTACTATCAAAATGAGAGGTGACAATATCTCTCACGTTGGCTGGTGTTTCTCTTATTTTTACGTTTTCGAAACATTCACCGTGGAAAAATGGAATACGAAAGAAGAAGAAATAGATCTGAAAAGTGTTTTCTTCTATTGATTCACTTGAATTTGCTTAACATGGGTGCTAATCAGGTTGAGTTATATTCATGAACTAACAAAGTTGGAAGATTGAAGGTGTCTTTTGGTCTTATTCACTTCTTGAAATCGTAATCTCTCTCACACACCACCTCCTAATTGAAATGATTCAGTAAATTTTATTTAATTCATGTATGCTCGTCAATATTTTGTCAATTAGTGATGTTCAGTTTTAAATTAATATGATGCTTTTCTTTTTCTTTTTTTAATCAATCTGAAGCTTTTCTTTTTTCTTTTAATCAATCTGATGATTCTTTTTGTATGTGATCAGCCATTTATTTGTGATTGGATGATATTGAACATTGCTTTAATTATGTGGATTTCTGATTGCATAATTGAGGGCTAACAAAGCTAATTAGTAGTATTCATGTGATTTTATTGCACTTAATTAAGTTGGGTGACATGATTAAGTTGGCATAAGGTATATGCGCCTATTAAGCGAGCTGCTAGATTTGGTATATGATCAATACATGTTTGGTGCAAGATCTGACAAAACTGGTACAATGTCTGGCATGATTAAATTAGTACAAGGAACATGTGTCTAGCGGGAGTATAGGAGCACAGGGAAGTAAAATTTTTCTCTGATTATAAGAATCTTGTAAAGGTGCTGAACAAAATATAGATGACCTTCCATAATTGAGAGCTCATGGATATAACCTCAATGAACCAATTTACAAAACAAGCATAGAAACTATTAACCTCATGGATAACAGCACAATGGATTTAGGCGCGAGGAATACAACAAGTATTTGATGAGCAGTTTTGCCAGAAAGAAGGTACAGGAAGCATCATCTTGATTTGTTTTTATTTTCTTTAGTACTTCTCCTGACGCCTTATAATTTCTTTAGGATTTCCCTTTTGTAGTTATATTTTTTTGTTTTATTTATAGTTGTAGAATTGTAATATTCAGTTAACGAAGCCTACGGGCATCTTTAAAAAAAAAATTGCAATTAAATCCAACTTAGGCTAAATGAAGACCAAGGTTAAAGTGAGAGAAATAGGTTTTGTTTGATGCTATCACATTTTTTATTCCTATACTTTCTATGTGCAAAAAGATTTCTAATATCTCTTATATTTTGTATGCTGATTAAATATTTCGTTTGTTGTGTTGAATGCAGGGGATTAATTGGTTACTAGCTACGTTGGTGTGTGCGCTCATGAATGTCAAACAATAAGTATTTTGGGTGTTAATTTTGTTTGTTGTTGAATGTACATTTTAGTTTTGCTCGACTTGAATATAAGGTGAACATAAGTTTTAATCCATTACAAATCTGGATCACTTGTTGTAAGCTTGATGTGATATGATTTGATATAAATTTGTTGGGATTTCTAGACTGTATCAGTATTTCTCAGTTCTGTTGGTCAATTACATCAGTATTGATCTAAATTTCCTACAATTTGTACACATTTATCCTTGCTTTTTAAGAATCATAAATTGAGATGGCATAAAAAATGAAGTACATATATAAACTGTTATATATCACAAAATTGTTTCTAAGAAGAGATCTCTTCAGAGAGAAAAATAAACAAATAAAACTTCCAAAAATAATATGAAGAAAATAATTGGACAAAACGGGCCTCGCTACTTTATTAACAATATAGCTAGCCACTGGCAGAGTTAACAATATATGACCTAAAGCATGTTCATGGGGTTTAGATATGGCAGCTAGCTCTCAATCAGCCTCTCGCGACAACCATTTCATCCCTCAATGGCCTCCCAGGCCTACCTCATGTTACTTAGCACCAGCACCTTATCATAGTACTTTGTTATATGCATTTCGACCTTGGGGATCACCATCTCGATCTGGTCTGGTGTTGACAGAACGACCACTCTTAGTACATGGCACACATATTGTCTTTGTACCCCTACTTGCATTCATGTCTCAGGCTGGTGCCAGATCCTGAGCCACACCGATAGCACCATGGTTAAAAAAATCGGCCGATTCCGATTCGAATCGGCTGAATCAGATCGGAATCGGCGGAGGCCGAACCGATTTTAGGTGGTTTGGGGCGGAATCGGGTCGACATCTTCAAAAACTGCCATTAATGGTGGTTTTCACCAACGGATTGAGGAGAAGGGGTGTGGGGAACGCGACCTGAGGTGTCTAGAGGCGAGAGAGACGCTTGAGAGCTCGAGAAAGGAGTAGGAGGGTGGCGTCCCTCTGATGGGTTGTTCAGCGACCTTTTTTTTTATTTAATGCGATGCAAAGCAATGGTGAGGTGACGGGAAAAGGAAAGATGGGTATGGGGGAAGAAAGGTCCGAACTGGACCTCTCCATTTGTGCATTTTTTAGACTTTGGACAGCTCAGATTTTTTTTGAATTGAAAAATAAATTTAAACAAAACTATGCTTGATTAAAAAAATGATCCAAAGTATAGAAAAATTGTAAATTTTTATTCTAAAATTCTAACTGAGACAATAAAGTGTTTAAACCAATGTTTGCGTATCAAAAATTTTTTATTAAGAAAAAAATATTTTAATTATTTTCAAAATTTTATTTTCTGAAAAGTTTGAAAGTATCACAATAGCTTCCATAATGATATAATTGTTATATTTTAATTAATTTTATACTACAATTGATGATATTTAGCTTACATTTGACAAAATACTTTTTTCTATTTTTTTTATTTTTTCTAAATTTTAATTGCATAAAATATGATTTTTGTTAAAAATCCGATTTTCCGATCCGATTCATCCGATTTTTCCGATTCACCCGATTTGACTCCTTGAATCAACAGCCCGATTCCGATTCCGATTTTCAGAACAATGAATAGCACAAAGCGGCTTTGGGTCCAGGGTCCATGTGATGGCACGCAAAGCCCGAATTTGGCCAGAACCATCTCTCCCTGCTGGTCGACCTCAGTGTACCCTTGGTTTAAAAACATCACAAAAATCATATAAGAACGTTATGAATGATTCATTATTATTATTAGGTGAACATGATGAGAACATATTGTATATAAATAAACCAAGACAGAAAGAGGCTAAGACTGAATGGTGAGACAAGCGAACCCACCTCTACAACCTATGATCCCCCCCCCCCCCGGGCCATGGAAAAGGGTGAATTTTATGCCAAAATCCTTATACAACTACAATATCCTTTTGTGCCTTATATGGTTCTCATGATGTTGTAAATCGATTAGCATCCTCGCCTATATGAAAATCCTACCATCTCCTTGGTAATTATTTATTAATAGGGGCAATTTTATTTGTAAAGCAATTGAACCTCAGTTGTGACTTGTACAGTTGTACGTAACCACTGTGAAATAAACTGAACTAATTAAAGCCAACCTTGTGCATAAACCCCCATCAAGCAAATTCATTTTTTTTACACAAAACAAATTAAATCATCCACGGTTAGAAGAGATATTGTTACCTCTCATTTTGATAGCAAAACAACGGCTACAGTGAGGCGATGAAGAACTTAGGGTTTGAGTAAGAGTGATTGGGTTCGTGATGGCGGAGGCGAGAGCAGGCGAGAGAAGAGTCTAAAAGCAACGAAGAGGGAGAGAGTCGAGAAGAGATCGAGCCGTCGCCCGTCGGCGGAGGAAGAGGCAGCCTCTTAGAGCTTCGCTTCTCTTTCGTTTTTGTTTTTTTTTTCTTTTCATTTTTTTTTCCTTTTCAGAAGGCGATAGATTGGCTTAAATCCTGACCGCTTATCACGTTTTAATCTAACGACCTGTGATTTGTGACAACTAAGGCAGCGAAAAATGTAGGCAGCGGAACGCTCCTCTTAAAAGAATTAATTAAATAATTATTGACTATGGTAAGGAAATTAATTTTTTCCTTATAATTAGCCAATGACCTCGTGCAAATTCCATACCAGGCACTATCCAACATTTTTTTTTTACAATCTGGTTTGTGTATCTATCTTTTTCATTCTTAATGAGGATCGATTTAAGAAAATCGTATATTTAGGAATAAAAATTGGAATGTATTAACTAGACCTTTAAGTCCTTCCCTATTCAATATAATTATCTTCCATACAGTACCCTCCACGTAATTTCCCATTCTTTTTTTTTCTCTTTCTTCTGGTTGGTTGCGCAATGGGGGAGGAAAGAACAACCAGTAATCCTCTAATATTTGTTTTGCTAATTGGATGAAGTCGCACGAAGTCGTAGCTAGCTATCTTCCTTCTTCTGTTTAATTTTGACATCAATTTCGGTATCTGTCTCTATATATTCTAAAATTCTCAAACGAAATTTAACAATTTCTTAGTTATTTTGAATACTAAGATGCATTTGTAGTTCTTAATTTATCATTGTCAATATGTCTATACTTCCACAATTATATTCTTATTTTTTTTATTCAAATGTTTATAAGAACTACAGGATGTGAATATATTGTAACTTGTTTTTGTCTAATATTCAGGTTCAGAAATTTTGTCCCTTGCTTGTGCATACTAGCTGGTTAAATATGGATTCATTGGATGTATAATCAATCAACTTCGAGTGATGCACTTTAAATTGTGACGAAAAAAGCTGGATCTACTCCAAGCGGTCAACTTAAATTTGACGAAGCGAAAGTCAGATATTGTAGTTGAGAGAATTGTAAAATAATTAAAATTGAGTTGTATTTGGGGGGGGGGACAAATTCAAATGATGTAAAATAGTTAAATGATAATTGAGTTATAAATTAATTATAATTTATTTATATTTTTGTTTTTGTTGTCATGATATTTTGATGTTTTAATTTAAATGATGATGATAAGTTAATTTTCATGATAAATTTAGTATATAAGATCCGTTAGCATCATAAAAGATGATTCTATAAGATCTATTTGCAAAAGAACTTGTTAATTATGTGTAAATGTAGTTGATAGTTTATTATTAGGGCTGTCAATGAAACCCGTTTACTCGTTTACCCAACCCGTATCGTACCGTATAAGACGGGTATGGGTAAAGTTTTATTTTCGTTAAGTTAACGGGTACGGGTACGGGTAAGGAAATTTTTTCGTTAAGTTAACGGGTACGGATACGGGTAAAAATTTTTCCGTACCGTTTTCATAACGGGTAATTGCCACAATTAAAAAGATACAATTACATGATACATGTGGCATCTTATATTGCATGATTGGTAAAAAAATATTGCTAAATTTTATTTAAGATTTATAATTCTTTCCATTCAGTGTACGAAAAAATAAAAAAGCATAAACCTAAAATATTCGCCACCATTGTTGCACTTTATTAATATACTTATTGATATAATTTATTTATACAGAGTGCATAAATTTTATTATTATTATATTCATTTTTTACCGTTATCGTACCCGTACCGTTAATTCTTAACGGGTACGGGTAAGGTACGGGTAAAGCTATTTTTAACGGGTACGGGTAGGGTACGGGTAAAGAAAATTTTAACGGGTACGGTAATGAAAATACCTTCTACCGTACCGTACCGTACCCATTGACAGCCCTATTTATTATGCATTTGTAAGCTAACGTGATAGAAATTTATCTTGAATGAGTAAACAGATGCAATTAAAAATCACATGTATCGAAAATTTTCATGCAAAAGAGTACAAGTTGCATCGGCTTGTTGATATAATTGACTGTTTATCTTCCACGAGTAAATGGATGCAATTAAAAATCACATACATCGAATATCCTCATGTAGAAAGTCTAAATTGCATCAGCTTGTGGATGCATTTACTATTTATCATGCATGGGTAAATGGATGCAACTAACAATCACATGCATCGGGAATTTCCATGTTGAAGAGTATAAGTAGCATTGGCACGCAGATGCAGTTTAATGTTTATCTTGCATGCGTAAGTTGACGAAACTAAAAAAATACATGCATCAGGAACTTCCATGCAAAAGAGTATAAGTTTCATTGGTTTGTTGATGCAATTTATTGTTAATTCTGCATGTGTAAGCCGATGCTATGGTAATTAAATTCATCGGGACTGTCAATGAAAAAGGTAAGAAGTTGCATCAACATGATGATGTAGTAGATAATTTATTCTTCATCCGAACACTGATGCATTTGAAAATTTATTTTTAGCATCAGTCATCTCATGAAACTGAGTGAGTCGATGCATTTGATATCATCACCATCGCCACTTTCTGCATCACCTTTGTTGCATCAGTAAACTGATGTAGATGACTTATTTCATCAGTTTTGCGGATGTAGAAAGGCGATGCAGATAGTGCCTTTTCCTGTAGTGCATTTTTATATGAAATCAACATCTAGACCGCATATCAGATCAGATTACGTAAATCAATTATCTATAATTGATATAACAATTGTTTAGACCCCCTTTTGAGAAATAGTTATGACATTTTTATGGGTGCTTTAGTATGTACAATCCAATATTTTTGAATGATAGTCTAGACAGTATAAAGAGTTTAAATGTAAATTATTGTGATGAAATGACTTAGAATTAATGCAGAAACGATTGAAATACTCAAATGATACTCATAATTGCATTATTTGCAATTTATATGCGTAATTACTATGAATAATCCAATCTTTTTGAATAAACAAAATCTGAATCTTATTGAGTTTAAATGTAGATTGTTGTGATGAAATGACTTAGAATAAATGCAGAAACGATTGAAATGCTTAAATAATACTCAGAATTGTATTATTTGCACTTTATATGTGTAATTACTATGGATAATCCAATCTTTTTGAATAAACAAAATCTGAATCTTAGTCTGGACAATATAAAGAGTTTAAATATAGATTATTCTGATCAAATGACCTAAAATGAATACGAAAACAATTGAAATGTACAAATGATACTCAGAATTACATTATTTACAATTTATATGCATAATTACTATGTATAATCCAATATTTTTGAATACATAAGATCTAAATCTTATCCTGGATAGTATAAAGAGTTTAAATATAGATTATTGTGATGAAATGACATAGGATGAATGCAGAAACGATTGAAATGCTCAAATGATACTCAGAATTGTATTATTTGCACTTTATATGTATAATTCATATTTATAATCCAATCTTTCTGATAAATAAGATATGAATCTTAGTTTGGACAGTGTAAAAAGTTAAATTAGATTATTATGATGAAATGACTTAGAATAAATGCAGAAACATCAAAATGCTCAAATAATACTCAGAATTGCATTATTTGTAGTTTATATATGTAATTACAATGTATTAGGAAATGCTTTTTTAATAAACAAGATCTGCATCTTAGTTTGGACAATATAAAGGGTTTAAATGTAGATTATTGTGACGAAATGACTTAGAATAAATGCAGGAACAATTGAAATACTCAAATAATACTTAGAATTACATTATATGCACTTTTACATACGTAATTACTATGTATAATTTAATCTTTTTAAATTAATAAGATATGAATCATTTTCTAGACAATATAAAGAGTTTAAATATAGATTATTTTGAAGAAATTACTTAAAAATTAATGCAGAAACTATTGAAATACTCAAATGATACTCAAAATTGCATTATTTGCACTATGTGTGCGTATTTACTATGTATAATCTATTTTTTTTTGAATAAATAAGATCTGGATCATATTATATACAATATAAAGAATATAAATGTACATTATTGTGATGAAATAACTTAGAATGAATTCAGAAACGATTTAAATGCTCAAATAATACACAGAATTGCATAATTTTCACTTTTATATGCTTATTACCATGTATAATACAATATTTTGAATAAACTATATTTGAATAAAATGTTAGGAAATGCACAATTTTTAATTTATAGTTAATTACACTTAATTAATCATAAACAAAATGCATAAAAAAGGATCTAGTGCTTTAAGCATCCAACACAAGAGAAAAAGGATTTGAATTATACCTCCCGCAAAATTGTATTTACGGGGCTTGATTCCAATACGTGGGAGTCGGTGGCATGCTCTCCTTGCGCCTCCACCTCCGTTGATGATCGCCTCAAGTCCACCTAGAGGTTAACCACTTCCTTGCAACTCTTGTGCTAGCAAGAGGAAGGAAAAGGCTAATCCAAAGGCATTCTCTCTTCTATTCAATTAATCATTTTAATTGGTGGAGAGAATTTGTGCTCAACACATGAGCTTGAGGTAGAAGAGAGGAGAGGAAGAGTTAGAAAATTCTGAAATTTTCTTCTCTTTTGGAAAGGAGGCTAGGGTTTTCTCTCAAGGAGCACCTCTATTTATAGACCTCATGACCTTGCTCTCATTCAAAATTGAATGGACAAAAATGCCCCACCTTGGCCGACTTTTTAAAGGGCTCATGTGGGCTACACCACATGACACAAAGGCCCATTAAATCAATCCATTAATTGCCTCTTCAATTAACCTCTAATTGTACTTTTAAATAACCATTTAAATAAAACCCAAATAGCTAAAATTAAATAAAATATGTTGAACATAAATAATTATTAACTTGTTATTAATCATTTAAGGATTAGCCAATGCATTAATTTATTTCTATATGATCCCTTTGACTTAATAATTATAACGGTCTGCAACGGTATATAATTAATTAGTCAACTCATCATATTTTCGCAATACGCACTGTTGCGAATAAATAAATAATACACTGTATGGTTAAAACTCTATTTGTGTGACCCTTTGAGGATTTATGTTATGTTGGACATGAAAATAAATCACCATTTATTTTCAATAATCATAAGCGGTATCTAGCAACACGTTATGATTCCTAATTCACATAAGTAGTGTACTGCTACAGTATTTAAATCCTGCATAAGATAATAAAAATATTTCTCTATTTTGACTCTTATGTCACACGATATCATCGTATAATCTAAGATAGGAATGTGTCATTCTTGCAGATTATATGTTTCTTGATCTAGAGATAATTATATCAGTTGCTAGCAAACAATATATCTCCATCAAGGGGCTCAAACAGATATTGTCACTCACTAAATGAATTAATAAGGGACATACGATTTTTTTTATGATTAGCTTTTCCCTGCACAATTCAAGATAACGTAAATCAAGTCCGTATAGCAACCCTTGTGGGGAATCAGCGGTAGACAAGATTTATAGAACCTATTCTCATGCGAAAAAGATAATCATCTCAAACTTAGAACCAAAATCATAACAAAATAAATAATGACACGAAATACAATCCATATATTTATTTCGATGGGTCAAGTCTTGTACTATGTTCTATAACATAAACATATGCAATTAAGTTGGTAACTCTTTACCTATGATTTGTAGAACTTAATCATCACTTAACTTGCATACTAATCTTATTGATAATTAATGTTCCTTGTTAATTATCAAGATTATGGACCTTTTAGATTTATTATTGTCATTCATTTATAATGAACTACAGTGATCTAGAATTCAGATCATCAACCTGAATGAGCTGTCAGAGAAATAATCAAGGAACAAATGATCAAATATCATCAATAACATAAACCATAGAAATAGCCAGATATATTTGGCTTCTAGGACATATCTCTAACATAAATAACATACAAATCATATTATTTTACAGTATAAAGAGTTTAAATGTAGATTATTGTGATGAAATGACTTAGAATGAATCTAGAAACGATTGAAATTATCAAATGATGCTCAGAATTGATTACTCGCACTTTATATGCGTAATTAACATGTATAATCCAATCTCTTTGAATAAATAACATATAAATCATATTTTGTACAGTATAAAAAATTCAAATGAAGATTATTGTGATGAAATGACTTAGAATGAATTCAGAAACGATTGAAAAGAAAAAATGATGCTAAGAATTGCATTATTTGTATTTTATGTGCGTAATTAACATTTATAATACAATATTTTTGAATAAACAACATATCAATCATTATCAAGACAATATAAAGAGTTTAAATGTAGATTATTGCGATGAAATGACTTAGAATGAATCCAAAAACAAGTCAAATGCTCAAATATCGCTCTAAAATTGCATTACTTGCACTTTGTATGCGTAATTACCATGTATAATATAATATTTATGAATAAATAACACATGAATCATATTTTATGCATATAAAGAGTTAAAGTTTAGATTATTGTGATGTAATAACATAGAATGAATCCAGAAACTATTGAAATGGTCAAATAATGCTCAGAACTGAATTATTTGCATTTTATATGGATAATTATGTTGTATAATCAAATCTATTGTAATAAATTACAGATGAATCATTTTTCTAGACAATAGAGTTTATATGTTGATTGTTTTGATGAAATGACTTAGAATGAATCTAGAAATGATTGAAATGGTAAAATGATGCTAACAATTGCATTATTTGCACTTTATATGCGTAATTACCATGTATAATACAATATTTTTGAAAAAATAGCTTATGAATCATATTCTATACAGTTTAAATTTAAATTATTGTGATGAAATAACTTAGAATGAATATAAAAATGATAGAAATGACTTAGAATGAATCCAGAAATTATGCGTAAATACCATGTACAATACATTATTTTTTAATAAATAATATATGAATAATATTCTAGGTAGTTTAAAGAGTTTAAATGTAGAATATTGTGTTGAAATGATTTAGAATGAATCCAGAAATGATTGAAATGGTCAAATGATGATCAAAATTGCACTATTTGCACTTTATATGTGTAATTACCATATATAATCAAAACTTTTGTAATAAATTACAATTCAATCATATGCTAGATTGTGTAAAGAGTTTAAAAATATATTATTGTGCTAAAATGACTTAGAATGAATCCAGAAACGATTGAAATGGTAAAAATATGCTCAGAATTACATTATTTCTAAATTATATGTGTAATTACCCTGTATAATAAAATATTTTTGAATAAATAATATATGAATCATATTCTATACATTATGAAGAGTTTCAATATAGATTATTATGATGAAAAGACTTAGAATGAATTCAAAAACGATTGAAATGCTCAAATGAAGTTTAGAATTGCATTATTTGCACTTTATATGTGTAATAACCATGTATAACGAAATTTTTTGTAATAAATTACCAATGAATCATATTTTAGACTTTGTAAAGAGTTGAAATGTAGATTATTGTATTGAAATGACTTAGAATGAATCTAGAAACAATTGAAATGGTCAAATGATGCTCAGAATTGCATTATTTGCACTTTATATGCGTAATTACCACTTATAATATAATATTTTTGAATAAATGACATATGGATAATATTTAGAAAGTATGAATAATTTGAATATAGATTATTGTGATTAAATAATTTAGAATAAATCCGGAAATGATAGAAATGGTCCAATGATGCTCAGAATAGCATTATTTGCACTTTATATGCTGAATTACCATGTAAACACAATATTTTTGAATAAATAATACATGAATCTTATTCTATACAGTATAAAAAGTTTAAATTTATATTATTGTAAAGAAATGACATAGAATGAATCTTGAAATGATTGAAATGCTCAAATGATACTAAGAATTGCATTATTTGCACTTTATATGCGTAATTACCTTGTATAATCCAATTATTTTGAATAAATAATATAGGAATCATTTTCTATGCATTATAAAGAGTTTAAATGTAGATTATTGTGTTTAAATGACTTGGAATGAATCCAGAAAAGATTGAAATGCTCAAATGATGCTGGAAATTGCATTATTTGCGCTTTATATGCGTAATTGCCATGTATAATACAATTTTTGTGAATAAACAATATATGAATCATATTCTAGACTGTACGAATAGTTTAATTGTACATTACTTTGTTGAAATGACTTAGAATAATTACAGAAACGATTCAAATGTTCAAAAGATGCTCAGAATTGTATTATTTGCAATTTATATACATACCTTATATAATCCAATCTTTTGGAATAAATAACATATGAATGATATTATATACAGTATAAAAAGTTTAAATTTAGAATATTGTGATGAAATGACTTAGAATGAATCCATGAACGATTGAAATGGTCAACTGATGCTCATAATTGCATTATTTGCAATTTATATGCGTAATTACCATATATAATACAATCTTTTCTAATAAATAACATGTGAATCATATTCTTGACAGTATCAAGAGTTTAAATTTAGATTATTGTGATGAAATTATTTTGAATCCAGAAATGACTGAAATGGTATAATGATGCTAAGAATTGCCATATTTGCACTTTATGTGCGTAATTGCCATACATAATACAATATTTTTGAATAAATAACACATGAATCATATTCAAGAGAGTATGAAGAGTTTAAATGAAGATTATTGTGATGAAACGACTTAGAATAAATCCAGAAACGATTGAAGTGGTCAAATGATGCTCAGAACTGCATTATTTGCACTTTATATGGGTAATTACCACGTATAATCAAATCTTTTGTAATAAATTACAAATGAATGATATTCTAGACAGTATAAAAAGTTTAAATGTAGATTATTGTAATGAATGACTTAGAATGAATCCAGAAACTATTGACATGGACAAATGATGCTCAAAACTGCACTATTTGTAATTTATATGTCTAATTAACATGTATAATCGAATCTTTTTGTAATAAATTACAAAGGAATCATATTCTAGATAGTAAAAAGGGTTTCGATTTAAATTATTGTGATGAAATGACCTAGAATGAATCCAGAAACGATTGAAATGGTAACATGACACTCAGAATTGCATTATTTGCACTTTTAAGCGTAATTACCATGTATAATATAATATTTTTGAATAACAACATATGAATCACAATCAAGACAGTGTAAAGAGTTTAAACATAGATTATTGCGATGAACTGACTTATAATGAATCCAGAAACGATCAAATGCTCGAATGTTGCTCTGAATTGAATTACTTGCACTTTATATGCGTAATTACCATGTATAATATATTTTTTTTAATAAATAACATATGAATTATATTTTATGCAGTATAAACAGTTTCAATTTTGATTATTGTGATGAAACTTCATGAAAAGATATTGTCACATTAGATCAAAGATGGTCAGACAAGGGTCTATATCATAGCAAATGCCATTTATGTTGGACTTCCTAGAAGTCAATAATTTAAATGACTCAAATATTACTTTATGTTATGGATGATATTTTATCATCTGTTCCTAGGTTTATTATTGATAGATCATTCAGGTTGAGGATCTGAATTGTGGATCATTCTTTAGAATGACAATAATAAATCTAAACTGTCAATAATCTTGATAATTAACAAGGAACATTAATTATATGTTTCTTGCAGATTATACGTTTCTTGATCTAGAGTTGATCGCTTAGTTGCGCGCATACGATCCAACTCCATCAAGGGGCCCAAACAGATATCGTCACTCACTAAGTGAATTAATGAGGGACATACAGTTTCTTGATGATTAGCTTTTCCCCGCACAATTCAAGAGAACGTAAATCAAGTCCGTATAGTAGCCCTTAACGGGAATCAGTGGTAGACAAGATTTATAGAACCTATCCTCATGTGGAAAAGATAATCATCTCAAACTTAGAACCAAAATCATAACGAAATAAACAATGACACATAACACAATCCATATGTTTATTTCATTGGGTCAAGTCATGTACTATGTTCTAATAACATACACATATGCAATTAAGTTGGTAACTCTTTACCTATGATTAGTAGAACTTAATCATCACTTAACTTGCATACTAATCTTATATGATAATTAATGTTCCTTTGTTAATTATCAAGATTATGGACCGTTTAGATTTATTATTGTCATTCTAAAGAATGATCCACAGAGATCTACAATTCAGATCCTCAACCTAACTAATCTGTCAATAATAAACATAGGAACAGATGATAAAATATCATCCATAACATAAACTAATACTTAAGTCATCAAATTATTGACTTCTAGGACATAACTCCAACAATTAGCTCTTGTGTTGAGCATATTCTCTCCACTTATTAAATTGTTAATTAAGAAAGAAGAGAGAATACCTTTGATTAGCTTTTGTTCTCTTTGATTCGCTAGCACGAATCAACTAGACCTTGGTTAATCTCTAGGTGGACTCGAGGCGGTTGTCAACCATGGTGGAAGCGCAAGGAGAACAACCCACTGATTTCTAAACTGTAGGATCGAGCATCTTAATTACAATATTAAGAGAGGTATATATTGATTTCCTACCTTTCTCTTGTGTGTGAATGACATTAAGCACTAGATCTACTTGTTTGACTCTAAAATATGGTGCCAAATTCATGAATTAAATTGGATAATTTCATCAAGGGGATTGAAAAGTTCATGAAAAAATATCAAATGGATCCCAAAAATTATGAAAAAAATACTCAAAAATCCAGGAGATGATGAAGAAAATTTTGGTGCTTCGAGATTGGTCAAAAGAGCTGCAGAGTTGTTATTTTATGCAAAGAGGCCCCTGATTTTGAAGAAAATAAATAAAATAGGTGGAGGGGTTTTTTTTGGAAAATGATTGATACCAATGGATTCTACATATTTTTATGAGGTCGTGTATAAAATTTCACAGAGAAACTCAAAAGGAAAGTGCTTCAAATAATTTTTCTAGCATCAACAGCCCTAAAATATGAAAGAAAATGATTAAATGGAGATGAGCGATGTTGATGGAAATGGAGAGAAGGAGAAGGGACGAAAATTGTGTCCTCCTCCCACAGGAAGGAAGTCCCGTGCATCTTTCACGAAGATCAGAATTGACAGTTTGAAAATCCATACACAGCTCATGGAAGGCCGAGTGCACGCTAGAAATGAGTAGAGGTGTCGCTGAGCGCACCAGCATCCTCTACAGCCATAAAAAGGACTGCTCCAAGCAGTCCTTTCTATTTTTTTTAATTTGTTTAAATTTTAAAATTCAAATGGAGAATCCAAACCGTTGATCTTGTTAAGTTTTATCGGCGATTTGGATTAAACTTAACAAGATCAACGGTTTGGATTCTCCATTTGAATTTTAAAATTTAAACAAATTAAAAAAAATAAAAAGGACTGCTTGGAGCAGTCCTTTTTATGGCTGTAGAGGATGCTGGTGCGTCGCTGAGCGCCCTGTTTGATTTAAAACTCGACCCTTTCGTGAAGGCAAGATGGATGCACATGGGCTCTGTGAACCAAAGAAGAAATGTATACAAGGGGTTCACATAACAGACCATGGTGTATCATACTCCGAGTGCAATCAAGACAAGAGAAAGAAGAAAGAAGAGATGGTCACAACAGAATCAGTTGAGCGTTAACCGCCAGGCTTCGACGAGGTACGCTGCACCTAGACAGGAATAGAGGTGGAGGAGTCGCCTATATAAAAACCAGACCAAGAAAGAAAAGGGGGTTGGAGAGAGAGAGAGGGAAGGAAAGAATCCAGTAGAAAAGCTTAGGTTAGAAACGGAGAGAGATGGAGCATTTTGTGGAATAGATAGAGAGCATTGTAAGAAAAGCAAGAAAAAGGAAGAAATCGTCTGTAATTGAAGGTAGGTTTGCGCTTCTGAGAGCATAGAAGGTTTCTAGGTGTAATTTACACCATTTGACGAGCGGATTTGATGCAATTTCAATGCAATTTTGAAATAAAAATGAAGTTTGTTTGATTGGTGTGTAGGAGATTTCTTTCTTTGAATTGCTGGTCTATTATCTTTGATTGCATGTTTCGTGTTTAAATCAGCGTAGAAGTGCCCCAATGAAGGTTTTTACCTCGTCAATTTGAGAAGGGGGTCGTTAGGAAGCTATGCTTCCATGGTGATCATCCTGATCAAGATTGAGTAGACAGATTCGCTAGCGTTTCTTAATTAGATTAGTTTGATATCCCTTTTCTTGTTCTATTAGCGTGACGATAAAAGCTTGTCTTGGAGCTCTGCTCCAATGGCGAGTTGATCATTGTAGGAAGGGTAAATCTAGTCCCTTCTTGAATCTTTCTTTACTTCCTTTTAGACAATTGCCGTGCATATGTTTCGGAAGAAGGAAATCGCTAGGAAGCCATGCTTCCATGGTGATCTTTCGGATTCGAAATAAAGAAACCCATGACTTGTTCTAGAATCGTCACCTTGTTTGCTTTAATTTGAGTTCCATATATAAAATGTTACTAACACTTGCCTGTTCTTGCTGCCAAGAAGCCATGCTTCCATGGTTGCCTTAATTAAACTGGCATGGAGCTTTGCTTCTACGCTGGACCCCCTCTTTGGTTTGCCAGGAGGCTTTTCCACCTTGGTGAACCAGATTTAGACATGCTTAATTGAGAGACAATCTCGATTAAGTTGTTTAAATCTTCAAAACCAGAGGGGGTCTAGGGGCCGGGAAATGCTGCCTAATTTTGTTCAGGATTTTAGATGTCAATCTTCCCCTCTCTTTGTTCCCAGAAATATAGATAAAAAAAGTTTTGTGAGGATCATTTTGCATAAAGCCATGGATTTCTGTTATTATTCTTTAAATTAGGAAGCTACATCAATGTGAATTTCCATTCCTAAGCCTGTTTTGTTGCAATAGGGTCATTTCTATGATTTGTCGAAAGCTTGAGGTTGATTACGCAAAAATACATTTCTCTTTGTTGACATCTGACTTGTTGTAATGCCAAATGACCTGAAGTGAAATAGTCCAGGTAGGGGAAGACCTTTTATTTGAAATGAATATTTAAATCCATCAAACTCAGAAAGGCATCTAAATTTCGTTTGAAAGTTATAGAATAATGATGTTAGGAAATTAGATAATGTCTACAAACATTTGGAGATCTCCTTTCTTTTCTCTTATGTCACATTATTAGATTTAGTGGTAATTATCTGAATACCCTTCAATTCTGTTAGCAGCTAGTGAATACCAAAGAGCAAGGCCAGAACACACTGGTATTCAATGTGTGATCAAACCTGTTAGGTGTTGGAGTTATGTCCTAGAAATCAATAATTTTGATGACTTAAATATTAGTTTATGTTATGGATGATATTTTATCATCTGTTCCTAGGTTTATTATTGACAGATTATTCAGGTTGAGGATCTGAATTGTGGATCTCTGTGGATCATTCTTTAGAATGACAATAATAAATCTAAACTGTCCATAATCTTGATAATTAACAAGAAACATTAATTATCATATAAGATTAGTTGCATAACTGTGGGAAGTTCTACAAATCATAGGTAAAGAGTTACCAGCTTAATTGCATATGTATATGTTATAAAACATAGTACAGGACTTGACCCAACGAAATAAACATATGGATTGTGTTGTGTGTCATTGTTTTATTTCGTTATGATTTTGGTTCTAAGTTTGAGATGTTTATCTTTTCCACATGAGGATAGGTTCAATAAATATTGTCTACCACTGATTCCCGATAAGGGCTGCTATACGGACTTTATTTATGTTCTCTTGAATTGTGCGGAAAAAAGTTAATCATCAAGAAAACCGTATGTACCTCATTAATTCACTTAGTGAGTGATGATATCTGTTTGGGCCCCTTGATGGAGATAGATTGTTTTGCATGCAACTTTATACAATTATTTCTAGATAAAGAAACGTATAATCTACAAGAATGACACATTTCTATCTTGGATTATACGATGATATCGTGTGACATAAGAATCAAAATAGGGAAATACATATATCCTCTTATGCAGGATTTAAATACTGTGGCAGTACACTATTTATGCGAATTGCGAATCATAACGTGTTGCTAGATACCGCTTATGATTATTGGAATTAAATAACGATTTAATTTCATGTCCAACTTAGCATAAATCCTCAAAGGGTCACACAAATAGGACTTTAACCATACAGTGCATTATTCATTTATTCGCAACAGTGCATATTGCGAAAATATGATGAGTTGATTAATTAATTGTATAGCGTTGCGGACCGTTATATTTAATTAAGTCAAAGGAATCATATATAAATAAATCAATGCATATGCTAATCCCAAATTAATTATTAATAAGTTAATAATTAATTATGTTCAATATATTTTAATTAAATGAGCTATTGGGTCTGATAAGTTAACTAATTGGATTAATTAAGTGTAATTAGTCACAAAATTAAAATTAAGTATTTCCTAACATTAGGAATACTTAGAAATGATATAATGGAGTTTGATCCGTAACTGACTAAAGTCTGACATGTTGCAATTTACTTCCCACAGCCGTAATTGATACATAACAAAAAACATACGGACGAGACTTTGGTAGATTAATCTTATTTTAGTACTTAGGACCTGTAAAGGTACAGAACATAATAGGCCAGTGTCATGTTGAGTGACGTTCACCAAATCGAGCATGTGAAAGCCAAATTAAGTACATAACATCTCTCTTGCGCCATGTCTTTTCCAATTGCCACATCTTTGGTATTATACAATTTTTCTAAGCTTTGTTGGTACCTTTCTCCTGTACCACCGTACCAGCTAGCGGCACTCTCACCAAATGGAATAGACGCGACGAAAACTGAGCAAACCATCGAATTCTTCTCTCTCCTACGACGCCAGAGAACGTTGTCTCAAGCTCTGCAATGATCGGAATCTTTAGCAGATCCAAACCCGTTTCGTCAGAACCATTAACGGAGAGAACGAAACCCGTCCCCTTCGTTTGAACCTCAGCGCTATAAACTCTTCGATCGTCTGTGGCGAAGCGACAGTGAAATCCATGGACTCAACTTCTGTCAATTGATAGGCGTGAAATAAAATAGAGAAGGGAGATTTTGGGCCTAACGACCTCTAAAGCCCATGAGAAGAGAGAACAGAAGAAGCCCATTCCCAGAAATTTAGTTTTCTTTGATATCTCAGTTTAGTTAGACAACGTGGACCAGGAGTCGGATCCTCTGATCGTTTTTTACAAACGACAACTGGTCGTTTTTCGATCTGGACCGTCCGATTTAATCTCAACGGTTAAGATTTTTTTCGGACCTATCAATCGTGGTAGTAGCACGAGGCATCCATATCCATTAAGACTAAATCAGACGGCTTAGATCTAAAAAACGACCAGAGGATTTCTCTGGTCAGCAGACCAGAGGATCCGATTCCACGTGGACCAATAGGAAAAAGACAAATAAACATAAACTTTGAAAATTCATTAAAAATAGTAGGAAACTCATAAAAATACAAATAAAATATCCATAAAATTTTAAAAATCAAAATAAACCAAATTCACTTATACTCTGATACGAAATTATGTCGAAGTAGCAGCCTTTTATATTTTTGAAGTATTTTCACTTTAAAATGATTTTTTTTATAAATATTAGAAAACTAGTAAACTCATTTAGAAAATTTCTAAACCTAAAGCTAAATACTTTCAAAATAAATATTTCAAATGTAATATTTTCAAAAGCTAAATACATTTGATGACAAGTATTTTCAAAGGTCTAAACGATTTCGAGTACGTTATCTCCTAAAATCAAATATATTCAAAACCAAGTATTTTCAAATATGAATATCAAATGCTTTTAAAAATAAGGATTTTCAAGCCTAAAAAGGAATTGCTAAAGGTCAAAAGTTCAAAAGGCCAAGGTGAATAAACTCACCAATATCCTAAGAGAAACATCAAAATTAAAAGTCCAAACACGAAACCCAAAGTCAAAACCAAAACCTCTCCGTTTGAGAAAAAGTCCCTTCTTAGGGTTGAGATCGACCTTAGATAAATTAGAAATTGAATTCTTAAGGGGCCCCTCGTCCAAAGAATTTCATTTTGTTCTCACAAGAAGACTGATTAAGATGGTCCCGAGAATCGACTCTTATTAAGAAGACCGACTAAGATGGTCCCTAGGGTCGTTAAAGAACCAACTCTCACAAGAAGATCGCCCAAGAGGTCCCGAGGGTTGTAAAAGAACAAACTTCCACAAGTGACGCCAAGTGCCCCGAAGGTTGTAAAACTCCTTTTGTTCTCACAAGAAACCGCCAAATGGCCCGAGAACCAACTCTCACAAGTGACACCAAATGTCCCGAGGGTTGTAAAAGAACCAACTCTCACAAGTGACACCAAATGTCCCGAGGGTTGTAAAACATTCATCAAACGACTCCAAATGACTCCAAGTGAAAACTTCATTCTTTTCAAACGAAAACCTCTTCTAAACCAAAATTAAATCCTTTTCATTTCCTTAGAAGTCCAAATTAGAAAGTCTTTTATTAGTTTAGCGATCCTTAATTGGGTCCCGTCAATTATGTTTGGTACCATCAATTAAGTCCTCCTTAACAGCACTTCATAAGTCTCTTTTCTTAGCCTATTACGTCAATACCCTTTACGTCCCTTAATCAAAGGTTTCCGTAGGCAACTACGGGGTAATTAACAATAGGGGCTTGCGCCTATTTGAAAGAAATGACCCGCTAAATCAAGAAACTTTTTTAAGAAGCGACTCTTGTTAGGATTCTCTTGTGTTAAGAGATACCCGCTATAGAGACGAAACTTAAGGGAGGAGAATCTAAGGCTATGTTCCCATTGTTCTTCGAGAAATTCCTTCGAGGAGAATAATGACGAACAAGCCGCAACACTACTTTTGTGCATGTTTGTTTGTGGTTAATTATGTGTAATTAGCTATAAAATTAAAATTATGCACTTTCCTAATAATTTAAGAGGGGATGCACACGCTTCAAAGCCTAAGATGGTATTTCAATCATTTATAGAAGGATTAATTAGGTTTATGCCACTTTAAAAACTATAGAATAAAAAAGTACCATCACTAAATAACAAATTATTTTTATGTCATCTCTAAAAGATAAAAATTAGATTTATGACACCGGACAATTAATTTTACCATAATACCCTTTTAAATATGCCATTATAAAATAATAAAATTAGAAATATGTCACTGTAAAATATTAAAATTAAAAATATGTTATCGTTAAATAAACAAGTGATTTTACACCATCAATAAAAAAAAATTTAAAATTTAAAATTTTAAAATTTGAAAATTTAAAACCTCAAAAGTTGAAATTTTAACATTATAAATTCGAAATTTTGAAATTCAAAATTTTAAAAATTTTAGAATTGAAATTTTGAAATTTTTTAAATCCAAATTTCAAATATTGAAAATTGGTAAATTTGAAATTTAAATTTAATTCATGTCAATAAATTTCTTAATGAGAGGGTATTTTGGATATTTTAAAAAAATTAGAGTGGCATTTCTCTAATTTGGGTGACATATCTCTAATTATCAATTTTTCATAGTGGCATATATCTAATTATTCCTTTATAAAAATTTAGCGTGCTTTGTAATTTTGACGCATACAGGAAGCAACACCCATCAACCCATCAAAAAAATAAAAATATAGTTGAACCGGATGGTCCGGCTCAACAGTTCAACCTTAATCGAACCAGACGTCCAAACTTGTCAGTTTTTGTTGGATGAGAATCTGCCGATTTTTTGGGTCAATTTTGACCGGAAGGTCGGTTGGTTCAAGGTCGAATCGGTTGATCGACCGGTACATTATGGTTTGAATTCAAACATCTATAGTATATATTGATTTTGTGTGGTTGCTATGGCCGCGTTGACTTTTTTTTAAGAGTTAATTTTTTTTGTAAATTCTACAATTAAAAATAGTTTTCTCTTTTTGGTAAAAATATTAAAAATAGTCGTACCAATTATTATTTAATTTAAGAATTAAATATATTTAGAAATATAAAGTTGTTCATATCTAATCTATACTATTAAAGTATTAATTAAAATCCGTGATCGCTTTTTTTATAGTGAAAAATTATTTTTTCTTTACCAATTATTATTTAATTAAAGAATTAAATATAATTTAATATATTTGAAAATATAATTAAGGTATTTCATGCCACAAACAAAATTAGTCATTAAGCTAGCAACCAAAATCTTCTTGCAAAAGACGCTATCATGCTGATTCACTCACCGAAATTGTAAACCCCATTGCTTTAGTTCCTTCCAGAGAAATGGAATTAAGGTTAATGATAATATCGAAACCCAAACAAGAAAGCAAAAAAGAAAGATAAAAGGGAACAGTAAAAAAAAGGCACAGGTTTAATACTAAACGAAATCTTCTTATATCATACTAGTAGTTTAAAACAATGGTCTATACTTACGTTAAAAAAATCGGCATAAAAAAATTTTTGCGAATAAATCTTAAAAACGTAAATCTTTTTTATTTGAAAATTAGCACGATGTCATTGTTAGATGGCTTATTAGATCTATGCCACAATTTTTATGCACCAGTGGTATAAAACTAATTGTTAATGATTTATAATGGCATAAAACCAATTATATCTTTTGTGATGGCATATTACTAATTTTGAAGTTTTATAGTGGCACCTTTAAAAGGGTAAAATTGTCATATAATTGTCCGATGGCAAAAAAATAATTTCTATTATTTTATAGTGGTAAAAAAATAATTTGTCATTTAGTGATGGTATATCCCTAATTTTAGGGCTGTCAAGCGTTAACAACGTTCACGGAAATAGCCTGTTACGTTGCCGTTCCGTTCCTTAGCACGTAACAAGAATGAGTTACGTTCCGTTCCGTAGTAAGAAACGTAAGCAAAACTACAACCGTTTTCGTTCCGTCAGAGTAAAACGGAAGAAAACGTTAATAACGTTAACTTTTGCAAATCACAGATATACTCATTTAAAGATAAAAATTAACTTAAAATTCATAATAAATAAACTTCATAAATTCAAAGCACAAATCACAAATCCCTGTCTTAAATATTACACATTCATGTCTTAAATATTACACAAATCACAGACCACAACGCCACAACTCCACAACTGAGAAATCCATCTCTTAAACAACAAAACCTTACAAATGAACCCTAGTTTAAGCAATGAGCTCAACTTAGCCTCAAGCTTCTCTTCTCAGGTACCTTCCTCAGCCAATGGCTAAAAATAAAAAGCTTACTATGAAGCCAATAAAACATATCATCATCGAAGACAATCAGCTTGAGACTAAGGAGCCCAAGAGCTTAATGCTTCAGGCTTCATTTTCCAACTACTTGATCTTACTAACAACCAACAAGGCAACAAGGCAATAAGCAACAAAGCCAACTAACAAGCAACCACTTGATCACACTGACAACTGACCAGCAACAAAGTTGTCAGGACATCACAAAATGTAAAAGCCAACAAGCAAAGTATCATCACAAAATGCAAAAGTCAACAACACAAAATGCAAAAGCCAACACTGACTTGGATCATGCATTCAAGCTTAACTACCAGCAATTGTATCATCTGGTGTCGCTTCAACATTGGGCCATAATGGATCACCAACTTGTTCACCATTCTCTGCAAATGAACACATACGTACAATATAATTAAAGTAAATTACCAACTATTAAATTATCCAACATAACTGTTGACCCTAAAAATTAAGCCCTGAAAACCAAAGTACAAAATACAACTTCAAGACAAAACCAAATTGCGAAAGCCAGAAGTCAAACAGCCAAAACTCAAAACCAAGTTACCAAAAATATCAAACAAACTCCAAAAATTACCAAAAAATACTCAAAAATTCCTTGAGAATTATGATGATTTATCATAATTTTAAAATTCCAAAAATACCCACACAAATCCCAAACTTTACAAAGAAACCCAAAAAAATTCACAAAATTACCAAAATAAATCTATGAGGAATTTATCAAAACTACTTAAACAATTAAATTCCTCATATTTTTATAAGCCTACCCATAAAATTTAATGGAAAAATACTCAAGGGAAGACCCCAAATTAATTTATTTTGGTTTGGCCCCAAAGAAATAAAGGGAAATTATGAAAATCAAATGGAAATTCCACAAAAATCAGAAAGGCCCTGTCGCGTACGTCTGTTGGAGGGGATCAAGGGGTAGCCAAGGATGTCGCTGCCCCCTTTGATAAATTACTGTTTTCATTAAAAGTCTTGGATGCTCCAATTCTTTGTAAACCATGCACAAAAATTCAAAACAATCAATTGGTGTACTGTGAGCCGAGACTACCTATCCCTCTCTCTCTCACTAAACGCTCAAATGGACCCCATCTGTCATATGTCCCTTCCCCAGAGTAAAAATGAAGCCCCGACTTCTTACCGTGGGATGCCGGGTAAAATGGTGAAAGAAGAGAAAAACCCAACGACGTGGCTTCTCCAACGCCACCAACCCAAAACCAGCAATGTCGCCTACGGTTTCGCGAAACCAGAGCCCTAGCGCAGCTGGAGTTGAGCCGTTGGATCAAGATTAGGCGATGGAGATGGCTACGGCTTCAAACCACAGCCCTAATCCCCAAGCCTATATAAACCCCAATCCGAGCAGCAGAGAAGAAGGGAGGGAAGAGGCCGCCACACTTGGGTTAGGTTTAGACAGTCAATTGTAAATTTCAAGGTTAGATTGAGGCTAGACATTACATCAAACACTAGGGAAAGAGAAAGAAAGAGGTGAAATTGAGAGTCTCCATCTTGTAATTGCTTGGTTTTGAAATAAAGAAAGCTAATTTGAAGGTCAATTCGTTGTTTTGTTGCTTATTCTTCTCTAGCTCAGCCACCAATCAATGGTGTGCTTGAGCCGTATGAAAACAATCTCCATGAGCCATGGTCTGAAGCATAGCATCAGTCATGGCCATGAGAGAGGTCCCATTAGAGATGTCCATGAAGGTTTGGAGCCTAGCTCCTCGCTTCATGTGACATTCTCATACCACAAGTGAAATCAGCCATGGCTGCCATGAGAGGTCTTTAGCATAGCTTTAGTCTCTCATGGTGGTCTTAACTTGACATGGTGTTGTGTCAGAGCGTGGCTCTGGCCTTGCCATGTTCAAGGTGTTACCAATCCATAAAATGGCATAAAAATGGTAAAAGTCATGGTAAACCTCAAACCAGCCCTCATATTTTCAATTTGTTAAAAAATATAGGACTAAAGTGCAAAAAATAATATGAGTCTTGCATCTCTTAAAGTTCAAGCTTACGTCTTCATGAAATAAAAAATATATGCGTCTGGTCAGAAGTAAAATAAAAATAAAAAATAGGGTTGGCTTTGCATAAAAATATGAAAGTGTACCTGGATAATAAGTGTGAGATTTACTGGACATCAGGGACAAGTTTTATTATTTTGGAATTTCATACAATTTCAAATAAATTAATGAAGACAGCATAAATATTTTCTAAGTAAATTGTTATTTCCTCAAGAATCTTGGACTTTTCTGAAAAGAACATACATAAGAGGTTTGCAAATGTATAAAGGAACAATCTTATAAATTTTCAAGATCTCTGAATATGAATAAAGTTGAAATGACCTAAATAAACGTGTATTCTTTTTGCAAAAGAAGTCCTTGTTCTCTTATGATGTCCTAAATACATTGCTCAAATGAATTATAATCTTTGTAAATGAATTTCCTGCAATAGAAACAACTCAAAACAAAAATCACCAAAACAGTAGCAACATGGCATAAAAAATGAAGATAACAAGTTGTGAAAAGTGCCAAATCACTTGCTCTTACTCTTTATGCAGTTTCAACACATAAAAAGAGTTTTATTTGATCTGAATTGAGCATTGAACCAAACACATTTGCTGCAATTCCACTTACATGCAAAAATCAAAATTGACCTAAATGTGCAATTTGCCCCATTTTGACTCTCGCATCTAACCATGGTGTCTCAAGCCGAAGCAAGGACATGGACAAGTCGAGATTGATCTCCTGATTCTCCCCAGCTTGTTGCTGGCACAAGAAAGCCTCCATGTGGGCCCTGTTGCCAAGACCCAAATCTGCTTAATTTGAGGCCGAAACATCTCAGTCGAGAACACCTCCTTCCAAGCTCCTACACTCGAAATTGACTTCATAAATACCCTCAAGGCTCTTCCATGAGTGCAGAAAACCTCAAACTGGCAAAGAGAAGGAGTCAAAAAGCTTCAGGTGCCATTAATGGCAACTCGAGATTTCTCAAATGCCACAAGGCCGAAAAAGTCTTCACTTCCCCAATAGATGGCACCTACGTGTTCTCCCCGTCATCACGATTCCGACGCATCCAAAATCAACCGAAGTGATGGCTGGAGCAGCCCCAATTTCGTCGGAGAAGAAGGAGGGACCAAACTGCAAAAAACACCATCTCCCGCTGGAGAAGACGAGTTCAAACCCATGTTCTTATGGATCTTCTGTGGCGGAACATTTCGAGGCGGGTAACTGACACGATGATGACTCGCTACACAGATTAAATAAAACAAATCAAAGCTTTCAGCGCTCTGCCACGTCAGCAAGCCACGCCAGACGCCAATCAGCAGCCAACGCAGCTTTTGTGCACACGTGGACCAATCAGAGAAAGACAACTAAACAGAAAACTTCCAAAATTCATTAAAAATAGTAGGAAACTCAGAAAAATTCAAATAAAATATCCATAAAATCCTAAAAATCCAAATAAACCAAATTTACTGATATTTCGATATAAAAATCTATCAAATTATTAGTCTTTTCTATTTTTGAAGTATTTTCAACATTAAACAAACTTTATAAAATTCTAAAATGATGTTAAATAAATTTTGTAAAATTTCAAAATGATTTTAAAACTTAATTAAACTCTTTTAAACAAGTTTTCAAAAATGAGTATTGAAATTTTAAAGAGAAATACATTAAATATCAAGTATTATAAAAAAAAATATAAAAAGAATCTTCAAAAGTCTAAAATTAAAAATAAAAAAAAAATAAAAGAAAACTGAGAAAATGATAAAACCCAAAGAGAAACTTAAGAAATTAAAAGTCAAAACACGAAGCCCAAAGACAAAACTGAAACCTCTCCATTTCAAGAACGAAAACTCTTCAGCAGATCAAAATGTCCTCAATTGGGTCCCGTCAACTAAGTCTGGTACACCAATTGAGTCCGGTTTAAAAACCAAGAGAAATAAACCCAAAAGAAACACAAAACCAACGATTTCCCTAGCCTTTACATAAAATTCTTCAGATCCCTTAATCAGAGGTTCTCGTGAGCAATCACGGGGTAATTAACAGTAGGGGCTTGCGCCTACTGGAAAGAAAGGGCCCACGAAATCAACAAACCTCTTTAAGAAGCGACTCGTGTTTTGGTTCTCTTGTCGTAAAGAGATACTCGAACGGAGATCGAACCTTAAGGGGGGTGAATCCAAGGCTATGTTCCCATTTCTCGAGGAAACCCAAATTCCATTCTTCGAGGGAATGACGAAAAAGCCGCGACAGATTCTCTGGCACGCCCGGTGGGACATCTTTCTCCTCTCATCTTTGGGATTTAAAGGATATGATGTAAAAGCTAGGGAAAATCATCCAAAATTTTTTAAGTACTAATAATTTTCTGTGGAGTTTTATTCTTTGCAGGAAAAATGATCTCGATCGAGTTGTCACTGCACACTGGGGCAATTCTTTGGGAGCAACCACCACATGGCCTAAAGCGTGGTGAAAATAAAAAATGGTTGAATGATGACATCCTCTCAAACAATTGGTCGTCGCATTCACTGGGGCAGTTATTGGGGCAAAGGCCATAACTTCAAAGTCGGATAAAAAAATGATGAATGAAAGGAAAGAAATAAAGTGGAGAAGAGAATAAAATGAAGAGGAAAGAAAAAAAAAGAGAAAGAAAAGAAAGGGAGAAATAAAGCAAAAAAAAATGGAGAAGGATAAAGAAAGGAAGAAAGTCCCGAAACCGAAATCGGGAAATTAAGAAGTGAAAAAGAGAAAAAGAAGAAAGAAAGGAAGATAGAAGGAAAGCTGTGAAAACCCAGAAATATTAATTATAAGATAATCTAATAAAATGAAAATCTTCAAGCAAACAAATAAATACAAATAAATACGATTAAAAATCTAACTCAATTAATTAGCGGATAATCGACTCCCATAAAAAAATTAGAAGTCAAGTTCATTTCAAATCTGAAATAAAAATTAAATTTCGGCCATATACAAAATTTTCATGAAAATTAATTAACCAAATATCTAGTTTATATTATAGGAATTCAATTAACTATTTTGTAAATTATTATGAGTTGAAATTTGTGTTGAAACTCCTTTTCTACTACTATTGTTATCAATTTCCTAATATTCATTTGTTCTGGACCGTTTGATTGAGTTTAGCAAATCTTGATTTATCTGAGCCGTCCGATCCATCTCATTTTCTCTCTTTTATCTCTCCTCTCTCCCTTATTTTCCGAAACGGGTCATCTCCTTCACCCGTTCCCCTCTTTTCCGCGCTTTATCTCGTGTTCACCAATCCGAGAAATCCCTCGACTAATCCGCTCCTCTTTCCCTCTTTCACTCGCCTCTGACAGAGGGCTCGACCCCATCTCCCTGGCTCTCTCTCCAAAGCAACACTCCCTATCAACACTCGACCCCATCCCTTCTTCTCTCCTCACATCAGTCGAACCCCACAACAGCACCCCTTTTAAAGCCCTGGTTTTCCGCTTCTGGCTTCTCCTAGCCGAATGGAAGCCTGCCACTTGTCACCCTCGCCTTTGACCTAAACCCCACCACCGCCTCTCTTACCCTCTCTCCCTCCGCCACTTCAGCAGCTCGAACCCTCCTCTTCATTCCCAGCCCATTTAAGCCATCCCTCTCCTCTCTCTCTCAGCTCAGACCCATTGCAAAGATAAGAACAGAAAAGAGAAAGGAAGAGAGAGAGAGAGAGGTGGAGGCTGTTGGACTGGAGTGGAGATGGCGGCTATTGACGAGGCTAGGTGGTGGTGTTGACGGCGAGGCGCCGTGGTGCTGACTGAGCTTGCTCCCTCATCTTCCCTGATTGCTTCCTCTTTCCCCTTTTCTGTTGGTAATTCCTTTTCCTTTCACTCCCTCATTTCTATTAGCTTGCTTGTATGTATTGATTGAGGCGTTTTGATGCTTAGAATTGATCTGTGATGTTATTTGAGGCCTCAGTTTGAAATGTGTTTCTATGTTATGTTGAGAGGTGAAAATCGATTGTATGTAATTGCTCTCAAAAGTCGAATATCTGATCTGTGCTTTTCTCTTACATCCTCACGAGGAATTGTTTCTGTGAGTCACATGGCTTGCATGCATGTTGCTGATCTGTTGATGATGTTTGTTAAGTTGGAATCTTAGAGTATTTGGTGTCAGTTCTGTATTTCCTTCTTAATTTATGGTGTCTGTGTGATTCTGGGTTACTGTGTGTGATTGTTAGGCGTATCCTTTGGTTGTGAGGCTCTTATGAGCCTTGTGTGAACTGTTTAATGCCTCTGGTTCACGGTACAGGGCTGGTTCAGGCCTTGTATCAGGCTGGTACATGTAAAAACCTGCCCAGGGACCTCTGTGTAAAGTATTTGGTTACCAGGGACCTTTTCATAAATATTTTTGAACTGATTTTGGGTCTCTTTAGAATTAATTCTTTTGATAGGGACTGTTAGGAAAACTTTAAGTAAACAAAGTAATTCAGGGTCTTTTGAGTAAAGTTTCTGTGTTATCTGGTCGGATCGTGTTTTCTGAGGTTGGGTTTCGGATTTGATCCCCGGAACCCGTTTATATCCGGATCCGTTTGGATCCTATTTTCTTGCCGATGTGGGCCGTGTGTACTTTTTGGGCCGTCAGGCCTAACTCTATTTGAGCTTGCCTCTTTGTTTGATCCATGTGGAATTTTCTGTTGGGCTCTGTTGCACGTGACCCAAAGTTCAATTTCTGTCTATTTAAGCTATGGATTTAATTAAGCTGGATTTTGAGAATTAAAACTAAAACTTGGAAAATTAAACTAGAAGTAACTGATGGCTTGAATGAATGGATTGAATATTAAAGTATGAGATTTTGGCCGAGAAACAATTATGTCGGATTCGAAATTTAACTCGTTGGCTTCTAAATGGGAGATGATTAAAATGTCCGCAAAATAATTTTACAGATACTATGATATAATCGGACAATATATGATCCCAAATCCAAATCAATTAACTTGAGTTTATTTTCTTTTCTTTCCTTTTCTCTTTTAAATTGTTTTTAGTTTAGGAATTTAAATTAAAATAATTTCATACTTAATTAAAACACCAACACGTTAAAACATCAAAACACTTAAGTAATTATCTTTAAATATCTTAAAATATTTAAGTAGGCTTATGACGTGAACTTAACAGACTGGATATAAAAATAACATTTTTGGGTACATAAGTCTAGTAAAGTAGAAATATAAATTTCGTATAAGTATTCTCTTTTATAAAGATTATTTGGATTAGAACACTACTTAAATGATACATGAACTTATAAATTAATTAATACACGAGGAGCACAATAAAATCAGTATTACAATAACCATAAAACTATTCTTTTCAAAGATTCTTTCCTCCAAATTATTCGAAACCACAAATAATAAAAATGACGTATAAATAAAGATTTGGATAGAAATACACTTATATTTCGAAGAATAATTACAAACTCATTATTATTAAACATTAGTAATAATCACAGTTAACATAATATTTGAACTTGTAAATATATCTATATGCCTTCTTTAAGATCCTTTAAAATCGACAAGACATGAGAATTGACAAAAATTAAGTATTAATTATATAACTATACTATCATTATCGATATTTTCCATCTTCGAATGACAAGACAAATCCGTAAATTATAATTAGACTTTTCCTAAACCTCTATATTAATAACAGAGATAAAAAGTACCAACACGCTTTATTTACTAAAGCCCTTTAAATAAAATTGTTATTGAATTTCATACTTGAGCAAAACACTATTAGAAATATTACTAAACTAAAATAGTTTATGATATAACATAACTCTAAAACGGACTGTAACAACTCATCTAAAACGTTTTCCTTCACACCCACCTATTAAATAGAATTATGCCAAATTTTATAAAATATTTCTCTAATTATAATAATATATTTTAAAACAGAATCCCTTTTCAGAAATTCTAAGTCCAGTTTTCGTTAAATCAGAATCTGAATTTCTTTATAAATGTCTAATTCCTAAGTATGGTTTATTACACCATTAACCAGAACAGGGTAGATCGTTAGAATAGATTTTGACGTGAATTTCGTCCGTCAGGTGCACGGCAGGACTTCACCGGACAAGTGGACGATTCCTACCTTGAGCACAAGACTGCAGGAGCTGGTCAGTACTCCATCGATCTTTCCGAGTAGTCGCTCTGCCTCTGACTTTTCCAGGTGTGGATTGTCTTTTCATGACTAATATGGATGCCTTAGGTTTTGTTTAATTCTTAGTTAGTAATTAGATCATTATTTAAATGTATGCATATCATGTCATCTACATTAAGTAAACAGTTAAGAGCACATCATTAATTTAAAGATTAGTTTTGCATATATATAGGATTTGCATTCATATTAATAAAGTGATTAATAACTTAAAAGTGCTTTAAATCAACACTTGCATCTGGTGCGGATCAGGATAGTGAGACCGAGTGAGATAAGGGCGTTTTGCACGCGATCTCCATTATCGGGAGTGGTACCTCAGCCATTGCCGGTGGGCTCCTTATGATAGCGATCTCGAGCAACGCGTTTCTGATGATCACTCAGCAGACCGACCGTCAGGCGGTACTGCGGTCACTTGATGGTTATTTGTGTTATTATTATATCCATTTGATTTGTGTTAGTATATTCCTTTGGCTTGACTTGGACCCACGACCTTATGGTCCTGCGTGTGTCATTATACCAGACTGCCTCTCGACCCCCATGCGTTCAGTTTACCGGTACCGAGTATTACTGCCCACTCCTTTAGCGGGGATGTGGGAACGGGACACCTATGAGTTGTCGAGCATCTATGCGTTAGGTTGATCTGTAGGCACGGTTCATGTCATATATATATATATTGGGACTAGTGAGTTGATTCTGGATTTTTGGTGTGACTTACGATTTGACCATTGAGTGCGGGTGCTTCACTCTCGTATTATTATATGAACTCCGTATATTACTATGTTATTATTATCCGCTTCTCCAGATACTTTTCAGATTTTACTTTGGCATGTCATTATGTGTGGATTAGTGAAATCATTAATTTATACTTACACTTAGAAATTATAATATAGGAATTAAAATGATCCAACTTAAGTATGGTGTAGTTCCTAACTAGTTTTTAACCAAAGCCTTAGGTTTATCCTTGTTCCACCACTGAGTATTCGCGTACTCAGCCCACATAATTGCTTGTGGCGCAGGTTCAGCTTTGGTAGACTTAACAGAGGAGTTTTTGCCAGAAGACCAAGCCGAGCTGGAATAGTAGTTATCCGCTGTGCATTATTACTTATGTTTTGTTTGTATGATGACTGGAGATTTTGATGTATGATTATTTTACCAGTCTCTTGTGTTGTATGAACAAACAATGCCATTATTATGTGATATTATTTGTGATATTTGTATCTGTGACACTGTTTTATAGCCTTACGTGTGCGCAGCAGATTGTGCATACGTGGCGGGGTTGTCCTCCCCAGATTGCGGCTTGGTTTGGGGTGTGACATCCTTCGGTGGTATCAGAGCAAGAGTTAAAATCACAAATATTCCGGCTTTAGAACAAACTTGTCAGACTTAGTTAACCTAACCTTAAACCTTAACCTTAGTGTTTGAGCAGACTGAAACTGACTTGCAGTCTTTTTGTGTTCAAAAGATTGCTATGGAAGTGCCTGCTCTGAAACGTGGTTGTAGTCGTAGGAGGCGTCGTGCTGCAAGACAAGAAGAAGTTGTACCCGTGCAACAACTAGTTCCACCAGTGAATCTTGTTTCAGCAGTGGATCCAGCAACTCCTGCTTAGCAGTTATGGGAGAATCTGACCCAGATACTAGGACAAGGAGTCCTGAAGTATGTTAAGGAGCAATTAGACAATGGCGGTGCTCATAAGCCTGGTCCTCAAGTAACCAAGCAACGAAGGAAGCAAACCTCACAACAACCATTGAGCACTGTTGGTTCTCGGAAGAAGCATATCTTTTGCAAGCCTTGCCGGAAGTCTTACCCTGGTCCTTGTGCTCATCACCATGGAAGGTGCTACTCGTGCAATTCACCAGACCATCGAGTGGCTGATTGTCCTCTTAAGCAAGACCGACCTTCTGGTGATTCAGATTTCAGAAGGATTAAGCAAGTAAATCAGCCTGTTGCTGGAAAAGTAGCCGATCGAGGTCGGAAAGATGCAAGACGTGGTCAAAAAGTCGATCAAGGGCGTCAACAACAAGGCGGTCAGACACAACAGGACATCTCTCAAGTTCATGCAACCGTTGGTCAGGAGTACCCTGCAACTAGGACTTGTTGCCGATGTGCGTGTCATCTCGACTCTTCAGGTCAGCTTTAAGTTTTCAGGACGGAACGTCTTAATAGGACGGGGTAGTTTTGGAACCTTATAAAAATATGAAAAATATAGGAGTTTAAGTTTAGAAATGTGAGTAGTTTATTGCAACCAATAAGCTTTAAATTGGAGTTTAAAAGATATCTCTGAAAATTAATTAATGCAAAAACAACCAAATTAATTAATGATTAGTAAATGATAAATTGCAAATGAAAAATAAAAAAAAGATAAAATTGCTAAGCTAATCAAAACTTAGAAAATAAACTAATCTTTAATTCCAAGCTCAAAATCCATCATTTAGTAAATATAATTTTCATTGGAGTATAATCGCTTTAGTAGTCTCGACTACTTACATAATTTTTGATACCTGACTAAAACAACAACATGAATTGGTTTGATTACTAAAATCTGCAACGAAAATATTAAGATTAAACTCAAAATATAGCAAAGTTGTTAATTAGCGTTACTTTTATGGAAGCTAACCTAAATAAATAAAAAGGAAACGTAAAAATAAAATTTATTTTGTGTTGACAAATTTTAAATGCATAAGTTACCATAATGACAACTCAATAACAATAATAGTAATTGCATGAAAATTTATGATAACTAGCACAATAGAAATGATACCTTAAGTTACTTAACTAAACATTACTATTTTAAATACACAATGAAAATAACTGGAACCTATACATTCAATATCATAACTATGATCATTATCTAACAGGATTATGAATATACTAATGTTGAAATTATGAAATGAATACATAAAGATATAAATTTCCTATAAACTTTTAAAAAAAAGCTTACACGAATTATGAAAATGGGAATTTCAGTAAGTACTTAGTAAACTTGAAATAAAATCTTAGAAAAGAAAGATATTTGAAAAAAAAAAATTGTCAGCACTTATGAATTAATTATAAGCCAAAGAATTGAACTATTTGACTAATTCCTCAAGAATCTGAATTTTCACTGACCCAAATTCTTTTGGACACCTACATAAAATACCCCCCCTAAAATTTGTATTCCTATTGATCCGAACTCTGCTGGCCGTTGATGCAAATCCTAAAAATCTAGAAATTGACTATTGCTCATTTTATTCATATTTTATACCATTCGATCCAAGTTTTGAACCCTTGACATTTTAAGGCAGGCTAACTCATCGTCCATCCTTCTCTTTTCTTGAATTGATGATTTGAACCTTTAAGCTTCCATAAAAATTTGCATTATGTGTTTAAATTGTTACAAATTGACCACTTTGAATTTTTTTAGATTCCGATTTGGCTCCCTTTCTTTTGTTAGCGCTGAGTCGAGCAAAGCCGACTGATCCTCAATTTTGTTAAGTGATTCCGACTAATGTCAAATATATTTTCTTCATTGGTAGATCACCAGTGAAGCAAGGAATTATTTTGATATTAGGATAACCAATAATATTTTGCGAAATTAACCTTGGGAAGAATCCCATTTGTGGAGACTAATTGTCATTCTATTTTTGGTAATTGGTTCAAGTGCACCGATTTGATCGATGTTGCTAGCTCTCATTTAAAAATTTGCCACATCGTTAGATTAAATTTTTTCCAGACCCCTCGATTATTACCTTTGACTCGTGCCTCATTTTGAATTTCGAGGACGAAATTCTTTTAAGGGGGGAAGGCTGTGAAAACCCAGAAATATTAATTATAAGATAATCTAATAAAATGAAAATCTTCAAGCAAACAAATAAATACAAATAAATACGATTAAAAATCTAACTCAATTAATTAGCGGATAATCGACTCCCATAAAAAAATTAGAAGTCAAGTTCATTTCGAATCTGAAATAAAAATTAAATTTCGGCCATATACAAAATTTTCATGAAAATTAATTAACCAAATATCTAGTTTATATTATAGGAATTCAATTAACTATTTTGTAAATTATTATGAGTTGAAATTTGTGTTGAAACTCCTTTTCTACTACTATTGTTATCAATTTCCTAATATTCATTTGTTCTGGACCGTTTGATTGAGTTTAGCAAATCTTGATTTATCTGAGCCGTCCGATCCATCTCATTTTCTCTCTTTTATCTCTCCTCTCTCCCTTATTTTCCGAAACGGGTCATCTCCTTCACCCGTTCCCCTCTTTTCCGCGCTTTATCTCGTGTTCACCAATCCGAGAAATCCCTCGACTAATCCGCTCCTCTTTCCCTCTTTCACTCGCCTCTGACAGAGGGCTCGACCCCATCTCCCTGGCTCTCTCTCCAAAGCAACACTCCCTATCAACACTCGACCCCATCCCTTCTTCTCTCCTCACATCAGTCGAACCCCACAACAGCACCCCTTTTAAAGCCCTGGTTTTCCGCTTCTGGCTTCTCCTAGCCGAATGGAAGCCTGCCACTTGTCACCCTCGCCTTTGACCTAAACCCCACCACCGCCTCTCTTACCCTCTCTCCCTCCGCCACTTCAGCAGCTCGAACCCTCCTCTTCATTCCCAGCCCATTTAAGCCATCCCTCTCCTCTCTCTCTCAGCTCAGACCCATTGCAAAGATAAGAACAGAAAAGAGAAAGGAAGAGAGAGAGAGAGAGGTGGAGGCTGTTGGACTGGAGTGGAGATGGCGGCTATTGACGAGGCTAGGTGGTGGTGTTGACGGCGAGGCGCCGTGGTGCTGACTGAGCTTGCTCCCTCATCTTCCCTGATTGCTTCCTCTTTCCCCTTTTCTGTTGGTAATTCCTTTTCCTTTCACTCCCTCATTTCTATTAGCTTGCTTGTATGTATTGATTGAGGCGTTTTGATGCTTAGAATTGATCTGTGATGTTATTTGAGGCCTCAGTTTGAAATGTGTTTCTATGTTATGTTGAGAGGTGAAAATCGATTGTATGTAATTGCTCTCAAAAGTCGAATATCTGATCTGTGCTTTTCTCTTACATCCTCACGAGGAATTGTTTCTGTGAGTCACATGGCTTGCATGCATGTTGCTGATCTGTTGATGATGTTTGTTAAGTTGGAATCTTAGAGTATTTGGTGTCAGTTCTGTATTTCCTTCTTAATTTATGGTGTCTGTGTGATTCTGGGTTACTGTGTGTGATTGTTAGGCGTATCCTTTGGTTGTGAGGCTCTTATGAGCCTTGTGTGAACTGTTTAATGCCTCTGGTTCACGGTACAGGGCTGGTTCAGGCCTTGTATCAGGCTGGTACATGTAAAAACCTGCCCAGGGACCTCTGTGTAAAGTATTTGGTTACCAGGGACCTTTTCATAAATATTTTTGAACTGATTTTGGGTCTCTTTAGAATTAATTCTTTTGATAGGGACTGTTAGGAAAACTTTAAGTAAACAAAGTAATTCAGGGTCTTTTGAGTAAAGTTTCTGTGTTATCTGGTCGGATCGTGTTTTCTGAGGTTGGGTTTCGGATTTGATCCCCGGAACCCGTTTATATCCGGATCCGTTTGGATCCTATTTTCTTGCCGATGTGGGCCGTGTGTACTTTTTGGGCCGTCAGGCCTAACTCTATTTGAGCTTGCCTCTTTGTTTGATCCATGTGGAATTTTCTGTTGGGCTCTGTTGCACGTGACCCAAAGTTCAATTTCTGTCTATTTAAGCTATGGATTTAATTAAGCTGGATTTTGAGAATTAAAACTAAAACTTGGAAAATTAAACTAGAAGTAACTGATGGCTTGAATGAATGGATTGAATATTAAAGTATGAGATTTTGGCCGAGAAACAATTATGTCGGATTCGAAATTTAACTCGTTGGCTTCTAAATGGGAGATGATTAAAATGTCCGCAAAATAATTTTACAGATACTATGATATAATCGGACAATATATGATCCCAAATCCAAATCAATTAACTTGAGTTTATTTTCTTTTCTTTCCTTTTCTCTTTTAAATTGTTTTTAGTTTAGGAATTTAAATTAAAATAATTTCATACTTAATTAAAACACCAACACGTTAAAACATCAAAACACTTAAGTAATTATCTTTAAATATCTTAAAATATTTAAGTAGGCTTATGACGTGAACTTAACAGACCGGATATAAAAATAACATTTTTGGGTACATAAGTCTAGTAAAGTAGAAATATAAATTTCGTATAAGTATTCTCTTTTATAAAGATTATTTGGATTAGAACACTACTTAAATGATACATGAACTTATAAATTAATTAATACACGAGGAGCACAATAAAATCAGTATTACAATAACCATAAAACTATTCTTTTCAAAGATTCTTTCCTCCAAATTATTCGAAACCACAAATAATAAAAATGACGTATAAATAAAGATTTGGATAGAAATACACTTATATTTCGAAGAATAATTACAAACTCATTATTATTAAACATTAGTAATAATCACAGTTAACATAATATTTGAACTTGTAAATATATCTATATGCCTTCTTTAAGATCCTTTAAAATCGACAAGACATGAGAATTGACAAAAATTAAGTATTAATTATATAACTATACTATCATTATCGATATTTTCCATCTTCGAATGACAAGACAAATCCGTAAATTATAATTAGACTTTTCCTAAACCTCTATATTAATAACAGAGATAAAAAGTACCAACACACTTTATTTACTAAAGCCCTTTAAATAAAATTGTTATTGAATTTCATACTTGAGCAAAACACTATTAGAAATATTACTAAACTAAAATAGTTTATGATATAACATAACTCTAAAACGGACTGTAACAACTCATCTAAAACGTTTTCCTTCACACCCACCTATTAAATAGAATTATGCCAAATTTTATAAAATATTTCTCTAATTATAATAATATATTTTAAAACAGAATCCCTTTTCAGAAATTCTAAGTCCAGTTTTCGTTAAATCAGAATCTGAATTTCTTTATAAATGTCTAATTCCTAAGTATGGTTTATTACACCATTAACCAGAACAGGGTAGATCGTTAGAATAGATTTTGACGTGAATTTCGTCCGTCAGGTGCACGGCAGGACTTCACCGGACAAGTGGACGATTCCTACCTTGAGCACAAGACTGCAGGAGCTGGTCAGTACTCCATCGATCTTTCCGAGTAGTCGCTCTGCCTCTGACTTTTCCAGGTGTGGATTGTCTTTTCATGACTAATATGGATGCCTTAGGTTTTGTTTAATTCTTAGTTAGTAATTAGATCATTATTTAAATGTATGCATATCATGTCATCTACATTAAGTAAACAGTTAAGAGCACATCATTAATTTAAAGATTAGTTTTGCATATATATAGGATTTGCATTCATATTAATAAAGTGATTAATAACTTAAAAGTGCTTTAAATCAACACTTGCATCTGGTGCGGATCAGGATAGTGAGACCGAGTGAGATAAGGGCGTTTTGCACGCGATCTCCATTATCGGGAGTGGTACCTCAGCCATTGCCGGTGGGCTCCTTATGATAGCGATCTCGAGCAACGCGTTTCTGATGATCACTCAGCAGACCGACCGTCAGGCGGTACTGCGGTCACTTGATGGTTATTTGTGTTATTATTATATCCATTTGATTTGTGTTAGTATATTCCTTTGGCTTGACTTGGACCCACGACCTTATGGTCCTGCGTGTGTCATTATACCAGACTGCCTCTCGACCCCCATGCGTTCAGTTTACCGGTACCGAGTATTACTGCCCACTCCTTTAGCGGGGATGTGGGAACGGGGCACCTATGAGTTGTCGAGCATCTATGCGTTAGGTTGATCTGTAGGCACGGTTCATGTCATATATATATATATTGGGACTAGTGAGTTGATTCTGGATTTTTGGTGTGACTTACGATTTGACCATTGAGTGCGGGTGCTTCACTCTCGTATTATTATATGAACTCCGTATATTACTATGTTATTATTATCCGCTTCTCCAGATACTTTTCAGATTTTACTTTGGCATGTCATTATGTGTGGATTAGTGAAATCATTAATTTATACTTACACTTAGAAATTATAATATAGGAATTAAAATGATCCAACTTAAGTATGGTGTAGTTCCTAACTAGTTTTTAACCAAAGCCTTAGGTTTATCCTTGTTCCACCACTGAGTATTCGCGTACTCAGCCCACATAATTGCTTGTGGCGCAGGTTCAGCTTTGGTAGACTTAACAGAGGAGTTTTTGCCAGAAGACCAAGCCGAGCTGGAATAGTAGTTATCCGCTGTGCATTATTACTTATGTTTTGTTTGTATGATGACTGGAGATTTTGATGTATGATTATTTTACCAGTCTCTTGTGTTGTATGAACAAACAATGCCATTATTATGTGATATTATTTGTGATATTTGTATCTGTGACACTGTTTTATAGCCTTACGTGTGCGCAGCAGATTGTGCATACGTGGCGGGGTTGTCCTCCCCAGATTGCGGCTTGGTTTGGGGTGTGACATCCTTCGGTGGTATCAGAGCAAGAGTTAAAATCACAAATATTCCGGCTTTAGAACAAACTTGTCAGACTTAGTTAACCTAACCTTAAACCTTAACCTTAGTGTTTGAGCAGACTGAAACTGACTTGCAGTCTTTTTGTGTTCAAAAGATTGCTATGGAAGTGCCTGCTCTGAAACGTGGTTGTAGTCGTAGGAGGCGTCGTGCTGCAAGACAAGAAGAAGTTGTACCCGTGCAACAACTAGTTCCACCAGTGAATCTTGTTTCAGCAGTGGATCCAGCAACTCCTGCTTAGCAGTTATGGGAGAATCTGACCCAGATACTAGGACAAGGAGTCCTGAAGTATGTTAAGGAGCAATTAGACAATGGCGGTGCTCATAAGCCTGGTCCTCAAGTAACCAAGCAACGAAGGAAGCAAACCTCACAACAACCATTGAGCACTGTTGGTTCTCGGAAGAAGCATATCTTTTGCAAGCCTTGCCGGAAGTCTTACCCTGGTCCTTGTGCTCATCACCATGGAAGGTGCTACTCGTGCAATTCACCAGACCATCGAGTGGCTGATTGTCCTCTTAAGCAAGACCGACCTTCTGGTGATTCAGATTTCAGAAGGATTAAGCAAGTAAATCAGCCTGTTGCTGGAAAAGTAGCCGATCGAGGTCGGAAAGATGCAAGACGTGGTCAAAAAGTCGATCAAGGGCGTCAACAACAAGGCGGTCAGACACAACAGGACATCTCTCAAGTTCATGCAACCGTTGGTCAGGAGTACCCTGCAACTAGGACTTGTTGCCGATGTGCGTGTCATCTCGACTCTTCAGGTCAGCTTTAAGTTTTCAGGACGGAACGTCTTAATAGGACGGGGTAGTTTTGGAACCTTATAAAAATATGAAAAATATAGGAGTTTAAGTTTAGAAATGTGAGTAGTTTATTGCAACCAATAAGCTTTAAATTGGAGTTTAAAAGATATCTCTGAAAATTAATTAATGCAAAAACAACCAAATTAATTAATGATTAGTAAATGATAAATTGCAAATGAAAAATAAAAAAAAGATAAAATTGCTAAGCTAATCAAAACTTAGAAAATAAACTAATCTTTAATTCCAAGCTCAAAATCCATCATTTAGTAAATATAATTTTCATTGGAGTATAATCGCTTTAGTAGTCTCGACTACTTACATAATTTTTGATACCTGACTAAAACAACAACATGAATTGGTTTGATTACTAAAATCTGCAACGAAAATATTAAGATTAAACTCAAAATATAGCAAAGTTGTTAATTAGCGTTACTTTTATGGAAGCTAACCTAAATAAATAAAAAGGAAACGTAAAAATAAAATTTATTTTGTGTTGACAAATTTTAAATGCATAAGTTACCATAATGACAACTCAATAACAATAATAGTAATTGCATGAAAATTTATGATAACTAGCACAATAGAAATGATACCTTAAGTTACTTAACTAAACATTACTATTTTAAATACACAATGAAAATAACTGGAACCTATACATTCAATATCATAACTATGATCATTATCTAACAGGATTATGAATATACTAATGTTGAAATTATGAAATGAATACATAAAGATATAAATTTCCTATAAACTTTTAAAAAAAAGCTTACACGAATTATGAAAATGGGAATTTCAGTAAGTACTTAGTAAACTTGAAATAAAATCTTAGAAAAGAAAGATATTTGAAAAAAAAAATTGTCAGCACTTATGAATTAATTATAAGCCAAAGAATTGAACTATTTGACTAATTCCTCAAGAATCTGAATTTTCACTGACCCAAATTCTTTTGGACACCTACATAAAATACCCCCCCTAAAATTTGTATTCCTATTGATCCGAACTCTGCTGGCCGTTGATGCAAATCCTAAAAATCTAGAAATTGACTATTGCTCATTTTATTCATATTTTATACCATTCGATCCAAGTTTTGAACCCTTGACATTTTAAGGCAGGCTAACTCATCGTCCATCCTTCTCTTTTCTTGAATTGATGATTTGAACCTTTAAGCTTCCATAAAAATTTGCATTATGTGTTTAAATTGTTACAAATTGACCACTTTGAATTTTTTTAGATTCCGATTTGGCTCCCTTTCTTTTGTTAGCGCTGAGTCGAGCAAAGCCGACTGATCCTCAATTTTGTTAAGTGATTCCGACTAATGTCAAATATATTTTCTTCATTGGTAGATCACCAGTGAAGCAAGGAATTATTTTGATATTAGGATAACCAATAATATTTTGCGAAATTAACCTTGGGAAGAATCCCATTTGTGGAGACTAATTGTCATTCTATTTTTGGTAATTGGTTCAAGTGCACCGATTTGATCGATGTTGCTAGCTCTCATTTAAAAATTTGCCACATCGTTAGATTAAATTTTTTCCAGACCCCTCGATTATTACCTTTGACTCGTGCCTCATTTTGAATTTCGAGGACGAAATTCTTTTAAGGGGGGAAGGCTGTGAAAACCCAGAAATATTAATTATAAGATAATCTAATAAAATGAAAATCTTCAAGCAAACAAATAAATACAAATAAATACGATTAAAAATCTAACTCAATTAATTAGCGGATAATCGACTCCCATAAAAAAATTAGAAGTCAAGTTCATTTCGAATCTGAAATAAAAATTAAATTTCGGCCATATACAAAATTTTCATGAAAATTAATTAACCAAATATCTAGTTTATATTATAGGAATTCAATTAACTATTTTGTAAATTATTATGAGTTGAAATTTGTGTTGAAACTCCTTTTCTACTACTATTGTTATCAATTTCCTAATATTCATTTGTTCTGGACCGTTTGATTGAGTTTAGCAAATCTTGATTTATCTGAGCCGTCCGATCCATCTCATTTTCTCTCTTTTATCTCTCCTCTCTCCCTTATTTTCCGAAACGGGTCATCTCCTTCACCCGTTCCCCTCTTTTCCGCGCTTTATCTCGTGTTCACCAATCCGAGAAATCCCTCGACTAATCCGCTCCTCTTTCCCTCTTTCACTCGCCTCTGACAGAGGGCTCGACCCCATCTCCCTGGCTCTCTCTCCAAAGCAACACTCCCTATCAACACTCGACCCCATCCCTTCTTCTCTCCTCACATCAGTCGAACCCCACAACAGCACCCCTTTTAAAGCCCTGGTTTTCCGCTTCTGGCTTCTCCTAGCCGAATGGAAGCCTGCCACTTGTCACCCTCGCCTTTGACCTAAACCCCACCACCGCCTCTCTTACCCTCTCTCCCTCCGCCACTTCAGCAGCTCGAACCCTCCTCTTCATTCCCAGCCCATTTAAGCCATCCCTCTCCTCTCTCTCTCAGCTCAGACCCATTGCAAAGATAAGAACAGAAAAGAGAAAGGAAGAGAGAGAGAGAGAGGTGGAGGCTGTTGGACTGGAGTGGAGATGGCGGCTATTGACGAGGCTAGGTGGTGGTGTTGACGGCGAGGCGCCGTGGTGCTGACTGAGCTTGCTCCCTCATCTTCCCTGATTGCTTCCTCTTTCCCCTTTTCTGTTGGTAATTCCTTTTCCTTTCACTCCCTCATTTCTATTAGCTTGCTTGTATGTATTGATTGAGGCGTTTTGATGCTTAGAATTGATCTGTGATGTTATTTGAGGCCTCAGTTTGAAATGTGTTTCTATGTTATGTTGAGAGGTGAAAATCGATTGTATGTAATTGCTCTCAAAAGTCGAATATCTGATCTGTGCTTTTCTCTTACATCCTCACGAGGAATTGTTTCTGTGAGTCACATGGCTTGCATGCATGTTGCTGATCTGTTGATGATGTTTGTTAAGTTGGAATCTTAGAGTATTTGGTGTCAGTTCTGTATTTCCTTCTTAATTTATGGTGTCTGTGTGATTCTGGGTTACTGTGTGTGATTGTTAGGCGTATCCTTTGGTTGTGAGGCTCTTATGAGCCTTGTGTGAACTGTTTAATGCCTCTGGTTCACGGTACAGGGCTGGTTCAGGCCTTGTATCAGGCTGGTACATGTAAAAACCTGCCCAGGGACCTCTGTGTAAAGTATTTGGTTACCAGGGACCTTTTCATAAATATTTTTGAACTGATTTTGGGTCTCTTTAGAATTAATTCTTTTGATAGGGACTGTTAGGAAAACTTTAAGTAAACAAAGTAATTCAGGGTCTTTTGAGTAAAGTTTCTGTGTTATCTGGTCGGATCGTGTTTTCTGAGGTTGGGTTTCGGATTTGATCCCCGGAACCCGTTTATATCCGGATCCGTTTGGATCCTATTTTCTTGCCGATGTGGGCCGTGTGTACTTTTTGGGCCGTCAGGCCTAACTCTATTTGAGCTTGCCTCTTTGTTTGATCCATGTGGAATTTTCTGTTGGGCTCTGTTGCACGTGACCCAAAGTTCAATTTCTGTCTATTTAAGCTATGGATTTAATTAAGCTGGATTTTGAGAATTAAAACTAAAACTTGGAAAATTAAACTAGAAGTAACTGATGGCTTGAATGAATGGATTGAATATTAAAGTATGAGATTTTGGCCGAGAAACAATTATGTCGGATTCGAAATTTAACTCGTTGGCTTCTAAATGGGAGATGATTAAAATGTCCGCAAAATAATTTTACAGATACTATGATATAATCGGACAATATATGATCCCAAATCCAAATCAATTAACTTGAGTTTATTTTCTTTTCTTTCCTTTTCTCTTTTAAATTGTTTTTAGTTTAGGAATTTAAATTAAAATAATTTCATACTTAATTAAAACACCAACACGTTAAAACATCAAAACACTTAAGTAATTATCTTTAAATATCTTAAAATATTTAAGTAGGCTTATGACGTGAACTTAACAGACCGGATATAAAAATAACATTTTTGGGTACATAAGTCTAGTAAAGTAGAAATATAAATTTCGTATAAGTATTCTCTTTTATAAAGATTATTTGGATTAGAACACTACTTAAATGATACATGAACTTATAAATTAATTAATACACGAGGAGCACAATAAAATCAGTATTACAATAACCATAAAACTATTCTTTTCAAAGATTCTTTCCTCCAAATTATTCGAAACCACAAATAATAAAAATGACGTATAAATAAAGATTTGGATAGAAATACACTTATATTTCGAAGAATAATTACAAACTCATTATTATTAAACATTAGTAATAATCACAGTTAACATAATATTTGAACTTGTAAATATATCTATATGCCTTCTTTAAGATCCTTTAAAATCGACAAGACATGAGAATTGACAAAAATTAAGTATTAATTATATAACTATACTATCATTATCGATATTTTCCATCTTCGAATGACAAGACAAATCCGTAAATTATAATTAGACTTTTCCTAAACCTCTATATTAATAACAGAGATAAAAAGTACCAACACGCTTTATTTACTAAAGCCCTTTAAATAAAATTGTTATTGAATTTCATACTTGAGCAAAACACTATTAGAAATATTACTAAACTAAAATAGTTTATGATATAACATAACTCTAAAACGGACTGTAACAACTCATCTAAAACGTTTTCCTTCACACCCACCTATTAAATAGAATTATGCCAAATTTTATAAAATATTTCTCTAATTATAATAATATATTTTAAAACAGAATCCCTTTTCAGAAATTCTAAGTCCAGTTTTCGTTAAATCAGAATCTGAATTTCTTTATAAATGTCTAATTCCTAAGTATGGTTTATTACACCATTAACCAGAACAGGGTAGATCGTTAGAATAGATTTTGACGTGAATTTCGTCCGTCAGGTGCACGGCAGGACTTCACCGGACAAGTGGACGATTCCTACCTTGAGCACAAGACTGCAGGAGCTGGTCAGTACTCCATCGATCTTTCCGAGTAGTCGCTCTGCCTCTGACTTTTCCAGGTGTGGATTGTCTTTTCATGACTAATATGGATGCCTTAGGTTTTGTTTAATTCTTAGTTAGTAATTAGATCATTATTTAAATGTATGCATATCATGTCATCTACATTAAGTAAACAGTTAAGAGCACATCATTAATTTAAAGATTAGTTTTGCATATATATAGGATTTGCATTCATATTAATAAAGTGATTAATAACTTAAAAGTGCTTTAAATCAACACTTGCATCTGGTGCGGATCAGGATAGTGAGACCGAGTGAGATAAGGGCGTTTTGCACGCGATCTCCATTATCGGGAGTGGTACCTCAGCCATTGCCGGTGGGCTCCTTATGATAGCGATCTCGAGCAACGCGTTTCTGATGATCACTCAGCAGACCGACCGTCAGGCGGTACTGCGGTCACTTGATGGTTATTTGTGTTATTATTATATCCATTTGATTTGTGTTAGTATATTCCTTTGGCTTGACTTGGACCCACGACCTTATGGTCCTGCGTGTGTCATTATACCAGACTGCCTCTCGACCCCCATGCGTTCAGTTTACCGGTACCGAGTATTACTGCCCACTCCTTTAGCGGGGATGTGGGAACGGGGCACCTATGAGTTGTCGAGCATCTATGCGTTAGGTTGATCTGTAGGCACGGTTCATGTCATATATATATATATTGGGACTAGTGAGTTGATTCTGGATTTTTGGTGTGACTTACGATTTGACCATTGAGTGCGGGTGCTTCACTCTCGTATTATTATATGAACTCCGTATATTACTATGTTATTATTATCCGCTTCTCCAGATACTTTTCAGATTTTACTTTGGCATGTCATTATGTGTGGATTAGTGAAATCATTAATTTATACTTACACTTAGAAATTATAATATAGGAATTAAAATGATCCAACTTAAGTATGGTGTAGTTCCTAACTAGTTTTTAACCAAAGCCTTAGGTTTATCCTTGTTCCACCACTGAGTATTCGCGTACTCAGCCCACATAATTGCTTGTGGCGCAGGTTCAGCTTTGGTAGACTTAACAGAGGAGTTTTTGCCAGAAGACCAAGCCGAGCTGGAATAGTAGTTATCCGCTGTGCATTATTACTTATGTTTTGTTTGTATGATGACTGGAGATTTTGATGTATGATTATTTTACCAGTCTCTTGTGTTGTATGAACAAACAATGCCATTATTATGTGATATTATTTGTGATATTTGTATCTGTGACACTGTTTTATAGCCTTACGTGTGCGCAGCAGATTGTGCATACGTGGCGGGGTTGTCCTCCCCAGATTGCGGCTTGGTTTGGGGTGTGACATCCTTCGGTGGTATCAGAGCAAGAGTTAAAATCACAAATATTCCGGCTTTAGAACAAACTTGTCAGACTTAGTTAACCTAACCTTAAACCTTAACCTTAGTGTTTGAGCAGACTGAAACTGACTTGCAGTCTTTTTGTGTTCAAAAGATTGCTATGGAAGTGCCTGCTCTGAAACGTGGTTGTAGTCGTAGGAGGCGTCGTGCTGCAAGACAAGAAGAAGTTGTACCCGTGCAACAACTAGTTCCACCAGTGAATCTTGTTTCAGCAGTGGATCCAGCAACTCCTGCTTAGCAGTTATGGGAGAATCTGACCCAGATACTAGGACAAGGAGTCCTGAAGTATGTTAAGGAGCAATTAGACAATGGCGGTGCTCATAAGCCTGGTCCTCAAGTAACCAAGCAACGAAGGAAGCAAACCTCACAACAACCATTGAGCACTGTTGGTTCTCGGAAGAAGCATATCTTTTGCAAGCCTTGCCGGAAGTCTTACCCTGGTCCTTGTGCTCATCACCATGGAAGGTGCTACTCGTGCAATTCACCAGACCATCGAGTGGCTGATTGTCCTCTTAAGCAAGACCGACCTTCTGGTGATTCAGATTTCAGAAGGATTAAGCAAGTAAATCAGCCTGTTGCTGGAAAAGTAGCCGATCGAGGTCGGAAAGATGCAAGACGTGGTCAAAAAGTCGATCAAGGGCGTCAACAACAAGGCGGTCAGACACAACAGGACATCTCTCAAGTTCATGCAACCGTTGGTCAGGAGTACCCTGCAACTAGGACTTGTTGCCGATGTGCGTGTCATCTCGACTCTTCAGGTCAGCTTTAAGTTTTCAGGACGGAACGTCTTAATAGGACGGGGTAGTTTTGGAACCTTATAAAAATATGAAAAATATAGGAGTTTAAGTTTAGAAATGTGAGTAGTTTATTGCAACCAATAAGCTTTAAATTGGAGTTTAAAAGATATCTCTGAAAATTAATTAATGCAAAAACAACCAAATTAATTAATGATTAGTAAATGATAAATTGCAAATGAAAAATAAAAAAAAGATAAAATTGCTAAGCTAATCAAAACTTAGAAAATAAACTAATCTTTAATTCCAAGCTCAAAATCCATCATTTAGTAAATATAATTTTCATTGGAGTATAATCGCTTTAGTAGTCTCGACTACTTACATAATTTTTGATACCTGACTAAAACAACAACATGAATTGGTTTGATTACTAAAATCTGCAACGAAAATATTAAGATTAAACTCAAAATATAGCAAAGTTGTTAATTAGCGTTACTTTTATGGAAGCTAACCTAAATAAATAAAAAGGAAACGTAAAAATAAAATTTATTTTGTGTTGACAAATTTTAAATGCATAAGTTACCATAATGACAACTCAATAACAATAATAGTAATTGCATGAAAATTTATGATAACTAGCACAATAGAAATGATACCTTAAGTTACTTAACTAAACATTACTATTTTAAATACACAATGAAAATAACTGGAACCTATACATTCAATATCATAACTATGATCATTATCTAACAGGATTATGAATATACTAATGTTGAAATTATGAAATGAATACATAAAGATATAAATTTCCTATAAACTTTTAAAAAAAAGCTTACACGAATTATGAAAATGGGAATTTCAGTAAGTACTTAGTAAACTTGAAATAAAATCTTAGAAAAGAAAGATATTTGAAAAAAAAAATTGTCAGCACTTATGAATTAATTATAAGCCAAAGAATTGAACTATTTGACTAATTCCTCAAGAATCTGAATTTTCACTGACCCAAATTCTTTTGGACACCTACATAAAATACCCCCCCTAAAATTTGTATTCCTATTGATCCGAACTCTGCTGGCCGTTGATGCAAATCCTAAAAATCTAGAAATTGACTATTGCTCATTTTATTCATATTTTATACCATTCGATCCAAGTTTTGAACCCTTGACATTTTAAGGCAGGCTAACTCATCGTCCATCCTTCTCTTTTCTTGAATTGATGATTTGAACCTTTAAGCTTCCATAAAAATTTGCATTATGTGTTTAAATTGTTACAAATTGACCACTTTGAATTTTTTTAGATTCCGATTTGGCTCCCTTTCTTTTGTTAGCGCTGAGTCGAGCAAAGCCGACTGATCCTCAATTTTGTTAAGTGATTCCGACTAATGTCAAATATATTTTCTTCATTGGTAGATCACCAGTGAAGCAAGGAATTATTTTGATATTAGGATAACCAATAATATTTTGCGAAATTAACCTTGGGAAGAATCCCATTTGTGGAGACTAATTGTCATTCTATTTTTGGTAATTGGTTCAAGTGCACCGATTTGATCGATGTTGCTAGCTCTCATTTAAAAATTTGCCACATCGTTAGATTAAATTTTTTCCAGACCCCTCGATTATTACCTTTGACTCGTGCCTCATTTTGAATTTCGAGGACGAAATTCTTTTAAGGGGGGAAGGCTGTGAAAACCCAGAAATATTAATTATAAGATAATCTAATAAAATGAAAATCTTCAAGCAAACAAATAAATACAAATAAATACGATTAAAAATCTAACTCAATTAATTAGCGGATAATCGACTCCCATAAAAAAATTAGAAGTCAAGTTCATTTCGAATCTGAAATAAAAATTAAATTTCGGCCATATACAAAATTTTCATGAAAATTAATTAACCAAATATCTAGTTTATATTATAGGAATTCAATTAACTATTTTGTAAATTATTATGAGTTGAAATTTGTGTTGAAACTCCTTTTCTACTACTATTGTTATCAATTTCCTAATATTCATTTGTTCTGGACCGTTTGATTGAGTTTAGCAAATCTTGATTTATCTGAGCCGTCCGATCCATCTCATTTTCTCTCTTTTATCTCTCCTCTCTCCCTTATTTTCCGAAACGGGTCATCTCCTTCACCCGTTCCCCTCTTTTCCGCGCTTTATCTCGTGTTCACCAATCCGAGAAATCCCTCGACTAATCCGCTCCTCTTTCCCTCTTTCACTCGCCTCTGACAGAGGGCTCGACCCCATCTCCCTGGCTCTCTCTCCAAAGCAACACTCCCTATCAACACTCGACCCCATCCCTTCTTCTCTCCTCACATCAGTCGAACCCCACAACAGCACCCCTTTTAAAGCCCTGGTTTTCCGCTTCTGGCTTCTCCTAGCCGAATGGAAGCCTGCCACTTGTCACCCTCGCCTTTGACCTAAACCCCACCACCGCCTCTCTTACCCTCTCTCCCTCCGCCACTTCAGCAGCTCGAACCCTCCTCTTCATTCCCAGCCCATTTAAGCCATCCCTCTCCTCTCTCTCTCAGCTCAGACCCATTGCAAAGATAAGAACAGAAAAGAGAAAGGAAGAGAGAGAGAGAGAGGTGGAGGCTGTTGGACTGGAGTGGAGATGGCGGCTATTGACGAGGCTAGGTGGTGGTGTTGACGGCGAGGCGCCGTGGTGCTGACTGAGCTTGCTCCCTCATCTTCCCTGATTGCTTCCTCTTTCCCCTTTTCTGTTGGTAATTCCTTTTCCTTTCACTCCCTCATTTCTATTAGCTTGCTTGTATGTATTGATTGAGGCGTTTTGATGCTTAGAATTGATCTGTGATGTTATTTGAGGCCTCAGTTTGAAATGTGTTTCTATGTTATGTTGAGAGGTGAAAATCGATTGTATGTAATTGCTCTCAAAAGTCGAATATCTGATCTGTGCTTTTCTCTTACATCCTCACGAGGAATTGTTTCTGTGAGTCACATGGCTTGCATGCATGTTGCTGATCTGTTGATGATGTTTGTTAAGTTGGAATCTTAGAGTATTTGGTGTCAGTTCTGTATTTCCTTCTTAATTTATGGTGTCTGTGTGATTCTGGGTTACTGTGTGTGATTGTTAGGCGTATCCTTTGGTTGTGAGGCTCTTATGAGCCTTGTGTGAACTGTTTAATGCCTCTGGTTCACGGTACAGGGCTGGTTCAGGCCTTGTATCAGGCTGGTACATGTAAAAACCTGCCCAGGGACCTCTGTGTAAAGTATTTGGTTACCAGGGACCTTTTCATAAATATTTTTGAACTGATTTTGGGTCTCTTTAGAATTAATTCTTTTGATAGGGACTGTTAGGAAAACTTTAAGTAAACAAAGTAATTCAGGGTCTTTTGAGTAAAGTTTCTGTGTTATCTGGTCGGATCGTGTTTTCTGAGGTTGGGTTTCGGATTTGATCCCCGGAACCCGTTTATATCCGGATCCGTTTGGATCCTATTTTCTTGCCGATGTGGGCCGTGTGTACTTTTTGGGCCGTCAGGCCTAACTCTATTTGAGCTTGCCTCTTTGTTTGATCCATGTGGAATTTTCTGTTGGGCTCTGTTGCACGTGACCCAAAGTTCAATTTCTGTCTATTTAAGCTATGGATTTAATTAAGCTGGATTTTGAGAATTAAAACTAAAACTTGGAAAATTAAACTAGAAGTAACTGATGGCTTGAATGAATGGATTGAATATTAAAGTATGAGATTTTGGCCGAGAAACAATTATGTCGGATTCGAAATTTAACTCGTTGGCTTCTAAATGGGAGATGATTAAAATGTCCGCAAAATAATTTTACAGATACTATGATATAATCGGACAATATATGATCCCAAATCCAAATCAATTAACTTGAGTTTATTTTCTTTTCTTTCCTTTTCTCTTTTAAATTGTTTTTAGTTTAGGAATTTAAATTAAAATAATTTCATACTTAATTAAAACACCAACACGTTAAAACATCAAAACACTTAAGTAATTATCTTTAAATATCTTAAAATATTTAAGTAGGCTTATGACGTGAACTTAACAGACCGGATATAAAAATAACATTTTTGGGTACATAAGTCTAGTAAAGTAGAAATATAAATTTCGTATAAGTATTCTCTTTTATAAAGATTATTTGGATTAGAACACTACTTAAATGATACATGAACTTATAAATTAATTAATACACGAGGAGCACAATAAAATCAGTATTACAATAACCATAAAACTATTCTTTTCAAAGATTCTTTCCTCCAAATTATTCGAAACCACAAATAATAAAAATGACGTATAAATAAAGATTTGGATAGAAATACACTTATATTTCGAAGAATAATTACAAACTCATTATTATTAAACATTAGTAATAATCACAGTTAACATAATATTTGAACTTGTAAATATATCTATATGCCTTCTTTAAGATCCTTTAAAATCGACAAGACATGAGAATTGACAAAAATTAAGTATTAATTATATAACTATACTATCATTATCGATATTTTCCATCTTCGAATGACAAGACAAATCCGTAAATTATAATTAGACTTTTCCTAAACCTCTATATTAATAACAGAGATAAAAAGTACCAACACGCTTTATTTACTAAAGCCCTTTAAATAAAATTGTTATTGAATTTCATACTTGAGCAAAACACTATTAGAAATATTACTAAACTAAAATAGTTTATGATATAACATAACTCTAAAACGGACTGTAACAACTCATCTAAAACGTTTTCCTTCACACCCACCTATTAAATAGAATTATGCCAAATTTTATAAAATATTTCTCTAATTATAATAATATATTTTAAAACAGAATCCCTTTTCAGAAATTCTAAGTCCAGTTTTCGTTAAATCAGAATCTGAATTTCTTTATAAATGTCTAATTCCTAAGTATGGTTTATTACACCATTAACCAGAACAGGGTAGATCGTTAGAATAGATTTTGACGTGAATTTCGTCCGTCAGGTGCACGGCAGGACTTCACCGGACAAGTGGACGATTCCTACCTTGAGCACAAGACTGCAGGAGCTGGTCAGTACTCCATCGATCTTTCCGAGTAGTCGCTCTGCCTCTGACTTTTCCAGGTGTGGATTGTCTTTTCATGACTAATATGGATGCCTTAGGTTTTGTTTAATTCTTAGTTAGTAATTAGATCATTATTTAAATGTATGCATATCATGTCATCTACATTAAGTAAACAGTTAAGAGCACATCATTAATTTAAAGATTAGTTTTGCATATATATAGGATTTGCATTCATATTAATAAAGTGATTAATAACTTAAAAGTGCTTTAAATCAACACTTGCATCTGGTGCGGATCAGGATAGTGAGACCGAGTGAGATAAGGGCGTTTTGCACGCGATCTCCATTATCGGGAGTGGTACCTCAGCCATTGCCGGTGGGCTCCTTATGATAGCGATCTCGAGCAACGCGTTTCTGATGATCACTCAGCAGACCGACCGTCAGGCGGTACTGCGGTCACTTGATGGTTATTTGTGTTATTATTATATCCATTTGATTTGTGTTAGTATATTCCTTTGGCTTGACTTGGACCCACGACCTTATGGTCCTGCGTGTGTCATTATACCAGACTGCCTCTCGACCCCCATGCGTTCAGTTTACCGGTACCGAGTATTACTGCCCACTCCTTTAGCGGGGATGTGGGAACGGGGCACCTATGAGTTGTCGAGCATTTATGCGTTAGGTTGATCTGTAGGCACGGTTCATGTCATATATATATATATTGGGACTAGTGAGTTGATTCTGGATTTTTGGTGTGACTTACGATTTGACCATTGAGTGCGGGTGCTTCACTCTCGTATTATTATATGAACTCCGTATATTACTATGTTATTATTATCCGCTTCTCCAGATACTTTTCAGATTTTACTTTGGCATGTCATTATGTGTGGATTAGTGAAATCATTAATTTATACTTACACTTAGAAATTATAATATAGGAATTAAAATGATCCAACTTAAGTATGGTGTAGTTCCTAACTAGTTTTTAACCAAAGCCTTAGGTTTATCCTTGTTCCACCACTGAGTATTCGCGTACTCAGCCCACATAATTGCTTGTGGCGCAGGTTCAGCTTTGGTAGACTTAACAGAGGAGTTTTTGCCAGAAGACCAAGCCGAGCTGGAATAGTAGTTATCCGCTGTGCATTATTACTTATGTTTTGTTTGTATGATGACTGGAGATTTTGATGTATGATTATTTTACCAGTCTCTTGTGTTGTATGAACAAACAATGCCATTATTATGTGATATTATTTGTGATATTTGTATCTGTGACACTGTTTTATAGCCTTACGTGTGCGCAGCAGATTGTGCATACGTGGCGGGGTTGTCCTCCCCAGATTGCGGCTTGGTTTGGGGTGTGACAAAAACAGAAGAGAAAAAAAAAGAAGAAAGAGAAAGAACAAAGAAGGAAGAAAGTGAAATAAAGAAGGAAGATGAAGAAAGAAAGAAAATTTCAAAATCGAAATCGGGAAACTAAGTAAAAAAAAAGAAGAAGAAGATAGAAGTAAAGTAGAAAAAAATAAGAAGAAAGAAGGAAGAATAAAGGGGAAAGAAAGTAAATAAAAATGGAGGAAAAAATAGAATAAAGGAATAAAATTACGAAACCGAAATCGGAAAATCAAAAGAGAAAAGGAAGAAAGATGAAGAAAAGAAGAAGAAAGAACAAGGGCAAAAAGAAGGAAAAAAAAACGAGGAAGAAAATGGAATACAAATGGAGAAAGAAAAAGAAAGAAATTACGTCTCGAAATCGAAATCGAGAGGCCAAATTGGAGGTTAAAAAAAAAAAAAAAGAAGAAACAAGAAGAAGGAAAAGAAGATAGAAAGAAAACATAAGTATAGAAAAGAAGGAAAAAGAATACAAAAAAAAGGAAAAGAAAAGGAGAAAGAAAATCGGAAATAAAAATGGAAAAAAAAAGAAGAAAAGGAAAATGAAGAAGGAACAAAATCCCGGAACCGAAATCGGGAAACTAAATTGGAAATTTGAAAAGAAATAAAAAGACGGGGAAAGGAAAAGAAGATAAAAAAAAGGGAAAAAATGAAATGAAGAAGAAAGTGAAAATGAAATGAAGAAGAAAGTGAAAGACAAAAATCTGAAATTACCAAAACCGTGCATTTTTGAAAATGTGCATCAAAACTCCAGCTTGAAAGTGAACGAAACATCCAGCTTGTAAGTGAAGGAAACTCCAGCTTGAAAGTGAAGAAAACTCCAGCTTGAAAGTGAAGGACAAAATCCAAAGTTCTCAAAACCGCGCGCTTTATAGAGTGTGCATTAAAACCCCAACTTGAAAATGAAAAACAAAGACAAGACGTGCTCCATCACGCAACTCCGCGATCAACGCGACAAAGCCGTGCTCCATCACGCAACTCCGCGATCAACGCGACAAAGCCGTGCTCTATCACGCAACTCCGCGATACCAACGCGACAAAGCCGTGCTCCATCATGCAACTCCGCGATCAACGTGACAAGTCGTGCTCCATCACGCACCTTTGTAAATTCAACATGACAAAGGTATGCCTAAAACTCCAAATTCTAAAATCCAAAACCCCATGCCTAAAACTCTAAATTCCAAAATCCAAAACCCCATGCCTAAAACTCTAAATTCCAAAATCCAAAACCCCATGCCTAAAACTCTAAATTTCAAAATCCAAAACCCCATGCCTAAAATCCCAAACTTCAAAATCCAAAAGTAAAAATTCCAATAAACTAAAACTAAAATTCCAAAACTCAAAATTCCAAAACCACAAATTCCAATAAAATAAATCCAAAACAACCAAAACCTACCAAACAAAATATAGGTAGAAAATCTAATAAAGTCTTGAACAAAACCCTCAAACAACCAAAATCCAAGAAACAGGTTGTATGTCACGTCGGGCTAAAGCTTGAAAAGGGTGTTCCGTTCTTTTTGAACATTATGGGACATTCCTTTGCAAGGCCCTAAATAAATAAGGCAAAATAAATAAATAAAAGTCCAATATAAAAGTCCCCAACCTCAAAAATCCAAATACAAATGAACCAAACCCAAATAAAACTCAAAGAAATAAAACCAAACTCGTCCCGCCGGGCCTAAAAACAAAGGAATGTCTTTGTCCTTTTGGACATTCATAGACATTTCCTTTATAAAGGCCTACATTCAAAAAAAATGTCAATACCGCCAATGCCGATATTGAGTGCTAATACATTGAGTGCCCATACCTAAAAAGAGAGGGTGAGAAATGAGAGGGTGAGCAAAATAAAGGGTGACTTGCCTTTATGGCCCCATAAGTCATTCCTTCCACCTAAATATTCCCAACTCCACAAAATCCACCAGCCAAAATGTAGTATAGGAAATTTTGCGACCGATGACGGATTCTTAAGAATCTCGAGGATGCAAAATTGTTCATATTTGCATCGCTAAGGCCACTACAAGACAAGGATCAACAACAACCAAACTGGGGCAAGAGCCAAAAGATCAACCAAAACCCGATACAAATCAAAGGGACAAGAAACAACCTGAAAGAATGCAAAAAGAAGTTAAGTGTTGAAGAGACTGAAACGTTTCAAGATCAATATTCAAAAAGGAAAGTCAAAACTGGGGCAAGGCCCGTGTAAACCCAAATCCAAGGAAATACAGGTTTGGACCAAAATAACCTAACCTAAATTGTGGTGAGGACTTCTTGATGCCTTAGTCCTAACGAAGAAAGGAAAAGAAGAAAGAAGTCAAAGACGGGCCAAAATACCCGTGTTCCAAGAAAACAAAACCATTGAAGACGGATCAAAACACCCGTATTCCAAGAAACAAAACCATTGAAGACGGATCAAAACACCCGTATTCCGAGAAACAAAACCATTGAAGACGGATCAAAACACCCGTATTCCAAGAAACAAAACCATTGAAGACGGATCAAAATACCCGTATTCCAAGAAACAAAACCATTGAAGACGGATCAAAACACCCGTATTCCAAGAAACAAAACCATTGAAGACGGATCAAAACACCCGTATTCCAAGAAACAAAACCATTGAAGACGGATCAAAATACCCGTGTTCCAAAGAAACAAAACCATTGAAGACGGATCAAAATACCCGTGTTCCAAGAAAACAAAACCATTGAAGACGGATCAAAATACCCGTATTCCAAGAAAACAAAACCATTGAAGACGGATCAAAATACCTGTATTCCAAGAAAACAAAACCATTGAAGACGGATCAAAATACCCGTGTTCCAAAGAAACCAAACCATTGAAGACGGATCAAAATACCCGTATTCCAAAGAAACAAAGCCATCGAAGACGGATCAAAATACCCGTGTTCCAAAGAAACCAAACCATCGAAGACGGATCAAAATACCCGTGTTCCAAGAAAACAAAACCATTGAGAACGGATTAAAACACCCGTATTCCAAAGAAACAAACCATTGAAAGCAAGCCAAAATACCTACATTCAAGATACCAAACCACAACAAAAAAACAAGGGGTCAAGAAGGGGCCACCAAAGCACGTCGTTCTGCCAAGATCCTCACAACATGCTTCGGTGGGGGGCATTTGTTGACCCTAAAAATTAAGCCCTGAAAACCAAAGTACAAAATACAACTTCAAGACAAAACCAAATTGCGAAAGCCAGAAGTCAAACAGCCAAAACTCAAAACCAAGTTACCAAAAATATCAAACAAACTCCAAAAATTACCAAAAAATACTCAAAAATTCCTTGAGAATTATGATGATTTATCATAATTTTAAAATTCCAAAAATACCCACACAAATCCCAAACTTTACAAAGAAACCCAAAAAAATTCACAAAATTACCAAAATAAATCTATGAGGAATTTACCAAAACTACTTAAACAATTAAATTCCTCATATTTTTATAAGCCTACCCATAAAATTTCATGGAAAAATACTCAAGGGAAGACCCCAAATTAATTTATTTTGGTTTGGCCCCAAAGAAATAAAGGGAAATTATGAAAATCAAATGGAAATTCCACAAAAATCAGAAAGGCCCTGTCGCGTACGTCTGTTGGAGGGGATCCAGGGGTAGCCAAGGATGTCGCTGCCCCCTTTGATAAATTACTGTTTTCATTAAAAGGCTTGGATGCTCCAATTCTTTGTAAACCATGCACAAAAATTCAAAACAATCAATTGGTGCACTGTGAGCCGAGACTACCTATCCCTCTCTCTCTCACTAAACGCTCAAATGGACCCCATCTGTCATATGTCCCTTCCCCAGAGTAAAAATGAAGCCCCGACTTCTTACCGTGGGATGCCGGGTAAAATGGTGAAAGAAGAGAAAAACCCAACGACGTGGCTTCTCCAACGCCACCAACCCAAAACCAGCAATGTCGCCTACGGTTTCGCGAAACCAGAGCCCTAGCGCAGCTGGAGTTGAGCCGTTGGATCAAGATTAGGCGATGGAGATGGCTACGGCTTCAAACCACAGCCCTAATCCCCAAGCCTATATAAACCCCAATCCGAGCAGCAGAGAAGAAGGGAGGGAAGAGGCCGCCACACTTGGGTTAGGTTTAGACAGTCAATTGTAAATTTCAAGGTTAGATTGAGGCTAGACATTACATCAAACACTCGGGAAAGAGAAAGAAAGAGGTGAAATTGAGAGTCTCCATCTTGTAATTGCTTGGTTTTGAAATAAAGAAAGCTAATTTGAAGGTCAATTCGTTGTTTTGTTGCTTATTCTTCTCTAGCTCAGCCACCAATCAATGGTGTGCTTGAGCCGTATGAAAACAATCTCCATGAGCCATGGTCTGAAGCATAGCATCAGTCATGGCCATGAGAGAGGTCCCATTAGAGATGTCCATGAAGGTTTGGAGCCTAGCTCCTCGCTTCATGTGACATTCTCATACCACAAGTGAAATCAGCCATGGCTGCCATGAGAGGTCTTTAGCATAGCTTTAGTCTCTCATGGTGGTCTTAACTTGACATGGTGTTGTGTCAGAGCGTGGCTCTGGCCTTGCCATGTTCAAGGTGTTACCAATCCATAAAATGGCATAAAAATGGTAAAAGTCATGGTAAACCTCAAACCAGCCCTCATATTTTCAATTTGTTAAAAAATATAGGACTAAAGTGCAAAAAATAATATGAGTCTTGCATCTCTTAAAGTTCAAGCTTACGTCTTCATGAAATAAAAAATATATGCGTCTGGTCAGAAGTAAAATAAAAATAAAAAATAGGGTTGGCTTTGCATAAAAATATGAAAGTGTACCTGGATAATAAGTGTGAGATTTACTGGACATCAGGGACAAGTTTTATTATTTTGGAATTTCATACAATTTCAAATAAATTAATGAAGACAGCATAAATATTTTCTAAGTAAATTGTTATTTCCTCAAGAATCTTGGACTTTTCTGAAAAGAACATACATAAGAGGTTTGCAAATGTATAAAGGAACAATCTTATAAATTTTCAAGATCTCTGAATATGAATAAAGTTGAAATGACCTAAATAAACGTGTATTCTTTTTGCAAAAGAAGTCCTTGTTCTCTTATGATGTCCTAAATACATTGCTCAAATGAATTATAATCTTTGTAAATGAATTTCCTGCAATAGAAACAACTCAAAACAAAAATCACCAAAACAGTAGCAACATGGCATAAAAAATGAAGATAACAAGTTGTGAAAAGTGCCAAATCACTTGCTCTTACTCTTTATGCAGTTTCAACACATAAAAAGAGTTTTATTTGATCTGAATTGAGCATTGAACCAAACACATTTGCTGCAATTCCACTTACATGCAAAAATCAAAATTGACCTAAATGTGCAATTTGCCCCATTTTGACTCTCGCATCTAACCATGGTGTCTCAAGCCGAAGCAAGGACATGGACAAGTCGAGATTGATCTCCTGATTCTCCCCAGCTTGTTGCTGGCACAAGAAAGCCTCCATGTGGGCCCTGTTGCCAAGACCCAAATCTGCTTAATTTGAGGCCGAAACATCTCAGTCGAGAACACCTCCTTCCAAGCTCCTACACTCGAAATTGACTTCATAAATACCCTCAAGGCTCTTCCATGAGTGCAGAAAACCTCAAACTGGCAAAGAGAAGGAGTCAAAAAGCTTCAGGTGCCATTAATGGCAACTCGAGATTTCTCAAATGCCACAAGGCCGAAAAAGTCTTCACTTCCCCAATAGATGGCACCTACGTGTTCTCCCCGTCATCACGATTCCGACGCATCCAAAATCAACCGAAGTGATGGCTGGAGCAGCCCCAATTTCGTCGGAGAAGAAGGAGGGACCAAACTGCAAAAAACACCATCTCCCGCTGGAGAAGACGAGTTCAAACCCATGTTCTTATGGATCTTCTGTGGCGGAACATTTCGAGGCGGGTAACTGACACGATGATGACTCGCTACACAGATTAAATAAAACAAATCAAAGCTTTCAGCGCTCTGCCACGTCAGCAAGCCACGCCAGACGCCAATCAGCAGCCAACGCAGCTTTTGTGCACACGTGGACCAATCAGAGAAAGACAACTAAACAGAAAACTTCCAAAATTCATTAAAAATAGTAGGAAACTCAGAAAAATTCAAATAAAATATCCATAAAATCCTAAAAATCCAAATAAACCAAATTTACTGATATTTCGATATAAAAATCTATCAAATTATTAGTCTTTTCTATTTTTGAAGTATTTTCAACATTAAACAAACTTTATAAAATTCTAAAATGATGTTAAATAAATTTTGTAAAATTTCAAAATGATTTTAAAACTTAATTAAACTCTTTTAAACAAGTTTTCAAAAATGAGTATTGAAATTTTAAAGAGAAATACATTAAATATCAAGTATTATAAAAAAAAATATAAAAAGAATCTTCAAAAGTCTAAAATTAAAAATAAAAAAAAAATAAAAGAAAACTGAGAAAATGATAAAACCCAAAGAGAAACTTAAGAAATTAAAAGTCAAAACACGAAGCCCAAAGACAAAACTGAAACCTCTCCATTTCAAGAACGAAAACTCTTCAGCAGATCAAAATGTCCTCAATTGGGTCCCGTCAACTAAGTCTGGTACACCAATTGAGTCCGGTTTAAAAACCAAGAGAAATAAACCCAAAAGAAACACAAAACCAACGATTTCCCTAGCCTTTACATAAAATTCTTCAGATCCCTTAATCAGAGGTTCTCGTGAGCAATCACGGGGTAATTAACAGTAGGGGCTTGCGCCTACTGGAAAGAAAGGGCCCACGAAATCAACAAACCTCTTTAAGAAGCGACTCGTGTTTTGGTTCTCTTGTCGTAAAGAGATACTCGAACGGAGATCGAACCTTAAGGGGGGTGAATCCAAGGCTATGTTCTCATTTCTCGAGGAAACCCAAATTCCATTCTTCGAGGGAATGACGAAAAAGCTGCGACAATAACAAAAAAAAGAAATAACAAAAAAAATAACATAAATTACCAGTGACTTTAGCACGCAACCAGTCTTGAGCACAGATGAGAGCTTCTATGCTCTCATCATTCAAGGAGTTCCTCACAACTGAGAGTGTCCTGCCACTAGTGGAGAATGTAGACTCAGATGCTACGGTCGATGCCGGAACCGCCAGGATGTCTCGGGCTAATCGTGACAACACTGGATATTTAGGCACCTTGAGCTTCCACCATGCAAGGATGTCAAATTCTGCCTCCAAAGCAGTATCATCCAATGGCTCACTTATATACTGTTCAAGCTCTGACTTGACTGGTTATGTGGTTTTCTTCTCAGCCAACAAACTTTTTCAGCCCAGCTCTTATATTATTCACAGCACCACTACTTGATGCTCCACTAGATTGGCACCTGAAACAAGCATAGCAAATGAAAATTAATAACAAGTTAACAAGAAATTAATTGAATTAAATTAAGTGATTGCAATTACTTCTGGCTTTGACTCTGAGTCCTCGATGAACTCTCAGTTTGGCTCTGCAAGGATGAGGTGTATGCCTCCAAATACTCCATGAACATAGCATTGATGCAAGCATTCAAATTTGACATATAAAAATCATGGTGGCCAGGATATACCAACTTAAAATAATACTCCACAACTGCTACCTTGCATCTTGGATCCAATACACATGCAATAGCTAAGAGTGTATTTCCACTGGTCCAATATCTTTCCCACTTAGCAAACATTTTGGTAGCCATCAGCACTAAATTAACATCAATTTTCTATTAACATCTAATAACAGTCCATTAGTACCCTGGCTAACAGTTAACATTAATTTAATCTAAATTAACATCTAACAACAATTAACATCAATTTTATCTAAATTAACAGTTATTGTCATTTGTCCATGAGTACCCCAGGCTAACAGTTAACATCTAATAACAGTTAAAATCAAAGTCATCTAAATTAACATCTAATAACAGTTAACATCTATTTTATCTAAATTAACACCTAATAACAGTTAACATCTATTTTATCTAAATTAATAGTTAACATCTAATAACAAAAAAAATATCAATTTTATGTAAATCAAGAATTTTTTTAGTTAACATCTAACATGTAATATCTAACAGTCTCCATATCTCAATCTAACATTAACAATTTAAAAAATAGAGATAACAGTTTACTCATCTGGATCTGACATATCTGGGTCTGGGTCTGGGTCTGGCTCAGATTCTGTACTAATTGTTACTCTTTTTGGATCAACCATTGCCGCCAGTCAACCAAATCACAACTTCACCACTGCAAAAAAAAAGAAGGAATTACAAGTAATGAAGCAAAAATGTGCAAATTTAAACAGAAAGAAGCAATGAATTTAAACAGTGTAAAAAATGTGCAAATTTAAACAGAAAGAAGCAATGAATTAAAATTAAAACCCCATCAAATTCGATTAAAAAGTATTTTTTTCCTTTTTCTTTCTCAAATTGTGTCAAAATATGCCAAATTAAACAGGCTGTGATACAAAAAAAGAAGGTAAAAGTCAGATAAAAAATACCTTATCTTTCTCTTTCTCTTTGTGCTTTCCTCTTCCCTTTTCCGTTTAGGTTTTCCTCTCATTTTCTTTTTCTCTGTCTGTACCTTCGCTATATATAACAAGAGACAATCATCATGCCTGACTGTGACTGGTACCAACGAGCCCTAGACGGAGATGTAATCATCATGCCTCAAAAATCTGTAGTATGTGTAGTATCTGTATCATCTGCTTCGTCAAGGGCCTCGAGCCTCACAAAGTCACAAGTCACAAGTGGCGGAGAGAGTCAGAGAGGTGATACATAGCCTGAGGTGCAGACAGAGAAGAAAACAAATTATAGATTTATATAGGCACACACGCTCTCTCAAATCTCAATCAAACATAATTGTACTTAGGGGGCTGTCAAACACTCACAACAAATCGACGAGTCAACAACACGCAGAGAGAGAGAGACAGTGAGACACAATCGACAGAGAAAAGGCACGAGAAAAAACGGGAAAAGAGAGAGACATAGAGAGGGAGACTGGGAGACACAATCGAGAGAGAAAGAGATTGTCGAGCGGAGCCTAGGGTTAGCAGAAAGCACGCCTAAATATCTCTGCTATATGGGCTATTGTGGGCCTGGGCTGCAGAGACGGAATTAACGTTAATCCGACGGAACGGAAGATACATGTTCCGTTTCCGTTCCGTTCATTCCAACGTAACCCATTTCAATTCCGTCGTTGTTCCGCAAAATATAACATAACTGCAATTCCTTCCGTTTCTGTTCCGTTTCGGACAGAACGGAACGAAAACGTCCGAAACGGAGGAAAATTGACAGCCCTACCTAATTTCAAATATTTTCAGTGGCATAAATCTAAATCACCCAAAAAAAAAACTATGTTGTTCCTAGGCTCCTAGCAATAAATCTGTTGCCCAAAATACTTCTTGAGTGACGAGGGGTCACATTTAATTTCAACGCCTTTTCAATTCGGCATGCTTTTTAAATCAGTGGGCACCACAATAACTTCTCGACGCGTTTCTATTTCTGCACTTTGCATTCTTGTTGGGCTATTTCTGAAGCAACATAGATGGCTTACTGTGCGCAGGTCTATTAGCAATTAGGTATAATATGCAACTTCTATTTTCTGTTTTCTTGGGCAAGAAGCATCTAAACCAAAGAATGGGCCCTGTAATTTAACTTTTGCACTATCCTAAATAATCCCCTTCCAATATTATTACACATTTACATCACCAATAGCCGATCCTTTTTAGCAATTCTATATTTTACAATTCTGTAATTAGCATCCTTCATGCTTTATATTTATGTTGTCCTTTCATGTTATAATTAAGCTTGCATCGTCCATTTTATTCTTCCTTTACACTCAATCTATTTCAATTCCTCTAACTCCACATTCACGAGCTTAGCCGCTCTTTTGACGGTTTGCACTCATTGAGACTCTTTTGAGGCTTCATTAATAAATCGGCGGTGATCTTCATCTTGCTAAGTGGCTGCATGTATTGTAATAATTCATCTCCATCTTCTTTTAATACAATTAATTTTGAGTTATTTCTTATCGGTGGAGGCTTGTTTGGCCACGGTTTCTTTCTTGCATTAAACGATTTCAATTTTTCAAGTCTTCATCAATTCTTTCGATAGTATTTTCTCATTCCTAATTACATGTGCAAAGAAGTAGCAATCTCAAAACCCAATTTTATCTCTTCAATTTTGTGATTGTTTTCCTCTTATACGGCTTGCTCTTTTTTCTTCCTTTTTTTGTTCAAAATTCGTGTAACATAGGAGTTGCAATTACGTAACTACTCTTGGGTTATTGCCTCAACGTGGAAGGATCTGTAGTAAGAGTCAACAGGTACTGATCTCTCTCTTCCTCTATCTTCTTCTTGTATGTCGAACATGTAAGCTGCACCACTATTCTCCCCTTAATCACAAATTAATCTTTTGAATACCTCTTGTAAGAAGTAATCCGAAGCTTTGCTTTCCTAAAACTAGACTAATACATCTAGCTGAAAGCACTTTTAGGCATCTCTGTTTCACTAATCATGTCCTAAATAAATCTAAGAGCCGACTAAAATAATATCAATTGATAAATATATATATACATATACGCAAAGCTGCATCAAAAGTAGTTTGTTTGTTATGTTTAGTTCTAAATATTCATTCTTCCATTATTTAAGTTTTCTTTTCCTAAAAGTATGCAGAATTCTGAAAGTCCTTTTCCTTACTCTGTCAATTATTTATTTATTTATTTATCTATTAGTTCAATTGAATCTCTTGTTTCTTCTCTATATAAGAAATACTTCTGCAATTGTCCTTCACTTGCCTGTTTGCTAACTCTCTTTGACTCTTTGGCAGCTTCTGCATTTACAAACATGCCGTTGTCTAAAGTTGGCTATGATGCTCTTGCAAAGTTCCTTGACTTTATACATCATACAGAAGACCGCAACAGAACGAGGTTTCACACTTTATTCGCTACTGTTTTGTGGTTTATTTGATAATTGATATTAATGAAATATAAGCGAACTCTCAGACATGTCTAAGTTGGTTCGGATAGCAGTTAAGATGATCAGTAAAGCCATCATGCACTTTTATTATATCATTTGTTAAGTAGGTCATTTGTATGGATCTTGTAGTTTAATTTTGTTATTTTATCTTTTTGTGGTTTGCTCACTCAGTTTTATAGATGATGATCATTTTCACTTTGGTTTTAGCTTGCTCAGAAGATTAGTTTTAACTTGTTTTATTAGAATTGGTAGTCGCTGTCAAGCATATCAGGAAAAAAAAATTAGTAACAAGATTAAAATTAATCGTTGAACATTTTGTATCAATGGCTGGGAAGCACCAATAGCTTGAGCCATCAATAAAAATGCAAGGCCTCTTCACTTAATGATTGAAACTTAATGTTGTCTGAATTTGACTCATGGCACGGATTGATGATTCATATTTTTTGTAAGTATAGCTAAATTTGAAACAAATAAAAAGGTATTTTAGCTATAGGTCGTCTACAATCAACACCATCTGAATTAAACTTACCTTGGAAGTATAATCTGTAGATCATTTTTATTCTTCAATAATATATGTATTATGCAATTGTTTTGTAGATTTAGGGATCTTGAAGCCAACACCAAGTCAGCAAATGAGACTGATAAAACAGATGACTTGTCGGGACAACCAAGTAAAAGTACATTTATTAGATCCATTCTCTTTCGTATATTCATCATTTTTTTTTTTATTTGTTCAACTTCATATGCAAAATATGTTTGTAAATTTTGCTCCTTTTGAGTTCCCAGTAATTAATAAAATATTAGAAAAAGCTGACTTTGAATTACCTTTCTCTGAATTGTTGACGATTGGGTTCATATTTTACTGATAGTAATTTAAAATCGTAATCCCGACCATAAATTACTTGCTTTTTTTGGTAGCAGTAATTCTTACTTTATGTGTGTTGTTTTCTATTTTGAAGAGCCTCCTCAGGATGAAGCTGATACTGAACGGTCATGTTGCTGCAGTGGAAAAGTTTTTTTTGCTACTTGTGTATCAATCGTCTCTTTCTTCAGCATTCTGTCCATGCCATTAATTATATATTACTCCAGACACGAGTCCTTGATTTTGATAGCTGCCCAGTGTTCTGCATCAATTTTGGGAGTGTCAACATTTTGGTGGTGGTGGCGGGCAACTCACGAGGTTGATCCGAAGAAAGAGACATGTTATGCATTTTTGTTGGCATGCACATTCGCACTAATGCTATACTTCATCATTCTTCTTTCGTTTATTTACTTCCATGATTACTCGCTTTGTTTTCCAATTGCCATTGCAACTAGCGCGTCGTTGTCTTGGCTTGCAATGACATTCTCGATTTATGATGTTGCACATGGTTTGCATAAGCGATTGCATGAAGCGCCAGAAGATTCCTTACATGAAATATCGATCAAGGAGTGATATTCTTGTATATTGAATTTTACATACTATTTTGGTAAAATTAAATTCATAGTACATTGTTATTTTTATTGTCGACGTTGTTGTTTTTTACTCAATGTTCGAAATTTATTATTCGATGGATGATCTACTTAAATGTTTTTTTCGATAAATTTGCAAATTACAATATTTTGTCAGACTATAACCTTGTTATGATTATTATTATTATTAATACAGCAGTGCGTCAGGTGCTAAATAAAATTATTGAGCTGTAGTCCTGCAATCTCTAGAAAACAAATTGACATCCAAACGCCATTTTCATTGGCTTACCAAGTGTGTACTTTCCATATCATGAGCGGTTTTCTCATAAATTTTTTTTTTTCTAGAGATGGGTGTTACATTGCAGTTTTATGATTATTTGTGCATGATTTGAATTGCATATGATTGTTTATTTAGTAGATTCGAATGATATTAAATTTATAAAATATTTTTTCTATAAAAAATGAAAACAATCCGAAAAAATACATATTGATTGTTGAGTCAATTAAATGATATCATTAGTACTGCTGTGTTTCTAAGGGTTGGGGGCCGGAGTTCCTTCTCGATCGCACCTGTAACCCTTACAGAAGAGAAAGAAAACCACATGCTGAGTTTATTCTCTCTCTTTTTATCTTGTTAGACATCAACCCTCACTTAATTAGCTATCACCCCTCATGACCATCGATTTTTCTATCGACTCTTTTTTTCGAAATTCAATAGTCAAACGGTCGATCCAAACCGTTCAAGTTGATCAAAATATGGAAATACCATTGGAGACTAAATTTTACATTTTTTCGAATTTTTTTGCTATTTATTATGATATTTTCAAATTGGAGGGCCTGAAATACTCTAATAATAATGTTTTTAAAAATATCATAATAAATAGCAAAAGAAATTCAAAAAATTATAAAATTTTGTATCGATAATTAATTACTGAGGGGATGAAAAAAAATTATTACTGTATCGATATATTTATGACTATTGTATTATTGATAATACAATTAACTTTTGTATTAAAATATTTTCGACCGTTTAAGCAGGACGATATCTTCCCCACTTAGACATTTTTTGCTTTTTGCTTTCAATTTATTCATATAGTTCCAAATTCATCTCATTAATCTCTCTTTACAAATTTTTTAATTAGGTAATCAATTTGCTCTATTTATTCAAGCCAACATAACAATTGAAGTGGAAGAATTCAAACAGAAGATGATGTTTGACTGATGACGAAGGAGAACTAATATTTCTTAGTGTATCACTAATCCCTATATTAAAGGGAACTAATATTTCTTAGTGTATCACTAATCCATCATAAACTTTTTATATTTTTGTTCTCATTTTCATCTCCAGTGATTTATGCCTAAATAATGACCAGCTTTCTGTTTCTCAATGAACGTGTTTACAACTTCGAACCGAATCATCTTGTTACAAGAACTCTCAAGGTGGATCAGCATAACTCGAAATAACAAACACAAACTCTCAATTGGATTGAGGCTTTTAACCAAATCACTCAACAAATCTAGCAATTAGACAATGAGATTGGTTTAGGCACACTACTCTCAATGATTTTGCAAACCAAATGCTTAAACACTAGAAAAGAGTTGTTCTAACTGGTTGGAGCTCAAAAAAGAGGAATTTCAAAGGTGTCAAAAGTATCTCAACAGTTCCAACAGGGCTGATACATATAGAGGGCGCAACAGCTCCAAAATCAGTCAAAAACTGACTCTTGCGTTGAATAATGCTATCTGGCGTTGTACAACGCAAAATTAGCCGTTGAAAAATCAAACGGTCACAGACAATGCCGTTGTGAGTTGTCAGAGCGTTATGCAACGTCCTATACCGTTGCACAACGGTTTAACAAAAGTCCAAAGCAGATGCTCGACAGTTCTGTTGGAACATGTCAGAACGTTATGTAACGCTAGGAAGCATTGCACAAGGGAAGGCTGCAAAAGAAGGAAGCAGCTCTGGCAGACTCAAACAACATTGTCAGAACGTCATACGACGCTGACTGACGTTACACAACGTGGACGTTGCTCAATGCTATTTAGCATTAGCAAACGGAACCTGCAGTTTTGCATGCAAAAATCAGAAAGAACGATTGATGGAACAGAAATATATTTCGTTTAATAAACGAAATGATAAGTGGCATGGCTGGTTTCGTTTTTCAAACGAAACAGAAACGGCAAAGTCCTACTCCGTGGTTTTTGGCCACGTTTGACACCCTACATATAACCGATAACATCAACAAATCAGAGAGACGAGTATTTTGTAGACCTCATCACATTACAAAGTTACATAATACACATGATGTTTTGTATATGAATCAATTAAGTATAAATTAAAATTATTCACAAATAACAAAAGGTGTAGTGTGAGTGGTCTGTTGATTATTATTCCTGAATCAAGAACGAACGCAATTGAGACCAAGACCTTCCACGCAAGTATCCATACCAACAACAAGCCGATTAGAAATTACATAAAATTGACGAAAGGGGCACCAAATTATCCAGGATGCAGAAGTGATCAATTCCAAATCGATCAGTGGGTATCATCCAAAACATTCAAACATAAAAATTATTCAACAGCCAAATAACTACCTAATCCATAAATTCATCAAGCAGAAAATATCATAAAAAAATAAAACAAAGTCTAATTAAGAAGTAGAAGGGACACTCTGCTGGCTTAGATGGAGAAGGGAATTGTTGAGCTCAACAAAGTATTCATGTGCTCTCTTCCGGTGAAATTCCACCTCGGTACCCATGCGTAAGACACTGTCATTCACAAGCATGTACTCCTCCCAACTGTTGCAGAGTCTGGAGGAAGCGTCCTTAAACTGCTGGGAAATCTCATTGGACTGCTTCTGCAAACTTTCCAAATCCATCTCAATACACTCTGTGTTGTGAAGATTGACCCTTGAGATCTTCATGTCAATATCCCTCTTCTTCTGCATGACTTGAAGTAACTCTGACTCCGCTGTGGCACACTTCAATGAATGAAACATCAAAGTATTGTGCTCTCTGACCAAGTCGCTATTGGCCAGGAAGGAAAGGTGGTCTCTGCAAGGGATTGCACAGGACACTGCTAGCTTGTGGAGCTCAGAGGAGAACCCGTCTGGGGAAAATGAGTTGAGCACTTCCATATATAAGGATGGTAAAGCAATTCTGGCATCTGCACTCATACGCATGATATCATCAAGTATCGCCCTCACATCAGACACCAAAAGCTCTGAAAGTGAAATTTTATGGTATCAAATTCCATTCCCACCTCTTTCTTTATATCTCCACAACCACAATCTCACCTCCACCCAAAGGGGATTTAAAAAATAAAATAAAAGGAGTTCCCTGAAGCAGAAACTCATACCTGGAGACTTGGGAGACTGCTCAAAGGCTGCAACTTCTGAAAGAATAGGTGGATTTTCACCCCTTGACTCACATGCTGATGCATCAGGAATGACACAAAAGGGAGCTAAATCTATAGGGTTGTTTTCTGGTATGTCAGGTGTAGCAGATATTTTGATGTTGGGAGTTAGATTCTCTGAGGCTGAAGCCAGGATTCCTGGAACAACGACTGAAGAAAAAGCAAAAATAATTAGAATAGCGAAAGGAGATTTAAAGAAAAATAAAGGAGTTACTATAAATAAAAAAGATAATAAATCAAATTTAAATATTATACCCTGCGAAACACAATGCACCATTGCTGTCATCGCCTCTTTAACAACATTCAAGGAGGTATGAGTCTGCAATTTGCTCTTCTTCCTAGATGGTCCTCTAGAATCTGCAATATTGAAAATATGCAGTTCATGACTGAAACTAATGAACAAAAAGTTCATTTAACACAACAAAAAAAAACAGAAAGTCAGGATAGAAAGGGAGCCTTACCATGCAGTGTAGTTCCTGACCCCTTTACAACATCATCCTTTAAAGTTCTTCGTTCACCAGCAGGAACTATAACATCACAAAATATAAAAACACACCATAAAAATAAAAAAAAATGAGAAAACCGAAAGATGAAGTACCTAGGGAGAATCTGTTGGAAGCAGAAACTCAAACCTTGAGACTTGAAAGATGGATCAACGGTTGCAGCTTCTAAGAACATAGCTGAAGGAATTCCATCCCTTGACTCACTCCTTGGTTTTTCTGATGCGTCAGGGCCAAGTTCCTTTGATGCTGAAGCTGGTGTAGGCACGTCAAAGACTAAAATTAAGGAAGAAAAGACAAAAAAGAAATAAGAAGATAAGAATAATTTTAATAGCAAATAATACCAAAATGATTCAACGGTCCTGGATGTGTGTCTGTGGTCAATATGGCATGGGAAGTTGCTTTATTCCTAGATCCATCCCCTGTAGCAAGACAAAAGATAAAATCAAAATCTCATAGTAACTATCACTAATTTCATCATGTAATTATCAATAAAATGGATAATAAAACAAATTTAAATATTATACCCTGCGAAACACAATGCACGGTTGCTGTCGTCCTCTCTTTAACAGCATCCAAGGAGGTATGAGCATGCAATTTGTTCTTCCTAGAAGGTCCTCTAGAATCTACAACATTTTAATATGAAATTCATGACCGAAACTAATAAATAAAAAGTTCATTTACCACAAAAAAAAAAAAAACAGAAAGATAGAATAGAAAGGGAGCCTCACCTGGTAGTGTAGTTCCTGACCCCTTTACAACATCGTCTTTTGAAGTTCTCCGTTCACCAACAGGGACTATGGACATCACAAAATAAATAAGAACACACCATAAAAATCTGTAAAATGAGAAAAACGAAAACTGAAGAAGTACCTTGGGAGAATCTATTGGGATCCTGAGGAGTGGGACAACAGATAATCCCATCCAGGCCATTGAAGTCAGGAAGACCCTGGACGATCGATAAAGAAGTAGGCTTGCGTTGCTTCCTATCTTTGGGACATGTAACCTCAACCAACTCGTGCAAATTATAACCATGATGTGCACTTATGAAATCCTGATACCACCTCATGTATGGACCTGAAAGTTTCCCAATTCTATCAGCACGAGGCATGATGAAACTAGAGCCCGTGTTAACACGCTGCAACGAAGCCCAAACTAATGATAAATCTTCCAAAGTAAGGCTGAGATTCTCAGTAGGCAATGACTTCTCTGGGATCTCCTGATCATATCCGAACTGATGTGCACACATCTGAGGCAAGTAAGGCTCAAAAATTATGTGGTCCCCCTGACGCCAGGGCAGCCAGCCACATCGTATACTAATCAAATACTCCACATCTCTAAATCCTTCGAGTTTGTGAGCCCTCTCTTCTGGGGGAGGAACCCCATCAAACAATCTCCAATTGGATTCACTGGGAAGATTTCGTGAAAACACCCTTGAATGGCCACATCGTAATGTGCGCTGACTATTGAAAAACAGGCATCTTGCTGCCATTTTAGACATATTGCGTGTGAAAGGGGCGCCAGCAATGTCACACATAAGGGGAAGTTTTTTGTATAAGTTGCGATCAATAACCGGGGCATACAACCCAGCCCAATGCGCATTAAGCCAACCAAAAATAAAATGGAATGGAATAACTTCTGTGCAATGCGAGGGATCCTGTGAGGAGGTCAATATCCTCATGGACCTGCATATGTTTATCAAAGCTGGAACGGTCAACGATACCTTTTCACCTTTCGCTAAAAGACTCGCCATGACAAATGTCCCTGGACGGATCATTCCTTCGGGCTTGCTGGGGACTACAAAGTAGCAAAGCCACCACGAAAGGAACGCTATCAAAAGAATTTCTTGACCCATGGGGGTAGAAGCATAGGAGGACACGTCAGGTACCCATGAATTTGACTTGACTTCCCTTTTTCCAGTGCCAAAAGGGTCAGAGGGTCGGGCAAATGAATCTGACACTAGTTTGCTCTTGTCAGTAAAGTAAGTCACCCAATTCTTGAAAGTAACCCCTGGTTTATTCTTCAGTCTCTTCTTTTGCGTCTTAGAAAGCCCTTTCAATTGGTTTTCCAGAAGCTGGTTGTATATCTTGAAGACCTCACGAAGAGACTCTGAGTGTTGGTCAGTACCATCAGGTAGCAGACCATACAATTCTGTGTCTTTGGGGCAATATTCTTCAAAAAGGGCCCCACGGGTAGGTAAGCCCGATAACTCTTGCAATTCTCTGAGATTGATCATCATCTTTCTGTCTTGTATAGGGATGGTATTAGAAGAGTAATTCCAATTCTCAGCAAATGCCCTAAAAACTACTGGGTCAAAGTTGTACTCATAAAGAGACAGCAGTACAGCCTCGTAAATTCTAGCCTTACGCAAGGCATCCCCGTGTCGAGTCAAAACATATCTAATCCACTCAACCTGCCCGGGGCTATGACTGAGCTTTCCACGGAGAGTGAAGTTAGGATCCCACGGTAATGCTTCGCCACGCATCATCTCGGTACCGAGGAGGTGGATAGCTGGTTTAGAGAAATCCCGTGGTGCGCATGGTTCAAGAGCAAGTATGTGGCCAGAGTTACAGTCCTCCAGAGGTCCTTGAGGTTGGTAATGACCCAATATAGTCCGAATTAAGGGGGTTAAGTTAGGGTAGTCTCCTAATATGTCAGCACGAACGCCTTGAGGGAAAGGAGGAGTTGGGTCATGCCTGGGGATTCGCCCAAAGAACATGTCTCTGCCTACCAACATCTCGTGACGCCACTTCGGATAAAGCGACTTGAAGAGTTTCTTGGGGTCGAAATGCTTAATCTCCTTGTTTATTTCCTCCTCAGATGGACGATTTGGAGCCATGCCAGCAGTACGAACCCAGTGCAGCATGATGCCTTTCCTGTCCCACAAAACAAAACGGGGGCATCAAATAATTACATACAACACGGGTTGAATGCATAATTAACTAAGTAAATTGTTAAAACCCAACATCAAAATACTTTAAAAGCAAAAATGCCCTAAAGATTTTGTTCCAAAAAATAAATCTCTGTAGCTGAAATGATGGATAAAGGACATGTCCTTTCAAAAGAACTGATCTCCCTCTCAGTTATTTGATTCAATGCAGTTGCAGAATATTGTCCAAGCATGCAAACTTATCTCTAGTTCAGATAGGATAATATGTAGGTGAGAAGATAAATAATAGGTTTTCAGACGTCAAACCTCCATATGAATGGTTAATAGATGGAGGGGTGTATTATCCATAATATTATGAGATTTAGAAGATTAAAAATCATTCTTACAATCAAAAGTATTTCTTTGGTTTGTCTTTAGGAAAAAAAATATATTGACTAAAGACCATTGGATACAAAGAGGGTGGTGAGGGGATATGCCGTGCTACTTTTGTTCACAGGATGAAACTTCAGATCACTTATTTTGTTCATGTTGTCAGATTAAAATCATACAGAGGTGGTTCACAAGTCAGTTTGCACCAAATTTTGCGATTAATATGATTGAAGATTGAAGATTTACTGGTCTAATTGGATGTCTCGAATCAAATAAGCTGCAGTCGGCAAATTTGTTGCAGTCTAATTATATGGGTATGCTGGTTGAGTAGGAATGATATATACTTGCTCCAAAAGGAAACATATAACTTCCCTTAGAAATATGGGGGCTGGTATGTAGGATATGGCCATACTTTGTTTGTTATTTTTGCAATTCTTGGGTTGTTACTTTGAGATTGAGGTCACAGGGGTCTTTGATGTAACAGAAGTGCTGGGTTTGATGTGTAATTTTAATGCAGAGATAGGCCGGAGTGGTACAGGTATGGTAACTGCGCAGGTTTTTTTTTTTCAGATTTCTGAGCATTTAAATGTAATGCAAAAATTGGTATCTGTTGTCATAAATAGACGTGGTGGATGTTAATACAATACAATAGACAATAGTTAACAAAAAATATATATATTTACACCTGGAAAAGTTTCTGAGTGCACAAACCGGGAACACGAAGAAGCGCAAGAGAAGTTGCACCCCGTCAAATCTCCGACCCAAGAACCCGCTACAACCCGACCCGGAGTCCAGTTGCGGCTCTGCCTTCAAAGAAACAAGAGAGATAAATAAGACAGAGAAGTAAAGTAGTAAACGAAGCCGAAAAGGAAACGATGCTGATTTTGAGCGCAACGCAATAAAAGGTTAATACTCAAAAAGGAAAAATGATCTAAGCACAAATCTTGTATCAGATATTCAGATGGCTCTATGGGCATTGTCTCTTCAAAAACTGATAGAAGAAAACAAAAATGTACGAAAGAAAGAGGTGCTCTTACCGTGCTCACCTCGGGCCAGGATCCGATGGCAGAGAGATGCTGAGAGGATCGTCACGACCAAGGAAGACGAAGAAAGGTTGATCAGGATCGAGCTTCGAGTCGTGAAAATGAGATGGTCGGCATCTTGTGCTGAAAGAGTGCCAGTGCTAGAGGTAGCTGATGGAAAAGAGGGACGGCTAGAACTAGAAGGGATCAAAACTAAGACGCTGGGATGGTGAATCGTTGGATAAAGAACATGATTAGATTAAAGGTTAAATAACATTGGTGTCTGGTGAATGGCAACTGGCGACTGGCGAGACTCGAGAGAGATAGAAAGAGGAGGAAAATAGAAAAGACAAGTGAGAAAAAAAAGAATGAATATAAATGGAGTTGAAACTTAGACTGTAATAATGCGAAATAAGGACAAATTCACTTGCCTCGAATGGACAAATTCCCAGTGGCAGGGCGCCAGGGCCTCAGTCTCTCTTGCGACAAGACAAAAGAGAAGCAAGCAATGCAAAAGAAGTGATTACAAAAGGATCGAATATAGACGAGGTTCACTGAACCTGTCAAAAGTAATCGACCCAGACGAAGCATTGGTTCACTGGACCACTTCCAAGTAAATACAGAGGGAAATAGGGGGCATACCTGCTTGCACAATTTGCCAAGAACGAAAGGGTGCTGATCAGTTGCCACATCAGGCAGTCAAGCCGCACGAGTCAAAAGTGTTGCCGATAGCGATACGAAATGATCACAGTAACACTCTCACAGAGGATGAATTGAAACTTGAAAGACAGCTGTCCCAGCATCCTTAGCACGTAAAATTATTTCGTTTTGACAGTTTATATTTATTTTATCCAATTACATTACGCTACATATTACATAATATAAAAAAAAAGTCGGTTATCAACAATTTATATCATGAAGCATTCGAATATATATATAAGAAGGATAAATAATTTAATAGCATTAGTTGGCTAATAAGTTGACGGGTGTGGTTAAATTAGATGCATATGATATTGTCTATGCGACGCTTCTGATGATGATATTAGGAATGTGACAAATCAGGTATAATTTTATTTTTATTTTTTTTAGTGGAATTGTTTTCAGTCATCATCTCCGTTATTCTCTTTTATTTTTAGAAAACGCGTTTTTTATTTTCGAAAGTTCAGAGACGAGAGGGGATGAGCGTTCAGGAAAGGGAGAGCGAATCAAAAGGAGAGTGAATCAAAGAAGAGAGCGAAAACTGAGGGAGAGTGAATCAGAGAGGAGACGAAGGCTGAGGGAGAACTTAGTATATTAAACAGAACAGTTATGTTCTAGTTAATACATATAAAGGTTATAGTTAATACAATAAAAGTTCTAGTTAACTAGAACGGTTAAATATATTAACTAGAATAGTTGCTATACTAAATAGAAATATTATATATATTAACTACAACCTTTATATACGGAATTGCTTAGGACCATCCCAAAGATTCTATCATCTCCATCATTCCCGATTTCTAGAAAGAGAAAACGCGTGAACTAACCCCTCCCCCTCCCGCGTACATTGTCCCCCCTCCTCCCGCGTGAACTAACCCCTCCCCTTCCCACGTACGCTGTCCCCCCACCCTCCCTCTTTTCCTCCTACACACTCCATAACTATTGAAGTTAATATAGTTAAATGTTGAAGGTAATATCGTAACTGTTGAAGTTAATATATATAACTGTTATAGTTATATATATTAACTTCAACAGTTACGATATTACTTTCAACATTTATGTATATTAACTTCAACAGTTATGATATTACTTTCAATATTTATATATATTAACTTCAACAGTTACGATATTAACTTCAACAATTTTATATATTAAATTTCAACAATTATGATATTAACTTCAATGATTTTATATATTAATTTCAACAATTATGCTCGGAAGGGGAGGGGAAATGGCGTACGCGGGAGGGAGGAAACAGAGCGACATGAGGGAGGGGGGACAATGTACGCGAGAAGGGGGAATACGCGGGATAAGGATTTCCAGAAATAGAAAACGTGTTTAATAACTGATGGGGATGATAAATATCGGGGATGATCCTTATCACCCCCGCTTTATATATTATATATTAACTAGAATATTTATATATATAACTAGAATCTTTACTGTATTAACTAGAACTTTTTACTATATTAACCAGAACCTTTATTGTATTAACTAGAACCTTTATACATATTAACTAGATTGTTTACTATATTAGCTAGATTCTTTTATATATAATTAACTTAGAATTGTTATGTATATCAAAATAGAGGAGAGGGAGGGATGAGAGCTGGATAGCAGTGAATCAGAGAAGGAGGGAGGGGAAGTTAGCGAAACAAAAAGAAAGGGAGGGGATGACTCCAGGGGATGATGGATGAATTTTCGAAAATAAAATTAAGTTAATTACGCGTTTTCTAAAAATGAAAAACGCGTTTTGATGATGATGGAGATGATAGAAATCAAGGATGATCCTTATCAGCCCGTTTTTTTTAGAGTAAAGGCTTCAATTATTATTATTTGAAAAAGGTTAAATCTAACTGGCATAAATGATAGTATTGGAAAATGTATCCTAGCTAGCGACTGAAAGGGGAAAAAAATAAAATAACAAACTTAGGAAACAATCTTTACGCATAGTAGGCAAAAAGGTTTACAGATGCGATAAAACCCGACTCGAAACAACTTGCTGTCCTACTGTCGAACAAAATAAATTTTGTAAGGTCCAATTAATAAATCCGTTTTGTAGGAAATGCAACACAATCGACAGTTAATACATTTTAAAAAAAATCTACAAATGGTTGAGCCCCAGAAGTACCTGAGCTTGTAAATTTATTCTCGCATACTGAGCATTCATATTGTAAAAAATATTTAGTGCAGATTTTTATTCGGGTGCATGCAATTCTTGATCAGTTGCAACTCATATGAACTTTTTGAGTAACGATTTCAATTGTGATCATCTCGAAAGCCACAAATTTGAATTTTCGTTACCCCTTTTTTTCCATGAAGGCTTCTGGTTATACAAGACAGAACAGGTAATTGGTCATGTTATGTTATTTATTAAAACTATTTGCAACGATGGTATTCATAATAGTATTTATTACATGATATTTCTCATTATGGCTTTCGAGATTTGCACCTATTGATTATTTACCATTACAACTAGAAGTTTCGAATTATTTTCCTTTCTGCCTGTCTACGGACTACATATTTACCATAACTGACATATCAGGAGAGATGCACAAACCTTGCCACATATTTTCTCTGCTTTTGTTATTATAGAAAACAAATATTGATTTAAAATCTTTTAAGCTTTTAAAAACAAGCTCAAAGTTTTAAAACTATTGAAAATATTGCATTACATAGGACGAAGAGTTAGACTAATAATAAAAATTTTTACTAATTGGAATCTATATTATATATTAAAATCATGTGATCGCTTTATTAAAAAATACTTTTTCTTTTTTTAAATATATTAAAAATATTTATTTTTTTGTTTAAATATATTAAAAATAGTCGTATCCATCATTATTTAATTTAAGAATTAAATATATTTTGAAATCTAAGGTAGTTCACGTCTAATCTATAGAAAAAAAAAATTATCCCCACCTACAACATGCGATTTGAAACCTCCAATTTTCGCTCATCGTCGGTTTGAATTTATGCCAGAAGTTTACCCTTCTTATGAATCATATAATTACCCTTCTCAAAAAAAAAAGAAAAAATTATAGAAAATACGGTCACAACTTTTAATTACCGTTCTATAATTCTTATAATTAGAAATTACTTTTGGTAAAAAAAAATTTGCCATAAAATTTATGCTAAGTTTTTTATGGTGACTTTCTTTGACAGAAATTACTAGTTTTGAAGTTATGAATTTTCGTCTAGAAATGTTGGTAAATTTTTTAGGAAAGAAATTTTGATAAGTTTGACGAAATAAATTGGATTATTCTCAATCTAAATAAACACAACGCAGGATGTTGTGACTGTCATGTCTAGTTTGAATTAATTATTGATATGTATGCGTTACCTTGTTCTTTTTGTTCTAACTAATGATACTATTTTTTTTGCCAAAGATATATCTATATAGAGTATGGTCAAGAAGGTAGAAAAATGAGGGTTGCAGATGTAGCGGCTTTGACCTGGAAGCGAATGAAGAGAAAAATTATTGGATAGTGTAAATAGAGAAGCTAAGAGGGAGAAGAAGAGATTTAGAAAGAATAGGACGTTCCGACAAAAAATTATTCTTTTGTAAGCTGTATGTCCAATATCATGGAAATTGAAGTTATGTGACAACAAAAGAGTGGATTAAACAAAGCGATGAAAAACTTAAGCATACATTTATTATTTTAGCTAGAAGAAATTCAACATCACAATTGACCAAAAATCAAGTCAATCAGAATTAGTTATGAATTATACATGGACAATATAGTTTGTAGGTACACCATCGATGATCAATCATATGGAATCAAATGGAATTCCGGAATCTTGACTCGACCATTTATACGAAGAATGGAGCAATAAAATATGTAGGAACAAAGAAATTATTATATATTAACTAATCACATATATTTTTGGAGGGGATGTCATATGTTTGATAAAGAAATCACTAATCACAGACACCGCATCACTGCACCAGGAATCCAGGAATGTTCATTGTTTAAGTCGAACTTACTCAGTTGCCAGGATATCGGTTCGGGTTACCAGGCCCAAACTCTACTTTAATTAAAGGCCTATTCAAAGTCAGCGCAGCTCTACAGTCTTCCATGACATATCCAATTAATCACGCAGAAATGAGTCTGAAGGTTATCAAAACGAACCTTAATCCAGTTAAGACACTGCAGCTACCCCACTTCCCATGAACTATAAACTGGAAATCAGAAGAAAATATGTATATAGGGGATTGCTAAAATGCTATGCATAGCACGGATGTCCTTCGTGCTACGGATTCGTTCTTGAATTTCATGCTTCAAACAACCGATCCAAACCGTTCATTATCTTCTTCATATTGAAATCTCATTAGAAATCAAATTTTACATTTTTCTAAATTTTTTTACTATTTTTCTCAGATTTTTTAAAATACTTAATCTAATAAATTATGGACCCTTCAATAACAGTTTTTTCAAAAATCTGAGAAAAATAGTAAATAAATTCAAAAAATATAAAATTTGGTTTCTAATAAGATTTCAATATGTAGAAAATAATGAACGGTTTGGATCGGTTGTTTGAAGTATGAAATGCAAGAACGAATCTGTAGCACAAAGGGCATCCGTGCTATGCATAGCATTTTAGCAATCCTCTATGTATATATAAATGATAGATAATGAATAGTACTTTAACATTTGTCAGATTCTTGTTTGGCTTAAAAATAAATATGATCTTCTCACAATCCTCAAATGCAAATTTATATCTACATCAAGCTTTAATCGTTGCCTTTCATAAATTGACAAAAGAGCGAAACTAAGAAAACTTCCAATAGTAAGAACCAGAATGGGTAGACAGTTCCATTTAGTTAAAACATGCATAGTAAGTGCTAACAAATACTTAGTTTTATGTTTTTACCATAATTATAGAAAATTACACGATACAAAAAGGCACAAAGATGTAAAAAAAGAAGGGCATATTGTAATCATGCGAGATGACATCATCAAGCTAGCTTATACAAGAGACACTTGGCAAGGCTAGGAATCAGGGACCTGATGTAGGTTGTAACAATCAGGCTTATGCTGTTATTATTGCATGAAGTATCCACTCCAGTAGATGTTACACCATAGGCTTGCCCAACCACCTTATGAGCTAAAGCAAAATATGCAAGAGCAGTTAAACTCCTTCAGTTCAAAAGTCCTATTAGAGTGTACCATTGGTATAAACCGGTACCACATGGCATATATTACATATATATGCTATAAGAAGTTCTCAATTTTAGGGCCATAGCCCTAGCAATCACCCATGTCTAATGTATTTCCTCATATCAGGTTATTTCTTTGGACCAAAGTACCCTTCCCAAATAAAAGGTGTTGAAATAAAAAATGCCTAAACTTTCTCTAGACGAAACAGCCTAAAGTACGGATGGAAAATTTACAGTATCTTTCTAAAATGTCTAAAATGGTAAAGTAAGAAATAATTTTCTTTGTTCTGTATTGATCAAGTTAAACCACAGATCCGGCAGTTGAAGTGCAGGGTTGGGTACTTAGAGGGGTTGCTGTCATATTATGAATAGCAGATTCTAAATAGTGAGATGGCATCAAACTGGTGCCAGTCACAAGGACCACATGCTGCTCTCAAATGACCAATAGTTAATAGCCAAATCAAACATATACCTGATTGAGATAGCATATACCTGATTCAATATCTCCATGAGGATAGGCTGGACATCTCTCTCAACACCATCTTGAGCATCAAACCGAGCTGTTGCAATGGTATCAACCTTATCAATAAATGTAATCGCTGGTGCATTCTCCCCTGCCAGCCGAAAGACATCTCTGATCCTTCTAGGCCCTAAAATATAGAAAAGGACAAATCAAAACTTCAAATGAAGACATTCATCAAACCAACAAAATACTTAATTTCTCATTCAACAAGTTCGTGTACAACCATAAAAAAACACCACTCTAATGTATACCAAAGTGTAAAACATGTGAATCTACAGGATTCCACAAACATTGTATGGACAAGAGCTTTAATGCCTTGATTCCACAAAAGGACAAGATTCCACCTTTTTAACAGAAAATTAAGAGCAACCAGAAAATTGAGTGTACCACTTTTAAAATAACAAATGTTAGTTCTACCAAGTACATGAATACAAAACGTAAGAATGCAAGATTAGTATCATCAGCTCCATAAGAACAAAAATAACAAGAATTTGATTTCAGAATTCAACCAAACTCACAGCATAGGTCACATTGGGCTTCTCATATGATCCAAGAAGAGAAATTCTCAAGTCATCCTCAGGCGGTAACGCATAGGCACTTATTTAAATGTCGATGAAGCACCACAGTTTCTGAGGAAGAAAAGAGTAAAATTAGCAAAACTTCCAAAAGCAAGAACCGGAATGGGCAGATGGAGTTGGGTACTTCCAAGGGTTACTGCCATATTATGAAATCTGTCTAATTTTTGCATAGAGAATTGTCAAATCTGTCTAATTTTCAAATCAGAGTAGGTAAACCAGGCACTCCAGTAGTACAAAATTGTCAAATCTGTCTAATTTTTGTATACATGTTGCATTTGGTATGCTCAAAGGACAAATTGGTAGAGACCATAGTAGGACCATACTCAACAGAAAATTAAAAGCTACCAGCTAAGAGGATCAAGCACATGCCATATTGCATTTTTTAAACTTAAAACAAAAATAAAGTTAGTACTCAACATATCTAGAGACAAATCAGAAAGTTTGACCTATAAACATGTCATAAACCCTTACCTTTAGGAAAACAAAACCTACTGGTTCTAGCTGCACTGTAAATAGGTTGAGATAGCAGATACCTGATTCAAGGTCTCCATGAGGATACCTGAAACTCTTTGTCAGTGCTCAAACCGAGCTGTTGAAATGGTATAAACCTTATCAATAAATATAATCGCTGGTTCATTCTCCTTTGCCAGCCGAAAGACATCTATGACCATCTTAGGCCCCTGAAATATAGAAAATGACAAATCAAAACTTCAAATCAAAACATATATCAAACCCAAAGATCAAAGCAGGTGAACTCTACAAGATTCCACAAACATTTTTGAAAGAGGCAATAGCTTCAGTGCAAAGGTCGCCATATTTCAATATGAAATTAAGAGCAACCAGAAAATTGAATTTACCACTTATATAAAGTAAGAAATGTTAGTCCTACCAAGTACATGAATACAAAAAGTAAGAATGCAATTAGAACTGTGCTTTGCATGTAAATATTCTCTATGTTACAAAGTCAGCGCATGAAACATATATATAAAAAGAAAGAGATCAAAGATATACCTCTCAAGTATTCTGATTTCTGAAGAAATTCTAAGCCAACAACGCTAATAAAGGCAGCAGTGGTGTAGTGAGCCACAGCCTTACTAAGCATTGTCTTTCCTGTGCCAGGGGCCCGTGTAAAGCACCCCATCTCTTGGGGGCCTGGTGGTGGGGTTCAACCTATCTGCCTGTACAGCTCATGATGAGTCAGAGGCAACTCAACAGCTTCACTTATCTCCTATTTTGGTATATAACATCCTCTTACATCCTGATAAAATTAATAAGGGAACAAAAGCAAATTTGTTAAGGAACAAGAGAGCTAGCTGATAACCTTTATCCTACCTACCAACTATTGTACGAAAAACTAATGAGAACATTACCAATGCCAAAGTTTCAGTGAGTGGAATGAAATAATAATTGTTGGTACCAGCATGGACCATGCATCCTTTGGTTGATTTCATGTTTGTAGAGCATCAACAGACACAAAGTTTAAACAACAATTCAATATGGCTCCACAAATTGGATTATCTTCAGTTAATTTTGTACAGGTATTTTGGACATTCCAACGAATGCTCCATAGCTATATATAACTAAAAAATAAATATCGAAACCTTTCTTCCCTCAGTATTAATATGAAATTGAAAAATTATAGTACCATCAACTCAGAAGGACAAAAATATAAAGAATTGGAATCCAGAATCAACGGAACTCACAGCATTGGGCTTTCTTATGATCCGAGAAGAGAAATGCTGGAGGGTTTCAACAGTTCTCTGTGGATGGTGTTAAGGATCCGAACATAGTAATTGGACCTAGAAGTGGATCCGACAATTCCATTGTTCTTGTGGACGAAGGAGTAAGGACGATCTCCAAGAATTGGCATATGACAAGTGGGACCGACTGGATCCGCTTGACCTTCTGCGCACGAAAGGAGCGATCTTTTGAGCTCTAATGGCTGAGAAATGAGAAGTGGGAGGGGAACCCGGTTTGCGCTGGCGCCGGCGTTGGATTAGCGTCGATTGGCATGGCTGAGGCCGCCATTAGAGCTGTAGAGTGGGGAAGGGGAAACTGGAAAGAGGAGATTTATTTACTACTGGGTTTGGTTAATCCTAATGAATCGGTTTATCCGATTTGAGTTCGAGCTGGCTCGCGAGGGCCGAATTTTTTGCTCAGTACACCGCCCGATTACACCGCCCGATTATCAAGGGCCAAGATCGAAACCCTAGCTCCCCCTATTTAAAGACTAGCAACCCTTATCCATTCGTCTTCCACTCTTCCTGCCTCCGCGCGTAGGTTATTGCTCTTCTACCACCTCATCCTCCCACTTCCAGTTTAATTAATGAAAGAGTTCTTCCGAGTTCCCGATTTTCGATATCTTAAGTGCTCAGTAGCTTTTAACCTTTTGGTTATCGCTCAAGCACACTTTCCGGACCATTAATTGATTCTCTCCATCGCACACTCAGTAGGTGTAGCTTTCTGCTACTGCTCGACTGCTCAAGTGTATCTATGAATTAGCAATTATGCTCAGAAGCTTAGCCTTGTGCTAGTGCTCAAGCATACCAGTATTATTAGTAGACCATTCCAAATCGCACACTCAGTAGCTGTAGCTTTCTGAAAGCTACAGCTCAAGGGAACCAGATCCTCTGGTCGGCAGACCACCTGGTCGTTTTCGATCTGGACCGTCTGATTTAATCTTAATGGCTATAGATGTCCCGTGCTAGTACCACGATTGATAGGCCCGAAAAAATGTTAACCGTTGAGATTAAATCAGACGGTCCAGATCGAAAACGACCAGGTGGTCGTTTGTAAAAAACGACCAGAGGATCCGACTCCACAGCTCAAGTGTGTCTATGTTTAGCAATGCTCAGAAGCCTAGTTATGCTAGCGCTCAAGCATACCACTATACACTCAGTAGCATTAGTTTATACTAGCGCTCAAGTGTATCCCCCAGTCAACATGCTTAGTTAATGGCTTAATGCCGATTGCCGAAGCATGTTTGAAGGAGGATATACTTGATAGTAAAAAATGAAAAAAAAAATAAAAAATAAGTTACTACAGGACACATTGCTAAAATGTATAAAAAAATAATAAAGGAAAATTAAAAACACATGAAAGATCAGCACCATTAACGTAAAAATATCTGTAAAATTGAAACTGGAGTGTCGCGTCAGCAAATTACTACTAGACACCAAAAAAAGTAAAACGCAACGGACTCAGATGTGCTAAGATAAATTAATTATTGATTTACATTATTGTATTTAATTATGGACTCAACATGCACAAAACATAAAGTGTCAATATGTGTAGGAATTTTGTGAATTAGATACACTTTCAATTCATAAAAATGTCAACACATTTATCCCTAATCCTAAATGAAATATTGGTACAAATATTATTTTATTTTTGTAATAAATTAAATTTTATTTCTGTTATTTTTAGTCACCATAACCACACCGTGAGGACAAGAACGACACGTAATTGATGGGGCTTTTTGCAAGCATCATCTCAAATTTGGGATTCGTCCTTGCTGCTTTCGTCAACATATTTGACATGTAAAGATTTCTTTTTTTATGTCGTATGTAAATTTGTTATATAAATGCTAAATATTAAAAAGCATTATAATTCTTATATATATTTTTAGGGTCGTGGTCCTGTATAATCCAATGGAAGATAGACTGCAAGATTGGTTCACTATAGTGAGCATGATCTTTGGCGTAGCATCCAGTTTGTGGCTTCCAGACTCAGAACTAAAGAAAAAATGGGACATAGCCAAAGCTTTTATTGGAGGAATTCTGACTCTTATGGTTCCTTATGCGGCAATTTTAACACATAATTTGTCAGCTCATAAAAATTATTGGGTACGTAAACAGTACTTTTAATTTTCAAATATCTTTATTCTAATAAAATTAGCTACTACGTACATTTGTTGCTAATTAATTGCTATGTCAACTTTGATTTTGAATATTTACTTAAATTTGTAATGCAGCTAATGTTACTTGCCATTCCGGTGCAACTATTATACTTAGTGCGCTACTACGAGAACATCAAGAGAGTTGTACTTATTTACCCATCCACTCCTAAAATTCTCAACCTGATCTCGGTTCTTGTTCCATTTTATGGATTCAGTCTCCTCAATAATTGGGAGGTTACTCTGCTTGATGCCATTAGTAACTTTATGGCTGCAATCTACACATTTTGTTGGATAGCAGATTCCAAGGGAAATACTACGGAACTGGTAGATAAGCCTTCAATTAACTATACATAGTGCATCATTTAGTTAATTAATTTTGTTGTCATTCATATAACTAATAACTTAATATTTGTTTGTTTCTAATTGCAGGCTATGATTTACGTGGCCGGTTTTGTTAGAGTTTTTAATGCAATTCTGATATTATACCGCTGCCTTGGTGCTCATCTTATAAGGAATTACATGCGGGAATTTGCAAAATTTCTCCTCCTTTGCGCCAAGGTTGGGTGGAATTTCGTGTGGAAGATAATTTGTGCAATTGGAAAGGGTTTATACATAGCCACTAAAATTATGTGGAAGATCATATGCGCAATCTGGAGGGCCCCATATGCAGTTGCAAACTTCATCGGCAAGACCGTCGAGGGAATAAGAAACACTCTACATGAAATAAATTGCAGAGGTCTTCCGATTTGGGGACTTTATTAGAGAATTGTCTTAAATATTAGATTTTAATTAGGGAGTTGAAATTTTGCAATTTTTTTTTTGTAATATTTGTTTTTAAGAGTTATATTCTAGCATTTCTGTTTTAGGGAGTCATTGTTTCACTTGTTTATTGGAATGCTACAATTTGTTACATTTTGAATGTTAATGTCTTTCATTATATCTATGTTATTCAGCTTCTTTTATCTATTTTCTCATGCATCTGAGCTTAGCAATGTAATCAAATCTTTTATATCTTTATATCTCTGTATCCATCTTTCAATTTCATTGCACTTTTAATCATACGAATTTTATTTTAACCAATGCAATTGTCAATATTGAAAGATTAACAAAATATAATTATCAAGTGAGATTAAATTGTATAAATTTTATATAATGTCCTACCAGAATTGATGGAAATGGTAAAATTATTCTCAGTACTGCATTATTTACAAATTATATGCGTAATTACCAAGTTTAATACAATATATTTATATAAATAACATATGAATCATATTCTAGTCAGTTTAAATAGTTCAAATGAAGGTTACTGTGACGAAACACAATAGAATGAATCAAGAAATGATTGAAATGGTCAAATAATGCTCAAAATTGCATCATTTGCACTTTTATATGCGTAATTACCATGCATAATATAATATTTTTGAATAAATAACATAGGGATCATAATCTAGACAATTTAAAGAGTTTAACTGTAGATTATTGTGATTAAATGTCTTAGAATGAATCTAGAAAAGATTGAAATGGTTAAATGATGCTTAGAATTGCATTATTTCGACTTTATATGCGTAATTACCATGTATAATACAATCTTTTTGAATAAATAATATATGAATCATATCCAACACAATATACAGGGTTTAAATGTAGATGAAATTACTTAGAATGGATCCAGAAACGATTGAAATGGTTAAATGATGCTCAGAATTGAATTATTTCCACTTTATACGCATAATTACCATGTATAATCCAATTTTTTTGAATAAATAACATAAGAATCATATTCTAGACAATATATAGAGTTTACATGTAGATTATTGTGATCAAATGACTTAGAATGAATCCAGAAACGATGGAAATGGTAAAATTATTCTCAGAATTGTATTATTTGCAAATGATATTTGTTATTACCTTGTTTAATACCATATTTTTGAATAAATAACATAAGAATCATATTCTAGACAGTTTAAAGAGTTTAAATGAAGATTATTGCGATGAAATGCAATAAAATAAATCCAGAAATGATCGAAATGGTCAAATAATGCTCAGAATTGCATGACTTGCACTTTCTATGCGTAATAACCATATTCAATACAATATTTTTGAATAAATGACATATGAAGTATATTCTAGACAGTTTAAAGAGTTTAAATTAAGGTTATTGTGACGAAATGTAATAGAATGAATCTAGAAATGATTGAAATGGTCAAATAATGCTCAGCATTGCATCATTTGCATTTTATATGCGTAATTACCATGTATAATACAATAATTTTGAATAAATAATATATGAATCATATTCTAGACAGTTTAAATGTAGATTATTGTGATTAAATGCTCAGAACTGCATTATTTGCACTTTATATGAGTAATTACCACGTATAATCAAATCTTTTATAATAAATTACAAATGAATGATATTCTAGACATTATATAAAAAGTTTAAATGTAGATTATTGTAACGAATGACTTAGAATGAATTCGGAAACGATTGAAATAGACAAATGATGCTCAAAACTGCATTACTTGTAATTTATATGTGTAATTAACATGTATAATCGAATCTTCTTGTAATAAATTACAAATGAAACATATTATAGACAATATAAAGAGTTTCAATTTAGATTACTGTGATTAAATGACTTAGAATGAATCCAGAAATGATTGAAATGGTAAAATGATGCTCAAAATTGCATTATTTGCAATTTATAAGCATAATTATCATGTATAATACAGTATTTTTGAATAAATAACATATGAATCATATTTTAGACAGTTTTAAGAGTTGAAATGTAGATTATTGTGATGAAATGACTTAGAATGAATCCAGAAACGATTGAAATGATCAAATAATGATCAGAATTGCATTACTTTATATGCGTAATTATCATGTATAATCCACTGTTTTTGAATAAATAGCATATGCATATTCTGTACAGTATAAAAAGTTCAAATGTATTATTGTGATGAAATGACTTAGAATGAATCCAAAAACGAGTGAAATGGTTAAATGATGCTAAGAATTGCATTATTTGCAAATTATATGTGTTATTACAATGTTTAATACCATATTTTGAATAAATAATATATGAATCATATTTTGACTGTTTTAAGAGTTTAAATGTAGATTATTGCGATGAAATGTCTTAGATTATGCAATTCATATGCATAATTACCACGTGTAATACATTCCTTTTGAATAAATAACATACAAATCATATTATTTGACAGTATAAAGCGTTTAAATGTTGATTATTGTGATGAAATGCCTTAGAATGAATCCTGAAACTATTGAAATGTTTAAATGATGCTCAGAATTGCATTATTTGCAATTTATACAGGTAATTACCATGTATAATCCAATTTTTTTGAATAAATAACATATGAATCATATTCTAGATAGTATGAAGAGTTTAAAATGTAGATTATTGTGATGAAATGACTTAGAATGAATCCAGAAACAATGCAAATGGTAAAATTATTCTCAGAATTGCATTATTTACAAATTATATGTGTTATTACCATTTTTAATACAATATTATTGAATAAATAACATATTAATCATATTCTAGACATTTTAAAGAGTTTAAATGAAGATTTTTGCAAAGAAATGCAATAGAATGAATCCAGAAACGATTGAAATGGTTAAATAATGATCTGAATTGCATCACTTGCACTTTATATGCGCAATTACCATATATCATACAATATTTTAAATAAATTACATATGCATCATATTCTAGACAGTTTATTGAGTTTAAATGTAGATTATTGTAATAAATGACTTAGTGAATACAAAAACGATTGAAATGGACAAATAATGCTCAAAACTGCATTTTTTCCAATTTATTTGTGTAATTAACATGTATAATCGAATCTTATTCTAATAAATTACAAATGAATCATATTCTAGACAGTATAAGAGTTTCAATTTCGATTATTGTGATGCAATGACTTAGAATGAATCCAGAAACAATTGAAATGGTAAAATGATGCTAACAATTGCATTATTTGCATTTTATATGCGTAATTATCATGTATAATACAATACTTTTGAATAAATAGCTTATGAATCTTATTCTATACAGTTTAAAGAGTTTAAATTTAGATTAGTGTGATGTAATGACTTAGAATGAATCTAAAAATGATAGTAATGGTAAAATGATGCTCAGGATTGCATTACTAGCATTTTCGATGCGTAATTACCACGTCTAATGCATACTTTTTGAGCAAATAACATATGAATCATATTTTTTTACTGTACAAATATTTAAAATGTTGATTATTGTGATGAAATGACTTAAAATTAAATCCAGAAACGATTGAAATGATCAAATGATTCTTAGAATTGCATTACTTGCAATTTATATACGTAATTACCATGTATAATCTAATCTTTTGGAATAAATAACACATAAATCACATTCAAGATAGTATAAAGAGTTTAAATATAGATTATTGTGATGAAATGACTTAGAATGAATCCAGAAACGATTCAAATGATAGAATGATGCTTTGAATTGCGTTACTTGCACTTTATGTGCGTAATTACCATTTATAATACAATTTTTTTCAATAAATAACATACGAATCATATTCTATGCAGTATAAAGAGTTTAAATTTAGATTATTGTGATAAAATAACTTAGAATGAATCCAGAAACGAATGAAATGGTAAAACGATGCTTAGAACTGCATTATTTGCACTTTATAAGGGTAATTACGACATATAATCAAAATAATTGTAATAAATTACAAATGAATCATATTTTAGACAGTACAAAGAGTTTAAATGTAGATTATTGTGGTGTATGACTTAGAATGAATCAAGAAATGATTGAAAAGGTCAAATGGTGCTCAGAACTGCATTATTTGCACTTTATATGGGTAATTACCTCGTATATCAAATCTTTTCTAATAAATTACAAATGAATCATATTCTTGACAGTATAAAGAGTTTGAATGTAGATTATAGTGATGAAATGACTTAGAATGAATCCAAAAACATTTGAAATGCTCAAATGATTTTCTGAATTGCATTACTTGCGTTTTATATGCGTAATTACCATGTATAATACAATATTTTGGAATAACTAACATATTAATAATATTCTAGACAGTATGACGAGTCTTACTTTAGATTATTTTGATAAAATGACTTAGAATGAACACGGAAATGATTAAAATGGTCAAATGATGCTCAGAATTGATCTATTTGCACTTTATATGCTTAATTACCATGTATAATACAATCTTTTTGAATAAATAACATATGAATCATATTATATAAAATATAAAGAGTTTAAATGTATATTATTGTGAAAAAATACATAGAATGAATCCAGAAACAATTGAAAGTGGTCAAAAGATGCACAGAATTGCATTATTTGCACTTTATATACGTAATTACCATGTATAATACATTTTTTTTTGAATAAATAACATATTAATCAAATTCTATATAGTATAAATAGTTTAAATGTAGATTATTGTGATGAAATGACTTAGAATGAATCAAAAAACGATTGAAATGCTCAAATGATGCTCATAGTTGCATTATTTGCATTATATGCTTAAATACCATGTAAAATCCAATATTTTTGAATAAATAACATACAAATCATATTCTATATAGTTTAAAGAGTTTAAATTAAGATTATTGTGATTAAATGACTTAGAATGAATCCAGAAATGATTGAAATGCTCAAATGATGCTCAAAATTGAATTATTTGTACATTATATGAGTAATTATCATGTATAATACAATCTTTTTGAATAAATAAAATATGAATCATATTATAGACATTATAAAGAGTTTAAATGTAGATTATTGTGTTGTATGACTTAGAATGAATCCAGAAACGATTGAAACAGTCAAATAGTGCTCATAACTGCATTATTGGCACTTTATATTGGTAATTACCTCGTATAATCAAATCTTTATAATAAATTACAAATGAAACATAATCATGACAGTATAAGGAGTTTAAATATAAATTATTGTGATGAAATAACTTAGAATGATTCCAGAAACAATTCAAATGCTCAAATGTTGCTCTGAATTGCATTACTTGCACTTTATATGCTTAGTTAAAATGTATAATACAATCTTTTTGAATAAATAACATATGAATCATATTTTATGCAGTATAAAGAGATTCAATTTAGATTATTGTGATGAAATGACTTAGATATAATCCAGAAACGATGGAAATGGAAAAATTATTCTCTGTATTGCTTTATTTGCAAATTATATGAGTAATAACCACGTTTAATACAATATTTTTGAATAAATGACATATGAATTATATTCTAGACATTTTAAAGAGTTGAAGATTATTGTGACGAAATGCAATAGAATGAATCCATAAATAATGAAATGGTCAAATAATGCTCAGAATTGCATCATTAGCACTATATATGCGTAATTACGATGTATAATACAATATTTTTCAATAAATAACATATGAATCATATTCTAAACAGTTTAAAGAGTTTAAATGTAGATTATTGTGATTAAATGCCTTAGAATGAATCCATAAACGATTGAATGGTTAAATGAAGCTAAGAATTTCATTATTTATACTTTATATGCGTAATTACCATGTATAATACAATCTTTTTGAATAAATAATACATTAATCATATTCTACACAGTATAAATAGTTTAAATGTAGATTATTGTAATAAAATTATTTGGAATGTAATCAGAAACGATTGAAATGGTTAAATGATGCTCAGAATTGAATTATTTGCACTTTATACTCGCAATTACCATTTATAATCCAATTTTTTTGAATAAATAACATATGAATCATATTCTAGACAATATAAAATTATTTAGAATGAATCCAGAAACGATAGAAATGGTAAAATTATTCTCAGAATTGTATTATTTGCAAATGATATGTGTTATTACCTTGTTTAATACAATAATTTTGAATAAGTAACATAAGAATCATATTCTAGACAGTTTAAAGAGTTTAAATGAAGATTATTGCGACGAAATCCAATAGAATGAATCCAGAAATGATCGAAATGGTCAAATAATGCTCAGAATTGCATCACTTGCACTTTATATGCGTAATAACCATATTTAATACAATATTTTTGAATAAATGACATATGAATCATATTCTAGACAGTCTAAAGAGTTTAAGTGAAGGAAATGCAATAGAATGAATCTAGAATTGATTGAAATGGTCAAATAATGCTCAGTGTTGCATCATTTGCACTTTAGATGCGTAATTACCATGTGTAATAAAATAATTTTGAATAAATAATATATGAAACATATTATAAACATTTGAAAGAGTTTAAATGTAGATTATTGTGATGATGCCTTAGAATGAATCCATAAACGATTGAAAAGGCCAAATGATGCTCAGAATTGCAGTATTTGCACTTTGTATGTGTAATTACCATATATAATATAATATTTTTGAGTGAATAACGTATTAATCAAATTCTATACAGTATAAAGAGTTTAAATATAGATTATTGTGATTAAATGACTCAGAATGAATTAGAAAACGATTGAAATGCTCAAATGATGCTCAGAATGAATCCTGAAACGATTGAAATGTTAAAAGTATGCTCAGAATTGCATTATTTCTACATTATAAGTGTAATTACCATGTATAATACAATATTTTTGAAAAAATAATATATGAATGTTATTCTGGACAGAAAGAAGAGTTTAAATGTAGATTAATGTGATGAAAGGTCTTAGAAAGAATCCAGAAATGATTGAAATGCTCAAATGATGTTTAGAATTGCATTGCTTACACTTTATATGTGTAATTAACATATATAACCAAATCTTTTGTAATAAATAACAAATGAATCATATTCTAGACTGTGTAAAGAGTTGAAATGTAGATTATTGTATTGAAATGACTTAGAATAATCCCGAAACAATTGAAATGGTCAAATGATGCTCAGATTTTCATTATTTGCATTTTATATGTGTAAATACCATGTATAATCTAATCTTTTGTAATAAATTACAAATGATTCATACGCTAGACCGTGTAAAGACTTGAAACATAGATTATTGTGTTGAAATGACTTAGACTGAATCCATAAACGATTGAAATGGTAAAAGTATGCTCAGATTGCATTATTTACACATTATATGCGTAATTACCATGTATAATCAAATCTTTTGTAATAAATTATAAATGAATAAGATTCTAGACAGTTTAAAGAGTTTAATTGTATATTATTTTGATGAAATGCTATAGAATGAATCCAGAAACGATTGAAAGTGGTCAAAAGATGCTCAGAATTGCATTATTTGCACTTTATATACGTAATTACCATGTATAATACATTTTTTTTTGAATAAATAACATATGAATCAAATTCTATATAGTATAAATAGTTTAAATGTGGATTATTGTGATGAAATGACTTAGAATGAATCAAAAAACGATTGAAATGCTCAAATGATCCTCAGAATTGCATTATTTGCATTTTATATGCGTAATTACCATGTATAATCAAATATTTTTGAATAAATAATATATTAATCATATTCTAGACAGTATGAAGAATTTAAATGTAGATTATTTTGATGAAAAGTCTTAGAATGAATCTAGAAACGATTGAAATGCTCAAATGATGCTCAGAATTACATTATTTGCAAATTATTTGTATAATTACCATGTATAATCAAATATTCTGTAATAAATTTCAAATGAATCATATTCTAGACTGTGTAAAGAGTTGAAATGTAGATTATTGTGTTTAAATGATTTAGAATAAATCTAGAAAAGATTGAAATGGTCAAGTGATGTTTAGAATTGCATTATTTGCACTTTATATGTGTAATTACTATGTGATGATTTTATAAGTTGCATATAAATTACTATGTAATGATTTTATAAGTTGTGTAGATTTCTGTAATTGTTATATCCTATATATTAATTGTAAGAGCTTACTTTCACACAATTTCTATTAGAAGTCTTTTGACAGGTAAACTATATATAGACTGGTATCATCATTCATCAACGTCAAGCACAATCCATGTTATCTCACTGTCGTTGAATACCTACTCCATCAACCAAATTATAAAAGATTCAACATAGCGTGGTCAATGTAGGATGAAATCAATACCGCACCATGTTAGTGAGGGATGACGAGATCAAGAATAGGTGGAGGGATTACTTCAACAAGTTATTCAATGGAGAGGATGACGACTTAGGAATTGTGTTGAACGACTCCTTTGATGACTCCAATAGACGTTTTGTTAGGAGAATTCAAGAGTCCGAGGTGAAAGAAGCCTTAAAACGAATGAAAGTAGGTAAGGCTCTAGGACCTGATAACATACCAATCGAAGTATGGAGGTGCCTCGGAGATGTGGCTGTAGTTTGGTTAACCAAACTATTCAATAGCATTTTCCGATCAAATAGGATGCCAGATGCGTGGAGGAGAAGCACTCTAGTACCAATCTTCAAGAATAAAGGGGATGCTCAAAGCTGTACAAACTATAGAGGGATTAAGCTTATGAGTCATACAATGAAGCTTTGGGAGAGAGTGATAGAACATCGCTTGAGACGGATGACAAACGTTTCGAAAAACCAATTTGGTTTTATGCCTGGGAGGTCAACCATGGAGGCCATCTTCCTAATAAGGCAATTGATGGAGAGATATCGGGAGCGAAAGAAGGATCTACATATGGTTTTCATTGATTTGGAGAAAGCATACGACAAAGTGCCAAGGAAAGTTATGTGGTGGGCACTAGAAAAGAAGAAAGTCCCCACAAAGTATGTTACCCTCATCCAAGACATGTATGATGGTGTCGTTACTTGCATCAGGACATGTGATAGTGTAACTAGTGACTTTCCTATTAAAATAGGACTACATCAGGGATCAGCTTTGAGCCCGTATATTTTTGCCTTAGTGATGGATGAGATCACGAAGGATATACAGGGAGAGATTCCTTGGTGTATGCTCTTTGCGGACGATGTGGTGTTAGTCGATGAGAGTAGGACGGAGGTCGATAGGAAATTGAAATTGTGGAGACGAACTCTAGAGTCCAAAGGGTTTAGGCTTAGTAGAACTAAGACGGAGTATATGGGGTGTGAGTTTAGTGGGATACGACCAGTGGACGGAGATGTCTGTCTAGACGGGCAGGTAGTACCTACGAAAGATACTTTTCGATATTTAGGATCGATGCTGCAGAGCGATGGCGAGATAGATGAAGATGTTAGTCACAGGATAAGAGCGGGGTGGGTGAAATGGCGACAAGCATCAGGCGTCCTATGCGATAAGAAAGTCCCGCAGAAGCTAAAAGGCAAGTTCTACAGGACAGCGATTAGACCTGCGATGTTGTATGGCGCAGAATGTTGGGCTACTAAAAGACGACATGTCCAGAAGATGAGTGTAGCTGAGATGCGTATGTTGAGGTGGATCTGCGGTCACACGAGGAAAGATCGGATTAGAAATGATGACATACGAGATATGGTTGGGGTCGCACCAATAGAGGAGAAGTTGATCCAACATCGTTTGAGATGGTTTGGACATATCCAACGCAGACCTCCAGAGGCACCGGTACGTATCGGAATTCTTAATCATTTCGAGAACACCCGGAGGGGGAGAGGGAGACCAAGATTGACATGGGAAGAAGCGGTGAAAAGAGACCTTAAAGAATGGAACGTCTCCAAGGAGTTGGCGATCGATAGGAGCGCTTGGAAGTTAGCAATTCATGTACCGGAGCCATGACGTAGGAACTTAGGGGTAGGAGCGATACCATAGGTTTGTAAGTCCCTTTATTAGGTCACGGTCGAGGTCTAGGTTTCTACTATTACTATTATTATTAGAGGTATTATTTTTAGTATGGCTAGTCTTACTATTAGTATTTTTATTTTTATTTTTATTTTTATTTTTATTTATTATTATTTTTTTTTTTTGTTCTGGGATGTGTTTTCTTGTTGGGTTTCTTTCTAGCCTACCCCAACTTGTTTGGGACAAAAGGCTTAGTTGTTGTTGTTGTTGTTGTGTTGTCATTTTTAGGTCGGTAGCTTTTCCTTATTAAATTATTTTAGCTCCAATCATTTTTAGATTATTGTGAGAAAAATACATAGAATGAATCTAAATACGATTGAAATGTTTAAATGATATCAATTGCATTATTTGCAGTTTATATGCATGATTACCATGTATAATACAATCTTTTTGAATAAATAATATGTGAATCATATCCTATACAGTATAAAGAGTTTCAATGTAGATTATTGTGATGACATGACTTATAATGAATCCACAAACGATTGAAATGCTCAAATGATGCTCAGAATTGAATTATTTCCACTTTATATTTGTAATTACCATGTAAAATCCAATATTTTTTAATAAATAACATACGAATCATATCCTATACAGTTTAAAGAGTTTAAATTAAGATTATTGTGATTAAATGACTTAGAATGAATCCAGAAACGATTGAAATGCTCAAATGATGCTCAGAATTGAATTATTTGTACATTATATGAGTAATTATCATGTATAATACAATCTTTTTGAATATATAACATATGAATCATATTATAGACATTATAAACAGTTTAAATGTAGATTATTGTGTTGTATTACTTAGAATGAATCCAGAAACGATTGAAACGGTCAAATAGTGCTCATAACAGCATTATTCGCACTTTATATTGGTAATTACCTCGTATAATCAAATCTTTTTTAACAAATTAAAAATGAATCACAATCATGAAAGTATAAAGAGTTTAAATGTAGATTATTGTGATGAAATAACTTAGAATGATTCCAGAAACAATTCAAATGCTCAAATGTTGCTCTGAATTGCTCTGAATTGCATTACTTGCACTTTATATGCGTAGTTAAAATGTATAATACAATCTTTTTGAGTAAATAACATATGAATCATATTTTATGCAGTATAAAGAGATTCAATTTAGATTATTGTGATGAACTGACTTAGATATAATCCAGAAACGATGGAAATGGAAAAATTATTCTCTGTATTGCTTTATTTGCAAATTACATGAGTAATAACCACGATACAATATTTTTGAATAATTGACATATGAATCATATTCTAGACAGTTTAAAGAGTTTAAATGAAGATTATTGTGACGAAATGCAATAGAATGAATCCAGAAATAATGAAATGGTCAAATAATGCTCAGAATTGCATCATTAGCACTTTATATGCGTAATTACCATGTATAATACAATATTTTTGAATAAATAACATATGAATCATATTATAAGCAGTTTAAAGAGTTTAAATATAGATTATTGTTATTAAATTCCTTAGAATGGATCCAGAGACGATTGAAATGGTTAAATGATTCTGAGAATTGCATTATTTGAACTTTATATGCGTAATTACCATGTATAATACAATCTTTTTGAATACATAATATATGAATCATATTCTACACAGTATAAATAGTTTAAATGTAGATTATTGTGATGAAATTGCTTAGACTGATACCAGAAACAATTTAAATGGTTAAATGATGCTCAGAATAGAATTATTTGCACTTTATACGCATAATTACCATGTATTGATTCAATTTTTTTGAATAAATAACATATGAATTATATTCTAGATAGTATAAAGAATTTAAATGTAGATTATTGTGATGAAATGACTTAGAATGAATCCAGAAACGATGGAAATGGTAAAATTATTCTCAGAATTGCATTATTTGCAAATTATATGTGTTATTACCATGTTTAATACCATATTTTTGAATAACTGACATATGAATTGTATTCTATATAGTTTAAAGAGTTTAAATGAAGATAATTGAGACGAAATGTAATAAAATGAATCTAGAAATGATCGAATACGTCAAATAATTCTCAGAATTGCATCACTTGCACTTTATATGCGCAATTACCATGTATAACACAATGTTTTTAAATAAATAACATATGAATATTATTCTGGACAGTATGAAGAATTTGAATGTAGATTATTGTGATTAAATAATTTAAAATAAATCCAGAAACGATTGAAATGGTCAAATGATGCTCAGAATAACATTATTCGTACTTTATATGCTGAATTACCACGTATAACACAATATTTTTGAATAAATAATATATAAATTTTATTCTATACAGTATAAAATGTTTAAATGTAGATTATTGTGAAGAAATGACATAGAATGAATCTAGAAACGATTGAAATGCTCAAATGATGCTAAGAATTGCTTAGAATGAATCCAGAAATGGTTGAAATGGTCATATGAATCATATTCAAAAGAGTATAATGTGTTTAAATGAAGATTATTGTGATGAAATAATTAGAATGAATCCAGAAACGATTGAAGAGGTCGAATGATGCTCAGAACTGCATTATTTGCACTTTATATAGGTAATTACCTCATATAATCAAATCTTTTATAATAAATTACAATGAATGATATTCTAGACAGTATAAAAAGTTTTAGTGTAGATTATTGTAATGAATGACTTAGAATGAATCCAGAAAAGATTGAAATGGACAAATGATGCTCAAAACTTCATTATTTGTTATTTATATGTGTAATTAACATGTCTAATCGAATCTTTTTGTAATAAATTACAAATGAATCATATTCTAGATAATATAAAGAGTTTCAATTTAGATTATTGTGATTAAATGACTTAGAATGAATCCGGAAATGATTGAAATGGTAAAATGATGCTCAGATTTACATTATTTGCAATTTATAAGCATAATTATCATGTATAATACAATATTTTTGAATAAATAACATATGAATCATATTTTATACAGTTTTATGAGTTTAAATGTAGATTATTGTGATGAAATGTCTTAGAATGAGTCCAGAAACGATTGAAATGGTCAAATGATGCTCAAAATTGCATTATTTTATAATTTATATGCGTAATTTCTACGTGTAATACATTCCTTTTGAATAAATAACATACGGATCATGTTATTTGACAGTTTAAAGAGTTTAAATGTAGATTATTGTGATGAAATGGCTTAGAATGAATCCAGAAACGATTCAAATGACCAAATGATGTTCTGAATTGCATTACTTGCACTTTATATGCGTAATTATCATGTATAATCAAATATTTTTGAATAAATGACATATGAATCCTGTAAAGTATAAAAATTTCAAATGTAGATTTTTGTGATGTCACTTAGAATGAATTCAGAAAAGATTCAAATAGTAAAATATGATGCTAAGAATTGCATTATTTGAACTTTATATGCGTAATTACCATGTATAATACAATATTTTTGGATAACAACATATGAATCACAATCAAGACAGTATAAAGAGTTTAAATGCAGATTATTTCGATGAAATAACGTAGAATGAATCCAGAAACGATTCAAATGCTCAAATGTTGCTTTGAATTGCATTACTTGCACTGTATATGCGTAATTAAAATGTACAATACAATCTTTTTTAATAAATAACATATGAATCATATTTATGCAGTATAAAGAGTTTCAATTTAGATTATTCTGATGAAATGACTTAGATATAATCCAGAAACGATGGAAATGGCAAAAATATTCTCTGTATTGCTTTATTTGCAAATTATATGCGTAAAAACCATATTTAATACAAATATTTTTGAGTAAATGACATATGAATCATATTCTAGACAGTTTAAAGAGTTTAAATGAAGATTATTGTGATGAAATGCAATAGAATGAATCCAGAAATGATTGAAATGGGCAAATAATGCTCAGTGTTGCATCATTTGCACTTTATATTCGTAACTACCATGTATAATACAATATTTTTAAATAAATAATATATGAATCATATTCTAGACTGTTTAAAGAGTTTAAAAGTAGATTATTGTGATTAAATGTCTTAGAATAAATCCATAAATGATTGAAATGGTTAAATGAAGCTAAGAATTGCATTATTTGCACTTTATATGCGTAATTACCATGTATAATACAATCTTTTTGAATAAATAATATATGAATCATATCCTACACAGTATAAATAGTTTAAATGTAGATTATTGTGATGAAATTATTTGGAATGTAACCAGAAACGATTGTAATGGTTAAATGATGCTCAGAATTGAATTATTTGCACTTTATACGCGTAATTACCATTTATAATCTAATTTTTTTGAATAAATAACATATGAATCATATTCTAGACAATATATAGAGTTTACATGTAGATTATTGTGATCAAATGACTTAGAATGAATCCATAAACGACAGAAATGGTAAAATTATTCTCAGAATTGTATTATTTGCAAATGATATATGTTATTACATTGTTTAATACCATATTTTTGAATAAATAACATAAGAATCATATTCTAGACAGTTTAAAGAGTTTAAATGAAGATTATTGCGACGAAATTCAATAGAATGAATCCAGAAATGATCGAAATAGTCAAATAATGCTCAGAATTGCATCACTTGCACTTTATATGCGTAATAACCATATTTAATACAATATTTTTGAATAAATGGCATATGAATCATATTCTAGACAGTTTAAAGAGTTTAAATGAAGGTTATTGTGACGAAATGCAATAGAATGAATCTAGAATTGATTGAAATGGTCAAATAATGCTCAGCGTTGCATCATTTGCACTTTAGATGCGTAATTACCATGTGTAATACAATAATTTTGAATATATAATATATGAATCATATTATAGACATTTTAAAGAGTTTAAATGTAGATTATTGTGATGATGCCTTAGAATGAATCCATAATCGATTGGAAAGGCCAAATGATGCTCAGAATTGCAGTATTTGCACTTTGTATGTATAATTACCATATATAATATAATATTTTTTAGTAAATAACATATTAATCAAATTCTATACAGGTATAAAGTATTTAAATATAGATTATTGTGATTAAATGACTCAGAATGAATCAGAAAACGATTGAAATGCTCAAATGATGCTCAGAATGAATCCTGAAATGATTGAAATGGTAAAAGTATGCTCAGAATTGCATTATTTCTACATTATATGTGTAATTACCATGTATAATACAATATTTTTGAATAAATAATATATGAATGTTATTCTGGACAGAAAGAAGAGTTTAAATGTAGATTATTGTGATGAAAGGTCTTAGAATGAATCCAGAAACGATTGAAATGCTCAAATGATGTTTAGAATTGCATTGTTTGCACTTTATATGTGTAATTAACATATATAACCAAATCTTTTGTAATAAATAAAAAATGAATCATATTCTAGACTGTGTAAAGAGTTTCAATGTATTATTGTATTGAAATGACTTAGAATGAATCTCGAAACAATTGAAATGGTCAAATGATGGTCAGAAATTCATTATTTGCATATGTGCAAATACCATGTATAATCAAATCTTATGTAATAAAGTACAAATGATTCATATGCTAGACTGTGCAAAGAGTTAAAACATAGATTATTGTGTTGAAATGACTTAGAATGAATCCATAAACGATTGAAATGGTAAAAGTATGCTCAGATTGCATTATTTCCACATTATATGCGTAATTACCATGTATAATACAATATTTCTGAATAAATAACATATGAATCATATTCTAGACACTTTAAAGATTTTAAATTTGATTATTATGATGAATTGCTATAGAATGAATCCAGAAACGGTTGAATATGGTCAAATGATGATCAGAATTGCATTATTTGCACTTTCTATGCGTAATTACCATGTATAATACAATCTTTTTGAATAAATAACATATGAATCAAATTCTATATAGTATAAAGAGTTTAAATGTAGATTATTATAATGAAATGACTTAGAATGAATCAAGAAACGATTGAAATGCTCAAATAATGCTCAAAATTGCATTATTTGCACTCTATATGCGTAATTACCATGTATAATCCAATATTTTTGAATAAATAATATATGAATCATATTCTAGACAGTATGAAGAGTTTAAATGCAGATTATTGTGATGAAAGGACTTAGAATAGATCCAGAAACGATTGAAATGCTCAAATGATACTCAGAATTGCATTATTTGCAATTTATATGCGTAATTAGCATATATAATATAATCTTTTTGAGTAAATAATATATGAATCATATTCTATACAGCGTAAAGGGTTGAAATGTAGATAATTGTGTTGAAATGAATGAATCCAGAAATGATTGAAACAGTCAAATGATGATCAAAATTACATTATGTGCACTTTATATGTGTAATTACCGAAATGCTCAAATAATGCTCAAAATTGCATTATTTGCACTCTATATGCGTAATTACCATGTATAATCCAATATTTTTGAATAAATAATATATGAATCATATTCTAGACAGTATGAAGAGTTTAAATGCAGATTATTGTGATGAAAGGACTTAGAATAGATCCAGAAACGATTGAAATGCTCAAATGATACTCAGAATTGCATTATTTGTAATTTATATGCTTAATTAGCATATATAATATAATCTTTTTGAGTAAATAATATATGAATCATATTCTATACAGCGTAAATGGTTGAAATGTAGATAATTGTGTTATGTAGATAATTGTGTTGAAATGAATGAATCCAGAAATGATTGAAATAATCAAATGATGATCAAGATTACATTATTTGCACTTTATATGTGTAATTACCCAGATACAGCAATTTAACAACGTATCTCGTGTCGGACGCGTGCGACACGTGCCATATCTGAATATTTAATCTTTTTTACTTGCTGGATACGGTCAAGGACACGGTTGGATACGCGTATTACGTTAAAGAACACTAGCTGCCGCGCGCACCACGTGCATTTCGTCCATCTCGTCTGTTCCGCACAGTAACTCAAGGTTTATATACTATCTATATGTAAGATGAAAACTCTTTGTGGGACCACTGAATCCTCATCCGCTCCCGCGCGGGACCGTCCAGCGCAGCCTACGAACCGTCCGATCTGATCTGGACGGTTCGGGCCTATCAATCTAGTTACATGCACGGGGCTCCCTTTGCCATTGCGATTAAATCAGACGGCTGTGATTCCTGCGCTGCACGGTCCCGCGCGGGACTGGATTTCATTTCCTAACTTGTCAACTAAAAACGGACAGAATGCTTGTGCCTTATTGGGCCGGGCTGTGGATGGTAAAACAATTCAAAAACGAGAACTGAAATTGTGGCAGTGTGATGACCTTCACCTTCTCTAAAGCAAATCAAACAATTTTTTATTTAATAACATATATATACATTAACAGTTAATAATATAACATTAATAAAATCATATTAATAAAATATATAATAGGTTGTTTTAATTAAAAATATATTATTTTTATTATTTTATATATACAACCGTATCCGAGTTTTTTGAAAAATGTCATATCCCCGCATCCGTACAGTATCCGATACGATACCCGCACCCGCACCCAAGTAACATAGGTAATTACCATATATGATCAAAATTTTTGTAATAAATTACAATTCAATCATATGCTAGACTATGTAAAAGTATGCTCAGAATTACATTATTTCTAAATTATATGTGTAATTGCCATAAATAATACAATATTTTTGAATAAATAATATATGAATCATATTCTAGACATTATGAAGAGTTTAAATGTAGATTCTTGTGATGAAAGGATTTAGAATGAATTCAAATATGATTGAAATGCTCAAATGATGTTTAGAATTGCATTATTTGCACTTTATATGTGTAATATCCATGTATAACCAAATTTTTTGTAATAAATTACCAATGAATCATATTCTAGACTTTGTAAAGAGTTGAAATGTAGATTATTATGTTGAAATGACTTAGAATGAATCCAAAAACGATTGAAATGGTCAAATGATGCTCAAAATTGCATTATTTGCACTTTATATGTGTAATTACCATGTATAATCAAATCTTTTGTAATAAATTACAAATGAATCAGATTCTAGACAGTTTAAAGAGTGTAAATGTATATTATTGTGATGAAATGCTATAGAATGAATCCAGAAACGATTGAAAGTGGTCAAAAGATGCTCAGAATTGCATTATTTACACTTTATATGCGTAATGACCATGTATAATACATTTTTTTGAATAAATAACATATGAATCAAATTCTATATAGTACAAAGAGTTTAAATGTAGATTATTGTGATGAAATGACTTAGAATGAATAAAAAAACGATTAAAATGCTCAAATGATGCTCAGAATTGCATTATTTGCATTTTATATGCGTAATTACCATGTATAATCCAATATTTTTGAATAAATAATATATTTTTCATATTCTATACAGTATGAAGAATTTAAATGTAGATTATTTTGATGAAAAGTCTAAGAATGAATCTAGAAACGATTGAAATGCTCAAATGATGCTCAGAATTACATTATTTGCAATTTATATGTATAATTACCATGTATAATCAAATATTCTGTAATAAATTTCAAATGAATTATATTCTAGACTGTGTAAAGATTTGAAATGTAGATTATTGTGTTTAAATGATTTAGAATAAATCCAGAAAAGATTGAAATGGTCAAGTGATGCTTAGAATTGCATTATTTGCACTTTATATGTGTAATTACTATGTGATGATTTTATAAGTTGCATATAAATTATTATGTAATGATTTTATAAGTTGTGTAGATTTCTGTAATTGTTATATCTTAATATATTAATTGTAAGAGCTTACTTTCACACAATTTCTATTAGAAGTCTTTTGACAGGTAAACTATACATGGTATCATCATTCATCATCGTCAAGCACAATCCATGTTATCTCACTGTCGTTGAATACTTACTCCATCAACCAAATTATAAAAGATTTAACATAGCGTGGTCAGTGTAGGATGAAATCAATACCGCACTCTGGATTTGCAAATTTTTTTTTCGTGTTGTCATTTTTAGGTCGGTAGCTTTTCCTTATTAAATTATTTTAGCTCCAATCATCAAAAATCAAAAAATATTTCATTTCTAGGGATATTATCTACAGTATCCTTTCAGATTTATTGAGAGATCTATCCAGACCATTGATTTCAGCTGGCCTTCATTTCCGCTTCTCTTTTATTGAGAATTTTATGTTGTTTGTGACTGAAAAATGATTGTCAGTTGTGTAGCTGGTTTAGAGTATGGCTCTGCATGACTCGCGTAATCAACAAACAGAACACAAATAAGGAATAAGTCATGTGTGTGTTTTCTAAGTGGGCCCCACAGCAGCTGCCTATCATTCTATCACTCATGAGCGCTGTTTTTTTTTTTTTTTTGGTCTTTTACTTTGGTATATTTTCATTAGGTCCTTCATCTCATTGAAACTATAATTCGCTCCAAGTATTATTTAGATAAATATTATACTATCATTCATAATATATATCTATATAAAAATGGATTTAATCCATTCAAGTTTCTTTTTGTATTAACAAATACAACATTAACATATTCTTAGATTAATATTATACTATTATGTTTTTTTTGCCTATAACTATGTGAAAATTTGTATACGGTATTGAACCATAATAAAAAAAATGTATTTGAAAATTAATATACTGATAAAAATTAATTGATACTTTTATGAATTTTCATACCTACATTTTTTTTTCAATTTTAGTTTGTTTAGTGATAAATCCATTGTATATGACAGCACATTGAGAGCGCATCGTAGAAAAATAAAAATAAAACAACATATATCTAATTCTATTTTTTTATTTAATTTGTGTCATTTATTATTTAATAATTTATAGTTATAATATAAATAAATTTAAACTTGAAAAAAAATGTTATCATTAAAAATGGCAAACAAATATGGAGCTCTTACGTAAATTATATATTTTTTTTTTTACTTCATGTGACAATACTCAAAGTCAAACCATGCAATGTAATGAATAATTCGACAATAAATGCTCTGAAGATATTTTAGCAAAATCCTATTGGTCCAGTTTTGAAGAATTTAACAAATATGCAAATTAACATAAATAATGGAAACAAGAATATTCAAAATTAATAATTTGTTTGATAAATTGAAAAAATGATTTTTGTTCGTGAATATGGAATAAAAAGATGGTAATCAAAGAACATAAATTATATGAAAATCTCAAACAAAAATTATGATAAATTATATATAGAAAATCTGTGGTAATTTAAGTAATCTCATTTATTAATATATATTTTTATTATTAAAAAAATCAATAATCTTTAGGTTAAATAATGGAATTACGACTACTCACATTTCATCCACTTTTGAAATGCGTTATATCTTGTATCTTGTACTATATAATTTCAGGGGGTTTCTATAGTATCATTTTAGGAATTTTTTTTTTTTGGTCTTTATGTGTAGTCTAATGTGTAACACAGTTAAAAGGAACTACTTTTTTGACCTACAATATCAAAGCTTGCACAAAAACACTACTTTACAATCCTGACATGCCCACTTAATTTTTTCCCGAATTCCATGATTTCATGTTGTCGGTTCTATCTGTCTTATATATTTTCGTTACAAATAATATTTCCTATGTTGAAAATCTTTGAAAATAATTGGAGGAGCCAAAAATATAAAAAAGAGAAAAGACATTTTTCATTTCTTCCAACGTGCTGGATAAGAAGAAGCTTAAGACGACAATTTGTCGCGCAACTATGACTAGTTTAACAAAACGTATATCTAACAAAACGTAAGACGACAATTTGTCGCGCAACTATGACTAGTTTAATTCAATACCATCAAACAAAAATAAGGACAGAACAGATATATATTTCACGCGAATGGTTCAACTCATTATAATTTAAATTGTAATAACAATGTTAACTTCGTTGTCGAAAAAATAATAAAATGGTTCTTAGGTATTGTCTATATTTCTCTATGCATAAACACAAGATTTATAGCACTGCACCTTTATTATTTTCTTAACATTTATTTTTTGAATAATTTATATTGATATCAAATTTCTTTGACGAACTCGGCAATTAACTAATTGGATATCAAAGTAGAAAAATGCTTAAATTATAGATTTTCTCTATTATTTAGATAGGTCATGTAGTACAATTTAAAAACCAGTTATTTGTCCACGAAGCAGTTTCAAAATAAATAATGTTTTAACATTACATTAGTGATACTTGATCAAAGGTCGAACAATTCTCGAGTCCTATCAAAATTTATCTAAGGCTCCGTTTGGATAAGGTGTGGAAAGAAGGGAAAAAATGGGAAGAAGTATTAGGAAGTGTGTAACTTTGTGAAAAATTTGGATTGTTTATAATAAATTTATTCTCTTATTCTCTTATCAATTGTTTCGCTTGCTTGAGCTTCAAATATGTATAATATTTTGTTGGAATTTTTACATGTAATTTGAATCACATTATCTTTATCTTGGAATAACTATGTAGAAATTTGTAAAAGATCTATTTACTGCTGTACAATTGCAGGATTTTATGAAAGAATCACCAAGACAGTAGTTTCAGAGATTTAATTCGAAAACAATTAAATAAGTGAAACAAGGCCGAAAAATCTGTTACCGGCCGCATCGGAGGTGCTTTGGACACTAAAATTTACGCTGCGAACATCCCGATATAATTTAAATGACAAGTTTGTCCTCGAGCAATCTTAATCCCATTTGGAAACGTCATCTTTGTTCACTTTATTAGATTGGATCAACATAACAAATTTATGTATTAAATTGGATCAACATAACAAATTTATGTCCAGTATTAAGTCATTAAGCAGCCGTCCAACTTTGTCCTATGGGCTTAACAAGAAATTTATAAAAAATATATATGCTTAATAATTATTTACTTTATAAATATATAAACTTATATATTTAAATCAACTAGAAAACGTATTACTCAATATGATGGTAGAAAAAAATATTTAGAAATATTTATACTTTAATAAAAATTAAAATAAAACTATCAGCATGAAAAATATAATTTAATAAAGAAAATTCTAAAGTCCAACATGCAGGACAGATGTGGTTTTCTAACATGATCATATTCGTATATCAAATTTCAAATGACCGATCCAAACCATTAGATTGAGTCTATATATTGAGAACTTGTAGGAATCCAAATTTTATATTTTTTTTCGAACCTTTTACTATTTATTTCATATTTAAAAAAAAAACTGCTCCGAGAACTTATATGGAATAATAAGAGTGCAAATGAATTTATTTCATATTTTTCGGAAAGATTTGGCTACATAAGTTTATAAGGAGTATATAAAGATATATAAGATGAAATAATTAACTTATTAAGAGTGGAAATAAATTTTCAAAATTCTCGGCAAGATTTGGCTCTTCAAATGGCCGGTAAGAAATTCTTCTGTTACTGTGTAAATGAATAAATGATAATTCAATTATGGAAAATAATTATGAGAAGGAAAGATTAATACCTACGGTAGATTATTGCTTAATTTATAGGGGGGCATATAAGTCCAAAAAATTTCAGTGGAATGTTCCCGGTGAAAATTTTGGTGTCCAAAGCACCTCCCCGGCCGCATCAAACGTTCATTTCAGGTTGCAACAAAGCAGCAGAATTGGTAAAGTCCAACAAATTCAACTCCCATTATTATTAGGGCTGAAAACAGAACTCGTTTTAACCGTTTTTCGTTTCATTTCGTCCGGACGAAACGGTTAATGAAATAATAAAACGATTTCATTTGGTTGGACGAAACGGTTAACGAAACAATGAAACGGTTTCAGTAAAATCCACTATGATTCTTTAAAATGACTATATGACAGAAACGCGGATTAGGACCAGATTCAGACAAAATCTCGCTTAAATACACACTTAACTAAATTCGTTATGTATTTCCGTACCAGACAAATATAAACCATAACTAGTACATGAGGACCTTACTGACCCACTTTGTTACCAACAGATAAATCTAGCACAAATTATCAAGATGCAGAGAATGCATCCCTAAATATCACGTTACATACATTAACTGGTCTCGATCAGACCATAATTAAACATCATTTTATACACGAGACAGTTAGGAAAATAAGCACTTATCTGCAAAGAAAATGCAGATCAAAGGAAAGCACTCTAATGTAAGTCTGCATAAGCCGCATATTAAATAGTCAACCATAGTATTTAACTCCCGCAAGCAAGGCATTCTTCTCTGTTGTTCAAAGAACAAACCATTTGTGCCATCTTAGCTTCAACTTCTTCATCTGTCTTCTTATCCTGTAATTTCGTCCACCATAAATTAAATCAAACTCAGAAGTAAAACAAATTTGTAAATGCTACCGTAATCTACAGTGCCCCCACAAAGCCTTAAAAGAAGAAAAGATTATATTATTGTTTTTTGCTAGTCCAGGATGAAGAGATGAGAAATTCTCAGTTTAACTAAACGCATAAAGTTGGATGTCATCTGTCAATAGCAAAAATTAAAATAATTGAGATCATACCTTAAGAAGGGTAGTGTCAACAGTGAATTTGATTGCATCTGCAGCAGCGCGGGTTCTGAGATAATACATCCCAGTTTTGAGCCCCTTGCATTACAAAAGCAGAAATACCAAAGTACATAATTTTTTAGATATCAGATGAGTATTACAGTAATAATCCGAATGTAATCTTTAGTCCAAGTTCAGAAAGAGTGCAGGTTACCAAGCTTTTATTAATTGGCTCCTATTATTGCAGATTAAATTTCTAGTAGAACGAGGACGCGAACAGGTTAATTTCAGATCAATTCAAAGTTGCAGGTTGCTAATTGAGGTAGATTTGGGTTAAATTTGACTTTCTGGATGAACTCATGGATGCACACATGAGGCTTAATATTATGCGAGTCAAAAAAAAAAAACGTGATTTTTTTCAAATGCAATCCACACATCAGACTTAAGGAAAGATTACCTTGGACCAAGCATAGAAGTGAAGGGATGTCAATTTTCCAAAATTAGGCTGGTCCATGTGAATGTTGAGGCTTTGACTCTGGTCAATATAGCAACCACGATCAACTGCCATGTCTACTATAGTCTTTTGCTTTATCTCCCATACAGTTCTACCAAAATGAGACATCAAGAATTAACTTCCTTATCTGTCATCTCAAAGTCGATATATTCAAACCAAGCCACAACATTTTGTGCTGATCTGAAGCCCACCAGTTAGGTAACATTTTGACTACAGAAGTTGATGTTTAACATACACATGAACTATCAAGGCTCCAGGATCAGGTCAATAATTATTTTATTTCACTTCATTCTTCTTCTTTTTTTTTGTCATGGCTTCATAATACAGATCAGCACACATCATTATTACTGGGAAGCCAACAAATTGGGCCACATGTTAAGCTTACTTGTAGATAGCTTTCAGATTATCAGGGATTTCACTGATCTTTTGAACTGATCCATCTTCATAGATAATTTGATTTTTGAGGGTTGGTGTCCATAGACCCATCTCAGTCAAGTCATGCAACAGGTGCTTATTCACCACAACAAACTCTCCACTGAAATTTTGACCAAAAAAAAGGGGTCAAACTTTACATGTTATGACCCTACTCATATCATGACAACCAAAACATTCTTAACTTTCTCCTTATATTTAGCCCAACAATTTAGGTCCTTAGTTGAGCTATTCAGGCAAACCTTAGTAAATCGAGCTATAAATGAATAAATTGAACAATTGACACACCTGTCAAATTTTGTTAAACTGAAAGTTGGATTTGCATCAATGTCAATTAAGATAGGTTAAGAGTTTGAAGAAAAAGGTATGTAACCATGTAGGTACAAAACCTGAGAACTCTGCGGCTGTAAATATTAGAAGTGTAAGGCTCAAAACACTCGTTGTTGCCAAGGATCTGACTGGTTGAGGCAGTTGGCATGGGAGCTACCAAAAGAGAATTTCTCAGCCCATTTTTCAAAATCAAATCTCTCAAAGTACCCCAATTCCACCTGTCTGATGGGGTTACATTCCACATATCTGGTTGAAGTATCCCCTGCAAATTTGTGAGAGCATGTTTAGGAGAGGTCTGGTAGGAGTTAAAAAATCAGTTCATTATCTTAGTGAGTCACAGTATCAATTGCCTTTATGGTGCAAAACTAATGGGTTTTCGGCTTTTAACTGTTCTTTATATCCTTGGGGTTATTAATGTGTACTTCATGAATTGGGTGCTGGTTAAGATTTCAACACCTGTTTCCACTATGAAAAAAAAAATAGGTTCTTCAATTAGCAACAACATGGCTTGGTAACAAACTTCCTTGATTATGATTCTGACATCTGCAAGCTAAACAATAGTTCACAATTCTATTGGGTCCTGTATTAGTAAACAAGAAGAAAAGTAATTGGCTTCATAACAAATCACAATAGATGGTTCTTGGAAAATAAAAATTGGGTAGGCATTGCACTTCTAATCTGTATTACAGTATTATTTGAGGAGTTCAATATGAATTCCCTGAAAACTCAAAATAAATGTACAAGGGGATGCAAATGCTTCACAAACCTTGCTCGTAGGACTGCCCTTATAAGTCTCATAAGGACCCTCCTTGGCAGCAATCTCAGCTGATGCTTTCAAAGCATGGTAATAAATAGTTTCAAATATATCTTTATTTAACAGTTGAGCCTACAAAATAATAACAAAACTTGCCATTAACAAGAATAACACCAAATCATAGTTTGCCACCAGAACATTTAATTTTATAGCAGAACAACTGTAATGTGATGACAAGTGCAGTATCAAGTACCAGCTTGACTGCTTGTTCCATTAAAATCTATCTTATCATGTAATTTATTTCAGCATCTTTTAATGGAACGATTTTTTGTTAAATAGAAATAAAAGATTATATCTTTGGTTTTGCATAAATGAGGTTCTATCAATGGAATTTGGGCTTGTTGAAAAGCATAGAAGATTCAATACAGCGTGACTAGGTTCCTAGCAAGCCAGGCCTGAAAGTAGTAGGAAACAGCTGGCATGCTATTCTTGTACTACAGAAAATCAACTTTATTAAGAAAAGATATGTACCTCTGGTGAGTCAAAAGGCATGCCAAGTAAAATGAACGTGTCAGCCAGACCCTGAACCCCAATACCAATTGGCCTGTGTCGCATATTCGACCTTCTAGCATTTTCAACAGGGTAATAATTGACATCTATTATTTTGTTGAGGTTTGCGGTAATGATTGAAGTAACCTACAAAAGCAATTTCAGTGTAACATCTCAAAAATTGCAATTATTTTTTTAAAAAAAAAGCAATTGTGTGAATACACATTGAAAGAAAAAAATGAACCTCTGCCAGCTTGTCAAAGTCGAAGTATCTATTTTGATAACCACTACTGCCGACTAGTTTAGATGGATGAGATTCCAAAGGAACCCCCTGAAATAGGATAATTATTCACATATCATCAATATAATGTTATATAACCTAATGAATGATACGGACTTCGAGATTCAAGAAGGATAAATGCAGCGCCAAAACTGGTATAAAATATACTGGTGGTCGACCTGACCAATTCAGTATAAATATCAATTTCCAAAAAACATCTTTTTCTGCCAAAGTTTAAATAAACCCTCAACCACGTAAGTGAACAAATGAGCCAAGGAGGAGAAGGATAGTAGGTTTCAATTATACCTTGAGGATGTGCAACTAAACTATATATATAATAAAAAAACAAACGGAGAAAACAGAACAAAACTCCCGGCAAATAGAATAAGTTAACCTTACCTTTTCTCTGACAAAACGAGGCAAAGCAATTGATGCTAGGTTACATACTGCTGTCTCAGTAGGGCTGGTGTATTCAATTATTTCAGTGCACAAGTTTGAAGATTTGATGGTTCCCAGATTTTGCTGGTTGCTTTTTCTATTGCAAGTATCCTGTATGTGGCATAAACAGCTGTCAGTATAGTTTATAGGATTATCCAAGGTGAACTCTCTGAGAATTGATAGCAGAAAATGTCACCTAATCTTGAGTTTTTCTTTGTTCTTTAAAATTCACCAGATGGCATGAGATTATTGTATTGAGATAGTTACAACCCTTATCAGTAGAAAGATCTTATTATAAATCTCTTGAGCTATACAGACCAATCAGTTACTTGTCAAATTATACAAGTTCTCTCGAGATGTCTGATTGATATTCATACTTCCTCAAATCCATACTGGAATCCCAACAAATAGACTCAGTATTTAATGAATCTACTGGTACCAACCAGTAGGTTGTAGGTGTCAGTGCCATTATCATTCAATGAAGAGTGGTGGGGGGTTTTCCCACTTGTTTCTAAAAAAAGAAGTGTGCAGTCCCAATTGAAATGATAACAAAATCCAGAATCAGTTAAAAATGATAAAATTTAATATTACCTTGAAGAGCATATATGGTGTTCCAGTCTCAATCTGGGCCTTCAAAATTTCAAACCAGAGACTCTGTGCAGGAACAGATTTCTTTGCTTTGCCCTGAAGTTAATGAAGACTAAATCAGTAAAGTTAAGGAGAGCAATTTGAAACAGTACAGGTCAGTGCATCTCGTAACAAACTGGTATCATATAAAATGGTATCATACTTAAAAATCAACCGAGTTCTTAAATAGTCTTTCACCAAATCTCAACTAATGAACTCCAGAGTAAAAAAAAATGACAATTTGTTATTGGAGCAGGTTAAACCTCAAACAGACCAGCCCAAGGAGGTCAAATTCAAAACAAAAAAATAAAAAAAAAACCCAACCTTTTATGATCTTCAATTCTTCCCAATGGGTAAAACCAACCCAACAACCTGAACTCAGGTATGGTTTAACATTTTCTTGAATGGCACATGGCCCCACTAAAATTTACCAGACTGACACATAATTTTTGTGCTTTTCAATAAAACCCAATATATTGGAAAGAGTTTAACTAGTAGTATTCTCTTTATGGGGGTTGGGGGGGCTGAGAAAATAAATTTGCAAATTGAAACTACAGTATCTGGCAGTACAACTTCCCAAGAGAAGTATGACATTTTCATCAGGCAAACAAATTTGAAGTTGCAAGAAGAAACTGCTAACCTCTCTTTCATATTTAATATAGAGATTTTCAAAATCTTTGCCCCAGCAGTCAGCCAGACCAGGAGCTTCATTGGGGCAAAATAGTGACCATTGGCCATTGCTCTGGACCCTTTCCATGAACAAATCTGGCACCCATAAAGCATAGAACAAGTCTCTCGCCCGATGCTCTTCCTACAATTATTAGGTTTTATCAGGTCACAATTTTAAGTGCAATAGAAACTAGTTGGTTTCCCTTTTAGCTTCGTATCATTAAAATAGGTTTCTGATCAGCTTAAATTGATTATATAAGAACTGATCAATGGTCATCCTGGAGGCTACTGTAACAATAGATATATAGGTGCCACCACAGCAGTTGGGATGCTCCATTTTGCTGACCGAAACTAGCATTCCCTAGGATAAGCTATGCAGGTCTGTTAACTTTTTTATTTTTATTTGTAGAAATATTGATTGATAATGGTAAAATTAATTTAGCTGTGCAAGTGTGGAAAATTTACCTTTCCGTGATTTTTGCGCAGATCAAGAAACTCAAATATATCAGCATGCCACGGCTCAAGGTAAACAGCAAAAGCACCTAAATAATGTCATTTAATAAATATCAATCTAAGACCCCAAAGGTGAAAAGAAATAATTTTCAAGAGATTTAAATTACAAATGGTTGCCCTCCTATTAGGGAGGGATCCAAGTGTAAAGAATTATAACTGTTGATTTACCTAATCTTTTTCAAAATTTTGATGTTTTTAGCAAAGATTACCTTTTCTCTTACCACCGCCTTGATCAACATAGCGGGCGGTGTCATTGAAAACACGAAGCATGGGAACAATGCCATTAGATGTTCCATTAGTGCCACGGATGTAGCTACCCATGGAACGAATGTTGTGAACTGACACGCCAATTCCTCCTGCTGATTTGCTTATGACTGCACATTCCTTCAGAGTGTCATAGATACCCTCGATGCTGTCCTCTTTCATGCATACAAGAAAGCAACTGCTCAACTATAAACAAAAAAAAAAGTATAACAATTAATAAATGTGGTCAGCATCAGTCTTTCAAAGTTTCAGTACAACACAGCATAATGCAAAACTCATGCTAACCATTTGACAGTCACAACCTCTACATTAATATCTTGAAAATGGTTTATTTAAAATACGCACTGTATTGGAGTCCAGACAATACCAGCAACCAACAAGTAAGGTCAGGCAACAAAATGTGTAGTATCAAACAATACCCTATTATAACAGTTGGATCTGGTTTAACTATTTCCATTTTACTTTCCAGTTTCCACCCATGGAATGTTCTGAATCAAAATTAAAGACTATTGAGGCCATATACTGTTATTAAAATAAGCTTTGGGTCACAAAGACTGGAGCAATATTATAAATCAAACAGCATAAAATTTTAATTTGAGAAAGGTACCTGAGGTCTAGGGGTGCCAGAATTGAACAGCGTTGGTGAAGCATGTGTGAACCACCTCTGGGACATGAGATGGTATGTTCCAATAGCTGATTCAATATCATCCTTGTGAATTCCAACAGATACCCTCATGAGCATGTGTTGTGGCCTCTCCACCACCTTACCCCCAACTTTCAAGAGATATGACCTCTCCAGAGTTTTGAAGCCAAAATAGTCATAGTCAAAATCTCTGTCATATATAATCTCACTGTCCAGTCGAGCCGCATTCTGAAAGAGTAAAGTAATGGACTCAATAGTAGTACCAGTCGAGCCGCATTCATGGATTGTCATGAGATACACAAAGGAGTAATGACATGATACACAGAAAATTTTGGATTTCAAAAGGAGTACCATTGTACCAATTTGATCTAAGAAAATGGAATTATAATCAACTTTAAAAGAACTAAGAAAATGAACTTACTTACAGCAAGACTAAACCCATCTTGAGTTTAAAAAGAGTCAATAAACTAATGACCCCACATTACACAAAAGTCTAAGACAACTCTTTTATCTCATCAACTACTGTTTTTATTTACCTTCGTGATTATGTCATAGACATCATCAGCAATTAAAGGAGCCTTTAGTCCAGATCTTTCATCATAATGTGCATACATGATCTTGATCCTGAAAAATATAATCATCTACATTTGTGATTTCAATCGAACCCAAAAAGACCTGGAGAGAGAGTCATAAAAAAATTGGCATGCTTACGTCTCTGAGAACAACTTTTTTGTGTTCTTGTGGAGATTAGAGACAGCGATCCTTGCCGCAAGCTGATGTGAACAATAAATAAAAATCAATTAGTACAAAAGTTAAGTCCTCTTCCAATTGATGCCACATCAATATGCTGGAGAAATCAATATCAGATGTGAATGCCTTCAAAGGTAGATACTTTCATATAAGTGCAAGTTGATTTACACCGATAAATTCACATCTTTATTCCAAATTTAAACTAAAAATTCCAGAAATTTAACCTTACAAGGAACTGCTTATGTTCTTTTCTCCAAGATAACTAAAAATAAAAGGTATAGTTACAGGATGAGGGCTAGAGATCTAGGTTTTACTGGACTCGGAGATTTATCGCTAATTTGTTCAGAGGTAGATCTACCAAAGTAATATGATATCAGCAAGCATGTTTTATAGGTTCAATTTTCACAAAATTTGCTCCATTATTTACACCTTCAAAAAGAGATAAGCTCCAAACCACCTGAGCATAATCAGGGTGACTAGCGGTCATGGCCGCGGCAGTCTCAGCCGCAAGCTCGTCAAGCTGACTAGTGGTGACACCTTTGTACACACCAGCACACACCTTCTGGGCCACAAGAACCGGGTCACAGTGGTCCTGACTGAGCCCATAACTCAGCTTCTTCAGCCGCGCCGTGATCTTGTCGAAGTGCACAGTCTCCTGACGGCCATCTCTCTTCACCACGTACATGCTCATCCGACTGAGGCATTTCATCAAACAGGTGTGTGAGAAACAAAACAAATACATGGTTTCTACCATAACACACTCCATCACAAACACTAGTTTGTTACCAAATCGAAATCGAAAAAGAGAGAAAGAGAGAGAGAGATTGTACCTGGTTTGGATGAGAACTAAGAAGAGGCGCAGACAAAGAGTAGGGTTTCGTTGGAGAGGAGGGAAAGGGGTTTTGCGCGGGATAGGGTTTAGCGCCTAGACCGGATGCTTCGGAGGAGAATTTAAGAAGAGGTGTGAGGGAGTAGGTGGACCGGGTTTATTTTGCTTTTTGGGTAGGGAAAACGGTTTTTAAGGATTTTCTAAATCGCCGCTTTGGAAGCTCGAGTGGATATTCTATCAGTTGAACTTGGAGCGCGGGAAAGTTTGTTCGGCCGCAATAAAATAGGGAAAAGTGTAGGAGACGAGTCACAAGTGGAAGGGTGACTCGATTGGGTCTGTGCACCAGAGACAAGTTAGGTGAGAGATTGAGAACAGGCGGCCTGGGAAATTCTGATTCTCTGCGAATCCAGATCCTGTGTTGCGCCTTGCGCGGCACAACGTGTAGCGCAGCACAGGACCGTCTGATCAGATCTGGATGAATGAGGGAGTCCCGTGTATGTAATCAGATTGTAAGGCCTGAAAAAAATAAATCGTCGAGATCTGATTGGACGGTATGAATCCTGCACTAGACGTTGTACCACGCGACACAAGATCCGAATCCATTCTCTGCAATATATTTTACCCTTTTATGTAATCGGTACACGAAAAATATTTGTATTTTTGGAAACCGGTACAGGCGCATTTTATTTTATTTTTTTCCTTTTATAAGTTCGTTTTATATTAATAGTGGACCAATTGCATGCGTCGATTTATATCAAAACCATCGGATTTTTAATCCTCTGTTATGTAAACGTGACGTTGCCGTTTAAATATAAATTTTAGATAAAATGTTAAGTTGACAATTTTTGTTAAAAATAAATTGTATTATTTTATAGAATTTTTTTTTTTTTTTGAAGAAGATAGAGGTCCTTGTCATCTATTTTTTTTTAATTAAAGGTGCATGGGGGCTATTTATTTTATGGAGAGTTTGTAAATTCTGAAAGTAGAAAAGATGAGAAATGAGATGATAAAAACTGGTAATGGTGTTTGATGATGAACAAGTACGCACGCCGTAAATAACAAAGTAATAGAACCATGTGGTAAGTTTGACTTTGATTATTGAGCAAAAAGTGAACGAAACCTCTGTTTGGATGCGTTGAGAAGAAGGAAGAAGAAGGAAGAAGAGAAGAAAAAAATTATAACCAATTCAAACTCTTCACAAAGTTACACACTTTCCAATACTTCTTCCCACTTCTTCCTTTTTTTCCTTCTTCCCACACCTATCTAAACGGAGCCGAAATGTTGTCTGGCAAAAATAATATTTTCCAACTATATTTTGAACGTAAATTTAAAACTACTAGCAAAATTGGGTGGGTAAATAAAAAAATTATACTTCAACGCAAAAATAAAAATCAATATCTTAATAAAAAAATTAATGGAAATATTTATTTCTTAATAAATGAAATTATTTGAAAAATCACTCATGAGAAAATTTTATATACGTGTGCCCTATTTCCAAAATGAAAAAAATAATTATTATTTTAAGGAAGTTTTCTATATGTGTTAATGTGTTATTATGCTATCTTTCTAAACACAGTGCAAAATCAATCTTGACAAATATCTTTCTATTTTTATGAGTGCACATTTGTACAACCAATCTAGCGACACATTTGTTTTTTCCTATTTGAAGTAAAGAGTTCGTAAACTTATATCTGTGATAATATGTCAAAAGTATTTAGAATAAACTATTATTTACACCGTTCAGCTAATTGTCTTAGCTATTGGATATGTGTTTTTTATAGGTATAGTAGGGATAAATTGTCTTAGAAATTATTTTAACTATTAATGTAATTTGTAATTTAAAAGAAAATCTTTTTTCTTTTTTATAATCACATGAAGCATGGATAACATGAGTAATTTTATTTTATTTATTAAATAAAAATATGTAATCCTTCTTAATTTCAATAAAGACGTCTTTTATTGTTTCACTGATAAATATTATCAACCTTTTTTTCTTTATTAATCCCTTTCATGCGTTACGCCCAGGATTGCAAACTATACATGATACTCTGCTATTCACCCTGGACCGTTTGGATGGTATGAGAATAAAAAAGGAATAAGGATTTTAAGAAAAAAAATATTAGAAGTGTGTAATTTTTAGGAAGAGTTTGGATTCTTAGAAAAAAATTCCGTCTAAAAAGAGGTTATTCCTCTTCTTATTCCTAAGCAATCCAAACGTCCCCGTCAGCAAGTTCCGGCAACTCCGCTCAGATTAATAAAATATTTTAATACTTACAAATTCTCATCGATTGGTCTTTAGAAATTTCGATCTCATATAATTTTCTTTTCGGTCGTTTCTAAAATTGGTTTAATCCAAATGAAGCATCATATGTGCTGCTGAAGTTTACGGCGTAAGTTTAATTTTCATTTTAATTTTAATATTATTGACATAATTGGCTTCATATACTTAATTATTTCTCTGGGTGCGTTTGGATCGTTGGAAGAAAGAAGAAGAAGAAGGAAGAAGAAGAAAAAAAATTATAAACAATCCAAATTCTTCACAAAGTTACACACTTCCCAATACTTCTTCCCACTTCTTTCCTTCTTCCCTTCTTCGCACACCTATCCAAACGCATCCTCTAATTAAACATTTATCCCTCGTTCTTTTCCAATTTCATTTTTTTAGAGAAATTTGGTAACCCGACCTTGTGCATGCAATTTAAGGCCCTGATCAAAATGGTTTTTTCACGAGATTTCAATTCAATTTAATTAATTTCATAGGATTTCGTTGGATCTAATTACATAGGAATTTCAATCAAATGACATCAAATCCGTTCATTTTGATCAAGAATTTTCCAACGAAATGAAATGAAATGAAATCCCATGTTAAAAAAAAATGAAATTTTGAATTAATATATATATTACAAATTAACAACCTTTATAAATATAGCGAAATACAACTTGTCAATAATATAGCAGATCAACTTATCAATAATATAGAAGCACAACTATAATGTGATGGCAAGTGCAGTATCAAGTACCAGCTTGACTGCTAGTTCCATTAACAACCTTTTTTTTTTCCCCTTGTGTTTAATTTCAGCATCTTTAAATGGAACAATTGTATATTAATTATTAAATATAAAAAACAGATTATGTCTTCGCTTTTGCATAATTGAGCTCCTGTCAATTGAACCGTGGCTTGTTGAGAAATTGTGAAGATTCAATACAGCATGACCAGGTTCCTTGCCAGCCAGGCCTGGAACAAGTATGTAATAGCTGACAAAGCCACTTCTTTGTACTACAGAAAATTGAAATTTATTAAGGTGAAAGCTGGTGAGTCATAAGGCATGCAAGTAAGATGAAAGTGTTAGCCAGACCCTCAACCCCAATTCCAATTGGCTTTTGTTGAATATTAGAGCTTCGAGCATTTTCAACAGGGTAATAATTAGCAATATCTATTATTTTGTTTCGGTTTGTGGTAATGATTGAAGTAATTTACAAAAGAAATTTCAGTGCAACATCTAAAAAATTAAAATTATTAAAAAATGTGCAATTATCAGCATTGAAAAAAAAAACTAAACCTCCACCAGCTTGTCAAAGTCGAAGTATCTGCTTCGATAACCAGTGCTGCCAACTAGTTTAGATGGATGAGATTCCAAAGGAACCCCTGAAAAAAAAAGACAATTATTCACATATCATCAATATAGTGTTATATAACCTATTTATAAGAACTAAAACAAGGATAAATGTAGAGCCAAGACTGGTATATAAATATAATAGTTGTCGACCTGATCAATTCAGTATTAATACCAATTTCCAAATAACATCTTTTTCTGCCAAAGTTTAAATAAACTTGAGGATGGATAGTAGGCTTCAATTATACCTTGAGAATGTGCAATTAAACTATATAAAAAGAACAAACCAACAGCAAAAAGAACAGAACTCATACAAAATCCTTATCCTTACTACTTATAAAAGCACTTAGAGAAAGAGTTAAATATTTCATATAAATAGAGTAAACATGTCCAATAAAAGGGTGTAAACAATTCTGATGCACGAACAATTGAGAAAGTAATGAAAAAGCACGAACAAGAGAGAATTTGGTTTTTAAATCACACAAATTCTCAAATTTTTTATAAAGTTTTAATTCTCAAAACATAATTGACTGTCATAAACCACGACGGCTGTCTTAAATAGACATGTACAAAAAACCTAGAAAGATAAATTACATAAAAATTACTAAAACAATCCTAAAATTGCTAAAATTATAAAAAAATTTCCAAAAGTCAATGAAGGAAAGCTTAGATCACAAATCCGAATTGGCGGATCTTCTGTCAAAATTTCATTCCGATCTGACGGTCGAATCAAAAGTTATTCCCATGTTGATGAAGTGTGCGCGGGACCATATTGCATCAAATTCTTATATTAATTATGGATGTTTGTGTTAAGTACCTCCAGTTGGTCTATTGTTGAAGTAGTTTCCTTGTATAAACTCTTCAGGAATTGGTGTAGAAAATAAAAGGCATCATGTCAACGGAATACTGTGTGCATTGTTCTGTTACCAAATTTGAGGAGGGAATGCTGTGTGGAGATGTATTGAAAGCACCTGACGATGGATGTTTGTTCTTTTCTTTTTTTTTTCTGTCGATATTATGTTTGTTCTTTTCCTTCCTGGTGTATTGTTTTTCTTTATGATGTTTAAGCATCTGTTCACTCACTGGCTGGTGTGCTGAGGTCGCATGCTCTACATTTGTCTGTTCTGCTAGAATATTTGGCTTGCATTGTTCTAATATGATTGACCTTTCATATTTATTCTTAGGTTTGCTTTGCTGTCGAAGTACGTGGTAGGCTGTTGGATGGCTGGCCTTAATATTTGGATTGCATTGCTTATCAGGTAGGCAATTGTTTTGTCAGGTAATTTGAGTCAATCATCAGTGGTTCAAGTTACCCATTGTTGCCTGTGTTAGTGTTCCCATATAATTGTGTCTTAACCTTTATTCTTTGTTTCGTTTTGTTATCAAAGTGTTGGGTGCCTAGATGCATGGCTGGTCAGTGGTCACGTTAGTATTGGTGTCTACTGTACTATTATGATACTGTTCATTTGCCGTGTGGGGTATGCCTTATGTGCTAGAGCTGCTGTTGATGGGCTGAGTTGTCATCCGTGACTGTAGGTTCTGTGATACGTGTGCTAGGTGTTCAGGCTACAATTGTATGTGGGGTAGATCGATATCTAGCTGTCTGTATGTCTAAGGTGTATTGATTTTGCCCCTACGCATAACTTTCATCAGTACTTTCCTTACAACCCCTACTTGCATTTGTACTCTACCGTGTTATTGTGTATAACTGTATATATGCATCTATACTTTGTTTCGTTCGTGTATGTCGTTTGTGAAAAAATTATATGATGTTTAGGTGCCGCATGCTCTTCTATTGGGCAGTGATGCCACTATACAACGCCTCCGCCATTTGCAGGCATCTTTTGTGTTGATCTGCCTTGTCCGTCTTTGCCTCCTTCGACAAACACTAATGCTCGGTCTGGCCAATCATTGCACAGTTAACTGTCCTCCGATCTGCCTTATGTTAGTTCTAGAGTGTCGTTTGCTCGACAGGCATTTAGATTGGTGATTCCATGTTGTACACGAGTATTTCCTCTCAAGCACCGGCTGCATCAATTATTGAAAAAAACATGATCTCCTAGCCACAACGATTTCATAGTCATTTGTTTTCAACACCTATGGACGCTGCTTTACCTCTCAGCTGACGGAGAAACTGGGTGGTGCAAAGTGGACGGCGTGAGGTGAAGGAGAAAGGTTCTCGAATTTGCTGTGATATGAAAAACTTTGCTGACTCCAACTTTAATATTTTTTAACATTTTAATAATGCAAAACACTGCTAGCCCCTGAACTGAGATGAAGCTTAAGCCAAACTAACATTGAGTAACATAAACTAAATGTCTAAACCAGCCAAAACATAAAGTTGAAAATCAGAGTTTAGGCTGAGTCGGTGATTGATTCTGTGTCAAATTTGAGCAGTCCAGATGAAAAATTCAGGCTTCAGATCATGGAGGTTACACCACTTAGTTGTGTCAGTAATTACTGGTAGTGCATTGTTTGAGTTAGATTAGTCAGAACCAGAGAACTTTTAAAATTTAGTTCGGTTTCTCAAATTTGACATAACCGGAAGCCAACCTGGCAGGGTCCAGCTGCCACCCCAATTACATCTTAATTGTAGATGCTTGACTGAAGTAATGTTATATTCTTTTGTCTCATCATTGTATGAAAAGACAGGAGAAACAGACTGATATATGTTGATTTCTTCTCCAAAAAGTTTATATTGTTATTTATCTTTCTGACAGTAACAAAAAAGAATCAAGTGAGTACAATCACATAGTTAAAATGATCTGGCAAAAATAGGACTAAGAAGAAAGCTTTGTGCACAGGTACTTCGTTTTTTAAAGATGTATTTTTGTATGTTCCATCGATATCTTGAAGTATAAAATGCTCCTTTAAAACACATAATTTTTTTTTTTTACAGAAAAGGCACATGAATTTCATTTGGAAAGCTGCCAAATTGACATAACTAAAATAACAACTCTACCAGTATTTGGTCAACAATTGACAACAAAATTTAAATGTAATATTTGATCTTTCTGAAAATTGACAACACATGAGTTTCATTTGGAAAGATGCCAAATTGATAAAATTTGATCACGTACTTCTGCGACTACCATTCTTCCTGCTCCAGCTCCTCCAACGATACTTTCTTCTGTGCCTGTGATGATATTCTCCCTTCCATTTGTAGCTTCTTTGAGTGGAGATTCAAGTTTCATTTAGTTTACTGCAGATGGAGGTGCAGCTTAGGAGCTGAAGACACACAACCCCTTTCCAATGGTCTAATTTTTCTCCTATTTCTCTAATTTGTATTTTTCCTTTGCATCTAATGTGATCTATTTAGACATCCAAATTTTTTAGGTTTCTCCATTGTGTTTTACGGTTGATACAAAATTATACCAGTGAGATTCTATACAATCTCTTTTAATCTATTATTGATTACATCAGTCCTTTTTGCTGATAATTGTAAACTAGAAATAGGTCAGCATATTCAAAGGAGGTAAACATTCCCACTTGAAAAGGGTAGAGCGTCTAGATTTATTTAGGAGTTATTTAAATTATCTGATAAAATTGAAAGTATGTGGTCCCAACTTATCTTGCCTTAACGCATTTCTTTCTGTAGGTAATTCCAATTTAGTCAGTAGCACACATCAAAAAGTTTAGCAGCTCTAAAAATGCTTAATCAAGATGAGGCCATCATATAATCCCAGAAGCCACCATTGTCCAGGAGGAAAAGATACAAGTGTATTACGAAAGCATCAGTGTTACATCTTTCTCAGGCATGTCGGTCATTTCGCTGTGATTTTCTCAATCTCAAGGCTTTGGTAAAGGATATAATCAAAATAATGTAGTACTTTATTACCTATTTCTTTCTTTTCTCTGCTTGCCTGAAGAAGTAAATTAATTTTTTTATGCAGCTAAAGTTTGGTCAGATTGCATTAATAGTATTTTGGTTGACCTTTTTCTCACTTATATCTCCCTACTTTTATCTTCTTCTTTCTGTTATATGTGTTCTCAATCGTTCGATTAGGAATGCATCTAAGAATAAATGTTAATTTCACTCAAAATAAATCAAGTGAAAACAAACTTCATATATGCTTCATGTGCATAATAAAAATTAAATATCAGTTTACTGAAGTCACTGAATCGATAATGTCAATATATTGGTTATTTTAGATAATTCTATGTGATACTCTTTTAGAATAGAACTATTTCCTGAATCACAATAGCATTTTTCATACAACTGCCATGTAATACTAGCTGATTTTATAATTAGTTTACTTTTGACCAGTATAAATCAAACTGATCAAGGAAGAACACCTTCTCAAGAATCATACAATCTCAGCAAGGTACATGATAAACATGAAAATGACAAGGTATTTATGTCCGGTTAAGTCTAATTATCTTCCTAACTTATGTCCTTTTCACGTTCATTCTATATCATTATGTCCATTTTGCACGAAAGATAAAGATATTGTCGTTTTATTGTTTTTGTTGCATTTCTGGTTTGATGATGCACCCGCATCCCAGGGTGCATCCTGACGCAGTGCTACAGACTTGGCGATGCACCTGCATTTCAGGGTGCACTACACCCTATGCGCAGATTTTGGAAACAGATCCAGCTCTTCACGTGACAGGTAGCTAAAATCTCTCAAATTTCGCCCTTTATTCTTGCCTGGCTGAAAGAAGGAAAGTCCAACTCTCTCCCTCCTGTGATTGATGGCAAGGAAATTAATTATTGAGGGGAGAAAAAAATGAGAAAACCAGCATAAAAGGAAGCTAAGGGCTGCTCTCGAGAACACTTTTCCACCTCTGAATTCTAGATCCAGATCTGTTTTCTTTTTCTCTCTCTCTTTCTACACGAAATTGGAGTTCAAGCTACCTCTCTTGGTGACAGCAAGAGGCAAAAGGCGCTGGATTTATGTTTAGAAGAAGTTAGAGTCAAAGGGATTATCGATTTTATCTTATTTTTGCTTTCTTTCACGATGTTTGTATCCAAAACAATTGTAGTTTGTTTTTATTTTATTACGAGTAGCTAAACTTCAATTAGGGTTATGATGTAACAACTGAAATGCTTTGATTATTAGATGCTTAGTTTATTCCATATCATGGTTGTTATTAATTTTTCCTATCCTTTGCTAAATTGTGTTGTGCGATTTATTTGATCACTTGCACGCTTGTTTTAAATCTGTTTCGATTTATCATTGAGTAGCTAGACACAAAGGTATAATTAATTTTCTGACTTTCTAGCAATCTGCTTAAACTATTTGTTTATAGTTTGAGTAGATAGATTCCAGAGAAAGTTAAGGTAGATTATTACCAAACGGTCCGCTCAAGTTAATGGATTTCAGGTTTACACAAGTAGACATGCACAAAAGTACTTAAAAATTCACTTATTAACACTTATCTTTAAAGCCATGAGAATAAAATAAATAAGCTTTATTAATCAAAGTATTACATAGTTGTGAAATCATAACCCTAGTCCAAAAACACATAAATACATTCAGTTTTTATTCTAGTCTATTCTGTCAACCTACATCCAGTCTTGAACCAGTTGCTTCTCAGCCTGCATCCCATTTCAACACTTCACCTACATCTCTGGTTGCACTCAGTCTAGTGCGACTGCATCATTTCCCTGCATTGTCATTTGAATTAGTTATTACTTTACTGATTTACCCCTGTAGTTTAAACACAAATCCAACTATTTGCCAGGTCTAGATTACCCAAAGTTGTTAGTCCGGTAATTCTAAACCACCTTCCTGTGGGATCGACTCCTAAGTACTACACGGTAGGATAGTGCGCTTGCATTCTGACTGATTTGGATTAGGATTTTTATTTAGCCTTGTATACCCAAAAAGCACACATCAGTACACATCTAATTTCCTTATGATTTGGTACATTTCAAGGTACATATTTTTATTATTTAGCATGTTTTAATTTCATGTCTTTTGGTCATTTTAGAAGCGCACGATCTCTCTCTCTCTCTCTTATGTGAAAGATGTGCAATTAAAACATGTCATCCATTAGAATCTCTATGTATAAACGGTGAATGAAAATTCTTATTAGAAATGAATTTGTTATAAGTCTAATATAAATTGTTAAACTGGTATAACACAATAATCCAAGGATTTACATCAAAGTATACTCCAAGCATGACGCCATTTATAAGCAAAATTTAAACTATCACTAAAAAATTCCAATCATATATATAGACTATAAAAAGTTAGCCTTTCGCCATGCCACCAAGAATGCCATTTTGTCCCTGGTTAATCAAATATCAAATAATCCAGCAATGCTCGCAGTCACACTTGCTTGTTGTGCAGGAAAGGAAGACAGAGAGCTCTCTAGTTATCACATTATGTGCCACACAATCAATCGCGTATGGTCGGTCAGATCGTGTGTCAGCGTGCTTTGGTATTAGTATGCAGTTTCAGAGTTCATGTCTACTGCAAAAAGAATCCATACCCTTGTGTGTTTTCCTGAATCACAAAAGTGGCACTACCGATATCTTTGACTTGCCCAAACACTAACCCAAGTTTCCCTTCTTATGTGAAGAACCCAAGTTTGTAGATGGCCAGAGTACTACACAGAAAAAGATGACCCCCATAAAGAACAAACCCCGCGAACCCATAATCAGGGCCATCTCCCACTTTACGGGTTAGATATGGAGTATCAGCATTGAGGTTGCTTTCTCGTGCATTGCTTACTGCCTCAACATGACTGGGGAATACTTCGACTGTATCAAACTCCTTTAATTCCCCTGGTTGATTAGGAGTCGCAAGAACACCTCTGTAAGCAAATATGGTTCTTGAAAATCGCCATGCTCCTCGGGTTAAAATCTCTCACTTTATGATTTGGATTGAAAGAAATATCCCATGATTTCATGTCATCTGACAACCTCCAGGCTACAACCACCTCTTCAAGATCAACGTTTCTGTGAGAGAATGTTCCAAGCAAAATTATTTCAATCGAAGAGGATTAGATCATTCAAATTGAAACTTGACAGGGTGTTGACCACCACAAATTGTCCATATGCACACAATATTTTATCGCCGACATCAAATGGTCCATCAATAAACTTTGTTAGGTCGGTAAGAGGGTTGTATTCTTGTATTTTGTTCTCATCAACGTTTTTGTTAGGTCGGTAAGCAGATTATTGTGATGAAAGGACTTAGAATAGATCCAGAAACGATTGAAATGCTCAAATGATACTCAGAATTGCATTATTTGTAATTTATATGCTTAATTAGCATATATAATATAATCTTTTTGAGTAAATAATATATGAATCATATTCTATACAGCGTAAATGGTTGAAATGTAGATAATTGTGTTATGTAGATAATTGTGTTGAAATGAATGAATCCAGAAATGATTGAAATAATCAAATGATGATCAAGATTACATTATTTGCACTTTATATGTGTAATTACCCAGATACAGCAATTTAACAACGTATCTCGTGTCGGACGCGTGCGACACGTGCCATATCTGAATATTTAATCTTTTTTACTTGCTGGATACGGTCAAGGACACGGTTGGATACGCGTATTACGTTAAAGAACACTAGCTGCCGCGCGCACCACGTGCATTTCGTCCATCTCGTCTGTTCCGCACAGTAACTCAAGGTTTATATACTATCTATATGTAAGATGAAAACTCTTTGTGGGACCACTGAATCCTCATCCGCTCCCGCGCGGGACCGTCCAGCGCAGCCTACGAACCGTCCGATCTGATATGGACGGTTCGGGCCTATCAATCTAGTTACATGCACGGGGCTCCCTTTGCCATTGCGATTAAATCAGACGGCTGTGATTCCTGCGCTGCACGGTCCCGCGCGGGACTGGATTTCATTTCCTAACTTGTCAACTAAAAACGGACAGAATGCTTGTGCCTTATTGGGCCGGGCTGTGGATGGTAAAACAATTCAAAAACGAGAACTGAAATTGTGGCAGTGTGATGACCTTCACCTTCTCTAAAGCAAATCAAACAATTTTTTATTTAATAACATATATATACATTAACAGTTAATAATATAACATTAATAAAATCATATTAATAAAATATATAATAGGTTGTTTTAATTAAAAATATATTATTTTTATTATTTTATATATACAACCGTATCCGAGTTTTTTGAAAAATGTCATATCCCCGCATCCGTACAGTATCCGATACGATACCCGCACCCGCACCCAAGTAACATAGGTAATTACCATATATGATCAAAATTTTTGTAATAAATTACAATTCAATCATATGCTAGACTATGTAAAAGTATGCTCAGAATTACATTATTTCTAAATTATATGTGTAATTGCCATAAATAATACAATATTTTTGAATAAATAATATATGAATCATATTCTAGACATTATGAAGAGTTTAAATGTAGATTCTTGTGATGAAAGGATTTAGAATGAATTCAAATATGATTGAAATGCTCAAATGATGTTTAGAATTGCATTATTTGCACTTTATATGTGTAATATCCATGTATAACCAAATTTTTTGTAATAAATTACCAATGAATCATATTCTAGACTTTGTAAAGAGTTGAAATGTAGATTATTATGTTGAAATGACTTAGAATGAATCCAAAAACGATTGAAATGGTCAAATGATGCTCAAAATTGCATTATTTGCACTTTATATGTGTAATTACCATGTATAATCAAATCTTTTGTAATAAATTACAAATGAATCAGATTCTAGACAGTTTAAAGAGTGTAAATGTATATTATTGTGATGAAATGCTATAGAATGAATCCAGAAACGATTGAAAGTGGTCAAAAGATGCTCAGAATTGCATTATTTACACTTTATATGCGTAATGACCATGTATAATACATTTTTTTGAATAAATAACATATGAATCAAATTCTATATAGTACAAAGAGTTTAAATGTAGATTATTGTGATGAAATGACTTAGAATGAATAAAAAAACGATTAAAATGCTCAAATGATGCTCAGAATTGCATTATTTGCATTTTATATGCGTAATTACCATGTATAATCCAATATTTTTGAATAAATAATATATTTTTCATATTCTATACAGTATGAAGAATTTAAATGTAGATTATTTTGATGAAAAGTCTTAGAATGAATCTAGAAACGATTGAAATGCTCAAATGATGCTCAGAATTACATTATTTGCAATTTATATGTATAATTACCATGTATAATCAAATATTCTGTAATAAATTTCAAATGAATTATATTCTAGACTGTGTAAAGATTTGAAATGTAGATTATTGTGTTTAAATGATTTAGAATAAATCCAGAAAAGATTGAAATGGTCAAGTGATGCTTAGAATTGCATTATTTGCACTTTATATGTGTAATTACTATGTGATGATTTTATAAGTTGCATATAAATTATTATGTAATGATTTTATAAGTTGTGTAGATTTCTGTAATTGTTATATCTTAATATATTAATTGTAAGAGCTTACTTTCACACAATTTCTATTAGAAGTCTTTTGACAGGTAAACTATACATGGTATCATCATTCATCATCGTCAAGCACAATCCATGTTATCTCACTGTCGTTGAATACTTACTCCATCAACCAAATTATAAAAGATTTAACATAGCGTGGTCAGTGTAGGATGAAATCAATACCGCACTCTGGATTTGCAAATTTTTTTTTCGTGTTGTCATTTTTAGGTCGGTAGCTTTTCCTTATTAAATTATTTTAGCTCCAATCATCAAAAATCATCAAAAAATATTTCATTTCTAGGGATATTATCTACAGTATCCTTTCAGATTTATTGAGAGATCTATCCAGACCATTGATTTCAGCTGGCCTTCATTTCCGCTTCTCTTTTATTGAGAATTTTATGTTGTTTGTGACTGAAAAATGATTGTCAGTTGTGTAGCTGGTTTAGAGTATGGCTCTGCATGACTCGCGTAATCAACAAACAGAACACAAATAAGGAATAAGTCATGTGTGTGTTTTCTAAGTGGGCCCCACAGCAGCTGCCTATCATTCTATCACTCATGAGCGCTGTTTTTTTTTTTTTTTTGGTCTTTTACTTTGGTATATTTTCATTAGGTCCTTCATCTCATTGAAACTATAATTCGCTCCAAGTATTATTTAGATAAATATTATACTATCATTCATAATATATATCTATATAAAAATGGATTTAATCCATTCAAGTTTCTTTTTGTATTAACAAATACAACATTAACATATTCTTAGATTAATATTATACTATTATGTTTTTTTTGCCTATAACTATGTGAAAATTTGTATACGGTATTGAACCATAATAAAAAAATGTATTTGAAAATTAATATACTGATAAAAATTAATTGATACTTTTATGAATTTTCATACCTACATTTTTTTTTCAATTTTAGTTTGTTTAGTGATAAATCCATTGTATATGACAGCACATTGAGAGCGCATCGTAGAAAAATAAAAATAAAACAACATATATCTAATTCTATTTTTTTATTTAATTTGTGTCATTTATTATTTAATAATTTATAGTTATAATATAAATAAATTTAAACTTGAAAAAAAATGTTATCATTAAAAATGGCAAACAAATATGGAGCTCTTACGTAAATTATATATATATTTTTTTACTTCATGTGACAATACTCAAAGTCAAACCATGCAATGTAATGAATAATTCGACAATAAATGCTCTGAAGATATTTTAGCAAAATCCTATTGGTCCAGTTTTGAAGAATTTAACAAATATGCAAATTAACATAAATAATGGAAACAAGAATATTCAAAATTAATAATTTGTTTGATAAATTGAAAAAATGATTTTTGTTCGTGAATATGGAATAAAAAGATGGTAATCAAAGAACATAAATTATATGAAAATCTCAAACAAAAATTATGATAAATTATATATAGAAAATCTGTGGTAATTTAAGTAATCTCATTTATTAATATATATTTTTATTATTAAAAAAATCAATAATCTTTAGGTTAAATAATGGAATTACGACTACTCACATTTCATCCACTTTTGAAATGCGTTATATCTTGTATCTTGTACTATATAATTTCAGGGGGTTTCTATAGTATCATTTTAGGAATTTTTTTTTTTTGGTCTTTATGTGTAGTCTAATGTGTAACACAGTTAAAAGGAACTACTTTTTTGACCTACAATATCAAAGCTTGCACAAAAACACTACTTTACAATCCTGACATGCCCACTTAATTTTTTCCCGAATTCCATGATTTCATGTTGTCGGTTCTATCTGTCTTATATATTTTCGTTACAAATAATATTTCCTATGTTGAAAATCTTTGAAAATAATTGGAGGAGCCAAAAATATAAAAAAGAGAAAAGACATTTTTCATTTCTTCCAACGTGCTGGATAAGAAGAAGCTTAAGACGACAATTTGTCGCGCAACTATGACTAGTTTAACAAAACGTATATCTAACAAAACGTAAGACGACAATTTGTCGCGCAACTATGACTAGTTTAATTCAATACCATCAAACAAAAATAAGGACAGAACAGATATATATTTCACGCGAATGGTTCAACTCATTATAATTTAAATTGTAATAACAATGTTAACTTCGTTGTCGAAAAAATAATAAAATGGTTCTTAGGTATTGTCTATATTTCTCTATGCATAAACACAAGATTTATAGCACTGCACCTTTATTATTTTCTTAACATTTATTTTTTGAATAATTTATATTGATATCAAATTTCTTTGACGAACTCGGCAATTAACTAATTGGATATCAAAGTAGAAAAATGCTTAAATTATAGATTTTCTCTATTATTTAGATAGGTCATGTAGTACAATTTAAAAACCAGTTATTTGTCCACGAAGCAGTTTCAAAATAAATAATGTTTTAACATTACATTAGTGATACTTGATCAAAGGTCGAACAATTCTCGAGTCCTATCAAAATTTATCTAAGGCTCCGTTTGGATAAGGTGTGGAAAGAAGGGAAAAAATGGGAAGAAGTATTAGGAAGTGTGTAACTTTGTGAAAAATTTGGATTGTTTATAATAAATTTATTCTCTTATTCTCTTATCAATTGTTTCGCTTGCTTGAGCTTCAAATATGTATAATATTTTGTTGGAATTTTTACATGTAATTTGAATCACATTATCTTTATCTTGGAATAACTATGTAGAAATTTGTAAAAGATCTATTTACTGCTGTACAATTGCAGGATTTTATGAAAGAATCACCAAGACAGTAGTTTCAGAGATTTAATTCGAAAACAATTAAATAAGTGAAACAAGGCCGAAAAATCTGTTACCGGCCGCATCGGAGGTGCTTTGGACACTAAAATTTACGCTGCGAACATCCCGATATAATTTAAATGACAAGTTTGTCCTCGAGCAATCTTAATCCCATTTGGAAACGTCATCTTTGTTCACTTTATTAGATTGGATCAACATAACAAATTTATGTATTAAATTGGATCAACATAACAAATTTATGTCCAGTATTAAGTCATTAAGCAGCCGTCCAACTTTGTCCTATGGGCTTAACAAGAAATTTATAAAAAATATATATGCTTAATAATTATTTACTTTATAAATATATAAACTTATATATTTAAATCAACTAGAAAACGTATTACTCAATATGATGGTAGAAAAAAATATTTAGAAATATTTATACTTTAATAAAAATTAAAATAAAACTATCAGCATGAAAAATATAATTTAATAAAGAAAATTCTAAAGTCCAACATGCAGGACAGATGTGGTTTTCTAACATGATCATATTCGTATATCAAATTTCAAATGACCGATCCAAACCATTAGATTGAGTCTATATATTGAGAACTTGTAGGAATCCAAATTTTATATTTTTTTTCGAACCTTTTACTATTTATTTCATATTTAAAAAAAAAACTGCTCCGAGAACTTATATGGAATAATAAGAGTGCAAATGAATTTATTTCATATTTTTCGGAAAGATTTGGCTACATAAGTTTATAAGGAGTATATAAAGATATATAAGATGAAATAATTAACTTATTAAGAGTGGAAATAAATTTTCAAAATTCTCGGCAAGATTTGGCTCTTCAAATGGCCGGTAAGAAATTCTTCTGTTACTGTGTAAATGAATAAATGATAATTCAATTATGGAAAATAATTATGAGAAGGAAAGATTAATACCTACGGTAGATTATTGCTTAATTTATAGGGGGGCATATAAGTCCAAAAAATTTCAGTGGAATGTTCCCGGTGAAAATTTTGGTGTCCAAAGCACCTCCCCGGCCGCATCAAACGTTCATTTCAGGTTGCAACAAAGCAGCAGAATTGGTAAAGTCCAACAAATTCAACTCCCATTATTATTAGGGCTGAAAACAGAACTCGTTTTAACCGTTTTTCGTTTCATTTCGTCCGGACGAAACGGTTAATGAAATAATAAAACGATTTCATTTGGTTGGACGAAACGGTTAACGAAACAATGAAACGGTTTCAGTAAAATCCACTATGATTCTTTAAAATGACTATATGACAGAAACGCGGATTAGGACCAGATTCAGACAAAATCTCGCTTAAATACACACTTAACTAAATTCGTTATGTATTTCCGTACCAGACAAATATAAACCATAACTAGTACATGAGGACCTTACTGACCCACTTTGTTACCAACAGATAAATCTAGCACAAATTATCAAGATGCAGAGAATGCATCCCTAAATATCACGTTACATACATTAACTGGTCTCGATCAGACCATAATTAAACATCATTTTATACACGAGACAGTTAGGAAAATAAGCACTTATCTGCAAAGAAAATGCAGATCAAAGGAAAGCACTCTAATGTAAGTCTGCATAAGCCGCATATTAAATAGTCAACCATAGTATTTAACTCCCGCAAGCAAGGCATTCTTCTCTGTTGTTCAAAGAACAAACCATTTGTGCCATCTTAGCTTCAACTTCTTCATCTGTCTTCTTATCCTGTAATTTCGTCCACCATAAATTAAATCAAACTCAGAAGTAAAACAAATTTGTAAATGCTACCGTAATCTACAGTGCCCCCACAAAGCCTTAAAAGAAGAAAAGATTATATTATTGTTTTTTGCTAGTCCAGGATGAAGAGATGAGAAATTCTCAGTTTAACTAAACGCATAAAGTTGGATGTCATCTGTCAATAGCAAAAATTAAAATAATTGAGATCATACCTTAAGAAGGGTAGTGTCAACAGTGAATTTGATTGCATCTGCAGCAGCGCGGGTTCTGAGATAATACATCCCAGTTTTGAGCCCCTTGCATTACAAAAGCAGAAATACCAAAGTACATAATTTTTTAGATATCAGATGAGTATTACAGTAATAATCCGAATGTAATCTTTAGTCCAAGTTCAGAAAGAGTGCAGGTTACCAAGCTTTTATTAATTGGCTCCTATTATTGCAGATTAAATTTCTAGTAGAACGAGGACGCGAACAGGTTAATTTCAGATCAATTCAAAGTTGCAGGTTGCTAATTGAGGTAGATTTGGGTTAAATTTGACTTTCTGGATGAACTCATGGATGCACACATGAGGCTTAATATTATGCGAGTCAAAAAAAAAAAACGTGATTTTTTTCAAATGCAATCCACACATCAGACTTAAGGAAAGATTACCTTGGACCAAGCATAGAAGTGAAGGGATGTCAATTTTCCAAAATTAGGCTGGTCCATGTGAATGTTGAGGCTTTGACTCTGGTCAATATAGCAACCACGATCAACTGCCATGTCTACTATAGTCTTTTGCTTTATCTCCCATACAGTTCTACCAAAATGAGACATCAAGAATTAACTTCCTTATCTGTCATCTCAAAGTCGATATATTCAAACCAAGCCACAACATTTTGTGCTGATCTGAAGCCCACCAGTTAGGTAACATTTTGACTACAGAAGTTGATGTTTAACATACACATGAACTATCAAGGCTCCAGGATCAGGTCAATAATTATTTTATTTCACTTCATTCTTCTTCTTTTTTTTTGTCATGGCTTCATAATACAGATCAGCACACATCATTATTACTGGGAAGCCAACAAATTGGGCCACATGTTAAGCTTACTTGTAGATAGCTTTCAGATTATCAGGGATTTCACTGATCTTTTGAACTGATCCATCTTCATAGATAATTTGATTTTTGAGGGTTGGTGTCCATAGACCCATCTCAGTCAAGTCATGCAACAGGTGCTTATTCACCACAACAAACTCTCCACTGAAATTTTGACCAAAAAAAAGGGGTCAAACTTTACATGTTATGACCCTACTCATATCATGACAACCAAAACATTCTTAACTTTCTCCTTATATTTAGCCCAACAATTTAGGTCCTTAGTTGAGCTATTCAGGCAAACCTTAGTAAATCGAGCTATAAATGAATAAATTGAACAATTGACACACCTGTCAAATTTTGTTAAACTGAAAGTTGGATTTGCATCAATGTCAATTAAGATAGGTTAAGAGTTTGAAGAAAAAGGTATGTAACCATGTAGGTACAAAACCTGAGAACTCTGCGGCTGTAAATATTAGAAGTGTAAGGCTCAAAACACTCGTTGTTGCCAAGGATCTGACTGGTTGAGGCAGTTGGCATGGGAGCTACCAAAAGAGAATTTCTCAGCCCATTTTTCAAAATCAAATCTCTCAAAGTACCCCAATTCCACCTGTCTGATGGGGTTACATTCCACATATCTGGTTGAAGTATCCCCTGCAAATTTGTGAGAGCATGTTTAGGAGAGGTCTGGTAGGAGTTAAAAAATCAGTTCATTATCTTAGTGAGTCACAGTATCAATTGCCTTTATGGTGCAAAACTAATGGGTTTTCGGCTTTTAACTGTTCTTTATATCCTTGGGGTTATTAATGTGTACTTCATGAATTGGGTGCTGGTTAAGATTTCAACACCTGTTTCCACTATGAAAAAAAAAATAGGTTCTTCAATTAGCAACAACATGGCTTGGTAACAAACTTCCTTGATTATGATTCTGACATCTGCAAGCTAAACAATAGTTCACAATTCTATTGGGTCCTGTATTAGTAAACAAGAAGAAAAGTAATTGGCTTCATAACAAATCACAATAGATGGTTCTTGGAAAATAAAAATTGGGTAGGCATTGCACTTCTAATCTGTATTACAGTATTATTTGAGGAGTTCAATATGAATTCCCTGAAAACTCAAAATAAATGTACAAGGGGATGCAAATGCTTCACAAACCTTGCTCGTAGGACTGCCCTTATAAGTCTCATAAGGACCCTCCTTGGCAGCAATCTCAGCTGATGCTTTCAAAGCATGGTAATAAATAGTTTCAAATATATCTTTATTTAACAGTTGAGCCTACAAAATAATAACAAAACTTGCCATTAACAAGAATAACACCAAATCATAGTTTGCCACCAGAACATTTAATTTTATAGCAGAACAACTGTAATGTGATGACAAGTGCAGTATCAAGTACCAGCTTGACTGCTTGTTCCATTAAAATCTATCTTATCATGTAATTTATTTCAGCATCTTTTAATGGAACGATTTTTTGTTAAATAGAAATAAAAGATTATATCTTTGGTTTTGCATAAATGAGGTTCTATCAATGGAATTTGGGCTTGTTGAAAAGCATAGAAGATTCAATACAGCGTGACTAGGTTCCTAGCAAGCCAGGCCTGAAAGTAGTAGGAAACAGCTGGCATGCTATTCTTGTACTACAGAAAATCAACTTTATTAAGAAAAGATATGTACCTCTGGTGAGTCAAAAGGCATGCCAAGTAAAATGAACGTGTCAGCCAGACCCTGAACCCCAATACCAATTGGCCTGTGTCGCATATTCGACCTTCTAGCATTTTCAACAGGGTAATAATTGACATCTATTATTTTGTTGAGGTTTGCGGTAATGATTGAAGTAACCTACAAAAGCAATTTCAGTGTAACATCTCAAAAATTGCAATTATTTTTTTAAAAAAAAAGCAATTGTGTGAATACACATTGAAAGAAAAAAATGAACCTCTGCCAGCTTGTCAAAGTCGAAGTATCTATTTTGATAACCACTACTGCCGACTAGTTTAGATGGATGAGATTCCAAAGGAACCCCCTGAAATAGGATAATTATTCACATATCATCAATATAATGTTATATAACCTAATGAATGATACGGACTTCGAGATTCAAGAAGGATAAATGCAGCGCCAAAACTGGTATAAAATATACTGGTGGTCGACCTGACCAATTCAGTATAAATATCAATTTCCAAAAAACATCTTTTTCTGCCAAAGTTTAAATAAACCCTCAACCACGTAAGTGAACAAATGAGCCAAGGAGGAGAAGGATAGTAGGTTTCAATTATACCTTGAGGATGTGCAACTAAACTATATATATAATAAAAAAACAAACGGAGAAAACAGAACAAAACTCCCGGCAAATAGAATAAGTTAACCTTACCTTTTCTCTGACAAAACGAGGCAAAGCAATTGATGCTAGGTTACATACTGCTGTCTCAGTAGGGCTGGTGTATTCAATTATTTCAGTGCACAAGTTTGAAGATTTGATGGTTCCCAGATTTTGCTGGTTGCTTTTTCTATTGCAAGTATCCTGTATGTGGCATAAACAGCTGTCAGTATAGTTTATAGGATTATCCAAGGTGAACTCTCTGAGAATTGATAGCAGAAAATGTCACCTAATCTTGAGTTTTTCTTTGTTCTTTAAAATTCACCAGATGGCATGAGATTATTGTATTGAGATAGTTACAACCCTTATCAGTAGAAAGATCTTATTATAAATCTCTTGAGCTATACAGACCAATCAGTTACTTGTCAAATTATACAAGTTCTCTCGAGATGTCTGATTGATATTCATACTTCCTCAAATCCATACTGGAATCCCAACAAATAGACTCAGTATTTAATGAATCTACTGGTACCAACCAGTAGGTTGTAGGTGTCAGTGCCATTATCATTCAATGAAGAGTGGTGGGGGGTTTTCCCACTTGTTTCTAAAAAAAGAAGTGTGCAGTCCCAATTGAAATGATAACAAAATCCAGAATCAGTTAAAAATGATAAAATTTAATATTACCTTGAAGAGCATATATGGTGTTCCAGTCTCAATCTGGGCCTTCAAAATTTCAAACCAGAGACTCTGTGCAGGAACAGATTTCTTTGCTTTGCCCTGAAGTTAATGAAGACTAAATCAGTAAAGTTAAGGAGAGCAATTTGAAACAGTACAGGTCAGTGCATCTCGTAACAAACTGGTATCATATAAAATGGTATCATACTTAAAAATCAACCGAGTTCTTAAATAGTCTTTCACCAAATCTCAACTAATGAACTCCAGAGTAAAAAAAAATGACAATTTGTTATTGGAGCAGGTTAAACCTCAAACAGACCAGCCCAAGGAGGTCAAATTCAAAACAAAAAAATAAAAAAAAAACCCAACCTTTTATGATCTTCAATTCTTCCCAATGGGTAAAACCAACCCAACAACCTGAACTCAGGTATGGTTTAACATTTTCTTGAATGGCACATGGCCCCACTAAAATTTACCAGACTGACACATAATTTTTGTGCTTTTCAATAAAACCCAATATATTGGAAAGAGTTTAACTAGTAGTATTCTCTTTATGGGGGTTGGGGGGGCTGAGAAAATAAATTTGCAAATTGAAACTACAGTATCTGGCAGTACAACTTCCCAAGAGAAGTATGACATTTTCATCAGGCAAACAAATTTGAAGTTGCAAGAAGAAACTGCTAACCTCTCTTTCATATTTAATATAGAGATTTTCAAAATCTTTGCCCCAGCAGTCAGCCAGACCAGGAGCTTCATTGGGGCAAAATAGTGACCATTGGCCATTGCTCTGGACCCTTTCCATGAACAAATCTGGCACCCATAAAGCATAGAACAAGTCTCTCGCCCGATGCTCTTCCTACAATTATTAGGTTTTATCAGGTCACAATTTTAAGTGCAATAGAAACTAGTTGGTTTCCCTTTTAGCTTCGTATCATTAAAATAGGTTTCTGATCAGCTTAAATTGATTATATAAGAACTGATCAATGGTCATCCTGGAGGCTACTGTAACAATAGATATATAGGTGCCACCACAGCAGTTGGGATGCTCCATTTTGCTGACCGAAACTAGCATTCCCTAGGATAAGCTATGCAGGTCTGTTAACTTTTTTATTTTTATTTGTAGAAATATTGATTGATAATGGTAAAATTAATTTAGCTGTGCAAGTGTGGAAAATTTACCTTTCCGTGATTTTTGCGCAGATCAAGAAACTCAAATATATCAGCATGCCACGGCTCAAGGTAAACAGCAAAAGCACCTAAATAATGTCATTTAATAAATATCAATCTAAGACCCCAAAGGTGAAAAGAAATAATTTTCAAGAGATTTAAATTACAAATGGTTGCCCTCCTATTAGGGAGGGATCCAAGTGTAAAGAATTATAACTGTTGATTTACCTAATCTTTTTCAAAATTTTGATGTTTTTAGCAAAGATTACCTTTTCTCTTACCACCGCCTTGATCAACATAGCGGGCGGTGTCATTGAAAACACGAAGCATGGGAACAATGCCATTAGATGTTCCATTAGTGCCACGGATGTAGCTACCCATGGAACGAATGTTGTGAACTGACACGCCAATTCCTCCTGCTGATTTGCTTATGACTGCACATTCCTTCAGAGTGTCATAGATACCCTCGATGCTGTCCTCTTTCATGCATACAAGAAAGCAACTGCTCAACTATAAACAAAAAAAAAAGTATAACAATTAATAAATGTGGTCAGCATCAGTCTTTCAAAGTTTCAGTACAACACAGCATAATGCAAAACTCATGCTAACCATTTGACAGTCACAACCTCTACATTAATATCTTGAAAATGGTTTATTTAAAATACGCACTGTATTGGAGTCCAGACAATACCAGCAACCAACAAGTAAGGTCAGGCAACAAAATGTGTAGTATCAAACAATACCCTATTATAACAGTTGGATCTGGTTTAACTATTTCCATTTTACTTTCCAGTTTCCACCCATGGAATGTTCTGAATCAAAATTAAAGACTATTGAGGCCATATACTGTTATTAAAATAAGCTTTGGGTCACAAAGACTGGAGCAATATTATAAATCAAACAGCATAAAATTTTAATTTGAGAAAGGTACCTGAGGTCTAGGGGTGCCAGAATTGAACAGCGTTGGTGAAGCATGTGTGAACCACCTCTGGGACATGAGATGGTATGTTCCAATAGCTGATTCAATATCATCCTTGTGAATTCCAACAGATACCCTCATGAGCATGTGTTGTGGCCTCTCCACCACCTTACCCCCAACTTTCAAGAGATATGACCTCTCCAGAGTTTTGAAGCCAAAATAGTCATAGTCAAAATCTCTGTCATATATAATCTCACTGTCCAGTCGAGCCGCATTCTGAAAGAGTAAAGTAATGGACTCAATAGTAGTACCAGTCGAGCCGCATTCATGGATTGTCATGAGATACACAAAGGAGTAATGACATGATACACAGAAAATTTTGGATTTCAAAAGGAGTACCATTGTACCAATTTGATCTAAGAAAATGGAATTATAATCAACTTTAAAAGAACTAAGAAAATGAACTTACTTACAGCAAGACTAAACCCATCTTGAGTTTAAAAAGAGTCAATAAACTAATGACCCCACATTACACAAAAGTCTAAGACAACTCTTTTATCTCATCAACTACTGTTTTTATTTACCTTCGTGATTATGTCATAGACATCATCAGCAATTAAAGGAGCCTTTAGTCCAGATCTTTCATCATAATGTGCATACATGATCTTGATCCTGAAAAATATAATCATCTACATTTGTGATTTCAATCGAACCCAAAAAGACCTGGAGAGAGAGTCATAAAAAAATTGGCATGCTTACGTCTCTGAGAACAACTTTTTTGTGTTCTTGTGGAGATTAGAGACAGCGATCCTTGCCGCAAGCTGATGTGAACAATAAATAAAAATCAATTAGTACAAAAGTTAAGTCCTCTTCCAATTGATGCCACATCAATATGCTGGAGAAATCAATATCAGATGTGAATGCCTTCAAAGGTAGATACTTTCATATAAGTGCAAGTTGATTTACACCGATAAATTCACATCTTTATTCCAAATTTAAACTAAAAATTCCAGAAATTTAACCTTACAAGGAACTGCTTATGTTCTTTTCTCCAAGATAACTAAAAATAAAAGGTATAGTTACAGGATGAGGGCTAGAGATCTAGGTTTTACTGGACTCGGAGATTTATCGCTAATTTGTTCAGAGGTAGATCTACCAAAGTAATATGATATCAGCAAGCATGTTTTATAGGTTCAATTTTCACAAAATTTGCTCCATTATTTACACCTTCAAAAAGAGATAAGCTCCAAACCACCTGAGCATAATCAGGGTGACTAGCGGTCATGGCCGCGGCAGTCTCAGCCGCAAGCTCGTCAAGCTGACTAGTGGTGACACCTTTGTACACACCAGCACACACCTTCTGGGCCACAAGAACCGGGTCACAGTGGTCCTGACTGAGCCCATAACTCAGCTTCTTCAGCCGCGCCGTGATCTTGTCGAAGTGCACAGTCTCCTGACGGCCATCTCTCTTCACCACGTACATGCTCATCCGACTGAGGCATTTCATCAAACAGGTGTGTGAGAAACAAAACAAATACATGGTTTCTACCATAACACACTCCATCACAAACACTAGTTTGTTACCAAATCGAAATCGAAAAAGAGAGAAAGAGAGAGAGAGATTGTACCTGGTTTGGATGAGAACTAAGAAGAGGCGCAGACAAAGAGTAGGGTTTCGTTGGAGAGGAGGGAAAGGGGTTTTGCGCGGGATAGGGTTTAGCGCCTAGACCGGATGCTTCGGAGGAGAATTTAAGAAGAGGTGTGAGGGAGTAGGTGGACCGGGTTTATTTTGCTTTTTGGGTAGGGAAAACGGTTTTTAAGGATTTTCTAAATCGCCGCTTTGGAAGCTCGAGTGGATATTCTATCAGTTGAACTTGGAGCGCGGGAAAGTTTGTTCGGCCGCAATAAAATAGGGAAAAGTGTAGGAGACGAGTCACAAGTGGAAGGGTGACTCGATTGGGTCTGTGCACCAGAGACAAGTTAGGTGAGAGATTGAGAACAGGCGGCCTGGGAAATTCTGATTCTCTGCGAATCCAGATCCTGTGTTGCGCCTTGCGCGGCACAACGTGTAGCGCAGCACAGGACCGTCTGATCAGATCTGGATGAATGAGGGAGTCCCGTGTATGTAATCAGATTGTAAGGCCTGAAAAAAATAAATCGTCGAGATCTGATTGGACGGTATGAATCCTGCACTAGACGTTGTACCACGCGACACAAGATCCGAATCCATTCTCTGCAATATATTTTACCCTTTTATGTAATCGGTACACGAAAAATATTTGTATTTTTGGAAACCGGTACAGGCGCATTTTATTTTATTTTTTTCCTTTTATAAGTTCGTTTTATATTAATAGTGGACCAATTGCATGCGTCGATTTATATCAAAACCATCGGATTTTTAATCCTCTGTTATGTAAACGTGACGTTGCCGTTTAAATATAAATTTTAGATAAAATGTTAAGTTGACAATTTTTGTTAAAAATAAATTGTATTATTTTATAGAATTTTTTTTTTTTTTTTTTGAAGAAGATAGAGGTCCTTGTCATCTATTTTTTTTTAATTAAAGGTGCATGGGGGCTATTTATTTTATGGAGAGTTTGTAAATTCTGAAAGTAGAAAAGATGAGAAATGAGATGATAAAAACTGGTAATGGTGTTTGATGATGAACAAGTACGCACGCCGTAAATAACAAAGTAATAGAACCATGTGGTAAGTTTGACTTTGATTATTGAGCAAAAAGTGAACGAAACCTCTGTTTGGATGCGTTGAGAAGAAGGAAGAAGAAGGAAGAAGAGAAGAAAAAAATTATAACCAATTCAAACTCTTCACAAAGGGTGCGTTTGGATGAGAGAAGAAAAAGAGGAAGAAGGAAGATGGGAAGAAAAAAAATTATAAACAATCCAAATTCTTCACAAAGTTACACACTTCCCAATACTTCTTCCCACTTCTTCCCTTCTTCCCTTCTTCCCACACCTATCCAAACGCACCCAAAGTTACACACTTTCCAATACTTCTTCCCACTTCTTCCTTTTTTTCCTTCTTCCCACACCTATCCAAACGGAGCCGAAATGTTGTCTGGCAAAAATAATATTTTCCAACTATATTTTGAACGTAAATTTAAAACTACTAGCAAAATTGGGTGGGTAAATAAAAAAAATTATACTTCAACGCAAAAATAAAAATCAATATCTTAATAAAAAAATTAATGGAAATATTTATTTCTTAATAAATGAAATTATTTGAAAAATCACTCATGAGAAAATTTTATATACGTGTGCCCTATTTCCAAAATGAAAAAAATAATTATTATTTTAAGGAAGTTTTCTATATGTGTTAATGTGTTATTATGCTATCTTTCTAAACACAGTGCAAAATCAATCTTGACAAATATCTTTCTATTTTTATGAGTGCACATTTGTACAACCAATCTAGCGACACATTTGTTTTTTCCTATTTGAAGTAAAGAGTTCGTAAACTTATATCTGTGATAATATGTCAAAAGTATTTAGAATAAACTATTATTTACACCGTTCAGCTAATTGTCTTAGCTATTGGATATGTGTTTTTTATAGGTATAGTAGGGATAAATTGTCTTAGAAATTATTTTAACTATTAATGTAATTTGTAATTTAAAAGAAAATCTTTTTTCTTTTTTATAATCACATGAAGCATGGATAACATGAGTAATGCATGGATAACATAAGGTGGCTTAACCGGACAAGATGCTTAAACTTTCTTTTTTAACTAAGGTGGGATAAATGTTAGCCACCTTATTTTAACTATCAATATTTGTTCTTTTCTTTTTTTTTTCTGTCGATATTATGTTTGTTCTTTTCCTTCCTGGTGTATTGTTTTTCTTTATGATGTTTAAGCATCTGTTCACTCACTGGCTGGTGTGCTGAGGTCGCATGCTCTACATTTGTCTGTTCTGCTAGAATATTTGGCTTGCATTGTTCTAATATGATTGACCTTTCATATTTATTCTTAGGTTTGCTTTGCTGTCGAAGTACGTGGTAGGCTGTTGGATGGCTGGCCTTAATATTTGGATTGCATTGCTTATCAGGTAGGCCATTGTTTTGTCAGGTAATTTGAGTCAACCATCAGTGGTTCAAGTTACCCATTGTTGCCTGTGTTAGTGTTCCCATATAATTGTGTCTTAACCTTTATTCTTTGTTTCGTTTTGTTATCAAAGTGTTGGGTGCCTAGATGGCTGGTCAGTGGTCACGTTAGTATTGGTGTCTACTGTACTATTATGATATTGTTCATTTGCCGTGTGGGCCGGGCCGGTATGCCTTATGTGCTAGAGCTGCTGTTGATGGGCTGAGTTGTCATCCGTGACTGTAGGTTCTGTGATACGTGTGCTAGGTGTTCAGGCTACAATTGTATGTGGGGTAGATCGATATCTAGCTGTCTGTATGTCTAAGGTGTATTGATTTTGCCCCTACGCATAACTTGTATCAGTACTTTCCTTACAACCCCTACTTGCATTTGTACTCTACCGTGTTATTGTGTATAACTGTATATATGCATCTATACTTTGTTTCGTTCGTGTATGTCGTTTGTGAAAAAATTATATGATGTTTAGGTGCCGCATGCTCTTCTATTGGGCAGTGATGCCACTATACAACGCCTCCGTCATTTGCAGGCATCTTTTGTGTTGATCTGCCTTGTCCGTCTTTGCCTCCTTCGACAAATACTAATGCTCGGTCTGGCCAATCATTGCACAGTTAACCGTCCTCCGATCTGCCTTATGTTAGTTCTAGAGTGTCGTTTGCTCGACAGGCATTTAGATTGGTGATTCCATGTTGTACACGAGTATTTCCTCTCAAGCACCGGCTGCATCAATTATTGAAAAAAACATGATCTCCTCGCCACAATGATTTCATAGTCATTTGTTTTCAACACCTATGGACGCTGCTTTACCTCTCAGCTGACGGAGAAACTGGGTGGTGCAAAGTGGACGGAGTGAGGTGAAGGAGAAAGGTTCTCGAATTTGCTGTGATATGAAAAACTTTGCTGACTCCAACGTTAATATTTTTTAACATTTTAATAATGCAAAACACTGCTAGCCCCTGAACTGAGATGAAGCTTAAGCCAAACTAACATTGAGTAGCATAAACTAACATTGAGTAGCATAAACTAACATTGAAAAAAACATAATGTTTAGGCTGAGTCGGTGATTGATTCTGTGTCAAATTTGAGCAGTCCAGATGAAAATTTCAGGCTTCAGATCATGGAGGTTACACCACTTAGTTGTGTCAGTAATTACTGGTAGTGCATTGTTTGAGTTAGATTAGTCAGAACCAGAAAACTTTTAAAATTTAGTTCGGTTTCTCAAATTTGACATAACCGGAAGCCAACCTGGCAGGGTCCAGCTGCCACCCCAATTACATCTTAATTGTAGATGCTTGACTGAAGTAATGTTATATTCTTTTGTCTCATCATTGTATGAAAAGACAGGAGAAACAGACTGATATATGTTGATTTCTTCTCCGAAAAGTTTATATTGTTATTTATCTTTCTGACAGTAACAAAAAAGAATCAAGTGAGTACAATCACATCAGTTAAAGTGATCTGGCAAAAATAGGACTAAGAAGAAAGCTTTGTGCACAGGTACTTCGTTTTTTAAAGATGTATTTTTTTATGTTCCATCGATATCTTGAAGTATAAAATGCTCCTTTAAAACACATAATTTTTTTTTTACAGAAAAGGCACATGAATTTCATTTGGAAAGCTGTCAAATTGACATAACTAAAATAACAACTCTACCAGTATTTGGTCAACAATTGACAACAAAATTTAAATGTAATATTTGATCTTTCTGAAAATTGACAACACATGAGTTTCATTTGGAAAGATGCCAAATTGATAAAATTTGATCACGTACTTCTGCGACTACCATTCTTCCTGCTCCAGCTCCTCCAACGATACTTTCTTCTGTGCCTGTGATGATATTCTCTCTTCCATTTGTAGCTTCTCTGAGTGGAGATTCAAGTTTCATTTAGTTTACTGCAGATGGAGGTGCAGCTTAGGAGCTGAAGACACACAACCCCTTTCCAATGGTCTAATTTTTCTCCTATTTCTCTAATTTGTATTTTTCCTTTGCATCTAATGTGATCTATTTAGACATCCAAATTTTTTAGGTTTCTCCATTGTGTTTTACGGTTGATACAAAATTATACCAGTGAGATTCTATACAATCTCTTTTAATCTATTATTGATTACATCAGTCGTTTTTGCTGATAATTGTAAACTAGAAATAGGTCAGCATATTCAAAGGAGGTAAACATTCCCACTTGAAAAGGGTAGAGCGTCTAGATTTATTTAGGAGTTATTTAAATTATCTGATAAAATTGAAAGTATGCGGTCCCAACTTGGGATCCTAATTTTGCCACCAATGTTTCTTCTGCTGCTACTAGACATGTACTGTCAGTAGATTTCTCCTTAAACTTTGATGGCTCCTCTTTCAGACTTACCTCGGTTTATGGACCTTCTGGTGATTCTGGGAAGCAGCTTTTTCTTTCTTCTCTTAATCTCTTTGCCCCTGTTACTGATCTTCCTTGGCTGCTTTGTGGTGACTTCAACATTGTTTTGGATAATTTGGAAACCACTGGTCAAGGCCATAGTTGGAGAGATATTCAGGACTTCTCTCAAACTCTCCTCCCTTAATTTGGTAGACATTGCTCTATCAAATAGAAGTTTTACTTGGTCCAATAACAGGGATTCTCCTACTCTGGCAAGGCTGGACAGATTTTTTGTGAATCTAACTCTTTCTCAGAGATACCCTAACATTGTTCAGGAAGCTCTTGCAAATACTTCTTCTGACCACTCACCTCTACTCTGCAGTTTTAAGACAAACTTCAGGTCTTCTAATTTATTCAGATTGGAAAACTTCTTTCTTAAGTTGCCAGACTTTCATGACTTGGTTCTTAATTTCTGGTTTTCTTCTCCTCCTGCACTGACTCCTTTGCTTTTTCATGAAAAGCTCTCTTCTCTGACCAAGGAGATTAGATTGTGGGCCAAAGGTAGAATCTCCAAAGTCAGAGAACAATCTCTCTTCATCAGAGATTTTCTCTCAAGATGTGACAAAGTTATGGAGTTTAGAACCTTAACTGCTCTAGAGAAACTTTTGAAGTGCTTGTTGAAGAGAAGGTTCGCTGTCATTGCTACTAATGAAGAAGCAATTTGGAAGCAAAGATCTGCTTTCAAATGAAGACTAGAAGGGGATATTAATTCTGCTTTCTTTCATGCTAAAGCCACGGGTAATAAAAGGAGAAACTTTGTGCAATCTGTCACTGTTGATGGTGTTTCTGTTTTTTGATCAGAAATCGAAAGGCCAAGCTTTCTTTAATTTTTTCTGCAACTTAATGGGAGCTGATCCTAGTGATGCTCCTAGCTTTGAGACTGATTGCTTATACTCCCTCCAACAAACTCTTGATTCTTCTTTGTTGGAAATTCCTATTTCCTCAGCTGAAGTTTTGGAAGCTATTAACAGCTGGCCTTCTAACAGATCGCCTGGGCCAGACGGTTTTACTGGTGATTTCTTCAAAACTTTTAAAGATGAACTAGTTTTTGAAGTTACTTCCACTCTTAATTCAGCTATCCAGACCAAGTCTTTGCACCCCCTTAACTCCTATTATTGCTTTGATTCCTAAATGTGACAGCCCCTCCCTTACTTCTGATTTCAAGCCTATTAGTATCGTTCACTCTTTACAAAGGCTACTTTCTAAAATCTTAACAGTTAGACTCAGGCCTTTGCTTTCTTCTTTGGTTACTAAAAACCAATCTGGCTTCATGCAAGGAAGGTCAATTTCTGAAAATTTTGTCTATGCCCAAGAAGTTATACATCATTGCTCTAAATCCAAGTCTCCTCTTGCAATTTTCAAAGCAGACATCCATAAAGCTTTTGACACCATCAGCTGGGGTTTCCTTTTAAAGGTGCTCTCTGCACTGGGCCTTTCACCTTCTTTTTGTGATACTCTACATGGCTGTGTTCTGAGGGGCTCCTCAAGAGTGGTTTTAAATGGGGTTGCTGGCAAGAAAATTATTCTGAAAAGAGGAGTACGTCAGGGTGATCCCCTTTCACCCTACTTGTTTATTCTGGCTTTTGATTTTCTCTCCAGATGGATAACCAAACCAAACACGCTGGGGGCTATGCCTGTACCTTTGCAAGGAATGTTTTCTAGTCTCTTTTATGCTGATGATGCAATTATTTTCTTCAAACCCTCAATTCAGCAAGCAGTTTTTCTAAGGACTATCTTTCAAGTTTTTGGATTTTATTTAGGCTTACTTTTAAGCTCTAGCAAATCTGACCTGATTACTATCCATTGCCAGCCTTCTCTTACTCAAGGTCTTGCAGCTGTTCTTAGTTGCAAGGTCTCTCTCTTTCCTCTAATTTATCTTGGTTTACCACTTTCTGACAAACCTCTGGTGAGAGATGACTTTCAGCCAATTCTGGCAAGGTTTGTTAATAAGCTTCATGGTTGGTCTGCTTCTTTACTTTCTATTGCTGGGAGAGTTGTTCTGATCAACTCTTGCCTCTCTTCACTGCCTATTTACTTCATGACAGTTTTCAAACTGCCAACATGGTTGATTAAAAAAATTGACTCTTTGAGAAGAGATTTTCTTTGGCATGGGACTGCTTCTACTACTAGAAAGCTAGTGATGATCTCCTGGAGCTCTGTGATCAAGCCAAAAAGTATAGGAGGATTGGGGATACTTGACTTACAGCTTTTCAATGATGCCTTTCTAGCAAAATGGCTTTGGAAATGGTCCTCAAATGATTTCTCCTTATGGAAGCCCTTAGCTTCTCAACTACAGTCACATTCTATCTCTTCTTTCCCTTTGAAAAGTAAACTCAGCAACTTATTGAGTAACTTGTTACCTGTTTTCAATGTGGGTTTGGCTTTTCATCTCTCTAATGGAAGGAGCATTCTCTTCTGGCAACACAATTGGACTTCACAACTTTTAAAGTTTTCTTTTCCTGAACTCTTTTCTTTTGCTGTTGATCCTTTCATAACAGTTTTTCAATTCCACTCTCATATCCGAGACATTGCTTCTTTATTTTCGCCTTTAATTCATACTTCTCAAGTGGCAATGCAGCATCTTTTTTCTCTCTTACAACTTATCTCACCTTTGCTTACTAACCTGAACTTCACTGATGATGATGTTGCTCTTTGGAACTTGCGTAGCAGTACCAGGTCTTTCTCTACCAATTCCTACTATAATCTGGTCTCAATTTTTCCAAAGGTTTCTTCTAACCTACTAGCGATTTGGACTTTGAGAATACCTCCAAGGTTCAAGGTATTTCTATGGTTAATGTTTCAGAACAAGATTGCCACTTTGGACAATTTGCAGAAGAGGGGGTGGAGTTTCCCTAACAGATGTATTCTTTGTTATTCTGACAATGAATCGGTTTCTCATTTGTTCAACTCTTGTGGTTTCTTCAAGCAATTGAGAGAACTTTTACTACATTGTCATTCTGTTACTTCCGTGGCTCATGAAGTAGCAATTCCAATTTCCCATTCTGCCATTCTGCATAATTCTACAATTTTGGAAACCTACAGGGACCTTTTTGCAATTACTTTCTTCGTTATCTGGCGAGAAAGATGTGCAAGAGTTTTTCAAAATATTATCAAACAACCTTCTGATCTGCTGCAAGAAGTGCTGTTGGAGTGGGATTTCTTTAGGAAGAAAAGCTAATTTAGTTTTTCTCTTTTCCTTTACCTTTCTTTGAGCGCTTTTGTACTCTTTTTGTTTTTGTTTTCTTTTTCTTTTCTATATTAGCCTCTTGCTAATAACATTGTACTTTACTTTTTTTAATTATTATAAGATAGGGGCCTGACCCCTGTTTTTCTTCAAAAAAAACTTATCTTGCCTTAACGCATTTCTTTCTGTAGGTAATTCCAATTTAGTCAGTAGCACACATCAAAAAGTTTAGCAGCTCTAAAAATGCTTAATCAAGATGAGGCCATCATATAATCCCAGAAGCCACCATTGTCCAGGAGGAAAAGATACAAGTGTATTACGAAAGCATCAGTGTTACATCTTTCTCAGGCATGCCGGTCATTTCGCTGTGATTTTCTCAATCTCAAGGCTTTGGTAAAGGATATAATCAAAATAATGTAGTACTTTATTACCTATTTCTTTCTTTTCTCTGCTTGCCTGAAGAAGTAAATTAATTTTTTTATGCAGCTAAAGTTTGGTCAGATTGCATTAATAGTATTTTGGTTGACCTTTTTCTCACTTATATCTCCCTACTTTTATCTTCTTCTTTCTGTTATATGTGTTCTCAATCTGTCGATTAGGAATGCATCTAAGAATAAATGTTAATTTCACTCAAATAAATCAAGTGAAAACAAACTTCATATATGCTTCATGTGCATAATAAAAATTAAATATCAGTTTACTGAAGTCACTGAATCGATAATGTCAATATATTGGTTATTTTAGATAATTCTATGTGATACTCTTTTAGAATAGAACTATTTCCTGAATCACAATAGCATTTTTCATACAACTGCCATGTAATACTAGCTGATTTTATAATTGGTTTACTTTTGACCAGTATAAATCAAACTGATCAAGGAAGAACACCTTCTCAAGAATCATACCATCTCAGCAAGGTACATGATGAACATGAAAATGACAAGGTATTTATGTCCGGTTAAGTCTAATTATCTTCCTAACTTATGTCCTTTTCACGTTCATTCTATATCATTTTGTCCATTTTGCACGAAAGATAGAGATATTGTCGTTTTATTGTTTTTGTTGCATTTCTGGTTTGATGATGCACCCGCATCCCAGGGTGCATCTTGACGCAGTGCTACAGACTTGGCGATGCACCTGCATTTCAGGGTACACTACACCCTATGCGCAGATTTTGGAAACAGATCCAGCTCTTCACGTGACATGTAGCTAAAATCTCTCAAATTTCGCCCTTTATTCTTGCCTGGCTGAAAGAAGGAAAGTCCAACTCTCTCCCTCCTGTGATTGATGGCAAGGGAATTAATTATTGAGGGGAGAAAAAAATGAGAAAACCAGCATAAAAGGAAGCTAAGGCTGTTCTCGAGAACACTTTTCCACCTCTGAATTCTAGATCCAGGTCTGTTTTCTTTTTCTCTCTCTCTTTCTACACAAAATTGGAGTTCAAGCTACCTCTCTTGGTGACAGCAAGAGGCAAAAGGCGCTGGATTTATGTTCAGAAGAAGTTAGAGTCGAAGGGATTATCGGTTTTATCTTATTTTTGCTTTCTTTCATAATGTTTGTATCCAAAACAATTGTAGTTTGTTTTTATTTTATTACGAGTAGCTAAACTTTAATTAGGGTTATGATGTAACAACTGAAATGCTTTGATTATTAGATGCTTAGTTTATTCCATATCATGGTTGTTATTAATTTTTCCTATCCTTTGCTAAATTGTGTCTCCCTCCTATGTTTTAAATCTGTTTCGATTTATCATTGAGTAGCTAGACACAAAGGTATAATTAATTTTCTGACTTTCTAGCAATCCGCTTAAACTATTTGTTAAATGGACAAAATGGGTTCCAATTCTCTGTTAAATGGACAAACTGAGAGCCTTCTATATGTAATTTTCATAAATGATAAAATGGGTTCCAATTCTCTGTTAAATGGACAAACTGAGAGCCTTCTATATGTAATTTTCATAAATGATAAATAGGATCAAGGAAGTACCTCATCTAAATGGGTAGACAGAAATCGAAGATTTTGTGCCACATCATGCCAAAATTTCTCTTTTCTCGTCTCCTTGACATTGAGTAATTGAATCGACATTTGTCCAACTACGCTTTTCAGAACCTATAACATAATTTCAGTTCTTAAATAAAGAAAAATGAGGAATAGACATGACTTCTTGAAAAGCACACTTCATATATATACCTCACAACAGGATGCTGAGCCCACTCATGCGTTGTCACGAAATACTTGACCACATCCTGAAAGAGGACAAAAAGTTATTTGATTATTTTAGATTTAGGAATTTCAACAAATATGAATCAATTGAATTGGATGGATCAAAACGAACATCCATAAAACTATGATAAAACTATGTAATTCTATAATGTAATAATTCTAGGTGCAATTTATACTACATAATGTAATAACATTGTGATAAAACTATGCTATAATCACCGCTAGCACATCCATTAAGAGAGCTGTAACCAGACCAAAACAAGATTTTCATGTTCTCCTAAAGTAGTATATACAAAGTTCCCACCTTCCCTCTTTCTTTGACAGTTCATAACTTCATATTCTGATCACACATATATACACATAACTACCGACCAACAATAAGTACAGTCTATGAAAGCAGATATTATTTTAATCCATAAGCTGCTAATTAAGTATTACAATAATGTAAATACAACCCTCTTACAAGCATCACAAGCTTTATGGACTGACCATCTCAAGTTTAAGACGTAACATCAAGTCCATAAGCATAATTTATTCTTGTCAACACTGACATAACATGAATGATTTACTCATATGCAATCTTATGGTCAAAACTAACTGACGTTATATGGACAAATGTTGTAGACCTGAACTCCAAAACTACATTCTCATAGCAAAGCACGCTAACACATGATCTAGTATAACTAGCATGATTAACTGTGTAATGTATAATGTGATGACTAAAGAGTTATCTGTTCTCATTTTCTGCATAGCAGAAACATGTAAGTATCAGCATTGTTGGGCTACTTAATGAACTGGAAGACAACTTATTTTGTTTCTTCAACTCAAATATAACAATAATACAATTAATTACATAGTTAATGATTTTTTAATAATTAAATATTACATAAAAGTCGATCAATTAAGGAATTTATTGTTGTTTGAATTATAACTTTATATCTTAGAGATTAGTAAAAGAAAAAAAAATCAACTATGGAAATTATACCTTTTGTTGGTTACAAAAACCATAATAATTTGGTTATTCTCCAATATCTCAACTCTTCTTTATTTTCACCACTACAAAAATACATAAAATAGTGATTTTAAGAAATATATCAATTTTTATTGGTCAACTCGTGCACTGTTTCACTATGTACATTCAATTTGCATGAGTGAGACTTACCTTTTGCATGAATTATCGAATTCATAAAAATAGTTTCAGTACATAACATGAGACACATTTTATCAACCGGTAAGATTTTAGTGATGATTGATCGAACTCGAGCATTTGGTCTATAATGTAGAAATAGGCTAATAAAAAAACTCGAACGCATCATATAAAAAACACATTTTTTTCAAAAATTACATTTTCAAGCCTTTAAAAATAAGAAAAATAATAAATCAGGGAATTTTTTTCTCCCGAAATAGATAAATAAATCAAATATTGAAAGCAACAAATCAACTAAATTTAAAATTATACAATTATGTGGCAATGAAAATTTAAAAAATTTGTAAAATAATATTTGAAAAATAATTAAATGAGATGCCGTGATTAATAAAACCCATTTCATACAAAAATTTGAGAAAGATACATTAGTTCAAATAACTTAATGCATTAGATAGGATCGTTGAGTACGAAAATCATATATATACTAGCAGCAGCGCCCACTCAATGTGTGGGCGGGAAATATGTTGTACATTATTAAAAATGACGGTCAACAATGTTCTTATTCCCACTCTCTTCAAAAATTACGGTCAAACAATATGAGAATTGAAGTTTGTTTTTGCTTGTTGAGAAGCATAAGAAAATAACAAATGAAGACTGAAATTATGCAAAAATTTATGTCTGGTTACATGGTACAATTCAATACTGCATTCAATGTTGTTAACTTGTCTCACTTAATATCAAATTTGAGAAGCCCACATTTATAGGAAATTTCTATTGGTAATTGAAATTGAGATTACTTTCCGTATATATCTCTTGTTAAATAGGTAAATCAAAACAAACAACAGCTACAAATTTGTATTTGTTAAAAAACGCACAAAATTCATTGCATCCTTGAATATTAGTAATGCCATATATTGTTCCAGAATATTAATCACATCCCTAAATATTAGGAAATCAATTAATTGTATAATAAGTTGAACATATCCTCAATTTAGCAATCAATTTATTGCGCAATACATTGCTACGGGTAAGGAAGGCATCTTAGACAGTATATGGCATTCAAAATATATGGTAGTAGATCTCAGAATGAGCGGAGAGCTTTGAAAGAACTATCACAATTAATGTGTAGATCAAATTGTATATTAATTAAAGATTCAATCTCAAATGTTTAAACAATAGTGCTATAATAGCTTAAAAGACACCATGATAATCTCCGATAGGCATGAAGGCTTCCACAACTCAAGATTGAATATGAAATTATTTGCATTAGGCTAGTTGTTGTACAGTATCTGTAACAAAACAAAAAAATGTCAAAATTTGTATTAAAGACTGATCTTATATATGTTCTCCATCTACTACACAAATAGAATGATAGTTATGTGAAAAGTAACAAGCAAAAGAATGCTTTTAATAGCCATGTCGGCTCATTGTCTACAAAGTAATTTCAAGGATAGAAATAATAAAATTTAAATTAAATCAAAAGATTCAGGTAATTCATTGGAAAAGAAAAGAGTGAACAATGAAGAAAATCAGTATGAAAAATTCTTTAGGTAAATCTCAAATTACACACCACGTCAAAAGGTTTAGGAAACAGTACCTCGAGGGAAGTTTATTGATTTCATAAAAAAAATGCAGTACTTATGCCGCTGTGGTTCTTCCCTCTGACACCTTGCAAATCTGCTAGAACGAAAAAAATATACAATGTAATAAGCAATGAATAAACAATGCTGGAAATAAATTCTGCAATGTCCCAGAAATTGGTTAAACCTTCCTAAGTACCAATCTTATTTACAATAAGAATGACAAACGTGTGGGACCCACCTAAGCATAATAGGAGTAGAAGCATAGAGCCTTCTACAACAGTTGGCATCTCCAGGTAATTCAGGTAATACAATTACTGTGCATCAGAAACCCAGAATCAAGTTCATTGCTTGTGTCGCTTTTGCCTCCTGTTTCACACAAATGATTTCGCATTGATCATAAATCATAAAAACAATAATATCAAGGGAAATATTATCAATCTGTACATGTGATGAAGGTATTTTAACCTAGGTATCAAATAAATTTATAACCTAGAGCTAACCTCACTAGTCGTTTTAGTTAAGCTTTAGGGTCGAACCCAAGGGACAGTACAACTGATTACTAGACTTTACTTCCTCACGAAAGCTAGACAATTAATTTTTGGAGTTTTATGATTTAAAAAGACAATTATCTAAAGTGCAATTAAATAAATTATTTTTTGTATTTTTTGGACTCTAAATAAATGCAAATAATGTCCTAGGAATTTGTGTTCAATTAGTTTAGCTCCAAAGCACCTTTGCCTACAATTTTCACCGAGACATAGGCATATTTCGGACCGAAATGTATGGATTTCGGACCGAAATCCATACTGTTTCTATCCAAAACTTACTTTAGACCTCTTGTTTCAACTTGATATCTTTACACAATGTTATGTGAAGGCTACTGGACGACCAGACCTAAGTCCTAACCTCAGCTGTCGCGATTTCGGTTCTGACTTGACTTGGAACTCGATTTTTGCCACATAAATAACTAAACCTATACTTTCGTTCTGATTTAGCTATTTAAGTATGTTTAGTTGGATTTCTAGAGGTATTTAAAGTCTTGTCAGATCAGTAAAAGTTACACCTTTCGGTCGCAAACTAACATCCTCTTTCGAGCGATTGGCTTACCTCAAGTGCTTAAATAACTAATTATTTGTTCTAGTTTAATGTCCTAATGGTGCTGCAGTTCATCAATAGGTAAACAGTCAAACAAACAATTAAATTAACCAAGCAAAATATAATTCTCAACAAAACATATCACATATCATAATATAAATCAATCAAGTCATCACAAAATACTAAACTAATCTACTAACTACTACTAAGACATCATTAATTATCCTAACATGCAAGAAAAATAAGATACAAACTCCATCAAATCAAAATATCAAGAGAAAAGGAACGAATAAACCAAATATCGCTTCTAACTCAAGATATCGATCGTCCGAAGTCGTGGTTGGATCGGTTCTACCGCTGTTGCATCCAGAATCGCTCCAAAGTTGCTGCCATGGACGTGCTCCGCTGCGAGAGGTGGAATCCCACGCCTTTCGACGTGAGAACGGTGGTGGAAAAGGTGGAAATTATTGTATGGAAGGTGGATGCGTCTCTGGTCGAAATTCGTACTTAAAAACACCTAAGGAAAGACCAGAAGGCGGCTAGGGCAAGAGGGGATCCTTCCTTCTTTGAAAATTACCAAAAATCACTTTCCATAAAAAAAATTTCGGACCGAAATATGGAAATTTCGGACCAATTTCGGACCAAAATTCCAGAATCGAGCATTGATAGTATTTTGACCATAATTTCTTCATCCGGACTCCGATTGAGGTGATTCAAAGATCGTTGGAAAGCTTAGGATGAGCTCTACAATGTTATGGACTCCTTTCAATCATTTTATTCTTCAAAATACACCATTTAATGCAATTATTGTGTTCAATCCACCAAGTTCCTACAAAACAAGTCAAATTCCACGGCAGTGTCCAATCTTGCAAAATATAATGCAAAAGTGCAGTGAATATCATTGGTTTGGGTAGTATTTTGGTGCCTAGTATGGTTAAAATATATATATAAATAAGAGATATCAACATGAAAAATAAAGTATAAAAAGAACGTTACCTCAAAACAAAGAAGAAGTCTCGAACCAAATATCAGCTAGCCACCATCAATCAATTAGCTGCGACAGGAATGATGAAATCGAATTAGAAACAATAGAAAAGAGGGAAATTAAAATTGGTGCTCACTCAAAACCCTCCCAAGCTGGACCAACAATCGGTGAGATTGGGTGGAGATCGCCTTTGCGACATGCAATGAGCGATTGAGCGAACGAAAGAGAAAATTAACCATCTTAAGAGGGCTGCTAACATGAAGAGAATAATGAAAATTTTTAATGAGCTGCTTAAATGAAAATTCAAAATTTGAGAGCAGATCTTAAATAAGCGGCAGCCAAATGAAGTTGCTAAATCATATTGCATACTTCAAGATCAATTGAATGTAATCAGTTTTGAGTTACATTTCGTATCATAGTTAGTCCTCCCATCAACAATCAATCGATTCAATACCTTACTTATTTTCAAAATCGTTGTGTTCATGTTCCCTTTATTGGAAAGGCCAACAAAACAATCGAGTTACCTTTAAAAAAATCAAACACAATCTCCAAATTCAAGCTCTAGAAAGGTCAAAAAACTTTTAAGAAGAGAGAGCGATCTTACGGATCTACTGATGCTGAAGCTTAGCCTTGATAAAAGTAAGGGGCTCCAGCCATGAGTGACCTCTATAGCTAGAGTTGAGAGCTAAATTTCAGCGACTGACAATCTGATCTCGCACACCCTCTGTATCTTTCAACAGAGAAGCATATGCTAATTAAAAAAAATAACAGATATTGTTAAAAAAAAAAGTCAAGAAAAATTAGTAACTTTTCTCCTTTTGAGCTTTTCACCGCGATGCTTCTTCTGGCTAGCCCAATAAGGAAGAAAGGAACATCCAATCAAACTTGCTTTAACCTCTGACCAATCTCAATCCGTAAGATCCGGTCGGAGAAGTTGATTGAATTATAATGCGAATTCGAAATTGGAGCTGCTCTTATTCAAATTTCGAGAGAATAATTTACAAACCATAGCGAAGATTTGATGAACGGCGCTGGCTCTCTTACGAACCCTAGTGATGGAGATAGAATATCAATTGGAGGCGGCGTCTTATGGTGTTGATAAGGCATACGAAGAAGAGGAGAAAAGGAAAGAAGAGCAAACCTATGAACCTAGAATCCACTATTCTTAGGTCAAAAACGGAATCGAACTCGCAAAAAAATGGAAGTTGCTATCTTTAGGAGCAGCGAAAAAAAATAAAGCAATTTCAGCGCAAAAACAGAATCGAACTCGCGTGTATTAGAATCGAAACCACAGAGGCATACCATCCAGTGACTTGACTTGTTTGTGTGTAGAGTCGACTCCTTTATAGGAATAGCGATCCAAACCGTATATCATATTGATCAATGGTTTATAATGATGTTAACAATTGTTTCAACCCCTTTTTTGAAAAATGTTGAACTTGCTAAGGGTGCTTTATAAGTAGTAGAGATAACGTCTCCAGGTCAATTTTTGTCCAAGAATTGCTTAATTTGAAAATTAAATTCATTGCTAGAAAATTCGGAACCGCTCGATCAGGTTTGATTTGGTTCGAAAAACATCTCCATATCTTTCCCTACTTATTTGATTCGATCAGTTTTTTTAATCCATTTAAGATATTTTTGCTATTAGGAAGCTGTCTAGATCTGGTTGTGATCGTTATTTTTAATTAAAAAGATCTTTTTTTACGCATTAATAATGTTAAAATGCGAGGAAATTTACTACTGTTTCATTTTTCGATCCGCACCTAGCGATTCTTAATATTTAGAGATATTCAGAATTTTTAGATTTGTTGATTTTTTATTCATTTGATTAATGAGTTCAACATATGGAACTAATTTACTGTTATAACATAAAAACTCATATATATCTCAAGTGAGAGTGATAATAAAAATTAGTTTCTTTTAATTTCGTTTCTTTTCTCTTCCAAATATCATCTTTAAATAAGTGAGAAAAATTGACAATGTTTTGGCTTCTGTCTCATCTTCTAGTATATTTCTCAGAATATTATGAAATGTTGCATTGATTTGTTCCAAACAGTTTTCTTGTTGTGCTAACTTTATATTATCACTAATTGAGCGAAGTTTAGTTATTTTTCATTTGATTTGGACCATTATTTGTTGATCATGAGAAGAACCCTGTCTCAAATTTTGTTAGTATATTTTAGAAAAAAATATTGCTATGTTAAATTTTATATAACGATCGATGGTCTTAGCTTTTTATGAATACTATTATTTACAACATATCCAATTTATATCAGCAAATTTACATTTCACGCGAATATTATTTTAATGAATTACGTGTGCATTAAAAGCTGATTACCTTTTTATATTTTATATGATCAGTTATCTTGTCCATTTAACTACTCTAACATAACGCTGTATAATATGACAAGTATTCACTCCTTCAAATGAGATAATTGGTATGTCATCCAAAAAAAGATGGCATCATGAAGTTGGTCACCTCCGCTCATTGTTCATTTTACATATTGAGTTGGTATGTCACAAAGTTTGCTTTCTCATGCATGTGGTATTTCACATTATTTTAGTTTGTAAGTGGTTAGGCGCTCATGCAAGATGTTATCATATATATAGTTAATTTCATTCAGAGTACTTCCTTTATAACTACAGCATCCCATTCGACCTCCTATCTAATTTCCTCAAGCAAATTTTGATATAATATATTAATATGGTTAAGATGAATAATTTTAATTTAATTTTTTTATTTTATGAGCCGTTGGTGGGAACTAAAGACGAAAACAAAAACCTGCACATTACAATTTAGCTGTTTTTATTGTGGACATATGAATTACCACTGGCCATGGTTCTAATGAGCAAATCTAATTGACTTAAATACGATAAGATAAGAGACGATTGATTTGTGGAGAGTTGAAATCCAATGATTTGCCGTAATTTTAGCTCACCTTCTTCTTAGTTGTTTTGATTTTCCTCCATCAGAGTGCTCGCATGATAAAGAAGAATTATCTGCTATTAGATATGCCGTGACAAAATTAACTAATGCTTGTTCTCTGATTGTTTCTTGAGATGCATAAGTGATGTCAAACTACATCTAAGTGACAGCCCATTTTACTATTCTCCTCGTCAACAGTCGAGTCACGAGGAATTTAAGCAGATCAACCTTCAATAGTAACGTGAAGTTGTGCAACAACAAGCAATTCTTCAACAAAGCCGGCGGAGGGACAAGGTGTGCAGTAATCTACTTATCAAGGCATATATATGTGATACAATGAGTTGATAGGCCGAGTCTTATATGTTTAATTTAATAATTATGCCCCTTGTTATTAACACATGCCATTAATTTAGCATTCTCCATATGTCTTTATTCTTTTGTTGCACCTAATTATACACTGTCTCTACTTGTTTTATTTCAAAACTATATATTTCACAAAGACTTTAAATAAAAGAGGCTTTGAGAGCAAGGGACTAACACCTGCCGGCCATGGGGCAAGCGGATGTCATGTGGTTCATATCATTTATTAATGAAATAATCTTATGATTGGATATGGTAATTATACGAACTGGGTCCAAAAAAAAATCTAAAAAAACACTTTTAATTACAAAAATCACCTCATCAGGGGAATCAAATGTGGTGGAGGCAGCATGTGAGCAGCGAGAGAGAAATGTTTAAAGCCATCGTTTGTATAAAGAGGTTGACCTATTACGTGCAATGCTAACTTTCATTCAAGTTCAAATTCAGCGTACTATATGCAGCTTTTTGCTTTTTTTTTTTCGTTCATCTAATTCAAATTTCAGATTTCATGTAAATCAATTTTTGTTGTTGAGATTAATGGGCTCAATAGAACCTCACACGACAGAGGTCATCAAGCTACCACCAATCCTAAACTAAATAGTTTGGGGCAGCAGGAAGTTTCACCTTTTCCTTCATATATAGAAACAACAATTAATTAAGAATAAAAAAAAAAGAACCAATCCAACAGTTGAGACAGAGAAAGGGGTATTTCGGTCATAAAATTATAAAAGTAAATCTTTTTATTTAAAATACTGTTGAAAATAATAAGAAGGGTTTATAACCATAATTAACAAGATTAGAGGGGTGATTTATATCCGATTTTGCCATAAAAAAACAGGGTTTTTTTCAATGCTTCTCTAATTAATCTGATCATATCGATCCAAATTCGCTGTTACAGGCTTACTTGTCAACTAATTAAGATATTATATTGCCATTTTTCAATAATTCTTACTTTCATATATTTAGTTGCTTTGAACTAGAGTTATTACCTCATAAATCGTTGATGATACTATCCAAAGTGAGTGCCGAGTTATTGTAACAATATCATGTTGAAAATCTTATTAGAAATTTAATTTCTAATGCGAGTTGAATACATTAGATGATCTTTTGGCAAAATCATTCTACAATTTTCTACAAGATTGACAATAAAAATAAAATAAAATAAAATAACGTACGTACCGGAGAGTAGAAAAGTAAAATCTCCAATTAAATTGACGAGCTAAGAATAAATAATAATCTCAGCTATACGCTTCTTGATTTCTCGATAATTCGTTAGGTCTTGGGTGTTTTTCTCCTTCGTTTTTTTTCAAATTTGTTTAATTTTCTCTGTCACGACTTTTTTTTTGAAGGTCCTCTGTCACGACTTTTACTAGAAGATTGATAGAGAAGAGACGATGAACAGCGAAGCTTCATCCATGGAACATTTTCATAGTTTCATCCTCTTCCGCTTCATTTTGGCAATATTCAATATTGATATTCAAGGAATGATGGTGTATAACTAGAAATTTCTATAGAGTTTTTATAATTTTCTTTACTAGACAAAGAACTTGCTAATCACCAGTGAAGTAATCTGATATGATCATAGTTAGTACTCAAATTGGGATTCTCTACCACACTCATGCACTTAGATTTATTTTGACTAGTCTAAAGGTATTTTTATTTGTTAGTTCTTTCCAGATGTGTTGCATTAAATGAATCGTATTTAAAATTAATTAGAGAAGCAATTATCGGCATCGAACTTGTTCAAAACTACTTTGTTTCTTGCGATCGATCTAAATTGTTCACCAATTGTGCTAACCATTCATTTTATCTGATCCGAGACCTTGACTACACACAATATAATACTAAGATCCAAGACCTAGCCCATAGTCTAGTCACAATAAAGTTATGAACTAAGGATGCGTTTGGATCGTTGGAAGAAAGAAGAAGAAGAAGGAAGAAGAAGAAAGAAAATTATAAACAATCTAAACTCTTCACAAAATTACACACTTTCCAATACTTCTTCTCACTTCTTCCCTTCTTCCCTTCTTCCCATACCTATCCAAACGCACCCTAAGGTTTGTCTCAAAATTTAATGAACTCTTACCTGGGCTAGCCTGGTCCTACCTGCTTTAAAGGACTAATTTGCAAATATTTTTCGCTCTTCATAATGCCTAAACTTTAAGGGACTCTATCGAAAATGTATATCCGGTAATGTTTTGGTAATTTAATTCAATATATTATTCCTTCGCGTATGTTCTTTTATACTAGGGCTAATTTATTTTTGCTAAACTGCAATCGAATCCATACACGCCCTACGGTTGTGTGCTCCACAATCCAATTGGTGGAGAGGAGGTGAGAAGAGGGAAGATGCAAAAGTGGATGAACTGCGATGACGTAGATTCAAATTTGAAATGTAGTTAATTCTGAATCTATAATTAATCATCGATCTTAAGATGAATTTCACCTTCCACCTCTAACATCCCTACGGCCTACCTCTATGTATTTATTTATTGAAAACCTTTGGTTTCCTTTGTGCTTTCCATTCAAAGCAAGAAAAACAAAAATGATATACAGGATGAAGAAGAAAAATATTGAAACTAGAAAGTCAAGTTATTTTTGTGCCGTCTTTCAAGAACCTTTGGTTTCCTTTGTGCTTTCCATTCAAAGCAAGAAAAACAAAAATGATATACAGGATGAAGAAGAAAAATATTGAAACTAGAAAAGTTATTTTTGTGCCGTCTTTCAAGAACTGATAAAGCATTTCAAGTCAAAAAATAAGTTGAGAACCAACTTTTGATCTAGTGGCAAAGAATAATGTATCTTAAATGAAAGGTCATTGATTTGAAAGCCGACTGGAGATCTTTCATAGGCATTTAAGTAAAAATAAATTGAGAGGCTTGACCCCCAATTTATCTAAAAAAAAAAAAGTAAGTTGGCTTAGAAGTTCCCTCCAAGGTACATAATAGTGCTATATATTACTTTTTGAGAAATCCAGTTGCCTACTCATTTTCTCTTTATTTTACAATTGATATTATTATGTTCTAAGTTTTTCTTGGATAGCTTAGTGGCTAAATTAGCATTCCTATTTTGTAATAAGACTTATGAGGTACTCACCTTTTTTCTTTCAAGTTTCAACTAACATTTGTTGTATGAAATTGTCCAAAGATCCACTATAAATTAAGGGAAAATCGGATGTATATCCCTCTAATCTTAGATGCTATGTATATTTTACCCTTATAAGTACATTTCCGGATAATTTAAATATAAAGAATTGATTTCTAAATTATGTGACCAAATTACCCTTGTCAGTCTCATCTCTCTCAAGCCTCATGTCTTTGTCGCGAAGCTTTCCATCACACTTCCTGAATTTTTTAAAATAACGATTCCTTCTAATATCGTCCATGTTTCTTTGTTAACTTGTAATAACTTCTACTTACTGTAATTAAGAATTTCAATATATTCATGTCGCTCGAAAGAGGTTGGTTTTATTAAAATACTAGCAATAACATGGTGCAATTAAAAATTATCCCATGCATCTTTTTCATAAGGAGTGATATCGATATGTGTAGTGTAACTAACTTTCTCAAGCCTCAATTTAATTAGATCATGTTTTTTTTCATTAATCTAATATCAACCCAATTTAAAATCCATTTATGTTCGCAGCAATCAACCATTAATTGGTTCAATGGTTGCAGCTTGAAGCCTTGATTAGCAATCAACGCTCTTCCACTCAACAATTAAAAGTTTAAGTTAGTTGAAAATATTGCTTCCATATATTTGTTAACTTACAACTAGGTACTCATAGTATAAATTAATAATAAAGAAGTATCACAGCGTCTCCATATTAGTTTCATATATTGATAAATAATCTTACATATAATATAAAGATGCGTGGATGGTTTCGAAAGGTGCGAATGAAAATGTATTCATTTTAATATATATAGGGTGCATTTAAAAGATGTCTCGCTAAAGGATGTAATGAAGTTGATGCTTTAAAAAACGTGTGATTGAAAAGGTGCATATCTTGACATGGTGATCATAGGGTGTCATCTAAGGGTTGTCTTGCCAAAGGGTGCAATCAAATATATGTCTCCTCCACCAAAAAGTACCAACATTTTTATCTATAATAGTGCTCATTTTATCAAATTTTCATTGACCATTTCACATTTACAAAATGACAAACATAAATAGATATCACATTACTCCCAACTAGAAATCTAGACGTGATATGTGCACGGGTCATGATAATTTCGTCCGTAACAGATTCAAAGACGGAAAATACATGGGACATGAATTTCTTTCCACTAGATAGTAAGGCAATTTTTTTATGAATTTTATGTTAACATTAAAAGAATTTTATGAATTTCTATTTCAATAAAGCATCAAGTTGTTGCCAACACAATTTTAAAAATTTTGCATTTGGGTTAAACATATAAATTTAAAAAAATATTCAAATCTCTTAACTTAACAATAATTTTGGCTTAAAATATTCAGTGCAACTGCACATGTCATCTGCTCATGGCACCCTTTCAGGACATCTTTACATGGTATCTGCCCGTGACACCCTTTACTATTGTTTGCCTCTAGATTTTGCTGCATAAAACCAAAATAAATAAATTCCACAACCAAAACCCAACCCACACAACCAACAGCCCAAAAAAATAGCCCCGATAAATGGTCATGATACATGAGAGGAAAATACAAAATTTCTTAAAAATGGACGATAAATTAATTATGGGGAATGCCATTATGCGCCTGTGATATCTTTATAATTAATTACAAAATCCTAAAAATAGAAAATTTGTAGCAGTCAAGTTCTCCATATTTTTATGGAGAGCCATGCAAAATTTCATGCCAAATTGACCTATGGAAGGGCACCAAATAATTTTTCTAAAAAATAAAGCAGCCTAATTTTCCTCAAAATCCAACCTAATGGACGGGTCCATTGCCCAAATAAATGGAGGTGAACTCTCATCAGGCCAAACACAAAATGAAAAGAATTTCGCATGGACTTTTTTTAACTCATGGCAAAACCTGTCTTGGGCCAAAAGTCGAAGCCCATTCGAATTACTTCTGAGCCCAATTCAATATCATGACCATCTTTAATCCAACGGTTATAATAAATCCTCATTACATTATCCAAAATCAACGGACAGATCCTGATCTAAGATTAAAACATTTCATGGAATTTTCTGGAATTTTCTGATTGGTCGAAAGAAAGTGGGTCCCACAATTTAAAAGAGAAGAAAAAGAAGGGGATGGATGGAATAGTACTGTCTGACACGACTTCGTACACCGGCGTGAAGAAGAGCTCCGCCGCTGTTCTGCGCCGCTTCAACCCCAACTAATCTCACAAATGGAAAGACGATGCCCTCACGATCTCAGCAACACCAAATTTGACACTGGAATAAAAACAAGAAAGGTCAATTTGGGGTGGGCTCGGAAAAGCAATGTCAGACGGATACTCGGGATTGCGCGAAATTAGCATGAAATTGGTAAAGCACATTACCTGGGAGGCTCCCTGGAGGGTCTGGGAGGAACTACAATGAGTTGTTAGGCCTCAATTTTACAAAGAGCGTGGAGTAGCACCATCAGTTGTGGTGCCAGAAGTCGGAATAGATAGGGAATAACGAAAGGAAGGGAAAAAGTAAACTGAATTGACCTTAATTACCACACTCTGCACAGCCTAATGGAGATGCTTGGTCGAAACATATAAAGGGAGATGAACAAAGCTGGGGGTTAGTGGAATTGGAGGTCTCCAGTGCAAGGAATGCCGTAACAGTAAAATTGGAAAGGAATACCCATCCCTTTTTCTTTACTTCTGACACCTACAAGGCTGAGGCTACGTCTGAGGAGTGCTCGTAGGTTGGACAGAAGCATGATGGAATCAAGGCATGATGACCGTTAGATGATCTGACGAGTCAAAAAGGAGGAGGTATAGTACCCAGGCGTTGTACCTCCCCATGATGTCACTGGAAGGCATATTATTGATGGCAAGGATGTAATGCGAAATAGTATGCATCACATATCTTTGTTCAGCATGCAAATGATGTTCTAACCAATGATTCAATATCATTTTTATATCAAACGGCTGTGGAGCGTTTGGTTAGTAAGCATCAAACGCAAGTAGAATGAAACCGTGTTACTAAAAAAAAAGAAGAAGAAGGATGAGTGTACTGAAATGCATTAGTGCTATAGCTACCCACTCGGTGACCCAACACCCAACATATGAAAATTGAAGGGTAATTTGATGAACTAATAATCGTTTGATTACACTTAGAGGGGTAGTAATGCAAAAAAAAAAAACACACTAAAAAGAGAGTACCCTAGGCACTCGAAATGAATAGCTTAAAAGCCAAGGGGACAAATATACCCTTGTGAAACAATAGGCAGCAAGAAACAACAGCAGGAGATGATACAATATAGGCCACATAAGACCCATGATGACAAAGCAAATAGAGAGGATCAGATACTCCTGTGATGATCCAGAGGGGTACATGGATATTACTTCCCCAGATGGTAACACTCAAGAACAATCACAACCATTCATCAAACGCTAAGTAAATGAGAACGTGCCACATATACACCAAGGTATTTGGCGCCAAAATAAGCACAACTCCTCCTCCAAGCACACCAACCTGTGAGAAGAAGTGAATCACATACATGCTGCCCCCACATGCCAAGTGTCATGATGTTACTGGTGAGTAAAAGTAGCAGTAAAAGAAGAAGTGGAGAAAGAAATACAAAAGGGAGGCGGCAGCCCCATTTTACATCGTGTCCCATCATCAAAGATCAAAGCCCAGAGATGATGCCATGTGTCAAGGAAGAGGAGCCAAACCCTAGAAGCCTTCCTCTATAAAAGAAGATGATCACCACCTGAGAAAGGGGCTTTTGGAAACTTAGTAATTAGATATACTTCAATAGAACCAGAAGCTTAGTAAAAAAAAGGAAGAGAGAAGAGAGAATTTTCTGTAAGACAAGGAAAACATTAGAAGAAGGTAATAGGAATACCATTGTTTGAGCCATGTTTTGATGAAATGAAGATTTAAATCTCCTCCGACATTCCTTTCTCTTCTTCATTGCATATTCTTCAAATAAAATTTACTTAGTCTGTTCAAATCCTTATTTTGCTGTATCCAGACTAAATACCTCAACAAACAATTTTATTTACCCTTTTATTATATGTTTATTTCTTATATGATGGTTATTCCACGCTCCATGGTAAAGGAGCTCTCCAACTCCATGGTAAAGGAGTTCTCCAACCACAAGGAAGCTGCAGTCGAGATGAAGTTACAAGATTGGCAACATGGTGGTACCGTTAAGGGTTTGGTTGTCAAGAACGCCGACCTGGTATCGCCTTGTTGCCATGGTTGATGGTGGTCCTCAGTGGCCCTTATAAATAAAGTCTTAAGGCATGCTATGGTTTGATTGTCGAGAACGTCGACCATAGCATGGTTAAAAAAAAAGATGATAAAGAGAGGGAACACAAACAACCAGTAAAAAAGATAATAAACACATACAAATCAAATCAAAAGAATATATAAATGCATGTGTCTTGTTTTTTTTTTTTTGTTCAAATAAGAGTGTTATTTAAACAAGGCGTAGAAATGTTGTTAAAAAAAAACTCGTGTTTAGGTTCTATCAGGTTTTAAGTAAAAACATGTCAAATTTTTCTTGAACAGTTCTTTTTTTTTTTTAAAAAAAAAAACTAAAGACTTATCTGTTTAAACAAAAAATAGTAATAAGAGAAGTTATGTATTTACTTATATATGGTAAAAGGTAAAGGGTATTTTACATAAGAAAAAGGAGTAAAAAACAAATTTGAAAATTGTTCTTTTCTTTAATTTGGCTTGTTCCAAATAAAAATAGGTTTTAAATAAAAATGTAGAAATGCTGTCCAAAAATAGGCTTGGATCATGTTAGATGTTAAACAAAAAAGGAGTATATTAAAACTTCTTAAACAGTCCTTTTTTTTAAAAAAAAAAAACTATCTAAAGGTTCATCAGTCAAAGTAAAATGACGATGAGCTTTCTTTTCAGAATAATAACTTACTTTTAAAAAAAAGAAGCACAACAACAAAGTCAATGTGTTTCCGAAATCTAGAAAGTCAGAATAAAAAAGAGAAGAAAGTAGTGCTGAATCTTTCTGAAAACCTATTTTCAAGGTTGTGCAAAATTGAAATGATATTTCGAAACATAGAAAAGTCAGAGAATAACAAACCTTAACAAGATGAGCTAGTCTGTGAACCTTAGAAACACAAGAGAGGGGTGAAACACAATCATAAAATGAGTAACTAATTCGCAAAACTTAAAGGAAACTCAGCCTATGCAGTTCAAAGATATGAAACTCAGATGCAAACGAAATGTATAAAAGGGGAAATTTAAAGTCCAGTCCACAGAAATCAAATGAAAGCCAATAGGTTTGGGTAATGGTCACCGACAACTGCCTTAAGGTGCCATATTGAAAGCTTCCATGAGATGCCTTGAAGAGGGTACTGAACTAAAAAAAAAACTTAGCATAATGCTTGCGTACCTTGAACTAGTGTTTGATTGACCAACATAGTTGTCTGATAGGACAATTGATCTACTTGATCTTGGTCAGGGATGCACCAACAGTACATGGCATGGTCCAATTAAACTTGAAAACTGACAAATCAAAATTGCAAAAAAAAAAAACCCCCAATTAGACCAAGTTGATGTGTGAAAATCAACAAGAAGGAAAGGTGTTACCTGTTCAATTGGAGTTGTTGTTAGTCTCGTAAGACCACCTCAGCAATGTTCAGGCCATCCGCCGCGCCGTCCACAACTCCCCAATTTGTCATTTCACCTTGACAAAGAGAAGGAGGGAGAAACCTCTTCTGAGGTGAGATACCGACCAAATTGAGAATACCAATCAAGAGGGGCAGAGCCCACGACTTCGACAGCACCCTTTTTGTGGAGGCCATGAAGCCCTGCCGCGCAATCTTGTCAAGCCGTTGGAGGGTTGACAGGTCAAACTTTCGCCAGAAGAGACGAAGAGAAAGAAGAAGAAAGGAAAGGAAACTTGACTTATTTGACCAGCACGAATCTTGATGGGGATGGGCGGACGGATCTCAGAACCAACGGATACGCCTCGAAGGCCCAGGTGGATCTGGAGCATCATGAGCCAACTCGTAGACAATAGGCCTACGAATCGGATGCAGATTAAGCCCAGGCTCGTATGGCTCATGGAACTGAACGTAAACCATGTGACTCAACCACCTCAGCATAGAGCCCCTTGTTGATCTTCTCTGTCACTCTACATGCAACGAGCCCCCTGACAAACAAGCAGCGAAACAGCATATTACAACCAATCAGAAAGCCCTGTAATGCAGAAAACTTCAAAAAATGCATTAAAAATAGCTAGATTGTCAGAAAAATTCTCATAAAATATCAAAATGTCAAGAAAAATATGAGAATATTTTTGATGTGTCATGTTATGCCGAAACACCAAAGTAAAAATATTTTAAAATTAATAGGTTCAAGGGATGACCATAAATAATAATAAATTTATATTTGTATGGTTAAATAAAAAAAAAAGAAAAGGAAATAAAGCAAAAAAAAAAAAAAAAAAGATCATTTTGAATATTCTATGTTCTGGATAGCAGGTACCTTTGAACAGTTTATGTTCTGGACAACAGGTACGTTTGAACATTTTATGTTCTGGACAGCAGGTACATCTGACATTCCTTGTTCTGAACAACAGGCACAGTCAAGCATTGAAATTTGCAAACAAAATTGAAATCACCGAGAAGGTCAAAGATAAGTTTAAAAGTACGAATTTAAAAACTCAAAAAGTCCAAAATCCTAAATTAAAAGTCTAAAAATGACACAAAACCAAAAGTGACACAAAGTCTAAATGACACAAAGTCTAAATGACATAAAGTCTAAAAATGACACAAAATCTAAAAATGACACAAAACCAAAAGTGACACAAAGTCTAAATGACACAAAGTCTAAATGACATAAAGTCTAAAAATGACACAAAATCTAAAAATGACACAAAACCAAAAAGTGACACAAAGTCTAAATGACACAAAGTCTGAAAATGACACAAAGTCTAAATGACACAAAGTCAAAATGACACAAAGTCAAAAGTGACATAAAGTCTTAAAAGTCAAAAGTTCGTCCCTTCAAGACTGCATCGCGTTTCGCCTTGAAGGAGACACCCTCTTGATATTCAGATTGAGATAAAGGAAAAGTCAATTCTGAATTATCACTGAAGTTCCTGTCAAGAGAAGGCATAGCGCATCTGTACTCGAGACTTGAACGAAATCCAAAAATCTCTAAATCCCCAAACGATTGAGGACTGAGCTAGGATACTAAATTTCCTAGCATCAAACTCAAAAATCTCTGTGACGGCACTAAGCCTGATCCAGTAAAGTAAAAACAACCTAAATGTCTTAAAATGTGAAACTAAAGAATTAAATCACATCATTCATGTTTGCATGGCTCTGTTAAAATAGCTGCCCTTCTGCATTGCTTTTCACCCTGAAACTCCCTATCAAGACACAATCCTTTTTATTAAAAATGGACTTCACCCACTTACTACATCTAAACTTTGATTATCCCGATCTAGAGGTACTCTTGGCCAGTTCTTAACCGAGTCCGGAGGTAATTAACAGTAGGGGCTTGCGCCTACTGGAAGAAAAGGACCTACGACAAACAATCAACTCTCGAGGTACTTAGAACCGCATTAGTGCCCTTCGCTCATTTGGAATGGGCAATAACGACGGGTCTCAAGATGCTCGAGGGGTATCTGATCCGCATTTTCTTCGCCCCATAGAGGACTATCTGATCATCTGTGGTTGGACTGAAAAAGTGCGAGACAACTATATAAGACAATTTGATAAACTCCTCATGGCATCTGCTAAAATTGCATGTAAATATGCCATGAATGAATACCATGAGCAGATGTCATGTGCAAATATCATAAAAGAATGCCATGAGCGGATGTCAAGTGTAGATGTCATAAAATGATGCCATGTGCAGATGCCATGAAAGGATGCCTTCAATTTTTTATTCACTTTTCATTTTTTATGGCACCTTCATTTTTTTTATTCTCTTTTCATTCAAATTCAATTAGAATTTACAATTTTATAATTATTGTTATTTTTTTCCTGATCAAATATCAGTTTATCAAATTATCTTATACAGTAAATATACTTTTATAATAAGATTCTTTCCATTAAAATATTTTATTAAAAAACTTCTCATTTCAAAATCATCTATCAACTTGAAAAATTAAGGCACAATTTTTCCATATATTATTTATAATAAAAATCCAATATTGTTGAGCGAAGCTCAACTTATAGATCTAGTAATATTTAATTTGCGCATCTTTCGCCAAAGCCCTTGGCTTTAACCGTTGATCACCATAAAGGAAAGTGAGAAAATTTGAAAAGTTTTAGTTAGTGATCAGCATGAGGCTTGACAGAGATGAGACTGGCAAGGATAATTTCGTCATAAAAATCAGAAATTAATTATTTATATTTAAGTTTTCGTTAAATGTACTTATAAGGGTAAATATAGTAATATACCTAGTAAATAAGATTAGAGGGGTGTATGTCTAATTTTATTGAAGTGAGGAATAATTAGAGAAGATTAGAGGGATATACGACTAATTTTCCAATAAATTAAAAGGTCGAGGCGGGTTGACCCCTTTTTTTGGTTTAAAAGAGACGCGCTATATATAATTATAAGTTTCATATGAAAATCGTGTTTCGTGTGAACTTTTTAACACAGATTGTAAATTTATTTCAAAATTTCAAGGAGTGGAGCACAAAGAAGCAACTCATATGGCATCACCTATTATACTTCATGAAAGTTACATAGATGGCTCACTTTATCTTTTAAAGAATGTTATTTTTTTTAATTGTTTCTTTAACAGAGATTGATGAAAGCACATATGTCTGAGTCCTCTAGCCTAATGTATTTTCTTATTTTTCTTTCAATGTTTTTGTTTGTATCCGAGTACTAAATGTGCTTCAAACAATCCTCAAGGCTTGTTAGTCACTGATATTTTTGTATGTAATAAATATTAATAATGTGTATCTTCATTTTACAAGGAGAAAAAATACCTTAATTAATTTTATCAACTCATGATACTATTGCATGAAAAAAAAAACACCTAGACTTCATTGCAGCTACAATTACATTATATGTAATCAAAATATCTAAAGCTGATTCGGTCATTACACCACTTCCAATTTTTGTCTTCTTCAATATCTAAAACACGCATAACATAAATGAATTTACCCTTCTCATTGCTTTAAAAAGTAATTAATGATAGTTTTACTAATGTAATTTTGTAAGTTCTTCTTCTAAGATTTAATCATGAAAATTTAGTATCAGCCAATATATCAATTTTTATTTGTTTTCTCCAGTACTATCAAACACATATTGAGTGATTCTAAGAAATAAATCAATTTCTATTGACCAACTCTTATACATTCAATTTGCATGATTTGTTAGTAGTAGTGCAACTTACTTTTTGCATGAACTCACAAGCGCATTTTATTTCACAATATGATTTAAAATTTCAAGAGATAATTAATAAAACCTATGATTCTGAAAATTAGAATCGGACAAATAAAAAAAATGCATGAATAGAAACGGAAACTCAATCTTTTAAAAAATAATATATTTTAAGCCTTTAAAGTAAAAATATGGAAAAATACGAAAAAAATATTTTTTAAAAACTAAATTAATAAATCAAATATCAAAGAAACAAAACAACTTAATTTAAAATAATACAATTATTTCTTCGGCCATGACATTTCAAATTTTTCGAAAAATAAAATATAAAAATAGTTAAATTGATATTTCATATTCATAAGATATATTTTTGTACAATAATATTTTTTTTTAAAAGAGATACGTTCGTTAAAATAATAATTTGAAGTTGAAGTATTAGTTAGGCCCTGATCGAAATGATTTTTGGAAAGAGTTCAATTCATTTCAATAGAATAGAGTTCAAAAGAAATAATTTTTAAAGTGAAATCCGGTGATCAGAATAAATAGAAAAAGAATTGAAGGGAATTCAATTTTGTGATCGGATACAAATAAAAATAAGAAAAAAATGATTTGATCTCCATAAATTTGTCTATTTTACCCTTGTTATTATCTTTAAAATGAGAACTTGTTTGTTTCAGAAGGGATTTTTCGGTACCTTTTGGTACCACCAGCTGTTGTGCACAAAACAAAATACAATACAAATGATCCGAAGCAAACAAAAATACATGGGCACATGCGTATGGAGGGATTGTCTCAGTATAAACCAAACAAAAACACAACACTGGTACCAAAGCCCGGTACCCTTTTGGTACCACCCAGCTGTTGTGCGCGCAAGAACTCCTTATAATGATGACATTTTTCACTGGACTGAGTCCCTCCTCACAGAAACAATTATTACAAGAGCACGAAATTTATAAGTTTGTTGCGTCATTGGATTGATTTTGAGACCAAGAAGTCCTTTATTTGAAAATTCAATTAATTGCTTGAAAATTTTGGACCGTTCAAGTTCAATTAGTTGAATAAATGAGAAGGGAAAATGGACATCTTCATTTTGGAATTTGGATCCTTCTCTTTCTTTTTCACTTATCCAACCATTCTCTCATCAGTGCTCCATGTTTTGTGCATTAGAGCAAAGGGGGCCGAACAAGGTGGCGCCACCCTCTCTCTAAGTCATCTCGAGCAACGCACGTTCCTCATTCCCTTTCAGTTTCAGCTCTCCCATTTGACAAGCATCATTAATGGTGAAATCCCGATTCTGCCCCGAATACCTCAAAATCGGTAGATTTTCGTTGACGTATCTATTCTGGGTTGGTGGGTTTTTTTTCTTATATTTAATTGGTCCGAGGAATTGTTGGGGAATTGCTTTTGACGACATCATTTTTATTTCCAAATGACTCACTATTCTTGTGTATGTTGGACAGGTAGCTGAAAATTGGACTTTCTTAACTGATGCTATGGATAATTTAGTCATTTGTAAAAAAAAAGAAAATGTTGCACAAAAATAAAAATAATATTATTGCAGAAAGCAAATTTCGGATCGATGAGGAGTGCTTTGAGCACATCAACAACAATATTGGTTCAAAGAGATGATCAATTTCTCTACGGCCAATTAATGCCTCTACAGCTAACGATGTGGTCATTCAGATGTTTTGCTGCTTATCGAGATGGATACAATATTTCCACAAGATGATTTTGCAAAATGATGATAGAGAGCTTTTCTCTATCAAATGAATGTAAATTGATAAGCAGGAGAAAACCAGATGAAACCAGTGCTGCAAAAATCAACGGATCTTGTGGATTTTGTTTTTATTTTATTTTATTTATATATAATGTAACAAATTTCAAATTTGTTAAGACTATAGAATAGATAGGCAGAGTTAAAAGGGTACGTGGTTCTTTAGTTTTCTTTTCTTTGGATGCGTTTGGATCGTTGGAAGAAAGAAGAAGAAGAAAAAAAAATTATAAACAATCCAAACTCTTCACAAAGTTACACACTTCCCAATACTTCTTCCCTTCTTCCCACACCTATCCAAACGCACCCTTAGGTAGAAATTTTATGTGTCACATTTGTTATGGACACTATAAATTTTGTTGTTCATCAATGTTGAGAAAAATCTTAAAATCTTTTGATAAGATAACTCAAATTTGATGTATCTTTATTTTAAGCAGTAAAATGCACCTATCATGTCAGTAGCTATATGTTATTATACTGTATAGCAGAGTATTATTGTAAGGTGAGCAGAGATTATCTTTGAGTAGGCTTCAGATTGATTATCTTTACAAAAGCTAAGTTTAGAAACACATCAAAGAGGATTCTAAATATATCCTCCTCTTATTTTAGAGAGTTTGTGTGGACCACTTTTCTATCACTCTATAATCTCTTCAATTGTGTTACTGAAACCTGTCATTTCTTAATTTTAGGTCTACAGCCATTAGCAGATGCTTCTTCACATTGCAAATTTTGCTTTCAGGCCTCTCAACAACTGATTATATTCCTCTGTAGTAAACAAATACCAAATAAAAAGGTCAGATTGCTTAAATCAAGGTTGCATGACCTAGATCAGACGTTTCCGGGAGACACAGAAAGATCCGACACGCAAAAGATGATGCAAAGTAAAATGACTTTCTTGCATCGCAACGTGGCATCACCAGTTGTAATTTTGCTCGCATTATGGCAGTGGACTGCAGAAGTAGGGGCTATATGGATGGAGCTGCCACCGAAAGGCACAAAGTGCTTGTCAGAGGAGATACAAAGCAATGTAGTTCTTTTCGGAAATTACACTCTCTTTTCTAGCGACATCCGCTATCCGAGCACCATGTCTGTCAAGGTTGAGCTCTCTTACATCTCTTTAATATGTTAAATTTAAGCAGTCACTCTGAAAAAGTTAAAAAGTTTTTTTTTGAAGGTTTGACAGCCGCCGTCAAACTAAAAAAAAAAGTTAAGAGTTGATAGGTCCAAACATGGTTTAGACAAAATATTAAGCTAATTTATTTTTCATATGCTCAGATTATCCTTGGAGTAAAATCAAACCGGCAATTGATCCAGATAAAGAATGGTACGATTTTACTCCAAAGAGATAATCAATTTGCAGTTTCTTTATTTTTTTTTTATCAAAAAAAAAACACTCCCTTTAGGGGAGGCCTATTGATAATCACAGAGAAACAGTTACAAGTTCAACACAGATATTGGAGCTAATCACACTAGTCACCTGCCAACAAGAAAAAATGAAAAAAAACAATCAACATCACATGAACCACAAGACAAACACTCAAATTCTTGTTGCCAAGGTCCTCATCACTGTACAAGTAGTTGTCACCCTTGCAGACCTCTCACTGTCCTCATCAGCAGGTAGGTTTTGGGCCCCATCGGTATCCTGAGCGCGCTGAGCCTCAATAGGGACCACAATAAGCTGAGCTTGTCTAAGTAGTGTGGCAAACATAGCTTTCTTGCCTGTTCAAAAGTTATAAAGAGCCACGGCAGACATATTAGTACTAATGCATGGCCTAACAGGAGTTTGTTCAAAAATTATTCTATTTCTCTCAGACCAAATTGTCCATGGCAAAGAAGCTAATGAAATTTTCGTTTTATTTCTATCCTCTTTTCCAAGTCCAATACACTTTGTCCAGAGAGAAGTGAATCAAACTGCAACTTGGAATCATCCATTCTAACAGAATAAACAATGTTGCAAAAAGCAGAAACATAAGAGCAATGTAAAATAAATGGTCAACAGTCCCAGGCAATCCACAAAAAATACACTGGCCATTATCATGGCGACCTCTATGTAGTAAATTATCCTTGGTAAAAGTATTTTATTCTGGACAGCTAACCATGTGAACAACTTGATTTTGAGAGGAATTTTAACAGGCCATATAGTATCAAATTTTCTAATTGGGACCCCTCCATTATTCAGAAGTTGGTACATAGAGGCCACTGAAAAACCCTTGTTATCCCAATTCCATTTAACTGGTCATCATTACTAGTAAAAGTAGTGTCCCTAAGCATCTGAACTAATCCAGATTTTTCGTTTCTCAGGGGAAAATTTAGTCTATTCTCTTTTTAAACTTCAGCTGCTAACAGATTATCCCTCTTACAGTTAGCATATAATTCAGGAAAGGTCTTATAAAGAGGTAAAGAGGTGAAACATTTATCAAGCCAGAAATTAGTGGATCAATTTGCAGTTATTCTATACGCTCTTGATTATTGAATATAGTTATAAAAAAAAAAGAAATTTGCAGTTATTCTTGTATCAAAGCAGGAAAATTGCAATTCAGACTACAAGTATATTTCTAACATAACAACACAGATAAATTAATCAAATCATTTGTTTTAAAACTGCAGGTTACTTCGCCATACGGAAACACTATCCACAGCAAGGAGAAGGTATCTGAAGGTCAATTTGCATTAACCACAAAAGAGCCAGGAAGCTACCTTGTGTGTTTTTTGATAGATAGCAAGAAAGGAACGGGTGGAAATGTCAACCTTGAATGGAAGATCGGGATCGCAGCAAGAGACTGGGACATGATTGCTAGAATGGAGAAACTTGAGGTATTGAATGCCAAATTTGTTTATACACTTCACATCATTCAAACAACATTGAAAGTTTGAAACAAATCAGCATTTTGCATAGTGACGGGATTTCAGTTAGACTATTGTGAATAGTGACGGGACAACTGTAGAAAATTTATTGTGCGCAGTATTTTTTTTATTAAAAAAATTTGTCAAAATAATTGAACTAAAACTTAAGGTCACAAGGTTTGAAGAAGTCTGGATGTAAAAGAAACCATACAGAAAAATTTAAGAAAGCTAAAAATATGAGTATTTTCATAGCTATAACTTAGTGATGTTTTCACAAAAAGTAATATACATTTTGGACTAAATAGAGAAGGTATGAAATAATATTAATAATTAAAGGGTGTCAGGAGCTATTACCACCTTATTCCAAATTAGGTCATTCCATTCCATCCATGGTGTTTGCATTCGGTGAAGTCATATTGTTAAGGAAAATTGTGTCAAATTATTACTACCTTATTCCAAATTAAAAATTTTGCATCACCATATATTTTCTATGGAGCCTTGTGCCTCTATTTCGCAAAGGAAAAAAATTAAACAAAAATTGTATGAAAGTGACAATGTGGAATAGTTTTGTTTTTTGCAAGTTAATTCGAATTTTTCTGTGCCTGAATTAGGGAGTAGAACTGGAACTGCGGAAACTAGAAATAGCTGTTGCTGCTATTCGTGAGAACTTGGTTCATCTGAGAAACAGGTAAAAAATTTCAACGTTTTCCTTTTCGTACCAACCGATTGTAGTACCAAACCCAACCAATACATTGTTCAGAAAAAAAGCCCAGTTGTAGTAACCGAAAACAAGCTAGAGCCCATTATTAAATCGAGGTTAGAATTTCAACTTTAGATATTTTGTTGGGCTTAAATCCATTTATCACACATGGAGTCCTTACTTGCCATAATATACCTACTAATTTTAGTATGACTTGATGCCAAATTCTTGAATTATGTGGAATGAACTGAAATTTATTTGTTACATAGAGAAATGGAGGTTCGGAACATAAGCGAGAAGACCAATGCGAGAGTTGCATGGTTAAGTCTAACATCACTTTTAGTTTGCATCAGTGTATCAGCAGTCCAGGTGTGGCATATAGAGAATTTCTTCAAAAAGAAAAAGCTACTCTAGATCGTTTTCTATTAGGCAGATGAAGTGTTTTTCTGCAATTTTATGTTAAAAAGATTTCTAGAGCCATTATGATCCCTTTTGAAGTTCGTTTCGAGAATATTTCATGTTCTTTTGAGCTATCCTGCTTGACGCAAAGTAAACACACGATCTTGTATTTCATTTCTTGTCATAGGTATGTTTTTTATAACTAATGTGTTAGTGATCGTTGGGTGCTATAATGTGCATTGCTCTTGATAATTAGGCTCAGCTGACATAAAAGTTTAGAGATTCTTGTGCCATGTTGTTGATAAATGTTATTATTTGTGCCAGATGCATTATTTGCTGCTTAATTGAGTCTTACTAATATAACTCAAAAATCATACAAAACTCACCAAGAGTATACTTGATTAGCATATCTAAAGATTAATGATTGATTACTAACAATTCATCATACCACATTCAAGTTACTTAACAATTAGCATGTCCACCTAATACAATCAAGCTGAAACAGGGCCAGTAATCAAAGCCACGATGAAGTCCCTATAATCACCAACTGGTATTCGATCACAAATAACATCCTTCAATTTCTTCCCATACTTTTTCTCATAATGCTGTTTCACCTCTTCCATCCCAACATCTTCACCTCCTATGATTACCCTTGACAAAGTCTTTTTGTCTACAGTTCTCCCCTCAATGCACGTGTGAAAAATCTACAGAGAATTCCCCAGCAAAGAATATGTAAATTAAATTATTTTGACAGATTTCCTACAAAAGAAGGATAAGATCACTTGAAAGAGATGTACAGGTCTCTCATGCAAAACATTTACTATTTAATTTTATTTATTTACAAATGTCGGGATGGATCAAGTTACAGTTTTCATGTTGGTACAATGGTACGTACTGTAGGTAACAGGTTGACAACTAATGTTGGTACCAGTAGTGAAGAACATCTAGTCTTAGTACCTTAGAATAATACTTGGCAGGAGTGTAGATGTATTTCAGTGCCAGTCTCAGTGATTGTTCGAATTCTCCACAACTTCCTTTTAAGGTCTGCATCATTGAACTTTTAAATTAAGAACCCTCCATACTTAAGAAAGAGTAGGTTTTAGATATGTCACAGAAACATCTTGTCTAGTTGTTGTTTTTTTCTTTCAAAAACTAAACATTCCTTTCTCTTTTTTTTACCACAGTTCTCTGTGGTATATAATATTTAACAGCCAAATAAATAAGAAAAAGTTTTTACATTTTCCACTAATTGAAATACTTTTTTTTTTGGGAAAACATTAGGTGCTAATTGAACCTTATAAGAAAAACAAAAAGGATATTCAAATAAATCATACCTTGATGTACTCACAGCCGTAGATGTGCTTGTAACTGGTGAGAGCAAGCCTTAATTGAGGAATGCTTCTCTTGCTAATTATCTCCAGTATCACCGACTCATCAACACCTCCATTGCTTCCTTTTCCCACCTCATGCAACCTCTTAGCATCACATTTCGCAATGTGATGACTGGTATTGTCTTGGTGAGACTGACGTGAAGTCGCCAAAGCAGTTAGAATCTACCAATTAAAATCAAATTACAATCTCACAAAATTAATCATATTTTTGTTTTATAAGTGTGATCATATAATTATTCTTATAAACATCTTGCATGTACTTATGATTAGAATTGGACATAACTACCAATTAATGGTCGAGTAACGAGTATGGTCCATATATGAAGCTAGTAGCTAATATGTTGGATAAAAGTCAAGTTAATTTAAAATTAATATAATAATATAATAATCACTAATTAGTATCATAGTTTTACTAAATTTTCTGAATAACTCATTAATGAAGATGAGATTAACTCATTTTATGTATGGAGATGAGATCAATGAAACTGTTGGCTTGGTTCTAGCCAACCAACCTTAAAAGAAAAGTCATTATGGAGATTTTATAATTAAGCATACTCTTTGGAAAGGATGTGAAGGTTCGCTGGAGATGTCTTTGTCTAGATTTCTCTTGTATTTAGCCAAATATGTTTGTTTGGTGAAGAATAGCTGATCTGATTTCTTTCTTGTGTAAATCTCAACTAGAGTCTGATAATCTATCAAGCTATCTGCAGTAGCATCCCTGGCCAACATGGCATCTCTTTCAGCTGGGTCAAGCATCCAAATATACAACATTTTGAACATCTGAAAAATTGGCATAGTATAAATCACAATTAAGAACTTAAAAAAGTTTGAAATGAGAGGTAAATGGTACAATTGGCGAGTTTTGGTACATATAATTAGCCCCGCTTGTTAGTGCCCTCCAACTGCTATAACTATTCAAATATCAATCTTATCCTGTAAAACCTCATAATAACAGACCCCTTCAAAAGGATAATATGAATAGCACCAACTAACCCTGGGACATACCCCTAGACATTTCTCACCCATAATAATAGATTAAAAATGGTAAAATTCTCTCTTCTAAAGCCATATATAATATTCTCGATGGGGACTTGCATGATGTTTTCTTCATTCACAGGGTATCATTCTTAGTGTACATTCTTGTACTGCATCTAACTTACTCTAGAAACAGTGGCATACCTCGTTTTTTGGGTTTGACATGTGTGCCCCATGGAGGCGTTCGACAAGGTCATCACGAAAAAGGATTCGATACACATCCTTAATTTGACGCCTTTCTGATCGGGTTCGATGGGCCAGAGCTGCACCCAGGCGGCTCAATTCATTCCATGATCCATGGATCTCTCTGCAACTTTTCTCACACTCTGTGCTAGTAGAAATGAAATCCATGTTTTAGTTCAGTCTAATAGTGAACTTGTGTTATGGATGGAAGTTGGTTATGGTACAGAACAGAGGTATAAGTAGTAGTCTTTGGTAACTGTGGTTTATTGTACCTGTCAATGCCTTGGAGACCAAGGAACTGTGACGAGTCTTTGGGGCTTCAGACTTTTGGAGCTTTTTGTTAGTGGGACCACAAAATTTGTTTTCTTTTTTCTTTTGGCAAATAAAGAAGAAAAGGCCTTCGAAACTAAACAAAAGGAGACTTCGAAAGCAAGGTGTTCAATCCCACTTCTCTAACATAATTTCATGTAGAATTTCTGTGGAACCCAATGTTCCTTCACCAAAGACCCTACCTTACATTTGAATTGTCAAATTCGTAGCAAAAAAAAGCTTTCAAAGTTTCTTACTACAACGTCCTGAATTTGCTTCTAGGCCTAAGAAAAATTATCTTTCCGGTAGCAAGATCAAATTCTATATTTTCCTTGCTCAAAGTATACATCTTACGGTAATCATCATTCATTTGTTATTTAAAAAAAAATTATATCCAATACAAGCGAGAACAGAACAATTGTGTAAGGACGATCACAGAATTTTGTTTGTTAAATTCTACGTTTGGATGGCTTCTTCCCGAAATAAGGAATAAGAAATAACTATTTTTTACCAATAAATTTATTTCTAACCATCCAAACTCTTCACAAAAGTTACACACTTCCCAATAAATTTACCCCTTCCCAATAAATTTCTTCCCTTCTTCCTTCTTCCTACCTTATTCTCAACGCATCCAAACGGAGCATTTTAGTATGTTCAACTATGACAGTACCAATTTTAAGTTCTTGCACCTTATTTGGTAAAATAAGGGCTGGAATTTTTTTAATTTAAATATATGCTAGGCTACCAATTTCAATGAAGAAAATCAAAATTATATATTCTGCCACAAGCATTAGTAATGTAGGATTCTACCATTTTTCTAGAATTCAATTTGAATCACTCTAGAGAAGTTTTCTAAAAGTAAGAAGACTAGTAGACTCATTATTCTTTTGTTTTACTTCTGACTACTTTAGAGGAGTGGCCTTTTGGAGTTTAGATTCTCTGTTCCATATCCTCTAGAAAATGTCTTATTACGAGTCACAGCCATACTTTGACGAAATTTATCGCTATTAGGAAACATGACTTGAAACTTATCCACCAATGACTTGAACATGCTTGAGTTCAAACGACATGTAATTGAAGCTTTAGGTTAGCCTTTTGGTATATGGTGTTATTTATTTTGCATTTATGCCTTTTACTTTGCAAACTGCATATAATATAATACATAAAGCCTCAACAGTATTGTATTGTCTTTTGTTTTGTTTAGTTGCGGTTTGGTTGTACAGGCTTTGATGGATTCCTAGTAAGCTCTTAGTCTGATCCAGCTTTGTTTGGCCAGTGCCGTTCCTTTTTGCATTGCCTTTTAGGTTGTTTTTCTCTAAAAGTGGAAACATCATAACCCCAGGATGGGATTTTGTCAATTTTGACGATCTTTCTTTGGCAATTGATGTGAAACTAGTGGTGTAACCAAACACACCGAAAGGGACTAGCTAGCCCTGATGATCTCTATCCTGAAGCTAGAAATTTATTTTCACACGACAGAGACTGACCTGTACACTTTCCATGACTCAACTTTTTGACAATTGAAAATTTTATTGTTGAATTTTGGTTTACTATTCTATTTCAGGAGTTTCTGTTCCTTGTGGAGATCAACTTAATTTCACTTATTTATTTCAAACAAAAAAAAAGAAGGTATTCTATATATGCGTGCATATTTTGATTTTGAGAAACAGTACAAGCAATTGACATGGAACTAAAAAAACTTTACCAAGTTTCATGAAAGCAATAAAAAAATACAGGTTTCAAAATCAGAAAAGATTTGCTAATCCGTTGAGAAATCTTTTCCTAATTATGAATTAGTGGGAAATTAGCACCTTGCTTATCCCACAAAAATGTTTGAATGAACCTAAACTCAACTCAGTAATGCACTAAGCTGACAGAAAATTGAAGTCTAATCAATGAAAAAACCAACAAAAGCAACAAATTAGCACAAAAACAGAAGTCAATTCCCCACCAGAACAGCCCCCAACCCCTGCGTTCCAGTCTAGCTTAAAAAAAAAAGAGCCCCTAGCCTCTCCTCAACAAGTGAATCTACTCAATGCAAACAATCCTCTGATTCATAAATTGGAATTTGCAAACCTCCTCAAAGAAATCATCAGCAGCCTCATTGCAGTTCTTCATTTGGGAGACACGAATCACCATCTTCTGCAATTTGGGGCTGTGCATCACCAACGACTCCAGCGTGTTCAGCTTCTGCTCAGCATTCAGAGGAGACCTCACAATCACCGAAACCTCCTCCAAGCTAGGAATTACAAAATTAGAATTGACCTGCAAGCATGAAGCACAGGCCATGTCATAACAGCTTCCAACAAATAAGGGTTTATATACAAAGTAAAGTGCCTAGTAATCTTTTCAAATCAAAAACAAAGAAATCCACAATCCGTAAACACTCATCCTATTAGAATCTGTACATAGCCAGTATGCTCATTATTTGGCCCTTTCTCTGCAATTATTATCAGGGACAAATAGGGACACAAATTGTACATCAGTACATTCAACACAGAAGCAACCATTACTCATTTAGTCATGCTTAGGTTGGGATTTGCAACGTACCAACGGATAATGACTCAGATTTAAATAAGCAGTGCATTAGCTTTTCCTGTTCAATCCAGACAATAAGTTCAATGGTATGACCTTGTTAATCAAACTGATTCAAACAAGCATCACAACTCTTTTTGCACTTCCTATTCAAAATTCACTGAGCTTACACTGATAGTCCCAGATCCCAATAAATCACTGCCTTTAATTTTCATTAATTACTCCAATTGCAACAGCTTGGACAATCGACATCATCCAAATCCCCAAAGTACAATTAAGCTATTTAAAAGAGTGTTTATCAAATTCCAAATGTAAATTGAAATGTTTACCAAATCAAACTAGTCACCCTTGTAAGAAAGAACTGAGGCTTACATTGGCAAGACTGTTCTTTTGGCAGAGTGAGGCAAACATGGCACCATGAATCTCAAACTTTTGCAGTTTTGGATGACTATTGAAAAAGTTGACAAGGTCAACCTCTGGAAAAGGTAGGAGAGTCTCAGAATTGCCACAAAATTCAACCTTCATGGTGAGTTGGGTAATGTCAGTAGCATTCTGGAGTACTGAGCTTATTGCGCCCCAGCTCCACTGAATGCCTCGCAGATAGAGGCTTTCCACCTCAGCCAGTTTTCCCATCTCCACATTGTACACCCTTCCTGTTGCCATTTGATATATTGTGTTAGATATACATGCGATATCATATCTTAATAACTGAATTCGTTGAAAAGAAAAAGAAATTAGAAAAAAAAAATTAAGATGATGTTTTTGAAGGAGATAAAGTTTGCTAAAAGTGTTTCAGCCCTGAAAGCTTTCTTAAATGCTACTTAGATAAACTTATATTTTAATTTTTGGTGTTTAAAATGTTTAAATAAAATGGGTACTGACTCCTAAAGAGGAAGTCCATGATCATCATTTTATGACCGTGTCTTCCATTATAATCTCAGACTAAAAATGCTATACTACGGATTGAAAAAAACGTACAAGAACTTAACCGATACTGGAACAAAGAGAAACTGGTAAAATGATAAACAAGAGAAAAAGGAAAAATTTATTCATGCATTCTTGTTTCTAATTAGTTCTCATCCAAGAAGATAAGGGATATATCTATCTGTTTGGACAGAATGTCATTGCATATTTCACTCAATCTGTCCATTTAACCAATAATGGGTATGTTTGGAAGTCAAGCGAACACAGCTGTTCCCAAACAGCGCGAACAAGTTAACATCCAAACACAGTGCAAACAACACGAACAAGCTGTTCGAGCACTTGTTCTTAGTTCCTGGATTTTGTGGAATAAGAAAGCGAACAAGCTGTTCATTGTTGGGTTCGTGAACAAGCTGTTCACCTAAGTTGCCAAACACACCTAATACAGCAGATCAAAGCCCAACAAAAAAGTATACCTTAAACAAAGAGATTTTGGCCCAGCTCTTTTCTCTTCTTCAACTAATCCCTGATTTCCATTTTCTTAAAAGTGCCAGTATATAAAATGCAACAACTTTGGATTCTAACAGATTTATTAATTTTGTAAAAAAACCTTTTTGAAGAAAATTATCTCAAATAAACATCAGTAATAAGCATGACAAACATTTTCCGTCTTTTAAAAGTTTAAAACTATTTGTCAAAAGCATCGTTGCATGAAAAGGTGCTGTGTAACTTCACAAATCTAAACTGAAGAAGCAAGCTAATATTTTAGAATAAATTGCATGTCGTAAATCAGTGCTTTTTAACTTAAAAAGAGGCGACAATAGATTGGACCATAAGTTGAAGAATGGAGTTGTAAACTAGAGTTTACTGTCACAAAGGATTTCAAAAGTAGTTATCAACATATTTTATTTGTTCAGTGCTTGCGACCACCCAGTACTTTGGTTTCTTAAATTATTAGAACATCCAAATGAAAACACAACCAAGTCCGAACAGTCATTAATTATTATGACTACTTTCAAAGACATTAATGGGCAGTCAGCTTCAACAAACTGTTATTGTGAAAGGAGCAGTTTCTGTTCTTCTAGCAGTGGACTGCTCATGTCATTTGAGCAGATAAACTCCTGTTTTTGGTACATGAGATGCTGGGACATGGCAGCAGCTTTAGCAGTGAAATGCAAATCAGGACCACTACTCGCATAGAATATCACCACGTAGAAAACATTTTGAAATTTAGTTTTTAGTTACCAATGCACGAGTCCTTGATAGGGTGACTATTAAATATAATGTAACTAACAGAAGCTTAATTAAACCAATACATGGCTACCTTGGAATCTGGAATACACAAAATCCAAATATTAGCACATTAATGTGACTACTAGTAGACATCAACATGCAACAATATAATGGGTTTTCACAGCAAAAGTTGTGGACATATATATAAACTGAATAAAATAAAAGTAATCACAATAAGTGGGGATATTGACATATACTTAAACGGTGAAGCAAAGAAATCCACTATTCATCTATTATATTGAATCTGTTATGCAGGTTTTGGAAAATTCATATGACACAACTAATGGTCCATAACTTCTCATAATATTATTGCAGGGAATAGAACACTTAGAACTGAAAACTATACTTGCTACATTGACAAAGAGTCAAAGATAACACAGAGAGGACTGAATAATTCCTTGAAGTCTTTTTGTAAACCACATTTCTATACATAAACCCTAATTCTGAGACAGGAACTTCATAAAAACTGTCTAACATACCTTTCTTCAGACACTTCTTTTATCTGTCTGAGAAATGCTATTGACTTTTCACTAATAAACAGAACAGCCAAATGAAGGGAAGCTAATTCATTGGTTATTTGGTTTCCATTTGCAATTGAGTAAAAGAATAAAAGATTCAATCTTTAAAATAAGTAAACACTGAACCCAGCTACAAAATATAATTTTCCTACAGAATTTGCTACCTTCTAACAAATATTATAGAATTTTACCAAATAAAGGAGTGAAAAAAATTACCATGAGTTTTGGCGATGGAAAGTGTCCTCAGCCGATGGTTTGGCTTGACCCAAATTGAACTGAAACCTTGAACATTGAGCTCCTCAAGTCTCGGTGTACTGAGAAAAAGCGCAATACTCCCATGCCCCAAGAAGTCGAGCCGGCATCTCTCCAACCACTCCAGTTCAAATTTCACAAGCCCGACCCCATCGCAACTCAACAACACCAGGCTTACAAGATTGGGAAAGGCATGCACTGCCTCCTCCAACACGCCATCCCTCAAGGTGGCCCCCACAATCTCCAAATTCTTTAGTTTCCTCAAAACACCCCATTTTGGGGCAGTGGTCAAGGAAACACCCCAGATCTTGAGCTGCTCCAGCTGTTTCGCAACATGGATGCAATCAAGCTGGGTCCCAGTGCCATCCGGACCGGGTTTGTCGCCAAACCCATCCATACGGAGCTCGAGAACCCGCAAGGTGTTACCCTGGGGGATTAACCACTTGCCAAGGTTGGAAGGGTTGAATGGGCAATAGATTACGAGCTCTTCAAGCCGAAGCGCCGCCTCAACCATCCGACCAATCGTGTCGTCGTAGTCGAACCGCTGGTGGTTGCCACGTGGCGAGTAATCAAAGGCGGCACGAGAGAAGAACAGCGAGGGGATGTACGGAACGCACGATTGCCACTGCTTGGAAACGCAAGTGCTCGACGCGACATCCCGTGCGTTCTTGAGCTGAGAGAGGATCTGTTGTACCACTCCTTCAGGCAAATAGTTCATTTCCTCTGTTGAATTGGCGGAGATCGGGAGGTGTTTCGTCGTGACAAAAGAGAGCACGAAAAGTGTTCGAGGAAATGCCTCAACGAAAGCTCCGCTTGGTTTTGTGTTATGGACTTAAGGGAAGGGGTTGGTAAGAGTGGGAGAATATATTTGGGAGAGTGAGAGAGAGAGAGAGAGAGAAGTGGCAAAAAGGAAAATATAAAAGGTGCACGAGGCGAGGGACGGGAGCAATAAATTCAAAATTTAAATCGAGATTCGCCGAGCAGTCGCTGACAGGTGGGGACAGGGAAATTTACACATGGAGAGGTTTAAAAGGAGGAGTATTTTTAGAGGGTAATTGACCCGCTCTTTTTTTCCAGTGTTGCTAACTTGAATTAGTGATTTGGTCTGACCGGCGCAGCAGGTTTTGAACTTTGAACTTTGAACTTTGAATTGGTTTCGGAATTTGAAATTCGTGGTGGATGCGATGAATATTTTATTGGCTTTTTTCGCTCCGATCCTCCGAGTGAATTTGGGACCGCTCTGGATTTGCTGTTGTCTGTGTTATGTAGTTTGATTTAAAAAAGATTTTTAGGGGGTTTTGTCAGGATTTTGTGCTGTCTTGGATGGAATTTACTATTTTAGTACGGTTCAGAAATTTTAGCATGTCATCAAGAATTCAAGATCCATGGACCATGGACAAAACTAAGTCAAGTGTTTTTTATATTTATTTTTTCAACTCCAGACTTATTTTTAAAAATTAACTACACTTTTATATTTATAATTACTAAATATTAAATGAAAATCGGTATCTAAAAAGAAAAGTTGGATTTAAAAAAATGGTCCTCGTCTACTTTTCTCTGACTAGATTTAGCCTACATAAGATCCGTCTACTGGATAAGAGGACTTAAATTGTACCGTTTTTTTAGATACGATTGAATTAAATTGAACTCGCCATACAGATATTAATTGTGAACTTTTTTAAAACATACAATTAAAAATTTAAAAACAGAAACTTAAGTTTCCACTTTCCACCCATTCACTTACCACGCTATATATCTAAGATTTAGATTTGAAAATTTTTGTGTAGGGCGTCAAAAAGAAAATGTTACGGTTATTCTTATGTTGCTATGTTTTGGTCGTGCAACTTGAACTAAACGGCCAAGATTTTATGTAGTATACGAACTTAACCGATACGGGATTTTGTACAGTTTATTATTTATTTTGGCATCTTTTTTATTCCGATTCTTCACTTTTTAATTAAAAATAAATTAAGGTGAATATCTAGAGGTGATTGTATATATTACTTTGCGAATAATAAAAAACAAAAGGTAATGCGATAATATGTACCCTCTTTTCCCATTCCAATATCAAAAAAAAAAAAAAAGGTAATGCGATAATATGTACCCTCTTTTCCCATTTTTTGGGATAAAGATCTAAAATTAAATATATTTTCAAGCCATCTCGTGATAATATGTACCCTCTTTTTTAAGCTTGCCTCTATAATTTGCCATCGTAGAAATTTTCAATGTTATCGCATTACATAACATGAAAAAGAAAAATAAAATGTAATGCGATAACAATGAAATGTCTACCATGGCAAATTATAGAGGCAAACTTAAAAAAGAGGGTACATATTATCACGAGATGGCTTGAAAATATAATGTGCTGTACAATTTTTTGTTAAATATAAGTTGCCTCTTCAAATGTTTAAAAATAAAATGTGCTGTACAATTTTTTGTTAGTATGAAAAAGAAAAATATTTTCATAAACACTAATAGTGCTTATACAATACAAAAAGAAAATCCTCCATAACTAATATGAAAAAAAATTAATTATGTTTTAAACTTAACCTAATTATTGATAGAATTCATAAAATCCTGTCATTTGACAAAATGAATTGGACAACTTTTTTGTTATGATAATGGTTAATTATGTACGTACTAAATGTGAATTATCCTGAGTCCTGACTGCTGCATTGAATAGAAAAGTGGGATAAAGTGTGGAGATTCGAGTGTTATACATGAGCAGGCTCGGTGAAATGATAATGGGGCGTTTGGATTGAAGTGAGAATTTAGGGAATTTTCTATATTTAGGTATAAATTTATTATAAACAATCTAAATTCTTCACAAAGTTATATACTTTCCAATAAATTTATGCCTAGGAATAGAAAATTTTCCAAATTCCAAAGCGATCCAAACGGCCCCAATGTTATTTTGCTTGATTTGTGTCTTGTGTAGGGGTCAGCAAAATAACTCGTAACTCGTGAGCTAATTCAAACTCGATTTAGAAAATCTCGATTATAACTTGAGCCAACGTAACTCGAGTTGGTAGAACTCGAGCTTAACTAACTCGGTTGGTTGACGAGTCGAGTTTGAGTTGAGGTCAACTCAGCTGGTAACTCGTGAGTTAACTCGTGACATAATAAAATTATATTTTAGATATTTATCAACATAATTTATGAGTATTAAAAATTTATAAATTAATAATAATAATTTTCTTCTTATATATTTTTATTTCAAATCAATAGAAAGGACATATAAGACAACAGTTTTATTATTTACAATATTGTATATGTCAAAAAAATTAAATACTAGAATAACATATGAAATAAATAAATGAAAATTTGAAGGATATATGTTTATTTCAAGCTAGCTCGTGAGCCCACGAGCTAAAAACTCGAGTTGGGGACGAGCCGAGTTTGAGTTAACTTAAAAAGTTCAAAAGTATTTCTAACTCAACTCAACTCAGAACTGAGTTTGAGTTGTCCCTAACTCGCTCGAACTCAGTTCATATACAACCCTAGTCTTGTGTGAGATATTTTTGTGCACGATGTAACACTGCGGCATGATTAGTGTGAAATATTATTGATATTATATCCAATTAATAGTTCTTGCCGTACATTGATATTTGCGTTTGAGATCTAAACAATGGTACATTTGCGTGACAAACAATTTTGAAGTCATTATAATGGTGTGATATGCTTATTAGTAGTATATATATAAAAACTCCATCATATGTTTGTTGCGTTGCGAAAAAATGAATTGTGACCTTTTAAATAACTTAAACATACAAATTTATAATCTAGAGTAAGATATTGGAGAAAATCTTTATCAAGTAATCTAATTCTATCGAAATGCGATGGGAATACAGATCTTAGAATTTGTTAGGAATTAGTGAAAATCGAGTTGTTTTAACTTTGAGTCGTTAGTCGATTTTAAGAAAAAGTTATCTGATTCATTTTAAGAAAGTATACCAGGTTACATTGCAAATATAAATCGACCTAGTCATGGCTTGTTTTTACTCTCGCTCCCAATGCATAATATGTGTTCCTTTTCATCCCCTCATGATCAATGACAGCGTCTTGATCATTAATCTCACTTCTTATGCAAAAAGAAACAATTTTCGCCGTTGCATATGTTTACATAATGAAAGACAAGGCATGGCATGGTTTCGGATCTTGCATACTATATTAGGTTAGATTAGCTTAATGCATCTTGTTAATCCATGAGATAGTTAGCGGCAAAAGCATATTGCATAGTCAATTTCTCCAAATCTTCTTTGAATTCAAACTTTCTAATAAATATTGCACTTAAATTTCCACAGTGGAGACGATATCTCTATTTCAATCACACATGCTCAACTAAGACGGCGTGTCATATAGCTCTCATTAAAAAAGAGGGTGAATTCAAAGAAAATAAGGGGATACTCTGTCCAATTTTTCTTAGAAATTGTACACCTCAAATTCATGTGTGATAGTAGAATTTTAGGGGCTATCTTGTGATTGCGATTCTCATGCTTTAGAATTATACCTTATTCTACTCAAATTATTATCGCTAGCGCACGACAATCGTCTAAGTATTTCGGGGTCGAACCACAGGGACGGTTGTTTAATAACTAAGTTTTGATCTTATTTAATTTACTAAACTAAAAGTTTGCGAGAAAAGTTGATTCGTCACAAAGTTAACAGCTAAATTAAATTGCAATTAAATTAATCTAAGTTAACAGGTTGCAGATAAAGTGTGATTAATTGGCTAATTAGAAATTAGGAGCTTAAGACATGCTAATTTTTTAGTTTATTCCAGTCCTAGCGGTCTGCTTACATTCGTAGCGGCCCGCTGAAAGGACTCAGGTCGCAGAACGACTTCAGCTAGTCGCTGGCTACTTAGCGGGCATAGACCACCTCGCAGGTTCACTCAGCGGCCCACTGGTGTCAAGCTGAGACTATTACTTAGTTAATTTAGAAGTTGCTTTGTGTATAGGATTGAGTTTATATTGAAGTGCTGCAGATCAATGATCGGCGGATTTCATATAGATATTTCAATCCTTTTAGGCCCCAAATTACAACTAAATATCTGTGTTTTAGTTAGATTTTAACATATTTAGGTTAGTTTTAATCAAGTTTGTGTCAAAGAAGGAGTTACTACAATAATCCCTATTTTTATGCAGATTTTGGATAAGAACATCACATAAATGATTTAATGAAGTTGTAGAGCTTCTCATAAGCTTTCCAACGGTACTTGAATCACCTCAAACGGAGTCCGGATGAAGAAATTATGGGTAAAATACGAACAAGGCGCAGTGTTGAAATTTCCAGACCTGCTCTCAGGACAATTTCTGGCGACCCGCCAGAATCCTGGCGGGTCCGCCCGAAACTTGCATGAATTAGCAGAAAGTGCCCGTTTTAGAGTTCTAACTTGGGAAGACGGTTATTCTCTATTCCCATCACGTCCAGAAGCATTTTCCTGCTATTATGAGCGTCTCCCATCAATTCTAAAGCCTATATAAACATGGTTTGAGGAGATTTCAAGGGGAGAAGAAGTAGAGATCGAATTTGGAGAGAAATCAAAGTTTAGAGAGAGATTTGAGAGTTTCTACACGACGCGGCAATCCAAGGTCCAGGCGGATCCTCCCGAAAGGAGACGGAGTCGTTCGAAGGCAGGCGGAGGAGGAAGAAGAGAAGGAATCGAAGTTCATTTGTTGTATTCTATCTCTTCTTTTTATCTTTTGTTTGTTTATTCGAGAAAACTTTGGTTTGTATGATTCTATGTCTTGTCTAGCTTAGAATTGTTGTTAGGGGCAATTGTAGGGAACCATGACTTGGTAGATTAATGAAGTTTGATTTAGTTTTCTAATTTTTCTAAGTTGCTTTGCTTTACTTAAGTTTATTTGCTGAAATTGTGAATTGAATTGAATTGATTTGAAGGTTTGCTCACTTGGTTAGGCCTGACCTCGTAGATAAGCAAATAGAACCCTAATCTCAAAACAATTTGTGTTCTCATACCATAGGATAGTTAGTATACCCAAAAGGTGAAACCGGAACTTAGCCGAGAGGTTTATTCCCTCCTAAGGTCGAGAGATCTAGGATATCCTACCGAATAGTTAAAGCAAACCCTTAAACTTAAGCCAAGAAACGAGAGTTGAAACTTAGGTTTTTAGGGAGGTTTAGAGGTCAAAACTTAGTGATACCAAATCAAGAACGAGAGTTAGTATTTGGACCAGAGTTTAAGCCAAAAACCTGAACTTAGAGAACTTAGAAACTAATTAAACTGAATTGTCGTACTGTTCTGGCGACCCGTCAGGAATCCTGTCGACCCGCCAGGAACTCTGTCGACCCGCCAGGAACTCTGTCGACCCGCCAGGAACTCTGTCGACCCGCCAGGAATCCTGTCGACCCGCCAGGATAGTGCCTGGAAGTGGAACCCGAACAATTGACCCTAATTCGTGTTATTTTGTTAGAACTCGCATTCTCAATCAAACTTAGATCAACCTTAGGATTTGATACTTCTTCAATTCATCAATTAAATCCTCAATTGATTTGAACCTCGTCTAGCTAATTAAATAAGGTAAAAGATTGATATTCCAACACCGTCCCTGTGGATTCGACCCTTAAGCTATCACTGCAAACGATTAGATCGGTGATTCCTAAGGATTTGTTTTGATTAGGTTTTCCCTTCGATCAAAAATGGCGCCGTTGCCGGGGACGGTTTGCTAGAATATTGGTATTTTGCATTAGTTAATTAGTATAGACACCCTTGTATCCTTGTATCTTACTTATTTTATATTATCTTAAAAATCCAAAAATATTTTCTATCACCATGTTTCGTTCTTTTCAGGTATTCGAACAAGAATTGAAAGGTGGTGATGCAAAGAAGATCGTCGCATCCGATGAAACAAACGAAGAGTTCAACCAAACCTACTTGAGCACACTTAGACGATGCTTGGAGGAATTCAATGTCCAAATCGAGCCAAGAAAGATGACATCCAAAGAAGAACACATCAAGCATGTTTTAAGATGCCCGCTTAAGTACTTTTGGGAGAATTATGATGCGTTGAGAGGAAGAAAAGTGAAGATAAGATGAGCAAATGCAAGGAGGTCGAGCTAATGACCTAAAACAAGCGCTTCTTGGGAGGCAACCCAAGGCCAAAAATTTCAATTTCCATCATTAGTTAAGTGTAGTTAGGTATAACTTATTGATCTTAGTTGTTGGTTTCAAATTTTAGACGATAATACAAGCTTTTTAGAAGCACAACCGTTCAAGTCATGCAAGTGTCGAAAGGGCAATTGAACTTCAACACAACATCACAACACATGGAAGAAGTATGTAGGTTGTTGAAAAATCATACCATATGCAAGAACTCAAGCTTGGGGAATACACCACGAAGGAGCATATGAGTCGATTCAACCTAACAAATCTCAAGATAGCGGAGAAACCATCTCGTTCCATACCTGACCTGATTTCTGGCGACCCGCCAGAAACCATCCCGAGACCACCTAAACCCAGACCCGTTCCAGACGAGGCCGCCAGAAACCAAACGACCCCGCCTGAAACCCACCTGAGACTAAAACCTAGACCTATACCCTAACATAAACCAATCCATAACCCTAACGTAAATCAATGGCTAGATTTTGAGTTTTCCTTGGTTAGTCGACGAACCAAATTTTTGCTCAATCCTGTCATTGACCAAGCCTTCACCAAAACCTTAACCCAATGGTAGAATCGTACCAACCCTATGCGATTTTTATCCTCAACCTAAAGTCTCCACTACTTGCAAGACATCTTCTCCAATGAGACGAACCTAGAGACAACTTGAAGTGAAATGATCTATCAAAGCAAGCAAGGCTCATGTTGTGTGACTCGATCCTTCATAGCCACTACAAAGATTCGATAAGTGTCTCGCACTTTTTCAGTCCAACCACGGAAGATCAGATAGTCCTCTATGGGGCGAAGAAAATGCGGATCAGATACCCCTCGAGCATCTTGAGACCCGTCGTTACTGCCCATTCCAAACGAGCGAAGGGCACTAATGCGGTTCTAAGTACCTCGAGAGTTGATTGTTTGTCGTAGGTCCTTTTTTTCCAGTAGGCGCAAGCCCCTACTGTTAATTACCTCCGGACTCAGTTACGAACTGGGCCAAGAGCACCTCTAGATCGGGATAATCGAAGCTTAGATGTTATAAGTGGATGAAGTCCATTTTTAATAAAAGGGTTGTGTCTTGATAGGGAGTTTCAAGGTGACAAGCAATGCGGAAGGGCAGCTATTTTAACAGAGCCATGCAAACATGAATGGTGTGGTTTAATTCTTTAGTTTCACATTTTAAGACATTTTGGCTGTTTTTACTTTGCTGGATCAGGCTTAGTGCCGTTACAGAGATTTTTGAGTTCGATACTAGGAAATTTAGTATCCTAGACCAATCCTCAATCGTTTGGGGATTTAGAGATTTTGGGATTTCGTTCAAGTCTTGAGTACAGATGCGCTATGCCTTCTCTTGACATGAACTTAGGTGATGGCCGCTGGTTGACTTTTCCTCTGGTCACTTGGGCATCGGATTTCAGCCTGCTTCTGGTCAAACATGCTGTGAACTTATAGAAACAGGCTGTTAGATTTGAGTCCAACGCTAGAAAATAGGGTATTCTAGGTCAGTTCTCAATCATTTTGAGGAACTTGGGGATTTTTGGGATTTTTGTTCAAGTCGCGAGTACAGATGCGCTATGCCTTCTCTTGACAGGAACTTTAGTGATAATTCAGAATTGACTTTCCCTTTTTTCTCAATCTGAACATCAAGAGGGTGTCTCCTTCAAGGCGAAACGCGATGCAGTCTTGAAGGGACGAACTTTTGACTTTTAAGACTTTATGTCACTTTAGACTTTGTGTCTTTTGAGTCACTTTTAGGCTTTATGCCATTTTGTGTCACTCTTAGATTTTGTGTCATTTAGACTTTGTGTCATTTAGACTTTGTGTCATTTTGACTTTGTGTCATTTTCAGACTTTGTGTCATTTCGACTTTGTGTCATTTTCAGACTTTGTGTCATTTTGAAGTTTTGACTTTTGATTTTGTATTTTTAGAAGTTTGAACTTTGAGTTTGACTTTTAAGTCTGGCCTTCTAGCACTTTTGGAGTTTGACTTTTGAGTTGGGCTTTTTGAGTTTTGATTCTTTGGACCTTGGTTTAAAGTTTGAACTTGGTTTGAACTTTTGCATTCGGGCATTCTGGACTTTGGACTTTTAGTTGTGACCTTTGAGTTTTAGGTTTTCGGTGTTTGGTTGAGATTTTGAGTTTGGACTTTTAAATTTGTACTTTTAAATTCCTATTATTTTTTTTATCTTCTTGGTGATATGTATACTTTGTTTATTTCAATTTTGTTTGTGAGTCTTAATGTTTGACTGTACCTATTGCTCAGCACAAGGAATGTCAAGTGTACCTGCTGTCCAGAACATAAGCTATTCAGATGTACCTGCTGTCCAGAACATAATTTGTTCAAATGTACCTGCTGTCCAGAACATAGAATATTCAGAAGTACCTGCTGTCCAGAACATAATTTGTTCAAATGTACCTGCTGTCCAGAACATAGAATATTCAGAATGATTTTCTTTTGCTTTATTTCCTTTTCTTCTTTTTTTTTTATTTAACCATATGAATATAAATTTATCATTATTATTATTATTATGATTATATTATTTTTTTTACTTATGGTTATCCCTTAAACCTATTAATTTAAAATATTTCGTACTTTGGTGTTTTAGCATAACATAACACATCAAAATATTCTTCATATCTTTCTTAATATTTTGATATTTTATGGGAATTTTTCTGATAATCCAGCTATTTTTAATGTATTTTTGAAATTTTCAGTTCTGTGAAAATTTCTGATTGGCTGAACTTTGCTGCATATGTTTGTCTGTCAGGGGATTGCTGTACGTTGTGCGCCACAGAGAATCCGCAACGGGGATTAGGCTGGGGGCTGTTGGGTCGCGTGGTTCACGCTCAGGCTTGTGGACCACACGAGTTTGAGTTCAATCCACATCCGATTCGTGGGCCCACTGTCTGTCAACCGGCTCAGGATGCCCCAGGTCCTTCTGAACTTTCAAGTTATGGCCGTTGATCTTGAAATCCGTTCATCCACTTTCGTCAAGATTTGTGCTGGTCAACAGGTCAACTTTTCTTCTTTCTCCTTTCTTTTCTCTTCGCTCCTTCCGACGAGAGTTTGGCTTGCCAACCTTCTGATGGTCTGACGAGATTTCGAACTTTGAGTGCATGGCTTGCACAAAGGAAGGCAGCGTCAGCATCGTGGGCCCTTCCTCCCTCGTTTAGTGCCTCCAATTTGGCCTCTCTTAGCCGTTGCAAAGGACATTCTCCCTCCTCTTTTCCTAGTCGCTGTTGAGACGAGACGGCAAATTGAGAGTCGTGGGTGACATTTGGCCAAAATGGGTGGCTTGGCTGTTGTTGGGGCATCTCCGCAAGGCTAATGATGACTTCAATTGAACAGGTAACACTTTTTTTTTTTGTTAATTTCGAAATAGTACATCAATTTGGTCTGGTTTAGGATTTTCACCATTTTGGTTTGTCAGCCTTTGAGTTTCATTGGGGTGTACCATATGTTGTTGGTATATTGCTGGCTAGCGTCAAGAAACCAATTGGTTTGTCAGGTAACTGTGGTGGTCAACCAAGCCTCATTACTAATCCTCAGGCATGTTTTTGCAAATATCTTAGGAAGTAATATACCGTTGCCAATTTTTCAAGCACAGCAAATGTAGCACGCCAACTCCACCTTACTATTTGAGTTTCATGCTTTAATTCTTATCTTTTGAGATTGACATTTGGGTTTTGAGTTTCAAGAAACTGAGTTTACTTTAGTTATTACCAAATAATCACTTACTTTATCAATGAGTCTCACCCCTCTTTTGTATTTCTGAAATATGCCAACCAGATTAACTTTACGTTATTTTGTTAAGGTTTGTTATTCTTTGACTTTTTTTTTTATATTTCAAAACATCTTCTTTTTTTTTTGCTATGACTTTTGAGATTTAGAAACGAATTTACCTTGTTTTTTTTTTGTTTCTTCTTCATTTTTTTGTTTTTTTTTAGACAGGAAAAGGCCTAAGTAACACTTCTTCTTCTTCTCTTTTTTTTTATAAAATATCCTTTATTTTTTTTGACATCTATGAGTGAGCAAACAGTCATTCTGACAAGAAGACTTATCACTGCTTTGTTTTGACTAAAAAAGGTCTCTCGTTTAAGAGAAACTATCATATTTTTTGAAAGAAACTTTTGGGGTACCTTAAAAAAAACTGACATGATTCAACCCATATTTTGGACAGCATTCCTTCATTCTTTTGATTTAACACCTATTTTGTTTGAAATGGCCAGATTAGAGTTTTGTTTATGCATTTTTTTTGGATGACTTCAAATCTGTTTCTACCCCCACTTTTTTATGTGAAGTACCCCTATCTTCTATCATAAGAGTAAATACATGATTATTCCAGGAGAAAACTTATTTTTATTTTGTTTTGACAGATGGGTCCTTAATCTTTCTCCTTTTCTTTTTTAAAAAAGACTTTTTGAGAGAAATTTAACATGTTGTTTTTTTTTTGTTTAAAGCCTGACAGAACTTAAGCATGAGCTTCCCCTTTGTTTTGAACAACATTTCTATATTTTGCCTGAAAACCCACTTTCATTTGAAGCATAACAAATTAACATTTTGCGTTTATATACATATATTTTTAAAAGAGTAATTTCAACTGCGTTTTCTATTCCCCCCTTTTTTTTTATGAAAATAAGACACATGTATTTGAACATACTTTTGATTCACTTCTCTTACAAAACTGTTTATTTATGTTATCTTCTCATTCTTAATTTTTTTTTACTTATGCTATGGTCGACGTTCTTGACAATCAAACCATAGCATTTCTTAAGATCTTATTGATGAGAACCACTGAAAATCACCGGGAACCATGGTAACAAGGTGATACCGGGTCGGCGTTCTTGACAACCAAACCCTTAGTGGTACCACCATGCTGCCAGTTTTGTAGCTTCACCATAGTTGCAGCTCCTGTGTAGTTGGAAGACTCCTTTACCATGGAGTAGAAGAACTCCTTTACCATGGAGTGTAAAATAAACATTATGCAAAGAATAACCATATAAAGGAGACAGGATAAGTTGTTTTTGAGATTCTTAGCCTGGATTCAGCAAGAACATTTGCAAGAAAACAATTGTAAGAAAATACGTTATTTTTTTATTTGAGATGCATATAATGGGAAAGAGGGAAGAGTGTTGAAAGGAGATCTTAATTCTTCATTTCATCAAAAGCATGGCAAGTACAATGATATTTCCATTACCTTTTCCTAGTATTTCTCTTCTCTTACAGAAAACTCTTTTTTTTTTTTGCCTAATTTTCTAGCTTTTTTTTTTTTTTACACGAAGTAATAGCTAAAAAAAACTTCCTCTCCCCCTCTTCTTCTGGTGGTGATCATCTTCTTTTATAGGGGAAGGCCTCTAGGGTTTTGCTCCTCCCTCTTGACACATGGCATCCTTCCAGTGTTTTGATCCTTGATGGAGGGACATGATGCAATATGAAGCTGCCGCCTTAGTCTTACATTCCTTTCCTTAGCCTGAATGTTTACCCCCATGTGTACTGTCCAATGCACTTATGACATCTGGCATTTGTGGGACAGCAATGGTTTAGCTTTCTTCATTCTACTTTCTTTCACATGCCATGGTGGCTTGTCCTGACAAATGGGTCCCATCCATTTCTGGTGTGCTTGAGGGAGGGGTTGTGCTTATTTTGGCGCCAATTTGGGGTATGATGCGTTGTCTCCTATCCCATGATCTATAGATTGATGAAGGGCTGAGATTCACACTGATGAGGTATCTCTTTTAATGTGTGGCTGTTACTCCTAGGGGTATAGGTCTGGTGCATCATCAGCATTCTATTCATTTCCTCCATTTGTCTTTTCATCAATTCTCTACAGTAAATATTGGTGTGTTTATCCTTGTTGCTAAGGTGTCACTTCCAGGTGGGCACCCCTTGTATTTCATTGAGTTGTAGTTGCTTTTCCTTTTCTCTGCAATTTCATTTTCAGTTTTTTTTTATATTCCATAACCACTTTTCTTGTGTTTGGAATTTCCCCCCATTTTTTTAATTTTACACCAACTTGCTATTGTCTTTATATTTTAATTTGGTGTTTGTCTATCCTAGAATATTGGCATTGTTTTCCATTGGCTTATGAGTTTAGACATTGCATTTCTTATTTAATCAAATTACATTCCCTTTTCCCCTTCTCTTTGTGGCAAGCATCATCCAGGGGTAACATTGGTATGTATATCCTTTAAACTTCTTTGCTGTATATCCCATTCTTTTGTCTTTTCCTCTAAATGCCTGATTTGTCCCTGGTCAGAAGGAGTCACGCATGAATCACTTATTCCCTAAGCATGACATAATGCATTTGTATTCCATACTCACTGAGGAGTATATGGTTTTAATCTCAGGCCTTACATCCCTATTTAGTCTCACTCTGAGATGTGAACAGGCGGCCAGATGCATTGCTTTTCCCCAAACATACTATCCCCTTTGTATCTCATCAGCACGTGAGGTAGGTGGATTGCTGGTTGTACCATTGTGATTAAAGTATGATGAACTTTTCATCTTTTTATTTAAATCACATCTTGCATCCAACGGCCTCAATTGGGGGGGGTAAGTTTACCTCCTATCATCATCCTTCCTGGCGCCAAGTACTGTTACAGGGCTAGTCCCTTCTTTTCAGATCCTAGGCTATAGGGAGAGAGGACACTCTCCATTTTCTTCCATCCTACTTTCCCTCCCTGTTATCATACTGGAGGTATCCAGTTCTGGGTAAGTGCTAGGCTGCTGTTCTATGCTGCCTCTTTATCTTCTTTTCAGCATGAATTTATTTTTACTTTTAAAGAAAGAGGACTGAGTTCATCATCACACCATAGCACGTGATACCCCCTCCTTCCTTCACCACAATTGAAGTTCCCTGGTGCTTCTAAGGGCCTTGTGAGGTGAGCCTCTCTATCATCTATCTATTAGCACCCATTAATTTCAAGTAACTTCATATATATGGCTCTCGTCACTATGACCTCCGACTGAGATGGTGTATCCATCGGTGCTTGACTCAGCTTTCAAAATTGATTTACTGGGTACATGCTCTGTATGTTAATGACGCCCCTCATTTGTTCAATGGCTTGATTTCGTGCCTCCTCAAGCTTAATTGGGTGAATTTTCTTTCCAGGCAGTCGACTTGCTTTCCGTCAATTCCTCCTCCGTTCGCCGTCGAATTTGGTATCATTGGACTTGTGGAGGCATTGCTGGAGCAGTGGCAGGGTCAATTGGGGTTGCGGTGGCGTAGGACGGCGACGAATCTCCTCTCTTCGCTGGTGTACCCGCTGGTGTCAGACGGTACTGTCTCATTCCTTCTTTTCTTTCAAACGGAGGCTGTGGGACCCACGTTTTTTGACCAATCAGAAAATTCTATTCGATTTTTGGGTCCAGGCTAAGATCCGTCCGTCGATTTCGGATAATATCACTGGGGTTTATTATAGCCATTAGATCAATGCGATTTTCCTTTTAACAATAATCGTTGGTTTGGGCCGGAACAGAATTCAGACAGGCTTTCAATCTCGGTCCGAAACGGATTTTAATATAAGTTCAAAGGCCCACTCAAGTTCCTTCATGTATTGTCTCCATTCACCCGCAGCAACGGACCCGTCCATTTGTCAGGATTTTAGGGATTATTAGGCTGCTTTATTTCTAGAAAAATTGTTTGGTGCCCCTCCATTGGTTAATTTGACATGAAATTTTGCATGGCTCCTCACAAAAACATGAGGAATTTAGCTGCCACAAATTTTCTATTTTTAGGACTCCGGTAATTAACTATAAGGATATCACAGGCGCATAATGGCATTCCTCATAATTAATTAATTTACTGTCCATTTTTTTTTTAGAATTTCTGTGTTTTCCTTTCATGCAGTATGACCAATTTTCGGGGCTTTTTGCTGGGTCATTGATCATGTGGATGGGGTTTAGATTATAGGGTTTTGGAATTTTGATGATAATATAGGAAATTGTTTAGGATCTTGTGCAGCAGAATTTAGAGGCAAACAAATGCCCCCACCAGAGTGGACTGTGAGATACATCGATCAGTCTACTCTGGTGTCCCCAATTTCTAGGCGTTTTGTTAGTAATTTTGTGGGTGTTTTCTGGATGTTTGATCGGGTTTTCTCTTTTCTTGCAGATAGTTATGGCTTTGGCTGATGAGATGTACGGTACTACTCCTCAATTTGACATTGTCAGGACGGGCTTTTATGGTCCTTCAGATGAGGCTATCAAGTCTTACATTGATGACTATTTGGATCCTCAGAAGGTTCATGTGCACCTCCACCATTTGTGGAAACGTGCCATTCTCAGAGGAAGGGATAACTTTCACGGGCTCTTGGTTCGCCACAACCGTTTGCCTCTACCGGCTATCTATGACTATCCCCGCTTGCTTGTCGACCCCCCTTTGCGCGCCGAGGAGCGCCGAGCCAGGTGTTATGACTCACATCTCCCAGTCGGTCAGTCCAGACGCGAGCCTCCTTCTCGCGGTTTTGAAGGTATTTTCCTGAGCCCTACTGGTCGTACCACTTTCTCTTCAGATTTTCATTTGCTGGGTATGGAAATGATGGAGGGTCGTGTCGTTCCCTGGTCATCTGGTCGACTTCGGGTTCGGGGTGAGTTAGAGTGGAGCCCAGGGCAGATTGAGTGGACCCATTATGTTTTGTGTAATATGGGGACAAAGTTGAACAAGGTGGAGATTTTTGGGGGTGTGACCTTGGCACTGTTTGAGTATTCCTGGAGTTCTAATCTTCTCAAAGCCATGGCTACCAATTGGAACTATGTGCATAACACCTTCCCTTTAGAGGACCGCGATGCTACCATTGATCTCCAGCAGATGTCTCTATTGCTGGGTATACCTGTAGAGGGATTGGTTTATGAGGAGAGAGTTCCTCCCGAAGTAGAGCTTTACGGGCCTGACCGCAACGGGTCACCCCTGCACCCAGATTCTTTGCGTACTGTGTTCAGGATTTACTATGAGATTGCCATGACGCGCAAGCTTCGTGGTTTAAGTCATGATGTTCCTTTAAAGGATTGGGTTCGCTATTTTACCGATAAGGTTTCTGCACGTGGCGCCTCACATTTTGCTGATCCCTTAGAGCCGATTCAGTTGGGTTCAGACAAAACCTATTTCCCTTCCGAGCGTAGGCCATTCACAGAATTGTGCTCCCATTCGCTGGATGATGAAACAGTTTTGACTGCTTTTCTTGCTTGGTGGCTGTGCTATTTTTTGATGGTTTATGAGCCCGCGGGTTGCATCCGTCCTGGGGTCTTTATGGTAGCCAATGCATTAGCTCGTGGTATGCGAGTCTCACTAGCAATTCCTGCCTTGGTAAACCTTTACAGATCCATGAGAGAGCTTACTTCCTCGAGGGATCCTTCCCGAGACACTACTGTGATGCCGCTGCACATTCTCCATGGGTGGTTTTATGTTTACTGGGAGGAGTGTTACACACCCGTGACTTCTGTGGGTATGAGACGGTCATTGCCTGCATTGATCCATATCGCTGGTTGCACTGTGAGCGAACCTGACCAGATTGCAGCCCACCTTTACTTTATTCAGAGTTCTAGGCACATTCCAGACTACCGTCCTGAGGCATTTGTGAAGGATTGGCCTAAGGATAATGGAAAGGAATATAGGCTTGTGGACACGGCCCCTAGTACTCCAGGAGAGCGGCCTAGGTTGTGTTCTTCGCGGCACAGGCGCGACAGGGATTTTGTCATTAGCGTCCGTCCCGCATGTCTAGCAGTGAGGATAGGAGATAAAGTGATTTATGAGACTTACAGTCCCCAGCGATGTGCTTGGCAGTTTGGCTATGATCAGGATATTCCTTCAGTGTTTACGCTTCCCATTACCCCTGAGATTTCCTTGGCTTCCTGTGCCATTCACAGCGTGTTTGCGGTACGCTTGGGTACCGGCACTGGACATATTGTGCCTCCCATTACTCGGAGGGGTGTGATTACTGGTGATCATGACCAGTATTTCAGAAAATGGGTCAAAGCTTCTCATGATGTGGATGTGAGGGTTTTGAAAGACAGGGTCTATTCCCTACATCGCTCTTCTTCCAGGGGTAGAACAGTGAGTCAGAGTAAGCGTAGGCCTCTAAGGAACTCTTTCGGGGCCGATGGCTTTGTGCCGATTGGTGTGAAGCCCTTGGAGTATGTAGACCCTCCTCCACTTTCGGATGGCTATTTCCCTGGTTTGTTATTTTCCTTTCTTATTTAAATTATTTCTCTGATTGCTTTCATTCTTTCTTATGATAATTTGTCCTTCGAAGCAGGTCTCGGTGGGTATGATTTTGGTCATTTTCATTTCAAGGTGGAGGGTACTCCTCCTGTTGAGGGAGAGTCTTCCCAGGCTCTTGTATCTGAGCCTTATAGACGCTGGGCTATCTACTCAGGTACTGCATTTCTCTTTTTTTTTTGTTTAATTTTCATCATCAATGTAGGATTGTCATGATTTTGGTTTTGCAGGTGTTCGTAGGCTCCCTCCTTCGGTGGTAAACGAGGAATCGGCCCCTTCAAGTTGTCCTTCTCCTGAATACCTTGATGAGCTGGCTGAGGAAGCAACTAGGCAGCTGAAGAGGCAACGTGAGGATTCTTTGGCAGAGGAAGAAGTGACTCGATATGAGCTTCGACGGCGGCCAAGGGAAAGTTCTTCAGATGGCGGCTTTTCCATGGAGCCTCCCCTCCTTGCACCACATCCATGTATGTTACTTCCGTTTTTCCTTCTGACTCCATTCCATTTAATTTTGATTTACTATAAACTTGTCATGGTATTACTTTCCAGGGACTGCATGCTCCGGTACGTGGGGTAGCGCCATTCTGGCTGAGTCTGTGGTCGCTACAGAGGACATTGAGATGGAGGAGGTCGAGGTGGAGACCGTTGTCGTGCCGTTTGAGGAGATTCTGCGCCCCAGGCTGATCTCTCCGGCTCCATTTATCCAGGCGAGTGACTTCCTTGCTCCGGATGATTCTAGGGCGATTGTTGTTGTTACCGTCTTTTCTTGTGAGACTGCTCCGACACCGGCCATCTTTCCAGCGCTTCGAGGTCTAGGTATGCTTTACTTCACTGAGCTTTTTACCTTAATTTCCCTTCTGTTTCATTTTATATTCTTCTTGCCTTGCTTCATCTAGGTCGGTTCCCCTATACTCTGATGACCTTCAGCATTGAGTTTTGGGCTTTGGGCTTACGGGATTTGTGCCATTTGCACCAGTTGTCCCTTCAGAGTTTCATGAGTGTTGATGAGCTGACGAGCCATGTCGGGGGCATGGAGCTGGACATTCTGGATCATGCTTCTATCTTATGTTCAGGTATTTATCCATATTTTTTCCTTGTCATTGTGATGTATATTTCATTTTTATCATAACCTTTTTCTTTTTTATTCAGGAGAGAGCCCCTCAGGCAGTCCTACCTTCCAGATTCTCCATGATTTTCTTTTCCCTGAGTCAGACATGGCTCCGGAGTTTTCTGATGAGGCGCCACTGGACTACTCCGAGTGGGAGGCTCTTCTCTTTGACTCCACTCCCCTGGCCGTGTCATCGTCTTCTGGTGGGGCGGGTTTGCCATTGTCTCCAGATACTGTGTTAGTTGAGCCGGTAGTTGGGGTGTCAGCTCACCGGAGGGATGTTGATTCTGATGATGATTCTGAGAGAGCTCTTGCAGGCGTAGTGCTAGCCCTTCCTTGCTTTGCTTCCCTTGTGGCGGACGCTTCTCGGGAGGTTGAGTTGATGATGGGTTTCCTTTGAGTAGGAGTCGGAGTTATGTGGCGCGCTGACGCCTTGTATCTTTTATTTATCACATTATGGTTTTAGTTTTGGACTTGGTTTTAGTTGGTTGTTTTTTTTGATGTTGTGGTTGGATCTTTTGGTCATGTGATATTTTGGGTCTTTCTTGGGCTTGTATGACTCTTTGGGTTTGATTGTAGTTGGTTTTATGGATATGGATGCTATATTTTTTTGATGTCGTTGGGTTTATCAATTTTATTCCTAAGAATCCTTGGATCGCGAAGCGATCATGTTTCTTGCAAACCGCCACGCCTCTTGATCTTTTGCATTTATGGGTAAATTCGAGAAGACACATGCTTTCTGGTGCCCTAATTCTTTTATATATATAAGGCATCATGTGTACGTGTCTCGTATCATTTTCTTCTTTTTCTGAACTTTCTTTCTCGGACTTCATTTTCCATGGCCGGCGTCATAGATCCAAGGAATCCCAAGCGTCCCAGAGATGAGGGTAGTTCCTCTGTCCAAGGCGCGCCACCTTCCAAGCCTAACTGGTCATATGACCCAGACAACCGTCATCTGTTTCGAGACGACGAGGCTTTTGAGTGTTATCAAAGTATATAACATTGGTGAAGGGGGGGCGTGAAGTTTCCGCCTGCTTTTTCTTCCATCCTCAGGGGCGTTTCACCACCCCTTATATGAATTTAATAACAGGGTGGCTTAATGCCTGGAGCCTTCACGGCTTGTCGAGACTTGACACCCCTTACCATCCGGATATCACCAAGTTATTTTATGCCAATCTCCGCGTCACCTTTGACCATCATGGCATTCCTTCTGCCTCCTCCTATCTTTTCGGCAGGCTCTTTCACATAGGGGTTGAGGATCTGGCTGACTTGATTGGTGCCGCAGATACTTTAAATGGCTTGTCAGTTTATGCCTTTGGAAGTTGGCCTCGTGAGCAAGGGACATACCGGGGCCATTGTGAGTGGTTCAAGATACCCAGATCTGAGGCAAGTTCTGAACTGGTCTCTACTACGCATCTGCCCGCGCTTCACCGGTAATTTTGCTATTTGTGTGTTTTCATTTTGTTTGTTTCTTTTGTTTGTCTCTGAAGGATAAGTTCATGACCATGAAGTTTATATGTCCCTTTCAGGTTATTTTTCTTGATCATTAACTACATCTTCTTTCCTCAGGGTGAGTTATCAGATTTGACTCGCCCAGGGACTTTGTTCTACCTTCGCTTATTGCTCCTCAAACGAGGAAAAGCCAATCTTCCCAGTCTCATCCTCCAAAACATGCATCATGTCACGAGGTTTCCCAAGGGCCATTTGCCTTATGGGAGTTTAATCGAGGCCTTGATAGAGCGGGCTCAGATTCCATTGCCTGAGACGCTGTGGGGGAATCCGATCACTGAGCGGTTTATGCTGTATCCGCGCAACCTGCTCTTAGATTTGACTTCCTTTGGGTGGGTGGAGATGGTTCATGGCACTCTGGTCCCTGACCCCAACTACCCGGTGAACAGTCATATCCTTCATAGGTTTGCTGCTGTGAATCAGTATAGTCCGGTGAGAGAGGCTTCTCCCCCTTCTCCAGATGGCTCAGCCATTGAAGAATCTTCCCCGCTCCAGGAACACATAGACCAGCGTTTTAAGGAGCTAGACCAGCGACTGGAGAATGTCGAGGCGGTGCTTCAGTCAATTCATAACACCTTGGAGACCTTTGCAGGGGCGATGGCCGCAGCTCAGGCGCCTTCAGTGCCTCTGATATGAAGAAGTCTTGGATGTTTGATCATTTGGTTTTATTGTTTCATTACTTCGTTTTATATGTTTTGTTTTTTTTTGTTGTTGTTCAAATTGTGGTGATTTTGGATGGTTTATGTCTGGTGTTTTGATTTTATGGTTTGATTAGGGCAATTTGGAGGCCTAACAACTCTTGATCTGTTGATCTTGGTTTGCGGACATCTGTTGAGGTTTATTAGTGATTTGGTTTAGGTTGTCACAGATAGCGACATCAGATATCGTTAGCGGGACAGATATTTTTTGTTATTCTCCCTGCTCTTTGGTTACGGCAGCAAGGAACATACCGGCGGGGTTTGTCTATTCTACATTGTTGCCTCGGTAGCTAGGACCATTCCGGCGGGACTTGTTTGCTCCATATTGCTGCTCCGACATGTAGAATAGACATTCTGGGTATGGCACGTAGTGGGTACGGCGTGCGATAGACACGACACGCGGTGGGACTTTGTGCATCATCTTTGTTGGTTGTTTTTTGGCACGGTAATAAGAGACGTACCGTCGGGACTTGTTTGTTCCATATCACTCTTTTGATGTGGTGAGATGGGGTTTTCTCCTGGCTCTTTGGGTACGGCAGCTAGGAACATACCGTAGTCGGTGGTTTAAGGCCCAACACGACCATGGGCCCCTCTGGGTATTAGGATTTGTGAGGCCTATTCCTTGACATGGTTGGCGGATATCGGCCGTGGTATTCTCCGTTTTCAGAGGGGCTTTTAGGTTCGGTTTGGTCTTCATCCATTTTTTGGTAGGTTTTGGCAAGGATTACATTTTGAGCAGACAGTTTGTCTTTTCAATCTGTAACTGTTGAGGATGTGGTTTTGACTAATCCCATGGTAAGTTTCACCGTTTGGTAAGTTTCACCGTTTGTGTCTTAATTTAGAGTTCAAGACATAGAACTTTTGTTCATCCTTTAGTTCGGTGAGATGAACAGGCACCTAGTACTTTGTTTTAAGGACAAAGCACAAGACTTTTTCTTAGGGTCGTATTTTGGGATGTAGGCCATTTGTAAAGGAGACGTTCCATGAATGTCCATAAGGACAGAACACTCCTTTTACCTTGGCCCGGTGGGACAGGATATTTCGTGTATATTTTTTAGAAGTTTTGGATTTTGGACTTTGAAATTTATCTTTTTATTTAGGGATTTGAGAATGTTTAGGGAGATTTGGTTTTAACCTTTTATTTGAGCTATATTTTTAGCTTGGTCTAATTTCTTTTGGTCACATGCTTTTATGCTTTGGAATAAGATGTATTTTTGTTGGGCTTGGATTTTATTTAGGACTTCGACTTAGGGTCATTTTAGGGAATTTTGAAGGGTTTGTTTTATTCAAATGTTAATTTATTACTTTAGGGTTTTGGCTCAGGAATGCTCCATAGTGTTCAAAAGAACGGAGCATCCTGTCGAGCCTTGACCCGGTGGGACGTGAGAGATTTTTACCTAAGTGAAGAGGTGGTTGACCGCCTCGCAATTGTCTGCCCAGTCGGTTTGTTGGCTGCTCTTCCTTTGGCTTTGGTGGGCCGCGGGAACGTCGAGGTAGTTTTGTCCATAATATTTCTTCAGGTATCTCCCATTTATGGAGGAGACAGGGTGTTTTCCGTTTGAATCTGCGAGTAGGTAAGCTCCGCCTTCATATGCTTGTTCTATGACATAGGGGCCTTCCCAATTTGGTGCAAATTTGGGACCATGGTGTCGGCCGAGGATTGGTCGCCTCAAAACCAACACTAGTTCTCCTTTCTTGAATGTTCTAGGTCTTGATAATTTCTCATAAGCTCGCGTCATTCTGGCTTGATATAACTCCAAGTTTTGTTGAGCTGCCAGTCTCTTTTCATCCATTCCGTCCAACTCTTGCAACCTCAGTTGCGTTTGCTTAGTCAGAGGGATTTGTGCTGCCATGGCTACTCTCAATGACGGGAGCTCTACCTCGATTGGTAGGACTGCTTCTGCCCCATACACTAAAGAATAGGGTGTGGCTTGGGTTGCTGTTTTATGGGTGATGCGGTATGCCCACAACGCTTCATGCAGTTTTTCATGCCAGTTTCTTTGATTATCTCCAATGGTTTTGCGAAGGATCTTGATCAGTGTCTTGTTGAAAGCCTCTGCCAGTCCATTGGCTCTTGGGTTATAGACAGAGGAGTATCTCCATTCGATTTTGTGTTTGTCGGTGAAGGCGTCAATTTTAGCATTCTTGAAAGCCGTCCCGTTGTCAGAGATTATTTTCCTTGGATTTCCATATCTATAAAGCACCTGAGTGGTGAAGAATCTGACCACATCAGAGGCTTTAATTTCACGGTATGACCTGGCTTCGGCCCATTTGGAGAAGTAATCCGTAGCGGCCAAGATGAAGCGGTGCCCATTTGAAGCTGGTGGGTCTATGGGTCCTATGATATCTGTTCCCCAGATTTTGAAGGGTCATGACACTACTGTAGGATGTAGCGCATTTGGGTGTTGGTGTACGAAATCTCCGTGAATCTGGCACATATGGCATTGTCTGGAGAAGTTTTCGCAGTCATTGATCATGGTGGGCCAGTAATAGCCCATCAGTTTGATTTGCACTCGCATCCGAGAGCCCGATTGGTGGGCCCCACATACTCCCGAGTGAATTTCTTGCATAACTTGGTTGGCTTCGGCTTTTGATATGCATCTTAGCCATGATCCTTCGTAGGATCTCCAATAGAGTGTGTTGTTCACATATACGAACCTTAGGGCCCTTTTTCTGATTTGTTCCCTAATAGCCCTGTTCACAGGTAATTTTCCTTGTTGGAAGTAGTCGAGAAAGGGCTGCCTCCAGTCCTCTTGGTTCGAATCCTCAGCTGTCATGACTTGTGTGATTTCCCTCCATCCTTTTTCATGTTCTCTTTCGAGTGTTTGGATGTCAGTAAACAGGGTTTCTTCCTCCTCGTTTTTTTCCTGCGGGAGACAAGGGGACAAAGATCTCCTGCGGTGAACCAGGACTTGGATTTCTTCCTGACTCGGGTCACTGAGTTCATTAGCCAATCTGGCCAACGCATCTGCTTTGCCATTCAGAGACCTTGGGACTTTCTGGAAGGTAATATATGTGAATTTGGCCATCAACTCAAGGGCCTTTTCATGATATTTGACCAATTCTGGTTTTCTTATTTTGAAGAGGCCTTCGATCTGGCTCAGGATGAGCTGAGAGTCTCCATAGACTTCCAACTGCTCAATACCCATTTGAAGGGCAATTTCAAGCCCAGCTATTAGGGCCTCATATTCAGCTTCATTGTTTGTGCATGGTTTGGTTAGGCTCAGAGCATGCCGGAGAATGCCTTTCTCTGGGGTGACAAACACCAACCCTACACCTGCTTGTCGTTTTGGTAAGTTTGGTTTGACTGCTGGTCGAATGGAGGAAGATCCATCGAAGTATAGCTTCCAGCAAGCTTTATTTTCCTCTACTTGCATGGCCTCCTCATCAGGGAAGTCGCACGCTAGCGGGGAATCATCAGGTATAGGATGAGCAGCTAGGAAATCAGCTAGTGCTTGTCCTTTGATAGCCTTTTGGGGTGCATATGTTATATCAAATTCCATTAGAGCCACGGCCCACCTTGCCAGCCTTCCGGTAAGCATGGGTCGGGTCATGAGGTACTTCAATGGGTCGGTTTTGGAGATTAGCGTGACTTTGTGGGCCAACATGTAATGCCTAAGCTTTTTTACCGCGAAGATCAAGGCTAGGCAATGCTTTTCGATTGGCGTGTATGCATGTTCTGCCCTCACGAGCATTCTGCTGAGGTAATACAGGGCATTTTCTTTTCCTTCTGCATTTTCCTGGGCAAGTAATGCCCCCAGAGATCCGTCTAAGGCGGTGGTATAGAGAATGAGAGGTTTTCCCTGGGTAGGCGCTGCCAACACAGGAGGTTTTTGCAAATATTGTTTGATATCATCAAAAGATTTCCGGCATTCTTCATCCCATTTAAAGGGGACATCCTTCTTGGTGAGCCTGGTAAAAGGCTTGATTTTGCCTGACAGGTTGGCTATGAATCTCCTGATATACGCCAAGCGCCCTTGGAGAGACCGGAGTTGTTTGAGTGTCCGTGGAGGGGACAGATCTTGGATGGCCTTGATTTTATCAGGATCAATTTCAATGCCTCGGTGCCGCACCACGAAGCCTAGAAATTTTCCTGATGACACCATGAAGGCGCATTTCAGGGGGTTGAGTTTCAGCGTGTGTTGTCTTAGCCGCTCAAACATCAGCCTCAGGTTCTCTAAGTGTTGTTCATGGGTATGGGACTTCACAACAAGGTCGTCTACATAACATTCTACCACCTTGTGTATGAGGTCGTCAAAGATTTTGGTCATGGCCCTTTGGTATGTGGCTCCTGCATTCTTGAGGCCAAAAGGCATGACTTTATAGCAGTAAATACCAATTGGGGTACGAAAGGCAGTGTGCTTTTGGTCACTCTCATCCATTTTAATTTGGTTGTATCCTGAGTATCCGTCTACAAAGGAATATACCCCGTGGGACGAGGTGTGGTCTATTATGATTTCTGTCACTGGTAGAGGGAAATCATCCTTGGGGCAAGCCTTGTTTAAATCCCTGAAATCAACACAGACTCTGATTTGTCCGTTCTTTTTCTTTACTGGGACAATGTTGGCCACCCAGTCGGGTGTTTCTTCTTCCCTTATGAATCCAGCATCGATGAGCTTTTTAACTTCGGCTGTCACCTTTTCTTCTAACTCAACCCTCATTCTCCGGGGTCCTTGTTTGACCGGCTTGAGTTCTTTGTCAATTTTGAGTTTGTGGACTGCTATTGCTGGATCTAGCCCGGGCATTTCACTATAGCTCCATGCGAAGCAATCTTGGTATTCTCTTAGCAGTTTGGTCAGTTCATCCTGCATCTCCTGGGGAAGGGAGGTGCTAATGAATGTAGGCTTCGGGTTTTCCTTTGTTCCTAGGTTGATTTCTTTCAATTTATCGATGGTATTTTGACCACCTTCTTCTAGCTCCTTTGGTGCATTTTTGGCTGCTAGGATAAATTGTTCTGTTTCTGAAGATTCCCCTTCATCTGGGGTTGTGTCGCCCTCCTTGATTTCAGTGATTGTTATGCGGTGACAAGAGTGCTGTCGTGGTCTTTGAGGAGTATTTGACCCTGAGCCCTTGGCTTGAGCTTTGAATCCTAGGTCCCTTGTGTTAGCGACCTTCCCATTAAGTTTTATGACTTCATTAGAGTAGCCATCCCACATGTCTCGGAACATTCTTGCTCGCTTTTCGGGAATGGGTTATAGGCATTGTGTTTTACGGAACAATTCAACCAACCGTGTGCTGGTGGTGTCCTGAAGCTGAGGAGGAATCCCCGTCTTCCTGGTTTCCTCTACAAGCCATTGTTCCCAGTTTTCGGAGTTTGATTCTTCATTTTGAGGTTCGATTTCTCCCATTTTGACAAATCGTATACTGGGGTGGACAACATGCCCTGTTTCAAGCTCTTCTATTTTGGGTGGGACGGTGAAGGTTTTGAAAGGGATGACTTCTTCACTTTCCCGAGGTGTCAGGTCTTTACAGTGTTCTAGGGGTAGGATTTCTATGGACAGAGTATTTTGCTCCTCGCCCTCACTGGAATAATTTGATTGCATTCGAGTGGGTAAGTTAATATCCTCGGCCGTGCCTTCCGACGATCCCGTCTCACTATCACTACCCAAGAGCATCTGTGATTTTATGGCTGCTTTGAGCACAGCATTTTTGACTGCTTCCTTCATGGTTTCAGGGGAGGGCTTTCCTTGTTTGGTGGTTTCCCCCTTTCCAGACTTGGGTCTGTAGTATTTAGCATCATCCAATTCGGTTTCGTGTGCCTCAAATGGCTGATCATCTCCTTTAATCACGTATTGTTTTCCGTTTTTGACATATTTAATGCACTGGTGCAGGGTGGAGGGAACCAATCCGTTGGCGTGGAGCCATGGTCTCCCCAACAGTGCCTTGTATGTGGTATCAGCCTCGATGATGAAGAATTTGACTGGAGTGACCAGGTTCCCAAAGGTGATATCGATCACCGTGGAACCAAGAGCCTTTTGGTATTGGTGGTTAAACCCGTGGATCCGGATTTTATCTTTCTTTGTTTCTTTAATGCTGAGCGACAGCTGTACCAGCGTTTTTAATGGCATGATACTGATAGATGATCCAGGATCAATGAGGACTTTGTTGATTTTCCTGCCATAGATGGTGCCTGTGGTGTACAGGGGTCGATTGTGATCGGCTGTGCCCGCCATCAGGTCCTCATCTGTGAAGGTAATGTATGGTTCCTGGTCAATCTGCGCCACCTCCTCACGGGTTTCTTGGGCGAAATAGGCCTGGAAGCTGGCAGGGTTTTGCAGTGCATAGATTAAGGCATCACGCAGCTCCTGAGATACCATCAAGGCATCAAAGACACTGAGCAGTGAGGGGATTTTCCGCAAATGAGCGACCACATTGTAATCTCCCACGGACATTTTAGGTCTGCCATCGGACCTTGTTTCGCTTTCTGCTGTTGTATTATTTCTGTTTCTTATTTCATTGTTGGTCGTTTCCCTGGGAGGTTGTCTCTCAGGTATCCTAGTGCCCGATCTCAGACTAACATTGCAGTGGTTTTTCATGTTTGGCCGGATTCTGGTAGAGACCTGCCGGACTAGGTTGGACACCTTGTTTGGTCTTGGTGGTGGTTTGATTTCTTTTTCCTCCGTTTCGCTTTGGTCAGTATCACTCCCCAGTGGTCTGACTGCAGCGGAGTTGATTGCCAGCACAACGGGCTCCTCTTCTGAGCTACCGTACTGTAGTTCCCCTTCAGTATCGTGTTCATATTCAGAGGTAGTTTCCTCGTCAGAGGTTTGAGAGCTCGTACCCCGGATTATGGCGCGGCACACTTCGTCTTCCGTTTCTTCATCTGACGGGTCATTGTCGTTCCAAGACCACGTCAGGCATTCCTCCCTGGAGTGCCCCCAGACCTGGTGGTATCGGCAGTACTGCTTTCTTCCGACATCATTTTCTTTCTTTACCTTATGTGGTTTTGGATGTCTATTTGTGGTTTGTGCCCGAAGTGCCCCTTTTTCAGCTTCTGGCATCTCCCAAGGGTTTACACGGTTCCTGTGTCGGAAGTGCCCATCAGAACCTCCATGTTCTGGTTTCAGTTTCCCTGTTATCTTGATTTTATGTGGCAATTTGTTGCAAGGGGAGGCGTTGTCGAGCTTAACCAATTTCATTTTCATACGGTATTGCCCTGTGTGGTTTTGTTTGTCCCTCACTTGTCGGGTCGAGTTAGTTTCGGCATTGCGTCTCAATTGGCCAGACTCATGTCTCATGGGAGGGCACACCCGCGTGCGCGAGCTCTCACCTCTTTCTTGCCGGCCTGTTCCAGGCCTCCCGAACGAGTTATCATGGGACCAGAGGTGTTTTGGTTTGTGGCGGTGGTTTTCTGCATTGGATTTCCCTTTTCCTTTTCCTGGAGGATGATTAGTTTTGGGTTTTGGTCTTTGTCCTTCTTGGATGACAATGCCGACCTCTCTCCTTCTTTGTGGGGGGTCTCCTGGGTTGCCTGAGGTAGCATGGCCAGGCTTCATGGCATTTTTCTGACCTGCCCCCTGTTTCTGGGCGCGGTCCTTCAATGCTTTGAGTTCCGCCTCTATCGAGATTCTTTCCTTTCGCTCGGTCTTTAGCCTGGCTATCAGGGTTTCGACTAAGGTTTGTATCTCAATGTTTTGCCTGGTCATTTTTCTCAGAGCATTTGTGCAGAAATCCAGATCTATCAGGAGTTGACGCTTTTCCCTCAAAGTGAAGGCAGCGCTATCTTCTTTCGACGGTTGTTGGGCTTGTCCCCTGTCTAAAGCGGTGCTTGGTTGTGCTTGCTTTGACCTTGTGCAGTGGGCGGGACCATCTGTTGTGACTCCTTGGGTTAGACCTCGGCCTACATGGGTTGTTTTCTTTGAGTTGTCCGCTGTTTGAGATTCAAGCGGGCTTTCTTTTGGCTTGGCCGTTTTCCTTTGAGTGAGTTTTGGTTCACTTTGCGAGCTGTCACCTTGGGTTGTTGGAGATTCCTCCTCTTCGCTATCTGTGTCGGACTCACTCACAGTTATTGCCCGACAATTTTCAGAAGTACCTTGCCCCTTGGCAGCATTCTTTAATTTTCGCGCATCGGCGATGGTTTCCTTTTGGATGTTGATGAACACTTCGGGATCATAATACCCTTTTATTGTGTCATCTGCATAATGCCTGGGCCATGTACTGGGGATGGGATAGTGAGGAGATGGCTCATAACCTTCTATACCCTCCACGATTGACGCTTGCCTGAACTGTTGGGTGATTTCTACTCCTGTTTCCAGATGTTGATCGGCGAGAGGGGACACTAGGTTTCTGACTCGGCCATATTCTAGCGAGCACACCTCCCTTCGTGACCTGTTATGCCTTATCTTTTCTACCCATGGTAGGGGAGAGGCTTGTATTTCGCTAGTTTGCTTAAAGCTTGTTGGCAGCCGCCTTTTGGGCCAAGGATCTAGGACGAAGGGTTGCAGATCGACCAGGTAAGGGTGTTCTGGTTCCAGCTCGTCATCACCCCCTTGCCATCCGGCTCTTTTGCTGGGTTCTTCCACTCGGTTGACCAGGTGATTCATCCACCCAACAGGGTCAGCGAGGGATTGGTATTCTTCTTCGGGAAATTCTTCTTGCTCAGGCTCTTCCGAGCCCGAGTCATCATCGATGGTTATCATTTGGCATGATTCAGAGCTTCGGTTTTGGTTTTCTTCTTGGTTTTGATTTGAGGGGACGGTGTTTTCAGCTTGGTCTTGAGTAGAGGTAGCGGCTGCCCCCTGTTCAGTGCTGGTATTTTCCTCCGTCTCTGGTTCAGCGGGTTCATTTTCTTCCTCTGCCTCTTCAGTGGCTGTGGCTTCCCAGATCTGATTGACCATTTGACGCACTATTTCCCCCAACTCCTCAAGAGTAAGGTTAGGTTGTCCCGGGATGTCAGGAATATGGATATCCAGGTTTACCATTCTTGGTTGCCGTCCTTGTAGATCGGCAGGGTTCATTTGTTCAGCAGGATCTAGCACGATCTCATAATCATAGGCCATCTCCTCTGGGTTAGTTTGATGTTCTTCTGTGGTTTCAGCCTGTGGCTGTGGCACCTCAGAGGACTCGCCTTTGTCAGAATCATGATGGCCAACTCGATGACAGGTGGCGTCATCACGAGAGGACTCGCCCTTGAGCAACTTGTTTTTTCCTTTCTTGGTTCCTTTGTTTCTCCTTTGATAGGTTATTGTTTCCTTCTCATTTGCTGGCTTCTTTCTTCTTTGGTATACTTTAAGGGCTTTAGGACTCTTGACCTCTTCTTCATCCTCCTCGGTGGGACAATAGGTACCATCATCACTATTTACCCTTAAGTTTCTCATGAGTTCGCTGGTTGTCATGGCCTCGGTTTCCGCGATGGCTTGCTCTAGCTCATGCCGCGCATTTTCATTCCATTCGGGTTGAGGCCGGACAGTCATGCGAGCGTTCCTCTTTTGTTGTCTTCCTTTTTTACATGGTTTCAAGGAAGGTTCATCATCATCCGTCCAAGCTGCAATTCGGGCGGACCGGTGATCATAATTTTCAGAATCGGAATCATCAGACCCTGAACCGCTGATGTAACGACAGTTTCCAGCTTCGGAGCCGTCATCATCGCCGCTATCATTGTCAATATCATTTGAGATTTTGTACAACCTTTCTATTTGTGCCCGGAAACGGGCGGTTTCCCGTGGATGGGTTCTCCTGAGCCTTTCATAACTCGCCCCTGGTTGCTGTAGTATTTCGGCGTGCTGAGCTATGAAGTTTAGGAACGCAGGGTCTTTCCGTCTCAGATGTTCCATGTATGAGAGGATCCTGGTTGCTTGTGAGATATTCAACCCTTCAAAAGCTGAGGTTATATCGGCTGGCGGACCAGACCCAGATGCCATCAGGATTGAACTTCCTTGGAGGGTGCTTGGTTGAGGTTCTTCATGGTCAGATTCTGCCTCAGGCTCCCTTTCTGTCTCTTCTTCATCACTATCGGATTCGCTATTTTGGGCGTTTCCATCAGATGTTTTTCCGCAGAAGAAGAATCGCGGAGAACCTCCGCTATCCTCAGAGTCAGAGCACTGGGGAGTTTTGCCTTTGTTAACCTCCCTTAGGACGGTTGCTATGGCTTCTCTTTCAAATTTCTCCGTGAAGTCTGGATCCTTGGGGTGGGTAGCTCGGCGGAAGGCCCTTGGGTCTGTGATTCTCAGTTCCCTGAGCTCAGACACATACCATTCTACCAGGCTGTCATGTTCATTGTATTCTTCTTCCTCAGGGGCCTGCTGGGATGACTCACCCTGAGCGGTACCGATTTGGTTGGAAGTCTCAACTATTTCTATTTGGGTGGGGAATGTCACCTCGGCCCTGGGGCCTGATGTGCGCCCGGAGCGCCGAATCCTCCTGGATCTACGGCGTTGAGTGGTTCTTGGTGGGGTTGCTTCTGGACTTATTTCTCCTTCCTCGCGCCCCGTTTCATCAGCTATCTCTCTTACAGTCCTGGTTATGGCTTGCCTCTCATATCCCTGGTACTGTTGAGGATTTTCAGGGTTTAGCACACCATGATAGCCAACTGGGTCTGAGATTCTCAGGTTCCTCAAGTATTGGGAGAATTCATCAACCTGGCCCTCCTCAGCCAGGAAAGTTTGGTCGTTTTGGCTGAAGCGGGCTTGGCTACCCATGCTGTTTTCATATTCCGCGAGGTCAGTTTCAGTAACCTCGATGTTCTCCCAGAGGTGTGAGTCCTCCGTGCTTTCCAACTGCGCACGCATGATTTCAAAATCTGTAGGGTGGTTTGGGTCTGGGTCTTTCTTGTCCCATTCATTTTGCACCACAATATCCACCGCGGCTTTCCTTATGGCCATATTTTCAACTTGGTGTTCATAGGTATCGGAGTCTGACATGTTTTCTATCTCCTCGTCAACCCTTAACTCTTGCTGGAACAAGTCCGGCTCTTGAATTTTCAGTTGCACCAAGAAGTCCACATACTCTGCCACAGCATTGAAAGGGATATGTGGTAGCGAATCGTCGCCTTCTTCTTCGGCTTCTTCTTCTTATTCCCCAGCATCGCTCAGGTATCTGCAGTGCTCTGCGGGTTCATAGGTTTTTTGTTTAGAGATGTTGAGAGGTATTTCCTTGGTCCAGAACCTATTTGCCAGCCATGATGCTAGCAATTGGTCCACATCATCGCCATGTATGAGCTCTTGGATCCACCAGGCTGGGTTTAAGGCGATTTCTGCTTCCAAGATGGGATGAAAGTTGGTTTGACCGCACCAGTAAGAGAGGTCTCTCCATTGCTCCCTTGCTTTCATGTATATTTTTATCCTCCTGTAACTGGCCGGTTGGCATTCCCCCAGCTCCTCATAGAAGGCATCATCGTCTTCTTGTGGGTTTTGGTTTGTGACTGCGGAAGAGAGAATAGCCTGTGTAGCCTCTTCTATTTGCGCAATCATTTCTTTTTCCTCTTCTTTAGTGAGTTTTTCTTCTTTTTCTCCCGAGTTATCCTCCGGGTCTGCATTTGTTGCCAATGTTGAGATGGCATTGCAGGAGACTCCACCAGAGTCACCACCTCCTCTTTCCTCATCACTGTCGAAGTTGCTACCAAAATCGTAGCTTTCGTCTTGGCTAAGAGGGTCTGGATCAAACCGTTCATATTCCTCATCAGTGAAACCGGGAATATCTTGGGCGTTTTCGGTATTGGTGGAGGTGGAAGCCTCTTTGTTTACTTGGTTTCTTACAAAACTAGTCACAGCAATGGTTTGTTTCATCAATTCAGACACATGCTCTGCTAGTATTGCAATAGTCTCTGGTGGAATTCCGGATTCTCCCTTTTTCTTTGGTATGACAAGGTTGAACCCCAGATTCTTTAGGCTTGGGACGCCTTCTGAATCTAGACACTCATCATGAATGTCTACAAACACTTTGCGATCTTGGCCATTGATCTTGAAAGGTAGGGTCATTCGGTCCGGCTTCTTTCCTTTGCGGATAAGGGCCTTATCCAATTTCTTTATTTCAAGGATCTCTTTCTTTTTCTTTCCTGATTGGGTCATAGGTTGAACAGTGACCGTCGACCAGGTATGTTGGGTTGGGACTGAGCTGGATGATGACTCAGTGAGGTTTTGTTCATTTGTTGTTGAGGTTTCAGGAGGTCTGGCGTCCTCCTGTGCCGGCTCCTGTTGGTCAGAGGGTTCTCCATGTTCTCCCTCGTTACTTGAGACGTGATGGCACGCGGCCGTCCAGAACTCCTCTTCTTTCTTTTCTTTTCCTTCGCCTTTCAACTCCTGCCATACCTGTCCGCTGATTTGAGCAGCGACCTTGGGGGAGATGAAATCGGCGAGGGTTGCTTGTGTTGGTTTTTCTTGGACATAGGGATCTTCGACGGTTTCGGGAGAGGTTTTCCTCCAGAATGCCTGTCTAGATCTCATGTTACCCGTTTTTGCGTTACGGGTCATTGGTTTTGGTTGTGTTTTAGTTGGTTTGAGTCTTTTTGGGACCACTGGTATGATAGGGCTCTTCCACTTGAGTTGAGGTTCGGCCTGCAAGGCTCTCAACTTCTTCCTGGTGTTTTTGTTCAAATATACGCTCCATGTCGTGGGCAGTTTTCCGTCAGTAGTGACCGAAACACGATGAGAGCTGGCAGTTGGGGCTCCGTTCGAGATGGCATGAGGAGCTGGTTCCTGCCTGGCGTCATCATGGAGGGAAATGGCCCCTTCTTGGATTTTCTGCTCAAGCCAATCCTTAAAGACATAGCAATCCTCTATGTTATGACCCAAAACTCTGTGATACACACAGTAATTAGGGTGGTTTACTTTGTCTTCTTCCTCGGGCCTTTTGCATTGGGGCAACCGAACCTCGAGAACTTACATAGCTTGTCTAAACAGCTTCAGAGTTTTCTCTTTTTTGAATGAGTAGGGCTTGCTTCTCAGCTCCCTAAGTGTTGGCCTTTGAGCCCTGGACTGTGGATTTCCGTCCTTCGTCTCACCCTTCTTTCCCCATTGGGTACTACCAGCGCCTTCAGCCTGGTTAGCGACGGCTTTGACTGCCTTCATCGTTTTGATTTCCAGCTTCTTTCCCTTTTCTTTGTCTTTTTCCTTAGTGGAATAGTATAGCTGGTTCATTTCAGGCTCCACTTCCTCGTATCGAGCAACCATGGCTACCAAATGTTCAAAGGTGGTGACATTGTGTCCCACCATCCACACTTTCATTGGTGCATGGATGCTATTCAGAAGCATACGCACCGCCTCGGATTCACTTATGTTAGACTGGCATCCTGTGTACATGGTTTCCCACCTTGACACATAATCGGAGACAGACTCGCCTTGTTTTTGTCTGGCATTGACTAGATTGGTGACAGAGACCCTATGCGGAGTCGTCCTGAACCTTGCACAAAAGGCATTTGCCATTTCTTTCCAGCTTTTGATACTGTCTGCCTCGAGAGAGGCATACCAGTCGAATGCTACTCCAGACAGACTTTGTGAAAATTGCCTTAGTAGCCATTCCTCCCTTCGGGCAGTGTTTCCACAGGAGGTTATAAAATGTGACAGGTGTTGACTTGGGGTGATTTTGTTTCCGACCCCATCAAACACCTTGAATTTCGGCACTACATGTCCCTTCGGGTAATCCAGCTGGTCAAACCTTGCGGGGTAAGGTCGGCCTGTGAAATTGACGGGCAGTTGAGTGCCCCCAATCCCTAGAGATTGCAGTTTCTGATCCATGGCCCTTTGCATTTTCTCCATCATGGCCTCAGGGTCAATGACACTAGTTTCCTTTCTTTCAAGCAACTCCTCTTCAGAGGTTTCACTGGAGCTGCTATCCTTTTCCCGCACTATTTTGGAGTGAGATTTCTTGGTTTTCTTTTTGTTTTTAGATTTTGGCTTAGAAACCATTCCTTGGGTTTCGGTTGATTTGGGTGTATCATTGTTTGAAACAGCACAGCTTGGGCGTGTCCCCTTTTTGGCTATGTGTTTCTGGACTTCAGCACATGCTGCGGTTACCCGAGCATTCTCCGCTTGGAGTTGCTCAAGTTGCTTGGTTTTCTCTTCCAGCTCCTTGCGAAGCTGGGCCATCTCATCAGATATTTCCTCGAGGATTTCAATCTCCTCATCAACATCCTCAGATGAACTTCCATGGTCCGGATTTGGATCCTCTTCATCGCTTGCGATGTTATCAGTGGTTTGTTGGACAATTTCCTCCACTATCGGGCTGCGGTTCCTAGGCCGCCCTGCCCGTTTGGGAGGTTTGGATGCTGAAGCTTTTCCTTTCTGCCCTCGTGTTTCCACGGGGACACTTTCAGAGTGAGGCGGTTCCTGGGAACCTGTCCCGACCATACGAACTTCCGCTGTTTCCTCGTCATCATCATCATTACCATCAATTGACACATGATATGTTGAGACAGAATCAGCATTCCGCCTCTTCCTCATCACATATTTCTTTTTGGTTTTATTTTTCATCATCTGACTCGCCACCTGGCTAGCCAGAGAGGTATCTTTTTCTTTTGGCACCCATCGCTTGGTGCCCCCTGTATTTTGCTTGGGAGCGGGGATGGGTTCCGGTTGTTTGGGCTTCCAAACCTGCTTCACCTGCCCTTTGGCCTTCATCGAGCGGGCGTTGGGCTGAAGTGATGGAAAGGTAAGCCGGTCGAAGACTGAAGACGGGTGGGCCACAGTCCTTTTTTCTGACGCACTATAGTCCGCGTCTCCCTCTCGGTTGTCCTCGCGATAGGGAAAGCGGAGCCTTTGATGCGCCGGGAACTTGAGCCTGTCCTTGATGGACGGCTTGTTGGGGTTGGCAGGGATTGCAGTGACGATCCTGCGGGACTTGCGGGACCTCTTGACAATCTTGAAGGCCGCATGAATGGCCTCCACTGCCTTATGTTTCGGGTGGGTCACTTTCTCTGCCTCAGAGACTGGGGCATACATGGGGAGCTCCCAGTCCTCTCTGAGGCGCATCACTTCTCCTCCCTTTTTGAGCACATGCAGAGGGGCGAAGGTGTTGCTGAGCGACAGGTCAGTGACAGTATCGGGTTGCTGGACTAGGTGGAGAGCTTGGGCCCTCGAGATCCTAGTCTTCTTCTGCTTTTTGAGTTTTGGGGCTGTTGCCCCCTTGATGTGAGTGGTCGCCGCCCGACCCTTTTTGGGGTTAAGGGCAGGTCTTTCAGAGACTTTCACTGATGCTTCACCAGCAAGCATCACGGGAGAGATTTGCACGACAGCTTGAACGGGCACGTAGAGAGTCCCGGTTGCTGCTGCCTTCCTGTGGCGAAGACGCTCGCCCTTCACGATTTGACTCCAGGTAAACATGGTTTCTGCAATAGAGAAAACTTAGAGTCAACCATTAGTATATTTTTTTGATATGATGGACTTAATTCCACTTTCACATTTAGACTTTGATTATGCCCTGATGAGAGGAGAAAAATGTCCCACCGGGTGTGCCAGAATCTGTCTCGCACTTTTTCAGTCCAACCACGGAAGATCAGATAGTCCTCTATGGGGCGAAGAAAATGCGGATCAGATACCCCTCGAGCATCTTGAGACCCGTCGTTACTGCCCATTCCAAACGAGCGAAGGGCACTAATGCGGTTCTAAGTACCTCGAGAGTTGATTGTTTGTCGTAGGTCCTTTTTTTCCAGTAGGCGCAAGCCCCTACTGTTAATTACCTCCGGACTCAGTTACGAACTGGGCCAAGAGCACCTCTAGATCGGGATAATCGAAGCTTAGATGTTATAAGTGGATGAAGTCCATTTTTAATAAAAGGGTTGTGTCTTGATAGGGAGTTTCAAGGTGACAAGCAATGCGGAAGGGCAGCTATTTTAACAGAGCCATGCAAACATGAATGGTGTGGTTTAATTCTTTAGTTTCACATTTTAAGACATTTTGGCTGTTTTTACTTTGCTGGATCAGGCTTAGTGCCGTTACAGAGATTTTTGAGTTCGATACTAGGAAATTTAGTATCCTAGACCAATCCTCAATCGTTTGGGGATTTAGAGATTTTGGGATTTCGTTCAAGTCTTGAGTACAGATGCGCTATGCCTTCTCTTGACATGAACTTAGGTGATGGCCGCTGGTTGACTTTTCCTCTGGTCACTTGGGCATCGGATTTCAGCCTGCTTCTGGTCAAACATGCTGTGAACTTATAGAAACAGGCTGTTAGATTTGAGTCCAACGCTAGAAAATAGGGTATTCTAGGTCAGTTCTCAATCATTTTGAGGAACTTGGGGATTTTTGGGATTTTTGTTCAAGTCGCGAGTACAGATGCGCTATGCTTTCTCTTGACAGGAACTTTAGTGATAATTCAGAATTGACTTTCCCTTTTTTCTCAATCTGAACATCAAGAGGGTGTCTCCTTCAAGGCGAAACGCGATGCAGTCTTGAAGGGACGAACTTTTGACTTTTAAGACTTTATGTCACTTTAGACTTTGTGTCTTTTGAGTCACTTTTAGGCTTTATGCCATTTTGTGTCACTCTTAGATTTTGTGTCATTTAGACTTTGTGTCATTTAGACTTTGTGTCATTTTGACTTTGTGTCATTTTCAGACTTTGTGTCATTTCGACTTTGTGTCATTTTCAGACTTTGTGTCATTTTGAAGTTTTGACTTTTGATTTTGTATTTTTAGAAGTTTGAACTTTGAGTTTGACTTTTAAGTCTGGCCTTCTAGCACTTTTGGAGTTTGACTTTTGAGTTGGGCTTTTTGAGTTTTGATTCTTTGGACCTTGGTTTAAAGTTTGAACTTGGTTTGAACTTTTGCATTCGGGCATTCTGGACTTTGGACTTTTAGTTGTGACCTTTGAGTTTTAGGTTTTCGGTGTTTGGTTGAGATTTTGAGTTTGGACTTTTAAATTTGTACTTTTAAATTCCTATTATTTTTTTTATCTTCTTGGTGATATGTATACTTTGTTTATTTCAATTTTGTTTGTGAGTCTTAATGTTTGACTGTACCTATTGCTCAGCACAAGGAATGTCAAGTGTACCTGCTGTCCAGAACATAAGCTATTCAGATGTACCTGCTGTCCAGAACATAATTTGTTCAAATGTACCTGCTGTCCAGAACATAGAATATTCAGAAGTACCTGCTGTCCAGAACATAATTTGTTCAAATGTACCTGCTGTCCAGAACATAGAATATTCAGAATGATTTTCTTTTGCTTTATTTCCTTTTCTTCTTTTTTTTTTATTTAACCATATGAATATAAATTTATCATTATTATTATTATTATGATTATATTATTTTTTTTACTTATGGTTATCCCTTAAACCTATTAATTTAAAATATTTCGTACTTTGGTGTTTTAGCATAACATAACACATCAAAATATTCTTCATATCTTTCTTAATATTTTGATGTTTTATGGGAATTTTTCTGATAATCCAGCTATTTTTAATGTATTTTTGAAGTTTTCAGTTCTGTGAAAATTTCTGATTGGCTGAACTTTGCTGCATATGTTTGTCTGTCAGGGGATTGCTGTACGTTGTGCGCCACAGAGAATCCGCAACGGGGATTAGGCTGGGGGCTGTTGGGTCGCGTGGTTCACGCTCAGGCTTGTGGACCACACGAGTTTGAGTTCAATCCACATCCGATTCGTGGGCCCACTGTCTGTCAACCGGCTCAGGATGCCCCAGGTCCTTCTGAACTTTCAAGTTATGGCCGTTGATCTTGAAATCCGTTCATCCACTTTCGTCAAGATTTGTGCTGGTCAACAGGTCAACTTTTCTTCTTTCTCCTTTCTTTTCTCTTCGCTCCTTCCGACGAGAGTTTGGCTTGCCAACCTTCTGATGGTCTGACGAGATTTCGAACTTTGAGTGCATGGCTTGCACAAAGGAAGGCAGCGTCAGCATCGTGGGCCCTTCCTCCCTCGTTTAGTGCCTCCAATTTGGCCTCTCTTAGCCGTTGCAAAGGACATTCTCCCTCCTCTTTTCCTAGTCGCTGTTGAGGCGAGACGGCAAATTGAGAGTCGTGGGTGACATTTGGCCAAAATGGGTGGCTTGGCTGTTGTTGGGGCATCTCCGCAAGGCTAATGATGACTTCAATTGAACAGGTAACACTTTTTTTTTTGTTAATTTCGAAATAGTACATCAATTTGGTCTGGTTTAGGATTTTCACCATTTTGGTTTGTCAGCCTTTGAGTTTCATTGGGGTGTACCATATGTTGTTGGTATATTGCTGGCTAGCGTCAAGAAACCAATTGGTTTGTCAGGTAACTGTGGTGGTCAACCAAGCCTCATTACTAATCCTCAGGCATGTTTTTGCAAATATCTTAGGAAGTAATATACCGTTGCCAATTTTTCAAGCACAGCAAATGTAGCACGCCAACTCCACCTTACTATTTGAGTTTCATGCTTTAATTCTTATCTTTTGAGATTGACATTTGGGTTTTGAGTTTCAAGAAACTGAGTTTACTTTAGTTATTACCAAATAATCACTTACTTTATCAATGAGTCTCACCCCTCTTTTGTATTTCTGAAATATGCAAACCAGATTAACTTTACGTTATTTTGTTAAGGTTTGTTATTCTTTGACTTTTTTTTTATATTTCAAAACATCTTCTTTTTTTTTTTGCTATGACTTTTGAGATTTAGAAACGAATTTACCTTGTTTTTTTTTTGTTTCTTCTTCATTTTTTTGTTTTTTTTTTAGACAGGAAAAGGCCTAAGTAACACTTCTTCTTCTTCTCTTTTTTTTTATAAAATATCCTTTATTTTTTTTGACATCTATGAGTGAGCAAACAGTCATTCTGACAAGAAGACTTATCACTGCTTTGTTTTGACTAAAAAAGGTCTCTCGTTTAAGAGAAACTATCATATTTTTTTGAAAGAAACTTTTGGGGTACCTTAAAAAAAAACTGACATGATTCAACCCATATTTTGGACAGCATTCCTTCATTCTTTTGATTTAACACCTATTTTGTTTGAAATGGCCAGATTAGAGTTTTGTTTATGCATTTTTTTTGGATGACTTCAAATCTGTTTCTACCCCCACTTTTTTATGTGATGTACCCCTATCTTCTATCATAAGAGTAAATACATGATTATTCAAGGAGAAAACTTATTTTTATTTTGTTTTGACAGATGGGTCCTTAATCTTTCTCCTTTTCTTTTTTAAAAAAGACTTTTTGAGAGAAATTTAACATGTTGTTTTTTTTTGTTTAAAGCCTGACAGAACTTAAGCATGAGCTTCCCCTTTGTTTTGAACAACATTTCTATATTTTGCCTGAAAACCCACTTTCATTTGAAGCATAACAAATTAACATTTTGCGTTTATATACATATATTTTTAAAAGAGTAATTTCAACTGCGTTTTCTATTCCCCCCTTTTTTTTTATGAAAATAAGACACATGTATTTGAACATACTTTTGATTCACTTCTCTTACAAAACTGTTTATTTATGTTATCTTCTCATTCTTAATTTTTTTTTACTTATGCTATGGTCGACGTTCTTGACAATCAAACCATAGCATTTCTTAAGATCTTATTGATGAGAACCACTGAAAATCACCGGGAACCATGGTAACAAGGTGATACCGGGTCGGCGTTCTTGACAACCAAACCCTTAGTGGTACCACCATGCTGCCAGTTTTGTAGCTTCACCATAGTTGCAGCTCCTGTGTAGTTGGAAGACTCCTTTACCATGGAGTAGAAGAACTCCTTTACCATGGAGTGTAAAATAAACATTATGCAAAGAATAACCATATAAAGGAGACAGGATAAGTTGTTTTTGAGATTCTTAGCCTGGATTCAGCAAGAACATTTGCAAGAAAACAATTGTAAGAAAATACGTTATTTTTTTATTTGAGATGCATATAATGGGAAAGAGGGAAGAGTGTTGAAAGGAGATCTTAATTCTTCATTTCATCAAAAGCATGGCAAGTACAATGATATTTCCATTACCTTTTCCTAGTATTTCTCTTCTCTTACAGAAAACTCTTTTTTTTTTTGCCTAATTTTCTAGCTTTTTTTTTTTTTTTACACGAAGTAATAGCTAAAAAAAACTTCCTCTCCCCCTCTTCTTCTGGTGGTGATCATCTTCTTTTATAGGGGAAGGCCTCTAGGGTTTTGCTCCTCCCTCTTGACACATGGCATCCTTCCAGTGTTTTGATCCTTGATGGAGGGACATGATGCAATATGAAGCTGCCGCCTTAGTCTTACATTCCTTTCCTTAGCCTGAATGTTTACCCCCATGTGTACTGTCCAATGCACTTATGACATCTGGCATTTGTGGGACAGCAATGGTTTAGCTTTCTTCATTCTACTTTCTTTCACATGCCATGGTGGCTTGTCCTGACAAATGGGTCCCATCCATTTCTGGTGTGCTTGAGGGAGGGGTTGTGCTTATTTTGGCGCCAATTTGGGGTATGATGCGTTGTCTCCTATCCCATGATCTATAGATTGATGAAGGGCTGAGATTCACACTGATGAGGTATCTCTTTTAATGTGTGGCTGTTACTCCTAGGGGTATAGGTCTGGTGCATCATCAGCATTCTATTCATTTCCTCCATTTGTCTTTTCATCAATTCTCTACAGTAAATATTGGTGTGTTTATCCTTGTTGCTAAGGTGTCACTTCCAGGTGGGCACCCCTTGTATTTCATTGAGTTGTAGTTGCTTTTCCTTTTCTCTGCAATTTCATTTTCAGTTTTTTTTTATATTACATAACCACTTTTCTTGTGTTTGGAATTTCCCCCCATTTTTTTAATTTTACACCAACTTGCTATTGTCTTTATATTTTAATTTGGTGTTTGTCTATCCTAGAATATTGGCATTGTTTTCCATTGGCTTATGAGTTTAGACATTGCATTTCTTATTTAATCAAATTACATTCCCTTTTCCCCTTCTCTTTGTGGCAAGCATCATCCAGGGGTAACATTGGTATGTATATCCTTTAAACTTCTTTGCTGTATATCCCATTCTTTTGTCTTTTCCTCTAAATGCCTGATTTGTCCCTGGTCAGAAGGAGTCACGCATGAATCACTTATTCCCTAAGCATGACATAATGCATTTGTATTCCATACTCACTGAGGAGTATATGGTTTTAATCTCAGGCCTTACATCCCTATTTAGTCTCACTCTGAGATGTGAACAGGCGGCCAGATGCATTGCTTTTCCCCAAACATACTATCCCCTTTGTATCTCATCAGCACGTGAGGTAGGTGGATTGCTGGTTGTACCATTGTGATTAAAGTATGATGAACTTTTCATCTTTTTATTTAAATCACATCTTGCATCCAACGGCCTCAATTGGGGGGGGTAAGTTTACCTCCTATCATCATCCTTCCTGGCGCCAAGTACTGTTACAGGGCTAGTCCCTTCTTTTCAGATCCTAGGCTATAGGGAGAGAGGACACTCTCCATTTTCTTCCATCCTACTTTCCCTCCCTGTTATCATACTGGAGGTATCCAGTTCTGGGTAAGTGCTAGGCTGCTGTTCTATGCTGCCTCTTTATCTTCTTTTCAGCATGAATTTATTTTTACTTTTAAAGAAAGAGGACTGAGTTCATCATCACACCATAGCACGTGATACCCCCTCCTTCCTTCACCACAATTGAAGTTCCCTGGTGCTTCTAAGGGCCTTGTGAGGTGAGCCTCTCTATCATCTATCTATTAGCACCCATTAATTTCAAGTAACTTCATATATATGGCTCTCGTCACTATGACCTCCGACTGAGATGGTGTATCCATCGGTGCTTGACTCAGCTTTCAAAATTGATTTACTGGGTACATGCTCTGTATGTTAATGACGCCCCTCATTTGTTCAATGGCTTGATTTCGTGCCTCCTCAAGCTTAATTGGGTGAATTTTCTTTCCAGGCAGTCGACTTGCTTTCCGTCAATTCCTCCTCCGTTCGCCGTCGAATTTGGTATCATTGGACTTGTGGAGGCATTGCTAGAGCAGTGGCAGGGTCAATTGGGGTTGCGGTGGCGTAGGACGGCGACGAATCTCCTCTCTTCGCTGGTGTACCCGCTGGTGTCAGACGGTACTGTCTCATTCCTTCTTTTCTTTCAAACGGAGGCTGTGGGACCCACGTTTTTTGACCAATCAGAAAATTCTATTCGATTTTTGGGTCCAGGCTAAGATCCGTCCGTCGATTTCGGATAATATCACTAGGGTTTATTATAGCCATTAGATCAATGCGATTTTCCTTTTAACAATAATCGTTGGTTTGGGCCGGAACAGAATTCAGACAGGCTTTCAATCTCGGTCCGAAACGGATTTTAATATAAGTTCAAAGGCCCACTCAAGTTCCTTCATGTATTGTCTCCATTCACCCGCAGCAACGGACCCGTCCATTTGTCAGGATTTTAGGGATTATTAGGCTGCTTTATTTCTAGAAAAATTGTTTGGTGCCCCTCCATTGGTTAATTTGACATGAAATTTTGCATGGCTCCTCACAAAAACATGAGGAATTTAGCTGCCACAAATTTTCTATTTTTAGGACTCCGGTAATTAACTATAAGGATATCACAGGCGCATAATGGCATTCCTCATAATTAATTAATTTACTGTCCATTTTTTTTTTAGAATTTCTGTGTTTTCCTTTCATGCAGTATGACCAATTTTCGGGGCTTTTTGCTGGGTCATTGATCATGTGGATGGGGTTTAGATTATAGGGTTTTGGAATTTTGATGATAATATAGGAAATTGTTTAGGATCTTGTGCAGCAGAATTTAGAGGCAAACAATAAGTTTCTATATTCCTTTCTTTCTTTTAAGTTTTGTTTTCTTTACATTAAGGATGATGCAAAGTTTTAAGCTTGGGGAGAGAATAGGAATTTGTATCTAGGAATTGCATCATGGCATTTAGGCTTATTAATTTGCATTCATGTACGATTTGCACATTAATGTCATATAGATTGCATTAAGATAAGTTTTGGGAGTCTATTGACAATAATCAAGGTCATAGTTTAAAGCAACGAAGTAATAGACATGTCACAAAAATCCGTTTTTAAAAATGAATTTGAATTTGACCGACCAACACTTGTAGAGTTTTAAAGTAGGAGTAAGTATTGTGCATAAGTTATCTCGATTAGTTTTGATTCAAGAAAGTTTTTGAGTTAAATGAATGACTTGACCAATTAAGAAATCGATTTTTAGGCATCCACCCTTAAATGAATACCCAAATTGCCCTTAGATCAATTCTCCCGACACAAAATTGAGTTAAATTTAGGAATGAGCTGCAAGAGTTAGTAATTACACCGTTGTTTTCAAGTTTACTAAAAGTCGAAGATGTAAATATACAAAAAAAAACAAAAAAAAAATCATAAAAAGGGGAACTAAAAAGCGGTGCAGTGCCATGGACACTGTAGGAGGCTATAGGTACTTGTGGATTAAAAGAACTCCATAAACCATGGGTAAGAAACAGAAAGAGATTCATGGTATAAAAAAAAAGAGAAATAAGAGGAAAAAAAATCCTCAAAAGTTAAATCCACTCTTATCTGGCCGACTTCTCCGCCGCGGGAAACCCTCCTTGCCCCAGGAGAAATAATAAACCCAAAAACTTTGGAGACGATGGGTGGGGAGTTGTACCCTTTTTTCCGCCCCACTTTAGTCGTTCTTCAATGCGTTTTCGAAAATTTTTGCGGTGTTTTACTTAACTCTTGTTTGTGAAATGAATAAGCTGAACTTATTGTTTGTGTTGGAAGGGTTAGATCCCGTTTCTTGTTGCCAAGTCAATTGTGAAACATGAAAACCAATTGGATTAGAAATTAAACGAGATAGGTTATAGACAATAGACTGCAATTGCTTTGGGATTTTACTTGTGGAAAGTCAATGGTCACTAAGTAAACTTGATTTTGAAAATGAATTTGAAAAATCTTTTGATATGTCCAAATCCAAATTGCTTGAGATGTGACAATGGTGATTGTTGAGAAATCTCCCTTGACTTGTAGATACCAGCTATTTAATTGTAATTTAGGTCCTAAACGATCTTTTTAGATTTAGATAGTTGCTTGGGGACAAGCAATGTTTAAGCTTGGGGAGATTTGATCGGGGGATTTCATATAGATATTTCAATCCTTTTAGGCCCCAAATTACAACTAAATATCTGTGTTTTAGTTAGATTTTAACATATTTAGGTTAGTTTTAATCAAGTTTGTGTCAAAGAAGGAGTTACTACAATAATCCATATTTTTATGCAGATTTTGGACAAGAACATCACATAAATGATTTAATGAAGTTGTAGAGCTTCTCATAAGCTTTCCAACGGTACTTGAATCACCTCAAACGGAGTCCGGATGAAGAAATTATGGGCAAAATACGAACAAGGCGCAGTGTTGAAATTTCCAGACCTGCTCTCAGGACAATTTCTGGCGACCCGCCAGAATCCTGGCGGGTCCGCCCGAAACTTGCATGAATTAGCAGAAAGTGCCCGTTTTAGAGTTCTAACTTGGGAAGACGGTTATTCTCTATTCCCATCACGTCCAGAAGCATTTTCCTGCTATTATGAGCGTCTCCCATCAATTCTAAAGCCTATATAAACATGGTTTGAGGAGATTTCAAGGGGAGAAGAAGTAGAGATCGAATTTGGAGAGAAATCAAAGTTTAGAGAGAGATTTGAGAGTTTCTACACGACGCGACAATCCAAGGTCCAGGCGGATCCTCCCGAAAGGAGACGGAGTCGTTCGAAGGCAGGCGGAAGAGGAAGAAGAGAAGGAATCGAAGTTCATTTGTTGTATTCTATCTCTTCTTTTTATCTTTTGTTTGTTTATTCGAGAAAACTTTGGTTTGTATGATTCTATGTCTTGTCTAGCTTAGAATTGTTGTTAGGGGCAATTGTAGGGAACCATGACTTGGTAGATTAATGAAGTTTGATTTAGTTTTCTAATTTTTCTAAGTTGCTTTGCTTTACTTAAGTTTATTTGCTGAAATTGTGAATTGAATTGAATTGATTTGAAGGTTTGCTCACTTGGTTAGGCCTGACCTCGTAGATAAGCAAATAGAACCCTAATCTCAAAACAATTTGTGTTCTCATACCATAGGATAGTTAGTATACCCAAAAGGTGAAACCGGAACTTAGCCGAGAGGTTTATTCCCTCCTAAGGTCGAGAGATCTAGGATATCCTACCGAATAGTTAAAGCAAACCCTTAAACTTAAGCCAAGAAACGAGAGTTGAAACTTAGGTTTTTAGGGAGGTTTAGAGGTCAAAACTTAGTGATACCAAATCAAGAACGAGAGTTAGTATTTGGACCAGAGTTTAAGCCAAAAACCTGAACTTAGAGAACTTAGAAACTAATTAAACTGAATTGTCGTACTGTTCTGGCGACCCGCCAGGAATCCTGTCGACCCGCCAGGAACTCTGTCGACCCGCCAGGAATCCTGTCGACCCGCCAGGATAGTGCCTGGAAGTGGAACCCGAACAATTGACCCTAATTCGTGTTATTTTGTTAGAACTCGCATTCTCAATCAAATTTAGATCAACCTTAGGATTTGATACTTCTTCAATTCATCAATTAAATCCTCAATTGATTTGAACCTCGTCTAGCTAATTAAATAAGGTAAAAGATTGATATTCCAACACCGTCCCTGTGGATTCGACCCTTAAGCTATCACTGCAAACGATTAGATCGGTGATTCCTAAGGATTTGTTTTGATTAGGTTTTCCCTTCGATCAATCAAACTCTCGTTTTAGGTCTGGGATTCAATTCAACTAACTTCAAAACTATCAAGTGGATCTAACCTATGAATTCTTAAGCTTTCGCTATTAGAAAAGACTATAATTCTCGGTAGTTAGTCTTGGTTCAATCTTTCGATTATAAATCTTCGAGTTAACATAATTGAAATCAATTACTTAGATTAATTTGGACTTAACTATCTAACAAATCAAGTAAGGTCTATACTTGACGGATACAAGCAAATTAACTTAAGCAATTCTAATTCAATCACATAGACAATTAAAGCAAGGTATAAAACACAACATGCAACAAAGAAATCAACTAAAATAATAATATCAAGTCATAAACTAAAGGTTTACTACCATGGCCCCTAAAAAGGTATCTACTCGCGATCAGACATAAAACACATCATCCAAGTATCAAAGAGAAAAAAGAAAACATAAGAAAGAAATAAAGTTACAACAGAAAAGCAACTCGATCTCTATCTTTCTGTCTTCTGCTACTCGACAGCGGCTCACAGGTGACTCTGGCGACCCGCTGGACCTATGTAGATCTATTATCCTTTCGCCCAGAAAATTCCTCTAATTGCCAACCCCTCTGGCTTCAACGCTTCCACCTTATATAATGTACAATGGCGATTCTCTAAAGGTGGATGTTGTGCAAATAGAGGCTCTAAATTTGGCGTAGATAGTTGTCGAAGAGATGACAAATCTGACTGGCTATTTTTGTCTGTCGGTTACCATCTTCCTGCGGTCCGCTGCCAAGTCTAGCGGCCCGCTGAAGTCTTCTGCATCGCCAGTCACCATCTGCTACCCGCTGGCTTCCTGTGGGTCGTTGATCAGATCTGTGGGTCGCAGGTTTAGTCTGAAATCACTCCAAAATATCGTGTCGAGTAGCCACATCGCGTAGATCCTATACAAAATGAAGTAATCATGGCAGTACCTAGCTTCTAACCTAAATTAACAATTAAACATTAGAAAAATCACATAAAATCAAGAAATTAAGACCTATAAATGGTTGAAATACTAGGTATGAAAACTATTTATCATCCTGCATAAGTGTGGCATTTATCCTCCTCGATGTCACTTCTCATAATGTATTCTTAGCCACATAAGTGTTTTTTTTTCTTTTCTTCTCAGTGATTTGTGTATATGAGTCAGTATTCAGGGTGTCATTTAGTTTCAATTTTGAAGTAATAAGAATGTGCAATTTTCAATATTCTAGGTACTGTGTTGTTAAAGTCATGACCAGGATATGTAGTGTTTAGTTCATTGACCTTTTGAGTTTGATTATGTGTTCTTGACAATTAGATTTAATTATAGACACGTCTTCAGCAGCTGCAATTATGTACTTCTCTTAATGCCAAATGTCTATTAATATAAGAAAAGATTTCATTCACTAGTTTAAAATTGATCATTCCTTTGTCTTGAGTATCCGTGTGAATTGAAATGTAATATACTTGTGCCAATTGCTCTAAATCCCCTTCTTGACCAAGCATTGTATAGTGCCCAATTAGCTTGAGCTGAACCTATTTGAATGTGTCAGGAATAGTAGAAGCCAGGCTGCTCATTTTTGTAAAAAAAAAACAATAAAATCAGGGACCTCCACATAAAATGTCCCTCTTGAATGGCACGAGTAGCTTGTATACAAAGTGTGTGACCTGTTGAAACTCTCTTTCCTATTTTAATTAATGAGTTTAATTTTGTTAAGAGTAAATAAAAGTAATTGTCAGGGAATTTCTAGAAATCTTTTAGCGAATTCATGAGTTCACCTGCTGCCCCAATCGAAGTAATAGTTGGATAGCATTGAAGGCTGTGTTTGGATTGGAGTGGGAAGAAGAGAATAAGAAAAGAAGGACCTAAATTTATTATTAAACAATTCAAACTCTTCACAAAGTTACACACTTTGCAATACTTCTTCTCACTTCTTCCCACACCTCATTCAACCGGAGCCGAAGTGTGGATAAAGTAGCACATTTTTTGTTAATTTTTATGGTGTTCTGACATATTTTTTATTTCTTCTTCACTTGTTTGCTTCTTGACTAATCTATGCAGTCATTGTGTAAATATTGTGATATCAATAATATGTAAGTGAGGGATGTGTAGTGTGTAGCGCATTAGAGATACAGTTACTACAAATGGGTGTGTTTGGATTGTTGGAAGAAAGAAGAAGAAGAAGAAGGAAGAAGAAGAAAAAAAATTATAAACAATCCAAACTCTTCACAAAGTTACACACTTCCCAATACTTCTTTCCACTTCTTCTCTTCTTCCCTTCTTTCCACACCTATCCAAACGCACCCAATGAGAGAAAGAATTGAGCTTGCTCAAAGTCATGGCTCTTGTGTCTCACTGAAATTTAATTCCAATTACTTGTTGTATGAAATGAAATAAAGTTACAATATAAAGTAGATGTGTAATATCTGATTGGATATATGAAGCACCATTCAACATTAGAAAATAAATCTTTTTTGGGGGGGATTTGTCAGGATTTTGTGCTGTCTTGGACAAAATTTACTATTTTAGTAGGGTTCTGAAATTTTAGCGTGTCATCATGGACACTACGTCAGTGTTTTTTTATATATTTATTTTTTCAACTCCAGACTTTTTTAAAAATTAACTACACCTTTTATATTTATAATTACTAAATATTAAATGAATGTGTTTAGAAAGATAAGTTGGATTTTAAAAAAAGTCCTCAACTACTTTCTCTGACTAGAAATAGCCTACATAAAATTCGTCTACTGGATAACTGATTTAATCTAATTTGAAAAAAGAAGACTTAAATTGTAGTTTTTTTTTAGATACAATTGAAAATTTAATTGAGCTCGCCATACAGATATTAATTGTGAACTTTTTTAAAACATACAATTAAAAATTTTAAATCCGAAACTCAAGTAATCCTTTTTTGTTTCCACCCATTCACTTACCACGCTATCTAAATTTTAGATTTGAAATAACTTAGCCGATGTGAATTTTGTACGGTTTATTATTAATTTCGGCATCTTTTTTTTTTTCCGGTTCTCCACTTTGTAATAAAAATTAAACTAAGGTGAATTTCCAGAGGTGATTGTATATATTACTTTGCGAATGATTTTCAATTGGATGGAACGTTCTATCATAATACTAGTCTTGCTGCCCCCCTCCCCTCCCCTCCATTTTTTTAGGGAAATTATCTAAAATTAAATATATATTTAAAGCCATGTCGTGGTAATATGTTCGCTCTTTTTTTTTTAAGCTTGCCTCTATAATTTGCATTGGTAGAAATTTTGTTGTAATCGCATTACATAACATGAATTATGATAAATTCTCATTTTAACTGATATACTTCTTCAAAGGTTCAAAAATAAATTGTGCTGTGCAATTTTTTGTTGTTTTGGAAAAGAAAATTATTTTCCTGAACACTAATAGTGCTTATACAATACACCCCCCAAAAAAAAAAAAATCCTCCATAGCTAATATGAAAAAAATGTGAATTATGTTTTAAACTTAAACCTATTTATTGATAGAATTCGTAAATCCTACCATTTGAAAAAAAATGAATTGGACAACTTTTATGTTATAATAATGGTTAATTATATACTAAATGTGAATTATCCTGACTCCTACATTGAATAGAAAGCGGGATAAAGTCTGGAGATTCGAGTGTTATACGTGAGCAAGCTTGGTGAAATGATAATGTAATTTTGCTTGATTTGTGTCTTAGGTATTTCTGTGTACGATGCAACACAGCGGCATGATTGGCGTGAAATATTTATTGATATTATATCCAATTAATAGTTCTTGCCGTACATTGAGATTAGCGTTTGAGATCTAACAATGGTACATTTGCATGACACAAATTTGAAGTCATTATAATGGTATGTGTTGACTAACGATACATACAAACACGCTTATATTACTACTCAACTAACCCTATTACAACATACTAACATCTATCATATACACTCTCTATACTTTTACTATCCTACACTACTATAACACATTAGACTACTACAACTACATCTTGACACTAGCTAATTTTCCTAACCTTTGACGCACATACATCATTAGCATCTCCTACATATTTATAGGTGTGCTATGTCGGTTAATACAACATTCTAGATATACAAACATAGTCTAGATTTTTCACCACCGACATGTACTTAGCTGCTCCATCTTTCTAGCCGTTTGGTGGTTTTTATAGAGTCTTCTAGTGAAATCAATATTTGGGCTGGGCCAAAGTCGGTGATGACTTCAACACTCTCCCTCAGCACCGACTTTTGATTAACATATTTTTTCGGTACTCCTCGTCCATCTGGATCATCATGCTTTTTGCCATATCTATAGCTCTTCTTAACGTGTTGTCGCACGTCACTTCTCGATCTGTCTTCGATCTGCTCCACCGTCGAATCAAATTTCTATTGTCGAGTTATTCTATCCTTTACTCGACGAGTTATGCGACCATTCGCATCTTGTCGCGGAATCAAATGTTCTTCTGCAGCCTTCTCCATGACTGCGACATCATCACTCTCTTCAATGATGGCTTCCATCGCTGCGTCCTCTCATGGCTTCTCCTTAACTACCACCGAAGCGCAACTCCTTATTACAGTCTCCTCCTCGACTGCCTCTTCGAAAAACCACGGTTCGAAGTCGATCTCCTCTTCAGACTCCGAATCCGTCTTGTCAACTATCGCGACGGTCGCCAAACCGTCCCACTCTTCTTCACTCTTTACGTCGAATGGTGCCTTCTCCTTCATGGCCACCACGACGTTTCCTTCTTCATTCTTGAGCTGGTACTCTCTCGCATAGTGCCCTTGTCGTCCGCAGTTGTAGCACGCCACGCTTCTCCTGCGGGATTCAAGATCAGCTCCATTGCTCTCCTGGCCTCTTAGAGCTCCCCCTGCACACGTGCACCTGCAGCACTCGTGCACAGTCTTCTCAGCCTTTTCGACAACCGGCTGCCTTCTGTGTTGGCTCCTGTTCGACACTCCATGTCGACCACTATACAGGGCCGTCTCTTCTTCGTCCTTCTTCATCGTCAATTCGGCAAGCTGCTTGACAAGTGCCACTTGACTTGCCAACAGACTCTCTAGATCCAACAACGATGGTTGCGTCTGCCACCCTTGGATCGCTGTCACGAATGCTCCGAACTCCGGCCGCATCCCGTTTATGATTATCCGCCGCATTCTATCTTCGCCAATCTTCGCATTGGCATCGAGCTGCTCAATCTCTCTACATAAATTTTTAACTTTTAGAAAGTATTCACTTACAGTTATGTTGCCCTGCGAGATGTTCATCAACTCTCTCTCGAGGAGTTGCAACTGACTAGTGTTCTTCTTCGAAAACAATGCAGCGAATATATCCCATGCTTCCTTAGGACTCTCGACATCTTCGATATGCGACAACAAACTCTTATCAACTGTCGTCTTCAACACGAACAAGGCTCTACCAGCCTTCACCTTCCACTTCTTGTACGCTCGGATCGAGTTCGGTGGCGGCTCCGTCTCATCACCACCGACAACATCCCACAAGTCTTGTCCCTGCAAATAAGACTTGATACACGTACGCCAATCCCTATAATTATAATTATTCAACTTCTCTATCAAACTACTCATACCACTCAAATCAGACATAATGACTCAACTCACTTCACTCAAGACACGACTCGACAAACCAAACAACCCGACAAGCCCTAACCGGCTCTGATACCAATTGTTGACTAACGATACATACAAACACGCTTATATTACTACTCAACTAACCCTATTACAACATACTAACATCTATCATATACACTCTCTATACTTTTACTATCCTACACTACTATAACACATTAGACTACTACAACTACATCTTGACACTAGCTAATTTTCCTAACCTTTGGCGCACATACATCATTAGCATCTCCTACATATTTATAGGTGTGCTATGTCGGTTAATACAGCATTCTAGATATACAAACATAGTCTAGATTTTTCACCACCGACATGTACTTAGCTGCTCCATCTTTCTAGCCGTTTGGTGGTTTTTATAGAGTCTTCTAGTGAAATCAATATTTGGGCTGGGCCAAAGTCGGTGATGACTTCAACAGTATGATATGCTTATTAGTAGTATATATCTATAAATTCCGTCATATGTTTGATGCGTTGGGGAAAATGAATTGCGATCTCTTAAATAACTTAAACATACAAATTTATAATCTAGAATAAGATATTGGAGAAAATCTTTATCAAGTAATCCAATTCTATCGAAAGGAGGAAAGAGGTATATATGTTGAAAGAAAATAATTTAGATATATTAGTTGAAGTATTAAGTCAAATGTTCATATATTATAGTTTGAATTTCGTATATTGCATAATAATAAACCCACATATATTATAAAATAAGAAAGTTTCTGTCGCCACTATAATTGACCCTCTTCAAATAACACAAATTTACAATTGTTGGTGTTGAATTAAACAATTAACTCTCGATTTGTCGATTTGTAAAATAACATAAAAATCTCTCATCTAACGCTTCATTTTAGTGATTTTACATGATCGATGGCTTGAAGCAAGTGTGACACAAATTTTGAAGCATCAAGAGACTTCTTTAGACTAATTAGAGTCATTAGTTTAGGTATAATTAAACTCTAAATTAATCTCAACCAGTTTGCTGGTAAAATGCTCAGTTTTTTAGTCCAGCGTTATACAACGCCATATGACATCACACAACGTTAAGTAATTTCATTTCGAAATTGCAAAATCTCTGACAAGGTTAAGACAACGTCACACAACACTCAGTGGCGTTGTGGTACACCGCATCACTTTGAGAGAACCAGGAACTCATCTTTGTTCCTCTTGTCAGATCGTTATGCAACGCTGTATAAAGTTGCACAACAATCCCGCATTACTGTTGTATAACATTATTCAATGTTGCACAACGCTCTTTTGAGCTAATGTTCTCTCCGCTGCTTAGACAACATTGCTTCGCTGTTCAGACAGCGTTGTCCCATGTAAATAGCGTTGTCTCATGTTGAGCAGCATGTTTTAAATGCAAATTTGCGGGTTGCGTTGGACAATGACAAATAGCGTTGTACAACGCCAACGTTGTGTAATGTCATTCAGCGTCGTGTGACGTTCTGTTAAGTTTTTGTTGAGTTTGTTAGAGCACCTCTCGTCTTCCTTTCTAGAACGTTGTGTAACACTCTCATGCGTTGCACAATACTCTGACAGTTTTGAATGGAACCGTCGAGTCTTTCCTTGGACTGTTTGCTCTAACGTTGTGCAAATGCTACAGAACGTTGCATAACGCTCTGACATTGACAACGATATTGTCAAGTAGCCGTTTGATTTTTCAACGGCTTTATTTGACCATTGTACAACACTGTATAGCGTTGTGCAACGCTAGAATTGATTTTTTGACTGGTTTGGAGCTGGTTGCGTTCTCTATATTTACCAGCCCATTTGGGTATGGTTTGACACTTTTGAAACCTTGCAAAATCTCTCTCTTTGAGCTCCAACTAGCTAGAATCAATTCTCTCTTGTGTTTGAGCATTAGACTTGCAAAATCATTGAGATTAGAGTGCTTATACCAAACCCTTGGTTGAATTAGCTATACTTTTGAGTATTTTGATTAGAGCCTCAATTCAATTGAGTGTTAGCATTGAATAGTGAGAGGTTAGGCTGATCAATCTCGAAGTCTTTGTAACGAGGCAATTCAGTTCGAGCTTGTAGTTTTGTTCTTGGTGGAATTAAACGGATGGCTCTCTTTCGTGGTAGCGAAACTCTCGGAGACGTAGACTAAGGCTAAGCCAATCTAGCGGGTCGAAACTGCGTAATCACATCGCTTGTCAACTCTTTCTCTCTTCTCTCTATTTACATTTGATTTGACTTGCTTGTGAGATTGTTTGTGTTAGACCTTATTTGAATTGAACTAAAAATTTACCATACCGATATAGAAAATCAAAATTATACCTATTCACTTCCCTTTAAGCCTTTAATTAGGTACAACATTTGGGTTATTTCTTTAAACGGCTCTTGCTAAATAACTTATAGTTGATGCATTTAAGTTGAAAAATTAATCTTTTCCACTAGCCATTTATCTGTAATCTCTTTCTATAAATCACTTATTTATTTACTCATGAGTCCGGTAAAAATTACTTATGTTTCATTCCATGAAAATCAAGTGATAGCCACGATAACCTATTATTACTTATACAATGCGCGCGTTAGCTCAACACACTTGAAAAAATTCTGCATGTTCATAAAGCAAAATGAAAAAAAAAGAAGAAAACATCAAATAAAGATAGTCAAGACTAATATTCGACTACATCAGCCACCAAAAAAAATTTTTTGGGTGGCAAAAATACTAATAATTTAATTTTTCATTCCGTATATGCTAAGATTTTGCTCCATACACTTCTAATAATTATAATTATAGACCAGTTAAAAGAAAAATAAATACTTGTTGCTTGTTGGTTTTTTGAGCTGCACTTTATGTAGGAAGTTAACATCGTCAAATTTGTTAACCGCAAAGAGGATAGTCAATATTACTATTGAAAATAAAATCAATTTAACTAACATTCTAAAGAAATAATGAGTTTAGCTATACAAAGAATAAGAATCAAAATTTGAATTTTTCTAGCCAGAAAAAATATGCTTGATTTTACGCTAATATGTTGGAAGCGAGCTGCGTGCGCAAGAGAGATGAGTAGGGAACAATCGAAGAGGATCAATATATTACGTATGAGGGTGAAGAGATAATCAACGAAATAATGACTCTAGAAGGTTAGAACTATCATGAATGAAAGATGAAGCGCGAGTCTCAAGCTGCTCATGGGTCATAACTCATAATTGGTGGTGGGATGGGTTGATAGGAGTGCGAGAAATAATAAAAGAAGTAATACTCTGTTTCTTATCGTGGAAAAATGAAGAGGAAGAAATATATGTAAGATTATTAATTAAAAGTTATATTGGAAAAGATAAAAAAAGTATAAGTGTTTTTGTTGCTTCAAAAAAAAAGAAGTATAAGTGTTTTTGGGAGTTGAAAGAACCAATAAAAATGTTTTAATACATTTAATCAGAACTGTTTATCACAAATAATCTAACGGTTGCAATCAAATTTTGTGGTAGCAGAATCCTCCTTTAAAATCGATTGCAATTTTTGAATAACTATGACACACATGTTGTTGTTGGTCCATATTGCATCTCTTTATTCCATAATCAATATTTCAGAACATGAGATTATTAATAGAGTCGTGTTTGACGGTAGATTGGATGAAATTAAGGCCGAGATAAAGTACTTAAGAGCAAGAAAAATATATAAAACTATCTTAAAACAAAGAGTGCATCATTTTGTGACAGAGACATTTTACATAGTTATATTTTAGTAATGATTATTTTAACACATGTTACTCTTTAATTTAATAATTATGCTATCTTGTTTAGTGGTACTTGTTTTAACCACTAAATCTTGCCGATATGACGCGTATTATGAATTTTTTGAGAGTTTTTAGCCTGCTAACTCTTTAATAAAAGAGTGGTTCTATTTTTTATAAATGCTTTAAGCAAGAAATATGACAAAAATTCCATTATTGGACCCAATGAAAAAGAACGTTCCTTTTAACTATTTTGCAAAATGGATCAGATAATTAACCCCCTAAATTTGCTTCCAAATACCTATCGTCTGATATATGTTCTCTGTTGAAATTTCAAACTTCTTACAAATTTTGTTATCTTTGTTATTTTCCAAAACGAATTCAACTGCTGAAAAATTTCAAACTACTTTTTCTTTGTGGTGTGGTTTATTTGCAAGATATATGTTATCTTTGTTATTTTGTTTTACACAAGATATTTTCTCACAATTAGTCAAGAAAACGCCAGTTCATTTTCAAAAACCAGCTCAGCGATTTTGTACTTCCATTTGGTTTTGTTAATTTTTTCATCAAGGTCCCGTTCATTTTAGTTAAATATTATTTCATGGAATCAAAATCCGTAGGTTATGTGCTTTTCTTAAGGCTTTCTCAAACATCTTGTGCTCTAGTGAAAAATTTTGCTTATAAATTTTATTCAGTCTCTAAATTTTTGTATTACGCAAAACTCTTATTTGGTTATATCCTTGGAATTCCTCTGAAAAACGCACACCTCAGATGAATGAAATATTTTGTTTCATGCATTAAATCCTGAGGTTTTCGGTATCTAAATTCTTCATAACAAACTACGCGAATTAACTACTCAGCTCGCGATCTGTTGAATAAACGCCTATAATGAAAAGGACTCTTTTGGCATACGGTTTAAGAGTAATCCAAACAGGAACATCATGAATTTTCTCTCCCAAATTGCGAAGCAAACAGCACTAAAAATTTTTGTTCGAAACACAAGTGCATCAGCTAATAGCCGTATTATTATGATTGCAACCAAAGAAAGGAAACTAACCATATAAAAAAGGGGAAAATATAAAAGTAAAAAAAATAACTTTTATTTTTCCATACTATGCAATTCCTTAACCATGGGCAGTAATAAATTTGTAAAAAAAAGAACTTTTTGTAAATTTTTAATCAATTGCCGTTGGCAGCTAGCCAACTGGTCTTCAAAAGGAAATTTGCAATTTTTTTCATAATAATTAAACTGCTAAATGATTATAAACTTCTTTTTCTTTTGGTGTAGTTTATTAGAAAGACATATGTTCTTTGTTGGTTTTTTATGTATTTTTGGATTAGTTAAGGTTTCACTGTCAAAATTTAATCCTCATAGGAATTTTATACAATATATTTTCTCGCAAGAATACGTCAGTCGTCAGTTCAATTTCAAGAACCAAGTCAACCAACTCAGCGACTGTACCTCCATTTGGTTTTCGTTGATTTTTTCTCCGAGTCCAAGCTTTTTAGTTAAATATCATTTCCTTGAATCAGAATCCGTACATCGTGTGCTTCTTTCTTTAAAACTCGTGCTCTTGTGAACAATTTTGACTTTAAAGTATACTCTTATTTGGTTATCCTTGGAATTCTTCTTAAAAACACGAATAATGCTAGAGTCAAATACCTTTAACACTTGAAATTATCAAACATGATAGGGCATCAATTTTTGTTATTACAACGATCAATCCGAACCACTTAATTTTTTCTCCATAATGAAATCTCATTAGAGAATAAATTTTATTTTATTTTTTCAAATTTTTGTACTATCTTTTTGGATAAAAACAATTCCTCAATCTAATTCATTCCTAACCATCTAATTTAAAAAATTTGTATTTACCATCCGATATAAAAAAAATCAGAAAAATAATTAAAATTTTTGGAAAAATGTAAACTTTGGTTCACATGTATACTTCAATATGAAAATCACATTAAACGTTTTGAATCAATTAATTGAAATTTCAATAGTTAAATCTCTTATTACGTTTGACGTTAACATTACTCAAAAAACACATGAAATATTTTACATTAAAACTTGAGGTTTTTAGTATGTAACTTGTTCAAAACAAACTAAGCAAAATTAACTGTTCAGCTTGAGAATTTCAAGAAGAACCTATTACAAAAAACAAAAGCTCTTTTGCATACGGTTTATAGAGTAATCCAAACTAAGATTAAAAACGGTATAAATTATCTCTGGCAAATTGCGAAGCAGACAGCCCTGAACATCGTTTTGCGAAACATAATACATCAGCTAATAGGCGTACTATTATAATTGCCATCAAGGAAAGGAAATGAACCATGCAAAAAGGGGGGAATATAAAAATAAAAAAAGCTTTGATTTTTCCATACTATGCAATTCCTCAACCATGGGCAGTAAATTTGCAAAACATTTTAAGCAAGGCCAAGGGGAAAAAAAAGAAAAACAAATAAACAAAAGAAGCCAGCCTATGTCTCTCAGAGGGCAGTGCCAAAACGACATAGCTTGAAACCGAAGCAGCATTGTTATCTATATATATCACTGGCCCCTCTATTTAGCAAGAAAAAAGCGCCAAAAAAATCTAACTTCTCCCAACTTTCCTTTTCAGCACCACATATCAACTAATCACACCAGATCTGTAGGCAAAACTATTTTTTTATTTTTTTAATCCTTTTTTTTGAGTCAAACAAGATGTTTCTAAGCTCCTGAATCACATGATCTCTCCTCAGATGCACTTTTTGGAGGTTGCTTCAAATCCTTGTACTTAAAATAAATAAAGATCACAAAATTAGTAAAGGGATCACTTCATGAATGTTTGCAAATTATCGTATTTAAAGGCAACTTCAGCAAGGAACCACTTAATCAATGAAGATCATCATATTCTATGCTGGTCTGAAGTCTGAACCCTTATCATTAGTACAACCAGGAGTTCAACTGTTGAGTTATTGTCAAGTGTTCAACTGTTGAGTTATCCAAACAACGCTACATGAGTTATAGCTCAACTAATCACCTACTAATAATACTACAAAACTAGCAGTGTACCAATCAGGCCAGATAATTGGCAAATGGCGGAGTCGAAAGGGTGAACAAATTGACAAAAAACATCTAATGGGAACAAATACAGAACCTAACCTACACAAATTTTAGAAAAGGGGATAAAAATGTTACCTTGGCAATAAAAGCTTCAATCTCCTCGTTGGTGAGAGCAACTACCTCAGCATTCTGGTCCCACCCAAGCGACCGGAGAAACGCTTCTTCCTCAGGGTCTACAAAATCCACATCAGGATCTGGGTCCACTTCTCCATCACTGATCACAAGTCTCCTCTCCACCTCCTCACAAGCTCTTAGAACACCTCCAGTCTCTGCTGTTTCCTTCTCCAGGAAAGGTGGATTCGTACAAGAACCTGAAGGACCTGCATCTGCAGTTAAATCTTTGTCATGCTCTTGTGAGGCACCTGATGATTGGTTTCTAATGAACCTGAAGAACTCTAGCTTCTCCCTAGACTGTGAGTGCATCCTCCTGTCCCTATTTGTCGGGCTCTTCAGGGGAACCGCCGAGGCAACAGGAGCTGCCGTTAAGCCTGCGGGCTTGGTGCCAACAGGAGTTGGTTCCTTGATGGGAAGAGAAATTCCACTTTTGTCCCTGTTAAGGACCAGAAAATTACTAGTTTGGGCTGGTTTTGTGTTGTCAGATGTTGGTCTGACAGAGCCACGGAAAGCTGGACTGAGAGGTTGAGAGGAATGGGGATGGCTCTTGCTCTTCTTGTCCAGAGAACTAGAAACCTGCAACTTTTAGGGGAAAAAAAGCTATTCAGAAATTATTGCGCACATAAAAAATTGTTTTAGAATCTTGTAATTATTGGTTCAGTTATGACACATGAGCCTGTTGTGGGAGTAACGACTATATGCACGCAAGTAAATATTTAAAATTGATGCTCTATAGGACACCTCATACATTTGTTCCAAGAAATGCCAGCTTCCAGTACTTAAAAGTTCTATTTTTCCACTAATAGTGTATAAATGTTGACCAAAAGCTATAGATGTTAAATGAGACAGAACAAGGAAACCTAATTAAATCACTCTATAAAGTGGGAAAAAAAACTGAATTTTTATATTACAGAATCAAACAACATAAGAAGATACAAGCATACTACACATGTTGATGGCAATCAAATTTCATATAGATGAATCTTCTTGATGCTGCTTAATGATTTCCACGATTACTGTAACATCATTGCATCACTTTCTATTTTTGAAGATCCCAAAATTAACAAAATTTAACAAAAATGGATTAGACATCTGAAGTCACACTGTAATATAGCAAAGGGATTCTCTACTTGGCTTATTTTTTATAATAACTTTATAATTTATAGTTTGCTGTTTAAAAACAATAGGAGAAAAAGCAAACAATATAAGTAATCTTTACATCTCTGACTCTTCTCAACAGAAAAGGACAACGTACAATTGAAAGTTATCAGAAATATGCAGTGATCATCCAGAGCAATCATCAATATGAAAAAAAGGAAGTTTTAGTATAAAATTGTCTCCCATCTCCTTAAAAAGAACAGCAAAGTGCACACGAATATACTGGCACAATGGAATTGGTGCTTGCATAGCTCAAAAAAATTACAAGAACCAACAATGCAAACTTGCAAACATACTAAGAATGAAAGTGCAAAAAACTCACCGAGCTCTTGGGCATGGACGGTGTCACTGGTATTAGTTGCTTAAATTGCTTCAGAGTCAGCTCTTCTAATCTCTGTGTATCAACTGTTAACTGCCAAAAATATATCTCTTAGAACTGCTAGCTGAAAATAATTATGACCCAAAAAATATCTAATTTAAAAGAAGGCCCATTATAACTTGTTTTACTAAAAAGAATGGCCATGTTATATTCCAGCACATGTAACATTACATTCAACACCTCCAAATCGGCCCTACAGAAATAAAAACTAAAGAATCTAATACAATCAGCGATTCATAGGTACAACAGTACCAGTCAATGAAGACAACTGTTGCAATACCATACCTGAGGTGGTGTACGAACCCTAGATGGAGCCTGAGCGACTGTCTCTGCCATATTCAACCCAGTCCCTGGACCAGCAGTTACCGATGTCTGGCTAAGAACAGGAGAACTCCCACTGAGCCCATTCCCTGCAACTGACCCATTGCCTGAACTCAACCCATTTGAGACAGCAGCAGGAGGCACTTCAACCAGTACTGAGTTCCAGTTCTCAACTCCTATAGGGATGCTCTGGAGAGCAGTGATACCGGGTGATGAGACCCGAACTGGTTCGTGGCGTCCGTTTTCTCCCAGGGAAGGGAACTCCTTCTCAAAAGAGGCTGTGGTGGTGCCAGACCTAGAAACCACACCATTGGTGCTGGTGCTACCATTTACACCTTTGGCCCATGTATCACTTACAGCTGGTCGTGCAGAGACCATTGACAGGGACCGCCTTAACGAGTTGTCTGAAAGGCGCTCATCAAACCCGTTATCAAGATGAGAAGAGCGCCTGTCTCTCTGAAGTTCGTAATCTCTGACACGGTCTCTCTCGCGCCGGCAACTACCAAAGCTGCTGTATGCCTTGGATTTGCCAGATCCTGATTCATAATTTCTTGACCCATTAGAGCTCAAGCTCCGTCTAGTGGAGGCCAAAGATTTTCTGTCCCGATCTACTGAAGCTGGTCCGTTTCTAGAAGATATCCCTACACCTTGGTCATCTACAAATGATAAAAAAGGGAATCAAGAATTGCTTCAATTAATTCAGCAATAATAATTATATAAATCCTAAAAAATATTCAGCAAACTTATGATTAGTTCTAGGAGCACTTGATTTGATTCTTGATAACCATTTTCAATCAAGTACCAAAAATGACCAAGCACAGAATTTTGCAGACATAATAAACACAGCTTTACAATTACTTCCAGATATTGAACTCACACTGAGAAAACAATTGCTAAAACAAAGCCTACATCCAATGCAGCAAATAATTTGAAGTATAACTATGTTTCCATCCCACTAGCATGAAATAATTGACATTTACTCCAATTAAACAGCACCATAGTCATATTCGAGATAACAAGGTTTGGTACTGGTATTCAAGTCACCCAGAGGATAATTGACCAACAAACACTAATAATTTAAATGCATAAAATTAAGACCAAGCAAAAAAAAAAAAAAAGATAGTACCTGAATGGGGTGAAGTACCGACGAGATGATTTGAACTAACATGGTTAGAGGATTTCAACCACTCTGGCTTGAATGCCGGCTCGGCTCTCTCCATGTCAACCAGAAGTCACCATTTAATGCTCAATTTCTATTCTATTTTATCCTCGATTTCTAACCCTTCATCACCATTAATCTACCAATTAAAATCTATTTTCTTTTTCTTTACGCAATATCACAGTGCCCCTCCAGGGGATAAAAAAAAAGCAAACCACAATTATATCCCTAATCAGTTCAAACTTCTTAATCAAAACTAAAACCTCTAATCTCCACTCAAACTAGGTTAATATCTCCTCCAACTTCCACAAGGAATTCAATTGAACTCTAATTATTCATTCCACGCAAACCCAAAACGAGAATTAGACAGTACAACCCAACACCCGCGACCAATCAAGGAAAGGATGAAACCCTCTTCCCTGAAAAGAAAATGGCTTGGGGAAACCCTAGCAAGACAGCCGCAAACCCTAACTAGGGCTGGGAAAAGCGAGAATAGCACCTTAATTCCTCAAAAACAAACTCCGACAATCCCACACAATCTCGCAGGAGACGAAGAAAACGCCGCGCGACCAAAGCGAAAGGGGATTGGAATAACCCCCGAAAGGAAAAGGAAGAAGCGATTGTTATTCTCTCCTATTCGAGCGCCGAATCGCACACCAATTAATTAATTCCGCACAATTCCAGAATTGGAACCGCCGCCTCGACCCGACACAGAGAGAGAGAGAGAGGAATAAGCGAAGGACCTTACTATATCAGAAGGAAAGGAGGAAGAAGAAGAAGTATCGAAGGAATAGCAAGAAGCGATTAATCGTTTATTATTCTCTCTTGTTGGTTTCTCTTCTCTTCTCTTCTCTATGAATCAAAAATAAAGAGAGAAGGGGAATAATAAGCCAAGCAAGCCGACTCTATCGAAAGATTTGCAGCGTGGGGTTCTCTCTCTCTCTCTCTCTCTGTATTTTTATTTTTATTTTCTCTGTGGTTGTGTAATTCTCTTTTCTATTTTTTTCTGTTTTAATGCCTTCTTTTGCGTTTTTATTTGTTGTCACGCCTGACGCCTCCGTCTGAAAAACCCTATTATGGTTCTATCAACCGACCCGGGATACACGTCAAACCAAAAATCTGACCCGCTTCGTATTCACTTGTTTACTATTGGAAAATATTTGATAAATAAATTCTTTTTACCCTCTTTATTACTAGTTACTAGAGGAAAGAAATATTTCTAGGTAGATTGAATGATTAGTGTAAAATTATAAAAATGTTGGAGGAAAATTTTTTTACCCCTGTGAAATATAATATAGCGCTGTAAATCTGAAAAATAAGATTAATAAGTTTAGAAAGATAACGCACAACTGATGTCAGTAAAGAGTATTAAAGTTGTTCTATAAATTCCATTGGAAGAAATCAACTACCCATTGTTTTTACTCTGGGTGGATAACCGAAAGGCATAATTAGTATGAAATGTTCTTGTAAATATCTCATAATAAGAAAAGTAATAACTGTATTTTTATTATTGCCTCTCTTATCTTATCTTATCTTATCTTATCTTATACATATAAGTGTTTATAATTTTACTAAACAAAAATATAAATATTTGACGGAAACATGTTGTATATACAAACATTTATATAACAGATTATTGAAAGTACAGCATAAATTCCACGTAATATGGACTTAAGTTTAGTATTATGTGACAAAAGTGTTTAAATCTACTACGCAAAAGATATAAATATATACAGAGAATATATATTGTCATTTTTTTTAGGGTAAGATAAAAAAGGAGTGTTTAGTGCCCACAATTTGAATGCCTTCAAATATCCCAAAAGTCACTTTTTATAATTTTTCAAAATATAAAATTCAAATTTCAAATCCAAACCGTTGATCTTATTTAATATAACGAGCGATACATTTTTATATAAAATTTATAAATTTTGCAGTTTATTTGATATTTGATTAAGAGGCTCAAATGTGAACATATTCAATCTATCAAATTTAACTAGATTCGTTCATTATTCAATCTCTTGATCGAGTATCAAACAAATTTCAAATTTTACAAAACTTATATGGAAACACATCGCTCATCAAATTGAAGAAGATCAACGGTTTGGATTTGATATTTGAATTTTATATTTAAAAAAATAATCAAAAAATAAGTTTGAGGACATCTGGGGCACTCAAATTGTATGCATTAGAACCCTCCTCAAGATAAATATATATTTTCGTCAGCTATAGCACACTTCTTACAAGAATATATAAGCACTTAAAGCACTCTGGAATGCAAATAAAAGAGATGCATGAATTATTTCACATTTAAAGTGGTATAAAAATATATCACATATTAATCTACATAAAAATAATCTACATCGCAATGAGATTAACCTAAGCGGTATTAATAACACGACTGTAAATCTATTCAAAGCCAAACACAATTTCATGACAAAGGATAACAAACAAAATTCCTTTTCAATTTACGAGAAAAGTTATATTGTGCAAGTAACGTATAAACTATTGAGATGTAAATTCTGAGGTGGGCAGAAGCAACGTAAATAACAATAATTAATTGCGTAACTACCCAGTTGATTGAATTCTAAACCTCAGCTGTCGCTTGTTGGACTAGAAACTGGTTTAATCACAACCTAACCTAATTAACTCGATTGGTTCACAACTTTTGGTATAGAATTCAATCAACTTAAACTTGTTTGTTGGAGTTCATAAGGATATCTAGAGGTCTTTTGGACTTGTCTAAAAGTTACACTTTTGGTGTCAACTAATCTCCCCTTTCGGATCTACGATTTATCCCAAATACTTTATCTAAATTATCTTGATTAACCTAACTTTAGAACTTAACTAAATGTGGCCATTCATCTAGAAGTTAATTAGACTTAACCAAGCAATTTAAACAAGCAATTAACATAATTCTCAACGAAACAAATCAACAAAACATATCATATCATATCAAGTCAAATCACAACATCCAAACCTAAGTTACTACCTTACCCCTAAGACTACATAAATTTAGCCTAACATAGTACTAAAACACACAACAAATAACATAGAAATCACAAGATACAAGCCCATTGAAAATAGAGAAGAAAACATAGAAGAATAAACCGAATACTCCTTTATGCTTTCGAACTACGATCTCTAGGCAGTGAGGTGTTGCAAGATGGTCACCAAACTCGTCTCCTTGCTGCCGTCGCTTCAAAGAACCAAGCTTTGATGATCTCCAATGGTGGAAGAGAGAAAAACGCCTATGGAAAGAGGAATTTTGTGGTATGAAAGGTTGTCTTCTTTCCTTCAGGTCTAGAGGTGTATATATGGATGTCCCAGGTCGCAAGGATGGAAGGCTAGGGCACCAGGGCGCAAGAAATTGCCATTTCCATCAGTTTCTATGTAAAAAATAATGCCTTATGTGATATGGCGGCACCCTGGTCAAACCGAACAGATCCTTGTTCGAACCGAACAGGAGAGAGAAAGAACAGCTGCACAAGTCTGCTGTTGTGATGCCCAGTCGGATCGAACAGGCTCCTGGTCGGGTCCAGGAGAGAGAAATGACGCCTGGCTGCCATAGGTGCTGGTCGGATCGAACAGATGATTGTTCGGGTCGACCAGGAGAGAGAAAAGAGCCTCCAATGCTAGGAATGAGTCGTCTAGCGTGCGTGCTACGTCGGGAATCCATCTATATGCTCCAAAATCATCAGAAATCATCAAAGTCCTGTAAAATGAGAGTAGAAACGACGGTAGAGCCAATTCCATGGAAATCATAGCAATCTATTGAATAATTCAATGGTTTGAGTGTTATTTGAGTGCCAAGTACGGTCCAAATGCCTACAAATAATGACGATATCAAATCCCCCCAAACTTAAAATTTGCTTGTCCTCAAGCAACACCCTAAGCTTAGAGTTTTGGACTGTACTTAAACCTTAAACATTGAGTTGTATCTCAAACTAATAAATGTCGTGAAATCAATTGCTATGCCTAAAATTTCTCACACTTTCATCAAATGAGTCAAACAAGAATCAAAATAAAAAACCAAGTTAAGTGTTCACAACTTAATTAATGCAACTCTTGGCCCTAAGTAAAGTCTTTTCCCAAAAATTAGAACTCTAGCTTTCCTTTGATATTTCAAAAGCGATCTCAATTTTAATTACCCGTTCCTTTTCACATTCCACAAAAATTTGTAAAGGCCTTTATCAACTTCAGAAATTTTATAATGAACTTTTCTCAAAAGCAATTTCAATTTTTCACCAATGTTTTTTTTTCTTTTTTTTTCGTGCAAGTCGAGCCGTGGGGCTTTACACCCTAGAGGATAATGCGGTATCATTGGCCTTGAGTTTGCTACTAGCACATGTCGCGCTAGGGAGGTTAGACGGGTGTTGCTCGACTATGGCCACGGTACACTTGGGCCATAATACTCAACAACTCCTTTACCAATGCTTTCGCACCGGGTCCGGTAGAATTAAGCATGAGTTGTCCAATTATTTCTCGGTTTCTTTGAGTTGTAATTCCTAACAATTCATACCTAATCCAATACCCTCCAATTTGTGGCTAAGTTGGTGGAAAAAGGCCTCAGTGCGTCCTCGTTTTCACAGCTATTTTGATTTATTGTCCCATTATTTTTGCTCGTTGGTGATTCAAGCGATTAAAAAGCAATTTCAACAAGACAAAGTTCATCTTTCAATTTTCAAAGTCGATAAATTTCTTTTCAAAAGTTTGTCAAATACGAATCAGTTCACTCGGCAAAAATTTGTGAGAATCGACTAAGATTGTCATAACAATTCTAAGCATCCAACACTCAAGTTCAAATCTTAAAGAAAATACTTCAATTGTGGTCCATTGGTGCAAGATCAAGTGTGATATCAAAACATTCTAGGGTCATTTGAGAAGATTTTTGTTTGACTCAAAAACAAGTTTAAGCAGTGTGAAATTTAATGTTTAAAATTCAAATCGAGAGAGAATAGGCAAACCAACTTATTTCCAAGCCAAAATCATACCAATCTATGCAATTTCCATGTTCTGGTCGGATTGACCAGGTGTCTGTTCGATCCGACCAAAGAGAAAGTTAAAAACAGAAGTTTCCAAGGCTTTGGTCGGATTGACCAGATGTCTGTTCGAGCTGACCAGAGAAGCAAAAAGTTCGAAAAAATTACAAAAATTTACCAAAATCCACCAAAAGTTCGATTTTTCTCCTATTCCCTCCCCCCAAACTTAGATCAAGCATTGTCCTCAATGCATGCAATCGAATAAAAAAGTAAATAGGAGGGAAAAGAGAACTTAGCCAATTTTTGCTTTCCATATGTTGATTTGTTTATAGTTTGTTCTCTCGTTGTCCAAGACGGCTCTATCAATTTTTCTAGATCTTTTGATGCAATCCGTATGAGGTCGATCGGGGTTAGTTGGTTCGCGTAACCCATGGTGCTCTAGCAAGAATTGCATCTTTCTTCGTTTGTTCCTCAAAATTTTCCTACAAACAAACAAATATAAACATCAAATTCTATTTTTTTTTCAAATTTTTATGGATTTTTCTATTTTTTTTTGTATTTTCTATTTGTAATGAAAAAAAAATAAATAAAAGAGAGAAGAGTTGAGAAATCCTTGGGTTGCCTCCCAAGAAGCGCTTATTTTAGGTCCCTAGCTTGACCATATTTCACTAGGTCTTGATCGGATCGGATCCGGAGAGCGAGACGGCGAGCGATTTGTCATGACCCTTGTTGGCGGGGTTGGAGCACTTCAAGGCATGATCAATTGAAAAGCGGAGTTTCTCTCCTCCCACTCTAACCAAAATCGTCCCATCTCGAGCATCCATCTTCACACCGGCGGTTCTAAGGAAGGGGCGTCCTAAAATTATAGGCACCTCCTTGTCTTCTTCCATGTCCATCACCACGAAATCGCCCGGTATGACAAACTTATCCACTTGAACGGGCACATCTTTAATAACACCCAAGGGCAACCGCATTGAGGAATCAGCGAGCTTCAATGTCATGCATGTGGGTGTCAATTCACCAATTCCAATCTTTTCATAAACCGACTTGGGCATCAAACGAACACTAGCCCCCATATCACACAAGGCTTGCTTGATTGTTGCGTTTCCAATAGTGCAAGGAAGAGCAAACCTACCCGGATCCTCAAGCTTTGGGGGCATCTTTCTTTTCAAAGTCTCGGTACTCTTGTGTGATAGGGCCACTGTTTTGAGCTCTTCCATGGATCTCTTGCCCGTGCATAACTCCTTCAAGAATCTTGCAAAGATCGGCACTTGAGCTATGACATCTGTGAATGGAATGTTGACCTTCAATTCCTTGAGAATCTCCCAAAAAGTTCGAAATCGTTCTTCCTCATTCTTCTTCACAAGTCGCTGAGGAAATGGGACAGGAGGCCTATAGGTTGACTCAGGTTGTTGTGCCTTCTTTCTGTCCTTGCTTTGGACCACTGTTGTGCTCTGTTCGAACCGAACAGGAGATTGGTCGGACCGAACAGAGGGTGCGAGTGGCACCTCTTCAGCTTGTTCAGGCTCAGGAATGGTGCCTTGTGTCTGGGATGCCTCATGGAGTGGAGGGAATGACAAAACTTTCTCAAGAATTGGGTGCGTCTCCTCTGGTTTATCCTGTTCGGACCGAACAGGATTCTGGTCGAACCGAACAGAGAGGTTGTTACCTTCGTTTGGTGGCACGGGTGGGTCTTGGTACTCATTGCTGCTTCGTAGAACATGAATGGCTTTGATCTCTGCACTTGGGTTGACTTGTGGTTGGCTTGGAAGCTTGCCAGGTGGTCGAGAGAAGTGTGCTTCCATCATGCGCTCCAAGCGTTGTAAGGTGCTTGCACTTCCCTTAAATTCGTTAATGGTAGCCTTCAATTCGTCAGTGGTGGCCTTCAATTCATCTAACCCTAAAGCCACAGATTTGTTAATCTTTTCTTGCTCACTCATGAATTCTTGAACAACAATTGGAATTTCTTCCCTTTCGAAAAAAGGTTTCTTTTGAAATGATTGGTCTCTATTGTTGTTATTGAATTGGGCATTCCTATACAAATTTGGAGGGTTATTTTGGTACTTTGAATCGTAAGGGGGCCCATTGTGTAGGTAGTTCACTTGGGCCCCTCCGTTACCAATTTTGGCAAGAGGACAATTGATAGATGTATGTCCTTCCTCGCCGCACGCTCCGCATTGGTTTGAATGGAGATGTGTCCCTTGAGCCGATTGGTAAGCGGCTAGTTCAGCTTCTAGCTCCTCTATCCTCGCCTCTTTAGTTGAAATTGTGTGTGCTTGTTGCCTCGAACTACTTGAGTGGCGGGGAATGAGTAGAGGGTACCATGTGTAATTTCTTGCACAATAATCAAGCAAATCTCGCCCTCGTGCCGTATCAAGTCTTTTGAATGCCCCACCTGAAAAAGAATCAAGATTGATTTTAATATTATCATAAAGTCCAGTGTAGAATGATTTAAGGAGCATCCATTCTTGAATCCCATGATGTGGGCAAGAATTTTCTAAATCCCTAAACCGTTCCCATGCATCCCTCATTGATTCATTTTGGTTTTGGGCAAAATTATTCAATTCAGCTCTAATTTTGTCCGCTCTATCCGAAGGAAAATACCTATCCAAGAAGGTTTGTGCCATTTCATCCCAAGACCTAATTGACCCTTTTTTCAATGTTTTATACCATTTTTGTGCTCGGTCCTTAAGGGTGAAGTGAAATAACAATAGCCTAATTGCTTGTTGAGGAACACCATTAAACTTAATTAATCTAGTGCAATCAATAAAGGAGGTGATCGAAGAGCCAATCCTGAGGCAATCAGAGAAGAAAGAGGTGAGAACGAAGAGGCGATTCTGAGGTGATCGAAGAGGTGAGAGGTGAGATCAAAGCGGTGACAGGCGATCAAACCCTAGACAGTGGAAAGCGTCGAAACCCTTGCGATTCTTTTTCAGAGGCGATTCAACAGGATCAATTAAGCGTACATTTGATGTCAGCAATGGCTATAAACCAGGTCAAGATAGGCCAGATGATGTATTGGCGTCGAACAGGGTTCCCTAATTCAGATCCGATTGACAGAGTATCACTGGTTTACTCTAAAATTGAAGAACTTAGAGCAGCCTCTTCTCCTTCCTCTCCCGTTTGCTTCCGTTGTACTGGTAAAGGTCACTTTTCTTATCAATGTTATAAGCCGGTCTCGTGCTTCGCATGCAATCGCCTTGGGCATAAGGCATTTCAATGTACAAGAATCACTGAGATACAACCTAGCATTCTTAAAGCTGCTCCAATTGAGACTCTACCTCATGCCAAACCTAAATCTCAGGACATTTCAGATTCGATTGATGAAAACCTAATTGCTACAAAGCCAATTAGACCTCAGGTCAGTTTAGATGAACCATTTCGAATGACCTTTCTTCTTGATGCCGAGCAATGGGGAGTGCTAAAAGTGCAGAGAACATTGTGCCAGATAATACCTCATCATGACTGGGTGGTTAGAATTTCCAAGGATGGTGTACAGATTGATATAGAGATTGATGAGAATTGTGAACAACCCCAACTACATGACACTCAAGTCATTAAAGATGTAGGTAGCTCAACCGGATCTGGACCAATGTCTCCATCCAGAGGCACTAAGGACACAATCAAGGAGTCTCATATGGGCAATAATAGAGTAGAGGTGATGCCAACGATTGATGTTGAAATTCAGACTGAGTCTGAGGGCAACAGTGGAACCACCTATGAGTTTGGAACACATGAAATTGAGCTAGATAAAAAAGCAAAAACGAACCAGAATATTGATACTAGTGAGATTACAACAAGTGCTGAAAATGTGTTCATAGAAGGGGAGAAATCTGGTACAAAGTTCATAGAAGGAGAGATATCTGGTACAAATTTTCAAGAGGAAGATGGGTCTGAAAATGATTCTCCTGGTGTAGTGATACCAGCTAGGTTTGAAAATGATTCTCCTGGTGTAGTGATACCAGCTAGGTTTGAAAATGATTCTCCTGGTGTGGTGATACCAGCAGAAAGCTTCAATCTTCAAGACACACTTGAAAATGTTGAAATCAATGCATCTCAAAAACTGGCATTGCAATTGTTGATTGGTGGTAAGAAGAGACCTAGAAGAAGTCTACAACCTCAGGTGGCAAGTCTCAACAGAGTTAAAAAGACTAGAATCAGGAGAATAAATGAGAAGGCTTGAAGATTAGAGTGGAAATAAGATGAGCTGAGATGTTGAGGAGAAGTGGAATTATGAATGCAATGGGTGTTTAGTAATTTTGTATACAGAATTATAATTGCAAGTATGTGATGTGTTTTAGGATGAAATTGTTGGCTCTGGGAGTTTTAGGTTAAAACATACGATTCTTTTTACATGTTTTAGGTTATATATAGGTTTGCTTAGGAGTAGTATAGAGGAAATAATTGGTGCGAGTAGAGTAATATTTTTTTCTGTGTTGTAGTTCTGTTTCATTTTTTCAAAATGAAACTGGGTGGCGCTCCCACCTTTTTTCAAAAAAAAAAAAGTGCAATCAATAAAAGTTTGTAAGTGAGCATGGGGATCCTCTTCGTCGTTTCCATAGAACGGATTTTGTTGCACAAGCACGACGTGGTTGGGAGCGATTTGCATGTTGTTAGCGGCGATGCCTGGAATCACCACTGGTCCGCCCACGTTTCTTGCGCTGGGAACTCCAAACTCCATAAGAGTCCTTTCACGATCTTCCTCATCTTCGTTGTCGGAGTTATTGATGCTCCCTTCATCTTCTTGGGTCCATCGGCGACGCTCATTGTCAAAATCCCTCCTTTGACCCGCTAGGAGGGTCCGATCGGCTGTTAGTCGAGCCTCTCTTTGCTCAAGTTGGAGGCGGAGGTCCTCCAATTCTTGTGTGCGCTGGGCAATGGCCTCGGGAGTGAGTTGGTCGGCCATTGCGGAGTTTTCTTCTCTCTGTTTGGGGCTCTGGTCGGATTGAACAGAGGTCTGGTCGGATTGAACAGAGGTCTGGTCGGATTGAACAGAGTACTGGTCGGATCGAACAAGGCCCTGGTCAGATTGAACAGAGCACTGGTCAGATCGAACAAGGCCCTGGTCAGATCGAACAGAGCACTGGTCAGATTGAACAAGGCCCTGGTCAGATTGAACAAGGCCCTGGTCAGATTGAACAGGAGTAAAGGAGGAGGATCTGGCTTCTTCGCGGATTCTCCGGAGAAAGTCTTTGACCTTTGGGGGTGGGGACTTCTTCCTTTGCGTGTTACCTGCCAGTCCTGTAATCAAGAGAGAAGAAAACGTGAGTTTAAAAAGAAAAAGAAAAGATCTAGTCTCTTAATACTAAGATAAGGATCCAATATCAACACCGTCCCCGGCAACGGCGCCAATTTGATGAAGGCTTAAAACCTAGGAATCAAATAAATTTATAGACCTAGAGCTAACCTCACTAATCGTTTGGAGTAAAGCTTTAGGGTCGAACCCAAGGGACGGTACAATTGATTACTGGACTTATCCTTTTTCAAAAGCTAGACAAGAATATTTTTGTGGAGTTTTGATTAATTAAATGTAAAGGTGCAAGTAAAGTATATATTTTTGGTTGTTTTGTCAATTAAAATAAAGTAAACAACTAAAGTAAGATTTTTGGATTTTCAAACAGTATAAAAAGCGTCTTAGGGTTCAGGTTTCACCTTGGTTTGGACTCTAGAACACAGGACTTATCACTTTCGTGCATCGAACGGTGTTTTTCAAGCGTTTACTTCTATGTTCGGTTCGAACAAGGATCTGTTCAATCCGGACAGGAGTCTGTTCGATCCGAACAGGAGTCTGTTCGATCCGAACAGGAGTCTGTTCGATCCGAACAGGACTCTGTTCGATCCGAACAGATGGTATAAGTGTGCGATTTTGAACTTTTATGATAGTTTATGCTTTGTGCTAGGGTTTGTTGGTCAAACCTAGATATTCTAAACCTCAGCTGTCGCTTGTTGGACTAGAAACTGGTTTAATCACAACCTAACCTAATTAACTCGATTGGTTCACAACTTTTGGTATAGAATTCAATCAACTTAAACTTGTTTGTTGGAGTTCATAAGGATATCTAGAGGTCTTTTGGACTTGTCTAAAAGTTACACTTTTGGTGTCAACTAATCTCCCCTTTCGGATCTACGATTTATCCCAAATACTTTATCTAAATTATCTTGATTAACCTAACTTTAGAACTTAACTAAATGTGGCCATTCATCTAGAAGTTAATTAGACTTAACCAAGCAATTTAAACAAGCAATTAACATAATTCTCAACGAAACAAATCAACAAAACATATCATATCATATCAAGTCAAATCACAACATCCAAACCTAGGTTACTACCTTACCCCTAAGACTACATAAATTTAGCCTAACATAGTACTAAAACACACAACAAATAACATAGAAATCACAAGATACAAGCCCATTGAAAATAGAGAAAAAAACATAGAAGAATAAACCGAATACTCCTTTATGCTTTCGAACTACGATCTCTAGGCAGTGAGGTGTTGCAAGATGGTCACCAAACTCGTCTCCTTGCTGCCGTCGCTTCAAAGAACCAAGCTTTGATGATCTCCAATGGTGGAAGAGAGAAAAACGCCTATGGAAAGAGGAATTTTGTGGTATGAAAGGTTGTCTTCTTTCCTTCAGGTCTAGAGGTGTATATATGGATGTCCCAGGTCGCAAGGATGGAAGGCTAGGGCACCAGGGCGCAAGAAATTGCCATTTCCATCAGTTTCTATGTAAAAAATAATGCCTTATGTGATATGGCGGCACCCTGGTCAAACCGAACAGATCCTTGTTCGAACCGAACATGAGAGAGAAAGAACAGCTGCACAAGTCTGCTGTTGTGATGCCCAGTCGGATCGAACAGGCTCCTGGTCGGGTCGACCAGGAGAGAGAAATGACGCCTGGCTGCCATAGGTGCTGGTCGGATCGAACAGATGATTGTTCGGGTCGACCAGGAGAGAGAAAAGAGCCTCCAATGCTAGGAATGAGTCGTCTAGCGTGCGTGCTACGTCGGGAATCCATCTATATGCTCCAAAATCATCATAAATCATCAAAGTCCTGTAAAATGAGAGTAGAAACGACGGTAGAGCCAATTCCATGGAAATCATAGCAATCTATTGAATAATTCAATGGTTTGAGTGTTATTTGAGTGCCAAGTACGGTCCAAATGCCTACAAATAATGACGATATCAATAAGTTCCCAAAAGCCTATATAATTCTTGATTTATAATGTGAGGTTTACATAATGGGTATCGTATTGAATTTGTTTTATTTATGAATAATAGAACAGTGGTAGGGTGTTCTTCTACTTAGTTCCAAAATAAAAAAAGGGGTATATCAAAGGTAAAGATGTCAAACGTGACAGAAATGCACGAAACAGACTGTTTCGTTTGTCGTTTCGTTAAGAAATGCGGTATAGGATTCCATTTTCTTAATTATTCTATTTTTGAAACGGTACAAAATTCCGTTTCGTTAACCATTCCACTTCAGAAATAACACATAAAATGATTTGAAATAAGGCTGAAACAGTCGAAACGGTACAAACTATTATTTCGTTTACCGTTTCGTTATTGGAACGAAATAAAAATTAGTATTGTTATTCGTTCCGTTTCGCTTAAGCGGAAACATACGATTTTTCTGACCGTTGACAGCTCTAATCAAAGGGTGCAATGCCCCCTATTAAGCTATTACCCCTTTTCCTTGGTCGCAAGCGGTCATGTTCTCAATTCCCAAATAAAACATTAATTTTAGGTTAATTTTATTTTAATTATGTTTAAAGGAGCTAATGTAAGGCACATCTTTCAAACCTTTAAGGGAATATAGACAGGCGATTTTCATTCTTTCAGTGTGTTACTACTTTTTTAGCTTTTGTTGCTTTGATAAGAATGGTTTTCTTAGTGGCATTTTCAAATTCTGTTTATTGTGCTTAATTTGTTAGATCTTTTACCATCATGTTAATAGAAGTTAATTCCTATACTTGGAGAGCTTTTGGATAAAAAAAAACATAGTTCGCATAATAGATTTACATCTTTGTCTCACAAACTCTGTCATGGTCTGATTGGTTGATGCATATAAAACTAAAAGCATTAAAATAAGTGTTATTTACTATTTATAACTTCCTAGATTCTATTAAAATTCTCGACTTCTCGGGAAACAAAAATGTATACATCATTTAAAACAACTCACAAATAGCGTACTCCACTGGCCACGATACTTCTAAGCAAAACCAGATACAAACTATTTTGTTATCAATCTATTCTAACATGTAAATGTATATGAGAATCGGTTCTCGTAAAGTGACAAAGAATAATATATTTTCAATTAAAATTGTAAATTTGAAAAATAATTAGAGATCTTTTGTGACATTTAATTTTAAAATTAGTTGGAAGAACTTAAATACATCTATTTTAAAAAATATATAAATAAATACAAAGCAAATTATCGTGGAGGACAGTTTGAAAGATGCTCGCTGGTTACTGTGTATTCCAGCTACCTTAAAATAACAGAATTAAGGAAATCATGGACAAAATTAAGGTCACATATCTTGTATGCTGGCATAACAAAGCAATTGGAAAATTACCAAAATCTCTCTCTTATTTTTTATTTTTTTGAGAGAGTGATAAAATGACTTTCAAACATAAAAATGTACTTGCATAAACATGGATACTCAAGATTGATTTAAAATAACGAGCCTTTCGACAATAAGGGCAATAACGCCTACTTACGTGATTTTTATTAAATAGCAAATGACAATTATGCTTGTTACGAAAAAATAATAAGAAGGGACAAATGATTATATGAGGGAAATTAAGAGAAAATACAAACTAAAGGAAGAGACTAATACTCTGATCGGAAAGGAAGAAGAGAGACGAGGGATTTGATTTTAACGGAGTTGATTGGAGTGGATTTGATTTTTCAAATTCTCTCTTCTGATCAGAAAGGAAGAAGGAGGGGCAAAATTGATTTGGACGGAGTTGATCTTGGCTCTCCGTCGCTCCGATCGAAGGGACGCACGAACACGGAGACGAAATCCCACCAAATTTCTTTGTTTTGGAGAGAATTTGACTACGGGATTTTAACGTCTAAAACTCCCACCAATTCCAATCCCTTTTCGCTTTCTCCTTCGTTCCGATCAGGGAATTTTACGGATACGAGAATTGGAATTCCAATTCCACCGGAGAATTTTGGTTCCGATCAGGGTGTAAGGCTGTGGTCCACTTTCAATAGATCTGAGGGAGGGTAGATTAAATAAAGGTAGATGATGGAAGGAGAAATGAAGATAGAGATTTACTCGCTCCGGAAGCGTAGGTGAGACTGGATTAAGCTATTATATTATTCCTTTGAAAAGCAACGATAGAGATGAAGTGGATTTTGTTTAACAATATTTTAATGGATTCATGGTAGTTCATCCAAGGTGTCACCCCGATTTTGGGGAGACTGAAATTAAAGACTTCAAGATTAAATTCGCACCTCGGCTCATTCTATCTCCCTCTCAATCAAAGTTCTGGAGCGAGTAACTCAGAGCGCTTACTCCCCCTCCCCAATCTAATCCTCTAATTTTTTTTTTATAGAGCAAATTGACAGCGGCTGTCAATGAAAAAAAGAAAAAAAGAAAAACCAGAAAAAACCCAACTAACATAATCTCCAAAAACTGTTTGCCTCCGTGCAAATCCAATTCACCAAAGTACCGTCAGCTCTGAATTCATTCCTGAAGAGACGTTTATTTCGTTCCAACCACAGAGCCCAAAAGAAGGTTGCCAAGACGATTGGAAGCTTGGTGCTGTGTCTCAAGGAAGCAAAAGTGAGCAGTAGGGAATCTTGTAGGGAGAAGGAGACAGAGAGGTCAGGCAAATGAAACCGCTCCCGCAACAGAAGCCAAACAAATTTAGTAAAGGGACAGTGAAAAAAGAGATGCAGACTGTCTTCGATCAGGTTCTGTCCACAAAGATGGCAACCCCAGGTCGGGTTGAAGTTTCTTTTGAGCAGTTGCTGCTGCGTGAGCAGTCTATCATGGGTTAGAATGAACAAGAAGAATTTGATTGTAGGCGTCAGCTTTAGTTTCCAGATGAAGGCAAAAGGATAAGAGACCTTGCCAGCTGTAATAAGGGTCTTATACACCGATGAAGTTGAGAAGTCTCCATCATTTGTCCAGCGCCAAGAAATAACATCAGGCTGAGAGGAGATCAAATGAGGCATGAGAGTAGAGAGGGCATCATGTTCTATACTTCTCATTGGTCGCGGTAGAAAAGAGAAATTGTCAGTAAAAGCATCACAAAAGGAGATTTTAGGCCTTGCTGGCTTTGGAATAGTTTCCTTTAAGAGGAAACAAAGAGGTTGTTTTGTCCAGTTATCGTACCAGAACGATGTATTTCGGCCATTTCTAACCGTCACCTTGGATGATATTTGATAATAAAAAGCCAGAGACCTAAGATCCTTCCAGAAGAAGGATCCTTGGAGGTTCCAAGTAAGTGGAGAAGTGTGGCCTGAAAGAGTGGAGAACAAGGAAGAAGCTACCCTGCACCAGAGAGAAGCAGGATTTGAGTGCAATCTCCAAAGCCAACGCAGGAGCAGTGAAATATTATGTAATTTAAGATCCCTCAAGCCCAGTCCTCCAAGCGATTTTGGCAAGCACACACGGCTCCAGGAAAGCAAAGACATTCGTTGATTGCCGTGAGGGTCAGAGCCCCAAATGAATCTCCTTCTGGCCTTGTCAATTGCTTGAATCAACCAGGCCGGTAAACAGAAAACTGACATGAAGTACTCAGGTATTGCTGTGAGGACAGAAGAGGCTAGAACCGTCCTACCAGCCCGTGACAGCAGCTTAACTTTCCATCCAGCAAGTTTTCGTTCAATAAGATCCAATCCTCTAAATTTTGATTGTGGAGTATAGCCTAAGAGTTCAATAGTCAATTACGACAAAATAAATAGATCAGGAAATCTGAATAGCTCGCCAAAACACATTTCATCTTCCCACTGTCCGTATCAAGGAAAAAAGTAAAGTCAAACTGAGTTGCTATTTTTCACACCCCAAAATATCTTGTCGTGTCACGCTAAAACCGAACTCCAATGTTGCAAAAACTAGATAAAAATTCAATAGGACAGCCGAAAAAGACAAAATACATTGACTTGATAATAAATTTTACCCAAGTTTTTCCTTTTCTTTTGTTTATACAGTAGTATAAACAAAAACAAAAAAATAATAATAAAGGACTGAGAACGAAAAACATACAAGAAAATTGGAGATGCTTTGGACGTCTTTTAATTCACTCTTACAATCTAAATAAAATATTCAGCAAAATATCCCTAATAGAATTTTTAGTTGATTCCTCCCCTTGTTATTATTTTTTCTTTAAGTTTACTGAAATAGTATTTTTTTTTTAAATTTCATTTATAACATCATGATTATGCATTGCTTTACGGAGTTCATTATTGTATTAAACAGATTTTTAAGAGGTTCAGAGACATCAAATATTGCAGCATCTATCTTTTTAATTAGTACCTACTAATTATACTTTCAAAAAAATAATTTTGTTTTGTCAGGGATCAATTCTTATTTAAGCTAACAAATAAGATTTTGATTGTACTTCCAAACGGAAAAGAAAATTGGAGATCAAATGAGTTGTATCGGAATAAGATACTACAGAGAGGGTTCCAACGGGCAATATTTTAAATGCTTCTAAATGCTAATATTTTACTATTTAATTACTTTTTTAAAATTTAAAATTCAATCGTCAAATCTAAACCATTGACCTTACTCAATTTAATGAGTGATTCAATTTCATACAAATTTTGTAAAATTTGAAATTTATTTGATACTCGATCAAAGACCGAAATATGAACTTATTATAATGAATCTATCATAGTAAACAAGGTCTGTTTTATTTTTCTATCTCTCGAACGAGTTTTAAATAAACTATAAAAGTACATAATTTATATAAAAATGTATCACTCCTTAAGTTAAATAAGATCAATGGTTTGCATTTGATGTTTAAATTTTAAATTTTGAATAAGTAACTAAATAATGAAATGTTGACATACGGAGCTTCCAAAATATTGGTATTGTAACCCTCGTTATTGCATGTTATGTGATTCGAATAACATATGCATTGGAAAATAATCGCAATCAGCAGCAGGTTAGTTTTGTCTAATATTTTGCATCAGACTGCTCGAAAAAATTTTGAAATTTTGGATGGTGCCCCGGAGTTTTCCGAGAAACTCTGAGCTAAATATTCCAACAAAATTGAAGTAACTGATGGAAAATCGAGACTCAAGAGGGACAGAAAATTCGGACCAAAAGAGATGCAAGACAGGCCCACTGACACCCTGGCCCACAGGAGCATATGCGGGTTGATTTAGGTTACAGGCCCACATACACCCATGACAATATAAAAGTTTAAACGTTTAATTATCAGGCTATTTGATGAAATGATGAGTGGTCTAGCGGATGACAATGTCTTTTATTTTCTTAATTTTTGGGTGTGTTTGGATGCACATGAATAAGTCTTATTCATGAATAGTCCAATTCTAAATGAAACCAAACATGTGACGAGATTATTCTAATTCGGGAACAAGCTTATTCCCTGGCTAGTTCTAGTTCCACCTTTTTGGAGAATTAGAGTGAACAAAGAAAATGAATAAGCCAGGAGAGAGAAACCCACGTGGGATGCTTTTTTCACTATTCGAATTGCTAATTCCGTCAAACATATCTGATATCTCGTTGCCAAACATACCCTATTTTGAAAAAAAAAATATCACTGTCGTTTGGGTTCTGTTCTGTACGAACGGCAATGTCTGACTCTTGACTATTCCTACTAATTTGTTTGTTAGACGTCATCATTTGTTTTAAGTGAATAGCTCTAATAATAAATTATTATATTATTTATGAGTTTTATTTATTGATATTTTCTTAAGTTCAAGTTGTAACTAATTTTATATTATCCTCGATCAATAGAAAATACTAACAACGGTAACCTTTATCTAAGCTTTGATTTACCCTTAAAAAGGCAGAGTAGGTCCAAAAATTAAGTCCAAATACACCCATTGCAAACTTGGCCTCTATTAAAGCCTAAATCCCTTGCGTCGACCCAAATTTTCACAAGCCTCAAACTCAAAGTTCAAACCATATCATATCTCAAAAGGTTTTGAGTTCTCTATTTTATTTTTTTAACTGCGGCCCAATGGAAAACGAGATCAGGTCCATTGAAGTAAATCGCTCCAACTCTTTATGAATGTTGGATGACAGAGATTCTGACAACAATTTAAATTGAATCAACAAAATGAGTTTAATAGAATATTTTAGAAATTACAAGTTAAGAACAATAAATAAAAGAAGTCAACAACAAGAGAAATTTTAAAGTTAGACGAGGTCCCATTAGTCACTGCAACCTAACGAAACTGCAATAAATAAAATTGACCACTCACTATGAATTATTCCTGCACAACACCAAAACACCACCTATCACTTGAATCTCAACTTGTGATATTTCAATGCAGCAGTCGAAGTCGATTGAGGAAAAAACAAAAGCACTTCTGTACACAAATTGGCAGTATCTGTTTTCTCAGTTTCAAATGCTTTGACAATCATGATGTGACATTCCTATATGGCAAACCAACTAAAATGGCGGCTTAAATCTGATATTTATTCACATCATTCGTAAAGTGCAAGCCAACTAAGCAAGTATTCACTATAAAATTTGTATATTTAATTTAAGTAATATCAAAAGATCATTGTTTTTTGGGCATGGGCACATAGTTTCGGGTTATAAACTTTTTTTGAAGGTCAATTCGGGTTATAAACTTATAATTGCACAGTATGAACAAACCAAATACTATCAGAATCTGTTCAGACGTTTTACATCATACGGTGTCCCTATCAGAGTAAGCAATTATTTTAAGCAACATTAAACTGCAGTAAGAGTCCAAGACTTTGCCACCCTGTTTCGGATTCAGTTGCTAAGTCAATTAAAAAGCATTATATTATTGAATTAATTATAAAATACTCCACATGGATATGCAAGATTCCACCAAGATTCTAAGTCAATACATGTATATCCTCTCTTGTCCTAATCACTTTTATTTTTTTTATTGTAACAAATAGAGCTCACTGAATCTCTTAATTTCTGTGAAAATGTCCTCGCTGATTTCTTTAATGGAAGAGATATATCTTAAGGAATAATGTTGGAAGTTGGATAATAAACAATCGAAGAGATTCATCTTGAGAAGGAAGGCCAAATTAAAATGCGGATAGTACCACAATATTATTGTTGAGAATACTAGAAGAATTAGGGACTAATTTGCAAAAAAAGTAGAAACTCAAAATACAAAGCTACAGAGTAAAAAATTGTAACGATATACTCGGTGTACTAGGGTGCTACTATTTGTACCTTTTGTATATCGTATAAGGACATATATGCATATCAATAAGGAAAAACAAAGTAAATAAAAGCCTTATAAAACACTACCGAATCATAAAAACTTTCAATTATGAACTGAGCCGGCTAGGTAAATTGAATTAAAAATTCACACAAGTTAAATAATAAATACTAAAAAGCTGTGTATTATTTTGTTCGGACAAAATCAATTCACGATATCGTGCATGACAGTAAATCTTTGGATTGTGACTTCTTAGCCATCAATTTTTGTGCTCGTTTAGTCGTCTTAGCATATGTTTCAAGAGCCTAAAAATATTGGTACGACCTTAATAGTTAAATTCATTTCAATTAAAACCAGACTCATACACAATGAATACTATGATTTGTTTGGTTTTAGTAGTTAAAACTAGTTCACTCGTCGTTTAATATTTTCCAGGTTAAGTATCGATTCAAGATCAGAAAAAAATAATAAATAATAATAACAAAAAAAACCTTGAAAGTGCCGAGTGCAAATTTGAATTGTTTAATAATAAATTTAGGCCTTCTTTTCTTATTTCCACTCCAATCCAAACACAACCAGATTGTGCCTAACAACTACAACTGCTTACGAGCTATGCTGCTACTCTTCAACAATTCAGCCCCGATCACCTTCAAAGACACGGTTATAACAATTTTTTTTTTTTTTTTTTGTCTTTTACCCTAGACAGTCACTATCTAGTTTATCAAAAAAAAAAAAAAAAAAAAAACTGTAGTTTACAATTGCAGGCAAGATTTCCTATGTAATAAGACCGAACAAAATGAGAACAACAGAGTTACATAGGACATAGGAGAAAAAATGATGATAATTCTATTTACTATTTACTATATTAATTAAGCAATTGATATAATACATAGGTTGCCTCATTAGACACTTTCTTGTTTCTTATACTTGACCGCCACTATTTACCGAAAAATAGGGACTCAACATCAAGATATATAATTCAATCACCACAAACATAATACATATTTACATCCAACATATGTACTCTTACAGCCTAAAATTGGAAAAATGATGTGGCCAAGTCATACTTCATCTTCTCCAAATTCGGCTGCACGGCGAACTGTATCATAGGTGGTGGCCCACAAGCCAGTGCTAATGTCTCTTCATCTCCACCCATTGGTATATGTTCTCGCAATATACTTTCGGTAATGAAACCGACACTGAACGGCCACCCGTCTTCGGGCCTCTTGACCTGATCAATCACGTACCATACCCTAAACCTGTTAGGGTACTCCCTGGCCCACTTGTCCAATTCTTCCCTTAATAGTATGTCATCTTCAGTTCGGTTCGCATACACCAGGTCCATCTCGGTTTCATCGTCGGGATGGTCTTGTAAAATCGCCTGGGCAACCTGGTACATTGGCGTAATGCCAGTCCCACCGGCAATCATGGCAAGTCGCTTTGCAAACCGAGGCTTGCCATTAATCAAGAAGTCGCCTTGGCCTGTGTACTCTATGTGTCCTAACGGTCCCTTTATTTCGATGAATGAATCAATCGGTAGCGAGTCAAGGTACTGTGACATGAGACCACCATTGGGGAATTTTGGATGTTCCCCCTTGAAATAAACCTTTATGAGAAGTTCAAAGTACCCCACCTCATCTACCGAGCTTGTAGGAGTGTACGCACGCATGCAGAGCTTCCCATCTATGTTTGCATAAACAAAAACGTGCTTTCCAATTGGCAAACCGAGAGTTTGTTCAGATGAGGGAAGCTTAAAACGGAACAATCTAACATCACGGGATACCTCGGTCTTGGACACAAGCCGGCACTGTACCTTCTCTTTTGGATTAGCGAGTGCCACATTCGGGACCTTCAAAGACTCACGGATGGTCGATAAGAAAGAAAGATTGGATCCGCCGTGAACTGATGTGTCAGAGGTGTATCCAGTGGTGATCAGCTCACCAATCCGGTATGTGTCAAGCAAAGCCTTGGCTTTGTCCGAGTGGATCGAGTCAAACTCCTCTGTGCAATCTGTACCGGCATTGATCAAAATACTATCAGCTCCACCAGGATGGTCCTTTAGGAAGGCCGTGCAGTCATACACGTGCCCATGTACCACGATCCAAGCAGAGTCTTGGGATGAATGCTTGCGCACCTCGGACATGGTATAATGGTTGGAAGCCGTGTTCATGAAGGGGGAAGAGATACTCTTTTTGAGGGTCGGGACGGATTGCTCGGCCTTCTCTAAATGCTTTTGCCGAGCCATCCAGCCACCAGGTTGGTTGCCTGGCTGGGTCGGGTGCTCGAATACGAGCCCGATTTCGCCCTTGTGGGGCCGACACAAGTTTATTTTAACCTTGAACCAGCAATTGTTCATCATGCCCTGTAAAGTAGAAAATTAGACTTAGAAACAATAATTAACAGGGATGTGAATACAGTCTTTATTTCTCTGTAGATGATGTAACTGGATACTAAATTTAAAGCAATGAATTACAATTTCCACATAGTTCATTAAGAAGGTGGCAACGATAACAAAGAACCTAACAACATGTTGAATATTTCTTTTCTTAGAACACTCACCATGACATTCCAGATTAGCTTTTCAGGCTGTGTGTTAAGAGACTCGTCCCAGGCCCGCACTGAAACCTCCTTGGCAGCCAGCAGATCAAGCACCTCCACCTCAACCGACCAAAAGCACCAGCACCAGTACTTGCCAAACTTGTTTGGCTTCTCTTGGATGTCCAGTGTGCACACCAGCCATGTCTCACCTCCATCAAGTGTTACCTCCACTCTTGTCACCTTCTTACCGCCGCCTGTGCAGAAAACAAGACCATTGTTATTATGACACATACCAATTATTGACTAATCTTGCAATGTGTAAATTGTACTGTATGATTTTCGTTTTTTGATCAAAAGATAGGTGAGCTAGAGAATAATGTTTATGTTGAACAGTTGAAAAGTGAGTTAGTTTAAAATTCAATTAAAATCAAACAAAGTTAAAAAAAAATCTTTTTTTTAGGGCCAAGTTAAAAAAATGATCAAGGTGACGATCATGTGCAGAGATAAAATGAACTGATTATAAACTGACTAACTACAAGAAGTGGTGTTTAGACCTTTTCACAATTTCACTTCACTAATAGGCCATTGTGCAAAAGGGCATTGAAATGATCTATCCGGTCAAGGCTTGAAGACAAAGGTGGAAGGAAGATCATAACATATTTAATTGCAAGATGCAAAGTATCCAACAGACTTGTATTGTACTGGCTTTCTCTTCTAGAAACTTATCCATTTGCTACAGACAGGCCTCAATCTCGGCACAACGGTTTCTCTCAAGATTCGTGCATTACTTGTTTATTACATGTATCATGTGTTTTTACTTTTTACCTAAAATGAGATCCATCATCCATCCCATAATGTTCCAAACAAGTATAATTAAATAATAGAGAAGAGGCGCCGGCGCCTCACCAAAGGGCACTGTTTGACCTTTCAATCGACTAATCGCTCACTTGATTCCTTTGATTTTTGAAATTCCCAGTGTCCCCTACTTTTCCCCGAAAGATTCTTCAGATTCCTTTCAATTTTAAATTCGCTTTATTTTTTTTTCTGCAAATTGGCCAGTAGGTTCAATTAATTATTTGAAGTGCAGTGTTTTGAATTTATGTTTTGGTGAAAACTAGTACCTACCGCTGCTGTGGGCTAGCAGTGTTTTCAAAACAGTATCGACATCCTACCAGCCAGACGGCCGAAATCCGGTATTTTTGGTATTTTTGAAATTATCCGATATTTTCTCACACAATACTGAATACCAACACTTTGGTCATTATTACGATTCCCCGTATTACCATAATTTTTTGGGTATCCGGTATGGTTTTCAAACACTGGTGGGTAGTCCGATTGCTACTGGGTTGATAATAACCTTTATCATTGGTTATTATTATTATTATTATTATTATTATTATTATTATTATTATTATTATTATTATTTTCATGTTTATGGTTTTGTCACCAAAATAATTATGATCGTAGTTGCAATTGACATGACTTTGTAGAATGATGAGGTTGTAGCTCAAATAAGCATCTCATCAACAGAGAAATTTTTTCCTGATTTGATATGTAAATACTGGATGTGAAATATTACAAAATTGGTGCTATATTATATGAATAAATTTATACCGAAAGGGTACAACAAACAAGACATAAATTTTTAATTAAACTCCTATTATTATATAATAATAATCTTTGAAATTTATGTTTTCTTTTTTAATATATAAATAATGTAATTTTTTTATAACTCTTCGAAGTAGTAGGCATGATATGGTATACAAATTTTTTTTTTTACTTTTCTATGTAGTAGACGAAAAGTCTATAATATTAATTTTATTTTTGAATTTTAATCGAAAACGTGCCCCTGTTTCTAAGGTTGGACGCAACTTCGTCCCTACTGTCAAAACATACCACTAGGGGTGAGCAAAAAGCTCGTAACTCGTGAGTTACTCGAACTCGACTCGTGAAAAACTCGATTATAACTCGAGCTAAAAAAATTCGAGTGGGCATAACTCGAGTTGAACCAACTCGGTTAATAAATGAGTCGAGTTTGAGTTAGGCTCAACTCGGCTCGTTGACTCATGAGCTGACTCGTGACGTAATAAATTTTATTTTTTTGGAGATCATCACCATGATCTATGAGTATTAATCTTGAGTTTCAAGACATATTTTGCTTCAAATCAATGGAAAAGAATAAAATTGATAATAAAATTTATTTTTTTATATTATTGTAATACTCATAAATAATTATTGCATCTATTCACTATATTCACGAGTTGAATACCGAGTCACGAGTTGACTCGAGTTACAAAATGACGAGTTCGAGTTGGCTCGGTTAGCTCGGAACTGCCTCCCGAACGAGTCACGAGTTGACTCGAGTTGTAACGAGTTCGAGTTCGAGTTATGCTCAACTCGCTCGAACTCGGCTCGTATACAGCCCTGCATACCACGAAACCTACACGCGTATAGAATTCAAGGGGATTTGAAACTTTCAAATGGTTGCTACCTAGGGGTGCGTTTGGATATAGGAAGAAGGAAGAAAAAAAATTATAAACAATCCAAACTCTTCACAAAATTACACACTTTCCAATACTTTTTCTCACTTCTTCCCTTCTTTCCTTCTTCCCACACCTATCCAAACGGAGCCGGATTTTATAATTGTCTATTAAAATTGGTTGATTATTTTGTAAATATTTACGCACTTCTATCGCACTATTAAATGAAACAATATTGAAATAATATGCCTACGGAATTGGAAACATAAAGAAAATTAAGTTGTTTTTATTCAAAGAACATATAAGTTCCTTTTTCCTTTTTCCTTTTTTTTTTTTTCTTTGCATGTCCTCAAGTAGGAAGAAGAACATAAAGTTGACGAAGCTTCCAAAAACAAAATGGAAAAAAATGGGTATTTAATTTGTTTTCAAGCGCATAATTGATTCCTTTTTACGAGTCCGATGTTTCCGGTCATTTCCTCCACACAAGTTTTGGACTTTTGGTCCACCATTCAAATAGTCAGATCTTCTGCGGCCGAAAACAACTATCAGATCGTGTACCGTGTTACTGACAAACCATTCGTAATTTCCAAAGCACGTGGGTTAGGAAAATTCGGATTGTCCGAGGGCGTTGAAAGTTCCAAAATGAAAAAGAAAAGTTGTGGACTTCACACAACTTTTGAATGGTAGGCTTGTAGCATGGCATGGAAAGTATCTGATAAAATAATTTACTTGGGAGTTGGGGAGTACGGATACCTCAAGTCCTCAGCTGAGATGCAAACTGTCACAAACCGGTGTCCCAGAGAAGTGTTCGGTACATCCGGCCGGTTCAATTGTAGACTATAAATAGTTATTTTCAAAGGATTATTATAATCCTTTTTTATTTAATTTTTATTGACATAATAGCTTTTGAGAACCTAGAATTAGTTATATTTTTATAGTATAAACTATTTGTTTTAAAAATTAAAAGACACAATCATGCATGCCAACTTAATAAATGAAGACACCTGTTCAATTTTAAATTCTTTTCTTTTTTTTTTTCCCTTTTAATAACAAAAGGTGAATGCATTCACCAGTTTTCATTTCTTTTGAGAAGAGTACTTAAAAGACATCTTTTCAATTAGTGTTTTTCATTTATCAAACGGGTTCTCTACTTTTGTTACGGAAAGAGCAATTATCAATCCATACTAGGTTCTTAAATCAGTTACCATCTTATTTGCTTTTTTTTTGAACCAGAACATCTTATTTGCTACTGTGATATTGGAACAGAGACGTGAAATTTTTTGTTGGGCACATGAATAGAAAGCTTAGATTAGCAGTAAAGTAAGCACGTGAAGGTAGTTTCACATCACCAAAGAAGCTAGATTTCATGACACATCGACAATCTTAGCTGGATACTCGATTCAAATCTTTAGCTTTTAATGGCATACTTCAGTTTTATTTCAACTCTCTTTAATTAACTTTATTAGAAATTCTTTCAACACTACTGCTAATTCTTGCTTTCCAATTTTCCAGTCATAACATGTTTCATTGGTTTTCCATTCCTAAAATTGGCATTCAATTTGTAAATTTAGACATAAATTTTGTATTCGGACTTACTAATAACTACAAGACAAGTACTCGTTAATTTAACTCTAAACTAAAGTAGCAATTAAGAAAATAACCTTTAAGAGAAGGTAGATTTAAAATATTTGAAATTCTACTAACCAGAATAAGCGTATCCGCGCATAGTGAAAGGCCTTTGAGTGGTGAGAGCATTGATAGGAAGTATCTCGTCATGCCCCGGCGTCGTAATCACAGAATTAATGTTCAGTTCATTGATAATAAACTCCGGTTTGTACCACCAAGCTTCCCCAACATAAAAACAAACCATCATTACTCATTAGTCATAGATTCCTAGCGAGCTCCAAACAGAGCGGTCCAATAATTATTGAACCCAAGATTCTAGTACATTTTTATTTATGATATGCTTATGTATGTATATATGTATATGCATATACCTTCAGCATTTGCTAACTCGGCGTCAATATGAGAGGGAAGAACCCTGTTGTCCTTGTAGTGGTAATGGTTATCGGATTCTTGTGGGGTGACAATGATCCGCTTTAACCACTTGACCATACGGCCTCCGATGAAGCCGGGTATGATAACCCGTACTGGGAAACCATGATCGGGTAGGAGATACTCTCCATTCTGCATGTAAGCAAGCATGATATCTCTTGATGGGTCCATTGCCACGTCACGCTTGATGCTGGTGCCGTACTTGGACCCGCCACCACCTGGCAAATCCTCGGCTCCTTCGAAGCACACGTTGAGCGCACTGTCCTTGCGGCTCATAATGCCGCACCTGCGCAAGATGTCACACAAGCGGACACCACGCCAGACTGAAGTGGAAACTGCAGCAGGTCCCCAGTTAAACCCGATCGTTTGCTGCACCATGTTTTGCTCCTTGCGTCGGTTACCGGCACAAACAAGAGTAACCGGGATCTCAATTGGTTTAAAATCATTGACCAACATGTCCATGGTGAGCCGAAGTGGCCGCTTAACGAGGCCAGTGACTTCGACAGTCCAAGTGGCCCACTCTGCATGCGGAACATAACCATGGTTTCTGACATAATGGAGTTGAACCGGGGTGATAAACCCATGGTGCATCAACCGGGCAAGCGGTGGTTCAGAATTAAATGGATGTTTTCCGGTTAAACGGATGAGAGACGGGTTACGCTCGAGCCAGGAGTCGGAAGTGCCCTCATCACGCGGGTCACGTATGGAGGGCTCGACTTCAAGGTGGGACTTATAGAGCAAGGTCCAGTCAGTGCTTTCGTCATCATCTTCTCCATCGGAGAATATTGCATAATCGGGTTTGTGTTTGAGTTCGGATTGAGATTTTGAAGGGATGGGGATGAGAGGAGGGAAGCTACATCCGCGAGACTGCGGACTGGTCCGGACCGGGTTAACAAGCCGGTCGAATTGGCGGTTGTCGACGAAGGCCGCCATGAGAGAAGAGGAGAGAAGGTTAGAGAGAGTGAAAAGACGAAAAAAGTGGTTAAGAGGGAAGGGAATTTGATTTGGTCTTTTTGGAAGCGGGAGTGGAGGGGATTTTATAGAGGGAGGGAGTATTGGGAGTTTGGGACGATATGGATAGGTTCAGTAACAAACAAAGCAATTTATTACATCAAAAGAAAAAAAAAATTTGTTTTAAAAACTAACAAAAATTTTAACAAAAGAAATGGATGTTTTGTGTGTCAGGAAGGAGGGTTGAAGCATGTGGCTGGCGTGTGCGCCGGAGGTGGGGAAATGGTGTTATTTCAGGGCCAGTACGCGTGCAGTTTTAGATTTTGGAGCCGGCGCACCATGACACGAGTAACATTGCCATGGGACAATGCAAAGGTTTCCTTGTTTATATACGGCTCGTTTAGTTCATTCACCGAGCTTTGATGCATAACCGAGACTACGGAGAGATCATGACAAATGTTTGTTTTGGGCAGTGCCGTTTTCTCTATCTTCAATGTATCAAGGACAAGAGCTGGACGTACACTTTTATTGTACATGTTTTATTAGGAAAGAGCAAGTGTTCATCTCTTCCTTTTGAAGGCCTGACTGTGTTCATTTTTTATATGGATGCGTTTGGATAGGTGTGAGTAGACCTGCCAACGCCACATAAAATCACGTTATGCCGTTCCGTTTACGAAAACGGAACGAATAACGGAAGTGAAATCGATATCGTTTACGAAATGAAACGGTAAACGATATAGGTCGAAAAATCAGACTAATAAACGAACGGTAAACGGAACAGGGTGTTTCGTTATCGTTATTTCGTTATATCGCGTATACTATTTGAGGTGTTTAGAATTATTTTGATAACAGAGCTAAGGCCTCTGCTGAGATAGCGAAGAGTCGCGAGAGACTCTTAAAAGTAAACCCTAGCGCCGCTCCTCTCATATCTCTCTCTCTATACTGAACTTTTTCCTCGGTATCTTCTCCGCCTTTTTCCCTCTTTCTCTTCCCGGAGCGGCTGAACGTCAGAGCGTGCCTGCGTGCGTGCGATACTTCGATGCGACTGTTAGTCTTCTGCTGTCCTCTTTTTTCTTTCTTTCGCTTCGCATTCTACAAATACAGGTTCTCTTTGTCTTTCTCTTTCTTCCTTTTCTCAATCAATCTCAGTTTTCAGATCTGTTTTGACTCTCGAGAAGGGGTAACTCATCATTTTGTTTGTTGTTTTTTTTTTACTTAAATCTAGAGTGATTTGGTACGCTGGTAGGTGTATAGGGCTGATTATATAACGATCTATTGTTAGTTTTTTAAAATCCAGGATATTTGAGTAGCTTATAGGCTGACAAACGTTATGATTTTCTTATCTGAGATATCTGTGAGATAGATGAGAAGATCGTCTGTCAGAATCATGTCGCCACCAGCAATTATGAATTTTCTCTTGCTGTATTATATATATGAGGAACTAGACAACATATCAGAAGAAAGAAAAAAAAGAGAGAGGCAGAGAGGAAGATATTTCAGAGAGACTGGATGATATACCTGAGGAAGATAGCATGGTTGGTTCAGAGAGACTGGCTGATATACCTGAGGAAGATATTTCAGATGATGAGTACGTTTGTTGACTTATTAATTTTTTTATTAAAATTTGTCACTTGTGAACTGATACTGCACTTGATGTGCATACTGAGTATGTTAGAATTGTCTGTCATGAATTGATACTGCACTTGATGTGCAGATTGAGTGTGTTTTGAACTGTGTTTGTCTTGAACTGATACTACACTTGATGTGCATACTGAGTATGTTAGAATTGTCTGTCATGAATTGATACTGCACTTGATGTGCAGATTGAGTGTGTTTTGAACTGTGTTTGTCTTGAACTGATACTGCACTTGATGTGCAGATTGTGTCTGTCCTGAACTGATACTGCATTTGATGTGCTTACTGAGTATATTTGAATTGTGTCTGTCATGAACTGATACTGCACTTGATGTGCAGATTGAGTATGTTTTGAACTGTGTTTGTCTTGAACTGATACTGCACTTGATGTGCAGATTGAGTATGTCCTGAACTGATACTGCACTTGATGTGCATACTGAGTATGTTTTGAACTGTGTTTGTCTTGAACTGATACTGCACTTGATGTATTCTTTTATTGAGTATGTTATGAACTGATACCGCACTTGATGTGCAGATTGAGTATGTTATGAACTGATACTGCACTTGATGTGCAGATTGAGTATGTTATGAACTGATACTGCACTTGATGTGCATACTGAGTATGTTTTGAACTGTGTTTGTCTTGAACTGATACTGCACTTGATGTGCAGATTGAGTCTGTCATGAACTGATACTACATTTGATGTGCTTACTGAGTATGTTTGAATTGTGTATGTCATGAACTGATACTGCACTTGAATCTGAATTTATATGCATGCATCAATGAACTGTGTGAACTGACACTTATTTGGTATAGCATGGGTGCTGGATTGCACTTTGAGACCCAAGAAGAAATTGAAAAAATACAGGCTGATGCCCCTAATGACCCTAATAACACTGGTCAAGATGGCGAGAAAGAACCTGTTGGTGAAGAGGAAGGAGGAAACCCAAAAAAGAGGAAAACAAGGAAGGTCACTGCTGACGTTTGGAAATATTTCACACGAGGGCCCACTGATGAAAATGGAAGCTATTATGGCACTTGCAAATACTGTGGTGACAAGTATTTACAAGGGCAACAAAGAGGCACAAGTTCTATGAGGAATCACATTAACAAAGGGTGTAAAAAATTTCCAAGAAATAGGCGTGATGCTTTGCAAAAAATGTTGCAAGCTGCCAAATCAGCAGGTAAATTTAATTATTTTGATTTAATTCATTTAATATGACTTATATTCATTCATTTAATTGTTTTGATTTATTACTGATAAATTTTATTTTCTTTGTTATTAAAACAGAAGGAACAGAACTTATTCCTTGGGTCTTTGATCAGATGAAATGTAGAAAGGCTTTAGCAATGATGGTAATAGGCCATGAATATCCCTTTAACTGTGTCAACCACTATTATTTAAGGTTGTTATTTAATGAATTGCAACCTTCATTCAAAATGCCATCAAGAATGACCCTTAGAGCAGACTGCATTAAGTTCTATGAAGAACAACATGTTACTCTTTATGAACAGTTGGGGCAACTTACTTGTAGATTTAGTTTTACCAGTGATTTGTGGACCAACAAGGGTAGAGATAGGGGATTTATGGCAATTTCATGTCACTACATAGATGAAAAATGGATTTTGAGAAAAAGGATCATCACATTTGTGCCATTGCCAAGCCCACATACTGGTAAACACATAGCTGAGGCTTTTTATGAAAAATTGGTATTATGGAACTTAGATAAAAGGGCATTCTGTCTTGTCCTTGATAATGCTTCTTCCAATGATGCTTGCATCAATGAACTGTTTGCAAAGACACCCATCCAAGATGACTTACCAGTGGATGGTCAAGTCTTCCACCAGAGATGTGGTTGTCACATCCTAAATTTGATTGTACAAGATGGATTAAGTGTTCTGAAGGATGAGATAAGAGATATACGCGACACGATGAAGTACATTAAACATTCTCAAGGAAGGATGGAGAAATTCAAGCTGGCTTGCTCTCAGGTTATGTTTAATATTTATTTTATTTTTTAATATATTCTTTTATTGTTAATTTGTTATTAGCATCCTATATTTTATTTTTTTTAATATATTCTTTTATTGTTATTGCAGAGTCAAATTCCATTTAAGAAGCCAGCTTGGGATGTTCCAACAAGATGGAACTCCACATATTTGATGTTGGTACTGGCCTTGGAGTTGAAACCAGCCCTATGTAGGTATAGTAACCTTGATAAGAGTTGCTACCTGAAACCAGCTGAATTCAAATGGGATATAGTGGAATGTTTAGTTAGTCATTTGAAGGTGTTTTATGAAGCCACATTAAAATTGAGTGGCACTAAGTATCCAACATTAAATCTTTTCTTCCCTGAGTTTGCTGAGGTTTATCTGAGCATTAAAAGGATGTCCAGTAGTCCATATCCATTCATGGTGCAAATGGGGGCTACAATGACTGACAAGTTTGATAAGTATTGGTCCATTGGTAATTCTCTGTTGGCAATAGCTTGTGTGCTTGATCCTAGATGTAAACTTTATGTTGTTGAGTACTACATGAAAGAATTATTTCCTGAAGAATGTGGTAACTTCATTGCAAATTTGAGAGATTGCATGAAAGCATTGTTCAATGATTATGTTGAAGAAAATGCAAGTGATGAGAACCAAGCTAGAGTGTCAAAGAGGTATAAACATTTCAGTTTTTATATGTCTTAAGTGTTATTTTTCTTATTTTAACTTGATAATTATAATTTGTACATAATAGGAAAAAGACAACTGCTTCTGGTAGTGGCAGTGCAACTAATACAAGGGCTGCATTGAAAGACTATATAAAAGAAAGGAAGAACAGTGAACCTCCAAAATCTGAGCTAGAGGACTATCTAGGTAATGTACTACTCAGCCTTTCTTTTTCAATTTTGATCTTTTTTAAGTTTCCAATTCTTTTATTTATATTTAATCTTTATGTTATTTATTTGTTTAAATAGCTACTGAAGTTGATGATGCAAATGTTGATGAGGACTTTGACATTCTAGCTTGGTGGAGATTGAAGTCTCCTAAATATCCAATACTGTCTCAATTAACCAAGGACATCTTGGCTGTCCCAATTTCAACAGTAGCATCTGAATCTGCATTTAGTACAAGTGGCAGAATACTCAGTCCAGTTAGGAGCTCTCTCAATGATGAGAGCATTGAAGCTTTACTTTGTGCTCAAGATTGGTTGAGGGCATCAATTAATGGTATCTTTCATGCTTGACTCATTGTTGCCTTTAAATTTCTTCATTTATAGTTTACTTTGTGCAATCTTTATTTACAAATAATTAACATACTTCATTGTTTGTGTTAATACAGAAAATGGTGAAAAAATTGGTGAGCCTCTATGGACTATTGATGAAGGAGGTAGCATTGAGGAATAATGTTGTGTACTTGTGTACTTCTGTTGGCTCCCCTCAGTAAGCCAATTCTAGTTTGTTGAGTTATTGTTGCCTTTCATTTAGTATATTTTTGGTGCCTTGATACAAAGTTGAAGCCTGGATTGCATATCTTTGGCTCCTCAGATCTGAAGCAATAATATTCAATGATGATACCTTTTGTTTGTTCTTTTGGTTGAAGCCTGGATTGCATATATGCATGTCTTTGGCTCCTAAATGAATTCTGAGAATGAAGTTTCAGATCTGGGTTTAGGGTTTAGATTTGCAACTTGTCATATTTTGTTGGTGTTTGTTGGTGTTTGTGTGGCAAACTAGGCAATGTAATTGAAATGTAACTTGGAGTATTTTGTTGGTGTTTGTACTGCAATTTGGAGTATTTTGTTGGTGTTTGTACTGATACGTTGTTGTATTAATGTATGCATGTTTTCTTTATATCATGTGTGATTTTTTTTTTACATTTTGCATAATTTTTTTAATTTAATTTCTTTATCCTTCATAAAGACACAAATTATACGGTATAAACGTTTAACCGTTATGCCGTTTACTTATACGATAACGATTTACGGAACTGAAATTTGTACCGTTTGATAAACGAACTGGTTAACGACAAGATTATCTGTGTCGTTAGCTCATACTAAACGATAACGGAGGACGGCAGTTCTGTGATCGTTAGCAACGTTAATCAGGTCTAGGTGTGAGAAGAAGGGAAGAAGGAAAGAAGTATTGAGAAGTGTGTAATTTTATGAAAAGTTTGGATTGTTTATAATTTTTTTCTTCTTCTTCCTTCTTCTTCTTCTTTCTTCCAACGATCCAAACGCACCCTATAAGCAGAAATTGAACTCTAACATTCTTTTTCTTTGGCAAATTGAAAAAAAAAAGATAATAAACGAGTGTTGAAGGGACATGTATGTATGTCGTAAAACAAAGCCAACTTAAGAAACAAAGTCTAATATATCAAAGTATGACAATCTTTTATTCAAATATTTTCTCTTCATAATCAGATTTTTGGATTATTCATACAAGTTTACAAAACATATATCTATTTATAAGGTGCAAATGAAGCTCCATATAATGGGTAATAATAGATGGGTAGTCAAGAACATGGAAATAAATTGATAGTGGAAAATATGGAAATGAAGACTCTATAAATTTATTTAATCCTAACAATATACATTTCTTTTCCCTTGTTTTAAATTTTGCATCAGGAAGGTTTCATTTTATTTTGATTATATTAAATATGAAATAAGACTGCAATAAGAAGAGAAGCAGAAATTGGAACCATTCTAATGATTAATCTTATCGTTATATTTGATTTTTTTTTAAAAAAGTCATTCTATTTAATCTATGAGAAAAAGGTTTATAACATATGGATTCCATAGAGAAAAATGGAATAAAGATAAGAAGTCATAGTTTTTTTTTTCATTTATTAATTGGTATTAAATCTAGAGATACCAATATGTAAAAAAAATATTGAATACATTGTCGGAGAAACTTATGTATGAAATAGAAGAAACTTATGGATTCGATACAACAAATAATAAAGATTAAAAGTCCTAGATATTTTTTTCATTTCTTAATTGATAAGCGATACCATGATAAATTCTCCAAATTAGCTTGACATCTGACTGGTATATTATATGACCCAAATCAGACAAATCAGAAATAGCGCTTCTACCAACAAAAGGCAAGGCAAAACAACAGGTTGCTTTACGGAATCAGCATTCAACAGCTTAGTCACCCCAAGAAATTTCGAGAGAGTCCATAGATTTTGAACTTCAATGCATGGGGCCGACAAGCCGCATATTGTGCATACCAGCATAAATGATCAGATCAGTCACACATGGATCTCTCCACTGTAATGTAATTTAATGGAGATGACTATTAGTGATCAATAATTGAAGCGACAGTCTTTTTACTTTTAGTGCGTTGGATTATTTGTTCGTTGTACGGCATCTCTTAGGCCTGGCAACGGCGCAAAAAAATCCAGTTATGCCGTTTCGTTATGGCCTAACGAAATGAATAACGACAGCGAAATGGATTTCGTTTCAATAACGAAACGGTAAACGAAAAAAATATGTGCCGTTTTGATCGTTTCAGCCTGATTTCAAACCGTTATGTGTGTATTTTGTGAAGTGGAGCGAAGAACACAACGATTTTTTATGCCGTTTCATAAACGAAACAATTAATGAAATGAAAAGCTGAAACTGTTTCATAAACGAAACGGCAAACAGTATGGACTGTAACGTGGTATTTTTCAACGTTTGACAGACTTACCTCTAGTGCTCCAGTCATGTCCTCTGTTGATTAATTAAACCGTTGAAAATATTATAATTTTTTTTAGATTAAATTTAGAAGTTGTACGGTTCAGATAGTAATTGTAGGATATATTTGCGTCACTAATAAGAAAAATATGGTACTAGCTAGGAGACTCAGCTTTATTGAGATGGCACTAGAAATAATAATCCTTCACTAGTTACCTTGTGGACCCCTCAATTAATTACTTAATTAAAAACTCTGGAATCTTATGATGAGGACCACCAATCAGTGTTTTCAATATCCTACCGCTTACCGGAAAATTCCGGTAATACCGGATACCGGAACGGTGACCGAAATGGCGATATCCGATATGTAGAGAGGAAATACCGGGAAATTTCGGTCACTGACCGGTATGGATGCCGGTAGGGTATTGAAAACCATGCCTCCAATTAAAGAATCCCACTCGCATCTTTGGGGAGAATCTGTCGCGTGATGCAACTTAAGTTTTTTGTAGTGTTTGCTGACTGAATCAAGCATTCAATAAAATTAGTTTGTCTTATTGAAAACCATCTTAATATCCAAGGAAACCTTTGTATATTTAATTAATAATTACTGTAGCGTAGGTAAACTTTTGCATATTTTATTTTGTTTTACTTACTAGTGTTAGCTATCCTTGGCACTACAAATATCACTGTACTTTTCAAAACTATAAATTACTCTAATATAGGTTAAACATAACCCCTTTTGGTTTAAAATATTTGATTGCTATTTTTTTAGTTACTTTTTAGGCCTTTTCTTTGTTTCAATCATAGTTTGGATGTTTGGACTGAATGATCAGTGGGACCAGATGATCATTGACTTGAGTGCCGTAGTAGTGCCACCTCTCCTCGCTAAATTATCATCCAAGAACCAAATCCATGGGCAGTCGTTAAATTTATATGTAAAACAGCCTCATGCCAAAAAAAAAAAAAATAATAATAGTGAAATACAACGACACGAACATATATACTCCACTTTTAGTTTTTTTTGTAGATCAATAAATAAAACTAGTTAATGCCTTGAACGAACTTTAAGCGCTAGAAAATAATTGTTGATCAATTACTTGCGCTGATAAATATTTTGTATTATTAATTATCTTTCTAATTAATGTAAGGAATGAGGCATGAATGATTAATTAAGTGGTGTTATATCAGAAAATGAGAGGCCAAACTATTGAAATTAGATACCTTGAGAATTATAAATTGCTACATCTCAATGAGCCACAACAAAATCTATTTTGATTATGAAACTCAAGCCTACACCCACCTAGTCCATCCTGATCTACCAAATACTAGCTTTACCCAATCTGGGACGAATTAATTGTTTATTTGTCTGACCCTAGGTAGTTATAATTATATATTTCTTTAATTTGTGATATTCTATTTAGTAAAAATTATCTATTCTATCTGGATTAAATATAAGGTAAACTAAACCATTCAAAACATTAGTCATATTACGAATGAATATGTGACAACATATTCATGACTATCTTTTTTTCAAAATTTGACAGAATGACAGCGGCTGTCAAACGTGACATATTCATGAAATATCGATCGAGGTGTTAATGTATTACCGATCATTTTTAAATGTGTACTATCGATCGAGGTGCGTTTGGATGAGAGAAGAAGAAGAGGAAGAAGGAAGATGGAAAGAAAAAAAATTATAAACAATTTAAACTCTTCACAAAATTACACACTTCCCAATACTTCTTCCCACTTCTTCCCTTCTTTCCTTCTTCCCACACCTATCCAAACGCACCCCTTGTGAATTATTTTTGTTTGATTACTGATAATTTTAAGAAGCATAAGCCCGCGACTTTAAAAGCAAGAAAAGAAAGAAAAAAAGTATAATCGATCTTTGATTTTTTTTTTTCATGGTCCTTGGAAAGGTGACGTTGAACTAAATCATCAAAGAAGTATTTTTTTGGAGGGTTCGTCGAGATCTTGTTCTTATCGGTTGTTATATCGGAATCTCATTGACATCTATTTTAAGATCTCTTATTTTATCGTTATTTAAAATTTTGGAATCTACTAACTAATGGTATGACACTCCTCACGTTTAGTGACAAATTAATATATTTTTTTTTTTTGAAAAACAGCCACCCAACAAGGATAACATGCATGCTTTACTGATAAAGTAAAAAGGTCTACAAAAGTTAATAGTTAAAAGTGTCTTCATCAAGTCAATTCATTTAAAAGTGATCAATACACTGGAAATTACTCAGGGCACGTCCTCCTTACTCAATCACTCCCAATTAGACGAAAACACCTTTCTCTTCCATTTTTATTTTCCAGACTTCAGCATTGAAGAGGAGGATATTTTAGTCATTTTAAAAAAAATAGAGGAGTGAATGAGTAAGAATAAAAAAAGAATAAAAATTAGTTAAAAGATATATGGCGCATTAAATTATATTACAATATGATTTGACACTGCAACATTTGTAAAGAAAATTTTTCAATGATATATAAATCTTGACGCAACATAATTTTTTTTTTTTTGAAAAATGCGACCCAAGAAGGGTACCAGCATACTTTATTGATGCCAAGGAGTTCAAAGTAACAAAAGGAAGTCACATAGTGACGTACATAAATTAATTTCTATTAAACACCGTCCATTTGATATGTACATACATTGAAGAAATTCCCATTGTATAGGATACAAACTCCGCAAAAATAATATACCGACAATACATATTTTCATATTGACAGTTCTAAAATCTATTTCAATAGAAATCACGTCGATAAAGTATGTACATACATACTTTATTGATGCCAAGGAGTTCAAAGTAACAAAAGGAAGTCACATAGTGACGTACATAAATTAATTTCTATTAAACACCGTCCATTTGATATGTACATACATTGAAGAAACCCCCATTGTATAGGATACAAACTCCGCAAAATAATATACCGACAATGCATATTTTCATATTGACAGTTCTAAAATCTATTTCAATAGAAATCACGTCGATAAAGTATGTACATACATACTTTATTGATGCCAAGGAGTTCAAAGTAACAAAAGGAAGTCACATAGTGACGTACATAAATTAATTTCTATTAAATACCGTCCATTTGATATGTACATACATTGAAGAAACTCCCATTGTATAGGATACAAACTCCGCAAAATAATATACCGACAATACATATTTTCATATTGACAGTTCTAAAATCTATTTCAATAGAAATCACGTCGAACATATATATTAACTAAAAATTACTTCATCGAAGATTCAAACTTGTTAGGTTCATAAAATATAATATATATAGTGAGAATTGCTAAAATGCTATGCATAGTACGGATGACTTTCGTGCTACGGATTCGTTCTTGCATTTCATACTTCAAACAACCGATCAAAATCGTTCATATCTTCTTCGTATTGAAATCTTATTAGAAATCAAATTTTACATTTTTTTTACTATTTTTCTCAGATTTTTTTAAATCACTGTTATTAAAGAGTCCGGAATTTATTAGATTAGGCCCCGTTTGGATGGACCAGAATTTACAATTTCGGAAATTTTATATGCCAAATTTATTATATAAACAATCCAAACTCTTCACAAAGTTACACACTTCCCAATAAATTTATTCCTAGGAATTGCAAATTCCCCAAATTCCTACCCCTATCCAAACAGGCCCTAAGTATTTTAAAAAATCTGAGAAAAATGGTAAAAAAATAAAAAAAATGTAAAATTTGGTTTCTAATGAGATTTCAATATGAAAAAATAATGAACAGTTTGGATCGGTTGTTTAAAAATTAAAATGCAAGAATGAATCCGTAACACGAATGACATTCCGTGCTATGCATAGTATTTTAACAATCCTCTCTAGAGGGGGGGGGTTTTAATTAACGCCAAGCTGAGCTATTCCTTACTTAAAAAAAGGACATTATTCCAACAGTTCTCATCCATAACCGATAAAAAAAAATTGTCCTTCTAGCAAGCTAGATTCCTTAATATTTAATATATGCGTAGGCCTGCTAACGGTACAACCGTTAGCCGTTTGACGTGGACGTTCCGTCCTCACGAAACGAGTGACGGAATGGTTTCGCATTTCGTCACAAAAACGAAACGGGTGACGGAATCCTCTCTAGTAACGTTGGAACGAGCGGAACGTGAAACGGAATGGTACGTTCCGTGCATGTTTCAGATACGTTCCGTTCATAATTCTATAGTTTTAGAATAAATATGATAGCAGAGGATATTATTAGATTGAGACAAGTAAAATCCAGATCTGTAGCCTAGGGTTGTCCGCCGCCTCCCTCTTTCCTTTTGTCTTGCGCTGATTTCAATCTTCTCTCAATTTCTCCCTCTTTCTAATGGCCTCTCCCTCAATCTCTTTCTCTTCTTAATGAAGAAAATTGATCAAAGCTTTTCTCCATCTCCAACCCTTTCCTGCGTCTCTCTCCGATCGATTTCTTGCTTGACCAGCCACTACATCAACCCAAGCCGACCTTGATGCGTGGCAAGGAGAAATCTGAGCCTGAAATGAAATTCTACTTGAGAAGACTAAGAAAACTCAAGCTGTCTGTTGGGCTTGGCTAGCTAATTGGTCTAGCAAGGTGAATGAAGCTCACTTCCTTAAGCTAGCGAATGGTGATAGTAGTTAAAGATGCATTTTGAGATAGTCGGTATCGAGTTTATTTTTTTACAATTATAGCGAGTTTTAAATGCAATTGGTACATTTTTTTTTCTGATTACTGGAGCTCTTTGTATTTATTGTTTTTGGTTTTTTAGTTCTTTTTATTAGCGTTTTCATTTAGCAACTTGCTAAATTCTGTAAATAATTTTTATTGGTTTTGCAATTTTTTTGGTATAATTTGTTGTGGTCTTACTGGATACATCAGAGGTTATGTAATTTCTTTTAATTTAAATTTATCAAATCCCTTAGATCTACTGAAAAGAATATAATGGTACCTGTGATTAATTAGTTTGATTTTTCCCATCTTTTAATTTTATCATCCAAACAAAAATTAAAAAAAAAACTGAAATTTCTTTCCCTTCTTTTCATTCAATGTTCTAAATGTCTGTATAAATCTAGTATTTTGCTAGAATAGGCAACATGTGTTGGAATTTGATAACAAATTTCAGATCGGTGTATTTCGCTAAAATGATTTTTTTTTACATATGCAAATGTCATTTTCAACGTTTAGTAAACGTTATTAACGTTTATAATGACGGAACATCAACGACTTAAAATATCAAAACCGTTCACTAAACGTAACGTTTTACGGAAAAAGATTTTAAACCGTTCATCAAACGTAACGAATAACGGATGTGCATATTTCCGTTGCCGTTGTAAACGTTAAACAGGCCTATATATGCGCACATGCTGGCTGCAGTTATTACGGGCTACGGCCGTCTTGCAATTTAATATACTGATCTTAATTAATTATATAATAACCCCATCCAATCAAATTCAACTCAGATGACTCCTGGAAATTTCAAATAGTCACTTAACCTATAAATTTCTCATAAATCGTTGCAAACATATATAGTACTCATTTATTGGCTCCAAATATACGCCAAGGTTCAATTAACACCGATATTCGGGGAAAATGTCTTTTTTTTTTTGCTTATTTTAGTCCAGAAGAGAATATGGGTTTTCACGATCTTCAGCTATATTTAACTTTCCTTTTCTTTTATAGTTGTATTTTTTTTTGAAGGAAAAAAAATATATATAGTTGTATTATTATTATTGAAAATATCTATTATGAACCATGATGCATAGAGGGTTCCGAGCAACATGACCGTTTGATTGGTGTATTTGTAAATTGACAAATCTAAATCAACCAATCCAATCTATATATTGAAATCTCATAGCAAACAAAATTTTATAATTTTTGAAAGTTTTTTACTAATTTTTTTTTTATTTTTAAAGCTTGCTATTTTTGGCTAATTTAGATTTGTCAATTTATAAAATCATCGATCAAACGGTCATAATGCACGAAACTCTCTATACATCATGGTTCACAATAGATATTCTCTTTTATTATTTACTTTCAGGATTAATAATTACACCATTTAGGAAGCAAAATATTTAAGCACTATGGGAGAGGTACACTAATGTAAATGTATATTTAATTAGAAATATATATATCTACATTTCGGTAGGTGATCTAAACTAATTCTTACTCTATGATTAAAGAACAGAACCAAGAAACCACATGGTTCTCCAATAGGACCTATACATTTCAACAAGTTTGTACTGAGAACAGACGTACGTTTTGTGCAGGATTTCCTCGGTAGTGGAATTAAATGAAAGACGTACATCATCTAGCCAGCTTCGTCCGTTATATGTAATTGAAATGAGCATTGTGTGTGAGAAATGCTGTCCTAGATCCTGTGCAAAGTTGGTCGATTAAAAGAGTTTAATCCGTTTAGGCTTGAACATAGTTTTCTCTCGCTTCTTAGTTCTTACACTTTCAATTCCAAAAAACTACGCAAAAGTTAGAACTCAACACATAATCGATCTTAGATCGAATTAAAACACGTCCATTAATTGTAAGGTTTCCAGTTTTCTATGCCTGGCCTTTTGTTCTATTCAATAGAATCAATGGCTAATTGGCTACAGTTAGATAATTTCTTCTGATTTTTCTTTCTCTGAATCACCATTAGGGTTTCTTTCCACCCTGTCACACTTTCCAACCAAGTTTACTGTCCACAGATTTTTATGAAAACGGAAAGATTTTGAGGCAGATAAAAAGATCAAGTAGTGGCTAGGGCCATGCCAACCGAACAGCCAAGCCTATTGTATTTCTTTCGCTTTCCATGATGTCTGCTGTAGTACTACAGTACTGCATTACCACTACAAATGCTTAATATCTTTTCTCAGATTTTCACCATCCGCTAATTAATCTCCAGCCGTTAGATTTGAATCTGATGCGGCGAGTCAGACTGCTTCTTTCGTGGTAAACGGTCTGAATTGGAGCAAGTACAGCCCGCCAAATTAATTTCAACAAAAGATGGGAAAAAAATAAAAATGAGAAAAAGAAAGCTAGGTAGCAAGTAGCAAGCAGGCCAGGACAACACGCTTTATAGAGACAACGATTTTAAGCCAGCCAAGTGAATCTTTTTCTGATACCATGTGATTTTGAATAGGAACCATACATGCTGTCATGAATGTCCCTTCAAAAGGCCTTGATTCTGCGCCGCATTTTTGCTAGCTGCGGATCTACCACCGGGGCGGGTGGGGCTAGAGCCCCACCTCACGCCGTCGAGCCCTTGGAGCCCCCCTTTAGCCCCAGCTAATTTTTTCTGCCATTGGAGCACTCAAAAGTGGGGTTGAAGACTTAAACAGAGGTTGTCAGACCCACCTTAATATTTTTTCTAGATCCGCCACTGCCAGGGGTCATGCACTTTTCCAAATAATCTGTGGATTTTTTTAGATTTCTTGATGATAAAATCTTTCTACAATCCCTAATTGACAAGTTTCTTTAGTTGTGAGTCATAAACTAAAAAATTGCAGTACCCTTGTAACCCAAATATAACTGTCGCATTATTACATTTTCTTTTCTCTAGTCATCTTAAGAAAGTTAAAGTTTTTGGTATGCAAATAACTAAATCAAACTACTAAAGATATATAGGACTTATACATGCTATTAATTAATGCATTAATTAAGGGCACAGCCGACACTGGCACAATTGGTTCGTATTTCAATGTGTAAATTTTCCAAAAAGAAAAGCATAGCGCATTAGGGAAGGCGCAACACAGCTGCCTGCAGGTCGGCATTATAACCTTCACCAGTTAAATCCACAATGTAACAAATTTGAAATTTCATCCTTGAATGCATTTTCGTTGGTGTTTACTCTTTTTTCTTTCAATCATGTCTTGATTTAGACATGCATTCTATATGCAACTTAAGAAAAAATAATGGCCGACAGATTTACAGATTAAAAACCATATATGCATGAACCAAGCACTCCAATCAACTACGTTAACTTATCTTCTGGTAATTAAGCACTCAAAATCAACCCACAGATGTTACTCGCCAATAGATTCGTGGTGTTTAGTGTTTACAGCTAAATAATATACCTCTCCAACTTCTTGAAGGGACGCACTTCAATAGCAAAATGCTTACATGCATGCTTACGAGAAGAGGCATGGGCCATGCAGACAGGAATAATAGAAAGGTCCTTTTGTGTGCACCAAAGGGCAGATTAGTGACAGTACATTACCACCTCTCCATAATTAATTTGTCCTGACTTGACTCCATATATACACTGTCTCGCATTTTTCTAAACCATAACAATCGAATCAGGGGATGTACAGTATATCGTGCATTGTCGATTTGTCGTGTTACTGGTAGCTAGAATCCCTTAGGAGTTGGGACCTACTGAAAATGACAATCCCTCTCGCATCTTTTGTTGAGAATCTGTTATAACTTAAATCAACTTGGCTTTAATTATTGTTTAGTTTTTACTGGGTAGATCCAAGAAAGTTTCTCTTTATGTAGCTTCCTTTGGCAGTATAATTTTTTAGAAAATTATGAACTGTACTATCGGTCAAGCTGACTTTTTTACTGTGTCAAAACATTGACTTTATTAGTTGCGAAAAATAGTAATGTGGAAGAGAAATGATCATTTTTTATACGAGTAGGAATAAAAAAATCACTTTCATTTATATATTTAATATGGCACTCAAAGTCAAATGATCATGTAGCGCCACTGTAATTGGTTTTTTTAACTGAAATAGATCTAGATTGGTTTACTTATGGAAAATCGAAACGTTAATTGGTAAAACACGATCGAAAAGGTCAGCAGACGTGACCAGAACTATTTATGTTAAGAGGTCCGGCCAATTAATATTCAAATTAAATAATGCATTCAAAATTGTTATGTAGTTTAATATTTGTTTTGTCATTTTCGATTTTACTATATAATTATATTGCATTATATCATCTTGCAATTGCCGTATATATATAATAAAGCAATTTTAGCATGGAGAACTAGCTCTTGGTCTAGTAGCAAAGAAAAACACATCTTTTGCAAAAGTAGCAGGTTTCAAACCCGACTGGAAGTTATTTATGACATTTAATTTCGCAATAAGTTGGAGTACTTGACTCCATCTTTTATCCAAACAAATTAAAATAATAAATAAAGCCATTTTTAGTAAACATTAAAACTTAAAAGCTTATTTTATTCTGCAATTGCCGTTTGCAATTGTTACGTTGACAAATTTACACGTTTTTAGTGTTAATGTCCATCCTAAATCATCATGCGCGTGCCACATCTTAGTGGCACTAAATAGTATGTTGTTATCAAACAATGTATATTAGGAAGGCAGCAGACTATGCTATGAAATATCATAATAGATGATACAAACTCTATTAAGAGAGTTCAATTCTGTCCTGATATTACAGACTCTATACATTAATTAGAGAGTTTTTAGAAAGATATTAAGAGTTTAAAATCATGATGGCCATCAAAAATTGATTCATTCCAAGTTAATCTAACATATAAAGTAATGACATTAAAAACATCGATCTAAATTTGACAGAGATCAACTTCAAAGTAGTCCCCTATAGTAGATTTAGTCACCGAGAAAACTAACTAATACTATTATATATGAACCGGTTATTAGCCTAAAAACAAGTGCTAAAGATAGTAAATATTAAATAAAATCTATATAAATCTTTAGCACCGATTTTTTACTAATAAGCGGTACTAAAGTTCTCCACTTTTTTTTCCGCGATTTCCAGCACGCTTTTAACACTGGTTTTTAATTATCTTTAACACTCTCTATTATTAGTACCGCTTGACAACCGGTGCTAAAGATAGCTAATTAACCGGTGCGCGCTAATAAATTTAAATGACATAGTGTCATGTTATATAACAAATTGGATCTTCGTATATATTTAAAAGAAGAACTAAGTAATTATTTCATTCGTTCAGACATGTTATATAACTAATTGGATCTACATATATATTTAAAGAAGAACTAAGTACTTATTTCATTCGTTCAGACATGGGTTCAGCAAAGATCCAGCTCCAAAATAAAGATCCAAAACGAAAAAAAAATTGAACACGGAAAAAGATATACATGTTTTAATAAAGTCCTTTGCTTTTGGTAACTTTCTGTGAGTTGGTTGGTAAGGAAGATCGATCCTTGATTTTGAAAAGGTATTTTCGGTGTAGGTCACAACTCTCAGTAGTTGATCAGTTCAATTTTCTCTTCTGTTCTCTGATCCGTCTCTGTTTTATAACTGCACCATTGACACCCGTAATCCCATGTGTGGTCTCCACTTACTTCACTGAATGCAAATGCTTTTCACAATACAAAAAACATAAAGTACACCGGCACTTTGAAATTATGTTTAGAATTTAGAACATCAAATTATTGATCCAAACTATTTAATGTGATCTTCAAATTGAAATCGTATTTAAAATCATTTTTTTTTAAGATTTGTTTACTATTTTTTTAAATTATTGCTATTGAAGTCTTTATAAGTTATAACTATTTAATCAAGGATTCAGATTGAACGTTTCAAAAGATTATACATCAAATTTAGTGTGACTTGAAACCAACTAATTATTCATCGAATGATTTTTAAAATTAATTGAACTTTTAAAATGTTAAATTGTTAATATAGTGAAGTTGCAATAATTTATGACACAATATAAGTTTGAGAAAGCCTTTCTAATTAAGTGCAGTATTCTTTGTTTATCTCTCTTTTTCATGCTCGATGTTACTGCATAGATTATTAATGAGAGAATTAATTATTCGTAGCAAAGTAGATTAAAAAAACGATAAGGGCATTGGCATGTTACATTTAGTCCTACTTAACTATGCTAGCACTCATATGTATATAAAAAAAAAAAGAAAAAAAAAACACTCAAATCAATAATGTCAATCACCAGCTCAAGTTCAATCTATAGATGTGCGCCAATAGATCTAATTTGTAGGGTTTGCGGTCCAATACCAGCTCTCCAATTTTTCCAAGGGGCGCTTTAAATTAGTCTCCATGCAAACTTACGTGAAGAGGCGAAATGGCCATGCAAACATGAACGTCCCAAGAAAATTAGAAGAGCCCTTTTGTGCACCAAAGGGCAAGTTAATCAAACTGCACTACCACCTCTCCTTGATTATTTGTCTTCTTCTGACACGATCCATATATTATGTTGTATTTCTTTTTCCAAATATAATGATCTGTTTTTCTAAACCACATGGTATATACTATATAGCTATATACCGCTAGGATATTATTAACTCATCCGACTCTTAATTTGTTTTTCTGACTTTTATACACTACTAGAGGGTACATCGAGCTTCGCTCGATCCTGCAGACTATCTATTATTATGAATCCAAAATAATAGGGCAAAACAATAGAAAAAAAAGGTGAGATTAATAATTGTCAATAAAGATGAAGATTATATCATATATTGATGGTAAAGACGATTAAGTAAAGAAACTATTATAAATGAGCATGAATAATCTTGATGCACAAATCAGTACAAAAATTAATTAAAGATGTTTGTAATTTCTCCCAAAATTAATAAACAAAGGAATAGAAAGAGGGAAAAAATAATAAAGCAGGAGGGTTATAATTTGTAAATTGATGAAAACAATGAATAAAACCTGCTAATAAATTTTATCACATTCTCTCTGTTTCTACATTTTTATCGCTATAGTTACCACAGGAAGATAAAGAATTAGAGTTTGGATAAATATAACAACGAACGAATAATATTACTAACATACAATATTTCTAAGTTTTTTATTGCTCTTAACATTATTGTATGGTATATGTGCTTCTAAAAATTAAAAATAAGAAAAGTAAATTACAAATTGCAAAACATCAATTTATTAAAACTTGTACAAAATATCAAGAAAATTTTCACGATTAGAAGTTGTCTTGTTATTGCGTAAAATAACTGTCCTTGATGGACATCCACTGAGTCCGACCTTCCAATTTTATCCAATAAACTGCTGAGCTTACATGTTTCCAACTTTCCATGTAGGACTGAGACGAAGAGATGAGAAAATAAGGTGGGGACGGAAAAATAGAGAAAAAAACAAATGTTTCCATGTAAAACATAGACCGGTAAAATGGGTGATGGTTTGCGAGATATATGACTCAACACACAAATGGTTACAGACTATATTGTCGGACAGTTAAAAATTATTGTCGCTAAGCTAAGCTAATCAACGAATGGAGAAAAGGCTGCCGTGTCAGATTGAATTTAACAAAACAATCCCCGACTCCCACGCATCTTTATTTAGTATACTGATGTGCTGCTTCTCGGAGTCTAGCTAGCTGTTTTAGTTTTCAATTGTAAGATTCTTTCATAATTTTAAGCTGGGTTTGGTTGTAATTTTTAATCGGTTAAATTGTTAACTCTATGAATTAGTTCGAACAATATAACTTGAGGAAAAATCAATTAACAAAGGCGTGAGTACCGTTGGAGGCTTGGAGCTAGGCGTCTCCTGTGAAATATGCTGACAGTCAAATAACAAACGCGTGAGAGTTCCGTTGGGGTATATATTCTCCTGCAATGATTCAGCGAAGATTTAAATTTCTTTACATTTCTCTGCATGCTTCTAATTCAACGTTATAATAAACTGGAAGTATATATATATGGTGGATTTCCTGATTTAATTACAGGAAATCGTGTTAATCGTTTCTAGTGTTACTGTGTTAGACATTGACGATACATTGTTTGATTTAGAATATTGTAGTTTATTCCCACTCCTATTGCTACAGAATAGTACCCGGCCTTAAACAGAATACAAGAAAAAATGGTAAATCATAAAAAGATTGAGAAAAAAAAAGGTTACGGTCCGCACGTCCTCGGCCAATGCGTCATGCCTTTATTCTCAATTGATAAATGAAATGGTAAACAAATTATATTTGACGGTATGGAAATGATATCAAAATGGATCTACTTGTTAATTAATTATTTCTTGTTTTTTTTTCTTTTGAAAATGGTAGCTCTTACTAATCAACGTCATTCACTTGTCATTTTTTTATACCCAAAAAATAAAGATGGGCATATAAGGCGCTAAACAATTATCATATTTTATGAATAACATATTATGAGTTCGTCACGGTTTATCTTTAGCTCATATCTATTTTGTCAATAAAAAATTTTTGGTTTCAAAACAGTCATAACTCTTGATCATTGTCAATGAAAAAATAGTTACATACATTGTTGTTCTAAACAATTCTTTGTACATTTGCGGATTTGCAAAACAACTACAAACTCGTCATTGATTTTTAAATTTAAAGAATTCTTAGGTGATTTGCAAAACAACAACAAATTCTTAGGCCGATCCACCTCGAGGTCAATTGTGACGTGGCGATTTAATTTGAAGTTGTAGTCTCTTTCATTATGGAATAGAACGGAGTACACCATTTTCGTGGTTTCGAAACTTTCGAAGACGTACGTACGACTAAGACTAACACTTTCTAGCGGATCGAAACTTCATATATAATCAAATTTGTGTGTCTTTTTCTCTCTTTTATTTGCTTATATATGTTACTTGCTTGTTTGTGTGAATTGTTGACTTGTTAACTTTAATGAAATTGTCTACACTACTTTAAAACTTGAAATTGTGACACCGGCCTCTATGCCGTACTCAGGGTCAACATACAAAAAAAATTATGCCGTCAAAATATCAATAAAAATACTATAGACTCCATTACAATATTGGTCACCAATACGTACTTACATCATTGTATTAATTTAATCGATGTATAATAGTCACTATAGCCATAAAAAATAATATTATGGTTGCCGTGAGCTATCAAGAAACCACTAGTAATCATACAAGTACATATGGCGTCATAATCGTACCATTAATTATTAAATCACTAAGTCATAGAAACATTATAATTATATACAAATTAATTGACTTATTTTTTTTCTATGAAATAATATCATCTTAAGGGGTGTTCTAGTTCCATATTTTTAGGAAACCACAAATGTCACATTTTTTTATTTAAAATTTTATAATTAAAAAATTCGATCCAAACTGTTAAAATGATCTATTTTATATTAATTAATAATGGATAAATTTTCATAGAATTTTATAATTTTTGGAGTCTATTTGATACTTGATCCATAAACCAAAAATGAACGAAACTAGTTAACTAAGATGGATTAAATTTAACTTTTCATTTTTTGATCTATAGATCGAGTATCAAAATGGGCTCCAAAATATATAAAATTTTATCACAATATGCATCTATTGTTAATATGAACAATATCAATAGTTCAGATCGAACACTTCAAATTTAAAATAAAAAAAAGTGTGATATTTGTAGCACTCTAAAATGTATTTTTACCATTTTTTTTTCCATTAAGAAATTATTAGCATCTTTGTCTCTACATTCTATATATATATTCAGACAGTATTGTTTAGTACTCGCCCGTAGATGATGGGTTGGATTCGGATTCGGGTTTAGCTCTCAAAAATATCTAAACGTTGCAAATGTATATTAATGATAGCGACTATATATATAATGCTGGATGAGGTAAAGTACAGCAAATTAGGCTTTGGATGCGCTAGCAAAATCAATATTTAATCCCTAGAAACCCAAAAAGTGAGGAGCTGAAAGTTATAATAGGGGACACGCCATTATCAACTTTCCAATGAGTGCGTGAATAAAGTCTAGCTAGCTACGTCTTATTTTGGTTGGATGGCGCTTTATATATTTCTTGCAATTTCTAGTATTTTCTAGATAACTCTCTTGTAAACTGGGTCTGCTTTAGGAAATCATTTGCGAAGAAAGAGAATGAAAAATAAAGGGTTAGATTTAATATTGTGTTTATTCGCTCCAGTATTAAAACAAGAGAGGGAACGAAAGTGAGTCAAGATGCATCAGTTTCAATAAAATTTTGATTTTTGTTACTCTCAAATCAGAGTGCAGCAGAGAGACTAAAGTTTGTTAAATTACATAAATGTCATTGAATATTAATGCCAAAAATGGTCATCTCACTTCTCTTCCTTTTTCTTTCTTTGTGCAAACCTCTGGAGCAAGTAAAATTGTTTACTTCAATTCTTTCCACACCCTATCCTTCATCTTTTGACCTCTCTGTCCCATTTCCTTTCTTTATTAAGTGAGTTCTGAAACACAGTCTAAAACTTACAATCTATATTTATTCCAAGAAACGAGCATTTGATTTAGATCACAAAGCTGGCCTCTATACATGATAAATTTATATATATTAAAGTTTGTAAAGATACGCGCTTTAAAAGTTATAATTGATTAGCCGATTTGAATTCGACGACAAAATCTCAAATATATTTATTATAAAAAAATGAGAAAGGTTCCGGTGTCACAACTTTAGAGTGTCATCAAATATCGTAATTTTACTTTTCATCAATAATTAAAAATTTTAAAATTTATATGTTGAATCTAAACCGTTGATCTTGTACAACTGATTGATTGATGAGTTTCTATATAAGATTTATTAAATTTGGAGTCGATTTGATATTTAATCAAGAGGTTAAAAATGAAAGAATCTTGTTAACTATGACAGATTAACTATAATACGTTCATGATTTGACATCTTGATCAAATATCAAATCAACTCCAAATAAAAAAACTTATATGAAAATACATCGCTCGTTAAGTTGTACAAAATCAACGGTTTGGATTCGACATTTAAACTTTAAAAATTTTAATTATTAATGAAAATTAAAATTATGACATTTGGTGACACTCTAAAATTATGGTACCAGAACTTTCATAAAAAAAAATATGTATACACTAAAGTTTAGTAAAATATATACTTTTAAGAGAGCTAACTAGCTTTTTCTGGACATTTTTTAAAGAATTGATCAGCTGCATGTTGCTGCTGCCTCGTCCTTCTTGTAAAGGAAAAGCAGGTTCCTAATTAAATTATGTGAAGGGAGCATACATCTACTTTGCATAATATATTGTCAAATTGGAGTGGAAAACGAACCCACGTAAGTAGTAGCAATTAATTACGATCACTACTTCGTAAAATATTAAGAATTGATTTAAAAGAAAAAGATTTGGTGTTAATTATAAACAACAATACCTTCAGCTTCTTTTCGCAGGCAAAAGCACCGGCACTCCCGAATATTTTGATCACTTTTGTAGTTATTTCATAATAATAATAATAGGTTGGTCAATTATTGGATTCGGTCCGGATAATCGATCTGGGCCCACTTCGGTTCGGTCTGGATACGAGTCAAATTGCGTTTACTCCGATTGCCTTTGGCAGATCCTTGGAATCCAAGTTTCTGTAGCACAAACGGAGACTGCCTTCAGTTTACAAGAAAAATTGATTGCATATTTTTTGCCCCTGCATTTAATCAGAAAAATAAAATGGTGCTCATAGCAACAATTTTATGGGGTCTTTGGCTTGAAAGAAATAATAGAACCTTCCGCCGTTAGAGCAGACGATTGGGGGCAATTCATGAGTAGACCTGTCAACACCGGCCGTTTGCCGTTTTGCCACCACGTTTCGGCTGAAACGGAACGGTTTGTGGCATAGAAATATATACCGTTTTTTAAATGGAACGGTAAGTGACACGGCTGATTATACCATTTCGACTGTTTCAATCTCATTTCAAACCGTTTAATGTGTAATTTCTGAAGTGGAACGGTTGATGGCACAAAAATCTATTTCGTTTAATAAGTGAAACGGTAAGTGGCAATACCGATTTCATACCGTTTATAAAAGGTACGGTAACGATACAAGAAAATTCTGTGCCATTTAAAACGTTAGACAGCTCTATTCATGAGTGCATCAGCGAGTCAACTTTGTTCATGAAATTCTGCTAATTTCTTTCTCTTTCTTACTTTCTTTCTTTCTTTTCTTCCTTCAGTTTTTGTTTCTTTCTTGTACCTCTAGGTAGCCACCGCCTAGCTTGTCAAAAAAAAAAAAAAAGTCCAGTTTGTTTAGTTTTTGTCACTAGGGGTACAGAGTACTCATGTTCTTCAAAATGAGTTTTAAGTCTTTTATTAGACCTAATTAAATCGAATTTATTTAGGAGTACTTTATGTTTTGCTTCATTGATCGTCTTTCCAAAATAAATTTCGAAAGAAATTATTATTATGTGATGAATTATTAGTCGTTGATTTTGTGGCAAAAAAATAATACATTTTGAGTGAATGTTGAAAAATGAGAAATTCAAATAGAATATTTTTAGATAATGAAATATTAAAATAAATTAGGAGGGTTAATCCTATTTATCATCAAAAGAAAATATTTTTTTTGTACAAATCTTTTTTGTTTTTGGGTATAAACTACATTTCAATCGAGCAACAGCTCTGTCGGAATTTGGATTTACTTGGATTTTGCCCGGTTATATATGTTTACTCGTGGTTTAATTAGTTTGAATTGTAGGTTTGTTATGATGGAGATTAGTTGGATTAATTTTGGATATAATTTTATAAACTAGTTTGGAAATTATCTTTTGTCATTCTCTGCGATGATGTCACTACGGGAAAAAGGACCTTCTGTAACGGCACTTCTGTAACGGTTATTGAAATAACCGTTACAGAATAGTGAGGCATTAGGCGGGAAAATTGGCGCCACAAATCTGTAACGGTTATTATGAAACAACCGTAATAACATTTCCGTCATGGTCAGGGAAAAAAATGCATCAACCTTCTGTAACGGTTGTTGGATAATAACCGTTACAGATTTCTTATATTCTGTAACGGTTATTATCCAACAACCGTTACATAGAGGCAAATAATTTTGTTTTTATTTTTTTAGTGATTCTGTAACGGTTATTAGGAAATAACCGTTACATAATGGTTATGTATAAATAAAATATCATCCTCACTCATCTAACTCTCAGTCGCGCGCACTTTTCAACATTCAAACGGATCAGAAGTTCAAAGTATATTTTCATGAACTCCTCTTTATTTAAATTATTTTGCATTTCGTTAATAATTTGCATATATATAGGCATGAATTTCGTGTTGTCATATAGTAAACGTCATCAAGTAGTAGCTAGCAATAATACACAGATCAGGTGAGAAAAGGAAGAGAGTGAAGGCAAAGTAAAGAAGAATGCTCTTTGTTGATATTCCAAGAAGAAAATTTAAGGATTACAGCCATAAAGCATACAGAGCTAAACAAAAAATTTAAGGATTAGAGAAGAAGCACTTAGAACTGCTGTACATTAAAGGAGGCATTAATAGCATTAAAGAACCAAGGCAGAAAACTTGAAGAGGCAATAGCTAAAAAGGGATCACCAGTAGCACAATGTACTGGCAAGGAAACACCAGAAGCTGATCCAGTAGGAGGAGCAACAGAAGCTGATTCAATAGAAGTTGAATCGGTGTCAGTCGATGGTGGTGGAGGAGGTGGTGGAGGAGGTGGAGGAGGCACCCAAGGCCTGCCGGGGCCTACAAAAGGTGGTTCAGTGGGCCCTCCAACTTGTTCAAAACCTTCAATATGTACCCTAGCTCTTGCAGCTCGAGGGTCTGCAGAGATAATCAAATGATGAGGGATCTCTGAGGGATGAGCTCCTTTAATAAGCAAACACAAATGAAAGAAGATCCCATCAGAGAAGTGAGGAGCAGTGAAAATTGGATAACCAAACCCAGACACCAGCATGTTAATGGCACTTCTATTCCAGAGATGAAGAGGAGGACCAGTAATTCTGATTCTGGTACGATAAAGAGGAGGTTCATAAACTGTACCAGCACGCTCAGTCCACCTTGTTAGGACCAATCTAACATTCTGCAAGTAAATGACACCTAGGCTGCAAATTTCATTCCTGATCCCTTGATTTGGGCAAACCAGAAGAAAATCTCCAGAGGTTGGGTGCACTGGAGAGAGACGATACTGGCGAACTGCAAAACCAAACTGACGTGAAAGTCTGAATCCCAAGCGGTGCTCAAGATCAGGCGGAAGTAATCCTTCTGCTTGGAATGTAACAATCGCCGCTCTGTGCAGAACTTCATTTTCAGGGTCAAGATCTTGTATAGGAGAGTAAAACACATTTAAATGATCAGGTCTGAGATCTTCAAACTCAGCAGCACTGTTCATAGGCACAAATTGCCAATCATGAAGGTTTGCCATATCTGAAGAAAGAACTAAAAAGGAGGAGAAGTGGAAGAGGCAGCAAGAGTGGATTGAGTATTAATAGATGAGGGAGGGAGAGGAGAAGGCAAAGAGATTAAAGGAAAAATTGAAAAAGTTCTCTGACAATTATGACCAAATTTAAGACAAACCAAGCACCTCTTCGGAAGACTACAACTTGATTCAGGTGTTCTGATATTGATATTGATGATTCAGGTACGTTCTGACCAAATTTAAGACAAACCAAGCACTTCTATCTAAGCTATTAATGATATTGAGATTCTGATATTGTACGATTCTGATATTGAGATTCTGATTTGATTGATACTTGTGAGGCAAACCAAATTTAAGACAAACCAAGCATATGTGTGATATGCTGCATGTGTTTAATGTAAATTGGGTACCAATCTGGTACCAATTCGGCTAGCAAATTGGGCTAGCCAATCAAACAGGCGAAACACTGGTGTGCCCTGGGCCCTCATGTTGAGCTCTGTGGCTCTCTTTCCTAGCCTGTTTCATCTCCTTCCTGAACTGTGCCTCATGATCTTCTTGTACTCCTTTTCCTTTAGAACTAGAGCTTGTAGGTTTGATTACCCTGGTGTCTCCAATGAGAACTCATGTCTCCTTAGTTCTGCTTCCTCCCTTGGTTTGTGATCTAGTAATCATTGAGGGGATGACCTCATCTATCTTCCTTTTTTTTGCTTGAGTATTATTGGGGGTTGTGGTTTTTGCAGCATTTTTCTTTGCTTTTCTCTTGCTCTGTCGCATGGTTGTAGTACTGCCAGAATCAACCCTATCAGGTGGATTGATACTTTGCAGTCTTGCCTCATCAGCAGGGGACCATTCAATCCTAGGCAAAACTTTGATGTATTCATGACGTGGGTTTCTGATTTGTGATTCCTCAACTACGTACTGAACCCGAAGTAGGTCAATTTTTCCATTTCTTCTGTGTAATTTAAATGCACGAGAGGCTGGTATTCTATCCATATGTTCAACCAATCTTTCAACTCTGGCAAATCTGGCATCTATACCCATGTATGTTGGTGCATCAGCATGTAAAACTATACCAAAAGGGAAAAAGATGTTTGCTCCATACCATGAGCACCATCCAAATGGAAGATCAGCAATTCTTACCCATAGCCTCACACTGTCTGCTCTGGGGTCTAGTTCCCTTGGAGGATCAATGAGGATGGGAAATGGCCGCCTCATGTTGTTTCCATATGTGTTTTCAATAGTGCCTTTTCTAAACATCTCATCGCGCCATTGCTCAGAGGGGCCGATTATGAGAAATCGGTTTTCTAGGAGTGTTGTCACTCTGTGTTGTCCTGCAGGGAGGCGTCTTCTCATCTCTATCATGACATCAAGCAAAGTTACACCTTCCATGGTTTGGATGACAATGGATTTGGTGATCTCTGCACTGGCCGGAGCAGTGATGTCGTCTTCATCAACTCTGATGGGATCAAGGTTTTCCATGGTTGGTTTTTGAGTAGAGAGATAGGAGGGAGAAGTGAGAAATTAGTTTGAAACTGAAAAGGCGTGGGGTTCTACAGTTTGTTCATTTATAGTACAAATGAGTTTGAAACTGAAAATATGAAGAGTTGCGTGCTTTAATTTTTGAATTGTTAATCATATGAAGAGTTGCGTGCTTTAATGAGTGTTCAGATAAGCATCTCTTGGAGTACTGGATTGTAACAGTATGCTGCATGTGTTATCTAATGTAAATTGGGTACCAATTTGGTACCAATTCGGCTAGCAAATTGGGCTAGCCAATCAAAAAAACGAAACAAAAAAAGGACCTTCTGTAACGGTTATTAAGGAATAACCGTTACAGAATATTATAATTTCATTTTTTTTTATTATAAAGGACCTTCTGTAACGGTTATTCTCTAATAACCGTTACAGAAGATTGGCTTCTGTAACGGTTATTACCTAATAACCGTTATATGTTCTCCAAATGTACCGTTCTACATACCATAACGGTTATTCTCTAATAACCGTTACAGAAGCCAATCTTCTGTAACGGTTATTAGAGAATAACCGTTACACATGTTCTCCAAAAAGCTGTACCAGATTTCCCTTGCATAATACTATAACGGTTATTAGATAATAACCGTTACAGAAGAGTGGCTACTGTAACGGTTATTGTCTAATAACCGTTATAGATCTGTAACGGTTATTAGACATTCTGTAACGGGGGCTACAGTAACGTTTCGTATACCGTTACAGAAGTCTTTTATTAACCGTTACAGAAGTCAAAATTTCGCGTAGTGTGTTTCAAAAAAGAATGATGGCGCATGTGAAGACTGAAATCCTATATCTCATTTTTAACTAAATATATGTGTTTTTAGAGTACGGTTTAAATACTCTTTTTTTTATTATTGTTCCGTCATCCTTCTAACTTTGAATTTCTAATGAAAAAATTATTCTAAAGCTTACGTAATTAAAATTGCAAAATGTTATGCTTATAACTTTCTGTACACGTACATAGATTTATTCTAAAAATTTGTTTTGATGGAAATTAAGAACTTGAACTGCATTTAAATCGTATAAGAATAAGTTCAGAATTAGTTGTTCATAATTGAAAATATTGTCCTTAAATGGCAAGGAATAAGTTTCTTTAAATAAAAGTGTTATTTCAAAATAATACTAAATTTAAATAAATTTTTAATCCGAAATTATTTAAATTATTTTTCAATTTGGGTCAACGTTATGGATACGGGGATGTGCTTTGGGCAGCATACTTTCCACTCGGAACAACATCGAATTTTTTGAAATAACTAAACTACCCTTCCGAACTCTATTCATGTTTCCTTTTTTTTCTCGTAAATTTGACAAACCTTCCTAATCTTCGAGTACGAACTTTTCATGATTTCTTCATAATAAATTTTGATTATAATTTTTCCTTTCAAAGGCATGTCATGAGCATTAAAGATTATAAAAAAAAAGAGAAAATTAGATAGCTAGTTCAGTTCTACTATTAAACATTATATTTATTAATTTGTATTAAGAGATTTTTCAAATAATGGTTATAGTACTAAGGCACTATTAAACTTTACAAAGATAGTAAATAAAAATATAGCAAAAAAAAATAGCCGACCTCAAAATTTAAATTTATGTGTACAAATAAATTCATTTGATGAATAATTAAAATTTCAGGAGACCGAACAAACTTAAATTAATTTGTTTTAGACGCTAAGCTAGAATTGGAAATATTCTGCTAGAAAATTTATTAGGAAAGTTCACTGAGGGCATATTTGTCCAAAATATTTTTAAAATGTTGCTCGAAAAGAAAAACTGGTTGTCCAAAGCACCTCACATGGATACGCAATCGAAATTTTAAAAATATATATGGGGCCGTTTGGATCATTTAGGAATATGAGGGATTTTCTATTCCTAGACATAAAGTATTGGAAAATGTGTAATTTTGTGAAAAATTTAGATTGTTTATAATAAATTTATGTCTAGAAATAGGAAATTCCTCCTATTCCTATATGATTCGAACTGCCCATGTGAAATAATCTTCATATTCTCTCTTTCAACAAAAACATATATATACATCCTAACATTCTACAATCGGGCAGTTATGAAATATGAATTATGGGGCCGTTTGGATTAAATTTGGAATTTGGGTAATTTCTAATTCCTAGACATAAATTTATTATAAACAATCTAAATTCTTCACAAAGTTACATACTTCCTAATAAATTTATGTCTAGAAATAAGAAATTTTCCAAATTCCTAAGCAACTGTTATTGTAGATTTGTAGTTGCGACTTGAGAAATATTTTCTTTGGCAACCTGTATGATGCTTTGCGCTACAGTATTTTTAAGTATGATATTTTATTGAATGCGCTTGCAGAACAAACACTTAGAATATGAGGGGGAAAAAAAGGAATAACAACAAATAAAAAAGATAGGAAATAAATTATTAAACATAAAATGAACGTACAGACAAAAGCGCATAAATGGACCTCAATGATGGACGTGGTACAAGACGAGCGACATAAAAATGAAAAATAAAAAAAATAGTATGGAGAAAACAAAAAAAGCATCACTGTAAAAGAAAAGAAAATTTCAAACGATGGTCCTTGTTAGGTGCCAGGGTACAGTCGTTGACTAGTAGTCGTATGTGCCTTGTTTTCTCTTTTATGCTGCTTACCATTACTTTAGGGTGAGTTTGGATGGATCGTTAAAAGAAAGAAGAAGAAGAAAAAAATTATTAACAATTCAAACTTTTCACAAAGTTACGCACTTCCCAATATTTTTTTTCACTTCTTCCCTTCTTCTCTACTTCCCACACCTATCCAAACGCACCCTTAGTAAATACTTCTCATCTGTAGTTTAATGAACTTGTATATAAAGTCGTTTTGTTGTAGTTTTCTTTTTTCTAGCAAAAAATGTTCATTATATCTGGTTGTGAACTACACTACTAACAATACAAACAAGTGATGAAATTTATGTTTAATTTGAGCACTAATTGATCTATTTTTACAGTTCTATCCATAGATTTTAGTATCGTACGATACGCGAGACGTATCGTACAGTTCAGTACGAGTCAAAGACTGAGCGATGCGAATCGTGCCTCTGTATCGATGGCTTCGTGTATCGACGGAATCGTGACGATTCAGCGGAGCGATACGCGTATCGTATCGAATCGCACGATACAAACGATTCAACAGTGGCCAACCAGAACGCGAGAAACACAGCGGCATTTTGATTTTCCAATTAAATATTGGCCCAACCCTTTTCCTCCGTGCGCAGAGAGAGAGAGAGAGAAAAAAGGAAGTGGGAAATGAAAGGGGAGAAACCGACAGCTGGGGTCCATTATTAATTTGACCAGGGTAATGGACTGAAATGGACCCTTAATATAATATTTTATTTTTCTTTTGTTTTATACATCTTTTTCTTATTTCAATTTGTTTTAGGTTCTTCGAATTTTAAATAGATAACTACACCAAAGATTTTTTGAAGGTCACAGATTATAAAATATTATTACATAAATTAATTTATGCATATTATATAGTATAATATTACACAATTACATATTATTAATTAATAAATAATTATGCTAAATATAATTTATATATTGATTATATAGTATATATATAATAAAATATAATAATTAATAATAATTTTGAAAATTATAAATAAAACATAATATAATGTTATACAATACAATATAATTATTATAAATTTATAATAATTACAACTTCACAGTTTTTGGAAGTTATAGATTATTATAAATAATAATTATATTAATTATAATTTAGACATATTATATTTAGTATAATATTACACAATAAAATATAATTAATAATATTATACAATAGAATATAATGATTACGAGGATTGTAATTTATATATATCATATCATAAAATATAATTATATTAGATTAAATAATACAATATATTAATTTATGATTATAATAATTACAAATTTGTTTATGTTATGTATTATGGTAATTAAAAATATAAAACAATATAATGATTATATATAATAATCATGATAACTATAATTATAATATATGTATGTTATAAAGATTTTGGTGTGAAATTATATAATGTATTAAGTAAACATTAAATATTTACTTCTAGTATGTTACTATAACTTTCTTTTATTAAATTCATTCAATATATGTGCGTAATTATTTAGTTTATTTAACTGAAAGATAGCTTAATGTATCTTTAACGATTCGTTACGATACACGATTCACGGTTCGATACTAAATTCATCGATACACGATACATTTTATGATTCTAAAAGTATGGTTCTATCTAAATATACGTGCAACAAATGATCTTAATATTCAATTGTTTCCTCAAAGCTCTGAATTAATATGGCCCCAAAAGAAACTCGGACAAGGTCTTTTATTCATTTGGGTACGAATAAAATCTTGACCCATTATGAAACCAATCCAGCCCAATATTATGACAAAGGCTCCAAGTCAAAATCCAATTCACAGAATTATAAATGCATTCAACAGAAGTTTGATATTCCATATCCCAATTCACAGAAATTCAGAAAGTAAACAGAACCATCATTGCAGGCTGTAAAAATGTTCTGTTTAAGTTAACAAAATCTCGGCAAAAAAAAAAAGGAAAAAAAATTACGAATCAAGAAAAAACGACTATCTATTATTTTCTCACGTCTATTCGTACACTAGCTACCTACAAATTACAATTCATCGTTCTTCACAGCTTCATCTCCCATGAGTTCTTCGAGAGAAAATTCATCTTCTTCAATTACCTCTCCATCTTTCCCATCCCATGGTTCAGTTTGAGTTATGGTTGGTGTATTTGCTAGAGGAAGATTTCCTTTGCCACCTCGTCCTGCCTCTTTAACAAACTCACTGAAGAAATTTTTTAATTTTCATGTAAGTGCTTATACAGTAGATGATTTTATATTTACTTGGCTATTCAAGTTGGTTGATTGAACAAAATTATCATAATTTGTATGGAAAGATACCATTTTGTAACTGGCTTTTGTTTTCTATAGAAATGATAAGAATATTGTTTTAAATAGCTGAAAAATAATTCCCGTGAAAATGTGTGAAAATGGTATTGCAATTTCCTGTTATAGTTCCCGTGCTTTATCCAAGCAATCTATTCCCACACTTTCCTATAAATGTGGTTTGCAAACAGGCAGAATATTAGAAACAGCATGAAGGGGAGAGGAACTCACATGATAGGGTCCTTCTGGAAAGAACTCTTAAGAGGGGCATATACGCCTTTCTTTGTATTAAGAGCAACCATGGCTGGATAGCCATAGCCACCTACTCCTACTTTGGTCTCGAGATCACTTTGCTTTCCTGCAGCTGCCCAAACAAAACTGACACAAACTTCAAATTGTTAGCATCAATTAAGACAAACAATTTGTACATTTAATGTTAATTGAGCTTACACTAAATTTGGTGTAATTACTATTTAATTTTTAAAATACTAAACGCATCCCTTAAATAAACAGATGATAGACTTTATTAAAGTTTCTTAGATTGATATAATGTGTGAATTATGTACCTGTAAGGGCTCCTCTTGAACTTCTCAGCAACAGATAATAAAAGCTCCAGGTACTTATTTCTCCCATCGGCCTTGGAATCAAGGATGTCAGGAAGGAATGAAACAAAGCAGATGGCAGCTGATGCACATTTCTCTTCCATCACATCCTAACAACCAAACAATGTAAACAAACAGAGACAAATGGAAACTGTTAGAACAATAAATATTTGTCAAATTTATAAAATTTAAATCTAAATACAGGTAAAACAGCACGAAACATAAGCTAGATTATGTCTTAAGAAACAATTAATTGCAAGAAATTATGCAAGGACAATACTATTTGGTCTGCTCAGGTGGTGATTTTGTTTTGAAAAACTCTGCAGCAAAAATGTTAATCCCAACTTCAGGACATTCCCATTGTTGTCTGTACTTTTGTTGGTGCCACTCTTTTAGTGCTAGAATACAAAAAAATAATAATAATAAAAAATAAAAATGAGAAAGTTTAATATGCACCATAGTGCATAGGGCATTTTGTGCACCGCGGACTTTTTCGAGATTTTTTTTGTAAATTAACAAATCTAATTTAACCAATCTAATCTACCTATTGAAATCTCATACCAAACCAAAATTTACAATTTTTGAGATTTTATTACTATTTTTTTCGAATTTTTTAAAACATGTCATTTTTGGAATGTTGTACTATTTACAATTTTCCAAAAATGGCATGTCTTAAAAAATTCGAAAAAAAATAGTAATAAAATCTTTAAAATTGTAAAATTTGATTTTCTATGAGATTTGAATATGTAGATTAGATTGGTTAAATTAGATTTGTCAATTTACAAAAATAACCCCGAAAAAGTCCGCGGTGCACGGAATGCCCTATGCACTATGGTGCATATTAAACTTTCTCAATAAAAATTGCTATATTACACCTCAAAAGAGTAAAACAAAATTGACAACTGATGACTAATTGCTATTAGTGACACAAAACAGTGAAGTATGATAGAAACAGCTTTGACACGTTTATAAAAAACAATTGTACCGTGCCAGTCAACTCAACAACTTCAGCAGGTCCTGCATTGGTTTCCAGTTGTTCCAAAGCAAAAGACTCAATTGCTGCCGCAGTCCGAGCACCTTCATAGACGAATGGATTCTCCTTATCAGCACCGAAGACCAAAATTGTAGGGAATCCTTGTACATTGAACCTGCTCATCAATGACTGTTGCACAAAAAGCAATTCAAAATTATGACAGCTGGTAGCTGGTGTATGTCACATATAAACAAACAATAAAAGGCCTGCACGTTATTTATAAAAGTATAAGTAACCATTTATTTCCCAACTTGATGTAGAAGTGTGATAATTGCCTTATGACACACTTTTACTCTACACGACTAGTAGAGAAAATGATGGAGAGAGGAAAATGGAGATTAACAAAGGTATTTGTAAGGACTTAAGAGAAATTTGTCTTTTACAAGGTTCTTATGATACCTTGTTCTTTCATAAGAGTGAAAATTTCCTTCCTTAACAATGAAATACAAAAATTTTACCTTCTCTTCATCACAATTGACATGGCCAAGTTTAACCTTTCCTTTCAAATTGTTTGATGCTCTTTTCCATTCAGGAGCCAACTTTTTGCAATGCCCACACCTAAAGCAAATGAAATGTTCCTTCAGAAATGTCCAAAAAGTTCAAAAATGTTCCTCATAATTCAGAAGGATAGCATAGAAAGCACACCATAAAAAAAAAATAATATTACTTGCATAACACATTTCACCTTAATAACAACCAGCAACTTACTATGTGCTTTGAAAATAACAAATGGTTACTCTGATATGGATAAGAGGTCAATTGCATCAAAATATTTGAAAATTTAAAAGTACACCTCACTAGTCCATTTTCAGTACATAATGGACTAATATTTAAGATAAGATTTCATTTGTTAGTGAAACTAGCCCAAAAACTCTTAAGCATTGGATGCAAAATTGAGGATGCTACTTGCATCCTGGAGTATCAAATATAATAAAAACTAGCAGGCCTGACCCAATCCAGTATGGAATAGCATTTCAGCATGGAAACTAATGCATCTTAGCTTAAGCTACTTACCAGGGTGCAAAGAACTCAACAATCCATAAGTCTTTGCTTTTGATAACTGTCTCATCAAAGCTCCTAGAAGTTAACTCTATTGATGCACTACTCTTCGTTTCGGACTTCTCACTAGAGCTAGAGCTAGAGCCACCAGTTGCCTTTCCTTCTAACCTATCTTTAAGGAGTCCCTTGACCTATATACCACAAATGGCATACATTAATTTTGTCTATATACAATCTTTCTACAGATAGGAAAGGAATTGTGCAAATTATAACCTGATATTTTTACCAAATTGTAGAAAAAGAGTACCTACTTCTCCTAAACCCAAGAACCTTTTGGAATAATTGCATATAAAGCCTTTTTTTAAGTAGGCAAAATGCCTACAAGCATGCATATAGCACCTTAATATTCAAAACAAAAATTTCAGAGAACTTTAATATCTAGACTCCAAAGTTAGACTCCAAAGTTATTCACATTACATAGAAGCTCCAGCTAAATAGGAACTCCTATTATTTGGTGTTAGCTTACTATTGAATTATGGCAAGAATATTTACCATAACTAAAGCCATACTGGTAAATTGTCGCATTAAACTCATAGTTATAAACCATTTGTACATATCTCCAAGAGTTTATTAACGCTTATAAGAAAATTCAGCAAATTACACTGTCTAATTGCATAAACACCTATAAAATAATTGCATGACTTAAGAGGTTTAGTGCAAAGAAAACCTGCTTTAGAGCAAATTCAGCAATTGGCTTGACTTCACGGGCTCCTTGATAATCCATGGGAGGCTTACCAGGAACAAAGACTTTTATTGTAGGAAACCCTCTGATTCCATATTCCTGAGAGAAATTTAAAATAGGTTATCCTCCAAATAAAAGATCTACTGAGAGGGTCAGCTTAATGCTTTTGGTCTATTTTGTGTTCTGAAATATTCAAAATTTTGTTGCTCCTCAAACAGTTTAGAAAACTATGTGCACTTGAGGCAAAACTAATGACAAAAATTTGTTGGAAAAAACCAAGCTTGTAAGCTTGTTGAGACCATCTTTTTCCATTTCTCTCTGGATCAGTATAGGCACAATTTTAGTAAAAAAAAAAAAAAATAGAAAGCAACATTCTTTTCAATTAGTCCTGAAACCGAGCATGAACACAACATGAATGCATCAGGTTCAATAGGATTTGTACTATGGATACATGGGAACTTTCTGCACAAATATGGAGAGTCAATGACCATCTCACAAATATCACTAGAAAATGCAGACAATTTGGTATCACATTGGCATAGAAATGCTCGGAACATGGTGCTAGAAAGCTTCTGTTCTTTCTACAATTCAAAATTCACCTTTACCATTTGTTAAATGAATTATAATCAATGAGATCACCAAATTCAGATGAAACAAACATGGCAATTCATATATAGAATTCTACCTGAGCAAGGGCCTGATGCGCATCGGCATCTAGTGCAGCAACAGTGACCACTCCTTTAAGAACAGAAGCAGCTCTTTCCCAAATAGGAGTGAGTGCCTTGCAGTGACCACACCATGGCGCGAAGAATTCGACCAATACAATCCTATTCGAATCCAAAACCTACAAATTCGACCAACCAAACTCCCCATTTAAACAATTCAACCAATGAAATTTGTCGATCTGAGCATCCATTGATTAGTAGTACTAGCACTAGTAGTGGTACCTTTGATTTGAAGTTGGAGGGGTTGAGCTGAAGAACTGGAGAAGAGGCAGAGTAGAGAGCCGCCGACGGAGAAGCGACGGAGAGGAGGAGGAGGAGGACGAATCCGGCGAGCATTTTGTGGATCAGAGATCCGAAGCTTCTAGAGAAGAGTTTATAGAGAGAATGGAGGAGAAGTCTGTTTGCTTTCGTCGGAGAAATGAAGGGAAATTAAATTACAAATGGAGTGCAATGCTGGAGAGTGGAATCGTAAATGGACGCGTGTGCGGACCAATGAGTTTCTGACACGTCATACAACCACGTAAGTTTGGGAGTGGATTATGGTTTTTATATCCGCTTTAATGGAGGGGTTGACATGCCAACTGGCGGACGTTCACCAATTGGAGGTCTCCACCTAGGATTTTATGTTGGATTCACAATGTGGGGTTCCACTTCCAGCAAGACAATGATTTTCATGCAAATATTTTCAAGGCCGATAGAACTCTTCAATAAATGCAGATGAATATAGGTGCCTACAATAGTATTCAAATTTATAATCAACAAATTAACATTTAATAATTATTTCTATAATAAACCAAATGTAATTAAAATTAATATATTAATAATATTATATTATTATAAAAATTGTGTTAATTATCAAATCTTATTATTGTAATTATAATTATAATTATTATTAATGTTGTGATTTACAAAAAAATAGTTTTATTATAATATCAATTACTAGTTATATTATTATTATATACAATATCAATCAAAATGAAATCTAACTTGGATGTTGACATAAATAAGTAATAAGAATAAGGATTTAGAAATGTGTGCCCATTCATATTTCTTATTCATATTCCGTAGTTTTGTTATCGTGTGTTTGGAAGTGTGGTGAATAAGAATAAAATAGCTTATTTTAGAACAAGAGTAGTGAATAAGAAATGTTAAATAAGAATATGAATAAGAATATGAATAAAACCAAATTTTTATTTTTCTGTTGTTTGATGAAAATAAGAAATTTGAAGTTTATTTTTATCTGATTTCTTATTTTTATGCATCCAAACACTTGTGGTAATTAGTAATTTTAGACCCCAAAAACTAAACCAAATATAATGAAGATCGTACAGTCAGAAATACTAAGTTAAATAATTTAATAATTGTGTACAGAGAAAGAGTGAGAATGTACTGATTAGACTTGGATCCCGGAGTACATAATCTCTTACATTTTGTTTCTACCCAATTATTAGAAATTCAAATTCCTGTGGCGCGCGACACAGCGTGTAGCGTGTCACAGGCTGTCCGATCAGGTCAGTTTATAAGCTAACTTTTATAGGCATCTATTTGAACTTCAATTATGCCTTATTTTTCTTTCTTTTTTCCTGCTTTCTTCTAATCGTACTACAACGTTCGCTTTCATCTTGTATATATTTCTAAGGTATTGCTTATCTATTTTTCTGCAGACATGTGATCTTTGGCTACTTCCCTCTTTGCTATCTGGATCGAACGTAACAACCGCATCTTCAGGAATCAAACACGAATGCTGAGCCTAGTTAGAGATTGGCTGCTAAGTGAGGCGAGGTCTTACTACAAGCATTGCTAAGCCTTTTTAGGGAGATTTTCTTGGGTTTTACTTTTTCTTTTCTTTTTTCCCTTCTTTTTTCTTTGCCTTGACAGCCACTGTCAAGTTATCTAAAAAAAGAAAAAAAGGTTAGTTGCTAGCTTTCTCTTGTCAATTAGTTGTTTTTCCCCCACCACCTCTGCCATGCATATTTTATAATGGGTGCGTTTGGATGAGAGAAGAAGAAGAGGAAGAAGGAAGATGGGAAGAAAAAAAAATTATAAACAATCCAAACTCTTCACAAAGTTACACACTTCCCAATACTTCTTCCCACTTCTTCCCTTCTTCCCACACCTATCCAAACGCACCCAATGAACTAGGTAGTGGTCTTCACTCTTATAGCACTTAACAAAGCAATCAGGGAATTCTGACAACTTTGTTTGCATTTATGAAAAAAAAATATTGATATATATAAATCAAAGATTATTAGCCATTAAGGGTATTGAACAAATAATAATCAATGAGCATATAAAATTGAACTCAAGATAATGCATTACACAGGACGACACATGTATGTATATGCATAACTAAATCTTGATTGGTGTCCGTGTCTGATACACACAGGACATAGAAATGGATTTTTCCGATTTCCCCTTGCCAAACTCCTTTATCTCTCTCTTCGTCATTGTAATAAATAAATAAATACATCAAATGACAATTTAAAATATTCAAAAGGTTAATGTTAACAGAGAGATAGATCGCTAAGAATAAGGATATTGATACTTAAAATTATAAGTGCATACGTATATATACATGATGTCTAAACAAAATACAAAGTATCTTATAAAACTTACCTAACCAGACTACAATAAATCTAAACAATTGTTCTATGATTTAGGTTGTGAACAATGAAATTAAGAGGTATAGGCAATCATGCGAACTGTAAATGGTCCAACTCTTCAACCACGTGCTGAGAGCCTGAGACAAATTGGACACTTGTCACCAAATTGAAGCATCTAAAGCCAAGGTCCAACATACGGCTCATATCAGGTCAAACTTGCAAACTGGATCTCCATTTTAAAGAATATAACTCATAATCAGATTAATAGAAATAATAATTGAAACGTTGGTTCCTATTTTGCCTTTATTGTACGTAGCCTGTACTACTAATTAAGCAATACTGAAGGCTTCTTCAGTTCTTCTCATAATAAAACCACTGAAAAACTGAACACAAGTTTATACACGCCGTACATGATCTCAACAGACGAAGGTCCAGCAATAATGATGCGATGACTGTTGATCATCTCTAAACTGAAAATTACTCGTTCTCTATCGATCTCAGTGGCAGATTTATGTACGTAGAGGCAAGACTATGGACACGTGCCAGGCTTGTTTTACAAATTTCATAAATTGAATCATTAATTTTCTTTGCAATTTAACATAAAAAAATCGGAGGTGACTAAAGGCAATCGGGAGAGGATGAAAAGAGTTAAGAATTGAGGTTTTGTGAGTTGTGACTGTGAACTTGTGAAGGAATACGCTTAGACCTGTCAAACGTTATTAACATTAACGGAAATCATCTCTTACGTTTAATGTTACGTTAATTTGACGGAATTAACTTTTGTAACATTTAACGTTTCATTTATTAAACGTAAACCTTTTTTCTTCTGCTTAATGTTACGTTTAACTTAACGAAATAAACATTAATAACGTTAAAATGTTGCTTCCGTTTTTTTTCTCCAAGTTATAAGTTCAAACAAGCCCTGAAAATAACTTATTTTACTTAATAGCCCCTAATGACAGCAATTACAACAAACAAGTTCTCATACAAGTTCAAAGAATTTTATAGAAAGGTCCCTGAGACCAAAAATTTATTACAAATTAGTCCTACAAGCTTTGAAGTCATGTCAGAACGGTACAGAGTCTTGTACCGACTTGGTACAAGATACAGAGGTGTCAAGCAGTCCATCACAAACCTCAGATGCACTCTCATCACAGGTTTCTGAATTTGCCATTACACAAAGAGGCAACAAGAACAAAATACCAGACAAATCTGCAAACTGAGAAGCAAATAAAAAGTTATAAATGCAAGTACAGGAAGCATGTACTTAAAAAAATGTTGAATCTGGAATAGTAGAATTAATACTATACTTATAAATGCAAGTACATAAAGTATATTGGCAAACAAAATTAATACCTAATGTATAGTTTGCTTGATGCTAGTACAAAATTAATTTCCTTCCTGCCTTTATAAAATACCAGAGGCAACAAGAACAAAATCTGCAAAGAGGCAACAAGAAAGTTAGAAATGCAAACTTAAAAGCATATACATAGAAATGTTGAATCTGCAATAGCAGCTATTGTAAGTATAGAAAGCATATTGTTTTTCAAACTAGCGCCCATAAATTTTGCAGAATCCGAATCTAACAGAAGCAAAAATGATATAAGAAATTCAAAAAGCATTTGGGGGAAACAAAAATCCACTTTTTCCTTTTCTTTGTTCATCCTATGATTCATATCAAAACTGAAAATAGTTGAACCAGTTGTACTGGTACCCTGGTGTTTAGTCTCATTAAAATGTATATGCACTTGATTCTCAATATTATTTGTCTGGTTCACATGAAATTATAAAATTGAGAGATATACATAACAGAATATGATTTTGATTTATAATTTTCCTATAACAATCACAGAAAGGGTCTCATCCTTAAATAGATGTACAAGATATTGCAAATCTAACTCAATCACTTTGCTTTAATTCTAATTATATCTGAGAACAAAAATATTATAAATCAAAGATGATTTGGATATCAGAAATCGTACCAGAACCAATAATTAAAACCGTAAAAATGAACAAAAGAAATCTGAACAAAAAAAATTCTAACTCGACACAAGAAACTTGAACAAAAAATCTTTTCAGAAATTTTCATAAAAATGTGTTTTTCAAATAAGAGTTTTCAATTGTACCACAAAGTGGCAAAGGAGAGGAGGAATCTAAGCCAGCCACTCCTCGATTTGCTATTGTGCCTTGCTTCCACCTCGCGTTGCTTCCACCTTGCATTGCTTCCTTGGGGAAAACACTCGTACGATCTGCCTTGCTATCATCACGCCAGTCGCCATTGTTAATTTGTCATGGGAAGTGTGTGAGAGACGGAGAGAGACAGTCACACAGAGAAAGAGAGAGATAGATGAGGAAGCGTGCGAGAGAGAGGGGCGAGGAGCGGCGCATTCTAGGTCATTACCTGACCTTATCCTCGTTGTCTCCGCAATTTACTCTGCAATTCAACATATTCTATATATGTGGAATATGTATATACGTTAATACGAAAATAAATGAAACGGAAATCGGGCCTTACGTTTACGTTTCAATTACTAACGTAAATTATTGCCCATTTTCATTTAACGTTTCGCCGGCCCAACGGAAACAAAGTTTCCATCCGTTTAATGTTCCGTAGTGCATAAACGTAACATTAATACGTTAATACGTGGTCATATTTGACAGGTCTAAATACGCTTAGGCACGGGTGCAAGTTAAGAAGCCTGTAGGTGAGAGAAGACAAGAAAGGCATAGTCAATTGAAAAATGTTGGAACTTGGAAGTGTCAGTGTGACAACTGACAAGGTAGGTAGCGTACTTAATTACGAAGGATATTTTGGTAATTGAAAAATATATTGTGGTGTTGTGTTAAATACTTACATTTAGGCTTCGCTCCAGAAGGAGAGAGTCGGAGCGAAGGAAAGGGACTCGGTACTCTCCGATTTTGGGAGTAACCGATTTCTCCCTCTATCTCTCCTCCCTTTCCGTCCATTCTCTCCTCTATCCGAACTCTCCTCCCTTCCCTTCGCTCCCACTCTCTCCTTCTGGAGCGAAGCCTTAGGGTCTGATCCAGAAGTGATCATCGGAGGAGGGTGAAGGAGAAAGTTACTGATCAAATTTTGTCCAAAATAAAAAATTTAAAATGAAACAACGAGAATGGAGAGGAACGGAGGTGAACCCCTCTATAAAAATGTGAAGAAAAAATGGAGGTGAACCCCTCTATAAAAATGTGAAGAAAAGAGTAAACAAGATTACTCCCAAATTTTGGGATGTATCTCTCTTTGCTCCCTTACACTCCCTTTCCTTACTCTTCCTCTTCCCTCTTGTTTTTGGAGCAGACCCTTAGGGGTTGTCCGATTTTGTGTTCTTCAATCGTGTGTCTTGTCCTGTCATATCGATACGAATTACTTTTTTAATCGTGTTGTGTTGAGTGATGACAAGAGGCAACATGCTATGCATTTTGACATGACACGACATACGATCGTGTCGTGTTGACACGTCGTGTTAGTCATGTCAGAAAGTTTTCTTTATTTTTTATAATAATTAATTAAAATTTATTAAAAATTAAAATAGAGAAAAAAATATTGTTGCAGTTTATTTGACTATTCTACAAATTTAGTATAGATATCAGTACAAAATTGTCGTAATATTTTGTTAAAATATTAATTGATATTTTATTATTTATTGGCTAACACATTTTAAAAGAGAAAGTATTTATGTGTTATTAACTATGATGCTATTTTTGATAATGTTAAAAATTAAATTTGTAGCGTCGTGTCATGTTAGTTCATGTTCGTGTTGTGTTGCATATTGAGTCACGTCTCATCAAATCATGTTAATTTTTTTTGAATTATCAACACGACACAATTATGACACTAGTGATCATATTATATTGTGTCGTACCAACATGCTTGTCGTGTCATTTTGAAAACTCCTAGTCCAAATCACTTCTCCCAAACAAAAAATAAGTTCTTCCCCTTTAACATTACATAACTCTACATAAATTCTTTTTCTTTCAACTTAATTGGTCGATTTTTATTCGCTTGGATGTGAACTAAGTCATGAGTTATAAGCTATATTAACAAAACACACCCAAAACCCTGTAAAATTAGATGTTGATGGTGCAAGCAGGGGTGTATATGAATATCGAAAATATGTATGGAAAATTATAAAAGGTTTTCTCTTTATATTTTTTGAACTAACGTTTCGTATTAATGTGTTTAGAATTTTATTAGGCTGTAATTTCCATACACTCATTTCGAAGTACCTTATTATATATTTTTGCTCCATTGATTGCTTGATTTTTGTTAACATTTTTTATTGGACATCAATTTTTGCTTAATAATATGCACTGTAAATTTATGTAATATTTCAAGCTAACTAATTGATATTAAAAAAACAATAATTATGCTAAATTTCGCATAATGCATGAAAGACAAATTACTGGCATTAATAACAGTATAACACTCTTCCCATTGCAATTTTGAAAATATATCAATGCATTTCTAAAATTGTTAGACCGTTTGATATTTGGAGCATGGAGGGCATTACGTCACTACCCAACTACCCAAGCATTTATTAAATTTGGAGTTTCTCCCTAAAGGAAAGTTATAGGTTCATGTCTACCCAACTATTTAAGACGCCACGTGGAAAGACTATACTGGATGCGAAATATTACAAAATTGGTGCCATATTATATGAATATAAATTTATACCAAAATGGTACCTGACTACAAACAAGACATGATATGGCAATATATAAATTTTTAATTAAATTCCTATTATTATATAATATATAATGTTTCATATTTATGTTTTCTATATTTTATATCTAATAAAAAATTTTAATAACTCTTCTAAGCAGTGCCGAAGATCCCCCTAATAATTAGAAAATCCACAATCATATGTTAATTTATTAAGATAAATTATATAGTTAAGTTTAATGGGCCTCCTCTAAACTCAAAATCAAAATATTATGCTCATTAATGCTTTGGTTAAGAAATATTAATGGTTGCTTGTATTATTTTAGGTAATTAATACTTAAATTTGTAATTTTCTTGATTCTCAATTTCATTTAGTCAGATTTTGATCCCCGTCATTCTTCAATCATGGCTTCCCCACTGCTTCTAAGTATCATGATTTGGTATATTTAATTTGTTTTTAACTTTCTATGTAGTAGATGAAAAGTCTACAGTATTAAAATTTTATTAGAAAGTGTGCAGAGAGCCCTGTTTCTAAGGCTGGACACAACTTTGCCATCCCGTAGAAAGAAACCATAAAGTTGACGAAGCGCCCAATTTAAAAAAAAATTATTAGAAAAATTAGCAAGTTACATCTAAAAGGAACGATTCCATAGTTTCATGATGTTCAAAAGCTTATCTAGCAGCAAAAAAGATGAAACCTGCTAATAGGTGTACCGGTTTAAGTTGATTGTCTTTGTTCCTCTCCCATTACTGCAAAAATACCGTTTCTGCCTTGCACTGTTTTAGAGAGAAGAAATTCGGTATACTCTTTTAGAGAGAGAGAGGGTCTTGAGGACATTTTTGTTATTTGTAAACTGTTAGCGTGAAATGCAAATTGGAGGCGTGCCAAAAGCAAGTCCCCAGGTCTAGAGCTAAATTATTACAATTTAAAATCATGAGATAGGTACGAGATATCAAAGCTAAAGAGGCCACGTGTAATGGCCGAACTTACTCTTTTTTTTTTTTTTTTTTTGAAAAAAGAACCCCAATTCCCCAAAAAGGGGTACCATATCATTAAACTAAAGAAAGGATTTGAGTCGCAACAGGTGACTCGGATACACAGAAAAAGAAAACAAGCTAAAACAAAGTAGTGCCAGAGAAACAACCTAAGCTCTGGACTACAACAACAATGGCCGAACTTACATTAAACGAGAAGAAAAAAAAAAACACTAAAATAACAAAAGAAAAATAAAAAAACAGCAAACATCTTCACTTCTTACTGCCCTTCTTGTCCTGCTTCTTCCCCTCAGCATTACTGCTGCCGCCGCTGGGTTTGTGGCACAGATTTTGGTCGTGCTCAGCCCAAGCCTGTATAACTTCTTGGGATGTGACGCCCTTCATGTCTTTAATCAGAACTTTCCTGCATTTTGGGCAGATTGGCTGCTCTTGTTCCACTTCCACGGTCTTCTTTCCCTTGTTGCTCTTGCTGCTTGAAGTTGAAGACATGATTATGAGTTTTATTTTTGCTTAGAAGGGAGAGAGGAACCAGATAAGTTCTTTTACCTAGAGAGTTGAAAGTTTTTTTACAGTGATGAAGAGTGACCGAATGGTCTCTTATAAAGGAAAAATGATGCTGACGCTAGCTATTCCATGTGGCCACATTAATAAATAATAACTATGATTTTAAAAAGTAAAAAATATCTAGCTCTAGACTAAGACGTTCAACAAACTTTCTATCAAGGAGAAAGCTCCAAAATTTAAGAGTAATGCTAGAATCAAACATATAGGACGTCAAACACGATCCAAACGTAGCACATTAAAATTTCAAACAGTCGATCCAAACCGCTCAATATGATCTCTATATTAAAATATCTTTGATAATCAAATTTTATATTTTTTCATATTTTTTAACTATTTTTTTCGAATTTTCAAAATTGAAGGGTTCAGAACTTTTTAGATTGAGCATATTGAAAAATTCCAAAAAAATAGTAAAAAATTTTGAAAAAATATAAAATTTGGTCTCCATGAAGATTTTATAACACATAACAATTTGTGCGGTTTAGATCGGCCATTTCAATTTTAAAAATTAAAATTTCATCGCGTTGGACAAGTGTACGTGTCCTATATGTTTGACAGTAGCAACCCCCAAAATTTAATTAATGTTTCTATTAATGTTTGGAAATAGCAAGGGTCCAAATCAAACGGTCTAACAATTGTGGAAATGCATTTATATAAAATATAATTAATTCATAGAATCATTATTTATTCTAGTTTTCTTTATGCTTATGTAATTTTATTAATTAATACAATCATCACTTATATAAATTATATAGTTCGCACACACATGAATTAGGACTTTTTTCACTACAAGAAAAGTGGTTTATAGCTAGATGTTTGCAGCTAGATTTTTTATTTACCAACATAGTTGGTGTTATTGCAAGATGTTCATGCAAGATAAATTTCTGATGTAGCTAGAATTTAAAAATAACAGTATTATTGCAAGATTTTTCTAACCTTGCAAGAAATGATACCATAATTATTGCTAGTTTTAATTTCCCACCAAATTTTTTTTCACAGTAGCGGCGGTTGTGGCACAAAATGGATTTGGTAAACAAATTTTCCTTCCTTTTTTTATAACAATGATCTTGCCAAAAAAAAAATTTGATTGTATAATATGATTTTCTAAAATTCTGTTTGTCTAGGTTCAGAGATACGTACTAATGTAAAAATTATGAAAATTTAGCTTTTATTATGAGATTTTATTACATTTGTTGGTGATAGCATATTATTTTTTTTTGTTATCGTAATTTTATCCTCCAATCATATGTATCATCTGATCTTCAAAATAATTGAGGCTTGGTGCATGCACTTAATTAAAATATTATTCATTAAGATTTTGTTTTATTGTTTTGGTGGAAATGACCATATCAAAGAAAAAAAAATGTATTTTATTTAAACTGTTGGCTTTTATACCACGTTCATTAACATATATATATGCCGCTCTAAATTTGTATAGTACTGTATTGAGAACAAAATTCTTAATAAAATTCCAGTAGGATTTTTCCTCAAAAAAAATTCCACATAATAAAATTAGAAATAAATTTTCTATTTAAACAAACCACGACAATATTTGAAAGATTCAGTAAATAATTTATTAATTTTAATTTTTTTATTTTTATTAGTAAGACATAATTTACAATATAATTTTTGTTTATATTATTTACATACATTGAATATTTTATGAACAAATTTAGTAGTAAGACAGGTTATTTTAGATATAAAGAGAAATTTCATAGAAAATGAGAACAAAAATGACAAAATATTTCTATGTTAATATTAACATAATAATAGAAAAATTGCTAATAGAATTTCCTTTCTAATGTATTAGTCAACGCACTTTGCTTTAGTATAAATTGCTCATGATAACTTAATTCTAGAAAACGTTGCATGAACTTTGCATGCAAAATGTATAAATCCTTACTGATAAGTTAATTAATGTTTATAGTTTTAGCACATTAGTTATTAAAGTTGATTACATTAGTAAAAACAATTACATATAAATAGATTTATATATATATATATATATATATATATATATATATATATAAATTTGTATCCATAGGAAAATTTTCAATTAATTAATATGCTTATGAATTGCAACATACTAACAACTTAATTAGTATTTTAAATAATGTGTGTGGTGTTAATATATTGTAATTGATTATTCGTATTTTTTTTTATATTTGAGAAAATAAGATGCTATATGGAGAAATACAAAAATATGATAAGTTGTTGAAATTTATTATAACTTCATATATTAAAATAAAAATTAATGATTGAATAAAAAAGATTATTAATAAAAAATTTAAATGTTAAAAAAAATTCAATATAATTTAATTCTTTTGCACTAAAAATTTAAATGTATAATAAAAATTTAGTTCTTTCGTACTGCAAATAATTATATTCATAATATTCAAAAAATATTTTAAATGTAAAAATTGTAATATTTTTATTTTCTATGAGATCACAATATGTATATTAAATTTGTTATAAATTTGATTCGCTGTTCAAAACATTTGACGGTACCATGTCATTTCCCATAATTCTTGAATGATTATTCTTCAATATAAATAATACTGTTTGTTACAATAATTTCCTAGCTCATAATCTGTAATTCCATGAAAGTAAGTTTATTAATAATAATGGTGAATGGTGATACTTGATAATTTGGAGAAAAAAATTAGCAGCATTACAAATACTAAGAACGCAATATATAATTTCCTTTATTTATTATATTTTCTCCATCAGCCGCCGCCCATGCCCTAATTTCTTCGGTCCCCAAATCGCCAGCGCCACTTGTTGACCAGGTACGTTAGTTGATCGTCGTCGCCACGCCGCCTCGCACCGCTCCACACGCCACTATCGCACCTGATCCAAATCCAAGATCATCTCAAGCCTGATCTCGTTGCCACACCACACGCGACCTCCTACTCCAACTCTGTCGACTCGCACCAGGCCTTGCTCCATAACCGATCACCTTCTCTCCCGATCTGAGATCCGACTTGTTTCGCCAGATTCAAACCGTCAAACCTCCTTCGAAGGTTCCTCAGTCTCCGACATAACTTAAGGTTCTATATTGGGAAGGGTAAGGTCTATCATTCTTGAATCGAAATTTTAATTCCATAAATTGAGGTTCTATCTAGTAGAATTCTGGTCAATTTGGTCTTGCTTAAGACATTACTGTTTGAGTTGTGTTACTGCATAATTATGGTTAGTTTGACCTCATTTGAGTTAATTTGAGACTAATTTTCACAATTATATGTTTATGTTATGATTCTTGTGACTGAGGTGCATTTAGGCAGCTTTTCATGACCTTAATTTTAGATTAGGATAATGTAATTCTTAACAATGTTGCTTCTTTTATATGTTGGTTTAGTTTTTGTCAATTTGTGTTGATCATAGCAACTCTAATCTAAACTAAATTAACTCAATGTAGAGTCATGCGGGTCTTCTTGATATGTGTTTGGTTTGGATTTACTGGTGTGCCAGCAATTGTTGAACTTACCTTTAGAGACTTGCAACTAGAGGAGCCTTGCTATCCAGAGTTGATGGCTCATGCATGGTACTATAATTTTAAACATATGCATATTTAAAATATTTGTTAATATCTTTTTTATAAGTATGTTTCTTTTATTTTTATGTAGGCGATGTTTTGCACAAAGTTAACAGAGGAGCTTACAGTTGCACAAAGTAAAAGATTTATATAGAGAGGTTTGCATGTAAGTTAAGTACTACCTATTTGGCAAATGGAAAGAAGTGTATTGCTTCAGTGTTTCTTTCGAGTTTAGTTTTAGACCAAAACTATATATAAATTTATTTTTTATATATATATTTCTTACAGGTCTAATTAGTAATTTTATTTTTTTTGTGCAATAGGGTGGAATCATGTTGACTGAAGACTTTAAGAGATGTTAACCACAACATCAAGGTACTAGTTTTGAATTTATCAATACTGATTGTTCTAGTTAAAATATTGCAAATTCTAACAATCTTTACAACTGAAAATAACATTTGCCATTAGCTAGAATAACACAAATGCAATTGATTGTTTGATTGAAATCGAAGGTCCATCAGCTATTGTTTGGTTTGAATGTTTGATACGTTTCAATTTTAATCCACTTGTATTTATGTTAATTTATTTTTGCAGGCTACTTCAGCTAGTGTGAAAGTCCATCAGCTACCTTTGGGTAGACTTGTTACATCAGTTGAAGACTTGATTTATAAGATATGTGAAAGTATTTCAAGGTGCTCCCATCTAATAATATTTCAAATGTTGCACTTCATTAATGTCCATGTTCTCAAGGGTTAAAAGTTGATTATGACTATACATACAGGTTTTGAGTCAGTTGCATACACCTTGGGTGATAATGATGAAAAATTGGGCTGATGTTTTAAACTGAGTTTGTCTCAGGTATCCCTTGTAGTCTTTCTCAATTGCTATTTGTATTATCCTTTTTTTCTATACTATTTACATGTGTATTGAATGATACTTTATTCTTATTAATGTATAGTTATAGTTTGTATTGTTTGATTTGTTCTGAATCATCATCTGTGAAATCACTTGACAAGTAAAATACTATGATTATTGATTTGTCAAATAAAAAGATTCGACATGATCTATTAATTACAAGGCTTGGGCTGAAATTGGTGTCGCGGCTTTTTCGTCATTCTCTCGAAGAATGGAATTTGGTCTTCCTCGAGAAATGGAAACATAGCCTTGGATTCACCCCCCTTAAGGTTCGATCTCTGTTCGAGTATCTCTTTACGACAAGAGAACCAAAACACGAGTCGCTTTTTAAAGATGTTTGTTGATTTCGTGGGTCCTTTCTTTCCAGTAGGCGCAAGCCCCTACTGTTAATTATCCCGTGATCGCTCACGAGAACCTCTGATTAAGGGATATGTAGAATTTTATGTAAAGGCTAGGGAAATCGTTGGTTTTGTGTTTATTTTGGGTTTATTTCTTTTGGTTTGAACCGGACTCGATTGGTGTACCAGACTTAGTTGACAGGACACAATTGAGGACATTTTGATCTACTGAAGAGTTTTCATTCTTGAAATGGAGAGGTTTCGGTTTTGTCTTTGGGTTTCATGTTTCGACTTTTAACTTCTTAAGTTTCTCTTTGGGTTTTACAATTTCCACGATTTTCTTTTTAATTTTAGACTTTTGGAATATCTTTTTATATTTTTAGTTATGTTTTTTTGTTTGAAAATACTTGATATCAAATATATTTCTTTTAAAATCTCAATATCTATTTTTTTGAAAACTTGCCAAGAGAGTTTAATTGATTTTCAAAATTATTTTGGAATTTATTTAATATCCTTTTAGAATTTTATAAAATTTATTTAATATTGAAAATACTTCAAAAGTAGAAATACTCAATAATTGGACAGATTTTGATATCAAAATATCAGTGAACTTGGTTTATTTGGATTTTTAGAAATTTTTGGATATTTTATTTGAATTTTTATGAGTTTCCTACTATTTTTAATGAATTTTTGAAGTTTCTGCTTATTTGTAATTTTCTTATTGGGCCATGTGTGCGCAGGGGCTGAGTTGGCACTATGGTGGCTCTGACTGTGCTTGGCGTCGCTTGCTGACGTGGCGCCCGTTATTTTTTATTTATTTCAAATCAATTTGTTTCCGTGTGACGAGTCACTGTCGTGTCAGTGACCCGGCACAAGTGAGATGGCCACAGAGGATTGTTTGTGGCATCGGACTTCATCTCCTTCAAATCCGATACGAGGGAATTTTGCAGTTTGGTCCCTACGCCTTCTCCGGCCAAATTACGACGATTCCGACGGCCATTTTGGTTGAGACTTGGTTCGTTGAGATCGTGAGTTTGAAGAGAACACTTTGATGTCATCGATTAGGGTTATAGAGCCTTGTATTGTCTTGCGAGACCTGAGGAGTCTCGGGCCTCCATTAATGGATTCGAAGCTTTCTACCTTCTTTTCTTTGCCAGATATAGGTTCGTATCACCTATGGAAATGAGAGTACGATATACGTGTAGTCAATTTGTCATCAAGAATCTTGGAGGGAGACGATTTCGACTGAGACGATTCGTCCTCAGCTTGAACTGAACCGAACCTTCGCTGTGGGGCCCACTTGGTCACTTCGTTATGCCAGTCGTCGGTTGAACAGCTTCAGAACACTAAATTTAGTTTGTTTAAGCACCTAACTCGATTGATGTATCACAGTTTAGCGCAGGAGGCATTGAGGCAGAAGATGCTCACTTTATTCCATTTCAGTTGCTTGTAACTCATTTTATAGCAAGATGGTTTGATTTGATGCTCAATTTAGATCTGTTTAGTCTTGTTTCATGTGTTCAAATTTACAGTAAATGTAAGAACAAGCAATTTGACATTTGTTACAATTTGCAACTTTCACATTTAGCAATTTAATTACTGTTTTGAGATAGTTTTGTTTGAGTTGCATAAAATGCAGTAATATGAGTTGCAAGTAACAAAGAAATACGAATTTGAGGCTTTGTTCATATTTTTATGCAGATGAGACCTTATATTTTATCTATTTTTGTTGCTGGCCAGATTTTATATTTATGTATATATTTTTATTTGATAATAGCATAAAGCAAAATCTATAATATTTCATACATTTTGGTCCTATATTCTAAGCAAATTAAGATCATTTGGCTGGTTTGAAGTTGGCATACCATCCTATTCATCCTTTTCATTATTTTTGGATTTTACAAACTCTTTGGACATGGCTAGGCCAGTGCTATGCTCTGGACCTATACCAAGCCAAGTTAAGACCACCATGAGAGACTTAGCTATGCTCAAGACCTCTACATGGCAGCCATGGTGTGCTTCTTTATTGAACAATAGAACATCCCATGAAGCTAGGAGCTATGCTCCAGACCCTCATGAGACATCCTAGAACCATCCTAGGACCATGACTGATGCTATGCTTCAGACCATGGCTCCTAGGAGCATTGATGCACATACTCAAGCACACCATTGTTTGGTGGCTGAGTTGGAGAAAGAGAGCACTCAAAACAGCAAAATATCAATTTAAACAAGCTTTCTTGATGTGGTGAAGAACGATTACAAGCTATATCTCACCTTTCCCTTTCTTTCTCTCAGTGCAGTGAGTGTTTACAAGGTGTTTGACCTAATGCCTCTCTCAACACTACCTTAATTAGTTTAAACTAACAGCAACTGACCCTAGCCTATGTTGCGGCTGCCTCTCCTCTTTTTCCTCTCTCCTTTTTCGCCTCGAATTGGGGTGCTTATATAGTTGAAGATTAGGGTTTCTTTCCTTGGTCGTGCCATCCCTTCACCATCTGATCTTGATCCAATGGCTGTCCCTCAGTTGCGCTAGGGTTAGGTTTAGGGAAAACCAGGGGCGGGTATCTGGCTTTGGACTGGTGGCGTTGGAGCAGCCACGTCGTCGCGCTTCTGGTCTCTTCTTCTCTTTTACCCGGCGTCTGGCGGTAAATGTCGGATTTCATCTTTTCCGTTTCTTCTTTTTACCCAGGGAAGAGACGACCCTTACAAGCGTGGCCCACCTGTAAGGTTTAATGAGGGACATAGAGATGGGTACACTCGGTTTATAGTACACCAATTGAGTGTTTCTGAATTTCAAAGCTTTCGGCGTATGAACCATGTACATCCATTGTTTAAACGAGATAGTAATTTTTCTGAAGGGGGGCAGCGACATTCCTTGCTCCCTCTGGATCCGATGCAATCGTATGCACGTGCCAAGGGCTTTGCATTTTTCTGGGATTTCCATTTGATTTTCCTAATTTCCTTTTTATTTCTATAAGGCCAAACCAAAATAAATTAATTTGGGGTCTTCCCTTGAGTATTTTTCCATGAAATTTTATGGGTAGGCTTAGAAAAATATAAGGAATTTAATGGTTCTTTGTAAAGTTTGGGATTTGGGGTCTTCCTCATAGATTTATTTTGGTAATTTTATGGATTTTTTTGGGTTTCTTTGTAAAGTTTGGGATTTGTGTGGGTATTTTTGGAATTTTAAAATTATGATAAATCATCATAATTCTCAAGGAATTTTTGAGTATTTTTTGGTGATTTTTGGAGTTTGTTTGGTATTTTTGGTAATTTGATTTTGAGTTGTGGCAAATTGGAAATTTGATCTTCGCTGTTTGGCCTTAGGTTTTCGGATTTTGAACTTGGTTTTCGGGGTTTAATTTTTAGGGTCAACAAATTGGTACTTAGGTTATAAGTAGATTTATTTTATACATAATGATCTTTGCAGACCTAATTAGTATAACTTTTTTATTTATTTATTTTTCAGCTTTAAAAGCTCATGGCTGAGAAGAAAGTTTCTTCAAACTCATTCCAAAATGCTAACAACTTCAGAGGAGTGTCATCTGTTGATCTCATGCAATGGACGGGGTTTTAATTGATTCAATATTGTATTTTAGCATGATGTTAATTTTGGAGATCTTAGATTGTAATTTTTTCCCTTTTGATAATGATTGTTTTGTGTTGTAATGTAAAAAAGTTGAATGATATTAATAATAAAATTAGTTTTATTATTACTATTTTGTATGATTGTTGTCCAAATATTATTATTTATTATTTTAAATAATAATATTAATTAATATTAATTGTCACGATCATTATTTTTATATTATTCATTATTTCATTCATTTAATTTTATGCTGACGTGACAAATAAAATTTAGCTTGATTAGAAATTCCTTGCTAATTGACCCATTTGGTGTTGCAGCAATTATGGACTATTAAAATAGTAAATTATTTATATTTAATACACATTAAACAAAAGCAAAATAGCAAGAGTATATAGTCATGCTTTGTCAAAGTAAGAACGTGTAGCAAGAATTGTTATCTGCAAGACTCTATTTCATCTTTACCAACATCGAAAATAAGTCTTCCAATAGCACTTTGCAAGACCCAGTTGTGCAAGACTAGAAAGGATCTAGCAGATAAATTTAGCTAGATTTTTTAGACCTTCTTGGAAGAAAATTGTGTCTTGGTAAAACCCATCCTTGATGTAGCCTAAAGGGCTGAAATTATTTTTAAATTTTTCATTAGGACTTAACACCATCTAATATTATCTAAAAGGACCTAAGATGACCTTGCGCTTCGAAATACAAGAAAAAAAACCGTCATTTTCATTTACTTGTACCGTTCGTAATTAAAATAATTAGAGCACATCCGCGATCCCTTTTCCCATGTCTCTGCGTTCACGGTTCAAGCCAGTTTGCACTCAAAATTAAATTATTTTGTCAGAAAAAAAAGGGTCCAAGCAGGTGTACTTGCAATAGCATGGTGTTGGAAATATTATTGTTCGGAAAAAAAAAAACTGTTGGCAGTTTAACATGTTATATGAATAAAATAATATAGACTTTCATATTGCCAGTTTAACATGTTATATGAATAAAATAATATAGACTTTCATATCACCATATTTAATAAAATAATGTTAGTACTTAAGGAAACTTTACCATGGTAAAAAGAAAAGCTGCCACAGTGAGGAAATGTGTCAATATTTTAATCTCCAACCATAATAGTCTAAAAATTGGCATGTTATTTACAGATATATATATGTTGTCGTATATTTTCTAAGAGTGTCCATTTTATTTCTCCTAAAATTTTTTTATATTAGTCATTAATGAAGAAAATTTTTAATAATTAAACAAAATTATTTTACTCAAAATTCAAAAGTTGATCAAAAAGTTCTTATTCAAACAATAATTTATGTAAATTTGCACTCTTAATGATAGCATAATAATTTTACATGCAAATTAATCACATGCTCGTTCTGAAAATTTGCATGAGAGTGTACCAGATGATGCACTGCAGCCTGCAGGACGACAATTTGTACCATGAGACTGCCGGAGAAGTCGCCGTACATGCCCTTGACGAGAGTGTTGGGCAGAGTGGAGACGGAGAAGAGGGTGATGGTCCACTCGAGGGAGCCGCGGCGGCTGAGGTTGCTCCAGGCGGTGAGAATGGCGAGCACCATGAGCTTCTGGAGGGTGCCGGCGGCAATGAACTTGAGGTTCATGGTGTAGGGGTTGTTGGAAGAGATGAAGCGGAAGGAGAGAAGGGGCACGGCGAAGAGGGCGACAAAGCGGTTGATGCCGGAGCACTGGTCGGGGGAGAAAATCTTCAGGTACTGCTTGAAGATCTTGAAGATCAACTTCAGGTACTGCTTAATTCTGATTTGCGAATCAAGTGGGCAGAAGGTGTGATTCAGGTGATACGGAGTAACGGAGAAAAGCAGAGCTGAGACAGCGTGCTTCATTGTATAAAGAGAGACTGAGAGAGGAAGATCGGAGGAATGGCGACATGGATGAGAAGAAATGTCTCGGCTGGAGCGAGCGCCGCTGAAGACAGTGTGAATGTTTTTTAGGGTTGGGGATTCCGGCAGCTGCTTCGGGCAGCAGCGAATTTTCTCCGTACAACATTAATGGACAATATTATCCTCTTACTAACCAAATGCAATTTAACCTTATGTTTGAATTTGCAATTAATCTATTGGTCGTACATAAGTCCACATTATTTAGATTAAACTATGTATCATATACATCACGCCACTAGAAAATATATTTGATGAATTTGCACACACTGAATTTTTTTTCCTTTTAATTTCTTTTTTTTTAGATAGCTATTTTTCCTTTTAATTTCACTAGCAATTTTGGATAAATTAATTTGTTGTATTCTTTTATATAATTTTAATTAGAATTTTGCACTTCTTTCTGCCATATTTTCTCTCTCATAGAAAATGTCTCAATCTTGCATGAGTTCTCCACCCTTTCAGTATAAGCGCGGGGGGTTGCCTCAGCAGGGAGGGCCGTATTGTCTTCTCTTAGGACACTCTATGCAGTTCGGTATATTTCTGCTTTCTAATTGATTGCATTTAATTAAAATATTATAAAATATAGTATTGGAATAAATATACTTAGTAAAAGGGGACAATTCTGTCCACAAATGTTGTACCAAGAAAATTAGCTGCTGCCCGAAGCAGTTGCCGGGGATTCCCAGCGTTTCTCTGTTTTTATATTCTGGAAATTTGCAGCACAAACCCTATCTTTTATTTTATTTTCTCTTCTTTCTTTTATAGTGTGAAGTTAGCTGTTGGACTTAATTTTATTTCCTGTACTTGGTAAACAATATACAGTTTGCTTTAATATAATTTGGCCCACCGGCATGTTCTTCCAAATATATTATATATATATACACACACATTTTAATATTTCTCAAATTCACCTTCAAACGGAACAGTAAGTAAAAAAGGGACCGAAAGATTTTATAATCAAATTTATAAACAGTGTCTGGGCAGAAAATGAGGGATTTTAAAATTGTCGAGAAATAAAAAAAAATGACAAATGAAGCAGAGTATGAATTAGTTGGAAACAATGGATTTTATTATTATTTTTTAAATCAGTAGGATCATTCTATCTATTTCACTAATGAAAGAACTAGACAAACATAATTCAACTGATACAGCACATTATCGGAGACAATGGATTTAAATAATCTTTCCATTCTATCAAACATTTCAAATAACTAACAGTACATTATATTTGAATGGTGTCTTGGGAACCAAACAAAAGAGATCAATGCTCTATTTCAACATTTAATTTTGTTTAAGTTGGTCCAACCAAATGGTCCATATCTGATAGGAGGAACGATTTAAATTATAATGTGAATTCTTGATTTTTGTTTTTATTAGTGAGATATCGAGGGTTAAAGATCCTCAAATCTTAAATTTGCTTTGTGCAAGATCGAGCGATAAAACGAGCAACGATGTGAATTAGTTACTTTAACAAATAAGAAAATCGGCACTAATGGCTGCATTTCATTTAAGTTCTCCCCCCCCCCCCCCAATTGTAAATGTGTTGAACTATTTGTTTCATTGTCTTTTTAGTGAAAGTACCAAGAGCAATATGGATTTTGCAACATACAATTTCGGTTATTCCGATTAAAAAATTTATAAACTGTCCGGACTTAACTAGTTTCAAAATCATCGGTCCGAATTAAAAGTAGTCACAACCTACTACTAGATGTGGCTCTTGAAAAGGTATGTGCGTCTTGCTACTTAGCTAGCAGCGCTTTACAGCGCAATAAAATCAAAGTAGAGAGTTGCTTATCGAGCTTTTAACACGGCTTAGTTAATTCTGTATAGGCCTGTTGGACTTGGACACGGCAACGGAACGGAATGGAATGGGCCTATTATGTTTACCGTTTCATTCCATCAACGGTATGATCATTCCAATCAGTTTTTCATTTCATTTTAAAAAACAAAATATTATTTCATTCCGTTAGTCGTTTCGTTTGGACGGAACGAAACATAACAACGTTCTTTCACACTGTTTTCCAGCACTATTTGTCAAAACGTAAGCAAAAAAAACTCATTTCTTTACCATTCTGTTTCAGAAGCTATATGTCTTCTCATTCCGTTTATTGTTTCATTTTTTGAAACGAAATGATTTTTGGTATAGTTATTATTATTATTTCTTTTTGAAAGTTCAAGCTAGCATTTGTTGGGGCAAAAGATCTTTGGTGCGAAGCTATGTTACCCCAGTTACTCCAAATATGGAGGAGTACTGGTACCTGGTACGAACCGGGTACGAGTACGACCCCGGTACGAACCGAAAATGCCACGTGGCGTACCGTCGCGTACCAGATTAGTTTACAGCGCCCCAACATTATTCCTTTCTTATATACTATTTTTGTATTAGATCATTTTTCTTTGTGGGACTAAGTTGCATTTCAAAACCGAAAAACTACAATCATGTATTGGGCCTTGGGCTGAATATCACATGCATTAATTGCAATAAATGGGTCGAATCTCACAATATTGCATTAATTGTTAATCACCAAACCAATAAAAAAAATAAATATGAACTTGGACCACATTATAAAAGCATATTTCATATACAAAAATTGTCAAATTCTCATAAGTCATCATAATTAAAAATAAATAAATATATATATTATATATATATATATATATCGCTATACCCTATACCGGAGATTTTTGAAAATTTTCGTACCGCCGTACCCGAATCGTACCGGGTACGGTACTAGTACCCGAACCCATGCTTGCAACCTAGGTGCGAAGGGGCAAGCTAATACCATCAGGTGCTTAAGCGGAAAGAGTGGTCAGCTCTCCACGCTGACTTAGGCCCTGATCAAAATGATTTTTTCATACACACTCTTATTACTAATTAATTAATAATTATAGTTTATATTCAATTATTCATCGATCCTTCTGTTTGGTACATTGGATGAATGTATGTGTTTTGATTCTGATCTGATAGTGCAATAAATAATGCTATTTTGTCAGAGTGAAGAGTCTAAGACTATTAGTGTGGCTTAACACCTTCAGAGTTATAAGTAAATAAATATTAACAACATAGCAATATAAATTAAAAGATTTAATTTATAGGGGTAAAATTGGAATACCTGTGAAGAATAAATCACAATTACATTTAATGAGTAGATAGCAATGTAACAACAAGGTTGAACGGGCTTGATTAAAATTATTCTAAAAATTAACCTCTATTTTAACGTACTTCAGAAATTTTATACTGAGCAGTTTTAAACCTTTTCTTAAATTATATGAAGTTGAAGAAGAAATAGGCTAGGTTAGTGAATTCGGCTCGCATTGTTGTCTTATTTTGAGATATACATTTTGTTAACATTTTTATTTTCTTCAAATTTACAGATCTCTTTTTAGTACAATTTTTATTTAAACTTTTCAATAGTAAAATGTTTTAATATAACGGTATTTGGTCTTTAGAATTTGCTTATTAGATCTCCTAAAGATCAGTTCGGTTGCAAGAATTCGAGAGAACAAAATTTTCGCAACATTTAAGATTTATATTTGAATAACACCTATAAATAATTAAATACAATGTCTTCTGAAAAAGAGATCGAGAGAATATATATATATATAAGAAAATAAAGGAGAAGAAAATAAACTGAAAGAAACAATATGGCCGATCCAATTTTACCAGAACAAGTCGCTCGTGATTTTCTAAATCAACATTGAACGATGCACTTTTCTTGTAAAAAGAACCCATAGATAAACGACCGTTCCTATTAATAAGAATATCAACTCACATTTCAAATGACGGTTCAAACATTGCTTACAGGAATGGAAGATCTTAAAGACATTTATTTTTGAATAAATAATAAAGTCAACAACGCTAAATAACAACTAAGTGCAAACACCATTGCTAGCATGGCACATCCATTAAACATTTTCTGATCAGGTTTGGTTCAAGCCAAACACTATCGAATGGGTTCTTCGTATCACAAAAATGAATATCATATGATTTGCTTTCCATGCAGTAAGTTGCGCAAATCTTGATTGGACCAGAACAAAATGCAGTAAAGAGTATCTTGTTAGACCAGCTTTTGTGTGGGGACGGCTTCGCAAAAGAAGCTCTAGTGTCAAGAAAAAGTGTCCAGCCAGCTAGATCTTTTACTGGTATCCATTCCATCTTTTCTGTATCCAACTTGATAATGCGTATATCATTATCAAAATAGTTGCATTTGAAAACTGATATCAGATTTCCATCTAATTCTAGCAGATAACAATCTTCTTTGCCCGTAAGAGGAACGTCATCCTCCAAGTATAACGGTCTTAATTTATCGAGTATCCTCCATGTCTCTTCAACTGGATTAAAAACTCCGAGCTCACCGGTCTCTGCCAAGCAATAGAACTCTCCCTGGGAAAAAACAGGATTCGTTTTGGCGGCGGTTCGCATAGGAGATTCATCATCATATATGAAGGTCCAATCCTCTTCCCCAGAGTGCCACTTGTAGATATAAATATTACCATTTAATATGTCGGCACAAAATGCCATCACAACACAATCTGGAGAAGTCGGAATTGATGTAAATGTGATACCACAGAAATCTTCATCAAAATCTTCTAGAGGGGGTAGTTTGACTACATCTTCATTCAATGGGTTGCTCATGAACATTGCATTAGCCGCATCGAGCACGATAACCCAACCATCTTTGGAAGAAAGCATCCGAATAGGGAAAACAGACGAAGGCAACCCAACACTTGTGGTATATTCTTTCCCATTCAAAGGGTCAAGGAGCTTGCATGTGCCATCCGTCTTTTCCTGATACATAAGCCATGGCCATGTTTTTGCCTTCTGAATTGAATCTGAAGACAAATTCCATGACTTACATACCGTAAAAACGCGTAGAGCGTCTACCAATGACAAATGTGGTAAAAGTAACTCCACCAAATCCATAGGAAGATCACTCCATGGCCTAGAGACACTACTCGTTATTTCGTTCTCCATAATTACCTTGTCTGCATTTACCTGTGAAAATGATTGATTGAGCATTAGTTTTATTCAAATATTTAAATAAATTTAAAATCCATCCATATGAACAACGGTTTGATTGAATTTATATTTGTGATATAAATTAAGGTGAACAAATCATATAGCATTAATTTCCTATCCTAATCAATCAATAATAATAATTCGGGCAAACAAAGTCCAACAAACCTCATTTAAAACGTTTGTTGGTTGTGCAGAAGAACCCATAATTGTCCTTTTCAGCCTTCTGAAAATAACAAGATTAGAACAATAAAATTGATCAATAATTTCACAGTGAATATTAATCTTGCATAATAAAAGCAATGATCATAGTAATAATCATGCTGGTTAATTGCTATTTTGTTTTTCTTAAACTCGATAGAATTTTTCACCTTGTAGGCACAAACCAGCAAAATCTACCCTCATTTGCAGTTTCAACTGTTGGTGTTAAACTGAAGGCCATGGTTTGATCATCCAAACAGAACTTATAGATTCTTCCTTCATTTCCACCACCAAGTGACAAATAATAGATGCAATTGCTCTCAACTCCGACATCAATTGCACAAACTGATACATAACTCATACCTGATAGGAAAAAAGCAAGTTCACCAATGTTTTCTACCCTAAACCATTCATGAGAGGAAATATCTAGACAGTAGATGTCAATGTTATTGATTGGTCCTTGACAATAGCGGTGCAGTCTCACTAAATATATACGTCCACATGATTCCACCAAATACTTATCAACCATGTTCTTTATGGGAAATCGAGGAAGGTTTGGTGCTGATATGGTCCTTGCATCTAGCTGACCAGCAAGCAAGGACAGGACATCAAATACAATGACACAATTACCAACACCACATGTATACATTTTCCCATCCAAAATGGCACTAGTTAACCCATTAATTTCTTGATCAAGTGGTATCTTATTCCACCTTGCATCATGAGGTTGACAGCACATGAAAAAACGTTCCTGTACTGTATAAGTCCCCATATCTAATTTCACTCCGTGGAGTATGATGACACAATTGGGATGATTGGGAGATGATGAGAGACTAAAATTTGTGAACACGATTGTCTCTCTTGGTAAAGAAGGCTCTTCTGTTAAGGAAGGAAGACGAACTCTCGATAGAGAGTTCAGGTCGAGAAAAATAAATTCTTTGCTTTGTTCATCATACAAAAATAGCCATTCATCGATGCAGCCTAAAGATAATTTTCCTTTCATCTCAGCTATGCTCTTTTCTTCGACGGTCTTTTTCATAGGATCTATAAAAGTTGTTGTATGCTTGTTTGCTCCGTGGCACTTAATTATCCATGGTTCATAGAAAAAGTTTGAGGGGAACATGTCTTCCTTGATAGAAAAAGTTGGAGGGTTAGTCTTTCTTTCTTTTAGTGCCTGTACCAAAATAAAAAGGAAAAATAATGTTAAAGCTAGTAATGTTTTTGTCATTAAACAACCTAGAAATTTTTTTTTTAATTGAAGACGTTCTCTGAGTAAGCAACTAAGCACACAAAAGATAAATTAAAGACGTGAAATTTGTTTGCAAGACTCTCATTCTCATTAATATTCTATAATCCGAAGGATAAATTAAAAAAATATATGAGGACAATTGATCTGATATTTTTCACAAGTAATATGACGTAGGAAATTAAAGAAGATCGATGGAAATAGAGGACACTAAGGGCCAATCAAATCCGGAAGAAGCAATCCGCGGAACTTTATCTGGTACGTTATGGAAATTATAATTCAGATCTATATTATATTTTACGAATATTCATTCTATATATTTAATCACCAATCTATCATTTATGATCATCTACCATAGGCAACTCTAGAGAATCTGACCCCACAACCAAAACTCGTACTATCCTAAAAGTTTCGCTCCGTAGATAGACGAGCCTTAGTGTTAGTAGGGCAGTCAACAGTCTACAGTAAATTGAAATACCGTTTCATTTTTTGAAACGAATAACGGCAGCGAAATCTATTTTTGTTTCCTTAATGAAGCGGCAAACGACAGTGAAATTTGTTCCGGCAAATGACACACATCATTATGTTGCCACTTACCACGTTTCAAAGGCCTACCTGTTAGCAGCGATATAGACCGTGATGAAGATCCATTCACACTTTACGTACTTTATACAATCAAATCTCAGATAAATAATTTTATCGTGCACTTGGACTGATTTTCAATTGGTATGCATCTACCAGTCTACCTAGCTGATGTGTAGTTAAAGATCTAGTATACAAAATTGTACACGTGCTACTCAGACATTGCCGCAATTTTATTTTCAAGTGTTCCTTCATTTAGGTAAAAACGTACGGAAAAAAGGGCTGAAATATTTATTGAAGATGTAATGAATGGGACTGTGGGGGTACCGGGTGCATATAGTGGTTGGTACCCAATTAATGTACTGATACACGTAGGGGCTGTTTGGATTATGGTAGGAATTTGGGGAATTTCATCTTCCTACCATAAATTTATTATAAACAATCTAAACTCTTCACAAAGTTACACACTTCCCAATAAATTTATTCCTAGGAATTTCAACTTCTCCAAATTCCCCAAATTCCTAAGCGATCCAAACGGCCCCGTACAGGTTAATTGCCGATGGAAAGATTTGGATTGATTCATTTATTATTATAGTTAATCAACTCATCAACGTAGGATTAAAAAACCGATTATTTCAGAAAGAATATTTATTAGCTTTATTTATTTAATTTTTTTTTCCAGCTCTTCAATTTTTTTATAAATATATTTCATGAGGATAATCAAGCTTAGTATTAGATATTTTTCCTTAGGTGAATGAGACAATTTGTTGGCATGTTGATTAGTTGTGGTTTAGCATTGCATTTTTAGTTGATATTGTTTTATATAATTATGGTTTCATTTATTTATGTTTTTTTTTAAATTTGATATTGCTAAATTCAATTCTTCTGATTTCTTGCGTAGTTATTTATTTTTATTTTTATCTACTGTAAAAAGTTTCAAGCATATGAAGTTCCTAGGCTCTAAAATGATTGTTCATGATAAGATTCTTAAAATGCTCACTGCTCTCTGGTCGGTTTAAGCACGCCAGGTCAACTGCTATAATGTAGATCAAGGATAGTTTCTCGTGATTAAACACTCAAATCGTAGTAACGAATTTAATTATTTGATAATTTCGTCTATTGAAGTAAGAAGCCTCCGAATGTTTTGCTATTCATCGTGCAAATGTTCAATATATATATTTTGTTGGCAATCTATTAGTTCGTTAATTATTATATAGTAACTGTATTCAATAAAATGTATTCCAAGTTTATAAATAATGCTATACAAACAAAAACAGGAAATGAAAACCACAATAATTAAAATACCTGTATTGCTTAGAATCTGCAGCTCCTTGGATCTATGAATGATGCGTCACAAGTACAACCAATTAAGAACCTAAAAATAAAATAAAAAATTGAATATAAAGAAATGAATTATGAATAATTAAGTTTAGACTGAGAGATGTCTAAATCGTTACAATAAAGAGAAAAACCAAAATAAGACCAATTATAGATATTAAGCATCAAACAACGGCCTCCAAAACAAAGCTACACCACTCGGTACACTAACCAGAGTCAACCAATACCAGATTCTATATCCCAAGCAACAAAATGATTTAAATTTGAAAGGGAACTATCACAGGAAGATAAAATAGAACTATAACATGAGCTAGCGTCAACAGAATAACACAATATATAGATTTCCACTTATCAATATAACACGTTTATCATATGAGCATGTCAAATGTCAAATTAGTAAAACAAACATACGGTGAAAAGCTGATGTTATCTTGTTGTTTCACTTGTAGAAGGCTGTAAAATGGGGCATACAATTTCCAGCGACTTTACCAGATAGCCTGTGCAGCCTAAAAGGAGAAAATTATGGTTATACAAATACTGAGGCATCTATTATATATCATAACATCAATTAAAAAAAAACAAATTTATCATTCATAACAACAGGTGGCAGTCCATAATGTATGAATCCAAATCCGCTGCGCAGGTTTTTCTGATGCTGAGTAGAGCTCTATAATTTATAGACGTCAGATCAAAATCAATGGTCAGATTCTAAGTTTTTTTGAGGAAATAAGAAAAAGAGACGGAGAGGAACGTTTAACGAACAGAAATCGCAGAAAAAGAGCAAACTGAACCAGCTACAAAGTCTCAAATTTTAGCCATGAGATATATCTATGTCCTAATTGAACCAACAGGACCAATTATCTCAAAATCCACCATCCATCCATCCATCTCTCTAATTATCTCAAAAGATTAGTATGATTTTACTTAATCCCACCAAACCAGAGTGATTTCAATAAACTGGCAGCTAGCACACACAAATCTACTATTACACTATCTCGTAATCCAAATTCGTCTATCCCAATTATCAGCAAACTAGTTACTACAACGATAATCTGACATTACTAGAAGAAACAAGTTAATCAATACTTTACCTATGCTGTCAACGAACTAAGAAGAGACACGGAGAGAGGATTTACCCACAAGCAACTAAGCAAGCCAGATGAAGGTGACTTTACAGAAAATTTATGTTTGGCGTCAGTAGTTACTAGTTAGGTTCAGAGATGAAAATTTAGAGAAGAGGTGGCAGTAGAATTCGACCGGAAAGGGGTCTCTGACCTCGGATGACGAGGCGGCTGAGAGAGAGAAATTCCGATCCTTTCCGTCTTTCCTTTTTTTCCCCAGCCGAACAGAGAATATGCACCGTCCATTTATATCGGATGTATATAATAGGAAGCAGTTCACTCTGCATGGCAAAAAAGATTGCAGAGGATTCGGATTCCATAATAAGTAATGTATTTTTATCTTTAGAAAACAATGAAAGAATATACTTAACTAAAATAGAGGATTTATTGCTTAATTTTATCTCGTTTAAAACAATATATATAAATGTTCTTATTAAAATTATAATAAACAAATTTATAAATAATTAAGTAAGAGACTGTAAATCAAACGTAATATGGCGCCAAATTAAAAATGGAAAGAAAAATCAAAAGATTCCATGTTTTACAATAATTAATGTTATTGAAAAAAGGGAAAGAAAAACGACCGATTCCATGTTTTGAGATCACGACAGGAGGGGCTATTCTATTCTAATTTGAATACAAAGAGAGAGGAGAGTTGGGCGGTTGTTTATACCATACAAAAGGAAGGTGATTTCGAAATCTGATTTCAACAAAAAGGAAATGGAAATGGAAATTGATTACTGTCATCTGCAGTTTTGTCATCTCTGCCATCGCTAAATATAAATTGAACATATACAGCAAACAAAGTGAACATATAGACGATCTAAGTGAACACATACAAACAAATAAGTTCAATGAAAATAAGTTGAATATGCATGTAAAATTTTGAACAAATGATGACAACACTTATTTGTTTGTATGTGTTCACTTAGATCGTTTATATGTTCACGTTTGCTGCATATGTTCACTTTATATTTAGCGATGACAGGGATGGCAGATCTGCAGATGGCAGTTATCATTCCTGAAAGAAAATTATTCATGTTGATTGGAATTTGGAAATCAGATTTTCACAAAAAGAAAATTATTTTTGTTGATTGGAAAATCAGATTTTCGCAAAAGGTAATTACTCGTGTTGCAGTACTAATTAAGGAACTACTTTCTGTCTGGCCAATAATATATCATGCTTCGAAGAATATTTAGATGCATCAAGAATTCAAGATGATTTTCTTACTATCATTGTATGATTTTTATTTTTATTACTCATGTGCGTACTCCAACCTTTTATTTGCTAGATTACCCATTATCATAAATATGGAAATTCAAAAAAATAACAATAATATTATTGCAATTAATATTTGCAGCTTATATTTGTTCTATGATTTTGTTTTTTTACTATTTTTGAAACATAAATATCATTTAAATATTAATTGAAACCAGGGTTAATGCATGGTACAGCTTATATTTGTTCTAGATTTGTGTGTAATGCGTTTTAATTACTTGTCAATTGAGAATTACGTGGTAATTGAAACAAATCCATACATGGTATATATCCAATTGCCAAAAAAAAAAAAATGAAGATACCGACATTCATGTACATAACATAGGAGCCTAATCATATCGAGCCTAATCATATCTCATCTCATCAATTAATAAACTATGCTACCTTATTTTGGCACCAGGTCAGAGTGAAAGAAAAAAAATTAAGTGGAACATTTATTGATAAATCTAATCAACGACCACACCAGTGAGTCCCAGATTAAGCACGCAGTCTAAAAGAAAATAATATATAATATTATATGTTGAAACAATTAAAAATATATACATAAAAAACAAATAGATGGTACTAAATAGTTGCACCTACTGCTACATACGAGATTTCTCTTGAAGCGAGCAATTTAAATTCTTTTGGCATGGGAGATTAAAGAAAGGAATGATAACACCAACTAAAATATAATATAACACAATTATAAAAGTAATGATGATTATTTTTTCAATAATTATAATATTTCATAAAACTAAATAAATTGATAAATTTTGTTGTTCTTTGAATCAAAAGAATCATAACTATATATTTTACAGATTAGTGATAGAAAAAATAATTCAGAAAATTATAACATTCGTTGTTATCAAACAAATATCTTAAAATCATTATTATTTGGTTACCCGCCAATGTCTCTATTTTTTGTTTTATTTTTTGCCACTACTAAATACATAAAGAGATATATCAGTTTTTACTGACCAACTCTTTCATTGTTGTACATTCAATTTGCATAATTTCGTTAGAGTATTGTGACATACATTTGCATGAACTCACAAAATAGTTTTACAATACATAGCTTGAGACTTATTTTATTCATTAATATGATTTTAAAGTCATGATTGATAAAACCAATTATTTTGAATATCATAGTCGAACTTGGACTCGGACTTTTAGTATGTAATGCATAATTGAACATATATATCAGAAAAAAAAAATCAAGTGGATCATATTGAAAAAATTAAATTTTATAAAATAACATATTTTAAGCTTAAAAATCAGAAAAATATGACAAGTTATGACAAAAAAATGTTTGTGAAACATAAGTTAATAAATCAAATAATTGAAGCAACAAATCAACTAATTAAATATAAAAATAATACAATTATAGAAGTGGCAATAACATTTCAAATTTTTCAAAACATAAAATTTGAAAATAAATATAGGGGTTGTTTGGATCCCATTGGAATTTAGAAAATTTCATATTCCTAGGCATAAATTTATTATAAACAATCCAAACTCTTCACAAAGTTACACACTTCCCAATAAATTTATACCTAGGAATATGAAATTCCCCAAATTTTCTAAATTCCTAAGCGATCCAAACGGCCCATATTATGATTAAGATTTTATGATAGATAAAATATATTTCGTGAAAACAAATAAAATTTGAAAGTTACGTTCCTTAAATTTTTTTTAATGTAATTGGAGGGTCCATGGAATGGAAGTTAATGAACAACTATATGGCTGCTTTAAACAACAACCATTGTTACGCAATAAAAATTTGACAACATTAGAATATTTTGCACAGCAGGTAGATTATCAACTTTAATCCATAGTAACGAGTTCGATAGGAGTGCTTCGTAAATCAAATATATTTTTCATAAACTGGACGATTTTAATCAAATCTAATATAGTTTTAACAAATTTGACGACTGAATGGGTCAGTGGACTTGTGATTTAGCTCTACTGAGCATCATCATCCTATGTTTCGAGAAATATATATGAACATACTGTTATGTTTTTGCATTATGATAGTTGATCTGCAGTTTGTAATAATATACAACCACCATAAACTTTACAAAGCCTATTCGCCAACTAATCTACATATACTACGCAAGAATGTTATTTCAAATATTACTTTAACCATGTCCTGCATATATCATATATGCAAGTGGAAGATCAAATAAAATTAATTGTATTCCTGAAACAAATAGCCGGCTGGCTTGATTTCTTCAAGTTTGATACATCAAAAAATTCAATAAATCTCTCATCACAATTTCTTGCTTTAGCCCCGGCGAACTGTCGATACTCCTCGACTATCGAAAGCAAGCACCATCTCTGCATTTTTCTTATACATCCGACCAGGCATCCTGTTCTATGCTGAAAAAAAAATAATAATAAAAGAATAGTGCAATTTATAAGTTATCATGACAAATAAGTTTTCCAACAGTGAGAATCCAAAAAATAAAAAAAACTAACGCATACCTTGCCGCTCCGACAATGAATGAGTAATGGATAATTTTGTTCATCTGAAAAAAATAAAATAAATAAAATAAAAACGCGATTAGATTTTTGTTGAAGCGACGCGAAATAACGAAAAAAAAATGTGCAAATGTAAGCTAAGTAGCTAACCAAGAATAACTTTTAGCGCCTCCTTAATTATTTCTCTGTGAATTTCCGCTGAAGATTTCTGCGAAAATTAGTAGCTTTCTAATCAACAACATTTACCTCAATTAAATTAAATAAGAAGCAAGGAGTAAAATGATTAAGAGATTGAGTGATATAGGGCCCAGTCCCAGAGGGAGAGCCCTTCCAAAAATTCTCAGAGGCACACGGACGAGCCGAGGCCAAAGAGGGGGTTTGGAAATAGTTTTCAACCAGCAATTGACGCGCTTCGGGGTTACCTCACTAGCTGCGTCATTGCCCCAAGCGCAAAGATACCTTCAAACCATGCATTGCCTCTGCTTTTATAGCGCATCTCAATGACTCCACTTTCAGTGGAGGCTGTCAAACGTGGTATGTGGCAACGGAACAGGCTGTTCCGTTTGCCGTGCCACAAATGAAACGGCACAATTTCGGCGTTCCGTTTGCCGTTCCATTTACCATTTCGCTAAACGGCATGTACAAAATATACGATTTCAATAAACGGCATGTGCTATTCCGTTCCACTACCCATTCCGTTTGCCGTTCCATTATTGAAACGTCACAATTTTCGCTGCCACTTACCGTTCCACTTACCGTTAACGTGACGGCATAACGGCGAAACGGTTGCCGTTGACACCCCTAAGTGGAGCAATGTGGGACTAACTCTGCGCTCTGAATTTTTTTTTTCAGTGCTTGTGCTTTCGTTCCGGAAGTCATGAGAAAAGGTTAATTTGGGCCTTTAATGGACTTTACATAATGAGAATCTATCCTGGCCCATTGACCTAACTTTCTTTTTCGTCAAATGATAGAGTTTGAAGTTTGGCAAATGAAAGAACAAAGAAACTATCAACTATCATGGGCCCGTTTGGATCGTATGAGAATAGGAGAAAAAATTTCTTTCTAGGACACCGTTTGGATGTGTTGAGAAGAAGGTAGGAAGAAGGAAGAAGAGAAAAAATAAATTATAAACAATCCAAACTCTTCATAAAGTTACACAATTCCCAATACTTCTTTCCACTTCTTCTCTTCTTCTCTTCTTCCCACACCTATCCAAACGGAACCTAGATATAAATTTATTATAAACAATCTAAACTCTGACAAAGTTACACACTTTCCAATACTTTCCATCTAGAAATAAACTATTTCTCTTATTCCTATGCAATCCAAACGGAGCCATCATCATGGTGCTCCTTATCACTTCTATTTTTTGGATAACCTAGGCCAAGGCGTCAAGCTACCAAGTTACTGCTGTTGGTTTTCCAAATTCAAAAGGGTTTTGAAGATTAGAACCGCACCAATCTTAACGTACAAAAAAAGGACCTAGATACGTTGGCACTGGATCTCATTTCCAAGTGGTAACTACCCTCTCCATCCTTCTCCTTTTTTAAACAAAAATTAATTTTTTTAAAATTTTTTAATGGCTCTTTCTCTGTCCATGAAAAGTTTTTTGAAAGCGATTTTCGGCTAAAAGTTTCTCCTAAGCGCAAATATATAAAGTTGAAAGAATAGCATTGAGAATAAACAGTAATAATTAATAAATAAAAAATAAATATTTATAACAACATACTCTGCTTCCTTCCATGGCAAACCTGAACAATCTGATCCCATTTGACTGCATAAACTCCAGATTTGATTTCGGATATGGCTCTGTCGAAAGATACCTAGTTCATAAACATCTCATCATTAGCAAATTACCTCTCTAATAAAAACAAAAGAAATTAGCCATGACTGCACACACACGATGGATTGAAGTTTGAGAGTCTTCAAAAAGCCAAAGTTGCATTTCTGTGGGAAGCCCGAGCGAAAAACACCATGATCGACCATTGCAAAGTTCGCCGGCGGGTCGAGCAAGTCATCCATAACTTCTCTTTAGGAAAATTCACCAGTTTTTGGTGTATCTAGTTTTATTGTTAAGAACTCAATAGCACAACAGATGATGGTAAGAGGAGATGAGAGAAGAGCGACAAAAGTAGAAAGATAGGTCGATTGTTGCGACTTGTGAGGCAGGAAGTATGATCAAGTTATGGGAACGACCTTCTATGATAATATTATTTTATAGAGGACAAAATTCGTCGTTTTCTTTTTAAAGGTTGTGGACTTATGGGTTACTAGTAGAACCGTCAAACGTTGAAACGGAACGCAGAACATGTCTATTTCGTTTCCGTTTCGTTTCAGTCAATGAAACTGAAATTTTTTCCATTTAACATTGTGTTTCGTCAAGTGTAATAGTTTTTCATTCCGTTTAATGTTCCGTCTTTTATTTACTCTTAATTTTAGTAAAATTTTTTTTTCCGTTTCAGTAACGTTTATAAATTTCAGTTTCGTTTCCGTTATGTTTTCAGAAACAAAACTGAAATCTGTTTAGTTTAACGTTCCGTTTGGACAGAATGGAATGAAAAACGGTGGCGGAACGGAATACTGACAGGCCTAGTTACTAGGCAAATCGTTTTCGGACTTATTTGGCATATTTACTAATTAAGACAATTTTCCTTTGTTGATTTGGTTGTAGCTGTAAATTAGTAAATACGTATGTAGCGACTAGTACACGGCAATTAAATGCTATATATGGTCCCGATATGGCTCTTTTTTATTGGAACAAAAAAAATATATATAAGAAGAAGAAGCAACGTCTCATATTAAACTAACAACGAAACCTAGCAAATATCATGCGCGTATTGGACACACACACAAAAAATTAAGAATATGATATTTCTCAAGGAAATCAAGCGATTATAAATCTGGAATAAGGTCCATCAGCTGATAATTTTCAATTTAAATAAACCAATAATTTTGTATAATTTAAACTCAACAAGTATCAACTATAAATATATATTTAAAGTAGAAACCTTTTAGGAGCAGTTTGGATCGCTTAGGAATTTGGGAATTTTTTTATTCCTAGGCATAAATTTATTGAGAAGTATGTAATTTTATGAAGGATTTGGATTGTTTATAATAAATTTATGTCTAGGAATTGAAAATTCCTCAAATTCCCAACGCATCCAAACAGTCCCTTAAATATGTTATTAGTCTTATAAATTATTTGTGTATCAATTATATGTCAATAAATTGAATGTCATTTGAGAATGAATCAACTACTGTTAAACTAGATTGTTACGAATTTTAAACCCCTATAAATTTACATTTAGATTTAAAATTTAAAATTATTTTTAATAGTTGTGAAAATTGTCAGATTATGTAATCTATTGTTCATGAATCCAGTGAATTTAATAGCCAATCACTAGGAAGCCACCGCCAGGTTTTTGGGAGGGAAAAAAAAAAAAAACACAGAGCGAACGATATATAGTGAAGCATAATTTCGAACGCTGACTTTATGTAGCTTGACTACATAATAAAATTTAGAAACAGAATTATTTTCGAAACATCACTCATGAGTAGCCTAAAAGAAGCATATAAGTTACCAAAATTATGCGCCATACTAAGTCACAATGACCTAGACTGCTTTACAAATCCACGTCATGCATGCTTGGCTAACTTTACAATAATGGATTAAATAGTTTTAAATAAATAATAATGCACTTTTTATCGGCATTTCAAAAATTTATTTTAATAGTAAACTATTGAGGAATACTCTTAAATCTTAATTATAAGTAAAATGTTGAACATGATGATACGATCAAACTTTTTATACTATTTTATCTTACATGTAAATAATTCAGCTGTCTATATGATCATGTAAATGGTGATTCTTATGCTACTATGCTAGGCAAAATTAATTAATCGCTCTCTGAACTCTGATCATTAGCGGAATGGCCCTTAATTATTTCAGTACTTCCAAGTTCGTTAATACGGATCTCACAAACATTAAAACTATTTTATCTGTACTGAAACAATATGTCAAATTAGATTAGTAGAGGATTTCAACTCCTTGCTTTCATAACCTATCCACTGTAGCAGATGTGGACCCATTAACTGCGGATGTGGCGAGTCATCACTGCCAAGTGTTAACACTCAAGACGCAATGTAAAGTGGGCCCCTGGATAGGAAGAAATTAAATTCTTTATTTCAATGCCGATCGATAGACCTAATTAATACAGGACTCCATGAAATGCAATGATAGATTAGTATCATATAAACGCTAAAATATCTTTTGGACCAAGTATCTTTTACTGCATATGATGAAGATCTAATTAAACTTTTAGACAAGCCTTTATTCTCTTCCGTTTAATTAAATATCTTTTTTTTTTGGCACATTTCTATGACAAACTTCTATCCCTTAAACCAATTAGTGTTGTACCAACAACAGACAGCTGTAGTCACTTATTAGCTAACAGCTCTGTCCATTCAAATTTTAGACTTTTTACGTAATAATGACTTACTAGATAATTAAGAATAAGACTGTTACAAACTTATAATATCAAGAAATTAAGCTGCTACGACACTATTTTAACAAAAATGTGGATACCATTAATTTCTTTTTTTTTTTTGAATTTTCTTGATAGTAGCCTCCAAGTTAGTACAAAATACATATTTGATTAGAACATTAGGCACGCTTACAATTTTGAACTTTCACACTTATTGTCAATATTATTTTAAAAAAATATATATCCATATGACTGTTATTGAATAATGTACGACTGGTTATTTTTATTTATTTGTTATTATGGAAAGAAGATAGAAAAACAATTGTAGAAAATAAAATAGAGAGATGAAATACTAAGTCAACTCTTTGAGCTACTAGCTAGAATAATTGGGTGTGCATATAGTGTTTGAACTTCGAGATAGTCTAAAATCAGTCACGACTGACTGATGAGACCGTCAGCTACGATCAAATTTCAATTTTCGAGATTTTAAAAGTCGATCCGAATCGTTCAATGTGTTCTCCTTATTGAAATCTCATTGGAGACAAAATTTTATATTTTTCTGAAATTTTTTTACTATTTGTTTGATATTTTACAAAATTCTTAATCTAAATAATTCTGGTCCCTTCAATAACTATGATTTTTTAAAATCTCAAAAAAAATAGTAAATAAAATCAGAAAAATGTAAAATTTGGTCTCCAATGATATTTTAATACAAAGAACACATTGAACGATTCAGATCAGTTATTAGGACTTCAAAAGTTGAGATATAATCGCAGCTGACGAGTCCATCTGTCAGTCGTGACTAATTTTAGCCTATCTTCTGCTAGGTGATGAAAGTTGAGAATAAAAAATAAGTAAATAAAACTAAATAGGGTGTGTTTGGTTGGACAAGGAATAAGGAATAAGCCTCTTATTCCTTATTCCTGTGAAAATCAAACAAGGAAGGAATAAGAAATTTGGACTTATTCCAGTCCTTATTTATATTCTAACAAAACTAAAAAATTTGGATAAAGAATAAGAAATAAGCTTTTTTTATTTCTATTCCCTATTCCCTTATTCATGCCCTTATTCTTGTCGCGTGTAGATTAGAAGAGGCGGTTCGAACGTGCACGGATCAATGATGGCTTAATTTACTGAGTAAAGTAATAAAGTAAGTTTGGCATGAACTCGCGACAAGCCTACACGTGCACATATACGCAATCATACGCAATCATATTATTGGCATGATATAAAATGTTATGCATTAGCGCATCGTTAGCCGAGTTCCATCCGTGCAAGTGATAAGGCATGTGATTATAGTAACCAAAATTTCTTTTGTTTTATTGAAGAATAAGGTGTCTAAGAAGAATTTCTTAATTATTGCTTCCTATCAAGAAACCTGGTTGCAAAATGTGAAAAAGGTGCACAGCTAATGATAAAATATCTCACAGGTTGGTCAAAAAGTGCACATGGCACGTTAATTATGAAATTGGCAATTTCCCCTATTTCAAATTTCCAAGTTTCCAAGCAACCTCTCTTGAATTTCTGGCCACCCGTATCATATTTATGTTTCCTTGTAAGTGGCATCGACTGGACCTTTTCACATTACAAGAAAGGGCAAAAAACTAGAAAAGAAGCTAATGCCAAGGATTGTTGCACAAGACAATTTGGTCAAAATTAGAAGAAGAGCCTGAAAAAAAAAAAGCAAAAAGAAAATAGGACCATTTTTCAGATCTCAACTAGCCCAATACAGCCCAGGCCTGCAATATTTTTATGGGCCTACAAAGGACTTCACAGAATCACAAATGTCGGTCTATAAAAAATGGACTTGGGCTATTTATTTATTTATTTTTTTAAGTAGCTTCAAATGAGCATCTATTAATCTATATGCATGACGTGGGGTTGAATCAAAGCTGAAATTTTATTGGGCCTAAAAGTAGGCCTAAAGAACTTGCTTGACACCTAGGCCATTTTTCTGTCAGGAATTATAAGTGCCATCGGCAAATATACCATTTCAACCATCGCTGCTATGTGTTACAAATGTTCAGTTCAATAATAAGAAGTGTTCAGTTTAATGCGCCGGAATCGTGCTAGAGTCAGAGTCGCGCGTGGTCAAGAGGTGCGCTAGGAGGCAGGGGTAGAATCGGAAAAAATTTAATTTGAACCGGATCGGTTCATTCCCAATTCTAATTTTTACATGTATTTTTTGTCCGGTTCGTGACCCCTCGCTTGGTTTTTTTTTCTTATAACAGTTGTATTTCTGTTGCAACTAACTAAACATTTATACATTTATACTTATTAAACTGAACATTCGTACTTATTAAACTGAACATTCGTACTTACTAAACTAAAAATTTATACTTAATAAAATAAACATGTTTGCTCATAACATTTATATTTTCTGTTGCAACTAACTGAACAGTTATACTTAATTAATTGAACATTTGTATTGACCAAACTGAACTTTTGACAAAAAAAAAATCAAAATGAACATATTTGATCTAGCGAACACTTATAAAATAGTGAAAAATTCTACTACAAAGTGAACATTTGTACATATTAAAATGAACACTTATAATAACTAACTGAACAAAAAATACGCGCTGGGTGGGTAGAGGGGTCAGAGCGCTAGTTGAGGCGCTGTGCAGAGCGATGGTTCGGATGGCACAGAGTGCGATGGCAGTAATCAATTTCCTTTTTCTGTTTTAACTTTCAACGAGCTAGGGAGGGGGGCCAACATCCTATGCAATTTTGAAGTTCTTTCATATTGACCGTCCAATTTAATCTTGACGGTTAAGATTAACGAGCAGCACGAATCTTGACAAATTTTGATGTTAATCAAGGAGTATCCATTATTGATCGGACGGTGAGCGTGAGAGAACTCCACTTTAGGGGCCGTTTGGATTGAAGTGGGAATTTTCTATTCCTAGACATAAATTTATTATAAACAATCCAAACTCTTCACAAAATTAAACACTTCCCAATAAATTTATGTTTAGGAATTGAAAATTTCCCAAATTTCTAGTTCTTAAAAAAGAATTGCAGAGGAATTCGATTTAGGAAGGGGATGTTAATAGCTTAAAACCTGGTCTATATATAAATGCTAAATATACTCACCCTTGACTCAAGGGCCTTGAGCAACAACAAAAAATAAAATAAATATTAATTGAAGAATTTATGAAGATCCGTGACTCATCAATAGTAATGCATCGCTTTGATGGAATGTCTCTCTTAGGGGTGCGTTTGGATCGTTGGAAGAAAGAAGAAGAAGAAGAAAGAAGAAGAAAAAAATTATAAACAATCCAAACTCTTCACAAAGTTACACACTTCCCAATACTTCTTTCCACTTCTTCCCTTCTTCCCTTCTTCCCACACCTATCCAAACGGAGCCTAGGATTCGCTATGGCACTTTTAATACGGTTGGAAAATTGTAGGACCAGTCGTTTTGGACGTAGATGGTTTGAAGAGTAGAATTTTGTAAATAAAATTTTGGAATAATTTTTCTAATTTAGCACATTTGCATCTTTTTAATTTAATTATAGTTTTAACTTTCCGGTCATAAATTCTGAACAATAAACTTTATTATTGGTTCTCTGGTAGCTTAAATTTTACTAATAAATCATGTATATATATATAAAAAAATTGATAATCTCTCAAATACATGACAAGTGTCAAGCATAAACGATCTTTGGGATTCCCTTCCATACTGCCTGGCTAAACAAACGAAATCAATAAATCCCTCTGTAATTTTTTGTCGTGATAGCGTCAACAAAGGACCACTTGTTGTGCAATCGTAATCTCTTGATGGAGAAATGAAATCCAGTCCCGCGCGGGACCGTGCAGCGCAGGAATCAGAGCCGTCTGATTTAATCTCAACGGCAAAGGGAGCCCCGTACATGTAACTAGATTGATAGGCCCGAACCGTCCAAATCAGATCGGACGGTTCGTAAGCTGCGCTGGACGGTCCCGCGCGGGAGCGGATGGGGATTCCTTGATGGATGCGGGTTAACGTGGGATGACAAGAAGTTCCAAGTTAGAATCCAAAATTTGCATTTAGTCAAATGGCAGTATTTCCATCTCCAATCTCTCTTCAATTATACAACGCAATGAGGGCCGAGGGGCATAGCACCACCCCTTTCCTTGAACCATCCGACAAGCACTATTGGCATAAGAAATGGTCCCAAAATTTATCTTGCACTTAAGCGCCTGGCATGGCTCGATTTTGGCTTGTTTAAAAGAATTCAACTCATTGGTTCCTTATTAATGCTTGTTTTAGAATGAGCTTTATTTTTATTATTATTATTTTTTTTTTTGAAATGGTTGACAGAAGCTGTCAACAAAAAAATGAGCTTTATTGAGTAGTTAAATTGAAAATTGTAAGAATAAATGTAATATGCAAATCAAATTCATTTCGCATGCAGCAAAGGATCTTTGATGCGTGGGGTTTCATTTTAGAGTTAACATTGCACAAAAAGTATCGTACAGTGTCTACAGTAAAAAAACCATTGATTATATATTTCTGGATGGTTGAGATGATCAGATCGAGTTAAACTTTTATCTTTTTTTTTTTTCAATTTACATATGTTCATGGCCCTGTTCATTAGCAGTTTGTGAATTATAATTCCTAGTCTATATTTTTTTTTTAGACAACATAGCAGCGGCTGCTAAGGAACAGTCTATAGAAGATAGATATATGGAGTTGAGTTCATAAGGTTGATTGTTAATTAGTTTTAAAAGAATAAATTTTAACGATTGCATCGTTTAGTTCCGGAATAGCACCTTGTATTTTGAACAACCGGGCCTACTTAGATGAATAATTGTCGCATTATGAGAGGAATGTCCCACATGTCATTCTAATATACTAACGAACTCTCTCTCATATCATTTTTACTCTGGCACCTGCATTGTCTATTTGCCTTCCTGAAATTTGCACTGTATACCTACAGAACATAGACAAATCACTTTAGGAGTGCAAGTTTAAAGTATGAAATACTTCTTTTTAGAGGGATAAGTATGACACACTTGTTTTTAGCTTTTTTTTTCCCTCCTAATTCATTAATTGGAATTTTATACATTATTCCGAAAGTTATGACATGGCTGAAAAGTGCGGTTGAGTTTATCATAATTATATGTAAAAGGTATAAAACTTATGAAAGATTTGAATTTGCTAAGCGGAAGAGAAATGATTGAAACCATCATTGAGAAATCATACTAAATTGGTAGACAAAATTAATTAAATCAAGCCAAATGATTGCAGTCAGAATTGCAATCAAACCCATAATACATACATGTGCTCCTCATGTAATATTGTCAGCTGGTTGATAGTTCAGTTGTTTAAATTCCTTATATAATAACGGGATTATTGATTTTAGAAAGCAATTTTTTCCTAGCATGCTTGCATGCCATATAATTTGTATGTCGAAAGATAAATAAAAAAAATTATAATCACTTATTTATTAATTTGGTAAAAATTCAAGTATACGTGGATACCCTTACACTATGATTTTACTTTCAGTAACTATTTTTATGATTTTACTGTTCCAATTAGACTTTTTGGCTCCGTTTGGATGGTGTGGGAATAAGAGAAATAAGAGAAGAAGTATTGGGAAGTGTGTAACTTTGTGAAAAGTTTAGATTGTTTATAATAAATTTAGGAGTAGGAAGAAGATATTCTCTTATTTCTGCACCTATCCAAACGGAACCTTTAAAAGTTCAGTACTCTTCTTCAGAAAACTACTTCCAAACTAGGGGATAAAAGCGAAATTAAAAAAAAAAAAATCCATTAACCCTTCGGCTATCATTTCCTCTCGTATCCATTAGTTGTTTTATTTCTTTCTTTCTTGGGTTTTTTTTTTCTTTAACTACGACCAAAATATCAACTAAAGCAAGTTCCATATTAAGAGGCCAGTGTTGCAGTCCAATCAAAAGTTTTTTATAATATGTTATGCATGTCACGGAGTACTATAAAAACTTTATATTTGTATTTAAAAGAAGACAAACATTAGAAAATCTTGATAGTGGTACAAGAATCCACAAACGTTGGTCAAATTCAGTAATTTATGATAGATTGTGATGCTAAAACTAAATTTCTATGGGATTACCTTGCACGTATATACAACTACAGTCATAACCACTGAACACAATTCGATAAATCGACCATTTATTGCTATTATCTCTTAGACAAAACGGTTTGAGCAGTTATATTTTTCTCCTTTTTCCTGAGAATAAAACTTAATCGCACGCTTGAACATCAATCTTTTTCAATTGTGTTTTGGAGAAAAGGCCGAAAACGCCAAATTGTGTACCTGGAAACGAAATCTCTAGGTAAGTTCCAAATTAAGTTGCATCTATTTTAGTCTTTTGGATAGTTTCTTAGCAATTTGGATTTACTTTTATAGTAGTCAAATCCGCCGTCTGGAACCTGTTTTGAGAATCCAACTGCGGACCGTCTAGAAAAAGGAGGTCGGATGTGATGTAAAGCAACAATTCTCAGTTTATATTTGCTAAAAAATTATCTGAAATACGACTGATCAAGGAGTTTAAATTTTCTTTTTTATTCCTTCACGCATAATTGAATTTCCATTTATCAATTTTTTTTTAAAAATAACATAGTATGAAAAATCCTAAAACAAATAATATATGATTTCCCGGATATTTTGCTATGAGAACATAATGAGCTTACTTATTACAAAAAGCATTTAAACATTAAAAATAAAAAGTATAATATACATATATTTGCCTCTAGTTAGAATCTAAAAATCTAAACTTCATTTGGTATTCAGATAGCTAATTCAGGCTGATCAATATGATTTGTATGACAAAATCATCTTGGAGATCAATTTTTATGCATGTGTTTGCTCTTTTTTTTTTTTAGCTTCACTCGTTAATTATTTTTCAAAATATTTATATAAATATAACTGAAAAGGTTCCACTTCAAGTCTGGGCACCAACCTAATCTAGTAAACCTTTTGTTTGATAATTTATCAATAAAATCGTCAAATTAAATTCATCATATTTTTCGTAACGGATCCTAACCCTTTAATAATATTTAGCATAGCTTTCTTAACTGAAGCATGCACTAGAATACTTAAAATATTTAAAAAAAAATTACAAAAGACATTACAATACATCATCGTAAAGTTCTTTCGAGTCCTTAATTTGCATGCATTCCCAACTTACATCTTTTTTCCGAGATAGGCATATAGCATGGCCCTCCTTTTTATATTTCCCTAAATTATGTTTTAACCTCTGCAAGCATGCCAGCATAAACTTCCCTCTATTGCATTCTTCAGGAAGGAAATTCATAAATGCTTTTGGAACCTTATGATACGTTCTGTCCCGGTGTTCCCTCTCCCTTATTACAAGCTATATATTTTTGTATCATTTATATCGTATCAGGTCAAATCATCATGAGGCAAGGAGAGGTTGACATGCTGTCAAGTGGTACAAATAACTTGAAATGGGGAAGCAACTTGTTTTGTGGTGTTGTGTACAGGACACTTGCTGGATTTATTTGGGTTTGCTTGGGATCCGAATCCGCTGTAGCGCGGGACAGCGTGTAGCGCGCGTACGAGCTGTCTGATCTTGATCGGACGGTTCATTTTTTACGGGCCTATCAATCAAGGTTACATGCACGGGGCTCCCTTGTCCATTGGATCTTGATCAGACGGCTAGAATGCCACGCTACATGCTGTGCCGCGCGGCACCAGATCTGAATTCGCTTGCTTGTGGCAGCATGAGTTGGTGTCATGTTGGAGCTGTGTCCTTGCATTATTCCATTACGCTTTACTCGTTGAACTACTCTGCTTTTTCTCCTTTTGTAAATATAATCCAAATGAAAGATTATAAAATTCATTTAGAGATTCATAATTTCAACTTTAAGACCTAATATTAAGAAAATCTATTTGATGATCATGCAAAGGAGATGCAAAATTGGGAATATAAAAAATAAACCCGCATTTTTTTATATGTTTGGGTAAAGAATCGGAACAGCAATATTGACGGGCTAATTAAAAATTTCAAAATAGTTATTTTATAGTTCAGATGGTAGAATAGCAGAATTAGCGACTGTTTCAAACAGTTATATAACCTAACTAAGAAGATTGGCTTTGAGGGACAAACTGAAAGGTACAGATTATTTTTATTTACATAGACTTTAGCCTTTTGTATGCTCTATTATTCAGGAAATGCACAGTGTTTAGTTTCCTTGAATTTATATAAAGCGCTCTTTATGTAAATAGCAATAAACCTCAAATTGAAAAAGCAGAGATTTGTTAAGTTACGTGTGTGTATCTCTTGATTGCATTTTTGTGACTTGTTAATGCAACAATGACAACGTACACTATCCTTAAAACAGAGGAGAATCTACGTATCGGGAAGAAGGAATTACTTGCTTGCTTCCTGCCTAAAAAAAAATCGAAATACATATTTATAACATAAATTTTTGAAAAAAATAAAAAAAAATAAATCTAATTGAAAATTATTATAAATTTATGTTATAATATTTGAATTTTTTTCCCGCTTATAATGCTTTTGGACTCCTTATGCCTGTGACCTCAAATTAAATTATTTCACAAGCAATTGATGTATCAAGTAAATGCCTACGGGCTCTTTTTAAGCTTTAAAAAAAAAAAAGCATGTATCAAGTAAATGCCTACGGGCTCTTTTTAAGCTTTAAAAAAAAAAAAAGCAATTTGATGACCCCCTTCTGTGTATAGTGCAGAAATATTTTCCTAATGTCTACTTTTTGATCTCCACAGAAAATGTGGGGCTCAAAACGAGAACTTGGAATGCCATTTTGTGGTGCAAAATTTGTGCTGAGCTGTATACTGAAGTCAGTCTATTTGTCGCTTCGGAGGGATACAATGGCCTATGTGGCTATGTATCAAAATTTGTGAAGAGAGTTGATCCGCTTGTAAGCTGCCTTTTTTGAGTCATGATACCTAGTGCTAGATGGAATGTTCGGTGCGGCCAACAGTATTGAAAATGCAAAAATGTGCGAGCACCAACAAAGCCACCAAAAAAAAAAAAAAAGATGGGGTTATTTCACATTAGCAGAAGTAAAAATAATTTATTGTCACCATACTTAGAGCTAGAGAGGGAGGTAATGTTCGGTGCCGCTGACAGAATATTGAAAATGCAAAATGTGCGAGCATCAACAAAGAAAAAAAGGAAAAATGTATTTCAGAGTATCAGAAGTAAGAAAAAAACATTATAATGCGAGTTGTACTTTATTTTTTTTTTAAAGTATGTTTATGGCCCTTGCTCCCTTTCCTTACTGTTTTGTTTTTGTAAGATTGTTACAAATTACTGTTCTTGTAAAATTAGGTGCACGTTTTCTTTATAATAAAAATCGTATCTAAATTTTCATTTTGTATTAATAATTGTTATCTCCTTTTTAGAGGCTCTCACAAATTTCAGTACTAAAAAAATTAGGTAAACTTTTCTTAGTTAGCGATTTTATTTTACTTTTTAAGTTTAAAAAATTGAGGTATATACTCCGATCCCCTTCATATTAGAAATAAAAATTATGTAGTTCAAATTAAAATATTGTTAATCTGTTTTTTGTAGTTCCGAAAAATGTCTGAGAACTACACATAGAACAACAAACTGGTCAAAAATAAATTACTTGGATGCGAAATTTTCATTTTCATGAAATCCGAAATTTGATATTTCATGGAAAATGTTTTTTTGTTAATTAAGAGCCAAGAGCATTTACAACACTTTATGCTAACTATAATAGTTAGTGTGTTATATATATAATTAGAAAATTCAGATTAAATATGAAGCCTTTATAAACTAAAAATAAATCTGATATAAGTTTGATTTTATTTTTAAAAATAATCCAATGCTCCACCTAGGATAACATGTATTTTAAAAAAAAAATTCTCTATTATATGTATATAGGATAATAGTATAACTGTAAACCTAAAATTTTCCACCTAAAATTTTCCATTCCTGAGGGCACACAAGCGTTATTTTGTGGTTCCCAGAGAATTCAAGTAAACTGTAAACCTACTCACTTTTTCATCTTGCGCTCTTTTGTCTTTTTTCATCCCGGCCCATGAAAGGGAAGGTGATCAAGTTGGAACTATTTACTAGAAAATCCAAATATGCAAGAGTTTGGATTATCGTCAACTTGATTCTAATCAAACAAATAGTACTGAAAGTAGATATCAACTTTTTCTTAATATAAATAGTGTATTGACTGTAGGTGAAATTCTTTCCCTTGGCATATAATAAGATTCCACAGGATATAGAAGTTGGATTTCGGAACTTAAGTTTATGTTTGGGATCAGATTCTAGAAGAAGAAACCAGATAATTTACTTAATTATTTAATTGAAAAAACTTAATTCACCATGATTTAAATTTAAAGTCCAATAAATTGTTGAATCACTATTTTAACACTTTCATAATTTCATGACTTATCCAGAGAGATATTTGGTTTGTGGCGGCCAATATTTTATCGAGAGAGTACTGTTGGTTAATTGTGGTTTCCTTAATGTGATAAATACTCCTCCTTAGCACCAGCATCAATATTTTTTTTGTTTTTGTTTTGTGTGGGGGGGGGGGGTGATATACTTGTGTTTTAGTAATTAAGAAACAAAAGTTTTGAAAGTTGCTTTTCTTTTTTTTTATATTCAACATAATTTACTTGTATACTAAGTACAAATAATTGCAAATGTACATATGTTTAGTATAAGTACTTTCCGTATGCATTTGAAAGGAAAATGAGGCGCGCGCATGACTAATATCTTCTTTCATAATTAAAGTGATGATTTTTATATTTAATTACATAAAGGTGCTTGTTGCTAACTAGGTAATTACATAATGCATTTGTAGTTGAATATATGTAGATTGGTGGTTAAAGAATCTCGAACACTGACATTAATTTCTTTATAAAATGTTATTTTCCAAAATATGGATACGTCCCTAATGACGATTACTTTATACTGAAAAGAAAATCTTGAGAGATATTCTCCATGTTATCCAGTCCACTTTAATCGTTTCATCTTAATTTATTAGTGCTAAAACAGGCTTCAAGCAACAGAAAGAAAAAATGGAACACTTGCCAATTAAGATGATCAAAATTGAAAGTTTTTGTTCCTTACAGGACAAACGTAAATAAATGATAATTTAGGATAATTTCTCTAATCAACTTGAAGGAGCAATATGCAAAACTATTTGGAGTAGAAATACAAGATTCCTGTGGGGACCCTATTATAGGATGCCAAGGTTGCCATTTAATTTGCATGCAACCCTACTTGTGTGATTATATGAGAAAGCTATACAAAGTAATCAAATAGGTACTAGGCCATGGACTTAAACGGACAAAAGTCGATGGACTTCTGCTTGATCAACCGCTTGTAATTTTATCACGAATCCAGCCGATTGTTTTAATTTAAAACTGCAAAATTTTAACCAAATCTTGAAGTAAATAATAAATAGATTATAAAAGTTTTTAAATATTCGTATATACTCATTTCCATGTTGAAAAATAAAAGAAAAAAACTAAAGGTCCCAATTAACCGGTGCAAGGTGCCAACTAAAGGTGTCAATCATTAAAAATCCGGGTTCTTGGAAAAATGCCACTATTTGAAATAGAGGTCCTTGAAAAGACGAAAACCTTTAGGATATATGTGAAATTATATGTTTGCATAGGGGGGGGGCGGGGGATAGGATCGGATTCAAATTTTCGATCTTCCAAAAATTTTAAATTTATTAATTATGGACCCAACAATTTAATTACCTTAAAATTTATCTATTGTTAATCCCCTAGTTATATTATAGATACAATTACTTATAAGAGAAAAATATCATCTATTGAATTAATATGAACTCATTAAATAAAAAAAAAAATTTATAGCTCCGCCACATACTTTAACTCCTCTTAGAAAAAGTACTTTTGCATAAATTAATGTAAAATAAAAAAAAAGCGACTTGAATTCTCTGCTTTTAAAGACGAGAATTTTCCAATGCATCACTCACGTCCACCTCAGCTGAGCCTTGCTCAAACTTAATTTGCCTCTCTCACTTCCCCACTCTATCTTGCCTCTACGCCTATAAAAGGAGATAGAAAACCCTTCATAATCATTCCACACAAAACAACTAAAGAAAGAAAAAAGGAGAGAAATATAATACTAGAGGGGAGAGCACTAGAGAGATGGAAAAATCTTTCCCTATCATTGACATAGCGAATTTGAATGGAGAGGAGAGAGGGATAGCCATGAAGGTTTTGCAAGATGCATGCGAGAACTGGGGCTTCTTTGAGGTGCCAACAATAGATCTCTCATTTATACTTTTATAGGACAACAGATGAACAGAATCACTTATTACATTGATAAAGTTAATTTATAACTAGTTGTCTGGAACGGAGGACTTGAGCATGGCTAACCACCTTTTTTTTTTTCTTTTCTTTTCATTAAAACAAAAGTGGAAGTTACTGTATATAGTCGACAAATTTGACTAAGTTCAATTCTTGTCTACTAAGCATGGAAAATTTTACATAAATTCTACAAAATGTAAGTATACCAATAATTTTAATGTTTGCAGATATTGAACCATGGCATTTCGACGGAGATGATGGATGAGGTGGAGAGGCTCACGAAAGATCACTATGAGCAATGCAGGAAGAAGAGGTTCCTGGAATTTGCTAGCAAAACCCTGGAGGACAGTACCAAGGGAACCGATACCAGTAACCTCGACTGGGAGAGCACCTTCTTCTTGCGCCACCTCCCCGTCTCTAACATCTCTGAAGTTCCCGACTTAGACGAGCATTATAGGTAGAATTAACTAAGGCAAATGACCTTTCTTACTGTTTGCTAACACACACACACTACTTTTCTTTTCTTTTTTTTATTTATTTTGTGACACACACACACACTATTAGAACAAAGGTTTAGCTCTGAATGTTGCAAGTATTTCTACTTCAAAATTTATAACAATATCTCAGCAATTTTAATATAGCTTATCCATCTTTTTATAAGAAAAAAAAAATTAAAGCACATATACATGGTGGGGTCCGGTAAATCTAAATCTTATGGTTGTTGTAGATCTGAGAATATTCTACTATATAAGCACAATTTTACATTTTTTAATCAAGAAACCTAAATACCTAATCTAGTTTGTTGAGCTGCCACTTGCCAGATTTGCAGTTAGTCAGCAAAGACTGCTTGCCTTGATATGCAGCAACTAGCAAGTACTTCAAAGCGTCACATAAAATCCATATGCTCAAATCAAGAGATTGACTTTTTTGTTTCAGTCTTGCAAAAGAAAATCGAAAATAAAATATTCTTCTTTCACGTGCGATAAAACAAATTAAGTACAACCGATTCTTTTCACTACATAGCTATCTGAAGGATAATTCTGTTTCCTATCATACTGACAAACATATGAAAAATGACAAGCACTTGAAAATGAAAAATTAATTGTAGGAGTGTGATGAAGCAATTTGCACTGGAGCTTGAGAAGCTAGCAGAGAGGTTGCTTAACTTGCTCTGTGAGAATCTAGGCCTGGAGAAAGGATACCTTAAAGAGGCGTTTTGTGGATCCAAAGGCCCCACATTTGGTACCAAGGTGAGCAGCTACCCCCCATGTCCCCGACCTGATTTGGTCAAGGGGCTGAGGGCCCACACCGATGCCGGCGGCATTATCTTACTGTTTCAAGATGACCGTGTCAGCGGCTTGCAGCTGCTTAAGGACGGAGAGTGGGTTGATGTGCCTCCTACACGCCATGCGATAGTGGTCAACATTGGGGATCAGCTCGAGGTTAGTATCTTGGTTTTGTTTTGCTGTCAGCACTAAATTTTTGGAACAGTATCTTTTTTTTTTAAATTATGTTAAAATGGAACAAAATGAAGTTTAAACCAAATATTAATTTAAAGGATATTTAGATTTAATGACCTAAAATTGTGATGTGTCAAGAATTAGGAATGGAAATTGACAAGCATTGCTCTCCCTGATGATATTTAGTAATTTCCGTTGTACTAGCCTCATACTAAATATTTTCATATTTGCAAAATATTACAATTACAATCCGCTTTATTCAAATAAAGTAGTTAAACCTAATTTGATGGACTGGAAAGTTGTTGGGTGTATAATCTGGTCAAACAGCAAAGACTGATCCACAGTGAATTAACGTTATTTCCTGTACTTAATCATAATAGTAAATTTAAGTTAACAAAAATTTGCGCACAGGTAATCACCAATGGCAAATACAAAAGTGTGGAACACCGCGTGGTGGCACAGCCTGATGGAAACAGGATGTCAATAGCATCTTTCTACAACCCTGGAAGTGACGCAGTTATCTTCCCTGCTCCAGCTCTGGTGGAGAAGGAAGCACAAGACAAGAAAGAGGCATATCCAAAGTTTGTTTTTGAGGATTACATGAACTTGTACCTGCGCCATAAGTTCGAACCGAAGGAGCCTCGGTTCAAAGCCATGAAGCAGCCAATTGCTACTTCCTGAGGGTTATGGTGTGGCCTGTTTCGTCGTAGTTACGTTGTGTTATGAATTATGATCAAGTGCAGTTGCATGTTCTTTTGTGTATTTATTTCTCCTAAATTTTGTGACTGTATTTCAGGTCTGTCTAGTGGTGGTGAATGTGTTTTATGTATTAGTTTATGTTTATTTGTCCTTTTCCATTATTCCGCAATTTGTGTTATTTATGCATTATTCAAAATTTGTACACGAGACGAGGGCAATAAATACAAAAGGTATTATAATGACTATACAGGACAACTTAAGTCCATCAGTCTATTTTATTTACAAAAAGATGAATTTACATAGATCGAAGAACAAAATTTACAAAAAGGAAAAAAGGAAAAGAAAGCACTATGCCTTTTCAGTCCCACACTGCAAGTCTCGCTCTATATTTTCTTCATCCAGCTTATGTTATCTTAATTTATCTAAATAACAAGCTCATACAAGAAATTATAACCCTTACGAGTTGCAACGATCTATAAATCAGCCTGATACCTAGCTTTCCCTTTGATCCAACTGGGAGCTAACTATATACATAGCTTCTCTTGAGAAGAGATCTTTCACATTCTTGTATCTGCATCATGTTTGAATTGGATCACAAAAAAGTAGGCAAGCACACAAGAGAAGAATGTTAGTTTATAGGCCAAGAACATAGCCAACTACTATTTGACATTATAATAGTTTAAGGGAGCTTTCCAGAATAATTTCTTACTAGACATCCCCCTTACTATCTATAAAAAAGGAGTTGAGGAAGCTACACAAGAGCTTTACAGAAACCTCTACTTTAATTTAAAATAAAAAAATACAAAAGCTTACAGGTTTTTGATTTAGGCAATTTCTCCTTCTTTTGGCTATATCTGAATTTGTATTTCCACGAGCAGCAAGAGACAAGCGCATGAAGAATTCTTGCGTATGGTTATAGGTACTATAATAGAAGTAAACAAACAAACCCATAAATAACAAAAAATAATAACAATAATAAACTTAGCATGTGTGGAGCATGTTTTTTTCTTTTGCTCTTCTGTGCGCGCAAAACTTTTAGTGTGCACAACGAATAAGTGTAGTAAGCTCTTGGGCTCTCAGGGAGAAAAAGAGAGATTGTGTATGTGGTAGGGGTGGTTGTGAGTGTGTGTGTGTTGGGGGGGGGGGGGGGGGGGGGGGCAAGTACCTTAGGCGATGCCTGTTGCATATGACAAAAAAGGCCACAAACCCATTTAGAATACTTCTGATTGCACGGAATACCTAACAACGATTTTATGAAATCATCAGAAAATTTTATGGTGTGCTCTAGAAAGCCTCAAAACATCACAAGTAACCTTAAAATAATCTTGAGAACCTTCACAATTATCATAAACCAAGCTTAAATTTGAAATCCAGCATTTTCAACAATGATCTATACACGTTCACCATTCTGGTTTCAACTTTGAACCATCGGAATTCAACAATCCTTGATGTATTATTATGAATCAACAGTTATTGTATAAAATTCAGTGAGGTATTTATACACCCTTCAGCATACCTATAAACCCCTTTTCTTTCTTTCCAAGCAATTTTGAATTTGATTCAAGAAATATTATCAGTACTGCCAAATAATTATAGTTGTCTAGCGATGCCATTCTAACATTCATACTGTAACTCCTATGCCCTCGTTTTAGAAGCGAGAAGCAAAGAGGTAGAAAGACCGTGCCTATAAACTAAGCAGTGCAGATTAAACTTCTTATGCTATCTTATACTCTGTAGTGTGGTGTGTATTTCTTTCACATTTAACAAGTATGCAGAGAGCATTGACCTTTTAATTAATGCTTTTTACCTGAGAGAAAATGTCATTCCAAAGTGACTTCCACATGGAAGCCTCTTGATATGCACCACCAATTGTCACCTCTGTTGCAGATGCAAATTGCAATAGGACACTCAGGGACGACCATGACTGCCTTATAAGGTAATAGAGTCTGACAACAAACACCCCCAACAAACCGGATATTGTGAAGACAACACGAGCTGGAGTTGCCACAATCTCCCAAGTGAGCCACAACATAGGGTAGACTATACCATTCGCTGCTCATGAAAAAGGTTCAAGATATTAAATAAACAATTCGACCTTGCCTAAACTATATAGAAAAAAAAATCAAATATTATTAATTTTAACTAATTTAATCTAGAAATTGGGCAGGAATCCAGGTCAACGTAACTGGTCAAACATACCAACTATAAAGATCTGGGATTTCAGTCGTATTGTACAGATTCAATCTAGTTTTAGTGTGCTATCAGTACAAAGTTGTCAGTATCTGAACCGAACTGAATGGTACTTAATCTTAACAGCTTTAGTACAACCAAATTAGCCAAAAACAAAGTTCCAACCTAGAGTCCATCATTACCTCTGGTACCAATCCAGTTGGATCTACTATCACGAATGAGAAAAACAACCAGTAGAATTACTGACATAAGTAATTATTGTGCTGAATACATAAAAGACCATATTCAAAGTCATACCTATAAACCAGAATGGCCAGATAAGAACATCCAGAATAAACGCACAAATACCCAGCAATGACCCCAAAATACTAAATGCTACTGATAGCACGTCCTCTCCAAAATCCATACATAAATTCCACAAGGGGGAAAGAAATTGCATTAATTCCAAAAAGGGCCCTGCAAAAGGCTTTGTCAGGATTGACAGCACCGACCTGACGCCACGTGTCACTACGAGGAACCACCGGACTGCCTTCTCGAAATTTTGTAGAAATAGCATAGTACCAAGGTACTGAATTCTTGATACCATTTCCCAATTTTCCATCCAGTCTGAAAATGGGCCGAAAAGGTGCAAAGCGGTTGCCTTTAGAACAGGTACATTTTTATAAAGGTCATAAAAGCCAATAAGCACAGTTACGGTGGATATCATGACATAAAGGACTCTTGCCATTGGGCACATCCATGGGCGGTAAATTTTACAAAATACTGGGTAAGATTGCAGAAACATGGCCCATGAAGGGAGACCGTATTCTAACAACCTTAGGAGCCTTAAATCTGTCATGATCACATTTTTCATGTTAAATGGGAGGTCATGATCGCTAAATCGGAAAACTATGAAGACATCTTTGTAAATTGCTGGTTCAAAGTTGGAGGGGGCGCTGACAATTTCACTATTCATCCTTGTAAATTCTCTCCTCTTGCCAGCTCCAGAAGTTGATTGTGATATGTCCTTTAGATCCTCAATCTGTGTATTCTCCATCTCTACATCAGAAGAGGTTGACAATTCTTCCTCAGCATCATAAAATATATCCCCTGCCATGGAAGATTCTTAATATTTTATAATGAGAAGTTTATGTAAACCATATTATTATTTTTTGCATGTAATTAATTTAAAGAAAATATTATACTTATCTGTACAAATAATTTTGAAAAGTGCCTGTATGAAACTCAAATTAAAGTAAATAAATACAACATAGCAAGTTCTGCTTGTCAACAAAGCAGCATTCAACTTATAAAGCTGGTTTTAGTACTATATTAGTTTCATTTGGTGGCTGAAGGGAAAGACTGAAAATGATATTACAGTTTCACGTCAGATAAATTAGTAAATAAATTAGCAAAGGCTGTTTATTTGGTAACCCTGAACGGAAAAACAACACATATTTGTGTAATGCTAATGTTATCCACCCAACAAGCTGCTTATAAATTAATTCAGAAAAAGCAACTGCACTCGGAGGGAAAAAAAAAACAAAAACAAAAAACAAAAAACAAATTTTACAGTACCGAGAAGAGATCATGAGAGGCATAAAGCAATAGTATGTGTCCTTCCACTCTCTCTAAGAAATGTGACACTTTACAACAGAAACTAACTAGCCTCCTAGTAATTTCAGCTATGGGCTCAGGGGGCTAATTTACCTAACCAATTTCAGACTAAAAAAGCCCAAATTAAACAAGGAAAATCATTCAGCTGGCTTAAAAATTGTGGGTCTAAGCTGCAATGTCACAACTATGGGTATAGGACTGAAGCCCTCTACATTTAATAACCCTTATTTTCTTGACCTTCACTGCTAATGGAGCAGTTGATAATTGATATACTTCTAAATGAAGAGGATCGATGTGGTCTAGAAGATCACATATTCCCTGTTTTCAAGATATGTATGATGCATCATGTGTTGCTCGATACATTTGAGGTCTATTAAAACACACAACAAATCTTTCCTTGAAGGTAAATTGCATTTTGACTGATCTGACACAGATCACTTTAATTCAGATGCAAAACGCCAGAATAGTACTACAGAAAAAGTATAAGAGACACTTTTGATTCATAAACTGGTCCCTATGTTGTCCTGAAAGTCACTACCCATAGCGTCCTTATGCCAGGTTTTGACTTGACGTCTAATTCAGAATCCATGCTAAAATAGCAACATTATTGCCTTGAACGTCATTTTTACATCAGCAACAAGAACAATTCTTTAAGAGATTATGTTCTCTGTATTCTTTTTAAAAAAAGTTTTAGATAAAGGAACAAACCTGTATTACATAGGCTGTCCAGGTACTCTTGCAAAAGTTTGCGGTCGGAGCTAGCATTTGACTTGTACCAAAAGAATACAAAGTTTGAGGCCTGCTCAATACTGTCAAATTCCCATCTTTTCATCCACCGAACCTCCATTGCCATTGATGTATCTGTCTGTTAAAATAAAATTGCCAGTTCATGATTATGCCCCTATGCAGATAGTTATTACATAACTGTAGCACAATTGCATTTTTCTGTTTGACCATTTTGGGGTACAGTCTGAACTTGAACGGGAATGTACAGAACAAACTACAAAGCATTACTTGCACCAGTGGATATCATCTGGTAGGATGGTCTTTATTGCAATCCAAGTCTCCAAGTTATGCATATCAATATAAAATATAGCCATACTTCCCCACCAATCAAGTTTAATAACAAAGTAACAATACATGCTCGTGAAGACAATTAATCATTAGAAAGAAGACAGATGCTTCATACTAGTTTGGTGCAAGATTATTTGCATATTACATGCAAATCAGTATGTAGACGTACATATACCAAAACTTACTGAACTATAGCAACTTAGCAAGTTGTACCTGAAGCTCGTTGAGGTAATTCATACCACGCACATGAGCCCACTCCACCTCAAATACGATAAATCCATACAAGACATGGTGCAGTTCATCATGCAAAAGAAAAGAATCCTTCAATTTCTCCACGGGAAATAGGATTTTCTTCTGGCGTACAGCTGCATCGATGAGAGTATACCACTTGTACTCGTTTGAAAGGTCCAGCACTTTAACAGATTCACCGTTCTTCTTTTTCCGTCCTCGGGTGTTTGCAAAAGGGGATAACCTAGACTGATAAACACGAAGTGGAAAATTTAGCACGGCAGCCAGTATTTGTAACTCTAATTGGTACAGACATACTGTACAGTCCTTCTGTCTGACCTTCAGTTAAATAAAATCCAACAAACAGTGGCAGATCTAGGAAAAAACTTTAGGTGGGGCTGAGTTTATAAGAACATTGGACCAACATAAGTTCAACATATATCCATCTCATACAATACTAAAGATATAGTTTAAAGCCATATTATAAAAAAAAAATTAAATGAAACACTCGAAAGATATAGTTTAAAGCCATATATGAGCATTACTTTATTCAATTTTGACCGCTATTAACTCTAAAAAACTTAAAGTAGGTGGGGCTCTAGCCCCAGCCGCCCCAGTGGTAGATCTGCCCCTGCCAACGTATCTTAGATAACAAAACATAAATTCCCACATTATATAACTTCAATAAACAAAGAAAAGGAAGTTTACTGGTTTCAACTTACAATACCAGAAACCTCATGGTTATGATTATTAGTGTTTAAAATGTAAGTACAGAGTCCTATGTTATTCTCCAAATTAAGGTAATGAAGCTTGAGGGTACTAACATCAAGTTTTATTTTTAAAAAAAAAAAAAAATTCTTGAGGTCCTAGGCATCAATAAAACTAGAATAATTTGTATGAAAAAACTGTGGGACCTTGGTGACCATAAATTGCCAGAAATGAGTTGCCCGTGCATCCAGCTTATCAAGCCATGGTCGGTTGTCTACAAGGATAAGGAACTTTTGGCTTTTTGGCACCAGAAAAAGAGTCAATCGTGAAAGATAAGATTGCAAATCCCTGCAAGGAGAGATGATTATTAACACAGATTAATTGTTACTTTTGTTATTTCTATATTTGTAATTTCAAATAATTATGACTGACAACAATTAAAAAAAATCTCGATAGTTTAAATATGAGAACTCTCAAATCATCAGGTTCAAAATGTATGGTATTCAAGCAGGCAAGTATCAATCGAACAAGTTCTGAACCAGACAAGGCATGTGTGAACTAACTTTGAATAATAAAAATAAACCAGCAATTCACCTCAAGTTGTCTCTACTGGCTTTCTCAAAATATCTAATACCAAACTAATAAAATTGCAGCATCAAATTCTAGAATCCAGAACTAATTACACGTGCCTTTATCCCGAAGCAAAGGTAATTAAAGAAAAACTAAAAAGGAAACACTAAGAATATATTCCAAATTAATATCACCATCAATCATGCTACAGAAGTTGCATGATTGTTTAAATTTATTGTGGTTTTAACAACATAGTATTTCATATTCACCTCGCTATATCAACCAGACAGATACTGATCCTAAGTGCAGATTGAGGGCTGATTTAGAAGACAGAATTGAACAAAACAAGTTTTACCAAAGAATAAAAATGAAAAGGTGACAAGAAAAACAAAAAATGCATACCCGATTTGCAAACTGGTAAGAGGGAAAAAGTGCCTTTCTTCCGTCCCCATCCTAATTCTTCTTCCATTAACCAAGAATCAACCTGGAAAAAAAAACAAAGAAAGAACCAGCATTAAACAACAATTTAAACGTTCCTGAAATATTACAGCATTTCCCAAAAAAAAAAAACCCACTAAAAGTTTTCATAATTTAATAAAACAAAGCCATAGAACAAAATTTAGACCTAATCACAACAAATCAGGGGAAAACAGGCATTGGAGAGATGTACAACAGCTCAAACCCAATCCAAACGAGCATAGAACCACACCCAACATTCCAAGAAAACTTAATCAACAAAAATTCAGTGCATCCAATAGAGAATTGCAATCATTCAACGAAGCCCCTGACTTTTCTCTCACATACGCTTTAGGGGCGCAATTAATGGGGCTTTGTTGGAACAAGGGAAATGCAACTCGAGGGATGACGTTGCCTTATCCTTCCAAGCGCGAATTTAGAGGAGAGGTAGCTTTTTTTTATGGGAGAGTAGATTTGCTTCTTTATTGAATGGGGAGAGAAATAGAAATGGTCGCCATTAACGACACACAGTTTTTAGCGGGAGAGAGAGAGGATGTCAGCGGTGGTTGATTTTGGTTTCCCGACAGCGAAGTTTGTTTTGGTTTTTAAATTTTAACTAATTTGTTTATTTAATTTCGTAGTTTGGTAGCCTGGTTGCTCTGTTTTTCCGCCCCAGAATTTGTACACGGTAGTCCCTTGATGACAATAGAAATAGGATGGAATTATTATTCTTTGTCTAACTGTTGGAACTTAAAATTACAAATGATCAATCCAAATCACTCGAGTGTTCTTCATATTGAATCCCATTGCTTACAAAAATTTATATTTTTTAAGTTTTTAAAGTATTTTTGATATTTTTAAAAGCGGTTGTTATTATAGAATCTAGAACTAATTAGATCGAGAACTTTCTAAAATTCAAATTAAATAATAAAAAATTTAAAAATATATATCAAAAAATATTAGTTGGTAGGGAGATTTCAATACGAAATCACATTGAATGATTTGGATCGATCGTCTGACATAAGGTCGAATTTGACGGAACCCTCTAGGTCTCAATCCATTTCGCTTTGGCCGTAGTATTTCTCTACTCAATGTCATTCTCTTTTGTTGAAAAGACTCATATATATGAGTAGAAAAATAACTACTTTCGTTCAAAGATTACTAAATTTTCAATATCAATGTGTCATTTTTCATTTCTATTATTTTCACATCGCTGTAGATATAGTTGTAAAACACTAATATACATGCACTTAACTAAGATTACATAATAGATAAGCATCATCAACTCTAATACCTAAAGTCATATGAAACTTCAACCACAAATAAACATAACTGTTGTAACAATACTTTTGAAATGTACCTTCAGAAAAAAAAAATTGTGTTTCTAAATTCCATATGGCATCGTATGGATGTATCCTAGCACATTTCTTGCAAAAGTTTGTCGCACTTTTATTATTACTTATTCTGAAATTGATATACTTACAATAAAATAATATACTTGAGTTTATCGTGTATACATAATTAAAATTATGGAAGAATAAGTCATATTTGGTGAAGTTAACTTTGAAGGAATGGAATAACATTTTAATGTTTATTTAAATCGCTTCTAACACAAGCTTACTTTGTCATTTTACAGATTTTTTTATGAATAATTACAGAATTTATGTAAGAAAATTCGTCCCAGAAAAAATTTTGTTGTGCATAAGAGAAACTATTTTTCAATTCAAGTGTAAATTTATACTGCTTATCTAAGGTGATAATATGCATATCTGTCATCCGTGCCACTTCTCCTGGTACTACATGGGAGTTCTGTAGCAAAAAGGGAGAAGAATTAACGAGATTATTGTACTGAACCCAACTTTGCTTAATGTACCAACAAACATTGATACGAACTACAGTAAATGTGGGGTCCGTTGTCAGCAACGAATAAACTTCCGGTTCAAATACTTAATCTAAGACCATTTCCAGTAAAATTTCACATGGAAACTTCCAATAATTGCCAAAACGGAGTCTTCTAAAGCGCACTTTTTCATCCAAAAAATCGGATGCTCAAATTGACTCACACGGCACAAACTTTTGCCTAGAAACGCGTCATTTCTCCACAGAATTGTCTGACGTGGACTTCATTGCTGGTGCTTCTACGCTGTTTGGAGTTTGGCTGCAGGTTGGTGATGTCTGCATGTATGAGGAGAGATGAAACGGCGGAAGCGTGTATAAAGGTAAGTTTTCGGTGGGGACGGATTCTTTTTTGCAAATCCACCCGAATGTTATAAAATTTATCTATTAGATATTTTGTATCTTTATTCTAATTTTTTTTTGAAAGTTTTTAATCTTATTGCAACTTGGACTAGAAGTTTTAAATTATTTTCGACATGGCCGAATCCTCCATAGTGGAGATAAAATTAATATATTCTTTTTCGGATAAATACAATTATTTAGCCATATTTGACAAATACAAGATTGGTTGAAACTTGAAACAGAATTTCATATTGTAGTACTTGCCGCATGATCCAAAAATATTGTAAAAAGGTAATTTTATGGTGGATAGAAATTTTAAATCAGATTTGAATATGATCATTCATCTCTGTTCATAATTTTAAATAAAAAATCTAGATTTAAATTAAGTTATAAAATTTTATCCATAGCATAATTTGCTTATTGAAGACTATATTTACGATCGTTTTAACAATATGTTATAAAATTATTCTTAGAATTTAAACTAATTATAAATTATATATATTGAGTTCATATAAGAATTCAAAAAACAAATATGTAGGATTTCAAAAGGAATGGATTGTGAATAATTTTTTTTTTAAAGCAACAGACCCTTCGCTGAGTGGGGGGGGGGGACAAATGCGGATAATTTTATTTAAATAAAAATCGAAAAAATTTCAAGAAACTACCGAAATAAAACGAAACGAAACGAACAGAACTAATTAAATAACCTTCAATTAATAATAACAACCCTGGACATATGAAACAGTCAAACAGTAATATAAATTTTGAAAAAAAAATTAACATTCTATTGGAGAATAGGCCGGACTGGGTCCAGCTGCAACCTCCTCAGGATATGCAAAATTAATAAAATTTATATTCTTGGTCGTTCCACTTGATATTTACTATCTTATCTAGATATAAACAGTATTCTAAGCAAAAACTTTGTGAATTTATTATAGGTGGCTTGGTGTTTACTATATTATTTTTTTTTCTTGTGTCAAAAAACTTGGGGAATTATGCAAAAATGTCCGACCAAGGAAGAGACGGGTGCATAGTGAATTAAGTCAAGTCTGGATTTTAATTTTCAGGGACTTCCGGTTTTTGCATTTGAGGAAACTCTTTTTTTCTTAAAAAAGAAAAATGGATAAAACTTGTGAACTTGTGGTTGTTTCATTTAATAGAAAAGGGCACAGGTCTTTCTTCTCAATTATATATATATATATATATATATATATATATATATATATATATATATATATATATGGAGAGAGAGAGAGAGAGAGAGTGTGCTGTAGATGTGTGTGTGTACACACACACAGTGTATAATGCACTTATTCTGAAAAGAAGTTTCTCTCTTTTTTCTCCCTTATTTCCTTGAACGAATTTTGTAAAGGCTATCCTTATTAAATGTTTTTTTTAAAGAAAAAAAATCCCTTCTTCCACTCAATCCAATATTTATTCATGTTGATGAATAACAATAAGCCTTTTTTGTTAATTAAACCAAATAATTATCTTCAAACTTTCAAAGTACTGTTTCAAGGACTCGTATTTAATCCAATAAATTACATATTTTGTTTAAATACAATTTGTTTATTTGTGGTTTATTTTTTTAATCATGACGCTCTCATGCCGACTCTATTTTTCTCATATTTCCAGTTAGCCGGCTTAGAAGATGTAAACAAATTTGTGTTTTATAATTCCTACAAGAAAAGTTCATAGAAAAAGTGAAAAACTAATACAAAATCCATGACAACATATATATAGTTATTTTATGAGTTTTCTTATTTTGAAAAACATCTAAAACAATACTTCCTTGCTTTTATAAAAAAAGAATATGAGTCAAGTTGATCATCAGAAAGTAAAGAAAGACATCTTGGACTTTTCTCCCATTAAACTAATTAGTAACATCTATTTAATATAATGATGCAATCTTTGCAAGATCTTTAATTCATGTAGCCTCTTTTTTTTTTAGAAAAGACCCATAGGCGTACTTAATTAAACTAAACACGGTTTTGTTTATACAAGCATGCAGTGCTTTGTAATAGTGAAACTAATAGGTAGGTTTAGGATTTGGGAACAAATTGAATAATGGATCCGATTGCCGCCAAAAAAATTAAAAATAAAAAATTAAAATGAAGAAAAAAAATTCACCATTATTATGACTTTATGAGCATATTGGTGAAAAGCCCATGCGGTGTGCATGTGCCACCACAACTGGCCGTTTTGTTTGTTTTTCCCTACAGCCTATGCAAATTGTATGACATGAGACCTTTTGATGAGGTATTAATGGTCCTACTATTATTCCTTTAGACCTAGCCGTTTCAATAAATGACGTTGTACTATTTTATTTCTTTTATCTGTATTCTGAGATACGAAGCTACTTAGAACATACTCTTCATATATATTTCCCCCTTTTTCTTAAATAATAATTTTGGGTTTTATTTATCTTGTTAAAAGTCCATCAATATCAGCATATGTAGCGCTTTCAAACTTGTGATTTTGATACTCCTAGTCATATTCCAAAGACCAAGTTTTGTTTTCCTGAACCTTGACGAAAATTTGGTGAATTAAACTATGTTGCTTGTAAGTTCTTTTCATTCTAGACATCGCACTCACAGGTCAGAAGTCACAACTCATCCAAATAGAAAAACCAAGTTACATAAATTAATGTACATCAGCATCAACTGAATTTTGAAAAACACAAAATGATTAATGCATACGCAATGCTACCAACTTCTACGAATTCTGACTCCGAGATCATACCTGACACTCATGATCCATTTTTTTAAGGAAATAAAGTTGAAAAAGGATCCAGAAAAAACATAATTTTAAAACCCTCAATTGGGTTCTTCTCTGGTTTGGTTGGATGACATCGATCAAGAATCTGACTGTAACCATAGTCAAAACCAACTCTTAAAATAAGCGGTTAAGCTATTATATATTCTGTTTAAATGAAAATGAAATTTCGAAACTGATTAAATTATTACGTCTGAGTATATACTTTGAAATCTTTGAATAAAGAAAAAAAAAATGATATGTCTAATAGAATGATATTAATTAGTAGCAGGAATATGGTAAAACTGTAGGTTTAAGTTTTTGTGGTGGCTGAAAGCTAAAAGAACAATCAAAGTGCAAAGCATTAATACTTATCTGTAAGGGTTATGAACTTTTTTCTTTTTTGTAAGGATAGAAATCCATGGACAATGATTAATTGAGCAAAACAATTTTCTAAAAAACAGATGCAAAAATAAAAATTTATAGAATATATATAATTGATCATATAGATTGGTTGTGTATCAAATGATTTTCTGCTCCATCGAATGTCACTAAAGCTAAACTGTAATGAATAGTAAAAATTACATCAAATTTCATAATCTCTCTCGTATGCATGAATATAGAGAAATGAATCACACTCTAAGGCAAATAGGAAGTGGCTAGTGTCAAACATATAGGACACGTATACTTGTCCAACGCGATAAAATTTTAATTTTTAAGATTGAAATGGCCAATCCAAACCGCTCAAATTGTTCTATGTTATAAAATCTTCATGGAGACCAAATTTTATATTTTTTTCAAATTTTTTTACTATTTTTTTAGAATTTTTCAATATGCTCAATCTAAAAAGTTCTGAACCCTTCAATTTTGAAAATTCGAAAAAAATAGTTAGAAAATATGAAAAAAAATATAAAATTTGATTTTCAAGGATATTTTAATATAGAGATCATATTGAGCGGTTTGGATCGACCGTTTGAAATTTTAATATTCGATGTTTGGATCGTGTTTGATATCCTATATATGTGATTCTAGCATTACTCAAATAAATAATTATCAGTTACAACTTTAATTTCAATGTCAATCATCTAAGTACCACTTTCACGTCTCGTGTTATTTGCAGCGTAAATGTATAATGGAAGTTTATCTCACACCATCCCCTCTCCATGCTTTAAATGTCCACTATCATCACCAATCTTAAAGCCAATTCAATGGTTCAGACTTCCGACACAGACAGAACTTCAGTAGAAGACTAAATGTTCTGTTATAAGGACGCTAATAATTATAAGTTCGTCAAAGAAAATCTAAATGCATATTTCTTTTTTCTTTAATTAATAGAACAGTTGAAACCAGCTGAAAAATATTTGTCTACTCAAAATTTAGAGCAAAGTTTTTCTTTTTCTTTTTCTTTTTCTAGTTCTTTTTTTTTTTTTTTGGAAGTTGAAGCAAGGTTTTTTTTTATTAAAAATCTCAAAATGCTACTCATAAACAACTGAAAGAAGATCAAAGTTAAATTGACCAAATTAGGTCCAAGCTATATCCTAGCTAGTATCTCCAGATCTCCTCTATAATCTCCCTGTATCCTACGGAGGACCTACGTACTCACAGCTTAGGGCTGTCAATGGATAGGGTACGACGATACGGTAGAGATATTTTTCATATCCGTACCCATTAAAATTTTCTTTATCCATATCCTATCCTTACCTATTAAAATTTGACTTTACCCGTACCCTACCCTTACCCATTAAGAATTAACGGTAAGGGTAGGGTAACGGTAAAAAATGGATAATAATATTAATAACTCAATAAAAAAATATTATACAATAGGGATAAATAAATATTATGATTATCAGATAAATATATTAATAAAGTGCAACATTGAATAATACTTTAAATATAGTAAAATCATACTATATCTTCTCATGTCAATTCTCACAAAAAATTACATAACTAATTACTAATTATACAATATTTTCTCAAATGACAACTGAGAAAAAAGAATCTTTTGAAAAAGTTTATTATTTTTTTAATGTAGCCCGTGAATGAAAAAAATATAATTAACATATCAATTGAGTCTTAACATTATATCTTTCTAATTTAACGTAGTATTATTCAATCAAATCTTATAATTTAATTGCCTAGTTTAATTATTAACATATCAATTGAATCTTACAAATATATATTTCGGATTTTAGTTTGTTAGTAACGTATTAATTGAATCTTACAATTATATTTTTTTGGTTATGATAAAGATTAACGGTACATATAATCAACGAATACGAAATAGCCTTACCCATACTCTTACCCATACCCTTACCCAATAAATTAACGAAGTTTTTTTTTATCCATACCCATATCCGATAACTTAACGAAAATAAAACTTTACCCATACCCGTCTTATTGAATACGATACGCATAAGGTAAACGGTTAAAAGGGTACCATTGACAGCCCTATCACAGCTAGTTTCATATAAGGGGAAATTGTTTTTATGCCACTCCAAAAGAAGGAAATTGTGAAAATGCCACTCAAAAGTTAATTCTTCTATAAATGCCACTATGACCATATAAAAGTGCTACATGAACCCCAAGAATTGTCCCCAAGAAGAACCAGATGGTATAATCAAACCTGAAAAGGCCGACCTAGAATATTTTTGAAATAAAAGTCATTTAAGAATAAACCAATAGAAATTCTAAAAATCCTTATAAAAATTTTATTTTCCCTATGAGCGATTGGCGCCTCAGCGCGAACAGCACAATTTACAGAGAAGCACTCAAAGCAACCGAATCAATCCATTCACCGGCGGTCGGTTTTGTCAAGCCACAGGACATAACCGGGAGAACAACAGAAGTCCAATTTAAGCAAAATAACACAATCATACAATTGTTGCTTAAATTGACTGAACAAATCGAGGATCTGAAGGTAGCAGTCAAAAGGCTCGAGGCTGTGAAAGGGAAAGAAGGCACTCAACCTGACGACCTGACTGACTCTCTAGACCAGATCCAGCAACAACTTCAGAAGCTGAGCTTAGGAGAGCCCAGTAAGCCGGCAGTACCAAAACCAAAAGGCAACTTTTTGTGTTAAAAAACCCAAAAGAAATATTTGAAGCCGAGAAAAAGAAGGCAGCATGAGCAGAACGCAAACAACAACAGAGGCAGCAAGACCATCAGTGTCAGAAAGAGACACAAATCAAACCCCTACTGTTGAAGATCAGATCTGTGGCTATCGCCTTGGATCTAGACTCAGATTTGAGGCTCAAAGGAGGCTCCCTGGTCAATCTCGACGGTACCAGCGAAGCCTTGAGTCACAAATGAATCCTGATGCTGAGCTCAACATCTCCCAATACAGACGAGCACAGCAAGTCCCAGCAGAAACTCTGTACCAAGCTGGATGGTCAGAGAGCAGGCACCGAGTATACCAACATTACTCGGATGAAAGAACGTTGGTCACAGATGGCCAGCAAGTGGAGCTACCGTTCATCTCTGAAGAAAGTTTTAACAGACTTTTGCAAGAAGGGCTCCAGCATCTGCATATCGGACTAATTATGGTTCGATTGTACACGTTGCATAGGCGAAGTGCAGGTGTGAATGCACTAGTGTTAATCAGAGATACTAGATGGCGAGATGATAGAGCTGTCATCAGCTCTATGGAAATGGATCTCACATCCGGGACGCAGTTAGCATATACTGCCCCAGATATGACTCTAAGTATCCGTGACTTCAGAGATCACATTCAACTAGTGATTCAAACTCACGGGTATGAAGGATGGCAAGGTGGAGAGAGTAATCTTTTACTCTAAAGGTCTCTAATTGGACGACTGTCCAATACAAGCCACACAAATTTCAGATACAATGTTCAGAACGTGGCGGACCACCTGACAAGTCGAGGAGTTCGGGCCATCCCTGGCTCGCAACGTACAACCACAGAACTCCGTGGAAGGCAGTGGCTTGTGAGACCAGCTGTCATCTCACAAGCTCAGAATCCCCAAGTAGCACGAATCCGAGCAAGGACAGACGACTCATTATCCGTCAGATTTGCGGGGTATACAACGACAACCCCTGAACAAGAAGCTATTCGTGGAGAAAATGATGAGGAAGAACTCGAACAAGAATTCATCAATCTACTCACACTAGATGATGATTGGCCATATGAAGATGATCCAGAATTTCCAGAAATCTATTCAGACCCTGAGGAATTCAGTGAAGATGACGAGACTGAGCAAGACGATGGTCCCTTATTGGGAAAATGGTTCTTGGCAATACTAAGAGCCGAACAAACTGAACCAACAGTTGAAATGCTAGAACCAATAAACCTGTATCAATGGTTTGCTATTGAGCAGCTAGATAGTGAAGACGAACTCGTACAAATGACATTTACAGAGTTCAATTGGCTAGAAACCATTGATGCAGAAAGTGAATGGTTTGAGGAACAAGCCCTCATGATGACCTGTCAATGGGATGAGTCGGACGAAGATGAGATACTCTCCACGGTGCAATTTCTGTCTCAATTGGGTGCACCAGCAAACCAAGATGAAGACTTGCTAAGTCTTCTAGCGAAAGGTGGTGGGGAAGATGTCAGTTCCCCAAATTCTAAAACAAAGTGGGACGAGGATCTATTCGACGAGGATCTATTCGAGACAGTTTATATGGTAGAAGAGATAGAATACCCACAATTCAAAAATCTCAAAAAAAAAAGTGGAGACTGTACTCTCAACTGCAGAGTCTTCACTTACAAGAATACCACCTGAACCAATCATGGGACCGGCCATGTACCCACCTGGTTCAAGGCAACCCCAGAACCTCCAAATCCCAGAGATAAAGGCACGGTTGGACAACATCCGCGGTGGCTATGCAAGGCAAATGAACGAAAGGTTTAACCTGCCAACAGCCCAAGCTAGTCAAGGTGCAATTCTAGTTTTACCAGAAGATATTGGGCTATACTCAGAAGTTATCTCTCGATGGGAATCAATCACTCTCAACCTGATAAATGAGAGAAATTGGACAGATAACAAATCTAAGGTCAATTATATCGAAAACCTCCTAGGCGAAACGGAGAAAAAGACCTGGATTCAGTGGAGATGGCATTCCACACTGAATATGAGGAATTAGTTAACATTGCCGATGACCCACAAAATGTAATATCACAAGTCAGGCGAATGTTTCTGTTGGAGGATCCGACAACCGGGTCCACTGAAGAGCAAGACCGAGCGTACAACGACCTGGAGAGACTTTCATGCCACAATGTGAAAGATCTTTTCGATTATATAAATGATTATAAGATTTTGGCAGCAAAATCAGGAAGGATGTTCATATCTCCTGAACTCTCAACAAAATTTTTCAGAAAGATGCCTCCAATTATTGGTGGAGAAATTAAGAAGGCATTTGCTGAAAAATACCCAGGCAATACTGTGGGTGTTATTCCAAAAATACATTTTACCTACCAGTACCTGGCAGAGCAGTATAAGAGAGTTGCACTCCAAAGAAGCCTCAAAGATCTCTCATTCTGTAGCCGCATACCAGTGCCGGGTTACTATCAAAAGAACAAGAAGTATGGTCTTCGAAAGGCGAAGACATATCGGGGCAAACCACATGATACGCACATCAGAGTATTCAAAAGGAAGCACGCAGATAAAGTAAGGAAATGCAAGTGCTTTATATGTGGTGAAGAAGGACATTTTGCCCGCAACTGCACAAGGCAAAAAGGCAATATTGCAAGAGCAGCCATAGTCGAAAATCTAGACCTAGATGATGACTGGGATGTGCTCTCGGTAGATCAAAATGAACCAGATAGCGATGCAATATGTTCATTTTCTGAAGGAGAAGGAGGTACTAGTCATTCTTTGATGGCTGGTATAAATGAGGTTCCGTACGAAACCGCAATGATGATAACGAGTGAAGAAATCTCATGGCGAGTGATGACCTCAGTGCCCCAAGAAATCCAAAATTGTGCGCATCAATGGGAGGACAACAGTCCAGTGGCGCAAGAATTCATGAGGTGTCTGTTCTGCAAGGAGCAGACTAATCCAAGGATGAGAGCACATTGCAGTATATGTCATTTGACTGTCTGCCCAATGTGTTCGAGATTCAACCTGAGAAGAAGGTTGACAATACAAAGATCAAATCTCCAGTATGACAACAATGATACCCTAATTAATGAGCTGATTGGGTATACAAATTTCCTCTTAGCAGAAAACCAAAGGCTAAAGGAAAGAATTGAAGAATTGGAGATGGGAAAGGATCTGGATGAAATGCGAGATTCATCAAAAGGAAAAGCCCATGAAAAGCCAATTCTTGAATAGGTAGATTCAGATGATGAAGCAATTGAAAACCATATCCAGAAACGAAATGGAGTGGTAATCAAGATGCTGACAGATAGAGATGAATACATCAGTACTCAAGTTCCAGATCCGAGAAAAGGGAAGAGAGTCTTAAACAGATGATATCTCTTATTTATATATATATATTGACCATACTTGGCACCAAAATACTACCCAAACCAATGATATTCACTGCACTTTTGCATTATATTTTGCAAGATTGGACACTGCCGTGGAATTTGACTTGTTTTGTAGGAACATGGTGGATTGGACACAATAATTGCATAAAAGGGATAATTTTTAGAAATCAAATGACTAAATGGAATGCATAGCACTGTAGAGCTCATCCTAAGCTTTCCAACGATCTTTGAATCACCTCAATCGGAGTCCGGATGAAGAAATTATGGTCAAAATACTATCGGTGCGCACTGCTGGAAAATAATTTCGGTCCGAAATTATTAATTTCGGTCCGAAATTGCGTGAAAAAGTCAGTTTTGGCAAGTTTTGAAGATGAAAACTTTATTTTATGGCATGATCTCGTGAACCCTTGCACTAACCTGCCTCCCAAGCCTCCTCCCTGGCCATATATGCACGAAAATACAAAGAGGACGCATCCCACCTTCCATACAATAATTTCCTTCTTTTTCCACCACCGTTCTCACGCCGAAAGGCGTGGGATTCCATCTCTTGCAGCGGAGCACGACCATGGCAGCAACCTTGGAGCGATTCTGGACGCGACAGCGGTAGAGCCGATCCAACCACGACTTCGGACGATCGATATCTCGATAGAAGCGATATTTGGTTTATTCCTTCCTTTTCTCTTGATATTTTGATCACATGGAGTTTGTATCTTGCTTTGTTTACATGTTAGGCTAGTTTCTTATGTCTTAGGGCTAAGTAGTAATTTAGTTTAGTATTTTGTGATGACTTGATGGATTGATTGCTATGTTATGTGATTTATTATGTTGAAAATTATTGATATGCTTAGTTATGTTATTTGCTTGCTTGATGTTTACCTATGGATGAATCGCGACGTCTTTAGGACATTAAACTAGACTAAACACATGATTGATTAAGTAATTGAGGTAAGCCAAACGCTCGAAAGAGGAGGTTAACTTGACAACCGAAAGGTGTAGTTTCTAAACGATCTGAAAGGACTTAGATACCTCTAGAAATCCAACATGATAACCTTAAGTGACTAATATCCGACACGAAAGTTTAGGTTTAGTCATTTACGTGGAGAAAACCGAGTTCCAAACCAATTTCCAAAACCAAAATTGCGACAGCTGAGGTTAGGATTTAGGTCTGGTCGACAAGTATCCTTCACATAGTGTTGTATAAAATCAGCAAGTCAAAGCAGAAAGTTTAAAGTATATTTTGGCACGACTTATATAGAATTTCGGTCCGAAATCTGTATATTTCGGTCCGAAATTACCTTCTTCCTTGGTGAAAACTTTGGGTAGAAGTACTTTAAAGCTAAACTAAATGAATACAAAGTCCTGGGATATTATTTGCATCTGTTTTAGTTCATAAAATACCAAAAATATTTATTTACTTGCACCTTTAGATTTAATCAACCAAAATCCATAAAAATTGTTTGTCTAGCTTTCGTGAGGAAGTAAAGTCTGGTATTCATTAATCCGTCCCTTGGGTTCGACCCTAAAGCTGTACTCCAAAAGACTAGTGAGGTTAGCTCTAGGTTATAAATTTATTTGATATCCTAGGTTTAAATACCTTCATCAAATTGGCGCCGTTGCCGGGGACGGTGTTGATATTAGAATTTATTTTTGTAACGAGAGACTAGATATTGTATCTTTCATTTATTATTATTATTATTATTATTATTATATAAAAAAAAACTCATGGTTGGTTTGGATTTTATTGTTGGAAATGCAGGTTTTGATTGATTGTGGATGTCCTACTTGTGACTCGCGCTAGAGCACCACGGTTCGGAGAACAAAAAAGTTCACGACCCACGCACGACCTCATGTGAGTTACATGCCACAAGAAAACAAGCCACGATGTTCGCACGCTCCATCACAGTTCTCACAAGTTCCAGCGAAGGTTTTGCACGCCTCACCGTCGCTCGATTGGACGTCTCGCTGCCACATTTTGAAATTCCAGCGTCAAAACTCAAATTTTCTCCACAACAAACTTGAAGGAACTCTATGTGGACATGCTGAAAAAATTTCGTGACGATTCGAGCGACAGAGATCAAAATTCATTGATTTAAAGTGAAAATTTCGGTCCAAAATTTGTGGATTTTGGTCCGAAATTTGTGATGGACAGCACGATTTTTCCGTAATCATGAATTGGTACGCTTCCATTTTTACTCTTTTTACTTAATCTGTGAATGTTTAGCACTGGGACAGTGCTTTGTTCAGTTTGGAGGGGGGATAAAGAGTAAAAATTGCAAAATATGCAACATTTTGGTCCGAAATTTATAAATTTTGGTCCAAAATTTTTGCTATTTGTACTGTTTTGCTCCATTTTGAATGCTAAAAAATCAGAAAATTAATTTTGGATGCATGCTTGATCTCTGTCTTGGTTATATTGATGAAATTACTCACTGTTTCACATTGTTCGAATTTTACAAGCATTTTTGAAAAATTTTCTCAAGGATTTTTTATGTTTAAAAATCTTTAAATTGATTTGTGCACCAATAGACCGAGTTGAAAATTAGTTTGAGAAAAAAGAACCCGAATTTGGATGCTTGAAAATTGTCAAAATGGTCTAAGTCAATTCTCACAAGTTTTTGTCAAGTGAACGATTTTGTGTCTTGCAAACTTTTGTTTAAAAAGAGATTTTATGAACTTTGAAAATTATAAGATGAATCTGGATGTGTGTTTGAATGCTTGAATCACCAACGAGCAAAATTCTAAATTGACAAAAATCTAAATAGTTGTGAAAACGAGGATGCATCGAGACCTTTTTCCACCAACTAAACCACAAATATTGGAGGCTTAAGGAACTTAACATATAAAAAGAAAAAAAATGTTCAAGTCCGTAGTGGTCTGTAGCGAAAAATGCGTAAAAACCGGACCGACCTCCCTGGTGCGATATGTGCCAGTAGCATTTTCAAGGTCAATGACTTGCATTAAATCCTCTAGGGTGCAAAGCCCCACGACTCGACTTGCACAATTTAAATTGGTGAAAATAAAATTGCTTTGAGAAGGATTCATTATAAAATTTTCGACTTTGATAAAATCTTTTTACAAATTTTTGTGAGACATAAAAAAGAACGGACAAATGAAATTGAGTTTGCAATTGTTTTGACAAAGAGAAGCTAGGGTTCTTGATTTGAAAAATGAAATTCATTAGAACTAAGAGATGCACAAATTCAATCCAAAAGAAAACTAAACCCTTATCCTTGAATTAAAATTTTGAGCTTACTTTAATTTGTTGTGTGAAACTTTTGAGTAAACTGAATGATCAATTTTTCATGGCATTGTTTGGTTTGAGATAATTTGATTGTAAGTCTAAGTATGGTCAATTCCTTTGAACTTAGAATATTGTTTGAGGACAAACAAAAGTTTAAGTTTGGGGGGATTTGATATCTCTTATTTATATATATATATTGACCATACTTGGCACCAAAATACTACCCAAACCAATGATATTCACTGCACTTTTGCATTATATTTTGCAAGATTGGACACTGCCGTGGAATTTGACTTGTTTTGTAGGAACATGGTGGATTTGACACAATAATTGCATAAAAGGGATAATTTTTGGAAATCAAATGACTAAATGGAATGCATAGCACTGTAGAGCTCATCCTAAGCTTTCCAACGATCTTTGAATCACCTCAATCGGAGTCCGGATGAAGAAATTATGGTCAAAATACTATCGGTGCGCACTGCTGGAAAATAATTTCGGTCCGAAATTATTAATTTCGGTCCGAAATTGCGTGAAAAAGTCAGTTTTGGCAAGTTTTGAAGATGAAAACTTTATTTTATGGCATAATCTCGTGAACCCTTGCACTAACCTGCCTCCCAAACCTCCTCCCTGGCCATATATGCACGAAAATACAAAGAGGACGCATCCCACCTTCCATACAATAATTTCCTTCTTTTTCCACCACCGTTCTCAAGCCGAAAGGCGTGGGATTCCATCTCTTGCAGCGGAGCACGACCATGGCAGCAACCTTGGAGCGATTCTGGACGCGACAGCGGTAGAACCGATCCAACCACGACTTCGGACGATCGATATCTCGATAGAAGCGATATTTGGTTTATTCCTTCCTTTTCTCTTGATATTTTGATCACATGGAGTTTGTATCTTGCTTTGTTTACATGTTAGGCTAGTTTCTTATGTCTTAGGGCTAAGTAGTAATTTAGTTTAGTATTTTGTGATGACTTGATGGATTGATTGCTATGTTATGTGATTTATTATGTTGAAAATTATTGATATGCTTAGTTATGTTATTTGCTTGCTTGATGTTTACCTATGGATGAATCGCGACGTCTTTAGGACATTAAACTAGACTAAACACATGATTGATTAAGTAATTGAGGTAAGCCAAACGCTCGAAAGAGGAGGTTAACTTGACAACCGAAAGGTGTAGTTTCTAAACGATCTGAAAGGACTTAGATACCTCTAGAAATCCAACATGATAACCTTAAGTGACTAATATCCGACACGAAAGTTTAGGTTTAGTCATTTACGTGGAGAAAACCGAGTTCCAAACCAATTTCCAAAACCAAAATTGCGACAGCTGAGGTTAGGATTTAGGTCTGGTCGACAAGTATCCTTCACATAGTGTTGTATAAAATCAGCAAGTCAAAGCAGAAAGTTTAAAGTATATTTTGGCACGACTTATATAGAATTTCGGTCCGAAATCTGTATATTTCGGTCCGAAATTACCTTCTTCCTTGGTGAAAACTTTGGGTAGAAGTACTTTAAAGCTAAACTAAATGAATACAAAGTCCTGGGATATTATTTGCATCTGTTTTAGTTCATAAAATACCAAAAATATTTATTTACTTGCACCTTTAGATTTAATCAACCAAAATCCATAAAAATTGTTTGTCTAGCTTTCGTGAGGAAGTAAAGTCTGGTATTCATTAATCCGTCCCTTGGGTTCGACCCTAAAGCTGTACTCCAAAAGACTAGTGAGGTTAGCTCTAGGTTATAAATTTATTTGATATCCTAGGTTTAAATACCTTCATCAACAAACTTTACAACATTGAGCTGACAATGGAAATACCAGGTGTCGAGAAGTTCAAAATCCAAGCAATCCTGGATACTGGTGCCACAGTTTGTTGCGTGGACCAGAATGCAGTCCCAAAAGAAGCTTTGGAACCCAGTGCATACCCTATTCAAATCAACGGGGTTAACTCTTCTCAAATAGCCAACTAAAAACTCAAAGGCGGAATGATGGCTATCGAGGAAAATCGTTTCCGTATTCCTTTCACCTATGCATTCCCAATGGAACAGAGGGACGGAATCCAAATGTTGATTGGTTGCAATTTCATCCGAGCCATGCAAGGAGGGCTTAGGATTGAGGGCCAAATGGTGACATTTTACAAAAATGTCACAACAATTGCGACAAAAGTTGACGCTGAGGTAGTAGCTTCAGCAGCAATCGAAGAACTTGAGCTGTCTGAGTTAGAATATTTTGAGATCCAAAGAATCACTACATACTCTTGTGGTGAAGAATCGCAGAAATTTAAAGAGAGGTTCAGACCCCTTCTTAAGAGATTAAAAGAACAAGGGTATATTGGAGAAAATCCTCTCCAACACTGGGAAAAGAATCGGATTAGGTGCAAGTTAGACATCATCAATCCGGATATCACAATTCAAGACAAGCCTCTGAAACATGTCACACCGGCAATGAAGGAGCAATTTGACAAGCATGTTCAGGCGCTACTCAAGATTGGAGTGATACGACCTAGTAAGAGCCGACATAGAACCATGGCAATGATGGTAAATTCAGGTACATCAATAGACCCAAAGACTGGCGCTGAAATCAAAGGCAAGGAGCGTATGGTATTTAATTACCGTACCCTCAATGATAATACCCACAAAGACCAATACAGCCTGCCAGGGATTAATACCATCCTAAAAAAGGTCGGTAATAGTCGGATTTATTCAAAATTCGACTTAAAAAGTGGATTCCATCAGGTGGCAATGGATCCTGAATCGGTTGAGTGGACGGCTTTTGTTGTTCCAAATGGTTTGTATGAATGGCTAGTTATGCCATTCGGGTTAAAGAATGCACCGGCAATTTTTCAAAGAAAGATGGACGATTGATTCCTAGGTGCAGTTATTGGGAACAGAAAAATCAAACTTCAGCCGCACATAATCAAGAAAATCATTTCTTTCGATGAAGAAAAATTGAAGGAGAAGGCTGGTATGAGATCATGGCTTGGCATCCTCAACTATGCCAGATCATACATACCGAAATTGGAAACATTACTTGGGCCATTATACTAAAAAATAAGCAAATACGGTGACAAAAGGCTCAAAAGCTCAGACTACGAGATCATCAGAAAGGTCAAGCAAGCGGTGCAGCAGCTCCCAGATCTCGAGCTACCTCCGGAAGGATCCTACATCATCCTTGAAACAGACGGATGCATGGAAGGATGGGGTGGAGTATGCAAATGGAAGAAAGCAAAGCATGACCCCCGAAACACGGAGAAAGTTTGTGCGTATGCAAGCGGGAAATTTCCAGTGATTAAATCCACAATAGATGCAGAAATCTATGCTTGCATGGAAACAATGAAGGCACTCAAGATTCACTACCTGGATCAAAAGGAGATCACTCTCAGAACTGATTGCCAGGCCATAATTAGTTTCTATAACAAGTCAGCACAAAACAAACCTTCAAGAGTCCAATGGATTAATTTTGTTGACTTTGTTACAGGAACAGGAGTGCAAGTAAATTTCGAGCACATTGATGGCAAAATGAATGTGCTAGCTGATTCGTTATCACGATTAACAGCAAATATGGTGAAAACCGGAAATTGCTATTTCGCTGATGAACAATTGGCCGATTTAGAAAAGGTGCTCGAAGAAACAAAAGGAGCTCCTGAGGAGATAATCAAGCATCTGGCAACAATTATCGGGCATATTGATAATATGCTAGATGAAAAACCTTTCTTTCAAAACCTCTAGAGCAAGGCGATAAGCGGGCATGGTGGACCGCTGGAAAAACCCACTATACCCTGTATCTTAGGAACTGTCTGGTAGTAATCTACGGAAAACTACTGACATTTTTTTTAGTTTTCTTATAATTTTTATTTTGTGTGAATTTTATTTCTTTTTCAGGAAAATGGTGCTTGATCATCTGAGGAACCTCATGAGAATCCATGAAGGAAGTTCAACAACCGGGTTCAGACCAGGAAGCCGGCAAGCATTTCAGCAAGCCGAAAGATGGGCAACCTCAGGAAGAGAGTTAGACTCTCTTCGAAATTATGAAATAAAACTGGCGACCTACTAACAATGTACCCACGGTCTTTTCAGTGGGAAGGAACCATGCTACTTAGGCTTGAGGAAATTCATAAGGAGCAAATACAAAGGACCATCGATGAAGTCGAAAGGCTCATGGTCTTGAATTATTTGCAAAAGATTCGCCTAGAGCAGAAGGCATCCAAGGACAACTGGGCTAGTACTGCACTAGGACCAGTTAATCATAACATTGATGAGCTGTTAGCAATTCACCAAAAGATGCGATCGATCCAGCAAGGCCATTATTATTAGTGAGTCCCACCATTATAAGGGAATCACATTATTGTGTTTGCTTTTCGGTGCCACTACGGTAGTGCGCATCTTTTCTTTTTCTTTATTCACTGTCACATGGGTTGGCACGAAATGAGTGGTTTGCTTTTATTTCTTTTGGGCAATTATTGTACTAAAGATGCCCACTAGTTTGCTAAGGACATACCAACTGTGGTAGACGAATAATTGAAATGGACGATGGAGCCCATATGCGCACCCGCATTCAATTATCGAGCTCACCAACCGGTAGCGTTCCTTCTATATAAGCAGTAGGATGTTTCACTAAGAGGGCATCACCCAACTTAGTAATCATCTCTTCTTCTCTTGTATCACTTGTCAGATATCAATAAAATTCCCTCATTCTCCTTTCAAAACTTTGGAACCAGTATTCTTTAGTAATCAGAAGTTTCAAAGTCGATCCGATCGTTACTATCCTATTCTGGTATCAGAGCGAGGTTTGTTTTCTTAATATTATGGCTTTCTAATTTCCTAATTATTCTGGGTAGGCACCTAGGGGGAGATTATGCCAAACTAATAAAAATTGTTTAAATTAATCAACCAGAAAACGTCAGTTAAAAGTAAAATTTTAAGGAACCAAAAGAATCATCCTGCCGTATAGTACCTAGGAAAAAGGGGAAGATCGCGGATAAACACGATGATGTGAGGTTATAACCAAAGTAAACCAACTTAAAATTGGCAAAGTAAAGGAAGATTAATTAATAATCTGGGTACGCAGTTTTGGGTACACATAGCAGAAAATTTTACTCAAAGTGGCAAAATCATAAGGGTGACCACATTTTTGGGTGGCAAAAACAGAAGGTTTAACTTTCGGGTGGCAATTGCTAGATTTCACAAATTTTGGGTGGCACAGAAAAAATTATCCCTTCATATAACTGATTTCAAGCAATTCAACACAACATATTAGGAAACCAATGCCAAAACATTATTAAGATCTTTAAAGATTCAATTAAAAACTTCCAAAGCACTTCAATAATTATCCTGAAATTAAGTATTCACACAATTTTGTAAATTAAAGTTCTAAATTCAAATGAAAATTTTCCGATGGTAAATACTTAAATAAAGCTAAAGTACGTATTTGATTGTTTGGATTATTTTTCTTCGTCATGAAAGTATGAAACTTAAAGTCCCAACTATTATGACTAGCAAAAAATGGCGCCTTCAAATAAAGAGTTTAATTATTTATCTATTTCTAAAATTTACACCTTGAATAAATGTATCATCTCTTTACCCGCAATACAGTCCAAAATTGAATGTTAACTAATAATTTCATGATGCACAAGTTTTCATCAATGCTAAATATATATGTAGGTAACTTAATGTGACTCTTGAAGAACTTTTTAAATTAAATTATAAGACGAAAATATGTGGGTATATAATATATTTCTGGTCAACCTCTGTACTTGAGAAGTGCAAACTGCAGAGATGCATCTATCAAAACAAGAGAAGCCTTCGGAGTGTTCGGTTGGAGAGCAAGGAAAATTTATTGGAGTCAATGGGTTTGCGTCATTGTGAGGTAAAGAAAATGTTTTCTATAGATGTGTTCGCTTTCAGATAAAAATTTCACGGCTCGTGACATATTTAAACCCAAAGCAATCAATGCTATGATGGTGTTCGGCTGCAAGGGAAATTATGGGAATCATGGTTTTGTGAGGGGTAAAGAAAATTTTATTCGGTTGCCAAATAAAAATTTCAGGACCCCCAATATTTTACCAAAAACAAGCTATTTCTTGAGCAAACTAACACAATATATAATTTGGTTGGACGTCCATTCTTTACCTATGAAATTCTAGAATGTCTGAGAGATTAGTGATTGTGTGTATAAATGATTAAAAGTATAAGAAAAACTAAATTGGTACATTAGTAAAAGTTTTAATTATTATATATTAACTAATTTATGAATGTTGGTATCAGCCTTTTTCTCTCCGATTTGTTATTTTTAAATCATACTAAATTGACTTGTTTATATTATTGTAATGTGATTATATAAATAAATATATCGATTGCTCTATCGAACATTGCTTATAATACTTCTATTTTGATGTATTACAAAATTAATTGAAAAATAATAAATTACCAGATGTATTTTTTTTTAAATAAGAGCCTACTTATTTATAGAGGCCATAGCCCACTCTGCGAAATAGAGTTTATTCTTCTTTCACGTCTAGTGAAAATTGAACGTGTTACATCTAGGATAACGGCCGAACCACCTACCATATGCATTTTTTTCCTATTTTAATATGATGTCCAGAAATGTCTTGTAACTAATATAAGTTAATGCCAGAGCTAATTATGTAAGAAATTATTATAGAATATATTCTTCAAGTTTTGTCCCAGACTGCAACGGAGTTTTATTTTCCATCTTGATTCGATATTTTTTCCGAACCAAGCATATGAAATGAAATTCGAGGTCTCGTACTTATTATGTTTCTAGAACTCTTATAACTCTGGATTTAACCTTTTTAATTGGAAAAATTGTTACCGTATCAATGAAAATTCTAATTATTATCAAATTTCAAACAATTTCGATAGATGTTATTGTAGTTTATATGACACGATTTATTATTATTGGGTGCGTTTGGATAGGTGTGGAAAGAAGGGAAGAAGAGAAGAAGTGGGAAGAAGTATTGGAAAGTGTGTAACTTTGTGAAGAGTTTGGATTGTGAGTAATGCTAGAATCAAACATATAGGACGTCAAACACGATCCAAACGTAGCACATTAAAATTTCAAACGGTCGATCCAAACCGCTCAATATGATCTCTATATTAAAATATCTTTGATAATCAAATTTTATATTTTTTTCATATTTTCTAACTATTTTTTCGAATTTTCAAAATTGAAGGGTTTCAGAACTTTTTAGATTGAGCATATTGAAAAATTCCAAAAAAATACTAAAAAAATTTGAAAAAATATAAAATTTGGTCTCCATGAAGATTTTATAACACAGAACAATTTGAGCGGTTTGGATCGGCCATTTTAATTTTAAAAATTAAAATTTCATCGCGTTGGACAAGTGTACGTGTCCTATATGTTTGACACTAGCAACTCCTTTCATCGCGGTTTGGATCGGCCATTCCTATATGTTTGGCCGAACACCTGACCGAATGAACTATTTTCAACACTTTCCAACACCACTACAAGTCTACAATGCACTACCTACTTCCCCACTGAGCAACGCGTAGCTAGTGCTAATTTTGGTAGTTAAACAAGAACAAGATCCTCCGATCAAGAAAATTGAATGTTGGAAAGAAAACCATGCGTATTACCCAAATTCTTTCCTCTACAAACGTCAAACCAACTAAAACTTAAATTAAACACATATTCCTCTCTCAAGTTTGTTTCAACTTTCAAAGCCTGGCGAGCCCAGTCACCACAAATTAAGAAAAACTTACAAAGCCTATATATTACATAAATTGGGCCATAAATAACCCGTTGCCATAGAAACCAATTAGCTCCATTCACAACCAAGATTCCAAGAACTAACAAAAACAACAACGATCTTTTCATTTTGAACATCTTATTAACACTCTTTCATTTTGTTTTGTTTAAAACAGAAGACAATCGGCATCCGTTAATAAAACATGACTAAGTACAACAATATTTGAAACCTTTACTTAGAGTAACACAGATGCACAAAATATTTAAATAGTTTTTAGCCACTCAGAGACCCATACACATGTCATTGATGTCAAGCTTCAACCTGCCAGTAAAAAGAAAGATGCTTTAATTAGCTTCAGATGATGAAATGGTCACCCAATCCCCCTTTTTATTCCCTTGACGAAACTTAAATATCGGGGCAATAATTGATGACACGTAATTCACACTATTGAGAATTCCTTTTTCCCCCTTTACTCGTAGCAAGGTGAAGAACAAAAAGGAACCTTTTTTTTTACAGGAAGACTATTGGTCCATCATGTCAAAATTTAATAGACAAAGCAACCGTGTCCTGAAATTAACCAATTAAGCTTGGAGGAGAGACTCTTGAAGGTGCTTGAAGTCTGTACATAACCTCAAATGGTATTGAGTTAATGAACTGTTATTTGTAATGATTCAGTACCATCTCGGATAGGCATTAGGATATGGTGTCCGTTTTCTCCAATTCAAATGTTTTTTCGCACAAATCATAGCCATTTGATTTGGAGAATCACGAAATAATCGGATCATGGTCTTCCGATTAATTTTTCTAAACCATGGTAACAGCAATGCACTGTTTCTAGCTTCTAGTAGCAGTTACCAGAGTTTGATTAGATCCAGAATTCATTTCGATTGAGAAATAGTGAAAGAAGGTAAGGGAAGGGTTATGAACTTATGATTGTTGACTTGTTGTGATCTGATTCGCACTTCAATGCGTATTGGGCACAATTTTGCATTTTGTTATCTGAGGTTATTTTGACATCCATAACTCTTTTTAACTGTGTCCCCCCCCCCCCCCTGTTGACCTTTCAGGTTGCTGGAGATCCTTGCATTTATACATTTTTTTACAATTTTATGTAAATTTGGATCCTGCATTTCTTTTGTGTGTGTGTTTTGTGAGGGTTGATTTTTACTTAGGCCACTGGCTGTGAAGGGAGGCCAGATGGCATTGAAACTCCTTTGCATTGTTTTTAGGACAGATTCTGTCGACCCGCCAGGATTCTGGTGGGGTCGTCTGAAATTTTGTTTTGAACGTTTTTCATGTAGGATTGCATATATTGCATGTTTAATTCATATAATTTGCATTTAGATAATTTAAGGAGGTATTTAGCAATGATTAGGATTGAAATTTGAGCAAATTAAGAAATGAGTATGACTTGAAATAAAAATTTGAAAATCTGAATTTGAATTTAACCTAACTCAATACACTCAAGGATTAATAACAATTGAAAAGTATTGAGCATGACTTGTCTCGTAGTTCTTTACGTTCAATTGATTTTTAGGATTCTTAAGTTTTCATTACAATCCAAGATTTCGGTTTATTTGACATCCACACTTAAAATTGAATACCCTAAAATGCCCTAGATCGATTCTTGCAACACAAAATCGAGATTCAACAAAAGAAATCATAGTAAGAGTTAATGAAATGTCACATTGTTTTTAAATTTAATTAAAATGTCTAAACTAAAAAGAAAAATCAGAAAATAAAAAACAAAATAAAAAAGGGGAACTAAAAAGTGGTGCAGTGTCATGGACACTGTAGGAAGCTATAGGTACTAGCGGTTTAAAAGAACTCCATAAACCATGGGTAAGAAACAGAAAGAGATTCATGGTATAAAAAAAAGAAATAAAGAGGAAAAATCCGCTAAAGTTAAATCCGCTTTTATTTGGCTGACTTCTCCGCCTCGGGAAAAATCTCCTTGCCCCAGGAGCAAAATGTATCTTTAAGTTTAAATTGTATAGGTGAATTGTCTTAACTCTTACTTGATTGAATTAGTTGGGCTAACGTTTGTGATGGGAGGGTGTGATCCAGTATCTTGATTGATAATGCAAATTTTAGAAACTTGAAAACCAATTGGGATTAAAAAAAACGGGGAAAGTCAAGAGGAATGATGGTCAATTGTTTTGAGAATTGTTTGAGTAAAGTCATGGTCACTTGAAATAAAAACGATTGAAATTGGATTTTGGAAAATTATTTTGACATGCTCAATTTTAGAATTGCTCAAGTTTTGATGTTAGTTATGCTAAGGACCCTTCTTAAGCTTAGGAAACCAACCACTGAATTGCAATTAAGTCCTAAACTATCTTTCTAAGTTTGAATTGTTGCTTAGGGACAAATAAGTTTAAGTTTGGGGAGATTTGATAAGCGGGTCTCACATAGAAATATTCAACCCTTTTAGGCCTTAATTTCAATTAAATGCTTGTGTTTTAGTTAGATTTTAATGCAATTTAGGTTAGAAATGTGGTACTGCTATTTGTCCTTGTTAAATTTCAGGTTCAATGACGATTTGGTGTGAAATTGGGCCCTAGGCAGAGTTCAAGCGGAGCAAATCAAGATCCAAGCGACTGGAGCAAAGGAGCAGGGTCAAACCAGACAAGGCCCCTGTTCTGGCGACCCGCCAGGATCCTGGTGACCTCACCAGACTCAAATAGACATGCCCAATTTGGAGACGATATTTCTGGCAGAGCGTGTTTTCTATTTTTGGAGGAACCAAACATGATCTCCACGCATGGGAACCGTCCTTGAAGTCTATTTAATCATGTGGAAAAGAAAAAGTCAGATTTTGGAGCAAGATTCAAAGGGAGTTAGCAGAAATCACGCCCAGCCTGTCTCCTGTCGATCCCGCCAGGATTCAAGCTGAAAGCGTTTTCTTTAGTTCTTTGTTGTAATCTTTCTCTATTTCCTATCTTTTGATGTTTAGTTTGATGAAACCTGTTGTTTCTATCTGTTGTTAAAGCAAACCCTAAAACTTAAGCAAACCCCGACCTTCCGCTTTATTTGTTTCCCAAACCGTTTGTTTTCCGGGAAAACAAATAGAAGACGAGGCCACAATTTCGACTTCATCACCTATTTCGACTCCCTTGTTGGTTTACCAACGAGGAAGGCGAAATCCATCGAATCAGCTTACAAATCAACCGTGAGGACAGTTTCTGGCGACCCGCCAGGATTCAGACGGACCCGCTAGAGAACCTCCTGAGGAAGATTTGCAGGATACCGAAGACGCGAAACCAATGGCAGATCTGAACGGAAACCCACCTAATGGTCCAGAAGGAGAAGGGTCGTTGATGGTAGATCCAGCTGTGCTTCAACGAGCCCTCGAAAATGCTAGGAAAGCGGCAAGGATTGCTGCAGAGAATCGACCTTTGAAGGAGATCAGAGCCCCAACCGTAAACAATGTCCGCCTTGGAGTAAACCCTCCCCAAGCTCGAAGGACTCGTGATCTATTCTTCAACCCATCTCTCATTGCCCTCATCCAACAGAATCAGTTTGGTGGAAATCCGAAAAAAAATGCGAACAAGCACTTGCAGCGATTCCTACGGAATTGCATCACTCTCAACCTCGAAGAAGTCACTCCCGATATAATTCGGTTAACTCTTTTCCCTTTTTCTCTTAGAGACCAAGCAGAGGATTTGTTGAATAGTTTCAATAGTAATCGGTTTACTAGTTGGGATGATTTAGCCAAAACCTTTTTGGAAAGGTTCTACCCTAGAATCAAGACCACATCGATTGGTTAATTAATTGGTAATTAGCATAAAAATGAAAATTAGCACACTTTCTAACAGTGGTATCAGAGCCTTGGTCGTACTTAAGCTATTTTGACACTTAATTAAGAGAAATTGGCTAATTAACGGATTAGTAGAGATGATGCGTTTGTTTGCTGTCTGGAAATGGTATTTTCTGTGTTATTTCGCATTTTTCGATGTGATATGTTCTCTGGAAGATCTTTCCATCTACATGAAAGTTGTCTATCTTTGGATTGTGATTCTTTTGGCGTTGGATTCACATTTTTCTGAATTAGTATAGATTTATTGAGAATAAAATGGCGATAGTACGCAGAACCAGTTTCTGCTCGTACTGTCCTGTTTGAATGGCTTGAAAGATTTATATTTTGAATATAAGTACCAGTGTTCTATGGCTAGAAATAAAGAGGAATTGAAGCTATTTCTGAGCATGTATAAATTGTTGCATGACTCGGATTAATTTGTGGGTTTTCAAGTATGAAAAGGAAGATCTTGTCAGATCCAGTTTGTTGAGCAAATCGATTTTTCTAATAAACTGTACCAACTGAGAACTCCTTTAAAAATTCTGTTTAAATGGAGTTGTTCTATTTTGAGTTAGAATTCCAGGAAAATTAATTCCATAATTTTTCATGGAATTTGGGACCTTCAACTAGGTTAAAACGTTTCGATCGACAGTCTGTTTCAGTACAGAATTTGTTGATTGTTTAGCATGTAACTTAATATTATTGAACTGCACTTGGTTGTTTTCTTTTCATGAATGGATATCCTGTAGTCTAAACAAGTTTTTCTATGTATATTGTATATATAAAAACTGGATAGAAGGTGGTCTAACAGACCAAATGGTTGAGAGGATAAGCTGAAAATCTCATAACGGTGTTTCGTGCACTTGTAAGAGATTTGTCTTTTTTGATTCTCCCAGATGGTTTAGGATCTCTTCTTTAATTTTTTACTGGTAGTCACAACTATGATAAGGAGCTTAAGTAATTTATTTGAGAATTTTTGGAGACCGAAAACTGTTGTTTTTGTTGGATTCCATTAGTTACGTTTTTTGTTAAATTACTATTTTTCTAAGTATTCAAACTAGTTGAAATTAATTAGAAAACTCCTTGTTTGATCTCCTTTCAGTTATGGGATGTTGAAAGAACTTTCTAAATGAATTTAAACAAGTTTGGTTGTTTAAAATTGAGAATTTGTACACGGAATTTACTTATAGCAAACAATACGCAAAGATGCTTGAAAATCGTTAATTGGAAACAAAGTGCTTGTATGTGCTAACTTTGTTTTGTAGGTGGATAGTGGGTTTAGTATGGCTCAAGACTCAATGCCTTGTGGTTGTAAATGAATGCATGTGTGAATGTTTGTAATGCGACCTTTGGTGCCATTAATTAATTAATTTGTTGATTAATTTTTTATGTAACTTGTGAGGCTTGCATGCCCCTAAGGATAGGATGGGAATAGGATATTTTCACATGTATTTTTGTTCCTTTATTTTATAGGATTTAGATCCTTATAGAATTTAGTGGGAGGGACAAAAATTAGATTAGTTTTGCTTCATGGAGGATGTGGCGAAACTAATGCAAGCGGGAGCCATACAAACCCACAATAATGAGATGCTTGTATGATTGCTTGTATAGGTTAGGTATGGGTGTATGTTTACACGACCACCAAACAAGCGTCATGATTGTTAATTGTCCCAAATTAAAAAAGGATTAAGTCAAACCAAAATTCACTCTCCTTCTTTCTATCCCCTTCTTACGTGGTATGATCGTTCATTGATGTATTCTCGCCGACGCGGGACATCGTGATCCATCATCCATGTCGGGGTGTAAATCGGATTTACTAGGAGCAAATAGAGAGAAGTAGACTTAACAATGAATGAAATCGGATTGTTCATTGGAGTGAAGTTCGTTAATCGAACCAAGAATCATAGGAACGTATGATTGGTTGGAGAACCTATTTCACTTTTGTTGGTGCAATGTTCTGCCGACGCCGTCATTGCATTAACAAATAGTGGGAGTCTTGGAAATTCACTACATTTAGGGACATGATTTAATGTAGTGGAAGTTTTACTTAGTTAAAACAAATATTAAAGCATAAACTAATTGACCTTAAACTTATATATTGTTGTAGATGTCTTCCTCATCTTTTACGCTACGTTCTCTTCTTGAGAGAGAGAAACTCGCTTTTAACGGTGCCAATTTCTTGGATTAGCATCGCAACCTAAGGCTTGCCTTTAGGTATGAGAAAAGAGAGTATCTCCTCACCACTCCCATGCCATCGGCTCCAAAGGCAACCGCTACCCAAGAGGAAAAGGATGCCTTTGCGAAGCATGAAAACGAGGACATGGAGATGTCCGTCGTGATGGTGGCAATCATGGAATCCGAACTCCAAAAGGAGTTCATTGATAGTGGCTATGGAGTGTTGGCTATGATCACTCGCCTATCCAACATGTTCCAAACTAAGGCTCGCACCGAAAGGGCCCGTCTCATCAAGGCCGTCGCCAACACTCGCTTGGCCGAAGGTCATGAAGTCGGGCCACACGTCATGAAGATGGCGGGGTTGTTTCGGCAGCTCGAGAAGCTTGATACGCCCTTCCCCTCGGGGGCGATTCAAGACTTCATTCTCAATTCTCTCCCTCCAAGCTTCACCGGTTTCGTTGTGAACTACCGGATGAACGGCATGGACAAGAGCATGGATGACATCCAAAACATGCTCATTGAGACGGAGGAGAGTCTAAAGAAAGAGAAGGGCCCAAAGGATGTTCTTGCGGTGAGTGGAAAGAGCAAGAAGATAAGAAAGCGTGGCCGCAAAGGCAAAGGCAAAGGCCCGGTGACGCCCCAAGGTCCGGCCAAGGGTGCTCCCGTGGGTTCTAAGAAAAAGAAGAACCCGGCCACTTTCGAGACCGTTTGCTACTACTGTAGCAACAAGGGCCATTGGAAGAGAAACTGCCCAAGGTACCTAGCTGACAAGAAGGCGGGAACTGTCCAACCTTCTACCTCAGGTATATTTGTCATCGAAACCCTTCTCGCTACTTCTCACACAGATTGGGTATTCGATACTGGTTCGTGTGCTCACATTTGTCGAAATGTGCAGGTCCTAAAGAATAGAAGGCGGGTCGAGAAAGGTGAAGTTCAACTCCGCGTCGGTAACGGCACGTGCGTCTCCGCTATGGCCGTTGGGAGCGTGGAACTAACTTTGCCTAATGTTTTTGTGTTGGAACTCAAGGATGTTTTTGTAGTTCCATGTATCACTCGAAACATTGTGTCCGTTTCTTGTTTGGGTTTGGATGGTTATGATGTTGTAATAAAGAACAAGTGCTTGACTTTGTTTCGTAATGAAGTTCGTTTTTGTGATGCACATTTATTGAATGGTCTTTATGTGCTCGATTCGAATGGATTTGTTTTGAGTGTTGAAAATGACAAAAGGAAACGTAAGGTTTCACATGAGAATGCGACTTTAATGTGGCATTGCCGCTTAGGTCATATCAATGAGAAACGCATCAAGAGACTACAATCCGTTGGTCTCTTGGATCAATTCGCTTTCGAGCCAATTGACACTTGTGAATCTTGTTTGATGGGAAAAATGACCAAAGCGCCTTTCCCCAATAAAGGGATAAGGGCAAATTGATTGTTAGATCTCATACATACCGATGTATGTGGACCTATGAGCATTTGTGCACGTGGAGGTTTCTCATACTTCGTCACATTCACTGACGATTATAGTAGATACGAGTATATCTACTTGATGCGTCACAAATCTGAAACCTTTGACAAGTTCAAAGAGTTTAAGAGTGAAGTTGAGAACCAACTTGATCGAAAGATCAAGGCCTTACGATCCGATAGAGGTGGTGAGTACTTGAGCCATGAATTTGGCGATTATCTAAAGGAGTGTGGAATCATTCCACAACTCACTCCACCAGGAACACCACAATGGAATGGTGTGTCCGAAAGGAGGAATCGAACTTTGCTAGACATGGTTCGATCGATGATGAGCCAAACTGATTTGCCTATGTCCTTTTGGGGTTATGCAATTGAAACCGCAGCTTTTACTTTGAACCGTGTTCCGTCAAAGTCCGTTGAGAAAACACCCTATGAGCTATGGTTTGGTTCGAAACCTAGCATGATGTTTCTCAAGATTTGGGGTGGTGAAGCTTATGTGAAAAGGCTAGTGAGCGATAAGCTTGGACCCAAATCGGACAAATGTCATTTCGTAGGATACCCTAGGGAAACGAAGGGTTACTACTTCTATAACCGTGTCGAGAACAAGATAGTTGTTGCACGACATGCGGAATTTTTGGAAAAGGAGTTTATCTCAAGAAGAAGTAGTGGGAGCAACGTGGTTATTGAAGAAATTCAAGAACCACAACAACAAAACATACCTCAAGTAGGTAATGTGGTTGTTCCAAATATAGTGCCAAATGAGGTTGCGCCAAATGAGGTTGCACCGAACGAGATTGTAGCCGAACCCATTCCTCAAGTTGTTGTGGAAGAAGAGGTCCAAGAACAAGCTCCCTCAAATGAAAACTCAAACATATCGCGAGTCGATGATGTTGAGGACGCACCTATACTTGATGTTCAAGAACAAACCCCATAAACCGTTGTGGAGCAAGTTCAAGAGAGAGAAATTTCTCAATGGAATAGCCCCAGAGATAGAGTAGAAAGGTCTCTACCCTCAAGCCTAGCTGAAAATCCATCGCACGCGCCTCAGATAGCTTCGACCATCCATTGGGGGTGCGGAGGTTTTTCTCTCAGTGAGATCTAATTGAATAGAATACTCTTTCGATAGAATACTCAAGCATCTACCCTACGAAGATCGGCAAGGCCAAGTAGTCCACCTATAAGATATTTAGGTTTGCACGACGTTCTCGTCATGGAGAACGATGAGCCTTTGACCATTGATGACATGAAAAGAAAACCCGACTCCAAGGAATGGCTTAAAGCAATGGAATCCGAAATGCAATCCATGTATGACAACAAGGTATGGACCTTGGTTGATCTTCCCAACGGAGTAAAACCCGTTGAGAACAAATGGATCTTTAAAAGAAAGGTCGACATGGATGGCAACTTGACCATTTACAAAGCACGACTCGTAGCGAAAGGTTACAAACAAGTTCATGGTATTGACTATGAAGAAACCTTCTCGCCCGTCGTCATGTTCAAGTCCATTCGGATCATGCTAGCAATTGCCGCATTTTATGATTATGAAATATGGCAAATGGATGTCAAAACCGCCTTCCTAAATGGAAATTTGGAAGAGGATGTGTATATGACACAACCCGAGTGTTTTGTGGATCCAAAGAATGCTAACAAGGTATGCAAACTTCAAAGGTCCATTTATGGATTGAAGCAAGCATCAAGGAGTTGGAATAAACGCTTTGATGAAGAAGTCAAAAAATTGAACTTCATCCAAAGCGAAAAGGAACCTTGTGTTTACAAGAGGATCAGTGGGAGCGTGGTTGTGTTTCTTGTTCTATATGTTGATGATATCCTCTTGATCGGGAATGATATCCCCGAGTTGAATGCAGTTATGGATTCATTGAAGAAGGTGTTCTCAATGAAAGATTTGGGCGAAGCCGCCTATATCCTAGGAATCAAGATCTATAGAGATAGATCGAGAAGGATGTTAGGCTTGAGCCAAGATGCATATATTGACAAAGTGTTGAACAAACACAACATGGCAAATTCCAAAAAGGGATTCTTGCCTATGTCACATGGCATTTTCTTGAGCAAGTCTCAAAGTCCGACCAATGATACAGATCGTGAATACATGAAGAAATTCCAGTATCCATCTGTGGTCGGATCGATTATGTATGCCATGCTATGCACTCGTCCCGATGTGGCACATCCGATTAGCGTGACTAGTCGATTCCAAGCCAATCCCGGCATGGCACATTGGACTGCAGTCAAGAATATCCTCAAATATCTCAAGAGAACAAAGGATAGCATTCTCGTATATGGTGGAGACCAAGAGCTCGTTGTAAGTGGTTACACCGATGCTAGTTTCCAAACCGATCGAGATGACTCAAAATCACAGTCCGGCTTCGTATTTTTGCTCAATGGTGGTGTCGTAAGTTGGAAGAGTTCCAAGCAAGATACTACGGCCGATTCCGTCACCGAAGCAGAATACTTAGCGGCTGGTGAAGCAGCGAAAGAAGGTGTATGGATCAAGGAGTTCTTGACCGAGCTAGAGGTGGTTCCAAGCATCTCGAGTCCAGTGGATATCTACTGCGACAACACGGGAGCCATAGCTCAGTCCAAGGAGCCTAGGTCTCACCAAAAGACTAGGCACATTCTACGACGATTCCATCTCATCCGTCAGTTGATCAATGATGGATGGGTCAAGGCCAAGAAGGTGGACAATGCCGCGAACACAGCGGACCCTCTGACAAAGCCTTTATCTCGAGCCGCACATGAGTTGCATGTTGCATCCATGGGGATTAGGCGTATGCATGAGTGGCTTTGAGTTGTATCTTTTATTTACTAGGCTTTAGTATGAGACATGTATATTTTGGATATTACATTGAGTACTATGCACTTGCTAGAAGTCACCTTTGATTGACTCTAGGCCAAGTGGGAGATTGTTAGAGTTATGTCCTAGAAGCCAATCTTATCTATGCTACTTCTATAGTTTATGTTATTGGTGATTTCAGATCATTTGTTCTTTGATTTAATCGTTGACAGTTCATTCAGGTTGAGGATCTGAATTATAGATCACTGTTATTCATTTAGTAGTAAATGACAACGATAAATCTAAAAGTCCATAATCTTGATAATTAACAAAGGACATTAATTATCAATAAGATTAGTATGCAGATTAAGTGATGATTAAGTTCTATAAATCATAGGTTAAGAGTAACCAACTTAATTGCATATGTATATGTTATAGAACATAGTACAGGACTGGACCCCACGAAATAAATATATGGATTGTGTTACGTGTCATTATTTATTTAGTTATGATATTGGTTCTAAGTTTGAGATGATTATATTTTCCACATGAGGATAGATACTATAAATCATGTCTACCGCTGATTCCTGATAAAGGCTGCTATACGGACTTGATTTAAGTATTCTTGAATTGTGCAGGGAAAAACTAATTATCAAGAAAACCGTATGTCCCTCATTAATTCACTTAGTGAGTGACGATATCCGTTTGGGCCCCTTGATGGAGATAGATTGTTTGCTAGCAACTGATACAATTATCTCTAGATCAAGAAACGTATAATCTGCAAGAATGACACGTTCCTATCTTGGATTATACGATGATATCGTGTGACATAAGAATCAAAATAGAGAAACATAATTGTCCTCTTATGCAGGATTGAATTTTTGTAGCTGTACACTATTTATGCGAATTGAGAATCATAACGTGTTGCTAGATACCGCTTATGATTGTTGGAATTAAATAGCGATTTAATTCCATGTCCAACATAGCATAAATCCTCAAAGGGTCACACAAAATTGGTATTTAATCATATGTGTATTATTTATTTATTTGCAATAATGTGTATTGCAAAATATGATAGATTGATTAATTAATTAAATAGCGTTATGGACCGTTATAATTAATTAAGTCAAATAGATCATATAGAAATAAATTAATGCATTGTCTAATCTCTAAATAATTATTATTAATTTAATAATTATTTATAAATAACACACTTAATTTAGTTAAGTTATTTGGGCTTTAATTTATTAGTAAATTAAATGTCCAAATTGAATAGCTATGAGTGGGCCTTTAATTAATAGAATTAAAGGGACCAAGTAGAGATGGCCTAGTGGGCCAAGAGAGCCCACTAGGAGGCCGGCCACATGAGGTAGGTAGGAGTGGCACAATTGTAATTTGTGTGAACTCCTATCTAGGGTTAAGAGGCTATATAAGGCATCTATTGGAGGCTCCTTGGCTCTCTTCTCTCTCCTCCTCTCCCTAGCCGCCACTATTGGCCTCCCCTTTGTGGTGCGCCGCCCCCCTCTCTCCTCTCCACTCTAGCTCATGTGTTGAGCATCCCATTCTCCCACAAATCAATTGGTTCGTTGGTTGAAGAAAGGGAACGCTTGGGATTAGACTCGTTCTTCTCTTCGCTAGCACGAATTGAGAAGAACTTGGTTAATACCATAGTGGACTCGAGGCGCCGCGAATAGGAGGTGTTTGGAGAGCACGCCACCGACACCAAACTCAAGGATTCGAGCCTCTTGGTTGCTATACCAAGAGAGGTACAAATCCTTCCTTTTTCTCTTGTGTGGAATAGCTTTTGTGCTAGATTCTTTGTGTGCTTTGTTTGCTTGGTTAATTAATTGGTAATTAGCATAAAATTGAAAATTAGCACACTTTCTAACAGGATATGCTTGATGAAATAGTTCAAGAAGAGTTCAATTCGGAGGTGACAAAAGCCTACACCTACCCCATCGATGACCAAGAAGAATGGGATGCTTACGTGACGAGTTTGGAGGAAGAACCAGTGGAAGAAGGAGGAAATGACGACCTCAGGACAGTTTATGGCGACCCGTCAGAAATTCAGGCGACCCGCCAGGAAGCCAGCTCTGTTCAAACAAAGCTGAATCTGAAGCGTTTGCCTTCCAACCTCCAATACCAGTACCTGGGGCCTGATGAGACATATCCGGTGATTGTGAGTGCACATCTAAACAATGAAGAAATCGAGAAGCTTTTGAAGGAGTTGCGAGCTCATCGCAAAGCTATTGGTTACTCAATTGATGATTTAAAAGGGTTTAGATCCAAGCATTTGTACTCACCGGATTCTCATGGAGGATGATTCAAGCCAACCATTGAGCGTCAACGGAGATTGAACCCAACCTTGAAGGTGGTGGTGAAGAAAGAGGTTTTTAAGATTTGATGATCGGAGGGTCGGCACGACATTTGGTGAGTTTTCTTCACTTTTCTTTTACTTTTCTCTTTTAGACTTGTTTATTTTGTGTTTTCTGGATGCGATTGAATAAGTTTGGGGATGGGATAATTGAAATTTGAATGAAAACTGACTTGTATCTAGGAAATTGCATCATTTCATGTAGGAATGTTAACTCTCGGGATCAATTTAGGTGGAGCCGCCAGTCTCAGGAAAGATTCTGTCGACCCGCCAGGATTCTGGCGGGGTCGCCTGAAATCTTATTTTGAGCGTTTTTCATGTAGGATTGTATATTTTGCATGTTTAATTCATATAATTTGCATTTAGATAGATTAAGGAGGTAATTAGCAATGATTAGGATTGAAATTTGAGCAAATTAAGAAATGAGTATGACTTGAAATAAAATTTTTAAAATCTGAATTTGAATTTAACCTAACTCAATACACTCAAGGATTAAAAACAATTGAAAAGTATTGAGCATGACTTGTCTCGTAGTTCTTTAGGTTCAATTGATTTTTAGGATTCTTAAGTTTTCATTACAATCCAAGATTTCGGTTTATTTGGCATCCACACTTAAAATTGAATACCCTAAAATGCCCTAGATCGATTCTTGCAACACAAAATCGAGATTCAACAAAAGAAATCATAGCAAGAGTTAATGAAATGTCACATTGTTTTTAAATTTAATTAAAATGTCTAAACTAAAAAAAAATCAGAAAACCAAAAACAAAATTAAAAGGGAAACTAAAAAAAGTGGTGCAGTGCCATGGACATTGTAGGAAGCTATAGGTATTAGCGGATTAAAAGAACTCCATAAACCATGGGTAAGAAACAGAAAGAGATTCATGGTATAAAAAAAATAAAGAGGAAAAATCCTCTAAAGTTAAATCCGCTTTTATTTGGCTGACTTCTCCGCCTCGGAAAAAATCTCCTTGCCCCAGGAACAAAATGTATCTTTAAGTTTAAATTGTATAGGTGAATTGTCTTAATTCTTGCTTGATTGAATTTGTTGGGCTAACGTTTGTGATGGGAGGGTGTGATCTCGTATCTTGATTGATAATGCAAATTTTAGAAACTTGAAAACCAATTGGGATTAAAGAAAAACGGGGAAAGTCATGAGGAATGATGGTCAATTGTTTTGAGAATTGTTTGAGTAAAGTCATGGCCACTTGAAATAAAAAACGATTGAAATTGGATTTTGGAAAATTGTTTTGACATGCTCAATTTTAGAATTGCTCACGTTTTGATGTTAGTTATGCTAAGGACCCTTCTTAAGCTTAGGAAACCAACCATTGAATTGCAATTAAGTCCTAAACTATCTTTCTAAGTTTGAATTGTTGCTTAGGGACAAGTAAGTTTAAGTTTGGAGAGATTTGATAAGCGGGTTTCACATCGAAATATTCAACCCTTTTAGGCCTTAATTTCAATTAAATGCTTGTGTTTTAGTTAGATTTTAATGCAATTTAGGTTAGAAATGTGGTACTGCTATTTGTCCTTGTTAAATTTCAGGTTCAATGACGATTTGGTGTGAAATTGGACCCTAGGCAGAGTTCAAGCGGAACAAATCAAGATCCAAGCGACTGGAGCAAAGAAACAGGGTCAAACCAGACAAGGTCCCTGTTCTGGCAACCCGCCAGGATCCTGGCGACCTTGCCAGACTCAAATAGACATGCCCAATTTGGAGAAGATATTTCTGGCAGAGCTTGTTTCCTATTTTCGGAGGAACTAGACATGATCTCTACGCATGGGAACCGTCCTTGAAGTCTATTTAATCATGTGGAAAAGAAAAAGTCAAATTTTGGAGCAAGATTCAAAGGGAGTTAGCAGAAATCGCGCCCAGCCTGTCTCCTGTCGACCCCGCCAAGATTCTGTCGACCCGCCAGGATTCAAGCTGAAAGCGTTTTCTTTAGTACTTTGTTGTAATCTTTCTCTATTTTCTATCTTTTGATGTTTAGTTTGATGAAACCTGTTGTTTTTATGTTTAGTTTGAATTGTAGTGAGTAGTTTAGTTTAGGGGCAATTGTAGGAAACCATGACTTGGTAGATTAATGAAGTTTAATTCAGTTTTCTAATCTTTCTAAGTTGCTTTGCTTTTCTTAAGTTTAATTGCATGAATTGAGAATATGAATTGAATTGATTTGAAGGTTTGCTCACTTGGTTAGGCCTGACCTCGTAGATAAGCAGAAAGAACCCTAAATTCAAGGATGATTTGCATTCCCATACCATAGGATAGTTAGTATACCCAAAAGGTGAAACCGGAACTTAGCCGAGAGGTTTATTCCCTCCTAAGATCGAGAGATTTAGGATATCCTACCGAATAGTTAAAGCAAACCCTAAAACTTAAGCCAAGGAACGGGAGTTGAAACTTAGGTTTTTAGGGAGGTTTAGAGGTTAAAACTTAGTAATACCAAATCAAGAACGAGAGTTAGTATTTGGACCAGAGTTTAAGCTAAAAACCTGAACTTAGAGAACTTAGAAACTAATTAAACTGAATTATCGTATTATTCTGGCGACCCGCCAGGATAGTGCCTGGAAGTAGAACCCGATCAATTGACCCTAGTTTAAGTCCTTAATTCGAGTTTAGATCCTTTCCTTAATTTTTAGAGTGATTTAGAGATTAATTAGAGTTTAGTATTAATTCCTTTAGCTTAAATTTAATACTCTTAATCAATTAACCAACTTTTTGACTTGTTTACCCCTAGATTAATTAAACTAAATTACTTAAAATCTATAGTTTAATATAACCGTCCCTGTGGATTCGACCCTCAAGCTACGTTGCAATAGATTAGATTTGAGGTTTAATTTGACTTAGGTTTCACCTCCGATCACAAAGCATCATTGAGCATAATATTTTGAGTCTAGAGGAGGCCCATAAAATTAATTATATAAATTATCTTAATAAATTAACATATGGTTGGGGAATATTCTAATTACTAGGGGGGCTGGCAAGGGCCCATAAAATTAATTATATAAATTATCTTAATAAATTAGCATATGGTTGGAAAATATTCTAATTGTTAGGGGGGCCTGGCCCTTTCCAGTCCCCCTCTGTCTTCGCCACTGTGTATATGCATGCTTTTTTTTTAGGGGTATAAGATATAAAGAGAGTGAAGATGGAGCAGCAAGGGTAAAAAATGGTAAAATCAAACAAAATGTGCCATGAGACTACTAATATATGATGATTTGATGCAAATAAGAGCAGAAATGAGTCAACTTCAAAATAAAAATATAGATAAATAATATTTGTCAGGCTTTCGCAGTCGCAGCCCATGAATTTGACGTACCCATGCTGCCATGCTCAATATGGTTGGTGGCTGGGTCAAACAAAAAGTGACCTCGAAAATCGGAATTTTGAAAAACCAAGTTCAAGTTACATAAATGTACCAATCCGAATCAGGTGTTATGCGACAAGCTGTGTCGCGCGGCACATCCAACCGTTCGTGCGATCCGACGACTGAAATCTATTTCCTCTATATGAATCGGCTTCGTTACTCGATATCCGCCTTATCGGGTTTTATTCGGCTCCATTACTCTGTGTGCTTGGATCCAGAAGCCATCAAAATCAAACACAAAAAAAGGGAATAGGAGTTGATGAAATTGGAGAGAGCAAGGAGAATTTACGAGAGGACCAAGAAAAATTGCCTCTGGTCGCGAGAGGGCCACGTCTCCAGCCTTCTCCAGCGATTCTATTTCTAACTGTGATTTCCTTTCAGAAAGCCTTCTCTGACGATTCTCCAACGAATTGAAGTGTTTTATAGAAGCACGAGAAAGGTATTGAGTCACTATATGAATCTCTTCTATTTTGAGTTTTAGTAAAGAGGGGAAATAGATTCTTGACTTAATAAAACTGAAGCAAACTGTAAGTTTGATACTTGTTTTCTATCAGCCGTTCACCATGTCATTTTTCTGCTAATTTCACAATCAGATACTCCATGACAGAAGCCTGAAGAAATTTGTAACTTCTCTGGCGATTGTAATTTCTCTAATTTTTCTGGACTTAACGACGACATAGTACACAGCCGTATTTTCTAAACAATTGCATTATTTGCTATGGAACAATCTGTAAGCCTTGATGGAGAAGATATTCGAAATGAAAAGGTCTATTTTTTTTCCCAATTCAACCTAGATGATATATGTTAGACACATAATCATGGGACTTATGTTACTTAGGAGGTGTTTTGTGCACTTTTGCACTTTTGATCAGTGGCACTCTTTCTGGAATATGTATTGTTTAAGTAAATGGAAAGAGGGCAAGTTTAGAGAAGATTCAATTTATTATACTGTAGTGACATAAACAAAAAAAAAAGTTAAAATGATGTATGTAAGAATTGCCATGTTGTTGTACCTGTACTGGCTTGTCCAACTATAAGAAGAGAGTATTTTTCCCTTGGCGACCTGTACTTTTTTTGGTTTATGGTAATCAACTGAACTGGTGGAAAGTATTCTCCTCTTACGTAAATACTAGAATTTGCTTATTTAGTGTAATTACTCAGATCTTAGACATGTGTTGCATGTAAGGGCGAAAACGGTGCGGATAAACTCCGCATCGAACCGCATTCGAATCCGAAAAATATGCTTAATATCCGAATCGTATCCGAATCCGAACATATCCATATCCGTATTCGTATCCGGCAAAAAAATATGAATGCGGATATGGTTTGACTACTATCCGATCCGTATCCGTATCCGACAAAAAAATTCGTTATCCGATCCGTATTTGGTCTTTATCCGAACCGTTTTCACCCTTAATTAAATCAAAGACACAAGATAATAAACTTAATTATTCCTCTAGCACCTATAGAAAAAAATTTTAATTTAATAAACTAAATTTTTACTAGTTAGATTGACTTAAAATAACATTTTGGCAATATAATAACATAATATGATGATAATATGGAATTAATTTTTTTTTTCTTAATTTATATATATCTATTTTAATATCTAAAATATATTTGTATTCGTATCCATATCCTGTAATATCTGATTCGTATTCGTATTTGTTTAACATCTGATCCGTATCCATATCCGAACATATCCGTATTCGTATTCGAATCCGGAAAAAAATATGGATACGGATATGGTATGACCGCTATCCGATCCGTTTTCATCCCTAGTTGCATGCTCAATTGCGTAATTTTCTTTTTCAATTTTTTACTAATTTCTGGTCCAAGCCAACCATAACTTGTGCATGTAGATATTCCCAAATTTCTCATGTACCATAGAAGTTGTTGCAAATTGAGTTATACCTACCTGATTTTAGATTAAGGTGCTCAATTATAAAAATTGGAACAACAATTTAATTTAGAGTAGATAAGATTCTTTCTAAAGTTACAATTATTTGTTTTTAAATAAATAATATTTCTGGCAGAGTGGCAAGGTGTAATTAATTCTTCAGTTGGCAATCATGTATAATTATCTTGAATAATCTTTTCATTTGCAATTTCAGCATCAACCATATGGAGAGAATGATTGGATTCCTCAATTGGAAATTGTATTTGAAACTGAAGAACAAACATGACAATTCTGGAATAGGTATGCAAGAAAGATGGAATTTAGTGCTAGGAAAAGTTATTCACATAAGAGTCAGATTTATTCTGTTGTCATGTCAAGGGTGCTTGTATGCTCAAATCAAGATCAACGAAAAGAGAAGGAAGGTGACAACTCCAAGAACCCTAGGGCAGAAACTCGAACGGGGTGCAAGACTTGTTTGGTTGTGAAATTCATTAGAGAAAACAATCATTATAGTCAAGAAATGTCTCATTTTGTATAGTTTTTAAAGAAAAAGGTTTATTTTGTGATAGCTTAGTGTTATAGTCAAGAAATACTTCATTTTGTATAGCTTTTAAAGGAAATAGTTTTATTTTGTGATAGCTTAGTGTGATAGCTTAATGTGAAGCTTTATTTTGTGATAGTATACTGTTAAGCTTATTGTTAAACAATGACTCAATATAATTAAAAGATTACTGTTATTTTCTCTTGTTTATATTGAGCATATTCTCATGCACTTTGGTTATGTTTAAGCATTTTCTCATGTCCTGAGATGCTGTGCAAAGTCATTGAAAGGATAGTGAATTGATTTCATTATTATATTGAGTATGTCTTGATTATACAGTATCGATACCAGTATATATAGCTTCTGATACACTCAAAAATTCAATCTTCTACTAACTAAAATTTGCTACATAGTGAGTATTGAGCATATTTTTTTCCGTCCAACTTTCAACGGCTTTAATTCTGCACTCCACGGGAATATATTGAATTTTTATTCATTTTTAATCCCTTCCATTACTCAAATGTTTTGGCTGCTTTAATAGGGCTTGTATTGCAAGGTCATCTATTACTAGCAATTCACTTTATGTTTCGCCCTCCTGGTTACTTCTATGATGTTGCTATTCTTTCCATGTAAGTAAAATTGAAGATTTTAAAATGGCCAACATGGTCAATACCAATTGGTACCCTCACAGCTGCATACATCTCTACACAAATTGCCTTACCTGTCTAGAATATCGACAACACATTGATTGTTTGGACATCCATGGCTAGATGTAATATGTCAGTGTACCAAGCCATTGGCTCCTCCACCAAATGAGACCCTTCCACCACGAATTAATCCCAAAACTTACCTCTCCTCATCTTCGCAAAGCTAACGAACCCACTCACGCTCAGTATCGTGGCCTGGATCACCTGAGTCACGCCGGAGAATAAAATCCAAAAGAATAGGGACTTATTCGAAAAATAACACAGATTTGGTTTGGATTTGACGAGGGAGTGTGTTTCGGATTCGAGAGCAAGTGTGTTTCGAATCCGATACGAGGGAGCGGAGAGGAAAACAACTAAAACTGTTGGATCGCGCGAACAGTTGGATGTGCCGCGCGACACGACTTGTCGCGCAACACCTGATTCGGGTTGTAAATGTACATGAGCATCAACTGAATTTTGAAAAACACAAAATGATTAATGCATACGCAATGCTACCAACTTCTACGAATTCCGACTCCGAGATCATGATCCATTTTTTTAAGGAAATAAAGTTGAAAAACGATCCAGAAAAAAAACAAAATTTTAAAACCCACAATTAGGTTCCTCTGGTTTTGGTTGGATGACATCGATAAAGAATCTGACTTAACCATAGTCAAAAACCAACTCTTAAAATAAGCGGTTAAGCTATTATGTATTATGTTTAAATGAAAATTCGAAATTGATTAAATTATTACGTCTGAGTATGTACTCTGAAATCTTTGAATAAAGAAAAAAAATGATATGTCCAATAGAATGATATTAATGAGGTGGACTAAAATCAGCCACGACTAACGGATGAACCCGTCAGCCGCGATTATATCTCAATTTTTGAAGTTCAAATGGCTAATTCGAACTGTATGTTCAATGTGTTCTTCATATTGAAATCTGATTGGAGAGCAAATTTTACATTTTTATGAATTTTTTTTTTACTATTTTTTTAATTTATAAAAATCGTTGTTATTGAAGGTCCAAAATTGTTAAGATTAAGAATTTTGTAAAATACCAAAAAAAAATCAAAACAATTTCAGAAAAATGAAAAATTTGGTCTCAAACAAGATTTCAATATGGAGAACATATTGAACGTTCGAATCGACTACTAGAATCTGAAAAATTGAAATATAATCGTAGCTGACGGTCTCTCATCTGTCAGACAAGTCTAACTCATATTAATTAGTAGCAGAAATATGGTAAAACTGTAGGTTTTAAGTTTTGTGGCAGCTGAAAGCTAAATTTGTTCGTTATCCGGCCCAAATTTTCCGAATAGAGGCAACCTGCTCTCAGCCGACGGACCTAATTTTTCATTAACCTAACCTCTTTCCTCACCCCCAATTTCTCTTCCGATCCTCGTTAACATCTGAATCGCAAAATTAAAATTAAAATTAAAATGAGAATCAGTTGATAGAGATTCCGATTAGTTTGTTTTCCCCCAAAACGTAATCAGTCACTTTGGAAAAAAATCGGATCGTGTGCTACCGATAGATTTCAAACCATAATAGCAACAAATAACAATAGACCGTAGAAGGTCCTAATTTTTAGTAAGGTACTTCACACAAAATGAAAAATGGGGTCATGTGCCTTCCTTCCCTCTCTCTGTTTTTTTTCCCCCTTTTTTGAGTAAAAGCTGATGAATTCAGGTGCTTTAAAGTGGTTTTTGTGATGCAAATTTGTAAATTTCAGAACTTGTGTGGCGTGAGTCAAGTTAGGAGATGGAGACCCCAGAAGAATCGTCTCATGCCGTGGATGATGTAATGCAAATGTCCCCCAGGTCTGCGCCTCACTTTCTCTTCTCCTTACATTTTATTTATGGTTTCGTCTCTTAATTGGAAACCCTTTTATGGAGGCTGTGACTGGACTAAACAAATCAACCAGTGAAATTTGTAAAACCAGACATAGACTTCTATCCTAGTTACAATACTGGATGGATGTTAGCCATTAACCTCCTAAAGTTGACTAATATTGATGTTTTTATTTTCTGCTAAACCCTATGTTGATGAACTCATGTCCTTGCAAATTTCGGCTCTTGTGAAGTTCAATAAACTTATGATCCATTTTGGTATAGTTTTCTTTATCAAAGTCCTTGAACGTGCATTGTATGCTTGTGTTTTTGCAGATATGAGAGAACTACAAAACGTGCTCTTGTGGAAGTTTTTTCTGTGAAAATGGCTGGAATGGCACCAAATGAACGTGAATGTGTTGGTGGACTTATCTTGCTTAGGAATTCTGACAGAAATTATGTTCTTTGTCAGAATCATTTTGGTAAAGGATGTCATCCTCTTGATTCAGAGGGATATTTCACTCTCATTGGGCCAGAATGTGGTGTGCAAGTAAAGGATAAACTTGGTATTTATCCTTGGTTATTTGATAAGATGACTGCATTGTGTGAAAAGAGTAAAGAAAAAGTTATTTGGATGAGGGATCCTCAGTCGCCAAGAACAGACCAGGTGATAAGGAAGGGTTTTAGTACCAAACTCGGCATAATGAAGATAGATTTTGCTGTGTATAGTGACGCTGTGGAGGCTCGCATAGAGATGTTTCTTTTAGATATGAAAGACGGGTTGTTACCTTTAGAAATATCTGTTGAGATTCATGGTATAGTGAAGGCTTCCAACAGTTTCATTATCCGTGAGTATAACTCTAGGAGTACCTTATTGGATAACATCAGAAGTCGAGAGTGTACCAAACTCTCCTATTGGCCATCTGGTGAGGCAGAGTTCCCCTTCCCATTGACAAGAAACATAACAGTGATTCCGCGCGATTCTAGCCTTATAGTTGATGTGGATCTCTCTTTGCATTGTATTTCTCTTGACAATTCTATTTCCGTTGTTGTTGGTTCAGCTACATTTGATGCTAGCTCAAGATCAAGCAGCACTGTTGAAGAAAAGATTATATATGGTGCACGTGCCAAGGTCAAAGTGAAAGTTCATTGGTCGACCTAAAGAATTTTCCACTGATCCTTTTACTTAATTCTCTTTTCTTTGTTTTTCTTATTTAAGAATCTTTTATGTTAGACTCTTGTAACTTATTATTAATCTATGAGACTTTTAAATCTGGCAGTTTTAAGTCTTTTTCTTTGATATAATTTCATATCTTACATGCTACTAATTTCAGTCATTCGTACTTGCTGAAATATTAACAGACAAATCACGGTGGCAATCTGTGAATAACTCTTTGCAAATCTAGCAGGAATATTGTGATTAGATTTTATGCGATACCAACTCTGTATCTTCTGCTATATAAATTCCAAATAGTGCATGTTTTGAGGATTTTCATAGGGTGTAAATTAAAAATGTTTGTTATTATTTGTTCCCTTTCCAGAATCCAGAATCAATACTAAAACAATAATGAAAGATTAAAAAAAAAAAAACTAGACGATAATGATCTGGACATTGGCCACACCACTTTTATAAATAAACCGTACTTTACATACACAACCGATTTTCTATTCACAACATCCAAAAAATATATATATTTTGTAACAAATACAAAATATTCAAAGAAAGAAATTAGCTAAAATATATGAAAAAATATACTACAGTTTTTCTATGCACAAGATAAAAATATATATATATTTTGCAACAAATACAAAGTATTCAAAGAAAGAAATTAGCTAAAATATATGAAAAAAGAGATATGAGAAAAAAAATAGCAATCGTTAGAGTTTTAAAATATAGATGACATGGTCTTTATTGGTACTTCTTTCTTGAAAAAAAGTGGTTGATGAAGGTAATCCGCTCATCAGCACCTGATTTGCTCGTCACAATTGATCCATTTTTTCGTGTAATAAATAGAAGAACCTATAAAGTAACCGAGCAAATCATATATCAGCATGAATGAAAATTTATAGTATTGTTGTTGATTTTACATTAGCTAGTTTCGCTAAAGATAATACCTTCTCCCAAAGATAATATCATGAGCTAGTTTCGCTAGAGGACTTAACGTGCACCTCTAAGAACTAAAAACTAAATTGAACCTTTGATCTTAAAGATTTTACAACCTTTATATAAGGAAGATAAGAAATACAAGAAATTTTAATTAATTAACTCAGGTACAGACAACATCAGAATAAAATCCAATGGTTCTTCTCTGGCAGTCTTCGACATGAAATAGCTCTACATTAAAAACCTTATATTGCTTTGCACTGAAATGTGGACGGCCCCACCTGCAGCAAATAGTTCATTCGTTTTGCACTTTTGCTCAATATATACCATAGCATGAAATGTTTATTGGGTACTGTAAGGAGTATACCAGTTTAGTATTGTAGATACCACCAATTTGTTTTAACCAATGATGAAAGCTGGCATGAAGCATCATTGAAAGGTAAAACATAAATAATTATCAAAATGGAGAGAAATATACGAAAGATACTTACTAGAGGTCCAAGTTCAAGTGGAACAATGATTCTCGTCTTGCCACCAGCTGGTTTCATATCTCTTATTCCGTCAAATCCTAAATTCATGTACATACCCAACTCAGCGCGTATCTAATTTCGAACTCTCCTTAGTCTGACAGCGAGCTGGTATGTACCACTAAGCAACCAAAAAGTTAAAACTGGATCCTTGGCTTTATTTGATGGTGAACAGGTGAAGTGTTCACCATCCTTAAAAACATTAAACAGTTTTTAGTATCAACACTAAGTCACTAACAGGATTTTTTTGCATTAGAAAGAATTTATTCTTATTCAAGTAAATTACAATAAAGGTGGAAACGAAAATTTTTCTATGCAATTGATACACATATAGAGAAATAAAAGTTTAAGGACGTATTACATCCGTAGAAATAAAAGGAAATTATGGGGGAAAAAAAAGAAATAACCACCGATGTACACACTATCTTGACCATCGATCATTGACCTCAAAACCTAGGTTGTCAGAACCCTTATTAATTATTATCATCGTCAGCTTTTCACTGGTGGTACAAGAATAATTATTAAAATTTCATCGTTTAGTAGATTCTGTGCATGTTACATATGCTGATCAACAAAATACAACCTGTCAATGATTTTAATAATTTAATGCTCTTGAATAATTAATAGTTTTGCATCAACACCAAAGTTTTAGTTTATACAAATTTGTTATAATTTAATGATGTAAAAATTGTTGTAAGTGATTATATGTCGGCATTAATCCTAATGTCTAAAATACTTTTTAATAACTATTGTGAAATTTAATACATCTGGAAAGAATGATGTTTTCAAGACCACTTGAATAATTTAATTACCTAAACATTAATCATCCATCACTTAACGACATAATCATCCATCAATGTACATTAATCATCCATCACGTAACGACATAAGCTACTGAAAATGGGATTTTGGACCAAATTACCAAAATAGATCTGATAAATATAAAACAAGTACCATAAAAAAAAACAATCAGTTGCAGCCAGTAATAAAAAAGAGTAACAGGATGTTAAAATAAAGATACAGAATAACAACAACATCCAAAGAGAAATGCAAGGACTGGCAAATCAACATTAGTTCTAGAAGTAATCTCCGAAATCAATGGGCTGCTTCGGTTGCTCATCAAAAAAATTGACCTTTACTTCAACAGAACAACCGTTTGCAGCCAAAATCTGTTCTGACTTGCCCACTTTGACCGTACACTGAAAATTTTGGCAGTCAATTTTTTCTTTTCCCGAATAAATATCAAAAACAAGTGTGAAGGTGGAACCAAATGGAACAGCAATTATAGGCTTAGATAGAGGCAGCGCTACCTCCTTGATAGGCCTCACATCAACATCCTTAAGTTCCTTTTCAAATTCAATACTTGAAGCTCCACCATCTTTGAGCATTGAATTTGTTGCCGTTATGGTCCCATGCACTTGAGATGAGGCGAATGAGCAATCGAGTAGCTTAATCTGTAAATGAGCCTCCAAACCATCCTCATAGACAACAAAATTTACATCAATGTGACCCACTTCAAGATTAAAAACCTTGTGCAACACTATATCAAACTCAGAATCGTGCCAAAGGTAATCAGCATGAGTTTTATTATTTATGAAATTAAAATCTTGGTACTTAAAAAGGAATGGGATAATGAGAACTTCACCCCATACGGTCCATGCGAGCTGTCTTGGGCCTTCAAGAAGGGCAAGCCCCTATACATAAATGGCACAGAGTCATGGAAAGTGGCAAATGAAGAAAAATGTGCATTATTTGATTACTTCCCTTAGTTACCTCAGAATTTATTTTGGCAGGATCTCCATGCAAACGCCTAAAGAGAAGGTGACTGTATGTAGCAGTATCAATCATTATTAAACCGTATATTTCATTCAAATTAGCATTTCCAGAACTGACAATTTTTATAGAGAAAATCTCCAAATAAGACCGTTTGAGTCTCTGGTATGGCTTACGAACTATATTTGCCCCTTTGTTCCCATCTTTGTCATATGTCGCCATTATCTCAGTCATAGTGTCATCGGAAGATCTGCACAAAAAATAAATACATTAGTTCATCTTTCTTTCATCTTATCAAATATAATGCTCTTACGAAGGTGGAAAGACCTCAATTGCTCAATATTTACTACTATCTTACAACAAAAGGATCAAGGAAAAATAAATTCTTACTAAACTTTTTTGTAATCAGTATCAGCAAGTAAAAGCCCACAACTTAATACTGAATTTGAAAATAAATTGTTTTTACATTTTTTTTTTACTTTTGGTAACATACTTGTGAAATCATAAAAGATTAGATGGAATGTGAATTGAGTAACAATCTAGTATTTATTTGCAATACTTTCTTGAAAAATTATGGACAGTTTACTAGCGTTCATTCGTTGCTCGACTTAGGTCAAGTCAAGTCCCTATGCACTATAGTACCAGCAGGTCCCATCAAAGATTTGAAACATTTTCTAACTTTTTTTTAATGATTTTAGCATACATAATTGCATGGTGGAGGGGAAACAGAGGTTAAAAAAATGAACGAACTTGTAACTTAGAATTTACTGAACCACAGTAGCACATTTGCAAAAGCAACTTGGGGATAACTCAAATTCAGTGGAGGCATATGGATTATGGAAGGTGAACTACAGGAAATTTAGTATATAATAAAATGTAAACAGACCTGTGGGACAAGTTTTCTTGAGTATCAAGGCGTGGCATCTTGTAAGACCTGTTAGAGTAGATATCATCAGAGTCTGATTCTGATTCTGTATCTGTATATTCATAATCTTCATTTTCTGAATGATACTCTTCTTCAACCCAGCCCGCATCATCCATAGCCTCCATCCAAGTTACCTTGACTTTGACTTTTCCATGGTTACCAAATATAATATGCTCTTCAGCAGTGGTGTTGGACCTTCCGTTGGCATGAAATATGACAGAACTGTTGACAATTGATTTGTCTCGAACAAAGAGATTGACATCCACAATTAAGTTTGACTGCCGAGGAATAGCCGTCACCCTTCGTGATAATGGGAGAGATATCTCAGCCTCATCAGCTGAAGAACATGCAAGATCAACCCCACCTGTACATGTTCTCTGATCAAACAGTATAGCTTTAGCTTGAGAGTGGGTGGTAGCACTGTTTGAGGTTGTCACTATCCCATAAACCCTCGATGGTGTGCCTATGGTGTCAGGTAATTCCAACTTAGAAAGAGTGACATCAATATTAGCCTCTAAACCATCAGTGTACACAGCATAATTCACTTCCAGGAAGCCCCTTCTGGTATCCAGCACCTTAGACATGAAATAAAGGTCAGAACTTTCAGGCATGTCAAGCGTACTCCACAGTGCTTGTGAACATGTTACGCCCAAGTCGGGAATATAACAAGGGTGTACAGCGGCGAAATCCTTGACTTCTATTGCATGTTCAGGCCACTGGAGCATTAAATGGCCCTCTGAATTGATTTTAATGTTCTTGTTGCATGAGGCATCATAGAGGATGTGCTTGAATCGGTTATGAGGAGTAGTCAAGGCTAAATTTTCACCAAGAATTTGGTTGATATTAAGTAAATGCTCTCTTTCAAAAATTTCTACTGAGAAGATCTCCATTAACATACGCTTTCGACCTATGGCACATCTGCAAAAGAACAAATTACATGTATTGTCCTGAATTAGTTCCACAATAGTCGAGATTTCATTGGGAGAAATTCCCAGAGAAGAGAAAACTATTTGGACGGGCTAGAGCAGAAGGGGCTGATACCTGGGAGAAATACTGTCTTGAAACTTGAGGGGTCCGAAATTAAGAGGCGTTAGAGGAGTGCCACCTCCTGATTCGTCGTCTGCTTGAGTCGCCTCCATGGTCTCCTGATTCGTTTTCTTCGGAAGCAGCACCGCAGTCTCCTTCTCATCATCCTGCGATTCATCAGCACTCTAGGCTTCAATCGTGCGGCCAGCGAGACCGACTACGGATATAACCCTACCATCTTTAAAATTGGATATTGTAACCCCACAATCATGTTCATTAGATAGAACCTCTTTTTATTCATTTTAATCAGTTTTTTATTAATTGAAAAAAAAATATTTTTTATTATTTTACAATAGATGACAAAAATTACCCTCTTTCCTCTTTGTTCTCGGATTGAAATCTTTACGGCTGCTGAGGTCTACAGCCGTCAATTTTTTTCTAATATATAAAAAATAAAAATTTAAATGTTGAATTCAAACTGTTGATTTTGTTCAATTTTACGAACGATGTGTTTTCATATAAATTTTATAAAATTTGGAGTTAATTTGATACTTGATTAAGTGATCAAATTATGAATATTTTAAAATTAATCAGTAATAATTAACCATATTTGTTGACTACTTGTATCAAATCAACTCCAAATTTTATAAAACTTATATGAAAATGCATCGTCCGTAAAATTAAACAAGACGTTGGATAGCTTGCTTCAGAGAAAACCCTTCGTTCCTTCTGTTTTTTTTTATTTTAAATTTAAATGTTCCTTTTGGTCTAATCGAAAGAATTATGAATTATTATTCTTTTAAGATGATTCCTCTTGCCTCGCAGAAGCTTCAAGGCAATTAATTTCCTAAATAAATTGTTAAAAGTTAAGTCATGAATTATGATTAACGTAAAATGTTTGTGTATTGTTGCCAAAAATCTCGTGAATCCTATTTTCGTACAAGAAAAAGTTATCTCATAATTAGTTACTCATCCATAGTAATTAGTAAATGATGGTATGAACCCTCAATTATAAATATTTATATTAATAAAAATATGACAGTTTTTTCAAAGGTACATGATTGAAGACATACTGATTCAGAAATCATGCCACCAATTTCGTGACTTCACAAGAGCAGCAGTTTAATTTTTACAACTCTAATAAACTCTTCTAATTTTCCAGTTTAGTTTTGAACATGTCCAAAGTAATAACCAACCTGAGAATTTGTGTGGTAATTTTGACCTAATGCAATTCAAAACATGAGAGAAAATAACAAGCGCAGTTTGACATTTGCAAACTTACCTTATAATAGATTTAGGATGAGGATCAATATTTCTTGCTCGTGGGTTGAATTGGACAAAATACAATTTGATTTTTGAAGAAAATTCTTCTTAAACCGAGGACCCCCAAAAGAAGGAGAGCAAATGTATCAAGAGAAAAAAATGTTCAGATACAAACAAATCATTAGAAACCAGGCTGTACCAAGCATAAAGGAAAACGTCAATCAGAAACGAACATAAACCCAGACAAAGGACCCTTAAGCAACAACCAAAGTAATAGTTAAGACAACAAAATTTCACCTATAGGAAAACACGACTGCTACATATCTCACTTGCTTTAATTATTGCTGCAATAAAGTTATTTGGAAGCTCTAGTACATTATAATATTGTGTGGAGAAGTTACCATTTGGTAACAAATCGCCCTTAGTAAATTAACTCACAACCTTGAGTAGGAGCGGACAGGACATAACTCTCAACCGTTGGATTTCACGAAGGATCTTGATCCTGTGCGTTACATGGTGCCGCGTGACACAGGATCTGGAGTGGTTGTCCGGACGAAAATTTGGGAAAACTTAGCTGCAGCTTCTAGTAAATTTTTCTCATTGAATTTATGACATGGTCCTAACAAACTCTTTATTATTTTCTTACACTTTTTTATCTTCTTACCAGCGCCACTACCTACTTCCGCACTGGGCATTTAAACAACAATTTGATTACACAAATAGCTAGTGCTAATTTTTGGTAGTTAAAACAACAATTCGATTACACAACAAGAGCATGTTTAATTCGTTTCCCATTGCGTATTTCTTCCTCTCCGATCATGAAAATTGAACGTTGGAAAGGAAAATCCATGCGTACTACCCAAATTAAGAAAAACTTACAAAGCCTGTTACATAAATTGGGCCATAACTTTGCCATAGAAACCAATTAGCTCCATTCACAACCAAGAACCAACAAAAAGTCAAAAACAACAACGATCTTTTCATTTTGAACTTCTTATTAACAATCTTTCTTTTTCGTTTTGTTAGAAAAAGCAGACAATCAGCATCCGTTAATACAACATGACCAAGTACAACAATATTTGAAACCTTTACTGAGAGTAACAGAGATGCACAAGATGGTGAAATAGTTTTTAGTCACTCAGAGACCCATAAACATGTCAAAGTTTCAACCTGCCATTAAAAAGAAAGATGCTTTAAAGCTTGAGATGATGAAATGGTCACCCAATCCACCTTTTTATTCCTTGAACAAACTAAAATATCGGGGCAACAATAGATGACACGTAATTCACACTATTTTCTATTTATTATTTTTTTTTTTGAAGCAAAAATGGGGATCAAGCAAGGTGAAGAACAAAATGGAACCTTTTTTTAACAGGAAGACAATTGGTCCATCATACCAAAATTTAATAGACAAAGCAACCGTGTCCTGATACAGTGATACTAACCAATTAAGAATGGATATGTACATTTCCCTCTCAGTTGAAATCAGTGATTCTGATTCATTGTTTAATTAGGCGATTGCTCAATTTCATCAGCTTTTAATTACCAAGAGAAGCAACCCCAAAACAACCCAGGTTCCAGAACATAAGGTTCTTGACAATTATCAACAACCAACTTCCAATTAGAATCTAAATGTGAATTTAATTAAACAAAACATTTAGATGTCACCATTTCTCCTATACAAATGGTTGCTCACTCAATTCAGTTTTACCACATTGAATCAAAACAGTTGGACGCTCTGACCGGATAGTTCAGATTCATCAAGTAAAAACAAAATCATACCTGATGATTATATAATTAAACAGTCAATACATTACAGTAAGTCAACGTATTACCTATGTAGCGTGTGGGTGTTCATCGTCTTTGCCTAACTTGAGCCCATATTTTCTCATCTGCTCCCTAACAAATCTTTCATATATGAAAGAAGCTCCCCTGAACTGCGGGAGCACCAGCCATGCCACAAATGCCAGTTTTATGTGATACCATATTGGTATCCTACAACAAGAGCAATGAATGCATTGGTTATTAATTATATAAAACTGCAACAAAAAATAAACTTGTAATTGAGATTTCCTGCAATATATTCCTCTTTAGTGAAAGAAAAATATTGAAATTAAACTTGGCCAGCTGATATATCAGATAGTTAAATATAATAAACTACTCTCTTTTCAAAAAAAAAAAAAAAAACAGTAATATAATGGTAAAAGATAACTTTCCTCTTTAGTTATAATTTTTCTGCTGTCATGCTGGATAAACAAGTACAATAATATCCTTGTTACTAACTTTCTTGTCGAATAACTACCACCTAATCAATCAATAACTGTCCATATTCTTTCTGGTATCCTTGGCACTCACTCAATTCATATGTTAACCACCAAGCAGTTCAAAAAGCTCAAATTGACGAAGGGGACTGATTTCACTATTTTTTTTTTTTCATTTCAGGCTTCTTTTATGTGATTGGTTTGGTAACAAGATTCATAGCAACATGTCATCCTAAAATTGTTACTTATGAGGGACTACTATTAGTAACTATTATACATCAAAATTTTGTGAGATTCCAATTAAAAACTTTCATATCTGATACCATTTTATACCAACTAATTAAAAGACATGTGTGACTTGTTTGGTACTTAATTGTCAACAAATCAAGGTGGAAAATTATACCAATACAAGACAGGCTCAGCAACCATCTCCATGAGAGTAATAAAGGAGTATAAGATCCAATAAGCCAACCACTGTTCATCATCAACCTTTGTTGTACTCTCAATCGCACAGATTGAAGCGTACCTAACAATTGTTTTTTTTTGTGTATATTTTTCAAATACAGCAAAAATAATTAATAAATTATATTAAAATTCATTAATTAAACCGTGCACTTACAAAGGGTAAAGGAGTGTAAGCGTGGGCCTACAAATAGGACAAAAGAGAAAAATATATCAGTCTAATTTAGAAGAATTAATAAACAAAATTATTTACACTAAATTGATTCAAATGAAAAATTTAATGCATGCTTACCCAGCAATAGTATTGAGGTTTGTAAGCAAAGTCCAAGTCTTGGTCATTTTTCCTGTATTTTCTCACACCTCAAAATAGAAGCAGCAGGAAGCAATGCCTGGAAGGAATTAAGCTCATAGGTGGAAGGAGAAGGTTGGAGATATATACAAAGTGAAAAATTGAAAAGAAAAAAGAGAAAGAGAGGTAACGTGGCAACATCAGAGACAAGGATCGGATTCGTTCCTTGGACGTGGCGTTGTAGGCTAAGCACCTACAGTTGTACTTGATAGCACCACCGCCTAATGCCAAAATTTGATCAGATCCTGATTTGGGATTTAGTATTTGGTACGAGAGTGTATAAATTATGGGAAAGTTTGCATCACAATTCACAAGGTCGCCTCGGTCACGGTTTGATGGCCCACTTTTTGTGGCAAGGGGACACGTGGCACTGCTTTTTAGAAAGGTGGCACCGGCGATTGCTACAACTTCCAAAGACAAAGGGACGAAATTCTGAGTGGATGCTTACATGTGAAATTTAATAATGGGCCGGCCCATTATGTTTTCTTTTAAGATAAAGGTGTGTTCTGATTTTGTTGATGGCAACTCGCTACCCAAAATCACATCACAATTACAATAGAAAATCTACCGTTTTGTTAACCCCAGGCCCCAGCAGTAGTTGATTGCAATCTTGTCGTATCGTGATGTGTCCTGACAAATACGGTTGTGTTTGATATCGTGTCGTGTCGTGTTGACACAAGTCGGATTTGAAATCGTGTCGTGTCGTGTCGTGCTAAGTAGAGGAAAAGGTCGATACGCCACGAAAATTGACACGCCACGGTTGACACACCGTGTTAACACGATACAACACATCCGTGTCAATCGTGTCGAACCGTGTCAATATTTTATTTTATTTTTCTAAAAATACTTAAATATATTTTAAAATTAGTGAAAAAACGATAAAAAATAAATTTTATAAATGGGTTATATAGTTGACAAAAAATAATATGATAATAATTCATGATGAAACAATATAATAATTAATTAACTAGATATTAAAATACGAATTACATAATATTAATTAGTTGAAAATTTTTAATTATAGTTTCTGTATGATATTTTTTTCCTTAAAATTCAAATCATCCTTAGTTTTTATAATATATTAAATATTTTTATAATATTTTTTAAATTTTAAAATAAAATAAAATAAAATCGTGTTGTGTCGTGTTATAATCGTATCGTGTCAAATCGTGTCGTGTTAAACTTTGTTAGTTTTCTAAAAATACTAACACAACGCAGTTTTAACATGACACACCAACACAGTCGTATCGTGTTGAATCCGTGTATGTGGCGTGTCGTGTCGTGGAAATACGAGTATGTACCGTGTCAACACACTTAACACGCCACAATTTCTAATTCAGCAGTTCCACCTCTATCCTTTTACAGATGGGGGTTTACAAGTGGCTATTGGCTACTTCCTTTTGCTTTTATTCCATTTTCTGAAAAGGACAGAATTGTTATAGAAAACGACAAGTTCGAAAAATTAGAGAGGTACAAGGAAAATATAAGTGAAACTTAATTTAGTTTCAGATTCTCAGAAAATATATAAATATATATATTTAAGGAACCGCCATCTGTAGGTTTGTCATCCCTACCATCGCTAAATAGAAAATAAACACTTAAAATAGACAAGGTGAACATATATAGTGACAAAATGAACACATACAAACAGATAAGTTCAATACTCTGAACAAGAGATGACAACACTTATTTGTTTGTAAGTGTTCACTTTGATAGTCTATATGTTTATCATGTTAGTTTTATGTATTCACTTTGTATTTAGCAATAGTAGGGATGGCAAAATTAGAGATGGCATTTATAATTTCTGTTTGTTTAATATGACCCTTAGGCTCTCCATAATAAAGACAAACAATTTAGTTTCAGATTCTCAGATGATATATTTTCGCAAATGTATATTTCCAGTGTGTTTGGAAAATTCATGAACTACAAACAAAAACTAGAACAACCTTTGTTTTGGTTCTTGTTCATATTTCTATGAATTTGTGAGAACTAGAAATAAACGCTTGTTCTTTGTTTTCTTGTTTGAATTTGTGAAAATTAAAAACAAGAGCCTTGTTTTTTGTTCTTGAGCATGCCAAACACATATAAGAAAATTATGGACTATTTAGGTTTTAAGGAATTACGGTTCCAAACTCTGATGGGCTCATGAGTACATTTCACATCTCCCGAAAAATTTAAAAATAATATTAAATTAATATTATATATTAAAAATAATGTTAATATAATAATATTTTTTAAAATAGTATCACAAGATCGGAATCTGAGATTCCGACCGCAATTACGGAATCGCGGATACCGATCTTAGCTAAGATCGGAATCCCGGATTCCTATCTTAGCTAAATCTTAGCTAATTACTCATTTAAATATTATTTTTAATATTTAAAAATAATATTTAATTAATTTATTAATTTAATTAAATATAAATTTAATTAATTTATTAATATAATTAAATATAAATTTAATTAATTTATTAATTTAATTAAATATAAATTTAATTTAATTAATTTAATTAATTTATTTAATACATATAAAATCATTTTGTGACTATTACAATTTAGTTCGAGGCAAATTAGAGACGCATTTGAATCATCTTTCAACTTTCGAGTCATTGTGAGAGGAATAGAGGACGTGCATGCCTATGGAGGACATAGAAACTTCATGAAATAAGAGATATTTGAGTAAGGACATGAGAAAAAGTGAGACAAAGAGGAATAAATAATGATAAACGGGTGGGTTAAACTATACACGGGTTTACTAGTACAAAATCCGCAACCCAACCCGAAGTATCGGGTTTGTCAACTTAGAACCCGTACCCAACCCAGCATCATCCTAACCCGGTAAAAAACGGTTCGGGTCGGGTGGGTTGAACGGATTCACGATTTTTTTGTACACCTCTACATGCGTGAGAAGGGCCGGAGACTTCACGCATGATAATCTAACGGCTGAAGTTATTGTCAACTGTATCAGAAATGCAGTAAAGAAAGATGTCGGTATTTCCTTACCGGGCGTCAAATCTCTATTGGAGAAAGAATACCCGAATATGGTACCCACTTATAACAAGATTTGGCATGGGCGAGAGAGAAAGCAATCGAACATCTTTTCGAATCGTGGGAAGATTCGTACAACAAACTCCCGAGTCTTTTATTGGCTATACAGATGACGACACCCGAGAAGCAGATCAAATGGTTGTTTAAAAATTTATAATTTTAATGTAAATTAATTTTAAAAAATTTATAATTTAATTATTCATTTTTAATTAAATTTATATTTAATTAAATAAATTAATTAAATTTATATTTAATTAAATAAATTAATTAAATATTATTTCTAATATTTAAAGCTAAGATCGGAATCCGGGATTCCGATCTTAGCTTTAAATATTAAAAATAATATTTAAATGAATAATTAGTTAAGATCGGAATTCGGGATTTCGATCTTAGCTAAGATAGGAATCCGGGATTTCGATCTTAGCTAAGATAGGAATTCGGGATTTCGATCTTAGCTAAGATCGGTATCCTGGATTCCGTAATTGCGATCGGAATTCCAGATTCCGATCTTGTGATACTATTTAAAAAAAATATTATTATATTGATATTATTTTTAATATATTATATTAATTTAATATTATTTTTAAATTTTTCGGTCACATCTCTAAGTTCACGCCATGTTGGGCCTATCTTGGTAGCATTGCCAAAACTGGGCTGGACCACATATTATATATTCCCGGTCCCGGATATATATAATAGTAAATAAAAATTAAAAAGGGATATTTTGTACAAATGTGGAAATGTTCCCATCCACGTAAGTAGCCCCAAAACAACTACTCTAATATTTGAGCCTCATTTCAAAACCTACTACGCTTTTAGATGATATGGAGTATTATAAAAAAGATGAATGCATATCTTGTCTTTAGATGATATTGTCTTGATGAGACGTTGCCGACACTAAGCCGCCACCATTAAATAAACTAAAGATGCTCATTACTCGATACTCGATAGACAAACCAAAGGTCAGGGAGATTGCAATAGGGATAAACAAAATTAATAAAATAGAAGAGAGAAAAAGAGCATCACAGCTAGCTCTGTACTGGCATGGGGACCAATGACATGTCACATATTAGACAGAAGACGTAGTCAACTTTGTACGTGCGAATCAGGTAAGAAACAAACTGTGCCTCATTTATCTTTTTGGCAAAGAAAATTTAATAATGGCCAATGTGAAAATGTGGAAAGGAGAAGAAAAACACCAACGCTACAGGACTATTTTTATTGAAGTTTCAGTTGTGTTGCCCCAATCTTATCTAATTGTTAGTACATTGTGGGTCTTCCAATCATTTGAAATCAATAATTGAGCCTCCAAACGCTAAAAGTGATAAAGGTTTTATTTCCTCCATCTCTAATTATGGGAATTAGAACAAATAGTGTTTATGTAGGTAACTATCTATAGGGTATGATGGGTTGGTTGGTTAATTAATTGTTAATTTTGTGTTGTGCTAAACAGAGCATTAAATTGTTTAATTGAAATAATTCTGTTCGAACTTAAAAGTGTGTTAGTTGTCCATGTAGTTACTAGTCCAAATATTTAAACCAGATGACTTTATCGATCCCAGTAGTGTTGCTCACAAAATATGAGATATATATGACCTAGTATTGTTGATCGTCAAGTATAGAAGTACATGTTGTTGGTGCTGCATGTGCTGAGTAAATAATCAGCTGATTACAAAATTATTATAGGAGAACAAATTTTGACAATGTAAACAGAAAAGGAAGCATAGCCAGGACTGTAAATCCCCGCAGATGTCCGAATACTCTTGACAACGTTCGAATTGTTCATAACATAACTCTTAATTAAAGTTCGTTATAATCTATATATGCATCAACATGACAGTCCGAATAATTAATCTACCGTGCTATTTTTATACTCTATATAACTGGAGACAATTAATTTTCAAAGCTTCAAACCTCATAAATATCCAGACTCAACTATCTCTGGAAGTATAATTTGTTTCTAAAGAGTTATCTTTTTTTTCCTATAATGAAATGCTTCAGTAAAGTTCTGTCTGAAAACAATACCTTTCCGACTTTAAATATAACGAAATGATAAACATTTTAATTCTCCAATGATTTTTTTTTAGTTGATTTGTTGAATATTTGTAGACAAAATTATTATTAATATGAAATTTGCCCCAAAGCAATTCGATTAATCACCCGGTATGTGTTTAATTATTTGATGGTATTATATTCAAACCACCAGCACCAACACATATACCCTGTTTTAATAAAATAAAAACAGTACAAAATATCGGTCAACAACGAAATAAAGATATAATAATGATTGCTTGGAAGTTGAAACAACAGGCAACATGCCAACATCTCGTACAACTTAGACGAGAGAAAGGTGGCGAGAGTTGGGAATTGGGAGGGACGAACTTCATAACCTTATTTTCGTACAAATTATGCGTCCCTACATATCCAACTCATTTGAATAGGATAATAATTCCTCTCCGTTTGATCCACTTAAGGATAGTTTTTGTCTCTATTTTTAGGGGTAACAGTTTTAAAATTCAAAATCAATAATTCGAATGTTATATATTTGAGTTATATATTGAAGGAAGTGTGGACTTGTTAGGTAACTGATTATCATACGACAAATTGCCATCATTTCATTTTTTGTCTCCTCGATCTAAATTAATAACGGATCTTTAGAAAGATATATTCGGATTTATTGTGGGTGTGACTCGTGTTATGTAAATTGCACACTTCTGATTGATGTGTGATTGTGTCTAGATTCGTGTCGAATCCCATTAAAATTTTTCAAAAAGGGTATCTCTATCCAAACAATTATATTCCTGTCGCATTAGTTATTTTAACAATTGCTATTTCTTTCAGTATTTTCATCATTTCTCCTTAAATGTATTTTTAATTATAGATAGGACATATTGACGTAGCATAAGTGCAGTGAAGGAATAGAAACGTTTAGTACATAACATGCATGAAATTACAAATTTGGCTAATGGGACATTATGCTATATACGAGTTTTCAGTTTCGATTTGAATTCTGTTTTCAATCAGAGTCATTCATTGTTTTGTAATGGCATTTTTTTTTCTTTGAAAAAATAGCTCTTCAAATAATAATAATAATAATAATCCACTGGGAGGTTGTAATAATGTTAAATATATGATAAAATTAAAATGTTTTTCACCAGATACCAATCTAATTTCTGTGCAGTTAGCCAATTTTCAGTACAATTGAAGATGTATGGGATCCAAGAACTGTTATATATATTCGTTTGTTCTAAAGAGGATCCTATGGGCTCCGTTTGGATGCGTTGAGAATAAGATAGGAAGAAGGAAGAATGGAAGAAATTTATTGGGAAGGGGTAAATTTATTGGGAAGTGTGTAACTTTTGTGAAGAGTTTGGATGGCTAGAAATAAATTTATTGGTAAAAAATGGTTATTCCTTATTCCTTATTCCGGGAAGAAGCCATCCAAACGGAGCCATGCTGCTTTTATTTAATTCGTTACGTATAGCTTTCTTATTTCTTAATTATTCAATCCAAACTTTTAGAACCATTTGGTTAGTGATATTGTTACGTAGCTTTCGTTGGTGATATTGTTACGTAGCTTTCGTAATAGTAGTTTGTTTTTTCGACATGATAATTTTCTGGAAATAAAACATATATTTGGTTAGTGATATTGTGAGATTGGGATTGTTACTTGTAGCTGTAGGCGTTGGTGTTTTTGTTTATTGTACTAGTCCTGGTAAAACTCGAATACAAAAATTATAAAAGAGTAACTAAAAACAGCTTGCGGTGTAAATTCTCTCCTTAATCGTATAATTGTTCGTCTTTAGTAATTGATTAAAAAATTAAGGTACCAAGCTGTCTGCTTTTCTAAAATAACAAAAAAAATTTAGAATATTATGAAAACAATAAAAAATTATGATAGGTTACTTGTATAATTTTCCTAATTGTAAAAATAATAAAAGACACAAGGATAATTCTTGTACTAATAAAAAACTGTATCAGGTACTTAATTTGATTTCATTAATCTTTCGTTCTAATAAAATAAAGGTTTAACTTCTTTACTTCACCAACAACGTAATTTCCTGCAAATTTATCTTTTGCCTCATTTTGCTTCCTTTTTCAACCCAAATAGAAAGCGAAAAACGAAAGTCAACTAACTAGTGGAGTGTTTTAACACTTGATACTTCAAAGAGCAGCAAAGGTAATTAATGTTTTTAACCTGAAATTCATGTAAGAACTAGTGGGTTCGTCGCGCGTTGCGCGACCTATTTTTTTTCTCTCATATTTTTGTTGAATTTTGCTATTATAGCAATTTTATTTGGACTTCAATTGGTTACATCCATCAATCACAGTGCAAATAGAAAAAATATGAAAAAAATGAAAAAAGGTCAAAGATAGGAACATAAAAAATTATGTAGTATCTAAAAAACATTTACATGTTGACTCTTTCATAAAGTACAATATGAAGCAAAAAGAAAAAGAAAATATGTATAGTTCAACGTACTCTTGTGTACTATCGGACCTCTTCATGAGTAAAGTATATTTGTTCTCATGTACTATTAGGACTTCAACGTACTTGATCAACATCAATTGTTGGAAGAGGTCGGAAAAATAACAACCGTCAATAAAAAAAGGACTGCCAATGCACATAAATATTTTACTCTTTTGAAAAAACAACAGAATTGGACTCCTTTTGTAATTTGTGGGTTTTTTAGAGTCGTTTTGAAAATTAAAAATACGGATTCGATAGGTTATTGTTCAATGGATTACCATCCGTGCAATGCTTTATAGCAAATACAGGAAATGGGGAGTTAGATTAGTTTGCTTGTCTGGTACAATTTGGGTTTTAGTTTTGAATAAGGGGCAGTGGTCAAGTTCAGAGCGGTTATTTCTTTGTGCCTTGTTTTTTGTATATACGTTGAGTTTCATATAATAAAACGGTAACCATTAGGTTGTTTTTTTTTTAAAAAAAAAAAGACAACAGAAAATGTACCAATAATAATATCATCATTCATGTCACTGCAATTGACTTCTTTGCCTTCAAACATGTGCCAAAGGACATCCAAAACCTTCGAACCTGCACCTCAAAAAAAAGTTGACTACTTAAAATTAATCGAAAGGCAAACATAAATTTAAGTAATTTATAATCAAGCAGCAATATCTGATATCTAACATATGCAAGCAATCCTAAATGCATTTTAGTTTTCCAAATATTCATTGTTGTTTGCCAACTCATCCTTAGTTGATATCATATAATAAAAAATTTGCTGACAAAATGTAAGCTGAAGAAGCTTTCTGGACTGATGCATTAATGAGTTCAGTAGTTCACAATATGTGACAATTTATGAATTGCAGAACCAATTTATGTAAAAGCCTAAAATGAATTTAATTATAAGGTCATTGAACTCTCAGTTTTTTTACCTGTGTTCTCGGGAACTACTACAACACAACTTAATTTGATTACAGGTACAAATCAAACCCGGTCTAAAGGGGCATACTTCATTTTATTGCTTTGATCAGTCCACCACCAACTCTTAGAGCCAGTCATGCACATGTACAATGAGCAAAAGATGGCAATAAAAATAATTATCTAAAATAACATTTTAGATTATGGAAGAAAGATGACATATAAGAAGAAATAGTTAAGTTGGAGTCCAGAATAAAGAACCCGAAGAACGGCACAATTCCAGATCGTCGCAAAAGTAAGGCATAACACTTTTAAAACCAAGCTCTAATCAAACAGGTAAACTTCAATTCTTCCATGCTCAAACATCGACATCATCTGTTATGCAATTTTTATTTGTCTCCTCTACAATAATCAAAAGATTTAAGAATGTCATTAATAGCAAATTACAACAAACTGAGTCAAAAGGAGAGAAAAAGAAATTTACAAACCTTCAGCTCAAATCAGAGAAGTACCTTGTAAAGATTGAATCAAAACTTGCCATCTGTTAGAGCTTTTTGGCGTGCCAGTATAAATGCATTATCTATAATTTATACTCAAAAGTAGCATATAGCTACACTAGAAATCGTACATGAAAAATGAAGCGCAGGTTTAAACGGATAACTTAATGTCACAGCTTGCTTGGTGAGATACATAAGACAAACTACGCCAATATGAAAATAAAGGGCATAATGATACACATAACATCCATATATAAATATTAAATTATTGCGAGAACGATAGCATCAGTAACCAGCACGCACCCAACAGTTCTCGAAGCTGCCTATAGCGTGGCTTTTGTACACTACCAAAAGGCCTAAAATTAATCTGATCATGATCTACCTTTGGAGCTAAATTAGACTGTCAATTAATAGATCAATAACTGATCAACACCGCATAAAAATTATCCTTAGAAGCTAAACAGACAGATCTCTGCACAAAAAATACATTTCCTAAACATAAAAAAGCAGATACGAAATTTTAAATGAATTTTAACACAGCAATGAAGTCACAAACACAACTAAGAGTCCCACAACACATGTTCATCAAAAAAGTCTACCAAACATGAAAAAAAAGGGAGGGAAAAAAACTCACAGGATCAAAGGAACAGAAGCAAGATGCAGCAGACCAAACCACAGCACAGACCACCAATGCAAAGGAAACACACAGCCGACACGAAAGATGCGGCAGCAAAAACCTACAAAAGGCACACTGAGCAGTAAGGTGAAAATAAAAAATTGAATTACGCGATAAAAAAAATGATCGCAGAAAAGCTAATACACTAATAGTAAAATAACAGTGCAGATATGGTGCAATTGACTTACATTTTTTCTATAAGGAACAACAGGTGTCTTAAAATTTCAATCTGTCTTTGGTCCAGAACACACATCTGTTCTCCTGGAAAACATTTGATGACATGACTTTCCTATCTCGTACGAAATTGTGCAGTTGTCAATTGAGCACCAAACAAAGAAGGCTATCTATTTTTCCGGCACCAAAGAAACGCATAGCAATAGCTGGGTCAAACGAAAGTCAAACTGCGGCCCTTAATATATTTAATGATTTGCCTATATTTTTTATACATGTGCATGATTTTATCTCAATAGAGTATGTTATAAATCCAAAACGCCAAAATAAGCACCATTGTGTTGATAAAAGAACAATGAATAAAATATAAGAAGAAAGATGCGGATATTAGTATCTACATTAAGAAATCAGACGGAATTAATCAACATTATGTGTGCAAATACACCTCAGTGCCTACCCGCATATCGACAGGGATAAAAATTGAATCAGTTTTATAATGTCAATCAATAAACCTGACAACATACAAAGAACAAAATTAAAGTTCAAATGACAGTGCTTATAAATAAAGTCAACCAATGGCTACATGTGTTGATGTCTTTCACTGTCTTACACAATACTTCGCACAAATTCTGAAAAAAAGGATAGCACTCTCGAGAGCAAGTGTTTAATTGTCCTCTAGTAAATTAAATTGAGTTGAAATGCCATGCTGATAACTTGCATAAGTTAATTAAAGTAATAAGTGTTGTTCAAATGGCATTTTCTCACCAATAATATTTACCTATTTTATAGAAATAGAAAATACCAAACCTTAAGTGATTCTTTAGATTTCTTCTATGTTGGCAATCGACATGGCATCAGCACACTGGCTTCATTCATCTGCTGGCAATCAGCATGGAACCCCAGCATGAAAAAATAAACATAAAAATAAATAGAAACTAACTAAGAAACAAAATAAAAAATGAACAAAGTAAGGAATTTGAAAGAAAAATGAGATAAAACGAACCTAAGTTGAAGTGCTAACTTGCGACAAATAGCAATTTCTGCAGCAATTTTTCCAATTTCATGCATTCCAAAAAAGCAACAGTCTAGAGTTATTATACATTTAAAAAAAACACCACACATTTCAAGTGTCACCCACACTTTTTGGGTCATATGCAAACAACAACCACGACTACTGAACTGGAAATAATGACAAACAATAAAAACAGTAATATCTTTCACCGATGCCATAATTTTAACTCACGATTTTGTTAAGCAACATTGGCAATTACCATTAAAATTTACTCAACCTGAGTTTGCTTGAAAGAAGCTCGGTAAATGACAATGCTTGATAGAATTGCTGCAACTTGAATCGATATCTATTCAATTTCGTCATAACTCTATTTTTTTCCCAAGCAATAAATATTAAGAAAGTAAAAAATTACTTCATAAACTGCTATCCGTTGCAAATTGACAACAATCTTTAAAACTTTTATCCAGAGGGCCTGTAATGGGAAAAAAAATAGGATTACAGGGATGATCAGCCTAAGAGGCTAGTTAAGACTAAATTGAAATTGAAAATAGTAAACAAAGACAAAAGAAGAAAAATTGCGAAGAGAAAGTAATAACAACAAAGAAAAATTTGAAAAAAAAGAATGTTTTTAAATTCACAAAAAGGAAAAGAAATGTACACAACTGGAGAGGCAATAATCATTTTTGACCTTTGCACTCTGTACTTACCACACACATCATATTATTCATATACTCAATCTTTGTACCCTCCAAGCTCCAATCCTGCCCAACATAAGAAGAAAAATTAAAATTATAGCCAATGCAATGCAGGTATTTTAATGTGGATAAATAGAATAAGTCTACACAAAGATAGCAATGACCTCACAATAATGCCTCAAAATCCAGCAATATAGAAACAGAAATCCAGCAATCGGCATGGCATCACCTCACAATCAGAAAGACAACACAAAAAAAACAAAAATCAACAAAAGGAAAATCCAAAGACGATAGAGCGAGAGGGTAAGAGAGAGAACACACCATGGGAAGCAAAGATGGGATTCGACTCAGTTCTAATAGGAATGTTTTTCTTTTGATCACAACAGAGAAACCCTAAATAGGGAGCGAGAGAAGAGGAGAAAGGCTAAAAGGAAGAGAGAAGAAGCGGCACTGAATGGCCTCCGTACAGGAGCATCTCTCAATTGTTGACAACTATTGGCGAACAGTTTAAGAGCAGAAAAGGCAAAAAAAAGGAAGCCAATCAAAAGGGAACAACAGAACAAACCCGAGTAAAATCAGAAGGTCGAAGCAGGCAAGGAAGAACACGAAGTAGCAATGGAGCAGACCAGCAACCTGAAAGAAACAGAAATGAGAAAAATCAGACAGATCACATGAACAAAAAGGGACAGAAATTTGGAAGAAAGGAAAAGAAGAGAGCAAAATATTACCAAAGCAACAAAAAAACAGCATGCAATCGGAGAAGAGGCCAAAATAAGCACAAATGGAATAATCTAGAGGCAACACTGTGCGTGCATTGGAATAATAAATCCGGTACAAATCGCAGCAGGAAAAGGATGGAATCGGATGAGAAAACACAAGGTAAGAAGAGAAGAGGAGGAGAGGAAAACGCAGCGCCCACAACACTGAGCGCATCCAGCAATCGCATAAGGCAGGACCAAAGAACAGAATACAGCACGTATGAACCGCAGACGGAACAACAGACGAAAAGTTGACCGAGCGGCGTACAGACCGGGAGCATGTTCCGACAGGCCTCCGTACATGAACCACATGGCGGAGCAAATCGAGGCAGCAAATGGCGACCTTGAGGAGCCAAAGCGACACACCAAGCACAGAGAAAAAATCGAGGCGGAGAAGGAAAGGATTTCGGAGAAGGGATGAGCGAAACGATAGGTGCAAGATGGAAGCAGGACAGATGAACGGATCAGATGGAAGAACTGTTCGGAGAACTGTACGCGAATAGTTGTTTAGGAGTCGGATCTTAAACTGCCGAATAATATATGTTTTGATTGTTATGTACTTTTTTTCAAAGCATTTAATGCTTGATTAGTGCTTTTCACTTCATTTATTTATTCTGTAAAAATAGTAATGCGGTAGTTAAACCAAGCTGGTCATGGCGTCAGGTCAAGGGTCCCATGTAATAGACCACTCAACTGTACTTATATTTATTGTTTTTCTTTCTTAAAATTTTTACGTTCTTATCCATCTCCCTGCTTTAAATCCTGAAAAATTGTATACAGCGAGAAATTATTAGATAGATGGTTGGTATTAAGTATCAAAAAAGCTAACTCAAAGACAGCTTTTGATTTTATTAAAAAAATAAAAAGAAAAGCATTTGAGATATTCCACTAGATTACAGCTATTACCTAATTTATTTATTTATTTATTTTCCTAGTCACAGCTGTCCCTGGGTTTTTTATGGGCTGGTTGAATTAGCATTTGATTTGCTGGAATTAGCTTCACGCATAATTAAGGTTCTCGCACTTATGATTTGGTGGTTATTCCATCATTATTGGGTACGTGTTTCGTGTAAGGTTATTGATTCATACAAAAAACAATTAGATTAGTGTTACCAGTCATTGGTCCTTATAAATACATCTAATTATGGAATTGAAGTGGTTAGATTATTAGACATGTGATCTGCCTGCCAGGTTTATAATTGAATTTTTGTAATGCACTGAATTAACTGAATAAATGAGCAGCGCTTAATCCTCAGTGTTTCTCTTTAAAAATAAATAAAATGTCTTTTATTTTCCTAATAAGATGGTTTCATTAATTTTTTTTTTTTTTGGTGTTTCATGAAGCTTGAATATATTTCTCATAAAAAACGATAAGAGTGGCTGACCAGTGACTATCCGTGTCGGACTCTACATTACATAATCTCGAAACAAATAATATTATTTTTCGGGATCCATACTATTATATTTCCATTACAATTGAGTTCATCCGATTTAAATTTTCCGGACCAAATCTGCGGCACTAATGCTCTATTAGCTGTTTAATATGATACTTTGAAATTGAGTATCAGAATAATCTTGCAAAGTTAGTGCTAGTCAACTCTTTAACCTCTTGTATTGTGGTTTTTGTCACATCGTTCTTTGCTTAAAAGTGTAAACAGGTCTAAACAACGGCGCCTAGACCAACTATATCCAGACTCCAGAGAATCACTCGAGTACTTGACATTTGAAGTATGAGCAGAGAATCAAAGATGAGTTGAGCAGAGTCTTTTGACTAATATTTTGTTTTTCTTCCGAATCAAACATTGTATTTGTACGCCAGATTCTCTCACAGCCTCAGACCATAATCAATAGCTGTCAAAAGTGTTCAGTTTCGCACATTTTCTTTCCGTTCCGTCCGAACGGAACAGCCAACAGAAAGGTTTTCAATTTCGTTTCTAAAAACGAAACGGAAACATAATGGACGATGGTAAATATTGGTGTTCCGTTTACCGAAAAATTGACTGAAATAAATGGAAAATGGACTGAAATCAATATAAATTGATGAACTAAACAGCCAACGAAACGAAAAACTTCCGTTTTACAAAACGGAACAGAAACGAAATGAAATTTATTTACGTTAGCTGAAACATAACAGAAATGGAACATACCAGTTCCGCTTTCGTTTCGCACGTTTGACACCCTAATAATCATATTTTGTTCTTCTTCCGAATCAAACATTGTATTTGTACGCCAGATTCTCTCATAGCCTCAGACTATAATCAGACCTGCTTGGATTTTTTTTTTTTTGCGAAAATTTGGTTTTGGGTATGTTCCATTACACTAGAATAGGGGGGGGGGGGGGTAGAAAGGAGAGAACAGTGAAGAGTGTTAACGAAGAATAGAGTTTATTCATTATTATTATTTTTTTGCATTGATCGGATGGTGTATGAATTATAAAGATGGAGAAAATATAAAAGAGTTATAAGGTTTGGTGAAACTTTAAGGTGTTACGAATGTCGCATTTTATTTTTTTTTAAATTTAATCGTCCACTGATTGATTTTGTTTATTTGACGATTGATGCGTTGTCATAAAATTTTATAATTTTTTAAGTTTATTTGACCTCTTAATCAAGCATCAAATAAATTTCAAAAATTGTAAAATTTTATGACAATGTATCCATCTCTAAAATGAACAAGATCAACAGTTCAGATGGGATGATTGTAATTTAAATATTAAAATTTAAAATAAAAAAATGTGACATTTGTGACATCATAAAAGTGTGGCACCATAATCTTGCTCAATATAAAAATGAAGGATTCTTGAAGAGAGAATAATGGGGTCATTTGGATTAAATTGTGAATTTGGGGAATTTTCTATTCCTAAGCATAAATTTATTATAAACAATTCAAACTCTTTACAGAGTTACACACTTTTCGATAAATTTATACCTAGAAATTAGAAATTTTCCAAATTCCTAAGTGATCCAAACGGTCCCAATAATTTTCTTATTCTACTCTTTATTTAATTGCAGCCGCATAGATCATATTCTTTATTTTTATTTTTCCTTCTTCTTCTCGTGCAATCAACATACACAAATACAAATATTTTCGTTTCTCCCAGATGTTTAAAAATAATTTCAGATATTAAAAAAACTAATACTAACATGATCGGATTTCATTTTGGTCTAGTGGCACACATCTTGAATGAAAGGTCACGTGATCGAATCATCGAAATCTAACTAGGAGTACTTTTTACTAATAAAATAGATTTCACTCTAAATGCATGTCTTCAATTCAATTGTTTTACAATTATATATTTTATAGTAGAAATTATTTTAATTATCTCTTCCAAACTGAATTTTAAATATCGTCTGTGTTATTTTCTATCCCAATTTCTTTTTTGTCATTTTTCTTTCATTTTGTTCTTAAGAAGTACAAAACGATGCACGTAGTATACCAACTATACGACAATTTGTAATTATGTGTCTGCTCGGCTCAGACCTTTACCATCGTGTACAAAAATTATTTACTCGAGAATCTAAAATCAGGATTTGGATTCTACAAAAAGTAGTCTGCACAAACATGACAGAATCCTCCGTCCCGTGTATATATTAGCATACAATCTTCGTGGATTGCACCGGTTTATTCTCGTGATAAGATTTTGTTATATATTCAATTAGGGGCCGTTTGGATTGTTTAGGAATAAGAAGAATAATTTTTTTCTAGACGGAAATTTATTTCTAACCATATAAATTCTTCACAAAAAATTACACATTTTTCAATATTTTTTATTTAGGAATAGACTTTTCATCTTATTCCTAAGCGATCCAAACGGCCCCTAAAAATAAAAGATATGTAAGACCCAAGATGTTCATTAAAAAAAAAAAACCAAGATATGGATGGAAAAGAGGAGAGATTATTTGCTTTTATCATTTGGGAATTGGGATACAATTAACTAGAATTTGCAATGATGAGATGGATGTTCTTAAAATATAATTGATCATAATTTGGCATGTGTTTTACATAAAATTATTATGAATGATTTTAAAAATACGGTATAATAACGTAAATTTATAGGAAAACTCAGGGGCGGAGCCAGCACGGTGGCCCAAGAGGGCCAGGCCCACGCTGTTTTTTGCATATTAAAGGAAATATTATGATTGGGCTCCCCCTAGTTAATACAAAGTTCTATAATTTTCCTTCTACTTCTTGAGTAAATTTAGTAGCCTAGTAAAAATAAGATTCCATCTCTCTAAACTTTCATGCATAATATAAAAAATGTCTTTTTTTCTATCAATTTTAATGTATTCAGTCACATATTGGTCGACCGAACAACTCCGAAGTTTGACCTCGGCCCCCCTCGCCACCGAATCCTGGCTTCGCCCCTGGGAAAACTTCATAAATATGTAAATTATTTTAGTCAAATTCGACGTTAGGAATTCATATTTTCTTTTTCTGATAAAATGCTGACCATAATAATTTTTATAACAACGTTCAGTTAGGGGCTATATAGACCTGAACGAACTCGAGGGACTCTTTATAGAAAAGTTTTAGACATGTAAATATTACTTCAAAAGTTTTTCATTGTTTCTTTGTTTCTTAATTATTCAAAAATACATATAAATAATAATCTCACTCATATATATGTCTCTTTCCATCAGTGAAAATTCTCTTCCGAATATCACACACTCTCCTAATCCCACTCTTTAATTAATTGTTCACTTTAATTATGTCTAAAGACAAATTAAATTCGACAAGCTAGCTAGAACGCCTCGGCTATAGGTTTGCTTTTTCTTTGTGGAGTAAAGGGCAGTGACTAGTGAGCCAGACAAGCGCACGTAGTTTTCCACTATACTTAAAAATCATTTGCACAGAAAAGATAGTGACGACAAGAATAATCACTATAATAAATTAAACAAACCCATTAACTAATTCTTATGTCATCTCAATCAACTCATCATTTTTAAAAATTTTCAAATAAAGGCTTGTCTTTTTCTGTTGAGGATTTCTTCTTATCCCTTAGCATAAGAGGACAATTCAGGTTTCATTATTATTGCCTTTGTTATAGAAACTGTGGACAAAATTTTGATATGATAGGAATATATTTTATTGTATTCATTCATAGAATCCACTTTGGGTTTGGCCATACCGCTATGACTAATCAATATATGCTAATTTAATTAGACCGATAGGCTCTCTCAATAAGGAAATCCTAGATGATATAGCATGGCATAGCGATACTATATATTTACAACAGAGGTGTTCAGGGGATCTGACAACAACTTAATTAACAATCATTTTTAGCCAAACCGAGCTGACTAGACCATTTTTATATGGGTGTGTTTATATTATTATAATTATTATTACGAAGACTTGTCGACATATAATGGATCGTCTCGCTTTTAGTTTATTGGTAAGAATTCATTAAAATTTTAAATTCATATTTAATTTACGTTTGTTAAAAATTTTGCTCTCAGCAAGGTGATATAATATATGTTGCATATAAAATGATGAACAAATTTGGAGTTGACGTCATTACAAGAATGATTTTCCTCTTAGGCTGTGCTCCCAAACTTCGAAACAAAGGTTAAAGAACGGAATGAAAAAGAAAAGAAAGTGAAGTTTATGGAAACCAAGATTTCTTGCTCCACAGTTAAAAAAAACATGTATAGAGATAAAATTTGGTAACTTTCATTTCAACATATCAAAAGACACTGTTACCCTTCTGTTTTAATTAAAAGAAATATAATTATAAATTTGGTATTCTTTCGTTACAACCTAAATTTGAAAGTAACGAATGTTCTCTTTATATTACATTTTGGGTAACTCAAGTTTCCTTGGGTTTCCACCCATTCACCCAGTAGGTCTTGGACTCTTGGAGCAAGAAAAATCTATTACTCTCCTTCCCTTTCCGCCGATTTCCTCCTTTTGAAGCAAGGCCTTACTATCTATCAACAGACAACATTCTGAATGATAAACAACACTTATTTAAACTAGCCAAGGAAAAATCTTCGTCTCCATTATGGCTGAAAATGGTAACTGTCCAAACCGTCTGATAGTTTCGTTTCGTCGGTACAGGATTGTGGTTTCGTTTCAGGGACGAAACGGATGACGAAAATAGATACAGTTTCGCCACACGAGCGAAACGATTAACGAAACAAAGATGTTTCGTTCGTTTCGCCTCAAATCTATGGTTATTAGTTTTGATTGCAGATGAGAGGGACGGAAAAAATAAAGCCAATCGATGATAAAACCTAAGACGCGCCGCTTCTCTCTGTCTCGCTCTCTCTTCTCCAATCTCAATATGCTCAAACCCATCCCCTCTCTCCTCTTTGATGCCGAAACCCATCCCCTCTCCATTGCCGAAACCCTTCCTCTTTCCTCTCCATCGGCGAAAACTCTCTCTTCTTCTCTCATCTCTCTCTAAACTAATCATCTTTCCTCTTCCCTTCTCTACCCGAACCAAATCCCTCACTCATGGCCGCTCCATTATTTCTCTGCCTCTATCGCATCTTCTCCCTTCTTCTCCACCTCCAAACCCACTGCCTCCCCTTTTCCCTTTCTTTGGGTTTGAGTCGGTGGCAAAGACGATGTGGCTGAACTTGGACTTTGAAGCCATGGCAATGAGAGCATGAGCTTTTCCTTCTTGATTTAGGTTAGAAGATCTCACCTCAACCTTGTTTGGTGGTTAGGTTTTGTTTTTACTGCCTAATTTACAATAAAGAGAGGGAAACGTGTTGATATGATAACAGTTGCAAATTGGTTTTTCTGGTGTTTTTTTATTTTTCTGATTTTTCTATTTTTTTCATTTTTCTGTTCTTGTTGATAATAGAAGGAAACGTGTTGATAGCAGATGGAAAGTTGTTTATTTTTTTTGGCTTAAGTGTAATCTGACTTTATGTAAGAATTAATGTAATTTATTTTCTGGCGATTGAATATTTATGGAATGTACAAGCAACTGGTACTGATACATGAGACCCAGAATGGTACCGGTACAAGTAACTGGTATTGGTTTTTCTAGCTTTAGCTTAGTAGCATTTCTATTTTTTTGCAAGGGCACTATTTCTGGCTCTAGCTTAGTAACGTTGATCCTTGGCCCTTGATTCTGCCTTGTTATCATTTTTGATGGCTGGTTTCTTTCTCTTTTATTTCTTCAATAGCTGCAACAATAAGTTTAGCTGTACTGGTAAATTTGGCATTAAAATCTGGATTGGTTGTTTAATAGCTGCAACAATTAGTTTTTTTTTCTGTTTTCCAATTTTCTATGACTATTTTATCAAATTTGCAAAGATGTAAGACTGGTAAATTTTTCAGTTTTCTGATTATTATTGATTGTTTATCTTTATCGTTGGCTCTGTTAAAAAAATGAAAAAAAGGCAAAACAGTTAAACCGTCTTGATCGCTCACTTGAGAGAAACGATTAGCGCAACAAATATTTGTTGCGTTCATAGGACGAAACGCTAGGCGAAATAGAAAAAAGTTCTGTCATATAAGACGAAACGACAAACGCAAGAGCTCACTTGCGCCATCGTCTGGACCGTTTTGCAGCCCTAGTCTCCATCCCTGAGCCTCCTTATCAACCTATATAATTTTTAAACTAATGCACCCACAATATATCTATATAAAATGTTATTGGAAGTCGATTGCAAAATTGTACTTTTTCATGTATGAAATGTAGGAACATGATATCCGTTCATGTTAACTTATAGTTTCTTGCCTATGGGCGTACACGTGAAAAAAAAATAAAAAAAAAACTTATAGTTTCTTGTGAACTTGCATGTAGAGAGAAAGGACAGTACACACTTTACATGTCACAGAAAATACACAACTATATTAATTTCAAGTGTTTTTTTGGTCTCAGGTCATTGCAATTCTGAAAAACACCTATCCACGTAATAGTCAAAATTAGACCAAACATTTTGTCTGCACGAACCGAAATCATTTATGATTATGAAGTAATTAGGTGGTCCGGATGGTTTGACTGACCGTAGATCAGACCAATGATTTAAATGACTAGCTAGGATATAATAAAATGAAAAATTAAATAAATCATACAGACTGTGATGACAAAATATATATATATATATATATATATATATATATATATTTGGTAAGGGGCAAGCATGCGATAGAGCAGGTCAGTTAGAATTTTTTTTTGTTTTAATATAAAAGTAAATACATTATCATTTATCAGACTGAAGCGGTAATAATATTTAGCAAACTTTCTTATAAGGTTAGATTAATTCAAATCATTCGAAGAAGTGGTCCATCAAACTCTATTGAATTTCAATATGAGAACTTCCAATGAATGATCCGAAACCTTTCAATATGATATTCATATTGAAATATTCTTAGAGATCATTTTTTTACATTTTTAAAAAACATTTACAATTTTATTAATTTTTTTAATTAGTTATATATGAACACTTCAATAACAACCGTTTATAAAATTTAAAATATAATAATTTTTTTAATATAAAAAATAGTCTTGAAGAAAATTTAAATATGAAGATCAAATTAAATTGTTCGGATCAGTGATTTGAATTTTACAAGTTGAGATTTTGATTGAATTTGAGGAAGTCATCCATCAAATAAATTTGACCGTAATTTTCTCCGGTGGCGAAGCTAAGTAAACACGAGTGATATTAATAATTGTTCACGCCCAAATTGTAAACCTACTTTGTATAATCTATTCTAGATAAATTAAAATGTTACTTAAATACGAGAGGCACATAAGAACATTAAATGTAAAAAAATGTATATTCATTGGCTTCGCTGCTTTTAACAATTATCTAATTACTGATTAAATTTGAGCACTACATCTGAAACAAGTACATTGAAATTTTTAGGTATACTTTCTCCGTTGCACTGAATGATCTTACCAAAATCTTGTTATTCATACCGAGTCAAATTTATGGTTCATGGTCCATACAGTCCATTTCTATGACCACCATAAGAAAGCAAAATAAAACCAATCTGGTCAGGATGAACATCATTAACAGCTTATGCAACTAGAATCATCAATACCGTTATATAAAACTTTATTTATAAGTACATATCGTCAACCTAATGTATGTTTTATAAAACATGTAAAAATATGTTTGTTTGTTAGAATATCGATAATATTGTAGAATTAATATTGTAATTGCGAAATAATATCGTGGAATTTATAATGTAATTGTGAAAATAATATATATCGACAGTTAGCATGGGTAACGTTATTTTTGAAAGTTTCAGTAAGATTTTAATTGTGGTTTTTTTTGTTCGATTATGCTCTATTTGAATTTTCTAAATTAATAACAAATAAATTATAAATTTGATAGTTATTATTAATGACTTAATGAGATTCATGTAATCCGACAATAATATACATTTAATTTTTTTAAAAAGTTTAACAGTTACTTATAATTTGGAAATATTAATTATTATCTGAATTTTAATTACTATCGAATTAAATTAAATAATGGACAAAGTCTAACTAATCCAATTTGTTTATCCTCTATTATTGAGCACAATAACCAAAAGAGGATCTGTGTCTATTCCAACAAGGCAACAAGAGCTTGCGTCTTTGACCAAAGAGGACGAAACACAATGACTTGAAACTAAAAGAGCCCCACCGGCCACCGCATAATTAGCCTCTACTCTTCCATCCGATAGCAAATATGCATCATGCGTGATTGTAGCAATCATCCTATATATATGTGTTTGGATGAGCACGGAATAAAAAATAAGAATAAAAAATTTCGATATACGTGCTTATTTAATTTTTTTATTCTTATATCATAATTTTGTTAGTATAGGAATAAGAGCCTAAATTTATTATTTTTGTGTTATTTGAGTTGCACAAGAATAAAAATAAGCACGTATACCGAAATTTTTTATTCTTATTTTTTATTTCGTGCTCATCCAAACACACCATTATATATAGAGAAAGCATTAGAGTTCCAAATAAGATATATTATGCGTCTCTTTGTTGCCATCTGCCATTGAAAAGCGCTCCAAATACCGTACATCCATGTCAGAAAAATTTAAGTAAAAATGTACTTATGTACAAAACCGGAGAATGTTTACTGTGTTGATGATGCACTAAAAAACAAATTAACGATATTAGACTCCGTTTGGATACGTGTGGAAAAAAAGAAGAAGGGAAGAAGAGAAGAAAATTTATTATAAACAATCTAAACTCTTCACAAAATTACACACTTCTCAATACTTCTTCCCACTTCTTCCCTTCTTCCCTTCTTCCCACACCTATCCAAACGGAGCCTTAGTAATATATCATATACTGGGCTCATGGCTTATGACATTTGGTAGCTAAATTGTCTAGTTTCATGAACATAATCGGTTATGGTATTTGTTAGATTGTCTGGTATCATATGTATATCATCTGTAATGATATTTGGTAGATTGTCTTTGTGTCACGTTATCACGTATGCCAACTTCATCACTTTTCTAATGAGGTGTCACTCTTGTATTGTAATCATGAATTTTGTTGACCATTTAAACTTGATAGCCAAAGAACTACTAAATGACATAGACATTGCTTCTGCCTATTTCCATGAAACGATCGATAAACATTTTCCATAAGTTTCAGAACCGATAGAAATTGCAATTTTCATGATCAAATTATAACTTTGCTTGAGAAAAAAGATATCTTCAAGATTCTATGGGTCAAATATTTCATGTTTTTTCGACTTACAAATTATAAGAACCAATATATTTTTCTCGTTTTTTTTATAAAAAAAAGAATTAAAGCACAAGCCGTAAATATCCTGTTAATTCTCTCATTTAATTACGATCGATATAAATAAAATTAGCCACAAATGGCTAATTATAATTAGTAGTCTCTATGCATGGTTATTTTAAGTTCTATTAGTTGTCTCAAACATTATTTCATTTAGTAAAATCAAAATTTGATTAGTGGTTGTTTTAAACAATGCATCTTTAAGTGAAAGACACTGATTCAAAGCTCAATCCGAAAATTTCTTATAAAATTGAGAATTTAATTTCCATTTTCATCTCACAAATAAATAATATTTCATTCTGGTACAAAATATATTGAGTTTTTGACATATGCACCATCACATACTGAATTATAACTCACATTCTCAATGAAAGTTGAACATGATCTCCATAATAAAATAAGGGGGAAAATTAGTATACTAATATATAGATAAACTTTAATATACACCATAGTCCATAGGGCTTTCTATGCACCGCAATTTTTTCGAGAGTATTTTTGTAAATTGATAAATCTAATTTAACTAATCTAATCTACATATTGTAATCTCATAGCAAACCGAATTTTATAATTTTTGAGATTTTATTACTATTTTTTCGAATTTTTTAAAACGCGCTATTTTTGAAATGTTGTAAATAATATAACATTCCAAAAATAACATGTTTTAAAAATTTTGAAAAAAATAGTAATAAAATCTCAAAAATCGTAAAATTCGATTTGCTATGAGATTTAAATATGTAGATTAGATTGGTTAAATTAGATTTGTCAATTTATCAAAATAATTTCGAAAAAATTCGCGGTGCACAGAAAGTTCTATACACTATAGTGCATAATAAACTTTCGCCTGATATATATGCCGATATGCGTAATCCCAGCAACATCTCGACCGTTATAACTATCTCGTCCTGCTATATAAATATGACGGAAAGCAAAGTATCATTAATTCTGTTGATTATGGCAAATTTTTTAAAGGCGGCTTGCTCAGAGCTAGAGACGACAAAAGGTCGACTTAAGTCTTAAACGGGATCTACATATGTTGGCATAAAATAATAATGGTCCATACCTTCTTCAAAATAAATTTGGAAGACTATTGCTCTAGACTATATTTATTGACTTAAAATCGATAGTCCCACTATATTGTTGGTTCCCGGGTACTAATACATGATCATTGATAAACATGGAAATTTCATTTAAAAATAGTTTAATTTAATTATATTTTAAAGGAGAAAAACATAGAAATTTAGTACGAATGGTCGGTGACTCAAGTGTTGAATCTTGATCATTCATCCATTCATAAACTTAAAATAGAATTTAAGCCCCGCTGCAAAATTAAGTCCACAATAAAATTATATTTTTGTTTAAAAGTTGGGTTTAAAAATTAAGAAACAAAGTTCATAATATAACATATTTTTATTGTTATTATTCCTTTTATCCTGCTAAGAAAAAATAATGAAATTACAAGCAAATCACCCATGCAAATCGTATCTCACTTGCAAATGGGATCTAGTCCCGCGCGGGACCGTCCAGTGCACAGATCACAGCAGTGTGATTTAATCTTAATGGCAAGGGAGTCCCGTGCATGTAACCAGATTGATAGACCCGAACTGTCCAGATCAAATCGGACGGTTCGAAGATTGCGCTGGACGGTCCCGCGTGGGAGCGGATACGGATTATCTCACTTGGGCCTCTGGACTTGCAACTTGTTGCAAGGGTGCCTTAGCTTAGGATTAGGTATGCCAATAGACAATTAGAAAATTGAGATCCGCTGCGTCGCGCGGTATGCTGGCCGTTTGATTAAGATCCAATGGACAAGGGAGCTCCGTGCATGTAACCTAAATTGGTAGGCCCGTAAAAAGTGAACCGTCCGATCAAGATCAGACGGCTCGCAGTGCGCTACACCGCGTGTCGCGCAACAGCGAATCCGGATTGACAATTAGATATCGACTAGACACGCCTGAAGTTCGTATATAGAGGGATTCACATTTGCTCTCTCTATCATCCGTACTTGCTCCTACTAATAAATACTCTACTAAGCTGTACAGTGGTTGTATAGTGTATACTGTATACCCAAAAAATGGATCAGTTTCTATTCCCTTAAATTTTTTTATTTATTTACTTCTTTTCTAAAATACATCTACATTTTGGTCCCCCAAATCGCAGATTCCTGCTCTTACTGTACACTGACATCTCTCTACCCTTTCTCTTCCCTCTTCTCTCAATCTCTCCTCTCTCGTACTAGAACAACAATTGTACTTCTGTTGGAGACTTAATACAACCTCCAATAACTTACAATATCCCTTGCATCTCTCCAAAAGTTCTCAATTTGCACTTGTGCTACTAGAAAAGCGAACAAGTTTTCCTTTTCCCTCTCTCTCTCTTCGTTTTGTCCTGAATCTCTCTCTTTTCTCTTTTTCACGGGCTATTTTCCTTGTTTTGGGTGGTTGGTACTCGAGGAATAAAGCTTGATTCCTTACTTCTTTTCAACCTCTTTCTCTCCAACTCGCTTTCCTTCTATACTCTCTTTCTTTGGTTTCTCTATTAGATTTGCTTTGTTTTGGCTGTAGTGGAGGCTTCAATGGTCAGTGTTGGTGTTGGGTTTGAAGGCATGAATTGTGTGACAATGGAGTCTGGATGTGGTGCTTTGCTTAAAGAACTTCAGGTCTCTCTCTCTCTCTCTCTCTCTCTCAAACTCACTCCCTTCTTCCCTCCCTTAATTAATTAAAAATAAGTGGGTTTTTTTTTTTTTGTTCGTTCAATGGAGTGAAGGGGTTCTTTGTATGATTTTCTCGAAATTTCTGAAATAGTTTTCTAACTTAGCAGGTTGAAGAATTGAATAAATAATTTCAACAGAAGAAAGAAAAAAAAACTTCTATGTTCGATATTTTCAATGTGTGTGTGTGTGTGTTTTTTTTTTGTTTATTGAGGCGTCTAATTTACTTCGCTTTCCATTTTCACTTGGTTTATGGCTATAGTTAATTGGTCTATGTATGTCTCGAGTTATATGTGAGTTTTTAAACTAGGTTATTTATGTTGTAATAAATGTCTAGAATGAGCTGTGGAAATTAATTTTTTCAGATAGCAAACAAGGTGGCTTTATTGTTGTACTTACATATCTGATAAGTAAATAATCCATTACTTCTGTTGGGCTTGATTTCAACAAATTATCTTTCAATGCTCAAGTTTGAGGGAATAAAAATAATGACAAGGGACATGTTTCTCAAGTTGGAAATAGTTTAATTAGCTCACAAAAAAAAGGACCTAAAATTGCAATAATTCACTCCACATCGGGTACTGTTTGTTCAGTTATGGTACTGTATCATTTTCGATTTATGGTCTTGGCCTGTACTATTAACTGCTTTCATTGCGCTGTTTTATGCTTTTAGTTAAGATTTTCGGAACTGATATGGGTTTATTTAGCACTCAATGCATTCTTTTAGCAAACATAATTAATGAATAAGTCAGAGCTTGGACTGGTTTGAACAGAGTCTCTCCTGAGTTATGACCATTACTTGTGAATTTCTGGTCTTCCATCTGCATCAATGGGAATTACTGACCTTTTTTTTTTTGTTCCTCTCTCTCTTTTGTGAAGATATCTATTCTTAGGTTCTTAAGAGTATGGGGGTCTGAATGAACTTTGCAAGGCATGCATCAATCCTGCAGCCTTCTCAATTTTTGAATCTAACAAATACAACTTGTTTTATTTGAGCAGCAAATCTGGGCTGAGATAGGGGAGAATGAGGCAGAGAAAAAAAGCAAACTAATGGAAATAGAAAGAGAATGTCTCGAGGTGTATCGCCGAAAGGTTGATGAGGCGAGCCGAACAAGGGCACAGTTACACCAATCAATTGTGGCCAAAGAGGCTGAGGTGGCATCCATAATGGCTTCTCTTGGGGAACTCGGCCTTAATTCCATGGTATTTTTTTAAACCAGAATGGCTTCTTTGCTTTGTGTTCTACTATAAACATCAATGGTTTTTGGTGGATATTGTAAATTATATGGTATGAAAGTAAGTATAGTTAGTATATATCAAAGTCTACCAGCTGGCAGTAACAACTTAGGGTGGTAATTTAAAGAAGCAAATAACATCATGTAGACACATAGCTTTACTCTATTGTAATCGTACTATATTTATTGGATTATTTATTTGGTAAGGGGGAGGTGGAATCGGGCCGTCGGTAATTATTGTTCCAAATTCTTGTATTTGGGTTCTTTCTTAACTATCTGAATATGATATTATGGTACAGTTGACCACAGTTGAATTGAGTAAATCTGAGGCTTTCATAGATGAAATATCATCTACTGACAAACTATTTTTTTTAAAATTAACTTGCTGCCTTATTTACATTTATTACATTTGGCAATCTTGAAGATAAACTTGGGTAATATTTGTGGAGTTACTGGTGTAGATGTTCTCCATTCCTATGATGTCTGATTTTTATTTTACTTTCTCTGTATATGCTTGTAAGGGTCAAAGTTTGGTTAAGTTGAATAATCCATTGTGAATCTATTTTTACTGCAAACGGTGTTGAACCTTGAAAGTATTTTTCTGAGCTGAAGTGCCTGTTTGAATAGTTCTTCTATGGGATTCCATATTTAAATTTGGTAAAAGAGAGGGGATTCTTCTTATATAAAATCCAAGCTTTAAGAGGCAGTGAAAATGTAGCAACTCCAAGGGGAAAAGCATAAATGTACCAGCAGAGATGATAACCGACGGTGTCTTGTTGGTGCAATGACCTAGTCTTAATAGTATATGCACAAATAAACAACCTAACAAACAAGCTGAAGCAAATAAATATTAAATATACAAGAAATTAAGAGGATATCATTTCATACTTGCCTACCACAACTTAGTTGACCTCACAAATCTCTCCTATTGCAATTACAATATCACTTCCAAGTTTTACAACAATTCTCTTAGAATGTATTAAAGTTTGAACTGTCCTTTCTATTTCCATTTGTAGAAAGATACGAACATGGCAGCGCCACTTAGGGATAAAATTGCAAATGTGACACCCCTTTTGGAGACGCTAAGGTTGAGGCGGGAGGAGAGAGTCCGACAATTCTCTGAAATTCGCTCTCAGATTGAAACTATCCGATCTGAGCTTTCAGACTCCCAGCAAGTCACGGTTAGTGGAAGTACTGTAAATGATGAACAGGACTTCTCAGTACGGAGGCTTAATGAATATCAAGCGGAGCTCAAGGCACTCCAAAAGGAGAAGGTAGTGCGACATCTTTTTTGTCTTTCATTGTTGTTTTAAATCTGCAAATGTTATATTCCTCTTGCTGATATTTTACAGTTATTAATTTCTATTTTGTACTTTTTTTATTGTTTTGTGGGTCTTGATTCTACTACCATCGACCGACCTTTGAAGTGATTTTTAATGTTTAACTTTTCTTTATTGCATTAGGTTTTTTCCGACTTTTTTCTGGCTTCCTATCTGTATCTTTATTTTCCGGATTGGAAAAGCTAGTTATGATATTTGTCATGTTGGTATGTACCAATATTTCACCACCACTGATCAAAAGTTTGGCCCAGACAGTGATGTACTGGTAGCAACAGAAATTTTACCTAATTAATTATCAAAATATAAGTACCATATGGGCTATGACTAATGTATACCATGTACTGGTCATTATTTAAGCAGGCAAATATTGCAATAACATCAGCTTATTACATCTTTTTTTTTCCTCCCTCTTTATGTATATCCAGTCAGATAGGCTTCAAAAGGTGCTCGAGTATGTGAACCAGGTTCACTGTCTTTGTGGAGTTCTAGGGTTAGACTTCAAGGAGACGGTACACCAGGTGCACCCAAGTTTACACAGAAGTGGTGGTCCCAACCAATCAACAAACATCAGCAATAGCACTATAGATGGCCTCTCTCAGATGGTTTTGAGGCTCAAAGACGAAAGAAAAGAAAAACTTCAAAAGGTTACATTGACTACATTCCTTTCTTTTCGGATATTTTCACGCTTTCCTTTACAAACATCATGTCTTCATGTATTTTGTTGAAACATCTGAAATTTCACTTCATGCCTCCACAAAAATGAACGATAAGCTGCTTCAAGTTGTTTTGGAGATATGCTCAGATCACCTTCTTTATAAAAATGACACATAAAGGAGCATAATCAGGGGATATGTTTGAAGAATTATTCTTGGGAGTTACGGACACACACACATGACATGTTTCTCAGCATAGATGATATTCTTAGATTCCAGGGTCACCCCTGTTTTTTTCCATAAAAGCAGAACTGGGTCTATAGCATATTTGGTTGTTTACTTTATTATTATCATGGTTAATGACAGTTGATGTTACTAGTTTTTTGTATACTGCTACCACAGGTCCCTGTACCAATCCAATGAAACCTGCATGTACCCTTTTCTGGTATCTGTATGATATGAGATCTATAACTATTTCAATTGCACCATCTATTGCTCAGCTAAGAGAAATGGTGGAAGGACTGTTCAAACTATGGAAGCTTATGGATACCTCCCAAGAAGAGAGGGCCCGCTATGCAAAACTGATAAGCATTGCCCAATCGTCCGAGGACACCATAACTTTTAGCGGGGCTCTCTCGCAGGAAATGCTTGACCAGGTTTCTGTCTTTATTATTCTTGCAGTAGTACTTTCTTGAATGCCCATGTAAATAGTACATTATAAATTAAGCTGTATCATATGGATGATACTCTGTCAAAATATTGAAATATTCTGGGTATCAATTGCTTTAGCATCTTCCTGATAATGTACTGCCATACTCCATTTCTGATGTTGTCCTTATTGGGAGAAAAAGTAGGACATATTCTGCAAGTAATTTAGTTAAGTTTCTGGTTCTCCACTTCTTGGGTTACAATAATTGTTTTGGTTCAAGTACGGAATCTTGAGAAGATGTTACAATAAGCTTAAGGATAATAATTCTTTTGGCTGACTGTACCATACAGGTTGTAGCCAGTACCTACAAGTGTGTACCGGACTGTACCAAGGTTCCTTTACAAGATTGTAAAGGACCAACTGCCATGTCAGATTTTTTGCTCTTACTTGCACTGCTGGAATGCTAGGTTAACTGGTATCTGTACCCTGTGCTGTGATGGCCATGATTACTATCCTCAGCCTGTACTGTTACCTCTACGGAACTGGCTGACAAGCCGATAGTTGAGTATGGTGTCTATGAGTACAACAGAAAGGAAAAAGGGGCCTTATCAAAAGAACTGATAAGAATGAAAAAGTATCCTGTAATCACTTATTGGTAGGTTGTGCATGTATGTTGATGCCATTTTTATGTGGATGTACTTAGGCTGAGGCAGAGGTGGAGAGGCTAACAAAACTAAAAGCAAGTCGGTTGAAAGAGCTTGTAATGAAGCGAAGGGTAGAATTGGAAGATATTTGTAAGGCGGCACATATTGAGCCTGACAGCAGTACAGCTCCTGAGAAAACTAATGCCTTGATAGATTCTGGTAAAGTGGTAATCATTATTATAAATTTAACTTTTGTAAGTATAGTTGGTATGCCCTTGTGACCAAAACTTGTGCCTTTTTCAACTGTATAACCGCATTAGGGTGCACCTATTTATGTATTTTGAAACAGCTAGTATACTTAGCTGTAGCCTGTCGTTTTGAGGCTTTTTACAGCATTATTATTTGTATTAAAATACTGAAGTATGGTAGTTGATTGTATACCGGTTTACATTTAGGCCTTGTAGATCCATCAGAATTATTAGCAAATCTTGAGGCAGAGATAATGAAAGCAAGAGAGGAATCTATGAGCCGAAAAGATATAATGGACCGGATTAACAAATGGCTAGCAGCTTGCGATGAAGAAACCTGGCTTGAGGAGTATAACAAGGTAAACAATTGATCTGTTAACAGATCTGTCAACAGAGGAGTATACAGGAAGCAATGGGCTGCCCTTGTGTCAGCTCATTCTTTCTTTTAACAAGTGCTGGCTCCAACCAGATCTGTCAACAGATCCTGTATATGGACTGGGCCAGACCATTGATATGTACAGTTCGGTTGGGTTGGCTTGGCCTGTCTTTTTTAATGGTGATGCATTTCGTAATTATTAAATTCAGTTGATGTTGCATCCTAAAGAACAATATTGACAACATGTGTAAGTTTTTGTCAACCTTTCGCCCATCTGCATCATTGACTAAATTGTCCAGTCTCAGAATCGGTCACTGACCTATATGATGTACATGCAAACTGGGTGAACTACTATATATGATCATACATTTTAGTATCGTACGATTCACGTTACGAATCGCACGGTACGGTACGAGTCAAAGCCTAATCGAGACGTACCGTGTATCGGAGATGGAGGGTATCGCCGGAATCGTGCGCGATTCAACGAGCGATACACGTATCGTATCGAATCGTGCGATACGAACGATACGGTAGTAACCAATCAGATAACGAGATAGATATTTTCTTTTCTTTTCTTCGTGCGCCAGAGCCCAGAGGAGAAGAAATGTGAATGGGAAAGAGAAGAAACTGACAGGTGGGACCCATATTAATTGGACATAAGAAATGGGCTCAAGTGGGCTTTACCCCTCTGTTTGTCTTATTTCAACTAGAGAATTATACTATATTTATATTAATTAACTTATAGATGTTTATATTCCAACTATACCAATTAACTTTCAGATATATTATAATTATAATTATATTATATAATCCACATTATTAATCATTAATGATTATACTAATTATAAATTTATAATTTATATAAGTTACATAGTATAATAAATTAATAATATATAAAATACAATATAATAATTATGATAATTATAATATAATATATTATATAGTATAATATTTTATAAACAATATAATAATTAGTAATGAATATGAAATAATAATAATATAATATTATACAAGTACAAGTACAAATATAATGATTAAAATGACTACAATTTTTATATTTTATATAGTGAAAATGATATAATAATGTTAATAATAATACAGTAATTTACAATATAATTTTATAAATTACGCAGATGATGTTACTCAAATAAATTAGACAAATTATACAGTAATAACCAATACTTCCACCTAATGATGACTAAATGGATGAACATATCATTGTTAACGTATCTTTAACGATTCGTTACGATACACGATACACGGTTCGATACTAAATCCATCGATACACGATACATTTTACGATTCTAAAAGTATGTCTATGATACACTGACAGTGGGTTGGAGACCTGCCAAAAAAAAAATTACCTGGCCAGACCCAATCAACCTGCTAATATCTTACCTAACTCGAAATAGTTTAAGCTGATGTTGTTTAGCAACTGTTAAAAGGATAAGCCCAAAATAGATCACAATTGGGCTTTCAGATTCTGTGACCCATACACATCAAACTGGACCTGACCACAAATCTGAAATTGAAACATGATATAAGTCCTAAGTTTGTATAAATTTTTTTTTCAAACATAAAAACTAATCATATGAAAATTCAACATATTTTCTATTACTTTAGGACGACAATCGATACAGTGCAGGAAGAGGTTCTCACCTTAATCTAAGACGGGCAGAGAAGGCACGCATACTGGTAACCAAAATTCCAGGTATGAACTTTGCCAGTTTCCTCCCAATACAACACTCGTCAACTTGGACATCCTTCAAAGTACCTTAAAATATCAACCACAAGTACCACTTCATACTGTCCAAGTATAATTTGTTGAATAGTGATAAATCTCATGACTTTTGAGCAGCCATGGTCGACAATCTCATAGGAAGAACCTTTGCGTGGGAGGATGAGAAGAACACATCTTTTATGTATGAACGGGTATGCAAACCTATAAAACATCTTAGTGTACATTTCAGCTATTTCTTTTTGCGCAGTATAAGAAAAGTTTGCTTGGGTTTTATAACAAATTTTCAGGTGCGATTAGTGTGTCTTCTGGAGGAGTATAAACTTGGCCGACAAGAAAAAGAGGAGGAAAAACGCCGTTTCAGGGTATTAGGACTTCTTTAACGTCGTATATAATTTTCGATATTCATCTAAAATCCTTTTTTCTCTATTAAGTAAAAATTTTCCCGACATGAAATAAAGATAATTTCGTTACCACTTTTAGGATCAAAAGAAATTGCAAAGCATGCTACAAACAGAGAAGGAGCTCAGGTTTGGCTCCAAACCAACCCCCAAAAAGAGCAACAGCTTCAACAGGCGGGCCAGTGGGCCACATCAGGGTAATGGCAATGGGTTCATGACCCCGAGCCCACGGCGGCAATCCTTCTATGGTGGGGCCACACCTGAGCTGCTGACCCCTCGATCCCACTCTGGCAGGTACAACAATTTCAACAAGGAGATGAGAAGACTGTCAACGGCCCCTTTGAACTTTGTTGCCATACCAAAGGAGGATTCAGTTTCAACTTTTACTTCGGTTAGCGGTTCAGAACCTGAATCTCCATTGCATCGTAATCTAATGTTATGACAGTACCTAATAGTATGCATCTCCTCATCTCATTCTGAAATACTCACCTTTAAAAAAAAAAGTCTTTTCATTAATAACAAATGTGTCATTTGTGAAGTCATAATATTTTTAGACCTTTTCTTATTGACAGGATAACAATTACTCTGCTCAAATTTAGGGAGATGTTCTTGATTGAAGATTGATGGCTTGTACATTAATAGCTAGTAGCTTGTTGTATAATTAAATTAGGCTTTGGCTTGGTGAGATATGTTGTTTAATATTTCATATTTTTGACTGAAGGTAGTTTTGACATGCTGAAGAAGGATAGATAACTGACTAGCACTAGTTAACTTATCTTTCTGTTATTTGTACTCTGATTGCAATTGTTTGTCTAACATTTTATGCTTTTGGTGAGATTGTAGTTTCTGACATGTATGTAAAATTTTAGTGATTCTGATTCAGCAGCAGCTGATTGTATTCTTGTTTAGTTATGATACTTTTGTTTTTTGTTAACAACTAACTGCCACAATTTGAAATCTCAAATCAATATAACATATCTTATTTCTTCTAATCTGGTCCCGCCTGGACTGGTCTTTTGCTGTACTGATTCATTGATTTGGACAGTTAATTAATTGTACTAATTTACACTATTCTCTGCCCAACTGCCTAACAAAAGAGTGCATTGTATCAGCCTAGCACAATTTGGTACGTATTACTTGAGGTTAGTTCATCAAAGCAGAATGCATCCTATACGTATAAAAGAAGAAAAAAAAAAGGGAAAAAAAATAAAATTAAACAAAAGATGCCACTATTACATCCAGACGCGATGCAGAAATTTACACACTAGTTGACCTTTACTGTAACATAATTTGCTTTGTTGTTTCTGTTTGCATGCAATATGTTAAAAAAAAAAAAAATTTAGGCTTGGTTCCAACTTTTGGGCTACTTATCTTACCAAAATATAACGAATGCCATTTTCCTGTACACAGTAACACAGTCAGCTGGTTGTGGTTTATATGTGGGTTTTCAACATAGGCCTTCTGGGCCTTGCTAGGAAGGGTGTAAAATAGACCCACCTCGGATGGGGTCCGTATCCTCTGCTCACCTTTTAAGGTGAGCAGAGTGCCTACCTCTGATCCGAGCCGTTCGATCTAATCTCGACGGTTAAAATTTTTCGGACCTTACAATCTGGTTACATGCACGGGGCTCCCTTAACCGTTAAGATTACATCTAACGGTTCAGATCAGAAGTGAGCAGAGTGCTCACCTTAAAATGTAGGCAGAGGATGTGATTCCCCTCGGATGTATTTGTGGAACTTGATTATTGCCTTATATAGTTATATTGGAGTAAAACCAGTTGATACTGGCTGCCGCTATTTTGAAAAAAAAAATAATGAAAAGGATGAGAATCAAAACTTTCAATTTATTTTTATTTTGAAATTATATATTTATGAAAATTCTTATCATAGGATACGAAGAATTATAATTTTATTACTAGATACGAAGAACCCTTTTCGTATTGAAACCGTCATTTATTTCAAACGCGCTTATTTATTTTGTCATTTTTAAATATAAATTATGTTTCAAATATCTAATTTTTAATAATTGTCAAATTATTAAGTTAGCATATTATAAAAAAATATCCTCACTCTTTTATAATTTCATAAACAACTCAAATTACTGTTTTACGTTGGCGCTGCACCGTGCAGCACCACAATTTGACAGCTTGATTTTTTTTTTATTTTTAATCAAGTTTCATGTAAGTCTTTAAACTGAGAAACCTTTTTTAAATCAGTATGTGCTGCGCCGCACTATATAGCGAGCATAGGATAAGGATCCAAGCCATATGAATATGATATGATCTAAGTAGTACTAGTGCCTAATGTTCCAAAATAATCAATCAAAAAGAAAAGAAAAAATAAATAAAAAACCGTGGTGGCCTACTCCCACTCAACTCAATACCATGGTTCATGGTGAGATCTCTCCTGCTCAACTGCTCAAGGTGTGTGTTGTGCACTTAAAAAGCTTCAATTTTAATATGACCTGACATGAACCTGATGATGAACAGCAAAACTTAATTTTTGCTCAACTTTCACTTCCCATTTTCATAACAAAAAGAAAAAAAAAACTTTCTCTTGCTAGCGTTCCTAATTCTTCCGAACCCAAAATAATAAGAGTAATGCTAGAATCAAACATATAGGACGTCAAACACGATACAAACGTCGCACATTAAAATTTCGAACGGTCGATCCAAACCGCTCAATATGATCTTTATATTAAAATATCCTTGATAATCAAATTTTATATTTTTTCATATTTTCTAACTATTTTTTTCGAATTTTCAAAATTGAAGGGTTCAGAACTTTTTAGATTGAGCATATTGAAAAATTCCAAAAAAATAGTAAAAAAATTTAAAAAAATATAAAATTTAGTTTCCATGAAGATTTTATAACATAGAACAATTTGAACGGTTTGGATCGGCCATTCTAATTTTAAAAATTAAAATTTTATCGCGTTGGACAAGTGTACGTGTCCTATATGTTTGACACTAGCCACTCCCAAATAATAAATAAACAAATAAATGGATGTGGTAACCTTCGGTGTGATAGTGGGAATTATAGTCCTGCTCTTTGTCCTAGTGGTCTTCATCACCATCGAAGGCCCACTTGCAAACGCTCGCGCTCTTCCTCTTAAACCCTCCCTTTTCTGCTTTTCTTAACCAACACCCCTCAAACATTAAAACAATTTTCACAATGGCCCCTAACTCTCCCCACTCTCACCCCCTTCTCTCCCTTCTTCTCCTCTCCCTTGTAATCACCACTGCGATCGCATCTGGATGCAGTCACGACCACCACCATGACCACGACCACGGCCATCACCATCACCATCACCATCACCACGAGGAAGAGATCCAGACTGTGCCGAAGCTTCCAGAGGAACTAGCGGAGGAGATGGATCTGGCGCTTGAAACTGACCATGATCATGCCCACGGCCACGGGCATGGACATTCACATCACCACCACCATGAGCATCATTCCCATTATCATGGCGAAGAAGGAGGTATTTATTATTTATTAATATAGTAGTAATTTTCTCAATCCAGTCCCCAATTGATACATATTCTGTTGTCCAGCACTAAATCCTTAATTTTAGTGCCTCATTAGCACCCAATTGTGGTGGCCAATTTTTTATTTGCAATAATTTTGCCAAAAGTTTTGGACTGTATTGTTTAAACTTTTAGTTTTGAAGGTATATGGATGAAAGCAATGGGTTGCTCACTACTTGTAAGTATGGCATCACTGATCTGCCTCATCCTACTCCCTGTTATTTTCTGTGAGTACTCAACTTGCAGCTCTCACTCTTCTGCTCTTTTCTGTCAATGTTAAATTTTCATTATGATCATCCAGGAACTGAATCAAACTTCAAATTTTACAACTGACCATCTGCATTGACCTGGTTAATGAAATAGATTTGAAGGTTGATTAGTTAATTGTGAACTTAGTGATGTTGTTGGCTCTAGTGTAATGACCTTTTGTATTTTTGTTTTTGTAATTTTTCTTTTGTATGGATTTATTTAACTTTTTTTTTTTCTTTTCTATTTTGCGAGCAAAGTTCAAGGGAAGCCTTCTAAGGCTGTAGTAGACTGTCTGGCAGTGTTTGGTGTAAGTTTTATTACTGTTTTTTTTTCTTTAATACAATCACTGTAGAAATTAGACACAATGGAATGGTTATTGAACCTACTTTGATATAAATTAACCATTTGTTGGCTGAAGTTTGGTAATGTTGGTGGAAGTGAACTGAACCAGTAGTAATACCTTCAAATGTGATGGACAGAAATCTGCCAAAATTTGTGGAATTTACATTGATATAATACCTCCCTGGGTAACTTGTAGGATGTTCAGTTTGAAAAATGTCAGATTTATTGTCTAGTTCTTTTCATCTTAGCTCAACCAAACGATTTGGTTGCCAGACCTTTTCCATCTTAAAAAAATTCTTCCATAAGAAATCTCAGAATTTGCGTCTTGCCTTGATTTATTTTCATTGGGTGTTTGGGAGTGGGTCATTGGAAGAGAGGGCATTATGATGGAACAGTTATGGAATATATGTTACATCTAGTTGTTTGTTATCTGAAACATGGTGCTTTGTTTGCAAAAAACCTAAGGAAAAAAAGGGGACAAATGTAATCTGGCAGGTAGCTTTGGTATGGGTCATATTATTTGTTCTATACAGTAGTTGTATCATTTCATCCTAAAAAGAAAATTTAATTGTTGTAGGCAGGAGCAATGCTAGGTGACGCTTTTCTTCATCAACTGCCCCATGCTTTTGGTATTATTTTACTTCACCATTGTTTACTATTTCAGTGATTACCTTACTGTAGACATGCTACTGGTTGCTCCTATATCTTATTTGTGCTTTCTTGTATTTCAGAATAATAAAAGTGGCTGTGATATTTATTATTGTTCATTTTGCATTTTATTTTTCGGTTGAAAAATGGTATGGCCGAATGTTGCAAATAGCATCAGAAAGAGGTAGGGGTACCATACGGTTTGACAAGGACTGATCCCTTTAGTGTGCCAGGCAGTTTCAACTTGCAAATAAGAGTTGAAATTTTTACTAATACTAATTCTGGGACATTACCATAACTTTTTAGAACCGGGTCATTACTAGTACTAAATTTATTGTCTGTTTCAGGTGGAGGGCATTCACATGCTCATGCTCATGTTCATGATGATCATGGTCATAATGATCATGATCATGCACATGCCCATTCTTTAGAAGATCTCTCTAATGGCCTATCTGTTTTATGTGAGTTTATTTCTTCGAGCACAATTTATGGCCTAGTGTGTATCAGAGTTTGGTATATAGCTGTAATGTACTGGTAATTTCTTGCTGTGGCAGTTGGGATCGTGCTGTTTTTTCTAGTTGAGAAGGTGGTTAGATATGTCGAACAACATAACTCTGGACATGCACACCATCACCACCACCATCGTCAGAACAAGCAACATGTTGATGGAAATGAAACTTTAAATCAAGAAATAACTGAAAAGCAAATGAATGATGAGGGAAAATCTGATTCAAAAGCACTTCGTAAGGTACTTTATTTATTTATTTATTTATTTATTTTGTTGTTTTTTCTTTACTTATAAGGACCTCTAAACAAGATACTTATAAAATATATTGAAGCGCAATCCCAATTTTTCTTAGCAACTTAACCTACCTACGTTGGTATTCTAGTGGATACTTGTGAGCAATTTAATGGTTAAGATCCTCTTAAGCCTTTATTAACCCTCAGTTGTTCAATAAAATTAAAAATGCCAAATCAGAGAACAAGAACAAGCGAAATTACTGGTGTTGCCTTTAACTATAAAATGTTCCCAAAAAAAATTGAACATAGAGGATACTACAAACCTAATAATATTTGCTGATTGGAACAGAGGGGCTCTTCTGCTGCAAAATCTAGTAGTTCATCATTGGAAACAGTGAATAATAGCGATGTTAAATCCTCAAATAATTCTGCAAAATTAGAGAAAGAGGAGACTTCATCTTCAAGCCTTGTTTTTGGCTACCTGAACCTCTTTTCAGATGGTGTTGTAAGTTTCTTGGTTTCAAACTTTCAATAATTAAGATTACTGGAGGATTTTTCTTTTTATGAAAATGTATGGCAATTTTTGTACGCACACTAAGAAAATTGTGTGAACCCATTTCACTGGAGGAATTTTCTTTCATGAACAAAGTTTTGTACATTTATTTGTCTGCTGAGTTCCAACCATGTCACTTAGTTATATTAGTTTAGTTGAATGAAGTTTTTAATTATCAAAACCATAATCCTCTTTCCCTGGTTTGTAACCTAGTCTAACTAAACTATATAGTCATTGGTTTTCTAGTGTAATTTATTATTGAATAGTGATAATTATTTAAACCATAGTCCTTTTTCCAAAGATTTCATTAGTATACAAAGCTAGTAAACATAAGCTGTAAGAGTAGGTTGAAATGTTTCTTTTACTTTGAGAGAAGTGTGTTCTCTAAAATTTGTGCTGTAGGCACTGATTGTGTAGGGATAAAGAAACGTTGAGAATGTACTTTTGATTCATGTAGCACAATTTCACCGATGGGATGGCGTTGGGAAGTGCGTTTTTACTTCATGGCTCAGTAGGTGGTTGGTCCAGGACATTGTTTCTTCTAGCTCACGAACTGCCCCAAGAGGTTGGATTTTATTTTGCTATTTTTCTTTCTCTATTGCATAATGCATCATCAAACTTTTTAATTTGTCCATCTTGATTTTTATATTTTATTTAGCCTCATTTTAGTTATTTTTTTGTCTTTTTTATATAGCTGAAACTAGGAAACTTGTTAAGAACTCTGAGCTTAAGATATTGGGAAATGAAATGGATTAGATAATAGAGCTGTTAACTGTGAGTTCCTAATTGGTCAAATTTGGTGATCATCAATACAGTAAACTGTGAGACTGAGGGGAACCTAGAAGCTGTTGGAATTTTCTGTTAAAATTATTTGTTCGTGCCATACTGGGCTTTCTGCAACTAGCCAAAGTATTTAATTTTAAACCAGTACATCTTATAGCTAAAGCTGTGTGATGCTGAAGTAACATCTTATAGCTAAATATGTTCACCAATCTCTAAGACGACTGCTGTTGCTAGCACGTCTGCTTTGATAGTGTTCTCCATTGTACCCAGAGTAACACCCATCATCTGAAAGAAATTTTCTGCTGGTATGCTTTTGTGCAGTTCCCTATACCTATGAGTAACACCCTGTATCATTACTTCTTTCCAGATTATATTTTTTTGTTTACTTCTATGTTTATTTTTTAATTTTATTTTTGGTACTAAAACCACACTTTTTTATTTTAACATTATTTTATTTTTGGTACTAAAACCACACATTTTATTTTATTACTATTCTGAGTCCACAATGTCTGATACAGGGATATTGGTGAGGCCTAAAAGTACTTTTGTATCATTTAAAAAGGGGGTCATTTTCTGCAACCAGATCAGCATTCTAGCAGTGTTTGAAGGCGCAATATGCCTTCTCATTTATTGATCATCAATTTCTAGTGATATAGATGTGGCAGTGGTTTTGATGGATTCCTAAAATCTTTAGTTGATAGAGGATGCATATCCCATTAAAAAATGATCATTTTATCTGCTAAAAAGTCTTTAGCAGTTCCTTTTGGGTTTATTGTACAAGCCAGTTTTGTCATACTTATCTCTAAATCCCTTTGCTATGTTATATGCAGGCTGTTTTGTATTATTTATATTTTTTCTTAATGCACCTCAAACTATAAGATTATGCTGGTTCATAGATTGATCATTATTGTGACATAGGTTGGTGATTTTGGGATCTTGGTGCGCTCAGGGTTTACTGTTTCCAAGGCTCTATTTTTCAACTTTCTCTCAGCACTTGTGGCATTAGCTGGAACTGCTTTGGTAAGTTAACAGTATTCTTCTTTTTTGTGATTATAATTTGTTTCTGACAGATTTTATCCATTATCTCTTTATTTAAATCTTGCCTGGTTTTGTAAGCATTCTGTGCAAAATGACCAAATTGTACTTGATATTTTACTATATTGGGTATGATTTTAAAAAGGCCTCTTTCTCATCTGAATTTGTAGCATAGAGTATTACATCTCGGTTATTAACCCAGGATATAGGCACGTGCAAGCTCAGCCTATGGCTAAGCTTAAGTTCTGTAATACTTTAAGACCCTTATCAGTTTGATGATATTAGCTTTCTGTGCCCATGCATGTGTGGCTATCTGGATCCAATGCTGACATGTGTACCTTCTTTGTTGTAACACTTCTCAGGCTTTGATTTTAGGAAAAGATCCAGGGCATTCGTCTTTGATTGAGGTAATATTTTGTACTGCTTACAACTGATGTGAGATTGCAGAGACCACTTTACCAGAAAGTAGTTCTATTCTATGTTTTATTGATCGTTATAGATGTTTTAATTGAAAATTTGCTTTTGTTTGCTTTTGAACATGACCTTGATTTGTCTCACCTTCATTCCCTACAGAAGACAATGAAAGTATTTCCTATTGCTTATTATTTCTGGTTTTGTTATTTTAGGGTTTTACAGCAGGTGGATTCATATACATAGCAGTTGCCGGAGTAATTCCGGAGATGAACGAAGGGAAAACTACAATAAAAAGCACAGCTATCCAGTTGACATCCTTGCTATTAGGAATGCTCGTGGCTCTTTCCATTTCTCTTGTAGAATGATTTCATTTTTGTCCCCTTAATTTTCCCATTTTTATTGTAGTTTATATTTATTTTTTTTGATGTAGATGTAATAGGATAAGCACAGAGTATAAATCTTTTTCAGAATACTTGCTGTAAGTTTTGCGGCTTAAAAGTTATTTTGATGTAGATGTAGTGGATTATTGAGAAGAAGGAAAATCAAATAAAAGCTGATAACGTCTCTGTACTATGTATTAGTACCTTAATTAAACTGTCATTTTCTCCATCCACAAATACTCAAGGAACGTAAAAATTTTAAAAATCGTGAGCACAAAACAACCAAGCAACTATCATATGAAAAGGTATCTAGATTTTTCTGATACTTCTATTTACATCCAAGGACATGAAACTAAACTCAACAAATGCTAGAATATATCTAACAATGAACATATTCCCTCCATTTCGTATACGTAATATATGAATATATGAAAAAGCTAAACTGTATGAAAGCTCTGTCAAACGTGCAACTCTTTGCATTGCTGAAACACCTGAAAGATTTTATGATGGGGGCTCTTGTGAGCTGATTTGGTATCAGTAGCAAGTTCTGGCAATACAGTCTCATGGTTCGTCTCGTTTTCATCTGTACCAGATGAATTCTCAGTGCTTGTTTCGTTTCCTTTCAGTAATTCCGCAATTGTTTGCAAAGACTCTGTGCATGGCTCGTCAAACACCTCATCAACCTTACAGTGAGCCAGTAAAGAAATTGTCAGTAATGCCAACCATTTTAACAGTTGACACAAATTAAATACCAGTCAGGTCTGGTACCACCAATTACTGGCACTCTTTTTTTTTTTTTAACTTGCTCAGTTCTTCTTCATTTGGTTTTTGCATAATCATGTGAATTGAGGTTTAATTTGGTATGAACATATTGGTGCTAGTCATTTCAATTTCTGTAGCTTGAAGTCGTACACAAAAACACAATGGAGTCAGCTTTGAGGATACCCTGATAAAAATTTATGTTTACAACTTGTGTAAATTCACTACATCCACTCTTTAGCCCAACCAAACACTTGCATTTCTTCTAGTATATGTTAAACAAGAAGTTTACATATGCCCAACAGCCAAAGGAGCTTCATATCTGCTAGTTGCAAAATATATTCTTTTTGGTGTATTACAAATCAGTGGGCAAAATGGTCGCCTCCAGTTGTTAGGCATGAAACTGGGGAGAAGGTAAACTAGTTCAAACAATGTGTAGTTGTGTATTCTTCCATCAAGAATCAAAATTAAAGTCCCCAACAACGAAAAGATCCCAAATTCGAAAAATATTATCAAAGAACTACTTACAATCAAAGACATTGGATCAGGAAGTGGGCATTTGATCGGCTGATCATCGTCCGGTGGCTCAGGCGGGTGCTCGATCGGTTTGAAATCAATCTCCATTTCAAGTACCGCTCCGCCATTCTCCATTTCTACGACGCCATCGATGCAACTCTCACCTTCCACATGCTCTTTAGTGACCTCTTCCTCCTAGAAACCAAACCAAACACATCATTTATTCCCAAAACTAGGAAGAAAGAATCGCATCTGGAGTGCAAGAAAAGCAAGATTTTAAAAAGAATAGCACCTCCATGAGAGACCAAAAAACAAAAGACAAACTTCTCTTTGAAGCGAACGAAAAAGGGTTGAAAAGTGAATAATTGGAAGAGAAAAGAAAGAGAATAGAGACTGGAGAGAACCAGAGAAAAGAGAAAAAGTACCATAAAAGCGTGCAGAGATCCCAACTTTTTTGCTTTGTTTTTTTTTCTCTTTCTTTTATTTGACTTGCTCTGTGTTTTCTCTCTCTTATTAAAAGGGAAGTTAACACTCTGAAACCGCTCTCGTGTGACTTTCAAAATCATTAATATCTCTAATTCTAATTTATGTCAGATTCTCTGTGACTCTTTCGGAAGATCCTATCGTGTTTCTCGGCGATATATGTTTCGTTTCAAAATTTTCTACTTATTATAGTCACAGAGAATCTTGGATCTCTTTACACTGTATCTCCACGAATCGGCAACGGCTCCTTTTTGGAGTCGATTAGTAGATCTCCTCGTACGACTGGGAGCGTGATCCAATGTTGCATTTATTGATAGGTAAAACTCTGCCATAGGTCGAAATATTTATTACTCGCGGAGATCGGACGGATGTGATTGTATAAGAACCTTTTATGCCGTTAAGATTTTCAGACTTCTTAATGAAATGGACGGCTCTGATACATTTGAACAATTAAGCACTGAAATTCCGACCAAAAAAGAACTGCTCTTAATATTGCTATTCTTAATAATAAAATAAAATAAATATATAACTAAATAAGTTGTATATAAATATAATATTTGAGATTTACAATATATAACAAGCGTTTGCAATATAATACATCTTAAAAATATAAGAATTTGAGATAAAATGGCACTATGCGCCCACAATTCAGGGTTATTTTTTCAAATAAAAGAAAATTTTCCGTTACTCTTAAAACCTTTTCTAACATATCAATTTTTCCTTCTAGTTTTTGTTGTTCTTTTTTTTGAAAATATGTTCTGGATCTTAGTTTTCAAATAACATAAATTGTTCACACACGAGTTCCGAATTGTTGTTATCTGGTAACAATCTAATCTAAACGTTTGATTCGAATCGGAAAACGTCACAACCATTGTGTTATTAACAAAGGTTTGTAGATACGAACCAAATCCAAACTGGACAGCACAAAATCAGATCACTATAGTATGATAGTAATAGGATAGTGGATGCAAGCTTTGTTTAATGAAATAAATTTCTATATCCTAGGTTTTCTAGCACGTGTCAGAATTCTCTCACACAAAATGTAAGAACGATGCAATTGTAAGAAAAAAAAAATAAAAATAATAAAAGATAAACAAATGTTCGCATGCTATTTTAATGCTACCAGTAGTGTTACCACTCACCTCAAGTCGTTTCGTAAACACTAAAATTATTCATCTAAATCATAACTTTATTAAGATAAATCCTCAATTACATGTATTATTTGGTCACGATGAAACTAGTTTTTTAACCCCGTTTCTAATAAAATTTTCGATTACGGACATCTGTGCTATATAATTTCTTTTATCGTAGTAGGTTTGGATGGATGGATGTATTAACTGGCTAATTTTATTTTGTTTTTCTTGTTTTACTTTGGTTGATCATTCCTGATGATCACATTTTGTATGGGTTTCACGGTAACTTTCACCTTATTTTGAATAGCTATTTTGAAACTTATTTTTTTTACTTTTATTAAACACTAGTTCACAACTATTCAATTAGCCCAACCTATAAATCATTAGATTCATAATACTGAATCATAAAACTGGCAGTGATAACAGTAACATCTAAAGGTATGGTAAAAAAAAAATAAAAAATAGTAAAAGCAAAGATAGTCCCGCGTGGGGGAATACTATCTCGTATTTGAACATATCATATCTTCTCCAGACTCCAGCACATCACTTGGTGCTGTGCAAGGCAGCACCATGTCCAGGATGGACAGATAGTATCCCCTTATTATTGCTTGAAGGTTGTTTCCAGACATCTCTTTGAAGGCTCAACTCTTAAGCAAGACGAGAAAAAAAAGTATCATCAGATATTAAGAAGTCAGATTACAATGCCATTTTAATGTTATAACTTATAACCCACAAAAAAGGATAATCGACGTCAAAGAAAGAACAGGGGTGTGCTGCCTTGTCTTTGAAGTTTCTTTGGCGATACAAGAACAATTATTGACCCCCTCAACCAGAAAGCTATCTCCTAGTACTCACAACTGTCAATATTATGCAATGCTTTTAGGAGAAATTAGAAGATTTAGGTGATACAGCAGCTTACTAGTCAGTTAGTAACTTACTTTATTGTCTAACAAGTACCAAAGTTCAGTGCCATGTGCAATTTATTGAATCGAGCATTATTAAGTGGTTATGCAAAATTTGTACTTGTCCTCTACAGTGCAGCACTTTGTGCTGCCCAGTCCATAGCTGTATGTATGGGTCTCCTAGTGATTTTAAGCTTGAATTAAATGGTTAAGTAGCACATGCTGCACTGTAGAGGATCTTGTTGCATGCACTGCTGCAGATAGAGAGTTTGCTATTCACTGATATGACACAAATATTTATTGCCCCTACTTGATTACCATTTTGAATTATCTAAGCTTTTTGGTTTACTTTATCCTTTGTTCCTTCTAGCTTGCTTTGTATTTAAGTTGCACAATTGAGGGAAAATAACTCCATTATCTGAGCCTTAAGAAATAATTTTGCAATTTCAGGTTAATTGAGACACTGTTGTATTGAACTAAAATTACACTTGCAAAAGCAGCCTTAAATCCTTAATATTCAGAATAAATTGGTGAAGCTTGCACTTGAGAAATGATTGTCAAGCATAGTATCGGTCAACATATATGACCAGTATATGTATTCAGGTATTCAGTGCATATTGTATTGAAAATGCAAATGTGAAGCACTAGTATCTGTCGACATTGAAATAAGGGAAAATCAGTCGTATATCCCTCAAATCTTAGCTAATTGGAAATATCTCCCTCTAATCTTTAAATTTGGATATATACCCCTCTAAACACTATTATTTTAGATATTTACCCTTTTGATGATTTATTAATTCTGAAAAGTCAATTTTTAAAATAATGGACGAAAATGCCCTCTGTCCCTGCCGATTGATCTTCCTGCTATTTTATTTGGGCCAAACAAGAATCATACGAATAAGGCAAGAGAGAAAGAAAAGTCAAAGTTGAAATTCATCTTTTCGTACTGGTCTCTTCACTTAAAATACAGGACTCCAAAAAGACACCTTTTGGCAACGGAAAATAGTTGGTCATTTTGAAGTTCTTTCTTCTCTTGGAGCTAACCACAAACATTGTGAACTTAAATAATTAATGGCTTAATGCGTTATATCAAATCTCTACTTTTGTTACTATTTTTTGGTATATCTGGAAGGTGAGTTGTTTGGAGGTCTATAAGGGGACAATACAGAGTCCTCGATTCCTCGATACAGTAGATAAGCAAAGAGATATCGGTACGACTTTTGCTGTCTTCACGGCCGACGGGTGCCGGTACAGTATCGCATGAAACTCGGACAAGCTACATCGATCTCCCATGCCGAGTTAAAATCAATGTGAAATTCAAGTGAATCATTTTATATAAGAGGAAATGTTTGGAAGATGAATATGAATATGAATATCGTATATTTATTTTCAATATTACACCGTAGAATCAAGTTGGAAGATGGAGCAAAGGATATTTTCGTCCGTTATTTTAAAAATTGACTTTTCAGAATTAAAAAATCATCAAAAGGGTAAATATCTAAAATAATGACGTTTACAGGGAGATATATCCAAATATAAAGATTAGAGGGGGATATTTCCAATTAGCTATGATTTGAGGGGTATATGACTGATTTTCCCTTGAAATAATTGGCAGCAACAATGTGCACAAGATGACGCAATTTAACTGCCAGTTTTGTAAAGTATAGCCTTTTAAATTAATAACTTGACCTAAGGGAAGTGCTTTCCTCTAGTATATTGAGCTTTGCCTCAATTTATTCAATGCGGACTCACAAGCCTACTACCCAATTAGTACCATCCAGTGGTGTACATCTCACCAGCTAACCACTATGTATCCTTCCTAGCTTATTGTTGTTTATATTTTCTTTCACAATTTGGTTGAGTCAAGGGGTTCATTGCTGGTCTGAAAAATATATGCGACTTAATTAGCCTAAATTTAGTTACTAAGTTATGCAGAATATTACCTAACACAGATTTATGCAGGCTTCCTTGAAAGCAAAGCCAGAATATAGCACAAGGTTGAGTCGACAGAGCACAATGCAACAATAAGGAAAGCCACAATCACAAGTGTTAGTGTAGCTGTTTTTAACTGCACATAACAAAGGAACAAAATAAGAAAGGAAGTGAGAATCTGACGAGTGTTTATTTATATCATAGCACTAAACATTATAAAGTAAATTCAATCTAATATTTGTATTTGCTAAAAGATGTACATACCGTGCTCTGAAAGCTTGGCCACTCGATATGCTTCAATTGACTAGGCTGTTCAGCTAAAAACTGAAACAGTACTCTTAAAGACCTACAATTTATAAATTTTGAACTAAGAAATTTTGGTCAATATGCACCCACTAAACCTGACTAATATGTCTTGGCTAGTAGTCAGTCAAACTTTATCTGAATTAAGCCAATTATGAGTCAATTACACCTTGGTTGTGTGTCCTTAGTTATCATCAGTAGGCTATTAAAATAGGGAAAAAATAAAAATAAAAACAGAAAAGAAATGACTAAGAATTTTACCTTCCAATATCTTTTATCAGACTTAACCAAAATGGCTCATGATCAAATCCATTGTCTAAATAAACATTCTGAATGCCATCCCTTCCAGTGGAGGCACAGGCCTTCAATCTAGGCAATGGAAGTGCTTGCCTTTCATGTACCTTAATCAGTGGGAGTTTGCCCTCTCTTACTCTCAGAATAGGCATAAGTGGTTGAAATCTCCTAAAGAGATACAAACCTACAAGGAATAATTTATATGAGACTATCTGATTCAAATTCTTTGAAAATAGCTAAGCTTTTCCAAATCAGCTTAATTCCCTGTGCTTTAATCTAATATTAACCACCCTAGCAGCACATACATGCTCAACTGTATATATTGGTGCTGAACACAGATAAATGCATCTAAAATAAGTACAATATGCTTCCAAAAAAAAATTTGAATAATAAAGTCAGAGCCTTTTATCCCAAACAAATTGGGGTAGGCTAGAAATGACACCCCGACCCTGGTCATTTCTTGTATATATGGCTGAGTTTTTACGCTGGCTCGCCAAAAAAAAAAAAATTGAATATGAAAAAAATTCTTGTAGGGTCCCAAGTCAAGAGTTATGGTTTACAATGCCATGAATTTTGTTAAGCCAATTGAAAAAAGAAAGGTTCCTTGAATGAACAATAAGATAGGTGACTAAACCTGAGCATTGCGCTGTAGAACAAGCTGTGTACATCTTCACTTTTTGCTTCAAACTAAAGAAAAAAAAGGTTCTCTTCTCCTATCTGAAATATAATTAAAAGCAAAAAAAAAAAAAAAAAAAACTGAATCAGAAGGGCATTAATGTCATAACAATTAGCATAAAACATTAATCACATGAATTTCATCGAAGAAACTCCTTGCTATGTAGGCATGGAAAAACACTCAGAAAAAGTAATTTAGTGGTTTGACTCAATAATTGTCTCCTTGCTCTACTTTGTCTATTAACCTTTCATTTTCTACAAACATGAATGAACTAGACCAGACAAACTGCCCTAACTTGAAAGCATCCAGGTGTATTTGACTGTGTTAGTGGGTACTGGGTAGGTCATTATTTCAACTGGCACCTCAGGTTTTGTATGATTACATTTTGTACTTAAATTCTCTAAACCTTGATAAAACCAGACAGCCAGAGAGAGAGGACGATTATAGTTTTCGAAGTAATTCTATTATGGGAAAACGCTATAAAGGAAAGAGAGTTACCGACTTACCGTCCGAGCTCCGGCGATTCTTTCAAGGCGGATGTGAATGGGAAATTGAGAGGGAAGAGATTTTCTTTTCCGAAAGAAAGATTAGGGTCGTGAAATGTGCGAAGGTGACAGAGGATGGGCCTCTCGGTGGGCCGTTATTTATTGATACATAGGCTACCAAGAGTGCAAAACAAGGCCTTTTGGGTCGTTTTTGTAGTTTTAACTTGTCCAGCGAATAGCGATTATATTTTGGTTTAATTAGATTAACTAATTAATTAGAACATTATTTATAGATTATAATAGTAATTTGTCGTTTATAAGCTATGGATGGTTCAAATATATTTTTATCTATCCATTATAAATATTCAATGGTATACATATACAATTCCAATAATAATATGAGTAGGTTCTGATGCCATTCACCAAATCCCACAGCTTCATATTTCATTTATATGTAAAAAATTTTCAAATTCGAACGACCAAATCCAAACCACTTGTTTATTTTGATAAATTTTCATATAAATTTTATTAAAGGGAGAGTTGATTTGATAGTCGATTGGATGTCAAACCATGAACTTATTAAAATTAATTTGTCATAGTCAACCATATTCGTTCATTTATTGATCTTTTAATCGGATATCAAATCAACTCCCACTTTTAACTTATAGAAATATACCGCTCGTCATAATTAAACAAGACCAACGGTTTGAATTTGACGTTTTAACTTTAAAATTTTTGAAATATCGATGAAATATGAAATTGTGGCATTTGGTGACACAAAATAGAGGCACTGAAACCCCTCTAATAATATATAATCACTAGAGTTGGCATTTGGTGGCATAAAATAGAGGCACTGAAACCCCTCTAATAATATATAATCATTAGATTTGATCTATAATGTCATTTTTATGCACACATAGAATATTATAGCATTTCAACTTTATTTTGGTGAGAATAGTGAAGTTGGGAAAAAAAAAATCAACAATCAGAAGCGTTTTACATTACCTTTTATTATTATTATTTTTTTGGAAGCACTTGATGTCAATTAAAGATAATATAGAAGTTTCTATATTTTTTAGTATGTGCATAGAGAAATGACAAAGGTTTCTTATAAAGATTTTATTTGGCATTTCGGCTTTACATTGACTCCGTTTGGATGCGTTGAGAATAAGGTAGGAAGAAGGAAGAAGGAAGAAGGGAAGAAATTTATTGGGAAGGGGTAAATTTATTGGGAAGTGTGTAACTTTTATGAAGAGTTTGGATGGTTAGAAATAAATTTATTGGTAAAAAGTGATTATTCCTTATTCCGGGAATAATATTCAAAATTTTAAGATAGAGAGATAATAATTATCATAAATTAAGCGTATTTAATCATTTTCTATTAAAAAAATAACTACCTTGAGCAAACTAGTTGTACAGTAAAACTACCCTATTATAATATACTTTCTTCCCAATTATATAGCCGAACATGCTCAATTTTGTTGGCGGTCTCAAATCTCAATGAAAGAAACGATCTGGGATCTGGTAATGAGTTTTTTCCAATGACATGCCCACCATGGCAGTTGGAATTTGATGGATCTAAATTTGACAAATAGATTTTCACGCGGGAAAAAAAAATATAATACTATGCATAATTAGGGGGGAAAATTTTAAAAAAACGGAAAAAAAAATTAAGGGGTGCTTATAGGAGCTTTCGTAAACCGTGTTTCAATTTTTTTATTTCAAAAAACATTTTTATATACCAAAGTCAAACTCATCAGATATTCTTACATCTCATTTGGATGATTTTCAAATACATAAATTAGTAGCTGGCATGCACGCGCTTATTGCATGAAAGCAGGTCGCGGAATCCTGACCCCACCGGCCACCGCCCACACACACCAACATCCTTTTTTTTTTTTTAAATTTTTTCATATCGGGCGTACCGAGAGTACGAATGCTGTTTCAATGTTTGGAGGTCTAATTAATCGGGGGTGATAAGGATCATCCCGATATTCACCATCCCTATCATTCCCATCAGTTATTAAACGCGTTTTCTATTTTTTGCTCTACGCGTTTTCTATTTTTGGCTATCATCCTCCGTTTCGCTCTCCTTTTCCGCTTTTCTGCTTCCCTCCCTCTCGCGTACGCGTACGCTGTCTCCCCCATTCTTTCCCCTCTTCCTCTCCATCCTACGTACGATGTCTCACCCACCTCTCCCCCTCCCCCTCCCCCTCCCTCACACTTCATAACCGTTGAAATTATTATGCATAAATGTTAAAGTTAATATCGTAATTGTTGAACTTAAATCTATAACTGTTGAAGTTAATATATACAGTTCTTGAAATTATTATCGTAACTCACAGTGAGGCGTCAAGAGCCCTGAGACCTATTTTGAAAAAAGACAAAGCTGATAAAGTTTAGTTTGAATATAATATCAACCAATACTGACTTGTACATTCAGCAAAACAAATAGAAGAAAGAGAGAATCAGATCAAGCTAGATCGGTTCAACATATGGAGTTTAATTGGGAAGTCTCCATTGAAAACTGTGATCGAGACAATTCACGAGGAAGAGATGAAGCAATCGAACAAAATAAAGAAGGTGAATCTGACATATGGGCCAACATTTACAAAAGTTACGATATTACCTTCAACAATTATATATATTAACATCAACAGTTACGATATTACCTTCAACAATTATATATATTAACTTCAACATATATATATATATATATATATATATATATATATATATATATATATAACTTCTTCTCTTTCCTCACGCTAACTTACTTTCTCCTTGTTTTAAGGAAAAGCTTTGGCGTTCATACTGGGCTCATCCAGAGGAAGGTTCAGAAGACGGGTTTCCTAAGCTAGGAGCTGTGCAAATTGCAGCAGCTATAACTGCAAGTGCAAGGATCCACATGTATACGTTTATCAGTCGATATGATTGTATATACACTGATACTGATTCCGTCGTTTCAACAGTTACGATATTACCTTCAACAATTATATATATTAACATCAACAGTTACGATATTATATTCAACAATTATATATATTAACTTCAACAGTTACGATATTACTTTCAAGTTTCAACAATTAGTAGTCCACCTACATCAATTATATATATTAACTACAACAGTTACAGAGAGGGAGGCGATGGAGATGGGAGTGTGTGTGGGAGGGGGAAGACTGTTAGGGAATCGCCCAATTTTAATTTTAGACTAATTACTAACTAATTAATCCAATTAAACAAAGAGCAAGAGATCTAGTACAAAGCTATTCGACACAAAGAGAGAAAGGGGTGGAATTTTGTACCTCCCGCGAAATCGTATTCGCGGGGCTCGATCATACGGCATGGAAATCGATGGGGTGCTCTCCTTCGCCTCCTAATCGCGCGCCTCGAGTCCACCAAGGAATCTAACCATTCTCATAGGTCCTATGCTAGTAGGAACTAGAGGAATACTCATCCCTTTACTATTCTTGAACTAATTTTAGGAATAGCTATTCTCAACACATGAGACCTATTAATAATCAATGGAAGAGAGCATAAAATGGAATAGAGAAAACCAATTTTCTCTCTTTGAAGGTGGCGGCTAGAGAAGGAGGCAAGAGGAGGAGAGAGAACTAGGAAGGAGGCTAGGGTTTCCCTCAAAATGAACCCCTATATATAGACCTCATGACCTAGTCTCTACCAACCTTTCACATGGACAAAATTGCCCCTCCTTGGCCGACATTTTAAGTGGGCTTTAAGCCTTGGCTTAGCCCATTTAACCATTCCATTTATTACTCCTTTCAATTGTCCTCGAATTGAACTTTTATTTAACTAATTAAATAATGACCCAATAGCTCAATTAATTTAAATGAGTTGAACATAATTAATTATTAATTCATTAATAATTAATTTGGGATTAGCATATGCATTGATTTATTTCTATATGATCCCTTTGACTTAATTAATTATAACGGTCCGTAACGCTATACAATTAATTAATCAAACTATCATATTTTCGCAATACGCACTGTTGCAAATAAATAATGCACTGTTTGGTTAAAGCTCTATTTGTGTGACCTTTTGAGGATTTATGCTATGTTGGACATGGAAATAAATCGTTATTTAATTCCAATAATCATAAGCGGTATCTAGCAACACGTTATGATTCCCAATTCGCATAAATAGTGTACTGCTACAATATTTAAATCCTGCATAAGAGAATATATGTATATCCCTATTTTGATTCTTATGTCACACGATATCATCGTATAATCCAAGATAGGAATGTGTCATTCTTGCAGATTATACGTTTCTTGATCTAGAGATAATTGTATAAAATTGCATGCAAACAATCTATCTCCATCAAGGGGCCCAAACAGATATCGTCACTCACTAAGTGAATTAATGAGGGACATACGGTTTTCTTGATGATTAACTTTTCCCCGCACAATTCAAGAGAACATAAATAACGTCCGTATAGCAGCCCTTATCGGGAATCAGCGGTAGACGATTGATGAAGGAATTAAATCCTAGTACCAAATAAATTTGTACCTAGACCTAACCTCACTAGTCGTCAAAGTTAAGCTTAGGGTCGAACCCACAGGACGGATTAACGAATACTAGACTTGTTGTTTTTCTGAAACTAGACAATAAAATAAGATAGAGAATGTTGCAAATTAAAGAGACTAAGTAACAAAGCAATCAAAGTTGATATTTTTGGTTGTTTTCTTTTGTTCTGAATAACAATTCAGGGAAGGTAAAATAAGGCAGGTAGATTTTTGAGGTTTTCAGGTATAAAAAGGCGTCTTAGGGGTCAGGATTCACTTAGGTTTAGCCTTCGAATTGTTGGATTTCTCGCTGATGCAATAAATTCCAATAAATCGAAGCATACACTCTCAGTTCGGTCCGAACCAGACGAGTTCGGTCCGAACAGAGGTCGATATGTTGGGTTATGACTATATAACTTGAGTTTTAACTTTATGAAAGGTTTAGATCGGCTGTAGCTATGTCTCCTAATCCTCAACTGTCGTCTTTTGGTCTAGAAGTTAGCACAGGACTCTACTTTGCCCACATAGGTCAAATAAACCTAAACTTTCGTGTCGGTATTTTAAGTAACCTATGTCTAAATTATTGGTTTTCTTAGGGATATCTGAGTTGCCTTTCAGCCAACTTAGAAGCTACACCTTTCGGTATAAACTAATCTCCTCTTTCGAATCGTCAATTTATCCCAAGTACTTAATTTGATTCCGATTGTCTAACCTAACTTTGTAACTTAACTAAACAGGCCTTTATTTAGAAGTAAATCAGGTCCAGGCAGGTAAATCAAACAAGCAATAATAATAATTCTCAATAATAAGATCATAAAGCCAAACAGTCAAGTTATATCAAATCTTAACACCAACCTAAACCTAAACTACATCCATACCCTAAGACATGAAATAAATTACTCTAACATGTTCTCAAGACAGCAAATAAACATAGTATAAGCATAATAAAGATACAAGCCCATAGAAGCAGGAAATAAAAGCATAAAGGAAAATAAAGTCTACTCCTTTAATGCCAAGACAACTTCTCCTGGGCAATGGATGAGAGGCGAAATGGTGAGATCTGCTCCTCGCTGCTGCCGTCGCTTCAAACAAGTCGTAGAACACTAGGGTGACGATGGAATTTCAAACTAGGTGGCTCCTCTTTCTTTCGAAATCAAAAGTCCCTTTCTAGAGGCAGGAGAGGCCTTCTTATAGCACCTATGTTGCTTGGGGGCGAGGTTAGGGTATTCAGAGCATCAAAAGTTGCCAAAATACTAACTTCCATACAGGAGAAACATGCCATATTCTATCTGTTCGACCTGGAGAGATGAGGTTCGATCCGAATGAGATGGGCTCGACCTGGAGAGGAGTAAAGAAGTGCAAGGAGGGCACTTCGGTCCGAGCAGATTCAGTTCGATCCGAACTGGAGAGACAGATAGATCAAATAGAGGTGTTGGGGTCGAACAGAGCAATGGTGAGGTCGAACAGAGCCTAGGAATGAGTCATCTAGGTGGCACGTGGCCCGCATGTCGGTCTAGAACGTGTCCCCATGCCAGGAATGAGTCGTCTGGCGTGCATGCTACCATGAAAATCATCAAAACCCTGTAAAAACAAGCAGAAGCAGCAACAGAGCCAAATCCTGGGAAAATAGCAAGTAATTGTCAAACAATTTAATGGTTTGGGTATAATTTCAGTGCCAAGTACGGTCAAAACACCAATGATATCGAGGATATCAAATTCCCCCAAACTTGAACTTTGCTTGTCCTCAAGCAAGAGCCTAAACTTAAAATCAATGACTATACTTAGACTTAAAAGAATCAACCAACCAAAAGAAGAGAAGACAAGAAATTAATTGCTCAAGCTCATAAACTTAATCACAAAAATTCAAACAAGTCAAGTTATCAGTTTCCTCCTCAAAAGTTGTGTAATCATAAATCCTCAAATGAAAGTATGCCTCTCTTGATCTTAGTAATCGTTTTTAACTACTCAAGAACTCTAGCTCATATCGTGTCAAAACAATTGCAAACTCAAATTTATTCATTCGTTCCTTTTTATGTTTTGCAAAAATTTGTGAAGTCAATTTATCAAAGAGGGAATAAAAATAAAACGAATCTTGCTCCCGAATTTTATCTTTATTTCACCAATTTTAATTTGTGCAAGTCGAGTCGTGGGGCTTTGCACCCTAGAAGATAATGCGGTATCATCGGCCTTGAATTTGCTACTAGCACATGTCGCGCTAGGGAGGTTGGACGGGTGTTGCTCGACTATAGCCACGGTACACTTGGGCCATAATACTCAACAACTCCTTTACCAATGTTTTCACACCGGGTCCGGTAGAAACTAATCACAAACCACCCAATTATACCTCGAGATCTTTGAGTTATAATTCCCGATGGTTTGCAATTAATCCAATACCCTCCAATTTGTGGCTAAGTTGGTGGAGTAGGCCTCAGTGCGTCCTCATTTTCACAACTATTTTAAATTTTAAAATCCCATTAAGTTTTTTTTTTTTTTTTTTTTTAATAATAATTGTAGATTCAAGCGTGTTGAGAATAAATTCAAACATCAAGATTCATTTTACAAATTCCAAGTTTGATAAAAATTCTTGTTAAACAAAAACTCGCAAAGCATAAATCAGTTCACTCAATGAAAAGTTGTGAGAATTGACTGAGATCATTTGACAAATTCTAAGCATCCTCATTCAAGTTCTATCCTAGTCAAACACTTTCACATTGTTTCATTAGTGCATAGGTTAAGTGAGAAGTTTAGATACCCAAATCATTTGAGAGAAACTGATTAATTAGCTTGAAAAGAATTCTTAAAATTGTGTGATTTGATCAATGAAGATCCAAGATGAAAGAAGATAAGCTTGTGCAATTAAAGTCTTAACAGTTCTAAGCTTATGAGGTCATTGTTCGACCCCAACAAGGAGGAGTTCGAACCGAGGAGGAGTAAAGTGCAAAAACAGAAGAAAGTTCGTTCTACTCGGATCGAGCAACCAGCGCTCGGACCGAACTAATACTAGGAAGGCACGTTAAGAAATGACTCTCAATTCGGTCCGAACAGGATTGAGTTCGGTCCGAATTGAGACTGTGAGACTTTATTTGTGATAAAAGAGTGCAGCTCGGTCCGAACAACTATGATTCGGTTCGAACTGAGGCTGTGAAAATTTGAAAAAATTCGCCCTCTCTTGTTTACTTTGTCCATTTTCCAGAAGAAATCAAATCAAAATTGTGAAAATAATGAAATCCCCCCCCCAAACTTAAGTCAAAGCTTGTCCTCAAGCTTGCAGTCACAGAAAATGTAAAAGATGAGAAGGAAAGTACCAGATTAATGGGAATGATGAGAACCCATGGATGGGTCACCATGGGGATACGTAGGGAAGATGCCAAAAGGATCCTCAAAGCCTTCTTGCTGAGATTGCTCCAGGACTTGATTTCCAAGGTGTGGGTAGAAGCTGGGGTCGCTGGGAGCTGGCTGCTGCAGGGTGTAAGAGGAGTCAGGGTAGGCAAGCGGCTCTGAGCATGCCTCATGTCGTGGGGCCCGCTGAAGTTGAGGTGGAGGTGGTGGAGGGCCACGAGTTCCACTGGAAGATGAAGCAATATGGCCAATGGTGGGCTCTTCCTCCTCCCCTTCTTCCTTCCCTTCTTCTCCCTGATAATTGGCATAAACAATGTCGGCCAATTCATTTAATTTCCTTCCTTGCTCCATGGTTTCGTAAGAAAGACGGCTGAGATGCATGCCATATTCATCCTGTCGTTCAATGGCCTTCTTAGTGAGCTTGGTGAGTTTCTTGACCATTTTAGTGAGCTTTTTCGCCCACCTTGGCATTTGAGAGGATTCCCCGTGGTCCCTGGCTGTCGGAGGTAGAGCAAGAGCTGGATCAACTATCGCTGGGCCCGCGGGAGCTCCTGGTGCCGCGTTAGTGCTGGCCCTCCGAACAATTGGATGAGCAAAATCTGTAGGAATGATCCATGACTCAGGATTGTGAAGATTTACCTTGTGGGGGTAAGGAAGAAGAAAATCGCTCCCTTGCTCGCGGACCCAAAGATATCGTTCACCCTCCTCGGTTTGTTTGATCTCAATGAAGTGAGCCCCTTTGAAGCGGAATGTAGTGTAGAGAGAGAACCCACCACAAGAAGAAGTTGGGGGAAGAGGAAGACGAATCCTTACGGCAAGCAGTGTAACAAAGCCCCCCATAGTGATACTCCCCTTTGGCACTTGGTCCCTTTGATAGAGCCAGAATTCAACCATGAGCTTTATAACATTCACCTTTTCTGGTTCGGCCTGGAGAGTTTGCCACATTAAGCCAAGCTCCTTATCATTGGTAATATTTGCCGTCTCGCCGCGGCAAAATATTTGTGAAGCATAGGCCCGCATGAGAATGCGGAGCGTTGGATGTTGCACGAGACGGGACCTCCTGTTGCAATTGTGGCCTGCTAGATAAATCCATACCATGCTGGGTTTGAGGTCACGAGTCCATGGAGATATCTCAACCGGGCAATCCCTTTCGAGGCCATAGACTACCCCCAAGTCTTGAAGCCTTGCCTTATGGCTACGGTTGGCTAAGCGGAAGACAATGATGTCTTCCCCATTTTCCTTCATGAGAGCTAGAGAACTCAAAAATTCAAGGGTCATTTTATGGTAGGCTAGAGCACGGTGAGTCCAAAATGTAGGGGTGATGCCTATCTTGCTAGTGAGTTCAACAAATTCCTCCGCCACCCCAAAGTTCTCTAAGGTTTCTATATCAATCCACCGTGTGTGCTCAAAAGCACGGTTCTGGAGCTTGGCCAAGTTAAGGAATTGAAAGTTCCATGGTATCTCAAACCCAAAGGTACTCTCATATTGGGCTGCCTCAGGATGTCTTTTGAAATCAGGGTGGTTTGACATCGGATGAGGTGGATCATTAGGATTGTAAGGAGGTGAGGGTGGTCTCGAAGAGGATGCAGCAGCACTGCGAGCACTAGCGCGAGTCTGGCGACGACTAGGCTCAGCCATGGATGCAAGATTGTGAGGATTGAGGAAAGGTGAGCCTCGGTTTGGGTCGAGCAGAGAGGGTTCGGACCGAAGTGATGTTTGTGGCAGAGTTGGGTGGCGTTCGGGTCGAACAGAGAGGGTTCGGACCGAACTGAGGGTGGATTCTGGTAAATGGGCCTGGTATTTCTGGTAAGTAGCGCTGGTGTTTGTCAGAAATTGGCACAGGGGTATCTTTACTGGTACAGGGCCTTGTGAACACTTTTAACCTCAATTGAAAGCACAAGGAGCAACTAGAGAAAGAGAAAGAAGAATTGGGACCTTAAACCGTGGGGTGGAGACTCGATAGGCGAGAGAATGTCTTAAAAGAGAGGGCCGCGAGATGGGGGAGGCGAGAGAATGGCAGAAAAGCACTTGAGGGCAGAAAGAAGAGGGAATGGAGCCCTTCCTTGCGAGAAAATTGCGGTGTGGTAGAAAATCAATTCCCTCAACGAGTGGCACTGTTTGAGACCCCCAAAAAAAACTTCTGTGAGGTTGGGGAGAAGTCCTTGGAGAATTCCCAGAGAAGAAAAAGGCAAGACGTTGAGTCGTCCCGTCGTCCTTGAGAAGCGTGTCCTGAAAAATACAACCAAAACGAAAGCCCGCTGTCAGATCAGAAAAAAGATATGAGAAGAGAGCGAAGAGGAGAGCAAAAGGCACCTTAGATCTCTAAAAATGGTGGAAAAATGGACAATCTAGGGTTTGGGTGGTTGCTCTTCGGTTTGAGTTTTGAAAGGGCACGAGAGTGAGGGAGAAGAGATGTAACGGTTCGAATGGGAGAGAAAAAGGAAGGGAAACGGATTAATGGGTTAATGGGTTATCGGATCAAGTAGCAATTATGGGGGGTTGGGTCTGGTTAAATATAAAAGCCCACGAAATCAAATTTAAATAAATCAAGCGAATTGGGCCTGTGTCCCATTAAAATTTCAGCCCAAATGGACCCATCCATTGCGTTTGGCTTTCTCCCAATGCTCCATCGGACTGGACGCCTCCTGCCTTCGGGTCGAGCAAGATCACTTCGGGTCGAGGGTGCTTCCGTTCGGTTCGAAGAAAAGCTCCAAGTCAAGTCTCCTAGGACCCTCGTTGCTCGGGTCGAACGGCCATGCTTCGGATCGAACGGAGGGTCTTGTAGCTTGAATATTATCTGAAGTATCTTGCATATTCCACTTATGTGCCTTTGGAGTGACCAGAGATCCCTCCGTGATGTTATAATAGCTTCCTTAAAAGAAAATGTTCCCAGAGATTAGAGCAGACCGAATCAGTGCTTTTTTTTTTTTTTTTTTTTTTAAATAATAATTTCTTGGGTTGCCTCCCAAGGAGCGCTTGTTTAAGGTCTCTAGCTTGACCTCCTGTTTTAGTTTTCTTCTAGATCTGGCTCGGAGAGGGATAGAACGTGGGTTTCTCCGATTGACTCGTTGGCGATATAGTGCTTTAATCTTTGCCCATTGACCTTGAAGGGCTCCGAATCCTTATCACAGATTTCGATGGCTCCAAACGGGTAGACTTTCACCACTCTGAACGGCCCCGACCACCTAGATCTCAACTTGCCCGGGAAAAGCTTCAATCGTGAGTTGAACAAGAGCACCAAGTCCCCTTCTTTGAATTCTCTTCTTGAAATATGCCTATCATGCAGAATTTTCGTTTTTTCTTTATAGATTTTAGCATTTTCATAAGAGTTCAGGCGTACCTCATCCAACTCATGAAGTTCAAGAACCCTTTTCTCACCGGCTTTTAGCAGATCTATATTGATCGCCCTTGTTGCCCAATAAGCCTTGTGTTCGATTTCAACCGGCAAATGGCAGGGCTTCCCATAGACAAGCTTGAATGGACTCATGCCTATGGGAGTCTTGAAGGCGGTGCGGTATGCCCAAAGTGCATCATCTAGTTTGGCAGCCCAATCTTTGCGAGTTCGTGCCACCGTCTTCTCCAAGATGCTCTTAATTTCTCTATTGGAAACCTCGACTTGCCCGCTTGTTTGAGGATGGTAAGCAGTAGCAACCTTGTGAGTCACTCCATGCTTTTTCAAGAGACCGTCGAATTGTCGATTGATGAAGTGCTTCCCTCCATCACTTATCACAGCACGTGGAACGCCAAAACGAGGGAAGATGATCTTGGAGAATAGTTTAATCACAGAGTTTGCATCCGCGGATTTGCATGGCACCGCTTCAACCCACTTAGAAACATAATCCACCGCCACCAAAATATACTCAAATCCATGAGAGTTAGGGAAAGGGCCCATGAAATCTACCCCCCAAACATCAAAGATTTCTACCTCTAGGATAGGATTAAGGGGCATCTCACTCCTCTTGGAGATATTGCCCGTCCTTTGGCATTGATCACAAGAGAGAACAAAAGAGTGTGCATCTTTAAAAAGGGTAGGCCAAAAGAACCCCGATTGGAGCACTTTTGCTGCCGTCTTGGAGAATGATGCATGGCCTCCATAGGCTGAAGAATGACAGCTAGCCAAGATTGGTCGGGTCTCCTCATAGGACACACATCTCCTATACACATCGTCAATCCCAAGCTTGAAGAGATAGGGCTCTTCCCAAAAATAGTACTTGGCGTCAGATTTCAGCTTCTTTCTGTCTTGCCATGTCATCTCTGGGGGCAGAACGCCGCTGGCGAGATAATTTGCTAAATCAGCATACCAAGGTTGGGAAATCTCGCTTTGATGAGCCTCTGTTTGGACCGAGCAGGCAGTCGTTCGGTCCGAACAGCTCCCTATGGAGAGAAATTTCAACGCCAGGTGGGCCCAGTCGACCTCGACTGATTCCGTTCGGTCCGAGCTCGTCTCGGATGGGGTCGAGCACGTCGCAATTTGGGTCGAGCAGGACTCCAATGGGGTCGAACCGAGGCTGATTTGCATCAATTTCTCGATCGGAAATGAGTCGTCGATCGGAATTTCATCTCCTTCTTTCTCTTCCCAGTGCAGACGGGAAAGGTGGTCAGCAACCAGGTTCTCAGTACCCTTCTTATCTCGAATTTCGAGATCAAATTCTTGTAATAGAAGAACCCATCTGATAAGTCTAGGTTTCGCATCTTTCTTGCTCAAAAGGTATCGCAATGCTGCATGGTCTATATACACAATCACCTTGGACCCAATTAAATAAGATCTGAATTTATCCAGTGCAAACACAATAGCCAGCAGTTCCTTCTCCGTGGTCGTGTAGTTGGCTTGGGCTGGATCTAGCACCTTGCTTGCATAATAGATAGCTACAGGCTTCTTGTCCTTTCGCTGGCCCAACACTGCCCCAACGGCAAAATCGCTTGCATCACACATGAGTTCGAAGGGTTGAGACCAATCCGGCGGTTGTAAGATAGGAGCCGATGTGAGGGCTGCTTTTAACCTGTGAAAAGCATGAATACAATCTTCGGTTATAATAAATTCATTATCCTTAACTAGAAGATTACTTAAAGGTTTTGCGATTTTTGAAAAGTCTTTTATGAAGCGACGGTAAAATCCGGCATGCCCAAGGAAGCTTCGCACGTCTTTGACATTCTTGGGTATGTCAAGCTTCTCGATTACTTCAATTTTCGCCTTGTCGACCTCGATTCCTTTTGAAGTGATCACATGGCCTAGCACTACACCGCGTTGCACCATGAAATGGCACTTTTCCCAATTTAGAACCAAGTTAACTTCTTGACATCTCTGCATCACTTTAGAAAGGTTAGCCAAACATTTATCAAAACAAGTGCCGTAGACTGAGAAATCGTCCATGAAAACTTCCATTTCATTTTCAATTAAATCTGAAAAGATGGCCATCATGGCACGTTGGAATGTGGCTGGTGCGTTACAAAGACCAAATGGCATACGTCTATATGCAAAGGTACCGTAAGGACAAGTAAAGGTAGTCTTTTCTTGGTCATTTGGGTGGATGGGGATTTGGAAGAAACCAGAATAACCATCTAAATAACAAAAATAGGAATGGTTAGCAAGCCTTTCAAGCAATTGGTCAACAAAAGGGAGTGGAAAATGGTCCTTGCGGGTTGCCGCATTAAGTTTTCGATAATCTATGCACATTCTCCACCCGGTTACCACGCGGGTTTGGATCATCTCACCCTTGTCATTCTGCACAACCGTTGTACCCCCCTTTTTGGGCACCACATGTACAGGGCTCACCCATTTGCTATCTGAAATTGGATAGATGATTCCCGCGTCAAGTAGTTTGAGGATCTCCTTCTTCACCACTTCCTTGAGATTTGGGTTGAGCCTTCTTTGAGTTTCCCTTGATGGTTTCTGGTCGTCTTCTAGCAAGATACGGTGTGTGCAAAAGGACGAGTCGATGCCCTTCAAGTCATCGATGGAGTACCCAATGGCACCTTTGTGAGTTCTCAACACTTCCAACAATTTCTCTATCTGTCCTGCATCTAATTCGGAGTTAACGATAACAGGGTATGTTTGATTCGGGCCAAGGAATTCATACCTGAGCGAAGGTGGAAGTGGTTTAAGTTCGACCTTAGGAGCCTCTGTTGGATTGATGTCGTTCGGTCCGAGCAAAGAATTGTCGGGGTCGGACGGAACATCAGCCGTGTCAACTCCTCCGGATTGCCCATCTGTTCGGTCCGAATGATCTTTATTTGGGTCGAACTGGCCCTCTGTTGCAGCTACTTCCTCCAATAGGGCGTCTGTTCGGTCCGAATGCACATTGTCGGGGTCGAACTGACGGTTGTCTTCGCCACAAGCGGGCTCGCGAACTTCCTTGATTGATTCCTCCACCCCTATTGCTTCCTGTACATCAAAAAGAAACTGTTGATAGCCCATGAGGGCTGAATTGTACTGGTCTTCCAGCTCTTCCTCAATCGTCGGCTCAATTTCCTCAATCATGAAACAGGTATCGGTGGAGGTGGGACATCTCATCGCTTTGTTGATTGAGTACTTCAGCGTCTCCCCTCCTACTCTGACCAGAATTGTGCCCTCCCTGGCGTCCATCAACACGCCGGCTGTGCAGAGGAACGGTCGTCCCAAGATGATTGGGACCTCCTTATCCTCTTCCATGTCCATGACAACAAAATCACCAGGAACCAAGAATTTGCCAACTTGAACTGGAATATCTCTAATGATCCCCAGTGGCAGCCTTACAGAAGAGTCAGCGAGTTTGAGAGTCATTCGGGCAGGCATAAGCTCACCAAATCCAACCTTCTCATAGACGGACTTAGGCATCAAGCTGACACTTGCCCCCATATCACAGAGGGCCTGTTTAATTATGGCATTACCGATCACACAAGGCAAAACAAACCTACCAGGGTCCTCCCTTTTGGGTGGCATGGTGTTGGTGAGGGCCTCGGTACTGCGGTAAGTTAATGCCACCGTCTTAAGTTCCTCTAGAGATCTCTTGCCCGTGCACAATTCTTTCAAGAACCTAGCGTAGATTGGCACATGGGCGATGGCGTCTATGAAAGGAATAGTGATCCTCATTTGCTTCAAGATTTCCCAAAAGGATCTAAACTGGGCATCTTCCCTGCTTCTGAGCAGTCTCCGTGGAAAAGGGACTGGAGGATGATAGCTGGGTGTCCCCGAAGTGTCCTTACCCTTGGGTTGTGCGCAGTCATGGGCCTTCTCCTTTACCCCTTCGGACCGAGCAGGTGGCTGTTCGGACCGAACAGCACTAGTGGGGGCACCTTCCACTCGTACCTCAGTTTCTTCGGACCGAATAAGAACCTGTTGGGGTCGAACGGAGCTTTGTTCAGGTCGAACAGGTGCGTCGGTGTCTCCATCAACCTTGTCCTGCTGTTTCTGTTCAAGGACGGGTTCAAACCCTCCTGGGGTTGTTGGTTCGGTCCGATTGATTCTGGATTCGACCCGAACTGGGGGCTGGACAGGCGATTCAGGTGGCATTGGTGGATCCTCGTACTGCCTTCCGCTTCGCAAGACGTGCAGAGCTTTAATTTCGGCATTTGGATTGACTTGTGGCTGCCCCGGGAGTTGCCCTGGAGATCGGGAAAAATGTGCCTCCATCATTCGCTCCAGGCGCTGGAGCGAAGCTGCACTCCCTTTCAATTCATTCGTGGTGGTTTTGAGCTCCTCAATTCCTTCTGAGAGCATCATGTTGTACTTTCCTTGCTCATGCATGAAGTGTTGAACAACCACTGGGACTCCATCCGTGTTATATACTGACTTCTTAGTGAAAGGCCCATTGGAGTTGTGGAATTGTTGATCACGCCTAGGAAATTGTGGGTTTTGCCCTTTGTAGGCGTGTCTTGGCTGGTAGGGGCGATCAAGTGTGGCCATTTGCATGGTTTTCTTAAGGTCTGGGTCATTCATGTGTTCCCAATCCTTTTGCTCTCCTTCGTCCAATGAGTAGCTGCGGCTAAAGATATGCCTTGGATAGTAGGAGGGTCCATTGTTGATGGAATGGACTTGAGCGCCCCCGCTGTTGCTTTTAGCCAATGGGCAATCCTGCGACCTGTGCCCCTCTTCCCCGCAAGCTCCACATAGATTGGAGCGAAGGTGAGTTCCTTGGGCCGACTGATATGCAGCAAGCTCAGCTTCCAATTCTGCGATCCTATCGTCCCTAGCTGTAATCTCGTGGACCTGGTGTTTCGAGTTGTTGGGACGTCGAGGATTGGGAATTGGATACCACGTGTAGTTGCGAGCACAATGGTCAAGCAAATCTCGCCCACGGGCAGCATCTAGGCGTTTGAAAGCTCCACCTGAAAGAGAGTCAATGTTAATCTTGATATTATCGTAAAGGCCACTATAAAAGTTTTTCAACAAAAGCCAATCCTGAATGCCATGGTGGGGGCAAGAATTTTCAAGATCCCTAAACCGTTCCCATGCATCCCTCATGGTTTCGTCGTCCTTCTGAGAAAAATTATTCAATTCCCTCCTAATTGTGTCCGACCTATCAGCTGAGAAATACCGTTCTAAAAAGATTTGTGCCATTTGATCCCAAGATCGGATTGAACCCTTTTTCAAAGTTTTGTACCATTTGCGTGCATTATCTTTAAGGGTAAAATGAAACAGTAATAGCCTAATTGCTTGTTGAGAAACCCCATTGATTTTGATCAAACGAGTACAATCAGTAAAAGTTTGTAAATGAGAATGAGGGTCCTCTTTGTCATCTCCATAGAATGGATTTTGTTGAACTAGAGTGACGTGGTTGGGAGCAATTAGCATGTTATTGGCCTCGATGCCTGGGATCAGCACCGGTCCGCCCACGTCTCTAGCATTCGGGGCTCCGTACTCGCCAAGCGTCCTTTCGCGGCCCCGATCTTCTTCATCGTCGGAGTTGTGGACGCTTGCCTCGTCTTCTTGAGTCCACCGGCGGCGCTCGTCTTCGAAATCCCTTCGTTGACCAGCCAGAGTGTTCCTTTCCGCCGTAAGTCGAGCCTCTCGCTGCTCGAGTTGGAGACGGAGATTCTCCAATTCTTGTGTGCGCTGAGCGATGGCTTCAGGGGTGAGTTGCTCGGCCATTGATTGACTTTCGTCTCTCTGTATGGTGTCTTGCTCGGTCCGATCTGGATCCGGTTCGGTCCGAACAGATATTGATGGAGGTGATGCGGCCTCTTCGGTAATCCTTCGGAGGAAGTCTTTGACCTTCCTTGGTGGAGACCTCTTCCTTTGGTGGTTACCTGCCAGTCCTGCAACACAGAGAGAGACGGAAGTGTGAGTAAACAAAATAAAAGTCTAGTCTCCAAATACTGAAACAAGTATCTAATATCGACACCGTCCCCGGCAACGGCGCCAATTTGATGAAGGAATTAAATCCTAGTACCAAATAAATTTGTACCTAGACCTAACCTCACTAGTCGTCAAAGTTAAGCTTAGGGTCGAACCCACAGGACGGATTAACGAATACTAGACTTGTTGTTTTTCTGAAGCTAGACAATAAAATAAGATAGAGAATGTTGCAAATTAAAGAGACTAAGTAACAAAGCAATCAAAGTTGATATTTTTGGTTGTTTTCTTTTGTTCTGAATAACAATTCAGGGAAGGTAAAATAAGGCAGGTAGATTTTTGAGGTTTTCAGGTATAAAAAGGCGTCTTAGGGGTCAGGATTCACTTAGGTTTAGCCTTCGAATTGTTGGATTTCTCGCTGATGCAATAAATTCCAATAAATCGAAGCATACACTCTCAGTTCGGTCCGAACCAGACGAGTTCGGTCCGAACAGAGGTCGATATGTTGGGTTATGACTATATAACTTGAGTTTTAACTTTATGAAAGGTTTAGATCGGCTGTAGCTATGTCTCCTAATCCTCAACTGTCGTCTTTTGGTCTAGAAGTTAGCACAGGACTCTACTTTGCCCACATAGGTCAAATAAACCTAAACTTTCGTGTCGGTATTTTAAGTAACCTATGTCTAAATTATTGGTCTTCTTAGGGATATCTGAGTTGCCTTTCAGCCAACTTAGAAGCTACACCTTTCGGTATAAACTAATCTCCTCTTTCGAATCGTCAATTTATCCCAAGTACTTAATTTGATTCCGATTGTCTAACCTAACTTTGTAACTTAACTAAACAGGCCTTTATTTAGAAGTAAATCAGGTCCAGGCAGGTAAATCAAACAAGCAATAATAATAATTCTCAATAATAAGATCATAAAGCCAAACAGTCAAGTTATATCAAATCTTAACACCAACCTAAACCTAAACTACATCCATACCCTAAGACATGAAATAAATTACTCTAACATGTTCTCAAGACAGCAAATAAACATAGTATAAGCATAATAAAGATACAAGCCCATAGAAGCAGGAAATAAAAGCATAAAGGAAAATAAAGTCTACTCCTTTAATGCCAAGACAACTTCTCCTGGGCAATGGATGAGAGGCGAAATGGTGAGATCTGCTCCTCGCTGCTGCCGTCGCTTCAAACAAGTCGTAGAACACTAGGGTGACGATGGAATTTCAAACTAGGTGGCTCCTCTTTCTTTCGAAATCAAAAGTCCCTTTCTAGAGGCAGGAGAGGCCTTCTTATAGCACCTATGTTGCTTGGGGGCAAGGTTAGGGTATTCAGAGCATCAAAAGTTGCCAAAATACTAACTTCCATACAGGAGAAACATGCCATATTCTATCTGTTCGACCTGGAGAGATGAGGTTCGATCCGAATGAGATGGGCTCGACCTGGAGAGGAGTAAAGAAGTGCAAGGAGGGCACTTCGGTCCGAGCAGATTCAGTTCGATCCGAACTGGAGAGACAGATAGATCAAATAGAGGTGTTGGGGTCGAACAGAGCAATGGTGAGGTCGAACAGAGCCTAGGAATGAGTCATCTAGGTGGCACGTGGCCCGCATGTCGGTCTAGAACGTGTCCCCATGCCAGGAATGAGTCGTCTGGCGTGCATGCTACCATGAAAATCATCAAAACCCTGTAAAAACAAGCAGAAGCAGCAGCAGAGCCAAATCCTGGGAAAATAGCAAGTAATTGTCAAACAATTTAATGGTTTGGGTATAATTTCAGTGCCAAGTACGGTCAAAACACCAATGATATCGAGGATATCAACGATATTTATTGAACCTATCCTCATGTGGAAAAGATAAACATCTCAAATTTAGAACCAAAATCACAACGAAATAAACAATGACACATAACACAATCCATATGTTTATTTCGATGGGTCAAGTCCTGTGCTATGTTCCATAACATACACATATGCAATTAAGTTGGTAACTCTTTACCTATGATTAGTAGAACTTAATCATCACTTAACTTGCATACTAATCTTATAAGATAATTAATGTTCCTTGTTAATTATCAAGATTATGGACCGTTTAGATTTATTATTGTCATTCTAAAGAATGATCCACAGAGATCTACAATTCAGATCCTCAATCTGAATGATCTGTCAATAATAAACCTAGGATCAGATGATAAAATATCATCCAAAAACATAAACTAATAATTAAGTCATTAAATTATTGACTTCTAGGACATAACTCTAACAAAGACAACGTACGGTAATATGTTTGCCAACTCTTCCTGATTTTCACTTATTCTAAGCATCCCTGCAATTGCATATATTTGATTACATTCAGCAATTGCCTCCAAGCACCTTTATTCTGTAATTGCATGCTTTTCTAATTTCATTCAGCAATTCCCTCCAAGCACCCCTGCGATTGCCTACAAACACTTCTGCAACCACATATCTTGTTTTTATTTCTTTTTTACATTGCATCTTTCTTAGTAGATATGTATTTCTGGTGCCAATTTGTAGGTAGCTTAGAGAGATTGCTACCATCCTTCTCCTCTGACTTCGGCTCTTTCAGGTATTACCATTCTATATAACTATAACAGTTATAGTTAGTAACTTCAACATTTACGATATTATCTTTAACATTTAAATATATTAACTTCAACAGTTATTAAGTGTGTGGGAGGGGAAGGAGTGAAGGGGACAACGTATGTGGGAGGGAGGAGGGGAGAGGGGGGAGGGGTGGAGGGGACATCATATGCAGGAAGGAGGAGGGGGGGATGGGGGAGGGGTGGAGGGAACGTACTGTTCCGAACAGTGTACACGGGAGGGAGGAAGGAGGAGGGGTTAGTTACAGCGTACACTGAGATGAGTTAGTTGCAGCGTACACTGGATAAGACGGGGATGATGGAGATGATAAAATCTTAGGGATGGTCTTAAGCAATTCCGCTAATTAATGGTACCATGAACGCATCAACCGTTTTAATCGCATACAAATTTACTGATATTGCAATAATACCTTATAAAAAGGTAAGCAATGATGCTTATTATTTCTCCATGTTATATAAAAAGTAAATTTAACAACTTTTTTCTTAAAAAGTTGAGAAGCTGAAGTTTTCGTCTCTCTGGATTTTTTTTTTTTTGGAAAAAAAAATGCGTCCTTCAACATCCATTTGCAATAAGTCTTTGAATATTTTTTTCAGAAAAATCAAGTTGACCTCTGAACTTAGGTGCATCGAATTGATCCATAAATATGAATAAAATTAGATTGATCCTTAAACTTCCTTCAAGCTAATTAAATGAATCCTTCTTAATTATTCTTGTTAATGTTTTTAAAACTTTAAAAAAAAAATACTAATTTGGTGCATCAAAAGTTTAGGAACCCACTTATCATTTTCACAAAGTTGAAGGACCAACTTGACTTTATTTTAAAAGTTCAGTGACCATTTTCATGCAAATAAAAAATTATGAATCAATTTATCTTTTTTACGAAATTTTTGGAATCAATATCTTAGATTTGCTTTTAAAGATTGTGATTCTTTTCTTTTTTTTTTCAAATTTTTCTTTAAAAAAATGCTCGTATGCAAGTTAACATTAATAACAAAAACAAAAATGGTAAAAAAGTTTTGAGTATTCAAAGAAAATAAAAAAACAATAAAAAAGATGATGCCTAAAATCAAAAGATGGAGAAAATGAAATTTTAGTTCCATCTCCTCCAGGCCACAACATGTGCCTCTATCAGACTGGACATCTAAATACATGTGCCTCTTTGCTTCTCCCCTTCTCACACAGGCCACAACCAAACAAAATTAATAGGGTTGAACTTATGGGACTCTAGATTTTACACACAATGCTAAAAACTCGGATGAGTTTTCTGATGCGAAATTGGGGGTAGGGATGGGGGGAGTTAATTTTGTCAATTTGAAAATATAAGAATGTCCGGACTAGACTACGGGATGCCTTATTAACCAGTTAGTTATGGTATATTTTTTAGGTATTTAATTACTTTAAACATTTAGGGTATTTCCGTCTTTAAAATTTTTAAGGGTAATTTCGTCTTTAAAATATTTTAGGAGTGATCGGACTAAATAGAGGGTGTCCAAATCAATTCCCATACTGGAATTTCAATTCGTTCCGTTGCCGCCTTTGCCGGCTATTCGGCTAATATAGTAATATCCAAAAAGAAATCTTAAAATAAGAGACTTCAGCGGAGTTCAGTTTCTCTGTGGCCTTTTCATTGCACCAAACACTGTCACATTTAATCTACTAATGGGTCCCCAAACCTCATTCAACTGTAGTTGGTAACGATTAGGACCCATCCCTCAACAGAAACAGAGAAGGATCTTAGAAAGCGTCACAGAGGACCTAGCATCGTTACTCCCTCGTTGCACGTTGCGTGTTTTATGCAAGGCTATATTATATATCCATCTAATCCCCATCCATCCGGATTAACTTACAAAAAATGACCTGTCAGTAGAAATAAAGAACACAACACCGTCTCCCACACAGAAGCTACAAACCATTTAACTCTCCTTCCCTCAATGCCTCAACCGTTTTCCCTCCATTCTCGACTGGATCCAATCCAACCCATCATTGTTCATTGACCCAGCTTTCCTCTCTCTCTCACCATTCCATTCCAACCACCTCTTCTCTCCTTCCCTCTCCACTTCGTGCTTCCCACGTTCTCCATTCCTTCTCTTTTTCTTCTCATTAAAGTTTAAACATCCCTCCCACTCTTCCAACATAGATACTCACGACCCCACCTCCACCTCCTCCTCTTCATCCATGACGTCACCGCGCGAGTGGTGGCGTCGTGCGGCTGCTGCCATAAAGGACCGCCAGAGCCTTTATCTCACCCGTCTCATCACCGGCTCCTCTCGCTTTCGCAATCCTCAGCTCGAAGCTGCCGTGATTCGTGCCACCAGCCATGATGATCGGTCTGTTGACTACAAAAATGCAGCGCGCGTCTTTGCATGGGCTAGAACTTCTCCTTCATTTCTACTTCCTGTCATGTGGGCCCTTGCGCGCCGTGCCGCACGGACCCGGTCCTGGCCTGTTGCTCTCAAGGCTCTCATGCTTGTTCACGGCATTCTCATGCGGTCGGATTCTGAACCCGTTAATGTCCAGGTTGGGCGGCTCCCGTTCGATTTATCAGAATTCAAAGACCGATCCTCGTCTCCTGCCAAAGCCTCAGTTTTCTCAGCTTTCATCCGTGTGTATTTCAATTTTCTAGATAGCCGGTCGGTTTTCGCTGGGTTGGAGTATGACCCAACAGATGAGGATCAGTTGCTTGATCGGGTGCAAAATTTGCAGGGTTTACTTGATTTGTTGATGCAAATCAGGCCTTATGGAGATGGGATGGAGGTCGGGCTTGTGCTCGAGGCTATGAATTGCGTACTGATCGAGATTTTTGAAGTGTACAGTCAGATTTGTAAAGGGATTGCATCATTCCTCGTCAGTGTTTTCGGGTCAGATCACCACACAAAGATGGAATTTTATTTGAACGAGTTTGGAAATCTTTCACCTGAAGCCAAGAGGAGGAGAGGCATTGTTGGAGTGACGGTTTTAAGGAAGGCGATTGAGCAAAGCACACAACTTTCAGCTTACTTTGAATTGTGCCGCAGTTTGGGGGTAATGAATGCAGCTGAGTTGCCTGAAGTGGAGAAGATTCCAGAAGAAGACGTACATGATCTTGAGATGTTGTTACTGGGTGAGATTGAAGAAGAGGAGAGGAGAGAGTATGAAGATTCGGTTGAACAAGAACTGGAAGTTTTGGATGTTAGTCCAGAAACACAACTAATTGAGATTACAGTGGAGCAGACCATGGAAGAAGAGAGAAGTAATGTCGTGTCGAAAGAATGGGTTATCTTTGAAGAGGGGTGTTTAGAGAGTAATTTTTCGGTAGGAGCTGAGAAATTATGGCCGACTCCTCCATGGCCCTCCTTGATAAATGCAAGTGGTGGCATGCCCTTTGTGAATAATGGTAATTTAATAGAAATTTGATTTCTCATTTTGATACTTGTTAATTAGTATCATCACCAGTTTTGCAATTTGGAATAAAGTTAATTATTTCAAAATTGGCGGGATGATTACCAAACTGGAATGTACATATATACTTTTCTATTGTGAGAAAAACCGATACTTGATTCCCTTAAATTTTCTTTTATCTTTATCATTTTTGGAGAGGAGATAAAACAGAATATATGTATGTTTCTTTTTTCTTTTCGAAATTGTAATCGTTTCCTGTTTGGTTAGATTAAAGAATTTTAGAGATTTCTTCTGTGAAGTATCTAAAAATGCAAACAAAATTGTATTATTAATTGAAAAGGTTAAAGTACTTTGTAGAACTGTGGTCCTTAAATTTTCAGCAATTGCGCTATGGATGAGTAAGAGTTTTATAAAGGTGGATTGGATAGTAATGCTATTGTTTTTCCATGTTCATATATTGAAGAAATCATCTAACAACTACAAATTTGAATAATTAATGGCACTTTCCAGTTTCCATCATAACTCTGATATAGTTTTAATGGAAGAACTGAGACTATATAAATTTGTACTGTACCAAATGACAAATTTGGAATGGCCTATATTCAATTTTTTTAATAAACTTGAAATTCATTGGGTCTCTGCATTATATAGACAAATAGATTAACAAGCGGGTACCCAACAAATGGGAGAGAACTGGTTTCGTACCATGGATGCGGTTGCGGTTGCGGTTGCAGATTTTAGAACTTTAAGGATAGTGCATCGTATGCAAAGTGGTGCTTCTTCCATGCAGAAAAACTTTAATTAGACACAAGAGAATTAAAGAAACAATATAGGTATAGAACGTCAGATTCTAAATTATATGTTTCCAGGTCTAAGGCAACACAAAGAGATATTTCCTTTTACCCATCTGGTAGAAGAAAGGTAGTTAAGTAACTTGGGTAATGGGTTTCAACTGTTACTGTAACCTTGTATGCATCATGTGGGTATAGCAACGGCAAACAAAATTTTGCAGTCATGGATTGTCATCAGTTTCAGTGTGTCAATCATATCCTGTTTATACAAGCTGTTCATTTGACAGACAAGGCAAAGAGGCATTATCTTTAATCAAATCGGTAAAATAAACGGTAATTGGATTCCAATTGTTATTATACCCTCTAAGCATCACGTAAGTATAACAAGCACTAATTAAATTTCGTAGGCATGTTATAGTTTTAAGGTGTCATCCATTTATCAATCAAATATCCTGTTACAGAAGCATTTCATTCGGTAAAATCCCTCTGGAATTCGAAGAGATTTTCTTTTTTTTGCTGAAAGTTTTTGGTCAGTAATAAATCATATAATAAATTTACCTTGTTTATCTTTGTGCTTCAATATTGGTTCAAAACGGCTAAGAACCAATATAATGAAATTGGGATGTCCTGATTTTATTTTCTCATTATCAAACGAATGAAGCAAACTATCTTGTCTCATTATTATCGTGGATAATGTTAAAGGTAATAGTACATGCAAGTCAGCAAGTGTCACTCTATACTGGCAGAACAACACTGGTAAATGGCCTGATCAATAAAACAGATTAAACAGCAAAATAAAAATTGCTTCAGGGACAGAGAGCTTTGGGGTTGAAATAATTCATCTTGAAATGGGCAAGTACATCACTTCTATGTCACTTTCCCTACTTTTAAATTTATTATTATTATTTTTTTGTAAATTTAACAATTTGTACCAGTCAATTTGGTTCACAACTTCACATCATGTGTTGCCTCTTCATGTTTTACTTTGTAATACTCAACATTTCCTTGGACCTTGTAGGTTGAACAGGTCGGTACCCAAATTAATCATACTCTACATTGTTGCAAACTTGCAGCTATTGACCTTTTTCTCTTGCTTTTTTTTCTCTGGGTTTTGTATCAAAGAAACAAGTAAAAAAGAACAACGAAAAAAAAAAATGTGGGCTGTTTATACTTTATATTACTTGTGCGTTTTGGTAGGTGAATAAGATTTTTTCAATTATTCTCATTGAGTTGATATTATGTAAAAGGACATCATCATTGGCGTTTTCCTCTTCTTAATTAAGTAATCTGATAAAAGCAACAAGAAAGGGTGGGGACATAGCAAGAGATAATTCGCCTTTGTTATTTTAATATGTTTATTTATTTTTCAACTAGGATGCTAACTTCATGCTTGTACTAACAAGTAATGATTTATTCAAGCAATAAAGCATTATTAATATATTGCTTGCCGTGGCTAATGCCTCGTTTGCCATGTTGATGCTTCCAAAATAATTGCAACTGATTGCGGATATTTTATCATGCGTAACACTGATCCTCGTTATGGTTATAAATATCGATTTCCAAAAATGAAATGGTCGATCGAGTGTTATTCAATTATCAATAAAATCGACAACCTTTTTTTAAAGGTGTTATTCAAAATCGCGTGCCAGCTAGATCGTCACACACTGATGTCAGCACATGTTTCTGATAAAAATCTTATGATAAAATTAGAAGAAACAAGCGGAGATCTAAATCTCATGGGCCTAATGAAGCCCCAAGGATTGTTATAGGTCTGAATATGATTAGCAGATTAGCCCATTTCTGACCCAACAAGGACGGTCTGATTATACCATGCCCAAGATATAACTCAAGAATGATAAGTGCCATCTGCAGTTTTGCTACAGAAATTATAAGTGTCATCTCTAATTGTGTCATTCCTGTCATCGCTAAATACAAAGTGAAAATATAAAACAGATAAGATAAACATATAGACTATCAAGGTGAACACTTACAAACAGTGTTGTCATTTCTTGTTCGGAGTTTTATATGCACATTCAACTTATTTTTATTGAACTTATTTATTTGTATGTGTTCACTTTGATTACTATATTTGTTCACTTTGTCTAGCTAAGTGTTCACTTTCTGTTTAGAGATGGCAGGGATGGCAAAACTGATGGCGGTAATAAATTTTTGTTTTGCTATCCCTACCATTGCTAAATATAATGTGAACATATACAACAAACAAGATAAACATATAGACTATCTAAGTGAACACTTACAAACAAATAAGTATTGTCATCACTTATTGAGAATTTTACATGCATATTCAACTTATTTGTTTGTATGTGTTCACTTTGATCAATATATATGTTCACCTTATCTATTTTATGTGTTCACTTTGTGTTTAGCAATGACAAGGATGACAAAAATTACAGATGACAGTAATCAATTTCCGATATAACTTGCCATGAAAAATAAGACATTAAGTTGTGACAAATTAGACAATTATTAATCCTACTCGCAATTTTAATGGGGAAGGAAAATAAAGTGGGGGCTATGACTGAGGGGTTTATATAATAAAGGATTATGATTGTTGAGGAAGAAAAACGTCACGGGGAAAAAAAATATCTGGTTAATAAAGTAATAAAGTTTTAGATTAAATTTTATTGGTGTAACATCATATTAAACTCTTAATTCTTTTCTAAACTATTATAGCATCACAAATTAGCCAAAGGTAATTTCTTTCATTGCTAGTCTGTTTACTAGTTGGTATATAACAGCGCAACAGATAGATTTGTATACAATAAAAAAGTATACTTTAATTTACTTTTTCTATGTCGTCTATCTGAAATTGAGGACATTAATGATATATAATCACGCTAACAAATCTTTTTAATGTCCAAACTTCACAAGGACAAACTAGCCTGGAAACATGATAATGAACACTTATCCAATAGAACATATAAATGGATTCTTCGCCTGCATGATGATGTAATGGTCAACTTTAGGTGTCAAAACATATATTATTCCTCGACTTTAGATGTTATATCATTGTTCCAATATCTGAATGACCATAATCGCTCCCAACGTGTTGCGATTTCCGTTCTATAAAATTCACTGATAAAGCAAAAAGAAGATTCCATCCTAAAGAACAAGCAACAAATTGAGCTGCGCCAAAAATAAAAAAAGGAAAGCCCGTTGTGGAATGCTTTGTCTTCCTAAGTTCCTATATTAAATAGGTAGCTATAGCTACTGTTTTGTCTAATGTTGGTTTTATTTTGTGTTCTTATAAAAGTTAGATTGTTTTTTTGCTCTTTACATTTTACAGTGTTGATTATGTGAAAATGATTGGTATTAATATGGACCTTAATTTTTCAATTTAATTTATAGAAAGTTTAACAAAGTATGAAAGAAACCTTATTATTTTTTTTTTGAGGGTCAGCAATTGCTGACAGTTTTCCATTAATTAAAACAAAAGTTTACAATAACAGTAAAAACTGAAAATAAAGACAAGTAACAAAACTGGCTGGTACATCACAACCAACAAACGGTATAAACTCCTAACAATGTCTATACCTAATATACCTGTATCACACCGATGTCAACTAATCTAAAAAACATTAAAAATACAAAAAAAAAATCAAAAATACATTTTGAAATTACAATAGAAAGTAGGTTTTTTTTATAATATTGATAATAATGAAATGCAGCATAATTAAATGGAAAAGGATATGATATCATGGAGCTAGTACGTGTGATCACTTGTGAATAAAATGTTAGTATTTGTTGAAAATCTTGAAAATTTTTCTTAAAAAGGTGTATAAGTTGACGAGTATTTTGATTAAAGCTCAGTATTAAATGAATTTTTTCTTCTATTTTTCTGAACTTGGAACCGACTAGCTAGGTTTGAAACCGTAAGCAAACTTAATAATTTATTAAAATATTATCATAAAATATAATACAAGTTAAAACTTAATTACAAAAACACACTACATAGTACATATACATTTTTTTTTTCTTGAAACGATATAAAGCCTAATAAGAGTTACTTTATTCGGTCAATCTCTCCACGCATATCAACATCGTCGGTGGGAATGATACATTTAGAGTGCACCATCGTCTATAGGCGGGTACCATGATCTTGATGCAAAGCTCTTGAGATATATTTGATATAATTTTAAATTTTTTGAGGGCCAGGTGGCGATGGCCACACCCTGCAGAAATTTTATTGAAAAAAAAAGTATTTACAAGAGTTAAAAGTAAAAGAAATAAAGAAATATATTTGATAGTTAACAATAAGTATTTTGGTATGGGAAAAAAAAAATCAAACTTAATGCTTTTTTCCGTAGCCTAGCTAATTGTGTACAATCAAAGAGTTTAAACTCATTTTGTTATATTTTCCGTAACTTGGTAGGGGTACTGTTAGTTTTAACAGTGTTTTTGTTTCCGTTTTGCTTTTATTTGCACCGTGATGCGAAACTTAAGCGACTGCATGTTTAATTGGGACGTAGGTGATTTGTCACCAATAATATGCATTGGACATTGGTCAGTCGTCGCCATTGGAAGACTCTGAAAATGCTTTGCGAAGACTTCTTCTACCCTTTCTTAGGAAAGCGAAGTGGCAGTTCTGTATCGAATAAACAAGAAAAGGACAGGAAAAAATTTGGTCGGTGGACAATTTTTTGGGCTGTTTATATAGTTAGTACCTATGTTTTACTTTGGGGGACACAATTTGGAGGTCATGTTATTCGTATTGTGTTCATAATTTGCAAAATCCATCCTCATCCTCCATCCAACATACCACTTTTTTATGTTAATTAGTGAAAAGGCATGCATGTCAATAGGAAAGCAAGGGACATATGGGGCCAATGATCCTTGAATAGATAATGTTTGCCATTAATAATGTGTAAGAAGACCCAGACCCCACCTGTCATTGCCCTTATAAAATTAACTGAAGAGCATGCACTACTATACCGCTAGCTTCCCATATAAGAAACAACGTCACAATTAATTCCCACACTAAACTGTACTCTTAACACTCTTGATAGAGCAACATTAAAAAAACTTAATATGGGTGGTTTCCAATCATGCTTCTCCTTCAGAAAACAAAGCTATAAGGATGATGAGCCCGGCTATGAACCACCACGCCGCACCTCAAGCCGGTTACAGAGCGATGAGGACTGGGGGCTCTACATTGCTGATCCTGATGTCGACCCCAAGGCGACTGAGTTGATTAATAAATTCCACAAGAAGTGCTTCATGGATATCGAGACAGAGACTGTCGTCTAATTAAGTGTAGTCAGATTAAGACTGATTTGCTCAAAATTAGGTTGTTATCTTTATATTTATCTATCAATGCTGTGAGGTATAAGCAGTTTAACTAAACAGGGGATGTGGTTTTACTTCCAACTAATTTTAAAGGAGCATTGTATGAGCTGATTTATATTCTGCTTTTCATCAAAATAAACAATGAAGCAGTACGTGGACAAAATAGTCTTTGATGATATCTGGCAATGTCATTACTTATTTGTTTTTAAAAATTCTATCAAATGTACGACCTGTTTAAATGAGTTCCTCAACGTCGCATGTCATTAATTAATTTATATCGTAATGAACTTGTATCAGTACCTGTTTTCTGATTAAATCTTGTAATAAAATTAGAAGAATTATGCAAAGATCTCAATATATCCCGCCACGTATCGTTGCTTTCCAGGTGTTTAAATTCAGTTCACTTTAATAAGGCAAAAGGTGAATGACAGAATAACAAAAAAAAAAATGAGTGCCTATTCCAATTGTATTCTGTCGCTTAAAAGCAAAAGGACTATCAACGACTTATTGACCTGATAGCTGAACTTGTTACTGGTACATTGCGTAATTAGGCCGAAACCCACTAGACTGTAAGCCTAGTAAACTGAACATGGCCAGATATTAGAAGCGCGACTAACAGATTAACAGTGATCTCGGATATGAGCCCAATGAAATTAAACATTGTCCAATAACAAGAACCAAAGATTTATTTGGGTTTGATTGATCCATTTTTAACCCAAGAAAGGCCCGCTGATTCCATGAAGCACCATGTCAGTACGTCACCATGTCCCAAATTAATTAAATTTGCCATGGAAATCAAAGAACGTCATTCAACAAAAGAATAACTAAACTAAAAGGATACTATTGTGGGGATGAAAGAAGTGTGGTATATTAGTCAATATTAGTCCTTAAGTAGCTTATACAGACAAACAAATAAACAAGCTGGATTGATTCATTTCATAGGCATGTTCTGTCATGGACTAGTTTTTTTCATTCTGCTTTTTGCCTTAATCAATTACAGCGGTTTATAATTTTGAAATTTAAAAATAATTCGTTTTCATCCTGTATATTAAAATTAACCCACTGTAGAATTTTTCATTCCTTTAATCACTTATCCTTCACTGTTTATTTAATCAAACTTATCACTCAGTGTCATACATGCCACGCATGGAATTTAGCTGCATAAGTAGGTTAAGTTGTTGTTAGTACTCTTTTGTCTTTTCTGGGATACTAGTAGCCGACATTCATTAATTGCATTTGACGCTTCTAATGACCTTGTATTCTTGTGTTATCTACAAAAGGAATAATGTATTGATTGATGAATATGATGGAGTGACAATTAATGGTAAGCGCTTGTACTGAATCAGCTTCTTGTGATTGTAATGTGTCATTATTTAGGTCCCAAAATTGTGGGTTTGAAATGACATATTTATCGTCACATTGTCTAAATTCAGAAAACATGTTGCATCATATAATAGTCGATTGAAATATACACTTGCATAGTATCTTGTAGGACTCATGTTTGTGGGCCTTGTTTGATTATTTCATGAATTTCGTTCAATGCTATCAATTTCATTCCTTTGAAAAACCAGTATTCGAGAGAATTATTGCTAAATATGAGTTGTTCCGATGTGCATCTGATGATAACATATCACCAAAACTACTATCGGTAAACATCTTGTTTTGGCATTTTAATTACAACATCCAGAAATTATTAATTTGAGAGAAAAATAAAGAAATTAGTTTTCTTTTATATATGTTTTTATTTTAGTACACTAAAACTTCGCTTGCTTCGGGCTATCTAATTTTTATTATCCATTTGTTATGTTGTGCATGTGTAGGCGTGTAAGCGAAAATAATTCAAAGTAAATAATGCTAAAAGTATTTATGTCTTTATATTTCAGTACAGATAGTAAAAAGATGTCAAAATACATATAATGTAAGAGAATAATCAGCAAATACATATTCAGATATATATACGAAAGGATAATTAATGAATATCACCAACAAATGTGCATGTATAATCAAAATACGTATTAATTTTAGATAAAAATTCAGAAAAAAGAAAGTATTTCAACAAAGCAGAAAAGAGTAAAATCAAAATTGAGATGCATATATATATATGTATATATATATATATATATATATCTATAACTGTCGATCCGAACCGTTCAAGTTATTCTCCATATTGAAAAACTCTCGGAGACCAAATTTTACATTTTTTCGAAATTTTTTGCTATATATTATGATATTTAAAAAAAAAAACACTACAATTGGAGTATTTCATGCCCTCCAATTTGAAAATATCATAATATATAGCAACAAAATTCGAAAAAAATATAAAATTTGGTCTCCGAAAGTTTTTCAATATGGAGAATAACTTGAACGGTTCGGATCGACCGTTTGATTTTTGAATTTCAAAAACGACTCTAGTGTACGATTACGATCCGTACACCAGAGCGTATTTTATCACCCCTCTATATATATATATATATATATATATATATATATATTATAATTTTTAACATTCTATAAATAAGAAACTCATGCTATTTGTCTTAATTTTTAAAATAATTTGGATATCTGCATTCTTTTGACAGATGCATGTGAAATGAATATGATACATGTAATTTTACAGAATAGTATATCCCAATGCGGACCCAAATGAATCGGATAGATATCATTCGGTTACACTCCTAACTATGCATAATCAAAGAGTATATATATAAATATATACTTATATACTTATATTTTTTGCAACAAAGCTGAGGTGTTAGTTTAATAAATGCAATTGCCATATATACTTACATTTTTTGTAACAAAGCTGAGGTGTTAGTTTAATAAATGCAATTGCCACTGTGGGGGCACTTAATATTAAAGGGATTCGGGAAGAAAAGTATAACCCAACTGAGAAATTTCCATATATATAGTCTCATTAAAGAGTAAAGTTTTAAATTATCCTTAATTTGATGTATTACCTATTTTACTAATAGCATAGCATACCAATCTACTATCTTATTTATTTTTGGTCTGGATAATGTTGTCAAAACTATGAATGAATATACCGTACGACTATAAAAAAAAAGTAAGGAAAACATTAAAATTAATTGATTTCAATGGATATTATCCTCCTACTTTTGACCTTATTTATCTGGTTATTAAAAGTGGAAATATTCTAAAAATGTGAGGTAGTTCATATATTTATGTTCATTTTCTTAAGTAGCACGGAGAGGCAAAACTTCACAAGCAATTGTACTCTACAGATACCGCATCTTCTTCGGCGTATCTTTTTCTTTCCGAATTAAAAAAAATTATATTAGGGAAAAAAATCCTTGTAACTATCTATTCGAGCATAATAGTTGAGACACTGTAAGGTTTTGTCATCTCCACTTCACATTCTTTGCAGAAATAAAGGCAATGAAACAAAAGGAAAAAAGAAGAATAAAAACAAAAGAGAATCTGTCTGCATCAGAAGATGTCAATGCATAAATGACAACCCAAAAGGCCCACATTGGCCCATAAGACCCAAACCGAAAGCCCAGGTCCTTTTTATTAGGTTGGTCCCCTTAATTATGTCCGTAAGTAAATCACAAGCTATTAGGTAACTGTCGGAGTGTGACTAATCACACAAGGTGATGCCTAATAGGGTTGCTTTACGAAACAAAAGAGAATAATGGTTCCATATATCAAAATATTCTCTGTGGTCTATGGTGTATATGCAACTCCGTGAAATGGATGTACAACTAATTAAGAGACATCACTTCATAATAAGTAATTTTGCAATTTTGAGATCATTACTCCTAAAAGAAAAAGGAGATTTAACTTTATACCCAGTATTATATGCGCAATATATGTTGTGATGCAATTCGTTGAGCGGTTAGAATTTTTTAGCAATCTAATGCTATTTGATTCACCACCACAAGTTGCATCAAATTTGTTTAGTAGTCATTTTATTTGTCTATAAGCATACTTCTTATTAATTTAACTTTTAATGTTATTCAAGTAAATTTGCCACAGAAGAACTAGAGTGGAGACCAAAGATTCCACTGTTTTGACTTTTGAATACTGTGTTGGAGGGGATCACATGGAGTGTTTGTTTTGGGGCATCCTCTTTGTGGTCGCAAATGAGCCTTTCGGAAAGAAGGATCCTACCACAAAAGCTTTTCTAATACTGGTGCGGTTAACTAGCGAAAGCCCAATGGGCCCCCGTTGGAAGCATCCTTCTACACCCTTGAATGATTTGGGTTAGCTTTGCTCAAAAGCAACCCAAAATATTTAAATTTTGTTACGAGTACACAAGTTGTGCACCAGCGAGAAAACATTGTGAAATGCCTTACATTGTTGTTTTGCTCTCAAATGGACATGTTGATTATATATGTTGTTTCAATGTACAAATCTACTATACAATTTAACAAGATATGTAATAGTTTGAACATTTTACATAGCTTATAATTTGAAAATTCACCTAAGCATCCCGCATAAATTATTAGAGGGTCATATATAATCAATTATTTACATGCATGTGCTGTATGCAGCTCATATCTGAATCTATCTATTGTGCATTGAGTATTATCTTTAGCTTAAGTGAGAGAGTGCCTAAGCTTATGCACATCCATAGACCGCATTTTAAAACACTGCATGATTACATAATGACGTGCATAATTCAATAAAATAATAAGCCAACAAGAGTACAAAGAACTCAATTTAATTTACTAAAACATTAAGGTTCCGTTCGGAATAAAAAAAGAAGTATTGGAAAGTGTGTAACTTTGTGAAGAATTTGGATTGTTTATAATAAATTTACTCTCTAATTTTCTTATTCCCTTATTCCTAGAGCTCATCCAAACGGAGCCTAAATTATGTAGAAGGACAGAGAAATTTCCATTGGTATAATATAAATCTCTATTTTTCTATAGAGAATTGTTATTTTGTAACATATAATCAAATGGCAACACTAATCGAATGTTTTTTCAATTTATAAATAAAAAATATTAGGCATTTTATAAAGAGATGGGCGAAAATCAGCCACGACTGACGGATGCAACCGTCAGCTACGATCAAATTTCAATTTTCGAGATTCTAACAGTCGATCCGAACCGTTCAATGTGTTCTCCACATTGAAATCTCATTAGAGACCAAATTTTATATTTTTCTGAAATTTTTTAGTATTTGTTTGATATTTTACAAAATTCTTAATCTAAACAATTCTGAACCCTTCAATAACTATGATTTTTAAAAATCTCAAAAAAATAGTAAATAAAATCAGAAAAATATAAAATTTGATCTCCAATGAGATTTCAATATGGAGAACACAATGAACGGTTCGGATCGAATGTTAGAATCTTGAAAATTGAGATTTGATCGTAGCTGACGATTGCATCCGTCAGTCGTGGCTGATTTTAGCCCATCTCTTTATAAATATAGCTTAAGGAACATTACAAGACAGGACAAATATGCTACCATGGATATTAGTGTGAAAAATGGCTGTAAAAATACATCCTCTGTCAATTTTTGAACTTAGTGAACAAATATCATGTTTGTAAGAAATTTTCGTGAAAAGGTAAGACAGTACTGCTACAATTTTATGACCAAACAAGCTAATTAAATGCTGCTGCAACCATATATACCAATGCACGTGGAAAACAAAGCTTAATTATATTGAGAGATGCATATTTTCATTCCCAATAGCTGAGAAGACGTGAGAGACACAAATTGGGGATGTTTATAGATTTTATGACAATTATTGGCAACCATGCATATACATGTACCCCAAAACCATCTTTAGATCCTTCTTTTTCCTCCAGGGAGGGCACCTCTGTTTGTCTCTGTCACATTTAGGTAATGAGCTTTTCCACTGCAACAAGACCTCCATCTTATCTCCTCTCTCTCTCTCTCTCTCTCAAGGGGCCAGGGCATCTTTCTTTCTCCTGTGCTCATGTATCTCTTTTTGTTTCATTAATTTGTCTTTCATGTGAAGTGATCCACCAACAGGGCTGAGTGTGATGGAGGCACATGGTCTAGTGCCTCCTCTCTAAAGAGACTCATCAACTAAATACAATTAGTGCATTACAGTACCAAAGTCTTATGTGCCAAAGCAACAGGCATATTTTTCTACAGGACGGACTTCATCGATCAATACTATGTTGCTTTTTTTTTATTTTAACATCCACTTGTCTTCAGAGATCAGACGGATGAGGAACACGCTAATCAGATGGAAGAATTATGCACAAAAATATATAGGGATAACCCGACATTTGCTAACTATATTCAAATCTCACCTGGATTTTAAATTTCAACATTCATATGTTTATTCTTTATATAAATGTTTAAAAGATGCCAATTCTGCTCTATATGGGTATCTTGCACAAAAATAAGAAATAAAATATAAACAACACCAAATATGAGATAAAAATATTTATTGACACCTAAGTATTTTATGTTTTGTGTCGGTAAATATTTTATGTGCAGATTCCCCTGCTTATTTCATAATAATTATTTACCGACACCTAAGTGACGGGGGTCGGTAAATAGCTGTAGTGGTGCAGATTCCGAACTTTTGTATTATTTAGGTGATTTAATTACCGAATATTAACTCCGCAGATCTATGCATTGCATATTGATTTTAAATATTTTCATGGTTGAAACTTATATATTATGTAAAGCAATTTTTTAAAGTAATTCGCTTGCGTGTTTTTAGTTCCGCAATATATATGAAGTTTCAGATTTATGCGTGGCTAGAATCAAATACCGCACTGAGAAATAGTTCTCGTTTTCATATTTTCGTAGGTTCCAGGTTAAAGCCGGATGCAATTGTCAGAAAAGAAGTAATCCTATGTGTTGCCATGTTTTGCTGTGCTTAACTGGCCTTGTATAATAGCTGTTGTACAAATTTGTGCTTGTATCTATGTCAATCCTCAAGTTGTGTATATGCTATGCATGATATGACTTGTATATGGGCTGAGAGCAACATGGGGTTGACCGGGAATGGATGCCTACATGGTCGGATACATGTAAAAACTAAAAACAAAGGAGGGATGGTTGCGCAATTTTTATTTGTATGATATATAAGAACTAGTGAATTAATTCTGGGTCTGGGATATGTTTATATGCTAATAGTAAATATATGGTGAATATTGTTGGAAATAGAATGGTAAGTTTTGCGGGTGCATACGGTGTGTCTAGCTAGTTGCGGCGAAATCTGTCATGTCTGAGGTAACGGTGTGACAAAACACATCCTATAATTTCACGTTGCAACATCTAGGCATGCGATCGATGCCTTATTTGTTTTTTTTTTTAAAAAAAACAAAGAATTAGACTCATGTTATTTTTCATGAAAAAAAAATATTAACCAAGTTTAAACCCAGCATTATGTTTATTTGTTCAGTAATTTCATAATGACGCTACTTTTTTTGTAAATAAAAAGAATAAGAGGGGAAAAGGTTTGTATTCAAAATACTTATCTACATTTATTTGAGATTTTTTTTCCCAACATTATCTTTTTTTGTTGGATAAGAAAGTTGAGCATTTGATAAGAAATAAGGAAAAGGGGTATATATGATGATGACGTAAAAAATGTATACTTATGAGCGAAATTAGATGAAAACAACGATATGATCTCATATAAAAATTTGATCTCTCATTGATGATTATAAGTTGGGTTTTGTGTTTAGGCATAAAAAGATTAAAATTTTTAGCTTTAAATATATTTATGGGAGATATGTATCTTTTATATTAATCGAAAAATATTTGAGTTTCTAACCTAATATTCAAGTAGAACCGTAAATGTCCCGACAAAAATTTGGCATGCTTTAGAGTCGGACAAGACCTTGCGACAAATTAGTATAGAGTGTCATGAGAGATACTCGCAATTTGATTAGGACACGTGGTTTGAGCAGCAGAAACAGTATATTAGAAATTGTAATTTCATAAGATTTTTTATTTTATATATACATCTGTTACAATTTTTTTTCGGAGTTATTTTAATTATGACAAACATATATATCGTTTAGGTTTTTTTTTTTTAACAATGATCCTCCTATATATGAAATGAGAAATGATCGAATTACCTTTAGTATTTTATAATTATTCAAAATTAAATAATTACTTAATTGTAAAAATAAGCTAATCATTCAATATAACAATTAAGTAAAATACTTGGACAAAGTACGTTTTCTATTTTTTTCTAATTTTTTTTCCGAATTGAAATTGAATGCTTTAACTATTTGTATTAAAAAATTTTCATAAAAATAAAATTCGTATAATTATTTTTTATATTTATAATAAAAATAGGAAATACGTACGTATGCATTCTTGTTTTTTAATAATATTAAAATTATATAATAGTAAAGTTCAAAAGAATCGTTATGTAAAGTAAAATAAATTTATGCGATGGCCTTATTGTCAATTTATACTTAACATTAATATAATTAAGTAAGATTAAATTTCGTAGGGGTAGTTTAAGAGGATAATGGTTTCGGAAGATAATTTATCACAAGTGAAAAGTTAATTTTAAGTATGACGCTGTTTGTCTTGTATAAGTAAAAAGAAGATTCGTAATATTAATTACAAGTTAGGCTGAAGGAGTTTGTACGTATATCAGTAGTCCCAATCACTCTCAATCTATTACAGACTACTTGACATGTACCGTATATTGGCTAGGACGACAATAGTTTGAAAAAGCCGGTACGTACATATATAGTGGTAGTGGGGTACCAACCATAGATGGTGATGACACAAAAGAGAAAGAATAAAAGAACTCAAAATTTACTGAAATGATGACACCCACAACAACAAAACAAATGTACACCGACTTTACTTTAAAAAAAATTGTACACACACTTGTATAATTGTATGACGAGATTTACTATACTTGTTATATATGTACTTGAACAGCTCTGCTTGACATCCATCGTACCAACACGAAACGCACTGAAGCGAAGGGTCTGTTCCCACGTACTATTTAATTGTATCATGACTTCTATTTCCTCTTAATCATTGTCGTGTCAACTTTAAAGTTCATTCAAATCTGTTCAAAACCAATTTTATTTCTTCAACCATTCATATATAAACGGGAAAGAAAACAAGAAACGCTGGTTCTGAAGAAACATTGAATGCGATACGAGCAATGAAAATCAGGTTTCATAGAAATCAGCGAATTATTTGAAATGATACACAACACATGCGATGAGGATGAATGTTTACCAAGTTTAGAGCATATCTAGTCAAATGAACAGGGGCATTAAAGGTCATTAATTTCAGACAACGTGGTAGCGTAATGATTACATGCATTTAAGCCACATACAAACGAAAAAATATCCCCAAATGTTACATCCAGCCAACCAAATCATAATTCTTTTTCATTATCTCTGCCTTTTCCTTTCCTTTTATTTATTTTGATGCCTAACCCAGCCAGATAGACAACTAACTTAACAGTACCCATTAAACAGGAATACAGGATATATTAGGGGTCAGGGTCAGATCACCTCTGCATCTGTTTTTGTGGCAATCTGTGATGTCTATTCATATGGGCTCCGTTTGGATGAGGTGTGGGAATAAGAGAATAAAAAAATAAGAAAATAAATTTATTATAAACAATCCAAACTCTTTACAAATTTACACACTTCCCAATACTTCTTCCCACTTCTTTCCAATGGGGCCGTTTGGATCGCTTAGGAATTTGGGGAAGTTGCAATTCCTAGAAATAAATTTATTGGGAAGTGTATAACTTTGTGAAGAATTTGGATTGTTTATAATAAATTTATGGTAGGAAGATGAAATTCTCCCAAATTCCTTGGGGAATCCAAACAACCCCAATGATATGTTATTGGTGCAATGGTGTTTAGTTTAGAAATTAAAATCCTCTATTTGTTTTTTTTTTTCATTTTTTGGAACATTTTTGGTTCCTAGTCAAATAGTTGGTTTTTGAATATTGAGTTTGCAAGGGCTAAGCAGTCATTGACTCGCTACACAGAATCTGTCTGATATTCAAACCAAACTGTTCAAATTCTTAACTAGTTGCTCTGTCATATATGAAGAAGTTTTTATATCTTGAAATCAATGTTAATTAGCATGCTTCTCTTCCAATTAAATTGCTTAACGGCCCTCTTGATACTATGCATGGCCAACTCACGATTTCTCCCTCTCATTTTGTCCCCTGATCATTTCTTAATTTACAACCTCGTTACAATTTACAAGTCTCTCAGCTTCTTTTTATCTCCTGATCACCACTGCTACTGAACTAATCTTCCACCGCCTATCTCTTCTGCTTCATTTTTAAAAGAAACGAATTATACTTAGTATAGAAACACTGGGTAGTATATATGTGTAGCGTACGTATTGGTTGTAATATATGCTTTAGTCTCAGTAATGAACCAGGGAATTTGCCTTTATTTGGAAAAAAAAAATATAATACACTAGATATAACCATATATATGAGATTCTTAAAGAGAATGAACACCAATATAAAATAAAAAAAGGATTTCTTATACTATATCATTAATACAAGAAACAGTTGAAATAATATAAACATAAGCTGGAAAATAGTTCTATAAAATAAATCTTAGTTGAAACGAATATAAGAATTAGTCGCAATGCTTAAAAAAAATGTTCAATATAGATTGTTTTCATTCGTAAAAATATCAGCTGTAATATATAATTAGGGGACAAATAATTTTGGAAATACAATATTTTATCACGTGTTTTTTTGAATTTTGGTTGGAAGCTTTGGTGTTGGAACCAGGGGCGGAGGCAAGTGTATTGAAAACTGGGTATTGTCCCCCTCATGGTTTCAAAGTAACTCTTTAAAAATACAAAAATTACATGCTAATTAGTTTGTTTTATACAATTTGCCCCCCTCACAAACCTAAAATTTTCAACGTATGTATCATTTGCCCCCCTTGTCCTAAAACTCTGGCTCCGCCCCTGGTTGGAACTTGGGAGCGTTTGAGCGTAAGGTGACATTCTTTAAACGTTGGTCAATCTTTTTTTTTCACAGCTTTTTTCAGTTTTTGAACTTCTGGGACCAACTACATTACTAATTACAGTTAGAGCACATGACTTCGTTCCGTATAACCGAAACGGAATGGTTAATGAAACTGTTTTTATTTCGTTTCAATAACGAAACACGAAATTGTCTCGTTTCGAACCGTTAAGTCTCATTTCGAATCGTTATACATGTAAATTATAAAGTGGAACAGTTATCGACACGTTTTTTGTTTCGTTTTCAAAACGAAACAGTTTGTGAAATAGAACACCATACTGTTTATCTTACCGCCATGACAAACGGAACAGGATGCTCCATGGTCGTTAACCACATTTGACACCCTAATTACAGTTAAATATTACAAAAGTGGTGGTGGGGATGGAAATAGAAATATACTTGGCTAGCCAAATTCGGCATAAACTTTTTGTTTTAGCACTATATAATGCATATCATTTTATTTGACATAGTATTAATTTCAAATCTAATTAATTTTCTCAGTCTCTGCACATGGCAGAGGTAAGCATGCATTGGTAAAAAAAAAAAAAAAAAAAAAAAAGAGGGGACAAACCTTCTTTACTTTTTAACACAGGCATGTCCAACAAATGTTTTTATCAAAAGAACAATCATACCCAACAGTCAGAAGACATCAACGGTACGAAAATCGTTTTTGGAACGACCGTTATGATAGCTAAAAAAAAAAAAGATACACTGTAGTCATGACAGTGAAGTAAAAACGCAAAATAAATAAAAATACTGAAGACAACAAAATCAGCTCAATAGAAGCATAATATTTGCTCCCCTACCACAATTTTGCCTCCCATTCATGTTTTAATGTACACGTTGAATAAGCGCCTCTTAAGGTGCGTTTGAATCGTTGGAAGAAAGAAGAAGAAGAAGAAGGAAGAAGAAGAAAAAAAAAATTATAAACAATCCAAATTCTTCATAAAGTTACACACTTTTCAATACTTCTTCCCACTTCTTTCCTTCTTCCCACACCTATCCAAACGCACCCTTAAATAACTCTGTTTGCAGAGGTTTGAGGGCCTTTACCACCTTAAATATTGCAATTTTAATCCTAATTACATTTACGTAATAGGTATTTTAATTAAATTTTTTTTTTGTATGTTGGATGAGTAAAGCTATGAATTATGATATAAAGTATTGCTTTGGATCATGTATGACAAGTATGAATCTCATTTTATTCCTATGCCTACCGCTTATAAAACACTAATCCAAGGATGCAAATAATTAAATCAAAGTTGTAAATATTTAGTTTAACATATATGTTTTGAACTATTTATCATCTGATTCGATTAACGGCTAGATATGAATCATCATATAAGTTTTCTGACACTTCGCTTTAAATATATATTTTCATAATGAATTATTGATAATGATTAGTAGGTGAAACAATATCAGAAAGAGATAAAATATAAGTCTGGTCACAAGCAAGTATGATCTATTAATATGTTAATCAATATGTTTACTCTTTTGAGACTAAAAATATATTTTGTTTAATAATTTTTTTACTGAGCATGTCATTTGTCATTTCACTCTATTTTTAACATCGTTATCATTCCTTATTGGTCATCGGTTTAGACAAGAAATAATAATAATAATAATAATTTTTTTCTAAATAAATATTTGCCTTTGGGCACAATTACTAGTAACATTGAAACAACTGATTCAAATCGCTCAACATAAAATATTTCTTAAAATTTTCTTTAAAATAAAAATTTACTATTTATGAAACTTCTATAAATTTTATTATCAGTTTGAAAACAATATATGGCGATATATTAAAATCTCATTGATATCGATATTTTAAATTTTTTTCATCTATTTAGATATGTTACCCCCACAGTACATAGCAGTGTCTTATACCAGGTCCTCACGAAGTAACTAGTGGACATTCACGCGTTGCGCGATTTATTTTTTTAAGGTGATGTTTATGGATCAATAAAAAAAATTAATAAACTGGTGTCACGCATTGTAAATACGAAGAAAAAAATTATTCATATTACAATGATAGTATAGTTCTTATATTGATGGTGTAATTATAATTATATATAATAATGATAGTATAGTTGTTATATTGATGGTGTAATTATAATTAGATATAATAATAATAGTATAGTTGTTATATTGATGGTGTAATTATAATTAGATATAATGTTTAATTTAGCAGTTGGATTCCTTCTGCAAGGAAAAAAAGAAAAAAATCATTCATACTAATTATGTTGTTGTGTCATTTTTTGTTAACTCTTTTATCATTCATATTAATTTTATTGGAAAAAATCAAGTAAGAAATACCTCCAAGTAATTCAAAAACCATAGTAAAATTTGTTAATTTATTAATATTGATTGACGCAAGGGGGATAAAGTTGATAATTATAATTATTTCGGATTCCAGCTATAGTATAATTTGTTAATTAGCCTGGATTTAATGCTCTTGAAAATAAAATAAAATTTTGAGGTGAATGTCCCAAACCGTGTGACTGACACGTCAGAGAATGCCTACTGGCTTCAAATAAAATAAAAAAATACAGGTGAGAGAATGTGTCAAAATTTTCACCCTACAGTCCTACACACTAAACTGCAGCGAAAACGCGTGACAGACTGAAATTTCAAAATGTGGGGCCCATGTGGCCATGTGCAACAATCAGATATTTTTTAACCATCCGATGAAACCAATAGGTGGTGCACGTGGCAGAGATAAAATATTTAAAACCGAGTCTGTCAAACGGAGTCCACCTGTCAGCCACACTGTTCTTGAATAGTGCTAACTACAGCGAAACAACTGTAGTGAGTGGAACGCCTATTGATATATGTTTGGATTGGATGGATGGATGTACAAACTTTTTTTTTTAAAAAAAAAATCGAGATATGTTATATGAGGGACAAATGCACTATAATTAGGCAAATTTGGATCAATTTTGTTATATCGAAACTATCAACACTGTACTTCAATTTAATTGATAATTTATTCTATGTTTTTGACGTGTTAGTTTAATTCATCAACATGGGGCAAACCAAATGCATTGAAGCTAATATTTGAGTACAAACAGCACTATGCATTAGAAACTTTTCATTCCTGTAGATAAATGTTTTATACCAAATTTATTTATCAAATTGAAAGTTTTGATAAATATTCTGGGGATAGTTTCAAGTTCATTTCTTTAATTTTCCCAGTCCCACAAAATCAATTTAATTTGACTTTTTGTAAGTTATGTGTTCTGCAGACCTAGTCACAGAAACGAAAAAAGATTGGGCCTAAAGTGGGGCCCAATTACTGCAATGGCCACCGAAAATGGGTCCAGTAATGGGTAGGGGTGTCAACGGTACACCATTTACCGTTATGCCGTTTCGTTTAACTGAAATGGAACGGTAAATGGCACAAAAAATTGTACCGTATTTTTAATGGAACGGTATGTGGCACGGTTGTTTATACCGTTATCAATAAATGAAATATTGAAATTGGTTATTTCAATAGAAAATGGTAAGTGGAACGGTTGATGGAACAGAAATCTGTTTCGTTTATTAAATGGAACGGTAAGTGGCATGGTTGGTTTTTACCGTTTTTATGTGGCACGGTAACGGTATGGTTAGTTTCCGTGGTATTTTACCACGTTAGACACCCCTAGTAATGGGTACGTAAAATCAATGTCATCCGTGGCACCAGGGCTGGGTGGAGGGCCCCACATGCCGCCCACTAAGAAAAAGCAACTGACATCTGCCACGTGTACCCCAGCTTCATTTTGTCTCTATGTGGCCAGATGGGACAACGCCGGTCGCCGGCCCTGACTATAGCCAGTCGCCTTCGCTATGAGTCTATGACTAAACTCCGTTACCTTCCCTAGGGTTAAAAAACAATTACTCTTTTGAGTAGTTATTCGAGATGATATTTTGGACAGTTAAGATCTTTTGTGACGACGATTATGAAGTGATATTTATGGCGGGTGCAACAACAGAAAGGTAACTGGACTCTTTTGTTATGTTAATATAATTAAATGATTATTACAACAATAAAATGTATTATGCCTTTATCTTTTAGCTATGTTATACTATTTGTTTAGAATTGTATGTTCGACGAATGGTGTGAACTAGAACAAGACTTGTTTTTGTTCTTGTTCTTAATTCCAAAGTTTTGTGCGAATTAGAAACAAGCTGCTGTTTCTAATTCTTGTAATGTTTGGATTAGGGAGAACTAGAAGTCTAGTTCCTTATTTTTGAAGGTGTCTAGTCATTAGATTTTGTCTTTCACTCATGTTCTTGATGATAAGGACAACTCATGCATTGTACTTCTTTTTTTTTCTGTTTTCATTTTTCAAAGAATACAATTGGGTGGCCATCCCACGTTTCAAAAAGGGAAAAAAGTATTGTACTTCTTTCTGTTTATTTAAAGGAAATTATTTTTGACATTTGTATAATCTAATTCTTAAATTATGTTTACAGTTATAATGATTTTACTGTTTTGTGATTATATATTTATTTCACCTTATACAAAAGTTTTAAATAATTCCATCATTTTAGAACTCTTGTAAATTTTTTCCAGGACCTAATATAAATCGAATGACTATAAGAGTCTCATGTAGTAAATTGTCATATTAGTTCGTCATGAATATGTACATTAAGTTAACTTACAAATAAATTATGTCCTTTTGTTATCAAGCAACTATGAATTAATAGCTCCGTTTGGATAGTTAAAGAATAAATAAGGAATAAGGACCCGTTTGTTTCATACATAAGAGGTTGCGTAACTATTTAGGCAGCCTTTAAGCAGCCAAACACCTGATGCATAAGATGCATTAACTTATTATTACACCTCCTTAGACTGCATAAGTTACGCACCCATCCCATCTAACTTTTTTTTTTCCAACAATACCATTCTAAATTAATTCCTCTCACCTGCTCTCAACTATCTCCTTTCCTCTCATTTATGCACGAGATGTCTTAGATATTTGATATGATTTCACGCATGTGCTATTCACCGGTCGAACTTACAGGTTGAGCTTTTGTTCAATTCATGCCTGTGTACCATTCAACTAATATTTGATAGATTCCATTCCAAAGAAGGGCCTTTCAAACTGAGCTTGATTCAATTCAACGTTAAATATTTGATAAATGCGTATGCTTGATTCCATTCTCCAGTGGGCCAATGCAATACATACAACCAATACAAACAACGTTTCACAAAAATACATTCAATGCATTCAAGGACATTGTAGTCTTTTCACATGAAGTTATGCATGCATTAACTTAGCATTCTTATGTAACAACCAAACATGCATTACATAACACTACAAAAATATTTAGGCATCCTTAACTTATGTAACCCCTTACTACACAACCAAACGCCTCCTAAGGAATTAGGGAAGAAAATATTGGGAAGTGTGTAACTTTTGGGAAGAGTAAGAAGATGTTATTCCGGGAATAAGAAATGTTGTTTGGATGGTGTGTTAGGAATAAGCAAATTAATATGAATTTAAATAAATTATTAAAAATTATTATTTTAATATTAAATAAAATACTAATTAAAGAGCACATAAAATTTCATTTAGTTATTAGTATTTAGTCAATTTTGTTGAAATTATGTATATATATATATATATATAATTGTAGGAAGATGTTATTCCTAGGAAGAAAATATCCTTCTCCTTATTTCTAACTTGTTTGGATGCTTAGGAAGAAAATAATCCTAGGAAGAACCTATTCTTCCTATTCATTTCCCATCCAAACGGAGTCAATGTGTAATATTATTTTCTTTTTGAACAATCAAGATAGACACTACCCACTGATGTTTGTTGTAGGTACACATTAATTTTAACTACTTAAGTATCTTTCTTATGGCTCCGTTTGGATGGTGTGTGAATAAGAGGAATAAGGGAAGAAGTATTGAGAAGTGTGTAATTTTGTGAAGAGTTTTGGATTGTTTATAATAAATTTATTTTCTTATTCTCTTATGGCGTGTTTGGTATATGCGCGAATAGGCTTATTCATGGACAAGCACAATTCCCGTTGAACCAAACATCTTCCGAATAGCGCCAAATGCTAATTCAAAGTTTTATTCTTATTCGATCAAAAAGTCGGAATTAGCCTCTGAATTAGACTAGCGTCCCTTGGATATAATTAAAAAAGGAGACATAAAGTCTGCGGGCCTCACTATATTGTTATTTTACCCATTTCTAGGTACAAATGTTAAGACATTTCCGATATAATAACGTTATCATTACAATATTAATTAGTATAATTGAATTATTTTTATGATAATTACTATAATAATAATTACTATAATTAATTTTTATAAATAATTTTATTATATTAATTATTATTATAGTCAAATTATTATTATATTCTTTTCTTTACTTATTCTTATTCACAATACACCATCCAAACAATATCTCTTTATTCATGAATAGACAATTTTCCTAATTCTAATTCAAAATTCTTATTCATTAATTTCCTTATTCATTCTTATTCACTCCACTTCCAAACACGCTCTTATTCTCTTATTCCCACACCTCATCCAAACACAGCCTAATATCATGCAGATGCTAGGAGCCTAGAATCGTGCATTTCACACATAAACTTTCACAGGATTAAAGTTTTTGTTCTTGATTAAGTTAATGCTAAAACCTATTTTGTGGCTAGAAATAGATTATTATCTCTTACAAGCGCGCAGAGAGATTTAAATATTGCAAAACCTTCATTTTCCCTTATGAATAGGCTCTAAGGGGCTTGCTGATAGCAACCCCACCTAAATTAATCATGCATTTCAGATATTACTATTGCAAACCCAACATGTATATTATTCCCTACGTAAATTCAAATAACCTGGTTAAGAAATATTGAAATAATATCTCATATATGATAATTAACTATAAGCACAATTTATACTGGTGGTGGTGGTGAACAAGACCAAGACATCCTAGAGGTATTGTCTTCAAATTATGCATGCATCTGACACCCGTTTTGTCACACGAGGAATCCACATGAGAAGTTGAGAACAAGAATGGTTTCACACGTGTATGAATGGAGTGAAGGGGCCTAAGTAGACTCACTAGGCCGCTTTTGGTGCGATCTGCTGCGTTGCGATTCGCACAGCCCACCACCACTCCGTTCGGTTCCCTCAGTGGGCACGTGTCTTGACTGTGACTGTCACGTGACAATAGGGGGTGGGGTTTTTTTTTTGAGATCTTGACAGAATTAATAGGGGGTGGGGTTAAATGACCGAAAGCTGGATAAAAAGGTGAAACAAAAGATCAATAATAAAGCGCTAGGAAACAAAAAATTGATACGCTTTTACAGTCCGAACTTTTTTTTCTTCCATGCTTGATGGGTAAAGACATCCAAGTCAAAACTTGGCACAGAATTGAGTGTGTCACTGTGTCTTGACCATTGTTTTTTTTAATTTTTTTTACCTATTTAGTAATAATCGTTCGTCCACTTAAATAGCGGTGAAAATATACACTAAAAGATAGTGTCATATCACGTCGATGCGCGTAGAAATGTAAGAGTGTGTAGTGTGTCATGGAGTGCAGTATTTGGTTAAGTTAATTTCCACATGACATAGTAATACGTCGTGCCATGTCACGTTAGATTTCTCATGTTTAGTATTATTTAATTGTGTGTCACATACAACAAGTGTTTTTAAAACCTTACTGGCACCTCTACCGGTTACTGGCCGAAATTCAGTAATTTTTTGGTACTTTTTGAAATTTTCAGGTGTTTCCTCTCAATATCGAATACCACCGTTTCGATCATTATTCCGGTTTCTGATATTATCAATATTTTTCGATATCCAGTATAGTTTTCAAAACACTGTATACAACACTATCCTATTTGAATTTTGACTTTGTTGTTTCATTTTTTATTAATGTCATACATAACTCGTCCAACTGATCGTCATATATGTGTCATACTTGATGAGAGTTGCCATGTCCTTCAAATCATTATTTTCAATACTCTACCGACATCCTTACTAGTCACTAACCGAAAATGCTAGACTCCTATTTTTCATCAAAAAAAAGTCACTAACCGAAAATTGATATTCTAGATATTTTCTAGTATTTTTCTCTTTTTGCCAGAGCGTTCCGGCCTCGGTTTCGATTCTCTTGGTATTATAAAAAATTTTCATTACCTTGTATGGTATTAAAAACACTGCTTCAAACTATATGGAAATTGAATATTAGAGATCTCTTATTCTTCTTTTTTATTAAACTATATGGCCCATCCTCTGTTTTCGTACAATAATGATAATACTATGAAAATAACTAAACAAGAACCCATTATATTTAAAATATTAAATGATTAGTCAACCACTTAGAGACAATATTATTTTTGTTATTTACTAAGTGGAGCCAAATTGTTGCACGAATTGACTATTTGAGGTTCAAAGTTGTACTAAACATAACACCGATAATTAGTAGTGTTTGGTACGAAGAACAGAATCTCCAACATCATTTAGTAGAGCATAGTGTTTGGTATAAAAGAGTGTGTACCTAGTGTCTGTGACTAAACAAGGGAGTATCTTGCTGTCACGGCCATTCCTGTTCTTTTACTCTACCTTTTTATATATCTATCTACTTATATATCATTATCAATTGATCAATCATCTATTGGCTATTGCCCACTTTACCTTTGTCCTTTTCATCAGCTATGGCCTATGGAGGCTTTGGCTTTTATAGCTCGTTCTTCACTTTTTGATGCAATTGCTCAGTGGTTCTCAGCATTTATCGATTTGTATGACGAGTCACTCAGTCACTACATAAAGCAGAGGAGCCACAAGAATTTGCATCAAGTAATATCCCTTAATGAAAATTTTAATTTAAATAAAAAATATTACGGTTATCTCTAAGTTTTTACTTTCTAAATATTATCTAATTTTTCTTAAAAAATAAAAGTTACAATCTAGTGTGTAATTTTGCAGTATCCACAGGTGTATTTTAAGAGTGCATGGTTCGGAACAATCACATTTCAAAATAGAAAATATGCCGAGTTTACATAATATAATAATCAAGTGTGCATCTGAAAAGTTCTAAAAATATTATATTTTGGATGTTCTAGGGGCCCGTTGACAACTATCAAAATGTGTTTCCATCTTGCTTGTTGTCAAAACTTGTGTTTAATTAAAACTAAAAAGTGAGCATTCCACAATTGTCAAGAGCACGTATGTTATGCAATAGTCAAGTTGTGGTGCTAGGTATTTAATATTGTTCAAAAATATAATTATGGATACTTTATGGGTCTTACGCATATATTCATTTGAATGGAGATTTTTCTGTTGTTTGCGCAATCCGAGCATATCAAGAATTTATAATTTGCATGCTAATTAATTTATATAATTCATATATCCATTTTGACTTGCAAATTGTATTTTTGCTATTATGACCAGTGTAGAGGGTTTTTGTGCATTCCTTCGCCGATCAGATAAAAATAATGTTCCTTCCTTATTCTAACTCATCCAAACAAGACCAATAATAATTAATATGTATAAATATGTTGTTGTATGCCATAGAAGCGGTACACCGGTTGGTACCTTAAAAAGAAGCATGTAACTTGAGCCGAAATTATTTAATATAAAAATTCAGACACCAAAAAAATTAATACAAAGAATTATTTATTTTTTTTTAATAAGAAGAAAGTTCCAACGCGTTTATAAATCGCGCCACTCTCTCTCCTCTCGAACGCGTTTTATAAACGCTTTACAGGCCTTAAAACGCGTTTATAAAACGCGCTAGAAGCCTGAACTTTCGGAATAGTTAAAACGCAATTAACGCGTTTATAAAACGCGCTAGAAGGCTTGTTACTCGTTTATAAAACGCGCTAGAAGCCTGAACATTCCAACTTCTATCACTTCGATCAAACTTTAGTCATTTCGATCGAACTTTAGTCATTTCTGTCTATAAGTTTGTGAATTTATAAACGCGTTATTTGAAGTTATATAAGACTATACATTCTCGCAGAATTTAAATCGTCAACAACAGATTATCTCTTACAATTTAAAAACCTATCAATCAAATCCAAAAATGTCTACAATTACAATATATGTCAACCAATGTCCAACTTTTGGTGCTTCTTACTTCCACATCGGTTGTAGTATGCATACCACATTTGCTGAAATTCGAAATGAATTATACAGCAGGCTACAGATTTTAGAAACCCAGTACACTTTGAATATCCATGGTCGTTACAATGAAATTGTAAATGGGAGATATGAATCACTATTTCTTCCTGTAAATTCTGAAGATCAATGGCGCCTTTTTTACCACGAGACATTCGAGACGAGAGGGTTACCGATTATTGAGTTGCATGTTGATTTCATCCCCGTATATGGCACGGGACCAGATCTGAACCTAACACCCCTTGACGAGCCCGGTAGCAGTGAGTCAAACACTTCCTTAAACCTTATGTGTGGCCAGCAATCCACCCCTTACCAATACACTGGCGAACAGTCCGTTCCTACGCAAGACAATAACACATCAGGAGATGAAGTCGAGGTTGCCGATGGTGATGAAGATGAGGGTCCGGCGACTTACTCCGACCTTCCTACCGGAGAAGAATATACCGATGTGGAGGACTTCTCCGAGAGAGAAGTGCCTTTTTATTCAAACTGCGACCAGCCATACGTTTCAGGAAGGACGGACTTGCACCATCCTGTAAGTGAATTGTGTGATATTTCTATGTTTGAGTATGCTGGTATGCCGGAGCGTAGTTTAGGGCCACAAGGCGAACTTGCTGTTGGTAAACGATTCGGTTCCAAAAAACAATTAATTCTAGCTGTCTGTGATGTTTCATGCAAAACAAATCGAGAAGTTCGAACGGAAACTAGCAATAAACAAAAAATTGTAATGGTTTGCATGCAAAAACCGAATTGTAAGTGGCAATTGTATGGTAGACGTGAGAGTTATAATACAAATTGGAAGATCTCTACCAATCCAAATGAGCATATTTGTTCGAGACCCCCGGGCCAAAAAGGTCACGCAAACCTTACAGCTAGTCTCATTGCCGAACACGTTAGGGATGAATTGAAAAAAAATTTGGGAAAAAGTGTCCAGGACATAGGAAGCCTCATAAGGGCTAGATATCCACGTATTGAACCGACTTATAATAAACTATGGCGTGGGAGGGAGCGAGCGTTGGAGCAATTGTTTGGGTCCTGGGAAGGGGCCTACAATAAACTTCCACGCCTTCTGGAGGCAATGAAGGCGACAACCCCAGGAACGAAATACACAATAGTTTCTTGGCCTACAAACGATCCTAACGTTGGCGTCTTCAAGATGGCAGCCTGGGCTTTTGGTCCGTGCATAGAAGCGATGAAATATGCCAGACCTGTTATCTCAATTGATGCTAGTTTTTTATCGGGCCGATACAAAGGTAGATTGTTCTCAGTGTGTGGTTATGATCCAGAAAATCGATTAATTCCGGTTGCATTCGGATTGGGCGAAAAAGAAAATAAAGATACTTGGGGATGGTTTATGTCTTGGGTTAGATGGGAAGTTTTAGGCCGGAACACTAGATATTGTGTCATATCTGACCGTCATAAGGCAATAAAAGCGGTATTTGCATCCGTAGATTACGGTTGGAAGGCACAAGGTGCGCATGCAGTAGCGATTCATCGGTTCTGCATGCAGCATGTTGCGGAAAACTTATGGAAGGAGGCTGGCGGGTCACAAGATGCTGATTTGAAAAACTTTTTCAAATGTAGACTTGCTAACAAGAAAAACCCTAGACGTTTTAGAGAGAATTGGGGAGTTCTGAAAGAAAATAACCTGAGAGCTTATCAGTACCTAAGAAATTGTGGTAAAATTAATGAAAATGACAACAACGAGCGGCCAAAACTATATAAATGGGCTCAGAGTTTTGACAAGGGGCATCGGTGGGGTATAATGACGAGTAATGGATCGGAGAGTCTGAATAATGTGTTTAGAATAGAGAGAAGATTACCAGTGACAGCACTTATAGAAGGCACGTGGTATAAATGTGCCAACTGGATGAACAAGCGAACACAAGAAGCACTTCAAAGGTTGAGTTTAGGAGAAAGATGGCCGGAAGGAGTAAAGAATAAATTGATCAAGCATGATGGAAAATCACGTAAGTACTTAAAGAAAAAGAATTTAATTCATTCATTCATTTTAATCCATTTTGAACTAACTTCATCTTTTTGTTTCAATCTCAGAGGAGTTTATGAGCACATTCGTGTTAAGATTGGACCTTGGAGAATTTCGCGTGAAAGTTCGCGAGGAGTACCGTGATGGTGTAGGCTACGATTATTCCCATTACACAGTTCAAATTCCACCCGACATGGAGCAAACCGATGTGCAATTGCCCTTCACTCGAACCACATGTGAGTGCCAAAAACCACAATTGACAGGTATCCCTTGCGCACATGTCATTGCTGTTTGCAGGGAGACAAATTACAATGTAGATCAATTTGTGGATGGTCACTATAGCATGCAAAACCAGCACATGATTTGGTCAGCAGGTCGGTTTCATTGTTACAAAGATGAGGAAGAGTGGCCAGTTTATACAGGTCCGATAATTGTCCCCGACAAGAGTTTGGTCAATCGAGGAAGGCGCAAAATCATTCGTGCAGAGATGTGGATGGATAGGATGGAAGGAAGGAAAGGTGGAGGTTCCACAAGAAAAACAAAAAAGAAAAATCAAGGTGAAACTTCAACCAGTCAACCGCGACAAGCAGCACCCCAACCGCCCTATCCGATGGACGCATTGCAATCCGGTCGATACACCAGTAGACCACCAACAAGGGCCAACAGTCCAAGAAGGGCAGCGAGTACTGAACTTACGGTTCGGACTCGTCAAACACCCATTCAACCAGGACGAATGTCATTGCATGTTGATCCACGAAGCAACAATAATCGGGAGGACCAAGGATCTGTACAACCACAGAGAAATTCTATAAGCATTGATCCACGGGTAAGAGATGTCGCATCTGGAAATATGAGAAGTGAGTCGGCTAGATTTCCAACAGATCAAGGCAATACATCAAGGGAGAGAGGACGTAAAGGATTGTTTGAGGGGAAATTTGACAATATACTGTCTTTCGGTAGGAAGAAAAAATGAAATAATTGAAGATTAAGTGTTGTCGTAATTTTATATATTGTAATGGAATGTATTGTAAGAGAATTTTACAATTAACTCGTATAATATAATGTTGAAAGGTTTAGTGTTAGCATTGACAGACATGCATTCTTGTTATCTACAAAAAGCCCTAATCCTAAAAGGCTTTGTACTCTATAGTGTTAGCATTGACAGGCACTTGAACTTTTTAGTGTTGAGAAGCAGTTAATTAACTCGTAGCGCTAAAAGGCTTTACCCTATTATAAAACGCGTTCAGAGGCTTTGTACCCTTTTATAAAACGCGCTAAAAGGCTTTACCCTATTATAAAACGCGTTCAGAGGCTTTGTATCCTTTTATAAAACGCGCTAAAAGGCTTTACCCTTTTATAAAACGCGCTAAAATGGTTTACCCTTTTATAAAACGCGCTAAAAGGCTTTACCCTTTTATAAAACGCGTTAAAAGACTTTGTACCCTTTTATAAAACGCGTTAAAAGGCTTTGTACCATTTTATAAAACGCGTTAAAAGGCTTTACCTTTTTATAAAACGCCCAATTCTCGCATCTCTCATTCTCACCTCTGAATATCATTCTCATCTCTCATTCTCACCTCTCTCATTCTCACCTCTCAATGTTAATAAGTGCGAAATTGTAATAAGAGATTTTCCGGTGGAATCTGTTATTATGTACGAAGGTCGGCCCAGATGGACAGCTCGCTAACTTCATCATCATCTGAGGTAGACCAACACTCTGCTGCCTACGATCATGGGTAATGGGCGGTAGAGTTCTGCCGACCCAATTAGGGAGGAACTCGACGACTGTCGAAGGCTCTCGCAGAATTGGGCAACTGTCCATGAGTCTCCGCAAATCGTTGTTTTCATATTAATGAGAATTATTGTAATGAAAATTGTTATTAATTTAAATCGTTGTTTTCATATTAATGAGAGTTTTTGTAATGAAATTTTTTCTTAATTTTTATATTAATTAGTTATAAATATTAAAACATAGATAAAACATAAAATCATACAATAACATAAATTCATACAATAACATAAATTTCATAGAAAATAAAATACATAAATTTCATTATTCTAGCACAATTAAACTTTAATTTTTCTCCACTTCCTTAACGTCTTTATTCTTCTCATCCTCCTTATTCTCACTAGAACTCTCATCTATTTTAACCCCCATACTAAAATCAGGGCTCCTGCCACATCCTGGAGGGAAACGACGTACAGCAGAGACGGCCCTTCTCTTCGGAGGGCCGTATAATGGGATCCTTTTTGCTCCCACATTAGGTTTTCCCTCTCCCACCTTGGATGTTTCCTCCCCCATCTTATTATTGTTTTGATCCTTCTCCATTTGTCAAATTTCTGATTTTACGCGTCTTTTGTTTGTGATTTTTTGATACGAAATAGGAGAACGAATTGAGATATATATAGGCAATTATTTAACCGTTTATAAAACGCGCTAGAATAGGGGTCTGCTCAAAAAACGCGCTATAAAACGCTGCTCAAACACAGTATCACGCTGCTCAAAAAGTGGACACCACCTTTGTACGCGTTTATAAAACGCGTTGGAGGCCTCCGAACGCGTTTTATAAACGCGTACGAAGGTGGTGTCCAGGTAAAACAGTAAAACAGACTGACAACCTGCGAAAGTATTGAATTCCATTAACTTAGCCCTTCGTACGCGTTTATAAAACGCGCTCAAACCTTATTACGCGTTTTATAAACGCGTACGAAGGGTTGAGTCTATAAATAGTCCTGCTTCTCCGCAAATTCACGTCGAAAATTCAGAAATAAAAAACCAAAACTTTAGAGAACTTACGCAGAGAAAAGAAACCGAGAAAACATAATGTCAACTAAACCACGTCATGTTTGTACCGGTGTGCTTCTACAAGGAGATGGAGGAATAAGTAAACGAGATATTCTTCGGCACATCTACTTGCACTATCCTTCCGATAAATTTTACGTGAAGGTTTTTCAACGCGACGTTTTTGAAGTCAGAGGGCCGAAATATTGGACGGATGTAGTTAAGAGGGATGGAGGATATCATGTCCGACGTGGAGATGGAATCGTTTGGTTGCGTTTGCAACAGGCATGTCCTCCTGGATTTGAAAATCACCCTTTAAATGGAAATGACATATATCATTTGGACTGATTATTAGGTTTTCTATAATTAGATGTTTTTATTATTGTGTGTTCTATAATTAGGTTTTCTATAATTAGATGTTTTTATTATTGTGTGTTCTATAATTAGGTTTTCTATAATTAGATGTTTTTATTATTGTGTGTTCTATTATTATCTGTTTTCTTTTATGTTTTAGTATATGTATTAATTCGTGTTTTAGTATATGTATCAATTCGTGTAGTATATGTGTTGTAAGTTTTATTATCTAATTTATTTTAGTTTTTATTTTATCCATTTTCATTTTTATTGTGAAATTCGAAATATTAATATTAAAAAGACTTAATATTTATTTAAATTATATTAGACATTACAACTCAATGAACATTATAATAAAAAACACAATACAAATTACAAATTACAATTTATTAAAATTTTGAACCACACAATACACAACAAAAAAATTATAAAATACATGATATTAAAATTTTGAACCACATAAAAAAAAATTATAGAAGATCCATTGCTAAGGGTGGGAAGAGAAAACATCACCGCAACTAATAGAGAAAAGTAGGGCGACTGATTGTCATATTGACCCTCTCTTTTTCTGAGACTTGGATGAGGATGACTGCATGTATGCAGATTCTCATCCAAGGATGCCGGCTGCGGTGTTATGGCTCGTAGACCCAGCCCAACAAACCGTCCTCTACACGTAATAACAGATTCCACAGGAAAGTTTTTATTTTAAAGTTGGTGGAATATTAATAGCCATAAGGATTGTGTGCGACTCTGTATCAGTGAATAAGTGTGCCGCATACAACCCTTATGGCTATTAGTTTCGCACCAACTAATATTATTTTGCATTCCACCATCTAACTCTTCTTTTCCTCTCATTTTTTTCTTTTTTTCAGATTTTTTTCCTTTTTTTTTATTTTGGACGACAGAAGGTTGGGTATTTATATGGAAATTAGATCTCTCGAACGCGTTTTATAAAGGGGTAAGAAGGTTTCTTACGCGTTTTATAAACGCGTAAAATCAGAAAATAACGCGCAAAGTCAGAAACTTTCGCCGCAATCACTGCAGCTTCTAGCGCGTTTTATAAACGCGTTTTAAGACCTGTAACGCGTTTATAAAACGCGTTCGAGAGGAGAGAGAGGGGCGCGGTTTATAAATGCGTTGGAACTTTCTTCTTATTAAAAAAAAATAAATAATTCTTTGTATTAAATTTTTTGGTGTCTGAATTTTTATATTAAATAATTTCGGTAACTTGAGACATGACTATTGTCAAAGTTATTGTTTGTACTTCGTCCCTCTTTTATTTTTTATTTGTGTAATTTTCATTTAAGGGAAATATTATCATCATACAATAGCATATATATAATTTATTGGAGAATTCAGAATTCCATCTACACGTGGATCGATCATTTCACAATTCAGACCGATGCATGGCTCTAAGCTAACTGACCCCTTTATCCGTAAAATTCGGTATTAGTATATAATTAGTAATAACGGCACAAAAATTGGTGTTATAAATGGAATTATATATTGATTGTCCATTTTCATTATTCCTATTAATTGTATGAGATCTATAGCATTAATTAGAAGATTTGTTTTTCGCTTATAAATAGAGGATGCAAGTTGTATACTGTAATTCAACAATTGAGAATAAGAATTACATAGCACCAATTTACTCTTTTTTTTATCTTTATCTCCTCCACCTTTCACTTTATTTTACAACACGTTATCAGCACGAATCGCTCGGGAGGAAAAGGTAAAAGGGTTTTGTTTTGATTGAAATTGATATAGATTTCCACTTGTCCATTTGTTCCCCTTCGTATCCAATTTTTTTTTTCTCTGAAATTGATGTACGTAGTTGAAAACTTTTATAATCTGTTTAGATCTATTTCATTACGTTGCTAACAAGAAATGAGATATATATTTCTTTTCTACTTATCCTTTTTCTTTTCGTATCCATTTTTTTCCTCTGGAATCACAAACTTAAATAATACGTTATCAACAATACTTTTAGATCTGTAAAACAACGCAATATTGTTTTTATTGAGACATTTAGATCTGTTTTTTTTAATGAAAGAAAAAAAAACCTGGAGTTTTAACTAGAAGTTATTATAATCTAATAGATGAGAATAATCCGAAGTTATTTTTCTAATTGTGTAGTCAAAAAAAAAATTTAACCAGAAGTTATTGAATATTATAACCAGAAGTTATAATCATATGAATTACATTTTATTTTATTCATTATGTTACAGTTCTTTTTTTATTTATTATTTATTTTTATTTTATTATCATAACTTGAAGTTATGACATCAACAACCTGAAGTTTATATTTCGATTAGAATTATTTAGAACTTGAAGTTCTTGAATTTTGAGTTTATTTGCTTAGAACATGAAGTTCTATTATAAATTAAATATAACCAGAAGTTATGGAACGCCACTAAATATTATTATACAACCTGCAGTTATTATTCAAAGTTGAAATTTTGTTTCAAAGAACCTGAATTTTTATTCTTAATAACCAGAAGTAATTATTGGACATTGGATGAGAAAATAACTTGAAGTTATTTCATTTAAATTTTTTATTCTGGTGCAGTTAAACAATTCAATAACTAGAAGTTATTAAATAAATTTTTACTACCCTGAAGTTATAATTAAGTTATTGTATGTTATTTTATTTACTTTATTCATTCATTTTTTTATTTATTTATTATTTATTATTTATTTATCTCGATTTATTTATTGTAACCTGAAGTTACGATAACCTGAAGTTATGATGAAAGCATGTTAGTACTCTCGAAGATTTTTCCAAAGAAAAATGTGACCATCAAAATAAAAAGCTCGTTATAATTTTGTTAGTACAATTCTCCATATTTTATATTTCAAATTTGCTCCAGTAGTAGCAAAAGATACTTCAAGTTAGTATCATGTATCCTAATGCGAAAGAACGAGTTTCTAATAAATTAATCAATCATGTGAAAATCTATTCCCTAAAGCGAATTTGAGTCTATATGAATAGATGACATTGGCATGGTCGCATTAATTTTTGTAATGAAAAAGAAAAATCATCTTGAAGATGTTTGTGATGTATGAGAATAAATTAGAGATGTTTTATTTAATTAGTTTAATTCACTTTTGTTTTTTCATGTACAACATTTTTTTGTATGCGGAATAAAAGTTATTAGCTGTTTATTTTTTCTTTGACATTGTTTGTTTAGATTCCTCTCTGGTCTACTTACCTAATTATTTGGAATGTACAGCCCGACAAAAGTTTACTTAAATAGTAAGAATTTGACAATAGAAACTTCAATTTGTCAATATAACCAAAAAGAGTAATTTTTGGTAAGTCTGTACGGTAATGAAATTTAATGAATAAAGTTCCTTTTTATTTTCATGAACGTGAATACCAATATGTCAGTATGTTTTCATTTAATTTATTTCATTTATTTTATTTTATTTTAAGGAAATGACTGACAGATTCATGTCTAGTAGACAGTGGAACTACAAATACAATATTGAAAAGTAAGAAATATTTTTTGCAATTGCATCTCGGTGAGACTAATATCCAAACTATTTCTGGCTCAAGTAATATTATTGAAGGCTCTGGAAGAGCTTGTATTTTGTTACCTAAAGGAACAAAATTAATAATAGATGATGCATTATATTCAAGTAGATCCAGAAGAAATCTACTAAGTTTTAAAGATATTCGAAAAAATGGTTATCATATTGAAACTATGAATGAGAAAAATTACGAATATCTTCATATCATATCTATTAAAAATGGCTAGAAAAATATTATGGAGAAATTACAAGCATTATCAAATGGACTATATGGTACATATATAAGTACAATAGAATCAAATATGGTGACTAACCAGAAGTTAGTTGATCCAAAATTATTTACATTATGGCATGATAGATTGGGTCATCCAGGAAATATAATGATGAGGAGAATAATTGAAAGTGCAAACGGACATCCCCTAAAGGACCTGAAGATCCTATTATCAAAAGAATTGACATGCCAAGAATGCTCTCTTGGAAAGCTAATTACTAGACCATCTCCAAATAAAGTTGGACCTGAAGCTCCATTATTTTTAGAACGAATTCAAGGAGATATATGTGGACCTATTACACCGCCATGTGGACCATTTAGATATTTTATGGTTTTAATTGATGCATCAACACGTTGGTCACATGTGTGTTTGTTAGCAACAAGAAATGTTGCATTTGCTAGATTATTAGCACAAATTATCCAATTGAGAGCTAATTTTTCGGATTATCAAATTAAAAGAATCCGACTTGATAATGCAGGAGAATTTACATCCCAAGCTTTTAATGATTATTGCATGTCTATTGGGATTACTGTAGAGCATTCAGTGGCACATGTTCATACACAAAACGGTCTAGCAGAATCATTGATTAAAAGGTTACAATTAATAGCTAGACCATTAATTATGAAATCTAGTTTACCATCTTCTGCATGGGGACATGCCATATTACATGCTGCAGCACTAATTAGATTAAGACCAACTGCTGATCATAAATATTCCCCGTTACAATTGGTCTCCGGAAGAGAACCAAATTTGTCTCATTTAAAGGTATTTGGTTGTGCAATATATGTTCCAATTTTTCCTCCACAACGCACAAAAATGGGACCTCAAAGAAGGTTGGGAATTTATATTGGTTTTAACACTCCTTCCATTGTCAAATATTTAGAACCATTAACAGGAGATGTTTTTACAGCAAGATTCGCTGATTGTCATTTTGCTGAATCAATATTCCCAAATTTAGGGGAAGGAAAACAAAAACTGGATAGACAAGTGACATGGAATTCATCGTTGTCTTATCTTGATCCTAGAAGTGGTCAATGTGAACTTGAAGTTCAAAAGATTATAAACTTGCAAAGAATTGCAAATGAATTGCCTGATGCATTCACATATATAAATAGAGTCACTAAATCACATATTCCAGCTATTAATGCACCTGCTCGAATAGATATTACAAATTTATCAAATGAATCTTATGAACGTAGAAAACGTGGAAGACCAATTGGTTCTAAGGATGTAAATCCACGAAAAAGAAAAGAGCAGAATAAAGCAGTTGGTACAACCTCAGAAGAGGTTTACAAAGTTCCTAAAGAAACTAAATCTCCAGAAGAGATTAATAAAGTTCTAGAAGAAACTAAAATCTTTGAAGAGATTAAGAAAGTTCCAGAAGAAACCGAAGTACCAAATGATTATGAGATTTCTATAAATTATGTGAAAAATAATACAACATTGAATAGGAATAAAACTCAAGTTGATGAAATTTTTGCATTCGCTGTAGCTAGTGATGTTATAAGCGAAGAAGAGAATGTGCCAAAAACCATAGAAGAATGTAGAAAAAGAAATGATTGGACTAAATGGAAAGATGCTATACAAGCTGAATTAAATTCGCTTGATAAACGACAAGTATTTGGACCGGTAGTCCAGACGCCCAAACATGTTAACCCTGTAGGTTACAAATGGGTATTTGTCATTAAAAGAAATGAGAAAAATGAGATCGTGAGATATAAAGCAAGGCTAGTGGCACAAGGGTTTACACAAATATATGGAATTGATTATGAAGAAGCGTATTCACCTGTAGTGGATGCGACAACTCTCAAATTTTTAATAGGTCTCGCAGTCACAGAAAATCTTAAAATGCAACTTATGGATGTTGTCACAGCTTATCTATATGGTTCACTTGATAGTGACATATATATGAAAATTCCCGAAGGATTAAAAATGCCTGAAGCATATAAATCAAAACCTAGAGAAATGTACTCCATAAAGTTGAAAAAATCTTTATACGGACTAAAACAATCAGGTCGAATGTGGTATAATCGACTTAGTGAATATCTTTTAAAAGAAGGATATAAGAATAATGCAATTAGTCCGTGTGTTTTTATTAAAAAAAAATCAAATTTTGGTTTTGCAATCGTTGCAGTGTATGTTGATGATTTAAACATTATAGGATCTCCTGAAGAGATTGAAAATACTGCAAAATTGTTGAAAAAGGAGTTTGAAATGAAAGACCTTGGTGTAACTAAATTTTGTCTCGGTCTGCAGATCGAGCATTTAAAGAATGGAATATTTATCCATCAATCAAATTATATTGAAAAATTACTAAAGAAGTTTAATATGGATAAAGCTCATCCTTTGAAAATACCAATGGTCGTACGATCGTTAAATATAGAAAATGATCCTTTTCGCCCCCAAGAAAATGATGAAGAAGTACTTGGTCCTGAAGTGCCATACTTAAGTGCAATCGGAGCATTATTATATCTTGCAAATAATACCAGGCCTGATATTTCATTTGCTGTAAATTTACTATCAAGATATAGTTCCAAACCAACCCGAAGACATTGGAATGGAATTAAAGATATTTTTCGCTATCTTTGCGGAACTCGAGATATGGGGCTATACTATGAAAAGGATATAAAATCTAATCTAGTTGGATATGCAGATTCAGGATATTTATCAGACCCGCATAAAGCACGATCTCAATCAGGATACATATTTACTTATAGTGGAGCTGCGATTTCATGGCGATCGACAAAACAAACTCTAACGGCTACATCATCAAATCATGCTGAACTAATTGCTCTCTATGAAGCGAGTCGAGAATGTGTTCCGTTGAGATCAATAATTTAAGATATTCAAGAAGAATGTGGGCTTCAAAACATTAAGGAAAATCCTACTCCAATATATGAAGATAATGCAGCTTGCATAGCACAAATTAGAGAAGGATATATCAAAGGAGACCGAACTAAGCACATTGCGCCGAAGTTCTTCTCGGCACATGATCTACAAAAGGATAGTATAATAGATGTTTAAAAAATTCAATCATGCAACAACTTGGCCGATCTATTCACGAAGTCTTTGCCAACAAGAATTTTTGAACAACTCAGAAAGAAGATAGGTCTACACCGACTGAAGGATGTTCAATAATATCAAAATGAGGGGAAGCATTATACACGCTGTACTCTTTTTCCCTTATCCAAGTTTTTATCCCAATGGGTTTTGCTTGGTAAGGTTTTTAATGAGGCAGTATAAATGATCCAGAAGTATCATATTAATATTGATCCAGAAGTATCATATTACTAGTGTATAATGAAAGATGAACAAAGGGGAAGTGTTATAAATAGAATTATATATTGATTGTCCATTTTCATTATTCCTATTAATTGTATGAGATCTATAGCATTAATTAGAAGATTTGTTTTTCGCTTATAAATAGAGGATGCAAGTTGTATACTGTAATTCAACAATTGAGAATAAGAATTACATAGCACCAATTTACTCTCTCTTTTATTTTATCTCCTCCACCTTTCACTTTATTTTACAACAGGTTGTACCCTGCATTTATCTCGCTAGCTTCAACTTTGTTTGTTGCTCGCATTTATTATTTTAGATGTGAAACATATTTTAAACAAGGCAATGAAAAGAGGAGGTTTGTGATGAACTCTTATCTCATTTGATTGGAGTACTGACATGATTGAAAAAGAAGCCTAGCTAACCCTTTCGGTTTGCTTTTATGTTCTCAGAAGAATGGGAGAGAAACAAGAAAGAGACAAGAGGGGAAGCCAAATTTAATACTATCCTCAATGTCCATTAATTAATGGTTTGATGGCATTTGCTTTTCTCAACAACAAATGCGCCACAATTCATGAAAATGTGGTATTTCAATACCGTACAATAGTTTGCTACCGGTAATTAATTTGTGGTACCGAGAGAGAGTGTTCCAATCTTGTATTCATACATTTTGGGCCAAATATTGACGTGTCAAGGAGCGTACAAAATCTTCCGTTATGAACAAATGTATTATGTATGCTAAACAAGCGTCTAACGTCCTACGTTCAGTGACGGAGCCAGAAAAATTAACAATGGAGTTTACTAAATTAATAGTATTCAAATTATCACATTAAGTTTAGATAAAATTAGACTAAAAAAGAAACTATGTCAAATGATTAAACTACAAAATATGTATGAGGGAAGTTCAACAATGAAAAATTAACTAAATTTTTATGGGTTCATATATGGTCCAGATAATAAAATTATATTTTATACTTATAAATACTCGTCACTAGTGATATTATTTAAAAAAATGGCTGACATTGACACTCTTTTTTTCTATATAAATCCGTCCCTGCATACGTATATCGTGTCATATAGTATCACATGTATAAGGCCATATTTTATATGTGTGGTGCTATATTTATACCTTCACTTTGCGGTTCTATTTCTCAGCCTTAAACATAACAGCACGTCTTACGGAAACACAAGTTTATAATGCGGTATGTCATAACCGATTGTGCATCTTTCCGCATGGGTGTGCTGTGTGCCGGTGTCAAATGCATCACACTCGTCATAGAAACAGGTCCCCATAGAATGGAAAAACAAACAATAAAGTTCTTGAAGCTGTTAAGCGACGAAGCTGGGATTTCATATCAGCAGGATCCATAAATTTTTTTTGCTAAAAAAATATATGTACGATAATGACATAATGTCTAATCAAACTTTTTAAAAATTCTATTTTATCCATTGTATCTAGATTTTCGTTTATATCGCACAATCGTTTTATCAGTTTTATCATTGTACAACCGTTTTATTATCGTTTTATCACCAATAAACGCTAAATCACCACCCAACCGCTAAACCACACAAAACACATTTTAAAATCTTGCATCTAATATAGACATAGTATAATAATAATTTTTAAATAAACAACTCTAAAATAATATCACATAAATAAACATGAGAAATCAAACATCCATCATTATAATAACTGAAAATCTAGAATAATTGTCGAACATACAAAATAATAATTCAAAAGTCAAGAAATCTTTTATCCAAGAATCTCCTATTCTATTATAAGTTTTAACTTAATAAAATTTATATTGGAGAGGGAGGAAGAAGGCGATTTATTAGGACGAATACGACATGGGTCATGTGTGATATTTTAGGAATTATTACGCAATTTAAATCAAACACGATATGTCCAGTTGGATTCTTCAAATTTTTAGATGGATCCCTGACTTCTTATATATATTTTTTATTTACAAACATACCATGTGTTAAGTAATTTTTTTTTTAGTGGGTCTCTGGACCCACCAAAATTAACGTGCCTTCGCCACTGTCAATAATTAATGAATTATTTACATGTACGTGCGAATGATATATTTACCATGTGCGATAGAACCAATAGATTTTCCCAAAATTTTTAAAGATTTATCTTTCCAGGAGGAACCTTTTATATGCACAAACAAGTTGTCGATCTATGTGTGCCTATCGAGTATCGATTGAAATGACTAGTGCGCGTACGACCGTAAAATTTCCTGTGTCTGATCCCAACCACAATCGCATGTCTTTCACCTTTTATTGCCCCATTTTCAATGTATATATTCGGTTTTCGGTGGCATTAATTTGATTTTTCTATTTCTTTTTCTTTATTTATACACCGATTTTTATTTTCGAGATATCTGGCAATATTACTGTAAAAGTAGGATGTAATATATAAGTACAGTTTGGTCCATTTTTTTTAAGAATTTTTCTGGCATATTTTATTAACTTTTTTTATTTCCTACATTATGTTCAAATTTTTATTTCGAAGCATGCGATATTGTCCCACGCATTAAAGTTTTTATAATTTTAAAAAGACCAAGAAAAAATAATTTAAAACAGGTGAATAGCTGAGAAATAGGGCCTACAGTGCAGCTATACGTACGTCCAACGTACCCAACATGCCACAGTAGAAATCAGAACCGTTGAAATGGTACTAGTTTATGTCATGTCATTCAGTGCTGAATAGTGCGTATATCTGCCATTTGAAGGCAGTCATATCTTTGGGTCTATTTAATGTCAAGTGCACTTGGAAAACTAAACTGTCTTGGATAGGATCGAGGACAAAATGTGGGGAGGAGGAGCACTCCACGGTAACTCCTTTTCGTGCAACTCGGATTTTGGCAAGGCAAGGGATATTTCTTTTTCTTCGGCCCATCCTGAATTTTAACTGTAATAAATTAATGATGTTGGCAAAAATAAATAAAAAAAGAATCAGATTAGCTTACAATTAATAGTATTTTTCCTTAAAAAAGAGTATATATTTCCTAAATTTCGCAATATTTTTTAATATTTATAATCAGTAATTTTGGTAGGTAAATTTGAAAATATGATCATGGTGTTTTGAGCTAAAAACTAAAAGGCTATAAAAAAAAGCGTTACTTGAGGAAAAATAAAATTATTATATTTTATTCTTTCCATCTCTATGTACCAACCAAACAAAATTTCTAATTCCGGAAATTGCACGATTCTCCATCCAATTCAATATTTTTCATTGTAATGTATATTTCAAAATTCACATTTTATTCTAACGACTATTTGTTGGATCATTAATCTTGTATTGGACAAGTGACTAAAAGATTTATGTATTTCTATATTTCATGCTCAACAAAAAATGATCAAATGAAATGCCGTCTCACATGCATTGTCATTGCAAAGGACACACCCTAGAGAGCAAACAATTTTCTGTTTCAGCAACTGATCTTGCGTTAAGAGACGGCCTCGTGCCAACAGGAGAAGGAAAATATTTCCCTCTTGGCGGTTTTGGATTACAAGACTTGAAGTTGCAAAATATTTCCCTCTTGCTTAGATGGTGGTGGCGCCTGTACCAGCATGAAAACTCTCTCTGGTACAAGTTTGCTCTCAACTTTTTTGGAAAAACAGATGCTGCTGTATCGCCATTGGCTTGGAACAAAACCGGATCCTTCTTTTGGAGGGACTTATTATCTATTAGACTATTCTTCCAATCATCAACCTTCTCTGTCATTCAATCGGGCATGAACTCCATGTTTTGGTACAGTAATTGGGGTGCTTCTTTCTGTTCTTCTTTGATTCTTTGGATAAGCCGCCTCTCCGTCGTAATATCTCCTTAAACACTGCCAGAATTGAAAATTTCAGATTCTTGATTGCGCCCCTAACCTTTCAGCAGCACATGTCCCTGCAGGCAGCACGACAGCTCTCCTTCAATCCACAGAAGGATAGATTACTCTGGAAGTGGACTACTCATGGCAACTACACGGCTGCCTCAACTTACAAACAACTCACCTCTGTTGGCAAAACCGAGGCTCCTTTTTCTTTTTTATGGAAGATCAAGGTGCCACCTTCCTTAAAGTTGTTCCTTCTCCTGTTGGCACGAGGCCGTCTCTTAACGCAAGATCAGTTGTTGAAACGGAAAATTGTTTGCTCTCTAGAGTGTGTCCTTTGCAATGACAATGCATGTGAGACGGCATTTCATTTGTTTTTCAACTGTCCTTACTCTGTCTGTATTTGGCAATCCCTTGGAGTCCAAGCTTCTGGATTACAGCAAGAAGCAACCTTGCAGGAGAACTTCCTTGCAGTTTTTGCCCCTGTTTTAAGTCAGCGAAGGAAGATGACGCTTATTTCAACCGCTCTCTGGGCTCTCTGGCTTGAGAGGAATAACAGAACCTTTCGTCAGAAGACCAGACCATTGGGGGCGGTTTAGCAGTGGATAATCAGTGAATCGATCATTTTCATGAAGTGCTGCTAATTAGCTTGCTTGCTTGTTTGCTTCCTTTGTTTCTTTCGTGTTCTTTTGATCTTTGATGTTCTTTGCTTTTCTTTCTTCTTGTAACTAGGTAGCCGCTACCTAGCTTGTCAAAAAAAAAAAAAAAATGATCAAATGGATTTCAGTTATTTTGAGTATTAATGTGTCATAAAGAGTGTACAGTGGAAGGACCTATTATTGAAGTCTCTGACTTCCATCATCTACAATGATCATCAAGGTCACTGCAAATAATAATGGAAGTTCAATTTAAATTTTCAATAAATAATTCAATCGGTAGTTATGAATCATAAAATTAAAATATGAAGATGAATAAACTCTGTTTTCTACTATATATTCATATTTGTTTAACAGTAAAAATTTTTCTGAGTCAAAAAATTAAATTAAAATTGTTACATAGCCCATCCGATAATTAATTACTCCCTATTTATAATGCCCACCTTCTATCGTAAAATTCGAAATTTACTTTGGATCATCCGATATGAAATATATGGTCCATATTCATTTGGCATCATGCATCCACATTTATACCCCAAAAAATTTCAAAAGAAAATTTCTTAAAAATCAACCGTGCTGAGCTGTAGAGGCTATATGACTATATCTATACGCCGCTGTTCGCTGCAGAGGATTGAAGCTCCCTTTACTGTCTAACTTATAAGTTATAAAAAGCTGTTTTCAAATTGCCCAGACAGCGTTTGGGTTTGGTAAATTCTGGATCTACTGTACAACTACAAATTGCTGCTTCTGTGTACGCTTTGTTTCTGTAGCGCTCTCTACGGTCCAAGCATTGGACTGTTCTTACTAAGTCCCAATTTTAAATGAACTCCTGGAAATTCGGAGTATGTCAAGTAGGGTTGATTAGATTTTTGTGTGTTTGTGATTTAATTTATAGAATTATAGTATCCGAGTTGAGAAGTGCTAATTTGTTATTTTTTAAAAAAAAAATTAGGATTCTATTTTTTATTTTATAATTGAACTGTACGGGATTCCATCCGAACCTGCAGTGTGCAGTGCTGAGTTGTCTGAATAAAAGTAAACATTATTATGCAGTACAGTAAATATTTGGCAGAAGAGGTTAAGCAATTATTTAATTTTTCAAAAAAAATATTTATTTAATCTTTCTTAAACAATTATTTAATTAATTAATTTTATTGATAATGGATTGAATCAAATACACGTTTGACCGAACTTCCGATTAAATTCCACCATATCTTAATTTTGAACGTTGAAATGAATTATCCAAACTGTTCGAAATTTCCTTCGAGAAGAAAATTTACATTTTTTTTACTTTTTTTTTCGAATTTCAGAAAAAATATTGTTATTAGATGATCCATAACTAGTTAGACTGAGGATTTCTAAAATTCAATAAAATATATAAAAAAAATCCAGAAAAATATCAATATGGTTGAAAGGAGATTTCAATATAAAGATTACATGAACTAATTAGAACAGTAATTTAAAATAATAAAAATAAAATTGAGATCTGACGTAATTTAACTAGAAATTTGGTTAAAAATATTTGATGAAAACCATTCTGAGTTTTATTCTTATATATATCTTAATATACTCCCAAGATATATACCATGTCGTTCTCATTGATAGTGTAATGGCAGCAGTCTAACGCGATCTTCGGGGCTAATGGTTGTAAGGAATTGAAGAACATATGCTAACTTTTGTTCAGATGGACAAAGAGTTATCTTAATTGGAAGAATCTATGTACATTGCCCTTCGCCTACCTTACTATTTTAAAAATTTGGATTATTTGTCTCCTGTGGGCCTCTGGAAAGTTAAAATGGGAAAAATGTTCGAAAAAACGAAGATAAAATTTAGGAAGACAGAAATTACTACTTGATATGGAAAAAAATCACAATTTCTTTAAATCGTAAACATATTAATATATTTTTTTGCAATAAATATACAATAATTTGGTAAAACAATTTCTGGTGCTTATGGGTAAAATTTGACATCAATCTGCGATATTATATTCGTATTGTGTTATCATATGAATAATATCGTGACATGAGTTGTAAATGCATTTTATTTTAAATATGTAGTATATATATATATATATTTTTTTAAAGCCAGGAAACTGCCTAGCTAGTAAAAATGTATGTACAATGTTAATGCCTTATTTTATTTTATCCAAATAGTCTAATTCGTACAAAACAAAACCGAGAAAATTGTTATAATTAACCATGGGTCGTTTTGAAATTACGGTGGCCCTACCACCATAATTTCTTTTTCAAGGTAGATCATTAATCCATGTTGGTGATCACATTGTTTTGATGAGCTTTTTTTGTCCTTTAACTCTCATGCATGCAACAAATGGCGCTACAACCGACCGAGCTTAAAGCCAACAACGTGCAGCCGAGAATCCAACAAATCATGACACCAGATAAAATTTCGTTTAAAGGGTGTTTAGTCCCGAGTCAGATTTTGAGATTAGTCCAAAAGTAATGAAGGAAAGAGCGAAGAAGAATCTCACTGGAATAACAAATTGGAATTAATTAACAAATGAGATCTTCATAAAGATTAATAAAGCTGTGCTAACTACTAAGTTGACCCATGTTGACCATATGCATCATGTGTTTTTCCTTTTTTTTTTTTAAAAAAAAGAATATATTTGCGGCCAGTTTGTCTTAGAAGATTGTCAGCCATGAGAAGTTAATTTATTGAGTGGAACTTATTTATGTATTGAATTAATACATATATTATATTTTAATGTAAATTATAATTGACAAGAAAAAATTAAAAAGGTTGAGGGAGCTGAAAACCTTGTTAATTACCTTGGGCTTTCTACTTGACAATTATATATATGTTATATTGTTATCTCTACTTAGTATTCATAATAAAAAATGGATTTTTAATTGACATTTTATAATCATTAAAAAAGGTTGAGCTGCATCAGTATCTATATTTATTAAAATCTTGGTTTCTATACTTATATTGTTGCACACTGTACAATTGCCACAGAATAATTTTAAATTAATGTTAAACGGGGCGTTTGTTTGTGTAGTAAGATGTTGCATAAGTTAAGGATGCCTAAGTATTTATGTAGTGTTATGTAATAGATATTTGGTTCTGTAGTAAGGATGACTAACTTAATGCATGCATATATTCATGTCAAAAAACTAAATTGCCCTTATATTCATGCCTTTAATTAATTATTATTCTTAAATCATTATTATTAATAATTAATATTATTTGTTAATTATTATTAATAATCTTTATTATTAATTATGATTTTTTTAATAAATATTGTTGCTTATGAAATCTCATTATATATTAATTAATATTAATTATTTTTTAATTATTAATCATTAATGATAATAAGAAATCATTTTATTATTATGAAATATTATTAATTATTTAATAATAATAAAATATTATTTATTAATTATTTTTAATTAATAATAATAATTATTATTATTAAATCATTATTATTAATAATTAATATTGCTTGTAAAAGTATATTAATTATTAATTATAATAATTAATATTTATTATTATTTAAGATTTTTTAATAGTTGTCGTTACTTATTAAATATTATTATTTATTAATTATTTGTTAATTGTTAAATATTATTATTAATTATTTCTAAGGGGTATTGTTGGGAAAAAATTAAAGTAGACCATGCATAATTTATGCAACCTATTTAGGTTGCATAAGTTATGTATCCTTAAGGCATCTTATGTAAGAGGTGTTTGGTGACTAAAGGATGCATAACTTAAGTTATGCATCCTTTAAGTCACAAACAAACGGCGCCAAAGGACATAACTGTTCTATATTTGGGGCCGTTTGGATCCCCATGAGATTTTGGAGAATTTCATCTTCCTACCATAAATTTATTATAAACAATCCAAACTCTTCACAAAATTACACACTTCCCAATAAATTTATTCCTAGGAATTGCAACTTCCCCAAATTCTCCAACTTCCTAAGCGATCCAAACGGCCCCTTTAGTGTTTAGCTGGCAATATTTTACCATTATGTATTCATCGGTTTGATATAAACAAAATTGAAGCATTGCATAGTTCACCTTGGTAATGAGCTTAAGTAATTTTAAATGAAGTAATAATATCCTAATTATACTTTTACGTTATAACAATATTACAATGCAAAAAAGCAAGTGAATAATAATTAAATGCTGGTGAGACAACAAGAGGTGCAAATGGGGGATCCCAAACACAGTATCCTCAAATTAAAGAGTTCTCATGATTAGATTCGGGATCATTAGAGCACTTAGGATAATTTGCTTTGCTAGAGGCGAGCATGTGTTGAGATACCTCCTCCCATGATGCCCCCATTCCTCTAAGCCTAATAAATAATACCAAAAGACATGCACGTACACGCACAAAGGCCAAATCCGTATCTTTGATTAATCAATTTCTTAATCAAAGTAAACGACGCCTCTTTTTCTTAACCCACACGCTTTTTCTCTGGCTTCCTTCAGTAGACATGCTAGGCCGATGATGGGCCCATTTGTTACTTATATGCTTGTTTTTTGTTACATATTTGAGGTAATGCCAAGGCTACAATTGCCTCGTAATTATCAACAAAATATAAAAGTCTACATGTTCAAATATTGATTGATTGTTTTTTTTTCTATAGGTGGACATTATTATTCAATGATCGCGTATAATAAACTTGGAAACTCAAAAAATTGTAAAAAAAATGTTCCTCTCTACAAATATTGGATTGCTTTTTTTTTCACAGCTAGATAGACATATTATTGTACAATGATTGATTAAATCATTTTCAACTTAGAAACTAGTAAATTTAATTATATATAAGACACTTTTATATCTTTAACATATGCATGTACATCAGGAATCAGATTAAGTTTATAAAACTTGCAATGAAGTTTATTATTATTATTATTTAATAAGAACTCATATTTGGATTCTTTCTATTTTTTCAAAAAAAAAAATCTTCGCGCTTCAACCTAATGATTTAATTATTTTTTATCCTTGAATAAATAACTGCTTTACATAGTACTTGGTGGACCCTCACATTGATTTGGAGCTCCATCTTGTACCAAACAGAATATACAGCGTTTGGTTTCGAGAAAGATCACTTCAGAAAGGACCCACATATTATCTCATGATTGAACACCACTAGCGAACTAATTAAAAGATGATCTAATATAATCCATTTCTAACACACACCACTTTTCTTTTAGGAAGTTTCTTTTTCCGGAATTAACCACGAGACCTCATTATTACCTTAATTTGGTATTAAGGTTGTTTGTTAAGTAATTTTGTAATAAGGTTTGTTTGTTAAGGGATAATGATCTACTTTTTACTTTTCCTTTTGTTTTGGCAAGGGATACTTTTATAAGATAAGTAATTATGTGTTCATTTTCTTACAAAAATTAATTACGTGTTAATTAGGGTGTATATTTTAATTACCCAATTTCTTTACTATTCTCCTAGGAAGTTCGTTAATTTTCGGTTAGAGATAGACAAGCACCCTAGAAAACTAGCTAGATTGGAAAACAAGTGAAATATATATCAAATAATAATGTTGAAGGAATCGCATTTCATAAGCAGAAATTCATCTGGTTCCCGCTGCAAAGCACATACATGAACTCATTTTCGTTTCAAGCAGTCGTACCAATTTATTATATATAGTTTATATCTTTGGCGAATTTTCACAGAGAGATAACAATCAAACATTACAATGAATTTTACAAACTCAAACAACAAGCTATAGCAAAGTACATATAACTGACCGATCACCAACTTGATTATTTTGTTCCCGAGCCTGTGTAACCTTCTGTTTTTTTTTTTTCCTACAATTACCTGTTAATATATAGCAATCTAGCCTCCTAATAATACTTCTATTGCCCCCCCCCCCCCCCCACAACACACATACACAGGTTTGATATAATACACTTGAGTGTACAGATCGTCCCCTTTACACCCGACTCGTTCTCAAAATTCATAATTCAAATGGTCAATCCGAACCATTTAAGTTGTTCTCCACATCGAAAAACGCTTCGATACCAAATTCTACATTTTTTATTCTTTTTACTATATATAATGATTTTTGAAAAAAGAATCCTATAATTGGAGTATTTCAAACCCTCTAATTTGAAACATATTATAATATATATATATAGAGAGAGAGAGGGAGGGAGAGTTTTGCTACGGTAAGTCGCGCTGAAAACTTTTAAATCTGGTTCAAAATGACCGATCCAAATCGTCTAATACGATCTCCCTATTGAAATCTCCATGCAGACCAAATTTTATATTTTATTCGAAATTTTTTAATTTTTTTTTTGAATTTTAGAAAATCGTTAATATAATTAGTTCTGAACCGTTCAAAAATAACAATTTTAAAAAATCTGAAAAAAATACTTAAAAATAAAAAAAATAGATAAAATTCGGTCTGCATTGAGATTTCAATAGGGAGATCATATTGGACAGTTTGGATCAGTCATTTTGAACCCGATTTGGGCGTTTTTAAGCGCGACTCACCATAACAAAACTCTCTCTCTCTCTATATATATATATATATATATATATATATATATATATATGTATGTATATAGAGGATTGCTAAAATGCTATGCATAGCACGAATGGTCTTCATGTTATGGATTCGTTTTTAAATTTCATGCTTCAAACTAACAATCCAAACCGTTCATTATCTTCTTCATACTGGAATCTCATTAGAAACAAAATTTTACATTTTTTTATACTATTTTTCTTATATTTTTTAAAATCCTTAATCTAATAAATTCTGGACCTTCAATAATAGCGATTTTAAAAAATCTTAAAAAAATAGTAAATTTTTTTTTAAAAAATGTAAAATTTTATTTCTAATGAGATTTCAATATGAAGAAGATAATGAACGGTTTGGATCGATTGTTTGAAACATTATATTTGAGAACGAATTCGTAGCACGAAATCCATCCGTGCTATGCATAGTATTTTAGCATTCCTCTATATATATATATATATATATATATATATATATATATAGAGAGAGAGAGAGAGAGAGAGAGAGAGATTGGCTAAGTTATACTCCAGCATACGGATCGTCTGTATGCTGAAGTCGTTTCTCAAAATTTAAAAATCATGGTCGATCCGAACCGTTCAAATTATCCATATTGAAATCTCCTAGGACACCAAAATTTATATATTTTTTAATTGTTTAGCTATATATTATGCTATTTTCAAATTGAAGGGCCAGAAATACTCTTTACAGTGTTTTTTGAAAATAGCATAACATATAGCAAAAAATTCGAAAAAAATATAAATTTGACCATGAAGGATATTTTTATATGGAGAACAACTTGAACGGTTTGGATCGACTGTTTGAATTTTAGATTTTGAAAAATGACTCCAGCATATAGGTTTGATCTGTATGCTGGAGTATATTTTAACCAATCTTTCTCTCTCTAGTTTTACTATGGTGAGTCGCTCTCAAACACTCCTATATCTGGTTCAAAATGGCCGATCCAAACCGTCAAATATAATCTTCCTATTGAAATCTCCATACAGACCAACTTTTATATATTTTTCTGGAAATTTTAAGTATTTTTTTCGGATTTTTTAAAAATTACTATTTTGAACGGTTCAGAACTAATTAGATTAACAATTTTCTAAAATTTTTAAAAAAACTTAAAAATTTTGAAAAAATTAAAATTTGTTTTGCATGGAGATCTCAATAGAAAGATAGTATTAGATTGTTTGGATCAGTCATTTTGAACCAATTTAAGAGTTTTAAATGCGATCCACAGACCCTTAGTGAGTCACAACTCACTATTGCAAACGTCTCTCTCTCTCTCTCTCTCTCACTATATATATATATATATTGGCCAAAGTATATTCCAGCATATGGATTGTCTGTATGCTGGAGTCGTTTTTCAAAATCAAATATTCATCTAGTCGATCCGAACCATTCAAATTGTTCTCCATATTGAAATCTACTAGGAAACCAAAATTTATATTTTTTCAAAATTTTTTCCTATATATTATGCTATTTTCAAAAAACACTATAAAGGAGTATTTCTGACCATTTAATTTGAAAATAGCATAATATATAGCAACAAAATTTGAAAAAATGTAAAATTTGGTCTTTAATGATATTTTTATACTGAGAACAACTTAAACGGTTTGGATCGACTGTTTGAATTTTAGATTTTGAAAATAACTCCAGCATATGGTTTTGATCCGTATGCTAGAGTATACTTTAGCCAATCTCTCATATATATATATATGAGAAAGACTTCAAACAAAGCGCTTTGACCGGAGTCTCGGTTAAACCCCGTCAGGTCTCAATTTTGAAAATTCAAATGACCGATCCAAACTGTCAAATATGATCTCCATATTGAAATCTCCTTACAGACCAAAATTTTCATTTTTTTTGAATTTTTTAAGCATTTTTTTCGAATTTTCGAAAATCGTTAATCTAATTTGTTCTGAACCCTACAAAAATTGCTCTTTTTGAAAATCCGAAAAAATACTTAAAAATTTCAAAAAAAATGAAAATTTTGGTCGGCAAGGAGATTTCAATATGGAGATCATATTTGACAGTTCGGATCGGTCATTTGAACTTTCAAAATTGAGAACTTACAGGGTTTAACCAGGACTCCGGTCAAAGCGCTTTGATTGAATCCTTTCTATATATATATATATATATATATATATATATATATATATATATATATATATAGAGTTTAGCTACGGTGAGTCGCGACCAAAACTCTTACATCTAGATCAAAATGACCGATCCAAACCGTCAAATATGATCTCCATATTGAAATCTCCATGTAGACCAAATTTTTCATTTTTTTCGAAATTTTTAAGTATTTTTTTGAAATTTTAGAAAATCGTTAATCTAATTGGTTCTGAAAAAACATCAGTTTTTAAAAATCCGAAAAATACTTAAAAATTTCGAAAAAATAAAAAATTTGGTTTGCACGGAGATTTCAATAGGGAGATCATATTGAACGGTTTGGATCGGTCATTTTGATCTAGATCTAGGAGTTTTGGTCGCGACTCACCGGAAGGTCCGTGAGTCGCGACTCACCGTAGCTAAACTCTATATATATATATATATATATATATATATATATATATATATATATATATATATATATATATATATATATATATATATAAATGTTATTTAAAATCGCAGTTTTTAAAATAACATTTGGATCGGTTTTTTAAGTGCCCGTAAATAAAATGCCCCTACGAACAGAACGTTAATTTTGTTTGTTATTTCGCTTCGAAATTGTTCAAGAAGATTACTTGGTAGCTTCTTCCAAGTATGACAAAAAAATAAAGAAATTGGTCAAGAAAAGCAAATTCGTTCCTAATAATAAACTAAAGCATTCAAAGTGCAACATTAGAATTGTGCTCAATTTATAGATTGTGTTGCCGACTAGACTCTGTTTTTTTTTTCTCGCAACAATTTGTACGTCCTAGTGTACATCATGATTTATTTGCTGTTTAAACTTAAGGGGTCTCAAACAGACTGTTGTGTTTAGCTAGCAAGGTTTTTGACATTTTTTTTTATCGATTAAAATTAATGATTAAATTATAGAGATGAAATGGTTTTTGTTTATAGAAAGTGGTTAGAGTTGACCGTTAGAACATTTCCTATTTTTATTATGCTAAAAAGGCATTTACATTGTCTAATTGAGCTATATTAGTTGTGGAAGTTGATTATTCTGATGAATTTTGTCCTTAATTGTTGGTATGGTTTTAATAGTGAAATATTCTTCAATAAGCACAATTAAGATTAATCATTAACTAGCAGAAAACATATAATCATCCTTATTTTGATTATTGGTATGGTTTTAATAGTGAAATATTCTTCAATAAGCACAATTAAGATTAATCATTAACTACCAGAAAACATAATCATCCTTATTTTGATTATATGTCCCGTGGGACATAATTAGTCTGTTTTGTTGCACGTATGTAACAATAATTAAGATATTTTCAGTCTACGATTATTCCAAAAATCAATAAATTCCACCACTTATTCCAGCCACCCACAAAACCGGCAATTAATAAGAGTGTCTCCATAGAAGTATATTACTAAAAGATCTCTCCATTCTTGTTAATATCAGGCAACATCTATCATGCTAGCTATTGTGTCTTTAATCAATGGACCCATCAATTTAATGGTATTCAAATCAAGGGGATCGATCTGCTTTGGTTATTTGTAAGGTCTGCAGATCAGTGACTCAATAACATCCTTGAAAGTGTAATAGGGAACTTCTGGCTTTTATTTTTCAAATCGGTGTGAGAGTTTGAGTAATTGTAAAACACCTCTATCATTAGTAGAGCCAGAAAATATTCCTTAAAAATAACGATATCAATGGAAGCCGATAATGATATTACAGTCACATTCTTTTTGATGGCCAAATGCAGGATTATTCCAAAAAATAAATAAATAAATTGTCTATACAACCATACAAATATATAAAATATATATTCGATGAAAATTTAAAACAATTAATTTAAGAGACATATCGCACTTCATAAGTTCAATTTAGAACGGTCTCCGTTTATATATTTATCAGCAATATATTAAGTAAACAACTGGTGACATCTTGTTTTATCTTTAAGAAAGGTAAATTAAAATTGTTTTAGATGATCTCAGCATTATTTTAACGCCATAGTTCTGTATTATCTGTATTATAATCAACTTATAATTAGGAGAAAGCAGAATTTCAAGCTCTTAACGAATACTAGCTCTTGTGAGCAAGCAATGTATGTTTCATGAACGCAACATGCAATCACACATTCCTAGGCTCATCCAAACACATTTCATATGGCTTTTCTGGCATGAAAAATGACAAAAGAGCAAGGTGCACTTAATTATGATTAATATCACGACTATGACATGTACCCTACAGCTTATGGCACATTCTGGAATAGTAAAGTTCAAGGATTATTGAACACACGTGTCGGTCTATTGATTTTTCCCAGTTGAAGAGCATAAAAATCCGTTATGAGTTATTTATTTATTTTGATAACGATGTATCAATAACTTCATTAATTAGTTCATCTGTTTAAAATAAATATAAAATAAATTAAGGAAAAAAAAATCAGAATGAGCAATAGAAGATCTGTTCAGCAAATGCCAAATTTGGCATTTAGTCCCTCTATATTACATATATATGGCTCAACTGTACTGCATGCCCTAGCTTTTAATTATTTTATTTTAATTAGGGTGATTAATGGTAGTGACAAACTAGAATCAGCATAATTTTACCAAGAAGTAGCAGAAGAAACACAAAATTAATTGCAATTCTTATAAAAGAAAGTAATATAAAAGAACATACAACATTATGTTTGACAGTACGTTGCAATTATTTGAAGTAATAAAACAAAACGGATAAAATATAACTTTTATTTGAAGCGATATCTATTGTGAAACCATTTTATATAAGAGCGCAGGAAGTATCAAGAATCGGTCAAACATTTACAATGAAGTATACAGTTACATAAATATTTTAAAAATACATCACTTTTAATAATTCTTTTTCAAAAAAAATATAAAACTATGAATATAATTCTTAATTTTTTTCTAACATATTACTACATGGTCTGCATATTTTTAAATTTTGGATAACACTGAGTGAAATATTCATGATCATTCATGCTTTGTATTAAATGTTTGACTGACCAATAAATCATAACAATTAATGTGTTCAATAAAATTACACAAGTAGTCCTTACAAGTATTGCTTAATTATCATTTTAGTTCTTAATGTTCCAGAAATATGATTTATATAATTCAGTGTAAAATATCATTTTAGTACTTAAAAAAAAATTAATTTGAGAGAAATTTGTCCCCCAATCATATAACCAATATAATAGTAGTTAGAATTCAGGTTTGTAATTATGCCATAATGTTATTAGGGTGAGAAGTATGCATATACCATCTTATTTATTTATTTATTTATTTATATATGATGCCATGAACGTCCATGCATGTTAGTATCGGTTTCATTAATATATGATATTATGGATAGCTTCATTAGCTCCATATCATTTTTTTTTATTTCACTACCTAATCTTTAGGATTCTAGCTACAACGGTTAATAAAACAGAATTAAGACGGTTTCCGTCCAATGTAAAAGGTTTTAGGTTAAGGACCGTCGTAGGCCCACTAAATAACGATGGTTTCTATGTTTAATTTCCACTGCCTCGGAAAATATATATATGGAGAGAATTTAATTATGGTGAGATTTATCCCAAAAAATTTTCCGTGAGATGCGATCAAAATTTATGAAACTAATTAGATTAACGATTTGGATCAGTCATTTTGAAACTAGATTCATGAGGTTTGATCGCATCTCACGGAAGATTTTTTGTGATGCATCTCACCATAGCTAAACTCATATATATATATATAGTAAAAAAAATTCAAAAATTGTAAAATTTTGTTTGCTATGAGATTTCAATATATAGATTGGATTGGCTAATTTAGGTTTTCAATTTATAAAATCAACGATCAAAACGGTCATAGTACATGGAAGTCTCTATGCATCATGGTTCACAATAGAAATTCTCTCTCGATATATATTTGTTTCGGCTGTTTTTCCGTGGCTTGTTGCTAGCCGTACCAAATGGCACCAAATATTCTATAAATAATCTAAAATTAGTATACATCACATACATATTAACATCACACACATAAATAAGCTAAAATCACACATAAAATGGCAAACTTGAACTATCAAATATTTACAAAACTAGTACATGTCCGACTAAAGAAAATAATTAAGTGATCGATTAAAACTCTTGTAACTCTACAAAATTAGCCCACTGTTGCTAGCAGTACCAAATGGTACCAAATATTTTATAAATAATCTAAAATTAGTATATCTCACATATATATCAACATCACACACATAAAATAATCCAAAATCACATATAAAATGGGAAATTAAAGTTCAATAGTATCAAATATTTACAAAATTAGTACATGTCCAACTATAGAAAATGGTCAAGTGATCGATTCAAACTCTTCTAACTCTATATAATATTCATTTCATAAAGTCCATGAGCTCTCCAACCACTATTCCAATCTCTTGATTATTCCAATCTCTGCATTTAATTAAGCAAACAAAAATACTGATTAAATTCTAAAATTCTAAATGCTAAAATGATGGTATTGTGAATCCTAATCCTAACTATAACACGAAGGTATATATATCCTAAATCTTAAATTCCTAATTGTAGGTATGAAAACACTAAATTCTAAATTCTAAATTGTTGGTATCCAAAACCCTAAATCATATACCCTAAATAAAGTAATACCTTGGGAATTTGTAGATCTTCGATCATTGAGATTATTATGCGGGTCATGGCAATCTTCGATCTTCGATCATTTTTCCTCATTTTTTTTTTCGGACTCTAAAAATTCAAATTGAAAAAGTTAACTTATCAGTTCCTTATTGTACTAGGTCAAAATAAAAACCTCAAACTACCGATTCTAATTTGTTTGTAGCACAGCTTAATGGTCGAATCATATGGATGAAACTATTAAATTTCTAAGTAACATATTTAATATAATTATATTTTATGTTTTGTGTATAAAGGATAAACATAAATTTTGTTTCGATTTGCGATTTAAGATACAAATAAATAAGATACTTGATGTAATCTAACTCTATCATAAGTAGAACGGAGTATTCTGTGACTCAGGCGGTTCGTTCTAACCCTCTATCACACCCTCTCGGGATGTCCGTTTCAGTGTTCGTCGTGTAAATTGAATATGGAAACTCATCATTTTTCGAAAGCAAATGATCACATAAAAGTTCAAACAAAGATGTGAAACTGACGTCACTCCATCCATTTTGTTTTTTGTATTAGACAATTTGAAAATAACATTAAGTGTTGACAATTTATAACTAGGATATAACTTTATCTTATCCGCTTCTCACAACATACCAAAAATTTCAACATTATCAAGAAAATTTTCATCCACATTATTCACTATTTCATCCAAATCATAATTACATTGTATATTGTCCACATTGTCAAATATGTTAGTATCCAAATTTTATTCATTTTCATCATCACATTGTAAGTTCAATACATTTGTACTAATCCCCGCATTTAAAGATTCTCCCTAGTCTCTCCATGACATGTCCAATAGATATATCCCAGTTGAATACCATACATTATTAAATGACCTCTCACTTCTTCAAAATTGGACCAACTCCTCAAATTCTGACAGTCACTACAAAGACAATGCAGTTTATGATCTCCCGTTAATATCATATTCTCTTTAGCAAAAATCATCAAATTTTCAAGTCCTTTAACCAAAAGCCAATATTTGTGTACATCCATGTCCGATCTATCTGAATAATAAAATGTGTGGAAAATGTCAGAGTTTAGAGATATGGGGCTATTCATCACATCATTTGTATACTAGATGAAATCTGTTGTCTGAGAAAAATTCAATAACATTCTCTCTGATGTTCCCTGAATAAACAACACACAATATAGTTGCGATACCTGTGAATTTTATCAAAATAGATGGAGAAGAATGAAGGAACAATTGAATAACCTAATTTAAACTAGTGATACGTCCTAAGGTACAACATGTCTGCGCTTGGAAACAACGAATCTCACGCACGATTTTATAAATTGTCACAGTTTAAAAAGAAAACATATTAAAAAAATAAAGATGGATTTATTATAAAAAATCGTCGTTAAATGAAAGCCAGAATAACGACGGTTTTTATAGTAAACCGTTGCTATTTCTGCCTGACAGTTTTTCTTTGGGACGGAAAAATTATAAGTAAGAATCATCTATATTATGTTTTCTAATTTTTTTCTCCCCCCTACTAAAAAGTTTACAATTATTCAGAATAACTAGGATTGGACATCGAGTTTCGCTCGATACAATATTTTTTTACATAATTTAAAGTTTGGTTTCAATTATATTATTTTTTATATATGTTAATAATAATGTGAATATATAACTAAAATATCAATATCATCATGTTTTAAGTTTCATAAACATATTTTAGACAATAAAAACAACATAAATATAGATTATTGTGATCAAATTAATTAAAATGAATGTAAATCGCTTGAAATGCACAAATATACTCAGAATCTATAAAATCTACAAATTATGTGAATAATTACAATATATAATCCAATCAATTTGAATAAGTAAGTCCATAAACATATTCAAAACTATATCAAGAGCTTAATATAGATTACTGTGATCACATGACTTAAAATGAATGCAAAATCGCTTGAAATGCTCAAATATACTCATAATCTGTAAAATCTGCACATCATGTGAATAATTACAATGTATAATCCAATCGTTTTGAATAATTAAGCTCATAAACATATTCTAGACTATATAAAAAGTTTAAATATAGATTATTGTGATCAAATAACTTAAAATGAATGCAAAATTGTTTGAAATGTTCAAATATACTAAGAATCTGTAAAATAGACACATTATGTGCATAATTATAATGCATAATCCAATCATTTTGAAAAAGTGAGTTCACAAACATATTCTACACTATATAAAGAGCTTAAATAGAGATTATTATGATTAAATGACTTGAAATAAATACAAAACCTATTGAAATACTCAAATATACTCAGAATCTGTAAAATCTGAATATAATGTGCGTAATTACAATGTATAATCCAATTGATTTAATTAAGTGAGTTCATAAACATATTCTAAACCACATAAAGCGCTCAAATATAGATTATTGTGATCAAATGACTTAAAATGAATGCAAAATCGCTTAAAATGCTCAAATATACTAAGAATCTATTAAATCAGCAAACTATGTGAATAATTATAATGTATAATCCAATCATTTTGAATAAGTGAGTTTATAAAAATATTTTAAACTATATAAAGAGCATAAATATAGATTATTATGATCAAATGACTTAAAATGAATACAAAATCGTTTGAAATGCTCCAATATACTCAGAATATGTAAAATCTGCATATTATGTTAATAATTAGAATATATAATCCAATAGTTTTGAATAATTGATGTCCTAAGCAAATTGTATACTATATAAATAGATTAAATATAGATTATTGTGATCAAGTGACTTAAAATAAATACAAAATCTCTTGAAAATGCTCAGATATACTCAGAATCTTTAAAATCTACACATTAGGTTCGTAATTACAACGTATAATCCAATTGTTTTGAATAAGAGAGTTCATGAACATATTCTAAACTATATAAAGAGATTAAATATAGATTATTGTCATAAAATAACTTAAAATTAATGCAAAATCGCTTGAAATGCTCAAATATACTCAGAATCTGTAAAATCTACAAATAATGTGAGTAATTACAATATATAATCAGATCGTTTAGAATAAGTAAGTGCATAAACATATTCTAGATTATGTAAAGAGCTTAAGTATAAATTATTGTGAACAAATTTCTTAAATTGAATGCAAAAATCGCTTGAAATGCTCAAATATACTTAGAATCTTTAAAATCTGCAAATTATGTGCATAATTATAATGTATAATCTAATTGTTTTGAATAAGTGATATCACAAATACATTCTAGACTACATAAAGAGCACAAATATAGATTAATTTGATCAAAACACTTAAAATGAATACAAAATGGCTTGAAATGCTCAATTGTACTCAGAATCTGTAAAATGTTTAAATTATGTGAATAATTATAATGTATAATCCAACCGTTTTGAATAAGCAAGCTCTTAAACATATTCTAGACTACATAAAGAGCTTAAATATACCTTGTTGTGATCAAATGACTTAAAAATGATTGGAAAATCGATTGAAATGCTCAGATATACTCGGAATCTACAAAATCTGTATATTATGTGTATAATTACAATGAATAAACCAATCTTTTTTTATTAATTGAACACATTAACTTATTTTAGACTATAAAAATATCATATATATAGATTATTGTGATCAAATGACTTAAAAATGAATACAAAATCGCTTGAAATGATCAAATATACTCTGAATTTTTAAATTTTACAAATTATAGTCGTAATTATAATGTATAATGTAATCGTTTTGAAAAAGTGAGTTCATAAACATATTCTACACTATATAAAGAGCTTAAATATTGATTATTATGATTAAATGACTTGAAATAAATACAAAATCGATTGAAATACTCAAATATACTCAGAATTTGTAAAATCTGAACATAATGTGCGTAATTACAATGTATAATCCATCATTTTAATTAAGTGAGTTCATAAACATATTCTAAACCACATAAAGCGCTTAAATATAGATTATTGTGATCAAATGACTTAAAATGAATGAAAAATCGCTTCAAATGCTCAAATATACTGAGAATCTATTAATCTGCAAATTATGTGAATAATTACAATGTATAATCCAATCATTTTGAATAAGTGAGTTTATAAAATTATTTTAAACTATATAAAGAGCATAAATATAGATTATTATGATCAAATGATTTAAAATGAATACAAAATCGTTTGAAATGCTCGTATATACTCAGAATCTGAAAAATCTGCATATTATGTTGATAATTACAATATATAATCCAATAGTTTTGAATAATTGATCCCCTACGCATATTGTATACTACATAGAGTGATTAAATATAGATTTTTGTGATCAAGTGACTTGAAATAAGTACAAAATCTCTTGAAAATGCTCAGATATACTCAGAATCATTAAAATCTACACATTAGGTGTTTAATTACAACGTATAATCCAATTGTTTTGAATAAGAGAGTTCATGAACATATTCTAAACTATATAAAGAGCTTAAATATAGATTATTGTCATAAAATAACTTAAAATTAATGCAAAATCGCTTGAAATGCTCAAATATACTCAGAATCTGTAAAATCTACAAATGATGTGAGTAATTACAATATATAAATAGATCGTTTTGAGTCTGTAAGTTCATAAAAATATTCTAGACTATGTAAAGAGCTGAAGTATAAATTATTGTGAACAAATTTCTTAAATTGAATGCAAAAATCGCTTGAAATGCTCAAATATACTCAGAATCTTTAAAATCTGCAAATTATGTGCATATTTATAATGTATAATCTCATTGTTTTGAATAAGTGATATCACAAATATATTCTAGACTACATAAATAGCATAAATATATATTAATTTGATCAAAACGTTTAAAATGAATACAAAATGGCTTGAAATGCTCAATTGTATTCAGAATCTGTAAACTGTGCAAATTATGTGAATAATTATAATGTATAAACCAACCGTTTTGAATAAGCGAGCTCTTAAACACATTCTAGACTATATAAATAGCTTAAATATACTTTGTTGTGATCAAATGACTTAAAAATGATTGAAAAATCGCTCGAAATGCCCAGATAAACTCGGAATCTCCAAAATCTGTATATTATGTGTATAATTACAATGTATAAACCAATCTGTTTTTATTAATTGAACACATTAACTTATTTTAGACTATAAAAATATCATATATATAGATTATTGTGATCAAATGACTTAAAAATGAATACAAAATCGCTTGAAATGCTCAAATATACTCTGAATTTTTAAATTTTGCAAATTATAGTCGTAATTATAATGTATAATGTAATCGTTTTGAAAAAGTGAGTTCATAAACATATTCTACACTATATAAAGAGCTTAAATATAGATTATTATGATTAAATGGGTTGAAATAAATACAAAATCGATCGAAATACTCAAATATACTCAGAATTTGTGAAATCTGAACATAATGTCCGTAATTACAATGTATAATCCATCATTTTAAATAAGTGAGTTCATAAACATATTCTAAACCACATAAAGCGGTTAAATATAGATTATTGTGATCAAATGACTTAAAATGAATGCAAAATCGCTTGAAATGCTAAAATATACTGAGAATCTATTAAATCTGCAAATTAAGTGAAAAATTACAATATATAATCCAATCATTTTGAATAAGTGAGTTTATAAAATTATTTTAAACTATATAAAGAGCATAAATATAGATTTTTATGATCAAATGACTTAAAATGAATACAAAATCGTTTGAAATGCTCTAATATACTCAGAATCTGTAAAATCCGCATATTATGTTGATAATTACAATATATAATCCAATAGTTTTGTATAATTGATCTCCTAAGCATATTGTATACTATATAAAGAGATTAAAAATAGATTATTGTGATCAAGTGACTTGAAATAAGTACAAAATCTCTTGAAAATGCTCAGATATACTCAGAATCTTTAAAATCTACACATTAGGTGTTTAATTACAACGTATAATCCAATTGTTTTGAATAGGAGAGTTCATGAACATATTCTAAACTATATAAAGAGCTTAAATATAGATTATTGTCATAAAATAACTTAAAATTAATGCAAAATCGCTTGAAATACTCAAATATACTCAGAATCTGTAAAATCTACAAATGATGTGAGTAATTACAATATATCATCAGATCGTTTTGAGTAAGTAAGTTCATAAACATATTCTAGACTATGTAAAGAGCTTAAGTATAAATTATTGTGAACAAATTTCTTAAATTGAATGCAAAAATCGCTTGAAATGCTCAAATATACTCAGAAACTTTAAAATCTGCAAATTATGTGCATAATTATAATGTATAATCTAATTGTTTTGAATAAGTGATATCAAAAATACATTCTAGACTACATAAAGAGCATAAATATAGATTAATTTGATCAAAACACTTAAAATGAATACAAAATGGCTTGAAATGCTCAATTGTACTCAGAATCTGTAAAATGTGCAAATTATGTGAATAATTATAATGTATAAACCAACTGTTTTGAATAAGCGAGCTCTTAAACACATTCTAGACTATATAAATAGCTTAAATATACCTTGTTGTGAACAAATGACATAAAAATGATTGAAAAATCGCTCGAAATGCCCAGATATACTCGGGATCTCCAAAATCTGTATATTATGTGTATAATTACAATGTATAAACCAATCTGTTTTTATTAATTGAATACATTAACTTATTTTAGACTATAAAAATATCATATATATATAGATTATTGTGAAAAAATGACTTAAAAAATGAATACAAAATCGCTTGAAATGCTCAAATATACTCTGAATTGTTAAATTTTGCAAATTATAGTCGTAATTATAATGTATAATGTAATCGTTTTGAAAAAGTGAGTTCATAAACATATTCTACACTATATAAAGAGCTTAAATATAGATTATTATGATTAAATGGGTTGAAATAAATACAAAATCGATTGAAATACTCAAATATACTCAGAATTTGTAAAATCTGAACATAATGTGCGTAATTACAATGTATAATCCATCATTTTAAATAAATTAGTTAATAAACATATTCTAAACCACATAAAGCGCTTAAATATAGATTATTGTGATCAAATGACTTAAAATGAATGCAAAATCGCTTGAAATGCTCAAATATACTGAGAATCTATTAAATCTGCAAATTATGTGAATAATTACAATGTATAATCCAATCATTTTGAATAAGTTAGTTTATAAAATTATTTTAAACTATATAAAGAGCATAAATATAGATTCTTATGATCAAAACACTTAAAATGAATACAAAATCGATTGAAATGCTCGAATATACTCAGAATCTGTAAAATGTGCAAATTATGTGAATAATTATAATGTATAAACCAACCGTTTTGAATAAGCGAGCTCTTCAACACATTCTAGACTATATAAATAGCTTAAATATACCTTGTTGTGATCAAATGAGTTAAAAATGATTGGAAAATCGCTCGAAATGCCCAGATATACTCGGAATCTCCAAAATCTGTATATTATGTGTATAATTACAATGTATAAACCAATCTTTTTTTTTATTAATTGATCACATTAACTTATTTTAGACTATAAAAATAGGATATATATAGATTATTCTGATCAAATGACTTAAAAATGAATACAAAATCGCTTGAAATGCTCAAATATACTCTGAATTTTTAAATTTTGCAAATTATAGTCGTAATTATAATGTATAATGCAATTATTTTGAATAAGTGAGTTCATAAACATATTCTACACTATATAAAGAGCTTAAATTTAGATTATTATGATTAAATGACTTGAAATAAATACAAAATCGATTGAAATACTCAAATATACTCAGAATTTGTAAAATCTGAACAAAATGTGCGTAATTACAATGTATAATCCATCATTTTAAATAAGTGAGTTCATAAACATATTCTAAACCACATAAAGCGCTTAAATATAGATTATTGTGATCAAATGACTTAAAATGAATGCAAAATCGCTTGAAATGCTCAAATATACTGAGAATCTATTAAATCTGCAAATTATGTGAATAATTACAATGTATAATCCAATCATTTTGAATAAGTGAGTTTATAAAATTATTTTAAACTATATAAAGAACATAAATATAGATTCTTATGATCAAATGACTTAAAATGAATACAAAATCGTTTGAAATGCTCGAATATACTCAGAATCTGTAAAATCTGCATATTATGTTGATAATTATAATATATAATCTAATCTGTAAAATCTGCATATTATGTTGATAATTATAATATATAATCCAATAGTTTTGAATAATTGATCTCCTAAGCATATTGTATACTATATAAAGAGATTAAATATAGATTATTGTGATCAAGTGACTTAAAATAAATACAAAATCTCTTGAAAATGCTCAGATATACTCAGAATCTTTAAAATCTACACAATAGGTTCGTAATTACGACGTATAATCCAATTGTTTTGAATAAGAGAGTTCATGAACATATTCTAAACTATATAAAGAGCTTAAATATAGATTATTGTCATAAAATAACTTAAAATTAATGCAAAATCGCTTGAAATGCTCATACATACTCAGAATCACTAAAATCTACGAATGATGTGAGTAATTACAATATATAATCAGAACTTTTTGAGTAAATAAGTTCATAAACATATTCTGGACTATGTAAAGAGTTTAAGTATAAATTATTGTGAACAAATTTCTTAAATTGAATGCAAAAATCGCTTGAAATGCTCAAATATACTCAGAATCTTTAAAATTTGCAAATTATGTGCATAATTACAATGTCTAATTAAATCAGTTTGAGTAAGTTATATCATATATATATTCTAGACAAAATGAGCTTATATATGTATTACTGTGATCAAATCACTTAAAATGAATACAAAATCACTTGAAATGCTCAAATATACTCTGAATCTTTAAAATCTGCACATTATGTGAAGAATTAGAATGTATAATCTGATCGTTTTGAATAAATGAGTTCATAAATATATTGTAGACTATATAAAGAGCTTAAATATAGATTATTGTGATAAAATGACGTAAAATTAATGCAAAATTGATTGAAATGCTCAAATATACTCAGAATCATTCAAATCTGCACATAATGTGCATAATTACAATGTATAATCCAGTTGTTTTGAATAAATTATATTATAAACTTCATCTAGATAAAATAAGTGGTTAAATATTGATTATTGTGATCAAATGACTTAAAATAATTGCAAAATCGCTTAAAATTCTCAAATATACTTGGAATCTATAAAATATGCATATTATGTGAATAATTACAACGTATAAACTATATAAAAAAGTATATAAAAAAGTATAAATATAGTATAAATCCAATCTTTTCAAATATATTCAAGCTATTTTACATTCGTTTTAATATTTTACTTTTTCATAGTTTTTTCATAGCTTGAAATGCACAAATATTCTTAGAATCTTTAAAATCTGCACATTATGTAATAAATTACAATGTATAATCCAATGCTTATGAAAAAGTGAGTTCATAAACATAGTCTAGACCATATAAAGAGCATCAATACATATTATTGTGATCAAATGACTTAAAATGAATGCAAAATCGCGTGAAATACTCTAATTTACTCAAAATCATTGTAATCAACACATTATGTGAATAATTACAATGTATAATCCTATCGTTTTGAAAAATTGAGATCATAAACATATTCTAGATAATATATAGATCTTAAATATACATTATTGCGATCAAATGACTTAAAATTAATGCAAAATAACTTGAAATGCTCAAATATACAAAAAATATGCAAAATCTGTACATTACGTGCATACTTACAATGTGTAATCCAATCTTTTTAAATAAGTGAGTTCATAAACATATTCGAGACTATATAAAGAGCTTAAATATAAATTATTGTGATCAGAAGACTTAAAATGAATGTAAAATCGTTTGAAATGCTTAAATATACACAGAGTCTGTAAAATCTGCATATTATGTGAATAATTACAATGTATAATCCAGTTGTTTTGAATAAATTATATTATAAACTTCATCTAGATAAAAATAAGTGGTTAAATATTGATTATTGTGATCAAATGACTTAAAATAAATGCAAAATAGCATGAAATGCTCCAATATACTCAGAATATTTAAAATCTGCACATTATGTGAGTAATTACAATGTATAATCCAATCGTTTTGAATAACTTAGTTCAGAAACATATTGTAAACTATAAATATCATAAATATAGATTACTGTTGTCAAATAACTTAAAATGAATACAAAATCTTTTGAAATGCTCAAATATACTGAGAAATTGTAAAATCCATATATTATGTGAATAATTTTATTATGTAATCCAATCGTTTGGAATAAGTGAGTTCATAAAAATATTTTAAATTATATAAAGAGTTTAAATATAGATTATTACAGTCAAATGACTTAAAATAAATGCAAAATCACTTAAAATATTCAAATATACTTAGAATTTGTCAAATCTGCACACTATGTGAATAATTACATTGTATAAATGACTAAAAATATAAATTATTGTGATCAAATGACTAAAAATGAATGCAAAATCGCTTCAAATACTCAAATATACTCAAAATCGATAAAATCTTCATAATATGTGAATAATTACAATGTATAATCCAATTGTTTTGAATAATTGAGCTCATAAATATATTTAGACTATATAAAGAGCTTAAATTTAGATTATTATGATCAAATAACTTAAAATTAATCCAAAATCGCTTGAAATGCTCTAATATACTCAGAATCTGTAAAATCTACAAATGATGTGAGTAATTACAATATATGATCAGATCGTTTTGAGTAATTAAGTTCATAAACATATTCTAGACTATGTAAAGAACTTGACTATAAATTATTGTGAACAAATTTCTTAAATTTAATGCAAAAATCTTTTGAAATGCTCAAATATACTTAGAAATTGTAAAATGCGTATATTATGTGAATAATTACATTATATAATCCAATGTTTTGGAATAAGTGAGTTCATAAATATATTCTAAACTATATAAGGAACTTAAAATAAAGATTTATTGTGAACAAATGACTTAAAATGAAAGTAAAATCGCTTAAAACGCTCAAATATACTTAGAATTTCTCCAATCTACACATTATGTGAATAAATACAATGTATAAACCAATATTTATTAATAATTAACCTCATAAACATATTCTAGACTATATAAAAAGCATAAATATAGATTATTTTGATCAAATGACTTAAAATCAATGTAAAATCGATTCAAATGCTCAAATATACTCAGAATCTATAAAATCTGCACATTATGTGATAAATTACAATATATAATCCAATTCTAATGAATAAGTGAGTTCATAAATATATTTGAGACCGTATAAAGATTAACAATATAGATTATTGTGATCAAATGACTTACAATGTATAATCCAATCGTATTGAATATGTGAGCTCATGAATATATTCTAGAGTATATAAAGAGTTTAAATATAGAATATTGTCATCACATAACTTAAAATGAATGCAAAGTTAGTTGAAATGCTCAAATAAACTTAGAATCTGTATAATATGCACATTATGTGAATAATTACAATATATAATCCAATCATTTTGAATAATTGAGCTCATAACCATATTTACACTATATAAAGAGCTTAAATTTAGATTATTGTGATCAAATAACTTAAAATTAATGCAAAATCGCTTGAAATGCTCCAATATACTCAGAATCTGTAAATTCTGCACATAACGTGATAAATTACAATGTATAATCCAATCGTTTTGAATAATTGAGCTCATAAACATATTTTAGACTATATAAAGAGCTTATATATAGATTATTGTGATCAAATAACTTAAAATGAATGCAAAATCGCTTGAAATGCTCCAATATACTCGGAATCTTTAAAATCTACACATTATGTATAATGCAATTGTTTAGAATAAGTGAGTTTATAAACATATTCTTGGCAATATAAAGATCTTAAATATAGATGATTGTGATCAAATGATTTAAAATGAATGCAAAATTGCTTGAAATGCTTAAATATAGTAAGATTTTGTAAAATCTGCACATTATGTGAATAATTACAATGTGTAATCCAATCATTTTGAATATGTGAGCTCATAAACATATTCTAGACTATTTGAAAAGCTTAAATATTGATTATTGTGATCAGATGACTTAAAATGAATGAAAAATCGATTGAAATGTTCAAAGAAACTTATAATCTGTAAAAGATGCACATTATGTGAATAATTACAATGTATAATCTAATCGTTTTGAATAATTAAGCTCATAATATATTCTAGACTATATCAAGATCATACATATAGATTATTGTAATCAAATGACTTAAAATGAATGTAAAATCGCTTGAAATATTCAAATATTCACAGAATCTGTAAAATCTGCAAATTATGTGCGTAATTACAATGAATGTAAAATCACTTGAAAAGATCAAATATACTCAGAATCTGTATATTATGCACATTACGTGAATAATTACAATATATAACCCAATCATTTTGAATTATAAGCTCACAAACATATTCTAGACTACATAAAGAGTTTAAATATAGATTGTTGTGATCAAAAGACTTAAAATGAGAGCAAAATCGCTTAAAATGCTAAAATATACTCAGAATCTGTAAAATCTGCACATCATGTGAATACTTACAATGTATAAAACCAATCTTTTTGAATAATTGACCACATAAACATAATCTAGACTATACAAAGAATATATATAAATTATTGTGATCTAATGACTTAAAATGAATGCAAAATCGCTTGAAATGCTTAAATATATTTAGAATCTGTACACTCTGCAAATAATAAATAATTACAATTTATAAACCAATCTTTTTGAATAACTAACCACATAAACATATTTTAGGCTATATAAAGAGCATAAATTTAGATTATTGTGATTAAATGAGTTAAAATGAGTGCAAGATCGATTGGAATGCTCAAATATACTCAAAATCTTTAAAATCTGCATATTATATTCGTAATTACAATGTATAATCCAATTGTTTCGTAAAACATATTCTAGACTATATAAAAATCATAAATATAGTTTATTGTGATCAAATGACTTTAAATGGATGCAAAATAGTTTGAAATGCTCAAATATACTCAGAATCTTTCAAATATGCACATTATGTGCATAATTACAAAGTATAATCCAAATGTTTTGAATAATTTATATCATAAGCATATTCTAACAAAACAAAGAGCTTAAATATATATTATTGTATTCAAATCACTTAAAACGAATGTGAAATCGCTTGAAATGCTTGAATAACCTCATAATCTTTAAAATCTGCACATTATGTCAAAAATTACAATGTATAATACAATTCTTTTGAATAAGTGAGTTCGTAAACATATTCTAGACTATATAAAGAGCATCAATATAGATTATTGTGATCACATGACTAAAAATGAATTTAAAATTGCTTGAAATGCTCAAATATACTCAGAATCTGTAAAATCTGAAAATTATGTGAATATTTATAATATATAATCCAATCATTTTGAATAAATGAGTTCATAAACATATTATAAACTATATAAAGAGCATAAATATAGATTATTATCATCAAATAAGTTAAAATGAATGCAAAATCACATGAAATTCTTAAATATACTCAGAATCTCTAAAACCTGCAAATTGTGTTAATAATTATAATGTATAACCCAATTGTTTTGAATAAATGGTTCATGAACATATTAATCTATATAAAGAGCTTAATAATAGATTATTGTGATCAAATGACTTAATATTAATGCAAAATCGGTTGAAATGCTCAAATATACTCAGAATCTATAAAATCTACACATTATGCGTTTGGATAAGCTTAGAATAAGGAATAAGAATAATAAATTTCGATATGCGTGCTTATTCTTATTCTTTTGCAACCCAAACAACACAAGAATAAGGAATTTGGGCCCTTATTCTTATACTAAAAAAACCATGGTATAAGAATAAGAAATTTGGATAAGCACGCATACCGAAATTTCTTGTTCTTATTCCTTATCCATGACTCATCCAAACACACCCTATATTTCTTAATTGTTAGCATTATGTCTAAAATATGATTAATTGACCGCTTAAACATATTTTAGACTATATATATAGCATATATAGGGATTATGGAGATCAAATGACTTAAATTGAATGAAAAATCACTTAAAATTCTGTAATATACTGAAATCTGAAAAATCTGCACATTATGTGAACAATTACATTGTACAAACCAATCTTTTTGAATAATTGACCTCATAAACATATTCTAGACAATATAAAGAGTATAAATAGAGATTATTGTGATCAAAAGAGTTAAAAAGAATGCAAAATCGCTTAAAATGCTCAAATATACTCAATATCTTTAAAATCTGCACATTATATTCGTAATTATAATGTATAATCCAATTGTTTTAAATCGGTGAATTCGTAAACTTATTCTAGACTATATAAAAAGCATAAATATAGTTTATTGTGATAAAATGACTTCAAATGAATGTAAAATAGCTTGAAATGTTCAAATTTACTCAGAATCTTTCAAATCTGCACATTATGTGCATAATTACAATGTATAATCCTATCGTATTGAATATGTCAGCTCATAAACATATTGTAGACTATATAAAAAGTTTAAATATTTAGAAAAATTTGAATGTCCCTTATAGAATGTAAGATAAATAATTTTACAATTATTAGAATGTATTAAAAAGAGGAGAAAGCACCTCTGATGATATGTAACTAAGTACATGCACTATTGAATATCAAGACATGATATATATCAAATTCAATATATTACTTGAAACTTTAGGCAGAATTTAATATACTAAAGTAAACTCACCTAATTCTAAACTAAACGGGTCAATGAACATGATAACGGTCATGGTAGTGACAATTGCCTTTTGTATAAACCCAATTCTTTATGCATCCATTGGTACCAACCACTGTACCAACTAAGAAATCAGCTCGCCAAATTTAACAATCACCATAACAAACATTATTTCTTCCTTCTCCTCACTGTTTTGATACTAAAAAACCTACCCTTGTACCAATGTCTTTCCTTGAATGCAACTGGCATCAAGCCTGTACTTGTGTCATACCAGTCCTAATTTCTCCCATCTTTCTGTACCACCATACCTGATCTCAAGTGGTCCTACCAATATATACCAAGTCACCTAAAATCAATATGAATTCACTCTCTCATCAACTGAGATCTTGTATGCCAAAAGATCTGACCAAAATTGACAAAAATTTGAAAAAAAATTAAACAAATTAGCCATACAATTTTTAATTTTATAATAAAAAAGAAAGACAAATCACATTATTATTAATTCAAATTAGAAAAAAGAAAACTCACAATAGAAAAATTGATGCTTAAAGCAACAATTGATATGTAATTACTTGTTGACTTATCATGTAACACGTGTAGCTTTCTGTTTCACAAATACTTGAACCCAACATGAGGAATTATTGCAGTCAAGTTTGCACAAAAAAAATATGAAAAATATTCAATCATTTATATGCATTCCCTCAACAATTCATGGCTGCTTATCTCATTTTTGTTTCTCAGTGTTAGCTTCAAAATTTTTCAAAAAAATAATAAGAAAAAAGAAATTAAGTTACCTAATTGTTAGAGATGAATATACATAAAACACCATCGAAAAGATGATTGTTTGGTTGTTCCTTCAAAATCAGCAGCACACAATATAAAAGATATAAAAGATGTCCTGCAGTCGATATCACTTCTTTTTTTTTCCTCAGTTCAGATCTGAAATTGAAGAACATACCAAGGAACAACCAACAATTACAAACCTCCAAAAAATATAGCTCCAATAGTACTTGGACTCAGTTTAGATTTGAAAATAAAAGATCGATAATCGATAACCTAGATAAAAAGAAAAGAGAAGAAGTGTCATTTTTTCACAAAATTTCACAGATAGGGATGACCTGTGTAGTAGATATAAAATTAATGGAGAGTGCGACACTAATGACCATTTTGATACCAATTTAAATTCTCTAAGCACTATATAAGGAAAATAAATAGTAATAAATTTAGTTTTGAAACATATTTAATACAAAATAATAATGGCGGCATCAAAGATTTCCTTGATTTGTGCATCTATCCATGGTTGGTAAGAAAATGAGTTGTCTTGCCTTAAAAATTTTGAAATTAAATTGAAGGGTCAACGAAACCAAAATTTGCTCCCATACATATCATATATCATATAAATATACTAAGTGGTACAGAATAGCCAACCAAATGATAAAATAATGGCATCAGTACTAAATAGACCTAAGAGTTCAATTTCTTTAAACAAAACTAAATCATATAATAAGATTTGTAGGAAAGGTAATAAATTCAAATTTCTAAAATAATAACAGCAAGAATATGGAAATTTATTGAATCTCAATCCTTAAATCTTCCTATCATAAAATAAAACACATGAGAAATCACATCTTATAAATAGAATGACAAAATCAAATACTGTCTAAATATCATTGGTTGGGAGTAAAAAGTCAGAAGCCAGGAACACAATGCAACAATCCTGAATCACACATAAAAATAAAGAATCACAAAGATGACGCCCCAAAATAATTCAACTATTTCTGTTGCCATGTCAAGTATTTGAATTTTTATTATTATTTTTTTAAATTTCCAGTCCGATATGGTGTTCAGTTGGAGGGGTATGAGGGGCTGATGAATTGTGTGCGCCAAGTAGACTTTATTTATTTATTTATTATTATTATTATTATTTATTATTTTTTTTTTGGTGTGCGGGGATCTCTCATGAAAAGAGTAGTTGAGTTGGTCAATTTTAGGACAAGAGTAGTTGGTCAATTTTATATGCGACAGAGAATCAGTTTTTGATCTAGCGTTAAAGAACAATGCATCTTGAGTTCTTGAGTGAAATGTCGCATGTTCGAAACCCGACTGAAAGTCTTTCATAAATATTTAATTTAAAAATAAATTGAAAGGTTTAGACCCTAACTTATCTTAAAAAAAATTTTATGCGCCATCTTGTACTTCTTATTAATCAATAACCGTAATGTCTGATTAATAGTTATTGTACTAGCCAACGTAAACTCAATTTCTGCGTGGATGGATGAGCACCCTGTATATTCAGTACAGTTTCTGTCTTGGAGAAAAATTCAAAAATTAATTTCTGATTTGAAGAGCGTCAAATTTGAGCACTCCCAAAGTAGTATGTTTTTGACATATTTTAGTTTTATATATTTTATTTTCCACAAAGGTATGGTCAGATTTTATCGACGCATTTTATTTACAGTTTTTATTGAGTGGTATTTAGATACAAAATGTTTCGTTGAACTGAAACTCATGCATGCTGCTATAGTAATGAAAGACTAGAAAACAGGGTCCCAAGTGTGAAAAATAAAGGAATTGATATAGGTATCAATATAAGCAACCTGCTATTTAATAAGCAATATCTGTGACTATCAAAACACAACGTATAGAGCCGAAATCATCACTAATACATCCCATTTATTTATTTTTTTTTGGAAATTTTTTTATTTTTCACCCAAAAGTAAAATCTTCTGTTTTTCCCTAAAAAAATCAAATTTCTTTTCTAAATACACTTGATCTTTCTAAAAAAATAGTTAAATAATAAAAATAATCTTTCGACTATTATGTCTTCGTATCCAACATTAGTACCAGTCAATCAAAACTCGATTGAACCCGATCTCCTCATATGTTCTTCTCTCTTGCACGAATAGGCAAACAGATGAGGAGATTGGATTCGATCAGGTTTTGATCGACTGGTTCTAATCTTGGGTGCGAGGGCACTTTTTATTTAGAAGGATGAAATGGTATTTAGAGAAAAATTTGATTTTTCGGATTTTAAACAACCAATCAAAATCATTCATTATCTTCTTCATATTGAAATCTCATTAGAAACCAAATTTTACATTTTTGTTGAATTTATTTTTTACTAATTTTCACAGATTTTTGAAAATACTTAATCTAATAAATTCTGGACCCTTCAATAACAGTGATTTTCAAAAATGTCAAAAAATAGTAAAAAAATTCAAAAAATGTACGGAAGGTTCGGTGCATACTGATTCAAACTCTTGGATTTTCTTCAAAATGACTGATCCAAACCGTCCAATATGATTTCCCCTATTGAAATCTCATTGTCAACCAAATTTTGCATTTTTTCGAAATTTTAAAGTATTTTTTTCGTATTTTTTAAAATTGTTATTTTGTAACGGTTCAGAAAAAATTAGATCAGTGATTTTCTAAAATGCGAAAAAAATACTTAAAATTTTTTGAAAAAAATGTAAAATTTGGTAAGGAGATTACAATAGCGAGATCATATTGGACGGTTTGGATCGGTCATTTTGAAGCAAATCCAAACGTTTGGATCATTAGGCATCGAAACTTCCCTACATTAGTATGCACCATAGGTTATATATATATATATATATATATATATATATATATATATATATATATATATATATATATATATATATATATATATATATATATATATATATATATATATATATATATATATATATATAGTTTAGCTATGGTGAGATGCACCACAAAAAACCTTTCGTGAGATGCGATCGAAACTCATGAATTTGGTACAAAATGATCGATCCAAACCGTTCAATATGATCTCGCTATTGAAATATTCTTACAGACCAAATTTTACATTTTTTCAGAATTTTTAAGTATTTTTAAAAATAATAGTTTTTGAACGGTTCAGAATTAATTAGATTAATAATTTTATAAAATTTCAAAAAAGTACTTAAAAAATTCGAAAAAAATATATAAAATTTAGTTTGCATGGAGATTTCAATAGAGAGATCATATTGGACGGTTTGGATCAGTTATTTTGAATCAGATTTATGTGTTTTGATCGCATCTTAAGGAAGAGTTTTTGTGATGCATCTCACTGTAGCTAAACTCTATATTTATATAATGTGGAATACGACGAGAAAATATCTGGTGCATTTATTGGGTAGAGCTAACAAGACTAGACTTGCTTCCTTACCGCGACTGCCCTAATTCATTATAACAAAATTTATTAATTATTATGAATGAAAAAATTGGGAATTATCCAATATGAATAATCATGTTTTTTTATTTTGATAAGGAAATTTGAGGGCCTGATTTTTTTCTGTTCCTAAATAAAGTGTTGCCTTCTATTATATATATATATATATATATATATATATATATATATATATATAGAGAGAGAGAGAGAGAGAGAGATGTCGGATGAAAGACTTATTTTACTCTTCTTCTGTCACTAAAATATCGTGGCTCAAAATTAAGAGTGCAAGATTGGATTTTATGTATTTCAAGCAATTCATGAAATAATGTAAAAAGTTGAAACATTAATTGACAACATTAACTAGATAGTATGATTGCAGCGGAGAGTACCATATCGAATTTTCGGTATAGATGCACTTTAACAACCGTTTCGACGTGCCATACACATGGTCTTTTATTTCTCTATACAGGATGCTATTTCACCTTTTCTTCTATTTTTAAACAAGAACTTGGCAGAGAAACTGCATATATACGGCTTAGAATACGGAATTATGTATAAATTGGTCGTACTTAATGGAAGAAAATAGAGAGTGTCGTAGGGTATATATAGAAGCGAATCTCATGTGTCAATGTAGGGGGACAAGGCTGAATAATGCACGCAATTTACTAGGGGAGAGACCGAGAGAGTGACGAAATAATGAGGCATCCTTTGCTTTCTTTGCTCGCTAAGCATGTTTTCCATTCTAATTCTATCCCTTCAATGCCACCAGAACAGCATAATATTCAACTTGTCACCTTTTCAAAATTCCATTGAAATTACTTAATATGTGCTGTGGAAACTTGTAATGTTAAAATCTTCAAATCTAATTTAGTGGTAATTTTAATGTAAATTGTATCATATGAATAATTTTATTGATTATCATATATTGCTGATTTTTTTTTTCAAAATAAAATATAAAATAGTACCTATGGATCCGTTTGGATAGGTGTGGGAAGAAGTAAGAAGAAGTATTGGGAAGTGTGTAACTTTGTGAAGAATTTAGATTGTTTATAATAAATTTCTTCCCTTCTTCCTACCTTTTTCTCAACGCATCCAAACGGTGCCAAATGATTAAATGGCGGATAGAGGATTCATAGTTGACATGCTTATGTCATAGCATATATTGGGTGACACTCATTTAGCGGGCGTTATTTGATCACAGTGGAAGCCATCAGATATACTAATTAATTTCATTAGATACATACTTTTATTAAGATTTAATATCATATTATATCAAATACTTGCATACTTTAGATTCTCTAAATGATACACTTAATATGTTTTGTAAAGTGCTACTTTACTATTAACTTTAAAATATTGAAATATCAATATTAAAATATTTCTGAAATAGATAAATTTAATTTTAATTAAACCACACTTCTTTAATACGTTTATTTAACATGAATATCTATAATTTGGAATATCTCAAATTCCAAATATTGTAGTTTATTTCATAATTTTTTCATAGAATTTTGAAATACGTCAATCGAAATCCGAATGTTAAAGAATCGCTACTGATGTTGGCTGCTAATCAGCTGCTAAAAAGCTGCTAAAGTCCACTAAACTTACTAAATGACCGTTAAACTCTGCTGAACTACCGGTATCGAAAAAAACACTAAATATACAATTTTAATTTAGCACCATAACCTTTATCAAATTGCATCGCTAAAGCGTTGTTGTTGTGCCGCTAAAGTCTGCTATTTAAATCGTTGCATTTTAAATCTATTTTTTTTCCATAAGAAAGGCTAAAATATGCGGAATTTCGATCATAATGGATAAATATGGTAAATCAAGTAAGTTGTACTTTTTTTTATCAAATATGATTAATGATAAAAAGATAATTCTACGGGACATAAATTTTTAATCAGATTTGAATCATGATCAGTCATGAGTCATTTATGTTTATAATTCTTAAAGAACGATCTGAATTGAAGTCTAATTACAAAATTATGTACACAATGGAATTCGCCATGATAAAATATTAACTAATGGCAGCTTTTGCAATTAATAAAATAATATTAGCAACTCAGCGTATACTAATTTTATCAGGATTTGCTTTATTTGCATCTAGTCACATGAAGAAGAAACGAGACAATCATGAAGAAGGTTTAAGGTGCAAAAGCTGGGAGGAAGTAACGTTTCCCATGATTATAAGAAGGCCAAAGACGGCTGTCCAAAGTCCAAACTGTAATGCACCCAAGTGACTATGATCTGTACACTCTTTCTTTTTGATCTCATCCTCTCTCTCTCTCTCTCTCTCTCTCAAATCCTAATTATTCTGGCGAAGCATAACCAGCGCGCTCTCTTTCTCTCTCTCCTCTCACTCACTCTTTTGTAAAAAACACAGCTTCAAAAGCCAAACACTAACCCCCTCTTAAAGACCGCCTTAAATTCTCTGTATTTAGCTTCAAAACAAGAGAAATACTACCAAACAATAGCAAAAGACAGCAGCACTAGGTGAGAGGAATCAGGAGGAAGAGTGCATTTACTTTCCTCTTACCTTTCCATATTTCCTTAATTTGAATCTCATACCTTTCCTCAAATTGTAATGTACATTCATCACTAGCTTCCTAAAACAAAACAAACAAATCCATCTCTATTGATGATGAATCCGCCAAGTGCTGAAACCTCTCCGGCCCTGGCTGCCTGCGGCTCGCATCCGTTTCCTTCATTAAAAATTAACACAAGCCCTTCCACTAAGAAGAAACGACGGCCGGCTGGTACTCCAGGTACGAACATGTCATTTGAGTTTTATTACATTCTTACTGCTACATGCTAATCAATTATCACTTAGCATTCAAATTAACAAAAAAGTATATTAACAAAGCAGACCCGGATGCGGAGGTGGTATCACTGTCCCCCCGAACCCTTCTCGAGTCAGACAGGTACGTATGTGAAATTTGCAACCAAGGTTTCCAGCGGGACCAGAACTTGCAAATGCACCGTCGACGGCACAAGGTTCCATGGAAGCTAGTGAAGAGGGAGGGACCGGGCGAGGTGAGAAAGCGTGTGTTCGTCTGTCCTGAGCCTAGCTGCCTCCACCATGACCCGTGCCATGCGCTCGGTGATCTTGTCGGGATCAAGAAGCACTTTCGTAGGAAGCACAGTGGCCACAGGCAGTGGGTGTGCGCAAGGTGCTCGAAGGGCTATGCCGTGCAATCTGACTATAAGGCACACCTCAAAACCTGCGGGACCCGTGGTCATTCCTGCGACTGTGGCCGCGTTTTTTCACGGTATTGTGTTTGCAATTTGCTTTGACATTGTTGTTAACTTGTTATATTTTTAAAAATATTTTTCGGTATTATTCCTTGCTCAAAAGCTCATGCTTTTTATCTAGTCTTTTTGGATATGATCTTTGCGTTGTGGTGGACCTTTTGAGAAAAGGGTTTTTCTATGAAATGGTTAGAATATGGTGCAATCTGGTCTAAGCACTAGGATGATTTATTACAACAATTTATTTTTTTTTCTTTTGTTGTTCAAAAGAATGACTGAAACTTGAGATTCTTCATGCATGTACTTGTTATACATTTTTTCTTAACATCCTTGTACTCGCACCATTTCGATTGTTGCAAAGTTGTTAAGTTTTTTTTTTTAACGGTAGGACCCTGCTTCATTTTCTTGCTTAAATACCACCGATTTTTTCTGAAATGCATCATTGTTTTTGTTTAAGTTCCGAGAGAGAGAGAGAGAGTCAGTACTCGGTATCCAAGAAAGAAATTAAATTTCTGGTCAATATTTGACTTTTATGATCATTTTTTCTGTAACAACAGAAAGAAAGAAGAACTAAGGATGATAAAGCGTTTATGAAATGCATGTGTGGGGTTCAGGGCACAATTCCTGATGCCACTGCCAAACCTCAATTGGTTGCTTTCGTGAAGTGTTTTCTTTGCATTTGCTTCCCATTTCAGGTCTCATTTATTGTCCGTGAACCCCTCCAGTGGCACAAAATTTCATACCTGACAATCTGACCTCCTCTCTTTTCTCCCCTTGTCTCACTCTGGCCTCATTACTTCCAAGTCATCTCGTCACCACCACCTCTTGCATCCTTTTTATCTTTCATACATAAATTGATCTTTAATTTTCACTCCCTCCTACAACCACCATGGACCAGGAATAAAGTAAACCACCTCCAAAACACTTTTACAAGTTACAACTACCAGTTTTATCTTCAAATTTTCAATCATACAAAATGCATCCGTACAGGGTTGAGAGCTTCATTGAGCACCAGGACACGTGCAATGCCGGCCGGTCACGCACTAGTGCTGCGGCTAGCCCGAGCCCATCAAGTGACCTAATTCCCAGCCCGACAGGCTGGCCATTAAGAATGTCAACCAGCATTCCATCACAACCTTCAGAACAAAATCAACCGACATCGAAGAACTTAGAGCTTCAGCTACTCCCGCCATCAGATGTTGGTCGCATAAATCAGTCTGCATCAATTTACAATGAACTAAATCAAGATGCATGTTTGCAACTCTCCATCGGATTCGGTTCCAAACCGGAACCCGAAATGACACATCAAAAACTAAAAGAGGTTTCCCGAGAACAATTGATGTTGGCAATGGCCGATAAGGCGAGGGCTGATGAGGTGAGACAACATGCGAAACGACAAGTCGACTTGGCTGAACAAGAGTTGGCAAATGCAAAGAGGATACGTATGCAGGCACAGACAGAGCTAAGTAAAGCACATGCCATAAGGGATCATGCCATGCGCCAGATCAATGCTACATTACTTCAAATTACATGTTTCTCATGCAAGCAGAAGTTCAGAGCAAAACCGACGGCCGTGATTAACTCGGATGTGGCGAGTTACGTGTCATCAGTAGTGACTAGGGAGGACAATGATGAACAAAACAACCGAGGAAAGGCGTTGTGTAGGAATTAGATACGGTAATGGACAGGTGAAAATTCATATTTAAATTGGGGTCGTTGTTAGTTACTTGTTCTCCTTTGTTTAGCTCCCTTCGGTTTTTATTTTTTTTTACCTCGCCTTAATTTTAAATATTAGGTTTTCTTTTTGGGGTATTTCCTTGTGTTACTTCGGGGCATGTGTTGGGTACAAGGAGAAGGTGTTGATAATAATGTTAATTTAGTTGTTGGTTTAGTCTTTTTTTCTCTTGTTCGTTTCTTTATGACAAAAGTTGCAGGGTTTTAGTCTCTTTTTAATCTTTTGAAGAATCCGTTCTTTTAGTGCATGCAAAAAAAAAAAGGCGTGTTTTAAAAGGAGGAGAGGAAAGGCCTTTTTAGTAGTTTGACGAAAAACAAACCTCTAAAATGCATATAATTTAGGGTGCCTTATGCCTGAAGCATCCTTCGCACAATAATATCTTAGATGGATTGACTACCAACCTTTGTTATCTGGTCGGATATTTTCTTTTGCATTTAGGAAATTTGACCAGAACTTTCTCAACCTAATTATCAATTGAAAAGAAGGTTTATCACAGTAATGTGTTTTTCTGAAAATAATTAACATTTTGTATATGTGGTGTGGTGGAAATGCTCCGACAAGAAAACAACTAATATGAATCTCGAAAGCCGTGCGCCGGGAGAGTATTTGAATCCTTTTGCACGCCTTGATTTTACAAGGGGTTTGGATTTGTTTGGATGTGCGTTACTATAAATTTTTAGAGCGAAGGGACGGGATGAATTTGCAGAGTGCAGACGGAAGAGAAGAGAAACTAAGGGTGTACTTCAGAAGGAGTAAACCTAGGCTAAGGAAAGAAAGAGGAAGCAAAGAGAGAGGAAGAAAGTGTATGAAAATGAAGATAACTTGCTTCAGAATTTGAAATGCATGTATAAGATTAATGATAGTAACCTTCTTTTTAATTCATAGAAGGACAATATTATCCTTCTATTTGAATTGGAACTGAATTTTGTGAGTTAAAAGACAAGATCATTTTGGGTATAAAAAAAATGATGGCTGGTTTTCTTTGTTACACCTCAATTTTGGGGTAACCATCATTCTCTTCAAATGAGGTTTTAAGAAAACTTTGTTTCCTTCAGTTTTTTTTGGTTCACCCAGAAATTACAATAAGAGCAAGGTATTGCGCTTCTCCTTCCTTTCCTTAGCCTAGGTTTACTCCTTCTGAAGCACACCCTAAGGAGACTGTGTGTTTTGTTAGTCAATAATTTCCAAGAATTGTTTCCTAGGGTGTAATCAATCAATGTCTAAAAATTGTTTCGAGATTGAAATAAGTATGAATATTATATTAATATAATTTAATATGAATTTAAAATTGCAAATGCTTTATAAATTCCAATTTTAAATCTATTAAGCAATGGAATATATGGCCTTTTTCGGTCAATTGATTTTTCATCTGCACAGATATTAGTTAGTGAATATCTAACCGATGCTATACAATCCAATATCAAGATAAAACAACGAGATATGTATATATGCATGATCACTAAAATAAGTTCACCGGAATACTGCGGATTTACATCAACCGTTACATGTATATTTGTTTAGGCTCGCTCACCAATGAATATGCACCACATTGTTCATAACAATGAATTAATCGTTTTGTGTGTATATAAATATGCATGGACGACATCAGTCGAACCAAAAACTTAATTAATTGGACAAACTTATTAAATCTTTTCTTATTTTGTACGTGTGTTGGGTCTTTATCACTTCAAGTATAGTTTCATGAGTTTTTTAGTCGTATTTTTTTGTGTCTTTTTTGTTAGGAAAAATTGGAAATATTTATCTGATATTGGCGTGCATCTTTTTTATTTAACAAAATCTTTGGTTATCAATATTAAATTAGGGAATATATAAAGCCGTTTATGCAATAAAAATCCGCTCCTTGTCAGAATTCGCAGGGTGCAAATGTTTTCAACAAAATTGTGACATTTTTAGAATGAGAAGCAGCAACTAATCAGAATTCGCATAGTGATCACCAGATATTCTTAGCTAACCCATAGAAAAATGTTAGTTTAACATTTTCTAATCAATTTTGTACAAACAATACGAGATATATATACAATGGAAAATGAAAGCTTTTATAAATCTATTCTGTTCTTTGAAACCCGACAGCAGTATAATGGATTGCACTGGTTTAAATAAAAATAATAATGGGAAGAAGGAAATGGTTTGGTCCGTGTACGGGTCCTAATTTATTGCTACCTCTTTTTCTTTTTGTTTTTTATTTTGGATGAAAATTGCTACCTCGTTGTCATCTCATTCTATAGAAAGAAACTCTCTCTCTTTCTCTCTGTACGCGAGAAAGAGAAATTACTATTCTGAACAGATATCATGCACAAAGAAACAACGACATGGTTTTCAGTGCCACTAACTCTGAAAAGAGGATCAGAGTCTGCAGCGGACGGAGCATTTCATGCTTGGGCTAGATCCACTACATTTCTCATGAACCAAACTATCTAATGTTGGGTCATTGGGTCAATTTTGGTTCGAGGCTACTTAATTCTGAAAGTATTCAAAGATTTTGATTTAGGTACAGCTACTATTTACGTTCAGACTTCAGAATATGCCAAGTACTGAATTTAGTTTTAGCCATGTGACGACGGCGCTCGTCCCAAATCACCGGTCCGCCAGTGGAGGCCGGCGATAAATGGTTTAGTGGAATTAGAAAACACAAAGAAATGCTAAATAGCAAAGAGGAACTCAAAGAGCCCAAAGGGAAATTTCATTAATTAATCAACTCTCCGTTTACAATGACAAGCACCCCTTTATATAGGAGGCGGCGCCTTGGACAACAAGTCAGTATATTTTCAGAAATAGTACCCTAAAATGGAAATTTACAGAAAGAGAGAGAAAAATATAAAATTACTAAAATAGTAATGTCCTAGACTAAAAATAGTCCTTGTCAGATTCTGAGTTAGGTTCGGATGAGATTCAGTTCGCGTCGTGCTCGGATGCAACATCCCTAGGTACCCTCGGAAGAGGTCTCGGTGAGATACCCTCGGGTGAGGGTGAGGTCTCGGGTGAAGTACCCTCGGGTGAGAGACATGTAGGTGAGGTACCCTTTCGGATTGGGTTCGCATTATACTCGGAATCTCAAGATATCTCGGAAAACATGATGTACCCCAACATACTTCGGGAGAATGACTCGCACCTTGTTCAAATTGAACAATCCAAGGAACCTTGGGTGAATTACTCGCGTCATGCTCCGATGAAACATCCCCTACATATCTCGGATGAAATACTCCGAGATATCCTCGGTGGGATTCTTGTATTGCGTCACCATGTTATTTGTTTTTTTCAAAAATTTTCTGGATTAATGATTGTAATTAAGCTTTACTACTCGTAATTTGATTAGTCGGTTGTTTATATTATTAGACAGAGACGTACTGAATATGCTGTTTTATCACATTGTCTATACAAGTACATTTTTATAAAGACAGGAATTTATCAATGATTAGTTAATATAACAGCAATGGCGAGTAAAATATAAATTCAAACTTAAAATTAGATCTATACTTTAATGCAAATAATGCATGTAACAATAATGATTTGTGATATTAATTGTACTGTTCATGAAATAATGAGTTGAAGATGACACGGTTCACATTTTGCGGTCTTTGATCGAAGAATCAATTCCTCAATAATTTGTTTTTTTTATTTTTTTTTCTATTGTTGAATCCTTCTAAGAATGAATGAATGAATTAGCTAGATAATCTTTACAATTGTCAGAAATAATTTGGATATAATTTTAATCCCTGAATTATGACATTTCGAATATAACTTATATTATAAATATAATTCAGAGCTACTTTTTGTTGATGTTCATTGTAAAATTAATTGTTCGCAAAATTAAAGTTTTGTACGAATATCGATCGTCTTCCTTGACCGAGCAGCTTTTTCGTACACGGTTTTTTTTTGGAGATACTTGGTAGCGGCTACGTCTGTCAAACGTGATTAACGAACACGGCAATAGTTATTATTGTTATTGTTACATTTAATTAAACAACACAAACTAATTTGTTGTTAACCACATCGTTTATTAAATGGTACAAAAATCAATTTCGTTAATTGTTTTGTTTAAGTTAACGATATAAACGATTTAACGTTACATCATAGTACTGAAAAATATTTTGCTCAAATCATCGAAAAAAGGGGAAATAGATGAACGAAAATGGAATAATTTTCAAAGATTGTACTAATTTCCACTTTGTCCAAGAATCAAAACTTCAAGCTTGTTTAATAAAAAATACTCGACAAGTTTAAACTTCTTTGAAAATAAAAATGACACAAAATACATTTTCGGACCTATCAAGGCCGGTCGTGTTCCTCTTTGGAAATCCCACACCTAGAAACTGGATTTGGATGAAAGACCTTCCAAGTTCCAAGCAACATCTCGACTGAGATCCGTTGCAGTTTGTGCCTCTGCTGATCCTCCAAACAGGCGACCTCTTCCCATCCGTACCCCATGGTGGTGGAGGCAGAAGCGTCCAATGGAGAGGTGACCCAAACGACGCTCGAGTCGTTGCTTCTCTATTGCTATTTGCTAGGGTTTGTAGAGGGAAAGGGTCAAGGAATTTTATTTTTCTTTTCTCTGTTTTTTCTTTCTTTTTTCTCAAATGGTGTAAAGACAGAACAATGAATCACTGTATAAGAGAGGGAAAAAGAAAAGAGGAAGAGACATTGCTATTGCAAGGGAGAGAGAGAGAGACTGAATGAGCGACGCGATGGAACTGGGTAAGGTTTTCTCTGGACCACCTCTCTGTTTCTCCGCCAAATACAACCTCAGTAATAACCAAAATTCTAAACCACTGCAATTTAATACGGGAAAACGAATTAACGCAAACGCCAGGGGTCTAAACCGTTTGTGTTACGTTTATTATACGAAATAGTCCCCTAAATCATTTCTGTTACGTTAATTAAACGGCACATAAATCATAAGCGTTATTCATTTCGTTAATTGTTAACGTCACGAAATAACGGAAAACACTTGCCTTTGACAGGTCTAGTAGCGGCTACCAAGAGAGAGAAAAAAAAACAGCAGTAAAAGAAAAATTAAAAGGAGAAGCCATGCATCACTGCATCAGTCTAAGCTTTTTCGTTCACAGTTTGGATGCCAATAGTTCATGCAATGCAACACACCTTTGCTTATTTTCCTTCTTTTTATCTATGTGATTAGGGGTGTCAATTTCATACCGTTTCGTACGTTTTCGTTCCGTTCTGTTCGAAACAGAGCGAAAATGGAATGATTTTTTGTTGTGTTTCATTCAGTGAAACAGAAACGGAAACAAAATCTATTTCATTGATAAGAACGAAACGGAAACAAAATGGACCAATTCCGTTTCGTTGGCCCATATAGGCGAAGAAATAGAGGAATAGCTAGATGCGCCGCACAATTCTCTCAATTCCCCCTTCTTCTTTCTTCCTCTTGCGCTCTCGCCGCCCCTCTCTTCCCTTACTCGAAACCCTACAGAAATCACAGAACCCCCTCCCTCTCTCCGCTCAGAACCTCTTCCCTCTCTCTCAACTCATGTTCCCTATCACTTTTTGTGTAGGCTTTTTCGTCATCCCTCGAAGAATGGAATGGGTTTCCTCGAGAAATGGGAACGTAGCCTTAGATTCACCTCCCTTAAGGTTCGATCTCCGTTCGAGTATCTCTTAGAGACAAGAGAACAAAAACACGAGTCGCTTCTTAAAGAGGTTTATTGATTTCGTGGGTTCTTTCTTTCCAGTAGGCGCAAGCCCCTACTGTTAATTACCTCGTGATTGCTCACGAGAACCTCTGATTAAAGGATCGAAAGAATTATATGTAAAGGCTAGGGAAATCGTTTATTTCATGTTTATCTTGAGTTTATTTCTTTGGCTTAAACCGGACTCGATTGGTGTACCAGACCTAATTAATGGGACCCGATTGAGGATACTTGAACGATTTTGTTATTTGAGACAAACTTGGTTTTGGTTTTGATGTCGGGGCGTTGTTTTTCGGTCCTTAGGCTATTTTGGGCCTTTAGAGGATTTGGATTTGGATTTGAGTTTATCGAGACTATTTTTGGGCTTTGGGATTTGATTTGGGTTCAAGACTATTTTGGGCCTTGGAATTTGGTTTGGGTTTTTAAGGCTATTTTGGGTCTTGGATTTAATTTGGGTTTCAAGGCTATTTCGGACCTTTGGATTTGGATTTGGTTTTCTCGGAGTTATTTTGAACCACCTATGAAACTTTCTAATTTCTAATCGCTTGAAGTCGACCTTGATTTACTAAAATGATTTCGTTCCTTTAATTGAAGAGGTTTCGGTCTTGATTTCGGGTTTCGTGTTGAGACTTTTAATTTCTTAAGTTTCTCTTTGGGTTTTTCCATTTTCACAATTTCCTTTTATTTTTATTTTTAATTTTAGACTTTTGAAATATCTTTTTATATTTCTAATTATGTTTATTTTTGAAAATGCTTGATATTTAATGTATTTCTTTTAAAATCTCAATATTCATTTTTTGAAAGCTTGTTAGAAGAGTTTGATTAAGTTCTAAAATCATTTTATAATTTTACAAAATTTATTTAACATCATTTTTGAATTTTATAAAATTTATTTAATATTGAAAATACTTCAAAAATAGAAATACTCAATAAATTGATAGATTTTTGTATCAAAATATCAGTGAATTTGGTTTCATTGGATTTTTAGGATTTTATGGATATTTTATTTGTATTTTTCTGAGTTTCCTACTATTTTTAATGAATTTTCAAACTTTCTGCTAATGTGGAATTTTCTGGTTGGTCCACGTGTGCACAGAGGCTGAGTTGGCAGCTGACTAACTTCGTGCTGGCGCTGACGTGGCGCTGATTGAGTGCTGACGTGGCAGGGCGCGATTTAAGGTTTGAACAGGCGCTGACCGTGTTCAATTGATTCGTGTAACGGGTTATTGTCGTGTCAGTGACCCGCTACAAATGATTTCGCCATAGAAAATCAAAGGAAACGCGGATTTGAATCCATCTTCTCCGACAGAAATTGGGATTTTTGCAATTTAGACCCCGTCTTTTCTCCGGCCAAATTGCAGCGACTCCGTCCATCGTTTTGGCTGAGTTTTGGTACGTTGGGTTCGTGGAGGAGAGGAGATCACATTGGTGTAATTTATTGGAGCAATGGAATCCTGTGTTGTCTTGTAGAACCTGGGATGTCTCAAGCCTCCATTAATGGCGCTCGAAGCTTCTTATTTCCTTTTCCTTGCCAGAGATAGGTTGGTATCATCCGAGAGCGTATGTTAATGATATTTGTGGCGTCAATTTTGCAGAGAGAAACCTGGAAGGAGGTGTACGTGACTGAGGTATTTTGGCCTGAAATTGAACATATTTAGGTCTTGGCATTAGGGCCCACATGGAGACTTTCTTACGCCAGAAACGATTTGGTGAGCTTCAGGGGATCAACTTCAACTTGTTTATGCATTCAATTTGATCTAATACTTTGTAATTTGTTGGGAGAAGCATCAGGGCAGAGTTGCACTTTTAGTTTTGACTTTATTTTACATGTTACTCGTTCTACAGCAAATGAGTTTGATTTGGTGCTCCACTTCAATCATTTTTAGTTTGCTTCATATCTTTAAACTAGGCTTAAGTGCAAGAGCAAGTACTTTAACATTTGTCGCAACTTGGAATTTCTAATTTCAAACCTTCTTAGCCACTGTATTGATGATTCTGTTTTGAGTTGCTTCAGTTGCAGGAAAGTTAATTGCAGGAGTCATAACGAGTTGGAAGAAGTGCATTTGAGTACAATTTTCAATAATGCAACATATGCACACACTATTTATTATTTCTGCACTTTTAAGAATAAAATGCAACATGTCTCCATGCTTATTCAGGGTTATAAAAATTTGTCGAGAATGTCTTTAGTACATCTGAAATATCTTTGATTTAGCACTTTTTCGTAAAGATCCAGAATTTAGCAATTATCATTTTTATTTCATGAAATATCCCTATCACTTTTATTAATGCGTGTAAAAGCACATAAATTTCTGAAAATTGAAAAGGTTGTTCCCTGCTATCCATGAGGTCATGTATTTACTGTTCATATCCATTTTTACATTTTTATGCAAATAAAACCCTCAACTTTTGCTTATCTCAATTCTGATCAAATTTGAAGAAATATGCAAATGCTATTATATTTTTCCTTCTCCTTGTTTTGTAATGAACTAATGTCCTAGTTTATCACGATTTCTGTAGCAAATTAGGCAGCATAACAGTAAGTATTGTGTATATTATACAAGAGTTCCATAACTTGAGCCATTTGAGCTCAAATCATGAAATCGCGGTCTAGCACTGAGGAAACCTCAGCTTGAACCATTGTTGCACCTAGTCAAGAGGAAACCTCAAGCTAGGCGACCTCTCCTCAGTCTAGATCTAAGGAAACCTTAGTCTAAACCATGGGAGGAGAGGTCAAGGAATGAGAGGAGAGAAGAAGAGGAACAAAACAGCACAACTTCAATTTCAATTTCACTTATTGGATTTGTAGACAGATAATTACACAGCACTATCACTCAATTTCACCTTTTCTCTTCTTTTCCTCACTGTTCGCTGAAATGCCTTTACAATTTCACTCAAACTCTCTCAATTTTACACAGAAATAGTATTCTAAGCCTAACCTAACCTTAACCCCTCCTTCCTTTTTTTTTTATTTCCGTCTTCAATTTGGTGTTTATATAGGCTGGGGGGTTAGGGTTTCACTTCTTGACCCGACTTGATCTTCATCGTTGAATTTCCATCCAATGGCTCACCACAGGCTGCGCTAGGGTTTGGTATTGGTAAACCCAGGGGCTGGAGATGGTGGTATTGCGCCAGTGGCCGTGGAGAAGACCACGTCGTCAAGTTTCACGATTTCACCCGGCGTCTGGCGGTAAGAATCGGGGATTTTCACCTTCTATTCTTTTTACTGGGGAGGAAGGTGTATCTGACGAGAGGGGCCTACTTGTCGGGTTTAATGTGAGAGCAGGAGATGGGCATGCTTGGTCTTTCGTGATCCAATGGCAAGCCAACCAATCACAGAGCTTTGGTGCATGAACCAGGTGCTTCCAACATCAGAATCCTAGCGCCTCCTATCTTCTTATGGGATATGATACAATGGTTGTACGCGCCAAGAGTTTTCCATTTTTCTGGGATTTTCATTGATTTTCCATTTATTTTTCAATGCTGATCCAAAATAAATGATTTGAGAGCCTCCCCTTGGGTATTTTTGGACGAAATTTTATGGGATAGCTCACAAAAATATAAGGAATTTAATGGTTCAACTGGTTTTGAAAAATTACTTATGGATTTATTTTGGTAATTTTGTGAAGTTTTTGGGTTTATTTGCAAAATTTGGCATTTATGTGGGCATTTCTGGGATTTAAAAATTATGATAAATCATCATAATTTTTGAGGGATTTTTGGGTAAATTTTGAGAATTTTTGGAGTTTGTTTGGTATTTTTCGTAATTTGATTTTGAGTTTTGCCAATTTGAAAATTTAGTTTTTGTTGTTTGACTTTTGGTTTTCACAATTTGGTTTTGGTTTTGAGGGTTTAATTTTTAGGATCAACACTTTTATCTCACTTTTCTTTCTCCGCTCACTCATGGTGATGTGGAGGTGTGTTCCTACATGGTCTTCTGCTCACCACAAGGCACCTCTGTATTATATCCTCCAATCAATTTCATCTTTCTTCCCCATAGCTTCTCTACCCTTATCATAACTGTTGTACTAAACGTCTCTAGGTTTGTCGATTACAAAATAATATCTTTAAGCATTTAACAATCTTCTTTGAGTTTTATAGGAAGAAGGTGCAAAGTTTGAAGACTTGGATAAAAACTATGTGCAAGATCAAGATCAAGTCTTTAGAGAGCTTATAGGCTAGTTTAGACTTTGATAGAAGGTTTACTTTAGTCCTTTATCATTGAAATGGTCTAGTTAGCAGAAAAGCTCAAGAACTCAGTATTTTTCTCAATTTCAGACCCAGTGCGTCGTGTAACGCAATATTGGGTTGTACAACGCACCAGTGAGTTGTGTAACGCAATATTGGGTCACATAACGCACCAGTTTGTGCAGTTTTTCTCCTTTCACAGAAACAGTGCGTTACACAACGCAACAAAAGGTCATGTAACGCACCAGCTGCATCATACAACGTAATTTACGCGTCATGCAACGCAATTTTCTCTAGTCAGGCCAGAACGTTGTATAACGCACTGAAACGTTGTACAACCTTCCTTTGGTTTTTCTCTGGCCTTTTTCACTACTTTTCCTGATCATTTAATGTCATTTAATGTTGCGTTGCACAACGGGTGGTCCGCATCGTATAACGCGCCTGACAGCTCAAACGACTAGTTTATCCGTTTTGTTTTATTATAACGGCTATCTGTGGGTCGTGTAACGCAATATTGCGTCGTGTAACGCACAACAGCAAATTGAGTTGTCTTGCAGCTTTTGACGAGCTCTATTTATATCCACCCCTTGTTCTCTCTAATAGAGAGCTTTGCTTTGCAAAATTAGACTAGAATTGAGCCTTTGAGCACATGGATACTCTCCCACTTGAGATTTTCATAGCTAGACCATCTTGAGAGATTTAGTAGCCTCATACACCACCGCCCCGACATTGTCGCTAGGTGTAGGTTGGAATAGGTTGAGAGCTCTTCTCCTTTGAGGCGTTGTGCCATTTGAGTTAGGCCGATCTACCTCGGTTAATTGGTGTAAGAGGTGATTCGGTTCGAAGTTGTAGTCTCGTTCTTATTAGAATTGAACGGAGCGCGCCCTTGTGTGGTAGCGAAACTCCCGGAGACGTACGACTAAGGCTAGCCTTTCTCTCCCTCTGTCTTTCTCTTTATTATTTTGCTTTACTTGAATTGCTTGTGTTATTGTTTGTATTGGATACCAATTGAATTGTGTTAAGGTAGTTCATACCAAAACGGTCTAAAATCTCAATTGCTTCCGCTAAATTTTGGTTAAGCCGCCTCTTTAGGGACAACAATAACACCTCATCTCCTACACACCAACACATGCCTTATCAAACTACAGTTATTATGACTTGGAGGACCCACTTTCAACTTCATACAGATGTCTTGTACTAAGGTCTATTTGGATGTTTGTATTGAAGAGATAAACAATTAAAACTGGAGGAAAAAGATTAAACCCAGCTTGAAAACAACAATCTCAGCTTCCTGTGTCAAAAAATAAACAGCAGAAAAAAAAAACGAAGAAGAGGTTCCATTTCGTTACCTCTCTTCTACAATCTTTTTCTCCAGTCTGGTAAGATTCTATCACCATTGTTCTTCTTCACATGCAAGATTATTTTGTTCTATTTTCCCCATTTTTGCATTTTTTTTCTGGGAATTTGGAGCCCTTCTCTACAGTCGCCATTCTCATTTTCTTTTCAATCTTCTTCTCACTTTTTATCTGATTTTTATTTTTCTGCAAAACCAATCCCTGTAACTACAAATCCTATTACCACAAGAGTGACATGGCTGATTTGCTTCTACTGGCCTTCTACTGGCAAGGTTTGTAAGGGGAGAAGTATATGACTTTTAGAGATTTCAGTTTATTTTTTCCAATTTCTTTCTCAATTTACATCAATTTTTTTTTTCAATTTCAAAATTATGTCGATTTTGATATTTTTACCTCAGTTTATTTTTTCGACTCAGTTTATTATTTCCAATTCCTATTTCAATTTACCACAATTTCTTTTGTTTATTGGTTTGCTTCTGTTTTGACTTTTGCTCTATTGGTGCTCTAAACTTGTGAGATCTGTCTTGCTAAGTTGCTACCTCAATTGCTTGGCTCAACAGTAGGCTGCACAGTTGATTGCTGGTATTGATGACAGATTTTTTCAATGGGTTACAAAACCTCCTCAATAATGTTATTTTTTTTCTTGGCAAAAACTGGTGTCGTGGGTTTTAGTCTTTTTCTTTTTTCAGTACTTGTTTATTTCCTGTTTAAAAGGTAGTTTAGTTTTAATGTTTATTCAGAGCTGCCTTGATTTTCTTTTTCATGTAATCCTGGTGTCCTTAGGACAGTATTTAGTATTTTTTTTCAATGTTTATTCAGGGGTTTGTGATGTAGGAATTGTTATGTTGTAAACTTTCCTTAGGCAAAGTTATGCGATTTGCTGGCGATTTGTTGTGAGTTTGGATTCGTTAACATTTAGAACGTTATTCCATTAAACAAATACGGAACAAAAATATAACATATTTTATTTCTGTAATAAATACGGAACATTCAGCGAAAAATAAATTTTTTACGTCAAATATCACGGAATATAAACGTAACACACCATTTCCGTGTCTGTTGTATACGTTTGACAGCTCTATACAGTCTTATGCGATCACATGATTAATGATTTAGATCACACCTGATGCTATGCACATCCAATGGGCAACGACTTTCTATTAAATTAATGCACCTCGGCTATTGGAAATAACGCTCTTTCGTGAAACCATAGTAGAATAGACCAGTAATGGTGATTATATCTCTGTAGAGAGTAGACATTGTTTTTTTTTGAAGAAAGAGGGAGGTCTTTGCCATCCAATTTTTTTTGAAATTAAAAGTGCATGCGGGGCTTGAACCCTTGACCTCATGGAGACCAGCCTAGTGCTCTTACCACTGAGTAGACATTTTTGAGAATGTTTAAGTTAATTTTTAAGGAAAAAAAAATGAAAGGACGCATTACATCCTATATATATATATATATTTTTTTTTTGAGTAACATCCTATATAAATAGCCGTTTCGGACTGTTGCCGGCCGGTTCCTTAGAACTCGTAGAGTCGGTTTTGATAACGTTTAGAAGAGTGATAACGCGGTGAAGTGAAAATGTCATTCGTTTATCGTTCCACTAGAAATCAATACAATTTCAGCATGTTGTTATTCGTTTCGTTTACCATTTTGTTAAACGGCATGTATAAAATATCGAATTTCAATAAAAACCACGTACAAAGCCATTTCATTCTCCATGTCGTTTGCCGTTTCGTTTCATCAATGAGACGAATTTCTCTGCCGTTATTCGTTCCATGACCTTTAACGGAATGCAATAACGTGTTTCCTTCTTCCGTTTTTAAGTATTGCACCATAAGTGTACAATAAGCACAATAAATAAATGTATAAAACGCATATGTAAGTATTTGGAAAATGAGATCACAAAAACCAAAAGTCCGTTCGTTTTCTTTTACTATGATTAAAGGTCCCGGTGGCCAGCCTCTTCAATGGATCGTTGCATTGATAATAGTTCAGAATCACTTTAATGAAAAAGGTGTCTTGTTTCAATAAAAAAACTTAATGAAAGGCTGAAGAGCTTTTGAATTTCCCCAATTTTAGTGCAAACCAGAAAGTCTTGTCAAAAAAATTAAGCAAAACTTACACATGAAACTCTGCTATAATCACAAAATATCTGGTTGCATGCATCAATTTCCGCACCCGCTGTAATTAACGAAAGTAACGGTGAGTGGTCTCATATAACGTGGCCTTTATTCGATAAAAATGTTTTGGTTTTCATTTAACCAATATTGTTGCTAATATTTTTTTTCCCTTTTTGAGTGAAAAGCATGGGTCACCAATGCCTTTTGCATTAAAATAGAAGTTCATATGTACAAGTAATGCCAATGGCTAAAACAAAGAAATTAAAGGAAAAGCAAAAAGGAAAAACTGATTAACCTAAAACCAGAAAAGAGAGTAAGAAGAAAAATTAAGAGATACTTAAATTATTAAAAAAAGAAATCTTAATTATTTCCTTCTTTGTTTATTGAATTTCATGTTGGGTTAAAAATTTAAAATAAACCTACAGCATATTTTAATTATTGTTGGATAAATTTTTCTAAATTCATAATATTCAGAATGTCTATGTTTAAAAAGTTTGTTACTTTAATTTAGTTACAACTACAAGGAGAAAATTAAGAAGGAAGAAAAATATGGAGGCATAAGAGAAACAGAGAATAAAGAAAATATGTAGCAAATTAATAAAAGTTACAATGTTATCATATAGAACATGTCATAATTAATTAGCCGTCTTGCATATTTGTATCGTATATACGTAATTCTTGCCAGCTAAACTACAATCCCAATTTTACGTTGAAACATACAGGTATTTTAAAGATTTCATTGCTCTACTATAAAAAGGTTGCTTGCAATCACATCTTAAATTTTTTTGACATATAAATGACCGTCTATTTCAAAATTATTGTTAATAAATGTGTATTATAAAACAATAATATATATATGTACATTTGAATTATTGTTCTTGTACACAGGCAGATTAAGATTTAAAAATAGTAGAGGAAGAGGGATAAATGATGTGTTATGGGTTCTTGATATATCTACCGTTTAAAGACCTAAACCAGAATTGCAGTGCAAGTGGCAAAGGGAGGTGGGTGTGGCCAGGACTGAATGGTTTTGTCTTGAGGCCATTGTTTTTTGTCTTACGAGAGTAATGCACTAATGCTAAAAGGCTGTTTTAAATAGCAAGGCCTTTTCGCCTTTGTGCTATTATTTAATTAGCCTCTGACCTCCTCCTAGTGCGGTTCATGCCTAATAGCTAACAGTAAGTGGCAGTTGGGTCTGAGACTGGTTTTGAACAACTTCATGGGATTTGCAAATGCTCTACCCCTTGAGGTCTTATGACTCATTTTTTAACCATGGCTCCGTTTGGATGGTGTGGGAATAAGAGAAATAAGGATGCATTTGGATATAGGAAGAAAGAAGAAGAAGAAGGAAGAAGGAAGAAAAAAAATTATAATCAATCCAAACTCTTCACAAAAGTTACACACTTCCCAATATTTCTTTCCTTCTTCCCACACCTATCCAAACGGAGCCTAAGAGAATAAGTATTTGGAAGTATGTACTTTTGTGAAGAGTTTGGATTGTTTATAATAAATTCGAGAGTACGAAGAAGTTATTCTCTTATTCCTAGACTTATATATCCAAACACAGCCCATGTGTTAACCCACCGAGCATAAACCTACTAATTATTTTTTACTAATTCACAAATCTTGTTGTTTTACTCATCAAACAACTTTTCAAATAGCTTTAGTAATGAATGCGGAACTATTTCACACGTTCATAAATAATAAAATCAATAGAAGAATTAAGGCCTAATGAAGTGAAGTTTCATTAAATAAATTCAATGGAACAGAAAACAAAAAATGATGAAAAAAGGTCTGTAACAAAATTGTAGAAACAATGCTACTGCTGCTGCTGGACATTGAAACCGTTTACCGCCATGGATTGCTCAGCCCAAAATGCCTGCCCCAAAATAACAGAAAAATAAGAAACTGAGAATAAATAGTTTTTGGGCCTTGATTTATATGACCCTTGAATACTTAACATAGCACTACAGTCTACAGAGTTCACCAAATTGATCCATTAGGTATTAGTCTGGCTTTGAACCCATTTAAGCCTAAACCTCAAAATAAAATGGAAATTCTGAGGTTTTGTATAGGTCAAAATTGATAAAATAGGTTTTGCAGAGCTGAAGATGGAATATTTGCTTTCTTACAAAATGGGAAATTAAAAATGTTTACCTTGCACAATTCATTCTGATGCAGCAATTGAAGGAGGCAGCTTTCCATTTCAATGATCTTTTCCATGCTATTGATCTGATCTATATCATCAATTAAGCTGCAATTTGTATAATAATTACAAAAATAATTAGGCACGAAAAGTAAAACAATAGAAAAGAAAATTTAACATTTAATTACTCAGATTTGCTGAGTCTATCTAATTCTAAAACATTTAACATTTGGTCATTGGCTCATTGCCTCTTTTTTGTCATACTTTTTAGACTTGGTAAGATGAAACAAGAGACTAATGAAAGTTTACTGAAGAAGTATTACCTGAGCGGAAGTATTACCTGAGCCTTCTTATCCTGTATAATAAAAAAATCAGTATATGGTCGTCATATAAAAAAGAGGGAAACAGTTTTGTTGAATTTTGAGAGAAGATTAGTAACCTCATTCTGCTCACTCTCCTCAAAAACTTGCGCACTGCACAAATAAAAGCAAAACATTTATTAACAATCATTTATTCTGTTTTATTCTTTGGAAATAAAGCAGCAGAAAAGAATATATATATATATAGAGAGAGAGAGAGAGAGAGAGAGAGAAAGCCTTCAATCAAAGCGCTTTGACCGGAGTCCCAGTTAAACCCCGCCAGATCTCAATTTTGAAAGTTCAAACGACCGATCCAAACGTCAAATATGATCTCCATATTGAAATCTCCTTGCCGACCAAAATTTTCATTTTTTTGAAATTTTTAAGTATTTTTTTCGGATTTTCAAAAACAGCAATTTTTGTAGGGTTTAGAACAAATTAGATTAACGATTTTTTAAAATCTGAAAAAAATACTTAAAAAATTCAAAAAAAATAAAAATTTTGGTCGGCAAGGAGATTTCAATATGGAGATCATATTTGACTGTTCGGATCGGTCGTTTGAACTTTCAAAATTGAGAACCGACGGGGTTTAACTGAGACTCCGGTCAAAGCGCTTTGATTGAATTCATTCTCTATATATATATACTTATTTTTTGCAAATTGTGAAACTTCAATCACTTGTCCTGCTTTTTCCAATGATTCACCGAGTTTCTGATTACACAAATCAAGATCAGGGCATATACAGAATTTAATACCCAGCAATGTATTCTACTCGTAGTTAGACATTTTAGATTAAATTTTAAATAAAACTTAAAAAACCTCAGATAAATAAGACAGCACCAAAATATACATCTTGAATTTATGTACACAATACACAAATTGTCAGCGATAAAAATGTAAGAGTTATTAATTACTAAGTACTAAATATATTTAAAATTTTCTGGTGTCCCTACCATCATTATACAAACTAAAAAGGGTTTGTAAACTAACCTTTAAGCTCTCCTGTTTCCTGTCAATGACAAAAGGAAAAAAAAAAAAAAGACAGAAGGAAATTTAGTTCAAGAAAGGTTTGAAGTGATTATTTCCATCAAATAGTGCGAAAGAGACAAGAGCAATAACTTTTCTTAGCAATACTAACTATAATAATTATTATAGTTCGTTCCCAAAATGTTATTTGGAATCCCCAACTTTACCTAATTTACTATGCATCTATGTATCATCTTTTATCCGAGTTTAACTCAAATTACCCTTAATTAACTATGTGCGAACAATATAGTACTAAAGCAATGAAAGGTACATATAAAATAATGAATTAGGAAGATAGAAAAGCAAGTACGATTTAAGTCTCTTTTCTGGGCTTAAATTGGAGTATTTAGTCAGAATCTCTTCAAATGTACTGTAGAGAAAATATCAAATATCAAGAAGAAATGAAATAAGCAAATTAGAACTAGCCAATGAAATTAGTTACATAGAAGTGATTGATAACAGAGAAAAACAATAAAAGTGCATCTACCCGTTTTGTGTGGATATAGTAGGTTGACCAGAGGGTGAGAAAGTCAACAAAATGTGAGGGACATCACACAGAGTAGACAATTCCTGGGCCTTTTTAACGAGTCTTTTAATCCTCAAAAGCATATTTTTCTTTACTCTCTGGTAAACTTGGCAAGCCCTTTATGGTTATTTTATTCCTACCCATTTCCTGCAAATGTATTTAATTATAAAAAATTATTAAAAAGAAAGTTGAAAGATAGATGAAATAAGATAAATATTTTCTTTAACTTCATATTCAACGAACAGCCAAACAAGAAATTTTCTTTTTTTTGTTTTTACTATAAGCGTAATAAGAAAAATATACTGAAAAAGGAAAACTAAGATTTTCAAATTTTCATTCTGTGTGCAACTTTTCTAGATGAGTCATTCTGATTTTTTTTTTCTTTGGGGAATGGTAAATGGCCGTATGATCTTATTCTAACCGACCATAAATGAGGTCAATAATTTGGAACAATTACGCCCAAAAATAGGATTTTTTATATTTGCTGCTAAATGTCAATCATCTAAGTTTTCTAGACAAATACATGTATAGGCTTTATCTTAAAATACTAAATTTTTGTCTATTCAAAAAAATTATTAACATTTTTGCAAAGGACAGTGCAATATGAGTTGAATCAAAACATCCTATCGAGAGTTATTGATTGAATTGCTAATGAAATTAATAACTCATGTCCTCTATTAGTAAAGGATTAGAACTTTAGAAGTCAACTGTTCATCTCTATTCAAGTTAATATGTTTTTTTCTAGAAGTTAAACTAAATTTAAAAAGTTAAACTAGAAGAATTGTATAAGCTTCCGTATTTGATAAATTCTAAAAAAATTGTACCTGAGAAAATCAGATCCAAAACTCTAATTTGACCATAATTAATCAAATCAAAGAACCAGATAAAAATACCTAATTAAACGGATAAATTTTCTACCAAATCAAAGATATTAGAGTTGAAATAAGGCATCAATTGAATGCTAAACTGTCAAAAAAAAATTCTTAAAGGAAAAAAGAGGTGGAATATCAATTTTTCTCATAATTGTCCTCTCGAATTGATTAAACCCTAATTTTCTAAAAGTAGAAGCCTTAATCCACCAAGAACACAATTTTTTGTCAACTTATAGCTTTTTTTTTTTTTTTTGAGAATCTGCCCGTAGGCGACTTATAGCTTGTTAGCAAAACCTAAATTACCTCTCGTCAATAATCGTAAATCAAAATCAAATACTGGGGAGTTTGCTGAGAGAGAGAGAGAGCGCAAGACAAGAGGCGAAAATTAGTAAATTAGATGGTTGTAAAGTAAGAGAAGAAGCGAACTAGAGTATATATGGAAATTAGATGGTTGTAAAGAGAAGAGGCGAACTAGATAGAGTATATATGACTCCGTTTGAATGAGCTCTAGGAATTAGAGAAAAGAGAATAAGAGAATAAATTTATTATAAACAATTCAAATTTTTCACAAAGTTACACACTTTCCGATACTTTTTTTCTTATTTTTCTTATTCCCGCACCATCCAAATGGAGCAATGGAAAGTACGCTCCGCTGTTGTTAGGAATTGGGTCGGTTGTTAATTAAAAAAAAAGGCAAAATCGGATATAAACCTAGTTCGCCTCTTTTTTAAATTTGGGTCGATTTTGCCTTTTAAAAAAGCGGCAGAATTATAACCGTTGAAGTCATCATCTAGAATAATCCTACATACATCTGGCTTTTATAGTACAACCATCTATATTTTCAGAATTATTATTAAAATTAAATATATACCTATCAATGTATTTTTTTCATTATTAGATAGGACGTGTATGGAATTTTGTCAAAAATAGCTAATGGAAAATTAAATTATTTTCAAAAAACCGTTAAACTCAACTGTTAAAAATTTTTAATAGCTTGATAGAAAATTAAATAATTTTTAAATTAATTTATATTTCATACTTATTTTATTATAATTTTTTATCCATCGGAACGTATATTGTGTCTTCCAATGGGTGTGTTTGGATCGTTGGAAGAAAGAAGAAGAAGAAGAAGGAAGAAGAAGAAAAAAAATTATAAACAATCCAAACTTTTTACAAAGTTACACACTTCCCAATACTTCTTTCCTTCTCCCCACACCTATCCAAACGCACCCAATATGAATTAAAGGCAATACTCTTCTATCCGTTGGAGACTTAGAATCTTGGAGATAATAAGATGCACATCCCGTTAATTTAAGGGCATCCCATCCATTTCTTTTTCGTATAATTTTCCTGAGAGCCAGATTTCATTGATACAATATATAGATAGCATCATAAATTCATAACACAGAAAGGGATAAAAGAAGCGGAGAAAAAAATAAAAGAGGAAGACAATCGACTTGTCGAACAAAAATATATAATAGAACCAACAATAATAATGCCAATTGGTGATCACAACAAGCAAATCAGATTCCATTGTAAAAGATCACATTAATTGACTTGGTACATTACCGACTCAAATTAACTGAGCAGAGTGCTCTGAACAAGGAAAAAAAAAATAGAAAAAAGAAATTATCTTTTTTTTTTTTAAGAAAGAAAAAAATTATTGTATTTGTTTCTTTAAAAATTGATAGGATCCAAGGAGACGATATCATTCTCGCATCGGTTGCAAAGGAAAACATGAGGAACTTCATCAGTGTCTGATACACCGACACATCGAGTATGTTGCCAAACTTCGCATATGTCACAACAAATCAACCTCTCTCCATCTTCATCCCTTGCGCCACATGCACATTTCACAACAATATCATTTGATCCCTCCAAAATACTGTTTATATCTGTTTGTTCAATGCTCCCCTGAATAATAACAGAACTTTTCAGGTTGATTGAATCATAAACCAAGTATGAATCTAAACCTTCAAACCCAACTATTGATTCGACCATGAAATTATTCAAACCCAAATAGATTTCTCTAAAGCACCTTTGCACCTCCAATTTTAGCTCACCAACGGTTGCATTCTTTGAGATAATGACATTTTCAAAAGAAGGCAGTTGTTTCGTTGTTGAATCTTTTGCTCCAATTTTTACACGAATAGTGCAATTTAAGTTAACATAATCATGATAAGCCACCTCCATTATCTTTTGCTCTACACCCTGTGAATGGTAATCTTTAACAAAATGCTTGGTATCCATAACCATTCTTGCGGCCACTGGTACAACACTCAATGTTTCATTGGCATGTAGTAGTCCTTGTCCAGACTCACCGAAAATTTGCCGGTACAAATGTGACAAGTCTCGTATCACCTGCACCCTCGTCATTTGCAACCGAACCCTCATTCTTCCATTATTTCCATTCACATTAGGTGGCAAAACACTTGATAGATCTTCCAAACAATACTCCAAAACCTTTGTCACTGGATTAACCATCCTCCTTACAATGTAGTTCCCAACTACGTGATTACCCAGTGATTTTAGTACAAAATCTAAGAGACCTGTATCACCAATATATGCTCGAGCGGTGTCTCTCACCTCCTGCCTTGTAACCCACCTCAGTTCAGACCTTTTGAGTGCTTCAACTATCACACGTGCAGCCATCTCCACACGTTTGGCCGACCAACGGCTTGTGTTTTCTGATATTATTCCACTATAGTCCATCGGAGCTAATGAATTGCAAGGCAATCTTGATTTAAATTCGAGCATAAATTTGAACAATTCACCGAGAGTGACCAATCGCTGGCTGCTGATAGCTTGATACTTTGCAACAATAAAAGGAATCTCTCTGCTCCGACAAGCGAGTTGAGGTACCAGAAATTGGAGTGGGAATGATTTGAGGGTTCCAATTGATTGGCTGTACATTTCATAAGTTACAGCATAATTTGGTCGGGCGAACCCATATCCCCACTGGTTGAACCAGGTCTTGCCATAGGCAACACCATAAAGCAACCGTAGGTACATGTTGTCCTTCTTTGCATTGTCAGAGAGGCTTATTTTCCTGAAATTGGCGATGTTGCATAGACATCAAAGTATATAGAAAATAGGAGAATAAATACTTGATATGCATAGATTAAAAAATATATATATACTCTATATGCATAATCGACCTCCATAGTTTAAACAAGTTATTTACTAACAGTTCACTACTGCCCCCATTGACTAAAATGGCCTAATTATTAATTAATTTGTGTACATGTACTAACTATCAAACCTAGATTAGTACCAGAAAACAGAGGGAATAGAAAATTATATAGGATATAATTCCTTTTCTTAAATTAAATACTTTGTATTGCTAGAACAAAATTAAAAAAAATATAGAAAATATTACCTTACACATAATGCAAGGCAAATGCGATCCCAAAAATCAAGCAGTTGGTGTCCTGAAACAAACTCAGAACCACCAGAAAAACCGTTGATCGATAAGAGATGCCCAAACCCATTCAAGTGCACCACTCCATGCATCAAATGTTGCTTTTGATTATGCATTTCGATGAAGAGACGAGAAGCATGTATCGCAGTTTCCTTTCGGGGTAGTACAAAATGAAACCGCTTATTACAAATCAGGTGCTCACCCCATCCTACATTGAAAAATAAATGTATGTTGCCAGCAAAAGCGACTATGCAATCATTTGTAAAAACTAAAAACAATATATTTAGCAAATGGTTGATCGAGCCATATAGAAAAGTTTGGTTACTGCTGTGTACCACGTATATATATATACATAGATATCTAAGAAATGTGTAACAAATTATGTACAAATGAGTGAAACATTTACCTCACACGAAAGTATTATGATACTTTAAATACCATATATAGATCACTAATCACTTGGCCTACTACACCCTAGCTATTTATTAGTTTTGGTTGTTGTCCGAAATGAATAAAACATGAGCAAATTGTATTACACAAGTCACACAAACAATCATTTCAAAATGAAAATGCTGTACCAATAAAACGACAGAAGTGACACTGACGACAAGATGATTTCTTAACATCCTCTTCCACGATAACCAGCTTCACAAATGTTGGAGGATGTCTGTTGAGCTCGAGCTGAAATGACCAAAACTTTGCTTCTCCATGTGCACCAGTCAACTCGGCAGTGCCGAACCCAAGAAGAGTTCCTATATTCTCTCGAAATGACAGACCAGTAAACCTGGTGGGATAACCCGATTCACAGAATGACTCAAATTTAAAAACCACCTCGCCTCGCTTTCTCTTTGGTAAATTTTCTAGGCTAAGAACCATCATAGGCCTCATCATTGTCTTATGACAACAAAAAGGTTTTGAGTTATATATTGTTGCTTAGATCAATCCAAGTGCTCTATACTCACACTTATAGTGCTTAGTCTTTTTTTTTTTTTTTTTGAGCGTTATAAGGTCAACAACATTCTGTCTTATATCATAATGAGAGACACCACCTTGCTTTCAGCATGATCTAAATCAATTAATATATTGGAGAAAACTTCGGTATTTTAGTTAGATCACAAGGCATGAACGAGTGGCGGAGGAGAATTAGTATAATTTTTTATTGCACCATGCCTTCTATCAGTAGTAACTGGTAACGTTTTTATGGGGAAAAAATGTAAAGAAAAAAAAAATACTTGACTTTAAAAATTCAAGGATTGTAAATTGAATAAAGTTGGGTCGTGACGGCCCAAATCAAGATAGGTCTTAGCTACAAATAAAAAAGTTTGATTAAAAGCCCAAAATAAGGAGGTGTATTTCCAAGTCAATAAAGCCTTGCTTGTTCTAAATTACTACTCTGGATTAACATGCGAACTCCTTATTTTAGGAACCTACTTAGGTAGGAGTAGATCTAGCTCACTTCTAATAAGTTTATTAATCCAAGGTGGCCATGTGCATTTTAAGAATGATTTCCCTCTGCTATTAATTATTGAATAGGGAATTCAGTCACATATAATTAAGTTCTGTTATCCTTGTTGACTTTGGCAATGTTGCTCTTCAAATCACGATAAGTTCCCGCTTATGGTCCCAACTTATGTAAAGTACAACTCAATAACTGGAAGTGTTGATTGGTGATTTGGTGTGATCCGATACTTTCCTATCAGATGAATAACAAGAACTAGGGGTATCTGTTGCTTCCCTCAAAATTACGTTAATACATGCACATTCAAAATCTCTAAAAAGTATAAGTAGAGAAAACTATATATCAATATAACTATATAAGTAAAGAAAAAATAATGAGTACAGGTAAAGAGATTCATATCATCAATATTGGAATACTTACTTTATTAAGCAATTGATTTTAGAAGTGCACTCACATGTATTGCTTGGTAAAATTTTTGAATTGGGACACAGACACAATAATTGGACTAAATATATATTTTTTTTTCAGGACATGGCAATAGAACTTTGTTATCAGCTGTTACAACTTTCCCGATAAAAATCTTTCTAAATTGTTTTTTACGATAGAAATTATTATTGTAAATATCAAAATATTTGAACTAGTACATACCACAAACTAAAAAAGCAATAATCAAGAACTAGCTCTTGGTCTAGTCGTAAAAGAGCATCTTGAGTGAAAGTTTACATGTTCAAACCGACTGGAGATTTTTTATAGACATTTAATTTTAAAAAAAGTCGGAAGGCTTAGACCACAATTTATGTTAAAAAAAACCACAATAATCATTTTATTTAAATGCAAAATGTTGCATGAGGTTCTGTTTTCTCATTTGACATAAAAATAGATAGAAACTTTTTAGTTTAAAATATTACATGCCTTTTGAACGCTCGTCATATATTCAAAGAGGATTTTCTCTAACCGCTGATTTTTTTTTTCTTTTTTTGCTTTCTGGTCAAAACTAAATACCAAGTCATCATTGAATAAATTAAGAGGGTTCCAATGGTAATATTTTAGTTGTCCTCAAATGTCAACATTCCACTATTTAGTTACTTTTTCAAAATTTAAAATAGTAATGTCAAATCTAAACCGCTCATCTTATTCATTTTAACGAGTAATGCGTTTTCATATTAGTTTTGTAAATTTTAGAGTTTATTTGATACTCCATCAAAGACTAAAATATGAATGTATTATAATTATCATAATTAATAAGGTTCGTTGATTTTTCTATCTCTTGAATGAGTATCAAATAAACAAATAAACTCTAAAATTTACAAAACTTATATGAAAATGCATCGGTCATTAAATTAAATAATATGAACGGTTTGAATTTGACGTTGTAATTTTAAATTTTGAAAAAGTAACTAATTAATAGAATGTTGGCATTAACAGTGGATGGTCGTACGAGGTAAATTGACAAGTAGGACGTTTGAGCGCAACCAAAATATAGGCATTGAAACCATCCTCATAAAACAATTATGTTAATGTCTGGAGAATTTTTGTTCGACAGTTTTCCTTGTAAAATAAAAAAAAATTATCTTTAACTATTTAAGGTTCTGATCATATGCGAAAATTTAACGAGAGAAATAAAAAAAAAATTACTTTTCATCAAATTTGCTGATCAAAGGAGGCAAGAAATTCTCTTATGGTGAGAATCAGCGAGAAATTTTTTAACCCGTGAATTTCTATCCAAAACTAGAATACTTCGCAAAAATTTATTTAGACCGTTCGATAGCATCCTTCTTCGATAGCCGATTAACTCCGGCGAATTCCTTTTCCGTCCGCCAACTCCAGCTAAGACTTTGCATCAGATTTTTTTTTCTTCCTTTTCTTTTCCTTTCTCGCTTGTCTCTAGTCCCAATCGAAACCTAAATTTTTATTTCATACCAAAAGGAACAACATTATATTGGTCTAGTGGCAAAGAGCAATACATCTCAATTGAGAGGTCGCAGGTTCGAAACCCGGCTAGGAGATTCTTTTATAGACATTTAATAATTTAATAATAATAATTAATAATTTAATTAATAATTAATTTAAAAATTAAAAATAAGTCCAGAGGCTTGACTCCCAATTTATCTTCAAAAAGAGAGAACTAAAATATTGCAATATATATTAAAGAAAAATTAGATCTATGTCACTTCAAAATTCTAAAATTTTAAGAAAACCACTCAAAAGTTGTATCTTTGAAAAAAGTCACTCCAATTCTAATTTACTTTTAAAAACTAGCAAAAAGAGCCCACCCGACTGTGTAGGAATGAAAAAGAAAATTTGAGGTGATTTTTTTTAGGCGGCGATATTGGTATGGTGGGAGATGATTGATTTATTTTTCTCTTTTCTTTTTTGTGCACACAAATTAAGAAAGAAAACAACCATTCAACGTCTTGACCCCTTTTTGTAAAGGGTTCTGACTATTTGTCTAAATTATAGATTTAAACCGTACATCAGACCAAGCTGCACAGATCAATGGTCTATATTAATGTTAACAAATGTTTGAACTCCTTTCTGTAAAGAATTCACTGGACCTTGTTTTGGATGTGTTTATACGTAGTATAGATTTGTCACTTATATGGTCTGATTTAATTTCTTCTATTTTTAAATTAAAGGAAGAGACGTGGGGTAAAACAGATAATAAAAAGAATAGAAAGTTGGTAGCAAATTGCTAGAGTTTTTTTTTGGGGGATTATTATAGGGTTTCCTACTAATTTTATATAAGTCAGATGATTAATCGGCCGGGCCCATTTGCCTCACCAAACTACTTTGGTACCTACAAATACAAACAATTGTTATAGCGATGTTCAGTTAATCAGTGGTCTTTCCGATTAAATTATCTAGTTTTGCACCCATCGCATATGATAGCAGCTTTGGAACAATACAAGCTAATTTTATAATAGAATGTCAGCTTTGTTTCTTATGCTAAGAATTACTGGAAACTGGGTCTATGCACTTCGTAAGATTTGGAGTTAATAATTGGGGCCTTTATATTATTTGTTAGGAAACATCTTGTGTGTTTTATATGACTATAATGGTGAGTAGGCCTGCCAACGGAAACAAAAAAATCGTTATGCCGTTCCGTTTGCTGAAACGGAACGGTAAACGGTAACGATATTTGTTTCGTTTCCTTAATGAAACGGTAAACGGAACATGAAATGGAACAGTTTAACGTGTTTTAACGTGTTTTTGTACATGCCGTTTAGCGAAATCATTTCGTTTAGTAAGTGGAACAGTAAACGGTAGCAAAATTCATTTCGTTTCGTTAACAAAACGGTAAACGGAACACCCCATTCCGTGTCCGTTTACCACGTTAATCAGCCTGATGGTGAGGAACTGTTTCAATAGTTGAGCTAGTCACAAGTACTACAAAAATAATTTAGTGAAGATGGGATATATATATATTTATAGAATGGCTATATTACTATTTATATGTAAATTGACTTTGTAGGTTAGATTTTTGAACTGTTAGATCGCTTCAAGATCCGTGCGAAGATTAAAATCGATGCATGGAGGAGATAATAGACGCTTACTCCTCCGTGAGTTTAATATTTCCCGTTAGCAGCTGCTCCGTCTCCCTCTATCTCTATTTACATGTTCCGTTTTTATCAATCCAAAACAAATAGGGGAAAAATGGAGAGCCAGAGCGTGAAATTGGAGAGGGGCTCGACGGCTCGACCTCCTCTCTTCACCATAAAAAAAGAAGGATTTATATGCGCCAGACTTTTAAGTTTCAGTTGTTTCGTTGTACTAGTATAATCCTTTAATTATACGCTTCATATATGAAGAGATTTATTATTATTATTATTATTATTATTATTATTATTATTATTATTATTATTATTTATTTTTTTTTTTTTGGAAGAAAACTTCTCATGATCGAGGTGCACTTGATTAAGTTTATGTGTTATATATACTTTCGTGATTCAGCTTTATAACAAACTCATTAATTGGTAAGAATGGTTTCTTTTTTTCTTTTTTTTTTATCTTACTCAAAACACACACGCATACTGCATACACATAACACATGTATTGATGTATGTATACACTTGATGATTTTTAAGTATTTGGACCAATTATTTTGAAAAATCTTCTAGTAATCAAATAGATGTTCGGCACTTCATAACTTTAATTTAATGTACATTATATAATCGAGATATCTTGATTCTTCATAATAACGGATTTTATAACTCTTAAGAAAATATATAATATCGGATTTTATACGAGCAGATTGATTACAAGATTCAATTCAGAAGTTGGACCAATTGACCATTACATGAATCAGACATATATATGGTGTGCTTCTTTGTGCTCCCTAGGCAACTTTGCCCATATTATGATATAATTTAAATAAAAAATTGGAGATGATGTTAATAATTAAAAGTATATAATATATTTGAAAAAAATATATATTTATATCTATACTTATAAACGCGCGCATACGACGAGGTGTCACACGCTAGATCTAGCGTGTAAACAGGATCAGTTTCTACCATTCAATTGATTTGATCTGCGGTTGAATATCAATCGCCAGCCGAAACAACACTATTGATTAGTTTTCCATCTAATATAGAAATAAATTGAATAACACATCTATTTATATCGCTAGTAAATTAAGAAATATATTTTTATTATCTAATATTATTTTGTTTCTTTATTTACCTATATGAGTGCATTTACGCTAAGTATGTATTACATATATATTCTTCACTGGCAACTGCCAACTGTCAAGGCGATGTTGGGTAAAAGAGATTGGTGCTCTCAAGTTAGAACTTAGTAGTCTACTTTTTTTGAAGTTGAACTTAGTAGTCTACTAGTCTCCTTCGCACCGTTAATTCCTCTCCTAATTGCGCCACTGTGCTATTTATTATTATTATTTTTTGAGAAATGCTAGAGTTCAATATATTGGACGAATAGACTCCGTTCAATACGATCGTTTTTACGTTTTTAAATTTCAAATAACCGATCCGAACCGTTCAATATGTTATTCATATTGAAAACTTATAAGAAACCAATTTTTACATTTTTTCGAAAATTTTTACTATTTTTTTGGTATTTTAGAAAATTGTTGTTATTGGACGATCCATAATGTTTATATCATGCATTTTCAAAAATACCAAAAAATTAGTAAAAAATTTCAAAAAAAATGTAAAAATTGATTTTTGTAAGTTTTCAATATGGAGAATATATTGAACGGTTTGGATCGGTAATTTGAAATTTAAAAACTTAAAAACGATTATATTAGACGGACTCATCCATCCTATATATAGGACACTAACATTTCTCTTATTTTTTTTAAATAAGACCGTAGACTCCTACCGTGCTAATTGCAATTGATCCAGATGGGTGCGACTTTCTGGGTACGTAAGTCACGTAACCTGCGCAGCGCAACTCATCTTCCAAGGCGTATGAGTATATGACTGTATGAGGCATGTGCCGACAACGTGTCCGTTCCTTGCGATAGGTATGACCGTGTCTATTTCTCTTTGTAATTTATATGAGATCACGACCGTGTCTTTTGTGTCGTTGGCCGTGTCATGGTGTCAATATGTCATTAATATGTTTGCAACCTACACGTGTCGAGAAACGGGTGCGTCTGAATTTGTAACGTGTCCGTGCTTCAGAGATCAGAGCTCGTCATCGTCTTAATTACATGGAACAAAGGATCATATATACTGATTAGAATTTTTGGTGAACGTATAATGAGGGGGAGAAAAAAAAAATCAAATTGTTGACTGTGCCTCTCTAAATAAATTAATTTAATTTTTACAAAAATTATAATTTGTGGTGCGAGTTTGGGTAATCAAAACGCTAAAGCAGTAGTGCGAGCTCGAGGGTGGTAATATGCAAAAAGGCCTACATATAGATTACCACTAATAACAGCAGACATTATAAGTTGTCGGACTCGGACAAGTAGGTAATTTGTTACGTCATTGTAGTACTAATTAGCTATATGATTCAAAAAATTATAACTTCCCAACTTTAATTTATTTATCGACATTAATAATAAAACGAAAAGTTGCAAAAGAAAATTAAACTAGAATAATTCTAAATTATATAAGACTTTTTATGTGCAGATTAAATCTTACAGGACAAAAACATGTTTTTTTAGTAAGGCAAATTCTACGACTACGATGACCATTTTTATATATCGACTTTTTCTTCCAAAATGATTAATTGTCTTTTATAAAATAATAAATGACTGTGATTGATTTCAACAAAAATAAAACTCAAACATGATTTGGAAAAATTAATCAAGGACAGAACATCCTTTGAGTAAAAATATCAAATTGATTAACCTATAAGAAAAACACGAGTCACGATCGCTTCTCTTCAATATTTTGAATCTTATATATAGTAAATAAATGCACAAAGCCACAAATAATCTTTTCTCAAAATGTAAAAGTAATAACTTTCTTAAACTTAATTAATTATATATATATTAGATGTCTGTTAAGAAAATTTTCAATAATTTTAGATGTGCTTAAAAATGTGTGGTAATTCAAACTCTTAATGGTTATGAGGCGTCTTAAAAATTAGATCAGCTTGTTGGATATATGACTTCAGTTAATTTTTCAATGATGATTGAAAACTTTTTCTCACCATCTTCTAAGTTCTGAACTTCTGATGGTGAGGAAGGACGACTTTGAAGACCCATTGTTGTCGTTGGGCCCGGAAAGATATTGTGCGTGATAAAAGATCGAGAATAAGAAAATCGAGGCAGTTCCGTTCCAACTATAACCAAACAAACAACACATTCAGACATTATAAAATTTGTAATTAACTAATGTTGGTGCCAGTTAATCTCCACACCACTGTCGAGAATCGTTGTATGGAAGGTTGAAAACTTTAACAAAAACAAGACGTACGAAAGAAAACAAATTAAACTATATATCAGCGAATTCGCAAGTTCATAGATTCAGTTCTTTGCTACTAATAGCGCAAGCTCAAAACATTCATATTTGCCTCTTGTAAACGAAATTTGTACTTCATATTTGTTTAATAAATTTTGTTTCAGCTAATTATCGCCGAAGTGCCGAACGGTCTTAAAAAAATAATAACTCGGATTTATCAGTAAAAAAAGAATGTACCAGATTAATAAACAAACCCTTTGAAACATTTATATATTATATATTATTATTTCTCATATGGTGTCAAGAAAAACTCAAATTTGACGCATATACATGTTTAGATTAATATGAAATAACATTACGTTGAATAGTTATTAAATTTAGTTTTAGAGCCGCATTTGTGTTTGTTTTAGGATCATATAATTATATAAAAATAAGAATAATGACCGAATATGTCCCGTGTAATAGATTAGTACACATATTGTCATAACTAGTAATTAGTACAAATTATCTTAATATGCGAATGCTTAATTGCATCATTTTTTTTTCTTGGAGACTCTTAAACGTGAAATATATATAGTTGCAAATAAAGTAATATTTCTTGGTTCCAAGCATTATCTCGGTGATATCATGCTTGGTGACACTTAGCTACCCTCTTCAATTAATACGGACTCGTCCTTGTGTTAATTAAATTCAAAACATCAGCTGATATATTTATTTAACATTTTAAAACTCTTGATGACTTAAATCAACAAGCAAGCCTGAAAAGGACTCAATTGATAGTATTTTTTATCTTTTGGAGGGCCCAAATGAGAACAGCAAAGAGAGCAAAAGCACAAAGTGATATGAAGATGAGTAGATGACAACACATGACGACGCGGTTGTAAATAAAAAGGACAATATGACGTTGTGTCAGTTAGGTTATTTAATTTGGCTTTTTCGAATTGCTCTGGATTAGGGGGGAAAAAAAACAACAACGTTTTGAAATCGTACTAACTTTTCATAGATATATGTATGTCGGATCAACATCACTACCAAAAATATAAATTTTAGGGGTGAAGTTAAAAACTTAAAAGAATCAGACATTCTGGCAAAATAATATGTGAGAGTTAAACATTTGTTAATAATCAACCAAATGTACATAAATGTAAAGGAAACAAAATTATAGGGGTGTTATAACAAAAATTTTATTCTGACTCTCTCTATGCCGCCGCACTAAAATTTATTCCGACATTGAAGTGTATGGTTTTGGAACTGGTAGGAAACATTATGGGCTTATATTATTCGAGGAACAGAATTGTGATACCAATGCATATATAAATAATTGTTACTGCCCTCACTAGTCATGACATGATGACAAATTCAGTTTTTGATTGGTTCAAATAAATATATTTTGCCGCAAATTTTTACATTATAGCTTTGCTGCATGTTGACTTAAATTGGACCAATGTGCATCTAACAAGAAGTACAATTTTTGTTATTTAATAACACAACCATAAGTTTATCCGTGACAATAATTCTAGCTACTAACGTAAGTCAAACTATACTTCTAAGACCAAGGGACATTAGTGGACCGCACATGATTTGTGATGCTACTCCCCAAATGTTAAAGTTGTATTTGCCAAGGGGAAAAAAAAACGTTAATGTTTTTTTTTTTTTTTTGACAAACTGCCCGTGGGCTTTCTCATTACTTAACAAATAAAATACAATCTCAGAGTTTCAGCTTAGCATCCAAATAAAAGAAAAGGATCCCCTAGTACTACAGTAATTCCCTCTGAATCCTAAACACAATAGGAACCGAAAAGAAAACACAGAAAGAAAAAGGATAAAAAAAGAAATTGCAAAATAGAAAACCTAACAACAATTTAAAAATAGAGGGTACAAGGGGAACTTAACATCGACGAGGAACAATTATGGAGGCCTCTCCTGCAAAAAACGTTAATGTTGTTAGTCTCTTACCATCCAGATTGGGACGGTGGGGCTTCCCTAAAATACTTGCTTATAGAAGAGACCAAGTTATATTATCACAAATTTAATTTATTCTTGGCTCCATTTGGATGAGGTGTGGGAAGAAGAGAACAAAGAAAAAGTGGGAAGAAGTATTGGAAAGTGTGTAACTTTGTGAAGAATTTGGATTGTTTAATAATAAATTTTTTCTCCACTTCCCTTATTCTCTTCTTCCCACTCTAATCCAAACACTAGGGGTGGATAACGTGTATCACTGAAACGGAATGGGGTCATTCCGTTTTCCGTTCCATTTCAGTAACGGTACGAATCGGATGATTCGTGATTCGTTTCGACGGAACGTGGCGGAACGGCCATATTTACACTATAAAATGCACAAACGAATTACGAAATGCATTCCGTTATTCGTTCCGTTTGCGAAACGGAATGAAATTTCATTTCGTTACACGTTCCACATGAACGGAACGGAACGATTTTGCATATTCGCGGTATACCGCGCCCACCCCTATAAACACAGCCTTATTGAACTAAATTTTTACTCTCTCTATATTTTTTTTAATAGGATGAAGTTGCTCTCTAAGGCTCCGTTTGGATAGGTGTGGGAAGAAGGGAAGAAGGGAAGAAGTATTGGAAAGTGTGTAACTTTGTGAAGAGTTTGAATTGTTTATAATTTTTTTTTCTTCTTCCTTTTTCTTCTTTTTTCTTCCAACGATCCAAACGCACCCTAAAATATTATTATAACCCGTGCAAACCAAAGTGGACAAAATATAAAATATATGACTGTAAATGAGAAAGAAAAAGCAATGCTGTGGAGAACAAATCTTTCAAATATTATATTTCTTCATATCCCCCAACAATTTCTAAAATTGAAAACTATATATCTATTTAACATCGAAATATATTTCTTAGATTACGCTGTCAAATATGACATAGATGAGCAAATTAATTAGGCGTATTTATACCTAATTCATTATAAAAAGAAACAAGATTTAAGAGAGAGGGATTGTATACGAAAAAAATTATATAACTGTGCCTTGAACCCAACTTTGGATCGACCAATGTTGCCCTTAAATAACACAAAAGCCCACAAAAGTGGCACCATTTAAAGCGCCTTACAACATACAAAACGCGCCTCTAAACCATTATATAAGCTATTACTCCCTACAACCCTCTTCACTCAATTCACTCATAAACAAACAAAACTTTTCAACTGTTCCATTGCCATGGCTGGACCAACAACAACTCCATATGTAACTCTAAACTCAGGGCACAACATGCCGGTGCTCGGGCTAGGCACTTTCGCACTCTGTCAGCCTCCTGATCTTGTCTCGGTATTTGTTCAGGCGATTAAATTGGGCTATAGACATTTTGACACATCGCCTGTCTATGGCAGTGAGAGGCCTCTGGGGTTTGCCATAGCTGAGGCGATCCGGCGTGGCCTCATCCAGTCTCGAGACGAGGTGTTTATCACATCCAAGCTATGGTGCACCGATGCAGACCCAGAACTTGTCCTTCCAGCATTGCAAAATTCTCTTTCGTAAGTTCATATATATTATGTATGTTTATTCATTTATAGTTGACTTTGTTGTAATTAGGTGAAATGTCAGGTCATCAATTATATATCTAAATTCCTAGCTCTGCGTTAATATATTTAAGATAGACCGAAAACTCTTTAGTTTTAAGAGCTGTGTGTGCATGTTTCACGAGGTTTAGAGTACAAGCTTGCTTAACAATCAATCTGTTCTTTTACATTAAGATTTTAGTTCCTTAATGAATTTTGAACGATTTTTATTTTTGTTTTTTCATAGCGACTCTTGGGCTTTCAAAATTCTCATACTAGATGCTACATAGGAGTATATATATGAGGCGGAAAGTCGGATATATACTACTATTATTGCAATTGTTATACCTAATAACAACTAATAAAAATCACACAAGTGCAATTAGATCAATCTTTGTAGTTCACTTACAAGTTACAAGCAACATATATATAGAAAACAAGACTATGAGTTCTTAAAATTAACCTATTTTCTGGCCATGAAGGAACCTTGGGCTGGAGTACCTGGATCTCTACCTAGTGCATTGGCCATTAAGAGTCAATAGTGGTGAATACAAGGTTATGTATGGAAAGGAGGATCTCCTTCCAATAGACATGAGAGGTGTATGGAAAGCAATGGAAGAATGCCACTCTCTAGGCCTTGTCAGGTCTCTTGGTGTAAGTAACTTGTCGACCAAGAAGCTCTCTGATCTGCTGTCTTACTCTACCATCCCTCCAGCCGTGAACCAGGTACAGTATTTTATTTGGTTTTGGTGTTTAGCTAAAGGACTGCTATCATTAATTTTATTTTTCCAACATACCTCCATCCGAAGTGGTTAGTTACCGACTTTTTGTTCTTATATGTATTCCACTAATATTGAATATAGTACCACATGTTTAGTCTAGTATGGTATTGCCATTTTTTGTGTTTTACCAAGGATCAATTCTCTGTGCAACAAGTACAAGCCATTCAAATATATCATATTTTTTATTGAACGGGTTGCTGTCCCCCATTTTTATCCCCCGTGACAGATAATTTAAGCACCAACACTTTCAATTCATTGATTCCTGTGGCGTGCCTCTACTATTTTTCTTTTGTATGTTTTCCTTTTTGCAAATGGCTTCGTCACAGACAGGTAGAGGGCTTTTGGTGTCAAATTGTTGACTGAAATGTTGGGAGCAGCTTTCCAATGGAAACTTCCTAAAAACATTAAAATTAAAATGTACAAAATAAACTCTGGCTCTGAAAGTGTTATTCCCTTTGCTCATGATTGGTTCAAAATATTCCGACCTTGAATATTCTTGCTATGAACTGTGGACTAATATTTTAGATTCCCAACATGTTGGTTAGTCAAATACTCAAATGCCACCTTTCTTCCAAGCATTGATTCCCAACACCTCCGCGCGCGTTCCAATAAAAGAAAAACAATTAGGCCTTAATTAGGGCCTTACTCTTTTCTTTGTTAAAATTCTACATCTGTGGGATGGTGTAAAAGGTTTCATACTTTAGTTAAACCAAAATAACAATACTGATGGGGCGTTTGGATCGTTCAGGAATAAGAAGAATAGGTTATTTTTAGGCGGAAAATATATATTGAGAAGTGTGTAATTTTGTGAAGAGTTTGTATGCTTAGGAATAAATTTTCGCCTAAGAAGAGGTTATTCCTCTTATTCCTAAGCGATCCAAACGGCCCCAATATATACTTTATGCATTCTCATAAAATTATTATCACTTTGAATGAACATATAGGAAACTTGAATATAGATATGCAAGGTTTAAATGAAAAATTACAATGAAATGACCAAAAAGTGAGCTTTAGCTAGGTAAGGTATACTATGTCCATCTTGTTTTACACAAGAATTGACCCATTAGAGCAATACAACAGAATTAGTCAAAGAAGGTCCCTCCTACATAAAAGGCAAGTTTAAAACCTAAGGGGGAAAAAAATCACCACAATTAGGAGTTTAGGACCACAATGAAGTGCACTAATTACATTCCCAAGGATGTTCTTTCAGCCGTCTTAGCTAACCTTTTCACACTGAAAAATATGTAAGTTTCTGTCTAAAAATATTCCCTTAAGTGAACACGAATTCATTTGATATCAACATTGCTACCTTTTATTTTGTACGATTGCTTGATTGTATTTGACATATCGACATTAGAATTCTGATGGGTAACTTTCACAGTGATGTTATTTTTTTTTTTTTTAAAGATTCCATATGAAAACCTTGTACAGGTGAAGTAATGTTAAAAAGAATTAAATATCATATTACTTATTATTGATGTTTAGTAGTAAGGTGTACTAATTAGCCAAAATAAGATTTAATTATATCTATATATATTTATGTTGGTAAATTTTGTCAAACTAAAAGGATTATTGAAACATAAAATATTTTTGTGATTTCACTACTTATAAATCTACTTTTAACTTTGTTACATATCTTATATTGCCAACAGGTGGAAATGAGCGTGACGTGGAGCCAACCAAAATTGAGAGAACTTTGCAAGAAGCACGGGATTTATATAACAGCATGGGGCCCTTTAGGGACGTATGGTGAAATTTGGGGCTCTAATTTAATCATGGAGAACCCCACATTGGAGTACATTGCATCTATCAGGGGAAAAACAGTTGCTCAGGTGCATCACCTCCTTCATTTTTAGTCCAAATTTAGTTCTTAATCACGAAACCTTTTTTTTTTTTTAACATATTGTGTCCACAATATAGCGTTTCACCCGCATTGTAAATTGCCAAACAGGTAGCACTAAGGTGGCTGTACGAGCAAAAGGTCACAATGATAGTGAAGAGCTTCAATAAAGAGAGAATGAAGGAGAACCTACAAATATTTGACTGGAAATTGACAAAAGAGGAGGCCAAATTAATTGCTAAGATTCCACAACAGCGCCGCTATCAAGGCAACGAATTTGTGTCCCCCAGCGGACCTTACAAGACGGTCGATGAATTATGGGATGGCGAGATATGAGCATATTATTAAATTTTCAATCGGCTTTAACTAAATTATTATATTGACTTTTTAATGAACATTTTGGCTATTACAAGTTTTGCGAAGTTGTTTTATCTTGCCTACTATCTCAGGGGTACATACAGTACCGCAACAGTACATGTGCCCCTGTTCTTATTTCGTTTTTTTTTTTCCCTTTTATATATGTACCTGACGGTACGCTCGAAACTTTTATGTATCAATTTTAGTTATTGCTTTAAATTTAGTTCAAGGCATTTGCCAATTTTTCAAGATGATAAAATAATTTAGCAAATTATGGTGGGTGGGTGTGGGAATTGGTATCTGATGGTTTGACTTGCACCATTTTCAAAAATAAAAAGAAAAAAGAAAAGGGAAACTGTGTTTTAAAATACGGATGCATATAATAAGGTTTCATTAGATAATATTTTAAATTTAAAAAAATAGTTTATCAATTAATAAATTGAAAGATTATATTAGTTTTTCATCGTATTATCTATTTTCGACTAAAGTTCTAACAAGAAATCCTAAAAAAGCGATATATATGGAGGGTTCTGTCAAATCTGACCTTATTTCAACATCAGAAGTTTAACTGATTGATTGAAACTGTTAAATGCGATATTTAGCATTTCTTGTTAGAAATAATACAATGAAAAACTAATATAATCTTTCAATTTATTAATTGATAAACTCAATTTTATTTGTTTCTGATGTGCATATCTATTCAGTGAAATCCTTCAATTTGATTAGAATTTGTGTTAATATGCTCTGTTAGGCAAGATTGGTTTGGTTAAATAATTGTGTGCTTAAGGTGTATTTGTAAACTTTATTTGGTATCAGTACATTGTTTTCCATGCTCGAAGTTTTTAGGGTTACTTGGATGGAAGCTTGTACTATAGGGGTACACGTTTAATTATTAATCTTTCTCTGTAACTGCTACTGCTCTTGAGGGTGAACCAGATAGACACAGGCCTGATATGCTGGCTGCAAGTAATATAGTCAACAAAATAACACTTTGACTACTACGTGGAATAATTTGGACAGGGATATCAAAACCACTTGTAGTGCTTGATATGCCAAATGAAAGACTTTAGTGAAGGAAAATTGACAGAGACAAAATTAAGATTCATAATTCCCAATTCCCAAAAGAACAAAAAAGAAAGAAAAATTATGGTCCATTTTTTCGTAACATAAGTTTTATTCTCAGTCGAAATGGCTGCTAGCTAAATAAATAAATTTACTGAACAACATAAGATTTCAAAATGAACAGCACACAACTACTTTGTTGTAATACATGCAAATTCAATTAATAACTTATTCGAGATAGAACAACCTAATAATGCTCTAGCGATTCAGTCGCCGCATCATTTTTAGTTAGTGCCCAGGTGAGTCTTCTAAAGGTATGCCGATTGCTGTGAAGGTAGTACATTTATTTAGAAACGCATAATTACTTACCAAAATCTGTACTCCACAATTCTTCTCATCTTTGTTAAGAGGTGTACAATGATTAGGGCCAAGTACCATTAGTTCTCTAAAAGTTTTAACTTCATGACTCCGACAGTGTTCTACTGGTTCAGTCCACATTTCCAATCTGCTCACCTGTAAACTCTTGGGCAGGAGCAGACACATAGCCTCCATGACTGGCCAAATATCTTTACTCCTTGCTAGAGGGCTCAGAAAGTCACCTTGCAAGAAGTTGGACCAGAATGGAGCATTTAAATTATCTCTGAGAAGCTCGCCAAAGATCATTGCTCCCCAAAGTGATCCATTCATCTTCTTTGCTATCTCCTTTCCCATTTTTTCTAATTCAGGATAGTCTTCTGGATCAGCACCACCGAAAGCATGCTCCTTGAAAAACAGCATAAACTCATCTTCAGAAAAACCATCTAGCATGACTGGCATTACTGCTTCAGGGTTTACAATCTTCTTATAACTTCTATAGTCATCGATACTGCTTATAAAAATGACCTTGCTTCCAAGTTTTCCACATCGCAAGCAATCCCAAAGGGCATTCCATACTGTACAATCCACATCCCAAACGTGGTCTAACACGAGCAAAAATCTCTCCGAGCTTAGGTTCTTCTTGAGCATTACTAGCAGTGTGTTTTCATCATAATTAGTTGTGTAAGTATTGTTGCACTGCTTTAGAATTTCTTCCAAAATAATAGGAAAACCACGAATATTAGCATAACTGATAAGTGTTGAACCAATGTAAATTTTCAAAGAAAAATGATTCTGAACTTTTGAATCATAGAAACACTGGAGGGCAAGGCTGGTCTTTCCAGCTCCTTCTGAACCAACTATTGGAAGAATGGTCACATTGCTTTTACCGGCCTTCCTCGCTTCAAACAAGAAATTCATAACCTGTTCTCTTTCTTTGTCCAGATTGAAAACTCTGTTGTGCTCCATATACAAGTATGTCTTAATAGGTCTTTCAGGCAGGGCATTCACCATGAGTAAGAATGCACAAATATCAATACTTTTCAGCATTTTCAGTACATTATGGAGTTTCATGTGCTCCTCATCACCAAAAAACAACGTTCTGATGGTACGCTGCCGTTTAGCTGCATGATAGGTTGGAGAAATAGCCAAATTCTTCGTGCCATCACTTTGTATTACTGAAGAAATTGAATTCAGGAGTTTGAAGGTGCGATGGTAGTAGTTTCCAAGGTATGATGCATCTATTATTTGCGCCAACCATTCAAGCAACTTTTGGTCGATGATTCGTCGCCTCCTCGCTGCATTAATCGCACATTGTATTTTGATCAACTCTTGTTGTAGGCTATAGAGGGTCACATCGAGTCCCTCCTGCATGTCAAATGTGCTTGTGACTGAGGAAACAGTACCACTTACTATTGTTCCAGCTGCCGCCTCCACGACTCCAGAATAAAACATGCTTGCTGTGCCCCCCATACTGTGGTTCACTAACTTGTTATTATATACTTGCAGAAAACTATCTCTGCTCTGATAATATTTTTGTAACTTTAATTGAGCCTCAGTGTTCCATGATAGGAAATAATCGTTTAAATGGGTAAGGAAATTAAGATGACTTTTGACAGGTCATTTTTACGCACATAATTTGATGGGAAGTTTACCTAATTCTACTCCTAAGATCTTGATTTTAGTTTTAAGTTTTAATCCGATTTTGTCAAGAATGAGAATGAAATCACAGGGGCATGAAAATCGCTGGTTGGTCCGTACGAATACATGCCTAGCAAAAGTACCAGACCAGTACCTAATTGTGACAGCAAGTGTAACTGGATCCCAAATCATTCTCATTCTTAGAGTGATAAAATCACAAACTTATTTGAGAAATTAGTAATATGGACGAGAGAAAAGAGGTACTGATTACCTTGATTGTGTATGCAGGGAGCCAGGGACATCAGGCGATCCTGGGTCGCTGTTTGTGTATGAAAAGAGAAAAAGGAAGCAGGGTAGGAAAGTGTGGACTGTGGAAATATCAATTTTAGTTTATATATTAGTTATTAGGAGGAAAATGGGTGGAGATTTCCGGTAGCATAATTCCAGACTTATCCGTATTTATTTTAAGAGTTTGGCTTACATCAGCTGTCAGATCAGATTTCTCCGTTGACAAAGTCTTACTCTTCAATTATTTTAGGCAAAATTGGATACAACCCCCTTGTAAACTTCAGCAATTGAATATAACCTCCTGTAAACATTGAAATTAGAAATAACCCCTTACAATTTTTATAGTTAAGGAAATAACACCTTTTAATTAAATTTAATCTTTTTAATTAAAAAATCGATTTTCTACGATAAAGGACAGATATAAGTGAAATAACCTTCTTCTACCAGATCTTTCGTTTCCCTCCTCACTCTGCCATGAATAGAAAAAACACAAATCCTTTTATCAAGGTTAAATTTGAAGTGAGTCACGAGAAATTGCCAATAACAAGGCTAGTTCGCGAGATCCAAACAACCCACGAAGCCTTAGTTCGTGAACTTCTCCCTTGTTCTTAATCCCCCGATTTTCACGAACTTGAAGTTGTTCGTGAGCCTGTTCGTCCCCTGTTCTTGAGGGAACCAAACACACACAGCTATCCCATTGTCATAGGTAAGAATCGGTGTTTTATGAGGCAATCGTATTCGTATCCAACAATGTTTATATAGACACGCAAATCTTAATAACACAAACGCATTAATACACCAACAAATTAGCATTTGACACATTAAGTTGTTTCAAATAAGCATTTGACAGGTCAAGTGGAATACTGGTTGCATGAGACTACCAAAACTATTTCAGTTAAATATTTAAATATGACATGGGAAAAAGAGATATCTTCAAAATCTTTAATTAAATTCAACGAATTTATGAAATTAATCTCAAAGAGATCATACCAAAAATTGTTTGTCTTACATTATTACTATGTTTTATTTTCAATATAATTGTACAAAAATTCACTAGGAAACTTCATAGGACCGGTGCCAATCCAATAGGAACTATGAGTTTTTTTTTTTTTTTTTAAAAATTGATTAGAAATTCGTAACAATTATACGCATTGGTACAAAGCAGTTTTAAATCGGAACTAAAACTCGTCAAGTGATCTTTTTCATATAAAATTAAATATTTATTTCCCTCTTTTCCCCTGAGCATGTTCAGTTATTAACGGTCCACATTCCCTTCTTTTTCCTTTCTCTCAAGCGACTGAAATTTGACCTGTACAAGCTCTCTACAAAAAGTTGAGCTAGAAAAGCTTGATTTTTGTTCTTTTATTTCGACACATTGCAAGCAAGGTAACCATAACTCCATATAACATAAGAATCCCACTTGAGAAAGGAGAACAAGATGTTCACCACAGTATTTTCCAGTTAAGAAGTTAGGAAGGTACTTTATCATAAAAGATTGCTACATCTCATGCCTCCAGAAGTTAGTTCGGGTAAGCCGGATCTGTTTTTCATGTAAAATGAAAAGTTAATTTATTATCAATTAAAGGCAATAAAATGTGATCCTCACATCAGCATACCACACCAGTGAATTTGTTTAGGCCCCACATTGCAGCTACAAGCCAAGTTCCAGCAGGTATTGGTTACATGTAACCTCTCATCATGTTTGAATGGTTTTAGTTGGTGTTTCATATATTCTCAATATTTGATTTCCACTGAAAAGTCCATAAAAGAGTTTGAATAGTTGGCATAGGGTATATAATATACTACTTATTGGTCAGTGCAAATAAATAACTGACCTGGGCAAAAGCATAAATTGCTCTGACAATACGGGCATAATCCGTTCCTAGCATTTGAATCACTACATCAGCCAACAATGTACCCCACATTCTGCATTAAAGAGAATTAAATTATTATGTACACAAATCAATTCATTTATACACAAGTACATAAATCATCCCTGTCATTGTATTGTTTTTAATTTCCTTGTGATGCTGAACACTGATATTCACTATATATCCTCAAATGGCAGAAATTAAGTTAAACAGACTTTAACAATATGTAAATTAGAAGAGGGCCAACAGTGGGTACTCGAATTCTATCTATGCTCCATTACATTGCATTAAAAAAAGGGGCGAGGTTTAGAATGTTTCTAACCTAGCTGCATAACTTTAAAGCAGAGTTAGGGTACACCTCGTCTGCCACTTCAAGCATTTAATTTTTGCAACCTTAATGGATCAATAAGATTTCTAAGAACATCCTTCTCCTATCTTAACACTACTACCATGTAAGGTTTATTTGCCTGCAATATTTATTCACTTCTTCTCCCTACCTCCTAGTATTAATATAATTTGAAACGAGATTCCAGCTCATAAATTCCTCCCCTTTTCTTCCTTCCCTGCCTTTCCCTGCTTTACTAAACTAGATTCCGGGGAATATTGTCCTCATTCTCTCAGGAGAACATATGATATCTGTTATACTTGCACCACTGACACATAATAATATTATAAATTTATAATGTTATTTGAGAAAGAGGCAACATACAATGGACCAATGAGCATCATAAGATTTCTAAGTCCAAGATAACGAGTAGCTGCATGAGCCAAGCCCTGCGTGCATATTAAAATTCCAAAGTAAGGAATTCAGCACACAAATACTGCAAAATTTGAGATTAATATAAATAAGGTAATGAAAGAAGCGTGTAACCTGTCTGGCTGCAAGGTAACCTGCTCTAGCCTCTAGATTTATAGCAGCCAGCTGTCCACCCTGCAACGAGTGAACAAGTCAAGTTAGCAACCAAGAGTACAGCCTCAGATTTGGGTAGCATCAGACTGGTAAGGCATTACTTAAAGAACTCAATTTTTTTAAAAACAAAATTAAATAGATAATTATCTTCTATAGTTTTTTCATGTTGTGTAAAATGTTGAAGATAAAAGAAAAATGACAAATGTCAAACCATAAATGTGCATTATTGAGTTATTACAAACAAAGGATTGATTTATTTTGGTGTTATAAGTGGTTCCACAATTTGACACAATCAAGATATCATTTGAGTAACATTGATTTAACATTATTTTAAAGCTTTCACATTATAAATATATAATATAAAAGTTTTACCCTCTTATTGTTACAAAAGAAATAAATTTGCCAACTGAAAATAGGCCCTTGACATGAACATAGGCCATTAATTCAAAGACTTGTCTAGGTTGGGTTGGGCCAACAACTGTCTGCGGTTAACCAAAAAGCTGACCCACATTATGACATAACAAACTAGCATGACCGAAACCAGATAATCCATGCCAAGTTTCCCCAGAGTCCCAGACCGACATATCACCACAGGCCACAGCCACTGGTCAGCGCAACACCCAAGAGATCCAGCACAATCAAATTTGTAATAAGCCCAAAACCAAAAGAAATTACAATGTACCCGTTTGATGAGTTCTTTCTTCATTTCATAATTGGCTGCCTCTACAAGCAACTTTCCTGACAATCTCTTGGCTAACTATCAAGAAGTTGACAAAGATTACAAAGATTTCATTTCCAAAAAAAGTTAATAAGGTTTAACATAATGCTATTTTTGTTGTACCATTCCACTAATCTTCTCCACAGTTAATGCACCACTTCCCTGTAAAATAATTTAGGAAAACTAATCAAGATCCAAATTAACTGAACGGAAAAAAAAAGTAAGCGCACCAGTTAAGCGACCTCAATTTATTGTCCGGGGCCAGAATTAACACCCCCAGAATATTCAATTTATGGTATTGAACATGTTAGCAATCCCCCGTAGTTCATCTAAAATTTGATATTTTGAACCGTAACTGAACAAATGTAGAATTTAAATATTGCAATGTGATACTTCATGAAAATTGGCAGTGTATGGTTTTGTATTATAAATATCTTATTATTAATATTCTGACATATTTCTTTCTTAAATTCAAGTTCAGGTCTTGGTGACTGCAAAACGATATATATACACTACCATCAAAAATAATTTCTTCAAGCCTTCAGCGCCAACCTTCAGTGCAGCATTCCTAAGAACCTTCCATTTGCTAATTCCAGCTTCAAGACTTGAACTATTACTCTCCTCACTACATAATACAAAGAAGAATTGATACTATACGCATCTTGCACTGTCATACACTATGAAGGCTAAATTGATACTAAAACATGTTTTTTCAGGTAGGATCCTCTGGTCCTACCACCACCTCTATATATAAATGCTCTTTCCTTTTAATTATATTTGTTGGCGAAACCTTCACAAAGAAAATACTAACTTTGGCCAATCTAAGACTCAAATGGAAGTCATCTATAAAACTGATATTTCCTGGTTAAAATGTGCCTTCAATAAGGCTTTTCTGTACAATTGAAAGATAATTCTTCCATCGAGTTTTCAACTAGAATGAATTTATATACCATGCAGTCAGGAATTTAGGATAGCTAATATTAAGGCATAACAGCAGAAATCAGAGCTCTTTATTCATACAGACCTTGAATATTCACTGAGCAAGTGTACAAAAATCTCTAATTCAAGATCCTCAGTTGCCAGTTTACCAGAACAACACACACCTAGCCTTTTCCTTACACCAAGTAGCACACTCCGGTATGACGGCCTCCGACCTCTTTTAGGAATGAAAAAAGCTGTAATTTTTTTTCTTTATGGTTTATTCAGGCTTAAATGGCTGAAATAATTATAAGCTTAGCATGGTTATGGTACTATCGTCCATACCAGTTACTAATGGCCTCTGGTAGGATCAGGTTCACCTTCAACCCAATTTTTCCAGGTTGTGTTGGTACAGGCACTTGAAATCATTTTTAGTGCAACTGAATCCAAGAATAACCTAACTTTTTTATTAATTTGGGCAAAGTAAAAGTATTGTGTTAGGATTGAATCATGAGGATGAATAAATTTATATAAATCTGTTAAAAAATCATACAATTTTAGTGTACAACAAACACACCTAGAGTCGCATAGGTAAGAGAAATAAGTTTATACATTCAGTAGGTCAGGTTGAGTAAGGTCATGTAGATCCTAATGGCCTATGTGTGACCCCAAGCAAACCAAACCAGGAGGGTTCTGGATTAAGTCATGAATCCCTCAGCTCAGGTACAATCTTTGACATCTCATGAATTTTAAAATCAAAAGAGAGACCTTATTACTGAACGAGCATCAGCAGCAAGAAACAAAAATCTGGACTCAAGGTGAGATATGAACATTTCCCTCTCCTCCATATCATCCAAATCCACTGGATAGTAAGAATCCGGCTTTTTACTAATTGATTTTAACAAGGGACTGAAGTAGCTGTATAACCAAATTTTAAAAAATTATCTCAATTAAATAAGGAAGCTCATACATTGTTGATTTTTTTGCACTGTAGTCAAAATAAGAATTAACCGGTACTGAATATCAGAGCTAGTGATACTAGGGAGGGAAAGTTTTGTGCATAGTGGTACAACTTACCGGTATGCTATTACTCAGTTAGCTTAAATAAACATAACAAGATAGGATTCTGTGAATGTGATAACCTTTGTTTCCTATAATGAAACAGTAACCATTATGGTTATTTTTTCAAAAACATAAAATGTGTAAAATGTGTTGCTAAATTGTATTGTTGAATTAAGATCAAGCAAGCATCACAGTAGTAATCAGGAAGTAAATTAAGATCAAGTAAGCATCATTACAGTAGTCTAATAATAATGTCAATTGCGCAAGTTGGGTTATAGAATACCTAGTCCCAAAGAGAATGCTCTCAATTTCTAGCAACTCCCTGTGAGACGCCAACTCAAGCACCAGTCTCAATTCCGGATCCGACATTTGTACTGATACAGAAAAAATAATAAACAGCATTGACTTTTGAAGAAAGAATCTCCTGCATTACTAATTGATAAAACCCACAATCGTTTACCTTCTCTCGAACCAGTCGAAATTACCGCCTGCGGCGGCAGTAACACAATTCTACCATAGTAGTCTTTCCTTGTAAAAGAGAACTTGTTGTCCAGATAGCTCTGGGGATTGTGATGGAGGGGTGAGGAGGTGGAGTTAGAGCGATGAAAGGAAGGAAAGGGACAGCGGGGGATGAGACGAGGATTGACGGCGGCGGTGAGCACCATTGCTGAGTTTACCGGAGGTAATCCCACCGCCAAGGGTGGTTGAATGGAGATCAAGCGGAGGGTTTGGATGCTTTCTCCTACTCTACCACTGAAGGGTTTTTTGCTTGGCTGTGGTAATAAGGAAAGAGTTTCTCAACTACAAATAGGTCCAATAAGAGTTCGTATTACATTATTAGCCCCTTTTTTCCTAGATATTTTTATTTTTGGCATTTTCTTATTAGTGTCCAAGGAATCTTGTTCTGAATGAATTGGAATCGTGCAAAATCGACAACATAAACAATTAAACTTTGGTTTCTCCCCAAAGATCAAAGAAATGATGCACAGTGCATGTATTTTTTATAATGTCGTATGCTTGTGTGTATTATAGGTGTGTTTGGTAACACAAGGAATATTCTTTATTCGGGTGAAAACCAAACAACGAAGGAATAAAAAATTTGGACTTATTCTGGCCCTTATTCATATTCTAACAAAACCTTAGTATTTTGAATAAGGAATAAGGAATAAGCTTTTCTCTGACAAAACCTTCGTACATGTTACTGTTGTTGTTATCTAATTCAAATATTATTATAAATCAACAAACGTTCGATAATTAAGTAAATTTTAGTAGATAAAAGCAAATATATTTGTTCGTCTCCAATTTTATATTTTAAAGATAATTTCAAAATATATACCAAGCAAGTTTAAATGCTTAATAATAAAGGCTTATGTAGACTTCAACTTAATTCGAATATAAAATAATTTTAAGTATGATAGCTCAATTATTTTTAACTGAAACTAAACTTTATTTTACTTATTATTACAAGTCAGAGATAGAACTAGCTTGTTCAAGCTTGATTATTTTTAACTGAAAACGACATTTGTAATTCCAAATTATCCTTGTTCCTCACCATGTTCCATTTCCACTGTTCTCAACTACTATTCACACGTAAAATCATTTTAGTGAAAATTCATACTTAATAATAGTTCCACTTGGTGCGTTCAGTCTGCTACAATGGATAACCTTCCATTTTGACAGCATCAAAGTACAGAAAAGATGCTTTAAGGATTCATTGGCATAGCAACAGAACTCATTCCAAAATGGCCCCATCCAGTTATCCTGAGAAATCATGTATTCCAATTATTTAGTGTTTCATGAACAAGAACTTGCTAACACACAGAAGTTAAAAAGACCTACAGGATTCTTTCGGCCGCAGTACAAAAATAACATGAGTCCATCTAATTGTCAAAAGAAACAAATCTCCTCTCAATAGTACTCATAACTACATTCATCCATCTCTAAAAACGCTCCTGCCACTTTACACACACCATATTTCCCTTTATAACCTCTCTATTGCAAAGGCTATGCAAAAGTAGAACATCAAAAAATGCATACCCACCTAACCGACATAACAGCCCTATAACCCGACCAACTCAGCTCATTCGCACTTGATTGAACGGTAAATGTGGCGCACAAATAACAGTGCTGCACGGAAACCAACAGTCCCAAGCATGAGGAAGAAGCCATAGCAAACACAGGCCATGTAACCAAAGAAAAATGAGGTTTGCATGAAGCCCGACATGTCAGATCGGGCATAGTAGTAGTACCAGCAGTATCCGTATATGAATAACCCAGTAGACCCGCCACATAGGAATGCCCTAAATAAAATAAAAAGGACATGAGATACATATTTTCAGCCACTAGACAGTGCTGGTGTAACCTGACTGTTATTTATTGGTAGCCCTTTTCTTTAGCTTTTTTAGAATAGTTTGGCTTTGTCAGACTATAATAGTCAGTCCAGGGTTCATTCAGGTCCAACCAGTTCAATGAGGTCCTACAACTTAGATAAATGCACATTGACTCGATGTTTTTGTTTCAAGTAATTGCACACTTAAGGTTAGTTTAGAGATGGTATTTAGGCCCAGACTGTTTCTTATAATTAACAAACATGGATAGTACTGGTAATCAATTAGCAAATAGTACAATTATGTTGAAGGATATCCACATAACTGTTCTTTTTAGGGTACATAGAATTTCTAATTCTTTCTATACATGTAACCTCATATGAACATACCTCCACCACCACTCGTGATCTTCCGCAGCAAGTTGGAAGTAGGTCAATGACACCGTGATAAATGCCGTCACGATGATAAGGATAATAAACACAATAAAGAGAATGCTATAAATGGTGTAAATCCTGTGACCCCATACACTAGCGAAGATATAGTAAAGCTCAATGTAGATAGCACTGAAGGGTAGGAACCCAGCCATGACCATCTGGGGAACAGGTCCACGATACCAGGGAAGTGGTGGGATTTCACGAGGGTACTTGGTTGTACGGGTCGGTGCTTGGAACTCAACTTTACTGTTTTTGCCCGCAATGCCACCAAGCACGAGCAATGGGAATGTGACAAGTGTCCAGATAAGGAGGATAACAAGGATGGTACCGAACGGAAGAGCAGCCGTGGCACTGTAGATAATCGCAACAGTGTTGAGGAAGCAGAATGTCAGGAAAAGGGGCCCACAGAAGAGGCACCCTGTTAAAATCAAGTTTCTTACCTGCAAATTAAGCATCAGTTCAGCCCTCAATTAGAATCGATCAAATAGGGAATCTGACGAATGAACAAAGCAAAATAACGAATAGAATTTATCTAAAATTGAATTCCTTGGACAATAGCAGAAAAGAAAGTTTGTACTACTTATACAGTTATACCCCAAAGATTTGTATATTTAAAAGAACATTTAAATTCAAATTTTCATGTTGCTGCTGCCTAATACATGAGCAAAACTAAAGATACTAAGGGCTAAGTAGAACTAGAAGATCTTTCTGACAAATCAATAATAATAAGTGTATAGGATCCACATTCCCATGAAAAGCAATTTTGTGAAGCCTTAATTGTTCAAAAAGAGTTGAGACCAGGTTGGATTGTAGGGGCAACTTACCCAGTTTGTTCCCTCAAGCTGGCAATAGAAGTTTGTGGCAACATAACCAGCAATGCCAGATGTTAGTGCATAAATGACAACCAGAGCAGTAAAGAGAGCTCCTCTGTTGTAGGGGTAAAACACTCCCACCAAAGCAAGAATGAATATAAAGATGGCACTACAAAAGAAGGATGAAAAAAATTAAAAATAAATATCAAAGCTACCAACATTGTATCAAGGAGACAAAATATTAGAAAAAAAAAAATTAAAAGTTCCTAGAACAAGAATCATAAGACTTACAGAGCAAAGAGCTGAGTGCCAGATCCAACGCATGCAGCAAGGAGAGACTTGTTCTTAGGATACCTAAAGACATCTCCATGTATGTACTTCCACCCAGTCTCTTCCTGTTCTTCAGCTGATTCCTCATCATGCGCATACCTGTCAACAAGGTTCCAAATAAAAGTTAAAGCTAGAAGAATTGACATGTGACCATCTAGAACAGCAGAGACTGTGATAGGGAGAGATTACTTGACGAAGTCATTCTTAAGAACACGCATGAGGATGGTAGCAAGGAAGCCTGTCAACAGCAGCACTGTGACACAGGAGTTGATGATGGAAAACCAGTGAATCTCAAGGTGGTGGGGAAGGGCTGATGCCTGGGAGTATTTTTCCATCCGGCGTTCAAACTGGATGGCCGTTTCCTTCCACTTGACCGAGTACAGGAACTCAACCTCCATCTCCTTGTCTACTGTCACATCTGCCACCGCATCTGTGTCAGTCCGTGCACTTACCTCTATTACCCTATTGCCATTGTACTGTACCTCAAAATGTATGTGCCTGTTTTTGATATAGTGTAATCAAATAGTCAAATTTTTGTTCCCAGAATAATAATTCATTTTAATGAGCATTCCAGAAACAGCTAATGGTCATGTGTGTGAAATAGTCCCCTTGGTAAATGATTAGATGCAATATTACCCATTCTAGTGCAAGCAAACCTCAATATATAATGCAAGTCATGGAAAAGTATATGATTATAAACAAAACTGCATATAGTTGTTGGGGTCAGGGTGGAACATGTGCAAACGACAAAGTAATTGTCTTACCATCTGTAAGTAATCAAGTTATCCTAAAGCAATTATACTCTTTTTCGCATAATATTTTGGCAACATAGATTAAAATTCTGCAATACAGAAGCTTAATTGCACGATCAAATGAATAGCAAGTCTCTTTTTCAAGAGGAAATTCCATCTATGCACCTTAAACGTCAAAACACCACATATAAGGTGAAAAAGGAGAAATATATAAAGGCCAATACCTGTATAGGAAGTATTTGTATTCACTGGCATCAGTCTTCCCTTCTCTCTCAACCTTGCCAACAAAACCCCACAAAGGGAGGTCATCATAGTACATCTGGAAGTAGTAGTCCTTTGTGACAGCACTTCTAAATTTGGCTACATCTTCCTTTAACAGCTTCTTTTTGCACACCGACTTTGAGTCAAGGTCAACACGGAAATCAAGTTTATATGGGGCCTCAACGAGGCGGTCCCCATTTAAGACCTCACCAAGTGCCTCTGATTTCTCATTGATGTGCTCTGAAATGCGCAAGGAAAAGATGAGATCAGCAAAGAAAGTTGAAAACAACATAACACAGCACACAAAATAACACAGCAGGAGAGCTCAAGCTACTTTTCCCCAACATATTACAAATAGCAAGAAGCATTGATAACATATAGCTGGTATATTTTGAAGAAAACAGATCTTAATGATTTTTTCAATTCATTCAGCTGGTATCTACTATGATTTGTCAGAGTATGCATGAACAAGTCCTCCAGGGTAAATCTGATAATATTGTGGCTTATATTTTCAAATTATTGCACAAGTAACTGTCACTACTAGAAAACTGCTTGATGATTGAGACAGGAAAAAGAGTTTTAGAAGTTCTAATGAAATAAATAAATTTTAAAACCCTTGTCTTAGTTAATGAGGTAGGTCTTAGCTGGAAGAAGTCTTGACCAAGTCAGACCTCTCCCTATGATTCAACAAAGTAACTAGCATTTCTTTTTTGCATACCAAGCAATTCCGGTCAAATCATAACTGAAGCAATATTATATCACATCTTGCTATTCTATGGCTAGCACTTAGGTTGATAAAATAAGAGGTAAGAAGAGTGAAGCCAGAAGAAAGATTAATTAATATATACAAGAAAGATACAAACCAGGGGAGCAAAACGGAAGATCAAAGTAGCGGTAAGTCTCACTGCAACAAATTGAAATCAAAATATACAATTAGCAAAAATTAACTTTTAACAATTTAACTCATGAAATTGAAACCTATCTACATCTACTACCACATTATTATAAGCTACAGAAGAAAGTCGATCCATGTGCTCTTGTTGCTTTCATATACAGGATTACAACATCTAATCTTTCTAAAATGCACCTCAGAAGTCCAAAATATGCTTGTGGCACCCATAAACTGGAGGCATTACAGTATTATAAACAGAAAAGGGTTGCACAGCAGCAAATATTTTCCTTTTTAGGTGCAAAAGGCAAATACTTGATGCAAAACACATGCCGTAGCAAATAAGAACAATCGTCATGCCAGATCAAAAATGACAACAATAAGTCTTCATCGGCAGGGGGCAATTAATGTGGATACCATTCCCGAGATATTAAATACAACTCATTCAGCTGGAATAGAGCCAATTTTAAACTGCACTCTAGCAATTTTAGTGAATCAAGCACTTACCTTATTAAATGCGAAGAACTATACCATATAGAAAATTAATAATACACCAAAAAATTTGAACAGATGGTTGTAAGTCACTAAAACCTAGCATCTCAAACAGCCTAATGAGTCTTAAAATCCCCATCATATCAAAATATATCCTATTAAACGAGTCAAGTAAGCAACTTTCAGATCCCCCGAGAGTTATCTAAGTCTAAATTAAACACTTTCGAAAAATTAGCCAAGACAATGACAAGGCGCTCAGATCTGGCACAATAACTTGAGATCTGACACAGTTCAAGCACCAAGACCGAACACAATCCAAAATTAAAGAGACTAAGATCTATTACCTCGGATTGTGGAAAGGTCCGACCTTGTTCGCGTAGAGAGGGACCGGATCCCCAACTTTGAATTTGTGATCGGATGCGCTGGAGAGAACGCTAGTGATGGCGAAACCGATCAGAAGGCCAATCGAAGATCTCAGATTCGTTAGCGCCATCACTTTCCTTCGATCTCTCATCTACCTCCAATCCCTTCCAATTATTTTTTTTTCTCTCTTTTTAGTAGTTTGTCGACCCGAGCCGAGCGGAGCGGAGCGGGGATTAAAGAGGGAGAAGGAGTGGGAAATGAGCAAGGGTAGATAGAGATGGTGAGACGGACCCGAATCTGGTGCCGCGCGGCACACCGTGCAGCGCGCGTACGAGCCGTCTGATCTGGATCGGACGGTTCATTTTTTACGGGCCTATCAATCTAGGTTACATGCACGGGGCTCCCTTGTCCATTGGATCTTGATCAGACGGCTAGAATGCCGCGCTGCACGGTGTGCCGCGCGGCACCAGATTTCAATTCATGGTGAGACTCTAACAAAAGAGAGAGAGAGAGAGGAAAATGAAAATCGAAGAACGAAACGGTTCCCGAGGCTGGGTCTAAGTCTAAATCGGGCCGTGCATGTTCCCTGGACCGCAAGCGGACCTTGCAAAAGGAGTGATTCTTTTACTGACACTGGGCCCCACTGATTTGGTCCTGAAATTGAGGGCGGATCTTCTGTCAGATTTAGAGTGCACGCGAGTTACACCGTTTCTTGGAGTAAGAAATCCTGTAGTGGAGGCTTCAAGTAGTACGTTTGGACTTTGGAGTGTGACCTTCAGTGTAGCGTGCCTTGTTTCTTATTGTTGATGACTTGTTCTACATTGGCTACAGAAACGTTTGCTACGGAAAATATGGTCCTAGTTCGTACAAGCCTAAAGTTCATTCATTCGAAAATGGAGATACTGATAGTTCGGGTCAGCAGTGTGTTATTTTGATTTACGTTGGGACCGAGGAGTGTTGTGCAGTGGATTTCTATACAGATACTATAGAATATCTGTCGTAGGAAATCCAGGTGGATCCAGAAAACCAATTGGAATTGGACCAACTTTTTTGTTTTTCTTTGGATTCAACCAAGTGGTACCCTTTTTAGTGAGTATGAACCACGGAACTCCGGCCAGGATAATTTATTTGTTTTTAGAGAAGAGTTGAACTTCTTTTTCCATTCTTTTTGTCTCTACTACGTTTTTATTTCTTCAACTTTACAATTTAAAATTAAATTTTAAATATCAAAATAATGCGACAGATATGATTCATATCACTTTATTTTATACATATGAAAACTATTATGACATCTCGATATTATTTTGATTGGCATAAAAAGCTTACAAAACTCAATAATGTGGATTATCTTTTAGCACTTATTCTCATCAAAATAAAATTAAAATAGCATATTTTATGTGCGTCTATATGAGAGAATATAAATCTCACATAGAGGATTTATTTTGTTATTCAAGTTTCAATTTTTTTTGTTAAGAATCTAGAGAGGGGGGGGGGGGGCGTGGTCAAAAGAAATAAAGATGTTAAAAATCTAGTTTCGTAACCATGCAATTTCAATAGAAAAAAATCAGGAGAGAAGATAGAAATATTCAAATTCATCACAAAGAGTCATTTTAAAATCGGACAACCAAAACAATTTGTGTTGTGTACTGTAAACCGGCACTGACAAAAATACGGGCATAGAATCAGCAAAGACACACATCAATACGAACTTCTTCAAGCTAGCATGGTGAATAGAAATGATGACTTTAGTTCCAATCGTACATGTGCCGAAAATCATAAAATTCCAAGCTTTTAAATTTCGTTTTTTTCGGTATGACGGTCCGGAGTTGATATAGCGGTGCGGCGTTATTTCGGTGAAAAAACGGCGAAAAAACGGTGTGCATATACGAACATATGTGTCAAACTCATATTATACAAATAGTCAAATACTATATTACAAGTCGAACTTCTATATTTTTTTGAATGTGCTAATAATCTAATTATAATCTATATACGATTGGTACTGGATCTTCTCTTTGTAACTTGCACATTCTATTTCCTACCAGAAATATAGGTAGTAAAACAAATAATTCCTCTAAAGCTCAACAATACGACAATAGTACAATACTAATTAATTAATCCTTAACATCCAAATATCCAACTTAACAACAATTCATACGACAATACAATAGTAATCTCTAAAGTGATAAAGTCTAATCAATACAACAATAGTACAATACCAAATACCAAAATGATTAAATTATCTCCGTTTTTTCATCGAAAAACGAAATATTTTCGCCGAAATAACGGCGTTTTTTCGAAGATAACGCGTTACGAATTTTTTGGGTTTGAAACCGTAACGGTGGTGCGTTTTTGTCCGAAATACCGAAATTTCCGAAAAAACGGCGTTATTTCGCCGAAATTTAAAAGCTTGTAAAATTCTCATTGAAATTGCGTAAAGACCCAAATCCATTGTAAAACACTAATGAAATGGTTAGTGGCATGATTATTTCTGGCGTTTCAATAACGGAATGGCAAACGAAACGGGAGCTGGAACAAAATTGCACATATCGTTTACCGAAATCGCATATTTTGCACACGTCGTTTACCGTTTCAGTAAACGAAACGGTTGATGAAATGCTGAAACTATACCGTTACTTAAGTGACACAGTATACGAAATGGGCTTTTTTCCCACTTGTAGACCATGTTTGACAGGTCTAGTCAAGAGCTTACATACATATATTTGGTCAAAGGATTTTTACTTTTTTTTAATTAAAGAACGATTAAATTATTTAAAGATATTATTTCTCTAATAAACATGATTAAAGGTGTTATTTTCGATTTCGATGATTGTATATATGGATAAGATTTCAATAGCTATATCCAATTTTGTCTTTATAAAGAACACAATAGCACTTAAAAAAAAAAAGACACAATAGACAATCAATTTATCAACCAACCCCCAACATTTTTCAAAATATTTCAAAACCGTCTGTTCCTTGCGGAATTGCACCATAGGATCTGCATTAAGATCTATGCAGATCATAGACAGTGATCGGTGCCAAAGCAGGTTTCGAATTTTACTGATCTTGCCCATTCAAAATACTCTACGACTTTAAATAAATTCAATTAAATATTTATTGCATTTCTTGTTCAATTTCTCTGAGAAAAATTAAAAGAAATTGATCATCTTGATTTTCAAACTATTTTACAAGACTAATTGACTTTTTTTAATTTATAATAGGTACCATGACCATTGTGATATGTGAGAAACTTAATGTAAAAAATGATGACTAAGGTTGGTATCGAAGCAGTGTGCTAGCTAAAATAAACAAAGCATGTCCCGAGATATCTGGCATCCCCATCGTGGGCCCTCAAAACAAAGAAGACTTGAATTGGATATCGGTTGAATTGAAATCTGGGGATTCTAAATTGGTTTTGGCAATTTGTGCAAACGTTGTACCTATGTGCTTTTAGGAGAGCTCAATGTACCGTCTCTAAGTATAAACACTCTACAAACATTATATTAGATGCCTCTCGTATGTGTGAAAAATTGCATCTATAAGGAATAATTAGTATAAAAATATTCATATTTAGTATAAAGATTTCCCTTTATGTTTATAAAGGGAAATACTATAATACTATGCGTTAGTTTCTTGTATTTTTACGTCAGTATGATATTGGTTATCCACCAATATCTTAAGTTTTGTTTATTTTCTTCATTACCAAATATATAAAGAGTGATTTTAAATATAGCATTTTTTTCCGACCAACTCTTATACAACATGCAATTCAATTTGTATGATTTGGTTTATTGTACTTTGACTTACTTTTTTCATGAACTCACGAAAAAAGTTTCAGTATGCAGCTTGAGATGCATGTTATTAAGTAATGTGTGTTTAAAGTGATGGTCTACATGATATTTTTGTTTCTTAATTTTATAGAATTTCTTGACAGCATTATTTGTACATAAAAGTCTTTCTTTTTCTTTTTTCATCAAAATTTTTTTTTTAATATGAGATGAATTTGTGCTAAACGTCTTTTAAAGACATAAAGCTGATACATAAATAATGTTAGTTCCTTTGAGAACTTTTGTTCTAAAAAGTGTTTTGAAAATTCAGTCCGTTTGACTGGTTCTATTGCAAATCAATGACCAATTCTGTCCAAAAAGACCTCCAAAATGGCCTGAATTCGACCCAGTGAAAATCGATCGGTATTGTCCGAGTTTTAATGGAACTGTTGAGTCAAACTGGTTGGTTTTATGGTTTTTGAATTATTTTTGTTTGGTTGTCAGATGAAATAATTATTTTGGTTTGGTTGTCTTAGTTATTGATATGCTTATCTTAAGTTTATATTATGATTAGTCATCTTATTCTTAATATATATATATATATATATATACATGGATTCTGACCTCCGCCCACCACCTATTTTGTTTAAATAGTCTCAAATTTACCGTATTAAATTCTTTGATGACATAATTAAGGTAACAAGAGAGAAAACATTTCTATTTTATGATTAATTTAAAATTTTAATAACAGATATTTGTGAACTATGACCTCCTCTTTTAAACGCATTGTTACTTCAAATTATTTAAACTAACTATTTAAGATAAGCATTATTTTTCTTATAAAAATTGGCAGGCCATTAACATTTACCAAACACATTTTTCATTTCAACAGGTCACAATACAAAATTGTTCTATGTCCTCTCCTTATGATATGATATCCTAATTCCCCGTTTTATGCTTCATTTATGTCACCAAACATTGGTAACATGAGGTTGTACAAGATGTGGTAACTTATTATTAAGATGGTAAACTAAGTCCTAAAATTTTATGAATGATAACTTATGCACTGCACTCCACATGTGTGACGATACTTATTGTTAAGATGGTAAACTAAGTCCTAAAATTTTATGAATGATAACTTAGTAAAATCATGAATTATATGATCAAGAAATTAAATGAATAAATTAATGTAACTATAAAATATGACGGAATTTATGTTCTGAGAGCATAAAAATATTTGTCACAATTTCTATAAATTATCTGTATACGTGCCTCAATGATCTGATGAATGCACAAATAAATCCAGTGACAAATTTATTTCTATTTTGATGAGTACACAATTAATCTAACGATAAATTTCTTTCTATTTGAAGTGAAAAGTCAAAAAATTTATATCTATCCATAATACCCACACCCAACTATAGATTTGAACGATTAATGGTTAAAAATACACAGAATAGATTGTTTACTGTCTAATTATTACATTTTTTTTCTTATTATTTTAGTCTTGGATACGTGGCAAGCACCAGGATAGATGCCATAGATCAAATTTTCTTTGACATATTTTATGTTACGTTCGTGTGTTTAATTAGCTTTTTCCAAGAATAAGTTTTGTCCATATCAAATGGGATTGAGTGCAGATAAGGTCCGATAAATTATTTTTTATTATTTATTTATTTTGCCAATGGGATTATTAAAAAAAAAACTTTTTTCCATACAAAATTTTGACAGATTCTGTCAGTATTTTCTAAAAAAAAAAATTCATACAAATTTAATGTAAAAAATGTATTGAGTTAAGAAAAAGAAGCCGCAAAAAATGATTTGCATCCACTGGTAATTAAACTCGAGCCTTTTCTCAATATAAATTCAAGGCCGAAGACCAACTCCACTTCTCTAAACTTGTGTTACAATTGATTAAAAGAAAAAATAATAATAAAATAAATAACGCATATTACTATTGGGATGGATCAAATCGATGAGATGTAATCCATTCAAGTTGGATGGTGCGGATCGAAATAACTTGAAGTCTTGAAATATGTTGGTGGATCCCTGATCAGTGCAGATTGCATATCTGCGAGCTAAATTATCTCAAATTATGTTAGATCAAATCGAATTAGTCGAACTCAAGGTAATTTATGTTTTGAAAATAAATTAGAGAGTCAAGTATCTCAACTTATTTTAAAAATATGTTGGATCAAATCGAATTAATCCGTGAAGGTTGCACATAAGTTGTCGGTCTCATGATTTGATTATCTATAAAACATACGGAATGCTGTCTATCTGACCATATCAAAATGATTAGAAAATCCAAATCTTATTTGATGTTAGGACAGTTTAATCATTTGGTTACAAATCAGGTTGCACGCAACAAAAATCATGTTGTAAAAGCAATTCCCATATGGGTCTTGGGCCTCGCAAAATATAAGAAATGGGATTCGGACCCTCAGAAGACAAGACAAATACGACCCCATGGACACAAATCAAGCAGATGAAGCAGGATTTGACACTTCTGCATCGAAGCATCATTTACAAGAGAATTCTTCTCAAACGAGTCTCAATTTCGGATTCCTTATGTTTCAGTTTCAAGAGAATATTTCTGCCAGGTATCAGTCCCCTCTACCTCTACCTGTAACAGTCCCGTCCATCGTCCAAATAGTTTTTTCTGGAAATTTTCTCCCAAAGAAATCCCGACTATTGTGGAACTAATTCAGGAGAATACATGCAATTTGTTCTTTTACAGATGTGCCATAGGTCGAAAGCGTATGTTAATGGAGATCTTTTCAGTAGAAATTTTTGAAAAAGAGAATTTACTTGATATCAACCAAATTCTCGATGAAAATATAATCTTGACTACTCATCATAACCGATTCAAGTACATCCTCTATGATGTCTCATGTAACAAAAACATAAAATTCAATTCAGAGGGGCATCTAATGCTCCAGTGGCCTGAATGTGCAATAGAAGTCAAGGATTTGGCCTCTGTACACCCTTGTTATATTCCCGACTTTGGCGTAAAATGTTCACAAAAACTCTGGAGTATGCATGACATGCCTGACAGTTCTGACCTTTACTTCACGTCTAATGTGCTGGATACCAGAAGAGGCTTCCTGTTAGTGAATTATGGGGTGTACACTGATGGTTTGGGGGCTAAGATTGATGTCACTCTTTCTAATTTGGTATTACCAAGCACAGGAGGCATGCCATTGAAGGTTTATGGGATAGTGACAACCTCAAACAGTGCTACCACACACTCTCAAGCATGGTTCTGAAACTCGGAATCGGAATCGGAATCGGACAGTTGGACCGTGACCCGGAATCGAAAAAATCGGAAGAATCGGCCGAATCGGCTAAAAAAATCGGATTTTTTTTAAAACACATTTTTATGCCGTTAAAAATCAGAAAAAAAATTGAAAAAATCAGGAAAATATATGTTTTCATAAATAAGTAAAGAAAATAAAAAATTAGTCTTAAAATTAACTAAAATAACTCGATATGTCTTAAAGTCAAGTAGGCAGACTACACATATCATCCTACAATCACTTACATATCTTAAATAAAGATAAATGACTAAAAAATACATCATATCATCTAATTATACAATAAAGGGGCATAAACTACCAATATGAGATAAAATATAATTAGATGATAACATATTTGGTAACAATTAATGTTAGTCTCGTATAATTAGATGATAACATTTTTTTTCTGAATAATTGATCTGTCATTAACAATTTTTCTCACACGGAACTTAGATGGGCGAAACCATTCGCATCAAAAAAAAAAAAAAAAAAAAAGATGGGCAAAACCAGACCCAAACCCAGTTACCCACTACCAAGTACCAACCAGACCCAGCGAAACAATGGCTAAAAGAGAAATGAAAAGAAAGAAAGATCGATGCTCACCAAGTCAGCGGCGATGGGCGTCCAGCGGCGATAGGCGATCAGCGATGGTCCTCCTGAGGCGATCAGCGATGGTCTCTTCTCTACAGACTCAGTCTCCCCTCTCTTAGTCTCTCTCCAGTCTCCACTCTAGACCTCCAATAATTGATCTGAGAGACGGTAAGTTTTCCTTTCGATTTTTTTTTTCAATTTTCACATTTTCAGACCTATTTCGGTCAATTCGGCCGATTCAAGCCGATTCCAGCCGATTTCGGCCGATTCCGGCCGATTCCAGCCGATTCCAGCCAGAAAAACGCGATTCCGTCCCAAACCACCTAAAATCGACTCGCCACTCCCCGATTCCGATCCGATTCAACCGATTTGAATCGAAATCGGCCGATTTTTTGAACCATGCTCTCAAGCTAAAACTATACTGTTTGATCAGAGAACATGCACAGGTGGAGTCGATCTTGCATGTCCTTCGGCTGATGAGGCTGAGATATCTCTCCCATTATCACGAACGGTGACAGCTATTCCTCGGCAGTCAAATTTGATCGTTGATGTCAATCTCTTTGTCCGAGACAAAGAAATTGTCGACAGTTCTATCATATTTCATGCCAAGACAAGGTTCAATTCCACTGCTGAAGAACATATTATATTTGGTAACCATGGCAAAATGAAAGTCAAGGTAACTTGGATGGAGGCAGTGGATGATGGTGGGTCTGCCAAAGAAGAGGCAGATAGGGCTATGCCTTGGCTTGAAGACGCGTATTATGCAGAAAAGGAAGATGATGAAGATGCAGAATCAGGATCAGAATCAGAATCAGACTCTGATGGTGTCAGCTCCAACAGGTCTAACAAGATGCAACGCCTTGATACTCAAGAAAACTTGTCCCACAGGTTTGCTTACATGTTATCATGTACTAAGTTTCCTGTAGTTTATCTTTAATAATCCATATGCCTCCACTGAATTTGAGTTATCCCCAAATTGCTTTTGCAAATGTGCTACTGTGCTCTAGTAAATTCTAAGTTACAAGTTCGTGCATTTGTTGAAGCTCAGTTCACCCTCCACCAATCAATTATGTGTATTAAAATCATTAAAAAAAAAAGATTTATAATTTGATTGGACCTGCTGGTACTGTAGTGCGTAGGAACTTGGCCTAAGTTGAGCAATGGATGAGTGCGAGTAAACTGTTTATAAATTTTTAAGAAAATATTGCAAATAAATACTAGAATGTTACTAAATTCACACTCCATTTAACCTTTCATGATTTCACAAGTATATGACCCAAAACTTAAAAAAAATATAAAAAAAAACCAATTTATTTCCAAATTCAGTAAGAACTTGTGGGCTTTTACTTGCTGATACAGATTACAAAGATAGTAGTAAATATTGAGCAATTGAGCCCTTTCCACCTTTGTAAGGGCATTAAGATGAAAGAAAGACGAACTTATGTTTTTATTTGTTGTGCAGATCTTCTGATAATACTATGACTGATGACAAAGATGAGAAACAAAAGGCAAGTTTGGTCAGTAAGCCATACCAGAGGCGCAAACAGTCTTTTTTAGAGATTTTCTCTATAAAAATTGTCGGTTCTGGAAATGTTAATTTGGAGGAAATATATGGTTTTATAATGATTGATGCTGCTGTAACCGACCACCTTCTCTTTAGGCGTTTGCATGGAGATCCCCCCAAAATAGATTCGCAGGTAACAAAACTAAGAAAAGTACTAAAATAATGCACATATTTTTCTTCATTCGCCACTTTCCATGACTTTGTGCCATTTATGTACAGGGGTTTGTCCTTCTAGAAGGCCCAAGAAGGCTCGCATGGTCTGCATGTTATGAAGTTCTCATTATTCCATTCCTATTTAAGTATCAAGATTTTAATTTCGTAGATGAGAAACCTTATGCTTATCTTCTTTGGCATGATTTTGTGTTTGATAGAGTGTTGCAAAAAGTTTTTAATCTTGAAGTGGGTCACATTGAAGTAAATTTTGCTGTCTACAAGGATGGTTTAGAGGCTCATTTAGAGATTAAACTACTGAATTACTCATTTTCCTCATCTCAAGTGCATGGGACCATAACGGCAACAAATTCAATGTTTGGAGATGGTGGAGCTTCGTGTATTGCATTTGAGAAGGAGCTTAAGGATGTTGATGTGAGGCCTATCAAGGAGGTAGCTCTGCCTCTATCTAGGCCTATAATTGCAGTTCCTTTTGATTCCACCCTCACGCTTGTTCTTAATATTAATTCGGGAGAAGAAACAATCAACTGCCAAATATTTCAATGTCCAGTTGAAGTGGGCAACTCAGAACAAATTTTGAGAGCAAATGGTTGTTCTGTTGAAGTAAAGGTCAAGTTTTTTTATCGGCAACCATTGCCGCTGATCGATTACGAAGATTACTTCTAGAACTCGTGTTGATTTGCCATTTGTATTTCTGTCTGGATGTTGTTGTTTTTCTATATTTTTATTTTCACATTCTGCTACTCTTTTTCTTATTACTGGCTGCTACTGATTGTTTCTTTATGGTAATTGTTTTTATATTTATCAAATCCATTTTAGTAATTTGTTCCAAAATCCCATTTATCAGTAGCTTATGTCGTTAGGCTAAGGATGATTAACGTATAGGGTGTGTATTTATTTAGTTCCCAGTTATTATGCAAAATCGAACAAGAATAGTATACTTGATCTCCAATATCTTATCCTCTATATTAAGTGAATGAGGAGTATTATTAGGACTGGCTGTCTACGTTAAAATTAAATTGATCCTTAAGAAAGAAAAGTCGAGATGAAAAAGTAATGGCAAAAGATGACTGATGCTTGATTACTATTAGAAAGGAATTTGTCATCAGCTGCAGGGTAGATATAGGTACTTCGCTGGCAGGTACATTGAAATTGGTCCCAAGAGAAGTTGCAGGGAAACGTTGTCCTGTCAAACCCCCACCCCTCCTCCAACTAATGCCCAAAATTAAAAAGGTTTTAGCACATCAAAATTGACTAGAAATGATTACAGGAGCGTCCTTTCAGGCTTCTCTGCATGAAATTTTTATAACTGGGTAGTACTTTGCCTGTTTGAAGGTCAATTTGGTTCAAATTAGGTCTACATGCTTAACAGTTTTATTTCCCTTTTTTATTCTAGGGTGTTGATCTTCTTCAATTTTCTAACTATCTTTTTAACATATTCGGCTTCGTTTTTATCCGAGAGGAAGCGAACTCAAGGGACGACAGGAAAACATACGGTGGTGAGCTTGACCAGAGGTGGATTTATAGACGTGGCAACTGGCAAGACATGAATAAGCGATGATGATGAGGTGAATAAAGTCCACTTTTTTCTCTCACCTTCCCACAACTACTTCTGATCCCTGGTATTTTCTCTATCCTTTGACTCTCTTTTTTCTATTTTCTTGTATGCTGATTGATGATTGATTAGGCACTAAAAATGCATGTTTAGGTAATTAAATTATACAAGTGGTCTTGAAAAACATCCACTACAACAATAAGTCTTTACCAAGACTAAATTATCTTTGTAAATGTCCTAAAAAGTCCAGCTATATTTTTTAACTAGACTCAACCAAGTCTTGCAATGTTCAATCTAGCAAGGTGCTAGTCACAGATTTTCTACAGCTAGAAAAAAGTCGAGCAAATTTAAAATCCTAGCTACAAGAGTTTCTTGCTACACCATTTGATTCTAGCTAATTTTAATATTTTTTTCTTTTCGAAATAATTAATGATAACAGAAACAAAATGAAACTATAAAAATTATTTTTATTTTTATTTATTAAAATAAAATAATTGTACAATTACAACGAAAATGATACAAAATTAATTCAAACCACATTCAAATCTTAAAAAAAATCTCAAAATCTTTTCGTCCATCAAAATACAAAGCCTCTACATAACTCTGATTTACTCTCTTCTAGGCTTCAACATATAATTTGCGCTTCTCCATATCTCCTGTCATGCCAAATCATAAAAACACATTTGTAAACAAAGTGCAAAGTAATTGGAATTCTCCATACTGGTACTGGGGATGGTACCTTTTACGGTAATTGTTTGTTTTAACTAACTTCTTCACTTAATAATAATCTATAAAGAGGGCACAATCCTAATCACAAAATAGGAAAGTTTACTAAAAACCATTTCCACTTTCAGTTGTGAAAAATGAAAGAAAAAACTATTTCCACTTTCAGCCTCACAACAATCATTTCATAAGGTAACATTACATAAAAATAAATTTGCTTAATAAACAAAATGTCACACAGTTTAACCAATAATGCAGATTGGGAGGAAGGGAATAGTACCTGTCAACTCTCTTGAGCTCCAGTTACAGATCAATCTTCCTTCAATCCTTATTAAACTCTCATCCTCCAAACACCTCCTTGGTAGAGACCTGGAAAGTTTCAGAAATGAACCAAGGCCTCAATTCAAAATAAAATTTTAAAGAATCCAACTATAGATTATTTTTTTTTAAAAAACCTAACATAATTAGATAAAAAATATAAAATTCCACATTATTTTCTCATAACATAATAAAAATAAATATTCAAAATCTCGATGTCTACAGGTTCAAAAAGCAAACAAAATCACCTTTAAAGCATAGTCTACAAAAAAAATAAAGTTCCACACATTTTCATCAGCATGGTACCTTCTTCAAGACTTCCAGTGTATAGTCTCGGATCTTCTGTACCAAGTTTGGTATGCCTTTCTTCGGGGTACTCTGATTTTTTTGCCTAATATTCGCCAGAAACCGTCAAGTTCAGAATCTTCTGTGCCAAGACTGTTTTAGAGGCTGTGAAAAGAAACAATTAAAATAGATTAAACCTCAAGGAAAGCTAAATTAAGCAAGGTCATTTCTACAAAAGAGAAAACAACGTCCTAGGATATATAGCCAAAGCTACATATAAATAACATACACTGAGCTTATGCTGCTAAACCTTCATACAGAACTGATGATGAACCTTCATGTAAAGTTAACAAAGAAAACATTATCCAATTAAAGTATAAACCTATGGAGGGGCTTTTAGTGAAGAAATCATTAGTCACGTTATATTTTCATCAACATCTTCATCTTTCAAAATGTCAGCAACTCTCTCCAGACCATGCAAGACAGTGCACCTTCAGAGTCGCATGCAATAACAGACTTGCTTTGGTGCTGCTATTTCATGACATCCTACGTATGCTGTAAAACCTGGCATTACTGAATGAAAATAAAAGAACTTGTAATTAATTATAAGAAGCAACTGTCAAAAATAGATAATACTTACCAAGAATGCCAGTATAATGTGAGAGAGGTATCTCGGGATGGTTTATTTTGAAAGAAAATTTGGGGATTTAATATCAGGCTGTATTCTTCCCATCCAGTCATGCCCAAACCAACTCTCCTACTTTAAAATCCTGATGTGTAGAATCTACTACTTACTCACTCCATACCCTATTATAACCTGTTACAAAGGGGAAAAATAACTATTTGAAGAAGCAAGAAAAACAATTATAATATGTGAAGAGTGAATTAAGCCTTATGCTCACATTTCATCAGCTGACGTCCTTCGGGCCCCACCACTAGGCCTGCCAACGGAAACAAAAAAAACGTTATGCCGTTCCGTTTATCTGAACGGAACGAATAACAACACTAGAATCAGTGTCGTTACCGAAATGAAACGTCAAACGGAATAGGCCGAAAAATCAAAGTAATAAACGAACGGTAAACGGAACAGGTTGTTTCGTTATCGTTATTCCGTTATCTCGTGTTAATACCACTAAATTTTAGATGTTTAGAATTTTTTAGATAGCAGAGGAGCTGAAAGGGCGTCTGGAATAGCGAAGAGTCGCGAGACTCTTTTAAATAAACCCTAAGTCGCAACTTGCGCCGCTGCGCCTCAATCTCTCTGACTCTCTCTCTCTCTCTCACTTTTTCCTCGATCTGTTCTCCTCCTTTTTTCCTCTTTCTCTTCTCGGAGCGGCTGAGCGTCAGAGCGTGCGAAACTTCGATGCGACTGTTAGTCTTCTGTTGTGTAACAACCTAGAAATACCAGACCTAGTTTAGTTGTGATGGTTAGATTAATTCTTAAAATAATACTAGGAAAAATATAATTTTAAAACTAATAACCTTTAAACCATTAATTTAATTATAACATTAAAACTTATTCGAAATCGAAATCTTTTAATTTGTGTAGTATCTAAAAATAAATCAAATGATTCTAGCAAAATCAGAGTTGATTAAAATTCAAATCTAATATTCAAAACAATTAAAAACTTAATAAAACAAATCATTAGTCAACCCATATGAGTTGCACCATCTCTGTTTCTCTCTCTTTTTCGTTTCTTTTTCCGCTCCGTTCGATTCCCCTCTCTCCTCTCTTCGTCTCCGACGAGAGAAATTCTTGAAATTGTCGAAGGGATGGGCTGTGACCAGCCAATCCCATCGCGCCACCAGCTTCCCTCCTCCGATTGGCTGGCTCCGTTTGTCCTTATCCGATTGTGTTGGCAGGGAATGACGTGGCTTTGAGATACGAGCTCGATGGATCTCTGCCGTTGGCTTCTTCCTCCCCTCTCCTCTCTCTGCCAGCTATATATAAACCCCTTTCCTCTTCTCTCTCTCCTGAAGGCTAGCTCAGCGATTAGGGTTCCACCTCAAAACAGGAGAGAGAAGAAGGCCAGAGAGGGAGGAGGTAGTTGCCAGAGATCCAAGGTATATCTCTCCTTTGCTTCGTGATTTAACTTATTTAAGTTGGATTTTTCTGGATTTCTTGGCTGATTTGGGGGAAGTTCAGAAGCTGAGTTTAGGGTTTGTGCATGATATTATACTTGTTCTGGATGCTTTAATTACTCTTTGGCAGACTAATTTAAACCCTAAAACATTGAATCTGTTTGTGAATTGGAGTAAACCCTGGAATTTGCATCTTGTACCCTGTTATGAATGTAATTGAATGAAATTGAGTGTAATATTGGGTTATTACTCTGGTTGGGCATTAGAGGAGACTTGTGTGAGTCCTACGACTGGGTTTTAGGCTTGGTACCAGTCTTTGGTACCACTATGGTACCTCTGGTATCTCTCTGGTACGCTGTGTCGACCCAGGGGCTGATTTGTAAGGAAAAAAGGACCTATTTGTAAATTTCTAGGGGCCTGTTTGTGAGAAAAAAAGGACTGGAATATAAATTATTTTGATTCAGGGGCCCTGGAAAAAGTGTATGTGACAGCGGGTCGGATCCTGACCCCTTTTATCGGATCCTTGCGGACCCGTTACGACTGGCTCAGGTCAACTGGGTCAGGTTGACCTGGCTCAGTCCATTCGATGATTGGGCTGAGACTTTTTGGGCCGAAACTTTCTGGGCCGAAAAAAAAGAAGAAGTTGGGCTGGGCTCAAATTTTCGAATATGGGCTGAAATTTCAGAAATTTAAAAAAGATAATTATAAAACTTAATCCTTGATTAAGTTAAATTAAATGTGGGCTTAATATTTAATTAATTAAAGGAGAGGCCGTTAAAAATAACTGGGTATTCCTTTAATTAAGCGGGATTCGAGTTTTTCGGGAGATGATGAGAATAGTCTGAGTGAGTCAAGAACAGATACAATGACAATCAAATCACCGACTTTCTGATCCCAACCAAATAATCAAAATTTCAGTTTTTAATTGTGTTTCTATTTCTATTTTCTATTTTTGCTTTTCTATTTATAAATAACTAATAACATATTTATATAAATAATAAATAAGACTCTAACATTAAACATTCTAAAATTTTATACTAAAAGTTATTAACAAATAATTAAGATAATAGTAACGATACCAATAGTGATAATAATATTAATTTAAAAATTTGTAATAAACCATAATTTGATTAAATATTCTGATAACACAAGCAATTACTATAAGATAATAAGTAATGTTGATCTAATAAAGTAAGCCAAACTTGTAAACCTAGGAATTAGATAGGGAAACCAAATAATTTTAATAACTTTTCAACCAAATTACAGGAGACTTGACGGACCCGAGTTTTGACCCACCCGCAGGTGCGAAAACGTGGATTTTTATAGAAATCTAAATCCTTGTAAAGTAAGTATTGCATGACATATTGACAATCCGTTTTGAATGCATGGAATTCATTGTTATTCTGAAGGAACACATATTACAACTCATGTTGAATATAAATACATGTCATTTTCAAGTTGATCAGTGAACCAGGCAAGTTCGTATACTCCTTTGTTATTTAATGAGCTGGCATAACTCAATTATCCTTGCCTGAAAGGTGAAAGTTTATGAGACCCAGAAGATCGCTGGAATTTGGACTGGAATTTGGACATGATGTGAAATCAAAGCCACTCTCCGGAGACGGTTGGCCCCCGGTTCCGGCCAGTTCGATAGCGCTATACGGATTTGGAATTCCCTCTGCTTGCCCTAGGGTTAGGGATACGTCCCTCTGCCTGCCCCAGGGTTAGGGAAAGGTCTCATCTGCTTGCCCAACCGGTTGGGTTAGGGGATCTGAGTGAGTCTGAGATATGATGAGATGTGTTGTGATATGATTTGATTATTGATCTTCTGTGACTTACTGTTTGCTTGTTGTTGCAAATTATTTTGCAGCATGGTTCTGATCGGACCCTTTTTGTTCCGTTGTTCGGTATGCAGCTGACTACAGACTTGCATCACTTTCGATTTCAGCATCGCATATCCATTTCATTTATTTAATTAATTACTATTTTACTATCATTTACTTTATTATCTAAGAGTATTAGTTCTGGATTAAGATTTCAACTAGAAATCCACGTCTGGAACTAAAACTCGCACTGAGAAATTGTTTCTCACTAGCGTTTGTTTTTGGCATGTTCCTCGATGGTTGGGGGTTCCAGGCGACACACCATCCGGTTAGGTCACAGCCATTAGCAGTTTTTGATGGATCCCATGTACATATTCGTTTTTATGTGCCCCACCTCCATGCTACTATAGGTTATCATGTTTCACTTGCCCCTACTGGTATGTACGTGTATTTTGAGTACCCTGATCCCCCTGCTGCTCCAGCCCCACCTATGCCCCCAGCACCTCCACCCACTCCCGAGCCAGTTGCACCTAGTCCTGTGATCCAGATAGATAGTGATTATGAGGATGACCCTGATGTTTTCTGAGTTATGATGTGATGATGTTTTTGTGTGGTTGTGAGAAACTGGAATCAGCTTTTGATTTCACCAGTACTAGTTCTTGTTTATATTGTGTGTGAACTAGACTGTGTGATTGTTTATAGGTTCCAGTTTCCTGGGAAAAAACCGTAGTCACATTTTGAGGAGTATGTATGGATACTTTCTGTAGTACTTGGTATGTTATGGACATTATACTGGCTGTGTTGGTATTTCTTTCTTTCTTTTTTTATTATTTTTACTTTAGTTAAGGACAAGATAATATTTCTAATATATTATCTGTTACGAATAAATTTAAAATGAAAGGAAAAAAAATTGTGTATACGTTTATCGCTATATAGAAATACACGTATAAAACGTAAATAGACATTTTTAATAAATTAAGCCTTGCGAGAATACATTAATTTGTATTTTCGTGGCGGGGAAACTGCCCCACCCCATTGCGGGCTGTGACATGTTGTCCCCTTTTTCCTCTCTCTCCCATGCTATATATGAATATGATACAGGTTTTTTTTCTCTCTCTATATATATTTCTTCCTTTTTCTCAATCAATCTCAGATCTGATTTGACCCTCGAGAAGGGGTAAACTCATCATTTTATTTGTTGATTTGTACTAGAACCTAGAGTGATTAGGTAGGTTATAATTTGATATCTGTGACTGTGAATCTGTGATTGTGAGATAGGTGAGTATGTGACTAGATCCTCTGTCAGGATCATGTCGCCACAAGCAATCATAATATTTCTATTGCTATATTGTATATATGATAAACTAAACAGCATATCAGAAGAAAGAAAAAAAAAAAGAGAGGCAGAGACGAATACATATAAGAAGAAAGTTAGAAAGAGAGGAGCTCACAGCAAATTTCTTTTACATAAGGTGATTATTCTTTTGTTCAAATTTATTCAATATCTTTTTGCTTTTATTCAATATTTTTTTCCTTTCTTTTTCTGATATGATTTTCATTTCCTTATCTCAGCATATAGCATGGTTGGTTCTGGTTCAGAGAGACTGGCTGATATACCTGAGGAAAATATATCAGATGATGAGTACGTTTAATTACTTTTTATTTTTAACTGTGACTTGATGGACTTCTTAATTGAACTGATACTGCACTTGATGTACAACTGATATGCACTTGATTATTGAACTGATACTGCACTTGATTTGAACTGTGACTTTGATGCACTTGATGATTGAAATGATTCTGCACTTGATTTGAACTGTGACTTGATGCACTTGATGATTGAAATGATTCTGCACTTGATTTGAACTGATACTGCACTTGATTGAACTATGAACTGATTCTGCATTTGATTTGAATTGACAATGCACTTCATGCACTTGTTCATTGAACTGATACTGCACTTGATTGAACTATGAACTGATACTGCACTTGATGATTGAACTGTGAACTGATACCGCACTTGATTGAACTGTGAACTGATACTGCACTTGATTGAACTATGAACTAATATTGCATTTGATGATTGAACTGTGAACTGATACTGCACTTGATTGAACTATGAACTGATACTGCACTTGATGATTGAACTGTGAACTGATACTGCACTTGATTGAACTGTGAACTGATACTGCACTTGATTGAACTGTGAACTGATACTGTACTTGATTTGAACTGTGAACTGATACTGTACTTCATTTGAACTGACACTTGTTTGGTTTAGCATGGGTGCTGGGTTGCACTTTGAGACCTAAGAGGAAATTGAAAGAATACAGAAAGATGCCCCTAATGACCCTAATACTGACCCTAATAATCCTAATACCACTGGTCAAGATGGTGAGAAAGAACCTCCTTGTGAAGAGGAATGAGCAAATCCTAAAAAGAGAAAAACAAGGAAGGTCACTGCCAAAGTTTGGCAATATTTCAACAAGGGGCCCGTTGATGAAGAAGGCAGCTATTCTGCCATTTGCAAATATTGTGGTGTCAAGTATTTACAAGGGCAACAAAGAGACACTGCTTCTATGAGGAATCACATTGACAAAGGGTGTAAAAAATTTTCTAGAAATAGGCATGATGCTTTGCAAAAAATGTTGCAAGCTTCCAAATCAGCAGGAAAATTTAATTGTTTTAATTTAATTCATTTATTATGACTTATATTAATTCATTCAGTTGTTTTGATTTATTACTGATAAATTTTATTTTCTTTGTTATTAAAACAGAAGGAACAGAACTTATTCCTTAGGTCTTTGATCAGATGAAATGTAGAAAGGCTTTGGCAATGATGGTAATAGCCCATGAATATCCCTTTAACTGTGTCAACCACTATTATTTGAGGTTGTTATTTAATGAATTGCAACCTTCATTCAAAATTCCATTCAAAATTCTATGAAGAACAATATGTTACTCTTTATGAACAGTTGGGGCAACTTACTTGTAGATTTAGTTTTACCAGTGATTTGTGGACCAACAAGGGTATAGATAGGGGTTTTATGGCAATTTCATGTCACTACATTGATGAAAAATGGATTTTGAGAAAAAGGATCATCCCATTTGTGCCATTGCCAAGCCCACATACTGGTAAACACATAGCTGAGACTTTTTATGAAAAATTGGTATTATGGAACTTAGATAAAAGGGCATTCTGTCTTGTCCTTGATAATGCTTCTTCCAATGATGCTTGCATCAATGAACTGTTTGCAAAGACACCCATCCAAGATGACTTACCAGTGGATGGTCAAGTCTTCCACCAGAGATGTGGTTGTCACATCCTAAATTTGATTGTACAAGATGGATTAAGTGTTCTGAAGGATGAGATAAGACATATTCGCGACACGATGAAGTACATTAAGCACTCTCAAGGAAGGATGAAGAAATTAAAGTTGGCTTGCTCTCAGGTTATGTTTAATATATTATTTTATTTCTTAATATATTCTTTTATTTTTAATTTGTTATTACTTATTAGAATCCTATATTTTATTTTTTAATATATTCTTTTATTGTTATTGCAGAGTCAAATTCCATTTAAGAAGCCAGCTTGGGATGTTCCAACAAGATGGAACTCCACATATTTGATGTTGGTACTAGCCTTGGAGTTGAAACCAGCCCTATGTAGGTATAGTAACCTTGATAAGAGGTACTACTTGAAACCAGCTGAATTCAAATGGGATGCAGTGGAATATTTAGTTAGTCATTTGAAGGTCTTTTATGAAGCCACATTAAAATTGAGTGGCACTAATTATCCAACATTAAATCTTTTCTTCCCTGAGTTTTCTGAGGTTTATCTGAGCATTAAAAGGATGTCCAGTAGTCCATTTCCATTCATTGTGCAAATGGGGGCTGAAATGACTGACAAGTTTGATAAGTATTGGTCCATTGGTAATTCTCTGTTGGCAATAGCTTGTGTGCTTGATCCTAGATGTAAACTTTATGTTGTTGAGTACTACATGAAAGAATTATTTCCTGAAGAATGTGGTAACTTCATTACAAATTTGAGAGAGTGCATGAAAGCATTGTTCAATGATTATGTTGAAGAAAATGCAAGTGATGAGAACCGAGCTAGAGTGTCAAAGAAGTATAAACATTTCATTTTTTATATAAGTCTTAAGTGTTATTTTTCTTATATTAACTTGATAATTAAAATTGTACATAATAGGAAAAAAACAACTGCTGTTGCTGGTGCTAGTGGTAGTGGTAGTGCAACTAATTCTAGGGCTGCATTGAAAGACTATATAAAAGAAAGGAAGAACAGTGAACCTCCAAAATCTGAGCTAGAAGACTATCTAGGTGATGTACTACTTAACCTTTCTTTTTCAATTTTGATCTTTTTTAAGTTTCCAATTCTTTCATTTATATTTAATCTTTAGTTATTTATTTGTTTAAATAGCTACTGAAGTTGATGAAGCAACCGTTGATGAGGACTTTGACATTCTAGCTTGGTGGAGATTGAAGTCTCCTAAATACCCAATACTGTCTCAATTAACCAAGGACATCTTGGTTGTTCAACAGTAGCATCTGAATCTGCATTTAGTACAAGTTGCAGAATACTCAGTCCAGCTAGGAGCTCTCTCAATGATGAGAGCATTGAAGCTTTACTTTGTGCTCAAGATTGGTTGAGGGCATCAATTAATGGTATCTTTCATGCTTGACTCATTGTTTTCTTTAAATTGCTTCTTTTGTAGTTTACTTTGTGCAAATAATTAACATGCTTCATTGTTTGTGTTACTACAGAAAAAGGTGAAAAAATTGGTGATCCTCTATGGACTATTGATGAAGGAGGTAGCATTGAGGATTAATGTTGTGTACTTGTGTACTTATGTTGGCTCCCCTCAGTAAGCCAATTCTAGTTTGTTGAGTTATTGTTGCCTTTCATTTAGAATATTTTTGGTGCCTTGATACATAGTTGAAGCCTGGATTGCATATCTTTGGCTCCTCAGATCTGAAGCAATGATATTCAATGATGATACTTTTTGTTGTTCTTTTGGTTGAAGCCTGGATTGCATATTTGCATGTCTTTGGCTCCTCAATGAATTCTGAGAATGAAGTTTCAGATCTGGGTTTAGGGTTTAGATTTGCAACTTGTCATATTTTGTTGGTGTTTATTGGTGTTTGTAGGCAATGTAATTGAAATGCAACTTGTCATATTTTGTTGGCGTTTGTTGGTGTTTGTAGGCAATGTAATTGAAATGCAACTTGGAGTATTTTGTTGGTGTTTGTACTGATACGTTATTGTATTAATGTATGCATGTTTTCTTTATATCATGTGTGATTTGTTTTTACATTTTGCATAATTTTTTTCTGAATTTAATTTCGTTATCCTTCATAAAGGCACAAATTATACGGTATAAACGTTTAACTGTTATGCCGTTTACTTAAACGGAAACGATTAACGGAACTGAAAGTTGTACCGTTTGATAAACGAACTGGTTAACGACAAGACTATCTGTGTCGTTCGCTGATACTAAACGATGACAGAAGACGGCAGTTCTGTGATCGTTAACAACGTTAATCAGGCCTACCCACCACTATGTTCATTGCATGGGAGAATAGAAAGGCACGACTGTTCCTTCCTTGGTTATTGGGACATATTTAACCACCAATAGTAAGCACAAGGCAACAAAAAGTAAAGGCATTTATTTAGCAACCTTGGTACTGATCAGACATATATACTGATACAATTACATATTTGTACATTTATACTGGCATAAGGCCTACATAGAACTGATTGGGCCTAGCATTATTGAGCTCTTGACCTGATTTGGATGTCAGTTCAAAATTCAGGCAGAAACCACGATTTTGACTCCTTGACCTGATTTGGGTTTCAGTTCAAAAAACAGGCAGAGGCCAAGATTTTGACCCACCAAGGGGTCAAACAAATTCTGACCGGATTAATATTTAATAAACAATTACCATTACTGTCAGCTGTGAGAAAATTAAATCCTCTTGCCCGACATATCCAATCCTCTTGCCTTCTTTTAATTAATTTATAATTGTACTCAGCAGTAAGGTAGTACAATAAGCAACTGGTACTGGCATTAGAAGAAGAACTTGTAGCCACCTGTAGCCATGGGCCGGCTGTTTATATTGAGATGGCCGGAGAGGCGCAAGTGAGGAGAGGCTGCCAACTGGCTTGCCAACACATTGAGCAGGGTAGTCTTTCCAAGGAACCTATGACAGTTAGTAGCCTCCTTGGTTTCGCCTCGCCACTCACGATGGCCAGAAGAAATCTCATGTTATTTAAAATTAATGAAAAGAGCATCCTTAAAACTGAAGTAACTTGGAATGAATAATTTGACAGAAATGTCATAATAATACTGAAATTAAATGCAGCATTTGTTGGTGTTATTCATCCTAACAACAGCTTATGCTTAGAGCCTCTAGCAGTCTGGCTCGGCTAATCAAATTAAAGTCCAGGTCACTCACTGTGTTGCAGTGCTTGTCAGAGAGAGAACAGGTGATCACGGCTCCAGCGAATAGTGACAGGTGTAACCCCTTCGATTCCACTACCATCGTCGGCGGAAGACTCCTCCTCATCTCCTGCGGCATCCTCGGGAGGAAACAAGGCGGGGCCCACTCCAGTGATGATTTGGACTATAAAGAGCAGCTGGCCCGGGTCCCTCCTTCACCTCTATCCCCATCTCTCAATCAATCAATCTCAGTCTCTCAGAATTTCTCTCAATGAAGGGAGAGATGCCTTGGGCGTTGAGGGGTTTAGAGGATCCAGTGTGACTGAGGTAAGGTTCAGCGGAGGCCTCAAGGGATTTCTGATCGGAAGGCGACATCTCTTGCGCCATGGCGAGAAGCTTTAGAAAATGTTAGGTTTTGAAGCTCGAACGAGGAACGAGGAAGAGGAGCTGAAATGGGTGGAGTGGATTGCTCGATCCTCGAGGTTTCGCTAGAGGTTGGCCTTTGATTAGATTAGAGTGCTTCTGAAGCGTTGATGTATCGCAGGATTATTAGTATGGCAAAAGGAGACAGCAGCGTTGCTTCCGAAGGAAACGAACCGGCGAAAACCCTAGGAGGAGCAGGAGGAGGGAAAATGGGTCTTGGGTCTCGCGAAATACAAGAAATGGGCTCAGATGAGAAAATGGATTCTCCTCTGACGCCTCTCGATTTCGAATTCCTTCAGTATCAAGAGAATATTTCTTCCAGGTATCAGCCCTCTCTACCCTCTGTTCTGTCTCGTCCAAGATGGTTTTCTCTGTGAATTTCTCCCAATAAAATCTCGACTATTGTGGAACTAATTCAGAACAATACATGTAATTTCTTCTTTTGCAGATGTGCCATAGATCCAAAGCGTATTTTATTGGAGATCTTTTCAGTTGAAATTTTTGAAAGAGAGAATTTACTTGATATCAACCAAATTCTCGATGAAAATTTAGTCTTGACTACTCGTCCTAATCGATCTGACCACATCCTTTATGATGTCTCATGTAACAAAAATGTCAAAATCAATTCGGTGGGTCATTTAATGCTCCAGTGGCCTAAACGAGCCATACAAGTCAAGGATATGGTCACCATGCACCCTTTTTATGATCCCGACTGGGGCAATAAAATGTCACTAGACCTCTGGAGCAGGTGCGACTTCCCCGACTGTAACAACTCTCCACACTGTCCTGAAAAATCAGACTGCTTCATTTCTGAGGTGTTGGAAACTAGACATGGCTTCATGGCAGTGAATTATGCTGTGTACAGCGATGGTGTGGAGGCTTGTATCGATGTCACACTTTCTGATTTGGAATTACCAAGCACAGGAGGCATGCCATTGAAAGTTTATGGGATAGTGACAACCTCTAACAGTGCTATCACCCACTCTCAAGCTAAAAGTGTACTGTTTGATCAGAGAACATGCACAGGCGGGGTCGATCTTGTGCGTCCTTCAGCTGATGAGGCTGAGATATCTCTCCCATTATCACGAATGGTGACGGCTATTCCCCGCCAGTCAAACTTAACTATTGATATCAATCTCTTTGTTCGAGACAAATCAATTGCCAACAGTTCTATCATTTTTCATGCTAACACAAGGCCCAACACCACTGTTGAAGAGCATATTATATCTGGTAACCATGGCAAAGTCAAAGTCAAGGTAACTTGGATGCAGGCTGTGGATGATGGTGGGTCTGCCAAAGAAGAGGAAGATGGAGTTGTGGGTTGGGTCGAAGAGGAGAATGATACAGAAAATGAAGATGATGAAGAAGTAGAATCTGAATCAGACTCCGTCTACTCCAACAGGTCTCAGAAGATGCAACGTCTTGATACTGAAGAAGACTTGTCCCACAGGTCTTACATGCTATTATATACTAGGTTTCCTGTAGTTTACCTTCCATAATCCATATGCCTCGACTGAATTTGAGCTATCCCCAAATTAATTTTGCAAATGTGTTATTTTACTCCAGTAAATTCTAAGTTATTGTTGAACCTCAGTTAACTGTCCATCATGCAATTATGTGCACTAATATTATAAAAAGAAGGTTGATAAATGTTTCAAATCTTTGATCAGACCTGCTGTTACTCTAGTGGCATAGAAACTTGAACTAAGGTGAACAATGAATGAACGCGACTAAACTGCACTATAGTTTTTAAGAAATCACTGCAAAGAATACTGGATTGTTGTTCAATTGACACTCCATTAAACTTTTCCTGATTTCACAAGAAAGCATGCTACCAAATGTTTTTTAAAAACAATTTATTTCCAAATTCAGTAAGAGCTTGTGGCCTTTTACTTGCTGATACCAGTTACAAATAAATTCAGTAAGAATTTATATTTCCATGGTCCTTTTATTGTAAGATAGTAGTAAATATTGAGCAATTTAGCCATTTCCATCTACTTAAGGGCATTAGATTAAGCTGAAAGATACACGAACTTTCTGTTGTTTATATTTGTTGTGCAGATCTTCTGATTACACTATGAATGAGATGACGATGACAGAGGACAAATATGGTTATCCAGAGGCGAGTGTAGTCAGTAAGTCATATGGGAGGTACAAACAGTCTTTTTTGGAGATTTTCTCTATAAAAATTGGTGGTTCTGGAAATGTTAATCTGGATGAAATATACGGTTTAATTATGATTGATTCTGCTACACCTGATCGCCTTCTCTTTAGGCGTTTGCATGGAGATTCCTCCAAAATAAATTCTCAGGTATCTAAGGGAAGCATATAATCAAATAATGCACGCATTTTCTTTATTCACCAGCTTGTATGACCTGTGTCATTTATGTATAGGGGTTTGCTCTTGAAGGCCCTAGACGGCTTGCATGGTCTGTATTTGGGGAAGTTTTAATCATACCATTCCTCTTTAAGTATCAGAATTTTAATTTCAAAGATGAGAAAACTTATGCTGATTACCTTTGGCACGATTCTGAGTTCAATAAAGTATTGCGTAAGGTTTTCAATCTTGAAGTGGGTCACATTGAAGTAAATTTTGCTGTCTATGAGGATGGTTTAGAGGCTCACTTAGAGATTAAGCTATTGGATTGCTCATTCTCCTCAGCTCAAGTGCACGGGACCATAATGGCAACAAATTCAATGCTTGAAGACAGTGGAGCTTCGAGTATTGAATTTGAAAAGGAGATTAAGGATGTTGATGTGAGGCCTATCAAAGAGGTAGCTCTACCTCTATCTAAGCCTATAGTTGCAGTTCCATTTGGTTCCATCCTCACGCTTGTTTTCAATATTAATTTGGGAGGAAAAACAATCGACTGCCCAAAATTTCAATGTCCAGTTGAAGTGGGCAAGTCAAAACAGATTTTGGCAGCAAAGGGTTGTTCTGTTGAAGTAAAGGTCAAGTTTTTTAATCGGCAACCGACGCGGCTAGTGGATTATGAAGATTACTTCTAGAACTCATGTAAATTTTCCAATCCTGTTTGCATTTTTCTCTGGATGTTGTTGTTCTTCTGTATCTTTATTTTGACTTCCTGTTACTCTTTTCTTATTACTGACTGCTAGTATAATGATTGTTTTTTTTATGGTACTTATTTTATTCATCAAACTCATTTTAGATTGGTAATTTGTTCCCAAAATCCCATTTTCAGCAGCTTATGTTGTTTTGTGATGGATGATTAATTTACAGGGTGTGTATATTTATTTAGTAGCTGATTCTCTATATTAAGTGATAAAACTAGGAGAATTCTTGGGACTCTCTGTCTGCGGTAAATTAACTTGATCCTTAAAAAAAGGAAAAGTCGAGATGAAAGTAATGGCAAAACATGAATGATGCTTGATTAAAGTTAGAAAGGATTTTGTCCTCTACTTCAGCCTACTGAGTAGATAAAGGTACTTCACTGGCTGATAACAGTAGTGTAAGCCGATGAATAAATCCTTTTTGCCATTTGATTCAAATTCAAAGCAAAAAAACTCAGAACTGGTTAATGATGCGCTATTCTCAGGGGAAGCTTGATTGGCTGGTGCATGCAGGTCCAATATTGTCCCATCAGTATGAAACTAGTGTATGAACTTCTTTTTATAATGTTACACTTTGGATGTTGTGTCGTATGAAATTGACAGCAGTTTGTAATCCTTGTGTCGTATGAAACTAGTGTATGAACTTCTTTTTCGATCTCAATGGTCATTGTTAATTAAAAATAATAATAATAATTACTTATTGGGCACGGTCTTTTTCAATCCATGTTTATCTTGGTACAGTTCATTCTTTTCTTTAAGTTATAAGAGAGTTGTAAACAAATGTCATTAAAAGCTGAGCAGGGAATAGTACTGAAAAAGAAGTAGTTTGTAAACAGTTTTTTACAAGTGCAAAAAATGTTAAACATTGGCGCATTGAAACCATAAAGTTGGTTGTTAATTGCTGGAACCATAACAAATGCGGTTTTCATTTTGAATACATTACATTGAAACACAAGCATATTAACACAAACTCAGAATTTCATATAACACGTCAGTGTGCTATACCAGGCCAGTGTACCAGTATTTTTTCCCACTTTGAGAACCACGTATAATTACGCATATAATATCATACATTAAGTCGAAGATTTATCTTATTTTGTCTATGCAGTATGCTTGCCAGAGAAGAACAATGATGATATAAAATTTACAAAAAAAATCCAATAAAAGTTCCTTGCTTACAAAATCATCACTACACATAAAAGTAAAAGACAGAAAAAAAAAGGCTACAAAATAAAAGTTAAAAGTACCTAAAACAATGCACTCAACAAATCAACACCCACCGAAATTACTAAGTTAAAAGAAATAAAACCTGCAAGCCCAGGTGAAACAGGGAGCCTTTGTACATATAGTAATATACTAAATTAGAATTTACTGCTCAAGATAGTGTGGACACCGTACCAGTCCTTGGTCACAAATGATGTGCGACTGTGCATACTAGCCAAGTACCACATATTTATGTCAATATGCATACATGTATGCATATCAGTACCGGTCTATCCCTCTGAACCCGCAAATGCATTCATTGCTGGTCGGTACCATAACAGTGGCCTTGAAAGCGGTAGTACAGTAGCCATTTGATAAACTGATGGAAGCTGATATCCCATTATTTCAAGAATTTCAGTATTAAATGAGCTATTGGGGTCAGCATTATACATCGCTAACAGCCATGGACTATCTTTACAAACTATATTGCACAAATTCCCTTAGCCAAAATATGATTCTAGTACTCAATTCCTTAACTCGCACAAGCTGTAATATTCCTTTCCTGCACATATCAAAGTTTCAGTTTCTTTTCTTAGTTTGAAAGACAAGCACATAAATAGTATGAAATTTGGCAAAAAAAAAAAACCTAGCTTACCAGTAAATGTTTTAATATAAACCAAGCCAAGACACTAGCTTATACTAGTAACCATTACTAACAATATAAACTTGGTCATTGATTTTGTTGGTTCGGATTACAATGCAAATTTTTTCTGGTCCTTGAACTATTGACCATAAGCAATCTGGTGTTGCAAGCTGAAATTGAAGTAAAAACAATCCTGAATTTCAAAAGAAAATCTTGTATGGTATGTTAAATCCCAGCAATAAAGGAAAGGCATCCCAACCGAGTTTGACAAAAATGGTCTGAGTTCTCCAATTATGCCTTCATCCTCCATCACAACTAAACTTTATGCATCTAACTAGTGCATACCAAAATACAAAGTTTAAAACATATATTACAACCATAAGTCATTCTACACATACAGAGTATCACTAAACAGTACTTGTGTAGCTGTAGGACCCGTAAATTTTTTTTAAACAAAAAACCCAAATTTTTATTTTAATAAAAAACCTGCGACAGAGGTATTTAGAGGAACAAACCGTGATTTGTCTGTCAATATTTCAGCAAGTACAGAATGACTGAAATTAGTAGAGCATTTAAGAGATGAAATTAAATCAAAGAAAAAGAATTAAACTGCCAGTAACAGATTTAAATAAGTCTCACAGATTAATAATGAGTAACAAGAGTCTAGCATAAACAATTCTTAAATAAGAAAAACAAGAAAAGAGGATAAGACAAAATGGATCAGTGAAAAATTCTTAGTTTGGCCAATGAACTTTCACTTTGACCTTGGCACATGCACCATAGATAATCTTCTCTTCAACAGTGCTGCTTGACCTTGAGCTAGCATCAAATCTCACTGAACCAACGACAACAGAAATAGATTTTCCAAGAGAATACAATGCAAAGAAAGATCCGCATCAACTATAAGGCTTGATTCACGTGGAATCACTGTTATGCTTCTTGTCAATGGGACAGGGAACTCTGCCTCACCAGATGGCCAATAGGAGAGTTTGGTGCACTCTCGACTTTTGATGTTATCAAATAAGGTACTCCTAGCGTTATACTCACGGATAATGAAACTGTTGGAAGCCTTCACTATACCATGAATCTCAACAGATTTTTCCATTGGTAGCAAACCTTTTTTCACGTCAAGAAGAAAAATCTCGATGCGAGCCTCCACAGCATCACTATACACAGCAAAATCTATCTTCACTACCCCAAGTTTTGTTCTAAAACCCTTCCTTATCACCTGGTCTGTTCTTGGCGACTGAGGATCCCTTATCCAAATAACTTTTTCTTTACTCTTTTCACATGTTGCAGTCATATTATCAAATAACCAAGGATAAATACCAAGCTTATCCTTTACATGCACACCACATTCTGGCCCAATGAGTGTGAAATAACCCTCTGAATCGAGCCGATGACATCCTTTACCGAAATGATTCTGATAAAGAACATAATTTCTCTCAGAATTCCTGAGCAACATAAGTCCACCAAGACGTTCAAGGTCATTCGGTCTAACTCCAGCCATTTTCACAGAAAAAACTTCCACAAGAGCACATTCTGTTGTCCTCTCATATCTGCAAAAACACAAGCATACAGTGCATGATCAAGGACTTTGATATAGAAACCTATACTAAAATGCATCATAAGTTTATTCAACTGCACAAGAGCCGAAATTTGCAAGGACATGAGTTCATCAACATAGGGTTTAGCAGAAAACAAAAACAGCAATATTAGTCAACTTTAGGAGGTTAATGGCTAACATCCATCCAGTGTTGTAATGTAACTAGGATAGAAGTCTATGTCTGGTTTTGCAAATTTCACTGGTTGATTTGTTCAGTCCAGTCACAGCCTCCATAAAAGGGCTTCCAATTAACACAGGAAACCATAAATAAAATGTAAGGAGAAGAGGAAATGAGGCGCAGACCTGGGGGACATTTGCATTACATCATCCTCGGCATGAGACGATTCTTCTGGGGTCTCCATCTCCTAACTTGACTCACGCCGCACAAATTCTGAAATTTACAAATTTGCATCACTAAAACCACTTTAAAGCACCTGAATTCATCACTAAAACCACTTTAGGACCTTCTACGGTCTACTGTTGCTATTATGGTTTGAAAACAAACGAATCGGAAAAGAGTTACCTCTATCAATTTTGCGATTCCGATGTGAACGAGGATGGGAAGAGAAATTGGTGGTCAGGAAAGAGGTTAGGTTAATGCAAAATTCGGTCCGTCGGCTGAGAGCAGGTTGCCTCTATTCGGTAAATTTGGGGCGGATAGCTGTGTTTGGGTATTCGGTCTTGGTATAAGTTCCTCATTGACCGTTATACCCTCGGTTATTTGCACATACATAGAAAATATAAAATAAAAATTGGTTTGTTTGGTCATTAATGTAAAATTAGGAGTGAATCGCTAAAGGAGGGAGTGCAAAAAGCAGTTCCCATATTTTGGACTCTCATTTTCCGAACTGAGGTAGTGTTTGGATTGTTGGAAGAAAGAAGAAGAAGAAGGAAGAAGAAGAAAAAAAATTATAAATAATTTAAATTCTTCACAAAGTTACACACTTCCCAATACTTCTTTCCACTTCTTCCCTTCTTCCCTTCTTCCCACACCTATCCAAACGCACCCTGAGAGGTTTATTTTCGGTTCAGTCTATATATGTGGAAGTGTGTTTGGATATTTGATTATATTTTATTTTGAAAGACTAATCGATCCAATAAAATCAGAATATTTATATTTCTGTTTTTTTACTCTTTCTTAACAACATTTATTTGTATTACATCAATTTTATTATAATTACTAATATAGTAAACAATACTAACAAGACATTCTGCCATGGACTAATAATTTTGTATATCAGTATCATCAGTATCAGTATTATAAATAAAGATGTGTGAGTATCGAGATGGTTTTGTTAAAATCTAGCCCGACACGTCTCGCGTTTTCCTTTATGCATTTAATATTTTTTTTTTGTTTCTGCAGCATGACACTATAGTTTTTCATGAGGCGAGTATCATTGCTCACAAAACCCGATTCGTCACTCTTAAGTTTATTTGGCAGTGCAAACTTTTTTTTTTATTGTTGCGTCCCCTTCTAATTTCACGTAATATCCATGGCTTCTGACCTTCTCTTCTTCCCACCTCCAAACTCCTAAATCCTAATTCCTAATCAAACCTTAATCGCCTCCCTATCCTTCCGTTCACTCCACATCATCTCATTCCCATGAACAACAACCAGATCTCCATCGTCGAGCAACTCGGACAGTCTATGGGATCATCCGATCGTGCAAGGGATTCACTACTCCGGCATCGAGCTGCCTCGGACGCGCCAGTCACAGCTGTCTGAGCTTGCGAACAAACTCAATTTGTTGGCGCTAGACCTCGCACACAAGGCCTCCGCCTCGCCTTGATGGAACGTGTATCGCTCCTCCGTACAATTTTGGTCATATCTCGATTGCTGGAACTTTTCTAAACGTACCGGATTCACTAAAATGCATAATGCATATGTATATATATGATGTTTAAAACACTTAAGATAAAATTAAGATATTAAAATATAATAGCATTATAAGGATTGGTTTCTTCTCCATCAAGTGCTTATTGCTATTTGAAGAAACTATGCCGTAAATTATTCAACTCCTTATTAGTGAGGAAAATTTTGTCATTATATAAAAATAATGCTGAATTTATGAAATTTAGATTTTTTTTTATTTGACTCTCTACCTTTTGTCAGGAAGTAAACAACAATTAGTTTGAAAATAGTTTTTACTGATTGAACATGAACATGAACATATGTTAAAAAGTTATGATTGAAAGAGGTACAAAACCAATTTGTTAAAAAGGTACCATATTTTAAATTTTTTTTGCCCATGTAAACAGACTAAATCTGGTCTGTTCATCAAGCATTTTGAGGGCCTGTAATTTTCGAAACTTATCTTGGACAATTGATGTTTTTTGTCGGTGCTTTAATATTTAGTAGAAGAATATGTCAGTTTTCCTCAGTTTTTATCTTTTAAAAAAAAATTTGAAATTAAGAACATAAACTTTATATTTTGATCATGAATAAGTTATCTTTTTATTAAGGGTTACAACCTTTTGATGAATGATAGACTATATTATTTTAAACAAACATGAGTTGAATCTTTCATGTATAGAAATCAGGTTTTCAGTTTTTACCTAAATAACGCTACTGGTATGCAACCTACACTTACTAGGTTTAAATATTTTTTTTTTTTACTTTTATACATTTCAAACAGTTGTATGTTCTATTTGTTTTGATTCACATTTTACTATCCATTTCTTAGCGACCAATGTCACATTAAAAATTGTTGTCACTGACGGAGGGGAAGAGGAGTAGATAACACCAAAACCTGCCTGGCTATAGAGATATAAAGATCATTTATATGTTGTTCCGTTGTATTATCACTCATCTAAATGTGTTTATAAGAGATTTCACTTTTGATTTTATTTAGTCTGGTGCCAAGTAGTATGCTTTCTCTTTCATGTTTTAATTTTCAATTTGTTCTTTTTTAGGTTTATTTGGTTGTTTTTTCGTATTTTCTGATAACCTCTTAGGTAGACCTTTCCTGGCACCAGTTTGTAATGTTAACTCAAGCAACACTAGTTTGTAATGTTATGTTCAATTAATGATTTTAGGCCTATGAGCAATCATAATAATAATAAAAAAAAAAACATATAGGGTCGCCACAAGAATGATGTTATAGTGTGGAAGCACAAAAAATCTAACCGAACAATAGTGGGACAACCGACCTCATGCTGTCATGCAGAGTGAAATGGCAGCACCAGACACCAGTGCACCACCCTCGTTTAATAACAACCCGTCAACCCCTTATAAATACATTTTAGCGTGGAATAGAATTTCGATATATATAAAAATATCAATTTGAGTGCGGATTGGAATTGGTACTTTCGGGAATTTTTTTTTATTTAATACAGATTTTTTGCTGATTACAATTTATAATTGACAATAACTCAAATTGCATGTAGTATGGTCTTAAACCAATCTTATAAATTTAGTTTCACTACAAAGTGAGATGGTCTTTACATAGGCTCCGTTTGGATAGGTGTGGGAAGAAAGGAAGAAGGGAAAAAGTGGGAAGAAGTATTGGGAAATGTGTAACTTTGTGAAGAGTTTGGATTATTTATAATTTTTTTTCTTCCTTCTTCCTTCTTCTTCTTCTTCTTTCTTCCTATATCCAAACACACCCATAGATTTTTCTAGATAGATTTTTTTTTAATTAATGTCGGACCTTGTTCTATACTTCTATTGCTAGATTTAATTGATGCACTAAATCTAGCAATCTTTTAGCAAGACTCAATTTTCTATTAATAGGTCATTAAAAATCTAGCAATTTGTTTTTTATAGACTTTTTGAATCTTGCAATGTTTAAAAATTGTTAGATTCAATGCATCAATTAAATCTAACAATAGAACAAGGTCCAACACTAATAAAAAAAAATCCATCTAAAAAAATTTATGTAAAGACCATCTCACTTGTAGTTTAAATTTGAAATTTTAACACTTGATCAAAAATCCAAATCAACGTAGACTTGACTGACTGGTGCACACTAGTTGATCCGAACTCAATTGATCCGATTCTTTAATTGATAGAAGGGCTTGACGGGTTTGGTAGAAGGGCCGGATCGGACCGGGTTAAGAAAAAAGATCGAGATGGGACGGGTTAGACGGATTTGTTTTTTGAAACACGAGATCGGCCCTTCGAAAACCCGGCCCTTATAGGTCCTTGGCCCTTCTAGTCCTTTTAAAATAATACCAACATTTAATTTTTTTAATAGTTTTTTAATCTCTATCGTCCCATCATGATCAAATAGTCACTACTATTGAACAATTTGGTCGGATCCGGCCCTTCAAAATCCGGCCCTTCAACATTCGTTTTTGAAAAAAATTAGACCCGGCCCTTTCAAAATCCGGCCCTTCTAAACCCTTGTCCATCGAAAAGCCCTTCGAAAGACCGGTCCGGTCCGAATTTTAGGACGGTCTTCCAACGGACGGGTCAAGGCCAATGATTTTTGGACTATCACTAAGCAGAAGATACAAAGTTGGTATGAAATAGAACCTAATCACAACATTCCTGCTAAATTTGCAAAGAGTTATTCACTGATTACCCCGTGATTTGTCTGTCAATATTTCAGCAAGTACAGAATGACTGAAATTAGTAGAGCATTTAAGAGATGAAATTAAATCAAAGGAAAAGACTTAAACTGCCAGTAACAGATTTAAATAAGTCTCACAGATTAATAATAAGTAACAAGAGTTTAACATAAAAAATTCTTAAATAAGAAAAACAAAGAAAAGAGGGTAAGACAAAAGGATCAGTGGAAAATTCTTTAGGTTGACCAATGAACTTTCACTTTGACCTTGGTACGTGCACCATAGATAATCTTCTCTTCAACAGTGCTGCTTGATCTTGAGCTAGAATCAAATCTCGCTGAACCAACAACAACAGAAATAGATTTGCCAAGAGGAATACAATGCAAAGAGAGATCCGCATTAACTATAAGGCTTGATTCGCGCGGAATCACTGTTATGTTTCTTGTCAATGGGACGGGGAACTCTGCCTCACCAGATGGCCAATAGGAGAGTTTGGTGCACTCTCGACTTTTGATGTTATCCAATAAGGTACTCCTACCGTTATACTCACGGATAATGAAACTGTTGGAAGCCTTTACTATACCATGGATCTCAACAGATTTTTCTATTGGTAGCAACCCTTCTATCACGTCTAGAAGAAAAATCTCTATGCGAGCCTCCACAGCATCACTATACACAGCAAAATCTATCATCACTACCCCAAGGTTTGTTCTAAAACCCTTCCTTATCACCTGGTCTGTTCTTGGCGACTGAGGATCCCTTATCCAAATAACTTTTTCTTTACTCTTTTCACACAATGTAGTCATATTATCAAATAACCAAGGATAAATACCAAGCTTATCCTTTACATGCACACCACATTCTGGCCCAATGAGTGTGAAATAACCCTCTGAATCGAGCTGATGACATCCTTTACCGAAATGATTCTGATAAAGAACATAATTTCTGTCAGAATTCCTGAGCAAGATAAGTCCACCAAGACGTTCAAGGTCATTTGGTCTAACTCCAGCCATTTTCACAGAAAAAACATCCACAAGAGCACGTTTTGTTGTCCTCTCATCTCTGCAAAAACACAAGCATACAGTGCATGATCAAGGACTTTGATATAGAAACCTATACCAAAATAAATCATAAGTTTATTCAACTGCACAAGAGCCGAAATTTGCAAGGGCATGAGTTCATCAACATAGGATTTAGCAGAAAAAAAAACAGCAATATTAGTCAACTTTAGGAGGTTAATGGCTAACATCCATCCAGTATTGTAACTAGGATAGAAGTCTATGTCTGGTTTTGCAAATTTCACTGGTTGATTTGTTCAGTCCAGTCACAGCCTCCATAAAAGGGCTTCCAATTTACACATGAAACCATAAATAAAATGTTAGGAGAAGAGAAAGTGAGGCGCAGACCTGGGGGACATTTGCATTACATCATCCTCGGCATGAGATGATTCTTCTGGGGTCTCCATCTCCTAACTTGACTCACAACACACAAATTCTGAAATTCACAAATTTGCATCACTAAAACCACTTTAGGACCTTCTACGGTCTATTGTTGCTAACTTGCTATTTGGTTTGAAAACAAACGAATCGGAAAAGACTTACATCTATCAATTTTGCGATTCCGATGTGAACGAGGATCGGAAGAGAAATTGGGGGTGAGGAAAGAGGTTAGGTTAATGCAAAATTCGGTCTTGGTATAGGTTCCTCATTGACCGTTATACCCTCGGTTATTTGCACATACATAGAAAATATAAAATAAAAATTACTTTCTAAAACTGAGGTTTCTTTGGTCATTAACGTAAAATTAGGAGTGAATTGCTCAACGAGGGAGTGCAAAAAGCAGTTCCCATATTTTGGACTCTCATTTTCCAAACTGAGAGGTGTATTTTCGATTCAGTCTATATATGTGAAGTGTGTTTGGATATTTGAAGAGCCTATATTTTATTTTGAAAGACTAATCGATCCAATAAAATCAGAATATTTATATTTCTGTTTCTTTACTCTTCCATAACAACATTTATTAGTATTACATCAATTTAATTATAATTACTAATATAGTAAACAATGGTAATTGATATTTACCATCCTATTTATTTCCATCCAAACCATCCAACCACCAATAAAATCACCTTTTCGCACAATTCAGACCACCTCTTCGCACCTCTTGCCAAGTCATCGATCCATGGCTGGATCATGTTCTTTTCTCCCACCATATCTGATCCATCTCCTTTATAAATCCTCTTCATCCTTTCCAATTTCAAACTTTTATCTGTCCCAATTTATCACGAAATCCTAGTTTTGAATCTCTCTTCAAAACTGTGGCTCGTACCAAGCAAATCGCTTGCAAGTCCACAGGAGGCTCAACATTGAGTCCACCTCTCCCGCCACAGCGTCCATGGGAGAGCTGATGGACGTGGAGGCATACGCCGCGATGTACATCGAACGCACTAAGATTCTGCAACTTCTCTTCATCGCTAACAAGTGCGAAAACGAGGCAATAAAACTAGAGGCGTTGCGCATGGCCTGTGACGAGATCAAGAAAGGAGATGATACAAGTCTTCATCAGGTTCAATTTTTTTTTTCTCCTCTCAAATCTTTCTTTTTTAAAAAAAATTCGTATATGATCTCTCTTTACTTTCCAAATCTAGGGTTTCTAATCAAGTTTTGTTTTCAAAAAAGGAGAGGATTAAGTATTCATGTATTGATTTACATTTTATATTCAAGGATTTTGTTGTGAACATAAAAGATCATATTGTTATATGTAGGGATACTTATGTTTGGATAAGGGATCATAACGTTGACACGAGATATAAAAATAAGAGATCATATTGTTATATCTAGGGATACTTATGTTCGGATAAGGGATCATATTGTTGACACGAGATAAAATAAGACTGAAATCATGTAGTTGACCTGTTTTGTATTTATTAAGGTCATCTTACCAATGATGTTTAGTTACAAGAAATAAGTGTTCAATTTAGCTAGTGAAGTGTTCATCATACATAATAAAGATTGATGTGTACTTGAATAAGATTAGGTCTAGTTGAAATTAATGAGAAGTTAGTTTTGTGTTCAGTTACGTGTTATAAATGTTCATTTAGTTTACGTAATGAAGTAGTTAGTTATTATATGTGTTCAATTAGTTTTTGTAATGGAGAAGTTAGTGTTGACACATATTCTGTTATATACCTATGTTTGTTTGTAATGCAACAGTTATAATGTTGTTAACATTTCATATTTGTCAATTTTTATTCTTAATTTTAACAGGTTTGTACTCTATTGATGTTATGGTTGGAGTCGTCGGGTTGTTCTCCTCAGAAATTTCTTTTAATTTGATGAAAACTGAATTGTAGTTGCATATCTGTGTTTTTAGTTTTTTTTTTAGTTATCTAATTGGTAAAAATTGTGCTTGTCTATGGTTGTTAAAATTTATGTGTTATGAAGTTGTGGTATGAACAGATGTAAGTTGTAGTTTTTTTTTATTGTGATTGAATTTGGTATGATTGCTATTTGAAAAACTGGTAGTTTTGTTGTTACAATTGTTTACTTCTTTTATGCATGTGATTGGATTATAGTCAGAATTTAGTATGATATTTTATCGTTTTATAGTTAGTGAAATGTCAAATTCTGAATACATTTAATTGAACACATAACTACAAAGAACTCATCCCTTGAATGATTTAATTGAACACGAGACTTATTTATCTTATTTTCATAAGGCATCTAACTGAACACTTAACTTGAATTAAATGATCCCTTGAGTTGTTTAACTGAACACAAAAACCTCTCATTTTGACAACGTCAGCGTGTGATTTTTTCAGAAAATCATGATGACGTCAGCGAGCCCAAATCCATGATTATTTCAGCGAAAATTAGTGTATGCTGGATTTTTGCACTCAGATCATCCAAAATTGTCCAATTGGATGGTTTAGATGGTTTTTTAATGGATGGTGTATATCACACTCGGTAAACAATACTAACAAGACATTCTGCCATGGACTAATAATTATATAGGTTCCGTGTACCATGATCATTTGATCAGTAATTTTACAAATTGACAAATCTAAATTTACCAATTCAATTTATATATTGAAATCTCGTAGTAAAATTTTATAATTTTTGAAACTTTTTTACTATTTTTTCGATTTTTTTAAAAGCTTGTCATTTCTGGAATATTCTTACACTAAGCTAAATTTCAAAAACCATAGATCATCAAATTGTCTTTATGCTATGAATTTAACTTACGAGCCAAGAGTCCAAATTCCAGATTTCACTCTTTGGGTTTATCGTGTATAAGATCAAGAGGATTTAAAATAAATTACTTTGGGGTGTGTTTGGATGCAACGGAATAAGCTAGGAATAAGGAATAAGAATAAGAAATTTCGGTTTGCGTGACTATCCTTATTCCTTATTCTTATATCATGGTTTTGTTAGTATAGGAATAATGGCCCTTATTCCTTATTCTTGTGTTGTTTGGGTTACACAAGAATAAGAATAAGCACGCAAACCAAAATTTCTTATTCCTATTCCCTATTCCCTACCCATCCAAACACACCCCTTTCCAATGATTATTGATCTCTTCGTCTATAAAAAAAGATAAAAAAAAAAGAAATTCATATTGTAAATTCCAGACTTTTCATGCATTGAGTTTCTCATTACTTAGGTTTATTCATTTCTAATTACTTGTTTACTTCTCTATTTTTTTTTTAAGGTAAATTGGGGTCAAGTCTCCCAACTTATTTTTAAATTAAATTAAATGTCTATAAAAGATCTTCCAACCGGGTTTCGAACCTGCGACCTCTCACTTGAGATGCATTGCTCTTTGCCACTGGTTCTCTACTTCTCTATCTTTTGCAAATTAAAAAAGGTACATCAAATGAAAAGTTTAGAATATATGTTTAAATACTTAGCTTATCAACTACATATGACCAATGGTTTAAACTAGTTGTTTGAAATGGAAGTCATGGCTTTTGATGTTTAAGCTCAGAACCTCTGTGGTGAGCTTAAGCTCAGTCAGAATATCATTATTATCATATTTCATTTTCTATTCATTTATTTGTATAATTAGATGTGCTTCTTATTGTTGGCATATGTTGAAAACTGGTCAGCATGTGCAGGGCGTGTTGAACCTAATCGACTTAGCTGGAAGCGAGCGCCTTGCCAAGAGTGGAGCTACTGGTGACCGGCTCAAGGAGACGCAGGTTTTATTATTTTGCAATTTGTCCCAGCTTGTATTTTGTTTTGATAATGTCATAACTTTAAGTAATGTATATAAATTCTGATTACATGCTTGCCCCTAACTTAAAGCTCGATAGTTTTTAGTTATTACTGCTTCATTGGCCTAGCTTCTAATCTATTACTTCTAATATGTATTGTATTTTTTTGTTGCATAGCTAGTCCATCAATAAGAGCTTATCAGCATTGAAAATTAAAACATGAAAGAGAAAGCGTACTACTTGGCCAATGACAAAATGTGTTTATAAGAGATTTCACTTTTGATTTTATTTAGTCTGATGCCAAGTAGTATGCTTTCTATTTTATGTTTTAATTTTCAATTTGTTCTTTTTTAGGTTTATTTGGTTGTTTTTTCGTATTTTCTGGTAATCTCTTAGGTAGACCTTTTTTGGCACCAGTTTGTAATGTTAACTCAAGCAACACTAGTTTGTAATGTTATGTTCAATTAATGATTTTAGGTCCATGGGCAATCATCAAAAAAAAAATAATAATAATAAAATAAAATATAGGGTCGCCACAAGAATGATGCTATAGTGTGGAAGCACAAAAAATCTAACCGAACAATAGTGGGACCACCGACCTCATGCAGACCTGTCAAACGTTCAAAACATTCACGTAAATGATGTCTTACGTTTAATGTTCCGTTCATTGAACGGAAAAAATTTGTTTTAATGTTTAACGTTCTGTTTAATAAACGTAATGAATCTTTATTCCGTTTAATGTTTCATCTATTTAAACATCATAAACGTTAAAGACGTTATAAATGTCCCTCATTCAAGTTTTGTTTGTTTCAACCAGCACATACGTTATAAATGTTGATTAATCATGAACATTTTCATTTTAATCTCACCCCAAAACCACAAAAATAACATATTTTACATTATTGCCCCTAACAACAACAATTACCACAAAACAAAGCCCTCATATAAGTTCAAACAACTTTATGAAAAGATCCCTGAGACTAGAAATTTATTACAAATTAGCCCTACAAGCTTTGAAGTCATGCCAGAATCGTACATAACCTTGTACCGACCTGGTACAAGGTATAGAGGGGTCAAGCAGTCCACCACAAACCTCACACAAGCCATAGAGCGTATAATTTACAAGCCTTAATAGCAAATAACAACATCCCGGATGTAGCTAGAGGCAAAGATGTGTTCGACTCAGATTTCAATTTAGAAAATAAGCAATCAAAGCCAAGCACAACTCAGATTTCAATTTAGAAAATAAGCAATCAAAGCCAAGCACAAACTCAGATTTCAATTAAAAAAATAAGCAATCAAAGGCAAGCACAACTCAAATTTCAATTTAGAAAACAATCACACATATTCAACTTTCAATCAACACATTTACAGTTTCAATCGACTCGCTATTGTACTCTCCTACCAATCGAAACATTGTAAATAAAAAAAGTTCTCATCACACCGTATAATGAAAACACCAAACCTGATCAGTAGTAACCCGGCTTTTAAAATCTAAAATTGTAGAACCCAAGATACTTTTGGTCGTGGCTCGTACCAGCACTCGCCAATCGACACAACAAGCTAACAGAATTGCAAATAGTAACAGATCACTCGCCAATTTATCGACGAGGTTGCACAGACCAGTGAGACCACAACACCCTTGTCAATTTGTCATGGGCAGTGTGCAAGAGAGATAGAGAGAAAGAGAGAGGAGGAACAACTTGCGAGAGGAAGAGGAGATGTAGCGGCGCATTCTAGGTTTTACTCTGATCTGCTCCTCGTTGTCTCCGCAATTTCTCTGCAATTCATTGTATTCCAAATATTTGCGATACTTTACGGAAAAACGGAAATAAATGAAACGTAAATTAGCTCTAATGTTTACGTTACGTTTAGCAGCGGAAATGGGCCGTAATTTCCGCTTACGTTACGTAGGTCCAGACGTAACAAAATTGGGCTTCGTTTAACGTTTCGTGGGCCTTATGCGGAACGTTAAAACGTTAAAACGTAGGAGTTTTGACAGGTCTACTCATGCTGTCATGTAGACTTTTGAAATGGCAGCACCAGTGCACCACCCACGTTTAATTAGGGCTGACAACGAGTCGAACTCGAGCGAACTAATCTTAGCTCAAGTTTGATTTGAAATTAATTCGAGTTTTGTCGAATCGAATCGAATTTGTATCGAGTTTCTTAACGAGCTCGTCGAGTTAAATTATAGTACTTTTTATATATATTTTCAAGCAACTAATAATATTTTTATTCATAAACTAGTATTTTATTCATTTTATAATAATATTTTAAATAAAAATAGCATTTATATGTAATAAATAAATATATTATATATCAAATTATGTACTAATATATATAAATTAGTTAACAAAATTATATTTCGAATTAATTTTGAGCGAGTCGAATTTTGCTTCCAGCCCAAATGTATCGAGTCAATGTCGAATCGAGTCGAATTTTTCTCGAGCGAGCCACGAATTTTTTTGCCACCCCTAGTTTAATAACAACCCGTCAACCCGTTATAAATACATTTTAGCGTGGAATAGAATTTCGATATATATAAAAATATCAATTTGAGTGCGGATTGGAATTGGTACTTTCGGGAATTTTTTTATTTAATCACAGATATTTTTCTGATTACAATTTATAATTGACAATAACTCAAATTGCAAGTAGTATGGTCTTAAACCAATCTGTATAAATTTAATTTCACTACAAGAGAGATGATCTTTAAATAAATTTTTCTAGATATAACTTTTTTCATTAATGTTGGGCCTTGTTTTATACTTCTATTGTTAGATTTAATTGATGCACTAAATCTAGCAATTTTTTAGCAAGATTCAATTTTTTATTAATAGATCATTAAAAATCTAACAATTTGTTTGTAAGATTTAGTGCATCAATTAAATTTAGCAATAGAATAAGATCCAACACTAATTAAAAAAAAATCTATCTAGAAAAAATTTTGTAAAGACCATCTCTCTTGGAGTTTAAATTTGATCCGAACTCAATTGATCCGATTACTGGTCACACAAGTTGATCCGAACTCAATTGATCCGATTCTTTAATTGACTGGAATCCAAAATGATCGAAATCTGAAACCAAACTACAACCAGACACGATTGAAAATCTTAAGCCAATGAAAAAAGCCTTCACCAGGAACATTTTTTTTTTTTTTTTTGACAACAAGAACTTTTGTTTGAAGCCTATAACTGAAAAAGAACTCTGGAATTGAAATAGTCTCCGAAACAATGATAATGGCAGTGTACGGATAAACTTTTCTGCTGTTTTTTCATTCTGAAATCTCAGTCCAGGATATACATAGGATAGCTCACTGTGCCTGCACTGCTTTTCTTTTAGTGGAGCGTCAGATTAGTGCCAGTGCCCAGTTTATCAGGCCAGTACACCCCCACCCATGCAGTCACGCACAGTTGTGCGCTCAAATATACACAACACAAATGCAGAAGATGTTAAGAGAATACTCCAAACAAATCCAAATGACCCCACTCTGTCAATTATTGGGCCCGGGATTGGCATTCCTGAGTTCGATTGGATTATAAAAGAAACTTGCACAAACCCAAAACCCAAATACAAAACCTGGTACTTGGAAGTAATTTTATGGGCCAGACTCACTCCCAAAATTTTACTTGTAAATTTGGACTCAGTAAGTTAGCGTCAATATGACAACATCTAATTTGATTCTAAATAATTCTCATCAGATCTAATCCCAATGTAAAACATAATCTTCCCGGGATGAAGAAAAGACATAAAAAGAGTATAACAAGTCCTAAAGTGGGATTAAGTGGTGGCATGCATGCTCTTGCATGTATTCTGAATCTCTGGTTTATGAGCTCAATGTACTTGACGCCTTTCTCTGCAGTTAAATAGTAAAAAGTAATTACATGTCAATTATCTAATTATTTCTTTTAAGGATCCGCCTCCACTAACACAAAGTCACATTGTTCGAAATTAGTGACTTTAAACCATCACTAGTTCAGCTATAAAGTAAGTCAATGTTTGTAGAGTAGATGGAAATTATTTCTGGGGTGTGTACTGTTCTATATAACTTTGTTTTGTTGTGGAATCATTTATACTGTTCTTCTCTCCTCCTTTGGTCTATTGCAAAAATTGCAAACAAAGAAAAGTGTGGACAGAATTTCTTACCGCTTTGATTTATATTTTATAGCAATGTAATCTTTTCGGCCGGTGCATAATGCCTGTACGACTATAATAATATATTTTTATTTAGTAACTCGAAGAACTCTAAACATTTTGAGAAAAGCTAGCGTGCAATATATTGGACTGATGGGTCCGTCCAATATGATCGGTTTCATGTTTTTAAATTTAAAAAATGACCGATCAACATTTTTTTACATTTTTTACATTTTTTCCATATTAAAAACTTACAAGAAACCAATTTTTTACATTTTTTTTACTATTTTTTGGTATTTTTCAAAATTCATGATATAATCATTATGGATCGTCCAATAACAACGATTTTTTAAAATACTAAAAAAATTGTAAAATATTTCAAAAAAATATATAAAAATTGATTTCTTATAAGTTTTCAATATATTGAAAGGACCTCATCCATCCAATATATTAGACTCTAGCATTTCTCAAACATTTTTTAATTGTTTTTCTCAATTCATCCTGTGATTAGTAGAGCTTTACGAATAAAATGCTACTTTTTCCTTTTTGGGGGAGACACTCCAATTATAGTATGGATAGTTGGATACATTAAATTCAACAACTGATAGATTTTAGTACAATCGGAATCAGCTGTTGCGCGACAAGCTGTGTCGCGCGGCACATCCAACCGTTCGCGCGATCCGACGGCTCAAACAAATTTTCTCTACACTTCCACTCGTTACGTAACTTATCGGATTTTATTCGGAACCGGATCCAAATTAAAGGTGCGTTCCTGTCTTTCTGATAAAAAAAAAACTTCCCTCTCCATGAGTTCTCTCCGTGAGTTTGAAAGAGAAAGTGAGAGAATCAGAAAATTAGAGGAAATATTGGAGCGAGGCTGAAGATTCGCGAGAGGGCTAGGAGGTTTTGCGAGAGTGCCACGAGAAATCGCGAGAGGGTCAAGCTCCAGCCTTGTCTAGCGATTCTGTTTGTAACTGCAATTTCCTTTCAAGAGTATTCTCCGACGATTCTCCATCGAATTGAAGAAGCACGAGGAAGGTATGGTATTAGGTCACCAGATAATTTTTTTCTATTTTGAGTTTCGTACTTGTAAGTTTGGAAATTGGAGTCACTAAAAATTTCTTCTATTTTCTGTTCAACATCGAACTGGAACCATCTATGCCAGTTACTAAAAATTGAACTTGATTCTTGGCTTAAACCTGAATGAACCTAGTAGTTATACCCAAAAAAGAATTGTTATTCAAGTAATATAGAATACGGCGGTTTCATGTGGATGCAAAAAATATGTGAGAATGGGGATCTTATGTTGGCATGCATTAAAGGTACTGAACATGTTTCTGTTTATATAATTTGCTTTCTGTTTAGCATTTCAACTTCTTTTCTGACCAGCATATATACATCTTGAGTAATTGAGAATATGAATTAGAAGTTGACCATGGCATAGGTATATTCTAAATAGATACATGTGTTTGACAATTTTCTTTGTTGTAGCCTGGAACGTTAAGTGTTTGAAAATGAATGAGAAGGTTTTATGGTAAGGCTACTTTGCATAAAGGTACCATGGTATTGTTGGTAACGCAGAGGTAATCAGCCTATGATCGCGTTGATCTATTCAACATTTCAAGGATGCCGTAGCCAAAACATGTGCAAGAGCACTTTTGTTTGCTTTTGTCCATACATCTATTAGCTGTTACCTTGCAATTATTTTTGTACAGTGATATTTTTTAAAAAAATCAGCCACTTCCTCTTCAGTGTCAGCACAATATATGGAAAATAAGATCTTTGTTAATTCTGTGATTTTCTGAAAGACTGCATCCTGTCTGATTTTTTTACTCATTATTGCTTAACTGCTGAGCTTTGGTATGATAAGACATTTATTCTTTGTTTCTTTAATTAACATTACTACAGACCTACTTCAGTAAGGCCTGACCTGGATATACATGTCTAATACCAGAACAGCCCCAAAATAACTGAAAAAGAAAATTTCATACTTTAGGACTTTACTAATACACTTATTATTAAAATTGAAGGTATTGGATGCTATGAATATTAAAAGTTTGCCAGAAAAATATATTTGGAAGCGCCGGACAAGAGAAGCTAGAGAGGGAACTATTGAGGATCGGAATGGCATGTCAGTGATTGAAGATACATTCGATTGGCATGATACCTATATAACCATGTTGATGGAAAATAATTACAACCACAAAAAATATCTGTAATGCAGAAAAGTCCTTAGCACCAGCAGTTGCCACTTTTGGCCTTTAAAATTACCAATTGATGAGTGTGGTTGCTGGGTATTCTTATACGTGATAGTTTGCAACTGATAAAATGTTGTTGTCAATCGGATTAGACTTGCAATTATCATGATAATTAGTAAAATGCTAAATTTCTATGATTTTTATTCTTCTATTATTTAGTCTGCACTAGCATATTCAGATATTTAATCCGCACCAGTACCTTTAGCAGCCTTCCAGGCTTGCTTTTTGCTTTAATGATAGCCTAAGGGCATTTGAGCCTTTTAATCTGCACCAGTACCTCATTGTGTATGGTTTCAGACCAAACAAACTGAATTATATTTCATTTCCCCTTTTCCTAACTTTTTGCATCAATATGAATAATTTTGTTAATGTTATTGTTATTTTTTTTGGAACAGGAGAACTCTTCATTTCTTGGCCTTCGTCTCATTCTGAAATCATCTCTACAAGTCAAAAATATGTCTCTATTTGACTAGATGAATAGCTATTGTTATAGTCAAGAAATGTCTCATTTTGTATAGCTTTTAAAGAAAAACTTTATTTTATGATAGCTTAGTGTTATAGTCAAGAAATGCTTCATTTTGTATAGCTTTTAAAGGAAAAGGCTTTATTTTGTGATGGCTTAGTGTGATAGCTTACTGTGAAGCTTTATTTTGTAATAGCTTAGTGTTAAACAATGATTCAATAGAATTAAAAGCTTACTGTTATTCTCTTGTTTGTATTGAGCATATTCTCATGCACTTTGTTATGTTTAAGCATTTTCTCATGTCCTGAGATGCTATGCAAAGTAATTGAAAGGATAAAGAATCGATTTCATTATTATATTGAGTAAGTCTTAATTATACATTATCGGTACCAGTATATATAACTTCTGAAATTTGCTACATAATGACTTAATGAGTATTGAGCTTATTTTCCCCGTCGAACTATTGACGACTTTAATTTCATGCATTTGTTAAAAAGAAAATAGGACACTTGATCAGTATACCTTGTTGGAAACATCTGTTAATTGAAGATGGTTGTTGCTGTTTAATAAATGTATACTTGTGGCTTATGTATACTTGTTTATGTTATTCTAATTTGAAGTTTGATTCATGATTGATACTGTTACAAAATAGCATTGAATTGTATTACTGAAAAGGGCAACAATTTAATTTTTTCTAAATTGACATGGTAATTTGATTTGGCTGCTCACTATTTAAATTTAACTTCAGGGTCAGCTAGCTGCTAATTATTTGGCAACAATAAACACTAGTCTTAAATTGGAGAAAAGCGAAGTGGGACAGGATGGTTTGTGTATTATATGCTTTGATTCAAAAATTGAAGTTGTTTGTATATCGACACATTGATTATTTGAAACTACTTGTATATCAAATTATCACAATTGGACATCCAGCTAAGAGCTATCGATAAATTTGAGACCACCTGGGTTATAACTTCTATGCTACCACTTATATTTGTAAATTTGAGAATTGATTCAAGATTCTTTGACATCCATGGCTGAATGTAAAATGTTACTGTACTGAGCCATTGGCTCCTCCACCAAATGAGACCCTTCCACCACGAATTAACTCCAAAACTTACCTCTCCTCATCTTCGCAAAGCTAACGAACCCACCCACGCTCAGTATCGTGGCCTAGATCACCGAAGTCACGTCAGAGAATAAAATCCAAAAGAATAGGGACTTATTCGAAATATAACACAGATTGGTTTGGATTTGATGCGCGCTTAGATCCGAATTTGGGAGCGAGTGTGTTTCAGATCCGATACGAGGGAGCGGAGAGGAAAAGAACTAAAACCGTTGGATCGTGCGAACGGTTGGATGTACCGCGCGACACAGCTTGTCGCGCAACAGCTGATTCAGATTGATTTTAGTACGTGTACTGTTTTAATAGATCATCACAATTAAAAGTGAAACTAATTACACAAAACCTAGCTAAATTCATGGATTCTAGCAATTAGTTTCTTCTACTTCACAACATCAACACTAGCTATATACAAATTTGCAAAATCGTATGCACACTTAAAGGCAACTAATTAAGAGATTAAAAGTTAGCTAGAACCAAAATTTTTCTTATCGTGTATAAAAATTGAGCGGAAATATGAAGCAAGTACCCCCCCCCCCCCGTTTGAATGGAAACTAATAATTACCTTATCTTTAAACTCTTGTTTCGACAATAATCCTTCACATTAATTTTTCCATATAATAAAATATTAAAAAGTTGACATTAAATTAATTTGTATCTTGACTGTAGTTTTCAATCAACTAAAATTTATTTCAAAATGGAAAGGTTAAGGTTATGACAGAATTGTTAGATAGGTAATTAAATCGCTTATGAATGTTGAAAATTTGTATCATTTTTTACATTGCACAATAAGTTATTAAATATTTTCCATGAAAAAAATTCAAATCATTAAATGAAATATCCGTCAAGTATAAAATATCATTAGCTTTCCCAGACAAGATGTACAATCTATTGTTATTTTTTTTGTAAAAAAATGCAAATGCTAACTTCAATTATTGAATCCTTACCCATATAATAACTACTAACGCATGATTTAGTATAGTTTGGTTCTAAACTTTTTTTTTAATAAATTTCTATTTATGTTTTTAGTCTAGTGGCTAAGGTAACTCCTCGAGTGAAAAAGACTGTATTTCAACTCTGACCAGAAGATTTTCGTGAATATTTTAAGTTGTGAGGTTTAATTGCATCTTTATCTAGAAAAACTTTTTTTTTTTTTTTGAAGAAAGAGGGAGGTCTTTGCCATCCAACTTTTTTTGAAATTAAAGGTGCATGCGGGGCTTGAACCCTTGACCTCATGGAGGCCAGCCTAGTCCTCTTACCACTGAGCTACTAGACCACATGCATCTAGAAAAACTTTTTTAGTCATTTGTAATATGCTGTTATCCTTATCCCAATAAAGGGGCCGTTTGGATATGTCCGGAATTTGCAAGAATAGCAAATTCTAGGCATAAATTTATTATAAACAATCCAAACTCTTCACAAAGTTACACACTTTCTAATAAATTTATGTCTAAAAATATGAAATTCTCCAAATTTTCCAAATTCCTAAGCGATCCAAACGGCCCCAAAGAGGGAGAAAAAAGAAACAAACGTGTGTTTCAAATTAATGAAAATTGGCGTAATCTATCTTTATTTTAATCAGGAGAAGGATAAATTCATTTAATTAACATTTGTTGTTGTATCAAAAAGACAAGATGAAGTATATGAAAATTTAAAATCCCGAGTTGAAATGTTATTAAGTTTAGCCATTTCATATAAAAATTTGATTGTAAATTGATTTTAAATTTTGAGATGGGCAACTTATCCCATATTTAAAAATTTCGGTGAAATGTGAATTTTGGATCTCGAAAAATAATTTGATAGTAAATAGATGGCACATGCAATTTTATTTGCTATCAAGCCGTTTTTCGAGATTCAAAATTCACAAGTTGATCACCATATTGAAATATCATTGGTCATTTTTCAAGATCTAAAATTCACCAAGTTGATCACCATATTGAAATATCTTTGGAGACCAAATTTTATATATTTTTTTAATTTTATTTGGTATTTATTATGATATTTAAAAAAATGTTATAATTGGAGTAGTATTTTAGGCCCTCTAATTTGAAAAATATCATAATAAATAGCAAAAAATTTGAAAAAAAAAAGTAAAATTTGATCTCCAATAGTGTTTCAATATGGTGATCAATTTGAACGGTTTAGATTGATCATTTGAATTTTGGATCTCGAAAACGGATTCAATGGAAAATGGATGGCACGCTAGCGCCTTCCTTTCTCTATATATATAGAGTTAAAATATTGATCATTTTCCAACATTTAAATATAATAATGACATATTAGACATCATTCAAATTTAAAATTGATGGCATGAGATACATTTTCAGTTCAGTAAATTATGTACAACCGGAGGGAAAGCCGACAAACCAACATTTAAAAACGGAACACCAAAATTTATGCTTGAGAGTTGAGATACTCTGGCATAAATTAAATCTAGGTAGTTGAGATACTCTGTTGTACTCTGTACCAATGTGGTACAAATACAAATTCAAAGCTTTAGAAGGACACGCTATGCAACTTGTATTTGCTTGTTTTAGAGTGGCGTGTACAAATAACTTGATTTTAATTGACCTTTGACCATGTGAGCGCCGTTCGAGCTGAGTGCACAATTTTTTTACGCCAGAGGTAAAAATTTAAGAGCAGAGCCTCAGGGGCCGCCACAAATAAAACCATTGTCGTAGAAGTTTATTGGAATCTTCTTTTTTTTTTTCACTTTTCCCTTTTGTTCCTTTTGTACTCTTTTTGAACCTACCAATTTCAAGTTTCAAAGTCTGTTTTTTATTACTTTATTTTACCTACCACATTTTGTTGATTTTAAGTATAGATGATGTGTTGGACTAGCCTGAAAAAAAAAATTAATACTATTTATTTACTTATTTTTAGGATTTTTTTGTAGTGAACTAAACGTGTGAAACGGCACGGTATTGACATCCCTAACTGCTAACAGTTAAACGGGATAATTTATTCTCATTTTCTAATGCTAATGCAAGCAAAAAGAGGCTAAAATATTATTCCATTTTACAGATACTCTAATTACATTTAAAACTTAATAGCAATACATGAAGAACAAAAGAATATATTCCCTCAGACCACATGAAGAGTATTTATTCTCTTGTTCTTATAATGGTAATTGTGCCTTTTCCCCTAGTGTAAATACGAACAAGGCTAACAACAGTTTTGCCTGACAATCCGGGCCCACTTGTAGAGACACGAGGCACACATGCAAACTCTCCAACTGGGTGGCGCACTGGTTTGGCTGGTCTTGTTAGGAGCTTTCTGTTTATTTCATCTAGTGTAACACATCCTTCCATTCCTCCTGGTTTTACCACAACAAATGGAGATATGATTCCAACTTGGAGTTTCCTTTTTTGATTATTACCTCTCTCGTTTTCAATTTCTACAAAAAGAAATGATACTAATGTTATCATTATATACATTTACTTGGATGACTACTAATTAGTAATGCAAAATGAATGCTGAATTGTTTACCTTTGAATGGAAAGGAAGGGGAAAGAGGGGCTTGAGGTATTGACCAACTTGCTTGATTTGGTGCTGGGTCCATTGTCAGAGACTCAATTTGAGAGGAGTCAGAGGAGAGAGATTCTTCTTGAAATTGTTGGTTTGTTATTGGTTGAATAGTGGGACCCTCTGCAAGCGATTAAAAAGGAAGCTGTTGTCAGGTAATGGACTGCATACTCTCTGGCTTCAACTAATAGCATGCATTTACAATTATTAAATGGCTTCTAAGAAAGGTCATATGTTTCAAACCCCAAAAATTTTATATTTCAAATATACTTTCCTAAGATGGGGCCAGGTGGAAATTTAAATTTCCGCCGAGCATATGCACTTTTTCCCCTACTCTCATGCAGTGTTTTTAAAATCGTACCGGCACTCCTACCGGCCAGATGATAGAAATTCGGTATTTCCTGGTATTTTCTGAAATTTTCTGGCTTTTCCTCTCACAATACCGAATACTGCCGTTTCGGTCACCATTCTGGTTCCCGGTATTATCGGAAATTTTCGGTATCCGGTACGGTTTTCAAAACACTGCTCTCATGTATATATCTGAGAAAGACTATAAGTACATTTAAGTTTTATTGTTAATTAATTTTAAATTGACATAATCATGTGCGTTCTAAGAATAGAAGCTAGCTTTATAAATACATTTGATATGAAATTTTGGAAATCATTGCACTGATCATGATGTATTGCCGACAGGACTTAAAGAGGCGTTTAGGGGCGTAATTATGCGCAAATCATGCTGGGTTTACTAATCTATTTTAAATTTTAGAATAAGTAGGTCCTACAAAAGACACAAGGGAAATGACAGGCGACCTATTTAATCCATCAATTATTTTAGTCTAGGGATAATTTATTCAGCACTTTTTTGTCTTTTAGTTCCAAGTAGGCTTCCATAAAGAAGATGCACCTTCTAAGAATACCACTAATCAGACAAGCAGAAAAAACATTGCAAAAAAGAATCAACTCAAACTGTACCTAAGAGCAAGCTTCTTCCTTGGTTGGTGCCATCGGTACCGTTTGAAATTTCACCACACCCACTTGCATCCCAGAAGCTCTGAAATGAAGAAAATAGTGAGATTTATTGTGTACATTTTTTACTATATAACAAAACACATTCCTTAATTACTATTATTTTTTTTCCCAATTAGCAATACCTAGCTAGCTACTTCGAATCACTGGTACGTCTGAAAGTTAGCAGATATATATATCTTTTTATTTCTTCCAAAGGTTGGTTAGACAATTAGGCAATTAGCTACCAAGAAATATATGAATATTCATGGTTTTAACTTTTTGAGTTAAACTTGAAGTAAAAGAAGAGAAATAAACAAGAAAATGATAATGTGCAAAATTGACTAATAAACAAAAAAGTTGTCATTTTTTTTTTTTAAATATGACTCATATGTAGATCTTACAAGTATTATATTGGATGCCTTGAGGAAGAAAAGAGAAATTTTCTGTTAAGGAGATCTCATCCTTATCAGAAACCAGCTGTGTGATCAGGATTTCTGTTTCACATTTTCAGGACATAACCTCAAGTTGAATCTTTATAATACATTTACTTAGGAAGTGAACTAAAGTACCACTAGTTTTAACTTTGAGCAAATGCACTAAAAACTTTTGCTCACCTGAAGAAGCTCATGTAAATCCTCTCCTGTCAGAAATGAATCGTTAAATTGAGATGGAGATATCCTTCTTCTCTTGTTAGTATTAGCCCAAGATAAACTATCATCTTCTAAGAAGCCCCCTAATGGAAACTCCATTTCTACGACCAACAAGAAGGCAAATTTCAAAACAGAATACAAATGCAAAATGCATTCAACGATAATTAAGAAATCTGTAGTATGAAAATTACCAGGGGGAGTTAGCAGTTCATTGGCATCTCCAAGTCCAAAGGGTTGGGTTGAAAATAGAAAAGTGTTATCTAAGGCCATCATGTCTCTGTCTCTTCTCTCTTGGTAAAGTGTTTGATTGTGTCGCGAGTTTACATGGCTTGTCTGAATTTGAGTGCTTAAATAAGGGGCTTTTGCCAAAGAGAGATTGCAGTCCAGGATTCTGCTTCTCTGTTATACGCCATAATCGCAATACATAGAATTCACACATTAACTTACAAAAAATTTCTCAAACATAGTCCCAATATTTAAAATATTAAATTTACTCGCCGGTGTTTGTGGGTGTTACAAAGTCGACCTTGCTTTGTGAGCATAATAAACCAAACAGATCAAAATTTGTTATTCTATTTATTGCAATAGTGGAATATAACAGAGGACATTGACTCTTCCGTAGAGATGATTGGAAGCACTCAGTCAATGAGGAAAAAGGTAAAAAAGAAAATTGAAAGAATAATCTCAATTCAAAGAGAACCAACCAAACGGAAAAGCTAAGGGGGTTGTTACGGCTCTTTCTCGTGATTCGTTACTGCGTTAGCCTTTTCTTTTTTTCCTTCATTTGATTTTAAAAAACTCTCTGGCATAAATTCAACCTTTAAATTTTTGTTCCCTTTGTTGTTTGCTATATGTTGTGAGTTATGGTAATTTACTTTATTCCTTTTGTTAAAGGATGGTATCAATGCTAACATGATAATACTGACAATTGTATAAAATCATTAGTAATTTTTAAAATTTAAATTTGAGTATGATCTATATTATATTTAATATTATTCATATAACAAAAAAAAATGAAATTTAAAGTTTTATCATTTATCAAAAAACTTGAATTTAAATTTGAGTATGATCTATATTATATTTAATATTATTCATATATCAAAAAAAATGAAATTTAAAGTTTTATCATTTATCAAAAAACTTGAATTTATAATGGTTTGGATTTAATGGCTTTTAATTAAATATCAAATTACATATAATTTTTATTACACGTACAATATATGCATTTAATTTTTTTTGAATTAATTTAATCGTATTGTCGAAATGCCTAATCTTCGAACAATAAAAGTTTTGTCGTGCATCTTTAGTCATCATTAATTGATGTTGAGGTAGAGGAGTAAACTGGCTATGGTATAAATTAGTCATGTCTTTTCGTATATGTATCAGTTAAGAATTAGCTTTACCAGCATGTTATTTTTATCAATTAATATTTGTCTTATCCATATCTCTATATTATCTTTTATGGTTAACAAATGAAGAACGACAATATATATATGATTATTGAATAAAATTATTATTTTCTGGGGCAACAAGTAGCAAACAAGTAAAAAAAAAAAAAAAAAAAACCTACTACTTTGTGTACAACATCTACATCATTTCATAAAATACATGCAAAATTATATATATTTCTAATATCTTTATCTAAATAAATGTGAATTATATCTTATTGAATATGGTACGGTAATCAGATAAACGGGATTCATCCACACCGTATGATGACGAACTGTGGCAAATTTTCTTTTATATATAAGATAGATCATTACATTGTAGTCTAGTTATTTACGAGTTCTTTTTGTTTTTCCGCCCCGCATACGTGATATCTCAAATCTTACGCAGGTCTAATATTGTTGATCGATTTTATGTCAAAACTTCCTTTTGGAATTTCAACGACAAGCAGCGTGCCGATATACTTTAAAATTAGTATGACATCATAGTCAACGAGTGAGGTAGACAAACTTTAGCAAGGAGCATGGAGCACAAATTCAACTTTTTCCATGGAAAGAATAAATATAAATTTAGTTCGGATATTGAAATAAGAAATTTCCCATAAACTACCTGATAAATGGCTAGCTATAATTTATATGTAATTAACAATTCATTTGATGATACCCAATTAACTTATCTATTTAATCTTGGACATTTAATGTGATAGTAGATATTCGGTAATTGCGACCTTCAATTTTGTTTTTCTCAGTTTTTCCTTAAATAATCTTGTAAGCCTCCTGCCTTCTAGTCCCATATTTAACTGTCAAATTATCTCCGTATTTCATGGAAAAGAGGTTCTGAACTCGAATAGAGAAAATCTGGAGTCTGTAAAAACAAAATTTAAATGCTACAATTTTACACACATACATATATATATATATATATATATATATATATATATGGATTGCATAATATTTATCTTTAATGATTTTAATTATTTCATCATTTTGGCTCTCATTTTTTGTTATTTTATTGTTACCTTTTTTGGAGGCATTTTGCAAATATGAACGCCAGAATTGACTTGGTTTTGAATAGATTAATTCGATTAGTCTAAGATGTACTCTCTGAATAAATGAGTCGGACACTTAATTTAAAATTTCTGACTTGAGTTGTACCAAATCATGTCATCATGATTCTTTTATCCGTACGTATATGATTCTTATAATACCACTGCAAATTATTTTTAATTGTGTAAATAGTTGGTCTTTTTTTTACTAGGAGACGAAATTAAGATATATTTTCAAGAATACATTGTGTTCCAATTATGAAAAACTACACGGGTGAAAGTATTGGGGCCCAAGAACTTATAAATCAATCCGCATGACAGTTAACTCAAGGCAAAACACTCTTCTTTATACACGCCGACAGGCGATGTGAATAAAGTGCTTTCCTTTTTGCTTTAACAATGGTGAGAAATAAGCAACTGTCGGAAATTGAAAATTTTTGGCTTTTACCAAAAGTTAAAAATTATCAGCGCATGATATAGTACTGACTATGGCATAATAAGCTAATGTGATTATTGGAATAATAAATCGTAGCTTTTAGCAGAGCTTCAAATTTATCAACGCATGATAGATTACTGAATTTTTTCTTGATTGCAAGGAATTCAATATTTGTACCTATTCATATTTGTACCTATTCTAAATTTCAATCAACTTATTAATTTAAAAATTGTTGAATACCAATGCGAGTCAACAATACTCTTAGACTCAATTGCTATCCAGTTAATGTAGGGAAGGAATATAAATATTCAAATCCAAATAATTTTGGCACCATGAAATTTTCATTGATTTCATGTCAAAAGTCTTCGAGATTGAAATATAAAATTACAAATGTATATTCATTATTTATACAGTAGTGCACTAAATTTGATTCTATAATGCAATTTCATTAATCAAATTCTGGAAACATTTCAAAATAATTTTTAGAATCGTTTCATGATAGTTGAAGATGTTAGTCATAGAATAAGAGTAGGGTGGGTGAAATGGCGACAAGCATTAGGCGTCTTATGCAATAATAAAGTTCCGCATAATCTAACATGCAAGTTTTATATATAGGACGATGATTAGACATGTGATGTTGTATGACGTAAAGTGTTGGGCTGCTAAAAAATGATACGTTCAGAAGATGAGTGTAGTAGATATGCATATGTTGTGGTGGATCACACGAGGAGGGACCGGATTAAAAATGATAACATAAGGGATAGTTGGAGTAGTTGCATTGAAAGAAGAGAAGTTGATCCAACATCGACTGAGATGGTTTGGATATATCCAACGTAGGCCTCTTAAGGCATGCACTGGTGCATAGTGGAATTCTCAATCATTTCGAAAATATAAAGAGAGAGAGAGAGAGAGGTAAGCCAATATTGACATGGGAGGGAGCACTAAAAAGGGATTTTTAAAGAATGGAGTGTCTCTAAGGAGTTTGCGTTCGATAAGAGCACATGGAAATTAACAATTCACATACCAAAACCATGACATAGTATGATAGGAATCTGGGATAAGAGTGATGCTAGAGGTTTGTAGGTTCACAACATTAGATTATTGCTGAGAAGATGAAGATGATGATGATGATGATGATGATGATAAAAATTATTATTATTATTATTACTTTATATATATTTTTATTTCATTTTTATTGTTATTATTTTTATTTTTTTTTTGACTTTTTGTTGGATTTCTTTTCTAGCCTATCTCAAATTGTTTAGGACAAAACACTTAGTTGTTGTTGTTGCTGTTGTTAATGTTGTTCATGATGGGAATTGCTCCACTCGCTCCATTCTTTAGAGATACACTCCTATATTTTTTTCAAATGACTAAAATGTCCTTTTCATTTTTTTGCATCAAATTTGTTCTGCGCTGAAAAAGTGGTGGCATTTTAGTCATTATAGGAGTGAATCTCGGAATAGGGGAGTGAGTGAAACAATTCCCTATCCATGATACAATCTTAAAATATTCTCAAAAAATAAGCACATACTCTGCGACGTATATAGCTATAAATATTAAAAATTACTTACCATCATTCCATAGATTTCATTATCCCATCATCCACATATCTTCATTAATTATCTAACATTCTCATTAATAAAGAAAGTCTAAGGGATGAGAAATCATCTCCATTATGCTCATCCTTTTTTTTTGGTCTTATCCTCATTAATAAAAAAGTCCAAGAGATGAGAATTTTCATCCCCTTATTCGCATCCCTTCTTTTTTTTTTTGTTTTTATCCGGTACCTATGCTATTTTCATTCTCATTCTCTTTTTTTCTGTCGCTGACCTCATGATGACCCCTCCTATAAGTAGAATAATTAATTACCAACTAAAATAATTAATTTATCAACTTAGAACAATTAATTTACCAACAAGAACAATTATTCTGATCTGTTGTAACAAATACCGTCATACTGCGGAGGGTGCTTGGACACGTGAATTTAAGCAGGGGACATTCTCCTAATTTTTATTTGACGCATTTGCCCATGTTAATAAAGCAAGAAGCTGCTCCATTTTCTCTAGCGATTATATCACATAATAGTTACCATAATAAAATTTACTCATGTATTTAAACGGAAAGAATTTTAGGCCAATCGTTTAGTTTCCATTTGAAGGTCCAATTCACAACCGAAATTTTTCTTAAAATTTTTTTATACTATTTTAGCGGTCTTCAATTCTTCATCCTTAACCACATATTGAAGACACTAGGCACTTTCTCTTTTATGTTATTTTTTTCCCCAATTTTATTATTAATTTTGATGGTTTAAGGACTGAAAATTAATTCAATTTCTTATGAATATGAGGTTTATTTTGATGTTTCATGAAAAGAATAATATTTTTTTAGTATATGGTTGGTTATCGAATATTTCGAATAACATTAGATAACGGATTTTAGTCCGATAAGAAGAGCTATAATACCCTTTTGTCTTTTTTTTAATAAATTTTATCATGTTTTTTGTTAAAGAAAAACCGTTCATAGAAATTAAATAAAACTAGAAAAGAGAACTCAATTATAAACTTTGTATCATAAAATTATAAAATTAAATATTTAAAAGTATATATTTATGATGACATTTATGTTTTTATAACTTATTTAAAATAGTCCAACGCATACCTACGCATTGATGTCTTTTATCTTTGACACCAGTTTACTATTATTACTAAGCAATAAGTCATTGACTTTATTATTTCTATAGTATGCAACGGAAATAGAATGGAGTTTGGATTTTGGATGTTTCCAAATTGCGATTCAGGGTGTGCGAGGACAAATGTGTCAAAAAAATATTCTCCGTTTGGATAGGTGTGGGAAGAAGGAAAGAAGTGAAAAGAAGTATTGGAAAGTGTGAAGAAGTATTGGAAAGTGTGTAACTTTGTGAAGAGTTTGGATTGTTTATAATTTTTTTTCTTTCCTTCTTCTTCTTTCTACTTCTCAACGCATCCAAACGGAGGCATTAGAAAAATGCTCTCAGCGTTAATTAGCGTGCCCGAAGCACCTCCCTCATACTGCTGGCCACCTCCACTGAGTTTACGCCTTTACTCATGTAGAACGCATGCTTAAATAAGTAATTCTGTTTTAGACAAATCTACTTTTGAATTTCAGAGTACGTCCATAGACTAAAATATTTTGGCATCCCAATCATGCCAATCCTGTTTACGTATGAAATTAGAAATAATGTTATAATTACAATAACAAATATCCCTTATCGTAAGCTTATCCGTTTCAAATTAATCGTGTCGAGAAACCGCCCACGATTCCACGAAAGAGCATGCAGTTAGATTATCCAAATAGAAATTATAAGATTATGCACTAAGAAAATGATAAAAAAAAAACAACAAACAAACTAGAACAAAGATTACTGTTCAATTGTTGAAGCACAGCGTCACGTCTAAGAAAAAAAATAAGTTGTTGCCTTATTGTAACTCAAACATTTATTTACTTTTCAATATTAAGATACGAGTCAGACTTTTATTTTAGGTAAAAAAAAAACTATAACAAGTAAACATATAAAGTAGAATAATTACTCATATTAACTGGAACGATTAGTTTCAAAACTAGAACAATTACTATATTAACTAGAATAATTACTTATATTAATTAGAACAGTTAGTATTTAGAACTAGAACAATTAGAAGGGAGAGGGGTGGGATAGGAGTTAGTGAAACAGAGAAGAGGGATAGAAGGGAGTAATTAGTGCTGGCCAGGAGATTATGGGATGAGAGATAAAAAATATATATACCTTCCTAAATACTAGGGGATGATATATGGGGATAATTAGAGACAAAAAAAAAGAAAGAAAATGTCTTCCTAAGTGATTGTGGATGATCCTTATTAGTCCTAGATAAATATTTTACAATGTGTCCAAAGTCATGAATTCAATTTGTTTGTGATTTCCTCAATTTATAAAAAATAAAAATTTTCTCATATCTGATAATTATTGTATGAGATGTGCTAAAATCAGCCACGACTGACGGATGCAACCGTCAGCTACGATCAAATTTCAATTTTCGAGATTCTAACAGTCGATCCGAACCGTTTAATGTGTTCTCCATATTGAAATCTCATTGGAGACCAAATTTTACATTTTTTCTAACAATTTTTAGTATTTTTTTGTTATTTCACAAAATTCTTAATCTAAATAATTCTGGACTCTTCAATAACTATGATTTTTAAAAAAAAAAAAATAGTAAATAAAATAAAAAAAATATAAAATTTGGTCTCCAATGAGATTTCAATATGGAGAACACATTAAACGGTTCGGATCGACTGTTAGAATCTTGAAAATTGAAATTTGATCGTAGCTGAAGGTTGCATCCGTCAGTCGTGGCTGATTTTAGCCCATCTCTTATTGTATTCATATAAATTGAGACTAAAGTTGCAAATTTTTTTTTTAAGTTTGGTCATGATAATTTTCAATGTTAATTTATTTATCGTCAAGTTATATCAATGACCAATTGTGACACCAGTAAATCATAAATAGTCTCACAACATTAAAATTTTGTTTTTCGTTTCATTCATGAAGCTTTACTCCTCTGGTTTCAACGGCCCCATATATTGACTCCCTTTCATTAGAAGAGGTTCTTGTTTCTACCATATCCAAATTGTCAAATTTTAAATTGGGTCACCTGGCTATCACAAACCAATATTATTCATGTGTGGTGCTTGGAAGGAGAGGAGAGAGAATTCACATGCAAAGGAGCAAGGACCGCATATGAAAATGTTAAAAGAGTGAAAGACATTGAATAGAGGGGTCCTTTATCTAAGTACAGCAGAAACGGGGAGTAGCACCTTCTATATCATATGTGATATCTCTTGTGGCCTCAAACTGTTAATTTGTTTCTTTTACCTTTCTTTTCTTTTCTTTTCCTTTCTCTTGTATTGCTTTTTTATTGTACCGACTCACTGTCTGCTTGTCACCACTGGGCAAAGCTTTAATTTGAGAGGGGTCCCCTTCAATGCTGCATGCTTATCTGGCAACATTCATCTCAGGCACCATTTTTCACTAGCATGGAAAAGTTTTTTGTGGGGCTCATGCGCATCACATTTCAACACAGTTATTTACTTATTTTTCTTCCTGGTGAAAATCTCCTTCCTTCGTTATTGATTGAGGTCACGGTATAGGAATGACGTCGCTCTTGCTAATGCTACCTCACATTGTGGGCTTTGGTACTGTTTCGGTTGTGGTTTCAAACATTAATTTGTTTCTTTTACCTTTCTTTTCTTTTCTTTTCCTTTCTCTTGTATTGCTTTTTTATTGTACCGACTCACTGTCTGCTTGTCACCACTGGGCAAAGCTTTAATTTGAGAGGGGTCCCCTTCAATGCTGCATGCTTATCTGGCAACATTCATCTCAGGCACCATTTTTCACTAGCATGGAAAAGTTTTTTGTGGGGCTCATGCGCATCACATTTCAACACAGTTATTTACTTATTTTTCTTCCTGGTGAAAATCTCCTTCCTTCGTTATTGATTGAGGTCACGGTATAGGAATGACGTCGCTCTTGCTAATGCTACCTCACATTGTGGGCTTTGGTACTGTTTCGGTTGTGGTTTCAAACCGAGGAAATGTTGTCCAGATCTAATTTCATGGCGCTTCACTTGGCCTTTTTCAAGGACCTTCAGATCAAGTTTTGTTTTAATCACTGTTCTTTTTATTAATTAAAGCCTATTTCAAATACTTTTTTTTTAAGCAACTGGTGATCTGGTGAAAAATTTTAGATGTTGTAATAGCGGTTTCAATCATTAAAAGAAAATAGGAAAGTATAGGTTTGCTTATTACAAGGCTCCGTTTGGATGGTGTGGGAATAAGAAGAATAAGAAAAGAAGTATTAGAAAGTGTGTAATTTTGTGAAGAGTTTAAATTATTTATAATAAATTTGAGAGTAAGAAAAAATTATTCTCTTATTCCTAAGTTTATCCAAACGAGCCCATATATTTGGAACCTTAATTATAATAATATACTTGATTGAAAGTTTGACACACATCACGTGTCTGAAAAATCAACTCTTATTTTGTTAATTTTAAATATTGTTTCCAATTAATTTTCCATGAAGATGAGCATTAAGATAGAATTCCTTAACTCAGGATCCCTGTTGGACCGTATTTTTTTTAAAAACAATCACGTGATCATCTCCTTCGTAGTTGGGTTAAGATTCCTATTGTATTGTCCGTCCAATTAGTAGTGAAAATTGGACAGGCAGTATTGCATTGAGATTCGTGCATTTCCGTCGAGATTAACATAAAACATTTCTAATAGAAAAGGATGGGTGTAGAAGTCACATCATCGAGTAAACAAAATAAAAAAATAAGTAATGGTCACAATATAGAGGATATAAATTAAGAATATTCTCACAATTACTGTCAATATCATTCCAGAAACAAATATAGGTTTGTCTGACCAATATGTTATTTTGTTACTGTACAAGCTTAGCTGCTTAGCTCAATTTGCAACTCCGTCGTGTGTGATCCAAATCTAATTCGAGATTGACACAATTGATTAGATTTTTAACTACTGGAAATCGAGCTCGAGTTTAATTTAAATTTTTGTATCAGCTCATTTAAGGTGAATTAATTTAGGGGGCGTTTGTTTGTGTAGTAAGGAGTTGCATAAGTTAAGGATGCCTAAATGTTTATGTAGTGTTATGTAATAGATGTTTGGTTGTGTAGTAAGGATGACTAATTTAATGCATGCATATATTCATGTCAAAAGACTAAAATGCCCTTATATTCATGTTTTTAATTAATTATTATTCTTAAATCATTATAATAAATAATTAATATTACTTGTTAAATATTATTAATTATAATAATTAATCTTTATTATTGATTATGATTTTTTAATAATTATTGTTGCTTATTAAATATTGTTACTTATTAATTAATATTAATTATTTGTTAATTATTAATTATTAATGATAATAAGAAATCATTTGAAATATTATTAATTATTTAATAACAAAAAATATTATTTATTAATTATTATTATTATTAAATCATTATTATTAATAATTAATATTGCTTGTAAAAGCATTATTAATTATTATTATTTATAATAATTAATATTTATTATTATTTACGATTTTTTAATAGTTATTGTTACTTATTAAATATTATTATTTATTAATTATTATTAGTTATTTGTTAATTATTAAATATTATTATTAATTATTTCTAAGGGGTATTGTTGGGAAAAAAATTAAAGGAGACCATGCATAACTTATGCAACCTATTTAGATTGCATAAGTTATGTACCATTAAGACATCTTATGTAAGAGGTGTTTGATGACTAAATGATGCATAATTTAAGTTATGCACCCTTTAAGTCACAAACAAACGGGGCCTTAATTTGTACTATGTAATTACTAGTGTAAAATATAATGCTCATATAACTATTTGATTATATCAATTCTTTTTTCATATTTTTGTTTGATTAGAAAAATTTAGCTAGAAAAGAACAGTAGTTATTATAAACTGCAGGTTTTTTAACTAATGTAAAAAGTAAACACAAAAACTAATATATTGATAGTCTAAGCTGGATAGCCGATTGGTTGATATAGATATTGAATTACATTTTTTTTTCTTTTTAAAAGTTGTTGGAATTTACGGATAATTTTTCTGAATCAGCATACCGCTCAGAGCCTTGAGGACCGTTAGGTCGCGGAATTAAAGATGCATCTGTTTGATTTTGTAACCAGGGAAGCTATATGTAATCTGAGATCTGGAGTCATTACCAGAATTTCGTTTTATTGCGTCGCAGCACCAATGTGTTCGCGTCCCTCAATTAAATAGAGACGCGGAAAGGGAAAAGCGGGCTTGAGGACTTTTAAATCGCGTCGTTAGGCCGACGGATATTAGTTAAGACGCAACAGACTTTTAAATAGAGACGCGCTCTTGTTCTGTGTAGGGACGCAAATATGCTGAATTTAATTTGCGTCGGTATACCGACACACATCAACAAAGACGCGTATTAGTTAGGTCGCACAACTCTTTCGGATAGAGACGCATTTTTTTTTTCCTTATAGACGCGCGTAATTGGCGTCACTAGTTGACACATATCAACACATATAATAATAAAAAAATTAGAAATTATTTAAATTAAAATTTCTTGTTAATCTAATGTGTCAGTATGTCAACGTATATAGAAAGATATATTTCATAACAATTATTTTATTTTCTGCAGTGTACCGGTTTCAATATCATTCATTCATAACATATATAAACCCAATACCCAAATTCACAGCATACATAAACCCAATACCCGAATGCATTAACAAGTAAAGCACAAATATATTTAGAGAGAATTGTTCATATTACATCCATCAATCAAGAAAATATTCAAAAAAATATGCATCAAGTTCCTTCGCACCATCTTTCCCATAGTGTAATAAAGAGTCATCATCAGTACCTGATAGACAAAAAACAAAATGCAACAGATGTTACATACGAAACCAAAAAGAAATGCATTGTTTTAAAATAGCATAATATCATAATTATCTCTAAAGTGATAAGGACATACAATGCATGAAATTGTTTTGTTTGATTTACAACTTAAGAAATGCATCGCTTTGAAATAGCATAATATCATAATTCTCTAAACAAAATGCAGGTGTTACATACGAAACAAAAAAAATGCATTGTTTTGAAATAGCATAATATCAGTACCTGATAAAACAAAATGCAACAGGTGTTATATATATATATATATATAATTTCGTAAATAAAGTTTTGTTTGATTTACAATTTAAGGCAGAAAACATGAAATCTATTAAGAATGATTAGTTGAGGGTAGGTATATTTTGGAAACATTTTCTTGAAAAATTGAAAACTAGGCGATGACATGAAAATCATTTGAAGCACGTCATGGATTTTAATAAACAGTGGTTTATTGCACGGGAGTTAGACTTTCAAGATTTAGCAACAAATTAAGCACTATATATTTTGGATTTAGGTATAAAGCTAACTGCATGAGTCGGTATCTTTGTTTTGTTGAAAGCTGTTAATCATTAGTTTATGTACCGGGATTAAAGGTTCACATAAAACCTCATTGTTAAATCATATGAAACAGATATGATAGTGGCAGCTATGCCTCAACTTCCATTGAGATGCTGAAGAGATAAAATTATAAAAAAAATATTTATAACAGTAAAAGATAAAGCATGCGTCCGTTGGATAAAACATATACGCACCTCTTTGCATATAATACATATTTACATTCTTCTAATTGTAAGAATCTTTAGCGCCAAATGAGCTCATTCTCTTTGCAAGGCCAATACCAGATTCCTCTGAATTTAGGTAAATTTACGTTCTTTTATATCAGCAAATAAGAACACTAATTTTTATGACAACTAAAATGGAAAAAAATCATCAAAATGACTTAGTTAAAAAAAAATCAACGAATTAGATGCAATATTATTTCTGATCGCTTGGGATGAGGTCAAATTAACATATTCCTCATGGGCCAAGAAGCTGCTCCTCCATAGAATCACAGAAAATTTTGCAAATAAGACCTTGGAAATATACACTTAAAGAAGAAAACATACTTATAATCAAAATTAAGGTCAACTTTGTTGATTCAGGACAATGAAGAAAAATACTTTTGATTAAAACAAAATTCCATTTTTTGAGACTTCATTACATGAATAACTAACGCTAAATTGGCTAAAAACATGTAAATTTAACTAAAACTAAGTTACTAATCTTTGTCTATTATGAGGTGCATCAGTATTGATACCCGCTAATTTTTATCCACTTATCTTCGACTTATTAACTATGACAGAATTAGATCTCGATGAATCATAGAAAATTTTACAAATAATACCTTGCTGATATATGAATTGCAGAAAAAGTATCTTTGATTTTATAACAATCATAAAATGCATGATCATGTTAGTACCACATTTAAGATTCAATGAGAAGATCAAAGCTTGTAAATTTATTGCAAAAGCAAACATCGATCTATGAATTCAGGTATATCAACTAAACAAAGAAAAATTGTTATACCAGTGGAAGCGTCAAGAGAAAAATGGTTATCCCCTTCCTTTTGCAAATTTAATTGAATTATATTGAAATTGAAAGAAATTAGAAAAAGAATATAATTTTAGCATGACCGACCACTGATCTTAACTCCCACCAGAGCAATCAAGAGAAAAAAGGAACAAACCTGTAGAAATTGAACAAGGCGTTGATACACAGATCCGCCTCTGGTGAAATCACAGATCTGGGGTGAGGCGAGGGTGGCGGAAGAGAAGGAGGCGGCGATTTCCCATCTGGTGAGAAAGAAGAGATGGAGGGGCTGCGATTTTTTCCCTCGGTAAGAAAGAAGAAAGGGAGGCATAGAAGTAATATCGGGAAGAGGAAGAGAGAGAAAAAAACTTAATATTTACTATTGCTCTTTAATTATTTTCTCACAAAAATTTTTCACAGCTAGTGCTAACATTTCCACGTAAATCACTTTTTTGGCGCCATTTTTTACCGCCTAAAATGGTTACCAAAATCTTTCTCGATACTAATTATTAAATTTCATTAAAATATAGATAATGAATAGTGTCCATACGCAACCCAAATAGTGCCCATTATTTTTCTTAAATGATGCGGTTCATTTGGACCATTATACAATAACATATTAAATTGAATGCTAACACACATTTTTTTATTATTTGAGTGTTTTCCTAAATTTTTTTAACATATATATATATATATATAGAGAGAGAGAGAGAGAGAGAGAGAATTTCTATTGTGAACCATGATGCATAGAAGCTTTTGTGCACCATTACCGTTTTGGTTAGTGATTTTGCAAAATGACAAATCTAAATTAGCCAACCCAATCTATATATTGAAATCTCATAGAAAACAAAATTTTACAATTTTTGAAATTTTTTTACTATTTTTTTCGAATTATTTAAAGCTTGCCATATTTGTCCACAAAATACACTAACTTGTAGCAAAAAATGGCAAGTATTAAAAAATTCGAAAAAAATAGTAAAAAAATTCAAAAATTGTAAAATTTTGTTTTCTATAATATTTCAATATATAAATTGAGTTTGTTAAATTAGATTGAAAATTTATGGAAATCACTGACCAAAACGGTCATGGTGCACGGAAGCTTCTATGCATCATGATTCACAATAGATTTACTCTATATATATATGCATTCTTAAAAAAATTATAAAAAAGAGATATTAATTTTAAAATTTTTAGATTTTCAACATATTTTAAATAATAAATCATGGAAATAAAATTTCAATTTAGAACATTCAAAGATTCGAACTATTTAATTAGTCTGATTATTATAAATTTTCCTTGGATATAAAATTTTGCATATTCTTAGGCGTGCCATGTTCTTAGACGTGTCGTGTCTATCTTTTAAAATTTGTAAAAGCGTAATATTTTAATTTAAACATTCATGTATATAAAATGATATATTTTAATAATGTTTTTAATATACGATGATCCTCTCGATTTATAAAATTTAATACAATTTTTTTTTATTTTTTCTCTAATTTTGAAATATATATAACTATTTTTAGAAAAAAAAAGAAAAATGAAATGTTGACTCGGTTCGACATGATTGACACGGTTGTATTGTATCATGTCAACACGGCGTATCAATTTTCGTAGCGTAACGATCTTTTTCTCTACTTAGCACGACACGACACGACGCGGTTTAAAATCTGACTTGTATCAACACGACACGACACGATGCCAAACACGTATTTGCCACGACACACCACAATACGACAAGATTGTAATTTAGTGGACTTTAAATATTGCGATATGATAATTTAGACAAATGAAAATTAATAATATTTAATGTACAGTGGAGAAAACGGTGGGATAATCACATAACTGGAGCATTGAAATTATATTTTGTATATTTCTGCCTCCCCAATTAATTTCACTAGAAACTTTTCCGTTTGGATGGTGTGAGAATAAGAGGAATAAGGGAAGAACCGAAGAAGTATTGGAAAATGTGTAACTTTGTGAAGAGTTTGGATTGTTTATAATAAATTTGAAAGTAGGAAGAAGTTATTCTCTTATTCTTGCTCCCATCCAAACGGAGCCTTAGGCGCTAAAGTTTGCTTCTTAAAACGCTTGTAATTCCCCCCCCCTCCCCCAAAAAATTTCATTTAGGCGCTAAATTTGTTTTTCCAAAATATTATTGCGCCTCTTTTTTATAGTGCCGCTTCAAACTGAAAATTGATGAGTGGACAGATGGCAATTGATGAGTGGTTAATTTCATGTCCCACGGATCGTGTCCACGGATTGATAATTTGTGTTTGTATGTGAACCATAGATGAAATCCGATGGCTTCTATCAATTTTAATTGTGCTTATGCTTGAATATCTTACAATATTTGTATCTAATGACAAATTTATAAATTGATGAACATAGTTAGTCTATATCCTTCAAAAATATGTTTGACAATACTTATTAAACAATTTTTAATTGACCGGAACAATAGTTATTTTTACAAGTAAGTTTAAGTATTATTAATCAATAAGTTTAATAGTTTAACATACGAAGTAGAATAATACATTTAAATCTATTTGTAAATATGAAATATGATACTAATATAGTTAATTTAAAGATTAATTAGTATATGTTTTATTTCCAATTATATTATATGGGCTATATGTAGACATTTAAAATTTTAAATATTTTTTTAACTATATTTTTGAAATTTTTAAAACTATTTGTTATTGAAGGTCTATAACTAATTAGATCGAAAATCTTTAAAAAATCGTGAAAAATAATAACAAATTTGAAAAAAATATATATAATTTCTCTCTGGTGAGATTCCAATATAAAAGTTAAATTGAGTGCTTTGGAAAGATAACTTAAAGGTTTTGTGTAGTGATATCCGATATAACTATTTTTAAACCAACAACCAAGATCCTCTTATGTTAACATGGTTGTAAAAGTCACTAAACAAAGCATATTTTGAGTTAAAAAATGATTTTAGGTATTTACTTATTCTATTATTTTTTAATATTACGTTGAAGTTATATTAACAAAAAAGTTATGAAAATTTATTTGGACTTAGATATATTAACATAAAAGTTAGTATTAATAAAAAGATATTATGAATCAACGCTATTAAATTTTAATATACTACTATATGTGGTTGTATATCACACAATATTAAAAATGCCCATTTTAGAAGTAATCATATTTGTTTGTGAAAGAAAATCATATTTTGTATTATAGTTGTATATAATAACTATTAATTCATGAGTAGATAGACTTAGTTTTTTTTAATATCTATTAACTGATGATCTTAGTTCTTGTGTTTGTTAAAAGAAAATACTCAAACAATTTTAATTGCTTTCTTTAATAAAATATTAATTTAAATAAAATATCAACTAACTTCTATTAACTGAGTTGTTACTAAAACAATGCAAATAAAATTGTAGCTGCTAAAGAATTTTAAAATTATTTCGGTATAGGTCTTAACAAAAGATTAATTATTTTCAAGTAAGTTTAATATATAGAAGAATGGACTCAAACAAATCCATTTGATTGGACTCTCAATTAAATTTCGTTAGATCTCAATCTTCGTTCAAATGACAGATTCAAACAGTAGAATATGATTTATATATTGAAATCTTCTTACACTATTTTTTAGAAAAAAAGGAAAAATAAACTCTTGACACGTCTACACAATTGATATGACTGTGTTGTGTTGTGTCAACATGGCATGTCAACTATGTCGTGTCAGTTTTCGTGTTGTGTTGACATTCTCCTCTACTTAGCATGATATCGGTGTTAAGAACAATGATTTTCCACGACTTCCAAATTTTATTTTCTTGTAATATTTCAAATAATTTTTCGAAAATCATGCTATATTAATTTGTTAAATGTAATATAAAATTTAAAATAAAGTTAATGTCTTACATAAGTTCAATACGGGCAAATGCATGAATACATGGTAATGATACAAAAATATTTCAAATTTAGATATAAAATTGATAAGCAGGATAACGTTGACATGATTGCTACGTTAGCCAGATAGATTGAAAAATTAAGTGAATTTTACCAATGTTAAAAAATTATAGATTATTTCATCATTAATAAATTCCAACCCTTGATAATTTTATGATATGTACTGTGATATGAATTAACTAATTCCTTAGAGATTATACAATATAATATAAACTATAGTCATATGATATGATATTTTGGATGTTAATTTTTTATTTAATGATAATAGAAAACAATATAATATATAAACATATGATACGAAATATAAACATATCATATGATTATAAGTATAATCGTACATATATAGAAAAGCATGACAGCTATATTCCCATCAATGAGATATTTTTAATGAATCTAACTTAAAAATCAAGTGTCAATGAAATAATTAGGCGGGAGCACGAAAAATTATACAAGCAAAAAAATTTCATTCACTGGATAATGAAAAGTCTTGACGCGGTTTCCACAAAATATTTCCACAAAAGTTTCAAATTGGTAGTCAATTGGAAACCCGACTTTATATAATTACAAAAGTTTACCACATTTTTATTTCCCTCTGTGAAAAAAAAAATAAGGATCAAACCCTAGCCGCCTCTTTCTCTATAACTCTTTACATCCCAACTTAAAATTTTTAACCATCACTTAACCATCCTTATCTTCTCCTTCTCCCGTTCTCTCGCCACCTCTCTCACCTCCGCCTCCTCCTCTGCGCCTTTCTTTGCGTTGACGTCGTCTCTCTTCTTCGCGAGATCGAGCAATTCTCTCAACACGTCCATGACTGTCGTCGCGGCTGGCATGGCCAAGTGGCTCGATCTCTACAGCGGGGTGTTAATGATTAGGGACCGACAACCTCTGTCGGCCATTAGGGACCTCTGTGATCCCTATCTCAGTTTGTTTCCAACATCATACCTCCGGTATTCGACACGCTGGATGTGAGCCCGCTTCTAGCTTTCAGTGTGCTTGGTGTTCTCAGTTCCATTCTCACTGCTGTTGTTCATTGAAGGGAGAATGCTGATATGCTGCTGCTGGTATGGAAATTGATTTGTTTTGTTTTCTACTATGCTGCCTAATTTGGGTATTGTAATTGGCTTTTGAGGGATACCTGTTGGGTTGGTACGTACTGGTACATGACCTTTTTGCACTGTGAATCATAACAGTAGAACCTAGTTATGAGTCATAATAGATATTGTTTGCACAATTAAGTTTTACCCCAACTAATACTCAAATCAGAAATTGAATATCGGTGCAGCCCAATTAACCTGAACTACTACCATTGAAGACACATGCAATAAGGGAACATTTTAATCTCAGTACATATCAAAATCCTTACTGGCTGTGTTTCTGGTTTTTTTTTTTTTTTGCCTAAACCAGATTGAATATACTACTACCTAATAATTCATCCTATGGTATGTAGGCATGGTTCTACTTTGGAGTATTATAAATTGTTTACACCATTGAGACATGATTAACTGTTTACACCCTAGCCGCCTCTCTCTCATCTCTCCTCCTCTCAAACCTTAAAAACTTTTCAATCGATTCCAATCCAAATAAATAACTCGACCGAGCGGCGCCGACGGTCTCCCTTCGAACCATTTTCGCAGTGGATGTCAATGACAAGATCAAGCAGTAAGTACCTCCTCGAACTGATGCAATCTGTTCTCAAAAGTCGTGCTTCGATCTCTCAATTTGCCGATGCAATCCAGGCCGAGTGGCGTTGTTCTTTCATCTCTTCCTCTTAATCCCAAGACCCAACCTCACGAGGTAATTACTCGACATTATTGAGAGATACTTTCTTAATCGATGAATCGTTGATTTTCCTTTATTTTCGTCGTTATAGGATTGATTCGTTCAAGTTCTAATTTCGGTTAGGACTTCTGGTTGAGTGTGGATGCTAGAGAAGTGCATGGGAAAGGTATCTCTTCTCATGAAACTATTTTCTTTATTAAAGGATTAGTTTTAGCTAATGTTGAAATATTGTTAATATATTTATTTTTCTACATTTACTTATTTTTCCATAAATTCTTACTTCATAAGGGAAAACATTGATACTGCCAAAGTGTGTTATCTGATCTACATGATTGTATGTTAGGCATTGTTTCTTTCTCTTGAAAATATTGGTACTGCCAAAGTGTTTTTTCCTCACAGAATATGGTACCTTACTAACTTGCTTTTGTTGTACATGCTTGTATGTTTTGTCTAGTGGAATGTTAATGTAGCTGATATTCTAGTAAATGCAGTACATAAAACTTGTCAATATAGATTAGGTTTTGTTAGTGATTGTTAATTTAATTTTGATATTTCAGCAACATAGAAATTTTGCACAAATAGGTTCCCCCAGTAAATGCAGTATATAGCAATTGCCAATATATGGTAGGTTTTGTTAGTGATTGCTAACTCGTTCTCAATCTTGATATTTCAGCAATATAGGAATTATGCACCTCCACTTGTCTGCAGCAACACTTCAAAAGAGCCCATAAATGGAGAGTACCTAGGTGTACCATCGGCAAACACTTCAAATGCTATGGGAGGATTTACTGCCATACTTAGATCGCAGGAGCAAGGCGACCATAGATATGTCAATGGTTATGAAAACTTTAGCTAAACTTGTGTTTGTAGGTTCTAAAGTTTTTTGTTTAGACAGATTTACAAAACATATTCTATTTTACTTTGAATTTTTGCTTGAATGTTATTTTAATTTGAATTCTGGTAAGAATGTTATTTAATGAGTTCATTTAAATTTACAATTTGTGTGTCATGTTTGTTTTGAATTAGTAATCATGTATGTGTGATTGTCATTTTATTTTCTGTTCTAGTTTTGGTATAGTACTGGGCTACTATATATAGAATACAATAGTGGTGGTACCAAATTGGTACCGGGCAGCGATGAATGGCCGTTCAATAGTGGTGGTACTAAATTGGTACTGGGCAGAAATGAATGGCCGTATAAATGTATTTGAAATGGATAGAAACAAATGCGTCGCTATATCGACTTCAAACCTGAAAGCGAGCCCGGCTGAAAGCTGAAAAAGTCCTACCCAAATAAATCGGAATACTGACGCATTTGTTCTGACAACGTTGGACCCACCACGTTCTGACAACGTGGGTCCCATCACGTTCTGACAACGTGGGTCCCGTATTCTGACAATGTGGGTCCCGCCACGTTCTGACAACGTGGGTCCCGTATTCTGACAATGTGGGTCCCGTATTTTCTCATCTGGGTCGCTAAGGGAAGGCGTCGCCGTGCGTATTTTCTCATCTGGGTCGCTAAGGGAAGGCGTCGCCGTGTCGACAGAGTTGTTTCCAAATAGGGACGCAGTAAGAATCGAATGAGCTATCAGACGAGGGTATCGGGGTCCCTGTGGTTGACACAACAGAGATCATAATTAAGGACGCAGTAATCTAATTCGCGTCCATGCGACTCAGATGTTGAGTATTTGCGGCTAGAGTATCGGGGTCCCTATGGTTGCGTCGCTAAGTGGACGCGATGGTCTTGTCGTGTCGGAATAGGGACGCGAATTTGGGTAGCAGATAAGTCTGATTCTAGTAGTGAGTTCTATTTTTTGGCAGTTCCGTTTTCAAAGATCTAAAACCTTAAAGTGAGATTTGAGAGAAAGAGAGAGAGAGAGTCTTCTCATTTATTGCTTGAGATTCTTCAAAGTATGAAAGAGATGGGCATATAGCATGTTGAACTCTAGGTATATCATGGTTAGTAGTGATAGATTCTAAGTTGAGGTCGTAGTGCATTAGCCGCATACGAAGAGGGACGTAGGTTCTACGCAGCAGATGCGTGGCGGTGCTTGCAGTACAACCTACGAGATCGAAGTCTAACATATTCAGTTCTTCCGCACTAGTATACCTAATCAATATGCAATAGTACATTGGATTGACACGTACAAATTTGTTGTTCCAAGAGGGGGATACAAATGAGTGTTCCATGATACTTTAATATAGTTCAAATCTTGAAATAACTAGTACTTGTGGACTTTTCTTTTGGTGATGGATTTCAGAATTAAGCATGTGGATAGTGATGATATTAGTACCAAGACATTATATTTTGGGGTGCTAAGTAAGCTTTTTAATTTATATATTTTTCTTTAATTTTTACATAATCTCATGACTATTTGACATGCTTAACTATGCCAGTTGAAGTTAAATGATCGGGATTGACTTTTAGGTCATAATCGTCAATCTATTCCAACTTGTACCCCAAACAGTCATGTAGTTTAATATCTGAGGTGAGAATCTCCTTAAAACCCAAAGGAGTATTTAAGTGGAGAATCTCATGATTATTTGCAATAAGAAATAGTCTAAACCATAAACACTTGATTTGTAAACTAAATCTAGACTCATACAATGAATATGAACACATTTCATTTGAAGAAAATAATTCATTGTAACATATGCTCATATCATATGTGTTTGGCGACATTTGAAAATGGGTTGAGTGGTTCAAAGACCAAGACCATATGACTCCCAATGTGTAAGTTTCATGATTACGTACCCTTTTGCTTTTGGCTATGTCATGAGAGACAAATTCGTACCAGCTACTTTGGTGTGTATTCTATGGTGATATATATTCCGTCTGTCAGGGCATCGATAGGAAAACGACAATTTAGTCTTGATTTTCATGAGAGAAAAGAAAGATTCGATTCATAGTGCACAAACGATAGATCTGTTGGTGTTCCGAACTCACCAAACTTGTCATATGGACTGAGATTAGGAACATACAACAAACTAAGATTGAGATGGAAAAGAAATGTATTATTGAGCGGTTAATAATGTCTGATATAGTGCGGATTTGAATGTTTCTAAGGTGCTAGTATACACATTAAACTAACAGTTTTTTATTAAAAGGGTAGATGCTGCTTGTTGGGTTTAACTCGATTAAAGTGAGGCCTTTAAGCTCCCACCTGAGAGGTGTGTGCACTGATCGCACGTTCCATTTGAGTGATATGCAGTATGAAACTTCTCCGAGAGGGAGATGTTTGAATTTGCAGAGAATTTTTCTGGATCAACGGATTGCTAAGGATCCCAGCAACTCGCTGGGTCACGAAACCAGAGATGCATATGTTTAGTTCTGTAACTGACAAAAGTTAATATAATCTCAGATCTAGTGTTCTATTACTTGACAGTTCCATCCCCAAAGGTTTGGGACCCTAAAGAAAGATCTGATAAAGAGGAAGTCTTCTCCTTCATTGCTTGAAGTTATTCTAAGTATGAAAGAGATGAGCACATGACATGTCGAACTCTGGGTAAATCGTAATTAGTAGTGCTAGGTCCTAATTTGAGATCGTAATGCATCGACCGCATACGTAAATTAGTAATAGTCATACCTACTAAAACCTACAAAAGTAGACTGTGTTAGAATTGGAATCAGTTCATTTGAATTTAATATCTTTGCTGCTCAAGAATAATCACGAAGTGTCAAGAATGAGAAAATAATAATATAAAAGAAAAGGTGTACCGGGTTGTACTGACTGTGTATATATTTCGTTTTAAATTTGTGGTAATGGATTTCCTGCTTGGAGTTTTGCTCTTTCAAAATAAATAAGGTTCCAAACATTTAGGAATAAGGGAATAGTCTTTTTATATGCGTAAATTTATTCCTAACCATTTAAATTTTTCAAAAAGTTACATATTTTCTAATATTATTCCTCTTATTCCTTAGCGATCCAAACGGAACCTAAATAAATAAATAAATAAATAAGAATAAAAAAAGGCAATTTAGGTTTCAAAAGGTATATATTATTTAAAAAAAGTAAAATAAAAATGGTACAGAGCCTGCGTATATATTTAAGTACAATAATGATGATATATATGACATACACGTGTGCCTCTTTTTTAACCAAATGGTTTAAGAGAGTAACTACCTTAAGTTTTATCCGGTAACAATTATTGCTCTCCGGTTGTGTAGTCCTCTTAAAATTTATTCCAGTTAGGACTTGGGACCAACAGCCTCAACACACGTCTGATTTGGTGCGGATATCTCGCTACCAACATAAATACAGCATAAATGTATACAAGAAATAAATTCACAATAAATGAGGGAAGTATATACACGAACAACACTGGTAAAATTAAACAATTTATGGGTGCGTTTGGATAGGTGTAGGAAGAAGGGAAGAAGGGAAGAAGTGGGAAGAAGTATTGGGAAGTGTGTAACTTTGTGAAGAGTTTGAATTGTTTATAATTTTTTTTCTTCCCATCTTCCTTCTCCCTCCTCTTCTTCTCTCATCATATGCAGTAAATTTGTATTGCATATGATATGGGGTAATTTTCGATATGCTTAATAATTATTATTATTATCACAAATAATTTGACGTTGAGAAAATGCAAAAAAATTTGTCGCATGTTTTTAAAAAACAATTAAACTTGATTTGAATGTGAAGTGAATTTTTTATGTCTATAGAATTTATTGATAGACATAATTCTTACGGCACAGTGTTCCAAATATTTATGAAACGACAAAATTTTTATAATAGTATAAGAGTTATAAAACAATATTTAAAATTAAGGCCCTTTAGCTGTTTCTCCTCATGCCTAAAGTAGTGTCACGTTGGCTCCGTTTGGATGGGAGCAAGAATAAGGAAATAGTTTCTTTTTACTTTCAAATTTATTATAAACAATTCAAACTCTTCACAAAATTACACACTTTTCAATACTTTTTTTTTCTTATTCCTCTTATTCCTACACCATCCAAACGGAGCCGTTAAGTAGCCCCAACAACTTATCTCGGTGCCTGAAAACCATTTAAAAAAAAAAACAAAGAAAAGAAAAGGACAATATAAGAGGTATATTTCTTGTAAAAGAAAAAACCCAAAAAAATGGGCCTCTAAGGCCTAGAAAAAAATCAATTATTGGGCCAAGTGCCCATGTTATAGGCCTTGTGATAGAACAGGCTTTCGTAACAAATTCAAAAACGAGGTTGGGATGCTTAAACGGTCATAACTCATAACCGCCTCGGCGCCTCGCCACTATCTAATATTGCACGAACCCCTCAATTTGTCAAGAAATAGGAAAACTGCCTAAGAGAACCGCTCCAGTAAACGCACAATTGACGACCCTTTTTAACCTACCTCTTAACCAAGTAGCCTCTGCTCTGATATTTCTTAGCATCGATCCCTCTCTCTCTCGCTTCTTTCTCTCTTCCATTTTCAATCCTACCAAGTTAGAGACGAGCAAAACCAAAGAAAAAGCCACCATGTCAGCACCTACTCAACCACCTTTTTTTCTGAGCGAACCTCGGAATATAATAGGTCAAGATAACGTCAACCACTCCACGGACTCTTATACGTCGGTCATAATCATACTCACCGTGATTGCCTTTTTGTCGGTTGCTTCATGTGTTTTGGGCCGCATGTCACGTCCCGCACCGACGGGTCGCGGGGCGCGAGCTGAGAACGGTATCTTCTGCACCCATCCGACGGCCCGTCAACCTACGTCGCAACAGAAAAACAAACAGAGTCAGGTACAAACCTCAGTAACCGGTTATTTAACGACGCAGCTTCTCTACATTTAATTATTATAACAGAATTCAATCAGATCAGATTAATCCACAAAACAAATAATATATTTTACGGAGATAATCGGGTCCGGCCAATCAGTCAGTCAGAGTGGTCCCTCCCCGATGCCAGGAGGATCAGGACCGGCCCCTCCCCGAACTCAGGAGGATCAGGGCTCAAAATTCAGATTCAATTCCATATCCAATTCCAAACTCCGATATCCCGTAAAATATACCAATTACAAAACAATAAACATATTCAATCAAAACCAAACGATAAATCGAATCAATCAATCAAAACGAAATTAAATATAGAGAAGTCCGGTTACCTGATTAAGCAATCCAGAATTCAATAGACAAATCCAATCGACTATCCTGACTGCGACGTAGACTCAGAATTCCAATTGGCCGACTCATCAAAACTCCAATCGATCGACTCATCAAATTTCAATTAACTTTTTGATATCATTTCTTAAGCAACTAACAAATGGCAAGGTACATAATTTGAAGTGTGGTGAAAGGTCATCGGAAATGGAAATGGAGTCACCTCCTATTCGATTTTCATTTTGGGTTTTGCTCTGTAGGAGATGGAATTAACGAGAGAGGGAGAAATGCATAAAAGGCAACATTGATATATGAAGATGACACGTGTCACCATGCAAGCAAGAGGTGTCAAATTTTTTTTATGTTTATTCGGTTCCACACAAGTACACGGTTCAACAATCAATATACAAATATTTATCGTGGTCAACATCAAGTCAAACTTTGACTGGTCAAAGTTTAGTCAACTGGTCAAAGTATGGTCAACTATAATAAAAATCGGTCGGTCGTCACACCGCATGCGTTCTAGACGAAGGAACGATCATGTTTCGTCTGATTTGGAGAAGGGTCGTGACATGGCGAAATCGGACAGTCCTATGTTGAATAACAAGGCAGCCACAAATTTGAAGATCAAATCCAAAATGGCAACGACCCCAAAATGTGAATTGCATGGCAACAAGAACTTTGGCAAGTTAATCGCGACAAAAGAAACTGCCAGTGTCAAGTTGAAGAAGCAGGGACTCAATCGGTGTGAAGTGCACGGCATTTACTTGCCTAGGAATAGCAACATATCTGATCTTTCTGGTGCCAATGATGAACAGCAGCCTTGAAATTGAGTTCTTTTGATTGAAATTTGGCATTCGATGTTCTTACAATATTTTCTTATTCTTAATTATGTAATTAAATATATGAGTTTTACCTTTCTTGCTAGTCTGATTTTGATCGAGATGACAAAATAGATAAATATAATATTATTGATGTTTTCTGTTTTGGATCATAATTGACATTTTAATTATTTCCTCGGGTAGGTAATGCCGCTTCCAGTTTTGTAAACTGTGCGATAATTTAATAGTATTCAGCATTTTGATTTGTTTTTCCCATTAAATAGGTCTTTGACTTGTAGCCAGACTTCAGCCAAGTAGCTAGGCTGGATGTTCGATTATAACGTTGTTATCTGTGACGGTGAATTGCTAAAAAGTTAATTTTGGATGTAACTACGTAGCTCGATCATTCCAAATATAAAATAAAACACTTTTTGAAATTTAATTAGCAGAAAAAGGAACTCTTTAGTTCTCCAATTAATCCTGCTAAAGCAAGTCAGATACAAGATGCTATTTTTAAAATCGGAGTGATAAGGATCATTCCTGTATTTTCAGAATGTAATAGTTTTAAGTTGAGTGATTTAGATTTATGCCATTAACAAAATCGGAAATTAGAGATATGCCATCGTTAAATGACAAATTATTTTTATGCCATCATTAAATGATGAAATTAGATTTAAAATTTCTGCCACTGTAAAATATTAAAATTAAAAATATGCCATTGTAAAAGTAATTATTGATTTTACACCAAAATCAGTATTATGTTCCAATAAAATTACATTTATTCGTTATGTTCCATTTGAATCAACATTAAACAATTAAAATAGATTTTAATAAACTGATTATTTATAATATATGGTTATTTCAAATAGTCGAAAATTATGATCTCATTCTTTGCAACATTGAGTACTAGAATTAGGGGAAAAAAACAAGTAACTTTCTTGATTTCATAAAAAAACAGGAAAACAAACCAAGATTCAGTTAATTTCGTGTGCACGAGAATACGAGATGAAGCCCATGTACTAACTTTGAATTGTCAATAATACCTGATCATTCGCTGCAACACATATTATAGTATTATACCAAACAACTTCATATTATGATCTAGTTATCCTAAATGAACGAAGAAAATTCATCACGACCTTGGAGTTGTGTCTTTTCGTTTGAGCCCTCAATCTGATTTTGGAGGCGGCTGTTTCTTTTTTCTTTTTTTTTTCTCCGTTTCCTTGATGATTTAAACCCTAAGGATAGTTTGGGTATTTTCAAAATATTAGAATGGCATATCTCTAATTTGAGTGGCATATTGCTAATTTTAGAAAAAAAATAGTGGCATAAAATTAATTTCACTATTTTATAATGGCATAAAACTAATTTGCGTTTTAAGAATGGCATATCACTAATTGCAAATTTTCATAATGGCATTTATCTAATTATTCCTTTTAAGTTTTAACCTTGTGAACAATTGAGACTTAAAATTCCCAAATTATTTGTGAAAGAAAAACAATAGACGAGAAAATTGTACCGTTTAGGTAAGCAGCACACTGTGTGTCTGTGTTAGCCCAATTCGTCTGGGACACAGAGGTAGCGGTATCGTGTGCGGGTGCGGATGTGTACCCGTCAGTTTGACCAGAGCAATTTGGTCATCGATACGGCAGTCTATAAAGTAACAATTACACGCTCACACACATCATACATACCATGCTTCTTACATAAGACTATATATGATTGTTGCCACTTGTAGTCACGTCAAGATTGGTTTGCTCTCGAATAACTCCTTGATTGCCAGTCAAACTCATGACCCACAAGCCAGAAAATATTTTTAAACTTGAAAACTCTCAACGTTCCAGAAACTGAAAAATCATAATCTACTAATTTCTCATGCCATCGATTTATTTCGTAAATTATTGCGTAATTTTTGTTCTCCATGCACACGGCCAGTAATTCCTTAAGGCTATATCAATCATATTTACCAAAATTACAAGAAATGAAAGACATGCACTCTTTGCAGAAAATAAAAATACCAACAATTAAATCCGAAAAGAATTATTTTTTTCTGTAAACAACACCTCATATGACGTGTTCTGTAATTGAGTAAAATCTCTTAAATTAGTCTTTTATTGGGCGCGCTTCAAATCCTCCCTCCTTTCTCTTCACCAATGAGTAGGGCATGTAAGTTCCCAAAATTTTGTCCCACGTCACGAAAAATGGCTGTGAGAAGTTGTACTTGGTCCCGTACAACTGGTGGTGTACATCATGGTACGCACTATTGTTTGCGAAGAGAAAATGAAGGAAATTGATGGGCAACCATACGCCGCAGTGATCATCGACAGTTTTAATGGTTGCAAATGAAAAGAAGAAGACCCCGACACGGGGCGTCATACCGCTTAGCAAGAAGGCGAGAGCCCCGCCTGCTGTGTCCAGTATCAGGCCTTCCAAAGGATGGTTGTAGAGTGCACCGAAGGCAAAAGGCACGACCAAGGTGTGGTGCTTGGAGTGGATGTGCTTGTACAAGAACTTGTTTATGTGCATGTACCGGTGCATGAAGTATTACCATGTGTCAAGCACGAACATGGCGATGACAAATTGAACTGCTATGATGTACAGAGGTGGATTGGGCTTTGGCACACCGGTTTCATCCTTTATCAGCTGCAGTTACACGAGAAAGCTAGAATTCTTAGTTGCAACTTGCAAGTATATATAATAGAAACATTTTGTACTTTCAAATGTCGTGGAAAAGGAAAAATATAGGATATGATGATACATCTATTTCATATTAGAACAAAATGCAAAATATCAGTGAATTATGTATTACTGTAAATAGAAGCAACGAGACGGCGATTTGAAATGCCTGTTGGACGAATACACCCTTCACGACCATCCACTTGGAGACGACATTCTTCGTTTCCTCTTCGGCCTTTGTGTGCAACCTGTACTTGTCTAGCCTATCACCAAGTATAACAAATATGCCAATCCAGTACACCGCAACGGGAATCAACGTGCCCAGTACCTCGTCAGACACAGTAAATCCCATGGAAGCTAGAATTAATAACTGAAAATATTCGAGAAGAGAATGTGTGAAGGGAAGTGTTGTACTTCTGATCTTGCAACTTAGTTGTGAAGAGGTCGGAGGAGATTTGTGCTAACCCAAAGGATTAACCCAAAGGATACGTTTTCAAGATTTAATGGAAAAAGTCTAAATTTTGGAGCATTACTAAATTCTAAACAACGGGCATGAAAAATTTGGTCCATATTTAACAGCTGATTTCTTGCATATTATTTCCGTACCTAGCAATCTTAGATGAGTCAAAACAAAAGAAAAAGAATTAGTTAGTCAACTATGAAGAGACGAGTCCACGTTCAAGACGTACTGGTCGGGTCAATACGGGCCCTTTTATATATGTTATTAGACAATAAAGTGTGTTTGGATGAGCCATGAGTAAGAAATAAGAATAAGAAATTTTGGTATGCGTGTTTATTTTTATTCTTGTGCAATCCAAACAACACAAAAATAAAGAATTTGGGTCCTTATTCTTATACTAACAAAATAATAGTATAAAAATAAAAAATTTAGACAAGCACGCATATCGAAATTCCTTATTCTTATTTCTTATTCATGGCTCATCCAAATAGATAAGATGAGCTTCAAGTTTTAGAGAATTGGGCCTATAAATGGGAAAACTTATTATAAGTTCTGTGGTTTCATGGCATATTGGTAGGGCTGTCAATAATCTACCGTTTTGCACGTTTTCGTTCCGTTTCGTGCGAAACGGAACGAAAACGATAAGATTTTTGGTTGCGTTTCACTGAACGGAACAGAAACGGAAGCGGTATTGGTTTCGTTGGTAAGAACGAAACAGAAACGGAATCGTGGGCTTACGTTCCGTTCTGTAACGTTAATTTATGTTGGCCCATAAAAGTCTGGCAGCCCATAATGGAAGAGATGCTAAGGCCTGAGAGGCGAAGAAATAGAGAGCCATAGCCGCTCTTCTCTCTCTCATATCGCCTCTCCTCCCTGAAACCCTATTCTCGCGCCTCTCTCGTATCGCCTGCCTCCTCCTTCCTCACTCGCCCACAACAGATCCGACTGCCGCGCCTTCTTTCCCTCATGTTACCTCACCTTTACTCCTCTCTCTCGCTTGATCCCGATACAAACCTTACACCGTTCTTGGCTTCTTCTTTCCCCACTCAAGCACCAGAGAGAACCCACTTGAGTACCAGATCCGGCCGCCGCGACCAAAGCCGTGGTACCCCCATCAAACCCTTCCCAGTTCCCTCGCTCCTCTACCTCCTCTACTGAAATCACTACTCCCTGTCTCACCTGATGCCACCTGAAACCACAACTCATCAGAGACTTACTCCCTGTCTCTTGAGAAATTGATTCATGATCTAGTAGAAGATAGATTGGATCAAGTTATCATACTATACTGGGAACTTACTTAGAAGACTCTAAGGCCTCCCCCGGCCTGCATGTTATCGGTTTCCAGCGCGACAACGTGAGAAATCAGAGGGAGCACGAAGCTTTTGAAGTTGCGTCGCTCAAGCTGTGCAAGAAGCTTTTGAAGAATTACCGGTTGTGTATCTAGGTGTTACTCTCGATCTCCCAATTACTGCTCCTTTTTTGCTGATTGATTTCTAGTTTTGTGTACATATCTGTTTTAATTTTGGGAGTGACAAATGGGTTTGTTGGTTAAATTGGCTACAAATTGGTTTCATGTACAAATGAATTTTAATTTCTTGTCAATTATTGCTTTTTTTTTTTCCATACACCAATGGTGATGTATGCTTTTTAAATGTGATATCTGTTTTTTGAATTTTTTGTATTCTATTTTTGATTTCTTGGTTACTGGTGCCACTGGTTTTCTTCTAGTTTTTCGATATGATTTTTTTTCTCTTTGGCTCAGAAAACCAGTGGCAAGAGAAACGAAATCAAGAGAAGCTATGTATGTAAGACTTGGATTTGTGCTTTGTGTTGTGAACTCAGAAATCATTATAATGAATTTGTCAGATTTGGACTTGTTATTCAAACGGTATGAAATTTTAACGTTTTTAACGTTTTTTACGTTTTAAAAAACGGAACAGAAAACGTAACAATTTATAGTTACGTTTTAATAACGAAACGTAAACGTAAATGTATATTGTTACGTTAATTACTACGGAACATAAACGTAAGTGTCTTCTTCCGTGAACGTTCTGCACGTTTGACAGCCCTACATATTGGCATAGTAGTACCCAACGACCAATAATTTTAACATGTAGTTTCAACCTGAAAAGAAATTAAAAATAATACTAAAATATTATTAAATTTCAGAAATATTACTAAAATAATGAGAATTATATAAATAATATCATAATACCTTTCTTTCAAATTTCAAGATTTTATATGAACATGATGGCAAAAATTCATAGAAGTTATAGAAACCTTTTCATTATAGGAAAAAAATGATTATTGTATTCTTTTATTTAAAATGTATTTTTAAATTACAGAATATTTTAGAAAAAAGCTCTTTTCTCTTCCTGATCAACATCCCACTTTTTTTTTATGAAAAAAATCCCATTTTTTTTTAAACAAGGAATTTCATTTTGTTGGAAAATTTGTAATCAAAATGAATGAATTTGATGTTATTTTGTTGGAATTCCCATGTAAATATGTAATCTCATGAATTGAATTGCATTGAAATGAAATGGAAATCTCGAGTAAAAACATTTTGATCAGGCCTAAGAAAATTCATCATCCACTACGACTAGTGTATCTAATATTTCAAATCCGAGTCCATAGAAAAAAAATCAATCTACTACAATTTGCCTACTAGTTAACGTATGATGGCACGTACGATTGGAAAATCGCAAAATGCAAATCGGAGTGGATTACGTTATTTCGGGTCTGGATCCGAATGCTAAATTCTGGCTGATCATTTTCTGCTAAACTGCTGATCGCAGAACGACCTGGCCGTAACGAAGAGGGGAAAAGGTTTTGGGTCCCACGAATCCAACCACATGGAGACAAAAGGAGATGAAGAATTACGAATTACCACTTCTGCATCTGACAACAATTTGAGAGAGGATTCTTATCTAAGGCCTTTTAATCTCGGATGCGTTCGGTTTCAAGAGAATAATATTTCTCCCAGGTATCAGCCCCCTCTGGTCTCTGCTATGTTCCATCCAAATATTGTATTCTCTGGGAAACCGACAATACATGCAATTTGTTATTTTGCAGATGTGTCATAGGTCGAAAGCGTATTTTATTGGAGATCTTTTCAGTAGAAATTTTTGAAAGAGAGAATTTCCTTGATATCAACCAAATTCTCGATGAAAATATAGTCTTAACTACTCATCATAATCGATCTGAGCACATCCTTTATGATGGGCATGTAACAAAAACTTAAAAATCAATCCGTTGGGTCATTTAATGCTCCAGTGCCCTAAACGAGCCATTGAAGTCAAGGATATGGTCACCATGCACCCTTTTTATGATCACGACTGGAGCAATAAAATGTCACAAGACCTCTAGAGCAGGTGTGACTTCCCAGACTGTAACAACTTTCCGTACTGTCCTGAAAAATCAGACTGCTTCATTTCTGAGGTGTTGGAAACCAGACATGGCTTCATGGTAGTGAATTATGCTGTGTACAGCGATGGTGTGGAGGCTAGTATTGATGTCACAATTTCTGATTTGGAATTACCAAGTACATGAGGCATGCCATTGAAAGTTTATGGGATTTAGCTTGGTCAAATGCTCCCTCTTCTGCTGATCCGACTCTAAACATTTTGCGAAAGCTCAATGCAGTTCGTAAGAAACTAACCTCGTGGGCCTCGCATAGATTCGCAAACTATAACCTCTTCCTACGACGAACAAAGCTGATTATACGTTTTCTTGATCTCATTGAAGAGTCTAGGGTTCTTGACCATGAGGAATTTCTATTGCGAATTTCGCTTCGGGAACCTGCCTACAAGCTTATCCAGCTACAGAAACAAAAATGGAGGCAGTGCAGTGGGGCCACTTGGCTTAAACTGGGAGATAAAAATACTAAGTATTTCCATGCGGTTGCATCTATTCGTCAGGTTACTAACAAGATCTCGTCTGTCTCCTTTCAAGATCAAGTTGTGACTTCTGACAGGGATCTCGAAGATGTTTTTTTTCATCACTACAAATCTGTACTAGGCTCCCACCTGCACCTCCGCCGCCCTTTGATCTAACAGGCAAGCTTGGTCCTAGGTTGGATCTCTCTAGCCTAGACTCTCCTTTCACTGAAACTGAAATACTGGCGACAATCAACGGACTCCCTTCAGGGAAGTCTTCTGGGCCGGACGGATTCCCGATTGAGTTTTTCAAGAGATCATGGGGCCTAATAAAAGATGATTTTCTCGTAGCTTTTGCAGCTTTTCAGCAGGGAACCCTCAACTTGAAGAAGCTTAATCTCCATCACACTCGTGCCAAAAAAGACAAATCCGTTGGAGATTGGAGACTACAGGCCAATAGGCGTCATCAATACCTTCTCCAAAATTATCTTAAGATCCTAGCAAACAGATTGCAACCTTTTATTCCTTCACTTGTGAGTCCGCTTCAAACGACTTTCACAAAGGGAAGGACAATTATGGAGTCTTTCATGGTGGCTAGAGAGTTCCTATCCTACTACCATAAGAGCAAGCTTCCGGCGGTTCTTTATAAGGTAGACTTTTCTAAAGGTTTTGATTCGGTCTCTTGGACCTTCCTTACAAATGTCCTGATTGAACGAGGGTTCCCACCGTCTTGGACGTCTTGGGAACTTAACATTCTCACTTCTTCTTCCTCCACAGTCAAAGTAAATGGAGATTCGACCGACCTCTTTTTTCATAAGAGAGGCCTAAGGTAAGGGGATCCTCTCTCTCCTTTGTTGTTCATCTTGACAGTTGACGCCCTGCAGTCTTTTGTCACTAATGCTGCCCCGTTACTTACCGGACAGATCGATTATCATTCCTCCAAGAGCACTGCAATATGTAGATGACACAGTCATACTAATCGAGGCAATACCCTGTAACCTAACAATAGTTAAAGACATTCTTTCAAACTTTGCTGCGCTGTCGGGTCTTCATATAAATAATTCTAAGTGCTTGTTTGTACCGGTAGCAATCCCTCAAGCTTCTCTCTCAACTATTGTGCATGTTCTTCACTGTGAGCCAAAGGAGATGCCGGTTACCTACTTGGGCCTCCCTTTGACCATACGCAAACCGAAGAAAATCCACTTTAAGCCTTTCTTAGATGCTTACTAACGAAAGCTGGATGGTTGGCAAACAAAGTTTCTTTCCTTAGGTGGACGTCTTACCCTGGTAAAAGCAGTGCTTACTGCCGTACCTTTGCATTACATGCAGGTTATTAAATTGCCAACCTGGCTAATTAAGCACCTAGATGGAATCAGACGGAGGTTCTTCTGGAAGGGACGAGAAAAGTGCCTAGGGGGACACTGTCTAGTGAATTGGTCCAAATGTTGCCTACCGAAAAAATGTGGGGGTCTTGGCATCCTAAATCTTTCCATCCAGAACCAAGCACTTCTCATGAAATGGTTATGGAAGCTACAACAACAGTCAGACTCCACCTGGACTAATTCCATACAACTTCTTTATGGCACCACATACACTGTCGCTCTCTCAAATGACTCCAGAGTGTCCATGGCCTTCAAGGACATCCTTGCTTACAAGGACTTCTTCAATGCCTCAATGATATGGGATGTTGATACCCAACGATATTTGTGGAGATGGACTTCTATAGGCCTCTACTCTTCGGCGAGTGCCTATTCCATTCTAGCTGACCCAGGTGTCCGGTCTCCTTACCATACCTTGCTTTGGAATTTGAAGATACCGCCAAAGGTCAAAGTTTTTCTTTGGGTGGTATTATTGGATAAAGCACTCACACAGCAAAACCTACTTGCAAGGAATTGGCCCACCATCTCAGCTTGCAAGTGTTGTACTAGTGGTACAATTGAGATAGCCTCTCACATCTTTGTGTTGTGTGATTATGCCACTCAAGTTTGGACTCTAATTCAGGCTCGTTTTTCATTGCCGATCTTCACTTTTCTGCCTGATTTGCACATGTTCTGGCTCCAAAACAGGTCATCCATTGGCCAAGCTTGGGACATCATTTGGGCAGCTGCAACATGGGCTATTTGGAAAGAAAGAAATCGCAGAATCTTCACCAACAAGAACCTGCCTCCTAATTTTTTGATGGCTGAAATCTGTGCCGTAATTGTAGCTTGGTTAAACTGTGCTTAGTAGATTGCTAGAACTTTCGATTTTGGTTTTGTTTGATTTTTTTTCTTTTTTTGCACATCCTAGTAACTTTTGTAATTTCCTTTCATTATTTTGTAATCTCTTGTAACTTCTTTTATTAATACAATTGTTGGTGTGGCTCTCGCCACCTAACATTCAGAAAAAAGAAAGTTTATGGGATAGTGACAACCTCAAACAGTGCTATCACCCACTCTCAAGCTAAAACTATACTGTTTGATCAGAGAACAATGACAGGTGAGGTCGATCTTGCATGTCCTTCAGGTGATGAGGCTGAGATATCTCTCACATTATCACGAAGGGTGACAGTTATTCGTCGGCAATCAAATTTAATTGTTGATGTCATTCTCTTTGTTCCGATGAATCAATTGTCAACAGTTCTATCATATTTCATCACAAGGGAAGGTCCAACACCACTGCTGAAGAGCATATTATATTTGGTAAGTATGGCAAAGTCAAAGTCAAGGTAACTTGGATGGAGGCTGTGGATAGGGCTGTCAAACGTTAACAACGTTCACGGAAATAGCCTGTTACGTTGTCGTTCCGTTCCTTAGCACGTAACAAGAATGAGTTACGTTCCATTCCGTAGTAAGAAACGTAAGCAAAACTACAACCGTTTTCGTTCCGTCAGAGTAAAACGGAAGAAAACGTTAATAACGTTAACTTTTGCAAATCACAGATATACTCATTTAAAGATAAAAATTAACTTAAAATTCATAATAAATAAACTTCATACATTCAAAGCACAAATCACAAATCCTTGTCTTAAATATTACACATTCATATCTTAAATATTACACAAATCACAGATCACAACGCCACAACTCCACAACTCCATCTCTTAAACAATAAAACCTTACAAATGAACCCTAGTTTAAGCAATGAGCTCAACTTAGCCTCAAGCTTATCTTCTCAGGTACCTTCCTCAGCCAATGACTAAAAATAAAAAGCTTATTATGAAGCTATGTTATGCGGATTCGCCCTTTTCATGTCGTATCCCGTGTCGGACACGTGTCCGTGCGACACGCGTGCGAAACGCACTAGATACGTCACGTGGTGTGTCCGTATATTTTACGGACTTTGACCGTCGGATACGGTCATGGATTCGGTTGGATACGCGTGTCGGGACTAAGCAAGGGTCATGGATTCGGTTGGATACGCGTGTCGGGACTAGGGGTGAGCAAAAAGCTCGTAACTCGTGAGTTACTCGAACTCGACTCGTGAAAAGCTCGATTATAACTCGAGCTAAAAGAACTCGAGTTGGCATAACTCGAGTTGAACCAACTCGGTTAATAAATGAGTCGAGTTTGAGTTAGGCTCAACTCGGCTCGTTGACTCATGAGCTGACTCGTGACGTAATAAATTTTATTTTTTTGGAGATCATCACCATGATCTATGAGTATTAATCTTGAGTTTCAAGACATATTTTGCTTCAAATCAATGGAAAAGAATAAAATTGATAATAAAATTTATTTTTTTATATTATTGTAATACTCATAAATAATTATTGCATCTATTCACTATATTCACGAGTTGAATACCGAGTCACGAGTTGACTCGAGTTACAAAATGACGAGTTCGAGTTGACTCGAGTTGTAACGATGCTCAACTCGCTCGAACTCGGCTCGTATACAGCCCTAGTCGGGACTAAGCAAGTGCCGCAAATGATCCGTGAAATCTTAATTTAATATTCTATATTCTACCACTCTAAAGGGAAGGACTAAGCAATGTGCCAAAGGTGTTTTAAATTGCAGCCAACTCACGCTTAGCAGAAGCGTTTAGCAACATTTTTGTATTCGTCTCTTAGCTCATAATATATATACCATCCATAGATAATATCCATTCCCATTGTGGGACTAAAGTTCCCTTCTAAACCGGACAAATAATATAGTTGGGCCTGGGTCATTCTTATATCTACCTCATGTCCTCATTACTCAAATACTCAATGCTCATTAATCCGAGTAACATTGTTAGGCCTGGATTAGTCCGGACAACAATTATATTATTCTCATATCTCATTATATTAATTGTTAAATTTATTAATAACATTATATTATTAATTGTTAAATTTTTCAATATAATTAAAAGGCTATAAATTTCTCAATATAAATTAAAATATATAAATTAGTTTTTTAATTAAAAATATATTATTCTAATTATTTTTATTATTTTATATATACAGCCGTATCCGAGTTTTTTGAAAAATGTCGTATCCCCGCATCCGCATCGTATCCGATACGATACCCGCACCCGCACCCAAGTAACATAGCTATGAAGCCAATAAAATATGTCATCATCGAAGACAATCAGCTTGAGACTAAGGAGCCCAAGAGCTTAATACTCCAGGCTTCATTTTCCAACTACTTGATCTTACTAACAACCAACAAGCCAACAAGCCAACAAGCAACAAAGCCAACTAACAAGCAACCACTTGATCACACTGACAACTGACCAGCAACAAAGTTGTCAGGACATCACAAAATGCAAAAGCCAACAAGCAAAGTATCATCACAAAATGCAAAAGCCAACAACACAAAATGCAAAAGCCAACACTGACTTGGATCATGCATTCAAGCTTGACTACCAGCAATTGTATCATCTGGTGTCGCTTCGACACTGGGCCATAATGGATCACCAACTTGTTCACCATTCTCTGCAAATGAACACATACACACAATATAATTAAAGTAAATTACCAACTATTAAATTATCCAACATAACAAAAAAAAAAGAAATAAAAAAAAGAAATAACATAAATTACCTGTGACTTTAGCACGCAACCAGTCTTGAGCACAGATGAGAGCTTCTATGCTCTCATCATTCAAGGAGTTCCTCACAACTGAGAGTGTCCTTCCACTAGTGGAGAATGTGGACTCAGATGCCACTGTCGATGTCGGAACCCCCAGGATGTCTCGGGCTAATCGTGACAACACTGGATATTTAGGCACATTGAGCTTCCACCATGCAAGGATGTCAAATTCTGCCTCCAAAGTAGTATCATCCAATGGCTCACTTATATACTGTTCAAGCTCTGACTTGACTGGTTCTGTGGTTTTCTTCTCAGCCAACAAACTTTTCAGTCCAGCCCTTATATTATTCACAGCACCACTACTTGATGCTCCATTAGATTGGCACCTGAAACAAGCATAACAAATAAAAATTAATAACAAGTTAAGAAGAAATTAATTGAATTAAATTAAGTGATTGCAATTACCTCTGGCTTTGACTCTGAGTCCTCGATGAACTCTCAGTTTGGCTCTGCAAGGATGAGTTGTATGCCTCCAAATACTCCATGAACATAGCATTGATGCAAGCATTCAAATTTGACATATAAAAATCATGGTGGCCAGGATATATATACCAACTTAAAATAATACTCCACAACTGCTACCTTGCATCTTGGATCCAATACACATGCAATAGCTAAGAGTGTATTTCCACTGGTCCAGTATCTTTCCCACTTAGCAAACATTTTGGTAGCCATCAATACAATAAAAGGATATGGACTGCTATCCATATTTTTGATACTTACATACACCTCACACATTTCAGGAAAGTAGTTCAGTGTTGGATACTTCACTGCACTAAATTTCAATGTAGCAGTGTAAAAAATCTTCAAACAGTCCATTAGTGCCTCCACTGCTTCCCATTCTGTGTCTTTTGGTTTCAATGTGTAATGCTTGTCAAGGATAGCATACCTCTCAATGGAAGGTCTGAGCTCTAAAGCTAGTTCCAACATAAGATATGTTGAATTCCATCGTGTTGGAACATCCCATGCTGGTTTCTTATTTGGTACCTTACCCTGAAAAAAAAATAAAGTTAGTTTTCATAATTAAGTAAAGTAAATGAAACATATAAACTTAGGTCAAGTACATTATACATACCTGAGATGATGTCAACTTAAACCTTTCCATTCTAGCTTGTGAATGACGAAGGTACTTCATCGTTTCACGAACTTTTGTTATCTCATGAGTTAATACATAAATCCCATCTTGAACAACCAAGTTCAAGATATGACATCCACATCTTTGATGGAACACTGATCCATCTACAGGTAGTGCATCTCTCTACATATCAACAAACAAGCAGATTAGTACTTACCATTGTTCATATAAGTATCTAAATAAGAAGCAAATTTTAAATAAGTAGTTATCATTGGTCCACCCAGCAACTCTCTGATGCAAACATCATTAGAAGATGCATTGTCAAGCACAAGGCTAAAAGCCCTTTTGTCCAGATTCCACATTACCAACATACCATAGAATGCTTCAGCAATATTCTTCCCAGTGTGTGGGGTGGGAAGAGGGCAAAAATTGATTATTCTTTTCCTAATTCTCCAACTGTCATTTATGTAATGGCAAGTCAATGCCATAAACCCCCTGTCCCCTAAGTGATTAGTCCACAAATCAGTAGAAAAACTGACTTTACAATCATGTTTACCAAGCTCCTCATATAAAGATTTTTTTTCTTGTTCATAAAGACTAATACAATCAGACCTAAGAGTATTCCTACTTATCAACTTGAACTGGGGTTGAAGAGTCTTTAAAAACAACCTAAAGAAATAGTGAGAAACAATATTAAAGGGGTACTCATGGACAATGACCATGATTGCTAAGTACTTCCTGCAAGTTGCTTGGTCAAATGACCATACAACAACTTTGTTCTCACCTAAAAAAACAAACAACATATCAATAAGTTGGCTTTGTTTTGGAAGAAAAATTTAAAATGCTTAAAAGTTGTGCAACAGTTGCTATTTTGGAAGAAAAATTCATATGCTATTTACCTGCTTCAGTTGCATTCTGAAACTGCAACAACTGTTGCTTTTTATCGGCATTCTTTCTAGTTGGTTTTTTCTGACATGACTTGAGGTAGTGATGTCTCAATGATCCAGTCCCCTTCTGATTTCCCATATCATACACTATCCCACAATATTTGCAAGTTGCAGTATATGAACCATCCTCTTTGGTTACACCCCTTATGAAGTGCTTCCATGCCTCTGCTTTCAAATTTACATTAAATTTTCTCTTTTTAGGTGCTTGAGGTGCACCTTCTCCTTCAGCCTGAGGTGCGCCTTCACCTTGACCTTCCCTCATGATGCGTTGCATTTGCTCACCAGTTAAATCAGGATGTAACCCCATGCTAACAATAAATAAAAATTAATGTCAGCACTAACAGTTAACATCAATTTTCTATTAACATCTAATAACAGTTAACATCAATTTTCTATTAACATCTAATAACAGTCCATGAGTACCCTGGCTAACAGTTAACATCAATTTAATCTAAATTAACATCTAACAACAATTAACATCAATTTTATCTAAATTAACAGTTATTGTCATTTGTCCATGAGTACCCCTGGCTAACAGTTAACATCTAATAACAGTTAAAATTAAAGTCATCTATTTTAACATCTAATAACAGTTAACATCTATTTTACCTAAATTAACATCTAATAACAGTTAACATTTATTTTATCTAAATTAACAGTTAACATCTAATAACCAAAAACATCAATTTTATCTAAATCAACAGTTTTTTCTGTTAACATCTAACATCTAACATCTAAAATCTAACACCTAACATCTAACATCTAACAGTTCTCCATATCTCAATCTAACATTGACAATTTAAAATTTAAAAAATAGAGATAACGGTTTACTCATCTGGATCTGACAAATCTGGGTCTGGGTCTGGCTCAGATTCTCCACTAATTGTTACTCTTTCTGGATCAACCATTGTCGCCAGTCAACCAAATCACAACTTCACCACTGCAAAAAAAAAAAAGAAGAAATTACAAGTAATGAAGCAAAAATGTGCAAATTTAAACAGAAAGAAGCAATGAATTTAAACAGTGTCAAAAATGTGCAAATTTGCTCACCATAAAGAAGCAATGAATTAAAATTAAAACCCCATCAAATTCGATTAAAAAGTATTTTTTTCCTTTTTCTTTCTCAAATTGTGTAAAAAATGTGCCAAATTAAACAGACTGTGAATAAAAAAAAAGAAGGTAAAAGTCAGATAAAAAATACCTTATCTTTCTCTTTCACTTTGTGCTTTCCTCTTCCCTTTTCCGTTTAGGCTTTCCTCTCCTTTTCTTCTCTGTCTGTACCTTCGCTATATAATAACAAGAGACAATCATCATGCCTGACTGTGACTGGTACCAACGAGCCCTAGACGGAGATGTAATCATCATGCCTAAAAAATTTGTAGTATGTGTAGTATCTGTATCATCTGCCTCGTCAAGGGCCTCGAGCCTCACAAAGTCACAAGTCACAAATGGCGGAGAGAGTCAGAGGGGTGATACATAGCCACATCGGTGCATACAGAGAAGAAAACAAATTATAGATTTATATAGGCACGCACGTTCTCTCAAATCTCAATCAAACATTCAGACTATCACAAATTGTACTTAGGGGGCAGTCAAACACTCACAACAAATCAACAAGTCAACAACACTGAGAGAGAGAGAGAGACAGTGAGACACAATCGACAGAGAAAAGCCACGAGGAAAATCGAAAAAGAGAGAGACAGAGAGAGGGAGACTGGGAGTCTGGGAGACACAATCGAGAGAGAAAGAGATTGTCGAGCGGCGCCTAGGGTTAGCAGAAAGCATGCCTAAATATCTCCGCTATATGGGCTATTGTGGGCTGGGCTGCAGAGACGGAATTAACGTTAATCAGACGAAACGGAAGATACCAGTTTCGTTTCCGTTCCGTTCATACCAACGTAACCCATTTCAATTCCGTTGCTGTTCCGCAAAATATAACGTAACTACAATTCCTTCCGTTTCTGTTCCGTTTCGGACAGAACGGAACGAAAACGTCCGAAACGGAGGGAAATTGACAGCCCTAGCTGTGAATGATGGCGGGTCTGCCGAAGAAGAGGAAGATGGGGTTGTGGGTTGGGTTGAAGAGGAGACTTGATACACATGAAGACTTGTCCCACAGGTCTTGCATGTTATTATATACCAAGTTTCCTATAGTTTACCTTCCATAATCCTTATGCCTCCACTGAATTTGAGATATACCCAAATTGCTTTTGCAAATGTGCTATTGTACTCCAGTAAATTCTTAGTTACAAGTTGTGCATTTGTTGAACCTCAGTTAACTGTCCATTATGCAATTATGTGCACTAAGATCATTAAAAGGAAGGTTGGTAAATGTTTCAAAGAGAAATACTAGTGTCCTATATATAGGACGGATGGGCCCGTCCAATACGATCGTTTTCACTTTTCTAAATTTCAAATGACTGATCCGACCCGTTCAATATATTCTCAATATTGAAAACTTACAACAAACCAATTTTTACATTATTTTCGAAATTTTTTACTATTTTTTTGGTATTTTTTAAATTCATGATATAAACATTATGGATCGTCCAATAACAACGATTTTCTAAAATACCAAAAAATAGTAAAAAATTTCGAAAAAATGTAAATTGGTTTCTTATGAGTTTTCAATATGGAGAATATATTGAATGGTTCGGATCGGTCATTTGAAATTTAAAAATTAGAAAACGATCGTATTGAACGGAGCCGATCCGTCCTATATATTGGACAATAGCATTTCTCATGTTTCAAATCTTTGATCAGACCTGCTACTCTAGTGCCATAGGAACTTGATCTAAGGTGAACTATGAATGAACGCGACTAAACTGCGCTATAGTTTTTAAGAAATCATTGCAAAAAATACTGGATTGTTGCTCAATTGACACTCAATTAAACCTTTCATGATGTTTTATTCACAAGAAAGCATGCTACCAAATGTTTTAAAAAATGTAAAAGAAAAATTATTTCCAAATTCAGTAAGAACTTGTGGGCTTTTACTTGCTGATACCGATTACAAATAAATTCAGTAATTATTTATATTTCCTTGGTCCTTTTATTGTAAGATAGTAGTAAATATTGAGCAATTTAGCCATTTCCATCTTCTGAAGGGCATTAGAATATTAGATTAAGATGAAAGATACACAAACTTTCTTACGTTTATATTTGTTGTGCAGATCTTCTGATTACACTTTGAATGAGATGATGATGACCGAGGACAAATATGGTAACCAAGAGGCGCGAGTGTAGACAGTAAGCCATACCGGAGGTTCAAACGGTCTTTTTTGGAGATTTTCTCTGTAAAAATTGGTGGTTCTGGAAATGTTAATCTGGATGAAATATACGGTTTAATTATGATTGATACTTCTACACCTGGTTGCCTTCTCTTTAGGCGTTTGCATGGAGATTCCCCCAAAATAAATTCTCAGGTAACTAAGGGAAGTATAATAAAATAATGCACGTATTTTCTTCATTCACCAGCTTGTATGACCTGTGTCATTCATGTATAGGGGTTTGCTCTTCTTGAAGGCCCAAGATGGCTTGCATGGTCCGTATTTGGTGAAGTTTTAATCATACCATTCCTCTTTAGGTATCAGAATTTTAATTTCGTAGATGAAAAAATTTATGCTCATTACCTTTGGCACGATTCTGAGTTTGATAGAGCGCTGCACAAGGTTTTCAATCTTGAAATTGGTCAAATTGAAGTAAATTTCGCTGTCTACAAGGATGGTTTAGAGGCTCATTTAGAGATTAAGCTACTAGACTGCTCATTCTCCTCAGCTCATGTGCACGGGACCATAACAGCAACAAATTCAATGCTTGAAGACAGTGGAGCTTCTAGTATTGCATTCGAAAAGGAGCTTAAGAATGTTGATGTGAGGCCTATCAAAGAGGTTGATCTCCCTCTATCTAAGCCTATAATCGAACTTCCATTTGGTTCCACCCTCAAGCTTGATTTCAATATTAATTCTGGAGGAGAACCAATTGACTGTCCAAAATTTATATTTGCAGTCGAAGTGGGCATGTCTGAACAGATTTTGGCAGTAAACTGTTGTTTTGTTAAAGTAAAGGTGAACTTTTATAATAGGCAACCAAGGCAGCTTGTAGATTACGAAGATTACTTCTAGAACTCATGTTGACTTGCTAGTCGTGTTTGCATATCTCTTGGGGTGTTGTTCTTCTTTCTGTTTATTTCGACATCCTGTTACTCTTTTCTTATCACTGGCTGCCACTATGATGATTGTTTCTTTATGGTACTTGTTTTTATATTTATCAAATCCATTTTAGATTGGTAATTTCCTCCAAAACCCCATTTTCAGTGGCTTATGTTGTTACGTGATGGATGATTAATGTTCAGGGTGTGTATATAATTATTTACTCCCTGATTATTGAGCAAAATCTGACTAGAATACTATACTTGATCTCCAATCCCGTGTCCTCCATATTAAGTGAAAGAACAAGGAGAATTCTTAGAACTGCCTGCCTACGTTAAATTGAATTGATCCTTAAAGAAAAAAAAAAGTCTAGATGAGAAAGTAATGGCAAAAGATGAATGATGCTTGAAAACAATCAGAAAGGAATTTGTCATTAGCTGTAGGATAGATATAGGTACTTCGCTGGCAGGTACATAATTGAAATTAGCCCCAAGAGAAGTTACAAGAAACATTCTCCTATCAACGGACTAATGCCCAAAATTTTAAAGAGTTTCAATTGAAAAATCTAAAATTACACATTGTGAACTCGAAAATCTAACTTATGAGGCTCAAAGTTCCATCAGGAGAAACTTCAGCCTCCTAAAAGAGAGCAAAGTAGAAGACTGAGAAATTTACAGGAAGCTGATAAAAAAAATGCAAGCTGATGAAAATAAGCTCGTTTTGCCATTTGATTCAAATTAAATGCAAGATAAACTCAGAACTGGTTAACATTGCACTATTGTCAGTGATGCAGGAAAAGGACAGAAACATGGCTGGTGGTGTATGAAAGTCCAATATTGTCCCATGTGTGCTCTGATTGATCAAGGAACCCTCGAAATTTTCGGCAGCATACCAAATGCTACTCCTTGTTCCAATGTCTCATCAGATCATGGCATTACCCATACAAGGGACTTGTCTAGATTACTCCAATCTCGTAAATCACAAAGAGACATCATGTTCTGACTTCTGCAGTGACAAGACTCCATGGAGGTTTGGTTTACAGCAGCTAGGCAGTGGAGGACCTCTGACAATCCCAAATCTTGCCTGAACTCCCTACATCATTAGCTCAGTTTTAGCTTGTATATAGCTAAGACTAGCTAGATGCAAGCTCAACAAAGCAGTTCTCAGTTTTAAAAAGTACCGCTTAAAAAATTTTCATTGCATAGTTGGTACGAGGTAAAGGGGAGTGGTGGCCTCTCTGTCAACATCCAGCGAGAAGGCCCTCGTTTCATCCTTCCCCACCTACACTCGGTCAAACAGGTAGCCTTTCCGCTATTACATCTCCTACTCCAAGATCGTGCACTGGTCTTCGAACCATGGCTCACTTTCTTCCCCCATTCATCAGTGTCTCACCTGCCGAGATATGCCAGTGATCGCCTCCCCATTCTTTTGCAAATTTAGCCACAACCGATCAAGAAACCAAGACAGTTTAGAGTTCTTTTTTTTCCAGCAAAAGACATTTACCGTTGAATTGCTGATTGGATGATCCCAACTTAAAGCAGCTCTCTGACACTACCTTGGTTACGACTTACTAATGAAACTGACAAATGGGAGCAGCTACACTCCAAACTCATGTCACGCATACAAGGCTGGTACAGAAAATAAGGTACTCCTAATCTTAAAATCTCTGAAATAGATGCTAATATGAAAGATTTGCAGGTATAACCTGACTCTAAATTTTAGGCTGAAGTGGCTCTCAAAAAAGAACAAGCAGTTTTAATAAAGAATTAAGATCAAGAACAATAAAAAATAAAGGATCGGATGGCATCTATTCGAGATAAGAACACAAAGTTCTATCATGCAGTGGTTCAAGGTTGTAGAAGATCTCGCTCCATTACTTCAATTGAGATGGACAAAGTTCTATCATGCCACTGTAATAAGGGATGCAGAAAGAAAGTGATGAAAGCAATGGGTGCATTGCTATCCAAGGAGGCTTCCTGTAAATTTTCACATCTGTCAAGGTCAAAAAACAGGAATCTCAAGGAATGAGGGAAGGAGGAAAGAAGGAAGAAAAATGATTGATTCTTCATTTAATTGATGAATGATCAGGGAGGTTTGAAAATATGAACTGGTAAGGATGCTGGGAGGGAATTGACAGGAAACATGTTGATTGTTTACAGGAAATTGGGAGGAAGGTATATGATGAATTGTTGTGTTGGTAAATCATATAAATAAACCCTATTTCCTCCAAATTTAGAAAATATATAGAGATTTAAATTTTCCTTGTAAATGATTTTGTCTCTATCGGTCTTATTGTTGGATTATCCCTTTCAATTCATGTACTTTTAATATGGTTAACTTGGATTACACCATCGTTTGTTGTTTTCTTGCTATTTACCTGTTCAAAATTTAAATATTCATTATGCATCCATAAAGTTGATGCCATTTGATAATATTTTCCCATAACATTACTTGAATCACTGTTCATGTGAATAAGTTCTAAACAAATCAATGACTAACTTCTTGGTACCAGATATAGAAGCAAAATCAACCTTTTCTTCTATTTAATCTGATAAGGAAGTACAGAACCATTCAACTATCATTGCTTTCAAGACCGGAAGAGAGGAAAAGCAACAAGGAGCCTAAAAATAAGTACTGGTGGAACATTTTAACACTGACATCAGGACAAGGGTAAGATTGTCAGTCTATCTCCTGATTTTCTTTGATTGATCTGGGGCACTTCAACTGTACAAAATGATGATGTGATTTTTTTTGGTTGTGAATATGAACAACATAGCAAACCATTTAATGCTATTATTTCAAATTCAAAGTTAAAAAAAGTGTTATTTTAAGATATGGTTTTCTAGCACCAATTTGGCAGTCCTATTGGTTATCTTCCAAAACCTGTTGAATTACAATAATGTGCAGTGGTCATGTCTTCCTCATGAAAGATCGCTAATAGTTAGTCAATTATACTAATCACTGCTCATTCACAAAATATCTTTTTATTTATTTGATTTTTTCCAAAGGCCCAATGAATGGCCTTCCTTCCCAGAAATTGAGTCTCTCATATACGCTCATAGAAAGAGAAAAAGACACAGAACAACTGGATTTAGTTAGTTTTTTCAAGGCACAAAAATACAGCAGTTACTTGCATTATCCAATAAATTAGTAATTTTCATTTTTACTTTGTCTTCATTTCCTTGTGCTATCGTGCTCATCTCTTCTCTTTCTTCAAAATTACAAGACCTATATGTTAGAAAAAAAAAAAGGTAAAAAGGTGGGGATCTGGCATTTTTGAGAACATGGATTAATAATGTAGCATTCCAGATATATTCCATTTCAGTATGTCCTGGTCTGGTACTAACATATGTATCTATTAGATCAGTCAACTAAAATACCAATGCTGCCCTTCCTGCCTCAAAATCCACTATCTTTTGATAGTTTGCCTTTTCTTTGCTTATTTTTTTCGTGGAACTTAATTGAAATCAAGAATAAAAGAAATGTTAATTAGATGTCCAGTTGCACAAATTGAGCCTATTAAGAAAGATTCAAAATTAATATTTCAATTTTCATCAAATTGCATGGCCTTCCAAACTGGAAAAAAAATTAAAAACCTCAGATTCTGATCACCAATTTGAGAAGCAGTTGAGATTGAACAATACAATTTACCCTGAATAGCATTCAGGAGTCTATATCTCAGAAATACCCTTGTTAATGGTAGGAAGCATGAACTAACACATCTCAGTGCTTCATATTTTAATTTTATAAGGATTTAGACGTTAATAATTGGCTGAACCAAATTATGATAATTCTTGGGATTAGCTTGTTAATTATTTAATCAGAGAACCGTGGTTTCATACCGGCTAAGTGCCTCCTCCTTCTTTGTTATTTTTTATTATTTTTTTTTTTGCAATCTCCCTTTTTTTCTAAGCTCAGAAATTGTGGATGTCAAATAACCCACAAACCTCAAATATCAATCTCAAAATAATCACAAAAATACCATCATTTTTGTCCGATCCAGGTTGCATACCTAAATTTACCCTTCGGCTAGTGCTTTATAAAATTAAGCACGAGCATCTGATAAACTCATGGACTTGCACAGTTGAAGAATGCTCGCCTGAAATATCCTGAACTATGCATATATCTAAAGAAAATATCAAACTAACTATTAATAAAAGAATAATGTAAAAAATAAAAGTGAAGAGGTGGACCTGTCTGAACTAGCCACTAAAACTAAATCAGTATCCTGATGTGAGCTATACAAAAGCAGAAAAAAAATGCAAACCAAGTCATTAATCACACAAACATAATATGAAAACCAACCGAATTCAAACCCATGTATCTTCACCTGGTTACTTAGATCAATACACCTGAAAAATCAAAACCATATATGTGCATCACCTACAAAAGATGCAGGATGAAAGGGAAGGTTGACCAGCCTGATCTGCTCATTTATCACCAATTCGGGAAAAGAAAATTGCATAAGCTCATTTAGATCATACTACCTATATAACATGCACCTTTTGTCATTCAAACTATAACTACTGAAAACAACCATCAAACTGTTCAGTGGAAACTAACTATTTACAATAAGGGCTTTACTCAAGCAGCATTTAAGGTTATCAAATCATTGGATTGCTGGCTTATCATTGCGGCAGTCGGTAGAAGAAGCACGCACTTTTCGACCAGCAGCCAATCGAGGCAGACAGTTGACCCTGAATACAGCATGAAATAATTTGTGTAAGATATGCTTCAATATCTTCCCTCGCTTTGGTATTAAACGACAGTGGGACTTGGTAGTCACAATGATTTTCTTCTCTGCACCTTTTCCCATTGACCAGAGATGTGCTCCTCAAAGGAATTGAGATGAAGAGAGAGGAATTGAAACTTTGAGAGAGATCTTGAACCCTTTTGTAAGGCGGGAAGTTGAAGTTGAGCCTGTATATATCGCCATTAAGAAGATGTTTCCCATGAACTTTCTCTCTGTGGGGCCATAATTGGAAATTTCATGGATAACGGGGAATTCCCAAATTGAGTAAGTAGGAGGGAAGGAGGGAATGAGGGAGTAGAGGGAATTGGAAAATGGCAATAGGAATTCCTTTAGCTTTGTATTAGCTTTGTATGATAGTGATTTGTTTTTTGAGGATATAAAGTTAGAATTAGAAAAAAATTTTACCAAGTAGGAAGATCAGAGGTAATTGGCGGGGCATTTCTTTGGAGTTCGAAAAAATTGACAGGCCTATAATAATAAAATTAATAATGGCTTAACAATTTCATAAATAATCTATATTCTATAATAAATTTGCTTCCTCGAAACATACAAAATTAGAAAACGTTTGCATTATTGATGTATTGCCCTCTCGAGATGTCGTGTTATTCGTGTTAGACCTTTTCCATTTTCGTGTTATTCTTGTTTAGTTACATTTATTGATTCGTCATACATTTTAGGATTTACAAATTTAGAGCACTTAGTGCCAGACAGTTAGAAAATAATGTTATAATATCCTTTTTGAATTTAAAAATTTTCCTTTTTTTTTAAAAAAAAAGAGCAGCCTCGCTTGTCGCTAGTGTTCTCCAAAATGATACGACACAATCGTGTTAGCACGACACGATGTGCGTGTTGACATGACACGACACAAATACAAAATTGGCACGACACGATCGTGTTATCGTGTCGTGTCATAATCATGTCGTGTTGGGACATTAGAAAGTTTGACACGATTCGACACGCAACACAACACGAACACGAATTAACACGACACCTCAAAACAAATTTAATTATTAATGTTGATTATTTAAGCAAAATTAATAATTTAATTTCAATTTATATTTTAGAAAAAAAGAGCAGCCTCGCTTGTCGCTTTCCTGATCTTCCTTCCTCCTTTTATTTTTATTTTTTTTACTGTTTATCTCTTTTTTATTCTTTTTTGAGAATTTTTAGTTTGTCTTCCTCATTTGCAGGAATTGCTTCTCACGCCCCTCTTTTCACAATACTCGACTTAAATGCACTTATTTTTTTTCTTATTCGTTTTACAAATCAAGTCGCCAATAAAAAATGTAGGAGATGCTAAAATTCCCTAGGACCTGATCTCCATAAAAGGGTTCTTCTGTGGCCTAATTGTTGGCAGATATCATGTGACTAGTCTTTTATCTGGGGCATTTCAGGTTTTTCTTCGTGGCAGCTCAACTTTTGAGATGACTGTGTTGCTCTTTCCTGAAAAAGAAAAAAAAATAAAAGTAAAAAAGCGACGTTAGTATGGAGAATATAGTTAACTTGGCCGGTCATATCACCTCAACAAAGTTTTTCCCGTGTAGCGGGTCATTTTGCAATCGACGGTTTGTCAGGTTTCTCATGCGGTCATCTTAGGTGGTCACATATTTTTTTCGTTTGGTGTGTCCGTTGAATTAACAAGTTTATGGTACCGATGATCGCATGACAAAATTAATTGAATAAAAGTATAAAACAGAATAGAATTGTTGAGGAATGCAGAAGGATAATTCTTTTTTTTTTTTGTTGGTGTGTGCAATTGAATGTTCTCTCTTTCAGGGCATGTTTGGTAGGAGGAATAAACTTTTTTTAATAAAAAATAGCTCAATAAACAAGAGAGGAATAATCTTCTTTCAGGAGGAAGAACTTATATCACCAAAATTGGTGGAACAACTTCTTCCACTTGGGTCCCGTCGCGGATTATTCTTGATTTTTGAATAATCTATAATTAATTTTGATTATTAATGATGATTAATAAATTATTGTAATATTATAATATTTCTAGTTGCTATAATCAATAAATAAAATATAATAATTGAATATAATAAAAATTATTTTTTATTATTGTAATGATAATAATCATTAATATTATAATTACTACAATAAATAATTCATAATATCTTAATTCATATGATTATAATAATAATAATAATAATTATTATTATTATTATTATTATTATTATTATTATTATTATTATTATTATTATTACAATATTAATTATTATCATTAGTGATAAGAACTTAGCATAAAGAAAAACATTTATAATAATTATTATGATTATTACATTAATTTTTTTATTGTAATTATAATTATCATTGATATATTGTGAATTATCATATAATAATAATTATAATATTAATATTTGTAAACTAATAATAGTAATCAATATTGTAATAATTACTACATTTCTATTTTTATATTTTTATATTCTTATTCCTCTACTTTATATAACCAAACAATCATGACATAAGTTTTTTCTCTTTTCACTTCTTCCTCTTAAGTTATTTCTTTACCAAACGTCACCTTAGACTTGTTTGGATTACACAAGAATAATCTTTTCGAGAAAAAAAATGAGAAGAGTTCTTCCGCATCAAAATAAATATGAAAGAGAGTGAAAAGAAAGATTTCTTCCTAAATTTCTTTCTTCTCATCTTTTGTCGGAATAAAAAATTTTCTTCCTACGAAGAAATTTTTTAAGTCTTGTTAGCTGTTACTATTTGAAATATTTCTAAGACTTATTAACTCTTGTTAGCCGTTACTCTCAAATTTTAACTCTCTTCAGTAGTCAGATTTGTTTTTTTTTTTAGAAAACTTGACAGTGACTGTCAAAAGAGTTAGTAGTCAAATTTCAGATATGTAGTTTTTTAACAGGAATTATAAGTGCCATCGGCAAACATACCATCCCAGCATTGCTAAATATAAAGTGAACATATACAACAAATAAGGTGAACATATAGATGATCTAATCGGTTCAACTGGGCACTCGCTTCCTGTTTATTAAGCCCATATAGGCCCAATACTATGACATTTAACATGTCAAGGCGTGGCCCATTCCTCTATGGGCCAATTGGATGCAGAGATGACTGTCGCCGTCGCGGTTGATCCATATAATGCGGTAGAAATGATGATCACTGATCAGGTGATTAAGAGGCATTGCTTTGCAATATTATTTATGCGTATTTCAATTTCTAGTATATTATAGGTATTTGACGAAATGCCTAAACGGCCTCATGATTTAAAATTATTAGTTAGTATTATATTATACATTGACCTCATAGAGAAAAATTTGACTCCACGTAAGTCTAAAAATTGTTAATTTAATTTTGCCAATCAGAAACTCTTGACAGTACACGCATCTATTATTTTTCCCGTTGACTCTAATATCCTTCATAAATAAAATAAATGTAACGACATTGACAATAACATTCGTAATTTTTGAGTGCGTAATTGTCACAATATTTGACGTCCATAATTAAATGTCTTACTGCTGACTGTGCTCGTCATTGCAGGACCAATGAACCATATCTCAATGATCAGGGTTATTAATCTTTTGAGGAGCACCTGCCTTGTCTTGATACAGGGAAATTGGCAATAAAGCATAACTCAATTATTTTCAGGCTTGTTCTTGTTCTTTCTGTCAATATTAGATTCTTTTTGTCAATCTAGATGTACTTAAATGGGCTAGACAATGCTTCCAAGTTCATTTTAAAGGGCTAGAAATAATATTTTGAGAGATAAATTATACGGGCTGAAAGTGACAATAACTACTTTTGAAGAAAATTTAAGACATGTTTGATCAAGTTGCATTCATTATATCCATTCATATATATTCCATTCACATGTACTCTATTGCTGTCAGAGTAATTTGACACATGATCCATCAGTCCTGTGATTTTCTTTCTTGAGCTGTTGATAGCTGTTGTAGACGATCACACTGTTAGAAAGAAATTAAAAGCTTGAAGCAGATCACGTCTGTAAACAACTTTATGGATAATAAATATTCATGGGACAGACTCAATCATAAACGAACTTCAGAACGACACAAGCTATTGGAGACCAAAAAAAATAGTGTATACAGCTGGTACGGTTTAACCTTCTATACTTCTTTTGGTTCCTGACAAAACATGTCTTTTTCTCCAAATTAAGAGAAACGGAACAATGTTTATCCACATCACAAGCTGTAACAGTAAGATACTGGTAAAGGAATAACAGTAAAGAAGCAGTAAAGAGATTTGTATTATGAATAACTCTCATTGTATTGATTTGATGAGCAATGAGTTACAGATACATCTCAATATATATATTTCTGTAATAGAACGACTTATGCTAAAACACATTATTCTATCTGAAATTCTATTGGCTAGAATAAGAATTGTTGTCTTCATTCATGCCCTGGCCTGTATAGCTGGGTTCTGTTATGATAGTAAAAGTGGTCCTGAGATTCCACTTGTCTACTGTCTTCTCCAGTTGAGCTGGTAATGCTCATGTCCAGTGATAGTGTATGTAATACAAGATCAATTTGAAGTGGCATAAGAAATCAGTCCAAAAAAAAAAAGAGCAAAACAAAACAAATTAATTTAAACATCCATCATTTGTCCTGTCCAATGGTAGGGTCCTATTAGGCCTATTCTAGCCAATCATACTGTTCAAATAGACACTCCAGTATAATGCCTCTCCTGGGCACATAACGAGACTCAGTTTCTTCAGTATACCGGCCGAGACAAGAACCCAAGCAGAATAGCATGGTTATTGCATCCCATTGCTTGTTCAAAACTCCAAATACATTGGAGGCTGAGAGAACTTGAAGAAAAGAGAGAGAAATTTATGTTTTTAGCTTTTGAGAAGAGCTGAAGGAGGCAACTATGAGTTGTTGTTATTTAGTTGTGGCCCTTGTTGACATTTGAGCTTAATTAAGTTAATTTATATGAGGAAGACTACTACGGGACCAGAGAATAGTCTGAAACAGACCAAAAGTCTACTTTTCTAAGATAATTTGTTTAGTTTCTTATTTATACTCTGAAATTTTGTCTATTGTAAATTTATGCAATATTCGGAAAAAACTAATTATACATGTGTTGACCCAGCTGCATTAATTAACTATATCCATTTCGTATATATATATATATATTTATTTTAATACACGTGTTAGTCTGTTGATGCAGGGTTATCTAACAGTTATTATCCCACCAGTCCTGTGATTTTCTTTCTTGAGCTGTTCATAGCTGTTACACACTGTTAGAAAGAACTAAAAGCTTGAAGCAGATCATGTTTGTAAACAACTTGACTGCCTCTTACTCATGGGACAGACTATCCATAAAACGAACTTCAGATTGACACATAAATTGACACAAGGTACTGGAAACAAAAAAAAATAAATAAATAAAAATTGTACACAGCTGAATTTGAAGGAAAACGGGACAAGTTTATTTAGATCACAAGCTCAATGTGAAGTGCCATAAGAAATCAATCCAAAAACAAAATTAAACAACCATCGGTCATGAAATGATCAGGTCTTATTAGGCCTACTCCGGCCAAATATATCCTTCAGTATACTCGCCAGTATCTTGCTTCGCTTGGGCAGGCGACGAGGCTCAGTGTCTTCGGTATTTAGGCCGAGACAAGAAGCCAAGCAGAATAGCATGGTTTTTGCTCCCATTGCTTGATCAAATACTTTGTAGGTTGGAGAATTTGAAGCAAAGAGAGGGAAAGTTATGTTTTTCAGTTTTTGAGAAGAGCTTTGCGCATTTGAGTTTTTATACAGAGAGGAAGACTTCTACAGTCTACAGAACCAGAGAATAGTCTGAGAAAGACCAAGTCTATTTTTATAAAATTTTGTTAGTTTTTTTATACTTTGGAATTCGGTCCAATGAAAAATATTTAATTTGGAATTAGTCTAAGCGGGATTTAAATGTTTAGTTTTCTTGTTTCATATATGTTTTGAATATCATATAAAGTCTTAGCCTCTTAGGTAAAAAGACCAGATCCAATTATTTTCCTTCTCAACTGAACTCACTGAACGGCATATGAAAAGGATAATATAACATAAGTAAATAGTCAAAACCATAATAAATTCTAAGTAATTAATTAATTGATATTATATTTTCCACTGTTTACCATGTTTGCATTTTCTCTTTTTTTCCCTCCGTTTTTTTATCTTATTTTATTTATTTATTTATTTTTCTTTTTAGAAGTTACATTTTCTGTTTCATTCTCTCATCAGATAGCAGATTACTCATGTAACCAGTTATAAATTAAAATTTATCATGAGCACACGAAAAGCATTTTTTTTACATTTATATTAATTGCTGTGTATTCTATTTCTTGTACATTAATTACATGTTTGATGAAATGTCTAAAAGAATTATTGAGAGAAAAAATTTACTCAGTTCTTTATTACGTATATACTTCAAACCGAAAGTTTGACTCCAGCTCAAGGCTATTAAAAGTTCTTAATTTTGAAGTGCGGCAATTAGAACCTCTAGACAATAGGCACAAATTCTTTTTTTCCCCAGTGACCTGTATATATATATATTTTTTGAAAATAAGTAAAAGAGCGCTCTACCACTTTTCAATTAAAAAAAGAAATCAAATACAAACATAGGCTTACTCTCATCAGCACGTTGACATATATTCTTTATGAATTAAAATTATTGTAACGATATTTGACGTTCATAATTAAATTTCTACCTCTATTTCCATGAAACCTGCGGTGTAATGTGCAGCATGCATCCAAGTGCGCTGCTACATGGATCCATCCCCACTACTAGTAGAAAAAGATAATATGGTTTAATATGGATTAAGGGAAGGTGTATATAAGGGTTAAATTGTTGTGGCAATGATTACAATTTAATGCTCGTCATTGCAGGACCGCTAAAATATATCCCAGTTAACACAGTTGTTGAACCTTTTAGGGAAGTATATATCTACTTTTTATTGATACTCGGAATTTGGCAACGAAGCATATATATCTCAATTATTTTCTGGTTTGTTCATTATTATCTGGAGGTACAATTAAGAAGAACATCCATGGATAACTATTAAATGGATATCGAATGATGAACTAATAAAAAACAGAGAGAATATCCTTTTTCGGCCAATATTAGATTCCTTTTGTCAATGTAGATGTCTACATAATTAAATGAGTTAGAGAAATGCTTCCAAGTTTTTCCTAAAAAACTAAAAATAATATTGTGAGGGAGGATTGTACGTGCTGAAAGTGACAAGAACTATTCTAGAAGAAAAATTTAGACATGTTTGACCCAGCTGCATTGATTATTATATCCATCCATATAATTTAATTCACATATTAATCTGTTGCTGTCAGGGTTATCTAACACTTATCCACCATTCCTGTGATTTTCTTTCTTGAGCTGTTGATAACTGTTTAATTGCAAACTAAATCACTCTCTTAGAACCAAAAAAAAAAAAAAACTACGAATTTTCAGATTTCCACATAAAATTGACGAAAGCTATTTATTTATTTTTTTTTTTTTGAAAAGAAGTAGGGGAGCCCTCTAGGCTCTACCACTTTTCAATTAAGAAAAGCAATCACAAACAGAGGCTTACTTATCTTCAGCCAAACCCAAATCAATACAGGAGAGCAACCAGATCCCCTAGCATTGGTGCTGCTATCTCCCCTTTATTCTACGTCTGAAAATTGACACAAGCTATTGGAAAAAGAAAAAAAGAAAATTGCACACAACCATTTTCCTCTTCGAAACAGAAGCACAACCATTTTTATTTACATTTTATGGTGGCATCAGAAATCAATCCAAAACTAAAAATAAAATAAAAAAATGAATGAAGAAGAAGAAAAAAACAGCCATCAGTATCATGCCTCTTGGGTCTTATTAGGTCTACCCCGGCCGATCAGTATCCAATGGTCGGGTCTTATTAGGTCTACCCCGGCCGATCATAGTCTTCAATACACGCACCAGTATCATGCCTCTCCTAGGAATATATCGAGGGTGGGCTCCGTTCGGCGGTCTCTCATTTTGGTGCTCAGTGTTTTTGGTATTTAGGCCCAGGCAAGAACCCAGGCAGAATAGCATGGTTTTCGGCTCCATTTATTACTTGTTCAAATACTCGATATGTTAAGAAATTATGTTGTTTTAGTTTTTGAGAAGAGGTGAAGGAGGGAGGCTGCAATGAATTGTTGTTATTTAGCTTTGGGCATTTGAGCGTGTATATGATAGGAGACGACTCCTATTGAACCAAATTAAGAATAATATGAAAAAGACCAAGTCTATTATTCTAAGCCTATGTTAGTTTTTTAATCCTCTGGAATTTGGTCCATCGTATACAAATGCAATAAAAAATTTTGGAATTAGTCTTCGCGGAATTAGCATGTGGTCTAGTAGCTCAGGTGGTAAGAGCACTTGGCTCTCTACTAAGAGATCCAGGGTTCAAGCTCGCATGCTTGCGATAGACTTGGCAAGCCAGCGTAAAAACTCAGCCATATATACAAGAAATGACCAGGGTCGGGGTATCATTTCTAGCCTACCCCAACTTGTTTGGGATAAAAGACTTAGACTTTAGACTTTTTTTTAGTCTTCGCGGAATTTAATGTTTAGTTTTATATTTTTTTCCCCCTCTTTAACATCGTAATCATATGATGGAAGTCTTTAGGTAAAAGGACCATATGCAGATTTTTAATCCTCTGTAATTTTGTCCATTGTAAATAAATGCAATAATAAATTTGGAATTAGTCTATGGGGGAAACAAATGTTTATTTTTCTATGTTTTTGCTACCTCTCCGCAAGCATCCTAATCATATAATTAATTGAAGTCTTAGGTAGTTAGGTATAAAGTCCAGATAGAGATTTATTTCTTCGCGAGTCGCGACTGAACTCACTTAACTGCATTAGGAACATACATAAATTGTCATATCAATCATAAATCTAAGTCATTTATGTTTTTCGGACTATTTCTAATTAAGTCAAAATTAATTCTTTGTTGAAAATTTGAATTATGACTCGGTAAACTCTAAAAATAAGCTTTCTGGTTTCAGTCTTTCAGGCTCCGTTTGGATGGTTTCTTTCCGGAATAAGGAATAAGGAATAATCACTTTTTACCAATAAATTTATTTCTAACCATCCAAATTCTTCACAAAAGTTACACACTTCCCAATAAATTTACCTCTTCCCAATAAATTTCTTCCCTTCTTCCTTCTTCCTACCTTATTCTCAACGCATCCAAACGGAGCCTCAGAATAAGATGCTTCAAGATTGCAAGCTTCTACAATGATGGAACAAGTTAGAAAGAAAAGATTCTGGAATTATACTATTTACAATTCGGAGCTCGCAATAGACTATTGAGAGGACCCAATACAAATATACAATGTCTGCTTGGCCAATGACGTCTGAAAGTGAAAACCAGGGAGACCGAGACCGGTCGTTGACTATTTGATGGACCAATGGGGTTTCAATAGTTGTGGGTTCATATCTTCAGTCAACATATTCTTTTTGGAACTGTGGTACAAGACATTTTATAAAGGACTAAATTAATTAGGCCATAGATGGATTTTGGCTCGTCTGACTTAATCAGCGCCTGTCTTTATGTGGAATAGTAGTCCTTGATCTGAGTTTCAGATGTTATGTAAGTGCCTACGGGCTTTCACCCTCAAAAAAAAAAAAAAAAAGATGTTATGTAAGTAGGATGATGGCGTAAGCGGAAATCCGCAGTTCCGTTTTCTGTTCCCTTTCAGTAACGGAATGGAAATACTATTTCGTTTTCGTTCTATTTCGTCAAACGAAACAGATTTTTATTTCGTTTAGCGTTCTGTCCTTCATTTTCTATGATTTCAGCACATTTCCGTATTTTATTTAATGTTCTGTTCATTTTCTTCATTTCCATTTTCGTTTCATTTTTAGAAACGAAACTAATTTTTTTTGTTTTGTTTAACGTTTCATTTAGACGGAACGGAACGAAAATGTTTGAAACGGTACGAAATTGACAGGTATATACGTAAGGAAATTTATCCCTTGACGCTTGATTAGTATGGGATTATTATTGTCGTTATTTAACCGACAACAAATGTTAGGAAATTTTTTTTTTTTGAAGAAATATTAGGAAAAATTTAACTATGTTCTTTTTATTTTAAGCAAAACAGCCCAAGCAGGGGACCCAAAATACAAAAAAAAAATCAGAGAAATTAATAAAAGCATATGTACTATTATGCAATGTGACATCAAAATTAAAGCAGAGGATAAAAAAATAATAATCAGCGAAATTAATAAAACTAAATGTCGTATTATGAAATGCCATCAAAATTAAAGCAGGAAAAATCAGCGGATCCAAAATAAAAAATTCAGCGAAATTAATGAAATTATATGTTGTATTATACAATGTGGCCATTAAAATTAAAGTTGGGGATCCAAAATAAAATTTTCAGCGAAATTAATGAAACTAATGTTATATTATGCAATGTAACCATCAAAAATAAATTTTGAAATTCTCTATTTCAGTACTGCAGAGAACGACATAAGTAGGCTTGTCAATAGTACGACAAGACACATTATGGTGTTTCGTATACACGAGACAAATCAGTTAATGACACTGACTTTTGTTTCATTTCAATAACTAAGCGGTGAATGAAAATACAAAATTGAATCATTTCGAACTGTTTCATCTCGTTTTCAACCAAAATCAATATAATTTGTGAAGTGAAACGAGTAATGAAACAAAATTTTGTGATGTTTCGAAAACGAAACGGTTAACGAAATAAATTTTTATATTATTTTTTTAACGAAATGGCAAACGAAATGAAATATCATGTGCTACGTTTGATATAGGCCTAGATATATATATGTCCGAAATTCGGACAAGGATTGTGAGCAAAATCTGCACATTTGATTTTATATATCTCGACTTTTTGTCTCGTTTTGTGAACGTGTAAGAGACTAAGATATGAAGTTCTAGCGATTACAATTCGGAGCTCACAATAGAAAAGACCCAATATAATCAGGGCGGATCTACCACCGGGCCGGGCAGCCCCACCTTACACCGTCAAGCCCTTGGAGCTCCTCTTTTAGTCTCAGTTAATTTTTTTTGCCATTGAAGCACTCAAAAGTAGGGCTGAAGACTTAAACAGAGGTTATCAGACCCACCTAAATATTTTTTCTAGATCCGCCACTGAATATAATGTTTGCTTGGCCAATGACATGTCTGAAACCGGCCGGGGAGACCGGTCATTGACTATTTGATGAACCAATAGGGTTTTCAGTTGTGGGGTCATATCTTCAGTCAACATTTTTTTTTTGGAACTGTTGTGGTACAACTGTACAAGAGATTTTAGGAAGGACTAAATCTGACCATATACGGATTTTGGCTTGTCGGACTTAATCAACGCCTGCCTCTAGTGGTCCATTGGATCTGAGTTTCACATGTTATGTAAGATTGCAAGTGGTCTCATTCGAAAGCTTAACTTTTCATCCCTTGACGCTTAATTAGTAGGAGATTATTATTGTCGTTAATTAACCGACAACAAATGTTAGGAAATTTTTTTTGAAGAAATGTTAGGAAAACTATTTTCTTTTTATTTTAAGCAAAACAACCCAAGCAGGACCCAAAATAAAAAAAAAATTATTCAGCGAAATTTATAAAAGTGTATGTTGTATATTGCAAAGAATATCTTAATTTCAGCTTTGTATATGGTTTGTATATTGTATGAATTTTGTTTTTCGGTTGAATGAAATTTATAGTTTGCGATGGAGATGGTACAGCCAGAGTTAGGCAACACAGCCAAGAGATACTCTCTCAATATGTTCAAGGATTTCGTACTATTATGCGCCTACTCCGAGTCTAATCATGGTATGCAGTTGTACTAATAAGAAATATTATTATAGTTTTACTTTAAGATTAGTTGGGCTTTTGTTGGGTTGCAGTTTGTAGAATGCTTACTTAATTGGTAACGAATTAAAAGATGTTAAACTAGGATTCTCATGTATCCTGTTAGATACGTCATGAGCCTGAATTAGCTGATATGTACAGTGTACTTATACCAACTGACTTTCCAATTGTAAGATTACCTGAATTTGAACTTTTTTATTGTGAAAATTGAAGTGTAAACCTTCTCTTGATGATGTATTGATGCCACCACATTTAGCTTAAAATAAGATCATATTTGTGAAATATGCAGGGAAACTATCTGTGGAAGGGCGAGTAGAGCATAAATTTAATATGGAAACACTTACTGAAAATTTTGGTGAATATGGGAAATTATGCCAAGAGAGAAGTGACAAATATATGGTCAAAACACCAAAAGTCCAGGTATTACATGCGCCCTCTGTTAATGCCATTTTATTTTGGAAATAAATTCATTTTGGAATTGCAACAATGATGGAAGGAGAACAAATAATATTACTGAATATTAGTATTGGGTTATTCATTTATCAGTGAGTGTAATACGAAGTTGCATACAAAAGCAGAAAAAGAATATTCCTTTTCTTTTTGGTTTGTAGGTACATCATGAAGATCATGGTGAACTTATGACGCCAATGCCTGGAATGGTCGGTTTGGTTCCAGTTTTCTTGAACTTATTAACTTTTCTTTCTTTTTTTTAGTGCAGTCAAGTTAATTTTAATTTTTTTCCGTTTTTTGTGCAGAAGAAGCAGAAGGAGGTGACACAACAAAAGGAACTGAGATGAAGAGGACACATGACAGGCATGAGATGGAAGATGTTGAGTAAAGGCGAGGCGCTATGATAAAATTTGCTTCTTTATTATCACTCAAACTATTATTACAATCTCTACTTCTCTAATATTGTACCTCCAAAATTACACCTCTACTACTCAATATTCCTACACCTCCTAACTACTACACTCAAACTAACATTCTTAGCAAGTGGACTTGTATTTGCTTAAATTGGATTGCCCTTGCTTTAGCTTAGCTTGGATTATACAAACATGTAGCCTATCACTCCTATTTATACTACATCAATGTCGGTTGATTATTAGTCTAGAAATTACATTATATTTCTAATTAGATAAAACTACTAAATTCTAGAATTTGCTTGAGCAAGCAAATGTCGGTAACTGACTATACAAGAAATTTCTAAATTTCTTATTATGGGCTGGGCCAATGTTGCTCATTTAACAGAAGATATCATCTTTAAATTCTAAAGGATCCGTTTGGATCGCTAAAGAATAAGAGGAATAATATTAGAAAGTGTGTAATTTTGTGAAGAATTTAGATGATTAGAAATAAATTTACATCTAGAAAGAAGTTATTCCGGCCTTATTCCTAGACGTATCCAAACGGAACATATATAAGTAATTCTAATGATTAAAAAATTTTAGCATGCGAAGCATTGTTTGATCCTTTCATTATTTTTAAATTCTCGTCATATATACATAAATGAAACAAAATGGTTACACTATGCAATTAAACTTATTTGCTATCAGCATAAGATTTTGTAACAATTCTTACAAACACAGTATAATACGATTTAATACGATTCAAAATAAACAATGTACCAGGTACACTGTATCAAGGGTAAAATAATCAAATTACTTGAACCAAACACAGAAAAAAAAGGAAAGGAAATTAATTTTTTCTTTCCCCTTCAAGCACCATCCAAACTATAAAAAATAAAAACTTTTCTCTTCCCATCTCTTCCCATCCTTTCCCTCTTTATTTTTTTCTTTCCTTTCGCTGCCATCCCTTCGTACCAAATAGAGCTAAGTCACTGAAATCTAGATTTTGCTAGTAAAATAAACTTTTATGCTATCTAGATCATTTGAAGAATAATTAAGGACTAAATATACCTTCTATTCTAGTCTAAACTAGCCTACAATTAAGCTCTCTAAAGACTTGATCTTGATCTTGATCTTGCTCAAAATTTTTATCTAAGTCTTCATAATTTGCATCTTCTTCCTATGAAACTCAAAGAAGATTGTTAAAATACCAAATGATATTATTTTGTAATCAACAAACCTAGAAAATTTTAGTACAACATTATGCAATTATACAAGATAGTTAAGAAAAAATGAAAAAAAAATTAAAAATAATAATTAACATAATAAAAACAATAGATACCATCTTCAAGCTCTGACGTAAGAATGTATGTGACCAACAAAAAAAACACATAATGAGACTAGGTTGTGGACTTAAAGAAATTGTGAGGACCGGTTGCATTTCGATAAATATCGTTCCACAATTCCACATATATAAGAGAATTAAAAAAAAGTAGTAATGAGAAATTAACTCAAGTTTATTTTCAATCTTCCAAATAAGATATAAATCATATTCTATACAATATATAGACGTTAAATATAGATTATTGTGAAGAAATGACTTAGAATTAATTTAGAAACAGTTGAAATGCTCAAATTGCACATAAAGGAGAGTTATTTGCACTTTATATGCGTAATGATTTCGTATAATCCAATCTTTTTGAATAAGTAGGACCTGAATCATATTCTCTACAGTATAGAGAATTTAAATGTAGATTATGAAGCAATGACTTAGAATGAATTCAGAAACAGTTGAAATGATCAAATATTACTCAGAATGAGAGTTATTTGCATTTTATGTGTGTAATTACTTGGTATAATCCAATCTTTTGGAATAAGCATGACCTGAATCATATTCTATGCAATATTTAGAGTTTAATTGTAGATTATTACGAAGAAATGACTTAGAATGAATTCAGAATGGTTAAAATGCTCAAACATTACTCAAAATGAGAGTTATTTGCAAGTGTGTGTCATTTGAGCATTTCAATTGTTTCTGAATTAATTCCAAGTCATTCAATCCCAACAATCCATATTTAAACTCTTTATACTATCTAGAATATGATTCTTATATTATTTATTCAAAAATATTGGATTATACGTGGTAATTACGCATATAAAGTGCAAATAATGCAATTCTTAGTATCATTTGAACATTTCAATTGTTTATGGATTCATTCTAAGTCTATTCATCATAATAATCATTATTTAAACTCTTTATGCTATCTAAAATATGATTCATATCTAATTTATTAAAAAAAACTGTATTATAGATGGTAATTATGCATTTAAAGTGCAAATATTACAATTTTGAGTATCATTTGAACATTTCAATCGTTTCTGTATTCATTCTAACTCATTTTATCACAATAATCTACATTTAAATACTTTTATAATGTCTAGAATATGATTCATTTCTTATTTCTTAAAAAATATTAGATTATAAATGGTTATTACGCATATAAAGTGCAAATATTGCAATTTTGAGTATCATTTGACATTTCAATCGTTTTTGGATTTATTCTGAGTCGTTTCTTCACAATAAGCAACATTTAAACTCATTATGCATTCTAGAATATAATTCATATCTTCTTTCATAAAAAAGATTGGATCCTACAAGGTAATTACGCACATAAAGAGCAAATAATGAAATTCTGAGTATTATTTGAGCATTTCAATCGTTTCTGGAATCATTCTAAGTCATTTCATCATAATAATCTACATTAAGCTCTTTATACTTTTTAGACTATGATTCATATCTTATTTATTCTAAGAGTTTGGACTATATATGGTAATTACGCATATAAAGTGCAAATAATGCAATTCTGAGTATCATTTGAGCATTTCAATCATTTCTGGATTCATTCTAAGTCATTTCATCACAAAAATCTACATTTAAGCTCTTTATACTGTTTCGAATATTATTCATATCTTATTCATTCTAAAAGAAATATACATGGTAATTGCACATATAAAATGCAAATAATACAATTCTGAGTATCATTTGAGCATTTCAATCGTTTCTGGATTCATTCTAAGTCATTTCATCACAATAATCTTCATTAAAACTCTTTATACTGTCCAGAATATGATTCATATTTTATTTATTCGAAAAGATTGGATTATACTTGGTAATTACGCATATAAAGTACAAATAATACAATTCTAAGTATTATTTGAGTATTTTGATCGTTTCTGAATTCAATCTAAGTCATTTCATCATAATAATCTATATTTGAACACTTTATTTTCTGTAGAATATGATTCAGATCTTATTTATTCAAAAAGATTGGAATATACAATGTAATTACGCATATAAAGTGCAAATATTGCAATTCTTAGTATTATTTGAGAATTTCAATCGTTTTTGGATTCATTCTAAGTCATTTCTTCACAATAATCTTCATATAAACACTATATACTGTCTAGAATGCGTTTCATATCTTGTTTATTCAAAAAGATTGGATTATACAAGGTAATTACGCATATAAAGTGCAAATAATGCAATTCTAAGTATCAGTTGAGCATTTCAATCGTTTCTGGATTCATTCTAAGTCATTTCGTCACAATAATATTTTTTAAACTCTTTATACTGTCTAGTATATGATTCATATCTTGTTTATTAAAAAAGATTGGATTATACTTTGTAATTATGTATATAAAATGCAAATAAAGCAATTCTGAGTATCATTTGAGCATTTAAATCATTTCTGGATTCATTCTGTGTCATTTAATCACAATAATCTACATTTAACCTCTTTATATTGTTTAGAATATGATTGATATCTTATTTATTCGAAAAGATAAAATTATACATGATAATTATGCATATAAAGTGCAAAATAATTCAAATATGAGTATCATTTGAGCATTTCGATCATTTCTAGATTCATTCTAAGTCATTTCTTCCCAATAATTCACATTTAAACTCTTATACTGTTTAGAATAAGATTCATATATTATTTATTCTAAAAGTACAGATTATAAATGGTAATTATGTATATAAAATGCAAATATTGCAATTCGGAGTATTATTTGAGCATTTCAATCGTTTCAGAAATTATTTCAAGTCATTTCGTCACAATAATCTATATTTAAACTCTTTATACTATAAAAAATAAGATTCATATCTTGTTTATTCAAAAAGTTTAGATTATACATGGTAATTACGCATATAAATTGCAAAGAAAGCAATTTTGAGTTTCATTTGAGCATTTCAATCATTTCTTCAAAATAATCTATATTCAAAATACTTTATACTGTCTAGAATATGATTCATATGTTATCTATTCCAAAAGATTGGATTATAATTGATAATTATGCATATGAAGTGCAAATAGTGCAATTCTGAGCATCATTTGAGCATTTCAATAGTTTTTGGATACATTTTAAGTCATTTTTTCACAATAATCTACATTTAAATATTTTATACTATTTAAAATATGATTCGTATGTTATCTATTAAGAAAATATTGGATCACATGGTAGTTACGCATATAAATTGCAAATAAAGCAATTTGAGCTTTTCAATCGTTTCTGAATTAATTCCAAGTCATTTCTTCACAATAATCTACATTTAAACTCTTTATATTTTTAGAATATGATTCATAACTTATTTATTTCGAAAGTTTAGATTATACATGATAATTACACATATAAAGTGTAAAATAATTCAATTCTGAGTATCATTTGAGCATTTCAATCGTTTTTGGATTCATTCTTAAAGCTCAGATTCTAAATGGTAATTACGCATATAAAGTGCAAATAATGCAATTCTGAATATTATTTGAACATTTCAATTGTTTCTTGATACATTGTCATTCATTTTATCACGATAATCAACATCTAAACTCATTATACTTTCTAGAATATGATTCAAATGTTATTTATTCAAAAATATTGGATTATACAAGGTAATTACGCACATAAATTGCAAATAATGCAATTCTGAGTATCATTTGAGCAATTCTATCGTTTCTGGATTCATTGCACGTTATTCCATCACAATAATCTATATTTAAACTCTTTATACTATTTAAAATAAGATTCATATATTGTTTATTCGAAAAGATTGGATTATATTATGTAATTACGCTTATAAATTGCAAATAATGCAATTCTGAATATCATTTGAACATTTCAATTGTTTCTGAATACATTCTAAATCATTAGCTCACAATAATCTACAGTAAAACATTTTATTCTTTCTAGAAAATGATCATTTTTAGAATTTTTGGGGCACCCGTCCCATGGTTTTTATTTTTTCGCTATTTTTGTGGCATCCACCCCACGATTTATAAATTTTTAGAATTTTGGGGGCACCCATCCCACGGTTTTTATTTTTTCGCTATTTTTGTGGCACCCACCCCACGATTTATAAATATTTAGAATTTTTGTGGAACACGTCCCACGATTTCACGGTTTTTATTTTTTCGCTATTTTTGTTGCACCCGCCCCACGATTTATACACTTTTAGAATTTTTGTGGCACTGTCCCAGATTTTTATTTTTTCGCTATTTTTGTGGCACTCGCCCCACGATTTAACGGTTTTTATTTTTCGCCATTTTTGTGGCACCCATCCCACGATTTTTATTTTTTCGCTATTTTTGCGGCACTCGTCCCACGATTTTTATTTAGAGCTCATGACTTGAATATTCCGCAATAATCTAATTAACGAATATTCTATGTTAGAACAAGATCAGTCACACTAGTGAAATTATGAATTCTTGGTTCTTACAAGAATAATTGACTTTCATTTTGAAGGAAACTTCAATAATGGAAATTAGAACCGATTACATGCCTTATTTTGAGTCACTAAGAGAAGAAAACTTTCTCGTTTTTTTTTCTTTAAAAAAAAAGAGAACCCTTTATAATCGAATTTGAGATCGTCAACACTAGATCACTTTGTCTACCCTTTTTATCTGTATGTTAGAATAGATAGGTGGATAAACCTACTTAAAAGTCCAATTACCTCCAAATCTTAACATTTTGCTTACGAGGATCAGCAATCTAAATATAAAAATGGCCTTTATAAGAAACAATTCAGATATTAATTATGAATTTGAGCTTAAGAAGATAGCTAATAATAAAAAAAAAGACAATGATAATGATAATATTTTTGTGTACGAGGATTAAAATCAGTATTGGCTGGTCACCAATATTGATATTGATCTATGATATATAGAGTATTATTTTGCTTCCTTGACTGACCATCAAGAAAGTTAAAGTCATACTTTGATATATATTTGTACCAGCAAACGAGATGCAAAACCAATTACTAAGCGGAATCAAAGTAATAAAGAGAACATGGTGGAATAATACTAAATTAAATTAAAACACAGTGAAACTAATCTTGAATATATTAAACTTAATTTCTCCTTTGAAATTTCGAGGACGAAATTTTTTTTTTAAGGGGGTGGAATGTAACATATAGGGAAATGCCAATCTAAATTTCAGTTTAATAACCAGATTAATTCCATTAATGATTTTGGAATAAAGAAATAAATATTATGCAATCTAAGTTCATTAAAAATAAATTCTGGTTAATCTGAACTCTCGAATCATGAAACAAATTTCTTGATTTATTTGGACCGTTGGATTAAAAGAATCGGACTCCAAATAAATAATCCAAATTACTTCTCTCTCTTCCCGTTTGGATCTGAAACCCATCTACCCCTTCCCGTTCTTATCTTCTTCCCCGTTCTCATCTTCTCTTCTTCGCTGGCCCAATCACCTTCGTTCTTACTTGAGCTTATCGGCACTGATGGATGGCTACCGTGGGATCAACATGGGGTGTACCTCAAGAAAACTCTTGAGACCCTTCTCTCAGTCTCAACCGACCTAACAGTGGGACCCACGAGATTGATTTTTAGTTGGGTTTCTAAGGTGGCCATGGCTGATTGGAGCCTCCTGCACCGCCTCTCTTCTCTTTACCTATAAATAGGTTAACCTTGTTGTTTCCTTCTCCCTTTGATGCACACAAAATATTTTTCCCTTTTTCCTTCTTAATTTCAGTCGAGGGTTGGTGATGGTGAAAGGGTAGAGGGAGGTAGGAACTAGGAAACCGAGATGAGTGTATAGGATGTGCCAATTTATTTTTAGTTCTTGTGATTCTGGCTCGAAACCATGGTCTTCTCTCCTTGGGTTGTTTTAATGACAAGGATGGTTGGATGCTGGAGTTAGGTAAGAAAGAGAAGCACGGGGAGAAAATAAGAAGTTGAGGTCGGCATTGATTGTTGGGCATTCTGGTTGCTTGAGGTAGTTTTCCAATTTCCAACTCCTTTTTACTTTCTTTGTTTAATCCGAATTGATGAGATAAAACAACATCAGATCGGTTTGCACAACTAAATAACGTCCCTGTACCTGTTTGGATGTATAGATTGATGTCAGGAAGAGGTATAACCTTGGTACCAGTTGGTACATGACAAAAATCGGGTGCTGGTAAAGAAACCCTCGAATTCAGGGACCAGTTTGTAAATTTTTCTAAGGGCAGATATGCAAATTTCGGGGGCACTTGTCAAATACCTGAATTCAAGAATCGTCTAGAATTAGGTTGTTTAAATTTTAACTTTAGTACTCTACGCAATCATCAAACAGTCGTTAAGACAGTTGACCCTTCTTATCAGGAAACTGATCTAGGATTACTTAAAATACAAGCCTATCGAGCCTAAGAACTGTCAAGCTTAAGAACCTCAGATAAGATGGCCGTTAAGCACCCGAGTCAGCATAGGATCACGAGAAGCTATGCTTAACCTTGCGATTCAGGTGCGGAATTACGTTGGATTTTTGTTAAAGTTTAAGTAATTAATTAAATATGTTTTTATTCATATGAATATTGTAAATTCGTTTGCCTGCATTACCGTATTCAAGCATTTTTAAATGATAGTGCCCAAATATTGATAAAACTGCATTTTGAGATGCATGTTCTCCTCTTTGAGAAATTTGAAAGAAATACAGTCAGATATTTGGATATGCCATTGTGATTGATAAATCTGACTCATCAATGATCTGACTGAAATGGTTTACTGTGATATGTCATGACATGCCTGATATGATATGTATGTCCCTGGTCAAGAGTTACATCTCTCATGCCGGCTAGGTAAGGGAAAGATCCCTCATGCCACTTGGTCAAGAGATGTAATCTCTCATGCCGGCCAGGTAAATGAAAGATTTTGTATTATTTTGTATCACTCTCCGGAGTCGGTTGGCCCCCGGCTTCGGCCAGTTCGATAGCGCTATGCGGATATGGAATTCCCTCATGCCACCTGGTCAAGGGATAAGTCTCTCATGCCGGCCAGGTAAGGGAAAGGTCTCCTTATGTGCCCATCCGGATGGGAAAGGGACCTGAGTGATTATGACTATGGAAATTATATGAATGAAATGTGATATGTCCCCACTGATGATATGCACGGACACCTGACACGCTCAGTTTCCTATCAAATACAGACATGTGTTATCTGCGATGGGATTCGTGCCACGTGTTCAGTTCCGATATGTGCAAGATTTATGCCTTGTCAGATTTTGCTATCTTGTCCAGTTTTGATTAAAAGCATATGCAAGAAATCATGTTTGTTTGTGATAACTTTTCAAATGAAAAGTTATAAGTTTTTTTTTTTATAAAATTGAAACATGCATGCTTATTTTATTTACGGGTATTATTTTTAGAACTTGAATTTTAGCTCAAATCCACGTACTGGAACTAAAACCCGCACTGAGAATTTATTTCTCACTCCGTGCTTTTGCATGTTTCCACAATGGTTGTGGGTTTCAGGTTGCAGAGACGGGCTCGATCAAGTCAAGCGAAGATTAAGCCAAAAATATCTTGCCATGATGACTCAATGAGTCTTAGAAACCTAGCATGGTAAATCATGGTAAGTTGGAATTTAAACCTTGTAACTGACAGGGAAACGCCATGCGGGTACACATAAATTGTGTATTCGCGGCGGGATTGTCATATCCGATGTATGGGGATGTGACACACTCGTCCCAGATTTATACATTTTTAGAATATTTGTGGCACCCGCCCCACGATTTAACGGTTTTTATAATTTCGCTATTTTTGTGGTACCTGCCCCAGGATTTAAATATTTTTAGAATTTTTTTAGCACTCGTTCCACGATTTTTATTTTTAGGCTAATTTTGTGGCACCCAAACCACGTGTTATACATTTTAAGAATTTTTGTGGCACCCGCCTCACGATTTCTACATTGTTAGAATTTTTGTGGCACACCCGTCCCGCGCTTTAAATTTTTTCGCTATTTGTGTGGCACTCGCCCTACGGTTTTTATTTTTTCGCTATTTTTGTGGCACCCGCCCCATGATTTATATATTTTTAGAATTTTTGTGGCACCCGCTCCACGATTTAACGGTTTTTATTTTTTCGCTATTTTTGTGGCATCCGCTCCACGATTTAACGGTTTTTATTTTTTCGCTATTTTTGTGGCAGCTGCCCCACGATTTAACGGTTTTTATTTTTTCGCTATTTTTCTGACACCAGCCCCACGATTTATACATCTTCGAATTATTGTGACGCACGTCCCACGGTTTTTATTTTTTCGTTATTTTTGTGGGACTCGCACCACGTTTTAATGGTTTTTATTTTTTCATTATTTTTTTAGCACCTGCCCCACGATGTATACATTTTTATAATTTTTGTGGCACCCGCTCCACGATTTCACTGTTTTTATTTTTTCGCTATTTTTGTGGCACACACCCCAGATTTAACAGTTTTTATTTTTTCGCTATTTTTGTGGCAATCGCCCCACGATTTATACATTTTTAGAATTTTTGTGGCACCCTACCCACGATTTAACGGTTTTTATTTTTTCACTATTTTTGTGGCACCTACCCCACGATTTATATATTTTCTAGAATTTTTGTGGCACCCGTCCCACGTTTTTTATTTTTAAGCTATTTTTGTGGCACCCGCCCCACGATTTATACATTTCTAGAATTTTTGTGGCACCCGCCTCACGATTTATACATTTTAAGAATTTTTGTGGCACCCTTCCCACGTTTTTTTATTTTTAAGCTATTTTTGTGGCACCCACCCCACGATTTATACATTTTTAGAATTTTTGTTGCACCCACCTCACTATTTATAAAATTTTAGAATTTTTGTGGCACCCTTCCCACGGTTTAAATGTTTTTATTTTTTCGCTATTTTTGTGGCACCCGCCCCACAATTTATACAAGTTTAGAATTTTTGTGGCACCCGTCCCACAGTTTTATTTTTTCGCTATTTTTGTGGCACCAGCCCACGATTTAACGTTTTTTATTTTTACGCTATTTTTGTGGCATCCGCCCCACGATTTATATATTTTTAGAATTTTCGTGGCACTCGTACAACGATTTTTATTTTTTACTATTTTTGTGGCACTCGTCCCAGATTTATACATTTTTAGAATTTTTGTGGCACCCATCCCACGATTTAACAGTTTTTATTTTTTCATTATTTTTGTGGCACTCGCTTCACGATTTAAGGGTTTTATTTTTTCGCTATTTTTGTGGCACCCGCTCCTAAATTGAACGGTTTTTATTTTTACGCTATTTTTGTGGCACCCGCCCCACGATTTAAAGGTTTTTATTTTTTTCGCTATTTTTGTGGCACCCGCCCCACGTTTTAACGGTTTTTATTTTTTCGCTATTTTTGTGGCACTCGCTCCACGATTTAACGCTTTCTGTTTTTTTCGTTATTTTTGTGGCATCCGCCCCACATTTTAACGGTTTTTATTTTTTCGTTATTTTTGTGGCACCCGCCCACAATTTATATATTTTTAGAATTTTTGTGGCACCCGTCCCACGATTTAACAGTTTTTATTTTTTCGCTATTTTTGTGGCACTCGCTCCACGTTTTAACGGTTTTTATTTTTTCACTATTTTTGTGGCACATGCCCCACGATTTATATAATTTTAGAATTTTTTTGGCACCCGTCCCACGGTTTTTATTTTTAAGCTATTTTCTAGATCTTTTGATGCAATCCGTATGAGGTCGATCGGGGTTAGTTGGTTCACGTAAACCATGGTGCTCTAGCACGAATCACATCTTTCTTCATTTGTTCCTCAAAATTTTCCAAATCAAGGCATGAATTTCCATATGAATTCGTCTCTATTTGGCGTGGGGCAGCAGCGCTTCAGCATGAGTAAATCGTGGCAGCAATGTAGGAGTTCAGAGGTAGCAACGGGACAAGTTTTCTTGTGGCATGCAACTCACATGAGGTCGTGCGTGGGTCGTGTGTTTTTTTTTTGTTGATTGACCCGTGGTGCTCTAGCGCGAGTTGCAAGTAGGACATCCACAATCAGTCAAAACCTGTATTTTCAACAATAAAATCCAAACCAACCATCAGTTTTTTTTTTCTTTTTTTTTATAATAATAATAATAATAATAATAATAATAATAATAATAAATGAAAGATACAATATCTAGTCTCTCGTTACTAAAATAAATTCTAATATCAACACTGTCCCAGGCAACGGCGCCAATTTGATGAAGGCTTAAAATCTAGGAATCAAATAAATTTATAGACCTAGAGCTAACCTCAGTAGTCTTTTGGAGTACAGCTTTAGGGTCGAACCCAAAGGACGGTACAATTGATTACTGGACTTATCCTTTTTCAAAAGCTAGACAAGAATATTTTTATGGAGTTTTAATGAATTAAATGTAAAGGTGCAAGTAAAGTATATATTTTTTGGTTGTTTTGTCAATTAAAATAATCTAAATAACTAAAGTAAGGTTTTTGGGTTTTCAAACAGTATAAAAAGCGTCTTAGGGTTCAGGTTTCACCTTGGTTTGGACTCTAGAACACAGAACTTATCACTTTCGTGCATCGAACGGTGTTTTTCAAGCGTTTACTTCTCTGTTCGGTTCGAACAAGGATCTGTTCGGTCCGAACTGAGGGTGAAAGTGTGTGGTTTTGACCTTTTATGATATTTTATGCTTTGAGCTAGGGTTTGTTGGCTAAACCTAGATTCACTAAACCTCAGCTGTCGCTTGTTGGACTAGAAACTGGTTTAATCACAACCTAACCTAATTAACTTGATTGGTTCACAACTTTTGGTATAGAATTCAATCAACTTAAACTTGTTTGTTGGAGTTCATAAGGATATCTAGAGGTCTTTTGGACTTGTCTAAAAGTTACACTTTTGGTGCCAACTAATCTCCCCTTTCGGATCTACGATTTATCCCAAATACTTTATCTAAATTATCTTGATTAACCTAACTTTAGAACTTAACTAAATGTGGCCATTCATCTAGAAGTTAATTAGACTTAACCAAGTAATTTAAACAAGCAATTATAATAATTCTCAACAAAACAAATCAACAAAACATATCATATCATATCAAGTCAAATCACAGCATCCAAACCTAAGTTACTACGTTACCCCTAAGACTACATAAATTTAGCCTAACATAGTACTAAAACACACAACAAATAGCATAGAAATAACAAGATACAAGTCCATTGAAAATAGAGAAGAAAACATAGAAAAATAAACCGAATACTCCTTTATGCTTTCGAACTACGATCTCTAGGCAGTGAGGTGTTGCAAGATGGTCACCAAACTCGTCTCCTTGCTGCCGTCGCTTCAAAGAACCACGCTTTGGTGATCTCCAATGGTGGAAGAGAGAGAAACGCCTATGGAAAGAGGAATTTTGTGGTATCAAAGGTTGTATTCTTTCCTTCAGGTCTAGAGGTGTATATATGGATGTCCCAGGTCGCAAGGATGGAAGGCTAGGGCACCTGGGCGCAAGAAATTGTCATTTCCATCAGTTTCTATGTAAAAAATAATGCCTTATGTGATATGGCGGCACCCTGGTCAAACCGAACAGGTGTGCAGTCAAACCGAACAGGAGAGAGAAAGGACAGCTGCACAAGTCTGCTGTTGTGATGCCCAGTCGGATCAAACAGGCTTGTGGTCGGGTCGACCAGGAGAAAGAAATAACGCCTGGCTGCCATAGATGCTGGTCGGATCGACCAGATGATTGTTCGGGTTGACCAGGAGAGAGAAAAGAGGCTCCAATGCTAGGAATGAGTCGTCTAGCGTGCGTGCTACGTCGGGAATCCATCTATATGCTCCAAAATCATCAGAAATCATCAAAGTCCTGTAAAATGAGAGAAGAAACGACGGTAGAGCCAATTCCATGGAAATCATAGCAATCTATTGAATAATTCAATGGTTTGAGTGTTATTTGAGTGCCAAGTACGGTCCAAATGCCTACAAATAATGACGATATCAGCACACGTCTCACGGTTTAAATTTTTTCGCTATTTGTGTGGCACCCGCCCCATGATTTATACATTTTTAGAATTTTTGTGGCTCCCATCCCACGATTTAACAGTTTTTATTTTTTCGCTATTTTTGTGGCACTCGCTCCACGATTTAACGATTTTTATTTTTTTGCTATTTTTGTGGCACTCGCCCCACGATTTAACGGTTTTTATTTTTTCGCTATTTTTTGTGGCACCCGCCCCATGATTTAACGGTTTTTTTTCGGTATTTTTGTGGCACCCGCCCCACGATTTAAACATTTTTAGAATTTTTGTGGCACTCGTCTCACGGTTTAACAGTTTTTATTTTTTCGCTATTTTTGTGGCTACCGTCCCACGATTTAACGATTTTTATTTTTCCGCTATTTTTGTGGCACCCGCAACATGATTTCACGATTTTTATTATTTCGCTATTTTTGTGGCACCCCTCCCACGTTTTTATTTTTTCGCTATTTTTGTGGCACCCGCCCCACGATTTATATATTTTTAGAATTTTTGTGGCACCCGTCCCACGATTTTAATTTTTTCGCTATTTTTGTGGCACTCGCTCCATGATTTAACCGGTTTTTATTTTTTCGCTATTTTTGTGGCACCCACCCCACGATTTAACGGTTTTTATTTTTTTAGCAATTTTTGTGGCATCCGCTGCACGATTTATGCATTTTTAGAATTTTTGTGGCACCAGTCCCACGATTTCGCTGTTTTTATTTTTTCGCTATTTTTGTGGCTCCCGCCCAACGATTTCACGATTTTTATTTTTACGATATTTTTGTGGCACCCGCCAAACGATTTCACGATTTTTATTTTTTCGCTATTTTTGTGGTACCCGCCCGACGATTTCACTGTTTCTATTTTTCGCTCTTTTTGTGGCACCCGCCTCACGTGTTATAATTTTATAGAATTTTTGTGGCAACCGCCCCACGATTTTTATATTTTTAGGATTTTTGTGGCACCCGCCCCACGATTTTATACATCTTAACGGTTTTTATTTTTTCGCTATTTTTGTGGCTCCCGCCCTACAATTTAACGGTTTTTCGCCCCACGATTTATATATTTTTAGAATTTTGTGGCACCCGTCCCACGGTTTTTATTTTTTTCGCTATTTTTGCGGAACCCGTCTCTTGATTTAACGGTTTTTATTTTTTTCGTTATTTTTGTGGCACCCGCCCTCTGATTTATACATTTTTAGAATTTTTGTGGCAACCGTCCAAACGTTTTTTTTTGTGGCAACCGCCCAATGATTTAACGGTTTTTATTTTTTCGTTATTTTTGTGGCACCCGTCCCACGATTTATAAATTTTTATAATTTTTGTGGTACCCGTACAACGATTTAACAGTTTTTATTTTTTTCACTATTTTTGGGGCACCCGCCTCACGATTTAACGGTTTTTATTTTTCACTATTTTTGTGACACCTGCCCCACGATTTATGTATTTTTAGAATTTTTGTGGCACCCGTCCCACGGTTTAACAGTTTTTATTTTTTCGCTATTTTTGAGGCGCCCGTCCCATGATTTCACTGTTTTTATTTTTTCGCAATTTTTATGGCTCCCGCCCCACGATTTAACGATTTTTATTTTTTCGCTATTTTTGTGGCACCCGCCCCACGATTTCATGATTTTTATTTTTTCGCTATTTTTGTGGCATCCGCGCCACGATTTATACATTTTTAGAATTTTTGTGGCACCCGTCTCACGTTTTCTTATTTTTTCGCTATTTTTGTGGCACCCCACGATTTATACATTTTTAGAATTTTTGTGGCATCCGTCCCACGGTTTAACAGTTTTTATTTTTTCGCTCTTTTTGTGGCACCCGTCCCACGATTTAACGATTTTTATTTTTCCGCTATTTTTGTGGCACCCGTCCCATGATTTCATGATTTTTATTTTTTTGCTATTTTTGTGGCACCCGTCCCACGTTTTAATTTTTTCGCTATTTTTGTGGCATCTGCCTCACGATTTAACGGTTTTTATTTTTCGCTATTTTTGTGGCACCCGCCACACGATTTATATATTTTTAAAATTTTTGTGGCACCCGTCCCACGATTTTAATTTTTTCGCTATTTTTGTGGCACTCGCTCCATGATTTAACCGGTTTTATTTTTTCGCTATTTTTGTGGCAACCGCCTCTTGATTTAACGGCTTTTATTTTTTCGCTATTTATGTGGCACCCGCCCCACGATTTAACGGTTTTTATTTTTTTAGCTATTTTTGTGGCATCCGCCGCACGATTTATGCATTTTTAGAATTTTTGTGGCACCCGTCCCACGATTTAACGGTTTTTATTTTTTCGATATTTTTGTGGCACCCGCCCCACGATTTATACAATTTTAGAATTTTTGTGGCACCCGTCCCACGGTTTAATGGTTTTTATTTTTTCGCTATTTTTGTGGCACCCGTCTCTTGATTTAATGGTTTTTATTTTTTTGTAATTTTTGTGGCACACGCCCTTTGATTTATACATTTTTAGAATTTTTGTGGCACCCGTCCCACGTTTTTTTTTTGTTATTTTTGTGGCACCCGCCTAACTATTTAACGGTTTTTATTTTTTCGCTATTTTTGTGCCACCCGTCCCACGATTTATAAATTTTTATAATTTTTGTGGTACCCGTACAACGATTTAACAGCTTTAATTTTTTTCACTATTTTTGGGGCACCAGCCTCACGATTTAACGGTTTTTATTTTTCACTATTTTTGTGGCACCCGCCCCACGATTTATATATATTTAGAATATTTGTGGCACCCGTCCCACGGTTTTTATTTTTTCGCTATTTTTGTGGCACCCGCCCCACGATTTAACGGTTTTTATTTTTTTCGCCATTTTTGTGACATCCATCCCACGATTATGTATTTTTAAAATTTTTGTGGTACCCGTCCCACGGTTTAACGGTTTTTATTTTTTCGCTATTTTTACGGCGCCCGTCCCACGATTTCACTGTTTTTATTTTTTCGCTATTTTTATGGCTCCCGCACCACGATTTAACGATTTTTATTTTTTCGCTATTTTTGTGGCACCCGCCCCACGATTTCACGATTTTTATTTTTTCGCTATTTTTGTGGCATCCGCGCCACGATTTATACATTTTTTGAATTTTTGTGGCACCCGTCTCACGTTTTTTTATTTTTTCGCTATCTTTGTGGCACCCGCCTCTTGATTTAACGATTTTTATTTTTTCGCTATTTTTGTGGCATCCGCCCCACGATTTAACGGCTTTTATTTTTTCGCTATTTTTGTGACACTCGCTCCACGATTTAACGCTTTCTATTTTTTCGTTAGTTTTGTGGCATCCGCTCCACAATTTAACGGTTTTTATTTTTTCTCTATTTTTGTGGCACCCGCCCTACGATTTATACATTTTTAGAATTTTTGTGGCACCCGTCCTACGATTTAACGGTTTTTATTTTTTTCGCTATTTTTGTGGCACTCGATTCACGATTTAACGCTTTCTATTTTTTCGTTATGTTTGTGGCATCCGCCCCACAATTTAACGGTTTTTATATTTTCGCTATTTTTGTGGCACCCGCCCCACGATTTATACATTTTTAGAATTTTTGTGGCACCCGTCCCACGATTTAACAGTTTTTATTTTTTCGCTATTTTTGTTGCGCTCGCTCCACGATTTAACGGTTTTTATTTCTTCGTTATTTTTGTGGCACCCGCCCCACGATTTATATATGTTTAGAATTTTTTTGGCACCCGTCCACGGTTTTTATTTTTTCGCTATTTTTGTGGCACCGGCCTCTTGATTTAACGGTTTTTATTTTTTCGCTATTTTTGTTGCACCCGCCCCACGATTTAATGGTTTTTATTTTTTTCGCTATTTTTGTGGCACCCGCCCCACGATTTATGTATTTTTAGAATTTTTGTGGCACCCGTCCCACGGTTTAACGGTTTTTATATTTTCGCTATTTTTATGGCACCCGTCCCACGATTTCACTGTTTTTATTTTTTTCGCTATTTTTGTGGCACCCGCCCCACGATTTAACGGTTTTTATTTTTTCGCTATTTTTGAAGGTTGTGTTTGAGCTTATATTTTCGGGTGTTATTATTTTATTATTATTATTATTATTATTTTGAGTTCTATGTTTATTTGTCCTATATCTTAATTTTATTTTAGTAAAATCGGAAGGACATTATAAAGACTACACTTCAAACTTCTAAATTTCGGCATTTATACGGCGTTTTTTCAGAAATATCGGTTTTCTGTATGAATCGCACGAGCGCTAGGAACTTAAGTGAGAAAATAACGTAACGCATTATGTTCTATTTTTCGGCGATAAAATGTAAAAACAATAGCGTTTAGCGGAGTAAAAACGGAAATGGTTCTTGAGACTACAGATCAAAAACCTACCCCCTAATCTCTATCTCCCTCCCCCCCCCCCCCAATTACCAGATTTCTCCTCCACCACCACTCGATTTCCACCTCTTCCACTTCGTTCCTCTCTACTGCCGCCGCAAGAAGACAGTGCTCTCCTCCTCCAACACTCAACTTCCTCTCTGCTGACAGCGTAAGAAAACGACGCTCTCCTCCTCCGCCACTCCTTCCTCTCTACTGGCTGCGCAAGAACACTGGTGAAATTCCTCTTCCAGTTAGTAAAATTAGTTCTGTAGATGTTTTGTTAGTTATTTTTATTTTTTATTCTTAATTCAATCGTTGGTTCATTTGTGAAATTGTTTACTTATTAGTTGTTTCTCTTTAGTCTTTAGTGCACTGAGCATAAATGCAAAAAAAATTAGGTTTAATGAGAAGTATAAATTTATTAGTTTCATAGTTTGTGAATTAATTTTTATTTCTCTTTACTGTGGTTGTGAGTCTTTGAGCACTGAGCATGGAGAAATAAATTCAATATTTGCTTGTATGAAAAATTTCTCAGTCTCTTTACTATGAAGAAATTTCACAGTTTCCAGTTTGTGATGAAAATCAGTTTTCTCTCTACTGGAAGCGCAATTAAAATTTCTCAGTCATTTAACATGCTTGTTAGTTGTTAGCTTTACTGGTACGTTAAATGCACTTGTGTATGTCAAGTTCAACTCAATATTTCTTGAAAAAACTGTTGATTCAAGTTGAGATCCAATTAAGGTAAAGTATGTTAATGTTCTTTTGGATCAAAACAATGATTAGGTGTTGCTTATATCTAATCTGAACCGTTTAATTTTGATCTGGTGGCCCATGTGCAAATTATGGCATTTCAATATCCTGGTTTCTATGGTAGTTATTGCAGAATTGAGGCCTAATGATTTAAATAAATATTAATGATTTAAACAAGAGGAAAGAAACACAACTGTAACAGAATTGAGACCTAAATACGGGTCTCTTTTATTTAGGCATATGTTATTCAAAGATTGCTTATCTCAGAGCTTAGGTTCTTTTAGCAATTAGCATCCGTCAAACAGAATATAAATAAGTCAACTAATCTAGGCTGCTTCTGGCGGCATATAACTGTGCTGACCTGGGAGGAAAATGAGTTTTGGTTTGGCAATAATTTTCTCATTCTTTCAAGTTCAATTATCATTTATCAAGGTTTAATTGTTGCACATTTTATTTCTGACTTCATTTGTTGTTGTTGTTGTTGTTTTTTTTATATTTTGTAGGCAATAGGATTTTACTTGGGAGTCCGGAATCTAGATGGATAATTAGGCGTTTATTTAGGAATTCAGGATTTATTGATTTAGGCAGTAATCAGTGTGCTCCAATTGATGATGGTGCCTCAATTGATTTAGACATTAAGCTCTAAAATTGATGTATGGTTTATCATTTTGGTATTGAATATTGAATTATTGATGTATCATGTCTGTCAAGTTGTTAATGCTAGACTCTTAGTTGTGCTGCATGTCATTTTGTTATTGAAATTGATGATGGGGCTCCAATTGAATTAGGCATTAGACTCTAAAATTGATGTAGGGCTTAATTATTTTTGTTTTGGTAATGGTACTGAATATTGAATTATTAATGTATGTCAACTGTCAAGTTAACTGAGATATATTTAAGTGTTACTGTCCAATCCTTCTTGTATGAACTGAGATAATTAAGTGCAAAATCATTATGTTGTATGAACTGAGATAATTAGTTTTATAGCAGAGTTGAATAATGTTGCAGTTATAAAGATGCGCAATGTTCAAAATAATATGAATAGAGAAATTGAGGCACAAACAAGGCACATTTAAAATGTACCGGAGAGCAATAAAAAAAAAATAGAATGGTCAACAATAACGATATTGATATTATAAGAAAACATGATCCAAAAGAAGAATAATTAAAATGTTGCACACTTGTACTTCAATATTTATCCTTGTTAGCTCAATTCTAAGCCGAAATTATTTTATAAAGGAATTCAGATGCAAAAAATTTTAATAGAAAGAATTATTATTATTTTTTTTAATAAGAAGAAAGTTCGAACGCGTTTTATAAAAGCGTACAGTCTCTCTCCTTCGTACGCGTTTATAAAACGCGCTCGAAGGCTTCGAACGCGTTTTATAAACGGGTAAGAGGAGAGAGCTTCAGTTACGCTCAAAAGGCTGGTCAGACCTTCGTACGCGTTTATAAAACGCGTTCGGAGCCTTCGAGCGCGTTTTATAAACGTGTTATTAGTTTTTCATATTTTTCATTCAAACCGCAACATTTAACTTATTAAAAATAATATTTTGCAATAAGGTCCCAGCATGTTTCATATTTACAAAATTCTCAAAATTCTATTTCCAATTAAAGATGTATTAAATAGATATAACAAATATATCACACATATTTTATATGCATTTAATTGCACATATATTTTTTTTTGAACATGTGTATAATATCATTTTGTTTGAATGATTATTCGCCGACGACCCTGTATTTTTACTATTTAATTTTACAAACTTATCTTTTGCATTGTAGTCTCTCCTTTTTTTTTATTTTATGTTAGCCATATATAATCAAATAATATATAATATGGAAATAATTAAAATATAAATTTTTAAAATAATTTTGAGCATTAAAACTTTAAACATGCTTAACTTTTGATAGGAAGGTCCGTTTGGGGTGATCGAGTACAATCCGGAAAGCTGGCGACGAGATCTACACATGTTACTCGGGTGGAACCCCGTAACGACCATTTTCGGAGGCAAAAAACGCTCTCTAGACCTCCAAAATTCACTTTGAAAGTTTGCAAACCTAAAAACCACTCTAAACTACTAAAAAAGTTTTTAAAATCATAAATTAATCATTAAAAAGAGAAATGCAGTAAATTAAGTGACTTTCTTGATAGTTATTCAAACAAAATGATATTAATGTCAAAATTAATATTCTAATGTCATTTTTAAATAAGATTAATATGTTATTAAATGTGATATTTTAAAAATTGTAAATTTAATCTTAATCTTAAAAATAAATTTAACTTAAATTTTCACATTAATTTTTCTATTAATTTTGAAAAAAAATGGTAATAACTCAATTTCGAAAAATTTACGCCTTCCTACCCGTTTATAAAACGCGCTCGAAGGCTCCGAACGCGTTTTATAAACGCGTACGAAAGTCTGACCAGCCTTTTCAGGCGTAACTGAAGCTCTCTCCTCTTACCCGTTTATAAAACGCGTTCGAAGCCTTCGAGCGCGTTTTATAAACGCGTACGAAGGAGAGAGACTGTACGCTTTTATAAAACGCGTTCGAACTTTCTTCTTATTAAAAAAAAATAAATAATTCTTTCTATTAAAATTTTTTGTGTAAAAAATTCTATATAAAATAATTTCGGAATTCTAAGTATATATTGTACTTCAATATTTATCCTTGTTAGCTCAATCTAAGTAAGTATATAATACAGTGACAATTTTAATATCTGTATATAACTACCGTTTTTTCGCTTTTTTATAACCGAAAAAACACTGCACCGTTAAATCAACTCTAGACCGTCATACAGAAAAAAAAATATTTTTTAAAAGCCCCTAATCTATCTACAGTATTAATTAATTCCCCTGAATGTCGTGGACCGCTATTTTTTTCCGTCAGCGACACGGCAATCTGACCGTTCATTTTATCTCCGTAGCTCCATTCTCTCTCATTCTTGCGAATGATCTTCGTAGCCTCCATTCTCTATCATTCGCTGGAACAACCTATCTCCTCCTCCACAAACCGTCCCAGCAAAACACTAACCCTAGCCCTAGACTCATACGAGCCGTCACGCTCTTCCTTTCTCTCACCTTGCTCGCCTCTTCTCTCTCCCTATCTCCATCTCCATCGCCTTCTCCTTCTCCATCGCCTCTTCCCTACCTCCACGGCTCCACCTCATCTCCTCTCGAAGCACCTCCGCCTCCTCTAGAAGCAACCTCGATCAGCACCTCCGATCAGAGATGTCTCTCACAACGAAAAAACCACTGCCTTGGCTCCTCCACGGCCAATCCCCCCCTACCTCATCCGTCGACTTCATCCATCTAACAGAAGCTTCCCGAGTAGAATTGATGAGGTAATTTGTTAAATCTCAAAAGTTTCTGCGATTTTCTTTGTTAATTCTAATTTTATTTTGTCTTTTTAAATTTCTTATAGTTGTTTGGTTTTCAAAGATGGGTTTTTCTCAACTCAGCAGCCTTTTGTGTGACATATTTGGGGGCAATTGAGGTGGTAGTGGTGAGGAGGTAGTTGGGGTGACGATAAAGGCTAGGAGAGTACATGCTCCTTCGATGCTGTTAACAAGCCCTCACTTTTGATCTATCTGGCCTTTTGAGGTAATTAATTTATTTCTTGAACCGAATAATTGAGTTTAAAATTGCAATCTTATCTTAATTTAGTAATAAACAAGTTTAAGCTATATGTTAAAGATGCGCATACTTATTAAGAACTAAGAGTTGTGTACTTTTGATTTCTCCAAACTGACCCAATGAACTGAAATGCTGGCTTCAATACTGGTTGCCGATTGCTGTACCACTTCAATTATTGGATAACCAGGATTTCATGGGATCTCTTCTTTAGTAACCTTAGTAATGATGCTCAGCGTTTCATTTATTCTAGCTACTCCATCAAATGACGAGTTGAGGCTATCAAAATGAGCTGCCAAGGCCTTCTACTTGCTCTCCATGTCACAAGCGGGGCTGTGGCTGGGCTAAAGAACCCAAATGATTGGAGAGACGCTATGATGGCAATAAACACAAGTCTATCAGAAATTGGAGGTGTTGAGGATCTTTTAGCTGATGAAGTATAGCTACGATAAGCTCGATGCAACAACCAAAAAATATTTTCTGTACTGTACTTTGTTCCCTAAACATAGTTCACTCAAGAAAAGTAATTTCATTGAAGGTCTCATACCACCAAATGAGCCATGGAAAGGTAATTTCACTGTCATAAAAAAAGCTGAAATCAGCATGCTTGCTCCAAGAAACAAATTCCGGGCTAAAGTTAAGGTTACATATTGTAATCCGTCAATTTGGATAATGGCTAGCAAATCAGGAGACCAATTTTCTCATACAATCTGGTAAGAACCTGGAGAGTGCTCCTGAAATCGAGCAATGGGATGGGCTTCAGAGGATATCACTCATGTCTAATGACTTTATAGACCTTTCTTTTTCACCCAAGTGTACGAACCTTGAGACCTTCAGCATTTAAAGGAAAAAAAACATTAGCAAATAGACATCCTACAATTTTATCCTATTATGCTACTGATCAAATGTTTTACTTTCTTATTTTGGGTTAATATATTAGTTCTGAGTTCTGATATAAAAATAATAGCACATTAAGTTATCATCTTTGTAGCCAATTAATTGCAAAAGATTGTTGAAATTTTAACTGTAATTACAGCATGAAATTTTCAGAAGCCCATGGTCATGCTGGCATCAACTTGAATATGAACCAGTAAGCTATAGATAGCAAAGACCTGATTCAAATAAAAGATTGTCGATATTTGTAGGTTGTTAAATTTAGCATCAGTTTTACGTGTGCTAGATGATCTAACATACCCTTATATTGTAGCTTTGCAAACTAATTATTAGCTATGTGTGCTTGCATATTCTACAGGAGGATCACATTGGGAGACAAAGGGTTGAGGAAGATGCACATAGCTTTTCTCACAAGTCTTATTAATGAAATGTTCAAAAGAAATTGTAAGCGATTCAAGTGGGCACATCCAAGCTGGTATGGTTTTATAAAATATGATCTTAATAGATGGGATGTGTATAAATTGAAGTTATGAGCATATGTATGTCCACATTTTTCTTACTGTTTTATTGTACAGTCATTGGTATTAAAGTTTATCATGTCCTATTTTATAAAAAAATAAACATGAGAAAGAGTACTTTGAAATGTCGCTATATTGCTGTTAAATTCTCATAAAAATAACTAATTTTATTTTTACCCAGGTGCTTCTATTCTAATCAATTTAGCTTGAACTCTTCTTAACAACAAGCTTATAATATGTGATACTTTAGTAATTGTAAAATCATATATTTAATGTTATTTACGAAATTACTGGGCAGCAAAGAACTTTATATTTTATTGGCAATACGTACTTACAAAGTAATCTTTTGTACAGTTTAAAACTCGAACACTAAAAGAAGGCATTGACTTACTTGGGAGCTCGACAAGGATACATGAAAGTCATCAGTCCTTTTTGACAAATTCCATTGTCATTGAGGTATTAATCTGTATCTTTTTGGCAATTTTAAAAAACTTTGGAGAAGACCTTTTCCAATTAATATAAACTATGGCTTTTTTGTCTGGCATTCCATTTTATTTACATTTAAGTTTCAATCTATAATTTTACAATAGAAAGAATATTTATCTTTTTTAATGCCAAATCACAATTAGTGTTTTTGGCTAGCAGTCAAAGTGTTTTTTGTTAATTGGGGCAAATTTTGTGAATTAAGACGCCAAAATCTACAATGAGGGTGAAAGAAAATTGAAGATGGTTTGAATTTTTCTCATATATAAATACATAGGAATTAAGAAAATAATTATGTGATAATTTATATTTGATACTCTCTTTTCAAAACAAGGTTTGGAAGTCATTCAAGTTATGTAGGGTGTGTTTGGAAGTGGGGTGAATAAGAATGAATAAGGAAATTTATGAATAAGAATCTTGAATTAGAATTAGGAGAATTGTCTATTTATGAATAAGGAGATGTTGTTTGGATGGTGTGTTGCAAATAAGAATAAGGAAATAAAAGAATATAATAATGATTTGATTTTGTTTTGAACAATTTGTCATTCTAGAATGGATGAAAATAATATAATAATAATTTATATTCATAATAATAATAATAATATAAAATATTAGTTAAAAAATCATTAAAGTAATAATTAAGATAATATTAATAAATACAATAATTATTATATTTATTATTTTAAAATGAATAAATAAATTTATTTAAATAATTATCATAATAATAATAGATTAAAAAAATGAGTAAAATTATACTAATAATATTAAATTATTAATGATAACACTAATGATAATACTAATTAACCGTATAATATAATAAAAACTATTAATACAGTAATTATTGTAATTATAATTATTATTACTATTATCATTATATAATAATAATAATAATAATAATAATAATAATAATAATAATAATAATAATAATAATCATGATCATAATAATAATAAACCGTAAGATATAATGAAGTATATAATAATATACTACTAATAATAATTAATGTTATAAAAATAATAGTAATTACCAAAACAAAATGATTATTATTAATAATTAGTATAATATACTAATAATAATAATAATTAACTGTAATATAAAATGAAATTACATAATATATTAGTAATAAGTAAAATAATATACTAATAATAATAATTAATATAATAAAATTAATTATAGAAAGTAATTATATTAATTATTATAATTATAATAGTTATTATGTTTACTATTAAATAATATTTATTGTTACTAATAACATTACGGCAAATGCTTTGTCACGAGGGATGAATTGGTACTCATATGAGAGGAAGTCAGTCTACTGCAAGTGAAGAAGACAGGTGATACGACGAGGGATGAATCGGTACTCTTATAAAGATAGTGAAGATGGAGCAGTAAGGGTAAAAATGGTCAAATAAAAAAAAAATGCCATGAGACTACTAATAGGAGATATGAGTCAACTTCAAAAGAAAAATACAGATAAAAATAGTTCTCCGGCTTTGCAGCCCATGAATTTGACATACCCATGCACATCAAGGGTTGGTGGCTGGGTTAAACATGAAGTGACCTCAAAACAGTAAATAAAGAGATTAAACAACCTTTATTGATAGAGTAGAAGGTGATTACAAGTTGATTCTTCCTCACTTTTCCCTACGTCTTCTCTTGGGACCAATTTCAATTATATATGTACCTGCCAGCATTGGTTATTTGAAACATGAAATGCAAGAACGAATCCGTAGCACGAAGGCCATCCGTACTATGTATTGCATTTTAGCAATCTTCTATATATATATATATATATAGAGTTTAGCTACAGTGAGTCGCGACTCACGGACCCTCCGGTGAGTCGCGACCAAAACTCCTAGATCTAGATCAAAATGACCGATCCAAACCGTCCAATATGATCTCCCTATTGAAATCTCCGTGCAAACCAAATTTTTTATTTTTTCGAAATTTTTAAGTATTTTTTTCGGATTTTTAAAAATTGATGTTTTTGAATGTTTCAGAACCAATTAGATTACCGATTTTCTAAAATTTTAAAAAAATACTTAAAAATTTTGAAAAAATAAAAAATTCGGTCTATATGGAGATTTCAATAGGGAGATCATATTGGACGGTTTGGATCGGTCATTTTGATCTAGATCTAGGAGTTTTGGTCGCGACTCACCGGAGGGTCGGTGAGTCGCGACTCACAGTAGCTAAACTCTATAGATATATATATATATAGAGAGAGAGAGAGAGAGAGAGAGAGAGAGAGAGAGAGAGAGAGATAATGGATTCAATCAAAGCGCTTTGACCGGAGTCTCAGTTAAACCTCGTCGGTTCTCAATTTTGAAAGTTCAAACGACCGATCCGAACCGTCAATATGATCTCCATATTGAAATCTCCTTGCCGACCAAAATTTTCATTTTTTGAATTTTTTAAGTATTTTTTTCGGATTTTCAAAAACAGCAATTTTTGTAGGGTTCAGAACAAATTAGATTAACGATTTTTGAAAATCCGAAAAAAATGCTTAAAAAATTCAAAAAAATAAAAATTTTGGTCGGCAAGGAGATTTCAATATGGAGATCATATTTGACGATTCGGATCGGTCGTTTGGACTTTCAAAATTGAGATCTGACGGAGTTTAACTGAGACTCCGGTCAAAGCGCTTTGATTGAAGGCTTTCTCTCTCTCTCTCTATATATATATATATTGCAACAAATACAAATCAAAGAAAGAAATTAGTTAAAATATATGAAAAAAGAAAAATGAAAAAAAAAAGAATAGCAATCGTTAGACTTTTAAAATAGAGATAGCATAGTCTTTATTGCCACTTCTTTCTTGAAAGGAAGTGATTGATAAAGGTAATCCGCGCATGAGCACTGATTTGCTCGTCACAATTGATCCATTTTTTTTTTTATGTAAATAATAGAATAACATATTAAAGTAACTGAGCAAATCATAGAACTATCATCATGAATGAAAATTTATAGTATTGTTGATAATTTTACATTAGCTAGTTTCGCTAAAGATAATACCTTCTCCCGAAAGGTTGGATGGAAAACTGAGCGACGTCTGGCTAAATAATAGGCAACTTCTGAAAACAAGCTACAAGGATAATATGGACACGGTTTGGATGGCGGGCATATGGAACATCTGGAAGATGAGATGCTCCGTAATCTTCGAAGGAGTTCAGCCGAACGCAGACGAAGCAATCAGGCAGACAATTAAAGACTGTAAAGCATGGATCTCTTACTGTTGATATTAATTTCTAGTTACAAGACGTATAGGATTGTACTTTGTGCCGTCTGAGGGAGTTCCTTCCTGTAGTACTTGTATTTTTTTTCTTTTTTCCTTTTCTTTTTTTCTTTATAAACTTGTACCGAAAATTTTTGGTTTAATGAAATTTGTAGGAAGACTATCGTCTACCTACCTTCAAAAAAAAAATACCTTCTCCCGAAGATAATGATGAATAAAAAGAGCTAGTTTCGCTAAAGGACATAATGTGCACCTGTAACAACTAAAAACTAAATTGAACCTTTGATCTTAAAGATTTTACAATCTTTATATAAGAAAGAATAAGAAATACAAGACATTTTAATTAATTAACTCAGGTATAGACAACATCAGAATAAAATCCAATGGTTCTTCTCTGGCAGTCTTGGACATGCACTAGTTCTACATCAAAAACGTCATATTGCTTTGCACTAAAATGTGGACAGTCACGGCCCCACCTGCAGCAACTAGTTCATTTGTTTTCCTCAATACCATAGCATGGAAGGTTTATTGGGTACTGTAAGGAGTATACTAGTTCAGTATTGTAGATACTACCAATTTGTTTAGACTAATGATAGCATGAAGCATTATTGAAAGGGAAAACAAAAATAATTATCAAAATGGAGAGAAATATACTAAAGATACTTATAAGAGGCTCAAGTTCAGGTGGAAACAATGATTCTACTCTTGCCACCTGGTTTCATAATCTCTTATTCCTTCTTCAAATCCTAAATTAATGTGCATACCTAACTCAGCACGGATCTAGTTTCGAACTCTCCTTGGTCTGACAGCGAGCTGGTATGTACCAGTAAGCAACCAAAAAGTTAAAACTGGATCCTTGGCTTGATTTGATGGGGTAAACCTAGAAAAAACACCTTTCTGCAGGTACTGGCACATCCTGGGTTTATGATATAACAGGGTTAGAGCCACTTGCTATAGTTTGATTCAGGCATGAACATCAGCCCAGCCTCCACGGTACAATGCCTTTTATTAGTTACTGAATGAACTGATACAGGGGAACTAAATTTGTCTTATAATTTAATGATGTAAAATATTAGATTAATGTTGTAAGTGATTATATGTCGGCATTGATTCTAATGTCTAAAAGTACTTTTAATAACTATTGTGAAATTTAATACATCCAGAAAGAATGATGTTTTCAAGACCACCTGTATAATTTAATTACCTAAACATGCATTTTTAGTGCCTAATCAATTATCAATCAGCATATAAGAAAATAAAAGAGTCCAAGGATGAAGGAAATACCAGGGATCAGAAGTAGTTGAGGGAAGGTGAGAGTAAAATGTGGACTTTATTCACCTCATCATCGTCGCTTATAAGTTATAAGCTTATTCATGTCCTGCCAGTTGCCACGTCTATAAATCCACCTCTGATCAAACTCACACGCAATAGCACCGTTTGTTTCTCTGCAACTTGTTTTGGGACCAATTTTAATTATGTATCTGCCAGCGAAGTACCTATATCTACCCTGCAGCTGATGACAAATTCCTTTCTAATAGTAATCAAGCATCAGTCATCTTTTCTCATTGCTTTTTCATCTCGACTTTTCTTTCTTAAGGATCAATTTAATTTAACGTAGACAGCCAGTCCTAAGAATCCTCTTCATTCACTTAATATGGAGGATAAGATATTGGAGATCAAGTATACTATTCTTGTCAGATTTTGCATAATAACTGGGAACTAAATAAATACACACACACACCCTATACATTAATCAGTAATCACCCATCACCTAATGACATAAGCTACTGATAAATGGGATTTTGGAACAAATTACTAAAATATATTTGATAAATATAAAAACAAGTACAATAAAAAAACAATCAGTAGCAGCCAGTAATAAGAAAAAGAGTAGCAGAATGTAAAAATAAAAATACAGAAGAACAACAACATCCAGAATTCCAGACAGAAATACAAATGGCAAATCAACATGAGTTCTAGAAGTAATCTTCGTAATCCATGAACGGCAATGGTTGGTGATAAAAAAACTTGACCTTTACTTCAACAGAACAACCATTTGCTGCCAAAATCTGTTTTGACTTTCCCACTTCAACTGGACATTTAAATGTTTGGCACTTGATTGTTTCTTCTCCCGAATCAATATTAAAAACAAGCGTGAGAGTTGAACCAAATGGAACTGCAATTATAGGCCTAGATAGAGGCAGAGCTACCTCTTTGATAGGCCTCACATCAACATCCTTAAGCTCCTTTTCAAATGCAATACTCGAAGCTCCACCGTCTTCAAGCATTGAATTTGTTGCCGTTATGGTCCCATGCACTTGAGATGAGGAGAATGTGCAATCCAGTAGCTTAATCTCTAAATGAGCCTCTAAACCATCCTTGTAGACAGCAAAATTTACTTCAATGTGACCTACTTCAAGATTAAATTTTTTTTGCAAGACTCTATCAAACTCAAACTCGTGCCAAAGATGATAAGCATCAAACTCGTGCCAAAGATGATAAGCATAAGGTTTCTCATCTACGAAATTAAAATCTTGATACTTGAAGAGGAACGGAATAATGAGAACTTCATGCCCTACAAACCATGCGAGCCTTCTTGGGCCTTCGAGAAGGGCAAGCCCCTATACATAAATGGCACAAAGTTATGGAAAGTGGAAAATGAAGAAAAATACGTGCATTATTTTCGTACTTCCCTTAGTTTTGTTACCTGAGAATCTATTTTGGAGGGATCTCCATGCAAACGCCTAAAGAGAAGGTGGTCATGTATAGCAGCATCAATCATTATAAAACCGTATATTTCCTCCAAATTAACATTTCCAGAACCAACAATTTTTATAGAGAAAATCTCTAGAAACCGTTTGCGCCTCTGGAATGGCTTACTGACCAAACTTATCTTTTGTTTCTCAACTTTGTCATCAGTCATAATATTATCAGAAGATCTGCACAACAAATAAAAACATAAGTTCGTCTTTCTTTCATCTTAATGCCCTTACAAAGGTGGAAAGGGCTCAATTGCTCAATATTTACTACTATCTTTGCAATCTGTATCAGCAAGTAAAAGCCTACAAGTTCTTACTGAATTTGGAAATAAATTGTTTTTACATTTTTTTTTAAAACTTTTGATAACATACTTGTGAAATCATGAAAGGTTAAATGTAGTGTGAATTGAGTAACATTCTAGTATTTATTTGCCAACTTAGGCATGCACTACAACAACAGCAGGTCTGATCAAAGATCTGAAAAATGATAAACAGATTACTTGCACTCATCCATTGCTCAACTTAGGCCAAGTTCCTATGCACTACAGTACCAGCAGGCCTGATCAAAGATCTGAAACATTTTCTAATCGTTTTTTTTTTTTTTAATGATTTCAATACACATAATTGCTTAGTGGAGGGTGAACTAAGGTTTTAACAAATGCACGAACTTGTAAATTAGATTTTACTATAACACAGTAGCACATTTGCAAACACAATTTGGGGATAACTCAAATTCAGCGGAGGCATATGGATTATGAAAGATAAATTACAGGAAACTTAGTACATGATAACATGTAAGTAAACCTGTGGGACAAGTCTTCTTGAGTATCGAGGCGTTGCATCTTGTTAGACCTGTTGGAGTAGACATCATCAGAGTCTGACTCTGATTCCGATTCCGATTCCGCATCTTCATCATTTTCTGCGTAATAATCGTCTTCAACCCAACCCACAGCCATATCTTCCTCTTCTTTGGCAGACCCACCATCACCCACAGCCTCCATCCAAGTTACCTTGACTTTCACTTTGCCATGGTTACAAAATATAATATGCTCTTCAGCAGTGGAATTGGACCTTGTCTTGGCATGAAATATGGTAGAACTGTTGACAATTTCTTTGTCTCGGACAAAGAGATTGACATCAACAGTCAAGTTTGACTGCCGAGGAATAGCTGTCACCGTTCGTGATAATGGGAGAGATATCTCAGCCTCATCAGCCGAAGGACATGCAAGATCGACCCCACCTGTGCATGTTCTCTGATCAAACAGTATAGTTTTAGCTTGAGAGTGGGTGATAGCACTGTTTGAGGTTGTCACTATCCCATAAACCTTGAATGGCATGCCTTCTGTGCTTGGTAATTCCAAATTAGAAAGAGTGACATCAATATTAGCCTCTAAACCATCAGTGTATACAGCATAATTCACTAACAGGAAGCCCCTTCTGGTATCCAGCACATTAGATGTGAAGTAAAGGTCAGAACTGTCAGGCATGTCATTCCTCCTCCACAGTGCTCGTGATTCTTTTATGCCGAAGTTGGGAGTATAACAAGGGTATACACTGACCAAATCCTTGACTTCTATTGCACGTTCAGGCCACTGGAGCATTAAATGGCCCTCGGAATTGATTTGTATGTTTTTGTTACATGAGGAATCATAGAGGATGTACTTGGATTGGTCATGACGAGTGGTCAAGGTTATATTTTCATCGAGAATTTGGTTGATATCAACTAAATTCTCTCTTTCAAAAATTTCTACTGAGAAGATCTCCATTAACATACGCTTTCGACCTATGGCACATCTGCAAAAGAACAAATTACATGTATTGTCCTGAATTAGTTCCACAATAGTCGAGATTTCATTGGGAGAAATTCCCAGAGAAAACTATTTGGATGATGGACGGGACAGAGCGGAGGTTACAGGTAGAGGGAGAGGTAGAGGGGGCTGATACCTGGCAGAAATATTCTCTTGAAACTGAAACATAAGGAATCCGAAATTGAGAGGCGTTTGAGAAGAATTCTCTTGTAAATGATGCTTCGATGCAGAAGTGTCAAACCCTGCTTCATCTCCTTGATTCGTGTCCATGGGGTCGGATTTGTCTTCTGAGGTCCGAATCAATTTTATTTTTTTTTAATCAATTTTAACACAAGTTTAGAGAAGTGGAGTTGGTCTTTGGCCTTGAATTCATTGAGAAAGATTCGAGTTTAATTCCCAGAGCATGCAAATCAGTTTTTGTGGCTTCTTTTTCTTAACTCGATGCAATTTTTACATTAAATTTGTATGATTTTTTTTTTTTGGAAAATGCTGACAGAAGCTGTCAAAAATTTGTATGAAAATAGTTAATTTTTTTTAAATAATCCCGTAGGTAAAATAAAATAATAATAATAATAATAATTGATCGGATCTTATCTGCACTCAATCCCATTTGATATGGACAAAACGTATTCTTGGAAAAAAGCTAATTATACATAAAATATGTCAAAGAAAATTTGATCTATGACATCACGTATCCATGACTAAAATAATTAGACATAGAGTGTAAATAATTAGATAAAGGGTGTAAACACATGTACTCTACTCTATGTATTCTTAACTATTAATTGATCGTTCAAATCTATGGTTGGGTGTTATTGACAGATATAAATTTATTGACTCTTCATTTGAAATAGAAAAAAAAATTATCGTTAGATTAATTATACAGTGATCTAAATAGAAATAAATTCTTCACTGAATTTTAACAATTTATATGAAGATGTAAAATCTTTTAGATTAAACTTTTGTCAGATTTTTAACAATTGTACAAAAATTCGATTGTTGATTAAGAATCTAGAATTTAATAATTCGATAAATGTTTGTTTAATTTTTATTATGTTAAACTTTCAGAATTATTCAAGACCATCTCCTCTTTAGCGTCATCCTATCATCACGCGTTTTATACTCATCCAACGTATACCTTCACCCAGTGGCGGAACGGAACGGAAACGGAAGGAAAATTGGTTACGTTGCAGAAAGCGGAACGAAAACGGAACAGGCAGTACTGCACGTTAATGTTCCGTTTTACCGAAAAATGACTGAAATCAATGAAAAATAGACTGAAATCAGTGGAAAATGAGAAATGGAACGGCTAACGAAACAGTTTTCTGTTCCGTTTTACGAAACGGAACGGAAACGGAATAGATTTCATTTTCGTGTGCTGGAACGGAACGGAAAACGGAACACCATGTTCCGCTTCCGTTGTTAACGTTTGACAGCTATACCTGACGATGGCCTCCTACTTCACGCAATGTCCTATAAAACAATACTAGCTAATTGTCATAGATTATGATGCTGACTGTGCTCATACATATGAGGATACTAATTTTTCTATAAAATAATATTAATTGTCCTAAATTATGATACTAATTTTTCCAACAAATAACATTCATTATCCTAAATTTTGATACTAACTATCCTAAAATATAAATGTAATTGTTCTAAAAAAAATACCAATTATCCTCATATATTCTTAACATAAGGTAGGAGGAGAAAGGGAAGCAAGGGCGGAGCTAAGACTTAATTTGCAGAAATTTAAAATTAAGTGTTCTTTCATAAGGTTTTCAAAAAAAAAAAAAAAAAAAAAAAACTCAATAGTCCCCTGGCTTCAATTTTGGTCGTGACCATGCTTGAACCTTAAAATTTACTTATGACGCATCATGCATGAGCATTCTCTCTCCTAAGGCTGCTCTGCTCCAGAAAGGGGTAGCGGAGAAAAATGGAAAGAGGGTAAACTGACAAGTCCCTGTCTAGCGTTAATCTGCTCCAAAGCAATAAATTTTCAAGAAAAATCAAGGTGAACTGGAGAGAATTTCGAGAAACTCTATAGAAAAGAATGAAGAAAATGAAAAAGTCCGTTCATTCCCAAATTTAAAGTTTACTGTTACTTTCCTTCATTTCTGTCCCATCCTTTTCCTTTTCCTTTCTCACCGAATTCTGGAGCTTAGCCATTACAAACAATATTAATAAACCAATAAAAAAAATGCGTTTCTTATCATGTATTTACATATAATGGGCAAAGTCACTTTTCGTTCTTTTTCTTTTCTTATTTTTCATCCTTTTTCTGTTATATGATTAAACAACAAATTGATAATAATGAATTTGGGCCAGCTTAATAAGAAAATGAATATATGTTATGTTCCTATGAAACATTTATTGTTTGGTATTTTACAAAATTCGTCGAAATTATACAAGCACTTTTTAAAAAAGAAAAAATCAGCCATATACCCCTCTAATCTTCTTCAATCAGTCATATATCCTTCTCTTTTTAAATATTAGCCATATATATAGCTACGGTGAGTCGCGACTCACGGACCCTCCGGTGAGTCGCGACCAATACTCCTAGATCTAGAACAAAATGACCGATCCAAACCGTCCAATATGATCTCCCTATTGAAATCTCCGTGCAAACCAAATTTTTTATTTTTTCAAAATTTTTAAGTATTTTTTTCGGATTTTTAAAAACTGATGTTTTTGAATGGTTCAGAACCAATTAGATTAACGATTTTCTAAAATTTCAAAAAAAATACTTAAAAATTTCGAAAAAATGAAAAATTTGGTCTACATGGAGATTTCAATAGGGAGATCATATTGAACGGTTTGGATCGGTCATTTTGATCTAGATCTAGGAGTATTGGTCGCGACTCACCGGAGGGTCCGTGAGTCGCGACTCACCGTAGCTAAACTCTATATATATATATATATAATCATCCTTATTATTGCTATTTACCCTTTCTAGTAATTTTAATATATTTAATTATATATTAATTCTGAAAATTTAGTTTTTAAAATTTAAGACCATAATATCCTTGACTTTTTTCCTTAAATTCGGTTTGTTTCAGAATCATTAGAAAGATTTGTTTGATCATGAAATAGAAAGAAACAAATTAAAGTGTAATAATGAATATTTCTTAAATGGTCATAGATCCCAATTCTTTGTATACACAAAGATACATTGAATATTTCTAAGATGAATCTGTATTATAGAAAATGGAAGTTATGAAAATTTAAAGCTATACCAGGATTAAACCAACAAAATTACGGAAATTACAGAAGCTTGTGTTCAATATCTTAAAGATGTCCATGGAATTCCATAGTTTTGTTCTACTGATATTATATTCTCTTGTTCTTACCAGCAACGATGCTACAAAGTCTATCTAAAAGCTTAAGTAATTTTCTAAACAAGCAAGCTTATTTTATTTGACATTATGTTGAGAATATGTTATTTCATATGTGTCACAATTGCATCCGATATCCAAAGCCTATTAAAAGCTAATTGATCCAATTTTAGTTGTTGCCTCCAACCCCAAACTAGTCAGTAAAAAAAATCATGAGAAGTTATTTCTCACTAGACAAAATACGCCAGGTAATTCTTTAGCAAAATAATAGTAATAATAATAATAATAACAATAACAATAATAATAATAATAATAATAATAATAATAACAATAAAATATCGTAGTTAATTATTAAAGTTTCTTCATTAGTTAAAATACAAACAAAATTGGTAAAATTGAAAATTAAATTGCTATATTGTTCGAGGCTACAAAATTTAACATGTTAAAGCTTGTTCCTTCATACTGCAACACCAATCGCCATCTATCTAGTTTTCTTCTTGTTGGAGAATTCGAAAAGAAATTGCTCAAGTGTTTCTAACTATTGATTTCTTTCCATATTATATTTGTATCTTTTCATATCAAATAGATTCTAAGTTTAGGCAGAAGATCAAATAGACTGAATTCAGAGGAAAAAAGCCAGGGATGTTATGGTCTTAAATTTTCAAACTGAATTTTCAGAATTAATATATAATTAAAATTACTAGAAAGGGTAAATAGCAACAATAAGAATGATTATGGGATATATGGCTAATATTTAAAAAGAGAAGAATATATGGCTGATTGAAGAAAATTAGAAGGGTATAGGGCTTATTTTTTCTTAAAAAAAATACAAGTTTTCACGCAAGTGAAGGAAATTTTTCAGTAAAATAAGAAATTTTTCCTTAAAAGTGGTGTACAATTTTCCTTCCTGAAAGAAGTACATAAAATCTTAATTAAAATAATTTTTGTTCATCTAATAATGATATCCTATTGATATACTATGTTTAACTCGTTAGGCAAAGTACAATTTATATTACCAATATTATTTATATACGCAACTGTATGTATAATCAGAATTATTTTTTTTTAACATTTCACCAATCAAGTCCTGACAACTATTATGCAGTGATTAAGTTTTTTTTTCTCTTTTGTGTATATTGGCAATATATATAGAAATTAAACAAATTATAAGGTTTCTGAAAGAAATAAGTATTTTGTAGTACAATTCTTTATGTTTTAAAATACAATGTTTTTTTTATATTAATTAAATCGTTAGTTGTTATAATTTTATTTTAATATTAAATTATTTTTTATTATTGTGCCCAGGATTAAAATTAGTCTTGATCTGCCACTGAAGGAACGCATAAGTGCCATGAGGAAAGGAATAGGCTCTGGATGACAGGGATGAGCGACAGAAACGGAAAGGATGAGCGACGCATTGAAAAAAAAGATTTCAAAATAGAAAGATAAAAAGCGCATCATGATGGGATGTAAACCGGGAGGGTCCTTATCATACCCATTAAACCTTTAACCAACAACAAATTTCAAACTCCTATCAATGAATTAAGTTTTTATGTAACCCAAATTATATTGTTGTTATTTGTACATGTTTATGTTGATTGATCAGATGTGTAATTCTTTATCACCAAAATTTATTAACACAATTATGTTTGAATTTTATTTATTGTATTTCTACATATTTTCATTAAAAAATCTTTAGAATTAATTGGAAACTAATTCTATGCTTTAAAATTACTGGGTATCAGATCTATTTTATATAATAATAATTCTATGCCTTAAAAAAAGCGATACTTTTCTTTTTATTATATTAGAATTTAGATATGGTTTAGATATGGCTCTTTTTTAGAAACGCTAGGCAGTAGCTACCTAGGGTTTAGACATGGTTCGTAGCGCTTCTTCAGTATACGGTATAATCGTATAAGCCGAAAGACCGACAGGGAAAATAGAATTCGGATCCGAACTCTGAAGGAGGTAGGATTCGGACTGTTGTAGAATAAATACAGTCGGTCTCGCTCGCCGCACGGACGAGCACGATCGAACCAATAAGGGAAATGCTCAGACACTCTTTGTTTCGCAAAATACACACACACTTACCTTTTTAACGGGAAAAGATCAAAATGCCCTTCATCCAATGGGTTTTGATACTTTGATGCATAATCAATTGAGGGTTATTTAGTCTTTTAACGTCAAAAAAAAAAAAAAGAGGTGCGTTGGAATAAATTCCCGAACGCCTCCCAATCTCCCATGTCTTGAGGTTCAAGAGATTCTCTCTCCCAGGTATCAGCCCCCAGCCCCCTCTGTTGCTCTGTCCCACCCAAATATTTTTCTCTGGTAATTTCTCCAAATGATACCTTAATTTGATTCAGGAGAGTACAATTTTTGTATTGATCAACTGCAAAATCATATATTTGGTTCATTGATCACTGCCTTAGCCCCTATTCTAAAATTGTAATTGGACTTAGGTGCACACAAGTTATCATGATGATCAAAATTAATACTGGTTCATTTAAACTAAGATATTTCATCATTTTCTTTCTAATACCAGCGTTTTGAAATGGAATTGGAAGTAAGTGGTGGGTTGGGGGGAGCGGGGGGTAGAGAGAGAGATCCTAAATTCTTATGAATAGCCTAACTGCATTACGTAATGCAACTTGTTCTTTTGCAGACGTGTGATGGGCCGAAAGCATTTTCTAATGGAGATGTTTGCACTAAATTTTTTTGAAAAAGTGGATCCACTTGGTATGGACCAAATTATCGATGAAAATATAATCCTGACTACTCATCATAATCAATCTGAGTACATCCTCTATGAAGTCTCAGGTGACAAAAGCTTAAAAACCAATTCTGAGGGTCATTTAAACATCCAGTGGCCTCAATGTGGCATAGAAATCAAGGATAGGGTTTCAATAGGCCCTGATCACGATGCCAGAAGCAGTGTAATTATGTCGAAAACACTGTGGAACAGGTCTTTCATGTCCTACTACCATTCTGACTGTTTCACTTCTCAAGATTTTGAAACTAAAACTGGCTTTGTTGAAGTGGATTTTGCTGTGTACTCAGATGGTTTGAAGGCAAAGATTGATGTTGCTCTTTCTGATTTGGAATTACTTGGCATGCCAGTTTGTGGTACAGTGATAACCTCAAACAGTGCTATCACCCACTCGCAAGCTAAAAGTTTACTGTTTGATCAGCCAACATGTACAGGTGACGTCATTCTTGCACACCCTTCAACTGGTGAGGCTGAGTTCTCTCTACCGTTATCACGAAGTGTGACGGCTATTCCTAGGCGGTCAAACTTAATTGTTCATATCGATCTTGCTGTTGGGGACACATCAATTGCTAATGGTTCTGTCATATTTCTTTCCGAGACTAGATCCATCACCATTGCCGAAGAGCAAATTATAGTTGGTAACCATGGCAAAGTCAAAGTGAAGGTGACTTGGGTGGAGGTTGCGGATGATGCCAAAGAAGAGGAAGATGGTGGGTCTGCCAGAGAAGAGGAAGATTGGGCAGTGGAGGAGGATGAAGAAGAGTGGGTTGAAGAGGATAATGATGTAGAAAATGAAGGTGATAAAGAATCAGACTCTGAATTTGTCTCTGATGACTGCTCCTCCGTTAGATCTCTCAAGTGGCGACGCCTTAACACTGTAGAAGATATTTCCACCAGGTATTCCAAGTTACAAGTTGGTGTCTTGGTTAAATGTCAGTTCACCTACATCATGCAAATGTGCTACTGGTACTCTTTGATTGATGCATAGGAACTTGACCTAAGTTGAGCAATGAACAAACTCAAATAAACTGCGCTATGTTTTTTTCTATAAATTATTGGCAAAATAAATATTACATTGTTACTCAATTCATAATTTCAACTATATTAAACTTTTTATAAATAGTACAGAAGAATACCTGCTACAAAGAGTAAAAATTATTTTAAAAGACTTTATCCCAAATTCGTAAGAACTTGTGGGCTTTTGCTTGCTGATACTAATCACATATGAAACACATGGAAAATGCTAAAAGAAATTGTAATAATAGATTCAGATCTGCATTTCTTAATCATTCAAAATTTTTCTTTCCTTTCATCTACTTGTTTGTTCTTTTTAACTTCCTTATTCCTTCTGTTTTAAGTTCCTTTTGTTTTAATATAGTAGTTAAAATAGAGCAGTCAAGCCCTTTGCACCAGCATTAAATAGATAAAATGAAATAAGAGAAATAGATTAATTTACTTTTGTTTTTATTGTTAACAATAAATTTCATGTATTTATTTCTTTAATTATGATTGTTGTTATTTATATGTATATGTTATTATTTGTTGTGCAGATCCTCTGGTTGTGGTATGAAAGAGGATGTGATGATGAAGGAGAACATTGATGGGGACCAAGAGGCAAGTTTGGGCAGGAAGCCACACCGGAAGTTCAAACGGCCATTTATGGAGGTTTTCTCCGTACAATTTTTCGGTTCAGAAAATGTTAGGTTAGATGAGATATATGGTTTTATATTGATCGGGGCTGCTAGTTCCCCTCGCCTTCTATTTAGACGTGTGCGTGGAGATCCATCCAAAATAAATTCTCAGGTAACTAAGGAAAGTAATCAAATAATGTGTGTGTTCTTCTTCTTTCACTTCCTGATGTGGTTTGTGCCTTTATGTATAGGGGATTGCGCTTCTGGAAGGCCCAAGAAGATTTGGCTGGTCTGTTTATGATGAAGTTCTCATCATTCCTTTCCTCTTTAAGTATCAGGGTTTCATCTTTGAAAACGAGAACATTGGTGCTCAATACCTCTGGCACAATGATGAATATGACAAGGTGTTGTGCAAGATGCTGGATAATGAAGTGGGTCAAATTGAAGTGAAATTTGCAGTCTACAAAGATGGTGTTCAGGCTCGTTTATTTATTATGCTAATGGACAGCTTGTTTTCCCCATCTGAAGTGTATGGGACCATAACTGCAGCAAATTTGAAGCTTGACCCTACAGTTTCTAGTATTGTATTCAAAAAAGAGAAACCTAAAGATGTTGATGCATGTATCGGGCCTCGTAAAGATATAACTCTACCTCTATCCAGGCCTATCATTGCACTTCCACATGGCTCCATTCTTGAGCTTGATTTCAAAATTAGTGCTCGCGGAGAATCAATCAACTGCCCACAATTTGTATGTCCAGTTCAACCAGGCCCATCAGAAAATACATTGTCAGCAAAAGGCTGTAGTGTTAAAATAAGCGTGGATTTTGTTTATCAGGGGCCAAGGGAGTTTGGGGATTATGATGAAGGTTTCTTCTAGAGGTCTACTTGTGTAGTTGTGTTGTTGAATTGGTAGTTCTTGTATTTCTCTTTGGGTTCTATTTTTCTGTATTTTTATTTTGTCCTCCTGATTATGCTGTTTTATAACTGGCCGCTACTGTAATTATTTATTTATTTTTACTTTTATCCAACCATTACAGATATGTAATTTGTTCTAAAACCTCTTTTCAGTTCCTCTAGTTGTTTTCCCGGACCAAAATGTATGTTAAGATGTACAGAAACAAGAAATTATGCGGTGAAAGCTTAACGTACATGATGTGTATTTAATTTTTCGCTGCTTGTTAAGCAAATTCCGGCAGGAATGTGATTTCATGGTGCTTTAGTTATAGGAGTAGTATACTTAAGTCGTTGTGCGGTAATTTCAATTCAATTGCAAGGACTGTATCGCTCTCCGCGTGATTAGATATTATTTTTGTCAATTATATGTTTATTTTCAGCCATGACTTAATACGCGGTGTTTAATTTGATGTAGTTATATCATACGCAGATGAATGCGATTTAGTTTTATTTTTTACATGATCATACGGGTAACATAATTTTTATCGGAATTTTTGCTTAAGAAATCCAAAAATAGTTCGAATTTTAGCGTCTGGACTGTTTCATAAGCAAGAAATTAACTTTTGTCTAAGTGTACCGTATATAATTTTTAAGCACACGTGATCAAGTTAAGAAAAATAGTTGTAGCATTCTAAGTGGTATGTTGAACAATCGTGAAATCTATTTGGGGCCGTTTGGATTGCTTAGGAATAAGATAAATAGTCTATTTCTAGGCGGAAAATATTGGAAAGTGTGTAACTTTATAAAGAGTTTGGATTGTTTATAATAAATTTACGCCTAAGAAAAAATTATTCCTCCTATTCCCATACGATCCAAACAGAACCTTTGAGAACAACATAACTGTTGCGATTTCCTGAAACTATAAAATAATAAGCGTTAACAAAACTTATTCGTGACCAATTATAAATGGATCTATGCACAATTTTAAAAGACGGAATCCTCTATCTAAAATAGCCAAAATAATAATAATAATAATTAATTATGTAAGTTCCAATTGGTATCCTTGCCATCGCTAAATAGAAAGTAAATACTTAAAATAGACAAGGTGAACATATATAATGATCAAAGTGAACACATACAAACATATAAGTTTAATAAAAATAAGTTGAACGTGCATATAAAATTCTGAACAAGAGATAACAGCAATTATTTATTTGTAAGTGTTTACTTTGATAATATATATGTTTATGTTGTCTGTTTTATGTGTTCACTTTGTACTTAGCGATGGTAAGGATGGCAAAATTAGAGATGACACTTATAATTTCTGATTTGAAAATGTAGTCTTTTGTATAGGGCTGAAAACGGAAGCCGTTTTAATCATTTTTCGTTTCGTTTCGTCCAGACGAAACAACAAAACGATTTCGTTTGGTTGGACGAAATGGTTAACGAAACAATGAGACGGTTTCGTCCATGTGTAAATCACGAACATTTTATCAATTTCAATCATTTCGTCTAGACGTCAACGATCAACGAAATAAAAAATCTGTTTCGTCAAACGAAATGAAACGGCTGACAAAACACTCTAGTTTCGTCACCGTTTTGACCGTTTTGTAGCCCTACTTATGTAAACGTTAGAATATCTATGCCCAATTTCTTTGTTATGTTCGAAGGCCCAAAAAAAGGTGTTTTGGGTCTAAGCAGTCAGATCCCCGTTCACCTGACAGACCTAATTTTCTCTCTTTCAATTTACGAAACTATTCTCTTACCCCCATTTTCTTTTCCGATCCCCGTTCACATCAGCTTCGAGGAATCGCGAAAAACAAGTTTGGAGGAGAATTGGGGTACTGAGACAGGGGAGCGTATCCTCTGGATGGTTGTTATTCAACCATCCAGTGGACGTCTTTCGATACGAGCCGTCTGATTTAATCTAAACGGTTAGATTTTTTCGGGCCTATCAATCTTAGTATCATGCACGGGGCATTTATAGCCATTGAGATTAAATCAGACGGCTGAGATCGAACCATCCACTGGATGGCCATCCAGAGGATGCGAATTCACTGAGACAGACTGTGGTCTGTAAGTGTTTTCAGATTGAAGTTTGATTTCGCCCAAAACGCCACCAGCGGTTTGGAAAATTGTCCAAAACGCTCTTCTTCTTTGGTGATTTTGATATTATTGTTGTTGTTGTTGTTGTAGTATATGATAGAGAGCGTCTTTGTTTTTGTAAAAAATCAGGATCCTTTTTTTTTTTGGTTTCTTTGGCTAAATTGAATTTCGTTTTTAGTAAAAACTTATGAATTGAGGTGCTCTAATTTGGTTTTTTTGATGTAAATTTCAGAATTTGTTGCTTGTGATTGAGATTACAAGATGGAAACCCCAGAAAAACTGTATGGCACACAGGATGATGTGATACACATGTCCCCAGGGTCTGTGCCTCACTTTCTGATCTCCTGAGACTTTATTTATGGTTTGGTAATTGGTGTGTTAATTGGGATTTGGGAGCCCTTTTATAAAGGCTGTGACTGTTCAACCAGAGGAAAACCAGACGTTGACCTCTATCCTAGTTACAACACTTGATAAGCCATTGAGCATCCCCCCCCCCCCCCCCCAAAAAAAAAACAATAATTTAATTCATGTTCTTGATGTTTTGTAGTTATCTGTCCGAAGTTTTTATATTTGGCCCTTCTATGCTTCTAATTTGTGAATTGTGTTAGGTTTATCAACTAAAGCACCCACTATATGCTTGTGTTTTTGCAGACATGAGAGGACTAAGCGTGCTCTTGTGGAAGTATTTTCTGTGCAAATTGGTGAAGAGCGTGTAGATGAACTTGAACACATCGGTGGAATTATCTTGCTTAAGGGCTCTGAGCAAAATTATGTTCTCTATGAGAATCCTTGTGATGAAAGAGGTCCTCAATTCAATTCGGAGGGTTACCTCACTCTTGTTGGTCCAGATTGTGGAGTAGAAGTAAAGGAGGACCTCGTTATGTATCCTTGGTTATTTCATAAGATCAGCGATCTGTGTGACAGGAGCAAAGGAAAAATTCTATGGAAAAGGGATCCTAGCTCGCCAAGAACAAACCAGATCATGAGAAAGGGTTTTAGAAGTAAAGTTGGTATGATGCTAATGAAGGTGGAGTTTGCAGTGTACAGCGACGGTGTGGAGGCTTGTATAGAGATTACCCTTGTAGATTTGGCATTAAAAGAATGGTTGTTACCATCAGAAAAGTCTCTTGAGATTTATGGAATAGTGAAGGCTTCAAACAGTGTTATCAAGTCTAAGGCTAGGAGTATATTGCTTGATAAACACTTCTCTTGGCCACTTGGTGAGGATGAGTTCTCTGTCCCTCTGACAAGAAATGTAACCGTGATTCCTCGTGAATCATCCCTTATGGTTGATGTGGATCTATCTCGTCTCTGCACAAATCAAGGTGAATATGTTGCAGTTGGTTCTGTCGCATTTGATGATAGATCAAGGTCAAGCAACATTGTCGAAGAAAAGATTATCGTTAGCACATGCGCCCATGTCAAAGTTAAAGTTACTTGGTCAACCTAGGATCCTTTGGCAACATCAAAGTTTAGTGGGATACAAGGATTAAAGTTAGTATTTTGGGATTAATGTTTGAGGTTAAAGTTAATAAAAGTTAGTAATTATTATTTGGCATGATAGGTTAAAGTTAGTGATCAAAGTGAATGCATTCAATTATAATATTCATTTTAATCTAGACATTTTAGAATTCGAAAATTTTAAATATTGAATTTTCAAAATTTGAAAATTTAAATTTTAAATTTTAAAATTTGAAACTTTGAAAAATTGAAATTTGAAATTTGAAAATTTGAAAGTTGAAATTTAAATTTTGAAATTTTGAAATTTGAAATTTGAAATTTTAAAATTTCTTCTCAAGGTTTTCTCTTCAGATACGATATAAAATTTTTTTTGTGTTGAGAAAAGTTTAAATATATGGCCAAGTTAGAGAGATAATGCGAATCCCGTTGACCCCAAAGTTGTTTGGCGATGCAAGACATGTAGGTTAGTTCGTTGTCTAAAAATCAAGTTAAATTTGACACTACCAAACGTGCCCCTAAAAAATAGTTCCATTGCATGCTAGTTTTCTTCTAACCTTTCCGTTCTTTTCTCGTCTTCCTTTTTATTATTTTTGGAATTTTGGTGTTAGACTCTTGTTACCAGTCTATGAGACTTATTAAATTCGCAGTCAAGTTTCTTCTCTTTGATTTAGTTCCTTCTTATAAAACCTTTCCGTTCTTTTCTCGTCTTCCTTTTTATTATTTTTGGAATTTTGGTGTTAGACTCTTATTACCAGTCTATGAGACTTATTAAATTCGTAGTCAAGTTGACTACGAATTTGGATGGCTCCGTTTAATAAGGCTCCGTTTGGATGGCTTCTTCCCGGAATAAGGAATAAGGAATAACCACTTTTTACCAATAAATTTATTTATAACCATCCAAACTCTTCACAAAAGTTACACACTTCCCAATAAATTTATCTCTTCCCTTCTTTCTTCTTCCTACCTTATTCTCAACGCATCCAAACGGAGCCTTTGATTTAGTTCCTTCTTATACACGGATACACCATGCGTCCATGCCTACAATATGCAATCATTGCTTTTGTACTTGGTTTGATACTCTCGATGATAATCTTTCTCAGCCTAGAGGGTATTGTGTCTTATCCCAATACCTTAAGGGTGTGTTTGGATGAGCGGGAATAGAGAATAAGAATAACAAATTTCAGTTTGTGTGTTTATTCTTATTCTTGTGCAACTCAAACAACACAAGAATAAGGAATAAGGGCCCTTATTCCTATACTAACAAAACCATGGTATAAGAATAAGGAATAAGAATAAGCACGCAAACCGAATTTCCTTATTCATATTTCCTATTCCCGGCTTATTCCTTTGCATCCAAACACACCTAAAGATTATCGTTGGCGCATGTGCCCATATAATGATAGTACTATTTTTTATTAAATTTAATTATTATTAATAATTTCTAATTAATAATAGTTAATAATAATTATAGCACTAATAGTCACTAATATTAAAGTACTAACCTCAACATACCATACCAAACAATATTTACTAACTTTAGGCTAGCACTAACCCCACCACAATCACTGCCCTCATTATTCTACTTCTCTAATCTTAAAAAATACTAATCTTACTCCACTAACCCTACTAAACGTACATGTTATATCTATTAGAATATTAGATCAATATTAGTAATTGAGAATCTTCACTACCTGAAAATTCATTTTTAGAAATATCTTGGTGATTAATAATGGATGAAAAATTATTTCTCGTTATTGAATCTCCATCATTAATATGGTATATAGAGAGAAAGAACGTAACTTTTAACCTACAGATGATATTTTCTCATCTAAGATATATATTAAAAACCGTGACCGATATTTAAATTTGAAATATCGGTCAAAAATAGAGTTAATTTTTTTATACTGTTATTTATATAAATTAAAAATAGTTTAAAAGTTAAATATATTTGGAAATCTAAGGTAGATATATTTAGAAATCTATAGGAAAAAAAATTATAGGAAAAAAAAATTTATCCCCTCATACGACATGCAATCTGAGTCCTCCAATTTTCGTTGATCGATCAATCTGAATATATTCTAGAAGTTTACCCTTCTTAATTAAAAGCCATGATTCCATTGGCTTTTAATTAAAAATATTTTTTTGATTAAATATATTAAAAATAATTGTACCAATCATCTAAGATAGTTTTTTATATATAAAGTATAAATATAAAATAGATATATTGGAAACATATATTTCTTTATATATTGATAGATTTAACCATCAAAATTTATCAAATGGCGGCGAAGCCGCCTACCCCTCATCTAGTTTTTTAAAATTAGAATGGGGAAAAGGATGTCGGGTGAAGAAGATGATATTCTCTCTTTTTTTTTCCCTTGACTTGTCTCAGTTTTGTCGTAAACATATTTTTTAATCTAAAATATAATATAATCAAAATCAATTAAAAGAGTTTATGTCCAAAAGTAAGAAGATTAGAGCGGGTTATTTCTAATATAATAATTTCAGATATTACAGGGGTTTAAAAGATTGTAGGGGTTATCTAATTTTGCCTTTATTTACGAGATTAATTAAAAAGACCGGATTCTTTGTTGTTATCGCTCGCCACACGACCGAACCCTAGTTTGTGTGAATAGTTGGTGAATCGCAGGATGATCGGAGTAGGAGACGGCGGCGTTGCTCCCGAAGAAAACGATCCGGCGAAAACCCTAGGAGGAGGAGAGGAAATGGATCTCGGGTCTCACGAAACCCAAGGGATAGGATTCGAATCCGATCCCATGGAGACAAGTGAAGGGATCGAAGAAGCAGGAATTGGCAGCTCAGCCTCAGCGTCCAAGGATAATTTACGAGAGGAATCTTCTCCAACGCCTCTCAATAGAGTTTCTCCCAGGTATCAGCCCCCCTCTAGCTTCTGTTTTGTCCCACCCATTTATTATTGTTTTTGCATCCATTAATTGCAAAATTATATCTTGGTTCATTTTATCATATCATATCCTTGCCCCCCTTTTGATTTTGCAATTGGACTTAGGCACACTGACACGCAAGTTTTCATAATATTGATATTACAAAGTTCAATTGACTTTTTGCTGCTTCATTTAAATGTATATTGTAAGATTTAATCAAACTCCATATGGCTTTTTGTGTTTGTGCATTTTCTTTCTAATCTGTCAGACACACCAAATACATCCCTTTTCTTAATAGTTGACCAAGTCAAAGAGATGTCAGTAGTGAATGTGGAAGGAAAAGAGAAAGGGGTAGCTGTTAGTTGGGACGGAAGGGGTCAGTTAAGTATGAGAAGCTGCCAGCAGGGACCCAGTTAATGAGGTAACAGAATCTGTTAGTTACCGTTGAAGAATAAGTTAAAATTAGGAGCTGAGCTGTCCTGTGTGAGGAGGGGACCAGAGAAGAATTACAGAAGGGAGGAGGAGCATCCAACGCTAGTTATTACCACTCTTATCTTTTTACTTTTATCTTTCTGTTGGGTATAAATAGAATCAAGGAGGAGAGTTAGGGTTAGCCGTAATCTGATGTCTTAAACCTTATTCAATTTTTATCCCAATTCCACTGTATTTCCTTTCTCAGTTGTATCTTTCTACTTTGCAAGGCTCAATAGCCGAATATCATGTAATTTCAGTTCTTGGTTGTAAGAGAGACATATATTGCTTCTTAATTAAATCAATTTCTGGTTAATACTTCAATTTTCTCCAAACCCTAGTTATCACTTAGTGACTGAGCTTCTGTAACAGCAATTATTCTGAGAATTGCTGTGACATTGTGGTATCAGAGCACCGGTCAAGGAGGGGACCAGTGCACTAGTGAAGGTGATGACCAAGCCATCAAAGAGTGCGAGCATGGAGGATTTGCGAGCAAAGAACATTCAATTGGAGACTGAGATGAACAAACTAGCCATGGAGGTGCAAGCAATTGGCCAGCGTCAGGAGGATTCCACTTCTCGGCAGGAGGAGGGATTGAGGAGAGTTGAAGAAGGGAACAAACGAATGGAAGAAAGGTTAGCTGCCTTAGTTACAAATCAAGTTAGGAATGCTAATCGCACATTAGAAGATCAAATTGCTGGATTAGCAGTTTTGGTTCAGAAGTCCCTTAAACAAAACCCTGAGAAGGCAATTGTAGAAGGGGCCCAAACCAGTGGGGGCACTGGAGGGTTGTTGGGAGGGGAGAAAACAGCCACCATAGAGAACCACACAAATAACTTCAAGATGAATGAGGAGGAGTATGAATGGGCATGGGAACACAGCAAATCAACTGCTGAGAGAGGAGGAAAGAAGAATGGAAACTTTCAATTACCCAAAATTGATTTTCCACATTTTGATGGGGAAGACCCTATTAATTGGCTGATGGATTGCAATCACTATTTTGAGATGTACCAAGTAGAAGATGAGTACAAAACCAGAATGGCCGTAATACACTTTTCTCCTGACCTCAAAGAATGGTACAAAGGAGTAAACAAAAAAGATTATCCCTTACCTTGGACTGTACTGGTGGAGAAGGTGTTCCTGAGGTTCAAAAGTGGAAGAAGACAACACCCAATTGAGGAGTTTAAAAGATGCCATCAAACAAGCAAGGTGGAGGAATACATTAAGCAATTTGAGAGAATAAAATCAAGAGTATTACAGATGACTGGTGCCTTTTCTGAAGAGGATTTTCTAGTAGGTTTCATTAGTGGCTTGAGGGATGACATAAAAGGGATGATTAAATTATTGAAACCACTGACCTTGACAGATGCATATGAGTACTCTCTTCAGTATGAAGAAACGCAGGACAGCCAGTATAGAAGAGCCAAAATGATGACAAAAAGTACAAATGTGACTAATTATCCTGGAGCTGGGAAGAGGGAAGAATGGAAGAAGGAAGGTAGAAGCAGTTATACCAGCTATAAGGGTAACACTGACAGTCAAAAGAAGATGAGCCTGGAGCAAAAAAGAGCTCTAGGATTGTGTTACAATTGCCATGAAAAGTATTTCCCTGGGCACAAATGTGCAAAAGAGGCCGTGCATTTGATAAGTGAGCAGGAAGTACAAACTGAAGAAGAGGAGGAAAGTGAAGAAGAAAGTAATGATGATGAGAATGATGAAGAGGGAATAGAGCAAGCTATTATCTCAATGCACAATGGCAAAGAAAAGAAGAGGCTTAATTCCATGAAATTCAAAGGACAGATTGGCAATTTTCCAATAATTGCACTGCTTGATAGTGGGAGTACTCACTCTTTTGTTAATCCAGAAATAATTAAAGAGTTACAGTTGCCTATTAAACACACAAATCCAATGATTGTGATGGTTGCAAATGGAGATAAAATGGTGACAGACACAAGATGTGAATCGTTGAATTTCAGTATACAAGGAGAGCCTTTTGAGGAAGACATGAGATTACTAGCAGTGCAGGGGTATGATATGGTCTTGGGATTGGATTGGCTCATGAATATAGGGCCCATGCAAATTGATTGGAGGAAGGGAAAATTATCCTTCAAAAGAGATGGGAAGGAAATCAACTTGCAGGTCAGAACTGAGAAGGCAGAAATTAAACTGTTGACCAGTCAAGTAAACATAGAGAAGGAATTGAAAAAGGGAAGTGATGTTCTGGTTGCTCAATTGTTTAAATTAAGTGAAGCAGAAGTAGAAACAGATAACTGCATCCCTACTGAGTTAAAAGAAGTTGTCAAGGAGTATGGAGAACTGTTTGAGGAACCAAATGGGCTGCCACCCACAAGAAGCATAGATCACCAGATACCCTTGATACCTAATGCACAACCAGTCAACCTCAGACCCTACAGATACTCTTATTTCCAAAAGTTAGAAATAGAGAAGGTGGTAGAAGAATTGTTGAGGAATGGCATCATTCAAGTCTCTACCAGCCCTTATGCCTCACCAGTTTTATTAGTCAAAAAGAAGGATGGAAGTTGGAGAATGTGCATAGACTACAGAAAACTGAATGAGCAGACAGTGAAGGACAAGTTTCCAATACCCATTATTGAGGATCTCTTGGATGAGTTGCATGGATCCAGGTACTTTTCTAAGCTAGACTTAAGAGCTGGATACCACCAAATCCGAATGAAGGAGACTGATGTATACAAAACAGCCTTCAAAACACATGAAGGACATTATGAATTTTTGGTGATGCCATTTGGACTGTCAAATGCTCCAGCCACATTCCAAGCATTAATGAACCAGATTTTCAAGCAATATTTGAGAAAATTCATCTTAGTGTTCTTTGATGATATATTGGTATATAGCAAGAGCTTAGAAGAACACAAGTTGCATTTGCAAACTGCTTTGGAAGTACTGAGGAACAATAAGTTGTATGCCAAACTTAGCAAGTGTGAATTTGGTATGGAAAAGCTAGAGTATTTGGGGCATGTGATATCAGCCAGTGGGGTATCAACAGATCCCAAAAAGATTGAAGCCATGAAGAATTGGCCAACACCAAAGAATGTGAAGGAGTTGAGAAGCTTCCTTGGATTGACAGGATATTACAGGAGGTTTATTAAGGGGTATGGTACAATAGCAAGGCCACTGACTGAACAACTCAAGAAAAATGCATTCAATTGGAATGAAAATGCCACTAGAGCCTTCTTGCAGCTGAAGGAAGCAATGATCAGTGCTCCAGTCTTGGCTATGCCAGACTTCAACCAGCCATTTATATTGGAGACAGATGCATGTGACTCTGGGATTGGAGCTGTGTTGATGCAAAATAGAAAACCAATTGCATATTTCAGCAAGAGTCTAGGAATCAAAAATCAAGGTATGTCAACATATGAAAAAGAATTCCTGGCTTTGCTCACTGCAGTTCAGAAGTGGAGGCATTACCTTTTGGCCAAACCTTTTGTGATTAGAACTGACCAAATAAGCCTCAAATATTTACTGGAGCAAAGGGTGCACCACATGATGCAACATAAAGGCTTGTGCAAGATGTTAGGGCTGGACTACACTATAGAATACAAGAAGGGAAAGGAGAATAAAGTAGCAGATGCACTATCAAGGTTACAAGGGCAAAATGGGAATAAGGAGGTCACCAGAATAGAGATTAAAGCCATCACTGAATTAGTTCCCCTTTGGGTTACTCAACTGAAGGAAAGCTACAACAATGATGAATGGATTAAAGGCCTTATGAGGAAAATCAACAGTCAGGAACAGCCTCCAGCCAAATACTCAACATACCAAGGGTTGCTGAAATACAAAGGAAGAGTCTGTGTAGGACAAAATCAGGGTTGGAGAGAGAAATTGATTGCTGAAGTACATGATGGAAGTATTGGGGGTCATTCTGGCATATTAGGAACTTACAAGAGGCTGAAGGCAATGTTTCATTGGCCACAGATGAAGGATGATGTATACAAGTATGTCAGGACTTGTGACAATTGTCAGATGAACAAGAGTGAGCATGTGAAAACACCTGGCTTGTTGCAGCCATTGCCCATTCCCCAAGAAGCCTGGAATAGTGTCAGCATGGATTTCATAAGTGGCCTGCCAAAATCTGAAAACAAGGAGGTCATATTTGTAGTGGTAGACAGATTGACTAAATTTGCTCACTTTATCCCAATAGCTCATCCTTACACAGCACCTGTAGTGGCACAGGTATTCCTAGAAAATATTTACAAGTTGCATGGGTTGCCAACCACTATTGTTAGTGACAGAGATGCTATTTTTACCAGCCTCTTCTGGAGGGAGTTAATGGGAAAATTAGGCATTAAATTGAGCATGGGCACAGCCTACCACCCTCAAACAGATGGCCAGACAGAAAGAGTAAATCAATGCATTGAACAATACTTAAGAGGGATGGTGTATCAACAACCAAAAAGGTGGGTCAAGTGGCTGTACCTGGCAGAATGGTGGTATAATACCACTTACCATAGTGCCATCAAAACTACACCATTCCAAGCCTTATATGGCTATGCACCACCTCAGATACCCATGGGGGCCCCACCCAAGTGCACTGTGGAAGGAGTAGATAAAGAACTAAAAGAAAGACATCAACTTCTAGGTCACCTGAAAGAGAATTTGAGAAAGGCACAGGAGAGGATGAAAAGGTATGCAGATGAAAAGAGAAGTGAGAGGAAGTTCAGTGTGGGGGATTGGGTCTACTTAAAACTACATGACTACAGGCAAGTAACCATCCAAGGCAGGAGTAATGCAAAGCTAGCTCCTAAGTTCTATGGGCCCTTTGAAATTCTAGAAAAGGTGGGGCCAGTAGCATACAAACTGTTACTGCCTCCAGGTTCACAGGTCCACCCCACTTTCCATGTGTCACAATTAAAGGGAAGGATTGGAAGAGATCAAGCTGTCAGCCCCAAATTACCTGTGCAACAAGCCTTGCCCCATGCAATTGTGCAGCCAGAAGCAATACTGCAAAGGAGACTGGTACAAAGAAGGTACATGCCTGTGCCTCAAATTTTAGTCAAATGGGTGGGCCAAGGTGAAGAGGAGGCAACTTGGGAAGATTATGATGCCATAATGAAATCCTTTCCAGAATGTAACCTTGAGGACAAGGAGAATTCTAAGGGGGAGAGGGTGTCAGACACACCAAATACATCCCTTTTCTTAATAGTTGACCAAGTCAAAGAGATGTCAGTAGTGAGTGTGGAAGGAAAAGAGAAAGGGGTAGCTGTTAGTTGGGACGGAAGGGGTCAGTTAAGTATGAGAAGCTGCCAGCAGGGACCCAGTTAATGAGGTAACAGAATCTGTTAGTTACCGTTGAAGAATAAGTTAAAATTAGGAGCTGAGCTGTCCTGTGTGAGGAGGGGACCAGAGAAGAATTACAGAAGGGAGGAGGAGCATCCAACGCTAGTTATTACCACTCTTATCTTTTTACTTTTATCTTTCTGTTGGGTATAAATAGAATCAAGGAGGAGAGTTAGGGTTAGCCGTAATCTGATGTCTTAAACCTTATTCAATTTTTATCCCAATTCCACTGTATTTCCTTTCTCAGTTGTATCTTTCTACTTTGCAAGGCTCAATAGCCGAATATCATGTAATTTCAGTTCTTGGTTGTAAGAGAGACATATATTGCTTCTTAATTAAATCAATTTCTGGTTAATACTTCAATTTTCTCCAAACCCTAGTTATCACTTAGTGACTGAGCTTCTGTAACAGCAATTATTCTGAGAATTGCTGTGACATAATCTCTAGTCCTAATGTCGTGGAACGATACTCGAAACTGTTCAGGACCCAAAGAGAAACAACTGAAGGCACTGGTATTCCTCATCTACTGGTATCAGTGCCGCAATCCTATGTTTCTTGCTGGCTGTCTGACTATGTATGGAAAATTAACCCCACAAACATGCACCCTGTATTACAATACAAAAATAGCTAACTGATGCATGTCCCCAGGGCCTGTTTAATTATTGTTTGGTGTGTTAAAAGGAGGCACTTTTGTTAACTGGACCTAGACCTCTGTCCTAGATACAACACCAGATAACCATTGATCCACAAAAATATCAATTGATGCTGGCCATCCTTTATTTGTCGTGAAACCCTGGATGAATTAAACTCGTGTTCTTGCTGGTTTGTGGCTTGCATGTGTACAGTTGCTATATTTGGGCCCTTCTATATTTCATTTTCGTGATAGGATTATTTATCAAAGCACTTCAATATTCACCATATGATTGTGTTTCTGCAGACGTGAGAGGACTAAGCGTGTTCTTGTGGAGATATTTTCTGTGCAAATGATTGGAAATCCATGTGAATTTGAATACATCAGTGGGGTTATCTTGCTTAAAGGCTCTGGCAAAAACTATGTTCTTCATGAAAATCCTTGTGACGAAAGAGGTTCTCACTTCATTTCACATAAAGATCCTTGTGGTGGAATAGATTGCTTGACCTTGACCCTTATTGGGCCAGAAAGTGGTGTAGAAGTAGAGGATAAACTTGTTATGTATCCTTGGTTATATCATAAGATGGGTTTGGATTATGACAGGAGCAAAGGTAAAACTCTATGGTTGTGGAATCCTCACTCTCCAAGAACAGACCAAGTCATAAGTAAGGGTTTTAGAAGTAAAGTTGTCATGATGCTAATAAAAGTGGATTTTGCGGTATATAGTGACGGTGTGGAGGTTCGCATAAAGGTTACACTTGTAGGCTTGGGATTAGAAGGGTTGCCACCATCAGATACTTCTCGTGAGATTTCTGGGACAGTGAAGGCTTGGAATAGTGATTTCAAGCAATATAATGCTAGGAGTACCTTGTTCAATAGACCCTTCTCTTGGCCACCTGGTGACACTGAGATCTCTGTCGCTTTGACAAGAAATGTAACCGTGATTCCTCGTGAGTCAGCCCTTATTGTTGATGTGGACCTATCGCTTTGTTGTACACCCCTAGGCGAATCTATTGCAGTTGGTACTGTGATATTTGATGCTAGATCAAGATCAAGCATCGTTGTTCAAGAGAAGACTATAACCGGGGCACGTGCCACTGTCAAAGTTGAAGTTACTTGGTCAACTTAAAAGAAAGAATTTTCCGCTTGCGTCCTTGTATGTTCCTTTTCTTCTCTGCTCGACTAAACCTCAACTTAACCCAGTCATAGTAAAGGAATCACGGTTACATTTCTTGTCAAACGTAAAACAGTAATTAACTAATTTGTTAATTTGTCGACCATTCTAAGATTTGAATTTATTTACTTTTTTTCTTTTTTGATATGTGTGCTCTGTTAAGAGGTTTCTCATCTAGAAATGTATGGAATTAATGTGAGTGCCAATTATATCAATCAAATATAAAATTATTTTAACATAATAATAACACAATTTTACGAATTTATTTAAAGACAATAATAAAGCGATTTTAAGATCAATATGCTTGCGGACCTTCAAATATCTAAGACGTTGGATGGATATATATATATCACAAAAGTGATGCAAGAAAAATTAATTATTTCTAAAATAAGTAGTTATAATAGTGATTTTAAGAAGTAGGTGAACAAACTTGAAAAAAATATATATATTATAAGAAAAATAATATCATGCCTCGGTATTCATAAATATGAATAAACTTGAACTTGAACTGTTCTAGCCTTCTAGGAGGGAGGGAGAAAGTGATATTTAGGTCAATACAAAAATTGAATTGTAAACGTGGTAATTTTCTAATTTAATTGTATTTAGGGTGGTAATTTTTAAATGCTTAATTTTAGACTGGCAAATTTTTAATTTCTCAATTTTTAAATGCTTAATTTTTAATTTTAGGGTGGCACAAATTTAATTTTTCTTTTTTTTAATTAGTTTTTGTTATGAAGTTTAATGAATTTTGTGGATTGTAATCTTGATATTCTTACTGTTCTTTCTTCCACCTTATTTTGCAATATGTTATCAGCACAAATTTGCTCAGGAGTCGCAAAATTGTGTTGCACGAATTGTAAAGAAGAATTTACAATTTTTTTGGGTAAGTAAAAGAATAAATTGCTCAAAGAAATTTTGAGGTAAGTAAAAGATATGATTGATATCATACAGTTTATTATTTTTAATTTCATTTGAATTTTTTTATTGCTATTTTTTTTTTCCAATTTATGAGATTCATTCCTTGAAATGAATGATGATAAAAATAATAATTTGAAGATAATATTGAAACTTAAAAGTTTATCAAGAACCCAAGTTCTTATTTCACGAGACAACTTTCTTTTACTCAATTAAGAGATTTTATGTTTCTGATGCATGATATTTCTAGTCACATGTCTTTAACTTTAGATTCAGATAGAGTTGTGTGGAAGCATTTTAGTACTAGAGAAATGTATCTGTGGGTAGAGGATAGTGGGGTAGCATGTAGCTTTTATGATTATATCTGGAAATTGAAAACTCCTTTGAAAATTCAAATGTTCATGTGGTTGCTATGTAGGAAACAACTTCTTACTAGATCTAAACTTAAATATATTAGTTGGGATGGACCAGTAAATTGTGTCTACTGCCCTAATGAAGAGAAAACTGACCACTTTTTCTTTGCTTGCCCCCATGTTCAGAGAGTATGGGAATTGTTTTCGGCTAAATTTAATATCCATGCTGCTCCTCATTCTCTAGATGAGTTTTTAATTCTAGCCGGTGTGATTCAAGATCAAGAGCAAGCAATTTTTAGATCGGGTAGTGCAGCCATACTTTATACATGTTGGCTTTTAAGGAATGATGTTTGCTTTAATCAAGCCCCTTTCCACAGTTATATTGCTAAAATCAATCACTTGTTACTATACTGGTCAAGTTTATGGACAAGTGATGTTGAGGAACAGCTAGCTGAAGAGAATGATGGCTGAGGATGATCTTGATATGCTGGTGATGAGAGAGCCGGTCTTATATGACATGTGGGCTCATTCTAGAGCAACTGGTGTGTGGACAAACCGTGAGGTGGGGCCAGAAGAAATGGTGATGGACGCTCCTATACTTGAGTGCGATAGCAGCCAAGGAGTGAGTGTCAGGGCTGAAGAATGACCAGAGATGGTTGGGTGTTCAGAGGAGCCGTCAGAAAGGAGTTATGATTGAAAAAACTTAATTACAAGTGTTGGATGTAACAGCTCTTGATTTCTTTAGAGGACCTTTTAATATTTTGGCTTTCTTTGATTCTTTAATAAGTGTTGTGTTTCTTTGGAGTTTCGAGACTCAGTGAGAGCAGAAAATTAAAAGGTTTTTCTAGTGTTAATAGTGTCCAGTAATTTTGAGCTGAAGTTGGAGTTGTTGTATTGACAGGGAGATATGTGCTTATGTTAGTTTTAGGGATCAGGCAATGTGAGTATTTTGTCTGAACAATTGGTTTGTAATTTCTGTTTTTGGTTTACAATTTGGATGCTCTTCCATTGAGGAGTGGTGGGCGCTCAAAAAAAAAAAAAATGATGCTTGTCAGACTGTGGGGTTGGGAGCCGTTGGACAAGGTTTTGACTCTGTCAAATCATTTAGAAATGGGACAGAAAAAAATAGACGGAGGCTCAGTTAATTGTGTTGTCATGGTGCACTGCAAATGGGTCCCAAGGATTATTAACAAACGGTGTTAAGTCCGCCGTTAAGGAAGGGACCGGCTTCAATAAAAAGGGACGTTGCACAAGGAGATTGGTCAAGTAGAAAAGATTCCGTGGTGAATCGTAATATAGTAAAATCAGTTAAAGAGTAAAATATAGTTTTTTATCTTCAGATATTTGTTATTTTTATAAGGGAGATCGCATTAGAGAGAAGGCGGTTCTTGAATCTCAGATCTAGACAAACTGAGCTACCATCGTTGAATCAAAAATAGAATTTTTGCTCTCTTCTCTCACGTGCGTTTTTGTTTTCTACTCTTCTCTCCCCTTCCCTGGCGCGTTCATCTTCTCCGCCTCCTCCCTTCCCTCCTCTGTCACACTCCCATCCGTCCCTCTTCACTCTCCTTCTACCTCCATGCCTTTCCTTCTCTTCTCTGTCTTCTTCCATCTGCCTCCTTCATCACAAATAGTGAGAATGTAAAATAAACTGAAGACATAAAAGTAACAAAGTGAACCAATATAATAAACAAATTGAACATTTATAATTATAAAATTAACAGATATAAAAATATTATTAAACAAGAAATATAGAAATAAAAGGAACAGATCGACTAAATAAATTGAACAGATATAATAACAAAATGAACCAACATAATAAAATTAACAGATATACAAAAATTATTAAACAAAAAATAAAGAAATAAAATGAATAGATCGACTAAATAAATTGAACAGATATAACAACAAAATGAATCAATACAATAAACAAAGTGAATATTTTTTAATAATAAAATTAACAGATATAAAAATATTACTAAACAAAAAATAAAGAAATAAAATGAATAGATCCACTTAATAAATTGAACACATATAACAATAAAATGAACTAATGCAATAAACAATGTGAGCATTTATAAGAAATAAAATGCATTGGTACATCAATATAACATGAAAATAGATAACAACAAAATTAACACATACAAAATATAAACAGAACAGAAAACAATATCTGATATGAGATTTTAGAGAGAGAGAGAGAAGAAACATAGAGAGAATGGAAGCACAAGAGGAAAAGAGAAGCGTGCAGAAGGGAGAGAAAGGAAAGGGAGAGAGGAAGAGGAAAGCGTTTCGTTGGGTGAAGAGAGGGGAGCGCTTTGCTAGCGATGACAGCGATGGTAAAAGAATAGATGGTACTAATCAATTTCCATTCTATAAGAGCTCAAGAACTACATTTAATCTCAGTATTATCGTTTCTTATCATTCAATTAGTTTTTGCTTTCTATTTTGGATGTAATTGTATTTTTTAGCTCAATTTTGAGAAATCTTATCGTCTTGATTTCTGATTGTATATCGATCTGAAGTCGTCACAAAATTGCTAGATGAGAAGAGGTAAGAAAAGACAACAAAGAAATCGCTGGAAAATGGGTGAAAACGGAAGCACAAGAAGTTCGCCAAAAATGAATTGGTTTAGTTCGCTAAATTTGAATTAGCTGGAGAACGGTTCTCCGAGAACCAAGTAAAGCATAGCAGAAACTACTAAGAACAACAGCTTGACATCATCATCAATATTCTAATCCGAATAATAATAACAATAAGATTAGAGTAACTTTACAAAAACATCCCCAAATCAACCAGCACAAGAAGTTCCATTAATTCAATTAATCCCTAATTCACTAACAACAACACCAAGCATCCAAATTTACACCCCAAATTGACACAACAAAAGTCAAAAGACTAATCAATCACCTCAGTAAAGCAAAGCTTGCTTCTATAATTTCTTCTGCAGTTGAGAATTCGCAATCGCCATAAGCAACCTGAGCTTCGCAACCGCCGAAACCTTATCCGGCAGACAGCTCTGCAGCGCCACATTTAACGACCTCACGCAGTGACAGTTCTACATAGAGGAAAGGGGTGTCAATGTCATCCCAATTTTATTTCAATAATACATATATCTATAATATTTTTAGTATTATCGTATATATATGTTTAATAATATAAGGTATGTGAACCTCATTCAAAAAAATTCTAGCTCCATCGTTGACCTCACGGCGGCATCCTCAGTACTCGGTGGAGGTGATGACATGAGTGCCTCGGGAAACTAACGGAAGGAGCGCACGTCGTCGAATATGCTCCATGGACGGAGGCGAGGAGATCTGATCAGTCGGAGATTGGCCCTCATGGGTGCGCCGATTGGAGATTCGAAGGCGCTTTTTGATGCCATGACTGGAGTTCCTTGCTTCATCTCTCTCGGTCTCTCACTGCTCAGGAGTAATAAGCCTATGATAAAGTTGCTAACTGTCGATGTTGATCTCTTCTTTATTGATTGTTAGAGCCAGCTCATCTGATAATATCTTGCATCAGTTCTATGGTAATGGTACTAACTACTTCTACGGGGTTTGGAAAGGAGGTTCGGACGAAGGATTTTGGACTTCTTAATCGTCTCTACTTGTTAGGGTTGTCAATGAAATCCGTTTATCCAATCTGTACCGTACCGTATAAGACGGATATAGATAAAGTTTTATTTTCGTTAAGTTAACGGATATAGGTAAGAAAATTTTTTCGTTAATTTAATGAATATGGATACGGATAAAAGTTATTTCGTACCGTTTTCATAACGGGTAATTGCCACAATTAAAAAGATACAATTACATGATATATATGGCATTTTATATTGCATGATTGGTAAAAAAATATTGCTTGATTTTATTTAAGATTTATAATTCTTTTCATTCAATGTACGAAAAAAATAAAAAAACATAAATCTAAAATATTCGCCACCATTGTTGTACTTTATTAATATACTTATTGATATAATTTATTTATAAGAGTGTAGAAATTTTATTATTATTATATTCATTTTTTACCGTTACCGTATCCGTACCGTTAATTCTTAACGGGTACGGATAAAGCTATTTTTAACGGGTATAAATAGGGTACGGATAAAAAAAATTTTAATGAATACGATGATGAAAATAGGGTACGGATAAAAAAAATTTTAATGAATACGATGATGAAAATACCTTCTACCGTACCGTACCCATTGACAGATGTTGTTTTGCGATTCCCGTTCCTTTCCGTCTTTTTTTATTTGTTGCGAAATCAAAATCTGAACGTTAATTTTGATCGGACGCATTAAAATTCTAGCGGTGCACTCTGCATCCAAAAAAAATGGTGTTGCTCCCGAAAACGATTCGGCTAAAACCCTAGAAAAGGAGGAAAGAAAATCGTCAAATTCAAGGGTTGGGATTTGAATCCGATCCCATGGAGATAACTCAAGGAGACGAAGAAGCAAGAATTGGCAGTTCTGCGTCGAAGAATAATTTACGAGAGGTTCCAGAGAATGTTTCCCCCAGGTATCGGCCTCCTCTGACCTCTGCTCTGTCCCGCCATATATTTTTCTTTGAAAATTTCTCCAACTGTTCACCCTTTACAACAATACAGATAATCTTTTGAACAGCCTAACTACCTTACATTTTGCAATTTGTTCCTTTGCAGAATTGCTATGGGCCGAAAGCATATTTTAATGGAGATATTTGCAGTAAATATTTCTGAAAAAGAGGATCCACTTGATGAAATTTTCGATGAAAATCTCGTCTTGACTACTCATCATAATCAATCTGAGTACATTCTCTATGATGTCTCAGGTGACAAAAGCATAAAAATCAATTCGCAGAGTCATTTAATTATCCAGTGGCCTGACCGTGGCATAGAAATCGAAGATTTTGTTACCGTACGCCCTTGTTATGATCACACATCGGACATAAAACTGTCACAAACATTGTGGAGCAGGTCTTGCATGTCCGAATGTCTCGATCATACTGACTGTTTCACGCGTGAATATGTGGAGACTACAAATTGCTTCGTGGAATTCAATTTTGCTGTGTACACCGATGGTTTAGGGGCTATGATCGATGTCACTCTTTCTAATTTTGAGGCACTTGGTTTGCCATTGGCAGTTTATGGTACAGTGACAACATCAAACAGTGCTGTCACCCACCCTCTTGCTAAAAGTTTTCTATTCGACAGAAAATGTACAGATGATGGTTTTATTGCACATCCTCCAACTGGTGAGGCTGAGGTATCCCTCCCGTTATCACGAAGAGTGACAGCTATCCCTAGGCAGTCAAACTTAATTGTTGATATCCATCTCTTTGTTCATGACATATCCATTGCCAGTGGTTCTGTCATATTTTATACCGAGACAAGATCCAACACTATTGCTGAAGAGCAGATTATAGTTGGTAACCTTAGCAAAGTCAAAGTGAAGGTCACTTGGATGGTGGCTGTGGATGATGCCAAAGAAGAAGAAGATGGTGGCTCTGCCAAAGAGGAATATAGGTTGGATGATGATGAAAAAAAGTGGGTTGAAGAGGAGAATGATGTAGAAAATAAAGGTGAAGAAAAGTCAGAATCTGAATTTGTGTTTGATGATGATGACTCCTTTAGATCTCTCAAGTCACGACGCCTTAACGTTCACGAAGATATTTCCACCAGGTCTGCTTACATATTATTTTTTCAGTTTTCTTTAGTTTACCTTTTATATGCCTCAAGTGAATCTCAGTTAAAGCCCGAATTGCTTTTGCAAGCGTTCTACTTTGCTCCATTTAATTATATATTACAAGTTTGTGTCTTGGTTAAACCTAAATTCACGTCCATCATGCAATTATGCACACTAGACTGGCAATTAAACCTAAAATTAAAAAAACAAAAATGTTGGAAAGTATATTTAAAATATTAAAATATTTGGTCGGACCTAGCTGGCACTCTAAAGGTCTAAGAACTTGTGCTTAAGTTGATCAATGAATGAACTCAAGTAAGGGCGCTTTAGTCTCCCTATAAAATATTGCAAATATATATATCGGAAATTGATTAGTGTCATCTGAAGTTTATCATCCATGTCATCGCTAAATATAAAGTGAACATATACAGTCAACAAAGTAAACATATAGACGATCTAAATGAACACATACAAACAAATAAGTTCAATGAGAATAAGTTGAATATGCTGAACAAGTGATGACAACACTTATTTGGATGTAAGTGTTCACTTAGATCGTCTATATGTTCATCTTATTTACTGTATATGTTCACTTTGTATTTAGCGATGACTGGGATGATATATTTGCCGATAGTACTTATAATTCCTGTATATATATATAGAGAGAGAGAGTTTTGCTATGGAGAGTTGCAACTCACAAAAGAGTCGGTGGGTTGCGATCAAACCTAGATATTGTTCAAAATAATCAATCTGAACCGTCCAATATGATCTCCATACGAACCAAATTTTACATTTTTTCGAAAATTTTTAATTTTTTTTTTTTTTTAGAAAATCGTTAATCTAACTAGTTCTAAACCGTACAAAACAACAGTTTTTAAAAATTGGAAAAAGATACTTAAAAATTTTGAAAAAAATGTAAAATTTGATCTACAAGGAGATTTCAATAGTGAGATCATATTGAATGATTTGGATCAGTTATTTTGAACTAGATCTAGGAGTTTTTATTGCTACTCACCGACCCTTTGGTGAGTTGCAACTCACCATAGCAAATCTCGAAAGAGGATATATATAGAGAATGGATTCAATCAAAGCGCTTTGACCGGAGTCTCAGTTAAACCCCGTCGGTTCTCAATTTTGAAAGTTCAAACGATCGATCCGAACCGTCAAATATGATCTCCATATTGAAATCTCCTTGCCGACCAAAATTTTCATTTTTTTTAATTTTTTAAGTATTTTTTTCGGATTTTCAAAAATTGTTAATCTAATTTGTTCTGAACCCTAAAAAATTGCTGTTTTTGAAAATCCGAAAAAAATACTTAAAAAATTTTAAAAAATAAAAATTTTGGTCGGCAAGGAGATTTCAATATGGAGATCATATTTGACGGTTCGGATCGGTCGTTTGAACTTTCAAAATTGAGAACCGACGGGGTTTAACTGAGACTCCGGTCAAAGCGCTTTGATTGAAGGCTTTCTCTCTCTCTCTCTCTCTCTCTCTCTCTATATATATATATATATAGTGGTTAATAAAAAATGTAATAATCAGATTCAGATCTACATTTTTTGACCATTGACATTTTTCTTCCTTTCTAGAATTAATTGCCAACTCTGCCTATATTAAACTCTTGGTTGCAACAATCTTTTTTTTTTTTTGTGGTGATCTTTTTTGCAGGATTTCTTTCCTAGCCTACCTCAACTTGTTTGGAATAAAAGACTTTGTTGTTGTTGTTATTGTCTAGAATTAATTGGCAATCTGCCAAAGAAGGGCAAGATGGTTGGTCTTCCAAGGAAGCGGAAAATTGGCAACAGGAGGAAGAAGTGTGGTATGAAGAGGAAAATGATGTTGAAAATGAGGGTGATGTAGAGTCCAAGTTTGAGTTTATCTCTGATGACTCATGCCTCAACACTCAAGAAATCATTTCCACCAGGTCTGCTTACATGCTATTATTTTCTAAATTTTCTGTAATTCACCCTCCATATGCCTCCAGTGAACCTGAGTTGAGCCTGAATTGCTTGTGCTCTAGTTAATTCCGAGTTACAAGTTGGTGTTTTGGTTATACTTCTCAGTTCACCTCCATCATCCAATTACGCAGACTAAAATGATAAAAGGCAATTGAAAAATGTTTCAAAATCTTTGTAATGTTTAAAAAGAAATGTAATAATCATATTTCAGATCTACATTTCTAGTCATTATTTTCTTTTTTTCATCTATTTGTTTTTTTTTCCGATGGTCCTTCTATTATAAGACAGTAGTAAGTGTAGATCAATGAAGACTTTTCGACCTTAAGGGCCAGCAGTAAGTAGATAAAATGAATGTAGATGAGACAAATTAATTTACTTCTGCTTTTTACTGTTAAATAATATATTTCATGCATTGATTTCGTTAGTTATTAAATAGATTATTTATATGTATGTTTTTATTTGTTGTGCAGTTCTTATGACTACCGTATGAAAGACAATGTGGTGATGGAGAACAATGATGGGGACCAAGAGGCAAGTTTGGACAGTAAGCCATGCAGGAGGTACAAACACAAATATTTGGAGGTATTCTCCGTAAGAATTGTCGGTCCTGAAAATGTAAGGTTAGATGAGATATATGGTATTATAATGATAAACGCTGTTACTCCCACTCACCTTCTCTTTAGACGTGAGCGTGGAGATCCACCCAAAATTAATTCTCAGGTAACTAAGGAAAATAATCATTTAATGTTCATGTTTTTATTCTTTTATCACCTGATGTGATTTGTGCCTTTATGTATAGGGGTTTGCGCTTCTTGAAGGACCAAAACGACTTGCGTGGAATGTTTATGATGAAGTTCTCATTGTTCCGTTCCTCTTTAAGTATCAGGATTTTGACTTCGTAAATGAAGAAAAGTGTTCTCGGTACCTCTGGCATGAACAAGAAAATGAGTATGACAAGGTGTTGTCCAAGACATTAAGTAATGAAGTGGGCAACATTGGAGTGACTTTTGCAGTTTACGAAGATGGTGTAGAGGCTCATTTAAATATTGTGCTAATGGACAGCTTGTTCTCCTCAACTGAAATATACGGGACCATAACTGCTACAAATTTAAAGTTTAAAGACCCTCGAGCTTCAAGCACTGTATTTGAAAAGGAGGAACTTAAGCATGTCGAGGAATGCGTTTGGTCTTCTGAAGAGGCTCTCCCTCTATCCAGATCCATAATTGCACTTCCATTTGGCTCCACCCTTCAGCTTGATTTTAAAATTTATGCTCGAAAAAAACCAATTGTTGTTCCTCCAGCTGAATTTGCAGTCCAACTGGGCTGCACATCAGAAAAGACTTTGTCAGCAAATGGTTGTAGTTTAAAAATACTAGTGGATTTTTTTGCAGGTTTTTCTGATAAGAAACCAAGGGAGTCTGGGTGTAAGTTTGAAGGTTACTTTTAGAGGTCCACTGGACGTTGAATTTCCTGTCCTGTCTGCATTTATCTTTGGCTGCTATTCTTATGTATGTTATTTATGTTGTGTTATCTCTGACTGCTGCTATAATGATTTGTATCTTTATGGTACCTAATTTCATAAAATCAATTATACATTGGTAATTAGTTCTAAAATCCTATTTCAGATACTCTTGTTGTTCTCTCTGACCAAAGATATATGTTTAGATGTTTTTTTAACTATCTAATGCTCAATGTACCTATGTTCTGGTAAATTTTGTTTATATCATTTGAAATTCCACGTATGGTGGAACTGGTCATGAGGCCATCTGTGTAGTGGTACAACCTATTGGTCTCTGTGTTGGTTCTTCCGTTAATCTTGGTGTATGTAATTGAATGTATATAGGTTATATGGTTGGATTGATGGACAGCTGATCTGGATTTTTCCAGTTCACAATTTGAACTCCTAAGAGTTGAGATGGGTATACAGATAATGGAAACATAAATTTTTTTTTATTTTGGTAATTGGTATTTATCATCCATCTACTTTCCATCCAACCATCCAACATAAAGCCGCACATGCTAGTCATGTGACCAGATAGACACAGATCCAACAGAGGTGTCCCTTTCTCTATTTCATTTCTCTCATATTTTTCTCTCTCTTCGAAAATATCAAAACCTAGATCTGACCATGGATCCATCTCTCTACTCTCTCTTCTCCTCCTCTTCTCCTTCGTTTTGTCCTTCCATTCTTCCTTTCAGATGACTCGATTTTTACTCCGATCGATCGTAGATCTGACGGGATGGAGCGTTGCCTCCGGTTCTCTTTCATCCTAGTCTTTCTAGGACTTCCCTCCTCGACAGCGCGATCGGATCTCATCGTCTCCAAAACTGAACGACCTGTGCGTACCTTCACTTTTTTCTCTTTCATTAATCTTCTTTTGTTTTGTCATCTTTTGTTTTATACATAGCTTGAGTGAATTTCTTCTAAGATCCGATGGTTCAAGGTCTATAGTAAATGTCTTCGTTTGTAATTTCAGATCTCAAAACATTCATCTAATAATATATTGGCCGCTTTGACATCCCTGTGGATTATTTTGGGATTGCATTGTTCATGGAGGTATAACAACCCCCTGGCGGATCCTAGTGCAATCTGCATCCGCTTGGCCCAGTCAAGTGAGGGCCTACCGCTACGATAATCTGAGTAAATGAGTGGATTGAGTCAGGGGAACAATTTTGTACACATATAAAACAGTCCAAAATGTCTCATATTTCTGTTATAAAAGAATGAGTAATAAGAAGCACTTCCAAGCTGGAACTGCTTCATAAGTGGCAAGTGGAGCTCTCTGGTACTGATTCTAATAATTCATTTAACTTTATGCAAAATACTCCTATTATCCCCCCAAAAAAGGAGGTCCAGATATACATGCACCCTTCAAAACAAGTTACTGATACCAGAGTCAGTATAGATCCCATCCCAGATGGCATATGCTAGTTCAATAGTTGTTTATTGTTGTGGATTTTTACGGTTCAGAATGAATTATCCAATTTCAAGCCATGTAGTTTAAAAGTTAAACTTGTCGCCATGTGTATTTCTACAAGTGTTCAGTTAGTTTTTTTATATGTTATGTTAAATGCACATAGGGATGAGATTATAGTGATTTGAAAGGTTTTGTATTATTATCACGCTATAATTCATGTGTATTTATACAAGTGTTTAGTTAGTTGCTTCAGTTGTTATATTACATGTATATAGGGATTATTTATGCAAATATTTACTTACATCAAATTTTGCACAAAGGATGTGTTAGAAACTGCAAATGTTATCTTAAATGACACAAAGGATCATCTTATGTTCCATTATTAGAAATTATTTTATAGATAAAGTTGCCTGAAAGATTATTTAGTATTAACACTTTACATATGTATTTGTATGCATTTGTATTAATATTATGCAGGTTTGGGTTGCTTCGATCATTTATTTGGTGTTTATGTTAAATGGGTTGAGATTATTGCAATTGATTTCACTCTAATTCATATGTATTTATGCAAGTGTTCACTTAAATGCTCTATTTGGTATATTACATGCATCAAGGGATCATCTTATGTTCCACTCAAAGAAAATATTTTCTGCATATATTTTACATACAAAATAAGGGATCATCTTATCTAACATTTTACATATGTTTTTGAATTCATATTACGCAGGTTTAGGTTTCAGTTCAATCAAGTTGGTGTGACGTATTATGTTCATTGTCCACACCACATTAGATTTTAAGGAAACTGAACATTGGTCTTAATATTTGTATGAATTGTGATGGTTTTATCTTGTGTATTGGTTATAATTTGTATTGCTTTCGATTGTTAAAACTTATCATGATGTATTAGGGATCAAATTATTGTTATTTTTTTATGGATCATATTAATGTTTTATTTTGGTACTAGTTGCTCTGTTTTTTTTTTCCTATATTACGAAGCTATCAAAATGAACATATAACGCATGTTAAATCATCTCTTGTGCTAAAAAAATGAATCTAAAGTTGATATAATGTCTCCAAATTTGTCTGCTGAATGCGCAAAAAAGAATGTAAAATCATTAATATGTCACTTTATAAACATATCAAACTGAACACTTAACTCAAATTAACTCATCCCTTGTTGTATTAATTAAAAAACATGTTCAACATTTATCTAATCCCTTAAAGCATTAAACGGAACATGAAATGCTGACGTCATCACGCGGCAGACGTGCGCGGATGACATCAGCGCACGGATTGGTCATTAGAGCGCAAAAAAAAATGGGCCTGGGCGCCCAAAAGGCCCATATCGCTGGGGAATTGAAGAGTTGGATGGTTGGATGGTATTATAGCGGATGGTTTATATCATTTCCGATTTATTTTCTCCCACTTTTTCGATCGCTCTCCCTCCTATTGAAATCGCTGCACCTGGCTTCTGGTCCTTATTTCCGACAATAAAGTGAGTTATCAACTCCAATTAAAATTTTTTTTTTGAGGATCTGCCCGTAGGCGCAAATTTCATTAACTTAGAAATTCCAAGTACAACACAATCAGCCTGCCAAAAGCAACGACTGAAGAAATAAAATACTACCCCAGAAAAATAAACTACCTAACAAGGAAATTTAAAAGCAAGGGAAATAAAAAATAAAAAAGGCAAAGCCCTACAACAAAGTAGTTACCAGTAGACTAAACTAAGTAGCGAAACAGAAAAAATAAAATAGGGTAGAAAAATACAATAACAAAGTGTCAGGTAATCTCAAAGTAATTCTTGTCAATCTCGAGCCCAATACCCATCTCTAGTAACAAATCGCAGTTGAGAGCAGTTCCATCAATTGTCTGAGTCACTCTTCTTGCATGATTTGCCAGTATGTGAGGTGGCTTGACAGCATCCCTTCTTACGTATCTCACTTGAATAATGTTTGCATTGTTCTTATACAAGTTAATTAACTCTTGTACAACCGGCATCGCTCTCCAAGATGGTATATTCTCTGAATTGAACTCATTGACCGCTACGACCAGATTCTGACAGTCTGACAAAATATCAACCTTCTTATCCCCGTTCACTTGTAACTTTTGTATTACCAGTTTGAATCCATGAAGCATCGCCAATGCTTCAGCATGAAAAGGATCGTGTGCCTCACTGCACTTAAAGCCCCATTGATTGACAGTTCCATATTCATAGAGGATATAGGCTATACCTGTTTTCCCTGCCTGCTGCCACGATGCATCAACCATCAGCTGCCAATCTTCCTTTTGTACCTCATACCCCGGCATCTTCGAATGCTGCGGTAGAAGCTGGCTTTGTTGTCCCTCTAGAACCCCCTCCTTCATCCAATTACTGACCGCCCATAAAATTTTTCTTGTATCAAATTGTTTATGCTTCATTATAACCTCATTCCTTCCTTTCCACAATTCCCATAAGGTGTAACAATATGATTTGATCCCATCTTCATCTAGCAAGGAAACTGTTTGTGTAAAAGCCTGAATGATGTCCAAAGGTTGATCATGGGTTCTGAGACCAAGTCTTCCTTCAAACCATACTCTTCTTGACCCAGGACAGAAGAAGAAACAATGTGATTCATACTCATTCTCTTGGCCACATCTCTGACAGAGAGGAGAGATAGCTATGATTCGGCTATGTAAGTTGCTTGCAAGTGGCAGAGCTTTGGATAACATTCTCCAGAGGAACAGTTTTACCTTGGGGGCAAGGAATTTCCATCGGTTAATCATAACCCACAGTGCTCCAATATTACTCGGTAATTGCTGATATGCTGGCAACAGCAACTGATTATAACCCTCCTTAACCGAGTATTTCCCGGTTCTTGATCTGTGCCATATTAGTCTGTCTTCAACTTCACTTGTTGGGTCTGGAGGTTTGATCTGTGTCTGAATTGTTGCCGCTATCTTATTTCCAAACAATCTATGCAGCTCCTCAACATTCCATAGCCCAGTAACCGGATATATCAGGTCTGCCACTTTCTTTTCTGTTTCCCGTGGGTTGTAAGTCTGTTGCACGTCCCAATTTGGGAACCAAGGTTGAGACAAAGCTTGTATACATCTCCCTTTATTAACTTCCCACCTGACATCACCTTTTAAGTAATGCCTCACCTTAACCACCTCCCTCCATAAGGAACTAGCACCATTTGTATTTTTTGCTTTCCAAAAACCGATTTTTGGATAGTATTTTGCCTGACATACCCGCACCCAGGGTTTATCTCCTTGCCTCATCATTTCCCACACATTTTTCAAAAAAAGTGCATCTCCAAACAATGACAGGTCCTTGACTCCGAGCCATCCCTCTTCAATCGGTCTACACACTGACTTCCAAGAAACAAAAGCCATGTATCTTGCTTTATCAATTTTTCCCCAGAAAAACTTTGCAATTAGACTGGACATCTTATTTAGCGCACCCCTTGGTAACCTCTCTGTAGACATGTAGTAAACTGGCAGAGAGGTTAAAACTGATTTTATTAGTACCAAACGGCCAGCATGCGATAGCATGGAGCATTTCCAGCCAGCAAATTTTTCCCCCAATCTATCAGTCAGCATATTTGCTGTTCTTTTTGCTCCTCCATTGGCCATCACAAACGCCCCCAGATACTTCTCATCTTTGCTCGCCACCTGCGCTTGAAACTCTGCTATGATCATCTCTCTCATATCCTCCTGACATGCTTTAGTGAACCACAGTTTAGACTTTTCCGGATTTATCTCAAGGCCAGCTGCACCCCCAAAAAACTTAAGGATCTGTTTTAGATTCTGAATCTCTCTCATATCTGCTGTTCCAAGAATGATCAGATCGTCTGCATACATTATGTGCGTTAAGCATGGCGCTGTTGCAGCTAACCTTAGGCCTTTCAGCACCCTATTCTGCATTGAGACTTGGAAAATTCTGGAGAGAATCTCCATTGCCAAAATGAAAATGTATGGAGACATCGGGCATCCCTGCCTAAGTCCACGAGTTGGCTTGATAAATCCATCCCCTGATCCATTTATGAGAATTTTGATTCTTGTATTACTATAGGCCGAGATAAGCATGGTTATGAGATGTTCAGGAAAATTAACATGCCGACAGGCTTGGATTATGAAATTCCATTCCAGTTTGTCAAAAGCTTTAGCAATATCGGCCTTTAACATGAACCCTTGCTGCTTGAAAGTTTTTTGGTTGAAAGAGTTAATGACTTCTTTAACCAGTAGAACGTTGTCAGAGATATTCCTTCCTTGCAAAAAGGCAACCTGCTCTTTTGAAACTAAGTAGTTCATATGCGGCCTTAAACGAGCTGCCCAGATCTTCATTATCAGCCGGTATGTGACATTCCCCAAGCTAATAGGTCGATATTCTTTTGGTGTTTCTGGTTCCGACCCTTTTGGGATCAAAACAATATTACATTTTAACCATTCTTGAGGTATCTGACCCGTATGGAAAATCCTCCGTATTTCTGTCACCAAATCTAACCCAATCACATCCCAATTTTGTTGTAAGAAGCGCGTTGTCACGCCATCCGGACCCGGACTTTTGTCAGGGCCCATGTGAAACAAGGCGCGTTTGACTTCATAGTAATCAGGTAAGGCCAACAATGATCTATGTGTTTCATTTTGTAGTTTTCTGCCCGGGCAACTTTGAAGGATGTGAAAGGTATTTTGTATGTCCAATTGTGTATCCACGGCTGGTGTAAGTTGAAGATTTGGAGAATAAAGATTTTTGAAGTATGATATGAACTCAAACCTTACCTTCTTCTCATCTCCTGTGAGGTTGCCATCTTTATCCCTGACCATTGTTATCAACTTTCTTCTTCTCCTATTTGTTGCTGTTGTGTGAAAGAAAGAAGTATTACGGTCTCCCCATAAATTCCACTGCAACCTAGATCGCTGCCTCCAGTACATCTCCTGTTGATCTTGGGTTTCTTCATATTGGGCTATGAGTCTAGCTTCAAGAGCATGGTCACGGCTTGAAGGATGCTGGAGTTGAGTGTTAATAATCTGTTTCTGAATGTACTCAAGTTTCTTTTTTGGGGTGTGTAACTTTGAAGCCCACGCACGGACATTCCCTCTCATTTCCTGCCATCTATCTTGCCAATTTCGGCTTGGATCTTTACTCCAGTGGTCAGCCCATGATTCCTTAAAACCCGATTGACTGAACCACCAATGCTCAAATCTGAAATCTCTGTTGACAGCAGGGAGTGGCTTTAATCTCAAGAGAATAGGGCAGTGATCACTGTGTATCAAAGGGAGATGGTTTACATAAGCATTTGGATAGTTTTGTAGCCATTGGGGTGTTGCAAGAGCTCGATCAAGCCTTTGGTAGATAGCCTCAGACACATTTCGCTTATTTGTCCACGTGAAAGCTGGACCTTTGTAACCCAAGTCCACCAAACCGGCTTCAAAGATGAACTTTTTAAATCTTTCACCGTCTGCAGTTAGCCTATTTCTTCCACCATACTTCTCCTCTATACTCACAATCTCATTAAAATCTCCTATCAAGCACACAGATCCATGGATATTAACAAACTGTTTCAGAATTTCCCAAAGCAGCGGATTCTCATTATGTTCTGGGTCTCCATATACCCCCACTAGCACCCATGGTGGTTTGTCTTTCGGGCATATCCGTGCACAAATGTAACTGAGGGAGGTGTTGAGGATCTGCACATTGGTGACACTATCCCAAATCAAGCATAGACCCCCTGAAATACCCCTAGCTGGTTGTGCATGAAAATTATGTTGTGGCAAATCCTTCATGAAGCAGTTAACTCTACGCATTGATGCTTTTGTTTCAGATAAAAAAGCAACATTGGACCTAGTTGCTAGAAGTGCATCCTGTAAAAATTTCAACTTCCGTGGCCCGCCCAAACCACGGCAGTTCCACGACAGTACATTCATTGTGCACCTGGAGACGAGTTTGGGTTCGTCTCCCTGGCCCGCTTGTAGTTTAAATGGCTGCCTTCTTCGCCTTGGTCTGTAATGATGATGCTTAAGGAGGAATTGAGCTCATTTGATCTTTTGAGTTGTTTGTGCTTTTTGGCTGTTGAGGTTTCTGGCTGATTGGTTTTGGTAGCAAGCTCACTCTGTTGTGCAAGGGTGTTGAGGTTATCATGTGGTGTGTTTAGTGTGTTCCTCTCTCTTTCATCACCAAGAACATACAGTCTATTGTTTATCCACAAACCCACTCTTGCCTCAGGTATCGGCTGATCTAATTTTCCTTGCTGTTTTAGCCTAACAGCTCTATTTCTAACAGGGCATGTAGCAGCATCATGGCCAATCATGGCACAAAATAAACAAAGCAAGCTTACCCCATCATAAACAACCTTAATCTCAACTTTGCCTTTCTCAGGATGGTCAAACGATACCCTATCAACAAGTTTTTCCTCCATGTTTACTTGTAAGGTCTGTTTATAAACTTTCTGCCTAGCATAAAAATTACCTTGCAACGGTGAAACCGGAGTCCCCACTTGCTTCATGAGATCTCTAATTCCCTCAATTGTTACTGTCTCAGGTGGAACACCATGTAGCTCAACAGCACAGTTCATGTGTTTCACTTCTGGATTTGTGTTATCTTCTGGTCCATAAGCATGCCTAGTGACAATCATGTCCCCTCTAAAATTCCACAGGCCTTTGCTTAAAACCCTGAACATGTCTTTCTCATTTTCAAATTCAATGACAAAAGTGTTATCTCCAAGTGCTTCAAAGACCGTGGCTGGGTGAGTTTTCCAAACTCCTGCCATGACTTGAGAAAAAGGTTCTTCTTGAATCACCTTGTTTGAGACCACCTTAGCAATAACACATCGATTCCAAACCCTCTTCTTTATGGTGTGCTGTGGCAGTTGAACAGTACGCGCAGCATAACTCTCACCCGAACTCAACGCCGCAAATTGGGCGATAAATTCTTCATCAGATTGTTCTAGACTCATGTTGAAATTTGATAGTTTAGGAGGTTTTTGCTGACAAGAGTTTTGGTTTGGATGAGGGCCGAGAATGGAGGTTGGTCCAGTTTTTGTGTGTAGGAAATTAATTCCTTGCAGGCCTAGGTCATTAATGGTTGGGCAGGAAATTGAATTTTGGGTAAGACTTTCGCTATCATTAATTCGGCCTTTTTTGTAATAAATCGGTTTCTTACTGTATTGTGTAGGGTTCTCTCTTTGGGCTTCTGGCAAGTATTCACCGGGATCTTCTATGGGCAAGTAGTAGGACTTTGGAGGTTTATGTTGGGGAATGATTGGTGTAATCCGGTCTCCTGAGGCATAAGAGTTACTGAGGATCCTCCCAGACGATTGTGCATTTATTGGTTCTGGTTCCTGTAGTTGGGTTTTAGCAGCTTTTGTATTGGTCCCAACTGTGTTCTCTTTAATGAAAGCTTGGCTTTTTTCAAACAAATTGGAAGGAACAGACCTCTCAAGAATTGGCGGAGGTAGTTTCTGTAAATGTTGAGCCAGCTGGCAGTCATTAACGGGTACAGAAATTGGCTCAAGCGAATCGCTACAACCTCAGATATGTTCGAAATTGCCCTCGAATTATTTAAAATCAACCAATTTTACCTGGCACGTCGCCTTTTTGGGGAGGATTTTAAGCATTTCCTTTTGAGGTTTCTCATCATGTTCCCTAGGTGTTGAATATTGTTATTAAACTACCTTCACAATTCACATAATAAAAATAAACTGTATAATGGCGCAGATGAGTGTGAGAGTGATGTGCAGGGACCGTAGTCCCTAAAATTTGGAAATACAGCATCATGTTCCAAGCCATTTAAATTTTCTCCCTTTCTTAATGAAAAATTTTCAGTATTTTGCTGGACCCTCAAAAAAAAAAGAAGAAAAAAAGGAAAACTATGTCTATGCCATTTTAAGATTCTTTTTTCTTTTCTTTTGATTTCAATTTGTGAATGAATGTTCAATGATTTCATTGCTATTTCCTCCAGGGAATTGGAGAAGATAGCTTCGTTGATTTGTTTCAAGACCATATCGTCCTGCCATGCTTCAATTAAATTTCATACCTCGGGCAGATTCCTCATACTGCTATAATTATATACGAGTTATAATATCGCACTTTGCGCGATAAATATCGGACCAAAGTTGGTCTTTTAATTCTTTATTTTTTTAGCAAGAATTTATTACATATTAGTCTAAAACAACACCAAATAAACTAGAGGTAGATTAAAATTAGTCGCGACTGATAAAAGAGAACTACAATAAAATCTCAATTTTCGAGAATTTAATAGTCGATCCGAACTGTTCAATGTTCTCCATATTGAAATCTCGTTGGAAACCAAATTTTACATTTTTCTGAAATTTTTTAGTATATTTTTTTATATTTTACAAATTCTTAATCTTAACAATTCTGGGACCCTTCAATAACAATGATTTTTTAAAAATTCAAAAAAATAGTAAAAATATTTAGAAAATATAAAATTTGGTCTCCAATGAGATTTCAATATGGAGAACACATTGAACGGTTCGGATTAGCCATTAGAACCTCAAAAGTTGACGACATGTTTATAATAATAATAAAATTTAAAAGCTGAAAATGTTGGTAATACTTGACAAGAACTATACGATTTGAGAAAAATATACTCTTAATTATTGGTTATTGCATATGATGAAGCTTGGACACATTATTTTAGAAATGAAAATAATAGCAAAAAGGTTGGTTTGAGATGCCTCTTTTGTTCCGGATGTAGTGTCAAAGACCTCTATATATAATATCAGCATCAAGTCTGGGTATGTCTTGAAACTCCTCAAGAGGAAACAAAGATGCGTTAAGAGCATAATTAGGGACTGATGTATTTGCCAATAGCCCTAAAGAAATGTCCCAAGTGAATTAAATTGTAACAAATATCCTAGTAATTAATAGGTTAGTAACTTATTAGCTCATGAGATTTCATCTAAAGGACATTTTGATAGAGCACCTTTATACGCTGCATGAGAGGGTATTTAAAGCATATTATTAGATTCGTTTGGATGGTATGGGAATAAGTAAGTAATAAAAATTTTTTAGGAAGAAAATATTAGAAAGAGTGTAACTTCGGAAAGAGTGGGAAGATTATTATTCCAGAAAGAAGAAATGTTGTTTGGATGATGAGTTAGGAATAAACAAATTAATAATAATTTAAATAAATTATTAAAAATTATTATGTTAATATTAAATAAAGTACTAATTAAAGAGTACACAGAATTTCATTTAGCTATTAGTATTTAGCTAATTTTGTTGAAATTATGTATATATATTCCTAGGAAGAAGCTATTCTTCTTCTTATTCCTAACTTGTTTGGATGCCTAGGAAGAAGTTATTCCTAGGAAGAAACTATTCTTCCTTATTGGCTAAGATCTGGTTTGTGTATGCCTTTAATTTTTGAGATTTTATTACTCTTTTTTTCGAATTTTTTAAAACATGTCATTTTTAGAATATTGTAAATAGTACAACATGTCAAAACTGACATGTTTTAAAAAATTCGAAAAAAATAATAATAAAATTTCAAAAATTATAAAATTTGGTTTGTTATGATAATTCAATATGTAGATTAGATTGGTTAAATTAGATTTGTCAATTTATAAAAATATCTCCGAAAAAATCCGTGGTGCATAGAAAGTCCTATGCACTATGGTGCATATTAAAATTTCTATATCCATCAATTAATTATCCACATTTATTATTGGTGTAGAGATTTCAAAGACATTTTTACAAAATGTTCAACCATAGAGAGTTGCAGTGTGATATAATTAATATTATAAGTTTGGATTAATATTAATATGCTATTTGGTCAACATTAATCATTTGACACTAAATACAAAATGTTGTGAGCAACATGCCAAGTGAAGTTAGGCTAACCAACCAAAAAAATAATATGTTGTTGTTTAAACTTCCGTAATGCACAAGAGTCTTAGACTAATCGCTTGAACAGCTAAAAAATTGGAAAATTGATTACTGCCATTTTTAGTTTCCCGTCGTTTGAACAAAATGAATACATAAAATAGACAATGTAAATATATAAACGATCAAAGTGAACACATATAAACAAATAAGTTAAAAAAAATATGTTCAATATGCATATAAAAATCTGAATAAAAGATGACAAAACTTTTTTTTTGTGTCACTCGATCATCTATATGATCACCTTGTTTATTTTATGTGTTAACTTTGTTCAAGCGATGACAAGCTATGAGAAAACTGCAGATGATAGTTATCATTTCTCATATAAACACTAATTAGATTTGTAGTTGACAGTCGATCATATTTAATTCGTTTGGTTTGGACCGAAGTAAATTCTGCGTTAACATTATATAAGTGTTATATTTTTTTTGCCTCTTTTTTGGGACCCCGTTTGGTTGTTGCTATCAAGAAATTCTATAAGGCTCCGTTTGGATGCGTTGAGAATAAAGTAGGAAGAAGGAAGAAGGAAAGAAATTTATTGAGAAGGAATAAATTTATTGGGAAGTGTGTAACTTTTGTGAAGAGTTTGGATGGTTAGAAATAAATTTATTGGTAAAAAATGATTATTCCTTATTCCTTATTCCGGGAAAAAGCTATCCAAACGGAGCCTAAAAGTAAGTACTAAAAAACCATGTAGACCATCACATTAAAACATATTGCTACATAACATGCTATCTCAAGCTTCATACTGAAACTTTTTTTGTGAGTTCATGCAAAAAGTAAGTCAAAGTACTATAAACCAAATCATGCAAATTGAATTGCATGCTGTATAAGAGTTGGTCTAAAAAAATTTTGCTATATTTAAAATCACTCTTTATGTGTTTGGTAGGAATAAAATAAATAAAACTTAAGATATTGGTGGATAACCAAATTATCAGACTGACACTAATATCACCAATAATGCCAAAATTGATTTTCCAACACGAGTTAGTGGGTAATTAATAACATTAGAACTATAAAATAATAATTAATTTTTCCAACATTAGTGAGTGGGTAATTAACAACATTGCAACTATAAAATGAGCAGGTGAACTATTTCATCTTGAGTGACCCACCAATTGAAAACATCATTAATATTTTATTTTTGTTAACTACACATATGACCAACACTATAGTACATCCACCTGATGTTAGCTCAAGAAAAAATCAACGACATTTACTAGCAAAATGGCTCTAAACTATTTTAGATGTAGCACAAAACAATATTACGTGATGAAAATTTTAGAGTTTTGAACCCTCTAAAAATCCTCCACCTTAACTGCTATTTAAAAGTTTTGAATGCAAAATGTTAGAAATTGGTTAAGAACAAAACACAAATAGAACAATATTGGCCAATAATATTACTCAAAAATTCAAAAGAAGGGAATTAATATTATGTTAGCACCTTCTTTTCTCAGGCAAATTGATTATTTTTATTGAGCATATACTTTGTCACATCAGGGTCTTCACAAAGTGAGTTGAAGTCGCCCCTTATTTCATTTGAGGATGCCCAATTCTCAATAGTTTTTCTTAGGTGAACTAGCTGGTTCATCTAGAAATCCCTCGTCATGTTTGTTCTTGACTTAACATCATTAATGTTTTCAAAGAACTAGCAGATCCACTCGAATCTCTTTTTCTACTTGATCCGCTCTGAAAACTTGTATTAGAACTGAAATCATCGACATCCCTTTTCTTTGACCTATCACGTCTTCTAGGTGGAATCATTCTCTCTCCTCCATGACTTGAAGGAAATTTATAGTTATCTTTTATAGAGCACAACAATACTGATAAAAGTTCTTTTATGCAATCAGTGGCGATTTGCTCGTACACATTAACCACTATTGGTTTATTATCGCCATGATAACATTCTTTCCAGCATTTTCCAGTTGATATCCTCCAATGCTTCCCTTTCAATGTGTTATCTAGTGAAATACGACTCTCATTCAACCGTAGCCCGTCATATACATGATGGTATATTGGTTTTAGTCTCACACCAGTGCAAAAAAAATTGTCACAAATATCAAAGATGATGTTTCGGCATCTGCAAGTTGGTGATTAACATCATTGCAACCGTAAAGTAATTTGACTACCTCATGCGAAGTAGATATTTTTATCAACACGGTATCTTGGTCACCAATATGAGAGTAATTCCCTGTAAATGATAATCTCTCAATGCCATTGTCATCTAGTAATTTAACCGCCTCCCCTTTTGTTAAAATCCATATAGAATCATCTTTTTTATCATCCCAAAGTCCACCTTTTCTAAAAGCAAAAAGTACAATGTATCAGCACAAATTGCCAAAACCAACTTAAAATCCCCTAATTTCAATTTAACCAACATGCAGTTCATGTCCTCTTTGTTTTCAGGACCCACAACCGGGATTCCAGATATTTTGGAATGCGCTTTATTTATTTTATCTTGTACATTCTTCCGATAATTTCCATAGTCAGTCATACATTTAATTTCTCACAAAAACATAATGGTCATCGTACTTGTTATAAAAAAAAAGTCAATTAACGACTTGAAAAGTACAACAATCAAGCTGCTCAATATCATTTAATTTTGCTCAAATGTATGGAATGCGAGGTGGTGCTATTTGAGCCATACAAGGATCTCTATGCAATTCTAACAAATTTTTTAGCTAATTTGTAATTTGTCATAGATGGGAATCTTATTATATGTTGAGTTGTATTAGTTATTATGTTATTTATAAAAGTTATCGAATACGACGTCTTTTTTTGAATTTTTTTTTTAACAAAAAACAACATTTTGAACGGTTTGATTATCCATCAAAGTTTCAATCTCAGACCATTTATACCCATGACATTACTAACAAGTAATTTAATGTAGGAAGGATCACAGACATATATGTCACACCCCGTATCTAAAATACGAGGCGTGAGGTGAAAACAGTATCTTTCGCATCTATCCAACGATCCGTCAACCTACATCACAACAGAAATAAAAGTAAAACAGAGTCAACTACAAAGCCGAATAAACAGTTATTTAACGAAGCAGCTTCTCTATAACTCATTTATATAACTAATATCAACCGATCAGATTAATCCACACATCAATAATAATAAACTAAATGTATTTCACAGAGACCAACGGGTCTAGATTTTCTCAAATCAATTTCTCATATCACTTTAACATTAGCGCGAATCCATCTCTAGGCGATTCCGCTTTCATATCACTTTTCCATTTCAAATCAAATCAAATCAAATCTGAGACCCGTTGATTCGTAAAACACATCAGTCAGAATTCTCATATATCAATTCATTCAAATAAACAAACGGATTTTAAATCAATCAATGCGAAAATTAAATTATAGAGAAGTCTGGTTACCTTATCAACGATCTAGAATAATGAAACAACAAACGACTGCTACACAACACTCGAATTTGGATTGATCGATTGAACTTCTCAATTGGAGATAGAAAATCTTTGAATAAATGGACTTTATTCTCTGTTCACATTACCGAATGAAAGAAAATAAAAAAAATACGTGTATTAATCAAAGGAAATGAGACCTTAACAAATAAACATGGAGATAAAAGGGTATACGGACCTTTGAATATAAAGAAGGAAGATAATATGCACTTTTATTGGCCAAGTGATACTTGCTCGGTTATTGAGAAAGAATGGAAAGTTTCATGGAAACTTTATCAATATGCCTAATGGAAAATATTTCAATGGATATTAATTGATAAGAGAGAGACGGTGTAAAATCAAGAAATATAAGGGATGCACTTGGCGCTCAGAAAGAAAGGGCTTAAGAAATATTCGGACTTGAAAGCAAATAAATCTCATTTGAAAAGATTAATACGGTTATTGAAATTTGCGGTTATCAAAAAAGGGTTACCGAAATAGCAATTTAATGAATTCCTTAATTAAAGGAGATGGGTACGGTTAAGTAACTTGTAATTCCAGAGTAATTAAGGATTCAATAGAAATTAAAGGAATTAAACTAAAGGGCTCAAATAAAGTAATGGATACACATCAAGAAATATTGACACGTGGCATTCGACATGTAATAAAAATATACAATTATACAATTATGTATATATTTCATATATATAATCTTTTGGACGAAATGCAATTTTTATATATAATTTCAAACTACATACGTCAGAATAAATAAAATACGATCAAAATAATTAATATAAAAAAAATATAAAGACCAAAAAAATTGGGGTGTTACAATAAATAACATGGCGGAAACTTGTCCAATCTAGTATCTGGAATGAAATTAACAGAGATAATTTCTCAATACCTACTTACAGGATCGATCATAGCTCAGTTCGAAGGCACAGTTTTGCGGCCTTTGCCAGTGACCATTAGCTCAGTCTTGTATATATCCTTCACGAGCTTACCTCAGCCTCTTAGGGCTGAACTCGTGTTGGGTAGCCGAGGGGCCCAATTGCAGCAACAATGCTTGGCAATAGGTCACGCTGGAACCCTGAGAGGGTAATATGCCCCGCTAGGGACCCCATTGGATGGAGCAAGAGGTTCCCCGGACTGGAGATGAGGTGGGGTCTAGTCGATTGGGTACTCGGGCACATGGCGGGGTCTGGTAGTTTGGAACTCTAAGACTCTAAGAGGATTTGAGGTTTGGGGAAGCGAGCGGAGCAGACTCTTCAGTTGCAGGCAGTGATGGGTTAGAGACTTGAATCTGAGCTATTGGGGGAAAGACCCGCGCACCGCACTAAATGAAACTCGAACTCATATTTGACTCGTTGAATCCAAGCGCGGCACAGGATGCAGCGCATAAGAGGACAAAAACAATAGCCCTTCTTTAGAGAATATACTTTGGACACGTCACACGTCTATATTATTGTGTTTTCATATTGATTGTTTTCATATTGATTGATTTATGAGGCGTTCTCCAAGAAAATATATATATATTTGTCAACTATATAAATTGGCACAAGGGTTAATTTATCGTGGTATTTCGTGTTTACGATCTTGTTGGAGTGTTAATACGAATTACTTTTTTAATTGTGTCGTGTGGATCGTATCGTATTAAATGGTAGAAGGAGCTAACATGATACGAATTTTGACACAATATGACTAATACATCGTGTCGTGTTGGCACGTTGTGCTAGTCGTGTATGATTATTTTATTATGTTAAAATAAAAATATTAAAATATTAAAAATAAAGAAAAAATTATACTGAATTGTAATAATTTATTATTTTGTTGAGTTTAAATTTTTGTAATATTTTTTATTTTAATAATAATAATAATTAGATAAGAATCATATGAGACAAAAGCAGGGCAATAATATGTTGTAGTATTATAGATTAGATTTTAATTATTAATTTTGTTCAAATAATCAATATTAATAATTAAATTTGTGTTGATGTGTTGTGGCAGTTCGTGTTCGTGTCTAATCGTGTCGTGTCAAATCGTACCAATTTTTCAAAACTTCCAACACGGCACGATAACACGATCGTGTCATGCCAATTCCGTACTCGTGTCATATCGTGTCATGCTAACACGCGTGCATGTCGTGCCAACACGATTGTGCCGTGTCATCTTGGATAACACTAATTGACACTCTCTATCATTATTGTATCTTTTTTACAAATATTACTATATATTTTTTCGGTGTATAAATGAATAATACTGCTAGGCTTGCTATATCATTTATTTAATTATTTATAATATTAGAAAACACGACGTCCAATTTTTTTTTTCAAATCACAGAATTTTTTTTAGTGCACTGAATACTTACACATCACATGATATTTTCAGAATTTGTACACATTAATTACTAAGGAGCGAATTTGAGAGTATATATGTCAAAAATAAATAAGTGAATGTCCCACCGAATATAGGCGCGTTCTCCAGGAGGGACTATTATTTTTTATCATTTTGCGCGCTACATCATGTGCCGCACGACACAGGATTTGGATCCAGTTATATCCTAGAAGTTAATATTTTAATGTATTATTTTAGTTTATGTTATTGATGATATTTGATCATTTATTTTTAGAGTTTATTATTGATATATTATTCAGGTTGAGAATCTAAGTTGTGGATCTATGTGCAATCACTTCCTACATATTTCAATGTATAAAAAAAATATTGCAACTTGTAATGGTATCACCTGCGTACGGGGAGAATGTTGTGACATCAACAATAGTTTTATTTTGTGTGAATGAGTTAATTTTTCAGAAAAGTTTTGAAAATTTCGAATTGAGTGGTGTTCAAGATTGTATATTAGTTTTATCAAAAAAAAAAAAAAAGAAAGATTGTATACTAGTTTGACGATGTCCAAATATATTATTTGAACGAAGTATTGACTTTTTTTTATTTCTGTTGGGGCTTAGATTCTACTAAAATTATCCAAAAGGGTCTAATATGAAGAAACAAAAGATAGTTTTTCAAACTATAACTTCAATTAGGTCACTTCATATTTAATGGCAAAAAAATTTAAGGAATCGAAAATGTATCAGATACAAGTTTAATTTAGTAAAATATCACCGTGTTAGATGATGTGGATTTTTCTTTGGTTGAGATAACCTATGAGGGTTTTTTAATTTATACCTAAATATGCTCGATTTCGGTTGCAAGCGTACAACCTACGTTGAGTATTCGAGGTCGATCTACGGAAATAGTTATTCGAGTTATTGAATCTAAGTTCTATTATTAAATCAAGTCAAGAGGGTGAAGAATAATCTAGGTTGAGAATTAATTAAACTAAAAACATAAAATAAAAGATAAATGATTCCAATTAGAGAGAAGTTGGCTTAACAGACACAAAATAAAAGGTTTGCTTGATTATCTTTCTACTTAACTCCTGTTCACAAGCTACCTGCTTACTTTCATAGCGAACCGTTTCTTAACTATGATAGATAGTTTGTAGTCAGACTACTTGTTTTTTAAGTTGGCATAAACAACCCTCCCAGAATCCAAACGGCTCAAATTAACTAGCTATTAGTTACACAAGATCAATTAGTTTTTCTTTCAAGTTATTTTAATTAAACCATTCAAACTCTTGCCTAATCTAAGTTTCAATTTTCGTTCCTTGACTTAAACTAAACAAGTCTATTTCTTGGATCTAAGATTTCTTTCAATTTTCATCTGTTTAGAATAGATTTTCATTTATGGCTTATAATCTAGATCTCATCTTTCGAATTGTTGATCCTCCATTGGTATTGATACACTCAAATTAATCTAAATTTGGTTGGGTTTAACTTCCTAACATTCAAGGTTGGCCTAATCTTGACGGAAAAATATCAAATCTACTTAAACAATTCAGGCATAACAAATAAATAAGTAAAGCACAAGAAATAAAACTCAATAAAGGATCTGTTCTAAATGTGCTGGTGTCAAAATTAAAATCTTAAGACCGATACTAATCCGTTTGCAGTATGACCTAAGGGTCGAATCCATAGGTCGAAACAATTCCTTTCTAAGTCTATTCTAAACAATTTAATTAAAACCTACAACCTACAAGTAAAAACAATATAAATTCAAAGTTTATTTTTGGTATTTTGGTTTAATAATTGCAATAAAGTAATGATATTGTGTAACGCTTATCCAGAGAATAACTGTATCAAACTAAACCAAAGATTTAAATCAATTCACTTATAATTAAGGCAAGGTATCAAACTCTTTTTATTTTTGTCAAGAGTAGAATGGTCCGTTCTAGATATGAAACGACCCGGTCTAACTCAGGTTAACTTTTGGAACAGCCTGTTCTACTCTAGAATGCCCCTTCTCGAGCGGTGTGTTCTAAAGTCAGACTGTTCCGTACTCAAGGTTAATGATCGATATGTTAAGTCATTTAGTTTGCTAATTATTTCATTTATGCAAGGGTTGCAATTAAACAGAGACTGGTTTAACTGTAACTCTCGTTCAGGTCAAGTAATTTAAGTCCTACTATCTAACTTCCAAACTCCCTAAACTTCAACTTCTGTTCCTTGATTTAGGTTGTTTAGTTTATTTTCTTGGGTCTATGATAAATTCAATCTCTCGGTCTGAATAAAGTTACGATCTCTCGATGACTTGGTCTAACCTCTCGGAATTACCTACCTATTAGTGCTATTAAAGTGTTTAATTCAAGTTAGTCAATTTTAGGTCCAAACTGTTAAACATGGCCATTCACTTAATGGGACAATCAATTGACAAGTACAAAACACAATTAATAACAATCAAGCAATTCAAGCACAAGAGATAAATCATAAACTATTTTAATTAACAAAGTTAAACTATTCAAAACATGTCAATCAACATGGATAAAAAGATACTCAACCATAACCCTAAAGAATGACTACTCCATACTAATCATAGTACACAATCAACAATATTCATCATGAATACAAATAAAAGAGAGAGATAATGAGAGAGAGAACAAATAGATGTGATATTCTCTTCAGTCTGCTGCTCTGCCAGCTTTGGAACAGTCTGGTATAGCTCTAGAACGGGCTGGTCCACGTCGTCTTCTGGCAACTATGACTATAGTCAAGAAGGTGGCTAAAACCCTAACAATTTATTTTTTTTTACCTGTGGCAGAGAATGGGTACTTATCATGCATTGGAGAACTGTCATGGTGTGAAAATATGTCAAGAGTTGTCTTGTCTTGGAGAATTTTCTTTGAAGAAAACTTGACAAAAATCAGCCCCTTCAAATATGGAAAGTCTGAAGAACTTGGAATAGTCCGTTCCAAGTGTGAGCTGGACCGTTCCAAATGAGTCAGGTTGTTGTCTTCTCTCCTGTCTAAACTGGTCCGTTCTAACGACAGGTTGGTCTGTTCCACTCCTCTAGAGACCTGCTCCTTTGACGGTTCTTCATGTTAATTCATCAATGATCCTGTAAAATAAATGTCAGACTACGGCAACACCTTTTTTTGCACAAATATTAATAAACTAAGTTAAAACATACAAATTTAAATATAATTGAAGGCCTAAATGGGGTTGAAATGTATACATAAAAACTACCCATCAATTAACAAAGTATTACACTAAATGATCATGCAAACTAAGTTAAGTATCTGTTTTCAACCATAGCCCCTAATCAAACTACTCAAGTATGATAATCATAATAACAAACATCAAGGTATGAATCATCATTATAGAACCAGACAAGAATTAATGTGAGATTACAATAAATCAGAGTCGAACGCTTTGATTGTCTGTTGTGGCATGGAGCCATGGACTGAGCGACCCACCTGACTCATGGTCTTGTGGACTGAAAACAAGGACTGCTCAACTCCTTCTCTGTTTGGGCGTGATTTCTCTATAAAATTAAGAATATTGAACTCTCAAAACTCCTGCCCTTTTATAGTAGTCTTGTGAACCATTTAGGATAGTTAAGTGCTTCAGAAGTGGGTCAGATCGTGGTAGAGGTAGTGTAGGAGAGGTTGCCAAATTAACTGTCTGAACGTGGAAACTGTCTGAAACTTCTTAAGCGGTCCACTTACTAGTGTGATCTGTCCGCTCAAAATACTTCGAGTCGTCTCCTGGCGTTCTCTTGTTTGTCTGGTCGTCTGTCTGTCTAATCCATCCCAATAAGCACTCAATTGAGTCGCTCAATAAGTTTTGATATGTACAGATTTGAAGCCACATATGATGATTGTCCTATAAAAACACAAAAGGGCATGGCAGTACCTAATAATACAAAAACTATGTTAAAATAACATAAAATCAATCATAATTTGAGTCCAAATTGGGTCTAATAACGTCCTATCATTAGACATTTTGCCAATTTATTGTTAATAATTTAATCTGATTAATTAAATTAAAAGATAATATATTACTTTTTAAAAAAACATTGAATGGGATTTAAGGGGTCATTATCAATACAATTTATCTCAGACCAAATGGTCCCAATTAGAACCGCAAGAATGGCGAAATAGAATGAATCAACATTATATGATTCCAATAAAGACTCAATTCCATTTTATTCCTATGGATTTGATTCATTCCTTAGTATAAAAGACAAATTAAAAAAAATTACAGATATGATCTATTTTAATTTCCATACTATAGTCTAACATTTGATCGATTAAAGTTATATTAATTATCCTAATAATTAAAAGAAAAATTAGAATAGATCTATTTTAATTTTCATACTATAGTCCAACATTTGGTCGATTAAATTTATATTAATTTATCCTAATAATTAAAGAGTTTTTTATTCCAGAAGTTCAACAATTAAAGAATTGGTTGTAATAATTAGTAATAATCATTTTGTTATATGACATAAAATAACTTCTAAACGTTATTTTGACAAATAATTGGTAAATTCTCAATCTGTCAATTTCTATATATTTTCTATATAGAAATGTAAGTGGCCAAAATAAATTCTCAATCTATTTGGATAGGCCGGGAATAGGAAATAGGAATAGGGAATTGGAATAAGGAATTTCGGTTTCGTGCTTATTCTTATTTTTGTGCAAAACAAACGGTATAAGAATAAGAAATTTGGGTCATTATTCCTATACTAACAAAACTATAGTATAAGAATAAGGAATAAGAATAAGCACACAAATCGAAATTCCTTATTCTTATATCCTATTCACGGCTTATTCCGTTGTATCCAAAGCCCAAACACACCCTATAAGTAATTAGAATAGAAACAGTAATTAGTAGTAGGGATAATGAAACTAATAAGGCCACTTCATTTTTAACGGAAAAGTAATTTAATTTGGATGCTTGATTTAATTGTCTTAAAGAATATTCAATCAATAATTCAAACTGGGCGCCTAAAATTTGTTAACATATATGCCTAATTGCGTAAATGCGTAATTGCATTAGGCGCACAAAATTAAGGCCCAAAATCCAACAGTCTAGGCCCTTTTGGAATTCTTTTCATGATGCGCAGGCGTGCAGCCCTTCATGATATTTAAAAATAAAATTAAGTCCTTTAGGGAAAAAATCCTTAATTTTTAGTAAATACTAAAGAATTTCGATCTTTAATTTTCATAAACTCAATGGTGCTAATTAAGCTTTAAATATACACGTATTAGCATGTTACTCGTTCTAGTTTAAATTTACTTATAATTTAAGTAAAACTCTTTCGCCAACAGTCTGGTCACTCCTGATTTAAATCTACTCTTAGCCATTTTTCAAATCGAAAAATGAATACGTTGAATTTTTTTTTTTCCTAATAGTCGAAAAACATAGTGGCCGAATTAAATTTTTTTTTAAGATAGAGTTTAATTTTCTTATTACATCAAAAGAAAAGCATTTTTGTCTGCTGTTAACTAAATTCCAGTTCAAAATAAATGCACAATTATTTTAATTGCCGTTAGCTAGGGGGGAAAAGAAAAGCATTGACCGATGAGGCGATGACGACCTCCTCACGTCACCCTTTTGGAATACATAAGAATATTGGCCGTCTGATTTCAAAAGATCACGTGACCTTTATGCTTCTCCCCAGCGTTAGAAAAATAAGCTTTTTCTCAAAACTTATAAAAATATAAAAATTTCTCAACAAGAACTATTGTTATTTATGTACCTACTTAAACACACATCTACAGTCCATCTTAAAACAATAATAAACCCATTGCTTCATTTCTTCAATTTATATCTTAGTGAAAATAATGCAATTCTGAATATCATTTGAGCATTTTTATCGTTTCTGCATTCATTCTAAGTCATTTCATCACAATAATCTTCATTTATACTCTTTATACTGTTCAGGCTAATATTCAGATCTTGTTTATTCAAAAAGATTGGATTATACATAGTAACTACGCATATAAAGTGCAGATAATGTTATTCTTAGTATCTTTTCAGCATTTCAATTGTTTCTGCATTCATTCTAAGTCATTTCATCACAATAATCTACATTTAAACTCTTAAAACTGTCTAAAATAAGATAAAGATCTTATTTATTAGAAAAGATTTGATTATCATAGTAATTACACATATAAAGTGCAAATATTGAAACTCTGATTATGGTTTGTGGATTTCCATCATTTATGCACCCATTATAAGTCATTTCATGACAATAATCTTCATTTAAACTCTTTATATTGTCGAGACTGAGATTCAGATCATGTTTGTTCGTAAAGATTGGTTTATACAAAGTAATTACGCATAAAAAAGTGCAAATAATTCAATTCTGAATATCATTTAAGCATTTCAATTATTTTCATATTCTTTCTAAGTCATTTCAATATAATAATCTACATTTAAACTCTTTACATTGTCTAAAATATGATTCACGTGATATTTATTCAAAAAGATTGGATTATACAAAGTAGTTACGCATATAAAATAAAAATAATACAATTCTGAATATCGTTCGAGCATTTCAATCGTTTCTGCTTTCATTCTAAGTCAATTCATCAAAATAATCTGCATTTATGATCTGTATACGAAATAAAAGATAAGATTATACGAAGCAATTACGCATATAAAGTGCAAATAATGAAATTTGGAGTATCATTTGAACATTTCATACATTACTGCATTCGTTCTAAGTGCAAATAATGCAATTCTGAGTATCATTTGACCATTTCAATCGTTTCAAAATTCATTTTAAGTCATTTCGTCAGAATAATCTACAATTAAGCTTTTTATACCGGCAAAAATATGATTCACATCTTATTTATTTAAAAAGATTGGATTATACATAGTAATTATGAATATAAAGTGCAAATAATGCAATTAAGAGTATCATTTGATCTTTTCAATCATTTCTGCAAACATTTTAATTGATTTCATCGTAATAATCTAAATGTAAACTCTTTATATTGTCTAGAATATGATTTATATCTTATTTATTAAAAAAAGTTTGGAATATATATAGTAATTACGCATATCAACTTCAAATAATGCAATTCTAAGTATCATTTGAGAATATTAATCATTTCTAAATTCATTCTAAGTCATTTCATCTCAAAATCTACATTTAAACTCTTTATACTGATTAGAGTTTGATAATTATTCAAAACTATTGGATTGTACAAAGTAATTACATATATAAAGTGAAAATAATACAATTATGAATATCATTTGAGCATTTTTATCGTTTCTGCATTCTTTAAGACATTTCAGCATAATAATCTTCATTTAAACTCTTTATACTGTTCAGACTAACATTCAGATCTTGTTTATTCAAAAAGATTGGATTGTACACAGTAATTACGAATATAAAGTGCAAATAATGCAATTCAGAGTATCATTTGTTCTTTTCAATCGTTTCTACAAACATTTTAATTCATTTCATCATAATAATATACATGTAAACTCTTTATATCGTCTTGAATATGATTTATATATTATTTATTATAAAAAATTGGAATATATATAGTAATTATGCATATGAACTTCAAATAATGCAATTCTAAGTATCATTTGAGCATATTAATCATTTCTACATTCATTGTAAGTCATTTCATCTCAAAATCTACATTTAAACACTTTATACTGACTAGAGTTTGATAATTATTCAAAACTATTGGATTGTACATAGTAATTACATATATAAAGTGAAAATAATGCAATTATGAATATCATTTGAGCATTTTCATCGTTTCTGCATTAATTCTAAGACATTTCATCATAATAAACTTCATTTAAACTCTTTATTCTGTTCAGACTAACATTCAGATCTTGTTTATTCAAAAATATTGGATTATACACAGTAATTACGAATACAAAGTGCAAATAATGCAATTCAGAGTATCATTTGTTCTTTTCAATCGTTTCTGCAAACATTTTAATTCATTTCATTGTAATAATCTACATGTTCTCTTAATGAAAACCAAAGCATCTTAAAACGTTCTCTTAATGAAGAAGTAGGAAGAAGAAAGAAGAAAATAAAAAAAAATTATAAACAATCCAAATTCTTCACAAAGTTATACACTTTCCAATATTTATTCCCACTTCGTTCCTTCTTCCCTTCTTCCCACACCTATCCAAACGGAGCCAAAGAAAAGTACAAAGTAGCTTCTATGCACGAAATGTGTGCAAGTTATGCTGTGAAGAAATTCTACAAAAATCAATTGTAATGCTTCTTATGTCAGCAAATCATTTCCTCAATTGCCAGGTCTTTTTCGGCTTTCCCGGACCTATGATACTCTTCAATACTCGCTTCAGCACATTGCCTCGCTTTGGAACATATCGGGGGTGCGTTCGGCGTTTCACCCTCTTCCGCTTCTGATCTTGACCGAACGAGAATCGTAACCAGGACGGCATCGGCATGGTTGATTTTAGTTTAAAAAGCTTTCTAAAAGTTGTTTGAGAAGAAATAATGAAAGAAAAAATGTGCAAGAAAATTGAAGAAACGAAGCAATGGGTTTATGCTTCTATTGCTGTTGCTGAGCTGTTTGAATCGCTCTCTATTTATAAAATTTCTCAACAAAGAATTGAAAGAAGTGATTAATTATTATTCTTTTTCTTTGATTGAAAAAAGAAGTGATTTATTAGACCGGGTCTTCTTTGACAAGATTCTCTTTACGCCAGTTGAGTACTTAACTAGAATAACTACTTAGCTCGATAAAGAGAATAAACTTCATTGTAAGAATTTTCTCTGTTATTTTACAAAATTGCAAACAATGAAATTTGTTGTTTAGTGAATTTAAGAGTACAATGTCTACAAAAAGATTTAATCGAATTGAATCTCCTGTTGAATTTTTTTGTTTAATGATTTTTTTACTCGCCACTACGGATGACTGAGTTTTTTTCTTTTCATAAACATTGGAAGCTCGTTGCAAGAAGGGAAAGAAGAGGGGGGGGGGGAGTACATTAAGAAAATATAGTTTGTTATTTCACTCATTTACAAGCTCATGTTTAACACATTTCTTTTACTTTTCTATTATTATATACTCAAACATTTTAACAAATCTTTTACTTTATGGCAATTTAAGTATTAGCATCATGCTAATTTATCTTTATTTAACATATAATAGTGAAATTTCTTACTGTTATAATTTTTTTTGTATTATTTACTTTCAAATCCAAACCATTGATCTTATTTGATATAATGAGCGATTTATTTTCATATAAATTTTCTTATTTGAAGTTTATTTGATACTTGATCAAGAGGTTAAAATATGAACAGATTAAAATTAGTCCATCATATTTTGTTTCCCCGTTTTATAAAAATATCAACTCAGAAATTTTTTTTTACCATGATTGTTTTCCCCATTATTGTTCCCAAATTTTTTGCCATAGCATCTGCATCTTTGTCAATTGCATCTGCGTACAATTAACTAAGACAAAGGAAAAACACAGACGGAGTCTGACATCTCCTTCTTGTCTTTTGTCTTTTTGACTGAAAGCATTGGAGAATTGGTCTACAATAGACCTTTTGGGTCTTTCAATTATGGGGTCCAGATGTCATTGGGCGAAGGTCCATGACCCGGGTTTGAGAAACTATCTAATGGTAGATCAACGCGGCACACGTAGTATTGTGTTAGCTTTGATAGTATAACATTATGCCTTTCCGCGTTTGGATCAGAGATCATCAGATCGAAACTGGGTCCGGGTTCTCCGGAAGAACGGGTCTGGTTTGATTCCTTGTGTCAGCTTGACAGTAGTCTTCGACTCTTCTTGGCAATTAAATATACAAGTATAATATTACAAATTAGTAATTTTTAAAATATAATACATGGTTCTCATCCATTTCTTTTTTTTTTGTAGCATATATTTTATTCTTGGTGAACGATGATAAACAAAAATTGGTCGTGAGAAAGTACAAGGATGTAACATACTTAAGTTTTAACTGTTGAAGTTTGAATATGATTCAAATGTCTTTATTGTTATTGTTACAATTTTACTAAAAATAATTTAAAGTAACTATATGATATAATTTTGTTGAGTTTTGCTATGGTAAGTCGTGACTCACAGAGGGTCCGTGAGTCGCGCTCAAAGCTCCTAGATCTAGTTTAAAATGACCGATCCAAACCGTCTAATACGATCTCCCTATTGAAATCTCTATGCAGACCAAATTTTATATTTTTTCAAAATTTTTAAGTATTTTTTTGAAATTTTAGAAAATCGTTAATCTAATTAGTTCTGAAGCGTTAAAAATATAGTTTTTTTTTAATATAAAATTTAGTTTGCATGGATATTATAATAGGGAGATCGTATTGGATGGTTTGGATTTGTCATTTTTAACCAGATCTAGGAGTTTTCGAGCGTGACTCACGTGAGTTGTGACTCACCGTAGCAAAACTCTAATTTTGTTACAATTGTACAAAATAATATAATCACGTCGAGCAAATATATATATGATATAATTTTGTTTTTTTTTCAAAAAGTAACTATATATATCAACCATTATATATTTTGTATTGGGGGTACTTAACAATGAAAACTAAAATGTGTACACAAACAAGTTGTTATTGCTATTGTCATTGCAAACAATTTTAGAAAACAGCATTGTTATTTATATACTCTTGTACTAAACAATAAATGATTAGCTCCAGTATGCCTGTATTTTCTGTTTTTCCACAAACAATCTGCTACATATTTCATAAAAAGTTGTATTTTTATATATTAAAAGTATTTAATTCGTAGATTGCATCTGCTTTAATTAGTAATATAATTTTTCGATAAACTTGTTACCTCGTATTATAAAATAATATGAAAATCTTTGAAAGACATTTTCCACAAATTCATCTCATATTAAAAACCAAAAACCTTTTAATGAAAAAAAAGAAAAAAAATAAAAAGACTTTTATGCACAAATAATGCTGTCAAGAAATTCTATAAAATAAGGAACAAAAAAATCATGTAGACCATCACTTTAAAACATATTACTAAATAACAAGTGTCTCAAGCTGCATATTGAAACTTTTTTTGTGAGTTCATGCAAAAAGTAAGTTAAAGTACTTTAAACCAAATCATACAAATTGTTTTGGATGTTGTATAAGAGTTGGTGGAAAAAATGCTATATTTAAAATCACTCTTTATGTGTTTGATAGTGAAGAAAATAAATGAAACTTAAGATATTGGTGGATTACCAAATAATCATACATACATAAATATCACTATTAACACCTAAAACAACTATATGCGAATGGATAATACTCAGCATACAGTGGATATGGTGTTAGATAGACTTGATTCGAATCCCCGCACAAAAATTAACCACAAACTTAAAAAATGAACCTTCGGCACTTTTAGGTATGTGTGCAACATCATTGCAATGATGAAGAATTCGAACAACATTAGACAAACTCTGTCCAGATATGACAACTTCATGTGGATCATCAATATTGTTGTAATTTTTCTGAAAAATACACATATTCTATATCCCCTGGCAGTTGAACTGTTTCACCCTGAGTAACCCGCTAATTGAAAACTTCATTAATATTTTCTTTTTTCCAACCGCAGAAATTGATGTCATTCACACATATGGCCAACACTATAGTACATCCACCTGATGTTAGCTCAAGGAAAACCAGTGACATTCACTGACAAGTGAACCCACAACTGAAATGTCATTAACTAAGGGAAAAACTTCTCTAATTCGATTTAAAGCTTCATTGCAATATTGATCAGAATCATCGGTATCAATATTGAAAACCGTTGGAGCTGTACCATTGCATCATGTAAGAAATAAAAAAAAATTAATATTTGAAAATAATACATGTACATTGAAAGCAAATAAATGAGATTGGTGCATCTGTCAAGATAGCTAAAAAAATATTTTATTTTAATTAGCCAAATTATACTAAATGCATCTGACCTACCTGGGACTCAACAATTAAACATATTCTTGCCAATCTTTAGAAGAGAGGTAAAAAGTAATTGAAGATTGAATGAAAGAATACTACTAATCATTAGAAGAGAGGTAAAAAGTAATTGAAGATTGAATGAAAGAATGCTACTAAGAGGAGTTGAAATGAAACTTATGAATATAATCATATCGTTTAAACATAAAAACAGTCGATGATTTTGATGTTTTTTTTTTATAAGAGATGTTGTTTTCGGGAGATAGCCCATAATGGCTCGACGTACAAATTAGTACCATTTAATGCACCTAAGCAAAATTGATCATAATATATTCTTTTTTTTTAACTCCTGGAGAGTAAGTATGGTGATATCTTCTACGATTTAGAAAAATAAATATACCAAGCCTAAGAAATTATTAGTAGATCTTAGAATTTTTTTTTTTGTCAATTGTAGATATTCGTTCAGATACCGATACTATATATAATATAAAATGTGTTATTTTTTTTATACGAATACGGATCAGAGTGGATATTGTTCGCTCCATTTTCACCCCTAATAATATCATTAAATTGTTCCAATACTGTTATATTTTAATACGTTAAGATCTTGCTCTATGATGTATGGTATTTATACTTAATTTCCAATCAGAATAAGTCCCAAACATTGACCAATTACTTGTGTTTTTATTCTAATTCAGCTAGTTTAGTATGTAGGAAAGTTCAACCATAGCCCAGCAAGTTTTTTTTTTACAGATTCATCACTTTTTGGTACGGAAGACAGAGGAAAATCAACAGAAAATGAAGGTTTCAGTCAGTTGGAACGAACCGCCCCGCTGGCAAGACGGCCCGTCTCAACCAAAGAAGAAGATAACCAGGCGAACTAGTGCAGACTCAACTGGAACGGTCCGCCCCAACCTCAGAACGGACCGTTCCAGCCAAATTCAGACTTCTAAAATTAGAGTAAAAAAAAAATTCAAGAAAATGTAAAAATTGGTTTCTTGTAACTTTTCAATATAGAGAACATATTGAATGATTCGGATCAATCATTTGAAATTTAAAAATGTAAAAACGATCATATTAGACAAACTCATTCGTCCTGTATATATGACACTAACCTTTCTCATATATTTAACTTAAAAATAATAACTACAAGCTTCTATTATACATTTAAAATAGTAGATGGTATATTCGGCCTATGAAGTACTAATGGTTTAACCGTTTCAGTCCTTCAAGGTGACCTCATACATGATATATCAGTCAAATTTGACTACACAATGGATAAAATTAAAAAGCAACGCTATAGTATAACTATTTTTTTTTCTATTTTGACAATTTACTATTATAATTTCATTTGTTGCAGCTAGTTTATAGTTTATTTAATTAAGGAATTTGTTGGTTAGCTTTCTGCAACTAATCTTTACTTTTTTTTTTATTTCTAAGCTTTTGTTTAGTTGGGTGGAATTTCTCCATTGCATACATATTCATTCCTGTATTTTCTTTCAGAATCGATAAAATAAACTGCAATTTTTTAATTGACAATTGATATCTTTATTGTATTAGCTAAGGCATTTTGTCTCCCTTCATTTCCATCACAACAAGATGAACTTTATCTACGATGAGATCAATAAAGTATTTATTAAATCCAAGATGGAAATTCATTTTACTAGTTTCTTTGGATAATCTATAATTAATATAATAACTTTTCAACTTAACTTAGTTATACTTAATGGTCCCGTTTGGATCGTATGAGAATAGGAAAAATAGCTTCTTTCTAGACGTAAATTTATTATAAACAATTCAAACTCTTCACAAAGTTACACACTTTGGCTCCGTTTGGATAAGTGTGGGAAGAAGGGAAAAAGTGGGAAGAAGTATTGGGAAATGTGTAACTTTGTGAAGAGTTTGAATTGTTTATAATAAATTTTCTTTCATTCTTCCCACACGTATCCAAACGGAGCCTTTCCGATACTTTCCGCCTAGAAATAAATTATTCCTCTTATTCCTAAGCAATCCAAGCGGAGCCAATAGTACTTTCTGCTTATTTCAATATTACTAAATAATGATGCTTTAAATTAATTTAGTATGCATTTTACTTTTAATAACTTTATTTGTCAAAAGTACCAACTTGCCCAAAGGCGCAGTCACCGATCTGACTATCCGATCATCCGACGGTTCAACAAACTCACTGTCTTATCCTTTTTTTTTTTTTTGAATTATGCTGTCTTATCCTTCTTAACTTCTCGAGCTAAATCGTGTACTCCGCATTACTCAGTACGTAAATTACTCGAAAAAAACTGAACTGTAGATCAGTTTGTAAACTATAGGCTGACCCGAATTTTTAAATTCGATTTTATGAAGATATATGCTTATGAAGCCTCGCGATTTTGCATATTCTTAATTTGATACACTACTTTTTCCAAAAGCACAGCTACATTTAATTTAACATTTTATAATACATTTGATCGCTCGGAAAAATAAATGCATGCATGTATTGTCATGTCACTTATTCTAATTTAAATTAATAGCATAAATTAAATCCTTTCACCAACAGTTTGAAGGACGGATATAATTTTCTTAATTTATCGAAGCAAAACAATTTTATGAAACACCTCAAATGAAATAAAAACTAATCATTCCAGATTTGTTTTTCCACTTAAGTTGTAAACTAAATTTTAGTTCAAAGTTCAAACAAATGCACAATTTATTTTATTGTTCTCTCTGGCTCCATTTGGATGAACCCTAGGAATATAAGAATAAGAAAATAAGAGAGTAAATTTATTATAAACAATTCAAACTCTTCACAAAGTTACACACTTTCCAATACTTCTTCCTTTATTCTTCTCCCACACCATCCAAACGGAGCCTCTATTAGTTTTTTTTGGGGGGGGGGGATCTATATCTTCTGCCGCGCGGTACAGCCGCACTTCTCATACGAGCCGTCCGATCTGATCTGGACGGTTCAATTTTTTCGAGCCTATCAATTTGATATTTTCTAGAAGCCGTTCGTATTAGATAAGACGGTTGAGATGAAAAGTGCGACCTGCGGATGTGAATTCAGTTGGGGGGAGGCATGACCGTTGACTTATTTCTCACGTGACCCTTTTAGGAAAACATCAGAATATTGATCGTTCGATTTTGAATGCTCACGTGACCTTTATTCTATACCAAATTCCCAACTCCCACTCCCACCTTAAAAAATATAAAAAGTTCTCAACAAGTGTTATTTCTCTTCCTTTGTAGCCGCTACGGCTTACGGACCTACGGGCTTCGGCACTACCAAGTTTTTTTCTTTTTTGGTCTTTATTAAAAAAAAAGAACTAGTGTTATTTATGTTCCAACTTAAACAGTAAAACAAACATTTACAGCAAAATTCATCTTAAAAAAAAAATCTTTTAATAAAAGGAAAAAAGAAAACTGAAGAACAAAGTAGCTTCTATATATGCACGAATGTGTGCATGTTATGTTGTCAAGAAACTCTACAAAAATCAATCGTACATTCGTAATGCTTTCTATATATGTCAGTAAATCATTTTCTTAATCTGTCGCTAATTCAAAGGCCGGGTCTTATTCGGCTTTCCCCGACCTACGATACTCTTCAATACTCGCTTCAGCACATTGCCTCGCTTCGGCACATACCGTGGGTGGGTCACACGTTTCACCTTCTTATGCGGCTTATCGGCCCTCTGCGCCTGTGAGCCGAATGAGAATCGCAAGCAGGATGGCATCGACATGGTTGATTTAGCTACAGCCTTGTAGCTATAGGAGCTTTTTAAAACTTGTTTGAGAAGCAATTGGCTGTTTGTTGCCCAGTTGTTCGAGTCGCGCTCTATTTATAAGACGATCGAAATGAAAGAAGTGCTTTATTAGACCAAGTCTTCTTTCCCAAGATTCTTTTAAGCCAGTTGAGTTAGCTACTTAGCTCGATAGAATGAGAATTCAATAAACATCAATGTAAGAGTTTTTCTCTGTTTTTTCCAAATTGCATAATGATGAAATTTTTCGTTTAGCCAATTTAGAGTACAAACAGGTTTAATTTAATCATGAAAGAAGTATATATAGACAAATTTAATAGCATTGAATATCATGTTTAAATTTTTTTAATGATTTCTTCACGCACCGGACGGATGATGAGTGTTTTAGTTTCAATAATTTTGAAAGCTCGTTCGGAAAAAAAAATTAACAAATCTTGTACTTTAATTATCAGCCATCAGGTAACTCATGTTTAATTTATCTTTATTCAAAATAATATTGAAATTTTATTACTGTTAAAAATATTTTTTATTATTTACTTTTAACGTATATTGATTTGAAATTTGGCCATTAATTTTATTACTTGAATGATTTATATTAGTCTTTAGCATTAAATAAAATTGAAACCAGTAGTAAATTTATAGTTACATATTAGTTGGATTATGAGATTCATACAATTTAAATATCAATTATAAAATAATTTTATAAATGATAAGTTAACTTGCAATGGGTTCAATTATTTTTATATACATGCAATATACAATGTAATTCAATATCGGATTTGAATTTTAATTTTGCCATGAGGATTTCCTAAACTACTAAGATAATATAATATAATTAGTAGATCATAAACTCGTATATTTCTTAAAACAAAATGCATTTTTTTTTGTTAGGTTTGAATGTATTTGTATTTATATAATAATATTTTGTTCGTCCGTTTCAATAATAAGTTAAACACAGAAGGGAATATAGCGCCTAACAAATTTTCATAAAGATTGTTCAATGTCATTGTTTCATCCCAAGAATGGGTTACCAATTACCATTATTGACATTGTTCCCAAATTTTTGCCACAACATCTTTGTCTATTGCATCTGCGAACAATTAAGAAAGATATAACAGTTAAACACAGGCTGAGCATTTCCTTCTCTTTGACTAAAGCATTGAGAATTGGTCTACAAGACTAAAATAGACCTTTTGGCTCCCGCGAGTGTGGGGTCCTGATGTCAATGAGATAAGAACCATGGCCCGCTTTTGTGAAACAATCTAATGGTAGATTAACGCGGCACAGAGGATTTAGTTGGGACCCCAGTAGTATTGTATAATTGTATCCCTTCCCGCTTGTGGTGGTTTGTATTGTATGAGAGAGATCATCAGATTGAAACTTGAAACTGGGTCTAGATTCTCCGGGAAGAACGGGTCTGGTTTGATTCTTTGGGTCAACTTTATAATAGCCTTCTTATAAAAATAAATACAAAATGCTAAATAACAAATTAATAAATGTAAGCAATCTAGTGAGAGGTTCTCACTAATGTTCCAATTTCCCTTTTTGTTGGTTTTTTTTTTTTAACAAAGTTGGATTACTTGGTGAAAAATGATAAACTAAATTGGTCGTGAGAAAGTACTTTAATTGTTGAAATTTGAATAAGATTAAAATGTATTATTTTAATTTAATTGTTACGATTTTACTAAAAAAAATCTAAGTCAAATCTCTATTAGGTTTGATTTGTATTTTTTTTTCAATATATAAGAATAGTTGTATGAGTTCGGATTTATTTTGATTGGCATCGAGAGTTTGTAAAAATGCACGCCGCGCATTTATGATATATCTTAGTTTGTCAAAAAGAAACTATAACATATCAACCGTTAAAATGAAAATTGTGTACATTCCGTATCAATAAATAAATAATCAGTTCCACTGTCACTGAATTATTTTTTTAAACACAAAACAATCTACTTCATTATAAAGAGTTCTATTTTAATTATATTTCGTACATAACGCTTTGTGAAAAGATATGCTTAAATTAGTAAATTATAATAGGCTTCTTACCTAGGGGTGCGTTTGGATGAGAGAAGAAGAAGAGGAAGAAGGAAGATGTGAAGAAAAAAAATTATAAACAATCCAAACTCTTCACAAAGTTACACACTTTCCAATACTTCTTCCCACTTCTTCCCTTCTTCCCACACCTATCCAAACGCACCCTAGAATTATGAATTAATATGAAATCTGTATGTTTAAAATTGTTGTTGACCGAGTGCACAACGTACGTTAGCATGGCGACCTCATACAAGAAACGGTCCTTAAAAACTAATTATTCTTGGGTTTTGGATTTCAAATACTCTTTACTTTTTGTTGATATCCGCCAATCATGCATAGGGATAGTTCCAGCGTGAGGTACTATATATATTATAATTTTGGATTAATATTAGAGATAGGCTAAAATCAGTCGCGACTGACGGATGAGACCGTTATTTACGATCAAATTTCAATTTTCGAGATTCTAACAGTCGATCCGAACCATTCAATGTGTTCTTCATATTGAAATTTTATTGAAGACAAATTTTTATATTTTTCTGAATTTTTTTAGTATTTGTTTGGTATTATACAAAATTCTTAATCTAAACAATTCTGGACTCTTCAATAACTATGATTTTTAAAAATATAAAAAAAAAATAGTAAATAAAAATCAGAAAAAATGTAAAATTTTGTCTCCAATGATATTTCAATATGGAGAACACATTGAATGGTTCAGATTAGCTATTAGAACCTCAAAAGTTGAGATATAATCGCAGTTAACGAGTCCATCAATTAGTCACGGCTGATTTTAGCCTATCTCTTAATATTAATATGCTATTCGGTCAACATTAGTTATTTTGACTTGAGTACAAAATACTGTGAGCAATGCAAGAGTCTTAGCCTAATCACCTAAGCGACCAAAATGATTGTTCTATAAACATTAGTTAGCTTTGCAGCTGACTGGTTATTGTTTTTGATAAGGTTTGGACATGAGTGAACTCAGAAATTTAACGTTATATCATGTTATTTGTTTCCAGGAATTATATATACGATGTCACAACATAGGGACAGAGAACAATTTTTTTAATATTACCCGAAGAAATATTGTATTTGGTAAATGGGAATGGATTGTCAAATTTTAAAGAGAATAATCATTTTTCTTATCGATGTCAAATTCTCTTTAAAAATTGGCATGGATTTGACATTGATAAGAAAAAGGATGCTTATCATAATGTAATAAAATAATTAGTAATTTAGTACCAACGCGTTTGAAAGATGAAGTCACACTTCATAAGAAGTTGAAGATATTTAAATTGTTAATCATAAACTAGAACTGTTTTCTCTCGTATTACCTGTTGTCATCAAAGAATTTAATTTAGTGATATTGAGACTTTTGAAACAGAATAGGTGGTAGGCAGAGGTAAGAATCCAGGTATAATAGATTAAGAAGAGGATGATGACTAATCAAAATATACTAATAATGAACAGATTGGATGACCCAAATATACATTGGAATAATAGATATTTTGATTTCAAGAAAATCGTTTTCTAAAAAAGAAATAAAGACAAACATACTCACTTTTTTTTAAGATAAAATGAAGTCTAATCCACCCAACTTATTTTTAAATTAAATGTTTATGAAAAATCCTCCAGACGGATTTTGAACATACAACCTTTCACTGATGGTGGGATACCAACTTTAAAAGTTTGTAATTTGACATTTTAACTAACTACCAATATTTTTAGTTGTGGACTTTGTGTTCCGGTCAGCAGAATTCATTTCTTTGTGCCCGAAAAAAAATTATCTTAAAAGGATGCAAGCTCTACGGTGATTAGTGAGTTGATTGATCCTCACATAGGACATACAAATGAACTTGGAAGTTCAACACAGATGGTCAGTGATTATGTCGTTATTTTAGCCGAAATTATTTTATATAAAAATTTGGACAGAAAAAATTATAATATACAGAATTATTATTTTTTTTTTAATAAGAAGAAAGTTCCAACGCGTTTCAGAAGCGAGTATTTGAATTCCCCTCCGTACGCGTTTATAAAACGCGCTCAAACCCTCCGAACGCGTTTTATAAACGCGTACGAAGGGGAATAAATTCAGGCCCTCCGTTACGCCTTTTGAGACGAGTCAGGCCTTTCGTACGCGTTTATGAAACGCGTTGGGAGCCCTGGAGCGCGTTTCATAAACGCGTACGAAGGTCATCTCTTTCAAAATCGAGTTAGCCGTTTCATTTTTTCTGTTCGCCATCTTTCATTCGGCAGAGAAAGAGAGAAAGAGAGAAAGAGAGAAGGAGAGAAAGAGAGAAAGAGAGAAGGAGAGAAAAAGAGAAGGAGAAGAAGGAGAGAAGAGGAGAAGACAGCGGCAGCCGCGAGAGAAAGAGAAGAGGAGAAGGCAGCGGAAGCGGAAGCGGCAGCGACAGCGGCAGCGACAGCGACAGCGACGAACTTGCGACAGCGAGGTATTGCATTTTGTATTTTGTATTTGAAATTGTGAATAATTAGGAGTTTAGGGGTTTAGGGTTTAGATGAAATTGTTGATAATTGTGAAATAGTGATAATTGTTGATAATTGTATTTTGGATGAAATTGTGGAATTGTTGATAATTGATGTCAATTGATGAAACTGTGATGGAATTGTTGATAATTGATTAAATTGTGGAATTGTTCATAATTAAATTAGTTAATTGGTCAATTATTTATTTATAATGGATGATAATTGATGAAATTGTGGAATTATTGAAAATTGATTAAATTGTTGATAATCGATGCATGACGATAATTGATGAAATTGTTGATAATTGTTATTAATTGATGCATGATGATAATTATGATAATTATGTATAAATGGAATTAGTTAGTAAATTGTTGAAATGGAATTAGTTAGTAAATTGTTGAAATAAAAAGAAATTTATATAGAAAAATTATGGTGCAAATTAACATAGTTTCAAATAACTGGAATTGTATATTGAAAATTATGTATATAATAACTGGCGTAAATTAACGTAGTTTCAAATAACTGACGTAAATTATGGTGAATGAAAAATTTTAACATATTATGATAAAATTATTTGATTATTGATCAGTAATTATTGTGAAAATGTCAATTACATAGGAAAATAATTTTTGTTTTGTTCGTTTTGATTATTGAAAAAATATTAAATTCATTGTTTTTTTAAATTGTTGTCCTTATATTATTTGAATCAGATGAGTTCAGCAGAAGATGAGGCTGGTCCTTCTGGTGCTTCACCACCTCCCACCGAAGCACCCCCCACCGAAGCAGCCTCCACCCAGCGGCCAAAAAGACGTAGGCGTCGCGCAGCCCGTCCGAGCGCGCAAAATGTCATTCCACCTGTGCAACCGGCCAACGCAGAAAACCAACAGGTTTTGTTCGTTACGGATAACGACCATCTCGTTGGTTTGTCTTTTGAGGAGGTAATAGATTTTTTTATGTTAATTTATATTTTTTTGATTTAATAATTTAGATTTCTTAATAGACTTATAAATTGTATTAAATGTTTATTATAATTTGTAGTAAAAAATTAATCGAAAATGCTTATTATAAATTGTATTATAAATTGTATTTATTGTAAATGCTTGCTTATAATATTTTTATGTTCAATGTAATAAATTGTATTTTTTTTAAATGCTTGTAATAAATTGCAGCGTGAAAAACATTTGGAGTTGAGATCGCACAAGCGAACAATTCAGGTGGACGATCGGATTGAGGGAAGGCTGATCAAACTGGGGCTCAGTCACATTACGAAGGTGAAGCATGTCAACATCGACATGCCATTACTGAAGGCAATGGTCGAGTTTTGGCGTCCGGAGACGCATACTTTCCATTTTTCCGTTGGAGAGATGACCGTTACTCTACAGGTAATTTATTTAAACTTGATATTAATTTTTTTTTAATATAATTTTCGTATTAATTATCACAATTAATTCTAACATATAATTTTCGTATTAATTTTCACAATTAATTCTAACATTAATTTAAACTTTATATTTAAAATTCAAATTTGAATATTAATTTTCGTAATATTAAATGTTATATTTTCGTAATATTAACGTATTTTGTAATTGTTACCAGGATGTTGCCTTCTTATATGGTTTGCGCTCGACTGGCATTCCAGTTAGATCGAATACGAGAGGGCCCTGGGAGAAAAAGATTCGTGCAAATCTTTATCCTCATGAAGATTTGGGAGAGTGGCACCGAGAAAGGAGTAGCAGGGAGTAAGTGAAAAAAATACGAATGCAATATTGATTTTGCATATTCAATATATGCATTGCTTACTTGTATTGATTATTCTAAATTTGTACAATGCAGGGGCAATGTTGTTGTGGGCAACAACATCAAGTTGAAATGGTTGCGGCAAAATTGCGGGGTGGCGCCACAGGCAGATGCTCCTGGTGAGGAGTTAGACCGATACACGCGTGCAGTGGCTCTAGAGCTATTTGGGACGTTGATGTTTCCCGATATTTCTCAGAATTCCGTCCCAGCATACTTTTTAGAGGTCGTATCGGTATAATTTTCTTAACTTAAATAAATTTTTTTTTTCTTTACGAAAATAGTAGAATTCAATGTTACAAATTCAATATTTTTATTTGTTGACACATAATGAAGCTGACACATAATATTTTTTATTTTATATAATTTCGTTAACAGTCTAATTTTTAAGCAAAGATACTTTTGTTAAAACAATGTTGAAATAACAATGACAAAAAAGGAAAAAAATTACCAATGAAATGACACATAATACTTTTGTTAATCCATCAATTAGTATTTGTTAACACATAATACTTTTGTTAATACACTGAAATGTTGAAATTATTTTCAATGTTGCAATTTAATTTTGTTATTTTCAATGTTGAAATTATTTTTTTTTTCAATGCGTTGTTTAATTTAAATGCAGGGCAATTTGAATGAAGTTCCGGACTTCAATTGGGGAGGTGCCACGCTTGCTTGTCTATATCGTGCTTTGGACCGTGCCTCCATGCGTTTCAAGGTTGTGACGGGACCTTGGATGCTACTATTGTTTTGGGCATGGTCATACCTCCCTGTTTGTCGCCCAGAGGTTGCTCCTATCGGTGGATTAGGACAGCCTAACCTAGATTCATGTGTGCCGTATAGCAGGTAATAACTTATAATAATTTTTCAATAATATTATGCAAATTACAACACATCAATCCTAACCTTCAAAATTTTCAGGAAATGGGGCGAAGCTCGGTCTTTCTCACGGAGCCAGCACCGCGGGGCAGTGGAGAACGCACGGGACTACCTAGCCGTGTTGAACGTTGAAGACGTCAACTGGTTTCCGTACGTACTCGACAGAGCTCTTATGCCACGGGTAGCACAGCAGGGTTCCATAGCGGAGCATGTTCGGTTGCCGCTCATTTTCTACCACATTGTTGCCTACTACTACCCCGACCGTTGTAGGCATCAGTTTGGGCTGTACCAGTTTACTCCTCCTCCACTACCTGTGGTACGTTTGCTATATTTTTCTGATTTATCATACGATCAACTTCAATTTAATTAGAGTAAAGAACTAACGTGTTTATTTTAACAGAGTTAGGACGTGACACACAACCTGCTGGGTTTCCAGCACGGTACCTATCGAGATCGTCCAGATTTTGCTACCATTTTTGCGAGTGCATATGCTGAGTGGACTGACGAGGCATTACAGACACGCCAGCTGGAGACTCGATCCTGGAGTGATACTGATACGCTGCGGTACTTCCGATGGTTTTGGCGATACGGTGCCTCCGAGAGACCCACGCCACGAGAGGATGCCGAGGCACGTCTCCAGCGCACTCAGCAGCTGCCTCTTGCTCAGAGGCAGTACACAAACATGGGGTCCAGACTTCGCAATACGGTACATCTTAATTTTTTAAATATGGAATGTATGATTGGTAAATGGAATTGTGCAATATGTCATTATTCTCGTAAATTGCAGGGCAACTCTGCGCTGAAGAATGCACTTCATGCATTGGGACTGGTTGTGAAGAAGGGGTGCAGAAGGGTGGGAAAGGCAATTCTCGCCAACTGTCGTTCGCAATTGCATGATGCTTCCATCCCTTTGAGGTAATTTTGAATAATTTAATTTTTGATTGCGTTTTTGCATTTTAAATTCAATAATTTATAAATTACAGGTTGGAGGATTTGTTGGAGCAGCGAGGACTTCCAACAAATATTGAGGACATACCAGATTCTGGGGACGAGTCTTCTTCTGCACGTTCGACTGTACCCACAGACCTTCAGGCGGAGGATCTGATGCATGCGGTTAGTATTCGTTCATATGCAAGTTTCAATTTTAGATACTAATTTATTTATATTGACATTGTTTTTTTTAATATTATAGGATGGTCGGCTGAATACCGGGCGATTAGATGATATTTTAGGACCACGCACGTTCTTTCCTACTCAGTTTCCAGCCTCAGGTCCTACTCCATCCATGCATAGTGCATCAGCATCGACCTCGCAGTTTGCTGGCATTTCTCAGGATGCCACTGGCATTTTCCAGCCTCAGGATCCTCCACCGTACTCCTTTGCACCATTTGGTATGCCTTCCTCTTTTCCTGCATTTACTGTTCCTCCATTTACTATTCCGTCAGTGCCTACGCCTTCTTCTATTCCATCATTTGGCACTCCGTTGGGTAGTATGGGAGGGACAGACTCGTTCAGCACATTACTGCGGACGGCCGGAGATGAGGAGGGTGATTATGTCCCTATAGCGACTCCTCAGGAGGCTGGGCAGCCTGTTGAGTTTGGGCCCATACAGCAGGAGGCTCAGCAGGACCAGCAGGAGGACCTCCAGGAGGAGGACGATGGGGATACAGAGTCCACTGACTCAGGAGACGTTACTGCCCCGGCTGGACGAGATAGGCGTGCGGTGAGGGTGATTGACAGATTTTCACCTTCGGGACCTAGGAGGAGGCGGCGGCGTTAGTTATGATGATGGACTGATTTTATTGCTGATGATGACAGTTCTTTTTTTTATGGACTTGTGTATTACTGATGATGGACGGATCGTTTATTTTTCGTTTATGGACTTGTGATTGACTTGTGTATTACTGATGTTGATTGACTATTTTTCGTTTATGACTTGTGATTGACTTGTGTATTTATTGGATTGCTTATTATGACTTGTGATGATTGACTTGTGTATTATTATGACTTGAAAATTCGGAGTGCAAAGCACTACTTGAAACATAAACGTTTATGTATTGAAACGCCAATAAATGAAATACTCCAAACAACAACTTTTATCCATTAAACGTCAACACATTAAAACCACAACTTTTAGTGCAAAACACTACAAAAAATAGAGGAAATAAAAGACAACCATAAAAATAAAACATTGCATTAACAATTCCAACTAAATTACATTAACAACCATAATAATAAAACACATAAATATTACAATGATATAAATATTTAGAGATTTTGACTATCTACATATTGTAGAATTTCATCCCACCATGGTTGCTCATCTTCATCATTCAGTTGTGGTTGATTACTCGCACCAGTGTTGTCAGCGAACTGAGCGACTTCGTTCCAAAAAGCAGCATCATCTTCTTGTTGATTACTCGGAACACTGTTGTCAACGAATTGAGCGGCTTCGTTCCAAAAAGCCGCTTCGGTTTCTTCTTTTTCTATCTCTGCCATTCGGCTTGCCGCAATTTGTCGAAGTTCATCCCTCTTATTCATTTCTCTCAATTTTTGCTCTGATTTTTTGAGCCTTTTTTTCCTTGCCTCTTCTTCCCTAATTTTTTGTTTACGATCCATTTCTTCATTTCTTTCTTTAATAATCCTCTGCGTCTCTATGTCCCGAGCTCTTTGTTCATTCTCGTCGTGACGTTTGTGCTCATGGTAGTGGTCACGCAATATGTTTTCTTTGTAATTGAAAACTTGAGCACACCTTGTACAGGTCACTGTGTGGTCTCCATTAAAGTTGTATATTTTCTCGTAAACAGTCCAGTGAGTTGGTTCAGACGAGAGGTAGGGTTTCGGTTGTTGTTGGGGGATGGGTTGAGGTTCTGTGTAATATTTTTTGTACCAGTCATATCGCCTTTGTCGGTTCAGATTCTTTTCGTGTTCCCGCCATCGCCGCTCCTGGTACTCCTTCTGTTCTCTTTCCGGCCCACCATTAATGTGCCATTGGTAGTGTATTTTTAACTCGAGCACGTCTCCCTCTTCAGTCGTGTCTTCATGGATGTTGTATTTCAAAATGCGATAACAAGAGCGACAAATTGCCTCGTATTCTCCGTTTTCTGGTTGATTTCTATTGGCAGGGTAATGGTAGAAAGTTGGCCAATACTCAATGCGTGTTGCTCTTCGATAGTTTGGAACATCATTATTTGAGTTAGAGCTATTTCCTTTGTCCATTGTACTGAAGGTTTTAACAAGAAGGAGGTAGTGGGTGTTTGTGCATTCTAATTCAACAATGACTGCTTTTATAAATAATTTCAGCAGTTCAAAGATGACATTGTAAAATCAAATCTTGTCATGTCTTTTGCAGTCTTTATCAGAGCATGCTTGTACTTTTTTTTCTAAAAATTAAATAATACACCTTCGAACGCGTTTATAAAGTGCGCTCTAGGGCTTCCAACGCGTTTTATAAACGCGTACGAAGCTCTGACAAACGAGAGGAAAGTGGACAGCATCTCTCCTTCGTACGCGTTTATAAAACGCGTTGGGAGGGTTGGAGCGCGTTTTATAAACGCGTACGGAGGGGAATTCAAATACTCGCTTCTGAAACGCGTTCGAACTTTCTTCTTATTAAAAAAAAATAAAATAATTCTGTATATTAAAATTTTTTGGGTCCAAATTTTTATATTAATTAATTTCGGTTATTTTAGAAGTAATGGGTTCAATTTCCGCTGAACGCAGAAGAGGAATAAACTCTATTTCACAGAGTGGATTATACCTTATAAATAAATGCTCTTATTTTAAAAAAAAAATCTCACATAGGACATGCAAATTAGTTTAGAATTTCAAGCTTCTATTTTAATTGTATTATGATTCTTTTAATATATTTAATTCAAAATATTTAGGGGACATATGAGAGTTTGTTTTTTAGATTTGTTTGACGGCATACGAGGACTAACGCTAATAACCGCCACAGAGAATTAGGTCCCAGTTCAATTTGGACTATACATTAAATTAATTGTTAATAGTTATTAGGTTTACAAAATTACAAACATGTCAACATCCTTTTTGTATTATCCTGAGCCTATTTTGTAGGGCTGAAAACGGTAGTCGTTTCGACCGTTTCGTTTCGTATGAAATGAAACGATAACGGTTAAAGTTTTTGGTTTCGTTTTAGAAATGAAGCGGTCGGCGCAAATAAAAATCCGTTCCGTCTATCGAACGAAACGGTTAACGAAACAGGCTTATTTCGTTATCTTTTATTTCGTATGTTTCGTTATTCATTCTAAAATTGTTATTTTTCTGATCACAGAGAAGAAAAAGGCGGAGAGAACGAGGATGACACGACTAAAACCTAATTCTACGCCATCCCCATCGTTTGTCAGATCTATCTCTCGCCTCTTCCCCCGTCCCTTCGCCACTTCCCTCTCGCACAAGAGCCCTGAAGCCCCCTCTCTTAGCCTCTCTCTCATCTATCGCCTCACCTCCTCTCGCTCACCAGACCCCACCACGGGAAAAGGCGAACCCTAGATCGAAGATGCCTCCCCTTTCGCCAAGTCTCAGCTGCGTCCCCGACAGCAGCTGGTGGTGGCCTGAGTTCGTGGCTGAAGGATTAATGCACTGAGATTGAGTCGTCTGCTTGGAATTGAGTTGTCGGCCCTTACAACAACGCTTCTCGTCACCTTTTGCCATTGCTGGTAAACCATTGTCTTCCCACTTTCTCAATCATTTTCTTTTTTTATTCTTCAATTTTTTTGTCCCTTTTCTTTTTTATTTTCATGGCTATGGGAAACTTGATAAATTTGTCTCTGTTCTCAGTCCTTTTCTGTTTGATTTTTCTGTAAAGTCAAATTTTTATCGTTCACTTTAAAAATTACTGATTCGTTTTTTTCTATTTGTGTTTTTGGTATCTCTGATTCAGAGGCTATTGAAGTCCCAATTCTAGTTGGTGATAAAGAACCTAGCTCAGAGGAGGATTGGATGTTTGCATATTTAAACAGGTGCAAAGCTCAGAGGAGGATTGATCACCATCAGTCTTCATATGGGTGTTTTACAATTTGATAAGTATGTTTTGAGGTCTGTACAATATGGATGTTTTAGGAAAAGTAATTCTTAGTGGTTACTTTGATAAGTATGGTCTTTTGAGGTTGATTGTACTGCGGAATTGTGCAATACTTATACTGCTGTCTATATAGAATCAATTATATATTTCTTATTCGTGGAAGTGTGAAAAACTAAATATGATAAACGGTTATAATATTTAAACGGTTACTTACGTTTTGGTCGTTAAAATGAACGCAACGGACAACGCAACTAAATCCTCTTGATAGAAACGCAACACGCAAAAGGTGAAAAAATTTCGTCTCAAAACGCAACAACTAATGAAAGTGTCTATTTTCGTGATTGTTTAAGACGTTATGCAGGCCTACTATTTTGTTCAATTAGTTATAGACTGAGATAATAACAGTATAAGCAGAATAGGCCCAATAGCCCACTTTAAATCCAACTATAATAGGCCGGTAGCCCATTTTATGATTCTCTCTCTCTCCCAAATACATTTACCCGAAATTTAAAAAATAATACTAAATTAATATAATATATTAAATATAATATCTATATAATAATATTTTTTTAAATAGTATCACGAGATCGGAATCCCAGATTCCGAACGCAAGATCGGATTTCTGGATTCCGATCTTAGCCAAGATCGGAATCCCGGATTTCGATCTTAGCCAAGATCGGAATCCCGAATTCCGATCTTAGCTTTTTAATTTTTTTATATATTATTTATTTATTTATTTATTTTATTAATTAGTTAAATAATTAGAAAAATAGATAATATATTGTAAAAATATTGAAAAAATATGGAAAAAATCAGGAATAATTAAACTAAATTTTATATGTAATTAAGTATTTTTTGAGAAAATTAAAATTTTTTTCCTTTTATTAGTTTATTAATTAGTTAATTAATTAGAAAAATAGATAATATATTCTAAAAATATTGAAAAAATATAAAAATATCAGGAATAATAAAAAAAAATTTATATGTAATTTATTATTTTTTTTTGGAAAATTAAATTTATTTTCCTTTTAATTAATTTATTTAATTAAATATAAATTTAATTAATTTATTTAATTAAAAAATGAATAATTAAGTATAAATTTTTAATTAATTTAAACAACCATTTGATATGCGTCCCGGATGTCGTCCTCTGTATATATTATTTTCATATTATATATTAAACAATCATATTGAGTCTCATGATCAAGGAAGCACTTTCTGGGTTGCGTTAGAAAGGAATCACACGAGATTGATGTTTTGCTGAGACGGAGAAGAAAGACTAAATTCACTTGATTTACTGCATTTCTCTTTTTAATGATTAATTTATGATTTTAAAAACATTTTGAGTAGTTTAGAGTAGTTTTTAGGTTTGCAAACTTTCAAAGTGAATTTTGGAGGTCCAGAGAGCGTTTTTTGGCTTCGAAAATGGTCGTTACGGGGTTATGTAACATGTCTAGATCTCATCGTTTTTGGAGGTCCAGAGAGCGTTTTTTGGCTTCGAAAATGATCGTTTTATGCAAACTTTCAATTTATATGTAACATGTGTAGATCTCGTCGCCAGCTTTCCGGAATGTCCTCGATCGCCCCAAACGGACCTTCCTATCAAAAGTTAAGCCTGTTTACAGTTTTAATGTTCAAATTATGTCTTTCTATCCCTGCAAATGCAGAAAGAATTAATAAAACTTTGAACATTCTGAAAGGATTATGCCTTTGTATCCCTGCAAATTCTGAAAATTTATAATCCTTTCAAAATGGTACAATTCATTTAATTAAATAAGTTATAAAAATTTATATTTTAATTAAATAAATTAATTAAAATGAAAATAAATTTAATTTCCCAAAAAATACTAAATTACATATAAAATTTAATTTAATTATTCCATATTTTTTCAATATTTTTACAATATATTATCTATTTTTCTAATTATTTAACTAATTAATAAATTAAATAAATAAATAAATAATATATAAAAAAATTAAATCGGAATCCAGGAATCCGATCTTACGTTCGGAATCTGGGATTCCGATCTCGTGATACTATTTAAAAAAAATATTATTATATTGATATTATTTTTAATATATTATATTAATTTAATACTATTTTTTTTAATTTTTCGGTACATTTACATTTACATTTTCTTTTTGAGTTAAATTACATTTATCATTTTATAATAATAATCACAAGCATCTGTTACATCCCTAAAAGTTAAAATAAATAAATAATCGTATGTTTATCTGAAGTAGTAGTGATTTAAGTCATTGAAGGTGATCTTATATACATCAAACGGAAGTAACTACATAATGGAAAAATTACAAAGTTGTATTATTATTTTTTAATATTCTGACAATGCACTTATAAGTTCATTTCCTATATTTACTATTCCTTTCTGCTTATTTGTGTTTTACGAAATAGTAATGATGTAAGTATACTATTAGTTTTATTTTATTTCTTCAATTTTGTTCCTCTCTGAAGTTAGTGCTGAATTATGCACCCAGACATTACTCCGTACACTACATACTACCTACATGAAAATATAAAAGGATGAAAAAAAAATAGAATTGTAAGTTACTTTGTAGCTATATGTTGACCAGATTTTTGAATTTTTTTTTCTTAAGCCAGAAAATCTGATAAAGATAAATATATATGCTTATCCTTAAGCCTCGAGATATTGCATATTCTCAATCTGTAGACAACTTTTTCCAAAGTGCAGCTACATTTAACATTCTCTAATAAGTTCACTGGAATGTTTTCAAACCGTACTAGATACCGAAAAATTCTGGTACTATCGAGACAGCAGTACTGAGAGTAAACACCGAACAATTTCGAGTAATACCATAAAATATCGGATTTCGACCATCTGGCAGGTATAAGTGCCGATACTATTTTAAAGACACTGGTTCACTGTTATGTATAACGTCAAAAGAGACTCGAACCAAATAATCGGAAAGAGTCCGAAGAATCCTGTATGATTTGATTAATGTCGGATACATCTGGGCAGGTACAGGTAACTCGTTACATTTGCGACACCAGATTTTTTTTTCTTCGCCTTTTTTAATGATCCCAAATTTGAAACATTTCAAATTTAAAATTTAAATATAAAATTTAAATTTTTGAAACCCCAAGTTGAGCCCCAAATAAAAATATCACTCTTTAAACAAAAAAAAAAAAGAATGTTCGAGTACCTTTTACTGCTTTCCTCTTATTTAGGGAATCATATTGTTTCTTATTTATAAAAGAGATTTTAGTTAAAGTTAAAACCAAAAAATAGGGGTCGATGTTAGTTAGGTTACTTTACCTATATACAAATAGAAATTGTAGCAGTTTTTTTAAAATTTATTATGATGGGCATATTAAACAAAAATCTGTCAAAAGTCTACAAATTGGACCTAGTTGTTTAAATTCTCCTTTCAAAGTACACATTCGAACAGTAATAATATTGTACTATTCATCTCCCACACATTCGGTGATAGCATAATGGCATAAAAACAACTACTCTGCATCTCCCACACGAAATCTCTAAAACGGGCTATAGTTTCATTTAGTGTTTACCAAAAACCCGCCGGGTCGAACCCGTCCCGCCCCAAACCCATCCCATGAACTGGACCACCCCGGACCATCCATGGACCGCGATGGACCGAAGGGTTAGAATGGGACGGGTCTTCGACGGGTTTGAGCTGCCCTTTCTAAAAATACATGTGTTAACCCGCCCCGTCTTAACCCGTGGACCGAACCGCCCCGCCCCGTCAATCCGTCCAAAACCCGTGCTAATCCCGGAAAAAAGGAGGAGGGTAACTTTATATAATTATATTCAAATTTTTTCATCTAATAAAAAAACTACAAATCAAATATAAGAAAACAAAAAAAATAAAAACAGAAAACAGAAAAAATAAGTAAAAAAATAAAAGAAAAACGTAAAAGTAAAAAATAAAAGTAATTAACGAAAAATAAAAAACAGAAAAAAATATTGAAAAAACAAAAAAAGTATTGAAAAAATAACACACAAAAAAAACAGCAAAAAAAACGTTATAGTGATTATATATGTAGTTTAATACTAACGAAAAATAAAAAAATAGTAATAAAATAAATAAAAACTCATGGACCGGACCGGACCGGACCGTCATAATCTGTGCGGGTTATATGGGGCGGGTTTAAGAAGGGTTAGGGTCAAAATTTCTAAGATGGACCGTCCTAATCTGTCCCGTGTTAACCCGTGGACCGTCCTAACCCGACCCGCCCTAACCCGTGGACCGCCGCGAGTTGGACCACCCTGCCCCGTTTGGTAAACACTAGTTTCATTTTCACCCGTTCTCTCGCAGGCTTGTAGCTTTTCCAAAACAGACGAAATAAATACTCTCTCTACACTCTTACCGAACTAACTAACACCATTACACGAAAGGTTTTAAATAGCGGCCGCTACGGCCGATTTTGCGGCGAGATAGCGTTACACCATGCTGAAACGCTACAGCGCTATAAATTTAGCGCTGCATCTGATTAGGGGTGAGCAAAAAACTCGTGACTCGTGAGTTACTCGAACTCGACTCGAGAAAAACTCGTCGGTAACTCGAGTCAACATAACTCGAGTTCTAACAACTCGAGTTATCCCGACTCGCGAGTTTTATTTGCCGAGTTCAAGTTAGGCCCAACTCAACTCGGTCCAACTCGAGTCAGCTAATATGTGCCGCAAAATATGTTTTTAAAATATTAGTTTAGTAGTGTGCACAGCCCAGCTTCTCTTTGCTAGCATATATGGGCCGCAAAAAAGGTTTCTTCAAATATTAGTTAATTACTTAATTTGTTTGCACAGCCTACTTTTTGTTGCTAATCTAGTGACCTAGTCCCCAACCTTTCCCTTCCCTCCCACGCGGCTGCGCCTCTTCCCATTATCGCTAACCACCATTGAAGCATAGTCTCTTACTTCATCTATTCCCAGTTCCCTCCTCCTTTCGCTACCTTTCTTCCCACAAAAAATAACGCAAAAGATTTTACTTCAACGACCCAAAGAATTTGTTTATTCTCTCTCAGCTGAAGAATTTTTGAGCAAAATCTTCCCGCCTTTTTTTTTACGAGCTACATACCGAGTCACGAGTTGGCTCGAGCTAAAATAATGTGAGTTCGAGTTCGCATGAATAGCTCGGAACTGCTTCGTTACCGAGTCACGAGTTGGCTCGAGTTGTGGCGAGTTCGAGTTGAGGCTAACTCGCTCGAACTCGGCTCGTATACAGCCCTACATCTGATAGCGCGCAGTGAAGCGGTATTTAGCGGGCGAAAAGGGCAATATAGCGGGCAATTTGCGGGAGAAAAGCGGCCACGTCAGCTTCTCAAATCCCACGCACGTGCGCACACAACAATTAAACTATTACTGCCCAAAGACCAACATGATTCTTTTATACTATCCGGTAGAATTTAAGATTTCCATGTGGGACTAATGTTTACAATAGAAAACCGGACAGAAATATTTTCAAATTAAATGGTAGAAGGTGGGAATCGAACTTCAAATGTTGGCTATAGACTTCAATGAAATGACCACCCAACCAGATTATTGTTTTTGTTGTATAGATTTTATGCTACTTATATATACGATCTAATATCCGCTATGGTCCGATAGCGGCCGCTAAATGACCGCTATCCGCTATGATATTGGTATGTCCGCGACGAATCCGCTATCCGCTATTTAAACCTTTGATTACACCAAATAAAATAAGGAGTAAATGAAAAGTTATGAACGAAAACATAGTTGATGAGTTATGTTATATACATTATAATAAAGAATAAACATATATTAAGCCAAAGTTTAACAATATACTTAGATAAGAAGACAACTGGGCTAAAAAAACAACATAACAAATGCTTCCAAGCACACTTACATTAAAACAAATAGCTAGAAAGCATGGAAGATAAATCATAAAGAAAATGCATTATCTATGTTGAGCACATTACTGGCATGTCTTGCTTTCCATTGCATTAATCAAATCACTAATTAAACGACTTAAATCACACATAGAGCTCCCTCCATCTGCGATTGCTGACCTGGCCACCGGTCCAAGTTCTTGTGCTTTACGATGCACACTAGAAAACTCACCTTCAGGCTCCATGAATCGGGACAACGCATGAGCTATTACGGTTCTTGGCACAAGTTCTTTCTCTGTTTCTCTTGTGCTTCTCTTTCCTCCTTCCCATAGCCTCGCAGCACAACCAATCACATCCACAACCAGTTTCTCATTGATGAACTGCTCAGATGCAAGGGGCCATGTCAGCATTGGCACCCCAGCAGCAATGGCTTCTTGAATTGAATTCCACCCACAATGTGTCACGAATGCCCCAATTGCTGCATGCTCAAGGATTGCCAATTGTGGGGCCCACCCCCTTACAACGAATCCCCTGTCGGCTATTCTCTCCTCCCATTCTTCAGGTATCCACTCGTCCGACTGATCGGCATCTCTAACAACCCAAAGGAAATTTTGTCTGCTTCCTTCTAAACCCATAGCTAGCTCATGGAGTTGTGCAGATTTGAAAACGCACAGGCTACCAAAGCTGACCAAAACCACGGACCGCTCGTTCTTGGTATCGAGCCATCTCAAACAATTGTTTTCACTTTCACCTTCAACTTCACCTGCACGTTCTATGATGCTGCGCTGATACATGGGATATGAAACTGTGACCGGACCCACGAAGTAGGCCCGTCTTGCTTGGGTCTTTTCAAATTCATCACAGTACTCTAATTCAACCCCACGACACGTATTGACCACAATACCAAAAGCATCAAGCACAGCTTTGTAAACATTTTCTACGGTATTGTCCTTGAGCACAAATGACGGTAACTCCAAAACCGGCATCCGTACTTCTGGGCCTGGTAGTCCCAACACAGTTACATGGTCAAGGAGGCCTGGACGTACTCGCATCTTTTGAAAACAGTCGAGTACAAGCATAGAAAAGGTGCTGATAGCCGAGAAAAGAATGCACGGGATTTTAAGATCAGCAGCAATAGCAGTAATCCAGGGAAACAATACATCTGCTATCACAGCATCAGGCTTGTGTTGTTGGAGAACTTGTTCTAGACCTTGACGGGCCATATGGAAATTACTGGTCCCGACAGTCTCGACACCAGACTGGGGACCAATCGAAGGGCATGGGTAGGTAAGGATCTGCACTAGATGCAGTGCGGAGCCATTAGATTTGTCAAGTGAAGAGGTAGCGAACTTGGTGTTGTTTGGGGTAACAACCATTGTCAGTTCTATGTCAGGATGGTTTGCCAAAAGGAGGCCAGCGAAATCTGCCAGCGAGATGAGGTGGCTTCTTACAAAAAATGGGATCAAGAACACACGCCATTTCTTCAAGTTTACTTTGTCTGAATTGGTCAGGAAATTATTTGGTGATGCCATTATTGATGTTAATGAAGCTCTAGAAAGGAGAAACAAGGTAAGCTTTGAAGAAGAGATAGTTAATTATGAAATTAAGATTATCAACAAGGATAACTGCTTTATCAGGCTCCAGTAAACAAGTTGGAGAGATGTTCCTTTCTTAGAGTTATTAGGCCGTAAAACCCATGTAGTCATGTAGATACGTACTGTTCCTAAACCAGATTGTCTGGGAGCTGTCTTAATACTGTAGTATCCGCGAGTCTTGGGGTTTCGAGTAACAATCTAATGCATGGTAGATCAACGAGGCACAGAGGATTTATTTGGGACACAAGTAGTGTTGTATAATTGTATGTCTTCCCGCGTTTGGTGGTTTGTATTGTTTGAGAAGAAAGATCATCGGATTGAAACTTGAAACTGGGTCTGGATTCTCCGGGAAGAACGTGTCTGGTTGGATTCCTGGGTCAACTTTATAATAACATTCTTATAAAAATAAATATAAATGCTAAATATCAAATTAATAAATGTATAAGCGATCTAATACGAGGTTCTCTCATTAATATTCCACTTTCCCTTTTTGTTGGATTACTTGGTGAACGATGATAAACTAAATTGGTCGTGAGAAAGTACTTTAATTGTTGAAATTTGAATAGGATTGAAATGTATTTATTTTAATTGCTACGAATTTTCTTAAAAAATTGTAAGTCAAATATCTATTAAATATTAATTGTATATTTTTCAATATACGAATAATCATATGAGTTCGAACCGCCAATTTAACTTCAAAAATTATATGAGTTCGAATTTATTTTGATTGGCATCGAGAGTTTGTAAAGTTGCACGTTGCGTATTTATGATATATCTTAGTTTGTCAAAAAGAAACTATATCATATCGACCGTTAAAATGAAAATGTGTACATTCCGTATCAAGAAATAAATAATTACTTCCACTGTCACTGAATTTTTTTGTAATACAAAACAACATACTACATTATAAAGAGTTATATCTAAAAGATATATATTAATTCCCGTGGCCGCTATCGACGACCGATGTTTTTTTCGCACTGTTCACGAAATTGCATCTGAACCATCTCTGATTGTGTTCTACTTTTTGAATCTTTTCATTTTTGCAGGTTGGAGTTTTTGAAGATATTCTGAAATCTATGATCATACATACAATTTTACATTTTGTGACGTTTCATTCTTTGCCATTCTACATTTTTAATACGAGAGTTCTCAAAAGCATGAAATATGTTTCAGCCCCATTCCTGGTATCTTTTGTCACCAGTGAACCACCAAAGGTACATATGTTATTCTACTGTCTCAGGTCTCAGTATATTCCATGATGTACCAACACTCAAATCGTAAAAATTTATATTGAGAAATAAATTTATAAAATCAAGATCTCAACAATGGCCCACACAAAAATATATTGAAATATTTTTGGTTTCTTATCAAAAGATGTCTTCGAATTTTATATTGGTGCTGAACCAGTCAGGATGGTAAAGAAACAAACTACTGAAAATGACAATACTTTAAGCGATACTCAGGTCCGCTACCTGGCGCATAGAGCATATATAGCCTGATATAAAATTAGACATGTAACAGCATAAGTTACATGGTCAGATGTAGGATAATTAGCCTTATTAAAATCAACTGATTAAAAAAACTACAAATACTCATGATGCTTTACAATACAGTGGATTCTTATTAAATCATGATTATGTATTCAGTACAATTTAGGTGAAATAGTAACTTAACTATAACAATTTAGGTGAAATAGTACAATTTAAGTAGAGGTACTGTATTCCTCCTACTTGATTTAAGTGAAATAGTAAATTAACTATAACAATAATTTAAGTATATATTTCAAAAAAATATTCAATATGATAAGATCAATGGAAATGCAAAAGTAGCCCTCCATTTTTGTCCCGATTGATATAACTGTTCAAATTAGCCCACAAAGGAGATCTTTTGCTATTGATTGTGGCCACATTAATAATGCCAAGGAACAGTCTTTGTCAATAAAAAATAGCACACTGTTTTAGCAAATGATATATAATAAACCTTTAAATCATGACATTTATATACATTTATTTGTGTTTTCCAGGTTCTATTATAGGTATCATTTTTTTTCCTTTTTTATGTTATTCTTTATAATTAACAGTATTATATTTACTAATTGCTAAATTTATTGTAACATCACAATTTTCTTTTAACTGTTGTATGTTTCGAGTCTCGACTTTGAGTTTTGACTTTGATAGAGAAGATGTTAATTAAATTAATACAACTTTTATGAACAACATACAAATTTGAGTTGTTTTTATGAACAACTCATACTGTGCATTTTTTTTATTGCTGTTATTTTTGTAGCATTAGAGGGTAAAACATAAACTGTTTTTTTTTTAAAAAAAAAGAAAAGAAAAAGAAAAAAGCATATAGCGGCAAAGAATATTTAGCATTGCGTCTTAAGGGATGCATACAAAAAAATAAAATAAAATATATATATTTATTTATTTCAAACACCAAATAAAATCCAACAAACAAATTAAAACATGTATTCAAATCTAAACATCACATTTTTTTATCGAAAAACTCATTATAGAAAATTGTCAACAAAAATAAGAAAGATATGCACTTAAAAAAAATTATTATTCTTAGGTTTTGGATTTCAAATACTCTTTACTTTTATAAGATGATATCCGCCAAATGTCACATAATCTGAGCCGTTAGATAAATCTTAGATAAGCGGTCTAGTTTGCAGTCTGCTTACAACATTCAATCCCCCTTTTGTATAGATATTTAGATTTCAAATTTACAAAATATTCAATCATTCATAGGGAGTTCCGGAGTGAGGTATATTATTAGTTTGGATTAATATTAACATGCTATTTGGTCAACATTAGTTATTTTGACTTGAATACAAAATGCTGTGAGCAATGCAAGAGTCTTAGCCTAATCACCAAAGCGACCAAAATGATTGTTCTATAAACATTAGTTAGCTTTGCAGTTGACTGGTTATTATTTTTGATGTGTTAGGTCCGTTTGGACACGAGTGAACTCCGAAATTCAACGTTACATCATGTTATTTGTCCAAGAATTTAATATTGGATATACGATGTCACAACATAGGGACAGAGAACAATTTTTTTAATATTACCCGAAGAAATAATGTATTTGGTAAATGGGAATGGATTGTCAATTTTTGAAGAGAATAATCATTTTTCTTATCGATGTCAAATTTTCTTTAAAAATTGGCATGGATTTGACATTGATAAGAAAAAGGATGCTTATCATAATGTAATAAAATAATTAGTAATTTAGTACCAAAGCGCTTGAAAGATGAAGTCATAGTTCATAAATAGAAGATATTTAAATTTTAAATTGTTAATCATAAACTAGAACTGTTTTCACTCGTATTACCTGTTGTCATAAAATAATTTAATTTAGTGATATTGAGACTTTTGAAACAGAATAGGTGGTAGGCAGAGGTCAGAATCCAGGTATAATAGATTAAGAAGAGGATGATGACTAATCAAAATATACTAATAATGAACAGATTTGATGAACCAAATATACATTGGAATAATAGATATTTTGATTTCAAGAAAATCGTTTTTTTAAAAAGAAATAAAGATAAGCATACTCATTTTTTTTAAAGATAAAATGGGTCTAAGTCACTCAACTTATTTTTAAATTAAATGTCTATAAAAACCCTCCCAACCAAATTTTGAACATGCGACCTTTCACTCAAGGTAGAATATCCACTTTAAAAGTTTGTAATTTGACATTCTAACTAACGACCAATATTTTTAGTTGTGGACTTTGTGTCCCAGTCAGCGGAGTTCATTTCTTTGTGCCCAAAAAAAAATTTCTCAAACAGGACGCAAGCTCTACAGTGATTAGTGAGTTGATTAATCCTCACATAGGACATACAGATGAACTTGGAAGTTCAGCACAAATGGTCAGCTGTTACGTCATTATTTTAGAAGTAACGGGTTCAATTCTCGCTGAGAAGAGGGATAAACTCTATTTCACAAAGTGGGCTATGCCTCTATAATTAAATGATCTTATTTTAAAAAAAAATCTCACATAAGACATACAAATTAGTTTAGAATTTTAAGCTTCTCTTTTAATGGTACTAGCAAAAACGCCCACCCAATGTGTGGGCGGACTGTAATATGTAGAAATAATATTTCTGACATGGATATGTTTCATTTTTAAGATTTAAGATCAACATTGCCTCATATGAAGAGAAAGATCTGTCCAGATATCATCTGTGCGTCACAATTCGATATAAACCATTTCTTAACGAAGAGAAGACTCATATGAATTTCTATAATTTGAAAAAGAGATCGTATGAAGAGCTATCAATATTCTAGCTAATGAAAATAGGTAAACAATGAAATAGTTCAATATATAGACGCATATAGTAAACAACGATATCTTTTATCTTTTATTTAAAAAAAATCTGAACATGCCATAAGTAATTCCAACAGATTTAAATTAGCTATTGGTAATTACGAACTAGAATGCGAATGTAGAATAAAATCCTTTATTACATACAATATAGAAAGTAAATTAATACTATCCTAAATGCATCTCACCCCAAATTGGTACTCGAAAAATAGTGTATCCAATAAATAAAACAATATAATTCATTTCGCTATCTTGCCCTTCTCCGCCACAATTCCAATTGTGTAGCGTAAACTTTCTACAATTATTGTCTTTTCTCTGATTTTTTTTCCAATTATTTCCCTAAGAAGAGAATGTAACTCTCTCTAAATATTTGTCAATTATTGTCCTCTCTGATTCCGCTGTAACAGTTACAATAATAGCTCGCCTTATTAATGATAATTGTAGCTACAACAAATTAAAAGTAACAATGCGCACATACGTCATGAAGGTGCAAATTTCTTTATTTGATCCATTATTGATTTTAATTGGCCAGAAATATTCTGTAAATTGGAATATATGCCTATGTAAATTGGAATATATGCCTACGTGGCGATCTCTGTGATTTTGTTTGGTGATAAAAAGGAAGATAATTATATCCATATTAAAACAGGAATGTAACTAAGGTCATTTCCATCGTCTCCACTCTCTACTAAATATTTTTCTTGTTAGACCATTTTATACATAAACGGAAAAATATTTTTCCTTATACGAGTAAGAAAATAAAGGCAAAGAAGTAAAAAAAAAAAAGATTACAAACCAGTAAGTTACCTCATTATTCAATGCTATTACAATGAATTATTAGGTTGGTGTGCAAGAAGTTTCAAATCCAAACGAAAACATAATTTTCATATTAAAAAGTATAAATAATTACACCCTTGGAAAGAAATATTCATCCTGCATTGTAAAAAGAAAACGAAAATTTTTTTAAACATGTATAGCAAAATTCGATTGTTCTGGTGAAGATTGGTTTATCTAATCCATGCGAAAGACAATACTGTTATTAATCAATAAATAAGAAAAGAATCTACCAAAGATTTGTTGGACTCACCAAAATGGGAAAAGACTTTTATCTGACCTGAAAGGGAAAAAAACAACTCTACAACCTTAGAATTGACTTGAAAAAAAAGTCAAAATCTGAAAAGTTAGAGACCATGATGAAAATTATCAAAATCATTCTGATTGAAGTATGAAATGTTTTTACATTTTAAAATAACACGAAATATTTAACAATATCACCTCATAGTTTGTTACTTGTAAGTGTCCAAGAGGAGAAAATTTGCATCGGAGCCCATTTAACATTTTTCCATTCACTGCTCTCTGACAAGTGGTTGCTGGATCGAAGATCTAACTTTTTTTTATTCTTGAAAAAATAATCCAGGATCTAATTCAGTTACCTAATTGAGGGTAATTCATATAGTTGTACTGAATGTTCCAATAGTTTCAAATTACCTAAATAGTATTATGGGTGTGCCAGGAAGTTCATCTTACAAATGCTTCCTTGGTTCTTCGCTGAAATCATATAAAAAAACATATAAGTAGACTTTTAATTATTTTAAGATATTATTATTAGTAGCATAAGCACACAAGTCATAATGAGAACCTCAATAGAATGAAAGAGGAAGCTGGCTTTTGATATCATATAAATATAACTAATAACTAAGTCCATTAAAGCATGCAACATTTTTTTAATTTGTATTTATATTAAATAAACACACAAATATCAAATCCCTCAATATTTGTATGCCATATATTGCTTCATTATATTATTCACTAATAAATTCATCACATACCTCAATATTAGTAATGCCATATATTACTCCATTATATATTATAATCATCAAATCCGTGAATTTTAGGCAATGAATTAATTGTATAATAAATTCACTGCATCCATGAATATTAGGCAATCAAATCCCTGAATATTAAACATTGAGATAGTATATGGCACTCTATTTTTTGTGCCTCAAAAATGGAAAAGGTTAACAAATAAGAATTCACAGGATCTTCATGCCAAAATATTGTGCCTAAAATAGAGAAAGCTTAACAAAAAGATATTTCAGAGTATGAAGCAACACACCTAACTTTCTCTTTTTTTTTGTATACATTGTTGTGATTGCAATCTTTAGTATCCTAGCAAATCTAAAAATACATGGGATTGAATACCAGAAAGGCGAATAGATCAGAACATAGATTTATGTTAAGTTAGAAAATAGAAAACCAAATCAAAGAAACTTGAACTTAAAAATAGAAAATCAAATAAAAAATAGAAGTGACTTAACCAATGTGCGTATTCTAGTCCAGACATGAAGTCGTCAGTAAATCAGAGTTCTCTCTTGCTATGCGCCCCCTTCAGATGAAATCATAAAACAATTAAAAATCTTTAGTGTCTCCTCTTCTTATCTTACACCTTAAAAATTTTCTTGAAAAAAAGAATAAATAACAGAAACAATAGAAATGCTAACGTCTTTAGTTTGCTTGATCATCTTCAATGTTTCCATATTATTTTTTCTCTCTTAAAACTAAAAACTAATGCAAATAGGAAAATGGTTAAAAATTACAGTACATTTATTAATAAAAAATATAAAATGTAGTACCCTTGGACCTGTCCTTCTACTACGTTACAATATATCTCTTTCTGTTACAATTTTCCAGTGAGCAGCTCTTCAGTTGACATCTGAATAACAATTATTAAACTTTAAAATCAATTAAATTGAACACAACCAAGCCTAATTCAATACAATTGTGATTCAACTATGTGAATTCAGTTTGGTAGGAGACCCAGTATTCACTGATCAAACCATATCTCAATGTATTTAACTTCCCCTTTTTGTACCAGTAACAAAACCCTTCCCAAATTCATCAAACTGATAATTAATAAATAATAAATGATGTGATAAATTACAGAAATTATCTCATGATGGAGACTGTGGTGTTGAAACCAGCGAAGAAGTGGCGGTGAGAGGAGAGAAGGGGGCGGGGTCTGAGAGGGCTTGACAAGAAGAAGGAATATTGAGGTCGAGCGGCAAGAGGAACAACGAGGCGGAGTGGTAGTACCAGCACTTGGTCAAGTACGGAGAGGAGGAGAACGGTGATGTTGCTCAATCGTTCATGAGAGGAAAACCTTAGGTTCGGGAAGAGTTGGCGATGATGTTAGGAGGCGCGGAGCGGCACTCATCGGCAGAGGTGGTTACTCTTGGTTGATCGACCGACCGATCGTGTGAGAGAGGGGGAGATGATAGTATCTGACCAAAACCCTAGATCCCACTAAGATATAAAACGAAATGAGTTGGGGGGCGAATTTGGAGTGGAGAATATGACCCCTTACGCACGAAATAGGAAAAAAGAAAAAAAATTGCGCAGCAGACGGAATCGAACCTGATATAGCTGGTATAGCGCTAATTTAAGCGCTCCGCTCAGCGATGTTAACACGTCTAAAAGAGAGGATTAAATCTTTTCTCTCATTATTAAATCTACACCACTGATTTGATCAAATCATAAAAATCGACAGTTTATATTGCATTGAGTAAACATTTATTTGTTCCTTTCGGTTCAAATTTTGGATAGACCTTTAAACTGTGCTTTTATAAGTAGTAAAGATTGTGATTTTTTTAATATATTTAATTCAAAATGTTTCGGGGACATGAGAGTTTGTTTTTTTAGATTTGTTTGACGGCATAGGAGGATTAACGCTATTAACTGCCACAGAGAATTAGGTCCCAGTTCAATTTGGACTATACATTAAATTAATTGTTAATAGTTATTGGGTTTACAAAATTACAACATGTCAACGTCCTTTTTGTATTATCCTGAGCCTATTTTGTTCAATTAGTTATAGGTTTAGATAACAACAGTATAAGCAGAATAGGCCCAATAGCCCACTTTAAATCCAACTATAATAGGCCGGCTAGCCCATTTTATGATTCTCTCTCCCAAATAGGCAAATACATTTACATTTTCTTTTTATGTTAAATTACATTTATCATTTTAAAATAATAACCACAAGCATCTGTTACATCACTAAAGATAAAATAAATAAAAAATCGTATGTTTGTCTGAAGTAGTAGTGATTTAAGTCATTGAAGGTAATCTTATACATCAAACGGAAGTTACTACATAATGGAAAAATTACAAAGTATTATTATTATTTTAATATTCTGACAATACACTTATAAGTTCATTTCCTATATTTACTATTACTTTCTGCTTATTTGTGTTTTACGAAATAGTAATGATGTAAGTATACATATTAGTTTTACTTTATTTCTTTAATTTTGTTTCTCTCTGAAGTTAGTGCTGAATTATGTACCCAGACATTACTCCGTACACTACATACTACCTACCTGAAAATATAAAAGGATGAAAAAAAAAAATAGAATTGTAAGTTACTTTGTAGCTATATGACTATGTTGACCAGATTTTTGAATTTTATATTTCTTAAGCCAGAAAATCTGAAAAAGATAAATATATATATATGCTTATCTAAGTCTCGTGATATTGCATATTCTCAAAATCTGTAGACAACTTTTTCCAAAGTGCAGCTACATTTAACATTCTCTAATAAGTTCACAGGAAAGTTTTCAAACCTAGATACCGAAAAATTATGGTAATATCGAGACAGCAGTATCCAGTATTGTGAGAGGAAACATTGAACAATTTCGAGTAATACCATAAAATACCGGATTTCGACCATCTAGCCGGTATAAGTGCCGATACTATTTTAAAGACACTAGTTCACTGTTATATATAACGTCAAAAGAGACTCAAACCAAACAATCGGAAAGAGACTCAAACCTGTATAATTTGATTAATGTCGAATACATCTGGGCAGGTACAGGTAACTCGTCACATTTGCGACACCAGATTTTTTTTCTTCGCCTTTTTTAATGATCCCAAATTTTAAACATCTCAAATTTAAATTTTAAATATAAATTTTAACCTTAATTTAAATTTTTGAAACCCCAAGTTGAGCCCCAAATAAAAATATCACTTTTTTTTTAAAAAAAAGAAGAATGTTCAAGTACCTTTTACAGCTTTCCTCTTATTTAGGGATTCATATTGTTTCTTATTTATAAAAGAGATTTTTGTTAAAGTTAAAACCAAAAAATAGGGGTCGATGTTAGTTAGGTTACTTTACCTATATACAAATAGAAATTGTAGCAGTTTTTTTAAATTTATTATGATGGGCATTAAAAAAAATCTGTCAAAAGTCTACAAATTGGACCGAGTTGTTTAAATTATCCTTTCAAACTACACATTCGAACAGTAATAATATTGTAGTATTGTACTATTTATAAAAGTAAAATTGAATGCTCGGTGATGCCATAATGGCATAAAAACAACTACTCTGCATCTCACGAAATCTCTAAAACGGGCTATAGTTTCATTTTCACCCGTTCTCTCGCAGGCTTGTAGCTCTTCCAAAACTGACGAAATAAATACTCTCTCTACACTCTTACCGAACTAACTAACACCATTACACCAAATAAGGAGTAAATGAAAAGTTATGAACGAAAACATAGTTGATGAGTTATGTTATATACATTATAATAAAGAATAAACATATATTAAGCCAAAGTTTAACAATATACTTAGATAAGAAGACAACTGGGCTAAAAAAACAACATAACAAATGCTCCCAAGCACACTTACATTAAAACAAATAGCTAGAAAGCATGGAAGATAAATCATAAAGAAAATGCATTATCTATGTTGAGCACATTACTGGCATGTCTTGCTTTCCATTGCATTAATCAAATCACTAATTAAACGACTTAAATCACGCATAGAGCTCCCTCCATCTGCGATTGCTGACCTGGCCACCGGTCCAAGTTCTTGTGCTTTACGATGCACACTAGAAAACTCACCTTCAGGCTCCATGAATCGGGACAACGCATGAGCTATTACGGTTCTTGGCACAAGTTCTTTCTCTGTTTCTCTTGTGCTTCTCTTTCCTCCTTCCCATAGCCTCGCAGCACAACCAATCACATCCACAACCAGTTTCTCATTGATGAACTGCTCAGATGCAAGGGGCCATGTCAGCATTGGCACCCCAGCAGCAATGGCTTCTTGAATTGAATTCCACCCACAATATGTCACGAATGCCCCAATTGCTGCATGCTCAAGGATTGCCAATTGTGGGGCCCACCCCCTTACAATGAATCCCCTGTCGGCTATTCTCTCCTCCCATTCTTCAGGTATCCACTCCTCCGACTGATCGGCATCTCTAACAACCCAAAGGAAATTTTGTCTGCTTCCTTCTAAGCCCATAGCTAGCTCATGGAGCTGTGCAGATTTGAAGTAGCACTGGGTACCAAAGCTGACGAAAATCACCGACCGCTCCTCTTTGGTATCGAGCCATCTCAAACAACTGGTTTCACCTTCACCTCCACGTTCTATGATGCTGAGCTGATACATGGGATATGAAACTGAGACCGGACCCACAAAGTAGGCCGTCTTGCTTGGGTCTTTTCAAATTCATCACAGTACTCTAATTCAACCCCACGACACGTATTGACCACAATGCCAAAAGCATCAAGCACGGCTTTGTAAAGACTTTCTACATTTAATGCATTATTCTCCTCGAGCACAAATGGCGGTAACTCCAAAACCGGCATCTGTATTTCTGGGCCTGGTAGTCCCAACACAGTTACATGGTCAAGGAGGCCTGGACGTACTCGCATCTTTTGAAAACAGTTGAGAACAAGCATAGAAAAGGAGCTGAGAGGCGCGAAAAAAAGGCACGGGATTTTAAAATCAGCAGCAATAGCAGCAATCCAGGAAAACGTTACATCTGCTATCACAGCATCAGGCTTGTGTTGTTGGAGAACTTGTTCTAGACCTGGACGGGCCATATGGGATGCCTCATCAATGTCTGATGACTCTGCCGAATTACCCATCCCGACAGTCTCGACATCAGGCTTGAGACCTGTCGAAGGGAATGGGTAGGTAAGGATCTGCACTGGATGCTGTGCGGAGGCATTAGATTTGTCAAGTGAAGAGGTAATGAACTTGGTGTTTTCTGGAGTAACAACCATTGTCAGTTCTATGTCAGGATGGTTTGCCGAAAGGAGGCCAGCAAAATCTGCCATCGGTATGAGGTGGCTTCTTGCAAAAAATGGGATCAAGAACACACGCCATTTCTTCATGTTTACTTTGTCTGAATTGGTCAGGAAATTATTTGATGATGCCATTATTGATGTTAATGAAGCTATAGAGAAACAAGGTAAGCTTTGAAGAAGAGATGAGTTATTAAATTAAGATTACCAACAAGGATACCTGCTTTATCAGGCCCCAATAATACAAGTTGGAGAGCTATTCCTTTCTTAGAGTTATTAGGCCCAAAAACCCTGGTAGGTACGGATCCGCAAAACCCAGGTAGGTACGGATCCGAAAAACCCAGTTAGGTACGGATCCAGAACCAGATTGTCTGAGAGCTGTCTGAATACTGTAGTGTGAAGATAAACAAAGAAATATATCCGTTTATGATTCTCCAAGTCCAACCACTTCAATACATTATATAGTTAATAAATATCTGCAATAATTTTACCATAGTGGCAGTATCAATTTCAATATCAATCAATATCAATCATTATATAGGTAATAAATATCTCCATTTTTTTATTTACGATATTATCTGAAACCTATAATATTGTTCTGATACTGTTCGCGTACTAAAAAGATAGAATTCACACGCACCTTTTTTTTGAAACAATAATATTGTTCTGAATTGGTCAGGAAATTATTTGTTGATGCCATTTTATTGATGTTAATGAAAGCTGTAGAGAAACAAGGTAAGCTTTGAAGAAGAGATGAATGATTAAATTGGTCAGGCTCCGATAATGCGTCACTCTTTTCATTGAGCTAAATTTCTTTCTCTAAATTAGGTATAATCGTAATCTCCCCTTCTCAAGCTTTCCATTGACAGTCCGAATCACGAAATTCGTGCGGTGGGTCGCTGGATTTTTGGTGGTTGGATCGAACGGAGGAGAGGAATCTGAAGTTTGAGGGAGCGTCTGTTGAAATGGACCTGTCCGTTTCCTCTTTTAAATTCAAATAATCAAATATGTTCGGAATCAGATTGTCTCCAAAGAACTTGATGTCTTGCACTGGAAATGGGAACGAGGAGGCTTTTTTACTTCTAAATCCTCTTACAGAATGTTAGCAACTGCAGGGAAAGTGAAGAGCAACTTACTTTCGGTTTGGAACTTCAAGATAACACCCTCTATTCAGCTCTCTTTGGTCAGGGGCGGAACCAGGATTCCGACATAGGGTGGACCAATCAGTCGACCGTAGAGTAAAAATATCACTGTCTGTCGCAGCCGTGGAGTCTGTCGCCTGAAGCCTCCTGACTTCTTACTCTCGAGCCGAGAGAGAGAGAGTAAGAGAGATGGATTTGGATAATAGAGAATGAGAATTATTAAATTGGAAGATGTATTTAGAAATTAGGAGGAACAATTTAAAAATTAGATATTTCTTTCTCTCTCTGACAGGAATTGGGAGATGAATTTGTGTAAGAGAATGAGAATTGTTCTCTAAGTGTTTAAATTGAGAGAGATGGAACCTCTACTTAGACAACTAACTAGATCAAATGAGCTCATTTACTTCAGCTTTAGACCTTTGGCGTAGGCCAAACTACAACCTCTCCAATAAATTTTGCTACTTTGGCGTATGCATGGCACACGCTCGCCACCCCCTGGCGCCATGCACACGCCCGCCACCCCCTGGTTCCGCCACTGCCTGTTGTTTCGCAATCGACTCCTCACACAAGACCGTTTATTGAGATGGAATTGTATTAATAACGTTGGCTGCTCTCTTTGTGATTCACAAGTTGTTGAAACACCTATGCATCTTTTTTTCGCTTGCAGCTTTGCAAGAGAGATTTGGCAACTTCTACATCGCCTTACGGCTTTACCGTTACCTGTTCTGCATGACGATTGCTATACTACCTTTGCTCAAACAATCAGCACTGTAAGCGGACGAAGAAAGGACTGTGCCATTGTCTACTTAACTTCTAGCGCCTGGTGGCTATGGAAAGAACGAAATGCGAGAACTTTCAGAGGAGAAAGACGTTCGTCTCAGACAATTCTTCATGAGATTTTAAATTGTGCGAGAGACTGCCTTAGACTCTGTTAATTGTATGGTTTTCTGTTTTGTTCATTTTCCTTTTTCCCTAGGTAGCTGTTACCTAGTACTTCAAAAAAAAGAACTTGAAAGTTGAATTGAAGCCAAATTAAAAAAAGGCAAAAGATATATAAGTATTTTAATTTGTACTAGTTTTTTTAATTTAACAGTATGATTCAGTTTTTGTCTAATCATAGCTGCAACTTTTTGCGAAGCAAATATAATATTCGCAAATACAATTTTTTGTTCGCATAGTGATTGATAAAAATAATTTTTTTTTTCAAGTCAGCTATACGATTAATTTAGAGATTCTTATTTATAATTTCATTACGTATTTAATTTCATCTTTTTCGCACTACTTTGACTTTTTATATTTCAAAAAAAAAAAAGGAATGGACACGTTGTATTTTTTTTAATTCGTAGACAAAAAATTTTAAAAAATAAAACACAAAATTAGGTTGAAATGGATTGTTTGGAAACACCAAAAATTTTTATACGAATGCAAATATTCCCTATCCCTATTAAATATAATTGTTGTTAGTTTTATATATGAGTTTTAAATTTTCAACCATTATAAAAATGAGATGGAGATGTTAATTTAAATCCTCTTCTAGTAATTTTTTCTCAAAAAAATAGATAAAATACTGTACTTTGACTTTTAATTAGATACTAATCTGTAAAAAATTAAAAAATTTCGGATGGTGAATTGGTGATATTGAGATCAACCATCAAATAGACCTTATGCCTCTCTAATTCTGATCGTTTGGTTCAAATAATAATTAACACCTATTCCTTCCTTCTATTTTTCCCCCTTCTGTCTTGTTCAGTTTGAGGGTTTCTTTTTTTGGTTTGGCATGTTCACTTTGAAGGTGTCACGAACCCAATCAAAAACACTCTCAATTTACTGGAAATAACAAAAGCTCAGCAATTGATACAGCTGAGTATCTGTTTACCAGACCAAGCAGGGATAGAATACAAATTGAAATAAAACTGGGACTAATTGAAAGGAATTGAAACTGGAAAAACGAAATTGGATAAGAAGAGATGCTATTGAGCAATTAAACGGATATTAATCCTTTTACAATAATAAGATTCAACTAGCATGAAGAAACTGAAGCAATTACATGAAATTCCATAATACTGACATAAAAGATTCAGATCTAATTTCAAGCATAAAACTCTAATACTAGCGCTGCGGCGCTTATATAATCCAGATACAAAAGTTAAAAGTAATAATTAAAGAATTTACAGCCTAATTTTCTCCCAATTCGGCCTGGTAATTCTTCTTGTCTTTTCTTCTAGTGTAGAGTGGTCCTCAGCCACGTGTCATCTGCTGAAACTCTCCCCCTTTTCTAACTCCGTTAGCACTTAACGCTATGGTCCCATCTGAATTAACGTTCCTCAAGACTTGAGTGGTATTTTGGGCCCCAACTGTCAGCTGACGGTCATTTCTGTTATTCCCCTTCTCTTCTCGTTTGTACAGTTTGACTTGGTCAGACTCTTCTCCAACGAACACTAGCTGAGAATTCAACTTTCTACTATTCTCAATATTTCCTGAGAGTTCAATTTGTGACAGAAGGGACATTGGTTACGTCACAGATATGGCCGGTGCTCATCAGGCAAGCCAGACGAGAATTACTTGGTTACAGTGGTAGGATGTGTTTGGCATGAAGTTTGAATAAGTCTTATTTTGAATAAGACTTATTCGGGATGAAATTAGAATAATGAGTTGAATAAGTTCTTATTCGAAATAAATCTTATTCAAAACGCATCTAGTTTCATTCCGAATAAGGCTTATTCAACATTTTGTCAAACACACCCATAGATATTTTAAAACACATCGGCTCCTTTAAAGTCGTCAACCGCTATCAAATCCAGACCGTCCGATTCAAATTGGATTCTATTTTGGACCGTTTAAAAATAAAATTAGGATTAGTTATTTGGATAAAAAAAAAATATTAGTCCTAACCCAAGTTGCGACACCAGATAAAAGGAAAGCGCTTTACCAAATTTGCGACACCAGATATTTTCTTCTTATGTTCCCATATTTTGAACATTTGAATTTTTTTATTTGAACAGAAATTCTAGCTGACATTTATATTTCCAAACCCAAGTTGAGCCCCAATTATAAACGTCACTCTTTGAACAAAGAATAAATGAATGTTCAAGTACCTTTTAGTATTTTCCTTTTATTTGGGCTGAAATTTTTTTATTTATAAAGAGATTTTAGTAGAAGCTAAAACAACAAAAAAGAAAAAAGAGGTTGACGTTATTAGGTTACTTCATCAACATACAAATAGAAGTGATGGCAATTTTTTTAATTTGTTATGATGGGCATAAAAAAGAGGAGGATTCCGGTGTCACAAGTTTAAGGTGCCACCAAATGTCACAACTTTATAATTTCTGTCGATATTTTTTAATTTTTTAAATGTAAATGTCCAATCTAAACTGTTGACTTTCTTTATTTTAACGAGTGATGCATTTTCATATTAGACTTATAAAATCTGAAATTATTTTGATACTCGATCAAGAGGTTAAAAAATGAACAAATTTGATTAACTATAACAGATTAATTATAATATGTTCATGATTTGACCTCTAGATCAAGTATCAAATCAACTCAAAATTTTATAAAGCTCATGTGTAAATGCATCCCTCATCAAAACGAAGAAGCTTAACGGTTTAAATTTGAAATTTATATTTTAAAATTTAATATTTTAAATGAAAAAGTAAAATTGTGATATTTTATGGCATCCTATACTTGTGGCACCGAACCTCATCATACAAAAAATAATCTGACAAAAGTCTAGTCGTTTGCAGAAATTGGGCGTTGTTTAAATCGGTAAATCCTCCTTTCAAACTACACATTCGAACAATAATACTATGTCGATGAAGTTTCAGACTCGAGAATAAAGCAATGTTATCGGGCAAAATAATTTTGTTTGGCCTTTTAGTACGAGATAGTGACTTGATTATCTATATGTGTATCCACGTCATTTTTTATGAAGGTAACCACGTCATATTAGATGTGTTACGAATGCTTATTCGAGCATGTGGTCTAGTGGTTCAGTGATAAGAGCACTAGACTGGCCTCTAAAAAATCAAGGATTCAAATCTCGTGTGCACTTTTAATTTCAAAAAAAAAAAACTAAATGGCAAAAACCTCCTTCTCTTCAAAAAAGAAAAACAAACTTATTCGAGTCTACGTTCTGTCTTTTTGGCAATAAACTGTCCCGCAAGGCTATTTACGGAGTAGGCTGAAAATAATTTAAAGAATTTATTTTCAATAATAAATAAATAAAGGGAACTCAAAATATTTGGAAGCATTAGGTTTTTTTTGTTTCAAGTTTTAGTTTGAAAATCCTTATTACAATTGTCCGACTTTTATTAGGCATAGTTCATGCATAAAATTTCAATAAACTTAAATAATTTGGACACCCTTTGGCCTAAACGTAGAATCATTTAATCAATTTATAACGTTTAAAGACAATTCAGGTGCCTATTGATTTTTCGAAGAACTTGATTTCTTTTCCCTTGGCAATAAAACAAATCTTTTTTTCCCCTGTAATTGTAAAAACTCCTTTGATTGTTATTTTTTTCTAGAATCCGACGCATAGACCTCTTCTCCTGTCACTCTGAGATGTGGGCTCCGCATCCTAAGTGGATCCCACCAAACATACATAGGCTAATTATATAGGCATCTTTTGGATGAGTTGAGAAGAAGGTAGGAAGAAGGAAAAAGAAAGAAATTTATTATAAACAATTCAAATTCTTCATAAAGTTACACATTTTTCAATACTTTTTTCTACTTTTTTTCTTCTTTCTTTCTTCCCACATCTATCCAAACAGAACCATAGGGAAGCAAATTAAGTAGCAAAATGAATTCTTAAACATTTAATACTTTTCGTTGAAAAAAGCCCTGCCCTGTGACCTTCCTGAAAAGCTAGGTCTCAACGAAATTTATATACGAAGGAAATTATTAATCTACTTTAGCCTACCCATCAAATTCTTCATCCTACCTTAGCAGCTATTGACCCAAAACTCGTCTTGAATTTTTTTTAGCATAATTTTTTAGTTTTTCAAATTTATCAATTGCAAAATGCAAGCATTATTTGACTATAGAAAAGCAAGTTACTCAATAAAAAGATAGCTACACTTCATATTTCGTGTTGAAATTTTTGTTTATGAAGTTTGAATGGCCTAGCCTAAATATGATCAATATATTGAAAAAATCATAACTATTTAAAGATTGTTTATTGTTTTCTTTTTCGATAGAAGAAATTAAACGTTGACGATATGAAATATAAAATTAGTTTCTAATAAAATTTCAATATTTGAATCAGATTGAATAAAAAGATTCACATTTGTTATTTGATTTTGAGTATTGATATTTTGATAAAGCGTTGTAGCCCTGCTTCTTTAATGTTACAAACTTCCAACTATAAATATTGATAAAAAAAATTCAGTAAAAAATTTTAATCCAAATTCAATCAAGTTTCGATGATGTATCTCCACTTAATAATTAGTTACAATATCAAAGGCTCTCAAGAAAATTGAGATCTGATACGCTTCCTTTTTATTCCCCGTACTAAATATAAATATAATACTTTGCCATAGACGTGACAATGATGAGTCATATACTTTATACTTATAATACTGTTCAATCAAAACAATAAAAAGATCAGAAAAAAGGTTAAACGCATAATTTGACCTGTTTGATTCTGTATGCCTAAAAATTATTAAAAATTAATATAATAATAATAATAATATTATTATTAGTGTACTAATTCATATTTATTATACTTACTAATTATAGTTATAATATTAAATATTAATAATAATTATTGATGCCATTGTTATATTTCAATAAAATTACTTTAATATTAATAACTATTATTATTATTATTATTTAATAATAATTATAACATTAATTCTGATTAAAATTACAATAAATATTACCATAATATTTATTATTTAATAAATATAATAATATGATTAATGACTATTACAGTAATAAAAATTACATAATAATTAATATTATAATATAGTAATCATAGTATTATTGATAAAAATAATTATAATAATAGTATGATATTAATATACATTATTATGGTAGATGTAATTAGTTATAAAAGAAAAAAATAACTAAATTAATATTTTATTATTTTTTTCTATCTCTAACTCCAACATACCACAACAAACAATATTTTCTAATCTCAAGTTAGCACAAACTTTTCACAATCTCTAACTTCACTAATGTCAATCTCTAACTTCAAAATTACAAACTTCAACCTCTAACTTCTCTAACTTCACCTCCAACCAAACGTACCCTTACTGGTTAGCTTTGAGAAACAGACTGAACACCCGTGAGAACATGCATAACAAGGGTTGGCAGGTGACAAGAATATGCCCTATTTGTCGACATGCTAATGAAACGGGTCTGCACCTTTTCATGCAATGTATTTTCGCCTCTCATATCTGGGAGCACTTCCTAATACAAGGAATGCAGCCAACATACCAGGAGGAGTTATGGGAATTTTGGTTGACAAACAGACTTCTAACTTCGACAACTTATTCAAATAACAAGGATACGGTATGGTTGGATGTCATGTGGAACATATGGAAGATGCAGAATGCAATCGTGTTTGAGGAAAAAGACATAAACCTACGGGAGACTATACGAAAGACGATTCAAAATATTGGAGCTTGGATAGATAACTCTTAATTCCTTTTGTAGTTTTTAAAGTGCTGTAAGTAGGTTCATTGTACAGATACTTAGTTCTTTTTTTTTTTTTCTTTTTCTTTTCTTTTATGTACGAAAACTTTTCTTCAATGAAATTGTAGCGAGGTCCCCTCCCTACCTTCAAAAAAATATATATACAAAATACCGCCACTTTTATAACACCGATGTGCTAGTATAGTTGGTCAAAATAGAGCACATCATAGAACAGCACACTACAGCGCTTGAAGCTTTGGGAACCGTACCTTCGCCTCTAGGCATTTATCGAGGCGACTGTATTTATTTTTAGGGTAATTTAGATTTATGTCATTTTAAATATTTAAAATTAGAAATTTATCATCATTAAACGACAAATTATTATTTTACCACTATAAAATAATAAAAATTAGTTTTTTTATCATCAGACAATTATATGACAATTTTACTCTTTTAAATATGATACTACAAAACTTAAAAATTAGTAATATGCCATCTAAAAATATATAATTGATTTTATGTCATTATAAATTATTAACAATTAGTTTTATGTCATTGCAAAATAATAAAATTATTCTATGCCACCAGTGCTAAAAATGATGGCATAGATTTAATTACTCATCTAACAATGGTATAATTCTAATTTATAAATAAAAAGGGATTAAGTTTTTAAGATTTATTTGCAAAAAAATTTTATGCTGTTTTTTTTTCACGTAAATAATTATGCCATTCAACTATAGTGTTCTTTGGAGACTGATTATGTGAACATTATCTTCTATAAATGAGGAGTGCCGCTTGATTATATTGAACGGAAAAAAATGAAAATTTGTTTTTTGTTCGAACACTCTCTTCTACAAATGTAAATGAGTAATTCACAGAAAAAAGTATAATATTGTGGAGTAATTTTGAGCGCCGTCCGCCCGTCTCCGTTTTTGTTAGGGTTTATTTTTAATAGGGATAATTTGGTCATTAAAAAATTTAATGACAAATTTGGCAATGGAATTTTTACAATTTAGTATGTTTTTAGAGAAATAGTGGTATAAAGATAATTTTAGCAATTCTATAATGGCATAAATATTATTAATAATTTAAAAATGGTATTTTTCTAATTATCAAAATTCACGGTGGCATGAAACTAATTATCTCTTATTTTTAAGGAAATATTGAAAGGAAGTTCTTCACTTTGTTCATTTATTTAATAATAATATAAATATGCAATAAAATTGTAAATATTATATTACAGTTACCCTCGCTAATGTTATTTTATGAACTAAAAAAAATAGAAATCATGCAAAAATGTTTGCAAACATTTAGGCTGGTCGTCGAGTAAAAAAAAAAAAAAACTCGCCGACTGCCAAGACAATAATTTCATAAATTAAAGAAAATATGTACAAATTTTGCAGATATTGTGTACAAAAATAACAATAAATTTACACTTATACGTATTTGCGAACCTCATTTTTTTTTTTAATTCACGATAATATCTGAGACCTATTAAATTTGTTTTGATATTACATGCGAACCTAAAAGATAGAATTCTCACACAATATTTGATGTATAATTTTTCCATTAAACATTACCTCAATAAGAACATAGTGGACTTTTTTTTTTTTTTTTTTTTTGAAATAAGTGGGAAAACCCACCGCTTTTTCCATTTCACTGAAAAAGCATCACAATACAACCAGACAGAACATAGTGGACTTTAATAGATGACCTTTCAATATTCGAATATTAGTATGTTTCGGAGATGCAAAAGAAGAAGACAACTTGGCCTCTTCGGAAGCTATTTGTCTGACCGATTTTTTTAATAAATTTATTTTTCACTAAACTTGGAAATGCAAGGGCCGACGCAGGATAATATGTACCATTATATCACATCCACATCGACTAATTATTAATTTATTTTAGTAAATCTATCACCTCTATGGAAAAAAAAAACTAAAAAACCAATAGAATATAGAAATTAATTATATTTTGGATAATGAGTCTTGATTGTTAATACTCTGAAATTTTCAGTTCCTTGACATGGCACACAGATTTTAGTTTGGCTGTTTCTCCATTCACATATCTTGTATTCTGATGTGCAGTCATCGGGGCTGTCAAACGTGCAGAAAAAGAATGAAAATATCAGTTTCATTTTTGTTCCGTTTCTGGTAACGTAACCTAAATCAATTTCGTTTCCGTTCCATTTCGTAAATAGTTTTTCATTTCATTAGCTCTTTCGTTCTTCATTTTTCACTTATTTCAACCATTTTTCACTAATTTCAGTCTAGTTTTAGGTAAATGGAACACTAACGTTTACCAACACCGGTTTCATTTTCGTTCCTTTTTCAGAAACAAAATCGAGAACCTCTTCCATTAGCTATTCCGTTTGAACGGAACGTAACAGAAATATACGAAACAACACGGTATTGACAGCCTAGTAGTCATCCGCCTAACCCAATATTTTTTTACGTTTTAGTGTGGTCTATTTTTTTAACCCAAAACTTTGACTTCCATAAAAGTTAAATATTTAATTATACTAAAGGAAAAGACACAAAAATAATATGGGGACAATCTTGTATACCTCGAATGAAAGTCACATACTGCATAATATATATTAGCAGCATTTATTTATTATTTTTTCCCTTTTATTTGCAAATATATTCCGTGCTATAGGTTGAACAAAACTTATGGGTTGAATGTTCAAATAGCTAGGTTCAAATGGCACGCAATAATTATCAATTAAAAATTGCATGTGGTCTAGTAGCTCAGTGGTAAGAGCATTAGGCTGGCCTCCATGAAGTCAAGGGCTCAAGCCCCGCGTGCACCTTTAATTTCAAAAAAGTTGGATGGCAAAGACCTCCCTCTTTCTTCAAAAAAAAAAAAAAATTATCAATTAAAAATTACCATTAGGGTATTTGCAATCAGGAACGAAAATACTGCGGCCATCATTGAATATAATAAAATACAAAATTGTTGCAGCTGTCATGACATATATTCACTGAATCTATCTTCAGCGCCTTTAAAAGTCATCCTCCTTCCTTCAACCCTTCCATTCCTGCATCAAAACACCAATCTAGAGAGAAAAAACTTAAAAAAAAAAAAAAAAAAAAATGAGTGAACATCGCACAATCGGTATTGGCGTGGACTACTCACCTAGTAGCAAAGCAGCTCTTAAATGGGCAATCGACAACATCGCCAGGGCCGGCGATCACATCGTCTTGATTCACACACAGCCACATACCGGACATAGTGCTCAAAAGCAGCTATGGGAGGAAGAGGGATCACGTATGTGCAAATATACTTTTCCTATCTTTTTATTAATCTCTTGTAAATTAACAAAGTAATTTCATAATTACCAGTGTAGACATATTTTTAAAGCTGCCATTTTTGGAACCTTCTTTTAGGGCTACTTGCAAATAGCTATCAGTCGCTAATTATGAATTATCCACGGACAGCAGATATTTTTGCTCCCTTTATATATAATTTATTTTCTTATTGTTGAAGATATACTTAAAATTCTAAATCTTGTTTGTGTTAATGCAGCTTTGATTCCTCTTAAAGAGTTTCAAGACATGCACTTGCAGGTGCAGTACGGTATCAAACCTGATGCTGAGATTCTAGACGTCCTTGACAGTGCATCCAGAACAAAAGAGGTATTATTTCAAGGCTCAAGCCTCATTTTTTTCTACTAATATATTCGGTCTTCATATTTTGCAATAATTAAATAATTAAGGACCAATTATGTAATTAATTTGTTGCCTCCCAATTACTACCAACATTTATATTTTCAATCTTATAATTATTATAAATAAACAGGTCACAGTTACATCAAAGATTTACTGGGGTGATGCTCGAGAGAAGCTTTGTGATGCCGTGGCCGATCTCAAGCTGACCTCGCTTGTCGTCGGAAGCCGTGGTTTAGGGCCCTTGAAAAGGTTTAACTCTACTCTTAACAATTTCCCAATGCTAATTAATTTAGGAGATGGGCTAAAATCAGCCACGACTGACAGATGCAATCGTCAGCTACGATCAAATTTCAATTTTTGAGATTCTAACAGTCGATCGAACCGTTTAATGTGTTCTTCATATTGAAATCTCATTAGAGACCAAATGTTACATTTTTCTGATTTTATTTACTATTTTTTTTTTAGATTTTTAAAAATCATAGTTATTGAAGGGTCTAGAATTGTTTAGATTAAGAATTTTGTAAAATATCAAATAAATACTAAAAAATTTTAGAAAAATATAAAATTTTGTCTCCAACTATATTTCAATATGGAGAACACATTGAACGGTTCTGATCGACTGTTAGAATCACAAAAATTGAGATTTGATCGTAGCTGACGGTTGCATCCGTCAGTCGTGGTTGATTTTAGCTCATCTCTTAATTTGGTACTGTATTTAAATTTACCTTCTGGAATTATTTAAATTTGCCTTCTGTATTGAAATGCTAATTAATTTGGAGTGCCATGGATGCGTCAACTGAAAGTTAATGTTACAACATCCAAGTGGTTTCTCTCGTTAAAGGATGAACTTATTCGCATGATGAAAAATGCAGGGTCTTTTATGATTACCTTAAGAACGTATTTAATTTAATTATATAGCTAAAAGTTCTCATGTCAAGTGGCATTGCTTTTCTAGTTTTCTCAATCCGCTAGCCCCAAACAACATGCGAAGAAGGCTATATTAGTATAAGCGCCGGAGTTCCTTTTGTGGGACTTCATACTTTTTTGAGTTCTGCTAAATTTCGAAAAGAGGCCCTTTTTGCTGTAAAGCACTGAGATTTCTTTTGTTTCTAATTCTGAGTGGTTTACATCATAAAGTGGCAACAACTATGCAAAAGAACTCTCTATTGTATCTTTAATAAGTTAACTCAATAATTAATCTGACAACTTCCATACCAAATTAAATTAAAAAATTAGCTTGATAATTTAGGTGTCATTTGATATTTTAAAATTATTAACAAGTTAACTTGTTAATTTTGACAACAACATATCAAGTTAAACTAAGGAAAAAAAAAGTTTCTTAAAATTTTGTTAGTCTTATGATTTATTGGTTATATATTAAGTTTCATGTAATTTGAGTATTATTTAAACTTCATCAAAGCTTAATTAATTTAGACTGTTGTAATTTTAGTCTATTAATGAATGTAAAATTTACTTTAAATTTTATTAATTTTATGTTAATAATTAAAATATAATATAAATTGCTTTTTAATTCCTTTTATATATTGAATTTTAATGTTAATTGCAGGGTGTTAATTGGAAGTGTTAGCAACTATGTGGTTCTCCATGCAACCTGCCCAGTCACGGTAGTGAAGGCAGCTTAAATTTATTTTTGTGATGAATATATAAAAAAATGTGTGCGTGTTTTGTTTGTTTTATTACTCTTGTATTTCTTTGATCTGCTCGTCTTGAAGGAAGGGTGTTTCAAAACCCAGCTTTGTTTGGAAGATGACATAAATTTCACTCGGCTGTGTGTGTGTGTGTGTGTGTTTTTTTTTTTATGGAAACTAATTGCATGTGCTTATTGGATTTATTATATCAAAACCTACAGCTTGCAGTAGCTAGCTGTGTATGTCTTAAGTTTCTTTGATTGTTAAAGAAGTAGAGGTAGTATCTCTTTATTATTTTTTTTAAAAAAAAATAGATCTTAATATAATTCAAGACGCCATTTTATTGTTTGCATTATGGTTGATTATCTCAATTTGCAGAATAAAGACAAATGTCTTTGCAAATTGCATTGTGATGTCTGTTTAAGGGAAAATGAGAGTTCTCTCGTCAGGTTTAGTATGTGAACACAACATATTCTTTATGGCAGATAACGGGCTAGGAGACTATAGAGCATCCTGATTTTACAAAGAATTTCAACGTACTATAATTTTGTTAGGCATTTCACCAAACAGCTTGTGTGCATCTGCCAGGCCAACACAAATTGCATTTAATTGCCTTGGCATGATTCAACCTTTTATATAAAGGTTTATTTGAATCTCGTACAAGATCTCTGAACATAGTATAGCTAATCTTCTACAAAACCCGTTTGTACAAAACAAGTAATTAACGAGTTCCACGTAAACACAGTTCTCATCGGCATTTCGTCAAACAGCCTAATGGCATCGGTGATCTCCTACTATGAGTGAAGAAATAGAACAATTCGGACCTGATTTGAGAATGCAAATGATGGAGATTGGCATGGTGTACAGAAAGCGAAAGAGAGGAGAGAATAAGAACCAGAGAAAAGGATGAGGCCATGGCGGGTTTTGGAACTACTAACAGAGTTGAAAATTTTGCAGCATTTCTATGGGACATTTTGTCGAGCAGATGATAGTCTCTTGTAAATTGTAAAGCACGAAACAACATGTTATTGTCGTACATAGTGTTCTCCGATCGTGCGTGTCGTGTTGATACGAACTACTTTTTAACTGTGTCGTGTCGTGTCATGTCGTGCTTAATGATGAGAAGAGACACCACGACACGTATTCTTACACGACACGACCGTTGACACGTTGTGTTAATCGTGTCAAATTGTGTCAGATTAATTTATTTTTTAAATTAAAAAATTAAAAGTAACAAATACTACACGTCATAATTTATTATTTGATTAAGTCTAAATTTTTTATTAATATTTTTTATAAAAAATATAATAATTAGATAAGAATAATATTATGATTTAAATGATGGTAAATAATATAATGTAGTATTATAAATTGAAATTAAACAATTATTTTTGCTTAAATAATCAACATTAATAATTAAATTTGTGTTGAGGTATCGTGTTAATTCATGTTCGTGTCGAATCGTGTCGTGTTGAATCGTGTTAAACTTTCTAATGTCCCAATACGACACGATTATGATACGTACCAATTTTGTATTTGTGTCGTGTCGTGTCATTTTGGGAACACTAGTCGTACTCGTACACAATAAATTTTTTTCATATATACCCAAAAAATAAACGAATTTTTGCGATGGTCGACGACCTAAAAAAATTCACAGGTCGTCTTATAAGTTCAAAACTTCCAACTCAACGGTGTTTCGGACCAATCAAACGAATTGATGCCAGTTCGCACAAAAATAGAGAAAAGGATCGGTGCAAAAGTATAACTAAAGTTTTATTTTTTTTAAAAAAAAAATTTCGCAATAAGTCACACGCTTCTAAAGATGATTCGGACGAATCTAATACTCACTTTAACTCGAAGAATCAATATTCTCAAAATTAGAATTATCGGGCTTTCTATTATAGAATAAATAAATATTTTAAATGTAACGCATTCTGTTGGAAAAATATGACATTCAAATTCAACAAAAGTTGTGTACGTATATCTATTATAGAAAAATTAAATATTTTAAATGTTGAAAGGATATATCAACCTTTTACAAGTTGCACAGTTGAAATGTACTTGCAATATATTCTATGCAACGACAGTATATATCAATAACTTTATGAGTCAAAACTTTTATGAATTTGAAATAAAAATAATGCTATTTTTTTATTGGTTCAACGTATCAGTCCGATGTTTTGCCAATATATCCAAAAGTATTTACAACACAGTATGTAGATCAATTGGTGTTTTTAATCAATTCATGTATGTATAAAAAAAATAATAATAACAAGCACAATAAACCTATATATGCCTACACAAACTATTCAAAACAGTGCAAACTGTTTACATTGCTGATTGCATGTACTGATGTACAGCACTTCAAAAAAATGAAATAAGTGAAAAATAGTTTGTAGAGTGTGTTAATCAAAACACTTACAACAGTTAATGTATGTATATTAACTATCAAAAGATTTATTTTAGTAAATACAAACCTTTTATGAGATTAACTGAATGAAGAGGAAAGGGTTGATTGAATATTTTTAATACATTAGTGTAATAAACTACCACATTTATTTCCCATTTGAATATTTTAAATACAATCTATACACCAAATAATAAGCTCGTATTTTGTTATTCTTATTTCATGTCAAGAGCAACGCATATGTACACATAGGTTTAACATAAAATATTCATACAAAATCAACAAGAGAAATCAAAGGATAAATAAAAGAGTCCACTTAAGTAAAACAAATAGAATTAATTGTTTCTCTCTTGTATCTTGATCTCCTAAAAAGAATTTAAAATTGTACACTTTTGTATGTGTGTTTATTACTACTAACATGAAAATTGTTAAACGTGAAGAGATCCCTTTATTAAAATTCTCACCAGAAAATAAATTTTGGCAATTTCATGGCACCAATAATGTACGGTAGCTAAATACTATTCTATCACAAAAGCGCACCTATTACCGCCACACAAATTTCAATTACACAATATTTATACAGCATTTACTTCAGTCAATGTTTCGGTTGCTACTAGTAAATTCTATTCACGAGTATTATGTTGTCCCCATACTTTCTGTTTCCAATTTTATCACCTATGAGAATTAATTAGTGTCTATTAGCAGTAACAGGTGATTGAGGTAAAAACAATTACCAATGGGTGCGTTTGGATGGGTATGGGAAGAAGGGAAGAAGGGAAGAAGTGAGAAGAAGTATTGGGAAATATGTAATTTTGTGAAGAGTTTGGATTGTTTATAATTTTTTTTTCTTCTTCTTCCTTCTTCTTCTTCTTTCTTCCAACAATCCAAACACACCGAATGAAAGTTTACCTAGTACTAGAAGCCTTTGGGAACACTCCTGTTCGTTTGAAATGGAGAGGATTAAAACTGGATTTGTAACCCAAACATTCCCAATGTGAGGCGCGTCAACCCCACCCCACTGGGCCACTTCACTGAGGACAAATTAGTCATTAAATCAAAATTTATAATTTATTTTGTTTTAGTACACCTAAGCCCACACCGACTCCACTCAATTAGAAAAAGGAACCTTCTCAATTCTCATCTCACCAACGGTCGGCAGGGGCATTTTCGTCATCCAAACCCACAAATTCAAAACCCAAGACAAGAATCAATCGCCACTTCTTCTTCAGTCTCTCTACTTCCTTCCAAAAAAATCAGAAAAAAAAAAACAAAGTTGAAACGAAAGAAGAAGATTAGAAGAAGAAGAAGAAGAAGAAGAAACCCATTTCCTTCGCTTGCTACTCTTCGACGATTGAAACCCTTGTAACCCTAGATTTGGGCGATGAAGGGAGAAGAAAGCCTCTTCGGATCTGTGCAAGATCTCTTCGGATCGGTCCGCCGATCCCTCGTCTTCCGACCAAACCCTAGCTCCGACGAACCTCCTAACACCAGTATTGTGGATCGGATTGGTTCGTGCATCCGCAAATCTCGGGTTGGATTGGGTTTGGGGTTTGTGCCGAAAAGCCCTTTGAGACGGCTAACCATGGGGGCGTCGGTCTCGGCTGCACCCGTGGAGGAGGAGCCGCCGCCTCGAATCCGGTGGAGGAAAGGGGAAATGATTGGGTGTGGCGCGTTTGGTCAGGTTTTCATGGGGATGAATCTTGATTCGGGCGAGTTGCTTGCTGTGAAACAGGTTAGGGTTCTGATTTGGGATCTGGATTAGGGTTTAAGGTTAGAGTAGGCTTTGGGGGCGTCAATTTGTTTTTGTTTCTTGATTTCTGACACTTGATTTTGATTTCTTTAATCTAGGTTTTGATTGGGACGAGTAATGCTTCCAAAGAGAAGGCCCAAGTAAGTTCCTCTTTCTTTTCTAAAATTATGATCATTTCCTGTTTTGTATTTTATCACTTGCATTATTGTGAGGGTTTTGTTTATTCACTGTATAGGCTCACATAAGGGAACTTGAGGAAGAAGTGAAGCTCCTTAAAAACCTTTCGCATCCAAACATTGTTGTAAGTGAAGAGGCCTTTTTTTGCATTATTTCTTGATAGTGAAATTTAATCTATATGTATGAGTATTTTTAACTTTTCTTTTTTGCAACAGAGATATTTGGGTACAGTCAGAGAAGAAAACACTTTGAATATTCTATTGGAGTTTGTTCCCGGTGGATCCATTTCATCTTTGCTAAGCAAATTTGGATCTTTCCCTGAACCTGTAAGCATCAATTATTTCTGTTAAAAAACTTCTGTGTTCCAATAATAGGTGAACAAACATTAATTTCTCTTATTAATCATATTTTTTCCCTCAAAATAGGTTATAAGAATGTACACCAAGCAACTATTGCAGGGGCTGGAGTACCTCCATCAGTACAAAATTATTCACAGAGATATAAAGGCAAATTCATACCTTAATTATTGTGTGATTACTACTTTTCCCTTTAATCTGACAGAAATATTCTTACATTTTGATTTCCTTTCAATGCAGGGAGCAAACATTCTTGTAGATAATAAAGGATGTATTAAACTTGCTGATTTTGGGGCTTCTAAGCAAGTTGCTAAGCTGGTAAAGATAGGAAACATATTAGATTTTAGATTCTGAAGTTATTATCTGAAATCTTAAGTTTAATTGATATGCACAACTGCAAATCTCAAATAGCATTGCACCTGCAAAAGAATAACATACCCTTGGAAAGCGACCTCCATACCATTCAGCTTCCTTATTTTTTTAGTTATTCTGGAACTAACCCTCATTTTTTTTTATTTAATCCAAATTATTATGAACTTCAGGCAACAATGACAGCGGCTAAGTCAATGAAAGGCACACCATACTGGATGGCTCCTGAAGTTATTGTACAGAGTGGCCATAGCTTGTAAGATTCTCATATTTCTTTTCATACAGTTTATTTTTTTCCCTATCCCTCTCTTTTTCATTATACACCGATGCATGGAGGCATGTCATTTGTACTTTGGAACTAGAACAGGTAGACTGTTAATTAAGCTTAATAGGTGACTTGCTGAATTTTTGACCAGATATTTTCCTGAGCTTCAATCAAACAAGCTTAATAGGTGACTTGCTGATTTTTTGACCAGAAATTTTCCTGCCTCAATAGTAAACATGAGAATTTGGAAAGCTAAATAATGGGAAATAAAAAAAGTACAACAAAAATGGGGAATTTGGTTACTATTGATAGCATAATGTGACACCTTAATAGCTTTGCCCATATTCAAGTCAATCATATAGTAATTGACCCATCTCATTGAGACCTGATTGTGTTTTTATATATTCTTAAATACAATAATCAAATTAGCTCGGCTGACATCTGGAGTGTGGGCTGCACGGTGATTGAGATGGCCACCGGCAAGCCTCCTTGGAGCGGTCAGTATCAGGAGGTAAGCTAATTTTCTTTTAACAGTGTCAACATAAATTCTTCCCATTGGTGTGCTACTGTGCTGTCATCCAATCAATAATGCACTTAAACTAGTTCAGTTTGCAGAAGTAATAGAATTTTTTTAACGTGAACTAAATCAAAATTGCATTATGTGATTCTTGAGAGAATCCATTTAAGCCTATCTGATGCCTAATAACATGGTTGAGGGTTTAAGGCATAGTAGAATATACTGAAGCTTAAGGATGCAAGTGAGAGTTTTCTAAGGATAATTTGGGATGTTTGCAATTTTGGTTCTGGCAACAACATGAAACCCTTGTTTCTTAGGTTCAATTTACAATTTATTTTGTTTAATTTTGTGTCTTCTTGTTTGAACTTCAGGTTGCTGCTCTATTTCATGTGGGTACCACAAAATCACACCCACCAATACCAGAACATCTCTCTTTAGAGGCTAAGGATTTTCTTCTCAAGTGCTTACAGGAGTATGACTTCTAAGTTATCTCAGTTATTTTCAAATAAATTGTCATAGTTCTTTCTTGAACTGTCAGAGAACAGTTGATACTTATTAAAGAAAAAAAAGCTCCTTATTCTCTTAGTTTATGTATAAAAAAACTCAATGCTCAAATGATATGCCTATTCTTTTTGCCTTTCTTTGACAATAAAATGAAAATTACGAAACAGTTTAAGAGTCGATTTTGCATAACTATTTTCAAATTGAATTAATTTTTGTCACCAGGGAACCTAGCTTGCGTCCTACTGCAAGTGATTTACTACAGGTATTTCTGTTGCTATCATTTTACAGTAGTAATACAGATAACTTTGTTATAGGTACAAGAAATTAACAAATTATGTTCTTGTTTATCACTCAGCATCCATTTGTAACGGGAGAACTTGAAGATGCACACCAATTGAATCATGCAGGAAGCAAGGTGAGCTTAGCTTAGACAATTGGATTTTGGTTTTCATTTTCCTGTTTTTGTCTTGTGATTGGTTGATTGAGGGTATATTGACAAATTAGCAGTGAAGGCTTAATTGTGCAAATGGGTGAACTGCAGCCAAATTAGTTTGAATTTTATCCCAATTGAAGTATTCAAGGTCACTAAGATTTTAAATTGACTCAATCAAGGGGGACTCAGTTTGGTTAATACCAGTATTTATCAGGTTGCCGGCTCAAATTGCAATCTGAAATTGGGTGAACTGGAGCCAAAATTAGTTTGAATTTAATCCGAATTGAAATATTCAAGGTCACTGAGATTGTAAAATAATAACTCCAGCAAGTGGAACTGGGGTTGGGATTAACCAAGTATGTATCAGGTTGCCAGCTCAAATTGTAATCTGAAATTGGGTGAACTGGAGCCAAGATTGAATTTAATCTCAATTGAAATATTCAGGGTCATTTTGAGATTTTAAATTGACTCGAGCAATGGCTGTGAGGGTTAGGTAATACCAGTATGCATCAGGTTGCCAGCTGAAATTGCAATCTGATTCTTCCCATTCTTGGGGCACTATAGCATTGTATACATATATTTTGTTTTCTCCACTTTATGCTGACTGCTGCTATCACTGCAGGAATCTTACAATCATGTTCTTGGCACAAATAAAACACAGACATGTAATTTGTAAGAATCCTTCCTTTTCTTCTTTAATGTCATTTCATTACTTATTAGATGTACTTGGTAGGAACTTAGGCAGGAAAAAGGCCTTCAAAGTTTGAATTAGATTTTAGAATGTTGAAAACTAATTTATTTCCTTGCTGGCTGTATACAATTTACAATTAGTTCCAGTTTCACTTTAAACATGTGTGTTTGTATATCAAGAAATTGTTGTGGTACAATTACAATGGAATTGCACCAATACTTGAATTTGGATTACAGTCATATTGTGCTGTAGACAATTGGTTCCAGTTTCACTTGAAACAAATGTCTGTATATCAAGAAATTGTTTAGTACAAAATTTATTTACTTAAAACAATTCACACCAAACTGGAACTGCACCAATACTTTAACTTGGATTATAGTCATATTTTCTCGATTATTAATTATTGTTACACTACCTTACATTCTTGGTGGATTCTTCAACCTTTGTACTTCTCCAAGCAGTGGCAAGATCATGGAATCTGATAAAGTTTCCCCTGCAAGGCCAGTATGGGAATCCAGTGATGATGACGATGACATGTGCCGGCTTGACGATGGCGATGATTTCCCCGTAATTGGCTCGGTACAAGCTTTTTTATCTAAATTTTATTAATAGGGAATTACAGGTACAGATGGGTAGCTTAGAGACTATAGACACTTTAGAACTCGGATTCTAAAAATTCCCTCTCACAAATAAACTAATAGAATTACTATACGTTGGAGTAATTTTTCTATTCTTTTTTTTCTGGGAAAATCTGACTTGCATAGTTTTAGATAAGAAGCTATTGCTTGGATAAACATGTAAGAAAGGGCATTTATGAATCTCGTATGGAATTAACAGTTCTAAGATGATTAGGAGCTATTTGCTACTTGAGCAAGATATGGGGTTATTCCAATATTAAAAATATGCTACTCATATTTCTTACAATAGAGCTTTAATCCTATGTCGGAGCCATTGGAGGAATGGCCTTGCAAGTTCGACATAAGTCCCGAGCAGAGAACACTGAGCTCACAGCACCTAGTAGATATTACAGCTGACCATGATGACATCACGAGGAGTACGTTAAAAGTGGATTGCAGTGGTACGAACGAATTCTCATTTCCAAGTGATGCTGCTTGCGAGGATGATGATGAAGTCACTGAGTTTAAGATTAGAGCTTTTCTAGATGAGAAGGTATGTTTCATTTGCGATGAGCTCTAGGGTTCTTTGTTTTATGATGGACCGTTGATACATTGAGATCATCCTGATGCATGCATCTGTTACAGCTGTACCACCTGTGCAGAAAAGCCTTAAGTTACTCTGTCATTCCTTCTTAATTTGTTGCTATGGTCATATTTTATTATCTCCCCAGGCACTTGACCTGAAGAAGCTTCAAACACCTTTATACGAAGAATTCTACAATTCTCTGAATGCTAGCAATGCACAAGTAATCAGCAGTGTTTGCAAGGAGAACATGAGCAATAATTGCAATAATAACACCACGAATGCTTCAAAGCTTCCACCTATGACCCCAATCAAAAACTCCAGTGCAGCCTTGCCAACACTTCTTCGATCAGGTTCCTCAAGAAACGCCAGCCCAGGTGGCAGCTTCATCCGGAGGATGTCAAGGTGCAGTGTTGAGGGGACCCGCATCTTACAGGAAATTACTTCTCCTCAAAGGAATGAGTGGGTTCCACCTGAGCATCACTTGGACAACCAAGAACCTTTGAGTCCAAGGTAGTAAAACATCACATACCATCTTAGCATGACACCTAAAGTCGCAGACTTTTTTTGTGTTAGATTGGAGTTGAGACATTTATATCATTAAAATAGTCTCAATTTTTGACTGATATGTGGGATCCATTGACAATCTTGATGATCATGCAACTAGCATCTGAAATTAATTTTTATACTTGGAATGCATCTGTACTGGTACATCGTACGTGCATAATAATAAAATTTGAAACAAGTTTTTGCATCCATCAAACGACTTGAATTTTCTTCAATTCAAATTTATACAGTGTCTGCAAGTTTTGTATATTTCAGGAACTTTTTAATTGATTTGAGAAATATTGTCAAAATTGCCAAAACTTCTTTTCTTTAGTATATGCCAATCCTTGTCTAATTGATTTAAATTTGCTGTCAAAGTGAAAATTTTGATCATGTAGTTCAATTGTAATATCATACATGTCTATAAGAATAATTAATGTGTGCATCAAGAGGTTAGGCTTAGGTTTTGTCTTGGTACAAACCTGCACTACCTGACCCAAGGAAGAAGATCTTAGGCTAGGCTGGGTTACCCAAGTTTGGTCATGGACCTCCAGAATCACAAATACTACAAATAGATTTCCAATCCAAATTATGTTTTCAATATCTACCTGGTAATGCCATTATGCAACTAACTTGATAGCAATATGTTGTTTTGTGCAGTGTAAGTGTTTCTGAGAGAAGAAGGAAGTGGACAGAAGAGCTGGTCCAGGAGCTTGAAAGGCAGAGAGGTAAATTTACACGTGAGCTTTTGCTAATTACACAAACATATTACTTGGTTTGTAAATAGCACCCTCTGTGTTTTGCAATCTGATCTGCAGGCTTTGGTAAACTAATAATTTCAAAACAGCACTGGGCAATGATACAAATTTATTACTAGTGTCTTATTAAACTTGCACTTATCTTATGGCATTTTGTCGGTATAATCATCAAAAATATAGGTTTATATCGGTAGACTGGAATGCAAATGCCAGAATATTTCTTTTGTATTGGAATGTGCACTATATAACTTGTAGTTTGGTTAAACTGCACAATCAAAAATTTGCAACTTATAATTATTCTTATATTATATGTGGACAGAGATGCGGCAGGCCACTTTAGGAAGGATGTCTTCACCAAAAAGCACTCCTCTCAACCGGAAGCGGGACCGTGACCGGCCCAATAAATAATAGATAGTTAGTGTTGCAAATACTTACCAAGTGAGTATTCATTCAGAAGGCATTCGAAGTTTTCTGTAAGTATAAATGCATGATCATTCTGGTCCACGAGCATTTGATTATACCTAAAGTCGACAAAAAGAAGGTTTTGTGTAGCAGTTTGTGTGGTGTGTTGGTGTCATCATCAAGGTAGAGATATGATAGAAGTGGGTTTGTTGTATATTTTGGTTTTAATCCCATCAACCAAGGCAAATAGAATAACGGTGCTTGCTTGCCATTGTCAATTTTTTCAAGATTTGTTGTACTTTTTTGGGACATGTTTTCTTGGTAATACTATGTAATATTTTTAGAAAAAGCTTGTCTGTGGTGAGAAAGTGCGTGTAGCTTATCAGCACTATACTTTGTAAGGCAATATATTCGATTTATTTTTTAAATTGTTTTTATGGGCAAAACATGTTGCATTTTCAAGATTTGATAAGAACTAAGTGACATGTTCTGAATATTATGTAGAGCTTTATTTCTGCTAAGTCTTAACCAAAAGAGTGAATTTATTTTTCTGGATGTTTCAAGGAAGAAACTCGGCAAATATTCCATTACTGAACCAACGAAATATAAAAATGTAGCAACAAAACAAAGTAATTATTTGAAATATGGATCAGATAATTAACCCCCATAAACTTACCTCCAAATACCTGTGAAGTAATTTTCTAAGCATTTTTAATGCGCACTTGATTATTGCATAATGTTTCAAAATGCGGTTTGGGAATTTCCGAATTCATTAATTAAATTCCTTAAAGTACACATTTGATTATTGCATAATGTGCAGTTGGGCCATTTGGGTTGAACAACAACAATCTTTGTTCGAATCACGCCGAAAAAAAAAAAATGCACACTCAAAAGATAAATAATTTTACACGTGTCCTTTTCTAAAGTTGTCCAGAGATGACTACTGGATCCTTGAGGAGTTACTATAAATCCATGATATTCCCATTCCTTTGGTAAAAGGAGTTTCTGTATTGTGAAGAAATTCGACGAGGTAAAGGTAGAGCGAGAAGAGCTTCCAATTACAATCTTCAGCACTACAAATCCTTTTTTTTATATATAATAAATGAACTATACAGAGTTGCACTTAGCGTGTATAATTTTTTTAAAAAATAAGAATAAATTTTTAATTGTCTTGTAGGTTATACAGAGTTGTAAGAACTCTAACTGATATTCAACATTATAATTTATAAAGGGTTTATTTTCTTAAATCTGGTTTAAAGTGATAACCATTGACAATTTTAATTCCCTTCTAGAAGAGGTAATTGGTAACTCACTAAAAATTCTAGAAGAGCATAAAAAGAGGAATTCGGAAGAGATGATGTCGCAAGTAATTAATGATAAACCTTGGGGGCAGTTTCGTCATTTAAAATATTTCAAAAATTAACTCGCCCGCTCTGTCGTTGTCCTGAAACGACGCCAACTCGTTTTAAGTTCTCAATTCAAGCGACACCAACCCGTTTAATTCTCTCTCTCTCTCTTTCTCTCTCTTTGGGTGTGTGTTCGGAAGAAGCATTGAATTCAGTTCAAACGGCCCCAATTGTTCTTCAACAAGGTAGTTCTGCAACATTATTATCTCTTTCTTAGTTCTTACAAATTAGTCACACGAATTCATTTGTTATTTATATATTTTCAAGCTTCTTTTTCTTCCTGGTGTGGTTTATTTGCAAGATTTGTTCTCTTTTGGTTCTTTTCTGAGTAGTTAAAGTTTCTCTGGCAATGTTCCCCCTACACATGATCCTTTTTCACAATTAAGCAAGACTGTGATTCAAAAGTAACAATTAGGCAAGAAAATGTATGTTTAAAATCAAGAAACCAATTCAGTGACTCTGTACTTTCAATTGGTTTTCGTTGATTATTTCTCCATGGTCCGCTCTTTTTAGTGAAGTATCATTTTCTTGAATAAATCCGTTGGTTTTTCATTTCTTTCTTAAATCTCTTATTTTTGTATGGTTTAGTCACTGGTGTGCTTTTTCTTTGGTTCCTATAAAAAGCTGGGTCACTGAAGTAATTTCAGTCTACAAATATTTTTACACTTAATTCTCCTATTTGGTTATCCTTGGAATTCCCCTAAAAGAATCATTCCCTTTCTGGTTGAAATATTTAACTCCATGCATTAAATCTTGAGTTTTTCAGTATGCACTGATTACTTGTTCATAGAAAACATTTTAATTGGCCTGATAACATTTTACTGTCCTTGTGTGAAATCCTGCAACATTTTATCCCTAAATCACAGCTTAAATGTAATATGTTGAATTTTGATAATAACTAATTTTCAGATTTCTTCTTGTCAGTTTTCCAAGATGAACAACCTAATGACCAAATCCTTCCTAAGCTATGCTGAGCTGAAGAAGCAAGCCCTAGATGAACAAAGTGAAGATCTCGAGGCAGTAAATGCAGCTCACACCACCACACCAGATGAGGAGGCCAACCTCTCCCAATTTTTTGAGGAAATCGACATAATCCAGTCCGAAATTGAAACCGTCGGCGGTCTCCTCTCTGATCTGACTCTACTTCACCAGGAGTCAAAATCACTACACGTACCCCGCCTTCTACGCGGTGCTCGAGACCGCATGGATGCTGACATGGCATTGATTCTTCGCAATGCAAAGATTATCAAGGCGAGATTGCAACTCCTCGACAGGTCCAACATAACCAACCGAAACCTGTCAAAAAAATTTGCAGAAGGAAGTATGGTGGATAGGACCCGCTTGTCAGTGACTAATGGGGTCAGAACCAAGTTGAGAGAACTGATGAATGGGTTTCAAATGCTGAGAGAAAAAATCGTTGCAGATCATAAGGAGAGTCTCAAGAGGAGGTACTTTAATGTTACTGGAGAGGAGGCGACTGAGGAGACAATTGAGAAGATGTTGTCTGAGGGGGACAAAATGGAGATTTTGAGTGTTGCCAAGGGGGAGATAGATTTGGAGATGGCGGAGCGGGATAAGGCAGTGAGTGACATTAGAAAGAGCTTGGTGAAGCTGCACCAAGTGTTTCTGGATATGGCAGTTATGGTGGAGACACAAGAGGAGAACTTGAACGATATAGAGGTGAATGTCACTTGTGCGAAGGACTACGTAAGTGGGGGCACAGAAAATCTGGTTGCAGCAGCTGCCATGAAGAAGAAGACTGACAGGAACTGCTTTGTGTTGTGCTGTGTGGCCTCATTTATTCTGTTCTTGATTTGTATCATTTTCATAGTTGCACGTGATTAGAAGGATGTTTTGTGAATAAAAGGACCTGTAACATCTGTTGTGTTACCCTGTTTATTTAGTTTTGGCAGGAAGAAAAGAAAGTGTTATATTTGTTTTGCAGTAAGAATGAGCATTCGTTAAATTTAACCTTCCACAAGCTTCCCTTATCTATATCATCTGTCCTATTGCATTGTTTTATCTGTTCCAGTGTTGTTTGTTGTTCTCAAGGTAAGTGCAAATGAGGGAACGGAAAGAGAGAGATTTGGTTGTTCAGTGAAGGCGGAGAGAGATCTTTAATTTCTGTCACAGAGACGGAGAGAGGAAACAGAAGGAACGAAAAAAAATTAAAGGAAACGGAGCATTCAGCATCTAAATCCCATCCGTAGGATATAATCTTTGCACGATTTTTTAAAACAATCCGATGGCACAAATTGATGTGTTTATGGACTCTATACACACTAGTGTTCTATATATAACCATTCTCTTGATAAACACAACTAAAATATTACATTTAATTATTGCTTTCTAACGGCATAGACGCATAGTCAATTTGTTTTACAAGGTAAAAGAAAATTAATTAATAAGTTACAAAAAAAATTTGTTAAAACCTACTATCATATTAATTTGTCTTTTCTATAATTAAAGTTTGCTGTATTAACTTTCAAGGCCAGAAAGCTCGACATCTTTAGTGCAGGGTCGATAGGCAGCAAATGTAGTGTCCTTGGAGAATGAGCCTGGATTGAAGCACGTTATTCCCGTGTACTTGAATGCCTTCTGCTCGCTTTTATCTCCCAATACTATCTGAAAAAAAAGTATACAAAAAAAAAATCATATTAACTCCCTAAGAAAATCCAAGACGAAATTATTTTAAAAGCATAAGAAATGTTGTCGAAATCAACAGCTGGCATGGACAGCCTGTCCTGGTCCCACATTTTTGTACTGAGAATTTCTGCATTTGTCAGTGTTTTTTCCCATAGTACAACCAACATTTTCCATATATATGAAGAAAACGCCACAACATTTTAGAACCTGAACCAATCTAATGAGGCTACCAAATTTGAAATGATAAATGACAACCGGCTTAAATATTAGGATCATCTCTCTAACTCTAATTCACTATCCACAAGAAAAACAACAAAAGGCCATATAAGCTTCTCGTAATGAAAGCCATGACTAATTCTGAGTCCATGTCTTGAAATTTTTCAGAAAATGTGATAGAAGATAAAGACTTCCTTCCTCTGCTGAAGGTGTAAAGATATTAAAGTATATCAACAAGTGTACCCTGGGACAGAATATTGGCTATTATTTGTAATACAATGCTGCATTGCAACGACACAATATTGGCCATTATTTGTTATTAATTAATTAATATTAGTTAACTTTAAGTCCGCTATTCATTTTGCAAGCAAAGAGAAATCATCAATCCTTAAATTTACTAGGTAGTACCGTGTGTGGAGTTGGATATAACCTAAGGCAGTGATCATAGTTCCAAATGATGGGTTCAACTGTCAGTGGCAATGGACAGAGGTGGCTTTGATGCGTGATGGTCGCAACTAGCTGGCAATAGAAAAAACAAATGTAAATATATTATATGCATAATATTTTGAGTGATTATAGAAGAGATTTGTAACTGAAATACTTTCAAGTAATAAATAGGAAGTCTGACATGCTCAAACGGGTCAGTTGTTTCTTCTGTGCTCGGGGGGACCAGACATGCCCGGCGCATCCTGTAAAGCAGATCTTGCCGAAAGAAAACTATTTCTTGTGTAAAAAATTTTATCCTGAGAAATCAAAGATGAAATATTGAAATATTTATTTTATGCATATTAGAAGAATTTTAGTAGATAAGAGGAAAAATTTTAGGAAGAGAAAGAATAGCTATGTCTTGTGCTTAAATTTTATCTAAGAAATTGAAGACCAGAATATCTACTGTATAATTAATAAATTTGTGCTGGTTGATAAAAGGAATAATGTCAATCGATTAGCTTGTTTTCCTTTAATGTATGTTTAATACCGCATTATCTATATTACAAAGAGGTTTACCTGCAAGGGTTAGTAGAGAAGATTGCATTTGGCACAAGTTTTTGTAGTTCTTCAGTTAGATATTTAGGTAGCGCACACCTTGGAAGAACCTTTGCTGGACCTATTTTTTCATATCAACTCTTAGCTAAATTAAACAATAAGATATATGACTGAAAAGATTGTAGAATATTAATTGTCTGTTTGGTAGTTCATGGAATAAGAACACCAACAAGCTATTTCATGTTTGGTACCTTTAGAATAGCTTGTTCTTCGCCAAAATTAGCTTTGTTCTTGTTCCAACAAGACAATGGAACTAGAACAAGAATAAGCCTTGTTCTTATTCCACACACTTCCAAACACGTAAAGTGTATAAGAGGTATTGGGTATTATTTGCAAATACAAAGAAGAATGCACAAAGTACCATTTAAGAAGATAAATGGAAAAGAGATATAGTACCAATATCATCTGGGCCAGGAATAAACAAAAAGCGACTTTGCTCCATTATTCTTTTCCGAGATTGAATCATTTCACCAAGCTTCTTAAATTGCATTCTGAATTACATACCAATAAAATTACTCGTCATAATATAACGTCCAGCTTTGAGTAAATTACATGTAGTCCGATAATCCTCATCAAAGTTTAGTTTTTGTCCTTGTTAGATATATAGAAACCAAATTGGTCCTACGAGCTTCATCAATTAATTCTTTCATCATTTAGACTTTTGCAGTATTTTGAAAAGGGTAGCTGCAAGAAAATTCAGAAAAAAATGTGCATAGAACTTGAGAAACGTATTATTTGAACTGTAGGAAGAGAACTGATTGCATAGAACTTGAGAAACATATTATTTAAAATGCAGATTACTTTAGAAACCTTTTAAACAATTATTATTTTTTTCTTTTCAGTACCTGAGGTCTGAGAAAGAATGGAAAGCCAGATTGCAAGGTTTAGAGCAGAAATTTCCCATTAAGACAAATAGGGATGGCACCGCCTCTACGCTCTCATACCCATCCAGCACCACTGCTAGCTTTTCCATAGTCTTCTCAAATGCATAAAATACAGGAAAAGGAAAATGAGAAAAAAAAATAAAACTTTCCCAAATACATTCAGTGATTCAGGGTCCTGAAATTTTGTGTTCGTCTCACGAGACCCTGAAATTATGTTTTGACAGACCAAAATTTTGGTGTTCATGCAATCCAGACTCTTCTTAAGCAAATAGATGGCAGTTTTTTTACAAGGCTATTGATATACGTGCTATTGACTGCAGAGGATGCCACTGGAGTACACGTCCTTTATTTTCCTCCCACCCATCGCCCCCCCATCCCCTTTCCAAGCCATGTGATTCTAGCAAACTGACCATGTACTTTGGGAAGACATAATGGATAAGGATGTGGAGTATTTATACAAGTGATGAAATCAAAGCTTCCATTTGATCAAATTCAAAAATTAGTCAGATGGAGTGGGTAAATGTGAGGTTATGGTTTTCTAGAGGGTATAAATGAAATTATACAAAAAAATTAAGTGCTATACCTACCTCTTCATCATCCAACCATACATCTGAAAGAATGACAAACATATCATTTACTGCCATCTCTTCTAATTCTGACAACCTGAGCTGCTCAATTTAAGCAAAGACAAGAAATACTGTCAATGGACTTTTGTGGTCACAACAAATTAGCAATGGAATGCAGCTTGAAATGATTTTTATTTTAAAATGTCACCAATGCCTAGAAATGTTAAACTGCAAAATATCCATTACAGATTAATCCCATAAAAAACATGGGACTATTTTACCGGCTTATGCACAAAATGTCAAAAATTATCTAACACCCTGTAAATTAAAAGATCGTAAATCATACACCAAACAAACATGACAATCATAATACAGAGGTATGTAATATGAAAAGGCCAAATGCATGCTTCCTCTCCGCTTATTTCAAAGATACCCAAAGTAGGCTTCCTTAAGATTCATTAGTGGAAAAGCAAGGAAACTGTAAATTCTGGTATACTCAGGAAATTAGGACAGATAGGAGCATGTCAAACATTTCTCATGTTGCATAATTATGTATTGGAAGTTGGGCACTTTTAGGCCAGGTATAAAGTAATTCCAGAAGAGAAAAGGGAATTTGAGAAATACAGTCTCTTCAGCTGACAATATGCCACCACCAAAAAAATCAAGCCCCATCAATTGCTTTACAGAGACTTCTCTATTCTCTAAAGGTGGGAATCCACATGTGCTGACCTGTTTATTAGTTGAACAGTCAAAAAGAGATACTGGAACAATACAATTATACCACTGGTGTAAATCAAGTACAATATTCTCCATATTTGCAAATAGCATATACACCATTTCTTCTATTTGTTATTAAATAAACAACATGTAGCATTGTTTACAGAAAACCTAAGCATCACAACCAAGTTTAAGCCAGCCAGAAGCTAGCCTGCCTTAATCTCCTCTTTATACTATCTCAAACTATATATTTCCTTTTTGAAATAGTAGATAAAAGGCTTATTAAATTTTCATTGAAGTAATGAAAAAGAATGTTACATGATATAATAAAACAGAAAGGAAGGAAACTGTATAGGGAACAGTATAGAAAACAATTGCAGGAAACTAGATACAGGAAGCATTCCTCAAATTTAAAAAATGGTGGTCCTGACTACAAGTACAAAGCATGTTGTGTGTTATCTCAGACAAATACTTTAATTTAGTTTGGAGCTGCTTATCGTGATTTTAGTTTCAGTATGGAGAGGGTCATTAGTTTATTACTATGAGGACAAATCTAACAATATTGATTGAGATAAAGATGTTCCACAATGCTGGTCTATGATGCATCAAATAATGTATATTTAGCAATCATATGAAAAATGGAGTATTACATCCAATCCTACAAAAGAACAAACTTACTCGAAGGGGAAGGAGAATAGATAAAAAGAACAAACCTTAAAAGTACAATCCAGTTGTAGCTCTCCCTCAGCAACAATTACTGTATTCTCAACAAAGAAACCAGATGTTATTTTGTGTTTTGTGTTAAGGTAAAGTATATCTTCATTGCAACATTTCCCAGAAATGTGTTTTAGAATAGGTGGATTGAACTTGTCTGGGTTACAAAGCTTTAGGGAACTTATCAGCTAAGACGCATATGGGAAAAGGAGATTCAAGATTTGAATGCCAGTATTTGAATATTAGGTTTTGGGGTTTTTAAACCTTCTTCAAAATTAAATAATAATAGAATTACACATATACAACAAAAGCGAGTGACAATGAGAAAAATATGTTTATATATGATAGCAGCTTTTTCCTCCTTTTGTGGTTTATACATAAAACCTAGTATGTAAATAAAGAAAGGATATTGCATCAGATAAATCAATAGCAATTGCAGCTGTCAAATCCTCCAAGTAGAATCGGCCTTCTTCAAGCTGAGAAATAACGCCAGTTATCCATCTTCGACCTTTACACCCAGTTAATGACTGTATAGTTGTTATCTACATTCAAAAAGAAAAAGACGAAAAAAAGATATAACTATTAACAGTACTTCCCAAGCAAATGGAAAATATATCGATATGCATTTGCACATACCAATATGCATTGACTCGTATCATACAGAATTACAGATAAAACTTTCACCAAACAAATCTTTTTGTTTGTTTTGAATTTGTTTTTGTTTTGTTAAGGCTTCATTGAAGCAGAACTGCAGGAGGCATGCTAATTGTGGTAAAACAAGGTTGATACCTTGCAACTCTCATCTTCCATCAATTCAGCAACAAAAGCTGGTGTGGAGAAGTACTTATCACGAGTAAGCCTCTGCAGCATCAGCTGGTACCGATCCCGGTACAGTGCAGCCTTATCAGCAGCTTCTCCATGGATAGGCAATTTCCCTGTATGCCTGCATAAGAGTTCTACTATCAGAGTTTCATTCAGGCCTGGAAAAAGAGCAACTCCCTCATACCCTTGATAGTGCAAGAAATCCCATTGACACCCATCTTCCCCTTTAACCTTTTTAATCTATAAACAACATTCCCTGATCATGGCGTTGTCTGGTCTTTGCCACAAATATCCTTGTTAATTAGACATTGCTGCAACTTCAGAAGGTATTTCGAGATTTAAAGCTCAATTTAGGGGATATTAGAAAAGAATAAAGGCAAAGAATATGAATCAAACTGCATTAGTAGATGGGCTTACTCATAAAATACATTTTTGATGGGATCGTAACGAAATCTCGGTATAACAAATGCATCGATAACACGTAGGGCTGTACGGCTACTGACAGACGTCGATGTGGGGTCTATTGCAGATTCAGCCTCCAACAGTAAATCAATCACTGTTTGCACTGCCTCCTTATCTAATATGGTTGATTTGACTGCAAACATTCACCAAAGTTCAATACTCTTCTATTCATTTTTTCAATAAAAAGCCTCCCAATTTTGGGTTTAAAAGAGCTAGCATTTCCCTCATTCTCTTCGGGGGAAGACCCACCCCAATTAGACAAGAGATAAAACTGCATTCCCCCAAATTTTAACGATTTGTAAGAGGCAACTTCAAAATTGCACGAACTTAAAACTCTTAAAGGAGCAAAATGACTCGATCAGGAAACTGAAGGGACCGGCTTTCTCGAATGAGAGAAATTCATCATACGTCGGATAGAGAATTTACCTAGTGAGAGAAAATTGGGAAATGAGAGAGAGAGAGAGTGGGAACTCACGAGATTCCTTCTCGATGCCGTCGATTAGGATTTCGAGCGCCTCTTCCTCGGCCTCTGGGAAGCGAGAGATGAAAGACAGCACCGCGTCCAAGGCGTCGACTTTTAAGGTGAAACCTCTTATCCGAAACTTCTTTTGCGCCTTCTTTCTCATAGCCGCCTCTCCCATCGCTTAATCAATCGGAGCTCAGTACCTCCCTCCCTCTCTCTCTCTCTCTCTCTCTGGGTTTGTGAAATGGGCGGGAAAACAAGGGAGATTTTGGAGGGAAATGGTGGCTACTAAAGTGGGTCCCACTATTAGCGCTGGGAGTCTAAACAAAAGGGAAATAGTATGTTTCTCTAATTGTCTTATCTTTTTTTTCATTTTTAGTAATTTAATATTATTTAATAAAACTAGTATTATGGTTCTATTTTTTATGACATGGAAGAAACAGTGCATGCTATAATGCTATGGTTCGTTTGATAAAAGAGGAATAGCCTATTTCTAGGTAAAATTTATTGGGAAGTGTGTAATTTTGTGAAGAGTTTGGATGGTTATGAATAAATTTTCGTCCGGAATTTACTATTCTTGCTTATTCCTTACCCATCCAAACAGCCCCATTGTTTCTTACAGAAGGACGATACTGTTATTCTGATTTGTCCATATTACGTGAAACAATTATGTCAATGTATTAATTTTCTTATAATTAGCTTGAAATTATAATAATCATTAATAAATAATTTATAACTTCGGTACTTAAATATAATGTATACTATTTTTACATCATATACATTAAAATGATAAAATTTGATACATATTTTATTATTTATCAAATGAATAAAAAATAATTTTACGATCATTAGTTGAATACCAAATGACATTTAAAGTATGAGAATTTTGATGTAGAACCAACCTTCAAAATTAATTAAAATATCGATTTAAATTTTGTTTACTTAATTTTAAAAAATATTTTAGTCAGAAGTATCTAGTAGCTCAGGTGGTAAGAGCACTTGGCTCTCTTCTAAGAGGTCCAGGGTTCAAGCCCGCATGCTTGCGAAAGGCTTGGCGAGCCAGCGTAAAAACTCAGCCATAAATACAAGAAATGACCAGGGTCGGGGTGTCATTTCTAGCCTACCCCAACTTGTCTGGGACAAAAAGGCTTAGACTTTAGACTTTTATTTTAGTCAGAAGTATATGTCCCGTGTTGCAATACAACTTGTTGCAGCTTGACTATTTTCTCTGATATGAAGTTTGACTAAAATATTTATATTTAATGTAGGAAATAGAATATTGAATCCAGTAGAGAATATTAGTTACATGTTTTGATCCCAATTTCATGCTTAAGAATGAAACTCGAACATTAATCCCACTTTCACTATTAAGAAATACCTGTCCCCATTTCTTTCTTAAACAGAGATTGAATTGCTGAACCGCAATTTTAATTTCTAACATTTGTTATGACTTACGAACAATAAAACCTGCGGAACTCCACCTCAGGAAAAAAAAAAATAATAAAATCCCCAACTCGAAGTTTTGGTCTTGCAACATTTGGACCTCAATAATTTAATATTTGATCTAGATTCTAGAGTTCGAATTTTAGAGTTTTGGATGACTAATGGGAGTTCATTTTAAATTGAAGGCCTTTTTGTCGAGCTCTATATTCTCCCAGAGAAAAGTACCAAATTTAATTATCGGCATTTATCTCTAATAATTTTTCTGGTTCTGGATACCTCCAATATATTAGTCTCGTGCAATGTATTAGAATTAGAAAAGAAAAGTGTGGTTTGGTCCAGCAAAGATTACGGCCCTGAATAATGATGACAAGATTTGATTTGAAGAACTGAAATTAAACATGAATATGTGTTTAGTTTTCTTTTATTATCGGAAAGAAAAAAAAAACATCAAATTAGGCTCCTGCAAAATTATTACAGTATGCCTGGGTCCAGTAAGCTAGACTAGCACAAACTTTCAAGTGAAAGTATATATTCTTGAGTAGAGGCGAGGCGCTATGATGAGATTTGCTTCTTAATTATTATTCAAACTATCGTTACAACCTTTACTACTGAAATATTATAACTCCAAGATTACAATTCTATATCTCAATTATTCCTACACCTCCTAACTACTGGCACTCTTTACTTAACTTAGCTTGGATTGTCCTTACTTGGATTAACTTGGATGATACAAATAAGTGACCAAGCACCCTATTTATACTACATACATGGAGATCTCTAGATTATTGGATAATCTCTAGAAATATCTACAAAAGGTTCTAGAGATATTCTAGAAATTTTTCCACAAATATCTTTAATCATGATATTTCTTCATGTTTCTAGATTTCTCCATATATTGGGCTCGGACTCAATGTTGTTATTCTTAACATATATGAAAGTTAACATGTAATGTAGCCATCAAATAGTTTTCTGTGTATTTTTGAGATTAAAGTTATTTTAGATACTGCGAGACTATGTGAAATTTCAAAAGGCTTTTACTTTCTTACTTGAAAAAAGAAAGGTTAATTTTTGTCCAATATTCATCGGGATAGCACAGCTAGCTCTTAAATAAACTTCATGGAACTTTAAGCTGATTAATTATAAAATTGCTATTTCGTTTCAGAAATGTCTTCTAGTTTCGGCTTCTCTCTAACTTATAGATCTCTTCAACTTAGAGATAACGGGATTATGGGACTGACTTGCATCTCTTTGTTTACAATATATGAAGAACAATACTGTCCCAAAAGTAACGGTACAACTTTTTGAACAAATTAGCGAAACACAAGTGTTATTTCGCATTTGAAAAATAAATCAGAACTTCGAAATAATTGTTAATTATTCTTCGTCCCTTCAAACATACCCTTCCCCGTTATGTTCATCATTTATCCTGGAAGCACAATCAAATGATTTGGATGTAATTGTATACAATTGAATTGACACGTCCACTCGGGGGAGACCCTTGACCCTTGTGGCCTTGTACAATCTAATGAATTTATAGCTAAATGGCCTTTTTTTTTCCACTTAAACATGAAAACTAAAACAAGTGGGCCAGCCAGAGAATATGGTATCCGGAAAGAAAAACAGCCACAGAATTCTAGCTTTCCAAACAACTTCTCTAACCAACACAAGCGCAATATACCATTAGTAAATATCCAGTTATCCACAACATTTTCATACAAATACAAAGTAACAAAAGCAACAACATGCACAATTGCACAAACCCAAATGAGGACACGACATCAACACAGACCCAACAGTAACAAACTCCAACCACAAGCTAACTAAAATACAACAAAACTGCACTTTTTACTCTACAGAAGGAGATCGAGCCCGCTTAAGGCCTGGCTTGGGAACAACGGAGTTCACCTTTGTAGATAAAGCTGCCACAAAATCGATGTATTCCGCCAAATCTGACTTCCTCTGAACAGTCATTGACTCCTCATGTTCCTTAAATTCTGTTGCAACGTCCATCAGCGCTATCAGATCATAAGCAACACGTTGGGTTTCTTCTTCAGCTACTCTAACAGCATCTCTTAGTCTCATTTCAGCATTCTATCAAATAACAAAGAAAATAACTTTTAGATTGGAGATCAAATACCTACAGACAGCGTCAAATCAAGAGAACTGATAGTACCAGAAACTATATGATATGAACTTTAAATGAGCACTATCAAACAAGGGGAAAAAACACAGAAAGAATTTAGGCATGTTCTTTGTAGATTTTCGTTCCATTTCAAAAGCATTTGGTCGGTGAACGGTGCTGCTGATAAACTAAACTATTAATTATTTGAACTACCTCTATGCATGACAAATCAGGTTTTAAACTGCCCCAAATCTGATACAAGCCAAATTTAAACTACAAAGAATATATATAAATTTTTAAATAAATTTTTTATTCTTTTATTTTAAAATATTTTCTCAGGTGTCATAGTAGTCAAATAAATGCGTTGTTGATCTAATCTATCACATCAATCAATGCATATTAAATAGCAAATAATGGTACAGACACAATCATCAAACTCACAACAAGCCCAAAGGAATACACCCAGTTGGTTTGATTAGAAGAAAAAAAATGTTACATTTTTCTGGATCATTGAAAAGTTAGCTGATAGAATTTAGTTGAACTATTATTACCTTCCAAAATTCTTGAGCCTCATTCTTGATAGAACTTGTCTGATTGTCTCTCTCCAGCAAATCGTCTTTCATTTTCTTTGTTTCAGCCGCACATGTGGCTCTATATTTCTCCATTTCATTTTGAACGAATCTATAGCGATCCTCAATCTACATAAAAATAAAATAATGATGAGATCCTTTAACAAAAATAATACTAGACATTTGTTACACTGCATCCTGTTCGGCATGTCTCCAAAGTTATTAAAGAACAACAATCAAGCATTTAGTTTGTTGGATTTAAGAAAAAATAGATTTCTAAGTAAAATGGAAGTACAACAATCTTATAAGTAAACCATGCCATTTACCCTAAAAAAATTGAATGAACAACATATCCATCTGATATTGACAACAACAACAAACCTGGAATTCAGGATTTCTATTTAACAGGACTCCAATTTCAATGAAATGAAAACAAGCACAGGTTTTAATTCTACAGAGTTATTCAACAGGACTTGTCAATTTGCATACTACACGACCACCACTTCAATGGTATAAAATAAAAATGTTAGATTCCAAGATATACCAGTCATAGCCAACACAGTTATTAAGAATCACAATATACAGTTGTACTTGTTAGATATACACAACAACATGAAAGGAAATAATTACATCATCCAATCTGCCTTGAAGAGTTGTGAGGAACTTCTTCTTCTCTTCAGGAACCTTGCCTTTATCTTGCAATTCCTCTTGCAATGCAATTGACTCTTCTAGCTTGGAAACAGATATTTTCTTCATTTCTTCTTCGAGATTCTGTAGCGCTGGCTTAAGTACAGTTTTGTACTCTGCACCAATTACCTCTACTGGTGTTGATCCCTTTGCATTTAGCATGTACTGAAATTCTGTTTCAAGCTTGAGCCTGGAGAGTTAAAATAAAAGTAAAAGAGAGGGAAGATTTAGCATTTATGCAAATAAAATTGGAAAAATCAGCCGTATATCCCTCAAATATTTTCTAATCAGCCATATACCCTCATATTCTTTATTATTAGTAATTTATCCTTCCAATCATCACCAATACTGTCCTTTACCCTTTTTTATTAATTTAACTGAAAGATTAATTCTGAAAATTCATTTGTTGAAATTTAAGACTTATGAGCCCCTTTCCTTTCCAAGGGAAAAGGCTCACGTCAGGCCTTATTAACAAAAGGTTCAGATGCAATCAATTTCAAAAGATTATATGAACCTAAAACTATGGCTAATTTCCAATAAAATTATACTTAAACACAAATCAGGTTAACATAACCAAAGCTAACTGAAACTAGTCTATACAAAACTGCACAGAAGCCTTCAAAAACAAAAAGAAAGAACTTACTTTCTGATGGCCTGATTGCATTGCTCAAGAACAACCTCCATCTCATCCAATTTATGAGCAATTCCGGCTTCAGCCTCCCACACCTTCTCCTCAGCCACACTCTTTGCATTCTTGGCTTCTTCGATATCCCTCTCCATGGCTTGCATCTCCCGTTTCATCCTGTCCATATCCCTGACACTAACTCCCTGCAAGCCTATCCTCTTCTCCAGCTCATTCTTCTCGTCGGACAGCCGTTTGTACTCCTTGTTCTTAACCTCCAGTTCCTTCTCTAGCCCATCACGCGTCTCCTCCATTTCACGAAGCCGCTCGGTCCAGGTCTCCACCACCGCCTCAAATTTTTTCTTATCCTCCATTAACAACCCTCTCTTTTTCTCCAGTTCATCCCTTGGGGAAGGCCCAGAGATTGCGGCTTCAAGCTTTGCCTCAAGATCAGCAATCTCCTTCTCCATCCCCTCTGCCTGCTCAGATGAGACAGCCGCACGAGCCCGCAAATCAGAAGCATACTCTTCATCAAGCTCCTCTACAGCCGCATCATCGCCGGAAAGGAAAAGGCTGTAGCTCTGAGTGATATAAAGCTCCAAGTCATTCGGTTTGGAATCAGGAGGTGGAGTCTGGGAGAGGTGATCATTCAGAGCAGCAAGCTGGGTAAGCCAGTAGAGAACGGCGAGAACCGTGGGCCAGATGTGAGGAGTGCCGGGCGCCTTGAGAGCGGATTTGTTGATTTTAACAGGGCAGCTCATTAGTTGAAGAAAGGAGAGAAGGTCCTCCTGGAAGGACTTGTCGGAGACGGGAAAGTCGAGGCGCAAGAGGATGAATTGGAAGGCGGAGACGATGTCGCGGCCGGAGGGGTAAGGGGGTTTGAGAGAGACAGGGGCCTGGTGGGAGATGAGGAAGGAGTTGACGTAGGAGAGAGCGGAGGCCTGAGAGCCGCGGTCGGAGAGGATGGAGGAGGAGATGGAGATGCGCGTGCCGGTGGAGGAGGGAAGGCTGCTGACGCTCGTGGCGTCGGAGTCGCGGCGCCCGGCCCGGTCGAAGGCGCGCGAGAGGTTCATCGTCGGCACGCCGGACCCGCCCGGAGGCTTCGGGAGGCGCCGCGCTCCTTGCCGCATTGTTCTTGCTCCGAGAGATCTAGGGTTTGGGTTTTGGGGTTTTGGGAGAGTGGAGAGTGGGTTCAATTTTCCCGCTCCGGAAGTTTTGAGGTTTTGGAGACGAAGAACTGTTTGGTTTTGTTTTGAAATAAAATCGTACACAAAGGACCTTTTTTACTTTTTTATAAACACCCTGATCTGATCAGAAAGGCATATGGAGACGGAGACGGAGACGAAGGGAGTTCAGTTCAACGGAATGGATTAGAGAGTATTGAGTAAATGATTTCACAATGAAATTTGCTGATCGGCGAGGAAAGAAGAGAAAACGAGGAGTTCATTGGCGCTGAGGATCGGACGGACAGAGTGTCACGATGAGAAGATAGAATGATATAGATGCGCCCGATCAAAATCTCATTTTTTATTTTTTTAAGTAAGGATTTCAATTTCGTTGGAAAATTATTGATCAAAATAACTTGAAATTTCTATGTAATTAAATCCAACGAAATTCTATGAAATCAATTCAAAAAAAAATGAAATCCCACGTAAAAATAATTTTGATCAGGGTTTTTGGTGAGAAATTTAATGTGGGTCACATGCTTTTTAGAACGTTTCACTCAAATCTACTCATTTATGATTATGTATCTGGTTCTTTATCCTCAAAATATTATTGACCGCAACACCTATTCAATCCATTGAATACAAAGACATCTATACAATCCATTGGAAATACGGTAGCACTCTTGATCTTCGTGGGTTTGATTCCCGTTTCTGTAAGAAATTCCTTCTGATTGCATCAACTACAATATTACAGCTTAGCATTAACAGATGATTGTATATAAACCTCAAACAGTGATCAACGGTGACCCATCTGGATATAGTTTTTAAGGTATTCTGAGGCACCCTCCACAGTATTACCACATATGAGAAACATTTACAGTACAGGTGATCAATGATGAATGAAATCGTTATGAGAAACAAATTTTAAGCCTGCAACGCCAAGCATATAAGTTTTAGACAATTTCCAGTACAGGTACAAGACAGGTCGCCAGCCATGTATGAGTTTAGAATACATCAAAGGTAGATATCTTCAAATTCCAGACCTTGTTCCTCTAAAGAAAACCTTAATTAACAAACGTAAAGAAATCACAAGAAATCTCAGAAGTTAACAATAGTGAGGCCACGTTATACCACAAAGTCAATATCAACATAGTTCACAAAAGTATCATGACGGCATAACACAAAATAATGTCAGAGTGATGCACCCAAAATATCACCCTGAAACCTTCTTCTGATCCATTACAAATTTAACACGTTCCCGCATCCAAACCACCTCCTACATGCCAGTCCAGTTTTGCTACCGTATTACATACAATTATAGTAATGTACATGTACTGCAAGCCACAAGCTTACATTGGCTATGCAGTAATACAGGAAACTCCACACAAAAGCCAAAATCTCAGCACCAATAAGATCAGTACTGTAAATGTTTTCTGAAAGTACACACAAGCCTTGGTGCATAGATGCTATCTGCCACCAGACAGCTGGATCGCCTCCTGATTGTAAACTGAGTCATCACCGCCCCAGTCGAGGCGCTGACGGAGCTGGAGGAGCTCAAGCTCCTGGCGTCGGGTGACCTCAACTTGCTGCCACTCCTCCCAGCGCTCGGCTAGCCCCTCCCCTTCCAGCATCCGCACCACCTCTGACATGGCGGGACGGTCTTCTGGAGATGCCTGAGTGCATAACAACGCCACTTGTATGACTGTTTTTACTTCGTCTCCATCATAGGTGCCACCAAGGTTTTTGTCCACTATTGCATCCAGCCGGCTTTCCCTCTGGAGCTTCTTGACCTTTAGATACAAGTTAAACATAAGAACGGTTTTGTTTAGATACAAGTTTCAGTAGCTGTAGAATGGACGGTCTTGTACATCATCTATAATATTTTTTGTGCTCAAGATTTGGGTTATTTTCTAATAAAAATTGTAATTAGTGGAACTGATGAAAGTTAAAATGAGTCACACAGAGAATAAACATAACTTCCAAACATGATGCATGTCCCAGCACATGAAAAAATGTAAAGTTGTAAATTACAATCCTTTCTCTTTCTCCAAGCAATACCCAAACCATTCCCTCCCTCCGACTTAAGCAAACAAATACTAATAATACTTTTGGTCATTTTTAGAAGAGAATGCAAAGCAGGAGCTACATGCGACATTTCAATACTTGGGAGTGTTCAGTATAATTTGGAAGCAACTGAAACAGATCCAAATTGTTCAAATAGTACTTTTTTCAGGATTGAAACGCAAAGAAGAAAATAACTCACATGATCCAACAAAAGCACGTCATCTTCTTCTTCCAACCTAGAAAAATCAATGGCACGCTGACCGGTGACCAACTCCAACAACATAATCCCATACCCGAAAACATCAGTTCGCTCTGACGATTTGCCAGTTGAGAGGTACTCAGGCGCAATGTGACCCATTGTCCCCCTGACTTGGGTGGTGACTGATGTTTTCCTCACATCAACCAGCTGTGCCAGCCCAAAATCCCCCACCACAGGTTCAAAGTCCTCATCTAGCAACACATTTGCGGCCTTGACATCTCGGTGAATAATTTTTGGATTGCAGTGTTCGTGGAGATACTCAAGACCACGAGCTGTGCCAAGTGCAATCCGTTTTCGAGTTGGCCAGTCTAAGACTGGCTCACTAGGCTTGAAGTCTGCACAGAAGGGGGCGAAGAAAATAAATTCTCACAAAGTACCAAGCTTGATTGTGTACTTAGCTTTTAAGTTTTTTTCTTTCTAGAAGTTGGGATTTTTTGCTCTTAGTTGTATTGGTCTTTAATGTTTAAGCTATTTTGAAAGCTCTCAAGTGATCTCTGTTAACTGTAACTTAGTCAAGTACCGCACAAAGCTGCAACGGAATAATCACTATAATGGTTCGAGGATTTATGGTCAACGTCAGATTCATTTCAACTAACTAGAATCATGAACAAATAAGAAAGAGAAAAAAACTAAAAACCTCTCAATCGATATGCAACACTTAAGTTCTGCATGAACGGGTACACCAAAAGCCGTTCGGTCTGAGTAGTGCAAAATCCAATCAGCCTCAACAGATTTCTATGCACTGCAACACTTATCAGTTCCACCTCACGCAAAAAGGCAGCCTCTCCACCAGGACTTTCATAATCTGTAAGTCGCTTCACAGCAATTTTGGTCCCATCAGGTAAAACCCCCTTGTAGACTTTTCCAAAACCTCCCTGACCTAACACATTTTTCTCATTGAAGCCGTCTGTTGCTAGTTGTAATTCACGCCATGCAAACCTTTTTAATTGCCCAAATGCAATTCTTCGATCATCTTCACCTAAATAAATTCCAATAAATATTAGATGTCTAGTTAAAATTGCCTATAACAAAGATGATGTGTCAGTAGTAATAATAATGATCAAGTGGGCAAAATTGCTATCTTAATTTTTGTGCAAGACTTTGGCATGCATGATAAATGTCAAATAAGGGACAAACCTGCAACATCAACAAAAACCTCACTTCTGCCAGCTTTCTTTTTCCTCTTGTATAGAAAAAGGATGAATCCTATGACTATGAGCAGAATAACAGCTCCAATGCTCCCAAGAACTACACCAAGTTTTGAACTATGGGACCCACCTGTCATTGCAGTGTGCTTTTATGTCATGACCAAGTGGCGCTCTTTAGGGTTAATTTTTCTCTAAGGAGACAATTTTGCATATTGACAATTGAAGTTTAATTACAGTTTAGGATTATTCGGGCAATTAAAATTTTGCACAATACCTTTCTGTACCAATATTGATTTGGCAAATAAGTTTTGTTGATCTTTCATTATTATTATTTTATTTATAATTATATATATTTAAGTATTGAGTGGAGGAAATCATAGCAAAGAATACTGTTTCACGGGACTGAATTAAATAATTAAAGTTCAAGATATGAATGAATAATCCAAACTTCTACCTTGAAATGACATATTGGAGTAGCACGGATTGGGTAGATTTGCACCACAGTTTAAACTATTACCCGTGAAACTGTGTGAAATGAAGATGGTACAATCAGAGAACAAAAAGAGATCGTTTTAAATTAATAACCCATCAAACTCTATATCAGGTCATAATTTAATTAAATAAATCTAATTTCTTCATAAGCATGCCAAATGTCATTTACACCCTCCTTTCCTATTATCATTGGAAAATACCCAATGAGTCATCCTTTCCCACATTTTGTGATATATGTTGAGAAGAATGATACAGAAGTATGAAAAGGATCAAGATTTGGGTTCTTTGGAAGAAGAATATTCAAAGAATATTTAAAGTTTCAAAACAAGGTGCATGGTGCTAAAAAGGAGGTGCATAAAACTTCTCTTGTACAATTGCAAAACCACATAATATCTATCTAACATTCTCCATCTTCCAGAGCTAAACATGCCCATATAAAATGCTCCTTGGTGCTTTTTCACCCATGACAAGAGGAGAATGATGGGTGTATTTAGAATTCCTGGGAAAAAAAAAGGTCCTGGATTGTATGGTGTAATTACTCCACTTTGGGGTACATTCAGACATGGGTCTCTTGGAGGTTTTTCAAGAGTGCATTCAGAAGTCCCCTCAATCAAAAGAAAAGCAAAGAGAGAAGAGAAAAGAAAAGCACATATGGACTACATACTTGTATCTGGCAACTTCAAAAAGTGAAGAAGGTATTTGACCAGAGAGATTGTTGAAGGCTAACCGTCTGAGACATTTAAAAAGATTTTAAATGTCAGTAGATGGTTAAAAGTTCCTATGTGCCCCCTGAAATAAAGGACAACTCCACTGACAAGAAATTAAGTCATTAATACACTTAATGAAAAATATAAGTTTAAGGTACATCAATTTTCACATAAGCAAAGTACTTCAAATTTTCATGAAGTGTATTAATAACTTAATTTCTTCAAATGTAGCAAAGTTTAAGGTACATCAAGTTTTCACATAAAGTACTTCAAGTTAAGGTACATCAAATTAAGTCTTGAAATCTACAAACAGTAAAGCTGGGCACCTTGTTCCTTCTCAATTTGAAGAAGAAAAGGAACACCAACTCAAACTTACATATCATTTAAGCTTGAGAGGCTTGAAAATGAACTTGGTATACTTCCATTGAGATTATTCTGGCTCAAAATCCTGTTGTCATAGAGAATAAAAAGAGGTTATTCATTAAAATATTATAGCCAGTTTAATAAAACCATATAATGCTACATTATATGAGTGTACTGTGGAATGAGCTTTCAAGAACTAATGAGTACTTGAAATTAGTGTCTATTTAGATGTTTTGGCCATATTACAAGAAACTGAGATGGTAACCCTGGTCCATCAATAATCCCAAAGAAACATAAATAATTATAGGTTATTTTTGTTACTAACAAAATTGCAAGCTTAGAAAGCTTGCCAAGAGAAGCCGGTATTTCTCCACTCAGAAGATTATCTTCCAAGTCCAAGCTTGTCAGACTCGAAAGATTCCCAAATGAATCCGGTATGGGACCTGATATTTTATTTCCTGGTAATGACCTACACATGGCATAAAAAGAGATGTTACACTCCATTCTAATGCATCCTAGTAACTGCTAAAACTATTATTGCAAATAAACAAAATAGGTAAAACACTTGAAGTTGAAGGCTTCTTAAAACATGACTTTTTATTTGCACGAGTTTATTTGGGTAGACGAGATGGGTATCCACTTAAGAAATAACTCAAGATATTGTCTAATTTACAACATGTAATACATTGCAAGGATACAACTGCATATAGTAACTCCTATGACAGGAATCAAAATCGTTTTCACAGGTTTCAGTCTCCACACCTGTCAGGTCTTCTAACAGTTGTTATTCTTCATAGGTAAACCCTAAAAATGCTGAGGTTCATTAAAAAAATGATAAAGGAGAAAGATAAGGGCTTACAGGACATTTAAATATTCCAGTTCTCCAATCCTTGGCGATAGAGTCCCTGTGAATCCCATAGAAGCCAATGTCCTATAAATTAGAAAATATAAATAAAACTAGTATTGGCCTGTATTTCTAAAGAAAAGAGAAAATAAATAATATTGTTAGCATCTGTCACCATCAGTTACTGAGCTGTAATAAAACTTCAGTCAGAAAAGAAATGGTTCACTTTGTTGAACACCCATGGGAAATATCAGCAACCAAATATGCCATATAGAAGGAGCAAAATACTATACGCACACCTACAAAACATAGAAAAAATCACATGTATCCTAAAAAAGTATCCTCCATGCTATTTTCTTCCTGACTTCCTCCATAGGCAAACACAAAGGAACCTATTGCTCGTAAACTACTTTAGCGAAAAGGAAAACAGCACTGACTGTGCTTTTGTCAAAGAAACTAATGAGCTCACTGATCACAAGAATGGTGTCTGTATCTACATTACATGTTCAGAGGGAAGCTAATATATTTCATGTATATCAGGGTATATATGATTTTCTTGATGTCCTAATAAGGGTCTATTACCAAAGAATAAAAAATGAGACAAAAAAAATTACACTTGAGTGACGCGGTTGTTATTATCACAAATCACAGAATTCCATGTGCAGGGGTTCACTTGATTTCGATTCCAATCTGACAGTTGATTTCCAGTAGCATTTAATCTCAGCTTCATATCATACAGTGCATCCCCTGAAAATTCATGATAAAATTTAATATAAATGCATGATAATGATCCCAGTAACCAGAAGTATTACACAAATACACAAAATTCGAGAATATCTCTACTCAATGGAAGTACCATTTCTTTATTACAATAGAACTTTCTGATACAAATTATGTTCTTTTTATGGTCCACTAAAAGGTGGTAAGAGCACTTGGCTCTCTTCTAAGAGGTCCAGGGTTCGAGCCCGCATGCTTGCGATAGGTTTGGCGAGCCAGCGTAAAAACTTAGCCATATTTACAAGAAATGGCCAGGGTCGGGGTGTTATTTCTAGCCTACCCCAACTTGTTTGGGATAAAAGGCTTAGACTTTATGGTCCACTATACGTCTATACCATTCCAAACTGTTCAAGTTTTTGGTCTTTATTACCACTTTACGAGGTATCAGCCCAGTAAGAGATTTTGGTAGGTACCAGTTATTGCCAAATACCAATAACTAAAAATGACAGAAATCAATCTAGTAGCAAAATTAAGTAATAAAAAAAATCTATTTTGTATAATCGGCATCAAACCAGTAATACTGAGATTTCAATTGCTAATACTTTTCCTCTTAGAGTGCCAGGGTAGAGAGAGAGAGAGATTGAACCTTGTTTATCTGCCAGAGCATGCCAAAGGAGAGAGAAAATAGTAATCAACAAAGTTGGCCTCATCTCTCTTCTCCAGATTTCACTTGTACAGCTACAATTCTTTTAAACAACCCATTCCTGACAAAAAAAAAATAACCATCTTGATGATCAAATTCGCAAGCAAATTTTTCCGTCTATAACACAGAATAAAATCAGAGAAAAAAAATAGTAAACAACAACGTAATCAGATTAGTTGAGGAATAAATTGCAATCATATCAAATCAACTTGAAGAATCTTTGGAACTAACTTGCCCAAATTTTGCAAGGTAGAAATTACAGAACAGATTTCAGTAATCCCATGGAATGTGAGAGGAGTTGCTTCCTCTCTCTAGTAAAAGATAATCCCAATAAGAATTTTACTTACAATACAGTTCATAGACACCAATTTCATGAATTAATAAGGGAAAAAGGTTAATTTCAAGTACAAGTCCACAAATTCGTGAACAAATCACGCTATTGGACCAAAAAGGCGCGAGAGATAAGGATGTGTACTCAAAGCAAAGCACCTGAGCTGAAATTACTTGAAAATGACATAAAGAACTAGAAATCTGAAAGCAAATTTAAAGGATTCACGAGCATTAAAACTGATCCTAGAAATTAGTAACAGACGGAGAAAGTGAGTGACAGTGAGCGAGTGAGCTAGGGTTTGTGACCCACAACAGAAAAAATCATAGTAATAACACAAATTACACACAAAGTTGATAGAAAAATAGAGAAAAGCTTAGAAATTTTCCCAAAAAAAGATTCATTCGGGAGAAGGAAACATGGAAAAGTACCAGAAATTGAAGAACAAAGATCCCGTGAGGTGATCGCCTCCGGATTCTCCACTGGTTTTATTTGGTAATGGTGTCACTCTTTTTCTCTAGGCAAAATCGCCAAATTAAAAGTGCTTCTCACTTCTCAAGTTCTCATTCCGTTTTGAGAACATTCCGTTCCGTCTGTTTGTTTGTTTAATTAGTTCTTCGTAAAAAGAAAAGAAATTTTTACTGGGCATTGTGGAATCAGATCCCCTACGGCGTATGATATACGCGCGCACAAAATTACAGCAACTAACCCAGTGAAATCAGATATTTGAGACGTCAAAATTTGAAGTACAGAGTGAAGTGTTCCATTCGTTATACGAATTTGAAGTCCGTGACTGAAACAGAAGACCTGACACGCATTATGTCGGATGCTTCTTTTTCTTTTTCTTTTTTTAATGTGTTTTTTGATTATTGAATGAATAGCCACTGTGTGGGACTGGCAATCGGGTGTGAGTGAGTGCGTGTGTGTGTGTGACTGACCCAAACAGTCAACCTGGTCAAAGAAGGTTGGTCCAATTTGGTCTGAGTTCTTTTTTAATAGTTTAATTTGGGTTGAATGCAAAAGTTACCTGGTAATCTTTTACCGAATCAATGTGATACTGGTACAGTGAAAGTCACTGAAAAGTCGAAAAGATACAACTGCATATAGAAAAGTTAAAATATTAAAAATGTATTGTCGGATTCAATGCGAATTGAGGGGTTTTTTTTTTTCTTTTTTTGAGTTTCAAAAGATGGAATCAAAATCACTCAATTTAAATTCATTGAATTCTTGTAACGAAAATTGAATTTTACTTTTCATTTATTTCTCTTTCAGTTTTTTATTATTAATTGAAGGACCAGAGTTTGTAATAAATCAAACACTTTTCTTTTTTCCTGTCCAAATGATCCAATTGTATGACCTTGTTTATAGGTAATATAGTCAAGAAGAAAACGTCACGAGCAAATGAAAAGTTCGTACATTATTCATGACTTCATAAAAGAGTGAGCTAGTCTTCAAATAGTTGTATCCAAATTGTTAGTTTTCTGTCTAAATTTAACAAGTTATAAATAAATAAAAAATAATCACATTCAAATTTTGCGATAGATCTATTGTTGTCGTATATTCAATTGCCAAAATTTCCATAAAATAAAGATCTACCAAACTTTCCTCTTTACCGAATGGTGCAATTAATAATAATTAATAGGGTATATTTAAAAGATGGCGATTTTAGATATCGAAAGTAATTTTTAGTATTAAATGCTCCTCATTTTTTTTTATTTGGACCATATATAAATAAGCTCACGTTTCCTAAAATATTTTATGCTGGGATGAATCTTTTATGAAATAAAAATTAATTTTCACAAACTAACCACTGCATTAATTGTTTGTTTATGGACAAGCTTTTCTAATAAGTCGGACATTTGTTGACCCGATTGTGCAATTGATAGGGGTGCATATATATTTGATAGCTGATTATGTTGGAGACGGAAAATGCAATTTCCTGCACTAGAAGCTCCAAATTTACTAATTTAGATGTATAGATTTGTTAGGAAATATTTTCTAGAAAATGTTGTATGTTAAGACTTGTGACCAATGTGAACGAACTTCTTAAGAAAATACTTTGCAAGAGAGAGAGAGAGAAAAAAAAATTTATTAGGGAATATAAATTATCTCGGACAATTTAAATGTAATATCAATTTTATGTATTTCCTGTTTCCCTGCATGAATTTTCTTAGGAGTATGACTTATAGGTCTTAGGCTCCTTAGCAGAATATTTAAAGAAGCAAATCAATAATAGTAGTTTTTTTTTTTCACTCTTTCGCCTCCGTTTCTATGAGAGCAATCTGATTGCATGAATTGAAAGGACGATTCAAGTCAAAAGATTAAAGTATTTTGTTATTATTCGAGTAATTAAGTATCAGATTAAGTATATGTTTTTCTTTCATTTAATTGCCCGATGAAAAAAAAAGTTGGCATCACAATAACATTATAATTTTCACTTAAAGACGAAGCACGTGAAATTCAGCTGTTCAACTTTATGTAATATTTTTATATGAAACCCATCGATATCCATTTTGAATATGAAAAAACGACAATCACAATACGCAGTCGTATCTTTTTCACTGACATGTTTAGTTGGATCGAACGAAAAATAATCGTTTTCTATTCATTTAAAATTCGCTAAAAATGAATAGAACTTGTAAAAGAACTCCATGTGGACATCGTTTCTCACCTAATAGTTCACGAGTTCATCACCAGCCGAAGTTAAAATATAATATTTTGCATATATATATATTTTGTCATCCAAACTCTTGTAGGGACCAGGGACCAGGGACCAGATTGTTTATTTTGTCATCCATCAATGCCAAAATAAAAATAGTGAAGAGAATTCTTGAATCAACTTCAAACAAACATAAAGAGTTTTTTTATTTATTCCATGTTCTTTTTTTCGGCTCTAAATACAGAAAACAAAACATGCATGTATTGTAACCCTTGTTCTTTTATTTTTGGTACCGTACATGCATGTATCGTACTCCTTCTTCTTATTTTTTTTGTAACCGTTTTATCGATAATGAACGGTCAATAACAATATTTGTAAGTGAGTACCTAGAACAGTCTTATATGGAAGTTCATCTACTTATTCTGAATCCATGAATTTAAAACAAGCTTTTAAATTTCGGTTTTTTCGGTATGACGGTCCAGGTCCTCATGTTATTTCGGTGTTATTTCGATATTATAACGGCGATATAACGGTGTAGTGTTTTTTCAAAGTTTGACACACATCAATTATATAACTATCAACTTATATGTTTATACATCTCCAATACTCCATACAAATAGCATACGGCCATACCAAATTCAATATACTGCAGTGTACCAATATTGAGTAGCAGTAGCAGCTTGTACCCAATGTTTTTAATATCCTACCGGCCATCATACCGGCCTTGACAGCGGTATCCGATTTTACCGGTATTACCGGTTTGTGAACCGGTATAATATATTTAACATGCCATAGTGGAGGGCCTCTCAGCGATCGGGAGAGTATCCTCTGGTCCAGTGGACGTCTTTCGATCCGAGCCGTCCGATTTAATCTCAACGGTTAGATCTTTTCGGGCCTATCAATCCAGGTATCATGCACGGGGCATCTATAGCCATTGAGATTAAATCAGACGGCTGAGATCGAAAACCATCCATGGATGGCCATCCAGAGGATGCAGTTCCCTCAGCGATCAGCCTAGTGAATACGTTTAAAGAAACCTATAGGCTATACCTACCCAAACTCCATTCTTGCACGACACCTATACCTACCCGAAATTCAAGAGAAGAAACCTAGCTACTTTAAATCTCCATCATTTTTTATTTTATTTCTTTTATGAAACCCCATCCTATTTCAAAACCCAACAGTCGAGTATTTTGAGAATTATCCAGAACACAAAACCCACCTCTCCATCCCTTCCTACTACGCCCCCTCTTCACCAGAGTTCCTCTAGCGCGCCTCGCACTACGATGAAAGACAAAAAATGGAGATCTCATCCACAAGTTCTTTGACCTATTAATTAGCTACAAATGGTGCTTCTCACTCCTTACCCATCTCAAATCAGGAGAACTCAAAAACATATGAGATATCAGATGGTCTGATTTTTCTTGAGACAACGGAAAGGAAGAAACTATAGCAAATATAAATGAAGAAGACAAACCAAACCGGCCGATATTTCCGAATTTTTCGATTTTTGACCGGTTTTTCCCGGTTTTTGACTAACGGGTTTTGAGAGACTTTCCCTACCGGATGCAGACCCGAAACCCGGTTTTACCGGAAATTTCCGGCACCCGGTAGGGTTTTAAAAACACTGCTTGTACCAATTTAACAATAGTTCAATATTGAATACACAATTTAACAATAGTAGCAATAACAGCTTGTTATTTCGCCGAAATAACTGAAATAACGTGTTATATCGCCGAAATAACTGAAATAACGCGTTACGTCATTTTCTCAATTAAGACTGTAACGTTCATGCGGTTTGACACAGAATACCGCTATTTCTGTTATTTCGTCGTTATTTCGGAGAAATTTAGAAGCTTGATTTAAAATAAAAAAATAGAACTATATAGGATCCTTATTTTATCTTAATCATTTGATCAACGGTAAGGATGCTCAAACACACTATTTTTTATTTATTTTTTTGAAAAAAAAATAAAGACGTTTGTGATTTATAACTTAGCTGTCCTGAATCGCTTCATAAAAATTATGTTATTCGGAGGACTATCATCTGCTCCTTTTCAAAATGAGCAGAGATTTCCTGACAATGATTATCTTGATATGTATTTTCTTAATCAGTTCAAAAACGATAAACAAGTAATTATGAAATCATTATGAGTGTTCCTAGTGTCAAACATTTGACACTCGAGTCTGTTAAATGCGGCCGGATTTCAACTTTTGAAATTACAATGATCAATTCTAATTTTTCAATTTGTTCTTCACAATGAAATCTAATTGGAGATCGAATTTTACATTTATTTCAATTTTTTTTAACTATTTTTTAAAATTTTAGAAAATTCTCAATCTAATAAGGGTTGAAGTGAGAGAAATATTTGATGTCTAAGTTGGATATCAAGAATCATGAGAGAATATGATCAATGGAGATAAGAGGCTCTAGTCATGTCATATGGTCCAAGTTGGGGCAAGTGAGACATGACGAGTCAGTACATGTCCACTTGAGTGGGAGTGAGAGAGTGTTGCATAAGATCGTGCTCTAGATCGAATGTGTGGCACTCAACAAAAAGAGCAAGGCTGATCAAGTTCAAAAGAAGAACTGGTCACGGATGTCAAGCCCAGCGAGTAATTTCGCAAGTTCACATGTACATACTTGGAAACGTCAACTTGCGAAATTACTCGCTGGACTTGGCATTCGTGATCGGTTGTTCTTTTGAACTTGATCAACCTTGCTCTTTTTGTTGAGTGCCGCACATTTGATCTAGAGCACGATCTTATGCAGCATTTTCTCACACTCTCCCTCAAGTGGACATGTACTGACTTGTCATGTCTCACTCGTGTGGAGTGTTGCACACCGATACACACCGTTTTTAAGGCACACACCTTTTGTCTTCATTGGCACACGCATGCCACCAAGTTCTTGTTTCAAACCTTCCATGAGTTGCACACACAACGACGTCACACACCGCCACATGGATCAGTTTATTCACTTGGCACAAGTCACACATCCTTTGCTAGACCCTAATGCCTTGCATCAAACCATCTTGTCCGGTCCATGCCCTCTTGGAACGCCCCGTGCACACCACAGCCAAATAACCATTTTAACTCAAACCACCTTCACAATTCATACACATCACACATGAGAGATTGCTTCATTTACTAACCTTATACCAAGTAGATTACTCTTAATCTTATCTTCTCGCATCGCGTCTCCAACTTCTTCTTCTAATGGCGTCGAATCCTTTGACCTGACATATATTAGACTTGAGCATCCTTTGCTTGCCTCACACATGACTTGATCTTTACCTTCTAAGCCATCTTGTAGAATTCATTACATGACACAATAACCACTCGACTCGAGCACGCTTTTGCTCAACCCGAGTATTCCTTGAGTTCAATTTTATTACTTGGATTAAGGTCTAAATTTTGACTCGCCTTGACCACTTGACCCAACTTGAACCATATGACATGACTATAGCCTCTTATCTCCATTGATCATATTATCTCATGATTATTATTTTGATATCCAACTTGGACACCAAATATTTCTTTCACTTCAACTCTCTCCCTGAGAGGAATATTTGGTGGCTTGCAATAATGGTTAGAACCCTTGACTTCACATGTCCTCAACTTGAAGACGTTTAACTCCTCAATTTGAAGAATCTTTCAGACTTAACTTAGGCCTTTATTCTTGACCCACCATAAGCCACGTCTTGATTGATATAAAAAATCTCTCTCAATTTAACTCTCCCTTGAGAGAGGTATTTGATTATACATGCAACTTGCTTTATTTGACTCAATTAGAATCATCTTAATCGAACAACCTTAATGACTCCTCGTGTACTATCTTCTTGGACTTGACTCGGACCTCATCTAATTTTATTTTTTACTTGCTAAGATTATAAATTTTTCAAGACAAACTACCATCCGATCGAAGAAAAATACAAATCAATTCATATATAAAAATACCAAATTAAGCATCAATCACCACGAAAAGAAATAAAAATTCACGGCAAATTTTTTCTTTCCCTTTTTCTTCACAGCAAATTTTTTCCTTTCTTTTTTTTTCCTTTCCATTTTTTTGTCACGGTTTTCTTTCCTTTTTTTTATTTCTTTTTCCATCGTAATTTTTTCTTTTTCTTTCTTTTTTTTCTTTACGGTCAATTTTTTTTCTCACGGTTTCCAATCGGAAAAAAAACAAAAATTGTTTATCAAATATTTCGATTAATTACCATTGCATCATGCACTTGTTTGCGAGTCGCACAATCCGAACGATACTTTCGTGACAGGTTCATGCAATATGGTAACACCAATTTGATATAGTCGATGTCCCTACTCGTGCTCCAAAGTTGATTAGAAAGCCACTCGAACGGTTGTCTATCTCCATACACCCTTTTGATTAAAGAAGAACCCGCCTTGCACTTGCTTCGAGTCGTTGTTTGTCTTTCATCGCCTTCATTTTGTTCTCCCATCTCTGAACCATGCTCTGATACCATGTTAAGAATTCGAGCGTATATGCAGCGGAAGTTGAGTTTTAGGTTCGAAGAGGCACGATCCAAGTGCAACTGCACAAGAATCGTGTCCCTTAGGGCTAGTCAGCACGAGGATCTCAGTACAAATAAATCACACAAATAGATACAAGAGACACGAGAGGTTCAGTACCAACTTGGTGCCTACGTCCTCCACACACACACACACACACTTATTTTCTATTATTTCCTGTTAATGTCTGAGATACATTATTTGTGTGAGAAGAGAAAATTACATAAGAAAACTATCATATTTTGGTAATTCATCAAAATACAAAATCTTGTCTTTATTCTTCATATTTCCTTCTCTTCTGATACACATGTTCAGTCCGAATCCATTCTTATTCGGTCCGAACAGAGTTTCTGTTGATCGGAATAATTCATACGAACCTCACGCTATACAATTCGGTCTATACACACCTATGTTACCAGGATACGGCAATTTCACACCGTATTCCGTATTGGATACGTATCCGACATGGATACGCATACGATGCGTGTGCGATACGCACCGGATAGCCCACGTGGCGTATCTCAATATTTTAATTTATTTGACCAACGGATACGGTCAATGACTCGCCTCGATACGGGTATCCACCACTCTAAAGACGCCACGTGTCACACATTTTTTTCCTTAACACTGGCCCGCAAACCTTGGACCACTTATACAAGCCACTCGGCGTAGCCTATGGGCGCTCACAGAGCCATACACACAGCTTTGCCTAAGTGATGTAAATAGTCTATATATACTTTCTAAAGTTAGTTACTTTTTCAATGTGGGACTAAAGGAGAACATCAAAACCGGACTATGACCCTCGTGACTTTTGCTGTAGATGTGTACAATTTAATGAACCTTTAAATGTGTGCAATTTAATAGTAACTGTAGAGATTAATGACGTACAAATAAAATGATTAGATAATATATTTTTCTATAGAATCGACTCGTATTATAATATAAGATTAATAACATTTATATATAAATTAGTTTTTTTTTAATAAAAATATATTATTTTTATTTATTTTTATTTATTTTTATTATTTTATATATACAGCCGTATTCGAGTTTTTTGAAAAATGTCGTATCCCCGCACCCGCATCGAATCGGACACGACACCCGCACCCGCACCCTGGTAACATAGATACACACACATGTAGACCTTATATATTTCAACAATAAGTTCTAGACCTTCAATTTTAAAAATTTTGAAAAAAAAAAATAAACTTTGGTATCTAAGATAATTTTAATAAAAAAATATCACACTAAGTAATTTGCATTGGCTGTTTAAAATTTCAATAGTTGAGTCTTAAATCACATTTAACTTTAGCATTATTTAGTATTTTTTTAATATCGTTTGATGCATGGTGCATCAGGGATCATCAATTTTAAACTTTTGAAAATTTGATTCACTTGACGAATTTTAAACATGCATCAAATATCCTCATTATTTTTTGTTGGCACGATATATGCGACTATGCGTGACGTAGATTATACCTTTTTTTTTTTGGGATAAACTAGACAGTATCTAGTTCACGTAGATTATACTTGCACCATCACATTTTTACTTCAGAGCTATTACTTATACATGCAAAACTTACCAACACTACCAAAATAAACGAAGGCCAAGTGATTTTTCCTGTTTTCAAAACTATCTAAGGTTTTACTTAATCGTTTTTTTTTGCTGTTCTAGTAATATCGTGCGACCATTCAAAATCGTTTTACATATTTAAAATCCGCCAGGTCTGAAAAAAAAAATAAGTTAACTAACGGACACAATCTAACTTATAAATATATAATGGACACTTTAGATAGCATTGCCAACCACTCCAGAAAAAAAAATTGTCAGGTCTTAACGCTAAAGATTATTCTTGTACTGTTATAAATTATAAAAAAAATGAAATTCAACAAAAAAAAAAAACTAAGGGTTCGTTTGGATAGGTGTGGGAAGAAGGGAAGAAGGAAAGAAGTGGAAAGAAGTATTGAAAATAGTGTAACTTTGTGAAGAGTTTGGATTGTTTATAATTTTTTTTCTTCTTCTTCATCTTCCTTCTTCTTCTTCTTTTTTCCAACGATCCAAACTCTAGCTAAAGTACGCTTTATCGAAGTGGGCTAATGGGGAGGACTCAAAGTCAAATTAAGTCTTAAAAGTATAGAAATTATATTGAATAATCATGTAATTATCCACTGGCCATGTCACTCAATAATAAAGAAATCAAATAAACAACTAATGTTGACTCAACTTTTTACTTTTAAAAGATGCGCCATTTGTTATCTTCCCTTTTGAGAGAGCGACGCGAATTAGGTTCAGATTCGGAAAGATGGCAATTTTGTGACATGCCTGTGTCGTTTAAACATACATTCGGTTCCGACTTCCGAGTTGCCACGTGACCAAGTAGATTGAAAGTAAATTTATTGGAAATGGTGATTTAGGTTTATGCCACTGTGAAAATAAAAAATTAGAGATATGTCATTACTAAACAACAAATTATTTTTATGTCATCACTAAATGAAAACCATCGGTCAATTGATGTGACCATTTTACCCTTTTGGATATGTCATTATAAAATATTAAAATTAGAAATATGTCACTGCAAATTATTAGAATTAGAAATATGCCATAAAGATTTATTTTTTGCCGCTATATAATAATAAAAAATTATTTGATGCCACTATAGTATTCATTTATTTATAACATATCTGATTATTAATATTCAACAAAATCCTTCACTTACATTGTTTTATATCTATTCGATTTCTTGCAATTTCTTACAAAATCACCACTTTTCTTGTTGCAAAGCAATATGCCTCTGAAATTTTCATACAATTGAACCAATTTTAATACCCACACCGCTGATGATATGTATATATGTATAAGTGTGGCGTATAGAATTGACTCATCATACAGTTTAAAATTTTCCCGTGCAAAACAAAGACAGATCCAAGTAATTTTGAGAACGAATAATCCTTTGCAATTGTTTCACGCCAGACCAAGTAATTTTACACAGGTTCTCAAATAGTCCTTTGTGTGCAAAATTACTTGGACCGGCGAGAAAAGATTAATGATGTTTTTCTCGGTTCAGAAGAACTATTTGAGAACGAATAGAGAGACAGATCCAATTTTCATGGCGGCTTTGTTTTTTCTTTCTACAATAAATTATTTTCCTTGAAGATAGATGAAAGGGGTAATTTGGGTATTTATAAAAAATATGACATGTTTTGGAATGACATATTTCTAATTTAAATCATTTTTAAAGAAATTAATGGCAAAAAACTAATTGCAATCTTTTTATATTGGCACAAAAAGTAATTAGCCATTTAAGAGTGGCATTTTTAGAATTGATAATTTTCACGGTGGCATATATCTAATTATTTCTATTGGAAATTGATTATTTTTGCCATCTTTATCATCGCTAAATATAAAGTGAACATATACAGCTAACAAAATGAACATATAGAAGATCTAAGTGAACACATACAAACAAATAAGTTCAATGAAAATAGGTTGAATATGCATGTAAAATTCTGAACAAATGATGACAACACTTATTTGTTTGTAAGTGTTCACTTAAATCGTCTATATGTCCATCTTGTTTGCTATATATGTTTTTTATATTTAGTGATGATAGGGATGGCAAAACTGCAGGTGACAGTTATCATTTGTGAAAATTATTAATTTGTTTTACTTGTATTTTGGAGTTTAGCGTCTAATCAATCCACAGGACCACAGGGAGGCTTCTTTATAATTTCCATTCATGCGGCCTCATTCCCTCATTTGTGTTATATATCAGCCCATCTGGTTTGAATTTAAAAGGCTCCAAACAGATTAAATGCGAATATAATTTTGGGCCTTCAATTGGTTTTAAAAGTATAATTTTGTTATAGGCCGGAATTAAACTTATTTTGTTTGTATGTGTTCATTTTAATCATTATATATGTTTACCTTGTCTATTTTATGTGTTCGTTTTGTATTTAGCGATGACAAAAATGACAAAAACTATAAATGACACTAATCAGTTTCCAATTTATAAATTATAATCAAACGGTGAGAAATGAAAAAACGACTACATTGAAATTTATATCTAATGGGGATATTCTTCTAGGTATACTTCCACAATCAGGAAATATTTTTTTTAATATTATGGGTAAACAAGTCTCAAGTACATTAAGGGCTTGTTTGGATCAAGTAAGAATTTGGAGAATTTCCTATTTCTAGACATAAATTTATTATAAGCAATTCAAAATTTTCACAAAATTATACACTTCCCAATACTTTATGCCTAAGAATAGAAAATTACTCCTATTCTTAAACAATCCAAACGGCCCCTAAAAGAATTATTAGGCCGGTAAAATATTCTGGCGAACCATATATTTTTTTTTAGATAAATTGAAAATCAAACATCCCAACTTATTTCTAACTGGCGAACCATATCTATTTGAATAATAATTATTTATCCACGGTAAAATGAGTGAACGCTACTCTAGCATATGAAATTATGTCTCTCCTGGATCTTAGAAACTATCTTCATATAATAACATTTTATCCACAATAAACATACATTTTTCTTTTTTATCTAAACTTTTTTTTCTGTTACTTTTTATATCTAAACTTTTTTTTCGGTAAAGACACACACGAAATTAAACGAGGATAATGTCTTTTTGAAATTAGCCATCAGGGAAATAATTTTTATTTATTTCTTTATGACAACTCACAAAAATCCTGCCACCTAACAGTTTTCAGTGGTCAGATGTTTTGATAAATCACATCGTTTTTGCACCAAATAAGTCTGTCGGCAACTAGTGGGACCCGGAAAATGCCTAGACATCTTAGAGATCGCAATAATTCTTTCACACAATAATAAAAGCAAACAAAAGTTGATAAAAAAAGGTCACAAAAGATGTGTTGCAGTCTTTGAAATCAGGAAATTAGAAAGGACGGTCCACAGAGCAAAGCTTAACCACGTTATTAGAGAGGTATAAATATATAAAATGAATGTTCATAATTTTCATCTCTTTCTTGCTTGATTTTATTTTTGTTTCTGTTAAGCCTCAATTTAAAGCCCAAAATTAAACTTAAGATAATAAGTATTACCATTGCGTCTATATATGAAGTGCATGAACAAGTGTGATAGTAATGTATACATCCTAAATAAATTTTTATATAAGCCATGGTTTACAATATAACAGTATATGTCAAAATTTGGTTGGAGGTCCTTTATGGGCATTTAATTTAAAAATAAGTTGGGATAAAATATAACTGTATATGTATGTAATATATCACCACATGTCTAAGACTATACATCATTGTTTCCTTCACAAAAATAAACTCTATTTTTCTTCCTTTATTAGAAAAACAAACTCAATTCTAAGATTATATTGGATTTGCATTGTATATTTCTTTCCAACTAAAATTCAAAAATAAATTATATATAAATTGTAATTTTGAGATAACTGTCGTGACTTTTTGTAGCACATTCTTGTACAAAACAATTTTTTTTTTAAAATTAAATTTGAAATACATCACCAGTGCTCATGTTGTAGAACAAGATGAACGTCCTAAAAAGAAATAAAGCTATTATGGCGTATCGTTTCAACATAAAAGTTACACATAAATTTATTATTCCTAATAGAAATCGTATAACAGCTCCGGTATAATAGCATAATACCGTCCATGCTACATAGAATGCTGCTGGTATTCAGCTCCATCTTTCATATATTTTTCTGTTATTAAAAGCTAGCATGAACTATATTACCTCACCATTTTCTAAATTCAAGTCAATTTTTAATGTGAACTGCTACTTCTACTATAAAAAAAAAAGTTAAAAACTAATGCAACCCTCTTCGAATTCGGGTAAAGGCTGTGTTTGGATGGTGGGAAGTGGGAAGAAGGAATAAGGAATAAGAAATTTTTTTCAATAAATTTATTCCTAACTATCCAAACTCTTCACAAAAGTTACACACTTTCCAATAAATTTATCCCTTCCTAATAAATTTCTTCCCTTATTCCTTCTTCCTATCTTATTCTCAACACATCCAAACGGAGCCTAAAATAACACTAACAGGCTGCCACCCTGCCAGTCTGCCACCCACTGTCGGTTATCGGGCAGCATCAAAACGGACCCGTTAACTTCAGTGATCGCGCTGGATCTTACTACTGCGTTGTCGGATTCGTTTCCGCAACGTGTCATTTTTCCTAGCGTCGAGTCTCATACTCTCATGTCACCTTCACACACACTACACGTCTACAGTCTACACCGCCTGAAAATCAATAAACAAAACAAAGCAAGTTCGCATCTCACTTCTCCTCTTCTCACTTCTTCCACTTATACTGATACATGTCACTTATACAGTTATACTGATACATGTCACTCTCGCTGTCGAATCTCTCTCGATCGATCGCAAAATCAAAAGCAAATTAAAACCCGAACACAAAAGATGGTGGTAACAACGACTTCTTCTCAAACGGACGCGACGGTTGCCAACACCTTCGCTTCTCGCTATGTCCGCGTATCTGTTCCCCGGTCCCACCTCTCTCTCTCTCTCTCTCTCCCCTTTCCCATTTCAATTTCAATTTATCTCATTATTATCTCTTGTTAAATCAATCTCTGTCTCTCTCTCTCTCTCTCTCTCTCTCTCTCTCTCAATATATAAAAAACACCTCCATTATCTTCCAAACCCCAAATCTAAACTTAGAACCTTCTTCGTTTCGTCAAGTTAGTTAGTCATGGTTCTCTCCAAGGCTGTACCTTCTTCTTCGCATGACGCCTCTCTCGACTGTACCTTTGCATCTCGCTATGTCCGAGCTCCACTTCCTCGGTACCAATTACCAAAGCTGTCGTCATTGTGGTACTGAAAAGGTTAATCAACTTAAACTGATCGTTGTTTTTGCTAATTTCTTTTCAGATTCAAGTTACCAGAGGAGTCGATACCGAAGGAGGCGGCGTATCAGGTTATCAATGATGAGTTGATGCTGGATGGGAACCCCAGGTTGAATCTGGCGTCGTTTGTGACCACTTGGATGGAGCCTGAGTGCGACAAGTTGATCATGGCTGCTTTGAACAAGAATTATGTTGACATGGATGAGTATCCCATCACTACTGAGCTCCAGGTATCTTTTGGTTTGATCATTTTGGTGATTAGTTACAATTGAATTGATTTGCACAAGGTATTTAGCTTTAGATATGAGCAAATTTTGACTAAGTTATAGTTGTTGCAAGTAGAATTTACAGTCTTCCTCAGTCCTTGAAAAGGTACTGAAATTTATAAGGGAATAAGTTACTAGTACTACTGTGTAGAATGTAGTATTTAAAGGCGTTTTGTTTTGTGGAACTTTATTTCTATTTTTGGGTAGTTTTAGACTTTTAGTTTCTTTTGAAGTGGGATTGATGATGATGGATAACTTATTTATTTCTGATTCCAAGGCTTACTGTTGACTTCCAATTGGGGTTTGGGCTTGGAGGAGTTAATTTATTTCTTTAATTGGGATTTCTGACATTTGTCTGGTTAAGTTCACAAAGTGGTGATCCTTTGACATGTGTTTATTCCATTTTCCTAACCGGACAACTGGAGGAAGGGGCCAAGTTGGTTTAATTGAAAATAACCACTTGGTATTAGCTCCTAGTACTAAAAATATATAAATAAATTAATAATTTAATATATATATTTTTTTTAAAAAAAAAGGAAGGAAGGAAGGAAAGAAAGGAAAGTTGAAGGGTTAGGATATTGAGAGGGGGTACTCTTGGGTAGTTGTGGCTTTCAATTATTTGGTACCTATTTATGGAAGATGTGGCTTACCCTTGATGCTGTGTGTCCTGTTTAGCAAACATAGCAGATCACATATCTTTTTTGTAGTGTGAGTAACTATATTGTATTTCCAAATTTGTTCTCTGGATTTTTCTATTCTAGTTATAGTATGTGTGGTCCACATTGAGTGCTTGATCCTATAGAATCAGTCTTATCTCATTATATTCAGATGATAGGGCATTATTGATTAAAATCTGGGTATTTGAACTTAGGTGTTGAATTAGGAATTAGGAAAGGAAAAAAAATGATCTTGCATTTACAAGAGTTGCCATATGAAGTGCTAATGTCCATTGTGCCCTTCCTGCAGAACCGATGTGTAAATATGATAGCACACCTTTTCAATGCTCCGATAGGGGAAGAAGAGACAGCTGTAGGTGTTGGTACAGTTGGGAGCTCTGAGGCGATAATGCTGGCTGGGCTGGCATTTAAAAGGAAATGGCAGAACAAGAGAAAGGCTGAAGGAATGCCTTACGATAAACCCAACATTGTTACTGGTGCCAATGTTCAAGTAAATTCATAAATTTCTTTTCTTTGTTGGGTTTGTTTTTTGATCATGGCGGTCAGGTTTAATGGTTTGAAGCACTCGAGGAAACACCAAGTTCAGCCTTGATTGGGATAATGTCAAATGTGAACATTATATTTTACTTACTGTTTTTGCCTTTATCTCCAATATTACCCTTTACAATCTGAAGGTATGCTGGGAGAAGTTTGCGAGATACTTTGAAGTGGAGCTGAAGGAGGTGAAGTTGAAAGAAGGTTACTATGTCATGGACCCTGAGAAGGCTGTGGCGATGGTGGATGAGAATACAATCTGTGTGGCCGCTATTTTGGGCTCGACTCTAACTGGAGAATTTGAGGATGTCAAGAAATTGAACGAACTTCTGACCGAGAAGAACAAGGAAACAGGGTAAGAACCAATAATTCCAAAATCAAAATGCTGGAAAGTAGCTCTGTTTACTCTAGGCTCCTCCAAAATTTGAAAAATAAGTGTTGAAAGGAGTGAGCATAGGGATGGAGTCATTCATAATTATTGAATATGTTATGCAGTTCTGGTTAAATCTGACATTCAGCATAAGACGTGAGAATTAGAACATAAGAAAAGTGAAGAATGAAGGTGGGAAACTAGGCCAGATAACCTTATTGTAAAGTTGAGCTCGCCCAAACATAGCAACATAGCTCTATCTAGCAAACTCATATTTTTCCTCAAAAAAATTACACTTCTGGGCACTACTCAACGTTAGCATCTCTGCTGCTACTAATTTTTCTTAAGATATCCTTAATTGTAGCTCTGTTGTTTGGCAGCAAAAAACATGTAATGTGAGTGTAGTGACAAAGTGATTAAAGTTTTGTCTGTCTTATGCAAACAGGTGGGATGTGCCAATCCATGTGGATGCAGCAAGTGGAGGATTTATAGCACCTTTTCTTTACAAGGACCTAGTATGGGACTTTAGGCTACCACTTGTCAAGAGCATCAATGTAAGTGGTCACAAATATGGGCTTGTCTACGCAGGGGTTGGTTGGGTTGTCTGGCGGAGCAAGGAGGATTTACCTGATGAACTTGTTTTTCATATCAACTATCTTGGAGCCGACCAACCCACCTTTACTCTCAATTTCTCCAAAGGTTTTACATTTAATTATTTCTAAATTTGGAATTCTGCTCAGTTGCAACCTCAGTTTCTTGAAAGAAATTGTAGTTCAAGTTGCAGTTCATTTGGGGCATTGTTAAATTGCTCCTGGATTGCACAGTCTAGGTTAAATGTGGACTAATTTGGGTTACGAGTAAAGTCAACTTACCTTTTATATATTTACACAAGGGCCTATGACCATTAGTCCAAATTTAACTATCATTTTCTGGATCAAGAATTTCCATTTATTTTGAGTGCTGCAAAAGGGAACTGATAGTAATTTGGACATACTTGCTTGTTCTCTTAGATTATTTTAGTGAAAAATTTAATAATAAGTTAATGAATTGTAAGTATTATAATTTTTCTTTCTTGCAGGATCCAGTCAGATTATTGCACAGTATTATCAATTCATACGCTTAGGTTTCGAGGTCTCTCTCTCTCTCTGGCGCCTGGCTTTTTTGTTTTGTAGAAAATTTAAACCTTATGAAGTTAAAATGCTAGTTTCTAATTCTACTAGTTCTACGTCAATATCTATATTCATATTCTTACATCAATATCTATATTGATATTCTTTAGCAATGCAAAATTAGCTTTTATGTTAGGGTTAGACCCTTGAGTACTAAGTTTAAAATGGAATGTGTGGGACATTTGTATATTACATATATCGTGCACATAAAAAAAATGATAAATTGATGCTATTTATATTATTTATTACAACAAACTGTGAGACCAGCAACACATCCCACAAACTTGTTAATAATCTAATCTTTTGTGTGATACAGCTTTTTTGAAATGTCAGTTAGCTTATCATCTGCTCTTTTAAATTTTTTTTACTTGAATTTTTGGACATAAGTAAAGAAGAGATTTTAAAAATAATTATTCATTTTTAATATAGACTTAGAAATACTTTCAGTGTGCATATGGTTGAGGCCAAAAATATTTGAAGGTGGGTACACACTTGATCTAGAGGTGATATACTCTTGGATCCGTGTGTTTATTAAGTAGTTCTGATACTGATAAATCTTATTTATTATCATATATCACATTTATGTTGGATTTTGTAGGGTTACAAGAATATAATAGAGAACTGCATGGAGAATGCAAAGGTGCTACGGCAAGGACTAGAACAAACAGGAAAGTTCAACATAGTATCAAAGGAGGTGGGTGTGCCATTGGTTGCCTTTGCGCTGAAGGACAGAACCTATTACACGGTCTTTGACATATCTGAGAATTTAAGGCGGTTTGGCTGGATTGTGCCTGCCTACACCATGCCTGCTGATGCACAGCATATTGCGGTACTTCGTGTGGTTGTCAGGTAAATGTGAGCTAAGAAGAAATTATTTTTGGAAAAGTGGCCCACTCTGTCAGAACCATTGAATACATAATAATAAGAAAAGGTCAATTTGCAGGTATAGAAAATGAAACCCTAAAGTTTAAATATTTGTTGCTAATTACCCTAAAATAAACACAGAAAGCATCACTTGTGAATGTAGCTAATTTCTTTGTGAACAATAAACACAAAAAAAGAAAAATGAAAGACTACCTTACTATCTTTTTTAAAATTAAGAAAAAAACCAGATAGTTGATATAAATATACTGCTCTTTTCAGGGAGGACTTCAGCCGCAGTTTGGCAGAACGGCTTGTGTCAGACATCCATAAGGTGGTACAAGAATTAGATGAACAAGTCAAACATGTAACCAAGGTTGTCACTACTCAGGTAGACATCACAGCAAGGGGTGGTGGGACTGATGGTGCATTGGTGCACAAGAGTGAACAGGAGATTGCTGAAGAGGTAATAACTTACTGGAAGAAACTAGTTAGCCGCAAGAAAACCAGTGGCGTATGTTAGCTTGATTGCCGGGAAGCATGTACACTCCTTTTAAGTTTGAGAAACAGCTACAGGGGATTGTTTACTGGTGATTCAACTTTTTCTTGGTGTGATAAACCTCCTTTGCTGTAATCATTTAGTAAAAACTACTATGGTGATGCCGAGGTGATTGCCCTTTTTGTACAAATTAAATAAAAACTACTATGGAATGTTTGTCTGTAATGAAAATGTTTTGTAGTTTAAAAAACTGTCGTGTAGCCAAGACTTGTTGGATAGGTTTTTTGTTAGTTGATGTCATTGGTTTGTAGTGCTCATTCCGCTTCCAAGGAAAACCTCTGATTTAATAATAAACAAGGAGCTTCTAAGCTCCCAAGTGGCGACGTGAGACATGACAGAGCCAGAACTTGTGAAGTGGCACGGTTAGTCGGTTAGTTCGTGATCCATTCGGACAATTTCTTGCGCTGCTCTATTTTATTTTGTAAGCATCTAGTGGTAAAGCCTTACCTTAGATCTAACACATGTATGCAATTCCTACAATCTGTTGTGTGTCTTGTCTCGTGGGGACTAATTTCTTATTTATGGCTGTGTTTGGATGGTGGGAAGTGGGAAGAAGGAATAAGAAATAAGGAATTTTTTTCAATAAATTTATTCCTAACCATCCAAACTCTTCACAAAAGTTACACACTTCCCAATAAATTTACCCCTTCCCAATAAATTTCTTCCCTTATTCCTTCTTCCTACCTTATTCTCAACACATCCAAACGGAGCCTAGGAATGCAATAACTTGCTCTCCACGTAATGCCATAAACAGTCCATCAATGTTTAGCAGTACTTTCCTTATTATTCCACCTATTTTAGGCATCACAATCAATACACAAATCATCCAAATACGTTATTTGATAGTCACGTTTATTCCTAGATTTTTACCATATTGTACAATTCCTAATCACTAAGCAATATTTGTCCATGATTATTAGATTTATTTCCTAATAATCCAACATTAGACTATTTGCAAATTTTACTTTTACAGCCTATCAATCCCAATAGTAGGAAAACCATAGGGATTAGGGAGGAAGGAACGAGGGCTATATAATTTGGGATGGTACAGCATGGGAGAAGCAGAGAGCGGAAGAAGATGTACTAGACTGCCTTTCTCATTTCTCAATACGGCTTTAAAAATTGAAATCACAAACTTGGGTCTTTAAACTTTTAAAGACCCAAACTTAGACGGGAAGAAAATCTGTTACAGTGTTACCGCTTCACGAGTTTCTAAACTTAAATCCTGACAAGCCCATGAGAAGCTCCGCTTCTGGCACTGGTCCTCTCCAACCTAATCAAGCAACAACTAATTTTTTTTTTTTTTTTGAGGGCCAGGTGGCAAAATACCACGCCGACAGAAATTTCATTAAAAAAAAACGAGATTTACAAGTATAAGAAGTAAAAAGAAAAAGAATTAACAAAAAGAAAACTAAAAAGGAGAAAAACTAAACAGAAAAGCTAGAAAAAACTATAACTAAGCCATGGCCTTCCAGGAGCAGACAAGGGAATGAATTTCTCTGATCAGGAATAGAGGCTGCTTGATCGAATTGGAGAAGATTCTATTGTTACGTTCCTTCCAAATGGTCCAGGAAACGGCAGCCCAAATAGTGTTCCAAACAGGGCCCAAGTTGATTCTATTTTGGAGCCAGAAGGCCGAGCAACAACTAATTTAATAATAATAAACGAATAAATGGAGCTGGTACTACTGCATGTCTGCATCAGCATCTTCTTCATTTCCAAAGTCAACAGCCAGCTCTCAAGTGCACAGTGAACTGAGAGAGATTCATAATTAATTGGATTGAATCAGACTTCTCTACTTATCCGCTCAAATGAATTAATCTACAACAATAGTTCCAATTGTCTTCTACCTACATGGAGTTCATACTGCTGGTCATATGTATCTCCATCCTTTTTCTCATCTCCTTTCTCTTTACTCTCACATAACAAAAGCTGATCCCTTCCAATGGCAAGCTTCCACCCGGCCCCACTCCGCTTCCTGTCATTGGAAACCTTCTACACTTTTGCAAACAACCAGACCAGGTCCACCAAGCCATGGCCAACCTCGCCAAAATCTACGGCCCCGTCATGTCTCTCAAGCTCGGTATGACCAACCTTGTCATCATCTCTTCACCTGATACGGCACGTGAAGCCCTGCAAAAGAATGATGCAGCAGTGTCTGCTCGGTGGGTCCCAGACAACTTCCATGCTCTTAACCACCATGAGGTATCCATAGGATGGCTTTCAAGTTCTTCTCCCTTATGGAAGAACCTTCGTACAATTGTCACAACTCATCTGATGTCGGCCCGTTGTCTGGACATGACCCGAACTATCCGGAAAGAAAAAACCAGTGAACTTATGACCTATTTTCATGAAAATGCTGGAAAATCGATAAGGCTCAGTCTCCCATTGTTTGGAGCTATGCTTAATCTAATATCCACTCTTTTATTTTCTGAGGATGTACTGGACCTTGGCTCTGATTCAACACAAGATTTCAAGGAGCTCGTTGCTTCAACACTTGAGGAGATTGGCAAACCAAATGTCTCGGACTTCTATCCTTTTCTGCGACAACTTGATTTGCAGGACTTCTATGCTGTTTTTCTTTTAATCTGTTTGTAATAGGGCTTTGATTTCCTAAGGAGTTTTAGCCTTATGCCTGATTCTGGCAGGTGGGGATTTTGTACCGGTTGTACTGGTACAAGGTTTCGAAGAGATTTGTGGTGAGTTAGCTCAATGGATGACCTTTGCTCATCTACTGAACATGTTCTATCTCCATGTTAAATCTTATATTTTGGTTTCTTTTGGTTAAACGAATATGATTGCTGTGTCCACCTTTTTATATAGAAAAGGGTTTGATTCAGGGTAATCAATTCATATTTATTAATTGGTTAACTTATGTAACCCAATCGTTTCATGTATCTTTATTTTCTAGGATCTCTTTGTAGCTGGTAATGAAACAACTTCAATCACAATAGAGTGGGCAATGGCAGAGCTGCTTCGCAACCCGAGTGTTATGTTAAAGGCTCGTGCCGAGCTCAAGGAGAAAATAGGATCTAAGCAAGTGGAAGAGACAGACATTCCCAAACTTCCCTACCTCCATGCCATAATCAAAGAAACCATGAGATTGCATCCTGCTGGGCCCCTTATGTTGCCTCACAAAGTGACTGAGGCCGGAGTTGAGATTGGTGGGTTCACATTGCCAAAGGATGCACGTGTGATGATTAATGTCTGGGCTATAGGACGGGATTCGACGGCTTGGTCAGAACCAGACATCTTCATGCCAGAAAGATTTTTGCTTAGAGAAGTCGACTTTCATGGTCAGAATTTCGAGTTTATTCCCTTCGGATCTGGAAGAAAATTGTGCCCAGGATTGCCTCTTGCAGTGAAGAGCATTCCATTGATTCTGGCTTCGATGCTGCATGAGTTTGAGTGGAGGTTACCAGATGGCATTAGGCATAGTGATGTAGATCTCAATGATAGATTTGGCACGTCCCTTGCCTTGGTTACTCCTCTTCATGCTGTGCCTCTTCCAGTTATTGCCACTGATTAGACCCAGAAGAATTTTACTTTTTTTTTCTTGTCCTTTTTATGTTTATGATCAAATAGTAGGAGTTAATCGTTTTTTTTATTTTCACCGTTCTGTGAATGCAGAGTCAGAAAGAATTGTAAAATGGAACAAAGAAACCCTTGTAGTTTGTTTCTCTGGAGAAGAAACTCTGTATTTTTATTAATGTTTCTGTTCTAGCTTATCACTTGTAAACCAAAATATCGCATTGACCAAAGCATACCAGTATCCGATCAATTTTTTAAATTCTAAAAGAAATTCCTATAAGCTAATAACATTTGATATCCAAAAACATCAGCATCAAAAGAAAAGATATTTCTGTACTCTTACTCCAAAATCTAAGTTACACCGCTCTCTGTTTTAAGTTACAATCAAGTAGTTCATATATATATTTTTTCCAATCAACCACGTTGTACTACAGAAATTGGAACTGCATGAAGGGGGGCAGCAAGTTCAAGGGCCGATGCGAACTTCTCCGTCAAATCAACATCATTGGGCTCCATCCCATTTGGAAGCCTCCAATCAAACTCTTGAAGCATCAAAGCCAACAAAAATGGCACAACTGTTCTGACAAGTGGCAATCCCGGACAAATCCGCCTCCCGGATCCAAATGGGATGAACTCAAAATCCCTCCCTTGGAAGTCCATATCTTTCCATAGAAACCTCTGGTCTGAAAACATCTGGTTGGTCCCACACCCCTGGGTCCCGCCCGATTACCCAAACATTTATCATCATTCGAGCTCCTCTGTGTACCCACAACCGCAAATGTTGACCCCGGTTTCCATTGCCCTGTGGGGCACTAATAATGGTCCTGGTGGATGCAATCTTAATACCTTTTTCACCACTGCTTGGAGGTAGGGAAGCTTGACTGTTTCTGGTTCCTCCAAAGCTTTCACGCGAAAAGTTTCTTGCACTTTACTTTGTGCTTTAGCCATGGAAACAGGGTCGTGGAGAAGTTCTGCCATTGCCCATTCTACTGTTGTGGTGCTTGTGTCTGTTCCTGCCACAAAAAGGTCCTGATAACCAATCAAATTAGTATCTTACGAAGAATGCACAGGAAATGAATTCACACATATGTTGCTGATGTAATTCAAACTCGCATTCAAATTTATAATATATATTTGATATTGAAAAAAAAATTATTCAAACTAAAAAGATAAAATTGACGCATTCCTTCAATTAGAGACATGTATCAAATTTGAATTATTTTACAATATTTTGTCATTTATGAAAAATCCAACTCAACCGTTGTATGGAAAGCTAAATGACTTTAATGTATCCCATGATCCGAAGGAAAGATCAGATTTCATGGCTATGATATTATTAGGTGCAGATTATACAACTCCGGCATTTTGGAGGCCAGGCGAAGCATCATGGACAGTGATAAATGTTCCGAAAAAATTATACTGTGGATGATATTGTATTCCTTAATACCTAATCTCTAATTTCTCTACGCTGAGTGTGCTTCATTTGGTGGATTTTGATCCTGAACCAAAATTGACAGAAGTTGGACCTCAAATCGAGCAAGCAGGCGGCCAAAGGTATTTGGTGGATTTCGATCGATGCCTGCTTCTTATCGACAGGTGCTGTGTACATGTAGAAGATGATTTAACTAATGGTGTTCGATGTGACGTGATTGAGCCCAATCTGGAGAAAAATTGCTTGTATGACTGGTTTGATATTAAAGACTATGCACTATTTTTGGTCAGAAATTCTTCTATTTTTGTCGATTCCAGCCAATTTCCAATGTGCAAAAAGAATAGCATAAATTTTACACACTTAACTGATTCATTCTCCAGAGAAGAATTTGGGTGTCATGAATTTGGTATCTTTGATATGATAACCAAGACATGGAGTACATACTATCCAGTTGAAGCATCTCCAACTAGTATAGGCTCTCCAGTTTGGCTTACCCCAAATCCATGGTAGGCCACTTCAGCACTGTGTGCACTCGATAGCAACTATAAGAGTATCTAGTTCTTTGGTTTTTTTTTGGGGGGGTTGAAGGCGATCGATATCTAGTTTGTTGTAGCTCCTGATTATTGTCATTAATATTAAACAATTTTGGATTGGATTGCAATTAAAATTTAGTTAATTTGATTAATATTTACTCTCGTTATTGCACCTCTGATTCTCTCTGAATGGGTCTTTCAATTTGTATTCTGTCATGGAGGAACCTGTCACACAAGAGCAGCACATATGTTGTTATTAGTCTTTTTTGTTTTTACTCCTTGCCTTTTTTCTTCGGAGCAGAAAGGATTATTACAAAAAAGGTCATCAGGATTGTATCAGGTCCCAATTTTACTATTTGCTTAATTTTTCCTGCCTCCTTTATTTATCTTTCAAAAAAGGATTGCAACATAATTTTCGTCCTGAAACGTGGTCTTTTTTTGCCCTTATCATGAATTTTTTGTTAATGAATTTGTTTAGAGATTTTTTTTTAGATACAACTTGATAGCGGCTACCAAGTGAAAGAAAAGAAAAGAAAATAAACAAAGCAGAATTAGCAGTAATTTGAAAACAAGGAATGCTGCGCTAGTATCCAAAGCACAAAGGAGTCCACATTTCGGGCTTCATCTCTGAAAACCCTATTATTCCTCTCTAGCCAAATTGCCCAGAACACTGTAATTGTAATTGTTGATCTTGATTTTGCTGTGGAGGTGCCACGGCCCTGCAGAGCATGTTGAAAAATAAAGCATGTACATCAGAGAAACCCGTTGTAACAAAAGTTGGAAAGCGACACGTGATCTTATTCCAAAGTTCCACAGCATAATCGCATTGGCAGAAAAGGTGTGAGGTGGATTCTAATACTTGCTGTCTACACATGACGCAACCTGGCTGAACCGGAATATTTCTTTTGATTAGTGCCTGCTTCGTGAGTAACCTGTTGTGATTTGTGAAAGAGCAGGATCGCAAAGATTTTGACAGAAGGTGGTACGCTAGCAGCCCAAATCGCTGCTCCTTCGAACACTGTTTTACCAGCAGAGACCAACATTCTATAGGCACTGTTGACTGTGAATTTACCAGAATTTTCCCATTTCCATTTCAGGCCGTCAGTTCTGTATGTGTAGTTGGCAGATTGCAAGTTTGAGACAGCCTCATGTATATGTGACTGCCAAGGGGAAGGCAGAGCAACATAAGGAGAAGAGAGAACTTTGAATTCGTTTAGAGTTGCCTCGTTTCATTGGGTTTCTACAGTACCCAGGTCATCGTCCATCCATTTTTTTTCCCCTCTTCACGTAGTAAAAGATTAAATCGGATCCCTTCATCTACACTTCAATTCGTTCAATTTTTTCTCAAGGCATTAGCCAAGTGTGAGGTTGATTGACATAAGTCTATTCTATCTTGCAACACAAACGAGGGCACAGCAAATCTAAAAGAGTATTTTTGCAAATCACGTGGTGGGTGCCCATTAGTCATTATCAATAGCTTATTAGATTTCCTGCGCCTTTTTAACTATATCAACTATATATTGAGTATAGCGGACCAGCGTACAGTTAATTTCTCAACACTACAAATAAATTGCTTAGGTAACAGTTGCAGAGGATACAATACCAAGAGAAAAGTTGGACCAGGTGCTGTCTTTCCATAATTTTTATAATTTTAACTACAGAAACGTGGAATAACTATCAACTTGTAAATTGCTTAATTAAATATATGAAATCATGCTCCCAATGTTGCAATACAAAATTCTAAAAAAGTAATAATACAATATACAAAGTTGATAAAACATCTGTTGTTGAAACGATATTCGTTTGTGACGCTAAGTTTCATTGATATTCTTTACAAAAAATTCAATGACGTATTTTTTCTAATATATATTAAAAATGTTTTCCCTAATTTTAAAATTGATATTATTTATTTATTTATTATTATAATCATTTTATTACAATTTTATCTTAATACTATTTTTTCCTAGTTTTTTTAACCTTTAGGTTTTTTTTGGGTATTTTTACTTTTGTTTAGTTGTTTGCAAGTTTTTCCAAAATCATTTTTGATTATTTTTTTATTTTAAAAAATTTCACTTAATCCAATAATATTTTTTATATTTTAGATTTACAAAAAAAACTTTTTATTTTTTTAGATTGATATTATTTTTGTTATTTTAAGAATTAAAAGATCACTTTTTGTCCAACATTCATCGCGTGAAGTGTGATACTATAGCTACTTTATTCAAACTTTCAATATCAAATTTTCATATTATCCCTGGTGAGGTAGCTATCTTGGCTCGCTATTGTGGACTTGTGGTACTGGTACATATACAATGGGGTCTGGCTTCGGTGAAAATATCAGCCCCATATTTGTCCATTCATTGAAGTTAATTCCAATTCACTTCGATTATACATAAATATTTAATAAAATAAGAATCAGTAATTGTATTATATATTTCTTTTTAAATTGTATTTTCAGTTTTATAACTATTTATTTTTTATATGACCCAAACTTGGGTCTTTAGACGGGAAGAAAATCTGTTACCGCTTCTAAATTTAAATTCTGACCCGTATAAGCCCATGAGAAGCTCCGCCTCTGGCTCTGGTCCTCTCCAACCTAATCAAGCAACAACTAATTTAATAATAAACGAATAAATAGACCTGGTACTACTGCATCTTCTTCGTTTCCAAAGTCAACAGCTAGCTCTGAAGTGCACTGAACTGAGAGAGATTCATAATTAATTGGATTGAATCAGACTTCTTCTCTCCTTATCCGCTCAAATTAATTATTAATCTACAACAACAGTTCCAATTGTCTTCTACCTACATGCATGGAGTTCATACTGTTGGCCATATGTATCTCCATCCTTTTTCTCATCTCCTTTCTCTTTACTCTCACATATCAAAAGCTGATCCCTTCCAATGGCAAGCTTCCACCCGGCCCCACTCCGCTTCCTGTCATTGGAAACCTTCTGCACTTTTGCAAACAACAGGACCAGGCCCACCAAGCCATGGCCTGCCTCGCCAAAATCTACGGCCCCGTCATGTCTCTGAAACTCGGAATGACAAACCTTGTCATCATCTCTTCGCCTGACACGGCACGTGAAGCCCTGCAAAAGAATGATGCCGCAGTGTCTGCTCGGTGGGTCCCAGACAACCCCCATGCTCTTAACCACCATGAAGTATGAAAAGAGTCGGGTATTTCTCGGGCTGAGAAATAGGCGTCCTTCTTTTGTAGGATCTCGCACGCAGCCATTGGGGAGGATACGACAATTGTGGTGGTAAGACCAAACTTTATAGACATGATGGGACCATAAACCTTTGCAAGACGAGTGAGTGAGTGGTGCACAGGTTGGTCATCGAAGTCAAATAAATTTCCGATGATTGGTAGAGGAATCGGTCCCGGTGGTAGCCGGGCTTTATTTGAGGATAAGAGGAGTTTGTAGAGTGATAAGAGAAGAATTATCAAGGACATGAACAAGATGCTTAATGAGATATCCATGCTTGATTTGAAACGGCATAAATATGTGTATAAAAACATTCAGAACGCTCAAAATTATTGGGATTGTGTTGAATTTTGTGACTGAGCGATTTGACAGCAACACATCAGCCAGTTGTGAAAGAGACCAATCACACTGTAATTAATTTCTTTTCATTATCGGAGAGAGACTGTATTTGAGCATCCGAGGACACGCCAACATCATATAATTGTGTACAGCTGATTAATGTCAAAGTTATTACTAAATGCATGCGTACGTTGTAATTGCAAAGGAGAGACTATAACATTATATGCAGTTTGTGGTCCGTTCTTAATTAGCACCGAGTGAGTGGCCAGAACTCCATACTCATTTCTTATAAAATTATAAAAGCAAAAAGAATTTGATTTTGAATTCACTATATTTTATTTAGGACTAATACATATCTTTCCGGGGAAAAAAAAAATCAGTTGCATAGCATTTTCCAATCACTCTGCACAACCATATTTATATTTATATAATAAATAAAATCATGAGAAAATTGCAATAAGAGAAAATGACAAATTGGAGAGGGGACCGTTCTTCAAGTCTCCGTTGTCTTAATGGCATTCCAAACATGCTACACAATGGGGCCGTTTGGATCGTCCAAGGATTTTGAGGAATTTCATCTTCCTACCATAAATTTATTATAAACAATCCAAACTCTTCACAAATTTACACACTTCCCAATAAATTTATTCCTAGGAATTGCAACTTCCCCAAATTCCCCAACTTCCTAAGCGATCCAAACGGCCCCAATATGAATATGTATCATTATATCTACGTTTCTAGTAACTAGCAAAAGTGTCCGTTGACTGGTCGACAAATAAAGAAACAAAATAATATATTTTTTTCACAATTAACAAAATAATATTAGGCAATAAAGATATGTTCCCCTCATTAAGTTTTAGATATATAAACGTACCAGGTTTTTTGAAGAAATTAAAAATCATGAAATATAATATATATTGATAAATTTAAAATATAACGATGAAAATTGTATTAGAAACACGTACTTAAAAAATATGAAAGTCGTTGATCATTAATGACTTATTTCTTTCTAAGATAAAAGAATATTGCACAGCTATGCCTCTCTAAATAAATTAAAATAACCCCTTAATTGGTTAATAAAAATTACATACTTCAAAGTTTATAATCAGAAAAAATATATGATAGAAATATAGGTCACAGCCAATTGTCACAACTCAACAGGAATCTATTTTTCACTAAGGGAGCGTTTGGATCGTTGGAAGAAAGAAGAAGAAGAAGGAAGAAGAAGAAAAAAAATTATAAACAATCCAAACTCTTCACAAAATTACACACTTCCCAATACTTCTTCCCACTTCTTTCCTTCTTTCCTTCTTCCCACACCTATCCAAACGCACCCTAAGATTGCACACAATCTAGCCCGTAACAATAGATTTGTGTGCAGTAAATATTCGAAATTTAGATTACAGGATATATTTTGGATAGAGATTTTGTCATAGTAAGAGCACATTGCCGATTTTGTCACAGTAATTCTTCCTGTTCTCCGCTAATTTTGATGTAATTAAGGGGGAAAAAGAATAACAGGAAGATTATATTAAAATAATTTAAAAAGGAAAAATGGATCTCCAAATCCTACTCATATAGTAAGGTTACGAACTTTCTTACATAAGCTTTTTTATTACACGGCTATTTGGTCAAACCGTCGCGAGTATCTCTTTTTAAAGGCTATAATTAATGTTGAGGTTCAAAAGGATACGTCTGAAAAATTGCGTTTATTGGAATTCTGAAGCAGAAAACAAAGAGTCGGGTGGCGCATATATGACTTCTATATATACAGGCTTTTGCATGCTGGTCTTCAAAATTGTCTTTTATATGCACTATAATTTATATCTGCAGACTGCAGTATTTTCGTTTCATGCTACACAGTATCTAAGAAAGGTCATTTCTCCTTCTCTTTCTGTGTCTGTTTTTATCATATCCACCTTGTTTTTCGGCGATTTCCTTTCTCCTGTTTGCCTTGTTCCTTTCTTTTCTCTTTTTTTTTCTTTTTTTTTTTTCTCTTCTGTGTGGCTGGTGACATCCCTTCTTTTTGGCTTTTAATGATGCGGGGTAGGTGGGAAGTAATTTGTAAGGAAGTGGTAGGTCTCAATTAATTGTGTACATTAACTGTTGGGTAGAGGATTAGCTTTGATGCGCTCAGCCACAAATGTTTGTACTTTTCCTTTATTGAATTTTATGACCCAAGGGTCCTTTCATCATAAAAAAAAAAAAACATCATAGACTTGTGAATTTACATTTCGTTTTCTATTTGCAAAATCCATACCTTTTCTTTATTATTTCTACAAACAATCCAATATGGCTTTTTTACATTGATAAATCCATGATTAAAGGGTATGTTCTTCCACGCGATTTTAGTATTAACTTATTGGTTGTATTGCATTTTCTTTTTCATCTTTAATTAGTTGGCATGTTCTAGACTAGGTTCTGTATTGGCTTGTTATTCTAATCATTTCCATTCAAATTAAGATTTTTATCTGGTCCCTCAAAAAAAAATTAAGAATTTTATCTTAACAATTTATCCGTCTGCAGTCATATACACTAGATTTCGACAGACATGGCTGCTTGGTCAGACCTGACGGATGATGTGCTGGGATATATAACCAGCTTTCTTCCCTTTCCGGATCATTACCGGTTTGGCACTGTTTGCAAAAATTGGAGATCCATTTTGAAACGGAAGCTGCCTCCTCCAGCTCCTCAGCTCCCTTGGTTGGTGCTCGAAGAGGAGAATGAAACAAAAAAACGTAAATTTTACAGCTTGTTCGAAGGTAAGCACTACTTTATTGAAATTTCCGAGTTGTGTGGCCGCTACATTTGTGGATCTTCGCATGGATGGCTTTTTGCTGTCGATAGTGAAATCACGGCCATTCTCGTAAACCCGTTCACACGAGAGTGCTATGAGCTACCACCGTTCCCAGAATATTACATCCAGCAATGTGACCCATTCGAGGAGATGAGGACCCAAATAGTATTTAAGGCTATTTTGTCCCATGATCCGAAGGAAAGATCAGATTTCATGGCTATGATATTATTAGGTGCTGAGTATACTACTCCGGCCTTTTGGAAGCCAGGCAATGCATCATGGACAGTGATAGATGTTCCAAAAAAATATACTGTGGATGATATTGTATACTTTAAAGGAAATTTCTACCTCATCTCTAATTTCTCTACGCTGAGTGTGCTTCATTTGGTGGATTTTGATCCTGAACCAAAATTGACAGAAGTTGGACCTCAAATCGAACAAGTGGGCGGCCAAAAGTATTTGGTGGATTTCGATGGATGCCTGCTTCTTATCGACAGGTGTTGTGAGCATGTAGGAGATGATTTAACTAATGGTGTTCAGTGTGACGTGATTGAACCCAATTTGGAGAAAAATTGCTTGTATGACCGGCGTGACATTGACGGCTATGCATTATTTTTGGGCAGAAATTCTTCTATTTTTGTTGATTCAAGCCAATTTCCAATGTGCAAGAAAAATAGTATAAATTTCACACACTTAACTGATTCATTCTCCAGAGAAGAATTTGGGTGTCATGAATTCGGTATCTTTGATATGATAACCAAGACATGGAGTACATACTATCCAGTTGAAGCATCTCCAACTAGTATAGGCTCTCCAGTTTGGCTTACCCCAAATCCATGGTAGGCTTCAGCACTGTGTGCACTCTTTAGCAACTATGAAGTTAGTTCTTTGTTTTTTTTCCCTTTTTTTTGGGGGTTGAATGCGATATCTAGTTTGTTGAAGCTGCTGATTATTCTCATCGATATTAAACAATTTTGGATTGGATTGCAATTAAAAATTAGTTAATTTGATTAATATTTACTCTCGTTATTGCACTTCTGATTCTCTTTGAATGGGTCTTTCAATTTGTATTCTGTCATGGAAGGAACCTGTCACACAAGAGCAAACATACGTTGTCATCGGTCTTTTTTATTTTTCCTCCTTGCCTTTTTTTCTTCGAAGCAGAAAGGATTATTACAAAAAAGGTCATCAGGATTGTATCAGGTCCCAATTTTCTTTTAACTATTTGCTTAATTTTTCCTGCCGCCTTTATTTATCTTTAAAAAAAGGATTGCAACATATTTATCTTTTTTGCCTCGTTTCATTGGGTTTCTAGTACAGTACGTCAGTACCCAGGTTCATGGGGCCATCCATTTTATTTTTTTTTTTGGAAAAATCAGCCCTATACCCCTCAAATCATAATTAATTAGAAATATCCCCTCTAATCTTATAAATTGGAAATATCCCCCTCTACACATATTTATAATAGACAAATATCCTTTTGTAGCATTTTTAATAGTACAAAAGTGGTTTAAAAAATTTCGGACTAAAGTACCCCTCAACCTTGACGATTCATTTTCCCAATATTTTTCGTTTTTTAATTGGCGATTCATCTTCCCAATATTTTTCATTGTTTAATTGGAAGAAATTTACAATTTACAATATTTATATTCTCCTCCATGTGCATAGCTTTTCTAAATGTCCGGCCTATCTATATTATTTTGCCAAATATATATTATACAGCTATGACGAGAAATAATAGTTGGAACTCAAAATTCGTTTTTTCCTTTTTTTTCTGAGTAATTGTATGTAGGCCAAACTTCATCTTTTCCGTAACTTATCACGTTTATGATGTAAATTCTATGCTTTTACAAGTTCAATACAAATATACAATTCTATTATTCTTTACCAGTAGCAATGACACAAGGGACTGGAGGTATTAAACATGGAATTGGATGTCTAGACAGATTTTGTTAGTAGGCCTTTGACACCTCTTTGAACGTCATTTTTGTGTAAATCAGTGTTATGAAAAAAAAATGAAAAATAAAGTAAAAAGATAGTTTGTTTTGAACAAATCAAAAGCAAATGCTTCTAAGATGCCTGAGCCAGCGATGGGATAGACAGAACGTGTTTGAAAGAGGAAGGGAAAAAATTTCTATGGAATATTTCTTTCTAATTAAACAGAGTTAGTAGCGAAGAATATGAATTAGCAGGGATGAGGGTATTTTCGTCCCAAATTTTAAATAAGATATTTTTTATAATTATAATTAAGATGACAGCAAAAGGGTAAATATCTATAGCTAATATGTTTAGAGGGGGATATTTCCAAATATGAAGATTAAAAGGGGATATTTCTAATTAACTATGATTTGAGAGGTATAGGGCTGCTTTTTTCTTTTTTTTTTCCCTCTTCACGTAAAAGATTAAATCCGATCCCTTCGTCTACACTTCAATTCGTTCAATTTTTTCTCGTGGCATTAGCCAAGTGTGAGGTTGATTGATATAAAGTCTATTCTATCTTCAACACTCACGAGGGGCACAACAAATCTAAAAGAATATTTTTGCAAATCACGTGGTGCGTGCCCATTAATTAGTCATTATCAAATGCTTATTAGATTTTCTGTTCCTTTTTTTTTTAACTATATATATATATCAACTATATCTTTGTTTGACAGCCGCTGTCAAACCATAAAAAAAAACTATATCAATTATATTTTGGGGTGCGTTTGGATCGTTGGAAGAAAGAAGAAGAAAAAAAAATTATAAGCAATTTAAATTCTTCACAAAATTACACACTTCTCAATACTTCTTCCCACTTCTTTCCTTCTTCTCACACCTATCCAAACGCACCCTTGAGTATATAGCGGGCCAGCATACAGTTAATTTCTCGAAACTACAAAAAAATTGCTTGGATAACAGTTGCACAGGATACAAATACCAAGAGAAAAGTTGGACCAGCCGCTGTCCTTCCATGAATTTTACAAATTTTTAACTACAAAAACGTGGAATAACTATGAACTTGTAAATTGCTTAATTAAATATCTGAAATCATGCTCCCAATGTTGCAATACAAAATTATTAAAAAAGTTATAATACAAAGTTCATAAACCATCTGTTCCAGCATGCCATGACCAACAAACTTTCTTGACCCAATGCGGGTCCTTTTGTTTTATCAGGTTTAATTTAATTAGTTTTGTTCGAACTGTTATGGTTAAATGTGAATACATGAACCTGTTAAATGTACGAGGAACAATGTAATTGTTTCCCACGAGATGGTCTTAAAATTTTAAATAACAATACTATTGTTTAATATTACTATTGACGTATATTTTGAATTTTTATAATAGAAAAATTGCACAGTGCATGAAAAAAAAAACTATATTTATGTACGGTACCTCTATATTGAGATAGATATTCATTAAGAAACCATTCACAATCGGAAAAAATAATAATAATTGATCGCGCAACGCACGATATTCATGTGTGACGCTAAGTTTCATTGATATTCTTAAGAAATTACAAAAAAAAATTCAATGACGTATTTTTTTCTATTTTATTATTTTTCCCTAATTTTTAAAATTGACATTATTTCTTTATATTTCAGGATATGGAATCATTTTATTACTAGTTTTTCTTAATACATCTGGGTAGGGATATTATTTATTATAATCATTTTATAAAAGTTTAACTTAATACTATTATTTCCATGTTTTTTTTTGGGTATTTTCACTTTTGTTTAGCTGTTTGAAAGTTTTTCCGAAATCATTTTTTTGACTAATTTATGGATATTTTTACAAAATTTCACTAAATCCAATGATATTTTTTATATTTTAGATTAACAATTTTTTTAAATTGATATTATTATTGTTATTTTAAGAATCAAAAGGCCACTTTTTGTCCAACATCCTTCGTGCGAAGTGTGATGCTATAGCTAGTTTATTCAAACTTTTAATACCAAATTTTCATAGTATCCAGGTGAGGTAGCTATCTTGGGTCGCTATTGTGGTACTAGCAAGGGCGGAGGGAGTAGGGGTGCGAGCTTGGGCTTCGAAACCCCCCCCCCCCAAAAAAAAATAATAAAAATTTAATGAAATACATGTACAAAAATGGACTAATTTAATGAATTTGAAGCTTCAGCCCCCTCCGGCCCTCCCCCATTCTGATATGTATGTCAGTATGTGTAAAAATGAACTAATTTTATGACATAAATAGAAAATTGATAAGCATCATCTATCTATAAGCCATCGTGCGCCATCGCCCTTCATCGCTTGGCAAAAAAAAAATGGGCCGTGTGATTAAGGCCCAGCATGTGACCAACACATGAGAACATTTCAATCTTTCTTTTTCCAAACCGATCAGAAATGTCTCCTCCTACTCAAATCTCACCTTCCACCATGGCGAATTTCTCATCTCCTACCCAAATCACACAAGTTTTTTCTCTCTCCTCCCCTTCTCTCTGGTAAAATAAACCAATAAAGTTTCTGGTAAAATAAAACAAATTGAACATATGAATAAACAAAGTGAACATATACACCAATAAAGTGAGACATATAAAATAAACATACAAGTCTGACACACAGCAAAACAAATTGAACACATAAAAGTAACAAATTGAACATGTGAATGAACAAAGCGAACATATACACCAACAAAGTGAGACATATAAAATAAACACAAAAGTCTGACACACAACAAAACAAATTGAACACACAAAAGTAACAAATTGAACATATAAATGAAAAAAGTGAACATATACACCAACAAAGTGAGATGTATAAAATAAACACAAAAGTTTGATGCAGAGCAAAACAAATTGAACACATAAAAGTAACAAATTGAACATATGAATGAACAAAGTGAACATATACACCAACAAAGTGAGTCATATAAAATAAACACAAAAGTCTGACGCACAGCAAAACAAATTGAACACATAAAAATAACAAATTTAACATATGAATGAACAAAGTGAACATATACATCAACAAAGTGAGACGTATAAAATAAACACAAAAGTCTGATGCAGAGCAAAACAAAATGATTACTTAAAAGAACAAATTGAACAGATGCAATAAACATAGTGAACAAAATCTGATGCATAGAAAGAATTATTGTGTAATTGCCTAAAAAATTGTGCTATATTAAGTTATTCATTGAAATATTAAACTGAGAATTACTGAACACATGTAATATTTTAACTGAGCACATGTTATATTTAAATGAACACATATTCAAAGAATAAAAATGAACGCATATAATTTAATTAATTAATGAGTTGTTTTCCAATCTAAACCTTGATGTAATATTTTCAAAGCATTATAATTAAACCTTGATGCCCGACAGGCCCACGTGATTTGACTTTTTAAGTTTTCAACTCCGAACATCACATATTCACATTATAATAAAATCTTAATGCGCTAGCGACGGATCCAAAGATGTGCGCGATCCGCGATAGCCTGCGATGGTCGCGATGGTATATATTGGGATGGTACTTATCAGTTCTGTGTATAATACATAAATGTGTAAAAGTGGGCTAATTTTATGATATTATGTACACGGGCTTGAAAATGTGAAGGCCCAAATGTGTGCTTAACCTCTCCATCTTTTTTGTTCCTGTTCTGTTTAATTGAACCCAACATAGGATGGGATAGAGGCAACAGCCCCAATAGCATCAAATATGACTCATGCCTATCAAAAGCCCATTTTTGTATTTTGTTGGGCTGGATCTGAACCAAATTATAATCAAATCTTTGGTCTCTACCCAATCATTAAATATTACTTGAGTCTACGACGAAAGGAATGATTATGATTAATAATCTTGCATGGCTTGGCAGTTGGCATCGAACATGGACCACACAGCACAAGACAATTTTGTAAAGACCAAATATGTTGCAATAGCACTCGCCAGTCGCCAATGGTCCATGGATTTTGTACCCATCCGTATCCACTATTATAATTCACCATATTTCAATCGAGGGTTAAACCCTTAAAGTGTCAGGAATAATGTACAACAACATATCTTTATTATTTTTCCCTCTTTAATTTTATGCTAGAGAACAGCCAATACTAAATACATAATAAATGGCATATTAAAATTAGTCTCAGAGTTTTTTCTAAGGGTCAGCTAGCAATTACAACCGACAAATAATATTAATTAAAAAAGACATGTGCAAGAGAAGTTAAGAAAAAGAAAAACAATTAAAAGAAAGAAGGCTAAAAGGAGCTATACAGTAATACGGAACCAGTCAAAAAGGAACAAAGAAGCAGTAAACTAAGTCGGATCTTTCCGGGAAGAAATCAAAGCCGGGAGTTCTCGAAGGAGAAAGTTGTTGGGGCTTGGAAGTTGGAAGTGGAAGAGAAGATTATATAATTGCGCTCCATCCAAAATGTCCAATTGGCTGCAGGCAGATAATATCCCAAATTAATCTCAGAGTTGCATGCCGAATTAAATCGCATATTCATATACTTACTCGAAATTAAATGCCTCCGTCCCCTAAGTATGATTTCCATATAGGCTAAAGTACGATTTTGTTAACATTTATGTGCTTTGTAATTTGTAAATATGTATTTTACTTATTAATTTTGTGCCAAAAAAATCGAAACGAAAAATTCCAATAAGAAAACATATCTATCATTTTGATATGACGTGGATCTTGAAATATTCTAGTTTGTCTTTGCGTGCTATCTTAATAATCATTATTATAGTAAGATTATGATTTATAAAGCATTGCCCAGTAAGAACCAATATTGGGACAAAGATTTCTCGCATGGTCGGTGATGTATGCACTCATGGCATGCACCTAATGATTGCTACATATTTCGTATTCTTTTATCATATTTAATTATCTATCGTTATTTCATATTAAGCCATCTGGGGCCAGAAACAATGATTGACCTTAGCTGTTGTTGACATATTATTTGATCTGGCGTTAGTTTATAGTTTGTAATTATATATATGGTAGCCAGCTGCAGAGACGGGTAACCAGGGGCGCAAAACAATCTTTGCATCATGAACAATTATAATTACCTTGCAGTTTCCGAAATGATTCACAATGCCGAAATTATTTAATATAAAAATTCAGACACCAAAAAATTTAATAGAAAGAATTATTTATTTTTTTTTAATAAGAAGAAAGTTCCGACGCGTTTATAAAACGCGCTAAAAGGCTGCAGTGATTGCGGCGAAAGTTTCTGACTTTGCGCGTTATTTTCTGATCTAATTTCCATATAAATACCCAACCTTCTGTCGTCCAAAATAAAAAAAAACGAAAAAGATCTGAAAAAAGGAAAAAAATGAGAGGAAAACAAGTGTTAGATGGTGAAATGCAAAATAATATTAGTTGGTGCGAAACTAATAGCCATAAGGGTTGTATGCGGCACACTTATTCACTGATACAGAGTCGCACACAATCCTTATGGCTATTAATATTCCACCAACTTTAAAATAAAAACTTTCCCGCGGAATCTGTTATTACGTGTAGAGGACGGTTTGTTGGGCTGGGTCTACGAGCCATAACACCGCAGCCGACATCCTTGGATGAGAATCTGCATACATGCAGTCATCTTCATCCAAGTCTCAGAAAAAGAGGGGGTCAATATGACAATCAGTCGCCCGACTCTTCTCTATTAGTTGCGGTGATGTTTTCTCTTCCCACCCTTAGCAATGGATCTTCTACAATTTTTTTTTATGTGGTTCAAAATTTTAATATCATGTATTTTGTAATTTTTTTTTGTTGTGTATTGTGTGGTTCAAAATTTTAATAAATTGTAAATTTTAATTTGTATTGTATTTTTTATTATAATGTTCATTGAGTTGTAATGTCTAATATAATTTAAATAAATATTAAGTCTCTTAATATTAATATTTCGAATTTCACAAAAAAATAAAAATGGATAAAATAAAAACTAAAATAAATTAGATAATAAAACTTACAACACATATACTACACGAATTAATACATATACTAAAACACGAATTAATACATATACTAAAACATAAAAGAAAACAGATAATAATAGAACACACAATAATAAAAACATCTAATTATAGAAAACCTAATAATCAGTCCAAATGATATATGTCATTTCCATTTAACGGGTGATTTTCAAATCCAGGAGGACATGCCTGTTGCAAACGCAACCAAATGATTCCATCTCCACGTCGGACATGATATCCTCCATCCCTCTTAACTACATCAGTCCAATATTTCGGCCCTCTCACTTCAAAAACGTCGCGTTGAAAAATCTTCACGTAAAATTTGTCGGAAGGATAGTGCAAGTAGACGTGCCGAAGAATATCTCGTTTACTTATTCGTCCATCTCCTTGTAGAAGCACACCGGTACAAACATGACGTGGTTTAGTTGACATTATGTTTTCTCGGTTTCTTTTCCCTACGTAACTTCTCTAAAGTTTTGGTTTTTGATTTCTGAATTTTCGACGTGAATTTGCGGAGAAGGAGGACTATTAATAGACTCAACCCTTATTACCCGTTTATAAAACGCGTAATAAGGTTTGAGCGCGTTTTATAAACGCGTAAGAAGGGCTGAGTTAATGGAATTCAATACTTTCGCAGGCTGTCAGTCTGTTTTACTGTTTTACCTGGACTCCACCTTCGTACGCGTTTATAAAACGCGTTCGAAGGCTTCCAACGCGTTTTATAAACGCGTACGAAGATGGTGTCCACTTTTTGAGCAGCGTGATACTGTGTTTGAGCAGCTTTTTATAGCGCGTTTTTTGAGCAGACCCCTATTCTAGCGCGTTTTATAAACGGCTAAATAATTGCCTATATATATCTCAATTCGTTCTCCTATTTCGTATCACAAAATCACAAACAAAAGACCCGTAAAATCAGAAATTTGAGAAATGGAGAAGGATCAAAACAATAATAAGATGGGGGAGGAAACATCCAAGGTGGGGGAGGGAACACCTAATGTGGTAGCAAAAAGGATCCCATTATACGGCCCTCCGAAGAGAAGGGCCGTCTCGGCTGTACGTCGTTTCCCTCCAGGCTGTGGCAGGAGCCCTGATTTTAGTATGGGGGTTAAAATAGATGAGAGTTCTAGTGAGAATAAGGAGGAGGAGAAGAATAAAGAGGTTAAGGAAGTGGAGAAAAATTAGAGTTTAATTGTGCTAGAATAATGGAATTTATCTATTTTATTTTCTATGAAATTTAATTTGTAATATGAACTTCATATCTAGAATTTATGTTATTGTATGAATTTATATTTCATCTATATTTTAATTAATTATCTAAATTATTGTGTATGAATTTATGTTTTATCTATGTTTTAATATTCATAACTAATTAATATAAAAATTAAAAAAAATTTCCATTACAATATTCAGAACCCATTAATATAAAAATTAATAATCATTTCCATTACAATAACTCTCATTAATATGAAAACAACGATTTAAATTAATAACAATTTTCATTACAATAATTCTCATTAATATGAAAACAAGGATTTGCGGAGACTCATGGACAGTTGCCCAATTCTGCGAGAACCTTCGACAGTCGTCGAGTTCTTTCCTAATTGGGTCGGCAGAACTCTACCGCCCATTATCCATGATCGTAGGCAGCAGAGTGTTGGTCTACCTCAGATGATGATGAAGTTAGCGAGCTGTCCATCTGGGCCGACCTTCGTACATAATAACAGATTCCACCGGAAAATCTCTTATTATAATTTCACACTGATTAACATTGAGAGGTGAGAATGAGAGAGGTGAGAATGAGAGATGAGAATGACATTCAGAGGTGAGAATGAGAGATGTGAGATGAGATTTGCGGCTTGGGTTCGGTTTATAAACTGAAATGATGAAAGAAAACGACAAGAAAGTAGGGCTTGAACCCGTTCTTAAAACGAGTACAAAGACTTTTAACGCGTTTTATAAAAGGGTAAAGCCTTTTAGCGCGTTTTATAAAAGGGTAAAGCTTTTTAACGCGTTTTATAAAAGGGTAGAAAGCCTTTGAACGTGTTTTATAATAGGGTAAAGCCTTTTAACGCGTTTTATAAAAGGGTAGAAAGCCTTTTAGCGCGTGCCTCAGTCTTTACATGAAGGGATTGTGGATAAAATATATGAATGCAATCCCCGTCAAAATCGGCACCAAATGGAGAGAGCAGATTAACGGATTGATCTTCACAGTATAGTCGGATGAACTAATGAGTACAAGGCCTTTTAGCGCGTTTTATAAAAGGGTACAAAGCCTTTTAGCTCTACGAGTTAATTAACTGCTTCTCAACGCTAAACAGTTAATTGAATGCTGAGGGTCCCATTATACGAGTTAATTAACTGCTTCTCAACGCTAAACAGTTGAAGTGCCTCAGTCTTTGCATGAAGGTTGGTCGGATGAACATGATAAATGGTTTTCATACTTAGTATTTCAACCATTTATAGGTCTTAATTTCTTGATTTTATGTGCTTTTTCTAATGTTTAATGGTTAATTTAGGTTAGAAGCTAGGTACTGCCATGGTTGCTTCATTTTGTATAGGATCTACGCGATGTGGCTACTCGACTCGACATATGGAGCGATTTTCAGACTGGACCTGCGACCCACAGATCTCACCAGCGACCCACAGTAAGGCAGCGGGTAGCAGATGTTGACTGGCGATGTAGGAGACTTCAGCGGGTCGCTAGATGCAGCAGCGGGCCGCTGGAAGATGTTAACCGACAGACAAAAATAGCCAGCCAGATTTGCTATCTTCTCCATAACTGTCTGAGCCAAATTTAGAGTCTCTACTTGCACGACCTCCACCATTAGGGAACCGCCAATGCATGTTATATAAGGAGGAAGCGTTGAAGACAGAGGGGTCGGCAAAAATCAGAGGAAATATTTCTGGGTGAAGGGAGAACGATTCTGCACAGGTCTAGCGGGTCGCCAGAGACATCTGCGGGCCGCTGTCGAGTAGCAGAAGACAGAAAGGAAGGGATCAAGTTGCTCTTCTGTTGTAACTTTATTTCTTTCTTATGTTTTCTTTTCTCTTTGATACTTGGATGTTCTGTTTGATGTTTCATCGCGAGTAGATACCTTTTTAGGGGCCATGGCAGTGAACCTTTAGTTTATGAATTGATATTGTTATTTAGTTGATTTCTTAGTTGCATGTTGTGTTTTATTTCCTTTCTTTAATTGCTTATCTGATTGGAATTAATTGATTAGATTAGTTTGTTTGTATCCATCAAGTATAGGCCTTGCTTGATTAGATAGATAGTTAAGTCCAAACTTCTCTAAGAAATTAATATCAATTGTGTTAACTTGAAGGTTTATAATCGAAAGATTAAACCAAGGCTAATTAACGCGAGTTATAAGTCTCTTCTAACAGCGAAAGCGTAAGAATTCATAGGTTAGAAAGGTATAAACCCGTAGAAACTAGACCACGAAACGAAAGTTGAAGTTTAGTTCTACTTGATAGATTTGAAGTTAGTTGAATTGAATTCCAGAAACAAAAACGAGAGTTTGATCTGCAGCACTTCAACAAAAACCCAACTCTATACACAAAGCAGCATTTAAATCAACTAAGTAATAGTCTCAGCTTGACACCAGCGGGCCGCTGAGTGAACCAGCGAGGTGGTCTATGCCCGCCAAGTAGCCAGCGACCAGCTGATCTGTCAAGCGACCTGAGTTCACTTTAGCGGGCCGCTACGAAAGCCAGCGGGCCGCTAGGACTGGAATAAACTGAAAGAATTAGCATGCCTTAAGCCCCTAACTTCTAATTAGCCAATTAATCCATCTTTACTGTATTCTATTTTATTTAATATTTACTTAATTAAGTTGTTAATCTTGACACCAAACTCAACAATCTTGCAAATCTCTAGTTTAGTGAATTTAGTAAAATTGCAACTTAGTTATCTAATATCCGTCCTTGTGGTTCGACCCCTAAAATACTTAGACGATTATCGTACGCTTGCGATACAAATTTCAGTAGAATAGGGTATAATTCTAAAGCAAGAAATGACACATCAAGCTTTTTGGCGCCGTTGCCGGGGACGGTAGCGATAATTAGGTTTAAATTTTATCTTCAATTTACTAGATTTCTTTACCCATCTTCACTATCTCTGGTTTTCCTCAAATATAGGTGTGAACACTGGCAGGAGGACGAGGAAACAAGAAAACCAACAGTGGAAGCATCCCTAGAGTGAGGAAACCAAGGCTCTGTGAGGAAGGAGTCTCTCTGCCTGACCAACAAACAATTTCAGCGACCCGCAGGCAACCCCAGCGAGCCGCTAAAAAGGTGACAGAGGGCAGAGAGAAGTCTGTTGCAACCACATCGAATCAGCCACCTCTTCTCGTATACCAGAGACGAGGAGGAGGGTCGAAGAGTGATCCAGAACAGACATTCCAGCAACCAGCGGACCGCCAGATCATCCTGCGGCCCGCTGATTTTGGGTCTGATACGATTGAGGACCCGAAACCCGAAGAATCCGACTTTTCCGACGACAACAGCATGGGTGACAACGAGATTCCCTTGGCCGACCTGGAGCGTAGGGTTCGTGAAGAGCTCACAGCAAGGGAGACTGCTGCACGTAATCGGCCCTTGCGTGAGATTGGAGCACCCGCCGCGAACAATATCGGTCTAGGAGTTGACCCACCCAACCCCCAGCGAGCAAGAGACTTTGCATTCAACCCAGGGATAATAAACCTGGCCCAGCAAAACATGTTTGGGGGAGATACGCATGAGGACGCCACCTTGCACTTGGAGGATTTTTTACAATGTTGCATTCTCCTCAATTTCGATCAAGTGCGCGATGACACCATCCGCCTTACCCTCTTTCCATTCACTCTTCGAGGCCGAGCAAAGACTTGGCTAGCAGGTTTCAAGTTCCGACCCTTTGGGACTTGGGATGAGCTAGCTAAGGCCTTCTTGGACAAATTCTACCCTAGGGAGAAGACGGTCCAAATTGTTCGCAAGATCTATAACTTCCGACAAGAGAATGATGAGAGCCTAGGGGAAGCATGGGAGAGATTTAAGGAGTTGCAAAGGATTTGTCCACATCATGATTTATCGGAATCTAAACTGATTAGCTGTTTTTATGATGGCTTAACTCACCTAACCCGTCAAAATGTGGACAATACTGCAGGAGGATCGCTTTTAAACTTGGGAAGTGCAGCGGCAATTGACTTGGTTGAGATGATGGCTCTTGCACAAACAAACTACTCGACAAGGACTCAACACCAACCTCGTGGGATGCTCGAACTAGACAAGACAACTCATCTACAATCTCAAATCGATGCACTCACGACCTTGATGAAGAAAATGAATGACAAGAAGTCCACCCCCGTGGCTCAAGTCCATTCGTGTCAACTTTGCGATGAAGAGGGACATTTGGCTCCCCAATGCCCTCGTCTTCAACAAAATGAGCCCGTAGAAGAGGAAGTCAATGCCATTGGCAATGGGCCGTCTTACTTCCCTCCCGTTGGATACAAGGATAGGCGCAATCATCCGGGCTTCTCATACGCGAACCCAAATGGCGCGGCCAATCCGGGTGTTCATTTGAACAAAGGAGGAAATCAACCAAATCAACCATCTCCGCATCGAATTCAGGTTGACAACTTCATGCGTGATCAAGGGATATGGAACAACATGGTCCACACCGAGCTTACGAGGATAGGCGAACTCCTAGAACAAGTGGTGCACAAGCAAAACTCGGTGATTCATCAGCCAGGAAATGGAGTGATGACCAAAACTGGCATGTTTCCCAGTCAACCAGAGCCTAATCCAAAGGCTGACGTCAATGCCATCACACTCAGGAGCGGCACAAATTACGATGGACCCGAAATGCCTGAAGAGCCAGCTTCAGACCCAGCATCAGCGACCCGCAGGAATGACCAGCGGCCCGCTGAACCTGAGATGAAATTGGTTTCTGAAGAAGACAGTGGATTCGTGCTGGTTGACCCAGAACCAGCGGCCCACTCAACTGACCAGCGGCCCGCTGATCCTGAGCCAGCCAAGCACCCAGACAAGGATGAAGCTGTCCATCAATTAACGCCGCGCCCCAATGTGCCTTACCCACAGAGACTAGCCAAAACCAAGGAGAACAAGGAGTTCAGTAAGTTCTTGCAGGTCCTGAAACAACTGTCCATTACCATCCCATTCACGGACGCCTTGACCCGAATGCCAACTTATGCTAAGTTTTTGAAAGATATACTTAGCAATAAGAGGAAAATTGATGAATGCCAGACGGTGGCCTTGACTGAAGAATGCAGTGCCTTGATACTCAACAAGCTGCCACCAAAGATGCAAGATCCGGGAAAGTTTGCCATTCCATGCAAGATAGGAAGGGCAAGCATTAGAAGGGCATTGTGTGACTTGGGAGCAAGTGTGAGCTTAATGCCAAAGTCAATTTTCGATAAAATTGGAGTAGGGGAATTGCAAGACACTAGGATGTCTCTACAATTGGCTGATCGATCAGTGCGCTTACCGCTTGGGGTCGTTGAAGATGTACCGCTACAAGTAGGTAATCTTTATGTCCCTTGTGATTTTGTTGTTGTAGACATGGAAGAGGACTTGGAGGTGCCGATTATTCTTGGACGACCTTTCCTGGCCACTGCTGGAGCCATGATAGATGTGAAGAATGGCAGGATGTCCTTAGCGATCGGCGAAGAGAAAGTTGAGTTCCAAATTGACAAAGCGATGAAGATGCCCTCTCAACACGACTCTATCTTCATGGTAGAAGAACTCGACGAAATGGTGGAGGAGACAGTACTCGAGCAGTTTATGAGAGTGTTCAGCTTCATCTCCGACACCAGTGAAGAGATGGAAGAGGCAGACTGGATTTTCAATGAGATTCTGCAAGCAATAGAGCCTCAACCACCTCTCTGGCAGAATGCCAGCGGCCCGCAGGCCTCTGCGGCGGACCGCCAGGCCGTATCAGTTCAGCTTAGAACTTCAACAGGAACAGTGCTCAGCCTGGATGACACCTGCGACCCGCTGGGAACACCTGCGGCCCGCTCAGATCAGGAGCCAGAGCCACCAAAGCTGGAGCTGAAACAATTGCCCGACAGCCTAAGGTATGAATACCTGGGCCCAGGCCAGACCTATCCCGTGATAGTCAATGCAGAGCTTGATGAGGAACAGACGGAGAAGCTCTCGAAGGAATTAAGAGCACATAGGAGGGCAATTGGCTATTCCATCGATGATCTCAAAGGTCTCGACCCAAAGATTTGCACACATCGGATATTGCTTGAAGATGGACACAAACCCTCAGTTGAACACCAAAGAAGGCTAAATCCAAACCTGAGAGAAGTTGTCAAGAAAGAAGTGTTGAAGCTACTGGATGCGGGTATAATCTATCCGATTTCCGATAGTGAATGGGTAAGTCCGGTCCATGTTGTGCCCAAGAAAGGAGGAACCACGGTAATGAAGACCGAGAATGATGAGTTGATCCAAACACGGGTAGTGACGGGGTGGAGGATGTGCATAGACTACCGCAAGCTCAACACCGCCACGCGTAAAGATCATTTTCCTTTGCCTTTCGTGGACCAATTGTTGGAGCGTCTCGCCAATCACTCTTATTTTTGCTACTTGGATGGCTATTCCGGATTCTTTCAAATTCCAATCCACCCAAGTGACCAGGAGAAGACGACTTTCACATGCCCATACGGAACCTATGCTTATAGGAGGATGCCCTTTGGACTTTGCAATGCGCCCGCTACATTTCAAAGGGCTATGATGGCTATCTTCTCCGATTTCATTGAGAAGGACATGGAGGTTTTTATGGATGACTTCTCGGTCTATGGCACCTCATTTGACCATTGCTTAGCTAATTTATCGAAGATCTTGAAGCGATGCGAGGAGGTCAACTTGGTGCTCAATTGGGAGAAATGTCACTTCATGGTTCAAGATGGCGTGGTGCTTGGTCATAATGTCTCATCCAAAGGCATATCGGTGGACAAGGCCAAAGTGGAGGTCATAGAGAAGATGAAGAACCCAACTTGCGTGAAGGACGTGCGGAGCTTCCTTGGACATGCCGGGTTTTATCGGAGATTTATCAAAGACTTCTCTAAAATTGCAAAACCATTGACTAATTTGACAATGAAAGATGTTGATTTCGAATTTGACTCAAATTGCGTTGATGCCTTTTGTAGGTTGAAAGAAGCATTGGTCACCACACCCATATTACAACCACCGGATTGGAATCAGCCATTCGAGTTGATGTGTGATGCAAGCGACTATGCCGTAGGAGCGGTGCTTGGACAACGCAAGGACAAGAAACCATGTGTTATCTACTATGCGAGTAAGGTGCTAGATGAAGCTCAAATCAACTACACCACTACCGAGAAGGAGTTGCTAGCAGTGGTCTTTGCTCTGGACAAGTTTCGGCCCTACCTGGTCGGATCCAAAGTGATTGTGTATACGGATCACTCGGCTCTTAAATACCTCATGAGTAAGGACGCCAAACCACGCCTCATTCGTTGGGTCCTTCTCCTACAGGAATTCGATTTAGAGATTCGCGACAAGAAGGGAACAGAGAACTCAGTGGCAGACCACCTATCCAGACTCAGATGGGATGAACCCCAACCGAAACCGATCAATGAGAGCTTCCCAGATGAGCATTTGATGGCAGTCAGCCCAGTACCAGCCACCCGCAGCCTGGCCCTGCGAGTTGACCAGGTGGAAGCGACCCGCCAGTCTGACATGCGGATCACCCCAACACCTGCGACCCGCTGGGAAATCCTGCGACCCGCTAAAATTGAGCGACCCCCATGGTTTGCTGACTTTGCTAACTATTTGGCCACCGGTGTTCTACCCCCAGAGCAGATATATCAACAGAAGAAGAAGTTCCTTTCAGATGTCAAGTTCTACTTCTGGGAAGACCCAATTTTGTGGAGGCTTGGAGTAGATGGAATGTTTCGAAGATGTGTTCCCCATGAGGAGATAAGTGACATTCTTGCCCATTGTCACTCATCAAGTTATGGAGGTCATGCTTCTCACTCAAAGACAGCCACAAAGATACTTCAAGCAGGGTTCTACTGGCCCTCGATCTTCAAGGACGCCCGAGCTTTTGTGCTCACATGTGATCAATGCCAAAGGATGGGTAACATTTCAAGTAGACATGAGATGCCATTGAATCCAATTTTGGAAGTGGAGGTGTTTGATGTGTGGGGGATAGATTTTATGGGGCCATTCCCTTCCTCTTGTGGTTTTGAGTACATCCTTGTAGCAGTGGATTATGTCTCCAAGTGAGTTGAAGCCGTAGCATGCAAGAAGGCCGATTCGGAAGCGGTGAGAAAGTTGTTCTCCAAGGTCATCTTTCCAAGATTTGGAGTTCCTAAAGTTGTGATAAGCGACGGGGGAAAGCATTTCATCAACCGCCAGTTCGAGAACTTATTGAAGAAACACGGAGTCAACCATAGGGTGGCTACCCCATACCATCCTCAAACTAGTGGGCAAGTCGAGATATCTAACCGTGAAATCAAGAATATTTTGCAGAAAACGGTTGGAAGATCAAGGAAGGATTGGGTCCTCAAGTTAGATGATGCTTTATGGGCGTACCGAACCGCCTACAAGACCCCTATTGGCATGAGCCCTTTCAAGTTGATATATGGCAAGGCATGTCACTTACCCATTGAATTGGAGCACAAGGCATATTGGGCCACACGAGCAATCAACTTTGATTACAAGGAAGCGGGAGAGAAAAGGGTTTTGGAATTGCATGAGTTAGATGAGATCCGTTTGAATGCTTATGAGAATGCAAGAATGTACAAGGAACGAACCAAGCAATGGCATGACAAGCGCATTTTGAGGAGAGAATTCAAAGAGGGTGACTTGGGTTCTTCTGTTCAACTCAAGGTTGAGGCTATTCCCAGGCAAGTTAAGGTCACGATGGTCAGGTCCGTTCAAGGTTAAGAAGGTTTATCCATTTGGAGCGGTTGAAATTTGGAGCGAGACTCATGGAAGCTTCAAGGTGAATGGCCAACGTCTCAAGCTTTATATGGACGATGTGTCGAGGAAGGACGATGCGGGAGTCATACGCTTCGTTAACCCGACACCTAGCGAGACGTAGATATGAGGGGTCGAGCTCGAGACCTTAAACGGGCGCTTCTTGGGAGGCAACCCAAGGGTTTTTCTTTTTAAATTCATTTTATTTATTTTCAGTCAGTAAACCCAACAAAATTCAAAAAAAAATTAGAAAAATAAAAACAACAAAAAAAAATTAGAAAAAAAAAAGAGAGACGGGGGTGAAAGTTTTCAAAGTAACTTGGCTTAATTCTCAGGTTTTCTGCTCTTCTGCGACACAACCAGCGACCCGCAGGACATTGAAGTGATCCGCCAGGCGTCATGCGACCCGCTGCTCCAAGCAAGCTTGGGGGAAGGAGGAGCGACCCGCTGACACCACCTGCGGTCCGCTGAAAAGATCTTAAATTTAAAATCTGACGGTTATCAAGGGTGTTTCTAACTTTTCACCACTCCATCTCTTCCAACAGAGCAGTTTCGACCCTTACCCCTCCTCTCTTGCGACCCAAGCCCTGCACCTGCGAACTCCACCGTTATGCGCCTCACGAGCACCACCATTTCACCGGAGCCGTCGGTGACGTACCTCTCCGCCGCCTCATCGCATCCACGCATCGATTCATCGTCACAATCCCACAATTCGACGTAGTAGGGTTCATTCTCCACTAGGCTAAGGTAACAACTCATTCCAAACCCTCCAACTCAATTCAAACTGGTACAAGGACCCAAAACCCAAACCAAACGGTACCACACTGGTCCCCATCGGAAAACCCCAATTCTGGTCATCCTCAACCACCTCTCAGCCAGTACCAGCGACCCGCTAGACACAACCAGCGGCCCGCTGAAAATATTCTGCCAAGCTAAAACCTCAGCTAAACCCAATACCAGCGACCCGCCAAAACCTCCTGCGACCCGCTGATACTGGGCAAAATTGAGACAGAACCCAACCAATTCAATCGAAAACAAGCCGAAACCTCTACAGATGGCTCCTAAAGTTTTCAAGAGAGGAGCTAGAGCAGTGAGATTGTTGTTGGGAGGGTCAGGGAGTGGCTCCTCTCAACCTCCAAGGAGAGAGTCACCTCCTCCAAGAAGGGAGGAGTCACCCCCGAATTTTGAAGAAGCGGAAAGAGAAATATTTGGGAATGAGGGGACAGAGACCGAGGAAGAGCCCGTTCAAGAAACTGTTGACAGGGGTAAAGCTCCGATGGAGGAAGAACTTGAGAGTGAGGAGAGTGAGGAAGAAGAGGATGCGGATGGAGATGAAGAGAGCAAGCGTGAAGAGGAAGGAGAAGAGGAGAGTGCTTCGGGGAGTGATTTTGAAGTTGAATATAGATAAGAGAAGAGGAGGAGGAGAGAAGAAGAGGAGGATAGAATGGAAGTGGACCCGGACGTGGTTGAAACCACTACTCGGGCAGCAAGGAAATCGCGGACAGCGGAGGAGGAGCTCGGGGATAACCCACCCCGTTTCCTTGAGGCTGAGTGCAAAGCCCGTTATGAGCGCCTCAAGATTAAGAAAATGGAAAATACTCGGTTCTTAGACCCTCGAGTGCTCAAGGATCTCGGCATAGAGGAGGACTTCTATGCTTTGACTGAAAATGCCGGGATCACGAGGGCATTTTGGGAGATAGTGGAGCCCGCTTATACTCACCTCACTATGGAGTTCCTTTGCACACTCCGCCTCGAGTGGAATAGGGAGAAAGGGGAGTTCTTGGCCTCGTGGCAATTTCATGGGGTCCGATACGCCCGTTATGAGAGCGAGATCGCCGATATCTTTGGCTTGAGGCGAGGCGGGTTGGATGTCAAGGACATTGATGAAGGATTTTGGGAGAGAATCACGGGATTGAAGGCTCCAAAAGAGAGGAAGAGTGTGGACATTCAAATGCCCGTGATCCGATTCATCCAACGGGCTCTATCTCTCACCATCTTTGCGAGAGGAGAATCGGGGGCTAAGGCTAATGTGGGTGAGACATCGGTGCTGTGCCAAATGCTCCGCCGCGGCAACTCTCAACATCAAAACTTGGCACGGAGCATGCTCAAGCATTGGCACGATACAATTGCCCGCAACAAACTGACGGGGCAGGGGCAGATCACTATTGGGGGCCTTGTCACGCATCTGGCCAAGAACGTAGGCGTGGCAAGCTTCCGCATGAAGCAAAGTGCCGGGCCCGAACGCCTCAACATGGAGCTCCTTGCATCCATGGGTCATGTAAAGAAAACGCCGCGGGAGACACGCTATGTGGTGGGGGATTATCGCCTGGATATCCCCATTACATTCAGAATAGGTCAGATGCGCTCCGGGGACTATCTTCTAGTCCGGAGCGGAGTTTTGGCTCTGCCGGTGCCAACTCCAGAGCCTCAGCCCAGGACCAGCGGCCCACAGGAAGAACCTGCGACCCAGCATGAAGAAGCCCATTTTCACGCCAGCGGGTCGCAGCCAGAACCAGCGGCCCGCACATTTGGGCTAGCAAGCCAAGCAGAGTGGAGAAGGGAGGACTTCTACCAGGGGACGGTCACACCTGATGTCCCAGGCATCGCGGATATGCTTCACGACATCCACATTGCACAGTGGAATCTCTCCGCGGACTATGAGCGCCTTGAGGCGAAGCTAGATGCCGAAATTGAAGAGGCTAGGAGTTGGAGGTATGAACAAAGGGCAATAATGCAGCGCTTCGCGGATCATATCTTCAGAGTGCCAGAACCACCTCCACCCCCACCTCCCGAGGATTGAGCTAAGTTCGTAAGTTTTCTAATTTCCCTCTATTTCCTTTCTTTAGGTAATTAATGGCCCTAGGGACAGAGCCATGAATTAAGCTTGGGGGGGGTATAGAGAAATTGAAAAATTTATGGAAAGAACTGCTAATTAGTTAGGTTATTTGCATTCATGCATTTTAGTCTCTGTCTGCAAGGCAATCAGCGGACCGCAGTCCCTACCAGCGGGTCGCTGATGGCAGGTGGGCAGGACTTAAAGAAATTCTAAGTATAGGAATTTCAGTGGGTCGCAGGTCAGACCTTTGAGCTCGCTGCTAGGCAGCGGGTAGCAGACATCACCTGCGGACCGCTAATTTATCCAGAACTTAAGAATTCCATTGCATTTTCATCTAGTTTTGTAAATAATTGCATAATTAATGTCATTTTGCATATTTAGGGAAAGTTAAGAAGTTATTATGAGTTAACTGAACAGAGAATTGAGCAAAAGATATGAGTTTTAACTGAAGGAAACAAATTGATAAAATCTTGAGGAAATATTAAAGAGTTTGCACATTTATCGATCTAACTAACTCAAATATGACTAAGATAGGAGCAATAGCTTTTCATGAAGTATCTCAACGGAACCTAAGTTTGTTGAATTAGATAGGTTAATTGGTTAATCAAAGCATTTGAGGCGGTAGCCACCTCAAATTGATAAATTCATTTAGATCAACTTTAGCAACATAAAGGCATGACAACCAAGGAATAATCATTAGGTCTAGAGCGTTTAAACCATTGTTTTCAGAATAATTAAAAGTCGAAGATGTATAAAAACACGTGGTTCATTTTGAGCCAAAAGGAATAAATTCACAAAGAAAATGATAAACCAAAAAGAATAATAAAAAGGGGAACTAAAAAGCGTGCAATGCCGTGGACATTGCGGGAAGCTATAGGTTATGGTGGATAGAAGAACTTCCATAAATCATGAGTAAAAACAGAAAGGCTCATGATGTAAAAAAAAAATAATAATAAATCCACCATAATTTGGCTAACCTCTCCACCGCGAGAAAACCTCTTAAGCCCCGAGAGAAATTTGAAAGTCTAACCCAAAAACTTTGAAATAGGTTGGGTGGGGAGTTGTACCCTTATTTCCGCCTCACTTTAGACTTATTTCAATGCGTTTTCAGAAAATTGAATGGTTAAAAAGCTCGAAGACCTGGTTGTGAAATGAATTGGTTGAATTGGATGTTTATGTTGGTAGGGTTAGATCCCGTTCCAATTGTTAGATTAATCAATTTTAACCTTGATAAAATGATGAACTTAGGAATTGATGAGATAAGTCATGGAAGACAAATGCAAATATCTTAGTTAGTTGGTTAGTTTAGATTGAATTCTTGAAATTGCTCAAATTTAGTTTAGTTAGTTTAAGAATTGACATTTTGACTTGTTAGGAAACATATAGTTGATTGAAATTAAGCCCTGAAAACCAGAACTTGAACGTAGGACTTTGCTTGAGGACAAGCAAATGCTAAGCTTGGGGGGTTTGATAAATGGTTTTCATACTTAGTATTTCAACCATTTATAGGTCTTAATTTCTTGATTTTATGTGCTTTTTCTAATGTTTAATGGTTAATTTAGGATAGAAGCTAGGTACTGCCATGGTTGCTTCATTTTGTATAGGATCTACGCGATGTGGCTACTCGACTCGACATATGGAGCGATTTTCAGACTGGACCTGCGACCCACAGATCTCACCAGCGACCCACAGTAAGGCAGCGGGTAGCAGATGTTGACTGGCGATTTAGGAGACTTCAGCGGGTCGCTAGATGCAGCAGCGGGCCGCTGGAAGATGTTAACCGACAGACAAAAATAGCCAGCCAGATTTGCTATCTTCTCCATAACTGTCTGAGCCAAATTTAGAGTCTCTACTTGCACGACCTCCACCATTAGGGAACCGCCAATGCATGTTATATAAGGAGGAAGCGTTGAAGACAGAGGGGTCGGCAAAAATCAGAGGAAATATTTCTGGGTGAAGGGAGAACGATTCTGCACAGGTCTAGCGGGTCGCCAGAGACATCTGCGGGCCGCTGTCGAGTAGCAGAAGACAGAAAGGAAGGGATCAAGTTGCTCTTCTGTTGTAACTTTATTTCTTTCTTATGTTTTCTTTTCTCTTTGATACTTGGATGTTCTGTTTGATGTTTCATCGCGAGTAGATACCTTTTTAGGGGCCATGGCAGTGAACCTTTAGTTTATGAATTGATATTGTTATTTAGTTGATTTCTTAGTTGCATGTTGTGTTTTATTTCCTTTCTTTAATTGCTTATCTGATTGGAATTAATTGATTAGATTAGTTTGTTTGTATCCATCAAGTATAGGCCTTGCTTGATTAGATAGATAGTTAAGTCCAAACTTCTCTAAGAAATTAATATCAATTGTGTTAACTTGAAGGTTTATAATCGAAAGATTAAACCAAGGCTAATTAACGCGAGTTATAAGTCTCTTCTAACAGCGAAAGCGTAAGAATTCATAGGTTAGAAAGGTATAAACCCGTAGAAACTAGACCACGAAACGAAAGTTGAAGTTTAGTTCTACTTGATAGATTTGAAGTTAGTTGAATTGAATTCCAGAAACAAAAACGAGAGTTTGATCTGCAGCACTTCAACAAAAACCCAACTCTATACACAAAGCAGCATTTAAATCAACTAAGTAATAGTCTCAGCTTGACACCAGCGGGCCGCTGAGTGAACCAGCGAGGTGGTCTATGCCCGCCAAGTAGCCAGCGACCAGCTGATCTGTCAAGCGACCTGAGTCCACTTTAGCGGGCCGCTACGAAAGCCAGCGGGCCGCTAGGACTGGAATAAACTGAAAGAATTAGCATGCCTTAAGCCCCTAACTTCTAATTAGCCAATTAATCCATCTTTACTGTATTCTATTTTATTTAATATTTACTTAATTAAGTTGTTAATCTTGACACCAAACTCAACAATCTTGCAAATCTCTAGTTTAGTGAATTTAGTAAAATTGCAACTTAGTTATCTAATATCCGTCCTTGTGGTTCGACCCCTAAAATACTTAGACGATTATCGTACGCTTGCGATACAAATTTGAGTAGAATAGGGTATAATTCTAAAGCAAGAAAAGACACATCAGAACAAATGAGTACAAAGCCTTTTAGGATTAGGGCTTTTTGTAGATAACAAGAATGCATGTCTGTCAATGCTCTTCTTGACGGATCGAAGGGTTTCCTTCGGCACAATAAAATCCCTCAAGCTAACACTAAACCTTTCAACATTATACTATACGAGTTAATTATAATACATAAAATAATAATACTAAATTAAAACTAAAATTAGAATGCATAAAAATTATAATACATAATTTGGAAATTCAAACTAAAAATGCCAATACATAAAATAATAGTATATTCTCTTACAATACATTCCATTACAATATATAAAATTACGACAACACTTAATCTTCAATTATTTCATTTTTTCTTCCTACCGAAAGACAGTACATTGCCAAATTTCCCCCCAAACAATCCTTTTCGTCCTCTCTCCCCTGATGTATTGCCTTGATCTGTTGGAAATCTAGCCGACTCACTTCTCATATTTCCAGATGCGACATCTCTTACCCGTGGATCAATGCTTATAGAATTTCTCTGTGGTTGTACAGATCCTTGGTCCTCCCTATTATTGTTGCTTCGTGGATCAACATGCAATGACATTCGTCCTGGTTGAATGGGTGTTTGACGAGTCCGAACCGTACGTTTAGTACTCGCTGCCCTTTTTGGACTGTTGGCCCTTGTTGGTGGTCTACTGGTGTATCGACCGGATTGCAATGCGTCATCGGATATGGCGGTTGAGGTGCTGGTTGTCGCGGTTGACTGGTTGAAGCTTCACCTTGATTTTTCTTTTTTGTTTTTCTTGTGGAACCTCCACCTTTCCTTCCTTCCATCCTATCCATCCACATCTCTGCACGAATGATTTTGCGCCTTCCTCGATTGACCAAACTCTTGTCGGGGACAATTATCGGACCAGTATAAACTGACCACTCTTCCTCATCTTTGTAACAATGAAACCGACCTGCTGACCAAATCATGTGCTGGTTTTGCATGCTATAGTGACCATCCACAAATTGATCTACATTGTAATTTGTCTCCCTGCAAACAGCAATGACATGTGCGCAAGGGATACCTGTCAATTGTGGTTTTTGGCACTCACATGTGGTTCGAGTGAAGGGCAATTGCACATCGGTTTGCTCCATGTCGGGTGGAATTTGAACTGTGTAATGGGAATAATCGTAGCCTACACCATCACGGTACTCCTCGCGAACTTTCACGCAAAATTCTCCAAGGTCCAATCTTAACACGAATGTGCTCATAAACTCCTCTGAGATTGTAACAAAAAGATGAAGTTAGTTCAAAATGGATTAAAATGAATGAATGAATTGAATTCTTTTTCTTTAAGTACTTACGTGATTTTTCATCATGCTTGATCAATTTATTCTTTACTCCTTCCGGCCATCTTTCTCCTAAACTCAACCTTTGAAGTGCTTCTTGTGTTCGCTTGTTCATCCAGTTGGCACATTTATACCACGTGCCTTCTATAAGTGCTGTCACTAGTAATCTTCTCTCTATTCTAAACACATTATTCAGACTCTCCGATCCATTACTCGTCATTATACCCCACCGATGCCCCTTGTCAAAACTCTGAGCCCATTTATATAGTTTTGGCCGCTCGTTGTTGTCATTCTCATTAATTTTACCACAATTTCTTAGGTACCGATAAGCCCTCAGGTTGTTTTCCTTCAGTACTCCCCAATTCTCTCTAAAACGTCTAGAGTTTTTCTTGTTAGCAAGTCTACATTTGAAAAAGTTTTTCAAATCAGCATCTTGTGACCCGCCAGCCTCCTTCCATAAGTTTTCCGCAATATGCTGCATGCAGAACCGATGAATCGCTACTGCATGCGCACCTTGTGCCTTCCAACCGTACTTTACGGATGCAAATACCGCTTTTATTGCCTTATGACGGTCAGATATGACACAGTATCTAGTGTTCCGCCCTAAAACTTCCCATCTAACCCAAGACATATACCATCCCCAAGTATCCTTATCTTCTTTCTCGCCCAATCCGAATGCAACCGGAATTAATCGATTTTCTGGATCATAACCATACACTGAGAACAATCTACCTTTGTATCGGCCCGATAAAAAACTAGCATCAATTGAGATAACAGGTCTGGCATATTTCATCGCTTCTATGCACGGACCAAATGCCCAGGCTGCCATCTTGAAGACGCCAACGTTAGGATCGTCTGTAGGCCAAGAAACTATTGTGTATTTCGTTCCTGGGGTCGTCGCCTTCATTGCCTCCAGAAGGTGTGGAAGTTTATTGTAGGCCCTTCCCAAGACCCAAACAATTGCTCCAACGCTCGCTCCCTCCCACGCCATAGTTTATTATAAGTCGGTTCAATACGTGGATATCTAGCCCTTATGAGGCTTCCTATGTCCTGGACACTTTTTCCCAAATTTTTTTTCAATTCATCCCTAACGTGTTCGGCAATGAGACTAGCTGTAAGGTTTGCGTGACCTTTTTGGCCCGGGGGTCTCGAACAAATATGATCATTTGGATTGGTAGAGATCTTCCGATTTGTATTATAACTCTCACGTCTACCATACAATCGCCACTTACAATTCGGTTTTTGCATGCAAACTATTACAATTTTTTGTTTATTGCTAGTTTCCGTTCGAACTTCTCGATTTGTTTTGCATGAAACATCACAGACATCTAGAATTAGTTATTTTTTGGAATCGAATCTTTTATCAGGAGCAAGTTCGCTTTGTGGCCCTAAACTACGCTCCGGCATACCAGCATACTCAAACATGGAAATATCACACAATTCACTTACAGGATGGTGCAAGTCCATCCTTCCTGAAACGTATGGCTGGTCGCAGTTTGCATAAAAAGGCACTTCTCTCTCGGAGAAGTCCTCCACATCGGTATATTCTTCTCTGGTAGGAAGGTCGGAGTAAGTCGCCGGACCCTCATCTTCATCACCATCGGCAACCTCGACTTCATCTCCTGATGTGTTATTGTCTTGCGTAGGAACGAACTGTTCGCCAGTGTATTGGTAAGGGGTGGATTGCTGGCCACACATAAGGTTTAAGGAAGTGTTTGGCTCACTGCTACCGGGCTCGTCAAGGGGTGTTAGGTTCAGATCTGGTCCCGTGCCATATACGGGGATGAAATCAACATGCAACTCAATAATCGGTAACCCTCTCGTCTCGAATGTCTCGTGGTAAAAAGGCGCCATTGATCTTCAGAATTTACAGGAAGAAATAGCGATTCATATCTCCCATTTACAATATCGTTGTAACGACCATGGATATTCAAAGTGTACTGGGTTTTTAAAATCTGTAGCCTGCTGTATAATTCATTTCGAATATCAGCAAATGTGGTATGCATACTACAACCGATGTGGAAGTAAGAAGCACCAAAAGTTGGACATTGGTTGACATATATTGTAATCGTAGACATTTTTGGATTTGATTGATAGGTTTTTAAATTGTAAGAGATAATCTGTTGTGGACGATTTCAATTATGCGAGAATGTATAGTCTTATATAACTTCAAATAACGCGGTTATAAATTCACAAACTTATAGACAGAAATGACTAAAGTTCGATCGAAGTGACAGAAGTTGGAATATTGCCCTCCCAGCGCGTTTTATAAACGGGTAAGAAGCCTTCTTACCCGTTTTATAAACGCGTTAATTGCGTTTTAACTATTCCGAAAGTTCAGCCTTCTAGCGCGTTTTATAAACGTGTTTTAAGGCTTGTAACGCGTTTATAAAACGCATTCGAGAGGAGAGAGAGATGCGCGGTTTATAAACGCGTTGGAACTTTCTTCTTATTAAAAAAAATAAATAATTCTTTCTATTAAATTTTTTGGTGACTGAATTTTTATATTAAATAATTTCGGTTCACAATGCTCATTGCAATTATTTAAATGTATATCTAATTCTTAATTCAAGGTAAATTTTTAAAACAAAACATTCTCACTTCCTTTCGTTGCATAAAATAAAAAATATTGATTTATTTATAGATTTTTTTAAAAAAAAATAAAGAGTGAAAATGTATAAACAGAATTAGTAATTTTTTGGATGTTGGAAAAAAAATGTAAACCTTTTAAATTGAACAGATGAATTTAAGGTGGTTGACTGGTTGTGTGTGTAAAATTATTTTAAATGTTTTTGTTTTTTGCATTTAGTCTATGTGCTTTATTGTCTTGTTTGAATGTATTTGTACAACTTTTGTTTCATTTTAAATGCTGTAACAGCCAATATGTGTGTGCTTTAATTTTTTAAGTTTAAGAGCTTCGATATTTCTGTGTGTTTTTTTAATTCGTTAATTGCTTTAGTCTATGTGCTTTATTATTCAGGTTAAATAATTAGTATTAATTAAGGTGTGCTTCTATTATTAGATAAAATTTTTAGCGTTGAGTAGATCCTCTTATAATTCGATTTAAATTATCAGCATTAAAATTTGATTTTTTTTATTTAGTTAATTATTGCTGTTATTATTATTTTAAAATTCAACGATACAGCAACACTGTGTTATTTCAACTAATTAAGTACCCTTTAATCTGACCATGTATGCGGCAACTTGCGTCACAACCTAACACGATAACAACATATCAACATCTTGTTGTGTAATCAAAATCCCGATTCAAGCCGTAACTTTTAGAATTTCCGTCCCAAAACGTCACCTATTTGTCGTGCCTGCTGTTTTAAAGCACAAAAGATACACAGCTTATCTAGCACTTTGAAATCATAAGTGTTTATATTAGACTTCAAAATCTACACACCATATATCATGCATGTCTGCGTGTGTGTATATGTAGCTTTGCACAAAATTGTTATACTTTTATTAAAAATATTTTACCTACAAATTTGTCCAAAAAATAAGTGGTATTCCATAAAAGGTAGTGCGCAAACTATATATCAAAGTGTTTATGGGGCCGTTTGGATCGCTTAGGAATAGGAAGAATTTTCAATTCCTAGACATAAAGTAGGAAAGTGTATAATTTTATGAAGAGTTTAGATTGTTTATAATAAATTTATGTCTAAAAAAAATATTTCTATATAATCCAAACAGCCCCATATGAAATAATGAGAATGTTTTAGTAGGAAAATATCAACTAGTAATACAATGGCTACCCGATTTATTTCCACCAAAGTTGCAAACTTCATTGAGAAATATCAAATTGGTGGTTTATTTGTTACTGATTGGAATGCTTTTCATCATTATTGGTCGATGATAGACAGTATGATTCGATACCAGAGGCTGCAGAATATTTAGAGCACTTCTATCACTACAGAGAGAGGGAATTTTATTTGAAGTCTCTGCACCAGGATGACACCGTATTTAATAATTAATAAATAAACTAAGAGTAAGGTTTTATTATCATCACTTTTTATTGCCACGACTTCATATTTAATTAATATTTAAAAATTTTAAAATTAAAATGTTGAAGCTAAACTGTTGATCTTGTTAAATTTTATGAGCGATGTATTTTTATATAAATTTTATAAAATATGAAATTGATTTGATACTCGATCAAATGGTCTACAAATGAACGAAATTTGATTAACTATGACTGATTAGTTCTAATATGTTCATCGTTTAATCACTTAATCGAGTATCAAATCAACTCCAAATTTTATAAAATTTATATGAAAATGCATCACCCGTTAAATTGAATAAGATCAACGCAACATTTGAATTTTAATATTTTTAAATATCGATAAAATATGAAGTTATGGTTACTTATGGCACCTAAAACTGATGGCACTAGAATCTTACTCATATATTAAATTCTCTTTTATTTGCTCGAAGAAAAAACACATCTGCTAGACTGCTACGAAACTTTACAAAAAATAGTAGTTTCATTTCGGGGATGATAAGTCAAATTCTCCAATTTCTCATCCGTACCTACCCGTCCAAAAACGAAAAGGAAAAGGGCGTTCGGAGTGCTTCTCCTTGTTTTGGCTCCAGCGCCTCAACCCTCTCTTTCTCATGTCCTCTGTCTCACTTCCTTCCATCTCCTTCGTATCCTCTGTTCCTGACATCTGACGTGTTACCCCTCTTCTATCTTTTGTTCCTTGACTCTCGTCTTTCTCTCATCTACACTCATATGTTATATTAAAATGATCTCTTCTTATAACTAAGTGAGCATTTATTCTTGCAAGTTGGTCCCTTATTACATCTAATAAATACACTGATAAAGTAATCAATTGTTACACCTAACTAAATATTATAATTTATAAGTTGATTTTATTATATGTAATAGGCTTTACAAGATGATCTCTTGTTATAACAACCAAAACATTTATATTTATAAAATGATCCCTTATTGTATGCAATAAATACACTTATAAAATGATCTTTTGTTACAACAAACTAAACATTTGCACTTGTTAGTAACTCCTTTAATATAACAATTTTAGGAATAAAAATAGAGGATTTAGAGCGAAAAATGAGAAAAATATTAGAGTCGTGAGAATGAGAGCACAGAAAAAGAGAAAAAAGAGAGAGAAATGAGAAGGGGGAAGAGAAAGGCTTGGACGAGAAGAAGGGAGACGAAAGGATTTGAGAGAGATCGGAGAGAAATAGAGAAACGCACGGAGAAGGAGAACGGAGGAGGGAAGGAGTGAGGAGATTATGAGTCGGAGAGAGACGATCAGACGAAAGAGAGGACGGAAGGAGGAAAAAAGAGAAAGACACTGTATCTGAATCTGATGCGCGAAGAGAAATGGAAGATACCGCTGGAATGGTACAGACGACATTTTAGAGAATGACCAAGTAATTCCCGTTTCAATTTTATATCCGATCATGATCATTAGGCGAGTACGTAGATGACAATCCAAAATGAGCACACTAGCATTTCATCCAATAGTGAGATTCCAAAATCAGCTCAGTAACTTGTTAACTTTTACAAATTTATTTTTGGTAGCAAATTTCAGAGGCAATTTTGGAAGATTAATTTGGAAGTTTAGAACAATTAGCTTTACAAAAAGCGTGGGTACAGAGGGTGCAAATTGAGATGCGTAATTAGTAATTTCTGACAAAGTGCATCTTGTTAAATTTTATTTTCGTGGACTGGTGCTGGAACAGCTGAACCTGAGAAAGAAAGCTTTTCTCACAAAAGGACCCAAACTAGCTTTTGCTTTCGTTGGGTGCGGTGTAAATAGAAAAGAAAACACAAAATAATTAATCTAAATATAATGACATCAGAAATTTATCGAATCTATGCAACATCCAACAAAATGTAGACAATTTTATATGGTTGCACGTACTCGACTTAATAGGTGTCCTGGCTAGTAATTAAATCGGGCAGTACCAGTATGGATCTAAAGAGTAAAGACTAGTAATAATTTTGTTGCTTAACTTTTTAATAAAAATTCAACAGGAAATTCAGTTTCATTTCAATTTTAGATTTTTTATATATATTGTGTTGCTTTTTTTTTTATTAGTATATATACTGTATTGTCATCTACCAACGTTTGTTTTTGTCAGTTCTTCAATAATGTACATTAATTTCAAGAACCTAATTATATGACGGAAATGTTCATCACATTTTGCAACAACATTCACATAATGGCGCTTGTTTTTTATCAACCTAGGAACCTAGTCTTTGACTCTTTTTACTAGGTCTGCTAAAAGGTACAATGAAAGTATGAAACGGACCGGTTTGACGTTCAATTCTAAAGTAGACTAACAAGCTAACAGCAGAATCCTTGGTAATCTTTCCATATCAAATCAGAAAGAGAGAGACAGCGAGAGAGGCGTGAATAAGTTCCACAACAAATAAATTAAGATGTAAATCTAAACCCTTTAACTCGTGTTGATCAGATAATTAATCTGAATTAAGTTCCATACCATTTTATTGCCGAAATTTTTTAATGTAGGAATGAAATTGATTAAAGTTACACAGTTGGGAAGATCCCCCTGGAAGTTACGAAAATAGGAATGGAGTTTCTGATTTTCGTGCGGACATTAATTGCATTTCTCTGGAATTTGTACCAAACAAATGCACGTGAGAAGATCGTTCAAAAAAAATTTTAAATATAGATATGGAGAAACACATTGCATTCAGTTGCGGATCCAAATACAAATGACCCCAAGCACTTGCCTTGGGCCGTTTTTAAAAAATTAAGGATTCGGATAGTATAATTGCTCGGGCTTGAAAAATCACAGTGCCTAGACTAAAATTCAGAAAATATTGAACATGCCTAAAAATAATGTGTTGTTTTAACTTTTTTTTTTGTATTTTTTGGTGATTGATAGAGAAGATCATGAAAAATTGATTAGATTTATTAAAAAGATAATGTATTTTGTAATATTTCTATTATATACGTTTAGAATGACTTTAATTATTAAATTTATTATTTATTTTATTTTTAAATTTTATTATATTATAATTGTGCCTAGATTAAAAAATTTTCTAGATCCAAAAGAAAAAAAGACATTCATAACATTCGAAAAGAAAAAAAAAAGACAGTGGCATTCATAAACATCAATATACAACTCATGTTTTATAATACATGAAGAGTTCAAAGTCAGTTAATTAGTGACCTATATATGCTCGCTAAAAAGTTTGGATATATGATTTATATATATATATATATTTTTGTTACAAGTTCTTAGGTAAATTAGTAACTACAAAGTTCCAATTAGCAATTGCAAATCACTAGCATAAATAACAAATAATCATAATTAAACTTGAAAGTAGAGAAAGTGTATCATGTATATCTAACATGATACACTTAAGGAGGGAGAACTTATCCTCCGTTTAGTTAAGCATAATGAGGAATAAGAAGACATAAAAATACTTAAAATAAGAAGTCAAAAGTCCAAAACACCCTTCGCATGTTAATCAAAATTTTACTTAATTAAGCTGAAATATAGAGAATAAGAATTAGTGAATTTTTATGCATAACAAAATTGATCAGCCAATCAGCCATAACATGTACAAAACATAATAGGTAAATAGTGCTTCCAATATATTTGTATTAACAAATTAGTACAATGAAAATATAAGAATACAAATAATTACGTGCGCCTTTCTATAGTTGTGAAACAAGCAAGAGCCAAGCTGTACCACAAGTGATACCAACATCATCGCCAGTAAGCTAACAACATAAAAGGGATCTTTTGTGTTGATTTTAACATACCTAGAGTATTATTTTAGAAAATGTTAGTAGTAGTAGTACATAATATGTTACAAATAAGGATAGAATATGTTAATATTTTAATATTTGTTTCTCATCATTTATAAATGAACGTGAACATTGGATTCCTTGAGACTAATTTTTACCATATGTGATTAACAAAAATGCTGCAAATTTTATTACTTAATACTATTATATGCTTATTTTCCATACTAGTTATTAGCTCTTCATATTTGAATATGACACACAAAGAGCATGCTATTAAATGAACAATAAGATCAAATTCAAAATATCATCTGATAGTTAGAGAATTGAAAATTAAATTCAACCATGCATTCCACATAAAAAAAAAAAACTTTTTTTATATAATAAATCATAAGTACAAAGGAGAATGCATTGGAAAATGTGCACGGAAATCAAATTCGTGCATTCAGAGGTTGTCAACCGAGAAGCATGATCGGCACGGAAATAAAAAACTCTATCCCTATTTTCGTAATTTCAAAGGTCATCTTCCTAAAGTCGTCACTTTATTTAATGTAATTCCTATATTAAAAAATTTCGGTTTTATTGCATTCAAGTCAATTTTAGTACAAATCTCAAGAAAAGAAGAAACAAAAAAAAGTAAAACTTAGTACAATAATATTCTTTTTTAGTGACTGATAAATAATGCGTTTATTGCGTGGTGTGTTAATTAGAAGGGCTGAAATGGTTTTTCCATGCGGTTATATAGCCCCATTCAAACTATTAATGTGGCCGAGATTCCGATTATAGAATGTGGGGCACATTGCACAAAAAATTCATGACTGTGTTGGAACGATGATATGCATGTAATTTAGTATACACTTTTATTAAAGGCAAGTATTAAAAATTCTATATTGTTTTTAATTTTAATTTTAATTTTAATTTTTGGCGAGTTAAGAATCATCACCGGCAGAAGTAAGAGCTCACAGCCTCACACAAGTTCCTAGCACCTTTGCCTCCTAAAGAGACTACATTGCGTGCTAAATTGGGTAATTGAGATTTGAGAATTGAGCACCATTCAAAGACTTTGAACCTCGTACCTTTTAAAGGGATGCATGTATGTAGCTAGGTTGTTAATACTATGCCGTTTCGTACAAATAGAACAGAAATGGTTTTATTTTCAGAAACGAAACAGCATTTCAAAGGACGAAACACCCAAAAGAAGAAATTTACGAAGGAAAATGAACGCAGAACTGAAATGAACGTTATTTCCGTTATGGAAATGAAGCACAATTTATCTTTCGTTACTTGGAACGGAACAAAAACGAAACTTACCAGTTTCGCTTAAGTTTCATACATTTGACACCCCTGTATGTATGTCTTTGTTGCTTATTCTCTAGGGTTGAATTTGAGGTGCAGTCAGGTTCAAACGAGACGGTTTCTTTTCTTCCCAACCGAATTTTTTGTAATAGCCCCAAATATTCAAAATTTAGACGCCTGAACTGATCTAAATTAGACCTTGAAATTTAACCTACACGTCATGTCATTTAGAAACAAACAGGACACCATTTCTTGGCGACCGACGCGAAGTCAAGAAGGAGACAAGGAGAATGTAGGACCCGAATCCCGTGTAGCGCGGGACACCGTGTAGCGCGCGTACGGGCCGTCTGATCTTGATCGGACGGTTCATTTTTTACGGGCCTATCAATCTAGGTTACATGCACGGGGCTCCCTTGTCCATTGGATCTTGATCAAACGGCTACGATGCCGCGCTACACGGTGTGCCGCGCGGCACCAGATCTGAACTCGGAGAATGTAAAGCAACGAGAACATGTCATGATTGAATTTAATTGGGGTACTAAGTTGAAGTTATTACAGAAATTTATGGCACTTTTTGTGACATTTAAAAAAAAATAAATTAATTGTCTACATATATATATATATTAAAAAAAAGATAAATTGATAACAGAAGTTATGTTAAATCTCGCATGTTGAATAAATGAATACAATATCAAAGATAATCTTGGACGCAAAATAGAATTATAATACTATAGAATTTTCTAGAACAAGAAAACTTTTTATTATTTTGGCAACAATATTATGCTGAACTCATTCTTACCTTGTTCTGTCTCTGATAACAAGACATCATTAATTGAGAACATCCTTACAAATTTGGATAACGTTTCAGTTGAATCCATATTTCTTAGCAATATCTTATAATTTATTGCGTTCTTTTTTTTTCATATAGATGTCTTGATCAGATTCTTTTTAAGGGATTAAATAAAAATTGGTTCTTCATAAAAATCATACTTTAGAAACCTTAAAAAAGTCAAATATTCCTCTAAATAAACAAAAGAAATAAATAAATTGTACCATATATATTAAATGCGGAATTAAACAATATTTTATCTTTTGATATTATTCATCGAGAAATAATATCCTCTAATTATAATTTATAATACAAACTTTTTTGTTAATTTTGGACAACTTAATTTAAGAGCAAAATATAAAACAGTAAAAGTCGACCTACATATAAGGTGACTAGGTGAGAAGCGAAAAGTGCGAACCTTGAACTTGAAACCGACCCAATTTTGGTTTTGCTTTTAGTCAACCTACATCATCATTTTAGAAAAAGAAATACTACATCATCATGTTAACACCGTTCGTCCGTGTAAGGAGTCATATGTTTAATAAGTGGTGTTGACTCATTTGTCATGTCATTGGACCAGGTCGAAATTACATTTAAGTTCTTGGACTGAGTTGCACCTTAGTCTCAAATTTAGACGGCATTTTGCACCGTTTTTTCTTGAAGGTTCATTGCACGTATGTATACAACGACTATACGATATCATATGGGCCAAGGAAATCTTCAATTTTGTATGGTGGCGTAGGCTGCTAAGTGCAATAAATTGACTCTAGAAAAACAATGATGAAGAAGAAACTCACAAGGATCGGACACTTGGCACGTATAATTTAGTTTTGACAATTGTTAAACTATGAACTATTGTTTGAAATTATCTTGCAAATCAACTTTGAAAATGAGTGATTTCACGTGTCTTGTAACTGCTATTTCTACATCATATATATTGTTGAAATAAACTTTAGAAGGCAAACACCTCACTATGGTCAACTCCTAGATCCGGTACCAATAGCAAGAAAACAAAAGTTTCACCTGTCTAATCCCTGCTTTTGAACGAGTTTCTTTTAACACGACCGGTCGAAGAAAATTTGCAAGACTGGTCTTTGTAGTTATGATTACACTATCTTCATAAGAGAAAATTAAAGCTACATAGAAGTTATATTCACTATGTACAAAGTATGAACATTCATGAAAAATGTACTTTTTTTTTTGTAGTAACAGTTTTCATTTAAAATTTGGAAACTCAATAATTGTTGATATAGGCAACTATATTCTTGAACTCATCCTTTTATTTTGTTGTGCCACGTCAAGGTTCACATCTAATTTAATGCAAACGAAATAGATTCACACGTGTCTCGTTTTTAACAATTAAACAAAAATTAATGCAGTGTACATATTTGAAAACTAGATTTCCTTTCGTAAGGAGGCGTATGGTTGAGGAATAAATTATGTGGCATAAATTTTTATGTCAAGTTATGTTGGCCGTTGTTTGGCTGTGGAATAAGCAGAGTAGTGATTATATAAATTATTATTTATGTTAGTAATCATAATATTGTTTGTCATTATAGTTTGAAAAAATATTATTTTATTTTATATTTCACTTATTGTTTGTCATTATAGTATAGGATGGTATAAGTTCTTCCACTTATTCCAAATTATGCAATGGGTATTTAATTGCATAATCGAGGAATAGAAGACTTATTCCTTCTCTAGACGGCCCCTTATGTTTTAAAGTTTACAATTTAAATTGGAGGACGATATAAAGCACCAAATTCCGCATTTAAACTCACTTTACTGCATAAAATACAAGCATTAGTTTTGTACCTTAAAGCATCTTAATAACTTTAATTTAATGCATTAAAGTTTATTCAAGTAATTTAAATTATCATAATTTCACCTTCCAAACACACATATTGCTGCGAATCGATGCTAAATGCGATGTGAATTTTTATTGGATGTGCCGAATCATTTCTCTGGGACTTATAATTTTTAATCTGAGACAAAAATTAATTGGAAAACACCTTCAACGATAAAAACAAGTAAACAATAATATAATAAATATTTACTTGCCGCATAAATCAAAATAGATGATTTAAAATTTTCATTGGAGGTCTACCTTATAGGATAGGATTCTGAAGTCAAACTCAGCAACTCTTCCGACTCAAAAGGATTTAAACTCTACCTAATTTCACTTCAATTTTTGTGGTTTTTAACTTTCGGACACTTATTTTCTTATTGCAGCATCCGGAGTTACCACAAATAATCAGAATTCTAGATCAAATAATTCAACAATTTATTTTTTCCGGGTATATTGTGGATTACCTTTCAAGAAACACAGGATAAAAGATTCCACAAAAATCACACATCATTGTTCATTCTCTTAGCAATCATGGATTGGGCTTTTGGTCTGTCTCATGCTCCACACAGTAAATTCAAATTTCGCCCGGACTAGAGTTAAAAAGGAGAGGCTTTTCTTTCCAAATGAAGACTTTCAGAAATTACAATGCAAGCCTTTTGTAGTTCATTGATTTAATTATTTATTGGTATTCAGAGTATCACCATTACTTATTTAGGGGGCGTTTGTTTGTGACTTAAAGGGTGCATAACTTAAGTTATGTATCCTTAAGTCACCAAACACCTCTTACATAAGATGCCTTAAGGGTACATAAGTTATGCAACCTAAATAGGTTGCATAAGTTATGCACCGGTCCCCTTTAATTTTTTTTTCCAACAATACCCTTTAGAAATAATTAATAATAATATTTAATAATCTATAATAATTAATAAATAATAATATTAATAAGTAACAATAACTATTAAAAAATCATAATTAGTAATAAATATTAATTATTATAATTAATAAATAATAATATATAACAAGTAATAATAATAATTAATAAACAATATTGATTTATTATTAAATAATTAATAATATTTATATTATTTAATTAAAAATAATTAATAATATTTCATAATAATAAAATAATTTCTTATTATCATTAATAATTAATTTTTATAATAATTAAAAATTAATTAATATTAATTAATAAATAATAATACTTAATAAGTAACAATAATTATTAAAAAATCATAATTAATAACAAAGATTAATTATTATAATTAATAATATTTAACAAGTAATATTAATTATTAATAATAATGATTTAAGAATAATAATTAATTGAAGATAATTAATCAATAATAATTTTTAGTATAAAATAAATAATAATATTTATAATATTTAATTAAAAGTAATTATTAATATTTCATTATAGTAAAAATGATTTATTATCATCATTAATAATTAATTTTTATAATAATTAATAATTAACAATAATTAGGTCACAACATATAATACATAATACTAATTCAAATTTAAGGGCATTTTAGTCTTTTGACATGAATATATGCATGCATTAAGTTAGTCATCCTTACTACACAACCAAACATCTATTACATAACACTACATAAACACTTAGGCATCCTTAAGTTATGCAACTCCTTACTACACAAACAAACGCCCCCTTATACTTTACCTGAGAACTTTCAGTCTTTCACATTGATTTCTTATTACCCAAAGAGAGAACACATTGATGCTTATCTTGAGTTGTTTAATTCTGACTATGCACTTTAATCATGTATCAAGTTTATGATGTTCCCGTCACCTGGACTGTTCTTTATAAAATTGGGAGAAACCAACAAAGTGAAAAGCTTCTAAAAGCTGCTAAATATGGCTTTTGCCATGACCATTTTATGAAAGCTCCAAAAGAGAAGCATTTTTCTACAACCTAATGGCATTTGATATCCAAAAACTACAGAATCCAAAGAAAAGATATCACCACCTTCTATCCACCTTTCAAAGTTTCAATTAAAAAGGAGAATCCCCAAAGCATTTTCTAGTTCTAACTAATAAGCATCCCTGCCATCCAAGCAGTTTGCAACCCACACTTGAATGGCCGGATACAATTCATGCTTAAAAATGAACAAATAGACCAAATAAAATAAAACAAAGATAAAAAGAAACCACCTCATATTAACCCATTTGTCCAAATCTAGAAATAAACAAACAAAGAAATTAGATTATGTACAGAACCAGACCCAACTGGTTAACCTTTACTAACTAGACGGCGGCTGCTGAGGTGGTACAGCAAATGGATACCCACTGCGAGGCCTGTTAAACAGCGCAGCAAATGAGTTTGGTCGGTGGTCAGATGCCGAGGTGGGGGCAGCAGATGTGGAGCCAGTATTTGACACGGCACCAACAACAGAAGATGATGATGTAGCCGTCGACGCAACACGCTCACACGACGGGCACATGGACAGAGTGGTGGCCGGCAAATGCATGTAAAATGGGTGTGCAGTTTTCAACGCACGCAGCTCAGCCAACTCCTTCTGCAACCGCCGGTTCTCTTCCGTCAGAGTCTCGCAGCACCGCTTCAAGTACTCGCAATCCACCTCCGTTTGCTTCAATTTTGTCCTGTAGAAATAAACAAAATAAAATTACAATAATAATTATTACCATGCTTAATTTGCAAAAAAAAATGAGTGTTGTGGCTAGTGAGAGAGGATTGTGGACATGTGACCACACAAAGGTCCCCCACAAAAGAGAAGGATATATTTTAGATGGGGACAAACAGCAGCAGTGGTTGTTATCCCCTTTCCTAAGACAACACCAGAATTAAATAGGGTAGGCCTGTAACCGTATCCACTATACAGGGAAAATTATTTATTTAATTAATTAATTAGATCAGTACTAATTAACACGTTTATACGCTTAATTAATCTTCAATTGATTAATTAATCAACTGCAATACCTGGCCCTTCTGTTCTGAAACCAGACCTCCACTTGCCTCGGCCGAAGGTTCAGCTGCTTCGCCAACGCCAGCTTCTGTTTCTGTTTTTTTTTTTAAAAAAAAAATTAACTTAACCAAATCAAATCATTTTTATAACTTAAAAAAAAAGAGCAAAAATACATTTAGGAAACATACAGGATTAAGTGTATTGTGCTCCTTGAAACTTTCTTCAAGAAAAGCAGACTGCTCTTTGGAAAGACGGAGCTTTTTCCTCGCAGAGCCCGACTCGTCCTCGTCGCTGGCCCGAGAATGTGACCCGTCGGCTCCCTTTCTCTCGGCCTCAGCGTTTCCAGCTGAGGTACCGCCGCTAGTCGTAGCGGCGGCACCTCGGCGCGCTGAGAAGTCCATCTGGAAGGAGGACACGGCGCTGTTGGGAGACGAAGACAGCGCCGCGTCTTCTTCCATCTCCTCAGCCGACGGGGCCCGATTCACATCAAATCCTCGTACAGATACTTCCAGATTTCCTACATGGTAGTAAAAAATCTCAGTCTTTTCTGTAATTTCTAAACATTTCAGGGATGAGTAAGGGAGAAAAATCGGAGAGCTTTTTACTGTTTTGATTATCAGAAGGCCAGGAAAAGTTGAGAAGAGAAGAGGTTGGAAGGAGGCTAAGATGCACGGGGGGGTCACCGGACCGAGGCGCCGCATCTCCTCCACTGTTTCTCCCCTCCGCTTCAATCTCTCTACCTCGGATTTGCTCCTCTCTCTTCCCAGATCCAACTCCGAGACCCAAAACAAGCTCCCTGCCCGCATCCGCTAAGCGTCCTTGAGAGTCGCCTAAGCTTAAACCTAACTCCATGAGAGAGAGAGAGAGAGAGAGAGAGAGAGAGAGAGAGAGTGAAACTAGAGAGGAGAGAAAAAGCTGGTCTGAAGAGGGTCTTATAGAGAGAGGTTGGAGAAATAGAGATGGCCCTCTGAAATGAGAATTTGACCAAACCCAGGTTGACCAGGAGGATGCACGTGAGTTGGGTTTTTAATTGCTTTTTTATAATATTTTTTTGAAACAGAATGGGAATGGAATGAGCCATGACTCATGAGAGAAGCAATTATGCCAACCATCATTGGGTCCTGTATCATTTTTTTTTTCTTTTTTTTTTTTTGCTTGTTCTTTCTTTTCCTTTTATAAATAACACCCTCCAATCTTTTTTAGAAAGCACATCCCCATGTTGTCCCGTGTAATTTGGGATACGCTCCATGGATATTATATACAGAAATGCTTCCTAGCTACTGTAACTGTTACACTTATTTAACAATATATCACTTGTGCAAATTTCTATGCGGTTTTTCTTTTTTTTTTCTTTTTTTCAATTTTAAATTTTTTACGTGTAACTACAAGATATTTCAATTGATTTAATTTGATATCTTTGAAGTTATATAATTTAATATGTAATTATAATGAAACGTCTAAGGGGAAAAAGATATTGAAACTACTAACCATAATTAATTGATAATGTAACGTCGCCTTTATGAGGACCGTTAGTTGTAGTTTTACTCGTGCGTTGATTTATCTTACTTATTGGAGATGTTATATCTAAAAACAACATTAGTTAATTAGTCGATCAACAGTTAATTGAAATAATTATGTTATGTAAATGATAGTATAATTAATTAGAAAACAACAAAAAATAGTAGATAGTTGTTTTTACTTGTCGTTTACGTATTAAATCTCTCTCTGAGTGTAAGAATGGTTCATTTTATTTATGTACGTGACGATAAGATGAACCTTATCTATATGTAGAATTATGACGGTCTACCAAATTTTTAAATTTTCAACCAAGTTCAAAATTTTCATGCTCTCGAAAATAATGCATAATTTATCTTTGTTGGTCATTTTTTTTCTTTTTGTTTGTGTATCAAGTGTATTTCTCAAGCTTCTAAATTTCTCCGAAATAACGGAGAAATAACAGAAATAGCGGTATTCTGTATCAAACCGCATGAACGTTACAGTCTTAATTGAGAAAATGACATAACGCGTTATTTCAGTTATTTCGGCGATATAACGCGTTATTTCAGTTATTTTGGCGAAATAACAAGCTGTTATTGCTACTATTGTTAAATTGTGTATTCAATATTGAACTATTGTTAAATTGGTACAAGCTGTTACTGCTACTCAATATTGGTACACTGCAGTATATTGAATTTGGTATGGCCGTATGCTATTTGTATGGAGTATTGGAGATGTATAAACATATAAGTTGATAGTTATAAAATTGATGTGTGTCAAACTTTGAAAAAAACACTACACCGTTATATCGCCGTTATAACATCGAAATAACACCGAAATAACATGGGGACCTGGACCGTCATACCGAAAAAACCAAAATTTAAAAGCTTGGTATTTCTTTAAAATCATGTTATTGTTTTGCTTTCATTTTTCAGTTTAATTGAAACTAATGAGTAAAGTCGTAGCTGAGTTGTCTTTGCTATTTATTTGAAAATATAACTCAATATACAAAGATAGGAATATAAGAGCGGTCTAATTAATTTTACCCGCTGCATAAAAAAAAATGAGACTTTAGGCTTTACATGGCAGGATACCCTTCATATTTTGATTTTCTTGAAAAATAATTTTATAGCATATTTTATTACAGATGGCACAAAGTTTATATTTTATAGAATATTTATTACCTTTCATAATTTATGAAATCGCATAACACGCAAATGCAAATTAAATTCCTGCTACTAATTTTGTTATCACGCCAAAATTTTTGTGCTTGTTACTGAAATCAATAAAATCACAAAATTCATAAAATCTGATCGCTTAAAAAACTGTCCGGATTCGTTACTTTTAATATAATTGATTAGATACATATTAAAAATGTTGTAATTTGACTAATAAAGATCAACTTGCAAACGTATAATTTAAAACATAATTTTTATTGTGGAATTATATCACTTGAATTTTTTTTTTTTAATTGAACATTTGTTTACAGACCTTAACCGTTCTAGCTGCGATAGTAGAATTTTCAATAAATCACCAGAGTCGGATGAGTTTATCATCGTCCAATATTCAAATGATGACTTTCCTATTTGTTAACGAAAATTTGTGTATCTGGTGGATCTATATTTTAATACATTTATTTAATAAAATTTTTCTTGCGGCTAATTCAGTTTCCAGACCGTACCATGATCCTGTCACGTCGTACTTGATGCTCTTTTTAAATTGCACCTTAACAACTTGATTGCAAATTATTTTTATTTCAAATATTACAGAATATGACGGGAGAATTGAAAGAAGTTTCTTCTCAAACGTTTCGAAGACGCATTATAGATATCAGGAAGCAGCTTCTTTGCACGCCAAAAAATTAAACTTGTAAGGAACCAGTTTTTTCTCGAAAGGAAAAATAAAACGAACTTTTAATTATTTTCATTACTCAACACCAAATACTAGTTCCTCTCAATAAATTTTAGTTTAGTATAAAAGAGATTAAATGCATAGAATAATAATACAAAACGGTCATAAGCTTTCACTCAACAATACTAAAATAAAGTATAACATCGATCCATTTAAGCAAAAATTTTAAATGCCTCAACAATTGTTGATTGTTTTCAGAACCGACGTCCTTATATTTTTTAAATGTTAATTGAACTTTTATAATTTTACCTTGTATAAAAAAATCATAATGACAAAAGACACGTCAACCTATATTATATGACTCGTATGTTAAAATTCTAAACTATTTTTTCCTCATAAATGAATTTATCTAAAATTATTATTTTTTAAAGATGAGTTGCGATTAATTCCTCTTACTTATTGAAATTTAAATAATCCAAGAGATATCTCTCTAGATTTTCAATATAAACTGATATTTTAATTTAGATATACATTTACGAAAAAATAATTATATTCACTTACATCATGTACGTGTTTGTTATTAATTTTAGACATTTAGATAAAATGTTTGATACATATAATCATAAAAATACGACGCACATTTCGAATTCTCAAGTTGTTATGAAAATATATAAAACCTGCAGGCAAATCCATATATAAAATCAGAATAAATTCATACATTTAAACGAATATTAAAATCCCATCAAAACGGTATTGACCCTCCACACCGATGCTTGTAACTTTTACGAGACAACCAATTAATCAATAATAAAATAATTATAATCAATGCCGAAGCAGTGAAGAAGGAGAAAAAGTGGAATGATTTGGCACACATAATTGAGATTGAGAAATTAGAGATAGAGAGATCTATCATCTATGTTATCCTGAGTAAAATCACGTTTCCACGGTGGATGTGCGTGGGATGAGATGCGTACGATTGGAGACAAAACGAGGGGGTCGTTGGCATGGGGCAATCATAGGTGTTGATGGCTACTGTTTTTGTGTAAGGGCTTGTGGTCGATGCCCTCCATCATGGCTCTTGTCGGGTCATTATTTGTGATGGATGGCAATTTGCAATTGGCAATTGGCATGAAGCCCCTCTTGCCTTTTAATCATTTGTTTTGTTAATTTTTCGTGAGGTATTAGTTGTATGTATCTCTATGATGCAGTAAATTGTACTTCGTCCTCTCTTTGTACCGTGAAGAAATTTTGGAACATTGTTTTTCGTTTCTATTAATTAAAATTAAATATATTTATGTAGTATTTGTAGTACTGCACGATAATTTTTTTGAAGAAAATTTACAACTGATGAACTCTATTAGAAAATTATCATTATTTTATTGTTGTGCCTCATAAGTTACTATTTTTTTTTGTAATTTTTATCAGTACTAGTTATTAAGAGAATTTATGTTTTTCGGACCTTCAATTAAAAGTTAACTTGCTCCGCTCAAGTTGGTCTCCTCGGTTGTGTATGCAAAAACTTATTCAGATTTCGGAATATTTTAATCATTAATTTATGATCGGACGTTCGAATTAGTCAATTACATATTACTTTTTACTTCAAGTTGTTTTCAAAACATTAAAATTTTATATTAAAAAAAAAAGTTCTACTTGACTACATCAGACTATAGTATTTTAGTTCGATTTGCAATTTGATCAATCACAACCTTTATAATTTTAAACGAATTGTCTGTTTTTTTTTTAGTCTAATATAAAAATTTTGGTCTACTTCAATATCATCTAAAGTAGTGTTTTTTCATTACAACCCGTACAAGGAGCTAAGTTCCGTTGCATAGCTTTGTACTGGCTTTCAGACTTTTGTACGTGTCATTCGGGATGCAGACTAAATAAGGTGCAAAGACCACAATTTTCAAAAACGTTTGATAGAATTAACTAATTAAGTGACAAGTCCTTAACAATAATTGTTGACCTTTAAATGTATCTGTTTAGGACCACAGAGACTTATCTAACTAGCAAATAATTACTTAATTCCTGCTTATAATTAAATTATACATTTCGCCATCCCTTGAAAAGTATTTGATTAATAGTAAGATATATTATCCATAAATTAAATTTTATGACCGTGTAATTTTATTAATGTGATATATGTTCGGTATATGTATAGGTATTCGATCTCCATCAGTAATACAATGAAAAGGACATTGTGGATACGCACATATATGTTTGGTGTGTGTGAAATCCTTGAAAATAGACTCTGATCATGGATCCAACTTCCGCTAGCTATATAAATTTGCTCTCATACTCAGATTTATTACCCATAAAGATAGCAAAAAAAGAAAAAAAAATCCAAAGTGATTTCGTGCAAATTATTTATTAGATTTATGATTTATGGTATAATATTATACTAAGGACAAGGTAAGGTGTATACAATGTAATAATTAGTATTGTATCAGTATGTCACAATACTTTTCCGTTGTCATTTCGTTTAAACAAAGTAATTGATAAATTCAGAACTCCAGCCTAATACAATGAATAATAGTTTAAAAGAAAAAAGAATGTCATAAGTATACTCTGTACTCTTATTTATATTTCCGTAAGCAAATATATGATTACACCACCACATCTTCGTACGTTAGCATGCAGCATGCACAGTTGACAACAGTATTTGACCTCTGTCGACTGTCGGCATGCCTATTTATTATTATTAAACAAAGAGGGACAAAGAGCAGCTGAGTGCAAAAATTTCTAGTTTGTGCAATCGTGTGTCAATAAAATCCAAAGTAGCAAACTCAATCCCTGACTAATTGCAAAAATAAATAATTAAGTAATTTTCGATATTTCCAAAGACCATAGTATGATGCATCTATAAATTAAATATATTCGCAAAGATAGCAAGGCTGATCGTTATTTATTTCTTGTACATGTGCTTAACAATTAAATTACTCATATGAATGCTTGTTTAAAAATTTGTTAAAGCCCGCAAGATATTATTTCCATTTGTCTCACTCGAAAAATACGGTAACGTTATACGTCTGACAAAAATAATTCTTAAAATAAATGACCGACAAAACAATGAAATAATTTATTTGTACAAAGCATGCAGTTCCCTGTCTTCACGTTATATATCGTCTAAAAAGTATGTCAATTTAAGGCTTTCATAGTTAACTAAGAAAAATTTTGCGGGATTAAGTCATAAGAATATTAACCAAAAAGCAACAACCAATAAGGTCAAATTTCTATTTCCTAATTCAACTCATATATCCAAATAAATTATACCGTTGTTATATTCAAAAAAATCAACACCTATATCCATTGCTATATTTAAATAAATTATACAAGCTCCAGTGCAATCATTGCAATTATTATACCATGTGCTTTGGATATTATATATTTTTTTTTAGTTTCATTATCAAGGGAGTGGTATATGTATTAGTCAATATCACTTGCGTGCTTAGCAGGAATTAGAAATGGTTCGGAAAAATAATTGAATTTCTTTGTGAAGAAGAAAATATTGTTTTTGCAAAATTTTTATATGCAACATGAGTTGACATTTGAAATGGAACAATCTATAATGTAAACAAATTAAACCTAGATCATGTCAATGATGATCTAATGCGTTTTTTTTGTGTAGCACATATGTATGTATTATTTTATCCTAAAAAATAAATGCACATTCATGTATGGAAAACATAAGAGAGATTAGCTGGGAATCAACAACATTCTATTTATACAACAATCAATTCGCCAAGTTATTTTCTATAACCACCACTTCTTAGTCAATATCGCATTTAATTATTAATTATGACGTAACATATTTTACTCCACCATTAAAATCACGCAACCATTGTACCGTTTCTCATAATTATTATTTTCAGAAGTTGTATATTCACAGTTCTTAAATTATGCACTTCGATCGTGCAAAACTTTGCAGGAAATGTTGCTCCAAAGAGAAGTTCGTTTTTATTAGTAAATAAAAGGTCCGTAACTGTGAGGTTTCGGCTAATGTACCAGCTGTTTGATATAATTATCTATATTATTTTTACTGTTTGCTGATCATAGAAATACTTACAATGGGCTCGGATTCACAGAATATGAGGTTACTCTGGAATAATATTTTAATTAGATTAAGAAATGATCAAATCAAACAAATTGGATCGAAATAATGTTCCAAATTGAAACTACTTAAAAATAACAACACTCTTAATTCAAAATAAATTTATTCTTAGTTATTAAAATTTTTTTTTCCCATTATTACTATTATTATTTCCAACTTGTTTGGACCTAAAGACTTTATTGTTGTTGTATTTAGAAATAAAATAAACAGACAAGAATTATTTATTATTATTTCCAATCAAAATCTCAACCGTCCAATGTGATTTATTATACAATAGACATTTATTCTCGTACTAAAACATTCTCGATTAAATATCTCTTTTTGAAATAAAAGCAGCTCAAATATACGATACGGCTTCCACGTGACTCCTCAACAAAAAAAGACGTTACACAACACGTAAGAACCAAATTGAAACCACGCACAGAATTCCTGTGGACAAAACAAAAACAAGTATGAAAACGGTCGACACATTTAATTAAACTCAAAAAAATCAACCCGACCGTCACATGAAACCTTCCTTCCATAATTCACTATTCCTTTAGCTCAGAGGTATGTATCTGTAATCAGTATCAGTATCAGTATCATGCCGATGCCTATTGTTACGTGTCGACATCACGTGCCCTGCCACACACACATAAATGGACCTCCTTATTTTCCACAATTTATTGCTCCCATTTCGGTGCTGTGCATTCCTAATCTAATTTAATGCACTCACTGACCTCCCACTTGGTCGACCCCTAACCCATCTCCATTTAATTTCTCTTGCGCATCCCATCCCGGAGATCTCCGTTTATTAAAGAATCACTTGGTATTATTGTTGGGATGGAGTTACTGCAGTTAAAAATTGTGAAAAGTTAGTGCTAATTTGAAATTAGAAAATATTATTTGGTGTGATATGTTGAGGTAAGAGATAGAAAAAATAATAAAATATTAATTTTGATATATTTTAAATTATATTATATTTAATTGTGATAATTATTATTATAATTCCATTAGTATTACCACAAAATAATAATAATAATAATAATTCTTCATCATTATCATGATCATGATGTATTTTGTAATTATTATTATCATAATTATATTATATTATTAATTTTTTATATTTTATTAGTGTAATTATAGTTTAAAATAATATTATTTTATTAACTTATACTAGTAATAATAATAATAATAATTGTTAAGTTATTTTAATATTAAAACTATAATTAATAAGTATAGTTAATATTGTAATTACTACACAAATAATAATAATAATATTAATGATTATTTTTTATTGATTTTTTAAGTTTGCCATAAAACAAGAATCAATTTTAGGTATAGTGATAAAGAACAATACATCTTGAGTGAAAAGTCGTACGTCGTAAATCCTGCTGGGGGTCTATAGACATTTAATTTAAAAATAAGTTGGATGGCTTAGACCTCCAATTTATCTTAAAAAAAATAAATAAAAAGTTTGTCGTGGGACAAATTTCTATAACTCAACTTTTTGTCAAGTTAGAGAAGTAGAGTGAAATTAACACTAACTCTACTAACTTGGGATGTGTTAGGTTGATGGAGGTTAGAAAATTAGTGCTCTAACCTCAAGTTTGCTAACTTCATGCCCAGCCAAACATTGTTACTGATGTACAAGTATCTTTTTATAAAATAATTAATTAAATAAAGTATATCCTGCTTACTTATAAAAATACGTATCAAAGGACTAAAATAATTAAGCAAAGGGTGTAAACAATCATTTATTCTATACAATCTTAGTCATTGATCGTTTAAATACGTATCCAAGGACTACAAAAATTAAGCAAAGGGTATAAACAATCGTTTACTCTATACAATCTTAGTCATTGATCATTTAAATACGTATCCAAGGACTAAAATAAATAAGAAAAGGGTGTAAACAATCGTTTACTCTATACAATCTTAGTCATTGATCATTTAAATACATATCCTAGGACTAAAATAATTAAGCAAAGGGTGGAAACAATCGTTTACTCTATACAATCTTAGTAATTGATCCTTTAAATACGTATCCAAGGACTAAAATAATTAAGCAAAGGGTGTAAATAACTGTTTACTTGATACAATCTTAGTCATTTATCGTTTAAATCAATTGCTTGATGTTAGAGATGGATATAAGTTTACAAACTCTTCGCTTTTAATAGAAAAAATTTTCATTGAATCGGTTGTGCACACTTCGATATAATATATATATATAGAGTTTAGCTACGGTGAGTCGCGACTCATGGACCCTCCGGTGAGTCGCGACCAAAACTCCTAAATCTAGATCAAAATGATCAATCCAAACCGTCCAATATGATCTCCCTATTGAAATCTCCATGTAGACCGAATTTTTATTTTTTTCGAAATTTTTAAGTATTTTTTTGAAATTTTAGAAAATCGTTAATCTAATTGGTTCTGAACCATTAAAAAATATCAGTTTTTAAAAATCCGAAAAAAATACTTAAAAATTTCGAAAAAATAAAAAATTTGGTTTGCATGGAGATTTCAATAGGGAGATCATATTGGACGGTTTGAATCGGTCATTTTGATCTAGATCTAGGAGTTTTGGTCGCGACTCACCGGAGGGTCCGTGAGCCACGACTCACCGTAGCTAAACTCTATATATATATATATATATAGAAAGCTTTCAATCAAAGCGCTTTGACCGGAGTCCCAGTTATATATATAGAGAATGGCTAACGTGCCATCGATGGCACGAAGGGTCCCGTACCATCAAGTCATTTTTCAAGTTCCAAAATTCAAATGGTCAATCCAAACTGTTCAAGTTGTTCTCCATATTGAAATATCTTTGGAGACCAAATTTTATATTTTTTCAAAATTGTTTGCTATTTATTATGATATTTTAAAAAAACATCATGCTTAGAGTATTTCAGGCCATCTAATTTGAAAATATCATAATAAATAGAAAAACAATTCGAAAAAATATTAAAATTTGGTCTCCAAAGGTATTTCAATATTTTGATCAACTTGAACGGTTTGGATCGACCGTTTGACATTTGAATTTCGAAAAATGATTCGATCCATCAATGGCACGTGCCATTGATGGCGCGTTAGCCATTCTCTCTCTCTCTCTCTCTCTCTCTATATATATATATATATATATATATATATATATATATATATAGTTTAGCTATGGTGAGATGCATCACAAAAAACCTTTCGTGAGATGCAATCCAAACCGTCTAGTATGATTTTTCTATTGAAATCTCCATGAAAAGTAAATTTTACATTTTTTTCGAATTTTTTAAGTATTTTTTTTAAATTTTTGGAATTTTAGAAAATTGTCAATCTAATTAGTTCTGAACCGTTAAAAAACTGTCATTTTTAAAAATACGAAAAAATACTTAAAAATTATGAAAAAATATATAATTTGGTCTGTAAGAAGATTTCAATAGCGAGATCATATTGAACGGTTTGGATCGATCATTTTAAACCAAATTCATGAGTTTTGATCGCATCTCACAGAAGATTTTTTGTGATGCATCTCACCATCGCAAAACTCTCTCTTTATATATATATATAGAGAGAGAGAGAGAGAGAGAGATTGGCTAAAACATACTCCAGCATACGGATTAAACACGTATGCTAGAGTCGTTTCGCAAAATATAAAATTCAAACAGTCGATCCAAACCATTCAAGTTGTTCTCCATGTAAAAATATCCTTCAAGACCAAATTTTACATTTTTTTTGAATTTTTTTGCTATATATATTGTGCTATTTTCAAATTGAATGGTTAGAAATACTTCTTTACAACTCCTTTATAGTGTTTCTTTTAAATAGCATAATATATATTAAAAAAATTCGAAAAAATATAAATTTTGGTTTTCTAGGAGATTTCAATATGAAGAACAATTTGAAAAATTCAGATCGACTGTATGCATTTTACATTTTTATAAACGACTCCAGCATACGGACTATTTGTATGCTAGAGTATACTTTAGCCAATCAATATATATATATTGCTGAATTAATTGTGCATCGTGTTTGGAAAAAAAACACGACACATGCATATAAAATACTTCATTACAATGATAATTATTTTTTATTTTGAAAATAGAACAAATATATATTTTTTTTCATGTGTAATTTAAAAATGGGCTGGTTCGTTTCCTAGTTTTAGGGAAACGAGCGGGGAAATCAAACCAAAGAATACAAGAATTATAAGTGCCATCCGCAAATATATTATCCCAGCCATCACTAATACAAAGTGAATATATATAGCAAATAAAGTGAACATATAGATAATCTAAGTAAACACTTACGAACAAATAAGTACTGTCATCACTTGTTCGGAAGTTTACATGCATATTCAACTTATTTTCATTGAACTTAGTTATTCGTATGTGTTCACTTAGATCGTTTATATGTTTGCTTTGTTTACGGTGTATGTTCAATTTATATTTAGCGATGACAGGGATGGTAAAATTGCAGACGGCAGTCAATTTCCCAAAGAATATATATATTTTTTTTTCAATAATAGCAACCCGAAGAAGAACATGCATTAAAGAGAGAACGGGTGAACAGCATTAACACCAAGCGGCCGAGCCACGTTCAAACTGGTGTGAACATATGAAATTTGCTCTCTAATAAAAGAATATTTATATACATTTTTTTTTAGAAAAAGTTATATACCTCAGCACGATTAAAATAGGCATGACTCGTCAAACAAAATAATGTACCAGGTGTTGATTCAAACTAAATTTAAATATTGGAGGAAGGATATATAAAATAAAACTATCTTCATTTTTTTGTGCAGATATATTTTGTAAGGCTGCCGACGGCCAGCGCTGTCCAGGTCAAAATGGAGGTGTCCATTCCAGGTGGCGAGTGAATCAACGGTCCGAAAACATGAACTGTTCCGAACGAAAACGAACCGAGCCAGGGTCAAGCACGCAACCGCAACAATTCACCTTATCACGTGACACCCCCGTGGGAAGACGCGTGACATCGCCACCTGTCGCGCATCCACTGGACGGAACCAGTATCGCGTGGGGCCCACAAAGATTGAATAATGAATGCACGCTCCCTGCGGCGGGGCGGGGGCACAGCTGTTCGAACTGGAGGCGACAGCGCGCCAGGCGCAATCATTAGTACGGTCGACTGGTCCATCTCTCTCTCCGTCCGATTTATCTCTCTCTAACAAAGTAGTGGGTCCCGCGGAGCAATTATTTCCAGCTGATTGACGTGGGGGCCACAGGTTATCGTTTGTCGCGTGGAACGTCTACCGTTCACCTCGCGGTGACCTGACTCGTCACATCAGATTCGTTTCTGTAATCTGTACGGTAGATCATTGCAGACGGCTACGGCACACCTACGATTTCCTCTACCTTTTTTTTTTTTTGATAAATTTCCTGTACCTGACTACCAATGAATAATTCATCTTTATTTATTTTTATTTATATCCCTATTATTAGTTTTTTTGCGTCACAGAGAATGCTCTTCTGCAAGACTGCAACTCAGTTTTTTTTTATTATTAATAATATTGTGAGAAAGATTCAATAAATTTTCTTAAATACTTTTATGTGATTCTTTAATGAAAACTTTGTAAAGATGATTTCGTTGGGGCCGTTTGGATAGTATGAGAATAAAGAAGAATAGTTTCTTTCTAGAAATAATTTTTTTCTAAGTATCCAAACAAGTTAAAAATAAAAAGAATTATAGCTTCTTTCTAGAAATATTTTCTTTCAACAATTATATATATATAATTTCAACAAAATTAACTAAATACTAATAGCTAAATGAAATTTTATGTGCTCTTTAATTAGTACTTTATTTAATATTAAAAAAATATTTTTTAATAATTTATTTAAATTAATATTAATTTGCTTATTCTTAACTCACCATTCAAACAACATTTCTTATTTCCGAAATAACACTCCTCTCAATATTTTTTTTCTAAAATTCTTATTTCTTTCTTATTTCCATACCATCCAAACCAGCCGTTGTTACTAGAGAAACCCAACAAAAAGACTTCGGCATATTTACGTTTTCTTTTTTCTGACAACCGGAAATTAGAATAAAGAATTCTAGAATTGCTAGCGTTTAGAGCAGATACGCTAAAAAAAAATGGGAAAACAGTAATGCTCTGTTAAGTTGGCAATGTATGGAGCATCAGGTAACTGGGATATATTAAAACGGGATGTGAAAATTCTCTCAAATTTCTAAATAATTCTTTTTGTAAGAAAAGCATGATATATATTTTGTAAAGGTCTATTTGTGGGAAGTTATTATAAATTAAAGTTAGTATCCTCATTTATCCAACCATGAATTAGTAACGTAAGATTTCATCAATAAATTAACGTTAGAATCCTCATTTATCCTACCAATGAATAATTTAACTAATGCAACATTAAGAAATAAAAAATAAGATTCAAGTCCAAATCAGTCGCTGTAAAATGAGTTGTGTAAAAGAAGTGCAATTGCGCAAGCAAGGCAGAAAATCCGACAAGGTCTCAATATCTCGAGCATTTACTTTTCAAATTTAATTAAATTATGTATTTTCAACTTTTTTCCTGACGTTATGTCGATTTGGTAATTGGTTAGCTAGTAAAATACTACAGATTGGGTAGCAAAACCAAAAATTAACACCTCCAGGTTCTTTTTTTTTTCTTTAATTAGAAGTCCGATCATCAAATCAGCTAGCGGCAATCAAAGGGATGAACTAAATAAATAGTTTTATTCAGAGATGGTTAATTAGATAAATGTAACGATGTTGTCGGGTTGAGGTCACTAGGTTCAGAATAATTAAATTATCTTCATGCAATAATTATTCAACCTTGTTTATGAAGTTCTGCTAGTCTGTGCTCACTCGTTATTTTTCTTCTTTTCTTCCTCCCTTGCTTTTCTAGTAGGTAGCTGCTACCTAGTTTTTTTTTTTTAAACAGTCTTCAATAATAGCACTGAGTTTACAAAAAAGAAAAGAGAGAAATTATAAGTATAAATTGAACTACATAGAGGGGCTGAAGGATGCCACACAAATTGTTTTCATTTTCTTGTGTATTTTATTTTTTAAAAAGTTTAGAAACTCTATGTCCCCTTAATTAAATGGTAATAACAAGTTTGTCCCCCTACGGAAAAAACTTCTGGCTCCGCCCCTTTGACAAATTATTCCATATTGTAATTAATTAATATACGGTTTTTATACTAGTTTTAATACTTCTTTGTTGAGACCAGAAATTACATTTATCTCCTTTCACTTTTTGATAAACCGAACATTATAACTTGACGGTTTCCTTTATATTTCAAATTATAAATTATAAATTATTAATTAAATTAGTTTGTAAGAGACGCAGCCACGTAAATTTTATCATTATCATAGGTCATTTATACTAGATAAGATATGAAAAAATTAATATATCATAATTAATAAAATTATAGGTTGACTTCTAAAATTTGAAAATTAAATATTTCACTATTTCAGAAAACTTGTGATGTTAAAACATTTGCTTTTATGGAATGAAAGTTAAATAAATCTCCTTTGACCATTGTCAAGGCCAATACAATATAATTTGCGAACCTGTCATGCCTTAAATGGAAGTTGCTGCAAATTATTAACTACTATTAAAGATCCCCAGAGTCAAACCATATTAAAAGTAAAATCACAGCCTTACTGTCATCTTTATATTACAATTAAAAACAATATTTAAAAAAGCACACAAACAACAACTGTGGGCCCCACCTAGGCCCCATCAACATCCCTCTCTCAACTCTCAAGCGTGACTGTTTACTTTACATTTCTTTCATGTTTTTTTTATTAAATATAAATAAAAATAAATGAAAATCCCGTAGGCGAGTGGACTGTTGCGTCGTCAGCCCCGTGATGATGATAACTCTCGTCATCTCGTGGGCTCCACAGAAATAAAGGCCATAAAATCAGCGCCATTGATTTCGTATATCTGTTATATCACGGCCGTTAGATTTAAATTCTCTGGGATACGAGTACTGTAACAGTAGATACGCGATGTGACCCGACGAGGGATTCGTCGCCGCCTGTTTGGCGTAGGCCTGCGGAGGCGCAGAGAATAGAGTAGAGGAGGTTCAGGTAGGTTTCTGATTGGATGGTGTCTGATGGAGTAGCTTTGGTCCCTTGCTCTGGCGGTGCAACTTAACTTGGGGACAGAATACTAGAGTAGGAACTACTACTAGGAAGGGTTATTTTATTTAATTAATAACGCAGGGTCAGAGTTTTGTCAGCTAAAAATAAAAAACAATTTCTATTTTATATGTTTTGTTACAATACATCGTTGTATGTATATATGTAGCATGTTTGCCAAAATAATAAAAATATTATATATATTATTTTTTAAAAAATGTTTGATTGTATTAATAAATTAAAAGGAAACATATTGGTAAATCATCAACAAATGATATTTATGTTGAAAAATTGTATGGATAGAGATAATTTATAGGTCTAACTGACATCGATTAATAGGAGGTTTGTTTGTAAAAACCTTATCCTATAAGTTTTGTGTGATATCAATAAGATATTTATTTTGAAATGATTGCTTGCATCGTACAAAATTGTGTGTGAAAAATTTGTCCACAGTTATCATGAGTTCTTTAAAAGCACCGTTGACCGCACCGGGAAAAAGTTATTTGAATATTTCAGTATTAGTTTTTTAACAAAATATCTGAAAATGGTAGTTGGAATTTGTAGACCATCAATTACAAAATTATAGCAAAAAATTCTCAATTTATTTTTCCTGGGCCCGTTAAATAAATATCTACTTCTGAAACGTACAAGTATTTCTAATCAAAACCGCTCCTACTCATGATTCATGTCCCATTTGTTTGGATTGCACAAAAATAAGAATATGCACGCAAACCAAAATTTCTTATTTCTATTCTCTATTCCCGCTTATCGAAACAATAAAATTTATATCTCTATAAACAATAAAAATCCTAAGAGAGCAGAAACTTCTTGCATGATTTATATCTCTACTTTTGCCTAGCAGTTTCGAATTCGACGGATGACGATTTATAAAATTTACATTTGCCAAACGTCATGATAAGGAGCTCACGCATTTCAGCGGCAGCGAATTATTACTGAAATTCTACGAAAAATGATATAAAAATGAATGGTCTATTAAGGAAAAATTCTCCAATCAAATCTCTCAGATTTGATAATGACACCTTCTTAACCATATTCGCTCCTAAAGAGATGGTGGATCGATCCACACTCTTTGAAAAGCTCTCGCATCCAACAAACTGATAAAATGAAGTGTTTCTGACTGAAAGTGTTAATTAATTCTACATAATTAAATATAGTAAGAAATGTATCGGAGATAAAAAAAATACCGAGGAAACCAAAGGTTTCCTACAAACTGAAATCAAGTGATTACGGTAAAAGTATTATACTTTCAAGTTTCTACATCTCATTTAAATATATTTAAATAAATAAATATATCCATTTATTTGGAAAAATATCATAATTTTGTTCAGGAAATTAACGAGATCTTCTATTCATAGTCAAAGTGTTTTTTTATTAGAATAGTTGAGTATTACTTTGGATTAATTTCGAGCATTTTTAAGCGTCCTCGATCATCTTTTGGCGTGTTTGAGCTATTTTGTTTAAGTGTTTTCGAAAGTTCTTTTAGCATTTAATAGTTTTGATCGCTCTTATTTATTGTCTTTTATTCACGTTTTTCTCGAGAGTTTACAGCATTTAAAAATTTCAGCAATTTTTAAGCTTTTTCATCATTTTTTTTGCATTACATTTCTCGAAAAAAATAACATATATTAATACTTATTAAGCTGCTATATACAACAACAGAAAATCTTAATAATTACCAAAATGACACCACACAAGCATATAATTAAAGCGAATGAATTACAAATATTAGTACTTTGTGAAGCAAGTAGTTGTACTCCGTACACTACAATTATTATTATTTTTTTCCCGACGTGTCAACGCATTTTCCACCCGAGTCATAATATATATCTTGTAAATTCTAAAATGACAAAAGCTTTGTTGTTTTGAATACATGTATATAATTTTATTTATTAATTTCTTCTTGGATTTACTCATTATCAAAGATGTAGCGGAAACTGGAAACAAGAAAGAAGCAATGACACAAAATTGGTAATTTTTAGTTGGAAGATATTATCCTGTCTCCAAAAATAAAATATTAGACAAAATGATTGGACAGTTCTCATGCAACATAATTGCATGGTATGATCTACAAGATCATCGACCCAACAATGAGATCATTAATTAAAAAGCTTTCCTAAAACAAAATAAAAAATCATTAAAGAGTGCCCTACATGCATGGCCCGACAACCAATAGTCAAATGCCAACTGTCTACTCCTACTTTCCCCAATTAATTACCTCTTCCAGGTCTTTTTTCCTGTTTTTTTTTTTTGTTTATTGAAGCACAAACCACATTAGGGCTCTACTGAGTGCTAGTTGCACTATACTTGCTAGGCTGTGCACATAGTATTAACTAGTTAGGTAATTACTTCATCCATTCCTTTGTGTTTTTTAAATATTATTAATCCTTCTAGCTTTCTCTTTTCCCCCCCTGCAACCGCAGTCCAAAAGTCACATCGGTTTTAATCCAATCTTACTTTGTATCGACAAAAATCTTACCATGGGATTCTTCCGAGTTGAGACTTGTAGAGGTAGGGTCATAGAGTGTGTGGCAGTTGTTTTTTTGGATGGGGACTTCTCCGTTGAAATCCGAATTCATTAAGAAAGTAGGCATCATGAATTTATTGCACGGTTCTATAATTTCCCACCAAAAAAATTTATGACATCCATCAATATTACTTTTACAATTTACAGTAATTTCACAAATCATGATGACCCGCTTGGATAATTCTAGCTCAAATATAACAACCATAATTGGTCATTTCAGTATGGAGGCAAGAATAACATCAACATTAATTTTAGTTGTAACTAATATTTCATGGAAGATGTATAAAAAGCAATTTATGTTGAAGTGTGTGTGTGTGTTTTTTTTTTCAAATAACAGGAAAAAGAATAATATCATTTGAGAGAAACGTTTGTTACGTCAACGTTAATTTAGAGGTGTGTTTGCCATGGCTAGGAAAATATTTAATTGAAATATTATATATATTATGTTATTTTGGACACTTTTGATTTTGGGGTGCATGCACATTGTCAAATAATAACTAAAACATGCACCACAGATTTGCCACACGGATGCTTCACAGGATAACGAACTGTTAAGCCATTGTACAAGCATGCAGTGGCTGACAACTTTAATTCAATGGAGAGATGGAGAGAGAAACAAAAAGTACGAGCAATGAAGCAAAGGAGCAGGCAGAGACCAAGCAATGCTCCAATAATGAAAACTGGTTACAAGTCTAACATTGCAATGATTACATTTGCCTCTCTCCTCTCCAGTCTCATCTCTCTCCGTGTGGTCAATCATACCACATGCGTCTTGCAATCATACCTCTCTCTCTCTCGTGCAGTGATGGATGATGGATCACATCTCCATCCCTCTCTCTCTCATCCTGTAAATTTGTCAGACTGGTTTCTTACTTTGTTCTCTCCATTTCCAACAATAGCGGGAGAGAATGTTTCTGGAGTAGAATATTGCTTAGAAGTAAAGACAGCACCTTGTGGTCGTCGCATGCATAATCATGGTACCAATTCCATGCATAATCATGTTCGTAATGATTCAATTCAAGAGATATGAGGAGGATATAAAGCAAGAGCTATCAAACCGGGACAACGCAACAACTAACATCCTTGCATGTTTGAATGATTGGTGCAACCTAAGTACACAATGATGGCTACCAAGAAATTGGCCAATGACCAACAGTAACAACTAAAGCTTCCCTAATGCTTTTTGATTCTATTTGTTAATAAAATTATTGTACTACTAAAGATAACTTTTTGTGGAAAGAAAACTAGCTAAGAGAATGGGTCCTTAATTTTGGGTTCACTCTAGATCCACGAGAACTATGGGAATTGTTGAAAATGGGATTAAAATCTATAATAAGTGTTGGGAAGCATTATTTTTTAGGAAACAGTTACCATATATGGAAAAGTAAAAAGGTGTCAAATGTATGGGATTTTGCAAATTAAGTCTATTTTTTTTTTCAAGTCTTAAGAATTTGTTAAATATAATTTCCAAATAAATACAAAGCGCAATTATAATATTATTATTGTAAATCATATATATATATATATATATATTTTAAAGCTATATATGTTTTTAGTTTATCATGCTGCAGAAAGTTATCATGGCATATACCGCACATTTGTTATCAGTTGTCACACATATATATTAAACTACAGTGGTTACATTTATTTTTTTAAAAAAATTCCGACACAATCTTATCAAAATTTCTCATGTATCTCAACAGATCATTCCTAAATTTTCCTGCACGTTCACGTGTCCATTAATTGGATCCCACTTTGTGCTCATAAAAAAAAAATAATTACATTGTAGAATCTCAGATCCATAAATTCCATGATCGACATACTCCTGTTGGCTTCTGAATGGCTCTTAAAAAAACACCACTGTATTTAAACCTGCCAAAATCATTTATTGTATTTTTAAACTCTTTGTCTAGAAAACTCTGTCTTGCGAACTGATTTAGGTAGCGTGGTTCTCATAAATTTTGAACTTTTAAATTGGTAACACATTTTTATCTGAATGATTTATTTTCTCTAAAAGCAGAACAACTTTATTTTTAGTTCATATCAATTTTTGTGAAGCATCAATCCTGCGTTGGCCCCTACCAATTATATAGAGGGGGACAAGAAATGACATCAGGTGAGCATGCATCTTTCATTCATAAATCATAATCATCCAAGTGGAGAAAACAGAATGGATGTAAGAGAGACCCAGGCCAGGCCCCATAATACTCTGTGATAATGGAGTAAATAATCTCTTCCCATAATTACTTTGACCAGAGCGAAAAACTCTTTGTAGGTCCAAATAATAAATTACATTGTTATATCTACTGTTCCTTTTGTATAGCATGCAGATGGTAATTTTCAGTACATTAAATATTTTGTGATAAAATAATTGTTTATCAATATGTCCTGTATATATATTGGTTTGCAATAAACAAGCAAAGAATTTATTCCAAACTTTCTCTTTCACCAGACCATATTTATTCCTTTCTCAGGTGAACACAAATCCCTGCAAAATATACTGGTGACCCACAAGCACACCCATATCACATGGTCATGTCAGTTGGATATAGAATTGATCCTTATTTGTTAAGTTCTAAGAATTTATAAAATTTAATAATTCAGAAATTGACACTGCTCTTCCGATTCCAACAAAGGCGCTTGAACATATCCCCAGTTTATTCTGTTGGCAATTGCTTCTTCTTAAATCTGAAACTAAGTTCTCAAGCCTTTTGCATCTCTAAACTTACACAGTATTGCAGAAAAAGATAACAACCTTTATCCTTTTAACAAAGGGCACATATACGACAATGACATTCATTGCAAGCTTGACTTCTCGTTTCCATCTTTTATCCGAACAAAATCTAAGACAAATCCGCATGCTTATTGAGTAATCATGAAAACCCTAATGATTATTATGGTAAAATCCTGATACTCTCCATTCAGCTTAAATGGAGATATGCTTTTATTTTGGTAATCATGATTTTTTTTTCCTGGTTTCCATACCCGTAGTCCAATAGAAATATGACAACGGTTCAGCTAGTCAATATCATCATCTGAAATTTTTTTCTTACCTCACAAATGATCGTACTCAGTAGCTTTGTAATAAAAATTTTTTCGTTTTCAAAGAAGTATTACTATTTTTGTTTTCTACTTCAGATAGCACAGTTTTAATCTTTTCTGTTACTATTTTAATTAACAATTTTCCTGCACTATTCTCAGTTTCTCACATAATAACTCGAAAGACATCATACCTGTACTATTCCATTTTGGCGGCCACATCACGGGAGTCTCCATTTTTGGGTTCAAGTTGGAGAGCAACCAAATTCTATCCAACTGGCGGAAACAGACGAGAAATTCATTGTTTGTAGTCAAAATAACAAAGTACATGCTTTTACAGAAAGCAACAGAATCAAAACCTACCGAGTACAAAAATGCCGTGAACTGCAGGCAGGGTTGTCAATACGGTACCATTTCGCACATTTTCTGTTCCATTCCGTTCAAATGGAACGAAAACAGAACGGTATATAGTTTTTGTTTTCGGAAAAGTAACTCTGCTTTGGGTGCGTTTGGATAGGTGTGGGAAGAAGGAAAGAAGGGAAGAAGTGGGAAGAAGTATTGGGAAGTGTGTAACTTTGTGAAGAGTTTGGATTGTTTATAATTTTTTTTCTTCCCATCCTCCTTCTTCCTCTTCTTCTTCTCTCATCCAAACGCACCCTTTATGAAGATCGAAGGCGTAAATGAGAAATTACAATAGAAAATGAACGCAGAAATGAAACGAAACAGAACAAAAATTATATCATTTCTGTTTTGTTACATGAAACGGAACGAAAATGAAACTGATATGTTCTTTGGACGTTTGCAGGTAAAGGAGGTCAATAAACAAACTGGGCAGTTTACAATTCAGCCTTATTTTCAACAAAAAGAAAAGCATCCCATGATATACTTGAAGAAGTTTCCAATCCAAGAAATCGTTGATGCTATTTATTATCAACTTCGTTCTTTCATTTGTGTTTCAAATTTTAAAACTCAAATGCTGAATTCAAACATTGATTTCATTTATTGGCACAAAACCATTCACACAAAATATCATGATTTTTTTAGAGTCAATTTATACTAAATCAAGGTAAAAGTTACTAAAATTAATCTATCATAATTAGCTAAATCATTGATTTTTTAACCGCGGTATCTAGTATAAAAATTTAAAAAAATAAACTTCAGACAATTGTATCATTTTATATCAAAACAAAAAAAATTTAATGATTTGCATTCGAAATTAAACTTTTAAATTTAAAAAAATATGAATTAAAACTAGCTTGGAACTGAACCTTCCTCATAATTATAATGGCAACAAGCCAACTGAGTTAGTGATGGCAACTTAACTAAAAAAATTAACCGAGTTAAACGAATTAGATGGGTATTGGACTTTTATAAGCCCGGTTTTGGAAATCTCGGTCCAGTTCAATTTTAGGCGCTGACGATATTATTTTGCAGATACTACGCACAATGTCTAGTTTGTTAGCAAGCGACTGACATAAACACACTAAATTCCTAATTAACGAGCATGGGGACCTTCTCCTTGTTTTTATTTTATACGTAATAAACTTAAGAATGTATTGAACTAATAAAAGGCGCCAAATCTGCCATTAATCCACGAAATAGGCTTTGTTGTTATTTCATTGTCATAGCCCAGACTATCATGGCGAATATCCTAAGTTCTGAAATTCCGTTTTTTGAATTATTTGAACCTTAGACGAACTTGATTAATGATTATGGTCCATATAACAAGGCCTTCCAATGCATGTAAGACACAATTCCATCTCACATTTTTTGTATTTTAACCAGGGTGTTAGCGACTCCAATTATCAACAAAATCCGAATACACCAACAATGGTTGGTAGCAAGTCAACTGCACTGTTTGTTCTTAATTAACTACTAGCAACTCCACGTTTAAATTAAGCTACATACAATTTGATCCAACACATCCTGGGAGCATCAGCATTAGAGGTTAGGAATGATGTTCAAATTTCTCCTATCATCGGATTTGAACATGGAAAATGTCTTTCCTAGCCTTGCAGCATAACAGATCAGATTTTTTTGTGGATTGGATTTCATTCGACTTTCTACAATCCATGACCATTTTTTTATGAAGTCTGTGAAGCCACCGAGTCTGCATTTTTTTTCGCACGAAAGCAGGAATCTTTCTTGCATTGAGTCAGTGCATAGATCTTAAAAACAAATGACAAAGCTAAACCACCACGGTATAGCGTGACTCCTTGAAGACATCAGTAAGGTTGTCAATCAGTATATATTCAATTCATATGGTACAGACCAGATCATGAATTGAAAGAAGGGTTCTCGTTTTTTTTTTTTTTTTAAATGATGGAGAAGCATTTCTGCTTTATGGGATCAAATCAGCAGGTAGAGAGTTAACAGTACCTAGTTAAACAAATTAAAAAAAGAGAACTGAGCAAGAAATTGAGCTCCTCTTAAGTTAAAACGTGATCTGTCCAAAGAAATTACAATCGTACAATGAAAGTACATGCAGAACGACAACACATACATTCATGCACCATTTATTCAGATCAATTGATTAAAACGAGAACAAGATTCTTAAGAAAGACCCCTAACTTTTCCAGTGGCAATATCGACATCTATATCGAAAAAGCAAGGTCGAGTGGGGAGGCCAGGCATGGTGCTCATTGTCCCTACAAGCGGGTAGATGAAACCGGCGCCAATACTGGCTCGAACATCCCTTATTGGTATGTTGAACCCGGTAGGTGCTCCTTTGAGGGATGCAATGTGCGAGAAAGAATACTGGGTCTTGGCCATGCATATTGGTAAACCTGAAAAACCTTGCTTCGTGTACAACTCTATCTGCTTCTCAGCCTTCACAATAAGAAAAAAAATAAAGAATGAATAAATGAAGAAACAATTTCTGTTCTTCACACAAGGATTACTGCACCAAGTTTTGTCATCTTACAAGCTGGGTAGACTGCAGAATGAATTGGATAAACTGTTACAAAAGCATTTACATTCACAAACAAAAAGTCTATTGATTGCTAATTGGAGCATCTAATGTAAAGTTAAACCTCCAATTAGGTGTTAATCAGCAAAGAGAGTTAAATTTAGTATATACCTCTTCAGAATACTCCACACCACTAGCACCGTAAGACTTGGCTATTGCCTCAATCTTCTCTTTAATACTGATATCAAGAGGGTACAAAAATTTTAATGGCTGTGATTGGCTCTCACATGCCTTTTGCACAGCAATTCCAAGGTCCACCTGAAAAATATACAAACAATCATTAACTTTCATTTAATATAGAATACATATGACACGTCGTTCCAATATCATCACCTGATCAAGAAATACCAAGTTTTTCTCTATTTCCTAATCTCAGATAAACAAATAAAGAAATAAAAGCTAATTATAAGAATCTGATCTTTCAGTCGAGATTCAGATAGAGTGCTAATACTGTAAAACCTGAACTTTCTAGTATAATGTGCCCATTCCTATGATGATTAGTAATTTACTATGATACTAGTACTGGTTACATTAGTCGAAATACTCATAAAAAGTCAAAACCCATTAAATCAACCAACGTTAAACAAGCAAATAAATCTAAACAACAATGAATAACTCCAAATAAGGCATTAGGTAGGAAAACAAACCGCGCCTTTTCCACCATGAGCATGATGGGTACAAATGACTGCATCAAAGGCACCGGCCCTGAGTGCTGCTTCCCTTACCACATTCATCTCCGCATCTGAATCTGTCGCAAACTTATTAATTGCCACAACCACACTCACCCCATACCCCTTTGTATTCTCTATATGCTTCGCAAGGTTCACACACCCAGCCTCAACAAGCGCCACATTCTCGGATGTATAGGCCTTATCCAAAGGCTTACCAGCCACCACCTCGGGCCCACCACCATGCATCTTAAGTGCCCTTATGGTTGCAACAATTACTGCACACTGTGGTACTAGTCCACTGTACCGACATTTTATGTTCATAAACTTCTCAGTACCAATATCAGCTCCAAAACCCGCTTCAGTCACCACAAACCCATTTTTACCGACTAACTTAAGTGCAATTTTGTCTGCAACAATTGAGGAATTACCATGAGCAATGTTTGCAAATGGGCCAGCATGAACCAATACAGGAGTTCCTTCTAGTGTTTGCATTAGTGTCGGATTAATTGCATCCTTCATCAAAACCGTCAAGGCTCCACCTACACCAAGGTCGTCAGCAGTTATTGGTTCACCAGATTTACTATTACCAATCACCATATTACCAAGTCTCTCTCTCATGTCGCCTAAGGAGGTGGTTAGTGCCAAAACGGCCATAATTTCACTAGCAACTGAGATATCGAATCCTGTCTCTCTGACCATTCCCTTTTCTTCAGGTCCTTGTCCGATTGTGATTTTTCTTAGGAATCGATCATTCACGTCCATGACTCGACGCCAGGTGATTGATTGGGGATCAATGTCCAACCGAGCAAACCTTTTTATTTCATCAGGTGTGAGGTCTTCTGGGTTTGTTTTGGAGATGCCAAGCTTTTTAAGCCGCCGATGCATTATATCTGCAAATGTTCGTTTGCCTTCTTTGTTTGGAGGGCATAATCTATTGGATAATAAATTCAGCAAATTAGGTACCATAATTCTCACCTATATAATTTTGTGTGCACGTTAGTGCCTATATGCACTATTTTGCTTGTTTTTCCAGATTAGAACCAACACACTTTGCCACTGACAACAAATTCTTGTTTGCAAATCACAGTCAGAGCAATGGAAAAGGCATATCTCGTCAAGAATCAACAACTCTAACACTATATATAAATAAGTCAATTTTCTTTAATTCAAAAATTAAGCTAAAATTAAACAAACATTGATATCTTCGCTTCCAGCATGTCTCTACTAAGGAGAGAGCCATTTGTAGAGTCAAGATGACAATGTCACAGAAAATAAAGTTACCCTTTTAGTTTTAAAACGCTGTTAAATAAACAGAAAATCACTAATGTTAGCCTCAAAGTAGAGCCATCTTATCAATTAATACCTTTCTGTTAAGTATTGTAACTAAGAACAATAACTTCTTATTTCTGTCATTACAAATTCACATTTTGCTTATGAGATAATTTGGGAATATGTGCTGTATATGGTCAATTAACTGCGGTTACCTGTTGAAGAGGGCCTTGTCAGACTGAGAAGCCTCATGGAATATGCGGGTATCAATGGCTGCTGCCAGTAGATTGTTTGCAGCAGTGATGGCGTGTATATCTCCTGTAAGGTGGAGGTTGAACTCGTCCATTGGTATCACCTGGCTGTACCCACCTCCTGCAGCCCCACCTTTTATACCGAATGTCGGGCCCTGTGATGGCTGACGCAGGCATGTAAAAACCTGTTTTACGAAGATAGATACAAAGTTGTTAGTCCCATTTGTAGATAAACATGGTAACAGCAGAGCTCACACCAGTAGTTCGTTCATACTGGTACTGTGTATCATAGTAACGAATTTGGAATTTGGGAATATTGCAGCAAGGGATGCTGTGTACAAACTCATATTTTTAGAAAGCAAACAAAATATTTTGCAATTTTTGTGAATAATTCGTGTATAATTTGCTTATTATTCTTAAAATTTATAAATCGAGGAACACAACAGGTATAATTTGTGTGTTATTTGCAAATATTCCGCGAATTCTCAAGTAATATGTGTATAATTGCTTATTATTCTTAAAATTCATAAATCTAGGAACACGATAGGAATAGTATGTGTATCAAACAGGAATAGTATTTAATTCTTATATTCATAAACAGAGCCAATGAAAAATAATAATATAAATATTATTCTGGTCCCTTGTTACAATGCTTTGTACCAACATTATAGTTGACAGAACTAAACCCCTTATAACAAGCCATCTTACCAACAGTTTTCAGAATTGAGTTCTTGTTCCTCTCACAATAGGCACAAGTCTATATTCATTTTGGGCCTGGATAAACTGTATTCAAATTATTGTTATTGTGTTGAAATGTACAATTTATGACATGACCATGCAAAACACTCTGATAAAGCAAATGTCTTAAATTTAGGTTACAAATTTCAGTTAGATAAATCAATCATGCTCAAAATCACTACACCATTTGACTAAAAATTGACAATAAGTTTTCTTTTCTTTCTATTAAATTAGAGTAATCAGACATGATCAACATAGTATTGAACAACCTTTTAAATAAGAACAAACACACTAAGCATTCTCCACTAACAAACAAACAAACGAATTAAAAAACTTGACACGAACAAATCAGAGGAGAGAGGTGAAACCTTTTTATCAAGGAAGGCACCAAGAGCTTGGCAGAGACCAACAGTGGTCGTCGACTTCCCTTCTCCAAGCGGCGTCGGAGTAATTCCTCCCACCACCACGTAATACCCATCATCCGATCCTTGCAATTCATCAAGCACCGACAAAAGAACCTTCAAAATTCAAAATCTTTCGTCAAAATCACGAACCCAAATAAAGAAAAGAAGCAAGGAACCCAAAATGAGAAAGAAATGAGGAACCTTGGCCTTGTATTTTCCGTACAAATCGTAGTGCTTGGGGCTGAGATTGAGGCTCTCAGCTATTTCAGAGATGGGAAGAGGTTGTACCGAGTTGGCGATGTCGATATCGGCCGGTACAGGAGATACCACCTCTAGCCTTCTTATCGTTTTTGAAGAAGAAGCCATTGTTGATCTATTATTACTCCCTCTTTTTTATTTTCTCTGGTTGTCAAGCTTTTTAGCTCAGTAGAGGAGAAGAGAGAAAGATGGGTCTTTTGTTTCTATTTTTTTAATGCTACATGGACCACGCCTTCTGTCTGGATAATCGCGGAGTCGTTGGATTGGGGATGCAAAAAATGGTATTTTAAGTACCGGGATAAGATTAGATTCAAGTTCAACAAGAATCCAAAACAATTAGGATAAAAAACTGGACAGTGGGACCATGTTTTGGTGCTGACAGTGACACTCGGGAGTCTCTAAGTGGGATGTTTATTTAGTTTCATTTTTTGTTCCTCGATTATGATATTGTGCTTAGACAGATTTTATTAGTTCAATTTTTATAGTTTGTAAGAAAAATTCGTCCTTTGTGTTTCACGCTATAATAGTGAATTAAAAAGCTCTTCAGTAAATTACTAAGTTGTCATAGATCAGTAAATCTTTTTTTTTTTTTTTTTGAAAAAGACAGCTCCACGGTTATGCAAGATAGATCAGTAAATCAGATGGTGGTATTAATACTCTGATATAATAGAGAGATTTGGTTTAAAAATCTGGGCTCCAAAAGTTTATCCAGTGGGCTTTACAATTTTGCGTACCGGGCTTTATCAAGGCCCGTAGGCACAAATGTTGAAAACTTGGAATAACAATGTTGGATTAACTGAAAACAGATTATGGATTATAATGGTGGAATTGCTAAATGCTTGAATAATTCTACTATGAAAATCCATTTCTAACTCTATTGAATCTCGTTTAGAGTACAAAATTCACAGAATAAAAATTATCCAGGCAAATTAAAAAGGAATTCATAAATTGTGGTTAATCTTTTATTAACTTAGAATTGTACATAATATCACTATGCAAATAAGCAAAATATTACTAAAATAAAAAGATATAGATCACCAACAAATAACAACGTTATATGGATAAACAATTTCATTTTATTTACTTTATTGACACAACGGTTAGTATGTACAATGCTCCATAAAATGATAATTATTATTTCTACAAAAGAACGATAGCAACCAGCGCCCCTTCTCTGTTAGTTCTGAATTAGAATTTATCCAAATGCAATGACCATCTTCTCATCACTCCTTTTGTTACATCATGAAAACTGACCTGTCGGCTGAACTCGATCAAGTCTTTTGCTTTAGAAATTTCAACAACTTTCAACATTTTCATATTTTTTGAAGGCTTAATTTTGCTTTCTATGTGCTGAAGGCTAAAGCAGAGCAAAGAAAAGCTAAAAGAAAAACGGGTCATAACTCCATAACTCATATTGATTATTTCTTTTTAAGAAAGAGGGAGATCTTTATAATCTAATTTTTATAAAATTAAAAATACATGTAAGACTTGAATCCTTGTCTTCGAAGTAGCATAGTGCTCACCACTATGAGTCGCTAGACATGCACTCTATAACTCATAATTAACAGTTTAACACGCTTCTACTTGTTTTTTGAAAAAAGGTGAAAACACGCTTCTACTTGTGAAAAGCACCCGTTGTTATTTGAATCCAAAAGCGCGTAAATTTCATTTATTGGCTATTATACCAGTATACACAACAATATTCTCAAAATGCAAGAAAAAAAGATATCTTACTCGACTCGACTCACATGAAGTAATTAAATAAACGAATCAAACAATGAATTTCCAACATCACCCCCTAAAATTGAAGGAATCTATAAGAAATCAATTTAATCCATCTTATTGGAGACCATTTTATTGAAGACCGGCGTTGGGGATGGCTCGCCGCCAGGTGGCATGTCAGAGAGAAAAGCCTCCATGCGGCGCATTCGAACCGAGCTAGGTTGCCGGAAGCTAAAAGATCTCTTTGTTTTCGAGAACACATCCGAAGATTTGGAGAGAATCAGATACACCAAGGCTTGCACCAGTACAAACATCCCCACCTTTTGTAACATCTCCGTTGGTAATTCATATTCCATGGCTTGTTTCTGGTTGCTTCACTTGCTTGCTTGTTTCGTAAGAGAATTTGAAGATTTGATTTTCTTGTTAGTGTTTTGGTTGGTTTTTGAGTTGAATTTGGAAGAGGAAGAGGGTTTATATATAGAGTCCCTGACTTTTAGCAAACAGCCGCCCTTTGACTGTTGACACAAGAGGGAAGCTTCGGTGCAAGCTTTACTCGGAGATGTAGAACTGGTAACGTGTCATTATTATATTTTTTTAGAAATTAAACAAGGAATTAATGAAGGAAAAGAATAAGTCTTTATGGCTTGGGTCCGAAGGATATCGACATTTGACCAATGGCATTGTGGCAGTTTAAATAAATTAACTAATAAACAAATCTAGAGAACTTTGTCTCAAACTCAAATAATACACTTACGTTCTAGATTCGGATAGTAAACAACTGCCACCACTTGTGGTGATGGGTGCACTTTTTAGCTCTCAATTATATCAGCTCTTTGATTTGGCGGACGGCTGAGATTACACCTTCCTATTTCTATCCAGCTGACTCATGCTCAATCTTATCCTTTTTTTTATTTTTTGAGTCCTTTTCTTTCATTAATTTTGTACTCATCAGAATTTAAAACAAGGTTATTTTGAGGTCATGTTATTAGTAATTCATCACAAGGTCTCCTGGACCATTTGTGTTTACTTTTATATCTGCATGTTTTATCTCAATCTCCATCTAAAAAAAAAATAAAAAAAATTTAAAATAAAAAATAATACAAATAAATAAAAATTAATACTAAAACGCTATACTATATGGAGAATTTGGTTTCAACTAAATTCAAATATACCCACTGCTACCAAACAATCAACCATCTAAAATGTGAACCGCATGCTCCGTGCTTAGACCTGTCAACGGCATCCGTTTGCCGTTTCGCCACCACGTTTCGGCTTAAATGGAACGGTTTGTGGCATAAAAATATATACCGTTTTCTAAATGGAACGGTAAGTGGCACAGCTAGTTATATCGTTTCGACTGTTTCAATCTCATGTCAAACCGTTTAATGTGTAATTTGTGAAGTGGAACGGTTGATGGCACAAAAATTCGTTTCGTTTAATTAGTGGAACGGTAAGTGACAATACCGATTGCATACCGTTTATAAATGGCACGATAACGGTAGAGGGTGATTCCGTGCCATTTAAAACGTTAGACAGCCTATCCGTGCTGTTAAAGAATGCCAGTTCCCTAGCGGGGCACGTGTTCTCTATACATTTGCATTTGTCTCCTTTCCTTGTTTCTCTCATGCCCTCAAAATCAAATACATTATACATGGCCCATGGAAGGATCCAGCAATTGACCATATATAGTAATCCAATTAGACAGGCGGAGAAATTAATTAATAAGCAAAATAATTTAGTGTTGGAGTTTTCTACGAAGCTATTTTTCCTACATAGGACAAGATACTAGCTAGGACCGTCATTTTTCTCTGTACTCTGTAGCCTTCTAGACTGTCAAGCCAGAGATTAATTAGCTTGGATTAAAATTTTAATTTAGTAGCGATAGAAATTTCCTCGTGAGTCGTGAGTTGCCAATGAACTATTGTTTGCTAATCAAAATTGCAGTCTTTATATCAGTATATATATGATATAAATACTTCAGTGCATTTTTATGGAGTGTAAACGCTCCAATAATAAAATCAGAAGTCGTTGACCACATAAAGTGGATAGTTTCGCATTTAAGCACCGCACACTATAAGTAGGCCCTCCGCCCTTTAACGGATCGATTCAAACATAAGTAAAACGTGAATGTTATAAAATTCACATGTGAATATATACCTCATAAAAATTGAGGATAGTAAGAATTAAGTTATAATTATTTTGCAGTATAAACAAATAAATTAAGAATATTTTTTAATTAAGGTAGTTCAAAAATAGTAATCAGATGTGGTTAACTATATGTTAAAAAATGTAAGTTAACATTTCGGATACAAGTTTAGGATTAAATTGCAGATTTATTCATGTGAGTTCAGATTGAATTCTAGATTATGGACTTTTAGTGACATCATTTTTTTTCTTCGAAAAATGACCTGGCAGTCAGAATCCAAACCGAAAAACTTTGAAGTCAGTATCCTAGCTGACACAAACAGCTGGCTTTGACGGTGGTGCACATAGACGAAATGCTTACTCGCCAGGAAAAGCATTTCCTTGTAAATTGCAATGGCCTGAACAAAGAGGTGAATACTTCTGTTATACAGAAAAATAAGATTAACAAGTCCGATTTGTTTAAACTTGATAGCCGCTATCTAGTAACCTTGAAATAAATAATTTAATTATTTATTTAAAAATATAAAAAATCATCTTTTTATTAATATTTAAAATGTTAAATTTATATAACAAATTCAAACAGTTATTTTCATTCACACCTATATAACATTTTAAATAAATTTGAATTTTCATCAATTATATAAAACCTACTATACGTAAAAAGGGGGGAACAAATGTATACATGCATACATTACTCAAATTATGATTTCGTAAGGAAGGCGCAAACTCAGTCAATGTTGATTTGTTTGTGTTGCAAACTTGCAATCCAAGCTTTTTGTAAACCAAAGCTGTCTGTTACAGTAAAAAGGAATCACTGATAGGGCTAATGTTATTTTTCTTCTTCAGAAATTATTTGACCCCTAAATCCTAATTAAGAGCTCCCTTCTGGGAAGGGAACCGGAAAGTTCCGGGTCTGACGTCAAATGGATAGAAAGTTAGAAACAAACAACAATTGCTGAATTGCACGGCATCACTCTCTCACTATTCTTTTTTTTTTTTATTAAAGATAAACGGGAGGTCACACTCTCTTATTTCTTTCTGTATTATTTCATTATTATATGCGTCATTCTCATAGACAGATTTAAAAAGCTAGCCAAATATGCGTCAGTAATGGCGCTTGTTCTAAACCTTTTACACGTCAAATAGCTAATGTGTGCTTGATTTTCTGTAGTCCTGCTATTTACCATAAAAAGTTAAAAACATGAACCAAGTTGTTCTTCAAAAAATAATAAAGTAAAAATAAAATAAAATAAAATAAAATAAATGCACCAAACATGTCTATCATTCTAGTTTTGTTGACGGGGCATTTATACATTTTTATAGATGTTATAGTTACTGATAATTAAGTGGATGTGCTGCTGTATCTCTATTTTTTAAAAAAAATAAAATAAAATCAGCACATTGTTCCGATAACACATATTTAATAATTGACTCTTAATATATAAAGTGTTTGGGATTCGGATAGACATACAGTTCAAAAATCTATAACTTGGTACAAAATTTATATAAATAAACTATAAATTATTCTGTAGCTCAGCCGCTCATCATTTTTTTTGTAATAATTAAAAAACGAGGGACCACAATTTTTGTTTGTCTTTTAAAATTATAGAAAAAAAGAGGAACCAAACTTTAAAAACACCCATATACCCTTGCGCGAATGGTCCTTTTAAAAGAGAAAATTTACCGTATACCCTTTCACGGTGGTGCTCTGTGGCGGGGCCGGGTTATCTTTAGTGTGGTTAGTATGTGTGAGTGTACACCAGTACATACACTCCCGCTATATGATAGCGACACGAGATCATTGCTGTAGTACCTCAATATCTGAATTATATATGTTTATTAGATCACTAATTAATTTTGAAAGCTAAGTAACTTCAATTGCAAAAGATGCATTTGCAACTCAAATCATTTCGATACGTTCAGCTTTGGAAATGTATATCTAATACCACTTTTAGCGACAAATTTTAAGAATTATAAAATAGTGTATTACAGTATTAGTAGCTAGTATCGATCTTTAAACATATATATATACAAAATGTCCAGATTCGTCCATTATCGGAGAAAGCCGTATTGCCCGAGTGTCCGCAGCGTGTCTGCCTCAAAGTCATTTTGAATAGAAACTGCTGAGGTGGCTACTCTGACGCAACCCCAGTCATTTTGATACATTATTAACAGCTTTTTTCTTTTTTTTTTTTTTGCCATATGCTTTTAGAGTTTTCGTTGAGCTTGTTGTAAGCATAAAATTTCTATATGCATACTACGATTGTTAATCTCTGGTGCTTCCATATAAAACCAATTTTTAGATGAAAGAAATTTGGGTTACAGGAAGCTTTGCTGCACGATAATCGTGGAAAATTTGGGTTTGCTGAGGTATAAATGGAGCATGATTACTGAATCAGTAGATAATCGATCGAGATTGGATATGGTTTAACTACATTTATTGTTAAATTTTCTTAATTTGGTTATCTTCTTGTAAACATTTTCTTTGATTAATAAAATTTGCTTGCTTGGCTTTCATCAAATAGTTTTTGGTCCAATTTCGGAATCCAAATTCGGTACAAACTTAAAAATTCTGGTCCAATTTTGGAACCTTGTAATCTTGCGAACCATGATAGGGTGTCATGTACCAGTTTATAGTTTTTGAGTTTTTGTAATAAGTTGAAAAAACAGTAAAGAAATTGAGAAAAGAATATGTAAATAACAATGGCTGCTGCCGTCTTTTAATTGATATGGATTGATTCCTTACAATACTCGTACAATTCCATTTATATTTGTTGCTGCTAACTAATTAAGAAAGAATTATAATAGGAAAGAGTTAACCTAGGCTCTGTTTGGATGTGTTGAGAATAAGGTAGGAAGAATGAAGAAGTGAAGAAATTTATTGGGAAGAGGTAAATTTATTGGGAAGTGTGTAACTTTTGTGAAGAGTTTGGATGATTAGAAATAAATTTATTGAAAAAAATTCCTTATTCCTTCTTCCCACTTCCCACCATCCAAACACAACCCTAATATCAACGTTACTTCTAAAAATAAAAAGTGCAAAGCCCATATTGAATGACAGCCCAAAATTATTATTAGCCCATCTTATTGTGTAGCTCCTTCCATCTACAGATAGGGCTGCATAACATGAAAAACGACCACGAAAATGGGTTCTTTCGTTGATCGTTCGTCCATTGAACGCAAAAAAAATCTTTTTTTCGTTTTTCGTTTCGTCCATTGAACGCAATTATATTTTGTTGCATTAATCGTTCCGTTATAATTAGACGATCGAAACGGTTCGCCCGTTTATACTTTTTAACCGTGCTTACATGTGTTTTCCTATCGTTTTTTTTTCTCTGGACTGCAAATAGCATCTTATGTTGACAAAGCGAAAAAAATATTGAACGTACTTGCAAATAACATCATATTTACTATACCATGGAACCTTTTGAACACAGAATGATAAAATCGCCTTCTATCAGAACCAAACCAGTACACTGTTATACTGAACATATCAGTAAAACTGTTACAACTTATATTGAACATACCAGTACACTGTTATATTACAAATACTTAAAAGAAAAATCAAATCCCCTTCTATCTGAACCAAACCACGTCCAGTGAATGGAGCAACCCCACTAACTACAAAAACCAAAGATAAATCATAAGAAACTAGAATAAAAAAACATCAAAGCAATAAACCCCTGCTACATACTACTACCTACCAGAAACATTACCAGCGGCACTGGCTTTAAAAAAGTTGAAAACAAGCAAAGCTGCAAAGCCACAAGTAATAAACAAGCAAAGCTGGAAAACCAAAAAAAATTATAGTTGTACAAAAAAATAACAAAAGGTGAAAGGAAATTACTCAAAATAAAAAATGTATATATATAGTTCTACAGAAAAATAACAAAAGGTGAAAAGAAATTACTCAAAACAAAAAATATATATATATATAAGAAAAACAAAAACTATAAATTTATAAGCTCAAACTATTGAATCAGTAGGCTTTAATCAATAATACCTTTGATGATTTTTGGATCTATATATCATACGAAAATCAACTCATCACTTTTCAGAAGCTGTGAAGCCGCGTGACCATTTAGATCGTTCATCAACAGTGAAGCCAACACTAGCCGCACTCTCCTTACTACAAACTCCGGCATTGCTTATGGCATCAACGTATTGTTGACCCATCTCGTCAGGTGCGACATCAGCGAGATCGAGTTCCGATTGAGGAAATAAGACAACTCGCAATTTGGCTGACCCATCAGAGAAGGATGAGGCACAATCCGACCTCCGAAACTACACAGCAGCTTGACCTTCAACGGAGGAGAGCTAATTTGAGAAACGAGGTTGTCGTTGGGATTTGGGGCCTACGGATTGGAAGGGAGAAATGAAGAATTGGTAGAGGCGTGCGACTGTGCGAGAGAGAGAGAGAGAGGAGATGTCATATCTGATCGGCGAAGGTGGTACAGGCATGCGACTGTGCGAGAGAGAGAGAGGAGATGTGATATCTGATTGGCGGAGAATGACCTCTGGCAAACCTAATTTTTGTCTCATCCCATCGTTATCTCCGTCATCTCTACTCTATAATCAATTTACTAGCAATACCGTACAATTATAATCGAAATAGACGAAATAAACGATAACGAAACAGCTCCATTTCGCTCAATTTACTAGCAATACCGTACAATTATATTCCGTTTTGAGACGAAATTGAGTTTATATTTGCGTTAACTGTTCCGTTCCATAAACGAAACTGAAATCCTTGACCGTTACCGTTTCGTTTAGAACGAAACGAAACGAAATGACGATCTAAACGACTACCGTTTTCACCCCTATCTACAGATCAATTAGTGCTCTTTCACTTCCGCCTCCATCTCCTTTGAAGAATTCCTCCTCTTACGCTCTTCACTTGTGCGTTCCTGACTTCAACCGAGCATAACACAGGGATGTTTGGTTATCTGGTACTTGAAGGAGGCTGACCTAATTTGAGCTGCGGATGGGTCAACGAGTCCAAGTTAGAACCTGCTCTGTAATTTGTTTTGTCAGTATAAGTTTCCAAATTTTGTCAACCAGTACTAATTTCGCATGAGTGCTGCGCTTTATTTGCTTCTTTTAAACTCACTAGTTTTGTATCGTACCAAATAATAAACCTTGTCACATTAAATAAGTACTCATAATTTTTAATTAAAATGGTAAGTATTACAAGTTAAAGTGCTATTAGTGGCGGTGCAAGGTGGGACATAACCATACTGGTACCATCACACATGTGTGGTACTGGTACAGAACCAGAAGAAGCCGGATCCACCACCGGCATATTCGTACTGATGTTCCCTTGTGACGTTGTCATAACCCTAACTTGTTGCAGGTCCTTCATGATTGCCTCCAACTGAGGCAAATCAGCCGTCGCTAGATCAGCACACCACACGGCAAAATTTTTATTAAAGACAAAAATATCTTTAACAATTTTAGAGAAAACAAAGCAGTACCATAATTTTTAATAATAACACAGCTATAGCGGTACTAGCATTGCCGCTATAGCGCAACTGAATTTTTAAATTTTGTAAAAAAAAGTACCGGCTGGAGACCTCTGCAGCCATATACGGCTGTAGAGGATTTCAGTCCTGACCTGACGTGCTTCTTTGTTGGAAATCAGGCCAATGGGAATTTTCTTTTTTCCGCCTGTTTTTTTCTTCTCCATGGCTTTGTTGCTGCTACCACCTTGCATCTCCGTTCTCCATTTCTTATATTTTGACCGTCCACTCTTTATTTTGACTTTGCTCTATTTTTTATTTTCCTCCCTTTCGTAGAAAGATTAATATGAAACAGGCAATTAGGGTTTGTACTTGTTAGTTTTTAGTTTAGAGGCAGGGGTTATATTTAAAGAAGATAAGGGGTCATATTATATAAGGGGTCATATTATCGAGAGAACATTTAATTAGACGAGAGAGAGCAGAGTAATCAGATCGATCCGAACTTAATAAGGCTGTTATAAAGAGGATCGCTCAAATGTTATGTTATGTATAACACGGATGGTTTTTGTGTTACGAATTTATTTTTGAATTTCATATTTCAAACAACCGATTCAAACCGTTCATTACCTTTTTCATATTGAAATCTCATCAGAAATCAAATTTTATATTTTTTAAAATTTTTTTACTATTTTTCTCAGATTTTTTTTAAAATCACTGTTATTGAAGGGTCAAGAATTTATTAGATTAAATATTTAAAAAAATCTGAAAAAATGGTAAAAAATTAAAAAAAAATGTAAAATTTGGTTTCTAATGAGATTTAAATATGAAGAAGATAATGAACGGTTTGGATCGGTTGTTTGAAGCATGAAATTCTAGAATGAATATGTAGCACGAAGACTATCCGTGCTATGCATAGTATTTTAGCAATCATTATCCTAATGGTTCCGTTTGGATGGGTGCAAAAATAAAGGAATAGTTTTTTCATACTTCTAAATTTATTATAAACAATCCAAACTCTTCACAAAGTTACACACTTTCTAATACTTCTTCCCTTAGGCTGTGCTCCAGAAACAAATCAGCGGAGATGAAGGGAGCTTAGGGGAAGTGAGGGGTGACGAGGTAAGGCTCCCCCCAAAATCGGGGATTACAGATTCTGAGTAACTATGTGTCTTGTTCATCCCCTCTCATCCCGTATTCATCCCCTCTCATCCAGATTGTGGAGCGAGTAAACTTGAGTAAACACTAGTCGGGCAGCAGCGGTCAGTTACTCTCTCCCCTTCCCTCATCTCATCTCCCCTCCTCTTGTTCGTTCTGGAGCACAGCCTTATTCTCCTTGTCCCACACCATCCAAACGGAGCCAATGAGTACAAACTCCAAAGGACCAAAATCGAGATGAGTGAAAATATCCATAATTTTTTAAAAGAATAAGCTGTTAATAGAAAGCGATTGGCCCTTAAGTATCGGCTAAATATACATCCAAAATCAACGGTCTGAATTTATTCCACGTGCGTTTGGTCCAAGTGAGATTTTTCACAAGCGCTTGTGTTAATGTTAAAATCGCGAGTTTGCACTAATTTTGCTTTGAAAAGCCTTACGAAACGTCAGAAATATTTAGTACTGTTCTTATTACAAGTTTAATTAGAGAGGCATAACATTACTGAGAGAAAATTTGCATTGAATGATTTTGAATTAATTAACATATTTAATTTTATTTTAAATTATTATTATTATTATTATTATTACTTAATATTAAAAATATTAATGAACTTCAATTTTTCTCAGGACGAGAAGAAATAAAAAAGAAAATTAAGGACATTATATATATATAGAGAAAGCCTTCAATCAAAGCGCTTTGACCGGAGTCCCGGTTAAACCCCGTCAAATCTCAATTTTGAAAGTTCAAATGACCGATCTAAACCGTCAAATATGATCTCCATATTGTAATCTCCTTACCGACCAAAATTTTCATTTTTCTGAAATTTTTAAGTATTTTTTTCGGATTTTCAAAAATCGTTAATCTAATTTGTTTTGAACCCTACAAAAAATTGCTGTTTTTGAAAATTTGAAAAAAATACTTAAAAATTAAAAAAAATGAAAATTTTCGTCGGCAAGAAGATTTCAAGATGGAGATCATATTTGACGTTCGGATCGGTCATTTGAACTTTCAAAATTGAGAACTAACGGGATTTAACCGGAACTCCGGTCAAAGCGCTTTGATTGTATCCTTTCTCTCTCTCTCTCTCTCTCTCTCTATATATATATATATAATCTGCCATAGAAAATCAGAAACACTATTCGGATATTGAACAAAAAACGGTCACAAAAAATTCTAAATATTGTTCATGCCATACAAAAATTCGAGTGCCATAGAAAATCCCAAGCACTGTCCAAACAACACTAATTTGAACAGTGCCAATGGGACCCGTCTGTATAAATTATAGTCAACCCCACTAATAGGCAAAAAATAATTTACACAAGTCGAAAATAAAAAAAGATCTGTAAAAATTAGTTTTATGGGCTTAAATATTTACATTCTTAAAATAGTTTCTTAAATATTCCACGCAACTCCAAAAAGAATCCATATTTTATTCCTGGGGTAGATTTACCTTAGGAACATCTATCAATTGATGGTGCAATAAAAACATCAAGGGTCTCTCCTTCATTTCTTTTTGGAGGAGTTGGCCTAAATCAACAAATATTTTTTTTTTATATAGATACTCTGATTGAAGCGATATCATACAAAATAAATCAAGTTCACTTAGATACCAAGATGAGGAATTCAAGCTGAATTCTCAAAAGAGATGTGAAAAATAGTAACGTTGTTTTTTTTTAATTCCTTTCTTTATTCATCGATTTTCATATCATCCAGGATGTTAGGTAAAAAGTTAATGTGCAGTCAAATTGATAAATAGCTTGGCCGTTACGTACAAATGTTAAATGTTCGCCCCCAAATATATATATTTCTTCAATGCATATTTACATAAAAGGCTAATGCATTTTTTGTCATGTACTCAATATTACAGGCTTCACGCAAAATATTTCGACTATTCGTATACATGTTTTAAGTTAAAAAAACTCCTATTGCTTATTATTACTACTTTTGCGATATAAGTTGGCAGTTCAAATCTTCCAACTTAAAATATGTAAAAATTTCCTTAGTCAGATTTTGAAACATATCCTACGTACTAATTAAAACGAGGTCTCTAAATCAAGAATTCATTTTTACGATCTCAATATTATTATTTCAGTCCATTTCGTTCTTAGTCAATAAGAAAGGATAACAAGAAGTCTATTTTTCTTTGTTTTTAATTCAATAAGAATATCTAAACCAATCTACCTCATTTTTAATTCAAACTATATAATAAACATTTGAAAATTATAAGCTAAATATAGATGCGACTTCATCTTACAAATTACAATCATAATCGTTGAGGAAATATTTAATTTAGTTAATATTTCAATTATTCATTCACAAATAAGGAACTACACATAATATCCTTTCACAAGGAACTCATTTGCACTTATTATTATTTTGTATACTCCTCTCTACTCCAATATATTGAAACTAAAACTTCAACCTAAAGGAGGGCTGCGACCACGTACGGGAATCAGATTTGTAGGAACCTGATTGTCAATATCTTTCTGTAGTTTTCCATGTTGCACGGGATCCGAGCCTGTAGGAGACAGACGAGCAATTCCTACTTTTGACTGCGAGGTGGGTTGATGAATCGAGTCAATACTAGAAGGAATCTCACGATTGATGTTGACTTCTAGTGGTGGGCTAGGAGTAGGATCACAATTATGTATTGGGTTCGAACCACCAGGAACACAACGATAGGTATGAAAATCTACTTTTGACTGTGAGGTGGGTTGATGAATCGAGTCAATACTAGAAGGAATCTCACGATTGATATTGACTTCTTGTGGTGGGCTAGGAGTAGGATCACAATTATGTATTGGGTTCGAACCACCAGGAACACAACGATAGGTATGAAAATCTACTTTTGACTGTGAGGTGGGTTGATGAATCGAGTCTACACTAGTAGGAATCTCACGATTGATGTTGACTTCTTGTGGTGGGCTAGGAGTAGGATCACAATTATGTATTGGGTTCGAACCACCAGGAACACAACGATAGGTATGAAAATCTACTTTTGACTGCGAGGTGGGTTGATGAGTCGAGTCTTTACTAGAAAGAATCTCATGATTGATGTTGACTTCTTGTGGTGGGCTAGGAGTAGGATCACAATTATGTATTGGGTTCGAACCACCAGGAACACAACGATAGGTATGAAAATTGGTGGTTTCTTCAACATAAGGACTTTCTTGATGCACATTTATTTTGGAAATGTAATTGACTGACGAAACCTCAGGTTGATGTCTTGTGCATAATGCAGCTACGAATGAGCCGATTATCACCAATACGATGAGTAATGAGGATTTTGATATCATTGTATTCTTTATCATGTTGGTGAAACTTATGCTACAAAAATGAGATTCAAGTATTCTTTTATAGGGTACAACAAGAGGATTGGATTAATTCATGATGAGAAAACTTGAATCTCATTTATTACAAAGATTTGCTAGTGGGGATACACTCCAAAATTAGTATATAATATGTGTACAAATATTTTGCATGATTTGCTTAGATTTATATACATTGTATCTTGACATGGGTGCAATGTATAAAATGGAAACTTTACTCAATAAATAGTAGCAAAGATTCGTTTGGATTTAAGGTTAAGAGTGTGTGGTATTTTTTTTAAAAAAAATTTAACGTATCTAGTTTATTTATTCTTATTGTTTGGCATGCAATTATCAAATCTAATAATGATATGATACGATTTTATCCATTATGTGTATATCTCGTCATCAGTTAATTTTTTAAATTATAAAAGAATGTTGACTGTTTGGAGAGGTGCAAGAGTTACAATTGATAGATAACTATATAGAATAACACTCCCACTTTGTAATGATACATGAAAAGATAGGTAATACAGTAGCAACAAGTAAATTAGAACAAATTTTTGTATATATACCATACAGGAAGCTAGCCATATCAGCCAAAAATCGATATCCAGCATTCTCCAATTTTTTGTCGTAATTTCCTCTATTTACCGGCATGCCAACGATTGTTCCGATTTTCTTGTTTAAATCTTGTGTTGATATTTTAAAAATTACAAAAATCATGCATGAATATGAATTAATTTATAATTATTTCGCACTATAAACAAATAAATTATGAATGTTGTTTTAAAAAAATTAGTTCAGTACATAAAATTCGGAAGTTAGTTAACAAATTGTAATTCAAATAAAAAGTATGAATAAAATGTTTAAAAAATTTTAAAATGTTGAACTCAAACACTTATTTTTATTCATGCCTTATGAGTCCAAAGGACCAAAATCGAGTTGAAGTGAAAATATCCATAATCAGCCATTAATTTTCGGCTAAATATCCATCCAAGATAAAAGGTCTGGATTTATTTTACGTTCATTTGGTACAAGATTTTTCACAAGCGATTGTGTTAATGCTAAAATCACGAGTTCATTGCACTAGTTTTCTTTCAAAAACCTTATGAAACGTCGGAAATATTTAGTATTGTTCTTGTTACACGTTTTATTGTAGAAGCACAACAATACTGAGAGAAAATTTTCATTGAATAATTTTGATTTTCTTAACATATTTAATTTAATTTCAAAATTATTATTAATATATCAAATCTTGTCAAAAAGTTGATGGAACTTGAAAAAAGGAAAGTGAACCGCGCTCGCCTCCCTCGATGATGATAATAAAAATAATTATAATAATAATATTATTATTAAAAATATTAATAAACTTCAATTTTTCTCATGATGGGAAGAAAGACAAAAGAAAATTAAGGATTTTAATACATTGTATATATATAATTTGTCATAGGAAAACAGAAACAGTATTTGGACATTGTGCAAAAATTGTCTTAGAAAATTCAAAATATTGTTCTTGCCACAAAAAAAAATTCGAGTGCCATAGAAGATCCCAAGCACTGTCAAAACCATAGTGGTTTGAACAATACCAATAGGAGCCGAACTTATAAATTATAGTCAACCCCACTAAGGGCCTGATCGGAATGATTTTTTAGTAGAATTAAATTCATTTCAATAGAATAGAGTTCAATTGAAATGGATTTCAAATGAAATCTGGCGATTAGAACAAATAGAAAAAGAATTGAAGAGAAATCTATTTGTGAACGGATGCCTTATAAAAATAGAATAGAATTAATTTCATTTCTTTATATTTGACCATTTTATCCTTACTCTCTTTAAAAATGTCTGGCATATATACATCATTTGTTTCTTCTCTTCTACGAAGTGTTTAGATTTATCTCGTGATTAGTTGATTGACATCGAGACTGTACCAAACCCAGAATTAGTTGATTGAAATCGATACCGTACCAGTCATGGGTACCGGTACATGCAGGATTGGATCATAAAAGTATAATCTGCAGCACTCTGCACTCATTCGAATACTCCTGTAGTTAGATCGTCAAACAATTATCAATTGAGTTCACAAGCTCATTTTACCCCTTAAAATGCCAATGGAGTTTAAGGAGTGCAAAATTATTATGCACATAGAGATAGTATCGGTAGAGAGATGGGTAACGGCGAAAGAGATGCGTATCGGAGAAGGAGAAGGGCAATTTGTTCCAAGTGAGATGCCTATCGGAAGAGCTTCGCCCGTCCAAACCAAATCGTGCCAAATTACTATGGTTTGGACGAGAATTCACGGAGGATGTTTTTTCTCGCCAAATCGCGAAGATTGAAATCAACCTTGACCGCCTATCCATTCCGATCGGAAGAGTCGATTAAAATAGAATTCTATTTCTAATTCTTGCGTTTTTTTTTCATTCCGATCAAAGCCTAATAGACTAAAAATTATTTACAAAATTCGAAAAAATAAGTTCTGCAGAAATTAGTTTTATGGGCTTAAATATTTACTTTCTTAAAAGAGTTTCTTAAATATTCTACACAACTCCAAGAAGAATCCATCTTTTAATCCTGGGCTAGATTTACCTAATTAGGAAAATCAATCAAGGGTCTCTCCTTCATTTCTTTTTGGAGGAGTTGGCCTAAAGCAACAAATATTTTTTTATATAGATACTCTGATTGAAGAGATATCATACAAAATAAATCAAGTTTTCTTAGATACCAAGATGAGGAATTCAAGCAGAATTCTCAAAAGAGATGTGAAAAATAGTAATGTTGTTTTTTTTTAGTTCCTTTCTTTATTATTTGATTTTCATATCATCCCGGACGTTAGGTAAAAAGTGACTGTGCAGTCAAATTGATAAATAGCTTGGCCGTTACGTACAAATGTTAAATGTTCGCCCCCAAATATATATATTTCTTCAATGCATATTTACATAAAAGGCTAATGCATTTTTTGTCATGTACTCAATATTACAGGCTTCACGCAAAGTATTTCGACTATTCATATATATGTTTTAAGTTAAAAAGACCCCTATTGCTTATTATTACTATTGCGATATAAGTTGGCAGTTCAAATCTTCCAACTTAAAATATGTAAAAATTTCCTTAGTCAGATTTTGAAACATATCCTACGTACTAATTAAAATGAGGTTTCTAAATCAAGAATTCATTTTTACGATCCCAATATTATTATTTCAGTCCTTTTCGTTCTTAGTCAACAAGAAAGGATAACAAGAAGTCTATTTTTCTTTGTTTTTAATTCAATAAGAATATCTAAACCAATCTACCTCATTTTTAATTCAAACTAATAAACATTTGAAAAATATAAGATAAATATAGATGCGACTTCATCTTACAAATTACAATCATAATCGTTGAGAAAATATTTAATTTAGTTAATATTTCAATTATTCATTCACAAATAAGGAACTACACATAATATCCTTTCACAAGGAACTCATTTGCACTTATTATTATTTTGTATACTCCTCTCTACTCCAATATATTGAAACTAAAACTTCAACCTAAAGGAGGGCTGCGACCACGTACGGGGATCAGATCTGTAGGAACCTGATTGTTAATATCTTTCTGTAGTTTTCCATGTTGCACGGGATCCGAGCCTGTAGGAGACAAACGAGCAATTCCTACTTTTGACTGTGAGGTGGGTTGATGAATCGAGTCAATACTAGAAGGAATCTCACGATTGTTGTTGACTTCTAGTGGTGGGCTAGGAGTAGGATCACAATTATGTATTGGGTTCGAACCACCAGGAACACAACGATAGGTATGAAAATCTACTTTTGACTGTGAGGTGGGTTGATGAATCGAGTCAATACTAGAAGTAATCTCACGATTGATATTGACTTCTTGTGGTGGGCTAGGAGTAGGATCACAATTATGTATTGGGTTCGAACCACCAGGAACACAACGATACGTATGAAAATCTACTTTTGACTGTGAGGTGGGTTGATGAATCGAGTCTACACTAAAAGGAATCTCACGATTGATGTTGACTTCTTGTGGTGGGCTAGGAGTAGGATCACAATTATGTATTGGGTTCGAACCACCAGGAACACAACGATAGGTATGAAAATCTACTTTTGACTGCGAGATGGGTTGATGAGTCGAGTCTTTACTAGAAAGAATCTCATGATTGATGTTGACTTCTTGTGGTGGGCTAGGAGTAGGATCACAATTATGTATTGGGTTCGAACCACCAGGAACACAACGATAGGTATGAAAATTGGTGGTTTCTTCAACATAAGGACTTTCCTGATGCACATTTATTTTGGAAATGTAATTGACTGACGAAACCTCAGGTTGATGTCTTGTGCATAATGCAGCTACAAATGAGCCGATTATCACCAATACGATGAGTAATGAGGATTTTGATATCATTGTATTCTTTATCATGTTGGTGGAACTTATGCTACAAAAATGAGATTCAATTATTCTTATATAGGGTACAACATGAGGATTGGATTAATTCATGATGAGAAAACTTGAATCTCATTTATTACAAAGATTTGCTAGTGGGGATACACTCCAAAATTAGTATATAATATGTGTACAAATTTTTTGCATGATTTGTTTAGATTTATATACTTTGTATCTTGACATGGGTCCAATGTATAAAATGGAAACTTTACTCAATAAATAGTAGCAAAGATTCGTTTGGATTTAAGGTTAAGAGTGTGTGGTATTTTTTTTTTAAAAAATTTAACGTATCTAGTTTATTTATTCTTATTGTTGTTAGAAAGTGTGCTAATTTTCATTTTTATGCTAATTACCAATTAATTAACCAAGCAAACATAGCACACACAAGATCTAGTACACAAGCTATTGAAACACACGAGAAAAAGGATTGGAAGTATACCTCTCTTGGTATCGCAACCAAGAGGCTCGTTCCAATGCGTTGGTGTCGGTGGCGTGCTCTCCAAGAACCTCCACGCCGTGCTCCTCGAGTCCACTAAGGAATTAACCACCTTCTCTAATCAATTATGCTAGTAATTGAGAGAATTGTGCCTAATTCCAAAGCTTTCCCTTTCTATTTAATTCTCCAATTAATTTAGTGGAAAAGCTTGCTCAACACATGAGCTAGGTGGTGTGTGGAAGAGAGAAAGAGGAATAGAAAATTCTGAAATTTTCTTTTCTTCCTTGTGAGGTGCGGCCAAAGAGAGAAGGAGAGAGAGAGGTGTGTGGAGGCTAGGGGTTTGCTCCCAAAGAACACCCCTTTATATAGGCCACTCAACCTAGCTCTCATCCAACATTACATGGACAAAAATACCCCTTGCCCTAGCCGCACCTACCTACCCCCATATATGGGTTGGGCCTCAAGTTGAGTTGAGCCCAATACTCTTCCATTTAAATGCACCTTCCATTGGACATTAAATTAACCAATTAATTTAAAGCCCAATTAGCTCAAATAACTAAATGTGTTGATTATAATTAATTATTAACTATTTAATAATTAATATGGAATTAGTCAATGCATTAAATTATTTCTATATGATCTATTTGACTTAATTAATCATAACGGTCCATAACGGCATACGATTAATTAATCAACTTATCATATTTTGCAATACCAATTGTTGCAAATAAATAATTAATGCACGTGTGGTTAAACACCTTATTATGTGTGACCCTTTGAGGATTTATGCTATGTTGGACATGGAATTAAATCGCTATTTAATTCCAATAATCATAAGCGGTATCTAGCAACACGTTATGATTCCCAATTCACATAAATAGTGTACTGCTACAATATTTCAATCCTGCATAAGAGAATAATTAGTTTCTCTATTTTGATTCTTATGTCACACGATATCATCGTATAATCCAAGATAGGAATGTGTCATTCTTGCAGATTATACGTTTCTTGATCTAGAGATAATTGTATAAAGTTGCATGCAAACAATCTATCTCCATCAAGGGGCCCAAACAGATATCGTCACTCACTAAGTGAATTAATGAGGGACATACGGTTTTCTTGATGATTAACTTTTCCCCGCACAATTCAAGAGAACATAAATAAAGTCCGTATAGCAGCCCTTATCGGGAATCAGCGGTAGACATTATTTATTGAACCTATCCTCATGTGGAAAAGATAAACATCTCAAACTTAGAACCAAAATCACAACGAAATAAACAATGACACATAACACAATCCATATGTTTATTTCGATGGGTCAAGTCCTGTGCTATGTTCCATAACATACACATATGCAATTAAGTTGGTAACTCTTTACCTATGATTTGTAGAACTTAATCATCACTTAACTTGCATACTAATCTTATATGATAATTAATGTTCCTTGTTAATTATCAAGATTATGGACCGTTTAGATTTATTATTGTCATTCTAAAGAATGATCAACAGAGATCTACAATTCAGATCCTCAACCTGAATGATCTGTCAATAATAAACCTAGGAACAGATGATAAAATCTCATCCAAAACATAAACTAATAATTAAGTCATTAAATTATTGACTTCTAGGACATAACTCTAACAATCTCCCACTTGGCCTAGAGTCAATCAGTAGTGACTTCTAGCCAACGAAGAATTGAGAACAATGTCATATATCTACATATATACATGTCTCGGACCTCAAAATAAATAATACGCTTATAGCTAGTTACTCATACGTCCACCACGTATGGATGCATAACTGCATCTCGTATACTGCTCAAGGTAGAGGTCGTGCTAGAGTGTTCGCTGTGTTCGCGAACCTATCCAAAAATTGTTTGACTATATATATATACTCCTATATATATTCTTGATCACCATCATATGATATCAAGTGATGTCGTTATAGATCATATTTGAATCTCCAATGTAACATTGGGCTCTTAGGAGTAAGTTATGGTTCGAGATGCTTAGAACCATAATAACTCAACTAAGAAATCGATCCGAAATAAACTTCTTTTATTGCTTCACAAGTTGCTATGTATTTTGCTTTGGTGACGGAAACGGTTGTAATATTCCATTTAGAACACCTTCTAAATTTACAACACCACCTTTTAGCAAAATATGTAGTTCAACTGTGATTATATCAATCTTTGAAAAACTAGCATTAGTGTAATTAATTTACACGAGCTCTCTTTCATCTTAAGAGATGAAACATTATATCACTCTTTCTCATAAGGTACTCGAGGATATCCTTGACTATCGTCCTAATGTGTCTCTCTTGTATCCATTTGACAACTATTTGTCATATCCTTTGGATACTACACATCGGGGCATATGCATAAATATGACGTACACAATGAAACTCATAATGAAAGAATGCTTGAACTATTTCATGCACTTTCTTGAATTGAGTTGCAATAGACCGAGTTAAAACACTCAAGTCATGCCATGTGACGTACAGTTAGACATCCTTTCTTGGAGTGTAACTTTCGTGTTTCTAGAACACTTCGTCAATATATGCATATTTGCTCAAACCTAACATCCATCATAATCTATCTTTATAGATTTTGTTTCCTAGGATTAGGTGACTTCGCCCAAGTTCTCATTTGAGAAAGCATTCTCCAAAGAGATCTCGACAATATTCATTTTCTTAATGTTAATGTTATTCCCAATTTAATGAATTGTTATCTTGAACAATACAAGTAATACAATTATGCTCCCACTGAATATCTTGTTTATACAAGATACTTTTGACGAAGTTCAACTCCTTGACTTCCTTGTCAAAACTTTTATTCCAATCTCCACAACACTTGCTTTAATCCATTTATGGATCCTTGAAGCATGCGTATGTTTTTAGCAATACATAAACCTCGATTTGTGTCAAATGCACAACATCATCCTCCATTCATACGAAGAAGGCGGTTTTATGTGTTTTTCCATATATCAATATATATGAAATACAACTATTGCTAGAATGATCTTTATTGACTTTTACATAGCCACAAGCAAGAGGTTGTGCTTTGTACGTAGTCAACTAGTCATCGACTTAGACATAGCTACAAGCGAGAAGCCGCGCTTTGTACATAGTCGATTTGTTATCCATGTCGATCTTTCCTTTTGAAGATCTAAAACGTTCTTGATGGATTGCTCCTTCATGAACGTCAACCAAGGTCTATACCTTGTTGTTATACATGGATTTTATTTAAAGATCATATGAATTCAAACCATATATGTGGAATCGGATCGTTCCATCGTCTCCTTGTTTATCAACGGATTCTCATATGCTAAGTTTGAGAATGTCGTGAAGCCAATGCACCAAACGGCTTAGGCAATCAACTCTCGTTGATCTTTTGTAGGATTGGTACTTGAGGTTCATGAACTACTTCCACAATGAATTGTTGAACGAGTTCTTGACTCCTCATATATTCCATGAGTTTCTCGAATCATCATCAACTCGTGATATGGTTGAGTCCTCATTGGAAGGAGCGTACTATTAACCTTCTTTTCAAAACAACTTGTGAATGAAGTTCCGCTCAACTCCCACTAAGCACCATGTATGGAGTGACAAGTTTCCCATAAGAGTACTTCTTGTAGTGATGCATAAACTCCTTTAATGCTCACTTTACTCCCACTACTTCTTCTTGAGAATTTCAATTCATCAAGACTACATTATGATTAGCAACAACTACTTTGTTCTTATCATATTCGTGGAAGTAGTGCCTTTTAATATAAAGCATCCTACAAATATATAGTGTCTTATTTGGTTTAAGCTTACAAGTCCACAATACTTGAAATAAGCTTCTCAACACCAAATCTCGAGAAGTATTATACTTAGAGATCAAAATCTCGTAAGAAACCTTCCTCAATAGACTTTGATGGAACACCATTCAGTGTAAACAATATTGTCCTCAAACATAATTCCCTAATACGAGTCGAATAAGTCAATTTGATTTATTATCGATCGAACTATACAAAATATTGTTCGATACCTCCATTCTTGGACACATTATTCCATAATGTTCCTCATGGAGTGAGTTATGAAACTATTTTCATACTCTTTAGATAATACTTCAAATCATATGACTTAACTACTTATTTGCCACGATTAATTGTAAGACTTTTCTTTTTCCTTGAACGGTCTTTTTAACTTCACACTTGAACTCCTTTGAACTAGTCAAAAGGTTCATACTTATACCTTATCAAATAGATATGTTAATATCTACAATGATCGTTGGTTAAGTAGTAAAGTATCAACAACCTTTCATTGCACAAGTACTTATTGGTCTTTATACATCGATATGTATAAGTCCTAATCAAGTCACTTGTCCTTAAACCTTTGTAGGTTAAAGGCGCTTTTGTCATTTAACAAACATGATTCGCATATCAATCGATTTGAAATCGAATTGAATTTCGAGCTCTACGTTACGTAGACTCTCATAATGCGATTCTCGTTTATATATGTGACTAAGCGGTTATATATAACATGAAAGTCAAATACTTTATGTCAAGTCTTACGCATCCTATTTGTCATTCATAACTTGTTTATCTATTTCAAGCAAATTCCATCAAGATGCATGAAATCATATAAACAAATTCATAATAAAAGAACTTGTCTTTTATTAAACATAGTTATCCATCATCAAATATGAAATGGAGACGCTATGAGAGGTTTTAGAATTAAGGTATGCAACCTTCAATTCCTAAACAAACTCTTAATAAAGATAACTCTACGTATTCAATGGTAATGACTTAAATGAATAAGTCATCTCCTATACGGAGTTTACTTTATATCTCTCGAACATTCTCTTATTCTTCATTGCCAACACATTTCGTTAAATGCGAGCATATGAACTAGTATCAAGTTACTAGTGTAAATTAGAGATAGTGAGATAGTTTGAACGACAAATACACTTTAGGATTAGAATATTTCTAATCGTCACAATCATGGTATTTCGGACAACCTTTTAAATGCCTCCCATAAACGGCAAATGAAACATCTCATGTGACACATGGTCATCAATGAGAGTCTCGAAATTTCAACTCATACATTGGTGAAGTATTTCTTGAATACTTAATCAATCACCTTTTTCCATTAACAAGAGTGCGAAAAAAGTGACATTATATCCTTCATGATTCAAAAGAGATCGTATGACAATATCAACAATCCTTGATATCGGAGATTAATATCTCTAGTCATCAATTAGCTACTTAAATCTTTCGATTTGTAAGCCAATGAAAACGTTCATGTATCCTTTTATAAAAGAAGAATCTCTTGGTCAACTCATACTCTTTATACTCGATCATAAATGATGGAGTTAATATCTACTTTCTCCAAGAACACTTTCTTGAGTAAGTGGATGAGAGCGTACGAGTTAGATCTAGTCCATATGAATTCTCTAATTCAAAGGTCTAGAAATTTTAAATGAGGATATTAGCCATACGCTTTATTAAATAACTTTTCGCCAAAAGTCAATCAATCATCGCGTTGCTACGTTCGGGTAGTTTGAGGAAAGTTTTGGGAATTGACATACTCAAATTTCTCTTCACTAAGATCATGTCTTAGGAATTGGTATTACTTCTTTCAAGTAACTACCTTTTAGAAACGAGTTTGTTCATTTTTCAAAGATTGATCGCAACAAAATTAACAATTTTAACATCTATAACAAAATCAATTTACGGTCATTTAGTTTATGCAATTGTTTTATTTATAACAAATAAAACTCCCACTATATTTATTTAATGTCCCTAATATAGTAGGTTTTCCAAGATCCCTATTTTCGTTGAGATGGTGCTAGCGTCGGCGTGACACCAAAATAACTAGATAAGGTAGGTTCTCCAACCAATCATTCCATATGATTCTTGGTTTGTGAAATATCACATGTATATCCACAAACTTTGCCCCGATGCCCAATCCGATTAGAAAACATCGTTAAGTAACCTTTCTCTATTTGCTCCTAGTAAATCCGATTTACACCCCGACACGGATGATGGAACACGATGTCCCGCGTCGGCGAGAATGCATCAATGAACGATCATACACGTTAGAAGGGGATAGAGAGAAGGAGGGCGATTTAACTTAATCATGTTTTGTTTGGGACAATCAATTAAGTGACACTTGTATGGTGGTCATGTAAGCATACACCCATACCTAGCCTATGACAATTCATAGCAATCACAAGCAATCACATATAAGCATCTCATAGTTGTGGGTTTGTATGGCTCCCGCTTGCATTAGTTTCGCCACATCGTCCATGGAGCAAAACTAATCTAATCCTTGCCCTCCCACTAAATTCTATAAGGATCTAAATCCTATATAAAATAAAGGTGCAAAATACATGTGAAAACATCCTATTCCCTTCCTATCCTTAGGGGCATGCAAGCCTCACAAGTTACATCAAAAATTAATCAAAAATTAATTAATGGCACCAAAGGCCGCATTACAAACATTCACACATGCATTCATTTACAACCACAAGGCATTGAGTCTTGAGCCATACTAAACCCACTATCCACCTACAAAACAAAGTTAGCACATACAAGAACTTTGTTTCCAATTAACGATTTTCAAGCATCTTTGCGTATCGTTTGCTATAAGTAAATTCCGTGTACAAATCCTCAATTTTAAACAACCAAACTTGTTTAAATTCATTTAGAAAGTTCTTTCAACATCCCATAACAGAAAGGAGATCAAACAAGGAGTTTTCTAATTAATTTCAACTAGTTTGAATACTTAGAAAAACAGTAATTTACCAAAAAACGTAACTAATGGAATCCAACAAAAACAACAGTTTTCGGTCTCCAAAAATTCTCAAATAAATTACTTAAGCTCCTTATCATAGTTGTGATTACCAGTAAAAATTTCAAGAAGAGATCTTAAACCATCTGGGAGAATAAAAAATGACAAATCTCTTACAAGTGCACGAAACACCGTTATGAGATTTTCAGATTATCCTCTCAACCATTTGGTCTGTTTGACCACCTTCTATCCAGTTTTTATATATACAATATACATAGAAAAACTTGTTTATACTACAGGCTATCCATTCATGAAAAGAAAACAACCAAGTTCAGTTCAACAATCTTAAGTTACATGCTAAACAATCAACAAATTCTGTACTGGAACAGACTGTCGATCGAAACGTTTTAACCTAGCTGAGGGTCCAAACATCCACGAAAAATTATGAAATTAATTTTCCTGGAATCCTAACTCAAAATAGAACAACTCCATTTAAACAAAAATTTTAAAGGAGTTCTCAGTTGGTACAGTTTATTAGAACAATCGATTTGCTCAACAAACTGGATCTGACAAGATCTTCCTTTTCATACTTGAAAACCCACAAATTAATCCGAGTCATGCAACAAATTTTACATTCTCAGAAAGAGCTTCAAGTCCTCTTTATTTCTAGCCATAGAACACTGGTACTTATATTCAAAATATAAATCTTTCAAGCCATTCAAACAGGACAGTGCAAGCAGAAACTGGTTCTGCGCACTGTCGCCATTTTATTCACAGTAAATCTATACTAATTCAGAAAAATGTGAATCCAACGCCAAAAGAATCACAATCCACAGATCTACAACTTTCATGTAGATGGAAAGATCTTCCAGAGGACATATCACAGAGAAAAATGCGAAACAACACAGAAAATACCATTTCCAGACAGCAAACAAACGCATCATCTCTACTAATCCATTAATTAGCCAATTTCTCTTAATTAAGTGTTAAAATAGCTTAAGTACGACCATGTGCTCTGATACCACTGTTAGAAAGTGTGCTAATTTTCATTTTTATGCTAATTACCAATTAATTAACCAAGCAAACATAGCACACACAAGATCTAGTACACAAGCTATTGAAACACACGAGAAAAATGATTGGAAGTATACCTCTCTTGGTATCGCAACCAAGAGGCTCGTTCCAATGCGTTGGTGTCGGTGGCGTGCTCTCCAAGAACCTCCACGCCGTGCTCCTCGAGTCCACTAAGGAATTAACCACCTTCTCTAATCAATTATGCTAGTAATTGAGAGAATTGTGCCTAATTCCAAAGCTTTCCCTTTCTATTTAATTCTCCAATTAATTTAGTGGAAAAGCTTGCTCAACACATGAGCTAGGTGGTGTGTGGAAGAGAGAAAGAGGAATAGAAAATTCTGAAATTTTCTTTTCTTCCTTGTGAGGTGCGGCCAAAGAGAGAAGGAGAGAGAGAGGTGTGTGGAGGCTAGGGGTTTGCTCCCAAAGAACACCCCTTTATATAGGCCACTCAACCTAGCTCTCATCCAACATTACATGGACAAAAATACCCCTTGCCCTAGCCGCACCTACCTACCCCCATATATGGGTTGGGCCTCAAGTTGAGTTGAGCCCAATACTCTTCCATTTAAATGCACCTTCCATTGGACATTAAATTAACCAATTAATTTAAAGCCCAATTAGCTCAAATAACTAAATGTGTTGATTATAATTAATTATTAACTATTTAATAATTAATATGGAATTAGTCAATGCATTAAATTATTTCTATATGATCTATTTGACTTAATTAATCATAACGGTCCATAACGGCATACGATTAATTAATCAACTTATCATATTTTGCAATACCAATTGTTGCAAATAAATAATTAATGCACGTGTGGTTAAACACCTTATTATGTGTGACCCTTTGAGGATTTATGCTATGTTGGACATGGAATTAAATCGCTATTTAATTCCAATAATCATAAGCGGTATCTAGCAACACGTTATGATTCCCAATTCACATAAATAGTGTACTGCTACAATATTTCAATCCTGCATAAGAGAATAATTAGTTTCTCTATTTTGATTCTTATGTCACACGATATCATCGTATAATCCAAGATAGGAATGTGTCATTCTTGCAGATTATACGTTTCTTGATCTAGAGATAATTGTATAAAGTTGCATGCAAACAATCTATCTCCATCAAGGGGCCCAAACAGATATCGTCACTCACTAAGTGAATTAATGAGGGACATACGGTTTTCTTGATGATTAACTTTTCCCCGCACAATTCAAGAGAACATAAATAAAGTCCGTATAGCAGCCCTTATCGGGAATCAGCGGTAGACATTATTTATTGAACCTATCCTCATGTGGAAAAGATAAACATCTCAAACTTAGAACCAAAATCACAACGAAATAAACAATGACACATAACACAATCCATATGTTTATTTCGATGGGTCAAGTCCTGTGCTATGTTCCATAACATACACATATGCAATTAAGTTGGTAACTCTTTACCTATGATTTGTAGAACTTAATCATCACTTAACTTGCATACTAATCTTATATGATAATTAATGTTCCTTGTTAATTATCAAGATTATGGACCGTTTAGATTTATTATTGTCATTCTAAAGAATGATCAACAGAGATCTACAATTCAGATCCTCAACCTGAATGATCTGTCAATAATAAACCTAGGAACAGATGATAAAATCTCATCCAAAACATAAACTAATAATTAAGTCATTAAATTATTGACTTCTAGGACATAACTCTAACAATTGTTTGGCATGCAATTATAAAATCTAACAAGGATATGATACGATTTTATCCATTATGTGTATATCTCGTCATTAGTTAATTTATAAAATTATAAAAGAATGTTGACTGTTCGGAGAGGTGCAAGAGTTACAATTGATAGATAACTACATAAAATAACACTCCCACTTTGTAATGATACATGACAAGATAGGTAATACTGTAGCAACAAATAAATTAGAACAAATTTTTTGTATATATACCATACAGGAAGCTTGCCATATCAGCCAAAAATCGATATCCAGCATTCTCCAATTTTTTGTCGTAATTTCCTCTATTTCCGGCATGCCAACGATTGTTCCGATTTTCTTGTTTAAATCTTGTGTTGATATTTTAAAAATTACAAAAATCATGCATGAATATGAATTAATTTATAATTATTTCGCACTATAAACAAATAAATTATGAATGTTGTTTTAAAAAAATTAGTTCAGTACATAAAATTCGGAATTTAGTTAACAAATTGTAATTCAAATAAAAAGTATGAATAAAATGTTTAAAAAATTTTAAAATGTTGAACTCAAACACTTATTTTTATTCATGCCTTATGAGTCCAAAGGACCAAAATCGAGTTGAAGTGAAAATATCCATAATCAGCCATTAATTTTCGGCTAAATATCCATCCAAGATAAAAGGTCTGGATTTATTTTACGTTCATTTGGTACAAGATTTTTCACAAGCGATTGTGTTAATGCTAAAATCACGAGTTCATTGCACTAGTTTTCTTTCAAAAACCTTATGAAACTTCGGAAATATTTAGTATTGTTCTTGTTACACGTTTTATTGTAGAAGCACAACAATACTGAGAGAAAATTTTCATTGAATAATTTTGATTTTCTTAACATATTTAATTTAATTTCAAAATTATTATTAATATATCAAATCTTGTCAAAAAGTTGATGGAACTTGAAAAAAGGAAAGTGAACCGCGCTCGCCTCCCTCGATGATGATAATAAAAATAATTATAATAATAATATTATTATTAAAAATATTAATAAACTTCAATTTTTCTCATGATGGGAAGAAATACAAAAGAAAATTAAGGATTTTAATACATTGTATATATATAATTTGTCATAGGAAAACAGAAACAGTATTTGGACATTGTGCAAAAATTGTCTTAAAAAATTCAAAATATTGTTCTTGCCACAAAAAAAAATTCGAGTGACATAGAAGATCCCAAGCACTGTCAAAACCATAGTGGTTTGAACAATACCAATAGGAGCCGAACTTATAAATTATAGTCAACCCCACTAAGGGCCTGATCGGAATGATTTTTTAGTAGAATTAAATTCATTTCAATAGAATAGAGTTCAATTGAAATGGATTTCAAATGAAATCTGGCGATTAGAACAAATAGAAAAAGAATTGAAGAGAAATCTATTTGTGAACGGATGCCTTATAAAAGTAGAATAGAATTAATTTCATTTCTTTATATTTGACCATTTTATCCTTACTCTCTTTAAAAATGTCTGGCATATATACATCATTTGTTTCTTCTCTTCTACGAAGTGTTTAGATTTATCTCGTGATTAGTTGATTGACATCGAGACTGTACCAAACCCAGAATTAGTTGATTGAAATCGATACCGTACCAGTCATGGGTACCGGTACATGCAGGATTGGATCATAAAAGTATAATCTGCAGCACTCTGCACTCATTCGAATCCTCATGTAGTTAGATCGTCAAACAATTATCAATTGAGTTCACAAGCTCATTTTACCCCTTAAAATGCCAATTGAGTTTAAGGAGTGCAAAATTATTATGCACAAAGAGATAGTATCGGTAGAGAGATGGGTAACGGCGAAAGAGATGCGTATCGGAGAAGGAGAAGGGCAATTTGGTCCAAGTGAGATGCCTATCGGAAGAGCTTCGCCCGTCCAAACCAAATCGTGCCAAATTACTATGGTTTGGACGAGAATTTACGGAGGATGTTTTTTCTCGCCAAATCGCGAAGATTGAAATCAACCTTGACCGCCTATCCATTCCGATCGGAAGAGTCGATTAAAATAGAATTCTATTTCTAATTCTTGCGTTTTTTTTCATTCCGATCAAAGCCTAATAGACTAAAAATTATTTACAAAATTCGAAAAAATAAGTTCTGCAGAAATTAGTTTTATGGGCTTAAATATTTACTTTCTTAAAAGAGTTTCTTAAATATTCTACACAACTCCAAGAAGAATCCATCTTTTAATCCTGGGCTAGATTTACCTAATTAGGAAAATCAATCAAGGGTCTCTCCTTCATTTCTTTTTGGAGGAGTTGGCCTAAAGCAACAAATATTTTTTTATATAGATACTCTGATTGAAGAGATATCATACAAAATAAATCAAGTTTTCTTAGATACCAAGATGAGGAATTCAAACAGAATTCTCAAAAGAGATGTGAAAAATAGTAATGTTGTTTTTTTTAGTTCCTTTCTTTATTATTTGATTTTCATATCATCCCGGACGTTAGGTAAAAAGTGACTGTGCAGTCAAATTGATAAATAGCTTGGCCGTTACGTACAAATGTTAAATGTTCACCCCCAAATATATATATTTCTTCAATGCATATTTACATAAAAGGCTAATGCATTTTTTGTCATGTACTCAATATTACAGGCTTCACGCAAAGTATTTCGACTATTCATATATATGTTTTAAGTTAAAAAGACCCCTATTGCTTATTATTACTACTTTTGCGATATAAGTTGGCAGTTCAAATCTTCCAACTTAAAATATGTAAAAATTTCCTTAGTCAGATTTTGAAACATATCCTACGTACTAATTAAAATGAGGTTTCTAAATCAAGAATTCATTTTTACGATCCCAATATTATTATTTCAGTCCTTTTCGTTCTTAGTCAACAAGAAAGGATAACAAGAAGTCTATTTTTCTTTGTTTTTAATTCAATAAGAATATCTAAACCAATCTACCTCATTTTTAATTCAAACTAATAAACATTTGAAAAATATAAGATAAATATAGATGCGACTTCATCTTACAAATTACAATCATAATCGTTGAGAAAATATTTAATTTAGTTAATATTTCAATTATTCATTCACAAATAAGGAACTACACATAATATCCTTTCACAAGGAACTCATTTGCACTTATTATTATTTTGTATACTCCTCTCTACTCCAATATATTGAAACTAAAACTTCAACCTAAAGGAGGGCTGCGACCACGTACGGGGATCAGATCTGTAGGAACCTGATTGTTAATATCTTTCTGTAGTTTTCCATGTTGCACGGGATCCGAGCCTGTAGGAGACAAACGAGCAATTCCTACTTTTGACTGTGAGGTGGGTTGATGAATCGAGTCAATACTAGAAGGAATCTCACGATTGTTGTTGACTTCTAGTGGTGGGCTAGGAGTAGGATCACAATTATGTATTGGGTTCGAACCACCAGGAACACAACGATAGGTATGAAAATCTACTTTTGACTGCGAGGTGGGTTGATGAATCGAGTCAATACTAGAAGTAATCTCACGATTGATATTGATTTCTTGTGGTGGGCTAGGAGTAGGATCACAATTATGTATTGGGTTCGAACCACCAGGAACACAACGATACGTATGAAAATCTACTTTTGACTGTGAGGTGGGTTGATGAATCGAGTCTACACTAGAAGGAATCTCACGATTGATGTTGACTTCTTGTGGTGGGCTAGGAGTAGGATCACAATTATGTATTGGGTTCGAACCACCAGGAACACAACGATAGGTATGAAAATCTACTTTTGACTGCGAGGTGGGTTGATGAGTCGAGTCTTTACTAGAAAGAATCTCATGATTGATGTTGACTTCTTGTGGTGGGCTAGGAGTAGGATCACAATTATGTATTGGGTTCGAACCACCAGGAACACAACGATATGTATGAAAATTGGTGGTTTCTTCAACATAAGGACTTTCCTGATGCACATTTATTTTGGAAATGTAATTGACTGACGAAACCTCAGGTTGATGTCTTGTGCATAATGCAGCTACGAATGAGCCGATTATCACCAATACGATGAGTAATGAGGATTTTGATATCATTGTATTCTTTATCATGTTGGTGGAACTTATGCTACAAAAACGAGTTTCAATTATTCTTATATAGGGTACAACATGAGGATTGGATTAATTCATGATGAGAAAACTTGAATCTCATTTATTACAAAGATTTGCTAGTGGGGATACACTCCAAAATTAGTATATAATATGTGTACAAATTTTTTGCATGATTTGTTTAGATTTATATACGTTGTATCTTGACATGGGTCCAATGTATAAAATGGAAACTTTACTCAATAAATAGTAGCAAAGATTCGTTTGGATTTAAGGTTAAGAGTGTGTGGTATTTTTTTTTAAAAAATTTAACGTATCTAGTTTATTTATTCTTATTGTTTGGCATGCAATTATAAAATCTAACAAGGATATGATACGATTTTATCCATTATGTGTATATCTCGTCATTAGTTAATTTATAAAATTATAAAAGAATGTTGACTGTTCGGAGAGGTGCAAGAGTTACAATTGATAGATAACTATATAAAATAACACTCCCACTTTGTAATGATACATGACAAGATAGGTAATACCGTAGCAACAAATAAATTAGAACAAATTTTTTGTATATATACCATACAGGAAGCTTGCCATATCAGCCAAAAATCGATATCCAGCATTCTCCAATTTTTTGTCGTAATTTCCTCTATTTCCGGCATGCCAACGATTGTTCTGATTTTCTTGTTTAAATCTTGTGTTGATATTTTCAAAATTACAAAAATCATGCATGAATATGAATTAATTTATAATTATTTCGCACTATAAACAAATAAATTATGAATGTTGTTTTAAAAAAATTAGTTCAGTACATAAAATTCGGAAGTTAGTTAACAAATTGTAATTCAAATAAAAAGTATGAATAAAATGTTTAAAAATTTTAAAATGTTGAACTCAAACTCTTATTTTCATTCATGCCTTATGAGTCCAAAGGACCAAAATCGAGTTGTAGTTAAAATATCCATAATCGGCCATTAATTTTCGGCTAAATATCCATCCAAAATAAAAGGTCTGGTTTTATTTTACGTGCGTTTGGTACAAGATTTTTCACAAGCGATTGTGTTAATGCTAAAATCACGAGTTCATTGCACTAGTTTTCTTTCAAAAACCTTATGAAACGTCGGAAATATTTAGTATTGTTCTTGTTACCCGTTTTATTGTAGAAGCACAACAATACTGAGAGAAAATTTTCATTGAATAATTTTGATTTTCTTAACATATTTAATTTAATTTCAAAATTATTATTAATATATCAAATCTTGTCAAAAAGTTGATGGAACTTAAAAAAAGGAAAGTGAACAGCGCTTGCCTCCCTCGATGATGATAATAAAAAAAAATAATAATATTATTATTATTATTAAAAATATTAATAAACTTCAATTTTTCTCAGGATGGGAAGAAATACAAAAGAAAATTAAGGATATTAATACATTGTATATATATAATTTGTCATAGGAAAACAGAAACAGTATTTGGACATTGTGCAAAAATTGTCTTAGAAAATTCAAAATATTGTTCTTGCCACAAAAAAAAATTCGAGTGCCATAGAAGATCCCAAGCACTGCCAAAACCATAGTGGTTTGAACAGTACCAATAGGAGCCGTACTTATAAATTATAGTCAACCCCACTAAGGGCCTGATCGGAATGATTTTTTAGTAGAATTAAATTCATTTCAATAGAATAGAGTTCAATTGAAATGGATTTCAAATGAAATCTGGCGATTAGAACAAATAGAAAAAGAATTAAAGAGAAATCTATTTGTGAACGGATGCCTTATAAAAATAGAATAGAATTAATTTCATTTCTTTATATTTGACCATTTTATCCTTACTCTCTTTAAAAATGTCTGGCATATATACATTATTTGTTTCTTCTCTTCTATGAAGTGTTTAGATTTATCTTGTGATTAGTTGATTGACATCGAGACTGTACCAAACCCAGAATTAGTTGATTGACATCGATACCGTACCAGTCATGGGTACCGGTACATGCAGGATTGGATCATAAAAGTATAATCTGCAGCACTCTGCACTCATTCGAATACTCCTGTAGTTAGATCGTCAAACAATTATCAATTGAGTTCACAAGCTCATTTTACCCCTTAAAATGCCAATTGATTTTAAGGAGTGCAAAATTATTATGCACAAAGAGATAGTATCGGTAGAGAGATGGGTAACGGCGAAAGAGATGCGTATCGGAGAAGGAGAAGGGCAATTTGGTCCAAGTGAGATGCCTATCGGAAGAGCTTCGCCCGTCCAAACCAAATCGTGCCAAATTACTATGGTTTGGACGAGAATTCACGGAGGATGTTTTTTCTCGCCAAATCGCGAAGATTGAAATCAACCTTGACCGCCTATTCATTCCGATCGGAAGAGTCGATTAAAATAGAATTCTATTTCTAATTCTTGCGTTTTTTTTTCATTCCGATCAAAGCCTAATAGACTAAAAATTATTTACAAAATTTGAAAAAAATAAGTTCTGTAGAAATTAGTTTTATGGGCTTAAATATTTACTTTCTTAAAAGAGTTTCTTAAATATTCTACACAACTCCAAGAAGAATCCATCTTTTAATCCTGGGCTAGATTTACCTATTTAGGAAAATCAATCAAGGGTCTCTCCTTCATTTCTTTTTGGAGGAGTTGGCCTAAAGCAACAATTTTTTTTTTTATAGATACTCTGATTGAAGCGATATCATACAAAATAAATCAAGTTTACTTAGTTACCAAGATGAGGAATTCAAGCTGAATTCTCAAAAGAGATGTGAAAAATAGTAACGTTGTTTTTTTTAGTTCCTTTCTTTATTCTTTGATTTTCATATCATCCTGGACGTTAGGTAAAAAGTGACTGTGCAGTCAAATTGATAAATAGCTTGGCCGTTACGTACAAATGTTAAATGTTCGCCCCCAAATATATATATTTCTGCAATGCATATTTACATAAAAGGCTAATGCATTTTTTGTCATGTACTCAATATTACAGGCTTCACGCAAAGTATTTCGACTATTCGTATACATGTTTTAAGTTAAAAAGACCCCTATTGCTTATTATTACTACTTTTGCGATATAAGTTGGCCGCTCAAATCTTCCAACTTAAAATATGTAAAAATTTCTTTAGTCAGATTTTGAAACATATCCTACGTACTAATTAAAACGAGGTCTCTAAATCAAGAATTCATTTTTACGATCCCAATATTATTATTTCAGTCCTTTTCGTTCTTAGTCAACAAGAAAGGATAACAAGAAGTCTATTTTTTTTGTTTTTGATTCAATAAGAATATCTAAACCAATCTACCTCATTTTTAATTCAAACTAATAAACAAATTAATGTATTCAAATGTGTCATTTTAGTAGTCAAATGTTTCTTGCAGTAATATAGAGTTAAATGCAGTATTGTAATGTATAATAGAGGATTCCCACGTTCAATAGAGTATTAGAAAATAGGGTATTTGCATGTCAAATCCATTATTCCTATGTTCAATGTGGGATTTCAGCCCCCAAAACCAAAGAGAGTCCACTAGCCACGTAACTTTGCCCATTCACTTAGTGCTCTGTAATACTGGTTTGATCACTTTTGTATGTATTCGTCATATGCCCCCTGCCCAGGTCATATCCGTGGAGAAGTTGAATCTCCGTAAGTTCCGCCTGAAGTCGTATGGAGTAGTAATCTTTCTATTTGAAAAATATAAGCTAAATATAGATGCGACTTCATCTTACAAATTACAATCATAATCGTTGAGGAAATATTTAATTTAGTTAATATTTCAATTATTCATTCACAAATAAGGAACTACACATAATATCCTTTCACAAGGAACTCATTTGCACTTATTATTATTTTGTATACTCCTCTCTACTCCAATATATTGAAACTAAAACTTCAACCTAAAGGAGGGCTGCGACCACGTACGGGGATCAGATCTGTAGGAACCTGATTGTCAATATCTTTCTGTAGTTTTCCTTGTTGCACGGGATCCGAGCCTGTAGGAGACAGACGAGCAATTCCTACTTTTGACTGCGAGGTGGGTTGATGAATCGAGTCAATACTAGAAGGAATCTCACGATTGATGTTGACTTCTAGTGGTGGGCTAGGAGTAGGATCACAATTATGTATTGGGTTCGAACCACCAGGAACACAACGATAGGTATGAAAATCTACTTTTGACTGTGAGGTGGGTTGATGAATCGAGTCAATACTAGAAGGAATCTCACGATTGATATTGACTTCTTGTGGTGGGCTAGGAGTAGGATCACAATTATGTATTGGGTTCGAACCACCAGGAACACAACGATAGGTATGAAAATCTACTTTTGACTGTGAGGTGGGTTGATGAATCGAGTCTACACTAGAAGGAATCTCACGATTGATGTTAACTTCTTGTGGTGGGCTAGGAGTAGGATCACAATTATGTATTGGGTTCGAACCACCAGGAACACAACGATAGGTATGAAAATCTACTTTTGACTGCGAGGTGGGTTGATGAGTCGAGTCTTTACTAGAAGAAATCTCATGATTGATGTTGACTTCTTGTGGTGGGCTAGGAGTAGGATCACAATTATGTATTGGGTTCGAACCACCAGGAACACAACGATAGGTATGAAAATTGGTGGTTTCTTCAACATAAGGACTTTCCTGATGCACATTTATTTTGGAAATGTAATTGACTGACGAAACCTCAAGTTGATGTCTTGTGCATAATGCAGCTACGAATGAGCCGATTATCACCAATAAGATGAGTAATGAGGATTTTGATATCATTGTATTCTTTATCATGTTGGTGGAACAAAAGTGTCGGTTCAGTTTGGTCAACTACCTCCTACTCAGGCTGGTTCAATATCGATCATTCAAATCAAAACTAAATTATCCCGAAGGATCCATCTCTCCTTGATCAGAGGAGACCGAGTATACAATAGAACATATATTGTATACGATACCATACAATTATCATTAATTCAGACAAACAGATAAGCAAACGGTACCAATTACGTGAACACTGTCAAACCACGGATATAAGCGCTTATTCACGGAGACTGGCACGTCAGGGAGCGACCCCAACGCCCAACCCAACCAGTGTCATTTCACCGTACAAGAGTACCAACAATTATCACAATCCATTCAATTCGGAACCATTTCAACATGCAATAATAATATTAAATAATATAAGTTATATGATACAATCCAAATATGCGTGCAATTATCAGTTCAAATTATGCAATGCAGTTATGCATAAATAATTTCTAGCATGTAATCAAATTGTGTGGGATCCGTACCTGAAAATCAAGCGAGAAAACGATGTACACATCTTCAATCGTATTGACCACTCGACTCCGATAAGCGACTTCCTGATTAACTTAATCTTTTGTATGTTGCCGCCAACTGAAAACCTTTTTATACCTTTCCTACTTTCTTTATTTTTTTCTAATCTTTTTGCTGAACTTTTGGAATATAGTCTTGTGCGTACATGAGGTGGAGAGAAATGGCTAAGCTTCAGAACATAGGTGCTTTGTTGTTTTGGTGCGCAAATGGAAAAGTACTGAGCTTGATATATATACTTAGCCTCTTAAGTAAAATGTAGTATTTTATTGTTTTGTTTGTTTGTGGCGACCAATTAAAAGAAGGCAAGTGCAAATGGGATAGGATCAAATTCGGATGGGATAAGAATAAAGTCGGTTGGGTATTTGGTTTTTAATTTTATTATTATTACTATTATTTAATAAATGGATAAGATCAAAAGGTATGACGGCAACAAGGATAGAGATAATTCAATACATTTTTATCCGGTCAAAGGTCAAGTAAATAAGTCAAATCCTGTCAAAAACATAGATACGAATGATGATTTTTTTTAAATAATATTTATTAAAAGTTGGATTGTTACACCTCCCCATGCATCAAACCAGAAGAAAGGTAGCTGACCATTCTCTATTTCCCATCGAGTGGAAATTTGAAAAAACAATCGTACTTTAAATAAGTCTTTCCAGAAAAAAGAGCCAGAAGGAAGCAAATTTAAGGGAGGACCAAAAAGAGATCTCCTTGAGTAAAGATTGAAAATATTCTGACACCAACAGTGAGTCAGGGGCAGTATAAAGCCTCCACCACCAACGCAGTCGTATAAAATTGAAGGAGTAAAATTGGTATATCATTGTCCATTACCCTTTCTCCGTCTATCTCCCTTAAGCACTAAAAATGTCTTCTCCCTTCGTCGATCGCTCTCTCTCTCATAAGCACAGAAGGAAACCTAGATGGCTCTCTCATAACTGAGATCGGAAGAAACGGCGAGGTAGATCGCTCTCCAGTCTTTCTAGTCTCTCTTGCGGCGAGGCGTCGTGGATGCAAAGAAACGGTAGTCTCGGATCGTGCTATTTGCTTCAAAAAGGTCCTATTTCTTTTCTTGCATCTACTGTTTAATTTTGACGTGAGATTGTTTGTGTATAATGGAATTTCAAATTTGCTATTGAAGAGGAGATTATAGGAAACAAATTTGCTATTAAAAAAGCCTTTGGATGCATCTTTTAAACACCTGGACTATTGCTTGTTAATATGTTCCGTTTGCATTATGGATGTGGTTCCAGTTTATTTGTGGGTTGTTGACTTGTTGTTTTTTAAAAATAATAAAGGGGAACAGATTTTGGGGTTGTATAGAAAATTATTAATAAGGAGATAAGGGACAATCAATCTCAATTGCTGCAAACTATGCTTGGAGAGAAAAAAGAGAAAAAAAAGGGAAAATAAAAGGGGGGGAAGCTGGATGGAACTGTTGATGCTGCCTGTAGTTACTTCTTATTTTCATTCTGCTCTTTGTGAAGGTAATTTGCACGCTGGAGATGGTTTCAGTTTGATCTTTTGATTTGTAATTATAAATAAGGGGATCAGGGTTAGGAACCTGTTAGTTCAGGGATTTATAGATTGATGCAGGAGGTCTTATTTTGCATTTTCTAGTAGACGGTCTTATTTTGCTTTTTAGACCAAGTATACTGCCTTTGAGAGTTAAAAACAATTTGCCTACAAAGCAATTTGCTAGATTAAAGAATTTACTGTCAATATCACTATTTGACTAGCGATTGAAATTTTTTACTTTTTTTTTTGTTACTTTGCATGGAGATTGTGCCTCATTAAAGAGCCATCTTTTTTTTTTGGGGGTAAAACCCATAGGTGCTATTCATTAACACTGAGAATCAGTTACAAAAGATATTGTGCAGCCACCCCAAACAAGGAAAAGAAGAAAAACACACTGTTGAATAAAATCAACTAGAAGCACAATTGAAAAAACCTTGAGGAAATCTTCAAATGAACTAGAAGAGCATTTTCTACTATATATTGAAAGGTATTATCCTCTGTTGTGCAATAACAGTTGCCTTTGAAATGCATGGTTTCCATTTCTGTTCATTACCTGTACCAGTTCCTCGTGATAATTGTACATAGTGGTCCAAGACCATGTTCATAAATCAAATAATGTTTCAAATGTGCATAGGTCGGTCTTTAAATTGGATGAGCTTGGAAAGAAGATTGTTCGAAACTGTTGTTCCATCTGCCCTAGCATAGAGTGAAGGGCATCTGATGGTGGCATTTAAAGGATAGGTCGACCCATCAAGACATCTGGAGTTTTGTTAATGCAATAGGGAAATGAAAATATTGTGTTCATGTATACTTATGAACAATTGAATTGAGGAAATGAAAACCATGTATTGAGAAAACGGTTTCTATATTTGAAAAGCTATTATCATTTTTTTCTATTCATTTTATGCCCTTGTAATTTTGATGCTGAGGTGTTGGTTGGGGAAATATGTTTGGCAATTGTTAATTTTTCTTCGTTTTCATTCATGGAGATTAATTTTGATCCAATTAAGCGATTAATTATGTATCTTTTCTAATGGAATTTCCAATTTCAATTTATATCTTTCCATATCTAATTTAGATCCAATTTCCGTATATCTGTTTGCAAAGAGCATCCTGTACTAATCAAATCAGATTGCAATTATATCTGTTTGCAAAGAGCATCCCGTACTAAACAAATCAGATTGCAATCAAAGACATGAGTACCATCTATATTTTGGAAACTTCATATATATCACACGTGCAAATAAAAGACATGTTTGCCATCTTATTATTTAAAAAAAAATCAAGTACCAATTTTATCGGGGGTGATAAGGATCATCCCGATATTTGTCATCCCCATCATCCCACGCGTTTTCTATTTTAGGAAACAATTATTTACTCGTTTTCTAAATACGGAAATTCAATACTCATTCTTTTTCGCTCTCCTCTCCCGCGCGTGTACGCTCGCCCCCCTCCCACCCTCTTACGTACGCTCCCCAACCCCCACCCTTCCCCAACTCATTCTAACTGTTGAGGTTAACATATTTAAATGTTGAAGTTAATATATATAATTGTTGAAGTTAATATATATGCCAACTTCAACAATTTAAATATGCTCACTTCAAATATTACCTTCAACATTTAAATATGCCAAGTTCAACAATTATATATATTAACTTCAACAGTTATATATATTAAATTCAACAGTTACATATATAACATATTATACAACAGTTACATATATAACTTCAATAGCTACATATATAACTTCAACAGTTATATATATTAACTTCAACAGTTATATATAGTAACTTCAACAGTTACATATATAACTTCAACAACTATATATATAATTTTAACAATTACGCATATAACTTCAACAGTTATATATATTAACTTCAACAATTATATATATTAACTTCAGCAGTTACATATATAACATATTAACTTCAACAGTACATAGAGGATGTTCGTGGCGTGTAGTTTGATTTTCGAATTATGAAATTCTTGGCCAGAGAGTTAACTTCAACAGTTAGGATATTACCTTCAACATTTAATTATATTGACTTCAACAATTATGAAGTGTGTAGGAGAGGAAGAGGGAGTGTGGGGGGACAGCGTCCGTGAGAGGGATGACGGGGGAGGGGGGCAGCGTACGTGAGAGGAAGGATGGGGGACAGTGTACGCGAGAGGGGAAAGGGATTAATTCACGCGGGAGAGGGAAGACAGCGTACGCCGAAGGAGAGCTCACGCGTTTTCTCTTTCTGAAAATCGGGAATGATGGGGATGATATAATCTCTGGAATGGTCCTAAGCAATTCCGCAATTTTACATCTAAATGAAATCACAATAAGGAAAACAAATGTAAAAGAGCAAGAATATTTTGCAAGAAATTGCATTGAATCATACATTATTAAGCTTTTGAAGTTTGGTCTTTTAAAAAAGTGTACATGATTTTTTGAATTTTAAGAATCACTCAATTTGATTGTCAGTTTAAATTTTGAGCAAATATCACATATGTGAATCGTTGTAAATTCCAACGTATTTAATAGATTATGAAACTCAAAATCATATTTCATATTTTTATGTGGATGATTTGTATAAAGTATTATTTTATTCCACATGTAATTATAAATTATTTTTACGATGTCAAAATTACAAAGTTAATAATTGCCAATGCCAAGTTAAATATACTTGGTGATCTTATTCATTTTTTTTTACCTTATCAACAAAAAAGCTAAAGTAATTTCAACTGCTCTCATTATTTTTCTTTTTATTTAACAAAATAACATAGTATCTTCAACAGATCTATTCATCTTCTTTTTTTTTTAAAAAAAAGTTGTGTGAAGTAGTGTCGTGTTAAAAGTTAATCAAGTCGTATCGTGAAACTCATTTTATATGCCAGTCTGTTGATTCATTTTTTAAAAAGTCTAAGGCTTTGATTTTGTCAGGACTGTTTATTTATTTTTTTTAAATGAAAAACGTAAAAATTCATCTTGACAGTTCATTTCTTTGTTCTTATAACAAAATGACAAAGTGACTTCAGCTGGTCAGTTCATTCATGTGGACTGTTTTTTTTTTTAATTAAAAAATCAAAATAATTCTATCTGAATTGTTTATTTAAAAAAAATAACAAAGTGACTTTAGTTGGTTAGTTCATTCATTTTTTAAAAGTCTAAGGTTTTAATTTTGTCCAGACTGTTTATTTTTTAAATTAAAAAAATAATTCCATTCGGATTGTTTATTTATTTTTTAAAAAAACAACAAAATGACTTTAGGTGGTCTATTCATTTATGTTTTAAAAAAGTCTAACGCTTTAATTTAGAATGGATTGTTTGTTTTCTTTTTTAACATAAAAAAAATCATCTGGACTCTTCATTTCTTTATTTTTAACAAAATAACAAAATGACTTCAGTTGGTTTGTTCATTCATTTTTTAAAGTCTAAAGTTTAATTTTGCCTGGACTATCTATTTTCTTTTTTAAAATTAAGAAACCAAAATAATTTCATACGAGTTGTTTATTTTATTAAACAAACTAATATTTTGAGTTCAGCTGGTCTATTCATTTTTTTAAAAAACAGTCTAAGGTTTTAATTTCGTCTAGACTATCTATTTTTTAAAAAAATTAAATAACCAAATAATTTCATCTGAATTGTTTATTTTCTTTTTTAAACAAAATAACTAAGTTACTTTAGCTGGCCAGTTAAAACAAAATAACCAAATAATTTCATCTCGACTGAAATACAATTAAACATTTCAAAACTTGAAGGAAAAAAAATTTCTATGGTGAAAAATAAAAGTCTATTAAGTTGTGTCGTGTCAAAACGTCGTGTTAATCATGTCATGTTTAAGTCAAGTCGTGTCGTGTTGACATGACGTGTTAGTCATGTCGTATCAAAATGTCGTGTTAGTTGTGTCATATTAAGTCGTGTCGTGTCAAAATTTCATGTGAAAGTGAATGTTTCTTGTTATTTTATCAAAAACATCAAAATAATGGAACATAAAAAAGAAGCCAGACCTTTTTATATTTTAGACATGATATTTCCATGCAATTTTGATTGGTTGTTTAGCAGTTCTTGTTTTTACTTCACAAATTTATTTTTGGGTGATTTAGATTTATGCCACTACAAATATTTGAAAATAGAAATATGCCATCACTAAACGATAAATTATTTTTTTGCCACTATAAAATTGAAGAAATTAGTTTTTTGCCATCATACAATTATTTGACCATTTTATCCTTTTAAATATGTCATTGTTTACTTAAAAATTAGTAATATATCATCACAAAAGATATAATTAGTTTTATGTCATATAAATCATCAACAATTAGTTTTATCAACTTAGTATAAATTATTGTAATTTCTAATTAGTAATATATTATCAGTTTTTATTTGAAAGAATCAAGTAACCATAATTATAAGGTTATTTTTTTTGTTTAGAATTAAAGAACAATATGCCAAGTATAAGCGTTGATAAGAGATTTGAAACCTAGGTCAAATGAATTTATAACCTTGTTCTACCTTACTAATCGTTCTGGTAAAACTAAGGGTCGAACCTAAGAAACGGTGAAAATGAGTACCGGACTTAGTTTTACTTAAAAGCTAGATAATAAAAATTGTGAGGATTTAATTTAAAAGAATCTACTAAATAATAATTGAAAATTGATAAAATAATTATAAAATATTTTTGGGTTGATTTTGTGTTTCTAGATGTTCAAATAAATGCAAGAGATGTCCTAGGGGTTTAGTGTTCAATTAGTTTGGCTCTAAAGTATCTCAGTCTTCGATTTTCATCTAGACAGATGCTAATTTCGGTCCGAAATATAAGGATTTCGGTCTGAAATTCTTACTATTTTGGTCTGAAATTGCTTTAGAATGAATGTTTCGACTTGATATCTCTACACGATGCTATGTGAAGGGTACTTAACAACCAGACCTAAGTTATAACCTCAGTTTTCACGATTTCGATTTTAACTTGGTTTGGAACTTGGTTTTCGCCTTGTAAACAATCAAACGTATACTTTCGTCCTAATCTAATTGTTTAGGTGAGTTAAGTTGGGGTTCTAGAAATATTTAAAGTCCTGTCGGATCAATAAAAGTTGCACCTATCGGTCGCATCTAACCTCCTCTTTCAAGTGTTGGTTTATTTCATATACTCAACTATTCAATTGATTGTTCTTGTCTAATGCCCTAACGGTGCTGCAGACATCATTAAGTAGACAACAAAGCAAATAATCAAACTAACTAAGCAAATGATCAATCTCAACGAAACTCATCACATAAACATAACATAAATGATCAAGTCATCACATAACACCAAATTAATCTACTAGCTATCCCTAGAACATCATAAAAAGGTCTAGCCTAACATGCTTATAACAGAAATAATAAGTATCATGCAAATAAGTAAGATACAAGCCATAAAACAACGAAACATAAGCATAAAAGAGTAAACCGAGATATCCGATGTGAACACTCGCTGTCCTAAGGCAGGGAATCGATGCCGAATGGTCTGGATGTGCTGCCGCCTTGTCCAAACTCCCGTCCTTTCCTCCAATCTCGTGAAAAGAGCCAAGAACATACGTGCAAAATATGGAAAATAATGTGGAGCGAATAATGGATGCTTTCTGGTCAAGAAACACGCATATAAATATCTAAGGAGAGAAATTTCCCTGCCTTAGAAATTTCCCGGCCAAGGCAAGAGAAATTTCCTTCCTTTTGAATTACCATAGAAAATCTTTCCATACATGAAATTTCGAACCGAAATTTCGCTGGTCTGGGCTGATAACTGGAGTCTGGGCTATGATGTGAGATCCAGACTTGGCATTGTGCTTAGTAGGCCTCCTCTAGTCCATTTCATGCGTCTGTGGGCCATGAATGAGTCGTTTGGCAGTGACCTAAGCTCCAATCCGTCTTGTTTGCGTGTCTAGTCTTCAATCTTCACGAGAATTCTACAAAATAACAAAGAAGCGGCGGTAGTACCAATATCCTGAAAATCACAATTAATTATGAGACAATTTATATTGGTTTGAGTACTATTTTGGTGCTAAGTATGGTCAAAATAGGCATACGAAAATGAGATATCAAGCGTTCCTATATAACAATTCACCAAGATTCATACAAATTATAAATGAGCAAGAAATAATGGTAAATATGAACCCTGTATGTTTTTAATGAGGAAGATTCGTGCATATTATATTAGTACCAAATTAAATTTGGTAAATATGAACGCTGTCTCTTTTTAATGAGGGATAATTTAGTCATTAAAAATAATTAATGACAAATTTGGTAATGGCATTTTTAGAATTTAGTATGTTTTTGGAGAAATAGTGGCATAAAACTAATTTTAGAAATTCTATAATGACATAAATTTAATTAGCAATTTAACAATGACATTTTCCTAATTAACAAAATTCACAATGGCATAAAACTAATTATCTCTTTATTTTTTGAAAGGTCGACTGTCATGTTGATGTCACAGATGTATGAATTCAAGTAGTCAAATTTTCTCTTTTTTTTCTTACGTTGATGTATCAATTCTAGTCAAGGTTTTTTTTTTCCCTTACATTAAGTGTCAATATACATTTACTGGAAGTATTAATATTCTTTTTGAGCTAATGTCATTTACTGGAAGTATATGTGACTTTTTGTAATCAAACAATATTCTATTGTACGTCACAAACACATTGATATAATTATAATCGAAAGTGAGGATTCAACAGTAAAAATGCAGGAATTATAAGTGCCATTTGCAAATATACCATTCCAGCCATCGCTAAATACAAAGTGAACATATACAACAAATAAAGTGAACATAGACGATCTAAGTGAACACTTACAAACAAATAAGTGTTGTCATCACTTGTTCAGAAGTTTACATGTATATTCAACTTATTTTCATTGAACTTATTTGTTTGTATGTGTTCAATTAGATCGTCTATATGTTCATTTTGTTTGCTGTATATGTTCACTTTATATTTAGCGATGGCAGGGATGACAAAACTGCAGATGGAAATCAATTTCCAAAATGTATTCAGCTAATCAGATATTGAATAGCATTGCGTTAGATAGAAATCAATAGTATATGTGACTTTACAAAATCAGATCTTTTAACCAATGTCATTTACTGGAAGTATATGAGACTTTACAAAATTCCTTGATCCATATGAATAGTTAGTATTAGAACATCAAATCTTCTCTAATTTCTCTTCTTTTGACCACAAAATCAGATCTTTATACCAAGGCAACCTAGTATTTCAAAATAAGAAATTGGGAATGCCAAATCTCCTTTGACCATAAAATAAGATCTTTATACCAGAAAATCAGCTCTCATAATTTCTCTTCTTTAGTCGATGGGTAATGGCATGCTTGATTGAAACCATGCCAACAATTGGAAATAAGATATGCTAATTTTCATTTCTTTCTTATTTTAATCAGCATATTCAGATGGTTTTATAACAAATTTAAACAAGATAACATCACTTTAGCCGAACAGATGATTCACTAAAGAAATATGAACCCAACAGAGGAAACAAACTCCAACCCGACAACTCGATAAATTTGCCAAGATGCCCATGTACTTAGGATAATCCCTTTTCTTTCATCATTCGAACATTTTTTGACTTTACAACAAACTCCTGGGTTCAAGGCTCATGTCACAAACACCATACCAGTATAGGTTCTTATGTACCAGAGATCGGTACCATGCACATATTGGGTGTATCCCAGCTGCTCCTTTTCTACCTCTTGTATTCAACATCCATCACCAGTGAGCACTCCCCCCATTGTCATCTACCAATATCTCTCTTGGATTGGAGGCATCATGGCCTTCACTTTCTTCTTCATTGTTTATGTCCATAATTTACACCAATAAAATAACAATTTAAGGATTTTAGACTATTAAAAGGCACATTTGTGGCAAAAGTTTAACACAAGAACCAATAAATGAACAGAACTCAAAAGAGGTATCATCCTTGATTTACTAATGAACTTTTACCACTGCATGCTTATCAAAAGAGTACAAGAATAACGAACAAAGTATATAGAGCTTCTCATCTGCTAATGAAACCTAGTATTTTTAGCTATTGCATTTTGAGCATATAATTGACAGTTTTCCCACTTGATAATGACACAAATAAGCACTAGAGGATAGCAATTATGTTCTGACAAGTATGTCTGTGGACAATTGAATGAAAAGAGTTTATAAATCAAAAGGCACAGAAACAGAATTACGCTCTTCCAAATTCTAGATGTTGATTACACAAACAGTCATTAATCACTTTTTTCTCATTTTAGTCTTTAAATAATGACAATTTCATATCAGTTCCTACTTTCCTCAATTTGTACCAAATATGTACTATAGTCATGTCAAAAAGTAGATGCATGATATGGTCCTATGATAATATGTAAATGCCGATGTCAATGTCTTCATCATCAATACCTGGATGTGGATGATGTCAATGTCCTCATCATCAACATGTTGTGTTTTGATTTGGAGCTCGAGTATTGACCGCTATGGAGTGTTATCTTCAGGTCCGTCGGCGCCGGAGCCACCGTAACGACTGGATATGCAGCGGAGGAGGTGAAAGAAGCGACTTTCGGTCGTCGGAGGATCTTAGCGAAGGCACTGAGAATCTGCTCCTCCGGTTCTCCAACGACATTGAAACCTCCATCTTTTTTTCTCTCACTTTCGATCTCTTTCTGTCTTTCTCTCTGCCAGCGAGGTTTGGAGGAGAAGGGTTATAAGATCGGCAGCTTATTTTGGAGAAGAAGGGTTTTTAGAGAGAAGATTGGAATAGATTTTTAATTTTTTAGAGAGGAATGGCGGAGGATTCTACGAAATAATCACCAGCTGTTCTACATGATGGACAATTTTGCCCTTCCACTAAACCCTTTGGGCCGTTTGGATCGCTTAGGAAGTTAGAGAATTTGGGGAAGTTGCAATTCCTAGGAATAAATTTATTGGGAAGTGTGTAATTTTGTGAAAAGTTTGGATTGTTTATAATAAATTTATGGTAGGAAGATGAAATTCCTCAAAATCCCCGTGGGATCCAAACGGCCCCTTTCAGTTTAATTTAACGGAGACACGTAAGATTGGAATCGATTCATAGCCATCAGATTTGCTAAAAATGGACGGTCAGTATTTTTTTGTGTCCATATTAGAATTACCCTTTAAAAATATTAATAAACTTCAATTTAGGGGAAAAAATAGGAAAGAAAATTAAGGATATTATATATATATAATCTGCCATAAGAAAACAAAAACACTACTTGGACATTGTGCAAAAATTGTCACATAAAATCCTAAATATTGTTCCTGCCACAAAAAAAATTCGAGTGCCATAGAAGATCCCAAGCACTGTCCAAACCATAGTGGTTTGAACAGTACCAATAGGAGCCGTATAAATTATAGTCAACCCCACTAATAGACTAAAAATAATGTACATAAGAACATAATCTTTTCCTCAAAATGTAGAATAATTTTGTCTTGATTTGAACCCTAAACATTTTGGTCATCTCTATGACATAACATACATACAGTTGCACTTCTGGTACATAAAAGTATATACAGAAAACTATGACTAAAGATGCTGCTTGATTACACTGTTATTCCCTTTGTGTTAATATCAGCTGATCCAATACTGGTTTGACCACTTTGCATGTTTTTGTTTAAGCCAGTATTCCTAGGATCTGTTGGGGCTTACCAGTATATTCTAAGTTCTAAACTGTATCTTGCTCGCGTGAGTACATGTCCTGCCTCCTCATACCAAAAAAGTTTGTGAGCTTTGTGGGAGGTCGTCTTTGGAATGCTTCTTCTTCTTACGGCGACCAAAGCATGAGTAGTCACAGGTCACCATCTTCGGGCGTTTTGGCCCCTTTGGAGGCTTGTAACCATACAATGTCTGCCGCCTAAACACGCTACCTGTGACGACATACACCGGGCCTTGGATACCTTCCAGGCCTTTTCATGTTAATCTACAGAAAAAAGGAAGAACCAATTTTGTTAACTACATATAATTAGAATGTTGGATGCTTTACAGCTCCGGTACCGGGGATCAACACCATGTAATGTGCCTATTGGAACTGGTAATATACCAGTAATGAAATCTTATACAATTCAAATACCAGGAAGGGTAAAATAAAAGTATATAAGTAGTTTAAATATGTTATTATGAAAAAAAAATTATGTGGATCAATAAGTAATTATTAGAATGTAGGTCCCAACAAAATATACACTCTTAGCAGTCAAAATAGATTTAGGAATGATTTACAATCTATGAAAGTCCCCTGCATTTTTTTATATAAAGAAAATCACAGAAAAATTAATCACAAAAAATAATCTAACACATAAAAGAATGCATATACATACACCATAAACTTACAAATTACATTGTAAAATGCTACACTAATAACAATTTATGTGAACATGCTTCAGAAAAGAAAAACATGAATAATGATATTCAGAAATCTAGTATCAAAACCGCAACGTAAACTCTCTAGCAAGCTACAACCTTAGCAAGAAGACTGCATTGAATAAAAATAAATTCATGTAAAAAACATGAAAATCTAATAGAAAAAAGAATAATTAGAAGAACAACACCAACACTTTACCAGAAAAATGGCATAACAAAAAAAATATTAATTTCAAAATGAAAACATCTTGCTTCATGCCCTGGGAAAAAACTATCATCAAATAATTTAGGATTCCTCTTTTAAAAAAACTATCATAAAATATTTCAGAAAAAAAAATTGATTAGAATAACTATGCATGAAGCAAATTTAGGAAAATTAGGAATGACAAACCAAAGAGAGGGACCCGCGATAGGAAGAAAAGGAATTGGAAATAAAGTTTAATTTGAGGAGAGTAGAATTAAACAGAAATAATAAGGCATAAATGAAAAGAGAAGGAAGAGTAAAAGAAGAAACGTCATACCATAAATAAGCAGAATAACTATGCTTAAAAAGCCATACGGTGCGTTTGGATAGTTGAAAGAAAGAAGAAAAAAAAAATTATAAACAATCCAAACTCTTCACAAAGTTACACACTTCCCAATACTTCTTTCCACTTCTTCCCTTCTTCCCTTCTTCCCACACCTATCCAAACGCACCCATAGCAAAGAAACTCTTTAAATTTCGTGTCTGTAAAAAATAAAAATAAAAAAATATTTGACGCTGATTTGTATTTGTACGAGTCTTCAAGAAGTACATAATTTAATTACTAAATTTATCCTAGGACAATATTACGAGTTATGCAATATTTCTTTGTAAATCAAAAGGAAAATTTTCAGATTTTCTTATTTAACGACATTTAAAATCAAACAAAATAACATAAATGAAGAAATATTTCGAAATCAGTCTCAAATTTAAAAATAACTTCACTTAAATAATTGTAAATTTCAAAATAATATAACATAGCAACTCACCTCTTATGATAAAAAAAATTATGGTAGGGAGTGGAGATGACGTATTTGGAGTTTGTAAAAAGTCCCGATTTGACTGTTGTTTATAATAATTAATGTTTAAGCGTATATTACCAATTTCTAGGATTTTGTCCTTCCGTCGAATTGTCGGAGAAAATATGGACGACCCGAGGGAGGAGACGAGACCATATCGCCAACGACGGAGGGTCATGAGGTTTATCAAGTTCAACAGGAGGAGGAGGAGAAGATAGATATATCAAGTTCAACAGCGAAATAGGGACCTCTAACATTGGCAAAGAGGAGTAGGCTATCAATAAAATTAGATTAATTGGGACCGCATGTTTTAAATGGAAAAATCTTGGTTGCAAATTAACAACAACTCATGAGACGGATCGAAAACGTGACTTTTAATAGTTAATACAAAATCATCTACAAAGTTAACGTCACAAAAAATCAGAGAAAAATTGTACGCAAAAGAAACCGAAAAAAAATGGAATGCCGTGTCAGACTAAGTTTGAACAAAATAATAGGATACGCACGCATCTTTATTTACAATATCCAAATAGCAAAGATTACAGGCGTTTATATCCGATTTTGCCTTATTTATAATACTGATAACACCGTGTCATAAGTTCATAACTGAAAAGTCTAAAATTCACGAAAACACCGGAAAAAAATTACAAATGCAGAAACAAATTTAATTTCTTGGGAGAAGGATTCTAGCTTTCTTTTTTTTGAAGATAAATTGGAGGTCGGATTCTAGCTTTCTTAGACGCTCTTTTCAGTTGCAACAATTTTTGGAGAAATTCAGGGTCTTCAACTTCGTGGGTGAAATGCAATTCTTCTAGACATGGGGTGCTGGCTAGTAAGAATGCAACAAATGAGAGTACGGACTTCTGATTATTGAAGTTTCTTATCTTGACATACTTCAGATGCTCAAATACAGTATTTTGGGTCCACTCCTCAGGTTTAAAAGAATATCCCATATCTGACTCGTTCTGCAATAATTCAATTTTGTTAAACATAGTGAGATCTTACTAAGTAAAATAATCATATGCAGGAATAAAATGTATAGGCGTACAACTATAATTTCTTGTAGATTTGGAGCATGGTGGAACAACTGACGAACAACAGCAGCCTGTCGTTGACATGCAAAATTAAATACGATGTGCAAGATCTTCAAATGGTAGAATTTTGTAGAAAGCTTCGGATCATGTCCATATGCCAAATACTAACCAAAAAAAAAAAAAAAACAATGGGTACAATTATGTTTAATCTAAATAATTGATAGAATACTACCAACCTTGTGGCCTGTAGATAAACACTTTTCATTAAAGTACAATTGATGACAGATATGTTTGAATGGCAGAATGGGTGACAAATAGTTGCTATCTGAATTAGCTAGGGACTACTCTGAATCAGCAACACTATTTGTAGCTCAGTTCGTTTGCCAAACATAGAATAGCAGTCAGAATAGTGGTACTACGCTAATCTGTCCAAAGGTTGAAATAATGCATGTTTTCAAATTAGCATTGCTCTCGCTATTCCTATGTACTCATCATCCGAACAGACCCAGTAATAATGTGGGGTTATCGTACCTCAAATGTGCAAATTGATATGTAGAACCAATATCTGTCAGGTCAAAGTATGGACAGTTTTAATTTGACAATTGGGCCAATTAATCTGAATTACCTTTGTTAAGTCTCCACCCACATAAAGCATTTCTAACTTCGGTAGACAATCCAACAAATGAATAAAATTACTTTCACGGTGATTCAATAAATCATCTCGGAGAGACAAAATTGCTTTGACAAGTGATGGTGTTCTCAAGCAAACTTGATTAAACCTCAAGCACCTCAGTTGTAAATGCTTCAGCATTGGTGCATCAATTCTTATATGCATTCCATGTTTACTTACAATCAAGTTCAGATTTTCCAACAAAGGACAACTTGCAATCAAATTAGACAAATCGGCCTCACTAATATCAACCCATGCTAGGGAAAGCGATTTGAGAAGTTTGAACCCTTTAAATGCTTGAGGCAATGCAATAATGCAACCTATAAGCTCAACTTCCCTCAAGCAGTGCAAATTCCAAAAGGTCGGCGGAACCTCCCAACTATAATATGAAGGCAGGTGCGTGATTTGGATTTCCTCAATTCCTCTTCTTGAGAGAATCTCCAACCACCGGTTAAGAGCCCCAAAGCAAGGTTTTACATGAACAATGGCAAACTTGCGGATTGAACAATCATGTATTGACAAAAACTTATCGAGAAATTCTACCATCTTCGTGGTACATTCATTGAGTTCCTCAGGGCGAACATGACCTGATGTGGAAATGGAATGATTTTCATAAACTAGTTCTGGAATTGAAGTCCAAGCAAGCCTCCAGTTGCTAGATAGACAGCATGTTCTCACTGCTTCTTTCACCGGCAACCTTATTAGTATATTTTCTTTGATCTCTAATGGAAGATTACTGATTCTATCAATCTCTCCCGTACTTCTCTTCCCACAATTTTCTTGTGGCCAACAGAAAGTCATTTTTTGTTCGTCTAAAACAAGGAATTTCTGTTGTCTGAAAGTGAAATCCTACAAAACCTCCTGTCACGGATACTGATTGAGATAAATATAACTTTCTTATAGTATAATTCTTTTCTTTTCCTATTAATTTATTCTTTTTGTTAATATTTAGATTTTTTTATTTAATAATAATTATAGTATTTCTCTAAATTTGAGCTGATCTGAATCACGGGATCAGCAATTTAGGTCATTTAAAACTATTGGGGACGCTAACAGTGCAAGGAAAACATCTACTATTTTAAACCAAATGTTGCTCCTTCAGGGATTAACCATATATTGTTAGCGTGACACCTCTTACGAAAAGGACCTCTACAAACCTAAATTTCTATTGATGAAAACCGAGGCATATTTTGCAAACACAAGTGCAATCGCCAATCAACCTACTACGAATGGAAAGAATAAAGAATATTGTAGCATCGTTTTACCTCTGAAAGAAACATTCAAATTATTTGCTTGAACCCCTTAACAGTCTTAGATTGTTCCTGTATGTCTAAATAACAGTCTTAGATTGTCCCTAATCAGGATATCAAAGTTAAACAATATGTATCAGCTATTTTATTTAAAGCTCTCCTATATATGACCACCCTACTTATTGTTAGTTCTAATTCATGAAAGATCTGTCCTATTTTAAACACTCTATCTATCTAGTTTAGGATGTGTCACAAGCATACTAGTCTGGTGATCATATTCTGTCTAACTATAACCCTTTCTTTAATAATTCTATACAAGGGGACCATATTTAGCCATGACAATATAGCCATGGAATTCCATAACAGATTTAACATGGCAAAACACTATGCACAACCACAGTGCTCACAAAACCATTAACCATAATTCTCATTAATGCTACAAAAACTACGTCAACCAGGCACGGCAAGAGAGAGTTCAAAAATCAAAAGAATAGTGCGAGCTTAACTTGTTTATTTTCGGAATTGCTATTGACAACCGGAATTTTGCTGCTTGCAACATGATTTTGTCTAAATGACCAAACTATCCTCATGATTTCAAGTTTTAAAAGAAAACAATATGATAAAATCTTAATTCGTGTTAAGGGGCAGTTTAGTCATTTTGAAAAAAAATTGTGTTGTATGTAGCAAATTTGCTGTTGTCAAAAGCAATTTCCTTTATTTTCGATAATATACATTATATGGCAACACAAATAGAAACTGAAATTGGTATCTTGGCCTCTGTACTAGAGATTTGATACAAAATGGCTTTCCTATTGTGAAATTGTTACAATTGCATAAACACACTGACACAAACAAACAGAATAAAAATAAGTCCTGCCTTCCTCCTTTTGACAATGGCCTCTATCTCAGGTCACAGCTACATGTCTACCCTGCAATAAAGCCATAAACCATTATGTAGAGGAGATAAAGCTCAGTTGATTTTAAGGATTATAATCTCAGATTTCATCTACAACAACAACAAAGCTTTCAGTCCCAAACAAGTTGCGATATGCTAATAATGAAACCCAAGCAGACCAAAGTCCCCAAAGAATAATAATATGGATGTAATATAAAAGTGCAGAAGACTTTGGTTGAATCAGCGCATGCTTTAAATTCAAAATTCCAAAACATCAATTAGGAGAAGCTGACAAGCCTCATATACAAAAAATTAAGGCTAACCGACAAGATAATAGAGGGCCAATGTGACACCAAGTCACCAACAGAACACCAAGTTAGGCCTCAGTGTTAGAGTCTGTGTGTTTTTTTGCTTTCAGGAGAGAGTGTGTGTTTATTCCTTCAGGGGAGGGGGGGCAACCCTGCCGCATCAACAGGCTGGAAGGGCTATAGCGACATCACATAAAAATGGATTAAAAATTAGAGGGAATGTTGAGGATAAAAGGAAAAACTTACTTTACAACATTAATTATTCAGTAGGAAATGACTACAGCGGACCTAATTATTTTCAACGTGAATTTTCTTTATGAACTTTTATTATATAATTTTCAATTTTTTTCTCAAATAAATAATATAATCTTATTTCAGGTTATCTGTATATTAATTAATAAGTGGAAATTAATTATACCAATTCAGATTGTTAGTGATATCATTTTTTACAATATAAATTAAAACAAATAAAGTGAAATATTCATATTTTTCAGATATGCTACTTAATTTGCTATTGTTTTGAAATTTTTTTTTCTAAATTAGACAGATTGATTTTTTCGATAATAATATATAAAAGTTCATGGGCACTTTGGTCATTTCCCATTTAAATTAAATATAACAATAATGCGGGAAGATTTAACATTTGGGGACAAGAGAGAAGGGGCTTTATTTTCACTATGACAAAGTTTAAAAGGGGTAATTGTCCCAAATAATTCAGGAGTTCTTTACCACAAAGTAATACTAGCATGTTTATTTCCATACTAAATATATAAATTATGGTTATACTTAATAAATTCAAGAATCTATGTGGATTAGATAAGAACACAAACCTAGGAATCTCACAATAGATAATCAATACACAACCAGTATCACAATGATCTCATGGTAAACTTTTAAGTTAATGAGATAAAGCTTGATTAATACTCGATACATCCTTGATCAAATTGAAATTGACATTTGCTGCAACATTGAACTTGTATCTTACATTTGTAACACCCATAAATGGTATCATCATAGCATTATAGAATCCAGAACAAAATTCCAAGTTAAATTTTTGCCAAACTATCATCAACAGATCTACAAACAGTTATCAAAACAGTACCCAGCTCCATCAGATGCAGAGTAGCATTTGTTTATACAAGTTCAGAGTTAGCAAAAGACCATACAAGACTTTGTGTCCACCAAACCATTTTACTAAAGGCTAGCTCTATCATTGAAGTAATAATTTATGAATAAGAAAACCATATAGAAATGAAAATAGAACAAAAATTCTGATCTGGGTTAGACCAATAACAACAATCTACTAGCCATTCTAGTCTCTGCAACCAAATTACAACAAATAAATCAAATTAAGAAACCAGGCTAATGGACCTAAAAAGCACCACAAGATGAACAAAAAAACAAAAAAGATATATAAACCTTTCCAACCAAACACAAAATTAAATCAGTAGACAGAAAACACATACCTAAACAATTTGTGTTCAGTAGTACGAACCCTTGCAACAAACAGAACTAACCAAACTCCCATCAATCAAGGATGGCCCGTTGAGCCTGTGACAGGGCCTCTGACATAACAGTATCTCCATCTTCATCCAACCTGCCGCTACTCCCAGACCCACCAAACATGTCGTCGCCTCCACCACTTCCACTGACCCATGCTGAGGAAACAGTCTCCCCGCTATTAGCCGGCCCAGCTGACCCACCTGTCTCGGCTTGTGCCAACTGTGGTGATGCCGACGAGACAGTCTCCCGACTAGTTTCCAACCCAGCCAACCCACCTGTCTCAGTCTGCACCAACTGCGGTGACGCCTCAGCTGTCATGTGCTCTCTCGACAGAGTCCTTCTCGTGAGTTCTCTAAGCGCAACTCGTAGCGCCCGTGCCCCACCACTGTTATCATTGTTCATTTCATCCAGAAGAGTCCTAAAACGGACAGATACATGAGTGGTTGTACCAGGAGGCGGAGACGGGGGCAATTCAGGTGCTGGTCGAGTAGAAGGAATGGAAGCCCGACAAACAGGACATGAATTGTGTCGAGATAACCACGGCACGATGCAATCAGAGTGGTAAAGATGTCCACAGGGTAGAAGACGAGCTGGGGACGAAACAACAAACTCATCTTTGCAGACTGCACAAGGGAGGGAAGGTTCAGAGACAGGAACAGTGGGGAGAGAGGAGATGGAAGGAGGAGAAGCGGGGCAGGGGCCGCGAGGGGGGACAGGGATGTCGTCAGAGGAGAGACGGAGGATGAGGCGGCGGAGGTAGGCTTGAGCGGCGGAGGTGGGGGAGGAGGGGGAGAGGTCGGAGGGGTCGTCGAGGTCGCGATCGGAGTCGTCGGAGAAGACGTCGGCGAGGTGGGGTGGGGGAGGGGGAGGAGGAGGGATAAGGTCGGGGTCCTCTTCGAGGAAGCCGCTGGAGCAGTCGGGGCAGCGGAGAGGGGAAGGGGGAGGGGAGAGGGTGACGCTGCGGTTGCAGAGGTGGCAGAAGTAGGTGAGGGGAGGTGGGGACGAGGAGGAGGAGGGCGTGGGGATTGGGTGGGAGGGAGATGCCGCGGAGGACATGGGGATGGTGGTGAGGCGGAGGGGGGAAAAAAGTGGAATCCGATGGGAGGGAGACGGATGGTGGGATCGGTCTTAGCTGGCCGTGACTCGTGACTCGTGATTGTCTGATTGAAAAGGATGATAACTGGTTCCGGGTAATGGTGGTTCGGTCTTCAATTGGCGGCACAGGTTCTATAAGACGTAGTTAAGAATAAATAATAATGCATGTAACAACGACGCTTTGGCCGAGTGGTTAAGGCGGGTGCCTGCTAAGTACATGGGGTTTCCCCGCGAGAGTTCGAATCTCTCAGGCGTCGTTTAATTTTTTCGTTTCCCGACTGTAAACTTTTTTCATTATACAGCGTAATTATCCAATTATCCATTATCAAAATAAATCTATTCCGATGAGTCACGTTCAAAATTTTAGAATTGGTTCAAAATAATCGATTTAAATTGTTCAATACGATTTTCTATTAAAAAATCCATGCAGATTAAATTTTATATTTTTTTCAAAATTTTTAAATACTTTTCTAAAATAAAAAAAAACGTTAATATAATAATTATAAACAGTTAAAAAAATACTTAAAAATACTCGCCAAAAGAAATAATAGCAGAAAACGTTTCTAAATTCATGGAGCTCATCATCTTATTCACAATCTAAGGCCCACTATCAACAAAATTTACGGGCCTTACCATGCACAGTAAATCCAAAATCTTGCTAATCTGGCCCAAAATAAACCTGAGCTATTTAGACAACGATCTAGGGTTTTCCACAATGAAACAAGCTATAAAAATCGCACACCGCCGTGTTTTACTCCATAATTCTCAATCGCTCCGTCGCAAGTGCAAAGGTATTTTCTGATGTAGTATATTCTTCGAAACCAAAGCCGAAATTTCTCCGGCGTTGTCTTTTTTTCACGGACGACGATGGTGTGAATTCGTTTGTTTTTTTATCTGTTTTTGAACTTTTTATTATTATTTAGTTCTTTTGTTGCCAATGATTTTAACAATTGTCCGTACCATCCAAGAATCAGCTTTTGCTGCTCTTCTTTGACGAGACTTTACATTTTTAACTGAGGCACAAACAATTTCCATTTTTCCCCCTATTTTTTCTAGATAGATTTTCCAATTGCTTTTATTCAGGAGGTGGAGCATTAATCCTTTTGAGATCGATTTTAATTTATTGGAGAGTTTAATACGAGGCAATAAATTAGAGTCTCTGATGCGCTTTTGTTCGTAGCGTTTTCAGCGCTGTACGTTGCCGAGATAGATCCGTGCTAAGTACTCGCATTTGCCATTTTTTTCCATGGCTTATCGCATTCAGACGCCTGGGCACATTGCCTATTTTACAAATTTTCATTTGATTCGTTTGATTTGATTACTTTTTTTAAATAATTATAATAACAACGTTGTTTAATTCAGTAGTAACAATTATCAAGGACTGTTTGACTCATTAATGTATTGACGAGCTGAAGCTGTAACAACCAAAAATATAAAATCATGAGAGGTTCCTGTATTACTAAATTATAACTTGGTAACTTTATATGTATGGCAAAAGAACACGTGTTATCAACGTTTCCACGAGAAAACAAAGCATCTTCTAGTTGAATATAATTGAATAAACAACTTACAAGGTCCATAATGTATATGTTTTTATATTTTTTTTTAAATGGTTTGTTAATTATTAAAAATAAAGTGAAGCAACAGAGTAATATAGTTGAATATATGTTTTCATACACTAGAGTATACTTTATCCATCCTTTGTGTTGAGTCGCGACTCATCTAAGAATTTGTGAGTTGCGCTCATAAACTTGTAGATCTGGATTAAAATTATCGATCCAAACCGTCTAATACGATTTTTGTATTAAATTTTTTATGCAGACTAAATTTTATATTTTTTAAAATTTTTATTTTGTTTATATTTATTTATTTTATTTTTGGATTTTAAAAAATGATTGTTTTTTAACGGTTCAGAATTAATTAGATTAACGATTTTTTTAAATTTTAAAATTTTTAAAAATTTATAAAAATTTTAAAAAATAAATATAAATAAATTTTAGTCATGAAGATTTCAATAGAAAGATCGTATTACACGTTTAGATCGATCATTTTGAACTAAATTTGAGTGCGACTCATCATAGCAAAACTTATTCTCTATATATATTCCTTAAAACACGTTATATATATATGACTCTTAGAAGTAAAGAAACACATTTTACGTGATGAATCTAGCATACATTTTATAAATGTGTTTTTAATTCCTTTTACATTGTATTGTATTTTTCTTGGTCATGAGATGTCTGTATGCAACAAAAAGATATTTGATCCTAAATTCATAACATTAGATATGAAAAATTGAAATATTGAAGGAAATCAAACTATATTGTACAATAAATCATATAAATATTGAGAATGTGAAATAATTTTTTTTAAGGGATGATGCATTTAACTTTGGTAGTACTGCAAATATAACGTTGAATATTTTCTATACAAATTGAATTTAAATCTTGTTTATTTAAAACATTGAAGATTGAAGAGGAATTATAGATTTGAACTTGAAAAACATTAAACCTTTTTTTTGAATTTAGTCGGAACTAATTGGTTCTCTTTTTATTCATTATGGAATTAGTTTAGATTTGATTTGGTTTATCACTATTGTAATAATACAAGGAATAATTAAAAAGAGAGTCTAATACTTATGCTTAAACAATTTTGTTTTTTTGGGTCTTATTTTTTTAGTTGAACTTATATTGAAAATACATGTATAGCTGGAATATACATTAGAAAATAAATGTGGCTGGAGTATATATTCGTTGTACTTATGTAATCTAAGTTTTAAATATTGCGGCAGCAGCCAAGTTGGCTAAAAGTTCTCATATAGAAAGATTAGAAAGATTTATTTTGTATTTTTAGATTATTTCTTTACATAAATGTATTTGGCAAATATATATAGGTGCGTACTTTTAATGTAAAAACAGATTTTGGAAAATTACAATTCAAAATTCCGTTTCTTTAATTTCCTTTCATGGTATCAGAGCAACCCTAATTCACCTTCAGAATCATCATGGCGCCTGTCGGTGACGGTGCTAAAATCGATGCTAATGGAGTCAGCAATGAGAAGAGATCCATTGTTGGCGATGGTAGTCGAGGAGGAAGAGGTAGTGGCTATGCATAAGCTAGTACTGTCCAAAGTGTATTCAACTCAACCAATGACACATACAACAGTAAGCACGAAGCACACGTCTCTATACCTGACCTCAATACGGCACAAGTTCAACAACAATGAGAAGAGATCTATTGTTTGTGAGTTGATATGGCTCAAAACACTTCTTAAGTCTCTTGGAGTTACTCACATAAAGCCAATGAAGCTCATTTGCGATAGTCAAGCAGCTCTCCATATAGCAGCCAATCCAGTTTTTCATGAACGAACAAAACATATAGAGATTGATTGTCATCTTGTGTGAGATCAAATACAAGTAGGAAACATTGTTGCCACTCACACTCGTACTCATGAGCAGCTAGCTGATATCTTCACTAAAGCGCTTGGGAAGCGATAATTTCATTATTTACTCAACAAGTTGGGTATTCGTGATCTTCATGCTCAACTTAAGAGGAAGTATTGCGACAACAGTCAAGTTGGCTAAAAATTCTCATATAGAAAGATTTGTTTTGTATCTTTAGATTATTTTTTTATATAGCTGTATTTGGCAAATATATATAAGTGTGTACTTGTAATATAAAAACAGATTTTGAAAAATTACAATTCAAAATTCCATTTCTTTAATTTTCTTTCAAAGATGTCCCTCTATTTGATAAAAAAAAAAAATTAGTTTAAATTGATTCAGCATGTACGATTTCAACTAAGACAACCATCTCTATTGATACCAATCGATGTGCGACACAGGAAAAAAAAAATTAACAACACAATTAGTGACAAAAAAAAAAATCTTTCTATTTTAGTCTGTTCGCCTCTTCTTGGTGGAAACAACTGATGATTCATTGGAGAGAGGACCTTCGTTTGAGAGAGTACCCCAAATACGAATATACGATTCATTTGAGAGAGGACCTTCGTTTACGGAGTCATTTTTTACCAAAATAAAATCCTCTCTGATTGATTGAACGGCATTATTAATAAATATAATACGTCTTCTCTGGATAATAACTGCATGTCGACCAGACATTAATATTAGAAAACTTCTTTCACCTTTTTTTAAAATCTACTGGTGTTAAGTAATAATCCACTAGCAAATGCGTGCACTTAATGTGTGGGTAAATTTTTTTATTTAAAAATATTATTATACTTCAATTTAAATAAAAAATAATATAAAGTATGGGAAAAATAAATATAAGAAAATAAATATTTCATACTAAATTAAATTATTTAAACCTTTGTTATGGATTACCAAATGCATGAGCTCGAGTAAAATCTATTGTTACCTGCCGCATATCTTTTTATTCTGTTATAATATATTTTTACTAATTAATTATGGTTAGTTAAAAATGAAGCTTATTATTGATAATAATAATACATACATGTATGGACTGCATTCATATTATTTTCCTTTACCCTTTTTTGGTACTGTAACTTGGCAACTTGAGTCATTCGATGCTAATTTAGGAAATCATATCTCATTAATAATATTTTAAGATAGGAAAAATGATACATATGGAGCCGATTCCATCCATACATTGACCAAAGTGAAGATTATTAAATAAAAATTGCAGCAGAAAAGGGTAAAAGGAAAAATATATTTCAATTTTGATTCAGCACCTTTGCTCTTTCCGTTTCCATTTGAAACCAAAGTTTTGGACTTTTATTTGGAGTTAACATATGTGCCACAAATCCATCTAAAGTACAAATGTACAATGATGCATATCATACATAAAAAGGGTCGGATACATCCTCCATTTGAAATATTTACATTCTCAGATTTTCGCTTTTATAAGTAGTAGGAATTTGTAAGATATCTTTTGACTCGGCCTGAGAAGTATATAAGGTTTCAATCAATAAATTGTAGCGGAACGATTGAACTGGCCGGGAACAACCAATGGCAGGAACAAAATAACAGAAGTATGGAACTATAATTGTATTGTAATGTTTTTGTTGGGGTAAGCTGGTGTACCCAGTATGGCAGGAAGCCATAATCAACTCCTGCGGATGAATTAGAAAAATAGAAAACAATATATGTTGAAAACTGAAATAAAAAAAGGAACAAAAAGATTGGAGATTTATCTTGAAAATAGTTGGATATATCTTTCTCATCTGTTTGTTGCTATTTTAAAACGGAAATGATAAGGATCATCTCCAAGATCTATCATCTCCGTCATCCCCAGTAACCCGTCTCTATTTTTGGAAATCATCCCTCTGACGCGTTTTCTTTTTTCTGAAAATTCAACACTCATCTCTTCCTCCCTCCGTCCCTCTTGCGTACGCTATTCCCCACCCCCCTCTCACTCCCTCCCGCGTACCTCCCTTCCGCGTACGTTGCCCCCCCACCCCTCCCCCTTCCCTCACACTTCATAACCGTTGAAATTACTATACATAAATGTTGAAAGTTAATATCGTAATTGTTGAAGTTAATATATACAATTGTTGAAGTTATTATCGTAACTATTGAAGTTAATATATATATTTATAACTATTGAAATTAATATATATAACTATAACAGTTATATATATTAACTTCAACTTTTAAATATATTAACTTCAACCGTTATTTCAATGGTTAGGGAAAGGGTTGGGGGCGACATCGTACGCGGGAGGGTGGAGGGGAGGGGGGAGGGTTTGAGAGACAACGTATGCGGAAGGGAGGGAGGGGGGGGGGGGAGGGGCGGGGGGACAACGTACGCAGAAAAGAGGGAGCGGAGAGAAGTTAGTTGCAGCGTGGCGTTGGATAACGCGAGATGATGGAGATGATAAAGATCTTAGAATGGTCCTAAGCAATTCTGATTTTAAAAATTACGTCGTTCATAATGAAAAGTATCCAATTTTCATATCAAAGTTTTTCTCCGCTCTTTTTGGTGGAAAACTTGCACACTCTTGGCAACATTTTTATTTTCCGCAATGTATATTTTCTAAGTCTTAAGGATATAGCTAGAATTGTCGTCGTACGACAGAAAATCAACTTGGTGTGTGACTGTGTGGGTAAGAATTGATTAACATGTATGATTGAATTACTAATTTACAATTAAAAAGTGCTGTACATTTTAAATGTTAAAATGTCGCGTTTGAAGAGGCAGACCATATTTGTGGCTGGTTGGACTGATTATGGCTTCCATGTTCAAACTTATGCAACTTATGAGACGATGATTCTATGTAAAAATAACAACAGTCGCATCGCTCTATGTACATACATTTAATAACATGTAAAATGGGAGTAGATGGTTCCTAAAACAAGGGTCAATTTAAAATCAAACAATGATAATATTTATTTAGCGACCAATGAAAATTTGGACCAACGCTTTTATCCAGAGCATGAACATTCACAAAATATCGCTTTAACAAGCATTTCATATGTAAATATACAACTAATAGTAATTCAATTTTAAATCACTCTCACGCCAAAATTCTTAACATGCCATTCTCAGAACAATAATTTTTACCCATTAGAACTTAACTACACCTGAGAAATCATCTACAAATAAGGGCGATTTACCTAGCTAGGAATCAGGTAGAAGCCTGCCATTATACATCTTATCAAGTAATTTGCGTGCCTCAGGCCGACGTAGGAGACCTTTATTATTCGGCAAACCAGTTCCTAGACATACTGGGCACACCAGCTTACCCCGACCTGTAATGAAGAAAAAGAAAGAAAGTTTATCATCCTTCAAAAAAGGGAAAAAAAATGTTAAGCAAAAAGAAAAACACGATCAAGTATGAAACAAACCATAGCAATTTGGACACTCGGTGAATTCATAGACATCTTTAGCTCGCTTCCTATTAAGAGCTTTCCATTTACCAGTTCCACCACACATGTCGCCTAAAATAAAAGAGAGAATGCCTTATCAAATGAAACTTCCTCAAATCATTGTAATTACACCCAAATAGATTTTGTTAATTTTTAACAACTGGACATGTTACTAAAATTAGAGACAAATAGCTCACATAATATGGCGCCGCTTCCACCACAGTTTCTACATACAGCCTTTTCCTTGGGTAAGGCTTCTCTGGCCATACCTTCTGCCAAACTCTCAGGGGCATCACTAGGGAGATTTACTGATGCAATTGTTGCACATAGACATGTAATACACTTGCGTCTTGAAGAAATGAATGACACACTCTGCACAAGAGAATTGAAAGATGAGAGAAGGAAAGAAGGGCAAATATAGAATACATATCTGAAGGCTCAAAAGAATATGCAGCAAGAAATGTAAACTACCAGTTCAGACCATGTACCATATAATAGTGGTTAGCGGTTATAATAGAAACTCCCGTTTATATCCAGAAATATTTATTGCTTCAACAGGCAGAGTTTTCACATTCTGAATAGTCAAAGAGCGAGAAAGATTCACATGCAACTGGAAAGAACAACTAAGGTTTGTAAAATTCAGTGCACTAAAGTCTAAACAAATGTTTATCTTCAGAATAACCATCCAAGTTACAGTATGAAATACGGGAAGACTTTTTGCATAAATAAATCATTTTTGCATAAAAAGAAAAATAGTTAGACTGCTCAAAAAAGGTTCACACGCAACCTTGAGGTCTGAAGTTTGTGATGAAGACTTGATATTTCCTTGCTCTGGCAAGCCATTTTCTGAATCAAAAGATTCAGGACTCGTAGAAGAGGAGGTCGAATTGGAACATGCCAAAACTGAAATAAAAAGTCATGAATTAAAACCAATCAGAAAATATGCCAATGAAGAAGTATCAAAGGAATATTATGAAACTTCTTTTATGTAATCATTTAATCTAGTTCCTTTTTTACCAATGTTGGCTCTAATGTTTGGTTAATTGGTGGTTTGCAAATAAATGAATAAATTATGCCTTTTGGCCAGGTTCTGGTATACAATAACTACTTAGCACACTGGTTTCACATTTCAAAAGAAATGGCTCGTGCCAGAAAGCTCAATTAGAGCAATATTTTGTGCTTGCAAAACTACGATGCAGTTGTTAAAGAAGCTAAACAGGAAACTAACCTTTCAAACCACTGGAGCCTGTTTTCCTAGTCGACGTAGGAAACGAGAAAAAGGGAGGAAGCGGAGAAGAGTACCACAAATGGCCAATGAAGCCCATCTCTCTCCTCCCTCCAAATCTCTCTCTCAATTGCTCTTGCTACTACTGAACACATTTTGAGGTTGAGGTTTTCTATCACTTCACAGAGAAAAGAAGATATCTCCTTCCCCACCAAAATCAGATTCTTTATGGGCCAAGCCCATTTTCAACCCGGCCCATTTAAATACGAACCGCCTGAGGCCCTTTACCAAAGTTAGCAAATCCGTTAGTTACCAGTACCCAGTGTCCGTGGGCCGATTAGATTGATTTACCATTTACCAGAGCAGTAAATAAGTGGAAATTATGAGCGAGGCATCTCACCCGATTGAGCGGAAGAGAATGGCGGACGGGAGTGTCAAGCCCGCTAGTACTAGTACAAAAACCCTCCACGTGGCGACTAAACAAGCCACTGAACCAGCACCACCACCACCTTCCGCCGCCTCTGCCTCCACCACTGCCGTTGCAAGGCCCAAGTTGAAGCCCGCCTTCAGGCCTGCCAAGGATGACACCAAGCCTACTCTTCGTGACCCGGTGCGTTGTTACAGAATTTACTATTTGTTATGACTTATGAATTGTTATTGTTGTATTATGAATTGTGGGGTTATGGTTAGTTTTGTTGTTTGTGTTAGATATCGAGGACGGATCCGATTGTAACGGAGCAAGCTATGTTGCGGTTGCCTCCCTTTCCCAGGAGTTTTACTCAGTTCTGAGGGGATACTTGTGGTTGTTTCTCACTGTTTCTTTTAAGGTGAACTTGTATTTCTTACTATTATTTTTACTTGATGTCAATAGGTCTTTTTAGATTATTGGGTATTTTCCCATGTGTTGCTTGATAGAGAAATTTATTAAGAATGCATATATAGAGCCCCCAACTCTCTTGGAAAAGTGTTAGACGTTAGAAATTGACCAAATTAATGAAGATATGCATTGGTAATTTTTTGTACATGTAGGTCTATGGTGTCATAACAAGACTTTCATTACGTGCTGTTGAGTAGTTAGTACTGATTTGTTATGTTATCACAACAAGGGTGAACTAATTGAAAAACCATTTCAATTTCCCAGTTGACTCTATGGATTGGTGGATTCGAAGTTGGCATTAGATGAATATATGAAGGGCTAGGAGTTGGCACTAGATGAGTGTATGAAGGATTAGTGATTGCTCTGTAATGTGATATTTGGAAATGGCAGTGCCACCCACTATCCTCACTATAAGTCTTTTTGGTTCTTTTACTTTGAGAAGAACTATCAGTCTATCAGTGGAAAGAGTTTCAATTCTTTCTTTTGGATGCTTTTCATGATGAAAATCTATCTTGATTTCACTCAGTGCTTTGCTTTCTGGATGTGCCTTGAGTTATTCGGGACCAAGTGACTTTCAATTAAGCTCTGCAGTGCAGAGAAGCTTGTAACTTTTTCTTATCTGATTTGGGTGCTACCAAATGTGGATACTTTTAGTATAGCAGTACATCATTCATTTTACCAAAAGATTGCAAGGCAAGAAGAAAGAAAGGAAAAACAAAAGAAAATAAGTTGCAGACTCTCCTTGCATAGTTTGATATTTACTGAAGCAGTTTGCTTGTACTAATAGTGTAGCATTGCAATAATTGATATTGATATAACGTATAACAAATATGCCTCTTATTTTATTGTTAAGTTATAAGTTTATAACACATGCTACTCTGGCATATAACATATAAGTTTTCTTTTTGGCAAAACAACGTATGTTCGTCTGTTTATTTGTTATTAAGTTGCTGCAACAATTGTTTTCCCAAGAAACTTTTGGGTAGAAAGGAAACATAGTGAAATTAGAGGCATCCATATAATTTGTTTAAAGATGTAAATTAACATTCTAAACATTCATGTGAATATTAACTTAGGTATGTTGTTTGTTTAGATCTTATAAGCATGCTGTCATTCAAGTGTTTCCAAAGAGCTTCAAAAGGACAGGTGATCAAAATCATTTAACCTGCTAGACTGGCTAATTTGTTCCATGCCAGTATAGTGTACTGTTTCTGGTGCCAGAGAAGCTAAAAGATTATAGTTGCAATATACTGAGATTTGAGGAAAAATAAAGCTAAAACAAAATAAAAAGTAAAACAAGAGGCAGTAAGCAGCAAGTTAGCTGTTGATTCAAGTTGCAACAACAAATACTTACAGAATTCAGTAAAAGAGAGCTGCAGGACTACATAAATTAAGCGTTGGCAAAAAAAAAAAAAAAAAACCTAAATGAAAACAGAAGCACAATAAAAGAATTAGAAAAATACATTACTCAAACTAAAGAACTAAACCCCTCTCCTTCCAGAATCAGACTTGGTCAAACTCCTAAGCCTCCCCAAAAATCTAACCTTCCCCTCCCATCCTGATCCAGGTTTACCCTTCTTTCCCTTCTTCTCTGATGAACCCTCTGAGCTCTCGGCACCTGAGTCCTCCCACCCTTCATCCTCCTCTTCACCACTGGCACCTGCTCTTCTCTGTAACTCAGCCACCAGCTCTCTCACTGCTGTCTCTGGCGCCTCTCTATTTCTCAACAACACTTCACCTACCTCTGCTGGGGTCATCTCAGCTCCTGCTTGTATGTACCTCTCAGTGTTGTCTAGCAAGTGATGCTCTCTCACTCCAACATACCGCTCTACGAGCTGCCTGACTGCATGGGCCCCGCAATGGCCCAGTCTGACATGGACATCCATCCTCCCTGCCCGTAGTAGTGCGGGATCTATGCCATCAGCAAAATTTGTTGTAAATACTATGATTCTTTCTTCCCCACAGCATGACCACAGTCCATCAGTGAAGTTCAACAAACCTGAAAGTGTAACTCGCCCTTCTTCCCTTCTGCTATAATCTTCAAAATCTGAATCATCATCGAATGACTGAACTCGCTGCCTTTTATTCATATTTTTATCAACTTTCCCAAACTGGTGGTTCCGACGGTCTCCAGTCAACTCAAGGGAACAGTCGATGTCCTCTATGACAATGACTGAGCGGTTAGTGGTTTGAATTAAAAGCTCACGCAGGTCTGAGTTACTTGTTACACGAGTGAGTTCTAGGTCGTACACATCATATCTTAAGTAATTAGCCATGGCAGCGATAAGAGATGACTTGCCGGTTCCTGGCGGGCCATGCAAGAGGTAACCACGCTTCCATGGCCTTCCAGTGCGATGGTAGAATTCTTTTCCATCAGAAAATGCAGAGAGGTCAGCAAGTAGCTGCGACTTAACTGATGGATCAAGTGCTAATGTGTCGAAGGTAGCAGGGTGGCGAAATGGAACTGACATCCATGCAGCACCACCACGTTGTGAGTTTGTATGGAGCCGTCGTGTGCGTGAGGACCGCTCTAGACTATCAGCTGAATTGGAAACATGTGCTAAATAAGCTGGCAGCAAGGTTGAAGCATGCCGTTTTGGCAACCGAAGCGAGAATGAACGCCGCTCCTCAAGTGAGTCTTGCAATGTGTCTGCATGGAGGGTCCATACGAGATGGTGCCCATTGAATGTGTCATCAAGTGAGTGGTTTGGTGAAAGGGAGAGTGAAGGAGAGGCGGATGAAAGGTTGGAGTTGGACCGTGGGAGTGAGACGGTAAGTCGAGGTGGAGGGAGAGAAGGAGAGGAGAGTACAGATTGGTGGAGGTAAAGATGGACATGTCTGTACAGATCATTTGGCTCGACTGATGCTGAACCGAGAAATTCGGGCACATCAAAGTATGAGTAGGGAGTGAGAGAGTCCTGCAAAGACTGCCAAAGTGAGTGAAGGAGAGAAAGAAGTTGGGAAGGAAGAACATTTTGGAGAATGGTCAAGAGACCTAAAAGAGACCACATTTGAGACAAGAACTCCATTTTGCTAGTTGATAGAGTGATGGTTGGTTGATGCAGGGCAGGAGATTGTATTTAACATTCAAAGGAAAAGGAGGAGGGAAAAGAAAGGGGTAAAGTGAAAGGTGAGAAGGAGGTTGCTACAGGAGCGTGTCCTTTCTGCTTTGAATATATACATTAATTTTGTTGCTTTTTGTTTGTAGTACCTTTTGTTGGAGTTTTTGCATCGAAACGAAGACAAGGTGGTGGTGGAGGCGGAGGGAAAATTGATACCCACACGAGCTGGGAATGTATTGAGGCCAAGGCCATGGCAGCTGGGGTGATATCGTTTTCCTCTGATTCTTTGTTTTTCAGTACTATTTTGGACTAAATATGAAATAAATCCAACTAACATTTAGTTGAGTTTGAATTAACTAGAAGAGTAATATGTTAGTTAAGTTTGATTTAAGGGGCTAAATTTTTTTTTGAACTTTGAACACGAGGAAATTTAATGTGTATAATGATAAAATGTTTAGCTATAACTCCAAAGGTCAACATGACATGGATACTACTCATTTTCCGAATTAAGTACTGTAGTTATGTGGTTAGTATTAGTAAGATAATTATTAAAGAAAAAATCTTTAAAAGCGGTACATTGTAACGAGATAAACTGCATTTGAAACTCATAATTTATAGATAAATAGATGCTAGTGTTGGTCCCTAATTTGATGGTGTGACACTAACAAAAAAGTTTACACAGACTATACTGACAAGCAACATGACGTATTCTCCCACATCTATTCAATGGAAAGAAAATAAATTTAAAGCAGGAATTAGACACTGGAACTGTGGATTACACTTCGTTGTAAAAATCCCAAGTCAATCAAGAATCTTGCTTGAATTCAATATGCTTGCGACAGACCAAAGGTCCAAAACTGGAACTTGCGCCACTGAAACGATTTTGGGAGTTCCTGAGGCTTAATGATTGTTATTAGAAGCATAAAAAAAAAGTCAGAATATCAAATGAGGGAAGGTTTGAATGGTTTCTCTGATCAATTTATTACTATCTCAATGCTCAAGCAAAGACTAACCACAGCCTGATTACTATCAGGCCAGCCATCTATTAACTGTAAAAGTTTTGGCAAACTTGATCGACGGTGGCAACAACTTAGCTAATACATACTGCATACATGGTTTGGTTGCAACCTTACTAGTCGAAGACAGGAGTGCCAACCATGCTGTGCTTGTAGTACATAATTCAATGTGTTTGCCAGATTTTATTGGAACCGTGTTTGCCGATTTTGTTGTCTTGAAAAGTAGGCCATATATTTCTAGTGCAGTTAATAGAAAATTAGAAATAGATCCACACCAAATTGCATAAAATTTTTTCTCTAAATCATCAGTGATCTGAAACTGATTCGTCAAAATTAAATGAGATTAACAGGATCGGATAACAATTTTTCTCTAAATCACCAGTGGTCTTAATTAATCAGCATTCAACAGTACAGACTCTCTGAAAGTCTGAATTTAACTCCATGCAACATTTCCTATAAAAATTTATTGTATAAAAAAATCTTTGTTTTTCTTTTTATTTTGAGAAAAAAGATTGTATGGCCAAACTACTTTGTTTCTGAGAAACACTAAATATGACAAAACTGTTGATCCTTTTTCTTTATGGGATTGGCGATAGCCTAGAAGTTAGAAAAGCAGCAATTGTAATTGCGCTATCATAACAATAGAAAGCCAGGCTTAAAAGATGTATAACATTTGTAATTGTTCCTTCAAAATATGTTTTTTAGCAGCTTGCTATCATTATTACAACTACATACATTTCAAAACCTTTTAGATTTCTTTTCTTGCTTTTGCCTTAATATAACGAATAAATTACTGGTATATTTGTATCTTTAACATACTAATGAGGATATATTGTCGCCTTTTTCAAAAGTTCAGCAAAGCTCATGCATATCCCTAGCAAGGAAAGATTAGATAATGAATTAATTGCAAGTCCTCATGTGAGAAAAGTAATAGTTTTTTTCAGGAATGGAAGAATAAATTCCCTTGTAAAGAAAAGAACATCCTTTATTCCTCCAGAAGAATAAATTCCTTCTGGTGATGAAAGTGCCATGAGTGAACGTCTTATGGTGGAATATTTGAACTTTCCAACTTTGTTTAATTGGTTTAAAAAATTTTGTCAAAACTGACAAACAATTTCAATGTAGGAATCAATTAATTAAACCCGAGTTATTAACAAGACACCTAAATCCTTTGTAGTTGATGTTAGCTTGGCGTGAATTGGCTAGTTTCACTACACCGAGATATATAAGCTATGATTAGGGGTGTCAAACGTGAAAACGGAACACGGAAATGGCATGTTCCGTTTCCGTTCCGTTCCAGTCGACGGAATAGAAATTTATTCTGTTTCCGTTCCGTTTCGTCAAACGGAACAGATTTTCGTTCCGTTTAACATTCCGTCCTCCATTTCCTATTGATTTCAGCCTATTTCCGTCCATCTCCGTGTTTCGTTTACTTTCCGTTAGTTTTTTTCATTTCCGTTTCCGTTCCGTTTTCAGAAACGGAATTGATTTTCTATTTCATTTAACGTTCCATTCAGACGGAACGGAACGGAACAATGGTGCGGAACGGAATATTGACAGTTCAGTTGGATTAATATCGAACTAACATTTTTTTTTTCAATTAAATTTTTGTTTCATTTGAATAAATGCACACCAAACCGACTAAATAATCAAATCGATCGAATTACCAGTCAAATCAAATAAATGAAACTTTAATTTACTAAATTAATTAGCTAAATTAAATTGGTATGGAAATTTCAATTTAATAGCCATAAGTACTAATGTATGTACTAAATGCTTATAAGATATATACCAAAATTTCTGTTTATTTGATTTTTTTTCAATTTATTTAACTTTTAGTTGGGACAATAAAATTGTGAATAAAATATCGAATGAACAACTACAATTTTAAAATCAAGCTGGAGCAAATAAATGGAACAATTACAATATTTTATTCAATTTAGTTGGGTCAAATCTAAACTAACAGAATGTCATGCACAGCTAAGCACGTATACAAAGAGTGAGGTCACGTGGGCAGGCAAGCATAGGATTCTCATAAGACAAAAAGAGTTTGGCACAATCAATTCTTTCTCTAATTATATGAACATTCCACTGAATTCACTGTAATTAAAGTGCATCTCCAAATGAAAATCTGCTACACGGCTACACCCCTCGTGTCAAGCCTTAGTTGCACCTTTGTATTCCTCTTCTTTAACTCAAACGACCTTCTTTTTGCTCCTTTTCTTTTCTTTTGTTTAGGGTAGTTTTAGAACTTTTTTTGCAGAACAGCTAGCAACATAGCAGTGGTTTCTTTTTATAGACCACGCAGGTATATATCATCTAAATTCATGATTGGTCTACTTGTGTGGTTTAGACGACGTAGAGGATATAGGTGCTGAAATATTCCAGAAAAGATTGTTTTTATACAAAGTAATTTGGAAAGTTTGTATATCTTATAAAAACTTAGAAAAAAAAAATTAAGCTAGCTAGGTTTGTTGCTAGAAGCTTTTTGTTAAAGAAAAAATTGTACACATAGTGATTGCAATGATTTAAGGATTCTGGAGACAGCTTTAATTTTACCCCATCTTCTAGGAGTAATAATGGATATTTAATTATAATCCAAACAGCGCCATGATCACAGTACCGGAAAATGTATTATATATAGAAATTAGATAATATATACATATTTACAAGACTACAACATTGAACAGAAAGAAAAGAACAATGCTGGCTATTCAAGCGCTTTGTATCTAGTAAAATTGAATTTCATTTTTTTTTAAATTCCTTTTATGCAAGCTATTTAATATCTACAATTGGACTAGCATTTGGAAAGACAGTAGCATGCATGAATCGCACATATTCTATGGATTAATTTAGCCACAAATGAGTGCCTACACGGCGTAGTCACTCTCACATGGTGAAGAATCTAATTTTAGCCCAAAACTACTTTTAGGCACTAAGCAAATTTCTTTTGCTTTCTTTCTTGGGCCTCTTTATTTTGGTGCCTTTGGAGGAAACTTTGCTCCCTTTATGTTGGTGTCCGTTTTTCTAAATTATCCTTCATGTAAAGCTGGTACTACTTGCAGAAGAAAAGAGTACGTATATCTCATCTCCGTAGAAGAACAAGTAATTGTGAGAAATTGTTAGTATATTGGTACGAGTATTACAGATATATTATTCAAAGTGAAGATAGATTGGCTGGGGGGGGGGGGGGGTCAAATAGATTGGCTTTCTGAACTAATAAAAAAGCAATCAAAGTCAAACTAAAAATAACTTGTTTTTAATAATTAGAAATGATACAAATACATATGATAAAAATAACCAAATGATGAGTTAGAAAATTTGCATTTCCTAGAGTGAAGAAACATAAACAAAAAAATGCAATGTATAAAGTCTAATTAGAAAATTTATACATATACAACAAGAAACACTAAGAAATTTAGGTTCAGTTTTGTAGTACTGAGAGGTATTTGTGGTTTTTAATTCTCGAGAGCTCTCTCTTCCCCTGTCATCGCCGGATATGATCAGCTATCAACTTGTTCTTCCAAAAATTCCAGTTCAATATACGATCAACTCACACAGCACGTATTAGAATTTTGCATATTTTGGATTTTGGCAAGGGTTGTATTGATTATCATGGTTAATATAAACTTAGTTATTTATTGCGCCAAGGAGAGAAGTCAGAGAACTGCCTTAGTTAAATAAAAGCCACTGAATTCCACTTGTTTAGGAGCGTACCATAGAACTTTTCGATTTTTTTTAATTGAGATCCTGTAGTGTCAAAAGATGAAATCAAAGAAAGGACGTAAAAATTAGCAATAACAGAAAGGGAATTGATTACTGTCATCTGTAGTTTTGTCATTCTTGTCATCGCTAAATATAAAATGAACATATACAGCAAACAAAGTAAACATATAGACGATCTAAGTGAACACATACGAACAAATAAGTTCAATGAAAATAAGTTGAATACGTATGTAAACTTCTGAACAAGTGATGACAATACTTATTTGTTTGTAAGTGCTCACTTAGATCGCCTATATGTTCACCTTATTTGCTGTATATGTTCACTTTGTATTTAACGATGGCTGGAATGGTATATTTACCGATGGCACTTATAATTCATGATAACAGAAATGCAAATTATTGGAAATTGATTACTGCCATCTGCAGTTTTGCCATCCCTGCCATCGCTAAATATAAAGTGAACATATACAGCAAACAAAGTGAACATATATACGATCTAAGTGAACACATACAAACAAATAAGTTCAATGAAAATTAGTTGAATATGCATGTAAACTTCTGAACAAGTGATGACAACACTTATTTATTTATAAGTGTTCACTTAGATTATCTATATGTTCACTTTATTTGTTGTATATGTTCACTTTGTATTTCACGATGGCTGGGATGGTATATTTGCCGATGACACTTATAATTCCTGCAAATTATTACCAAGTAGTCAAGTACTAACGCATCAATTTCTCATCTAAAATTGAATTTTCTGTGGGCTGTGGCCTAATAATTTGGGCCGAACTGATCCACTTAACTATGTGGGCTTAGTAGGTGCAATAGATTAGTTTTTGTTGATTTGAAAATCGGTCCTGATATGGGACATCCCAACTATTTGACATCCTTGACATTTCAGTATTTCACAGATCTAAACGGATTAACGAACTGGCCCAACGTAATCCACTTTGCACACTACAATTTGGACACCAGATGCTGGACGTCAACGTTACGCTGACATCATCAAGATACTGGGAGTATTTAAGTTAATGTACGGAAGTATATAAATGTGTTTTTATATAAAATTTAATAAAGTTAATAACTTTTATAATAAATCAAATTCTGACATTTGGCGTTATCCGACTGGAACATAAGTGAGTATATATTCCTACACAAGGAATTAAATTATTCATATTAATGGAGTACTTAATTTTTCAACAATTAGTCTTCAAAGAATGAATAATTATTTTTTTAGGTAGTAAAGATAGAAACTAAGGGAGTATATACTTCATCATAAGGGGTTCAAATAAGAATGCATAATATAAAAGATTTGTATATACAGCAATATAAATTAACATTTACATAAAGACACCAACAAACATTTCTAATAATAAGTTAACATTAAAACCAAATATCTGTATCATTCCTAACAATAAACTGACCATCTTTTTTCGAACATTACAACCAGGTTAAAATTAACTATCGATTCAAACTAACCATAAAATAATTCGAACTAAGTTCAAACATGCTAACAAACTTAATAGTATCACTATAAACACAAGCATCAAACATTGAAGTCAGAATAAGAATGGATCATCTCAGGCAAGAAGAATACACTCTACTGTTTACTTTTTTTTATTTGACAACATTCATAATAGATGACAACACCTGCAATATAACAAAAAAGGAGTATCAGGTTCCTTGTTAGATATTATTTACTCTCTTATACTATATTTTGTTCTCCTTTAAGATTATGCTAAAATATCAAATATAACTGTCAGGTTCTTGATATGTACTCCGTTGTTAGATACTATTTACTCCTTTATTATATGTTTTGTACTTCTTTAAGCCTATGCTAAAATACCAAACACACCTGCCAGGTTCTTGGTATGTACTCCCTTGTTAGATATTATTTATCCCTTATCCTATGTTCTATACTCCTTTAAGCCTATCCTAAATTTACCAAACACACCTGCCAGGTTCTTGATATGTACTCTCTTGTTAGATATTATTTACTCTCTTATCCTATATTTTGTACTCTTTTAAGATTATGCTAAAATACCAAAGCCAGGTTCTTGATATGTACTCCCTTGTTAGATATTATTTACTCTCTTATACTATATTTTGTACTCCTTTAAGATTATGCTAAAATACCAAACACACATGTCAGGTTGTTGATATGTACTTTCTTGTTAGATATTATTTACTCCATTATCCTATATTTTGTACTCCTTTAAACCTATATTAGAACAACAAACAAACAACAAAGGTTCTTGATATATACTCCCTTGTTAAATATTATTTACTCCCTTATCCTATATTTTGTACTCCTTTAAGCCTATATTAAAACACCAAACACACATATCAGGTTCTTGATATGTACTCCCTTGTTAGATATTATTTACTCCCTTATTTTATATTTTGTACTCCTTTAAGCCTATGTTAAAATACCAAACACACTTGCCAGGTTCTTGATATGTACTCCTTTGCTAGATATTATTTACTCCCTTATCCTATATTTTGTACTCCTTTAAGCCTATATTAGAATAGTAAACAAACAACAAAGATTCTTGATATGTACTCCCTTGTTAGATATTATTTACTCCTGTTGTACTAAACGTCTCTAGGTTTGTCGATTGCAAAACAATATCATTTGGCATTTAACAATCTTCTTTGAGTTTTATAGGAAGAAGATGCAAATTATGAAGACTTGGATAAAAACTTTAGGCAAGATCAAGATCAAGTCTTTGGAGAGCTTGTAGGCTAGTTTAGACTAGGATAGAAGGTATACTTTAGTCCTTGGTTATCCTTGAAATGGTCTAGATAGCGAAAAGCTTAATAAACCAGCAAAATCCTGTTTTCTGTGACCTAGCGTCGTACAACGCTAGATAGTGGCACACAACGCTAGAACAGCTAAATTCATACTTTTGTGAATCAACGTTGCACAACGCTATATAGAGTTAGGCAACGCTGATTCACAACGTTGTACAACGCTCAGTAGTGTTGTACAACGCTGCAGTTAAAAAACTTGGAAAATTTCCTGAGTACCATCGTGCAACGCCATATAGCGTTGCACAACGCCACAAAAATCCCAAGTTAGCTGTCCCATGTAAACAGTCGTTTTTACATGCAAAGTTTCTGGTAACGTTAGCCAACGTCTTTCAGCGTTGGGTAACGTTAGCGTTGTGTGACGGTATATAGAGTTGTACAACGCTCTGTTGAATCTGTCAGAGTTGTTCCTTTTGTCTCCCTTTAGCGTTGTGTAACGCCATTCAGTGGCAAGCAACGCTCTGACAATTTCCAACGGAATTGTCAGAACTTTCCTTTGGTTATACACTCCTTCGTTGTGCGACGACAAATAGCGTTGCACAACGCTCTGACAGACCAACGGCTATTTTAAAGAGCCGTTAGAATTTACAACGGACATATTCCAGCGTTGTATAACGCTATTCAGCGTTGTACAACGCTGTGTCCAGTTTTTGCTGGGAAACTGCTCATTTCGAGCCCTATATATATCCACCCCTTGTTCTCTCTCCAACCAACGAGTTAGAGAGGTTCACTTTCCAAAATTAGACCAGAATTGATCTTTTGAGCATAGGGATACTCTCCCACTTGAGATTTTCATAGCTAGACCATCTTGAGAGATTTAGTAGCCTCAAACACCACCGCCCCGACGTTGTCGCTAGGCTATGTTACTCGGATTCGCCTTTTTCATGTCGTATCCGACACGGATACTCGTGCGACACGCGTGCGAAACGCACTAGATACTCCACGTGGCGTGTCCGTATACTTTACGGACTTTGACCGTCGGATACGGTCATGGATTCGGTTGGATACGCGTGTCGGGACCAAGCAAGTGCCGCAAAGGATCCGAGAAATTTTTAATTTAATATTCTACGGAAGGACTAAGCAATGTGCCAAAGGTGTTTTAAATTGCAGCCAACTCACGCCTAGCAGCAACGTTTAGCAACATTTTTGGATTTGTCTCTTAGCTCATACTATATATACCATCCATAGATAATATCAATTCCCATTGTGGGACTAAAGTTCCCTTCTAAACCGGACAAATAATATAGTCTCATTCTCATATCTACCTCATGTCCTCATTACTCAAATACTCAATGCTCATTAATCCGAGTAACATTGTTGGGCCTGAATTAGTCCGGACAACAATTATATTATTCTCATATCTCATTATATTAATTGTTAAATTTATTAATAAAATTATATTATTAATTGTTAAATTTTTCAATATAAATTAAAAGGCTATAAATTTCTCAATATAAATTAGTTTTTAATTAAAAATATATTATTCTAATTATTTTTATTATTTTATATATACAGCCGTATCCGAGTTTTTTGAAAAATGTCGTATCCCCGCACCCGCATCGTATCCGGTACGATACCCGCACCCGCACCCAGGTAACATAGTCGCTAGGTGTAGGTTGGAATAGGTTGAGAGCTCTTCTCCTTTGAGGTCGTTGTGCCATTCGAGTTAGGCCGATCCGCCTCGAGTGTCCTTGTGACGAGGTGATTCGGTTCGAAGTTGTAGTCCCGTTCGTTGTGGAATTGAACGGAGCACGCCCTTGTGTGGTAGCGAAACTCCCGGAGACGTACGACTAAGGCTTGCATTTCCTAGCGGGTCGGAACTCCGTAATCATACCGAGTGTTCAATTTCTCTCTCTCTTTTTCTCTTTATTATCTTGCTATACTTGAATTGCTTGTGTGCTTGCTTGTATTGGGTACCAATTGAATTGTGTTAGGGTAGTTCATACCAAACCGGTCCGAAACCTCAATCGCTTCCGCTAAACCTTAGTTAAGCCGCCTCTTTTAGGGGCAACAAAGTGGTATCAGAGCAGGAACCTCGATTAAGCTATTCTTAATCTCGGTTTTCGGTCATGGCGGCTCGGTTTGTAGAGAGACCGGATAAATTAGGCCAAAATTGTAAAAATTTCTCTTTTTGGAAGAGATGCATGGTGAACTACCTCAATATCTTGGGATATTGGCATGTGGTAGAAAATCGGTATACCCCCGAACTTAAACCAAATTCTACCGATTTGACCAAGAAGTCCCGTGATAACCAAAGGGACAATGATTGTGCGGTTAATGCCATATTAGCCTCGGTCCATGAATCAATTGGTGTGACCCTTAGTCGTTTTGATCTAGCACACGATATGTGGATGGCTCTCCTCACCCGTTATGAGGGAAATTCTCAAATTAGCCACTCTAAATTGTATGAGTTGTACTCTCAATTTGAGAATTTCCACATAAAGGATGGTGAATCCATTGAGGATATGTACACTCGTCTTGTACAACTCCAAAATGAATTCACCGAAGGAGGTGAGCCCCTAACAAATGGCAAGATTGTAGGGAAGATGATGCGGGCTATGAGTGGACGGCACGAATGAGATGCTCACATCACGTCGCTTGAGACCATTATCCGGATGGACCATGAGTACACACCGGAGCAAATGTACACCGAGCTTCGATGTGTTGAGGAGAAGCTCAAGCAACTCGCCAAACTAGAATATCCTCCAAGAACCTTAGCCATGACCTCCACAAGTAATCCCGCCTCTACATCATCATCTCGATCCTCTCATCGCCGATACCCACATCAAACACCATTGAACCTCTACGAGCTTCATGAGGCAAAGCAAGAGGTGGTGATTGAGAAGATGTTTCATGGGTTGCTCAAGCATGAGAAGAAGTTCAACAATGAGAGATTAGTCAATGATGAACGGGAGTTGTGTTTTGTGTGCAATAAAGAGGGGCATTCAATGCACAAGTGTCACAAGCTTTTCCCTCAAGTGCAAACCGACAAGCCAAAGCTTAAGCACAAGAAGGGAAAGAAGAATGCTCAAGCCATGCATGCCTTATGGGAAGTTGAGTCCAACACTAGCTCATCCGACTCGGATTCTCATGAAGTGTATGCTTTGGTGGCAAATGTGGAAGAGGTGGTATTCTCAACGGATGATGTGGAAGATGACTTCGTGAAGGACATCCTCAATGAGTTCAATCAAGGGACAAGATTTGTTCATCCGCTACTTCAAGCGCGTAAGGCAACACCACCTCCATCTCCACCAACTTCGCCAAAGGCATGCTCTCCTAAGGTATATCTTCCTCTCAATGAATTTCTTAGTAGTAGTGATTGTGAGAGTGATGATGAACCAACTTGTTCAACCAAATGTGTTGATTGTGATAGGTTGAATTCTATTCTTGATGCTACCCATGATGCCTTGGTTAGGAAAGCCGATACCATAGAAACTTTAAAAACCAAGGTAGATGAGCTTACTTCTAAGATGGGTGAGTATGAGGCTAAAATAAAGGAGCTTGAAAAACAACTTGAAAAACCGGTTTTAGCTCAAGTTCCTAAAACGGATTTGAAAAACCTTTTCAAAGGTCAAAAGCCTCATGACAAGTCCGGTCTTGGTTACCAAAAGCGTTATCAAACCAAGAAAAGAAACTTGTCACACAATAATAGGAAACAAGTTGCACAAAACACACAATTTCAAAAACCTAGGAATTCTCGTGGTCATGCACATATGTACCAAAGGAAACCTAGAAACACTAGAGTGCAAAACGTAAAGAATTTGCAAAATCAAGAAAAGAAGGTTTTTGTTCCAAATGCGTCCAATAAAATTTATTTTAGAGGACCCGATGGATGGTTTTATGAATTTAAAGAGCAACACTCTTCTCAAAACCACAAAGCTCAATCCAATGGGCATAAAAAGAATGTTTCCCAACATTTCCAAAAGGATCGCAAAAAGGATTTTAATGCCTCATCCTATGATCCTAAGAAGAAGGCCGAATACCTTAGAGCCCATTACTATTCTCATTTTGTCAAGGGTTCTACCATGCCTAAGCCAACCAATGCATATTGCAACTATTGTTGTCAAAATGGTCATATCTCGTTGGAATGCAAACTTAGGGAACCAAATGGTGAGTCCAAAAGTAAGTGGGTTCCAAAATCTTGTACCTCTAGTGGTACAACTAGTGGTATGGTAACCAATGTGGCCTAAATACCAAATTAACCCCCGGTCTTATAAGCAAAATTTTTAGGGGGAGCCTCTTTATTTCTATCTTATTTTTGTTTGAGAGGTTAAATTTGGTCACACTACTTTGAGTAGTGCTCTAAATTGGTTCTCCAATTCCTTTTCTTCAAAATTAAGGGGGAGCCATAAATTTAGGGGGAGCTTTGGTACAATTTTCACTTTTTGTCGATTTACAAAATGGGGGGAGAATTGTAGTAAAGCTTGTGAAATGCCAAATTTTAATCGCTTTACTAATGATATTGTTTTGCAAATTGTCAAAAGGGGGAGATTGTTGTACTAAACGTCTCTAGGTTTGTCGATTGCAAAACAATATCATTTGGCATTTAACAATCTTCTTTGAGTTTTATAGGAAGAAGATGCAAATTATGAAGACTTGGATAAAAACTTTAGGCAAGATCAAGATCAAGTCTTTGGAGAGCTTGTAGGCTAGTTTAGACTAGGATAGAAGGTATACTTTAGTCCTTGGTTATCCTTGAAATGGTCTAGATAGCGAAAAGCTCAATAAACCAGCAAAATCCTGTTTTCTGTGACCTAGCGTCGTACAACGCTAGATAGTGGCACACAACGCTAGAACAGCTAAATTCATACTTTTGTGAATCAACGTTGCACAACGCTATATAGAGTTAGGCAACGCTGATTCACAACGTTGTACAACGCTCAGTAGTGTTGTACAACGCTGCAGTTAAAAAACTTGGAAAATTTCCTGAGTACCATCGTGCAACGCCATATAGCGTTGCACAACGCCACAAAAATCCCAAGTTAGCTGTCCCATGTAAACAGTCGTTTTTACATGCAAAGTTTCTGGTAACGTTAGCCAACGTCTTTCAGCGTTGGGTAACGTTAGCGTTGTGTGACGGTATATAGAGTTGTACAACGCTCTGTTGAATCTGTCAGAGTTGTTCCTTTTGTCTCCCTTTAGCGTTGTGTAACGCCATTCAGTGGCAAGCAACGCTCTGACAATTTCCAACGGAATTGTCGGAGCTTTCCTTTGGTTATACACTCCTTCGTTGTGCGACGGCAAATAGCGTTGCACAACGCTCTGACAGACCAACGTCTATTTTAAAGAGCCGTTAGAATTTACAACGGTCATATTCCAGCGTTGTATAACGCTATTCAGCGTTGTACAACGCTGTGTCCAGTTTTTGCTGGGAAATTGCTCATTTCGAGCCCTATATATATCCACCCCTTGTTCTCTCTCCAACCAACGAGTTAGAGAGGTTCACTTTGCAAAATTAGACCAGAATTGAGCCTTTGAGCATAGGGATACTCTCCCACTTGAGCTTTTCATAGCTAGACCATCTTGAGAGATTTAGTAGCCTCAAACACCACCGCCCCGACGTTGTCGCTAGGTGTAGGTTGGAATAGGTTGAGAGCTCTTCTCCTTTGAGGCCGTTGTGCCATTCGAGTTAGGCCGATCCGCCTCGAGTGTCCTTGTGACGAGGTGATTCGGTTCGAAGTTGTAGTCCCGTTCGTTGTGGAATTGAACGGAGCGCGCCCTTGTGTGGTAGCGAAACTCCCGTAGACGTACGACTAAGGCTAGCATTTCCTAGCGGGTCGGAACTCCGTAATCATACCGAGTGTTCAATTTCTCTCTCTCTTTTTCTCTTTATTATCTTGCTATACTTAAATTGCTTGTGTGCTTGCTTGTATTGGGTACCAATTGAATTGTGTTAGGGTAGTTCATACCAAACCGGTCCGAAACCTCAATCGCTTCCGCTAAACCTTAGTTAAGCCGCCTCTTTTAGGGACAACAACTCCCTTATACTATATTTTGTACTTCTTTAAGCCTATATTAAAACACCAAACACACATGTCAGGTTCTTGATATGTACTCCCTTGTTGGATATTATTTACTCACTTATCCTATACTTTGTACTCCTTTAAGCCTATACTAAAATACCAAACACACCTGTCAAGTTCTTGATATGTACTCCTTTGGTAAATATTATTTACTCCCTTATCCTATATTTTGTACTCCTTTAAGCCTATAATAAAACTCCAAGATAAAATATATAAATTACATTACAAGTTTGATAAACTCACCACTGACATCTCCTCCTTCCTTCCTGCCTCCATCCATTGGTTGCTTCCCTTTAAGGTCTGTTGTTTTCTTCTTTTCAAGGCCACCATTGTGGCCTTCAGCATCATCACCATTGTGCCCAGAATTAGTAGAACTTCCGGCTAAAATTACAAAAAATGCAGACGTTATTACTACCTTAATAATGTACATACTTTAAATAAAGTATTTATTAACATTTCTAGAACACAAGCAGATACTATACACATCCAATAAATTACTCTAAATAAACTGAAGTATATATACTATTGTTTTGTTACAAATAAAATCAAAGTATTTAGATAAATCCATAACATATAAATAGATAATCTCATTGTTCAAAATAAATACTACCTATGATCAAATGACATACACATCCCAATTTACTAAACAGTCAACACCTCAAATAGTTCATCCCAATTTAGAAATTATATACTCCCTTATGCCAAAATAAATGAACTGATAGTATTCAAAATGTGCCCTCAGATATATAACAATATGTACTCCCTCAAACTTTTATATATACTCCCTTATGATAATTTATTTACTTCTTCGAAAATGACATCAAAGCGATCAATGTTATTCAACCTCAACTCAACCTCAATTCGGTACAAACGTGTTATAATGAATTGTGCAATTTAGGTTTACATTAATGTAATAAGTATAATTGAATTCAGACGATTGTAAAACCTAGTTCTGATTTTGAATAATGTTAAAATGCAACATCTTAATTGTTAAAGCATAATTAAGAACATATAACAACAATTAAGCGAAATTGACATGGATTAAGACAAATATCTAGAATGTGAAGAAGATCGATAGTAATGGCATTTAAATTAGGGATCTCGCAGACGTCACCACTCCGATAAAGACCGATCAAGCAACAAAGTCAAGAAAAACGATGAAATAGCATATACGACCATGGCGAAAAACTTGATTGCTTCAGATATGAGAAGAAGTAAAGAGAATACCTTAGCGATATCTTCTCGAATCTTAACTAACTTTATTGCGAGGGAGGAGGCGACTCCTACTCTGTCGTCGGTGACTCTGACGAAATCTATCTTCGACGCGAGGAAGGTCCAGCGCTGCCATGGCGATGCCAAGAGGAGAGAGAAATGAGATCTGGAATGAAAAAGAGAAATGAAGAGAGATTTTGGTTTGAGGAAGAGATCTGTTGAGAGATCTAAGTGAGAGAGATATTTGAGCGAGAGATCACGTGCCTCTCACGTGAGAGAATATTGGGCTGGAGGCTCGATGTAGGATGGCAGGATGTCACCATCTCTAGGATGGTAGATAGTATTTCCATTTGAAAATTGGTATAACTTAGCCCACTTCATTCTTGAACTTGGAAGAATCATCCAATGTGCTAGAGGAACAGAAATTAATAAAAAAAAAAATTTGAAACGTAACTTTATAATCTTCACTTATTACATACGTGCGTAATTGCTGTGTATAATCAAATCCTTTTGATATTTTAAGATTATAAACTAATTCTATAGAGGATAAAGAACTTAAATATAGATTATAGTGCACAAATGACTTGAAATGAATGCACAATCGTTTCAAATGCTCCAACTCTTTCTAGAACGCAAATTATTTGCACTAGATGTGCGTAATTGCCTAGTATAATGCAATCATTTTGAATTTTTAATATTATAAACTTACTCTTCACTGTATATAGAGTTTTAATATAGATTATTGTTAACAAATGAATTGAAATAAATGCACAATCGCGTGAAATGTTCCAATTCTGTCCAGAAGGATATTTATTAGCACTTTATGTGCGTCATTGCCATGTATAATCCGAATTTTGAATTTTTAAGATCATAAACTCATTCTCAACTGTATAAAGTGCATAATTATAGATTATAGTGAACAAATGACTTCAAATGAATGCACAATCGTGTTAAATGCTCCACTTCTGTCCAGAACGCTAATTATTTGCACTCTATGTGCGTAATTGCCATGTCCAATTCTTTTGAAATTTTAAAATTGTAAACTTATTATCCACTTTTTAAAGAACTTAAATATAGATTACAGTGATCAAATAACTTACAATGAATGCACAAACGCTTAAAATTCTCCAATTCTGTCCAGAACGCACATTATTTGTATTATATGTGCGTAACTGCCATGTTTAATCCATTCCTTTTGAATTTTTAAGATTATAAACATACTATCCACTTTATATAGAGATTAAATATAGATTACAGTGATCAAATGACTTGAAATGAATGCACAATTGCTTGAAATTCTCAAATTCTGTCCAGAACGCTCATTACTTGCACTTTATGTGCAATTGTCTTGTATAATCCAATCCTTTTGAACTTTTAAGATTATAAACATACACTCCACTGTATAAAAAGCTTAAATATAGATTGTAGTGATCAAACAACTTGAAAAGATTGCACAATTGCTTGAAATTCTCCAATTCTGTCCAGAACTCTCATTATTTGCACTTCATTTGCGTAATTGTCATGTAGAATACAATCCTTTTGAATTTTTAAGATTATAAACTTATTATCTACTGTACAAAGAGTTTAAATATAAATTATTGTGATCAAATCACTTGAAATAATAAACAATTTCTTGAAATTCTCCAATTCTGTCCAGAACGCTCGCACTTTATGTGCGTAATTGTCAGGTATAATCCAATCCATTAAATTTTTAAGATTATAAATTTATTCTCCACTGTATAAAGAGCTTAAATATAGATTATTGTGATCAAATGAAAAGATATGAATGCACAATCGTTTTAAATTCTCCAATTCTGTCCAGAACTCCCATTATTTGCACTTTATGTGCGTAATTGTCATGTAGAATCCAATCCTTTTTAATTTTTAAGATTATAAACTTATTATCTACTGTACAAAGAGTTCAAATATAGATTATTGTGATCAAATGACTTGAAATAATAAACAATTGCTTGAAATTCTCCAATTCTGTCCAGAACGCTCGCACTTTATGTGCGTAATTGTCAGGTATAATCCAAACCATTAAATTTTTAAGATTATAAACACTCCACTGTATAAAGAGCTTAAATATAGATTATTGTGATCAAATGACAAGATATGAATGCACAATCGTTTTAAATTCTCCAATTCTGTCCTGAACAATAATTATTTGCACTTTCTGTGCATAATTGTCATGTATAATCCAATCCTTTTAAATTTTTAAGATTATATGAACTTATTATCTATTGTACAAAGAACTTAAATGTAGATTATACTGATCAAATAACTTGAAATAATGCACAATTGCTTGAAATTATCCGATTCTGTCAAGAACGCTCATTATTTGCAATTTATGTCCGTAATTGTCATGTATAATCCGATCATTTTGAATTTTTGGGATCATAAACTTGTTCTCCGCTGTATAGAGAGCTTAAATATAGATTATTGTGGTTGAATGACTTGAAATGAATGCACAATCTCGTGAAATGCTCCAATTATGTCCAGAACGATCACAATTTGCAATTTATGTGACTAATTGATTTGTAAAATCCAATCCTTTTGAATTTTCAAGATTATAAAATTATTCTCCACTGTATAACGAGTTTAAATAAAGAATATAGTGATCAAATAATTTGAAATGAATGCACAATCGCGTGAAATGCTCCAATTCTTTCCAGAACGCTCATTATTTGCACTCTATGCTCATAATTTCTATGGATAATCCAATCCTTTAAAATTTTTAAGATTATATAAACTCTACTGTACAAAGAGCTTAAATATAGATTATAGTGATCAAATGACTTGAAATAATGCACAATTGCTTGAAATTATCCGATTCTGTCAAGAACGCTCATTATTTGCAATTTATGTGCGTAATTGTCATGTATAATCCGATCATTTTGAATTTTTGGGATCATAAACTTATTCTCCGCTGTATAGAGAGCTTAAATATAGATTATTGTGGTTGAATGACTTGAAATGAATGCACAATCTCGTGAAATGCTCCAATTATGTCCAGAACGATCACAATTTGCAATTTTATGTGAGTAATTGATTTGTAAAATCCAATCCTTTTGAATTTTCAAGATTATAAAATTATTCTCCACTGTATAACGAGTTTAAATATAGATTATAGTGATCAAATGATTTGAAATGAATGCACAATCGCGTGAAATGCTCCAATTCTATCCAGAACGCTCATTATTTGCACTCTATGCTCATAATTTCCATGGATAATCCAATCCTTTAAAATTTTTAAGATTATATAAACTCTACTATACAAAGAGTTTAAATAGATTATAGTGATCAAATGACTTGAAATAATGCACAATTGGTTGAAATTATCCGATTCTGTCAAGAACGCTCATTATTTGCAATTTATGTGCGTAATTGTCATGTATAATCCTATCATTTTGAATTTTTGGGATCATAAACTTATTCTCCACTGTATAAAGAGCTTAAATATAGATTATCTTGATTGAATGACTAGAAATGAATGCACAATCGCGTGAAATGCTCCAATTATGTCCAGAAAGATCACAATTTGCAATTTATGTGAGTAATTGACTTGTCAAATCCAATCTTTTTTTAGTTTTCAAGATTATAAAATTATTCTCCACTATATAACGAGTTTAAATATAGATAATAGTGATCAAATGATTTGAAATAAATGTACAATCGCGTGAAATTCTCCAATTCTGCTCAGAATGCTTAGTATTTTCACGTTATGTTTATAATTGCCATAAATAATCCAATCCTTTTGAATTTTTAAAATTATAAACTAATTCTCTACTGTATAAAAAGAGCTTAAATATAGATTATAGTGATCAAATGACTTGAAATGAATGCACAATCTCGTGAAATGCTCCAAATATGTCCAGAACAATCTCAATTTGCAATTTATGTGAGTAATTGACTTGTAAAATCCAATCCTTTTGAATTTTCAAGATTATAAAATTATTCTCCACTGTATAACGAGTTTAAATATATATTATAGCGATCAAATGATTTGAAATGAATGCACAATCGCGTGAAATACTCCAATTCTTTCCAGAACGCTCATTATTTGCACTCTATGCTCATAATTTCCAAGGATAATCCAATCCTTTTAAATTTTTAAGATTATATAAACTTATTATCTACTGTACAAAGAGCTTAAATATAGATTATAGTGACCAAATGACATGAAATAATGCACAATTGCTTGAAATTATCCGATTCTGTCAAAAACGCTCATTATTTGCAATTTATGTGCGTAATTGTCATGTATAATCCTATCATTTCGAATTTTTGGGATCATAAACTTATTCTCCACTGTATAAAGAGCTTAAATATAGTTTATTATGATTGAATGACTTGAAATGAATGCACAATCGCGTGAAATGCACCAATTATGTCCAGAAAGATCACAATTTGCAATTTATGTGAGTAATTAACTTGTCAAATCCAATCCTTTTTTAATTTTCAAGATTATAAAATTATTCTCCACTATATAGCGAGTTTAAATATAGATTATAGTGATCAAATGATATGAAATGAATGTACAAACGCGTGAAATTCTCCAATTCTGTTCAGAACGCTCATTATTTTCACGTTATGTTTATAATTGCCATAAATAATCCAATCCTTTTGAATTTTTAAAATTATAAACTAATTCTCTACTGTATAAAGAGCTTAAATATAGATTATAGTGATCAAAAGACATGAAATGAATGCACAATCGCGTGAAATACTCCAATTCTGTGCGTAATTGTCAGGTATAATCCAATCCATTAAATTTTTAATATTATAAACTTATTCTCCACTGTATAAAGAGCTTAAATATAGATTATTGTGATCAAATGACAAGATATGAATGCACAATCGTTATAAATTCCCCAATTCTTTCCAGAACTCTCATTATTTGCACTTTATGTGCGTAATTCTCATGTAGAATCCAATCCTATTTAATTTTTAAGATTATAAACTTATTATCTACTGTAAGAAGAGTTTAAATATAGATTATTGTGATCAAATGACTTGAAATAATAAATAATTGCTTGAAATTCTCCAATTCTGTCCAGAATGCTCGCACTTTATGTGCGTAATTGTCTGGTATAATCCAATCCATGAAATTTTTAAGATTATAAACTTATTCTCCACTGTATAAAGAGCTTAAATATAGATTATTGTGATCAAAAGAAAATATATGATTGCACAATCGTTTTAAATTCTCCAATTCGGTCCAGAACTCTCATTATTTGCACTTTATGTGCGTAATTGTCATGTAAAATCCAATCCTTTTTAATTTTTAAGATTATAAACTTATTATCTACTGTACAAAGAGTTTAAATATAGATTATCGTGATCAAATGACTTGAAATAATAAACAATTGCTTGAAATTCTCCAATTCTGTCCAGAACGCTCGCACTTTATGTGCGTAATTGTCAGGTATAATCCAATCCATTAAATTTTTAAGATTATAAACATATTCTCCACTGTATAAAGAGCTTAAATATAGATTATTGTGATCGAATGACAAGATATGAATGCACAATCGTTTTAAATTCTCCAATTCTGTCCTGAACAATCATTATTTGCACTTTCTGTGCGTAATTGTCATGTATAATCCAATCCATTTTAATTTTTGAGATTATATGAACTTATTATCTATTGTACAAATAACTTAAATGTAGATTATACTGATCAAATAACTTGTAAAATCCAATCCTTTTGAATTTTCAAGATTATAAAATTATTCTCCACCTTATAACGAGTTTAAATATAGATTATAGTGATCAAATGATTTGAAATGAATGCACAATCGCGTGAAATGCTCCAATTCTTTCCAGAACGCTCATTATTTGCACTCTATGCTCATAATTTCCAAGGATAATCCAATCCTTTTAAATTTTTAAGATTATATAAACTTATTATCTACTGTACAAAGAGCTTAAATATAGATTATAGTGACCAAATGACATGAAATAATGCACAATTGCATGAAATTATCCGATTCTGTCAAGAACGCTCATTATTTGCAATTTATGTGCGTAATTGTCATGTATAATCCTATCATTTTGAATTTTTGGGATCATAAACTTATTCTCCACTGTATAAAGAGCTTAAATATAGATTATTATGATTGAATGACTTGGAATGAATGCACAATCGCGCGAAATGCTCCAATTATGTCCAGAAAGATCACATTTTGCAATTTATGTGAGTAATTGACTTGTCAAATCCAATCCTTTTGAATTTTCAAGATTATAAAATTATTTTCCACTGTATAACGAGTTTAAATATAGATTATAGTGATCAAATGATTTGAAATGAATGCACAATCGCGTGAAATGCTCCAATTCTTTCCAGAACCCTCATTATTTGCACTCTATGCTCATAATTTCCATGGATAATCCAATCCTTTTAAATTTTTAAGATTATATAAACTTATTATCTACTGTACAAAGAGCTTAAATATAGATTATAGTGATCATATAACTTGAAATAATCCACAATTGCTTGAAATTATCCGATTCTGTCAAGAACGCTCATTATTTGCACGTTACGTTTATAATTGCCATAAATAATCCAATCCTTTTGAATTTTTAAAATTATAAACTAATTCTCTACTTTATAAAGAGCTTAAATATAGATTATAGTGATCAAATGACATGAAATTAATGCACAATCGCGTGAAATACTCCAATTCTGTGCGTAATTGTCAGGTATAATCCAATCCATCAATTTTTTAATATTATAAACTTATTATCCACTGTATAAAGAGCTTAAATAAAGATTATTGTGATTAAATGACAAGATATGAATGCACAATCGTTTTAAATTCTCCAATTCTGTCTAGAACTCTCATTATTTGCACTTTATGTGCGTAATTGTCATGTAGAATACAATCCTATTTAATTTTTAAGATTATAAACTTATTATCTACTGCACAAAGAGTTTAAATATAGATTATTGTGATCAAATGACTTGAAATAATAAATAATTGCTTGAAATTCTCCAATTCTGTCCAGAACGCTCACTATTTACAATTTATGTGCGTAATTGTTATGTATTATCCTATCATTTTGAATTTTGGGGATCATAAACTTGTTCTCCACTGTATAAAGAGCTTAAATATTGATTATTGTGATTGAATGACTTGAAATGAATGCACAATCTCGTGAAATGCTCCAATTATGTCCAGAACGATCACAATTTGCAATTTATGTGAGTAATTGACTTGTAAAATCCAATCCTTTTGAATTTTCAGGATTATAAAATTATTCTCCACTGTATAACGTGTTTAAATATAGATTATAGTGATCAAATGATTTGAAATGAATGCACAATCGCGTGAAATGCTCCAATTCTGTCCAGAACGCTCATTATTTGCACGTTATGTTTTATAATTGCCATAAATAATCCAATCCTTTTGAATTTTTAAAATTATAAACTAATTCTCTACTGTATAAAGAGCTTAAATATAAATTATAGTGATCAAATGACATGAAATGAATGCACAATCGCGTGAAATACTCCAATTCTGTTCAGAACGCTCATTATTTGCAATTTATGTGCGTAATTGCAATGTATAATCCAATCCTTTTAAAATTTTAAGATTATAAACTTATCCTCGACTGTTTAAAGAGCTTAAATATAGATTATATTGATCAAATTACATAAAATGAAAGCACAACCGCTTGAAATTCTCCAATTCTGTTCAGAACGCTCATTATTTGCAATATAGTTGCGTAATTGCAATGTATAATCCAATGCTTTTGAATTTTTAACATTATAAACTTACTCTCTACTGAATAAAGAGCTTACATATAGATTATAGTGATCAAATGACTTGAGATGAACGCTCAATCGCTTGAAATTCTCCAATTCATTTCAGAATGATCATTTTTTGCAATTTATGTGCGTAATTGCCGTGTATAATCGAATCTTTTTGAAATTTTAAGATTATAAACTTATTCTCCACTTTTTAAAGATCTTAAATATAGATTATAGTGATTAATGACTTTAAATGAATGCGCAATTGCATGAAAGTCTCCAATTCTGTCCAGTACGCTCATTATTTGCAATTTTTGCTCATAATTGCCTTGGATAATCCAATCCTTTTAAATTTTTAAGATTTTAAACTTATTATCCACCGTACAAAGAGCTTAAATATAGATTATAGTGATCAAATGAAATGAAATGAACGCACAATCGTTTGTAATTCTTCAATTCTGTCCAGAACGCAGAATATTTGCATTATATATTTATCTGTGCGTAATTGCCGTATATAATCCAATCCTTTTATTTTTTTATAAACTTATTATCTACTGTAAAAAGAGCTTAAAATAGATTATTGTGATCAAATGACTTGAAATAATGCACAATTGCTTGAAATTCTCCAATTCTTTCCAGAACGCTCAATATTTGCACTTTATGTACGTAATTGTCATGTATAATCCGATCCTTTTAAATTTTTAATATTATAAACTTATTCTCCACTGTTTAAAGAGCTTAAATATAGATTATAGTGATCAAATTACATAAAATGAATGCACAATCGCTTGAAATTCTCCAATTCTGTCCAGAACGATCACAATTTGCAATTTATGTGAGTAATTGACTTGTATAATCCAATCTTTTTGAATTTTCAAGATTATAAACTTATTCTCCACTGTATAATGAGTTTAAATATAGCTTATATTGATCAAATCATTTCAAATGAATGCATAATCGCTTGAAATTCTCCAATTCTGTTCAGAACGCTCATTATTTGCAATTTATGTGCGTAATTGCCAGCTATAATCCAATCCTTTTTAAATTTTAAGGTTATAAACTTATTCTCCACTGTTTAATGAGCTTAAATATAAATAATAGTGAGCAAATGACTTGAAATGAATGCACAATCGCGTGAAATGCTACAATTCTGTCCAGAACGCTCATTATTTGCAGTTTCTGCTCATAATTGCCATGTATAATCCAATCCTTTTGAATTTTAAGATTATAAACTTATTGTCTACTGTACAAAGAGTTTAAATATAAATTATAGTGATCCAATGACTTAAAATAATGCACAATCATTTCAAATTCTCCAATTCAGTTCACAACGCTCATGATTTGGACTTTATGTGCGTAATTGTCATGTATAATCCAATAATTTTATATTTTTAAGATTATAAAATTATTCTAAACTGTATAAAGAGCTTAAATATAGATTATAGTGATCAAATGACATGAAATAAATGCACAATCGTTTGAAATTCTTCAATTCTGTCCAGAACGCACAATATTTGCACAATCTGTGCGTAATTGCGTGTATAATCCAATCCTTTTGAAGTTTTAAGATTATACATTTATTCTCCACAATATAAAGAGTTTAAATATAGATTATAGGGATCAAATGACATGAAATGAATATACACAATCGTTTGAAATGCTCCAATTCTTTTCAGAACGCACATTATTTGCACTATATGTGCATAATTACCAAGTATAATCCAATTATTTTGAATTTTTAATATTATAAACTTACTCTCCACTGTGTAAAGATTTTAAATATAGATTATTGTTATCAAATGATTTGAAATGAATGAACAAACGCGTGGAATGTTCCAATTCTGTCCAGAACGATATTTATTTGCATTTATGTGCGAAATTGCCACGTCCAATCCTTTTGAAATTTTAATATTATAAATTTACTCTCCACTGTATAAAGATCTGAATCATTGATTATAGTGATCAAATGACCTGAAATGAATGCACAATCGTATGTATTTCTCCAATTCTGTCCAGCGCACATATAGTGCAAATATTGTGCGTTCTGGATTATAAGTACAGTGGATTATAATCTATATTTCAGCTCTTAGTACAGTGGATTATAAGTTTATAATCTTAAAAATTCAAAAGGATTGGATTATCCATGGCAATTATGAGCATAAATTGCAAATAATGTGCGTACTGGACAGAATTTGATAATTTCACGCGATTGTGCATTCATTTCAAGTCTAATCACTACAATCTATATTGAAGATCTTTAAAAAGTGGAGAATAAGTTTATAATCTTAAAATTTCAAATGGATTGGATTATACATAACAATTACGCGCATAAATTGCAAAAAATGAGCATTCTGAAATGAATTGAAGAATTTCACGCGATTGTGCAATCATCTCAAGTCATTTGATGACTATAATCTATATTTAACTTCTTTATTTAGTGGAGAGTAAGTTTCTAATCTTAAAAATTCAAAAGAAATGGATTATATATGGAAATTACGCATCTATATTGCAAATAATATGCGTTCTGGACAGAATTGGAGAATTTCAAAAGATTGTGCATGCATTTTATGTAATTTGATCACTATAATTTATATTTAAGCTCTTTAAAAAGTGGAGAATAAGTTTATAATCTTAAAAATTTAAAAGGATTAGATTATACATTGCAATTACGCACACAAATTGCAAATAATGAGCGTTCTGAACCGAATTGGAGTATTTCACGCGATTGTGCATTCATTTCAAATTATTTGATCACTATAATATATATTTAAACTCGTTATACAGCAGAGAATAAGTTTATAATCTTAAAAATTCAAAAGGATTGGATTATACAAGTCAATTACTCACATAAATTGCAAATTGTGATCGTTCTGGCCATAATTGGAGCATTTCACGCGATTGTGCATTCAATTCAAGTCATTCAATCACAATAATCTATATTTAATCTCTTTATACAATGAAGAATATTTTTATAATCCCAAAAATTCAAAATGATAGGATTATACATGACAATTACGCACATAAATTGCAAATAATGAGCGTTCTTGACAGAATTGGAGAATTTCAAGCAATTGTGCATTATTTCAAGTCATTTGATCACTATAATCTATATTTAAGCTCTTTGTACAGTAGATAATAAGTTTATAATCTTAAAAATTCAAAAGGATTGGATCATACATGACAATTACGGACATAAAGTGCAAATAATGATTGTTCAGGACAGAATTGGAGATTTTCAAACGATTGTGTATTTATTTCAAGTCATTTGATCACTATAATCTATATTTAAGGTCTTTATACAGTGGAGAATAAGTTTATAATCTTAAAAATTTAAAAGGATTGGATCATACATGACAATTATGCACATAAAGTGCAAATATTGATTGTTTATGACAGAATTGGAGATTTTCAAATGATTGTGCATTCATTTCTTGTCATTTGATCACAATAATCTATATTTAAGCTCTTTATACAGTGGAGAATAAGTTTATAATCTTAAAAATTTAAAAGGATTGGATTATACATGACAATTACGCACATAAAACACAAATAATGAGCGTTCTGGACAGAATTGGTGAATTTCAAGTGATTGTGCATTATTTCATATCATTCAATCACTATAATCTATATTTAAGCTCTTTGTACAGTAGATAATAAGTTTATAATCTTAAAAATTCAAAGGATTGGATTATACATGACAATTATGTGCATGCAGTGCAAATAATGTATGCTCTGGAAAGAATTGGAGAATTTCACGTGATTGTGCATTCATTTCAAATCATTTGATCACTATAGTCTATATTTAAGTTCTTTATTCAGTGGAGAGTAAGTTTATAATCTTAAAAATTAAAAATAAATGAATTATACATGGCAATTACGGACCTATATTGCAAATAATGTGCGTTCTAGACAGAATTGAAGAATTTCATGCGATTGTGCATTTATTTTAAGTAATTTGATCACTATAATCTATATTTAAGCTCTTTAAATAGTGGAGAATAAATTTATAATCTTAAAATTCAAAAGGATTGGTTCATACCTGACAATTAATCACATAAATTGCAAGTAATGAGCGTTCTGAACATAATTAGGGTATTTCACGCGATTGTGCATTCATCTCATGTCATTTGATCACTATAATCTATATTTAAGCTCTTTATACAGTGGAGAATTAGTTTATAATCTTAAAAATTCAAAAAGATTAGATTATATACGGCAATTACGCACATATAGTGCAAATATTGTGCATTCTGGACAGAATTGGAGAATTACAAACGATTGTGCGTTCATTTCATGTCATTTAATCGCTATAATCTATATTTCAGCTCTTTGTACAGTGGATAATAAGTCTATAATCTTAAAAATTCAAAAGAATTGGATTATCCATGACAATTATAGGCATAAATTACAAATAATGAGCGTACTGGACAGAATTGGAGCATTTCACGCGATTGTGCATTCATTTCAAGTCATTTAATTTTGTAATATATCTGATAGCTACAGCTTAATTTCTTCTCTGATCTTCAATCTCTGCTGATCATGTCTTCTTAAATTCACCGGCCGAAAGGAAACCACATCTCATGGAAAGAAGATTGATAATAGACCATGAAAATCAAAACCATTGAGATCCTGTAGTGTCAAAAGATGTAATCAAAGAAAGGACGTAAAAATTAGCCATAACAGAAATACAAATTAATACCAAGTACTAACGCATCAATTTCTCATCTAAAATTGAATTTTCTGTTGCCTAATAATTTGGGCCGAACTGATCCACTTAACTAGTTGGGCTTAGTAGGTGCAATAGGTTTAGTTTTTGTAGGTGTTTTTTTGTTAACATGAAAATTGGTAAAACTTAGCCCACTTGATTCTTGGAAGAATCATCCACTAGAGGAACAGAAATTAATAAAAAAAAAGAAATTTTGAGACGTAGGTTTATAATCTTCACTTATTAAGTTATTATAGCTTTTATTCTCAAAATCCAACAATGTATATTGTAAATTTTTATACTGGATGTTTCAATTAATGTTGTCAACATTGCATAACATCATCAATATTTGTTATGTTATATTATCTTTAATCCTTCTAAAATTTTTTTGAGATAATTAAGATGTGATGAAGCACTCCCATTTAATTCGAAATTAATCCTCCTAAATTATTCAGACCAAAGCAAAGATTCATGGAAAAACAGAATATTGTTAATAATCACACACTCAGATTTCAGTATTTACATCGAGTTACACAAATATCCCAATAAAACGTGGAATAAAGTGTAGTAAAAAAAAAAAAAAATCAAAACCAGATTGACGATATTTCTCTTATATCTGATAGCTACAGCTTTCTTCTCTGATCTTCACTCTCTGCTGGTTCTGTCTCATTAAATTCACCGGCCAAAAGGAAACCACATCTCATGGAAAGAAGATTGATAATAGACCATGAAAATCAAAACCACCAGAAGTATAGCGACACCCCATGGTGAGCCGCCAGCCCGGTGAATCGACTCCTGCTCCGGAACAAGAAAGGAGAAGGATAAATGTCGTGTATCGACATTTGATAAACAATGCACAGCTAGAACAAGCAGTAATGGGGATAAAATTAGGAGTAATTTGGTCTGATCGGCGAGACTCTCGGAGGCTGACTCGAAACTCATGTAGAATGAGAAACCCAAAAACAAAAAGAGGGTTAGGAGGAAGAAGCAGAGGTGAAGGGGTAGATCTGTGAGGTAATTGAAGGTGGAGTAATTGTAGTTGTTTGAATGGTAATAGGAGCAACTTGCCATTGTTAATCTTCTGTATGTGTGGATTCGGCAAAACAGAAACTAATTTTGTTTTGTAAAGTTAACTTGTAAGGGTGTATCTGTTCAGATCTGTAAGTGGTTCTCAATTCTCTCAGGTATGGAGGAACGTTCAACATTTATAGAGGATTGTGACTAAGCTGAGAGGCGTATAGAAATATTGAAATTGAGATTCTACGTAATAAACAATACATGGGCGGTGCTAATAGTTTGAGAGTACTTGACACGTGGTAAAGCAAGTTTGAAACGTTAGATCTAGTTTGTATTGATTCTCTGCGTAAGTTCTTGTGGAACATTAGTATAGCAAGCCGCAAACCAATTCGACATTACCAACTCCTTTGCAAACTTTTAAATCAAACTATAAAGGAAGATTGAACAAAATTTTATTACTAGAAATTGAACAAATCGTTTCTGATAGCGGTTGATTAAATACAGAAAATATTTGAAATTAAAAAAATACAGCAAAAATGTAAACAATTTATTTGAAACATCTTCCAGTATTAATTCATGTGCTTTTTTTTTTGTTTCTTTTTCTATTGGTGAAATAAGCACCAATTATCACGGGAGAACACCTTTCAAAAAAGAAAATCTGTAATAGAAAAAAATTATTTCTACACGTGTTTAAATTGCAAAGGACCAATGATATCTACCATTTAGCATCGTAAAAATACTATATGAATTATAATTAGAAATAAAACTAATCAAAAGTGAAATGATTTTGGTTTTCTTAAAATTATTAGGTCAGTAGAGAGCACTGACTCAATACTATTCGTTAGGAGTTATTGTGATTACTTTTTCTTTTTTATATCTTTGTGAGTTGTGACCTTCTTTTTTTAATGAAAAATTTCTGGCAGATTGAATGCTTAAGAAAACAATTTTGAAATAGGAAGAAAATGTTTGAAATTCTTCCAAATAAAAATATTTCATATTTTCAAGCAACAAAACATATCCCTATATACGTGAAGCCACAACACAGATAACATCCACGGAAAATCACAGGTAAAGAGACATAAAGCGAACGCTGCGCACCCCAGCGACTCTTGCGAGTTAAAAAAAAGGGCCGGCCAATGGCAGCATTCCACGTATTGCCGACTATGTTATGGGCACATTGTCAGAGGTTTTATGGGCACACTGTTTGTGTAACTTGTAACTGAAATGCAATTTACAAGGCTTCTACCGAACTCTCTAGATACAATAACATATTCAATTAAAGGAAATACAACCGAAACTAGCTCCAAATGGCTCGAATAGAAATAGATTTGTTAACAAACACAAAAGCGAGTCCAATACCTTAATGCTGTCCGGTACATAAGAGAAGGGACTAGACTTTGGAGAAGAGAGAGGTTAAGTGCAGAGTAAGAAGTAAAAAAACTTGAGAATCAGGTATCATACTAATTAAGATATGAACTCATTTAGGTCAGGTACCATACTAATTATGTCAGACCAACCAATAGATAAATAACAAAAGAGCATCGTGGGACAGTGAACCCAGAATATGTTGCTTGGGTGAGAGTTGAAGTGCTAGTCAACAAATTCAACACCTTAAAAACCATGCGCTCTCATCTCCAGGCCTCGACTGCTGTGCAGTAGGACTCGAGACTTTAAGCAGTGCCCGGACGGTACTAGAGACTACCTACATGCACAACTCTCAAGCGAGTTTTCAGTTGCTGAATGAACTATTTCTCGAAAATAAATGGAGCATGTCAACTTACCTTCATCAATTTAGTTCTATATTCCACTAGCTATCAATCATTGGGACACCTTCAACTGATCAAAGAAAGTATTTTCCTGGTTGAAAAGGCTTGACCTCTATTGTTAGCAAATAATACTATGATCAAACAGCTTGCATCCAATCTAGCCCCCCTGTTGCTCAATCCTTATCAGCTTAAATTTTTCCTAAGAGTTATAATAATGCTCTGAACATTCCATGACTGTCAATTATTGATGCACTTTGGTGGAAGAGGCATTATAAACAATAACAGCAGTCATGGAAGATGTAGTAGTCATTCTTGTACCCAAATGGTCATGGTTTTACATACTACTCAAATATATCCCAGAGGGATTGTCACCAGGCAGTGCCAACATCACCCGAACTATCAAAGTCACGAAACTGACATAACCAATCCTGTGAGTTTTGTACCGTCTTCAGCATAAGTTTCATTATTACTCATATTTTACTGGTAAGCACATGGAAAAGGTACTTACCTCATTTGCATCCTCTAAAGAATCAGTAAACAAAGACTGCAAATCAACACTGTAGTAAAGGAAAAAAAGAAGATTAAACAATTTGATCCAAAACACAATGAAAAGATATTGTGTCTATTGATAGAAAAAGACCACCTGAAGACACTAAAGGGAGAGAGAATAATCAAGATGAACAACCCTTGTTACAGAATAATTTTACAGTTATTTTGCATTATTTTTATACCCTTCAAATCCCAATTATCAACAAAAAAAGGGAAAGTTTACAAAAAGCAATGGGGCTTTACATCAAGTAATGAAAAGGTTTTCAAATTACATAGAAACATACAAAACTCAATCTCTTTGACTTATCACCCTCAAGCTCTTCACTTCAAAACTCAAAGCACTAAACAAAAATAATTAAACTAAAGCCTACAGGTTAATAAGACTGAATTATGATTTTGCTGAAGAACTTTGGTTACTAGTGCCTGTCGTCATAAATGATTCACCACAGCCACACTGTCCCTTTGAGTTTGGATTAATAAATATAAATTCGGACCTGCAAGAATATACCAAAACAATAGGATATAAGTAAACTAATGTAGGTGCAGACCATAGAAGGCATCAGATTCAATTACTGCATAAAGTATAGGCAATCCAAAAATAAATGTGCAAGATGTGCCAAAACATTTACTTTAGAGCATCATCAACAAAATCCATCTTTGTGCCAATGACATGCATGAGAGCCTTAGGATCGATTAATATCTTCACACCTTTGTCTTCGACCAGCTCATCAAACTTCCCCTTCTCATCTGCAATTTTGCAATAGTTTGAGAGTTTCAAGAAAATAATATTTGGAAAAAATAATATGGCAGAATACATATTTAGAAAAAAAATAATAGAAGTTTTCCCTTTCTCATTTTGGTACAAGTTTATGGTTCATGGTGTAGTTCTTAATCATCCCAATTTGAGGCTTATCAAACATTTTGGTCCCTGCTATCACCAAGAATGGGCCAATACCCTAGTCAAAATTGATGTAAAAAGAGTTGTTTTCGCACTGGAATGAATTATTCTAAGTTAGCATGCTTTACATTCTGCATCAATAGCTGGGTCCAAAAATGATGGCAAGGATAGTTATAAACTTACGTAATCATTATGGCACAATCTGGAAGGTCTAAAAGACCAACATGGGAACTCTGAACCATAGAGAACCAAATCCAAGAAAGGGAAAACTAGAACCAAACGGACCTTTTATGTAATTTACTCATAACAATTGCAATTGCATGCGAAATCCTCGTAAAATATCCATACCAGGTGCCAGAAGATTAACAATTATAACAGACAAGTACAAAAGATAGTTCAAACAGAAGCAAGAAATTTGTTAATTACCAGCATAATTGAGAGTGTAAGACAAGCCATTACATCCACGCGCCTTAACACCAAGGCGGAGGTAAGACCGCTGGCGCAGGTTTAGGAGATGCTTTATTCTAGATGCGGCAGTATCTGTCAGAGAGAGCGCCTGTTTCCGCACTGCAGGTCCCACTTGGTTCGCCATTGCCTTCATTACAGAAGCCATTTTTTTCTGTGCACTTTCTTATTTACAGAGACTCCCCAATCTAATTTCTCAATTGGTAACCTGAAATATTCAAATTTAGTTGCTCAGGAACTTTCCATTAATAACCTATCTGATTGTAATGGGTCACAATTGAATTGAGATGAATTAAGAAATTCTGATAATTGAAACCCATGTTGCAATTGAACAAAGAATAGACCCTGAAAAGTTTTCTAATACAATTGGACTATTTCTTCCTCTTATGCTCAGATATCTAGCTGATTATAATTAGAACTATCTACAATACTTAATTGAACAAAGGAAGAAAGAAGAACCATGATTTTAGAACAAATTTAAGTACTTTTCCCGAATCAAACCATAACCCTAGTTCTGTCCGTCCCTCCACCCAATCAAAGTAATCCCAAACGGAGAAGAAGAAGAAAAAGTAAAATTACCTAGACAAACCAGCCTAATTCGACCCCAACGAAGGAGGGTTGGCGTCGCCTTTTGAAAATCTCGCTTCCCTCCTTCCTAGCTACAGAAAGGCGTAAACAATCTGCACACGCCAGATTTCTGGAAATTTCTTCTGGTTCGCTCGAAATGTTTTGGGATTAAAAGAGTATTTATTCGATACGCACGGTCTCCTCTTCTGTTCCACAAAAGCGTCTTAATGCTGACAGGTGGGCTCCAGATAAAGTCGGTATTTGTAATGGTGTCCTCAGGCCGACCTAGACTGCTTGGTACATAATTATCATTTAGTTATCTCTATTTCTCTATTTTTTTTTACTTATAAAGCATCAGTAGAACAGGTGTAAACTTCGAGATAAAAGGAAGTTACACCCCTCTAATATTAAATATAGATCATTGATTTTGTTAATCTACTATGATCTACGGTTCAGATTCAAATATCATACTAAAAGATCGACTTTTTATTATGAACGGTGCTTTGTAAAACCTGTTGCTTCGTATTTTTAGTGCGAAAGTTCGATTCTCCGTGCCAATTTATTATTATTTTTTTTGCTATTTTATTCCGTGCTCGAACAGAAATGGAAACTATGTCATCGCACTCCTTCCTCCCTACGCCATCTGGCCTCCTTCCTCCCTACGCCATCTCAGCCAGAAAAGGAATATTGAAACTAGGATTTTGATTCGCTTTTTTTTCTCTTGCATTCCGTTTCTTATTTTGCAGCGCTCCGTCCCTTTCTAATACCGCTGCACAACCCTCTTCTCCGTATACCCTAATCAACACAATTGGCCGCCGCCTCAAATTGAGATCCAATCCGAGTGCACAACCCTCTTCACCATATACACTGATCAACACCATTGGCTGCCGCTTCCAATTGAGATCCGATCTAAGTGCACAACCCTCTTCTCCTATACCCTAATCAACACCATTGGCTTCTCGGCGTTCTCGCTCTCGCCCCCGTTTCAGAAAAAAAGAAAAGAAAAGAAAATTCGCCTTGCTACGATCGTGCGCAATAGTCTCTTCTACCGTGCTAATCATTCTTACACTGCAAAGAGGTACTTAATCGCTAAAAGGTACTTAATAGCTAATACATAGAACTCATTTAGCCCCAACAACAGGATCGGATTATAAAACTGGTATAACAGGAAGAGGAGAGTTCCAATAGATTTAGTTTTGTACACAAAATCTAGAACAGCAATGAAACAAAGAGAGGGTTGATTACTCGCCTGAAACCCTTTTCTTTTCCCGAGTTTTCATTAGTATGTTGTAGTTGGTTTAGTCAATTGAGTAATGTATGTAGCCATTGTTGCTAATTCATTATCGTGATAACATCAATTTCATGGGTATGCACTGTTGGAGTTATGTCCTAGAAATTAATAATTTGATGACTTAAATATTAGTTTATGTTATGGATGATATTTTATCATCTGTTCCTAGGTTTATTATTGACAGATTATTCAAGTTGAGGATCTGAATTGTAGATCTCTGTGGATCATTCTTTAGAATGACAATAATAAATCTAAACGGTCCATAATCTTGATAATTAACAAAGGAACATTAATTATCATATAAGATTAGTATGCAAGTTAAGTGATGATTAAGTTCTACAAATCATAGGTAAAGAGTTACCAACTTAATTGCATATGTATATGTTATGGAACATAGTACAGGACTTGACCCAACGAAATAAACATATGGATTGTGTTATGTGTCATTGTTTATTTCGTTATGATTTTGGTTCTAAGTTTGAGATGTTTATCTTTTCCACATGAGGATAGGTTCAATAAATATTGTCTACCGCTGATTCCCGATAAGGGCTGCTATACGGACTTTATTTATGTTCTCTTGAATTGTGCGGGGAAAAGCTAATCATCAAGAAAACCATATGTCCCTCATTAATTCACTTAGTCAGCGACGATATCTGTTTGGGCCCCTTGATGGAGTTGGATCGTATGCGCACAACTAAGCGATCAACTCTAGATCAAGAAACGTATAATCTGCAAGAATGACACATTCCTATCTTGGATTATACGATGATATCGTGAGACATAAGAATCAAAATAGAGAAACATATTTATTCTCCTATGCGGGATTGAAATATTGTAGCAGTACACTATTTATGCGAATTGGGAATCATAACGTGTTGCTAGATACCGCTTATGATTATTGGAATTAAATAACGATTTAATTCTATGTCCAACGTAGCATAAATCCTCAAAGGGTCACACATAATAAGGTGTTTAACCATACGTGCATTATTTATTTATTTGCAACAGTGAGTATTGCAAAATATGATAAGTTGATTAATTAATTAAATAACGTTATGGACCGTTATAATTAATTAAATCAAATGGATCATATAGAAATAAATTAATGCATTGTCTAATCTCTAAATAATTATTATTAAGTTAATAATTATTTATAAACAACACACTTAATTTAAATTAAGTTAATTGGGCTTTAATTTATTGGTAAATTAAATGTCCAATTTAAGTAGCAATTGAATGGGCCTTTAATTATTTGAATTGAGGCAGAAAAGAGAAGAGTTAGTGGCCCATCTAGGCCCACTAGTGAGGCCGGCCCTATTATGGTGGTAGGTGGGGTGGCACACTTGTAATTAGTGTGAACTTTGTGCTAGGGTATGGAGGCTATATAAGGACCTATATGGAGGCTCCTTGGATGACTCTCTTCTTTCCTTCCCTAGCCGCCCCTCTCTCCCTCTATGGCCATGCGCCTCCCTCTCTCTTCCCCACACAATTGCTCATGTGTTGAGTTCTCTCTTCCACAAATTAATTGGTGAATTAATTGAAGAAAGGGAAAGTTTTGGGATTAGACTTGTTATTCTCATCGCTAGCACGATTCGAGAATAACTTGGTTAATACCTTAGTGGTCTCGAGGCCAAACATGGAGGAGGTGAAGGAGAGCACCCCATCGACATCAATGCCTAGGTCGAGCCATCCAATTACGATATTGGATGAGGTATTGATTTTTCCACCTATCTCTTTGTGTTGAATTGGACTTGAGTACTAGATCCTTTTGTTGCTCTTTGTTTAATTAGATTAATTAAGTGTAATTAATCACAAAATTAAAATTGAGCGATTTTCTAACATGCACTGGGACAGTACTTCAAATTGAAACCACTTACCATTGACTAATATATGTAGCATTTGATGCATTTCAGGAAATTGCACTCGGGTCAGTGCTTAAATTGACAGGAGATTTCAAATACGTCTCTTTCTTTGCAATTGTGAAAAGCATCCCGAGGTACTTAAGCACCTCCCTTATCTTCTTTCTTTGCTTTCTTATTTTTTTTTATTTACAAATGATGTGATAAATTATGATGAATTTTTGCAGCAAATTCGAGAGATTTCAGCTTAGGCATATAAAATAAATTTCCACTAATTCCATGTCCGCTACTACTAGCATCCATACATTTTCTTACTAAATATGAGGTCTACAGAGGACAGGGAGCCATCGTCTAGCATCCATATAAAATAAATTTTCTTCTCTCTTTTCGATATGTATAGCTTAGATCTAAATAAGAATATTTTTCCTATTTGCATATTCGTTTTTATTTTCAGTTCTTCATAAATATGCTGAGTTTCAATTCCTCATCTAATTTTGGTCATTTTTCATTAATTAAATGTTGACTGTAATAATTTTCATTTTGAAATGAACCATATGGATCTTTTGTATAAATAATGAAGTAAATCTAAAGGTCTATCATGCAAAAAGTTTTCATGTTTTCACCTGACTGGTACATGTATACGTCTGTGGCACCAACTTGTAGTGTACAAGTTCTATTAATTATTTCTTACTAATACTAATAGAATGACTTTTATTTAATTTGATGCAGTGATACCCGCTACTTTGATCTTTTTGTTTGCTACGTGGTATGTATATTCTTTGTAAATTTATTTAATGATACCTTTTTGGACCTTTAAATTGCTTGAATTGAACGACTATATTTGTTTTTGTCAAATTTAGAACATCCCTGATTTGCCTTTACACTAATCTTATCGATGTTTCAAGATCCTTTAAGAGTGTATGTGAAAAAGAATAATAAACTTTTATTCCAGCTTCTGCTCTAAGGAGGAGCATGCTTTTGTGAGAATTCAATAATTGCTTTTATTTAATGTTCACAGTTGTGTTTATTTAAGAATCAATTTAATCCACAAAATATGTAAATCATAAAGTAAAACTTTGATCTAACCGCCAGAAATGCGAGTGGACAATCAAAATGTCCATGTCTGGGAGTATCCACCCTGCTTCCCTGGCTTGCAGTTGCAATTAGATGTTAATGTGCACCTGGTAATTGAAAATATTTGCTTATTTCTCTGCACCTGGTAATATGTAATATTTGCAATTTAGTCCTTACAGTGTTCCAACGAAGCTAAATTATTCCTTCAAAATTACTAATTTAGTCTCTTTTCAAAAGTTAAAAGGAACAAATTGGTGCAAATAGAAGCTTCGTAGGATGTGGGTATCATAGGTTTTTACAACTTGCTTTTTTCTGAAAAAATTTAAGAGGACTAAAGAGCTAATTTTTTCCCCTCAGAATCTCCTACCAATGTCAGGTACAGCTGCTATACAACTGTATGTGGGTATCATAGGTTTTTTCTTTTTTTTTTCCATTTCCTAACGGAAGCATATATTTCAGGTTCTTCACCAGATCCATGATCAATCCTTCTATTTGACTATGGAGCACAAGAAAAAGCTCAAAGAAGAACATGGTTAGTTTTTTTTTTTACTTTTAGAAAAAGAAAAAAACCTAAATTTGCCACGTGGATTGGTTGCTTCTACCGTCGGATGAAACAGGCGCTGAAACCCCTTGGCAGCTCAAACTATGTATGCATCGTTTTAATTTTGATTTTGAAATTCAAAATTTGAAAACCCATCCTACAACTCAATTCCTATTTAAACTTTCTAATACTTGCCCTCCACTTCCCTCAGTTTCTGATTAAAAGAGAAGTTACTCTATGCTTCGCGATTGAACCCAATCCCTGTCTGCACTTCGGAAGTTCTCAGTCTTTGAGCCGATCCAGCTTTTGTGTAGGCCGTACAAAAACTAGCCCTGCTCTTCATGGTGATTCTTCCTATATTGTCGGAATTAATTTTAAACTAGCATATCCCTCTTTTGTTTGATGTATGCGAGAATTAACATAATATCTTTTCCTTATTTACAGGTTGGTTCAAGCTTGGGGATTAGTGGTGTTGATTGACTTCTAAGTTCTAAGTTCTAACACCATAATGATAACCTTATTTCTATTATGATTAAGTTTTGTTAGTTGTTAGTACGTAATGGATTGGAATTAATTTTCTGTTACTCTCGATCTATGTACATTGTGAAATGCATGGCTTGGTCCTGTACTTTGTAACCTCCCTTATTTAATTGCTTGACCAATATTGACTTGATTTTAACAATAGTGTTTTTTAATTGGTGAAGCAATTATTAAGGAGATATTGAATGATCTCTGTGTCCACAACAAAGAGGTTCAAATCAAGGAACCCACAAGCTCAGGTACTGAATAATCTACATTTTAATTTCTTTCCTTTGTTATTTTAATTGGTGCAGCAATTTAAATAGAGGAACACATGAGGCTGGTTCTTTTGTGTCTATTAGGATAACTAAAGTAAATTCTTTTTTCTTCGTTTCAAATAGAATTGAATTCAAACTTAGAATGCGGCTATTACCGGTAAAATGAAGTGCAATTTAATTTTGATCACGTACTATATTGGGTATAACATAAACATGTTAAATACATGTTGGAAGTATTTAATTGATGGTAATGTGTTTTCATTTATGTTCTCTGTAATTTCTTGTTTCAAATTTTAGAAATCATCAATCATGTGTACCTTTTGGAAACATCCTGAAGGAACCTGAAGAACCATGTTTATTAAAAGATTGTCTACACAGTTTTTCGTTGTTAAGTGTCCTTGTGATCTAGAAAATATTAATGCAGTTAATAGATAGAAAAACTGGGGATTTACTATTATGTTCTGATATGTTGATAATACAAAGCAATTGAAGTAAAATAAAGATTAATCTTTCACACCATAAACTTGTTTCTAATAGGTTTCTTATTTTTTATTTTCCCATTCTGCTTTGAATGCAGGCTTATTGAAATGAATTATCAAAGCAGGCGTATTATGAAAATGCTTCAACTTGTGTAACACTTTGTTAAGACCTAATTGAGAGGAGTGACCTTATGTTTTTGGATGTTTGTCCCAGTACCATTTATGTTTAATTGAATAACATCCGCTTCCAGAAAACTATTTAATTATGTTGAGCAAAACTGAGAAAAATATCGTTTCTATTCTTGACCGAGGTGTTGATAATAGCTGATGTTTGTCAAATAAAACGATTTTATAATTTACTAGAGTGCAGTGTTCCTTTTCTTGACCGAGGTGTTGATAATAGCTGATGTTTGTCAAATAAAACGATTTTATAATTTATTAGAGTGCAGTGTTCCTCATTTTTCATTATGGGGATGTTTAAAAATGATCCATTTATTGGCTGAGGCTATTTTGTTTGAATTGTATACATATTTAGTGGTATGAACTTTTAGAACAGAAAAAATCGAGCAACGTGTGGGAGACAAAAAAAAAAAAAAAAAAGAAAACTATTACACAATTGCATTTCAAATTTTCCCACACATTGGGTGGGCGTATATGCTAGTTTCTCAAAAAAAGATATCATTTATTTAATTTAATAATTTTGATAATATCTTTTCGAATAAATTTAAACAAAATTAGTAATTTTAAAATATTTATGGATATATATAGATGGAATATTATTTTAATTTGAATTTCGAAATTTTTTATATCAAAACTTATAGAATATAAAATCTACATTGAATTTTTTTTATAAACATAATCTGAACTAAAATTTATTATATGATTATTAATATTATTAAAATAAATAATCACAAGGTAATTTAATTTTTTGTCTTATGATTGGTAATAATGCAATGAACAATGTTTAGTTTTGACACCCATAATTATAAATTGATTCTTTTTAATATTTGTACCGACAAATCTGAATTTTTTTTTCATTTTAAGATCCATAATTACAATTTGACTCGTTTGATAAAACTAGCAACTACGTCAACCCAATGTGTAAACAAAATTTTATTTAAAAATTATTATTATTATTTTTCTTAATCAATGACCATTAAAGAATTATAACGATGTTAAAAATATAAAATAAAATGAAAAATGATATGCCACAGGAAAAAAATTATTAAACGATATATATCTTTGATCTTAAATATAGAGAGCATATTAATTAGCATATTTGATAAATATCTTGTGTGACTAGACTTGTCTTTTATCTCATTCTAATATAATTTTCTTGCTATTTATTTTTAATAATTTATTATAGAAAAGATATTGCAATATCAAGCAATAATTTTATTTCCATTTAGAATAAAGAGTCAGTAAACTTTTATGAGTGACAAATTTCTTTCTATTAAAACTAAAGAGTCTATAAAGTTATATATATCCATGCTAACATCCAGTAATTGATTTAACAATCAATGGTTTAGAATACATAGAGTAAACAATTGTTTACACTTTTCGTTCAATTATTTTAGCTCTTGAATATGTACTTTTATAAGTAGTAGGGATATGAATTATTTGTAGAAAGTTTAGAGAAATTGAGTAATTCAAAATTTTTTTTAAATGCATCTAAATCACAATAAAAAAAATAAACAAGGATGTAGTAGTAAATGACCATTTTCATGCAAATTTCACATAGAGATGGAATGAGAAGACTCGTTTCTTAGCAATGGAGATGGTGTAAGAGTTCTTCTTCTTCTTTCTTGCAATCACCAATAGATCCACAAAGATTAATCAACATCTTCTCAAGTTATGCTAGTAACTCAAGAAGAGGTCTAATTCAAGATTTTTTTTTCTTCAACTAATTCACACAATTAATTGAATGGTACTTTGCTCAACACATGAGAACAAGAGAGGAGTGTCGAGGTTCAAAATTTCGAGAAAAATGGTGGCTACAAGATGAGAAGAGAAGGTTTGCTTGTGTTGCCCTAATTCTCTATTTAGGTAACTAATGCTAAGACCCCTTCCATAAGCCACGAGGGACTTGCGGTTCCCTTTTCATAATTATATTAATTATGTTGAGACAAAAATAAATATCAACACTTGATAATGATTATTGGATTAGACATAGCATTAATTTAGTTTCATGTAATCTCTTGAAATAATTAATTACAACAACGTTTATAATTAATTATTCAACATATCTTATTTGTATTATCCAATATAATAAACTAAACTTAATGTTGTGTTGATTATGAGCTCATATTGTGTGATCCTTAGAGGATTTATGTTATGTTGGCCATCAAAATAAATTATTGTTTATTTTAAATAATCATAAGCGATATCTAACAACACATTGTGTTTCTCAATTAACATAAAATAAGCATTATACTATTATAGTATTTCAATCTTGCATAAGAAGTATAAAATTTCCTAATGTTTGATTCTTATGTCACATCAGGTGTGTTTGGATGCGCAACAATAAGGATTTGGATAATAATAAGTTTCAAATTCTTTATTCTTGTGCAACCCAAACAACCATGGAATAAGGAATTTGGGTAATTATCCATATTCTAACAAAACCATAGTATTATAATAAGGAATTTGGATAAGCACATATTTCGAGATCCTAATTTTTATTCCTTATTCAACCCCTCATCCAAACACACAATTTAAGATAAGATCGCATCATTTTTTCAAATTATACATTTCTTGATATAGAGTCAATTGTATAAAGTTGCTAGCAAACAATCCAACTCAATCAAGGAGCCCAATAGATATCATCACTCATTAAGTCTATTAATGAGAGACATACAATTTTTTTATTATGAACAATTTTTCTCCACACAATTCATGTAGACTTGAATGTAGTCCGTATTGCAGCCCTTATCAGGAATCGGCGTTAGACAATATTCACTGAACCAATACTTATGTGGAAAAGAACCATCTCAAACTTAGAATCAAACTAAAAAATAATAAATAATGACCACATAACACAATCAATATATTTATTACATTAGGTCAAGTCCTATGATATGTTCATCTAACATACACATATGCAATTAAGTTGGTAACCCCTTTTCATGATTTGTAGAGTTTAATCATCACTTAACTTGTATACTAATTTTTTAATGACAAATAATGTTCCTTGTTAATTGTCAAGATTAGACCCTTTTGAAATATGATTGTCATTCCAATAAATAATCTATAGAGATCTATAATTTAAATCCTCAACAAAAAATAATTGATCTATCAATAATAACTCAAAACGATATAACATTAATTAAATAAGTCATTAAAATATTCACTTATAAAATATAACTCCAACATTATTATAATATGATACGATGAATTCTAGCTAATAATTTTATAGCTCCACTATGTCCGATTTTTTCCTTTCATAATTTATGAATAATTTTTGTTGAAATTTCGTTGAACCAGATTATGAATTCCGTAAAGTCAAAGTATATACAATATTATCGCTTATTTCACAAAAAAAGAAAATATTACGGCATCTTTCAAACTGGGCCTATGTGTCAATTCGGCCCTCAAACCTATGATAGGGTATATTCGGGCCAACGTCAAATCAGCCTTCAAGGTATAATAGGCCCGTAAATTTAGTCGAGGAATGATATATTCAGATATTCTCCGAAGAGATTTACCGTCTGATCAATAATAGATGCTTTCTCATTAATATGGAATTCGTACTGTCCGTAAATTTTAACGGTCGAGATTAAATCGGATGGTTGAGGAAGATCTGCAGATACTTGAGCAAGTCCAGAGATCGATGCTGGTCCGTCAATTTGTTTGATGGGCCTATCACGGGGACAACAAATTAGGAAGCTGTAAAGTCGTACGTCTGTGTATTCGCAGTAATCTGTTGAATTCCACATGCCCAAGAAAGATATAATGGATTTATGTTGGTAATTGATGTATAAATATAATTAAATTTCTGGTACCTTGACACCTTGTTGTCAAGCACTCTCTCCCTAACTAATGCATGCTAAAGTTTTAATTAATTCAGGAGTCATTCCGAATTTGAGGAATTTTAAGTTATATAGTTCACTTATTAATGTTCTTTGCTTATCTCCATAGTCCATACTCCATGGGTGCGTTTGGATGAGAGAAGAAGAAGAGGAAGAAGGAAGATGGGAAGAAAAAAAATTATAAACAATCCAAACTCTTCACAAAGTTACACACTTCCCAATACTTCTTCCCACTTCTTCCCTTCTTCCCTTCTTCCCACACCTATCCAAACGCACCCCATAGTAATTAATGTAGCTTGCTGTATACAACATGCGAGTAAGATGCATGAATACCTATATATCCAGTATATCTTGCTTATCTCCATTATATAGTCCATACTCCATAGTAATGTAGCTTGCATAGTAATGTTGTACGGGTGCAGGTATTGTATCCGATACGGTGCTGTGCAGAAATGCACCATTTTTAGAATACATAAATATATATAAAATAATAAAAATCACAGTATATATCAAAATATTTGATTTTTTATATTCAATTGTCACTATATAGTGTATCTATCCAGTATTCTATTTTTTTATTGCATTATCTAGTATTTCATTATTTTTTTTAATTCAACAACATAATAATAGTAGAATTATATTTCATTTTTACAAGTTCCAACCCAAAAACGTATCCAAAATGTACAAAGAAAAATAATAAATCCAACATGTATCTTGACTAATTTTGACCTAACTTACGTATCAAATGTATTGAAATAACAAGTTCGTCATGTGGAGTCGCGTATCGATTACACGTGAATTCCTATTAGATACACATTTCATATGGATGCGGGAGTATTTGGGACGAATCCGTACAACCTAGATGAATACTTTCTCAGAAAATAAAATAGAGAAATCTTTAGAATGCGCATGATAGAGAGCCAGCTCTTGGTCTAATGGCAAAGAGCAACGCTTCTTTAGCAGAGGTCGAAAGTTCGAAACTTAGCTGCATGACATCTTTTGTGACATTTAATTTTGAAATGATTTAGAAGCTTTGATCCCATCATATATTTCAAAAAATAAGAATGCGCATGGTACTTTTTTTTGTAAGTACTCTTTAGTAGCTTAACTGATGTAATCTTGTTATTAATTAGAATATAATGGAAACAAGTAGGAATTCTAGAAAGAACACTGTTCCAGATGAATTGTTCCCAACTATTGCTGAAATAATGAAGCGCTGAACTATACATATATATGCATGCTGCATGCAGCTCAGATCACGGTGTCTTATCTGCCACAGCATGCCATTTTTAAATAACCTCAGACTTTCTTCAATAAGGTTGATAATCTGTTAGATAAAAGAAAGCGGGTCCGGACATATACTTGAGTACGTACTGTCATCTCTCTTTTCAAAAATTATTTTTTTCGCAAAAACACCCTTCCCAAAATGAAGAATAAATTTTGTTAATTTTTCTTTTATGTAATACTTTGAGTGATGAGGTTACAAAGCTGGTTAGCTTTTTCTTTTTCTTTTCTCCAATTTTACGTACTCATATGGATATTTGCACTTTGCTTTGACATATAGGGTGCGTTTGGATAGGTGTGGGAAGAAGGGAAGAAGGGAAGAAGTGGGAAGAAGTATTGGAAAGTGTGTAACTTTGTGAAGAGTTTGGATTGTTTATAATTTTTTTTCTTCCCATCTTCCTTCTTCCTCTTCTTCTTCTCTCATCCAAACGCACCCATATATGGGAAACTCCCAGCTCCCAGCACACTGGATTACTATATGACTTGGAGGGAAATTGTACAAGTTTATTAGTTCGAGACTTTTACAAAATTATTCACTATAGCTTACTATTTTCTGTGAACTAATAATTAAAGTGGAAGAAAAATAAGGGGAATTAATAATTCTGTCCTATATATATATATAATCTGATAAATTTTAGAAAGAAACGTCTTTCCTATGGCTTTAATTAATGTTCACACTAAAACCAATTATTTTAATTATTGTTAGAAGTAAATATAATGTTGTATTACAAATTCACAATCAATTTCTGTTATCATATATATGACCCTCAAAAATTTCTGTTATCATATATAGATGTTCGAAAAACACATCAAACTTTTCTAACAGCGCACGTATACAAATAGATCCATGTCTACAAACTAGCTAGAGTAACAAAATCATAAGGTCGACAATCAAATAGCAGAATGTGAACAAGTACACTGATATTATATATTTAAAATTTTAAAAAGCAACTTACAGCTTTCGTATATAATATATAACTGATGCACAAGATAAATTAATTATATTGTCCTGATATGTCATTATTTAACCGTAAATATGCCCACAACCATTGTCTACCTAATTGTCTTAAATTAATTAATTTAATAAATTAGCTAGTTTCTCTACAAATTTCTTAACACTTTTTAATATATATATATTTTTTAATTATTCCAATACCTGTTGTTAATAGATATGATGGTACATATATCCAGCTGTGCCCTAGATTGAGTAGCAAGAATTACAGAAATGGAATGAAAACATAATTACTTGTTACACAGTAAATATAACAGTATTGAATAGTAATAAATTGTTAAATTCAAATTTAAGAAAAAAATTATAATAAATTTTTGAGATCGAGGGGTGATTGTACCCATAGAATTAATGATTGAGATCGAGGTAACAGTTAAAAAGTAAAAATTTTTGTAGGACGTTGTAGTGGTAATTGGTATACATATATATTAACCTATGATATATTATATATTACGTTTACCTAAGACTGATACATAGAGCTTTGCGCAACCTTTTGTACTTTTTTAAGAAGAGCTTGTACTGAAACATTATCTGGATAAGATATATATTAATTTTGTGCAAAACCTTGTACTTTTTCCACGAGACCTTATACTGATGCATTATTTGGACAAAACTTTATATATTCTAGTACTAGTAGAGGATAAATAGGTTTTGCATGATTCAACTAGCGGTCACATTCCTGGTTTAATTAACAAAGTACAATGATGTATGATTAATATTCTTTTATTATGACTTATAATTACGATAGATAGAAGTCCTGAAGAATTTCTTTCTTCTGGTGTTTCTTACAACACACAATGCTTATATAAAGCTGTCGGCCTTGTGTGGCAAAATGGTCCAGCCTAGTGAAAAGTGAATTAAAGATGCTAACTCACTCAACAAGGATATTGATTTGTGCAAACAAAAAGCATGCTACAATCATTTCATCGGACTCAAGATGAATACCGAAAATAATTAAGAGTTGAAGACTATCTTTTAGCTAGATTGCTAATCTTAATGAACCTTAAATATATATATAACTTTAGGGTTAAAGACTTTAAATTTCTATGCTCACTTTAATACCGCAAGCTTTGGCCACTTCCACTTTTTTTTTTTTTTATAGCCATAATTAAAAGAGACAAAATTCAGATAGAGATCAATTAAGAATGCAGGATTTTCATTAAGTCCGAGACTAAAGAATAAAATCTGAAAATTGCCAGCCGATTTTTACGGATAAATTATATCTTGACATAGTAGTTGGCATCCTGAAAGCCTAAATCATTCGTTGTTTGTCCTACCACAAAAGCTAATATATATATGCCAGATCAAAATTAAAAATGCAAGAGAGGAGAAACGAATTAAATTTAACTGACAGATTTTTAATAAATGTGGAACCACTTACTTGCATGAGAATTGGAAATAATCACTTTTGTGCAATAATTCGAACTCGTTCTCACAATTTTATGTCATACTAAAATTCCGCAAAAAGAAATTCCAATGAAGTCTCATTGAAAGGAAAGCGAGAAGAGAAAAAAATTATACCATTGTAATAATGTTTTAAATAATTGCAATAATACATGCATATAAGCCATCTTCTTCGTTGATTTATTTCTCTTTTTGACTTTTTTCTATCGAAAACCACGGTGCTCAAATTCAAGTTGCTGCAAGTAGATTAAGAAGAAGGAGAACAGAAGAAACAATATGCCAATCAAATATACCTTAGTTAATTCAAAATTTATTAGCCTGGAAACTATCCTGACATCCCATATATGATCCCAAAGAAGAGGATACCGAATTTAATTATATATGAACAAAATTTCATAAGAATAAATTATCATACATTCATTCAATTTAGTCCCTTCCATGACGATTATAGGTGCAGATCTAAACTAACCCCGTCCTTCACCCCTCTTTCTTGCACCAAATTAGTTGAAGCAGTAGGAGCAAACGAAGAACCAACCCCAGCATTTGGATCACCTCCTACTAACAAAGGCAAAGCAATTGTACGGTCATGATGCATAGAGCCGAACCCACCGAAAGCTCCATGTACTGGAAATCTCCAAGTGCTGCTCACCGGGTTGCCATTAATAGGTTCAGTCACCGATCCTAATCCACCATAGAATTTTGGACCAGGAGTGAGATTAGAGGTACCGTGCACCCATGAAGGGTAATGTGCTGGTACCGGTGTTGACTCGAAGCGGGCTGCAGATGGTACTGACCCAACACGGTAATAGGTGAAGGGGCTGTATATCTGTCCTTCTGTTGACATGGACGTCTGAAACTGGGCCCGCTTTGCTTGCTGCCTCTCCCGCTTGTGTGCGTTCTGGTGCCCTCCAAGGGCTTGTGATGTGGGGAAGTTACGGCAGCAGTAGTGACACTCGAATTTTCTACCCGCTGTGGTTTCATTACTGGCGGATGACACACTGGTGTTGTTGTTGTCAGATTTAGTTTCTTTGTTAGGAGAATTGTTCTCTTCTTGATCTTCATGAGTTTGATTACTTGAGGACTCTTTGGGGAAGTCAAAGCCAAAGAGACGAAGAGATGTGCCGGTGCCGTTTGTTGGTTGCTTGTCTTGTGCTGACATGGTACGAATGAACGGAAGTTGTGAAAACGAGTCTATGGCAGCACCTGCAACGTTGCCAGTGCCGGAGCTGGTTCCCATGAAATTATGGGTTATCTCTTGTTCACTCATTTTGTGTGGTTTCTTTGTCCTCTAGAGTCTAGAGAGGGAAGGAGGGTTGGGGGCTTTTGAGTAATCTATGAGACGATTTGAATGTTCTCTATCTAGTGAGATCGAGACAGTATGTGACATCGAAGAGGGTATACTGCATGTGGGGTTATATTTGGGTCGTATTTTAACAAGATCGGGACCAGCTTCTTCTTTTGTTTTGTATTTGGGATTTACTTTCCCTTTCTTTGTTTGGTAGTTAGGGTGTAAAGACAAGAGCTATGCAGTAAAGAAATAGGGCTTTCGTGGACCAATAGTTATCTGCTACTCCATTTCACTCAAAATGTGAATTATCTTTGTTGGCTAGATCTAGCATGTATATACGTATTTTTGTGGTTCGATCCATATGATTGTCGTTGGATGTGAATAGTCACATGAAACAACAAGATATATTGATTTTTCATCTAATAAGAAAATAAATTGAGCAACATATTTACTTGTATCGCTAATAGATTGAGCAATATATCTTTATTGTCTAACATTATTTTATTTTTTTATTTGCCCTGCAACTTCATTTATCTTCTCACGTCCTTCGACTCTCTCTACCAACACTGATAGAGTCATCTTCAAATAACCTGGTAGCCTCTACCTGATATTTTTAAAAAAAGTGTGATTCGATTCTCTAAAAGTCAATCCATACAATCTACTTGTATCGCTAGTAGATTGAGCAATATATCTTTATTGTCTAATATTATTTTGTTTCTTTATTTGTCCAGCAACTGTTGCTAGTTTTGTAAAAAGAAAAAGGCATGATTTAATATATGTCAGATAATATATGTATTACATTTCTAGATTTTTTTTATGAATATAATGAATTATAAGTCTTGGGGCCTAAATGTTATTCTAGTACTAAGTCATTCACATACTACATATGATTTGGTGTTTAACATTTCTAGAGGAAAAGCAAGATGTAGAAACATTATTTGCAGAAAAGTTGATATAAAAATGGAAGATCCTTGAAAATAATTTGAAAGATTTTAATTTTTCTGTTTACAGCAGATTTTTTTTTTTCTGGAAGGAATAGTAAGATTCCCATTTTCATAATAAATACACCCTTTATTTTCCTCTTTATCTCCAAGAAGTGTATGGTATAATTAAATCGAAATAAAATCCTAACAGAAAGATTCATTGAAACGTTTATATGCACATAAGAATCCAAATCATGTTTACTTCCATTCACTTAATCTAATAAGATCTTGTGCTATAAAATATTTTAATTGAAAATTTAATTAACTCGCATGTCCTACCGGTATTCTTGTATATTAGTTCAGTAAATTTTTCTTGCATCTTACGTAACTTATTACTCATCTAGATATGATTGTCATACACATGCACCTCTAGTTTTTATCCGCTCATCTCTGTCCGGATTTCTCTCCCGGATTTCTCTCCCAAATCATTCTTTCCTCTTCTTCCTACAAATTAATTACCATTGCACTTTTAAATTTGTTAACTTTTACCTTTAACCTTCTTTTATTAATGGATTAATTTGTTTTATGCCACTGTTAAAATTAGTTAATTAATTAGAGATATGCCATTGTTAGATTGAAAATTAGATTTATGCCATCATCAAATTATGTAAATTAGAAATATACCATTGTCTCATTCTAAAAAAGATTTAATTCTAAAAATACCATCATTAATGCTCTCAATATTTTTCAAAAATCCTAAATTGCCCTTAGCTTGTTGATTAGAGATATTCCGTCTTCCGAACTTTGTCTGCTTGCTACCTCTACGTCGGCCATAAACCATGGACAGGTTAGAACTCCATTTTGCGATTTCATGACTTGCCCCAATTGGATCCTTAGCGTCTTTCTCTGCTGCCAATTATCCTCTTTACTTTCATTCTGTAGGCTCATTTCGCGAAATAAAATTTAGGTATATGGTGGCTCAGTGTTCCATCTGGTAAAAGCGGATTCCTCTCTCTTTAAAAACTTTTAGGTCTTGAAGTATTAATTGACATCACTGGCACCCTTACCATCACCCAATTTTCAACTAATATTTCTTTTTCTTTATGTAGTGAAATAAAAATTGAATCCGTGGCTTTAGTATTTCATGAACTTGTCCATGTGACAAAGGGACTTGGTATTTCATGAACTGCCACGTTGGATCCGTGGCTTTGTCTCAACCTTATAACAAATACAGTAATTATATTTGTTTTATGTTTTTATTGGCCTTATAACAAAAGACGACCCTAGTTCCTTCTCAAACACTACGCGAAATTTCGACTTCTGTAACGGTTAATAAAAGGCATTTGTAACGGTACACGTAACGTTACAGTAGCCCCCGTTACAGAATGTCTAATAACCGTTACAGATCTATAACGGTTATTATCTAATAACCGTTACAGAAGAATGTCTTCTGTAACGGTTATTATCTAATAACCGTTATGGTATAGTGGACGGAAATGTGGTTACGGTTTTATGGAGAACATTTGTAACGGTTAATAGATAATAACCGTTACAGAAGACTGGCTTCTATAACGGTTGTTATATAATAACCGTTATCCTATTATTGACAGAAATACATTTTACTATTTTTTTAGATCCAGTGTAACGGTTATAATCTAATAACCGTTACAGAATCCAGTCTTCTGTAACGGTTATTAAGGAATAACCGTTACAGATATTGTTGATATAAAAAAATGAAATTATGAATTTTGTAACGGTTATTCCTTAATAACCGTTACAAAAGACCTTCTTTTTTTTTGGATTTCGCCTGTTTTATTGGCTAGCCCAATTTTGCTAGCCGAATTGGTACCAAATTGGTACCCAATTTACATCATACAATCCAACATGCAGCAGACAAACATATATCATGCATATATCAGATGTCACATATATATACCAAGCACAAAACATATATCAATATGTAGCAAAAATTAACAAAGTAACTATACATAGAGTTAACACCAAATCAAGTCAAAATTTTCCTAAAATAATACCCCATACATGAAGTCCATAACCTCAGAAACGACTGCATCAACGTCTTCGTTTTTATATGGTTGTCCAACCGGCTCGATATACTGCAATTTGATCATTAACAATTGATAAAGTCAAATAATTTTGTAAACCCTAAGCCCTAAACCAATAAAAATATGAAATCCTAAAATAATAAATCGGCTTAACATTACCTCAGGGAATTCTCCGACCGTAGTCCAACTACTTAATATCGCCCTCATGTTGAGCATTGTGAAATATCCACACTCTATGCCGCCCCTTTGTATCGGTCCCTAATTAAGATTCCAACAAAATAAACACAATCTTTTTTAGTTAATTTCAATTTCACAAACAAATAATATCTTAAACTGATAAGTTCTGTACCTTAATTCGGTACCAATCAAATCCTGTTCTGCTCTTTTGGCTATATCTTCCGGCTTCCACTAAATACCGCTTGTATACCCTGCATGCAATATTATTTAAAACAACAAAATCTAATATTTTTTAATTTGAAAAATCTCATCATGCTTTAACTTAATTCGATCGGCTTTTTTCCCTTTGAATTGCTTCCTTCACCTTTCTCCATTACTACCTAATTGAGATTATAAATTCTTACAAAATAATTGAGATAATAATTAAAACATAGATAAAACATCAATTCTTACACAAATTAAGGTTCACACATCATAGACAATAATTTAGATAAATAGATAATAGCCTAAGGTTCAAAAATTACACATTTAGCAATGTTCATACAAAATAGCATAGATAATTATTAAACCCTAATTTCACTCCTTCTCTTCCTCCACTATCTCCTCTGGCACCTCCTCTGGTCCCTCCTCCCCATCTGCAGTTGTTCGTCCGCAACCAACTGGATAGCGCCTCACAGCAGATACAGACCGCCTAGGTAGAGGGTTATCTCGCATCCACTGAGGCACATATCTCTGACGAGTGACATCGAACTCCGGCTTGGTATCCGGCTTTGTCTCCGTCTCCTTCTTGGTCACATCTGTATTTTTCTTGTCCTTTGTCACAGTTTTTCTCTTATTCACCTTAGGATTGCTACCTTCGGCTTTGTCCATTTATTCTAATAATTTGATTCAATTCTAATAATTAATTTAATCATAATTAATCAATTCTAATAATTAATTTAATCATAATTAATCAATTCTAATAATCAATTCCATTAATCAATTCTATTAAACATTTCTAATAATAAATTCTAATAAACATTTCTAATAAACATTTCTGTCCCTATTAAGCATTTTGCATATTCACAATTCTATCCCTACTATTTGCAAAATAGTCCCTAAAACAATTAAAATTATGCAAAACAGTCCCAAAAACAGCCCCAAATTAAGCATTTCAGTCCCTAATTAAGCAAAACAGCCCCAAAAACAGCCCCAAATTAAGCATTTCAGTCCCTAATTAAGCAAAACAACCCCAAAAACAGCCCCAAATTAAGCATTTCAGTCCCTAATTAAGCAAAACAGCCCCAAATTAAGCAAAACAGCCCCAAATTAAAATTTCAGAGAAAGGGGGTTTACCTTCGAGAGAGTGCTGTCGGGGGCAGAGAGGGAAAGGTGGCTGTCGGAGTTGAGAGAGCAGAGATCTGTAAGGGAACAGAGAGGGAGACGGGACAGAGAGGAAGAGGGGAGTCAGTGAGGGAGAGAGGAAGAGGGGACAGAGAGGGAGGGGGACATAGAGGGAGAGGGAAGAGGGATTACCTGAGAGGGAGAGGAAGAGGCGAGTGTTTGAGAGAGACAGCGAGTGCTTGAGAGAGACAGCGAGTGCTTGAGAGACAGCGAGTGCTTGAGAGAGGCCGCGAGTGCTTGAGATCTAGGGTTTGGAGAGCTCAGCGAGGGAGAGATCTAGGGTTTGGAGAGACAGCGAGAGCTTGAGAGTGTTTTCGAGTTTGGAAAGAAGTGACGAAACAGCGGCTAGATGGTGTATATTAAAAAAACGTTTGATCTTCTGTAACGGTTATTAGCTAGTAACCGTTACAGAAGATCAAACGTTTTTAATATATATGATCTTCTGTAACGGTTATTAGCTAATAACCGTTACAGAAGATCAAACGTTTTTAATATATATGAGCGTCTGTAACGGTTATTAGCTAGTAACCGTTACAGAAGATCAAACGTTTTTAATATATATGACAGTCTGTAACGGTTATTAGCTAATAACCGTTACAGATTTAACTCTTCTGTAACGGTTATTAGCTAGTAACCGTTACAGATTAGTTTAATTTTTTTTTTGATTTTTGTTTGTTTTCGTAAGCCTTCTGTTCAACAATTTTAAACTTTAATTTAGAACAATTTAGAACAATTTTAAGTAGAACAAATAATAATTTTGAAATGTTAAATAATAAGTTCAACAATTTAGAATGTTAAACAAAAATTAAAAATAAATTTGCTCATAAATTAGCACATATATGTTAAATTTCTCCAATTAATGACCTGCAAAAAAAAAATAAAAATAGAACTATTAATATATATAACAATTTAGCACATATATGTTAAGAATAATTTATATTAGTTTTTGTAACTCACATGTTATTATGTAGCTACTTTCTTTTTTTTCCTTCGTGTGTCGACCCACACGCCTTCGGTGTTATCTGTACGCCTACAACTGATCGATACTGGCTGTGATGTATCGTCGATACCGATAGAAAAAGGAGGTATTTCCTCGAAGTGGTCGTATGCTTCTTCATCTACGACATCACCAACGCCGACAATACGTCTTTTTCCTGAAAGTGGCAAGTAATAAATAAGATGAACATTTGTACGCAATAAGGTGAACATTGTATTCAATAAGGTGAACATTTGTACTTAAATAAGATTAACATTTACCTTGAATCACAACATGTCTTTTCTTATCCGCCGGATCTTGAATGTAAAAAACTTGCATTGCTTGCTTATTTGCAAGTATAAAGGGATCGTCTCGATAAGCCCTTTTATTGAAGTCAACAGTTATAAATCCCATCTTGTCTTTTTTAACTCCACCGTGACCGTTGTCGATCCATGCACACTTGAATAAGGGTATCTTAAATTTCAGGTAATCTAGTTCCCAAATCTCCTCGATCCACCCATAATAAGTAGCCGGCCTAACATTATCACTAGATATAGCTACAACAGTGACTCCACTATTTTGCACGGAACTTTTACCATCCTGTTTTCTTGTATACTAGGTAAATCCATTCAAGTCATACCCTTGGTATGTCTCGACCACGGAATCAGGACGTCTTGATAACCATTTCACGGTTTCATCGACCTCTGTTCCTTCTTTCAACTGGGACTGTACTTTATCTTCTAGCCATTGGACAAATTTTATTTCATGCTCTATGGTAATCAAGTTTTCGGTATAAGAAGGGTATTGTTCACGTAACTCGATTAGATGTTCATTGATGTAAGGCGCCACAATAGCAAGATGTTGGAGAACTTTCATATGTGCTTTGGTTCTCATTGCAAGATCCGGTATATGAGTACTAGCTCCAATTGTACCTGAAAGGTGAACATTTGTGCTAAATAAGGTGAACAAATATTGTGCTTTAAGTGAACATTTGTGCAAAATAAGGTGAACAAATGTGCTAAATTAGGTGAACATTTGTGATAAATAAGGTGAACAAATATTGTGCTTTAAGTGAACATTTGTGCTAAATAAGGTGAACAAATGTGCTAAATTAGGTGAACATTTGTGCTAAATAAGGTGAACAAATGTGCTAAATTAGGTGAACATTTGTGCTAAATAAGGTGAACATTGGAAGTTAATGTATAACCTTTTCCTTCAAGTCTACCCTCATGTCGAGACTTTGGAAGACCGATTGGTTGTACATCCTGCAAATAATCGGTGTAGTACTCAATAACCTCCTCGGCCACATATCCTTCCACTATGCTTCCTTCTGGTTTAGATCGGCTACGAACAAGCCCCTTCAATTGACCCATGGCTCTTTCGAAAGGATACATGTATCGTAGAAATACAGGACCACACATTTTTATCTCTCTAACTAAATGAATGGTCAAATGCACCATGGAGTCAAAAAACGATGGCGGAAAGTACATTTCCAGCTCACATAGGGTTAGTACAACACCTTCTTGTAACTTGTCCAAACTATTCGGATCAATCACTTTAGAGCAAATGAAATTAAAGAAAAAACACAACTTAGTGATGGTTTTCCTCACTTCTTCCCTTAGAAATCCTCGAATTGCGACCGAAAGTAACTGGGTCAGTAGGACGTGATAATCATGTGACTTCATACCAAGTAATTTGTTGTCCTTAATAGAAACCTTTCTTGATATATTCGAGGAATAACCAGTAGGAACCTTAATAGATTTCAGGCATTCTAATAAACTTTTTTTCTCTTGCTTTGATAAATTAAATTGTGCTGCAGACAGCCAAGTTCGGCTTTTTCCCTTATCTTGTGCCGCTAGTTCTTGCCGGATCCCCATTTCAACCATGTCCTTCCTCACATTTACGCCATCTTTAGTTTTTCCTTGAATTTCCAACATGCAACCGATCAAAGCTTCACATATGTTTTTTATTATGTGCATCGCATCTAAGCAATGCCTAATCTCCAAACTCTTCCAATATTCAAGATTCCAGAATATAGACTTCTTCTTCCATATCCCCTTGGGTATCTCATTTGCAAATTTCTTACCAAATTTTACATTAATGTCCTTCACCTGTCGATACACCCCTGAAGCGGATAACGGTATTGGGGCCTTGTCTTTTTCTACAGTATCGTCAAACCTTTCCTTGTCTCGACGGTAAGGGTGGTTGCGGTTCTTAATAAACCTCCGGTGTCCCAAGTAAACATTTTTTCTGGAGTTTTTCAGGTACACAGAATGGGTGTTTTCCATGCAAATAGGACACGCTTTCGCTCCTTTATTCCTATACCCTGACAGGTTTCCGTATGCAGGAAAATCATTGATTGTGCAAAATATCATGGCACGGAGGTTAAACTCACTTCTAGAGTGTGCATCATATATTTTCACTCCATTCTGCCACAATTCACCAAGGTCATCTATTAATGGAGCCAAGTACACATCTATATCATTACCTGGTTGCTTGGGACCAGAAATCAACAAGGGCATCATCATGTATCTCCTTTTCATGCATAGCCAGGGAGGAAGATTGTAAATACACAACAAGACCGGCCACGTAGTCTGCCGGCTACTCATGTTGCCGTAAGGATTCATCCCGTCTGTACATAAACCCAATCTCAAATTTCTAGGTTCACTGCCGAAATCTTCAAATTCCCTATCTATATTTATCCAATCTGGAGAGTCTGCTGGGTGTCTGAGCATGCCATCGCCTTTTTTCCTGCAGTCTGCGTGCCATCTTAACAATTTGGCATCCTTCGCGTTAGAGAAAAGCCGCTGGAATCTTGGTATTATTGGTAGATAAAAACACCACTTTTGCAGCTGGTCCCTTACTACCTTCATCTTCAATTTGATCGTCTCTCGGTTTATACCGTGACGCATTACACTTTGGACATTTATGCAAGTCTCCGTACTCATTCCGGAATAATATGCAGTCATTTGGACATGCATGAATTCTCTCAACTCCAATTTTTAAAGGACATAACATCTTTTTAGCCTTATAAATTGAATCTGGCAATTGATTATCTTTTGGAAGAAATTCTTTATGTAATAGTTTGAGCAAAGATGTGAAACTTGCATCACTCTATCCATTTTTGGCTTTAAGATTGAACAGTTTGAAAACAGCATTAAGTTTTGACAATTCACAACCAGGATATAAAGCTATTTTATCTTCTTCACGTAACATACCAAAAATTTCAACATTATCAACAAAATTTTCATCCACATTGTTCACAATTTCATCTAAATCGGCATTAAATTCTGAGTTATCTACATTTCTATCATCATCTACATTCTCATCATCAAATACATTGACATCATCAATTTCATCATCCAATGATACATTTTCTTCCTCATACACAGAATCCAATACATTTGTGCTAGTACTATCCCCCCCAGTCTCTCCATGGAGTGTCCACCGACTATAATCCGGTTGAAATCCATTTATAATCAAATGAGCCTTCACTTCTTCAAAATTAGACCACTTCAACAAATTCTGACAAATACGACAAGGACAATACATTTTATCATCTTCTTTCATTTTCAAATTCTCTTTAGCACAAACCATAAATTCTTCAAGTCCTCTCAAAAATGTAGACGAGCATCGATTACTTGAGTACATCCACGTCCGATTCATCTGAACAATAAAATTTATGCAAATTATTAGGGTTTCGGACCAATTTGTCATATTAGGTTTTCGGACCGGTCACCATCCTAGCCCGCTCTTTGGATACTCTGTCTCATTAGCGAGCGTACGTTAGATGCAATGTGCTATCTGAGAAAAATTCGGCAGCATTTCCCCTTATGTTCCCTGAATACGCCAACACACGATTGCTCGTGCGTACGTATCCGTGGGAACACAAGGGAAATGCCGCCGAATTTTTCTCAGACAACACATTGCATCTAACATACAACTCGCTGTCCTAAATGAGACAGATCGTATCCAAAGAGCAGTACTCCCGACCGGGAGTACTATCCGAGATTAATCCCTAATGGATTAATCTCGGACGGGCAATGACCTAAATTCAGTTGAGTTCCGGTATTTGGTTCCTATATGACAATACAAAATCCATGCCTATATATATATGCAAATTATTAACCAAATGCAAATAATTTAAAAAAAGAGAAGTTCATGAAAATATATACTTTCAATCGTGTGACTTCCGATCCGTTGAATCGTGCGACTTATCCGGCCGATGTAAGATCTTCTCCTATTCAATGAGATCTTAAAATATATAAAAAAACAAAAATAACCATGAATTAATGAAAAAATCGAAATAAATAAGAAAAAAATGTAAAAATAAAAAATATGGTTCAAAATTAATTTTTTTTACCTTAAATCTGCTCTCCTTCTTATTCTCTTTCTAATTATTATTTTTCAGAATTTTTAGAAAATTTTTGCTATTTTTTTGGAGTGAAGTAGGACACCACAAATCGCAATAAATGAGAAGATCAGAAAAGAGTTAAGTGCGGCGCTAGCTGTGAGTTTGTTGGGATGGGGAAGAAGACCTAATTAAATACAGAACTTTTCTGTAACGGTTATTAAAAAATAACCGTTACAGAATCAATAAAAAAAAAAACGTTAACCTACTGTAACGGTTATTTACTAATAACCGTTACAAAAGATGGTTGATATTTATATATTTCTTTTTTCTTTTCTGTAATGGTTGCTGGATAATAACCGTTACAGAATATAAGAAATCTGTAACGGTTATTATCCAACAACCGTTACAGAAGCTTCATGCATTTTTTTTCCTGACCATGACGGAAATGTTATTACGGTTGTTTCATAATAACCGTTACAGATTTGTGGCGCCAATTTTCCCGCCAAATGCCTCACTATTCTGTAACGGTTATTTCAAAAACCGTTACAGAAGTGCCGTTACAGAAGGTCCTTTTTCCCGTAGTGAAAGGTTATAATTTAATTAGTAATGACGTTCAAGTCTTAAAGTATAGTGCAATTTGAAAATATTTCTAATTTTAAAGTATTGTAGTAGCATAAAATTAATTTTGTCATTTAGTAATGGCGTTTTTCTAATTTCTAATTTTTTAGTGGCATAAAACTAATTTGTCATTTAGTGTTGGTATTTTTTAATTTCTAATTTTTGTAGTGGCATATTTAAAAGGGTAAAATTGGCAAATCAATTTTTCGGTGGCAAAAATCTAATTTTTACTTTTTCACAATGGCATAAAACTAATTTGTCATTTAGTGATGACATTTTACTAATTTTAACTTTTCGCAGTGACATAAATCTAATTAACCCTTTATTAATTTATTCTTGCTGTTGGCAACTATAGCCAACAATCCTTCGAAAAAACTTTTTAACTTAATCATAGCTCCGTTTGGATCATAAAAGATTAAGGGTAGATTTAGTTATTCGGGATTAAATTTTTTAATACTAAACGATCAAGAATAAGCTTTTTGTCATCTAGAGTGTTATTTTTAAGTGGTCCAACATCCGGATTAAACTTTTATTCCTAGGATGTTTGAATCATCTTTTTAATCTGGATTAAGAAGTGGTCCCAACTATTTCTTAATCCACATTAAGAAGATGATCCAAAAACCTAGAAATAAGAATTTAATCTAGACATTGGACCACTTAAAAATAACACTCTAGATCTCAAAAAGTTTATCCTTGATCGTTTAGGAATAATATTTCTTAGTCCGAGTAACTAATCCTAATTTTGTTCTTACATGATCCAAATGGAGATTGAGAAGTATCGCGTGAGTAGTTCGAAAGAAAAATTTTAACATTTTTTATTTTTGTAATATTCAACATGGCTAATATTTTTCTATCAACACAACAATAATGGAGCTTCATGCATGTTTAGTTGCTAGAGTAGTTTTTTCAAGTCCAGCTAGGAGACTGACTTTTTTTTGAATAAAAGAAGGGGTCAGGCCCCAAACTTTTTCATTGATAAAAAAGAAGATTACAAAGTATAGCAAGGTGCTATAAAGCTAACGGACAAAAACCAAACAAAACAAATAAAAAGTGACTAGTCTTCTAATACGAAACTGACTTTTGAAATCAGTGAATAATACTTTGAGAATCTGTCAGTAGACTTAATCAGTTGACTTCAAGACTCTTACACACCATTGAGAACTTATAAACCTCGAATCAACGTCATAATATTTGTATATTAATATTACTCAAATTTATAGTATTTTATCATTATCATTATATAGGATCTCCTAATACTAGTTATATAATATAATATAGGTGATTACTGATTAGGACTAACGAAATCAAAATTAACCACACGGAAATGATGCAAAGTTGTGGAGTTAGTAGAAATTGAGTTACCGAGAGATTCGAACTAATGATCGTGGACCGTGCAGTAAAGGGCGTTTGGATAATCTAAAAATATAATAAAACTAGAATTAGTTATTCGGACTGAAGTGTAAACAATATTATTCCTAAACAATCATAAACATTCAAGAATAAGTATTTTGGAGATTTAATATTATTTCTAAGTGGTCTAATATCCTGAATAAATTTTTATTCTTAGGGTGTTTGAATCATTTTTTTTTTAATCTGGATTAAAAGTGATCCCAACTACTTCTTAATCCATATTAAGACGATGATTCAAACACATTAGAAATAAAAATACATTCTGCATGTCAGACCACTTAAATATAGTTTATCTTGATCGATTAGAAATAATATTTTTTATTCCGAATAACTAATTCTAATTTTATTCCTAGATAATCCAAATGTACCTCTGGATGATAAGAGAATCGACTTTGGGCTGCAAATAGATCTATAAGCACAGAGGAAGTGTATTTTTCCCCCTTTCTTTGCAGTACCAGGAACTGTTATTGCAAAATTTTCTGTGGTAACTGCTTCATAAAACATAATATAATAATATTAAGTAACGGCCGGCCCAACATCTCTTTCCGTAAGTCGTCCATCTATCTCTTTCTTTTCTCCTTTTTTTTCTTTCCTTTGCTTCTCTTTCTTTGGATCTCTAGCTTTCATGCATCTGTTGCCATCAGTCAATTAAACAGATGGGAATGTGACCATCTCTGTGTCTCTCTCTGCCACTCTCCGCTCCGTTCTCTCTCTTAATATGTGTGAATGCATGTGTTCCTGCGGGACAGTTAATTAATTGGTCGGTTTACCCTAATTGATTATTTATAATTTTGTACTCTTTGTAGGAGTGATTATGGATACGGAACTTATGATTGTACACTTCATATACAAGTACTTTTGTTCTTCTATGTAACACATCATTGGGATTGATGCGTTAGCTTACACAGTCACACTTTTTTGGTGGAAACATTAACGATAATAATTCAAAGAAAGTGTATCAGTGTATGGCAAAGGAACAAGAAGTCCTGGCTGGCTGGCTGTCTTAGAAAATAACTAAAGCGCAAATGGAGCAAGAGTTGAGTATTGCCAATTTCATTGTATTGGAGAATTTTATTTCCGAGGAGATTATTATTGGCACGTCTGTCTTGCGACATGATCCAATTAAACAATCTGATTTTAGATGGTCCTGGCTCCTCTTTATGATTTTTAATCTATCTATTCAATATTTTGAAATTAAAAAAATTTATTGCTATAGAAATATTGTAATTGCCTTGTTGGCCCACCTTGCCGAAGCTTTATCTAATTCAATATTCTGAAGAAGTCCAACAATGAGAGACTCGTAAATCATAATAATTTTTTTGTTGTTTTTCATCTTAAATTTAATTAAGGGCAAAAAAATATATATCGTAAAGTTATTTAAGTTAATCTTTTTTATATACTCTGCAACATTTCTTATTCCATAGTAGCAAATTCTGAGGTAATTAAGGGAAGCTAACGATTTTACTTGGAAGGCATTAACCATCTATTTTTTTTAAGGTTATCACGATTAATATGAGTCTAAGTTTATCTTTTCATTCCTCTACCTAGCATCTCTGAAAGAAAAAAAAAATTATCTTTTCATTTGAAAGTTGGTTACCGACATGCCAAACAAAAAAAAAATTTAATTTTAAAAAATGAATAAGTGTATTTTTGTATAACATTTTCAATATGTGTTCAATTATATTTCTGCAATTTAAATTAGGACAATTTTTTTGTTCCAAACTACTAAACTCATTACTTGATATTTTTTCACACATTACATTATTATTAAGGTGATAAATGTTATTGATTTTATTTGTCAAACTTGAACACTATTTTTTGTTCTTAAAGGATAATTTGATTATTAGCGAGTTCACGTAATAGTATTATACTATATATCTACATCTTCAAACGAACCATGATTTGAGTTTGAGCTATATGTGAGCATAGTTTGTCAATTTTTTTCCTTTTATTTTTAATTTATCTTAATTGTATTATAACAAGCTTCCATTTTTAAAATATAATTTCTTTAGTTACCAATGCGTCATTGAAAATTAAGCGCCGAAAAAATTTGTATTATATCAGTTAATATTGAGCATCTTATTATATATCATATAGATAATCTCGCAAAATTACTTATCAATTTATTTTCTGTTGACCTCAAACGAGTCAACTAAATATTTTTTTTCCAACTTGGTCCTTGAATTCAATGTAGCCAAAAGTATAACGGAACAAAGTTTGCTTGATTTGCATTGATCACGACCGAGCTAGGTACCACTATGCGAAATTTCGACTTCTGTAACGGTTAATAAAAGGCATTTGTAACGGTACACGTAACGTTACAGTAGCCCCCGTTACAGAATGTCTAATAACCGTTACAGATCTATAACGGTTATTATCTAATAACCGTTACAGAAGAATGGCTTCTGTAACGGTTATTATCTAATAACCGTTATGGTATAGTGGACGAAAAGGGTGGTTACGGTTTTATTGAGAACATTTGTAACGGTTAATAGATAACAACCGTTACAGAAGACTGGCTTCTATAACGGTTGTTATATAATAACCGTTATCCTATTATTGACGGAAATACATTTTTACTATTTTTTTAGATCCAGTGTAACGGTTATAATCTAATAACCGTTACAGAATCCAGTCTTTTGTAACGGGTATTAAGGAATAACCGTTACAGATATTGTTGATATAAAAGAAATGAAATTATGAATTTTGTAACGGTTATTCCTTAATAACCGTTACAAAAGACCTTCTTTTTTTTTTAATTTCGCCTGTTTTATTGGCTAGCCCAATTTTGCTAGCCGAATTGGTACCAAATTGGTACCCAATTTACATCATACAATCCAACATGCAGCAGACAAACATATATCATGCATATATCAGATGTCACATATATATACCAAGCACAAAACATATATCAATATGTAGCAAAAATTAACAAACTATACATAGAGTTAACACCAAATCAAGTCAAAATTTTCCTAAAATAATACCCCATACATGAAGTCCATAACCTCCGAAACGACTGCATCAACGTCTTCGTTTTTATATGGTTGTCCAACCGGCTCGATATACTGCAATTTGATCATTAACAATTGATAAAGTCAAATAATTTTGTAAACCCTAAGCCCTAAACCAATAAAAATATAAAATCCTAAAATAATAAATCGGCTTAACATTACCTCAGGGAATTCTCCGACCGTAGTCCAACTACTTAATATCGCCCTCATGTTGAGTATTGTGAAATATCCACACTCTATGCCGCCCCTTTGTATCGGTCCCTAATTAAGATTCCAACAAAAGAAACACAATCTTTTTTAGTTAATTTCAATTTCACAAACAAATAATATCTTAAACTGATAAGTTCTGTACCTTAATTCGGTACCAATCAAATCCTGTTCTGCTCTTTTGGCTATATCTTTCGGCTTCCACTAAATACCGCTTGTATACCCTGCATGCAATATTATTTAAAACAACAAAATCTAATATTTTTTAATTTGAAAAATCTCATCATGTTTAACTTAATTCAGAAATGGAAACTTACGAAGATATGAATGGCTTAATATATAACTTTGGATTCTTGCGTTCCAGAGAATCAACAAAGTGAACGGTGCGCTTCTCGACATTAATAACAAGGACAACCCAATGAAACCTGTAATTAATAGAGATTTATTATTTTGGTGGAATTAAAGGAAACTAAAAAATTCTTTCATTAGTAGCCATATTGGTTATATTTCTTACTGCTGATTATACGGCAAAACAAGATAGGAGGATGGATTATCCATGAATGCTCTCGTTAGGTAATTCACCGCACCGAGTTCTTCGTGTTTGAATTTCCACTCAGCCAATAACTCTGGATCCAGTACGGTGATGCTCTTGGAGAACTCATTCTCTTCTTGCCTTGTTGAAAGTTCTTCCATCCAAAACCTGCAAACATGGATATCAAAGTTCAACAATTTCAATTTTGAATGAATTGAATGAAGAAAAAAATAAACATTAAAGTTGAAAAATTCAAACCAGCAGTAAAATTTCACAATCGATTGAGATAGCTCCTCCCTTTTAAAACATTCGACAATATCCTCGACATTAACGTTGAACTTAACATCGCCATCGTGCGTACCCCAAGGATTGCAATTAGGCAGCTCAAAGTTCTTCTCTTCTTCTGGTTGGAGCATCAACAGTCTGTATACTGCTTGTTCGGATGGGCTCAGCCTGTCAATAATATCATTAGGGAGGAGTGGATCACGAGTAACAAACGACCCCGCACTTGGGACCTTTGGACTCTCCTCCACATTCTTCGCCGCTTCCTTCGCCTTTGGCTTCTTTTTGGCCGGCTTCTTTTTGGTCAAACTCTGCATTCAATGACATCATATTAATAAGTCATTAGGAGAAATGTATGAAACAGATTGTCATAATTAAATAAAACGATACCTTGTGGCCTATGTCCACCAAAAATGACGGCCATGGGAATCGGCCCCCTATATTATTTCCCAATAGCTCATCTGACCTACCAGGGACTTGCCATTCACGAAATTCATCGCCTACTCGGAGAAGATGGACATACAATTGTTGATCAGTTAGAGGCACGCCGTGTACGATCTGACCAACAACACTCGGAATAATATTTCCTTCGGCCACCTTAATCCTCTGGTTGTTGTGATCAAGAGAAAAGAGATCGCACGGCATTTCTTCCTGAAATTCAGTTCAATCAGAAACTCTAATGCTGCCAAAAATAAATATAAAGAGAAAAGAGAAAAATGATCAATATGAACCTGAACAACGCTTCTCGGATCCGGAGGCATATAGCTTGAGGCAACCGTTCGGAATAACTCTTCGTTTGGCATTCCTGAGTCTACCTCAGCTTCAACGAATGGCTGATACGGCGTCACAAATTGCTGTGGTGCTTGAATCTGCAATCCGCTACTTGCCAACCATTGTTTCACGTCCTGAAAATTATGAAGCAACTGGATAATGAAGAATAGTTTTCATTCATTTTGATTACATTTTGATTGTCAAAAAGGATTACCTGAAAAGCTTGTTGTCTCGCCGCATTCATTATCTCCTCAGAGTGAATCAAGTCCCTTTTGGTTTTCTCAGCGGCTTCAGCTGCGACCCTGCTCATCAATTCTTCAATCTGGTCTGGTGCCATCCATCCTTCATGCGCATCCTTTCTAGATTTTGTTTTATACACATCTTCCTTCTTGGTCCATAAAGGATATCCCCTGATTCTTCCTGGATGTTCCGGCCTGTCAACCGCCCGATTTAAGACTTCTTGTTCCGGTATTGACCCGGAATTGATTTCACCAGACATGGCACTCAACCGACTGAATGCCTCAATAGTCGACGAATCAGAGCTATGGAACGTGTAAGTATCTAACAAGCAACAAACAAATCTTATTAATAATCACAAAACAGAATTTGAAGTTAGCATATATAACAAGTCTTTACATGTGTAAGTACCTTTATCCTTCGTAGCCACAGTCCTTCCCATGAAATACCTTTGACTCCTCGGTTCCAAATCGCCGATGGTAATGCTCGTGGAACCGGCCCCTTCAGAATCTCCGGGTATGACAATCTTGTCTGTAGGTTTCCATGAACCTTTTTTTCCTCTATAGCCAGTGGAACCCATCCTATGAGGCTCTTTCCATTTCTTTCTCAACTCCTTCGCTCTGTTGCTCTTTTGTACAAAATCTGCACCCTTCCTTTTCTTGAAAAATTCTTCCCATTCCTTTTGTGAGATTGGGTGTTTATCGCATGGATTTTTTGGATTGTTTGGATCGGCATTTGTGATGTACTCCTCAGCAATCCTACTTCTATAAGCCCTGTGACTTATGCCCATCGCTTTGAGAGTATTGTTTATGGCTTTATCATCTTCGATGTTGAACATTTTCTGAAACATAACGAAACGTTAGTTAATTGGTAGCATAGAAATTTAAATTAGATGATTTAAGTGAAAATTTATTCACCTTGATGTCCAACCACAACTCAAGTCTGGTTTCCTTTGAAACGTCCTTCCGCCAATCATTAATTGTGATTGGCACTCTTGTTCTAGCCAGATACCCGCAATATGATGCAAATTTGTTCACCGCCTCTTCAGTACCAATTGGCACTCCTTCTTTGTCAAATTTAATCTCAAACTTTTCCCCAGCAGCTTTTTTCCTCCTAAACTCTTTCATTGTCGTTCTGCTCCTTTTCTTTATTTCGAACGTTGTGACCTCCTCATCGCTGGATTCTGTACCAGCCTGTTTACCCTGTAAATCTCTATCTTGGTCTCCAGACATATCTATTAACAAATAATTAACAACAATGAAAGCAATCAAATCAAGTTAACATAAACATAAACATTAAACGACAAGTTCAATCTCAAATAACAAAATACATTAACATAAATTCACTCCTTCTTACAACATAGATAAAACATCAATTCTTACACAAATTAAGGTTCACACATCATAGACAATAATTTAGATAAATAGATAATAGCCTAAGGTTCAAAAATTACACATTTAGCAATGTTCATACAAAATAGCATAGATAATTATTAAACCCTAATTTCACTCCTTCTCTTCCTCCACTATCTCCTCTGGCACCTTCTCTGGCACCTCCTCTGGTCCCTCCTCCCCATCTGCACTTGTTCGTCCGCAACCAACTGGATAGCGCCTCACAGCAGATACAGACCGCCTAGGTAGAGGGTTATCTCGCATCCACTGAGGCACATATCTCTGACGAGTGACATCGAACTCCGGCTTGGTATCCGGCTTTGTCTCCGTCTCCTTCTTGGTCACATCTGTATTTTTCTTGTCCTTTGTCACAGTTTTTCCCTTATTCACCTTAGGATTGCTACCTTCGGCTTTGTCCATTTATTCTAATAATTTGATTCAATTCTAATAATTAATTTAATCATAATTAATCAATTCTAATAATTTGATTCAATTCTAATAATTAATTTAATCATAATTAATCAATTCTAATAATTTGATTCAATTCTAATAATTAATTTAATCATAATTAATCAATTCTAATAAACATTTCTGTCCCTATTAAGCATTTTGCATATTCACAATTCTGTCCCTACTATTTGCAAAATAGTCCCTAAAACAGCCCCAAAAACAGCCCCAAACTAAGCATTTCAGTCCCTAATTAAGCAAAACAGCCCCAAAAACAGCCCCAAACTAAGCATTTCAGTCCCTAATTAAGCAAAACAGACCCAAAAACAGCCCCAAATTAAGCATTTCAGTCCCAAATTAAGCAAAACAGCCCCAAAAACAGCCCCAAACTAAGCATTTCAGTCCCTAATTAAGCAAAACAGCCCCAAAACAGCCCCAAATTAAGCATTTCAGTCCCAAATTAAGCAAAACAGCCCAAAATTAAAATTTCAGAGAAAGGGGGTTTACCTTCGAGAGAGTGCTGTCGGGGGCAGAGAGGGAAAGGTGGCTGTCGGAGTTGAGAGAGCAGAGATCTGTAAGGGAACAGAGAGGGAGAGGGGACAGAGAGGAAGAGGGGAGTCAGTGAGGGAGAGAGGAAGAGGGGACAGAGAGGGAGGGGGACAGAGAGGGAGAGGGAAGAGGGATTACCTGAGAGGGAGAGGAAGAGGCGAGTGTTTGAGAGAGACAGCGAGTGCTTGAGAGAGACAGCGAGTGCTTGAGAGAGAAAGCGAGTGCTTGAGAGAGACAGCGAGTGTTTGAGAGAGACAGCGAGTGCTTGAGAGACAGCGAGTGCTTGAGATCTAGGGTTTGGAGAGACAGCGAGCTTGAGTGTGAGAGTGTTTTCGAGTTTGGAAAGAAGTGACGAAACAGCGGCTAGATGGTGTATATTAAAAAAACGTTTGATCTTCTGTAACGGTTATTAGCTAGTAACCGTTAGAGAAGATCAAACGTTTTTAATATATATGATCTTCTGTAACGGTTATTAGCTAATAACCGTTACAGAAGATCAAACGTTTTTAATATATATGACCGTCTGTAACGGTTATTAGCTAGTAACCGTTACAGAAGATCAAACGTTTTTAATATTTATGAACTTCTGTAACGGTTATTAGCTAATAACCGTTACAGATTTAACTCTTCTGTAACGGTTATTAGCTAGTAACCGTTACAGATTAGTTTAATTTTTTTTTTTTGCTTTTTGTTTGTTTTCGTAAGCCTTCTGTTCAACAATTTTACACTTTAATTTAGAACAATTTTAAGTAGAACAAATAATAATTTTGAAATGTTAAATAATAAGTTAAACAATTTAGAATGTTAAACAAAAATTAAAAATAAATTTGCTCATAAATTAGCACATATATGTTAAATTTCACCAATTAATGACTTGCAAAAAAAATAAAACTATTAATATATATAACAATTTAGCACATATATGTTAAGAATAATTTATATTAGTTTTTGTAACTCACATGTTATTATGTAGCTACTTTCTTTTTTTTCCTTCTTGTGTCGACCCACACGCCTTCGGTGTTATCTGTACGCCTACAACTGATCTATACTGGCTGTGATGTATCGTCGATACCGATAGAAAAAGGAGGTATTTCCTCGAAGTGGTCGTATGCTTCTTCATCTACGACATCACCAACGCCGACAATACGTCTTTTTCCTGAAAGTGGCAAGTAATAAATAAGGAACATTTGTACTCAATAAGGTGAACATTGTACTCAATAAGGTGAACATTTGTACTTAAATAAGATTAACATTTACCATGAAGCACAACATGTCTTTTCTTATCCGCCGGATCTTGAATGTAAAAAACTTGCATTGCTTGCTTATTTGCAAGTATAAAGGGATCGTCTCGATAAGCCCTTTTATTGAAGTCAACAGTTATAAACCCCATCTTGTCTTTTTTAACTCCACCGTGACCGTTGTCGATCCATGCACACTTGAATAAGGGTATCTTAAATTTCAGGTAATCTAGTTCCCAAATCTCCTCGATCCACCCATAATAAGTAGCCGGCCTAACATTATCACTAGATAAAGCTACAACAGTGACTCCACTATTTTGCACGGAACTTTTACCATCCTGTTTCCTTGTGTACCAGGTAAATCCATTCAAGTCATACCCTTGGTATGTCTCGACCACGGAATCAGGACGTCTTGATAACCATTTCACGGTTTCATCGATCTCTGTTCCTTCTTTCAACTGGGACTGTACTTTATCTTCTAGCCATTGGACAAATTTTATTTCATGCTCTATGGTAATCAAGTTTTCGGTGTAAGAAGGGTATTGTTCACGTAACTCGATTAGATGTTCATTGATGTAAGGCGCCACAATAGCAAGATGTTGGAGAACTTTCATATGTGCTTTGGTTCTCATTGCAAGATCCGGTATATGAGTACTAGCTCCAATTGTACCTGAAAGGTGAACATTTGTGCTAAATAAGGTGAACAAATATTGTGCTTTAAGTGAACATTTGTGCTAAATAAGGTGAACAAATATTGTGCTTTAAGTGAACATTTGTGCTAAATAAGGTGAACAAATGTGCTAAATTAGGTGAACATTTGTGCTAAATAAGGTGAACAAATATTGTGCTTTAAGTGAACATTTGTGCTAAATAAGGTGAACAAATGTGCTAAATAAGGTGAACATTTGTGCTAAATAAGGTGAACAAATATTGTGCTTTAAGTGAACATTTGTGCTAAATAAGGTGAACATTGGAAGTTAATGTATAACCTTTTCCTTCAAGTCTACCCTCATGTCGAGACTTTGGAAGACCGATTGGTTGTACATCCTGCAAATAATCGGTGTAGTACTCAATAACCTCCTCGGCCACATATCCTTCCACTATGCTTCCTTCTGGTTTAGATCGGCTACGAACAAGCCCATTCAATTGACCCATGGCTCTTTCGAAAGGATACATGTATCGTAGAAATACAGGACCACACATTTTTATCTCTCTAACTAAATGAATGGTCAAATGCACCATGGAGTCAAAAAACGATGGCGGAAAGTACATTTCCAGCTCACATAGGGTTAGTACAACACCTTCTTGTAACTTGTCCAAACTATTCGGATCAATCACTTTAGAGCAAATGGAATTAAAGAAAAAACACAACTTAGTGATGGTTTTCCTCACTTCTTCCCTTAGAATTCCTCGAATTGCGACCGGAAGTAACTGGGTCAGTAGGACGTGATAATCATGTGACTTCATACCAAGTAATTTGTTGTCCTTAATAGAAACCTTTCTTGATATATTCGAGGAATAACCAGTAGGAACCTTAATAGATTTCAGGCATTCTAATAAGCTTTTTTTCTCTTGCTTTGATAAATTAAATTGTGCTGCAGGCAGCCAAGTTCGGCTTTTTCCCTTATCTTGTGCCGCTAGTTCTTGCCGGATCCCCATTTCAACCATGTCCTTCCTCGCATTTACGCCATCTTTAGTTTTCCCTTGAATTTCCAACATGCAACCGATCAAAGCTTCACATATGTTCTTTATTATGTGCATCGCATCTAAGCAATGCCTAATCTCCAAACTCTACCAATATTCAAGATTCCAGAATATAGACTTCTTCTTCCATATCCCCTTGGGTATCTCATTTGCAAATTTCTTACCAAATTTTACATTAATGTCCTTCACCTGTCGATACACCCCTGAACCGGATAACGGTATTGGGGCCTTGTCTTTTTCTACAGTACCGTCAAATCTTTCTTTGTCTCGACGGTAAGGGTGGTTGCGGTTCTTAATAAACCTCCGGTGTCCCAAGTAAACATTTTTTCTGGAGTTTTTCAGGTACACAGAATGGGTGTTTTCCATGCAAATAGGACACGCTTTCGCTCCTTTATTCCTATACCCTGACAGGTTTTCGTATGCAGGAAAATCATTAATTGTGCAAAATATCATGGCACGGAGGTTAAACTCACTTCTAGAGTGTGCATCATATATTTTCACTCCATTCTGCCACAATTCACCAAGGTCATCTATTAATGGAGCCAAGTACACATCTATATCATTACCTGGTTGCTTGGGACCAGAAATCAACAAGGGCATCATCATGTATTTCCTTTTCATGCATAGCCAGGGAGGAAGATTGTAAATACACAACAAGACCGGCCACGTAGTCTGCCGGCTACTCATGTTGCCGTAAGGATTCATCCCGTCTGTACATAAACCCAATCTCAAATTTCTAGGTTCACTGCCGAAATCTTCAAATTCGCTATCTATATTTATCCAATCTGGAGAGTCTGCTGGGTGTCTGAGCATGCCATCGCCTTTTTTCCTGCAGTCTGCGTGCCATCTTAACAATTTGGCATCCTTCGCGTTAGAGAAAAGCCGCTGGAATCTTGGTATTATTGGTAGATAAAACACCACTTTTGCAGCTGGTCCCTTACTACCTTCATCTTCAATTTGATCGTCTCTCGGTTTATACCGTGACGCATTACACTTTGGACATTTATGCAAGTCTCCGTACTCATTCCGGAATAATATGCAGTCATTTGGACATGCATGAATTCTCTCAACTCCAATTTTTAAAGGACATAACATCTTTTTAGCCTTATAAATTGAATCTGGCAACTGGTTATCTTTTGGAAGAAATTCTTTATTTAATAGTTTGAGCAAAGATGTGAAACTTGCATCACTCCATCCATTTTTGGCTTTAAGATTGAACAGTTTGAAAACAGCATTAAGTTTTGACAATTCACAACCAGGATATAAAGCTATTTTATCTTCTTCACGTAACATACCAAAAATTTCAACATTATCAACAAAATTTTCATCCACATTTTTTATAATTTCATCTAAATCGGCATTAAATTCTGAGTTATCTACATTTCTATCATCATCTACATTCTCATCATCAAATACATTGACATCATCAATTTCATCATCCAATGATACATTTTCTTCCTCATACACAGAATCCAATACATTTGTGCTAGTACTATCCCCCCCATTCTCTCCATGGAGTGTCCACCGACTATAATCCGGTTGAAATCCATTTATAATCAAATGAGCCTTCACTTCTTCAAAATTAGACCACTTCAACAAATTCTGACAAACACGACAAGGACAATACATTTTATCATCTTCTTTCATTTTCAAATTCTCTTTAGCACAAACCATAAATTCTTCAAGTCCTCTCAAAAATGTAGACGAGCATCGATTACTTGAGTACATCCACGTCCGATTCATCTGAACAATAAAATTTATGCAAATTATTAGGGTTTCGGACCAATTTGTCATATTAGGTTTTCGGACCGGTCACCATCCTAGCCCGCTCTTTGGATACTCTGTCTCATTAGCGAGCGTACGTTAGATGCAATGTGCTATCTGAGAAAAATTCGGCAGCATTTCCCCTTATGTTCCCTGAATACGCCAACACACGATTGCTCGTGCGTACGTATACGTGGGAACACAAGGGAAATGCCGCCGAATTTTTCTCAGACAACACATTGCATCTAACGTACAACTCGCTGTCCTAAATGAGACAGATCGTATTCAAAGAGCAGTACTCCCGACCGGGAGTACTATCCGAGATTAATCCCTAATGGATTAATCTCGGACGGGCAATGACCTAAATTCAGTTGAGTTCCGGTATTTGGTTCCTATATGACAATACAAAATCCATGCCTATATATATATGCAAATTATTAACCAAATGCAAATAATTTAAAAAAAGAGAAGTTCATAAAATTATATACTTTCAATCGTGTGACTTCCGATCCGTTGAATCGTGCGACTTATCCGGCCGATGTAAGATCTTCTCCTATTCAATGAGATCTTAAAATATATAAAAAAAACAAAAATAACCATGAATTAATGAAAAAATCGAAATAAATAAGAAAAAAATGTAAAAATAAAAAATACGGTTCAAAATTAATTTTTTTTACCTTAAATCTGCTCTCCTTCTTATTCTCTTTCTAATTATTATTTTTTCAGAATTTTTAGAAAATTTTTGCTATTTTTTTGGAGTGAAGTAGGACACCACAAATCGCAATAAATGAGAAGATCAGAAAAGAGTTAAGTGCGGCGCTAGCTGTGAGTTTGTTGGGATGGGAAGACCTAATTAAATACAGAACTTTTCTGTAACGGTTATTAAAAATAACCGTTACAGAATCAATAAAAAATAAAAAAAAACGTTAACCTACTGTAACAGTTATTTACTAATAACCGTTACAAAAGATGGTTGATATTTATATATTTCTTTTTTCTTTTCTGTAACGGTTGCTGGATAATAACCGTTACAGAATATAAGAAATCTGTAACGGTTATTATCCAACAACCGTTATAGAAGCTTGATGCATTTTTTTTCCTGACCATGACAGAAATGTTATTACGGTTGTTTCATAATAACCGTTACAGATTTGTGGCGCCAATTTTCCCGCCTAATGCCTCACTATTCTGTAACGGTTATTTCAAAAACCGTTACAGAAGTGCCGTTACAGAAGGTCCTTTTTCCCGTAGTGTACGATTTACATCAAAATTTTATTATTATTGCCTTATTTGGGTTTGTGCCAAACAGTTAAACAAAGATTTTGATGAAATGTCCTTCAAATTAAGTCCTACATAAATACTAGAGAATCAATATCTTTTTAAGTATTTTTTTCGGATTTTCAAAAATCGTTAATCTAATTTGTTCTGAATCCTACAAAAATTGTTGTTTTTGAAAATCCGAAAAAAATACTTAAAAAATTAAAAAAAAATGAAAGTTTTGGTCAGCAAGGAGATTTCAATATGGAGATCATATTTCACGGTTCGGATCGGTCATTTGTACTTTCAAAATTGAGAACCGACGGGATTTAATTGAGACTCCGGTCAAAGCGCTTTGATTGAATCCATTCTCTATATATATGAGAAAGCCTTCAATCAAAGCGCTTTGACCAGAGTCCCAGTTAAACCCCGTCAGATCTCAATGTTGAAAATTCAAATGACCGATCCAAACTGTCAAATATGATCTCCATAATGAAATCTCCTTACCAATCAAAATTTTCATTTTTTTTGAAATTTTTAAGTATTTTTTTCGGATTTTCAAAAATCATTAATCTAATTTGTTCTGAACCCTACAAAAATTGCTGTTTTTGAAAATCCGAAAAAATACTTAAAAATTTTAAAAATGAAAATTTTGGTCGGCAAGGATATTTCAATATGGAGATCATATTTGACGGTTCGGATCGGTTATTTGAACTTTCAAAATTGAGAACCGACGGGGTTTAACTGAGACTCCGGTCAAAGCGCTTTGATTGAATCCATTCTCTATATAATTCTATTAATATTGGTTAAATTAACTCTAATCCCACGGGTTTCTCATGGACAAGGTGCAAGCATCCTGTTTGGATACAAATGGAGAAGTATTTGGATATTCTTGATGAGTAACTGAAACATCTATTGCAATCTTGATAAACGATTGAACATGAAAGATCAAAAGAAAATTAAATGCGGAACTAGATAACAACAAATAAGCTGTACCTGAGAAAACAAGAATTTTATTCCTTATTGCAACTTGTCGAACTAATGTTGACGTCTTGATTATTATGAAAAGAGTTCATTTAACAGAAGATCCCCCCCCCCCCCCCTTGAATATGTAACTTTCCTTTTCTTCTGGTTCTGGATTAAGCATGCCTTTCAACTATAAAGATGAATGACTTTAACGATTCCACCACTTCACATATACAGTATCCTTAAGGGGGCAGAAAAAAAAAAGGGGGGGGGGGGGGTTTGATATGGACAAGAACAATTTAGAGGAATACAAAAAGGTAAATTATGCACATAATACCAAACTTGTACTGTATTGGATTTCAGCATTCAATCATTTTTTTTTCTAGTTAACATATATAATGATAATGAAAAAATAATAAAATTCACCGCACTTTTGATTACTTGTTATGTGCATATATATCAAAGTGGCAAATTAATAGAAATTAAAAATTGTTTTAATCGAGAAGATAAAAGTAAACGAAAAAGGAAACTAAGTGCTATACAAAACCGAGGCAGAGAATATATACAAATCTTAATTTACATTCCTTTTGCCACACTCAATCTTAGTAAATTAAAAAAAATAATTACAAAATTATCGACTTTTTCCCGTCGGTATTAACCAAATAAGGCCTTTTGTTGAGAGAGAACCAAACCAAAAAGGGAAACAGAAAGAGGCCTAAATGTGGGTTGTGGCAGATGGGCTAAATATATAATATAAGAGCACTTACGAAAAAAGGGAAAGAGAGCAAGGTAGGTTGATGACAAATGACAAATAATAATTAACACAAGTAGGGTCAGGATCGACTGAGAAGCAACTAAAGTTCAAAGGCATCCGATGCTGACAAGTCCGCTGTAAGTGGGTGCGCATAGTTATCAGCAAGCGTTTTATTGATTAGTGTACGTACCCATCTCACTGGTGTAGACTTTCCCAACCTGACCCACTGCCTAGATTTGCTTCCATCAATACAGATCCCTGATTCAGATGGAAATCGACGGCTCTTCATTAGTCTTGGACTCATAGGTATCAGTTAACGTCACACACAATTTTCTTTCAGTGTTTTTGGGTTTTCTGTAGCGTCAACGGATGTGTGGTATCTTCTATCTTCTGATAACAAGAAAAGAGAAAAGAGAAAACATGGTTATTGGGTTATCTGCACAAACACGGTTAATAATGACTTGTACTGATTTAATTTAAAAATAAGTTGGGTGGCTTAAATTTCCAATTTATCTTCAAAAAAAATAATGACTTGTACTGATTTAAGAATACAACATGTATGGAAGATTTGTTCAACTTAATGCGCGCATGCAATTCTGATGTGCTACGTTAAGAATATTAGATAATTAATGTTCACTTTGAGCTCGATTAGTTTTTAAACTTAAAATAGATAAAATCACATAAATTTAAATGGAAGATTTTGTTTATCACTAAAGACATTCAATACGATTCCGAATTAGTGTTCGTCATTCAGTTAGTATTGTACTTAGTTACCGTATCAAGGACTAATTCTACGTTTGAATAATTTTAATTAGATCATATCTTTGAAACTATAAAGTTTTAATATACATATTTTAATAATAATAATAAAAAAATTAGTACATAATATATACATATTAAAAGTTGCCTTTTGACAAGAAGAAATGTAGGAAAACTATTGTACATCCGATTAATTAACATATATAATCTATCAATGAAAAATTGTTAATAATGCATTTTTTATCAAAAAATATAATCACATGAAAAATGGTAGTAAACTGAAAACATATTAATTATATGGAAAGAAGAGTAACAGCACGCAAATATTTATCACGCAGCATTTCCAAAAATTTAATGCTTTTTTTTTAGCTAATTTTAAGGATTATGATTTTGTAAAGTAAAATTTTCCGATGCTATCCTTATTTTATTTTATTTTTTTAAAAAACGACATTAAGTGGATTATTACAGCTGCAGATTGATACGGCACAAATAATCATTTCCACATTTCCAGCGATAGTTCGACCTTTTCCTTTCTTTGATCAAATTGTTAACAGTGTAGTTATTGCGGAACAATGCAGTAGCAGTCATAACTTTCCAGAAAAAGACGTGACATGTAAATTTCTGAAAAGAACCCAAAGGGGCTCTTTTGCCTTAGCTACTTCCCTCAAAGACCTCTTTGGTTTCTTCCCTTTCTCTTATCCCCATGTCGAATTATCCAAGTAGTCTTTTCACTGCTCGAAGTGATTATAAAACAAAAAAGGACTACAATTAGTTATCTCCTATTTTCGGCGCACAATTGGGTTTGGTTAGTTGGGGATCTTAGGAATGTGTGTTTGATCACTGCTTTTATTATTCATTAATCTTTTGGGGCCGTGGAAGTTTCAATTTCGTCTTAGAATAAAAGAGGATTTGTTTTCTGAATATTCCTGTTTCCTATTGGATGGCTGGTCCACTTAAAACTTCTTAAATTTGACGGTCTGATTAAGCATTAACTATGACATCAAGGTTCAAGCTTGAACCTGCCGATTGTTAGGGAAAAAAATAAAATACAGTTAAAGTTTCTTTGACAAATGTAGGAACAGCATTAGTTCAATGCATATATATGAATCAGATGGAAATATTTAGTATTTATATTCATTAAGTTTGACTTTGTTTGTACTCCATTTTCTAAAACTAATTGCCTATTTATGGCTTCGTTTGAATTGCTTAGGAATAAGAGGAATAACTTATTCTTAGGCCGAAAGTATTGGAAAGTGTGTAATTTTGTGAAGAGTTTGAATTGTTTATAATAAATTTATGTCTAGGAAAAAACTATTCATTCTATTCCCATACGATCAAACGAGACCATAGTATATTCTATCCTTAATGAGTTTCTTTTAATAAAAAATTAATAACAAGTACATGTTGTTAAGGATAGTATAAGTTATTTAAGTTTGCCTGTGTGTCAGCAAGTCCTACGCGGCGTGTCAATTGGGACGTACGTGGTCGTAGCCGTAGGTTGAATTTAAGAGTGAGATGAGGAAACAATGAAGGCTTCTTCAAGTAGCCGCCATGAATTATCCGATAATTCAAGATAAAAATACATAAATTAAAAGGTACGTTGAAGTGCATTTTATTTCTTTTTTACTTCACAAAATTTTAAAAATAAACAATATAATGAAATAATTCTTTCAAAATGTTTTTTCTAATTTTTGAGGTTCAAAAACTTTTTTTGATGGTCCTCTCAAAATGTTTTTTCATTATTAAAATTATTTATTTGTTTAAATAATGGCGTGTCTCGAGGAATGGTTGATTGTGCTGTCGGAGACAACAAGATCTCCCAGCTCATTATTTGGAATTAGGACCACTTACAGGGGTATCTTTCATTGGTGAGGTGAGGTCAATATATCAAAGTATCAGTTATATATTCTTTAAAATATTATGATGAGTCCCCACAAAAGAAAGAAAGAACGTCAAAGCCGTATGGAATAGCAGTATAGGTGCATAGAGAAGGGCAAGTGAAAGGTGTGGGAATGTTGGGTTATGTTAGTATGTTTCATTCGCACGTTCGGCTCAAGTGCGCTAGTGGTCGCAGCATGGAGAGTTATCCATATTGGTTCGCAGGTTCGACCAGAAATAGGTGTTATATCCCGCAATTTCTGATATTTATTTGAGAAAACTGTAAAGTGCAATACGCTGGTTGAGCAAGAAGAAGCTCAAATTTTTCCTATCTTTCAGTTACAGGTTACATGGACATATATACTCAATAATCACAATTGGAGATAAAGCTAAAAATGAAAACTAATCTCACGCATAACCTAAAATACATATCCTAATTATACAAGATAAAATATATAAACAAATTACAAAGAAAATAAACAAATGAGATACTACTGATGAATCTTCAAGAGATATATGCCATATCAGCATCAGCGTATTAGCACACCAGCATATGAGCAATCGATATAGATAGCTCTTATGTGGCAGTACACCGACACAGTTGTGTGGCATTATGTATCAATGTTTAACATCCCCCCTCAAGCTGGACTGTGCAGATCAAGTACACCCAGCTTGCTATGTAATTCAGTGAATTTTGCACTTCCGAGTGACTTAGTGAAGATGTTTGCGCGCTGCTGATTTGCGCGAACATACTGTGTTCGAATCACACCAGCTTGAACTTGTTCACGAACCACATGGCAGTCAATTTCTATATGTTTTGTTCGTTCGTGAAACACAGGGTTTGCAGCAATGTGGATAACTGACTGATTATCACAATACAAGGTCATCGGGTGTGAGTGTTGAATCCCCATGTCAGCCAATAATGCCTTGAACCATAATAATTCACATGTAGCTACCGCCATAGAACGATACTCAGCTTTCGCTAAGGAACGAGAAACCATACTCTGCTTCTTCATTCGCCATGAGATTGGACTATCCCGAAGAAATGTGCAATAGCCAGTAATGGACCGGCGAGTTGTAGGACAAGATGCCCAGTCAGAGTCGCAATATGTTCTTAATTAGAGTGAGCTCTCTGAATTCATGAGGATTCCCTTCCCTGGGCATAATTTGAGATAGCGCAGCACTCGAGTTGCAGCATCCATGTGTGGTTGCTTGGTGCTGTGCATGAATTGACTTAGCACATTTACTGCATAAGTTATTTCAGGTTGTGTGATGATTAAATAAATTAATCTGCCAACTAACTGGCGATACACACTTGGATCTCTAAGAGCTTTACCATCATTCACATTTAACTTGAGATTTTGATCCATAGGAAAAGAAACTGGCTTAGTCCCATGAAGCCCAATCTCTTTCAAAATGTCGAGGGTGTACTTCCGCTGTGAGAGGAAGATCCCTTTTCGTGATCGCGCTACTTCAATTCGCAAGAAATACTTGAGTCTGTCAAGGTCCTTGGTTTTGAATTGAGATTGGATAAATGTCTTGACTGCTGATATACTAGCCTCATCATTGCCAGTGACAACCATGTCATCCACATATATTTGTACCATGGTAATTTTATCACCCGATTTCAATGTGAATAATGAGTAATCACTTACTGACTGTTTGAACCCGAAAGACTGCAGCACTTGAGAGAACTTGGAGTACCAGTTTCTCGAGGCTTGCTTGAGCTCGTATAACGACTTGTTCAGTCGACATACTAGTTGCTTACCTTGTAAGTTATCAACTTGATATCCAGGTGGTACAAGCATGTATACCTCCTCTGTTAGATCGACGTGCAAGAATGCGTTGTTCACATCAAGCTGGAAAAGTGGCCACCTTCTTGAGGCACCAACAGTAATCAAACATCGCACAAAGATCAACTTGGCCACATGTGCGAATGTTTCTTGATAATCAGTTCCTTCTTTTTTAGTATAGCCCTTCGCTACCAAACGAGTTTTGTAACGCTCAATGCTTCCATCAGTCTTATGTTTTATTTTTTACACCTATTTACAGCCTATGGCATGCTTCCCTTGAGGTAAGGTTGTGATTTTTCACGTGCCATTTCCTTCTAATGCCTTCATTTCGGCCATCATGGCCTCCTGCCATTCTTGTTTCACGACTGCTTCTACATAACACTTAGGCTCAATGTTAGAGGACAGTGAGCTGAGGAACGCTTGATGTTGCTGCAAAAATGTTTGATGACAGATCAATCTTTCAATAGGGTATCTAGTCCCTCCCATAGAAGATGTATGGCATGAGTGTGTTGAGGATGAGCTTGCTTGAGAGCAGTGAAAATCAGCAAGGTAACTGGGTTGTCTTCTCTCTCGAGTAAAGTATCTTGGGAGGTTAGATTGTTTAGTATTTATCGAATCGATGGAGGGTATGGGACATGGCACATCTGGTTTAGGTTCTGATTTGGTCAGAGGTGTAACTACTTGAGGCGTTGTGGATATGATTGGATCATCATAGTCAGGGATTGTATTTTCTGTGGTTTGGACATTGGGAGCTTCAGGGCATATGTGAGAGATATGAATTATTGCATTTTGTGGAGCATGGTTTTCAAAAGGAAAAACTATTTCATGAAAAATGATATCTCTACTGATAATAAATTTGTTGTCTGTTAAGTCAAAAACTTTGTAACCTTTTTTTCCTTGAGGATAACCAACAAATATGCATTTTTTTGCACGAGGTTCGAACTTATCAAGGCTACGAGTATGGGTGTAACAGAGGCACCCAAATACTCGCATATGATAATATGTGGGTTTCTTTTGAAATAGCATATCGTAAGGTATTTTTTCATTTAGGATCTTTCTTGGAAGTCAGTTTATTATATAGGTGGCAGTCAGAATGCACTCTCCCCATAAAATTTTTGGCAATTTAGATTGGAATCTTAAGGATCGAGCAATTTCAAGCAAATGTCGATGTTTTCGCTCAGCGACCCCATTCTGTTAGGGTGTGTTTACACAAGAGGTTTCATGTTTGATTCCATTGAGAGAAAAAAAAATGTTGCATTTCTTTTGACAAAAATTTTGGCGCATTGTCTGATCTAATTGATATCTCTTATTTATATATATATTTTGATCATACTTGGCACCAAAATACTACCCAAACCAATGATATTCACTGCACTTTTGCATTATATATTGCAAGATTGGACACTGCCGTGGAATTTGACTTGTTTTGTAGGAACTTGGTGGATTGGACACAATAATTACATAAAAGGATAGATCTTGAAGAAGAAAATGACTGAAAGGAGTCCATAGCATTGTAGAGCTCATCCTAAACTTTCCAACGATCTTTGAATCACCTCAATCGGAGTTCGGATTAAGAAATTATAGTCAAAATACTATCAATGCTCGATTCTGAAATTTTGGTCAGAAATTTCCAGATGTCGGTCCGAAATTTCTTTTATGGAAAGTGATTTTTGGTAATTTTCAAAGAAGGAAGTATCCCCTCTTGCCCTAGCCGCCTCCTGATCTTTCTCTAGGTGCTTTTAAGTACGAATTTCGACCAGAGACGCATACCACCTTCCATAGCATATTTTCCACCTTTTCACCACCGTTTTCATGCCGATCTCGCGCCGAAAGGCGTGGGATTCCACCTCTCACAGCGGAGCACGACCATGGCAGCAACTTTGGAGCGATTCTGGACGCGACGGCGGTAGAACCGATCAATCACGGCTCTAGACGATCGATATCTCGAGTTAGAGGTGATATTTGGTTTATTCCTTTTTTTCTCTTGATATTTGATTTGATGGAGTTTGTATCTTGTTTTTCTTGCATGTTAGGTTAGTTAATGATGTCTTAGGGGTAGTTAGTAGATTAGTTTAGTATTTTGTTATGACTTGATTGCTTATGCTATGATTATGTGATATGTTTTGTTGAGTATTATATCTAGCTTGATTAATTTGATTGCTTGTTTGATTGTTTACCTATTGATGAACTGCAGCACCACTAGGACAATAAACTAGAACAAACAATTGATTAGTTTAGTACTTGAGGTAAGCCAATCGCTCGAAAGAGTAGGTTAGTTCACGATCGAAAGGTGTAACTTTTATTGATCCGACATGATTATAAATACCTCTAGAAATCCAACCAAACATACTTAAATAACTAAATCAGAACGAAAGTATAGGTTTAGTTATTTATGTGGTAAAAATCAAATTCCAAACCAAGTTAGAACCAAAATTGCGACAGCTGAGGTTAGAAACTTAGGTCTGGTTGTTTATTGGCCTTCACATAACATTGTGTAAAGATATCAAGTTGAAACAAGAGGTCTAAAGCAAGTTTTGGACCGAAACAGTATCCATTTCGGTCCGAAATGTGCCTCTGTCTCGATGAAAGTCGTAAACCGATGTGCTTTAGAGCTAAACTAATTGAACACAAAACCCTAAGACATCCCTTGCATTTATTTAGAGTAAAAAAATACCAAAAATAATTTATTTAATTGCACTTTAGATAATTGTCTTTATAAATCATAAAATCCAAAAATTAATTGTCTAGCTTTCGTGAGGAAGTAAAGTCTAGTAATCAGTTATACCGTCCCTTGGGTTCGACCCTAAAGCTTAACTAAAACGACTAGTGAGGTTAGCTCTAGGTTATAAATTTATTTGACATCCTAGGTTTCAAAACACTTATCACTAATGGTTTTGATTTTGGAGGAAAATTTATTTTGCATAGTAGCATGAAAGGCTTTCAATAAAGATTGTGTTTCAGATTTGTTACTAATTAAAAAAACTCATGTGCATCTAGTGTAATCATCAACTAAAGTCAAGAAATAACGAGCACCATTGTGGGTAGGTATTGAGTATCCTCCCCAAATATCAGAGTGAATGAGTTCTAAAGGGACAACACTCTTGATATTGCTTAACGAAAAATGATTACGAGTAAGCTTTGCAAAAGGACAAATAGAACAACAAACATTATTATTATTCGAGAATGAAATAGAGATATCATGCAACAAGTTCTTGATGCGATTTTCAGATGTATGACTTAAACGGAGATGCCATGTGGTTAAAGATAAGATTGGGTCACGGCTTGACTGGTGACATGCTGATTCCACAAACCCTTTATAATAGTACAAGCCATCTTTCTCTTCACCCATCACAATCATCATCTTCATGGATAGGTCCTGAAATACTCAAAACCGTGGAAAGAAAATTGTAGCACAATTATAACTTTTGGTTAGTTTGCTAACTGAAAGTAAATTCTGTGAAAATGAAGGAATGTGGAGCACATCTGTTAATTCTAGTTTAGGGCTTAGTTTTATTTTTCCAGAATGAGAGGCACAAACAGATGTGCCATTTGGCAGTTAATGTGATGAACAGATTGTTTTTTGGTTTATTCTTTTGGCAGTTCGTGTCATGTGGTCAGATGCCCCACTGTCAATTATCCATGCATCATCATGAACATATTGGTTGATTTCAGCCATACCTGCAAAATTTGCTGACGCTTGAGCACTATTATTTGCAAGAAGTGACATCAGCTGCTGATACTGTCAAGTGTGAGAGAAAAATTTTGCGCAGAGGTTGAAGGTGTTGGTGGCACTACGGCGCTGTGTGCAACAAACTTTTCTTTTGGTTTGTCTGGGTAACCATGTAGTTTGTAACACTTCTCCTGGGTGTGTCCAATCATGCCACAGTAATAGCATTTTGGTCAATCTTGTGACCTGCCTCCCTTATTGTTACCATGGCCTCTACCCCGGCCGGAGGTGTTGCTTAGTTGTCTCTTTGAATTTGTTGCTAGTGCTGTCGACTCCAGGAGTTGAGTAATAGGTATGGAGATAGCACGTTGCCTTTCTTCCTGTAGTACAAGAGAATATATTTTTCCAAGACCTGGCATCAGATTCATTGCTAGAATTTGACTCTGATTGTTGAGTAATAATCATTCAAGCCCATTAAGAATTGAACTACTTTCTCCAGCTGTTGGTTTTTTTCGGCATGTTGTTTGGCACCTCCACATGTGCAAACAGGAGTAGGCAAAATGGAACTTAACTCATCCCAAAAACCTTTAAGACTGGTGTAGTATGCTGTAATCGATAATTCACCTTGAAAAAGACTAGCAATGGACTTTTTGATTTGATAGATCTGAACATTGTTGCTAGGAGCATACCTTTCCTTTAGATCATCCCACACCTCCTTAGCTGTGGTTAGATCTATGACACTGTTGGTCAGTTCTTTCGAGACAGAGTTCAGATCTATGATTGTATCATGGTGTCGCATCGCTTCCATGTCTGCAACTCTGCTGCCCCTTTCGGTGTCTCGATGGTTCCATCAACAAAATCTTATTTGTTTTTGGCAGAGAGAGCATTGATCATAGCCTGACTCCAAGCTGGATAGTTACTTTCTGTTAGTAACTGTGCACCAAGATCATTCCTGGGTAGTCTGAATGATGAAGGAAATACGGTGATGATGGATTCAGCTCATCTATCACCTCTCCTGTCCTTGTTGTTTCATCCACCTTTGACGGCATGATGTCTCAATCAGGTAAAGTGATTAAATTTGGTTGAATTAAAGTAAATGCTCTGATACCATGAGAAAACTATAAAATGCAAAACGCTGGTTGAGCAATGGAAGCTCAAATTTTTTTTATCTTTCAATTAAAGGTTACATGGACATATATACTCAATAATCACAATTGGAGATGAAGCTAAAAATGGAAACTAATCCCACGCATAAACTAAAATACATATCTTTATTATACAAGATAAAATATAAAAACAAATTACAAAGGAAATAAACAAATGAGATACTACTGATGAATCTTTAGGAGATATCTGCCACATCAGCATCAGCGTATCATCACAGCAGCATATGAGTAATCGATACATATAGCTCTTATGTGGCAGTACACCGACACAGCTGTGTGACATTATATATCAATGTTTAACATTATTGAATTTTATTATTTTATAAGGATGTCAATGAGAATTATGTATATTTAATTAACTGCAAAATAAGAAAGTATTTTTTTTTAACAAAAATTCAATATTTACTGAGATATAGCTAACTTTTTTTCTTTAATTTGTTAATAAACTGCCCACCTATCATATATAGCTCACTTAATAGAAATTTTAATATTTTTGTACTTTTAAGGGAACTTAATCATGTCTTAAAAAAAACAGCAGAGTCACTACTCATTTATGTTGGACTCTGATATTCAATAAAAATAACAATTTAAAAATTAAATGACAAGAGGAAACATTATTCTTATATTATAGTATAGTAGTACTAGTATATAATTTTTTTCTAAATTATTTTATGAATAGATTGTATGTTTTTTTCCCGAATAATCGAAAATGGTTATCATTATTATTATTATTAACTATTTCGGTCAATTCTCTAATGCTTGCTTCTTTTATTTTTACTGATTTTGTACAAGAAAAGACTTCATACTCCAAAGTCCGAACTCTGACCCAATTTTTTTGAGTCCAGTAGTGGACCTTCTAATTAAGTTCTAACTGAATGGTCACAGCACAATTTTCTTTTGCAAAATTTTCCTCTGCTGTGTACTACGAAAACCAAGCGTATGTTGCAAGCAAAACAGAATAAATAATGTATGCGCTGATCTGCAATTTTCGTTCAAGGGATTGAATTAAACGGTCCAGAGATGATTTAAAGCTACAGTGCTGTACACAGCTACAGCATTACCCATGCTACAAAGGGATCATGCATGTTGTCAAACTGGAGAGCGACACTGCAATAGTTCTAACAATTTTGTACTGGTCATTGCTGGACCACCACACAGTGTTACTTGGTACTGGAATAGTCCAAATGTGACTTGATTTTCGTTTGTATCTGAATTAAATGGTTCAATTTCTATTTATCGTGAAAAGAAAAATTTATAAAAATTTTCATAATTACTTACTATCAAACTAATAAATTCCTGGAGATAATATTAACTCCTACCATGATTAAACTAGTACTTTTGCTATTTCTTAAATCCATTAATATAGTTTATAATCATCTTGGAATACAGATAAAAATGTATTTGAAAAGTTTCTAATGGTTTTTGGGTTATGTTGTACCCATCTGCTGAGAGAAGTTATCTATTAGAGAACACTTTTGAAAGGGCTCTAGTTCATCAACTTGCATGATATTGTGCAATAGGACTGAAACTATATATATCGGTAGTGTACGACAGTACCTATTTCTGATTTTTCTTGGCATCACTAGTGCACATTTTCACCCGTAAATGCTTTTAATACACAGATCTTAAATTGAATATTTAATATTAAAACGTGTCATGCAATTCCATGGTTGAAGATCCTCTCCACCCTCAGTTATGTTGTGTTCACATGCATGTATGCAGTTGCAGGTTTCTGGGCACAGTTGCAATGCAGCCAATGCTCTCTGTGTTCCAACTTCCAAGCATATTCTATTCTTCTGATATTCAGCCAATCGTTTCAAAAGTGGTCAAAGTTTTATTTAAAAACAGTAGAATCCAAACATTTCATCATCAAAATGAAACAGCTAGTTACAGACTCGAAGATAAAAAGATTCAATAGATCCCCTGCATAAAACTAAAAACTTATTTGAGATACAGTTCTCAGTTAAAAGTTGGCTTCAAACTAAAATTCCAGCAGGTCTTACGTCAAATTTCCTTTTATGTATAGACATTCCATGTATATGCTCTTGAATTACATGCAATATTTTTGTAATATTTAGGTACTGACATATTTATCAATTGTGAGTGTAACTTTCATAATAACAGGTACCAGACAGCTCAGATGACTGTGAACTGTCTTAATATCATAGGCTCCGTTTGGATGTGTTGAGAATAAGGTAGGAAGAAGGAAGAAGGGAAGAAATTTATTGGGAAGGGGTAAATTTATTGGGAAGTGTGTAACTTTTGTGAAGAGTTTGGATGGTTAGAAATAAATTTATTGAAAAAAATTCCTTATTCCTTATTCCTTCTTCCCACTTCCCACCATCCAAACACAGCCATACATAGAAGTATTGATCGATACATGCATACCAAAACAATAACTTTAACTTGGGTAGGTGCATATAATATTAGGATTTAGGAGTATACGCACGAAGAACACTGCCCCATCTATATTTCTGTTCCATGCAATTTGGTGACCTGGTCCCCTTTCATTCCCCTGTTCTTCTCTTTAATTTGTCCCAATCGTATTAAATGCTGACACCGACATACATCTGGTTTGATCCAATGCTTTATTATGAGTCGCACATTTACTCATTGCAGTATGCATGCTGTGAGGTATGCTACAGGCACAGGACGAAACATTAAGGACATGCTCACGAAAGAATGGTGCAATAAAAATAAAAGAAAAATTGATGAAGGGCATGGATAGGAACAGAGAAGATGAACTTATTCCCTTCTTCTCCCAATAATACAAAATTACCACTATTCTAACAGTATCGGAATTAACACCTTTTTTTCACAAATAGTCTCACACACGGACCTCAAAGACACTATTTTAGAAAAGATCCAAACTCACATGTATGGTTTAGTGAAAATAAATAAATATAATATACCAAAAGGCGACTGAAAAAAAAGGGAAATAGTTTGAGTACTTGATAAATACACAGTGTAGTTTTGGCAGAGATTTAGTAGTTGAGTCAAATTCACCACACGTCATCTCCGCAACAACTATTGGGGCACATACATTCCATAGTACGGTCGATACAGTCATACAGTCCTGTTATACTGTAATCACTAAAAAAAAGATCGCCTTTACATAGACTTCATAGCTAGATTTTTTTTTTTTTATGTTGATTATTGTTCTATTGCTAGATTTATTTCATGCATTAAATCTAGCAATTTTTTAGCATGATCCAATTTTCTATCATAGCTCCTTAAAAATCTAGCAAGTTATTTTTGATAGACTTTTCGAATCTTCTAATATCTAATATAGCAAAAATAAATTACTAGACCTTTTTAAATTGTTACACTAGATATTACAAAATTAGAAAAGTCTAGCAAAAATAAATTGCTAGATTTTTAAAGAGATATTAATAGAAAATTGTGTCTTGCTAAAAAAAATTCTAGATTTAGTATATCAATTAAATCTAGCAATAAAAAAAGTAAATCTAGCAATAGATTAATTTACAACATAAAAAAAAAAATTTAGCCATAAAAATCTACGTAAAATCCATATTTCTCATAGTGAATATTGATGCAATGGAATTTCGGCGTGAATTTAATAACACAAGGCTTATTGTTTGAAGAAAACCAAAGCAATCTTGCCCAACTGTATCCAGCTACGAGGAAATCGAGGAGAGATGAGATGTGACTTATTTGGGCCCAAAATTCCATGATCAATTTTGCGAGAAAAAACTCCCGTCTTTTTTTTTAGTGAATAAAACTCCCGAGTCCCGTCTATTATTAAATCAATAGTTTGGTTGAGAGCGTAATATTTTGCGTAAAAGGTAGGAGTTCCATCATATTTTACCAATAATTCTTATGTTTTAAGTTTTGTCGACGAGCTTTAATACAAATTTACTTCACAAAAAAACTTATAATGGCTGTACAAATTTACTTCACAAAAAAACTAATATATTTAATTTTCCATAATAAAATTTTCATCTAAAATAAGAAAAAAAATATAACCAGCTTTGGATTTTGAATAGTTGAAACCAGATGAAAAATTCTATGTAACGTTTTATATTTTATATTTCAAAATTAGATACGAAGTAAATAACATGGAACTTCGAGCCATAACTGTTTATGAATGTAAGATTAAATATAGTTTAAGAGACGAGTTATATTTTGTCAATTTATTTTGAGGATATAGTGCTTTAATTTGGGCAACCGATTTTTTAGATGGAGCAGCATATATTTTTTCGAAATGTCTAAACTCTCCTCAACATCAATAAAAATGTATCCCAATTTATTTCCTTAACCGAACCTTCTAATAGAAAATCAATCTTTCTAAAGAAATCACTTATGATCATGCATGAAAATTTCTATTGACTTGTGGGTAATCATTGAACAAATTAAATGATAACATATACTGTTTTCCTTTTCAAAAAAAAAAAGGAAAAATCGGTTATTTCCTTTGTTTGCTCTACAGCCCTAAAATTTCCAAATTAATGGAAAAGAAATTGATCCATCAGAGAAATACTTAACTAAAATTTAGAGGGATTTGGTCAGTTCGATAAAAATTATGTTGCTCCCAAAAATAAATTTGCTGCCCAAACACTTCCCATCAGAGAAATCCAACAAGATGAAAGTCACCAAAGAAATAATAATAATAATAATAATAACAATAATAATAATAATAACAAAAAAATTACAGCTACAACAACAAACTTAAAATCTCTATGATTTTACATCATAGCTCGGTACATGAATTGCTAATTTTCACGTATTTCTATATAATACCGACTTCTTACTCCTTCCTCCCAAGTCAATTTTGATGACCTTAGACTTTGTTTGGATGAGATGTGGGAATAAGAGAATAAGAGAATAAGAAAATAAATTTATTATAAATAATTCAAACTCTTCACAAAATTATACACTTCCCGATACTTATTTTCTTATTCCTCTTATTCCCACACTTTAAGAACATTTATCAAAATTATAAATTCAGAATTATTTGTCAACTGTAAATATTGTAGCTAGGTTGATGCGGTGCGCTTATATCCACCTTTATTTTATTTTATTTTTTTTGTCTTTAGTGTTATGTATCACCTGTACGTCACTCACTGTTGATAGATACTGTAACCATGTAATACAGTACTAACCTACGACATAAATTGCCATGCACATTTTTTTTTTTTTTCAAAGTTATGCACATTGTTTCTGCAATAGTACGTTGGCATTGACCTTATTTTAAATGTTTACGAATACATGCACAGTTGGTGGATAGGAGCTGTTTGGTGTCTTTGGTGTAATCCGGCTAGCTATATATATATATATATATATATATATATATATATATATATATATATATATATATATATATATATATATATATATATATATATATATATATATATATATATATATATATATATATATATATATATATATATATATATATATATATATATATATATATATATATATATATATATATATAGTTTAGCTACGGTGAGTCGCGACCAAAACTCCTAGATCTAGACATCTAAACTCTATATATATATATATATATATATATATATATATATAAGGGTCGTTTGGATTGCTTAGGAATAAGAAGAATAGTTTCTTTCTAGACATCTAAACAAGTTAAGAATAAGAAGAAGAATAATTTCTTTTCTAAGAATAGTTTTTTTTCTAAAAATTAATAACATTTTCCAACAATTATATATAGATAATTTCAACAAAATTAGCTAAATATTAATAACTAAATGAAATTTTATGTGCTCTTTAATTAGTACTTTATTTAATATTACAATTATAATTTTTAATAATTTATTTAAATTAATATCAATTTACTTATTCCTAACTCACCATCCAAACAACATTTCTTAATCCCGGAATAAAATCTTCCCACTCTTCCCAAAATTACACAATTCTCAATATTTTCTTTCTAAAATTCTTATTCCTTCTTTATTCTCATACCATCCAAATGGCCCCACAAAGAGTATGCAAGAAATAACACATTTAATTAAATGCATTAATAATCCAATATGCAGATGTATATTTCACAAGGTTTTTAATGAAGAACCTGAATTTAAGCAGTGCTGACATCAGATCTTGAATTCAACTACTTTCCGACCCATAAGCCCTCTTATAAATGAATTACGAGATCATTGGGCTCTCAGAAAAAAATTAGTTATTATCTTCTTCATTTATTATAGATTGCAAAGCAATAATTTCATTTCTATCTCCATGCATATATATATATATATATATATATATATATATATATATATGACTGCAAAATTTATTCTGAAATTTTGGTGGCAATTCTTCAATTTTTTTCTCTCCCCAAAATCTCTTCAAACTTTTTATCTGGAAAATTTTTCTAATGTGTTAATTCAACCCCTTAGGTTCCTCAATCCCAATATAATTGGAAAATTTATTCTCTTTGGAACTTTCTGCAACACAGTTACACAAAGGCAACCTAAGTCATCTATTTTGGATTCCAACTCATGAACAGTAAAAAAGATCTTCTAATTACCAGGAGACAGTGGGTCTCTCCTACGTTTGCATGAAGGCATAATGTCTCAAAATGGATCTCAACTAGTACCCTATATCATATGAATTAGCTAGCCTAGCGTTTCCTTAAGTCAGCTGAGAGAATATTTAATTAATGTTTCGATGCGAAATATAAATACACATACATGCTCCTCGGCCTCGCTCAATAAATAATTAATGTCACCCAAGTTTCTTCATGCATGGTAAAAAAACTCGAAACTGATTTCAATATAAACACTATAACGAAACTAACGTTTATTACCACTTATTATATCACAAACAAATTTTATTATTCAAATATTAAACTAAAATTGAAAGTTTGAAACCTCTACTACACGTACAAATTAACTACGTAGCACTCCCAGTACTTCTTACAAGAGGATTCTATTATTGACAATTTGACATGATGCAAATGTAGACCAAAAGATCTCCCATTTATAATATAGAGGATATAAATTTTAGAATCAAATTATGTAAAGCGAGTATACCCAGATCATACCAGATTACCAGTATACATACTACTGTCTCATGCGACAAGATTTATCAATGATCTACCAAGAGACTCCGAAATAATCAATATAGGCCCCTCTGAGTTTAGAAGAAGGCAATTACCACTTCACTCCCGTTAACTATTGACGATCCGCATCAGCTTGTCTGCTGCTTACGATATTTTTTTTTGAAAATAAATTGGAGGTCTAAGTCATCCAACTTATTTATAAATTAAATGTCTATGAAAGACCCCCAGCCGAGTTTCGAACCTGCGATCCTGCTGCTTACGATATTTAACTAGAAGAGCTGAATGACGAAGCATACTGTGGTCAGTGGAGGTAATCCGTTATGTTGAGATCATTACATGGCCCCGCAAAAAAGGCTGGGATCATATTTGGTGAAAAACAAAACTGAACTGCAATTTTTAGTTTTTAACAAGAGAACACATGTTATATATATACATATATATATATATATATATATATATATATATATATATATATATATATATATATATATAGATATATATATATATATATATATAGAGTTTTGCTATGGTGAGTTGCAACTCACCAAAGCGTCCGTGAGTCGCGCTCAAAATTCCGAAATTAAGTTCAAAACGACCGATCCAAACCGTCTAATACGATCTCCCTATTAAATTCTCCATGCAGACCAAATTTTACATTTTTTCGAAATTTTTAAGTATTTATTTCGGATTTTTAAAAACTGCTGTTTTTGAACGATTCAGAACTAATTAGATTAATGATTTTTCAAAATTTCAAAAAAATACTTAAAAATTTCGAAAAAATATAAAATTTGGTCTGCATGGAGATTTCAATAGGAAGATTGTATTAGACGGTTTGGATCGGTCGTTTTGAACTTAATCTCGGAATTTTGAGCGCGACTCACGGACGCTTTGGTGAGTTGCAACTCACCATAGCAAAACTCTATATATATATATATATATATAATAATAGAAATGTATTATGCATATGAAAGAAAAATATCTCATATCACAACTTTTCATGGCGTAAATTAATTACCAAATCACTTTCAAAACTAAGCATTAGATTGATGCTAAGATACACGAGAGCTATAGAACTGGTCAAAATGGTGCTTTCAGGAGGACCATGTGAGGGCATTGCTTAAACCACCTCAATTATTCATTTGTACTGAGAACCAAAGGAAAGCACCAATTATTAATTATAAAAATGACATAAAAAAATTGTTGGGCACATCACTGTTGGTCTCTGCATAGAGGTGTTTGAGGCGAAGGCAGGTGGCAGCCATGGCGTGCATAAGATCGTGTTGGTATGCAAAGATTGCTTCGTAGGTACCGATTAGGATTAGGTCGGGGCTGGATTTGGAAGTCTATGTACTGGTATGTTAGGAATCAGTACTAGTTTTTGTTTTGTTCGTACCAGGCTACCAGCTGATATTGTTGTAGGACTTTGGTTGGGGCTGGGTTGAAGGATTGGTACCGGTTCGGTACTAGTATATTGGCAAGCCATGTTAGAAGCTTGGTGTTGATTATCGTTTTGTCATGGAATTTTTGTAAACTTTTTTTATTATTAATGCAAAATTGCCGGCACTTGTCGGCCCTCAAAAAAAAAAATGACATAAAAATTATATATATAGTTATCATTTGATCACTATTACATACTAGCTTAATTTATTGCTGGTTTAATTTACATTGCATCTCTAAATCTATTAGGCCCTCTTTGGATAGTTAGGAATAAGGGCTATTCTAGACTAAATAGCTATTCGGGACTAAAAAACCATCCAAACAGTTCAGGATTAAGAGTTTATTCTTAATCAGACTAAGATTAGTTAATCCGACATTTTGTTAGAATAAGAGTTGATATTAGAAAGAAAAGCTCATTATTTATTCTTTCCTCATCCAAACAAAAAGTCTTAATCTGAGATTAAGCTTATTCTTAAAAATTTAGGATTAAGAATCTTAATCCTGAATAGCTAATCCTACCCTTAATCTCATACGATCCAAACAGAGCCTTAATTTTTTGTCATTTCTTAAACTTAATAAATTTTTTCTCTGAGAAATTTGCGAAATTTTTTGTAATTGCTGATTTGCTGTATAAAGTAAAATTAAAAATGTTAAGAGTTCATGATCATCTTCCAATCTTCCAGGCAATATATAGACCAGTAACTATTGGTACAGTTAATACATGTATGAAATATGTGTAAGATCAGGGGTTTGAAGAAAGCAGCTTCGGCCGGCCAATAGGATCTTTTTATCTTTTTATCTTTTTTTTTTATGTTCTAAGTCCTATGTAAGATCCCGATCAAAAAAAAAAAAAAAAGGAAAGAAAGGGAAATTTTAGCACATCAATGATCAAATCGGAAACAAAGAAACTTGGCACAAGTGCACAATCAGTTTCTAACATTTACCTAACTTAGATTATGACAATAACATCGGCAGTGTGCTACATTAAGAAAATTTTACATAAACAGACAGAGATCTTTTTTTTTTTTTGATGATTAACAGACAGAGAGACAGAGATCTAAGTGTAAGAAACACACGTCTACACTCCAGGGGACCACATGAAGTAAAGGTTAAGCTGTAGAGCTGTACTATTTGTCAAAAACTGAAACAAGTGCATACAGTCGTGTTCAAGATCCAGTTGATTTAAGGGACCAGTTTGAGAGCTAATGAAAACAAACCAGTGAGCTCATCCCTCTTTAGTTCTGGTTTTTTGTGCCCACTGAAAAGCCTGTTCATATAAGTCCAGGAAGCTGATGAATCAATTTGCCTTGAATTGTTTTTGTCTGTAGGAGATCCATTTTATGTGGTGCAGCACAACTATCAAACTCACCCCTTTGTAATCAGTAAACGCAAGATATATAGGTACCAAAACTCGGTAATTTAACATATATGAGAACCTATTTAATCCCTTGGGATATCTTAATTTATACCAGAAGGTGTGATATATATATTATGATTTAACTTAATTTTCGCCTATATACAGTATATGCATCCATGTCAATAGTTATTAGACAAATTAATATTACTTTTACATGAAGCCACATTCCTTTCATTTAAGTTCTGTTATTTATTGCAGTAGTACTTTTCAATAGGAGATAAATGTCCATGAGACAACACGCAAAACAATTCAGGATATTAAGGCCTATATTAAAAATTGCTAACAAGCATGCACCCTGCGATATTCTGGTCTTGCTACAGAGTTGTACCTTGTAAATAGAATACATCTGATCTGTATTTTTTACTTATGCTTTTGATTGCTTTTACCTTGTGCGAAACTTTTCGTGCTATGAAATTGTAATTTGTAGGTGAGATCTTTCGCGTCCTTACCTTCAAAAACAATAATAATAATAATAATAATAATAATAATAATAATAATAATGCAGTAGTTCTTAATTTGACACACACAGTACTGGCAACATTTTCATAACAAAACATGTGAACTTTTATGTTTGTGCCACAGTACTGTGGCTTTAATTATATCAACTACTTCAGAAACCAAGTCAGAGCTCTGATGGTTATTCTTATAAAGGCATGCATACTGCATACAGATCAACATGTACTGGTTTGTTTATTGAATCTAACCAATAGATAGGTTAATTATTAATTGCATTGTACCAATATGATTTTTCAGAATTGGTACCCACATTTTTTCTTCTTTTTTATGTGGCAGAGAAGCAGTTATTGTTTGTCTATATATAAATAGGTGTTTTTATGAAGTTTGCCTTGCAATTTCAACTGGTATGCCTGCACTGACATAGATCACTGAGGAAATTCACAGGTAGTTGTTATTAGTTATTATTGGCGAGCAAAACCTTGTTGCCAAAGGGGAATTAATTGATTAATTTCTTTTTCTCGGGAATTGAGTTGGGGCAAATTACTGAAGTATGAGCATCGAAGATGGATGCAATCATCCCCATACATTGATCTTAATTGGTACTTCCTGCTGTCTTCTTATACACATGCTCATGGCTATCTCAAGAAGCAAGAATAGTCCTTATGCACAGATTTACTATATATAGTTATTTTAATTTTTGGATTGGAAGCAACAATCACCATTTTGATGCAAGCTATATGCAATAGATCATATTAAGAACAGAACTGAATTCATTATAAAGTTGCTAAAAGACATTCATTATTTAAATTCTTGTTTATTTTGTAATTTAATTGTGATACCTCTATTTGCTATTAGTTATTTACTCTTTTGTACTTGGAACTCCTTTTTTTACTGAAATTATGTCCAAAGACCATAGTAGTTTTTTTCGACCATCTTCATCTATTCACCTTTTGCTGGTTGATGAGTTTTTCGTTCAGTTCATTTTTGTTGTAATTAATGAATCACCTTTAGTAAGATATTTGAATGGACAGTGCATGCCTAGTTATGAAATAATTTTGGTTTCATTAAGCTAGTGCATTGCACTACCTAACCAGTATTGATATTTTCCATATCAAAAGAGTGGAAAAATGTGACTATGAGCACAAGTGGCAGGCTCTTAAGATGTGTTCCCTAATTTAGGTCTTTCATTTAAAGCGTACCTGACCTGACAATCAGAGCAATTTAATTGGTTGTGCTGGGGCCCATCCGTGATGCTGATGCATTTGCTTTTCTATTGGTCTCTCCTTCCGCAGAAAAGCTACGGTTCAATGTGAATTTATTTCTTAGTTCTTACCCGTTTGAGAAATTTTATGGTGTGTGACACAGATCAGAATCAGCGTTTCCTTTTAACAGGTAGAACAAAGAAATGTATTTCAGATTGCTAGATCTAGCTTATATGCATATTTTGTGTGTATTTATCTAACAGTCCCCAAAATTGAAAATTGTGCATTTGTCGTATATGGTACTTAAATGTGAAATACCATTAATTTCAGCTTCTTCTCTTATATTTTCTAGTGAAAGGGAAGGCATGAGTGCGGTGAATTCTAATCTCTGATTAATTTGCATCTTTGATAGATAAAATAGAACTTGAAATAATAAATTTAGGTAGAGGTATGTACAAATTTAGTAGCAAGTCTAAGAGTATAACAAAATAAGAAATTTAATTGAAAGTACAAGTTGCTTCTAGTTTTTCTTTTATATGTTAAGGGGAAAAAAAAACTAATTGTGGGCCACGAATATTGAGCCCAATTTATATCAAATTATGGGCTTTGGATACTGCAATATATCAATTTCGGCTGAAAAAATAAAAAATATTATTAAAACATGTAGAAGTTTTAATTTTATTATTAAAATAATCTGAATTTTAAGAATATTATTATAATATTGAACTCTGAAAATCCGATAGTTCAACACTAATATTGGACTTTGAAAGTCCGATATCAACCAATATCAGACTTTCAAAATACCATAGGGGCTGTTTGGATCATACGTGAATAGGAGGAATTTTCTATTCCTAAATATAAATTTATTATAAACAATTCAAATTATTCACAAAATTACACACTTCCCAATACTTTATGCATAGGAATAGGAAATTCCTCCAATTCCTAAGCGATCCAAACAGCCCCATAGTGCCAAATATCGAACTTGAAATGTTCCATATTATGAATTCCAACTTCAATCAATGTTCTACGTCTAAGGCTTTGATTTAATAAGTCTAATTGAGCCCGAATTGAAAGTAACTTGAGGAGACAATTAACAAATGGATTAATGGACTAATAATACATGTGATTTAGCTCATTTAGGTCTTGTTTATGACTGCTTTTAGAAGGATAAAATTGTCTTTTAATCACTGGTTAATTGAAAGGACTCATTAGTGGGTTCTATGAAGGGACTCAAGAAAAAAACAAAGGGACATGACTCTTTACTTTCTCCTCTCTCTTCCTCTCCCATGGTAATGAAAATTACAAGGAGAAAAGTGTGTTTTCTGCCATGTAATTGTTCTTTCTCAAGTTCATTTAGGTGCTCATGTGTTGAGCAACAGTTTCTTCTTATTAATTGTTGATTAATCGAAGAAGAAAACAAGTATTAGGTTCATCCTTAAATTTGCAAGCACAAATTATTAGAATTTGGTTAATCCTTTTACTCAAGAACAAGGAGTAGGAGGTGTTGGAAAACACTTCATCGATTCCAAAATCTTGGTCGAGCGTCCTTGTTACGATACAAGAAAAGGTTAAAAATCGTTTTCTCCATCCTATGCACTAAACATGTCATTCCACAAGATCCTTGTTTTGCTTATTGTTTAATTATATTAAATATGATTTATAAAATTAAAATAAGTGTACAACTAAATTCATTCAGCTCGTACATGCCTGGCCTGGAGTCATACCTGCCTGGCCCAAAGCATCAACATGGCAGGCATAAAGATGGGCCAAGCCAGTCGTGGGCTTTATGTTCGGCCCGACAGACGACCTGTGGGCTATCTGTATAGACTGTATTTTTCAAAAAAAAAAAAAAGATCGACCTGTAAAAATTTTGATGGCCTTATTTGTCCCGATAGATAAGTTGTGCCTCTTTTTAATCCCTAAACCTAATACGCCATCACCTACACCTCTATCAGTTTCTGTCTCATCTGAGTTCTCTCTGCTCACGGTCTCACTTGACTAAGAGGAGAAATTATTCTTTTCTTAGTCACGTTCTACGTTTGTTTCTCTATGCATCAAGTGAGTGTCTCTCTCTCCATCAGTCTCTTTCTCAATCTCTCTTGGTCAGGTCAATAAAGGTAGCACCATTTATTTTTTTTTTTAAATTTACGATTGAAAATAATATTCTCTAGTGTGATTTACATATTTAGTAATTGATATAGGTTTTGAAGAAGGATCTGTTTAAATTCAGATCAACACTGGTCCAAGAAGAAACAAGGTCGAAGAAATCAACTATGTTTGTTTTGCAGAGGTTTCACCCAGTGTGATAACAATAACTGATATTTTTAACTCTATTATGACACCAAGTTATTGATGATTCTTGACCTATCGATATTAGCATTTCGTTCAAATTTTTAATTCTATCATGACACCAAGTTATTGATGATTCTTGACCTATCGATATTAACATTTGGTTCAAATTTTGTGATATATCTATTTTATTATCTTGTAGCTGCCATTGTATCATTGTCGTCCAATGAAAGGTACATACAGACTCCTTTTCATATTCTAATACTTTTTTCCACATTAATTGAACAAGATTTCATAATCCAGTGCTGATTTTGATTCCATAAAACTTAGTTATGGGTAGGTTTTGCAGATTTGTCGGTACTTTACTAATTTATGGGAACAATTTATAGTTAATCGTTAATAGGAAGATCCATTACATTGATTCCTCGAAAACAGACATGTCCGAACTTTAGGTTATATTTCTTACATGTTCTTGAACACTTAATATCTAAATCAAAATGTTTAAAGAATAATTTGTTCAATTGAAATCGTGGATATTTGATCTTGGAATACAGATAAGATAGATGATGTATTTTTTCCCCAACTAGAAACTATTCAGATCTCCCTTTTAAGAGATCGAGTCAGACAAATACTCATTTTTAAAAAGAACGCAAACTGCGACATGTGTCGGACGGGACAACACGACGACGAGGTAAAACCTGAGAGATTTGAGAAAAATAGACGTTTCAGAGTTACGATTTAAGGGGGCGTTTGTTTGTGACTTAAAGGGTGCATAACTTAAGTTATGTATCCTTAAGTCACCAAACATCTCTTACATAAGATGCCTTAAGGGTACATAAGTTATGCAACCTAAATAGGTTGCATAAGTTATGCACCGGTCCCCTTTAATTTTTTTTCCAACAATACCCTTTAGAAATAATTAACAATAATATTTAATAATCTATAATAATTAATAAATAATAATATTTAATAAGTAACAATAACTATTAAAAATCATAATTAGTAATAAATATTAATTATTATAATTAATAAATAATAATATATAACAAGTAATAATAATAATTAATAAACAATATTGACTTATTATTAAATAATTAATAATATTTATAATATTTAATTAAAAATAATTAATAATATTTCATAATAATAAAATGATTTCTTATTATCATTAATAATTAATTTTTATAATAATTAAAAATTTAAAATTAATTAATATTAATTAATAAATAATAATACTTAATAAGTAACAATAATTATTAAAATTCATAATGAATAACAAAGATTAATTATTATAATTACTAATATTTAAAAAGTAATATTAATTATTAATAATAATGATTTAAGAATAATAATTAATTGAAGATAATTAATCAATAATAATTTTTATTATAAAATAAATAACAATATTTATAATATTTAATTAAAATTAAATTATTAATATTTCATAATAGTAAAAATGATTTATTATCATCATTAATAATTAATTTTTATAATAATTAATAATTAACAATAATTAGGTCACAACATACAATACATAAATAATACTAATTCAAATTTAAGGGCATTTTAGTCTTTTGACATGAATAGATGCATGCATTAAGTTAGTCATCCTTACTACACAACCAAACATCTATTACATAACACTACATAAACATTTAGGCATTCTTAAATTATGCAACTCCTTACTACACAAACAAATGCCCCCTAAGAAGAAAAAAAAATGAGAAAATAAAAACTAAATTTCTATGTAGAAAGAAAACGAACACTTTTTTTCTCATAAGTTGCGTGAGCCATAAAAATTATTACAGTTAATAATATTATTAAATTTTCTTCTATTTCTCTCCATCAAAAGGTTGAAACACGCAAAATATTACCAAATAACAATCGTAGAAGCCGGGAATTGCTCAGCACCTATGTTACTCGGGTGCGGGTGCGGGTGCGGGTGTCGTATCAGATACGGTGCGGGTGTCGTATCGGATACGTTGTGGGTGCGGAAAGTCGTCATTTTTAAAAAAATCAGGATACGACAGTATATATAAAATAATTAAAATAATTTATTTATATATTTTGTAAAATAATATTTTTATATATTTGTTAATCCAATATTCGCACTGGAAATTGAAATACACTTATTACTTGTTAGCCAATGTATGTTAATCTAATACCTTTTATTGGAATATCTTATTGCCTTTATTTGTTGCTTCATTAATTGGATTAAAATAATATATTTATTTATATATAAACTTTGATATGTTTTTTTTAAACGGTTAAACTTAGATATGTTAGCAGGTTCTTTCATAACTTATAATGCATTTATATATAAAACTGGATTAAAATAATTCCTTTATTTGTTACTTCATTCATTACTCATTAGTAACTTATTCTAGTTCTTTGTTAAATCCATTAAAAGTCCATTAAAGACCCAGTGCAATCAAAGGGCATGTCCGGTATATATAGGATGAGTTCTAGCACCATGCTACGGACTTAAATTAAATGTCCTTATGTGGTTTTTGCGCGCCATGTGCCATGCGTCTGTCCATGTGATGAGATTTTATTATAAAACATTTGCATTTGCATATAATATAAAATATTTATAATACTTGTATAGTTCTAATATATGATACGACAATCGAATGGAAGCAGATACGCGAATCTGTGCCGCATCGGTGCGTATCGCATGCGAATCGCACACGTATCCGCGTAGGATACGTATCGAATACGGGATACGCTAGTAAAATGAAGTATCCGAGTAACATAGCTCAGCACACTCTCACCTTACTCAATCACTCTCAAGTTGACTAAAATGTCCTCATTCAAATGCTAAAGTCTGAAAAAAATCAATATAAAGTAGATGATAGTTTGGTCATTTTTGAAAAAAATTAGGAGTGAATGAGCAAGTTGTACGTGACCTGAGCAATTCCCGTAGAAACCGCCCTTCCTTTCTTATTTTCTACTTTCCAACTATTTTCCGTCGTTTGTTCCCGCACCTCCCAACAGGCTCCTTCGTGTGCCCTCCCTTCGGACACACGGACACCTATCCTCCTCTTCGGAGCTGATCTGATCTGTTATGCGCTTTTCCAATTGCTCTTCCGACCAGATCTGGTATGTTCTGCCTTCACTAAATTCCTGTATTCTCTCGCCATCAAAACCTCTCGCTATAATTTGCTCAATTGAATTGTCGTAGTCATTGCGTCAAGTAGGTAGCCTTGGATCCCATATCTTTTCCCTGCGCTTAGATTGAATCAGATCAGACCAATAGTTGGCAAAGATTGAAATCTAGGGTTCGTGTAGCCTCCTTCGATCCAGATCCACGCCAAATAGCCTAATTTGTTCATTTATTTTCGCAATTAGACTATACCAATTAGAAGTTACTATTCTCCGACCTGGCAGATCGTTTCTGAATATTTGAAAAAGAGATCATGAGATGACTCCTGCGCAAGATCTTTAATTTTAGAATTAATTGTTATAATTAATATTATTAATTAATTAATATGTGGCCTATATGATTTAATCTGAACCATTCATTCTTAAAGGGTGCATTGGATTTTGATGGAAAATCCAATGGACCAGATTCACTGAATTTAGATCCCTTCAATTGCCTTGGTTATATATACTTGTTCTGTCATAAAAAAAGCACCCTTTCCCTTTAATTTCGGCCATTAAGAAAATTAGACAGAAAAAAAAAGAAAAAAAACGCCATTCTGCCATCATTAAGGACCAAGGAAAATTGGAGAAGATCGATTTTCCGCCTTACGATGTCGTCTCTCCAATCCTGTAAGTTCTAACTTATGAATCTATTTAATTTTATATGAATTACGTGTTTTTGGGCTATTGATTTCAGAAGTATTATTACGAATTAATATTTCAAATATCTATCATTTGGTATCAGAGCGGTACGTAATTTCATATAAAATTCTTACAAAACTTTCGGATTCAATTACTGAATTTTAATTGTATTTTTTTCGTATTTAAATCAGTAATTAACGGTAATTTTTGAATCAGTATTTAATGGAATTTTACTGAATATTTTCGTATTTATTTCATTCTAAAACTTCTGTGTGCACTTAGTTGGAGTTGTAAAACATTAACACTTAATTTCTTCAATCCTATGCGCATGGTGAGAGAGAGAAAAGTAACACGGCTTCATGTGAACAAATGCAATCTATGTTGATTGGATTGAATACAAGAGGGTAGAATAGTTCCTCCGTCCAAACCCTATCACAAGCCTTAATTTTGGCGACTGTTCGCAAAACTGCCTTACTTGGTTGAGATCGGGGAAGGACGAATCAATTTATACCTGAGTTGTATAGAATCCATATATCATTCTTTTCCCTTTTAAGCGTGTTTCCTATTCCTGGTCCCCACGATTAATTAAGAAAGATTAATTAAATCTCTCTCTCTTCTTTTTACGTGTACGTGTACATGGGTTTTACAATACAAAAGATTACTCCTTTGTTTATCACATGGATTTAATAGTCCGTATATTACTTATTATTTTAATATTGTATATAACAAAATTATTAAACCGTATGTATATGTTCCTATATGGTTTAAATATACGATATTAATTATGTATATGGTTTAAATATACGATATTAATTATGTATATGGTTTAATGTTATATATACCAAGTAACCCAACGGTACTATGTTATATATAATTTATTTTCATATTAATTTACTTTTAATAAATGGTCGTTATCAATTTTATCAACTTTAATTGTGACCGCCATTTTATTAAAGGAAACTATGTTTTACATTATGTCTATTGTATTACTTATGTTTACATTTAATAAATTATAAATGTCAATTTTATCAACTTTAATTGTCAAGTATAATTTATTAGATGGAATTTTTAATTTATGTTCAATTTATTTCTGCCCAACGGTGATATGAATTGATTTTAATGGATCAACTATTAAACCTGAAATATTAATTGGCGTTTTATTATTTCAGATTAGTTAATTATTAGTCCCCTAATTATAGTTGATCTATTTTATTTAATTTTATATGTCTGTGGATTTTAGTTAATAGTAAGCATTTTATTTGTCATGAATTTGCAGCATTGAGCAATATTAGTAATCAAATCACTGGAATAACACCATTGAATGGAACTAATTTTTCAACTTGGAAAGAGCAAATTGAGATTGGTCTTGGTGTTCTTGAAATAGACCAAGCATTACGTTTGGATAAACCTGAAAAACCAAAGGATGATGCTGCAGATGAAGAAAAAACTGCTTATGCAAAATGGGAGCGTTCTAATCGCATGTCTCTCATGATTATCAAAAGCACCATTTCTTTGGTTATTCGGGGAGGCATTCCTGAAAAGAATATTGCTGGTGAACTTTTTACTGCTAAAGATTTTTTAGCCTCTGTTGAGGAGCAGTTTAAGAGTACATCAAAGGCTAATGCAAGTGCTCTCATAATGAAAATGCTCACTACCAAGTATAATGGGACTAGTAGCGGTGTACGTGAACATATCATGATGATGAATGATATGGCCGCAAAATTAAATGGCATGGACATGGCAATTTCTGAGGGTTTTTTGGTTCATTTCATTATGACTTCTCTTCCGGCTCAGTTTGGTCCTTTCAAGATCAATTACAATACGCAGAAAGAGAAGTGGAAAATGAGCGAATTGATTGCCATGTGTGTTGAAGAAGAAGAAAGGCTTAAGACTGAAAAACCTGACTTTGCACATGCTGCCATTGAAAGTCCAAAACAGAAAAAGAACAATGGTAAAGGAAAGAATAAGAAAGATGATGGTCTTGGTGTTAACAAAGCAAGTACATCTGGTACAAAACGTGTTTTTAAGTGCAATCACTGCAAGAAACCTAGACACATAAGGAAGGAGTGTACCAAGTTCAGAGCGTGGCTTGCCAAGAAGGGTAATGAGTTTAATTATATGATTTGTGAGTCTCTTTTAATTGATGTTCCCTTAAATACGTGGTGGGTTGACACTGGTGCCTCTGTGCACATTACGAACTCATTGCAGGGATTCCTTTCCGTAAAGTTGCCAATGGATTAGAGGTTGAAGTGGAGGCCGTAGGAACTCTTCGTTTAGTCTTGAAGAGTGGATTTATTCTCTATTTGCATGATGTAGTTTATATTCCTAGTGTGATTAGGAATTTAATTTCTGTTTCTAGACTTGATGCGTGTGGTTTTATGTTTCAGTTTGGAAATAATGAGTTGAGACTATATCATAACTCTAAGTTTGTTGGTTCTGGATTATTATGTGACAATCTATATAAATTATGTTTGGATTCTTCCTTTTCTGATTCTTTATTATCCCTGAATGTTAATTGTGTTGATCACAAACGTGGCACAAAGAGAAATCGTGATGTTGGATATTCTTCCAAATTATGGCATCGCAGATTGGGTCATATTTCAAGAGATATAATGCAACGTCTCATTAAAAATGAAATTCTCCCAACATTAGATTTTTCGGATTTTGAAAAATGTGTTGAATGTGTTAAGGGAAAATTTGTTAAGGGAAATAAGAAAGGAGCCACTCGAAGTGGGGGACTATTGGAATTAATTCACACCGATATATGCGGTCATTTTCCCACTCCGAGTCTCAACGGACACAAATCATTCATTACTTTTATTGATGATTACTCACGCTATGCTTACGTGTTCTTAATTTCTGAAAAATCTGAGGCACTAGACAAATATAAGATTTTTAAGGCTGAAGTTGAAAATCAGCATAATCTTAAAATTAAAGTAGTGCGATCAGATAGAGGCGGTGAGTATTATGGTAGGCACACTGACTTGGGTCAAAGTCCAGGTCCATTTGCTTTGTTTTTTCAAGAAAGTGGTATTATTCATCAATTCTCTATGCCGGGTGATCCTCGGCAAAATGGAGTGGCTGAAAGGCGTAATCGTACGTTAATGGATATGGTACGAAGTATGATATGTAATACCACTTTACCAGATTTTTTGTGGTCTGAGGCTTTAAAAACAGCAACACATGTTCTCAATCGAGTTCCTAGTAAATCCGTTCCAGCAACACCTTATGAATTGTGGACTGGAAGAAAACCGCAACTAGGATACTTACGTGTGTGGGGCTGTCCTGCTGAAGCAAAAGTCTACAATCCACAAATTAAGAAACTGGATTCGAAAACCGTTAGTTGTTCTTTCATAGGTTATCCAGAGAGATCCAAAGGTTTTAGATTTTATTGTCCATCGCATACCACTAGAATAGTTGAGACAAGACATGCAGTATTTTTTGAAAATGGCAACATTAGTGGGAGTAATGAAAAACGAACTATAAACCTCGATGAAGAAGGTCGAATTTATGTTCCAACTTCGGTCATTTCAGAGGTTACAAGTTCTGTTTCTCCATTATCACTAAATGAAGGTACTAATGTTAGTAATGCTCCTAACAATGAAGAAGTACCATTGCTTCCACAAGAACCTTTACGCAAGTCGCAAAGGGAACGCAAAACTGCAACACCTGATGATTATATTGTATACCTTACTGAAGAAGGTGGCGATATAGGTCATGGAGATGATCCTATCTCCTTCAAGGACGCCATGAAAAGTGATAAGTCATCTCAGTGGCTAGAAGCCATGAATGATGAGATGAACTCAATGCAACAAAATGATGTTTGGGACCTTGTTGAATTACCTAAAGGTGTTAAACCCGTAGGATGCAAATGGGTTTACAAAACTAAAACTGATTCTCATGGTAACATCGAAAGATACAAGGCCCGGCTGGTTGCTAAAGGCTTTACGCAACAAGAAGGTATACATTATGATAATACTTTTTCTCCTGTCTCAAAGAAAGATTCATTAAGAATTGTTTTAGCTCTTGTAGCTCATTATGATCTTGAGTTGCATCAAATGGACGTGAAGACCGCATTCCTTAATGGTAACTTGCATGAAGAAATTTTCATGAAACAACATGAAGGTTTTGTTGTTAAAGACAAAGAACATATGGGCTGCCGGTTGAAACGATCAATTTATGGGTTAAAGCAAGCTTCAAGGCAGTGGTATCTCAAGTTTGATGAGATCATAACAGAATTTGGATTTCAAGAAAACACTTTTGATCAATGCATATATCTCAAGGTTAGTGGGAGCAGATTTATCATTCTTGTTTTGTATGTGGATGACATTTTGTTAGCAAGCAGTGATTTAGACATGTTGTACGAGATAAAACGTTTTCTTTCAAAGAAATTTGAAATGAAGGATCTTGGTGAAACCTCTTATGTCATAGGCATTGAAATTCACCGTGATCGGTCTCGTGGTCTCTTAGGTTTATCACAAAAGGCATATATCGAGAAAATGCTTAAGCGCTATAACATGCAAAATTGTTCTCCAAGTGTTGCTCCCATTTTCAAAGGTGACAAATTCAGCAAGGCTCAATGTCCCAAAACTGAATCAGAACGTAAGCAAATGGAAAATAATGAGTATGCTTCGGTTGTTGGAAGCTTAATGTATGCTCAAGTTTGCACACGTCCTGATATTGCGTTTGTAGTTGGCATGCTCGGCCGATATCAATCAAATCCAGGACTGGATCATTGGCGAGCTGCTAAGAAAGTCTTATGCTATTTGCAAGGGACTAAAGACTATATGCTTACTTACCGAAAGTCCGATAACCTTGAGGTCATTGGTTATTCCGATTCGGATTTTGCTGGATGTGTAGACACGAAGAAATCCACATCATGATACATATTCATGCTTGCAGGGGGACCAATTTCATGGAAGAGTGCCAAACAGTCCTTAGTTGCATCTTCCACTATGCAAGCAGAATTTGTGGCGTATTTTGAAGCTACTGGTCAAGCAGTTTGGTTGAAGAATTTCATACCTGAACTTCAAGTAATTGAGAGTATTGCAAGACCACTCACGCTATTTTGTGATAATGAGGCTGCTGTTTTCTTCTCTAAAAACAACAAGTCTAGCGGTGCTACTAAATGGATTGACATCAAATATCTTGTTGTTAGAAGAAAAATTAAGGATAATGTTATTATCATACAACACATCAATACAAAAGCTATGTTAGCTGATTCTCTAACAAAAGCACTACCACCTACTCTTTTCAAAGAGCATGTAGCCGGCATGGGTTTGGTTAGTGACTTGTGATGTTGTAATGAACAATAATGTATTAATTAAGTTATGTATTGAAGCTTCATTTATGTATTGACTGAATTTATATTGTTTGCTTATTTCTTATGTTTGCGCATTAATTTAATTTATATAAGCAAATATATTTATGTGGATCGAATGAATTTAATTAACCATATGTTGGAAAGAATGCCATTTCTATAATTAATAGGGATCAAATAACAGTTTTAGTTATTTTGATTATATTAGTTTAGTTTGGTATTTCTAACTGAACAAGGTTTATGTTTTATTGGCCAATTATGAATTTATGTTTCATTATGATATTTTATAGGCCAAGTGGGAGAATGTTATAATTAATATTATTAATTAATTAATATGTGGCCTATATGATTTAATCTGAACCATTCATTCTTAAAGGGTGCATTGGATTTTGATGGAAAATCCAATGGACCAGATTCACTGAATTTAGATCCCTTCAATTGCCTTGGTTATATATACTTGTTCTGTCATAAAAAAGGCACCCTTTCCCTTTAATTTCGGCCATTAAGAAAATTAGACAGAAAAAGAAAGAAAAAAACGCCATTCTGCCATCATTAAGGACCAAGGAAAATTTGAGAAGATCGATTTTTCGCCTTACGATGTCGTCTCTCCAATCCTGTAAGTTCTAACTTATGAATCTATTTAATTTTATATGAATTACGTGTTTTTGGGCTATTGATTTCAGAAGTATTATTACGAATTAATATTTCAAATATCTATCATTAATCACTCAGGATTGGATTGCAGATAGATGGACATTAGTGCTCTATCATGTGTTTGTTATTTTCCCTTGGTTTATTAATTGGTACACAAATCCAATCTATACCATTTGAGCGTATAAATTCAGTGAATTGTTCTTTTGGCGATACATGGTTCTCTTTGGTTGCTCTTTTTTCTCTCAAAACTCAATCCGAGCTGCAGAGATTATAATTGCAACTATAACACATGTGAACTCGTCACAAATAAAAAGGAAAAACAAAAGAAGTTAGGCTCGATTTTATGGAGTCAAGTCTCGTTCGCTTAATAAAATTTTAAAAATCATGCACCAGTAACATCATGGCATCTAAAAATTTGTGATAACTATTTTTTTTTTACAATAACGATACGTACACAACCTAAAAATAACCCACCAACCCACCAAAGAATTATATACAATAGTACATTAAAAGGGCTTCGAAATCCAATTTACATGTATTTCCTGCTCAGCCAGGCTAAAACGGAAACAACAAAATGAAGTCGCTAAAAATATTATAGGAACTATTACCTGGAGAATGGCTAACGTGCCATAGATGGCACAGACGGTCCCGTGCCATTAAGTCATTTTTCAAGATTCAAAATTCAAATGGTCAATCCAAACCGTTCAAGTTGTTCTCCATATTGAAATATCTTTGGAGACCAAATTTTATATTTTTTCAAAATTTTTTGCTATTTATTATAATATTTTTAAAAACATTATGATTAGAGTATTTCAGACCCTCTAATTTGAAAATATCATAATAAATAGCAAAAAAATTCGAAAAAATGTAAAATTTTGTCTCCAAAAGTATTTCAATATTTTGATCAACTTGAACGGTTTGGATCGACTGTTTGACATTTGAATTTTGAAAAACGAGTCGATAGAAAATTGATGGCACGTGCCATCGATGGCGCGTTAGTCATTCTCATATACTTGTTGCATTATTTAATATGGAAAAGAATTATATCTCAACCAGTTACAAAATTTATCATATAGACTCCGTTTGGATGGTGTGGGAATAAGAAGAATAAGAGAAGAAGTATTGGAAAGTGTGTAACTTTGTGAAGAGTTTGGATTGTTTATGATAAATTTGGGAGTAGGAAGAAGCTATTTTTTTTTTTATTCTTGCACCCATCCAAACGGAGCCATAGATTGAGATTCATTTCGCCCTCATTTTCTTGCTGTACAGAAAGAATTAACTATACATGTTTTTGCAAGTAACATGACACACAAAAAAAAAAGAAGAGAATTAATTGATGGCCTGGTAAGTTTCATGTGTATATCAGATTAAGAATTTACTCAGAGTGAACAGATTTCTTGTGCTTGTGCTTGGTTTTTGGGGGAGACCTTTAAATTGGAAACAAGATCATTTTAATTTGCAAATGCATAAAATGATAAAATGTTGAGGGAATGCCGCCCCAGGATTTAGGAAGCCCAGCTGCATCCTTTGAGGATCTTCGCTCCTCAGTTGTATCTGATTCTAGGTGCAACTCCTCTAACACCTGAAAATGAACCAACCCAGTTAAGGATGCAGGACTTTGAACATATCTTTTAATTCTTTTCTATGTTCTCGTTATTTTGGGTGCCCATATGAGAGTGTTTATGCCACCAAACCAGCTGAGATTATACCAACAAACATACATGCAGATAAAATTGAAATGTGAAAGCAATATGCATGCTAAGCTTGTTCATTTTTCCCAAAAATGAATCTCCATGAAATTTCATAATTTTGAAATTTAATTTTATACAAACTTAAATTGACAAAGTAAATAAATCTAGTTAATTAGGATAGATTTACTATTAATATATTTAATTGTTGTGCATTTTAACCTAGTATGAGTTAATTCTAAATTTATAAAACTCTGCTTGGATGTATCTCTTGTAGAAATGAACAAAATTAATGATTTGAGTGAGACATTCGATTTTCAAGTATATTGAAAATACAAATAAAAGGCTAGGTTGTTATATTGCATGGCATCAAATATTTATGCTATTAAAACTATATTCCTATTAGAAAATTTATTTATATACAGATCAAGCACAAGTGTTCTTAACAAATATATATATATATATATATATATATATAGAATTTTGCTATGGTGAGTTGCAACTCACAGAGACTCTGGTGAGTCGCAATCTAAGACGTCCGATTTTCATCAATATTCGTGCAGATCAATGCTGGGACGAGTCGCTAAGCGATTAAAAAATTCCGTCTGTTTTCTCTCCGTCTCCCGTCTCTTCCTCTTTAATTCGTCTCCCTCTCGCTCTCTTCAAACTCGAAAAAAAGGTGAGGCACTGCGCCTCCTCCTCAAACCCTAGAAAAAGAAAAGAACGGATCGGAGAGCATCAGGGATCGGAGAGAAGCAACAGTTTCTGTTCCGCACGCGATTCTCGGAGTCTCTATTCTGCACGACTCCTCTCTCCTCCACTCACGAACTGTGCAAACCATCTACTGAGCAGCAGTTCCTGAACAGGTTTCTAAACACGCCTTACCTCCTCTGATTTCTCTAATTTTTCTTTAAATTTTCCTTTAATTTTGCTTTAATTTTCAATTGTGAATAAATTTTTCTATTTCTGTTGCATTCAACGTGTCCCCTTTTTTATTTAATTCCTCTACTTTCTCTGATTCAGAGCCGTAGTTTAGTACTGTGCATACCATCTTTGTTTTGTACATTTTACATTGTTAAGGTTCTGCTAGTTTGACACTCCAACAGTGGAGAAATTTTCTGATTTTAAGCTTCTGCTAAAATTTTCAGCAGTAATTATGTCGACTTGTGGTTCAACAAACGGTGTACAGGACGAGGAGCAAGTTCAGTTGCGGTTGGGTGTTAGCGATCCTTCGCGAACAGGTATCCTCTTTCTGTCGCCTTGACTAATTTCTTCAATTTTGAAAAAAAGTAACGCTCGATAATTCTCTGATAATTCGCCTTGACAGAAAGTAATTCTCTCAATTTTGAAAAGAACACCTTCCTTCAGCTTGCATTTCTCTCGAACGAAATAGATGTGATAATTTGATTCATATTGTTTTAGCACAAGTAAGGCACATTCAAGCTCTGTCAGTTTTTTTGGTTAAAGATTTGTGTGGTTGACATACTTTGCACATGCTTTGGTAGGTAATTTTATGTGAAACAAGTAGCAGAAACCATATACGGTAGTCAAGTCAAGTACAAAACCAAGGACTTGCTTTACTTTTCGTTTTGATTTTCCTAGGTCAAGGAGCCTTATTAACCAATTGCTTAACCAATTTGTGTTAAGAATTAAGGATAAGTTTTCTAAAACAGTAAATGTAGAATATTTAGGGATAAAACTTAGCTATGTTATCATGCACAATTTTCAAAGGAGTGTGAGTATGAATACTATTTTTAAAAATTGGATCAAATCTCAGACTTCTATTTTTCAATTTGTGAAAAGGACTGAAAACATGATTTCTGCATTAAATTTTGTTTAATTAGGCCATTTGTACTAATTTCTGTATTAATTTTTATTTATTTTATGTTTAATTAGGCTCTTGGAGATAAGTGAAGAATAGGTAGGGCATGTTTGAAGAGACTACTATTTGTAAAGAATGTAACATTGATAATATGTATCTATCAGACTACTATTTCTGTTTGTAGTAGACTACAATTTCTGTTTAAATTTTTTCTATGTTAATTTGCTTTACAAGTGTGTTAATTTGCTTTGAGACTATGTGTGTTATTGGATCTGTACCAGTTTTATTGAAGTTGCTTTACTAGTTCTTCTGTACATCTTTGAGATAAAATTTGCTTTGAGTTCTGTACCTCATGTCTGGATGTTAAAATGGATGTGCTTACTATGTATATGCTATGTATTTAAACTTCACAGCTTTTAGACAAGAGCTGATAATTAGTGTGTAATTATTTCTCTTGCTTGCTATGCACAGGAGACGTCTATTTGGATTGCTATTATTTGACTTCACAAACTTTTGTAAATGCTTGCTGTGTAAATGCTTGTTGTGTGAATACAAAGACAAAAGGTATTTTAAATAAGCATGCAATTAACTCTGCACAGAACCAATATATTTATTAAACTAAGACTGTACCACACTACTTTGTATCACACGACTTGGTACCATGCTGCGTGAATCAATTTGTACCATGCTTTTACAAGAGAGAACTAACATCAATTTCAAAACACATACAAGCCAACTAATATGAATCAGATTGCATCCATTTAACATTTATAGTAAACTAAAAATTCAAATAAAAATAGTTGCTTAAATTGCATCTAGCACATACAAGAAACAATATGGAGAACATTCAGTTGCTTAGACAATATGATCCAATTATCAAACATAGTACTGTGATCACTAAAAATTAAAATACAAGCATGAAACATTCAGTTGCTTAAATCATCACATTACAATTTAAGCAAAATCATCATTAGTAAGAGAACAATTATGATGCCAATTTTGACAAGGCAACGAATTGAACCTTTTAATTCTTTCATAAATTTTAGATTGTCAGAAGGAGTTCCCCATCCATTGAATTGTTATTACATCGCACACAAGATAGGTTTGGTCGCTCATTCCAATTGCTTTGACTGCTCATTGCTACATCACAAGTCATTTTTGTTAATTAGGCCTAGACTTATAAGAATTAAAATTGGGAGAAGATGATATGGTACAGTGCCTCTATTTTTAAAATTTATTACTCAAAACTCAAATTCAAATATCTATATTGAACTATTACATACTTACATGTTTTCAACATCACTTTTCTGTACACTTTTAAAGAAAATAACACCATTTTAACCTTGTTTGGCCTGCATCAAGAACTTGTAAAGAATATGTTGTGTTGGCCAAAGGTAGATGCATGATGAATGCATTAATAATTAAGCATGCGTGCCCTCCTCATTTTCAGTAAATTTTAATCGCAAATAGGAGAAATTTGGTACTTTTGAATAAAAATGGGTTTGTACCCTGGCTCAACATGGTTTCCATAAATCCTGCCTTCCGCTTCGCAGAAGCTCTCACCTACCTCGTCGGCTCTGATTCAATTCTATTGGTCAGCCTTGTTCTTTTCGGACGCTGTGCCCTTGCTTTCCACAGAAAACGTACTACCTTATATGAAATGCAGAAGGTAAGCAGGAATGAATAATGTGAAACATTGCATAGATAGTATGTTTTATGTCTTTTGTACCATTTATCTTTCTACTAAAATAGGAGACTGGGTTTCAACTCTTATTTCTTTCATTTTTCTAGTTGCCATTTCAATGCTCGTGTGGCATGGGACTGTGGTCTACGAGTACTCGGCGTGCCATAACCTTACTCCCGTAAGGAGTGAAGTTGCTATTCATATCTGATTTTATTGCAGCTATTTTCTGAACTCAACTTTATTGCATATCGCTTGGGTTTAATTAAGACTAAATATTTTTTTGTATGTATGTAGGGGTACAACTGTAATGTTGGTTTCTCCAACAGATGGAACCGATGAAATTGCTAATCCCTTCTTGCATTAAACCAAATAAAGCATTTTATCAACAAATTGGAGAAAAAATTCACCTTAAAATAAATCAGATAAACCAAAATTATGGATGAAGGGATTGCTTACTTGGATCAATTGAGGAGGAATGAGAGAGCACGATCTGAGGAGATGAGGTAGAGAGAGAGCAAGAACTGAGAGTTGATCGGAGATGAGTCAAATAGAGGCGCGATTCGATTCTCACGATCCAAGCACTGTATCGCGATCTAGGGTTCACTGCTGCTCCGATCGACATTCGTGAGGAGACCAGTATAGAGATTGTGCGGAGGCGGAAGTGATCAGAGGAGGAAGGCGGCAGAGGCGTGCAGAGCCGCTCTCATCCTCTCCGATTTCTAGGGTTTGGAGAGGAAAGTTTGGATCTGTGTTTTGTTTCGAATTGGGAGAGAGAGAGAGTGTACAGATGAAAGGAAGGAGACGGAGAAAAACTGACGGAACGAACAAATTTTTAATCGCTCCAGCGACTCGTAATCGTGCAGATCTGCACGAATATTGAAAACAAATGGACGGTTTAGATTGCGACTCACCAGAGCCTCTGTGAGTTGCAACTCACCATAGCAAAATTATATATATATATATATATATATATATATATATATATATATATATATATATATGTATGTATGCTTCAAAAGGACCCATAATTGATAATTCTATGATATAATTAAAATTTCGGTGAGAATATAAAGGTCAAGCCCATCTGTGAGCATATGCTCCGCCACTTGCCACTGCTATAATTAACAAAATACAACAAATACAACTAAGCCTTTTGTTCCAAACTATAATGAACAAAATAATTTTCCAAAATTAAACTTCAACACAGAGACAATAAAAATCATGCCTTCGACGTATATTCCTCATTTTTTCCTTTTAATTAATTAATAAAAGAAAGATTTTACTGCCCCTAAAGTTTCAACCTTAAAAAAAGAAAATTCCATTAGTGCACGCTTTTTAAAATTGATAATGGTGCCAAAACAAGATTCCACTAACATCAATCGTTGAACAAATTAAAGCTGCTTTTTTTCCACTCACTATCTACACTCTACTATCAGGCTTAATTTAAGCATTTCCTTCGTTATATATTACTCCGACCATTTGTTTGTAGTTAGTAGTTCCATACAAAATTATACGTATAAGCGTGCTTTAGCACAGATTGAACTTGAAGTTTGACATTATCTTAAGGGAAATTTTCTTTGGAAAGGAAAGGTTAATGTTAATTATCAGAAGATTTGATAAACAAACAAAATTAACCCTTCTAAGTGAAGAAATCATTTTGATGCCAATCCAGTCATGTCTGGTATGCAACCTTTATTCCATTTAGCGCTATTTTACGTGCAAGAAATTTTCTCCTCGTAAGACAGCACTACAAGTTTATTTAGTGCTTTCCAGAGTAGAAAACCATAAACCCAATTGAAAACTGTATACTCTAAGCCTATAATTTTTTTCCCTTATGCATATTACACCCGCTATATACATAAACAGTTATTTTGAAAAATCAAATATGAAAATAATAGGTTTTGCATAATCGTGCTACTCTTCAATTAGAAATACTAAAATGATGGGGAATGAACAATACCTGAAAACAAACCATCTAAAACAACCGAAACTCAACCCTTATCTAAACCTGAAGATCATCAAAATCTAATTTGATACAACAAATTTAATTGGGCGTAAATTATCCTTAGCATACAACAATACGAACCGAAACAAATACGATACCCAATTATCCATGGTCTCTCATTTGGATCGTATGAGAATAGGAGAAATAGCTTCTTTCTAAACGTAAATTTATTATAAATAATTTAAACTTTTCACAAAGTTACACACTTCTCAATCCTTTCCGCCTAAAAATAGACTATTTTTCTTATTCCTAAGCAATCCAAACGGAACCCATATTAACATGTCCCCATATCATACAAATTAAACCCCGATAAAATCTGAACCCACACGATTGGAATTATCGAGTAACTCAAAACCCGAAAGTGCATAAAATTAGAAATTAATTTATCCATTACATTTTGAAGTCTGATACATAGTTGAACCCGAAAGTGATATAAATCTGACTTTATCCGAACCAAACCCAACTCAACACACTCGGTTGGATATTCACAATTTCACATAGTTTTTAAAATATTGTGAATACCAGTTCTTTTGCATTTATTGTTCTAAAGGGTGATAAATCTTAAATAAAAAATATTATTTGAATTAATTTATTTAGATTTATCTGTCCAAATTATAATTTATTAATATGAGCATCAAAGTTGTCCCTAAAAATTCGAAATAATTTAATTGATTTAATGCATAACTAAAGTTTCCAAAAGAGTGCTTACAAATTTAACCATACTTAAGTTCAGTCCCAGTTCAGTACATCATATAAAATTCAGAAACCTAATTGATCCAAACTCAAAAGGTAAGTGGCCAACAAAGAATATAAAATAGATACAAGGTTTACTTGCAACGAAATCCCATTCCCATCCTTTCAACCTATTTAACCAACATTTATTCAAACGGATTTCAAATAGCCACCAGTCCTTTACATTCCAATGGGAACTTTCGTCGGCCATTTCGTACCAGGGCTGGCCTTCACATTTCTCGGCTTATGGCACACCATTTGCACCATTAAATGCTACAAGCTCAAAGGCCCGTCTCACTTCACCTCCACCACATGGTTTCCTATCAACACAAGAAATCATTTCATCAAACACCTAGAGTTGTACCTCCTCTTCACCTTCTCCGTTGTTGTAATAATTCTCCAATTAATAAACCACCCGTTTCAGGCCCTCAACTATGAACACGCCTCCATGTATCTCCATGTTGCGCTCTATTCTTTTCTAGCTATTGTCATAGACCTCTCTCCTTCGAGTAACTCGCTCTCTGGATTGGTAACCACACTAGCTGCCTCCGTTTTCGCGCAAGAGCTGCTTCTGTTGCATTTCCACTCAGCTGACCATGTTGGGCTTGAAGGGCACTACCACTGGCTGCTGCAACTCATCGTGGCAGCCTCTGTAGTTGCTACTTTTCTCTCAGGAATTTCATCGAACAGCTTCCCAGCAGCAATAGTGAGGTCGGGGTGCGTGATACTCCAAGGGTGGTGGTTCATGGTAATGGGTTTCGCTCTGTGGATGCCGAAGCTGTTGCCAAAGGGTTGCCACGTGGAAAATGGTGAGGTAGCGTGTGCCAGTGAGGAAATTACGAAAAGAGCCATGGCCGTGGCTAATTTGGAGTTTAGTTGGGCCGTGGCTGGGGTGTGGGTTGTGGTAGCATTTCTGACCTTGAGATTGGATTGGAAACTGGAGTATAGACAGCTCCAAGGGCCCACTGTCAGAGAGAGTGATGGGCTGAAGTTGGTTAATCGTTTGGATAATGGTGTGGGGCTTGTATAAGCTATTAAGCTTAGCTAGGCCTAATTAGCTGTGTTAATTGGACATAATCTTCTTACCTCAAAAAACCTCAAAAAAGGAATCTTCAGACTTAAAACCAAGTTTCCACTTTCGATTACTAACTTAAGCACACAATATATGCTTAGTTTCATGAGTCCTGTTGAAGCATGCTAAGATGTGTTCAGTTATAGTACAGTTGGTTATTTTGTACTATAGCATAATAATTTTGGAAATAAAACATGTAAAAATAAGGGGCGAGTACTTATAAGATCTTGGAACTCCCCAAATTGGAGCAGAGGGTTGTATGACATAGCTTCTTCATGCAATTGTTGGCATTCAGAATTTCAATGTTCGAAGTTGGAAGAAAAAATCAATGTTCGCATAGTAAACGCAGCCTCACGCCTTTTAATTCCAAAAAAGTAAAAGAACTATAGCTTAGAACCGAATTATCTCATACACCAAATAAAAGAGACCGATCTCTTATAACAAAATAATGACTTTACAATTTTAATGATATGTGCTTTCACCCTCAACATTCACTAGACAATGCAATCTATAATTATAATCTAAACACATCAATTGTAATATCTAACCAAACTACAATGATGAAGATCGAGACTAACCCCACAAGAGATATAGCAATGGCTATGTGGATTGCCGATGGCTAGCCACGTGGAAAATGGTGACATGGCGTGTAATGGTGACTTGGTGAGGAAATTACGAAAAAGAATGGCCTTGACGAATTTGGAGTTTAGTTGGGCGGTGGGCCTGTGGCTGAGATGTGGGTTTTGGTATTGTTTCTCAGATTGAAATTGGATTAGCCCAGCGCTGCACGGATGACGGCCCTAGGGTACATAACGTCTAAAACGACCACGAAACCAATAATTTGCGTTAATCATTGCATTGACGAACGAAATTTTTTTAGTGCTTGTGTTGATCGTTTCAACCGTTGAACGCAAGTTGCGTTTATCGTTTCGTTCACGAGAACGTTCAAGACGGTTAAAATCGTTTTCAACTGTTTAATCGTTTTCCATTAGTACGGAGCTTGGAGTTGTACCAGATTGGTAAAGTAAAGAAAAAGAGCTTGGAGTTGTTAAAGAAAAAGGGCTTGGAGTCGTACCAGATTGGTACAATCAGCCTATAATATGCCTTACACAAATCATAGGACTTACCATTGGTGATCAAAACATAGACAAATCTTTGGACTTTGGTGATCAAAACATAGATAATCAGTCAATCGTTAAGCACAGTTTATTTCACAAGGAACAATATACAAGAAGACTTTCAATCGAATCGACACAACACAAAGTCTGAATGGCTATAAGCCTTACTTGACAGAGAGGAAAAGAAGACGCAAGTAATGAGGAAAAATTCAAAGCAAAAATCATTTGTATAAAGAAATCTCAAATTCCAAAATTCACCTCACAGTTGCATTAATTAAAATCTTATTTGTAATCAAAACAGAACTTATCATCGCAAAAATCAAACAAATAAAAAACTTTGAGATACTTAAAATTTTACAACAGCTAAATCAGTAAATCAGAAAACCAGTAGCTGTTGTCAGTCGCCACCAGGAGATGTGGAAGAAGTGGGAGGAGAGGCTGTGCTTCGAGAGGTGGAAGTGCGGAGGTGGTTGTGCTTCGAGAGGTGGCAGTGAGGAGGTGGCTGTGCTTCGAGAGGTGGCAGTGAGGAGAGGTGGGAGTAGAGACTGAGGGAGGCAGTGCTTCGAGAGGTAGCTGTGCTTCGAGATTGATGGAAGCAGTGAGGAGAGGAGGGAGTCGATAGGGCGGTTCGATCTGTTTTGGGGTCGAGTGAGGAAGGAGGGGGAGATCTGGATTTTGCGAGAGAGAGACGGAGAAGAGAAATGTGAGGCGGAGAAGAAGAGAGAAATAACTTTCGTCGGTGCAGAAACCCTAAAGTATTAGCCCACGCCTTCGTTCTCTCCGCCTGGATATTCTCTGCAATCGTTCTATAGCACTCAGGTAGAATATTTAACGAAATAAACGATAACGAAACAGACCTGTTTCGTTAACCGTTCCATTCTATACACGAAACTGTTTTTTATTTGCACTGATTGTTTCGTTTATGAAACGAAACTAAAAACTTTAACCGTTACCGTTTCATTTCAGACGAAACGAAACGAAAAGACGATCGAAACGATCGTCGTTTTCAGGCCTAGACGGCCCCCACCGTCTTAGAACCTGATGGGCTGAAGTTGGTTAATGGTTTGGAGCATGGCCTATAATGTATGTTGTTACTTGTTAGTTGTTACTAATGTTGGACATTTTTTTCAATCATTTTTATGAAAGGGCTATAAAAGGTTGCAAGTAGGGGTGAAAACGGTCACCGTTTCGATCGTCATTTCATTTTGTTTCGTCTGAATCGATTAAAGATTTTTTGTTGAGTTTCAAAAATGAAACGGTTAATGAAAACTTGAAACGGTTTCGTCCATGTGTATTTTCGTGATTTTGATCATTTTGTCCAAAACGAAACAGTTAACGCAAATGATAGTCAATTTTCGTTTTCAAAACGAAACGGTTAACGAAATTGATTATTTTCGTGGTCGTTTTAGATGTTATGCAGCCCTAGTTGCAAGGGAATAGGTTTTAGACCAAGGAAGCAATGTAGCCATGTGGGCTTCGGTCAGACGGTCATAGGCCATTTTGTACAACAGTGTTTTCTTTGTTGTTTGTATACCTGCATAACGTCTAAAACGATAATGAAACTTAACTGTTTCGTTAATCGTTTCGTTTCGTTGAGAAAATTGACTATCAATTCCCGTTAACTATTTTGTTTTGGACACTATGATCGAAATCACGAAAATACATATGGACGAAATTGTTTCATTGTTTCTTTAACCGTTTCGTTTTTAAAACGCATATGAAATCTTTAACCGTTTCGTTTTGGACGAAACGAAACGAAATAATGGTTAAAATAGTATCCATTTTCACCCTAGTTGTTTGCGATTCTAGTGAAACTTTGATATTCTAATTTCTATGTTGTTTAGAATTAATGAAACAGGTGGTATGATTCATGCAAGTTTTGTCAAAAACTTGATAAAATTCGACCAGGAGATATGGCAATAATTTCACCTGTTGAGCATTTTAAGCATCGTTTAGTTGATAGATCAATTTTATAAATCGCTTAAAACGTTAAAAAAAGTGAAATTAATATAACCAATTTGATAAAAAGCCCCACTGGTTATATAATTAAAGTATAGAATTAACCAGTTCTGAGGCTCTTAATCAAACAGTTGTGGGTATTTGGTTCTGCTTAACTGGTAAAATTAGTATTCTAATTTCTTTTCATATCACCAATTGAACAGGGCAATCTTCCAAGTTCCAATAATTGCCCCTTCAGAAAAGAATATTTAAAGCACTAATAAAAATAAAGGAAGCACTAAGCGAAAGGGAGATGATAATGAAACTTAACTGTTTCGTTAATCGTTTCGTTTCGTTGAGAAAATTGACTATCAATTCCCGTTAACTATTTTGTTTTGGACACTATGATCGAAATCACGAAAATACATATGGACGAAATTGTTTCATTGTTTCTTTAACCGTTTCGTTTTTAAAACGCATATGAAATCTTTAACCGTTTCGTTTTGGACGAAACGAAACGAAATAATGGTTAAAATAGTATCCATTTTCACCCTAGTTGTTTGCGATTCTAGTGAAACTTTGATATTCTAATTTCTATGTTGTTTAGAATTAATGAAACAGGTGGTATGATTCATGCAAGTTTTGTCAAAAACTTGATAAAATTCGACCAGGAGATATGGCAATAATTTCACCTGTTGAGCATTTTAAGCATCGTTTAGTTGATAGATCAATTTTATAAATCGCTTAAAACGTTAAAAAAAGTGAAATTAATATAACCAATTTGATAAAAAGCCCCACTGGTTATATAATTAAAGTATAGAATTAACCAGTTCTGAGGCTCTTAATCAAACAGTTGTGGGTATTTGGTTCTGCTTAACTGGTAAAATTAGTATTCTAATTTCTTTTCATATCACCAATTGAACAGGGCAATCTTCCAAGTTCCAATAATTGCCCCTTCAGAAAAGAATATTTAAAGCACTAATAAAAATAAAGGAAGCACTAAGCGAAAGGGAGATGATAATGAAACTTAACTGTTTCGTTAATCGTTTCGTTTCGTTGAGAAAATTGACTATCAATTCCCGTTAACTATTTTGTTTTGGACACTATGATCGAAATCACGAAAATACATATGGACGAAATTGTTTCATTGTTTCTTTAACCGTTTCGTTTTTAAAACGCATATGAAATCTTTAACCGTTTCGTTTTGGACGAAACGAAACGAAATAATGGTTAAAATAGTATCCATTTTCACCCTAGTTGTTTGCGATTCTAGTGAAACTTTGATATTCTAATTTCTATGTTGTTTTGAATTAATGAAACAGGTGGTATGATTCATCAAGTTTTGTCAAAAACTTGATAAAATTCGACCAGGAGATATGGCAATAATTTCACCTGTTGAGCATTTTAAGCATCGTTTAGTTGATAGATCAATTTTATAAATCGCTTAAAACGTTAAAAAAAGTGAAATTAATATAACCAATTTGATAAAAAGCCCCACTGGTTATATAATTAAAGTATAGAATTAACCAGTTCTGAGGCTCTTAATCAAACAGTTGGGGGTATTTGGTTCTGCTTAACTGGTAAAATTAGTATTCTAATTTCTTTTCATATCACCAATTGAACAGGGCAATCTTCCAAGTTCCAATAATTGCCCCTTCAGAAAAGAATATTTAAAGCACTAATAAAAATAAAGGAAGCACTAAGCGAAAGGGAAATGATAGCAGATAAACCAAACCGTGGTTTCTTTAATGGGTAGCACACTGGTTTCAACATTCTAGACGTCTCTAACTACGGTCGTTGTTTGTTAAGACATAAATGGTAATCTTTATGGTTCTTTGTGCAATCTGCAATGTGCATATAAATTGGTACTACATTTTCCAATTTTGCAGACATCAAGAAAAACAGTTGTTGTTGGATAAGAAAAAGTAAAAAGTAAAATTTAGGTATCTTTTTGGAAAATAAGTTGAAAATTCAATTATCTACATACCTTACTGTTTGGTTCTATGGTTCTATACGGTTGTCTTGTGCCCTCTTTTTGAATTAATGAAGTCATAGTTTCTTTGTTTCTATTCAAGCAATAGGAGCTATAGAGAAAGTCTCTCCTAAAACATTCATTTTGAATCTGTTCTGTCAAAAAGGCTCCGTTTGGATGCAAGAAGAAGAAGAAGGAAGAAGGGAAGAGGGAAGAAAAAAAATTATAAACAATTCAAACTCTTCACAAAGTTACACACTTCCCAATACTTCTTCACACTTCTTTCCTTCTTCCCTTCTTCCCACACCTATCCAAACGGAGCCAAAGAGAAGAACATATTCCCACCAAACTTCTTTTGGTTTGATCGCTTTCTTTTTTAAAACAAGGTACTCATTCCAGTAGGCGAGAAAATAATTTTGTAAAGTACCTTTACCCTGATTGATGGGAAGTTTCTGCATGGCGTCTCCTAAGAACAAACATCGTATTTACACTAGATATGAAAAGGAGAAGAAATTTCATATTCTATCAGATGATTAATTTGATATGTTCGTAATCTCGTTTATATAAATATATAAATCAGGATGCATGCAACAGAAGTTATATATGGACAAAAGCTAGGGCAGAGAGCCAGAGAGAGGGCAGGAAAATTTATAATTTTTTTTTTTTCTATTTGATATAAAATGAGAAAGAGTCAAAATTCTCAACTTATTCTTTAAAATTTAAATGTTCCCAATGCACTCTTATCAGATATCATAATTAACCTTCACTCAAACTACATGATGCTTTGTCACTAAATTAAGAGTTGGTTCTCGAAAAATTACAATTTTAATTTTTTAAGAATTCCATTTTTTTTAGTACGAATACACTAATCCAGTAATGATATAAAAATTGCACTAAATTAGTTTATTCGGCCATTCAGTTTTAATTCCCCAAATACGCCTCTAAAGCAGTAAATACAAAAAAAATAATAATAATAAAACTGATCATTGCCCGCTCATTATCGAGTTGGACTCTTGGAAGCACCACTATCTTGCAAAAGTTCTTAGAATGTTTATTACTACCTAATCTTAAATCATCTAGCCTGCCATTAAGACATTTAATAGCTAATGATCCAGGTCAAATTTTTTTTCTTATGGGGTAATATATATGTGAATCAAACAAAAAACGTGCATCACATTCGACATCACCCTCGAGCCTTCATACACTACTAGAATTTCGTTTATCTGTGTCGGAACATCGACATATTAGAGTCGCTAAATTAAGTAGCGACGCAGAAAGAAAAAAGCGGGCGGGGAACTTTTATTGGGTGTCGGTAGGCCGACACAAATAAGTTAGGACACATAAATAAATTAAAAATTAGACAAATGAAGTTTGAAATCTATGCAAGGAAAGCTATGGGATAATCACAGAATAAACTTGACGGTGGGAAAAAAATAGTGCCGCCATCTATATTTTCTCCTAAAAGAAAAAAATGCAATTGTTTCTTATTAAATAACTTTCCATATATATGTTGTTGATGGTATAGAAACAATTATATATATCCAACTAATTAATATCAAATTTAGCTTTCTATCCATTAAGTTCCAGCAATTGAGAATGGCGCCAAGTACCATATGGCATTCGCGCTATAAAATTTTCTAATTTTTTCCCTCCTAAAATAAATTTTCATTCCCGCCTTAATTGTTCTTTTATGTCATTGATGACACGTGGAACCACATCTAATTAGTTTCAAATTATTTATAGAATTTCCTGAATATATTTTATTCATCGAATTTATATGGATGGCCATAATATTATAAGAAATTCAATGATAACAACATTTTATATTTAAGAATATCAATATATAATACATAATTTTTTAATGTATTTTTATCAATATAAAATAGTATTTTTTTAATAAATATAAAATTTAGTTTCTCATCAGATTTTAATCTATATATTGAATTATTTAAATGAGATGTCGTTTTAAAATAAGCGAGTATAATGAATTTCTCTAATATATAAATCTATTACTAACCATGCCAAGAATAAAAGAGAAAAATTATCCATCGACTTTCATAATAAACTAGCAAAAGAATCACGCTCCGCGAGATTAAATTTTAATTTTCATATTTTTAAAATAAAAGCATCAAATTAATAAAATATATCACTGAATTTTTTTATGTGCACATCCATGAAATTTCATGCAAAAGTGATTTGAAAGACTTGTAAACAATTTAAGCTAAAATACACGGTACAATCCAGTGTATTATATATTTTTTTTAATAAAAGAGCAACAAATTTATAGCAACGTATCTCAAAATAACGGACAATTTTTATCAAAGACAAAATTACCTTCAAGAATTTTAAAAAGAACAAAGGAGGATCAGAATTTTTAAAATGAGCACAACTATAGCAGCAATGCTATTGCCGCTATAGTCCAGTTGGATTTTTATTTATTTTCCATTTTACTTTGCCTATAGCGGCAATGCAAATGCGGCTATAGGATTTTATTTTTTTCATGCAGTTTTACTTTGGTTTTTATTTTAATGTCGGCCAGATTTTTTTTCGTTTTATTTTGTTTTTTTTACTTTACTAATTTTATATAATGTTTATATATATATATATACACGCATAATTTATATTTTTTAAATTATTTAATTTTATTTATATGTTGGGTTTTCTAAAATGATACGATACGATCGTACGTATTGGCACGACACGACACAATACGAGTACGAAATTGACACGACACGATCGTGTTATCATGTCATGTCATAATCGTGTCGCATTGGCAATCTTGAAAAATTAATACGATTTGACACGACACGACTAACATGCAACACGACATGAACACGAACTAACACAACACGACACGATTGCGTATTATCGTGCGGAGTGGTGAGAAGAGGCAACACGACATGCATTCTGACACGACACGATTGACACAATTGTGTATTGTCGTGCTAAGTGGTGAGAAAAGACGACACAACACGCATTCTGATACGACACGACTAACATGATCATGTCGCGTCGTGTTGACACGTCGTATCAAAAACTTTTCTTTATTTTTTTATAGTAATTTATTAGAAATTGTTAAAATATTAAGATGAAGAAAAAGTATTGTTGCAGTTTATTTGACTATTCTACAAATTCTCAATATATATATTAGTACAAATTTGCTAGAATATTTTTATTAAAAGATTATATCAGTCGTGTCGTATTAGAATGCGTGTCGTGTTGACTCTTCTCACCACTCGGCACGAAAATACACGATCTTGTCATGTTGCGTATTAGTCGTGTCGTATCAAATCGTATTAATTTTTCAAGATTGCCAACGCGACACGATTATGACATGACACCATAACACGATCGTGTCATGTCAATTTCGTACTCGTATTGTGTCGTGTCGTGCCAATACGATCGTATCGTATCATTTTGAAAAACCCAACATATATATATATAATTAAACAATTTAAAAAATATGAATTATGCATATATATAAATATTATGTAAAATTAGTAAAGTAATTTCAATAAGGATTATCACAAAATAACTACCTAGTGTTATAGCAAATGTGAGCTAAAATATATCTATTCTCGTTGTTCATTATAAACAACCATTTATATTATTATGGACATAATATGGGTTTATTTTGTATTCGACGAAAACTATATTTTTATTGTACGATTATCACATATTTTAATTAGGTGACCATAATTTTTTTATTTTAATTAGGTGACCATAATTAGGGGTACTGTAGGCTGTAGCATATATACTATAACATGTGGCCTGCTGTAGGCGACTACACGTGTATAGAGTCTAGGACTCCAGTTTAGTCTCGAACTGTCAAAATAAATGTGGCACTCCTTTTATTACTATTAATTTGAATTTGATTTTAAAAATTCAATATGAATTATTTGACCGTTCTATATATACCTCATATTCTCAGCATTTCCTTCATAAAAACACTGCGATCGAAAGTTTATAAGTACTAAATGTATATCCAATTTGTAAAAACGACAATAAAGTCAAGTAAATTTTTTTTTCTATTTTAAACTTTTAACAAATATTCATAAAAAAAATAAAACAAGTTTCTGACACGATTTGACACGACTAACACGACGTGTCAACACGACACGACACGATCGTGTCAATCGTGTCGTGTTAGAATACGTGTCGTGTTACCCCTTCTCACCACTTAGCACGACACGATTAAAAAAGTAGTTCGTGTCAACACGACACGACACGAGACTCTAAAACGATCGTGTTTGACACGACACGACACACACGATTGGAGAACGCTTCATATATATCATATAAACATATCATATGATTAAAGTATAATCATACATAGAAACATATGACAGTTGTATCCCGATAAACGAGAAATTTTTAATGAATTCAACTTAAAAATCATTTTGCAATTTTCATTGAAATTAATTTAACGGAGCTTGAAAATTTATACAAGCAAAAAATTTTAAAATTTCATTACAAAATAAAAAATCTTGGCGCGATTTCCACAAAATATTTTCATTATGTCACATTTTGTTGTCTCTAATTCTCTATATTGTATAACTCTACATTAAAAATCATTGCCGTTAGATTTTAATCAGACAGATGAGATATTATACGGATATGGCTCCAGATAAAAAATTAGGTCATTGTGAAAACTCCCCCCACTCCACAAAAGCACGCCGCAAATTCCATCCCTCATTCCCTCCCAAATTGTTTCAACCCAAAAATCGTACCTCTTCGCCGATCTGACACAACCCCTTATCCTCCCAAAAATCACAGCCGCGTCGACTTCAACCACTGGTGCTCCGATCCCTTCTGATCCGCACTTAGATCCTCCTGAATGGCCGGTGTGTTGACAATCGTAGGCGCTCTAGCGGTGGCACTAGCGGTGTACTGTGGCACAGATCCATTCAAGCACATCTCCATGGCCGATTTTCCGGTTTCGAGATGTTTAAGGTAGATTTGCCTCACTGGACAGAAGGCCGAGATAAATTTCATGAATAATGTCCAGGAACCAGAGAGCGTTGCCTTTGACCTACTTGGCCGCGGGCCCTATGTGGTCGATGGTCGAATACTCTTTTGGGATAGTTCTGCCTGGCAAGATTTTGCTTGGACCTCCCTAAAGAGGTGTGTTCTTATTCTTAATTTTCATTTACAATTTTTTTAGTTGATGTCCTTCATATTTTTTATTCGTATATGCTTTTATGAGCTTGTGTTTTTTAATGTAATTAGGCGGAATCAGGTTTCAAAATTAGGATGGTGCATTAAATGGGTAAGCAAATGAATTTATTTATAGAACCAAACTTTTTCATTGAATTTTTTTTTCCAGTTTTTAGTTTGTTCTTAGTTTTGAATAGACCCGTATTTCAACTGATGTATTGTTTACTTATTTAAAAAAAATGTAGCTTCAAGCATATTTTCTTGTGTTGGACGATATTATAGATGTGTGGCAAGGTGCTTCAATCTAGGCTTGTACAACTAATTGGGATTTGCAGTAGCAGATGAATACTGCACACCTTGTGTCATTCAGTATTTTAAAGATTACTCCGCTAGCACATGTAGCACCCGTTTAGATTGAAGTAATTGGTAAACAATGGTTTGTACATAATCTTGAGATCAATAAACACATATTGAGCAAATAGATTAAAAATTCACGATCTAATTTTTTTAGGAGCAAATAGATGAATTAGTAATGTATGTTGTATTTGTGTATCAGGTACGACAGAGTTGCATGTTGAGCTAGATGATCTAGTTGCACGTTTTGTGGAAAAAGAAGCTGCAATATTATTTGGCATGAGCTATGTCACAAACTCCACTCTACTTCCATGCCTTATTAGAAAGGTTCCTACTTAGTACTGAATTTGTGCTACCTAAAAGTTTAGACTTTTGATTATTGTCATCTATTCTTATTTTAATATTTGCCATCCTTGTGATTTTAGAGAGGGCTGATAATAAGTGATTCTTGAACCATAGCTCTATTGTCAATGGTGCCAAGGGATCTGGTGCCACAGTGCTGGTTATCCATCATAATAGCAAGTCATTATTTTTTATATATTTTTTTATGACCTTAGTAGGTACCAGAAAGTTTAAATTTTATGGTTGGTCTTGTCTTAGTGAGTTGTAATTTTGAATATACCCATTACAAATATTAGAACAACATGAAAGCGATCTGTTGGGTTCAATAATACTCTAATTAAATCCAATATTATTTCTTCAGGTCATAGTTGTTGTGGCCATAGCTAGATCAGATATTACCTGATGGAGATGATGCACCAAGCGCATCCACACCACACACTTCTGCCATACCAGAATATTAGATTGTTCTTATCGATCCATCTGAAGCTTCTAGCCACCAGGAGAAGTCTTGGAGTCTCGCAAATGGCTATAGCACAATTGACCTCCAACACCATGCTAGGTTAGAAGTTTTCCATACATTGCTTTCAAATAATCTCCACATTTTCATCTGTATTTGTGTAAAACCTTCAGGTTTTAAGTATCAAATGTAACCTTGGAATCAGAAAACGTAGTATGTGGGGTCTAGTTTTCTTCGCATTCCTTGGCTACTCTTGATGTATTAGAAGCCTCGTGTGTTATGTTAACCATGGTATATTAATATTTACAGAATAGAAAATTGAAAACCATATTGCAAATAGAGGTTAAAGACAAAAAGAGTAAACGAACTATCGATCAATGTCAAGATGAAAATCTGTCCAAAAAATTTTTCATAATTCTAGCTAAACAATATTTTTGTTTCCCAACAGATTGGAAAGTACATTATGCGAATCGATTTTGTAAGATGCGGGCGAGCAAGCTGAGCATGGTTATGTGAATTATATTGGAGAGATTATTCATCGCGGAATTGTGACTCTTTGATTTTAGGTGCAAAATTTTTTTTTTAGACTTATTTTAATCTTCATGTTATTTTACTTAGAATTGCAGTTTGTATCGAACATATGCATATGTTTGTTGTTTCTATATAATGTACTCTGAATATTGTTTTCTGAATGTTATTTTTTGAGCTCAATGAAATTTAGAATTTTGTGTTTGATTTAATAGATATTTTGTGTGATATTTTCTTCGATTCAATTGAGAATATATGTATTTTTGTGAATTGCAAATAGGCAAAATTGAATGGCTGTATAATTATCAACAATTGGATCAGGATAACGACGCCATAAATTCTGACAATAAATTTTTTGTGTCGGTGAGCAAAGGTGTCGCTATATCGACTCTAATAAGTTGTGGGCCCGCTAAATTCTGACAATAAATTATATGTGTCGCTAATCAAAGGCGTCTGTATACCGACTAATTATAAATTATGGGCCCCGCTAAATTCTGACAATATATTATCTGTGTCGCTGATCAAAGGTGTCGATATACCGACAAATATAGTTTGCGGGCCCCGATAAATTCTGACAATATATTATCTGTGTCGCTTAATAAAGGCATCAGTATATCGACAAAGTAAAGTCTAAATAGAGACGCGCTTACTCTTTGAATTAGCGATCGGAGAATATGGTATGTGTCGTTATTCCGACACAGATATAGGGACGCGTTAAGTAATTCGTGTCCTCGCGACACAGATGTTTATTATTAGCGGCTAGAGTATCGGGGTCGGTTAGGTAGCGTCTTTAGGTGGACGCAGATAGATTTTCGTGTCGGAATAGGGACGCCTTTTTGCGAAGCAAATAATTGATATTCTAGTAGTGATATGCACACCAATTTGTCAATTATCTCTATAGAAATTTTTTTTTTCCTGATAAATTGAAAGTCCCATCTCGAAATAATTCCTAGGATAACACCCAATTTGTCAAGCCACATAACGACATTTGGATGCTCTAGCGGTTTCGTTTCTAGAATTCAACCTACTTGTCCAACAAGGCAATCCAGTCGGTCAAGTGTATGAGGCGTTAATGTTAGACTTTGATCAGGTGGCGGCTTCTCAACGGGATTTGTGTCGTTATGTGGCTTTATCTGATCGACTTGCCTTTTAATTCCCGTAGATTATATATATTTATTTAAATTAATTTGAAGCACATAGTTACAGTTATTTAATAAATTCGAGTTGGTGAATATTTCATAATATTATTCAGCATTTAAATGACAACATTGTTTGTATTTTTGAGTTAGTAAAAATATTTTGAAATACTGTATATTCGACATTTGAATAAATTGGTAGCTATTTAAAATAGCCGTACGTTACCTTCGTTGTTTGTTATTTGAGTCAGAAATTAACTGAGCTACTATTATAAAATTTTAAATATTACCTTTGTATATTTAATTATTATAAGTACTTGTGACATTCGATGTAAAGTGAATACATTAAATTTATTTGAGCTACTATTATTTGAGCCGTACGTTACCTTCGTTGTTTGTTATTTTATCAATCATTCGATGTAAAATGAATACATTAAATTTATTAAGACAATAAAATACTTATTTCCAAATATAAAATAACATAAGTAGATCATTTAGCACATTCATTTAGACGAAGATAGAGAATAAATGATCGCATGATAGATAAGTCTTCACGTTCCTTCAAAGACCTGACACAAGTGGATCGCACAAAATCATTCAGGAGCCGTTTGGATCCCCATGAGATTTTGGAGAATTTCATCTTCCTAATAAATTTATTATAAACAATTCAAACTCTTCACAAAATTACACACTTTCCAATAAATTTATTCCTAAGAATTGTAACTTTCCCAAATTCCTCAAATTCCTAAGCGATCCAAACGGCCCCTCAATGAATTTTGAAGTACCTAAATTATTATTTTCGTCCCTATCGAATCCGAATCAATATTTTTCACTTAAGTCAATCATTCTAGAGGATTCCAACTCGTAATGAATTAAATTAAGGGAATAATTTTCCTAAGTGACGTTTAATACGAAATATTTATTAATATATATTCCTTAATTAACATACTACCGGTTTGTAGTTTTGGTAACTGTAGCAAGAAATTCCTTGCTATATTCGTCAAATATCAGGTTTGTGCATACCTAAGTAATGGCATAAATATTCCAATATATTCCCAATGAAAATATATATTATCATGACTATAGTTAAGCTACGTTAAGTTGCAAAGTGACGTAACCACCTAAATGGGTGGGTAAATTACAAATGGGAAAATTTTACACATGTGTTATATATATTTCCACATACATGTGTGTGTGTATATATATATATATATATATATATGAAAATAATTAATGACAAATAATAAAAAAAAAGTAAATGGATCATATATATAGTTCTACTTATTAGCGATCATGTCCTAACGTACTGACGGTTAAAATCAAATAAGTTAGGTCTTGTGCGATACTAACATATAACATCTTGTCAATTAAATTAGGACCAAAGTGTAATTTTTTTAACCTTAATTAGGACACAAGAATGAAAATAATACAAGTTAACGATATTTTAAAGAACTTTCAGGACCACACTTCAATTCACTCCTCGCCCCAGTATGTGGCCGTGGGGAAAGCAGTCAAAGACAAAAGCACAGTGAAACAAAATTAATAATATCATATGCTCAATTCAGCTCTCTCATCTTGGTAACGCAGTCAATATCATCCGTCAAAAATGGTGGACTGTCAACAATAGAAATGATATGACAACCAGTCCTTGGTCTAGTGGTAAAAAACAATGCACCTTGATTTCTTGAGTGAAATGTCGCAGGTTTAAAATCCGGCTGGGGGTTCTTTCATATAGACATTTAATTTAAAATTAAGTTGAGTGGTTTAGACCTCTAATTTATCTTAAAAAAAATAATAGAAATGATATATGTATATATTTCTTTTTTTTTAAAAAAAGGCATGATATAGGAGTAAGTAAAAACGAAAAATCTTTTCCCTAATGCAATGTACATCCAATTAATTGATTGGGACAGCGTTTCGTTCGGGCGTCGAGAAAAGACGGATCCGATTCCCTGACACGTAAGAGATGACATGTCTTGAAAAGATCGGGATCCGACTCTCTGTGACATCATAAAGCGTTTCATATTCGGTGCGATTTAAAAATGGTTGAGTTACAAATCAAGTGTGCTATTGTGCTAAGGTGATCGAGCTATTTAATTACTAAAATTTCTTAATAATAATTTATTGATTCTCAAATATATATATATCGAATTTGATACAGATCCTTTAAAATTATATATGTAGAATATATCTATATGAATCATCACAATTTGTGAAGAAATTTATTATTAATACAGTTTGTCCATAATTTGTAGAGTTCTTAAGCTCACATAAACATTCAACTTTGCATTAAAATATTGAAAACACGTGCGACTCATTAACCAACCACAGACATCATGCTAACATGACTTTTTGCTAAGCAATTAAAAGATAGTTTATTCTTAGCTTCTAATCCTTCTGTCTTGGTTTAGTTGTGGTGTCAGCCATGCCATAAGCAAAGCCCATTTTAAATGGAACTGTTAAGTATCTCCATGCATGTTACCAGGTGGTGACAAGGCAACCACCGACGGATAGATCAACGTACAGACAAATTAAAGAAAGCATAACTTAAATTCTTTAAACATAAATTTGAGAGATAAATTTTCAGTGCATGAATATTAATTTTAATATAGGTCGAAAAGCAGACCGCTAGTTTTAAATTACAAATAATGATTAGTTATTCATTAGTGCTAAAATCGAACTGACAAAAATAACTCACCGTCTTTTGAATGTTACAGAAAATTTTAAACAAAATTACCATTATGATGATATGCGCATGTACCTCTTTGAGAGAAAAAGGAAATTTCGGAAATTACAAGATTAACTTTGTGCACAATGCATTCCAAACTCAGGGTTTGGCGGCTTTGGCCCTGACAAAATTAAGCGAAAACTGATTTTGCTAGCTTGTTTCCTAAAAAAATTTAAAAAAAATGAAAAATATTTTGCTTCGTGAATTATTTTGCTCCTTTAGAGGAGTAGAATTGTCACTAGGGCCCCTAATGAAAGTGCTGATTGGTCGATGAATTTTCTCTGAAACACCACTTTGGTCCCACAAATATATGATCTGACAGTGAGGGTCAACCTGTTTAGTTTATCCCAAGTCTCAACTATTAGTAATAATTTCGGATGTTCTATGACAGTGGAATATCCAGAAATGCCGTAAACATTTATTTTGCCATACATAACTTAAAGAGTCATTCCAAAATTCTATTTGAAGTTCCGCACAGAAGATCTGTGAATACTGCGCCTTACACTGCAGCATTTTTGGATTCTACAACGGTTATTAAATTGAAATAGAAACGGGTTCCGTCCGTTGCAGAAGCATCTGTAGCAAATTTGAAATAACCGTCTTAAATTTAAAGACGGGTTTTAAATAAAATTCGTCTTTAAACGCAACAATTAGAGATAGTTTTAAACAAAGGTCCGTCTTTGGCCAAATAGATAAAGACGGTTATTAACATAAAAACCGTCTCTATTTGGATACAACAAATCCGCACTAAAATACACATTTAAAATCTGCTACGGTTATCAACATAAAAACCGTTGCTAAAAATATTATTTATTTATTTATTTTTGCCTGTTTTCTGTGGCTAGCCCAATATTGCTAGCCGTGTGTACCCATATGGTACCAATGTACCATATATCAACATATTGACATATTATTAGCAATCACACATATTGACATATATATCAACATTACATACATAAGTTATCCAAAATCACACATAAAAATAGCAAATTAAAATTGAAGAGTATCAAATATTTACAAAAATTAGTACATATTCCAAATAAAAAAAATATTCTAAGTGATCGATACAAACTTCTAACTTAGAATAACTTTTGCTTCGTGGAGTCTACAATCTCTTTTTTTTTTTTTTTTGACAAGAATGGTAACTTCCTTGGTCTTTTATCTAGCTGGTACGGTCCAGAAAGATTAGCACTTGGAACTCACAAAAATGTCCCTGCAATATCTTCTATTGTGAAGCTTTCTTGAAATTCGTTTTAGATGTTACAGAAATTTAATGAATCAATCATAGTGTAGTTCACACACATGAGAAGGTTATCAATGACATTACTTTAAACTCCACAACCACAACATTTGATATGATATGCTAAGCAAAAAGGAGGGAGTGCTTAATTTTTCAGTATTTGATGTAAATAGTGATAACTATAAAAAGATTAAAGTACAAAGGTCTTAATATATCATCATGTATAAATAAAAATAGATAAAAGTAGTAACCTATAATTGGAAGTCAGGTCAGGTACTGGTTTTAAGTCTCCCAAAGGTTGGTTGAACAAAGAGTGACAGGCCGATCTGAGCAATAGGTTGCAGTTTCTCCCTGCAAGTATTAAACAAAAAAATTGATGAAATTATCAATTTCTGTAATCACTATTCATCACATCAGGTCTCCAATGAGTTTTAACTTTTAATTGCGGCTGTTGGCTTCGAGAGAGAGAGGCGAAGGGTGAGGCAGTGAGAACGGTTGTCGGCTTCGTGAGAGAAAGAAGCTACCCAACGGTTGTCTTATCACATTTCTTGAACTCAAATTAATATGGTAATTCTTTTATACAACTGGACATGGTCACTGTTAGCTACCCAAAGTGAACCCTTTACATTCTTAATACTATGCATAGACTTATAATAATTATTCACTAAACCAAGTACCTTGCTGTACTTCAGGGAATGTTTTAACAATTAAAAGTAGGATATCATATATGCTAATGACATGTAAATTTACAAGTGGCAGGGCTTTATATAAATTAACATATGGCACTATAAATTTTTTGTTTCATCAAAAGAGAGAAGCTAAATATATGTAAATTGTTTCTGAGCAGAAATGTTACACTCAACATCTGCACTTTCTAGTACCAATACATTCAATCGAGTTGCTATGAGTCCTTAGTCTATCATTGTACATTCAATTGTTTCTTTAACATTTAATCGAGTTGCTATGTGGCCATCATTTTTCTTGTGAAGGATATGATAAATCAGCATATTTCTGTATTCTGCAGATAGTGGATTGGGATAACGGGTTGATACCCGCTTCGAACCTCAAACTACTAGCAGATCCAGGGAGAAATGTGAGATGTCCATGATCCATGAGAACAAAATAGAAGAGTTTTACCTTTTTATTGCAGCTGTCGGCTTCGAGAGAGAGAGAGAGAGAGGTAGAGGGTGAGGCAGTGAGAGCGGTTGTTGGCTTCGTGAGAGAGAGGTGGCTGTCGGCTTCGAGAGAGAGAGGCAGTGAGAGCGGCAGAGTGAGTGGCCGATCGGCTATCGGCGGTTGTCGAGTAGAGAGACTGAGCGATTGTCGAGGGTTTCGGTATTTGAGAGAGGCTTCGAGAGAGAGAGAGAGAGAGCGATCGAGAGGGAGTGAGGGTTTCAGACTTGGCACCGAGGGTTGCGGCTGGAGCTTGCATGGTCGAAATGAGGATCAGAAGAAAGAGGGGTACATGCGCTGGTGTGACCTAAATCGCAAAAATTGCCACGGTTTTAAAAAAAAAAACCGTAGTTAACTGAATAAAGACGGTTTTATCATAAAGACCGTCTTTAAATGAAAAAAATGAATAGCGACGGTTTTTTAAAAAACCCGTCACTGTTTGGGCCGAATAATGTTTTTCTTTTCTGGGCCGAAAAATGGACCACGGTTTTAATATAAAACCCGTGGCTATTTTTTTCTCTGATATTTTTCTCTCTCCTATTATATGATTTCTAACGGTTATTTGTAAAACTCGTTTCTAACCTTCCGTTGCAAAAGCCTCATTTTCTGGTAGTGTTAGGTCCCTTGTTCCATATTCTAACTTCAAAAATCAAACGAAGTTTCAAACTTTTTCATTTCAGAACTCTCTAGACGCCACCTTCGTACAGATACATATTTGAAATCCAAAACAAAACCGAAATCCTCACATCTCACAACACACCTACTCATCCTAATTAAGCTCTTTGTATAACCCCTCTTGCTAGACTTCTCTTTCCCTTCCATCTTACTTGCTAACCAAGTACATACACAAACCACCCTCACTCTTCACAAACCAAAGCAGTAATACATGGGCACCTTGGTAGGTCATGTTGCACCGGGTTGCGGCTTCCTCCTAATCGGCCTATGGCACTTCTTCAACCACATTAGGCTTTTCTCTGTGCGACCGAAGTCCTATGTTGCACAGCCATGGTTCCCCTCGCCTCTCTTGAGACATCTAGAGCTAATTTTAATAATTCTCGGAAGTCTTGCATCTATTTCCATGGAATTATTTATTGGTCCCGAGAAGCACCAACCGTTTGATGACGATGGCACCATTCCTTCCAACCACCTTCACAACTTTGAGCATGCATCTATATCCTTAACTTTCCTAATTTATGCGGCATTTACAATATATTTTGACCGCATCAAGATGAAGGAACGGGATGCCATGTCACAATTCTTGGGTGCCATAGCCTTTGCACAACAACTGTTGATATTTCATCTCCACTCTGCCGACCACATGGGCGTAGAGGGGCAATATCATTGGTTGTTACAAACGGTGATTGCGATATCATTAGCTACAACTCTTCTCAACATTCCTTTCCCGAAAAGCATTATGGTCAGCTTTGTAAGGTCAGTGAGTATAGCGTTTCAAGGGATTTGGTTTATAGTTATGGGAATTATGCTGTGGACTCCTAGTTTGATACCCAAAGGGTGCTATTTGAACATTGAGGAAGATCATCAGGTGATGCGGTGCCACACAACTGAGGCGCTTCACCGGGCAAAATCCCTTGTGAATATACAGTTCAGCTGGTACATGACCGGTACAGTGGTATTGGCCATCTTGGGTTATGTGTATTTGACAAAGTTGTACCCTGAGGAGCCGGATTACCTACCTTTGGTCAGAAAAACAGACGAGGAAGACGATGATTTGGAGATGAGGAAGCTAGGAAATTAGGAAGGGCTGAAAGTTCATTTTATTTATTTTCTTTTTTTCTTTTTGTTGAGAATCTCCCGATTTGGTACCAACAATGGAGGTATTACACTGTACAGGTATTGTCGTGTCTGAGGTCAGGTTAAAGTCAATGGCTGACTTGACTCCAAAATTGGAGAAATCTCTCTATACAAAACAGGAGGACATTCTTTTTTTGTTTAATGATTTCTGTAATGTGGGATTTGCTTTTAGTTTTCTTGGTCTTTTGGTAAGATCATGTGTAAGTTAGATGGAAAAGTTGTACAAAGATACGTATATAATAGTAGATTCCTTTTAGGATCTTAGCCGTTGCTGTGTTAAGACATGGGGAACATGCATGCATGAGCTGGTTTTAATATTTGTTGTACAGTTGTTCTGTGTCTTGTTATTGAAAATAATTTGGTTTTGTCTCTTTTGTTCAAACTTTTGCTGTCATATACTCTTCATATGACTATTTTATATTGACTTGTCACATATTTATTGCACCTTTTTTTTTTTTGAGATGTATTGCTCTTTGCCACTAAATCAAGAGCTGGTTCTTATGTTAGTTTCTTTCTGAAGGTACAAGAGGGACATTTTTTAATTTGAATCATTCACATACAGGAGAAATTGACATCGACATAATTTAATTACGAGGAAAATTAAATCTACAATTTACCTATTGTTATAATTAATAATACTCTTTGTCACTTTCTCTAATAAAACTTTCCTCTTTCCAAATTTGTGTGCTTTGCTTCCTTATTAATAGATAGTTTTTAACCTTTAATTGAAGCACTATTATGGACAGGTATCCATAACTATCACTCTATCAGAGCAAATAGTCCATTATTGAAACGCTATAAAGTCATTTTTAATGGAAGACACTCGTGCATCGGTAACAAATATTGAAGGTAAATATTAATCATTCGGTATAGAGAGTGTTAAACATTAATTAATTTTGTGTGGCGAGTTGCCAAGTTGTTTTCATAAAAATTAACATTGCCCTTTAATTTGCTTATATTGTCAGTAATTGAATATGAAAATTAGAGCTTTTTCTGTCAATGAAATAGAGAAAGTCGATCGAGTTCACTTAGAACACAATATATCAACTTAAAGCAGAGTGAATTAAGTAATACAACTCATGACAAATTAAGAGGACAAAATGAAGTGAAAGGACACCGATGTATAAGGATTAAGCAGTTAGCAGTCTTATATAAAACCATATTTTATTAAATTACTCGTTACCAAAATTTCTTGATTGTAATATTATAATTCTTGTAGCTTTCCTTACATTAATTGCGTAGTTTCTTACAGTAGTCGTCCTTATATTTCCAATTAATTGGTTAATTTGTAAAAAAAAACCAGTTTTTTTACATTATTTTGGTTTAATTAATTAATGTCCCTTTCTTCATTGTTTCTTCTGCAAGACACATGCAATAGAAAAAATGAATTTAACTTGTAAAGGAATCTTGTGAAATGAGGATGTTTGACTAAGTGTTAAAGACTTTCATAAGAATAATATCTGTTAAGAGGACAAACCTATAATTTTGTAAGATTTTCCAAATATATTAACTTTATTAAATAAATTTGAGTGAAGGAACTAACTTGGTCAGCTCTCCAATTGGATACGCAAACGCAAGTTTAAAACCCAAGGAGAAAATTAAACAATTTCCTTGATATGAATTTAGACAGACAAAATCTTTAGGCGATTGATACTAGATCACTTTCAAAAATAATACTTCTTAAGAAAGATAGTTTTGGACCTTCAAAAAAGAAAGATAGTTTTGAACGGTACTAGAATATTCTTGCCACTTGCAAGGGACTTCCTATTGTGGCTGCGCAGACCTAACATGCTAACACTAACATAGAGTTATCATGCTTATCTCTATTGATTTTTTTTTAAATAACACCGAATATTTTTATTATACCGAACGATTAACAATAATAAAACTAAAATAAAATTATTGAGTTATCATGCTTATCTCTATTGAATTTTTCCCACGTTTATAATAATAAAACTAAAATAATTTTCTTGGACATATTAACAATACATTCAACTTAATAACTATGAAATTCCAAAGTATTTTTTCTACTAACTAAAAGACAATATATTTTTGAATGAAGATTACAAATTTGATATCTATCTAATTAAAAATATATAATGGATAATTCAAATAGACATAGCCGGCATATCCTTATTTTAAGAAAAGTATTACAATTGAAAACTTAAAAGTGTTTTAATTACTAATTAATATGTGTACTTGTATGATATCGTGCTTATATAAAGATGTGGACTTGATATCTCTATCAAATAAAGTGAAAGACAATTGACGGTTTGAATTTAGGCTGCTAGTGCTGTATCATTAATTATACAGCACAACTGTATAGAATTCAATAGTAAGATTTGCATCCTCTGGGACATGTATTTTTATTTTTTATTTCGATATTTATTTTCGGGAACTGACAATTAATCACGTAATTTTGGAACTCCTTAAAAACCTGTGCATTTGTAAATCTCAGACATCAATATATGTCAAAATCCTTGAAAAAATGAAAGAGAGAGAGAGAGAGAGAGAAGAATAAAGTTCTCCCATAAACCATATTTTTAATTAAAAAATAGGAAGAATCCACACCAGATAGTGGGGAATTTCCGGGGAATTGAAACCGTATCTTATTCCATGCCGGACTTCCAGCCGTTATTCTTCCTGTGCCCAAAGTGGACTAATACCTGAAATCCATCTTCTAGACTCTTTGCGTTGGTAGAAAAAGGAAATTAGTCATCTTGTGCCATCACGTGACGTAATTAAGCTATCACGTGGAACGTCAGGTGATAAATGTGCATAGAAGACGTAACAAAAAGAAAATGCTAGCAAGATCTGCAGCCTTATGATAAATCTAAATTTACTGACATGAAATTAATTAATTTTCCAATCGATTAAATATATATCCAAATTATAAATATGTACATAATAGTTTAGATAATTTGTGTATTGAAATGATGATTAAATATTTTTTTAATTTGCATCAAAATAATTTGTTGAAATGAATATGATCAAACAATTTTTAAATTGCGCCAAATTTATAAACAGCCTATTCAAAATGTAAATAAGTAATATATTTATTTTTTATATTTTATCCAAGCTTTTATATTTCACCTAAATAACGGCTTTATTTCCGAAATTTCGGTTTATAGGACAAAAACGTACCAACGTTATAGTTTCAAACCAGAAAAATGCGTAACGCGTCATTTCCAAAATAACTCCGTTATTTCGGCAAAAAAAATTTCATTTAGCGGAGAAAAAAAGGAGAGCGAAGAGACTTTATGTAATATAATATTATACTTATACATAATAATTGTGATAGTCATTTTTTCAGTTGAACTAAAACCAAACCCTAGCCCCTTTAATTAATTATGAAGCTGTATATAACAATTCTAAGTTGTATATTAATTATTAAATTATTAAATATTAATCAGTAAGTTACTAATTTGTATTTATATATGCACCGTTTTTTCACCGAAAAAATACCGCACCGTTAAATCAACTCTGAACCGTCATACCGAAAAAATCGCATTTTAAAAACTTGATTTTATCAAATAAATTAATATATTATTATTTTCCCCTTATTATGAAATTATGGCTTCGTGTGCAATCAACCCCTATTTTGAGCAAAACTCTCTTAAGTTAATTATCCTAGTTAAGTTACTCTAGCTATTATAAGATGATGTGAATCAATATTTATTATTTCTTATTCTTGTATTGTCCTTCCTTGCACGTTTGTGTTATTGTGTAACCATCTCAATTTCTCGGTGGGCTGTTTACTTCGAGGATATTGGGCTTTCTAGGTGTTTTTTAAATCCTGATAGGCTTCAGACACAAACACAAGTAGTTATCCTATCCACTCCCATATATGTAAAACCGGGCACATTCTTCTTCTGAATTCATTTTATAGGCTCCGTTTGAATAGGTGTGGGAAGAAGAGAATAAGGAAAGAAGTGGGAAGAAGTATTGGGAAGTGTGTAACTTTGTGAAGAGTTTGGATTGTTTATAATTTTTTTTTTCTTCTTCCTTCTTCTTCTTCTTTCTTCCAACGATCCAAACGCACCCATAGGTAATTCTAGTATTAGTATGGCGTGACACAAAAAAATAAGAAAGAAAGAAAGAAAGAACAGAAAAAGAAAAGAGATTGGCTAAAATCAGTCACGACTGACGAATGCAACCGTCAGCTACGATCAAATCTCAATTTTCGTGATTTTAACAGTCGATCCGAACCGTTGAATGTGTCCTCCATATTGAAATCTCATTGGAAACAAAATTTTATATTTTTCTGAAATTTTTTAGTATTTTTTTATATTTTATAAAATTTTTAATCTAAACAATTCTGGACCCTTCAATAACTATGATTTTTGAAAATCTCAAAAAAATAGTAAATAAAATTAAAAAAATGTAAAATTTGGTCTCCAATGAGATTTCAATATGGAGAACACATTGAATGGTTCGGATCGACTGTTAGAATCACGAAAATTAAAATTTGATCGTAGCTGACGGTTGCATCCGTCAGTCGTGACTGATTTTAGCCCATCTCAAAAGAAAATGCAAAACTGAGGAAGGTGATAACTGAAGAAAGTGATATTAAAGAATCGTGGCACAAAAGTCCAGACACAATTTTTATCCTTTCTCCAACTAATATTTTGTTGAAATAAAAATAGGTGAAACAAAAAGAAAAGAGATTCACAATATAATAAAGATGTAACTTTTTATGGTGCAAGAAATTACCCTGTCCTAAGTTAAGAAGCTTAAACGATGAACTTTTAATTCAAAATAGCATCCAGATATAATAAAGTTCCGCAGTAATTTATAAGGAGTTTTCATAGAGGCTCAAAAATTTGAAAATACATTTGATAATTATCGTATAATTAAAAATATTTGATAAAACATAAATTCACAAGTTTATAGAGCCGGTCACTCACTAAAAGGTGTTCTCTCTTCCATTAATTTATCAAATGAAACTGTGTAAATATTTAGCTCTTGATAGTTCGCAAATATTTTGAATTGTAGTTTCTACAAATAAAAAATATTTATTAACGTTACCATATCAATACTACCAACATACATTATTTTGACACATCGATCTGAAATTTTGTTTATGATTTTTCTTAGTTTAATATATCTCTATGTGAAATGAAAGCATTTCAGGCTAGGAGGTTTCTATGATGGATCAGACTATTCCGATATCATTTGAAAAAATGATGCGTTTAAACGTAGGGTTCTTTTGGCAACGTCAAAATCACTAATTCCAAATTTATTTTATTGGGCTTTGAGCTGATATTGCATATATATGGCCATACGGGAGTTCTTTTCACCGTTTGGATAGTTGTGGGAAGAAGGGAAAAAGTGGAAAGAAGTATTGGGAAGTGTGTAACTTTGTAAAGAGTTTAAATTGTTTATAATTTTTTTTTCTTCCCTTCTTCCTTCTTCCTACTTCTTCTCAACGCATCCAAACGGAGGCAAAGATGCCATATTATTTAACTCACAACCTCTCCTACTTAATTTAGTTTATAGCTTTGTAAATTTGGACCTTCATTGATTGAAGTTTGGCCCAATAGGAACCCAACAATTTTCAATACCTAAACCCTGTTAGGTAAGTGCAAAGTGCAATTGTACCCACTCTCTAATTCTGATCATAGTTCGCTTGGCAATAGATATGCAGGTTTACGGTAAGAATGTCAACAAAAATTTTATAGTTACAATATAGAAGCCGCTGACATAATCTTTTTGGAAATATGATATATAGAAACAATTTTTGGAAATATGATATATAGAATTGTGCCATAATCAATTCTAATAGTCTGGTCAGAATCGGATGGACTACATATATATAAACACCTCGTTGTAAGGAGTGGGTTTTACTGGGAACAGAATTTTCATAATAAGGATTTGATCTGCATTGGCTAATTATTTAAATATACAACAAGTTAAATCATGCGGCACGTTGGTTCCTCGGTACCGTTGTGATATATAAATATATATACACAGAATGATTAATCATTGGACTTGATAATTCCTGCTTAAGGAGCAAAACTTTCAAAATTATTGGTACCTTTTAAAGGGCATTCAAGTCCAGTATATATTATTTGAAATTTTTATCCTGAACAAGAACTTTAATTAATTCATGTTATACCTATTTGGTTGCATTAATCAGATGGCCAAATAGGGGAAAAAAAAAGAAAGAAAGCAATAAAAAACGTCACCATTCAATTCTAAGTTCAAAAGCCTCAAAAGTGGATCGTTTTCATAAAACATATAGAAACCAAGCTTCACGGAATTGTAGCAAATATGTCATAAGCTTCAGATCTCGGCCAAAATCAGAATCATAAAAACTTTTAAGGTTAGAACTTGGAAGGAAAAGCCAAGGATGAGTTGCCAGAAATTAGGGTAATCTTGTTGAAACCCACTGGTGCATATGTTCTCCACTAAATTCTCTGTTATAACTGTTATGACTAGAGTAATTATTTTGATTAGAATAATTACTCTGGTTCTGACAAAACAGGTTTGCAACATTGGATGAGGGTGAAGTAGTCAAATCAGTTTTGTTTCCGGTTTTTTGGGAGGGAGTATGCAATGCCTTCTCATGGTGTTGTTGAACCTGCTTTGTGTTGACAAATCTACCACCAGATCCCCTCACGCGCCTCATTGCATGAAGATGCCGAGATTCATGAAGGTATGGCTGTTACAGAAGGAGACAATTTTTTGAAAAAAATACAGATATTTATAAATTCCAGTTGATATTTCATCTCATTTGCAAAAACACAACGACATTTATTTATTTGTTTAATTTTGCAAGTGACACTTGCGATTCTTTGATGTTTGTATATGACACCAGACATCACAAGTAGGAGCAAAGTCGTCAATTATTGCTTGGGAAATGCTATAGAATTTGCAAGACTTGCAAGCATCTTTGAACTGGTTGACTGTTATCTCAGATCAGTACAAGTACAAGATAGAAGGTAACAATTTTGCAAATTAGAAAGAAGGTAAAGGACATAACTTAGTGCCATGCATTATTTTTATGTGCTGAATAATATGGACCTGTACTTATAAACTGAGACCAGAGATATTGAGTACCAAATTAACTACAATAAGGGAAACAAATTTAATATAACAAATAAAATTACCTTGCGGCCTTTGTTGAGCTTATTTTGGGTCTCAAGTTTAGCACGTAGATGTCGCCTTCGAAGAATTCCATGATACTGCTTGGGGTTTACATATATCAGCTCTTCATCGGAAGGCTGTCGAGGTAGTGGGACCCGAGGATTTTCATGTCCATTGGCATTTAACTGTTGAAGTTCTGGTTAAAAACATGTATAACTTTTGCTAAAAATTATAAATTTTATTCTCTCTTCTTGTAATGCTGTGATGCATCATTTGAGTTTCATATCAGACGGTCAGGTAAATGGACTATAATTTAACATTTTTGTCATTACTCAAGGTCTATTAACTAAGGAACTATGTGAGAACCATGCTTCTAAACAGCATAAGAAAGGACTAAAATGTAGAAACTTATATGTAGAATTATTTGAGATACATACCACAGCATGTGATCCGTACAAATATAACATCCCACCCTGGTAAGGTTCAGCATATGGTACACGAGCCTGATAAATTCATAGAGAAGTGATGCACAGAATTAGTTCTATATAATTTATAACAGAAAACAATACAGAAGAGTTGATGCATCAATTAATATGCCCAAAATCACAGGATTGATTTTCAGGCAAGATATCAATGAAGCGGACATATCTAGAAATGGAGGTTTAATGTAAAAAAAAAAAGTGGTCGATTTAATAACTCAAAAAATCACACGGGAACATGCAATGCTTTATTTAAAATTGTTATCACATATGAAAGTAAACAGGAAATATTGTGCAACAATTTCTAAGGATGTACACTTTGGTGATGTCAATATTGGTGGTGACTGTTTCCTAAAACTTCGTTTGTTTGTAGGTTGCAGACTACAGACTGCAAACTTACAAAAGGTTGGCGGAAGTCGATGCTTGGTGGGGAAAAAGGAACTCCACTGCTAGTCACAGAACTTGCTGTCTTTGATTGGGAATCAAGCTTTGCCATATGGTTGCTATTTTCATCACCTGATTCAAAACACCAGTATTAAGGTGCACAACAAAAATTGGATATATGATATATCTAATATAAAATTGCAACAGTGTTACTGGGTCAAGTATCTTTTAGACCCAAAAAGCATTAACAGTTTGCTGTCAGGTGTATCTGTATGTAAGTGGTAAGTGAAACCTAAACATTTCTTTAATTATATTCATTTCTATCTACAGTATATGTAAGTGTCTGTACAAAAGTTTGTTTGTTCATATAGAGACAGTTGATCAGTTGCTTTTAGTCTATTCTTATATGAAAGGAAAACAGGTGCTGAATGCCTGAAACATTGTGGTAACAAGCAGATGCAATCCTAACACCAAGAAGATAACAACTTAAAATTCAGAAGAAAAAGAAAAACGCATATCATAATTCAGGTACTTATGGTGCTAGAATTCAGTACCTGATTGTACTGAGGTGCACCTTTCATGAAAATTTGAATCACTTAATTCCCTATCATGTTGGGAGTGGCTAGAAGCAGAATCAATGTCAGTTACCCTGTGACTGTTCCACATTTCACTATTCAGGTCTTTTCCTCTACCCAGCCCAGAAATAAGAGGAAAACCACCATTCCACCGTGAAGAGCAACTTGTACCAGGAAAGGTGTCCAAATTCAACATGGTATTTCGCATTTCCATACTCGGTAGTTAACAAATTGTAAATTGTAGAAGGCTGGGAATTCAAGAAGATTATTATTAGTGAATTAGATAAGTAAGAAACAAAAAATGACATTTCCTGATATTTTCTGTTTTTTTTTTTATTTTTAGAGAAACTACCAATAGCTGGTGACAAATATTATTAATAGTTTACCTAATATTTGTTCTGATCAGAACTACCAGCTTGAAAAAAGTTCGAATGAACAATATATGGACAATCAAAGCAGGACCTACTATTTTACCGAACAAAGCACATCAACGAAATAAATCAAACGGAAAATAAAGAGACTTGAAAAATATGCTCCTGAAAAAGAAAGAAATTTGATCACAAAGCTGCAGTGATTAATAATGAGATCAGAACAAGCCAATAAATAAAGGGAGCTAAAGAAAAATACATGCGACTGGAAGGAACTACCCATAATAAAGGATCCATATAGCCTTGAAAAAGAGGGAAAAATAAAGCAAGTTGGCATTTCATAAAAAACAGTTTGATATTAATTGTTCTGATTCTTTCTTTTCCCCTGATTTTTCTCTCCTTTTTTTATTCTGAAAATGCCTTCTCTGGTGGGTAATAGCCAACTATTTTCTTAAAAACAAAAGGCTGGCAATAACATAAATTTTGATAAATTAGAAGCAAGCTGACTCACTGATGTTAATTGGCAGTCTGATGCTGGTATAATCCTAAAAGCAATAGACAGGAGACCAAAAAAAATACTCAAGTATCTCCTTGTTTTCATCGAAATAGTTGTTTCTTTGGAACCAATAAATATTGGTACAGCACTATGAAAAAAAAAAAAAAAAAGCAAATTGTCTCCTTGTCATTAAATAAATTTATGCAGGTCGAATCCTAAAAGTCAGAACAAGAAAGGAGGCTGTCTTAAATTGAAATAATTGATGCTTGTACAATGTTAGTGCAATCCTATTTGATGGCAAAAATAACCAGTACAAATTGCAATCATCAGTAAAGAAAAGCGAAAGAGAGAGAACCTTTTTAGGGAAGCATGTCTTCTTTCCGTAAATGCTTTATCCTCTCCTTCTCTCTCCTGCTGCATCTTAGTTAAGGTACCAAATTTAAAGAGCAAATCATTCATTAATTATAGAGTAAATAATGTTTAATTTAATCCCACCTAATAGACCACGCCAGCCTCCCCTCGTAGTCGTAGAAGATTATAGTGGTGCTTTTTAAGAGATTTTTTTGGGATACTTGAAAAGTTTTCATTCCAACCCTGTAAATACTCAAAATGTTTTACCCTCTCCTAAAAATGAAAAAGTACAAGCCTTTGTAATATTTGTCTACGTACTCACTTTTTCCGTAACATTGGAAATGACCGAAAGGTTTAGCTTGCGACTTACAACTTACATGAGTTGTCATCTAAAAACTATTAAGATAATCCTAGATGAGCACTTGTCCGAAAAGATATACATATCCAAATGATTTTAGTCTGAAACAAAAAATGATTTAATTTGATCCAAATTTTCACTAATTACTAAAAAATTTATTTTCAATGTTACAGATTTAATATTTTTCTATGTAATATTAAATCGAATTTAAATTTTATGAAATGTAACACATAAAAATTTGTAAGAAAAACAATATGTCGATAAATTATTAGATTTTTTAAGTTTGAATCTTTTTAATATATTTCAAAATAATAATAGTCAAGATAGTTAAAACTAAACCACAGCCTTTTTTTTATTGAGCCATTATTTTAACAAAAGTTGGGACTTGGGAATACACGCGTTATCAGATACTTCTCTACACTGAAATGACATTCGATGATTTTATAGGGGCAATGAAAAAAGTTCTCATAAGATAAATAAAATGGGAATAATTGAGTGAGGAGGATTCTCCGTAGATTCTCCAAATAGCTACGTCAGTGTGGAACCCACATCGGATGGAAGGGATCTACCATTGACCTAGATTTCTTGTGAAGCTACAGCGAGCTGCCTGTTGTATCACTTCTATTGTGGCAGTCATGTCATGTGTCATGTCAAAAAAGCTCGTAGCTCGCAGCTCGCTCGTGTTCGACTCGAAGATAACTCGCTAACAGCTCGCTCGATTATAGCTCGAGCTGCTAACGAGACGAGCTGATAAGCTCGCGAGTTAATATTCACGAGTTCAAACGTAGCCCAGCTCGATCGTCAGTGGCTCGTTATGTTAACGAGTTGCGTTGATTAAAATGCAAATACATCCTATCCGTCCCTTACAGCCTTACTCAGTATAACTCTACCCCATTTTAATAATATAACCCTACCCACTCCAACAGCGCCGCACCGCACCTAGTCCCATTCTCCAAAACCCAAACCTTGTAATTATCAATTCATCGTCTTTCTTCTCTCCTTCATTAATCGCCAGCCTCCACTCGCCACTCGCAACTCTGCACCGTCTATCTCTCCTCCCTTGTGCTCTTCTCGTTTTCTTCTCATCCTAAAAAACCACATAAACCCTATTTTGATCTTCCTTCGCCGATAGGCAACAGCTACGAAGGGGTTGTGGGAAGAGGAAAACAAATCAGTATTCAGTAAATTGTGAATTGTGATCTATATTCTCTCTGTACGAGCCAGCTTGCACTTGCTCGAGCCAGCTCGTTCATTAACGAGACGAGATCAAGCTATTGATTTTAACTCGTGACTATATTCGAGACGAGCTAGCTCGGCTTGTTATTTTGACGAGACGAGTTCGAAATGGGGTCAACTCGCTCGTAGCTCGGCTCGTGAACAGCCCTAGTCATGTGTGCCAAGTCTCGGAAGGGAGGCAATCAGGCAAGGCAATAAATAATGATGTTGCCTAGTAGGGATGAAATGGATCGGATACGTACGTATCGACAGTGGAAAAATTATATCTGTATTTGTATTCTCGTCAGGTACAGATATAAATACAAATATGTTCAAATACTCGTCGTATATTAAACGGATAGGAATTCAAATATATTTTGAATATTAAAACAAATATTTATACATTATAGAACCAAATAGAAATAAAAAATAATAAAATAGTAATATCGATATTTAATGTCATCATACATCGAAATATTATATTAATCTTTTTTTTACCATCATGTTAAGAGGAAAATATATTAATTTTAGGGAAAATTAGTTATTTGCCACCTAAAAACAAGGAAATTGGGATTTTGCCACTTTACTCACCTTTAAATGCTTTAGGAACCCCAAAAACTGTCCCCAAGAGAAACCAGATGTTGTAATAGAGAAAATTCAGGATTTTGAATTGAACACTAAATAAAATGGTATAATTGAACCCGGAATGCCAGCCTAGAATATTTTGAAATTAAAGGTCATTTAGAAATTAAGAATAAATCTTGATTAAAATAAAATTTTTTTTTTTATGAGTGACTGGCGTCTCACTGCTGAAAGTTCAGTATACAGAGAAGCCTTACGAGCAACAGAATCATTAGAAGAGCCAGCCCTTGGTTTTGTTAAACCATCCGAAGCAACACAAAAGGGCACCTCAACAATTATCAAGCAGAATAACACAATCATTCAACTGCTTGTTAAAATCAAGGAAAAACTTGAAGATTGCAAGGACCAAATAAGAGAACTCTGAAGGGCAAAAGCACCTGAGGGGTCTGACACATCCGAGGCCCTAGAGCAAATCCAAAATCAACTCAAAAATTTGAGTCTCGGCCCGCCAACAACCTCAAAACGGCCAACCATAACGGGCAAATTTTTCGTATACCGTGACCCAAAGAAGATATACGAAGAAGAAAAGAAAAAGATACAATTAGTCGCACTGAAACAGAAACAGTGGGTAGACCATCTATATCAGGCCACGAAAACCAAATACCAACCGTTGAAGATCAAATCCGAGATTACAGACTTGGAAGTCGGTTACGGTATGAGACACAAAGAAGATTGCCAAGGAGTAGGCGATATAGAAGAACATTAGAATCTCAACTAAGTCCTGATGCGGAGCTAAGCGTCTCACAATTCCGCAGAGCACAACAAGTTCCGGCAGAAACACTATACCAAGCCGGATGGAGCGAAAGAAATCATCGGGTATACCAACATTATTCCGATGAAAGAATTTTGGTGGTTGGAGATCAAAGGGAAATTCCCTTTATCTCTCAAGAAAGTTACAACAGGCTCGTTGAAGAAGGATTACAACACTTACACATAGGTGTTGTAATAGTGAGGTTATACGCTCTGCATAGAAGAAATGCAGGGGTAAATGCCCTAGTTATTTTAAGAGACACAAGATGGGGGAATGATACCTCACTGATAAGTTCCATGGAAATGGACTTAACAGACAACACACAGCTGGCGTACGCAGTTCCTGACATGATGGTTAGTATTCATGATTTCTACAATCACATCCAATTGGTTGTACAAACTCATGGGTATGAATCATGGCGAGGTGGAGAAAGCAACCTCTTAATCTCTCGATCTTTAATAGGGAGGTTATCAAACACCAGCCACACAAACTTCGAGTACAATGTCCAAGGCGTAACAGAGCATCTAGCAAGCAGAGGCATAAGGGCTATACCGGGACAACCGAGATCAACCGAAGAATTGAGAGGCCAACAATGGATAATCAGGCCACCAGCAATTCCAGAAGTGCAACACCCACAAACAATTCGAGTCAGATCAAGAACTGATGGCTCTCTAGCCATTAGATTCGGTGGATATACAGCAACTGCACCAACAGAACCAGCAGTTGTCGGGCCTAATGATGAAGAAGAACTAGATGGAGAAATGTCCTTGATGGTTACAATTGAGGAACCAGAAACCTCATTTGAAGAAGAATTGAAAGCAATCCAACTATTGGCATCCCTTTCTAGAGAAGGACCGATGCTAGATTATTGTCCAATCTGGGATAAAGATGATGAATCAGAGGAAGAATGGCTCAATCCTTTCGCCTCCGAAGGTGATAAAGACAAACTGTCGCATTTTGCATACGCGGCAGAAGAAACAGAACTAGAATATCCTAAGATGAAGGCTTTCACAAAAATGATGGAATCAGCTTTTTCAACAGCTGAGAGTTCACTTACTCAGAGAAGGCCAACAGAACCAGTAATGGGTCCTGTTAACTATCCACCGGCAAGCACATCAAGGCAAACACCGATGCCAACAATACATGAAATCAGAGATCATGTTGGCAGACTCAAAGGAGGTTATGCACAACAGCATAGCGGGAGATTTAACCTTCCAGATGCTCAAAGTGACAAAGGTGCAATTCTGGTATTACCAGAAGATATCGGGCAATACAGTGATGTAATTTCTCGATGGGAATCAATTACTCTCAATGTGGTTAATGACCGCAACTGGACAGATAACAAGAGTAAGGTGATTTTCATTGAAAATCTCCTAGGGGATGTAGAGAAAAAGATGTTCATCCAATGGAGAATGGCGTATCCTCATGAATATGAAGAATTAATAGCAGTCGCAGATGATCCCCAAAACGTAATCTCCTGCATTCGAAGGATGATACTGTTAGAGGACCCATACCAAGGGTCCACTGAAGAACAGACACGCGCTTACCAAGATCTTGAACGCTTGTCATGCAACCATGTAAAGGATCTGTTCAATTACATGAATGATTACAAGATCCTTGCAGCAAAATCCGGGAGGATGTACATTTCCTCAGAACTCTCGGAAAAATTCTTCAGAAAAATGCCACCTCTAATTGGGCAAGAACTAGAAAAGGCATTTTTAGACAAATATCCTGGAGTAGCGATAGGCGTTATGCCAAGAATAAATTTCTCATACCAGTACCTGGCTGAAAGATGCAAACAAGCTGCACTCCAAAGGAGCTTGAAAGATCTCTCCTTTTGTAGCAAAATCCCATTACCAGGCTACTATGGAGAAAGAAACAAGTATGGACTTCGCAAGTCCAAAATTTACAAAGGAAAACCCCACGAATCTCATGTGCGTGTATTCAAGAGAAAACATGCTGACAAAGTTCGTAAATGCAAGTGTTTTATTTGCGGAGAAGAAGGACATTTCGCGCGAGATTGTAACCGCAAAACAGGAAATATTGCCAGGGCAGCCATTATTGAAAATATGGAGCTGTCAGATAGCTGGGATGTCCTCTCAGTTGATCTAAATGAACCTGATAGTGACGCAATTTGCTCATTATCTGAAGGAGAAGTTGAAAATGTTGCTTCAGCCGTAATCAATGATTTACCATTTGGCGAGCAATTACTCATGATACAGGCAGAGCAATTGAGCTGGCGGAGTTACATACAACTGCCTGAAGATCAAAGAGATTGTCCCCATGACTGGCAGGACAATGATTCAGTTCCAACAGGACATGAAAAATGTTCCATGTGTAAAGAAATGACGACTGAATCAACAAGGGCATTCTGTAAAAACTGCCGCCTAACAGTGTGTCCTATGTGTTCAAGATTCAGGCTGGGCAGACGAATACGAGCTAAGGTGCAGTCAATAGCACCTTATGATAGTAAGGATCAGCTAATTAATGAGCTGATGTCTTATGTTCAATACCTCTTGGCAGAGAATGGAAAACTCAAACAACAACTGTTTGAGGCCAGAACAGAGGATCTCGAAGCCGAGTTTGATGAATTAATGAAGGAAGACAAAGGAAAAACCAAACTACGGTTCGAAGACGAAGAGGTAAATGAAGAAATAGAGATGGAACCAAAAAATCCAACATGAGCTCTTCGAATAGCTTCTGCCAATACTATCTCTACTGAGGAAATTGAGCAATTCAATACAGTGGTCCAAGACCCTGTAAGGGGCATAAGGGTCCTAAATAGATTCTACAACATGGAGATAACATTTGAAATACCAGGAATCAACCCATTCAAGGTTCAAGCAATTCTCGACACAGGAGCAACTGTCTGCTGTGTCAACCAAGAAATTGTCCCACAAGAGGCATTGGAGCCAAGTGCCTATCCCATACAAATAAATGGAGTAAACTCAACTCAGATAGCCAGTTTAAAACTCAAAAATGGTAGTATGCTGATTGAGTCGAATAGGTTCAGAATTCCCTTCACCTATTCTTTTTCGATGGGGAAGAAGGAGGGAGTTCAGATGCTGATCGGGTGTAATTTTATCCGATCAATGCAAGGTGGATTACGAATCGAAGGCCAGAACGTGACTTTTTACAAAAATATCACGACAATTACAACCACAACAGATGCTGAGGTGGTACAAACCGCAATTCCTGAGCTCGACCTGACGGGCTTAGAATACATTGAAGTAAGAGAGGCCGTAGCATACCACCAAGAGCAAGAGTCACAACAGTTTAAAGAGAAGTTCAGACCACTACTCAACAGACTAAAAGAACAGGGGTTCATTGGAGAAAACCCTCTGAAACACTGGTCGAAAAATCAGGTGACGTGCTCTCTCGACATCATAAATCCTGATCTCCAGATTCAGGATAAACCTCTGAAGCATGTGACGCCTCGGATGAAAGAACAATTTGAAAAACATACAAAGGCGTTATTACAGCTGGGAGTAATTAGGCCTAGCAAAAGCAGGCACAGAACCATGGCTATAATGGTCAATTCTGGAACCACCATTGACCCAATCACTGGCAAAGAAATTAAAGGCAAAGAGCGCATGGTATTCAACTACAGGTCCCTCAACGATAATACTCATAAGGATCAGTATAGCCTCCCTGGCATCAATACTATCCTTAAAAAGGTCGGTCACAGTAAGATCTACTCGAAATTCGATCTCAAGAGTGGATTTCATCAGGTGGCAATGGCACCCGAGTCAATTGAATGGACTGCTTTTGTGGTGCCTGGTGGTCTATATGAATGGCTCGTTATGCCATTTGGACTGAAGAATGCACCGGCTATTTTTCAAAGGAAGATGGATCAGTGTTTTGCTGGTACTGAAGATTTTATAGCGGTGTATATTGATGATATTCTGGTATTTTCTGAGAATGAACAACAACATGCTGAACACCTTAGAAAAATGCTAGAAATTTGTGAAAAATGGGGCCTCGTACTCTCTCCAACAAAGATGAAGATAGCAGTCAGAGAAATCGAATTCCTTGGAGCAATTATTGGAAGAAGTAAGGTGAAACTCCAACCCCATGTCATAAAGAAGATTGTCTCCTTTGATGAGGAGAAACTGAAAGAAAAGGCCGGACTCCGAGCATGGTTAGGTATACTTAATTACGCTAGAAGTTACATTCCAAAACTCGGGACTCTTCTAGGTCCCTTGTACACGAAAACCAGCCCTCATGGAGATAAGCGCCTTAAACCGTCTGATTATGAATTAATCAGAAAAATCAAGGAAAAGGTGCAAAACCTGCCAGACTTAGAGCTTCCACCAACAGGAAGCTATATCATCCTTGAAACAGACGGATGTATGGAAGGATGGGGTGGCATATGTAAATGGAAACCAAAGAAGCATGACCCCAGATCCATAGAAAAGATTTGTGCCTATGCTAGCGGCAAATTCCCGGTGATCAAGTCAACCATTGATGCAGAAATACACGCTTGCATGGAAACATTGAAGGCACTAAAAATCCACTATCTTGATCAGCAGGAGATAACGTTGAGGACTGACTGTCAAGCAATAATATCCTTTTTCAATAAGTCAGCCCAAAATAAACCATCAAGGGTTAGATGGATAAATTTTGTTGATTATGTAACAGGGACAGGAGTGCAGATTAACTTTGAGCACATAGATGGTAAGCTAAACAGCTTAGCTGATGCACTTTCCAGATTAACAACAAAATTGGCTGTTACCAGTAAAATACAAGAACAACAAGAGCTATTCCTAGCACATCTCGAAGGAGCATTCGAAGAGGCAGATCGATTTAGTGACAGCCTAAACAAGCAGATGAATGAGCTAATTTTAAAAATTAGCTCCTTACTCTGATTCCCCTTTTAAAATCCAAACAAATGATTAATTATTTTGTTTTTCTTTTTCAGGTCTGATGGTAATCTACGGAAAACCATTGATCTTTGGCAGTAATCTACGGAAAACTGTCTTTTGTTTATTAGTTTCAGTTTGTTTATATTTTTGCAGAAATGGTGCTGGAATATTTAACCCATATTTTTAGAAGCTATGAAGGATCTCCACGTTATAGTCTTAGGCCAGATTCCAGGATAGCGCTTAACAACGTTGTTCGCTGGGGAGCATCATGTGGCCAAACAGAAGAAATAGAAGACTATGAGACAATCACTTGTGATTTATTATTTTCAAGACCAACTTTAAATATGGAGGGAGGAATGAGAACAAGGCTCATGGAATTACACCAAGCCCAAATTCAAAAATCCCTTACGGAGCTTGAAAAATTGCTAGTCATGAGCAATTTGCAAAAGGTCAGACTTGAACAACATGCTAGCAAGGATAATTGGGCAAGGGATTCCCTCGAACCTGTTAATGATAATATCGAAAAGTTGATTGAAAATCACAGTAAGCTTCGAATAATCCAGCAGAGCATCTATTATTAGGTAGTGTGCATAATATGCTTACTTTCGGTGCCAACTTGTTTGGTATGTTAGTGGTAGGGTTTACCAAACGGTCCGGTCCGGTCCAAACCCCCACGGTCCACGGGTTATCACGGGCCACGGGTTCACGGGTTCACGGATTAAAACGGGACGGGTTAGCACGGTCCACCTCTCAAACCTCGACCCAAACCCTTGATATACCCGACCCTAGGTAAACCGGACGGGTAAAGACGGGCCGGTCCGGTCCAGGCCGGTCCAAGGGCGTTTTTTTCCAGATTTTTTAATTTTTTCCTTTTTCATTGTTTTCATCTCAAAAATTTATAAAATAAATTATTATAAATTCGTTAAAATGCATTATATTTATAGATCAAATAATTAAGTATAATTTTGTAGTCTATTTTAATTTTTTTATTTTAAATTTGATTTGTAATTTTTTAATATTTTTTTTATTGTCGATGGTTTGCATGATTGCAGGACAAAAAATTATAAAATATAAGTTATAAAAATTATTTAAAATATATTATGTCTAATAAAATAAATAATAAAATAATTTTTTAGTCTATTTTAAAATTTATTTATTTTAAAAACTTGATTTGTAATATTATTTATAGAGTTATAAATGTTGTAATATTATTTTAAAAAAAACTTCTGAAATAGCCATGGTGTTTCTGAAAAAATTTCCGTGTGCCTTTAATTTACAACGGCTAAAAAGCCATCACCTTTTTTTTTGCGACACGTTTCGACCTCCTATTGGAGTGGGAAAAAAAGAAGTCGTTGCCAGGCTGTTGTGTCAGAGAGGACGCGTCTCAGCGCAAAAAAAAAATGGAGAAGACGCGTGTCGACCTCTGAATGGGCACGAAAACCATAGAGAGGACAAATGGGACGTGTCGCAGAGAGAGGGGTTCGGTTCGGCCGGTTGGTTTATTTTTAGAATGCTGGGACAGTTGGGTTTAGAACTTTAGATGGGTTTAGGGCGGGTTTAGACGGGTTTAAGGTCCGGTCCAGGCCGGTCCACGGGTTAAAACGGGACGGGTTTAGGACGGGTCTATACTAAATTGGCGGCCCAAACCCGTGATAAACCCGACCCGGACCATTCCCCTCGGTCCATCACGGTTCATGCACGGGTCGGGTCGGGTCGGGAAACGGTCCGGGTTTATTCCGGGTCGGGTCCGAACCGCCGGGTTTATGGTAAACACTAGTTAGTGGGCATCTTTTCTTTTCTAAAAGGAATCTTTATAATGGTGCCAGTATGTAATAATTGTACTGGTGTGTTTTAGTGCGCCACTTGGTGCATCTTTAGGCGCATTATTGAAATAGTGCGCTTTTCTTTATTTTACTTTTGGACAGCACTGAGGTAGTGCTTTCCTTTATTTCATTTTCATATCGCACTAGGTGTGTCAGTGCGCATCTTTTTATTTGAGTGGGAGACAAAAGTATGTGGTAATCCAATTAATTGCATGACGATGGGGCCCAATGAGCACCCGATGCATTATTGAGATACCAGACTCGAGTCTCTATAAAAGAGTGTCATTCAGAAGTTGCAAGACACACAGAAAAACTCTGAAGTCTTACTTCTTCTCTTGTAATTCTTCTATCAATAAAATCCTCCACTCTTTTTAAATCTTTGAAGCCAGTATTATTTATAATCCGAAGTTTCAAAGTCGATCAGTTAGCTTCCACTTAACTTTGGTATCAGAGCAAGGTTTGTTTCTTAATACCATTTATGGCTTTCTAAATTTCTGTGTGTTCTAGGTAGGCACTTAAGGGGGGAGATTATTCCAAATCCTTAGAGAATTCAAAACTTGAAACATATATTTAATTAATTAAGTCTGTGAACGTTAATTTAAAGTTTGAAAATTCTAAAAATTTTTGGAAGAATCAAAAGAATCACACTGCCGTACAGTACTTATTAGAAAGGAAGATCGCGGATAAACACTGTGATGTGAGATGAACCTAAGATCAATAGAAATTGTCATTCTAAAAATTAAATTCAAAGACTGTTAATTATTAACCCGGGTGCACAATTGGAGTGACTCTAGTATAAATACCAATGAATATTCCCTCTAGAGTGGCAAAAACACAGTTTTGAAGATTTCGGGTGGCATAAACAAAATTGCCCCAACCAAAATGTTGTCATCATATGTAATTATCTCGATAATAGAAAATAAAAATTAATTTCATATTACTAGTTGGATTGTTATAATTGTGAGTTCCATGAATTTGTAATTTCTAAGATGTTCAACTACAAAAATTTAGCTTCTCCTCAATTTTGTAATTTCCCCTCCATAGTCACTGCCTAGAACTGGCCTCGATCTGCTTGTGCATTTTCCTCGTTTTTATCGTTGCTTTCTCCACCGGCGGTGTAGCATCTCTGTGCATTACTTTAACCTTCGGCCTAATATTTCTCTTTTTTTTTTTAATTTCATTTTTCCTAATTTTTTTATCTGGTTCATGACCTTGGAACTTACTATTTTCACATAATCGTCAAGTTTGATCATGATTAATTATCTTTTCTATAGCAAATTATAGATCAAAATTTTAATTTTGTTTCAATGTCTAAAACTATCTTCGACCAATTTTCATCTTTAAAGTAATGAAGTATCTAATGTATTTTCCTCTCTTTTATTTAATGAAATAAAAGATTTGTTCAAAAGAGAGAAAATGTAACAATGCATGATGAACTTATTCAACTATCATTTATTTCTTCTTTTATTTCAAATTTGAATATGAAAACTACATAAGAAATCTTAAATTATTTTCTTTGGATATATAATTCCACTCAGGTTATATCATATATGGAACTTTCTTTTCTCAAGCTACCAAATATCACATTAATTCAACGAAATTACGAAATGCTTTTATTGTATGTTAGCGACTTCTTACACCAATATTAATTTCCACAAACTTACGGTAACTTCTTACTTACCTAACTTTTCTAAACATAACCATTCTAGGAGGAGATCAGGAGACAAGCAGGTACCGTGTCCTTAATGAACTCCTAACCCCACTAATTTCGGAATAAAAATATATATATGATATAAAGAAAAAAATAAAAGAAATAAAAGATTCCTGATCCAGTTTCCTATTTTGGCTTTAAGAAACAAAACCTGTTTAGTAATATTAATCGGTGATCCTTTAACTTAGAAAATTAAGAACATTTAGGGGAACCACTATTATTGAATTAATTTTCCCTATTTTGACCGTCTTACTACTTTTATTGTTGTTGGTTCTTATGGGAAAAAATAAGGAAAGAAATACAAGACCCTTATGATTTTTAAACTTAGCCATCTTTTGACGATTATTTTTTATTTAAAATTTGTTTTGAAGGCAATAAGTCCTACACGAATTCGTATCCTCATTTTATAAGGAAATTACTTACGACAATCATAACTTAAACAATTAAACAATCAAAGTGAGCGCTTTCTCCTCTCATGTGATGAAACGGCTCTCCTCTCACCTTACCCTTGCGCGAATAATCGCTTTACCCTCATCCTCACACGACCTTTCCCTCTGTTCATGTCCCTTCTCTTTCTACGGGCGCCTCCTCTCTACTCTCCCTCACATGTCGTCTCTCCGACCAATCTGACCGCCGCATCGCCTCTCTTCGCAGGAGATATCATCTCAACCACATCTCTGACCATCGCATCGCCTCTCTTCGCTCCGTGCCTCTTCGTGCTCGGCTATTCCACGGCCAATCATCTCAATCACCCTTTCTCTTCCCTTCTCCCACGTCTCTTTCCCCTTCTCCGTCATTACAAGTAGAGAGGAAGAAGGAAGACGATCAGATCTGGTATAGAAAGAAAAAAGAGTTGAGATTTGAGAAGGGTGAGAACTGAGAAGAGAAAAGATTTTTCGTCTGATTCTGCTACAGTTTGGTAGTAAATAAATAACTATAAGGGAGTAAATAACTAATACATGAGAGCAAATAAGAGAGTAACTAATAATATAGAGAGGGACTAATATTTGCAGGGAGTAAATAATAAACGTAAGGGAGTAACTAATATATTGTGAGAGAGTAAATAAGAAGTATAACTGAGAGTAACTAATATGTTTAAATTTGTAGTTGATTAAAATGAGTACCTAATACCTGAAGGGAGTAAATAAGAAGTATAATAGAGAGTAACTAATATGTCTAAATTTGTATTTGATTAAAATGAGTAACTAATATCTGCATAGAGTAAATAATATACGTAAGGGAGTAACTAATATATCTTAAGAGAGTAAATAAAAATTATAAGAGAGTATTTAATACTTGTGAGGGAGTAAACATTTGGTTTTGATTCTGCTATTGTTTGGGAGTAACTAAATAACTACAAGGGAGTATTTAATACATGTGAAAAAGTAAATAACATTCATTTCTGATTCTGATAATGTTTTGTCATAGATAAGGGAGGGCTGACGACGACGGGAGGGTTGACGGCGATGGGAGGGCGCGATAGGAGGGCTGACGGCGACAGGATGGCTGACGACAGCGAGAGGGCGCGGCGGCGATGTGCGAGAGAGAAGGTGCGAAGGGAGAGGAGGTGAGGCGAGGGGGAGAGAGGGTGAGGCGGGGGTGAGGGAACGTGGGTGAGAGGAGAACAATGCGTTAGAGGAGCTTTCCTTTTTTGGTAGTGTGCAGTTTTCATTTTCAGCCATGATTGTTTGATTGTCTGTTCGGTTGATTGTACTTATCAGCTCCGATTTTATAATGATTTTTATTTGGGCCTGCAAAAACCATTTTCTTTTTTTTTAATTGTTTTATGTATAATTAAAATAGGAAATTGATTACCGCCATCATTGTTTTTTACAATCGCCTCATCCAGCGACTTTTTACGGTGGACCTTATCGAACTTCGTGTTACCTCCTATTTTCGCTCTTGACAACGGACCCCTTCACCCAGCTCTATGTCCCTCTGTCCTCTCTCTTCTTTACTTTGCCCTCACCCAAGCACTATTTTCTTTACTCCCCTCATTGGCAAAATAGTGAGTACTTTTTTCCCTCATTTTGTTCTTTTTTGTGTTCCCTCCTTCTATGTTGTTATAAGTGTTCATTTTGTTTATTGTATATGCTCAATTTAGTTGTTATAAATGTTCACTTTATTTGTTATATAAGTTTAATTATGATGTTATATATGTTCACTTTGTCTATCGTATAGGTTCAATTTCATTATTATAAGTGTTTATCTTTTTTTTTAAACTGTTCATTTTATTTTTATATTTATTATTCAAATTTATCTTTTATATCAGTTAAATTTATTATTATCGATGTTCACTTTGTTTATCATTTCAGTTCACTGTGTTATTATAAGTGTTCATTTTATTTGTTCAATTCAATCTATTCATTTTATGTGTTTTATTTTGTTGTTGTATATGTTAAATTTGTTTATTTTTTGTGTTCATTTTATTGATATATATATTCAGTTTGTTTGTTAAATATGTTCATTTTATATGTGTTTTACTTTATTGTTTTATATGTTCAGTTTATTTATTTTGTCTCTTCATTCTAGTGTTATATATGTTTATCTTGTGAGTTCGATGCAAGATGAGGGAGAAAAAAAAAACATGAGAGAAGACATGAATGACTTTTTTTTGCCATAGAAAGGTGATAGGAGGTAGTGTTTACCAAAAATCCGTCGGATCAAACCCGCCCCGCCCCAAACCCGCCCCATGGACCGGACCGCCTCGGACCGTGATGGACCGAAGGGTTAGACCGGGGCGGTTCTACGGCGGGTTTGGGCCGCCCTTTCTAAAAAAACCCGCGTTAACCCGTCCCGTCTTAACCCGTGGACCGGACCGCCCCGCCCCGTCAACCCGTGCAATGTTATTATTTTATTTTATAACTCCGCCTATGTTATTATTTTATAAAATAATTTAATAACACAGCCGGTTCCAAACTCGAAAAAAAGAGGAATGTAATTTTATATAATTATATTCATTTTTTTTTCATTTAAAAAAATAAAAGAAAAAAGTAAAAGTAAAATATAAAAATAATTTACGAAAAATAAAAAAAAACAGAAAACAATATTGAAAAAAAGAAAAAAAGTATTGAAAAAAAAGATTTATAGTGATTATTATAGTATATAATATATATAGTTTATATATATACTAACGAAAAATCCAAAAAAAATATAGTAATAAAATAAATAAAAACCGGCGGACCGGACCGGACCGTTATAACCCGTGCGGGTTACATGGGGCGGGTTTAAGAAAGGTTATGTGACATACCTGAATTTTTAGGACCTGTTTGCAATACATCGAATTCTAAGGTCCTATTTGAAAAAAAGTCCATGCTTATCCACTTTGAAAATATCTCTTTGATCTTATCCACATTTTAAGTAGCTAAGTAATCAGTATTTATATAAATAATTTCTGATAATTAATATCTTTATAAATAGGCTCAGTTATCTTTATAAATAGTATTAATATTTTCAGAAATAACAGCTAAGTAATTCCTTTCTACTTACTTAGCCATTAAGTAATCCAGAATATTTACCATTTTAGCCAGACCTCCACTATAAATAGACCCCAGCCTCATTTCATTTCATTTCGTATATCATTTCTGTTTCTCTCTCTCCCTAGCAACTTTGAATATCCCCTTAGTTTTGAATAGTCGGCCATTTGGAATTCGAGTTCTACGTCGCAGTTATAGTCATCCCGATTTGCTTGTGCTATGGATCGCTCAGTCAGGTAACCGGACTTCTCTATAATTAGTTCTGCATTGCTTGATTTGATTACCGCTTGGTTTTGCTTGCATGTGTATGCCCGTATGTGTTATGTTTTGCGGGTTATCGGGTTTAGAATCCTGGATCTCTGAATTTGTTCATGCATGCACCCTGATCCCCCTGCCAGGGGAGGGGTTTGGTTCTGATCCCCGATACAGGGGAGGAACTTTATGTCCTGATTTGGTTCTGATCCCCGATTCTGGGGAGGAACTTTATGATTGGTTATGATCCCTGTGACTAGGGAGGAACTTTTTGTCCTGATTATGATATGATTTGACTGATCTAGACCCGATTATATCCGTAAAATGTATGTTTTGTTATGAGGATTAATCCAAACATGTTTAATTTGCTTTATTAACTAATATAGAGAAGCTGCGTCGTTAAATAACCGGTTACTGAGCTTTGTAGCTGACATCCATTTTGTTCCTTTACTGCTTGCGACGTAGGTTGACGGGCCGTTGGATGGATGCAGAAGATACCGCCCCACCGTCGCGTCCCGTGTGTCGGTGTGTCGGCACGGAGTGTGACAGGTTAGGACCAAGATTTTTAGAATGGACCGCCCTAACCCGTCCCGTCTTAACCCGTGAACCGTCCTAACCCGTCCCGTCCTAACCCGTGGACCGTCGCGGGTTGGACCGCCCCGCCCCGCCCCGCCCCGTTTGGTAAACCCTAATAGGAGGCATAAGATATGAAAATAGGGAAGAAAGATGGAAGGAAGGCAAAGGAGAAGAAAAACGAGAGAGATAAGCGGAAAGAGGGGGAAAGACGGAGAGAAGGAACGGACACAGAGGGATGAGAAAAGACGAGAGACGGAAATAGAGAGGGTGCGTGTGATTTTTTTATTTTTCTGTTCAGCCATGGCAAATTCTCCAATGGTAGTAGTCATTTGAGAGCACGAATTGAGTGGCCTACCTCTTACCTAAAAAAGGGGGAAAAAATAAAGGAGAAAAAATAATCGTTTAAATTCCTATTGGTACTAAAAAGGAATCTGAACCCTGAGACAGCGTAGCAGACTTACATTATTTATTGTCTAATTAAAAACAAATTGCCGCGAATCAGTTGGATTTTATTAATTAGTTACACTACTCAGCAATAAAAAATAATTTAGCAAGCTAGTGCTAATAATCGGAACCCGTCAATTACTCATTTTTATACCAACAGAATGACAATTTGATGTATTTAATTTTATATATGCCAGCTAACCAGGCCTGAAGCATTCTCAATTACAAATAGTTTTGGATCCTCTCCAACTATCGGAGAAACTTCAGATTTATGTTTTTCTAAAACAAAAAAAAAAAGAAACTTCAGATTTATGTTTTTCTAAAACAAAAAAAAAAACTTCAGATTTATATCAGCCAACAATTATAAGAGACTGCGCTGGCACTTATTTTACCTGCACTTTATATACGTTTCCAGAACAGAATCATATATAATAAATAAACAAAATACCCAATGGAGAGAAATAAAGAGCAGAAAACTCAGTGTTTTATCATTAGAAGCTTGCGTAGCAGATTGAGGGAGAAAAACGTAGGGGGAGACAGCCTGAACTATTAACTAGATATAAAATTGAAGAACAAAAAACAAATAAGCATATAAAAAAACATGTGGAGTTACTACCTCCGTTTCTGCTTTATTTTTTGTATGGTAACTAATTGGAGATCAGGAATGTAGGGACGACATGCTACCAATATTACTATATTAGTTGTTGGTGGGTTCAATCATTCATCAAATAATAACTACTATTGTACTACAAGTACATTAATTTATAGTTAGTTAAGCGCTCAACATGTAGATCCATCCATAAGAGTATATACACCAGTATATACCTTAGTAAATTTAGGATTATAACTTCGTCAGATCAAGTGGCAAAAAAGACACATGGGTTTTTACCGGTCTTCTAATTGAGGATTAAATAATGACAGTGTCAATCCAAATATATAATGCTTTTGTATTTCTTCCTCACAATCCAAACCCAGGACAGTTCTTTCATTTACTAATCAAGGACATGCAAACTTCGAAATTCAACAACTGGTTCAAGCTCAGCCTCACTTTCTGGAAAGTTGACCGCGCTTGTGTTTGACCTGGGTACAAGACTCCAAGTTTTTGGACTTATAATAAAAATAGCAGTTTTATTTTTTGAAGGTTGTGTGTGTGTGTGTGTGTATTTGAAGGTTAAAAAAAATGCTATTTTTGTACTATAATAATGATATTAAATTTGAAAACCTATTCGACAAAGCATGAAACTCTGATTTAGTCGAGCTAGATTTTGAGATTACAATATTTAATTTAACATGTTAATTAATTTTGTGAACCATGGAGCCTACAAAAACTTTAAATTGATCTCCGGCAACTCACGAACCCCAAATTTGATGTATACCCCTATTTAAGCGTCACATTTAACTATTTAAGTCTAAGAAACATGGGGGATAATTCCTTCATGCCATCCAATAATTGTTATTGTGCCCCTATGCTATATAGGGAGTAACTCAGAAAACATAAAATACTCTGGTTCTCTCCCCCACAGTGATCAATACTGCTTTGTTTGTACATTCAGCAAAAATGAGGGGTTCTGATACTCTTCTCCTCAAATTGAGGTTTGGGTCCTAATATTAATGCACTTGAAGATTCTAAGCCACCTCATGCTAGATTATATTTATCATATCCCTCTGATCATTCCTCATCTTATTTGTTTCAATTTTCAAATAAAGTTTTGTTACAATTTACAAAGTTAAAGTAAGAAAACGAAAAAGACAGAAATATAAAGTAAAATACTAAAAAATAAGAAAGGGGGAAAATACGAATTAAAAGATATGGATAAGAAATATACATGTAATCAGCATTGTTGCCATGCTGTCCATCATCAAGCCTTCAATTACAGTATCGCCTCCCTTATTCACATGAGTCTACAAGCCTACAATATTGAATCCTCCAGATTTGTGTCTATTATATCTGTTCTTGTTTAGACATAATATTGTAGCATCGTATATTTATAACATGTTTTATCAGAAACAAAAATGTACAGTATATATACAGACTGCTTTTGGGCTATGTGTAGTTATAAAAATATATATGATCTTTATTATGATAAGATCAAAATAGAATGAGTGTTTTAAATTTTGTCTGGATTGACTTACTCCCTTTCTCTCACGATGGAGGAGGCAGCGTCTGGTGACTCTTTTATTTTTTGCGTAATGAAATTTGTGTCCCCTTTTTGTGTCAGGATATTGACTTTGGTCAAAACAGACCTGTGCGAGATGATAAAATCGCTGGTTCAAGAGAATCAGCGCTAGAGGATTCAGGCGAATCTGTGCCAGAGGCTGATTAGGAAAGAGAGGTGTTTTTTAGAAGATTTGTTGTTTTTAGAAATGTGTTATATTTAGAAAGGATTTGTTTGTATAGGAATAGTTAGTATTTTGGTATGATTAATTATTTCTATGTTTTTTGTTTAGAGCTGTATAAAGAAGGCAGAGATGTAATTTGTAAAACACAGTTTCAATAGAGAATTCATTATTCGAAAGCCAGAAAAATATTTCTCAAATTCCTCAAAAGTTTATCATGGTATCAGAGCACGCTGTTATTTCTGTCTGTTTGAATGGACAGAATTATGTTTTGTGGGAATTCAACCTCCGTTGTTTCATTCAGGGTCAAGAATTATGGGGCTATATTGATGGTACAGAAACAAAGCCTGATGTGGTTTAGGATTCCGACGGCAAGGAAGACAAAACCGCTTTGAAGAAGTGGATTAAGGAGAACTCACGTGTCATGAGTTGGATCATAGGCTCTGTTGAACCACAGATTGGCATAAATTTGAGACCTTATTTTACTGCTGCTGATATGTGGAATTATCTCCAGACTTTGTATCTTCATGAAAGTGATGCGAGAAAATACCAGCTTGATCTAGAAATTCATGACTATTCTCAGGGCACCAAGAGTATTCAAGAGTACTATTCTGGTTTCATGACACTTTGGCTTGATTATAATTCTATTCTATACTCTAAAGTTCCAGCTGCGGCCTTGATTGCCGTTCAGGAGTTACAAGAAAAGACCATGCGTGATCAATTTTTGATGAAGCTTCGACCTGAGTTCGAGCCCTTGCGAAGGCAGTTTATGGCACGATCCCCTGCACCATCTTTGACAGAATGCTTTCGTGACCTTGTCAGAGAAGAACAGACCATATCCACACGATCTAGTCTAGAGGCAGCAGTTGATTCCAATAATTTGGCATTTGTGGCTCGTGGTCAAAATTCTATGTCTGGTCTAGATATCAAGTGTTATTCATGTAATGAGGTTGGTCATATAGCTAAGAATTGTAAGAAGAAGTTTTGCAGGTATTGTAAGAAGGATGGACATATCATCACCGAATGTCGTCGCCGCCCACAGAATCGTTCCTCCGTTCAAACTATTGCTGCATCTGGAGAGCACCTGGTGAACTCACGCCCAGGGAATGTTCTCCTGTCAGGTGGTTCCTCAGAATCGCACAACAAAAACAGTGGCACATCTCTTGATTCGCACTCCAGACCCATTGCGCAGGTGGCTGCCACTACTCACGCTGCATCCCTGTCCACTCATTCTCCTGTGGCGATCACTCCTGAAGCCATACAACAAATGATTCAAGCTGCTTTGTCTACGATGGGCATCTCAGGTACACGTTCTTCAAAGTGGTTAATGGACTCTGGAGCGTCAAACCATATGTCTGCAAAACCAACTGATTTCTTATCTATTGCTTCATACACTGGTAATGATACAATTTCAACTGCTGATGGAACTAATCTACCCATTACTGGTATTGGCAAGGTTCCTGTAAATCATACAGTATTAAAGGATGTTTTGTTGGTTCCTAGATTGTCCACGAATTTAATATCTGTCGGGCAACTTGTGGATAATGGTTATCATGTCCTCTTTACATCTTCTGGTTGTGTGATACAGGATCTAGTAACTGGGAAGAAACTCAAGATGGCGCATAAGGACGGTCGACTTTTTCCTGTTGTGACTAAACAAAACGATCATGGCTTAGTTGGTTCTGCCTTTGTTACTTCGTGCAATTCTGATTCTTGGATGTTGTGTCATCGTAGATTAGGTCATTTAAATTCACGTTGTTTGTCTGTTTTGTTTGAAAAAGGCTTAGTTCCTAATAAAAATTGTTCTCCTAGTCATTGTTCAACGTGTTCTTTAAGTAAAAGTAAAGTTCTTTCATTTCCTGTTAGTACTACCAAAACTTCTAGTGCTTTTCAACTTATACACTCGGATGTTTGGGGTCCGTCACCGATTCTGTCTTCTTCTGGTTATAAATACTTTGTACTTTTTATTGATGACTTCTCTAAATTCACATGGATATATTTGTTACGAAAGAAATCAGAGGTCTTTCAATCTTTTAAGTATTTTGTTGCTATGGTTGAAAATCAATTTAAAATAAATGTCAAAACTCTTCGCTCTGACTCTGGTGGTGAATACACCTCAACTGAATTTCAGCAATTTTTATTAGAAAAGGGAATATTTCATGAAAAATCTTGTCCAGGCACACCTCAGCAGAATGGGGTGGCTGAACGTAAAAACAGACATATTCTTGACACTTGCAGATCACTTCTCTTAGACGCTGCTGTTCCAACCACTTTTTGGGATGAAGCAGTGCGTACCTCTGTGCATTTGATAAATCGTCAAATTTCCAAAGGGCTAGGTAATCAGTCTCCATACTTTCTTCTGTATAACAAACATCCACACTATGATCTGTTACATACTTTTGGTTGTTTATGTTATGTTCACCTCCCTCCTTCTGAACGCACAAAATTAACTTCTCAATCAGCCAAGTGTGTTTTTTTAGGTTATGCTGTTGGTCAAAAGGGTTTTCGTTGCTATGATCCGAAGTCTAAAAAATTTCGGATCTCTAGAAATGTGTTGTTCATTGAATCAGTTTTTTATTATTGACGTAGTCAATATTTATTGTTATTTGGACCGTACTTAGCACTTAAAATAGACTCAAACCAATAAATTATTTGATAAATTGCTATGTTTTTCCAGGATTTGGTTCTGCCGTCGTTTCTTCTCTTCTATGTACAGGTTTTTGATGATTTCTGATGACTTTGGAGCGTATAGATGGATTCCCGACGTATTACGCACGCTAGATGACTCATTCCTAGCATTGGAGGCTTTATTCTCTCTTCTGGTCGACCCAAACAGATTTCTGTTCGAATCGACCTAGACTCATGGCTATCAGGCGACATCTCTCTCCTGTTCGATCCGACTGACTGGCTGTTCGATCCGACTGGACCTCACAGTGGCATGCTTGCGTGACTGCTTTCTCTCTCTCCTGTTCGGTTCGACTGCCCACTTGTTCGATCCGACCAGGTTGCCGCCATATCACTTATGGTAGCATTTCTTGTATGGAAATTGATCGCTATGGCAATTTCTTGCGCCCTGGTGCCCTAGCCTTCCATCCTTGCGTCCTGGAATATCTATATATACCCTGGAGGCCTGAAGAAAAGGGGATTCGCATCTCAACACCATCTTCCACTTTTCTAAGGGTCAAGTACTTTCTTCTCCTTGGGAATCATCATCCTTTTGACGACGGCAGCAGTGTTTCACGTGACATCTCCATCTAGCATCACTCCATCGCCTTGAAGATCGTGATCAAAAGCATAAGGAGTATTTGGTTTTATTTCTTTATGTTTTTATCTTGTGATTTGATGGGCTTGTATCTTTATTGTTGTTTAACTCTTATTGTTTGCTTTGATACTATGTTAGGCTAGACCCTTTTATAGCCTTAGGATTAGGAGAGTAACTCTATGTTTGGATGAAGTTAGTTTGATATGCTATGAATTGCTATGTTTTGAGACCTAGTCTATTATGAATTAATTAGTTGCTTGAGTTAATTACTTGTTGAATTCTCTAATTACCTTCTAGTTGAACAGCTGCTTCTAGTAAGTCTAAGTTAGGAATAGCAAGTCTAAATTGATTTAAGTATTTGGAGTAAATCTTAGAACCGAAAGGGGAGATTAGTCTGCATCAAAAGTGCAACTTTTAGATTAGTACAAAAGACTTCTAAATACTCCTAAGAACTCTGATAGACTGGTTTAACAAATTGAATTCTATACCAAAAGTTGTGAACCAATCAAGTTAATTAGGTTAGATTGTGAACAAACCAGAATCTGTTCCAACAAGCGAAGGCTGAGGTTTAGATTAGCTAGGTTCGTCCATTTAAACCTATCTCAAAACATTAGTAAACATAGTAGACAAACCCAACGCACCCTTACCCTCTGGTCGAACCGAACAGGACACTGTTCGAATCGAACAGATTGGTGTTCGAATTGACCAGAAGGTTAATTGTAGTTAAATTGAGAAATTAAAATGCGAAAGTATTTTGAGTTTCTAATTTAACAGCCAAACATAGATGAAATCCAATTCCTAAGGCGCCTAAAATTCTGTTAAGACCTCAAAAGACTTTACTTTAATATTTTACTTTGGTTTGTTTTATTCCAAGTCCAAAAATAACCAAAAACATTTACAATTTAAGCACTATTTAATTACTCAAAATCCCATAAAATATTTTCATCTAGATTTTAAGAAAAGACAAGTCCGGTATTCATAGATCCGTCCCTTGGGTTCGACCCTAAAGCTATATTCTGAACGATTAGTGAGGTTAGCTATAGGTTACAAATTTATTTGATTCCTAGGTTAAATTCCTTCATCAAATTGGCGCCGTTGCCGGGGACGGTGTTGATATTGGATCCTTGTCTTAGTATTGAGAGACTAGATCTTTTCTTTTTCTTTTGACACGTACGTTTTCTTCTCTCTTAAATTTCAGGACTGGCAGACAATACACAAAGGAAGAAGTCCCCTCCTCCGAGGATCAAAGATTTTCTCCGAAGAATAAACGAAGAAGCCAGATTCTCCTCCTTTAGTCCTGTTCGAACCGACCAGGGCTCTGTTCGATCTGACCAGCACCCCGAACAGAGAGAAGAAAACACTGCGATGGCCGACCAACTCACTCCCGAGGCCATTGCCCAGCGCACACAAGAACTGGAGAACCTCCGTCTCCAACTCGAGCAAAGAGAGGCTCAACTCGCAGCAGAGCGGGACGCTCTGACAGGACAACGAAGGGAATTAGAAGACGAGCGTCGCCGCTGGACCCAAGAGGACGAGGCTAGCGTCCACAACTCTGATGATGAGGATGGCCAAGGCCGTGAAAGGACACTCGGAGAATACGGAGCCCCGAATGCCAAAGATGTGGGCGGGCCCGTGTTGATTCCGGGCATCGCGGCCAACAACATGCTAATCTCTCCAAATCATGTCTCACTAGTCCAACAGACTCCGTTCTACGGAGATGACAAAGAGGACCCTCATGCTCATTTACAAAATTTCATTGATTGCACACGTTTGATTAAAATTAATGGGGTTTCTCAACAAGCAATTAGGCTGTTACTGTTTCATTTCACCCTTAAAGATAGTGCCCGCAAATGGTATAAGACTTTGAAAAAGGGTTCAATTCGGTCTTGGGATCAAATGGCACAAGTTTTTCTAGAAAGATATTTCTCAACTGATAGGTCTGATACAATTAGGAGGGAATTGAACAACTTTGCCCAAAAAGATGATGAAACAATGAGGGACGCTTGGGAGCGATTTAGGGATCTTGAAAACTCATGCCCACACCATGGGATTCAAGACTGGCTTTTGATTAAAAACTTTTATAGCGGTCTATATGACAATATCAAAATTAATATTGATTCACTTTCAGGTGGGGCATTCAAACGGCTTGATGCGACTCAAGGGCGAGACCTACTCGATCATTGCGCGCGGAACTATACATGGTATCCAATCCCCAACCCCCGTCGCTCTGGCCATGCGAAGCACCAAGTGCATGAGATCACTACTAGAGATGAGAGGATTGCTGAATTGGAAGCCAAGCTAGCATCTTATCAATCCGCCCAAGGGTCTCATCTCTACTCAAACGAATGTGGTGCTTGTGGCGAAGAAGGGCATAAATCTCCCGATTGCCCCCTTGCTAAAATCAATGATGACATGGCTCAAGTGAACTCTTTGAATAGCGAACCTTCCTATTACCCGAGACATATTTTCAACCGGAGCTATTCACTGGATGAGGGTGAGCAAAGAAATTGGGAGCACATGAATGACCCAAATCTGAAGAATACAATGCAAAAATCCACTCTTGACCGGCCCTACCAACCCAAGTACAATTACAAGGGACAGAATCAGCAGCCCCCTAGGCGAGATCAGCAACCTAACAACTCTAATGGACCGTTTTCTAGGAAATCAGTCTATAATACAGACGGGGTTCCTCCGGTCGTCCAAGAGTTCATGCATCAGCAAGGCAAATTCAACCTGATGATGGCCGAGGGGTTGGATGAGCTCAAGGCGACCACAAATGAGTTAAAGGGTAGTGCCGCTTCCTTGCAACGCCTGGAGCGAATGATGGAGCAACAATTTTCTAGACCTCAAGGGAAGCTTCCAGGGCAGCCTCTAGTCAACCCAAATGCTGAAATCAAAGCCATGCACGTCTTAAGGAGCGGACGAGAGTATCAAGACCCTCCTATGCCGGCTGACGAGCAACACCAGCTCTCTGGTCAGATCGACCAGCCCCCTGTTCGATCCGACCAGCCCATAGTAGAGCCCGACCAAGATGCACAAGGCCATGTGGAAGTCCAGGAGCCTGTTCGGGTCGACCAGACCACCGTTCGGTCCGACCAGGAGGCTAAAAAGGCACAACCTAAGGATAAAAGCAGTGCTGAAACACCAGTGCCTGCTTACCAACCTCCTGCACCTTTCCCTCAGCGCTTGGTAAAATCCAAAGAAGACGCTCAGTTTAGAATCTTTTGGGAGATACTCAAGCAAATGCAAATTACAATTCCTTTCACCGACGCAATTGCCCACGTGCCCATTTATGCCAAATTCTTGAAAGAGCTTTGCACGGGCAAAAGGTCCATGGAGGAGCTGAAAACGGTGGCATTGACATACAAGAGCAGTGAGGCTTTGAAGAACCGCATGCCACCCAAGCTTGAGGATCCAGGTAGGTTTGTCCTTCCTTGCACTATTGGAAAAGCCACTATTATGCAAGCCTTGTGTGATATGGGAGCAAGCATAAGCCTCATGCCTAAGTCGGTATTTGAAACGATTGGAATTGGAGAGCTTACACCCACGAGCATGACCCTTAAGCTCGCCGATTCCACAACCCGGCTGCCCTTGGGCGTTTTAAAGGATGTCCCTGTGCAAGTTGGAAAATTTCTAGTGCCCGGCGATTTTGTGGTCATGGAAATGGAGGTCGATAAAGAAGTGCCAATAATCTTGGGTCGGCCCTTCCTTAGAACAGCCGGTGTAATGATGGATGCCCTGGAAGGGACAATTTTGGTCAGAGTGGGGGGGGAGCGTCTCCTATTTTCAATAGATCATGCTATGAAATGCCCCGACCCCGCGAAAACTTGCTTCATGATCCAAGAGATACCCGAAATTGAAGAGTCTCTTGAGGACCAGTACCAAATAGCTCTAGAAACTTACCAAGCCTTCCTATGTGACATGCAAGAGGCAATAGGGGTAGAAGAGACCATGGAAGTCGAGGAAGAAAGCAACGACACTCTCAACATGGCCTGTTCGACCACCTGTTCGATCCGACCAGACTCTTGTTCGAGTCGACCAGAGGCTCGACCAGGCATAGAACCCCAATCTGGCGACCTGTTCGATCCGACCAGAGCCTGTCCGAGTCGACCAGAGCCTCCAACAGTCGAGTTGAAACCTCTTCCCGCATCGTTAAGGTACGAATTTCTTGGCCCAAGTCAAACATACCCAGTTATTGTTAACTCAGAGCTAGATGCAGGCCAAACGGAGAAGCTTTTAATGGAGCTAAGAGCCTATAGAGGTGCAATTGGCTACTCGATTGAGGACTTGAAGGGCATTGACCCCTCGTTTTGCACACATCGAATTCTCATGGAAGATGATCATAAGCCGACTCGAGAGGCACAAAGGCGACTCAATCCCAACCTCAAGGAGGTGGTCAAGAAGGAGATTCTCAAGCTCCTCGATGCGGGTATCATCTATGCAATCTCCGATAGCAAGTGGGTGAGCCCGGTCCATGTGGTCCCAAAGAAAGGAGGCACGACGGTGGTCAAGAATGACAAAGGCGAGATGATTCAAACCCGAGTAGCAACCGGATGGAGGATGTGCATCGATTACCGCAAGCTCAATGCGGCGACTCGCAAGGACCATTTTCCTCTTCCTTTTGTTGACCAAATGCTTGAAAGATTAGCTAATCACTCGTATTTTTGTTATTTAGACGGTTATTCGGGTTTCTTTCAAATACCAATCCATCCAAATGACCAAGAAAAAACCACTTTCACTTGCCCATATGGTACCTATGCCTATAAAAGAATGCCTTTTGGTCTTTGTAATGCACCCGCAACCTTCCAACGTGCTATGATGGCAATTTTCTCTGATTTTATTGAAAAAGAAATGGAAGTGTTTATGGACGATTTCTCTGTGTATGGTACTAGTTTTGATTCTTGTCTTGCTAACCTATCTAAAGTCTTGCAGAGATGTGAAGAGGTTAACTTGGTTTTGAACTGGGAGAAATGTCATTTTATGGTGCAAAAAGGTGTAGTACTAGGGCATGTGGTGACATCTCAAGGGATCGAAGTTGACAAAGCAAAAATCGAGGTGATCGAGAAGCTTGGAGTGCCAAAGAATGTCAAGGACGTGCGAAGCTTCTTAGGCCATGCCGGATTCTACCGCCGATTCATTAAAGATTTTTCTAAAATTGCCAAACCATTAAGTAATCTTCTCGTTAAAGACAATGATTTTATTATTGATGAGGATTGTTTGAATGCGTTTCACAGATTGAAGGAAGCCCTTGTCTCTGCCCCAATCTTGCAACCGCCCGATTGGTCCCAACCGTTTGAGCTCATGTGTGATGCGAGCGACTTCGCGATTGGAGCGGTGCTTGGGCAAAAGAAAGACAAGAAGCCGGTCGCCATCTACTATGCAAGCAAGGTGTTAGACCCGGCTCAAGCAAATTACACAACCACCGAGAAGGAGCTCCTTGCAATTGTTTTTGCTCTGGACAAATTCCGACCTTACTTAGTGGGTTCTAAGGTGATTGTCTACACTGATCATGCGGCCATTAGATACCTTTTGAGTAAGAAAGATGCCAAGCCGCGTCTCATACGATGGGTTCTTCTCCTTCAAGAATTTGACCTTGAGATTAGAGATAAAAAGGGCACGGAGAACTCCGTTGCAGACCATTTGTCAAGGCTGCACTGGGAGGAAGGTCAAGATGCTAAAATCCCAATTGATGACTCTTTCCCACATGAGAAATTGATGAAAATCGATGCCTGTTCGGACCGAACAGCACCTTGGTCGATCCGACCAGCTGAGCAGGACCAATTCTGGCTTGACCTGGCCCACGAAATGCTGTCCATAGAGCATTGGTCGAACCGACCAGATGCTGGTTCGAACCGACCAGATCCTGGTTCGAGTCGACCAGATGCTGGTTCGAGTCGACCAGAGCCTCGAATGATCAGGAAGATGGCACAGAATCAGCACCCATGGTACGCTGATTTAGCCAATTACCTTGCAAGTGGTGCCCTACCTCCTGAAATGAGTTGGCAGGAGAAGAAGAAGCTCAAGACGGATGCCAAGTACTACTTTTGGGATGAGCCGTACCTCTTTAAGCTTGGGATTGATGACATTTATAGGAGATGTGTCCCATACGATGAAGTTAAGGCGATCCTAGCGAGTTGTCACTCATCGGCCTATGGTGGGCATGCCTCATTCTCCAAAACAGCCGCCAAGGTACTCCAATCCGGCTTCTATTGGCCCTCTCTCTTTAAGGATGCACGATCTTTTGTTATGACATGTGATCAATGTCAAAGAACGGGCAATATTTCAAAGAGGAATGAGATGGCCCTTAACCCGATTCTTGAGGTTGAAATTTTTGATGTATGGGGAGTTGATTTTATGGGACCGTTCCCAAGTTCCCATGGTTATGAATATATCTTGGTTGCCGTCGACTATGTCTCTAAATGGGTAGAAGCAATTCCATGCAAGTCCGCGGATTCCAACTCAGTGATTAGACTCTTTTCTAAGGTGATTTTCCCGCGATTTGGGGTGCCTAGATCGGTAATTAGCGATGGTGGAAAACACTTCATCAACCGGAACTTTGATAACCTCTTGAAAAAGCATGGAGTGATTCACAAGGTAGCAACCCCTTATCATCCTCAAACAAGTGGTCAAGTAGAGGTGTCTAATAGGGAGATCAAGAGTATTTTGGAGAAGACGGTCGCTCGCACCCGTAAAGATTGGGCAGACAAGCTTGATGATGCATTGTGGGCCTATCGCACCGCCTTTAAGACCCCCATTGGCATGAGTCCTTTCAAGCTTATCTATGGGAAGCCGTGTCATCTCCCGGTTGAAATAGAGCACAAAGCATATTGGGCAACCCGAGCAATCAACATGGATCTCCTCAAGGCGGGTGAAAAGCGCATACTTGACTTACATGAGTTGGATGAGATACGCCTGAACTCATATGAAAGTGCCAAATTGTACAAGGAGAGGACGAAATTTGTGCATGATAGGAGGATCTCAAGGAGAGAATTCAAGGAAGGGGATTCGGTGCTACTATTCAACTCTAGGCTCAAGCTTTTTCCGGGCAAATTAAAGTCAAGATGGTCCGGCCCTTTCCGAGTCGTCAAGGTTTACCCCTTTGGTGCCATTGACATTTGTGACAAAGACTCGGAACCATTCAAGGTTAACGGACAACGCTTGAAGCACTACATCGCTAGTGAGGCTCAAGAAGAGATTCAAGCCATCAAGCTAGGCGAGCCGACTCTACGCAAAGACTAGAGAAGCATGGTCAAGCTAGGGACCGTAAACAAGCGCTTCTTGGGAGGCAACCCAAGGATTTCTCAACTCTTTTCTCTTCTTTATTTATTTACTTTGTCATTAAAAAAAAATAATAATAATAAAAAAAAAAAAAAAATCTCAAATCCTTGGAAATTCGAAAAATAAAAAGAAATATTTTACAAATAGAGTTTAATGTTTTATATTTGTTTGTTGTAGGTAAATTATGAAGTCTAAACGAAGAAAGATGCGTTCCATGCAAGAGCACCTTGGGTTACGTGAGCCAACTAACCCTGATCGACCTCATATGGATTGCACAACACCTCAAGCAATGGAGAAATGCCATCCTGGACGAAGCAAGAGAGCAAGGAAGTTCAACAGCATGATGACATGAAGAGGATCAGTGAAAATCACTTTCTGGTCGAGTCGAACAAACTTCTGGTCGAGTCGAACGGAAGCTGGGTGGATACTGATGCAAGGATCGACTCCGTTCGAAGCGAACAGACTGTTGGTCGAATCGACTGAAAGGAGTAGTGCAAAGGGGACCACATTGAGTCGCCGTTCGGATCGACTAGTGGCCTGGTCGGATCGACCAGAGCATAAATTGGGCCCATTTCATTGGTTTTTGGGCTGATTGTTTGTTTTTGTTTATGCAGGGCCCACTATGCTTCAATGGACGCCTCCATTTTCTGAAGGGGCGCCTTTATCATTGCCTGAAGGGACGCCTCCATTCATGCGCGTGGGAGACGCCCAAGAGGCGCAATTAGCCGTTACATTAGACCCGCAACCCGTTAATCCCGATCCAAACCCGTTAAACCCATTAAAAATCAAAACCGTCCCCTCTCTTCCTCCCTCTCCCACTCGTCCCATTTTTCTTCTCTCTCTCGTTCTCTTCTTCTCCAAACCGAACCACCTCTCCCAAAATCTCAACTTCCTCAATTCTCCACCATTTTAAGAGATCTAAAGCCCAAATTGCTCTCCTCTCTACTCTCCTCTCACTACTGTCCTTAGTTTTTGCTATTGAAGTTCCGTCGAGACGGGTTTTTCAAGGCACGCTCCACGAGGTTTCAAGCGATTTTGCTATTCTCTCAATTTCTCTCGTGGGGAAGTACTCCAGGGCCCTCTCCTTGCCCTAATTGCACACTTGAAGGACTCAAGTTAGGGTTGGCCGAAGGGACACCACTACGGGACCATTCCGTCGTTGTTGGGCGCGACTCCGGCTTCTCTTGCATTCTTTCTTCTTCCCGAGCACCTTTGCACACTTCTCTTGCGCCACAAAGTCCCAAGGAGTGCCTACGACCACTAATTGCCGCTGCCCCGTTCCAATCAACCGCTTTTTCGCAACATCGGGGTTTACAAAGGTCCAATTGCTCCTTTTTCCCTCTATTTTGCTCATTTGAAACTTAAATTTATTTGGTTGAGGAATTAACAAGGTGGTACCAGCAATTTTGGGGATAGAACAGTGAAACGGGTCGACCCGTACCAGTATCTATCAGAACCAGCATTTTCCCCCTCTCTGGTCAGGTCGAACAGGACCTTGGTCGGATCGACCAGAGCACAACCTCTAGCGCAAACCCTCTGTTAACCCACTCTGTTCGGTTCGAACAGCCATCTGTTCGGTTCGACCAGAGCACCCAAAACCTTGCATACACCTTACCCATGGCGCCCAAACCAAGAACCCGTGCTAGTGCACGCCTAGCAGCCGCTGCTTCTTCTTCTCAACCTCAGCAGCACCCTATCGGGCCTGAGATCGATCCGGACTTGGTCCGTAACCCCGCTGCAGCACCATTTGAAAGGGATGCCAACTTTGAAATGCCTTGGAACTATATGTTTGAAAACTATCTAAGGATGCGAGATAGGGTCTTTGAGCACACGAGGTTCATGGATATGGAGACATTAGAAACCTTTGGGGTAGCGGAGCAATTTTTGGAGATCACGAGCAATGCCGGTATTACCCCTGCCTTTTGGGAATTCCGAGAGAAGGCATACCAAGTCTACACCCAAGAGTTTCTCTCTTCTCTACGACTCATGGAACGAGATGGCCGGGATTACATTTGGTTCCGGCTTGGAAACAATACTCATAAAGCATGGCTTGATGACTTGTCCGTGGTTTTCAAGTTAGAAAGAGGGGAGGTGGAGGAGACTGCTTGGACAAGGGATCCAAATGATGTTGTTCTCGGTAGGCAAGTGTGGGAGAGGCTCACGGGCTCAACTGCGGGTAGGCTTCAATCTAGGCATGTGCAGCACCCTACCCTTCGAATCGTTCTACGTGCCATTGCCTCTACAATTTTTGCACGAGGGGAGACGGTGAATATCACAAATGACAAGGAGATTGGCATCCTATGGCACGTGCTTCAACCCGAACCCCCTAAATTGGATTGGATCAAGTTAATGGTGAAGCACTGGATTTATCAAAGGGATATGGAAAACGCTAGGGGCAAAATAACTATGGGTTCCTTTGTTACAATCCTAGCCAAGCGCATGGGCCTACCTTTACCCGAGCAATCCTTTTGCACTGGCTACATGTTTTATGATGATGATAGGTTCCGAGCCGCTCGCTTCTTGCAAATCTTCCGCGAGAGCCGGGACATATCCGAGCGATACTTGTGGGTGCGTGACAAGGGGAGCAACTTCTTTCTTCCATATCCTCACCGGGTAGATCTCTCTAACTCTCTCTCTTGGCTAATTCCTCATGATTATGTGACTCCTAGGACAGCGGAGGAATTGCAACACCCAATTCCTAGGATCATCCCCATGGAGACCGATGAAGCGGGGCCATCAACAAGGCCTAACTCGCCACCACGTGTACCCTTTCCTCAAGGGAGTGAGCCACAACCACAATGGGCCAACAATCTCATCCAAATGGTGGACAACCTCACTCAACTTCATTTGGACACACGGGATGAGATGCGCAAGGGCATGGCCGATTGCACCAAGAAGCTTGATCGTTTGAATAGGAAGGTTAGCATGGCCTATGACATGGCATTTGAGAGTCGCTTCTATTTGCAACGAGGGTATTGGCCACGTGATGATGAAGATCCGATCATGAGCCCGGAAGCCCAATCGGTTCATAGCCAAGCATCACCGCTTCCTCCTTCTCCACGGCAAACCTTCTCCGCTCACTCCGACTATGGGTTTTACCCATATCTTGGAGGACAAGTTCTAGAGCCGCCACAGCAGCCCATACCACCACCTTTTGAGGGACAATGGCGCCCTGCAAATTCCGACCCAAGCTACTATCCATCTCTAGGCGACCAAGGAGGGGAGCAGCAGCAGCAGGAGCAGCAAGGCGATTTCTTTGGCATTTTCCCAAGCTATGATGGTGGTTTCAACCAAGGCTCTTCCTCTAGGAGCCTCCCTCCTCCCTACTAAAAGGTAACCATCAATTTCTCTCCTATTTGCTATTTCTGTGTGAAAGTATGCTTGGGACAAGCATTTGATACGTTTGGGGGGGGCATATAGGAGATAAATCGATTTGTGGGATGAAAAGGTTGTTTTTCTGTGAAAATGGGCAATTTTTCTCGAATTTCTCTCTTCTCTGGTCAAGTCGAACAAGCACTGGTCGAATCGAACGCCCCTCATTTGGAATTTGTGCATAATTGTCTTCTCTGGTCGGTTCGAACGGGTACCTGGTCGATCCGACCAGTTCATAAAAAACTTGATCTGTTCTACTCTTCGTTCGGTTCGAACAAAGCTTTGGTCGACTCGACCAGAACTTATATTCTGCACAATTTAGTATGATTTTGGCTTTGAAATAAGTTGGTTTTGCCTACTCTCTCGATTTGGATTTTAAATGACAACTCTCACACTGCTTGAACTTGTTTTTGAGTCAAACAAAAATTTTCTCAAATGACCCTAGAATGTTTTGATATCATACTTGATCTTGCACCAATGGACCCAAACTGAAGTATTTTCTTTGAGATTCGAATTTGATGATGGATGCTTAGAATTGTTATTTCAAACTTAGTCAATTCTCACAAGTTTTTACCGAGTGAACTGATTTGTATTTGACAAACTTTTGAAAGAAATTTATCGACTTTGAAAATTAAAAGATGAACTTTGTCTTGTTGAAATTGCTTTTTAATCGCTCGAATCACCAACGAGCAACGATAAATGGGAAGTTAATTCAAATAGCGGTGAAAACGAGGACGCACTGAGGCCTTCTCCACTAACTTAACCACAAATTGGAGGGTATTGGGTTAATTACAAGCTGTCAGGAATTATAACTCAAAGTTTCGAGGTATAATTGGGGAGCTTGTAATTAATTTCTACCGGACCCGGTGCGAAAGCATTGGTAAAGGAGTTGTTGAGTATTATGGCCCAAGTGTACCGTGGCCATAGTCGAGCAACACCCGTCCAACCTCCCTAGAGCGACATGTGCTAGTAGCAAACTCAAGGCCAATGATACCGCATTATCCTCTAGGGTGTAAAGCCCCACTGCTCGACTTGCATAAAAAAAAAAAAAAAAAAAAAAAAAAAAAAAAAAAATTGGTGAAAAATTGAAATTGTTTTAAGAAAAGTTCATTATAGAATTTCTGGAGTTGATAAAGGCTTTTACAAATTTTTGAGAAATACGAAAAGGAACGGGTGATTGAAATTGAGATTGCTTTTGAAATATCAAAGAGGGGCTAGAGTTCTTAATTTTGGGAAAAGATTTCACTTAGGCCCAAGAGTTGTATTGATTAAGTTGTGAACACTTGACTTGGTTTATTGTTAAAATTATTGTTTGACTCATTTGTTGAAAGTGTGAGAAAATTTTAGGCACGAGCAATTGATTTCTATGTTGATTTCTTGGTTTGAGATATGACTTGATCTAGATTTAAGTACAGTCTAAGAATCTAAGCTTAGGGCGATGCTTGAGGACAAGCAAAGTTTAAGTTTGGGGGGATTTGACGTAGTCAATATTTATTGTTATTTGGACCGTACTTAGCACTTAAAATAGACTCAAACCAATAAATTATTTGATAAATTGCTATGTTTTTCCAGGATTTGGTTCTGCCGTCGTTTCTTCTCTTCTATGTACAGGTTTTTGATGATTTCTGATGACTTTGGAGCGTATAGATGGATTCCCGACGTATTACGCACGCTAGATGACTCATTCCTAGCATTGGAGGCTTTATTCTCTCTTCTGGTCGACCCAAACAGATTTCTGTTCGAATCGACCTAGACTCATGGCTATCAGGCGACATCTCTCTCCTGTTCGATCCGACTGACTGGCTGTTCGATCCGACTGGACCTCACAGTGGCATGCTTGCGTGGCTGCTTTCTCTCTCTCCTGTTCGGTTCGACTGCCCACTTGTTCGATCCGACCAGGTTGCCGCCATATCACTTATGGTAGCATTTCTTGTATGGAAATTGATCGCTATGGCAATTTCTTGCGCCCTGGTGCCCTAGCCTTCCATCCTTGCGTCCTGGAATATCTATATATACCCTGGAGGCCTGAAGAAAAGGGGATTCGCATCTCAACACCATCTTCCACTTTTCTAAGGGTCAAGTACTTTCTTCTCCTTGGGAATCATCATCCTTTTGACGACGGCAGCAGTGTTTCACGTGACATCTCCATCTAGCATCACTCCATCGCCTTGAAGATCGTGATCAAAAGCATAAGGAGTATTTGGTTTTATTTCTTTATGTTTTTATCTTGTGATTTGATGGGCTTGTATCTTTATTGTTGTTTAACTCTTATTGTTTGCTTTGATACTATGTTAGGCTAGACCCTTTTATAGCCTTAGGATTAGGAGAGTAACTCTATGTTTGGATGAAGTTAGTTTGATATGCTATGAATTGCTATGTTTTGAGACCTAGTCTATTATGAATTAATTAGTTGCTTGAGTTAATTACTTGTTGAATTCTCTAATTACCTTCTAGTTGAACAGCTGCTTCTAGTAAGTCTAAGTTAGGAATAGCAAGTCTAAATTGATTTAAGTATTTGGAGTAAATCTTAGAACCGAAAGGGGAGATTAGTCTGCATCAAAAGTGCAACTTTTAGATTAGTACAAAAGACTTCTAAATACTCCTAAGAACTCTGATAGACTGGTTTAACAAATTGAATTCTATACCAAAAGTTGTGAACCAATCAAGTTAATTAGGTTAGATTGTGAACAAACCAGAATCTGTTCCAACAAGCGAAGGCTGAGGTTTAGATTAGCTAGGTTCGTCCATTTAAACCTATCTCAAAACATTAGTAAACATAGTAGACAAACCCAACGCACCCTTACCCTCTGGTCGAACCGAACAGGACACTGTTCGAATCGAACAGATTGGTGTTCGAATTGACCAGAAGGTTAATTGTAGTTAAATTGAGAAATTAAAATGCGAAAGTATTTTGAGTTTCTAATTTAACAGCCAAACATAGATGAAATCCAATTCCTAAGGCGCCTAAAATTCTGTTAAGACCTCAAAAGACTTTACTTTAATATTTTACTTTGGTTTGTTTTATTCCAAGTCCAAAAATAACCAAAAACATTTACAATTTAAGCACTATTTAATTACTCAAAATCCCATAAAATATTTTCATCTAGATTTTAAGAAAAGACAAGTCCGGTATTCATAGATCCGTCCCTTGGGTTCGACCCTAAAGCTATATTCTGAACGATTAGTGAGGTTAGCTATAGGTTACAAATTTATTTGATTCCTAGGTTAAATTCCTTCATCAATTATCATCAGTGTAGTACTTTATCTCCCAGAGTTTCTAGTTCTATACTGCCTCTTTTTCAATCAAATCCAGAATCGCTCCCACTTTCCCCTGCTTCTAGCCGATTTAAGCCTGGAATTGTTTATGTTAGAAGAGAAAAAAGAGGACCTGTTCTTATGGATCGTCCTGCGTTTCCTTCTCAGGACCTGGCACTGTCTCCCTCCTTTCGAGAGAATAGAAATACTTCGGGTCCTGTTCCCGACTTAATGCCAACTGAGGAATTGCCAGAAGCGATTGAGCCTATAAATCCATCCGGTCAGGGTCGAGACTCCTCCCTTTTTGATTCGGATCAGATTGATCCTGAAGTTGCGCCTGATGCGAGTCAGCATGGACCCTCAATTTCTGATCGCAACCCTGAGCTTTCCATCATTACTCCTGGAGTTCGGAGATCAACCCGACATCATAAACCTCCAACTCGGTATGGATTTTTATCCACTCTTTCATCAATTTCATTCCCTGGCACATTTAAAGAAGCAATTCAGCATGATTGTTGGAAATCTGCTATGCAACATGAGTTGGATGCATTACTGCAAAGTGATACTTGGGATTTGGTCTTGTGTCCTAAGAATGTGAAACCCCTGGGGTGTAAATGGGTTTACACAATTAAATTGAAATCTGATGGTACTCTTGATCGGTATAAAGCTCGACTTGTTGCACTTGGTTGTCGTCAAGAATATGGAATTGATTATCTTCAAACTTTTGCACCTGTTGCTAAGATGACTACTGTGCGTGTTGTTCTTGCTTTGGCGGCTGCCCAACAATGGTCAATTACACAGATGGATGTGAAAAATGCTTTTCTTCATGGTGAACTGAATGAGGTGATTTACATGAAACCTCCTCCTGGTCTTTCTGTCAGTGATCCAAATGAGGTTTGTAGATTAAAGAGATCCTTGTATGGTTTGAAACAAGCACCGCGTGAGTGGTTTCGTACTTTTAAAAGTACAGTGTTATCTGCTGGCTTTCATCAGAGCCGTGATGATCCTTCCTTGTTTTTGTCTAAATCTTCACATGGCGTAGCTTTGGCTCTTGTCTATGTTGATGATATTTTGATCACTGGCAGTGACTTACAAGGTGTGGCTCGGCTTCGTTGTGCATTGACCTCTTCTTTTCAAATGAAAGATCTTGGAGAAGCACAATATTTTTTGGGTCTTGAGATTCATCACACACAGCATGGAATATTTGTCAATCAACACAAGTATCTGACCGAGATAATCAATAGGGCACAACTTCAATTTTCACATCCTGCTAGCACTCCTATGGAAGTTAATCTGAAACTTCGCAAGGAAGATGGTGACTTATTAGAGAATCCTACTCTATACAGAAGTTTAGTTGGGAATTTGATTTATCTCACTATCTCGAGACCGGATATTTCTTTTGCGGTTAATGTTGTTAGTCAGTTCATGCATGCTCCTAGACATCTTCATTTAGCTGCTGTTCATCGTATCATACGATATCTCAAAGGAACACCTGATCTTGGTCTCTTCTTTCCAGCCGATAATACTCTCAAATTATCTGCGTATGCAGATGCTGATTGGGCTGGATGTCCTAACACGAGGAAGTCTACTACTGGATGGTGTGTTTTCCTTGGTAATGCTCTTATTTCTTGGAAATGCAAAAAGCAAGATCGTGTGTCTAAGTCCTCCACGGAAGCTGAATATCGCGCTATGTCTGCTGCTTGTTCTGAACTTGTTTGGCTCAGACGTCTTCTTGAAGATCTTACATTTCCTCAGTCTGATCCTACATCACTTCATGCTGACAATATTAGTGCTATTCAGATTTCAAATGATCCGGTTTTTCATGAGCGAACCAAACATATTGAAGTTGATTGTCACTATATTCGTGATGCGGTTGAAGAAAAACTTATCACACTTCCTCATGTGTCTTCTCATCTTCAAACTGCTGACATTTTCACAAAGGCACTGACAGTAGCAAGACATAATTTTTTGGTAAGCAAATTGATGTTGGTTAATTACCCTCATCAATTTGAGGGGGGATGTCAGGATATTGACTTTGGTCAAAACAGACCTGTGCGAGATGATAAAATCGCTGGTTCAAGAGAATCAGCGCTAGAGGATTCAGGCGAATCTGTGCCAGAGGCTGATTAGGAAAGAGAGGTGTTTTTTAGAAGATTTGTTGTTTTTAGAAATGTGTTATATTTAGAAAGGATTTGTTTGTATAGGAATAGTTAGTATTTTGGTATGATTAATTATTTCTATGTTTTCTGTTTAGAGCTGTATAAAGAAGGCAGAGATGTAATTTGTAAAACACAGTTTCAATAGAGAATTCATTATTCGAAAGCCAGAAAAATATTTCTCAAATTCCTCAAAAGTTTATCATTTTGGGACATTAATTTTGGTTAAAAAAATGGAATTGAGTTTGAAAAATCCTATTGCAGGTCCGAAATGTGGCTCTAGTTCAATTTACTATAACATATGACTAAATTAAAATTTATTGATAATTTTTGGTTGAACCCTTCAATTAAATAGCTGCTTTATTAGCTACACAGAGCAGTATATTTCTCTGGTAATGCACTTATCATTTACATCCTAATAGTCTGAGTTCATAAATGACCAAAATGAATGTCCATTCATGCTCTCTGGCTTTCTGCAAGTAAGACGGTACATTAACCTAAAGGCCCCATTAAGAGATGACTGGTGCTGTACTGTCCAATATCCAAACAGGAGAGCAATAGCAACAGGGCTATGTTTGCATGTAATTTAATCATCAGTTGCTGATTCAAGCGAATCTAACAACGTCAGTTTAAGATTTTCTCGCGGGAAAAAAAAATATTGTGCAAGTAGTGGTTCTAAAGAAAAGCTTAAGTATGCACGACTTAAGGCCTGACAGCTGTTTTCTGTAATTGTTTCACTTAAACTGCCTGTTAGGCATCATGTTCAGCCTTTCTTTATTTTTAAGCTGCCTTTATTACACAACATGGTGAGGACCCCTTCTCTGTGTAAAGCATCCAATTTATTTTTTTCTTTTGTGGTCCAAAAACCAAATCAGCTTACTACATTATCAAAATATATAAGGCTATTAAATAAAGATTCGGCAATTCTAGGCATCGATAATTGAGCTGAGGTCGGGGTCTGTTACTGCAGCAAAAAATTATGGTGTATATGCCTAATATTTAAAGATAGACGTGTTTCGTTCTTCGTAAACTGAAACTGAAAGAAATTATTCAGTTGCACACTTGCGCTGTATACACTGAACTGACGAAGCCTTATCGACACCCACATTGTGAGGTACCTTTGTCCTATTTTTTTGTGAAAAAGTAATAAAAGTTAGCAGGTTCTTTATTCGAAATTCATATTCAAGCATTGCTCTGTTTGTATGTAGTCTTCAAGTTTAAAGACTGAAAGACGTTGAGCAAAATTATCCTCTCTAAAGTCTAAATTGTTAATTTAAAGAGAGAACATTAATATTTATTTTATTTTTATATGATTGCAAACCTGTTTCACCTTACGTTTAATTTTACAATGTTATTTTTGGTTACTCCCTTTAACAGCCAGTTCTATCAGTGAGGTTTTTTCCTGTTGATTCTCTTAAACCACCAGCATGCTTACTTACGTGAAAGAGAATGTAAAAGAGATCTTTTTTTTAAATAGCGCATAGTAGTGTGTATTGTCTCTTGTATTCCTTCAAGTATTGTTCTGCTTTTAATTGGTTGTAATTTAAAGTTTAATCCCCAGAAATGAATAACCACTTAGGAGCTAACCTACCAGGTACTTTCCAATAGAGCTAGGAGCCTCCTCTGGTTTTATGCTTGCAAATGCAGATACAATGAAATTGTGAATATTGCCTGAATAGCATTGGTCATCATACTCATATTATTGAAATATTATAGTTATATTTACACTACTCAATGCCAACTTACAGAAATTAAGGGCATCACTTCCAAAGAAAAGATGCCCAATTATTTTACTCCTAAAGGATACAAACTAAATCCATCGTATACTAGTGGGAACCATAATTCTTTTTCTATTAAAGCAATGCATACGTATGCCTAGAATAGCATCCAGCATGGCGAGCTGTTCATGGACAAAAGCATGTTAATTTAAATTTAGTGGCCCGTTGGAGTCTAAAATAAATGCATCCTCACATGCAAGGGGTTTACAAATACTGAGCAATTGGGGTTAGTGCAAAAACAAAACCTGAATTGTCTTGCTTTGTTGTACCTACCGTTTAAAACTTATATCAGTTAAATGCTGCCGTGTAGGGGTGTCTAACGTTTACAACGGCAACAGAATGAGCCATTCCGTTTGCTGTTCCGTTTCATTAAACGGTATGCTATTCCGTTCTGTTTCAGTAAACGGTATGAAATTTCATTCCGTTATTCGTTTCAGTTGGACGGAATGGGACGGAACAACGTATATTTACACTGTAAACAGATGTATTTGTCGAAACGGAAGCGAAATGATTCGTTCCGTTTACCGTTCCGTTTCAACAACGGTATACCCTATTATTCCGTTTACCGTTCCGCTTCTGGAAACGAAATGTAAATTTGTACCGTTATCCGTTCCGTTGGAACGGAACGGAATGGAAAATGGCGAAACGGTATATCGTTGACAGCTCTACTCCCATGCAGCTTCAGAATCAACTTCTGAAAATTTTTTAAATGTTGATGCCAAAGACCTAAACCTCCTTTGCTTATGCTTCTGGGTGTGAAATACATACATTAGTGTATTTCAATTGGGAAAATTTGAATATTTTTTCTTTTCAAATCATTGGATATATCATACATATCATATTAAAGTTTCAACTATAGATGTTGCATAATTTGCTGAGATTTAGAGGTGTTGTCGAGTCTGCTTACAATGAGATGGCTAATTAAGATAGCAAATCGAGAGATCACAATATATTTTGCCACACTTTGGACCTGGCAATCATGCTCTTTAGTCATTGTGCCATATCATACAAATTTTCATAGTTAACCAGCGCCATTTTTTTATATAAGTTAACGATGACCATTTCATGATTTCTTATATACTCTGAATTTTATTAATTTATCGTATTCACATCACTTTTTCTACCTTTTCTTATTTACTGGTTCCAGGAGATTAGAGCCACTGGTTCAAGGAGATCAGCGATCAGATTCAGACCCAGATTAGCAGCGGTAGAGTCAGATTAATTGAATTTGTGAAGATCTGATTTGAATATAGTAATCTGTGCTAGATATGGAAAGAACATGTAATGTTTAGGAAACTGTTATTTTAGTAGGAATGTAAATCGTTGATTTATTTCTATGTTTCTGTATAGAAGGATATAAGAGGATGCAAGGAGGATTGTAAAGTAAGTTTTTTTTAATACAGAAAATTCTAAAGACAATTTCGTTTCTTTTCTCAAAATTCTCAAAGTTTGTCAAACCGGGGATGCAATATTTTCTAATCTAGTATATCTATATGCGCAATCCATTATAGACCTAACTTAAACGCAGACCACAATTATTTATGGTAATGTTGTATAGATGATCTGATTATGTGAGTAGGTATATAATATAATATATTGAATGTTGTGATTTCTAAAGAATGAAGATGAAATGCTCTTCAATCACAAGTTGATATAGTTTTGGCAGCCATTAGAGGAGTACTAGCTAGGGCAATTTGATAAATTAAGAAAAATAAAAACAACAATGTTGGAGACACAGAGGCATATAGAAAGAACAACAAAATTTTCTATGTGCTTTACCGCTTTACGACTTTGAACAGGATCTATGTGCTTTACATTAGTTCATTGTTAAGGTAAAATTATAAAATTATGAAATAAAAATATAGAAACTCGGATTTTTCCCACCTTGCTCAATGGTACTGTAAATATAGAAGAGACTCATCTTGACTAGATCAGCAAACACATGGATAGGTATCTTGAACTGCCTTGGATGGTCCATGTTTCTCTCTGTCCTCGTACATTGTGCCAAACAAGCTTTCATTGCCGGATTAATTTTATTTTAACTTAAGTAAAGAAGAAAGATATGCGAGGATAAATTTGAATTATATATAGATAAAAAAATTAAGAAATGGAAGAGTTGCTGTCAGCTTTCTGTCTCACTACAAATTAGTGAAATTACTAATTAGTAATTACTCTCAATCTTCTCTATTTTTTCTTTGCTGTACCAAAAGGCGCTGCATAAAAAGTTATAAATACTTTAAATTTCAGTGACACGTTATTAATCAATTAATTATTATCCTTACGAGACCCCAGCATAGAGGGGTACGTTAAATTAAGTCTTAGCAGAAAAGACACATGATTCGTATCTAGCGTTGTACGAACTTCTTTACTTAAATCAAAATTGTTAGATAGCTAGGCTTTTATAAGTTATTATGTTGGGACCGTGCATACTATTATATCCAGAAGTATTTTTAACTTCAGTGGTAGTTCTCTTTTCAACTTCTGTCGGCATAGAACTACGACTGTCCCTATATAAAACGAAACATTATTTCTTTTAAGCTAAATCTTGGTACATTTATTTATCGTCGCATGCATGTAAAAGTATTATCCGGGATTTTTTTTAGTATGTAATTCTTAAAAAATATATGCACATATAATACTGAAAATATTATATAAATATATTCAATTGAAAGAAAAATGGGGGATAGTATCTCTTTTTTTTTATTTAGATCAGCATATAATATTATATAGATATAACTAAGATCCAGCATTTAAGATGTATAACGATTTTATTTAACACCTAGGTACAGTCACAGTTAGACCTACTAAGTAAATAAATTGAACTTATATACTATTAGGGGTAACTCGTTTGAATTTTTTCCACATGGACCCTCGCTGACTGTATCCATTTTCTAAGTGTTATCACTAAATTAACTAAACAAATTCTTCATTGTTCGTCTATAAGCATATTTCATCCAAAAAGAAAAGTTTCTTTTGTTATTATGGTCCCTTGGGTTTGCGCCGTTTGCCTCATCTGTCCAGAACAGTTAATTTTTCTTTAAACCACAGTGCGTTTTATTATCTTGTGTTCTGCCAGGGCACTCAATTAGAAGGGAAAATTCACAATAATCAAGAGCATAGTTAGAATTAGTACATTGGGACATTTATCTAATGGTAAAGTAATTGGAACTTGTTTAAAATAATAATTCTCCTAGTTCAGCTGATCACAAAATAGAATTATATAAATCACCTATAAAGAAATTGATTCAAATGAAATGAAATCCCGTGTAGAAATCATTTTGATTAGGTGCAACAAAATTAACAGGAATCGTTGCTTGTTTGCAAAACCGAGCAGATCACACTTATGAAGAAGAAGCCCAAAAAGAGAGGAAATTAATTCAATATATGGTTAGTTTTGGGCCAGTCCATAAATAACAAAGCCCAAAATTTAAAAGAATTTGCAGTTTAGCCCTTGCCAACACATTATCCGTTGCAGAAAGTGAATACAATTTTTTTGTCTATTCAATTTTTTTTTAACGGTGGCTGCACGTCTACTAGCATAGTCACTGGTTGGAAATTCGAAGTCTCGTATTGTTTTGGCGAATAGCATTATGATTATTTTTTTTTAAATTAGGAAATTAACTTTATTTATCAAGACAGTGGCTTTTAAACTGTTGATGTATTAGGATTGTTTTTTTGGTGTCCTTCCGATATTTTTACCTCTTTCTTTTCTTTTATGTTTTGTAATTAGCTTGTATTTTTTTAAAACTTTTTTTTCTTTTTTATAAAATCGTTGGTTGGCTCTCACCAACTAACCTTAAAAAAAAAATTGTATGATAATAAAAATTAGGGTTGAAAAGAATACGTATTTTTATATCGTCTTAACATTTTCTTAATCGCACAGAAGAATTTGATAAAATTGATCCAAAAAAGGGGGAAAAAATAAAATTAAACTTTGTTATTGAAACAAAAACTAGTTTAAGATTCCCTCATATGTGGGCAAATAAAGAAATAAAATAATATTAGATAATGAAAATATGTTGCTTAATCTAACATCGATATAAATAGATATGTTATTTAATTTGTTTCTTTATTAGACGAAAAATCAAAATATATTGTTACAAGCTAGACCTAATGTGTAATATAATACCTCTACAGTTCGTGCGTTTATAAGTAGTAGATAGATAGTAGATGGATATAATATAACGAAACGATGGCCTGAATTTAGCAATAACTCATTAAACAAGCTGCCGTTTCCAAAAGAATATAGGGGTTGTTTGGATTCCCCAAGAAATTTGGAAAATTTCATCTTACTACCATAAATTTATTATAAACAATCTAAACTCTTCACAAAATTGTACACTTTCCAATAAATTTATTTCTAGGAATTGCAACTTTTCCAAATTTCTCAAATTCCTAAGCGATCCAAACAGTCCCATAGGTGGGTGTGGGGTTGGCTGGGTGGAGGTTGCGGGCGGTGGCGGGCCCCGGAAAGGGTTGGGGGCGATAAAGAAAGATTTTTCTCATAATTTGTTTATGTTTTCGAAAAGACAAGCATATCAACTTTTATCTAGCATGAAGCTTTTTTTTAAAAAAAAAAAAAAGAAAGAACGATGTCCATAAAACCATCTTTGATGTTTAAACGGATACAGATATGTTCATATATAGATACAGTTCGAAAATTAAACGAATACTAATACAGATCATGTAGTATTGGATAAAGATAGAAATGCAGATATATTTTGGATATTAAAATAAATATTTATAAATTAATGAACTAATAGAAATAAAAAATATATATAATATTTATATCAAATATCATCATGTATAAAAATAGTATATTAATCATATGTAATTATTTTGATTAGAGAAAAAATTAATTTTAATATTGTTATCATATATAATCATCTCGATAATAAAAAATTAAATTAAACTAGTCCTAATCTCGCGCGTTGCGCGATTCTTTCCTATCCGAATATGTTATGAAACAATTTCTCAATGAGTGTGAATATGTTATGAAAATTTTTGCAAATATATGCGCAATATTTAGAATCATTATTAGAATAAAATAAAATGGACAACCCTGTGGTTAAGATTGATAAAAGGTTGCTTGACAGTATTCCAATTTATGAAATTACAAATATCCACCTTTTACATATAAGAGGATTAGGATTGTACTAAGATGGCATGAGCTGGCTTTGTAATTATTTGATTGTCACATATATTGTGATTTGCCAATTTGAGCTTGCTTCATGTTTGCTACTAAACATACAGAAAGAAGTATGTATTAAATCAATATCTTATAATACAGTTGTTAAAGATGAAGATATTCAGGACTATTGTAGTATAAAATACTAATTAGCAATAACTACCAGGTACCCTAAACTCTTAACTACAAACATGTCTAATATCAAGCGTATGTATTGTTATTGATCTTATTATGGAACTTATAATATGAAATTTCATCTAATATTATTGATCTTAAATATCAATAAATCTTTTTTATACTATGAATGACAAGAAAGAATAAAAAATCCCCAGCATCAATTTCATACACAGGATCTATTCTTCAGCTAATAAAAGACAAAAACCAATGTTGGAGTGCGTGTTTAGGATAGTAACAAACTATAAGAAAATTATCACTAATAGGACTTGATAAAATTGAATCAACCAGACCCATTGTTTTCTATATATTCTTGTCATTCGATGTTAGAAAGCATGGATTTACACAACTGATGCACATCACACAATGCCAATCAATGTATAGACTGGTGTTCATTCTGTTATGTTGATGAGATAAATTCCATAGTGAGACCAATGTGATATAGGTGTTGTGTTAGGTCTATGTGGAATCTGAAAGATTGCAGCAGCTAGAAGAATAGTTAAATAGAGATATCCTATTATACCTTCGATAAATTTCAATTAAAGGGCTCTAATTGGTCTGCTTCATTCATGGTACAGTTCATTGTCATTCTTTGATACAACTGTTTCATCACCTACAAGTCTACAACACAGGAAATTCATATTTTTTATATTAAACTTTGATAGGTACAGTAATAAATTTTAACAATAAGAAGCAAAATGATTATAAACTTATGGCATAGATATCACCTTTTTCAAAAGTTTTCACAAATACCCTTCTTTCTCATATATCCTATAATAAAATATTATGTCATATAACTAACCTCCATGTCACTCAGTATTGCTTAAAGACCAATAACAGTCAAGCATTTTTGGTATTTCTCAAAGAAGACCCTGATAATTCTTAATATAATAGTAGTCTTTCGTCTGACCAGAAATCCAGTAAGGAACTGACCATTCGATAATCACTCTATGACCATTTTCCAATCACACACTGATAGAACTTATAACAAAGAGAACACAAAAAAATAAAAATTAACCTAGATAAAACATAAGAAGAGAACAGAAGCAGGCAACAGGGAGGCACAAAAGCAGCGACGAAACATCAACAACAATTTCTAAGCTCTTGTGGAAGAAAGCTGCAATCAGAAAAGGAAAAAAATCAAAACAAAATGGAAGGTACATTGAAAACCCCAATAAAGAGAAAAACCTAACAAATAGCATCTACCTGACATATTAACTATCCTGCACATGAGAATTGAGAACTTCAAAAATATAAATTCAGATTGTATTAGAAACCTTCTAAAACTATATCACAATTTGGATAATGACCCACAAAGCAATTGATCAATAAGAATTGGATCAGATAACTCAATAAATCAACTGTAATCATCAAAAGCTTCAAAATGAATAATAAGTTAAAACATATAAGTCCAACTTTAAAGCAAGAGCTGTATTTATTTTAGATCAACGGCAAATAGGTATAATCATTAAGCGATAAATACCTGACCTGAAAAGGCTACACCAGAAGCAGCACTGTAAAGCAACAATGATCTCTAGAAATTCCAATTAGCAAGCATCAAAGCTACAAATCAGGCATGAAGAGAATGAATGAGTAAAAAAAGGAACCTAAGAGAGAAATGGAGAAATTTCTGACAAATTAAGAAAGGGAAAGGAGGTTACCAATAAGATAAACATAAGCAAATAGATATTTCACTGCTAACAATCGATGAAAGCAAGTGCCACCCATGATAATTTCTAAAGACATTACCTGTAATGGAATCCATGTTGGAATAATCAGAAAATAAAAATGGTCTCATGACACCTGACTGAGAACATATATAACAGACAACTTATAACATTTAATTGGATGGACAAAAAATTTACCTTAAATCCTATCCTCTAGCGCGAATCATCTATTGCATCACCTTCTTTATGCAGATGGAGACTCACCTCATCTCCTGTCGCACAAAGCACGCAAAAAGAAAAAAAAACTTAGATGCCTGAAAATTTGTGAAAATAACATAAGAACTTATAGTGGTACAAATGACACCAGCATTTGACTTTACTTGTGAACAATACAATTGCCTGGTTAAGCAACGTAAAAATTTAGCAGATCATTTATATTTTCTTGTGACAAACTCATAAGAAATCTCTGCATAACTCACGGCAATAAATTTGGAGCATGGTAAGGAATTTGTTTGCTGACATCATAATTTAGGGTTAAGCTTAGAAGTTAGAACAGACCTTCATGTGCATGCGGCAAAACTCTCAATTTCACTAAAATAAAAAAGTTTACCTCTTGAATTGAATTCAAAAGCTAATGGTTTTTATGTTATATATTTCTTCAAATGCGCTGGTTTAAATAATCTTGGAATTGTTTCTGCAATAAAATTTATTTTTTAAGCAGCAAACACTCTAATACGAATAAAAAACCTAAACATATGATTGTCCTTTTAAAACTTTTGAATCAACACTTATTAGTGAATAATTATTTTATCTTTAATAATTGAAATTGTACCTGTTCATAATAAGGACACAACACAAATTGATTCATAACCTGACCAAATTATAAAATCATATTTAAATAGAAAAAAGACCATCCCTGTCAAAAATTAGGACCCTAATAAAGTTATGCATTATAAAATATTGAACAATTAGCATCCACTAATATACTCGTTAATTCCTTCCCATATAATTTTTTGACAGATAAAGATGTATTTTCAATCATCATAACAAAATGTACAAAACGGTGGTGTGCAAAATGGTGAATTGTACTAAAACAAAAAAAATAATACCCTACGCAAATTTTGATTGATACCTTAAGACTTGTGATCAAGGAACTTTCAGCCCTCTATGGCAATGGAAGTTCATTAATATCTTATGACTGCCTCAATTTGGACTAATCTGTGTCGCAACGGAAGTTCAATTGAAAGCATCAAAGAGACATTACAATTTTAAGCATGATATATAACAAACATAGAAGAAACGAAGAATAAGGCAACTAAAATTTAAAAAAAATATACAACAGACAAATATAGCATGAAAAAAGAATGGAGAAGGTAGAGAGAAGAACCTGACATGACCATGCTGCTCTATGAAATTAAACCTGCTCTATGTAAGAAATTAAAAAACAGGAAAATATATCTAAATTTATTGAAAAAACCGGAATTAAAAAGATATTTATTTTACAACTCCAAACTAATGGAATACTGGTTAATTTTCCTTTTTATCATTTGTTCATCATAAAAATATTTAGCTGCCTAAACTTGTATAATCAGTAACAAAACAAAAAATTAAATTTAGCAACAATTGGCTTGCAAAGTTACTCACAACATAAACCTCTCTTTAATCCGTCATCAAGCAGCAAATTAAAAAGCAATAAATACTTGAATACTTAAAAGGCCAGATCAAAGTAAAAAAAAAAAGCAACCAAAGTGCTTACAATAACGCCACTGAAGGAAAAAAAAAACACAGATAAGAGTAACTAACCTTGGATCGAAATTCGCTCTAAAGAGCTAAGCAAGTCGCAGAGCCGATCGAAGCACCCAAAAAATAGGTAAAAAGTGCAGAAATGGATTAATTAGATGGCAAAGCATAAAAGTTGTTGCTAAAAAAATTACCCTGTAATTTCTTCCGTGCTTGTGATATATTTTCGACATTTTGAAATGAAACAAAATTACAACCTAATAACATCTAAAGACTCCTCTGGTATCACTGTACCAGTACGCAACAATTCAAACAGTGCACATCGGCTAAAAACTCTTCCGGTACCACTGTACCGGTACACATCAATCCAAACACATAAACTTCTAATAAGCAAGACATAAAGATAAAGGCATAAGAAAAATAACTCAAGTTCACTGTTTATTATCCCAACAACCACAAAATAAAAAGTATTCTAATTAACCATAACCTAAGCCTCTTCAATGTGCCAGCACCAATGTTGCAGCTTGTAATGCCAGTCCAGTCACCATGCAAGACAGTGACACCATTTTCTTCACTGCTTTCTTCTCTTCTTCCTTCCAGGTCCCTATCTAGAAATTTACCAAATGAAAAGTAATTAAAATTGTTTGTCTCATATTTTTAGTCATTTTTTTGGAGGAAAATTTTGACCTAGTAGAGATGGTAAGGGAAATAACACCAAAAAACGGAGGAGAATTGCTGAAAGTGCTAGTCAATCGGCGCTCATTTGAAAGAGAAGGAACCGATCTACTCATCTGTGACACAGGCATCGCGAGTTGAGACCAGCGACCGTCGCGATCTGACGGAGAAGAGCAACATCACATCTCGTTTTCACCTTGGGAGGCGCTGCGAAGGAGAATGTAGAGAATGGGAGGTGATAGGAGAGATGCATCGGTAGAGGGACAGTGATGTGAGTTCAACAGGTGATGAAAATCAAAGATTCATGGTGTGCGTGGAAAAAGTGAAGATGGAGACAGAAAAGAGAGGATTCTCCTCTTCGTTGCACAGGGAAAACACTTACTCAAACGAACCGCTCAGATGAAGAGACAGAAAGGAACGGCCAGGATTGCAAAACTGTTCTTTCCACAGTAACTCACGTGCATCTCACGACACACCAAATGTATATATTTCTAATTTATATTACTAGTCAAAATCAAAATATTATTGTAAGAGAATTTTTCTAATAAAAATTAAGTATTATTTAATTAAAAGTCTTCTTTAATGTAGAGAAGTAATTATATTAATCATTTTGTATCGTTAAAAACACGGTTAAACAAATTAATATCTATCGAATAGGAATAATATCCATATTTTTTTCGGATACGAATACAGATAAGATAGTGTGAAAACTATCTCTATATCCATATTTTTTTTCAGATACGAATACGAAGTAAGTTGATAAACGAATATGGTTCGGATATTACACACATTTTTCAAATTCGGAGGGTAGTTTATCCGCTCCATTTTCATCTAACACCTCATTCGATCACTAACCGTGGAATTCTATCCTACTTATTACTTTGAGATTCGTGCTTGTATTGAATCACGAGTCTCGACTCTCGATTGGATACACCGCTGTGTTTGCAAGTTGTTCCGCAACCGAAAGAATGTGAAGTCACTCGAAAGGGGACAAACTTATCTAACGCCTTCGCCGCTCTACACTCTACTCTCCTGCCCCTTTCCCTTTCTCCTACTCGACACTTGTCCTTTTAACGTGCCAAATCGCATTGGAAAATAAAATACACTCCCAGTCCCTACTCCCTACTCCCATCCTATTTCCACCATTTTCTCACCAAAACTTACGCGCAACCAATCAAATCCCTCCTACTCGTCAACGTCATCTCTCACACTAAACCCTTTGTCGTTCTCCCTACCTCAATCCCTCCTCGACCTTCGATTTCCTGCCCCTTGCCCCTATCAATGGCTCAGATGGCCTCTCCCTCTCCCAATAGGCATCTCTGCGTCAGATACTCCTCTCGAGAAACCCACCTCTACTAATCAGTAATCACTCCTGTGCTGTGCATAGATTCGCCAACCCTAACTCTCTTCATTTCTCAATTTTCTGTACTAATGGAGATGAAAGAGCGACCGTGAAAGAAAACACCCGCAAGCTCTCTACTTTATGGCGGAGACCGACGACTCCGACGATCCCTCTCCGTCTCTCCAACTCCCGGCAGAGATCGACTGGGAGCGTCTCGACAAGTCCCGCTTCTTCTTCCTTGGCGCCGCTCTCTTCTCCGCTGTCTCCGCGGCGCTTTATCCTGCCGTGGTTCTCAAAACCCGTCTGCAGGTCGCCAAACCGCCTCTTCCCTCTGCTACCTCCGCCGCCTTCTTGATTTTCCGCCAGGAGGGACCTCTTGCCTTCTACCGCGGCTTTGCTACCTCACTAGCCGGTACTGTCCCGGCACGGGCTCTCTACATGACTGCTCTGGAACTCACCAAATCCACTGTCGGCCATGCCGCACTTAGACTTGGCGTGTCTGACCCTACCGCGTCAACTGTTGCCAGCGCTGCGGGTGGGGTGTCAGCTGCAATTGCGGCCCAATTCGTATGGACCCCGGTTGATGTAGTTAGCCAGAGACTAATGGTTCAAGGTAATTATAGCAACAGCACCCACTATAAATACATAGGTGGATTAGATGCTTTTAGGAAAATTCTCTGTTCGGATGGAGTGTGTGGTTTATACCGTGGCTTCGGCATGTCAATTTTAACTTACGCGCCGTCAAATGCTGTCTGGTGGGCGAGTTATTCCCTTTCTCAAAAGGCAATTTGGGAAGGAGTTGGGTTTTATCTCTGCCGGTACCGGTATGGTCTCCAGGAATCAGACCCACATGATTTGATTCTGAAACCAGATCAAAAGACTGTGGTGGCAGTGCAGGCAGCGAGTGCGGCACTGGCTGGTGGGGCTGCAGCACTGGTAACAATGCCGCTAGATACAATAAAAACTAGAATGCAGGTGATGGATGAAAGGGATGGTGGGCCTATGACTGTTTATCGAACTGTGAGGAGTCTTGTCAGAGAGGGCGGGTGGGGGGCGTGTTTCCGTGGGCTTGGGCCGAGATGGGCATCAATGTCTGTCTCAGCAACTACTATGATCACAACCTACGAGTTCTTGAAACGGCTTTCCTGCAAGCGGGACGACAGTTAGGGGCCATGTTTCCGTGGACTTGGGCTGGGAAGGGCATCAATGTCTGTCTCGGCAATTACTATGATCACAACATACAAGTTCTTGAAAAGGCCTTCCTGCAAGTGGGACGACAGATAAGAGCTATGTAAATAGATGTTTTTCTCTTAGCACCTTTTTTCCTATTTTCCTCGTTTTGTTTAATTTCTTTTACAGTAGAAGTTTCAGGTCTTTTTCTGTTCTTTATTTTGCTAACCTTCTAAGATGAGGGAATGGTGCTTTGTATAGGAATCAAATGTAAGAATTATTAGGACTATGCCTACTCTTTTCTTACAATTGCAGCATCTTTCATGCTTAAAACACTCTCTCGATAGATCTTATCCCTCTTTAATTTGGATTTTAACGCCTTTATTTGCCCTCAAAATAAGAGCACAAAGCCTGTAAACGAGCAAGTCTTTTTGCTTAAAAGCCTTAATAGTTTATCTATTAGATTGTCATTGATAACCAAAATTTATGTTCTTGGAAGATAGTTTCTATTTGCAAGGAGTTTATGGCTTCTTATTTAGGACTTAATGGAGGCTCAAATGTGCAACGTAGGCCATAGCAGGATGCACTTGGAGGTAACTTCTGCCATCCGATATTGGTACTGTACTGGGAGGTCTGGAACCAAATTGGCTTTCATGCGTTTGCCTTGAAGAAATTGGCTTGATTTGATTCTTTTTTAAATTTTTTGGGTGGAAGGTTGTGCTTCGAATGATGAAAACGGAGCAGGTGCATATTTATAGTGGTCAAATTGTAGCTTACCTCTTTATGTAACTGTTTTTTTTATATGTACTTTATATTGAATTATTGAGTGATAAATGGGTATAAATGTAATTGGAATGCACCAATACCAGTGTTATTTACTTATTTGACATCGGTTACAGTAGGCAATCCAAAATTCTCTTTTCTATCGAACAATATGTTTGTTCTTAGTTGGTGTGATGTTGCATATTCTGAATTATTACATTCCCTTGAGAAACTGGGAAAGTAACACTCAACATCATCAGTTCGTTTTCCTTTATCATTAGTTTTTTAACTGGTGGCGCCAGTTGCTGCTTACATCACCGGAAGGGAACCTCTGTTGGGAGGCTTACGTTTGTATGGACAGGAACAAGATGGGAGGTTTTAACTTTTATTTATTTATTTGCTTCAAACGAGGTTGGACGATGGTTTTTTTTTTTTAATAAGATGGGTCATGCCCTCTAATTTATTTCGAAATTAATCATCACAAATGACTCCCAACTGGTTTTCAAACCCGTGATCTTCACTGAAGGGGTGTTGCTCTTTATCGCTAGACCATAGATCTTATTGTGTGATTTTCTTTTCAACTGAGCGTGCACTTTTTTTACACACCGCAAGAAAAAGGTTTTTCCCTTAAACATGACTTAGGTGAAGCAATTGGGTTCTCTTGACCCTCAGGTAAATGTCAACCAAGGAACGGATGTGATCAGTTTCCTTTTTTTTTTTCTCTTTTTTGTGATATCACTCATCCCGTAGGAAACTGAAATAACTACATACTGCAGTTACGTTACCAGTATCAGTATAATTCCAAATGAAAGAAAAAGAAATTAACTCTAGATTCTTAACATCTTAAATAAAAAGAAAAACAAAAATTCTGGAACGGATGTTAGCTGTTGATTTGAGTGAAATTTAACCTGTTGTTTTGAGTGATGAGATGTGATCATCGTGCAGATCTTAGGCTGCTACTGTCTACTTCATTTAAATTACACAGAACCCATTCAAAGTTTCTGGTGTGTATTATATGATTTATAACTTGAGTTTGACACTTCGTTAAACGAGGCGGCTAAGAGCTGATGAGTTGGTTTTGATTATTACTGGTTACTGCCATGGGGATTCAGTGACTAAAATCGCATAATTTAATAAATGTGCCTTGTGACTAAAATCGCATAATTTCAGATCTGCTAAATTAACCAGCATTAGTTAACAAGGTTGAAAGAAGGGTGTATATTTACAGTAAGTTACTGAGTTCACAAATAGCTGGGATATATTTTGAAAGAAGGTTCTCTTTCAACCACAACTATTTTTTTGAATTTAATATCTCTTGCTAGAATTGGACCAGCAGATTAATAAATGGAAGGCAATTTAAAAGATCTAACCAGAACTAAACTGATAAATCTAGCTGAAAACACTTTTAGGTTCCCTGCCTTGCCAATTGTTACTAAATAAATCAAAGAAACGGCCAAAAATAACCGATCATAGAGATAGTTTAAGCCACTCATACAAAGGTTTCAGAAGAAAAAAAATAACATCTGATATCAAGCTTCCAGTTGATATTTCATCCTTTCATTGGTTTAGTTTTCTCTTACTTTCAAGGTACGTAGTTAATTTTCTTACATTTTGCTCCTCTTCCTTTTGATTTGAAAAGCCCCTGTGCTTTAAATTTTGTCTGGTTCATCGAATCAGTTTTTCCTTCTCGTTCAACTAGATCTACGAGAAACGATACAATCAACTTGATTCGGCTGGACTCTCGATTAAACCCTGTTAGATTTCAATTTTAAAAGTTCAAATGACCGATGACATCAATTGAACCGATGACATCAATCAAAACTTGACATTTAGTGATGGCATAAAAAATTTGACTTTTAGTGATGGTAAATCTCTAATTTTTTTTTTCTATCGATTTTTAAAGTATAAATGCAAGATGGAAAATTCCGTGCTTGTTGAGGATATATTCCGTGCTTGTTTGAATTGTCATTCTTTTGAAACATTAATTATATCATACTAGTTCAAGAGTTAAGAAGACTCACAGAGAGAAATGTAAATAAACTATTTTAGTGAAACTTGAAGTAACATCAAAATGATGATACAAATTGCTTTAATTTACACATGTACACCTTAGCAGTTGGTTGTTTACATGTAAAGGCACAACCGAACAAGTGTAAATAAACTGGTTTTTATAATACATTTTTTTTTTTACATTTTTGCTATAGTTCCTATTTGTTATATAAGAATTATGTAATATCTACAGTTCTACACAGTTAATGTAATTTATCAATTTGTCAATAAGTTGCTAAGAAATGACTAAATAATAACAATTAACTATGAATGTATAACAACATTACTGGCACTCGAGTAATCTGCGATATTTTCGGCTCTGCAAAAAAAAATAACTACCATTAACAAGGTTAATTGAAAGAGGGCTATAATATTTATAGTAAGTTACTGCGTCAACAAATAGCTGGTAGAAATTTTGAAAGAGGATTAGAGAATTAATAAATGCCACATGCTGGAATTAATTGGACCTGCAGTTCAATATAGATAATAGAATATGCTGTATGCAAGAAATAGAAAGACAATTCAAAAGAGCTAAATAAAATTAGCTATAGCTGAATGCACTTTTAAGCACTTAACTAATTATTTCGGTATTATAAATATAAATATAAAAGAGGCAAGTAAAAAAAAAGAGCGATAGATAAAGATAGCTTGGAGCCACTCATATATAAGGCCTTCACAAAATATATCCATGTGTTATATCAAACTTCCGGTTGATATTCTTCCTTCGATATTCTTCGTTCCATTGATTTAGTTGTCTTTCCCTAGAAGGTACGCAGACTTCTTGCTATATCTTTCACTCTTCTTCCTTTTGGCTCCATCCATGGTGTGGGAATAAGAATAAGAGAAATAAGGAAAAAAGTGGAAAGAAATATTGGGAAGTGTGTAACTTTGCAAAGTCCTTCTTGATTTAAATTGTCTCGTCCAACGAATCAGGTATTTGCCAGATTATAAACAAAAATTATAGCACCTGTATATATATAGAGAGAGTTTTGCTATGGTGAGTCACTGAGTTGTAACTCACAAGAGGGTCCATGAGTTGCGATCGAAACTCTTATATCTAGTTTAAAATTATCGATCCAACCCGTCCAATGCGATCTCCCTATTGAAATTTCAATGCATATCAAATTTTACATTTTTTTCAAAATTTTTAAGTAGTTTTTTGAAATTTTAGAAAATAATTAATCTAATTAGTTCTGAACCATTAAAACACAACAGTTTTTAAAAATAAAAAAAATTCTTAATTTTTTTTAAAAAATATAAAATTTGGTCTCCATGGAGATTTCAATAGGGAGATCATATTAGACGGTTTGGATCGGTCATTTTGAATTAGATCTAGGAGTTTTGAGCGCGACTCACCATAACAAAACTCTATATATATAATCGATGGCACGGAGGGTCCCGTGCCATCAAGTTATTTTTCGAGATCCAAAATTCAAATGGTTAATCTGAACCGTTCAAGTTGTTCTCCATATCGAAATATCTTTGGAGAACAAATTTTATATTTTTTCAAATTTTTTTGCTACTTATTATGATATTTTTGAAAACATTATTATTAGAATATTTCAAGCCCTCCAATTTGAAAATATCATAATAAATAGCAAAAAAAATTCGAAAAAATGTAAAATTTGGTCTCCAAAGGTATTTTAATATTTTGATCAACTTGAACGGTTTGGATCGACCATTTGACTTTTGAATTTTGAAAAACAAGTCGATAGAAAATTGATGACACGTGCCATCGATGGCGCGTTAGCCATTCTATATATATATATAGAGAGAGAGAGAGAGAGAGAGTTTTGCTATGGTGAGTCACGACTCACAGAGGGTCCATGAGTGGCGCTCAAATCTCCTAAATTTAGTTTAAAATGACCGATACAAACCATCTAATACGATCTCCCTATTGAAATCTCTATGCAGGCCTTCATCTCTCATCCTTAATTATGTTTGTTTTTAGACAAATTTGGAAACAACACAGTAACATGTCACGCCTTCATCGATAATTTATGCAGCAGATAATTCTCGAATGTGCATAATTTAAAGTTTATCATAAACAACACAGTAACATGTCAATGTTCAATCTTATGTATTATTGAAAAATATATGCAGATCTATGGATCTCGAAGCCAACGCGAAATCAGCTAACGAAACAGATCAAACATACTTGCTGATAAACTCAATTATGGTAGAGATTAGCAACACGAGAGATGAGAGATGAGAGATGAGAATAAGAGAAATTGTCTTTATTGATTTATGGAGGATTACAATGTATTGGTTCTAAGCTCTTTCTTCTGTCAAAATATCAACTCCCTATACAATCATATATTCCCTCTATATATAGGCCTATGGTTTGTAACAGAACGCTGACGTCATCCGACAGTCGTTAGCTAACTTGCGTCCCTAAATTCTTCCGAGTTATGTTTGGTACAACGCTCCACGTGGGTCTACTGAGATCTGTCTTTCCGACTTATATACGCATGCTTTCAAATCTTTATCTTTTCCCGCTTCTCCCTTTCCATTATGGGCCCTCTTTGGATTTGTTCCTATTGTGTCCTTTTATCTGGACCGTGTTATATCAGACCGACCCTATCACTTGCCAAGAATATCAAGTAAAGGTACTACAGTAATTGAATAATCCCATTTTCTTTCGTATAATTGTCAACTTTCTTGGTACGTAATTGAGAACCAGCTCTTGATCTAGTGACAAAAAGCAATGCATCTCAAGTGAGAGGTCGCAGGTTCTTGGTAATCTTCAGTTCCAAAAGAAGTTTGTAATTTTTTTTTACTCTTTATTTTATTGGCAACCGAAACATGTGGTAATCGAGTTGTTAACTTTAAATTGCATTTTTTTTTCAAATTTATTAAAGAACCTACTGAGGATGCTGATACTACACGATCATGTTGCCGCAAAGAAATTGCTTATGCTACTACTTGTGTATCGATCATCTCTTTCTTGAGCATTATTTCACTGCCTATAATTATATATCACACTAGGCACGAGTCACTGAATTTGATAGCATGGCACTGCCTTGCTTCAATTTCGGGAATTTCTCTCTTTTGGTGGTGGTGGCGGGCAACTCATGAGGTAGATCTCAAAAAAGAGGCATGTTATGCGTTTGGGCTGGCATTGGCATTCCAACTGCTCGTCTGTGTCTTATTTCTTCATATTTTCAAAGGAAACTTCCCACGTTGGTTCATAGATTTCCTGGTGATATTGTTGTCTACGGGTTTTTTTGTACTTGCGTATGGTTACTATTGCGAAGGACATGATCTACATAAGCGGATGCATAAAGCGGGAATTTACGAACTTGAGAATATCTCGCTTGTGTTATCAATCTGCAAGACAATATATTTTATGATATCTTATATAGGCATGACATTGACTTGTTTTGGTGCACATGCTATAGAGAGGCGTTTGATCGTGGAATAAGTGTAGAAACTAACTTATGTAGCATAAATATTTATGTTAAGTTATGTAACCGGTGTTTTATTAGTTGTAGAATAAGTGGAGAGATAACTATTTATGTAATAGGTTGTTTATTTATTATTAATTATATTAGTAGTCGTACTATTAATTATAACTGGAGCTAATTTCATGCGTTGCACGATTTATTCATACTAGAAGCAGAGCTAGCTCATTCAATGTGTGTGCGGATTCAGGGGCGGATCCAGTGGTGGGGCGGGTGGGGCTAGAGCCCCACCTACCGTCGTCGAGCCCTGAAGCCCCTCTTTAGCCTCAATGAATTTTTTCATCCATTGGAACACTCAAAGGTGGGGCTGAAGAACAGAAAAAGAGAAACCGTTCGATCAAATGATTCATTAGAGCACTCAGCCCCACCTAAATATTTTTGCTAGATCCGCCACTGTGCGGACTTTAATATATGAAATATTATTTGACATAAATTTGTTGTCCATTTTTAATTTTTAAAATCAACTTGATCAGCGCTAAACAAATTTGTTGTAGAGGCATTTATATTTGATGATCAGACTATGCACTTACCTATGCATATTGGTTTTGATTGGTCAAATATTTAAACACGATCGCTAGTCGCTGGTTTTGATTGGTCAAATATTTAAACACGATCGCTAGTCGCCGTGGAGCCGCGACAATTAGTTGACTGGTTCACTTTCAAAATTTCAATCGACCAAACACCATATTAAATTATATATGTTACCCACTAAAAAAATAGCGGTACAATTTTATGGCTTAAATGCAGTTGATACCGTCGGTTCTCGGTCCCATGCAATGAATCTTTTGTGTTATGCCTCAAGTGTCGACCAATTATCCAGAGGTGATTCATGGATTATAGAAGGGATAAGGCATGGATCGACATCTACAATAGGTCAACATTAGAGAGGAATATTTGTTAGACCTCGTCACATCCAAAATACCACAATAATACAATATACATGGCCATTTGTATATTAATCAAACAAATATATATATATATAGAGAGAGAGAATGGCTAATGTGCCATAGATGGCACAGAGCTAGGGTCCCGTGCCATAGAGTCGTTTTTCGAGATTAAAAATTCAAATGCTCAATCCGAACCGTTCAAGTTATTCACCATATTAAAATACCCTTGGAGACCAAATTTTACATTTTTTCGAATTTTTTTACTATTTATTATGATATTTTTAAAAAACGTTATATTTGGAGTATTTCAGACCCTCCAATTCGAACATATCAAAATAAATAGCAAAAAAATTCAAAAAAAATATAAAATTTGGTCTTCAATGGTATTTCAATATGGTGATCAATTTGAATGGTTTGGATTAACTGATTAAATTTCAGATCTTCAAAAAATAACTCAAAAAAGACGTCTATGGCACTTTAGCCCATCTCATATAGAGGTAAAAGCTGTATTGTTGAATGTAATTCACCTTCCACGCAAGCATCCGCAACGAGTCGATTGGCATCAAATAAAATAGACCAATCAATTATAAAAACACAAAACCAATAAGCAATCACCCAAAACAATCAACCATACAAGCCATCCAAGATTCAAATCAAAATATCCAAACAACAACGTAATTCATAAATCCAATCATAAACCGAATATATCATAAAAGATAAAATAAAAGAAGTCTAAGAAGCAGAAGGGATACCCTACTGGTGTAGATTGAGAAGGGCCTTGTTGAGCTCATCATAATATTCCCATGCTATCTTTTGGTGAAATTCCCTCTCAGCGTGCAAGCTCAAGACCTTGGCATTCACAATTGTGTACTCCTCACTAATGTTGCAGAGTCTGGAGGCGGTGTCCTTTAAACGCTGGGGAATCTCATTGGCCTCCTTCTTCAACCTTTCCAAATCCTTCTCAATATGTTCTGCATCAGGAATATTGGCCCTGCTACCGTGGCACCGGTTCAGCTGTTCCAATGCTGATGCAATACTTGTATCAATAACCCTCTGCTGGCGCATGACCTGAAGAAACTCTAACTCCACTGTGGAACGTTTCAATGAATGAAACATTAATGCCTTTGATCTCTCATTGTGCTCTGTGTCCAAGTAGCTACTAGTGAGAAATGAGAGGTGGTCTCTGCAAGGAATGGCAAAGGACACTGCTAGCTCATGCAGCTTAGAGGAGAACTCGCCTGGTGCAAATGAGCTGAACACTCCCATTTCTAAGGGTGGCAAATCAATTTTGGTATTTGCACCCATTCGCATGATGTCCTCAAGTATCATCCTCACATTAGACACAAGGAGTTCTGAAAGAGAAGACACCGTAGTAGTAATATGAGCATATGAGAGAAAAATAATTCATTAGCTACCAAAATACCTTCTCATTTGTAGAATTTGTGCCAATACATACCGCAAATTATTGGTAGTGATGAATTCCAAAGGGAAAACTTTTAGAAGGGATTTAACGAGGCCACTCTTGCTAGAACTGTCCTCATTTATTGGACAGTTGCACTAATGGGATACTTGTATTTCCTCTGCCTATAAACTTTTTCTATTTTGCTGTTTTCCTGAATTTAAACATTATTAGAAGTGGATGATGATGATACTGCAGACCTTTAAAGTAGTAGAAGTGGTAGATATAATAGTCACGGATATGATTAGATTTTGTGTTGTTTTCCTCATTATTTCCAGGTTGCACAACATAGACCAATTACTGGCTTTTGTACCAAGATATGTTAATTACTGGTAAATATAATAGTCACTGATATGATTAGATTTTGACTCAGTTTCTTGTATAAGTAATTAGTCAATATTAAGGTGATTTACCGTTAGAAGTCTGAACTGGTGATGGTATTGTGTCATTAACATCCTTCATCTCAATAAGCTCTTCCTGTGGGATGTTACCAACCCTTGTTGGTGCACCTTGGGAGGTCGAAGCTCCAGCCAAGCTTGCAGCTGTCGAAGTTGGACATGCAACAGCAGAAAAACTCTTAAGAAGTGATTCCATGACTTCTAAATCAATATCAGCAATCAAAAGAAAACTAAGCATTCATAATAATGTTCTAAGAGAATGAGCAAAACACAAATATGTTTAAAGAAGCACACCTGAGAGCCCAGTAGGCAACCCAGGATCTACTAGCATATCAAGAAAAAGTTCATGGCCCATAACCTCTCCACCTTTCACGTTGAAACTAACACCTGTAACAGAAGTAAGCTCATCCAGAAATGATGTCAGAGATGGCTCAGCAATAGCAACACAGTCTACAGAAAAAGAAGAATAAATAATAAAAAAAAGATATGATGAAGGTAACATAAAATAGCCTAAAAAAAATGAAGAACACACTTGGAATTTCAGGAACTGGTTCGATGATTATGGCCTCCGGAATGACAGAAAAATTAGCTGAATCAATAGGCTCCTGTGGTATGTTTGGTGCAGCAGGTAAAGAAATGTCAGCAGTAGGGTTCTCTGATGCTGGCGTCGAGATTGGTGTAACAAGGACTGAAGAATAAGAAACAAATAATAAGAATAACCAAAGTAATTTAAAGAAAATAAAGTAGTTCATGGAAGCAGAAATCCATACCTGGAGAATTGCAAGCTGGCTCAATGGCTGCAACTTCTGAAAGGACAGATGAAGAAATTTGACCCCTGGACTTACTTTCTGGTCTTTCTGATTCACCAGGGCAAGAAGTGAGATCCTCCGAAATTGGAGTCAGAGTAGCTGTCTGAAAAACTAAAAATGAGGAAGAAGAGGAACAAAATAAGGAGCAAGACGAAAAGCATATGAAAGAAACTAAAACAAATGTAAAAATACTACAAGTCATACCTGGTGATCTCTGAGGTGGATCCACAATTGCCTTCTCAGCCACAGTTCGTGAAGGATTCTGGACTCTTATCCTGCTCCTTCGTCCATCTGATGGGTCAGCACCTATATCTAATCCAGGTGAGATCAAGGATAGTTAAATTAGTATAATGTGAAGTGAAAGAAAAATGAGAAGACTGTAATTTATACCTGGTGATCTACTAGCTGGATGGACAACTGCCCTCTCCAACACGGTAAGTGAATTATTGTGGACTGCCATCCTGCTCCTTTCTCTATCTGATAAGCAAGCACCTATATCTAATCCAGGTGAGATAAAGGATAGTTAAAATTAGTAAAACGTGAATTGAAACAAATGTAAGAAGACTGTAATTCATACCTGGTAATCTCCTAGGTTGATCAACAATTGTCCTCTCTGATACGGTATGTGAAGGATTGTGAACTCTGATCCTGCTTCTCCCTCCATCTGATGGGTTAGTACCTATAAGTAATTGATCATGGATGGTTGAAATAAGTTAAAAGAAAAGTGGAACAAATCTAAGAAAATCGTTCATACCTGGTGGTCTCCGAGGTGGATCCGCAACTGCCTTCTCGACAATGGTACATGAAGAAGTACTGACTCTGATCCTACTGTTTTGTCCATGCGATGGGTCAGCATCTGTAAGATAAGATAACCCAGGTGAGATCAAGGATGGTTTCCATCAAGATTTAAGAGAAAAAGGATTTAAAAATGTAGAGAACAGTAACTGATATTGAAGCAAGGTACTGAGGAGATGGTGGTGACGAGATTGCATCAGAGTCGGCAAACAACAGATCAATAGCATTCAAAGGTCGCAACTTGTCATATCCAAGTCTTAGATGAACCACTGTAGGTGGGAATTGTCCCGACTTCAAAACCTCATAGTCCCGTCGCTCTGTATAAGTAATCTGCTCATCGAGACCGCCAAAGTCTGCAGGATGTTGGGCAATTGAGGAAGATGCACCTCGTTCCCTCTTGGTACCCCGTGCAGGTCGCATGCCACAAGTAATATGAGTAATTTCCTTGGGGTGACTGACATGATAGGCAGCCACCGAATTATGGAACCATTGGAGATATGACCTTGAGAGTCTACCAATCCTTCTAGCAGGCAGTATAAGAAACTTTGACTCTGTTCCTGTGCGAAGTGCCAAAGACCAGATCGTGGCCAAACTATCCAAATCTCCAGATAACTGATTAAGGGGTAAAGTGGTATCAGGAATCATCATGTCATAGCCAAATTGATGGGCACATCTATGGGGATTATACACCTCAAAAGTCACATTATTTTTAGACCGTAGAGGCAGCAAACCCCGGCGAATGCTAAGCATAAACTCAGCATCTGTCTGCTGATCAAATATCTTGGGAGTGTCTTGGCAGAAGGACCTAACATCATTAACCTCCCTTTCTGATCTAGGAAGATTGCGGGAAAATACCCGCTGCCGCTGCTGCAGGTCAGAGAAGCGGAGTCTCGTTTTGCTAAGAAGGAAAAGCTCACGAGCATGCACACGATCAATTTTGCTAGGTTGGGCTCCGGCAATCTGTGCCAATAAAGGGAGCTTCTCTAGTAAATTATCGGATATGACCGGTGTATACAAACCTGGCCAATACATGTGCAGCCAACCACATAAGAAATGAAATGGAACAATTACATCACATTGGGCAGGGTCCCGTGAAGAAGTCACCAGCCGCAAGGCTTTATAGATATTTGCTAACGCAGGAATTGCCAAAGAGACCCGCAACCCCTGGGCCAGTGTATTAGCAACTACAAATGTTTCAGGGCGAATCATACCTTCAGGGTCAGAAGGGATTACATAATAGCAAATCCACCATGCCAAGAATGCAGTAAGAAGTGTTTCCCCATCAACATCCCGAGAAGTCAGACTAGATATCTCTGGCCGTGGGCCATGAAATTCAATATTCTCCGTACCAGCACCAACAGGATCAGTGAAATCCGTGACAACCTTGCTAACTGCACCCGCCCTATCAGTAAAATAAGCAATCCAGGAGCCAAAAGTAACCCCGTTCTGACCCTCTGAAAGTTCCAGGTATATCTGAAATAAACGCCTGAGGGAAGCTGGGTATCTCCAAGTACCATCATGCCGCATACCAAATAACTCTGTATCCCGAGGTATGTATTCCTCATATGGAAGCCCAAAGATGGGCATCCCCGACAACTGGTAAAGCTCCCACAAGTTCAAAGTCATTTCTCTGTCTTGCACAAACAAGGTGTTGGAGGAGTAATTCCAATTCTCAAAAAATGCACTAAATAACGAGGCATTACGGTCATAGCTGAATAGAGAAAGTAATACTGCCTTATCGATACCAGCACGTCTCAAAGTCACCTAATCCCTCTGAAGGGTAAACCTAATCCATTCAACCTGTCCTGGAGTTGGCTGTAAAACACCTCTCACTTTGAAACTAGAACCCCAAGATGGGACACGACCATTTAGCATATCTAGTCCAAGGAGACGGATAGTTGGTGGAATAACTCCTCTGGAAAGTGGATATAAAACCCTGAGTGTGTCAGGATGGTTGTTACTAAAATTCAAAGTACTCCCTGAAAAGTGGGGAGTAGCCAAATCAGCAGAGTGTAGTGGGGTCCAGTTTGAAGGGTTCTCCAGAAGGTTCGGGAAGTCACGCAATGATATGCGAGGCATGGAAGCATGGCGAGAAAGTCGCCCCTGAAAGGTGTCACGTCCCTCTAGCATTTCGCTGCGCCAGTAAGGATGAAGGGTCACAAATCGCCTTTTGGGGTCGTGACTATGAATCTCCTTCTGGATTTCCTCATCTGATGGACGATTTGGGGCGGTATTTGAAGCTCGGAACCAAGCAACCATGATGCCTGCATATATGAAAGAAAAAGTTATAGAGAGAAAAAAGTAATGAACAAGGGGAATAACTAAGAGAAGGTTAAAGCAAATCTAATTAGCAATACTCAATTATTTGGTTGCACTTCAATTTTTCAGTAATGAGGAATTTTGGGTCTCACGAGATTTGTTCTCATAATAACAGCTACATTCATCACCTAGAAAATGTCTAAGCAAATCAAAAAATCATATTTGAACAATGCTAATCGAATTGAAAAAGTATAAATGCTAATTGAGTATATGCAGAATAAAAAGAAGTCTCCCGAGTTGGAAAGGTGAATTAATTAAGGAGGCTAGAATCTGAGACCAAAAAATGCTCCACTTTATCTAATTGCAGAGTTGATTAAGTAAAGAGGCAGAGAGAGAGAGAAAGAGATACACGATGGAATGAGATCAACAAAGTAACCAACTGCTTACAATGAAACGAAACCTGGCGAACTTAGCAAATGGGGCTGTGCAATGTTAAGTGATGAAAGGAGAATGGCGAAGTTCCCCTCGTTACTATGCACAATATAAAACTGTGAACGAAGTTGGTCTAGAAACTGATTTGAACCCAAACGAATTAAATTGGGGAGAATTCTATAATCTTGGCACGCGTCATTTAAAATGCGCATGGGAGGACAAACCAGTGGTCCTAGAAACAGGCTCTGCGCTCTGGCCATGGAAACTGATCAAAGAGAAAGGAACGTTCTGTGAAAAAAAAAAAAAACAAAATTTCCCTGAGCAAGAGAAGACAAAAGGAATCGGTTAGTTCTTCTCCATTTAGTAGAGCCCGTTGTATCGTCCTTCTGAATCTGCGTCCTTTATTTCGAATTGAACGGTCTAGATCAGTTCAGACTTTTGGATAGATCATCTACATGTTTCTTACAATTGGAGAGGACCCATCGGTAATTGGCATGCTGTTACCCGGGCCGGAGGTTTGAATTCACTTTTGACCAAAAGATCCGCCACTTGAGAGTTTAATGCGTCACTGAAATTAATTGAACAATGAACAAATAAAAATCTCATCACTAAAATAAACAAAAAAAAAAAGATAAAATAGTATTTGGTTTGCCAAAGTTCCTAAACACTGTAAATTGTGTAAACATGCGAGACGTGCTTACTTTTAGATTGAAAATAATTCAAACTATTTCTTCAAATTTCTTGATCTATTTGGTAACATATAATAATTGGGAAAATTATAATTTCGTAAGAAATTATATATTCTCAAACCTAAAAGAACAAAATTTTATATATTGGTATAATTTTCTTAAGAAATGTAATTTAAGATTAGTTTGTTTACCAAATGAACATATTTTACCAATTATTAACATATTTTGTAATATATAATTTTCATATTTGATGAATTTGATGTAGTTAAATGATGCATGGTAGAAAATTTTATTTATTTATTTATTTGAGATAACTCGTTGGCACCAGTACATTACTAAATGATGAAAACAGTACAATAGTTATCTCAACCTGACTGTCCCTAGTTCCAACATCCGCTTATCTCTAAAATTTCCACGACAACAGATGGAATTCAACTACCAAATTACTAACCTAAGGGTGCGTTTGGATCGTTGGAAGAAAGAAGAAGAAGAAGGAAGAAGAAAAAAAAATTATAAACAATCCAAACTCTTCACAAAGTTACACACTTCCCAATACTTCTTCCCACTTCTTCTCTTCTTCCCTTCTTCCCACACCTATCCAAACGCACCCTAAAAGCAGTAAAAAAAAAAAAGAAACACTCTTAAAAAAGAAAAGACCCAATACACCTATAAAGAAAATAATGCAAGGGGCTATAAAGCACAATCAATCTTTCGATATGAGGAACTTTTATCCATTCTCTCTTCAATATTGCAGAGGGAGTTTTCGACCATAATTCAATATTCCTCTTTTTAATTCGTATAAAGTATAAACATATCTCCTCAATTATCTGGTGGATCCCGTTGGATACACTTAAGCTCAATTATCAATGACCATTGAAGAAAATGTGCTCAGAAAAACAAAAACAAAAAAAAAACATCAGAATTAAAATCTATTAGATAATAGTACCTGAGTAGAGAGGCTTTTTCATGTGAACTGGATAGTTAATTGTATCAAAAAGATTTGAAGTGAAAACCCCATAAGTAATAATTTTAAAACATACAAATAGGTCACATGGTTTGCCACTGGCCAGTTATCTAATTTATCCAGAAGTTTTGGATTCTGGAAAAAAGTGTTTCAGGCATGCTACTGGCCAGTTACATGCTATTTTAAAGAATCAAATAAGACAAATATGCTTACATGTCAAAATGAGTAATATAAATTCGAGGCTTTAATTCTGTGTCCTAGTATCAGCAGAATGGCCACCTGTTATACATTACAGTTCTAAACTGAGGAAGGAAAGCAATATATAATTACAATCAATTCGTTACGAGTAATTTAATAAAAAATGCAAAACTGAAGGGAAAAGAGATAAAGTTTACAAAATTTCAATTATTCTAAAAATAGTATTTCCAATACAGATTTTGCATCCATTTTAGTGTTCATGTTCAAGCTATTAATTCTTGCTAAATTAGCCAATAAATAAAATCACTGTTACTTTCTCTAGGGACAAACCTACACTTGAAATGGGGATTGCTTCTAAACACATTAATTAAATCCAACATAAAATGGAACTCCTGCCAGCAACTACCTCAGGTTTCACTCGACTATCTAGAATCTGCTGTAGGAGATGGCCATTTGTATAAAAGTTACATATATCAGTACCACAACCATCACCGCTTGTAATGCCAGTTTCAAGCTTATATTCCTGAATGAGAATTACAGGGTCAGGTAAATAAATCTGAATCTTTATAAATAACATTCTGACAATGTATCTCTTTATTGAAATCTGAATCTTTTTGTCAACTTAAGGAAATAAAATTTCTTATTGCAAAACTATATCTTCCAATAAAAGTATTTTAATCTAGACTTATATAGGCAATAAATTGCAATCGGTGAAATATTGCCTTAATTGAAAATAACACTTAACCATATAATGAAAAATTTTTATTCATTACCAATAATTTGCAGCCTAGCCCTTCGATAATTGAAATATCACAATTTAGTCCCTGATTATTCTCACTCTGTACCAGCAGCACGAAATATAATCAGAACCACCCTATCATAAAAACACTCATGATGGCAAAGATAATCTTTCTCAAGCAAGGAGAGCGTAGATTTAACACTTTATGTTCTTTTCTATTTTCTAAATCCAAATAGAACTTGATAAATCATATGAACAAAAGATGTCTACTTGTAAAGATATGTGATATTCTACCCCTTGGGTTTGTTTGCAGAAGTTTTGCTGATTTTGCTTAGGTATACAACCTAAAAAAAAGAGTATAATAAAATTTACCTACAAGATGACAAACTGAGCCAGTTACAGCTTTGTAAAGAGACTTTTAATGGCATGTCTTCATGCAAATTGAAATGAAAAACCCTTAGAAAAAGTTAATTAAACTATTTTAGTTAGATTTTACTTATAAAAACTTACAAATTTTAACAATGTGCACTATAGAAATAGAATAGAAACAGTATACTACAGTGAATTCAATGCAAGTAGAGACCTGAGCTTCTAGTTTATTTGAATTAGGATACTAATACAAACAATTTATCAAATAGAAACAGAAGCAAGTTTGACCTGAGCTTCTAGTTATTTGGAGTGGTTTTCAATCTGGTCCTGCTGCAGCAATAACTTGAACCCTTCTCGTGTGAAAATCTTTAAGAGTCTCCAATGTAACTGATTCACCATAATCCCCAATACAAATAATCAAACAAAGTGACATGAAATTTAAGTAAAATAAATAAGCATGGGAGATGATTCTGATGGAAACGTACCTGTAATCAGAGCCATCAGCAAGATAAGCTCCATAACTACCAATGGAGGCAGCAACCAAGACAGGATGATGATGGTAAATTTGGTGAAAGATGTCGCGAGCCTTGAGGGCGATGTGCACGCTCTTTCGCAAGAGATTTTCAGATTTGTAGGTAGAGAATCCCTTGGAGTGAAATCCATGAATGGAAACCAAGGGTTTGGGGGTTGAGCAGCAAATTTGGGATAAGAAACTCCTTCTTCCTTCCTGTGTTCCATTCTCTCGAACGCCTTCTTAAATTTTAGTACTGAATCGAAGAGCTCAAGCTAGGATATAATACCATTAAAAGCAGCGGCTCCAATGGATGATGCCAACATAAGCAATGAAGGTCGTAGTTCTCTTGTTGACATACTTCTACCATAATTGTAGATTTGGTAATGGTCTTAAATTTCCATAGGAGGCAACGGAGGAGGACAGGCAGGGGATGAGGCGGGGTTGGAAAAAGGTGACAGAAAGGAGAAAAATGAGGGTTAGGGGTAAGATAGGACTGGTAGAGGAAGCAAAGAGATGAGAGACAGAGGATCTGGCGACCGCCAAAGCGACGGAGACGACGGAGACGACGGAGGAGTTGCAGGGGTGAGGTGGGGTTCGAGGGAGGAGTTGCAGGCTTTAAATAAGGCTTGCACTAATTATAATTTCTGCCTTCTAATTCCTGCATGAAATGCAGGCAATTACAAAAATCCATACCGATAAATTCATATTGCAATCAGGAAGTTATAATTGGACAGTACTTGAACAGATTACATGAGCACATGGTTTATCCAAGTCAGACAAAAAAAGCCCAGATTGCAAATCAAAATAAAAGTTTTTCAGCATGAATAATACAAAATTGGTAATAAGTTTCTATCTGGCATGAAAATGCGCTTGATATTATGAATTGAGTATGCATGAGAAAATGTATTATATTCAAGGTTTGGATGACAGGCTTAATATCAATCTCTCTAGACTTGTACTGACTCATTTCCTATAATTTAATTGAGTTCAACTGCTGATGCATAGATTTTGGTCTTAAATGCTGCCTAAAAATAGTGCCAAACCAAAAGATAATTTCATCTTTCATTCATTCTTGAATTGTTTTCACTGAGATAAAGACATGTTAACCTCACTTGTTGACAATTATCAATTATCATATATAAAACTCAATATCGTCATTTTTTTAGATGTCACCAGTATAACTATAGAATTAAAAATTTGATATGATATAAGCTTACCACTTATTTTTGGGTAAGATGCCTAATAGACACACCGTCAGCTGCATTGTTCACCAAATTTAACAATTATTAGCTGTGTATAACACAATAATTGCATTCGATTCTGATTATTAATTAAATGATAGCAAGAAAACAACTAAACACCACATCATTTAATCAAAGATCCAACAGTGAAAGTAAGTCTATACTTCGCTAATCCTACCAAAACGGCCTGTTGCATTGAAACCAGATTTCATGAAAATGACTGTAAGAAAGAAATCATCCATAGAACTTACCTTGTCGATATAGTTTCTAAAAGGTCATTTGTCAGATTCATGCTAATTTCATCAGTATAACACTAATAATTTTCTTAGCCCATCTAAATGCAAAGCCATAAATGAAGGAAAATCAAAAGTTAACTTGATGCATATTAATTAAGAACTAATGTCCAGTTGAAAGAGGTACCGGTTTATGCCAGCAGTATACAATCAAAGTAAGACACTGACCCCTTTACATTCATTGAATTGCCTGCCTCAAATTACACCATCTACCTACAAGAAATAAAAAAAAAATAATTTCATCTAGAATCATAGCCTGAAATTTAGTAAAAAAATAAAGAACTTTTTTGTAAAAAGTAAATTAATCAAGGTGAATACTTTTAAAAAATATAATCCAAGTTTGGTGGAATGATTAAATAAAGAATAAATAAATCAAGCTAAAAACACTACCTAAATATAAGGCAGTAAATGAGTGAAGTTGAACATGCATGGATTGTTGGACACTTGTAGAATCCAAGCTTAAAACAAATCCTGGTTCTTAGAATTAAATTCTAGATCCTTGATAACTCTGGAGCAATCATTCTATACCCGACCAATATATGCTGCATATTGGCAAGTGATTTTCATATTTAGTTATCTAGGTTCAGCAATAAAAGAGAGAAAAATTAAAATCAGAAATAAGAAAAATACAGAAACTCAGCTACTCAATTAATTTATTTTGGCTTTAATCATCAAGAAGGGAATGAATAACTTATATTTTCTCTTTTGTTTCAAGCTGAACTTGAATTTTTGTGCTCATACGGTGCAAAGCTAACCATATGTATGCTATTGACAACATTAACAGTTTATTACTATTGCTATATTAATAAAATTATTTAATAAGAAACAAAGGGCAGTTCATTTGAGAGGACTCTAATTGATGAACCTTTTCATTAAGAAGATTCTAATCTCTTCTAAATTGCCTTGGCTTATGAAAATATAAAAATAGTACGAAACTAACAGCTGAACCACATCAAAATTCGGATATTTGTGAAGCCAAACTAATCTGCGAACCCAAACACAAATGAGTTTGATACTATTATATGAACCCAAACTAATTTGCGAACCTAAATACAAAATCACAACACAAATCACAATCTGTGGTGACTGTCCTCTTGCACCATGTTGAGAGAGAAAAAATTGCATATATAGGGCTAACACCTAGAAGCACAAACACTGCCCAATATATCTTTTAGTTTCTAAACAATAATATCCACTACCCAGTGTATATCTTTTAGTTTCTAAACAATAATATTTTTTATTGTAAAACTCTATTTTCCAATAAAACTATTTTAATCTATAGGCAATAGATTGCAATTGGTGAAATATTGCTTTAATTGAAATATCACTTAACCATATAATGAAAATTTTTATTCATTGCCAATAATTTGCAGTCTAGCCCTTTGATAATTGCAATGTCACAATTTAATACCCGCTTATTCTCATTACCTGTACCATCCACCATTCTACCATAAAAACACTCTCAATGGCAAAGAAAATCTTTCTCAAGCAAGGAGAGTGTAGATTTAAAACTTTTTTGTTCTTTCTATTTTCTAAATCCAAATAGAACTTGATAAATCATGTGAACAAAAGATATCTACTTGTAAAGATATGTGATATTCTACCAGTGGGTTTGCTTGCAGAAGTTTTGCATATTTTGTCTAGGTATACAATTTTTTTTTTAAAAAAAAAGAGTAAAATAAAATTTACCCATCAAGATGACAAATTAAGCTGATTACAGCTTTGTAAAGAGACCTTTAATGGCATGTCTCCATGCAAATGCAAAACCATGAGAAAATGTTAATTAAACTATTTCAGTTAGATTTTACTTATAAAAACTTGCAAATCTTAACAATGTGCAGTATAGTTTTTTTTTTTAAACAGTGCACCATACTATAGTGAATTCAAAGTTCTGATGGTTTAGGTGCAAAGGCAACGTAATATTGGAAGTTGAGATAAATAAATTAAATCAGAGTAGAATTTTGAATCAGGATTACTAATATAAACAATTTATCAAATAAGAAACAGAAGCAAGTGTGACCTCAGCTTCTAGTATGTAGGCATGTATTTTCTAGTATGTAGATATGTATTTTCAGAATTGTCTTTACATTTTTATCATTCTTTCATCAATTTTCAATCTGTTGCGAGTCTAATGAAAAAAGAAGCAAGTGATTGTTACCTAATCTAGCCTCAAGGGATCAATCTAAGAGAGTTATGATGATGTGGCGATGAGGCGATGGAGTCAATAAATGGTGTCTTGATGAGAGTACATCGCACCGAATATCTTTTTCAATTTTCATCTGCATTTAAAAAGGACCCCTAATCAAATATAGCTTGAAATGCAAAAATTATATTTAGAGTTTGGTAATATCACCAACAACCAGGCTCTACTCATTGGAAATGAGTCTCAGCCTCTCAGGTAATATCAAAAGTAGGTCTACCGACACTGCTAGATCAATTCAGTTAATAGTTTTGGTCATTTGGTCCCATTTTGGTGTTTCTATACGGCACTTTGATATCAATTCAACCAATTCATTAGAGAAAAAGAACTTTGTTTCAGTTAGATTACATTTGAAATGCATACATGCTGAAATTATCCTAACTTGAAGGGTTATAGATGTTACAGTATTCATATATCTACATTAGTAGATACATTAAGGAACCTTTGACATTAAACCCTAGATGCTATCAATTATCATAAGGAAGGCTTAAATGATCACCTAGTTATAGGTTATTAACAACACTTGCTGATTGATGGGGTTAGGATGAAGTGCATACAATCAATCACAGAAACATAGCAACAGCTAATTGAATTTTAGTTTAATTTAATTTGATAGGTAAGGAAGTGAAATTAAAATAAAAAGACTGAAAACACAAACACCTTTGATTCCAGCTGAGAACAGCTACCATAGAGAGCAATCCGAGAGGAGAGTTGCGACAATGACACAGTGACAGGTCGGCGGCAGCGACAATTTAGTCAAAAACATGACTCCATCGAGTTTTTCAGCAGAGAAGAGCACTGTTACCTGGTAGATAGCTGCGACATAGCGACATATGAAATTGAACCCTTCTATGAAAATCTTTAAGACTCTCCAATGTAACTGATTCGCCATAATCTCCGCTACAAATGATCGAACAAACTAATGAAGTGACAAATGAAATTGAAGTAAAACTGATAAGCATGGCAGATGATTCTTATGGAAATGTACCTGTACTCAGAGCCATCAGTGAGATAAGCTCCATAACTACCAATGGAGGCGGCAACCAAGACGGAATGATGGTGGTGTTTTTGGTGAAAGATGTCGCGAGCCTGAGGGTGATATGCACCCTCTTTCGCAAGAGATTTTCAGAATCGTGGGTAGAGAAACCCTTGGAGTGAAACCCTTGAATGGTAGCCTGTCAAGGGTTTTAGGGTTGGCGCGAATTTGGCGAAGAAGAGGAGAAGGCGGGAATGACAGGAGAGGAGGAGAAGGCGGCGCAGAGGAAGACAATGGAGGAGGAGGAAGGGGTTGGCGGAGGAGGGCCTAGAGGAGGAAGGGTTTGTCGGATGTTGTTGGGGTTGGAGGAAGTCAACGGAGGAGGAGGAAGGGGTAGGCGTAGGAGGGCCTCAAGATGAGAAGATGAGGCGGGGAGTTGGCGGAGGACAGGCTGGAGGTGAGGCGGGGGCTGGCGAAGGAGAAGGCGACAGCGGTTCAGACGGTATGTCGAGGTCGAGGAGGCAGCAGCAGGAGAGGCTTGTGAAAGAGGCGATAGAGAGAGATGAGTTCAGTACGGTATAGAGAACGGCGCTCGATACGTCTGAAAGAGGACAAGGAAGACGATCAGATTTCAGCGTAAATAAATGGACGGCTTGCCGCGTCGAAATTGAAAAAAAATAAATAAATAGCGGAATTAGACGTCGCGGAATTTATAATAATTAATAAAATACTAGCAGCAGATGTGCGGGCAAATTTTTAGCAAATAGCTTGTGTAGCTTCTAAAGATGATGTCTGTCATTAAAAAAAAAAAGTTCATGATCGTTTCTAGTTTTCATTTTCAACCTGAGGTGTTGAAACTTGAAATGCAGAACAAATAAAAGCTGTTTTTAATTCGTCTAATTTCATTTCAAATTTGCTATTTTGATTAAAAAATGAAAAAACAAACTAAAGTTACTTTATTATTTTGTTATTAAAAAGAAATGTACAGCTGAAATTAGTTTGTTATTTTGTTAAAAAAAAATGAACAGACTTGTGGTCTTGTGGAGATCAGGTTTATTTTCTTTATTATTGGGTCCATTTGATTACGGGTGCGAACCCATTAGACTTTTCGGTCACGACAACTTTCAAGGCGAGTATCGCTAGCCTCGTGGTGGATTTGAGAATTCAACGGTGGGTCAGTTTTTGTTGCGTCTCCTCGATTTAGTGGGGGAGTCAAGCACTGGTATGGTATGGTAGCACAAAAGTCTGGTATTGGTATAGTGAAGTGGCGAATGGCGAAGATTTTTTTGACGGGAATGACTTAGCTAGGGTATAGTGTATACGATCTCATTGGGCTCACATTATACAGCGACTGGGTCCATGTACGTCAATTGAAAACAATTCTATCAATTTTGCATTTTTAATTAATCTTAACTCATCTTTACTACTTATAAAAACATCAATCCAAAGTCTATCCAATTTTGAGTCCAATATTTAAATTAGAAATTACAACAATCTCTACTACTTATAAAGCACCCTTAGTAAGGTCAGCATTTTTCACACAAAGGGGTCCAAACAATTTTGTTAGCATCATTATAAACCATTGATCAATATGATGTACGGTTTGGATCGCTATTTCTATAATGGAGTCGACTCTACACACAAATAAGTCAAAGGCGCTAGACGGTATGCCTCTGTGTGGTTTCGCTTCTAAAACACGCGAGTTCGATTCTATGTTTACGTTTCTTATTTTTTAGTTCTCGAGTATTCTGGCTCCGTCTCTCTCCTTGATCCTTCTCCGATCTCTTTCTTTAAATGCTTCTGCTTTTCATGGAAAATTTCTCCGCTCTAGATTCTCTAGCGATGATCTCCTCTCCGATCAATTACGAAATCAGATCTCCTCTCTGCTCTCCTTTCTAAAAATGCATCTATTTCCATTTTGTTCATCTTAGGGTTCAATTTCTTTCGCCCCTTTAATTTCTTTCCGTACGCGAGCAAATGAGGATTCTATTAAGAGAGGGTCGAAAAAACCCACTTGTTTTCCGGGCGGAAATGCCTTTTGCCTTCTACCGATCCCAGTTCGGCTAACACGAAGAAAGTCTCGTCCCTTTTTTCTATACTGCTGGGTCTGGAAGGACGGTTCTGATCCGGCCCTCTCGGTTCTTCGACCTACAGATTCTTTTCTCTTTAGTGTAAGCAATCTGTCCTAAAAAAAGGACCCCGGATTTCAATTTGAAACAATAAGAGAAATACTAAAAAACCATTCTTTTTCTACTTCCGATTCAGTTGTTTAAGTAGAAGGCTAGCCGACCTCCACTGGAAGAGTAAATCCCCTTCGCCGAACCTCTGCTGCGCACTCCATGTCAGCCCGCTTGCTGTCATCTTCCTCCGATGACTTGGTGCTCCCGATCGAGCAAGCGTCCCTTTCGCCGGTCTAACCTCCTCCATGCATGGTAGACATCACGCCAAAGAACAAGTTTTAAAGTTTAGTGAGGTGCGCTGATACTGTAAATTCAATCAATAATTTTGCTCTTTAGAATTCTGTTTTGGTATTTCTTGGCAGCTGATACTGCAAAATTTAGTGAGACAGTTCCTTAAAGCACACGAGATTGGATTTTTTTTGTGATTAGCCTTGATCATGATAAATTGAATTTTACATCAAGGTTCTCTTTATGCATATGTTCAGTTCTGGGGTTCAATTAATCATTAGTATAAGTAGTGATTTTAGTCATGATAAATTGGATGAGACTAGGTGTTGTACGTACCAGTTTTTGAGTACCTGTTTAATACAAAAAAAAAACCAGAAAAGTAGATGCAGCAATGAATTTTCAGGTACTAATCACACTTTCCTTGCCAATTTGAATTGGCAAAATTACTACTCTGCCATCAATGTGCTTTTAAGTCCAACAAGGAACGATACAGGGTATTTTCAAAATAGGAGTGTGCAAGCATTATAGATTTTGAATGTTATGTGCTTCTGCTCTTTTTCTATATATGTTAGTGCCACCAAATACAGACATGTGCTGTAACATAAAAACCAAAAACATCATAAGGCCTGATGTGAAAGTAAAAAAAAAGTTGCATCCTCTTTCATTCTGTATTTTCTTCTCCTTTTTTCCCTTATTTATGTTTTGTTCTTTTGAATTAAAGGTTTTCTTCTGTTGGTTTGCAGCTTCTCTTCTACGTTTCATGTTGTTGCTTCGTTTGTGCCTGGGCTATTTTCTTTCCTTGGCTACCGGGTTTGCTCCTTTAAGGTATATTCTCTTTCTTTTTATTTCCTTTGAGTGATCAATTTGATTGAGAAAGCAATATGATTTACAAAAAGCAATTTCATAGCAATTCTTCCTTCAATTGTTATTTCAGTCAAGGTAAGATAGACTTAGTTTCTGGGCGCATGTTTTTCCCATTTGATGATTGCAACTAGGAAAGGAAAATTCTTCTGTATGCTCAAATGCAATTGTAGGTAGGTTTGGTTTTGTACAGTTATCGATGTTTATAGGCATATCAACATTTCTTTATATGTAGACGGATTGTTTTGCGATATGTTGCTGAATATCTTGTCTAAAGGTTGTAAGGATTGTGCAGAGTAAAATGGGAACATCCCATTGTCCGATCACAATTCGTGCTGCAGCCATATACTTAAACTTTGTTTACACTAAGATAGTTTTCAATTCGAATGTTTACTTTGTTCAGTCTCCTAATTTCTCCATTCTTATTATTGATCGCAGTTTTCTCTTTTGAAGATGGGTCAGTAATGGGATGTCATTACGTGAAGGGGAGGGCCAAAGCAGAAGGAAATAAAATGTTGACAATATCATGAGAGATCTTGACTCTCAGGTAAACAAAGCTTTTTGTTTTTTGGCTGAGTTCCATGTTTACCTCATAAACTTTTAGAATTGTTAGTCAGTGCTCTATTTTTTTTAGACAACATAATTAATCTCCACCTCATCTGTTGATATATTTTACACTTCTATTTTTGTTGTGAACACATGCTATGAAGGAATTCGGTACTGACAGGGAAAGCATTGTTCAGTTGCAACAAGAGAAGAGAAGCCTTAAATTATGACGTTGTGGTAGGTGACCCTTTCTCATCCTGCCAAAGTCCAGACCCTACAACACCAGTTCTGCCTCACGAGCCAAGCTATGCTACCTCGCTAAACTTATGCCACCTCCACCACGCCGTCCATTAGTTGGTCGTCTGATCTCTGGTACGGAACTCCTGTCCCGCTATCTCTCTTTCTCTTATTTGTTGCCGTCGGTTCATTGTTTGTAGGAAGGATAAGAGGATTTCTTTTTCTTATTTCATTTTGTTTGATTTTCATCAGTTGGTCTTCTCTGAAATGCTCTCTATTGCCTTCGCTGGAACCTTCCTTGTCCTAGACCTCATCTTCGCCTCCATGGCTATTATGAAGTGTTGTAGACCAAGAGAAAGGATTAAAGACTCAAGTACTCAAGCAGAAGGTGAGCAATTTAATCCCAAATATCTCTTTCCAATTCGCAAGCTTTAGAAATTCATAATTCTCAAGTTTTCTTCTCTATAGACCTTTCGGAATTTGTTAAATTTCGTTAATTTGCTTGCTTTTTTCCTTTTTCTTTTGAATTTAAGATATTAATATCTTCTTCCTATTCTATAATCTCAAAGTTCTAATTTTGATTTTGCTGTTTTTGTGTAGAAATAAACAGAAATGGAGACACCAGCATTGATAAAGAAGGATTACAGGATCTCAATCTGCTGCTCTGTTGAGTAATTTTTTTTTCAGAAAATGAAATTTTATATTTTTCCTCTTATTGACTTTGATTTTTTCAATTTTACTGTTATATTCTCTTTTTATGAAGCAAGTAGTAGTCGGCAGTTTTTAAGAATTACGAGATGCGAAGCTCAACTCAAATTAACAGTAAAAAAGACCTATGCAACAATATCTGAAAGTTCAATTGTTTTTCATTTTTTTCTTCATTTTGTATGTGTGTTCTTCTCTAATTTTTGAAATTTAGTTTATTTTTCATGCTTCAGGCACACAAATTATGTAGTGTTTTTTTTTTATGAAAAACCAACATTTCTTCAAAAGTAATATAAGATATTGTATTCTCTTTGTTTTTTTAGAATATCAGGTTAATTTTCAAAAATATTAGAGTAGGTTTTTAAAATATTAGAATGACCAACCTTTCTACAATTGCCCTTCTGATATCGTTTCTGATATCTCCTTCTATTTTTTATTGCTTTTTTTAAATGAAAATCTGGTCAAGATATTCTCCTATTTACTTGTTTGAAAAGCAAGTACATTTAGTATGCTAATTCTGGAACTTTGATTAGTATTATAACCTTCTTATTTTAGATTACAAATGAAATATTTCATATTTCTTAGAGTTTGATAATAATGATACAATCATTTATTAAATGTTCTTCAAAAAATGTTGACTGATCAGTGGATCTTTCATTTTAATTAGACAATAAAACAATGAATATAAAAAATTTGCATATAAATGTTTGATACTTGTTGCTGGATATGATTATTGCATCAAGCTACAATAAAGTAACATACATTTTATATGGATCCTGAATTAAGATAAGTAATAGGGGTCAATCTATAAAAAATTATTATTGCATGGTTTCATTTCAAAATTTTTTATTTGTACTTATGGTGCTATTTTTTTCCCTTTCAGGTAGCTGTTTTTCGTTTTATTCGCTACTGTTGATTGGCATGGCAGTTGTCGATCTGCAATTTTGCACTCATTTATGGTAAATTCCTACCTCCTACTCTCTATTCATATTGTTGTGATGAAATAGTATTAATTAGATTCTTCGACACAAACATGGTTTATACCTCAATAATGTGCTAGCCCCTTTGGCTAAATACCATGGTCTGTAATAAAGTGGAACTATAAGGTCCTATCGATAGAGTTTACCTTACCTCCAATGCCTAACTGAAATACACCAGATATTATTTTGTATGGCTTAAACTTGTGGTACATACATACTTGTGCTAAATCTTAAATTTATTATTGAGTGTCGTCTGTAGATGAGAGTTGACAGAATGTGTAAAGTATACAAGACATAGTAGATAGCTAGAAATCACGTGTTAAAGGAGAAAAATACAATATTATTGAATCTGTATATATTGTTTGATACATTGTTCACATACAGACTTTGCTTCTTCTGTCTCTTTCAAGTACCTACCAAGGAGTATAGGGTTTTCTACTAAATTTTTGTGTAAAATAGTTTAGCCATTTTGTAAAAGGATAAATATTAAGAGCTACCAAATATTTGCTCTTCGATGTTCACGTTGTACCTCGAACCTCACCTGACACCAGTTGACCAAGGGATGCTTGCATATATGATTTCCCAAAACCCTATAAAGTTGAATGTTCAGTACTGTTTGTCAAGTATACAGAGGAAAAATGTGCGTGATTTATTGACTACTTTTAGTTTACACAATTTTTGGAAAATACAAGGCTATAATGAACAATTAGCAATACGCTCATAGTTGAAATGGATTCTCTAATTTTATATGCTAATGTGCTACTTCATCACTAACTAAATTTACTTGTTTGCCTTAGGTGGCAACTGAAGAGCTCATCGTTTCCATTCTCATTATTTCATTTCTTTTTTGTTTTACTTCAATTTCTCTTGATAATTAATGTCTATGTATCATGGATGGTCTAATCGATTGTCGATTGATACTTATCATGATTAAGATGAAGCATCATTTGAAGGGTCTACCGGTAAGGTTCCCCTTTATTACTTGATGAGAGTTGGAAACATTGAGAGTAAACCCAAAAAAAAATTCAAGGGCCTGTTGGTAAAGTGACTTTTGGTTAAGTATGAGAGCTACCTGGTAACCCGATCTCATTTTAGTTAAAGAGTGGACGCATCAACCGAAAATTTGAGGATTTTTTGCAATCTATAAAGATTTGTGATATATCCTTTTTCTGAATTCAAATATAAAATAGTTCGATAATAAGTTGTTATTTCTTTCCTACCATGGACGTGACAAATGAATCATATAGATGAATACGAAAATTAATATCAATGTTTAAACAACATTTTCTCGCACATTGAATTTGATAATTTAAAACTTAAGTGAAAGGAACGGCATATATACAACATTTTTTTTTCTCATCTCAGGTTTCAATTAACATTGAAAGATATATATGTTTGAAATATAGTAAGAAAATCTAAAATCATATAATAACTGAGAGTATCATGCATCCCTTTGGTTTTCATATATTTCTAAATGACAATAAATTCAAAATGACAATATCTGATGACAATAGTAATCTTAAGAATTTAAATGTTAATAAAATGTGTTAATTTAAACTATCTACAATTTAGATATTTTAACTGTCAATTAATATTTATTACTCTTATATCACACTCACACATGAACAACATATAAATTTTTAAAATTTTTACTTTAATTTATTTATTAATTTTTTACGAAGCAGGTCTCCGTCTTGAGTATGATCATTGTTCGTTACAATAGTGGAGTAAGAGCGATTCAAGAATTTTGTCATGTTGTATTATTTTTTTTATTTTTGAGATGATATACTTTATGTGGAATTTTAATTTAGAAACATATTTATTTTCATCGAAATATTTTTTTGAGTTGTTCACATGTCTACTTTTATTCATTCTATTTTTGCTAAAATCAGTGATTATTGGTACTACCTTCAGTTTCAATCAAGATAGCGTTGATTAGCATTGGAATATATAAGGAAATATAATTTTCATATTCTATGATTGGTATAAATATGCTAAAATATGCATACTATAATGCCCAATAATACATGATGTATATTTATCTCAATGATCTGGAATTTCAAGAATGTCAGCTGTACTTCATGAAGCTGTGAACAACCACAATCACATCGACTAAAGTCCGCCCGCACATTGAGCGGGCACTGCTGCTAGTATTTCTAAAATCCGCCTGCTACAAGCTACCTTCGTGTTGCAATTCCAAAGCCGCAACATATGAGTTGGCTCAATCCTAATTTCTTTATGTACTTCATATGATAGAAGAAATAAGGCTCCGTTTGGATGAGGTGTGGGAAAAAGGAAGAAGGGAAGAAGTGGGAAGAAATATTAGGAAGTGTGTAGCTTTGTGAAGAGTTTGAATTGTTTAATAATAAATTTCTTCTCCACTTCCCTTATTCTCTTCTTCCCACTCCAATCCAAACACAGCCTTAGAGTTTAAGAGCTGGGCGCTTCTATCTGAGCCGCTAAATCAGATTTTTTGCACGAATCTTGAAAAACTCCAACAGCCTAAAATTTCAGCCTACAAGACATGTTTACATATGAATAGTAACTAGTGGATGCGTCGCGCGTTGCGTGACCTATTTTTACCACATATAACTATTGTGAACTTGTCATTTACAATAGAAATAAAATTTATTATATAAGATAAATGTATCTGAAAAAAAAATAGTATGACAAAAAAAAATACAAAAAAATAAAAGGGATCATAAACATATCCATTATAGCTACCTCGTCGTGCATGTTTTAGTTGTTACCAAACTACCTCCTTTACATAATTATTGCAATTATTGCATCTATGTTTGAACTTTTCAGTTGGGAGGTTTAATCGAACATTAATAGAAACTGACCCTTATTCATACCCTCCAATTCTCTCCTATCCCACACGTTTCCTTGCTCCATATCCACCAGGAAAAGCACATTGCTTACGACACTGCTTTGTGATCAGAATCAGAGCTGGAAAAAAAGTTATTCATATCCATTAAAAAGCAAGATAGGTTATTGGAAATTGCAAATCAAGGAATTAAGGGGTAACGTCATTTTTATCCTTTTCAAAAGAATCTACTCTCAAAGCATGCATGTTAAATTATAATCTAAGATGTATATTGAATACCTTTGTCACCAGAATCAAAATGAACTGTCGAAGCAATGACAGTGCCTTCTTCAACCGTTTGTAACTGCTGACATATGTTCCGTAATAAGTGCAGCAAGTTACTTTGTAGGCCCCTGTTGAAAAGAACACATACTAAATTAGTAAAAATAAGAAAAAAAAAAATATAGTAATGTTGTACAAAATTTCTATACCATGTGATTATTGGTGTAAAGATACTGCACCTTTCAGGCTAGCATAGATCATAAGTATATCATGGTGTAAAGACATTTTAATCTCTAAGTGAAAAGTCAACTGTTTTTCCAAAAGACACCTTTCATTTTAATCTCTAAAAAGAATTGAACACATAAAAAGTAAAATGATTGTAGTATCACAAATAAAATGTCTGCGAACAATTGAAGGGGATCCATAACAAAATAAGAATATATAAACATAATATAAGCATAGATCATGATATAGGAACTGAAAATTAAGGTACTCACCTGCACCAAGGCATAAAATGAAATCAGCACAGAATTTGGTGCTGAATACACTATTTCTATAATAATATTGTCTAATTCTACCTTTCATCTCCAACTAATATTAGAGAACGGCAATCGACAAAAGGGTGGAAGCAGAATGGGAAGAACCAATGGCTGATGTAATGCTTTTCATGTGATTAATAAAAGCAATGCTAGCATAAGTTTTAGTTAGTTAGAAATCAAGGAGTAATTTAGAGCGTCCTATATTTTTGATATACGCCCATAGACATGCAAAAGTAACCCGTTGCCATTACTGTCTAAAGCACAAAAGTTACCCGTCCATTACTCTTATTTTGTGCCCCCCCCCCTAAAACTGACTGGAAATGTAAGGACATTTTGGCATTTTTGAAAAGACCAAGGAAGATAACAATATCAAAGTTAACAGAATCTCTAGTTGAGATTATGCGAAGAACTTTCTTTAAATGATGGCATGAATAGTTATCAAATAAACAACAAAGAAGAGGAGTGGACTAACCCAGGTGTCGCGGCTTTTTCGTCATTATTCTCCTTGAAGGAATCTCTCGAAGAACAATGGGAACATAGCCTTAGATTCACCTCCCTTAAGGTTTCGATCTCTATGGCGGGTATCTCTCAACACAAGAGAACCCTGTACAGAGTCGCTACTTAAAGAAGTTTCTTGATTTAGCGGGTCCTTTCTTTCCAGTAGGCGCAAGCCCCTACTGTTAATTACCCCGTAGTTGCCTACGAGAACCTCTGATTAAGGGACGTAAGGGGTATTGACGTAATGGGCTAAGAAAAGAGACTTGTGGAGTGCTATTAAGGGGGACTTAATTGATGGTACCAAATCTAATTGACGGGACCCAGTTAAGGATTGACGAAAGACTTCTAACTTAACTTGAAGGGAATGGATTTTGGTTTAGAAGAGGTCTTTGTATGAAAGGAATGAATCTCCAGTGGGTATTATTTTGTAGTTGTTTGGTGAACTCTCGGGGCTATGACTGGCCTTCTTATGAGAGTGGAAATGAGTTTTACAACCTTCGGGTCTCTTGGGCGACCTTTCGGCGAAAGTTGGTTCTTTTACAACCCTAGGGACCATCTTGATCGGTCTTCTTAATAAGAGTTGGTTCTTTAACGACCCTAGGGACCATCTTAGTCGGTCTTCTTAATAAGAGTCGGTTCTCGGGACCATCTTAGTCGGTCTTCTTGTGAGAACAAAAGAGAAGTTTTACAACCTTAGGGGCATGTGGCGCCTTTGAGCTAAAGTTGGTTCTTTTACAACCCTAGGGACCATCTTGATCGGTCTTCTTAATAAGAGTTGGTTCTTTAACGACCCTAGGGACCATCTTAGTCGGTCTTCTTAATAAGAGTCGGTTCTCGGGACCATCTTAGTCGGTCTTCTTGTGAGAACAAAAGAGGAGTTTTACAACCTTAGGGGCATGTGGCGCCTTTGAGCTAAAGTTGGTTCTTTTACAACCCTAGGGACCATCTTGATCGGTCTTCTTAATAAGAGTTGGTTCTTTAACGACCCTAGGGACCATCTTAGTCGGTCTTCTTAATAAGAGTCGGTTCTCGGGACCATCTTAGTCGGTCTTCTTGTGAGAACAAAAGAGGAGTTTTACAACCTTAGGGGCATGTGGCGCCTTTGAGCTAAAGTTGGTTCTTTTACAACCCTAGGGACCATCTTGATCGGTCTTCTTAATAAGAGTTGGTTCTTTAACGACCCTAGGGACCATCTTAGTCGGTCTTCTTAATAAGAGTCGGTTCTCGGGACCATCTTAGTCGGTCTTCTTGTGAGAACAAAAGAGGAGTTTTACAACCTTAGGGGCATGTGGCGCCTTTGAGCTAAAGTTGGTTCTTTTACAACCCTAGGGACCATCTTGATCGGTCTTCTTAATAAGAGTTGGTTCTTTAACGACCCTAGGGACCATCTTAGTCGGTCTTCTTAATAAGAGTCGGTTCTCGGGACCATCTTAGTCGGTCTTCTTGTGAGAACAAAAAGGAATTCTTGGGACGAGGGAGCCCGTAAGAATTCGATTTCTAAGTCATCTAAGGTCGATCTTAACCCTAGCGAGGGACTTTTCCTCAAACGAAGAGGCTTCGGTTTTGACTTTGGTTTCGTATTTGGATTTTTAATTTCTGAGACTTCACTTGGGATATTGGTGATTTTATTCACTTTGGCCTTTTATACTTTTGACTTTTGAAAATGCTTTTCTCTTTCAAAATACTTAATCTTGGAAGATATTTGACTTTGAAAGATATTATTTTCGAAATTATTTAGGCTTTGGAAAATATCCATAATTCGAGTATACTAGATACTTGAAATCTTTTAGACTTTTTAAAAATACTTTTTATACTGGAATATATTATATTTGGCTTTTGAAAGTAGTATATTTGAAATCTTAGTTTTGAAAATACCTAGTATTTATGAAAGGGTTGGTTTCATTTTATAAAATTCATTTTTAAAGCGAAAATACTTCAAAAATACAAAAGGCCGCTATGTTGATATATTTTCATATCAAAGTATCAGTGAAGCCGGTTTATTTTGATTTTTAGAATTTTATAGATGTGTCGTTTGTATTTTTAGGGGATTCCTACTATTTTTAATAATTTTCTAAAGTTTCTGTTGACTTGTCTTTTTCCTATTGGGCCACATCAGCAACAAGAAATGAGGTGGCAAGGAGGAATTAAAATCCTGTGAATGGGCTGCCTTCTAATTTCTCTTTTCTGGGCCTTGATGATCGATGGGCCGAAGCTTCTTCATCTCCCTTCCTCTTATTTTCCACATTTGTCAGAAGTTGGATAAATGGATTCTACTGATGTCTTGCCACAAAAGATCAGTGGGTCTCAGCGCTGAAATGCAATCAAAAGAGACGGGTTCTGTTTTGTCATTAACGGGTTCGACAAAATTAGCGGATTTAGATCCGTTACGGATTCTGACCGTCGCAGTTTCGGGGAAGGGGCTTAAAAGCATCGTGAGACCGAGATGAATGCATCGGTGGACCCCGTTCGTACTGTGCTAGTTCCGTTCGATGGGAAGACGGAGGACAGGTACGGTGAAGTCAGGAGTTGGTACCAATGGGCTTTGTCTAGACTTAACTATACCAGAGAGTAACCCTTTGGAGTTGAGAAAATGTAAAGAGTACAGAAACGGACTCAATTTTACACTACATTTACATAAATTAGGTACAACATCAAAATATAGATCCTACATCAGAGATTAACGAAATCCTTTTCCAATTGTCCTTCTATGCTAACCCAAAGTCAGGCCTCTTAAATAATACTCAGGACACAAGATAATAACCGACTACAATGGGCATCCTCTTGATTAATTCCATGTATAATACTCATGCCTATACTCAACATCAGGACTTAAACTGAACTACTAATATTCGTGGACTGGCCATGGGTTATAACAAAGAATTCATAGGTATCATCCTTCTACAAATTGGTAGCACATATCCTATGAGGTCCATACCCGCAGCAAGGCTTCTAACATATCAATTTTAACTATGTATAACATCATACCATGTAACAATACAAATCAGCATCAGAGTGATGATTTCAATTATCCAATGGATCTTAGCATAATAAGAACAGAAAAGGTAACTCCCTGACATTTCTTTGCTTTTACTAATAAGTCCAAGCACTTCTCATAATTGTAATATTTTACTTACAGAAACTAACAAACATCAAGTCAGCATTCTGAAACTCGACTATTCAATACAGATTACTTGGTAGCACTATTTTTTATTTCAGTCCTCATCCTTCCAAGAATTGTATTTGACTCATCCATGGGCTGTACATAGGAATATCAAATAATAATAAACCAGACTGTAATTTACACTCATTCCAGGATTTTCAGTAGCTAGCAACTTGAACCACAACAATTTCAAGTAAACATTATTCTTGTTACATAGTTTTGCTGTCTTTTATTCATGGATTGTACAGAATGCAATACTGTTCTAAAGTCTATACCACAGCATGCAGGTCTGACAAGGTTAACACAATATCTACAAATGGTACTTTACTCTTTCTATTATTACTTATAAACAAAGTATATCCAAGTGTGAGGCAAGGCATAACATAATTTAGTGCATCCTTAACTAAGTACATAACAGGCATGACTGACAGTGCCCATCACATACTCAATTAAGGCAACACTACTTGAATAAGTGTTCCAAAGCCAGTGCTAAGGAACGATCTTAAACAAGTTCATCCACGTTACATTCTTCATGCGCTGTGCGCAATCAGATTGTAACTGGGGTATAGTTCAGTGTAAATTCATTTGTTAACTTCTTCTTGCGCTGTGCGCAGTCAGAAATTAACAAAGAAGTCAACTTCACACTTCAGATTTCATCTAACCAACCCTCTCATGCGCCAGGCGCAATCTAAGGTTAATTAAAATCTTAGCATTGGACAACACAGGGCAATAACATTTCAGACAGCAATGTCAAAATACAAACAGTTCCTATCAAGAATAGAAGGCGATTTCTTAATCTGACAAATACAGTTTGGGACATAACATTCAATTAGATCCAAGACTATTGAATTAAGCTTCGGCAATATCAGATTTTTAAAACACAAGCTATACTTTCAGAGGTTAGGCACAATCAAAGATACAATTAAGCCATACACAGAAAGGTGAATGCAAACTCGATTCTTACTCTTTCATGCGCCATGCGCAATCAAGAATTTCCTCTAAAACCAGACTACTTGATCCATCTCTTCATGCGCTGTGCGCAATCGGATTTGATCAAAGAAACGGGAAGAAGAAGAACAGGTCTGAGCTACTCAATTGAAAATACAATGCCTAACTCTTTAACCAAAGATCTATGGGTCAGATCAAGAATACGAGGTATCGAGCAAGAAATACAATTTCTAACATGGATCAAAGAAAGAAACAAGAAGACTCTTAATATGAGCAAGATATCATCAAATCAAGAACATGACATCATGAAATCAATCAAATTTCATCAAAAGCATTTCAATTATCCATCAAAACTTCAAATTCGAGGCGCAATTCGCTTCATACACTTACTTTGCCCACCTACCTTGATTACAATCACTTCCAAAAGCTTCAATTGCTCTTGATTCTTCGCCTCTAGCTATGCCTCTAACCTATTCGACAAAATGTCTCACTTCTCTCTCTATCCTATCCTGGTGTGTGTGTGTAGTGTGTGGGTGTGCAATCTCAGATCTAGAATTTGCCAAGTGGATCTCTCTTCTCCCTCCTTTCGCTTCTGGCCTCCTATTTATAGGCGATTCCCCTTGCTTCCTATTGGTTGAGAGCCCCTTGGCCCGGCGGTTACGCAACAGCTCATTCCAAACAGAATTTGTTAGATCCCCTTCCCTTTCTTCTTTTCTTTCTTTTGACCACATGCGGCGTTTGGTACACCGTATTATGATCTGTGGGTCCCATCGCACTTCCCTTTCTTCTGTTTCACGCACTCCAGGCGCATCCATATTCTCTTATCGAAGGGGTCAGGTTTGAATCAGGGTGAAAATCCCAGCGACATTTCCTTAACCCTCTTCGCATGGACTCGGTGCTCTGTGAGCCACGTTTGATCCCCTCTATTTATCACCTGCGGTCTTTGTGAAACGAGTGCAGCCAGGGTTCATGTGCTGCACGGAGGGAAATTTTGGAACTGCTGTCCCTTTTCTCTCCATTTCATTGGTACTGGAGGAATCCCGGTTGGCTGTATGAACTGATATTTGATGATTTTGATTATTCTTTATATGGTTGCTTTCTCCTTTTTCATTCGTATTTCTCACTTGTCTTCGCTCTTCATGTATTCCAGGGGCTGCTCTCATGTAACTGGAGCTATGTTTTATCACCAATTTATTTCTATTCATTCATTTTTTGTTCGTAAACTAAACCATGCATTTCTTTCTCATTTCCACTTCTTTTGTTGTACTTTTTTATGGTTCAACAAATGCCCCCACCAAAATTTACTGGGCATGATTGAATTAACTCTGGTAAATTCCATGGACAGTGTATTTTGGTGCCTCCCATAACCCCTTTTGTGTTTTTGGTACGATTGCACATACGCCCTTTACCTTAGTGATTTCACATGAGATCCCATCCAGACTTTTCCCTCTGGGTTTTGGTAAACCCTCTTTCTGCCTTTATCTGATGGTCAATTGAGTAAAATCACCGAATTAGCATACAGCCAAAGAACCTTCTGCTGTCAGCTGCACACATACCCGTTTGGTACCATGGCACAATTCGTTTGGACTCGGTGCATCCCTGAATCTTTCACAGGTCATTGCACTCTTCTGTTGGCTCATGGACTCGGTCCAATCTGTTCCATTTTATTCAGGAGAATATGTGGGGAATATACTAGGTGAGGTCCCACATTCCAGCGGGCTATCATTCCTTATCCACTTGTATCAAGGCACGTGTCATTTAGGGACAAAACCCTAAACCCTGGCTTTATACGCATGCCATTTCTCTCTACTGGGTCATTTCCTCACTTCTATTTCAGAGGAGAGAGAAATCGCCTCTTCCTTAACCTCATCTCAAAGGTTATTCTTTTCCTCCTTTATTTCTTCTTATCTCATCTACTACAAGCGATTGTTATTACTGCTCTTCTTTGCATTTTCATTCTGGTGAAACCCTGCTCAACTCACAATGAATTTTGTATACTGTTTCATATAGTTCACTGTTTATTGCATTTTTTTTTTTAGGATTTGACTGAAAGTTGCATGTATTCCAAAATTTTTAATGGCTTTTCCTATTTTAAGAACTCATATACACTCTCCTTTCATTTATGGGTTTGAACTTGTTTCTCCTTCCTTTTGTCTTACTGGGTTTTCGTAAGCCTCTGCACTGACTTTATTTGGTTGGCATAAGCTTCTTTTAGATCTAGTTTTCTGTCGCTGAAATCACTTTGAAAATGAGATTCTCCTTTCCTTTCCTGTTTATTCATGACTCACATTTCCTCTGAAAATATCAGTACTTCTCCTTTCTTCCCCTTCCTTAATCCTCTCTTTCAAAAGGTCTGTGCTTTCTGAAAACCCAGCTTCACTTCACAACACTGCTTTTCTTCACTTGGTTTTAAGCTCAGCTTTTTTTGTTTTGCTAGTCATTTATCCAAGCATTTTTGTCAGCACCTATGTAGATCTATTCTTACCTCCATGAAGTTTAGGCCTCTTGTTTGTTGCATAGGAAGAATTTTGGGGTTTTGCGCAAGTTCCTGGTTTCTTTTATTGCTTCTCCCTTACTAGAAATCCAATGTTCTTTATCCTTTATTCAGGGATTTAAGCTCGTCTTTGATCTGTATCCCGCTTCAATATTTATCAGCTTCTCTCAGGGTTAACCTTTTGATTTTACATATTGTCATGATATTGGTAAATGACATTGGTAAATGAAATTTCAATTCTCCTTCATTTGCTATCAAGTCTCACCGACCTTGATTCAGAATTGTAACATTCCCCTTCCTTCATTCTTTATTATTCATTTGTTTATGTTTCTGAAACCCTTACTCCTCTCTACATGGCTGTGCGCTTTTATGGAATTTATGCTCCTCTATCCTTATCGGTTTTCTTCTACTGACCTTCAATTTTGCTTATGAATTGTAGTGGCACTGGTTGTTATCAAAGTCAGGAGCTTGGGGCAAGTGGTGAAGCTTTCTGGAAGTGCTTTTCAAGTTCTCTTTAAGGTAAATTTTCAACCTTTCTCCTGTTCGTGGGAGACACATTTGACAACCTTGGTAGTCATTATCGATCGAGCCTGTGCATAGGTTATGATGGTACTGTGAAATTGATTGATTGGTTCGGTTAGAATTGCACTTTGACATGTTCAATTTTGCAACCGACTGAGCTTGAGCTGTAGCCACTCTCTTTGATGCTAGTGCTATACAAAGCTGTTGATTTGCTTTTTTCTCTCCTGCAATTGCTTTGTGAACCAACTTTCCTTCCCTCGATTCACCATCATTCTCTGTTACCCCGCCTCATGCATTCTTTATGCTTCGAGTCAGAGAATCGGATTTCCCGGTTTTTTGTAAAGCTCGCTGCCATTTCCTTAGATCCAATGGATGGTAGAACTGGGCCCTGGGCCTTTTTTTTTGTTATAGCCCACTTTGCATAACGGGCTTTCTTTTTTGTTTGAGCCCGGGTCGGCCCATTCCCATATTACTTTCCTTTACATATAGGCACGCAGATTTTAAATGTTTAGTCAGCTTCTCATATTCATTCATTCTTATGCACTTGCAGTGACCGTCTCGGGATTGCTCGTGGAGTTCTTGAGGAATACTTTTCAAATTCCCTTGTTGAGGTAAGTTCACTTCTCATCTTTATTTGTATGGCAAAATGATTCTCTTGTTGATGTGTTGTGACGAATGGCTTGTTTCGTGTTGTTTGCAAGAGAATTGAAATGCTTGACATGCTTTCATTGTAACATGGTGCTATCATTGTTTTGCTTTTGTTTGGGCCTAGCATGCATTCCAAGTTTGATTATATTGCATGGTAGACTATTTGTTGAAGTTGTTGCATTTCAAGTGACCATGGGGTTTGACTTGGCCTTGACTGCGCCCGGCGCATGATTGGTTGTTTCAACTCCATCAGTCATCTCTCTTTGGTTCTGAATGTTTATACCTTGACTGCGCATGGCGCATGAGAGGTGTGACTGCATTCCTTCGTTTGTATCGAACACTTCCCTGATTGTACCTTGACTGCGCGCTTGCGCATGAGAAGTACAATTAGATGAACTGATTATTCCTCTTGCAGTTTCTGCTTGGGGCATGCTCAGTCTTCCACTTTATTATTAATTCATAGTGAATGCAGTCACGCTTCCTTTCTATACAACTCATTAAGACCCACTTTATTTTGATTTAATAAATCCACCTCTCTTCTTTGTTTCGCCCTCATTCATCATTCACCTCAGTCATGTCCTCTTCATGGAAGCCTTATTGGGAGCGTACCCCTAACACACCCATCACCGAACCATCAGATGCTTTTATCGCTGATTTCGTTCAGCGCTTAGAGGCTAAGGGTTCTTCTCAAAAGACCATATCCAAATGGCGTGCCCGTCTGTTGGAAGGGCGAAATATCTTTGGGAGTCGAGTGCCTCGTCATGAACTAACCAAGCATTCTATTGACTCAGAACCACTCGTGTTCCACCCTGAACAAGATTTTGAGAATCTAACAGAAGAAGTCTGGGCCGAAACCTTTGATTATTATCCTGATCGCAATTCTCATAAGCGACTCTCTAGGGTAGAGAAAGCTCAGATTACAGCTCTTCGCCCTCATGATTGGCGTGCAGCTAATCCTTCTTTGCGATTGCCCGGTCCTCTCATGCTTGACACTGAACTTTTCTATGGTTGGTGTCCAAAAACCTTTTGCATTCAAGGTAGGTTGCGGTGCAGCGCGGGTCAAATGGAGTGGACCCGTTATGTTCTTACTCATGAAAGAGAGATTTTAGAAGCTGCACACATTTTCTCTCCCGTTTATCTGGCACTTTTTAACTATACCAATAGTCAAACATTGTTCAAGGGGTTCGTCACCAATTGGAATTATGTGACCAACACTTTGTGGGTGGAAGATCGTGAGATGACTCTCACTCTTGCGGATATGCGTGAGCTAGGCGGGTTGCCTATTCTGGGAAGTTTTTATGAAGAATGTTGCCCTAATGATGTCTATCTCTTTGGGACTCGTCCTGATGGGTCTCCTTGGTTTCCAGATTCTCTTCGTAGGGTGTTTTGGATTTACTATGATCTTCGCAAGCAACGGCGTAATAGGGATAACCAAGTTCCTTTCTCCATTTGGATAGCACATTTTATGGATCGTGTTGACCCTGATCATTGCGCTTCCTTCGCTGATGTCACAAGTCCCCTAGGAACTGGTGCCAAGTCAGTCCATGCTGACTATTGGGGTCCTGATTTATCTGACCTTTCTTCTCTTGGAGAGAGCCGTGAGACATTTCTGACGGCTTATCTAGCGTGGTGGCTTTGCTACATGATAGTTCCTTCTGATCCTTGCAATGTGATTAGACCTGAAACTTTCATGATGGCTAGTTTCTTGGCTCGCGGGCGGCGGGTCTCCTTGGCCATCCCAACCTTGGCCAACATCTATACCTCTTTGAGATTGGTTGCTTCTTCTCATGACCCTTCTTATAGCCATGCAGTTGTTCCCTTCCATTGGATAGATGCTTGGATTCACCAACATTGGTCTCAGTTCTATACGCCTGCACTCCCCCATTCTTTGAGCAAACACCTCCCCGCCTTATCTCATATTGCGGGTGCCGATGTGAGATCTCCGACTCCTCTTGATGCCCTTCTTACTTTCATTTGGAGTCGACCTCCAGGAAATGAGGCTCGGCCACGGGTTTTATCTCAATCAGCTCCTAGATCTTCAGATTACATGGTCACTGATACGCCTCGCTCTCATGACAAGGACGCTTCACCTTTGTCTCGTAATTCTTATATGAATTATCGTGATGCCGAACACCTCATTAGCATCCGTGAATGCTTCCTGCCTACCCGCAGAGGTAAACGGTTGACTTTTGAGCCTTATTACCCTCAAAGGGTGGCACATCAATTTGGGTATGACCAAACTGTGGTGGGGTCTTATCTTTCTCTTGAGGGTCACACCAAAGATTTGAATTTCTTCATAAAGTGTTGGGAATTTCTTCAAAGGCTTGGCACGGGTGTGAAGTTTCTCATCCCCAATCCCACTCGTCATGTTACCATTTCTGCCAAGTCCTATTGGAAGCATCGTGAGTTAACTCGGGCTTTCCATGATAGAGCTCATGTGGAACTCTTGCGGTTCATCTTTCCCAAGGAGGAACAACATGGAAGGGAATATACTCCAAGTAAGGCTCCTAGAGCTATCTCTTCTCCTCCTGATTTTAGGGGTTTCGAAGGCATAGCCGTGTCTTCTGACTCATCCCCTTCACGCCGACCTTCCACTACTCGCACTTCTTCTACTCCCTTGAGTGAGTTTCTCTCTTTTTCTTTCTTATTCCTTCTTCATTTTCAATCAGGTTCGCTCCTTGTCATGTCGCATTGTTTTGTCCGTAGGGGATGAAATTCCTACTTTCGTTGAAGAAGAACCCGTTGAGGTGGAACCTGTCGAGGAAGAACCCGTCGAAGAAGAACCTATCGAGGCGGAACCCGTCGAGGAAGAACCCGTCGAAGAAGAACCCGTTGAGGTGGAACCTGTCGAAGAAGAACCCGTCGAAGAAGAACCTATCGAGGCGGAACCCGTCGAGGAAGAACCCGTCGAAGAAGAACCGGTCGAGGCGGAACCCGTCGAGGAAGAACCCGTCGAAGAAGAGCATGTTGAGGCGGAGCCCGTGGATGATGAGTGGCATTCTTTCGCCGAAGAGGGAGGTGTTTTCGCTGATTCTTGCTTTGAGATGTCTCTTGAAGGAGGTATTCATTGCTTCTTTTTCCCTTTACCTCATTATAGTTCCTATCACTCTCGCCCCTTGGTTTACTCTTTGAGCTCCTATATTAGGTCTTTACCCAAACGTTGGAGTGGAAGAGAATCTCTCCACTGCTATTGCTAGTTCTTCTGCACCGTTTCCCGCTTCTTCCTTCAATCTTTCGAGCGCTTCCAGGGGTCCGCGCTCTATAGCATGGCTTCCTCCCGACATTCAACTTCCTGCGGAACCCGAAATCATTGAGATAGGAGACGGACCTGATCCGGTTCCTCCCATGTCTTTGAATCCTCCTGGAGGTTCGAATGTCTCCTTTAAACTCCTCTTTCTCATCACATAATTTTCTTGCTCATTTCCAGCAATCAACCTTTCTTTCTTTGAATGTGCATATAGTCTTCTCCGTTGATGACGTGGCGCGATTCCTTTGGAGATTAGCTGAAATTTGTGGTGAAACTTGTTTGGGTCGCCAATTCTTTGATTATGGTTGCTTTCACTTCTTGCAAGGAACCGATCGCAACGAGGTTCTTGAAAATATGGCTAATCTAGGTTTGGTACCATTGCGCTTCCACCTTCACTTCCTCACCAAGGAGTATATCCAATGGGAATACTCCCAAAGGCTTCGCGCTCTTTCTTCTGCTACTTTGAAGAGGGGTCATGCAGAATCCAAGGTTTTCTCAATCCTTGAGCTCCAAAAGGAACTTCCATTGATGATAGCTACTAGTCGTCACCAGTTTGAACTCCTTAGAGCAAGTCATGATTTCTCAAAAGTTGATCTCGTAGCCTCAGAGATTCGCCGTCTTGAGGAGGATTTGAAAGATCTTCCCACCAAATTGGCGGCCACTACCTCTTTCATGAAGTCTGCATGGGCTGAACACAATCATGCGGTAATTCGCATGAATCGCCTTTGGGAAGATTGTGAGGGGCACACCAAGGAGGCTCACAAACTGATCGATTACGTGACCTCAACACTTACTGAGCTTCACCAGTTTCTTAGCTCTTCTAGGCGCATGGCGAGACCTCATAGGGATGCTTCCGTTCGCCTTCGCCCTTATTAGTCTTTAGTGCTAGGTGGTTTTGTGGGTCTTCTTTATGGCCTTGTATCTTACTTGTTTAGCAAACTGTTTAGAATTTTGTGTCTTTCTTGTTTTGTAGCTTGATTGGTGTCTTGAATCTTCAATTGTCGGTGGGACTATGAGATTATGTATTTCTTGTTTCTAGAGCATCTGGACGGCAGTTATGTTGGATGTGTTATTTGTTATTGTTTGGTTCATGTTTGACTCTTTATGTTGCTTTCCTTTGGTATTACTTTGGCTTGTTATGCACATCTTTCTTGCTCTTGTACTTCTAGATTGAGATGGCTAATCATGACATGGCCCCAGCTTTCAATGCTAATGACAACGCACCTCATGGTGACCTCCCTGGATTCTGGCTTGACTTCATGGCGCCACCACCACCTCCTATCTATGCGGGTGACTTTCTTTCATAGACTTGATGCTCTTACTTTTACTTTCTCTTTTCTTGTTTAACTGCTTGCGTTTGTCTCTCCTTTGTCACTCATGGCTTCTTTTTGTGTTTCATAGGTGTCACAGTAGAGACTTTGAGGGATGCTGTCACAGCTCTACAGGCAGCCAGTATGCATACTGCTGCTCCTCTTGATATTGTCGCTGATGAGCTATTCCTCCATCTCTCTCTTGCCACTCCATCCAACATTGGCCTACCAGCTCAGGTGGCGGGTCTCATAGGGACGTGCCATGCTGCCTTGGCCACTCTTCGCTGGGACTCCCTGGTTCCTGAGTTCACCTCTCTTGTCTCTCGTATCAGGGCCTCCACTCAGATCATGGAGTCCACTGCTCTTGTCTGTGGTGATCTAGCTGTTCGCTATCGTGCCATTGGTGAGTACATCTCCTCTCTTCTTACTGCTTTCACAGAGGCTGCTCCTTTGGGAGGTGCATCTTTTGCACAGAACATAGAGGCTAGCCGTACTAGAGAGGAGTTGAGCTATGCGAGTCCCTTGGAGATGACCTATTCCACCCTCTTGGACACTTGGGGCGAGTTTCTAGATGTAGCTCGTCTTCGTTGCCAGGAGGAGACCAGCAGTGTAGATCGATTCTTTACTGAGATCCGCAGGCGTAGAGATGTTGCCCGTGAGCATTATGAGTGCCTCGTTCAGGTCTTAGCTCGCGCTAGGGCTAGGAGCATTGCCGCTCATGGGGCCGCCTAGCAGGTTTGCTCTTCATCCTCTCTTTTGTGATCTTGATGCCATGGATGTTGATACTTGTGGTTTGGCGCAGTTGTCGATGCTTGTGGTCTATCATGGTTATGTCTTGTGATTGAGCTTGTTTGATATGCGTTTGGATGGTGATGCTTGACACTCGTTTGGCATGGATGTTTGCTTTTGACTTGGTTGGTTTGCTTTGAATGTATGGATGTTTTGAACTTGACTGGCTTGGCCTTGTGATATTTGGATATCTTAAGATTGGTTGGTTTATCTTTGTGGTATTTAGATGTCTCGCTAGTTAATGAACTTGGATACCTACTCTTGTTGATGAATAATGCTTTTCTGTGATATTTGGTTGACATTGTGTCTGACTGAGTCCTTGCGCTCGGGACTCCCTTACATATTTGCTTACAATGCCACAAGTAGTCTCCATTGTTACTGATTCCAACCTGATTGAGCTTCCACACTCGAGGCTTCCTTTCTCTTTCTCTTTTTTGCAATGAAACGAATATTTCGTCATTCTTGCGCTAATTGGGCTTTCGTGCTCAAGGCCTTCTTCTTATTTGATTCGCGAGGTTCGAATAATCTTACTCTTACCACCGCTTCTTCAAGAGATATGGGAATTTGGCCCATACTCATTTTTCTTCTTTCTTTCTTCTTTTGGAATCTCGTGCGCACATAGATTCACTCCACAATTTAGGTTAGGGTATTTGGCCCGCTCCTGTCTTTCCTTGGGCTTGAACCTACATGGGCCTTGACCCGATTGGTTTTCTTCTGACGTCAGCCTTGAGCGCTTCAGCTTCTTCTACGCCTTCTTGACTTCATATCGTTTCTTTCAGACACTGATTTGAACGGTTTGTTCCCACCTCTTGCCACTACAGCCTTAACTTTCTTCACATGTTCACACGTTCGCCATTACTTCCCATTACAACCTTTCTCTTTCCATGCCTATATAAGCGCGCCTTGGCTATTTTCTCTTCTTCATCCAACTTCACCGTACTCTTTCATCTTCTTCCATACTTTTTCCAATTTCTTTTCACCATGTCTTCTACTCCTTCATCCAAACGTGCCAGAGAGGTTGCTGGCTCTTCCGTTCTTCGCCTGGATTCTACCTTTCCTGATTGGTCGCTCACTCCTGACAACCGCTACCTCTTTCGCGATGAAACTGCCTTCCTTTCTTATTACAATGATATGGGTAACGAGGAGCGACCGGTGGCTGATTGTTACTTCTTCCGCCCTATGAGGAGGATTCCTGTGGAGCAAGTGAATCTCATTAGGGGTTGGCTTGATTCGTGGAGTTTGGGCGGTTTGGTTGACTGCGACCATCCGTATCATCCTAGAATCACCCGTCTCTTCTATGCCAATCTTAGGATCTCTTTCAACCACTATGGAACTCCTTCTGCCTCCTCCTATCTGTTTGGTCGCTTCTTTCATATCACGGCCGGGGATCTGGCCAACTACTTGCGGGCTGCCAATACTGCCAATGGTTCCACCATCTATGCCTATCAGAGATGGCCTCAAGGTTTTGGAAGTTATCAGGAATGTCGCCAATGGTTTCGGGCGGCGACTCCTGATGTAGAGAGGGTGTCTACCTTCCATTTACCCGCTCTTCATAGGTACTTTCTTTCTTCATTCTTTCTCTTCAATCGCCTTCTCCTTATCTTTTAATTGCCTTTCCTCCGGTTGCGTTTTCTCTCAACCCCTTTTGTTTACCTCCTTTTGTCATGACTTTTAGGTTTCTCTTCTTGGTGGTTAATGACATCATCTTTCCGCAAGGGGTAATGACCCATCTTGCCAAACCAGGGAGTCTCTTCTATCTCCGTAATCTGATCCAAAAGCAGTGGCCTATCAATCTGGCCCACATGATCCTCTTCCATATGCACCAAGTAGCGATCTCTGATCGAGAACCGCTTCCTTATGGCCATCTTATTGAAGCTCTTATGCTTAGGGCTCGCATCCGCGTACCTGACATGTTATGGGGCAATCGCATTTCTGATGCTGAAGTGGCACATCCCTTCAACCTTCTCCTTTCATTGCCACTCATCGGGTGGGTTGAATCTTCAATGGACATGTTGGTTCCCGATCCTAATCAGCCGGTGAATGACTATATCTTGCTTCCTAATGCGGCCCCCAATCAGTATGGTCCTATGGGTGTTGATTCTCCGCCGGATGATAACTCTACCATGGTGGCTCTTGATGACCCTGCCCCTGTCTCAATTCGGGGTTTAATTAATCAGCGCTTCGAAGAATTGAATGCCCGCTTGAATACTTTGGAAGGAACGATTCAAGCTATCTCCGCCACCCTTAACAACTTGGCCGGTGGTGGAGTTGCGGTTGTTGATGAAGTTGTGGCTGCCCCAGAGTAAACGACCATCTCTATCTGCCTTGCCCCAGTATCAACTTTAGGGTGCCTTTATGTCTTCTATTTTGTATCCCTTTAATCGTCCTCGGCTGTTGCTTTAAACTTCCCTTGTATTAGACTTCTTGATGCAATGGTTGTAATGATGTATCTTCTTTTAATGAATGAACTTCTATCTTCTTCTTTCCATGGCATTTTATTCTCTTTTACCCTTCTTCTCTACTTGTTTTGCGTGCTTTACGGCTGCCCCAGTGTGGTTGTCCACCATCTTGTACTTCAGCATGGTTGATTGCTTGTCTCTGCCCCGGTGTGGTTGTCCACCATCTTGCGCTTCAACATGGTTGATTGCTTGTCTCTGCCCCGGTGTGGTTGTCCACCATCTTGCGCTTCAACATGGTTGATTGCTTGTCTCTGCCCCGGTGTGATCCTTCTTTCTTATAACTATCTCCACAATGCGAACAATATTAGTAGCATAACTTTGCAACCTCAAGAATCATAAGAGTCCGTCATCGGTTGCAAAAGGGACTCTTGTGTGTTTTATTATAAAAATGTAGGCCTTTGTATTGGAAATGCCCTATGAACGTCCAAAAGGACAAGGACACTCCTTTACACTTAGGCCCGGCGGGACAAATTCCTATCTAAAATGTTCTAAAGGTTAAGGACTTTTATTGGACTTTATTTATCTACAATTGCCTTGTTTATTTTGGGTTTTGCAAAGGAATGTTCCATGATGTTCCAAAGAACGAAACACCCTTACAAGCATCAGCCCGACCTGACATAATACCTTGTTCTTCGGGTTTTGGGTTTGAAAGGTCAAGTTAAGATTTTGGGTTTTGGATTAAGATGTTAAGTTAAGATTTTGGGTTTTGGATTTATTGGATCCTAACGTTTTCGTTGGGGTTTTATTCTAAGATTTTATTGGGTTATGTACATGGTTTTTTGTGGTTTTGGGACCTTAATAGGTTTTTGTTGTCATGGGCTTTTATGGAGTTTTGGATTTTAGTGGAGTTTTGGTTTTTTGTGGACTAGGCCTTATTGTAGCTAAGAAGTAGGTAAAGGTTTTGGTTGTTTTTGGTAGAATGGGTTTTGGGTTTGAAACATGAGCTATTGTAATTCAGAGATACTGCTACATAAGTCACACGTATTCTTATACATGAGGTGCGGGCGTTTGAAGGACGTATTCGGGGAGAGACAGTACTCCCTCTTGATATCGCTCCTCCACCCAGTCTTTAAAGGTGAAACATTCTTCCAGATTATGCCCCCAATTCAAGTGGTATGCACAGTATTTAGATCCCATCATGTCACAAGTGCTTTTGATCATTTTGATGGGAAATCCACATTTCACAGCTAGGTCGGCTACTTCCCATATCCTGTCTTTTCTGAATGAGTATGGTCGACTCTTTCTCGCAGATAAAGGTATACCTTCTTTGGACTTCTTCTTTACAATCTCACCCTTGCTTTCATTCACGGGCTCTTTCGATTTCCCCTTCCTTTCTTTCTCTCGTGATTGCTCCAAGATTGATTTTGATAGACTTGTTTCTCCTTTTGGATTCTCCTTCTTTCCTTTCTCTCTCCTTATTTCAAACTCTCCTTGGGTTTCCAAGGGCCTCGCTACTTTTCCACCCATATAGTCCATCTCCTCGGGATGTCGCGCCTTGTCCCTCCGTAATCTTTCTCTTGCATTCTCTTCTAGTAGCAATTTCGTGTACTCCCCTCGGTAGTGTTCTATCATCTTTTCACTCTCCTCGAATTTCTGACGGAGAGTCCCCACTTCTTCCATCGTTACTCGATACACCTCGGCTATGGTTTGCCAATCTTTTTGATGCATTTGTTTAAGATGTACACATCTCTCTCTTAACTCCGTGATCACACGTTCATTTTCTTTAGATTCATTCTGTAGTGTATCTATCTCCTGTTTATAATTCTTAATTTCTTGCTGAAGCCCAATCACTTTTTGCCCGCTTACTTCTTCCTCAAGCTTTTTCACTTCCAATTCACGGCGTAACTTACCGTTTTCTGCCAACAACAAAGTCACTTCACACCTCGCCTCTTGTTTGTATTGTTGTAACCGTCTCCCCAATTCTTCTAATAGAGCTGAGTCACTTATCCCTACCTTTTCAGTGGACATTTCTCCTTTTTCTGACTTATTTTCCTCATTCGCTTTTCCTTTTCTTGATTCCCGTATTTCAACTTCTATAGTATGACATTCCAGAGCCGATGCTTCTCTTTGGGGTTGTAGGTAGCCTAAACCCTTAGTATTTTTCACTTTTCCATCCACTCCCATCACTCGTCGGGATTTTCCATTCCACAAATCATGGAAGGTTTTAGCTCTTTGCTTTGAAATTGGGTCTAGGCAACGATTTCTTTGGAAAAGGCTCATCAACCCTTGATTGTAGTACCCCATCACTTCTATTTTCTCAAATTCTTCTTCTTCTTCTCTTAACCATTTCGCCCAATCATCCGAGCTGAGGGGATTGCCCGATGAATCCATGTTTTCAGTTTTGTAGAATAGAATCCCTTTATGGAACACCGTTCTCCCATTCACTTTTTCCACCTTTGGCGGGACGTAAAAGGTTTCCAACTCCTTAATTTGGTATACTTCTCTTGGAGTAAGCTCTTTATAATAGCCCATGGGCACTTGCTCTATGGCCATCGAGTCTTCTCCGCGCTCATAAAACTCTTCATCTGATTCGGTGTCGTAGACGTGAATCACCTTCTTCGACTCTTGCTTTTCCTCTTCTGAATCGCTTTTTATGCATATCTTTCCTTTTCGGCCTTTGTTTTCATCTTCATCATCGGATGACTTTATGTAAATGGGAGTTTTCACAGTACAGACAACCTTTGGTCTTTCTTTTAGCCTTATTTTCTCTTTGCTTTCTTCACGAGGTACCACTCTTGACTTTAGAGTTGGAGAAGTACTCCTTTGTGAGGTTGGAGCATAAAATCGATCGATCTCTTCCAATTCCACCTCATGTACACCATAGTGTTGAGCATCGCCTCTAATCTTCTTTTGTTCACCATCTCGTATGTATTTGACGCATTGGTGAAGGGTCGAGGGTACAAGGCCGTTTTCGTGTAGCCATGGCCTTCCTAATAAAGCTCGATAGGAAGTATCCGCATCTATAACATAGAACTTCACCAATGTTTCAAGTTCTTCAAATTTCATTGGCAAAGTGATGGCTCCCAAGGCGCGCTCGGAATTTTGGTTGAAGCCATGTATGAACACATTTTCATCAGAAAGTCGCCTTCCTCCTAAGGCCAATTGATTCAATGAGTTGAGTGGTAATATATTGATAGAGGATCCGGGATCAACCAACATGCGGTTTAGTTGACTTCCGTTTGTCTTGCCCGTAATGTACAATGGCTTGTTGTGACAAGAGGTTTCCATCATTAGATCGTCATTCGTGAAGGTGATTTGGCTTTGTGGCTCAATGTAAAAGGCCTCGGTCATGTACTTCTCGGCCATGTAGGCTTGAAACTTCTCGGGCTCTTTAAGCATCTCCATCATTGTTTCTCGCAAGTCCTTGGACATCATCAATGCTTCAAATACACTTATCAACGCCGGAGTGCGCCTTAGGTGAGCCAAGATATTGTATTCTCCTTTTACTTCTCTTGCTTTGTGGCTTGGCCCGGGCTCATCTTCTACTTCTTGGATTCTAATCTTGCCCTTCGCCTTTTCGCTTTCCTTGGGAGCTTGCCTCTCGGAAATGTTCATGCCCGACCGCAAGTTCACATGACAATCCTTTTCCTTGAACATGCCCTTAACGAAGAGACCTTGATATGGTGTCTCATTTTCATCATCCGTGTCGTCATCATAGTAGTAAGTGACCATCTCTTTCTTTTCTTCTTTTGTTTCTTCAATCTTTAACACCACCTCTTTGTCTTTCTCGCTTTCACCTTCGCCTTTCCTTCCCTTCTTATTTTCACCTTCCCTCTTCTTTTCTTTCGCATTTTTCTCTTCGTTGTTTTCATTTTTATCCTCCTTCACTCTTTCCATTTTTTGCATCTCCTTTTCGTCTTCATCATCATCCACTATGACGATAACATTGCATTCCACATTTCGTCTTGGATTGCCTCTTTGTGCTACTACGTTGGCTTGAGCATGCGGAGCGGGTGCTTGCTTATAGCTCTCGGGCAAAACCAGGTCACCTTCCTTGATCATCTTTTCTGCTATATTTTTGAAAACATAGCAATCACCCGTTGGATGGCCTAGGACTCTATGATAAGCACAATAAGTCGGGTCGTTGGTCTTGTGCATCTCCTCAACTCTCTTGCATACTGGCAATTCTATGGCCTTTCCATCCAAGAGTTTATTCAGTAAGGCCGCGGTTTTCTCCTTCTTGAATGAATATGGCCTACTCAATCGTTCATTGAGTGTAGTGGCACGACCATTTCCATTGCCATTGCCATTGTTATTGTTGTTACCATTGCTGCGGAAGTTCCTTTGACCACTACCTTGACTCGTTGATGCTTCATTAGCACCCGCTATCTTGATAGGTCCTTGTGCTTTGTTTCTTGATTCGCTTCTAAAGTTTGAAGTCTCCTTAGGGGGACCAATGTGCACTATCCTTGCAACACGCGTTACCAAGTCTTCGTAGGTATAGATATCGCTACCCGAGAGAGGCCGCTTTATCCAGTCATCAAGATTCCTTATCAAAAACTCCACCGCTTCCCTCTCGGGCATCTGATGAGAACATCTTATGTGCATGTTTCTCCATCGGTTGATATAATCGAGCGGTGCTTCTCCCGGCTTTGGCTTTTCACACGCGACATCAGCTACTAGGAGTCTTTGGTTGACCATGGCGAACTTGGCTCTAAACAAATCTTCCATCTCCTCCCATGTGTCCACGGAATCATTCTCGAGAGATGAATACCACTCGAATGCTGCCCCAGTGAGGCTCTGAGAGAATTGCTTGAGCAAGAGAGCTTCATCATGCGCGGTGTTTCCACATGCATTGCGGAACTGGATCAGATGTTGATCGGGTGTGATGCTTTCCTTACCCGTTCCATCGAATAGGTTGAACTTCGGCACTTGATAACCAAGGGGATAAGGAATGTGCTCGTATTCCTTAGGATATGGCCTTCCACATCTCTTTCGTAAGTTCGCAAATCGTCCCGCTCCCGTGGCTTGCAACTGTAGATTAATCATCTCTTGAATGACTTGCTTAGTTGAATCGGGCCTTCTTGCCCCAGTGCGATGCCTACACTCGGGCACTTCCTCTTCACTTGATTCGTACCTCGCTTTATTTCTTCTTCCTTTGATATATCTTCGGTATACCTTCTCTTCATCCTCTTCTGATGATTCATACTTGTGCCTATTCCTTCTCTCTTTGGAATGTCCTCCTTTAGGCCTTTCTCCTTCTTCATCGGAGTATTCATATTTACTCTTACTTCTTCTTTCCTTGAGTACTTTCCCTTTGTACTCCTCTTCTTTTTCACTAGAAGAATCCTCCTTCTCAAGATCTTCAAGCAATTTCTTCTTCTCAAGAAGCTTATACATCTTCTTGAATATTTTTCTTTCTTTTTCTCTTTCATCCATCATAGCCGCCATCTTCTTTTCATTCCTTTCTATAATACTCATCAACTTCGGCCTTTCGCCTTCGTTCCAACGCTCTTCACCATTCACATCTCTTTCTTCATCCTCTATCGGACCTTCTCCATTTAGAAGATGGCTTGAAGAGGTGCGATCTTGCTTATCTTTGCTATTTTTCTTAGTGAATGGGATTTCTCCATCACTAGCCATATTCACAAAAGCATGCATCTCATGCTCTTCGCTTATCTCCACCATGTTAACTCGAGCGTGGACCACAAGTTGACCATCCTCACGTGCCACATGTCTCTTCTTGTGGCGTGGCTCTCGGTCCACTTCCATAGGTTGTGCTTTCTCTTTCGGCACCCACATTTTTTTGGGTCCCAATCTCTCCTTCATTGGTTTAATCTTTTGCCCCAGTCTTTGGTGCACGGAGGATGATCCTTCCTTTTGACCCTTTGGCCCCAATCGATTGCGGGCCGATACTCGCGGGAATACCAATCTCTCCTTCACCGATTTCCGGTTTTGCGGACTTCTTCCCCTAAATTGCATCTGATATTCAGGAGGGAACTCTTCCATAGTCTTTAGTATGGCCACAGGCGAGTTCTTTCGCACCAAACGGAGGGTGGAGAACGGATTGCTCACTGGCAAATTGGGCCTTGTCTCCAATTCATTCTTATAGGCCCGTTGAACCTTCCTCATTGTTCTTGCACTTTGGGAGATTGGCGCGTACACCTTCTTCACAACCATCTTCTTGGGAGGAGAGCGACGGTTGGATTGACGTCTTTGAGAAAAAAGAGTTGAGCTCGAGTGAGCCCGCTTGTGAGGAATAATGGACCATTCTTCTTCTTTGGTGACATCAATCTCCATGGGATCCTCCACGGTGTTGGAGACTTCCATCACTTCCTCAAGCGGTTCCTCCATCACGACCTTTGCCAGTTGGAAAGTACCATCACGAACTTGAACGACGGGCACGTAGGAATGTCCAAACGGCATGCCTCCAATTGTGAACTCGTCATTGTAACAAATCGGCACTCCTCCGATCTGGAGAACTCCCGTCGGCTTGAAAGCGTGGATGGGTGCAAATGCCATTTCAACCTACAATAATACCAACTCAAATGTTACCGTTAGGAGTGTTCATTAAAATTTCCTTAGCCCTTACGTCGACCTTCGAATCCCAAAGATGAGAGGAGAAAGAGGTCCCACCGGGCGTGCCAGAGAATCTGTCGCGGCTTTTTCGTCATTATTCTCCTCGAAGGAATCTCTCGAAGAACAATGGGAACATAGCCTTAGATTCACCTCCCTTAAGGTTTCGATCTCTATGGCGGGTATCTCTCAACACAAGAGAACCCTGTACAGAGTCGCTACTTAAAGAAGTTTCTTGATTTAGCGGGTCCTTTCTTTCCAGTAGGCGCAAGCCCCTACTGTTAATTACCCCGTAGTTGCCTACGAGAACCTCTGATTAAGGGACGTAAGGGGTATTGACGTAATGGGCTAAGAAAAGAGACTTGTGGAGTGCTATTAAGGGGGACTTAATTGATGGTACCAAATCTAATTGACGGGACCCAGTTAAGGATTGACGAAAGACTTCTAACTTAACTTGAAGGGAATGGATTTTGGTTTAGAAGAGGTCTTTGTATGAAAGGAATGAATCTCCAGTGGGTATTATTTTGTAGTTGTTTGGTGAACTCTCGGGGCTATGACTGGCCTTCTTATGAGAGTGGAAATGAGTTTTACAACCTTCGGGGTCTCTTGGGCGACCTTTCGGCGAAAGTTCGTTCTTTTACAACCCTAGGGACCATCTTGATCGGTCTTCTTAATAAGAGTTGGTTCTTTAACGACCCTAGGGACCATCTTAGTCGGTCTTCTTAATAAGAGTCGGTTCTCGGGACCATCTTAGTCGGTCTTCTTGTGAGAACAAAAGAGAAGTTTTACAACCTTAGGGGCATGTGGCGCCTTTGAGCTAAAGTTGGTTCTTTTACAACCCTAGGGACCATCTTGATCGGTCTTCTTAATAAGAGTTGGTTCTTTAACGACCCTAGGGACCATCTTAGTCGGTCTTCTTAATAAGAGTCGGTTCTCGGGACCATCTTAGTCGGTCTTCTTGTGAGAACAAAAGAGGAGTTTTACAACCTTAGGGGCATGTGGCGCCTTTGAGCTAAAGTTGGTTCTTTTACAACCCTAGGGACCATCTTGATCGGTCTTCTTAATAAGAGTTGGTTCTTTAACGACCCTAGGGACCATCTTAGTCGGTCTTCTTAATAAGAGTCGGTTCTCGGGACCATCTTAGTCGGTCTTCTTGTGAGAACAAAAGAGGAGTTTTACAACCTTAGGGGCATGTGGCGCCTTTGAGCTAAAGTTGGTTCTTTTACAACCCTAGGGACCATCTTGATCGGTCTTCTTAATAAGAGTTGGTTCTTTAACGACCCTAGGGACCATCTTAGTCGGTCTTCTTAATAAGAGTCGGTTCTCGGGACCATCTTAGTCGGTCTTCTTGTGAGAACAAAAGAGGAGTTTTACAACCTTAGGGGCATGTGGCGCCTTTGAGCTAAAGTTGGTTCTTTTACAACCCTAGGGACCATCTTGATCGGTCTTCTTAATAAGAGTTGGTTCTTTAACGACCCTAGGGACCATCTTAGTCGGTCTTCTTAATAAGAGTCGGTTCTCGGGACCATCTTAGTCGGTCTTCTTGTGAGAACAAAAAGGAATTCTTGGGACGAGGGAGCCCGTAAGAATTCGATTTCTAAGTCATCTAAGGTCGATCTTAACCCTAGAGAGGGACTTTTCCTCAAACGAAGAGGCTTCGGTTTTGACTTTGGTTTCGTATTTGGATTTTTAATTTCTGAGACTTCACTTGGGATATTGGTGATTTTATTCACTTTGGCCTTTTATACTTTTGACTTTTGAAAATGCTTTTCTCTTTCAAAATACTTAATCTTGGAAGATATTTGACTTTGAAAGATATTATTTTCAAAATTATTTAGGCTTTGGAAAATATCCATAATTCGAGTATACTAGATACTTGAAATCTTTTAGACTTTTTAAAAATACTTTTTATACTGAAATATATTATATTTGGCTTTTGAAAGTAGTATATTTGAAATCTTAGTTTTGAAAATACCTAGTATTTATGAAAGGGTTGGTTTCATTTTATAAAATTCATTTTTAAAGCGAAAATACTTCAAAAATACAAAAGGCCGCTATGTTGATATATTTTCATATCAAAGTATCAGTGAAGCCGGTTTATTTTGATTTTTAGAATTTTATAGATGTGTCGTTTGTATTTTTAGGGGATTCCTACTATTTTTAATAATTTTCTAAACTTTCTGTTGACTTGTCTTTTTCCTATTGGGCCACATCAGCAACAAGAAATGAGGTGGCAAGGAGGAATTAAAATCCTGTGAATGGGCTGCCTTCTAATTTCTCTTTTCTGGGCCTTGATGATCGATGGGCCGAAGCTTCTTCATCTCCCTTCCTCTTATTTTCCACATTTGTCAGAAGTTGGATAAATGGATTCTACTGATGTCTTGCCACAAAAGATCAGTGGGTCTCAGCGCTGAAATGCAATCAAAAGAGACGGGTTCTGTTTTGTCATTAACGGGTTCGACAAAATTAGCGGATTTAGATCCGTTACGGATTCTGACCGTCGCAGTTTCGGGGAAGGGGCTTAAAAGCATCGTGAGACCGAGATGAATGCATCGGTGGACCCCGTTCGTACTGTGCTAGTTCCGTTCGATGGGAAGACGGAGGACAGGTACGGTGAAGTCAGGAGTTGGTACCAATGGGCTTTGTCTAGACTTAACTATACCAGAGAGTAACCCTTTGGAGTTGAGAAAATGTAAAGAGTACAGAAACGGACTCAATTTTACACTACATTTACATAAATTAGGTACAACATCAAAATATAGATCCTACATCAGAGATTAACGAAATCCTTTTCCAATTGTCCTTCTATGCTAACCCAAAGTCAGGCCTCTTAAATAATACTCAGGACACAAGATAATAACCGACTACAATGGGCATTCTCTTGATTAATTCCATGTATAATACTCATGCCTATACTCAACATCAGGACTTAAACTGAACTACTAATATTCGTGGACTGGCCATGGGTTATAACAAAGAATTCATAGGTATCATCCTTCTACAAATTGGTAGCACATATCCTATGAGGTCCATACCCGCAGCAAGGCTTCTAACATATCAATTTTAACTATGTATAACATCATACCATGTAACAATACAAATCAGCATCAGAGTGATGATTTCAATTATCCAATGGATCTTAGCATAATAAGAACAGAAAAGGTAACTCCCTGACATTTCTTTGCTTTTACTAATAAGTCCAAGCACTTCTCATAATTGTAATATTTTACTTACAGAAACTAACAAACATCAAGTCAGCATTCTGAAACTCGACTATTCAATACAGATTACTTGGTAGCACTATTTTTTATTTCAGTCCTCATCCTTCCAAGAATTGTATTTGACTCATCCATGGGCTGTACATAGGAATATCAAATAATAATAAACCAGACTGTAATTTACACTCATTCCAGGATTTTCAGTAGCTAGCAACTTGAACCACAACAATTTCAAGTAAACATTATTCTTGTTATATAGTTTTGCTGTCTTTTATTCATGGATTGTACAGAATGCAATACTGTTCTAAAGTCTATACCACAGCATGCAGGTCTGACAAGGTTAACACAATATCTACAAATGGTACTTTACTCTTTCTATTATTACTTATAAACAAAGTATATCCAAGTGTGAGGCAAGGCATAACATAATTTAGTGCATCCTTAACTAAGTACATAACAGGCATGACTGACAGTGCCCATCACATACTCAATTAAGGCAACACTACTTGAATAAGTGTTCCAAAGCCAGTGCTAAGGAACGATCTTAAACAAGTTCATCCACGTTACATTCTTCATGCGCTGTGCGCAATCAGATTGTAACTGGGGTATAGTTCAGTGTAAATTCATTTGTTAACTTCTTCTTGCGCTGTGCGCAGTCAGAAATTAACAAAGAAGTCAACTTCACACTTCAGATTTCATCTAACCAACCCTCTCATGCGCCAGGCGCAATCTAAGGTTAATTAAAATCTTAGCATTGGACAACACAGGGCAATAACATTTCAGACAGCAATGTCAAAATACAAACAGTTCCTATCAAGAATAGAAGGCGATTTCTTAATCTGACAAATACAGTTTGGGACATAACATTCAATTAGATCCAAGACTATTGAATTAAGCTTCGGCAATATCAGATTTTTAAAACACAAGCTATACTTTCAGAGGTTAGGCACAATCAAAGATACAATTAAGCCATACACAGAAAGGTGAATGCAAACTCGATTCTTACTCTTTCATGCGCCATGCGCAATCAAGAATTTCCTCTAAAACCAGACTACTTGATCCATCTCTTCATGCGCTGTGCGCAATCGGATTTGATCAAAGAAACGGGAAGAAGAAGAACAGGTCTGAGCTACTCAATTGAAAATACAATGCCTAACTCTTTAACCAAAGATCTATGGGTCAGATCAAGAATACGAGGTATCGAGCAAGAAATACAATTTCTAACATGGATCAAAGAAAGAAACAAGAAGACTCTTAATATGAGCAAGATATCATCAAATCAAGAACATGACATCATGAAATCAATCAAATTTCATCAAAAGCATTTCAATTATCCATCAAAACTTCAAATTCGAGGCGCAATTCGCTTCATACACTTACTTTGCCCACCTACCTTGATTACAATCACTTCCAAAAGCTTCAATTGCTCTTGATTCTTCGCCTCTAGCTATGCCTCTAACCTATTCGACAAAATGTCTCACTTCTCTCTCTATCCTATCCTGGTGTGTGTGTGTAGTGTGTGGGTGTGCAATCTCAGATCTAGAATTTGCCAAGTGGATCTCTCTTCTCCCTCCTTTCGCTTCTGGCCTCCTATTTATAGGCGATTCCCCTTGCTTCCTATTGGTTGAGAGCCCCTTGGCCCGGCGGTTACGCAACAGCTCATTCCAAACAGAATTTGTTAGATCCCCTTCCCTTTCTTCTTTTCTTTCTTTTGACCACATGCGGCGTTTGGTACACCGTATTATGATCTGTGGGTCCCATCGCACTTCCCTTTCTTCTGTTTCACGCACTCCAGGCGCATCCATATTCTCTTATCGAAGGGGTCAGGTTTGAATCAGGGTGAAAATCCCAGCGACATTTCCTTAACCCTCTTCGCATGGACTCGGTGCTCTGTGAGCCACGTTTGATCCCCTCTATTTATCACCTGCGGTCTTTGTGAAACGAGTGCAGCCAGGGTTCATGTGCTGCACGGAGGGAAATTTTGGAACTGCTGTCCCTTTTCTCTCCATTTCATTGGTACTGGAGGAATCCCAGTTGGCTGTATGAACTGATATTTGATGATTTTGATTATTCTTTATATGGTTGCTTTCTCCTTTTTCATTCGTATTTCTCACTTGTCTTCGCTCTTCATGTATTCCAGGGGCTGCTCTCATGTAACTGGAGCTATGTTTTATCACCAATTTATTTCTATTCATTCATTTTTTGTTCGTAAACTAAACCATGCATTTCTTTCTCATTTCCACTTCTTTTGTTGTACTTTTTTATGGTTCAACCAAGCAACCTGCAAATTACAAAGAAGCAAACTCGATTAGTGTAAGACTACTAAGACTGAACGCAAATAAGAGATTCCATTAGAAAATAATAAACAAATCTTTATAGCATGCAATGTTTTGACCCTCTAAAATATACAGAAAATCCCAACAAATCAATAAACAGAAACCTTTGCACCAAATAACGCATACCTGTACTTATTAAAGTGTATTTTGATCCTGCCCTGATAAGAGGAAGACATTGAAAAAAAATATTGTAGATCAACAAATCTTGCTCGACAAAGTCATGCTCAGGTCAAACAACACATAATGTTATTTTTTCTTTTTTTAAATAAGCCATCTTGAATGAAAAAAGTTATCTATTATTATTTGATATGTACCCAATCTTAATCAACAAACTAAACCTTGCTGAAAATCATGTTTCTCTTTGACTGGAAATCATGTTTTTTTTTACATGTACTCTCGAAATGCTTTGTAAGCGAAACCATACATAAATTCAGAGAGGCCTAAAACTATCAATGCTGTAAATTTAAATAAAAAAAATAATGAGAGCATAAGAGCACCAAACCTTACTACAACAGCACACAGGCACAATGGCAAGACAACTCCAATCTTTGAGATCCTTGAAAGAAACATGCAATTGATAGAAAAAGAAAGGCTGTTAAGAACAAAATCGAAAGAAATTGGAGAAGCAAAAGAGAATATACTGTAAAAAATTGCAATGAACAGAAAAAAAATCTGGAATATAACTTATTTAATCGTCCACTTGAAAAATTTAGAGTCTGCATCTAATTAAAAAATGTAACAAAAAAAATCAATTTTTGCAAAAGAAACCAAGGCCTTAAAGATATAAAGTCGAGATGGAAAATTGAAAGAAAATGAGAACGAAAAAAAAAATCTATAAAGACAAAGACAAAAGAAGGTAAATAAGAAAGAAAAAGGTAAAATGATGATACGGGGAAGAAGAACTTGAGAAACTAAAAAAAAACAGTGATTTTGTTGAAAGTAAAAGAAATGAAATCCATCATCGGATCAAGCAATGGAGATCTAATTGGATGGATGAGAAGAACAAAGAAATCAGGAAAACAAAGCTGGCAAAGTCGGAGAAAAAGTTGTTTGAGAAAGGCAAAGAAAAGAGGAGTATCTTCTGGATGAGCAATTTCCATGGAAACAGTATTGATCTGAGAGGAGCAACCGATTTTGTGATTGATTGAGCCAGAAGTTGTGTTGCATGAGAAAGGTTGGGAGAGGAGAAGAAAATGACCAAATAACATGGAGAGAGAAGAGCGAACTTTCCGAGAAAAGTGTCTCTTTCAATGGTCTCCGTACAGAAGCCACATGGGCGAACCCCTCTGTCCGGTCCGTCCAAGGTATCTGAGAGAGAGAGAGAGAGAGAGAGAGAGAGAGAGAGAGTAGGCATGAACTCTCTAGAAGAAGGCCAATCGGACGATGAAGATGTTCCGCGAAGATTGAACGGACCGGATGCAAATACTGTTTCAACCACTGTTCGCGCACAGTAACTTCGGAGGCGGATTCAATTCTGGGCATTAATATATGTTTGGATTGGATGGATTTGGATTTGGATGGATATTGGATATAGCCGTTCTTCATGTAAAGGCACCGCACAAGTGTAAATAAACTATTTTTTATTATATATATATATATATATATATATATATATATATATATATATATATAGAGTTTAGCTACGGTGAGTCGTGACCAATACTCCTAGATCTAGATCAAAATGACCGATTCAAACCATCCAATATGATCTCCCTATTGAAACCTCCATGTAGACCAAATTTTTCATTTTTTCGAAATTTTGAAGTATTTTTTTGAAATTTTAGAAAATCGTTAATCTAATTGGTTCTTAACCATTAAAAAACATCAGTTTTTAAAAATCCGAAAAAAAATACTTAAAAATTTCGAAAAAATAAAAAATTTGGTTTGCACGGAGATTTCAATAGGGAGATCATATTGGACGGTTTGGATCGGTCATTTTGATCTAGATCTAGGAGTATTGGTCGCGACTCACCGGAGGGTCCGTGAGTCGCGACTCACCGTAGCTAAACTATATATATATATATATATATAGAGAGAGAGAGAGAGAGAGAGGATTGCTAAAATACTATGCATAGCACGGATGCACTTCGTGCTACGGATTCGTTATTGCATTTCATGTTTCAAACAATCGATCCAAACCGTTCATTATCTTCTACATATTGAAATCTCATTAGAAATCAAATTTTACATTTTTTTTATTTTTTTACTATTTTTCTCAGATTTTTGAAAATCACTGTTATTGAAAGGTCCAGAATTTATTAGATTAAGTAAAATTTAATAAATTTATTGAGAAAGGTCCAGAATTTAATAAATTTAGATTAAGTAAACAGTGATATAAATTTATTGAGAAAGGTCCAAAATCACTGTTATTGAAAGATCCAGAATTTATTGAAAGGCCTTATTTATAGAGTAAATCTATTGTGAACCATGATGCATAGAGGGCTCCGTGCACCATGACCGTTTGATCGGTGATTTTGCAAATTGACAACTCTAAATTAAAGTCCAATCTATATATTAAAATTTCATAGCAAAAAAAATTTTACAATTTTTAAATTTTTTTTACTATTTTTTCGAATTTTTTAAAACTTGCAATTTTTTGCCGCAAATTAGTATATTTATAAGTCAAAAATGACAAACATTAAAAAAATCGAAAAAAATAGTAAAAAAATTTCAAAAATTGTAAAATTTTGTTTGCTATGAGATTTCAATATATAGATGAGGTTGGTTAAACTAGATTTGACAATTTGTGAAACCACCGACTAAAACGGTCATTGTGCACGGAAGATTATATGAACCATGGTTCACAATAGATTTACTCTATATATATATATATTACATTTTTGCTATAGTTGCCATTTGTTAAGAATTCTGTAATATCTACACAGTTAATGTAATTTATTAATTTGTCAATAAGTTGCTAAGAAATGACCAAATAATAACAACATTAACTATGAACATATAACAACTTTACTGGCACTAGAGTAATCTGCGATATTTTCGGCTCTGCAAAAATATAACTTGCATTAGCAAGTTTGAAAGAAGGGTATATATTTATAGTAAGTTACTGCGTCAAAAAATAGCTGGTTGAAATTTTGAAAGAAGATTATAGAATTAATAAATACCGCATGCTAGAATTAATTGGACCTGCAGTTCAATATATATAATAAAGAGTTAATTAGATTTATGCCACTGTGAAAAGTTGAAATTAGTAAAATATCATCACAAAATGACAAATTAGTTTTATGCCATTACAAAATAATAAAAATTAGCTTTTTGCCACCGGAAAAGTGATTTGTCAATTTTACCCTTTTAAATATGCCTCTGCAAAAAATTAGAATTATAAAAATGCCATCACTAAATGACAAATTTATTTTATGTCACTAAAAAAATTTGAAATTAGAAAAATGTTATTACTAATGACAAATTAGTTTTATAATCGACTAAAATAAATTATTAACTAACATAAGCAAATAATATAATCATTTCATGTAAGTGGTTTTGTGCAATCCTTGGGTCTAAAGCAAAGTAATTTATAAAATTTTTTCAGCAATTTGATCCGTGCGTGTTTGTATTCAATTGGTACCTAAGGTTTGTCAATCTAATTGGTTACCTACTTGGCTTTCTTTTTTTTTTTTTTTTTACTATGCCGTTCTTTTGTTTGTAATTGAAGTAGACCATTGCAATTAGGCCAACCTTGTTGTATACAAATTAATTCGGCCGAGACCATTGCAATTCTCATAATTGTCGTATACCAATCTTGAAAAACAAATTCACCTATCCGGTTCAAGAAATTTAAAAACATTTTTTTTTTTTGAGAATTTAGAATTTTACCTGTCCATGGAATCAAGGTGATGATTGGCAGCAAATAGTCTGGTAGCGTTTGGAATTTTTTAGTATGTTTTTTTTTTCACTGTAATTTTTATGGTTTATTAAAAGGGCAGTTTGCTAATTTTTTAAAATAATGAGAGATTTCATGATGTAATTTTTAGTATTTAATCTTTTTAGGAATATGATAATGGTATATATCTAATTTACACAATTTGATATGGCATAAATTTAATTAGCAATCTAACAATGACATATCTCTAATTAACTATTTTTTCACATAAAACCGATTAATCCTATAATAAAATATGCTGTATGCAATAAATGAAAGACAATTCAAAAGAGCTAACTAAAATTAGCTAGCTAAATGCACTTTTAAGCACTTTTACTAATTATTTCGGTATTATAAATATAAATATAAAAGAGGCAAGTGAAGAAAGACCGATAGATATAGATAGCTTGATGCCACTCATATAAAGCCTTCACAAAACATATCCATGCGATATCAAAGTTCCGGCCGGTTGATATTCTTCCTACGATATTCTTCATTCCATTGATTGAGCTTTCTTTCCCTTCTAAGGTACGCAGACTTCTTGCTATATGTTTTACTCTTCTTCCTTTTGATTTGCAAAGTCCATTCTGATTTAAATTTTGTCTCATCCAACGAATCAGGTATTTGCCAGATTAAACAAAAATAATAGCACCTGTATAGATATATATTTCGTTGCCCTTGTATCGAAGATTTTTGAAATTTTCATATCGCCACAGCCGCACCATACTGGATATGATACTTGCACTCGTATCCATGCAACATAGATTGGGAGGAGTAAAATTAACCAGTTTACTTGTTTTCTCATTGGCCGAGAAACAGCAAACTTCAGATGCCAATATAAAGAAAAGACCTTAATATTAGTAATTGAAATTTAATAGTGTTACCTGAAAGTTATGTATAATTTCATATTAATTAATTATGTTTGTTTTTAGACAAATTTGGAAAAAATAAAAATTACACATCACACCTTCATCTTATGTAGCAGATAATTCTCGAATGTGCATCATAAACAACACAGTAACATGTCAATGTTCAATCTTATGTATTATTGAAAAATATATGCAGATCTATGGATCTCGAAGCCAACACGAAATCAGCTAACGAAACAGATCAAACATACTTGCCGAGAATACCAAGTAAAGGTACAGTAATTGATCAATCCCATTTTCTTTCGTATAATTGTCAACTTTCTTGGTAATCTTCAGTTCCAAAAGAAGTTTGTAATTTTTTTTTACTTTTTATTTTATTGGGAACCGAAACATGTGGTAATCGAGTTGTTAACTTTAAATTGCATTTTTTTTTTCAAATTTATTAAAGAACCTACTGAGGATGCTGATACTACACGATCATGCTGCCGCAAAGAAATTGCTTATGCTACTTGTGTATCGATCATCTCTTTCTTGAGCATTATTTCATTGCCTATAATTATATATCACACTAGGCACGAGTCACTGAATTTGATAGCATGGCACTGCCTTGCTTCAATTTCGGGAATTTCTCTCTTTTGGTGGTGGTGGCGGGCAACTCATGAGGTAGATCTCAAAAAAGAGGCATGTTATGCGTTTGGGCTGGCATTGGCATTCCAACTGCTCGTCTGTGTCTTACTTCTTCATATTTTCAAAGGAAACTTCCCACGTTGGTACATAGATTTCGTGGCGATATTGTTGTCTACGGGTTTTTTTGTACTTGCGTATGGTTACTATTGCAAAGGACATGATCTACATAAGCGGATGCATAAAGCGGGAATTTACGAACATGAGAATATCTCGCTTGTGTTATCAATCTGCAAGACAATATATTTTATGATATCTTATATAGGCATGACATTGACTTGTTTTGGTGTACATGCTTCATAGAGAGGCGTTTGATTAATTGTGGAATAAGTGAAGAAAATAACTTATGTATTATAAATATTTATTTATGTTAAGTTATATGTAACCGGTATTAGTTGTAGAACAAGCGGAGAGATAACTATTTATGTAATAGATTATTTATTTATTATTATTTACATTAGTAGTCATACTATTAATTATAACTTGAGCGAATCTCCGGCGTTGCACGATTTATTCATACTAGAAGCAGAGCCCACCCAATATGTGGGCGGACTTTAATATATGAAATATTATTTGATATAAATTTGTTGTCCATTTTTAATTTTTAAAATCAAGGTTATCTTGATCAGCGCTAAAGAAACCAGTTGTATTTACCGGATTAAACAAATAGAATCATTAAAATTAGACATGTCAACAACTCAAAAAAATAATTCTATAAAAATAAATATGTTTTTCAATAAAATGTTTCACATAAAAGTATATCATTTCAAACATAAAATGTTTTTTACAAATATGCCAACCCCCCCCCCCCCACCAATAATACGTGTTACCCATACCATCGGAACCATCAATGAAAAATGTTCCCGTCTTCTTTTTCGTGACATGTTGCACATGATCTCTTCAAAAGTCGACAATTGTTCAAGATTTAATGAACCGTGTGCCCGCAAATTGTCCTGTGGTACTTATATGTAAGGCACCTCCATTTATGTAATTTCAGAAAAAAAATAATATTTTTAAATTTTTTTAATTGTTCGAGTGTGTTATTGAAGATCCAACCGTAGTTGGATGATATCACCTTTTATTTTATCTCAGTACGTAGAATCACATACTTTATTTTATTTGCAAATATGTTTCACCACTACAGACGTTCAGTTAGATGGTCAATTTGCTGTGCATCTGTAACCAATTCTTTGTATCATATGAACCTGATACTATATATGTGATCTGTATATATCGCTATGATATAAAATTATAGGTTTTCGACTTTTCGTATACAATGCAATGGGTGTATATTTGATAGGCCATTAGGCCCCGTCTTCCAAATATTGATTTTGTTATAGGGGGGAGATGACAAACCGTTTGGTCAAAAAAAAAAAAAAATCATATGTTGATTGTGTTTTATGTGGCCAAAAAAATTTTGACAGATGCGTATTGATGTTTAAAAATTGCGATTGCATTTGTAAGTTCTAACCGTAGACATAATACAAAAATGGTTAAAAGAAAATTGTGACTAAACATATATATATAACAAGATACACAATAAACTAAACTCCATTGCATTTCGAACCGTAAACATAATACAAAATGGTTAAAATAAAATTATGACTAAACATAAAACAAATGCCGTAGGATGAGCATAGGATTGCAAAATTCCCTCCCTAAAAACAAATATCAAAACAGCTAATCTCTAAAAAAAAGATTAAGAAAAAATCTAGTCCAACCTAAGACATCTTTTGCAACATTCAAAAATAACAGTACCTACAGCAACAAAAAACAATGCAAATTCACGCAGAGAATCATATATGGTTTCGCCACCATAATAGCGGTACAATATTAGAGCTCCATATGCCACCTTTGCAAAACCAGTGATGCAGATCATAACCTAAAATTAAAAAGAAACAGATACAAGTTAATTTGAATAATCATAATTAACCAAAATTATATAATGCAGATAATTAATTAGATGAAGAATTACCATGTTTGGAATATTTCCAATGGAGTTAGCCAACCCGCAGAAAGTGTAGATTGCATTCAGGAAGGTAACTAATGCATCCCACTTAGTGTACATGCCAAGTAGGGAAGAGAAGAAAACCAAAGAGTTGAATCACTCCAGAGACCAAGTTTGGATGAGAGAAGAAGAATGGGGAAGAAGGAAGAAAGAAGAAAAAAAAATTATAAACAATCCAAACTCTTCACAAAATTACACACTTCCCAATACTTCTTCCCACTTCTTCCCTTCTTCCCTTCTTCCCACACCTATCCAAACGCATCCATTGGTGACAAACGGGGCCCCATAGAAAAGCAACTCCACGAGAATAAAAGGTATCATCATCTGAATAGAAAATAAAAATGAATATAACAATTAAAATAAAATACACAATCTGCACAGTTCGTACAAATGATATTTGAATGTATACCAGCCAATTCTCCTTCCAGTTGAACATTATATCAAAAAGTGGGCCCATAAGAGTCAGCACGGATCCAATAACAACTTTGAAGAGATCCCAGAGGGGAACCGCACTCGCGGGCCCCACCCATGAGGTTGAAATCCAAAAGCAAGATGCTACACTAAGTATCATGCCAACGTAGTTAAACGCATTTTGTATTGTGTCATCACTTGGATGAAGTAGAAACTGTTATAATTAATATGATTAATTATAATTGATGTGGCCTATATAATTTAATTTGAACCAAGTTCATTTATGAAATATAATTAAAGGGTGCATTGATTTTGATGGAAAATCAATGGACCGGATTTATTCAAATATGATCCCTTCAATTACCTTAGTTATATTATTCTGAAATTTTATTAAGAGTGGCACCTTTTCCTATTTTTCGCCCAAATAAAGAAAACCAAAATTTCAGAAAACGCCATTATTTTTCTGCCATCATTTTGGACTAAGGGAAATTGGAGAAAATCAAATTTCCGCATCAAGATGTCTTCTCTACAAAATTGTAAGTTCTAACTTATGATTTATTTAATTTTGTATGAATTACGTGATCCTTATTAAGTAATTTCAGAAATATTATTATGAATTAATATTTCAAATATCTAACATTTGGTATCAGAGCGGTCTGTATTTCATATAAAATTAAAAATAAATTATTAGTATTCAAATTGGAATTACTGGAATTTTTTTCTAGTTTATTGGAATTTTTCGTTACTTTTCCAATTTCTGGAGGAATTTTTCTCTCTGTGTACGCATGATAGGAGATGTGTAAAATTCTCCATTTCTTTTATTCCATGTGTCCTTCAGCCCTTGTGACAAACGATGTTGAAGACACTCCAAAATTCCATGTATATATCAAAATTTTGATTGAATACAATTATGTTATATATATAGTTTCTTAGTCCAACCTACACTGGTGCGTTAATTGCTGCACAAAATTAGATTGGATGATTTACAAGAGAAGAAATGAATACTTTTATGTCTAAATTGTACAGAATTATTTACAATTTTTAATTGTTCCCTTCTCATGTATGCGTTTTCTTAAATTGGATATGGTCTCACTATTCAAATTAAGAAAAGTTATTTTAATCTGTTTCTTGTTTCAAATGAAATTATTATTGGCGTCGTCCCATTTAGAGAGGCCAAATTTATTTCATTTATTAAACAAATTAAGAAATTATTCCTTGATTAAGAACGTACATAAGTTTTTCGCACGGCACTTATACGTGGAAAAGAAAGATAATATTTGTTTTATTTTCTTAACAAATATGGTTCTTTAATTAAGGAAAGGCTTTTCATGATCGTATACGTGCTTAAATTGAATAAGGACCATTGATAATTTGCAATTTTATGGAGTCATGAAGTTTCTTTTAGTCAACCCATTATGATCGGATTTGATTTGATTAATTGATCATTTAAACAATTAATAAATCTGTTAAATGAATTAGTAAGATTCGACTTATGTAATTATGCGCTTCATTTTTAGATTAATTTGCACGTTACTTATGCATCTAACATGTATCAAATTTTAATTGTGGTTTCATATGCATTTATGTACACAAACAGTCCAATGGAAGTTTGTTATAAAGTTTACATATGACTAATTTTAACCATATAAAGGTACTTTTAATAATTTGGTTATTATCAATTTGAACAACTTTAATTGTAATTACCATTTTATTATAAGGAAGTGAGTGATTTATTAAGTTTATGTATCACAACGAATAATTACATTTAATAAACTATGATGGTCAATTTTTAAATAACTTTAATTTCCATTATAGTTTATGAAATTATACATTATGTGGTGTATTTATTATGTCCGCATTTAATGAATTAGAAATGTCAATTTTACCAACTTTAATTGTCAATATATTTTATTAAATGGTATTTTTGTTTATGATTCAATTTGTTTCTGCCCAACGGTGATGCAAATTGATTTTTATGGAACAACTATCATGTCACAACTGAAATTTTTTATGTTTTATTATTGATTTCAGATTGACAAATTATTATTCCTTTTATACTTGTTCAATTCTATTATATTAATTGTGATATTTTAGTTTACATATCACTATAATGTTTATATTTAATAAACATTAAGGATGTCAATTTGAACAACTTTAATTGACATTATAGTTTATTAAATAGAATTATCTCATTATCTTCAATTTATTTTCTGCCCAACGGTGATATAAATTGAATGTGAAGAACTATTATGTGAAAACTGAAATTTAATTGGCGTTTTATTAATTATATCAGTTTAATTAATTATTAGTTCTTTGATCATGCTATGTGAATTTTATAGACTATTAACCACTTTATTTTTCCTGAATTTTATAGCATTGAATAAAACTAATTTTTCCAACTTGGAAAGAATAAATTGAGATTTGTCTTGGTTATTAGGAACCGGACCAGATATTATGAATTTACACACGCTGCAATTATTAATAAAGGCAGCAATGATGAAATACTAATTTTTCTAAATTATATCTCAAATTTCATGAGATCAAGTTTGGATTAAAGGAAATATTATAAATCAATGTATATATCTCAGGGTTAGTGGGAGTAATTTATTATTCTCATTTTGTATGTGGATGATAGTTTATTAGTCAACAAGAAATTCACATTAGGTTATTTATTTATGCTTGCATACATGATGATTAATTTTATCGAAGAGTGCTTAGCAGTTTATAATGACATCTTCTACTATGCAAGTAAAATTTTGTGGCATATTGTAAGGTCACTTATGTTATTTATATTATGCAAACGACTGCTATTTTGTCTTTTAAGAACAACAAATCAAGTAAGTGTCTAATGGATTGACATATTTTGTTGTTATAAACAAAGTCAAAGATATGACTATAGTAATACAACATATTAATTTGAGAATTACGTTAACTAATTCTCTCAATAAAGTATAACCACCTATTTTTGCCGGCATGGGTCTGGTTGCTAATTATGATTTTGTTGTATTGAATTATGTATTAAGTTATGATGTGAAGCTTCAAATTATGAGTTTGACTTTGAATTATGAAATTTGCCTATTTCTTATGTTGCGCATTATGTTTAATTTAAGCAAATTTACTTAAGTGGATCGAATGAATCGTATTAACCATTTGTTGGAAAGAATACCAATGCTATAATTAATAGGGATCAAATAATAGTTATATTTATTTTGATTATATTAGTTTAGTTTGGTATTTCTAACTGAACAAGGTTTAATTAAGTTTTATTGGCCAATTCTGAATTTCTGTTCAATTACGATATTTTATAGGCCAAGTGGGAGAATGTTATAATTAATATGATTAATTATAATTAATGTGGCCTATATAATTTAATTTGAACCAAGTTCATTTATGAAATATAATTAAAGGGTGCATTGATTTTGATGGAAAATCAATGGACCGGATTTATTCAAATATGATCCCTTCAATTACCTTAGTTATATTATTCTGAAATTTTATTAAGAGTGGCACCTTTTCCTATTTTTCGCCCAAATAAAGAAAACCAAAATTTCAGAAAACGCCATTATTTTTCTGCCATCATTTTGGACTAAGGAAAATTGGAGAAGATCAAATTTCCGCATCAAGATGTCTTCTCTACAAAATTGTAAGTTCTAACTTATGATTTATTTAATTTTGTATGAATTACGTGATCCTTATTAAGTAATTTCAGAAATATTATTATGAATTAATATTTCTGAAATTACTTAATAAGTTTAATAATATTAGTATATAACATTAATTTTTAATAATACCGGTTATATTAAAAAGACGGCATAAATTTAATAAAAACCTTTTAAATAGTTTTACATGTTCATAAGATTGCTGCAGACAGAGAGCAGGAATGCCACATTTGTCACGATATCAGTTACCAAATGCCCCATGTGTTCTCCGTAGTGTTATTGGCTAAAATAAAACAAAAGAGAATAATAATCATTCCAACCATATATAGGAGTAACACCATGTTGCGATTACTTTATTCAAGTTTTCCTTAGTTTTTTTCTCATTTCACATTTTCACAGAAAGAAAATAAAAGAACAGCCTCATGAATTTTAAACTCTATGTTTTAAATAGAAAAAGTACAATCCGGAATAAGAAAAGAAAAATTAATATACTCAATTAAAAGAGAAAACATAGATAATTCTAAGAAGCTGTGAATTTCAATACGTGGATTGTGAGGAAATTAATTCGGCCTCCTCATTAAGATGCCAGTCTTTAACGGGCCATATTTTTTTCTCTCTCTTTTTTTTATGACAAATTTTTTATTTGAATGTTTTTTAATAACTTTCTTACAACGTGTCATTATTTCGACCTAATTTTTTAAATAAATTTGTTATGACGTGTCATTTATTTCAAATTATTTTCTCCTTTTTTTTCTTACGCCGTGTGCTGAATCTGCTGATGGATTATACAAGTATGATTGTATGAATTCAAATGCGTGGACTGTGAAGAAACTAATTGGGCCTCCCCTATTAAGCGGCCTGCGGCCGGTCTTAAACGGGCCTTTTTTTCTCTCTCACTTTTTTTTAAATGACAAATTTTTCATTTGAATTTCTTTTAATAACTCTCTCTCTTAGACTGGTTCGCATAGATGTTGATTTCATCATATCACAAATGGCACCTGAATTTGCACGGAGGTTTTTTCGTGATTTGCTAAATGTGACGTCGTATCTATTCAAGTCTTCAAACTTTATTTGTGTGCATTTTTCTAGGGATCGACTTGTCTTTCAGAAGAAAAAAAAAAAAAAAAAATTGTATTGGTAGATGGGTTGACTAGATATGCTTGATTATCCTATCCTATTATATATGCCACTTGAGCCATGTTTTCGACTATTTAATTAATCACTAGTACCGACGGGTTTGGTTATCAAGATAAAGAAACAAAACCTTTCGTTCGGCAAAAGTAGAAAGACGTTTGCTTATAAAAGGCAAACCGTCTTTGTAAATTTTAAAAGGAGCTTCTCTTGTGTTGTTTCACAAGTGAAGTCCAAAGGAGCTCTCTTGAATAAACAAGAGGAGTCCACAATTAATTTACAAGCTATTTTTCTTACATCTTACAAATGTTTAAGAGAAGAGTTGATTTGGAAAGACCAATGTCAACTTTCTTTTTAGCAACTACTATTCCAATTTGCTATATAATTCACATACCACAAAAATAGAGCAAAAATAAGAAAAAAAAATCAAAAACAGAAAAAATAATAATAAAAAGATGCCTTTACACATGAACTTACGGAATTTTAATTTACGGAGAAATATACTAAAAAAGTGTGACACAAACAAGAATCCCACTAAGATAATATTTAAAGTTAAAATATTAATATCAAAAGCATATTTTCTATAAAATATTTGCTTTTTAGAAACTTCAAAGCTCTTTGACTTTATTAAGAAAAGCAATTTAACTACCTACCACACAAAATCTACATTTAAATATTGCAGTACACATGCATCTAAAGAACTCCGTCAAACTAAAAAACCGTGCATTCTAATGAGAAAAGTTTGTGAAATAAATAATCTATAAAAGAAAAAGTCTAATCAGCATGCGAATAGTAGAAGGAGAATAGCAGATTAAAGTTTGTGAAATAAAATAGCTATATAAAAGAAAAGGTCTAATCATGCGAATATTTAAAAGGAGAATAGCAGATTAAAGTTTGTGAATAAAATAGCTATAAAAGAAAAAGTCAAATCTTGCGAATAGTGAAAACTGAAAAGGAAAATAACAGATTGTTATATATGGCGCATTATAAGTTTCTCTCACCTTCTATCTGCTGAAGAGAGATGAATTTTAAAAAAAGAGAGTTTGAACATTTGGGAGGTGGAGGGGTGCCTCTTATATAAACACCAACACCAGGTCACCAGCTAGGGTTTTAAGTGAAATTCATGTGTAATTAAATCCGTTGATTTAATCCAACGGATGAGGAGAAACGAGTACGGTCGTACCAGCTCTGTAGGTATTTTGGCCTCTAATGTTTCTCCAATACACGAATACCAATGCGTTCGTACCCCTTCTATTTTGTCATTGTTTACCCGGATTTGATCTTGACGGTTCTGAATGGCTTTTCGTATTGGATATACTCTGATCACAGCCTCAAGACCTTTGTTCGCTTCAATCAACATATGCCCAACGGTTAATTCAATAATAATTGTTACTTTTTAATTCCAAACTTTTTTTCCCACCAAGCTTCACCTACGCAGGACAACGGTACACTGGCACACTGGTACAACGGTTCAGATGGTGCAGACGCCTGTCCTCATGCATGCACGTTTCGCGCGACACCATTCCAGCGTAGTAAATGTAAACCATTCAAACCACATCTGACGGTCTGTTTCGTTTCTTCCAATATTCCTACCTCTTGCTCTCCAGTTTCATTTGGATCCGTCCAGGGTGGTATGTCATCGCTTAATGGTGAAATGAAATCCTGTGACGCGCGACATATGGTGTAGCGCGCCATCTGAGTCGTCTGATCAAGATCCAATGGACAAGGGAGTCCTGTGCATGTAACTTAGATTGATAGGCATGTAAAAATTCAACCGTCCGATCAAGATCAGATGGTTCGTACGCGCGCTACAGCACGTGTCGCGCAACAGCGAATCCGGATTGCTTAATGGTTTCCATTCAATTCATACGCAATTACTCAATTACCCATCATTTGTCCCAAAATAAAATTCCTCGGAATATAGAACAGGTTCAAAGGTCAGTTTATGTAAAACAAATTTTTTTTGCCTCTTAATTTATACTTCGGAATATGGAAAAACGGAAAAAAAAAAAGAAAAGTCGGTTTATGTAAAACTTTACAATTAATATATTGTGACATTCTCGTTAATATTAAGATAACGAGTTAGACATTTAGGTTGAGAAAAAATTTCGGATGTTCTTCTGAATTTGGTATCAATTTGATTTTTTATTTTCAATTAAATAAAAATTATTTAAAGAAAAATATGAAAGTAAATAATTTGGAGGATAAATTAAAAGTTTTGCAAAATAAAAAAATTGTATTGAGAATAATTATCAGGTTCGTGCTAATATGGACTATGACAATAATTATCAGGTTCGTGCTAAAATTGTGTCGTGTTAGCTCTTTTCACCATTGAGCACTACACGACACGACAAAATTAAAAAAAGTAATTCGTGTCAACATGACACGACACGAGACTCTAACTTGATCGTGTTTGACACGACACGACACACACAATTAGAGAACCCTATTGTCAATGGATGAACGGAATGACGTTAACCGTTATATTGTTCCATATAATCGAAACTGAATGATTAATCAGAAAGATTTTGAGTTTTGTTTCAATAACGAAACGGCAAATGAAACACAAAATTATACCATTTCAAATAGTTAAGCCTCATTTTCAACGAAAATCAGTGTAATATCTGAAACGAAACGAAAAGAAAATTTATGCCATTTTGAAAATAAAACGGTTAACGATATCGTATCGATTTTCTAAACGGAATAGTTGTTCTGTGTTTTTCAGCCACGTCTGACAGGCCATTTAAAAGCAGATCTACACGGAATGATGGGGCCGTTTGGATAGCTTAGGAATTTGGAAAATTTCATATTTCTAGGCATAAATTTACTGGAAAATGTGTAATTTTGTGAAGAATTTGGATTGTTTATAATAAATTTATACATAGAAATTGAAAATTCTTCAAATTTCCAACACATCCAAACAGGCGGATAGTAATATTTCTTGCAATTGAGAGATGGGCTGAAAAATAAGGTCCAAGCGACGTCCATGTACCAATTAATTAATTTCGTCAGGTTAAAGTTTGCGCGCACTTGATGCGATGAATCATGAGATACAGATCCAACGGCTTCCGAGCAATGAAAAGACATTATACCCAATACTATTCACTGATTGGCGTTCTAATACGTTGTACCTTCAGATGTAAAAATAATAATATGGGATTTCTTTCTAGAATTGTAAACTTTATAGCAGCTCTTTCTTGTCGTTTCAAGGGTATTATTTTCTACTTTTTATGTATAAAATAAATAGGAATCTATAGCTCGGATTCGAATGCTCATCCCACCCCATTCGTCTCTCTTGCTCCAATCATCGCGGTTCTGAATATATTTTTATTGCTCGTGCAATTGGAATATCTTGATCAATTATTTATATCGAAAATCATTTTTACTTTATGGTGAATGGCTGGAGGTGAAAGAGTTCAATTTTGGCTGAACTGCAATATAAGGGGGAAAAAGTTCACTTTTTCATTAAAACCATTGTATTTTATATTTTTATCTTATGTGAAGCCCAAAATATGAATATGTTCTTCTTTTATGTAAATTAAACAATTTCGACTTTTCAAGTGCGGTACGTTCAATAGAATTTATGCTAGACTATATGGGACGGATGTGATCCGTCTTATATGAGTGTTCTTATGTTTCAAACGATTAAGAATAAGATTTTTAGAGATTTAGAATATTATTTCTAGGTGGTCCAACATCTGAAATAAAATTTTTATTCCTAGTTAATCCAAATAGACTATGAATAAAATTTTTTTTCGGATATTGAACCACTTGAAAATAGTACTCTTTATCCAAAAATATATATATTCTTAATTGTTTAAAAATAATATTTTTTTTACTGAATAACTAACGCTAATTTTGTTCTTAAGCGATCCAAAGTTCCAAACGCACGTATCTTTCTTTTTCCTTCTTTTTTGTCTTAGCCACAATATGGTCATAGAGTTCATTATTCGGCCGCAAAGTTCATATGGCGTTTTCCTTTTCATCATGCCATGATCTTTCTTCTGTTGCGTAAACCAAGAAAATGGCCATATCCTATCCTGGAAATTTCGTTTTAATTATTAATAAGGCTAGAAAGGCCCAACGAAATTTGGAACTGTGTATTGTTGTCAAATGTCAAATTTTGAAGTTGAAGCAGGCGAGCAGCAGGGAAGAAAATAGTATATGTATGTAGTATGTTTGCATCATTGGTAGTTTAAAAAAAAAAAAAAAAAGAAGATATCTCTTTTAACATCTCATTGCAAATGACGCACATGACGACGCACCAGGCTGCTATGACATCATCTTATAATAAGTTCGCACGATTCTCAGGTATAAAATAATAACACAAAATCGAATTAGGGATAATATATATGGCTGTCAACGATATACCGTTTCGCCGTTTTCCGTTCCGTTCCGTTCCAACGGAACGGATAACGGTACGAATTTTCATTTCGTTTTCAGAAGCGGAACGGTAAACGGAATAATAGAGCATACCGTTGTTGAAACGGAACGGTAAACGGAACGAATCATTTCGCTTCCGTTTCGACAAATACAAGTGTTTTTAGTGTAAATAGACGTTGTTCCGTTCCGTTCCGTCCAAACGAAACGAATAACGGAATGAAATGGCATACCGTTTACTGAAACGGAACGGAATATGGAATGGAATAGCATACCGTTTATTGAAACGGAACGGCAAACGGAATGAGCCATTCCGTTGCCGTTGTAAACGTTAGACACCCCTAATAATATATATGCATATGTTGATGTTCAGTTTTTACTTCTAAATTTTTCTAAAATCATTCCAAATGTATATGTTACGTTTATTTCCATTCCTTTGCATACTTGGGCTCCCTATTGAAAATGAATGAACAAATTAAACGAAAGGTGTTCTTAGACCGATAAATTATTCTTGGAGATATAAACGGAGCTTAAAAAAATTTTGAATAGAGGTCAAGCATTGCGTTGAATGTTGATACTATGATAATATATAAATTGAAATTAGGAACTACAACATTACGGTCAATAATCTCTTACAAAAAAACATTACGGTCAATAATGGAATAATTTACATATTTTTATCGAGATTAAATTTAAATTTTATTTAGAAAAAAATACATACATAATTACTAGCACTACTTATGTTGACCCAGTTGACCTTCCTAAATCCGCGTATGCTTGGAGATGTAATTATTACATTTTCAACGTATCAAACAGATTGGAAGAGAAGGGTTGTGTGTTTTTCATTTCTTTAAAAAAATTGATAGAATATTCAATATATATTTTTATCAATGATACAAAATTATGTCCAGCAATTAATTCCAACTTTGGGTTTAATTTGGGACAAATTTGGCGGCCTCTGTCAAGAGTTTCTAAAAAGAAAACTTCGGACAAATTTTATTCTATGTTAATGCATATCATATTGCCACTACTGGGTGAATGTCTATTTCACCTATAACCATTAACAAAGGTTAGTTAGATTTGATATGGGCATATTATATTGAACCAAATTTGAGCTAAATTAGTTTCGGATTGAGCTACTAGGAGGCTTGAGGTCGTGCGCCTACATACCAGTACAATATGCTTCGAAATTCAATAGTCTCGTTTTCAACCAACTCATCCTATAAATAATTAGCTCAACCTGATCAACTGTGGCAAATGATAGCAAATCTCCAATGCAATTGTTTAATAATTTATAATATAGAGGTTGGTAAAATATAGGCTTTTTTCTATAAATTTTGTCTTCAATTTGAACCGTAAATAATTATAACTAATTTTCCATTAGGTTACCACCATAATTAAGATCGATAAATTGGGAACACGTCCAATCTTTCCATTCTATCGAGTGCAACGTTATGTAATAATTAATAGAATAGTTTGCTTCAACACAATCCAAATATTTTGGTACTTCGGATCAAATTTAATAGCGATTGGCTTCTGCAAATTAGAATAAGAAAACCTGTGCATTTCTAAGAGTGCAAGTGCCAACTAAAGAATACCAAATTTTGACCAGAGCATTCAAAGATGGACAATATATTTTTTAATTAAAATTATTTATTTTATTTTATTTTAATTTTTGCAAAAAGAAGAACTCCATTAACTTCGACACACATATATATTCCCTTTAACATGAGAGCGTAAAATATGGACTTCTTAGTCCCCACATCTGTAATAGTTTTGATTTACTAATATTTCAACAAAGCTTTATATTCATCCACATATTATAAATTTATAATTACTAGTAGTCTTTTCGCGCGTTGAGCGAACTATTTTTAAAATTTTATATCAATCATAAATTTTTTTTAATTATTAGCAAGTTTTATCTAAAGATATTAACATATCTTGTATTTTTAAAGGAAAATATAAATGACTTGGTAGGCATGTTTTATTTATGATCGATAAAAAATATATAAGATTGATAATCTCTACTACTTATAAAGCACCCTTAGCAAGGTCAGTATTTTTCACACAAAGGGGTCCAAACAATTTTGTTAGCATCATTATAAACTATTGATCAATATGGTGTACGGTTTAGATCGCTATTTCTACAAAGGAGTCGACTCTATACACAAATAAGTCAGGGCGCCGGTGGTAAGTCTGTTGATTCGTTCATTCCAGCGCAAGGCATCGATTCTGTAACAGCGCAAATTTTTTTGCTATTTTTATTTCATGCGCAGAGAAATTTATCCCCATCTCGGCTAGAAAAAGAATGGTTTCATAACAAATCAGGCATAAATGACATAGTTTATCACATTTCGCTCCCTCCTCCCTTCTCCTGAAATGGAAAGATAACCCTAGATTACCGCCTCTCCTTCAAAATTTCACAGAATTTGAAAGATTTAGCACCGCTCCGCGATATCTTCGCTAGGGTTTGCTATTAACGAAGTTTGAGCCGCCTCTCGACTCAATTGAAATTTTCATTCGACGTTTTCCTCGCTTTACTTCTTTGCTGGCATGGAAATGGAGCACTTTTTCTAATTTTCGTATGGTCAAGAAGAAGAAGAAGCAAGAAGAGGCGCTGTAGAAGGCCCGCAAGGACGCATCACCCCTCCCTCCCTTCCGTAATTTCGCATCGTCCCACCGGTACTGTTCCTCTTTCCCACTGAAACCCTAGCTAAACTTCTCTCGGGTCACTCCCCATTTATGTTCGTTCTTATATTGAAATTTGACCAAAATTTTGGCCATACACATCTACATCCTTGAATTCCTTCGGTAATTGAATTTTTTTTCCGTTAATTTCAGGTTAGGAATTGACACTAATAACTAAGGGCATTGCTTGCATCCTGTCTAATCAAGGGGTTAGCCTTTCTTTATCCTTTTATTTATCAAATTTTCTATTTTCTATATAATTTGTGTATGATTATGGTGATTTTCTATATAATTTGTGTATGATTTTGGTGATTTTGGAGAAGGGCAAATCACCTCTCCACAGTCTGTAGCTTAGATTGTCCATTGAGTTATTTGTTATCACAATTTTTCTGGTTATTTGTTGTTTGTGTCTTAGGTTGTTGCTTATGTATGGGATCCAAAGTAGTGCTTGTTGTTATGGATCAGGTACATGTGAGAAAAATGTTATATGAACTTGCTCTGGAAATATTTAGATATTTTTGTTGTAGTATCTGTAATCTTTCTAATTTGAACAAGATTATACATAGATTTGTGTCTACACCAAATAGAAACGACTACAAGTAGACATGCTCCTCTTGACCGAATGGTAAGGTATGCTCTCTTTTTCCGAATTTCCTTTTTCTTTTGTTTTTTAGTACTGTACTATTGTTGCTTGGTTGCATTAATAAGAACCAAATAGTAGCATCGTGTGCTGATGACATTGAGAACAAGCACTTTGGTGACATCAAAGAATTGCCACCGCACCGCTTAGCAGAAATCAAGTGCTTCGTATTTTTTTCTACATCTGAAAATTCAATTCAATAAGTCAATGACTGAAGAAGTGAGTTTTACTCTATTACCTTATTTAATTGAAGTTAAGTTTTTGCATAGTTGTGACAAAATAAAATTGACATAATTACTATTTTTTTGCGCTAAACAGGAAAAAAAAAGCCATATATTGAGAAGGTAGAACAACTGAAAGCAGAATATGAGAAGGCACTGGAGGAAGATAACAATGCACAAAATGGAGGGGAGGATGCTAACGAGGAGCTAAATGAAGATAATGTAAGTAATGACATGAATATTTAATTCGCTCGCACTAATGTGAAATTATAATATCTTTAGTAACTAAAACATTGAATTTGCATTGAGATGTGAGATATCATAATACTGGACACTTGCTACACTTGTTACATGATTAGTACTCTTGTCCAGTGTAGTGGAAGTACTGGATATTTTCTATACCCAAATGGGGCTCTCATTGAACATTGGTAATCTATTTCCAAAATCAAGTGGAGGCTACACATAGGAAAGGTATGGTTCAGCATTACAAAACAGTGAAATTACAACAGTTCTTATGTGTAATCTGATGTATTTTCCTTTATTTTCTTTCCTCAATAAATACGTCTTTTATTCTTCTATATATGTACTGAATTTATTTTGTGTTGTTCAGGTTCCGAGTTTATGAGGAGGGAACAAGGATCTCTGTGGTGGATTATTTCAGGGAGCGCTACAATTGCAGCCTGAGGTATTTAAAACGTAACGATAGTTTCTAATGGTCTGCATTTGAAAAAAGGTAGTGGCTTAATATTGTTATTGTTAACTAATAAATAGCATTAGGTTTGTCTTATTTGATTTAACTTCTAATCGATTTTTATTACTTGTACAACAGAGATCATTGAGGTCAAGACTGTACTGGTACCGTTTTTGTTAGGTACAGACTTTTTGTTTGATAATTTATTTCATACCTCCGTTATACATTGCATTTCATTTCTGGTTTGTCTTCAAAATTCGTTTAATATATTTTGTTTGTTGTTTTCAGAAAAATTCAGAGAGGGAAGAACTGCTGCTGCAGTACAAGTATTCAGGTTAATTTTTTACCCTAAACCATAATAATTGATATTTTGTGTAAAAGCATGATGAGAGATGTATGCAATTTGACATGAATATAGGGAGACCACTTCCTGTCCCTTTACATTATGCCATTGGATGAAGACATTAGTTTATTTGAATTTATTTTGTTTGTTTATTTATTATTTCAGCAAATTTCCAAGTAAGCTAACTGCTGCACTACAAGAAAGACGTCCAGGTATTTCGTGATGTTTTATTCATTTTTGTTTTAGGCATTTTATGCGATTCTTCCTCTAATTTTAACAATCTTACTTTGTTCTGAATAAATATTGTTGAATCTTGTTGATTGTTGTTTCTGTTGTGAGAGAGAACTATTTAAAGTATAAAAGTTAATGAATTACTATCATGGGAATATGAGCAGTAAGTGTTAGTTTAGCCTCTTATTGGAGCCTCCATCAGCTTCAACATAAGTGTGGCCTGCCATTCCTTTTAATGAAGCATTAACTTTATAAATAATACTTGTACAGTGTATCAATACTGGTAAATACCATTTTAAATGACAGTATATCTATTTCAAATGCTCCAACTCATGCAGTACTGTCAGGTGACCATGAAAGGTTATCTGAGAATCCAAGGCTGATGCCCCACAAGGCCACAACCCCATAGAATCAAATTAATACAGGCTTGTATCGACCATCATATTATGTTCAGAATCATATCAATTAGAAATAATTGTCATTAGTTAAAATCAATTTGATCCAAGTATTTAGTCCTGTCAGACCGTAACCGGACAAAACCAAATTGAAGATCAAATTAATTACTATAAAGGGGATGTGCAACTTCAATTGATACGCAACTAAAACTGATATCACCATGGAGAAGAAGGAGACGAGTGCGATTCTATAACCCTAGCCACACTCGAAACGATGACCGGAGTGATAAAGTCAACAGCGGAGCTGTGGTGTTGTCCGAGTCAAAGGCAACAGAAATAAAAACACAAAGAAAGGGTCTATTGCGCAGGAATCTTGGCGTAGATTCAACGGATTGATTTCAATCCACTCTACTTACACAATTTTAATTTGAATCTAATTAATTATTTTATTTTATTATTATTAGAGAAGAGAGAGCGCGTATTATTTTATTTTATTTATTTTATATGTTTATCTTTAAATATAAAATATATTTTATGTTTATTATAAAAATCACCGTGGATTATTATTACAAATTATTGAGCGGGGTTTATGACTTCATATAGTATCAGTATAAAATATAGACCATGTATCAGTACAAATATATGGACGATACTTTTATGTACTTGAAGAGATATATTTATCATGCCATATATATTTGATTAAAAGAATCACAAAAGTTAATGCTTCACCCTCATAAAATATGCAAACCAAGGATATGCGTCAATCTCAAAAAAAATTATTGTATGATCGAGCATTATATAAGTTTGATAATCTAATACAAATTTTTCAATAATTTTATTTATTGAAAAATGTCAATTTTCTCGCTTGACAGCTCAGTTAATATTTGGGGGAAAAAAATCCATGTTCATCAAACTATATTTTTTTTTGTTCGTGATGAGCTGTTTGCCGGAACAAATTGCGCAAGATTGACCTAACCTAACGGATCAAGTATTTCAGTCAAAATTAGAGGATCTCAAGAAATATTTGTTTAAATCGGTGAATATTGATGCTATCTTCAACACCGATCATGATAACGTTGACCTTAAATATTAAAAATGAACAACATATCCATGCATATTAAATAATATGTTCATATATTAAAGTACGCCCACACGTTGAGTGGGCTCTGCTGCTAGTAAATTTAAAGAGAGGGGGTTTAGATTTGGTTTGGAGGGAAATGCATTAGGTATCCAAATATATAGACTTGGTAGAGCATAGGATAGGTATATAGGGATGCCAACAAAGGTCAATTAAAGATTCTTTTGGTGAAAAAAATATGATCCTAACTTGCCTCGACAGAATTTTATTTCATATATATATATATATGCCCTTGTTTTATCGGCACAACCACAAAATTGCCAAATTGGTCCCTTTCTCTACTTTGGGTTCAGTGGCAAGGATGTAAATTTCAGGTATTGTTATGGGTTCTTTAGGCAGTAGATGGGAACTTGATAAAAACTAGCGAAATTTACGCGCTTCGCGCGATTGAATTTTGTTTTCCATATTTTCGAAAAATATATATATAAAAATAGAAATTGAAAAATATATCTCTATCAATAACTATTTTTTAATGGTATTAAAGTCATATTAGGAGGTACCATTAATACTATCTTATAAAAAAATTTCTATAATTAGAGGCAACAATCATCATTCTTACATGACGTTAGTCAAGGATAGATGTGATACCATCATATTTGTATTTTTAGAATGAAGCAATATCCATTTAAATTGCTAACAACATGTTTGGTTGTTAATCCAATAAAACTATAATTATTTTTTATTAATTCTCATCGATAAATCACATGTTTAAAAAGAGCTGAAATTTGATTATCAGTAAATGTCAATTTATTATAAAAAATTATAGAAGTAAAAGAATTATGTCAAATATTGCGAAATTATAAAATAAAAAAATTTCATATCATTAGATTATTTTTTGTAATTTTGTTATTATGTATATAAAATTTTATACATCAACAAAATTTAAAAAGGTTTGGAAACAATGAAAAACAAAATTATATTTCTGAAATAATAGAATTAAGTCATCATATTTAGAAATTTGAAGAAAATATTTTAGAAATTTTAAACTACAAAATTTTATATTACCGGGTATTTCATATTTTTGTGATTGAGGATATAAACATTTATGGCTAATTGAATTAATAAATGTCCTCAAATAATTTAAAAAATACCACATATTCCATATTTCATAAAATTGTATGATAAAATTAAAAAAAATTATGTGACATGATTGATTTTGTTATAATTTTTCTATTTTTTAATTTTATGTACAAATGAAATTATAAATTTCTTTGAATAATTAAAAACCTAATGATATTTATGAATTTTTGGAGATTCAATATTTATTAGATTCAGAAAATTATTTAAAATTTTTATAAGTTTATAATTATAAAATTTTACATAATTAAATTCTTCATATATCTATGAGTAATTAAATAAATTTTGATAGTCAAATGATTTTTTTTTCAACGCCTTCAAACAATTTTAAATTGAAACTTTTATGCAGATAAAATTTTATGAGATTCAGAAAATTATTTAAATTATTTTATTACGCTATAAATTATAAATTTTATATTCATGAATTCTTAATTTTTTTAGCACATATATAAATTTTAATAGCCAAATGAATTTTAAAGACACCTAAACAATTTAAAAATTAATCCTATTTTTTATCTAAAATTATGAATTGGAGCTGTCCATTATTCAATAGAATGGAGATAATTTTGTGTTGACATCACCTTTGCACTGTAGAAAACCTCCCTAGAATTGAATGTTTATATATGATGGTGTAGGACCCACAGAGTAAACCTCTTGTGCCTTTCACGGAGGTGGGGAGGTGGAGAGAGAGGATTGGTACTCTTAAGTCTTGACTGGTCCGTTCAGAGTACCCACGCGACAAAAAAAGAGAGAATGAACGGAGGCAACCAATTTTAAATGAGATTTTTTTATCCTCTGCGACCACTCTTATATATTTGTGCTTTCTTATGTGACCACATGTTCCGCCACTGCAACAAAAGATCCGGCCGAAAATACTGTTTGAAGAACTGTTGGCCAACAGTGGTTTCGGATCCGGATCCTATTCTGTGGATTAATATATGTTTTGATAGTTAGTCAATTAATAAGATGTTAAATTTATAGCTTTTCTATCTACAATAGTTATTGTACAGGGCTGATAAAAATTATCTCCAATATTCATCATCTCCATCAGTTATTAATGCGTGTTTCATTTTTGTCTATCATCCCATCACGCGTTTTCTAGTTTTGGAAATCCAGCGCTCATTCTCTATTTCGCTTCCCTCCACTTCCCTATTGTTTCACTCCCTTCTTATTCCCTCAATGTCGCTTACCCATGTCCCACCTCCTCCCTCCTAATTGTTCTAGTTCTGAGAATATTTACGATATTAATTCAACAGTTATATATATTAACTAGAACAGTTAATATATATAACTATAACAGTTATATATATAACTAGAACAGCTATATATATTAACTTCAACAGTTATATATATAACTATAGCAATTATGATATTAACTTCAACATTTATATATATTTACTAGAACAATTAATACATATAACTAGAACAATTATATATATTAACTTCAATAATTATATATATAACTAGAACAGTTAATATATATAACTATTGAAGTTAATATCGTAACTAGAATATTTATATACATCTCTGTTTCCTCCCCTCTCCACCCCCCTGACGCTCATCCTCTGTTTCCAAATTCTATAACGTGTTTTCTAAAAATAGAGGCACTGGATAATTAATGAGGGCGCCGCTGGATTTCATCCCCTGGATTCTATCATCCTATCATTCCATGGTCTTCTATTGATAAGGACGCTCGATAATTAATGAGGATTCCATATAATGAGGAGATGATAGAATCCTAGATATCGATGGTCTTAAGCAATTTTGGTTATTGTACACAGTTTAAATATTCGATAAATACAAAATCTATTAGACAAATTATCTTTCTCCTTCTTATCCCTCTCATGGCATCAGAGCCTCAACTTTGTCATGGCAAGTAATTGTAGCTTCATTAAGCAAAAACAATATGTATATTTAACGAAAGAAAAAGACAATAATTAACGTCACTGAGCTTAAAAACCGCATTAATAAAAAGAGAAAATTGCCCAAATATTTTTTAAATATCCTTTTGTTGAAACTAATGGGCAATATCATTTTTTAAGATATTATTTGAATATCTTTAAAATAGTAACTATACTGCATCACAAAGTTTTGAATAAGATGTTACAAAATATTTAAGTCCATTGGTGATTCACAAAAGAGGGAAAAAAACGATGGGCTCAATTTTCACTGCACCCTTTAAATTAGATAAGTGATTATATAGTTTCACTTAAAAAATGTTTTAAACTTTTTTCCTAATTGACACCCCAAGATAAAACTTCTTAATTCCACCACTGAATAATTTATTATGCTTAATAGGGACAAAAGTTCTGATATGACGACAAAGCTCCTCCGAAAAGGACGATGTTCCAGGGACTTAATTTTCATCGAAAATACGGAATAATCTACATCGCAAAAAGAAACAAGAAAATACTTAAGGAATCTGGAATCAGGAATCTAATTAAATGATTAGCTTAAAGTCCAACTAAACATGAATTTGTGTACTGCTTTTGTGGAGTTTCATTGGTCCTCATAAGTTAGAAATGAATGTAGATAGGTTGTAAGCAAATTAATATGCGAAGTTTTACTTGTTTTTATGGTTGTTTGCTGGCTTTTAAATATATTGAAATCATGTTGAATTACCATTCTGAAGCTTTATTCAAATCACCATATGTGACACCGATTGTCCAACTTGTATTGTTTGTTTTGCAAATTTCAATATATATATATATATATATATATATATATATATATATATATATAGAGCTGCAGTTTATATCTACAATTCAAAAGTATGTGTATATACAATACTAAAATGCAAGTTGTAAATCTCTTCCGACCATTATGGCCATATTAATTGTTATATTATTAACAAATTTAAAAAATGAAAAAGTTTCTAAAAGTATTTCAATAGTAAACATCCATTAATAAAACTGATATTAAACCTTTCTGCCATAATAGCTTACACAAAAAAAAGCTTAATATATTGTTTCTGATGTGACTTAAATTTAGAAAGAACATAATGTCAAACAAAATTATTCGGCAATCAATAGTTGTTAAAATTAATTGAAAGAAAAAAAATAAAATTAACGTGCTTTTTATATTTTAGATAGATTAGATTAGATAATTTGTACATCAACATTGACGTGCTTTTATAAATTGTACAATGTACAAAAAGTAAAGTATTATTTAAAAAAAAGAAAATAGCTTGATTGAAAACTAATTAGTTTGAAAATTATACCAAATTCGCTACAAAAATATTTGCTTTATAATTTAGAAATTATTTTGGTGTCGAACAAATGCCAATAAATGAGATCTCAATTTTTCAAACTGTTCGACCAATAGTCAAATAATCAATCTGTTTTAAATTTTACCAAACTTCATATATAAACTAACAAAATCATGAACTATTATGTAAACGCTGATTATATTCTTTGTTTTTCATTGTCAACATACCCTATCTTTCTTAATATAAATATTTTTTAAAATTTCCCACAATCAGTTATAATTAGTAGTACAAGTGTAGAACGGACATGAAACAGAAAAATAAACTTTGTCTTTTTCAAAAATAAGAAAATAAACTTTGTATTGTAAACGCCATTTACACATGGAATTGTGCCATAAGAAGCTGTAGTGAAACCAAACTTTGTTTTCATTGATGGCCTCTCACGCGTTGTTAAATACTAAAATACTTGTAGAGTGAACCTTGTACATTGGATTTTTTATTCTTCACTAGAAATTTATTAATCATGATATGCATTCAAGACTTCAAGTTGCATTACTATATGTAACCACAATTTTCCATGACAATTGTATTCCGACAAGCTTACGAAGTCAGTTCCTGTTCCATTATATTTCGATTAAAATTTCAAAAAATTAATGTACTTCCTTTAACTGAGGGTAACCCTTCGAAGTTAAATGTTTTCTTGAATTGAACGCTGAATGAACAAAACAAGTTAGCATTGTAAATATTTTATTCTGTAATAAAAAAAATGTAATAATTCATGCTTTCATCGAACAATCCATATTTATTTTATCGGAAGCTTACAGTTTAATTAGAAATTTAGAGACATTATATTTATTTAATATTAAAAACATCTAAAAAGTACGCAATTTATATTTAAGAATTGATTGATCGAGATAATGTAAATTATATAGGTCTCAGTAGAGACCACCCTTATGTCTTATTTCTTATGACAATTTAATATATTAGATCGGTTATATATAAGCCAACTAAATAGATAATATATTATTAATTCTTGATTAATGTAGCTGTTGAAATCAATATTAACATTTTTTTAATAAAAAAATGATGTATTCAACTAGACTCGTGTAATGAATTTACTACACGTATTGGGTATTGCTTGACTCCGGGGTAGTGTTCTCCAATCGTGCGTGTCGTGTCGTGTCAAACACGATCGTGTTAGAGTCTCGTGTAGTGTCGTGTTGACACGAACTACTTTTTTAATCGTGTCGTGTCGTGCCGTGTTTAGTGGTGAGAAGATGCAACACGACACGACTGACACGATCGTGTCATGTCGTGTTGACATATCGTGTTAGTCGTGTCAAATCATGTCATATTATTTTATTATTTTTTTAATTAAAAAAATTATTAAAAAATTAAAAGTAAGAAAAAAATTACTAAACATAATAATTTATTATTTGATTAAGTTTAAACTTTTTATTAATATTTTTTATAAAAAATAATAATTAGATTAGAACACTATTATAATTTATATGATAGTAAATAATATGATATAGTATTATAAATTGAAATTAAATTATTAATTTTGTTTAAATAATCAACATTAATAATTAAATTTGTGTTAAGGTGTCGTGTTAATTCGTGTTCGTGTCGTGTTACGTATTGATTCGTGTCGTGTTGAATCATGTCAAACTTTCTAATGTCCCAACACGACACGATTATGACACGACACGATAACACGATCGTGTCGTGCCAATTTTGCATTCGTGTCGTGTCAACACGTACATCGTGTCGTGCTAACATGATCGTGTCGTGTTATTTTGGAGAACACTACTCGGGGGTAATTAGTCTTCTTTATTTTTTTCTTTTTCTTGTGCAATTTGATGGTGTTGGGTACCCAAATCTTACCCAACAAATCTCCGCATTCTTATCCGTTGGATTTTAGTTTCCACGGGGAACATGCTGCGAAATTAGATGTCAAATGTTAATCAAAAACTGCATAGTGGCAGTTCTAGAGGATAAGTACGGCTCAATTAATTGTAAAATTTGTATGAACAATTTTAGATGCTTGAATAAGGTAAGGTAGACGATCCATTTCTAGAAGAAAAACCATTTCAATTAATTATATATATGGTTCGTAATATGGTGATTATTGTACGGTTTCACATAATTCTGGAACTATGTTATTGTTACCCACACTATCAATGTTGTTTCCAAGTAACTATAGTTCAAACATTGAAAAATTAAGGGGGGGGGGGGGGGGGAATGGAAAACGGTCATCATTCCTTGGAAAACATTTTGGTTAGACCCATGCGAATCATTTGCAAAGCGAAATGGCTTTATTGTTTTCTAGAGAAATTAGTTTCGACTTGTCCAATTTTAGGTGACGAGATGTACACTATTGTTAATTGCTAAAAGAAAAAAAAATAAAAAACTCGTAAACGGTATATCCAATCCCTGATCTTTGATCCCACGAGGAGTTTTTTTTTTTTTTAAAAAAAAATCCCTGATCTTTGGTGAAAGAAGGGGGGAAAAAATGCATGTGCTAAACAAATTCACCAAAATTTACAAATCTAAGAACCATACTCTCTGATCACGCGCAGCAACTGCCCTTGTAGTCGTAGCTAAAGCTTACATCACGATCCTCGCTGAAGAACCGGTTTCTTTTAATTGTTCTTGCAGACAAAGTGCTCTCTTTCAATTGTTCTATGTAGTGATCCTCATGGACTAAATGTTTTCTTTCAATTGTGTATCTCATTTACGCTTTTTTTCCCAAAATTAAAAGTTATTTATCCACATAATTATTTCTTATTTATCTTTTAAGTTATTAATAATAAAAATGTCTATTTATGCAAAAATAAATTTAATTTTTCTGAATTCACTCTCCAAAAAGATGAAAAATGAAAACGTATATCTAATATTCCTGTTGCGCCGTCAAGCAACTGTGCAGAATTACACAAAAGGCAGCACACGTAAGTCGTAACGGTTCCAAAAAAGAGACGAAAAAAATGTAGAAAATATTCAATATTCTTCTGCGGGAATCTCGCAGGGCTTGACTGTGGACCATTGGAATCTTCATTTTCTCTCGAAATGAGATGCTTATTATATAACGGGTCAGAGATTTCCCAGAACTTAGTCATGACCCGCTATAGCTTCTACTTCATTAGATGCATTACACATTGTTAAGCACTTACTGTTCGATTTCTCACATGTTGGACACGTCTCTCGTGCTTAGATAACGATTCTCGGGGCATTCGTGTAAATATTTGGCTAAGGAAGGGTTTTATGTGTAGATAAGATTATCAAATTTACTCCATGCGGCTCACAGTGGCATCCGCAGTAATTCCTGTCGATTTGTCGAGATAGAATTATTATATTCTGGACGGCCTTGGCTTTTGCTTCCAAATAGACGGTCAGATTTTGGTTGTAAAATTTGGGAACTATTCTAGACCGTCGATCTTTCATATGTGGAAACGAAGTCCTATCCTAACCGAGAGCAAAGAGCAAACCATTTCCTGTTCCCGACTGAGATGCTTCTCCCAACTTCCCTTCTAAAATAATCATAGAAAAATGAAAATTAAGACTAGTTTAAATGGAATGCAGCAGATTTTCTGTGAATTACTCATCTGCTGTACTTGATACAAATATGGCTTTGTTCCGAAAAGAAGTTCTCTAATGGTGTTATCAAACCCGATAGATGCGAATTGTGATCTTGGACTTTCTTAGTGATGGATGAGATCACGAAGGATATACAGGGAGAGATTCCTTGGTGTATGCTCTTTGCGGACGATGTGGTGTTAGTCGATGAGAGTAGGACGGAGGTCGATAGGGAATTGAAATTGTGGAGACGAACTCTAGAGTCCAAAGGGTTTAGGCTTAGTAGAACTAAGACGGAGTATATGGGGTGTGAGTTTAGTGGGATACGACCAGTGGACGGAGATGTCTGTCTAGACGGGCAGGTAGTACCTACGAAAGATACTTTTCGATATTTAGGGTCGATGCTGCAGAGCGATGGCGAGATAGATGAAGATGTTAGTCACAGGATAAGAGCGGGGTGGGTGAAATGGCGACAAGCATCAGGCGTCCTATGCGATAAGAAAGTCCCGCAGAAGCTAAAAGGCAAGTTCTACAGGACAGCGATTAGACCTGCGATGTTGTATGGCACAGAATGTTGGGCTACTAAAAGACGACATGTCCAGAAGATGAGTGTAGCTGAGATGCGTATGTTAAGGTGGATCTGCGGTCACACGAGGAAAGATCGGATTAGAAATGATGACATACGAGATATGGTTGGGGTCGCACCAATAGAGGAGAAGCTGATCCAACATCGTTTGAGATGGTTTGGACATATCCAACGCAGACCTCTAGAGGCACCGGTACGTATCGGAATTCTTAATCATTTCGAGAACACCCGGAGGGGGAGAGGGAGACCAAGATTGACATGGGAAGAAGCGGTGAAAAGAGACCTTAAAGAATTGAACGTCTCCAAGGAGTTGGCGATCGATAGGAGCGCTTGGAAGTTAGCAATTCATGTACCGGAGCCATGACGTAGGAACTTAGGGGTAGGAGCGATGCCATAGGTTTGTAGGTCCCTCTATTAGGTCACGGTCGAGGTGTAGGTTTCTACTATTACTATTATTATTAGATGTATTATTATTAGTATGACTAGTCTTACTATTAGTATTTTTATGTTTTGTATTTTTTTTTCTTTGTTCCTGGATGTGTTCTCTTGTTGGGTTTCTTTCTAGTCTACCCAACTTGTTTGGGACAAAATGCTTAGTTGTTGTTGTTGTTGTAAAGTTTAAACAATTTACTCAAAATAATTCAACGGCTGATGCATGTGCTCCTCTTTTTTTTTTTTTTCAAAACAATTAGGACCAATTACCTACCACTTGTATTTACCATAAGCAATTTTTTATAAACTGAACGAAATACCCGGTTCAGAATATTAATATGTCTGTAATAAAATCATCTCTCATTCTAGCATGCTATTTATACGTCAATTGCATGTGCTCCTCTTGATGAGTTTAAGATCCAATTAGCTTATAATAAATTTTTGCATTTTGCGTAAATTCAAATAGTTGAAATCGGCACACTAAAATTTATCCATAAAAAAAATCAAGTTATGTTTGTTTTGAGGCCTTAATCTTCAACAAAGAAAGTAAAAAATTTTTTCGTATATTATACATACAAGCAATAGATGCCCCTAGGTGCAATTGTAATGATCTTTTCATGGATGTTTTTATAAGTTGCAGGGATGTTCATTAGCAAAGTATAGCTCGAGTTCAATAATTTAAATTTAGATTTTGAAATATTTGTTAACTTATAATGTAATATAATAGTTTCATCATTATAATTTTTTGTTTTAATTATTTAAATAATTTTATTATCGGTCAATTGTTCTTTATTATTCTTTGTCATCAAATGTATCAATGCGATAAATCCGGGGAGTGGAATTCCTAGTTGTTCTTTGTCTCGTACACGTGTTATGAAGATAAACCATAGTAACATGCAGTGGTTTTAGGCTATATACGAAACATATTTCCAACACCGTGTAGATATGGATATCGTGAATGCATTCTTTTTAGGTAAATCAATAAAGAAAATCGATTGCTTATTTTGATATTATGTACAAATTTTTTTTTATACCGAAATGTATGTGCTATATTAAATTTTGTATATTTTATCTCAGGTTTTCTAATGTGGTTAATATTAATGCAAATAAATTTTAGAATGAATAACATCAGTGGCAATTTGGCGAGGAAAATAAGAACACAATTTTTAATGCATTGTAGTGTAGTACATGATATTTTTCCATAATTTTCTTCTTAGTACACCTATGTTATTACATTATTATTCATGATGATCTAATATATAGCATACAGTGTTCTTAGGTACAAAATAATTAAGTTATGAATCAAAAACAAATGAAGGCAATGACAACTTTACTTAAAAATAGAAACATAAATATTTTGGGAAACAACATGTTATTACATCTTTACATTTAGTACACACAAAACATTAAGCAACAACAAATCCAGTAGTTTCTTATCGCGCCCGCTGAATGAATTATTTAGTGCTTGCTTCCACACAATTCAGCGCAAAAACAGAAGGAAAATAAACAAAAGAAAAAGCAAAAAAGCTTTACACTTACACACTCTTCAGTGTTTGGTAAGAAACAGCCGATCCCTCCCTCCAAAAGCACACGCTACTACATACATCTCCAAACTCCAAAGGTCCCCTTGCTTACCTCTCCTGGCCCCACGTAATAACCAAAACCCCAATCCGGATTTGCTGTTGCGCTACACCGCGTGTCGCGCACTACGAGCCGTCTGATCTTGATCGGACGGTTCATTTTTTACGGGCCTACCAATCTAGGTTACATGCACGGGGCTCCCTTGTCCATTGGATCTTAATCAAACGGCCAGCATACCGCGCGACACGCTGTGTCGCGCGGCAGCGGATCTCAATTTACCAAAACCCATCCACCTCAGATCCGCTCCACGTGTTATAAAGACCCAACGACGGCGGTCCGATTTCATTTCAGCGACTCCCTTCTTTATTCTCTCTCTCTCTCTCTTCCTCAGAAGAGAAGAGAAGCTCGATGCTTCCCCACTCTCTCTAAAACCATGCGCACACTCTCTCTCGAGTCTCAAAACCAAAGGAGTTGAATAGGAAACTCTCTTTACTTTACTAGGGTTTTGAGCGACCATGTCTTTGCTCAGGCGACGAAAACCCTCCGACTCTGACAAGAAACGGCCGACTGTACCTGTACCCGTACCAGTACAGGACTCGGAAGCTGACAGTACCAAGGGTGCAAATAAGGCATCTTCTGTACCAGTACCGAATTCGGTACGGCGCGCGAAGGCGAGGTGCTCTTGTTTCGACAGTTGTTGTTGGTGGATAGGCTTCGTGTGCTCGACTTGGTGGTTCCTTCTCTTCTTGTACAATGCGATGCCTGCTTCGTTCCCACAATACGTGACGGAGGCGATAACGGGTCCCTTGCCCGACCCACCAGGTGTCAAGTTGTTGAAGGAAGGCTTGCGCGCTAAGCACCCGGTAGTGTTCGTGCCCGGTATTGTGACGGGTGGGTTGGAGCTTTGGGAGGGACACCAGTGTGCAGAAGGACTCTTTAGGAAGAGATTGTGGGGCGGTACCTTCGGTGAGGTGTACAAGAGGTATGGTATCAATTTGGGTTTGTTTTTCTTTAGTGTGATTGTTTGTTTGGAATCATTTTGTTGGGTTTTGTTTTAGTAAAGTTCTATGTTAGTTATTCTTATTCCTTTTCATTTTTCCTTCTTTTTTTTTTGTTTCGTGTTGCTTTGCATGAATTTTGCGATTGAGTTTGTGGGTTTGTGGTCGCCTGTACGAGGTTGCAAGGCAACTCAGGATTTATGTGAGAAATTTGAGTTTCATTTTTTTTTTCTTTTCCTGAATTGGGAAATCAGTGCTTTAGGTGATGGTTGTTGCTATATTGATCTTCCCCTTTCACTTGTATATTATTTTATTTTTTCTAAAATCTCAAATTAGAAAAATAAGATGTTAGGCTGAAGCATCATAGTAACTTCAAAAGTGCAGGAGACTTTTGCAATTAATTACGATATAGTCCGGTTCCAAATTAAATGAAGCATCTCTTTCAGGGTGAACAAAAAGCTTCTTTCTTCTGTGTGAAAATAGAGTTAGCTCACTCAATAAAGTAGGACCCATCTTTTCTATTGTTAAATACCCCTTGAAATGCTCCTATGATGGTTTGACTTATTTAGTGTTGATCAAATGTCATTAGAGTTGAAGTTTACTTTAATTATATACTGATTTGACTTTCGTCAACCTTAGTAACAATATTACAAATAAAATTAGAATTTCTTTGTGCGATCAATTTACCACACCATTACCTCTTTGAGACTTTGACTAAGTTTTACTTGTTTGAGTGATGCAACTTGCCTGTTCATAGGAAGAGAGGAAAAAAAAAAATAGCTAATAGTTTACCTGGCATGCGTTCCTCGAGAACAAATTTTTCATATTCAGCACTAGTGTTAATGTAACTTACCTCAATAAACACGGGAAGTGACATATATTCTGTTACTGGTAGATTCTTAAAAAAATAAAATGAACAAATTTTACTGGTTTACATTTCTCAGGCCATTATGCTGGGTGGAGCACATGTCGCTGGACAACGAAACAGGGCTGGACCCTCCAGGGGTACGGGTAAGGCCAGTAAGTGGGCTTGTCGCGGCTGATTATTTTATCCCTGGCTATTTTGTATGGGCAGTTCTGATTGCCAACTTGGCACGCATTGGGTATGAAGAGAAGACAATGTACATGGCTGCTTATGATTGGAGGATTTCATTTCAGAACACTGAGGTAGTCGATCTAATACCATCTCTTTCTTTTTATTTCTTTTTTTTTAATCTTCCAAAAAGGCAGGGGACAACACCTCTTTCATTGAAACAGAAGTTCTTACAAGATGGTACCAACATTTACCAGTACAGTGCATTACTAACTAGAATTATCTAGAGAGCTAAAGAAAAATACATACTTACTAGAATTATCTAGAGAGCTAAAGAAAAATACATACTAGAATTATCTAGAGAGCTAAAGAAAAATACATACTTACTAGAATTATCTAGAGAGCTAAAGAAAAATACATACTAGAATTATCTAGAGAGCTAAAGAAAAATACATACTGAGAACCAAAAAGTACATCCAACCACAACAACATACATACTAATCCAGACCAGAAAAATGCCATATCGGAAAAAAAAGAAAAATTAGATAAAGGCGACCAATCATCCATGATGATTGTATCATCTCAATTCAGAAGTTGTCATAAAAAAAATCGTAAATCAAAGTAAATGAGGCTAGATTATATTCACAGGTGCGTGATCAATCGTTGAGTCGAATAAAAAGTAACATAGAGCTAATGGTTGCAACAAACGGTGGGAAGAAAGTTGTTGTGATCCCGCATTCCATGGGAGTACTTTATTTCTTGCATTTCATGAAGTGGGTTGAGGCACCATCTCCTATGGGTGGCTGTGGTGGGCCCGACTGGTGTGCTAAACACATCAAAGCTGTGATGAATATTGGAGGACCTTTTCTAGGGGTCCCCAAAGCTGTTACTGGGCTTTTCTCTGCTGAAGCCAAAGATGTTGCTGTTGCTAGGTAATCACAACTAATTGACATGAGGAAATAATTTATAGTAGAATACTAGAATTATCATTTTATAAGCTGAAAGCCTAGTACTATACTGAAAACTTTCCTTTTTTCCTTTTTGGAAAGAAGGGTGGGCTAAAAATTATAATTTCCCCACAGGATATCTCAAAATTTTGTGTTACGACTGATGATCTAGTTTAGGGAACTTTGTAAACTGATTTGTTTGTCTTAACTGAAGAACATATACTTTTGTATCAGTAATTTTTCCTACCATTTATTTAAAATGTCCATGGTATACATCTTCTCCCCTGGGCGAACGTTATTTTGTTGGTGCCTTCAATATGTGTCAATTAAAAAGGGTTGTAGTAATTATCATATTAAATTGGAGTATAATTGTTCTTAAGTGAAAAAATGGGTTAAATTTACTTTGTTTAGGTAAATTCTCTTCAGGGGTTTGAATAGCTAAAGTTGCCATGCAATAACTATCTCAACCTTTTATCTTTGATTGTATTGATGATTTGCTGACCGTAGCATGGTTGGAGTACTTCTGGAAATTGTATTTTAATATAAGATGAGTGTATTTCTAACTAACAGAGCTATTGCGCCTGACGTACTGGACTTTGACATTCTTGGACTGCAAACCCTGCGACATGTCATGCGCATGACGCGCACCTGGGATGCAACCATGTCAATGATCCCCAAAGGTGGGGACACTATCTGGGGAGGCCTCGAATGGGCCCCAGAAGATGGGTACGAGTGTAGCAATGGCCAGAAAAAGCAACAAAAAAATGGCAACAGTGATTCCCACAAAGGAAAAGGAAACAAGACAAATACAGGTGTCAATAGGCCGAGGGTCCATTATGGGAGGATAGTTTCTTTTGGGAAGGATGTAGCAGAGGTACCTTCGTCAGTTATAGAACGGCTAGATTTTCAGGTATGTTCTTACTTTTCGACTGATTTAGCTGTCATATTGTGCATGCTTTGCCTTGAAAAGTAGGCATTAATGTGCATCGTTTACAGTCTAAAATAGTCTTATTATTCATTGCATTATGCTTACATATTTGTAAAACCTTTTAAGCCAAATTAGTTGCTTTATTGTACAAGGTTTCCACTATTCTCTCTCTCTCTCTCTCAAAAAAAAAAAAGGATTTCCACTAAGGATACTTATCCTCTTTGAAGTCCAATAAGGCCTCAATCTAACTTTGTGTTAATTCTTTCACTGCCATAATGACTCAATTTATTTGATTTTTACTGAAATTTACTTCTTCAACCAATCACAAAAATGGCAATGCAAAATGTTAGGGTTGAATTTCTGGCATGCCTTTCAAAAGTTGGAAGCTTCATATTGGTCCCCTGAATTTTCCAATAATTTATCTTCGTAAACTTTAATTTTTCGAAAGTTTGAATTATTTATATGAATTCAAGATTAACTATCCAAGTGTTATTTCTCAATTTATGTTGTTTGGTTCATCTATTATATGAGGACTGTGCTCGTCTAATTGACCATCAAGTATTTAAGTTTAGAGGCTCCACCTTTTTTTTTTTTTTAAATCATTTGATTGTATCAAGTACTATGAATTTGATTCTTATCTCTGGACTGTTTATTTCTGCAATTGTGTCCTGTCTGCATCTTTCTAATACCTTTTACTGGTGTCTCCTTGCCATTTAAATTTTGAGATGTTTCCTAGAAAAAGGGAATATCATACATCTTCTTCAGTATTTTAATATAAGGAAATTTCTATTGTAGTACCTTTTCACTTCTTTTACTTTTTAGTGCAATCTTGCAACAATTGCTAAATAGTAAATTGCTTAAACAAGGAAAACTCTTGGCCATGGTTAAATTCACCCTTATAAAGTCTAAAATTAAATGACTGCTGGGAGCTATTAAAAGTCTGAGGCGTATATGGACTTTCTGTTCCTTTAGGGATAATATAAATTTTCAATCTTTCCGAGGAAAAGCAGATTTCAGGCGAAATGAGAATAATGTTTCTTTTGTAAAATTAGTGCCATGCCATCTGGATATAAATAGCAGTAATTGACCTTATTTAGACAGATTATTTCCCATTTTGACATCTCAATAAAGCATCAATCTTATAGAAGTAGTAACAGCACCGTTAAAAAAATAATTCCAGGATGCTAAGAAAGGAAATGCAATGGCAGATTCGAATGCCTCTTGCCAGGATGTGTGGACCGAGTATCATGAGTTGGGGTCGATTGGAAGGAAGGCTGTGGCCGATTACAAGGTGTACACAGCCGGCTCGGTACTCGATCTCCTCCAGTTTATAGCTCCAAAAATGATGCGTCGTGGGAGTGCCCACTTTTCGTATGGAATTGCTGATGACCTCGATGACCCCAAGTATGGCCACTACAAATATTGGTCGAACCCCTTGGAGACGAAGTGAGTACATATTTATACTTCTAGAGGGTTTTTTTTTTTTTTAAATGTCATTCTCGTCTTCCTCTGAACTCTCTCTGTCTGTCTGTCTGTCTTTAATGGATTTCATTTTTTTTTGCAACTTTAAATCTTACACCTGGCATTTAACACATTAGCAACTTGCAACAGATCACGTGCTGTCTTTCTCATTTGCAAAACCCAAACTTGAGTGAAAATTTTACCAAGTGCTTTCATGACTTGTTTGGATCAGTTTCGAGCTTAGAAAGAATAAAAACTCACAAATTGACATGGGAAAAGTTGTATGTATTTAAAGGTCTCGCTTTTTCTATCACACAATATATAATTGTTGTTGCTATTTGTTTAACTGTGCATCTCAAATACATAGTTGTCATTGGTTGAGATGAAATGTTTGGTGTCATTTGCAATTAAAATGGGTGTGTTTTTGCAGAAAATCCATTCCCTGTATGCTAAGTCGTCAATATTTTTCGTTAGGTTACCAAATGCACCGGAGATGGAAATATTCTCCCTGTATGGAGTTGGTGTGCCAACAGAAAGAGCATATGTCTACAAGAGGGCCTCATCGGCTGAGTGCTCCATCCCTTTCCAGATTGACACATCTGCAGAAGGTGGACCTGACAATCCTTGTCTGAAAGGTGGGGTCTATTTGTCCGATGGAGACGAGACTGTACCAGTCCTGAGTGCTGGCTTCATGTGTGCTAGAGGATGGCGGGGTAAAACAAGGTTCAACCCAACTGGTATGAAGACCTTTGTACGAGAATATAGCCATTCACCCCCAAGTAACTTATTGGAAGGAAGGGGGTCCCAGAGTGGGGCCCATGTGGATATAATGGGGAATTTTGCTCTTATTGAAGATATTATCAGAGTGGCAGCAGGGGCTACTGGTGAGGAGATAGGCGGCGATCAGGTCTTTTCAGAGGTTTTCAAATGGTCAGAAAAGATAAAATTGAAACTCTAATGGTTGTGGGGTATCTATTCCGGCAGGGGAGGGTGGGTCGGGGGGGTGTGGGGTCAGGGGATATGGTTATATTTGTACAAATGCAAAGGTAAAGTTTAACTGGGAAATTGGGGTCTCCTGTTGGACAGATGAAAGGAAGAACCGTTGAGGTTTGCCTGGACAAATAAATGTGCTCAATGAATACTAATTCCCGGGGCATCTAATTAATTCTTATTTATCTCAATTTTTTAATTTCATGATTTACATATAGTAGGAAGCAAAAATTGCTTACTATCTAACAATAACGTGGTTCATTAATGTAAATTAGAATGGAGTTGAAGTAACCTGCAATGGCGAGCTAGAGATGTATATGCTTTGTTTGTTAGACGATGCTCCTTGTAATATGTGGGGTTCGTTATTTTGGGCATGGGCTTATAGTTTCTATTTCTGTTCTTTGATAGTTTCTATTTCTGTTCTTTTGACAAATTGCCTGTAGTTTCTATTTCACCGCATAAGTTGGGATGGGTTGGTTTGTCTCATTTTCTTTGTTTATTTTCTGGTATTATTTTGGTAGAAAATATCAAACATATGAGGATCTGGTAAGTAGAGACTAGTACCTAGGTTGAACTTGCGTAGCACCAGGGCATACTTTTCGCCAGATTCCGGATTTCTATTCTGGTTTGGCTCCCGTGGTATTTGTTATCCTTGGGGTGTTTTGTAGTACATTTCTTCTACATTGTCTGGTGCGAGTACGTTAAAGAAAAATACAGCACAAACTGATAGAGTGACTATTGTCCGCAGTCCGCAGGTAAGTTTAATTTATTGAGTGACTTCTGTAAATTTTTAGCAAGTGTTGCATAATCAGGCTCAGATTAGAGGTTTTCTGGAGTTGTGACCAGAATGCCCAAATGGCTGTCTAGGAATGTCTAGATTGCATCATGAACCAGAAAGGCACTGTGCCCCTACTTCCAGTATCCCATTTTTTTTTGTGGCCCCGCAACTTTTTTGTGTAATTAATTCGTGACCCGAGAATTTGCTAAAAGAGATTAATAACCCTAGGATTTTGTACTATGCACATGACTTAGTATAAAATAGCCAAGCGAAACTGTGTCATCTGTAAGGCAATATGGTGGTTGTGGCCTTGGTTCTGTTCTGATACATCTAGAAATCAAATGTCTTAATAAATCAATTTGAGCGAATTGCCTTTTTTTTTTTTTTTTGTTCTCCAACGGTTAGCTGGTTGTGCACGCCTACGTTTTCCATAACATGTCAATTCTAATCAAGTGACAGACCGCAAGTGCTCAGTGCATGCTGATCATGTATATTTTTTCCACGCAATATAACAGATTTATCAGACAAAAAAACTAATATAAAAGATCAACTTTATGATAGTATATCTTGACATGCCACTGCCAACCATATCTAAAAAAAACTTATAATAGTAAATATTAACAAAACCATTTTTGGAAATTTGAATTTCTATTAGCCGACAAAAAAAAAACATTTATTTATGAGTTCATCCATACATGATTATCATTGTTGAAGAATGAACTATACTATTCGCCGACAAACAAATAATAATTATTCATAAAATCATATATTCATGCATGTTTACATACTAAGCAGTCTTCATATATATATATATATTATTCTCCGACATAAGCAAATGACATTTATTCAAAAGATCATTTATGCATGTCTAAATACTATGCTGTCTTCTGATGATCATCATATATATAGTCATATATAGATAATGGCACGATATATTGGACAATAAAGAACACAAAATGATGTCCTCAATAATCATGAAGCATCTTCTCATAAATTGCTGCTTTCTTTTTCTGAAGGGCTTCAATTGCCTCCTTGATCGCAAACAATCCTCCACGCCTGCTTCCTTGAACCATGTCATGTTCAAACTTGGCAATCTGCCGATCAATAGCTTGAATCTGTAACAACAAAGCATGTTTGTCAGAATTACAAAAAATAGTTGCGACTGGCACTAGAATTATACGTGACTTTTCGTATAATTTCATGAAGGAGAGAAAGTCAGAAAGAATTTGAAAACAACATGTGCAACTAAATTAGAAGAAAGGGCGAGAAGAGAGACAAAAGGTTGCCAAGTTTGTCAAAGGAAGATGAAGAGAGAGAGAGAGATTAAGTACTTGGCGGCTTGGCCAACGTGCAAGTCCATTCCTTCGGCAAACATGCTTCAAAGCAGTGGAACAAACCTTCAGCCTTCTTGCAGCCTCAGCCATGGGAAGGTGCAAGTAGTTTGCCAATTCAAACAATCTCATATTAGCTGTCCGCTGACGCTGTTACGTCACGAACATAAAAAAATACGATTGCTTAGCAAAAATATCTTTATTTCCCAGAAAATTCAACTAGACAAACACGTATTTAAAATCATTCTCTGCAAATATACCTGTAACGCTAGTGGAGTTCTTGCAGGTGCACGTCGTCCAGTATCAGGTACTTCGACACTGGCATATTTGGCATCTTCAATAACAAAGGGACTTTCACCTGAGCTGCCAGAGAGCTGCATGGAATCAGAGCTTGTGACAGTTGGTGATGCAGCTAATGAACTTGTACTACCAGAAGGACCCTGAAGTGTAGGATTGGGTATCAGAATAGTAGGTTCTTTCTCAATCGGCAAGTCAACTTTGAAGCTATTGTGGTTCAGAACATCTTTTTTTGTTCTCGAGGTTTCTACAATAAAAAAAGAGACTTCATAAAGCACTTACAAAAAAGGTAATTAACGTAAATATAACAATATTAAGAATGCTAGTAAAATATTGAAATATGAGATATTCTATGGAAAACAATATTCTGCTTTGTTGTTAAAACTTAGATTGAACTGCATGTATCAGAATTAAGATATACTACATGTATATATATGCCAGACCTTTGAGGGTATGTTTAGCACAACCCACGAACAAGCTGTTCGCAAACCCCCTTGTTCTTGTTCGCATTCGTCGCTAGTTCCAGAATTTGAAGGAACAAGGAATTAGGGGCGAACAAGCAGCTCGTGTTGTTTAAGCATTGTTTGGATGTTCGCTTGTTCATGCTGTTCACGAACAGCCTTGTTCACTAGCGAACCAAACATACCAAGGTTGATTTGGAGATTATATGTACACTATTTTTCTTAATGAAATTTAAAATGCTAAAGACATCAAGTATTAAGCCAAAACGAGACGCTTATACAAAGATTTCTGAATGTACTTAAGGATGAAATGACAAACAAAAGCTTCTTAATCTATTGTCTTCAGTTTAATTATAAAAAAATTAAGCAGCACACAATGCGAGTATCAAATCTTTGACAAGTTTATTAAATTACATTTCCATCACCTTGAACACTACAACCACAACATGCACAACAGCATGGAACCGTACAAGGCTACAACAATTTATGGAGAGCATCTATGTTATATTTCACTTGTGATGAAGATGAGCATGATAGCGGCCTGGTAAACTTAAAACAAAAATTTTAAAACAAAACCCTACAACAATTTAGACTATTTTTATACCAAGTTGACTTAGCTGTCAACTGATTCATCCTATATCATGTTTTTCAATATACCCCTTTTTCCTCCACCAACCTTAGATGAAAATTTTAAAAATTTAGCAGTGTTATGTTCCTACCTCCGATTTCAAAAATATGAGGTAACTGAATCAAACAATCTTCTGCATCCTCAAAGCATAATGTCGGCCCGAAATCAATTTCCAATGCCTCTTCAATCGGTGTATTCATGTCAGCACAAAGGGTATCATAAAAAGAGGCCAGAGAATCCTTCACGGTTCCACTTGTGTCTGTATGTAGTAGTGTTACACAACCAACCATGAAGCTTTTGACCCAATCATGTGATCTTGTGCTTAAACTGAAAACAACAAAGGTCAAGAAAATTATGAAACAAAGTCAGATAAGTAGGAACTTCTGTACTCAAAATTTGAATGTGATATGACACAAAAATGAATGTAATTTCTTACTCCACATAGAAAAGCTCATGTTTGATTAACTGGCCACCTTCTTTAAAGTACTCTACATCAAACACTGCATGGTCGAATGTTCCCAAACCACCATGGACAGTGAAGATCAAATTTCGATTTGCTATAAAAAGGGATAATTATAAGATCAAAAGAAAACATTAGAACATCTAGTGACACAATTAAATAGATAAATGAAACAAAAAATATGCAATTCAGCACGCACGGCTAGAGTGGGACACTTCTCTCAATGTAACACAACAAGTGCAATCCCTTTGACCCGGTAGATACTGCTCGAAAATCGGTTCATACGGAGCCTCATCATCATTCTTGGCAGTCGTTGATGACCATGACCCCTCAATATGAACCTGTTCTAAAGCCGAAATGATGACACCTTCGACACTAAGAGGTTCTGACTTCATGTTTGGAATTGGAGGATCAACAGTGTTCATTCCACTCAGAACCAATGGCAAAGCAGATAGTACTGGAGTGTTGACATGAGGCACAGACTGAGGCAATTCTGGCAACAGCAGAGGGGCTGCCAAGGGAAGTTGCTCAGCACTAGGAGATAACATGAGCTCTTCAAGTGGTGGATCGGGGAAAGTGAGGAAACGGGATATATCACAATCAGGATCATAGTTTTCTTCTGGATAATCCATTGCATAGGTGAAAGCAGAATGGGGCCTAGGCGGCCCCTCCCCTCTTCGCACGGCTGGTTGAAGTGAGAGAATTAATAAGTATAGGGTTTTGAGTAGTATCGCGCAGAGAAAAAAAGAACTTTCGAATGGAATGACGGTGTATATAAGTGTGTGCGCGTGTCTGACGGTGTGTGTTTTTGGAAGTGGACCAAGGGATGTAAATACAGGATTTGAATAACGACCTTTTAATTTGGAAAGGTTCGGGTAAGAGGCGCGAATAGTAGATTAAGTGCAAACTGGCTATAAATTCGGATCTCCTGAGACTTTTAAATATTGTTACGATGCAGCGAGTCATTAGCATATTTCGTGAATTACATAGAAATACACAAACACACTGTCACACTTTGTTCTGGTAAATAAAGAAAGAAAGTTCTCTTTGTTAATTTCGTGACTCGTTACTTTGTATGGTGGAAAACGGCCACATTGAATCCATACTTAATCCATTGAATTATAGTCACGTGGGAATTTCTACTTTTTGAGTGTACATGGTGCAGCGGAATCACCTAGATTTTCTGTTGCGTGGTACTATGTTGCAAAACGTTGCATTATAATTCTTGGTATAAAATTTTAAAGATTAACATTAATATATCTCAACAATTCACACTACCCAATTTCTAGCGAGATGAGAACAAAAACCCATAACCTGATGCTTGGTCCGACTACATTTTGAATTTGTCCGACCCTTTATCTAAGACAGACAAGTCGTTCTATATAGATCAACTTCATCTGGCTATTTCATGGGCACCGTTTATTTTTTTTTTATCAGACTTCAATCGACGAAAAAGGCGTATAGTTAGTAAGATTCACCAACTCAAAAAAACAATACATTTTTGTCGTTCCTAAAAAAAAAAAACCATTTTTGTTTGGGAATGTGAAATTATTTTTCTTGTCGTTTGGTCATCTATAATGGTGCGCAATCATTATAGATAATTTACAATTTATGGTTAAACTTGGTTATAGAGCAATGCTAAATTATATTTGTGGAACACGAGGGATTTTTACATAATCCCTTAATGGAATTTGACCTACCTCATCAGTTTGTTGAATTAATGGCAGCGGGCTTTATAGTCCTTAGCATCGTTTAGGCCCAATAAATTGCATCCCGTTCCCGATATACAATGAGAAGTAACATCAGACTCTACCTACATCCCGTTCCCGATATACAATGAGAATTAACATCAGACTCTACCTACAATGATTTAAGCAATAATCTTCGATTGTTAATGGTCGGGAAAGGTCATATTACCTAATTGATTTAGTGTTGGGCAGTTAAAAATGGTCAATATATGAATTATGGTATCGATTATTTTGTAAACTGTATTAATTTATATTAATTTGAAGTTGGCAACTGCAAATCTGTTAAAAGAACAATTAGGCACAAATTACCATACTGTATCATTAACTCAAGAGATAGGCTAAAATCAGTCGCGATTGACGGATGAGACCGTCAGCTACGATCAAATCTCAATTTTCGAAATTCTAACAGTCGATTCGAACCGTTCAATGTGTTCTCCATATAAAATCTCCTTGGAGACAAAATTTTACATTTTTCTGAAATTTTTTAGTATTTATTTGGTATTTTTCAAAATTCTTAATCTAAACAATTCTGGACCCTTCAATAACTATGATTTTTAAAAATCTCAAAAAAATAGTAAAAAAAAAAATCAGAAAAATGTAAAATTTGGTCTCCAATGAGATTTCAATATGGAAAACACATTGGACGGTTCAGATTAGCCATTAGAACCTCAAAAGTTGAGATATAATCGCAGCTGACGGGTCCATCCGTCAGTAGTGACTGATTTTAGCCTATCTCTTCACTCAATATCGTTCCTTCAACTACAATAATCACATCTTCTTTTATTGTAGCATTAGATTTTGAATTTCTCGGTATGCACGTGTTAGATTGGAAATGCAAAAATTATTTGTTATTTGTTAAGAGTTCTTTTTAGAGATACTAGCTAGAAGCTATCAAGTTATTATTTGTTAAGAGTTGTAAATTATTGGTTGGGGATATAGAAATGAGTGGGAAGGAGACAAGAAAAGGGAGTTTTTGTTTTTCCTTTTGAATTCAAAGAAGAATATATTTTTTTTAATTTTCAACATGAAGTTTATATTGTAATATAAAATGGGAATTGGTTTGAGCAATCTGAAAATGGAATATAAAATGAGAATTATTTTGAGCAATCAAATAATCAAAGGAGCACTCCCTCCCTCTACGTCTTAATCTCATGTCCTATCTCCTCCTTTTCGCCCTCTCTCTTCACTCTTTTTCTCTCATGATGTCCCGCCCTTCATCCCACCGCCCTTCTCTCGTCCCGTACATCCTTGACTTATCTCTTTTTTCTCTCCCCTTCGTCTCGTTTCCTCCTTCACCATGTCTGTCTATCTTCTTTTTCCCTAACTCTTTTACATCTATATTGTTATTAGTTTTTGTAAATGTACTGATATTTAATTTATCAAGTTAAATTAAAAGGAGTAATTAAAAAAAGGTAGCTAACAAACTCAAATCCGAAGTATTTAAAAAGGGTAACTAATAAGTAAAGGGAGAAACAAATTAACAAGATTAAAGAAATAACTAATAAGTTAAAAGAGTAACTACTAAGCCTGCATTTTTTAAAAGAAATAACTAGCAAGTTTAAGAGAGTAACTAAGAACCTAAAAGGAATAACTAATAATTTAATTTCATAGTTATTAAAGTAGTGGAATAAATAAGAAATTTAATTTGACTGTTTTTTATACTAAATGAACAACTTACAATTTTAAATGTGCATATTTAAGGGAATATCTAACAAGCATAAAGAAGTATCTAATTTTTATTAGGAAGTACTTAGTAAATTTAAATGTGGAGTTATTTATGGAAGTAACTAATCTGTTTAAGGGAGTATCTAATAAGTTTAAGGAAGTGTATTATTTGCTTATGTAGTATATATTGTAAGGGAATATAAATTAGTATTAAGAAAATATTCATTTGCGTTAAGAGAGTATTTTATGTTATTTGAAGTTATATATCACAAGGAAATGTCTTTTTGAATCAAGGGAGTGTTTATTTTCTTAAGAGAGTATTTTACAAAGTTGTATAGTTATATATCAGTATTATAAATAAAGATGTGTGGGTGTCCTATCTGTTTTGTTGAAATTTTGTTTGACACGGCAATCAATTTTTTCATTGGTTTAGTTTGGCATTCGATTTTCATCTGAGTTTTGTGACGATAACTATGTAGATACTTTTGTAGCAACTCTTTTAGTCATTTAATTGACCCGGCTCACCAGTTGGTGTTAAATTTCCTGCACAATTTTTCATTTCCAAACAAACGAACCTTATCTAATTTTCTACCTTACTCTGTCGCCGTGGCCTTTCTCCATTCGACATCCTTTTCGTTCTCCCTCGCCTTGATATGCCCTCCCTAATTTTCGTTTTCACTGTGCTCTATATTGCCTCTTGATTTACTCTACTAAGCTATCCTCTCTTTTCAATTTGCTTCAGCTTCCGATTAGCCTCCCATCCTTTGATGATTTTTATACTCGGTAAGAGTAATTTAGTTTATGAATTTCTCTCTTCTTTCTTTTGTCTTATTCGAATTAGTGAAACTTTATGCTCTAAATTTTGTCCTTATTTACTCGGTGAGGATATTTTATAAATATATATATATATAGATTTTTTTTGTTGCTTTATGTCGTAGTGAAATTTAAGCTCTAAAATTCGTCCCGTTAAATTTTATTTTTTATATCTTCGTTTTATAGATAGCTGTTGGTAATGTTTTTTTTTCCCAATATAATAATTTGGAAAACTTTTTATAAACGATCATGAAGGCGAATTCCCACCATGACTAAATATTAATTATGGCAACTTTTATTGGTATTTAATTTGTCCTTTATTAATTTATCCCAAATTTTTTTGGCTTTTTATACTGATATTTCTGTTAGATTTTTTTTTTTAGACGTTACCGTCAGGAATCAGGGGTAGTTGTTTGATTACACTTTCCTTTGATCTATAAAGAAATATGTCATCAATTTCTTTTGAAATATGGCAATAATAATGGCATTAATTGCTGTTTTATTTTATTGCATCTGGCGTTACGTACAGAAAAAATAATTCCTTATTAAACACCTTTAAATTTCTTTTTTAATACAGGATATTAACTGATTGGTTTCCTTCTGTTCTACTTTTGTCTATATAAGGGTTCTTCTGCGAGATCTTTTTTCTGTACTCTGTCATTAGTGTTATTTTTTTAATATACATTGACTTCTGAAAAGGTAACTATGTCGATATTTTTTTCCCTCCGATTTAGTTTATTAGTAGTTGCCTTCAGATTATTTATTTGCTATTTGATGCTTCTTCCATCTTCCCTGTCCAAATTACATAAAATTCAGATTTTGTTAAATTTATATTCAAAATTCATATAACCTAACACTTAATAATATTTTCAATAATAGATTTTTTTTTGTTTACTTCTTCTAGCGATGGGTGCCCATTGAAGAGTTCAAAGCCTTTTCTCTTTCATCTTTTTATACTGGTACGAATATACTATTTTTTTTACAATTGTTGTAGTTACTGGTAACAGATCATTGATTTAAAAAGAAAATTTTACAATTATTCACCACTCTTATATTTCTTCCTTTGTTGTAGATACTGGTAATGCAGATTTTGTTTCTTTCTATTATAAAATATTATTTAAAATTTACTGATATCTTACCAGTTAGTACATACATGATACCAAATTGATCTAGATGAGTGACTACATGTTAATAGTTGATATGTTATTATTACATGATCAAGGGTTGAATGCATGTTAATAGTTGATTTGACAATGAAACCGGTAGGTCCTAATTTTTTTTGCATCGTTTATGATTCTGCAAAGTTATGATTATTTCTCTTTATAATTCAGAGATTCCAATATCAGATGTGTTGTCTGATGAAGATAGATAACGGCTTTGACAAATAGATTAGCAATTAGTTTTCTATTTTACTTTAGACAGTGTTTTATGATTTGAATTTTGTTGCAGATAAATGAATAAGATTTCTTTTAGGTAATTATTTCTCTAATGTGGTATTATGGAATCAATTTATTGAATTACCACTATGTGTTGTTAGTCACTCTTAGTTGGTCGTGTATATTTCTTTTGAGCATTTTGAACTTTATCATCCTATTAAATTCTCACATACTATTATCCTAACTGTTCTTACATTAGTCTGGTATAAGAGATATGAGGACCAACAGAGCACAAATATTAGTCATAGCATGGATGTGGCTAATGATATATTGGACCGACTTTTCTTTGAAGAACAAATGTTTATCGTCCTATTCTTTCTTTTCTATGATGAACAAAAGTTTGTCGTCCCAGTTTTTATTTTTCAATAACGAGAACTTGCAAGATACTTATTGTTAAGTTAATTATTAATTCTCAAACTTTTATTTGTCATCTGTCATGGATATTGTGCTATTGTAACATTAGAGATTCACGAGCAAAAGATAATGAAAAAACAATATTAAACTGTAGTTAAATATTTAAATATATGCTTACCGATTTATAGGTTTCTTTTTTCATTGTTCAAAACTTCAAAGTATGGACAGTTTTTTTTTCTTATTGAGATATAAAAAGTGAATTACAAATAATTTTTTCATAAATATAAAATAATAATTCATTTAATAAAAACTCATGGATCGGACGAAACTCGATGAGCCACCCTATATTTTTATAATCGCTAGGTGGGAAAATGCTTCCAATACGTGTTATATTAATTCATGGTCCAGTTTTATTTTACTTTATTATATTTATATCTATAAAATCTAAATGATAGAGTGTACTTCTACTTATTAAGATGGTTCTTATGACATTTAAAAGAATAGTATGAATGTTCAGTTGTTCACTTTTATAGTTTATGGTCCAATTTCATTTACTTTATATCTAATATCTAAATGCAACAATGTTGTGGCTATGAACGTTCTTTAACAAAGACGTCAACAATTTTGTTAGTGAAGACAAAAAGTGGATAAATAACCCCTACACAAATCTAACAAAGCAAATCGAGTAAATGCAATGTAATAGAAATAGCAAGATGAGCTTTTAAAGAAAGAGATATAAAATTACCACAAAAGAAATATCCAAAAATAATTAAATTGCATCAGTTTGTTCTATATGAATATATCAGTGAAACTCATGGTTTAATTTCTATTTAACTTTGTATTTAACAATTAAAGATGGTTTCCAGTTTTAAAAAACATGTAATCAATGCAGCTTAAAAATTGCAAGGTCTTGAAAAAATAATTATTATATATAACTTTATTAAAAATTATTATAACAAAAATGCATATATCGAGCGAAGCTCGATGTCCCCACCTAGTTATATATAAGAGAGTATTCATTTGAGTTAATGGAGCATTTATTTTTTTAAGGTTACAAGACTATGTGTAATTATTTGTTATCTTTGTGCAACGTTAAAGGAGAGGATGACAAAATGGAGGGAGATGGTGCGGAAAGAAGGTAGAACACGAGGGGAAAGAAGGCGAAGGGGAAAAAAAAGGTGATGTGAGCATGTAATGACGTCCTTAAAGTGTGTATCTGTTGTATATTATGTGAGTATATAAAATGAGACGCGAGGGAAGAGATGGAACCAGAGGAGGAAGGGTGCCACTGGAGAAAGAGGACACAGGGAAATGTAAGGGCGTCAGGGAGGGTAAGGTGTTTGGGAAAGGGAGGATATCGGGGAAGTTGAAGGCGTTGGGGTCCTTAGAGAGATGAAAGGTATCCGAGGAAGGAAGAAAGAAAGTTAATTGCTATTTTGATAGTGGTTGTATATGTTATTTTTGGCAACTGATTGCTTGATTATTGAAAGAGTTGATTGCACTTATCAGTTCCAATATAAAAATAATGATATGCTGAATATAATCAAACTTAAAATACAACTGAAAGAACAATAATCTAACTTATATTTTTTTAGTTTATCCATATTAATATCATCACGTGTGATCTTTGAGTAATAATTATGCTAACGCAATTTTGGATTAGAATTTTTAGTTACTTATTCTTGCTTTATTTTTATATAAATTAATAAATTAAATTATATGGACTTGCTATTAAATCGAAGCATATTTGATCCTCAAAATAGAAAACTAATATTTTTTTTTGAAAGAACTAGACAATGACTGTCCATGTAAAATAGTAAACTAATATTTCTTGTGCATTTTTGTAAAATCATTATTGAAATGGACAGGTGTTATTATGCTTTTGAAATTTGATATGCTCCATTTATTTCATTACACAGCCCAAAGAGATTTTGGGCTATAATTTGGAGAACACATCAGGCCTAGGCCTCTCGACAGATTACGAGTTTCAAACTTTGAAGGCCTAATGAATTCTTAATTTCCCTTTTCCGTTGTAATCTAAATTTCAACCAGTAAATAAATAATTGTCTAAAAGGCTTGTGTTTGATTTGATGGAAATCATCTTGTTCTAGTTGGATAGCAATGAATACACTTAAGGTTGTTAAATTTGGTTGGATATATTTTATATGGGGCGCCTGAATGATGTAACTAGGATAATCTTAAAATTTTCAAATGCAGAAGAATTGAAAAAGTGAAAAGTTCGGTAAAATGATTTAAGTTTGATAATAAAGGTGAAAAACAAAAAGACAAGATCAGGACGTATTTGGTTTGATTGTGAATAAGCCTATTCGCGAATAGATTTTATTTGTGCGAATCAATCGACCAACGAATAAACACTTATTTGAATAAGCGCTAATTCGTCTCCTTATTCTTATTTCTGCCATTTTCAGAACAAGCGGAACGAATATTTGTTCCAATAGAGCTTATTTCTGATTTGAAATTTTGAAGCCACTTAATTACAAACACGCCAGAGCATCGGTGTACCGTGTGAGTGCCTGAGTGGCCATGATCACGTGCGGCACCCCTGGGCACCCACGTGGGAATGAAAGTGCCTTCAAATCTACCATCTTGTCATCCCCTCTGGACCGGAGTTTGGGCCCCGCAATACAGTTCCAGGTTTCTGGGCTCATTTGTTAAAACATAATATATAGGTTCATCGGCTCTAAGTAGGGCTATGCAAAATGATCGAGACGATGCTGCAAATGAGCTGTTGCGTCGATCGTTTCGTCCTATGCGACGAAACAAATTTTCGTTATTTACACATGGACGAAACTGTTTCATTGTTTCGTTAACCATTTCGTCCAACCAAACGAAATCGTTTCGTTGTTTCGTTAACCGTTTCATCCGAACGAAACGAAACGAAAAACGGTTAAAACGACTTCCGTTTTCAGCCCTAGCTCTAAGAATATATGAAATATAGAATACCTTTTTTTTTATAGTATCTTTAATTCTACGTAATACCTTGTTTTATCAACAACTTTTCTTCTTTAATTTCAAAATTTCTGAACGTTCACTCCCATATAAATAGTTAGTAATTCTGATGTTTCTAAGGCTATATATCTTTAATTTTTGTTTAATGTCCCTCATATAAACAATACAGATTAGACTGATTAGTTGCGAAAGCTGATATTATATATAGTTTCAGTCAAAGTACAAAAGTTTTAAAAAATTGCAGAAGTAACGACTATTGCATATTGTTGCAATTGTTACTGTAATTGTCATATCAACATCTTCAATTGATTTCTAATTGAGATAATAATGATGTAATGCAACACTGCATATATACTGTTTCGGGATCAATTTATACCTCTATTTAGTACAAAGTAGGTCAAATTTCATATGTATATCCAGATGGAAAACTCATATTAAAGAATGATGGAGTAAAAAAAAATAAATAAAATAATAGACGATAATAAATGTAAAAAGAATGAGGGCATTCCTGAACATAATGAAATCGCACGAAATATATGTTTTGTTTTTAAGGGTTTAATAATAAAATAGTACTTTTTTTTTTCTGTGATTCAAGTATATATTTTTCTTCAAAATTGTTTGATTAAAAAAAAATTGAAACCATTAGCCCTCATTTAATCTAGCTAAATCCACCGATGATAATTTGAGATACATTTAATAGCGTAAGCAATTAGAATTTGAGGATATTAGTTTTACTAGACTCGGTAATTACCACACCCCTAATGTTGATTATTAGTAGACCCGCCTCAGAAATCATCCCACAAATCATTCCACAAAGACCAAGAGCCCAAATGATTGTTAGGTGTCCTAGAGGGTTAAGCCCCCTTTGTGCTCAACTAACGTGGGTTGTTGCTACCTAGAGCGTAGATTTTAACCAAACACACGACCACCTCTCTCCGGACTTTGATTTTAATTATTTGTTTTGTCCATTTTGCCGAGCACAGACTAATGATTGATCTAGGAAAATCTATTGAGAATTTTGAGACCTGGAGAACATGAACGCAATCTTTTTTCTTTCTTTCTCTACCTCTATAATATTTTAAAAGTGAAAAAATTTCAATGATTATTGATCTTGTTGATTAATGTCAATTAATTAAACATAATGCTGCAAAATAATACAAAAGCCATATAGCAGCCACGCAACTATATATTTACAGATGAAAGAAAAGTTTTTCAAATTTTGTAAGATTGTAGAGTAATGTTCATTTGGTAATAACTAATTATTGCGGAAGAGGGCGGCTCGGAGTGGCTGGCTTATTCTAGCCCATCATTAGATTATTTTATAGTTATAAAACTTAATTAGTTGCCTAATAGAAGCTTGTTTCTGCATGGCTTCCCTCCAAAAGATAAACGGTAGGTTCTTTTTCTTAAAATTAAAATTGGAACAAAAAACTGTACACCTTAATTTAAATTTTAATATTGATTAGAAATTATTATTGTTATATATATAAAGATATGATATCACCAACTAAATTTCAACTATTAAATTCAAATTTTTTTTAATTAAAATACTTACAACGAGAGAAGTCACATCCAATATTATCATAATTTTGTTATGGTAATTCCGGCAACTCTTAAGAGACAGACAGATGAAAATCATCAATCGATCCAAAACAACCCTATCAGTCCGTCCAAATTCTAAGGCATTCGACTGTAATCACTACGCGAAATTTCGACTTCTGTAACGGTTAATAAAAGGCATTTGTAACGGTACACGTAACATTACAGTAGCCCCCGTTACAGAATGTCTAATAACCGTTACAGATCTATAACAATTATTATCTAATAACCGTTACAGAAGAATGGCTTCTGTAACGGTTATTATCTAATAACCGTTATGGTATAGTGGACGGAAATGTGGTTACGATTTTATGGAGAACATTTGTAACGGTTAATAGATAATAACCGTTACAGAAGACTGGCTTCTATAACGGTTGTTATATAATAACCGTTATCCTATTATTGACGGAAATACATTTTACTATTTTTTTAGATCCAGTGTAACGGTTATAATCTAATAACCGTTACAGAATCCAGTCTTCTGTAACGGCTATTAAGGAATAACCGTTACAGATATTGTTGATATAAAAAAATGAAATTATGAATTCTGTAACGGTTATTCCTTAATAACCGTTACAAAAGACCTTCTTTTTTTTTGGATTTCGCCTGTTTTATTGGCTAGCCCAATTTTGCTAGCCGAATTGGTACCAAATTGGTACCCAATTTACATCATACAATCCAACATGCAACAGACAAACATATATCATGCATATATCAGATGTCACATATATATACCAAGTACAAAACATATATCAATATGTAGCAAAAATTAACAAAGTAACTATACATAGAGTTAACACCAAATCAAGTCAAAATTTTCCTAAAATAATACCCCATACATGAAGTTAATGTATAACATTTGTGCTAAATAAGGTGAACAAATATGCTAAATTAGGTGAACATTTGTGCTAAATAAGGTGAACATTGGAAGTTAATGTATAACCTTTTCCTTCAAGTCTACCCTCATGTCGAGACTTTGGAAGACCGATTGGTTGTACATCCTGCAAATAATCGGTGTAGTACTCAATAACCTCCTCGGCCACATATCCTTCCACTATGCTTCCTTCTGGTTTAGATCGGCTACGAACAAGCCCCTTCAATTGACCCATGGCTCTTTCGAAAGGATACATGTATCGTAGAAATACAGGACCACACATTTTTATCTCTCTAACTAAATGAATGGTCAAATGCACCATGGAGTCAAAAAACAATGGCGGAAAGTACATTTCCAGCTCACATAGGGTTAGTACAACACCTTCTTGTAACTTGTCCAAACTATTCGGATCAATCACTTTAGAGCAAATGGAATTAAAGAAAAAACACAACTTAGTGATGGTTTTCCTCACTTCTTCCCTTAGAATTCCTCGAATTGCGACCGGAAGTAACTGGGTCAGTAGGACGTGATAATCATGTGACTTCATACCAAGTAATTTGTTGTCCTTAATAGAAACCTTTCTTGATATATTCGAGGAATAACCAGTAGGAACCTTAATAGATTTCAGGCATTCTAATAAGCTTTTTTTCTCTTGCTTTGATAAATTAAATTGTGCTGCAGGCAGCCAAGTTCGGCTTTTTCCCTTATCTTGTGCCGCTAGTTCTTGCCGGATCCCCATTTCAACCATGTCCTTCCTCGCATTTACGCCATCTTTAGTTTTCCCTTGAATTTCCAACATGCAACCGATCAAAGCTTCACATATGTTCTTTATTATGTGCATCGCATCTAAGCAATGCCTAATCTCCAAACTCTGCCAATATTCAAGATTCCAGAATATAGACTTCTTCTTCCATATCCCCTTGGGTATCTCATTTGCAAATTTCTTACCAAATTTTACATTAATGTCCTTCACCTGTCGATACACCCCTGAACCGGATAACGGTATTGGGGCCTTGTCTTTTTCTACAGTAGTGTCAAACCTTTCCTTGTCTCGACGATAAGGGTGGTTGCGGTTCTTAATAAACCTCCGGTGTCCCAAGTAAACATTTTTTCTGGAGTTTTTCAGGTACACAGAATGGGTGTTTTCCATGCAAATAGGACACGCTTTCGCTCCTTTATTCCTATACCCTGACAGGTTTTCGTATGCAGGAAAATCATTGATTGTGCAAAATATCATGGCACGGAGGTTAAACTCACTTCTAGAGTGTGCATCATATATTTTCACTCCATTCTGCCACAATTCACCAAGGTCATCTATTAATGGAGCCAAGTACACATCTATATCATTACCTGGTTGCTTGGGATCAGAAATCAACAAGGGCATCATCATGTATCTCCTTTTCATGCATAGCCAGGGAGGAAGATTGTAAATACACAACAAGACCGGCCACGTAGTCTGCCGGCTACTCATGTTGCCGTAAGGATTCATCCCGTCTGTACATAAACCCAATCTCAAATTTCTAGGTTCACTGTCGAAATCTTCAAATTCCCAATCTATATTTATCCAATCTGGAGAGTCTGCTAGGTGTCTGAGCATGCCATCGCCTTTTTTCCTGCAGTCTGCGTGCCATCTTAACAATTTGGCATCCTTCGCGTTAGAGAAAAGCCGTTGGAATCTTGGTATTATTGGTAGATAAAACACCACTTTTGCAGCTGGTCCCTTACTACCTTCATCTTCAATTTGATCGTCCCTCGGTTTATACCGTGACGCATTACACTTTGGACATTTATGCAAGTCTCCGTACTCATTCCGGAATAATATGCAGTCATTTGGACATGCATGAATTCTCTCAACTCTAATTTTTAAAGGACATAACATCTTTTTAGCCTTATAAATTGAATCTGACAACTGGTTATCTTTTGGAAGAAATTCTTTATGTAATAGTTTGAGCAAAGATGTAAAACTTGCATCACTCCATCCATTTTTGGCTTTAAGATTGAACAGTTTGAAAACAGCATTAAGTTTTGACAATTCACAACCAGGATATAAAGCTATTTTATCTTCTTCACGTAACATACCAAAAATTTCAACATTATCAACAAAATTTTCATCCACATTGTTCACAATTTCATCTAAATCGGCATTAAATTCTGAGTTATCTACATTTCTATCATCATCTACATTCTCATCATCAAATACATTGACATCATCAATTTCATCATCAATTTCATCATCCAATGATACATTTTCTTCCTCATACACAGAATCCAATACATTTGTGCTAGTACTATCCCCCCCATTCTCTCCATGGAGTGTCCACCGACTATAATCCGGTTGAAATCCATTTATAATCAAATGAGCCTTCACTTCTTCAAAATTAGACCATTTCAACAAATTCTGACAAACACGACAAGGACAATACATTTTATCATCTTCTTTCATTTTCAAATTCTCTTTAGCACAAACCATAAATTCTTCAAGTCCTCTAAAAAATGTAGACGAGCATCGATTACTTGAGTACATCCACGTCCGATTCATCTGAACAATAAAATTTATGCAAATTATTAGGGTTTCGGACCAATTTGTCATATTAGGTTTTCGGACCGGTCACCATCCTAGCCCGCTCTTTGGATACTCTGTCTCATTAGCGAGCGTACGTTAGATGCAATGTGCTATCTGAGAAAAATTCGGCAGCATTTCCCCTTATGTTCCCTGGATACGCCAACACACGATTGCTCGTGCGTACGTATCCGTGGGAACACAAGGGAAATGCCGTCGAATTTTTCTCAGACAACACATTGCATCTAACGTACAACTCGCTGTCCTAAATGAGACAGATCGTATCCAAAGAGCAGTACTCCCGACCGGGAGTACTATCCGAGATTAATCCCTAATGGATTAATCTCGGACGGGCAATGACCTAAATTCAGTTGAGTTCCGGTATTTGGTTCCTATATGATAATACAAAATCCATGCCTATATATATATGCAAATTATTAACCAAATACAAATAATTAAAAAAAAGAGAAGTTCATGAAAATATATACTTTCAATCGTGTGACTTCCGATCCGTTGAATCGTGCGACTTATCCGGCCGATGTAAGATCTTCTCCTATTCAATGAGATCTTAAAATATATAAAAAAACAAAAATAACCATGAATTAATGAAAAAATCGAAATAAATAAGAAAAAAAATGTAAAAATAAAAAATACGGTTCAAAATTATTTTTTTTACCTTAAATCTGCTCTCCTTCTTATTCTCTTTCTAATTATTATTTTTTCAGAATTTTTAGAAAATTTTTGCTATTTTTTTGGAGTGAAGTAGGACACCACAAATCGCAATAAATGAGAAGATCAGAAAAGAGTTAAGTGCGGCGCTAGCTGTGAGTTTGTTGGGATGGGAAAGAAGACCTAATTAAATACAGAACTTTTCTGTAACGGTTATTAAAAAATAACCGTTACAGAATCAATAAAAAATAAAAAAAAACTTTAACCTACTGTAACGGTAGTAAATAACCGTTACAAAAGATGGTTGATATTTATATATTTCTTTTTTCTTTTCTGTAATGGTTGCTGGATAATAACCGTTACAGAATATAAGAAATCTGTAACGGTTATTATCCAACAACCGTTACAGAAGCTTCATGCATTTTTTTTCCTGACCATGACGGAAATGTTATTACGGTTGTTTCATAATAACCGTTACAGATTTGTGGCGCCAATTTTCCCGCCTAATGCCTCACTATTCTGTAACGGTTATTTCAAAAACCGTTACAGAAGTGCCGTTACAGAAGATCCTTTTTCCCGTAGTGAATAGATCATCTCTATATATATTATATGTGGGTACTAATTTTTATTTTATTTATTTTTTTTAGGAAAGTCCACTGCTAAGAAAACTATATATATATATATATATATATATATATATATATTTCTTAATTAATTCACTGTACACATTACTAAAATGCATTAAATATTAGGCCTAAAGTTGAGTGGAGATTATCATACAAACAAGTCTATACATGTTGATGGAGAAATTGAGATCCAATGGGGGAACCAAGAAGGGCAATGCCTCTGTTAGGTCTAGATCACATTTATTTAACATTTGAGGTCCATATTTAAGGTACCGTCTAGTGCACGTTCGTTGATCTGTTCTTTTATTTTTTTTTATTGTTTTATTTTTACATGATGCATACTTTTCTTAATTAATTGAGTAGTAGGACCCTAAAACCTCTACTTCCTGTTAACCAGTGTAAACTTTGTTTTCCACCCTAATTACATAATTGATTTGATAGTAAGAGTGGTATGTTGGTCCCCCTCTATTGTAAATGCTACCAACGAATAATATGCTCAGATTTATAACAAACTAAAATAATGATTATAATGACGCCATGTTTACAAAAAGCCGCGGTCCTTGACCCTTAGCTGAGGAAAAGCTATGGCTCCGTTTGGATGCGTTGAGAATAAGGTAGGAAGAAAGAAGAAGGGAAGAAATTTATTGGGAAGTGTGTAACTTTTGTGAAGAGTTTGGATGGTTAGGAATAAATTTATTAGTAAAAAGTGATTATTCCTTATTCCTTATTCCGGGAAGAAGCCATCCAAACGGAGCCTATATTATGCGCTTCGAGTGGTAATAATAGCTTCTAATAAGCTAACGAAGAATAAAAAGTTAATATTTAATTAAGAAGAAAAACTAATTATCAACAACTGACATGTGAATGTTATGACAATATATTAAAATGAGTAGTACAAGTAGAGCTGTCAAATGCGTCAAAAAAGCACGGAACGGACTGTTCTGTTTACCGTTCTGTTAAGGAACGCGGTATAAAATTCCATTTCGTTAACTGTTTCGTTTTTGAAACGGCACAGAATATTGTTTTGTTAACCGTTCCACTTCAGAAATAACACATGAAACGGTTTGAAATGAGGCTGAAACAGTTGAAACGGTATAATTTCATGTTCAGTTTACCGTTTCGTTATTGGAACGGAATGAAAACCAATTTTGTTAACTGTTTCGTTTCACTTAAACGAAACGGCACCACGTGCCATTTTTTCACGTGGGCTTAAATTGGGCCTGAGGTTAAAACAGTAAAGTGTACGTGGCAGGTGGCGTTTAATAAATTTTGCTTTAAAAAATATTCATACAGATTTATATATTTTAATTATAAACATTATAACATTGTGAGTTGTATCTTACAATCATCAGATAAGTTGAAGGGAGGAGCCGAACCCTCTGTTTTTATGGGACCAAGAATTCCAGTTAAACTGTCCTTATCAATACTAGACATCTCCAATTAATATCTTTGACCATATATCTTTTACGGCGGTTTACTTGAGCGACCAATTCTAATTATATAGGGTGATTTAGATTTATGTCATTGTAAATATTTGAAATTAGAGATATGTCATCACTAAATAACAAATTATTTTTTTGCCATTATAAAATAGTAGAAATTAGTTTTTTGCCATCGGATAATTATATGACGATTTTACCCTTTTAAATATGCCACTATAAAACTTAAAAAATTAGTAATATGCCATCACAAAAAGATATAATTGATTTTATGCTATTATTAATCATTAACAATTAGTTTTACACCACTGCAGAATAACAAAATTAATTTTACCGATGTTTTTCATGTAAGTAATTATGGATTATTAAGTCCTAAGTATTTTTTTTCAAACAATTTAAATTAGCTCATAAAATCATTCATGTAAGCCATCATGTTTCATACTCTTCCCTCCTACGTGAAATGTTGCGTCCCTTCTATCTTGGAGGTCTTGATGTATTAGGAGTTCTCCTATAGCAATAGAAATTATTTAATGAGAAGTTCATTCTAAGAAATATACACGTAAAAAAAATGTAGTGTTATTTTCGTGCGTTATTTTTTTCCCTGAGCGTCGTTAGTTCTCTTTTATTTTTTTAGGGTTTGTTTTTAATGAGGGTTATTTGGTCATTTAAAAAAAATAATGACAAATTTGGTAATGGTATTTTTATAATTTAGTATGTTTTTGAAGAAATAGTGACATAAAACTAATTTTAACAAATTTATAATGGCATAAATTTAATTAGTAATTTAAAAATGGTATTTTTCTAATTAACAAAAATCACGGTGGCATAAAACTATTTATCTCAATTATATAATCTTGCGATGCGCCTGTTTCGTACTTATTTGCACGGTTAGTTTTTATGTCCTACAACCATTTAAAAGTTAATAACTTGTTCTAAATTGAAAGCAAACTATACTTTTTATATATAATATCTTTTAAGAATGTAAAATTGATGTTACTTGGTAAGATGCATGCATGGTTTATTTAGCCCTTTTGATTCAATTACCAGATCATTAATTATTATGAATTTTGCAAGACCTAACACCAAAGTGTAATATTGAATGGTTCTATTATAAATTAAAATTATAGATTGATCATAAGATGGTCCTAAAATCTGTTCAGTTTGTGATTCAAATTTCCCGAGTACCTTCATTTAAAAACATATAAGCTAAACCATATACACTCTAGATCCGGTGGCCCCTGATCTACAAATTCGATCGTGCTATCTCTCCATCCAAGCTTCCATTTCCTTGGACTCCATCGGCTGTGTTATCGTCCGGTGCACTGTTTATTACATCCAGTCTTGTTTTACTCCCTTTATACATGTTACTATACAATGTACTCGTGATGATAGCTAAGTCTTAAGAGTCATTATCATTCAGGTCAATTTCCTGACAGACAAACGCTTATGACATGTATATCTGAATAGAGACATAGATTTGCACATGATGTGGATCCATGACATGACCCATACTTTGAATAAATGAAAAATGAGACAGCAACATTAATATGTATAGACAAAGATAATGTACAGCAAATTTTTTTGTTTTGAAATTAGTACATATTCAATTATTTAAGCAACTTATTTTTAACGTCCCCATCTTCATGAAAATAAAGTATTGTACAAACTTTATTTAATTTTTTTTGCAAAACATTTGTCACATTTCTTTTCAAAACATTATATGAGCATATAACACACAAAAAAAATACTTAATTAATTCACACATAAACTAAAGTAGATAACTTGGACAACCAGAAATTTTTTTTTTGAAATATGCTAATATATAAGTCTACATTAAATGCATAAATAAATGTTCTTTTGAACACTTTAGTCCTTTTTTTTTAAAATTATTTTCATAAGTTATACTTTTTTCCTACTTATTTTCCTCTTTTTCTTCCTTTTTTTTTTCTCTCCCTTTGTCAAGATTGTTTCATTTTCTGACTTGTGATACAACTTAATAAAATTTTGATAGTTAAAAGATAATTTTCAAATTTGTAATAAATTGTTTTGTTTCTTTTACTTTATAATTTTGTGTGTGCGCGCGCGCACACACACACGTATATATGCATATATAGGCCCCAACATATATGAATCTTATAAAACTTAACTAACTTATATATTAAATATCATCTAATAAAGACAATCCAAGTACTTAACTTGTTTAGTTTGCACAACCAGCACGTGATAGCATATCTCTTGAACACAAATTGAACTAAATGATAACAATATTATTATTTAGTTCTAATCTAACGATTATTTATTCATGAAAAATGTATGACCTGGTTAAAATATCTTATATGAAGCACGGCGAGTAAACAATATTAGTCCCAAAATGGCAATGGGGAAGAACTAGTACTTCTCCATCACATCCCAAATGCCAATATCGACATGCATTGATGGCCAAAACCAAAAGAGAGATAATTACAAACATCAGATTAAAATTAAGAGATAAAAGTGTAGACGGCTAATTAATTTATAGACTGATTCTTATGTTAAGACGACATTCCATTATTAAACCGCCAACTTATTTGCAACAACAGCAGGGTGGTTAGCCACCAAACTTGTGGTACAATATACCGGCAGTTCGTCCGAGCCTATCTCCGTCAAATTTTCTAACTCGAACAAATCCGAGCTCGCATCACTATCATCTTCCTCTTCTTCTTTTTCTTCCTCCTTCTCTAGGTCTCTTAATATCTCCTCGACTCTCTGTTTCACAGCCTCTGCCTCCATATATGCATTGATGTTCCTCTCTTCTGGTGGCGGCACTGGTACAAGGACAGGTACGTCGACTACTTGTTGCGGCGCTGCCATGCCCAGTATATTCTTTTTCTTCTTTTGTGTCCTGCTAGAAGAGAAAAATGCCTTGAGAAAATTGGAAAGCGGCGAGCCAGCAGCCCTTGTACTTGTGCCTGTATTACTGCTACTATATACACAAATACGTCCCTTTCGGAGCTCTCTCCACCTCTTATGAAACAGATTTGGTTTCTTCTTTTTCTCTTGCGGTGGAGTTTTCGGAGGCAATGTAGGAGGGTTGAACTGGACCCGGTTCACCTTTGCAGGTTTAGTTTGTGGAGGCTCTGCATCAGAAGAAAAGCCATAGCTGGAAGTGTCCGATGAAGTATAGCTAGGAGTGGTTGGTTTCCTCTTCGTCGAGGCCCACCAAAAATCAGAATTTGACTTCTTCTTTGGGGGCATCGGGTCAGGCTGAGGCCTCGGCTTCGAATGTCTCGTGCTAGTCCTTTCAGTCTCGGATGTGTTGCCATCAAGTGAGCGGTAGATGGCGTCGAGGAGAGAGGCCGAGAAGGAGGGGTGTGATGAGCGTCGCGGCCCCACAAGAGGAGGAGGCCGCCTCTCCAAACAGTAGTCCATGATTGATTAGGAGTGAGAGGGTCAGAGGGAGGGATGGAGGTAAGGATCGTGTGGGTGAAGGCTAGTTATCGAGATTAATATTTATGTGTATAACGAACTAACGATTGAGTTGTGCGAGGAAGTGGAGAGAAATAATTGGTTGGTTTGGTGAGGTGGCATGTTCTGTCGGTGTTATACAGATTTTTTGTGTCTGGTACCATGTCGCTACACTGTATTGCTTTTCAACTATACAGAGGCGTCAAGTAATATTATGTTAGGAACGATTATATGGTCAGATAACGATCTGTTGGCACACTGCTGTTTTTATGTACTTGCCGCAGAGAGTCTGAATTCTGTTACGAATCCCGGGTCGGGTTTCATTTGGATTATTTTAGCAACTGGCATTGGCTCTCTCTATTTGGAATTGGAAGACTGCAATCGGTCTTGTTCCGATAACAACTACATTGGGTCTTTGAGAGTTCTCAGTTCAGCTATCTAGACTGCTCTCTGATTTGAATCTGACGGCGCTTATCGTGCCTTTTTGGATGCTACTTAGTAGTTAGTCCCATGATAAGGGAAGTTTTTTAATATATTCTTTAAGGCTCCTTTTGGATAAGGTGTGGGAAGAAGGGAAGAAGGTAAGAAATGGAAAGAAATATTGGGAAGTGTGTAACTTTGTGAAAAATTTAGATTGTTTATAATAAATTTATTTTCTTATTCCTTCTTTCCAAATGGAATCCAAACGGAGCCTAAGATTATACAAGTTTGAATGTAATAATGATTAGTTTTTTTAAGAATTACTGCCCACACAAATCAAATAGGTGGATAAATTATAGATGAAAAATTTTATATAAATACTGTTCTGTTTCAAAACAATGTGCACAATCAATCCGTTAATGATAAAATTTGTATAAATATTTGATAAAATCATTTGTGTAAAAATTAATTTGATTTGATATAATGGTCTGTAATAATTAGGTAATTAAGCCTCCAATAATATAGCATATGCATAAATTTAATTGGTGCATGGCATAAGCATATAACTTAGGTGCATGAACTGCATATGAAGTTCTATTTGAGTTTGTGTATGCCTAGAGTAAAGGCTTGAGCCGTTAGATAAGAAGTTTCATCTAGGAAGCCTTGTAGCAACTGTGTAAGCTAAAAACAAGTGAGTAGCCTCTGTAGCAATGGCCATTGGCCAATAAAACCAAAACATGCACGTTGTTACTGTTAATAATTAGGAGTAGAATTAGAATTTAGAAATGTAGTAGCAGCAGCAGCGGCGGCGGCAATTCTAAGGAAGAAAGAGAAAAGTGAAGCGCTTAGATCAGAAAATTAGCGGCCTAATACAAGGCCTGTTAGGCCTATTAAGTCTATTAACGTAAGTCCAATAACATGAGCTCAGCGACGAGGGAAACATAGGCCCAGTGAAGGAAAAGAAGAAATTAGCCCACTCCTCTGAGGTCGTGATGGATCCGTTGCGAGCTATGGGTACGGGTACGGGTACGGGTACCAGTACCATACCCGGTACGATTCGGGTATGGCGGTACGAAAATGTTTAAAAATCTCCGGTACGGTTACGGTGAAATATATAATATTATATATATTTTTAAAATTTTTTAAATATGATGAGAATTGGAATATGTGAAAAATATTTTTTAAATAAATATTCTTGCGCTATTAAGATTTTTTCGTCAATATAAATATTAAGATTAATGGTGGATTTTTTCTATAGTTAAAAACTCAAACATTTCCGTAAGATTTAATTCAAAATATTCAAAGATACAAGAATATGAAAAATATCATTGGGCTGCTAGTGGGCCGCAACTTTTTTAAATAATAAGCTTTTTTGTTTATAAATATCCGGTTTTGGAGCGGACTCTTTAGTCCCACACTTCTTTTTAATGTTTTCTAAACCCCTTGTATATAGAAACTTGGCAAAATCAGCCATATACCCTCCAAATCTTCTCTAATTAGGCATATACCCTTCTATTCTTTAATATTAGTCATATACCCCTCGAATCATGATTACTATAGTCATTTACCCTTTTGACTAATTTAAATAATATAATAATTCTGAAAATCTAATTTATAAAATTTAAGACTGAAATGCCCCCAACCCTTCCCCTCCCTTCTTTCTCTTCTGATAGTTCCCATTGCTAAAAGAATGAGAATAGGTTTGCATTTACGTACCTTTGAACCATCGTGCATTATTCGTTTTCCCTTTCTTAATACCTTTAATTTCAACAGAATTTCGTTTTGAAAATCGGATTGGTGAATGAGTAATGATGAAAAATAGTCATCATTCGATGCTTGTTCCATTATCATACAAATCGTGACGTAAATTAACATCTTGCAAAAGCAATATTTTTTTCCTTTTCCATCTATTGGTTAAATACAAGCATACACAATGACTTATTAGAAATAATAAATAAAAGGATTTTCCAAATAGATTCAATACAAGCTAAGAATTAATTTTAAGGTTTATAATACTCACAAAATACCAACATCATGATCCTATATATTGTTGCCTGACCTTTTAGATTCTTATTATAATAAAAAAAATATCAGAGGAACAAATAAGCATCTCGGACATATGCAAACACTAAAATATTGGAGTTTTACTGTAAGAGATGATTAAGAAGCAACTCTTGCCAGAGATATTGCAATTATGAAAAAAAAGGTCTCAACGTTATTTGCAGAAAGGAAGAGTTCTATTGTTTCTAACTATTGATTTGGACTTTATTTATTTCCATACGGTATTTGTAATTTTTCATATCTGATATGATTCTAAATTTAGACAGGAAGATGAATCAATCAGAAGGGAAAGAAGGGAGGGAAAGATTAGGGATATTTCAGTCTTAAATTTTATAAATTAGATTTTTAGAATTATTATATTATTTAAATTATCTAAAAGGGTAAATGACTATAGTAATCATGATTTGAGGGGTATATGACTAATATTAAAGAATAGAAGGGTATATGACTAATTAGAAATGTTTTGGAGGACATATGGCTGATTTTGCCTAGAAACTTTGTCTCCACTTGGTATAAGTAAATTTCATTCGCTAGACAAGTGAGTTGTTTAATGTTCGATGTGATCTGGTACGTACCCAGTTCACGAAATAATTTTGTCTATGTATAAATCATAAAAATTTTGTCAATAAATATGTTTCGTTTGACGAAACAAAATGGTTGACGTAGCATTCTAGTTTCGTCAAATGAAACCATTTTGCAGCCTTAAGCAACAGTGACCCGCCTCATGGAGTTGAAATCATTGAAACCTCGCATCCCTTCCACGGTGTCGACCCAACAGTCATCCCAACACCATTTCACATCCTTTGTTGACGTGGACCAATTCAGAGGCATCAAGTAAACCCATTCCCCCCAAAATTTTATTAAAATAATAAAGAATTTATAAAATTAAAGTAAAATATTTGTAAATGCTTAGGATTTAAATAAACCGTTAATATTTTAAGAGCAAAACTAATGACTTTCATAGTTTCGAAATTTTTTTACTGTAAAAAATAAATTAAAAAATTTTAAATGCACTAGACCCCTTCCAATAAGCTTTTCTAAACATAAAAAAAAAGTAATTTCCAAATTAAACAATTTTAAAGGGGATACTTTCTAAATTAACTATTTCAAAATAAATATTTTTTAAAAAATGCCAAAATGATTCTAAAGTTAAAAAATTATTAATATCCAAAGAGATATTTCAAAATATTCAAAAGTCAAAACAAGAAATCGAAAATCAAAATCAAAATCTCTTCATTTGAGGAAATCAAGTTCCTCCATGGAGTTATGATCAAACTCAGAAGAGTTGAAAATCAAATTCCTAACAAATAGCCATTGAATGCCGCCTCAGAAATTGAAAGTTATTGGATTCTCATTAAGTGGCCTTTCGGTCCTAATAATTCCCAAAAACGATAAGCAACATGATTCTATATTTCTATGTTTTGCGTTAGATCTTGTACAGTTGTACCCAATAATTGAGAAAACAGAGAAATGAACCGGCCCAGTATTTGATTTCAGAGAAATGGGCCAAGATAAAATAGCAAAATGAAATATATGGATAACTTCGTTTTATGAGAGTTCAAAGAGGCATAACATTATTTCTATTCTTCAATAAAAGGGAAGTAAAAATTTGGAAATGCTCAAACAGCCTAATACATTGCTCCTCTTTGAAATTCTTCACATTAAAGATTCAACCAATCCCATGTCCATAGATGAACCGTGCATTGTCCTCGGTGTAGACGTGCGTCTCTTTCGCCAATCTGCAAATTTTAGGTAGCTTAGAAAGAAAGATCTAATAACTTGTATTTGATGATCCTCAAACATTTCAAGACCCTAATTTTCAAATTAAGTACTGGTGTACCCAAATTAGTTATTATTAGTTTTTTTCTAGAACATTTAGGCAGTGGCTGCCAAAGTATCCAAATTAGTTTGTTATTAACTATAAGGAGCATACGATTCTTGAACTGCCTTGTTCATGGTTGTAGCAGAGATAAGAGAGTCTCCATTTAAGTAGAGCAGCTCTCCTTTGATCCTATCCGTAATTCTCTGGTCTATTTCCTCTGCATTAAGGCTGAATGGATGATCTGAAGCCTGACAAATAAAAACTAAGAGTTATATATTTATTCTTTTGTTATCTGATAGCATTGTTATTTATGGGTGCGTTTGGATAAGTGTGGGAAGAAGGGAAGAAGTGAGAAGAAGTATTGAGAAGTGTGTAATTTTGTAAAGAGTTTGGATTGTTTATAATTTTTTTTCTTCTTATTCCTTCTTCTTCTTCTTTCTTCCAACGATCCAAACGCACCCTATAGTAGAACCTGTAAATGGCCCTAAGGGTATACTAAAATCTCGAACTTTGCACAGTCAATACGAAAATTAATATCACAAAGAAAAATGGAACCAGTTTATTTTAGTGTAGATCATAGGAATAGCCATATAATCAACGTTGCTTTATCAAACACGATGAGAAATAAACTAGCACAAGTGCATGACATACCATAATCCAGCCCCAAGTGTCAACAAAAGATGGAATATGAGCCGTATAAGCTTTCACATCTGTAATGAAATATGACAACTAAAACCCAATTAGTCTATGTAAATAATTTATGTAGTGTGATAGTTTCAAGTACTGATTGAAGCCATCAAGTTTTGAAGGGCCTCTGATGGAATTAATAAAAACAATAAAATCTTACATGTGAAGACCTGCTTTAGCGTGTTGTGTATAGATGTAAACACCTCTTTGTGTGTAAATACGCCAGCAGGCCCAGCCTGAAATATTACAAAGAGGATTAATTCCTCAAATGCAAGTTAAAAAAAGGGAAAAAGAATTGTTCAATTTTTTGTAATAAAAAGTGTAATGTGCATAAACATCACCTAAAAAAGCAAAAAAAAAGTAAAAAAAAAAAGTTAAAAATTTTTAGTTAAAAAGGGTGACTTGTATATACTTGGGTGACGAAAATGCCCCTATAGTTAAGCTTCGACTTGACCACATTTTCATAGAAGGATTTGGTGTAAAGCTGATAACAGGGACCACCTTCAACCGGGTCAGATAGATCACCTATTATGACGTCATACTTCTCCTGCCTCTTTTCCAATTCAGCCCTGCAATAATTTGTTAATTCTTTTCACAACTTAAGGTTTTAATGTTTCATGAATCTTTTCCATTGCAACTCTGGAAAACAACTAGACCTAAAGCGGTACCACCCTTAACAAAATTAGTAAAAAGAATTGTTTGCATATTTATTATTTTCAAATTATAATTTCAAGTTTTGTATGCTTAGATTAATACATAACTGAACTCAATATTCGTATGAACTTATTTCTCGGTAATATGTGCTATTGAGCACCAAACCAACGACAATAATCACGATTTTTTATCACTGAAGATCCAAAACTGCCTAAATACATGTGATCGGATATAATTTAGGAAAATTCATCTTTATCTCATTCTAAAATTCCTATTTTTCTATAAATTGTAAAACAAAAAAAAAAATTTAAAGTATAGCTATATACTTGGCATCATTTATGACGAGGCATAGTTTATCGCTCGCAAATGCGTTGTAATTGGCTGTCAAGTATCTTCTGCAGAAATCTACCACTTCCTGCAACAATCCATATATAAAACCTTGTAAAAGTTATTGCTGCCAATTTGATTGAATGATACTTTATTGCTGCTTTTATTTACTTTCTCTCTATTACGTACTCTGCAACCACTAAACAAATAAATATATATTTCATCGATAATAGCTGTCGAAATATGTTCTGCATTTTCTAGAAACTGCTCATTAGTAATTAGTGGCTCTATATGCGAGGCTTGTCTTATTAGGATGTCTCATTTGATACGGGCATATGGCTAATCGTTGCCTTGTATAACACATAGCACCTTATTAGACAACATTTGTAAGTAACATATTTATATACTAGTGACTTTAGATGATGGAATGTGCTAGATAATGACAGTCCCTACTCGCTATAAGGTGTTGACACCTTGTCCCCCGCTACTTTTATAATATAGCTCAACTTATTTTTTTCGCACTTCGTTATGCATGCATATATAGCAAGAAGATTTCTCATAAAGAAATTGGCTCATGCATGTATATATATCATGCGCCATAGGAGAAAATTAACCTGATCTATGTCGCACATGACAACACACTGGATTGATTTGTGCTTGAGCACCTCTCTTGCGGCGGATCCCTCTCCTCCTCCCATTATAAACACTGTTTTTGGACTGCGTTAATTGGGAACAAACAAAAAGTTAAATTAAACATAGAAAATTCCTGTGTTTTAATTTAGAAGACAGGATAAATTCACAAATGCATTTGTGCATGAAGTGCTATCAATTTTTTTTACGTTCTCTTAACTGATCAGAAGTGAGAAGAACAAATCATGATCGTTATGGGTTATATATTACTGTCTGTACATATATAGAAAGAAAACAGATAGGATAAAATCATAAAAACAATATATATAGAAGGTAGAGCAAATTGTCTTTCATTCACTTCATTAAAATCGAAGATTCTCAATACTCGTTAGTGCAATTCTTGATAACATCATAAAAACCTGTATACAAGCTAAAAGTAATTGCCTTAAAAAAAAAGCTAAAAGTATTACTTTGGATGAAATAAAAGAGCCGGATGAATTAAGCACTCATGGTAAATGAACTCATCCATCTCAGTGCTTTGCATCTTTCCATCTATCACCAATGCCTGTATATGAAAAATTAATGAAATTATTAATCAGCATGCGTCATTAACGAATGCATCCGTATTGTAAAAACAAATTTTTGTCATACTCGCCTTTGGGGAAAAAGAAAATATCTTACTCAATCTATGTGAAAAATTCATGCAATTATTCTATATTGCTAACCTTTCCAAAATGCTTTGTATCGAGAAGCGCAATATCCTGATAGCTGCTTGATCCTCTATGCAACACACTGCACATTGAAGTTATACAAGTTAATATCAAATTTAAGCATTTTCCTATTATACATATAATTAATTTACAATATCTACTGCTGCTCTTGCAACCAAGGTAATAACAGCGCAGCATAAGCGAGGGCACAATAAAATGTTGTATTAATGCATTAATTAGTATTATATATATATAGTAGTACTGCTACAGTATACTATGACCATATGACACTATGACAGAAAACTAAATTAATTTGCTATTGTTTTATTAATTATCCGTTTATGGTTTACATGGTTTTTTTCACCATATTTCAGCGAAGTTCCGTGTCGACAATCGTAATTTGAAGTATGGCGAATAATAAAAAATTTCGAATGATTTGAGCGGTATATATATTAATTAAATTAAATATACACTTGCTGACCCTATGCGCATATGGTAAATTCAAAGATATATAAATATTAAAATATTATCTCAGATTTCTTCATGATATTTTAATTAAGAAAAAAAATGATTTTGCGCACCGGAGGCATTTGGCCTCATTGTTCCCTCAATGATCGATAGCGCGTCACACATGCGAAGTGCAAATTATTATATACAAAGTTCGCATGAATGGCCTATATAGATCGTGGACAACTTAGGGATAAATTATTTTGATGAAATTTCCGCAAGCATAGAAGAAGAAAAAAATAACGCATGTCATGTGGGAAAATTAAAATATATATAATAAAAACTGAAGAAGAAAACTTTTCTATGATATTTAGCAGATACTTAAAAAATTAAGCCAACTAAAATGAAAAGTTCTAATTGCATTCATGCAAGCACATAGTAACAATCTTCATGTGGAGGAAAATAAAATAAAATTGAAGATGGAATATATCGAGTTCTCACCTATTCAAAGCGTAACATAATTTGAGATTCTCATCAACCTCTTCTTCAAACCATTCACACTTCTCCAATCCATTCATGGGGTGGTTAGCCCATCCGTTGCTACCATTTGTGACAAATACATCATCCACAGCTTCCCCCATTTTAGCAATTAATAGAGGTTGCAAAGTGACAGTTCTATGCACCGAATAAAATAGGAGAGTACAGCAGGGGGTGGATAAGCTCTGATAAACTCAAAGGTCTGATGTATATATAGTGAGAGACTGAGAGGTGAAACATATGGGTTGTTATATATATGGTGAACTATTAAATGATATTTATATTCAGGTACTATTTGCAAAATATACCATCATGTTCCTTTAACATTTACTAATTCGGGTCTAGGACCCTTCTCCAACATGTACATATAAAGTTGTTTTCGAGGATATATACCAGAAATACGGGGTTTTCAGCTCAATTTCTGTTAAGGAAAAAAGTGAATTATAGAGGTAAAAGAAGAGATGAACAACTGACCATAATTGCAACGAGAGAATGCGATTTGAGTGGAGAGAATGCACGCGTGCAACTAAAAGAGTAGTGCTCTTGCGTGGTTTGTATATTAAATTAAACCATATTCCATTATTCCTAGGTTTTATTTTGACAAAACAGGAAGTATTCATAAAACAAAAAAAAAAATTATATATGAATCTTTTCCATATATATATATTTTTTCGTCTTATCTTCTTTCATGTGATTTAATGTAAAGCAAAATTAATTTTCCATCCAACTATTTTTGGTTTCTAAAAGTTTTGTATGCTATTTCCCTTGTTTTTCTATTAAAGTCTTTAGGTACTCATAACCCTTTCACACTATTACCATTGTCCAATTCAATTTTTGCTAGAATCTTGAATCTGATTTAGACAAACAATGTTATTACCATTATTTCGTAGTCTACTATATTGTTTAGTGGTATTGTAGACTGAGTTTTTAAATATTTTACTTTAATTGAATCGATTGACAAGTTCCAAATTGGCGCTTTATATCAATATCTCTATTGCTTATTGTCCTTATCACATACATGCATTAACCGAAAAATTTGCAACCGGTAGTAGCAAATATTTTGTAATTAAGTAGTTTCTAATAAATAAAATTCATATAATTAATCTCTGTTTTATTAGGCCTAAAACTTTCCTAATCATGACAAAAAATAAAAAATTTTAAACTATATTTGACTTCTTTATAAATCTTAATCTCCATACTCTTCCTCCTAGCTAGTAGGAAGAAAGAGTTGAAGTTACTAGTAATCCCGCCTGCATTTTGCGTCAAATTAAAATGTGGCAACACGATTTATGTGGCAAGTAGGTAGCTCCCCTAATCTCCTCAATGAATACCACTCGGGGATAGGCCTGTCTAACGTGGTGTTTGTTGGTGCAAAATTCAAATAAACAAATTCACATAGCATAAAAATAAATAAAATAAGTAATCAAAATATTTTTACCCGAATCGCGCTAGGCGCTGTCCTTAAGCGTATTCTGTCTCAACGTGCAAGAGGAACCGCAACCAAGATAAGACGGGTAAATGTCACTCCTTAGGGCACGACCGGAGAAGTGACTGATGAGAGTTCTACACAATATCCAGCATAATCAATCGAAATAATATTCTAATCAAATTGGAAATTAATTACTAAGAGAAATATCAATATGGATTATAGGAATTTGATCAAATTTATTTTTTCTGTCTCAACTCTCATCTCCGAAACAAGTATGAGCTCGTTTATATATAGCAAATAAATTGATGGCCACTACAACCACATTCAATTCGTTGTGATTATGGAATAAATAAATTTCCTTTAACCGGCTTAATGGACTAATAAAAAACTCATGTGTAGTGGGAGATAAATGTATTAAAGATATAATTAATTTTGATAATTGATAGCAACGGGAAAAGATGTAATGGTCATCAAATTTTTAATTCCTTCAAATTCCTCCAAATAAATAATGTTAATCAAAATTAATTAATGAAAATTTTGAGTTTTATGAATATGTTCTAACAATCCCCCACAAAACTCAAAATTTATGAACATCAAAATATGAGATATGAAAAAACAAATTGGGGATTTTATTGAAATAAATGATCACTTTCAAATCATATTGGATATATACAAACAAATTGGTTATAATTAGGAATTTGGAACAATCAAATGGTGAATAACAAATTGCTGGATATTTATATTCGCATCATGAAGTAGTTTTCAAACCTTGAACTTCACTTAGTATAGGTGCATCAAATTTGGAGGAGACAGAGAGAACATATGTCTTGAACTCGTTCCATGGACCCAAATTCTACGACACCATACACGTAATACGGAGAACAATCATCGCGGGGTGCGCATTAATGGTCATACGCATGTACCTTGGATTTTTCATGAGAGTCTTAAGGGCTTACCCATGCCCCGCACCGCAGCCGTATACAGACACTCTCATATAGGTGAGTCCCTACCAAGGATGTGTGTAGATGCACATCCTACGGAAATTACCGCTTTGGTCCTCATTAAGAGCTAATATGCTCAACCTTACATCTACATAGAGCACACTCACCATAGGGATGAGGTTGGAGTCTATGCTCCTAAAAAATGTGTACTCTTTGACCACTTGTCGGATTGTTATTACCCATTGAATCTCTTTCCAGGGGTCTGCCTTTCGGAGATTGGGTTGCCCCCGCAAGTGGCCCTTTAGGGCTAATACCCATCCCCTCGATGAAATATGAACTTCTCATTAAGTTCATATAAATAGAACTTCTCATTAAGTTCATCTCGTTTTTTTTATTATTATTATTTTTTTTTTCATTTTCTCATGCCGACTAGTCGCTTCGATACTTGAGCTCAACTCGTTTCTTTTTCCTACAAAAAAACTTACAAAACAAAATTCTCCAAAATTTTGATTAGTATAAGCTATTTGAAAAGCTTAATTCTAATTTTATTAAATAATTAGGCTCAATCATTATGCTAAAAAATAATCACACGTACCATTCATATATTAGCACATTCAATATATTTTCAATAATAATTTGAGCTCCACGATTTTTTTTTAAAACCGTTTATAAAAAAAAGTTTTCTAACATATTGAGGTATTGTTGCATTATCATACACTCAAATAAATATCAACCAGTCACGTAAACCCAATCCATAAAATTCATTGTAAGATATTTAATTTATAATTTTACACCCCCACATTTCTTATAACTATAATTTTTTTTTAAATGATTTTAACGATTAAGAAAAGTCTCTTTGATTAATTATCAATGAATAGAATAATCAGAAGTGACAAATATTTTAATCCCATATATATTATAATCTTCTTGTCTAGTAAGATTAAACAAATTTGAAAAGTAGTAATTTCTGAGTAATAAATCAGCAATCGGATATGGTTTATGGGATGTTTAAATTTAATCTTCCAAGATATACTTGAGCAGTTACAAATCAGGAATGACTCATTGTCTCATTGATTCCAAGAAGTAATGGTTATTTAGACCAAATTAAATGGTGTTTAGCAATTGGATATATAACAATAAAACTCATGGCGGTTTATAATTAAGAAGTAAAAGGTGGCCAGTCTTTTAATTTCTCAATTAAAACACCATTAGTTTGATTTGACGAGGAAGAACATTCCTGGACTAATGAAACATATATAATCGGTGTCATTAATTAGTGCAACGGGTCAAAGATTAATCAAGAGTACTGCATAATACGTTATGAAAAAAGTTCAGACCTTTTATATCTCAAATTAAATTGAGTCATCAATCACAGAAATAATAATAATACGATTATTGTCAACAAATGGTCAAAGCCCAAATTTAAATATTTGGTTAATCACAAATAGTATATAATTGTGATTCAGAGTCAAAGAAGATCTCAAATGGATATGTTATAAGAGTAAGAACTGGTACAGGAGTAATATATGAGACATATGGTTGCAAATTTGAAATGTCACAAATTCATCAATTTGCCAGAATAATTCAGATCAATATTGAGTAATAAAGAACAAAATAATGATGCGACAAAGACTCATATGCTACAAAAGCAATAAGGCAGTGGTATGGATCTGATAATTAATTATTTTGAACAAATTAAGGATTAACAATAAACAAAGAAAAATTTAAATGGAGGGATTGCTTTATGCAAATTAGTTGCCCGAAACAAACAAATAAAAAGCTCAGGATCAATATATATTAATAATCAATTAAATTGAGAAAATCTCTAACAATTTAATATCTCTAATATAGAGAATTCATTAAATTAACATTTAGATATGACAGATTATCTATCTTCAAATTCATAACATGGCATTAGATGTTTCTTTCACAATTTTATTTTCATCTCTGTTTTGAGAAGCGAAAAAGAATTGCAGAGTTGCTGATAAGTAACTAATGCAAGCAAAATGTTGAATTCGAATAATCCTAAAACTTCAATACACTCATGAAATCTAAACATTTTCGCCTTCCTTAATAAAACTATTACATTATTTTAAATAAAAGTCGGTGTACTGTTTAAACTTAATTCCTCTAATTTAACCAATTCAATATAACCAAAAAATTAGTCCATTAATTGTCAGTAAAATTGCTAACCAAATTACGGAATTTACGCTTAAGATTGTTGGTGCAAAATTCAAATAAACAAATTCAGATAGCATAAAAATAAATAAAATAAGTAATCAAAACATTTTTACCCAAATCGCGCTAGGCGCTGTCCTTAAGCGTATTCTGTCTCAACGTGCAAGAGGAACCGCAACCAAGATAAGACGGGTAAATGTCACTCCTTAGGGCACGACCGGAGAAGTGACTGATGAGAGTTCTCCACAATATCCAGCAGAATCAATCGAAATAATATTCTAATCAAATTGAAAATTACTAAGAGAAATATCAATATGGATTATAGGAATTTGATCAAATTTATTTTTTCTGTCTCAACTCTCATCTCCGAAACAAGTATGAGCTCGTTTACATATAGCAAATAAATTGATGGCCACTACAACCACATTCAATTCGTTGTGATTATGGAATAAATAAATTTTCTTTAACCGGCTTAATGGACTAATCAAAAACTCATGTGTAGTGGGAGATAAATGTATTAAAGATATAATTAATTTTGATAATTGATAGCAACGGGAAAAGATGTAATGGTCATCAAATTTTTAATTCCTTCAAATTCCTCCAAATAAATAATGTTAATCAAAATTAATTAATGAAAATTTTGAGTTTTATGAATATGTTCTAACAGTGTTCACGAGGCGAAAAAAGTGTTTCGTTAACCATGCCACTAATGAAACGGCACAATTTTAGCATTTCATTAATCGTTAAACGACATTTACAAAATATGCAATTTCAACGGCCTGTGCTATTTCATTTCATCATCCATTTCGTTTGCCATTCTGTTATCGAAACATCATAATTCGTACTGCCACTTACTGTTTCGTTACCGTTTCACGTCACGGCATAACGGTGAAACAGTTTCCGTTGACGGGCATACTCGGGGAATCAACTTGGAGATGAGAACTTGAGAAGCATCCCGGGTAGATAAAAAAAGGTCGGGAACTGGAAGAGATGAGAAACTGAGCCAGTGGGTCCCGCACGTGACAATGTAGCAATCGAGCGTGGGAGCTATCCACTATGTGTCAAATGCCCATCTATCCATTGTAACTTTGTAAGAGAGCAGGGAAACTTCATTGTGGAGATTCCACCTTCGTCCCCTCCGTCTTTCTGATCAGCAGGCGCTCCAAAACAGTTCATGACCCCACTTGACTTTTACCATTTTGCCCATCTAATTATATTTTCAGTAATTTAGCATTCACCATTCTTTTAAAGTACTACAATATTACATACATAATTATAATTTAACCCTTATGTTGTAATTATCATAGTTGTATCGATATATAATATGATACACATCTTTCATTCAAAAAAAAAAAGACTCCGCCTTTCACGGTTGAAATCTTCATTCCTTGTATTATTTTTTTTTGAAAAAAATTCCTTGTATTATGTATGTCTTCGAATAACATTTGACAGTATAACTAACACGATGAGCTATGAAACATATAAAAAAAACTTTTTGGACGAGTATTATAACTTTTTTTTTTGTGCAAGAGAGAGATCTTTGTCGTTCAATATTTTTATTTTTAAATTAAACATATGAGGGACTTGAATATACTTAACTTCTTTGGGGCCCAGTTAGTCTTCTCCCATTGAGCTATTACACTATATGCAAACTAAAATAAGTTTTTGTGTCAAATTAAAATAAAATTGGAATTTGGTTATTTTGTGTAAATTGTAGTGCCGATTGGACGAGTTCTGTGTGGATTATGTATACGCTTACCACATAAATATGTTTGCAAATTAAAATTAAGGGTAAATTAGTAAATTAAGCCAAACCACTTAATATCAAATTTGACATAAGTCTTAGTTTCGTAGTTATAATTTCCAGGATAAAATCTTTAATTATAGCGGGCATGATCCTCTAATGAGGTCAAAGCTTTTCCCCAAACCTTTAATTTCTTTAATTTTCCTCTCTTGCTTTTTTATGCCACCAATATGGTGTTGTTAGTTAGGGGTTTGATGACTCACCCAACTCGTAAAACAAATCCAAAAAGTATTATACTCCTCTCATGGATTTGGAGTGGGACCAAAAAAAGGAACAACAATTAGATCAGTTCCTAAAACAAAGTCCATTCTTTTTACCTGAATAATAGTGAGCTTATTTCATTTTCGTTAAGAAGAAAAAAACAATCCTTTCAATCATCACGAACTGAATTAAAGAGAGTTTTTTTTTTCACATATCATGTATAGAGAAGGTTCCGATTTACAGTTGACATTAATATTTTTCTTAAGGATGATTTATATGCACAAAATTTCATATATTAGGGTGCGTTTGGATAGGTGTGGGAAGAAGGGAAGAAGAGAAGAAGTGGGAAGAAGTATTGAGAAGTGTGTAATTTTGTGAAGAGTTTGAATTGTTTATAATCTTTTTTCTTCTTCTTCCTTCTTCTTCTTCTTTCTTCCAACGATCCAAACGCACCCTTAATTTCTAACATTTTCTTTATATAAAAAAAAAACAGATTTGAAAACATGACCATGCATTCTTTCAAGCAATTTAAGAGCAAGTGAGGGAATACAAATCCTCTACTTACAAACTCTTCACAAAGTTACATACTTCCCAATACTTCTTCCTACTTCTTCCCTTCTTCCCTTTTTCTCACACCTATCCAAGCGGAGCCAATGACCATTCCATCAGGAAGCATGGGTAGGTGGGAGGCTATTAACAACTTAGCGTAAGCAATGAAGAATTAGTTTTCTGGGTTGCAATTTTTAATTACTATTTCCCATTTATTTTTGCTCTAATACTAGCTGTTATGACTGAATATTCTAAAATCATTCTAGCTACAATCTGTTTTCTAGCAAATTGGCGATGTTTAATTTAAAATTCCAGTACGATGAATTTGGTTTGTGTTTTACAAATAAATTCATCAAATGTTTCAGCATTTTGACTATTTTTTGCAATAAGTTTTAGTCTAACCGAATCAATTACTACTTTTGGTGTTTCTTAATTAATGAATTAATTAGACATGATGTTCCACATCTATCTGTAATTTAATAGTACTACATAAGAGAGATCTCATTTGTAGGGAAAACATATTCAATATTAATTTAAATAATTTGAAAGTTGAAATACGGCTGTGAACATACGTATCAAGTTTATCCATGTATGGAAGACCTCAAAACTTTTTTGTTAATTTACTTACATATACTTTTTCTCCCAAATAATGTAATTTTAATATTATACACTTATTTTAATAACACAAATTATATGTATATATATTATTGACTCATATAATATTATATATACGTTAAAAGGGAAGTAACCATTAAATTATATATATACAACTGGGTAAGCGATATTACGAGCTTGCTTCTGTTGATACTTGATATGTTATGTGCTATTTTTACTGCATAAAATTGTAACAAAACAGGAAAAAAAAATTTGAAACATGTGTGCATGTCCACCACTTCTAGTCAATATATAAAAAAGAAAAAAAAATATATCGATTGACCAAAAAATTATCTAATTTAGAATAAAGTAATCTATTAGATATATTTTTAAATTAAACAAGTAAGACAAAAATAGATAATCTTAATTTTATTTTTGATATATACCAAGGGCCAATAAGATCAATGAACCAAGCTTTGCTGTTTTTTTTTTAAGATAATTTTTTTTTTGTTGGTTTGACTCTCCTACTTGATCGATACTGTCTAAATGAGATCACAATTCTTCATCTTTTTGTATTAATGTAATCGAGTTGATACATAATCCCTGTTTTAAATTTGTTAGTTTATGTACGAACCCAAAAGGTAGTTTCTTAATACAATTTGAGTAATGCTAGAGTTAAACGCATTTGACACTTGGGTCCGTCAAATTCGACCAAATCTCAATTTTCAAAATAATAACGGCCAATCTTAAAAGCTCAATTTATTCTTCACATAATGCAATATACAGGGAAATCAAATTTTATACTTTTTTGAAATTTTTTACTATTTTTTTTTTTTTTCGAAAATGCCCCATCTAATTAGTTTTGGACCTCCAATTTTTTAAAAAAATCCAAAAAAAATTGTTTAAAATTTTGGGGAAAAAAATATAAATTTGGTCTTTAAGATAATTTCAATATTAAGATGACATTTAACAGTTCGGATCAGTAATTTGAAATTTGGATAATTGAGTCTCGAATCGTGTTTGATGTCAAACAAATTTGACTCCAACATTACTTAATTTATTTTAATACCGGCTGTATGGTGTGGTTCCCGATTTTACAGCCGACAGAAAAATCGCCAAATTGTACTTTAGATGATTGCAGATTAGTTGGATTTTGGAACTTAGGATATGATGTAATTAAAAATAAAATAAACTGCTAATAATCCCTATCTCCACTTGTGTTTGTGCTTGTTGGCTTCCAGCCCGGCAACGTGGAAGGGGACACATCATGTAATCTGCCGTTTCACAAAATTAGTCGATTGCCTTTTTATTTGTTCCATGGTTAATTTGGAGATCTGATAAAATTTCCACTTAATCTAGGACTAATCTAGGAGGTATTTCGGGACAAGAATGTTCCCCTGCTGCACAAAGGAAGGATGACTTCCACCGTATTTTAACGAAGAAATATTTGAAAATCTATTGGTTTTATTGATCTTGTGCGCTTCATTGAAGTGGATACGCAATGATGAGTCGTGCAATAGTGGTACAAATAATTATGTGACATGTAAGCAAGCTCAAACTTAAAGAAGTCGTTGCGTGCTATTCTTTCATGTCGTTTATTGGCTCTAAAATAGTAGTAAATTTTTTAGTAATGGTAGAATCAAACATATAGGACAACAAATACGATCTAAATATCAACCATTAAAATTTCAAACGGCCGATTCAAACTGCTAAATATGATCTCTATATTAAAATAACCTTAAAATTCAAAGTTTATATTTTTTTTTCAAATTTTCTAACTATTTTTTTTCGAATTTTCAAAATTGGAGGGTTCTTAACTTTTTAGATTGAGCATATTCAAAAATAAAAAATAGTAAAACTATAAAATTTGGTCTCTATGGAGATTTCATAACGTAGAACAATTTTAGCTAATTTGGATCTGCCATTGTAATGTTAAAAATTAAAATTTTATCATGTTATACAAGTGCATGTGTCCTATATGTTTGACAAATAGCCACTCCCTAAATTTTTTTATATAAAAATGTACTTTTAGATTTTTTAAAATAATAACAAAATTAGCAAGTAAAAATTACCAGCAGAGATCACGGTGAAAGGATTGGATTTTTTAGATTAAATAATATTACTTCGACAGATAGAATTTTGATATCCTAATGCTAGTACGTTAACAAATTTCTCTCTCTCTATACAATAGAGGAAATTTTCAATGCTCCAAGTTTAATTTTTGTACCATTCAACATCATAATTTCATTTTATGGTTTGTATTTCAAAATTAAAACACAAAGTTTGAATTCAAATTATAGATCTTGCACAATTTTACAAATGTATGTGCCTATAAAAAAAATTAGTAGTACATTTTAAATTTGGAAAAAAAACGTCCAAAAAGATAATACGTCACGATTATTATATTGTAGTTAATCAAATTCATTCAATCTAATATTAGATGTACTGTGCAAAATTCGGCGCAGCTACTTGGTAATAAAATGGCACGAGATAAGGTGGAAGATGCGCATAATATGTTCAAAGCGTAATGTAGGATTCAAGGTTTTTACTTGCTGTCGAACTTAGTCACGACTCACGAGTTTTTTCCTCTCTCGTTAGTCTGTCTCCATATCTCGTGTTATGATAAACAACACAAATTTTTACTCTTAGTTTACTTCTCGGATGCTCTTCCTTTGAAAGAGTGGTGGGCGCTTCCTACTTATTTCCAAAAAAAATAATAATAAAGAACACAAATTCCATATCAATAAGAGTTATCAGAACAAATAAAAGAGACCACTGTCGAAAATTATACTATTTGAATTTGAGAAAGCAGTTAAGTTGGTACTTTAAAGGCTTTTCCTGTGACAAGTTTCTCAAGTACTCTTTGCACACCTTAACAAACGATATTTTAAAAATTGAATTCGATTAGTAACGTCTCATCTTTTCCCATTAATATTCAACTAAATTTATTTTTTCATTATATTATGAAAAATTTAATTTGGAGATGATCTATCGAAGATTATGATTTAGGTATTATCACATAGCACCACTTAACAAACAGTTAACATGATTGTGTTTCTCGGTACTTAATTTGGAGAGGATCTATCGAAGATTATGATTTAGGTATCACATAGCAACACTTAACAAGCAGTTAACATGGTTGTGTTTCTCGGTATTGCAAAAAAATGTAAAACAATTACACGGCAGGATAAGACTTGAAAAGTAAAACCAGATAATTCTATTCCCCATTGATAAATCAATCTTCCCACAGTTGCAAAGTCGTTGCCAGTAGTGCAATCCTGACAAGGTATTTGTCTATAAACAACCATGCTTACTGGTTGATAGTAAATTGGATGTATCTAATTACCAAAGGATCGCCGAGGCAATTCAGAGAATTACAATCAGTATACAAGATTCAGTTAGTAATAACATGGTTTAGTACAACCAGCATGATTAACCATCATGACCTGGAAATTGTATAGCTCTTGGCAAGCTATCAAAGGGTTAGCCACAAACTTGAGAAGAGTACCGTCTGCTAGGCAGACAGTCGCAATATTCCTGATGCATTGACAATTCAACACAAATGAAACATAAGTATCTGAACTCATACAAGCTAAGCAAGAGTTTTGTCCTTTTTCAACCTGTGTTAGCCCTGTTGGGTAACCATGAATGAATAGATAAATTAATTTGTTGCTTGAACCTAAACTGAAACAACCTGAACAAGAAGCATTTTAGTGGGATGATCCAACCTACCGATGAGATCAAATTCAAGGATCCATGACCAAAGATGACCCTGGATTATAATTATAATTAGTATAACTAGTGACGGAGCTAGAATTTTTTTGAATGGGGTTCACATACCTTATAACATTAAAAAAAGGACAACTATGATACTAAAAATATTATAAATATATGTATTATTGAAATAAAATTGGGGTGACATTGACACCCCTTTGCTCTATGTAGAACCGTCACTGAGTATAACTCGAGATCTCATCAACTTCACAATATTAAAGTAATTAAAACAATGGAACAACAAATTTAAAAGTAATTTAAGGTTTGTGCCGAGAAAGAACATGCAACATGGATTAAATTTCTAGTATCAATAGATCGATCGACTGAGCATCAGTTTTAAAAAGCTCGATTTTGATAAAATCATAGTAAACACTCAGGTTTATAATCAAATTTCATCATTTGCTCAGTGGAAATATTAAATTTATAATACCACCCTCACAAAAAGTTCACCCAAGAAAAACCTAAAACCCACAAAACAAGTGTAATGTCTCAGTACAAGGAGAGAAATTTTAAGCACTGACGTATGAGCATGAGCGCATCAGGTATAATGTGGAAGAATATTCCAAACTTCAAGCATATGAGTGAAAATACTTGAAGCCTGACAAACTCCAACAGAGTTACTATTAGCACCAATACAACTCCCAAAAGCATACAAAGGGCAGATGAGAGTAAATCAGATGCTTAATTTCACTAGAAGTTGCACAACAATACATAAACTGGTTAAAATAAAGCTTGACCATGGAATCACAATAAATTGCATTCCCCTCCAGTTAATGGGTAAAAAAATAGAATAAATCATCGATAAATTAATCAACAATCTCACTAAAAATATCAACAGTATCAAAATTGAGGCTCCAATCTAACTTACGCAACAATACAAGGGACTTCGAAAGTGGAGGAAACTAGGAGAGCCGAAGCATTTCAGCCGAAATTCCGAGAGACCGGCTCCAAAAATGTAAGAACATAGTTAGGGTTCGGTCTTTATATTGCTTTTTTCTTTAATATATGGGTCGGTCGAGACACGAGATACAATAACGAATATATACAAGACAATAATAGGCCTTAGTAGGCTGACTTATTAGTTATTAATAAGAACAGATTCAATACTTTTATAGGCCTAATTGGGTTGAGTCAGGCCGTTTACACTTTTAGGCTGCATCTAGATGAATGAGATTGGGGAATTGATCTCTAGAATTCGAATCGGAAGAAAGAGCTGGTCATTGTACATTTGTACTGCCACAACGGATTTTACTGTAGAGTCTATTACCTCCCTACTTTCTCACTCGCACTAATCTCCTTATATCTTCAATAGGTTAGAAAAATTATTATAACCTCTCTCGAATTCTTTTGTTGGCTTAGTAAAATTTTAATATTTTAATACAATTATTGTTGTTTTTTTAATATTTTATTATTTTAATACTAGATGCTCGCTATTTGATTGTTTTGGGCTCCATATCTTTTTGCTTCTTGTTTGACAATTTAGTTGTATCATTTAGCAACAACAAGATTATTAGATCATGAGATTTTCATGGAAAGAAATGTATATTGTAATTTTTAACTATAGTAGTGACGGTGAAATCCTTAGTCGTAAAAACTAAAAATAGATATTTAGATTCCATCTAACTACTAACTAGTGTAAGCAAATGATATTTTTAATAATATAACTATTTTATCTTTTTTTATGAAAAATGTAACTATTATGCTCTTCTTTTGAAGCATACTTAATTTGGAGTCATACATGCTACTTTAAAAAAGATTTTCAAGATAGAGGCTAATCTTATTCCTATGCTTTTTAGCCACAAAATCTTCATCTCTTTTACTATCAGCAGCAAATTCATTTGAAGTTGGCATTAAGTTTAATTGATATTGCCTCTGTAGAAAAATTGACTCTTGGGAATAAAAAAAGACAAGAGTAAATTGACTCTTGAGAATAAAAAAAGCTAGTTGTCAACTTAAATCCGCAAGCAGTAAGTGATTCAATATGAGCCTTTTATCCAATTTGATCCGATGGTTGAAAAACTATGACAATTTGTTGCAGTTTATTTTAGAGGCAGCGGAAACTGCTATGAATATGATTAGCCAATACCGATTTTTGAAAAACTTATACAAGCCAATATCGTTTTTTGAAAAACCGATATTGAAACACCATTTATATAGGTCCACCAAACACTTGCTTATCAGCAGAAGTCTCTGCCAATTACCTATCTAGGTCTGCCGCTATCTATCCGAAAACTAAAGAAAATTCCCTTCAAACCTCTCATAGATGCAGTCCAACGAAGGTTAGATGGATGGCAGACTAGGTTCCTCTCTTTTTGAGGGAGATTGACCTTGGTAAAGTCGGTGCTCACTGCAATGTCCCTCCACTATATGCAAATCATTCTTTTGCCTGCTTGGCTCATCAAGCACCTCGAAGGAATGCAACGAAAATTCTTTTGGAAAGGTAAAGATAAATGCCTTGGAGGACATTGTCTCGTAAACTGGTCCAAATGTTGTATGCTAAAGAAAAACAGAGGTTTAGGAATTATTAGCCTCCGATTGCAAAATCAAGCACTACTTACCAAGTGGCTTTGGAAGATATCAACGGACGAAAACTCCCTCTGGACCAGCACGATAAGGGAACTTTATGGTACAATCGACATTGATCACCTCTCTTCCCTTGACGAAGTTTCTAATGGACTCAAGGATATCCTTGGGCAAAAGGACTTCTACAATGCCTCTATTGCACCAGGGTCAGATTCAAACTTAACTTGGAGATGGACCCAAAATGGTTCTTTTTCTTCGGCTAGTGCTTATAGAATCCTAGCGGACACGGGTGTCCGTTCAAGATACCATCTTTCTCTTTGGAAGATCAAAGCGCCCCTGAAGGTTAGGATTTTTCTTTGGTTGCAACTGCAGAATCGATTGCTTACCCAAAAAACCTACTTCTTAGAGGATGGCCTTCAATCCAGTCGTGCATTACATGTCATACCCCAACCATGGAAACAGCTCTACACTTATTTATTCATTGTCCCTTTGCTCACTGATTGTGGGATATGCTACAAACCCGCTTCAACCTACCAGCTATCAACTTTACGACGGACCTTGTTGGATTCTGGTTAACAAATAAATCCTTTCTTGGAGACCAATGGGATATAATCTGGGCAGTGGCCTCTTGGGCTTTATGGAAAGAGAGAAATGCTAGAATCTTCACGGCTGAGACTTGAATCCAGTCGAAACTACTAGAAAATATCGTCAAAGATGTGGCTGCTTGGACTATACATATCTAGCTTAGTTTTGCCTTAGTTTGTAAATAGGTTTTCTTTCTATTTACTAGTTTTTTTTTCCTTTCTTTGGTTCTGGCATTGTACTTTGTAAGATTCTTTTTTTTATTAATGAAATTTTGCCGTCGTGGCTCTCGCCACCCAGCCCTAAAAAAGAAATACCATTTATATAATTCTAATTATTTTTAGAATATTTTTGAAATTTGTGAATATTTTAATATTATTTTTAATTTTTTCCGGGTCAGAGCCTTTAGACGGAAACTTCACCAGGCCCAGAACTATTTGTAGTAACATATTTGTCAATCAAGGAAATGCGAATATATGTTCAGGAATAATGCACCGCATTTTGTGGGTGAAGCAACAATACCACATATGCCAAACACAAATTTCGAAAATATGTAGTCGATCAAAAATTACTGGGATAATTTCTACTTTCCTCGTAGCAAGTAATATCTAGTCAGGAGTCATGACTCATGACTCAGGAAAATTGAACATTAAACAACTTGGTAACTGTGGGGTGGCAAGATGCCAAACGAAAATTTTACCAATTTATAATTGCATTGTCGTTTTCATGATAGTTGGTATCTGCGGGTTGCCATCAACACTGAATAAGCCAAATCTTTCTGGTACAAGCATGACAGATCACTCCTTGCACTGATAAAAAAATTGTAACTCAGTAAAAATTTCATATCACTTCATGGAGCTGACTGCTAATGATTAGGTCGTGAATGGAACATAACGGGGGGCTCATAGACATTTCACTTCATTGTGCATTTAGCTAATGCAATCAATTCTAGGAAACCTCGACTCTCCTTCAAATATTAGTGGCTCCGTTTGGATTCCATTTGGGAAGAAGAGAAGAAAAAAATAAAAAATAAATTTATTATAAACAATTCAAATAGTTCACAAAATTACATATTTCCTAATACTTTTTCCCACTTCTTTCCTTCTTTCTTTCTTCCCACACCTTATCCAAACGAAGCCAGTGTTAGAGAAAATAATAGTGGGGTCTGCAAAAGCACCCTTGAATTGCCAAATTTACTAAAAAAAATAAAACATTTTCAATTGCAAAGATTCGGATTGCGATAATGATTTAACTTTTTTTTTCCAAAAAAATAAATATCAGGTAGATGACTAAAATTTCGACCGGATTCGAAGCATGATCAATCGCAACAGATCATACTTTAAAAAGGGGAAAAAATATTCGGCATTTCAATTCATGCAAATAATTTTGTCACAACAGAATTTATCTTTAAAAATAATTAATGTCATCCCAGAGAAATGTAACGAGGTTGATCAATTGCCATGGCTTCGATATAAATATTCATTTTTTATAATTCTAAATAAAAAAATGTCAATCTCGTTCTTCTTTAAAAGTGATGCATCTATGCAAAATTAATTTTATAATTACTTAAGCTAGTTGTCCAAGATCAATAATTTATACTTGAATTAATAAAGTTTTTTTTTTCCGAGTAAATTGACAGAATGTCACATCCAACAATGACAGATGACAAAGAGCAAGGTCGGACAATACCTTCTACGTCCATTAGACAATCTCTCTGTCAACCATGCGTCACAACAAAAGAAGCAAAATGCAAAATTTAATAAATATTTTAACGACATAATTTCTCTATAATTAATTAATGTAGAAAAATTAATAATATTTGATTAATCTACAGAATAAAATCAAATATTGTACATATAAATAGGTCTAGCTACATTTTCCAAGATAAAAAAGTCAGTTAGTAAGAGTGGTGATTTCCCAAACTCAAGAGGACAGGACCGGCCAAATCCTTGAGAAAGATTATGGTCAAAATTCAGTTTCAGCTTCATTTCAAAAACAACATGAGAGCAAAGTCACCATTTCAATAAACACATTCGATGAAAACCAAATGACAATTAAATAAATCATTGCGAAATTAATTATTTTAAAAAAAATCTGCTTACTTGATATAACGGTTCAAAAATTACATTCAGAAATTACAACAATATGCAACGGTTATCCAAAGTACAATTAATTACAATGTAGAAACTCTTATCTGCCGACAAATCAAATAAATCAATTGCCCTCAATTATACGAAAACGATATAATTTTATTAAATACTTTTGTTGTGAGAGGACGATACCGGTTTATCTCATATAATTGAAGTACCAAATACCGTAATGTAATTAACGTTCCTGTTTATTGAATGCCTGACAAAAGTTTTAGGTTTGTTTCTGTCTATATATGTTGTCCTTATTTTGAATCTGACAATCGCTGTTGGGGCAAAGGATCAAATAAGACATTATATATATACAAAATGTAGGGTAGAGTATGTACAAGTTCCATAAATATTAGGCTCCGTTTGGATGGCTTCTTCCCGGAATAAGGAATAAGGAATAACCACTTTTTACTAATAAATTTATTTCTAACCATCCAAACTCTTCACAAAAGTTACACACTTCCCAATAAATTTATCCCTTCCCAATAAATTTCTTCCCTTCTTATTTCTTCCTTCCTTATTCTCAACGCATCCAAACTAAGCCTTAGAGAATCTCTGATCGATCACATCTAACGTTCCAATAAGAAGGTTGGTTGAATTTTTTGTTTTGTTTTTTTTTTTTTTTTGGAAGAAACCTCCTCGTGGGAGAAAGGTTGGTTGAAGTTATAACAAGTATTGTCCTTCTTTGCTAATCATTGTACCTGCGTCATCAAGTTCCATAAATTTTATTCCACACTTAGCGTTGTTTTTGTCAGTAATTGGATACATTACGCGAGCACTGATTAGTAGAACTGTTAATCAATATTTAATGGGAGGAATTGCCATCGGCAACATTTTTTTTTTTTTTTGCTTCTTGAAACATAATTATTTTTCTTATGATTAAATTGCCATTTGTATTTAATTATCCATTACGTACAAATTTACCCAAATTTTACATTCTGGATTGTATTTTCCTTCTTTAATTTTCTATATTTCTTTTTCTATATGGCTCCGTTTGGATGACTTCTTCTCAGAATAAGGAATAAGGAATAACCACTGTTTACCAATAAATTTATTTCTAACCATCCAAACTCTTCACAAAAATTACACACTTTCCAAAAAATTTATCCCTTCCCAATAATCTCCTAAGAAATTTAGAATTTACCACTTCACAAAAGTTTCTCACTAGAGAGCCGTATCCCCCCGACCCCCCCCCCCCCCCCCCAACTAATCTTGTAAGAAATTTAGAATTTACAACAATCGTGTCCTCCTTTCTATATTCTAAGAAATTTGAAATTTATAATAATCGTATCCTCCTTCCTACCTTCTTTCAGAAAAAAAAAACAAATCTATGCTAATATTATTGTTTTGTTAATTGTACAGTGTTGTTTTTTGTTATTTTCATCGATGTTTTATTTCCATTTGGATTCTGTTAGACCATATATATGAGTGTTTAATTACAAAACTAATAGGAATAGTTACTACAACTTGAAACAAAAATCAATCTTTCATATCGAAAATCACATGCATATTCGAGGACAAATTTAATTTCTAATTGCTTGTGCAAATATCGCTACAGATACTGAAACTTCAATTTAGTATATACTACTTAATGATCCAAAATTAATTGAGTGCATACAACCAATGTTCCAGAGTTTGTAAACTGAGCGAAGAAAATTATAAAGGAATCACAAAGTTTGGTTGAACGAAATTACAGAACAGTCGATAGCAATTCCCGTATTTAATACGTGTTATCGACACAAGTTAATTAGTTTCCAATTGTAGTGTGTGAAGCGGTCTTGGTGATTTGACAAACAATTTAATTTTTAGGTATGTTTGCGTTTCTTGTGGTTCTGGTTGATTTGACTAATAATTTAAATTTTAGTGTGTGAGAATTAGCTCTTGGTCTAATGATAAAGAGAAATGCATCTTGAATGAAAGATCGTCGACTTGAAATCCGTCTATAGAGATTTTTATTGACATTTAATTTAAAAATAAGTTGAGCAGCTTAATCGCAATTTATCTAAAAAAAAAACTTATATATAGGAGTGGTTATTATTGTTCCTTACACCAAAAGAAAAAAAAAACTTAAGAACGTTTAATAATAAATAAATTTCTAATCATGAACAGGAAAACACATGCTTATTATTATTATTAATTAAAACACAAGTACACAACAATAAATTCCGATTGACCCACTAATTAATATTCTTTATTAACTTATTCCCTGTGAAAATGATAATAAGAAATAAATAGACTGATATGCATTTTTTCAACTACGGTGATGTCACTACAACAAAAAGGATTATTAGTACCGACTCATTAGTACTGATTTTTAAGAAAACCGGTACTAATAATACATCATGGCAATTTCGTAATTGTCAGATTTATTATTTAGTACCGGTTTTTTTAAAAGACCGGTACTAATTAATTGATTTTTAGTACCGATTTTTTTATAAAAAACCGGTACTAAAGGTTCGAAAGAATAAAAAAACTGTTATATATTTAGTACCGATTTTTTATAAAAAACCGGTACTAAATATCAATATATTAGTACCGGTTTTTTATAAAAAACCGGTACTAATTTAAAAACTATTTTTTTTCATGCGATTTTTAGTACCGGTTTTTTATAAAAAACCGGTACTAATATATTGATTTTTAGTACCGGTTTTTTATAAAAAACCGGTACTAATTTAAAAACTGTTTTTTCTTATTTTTCAGGCGATTTTTAGTACCGGTTTTTTATAAAAAACCGGTACTAAAAATACACAGATATTTTTACCGAATTATATGTCTTCCCTTCACTATCCCTTTACCTCTCAAGTTCTTATATCACTGTTCTATCTCTCAAGGTCTTCCCTTCACTAATTTTCAGTTTTAAACTGCTTCAAAACCCTCTATCTCTCCACTCGCCTCCTCCGCCGTCGCCTCTCTGCACCTCTCCGCCTCTGTCCGCTGTCACTGAATCGCCTATGTCCGCTCTCGCCGCTGCCTCCACCTCAAGTAAGCTTCTCCTCCTCTCATCTCTTATACAATGAGTTTAGGATTGATTTTCTCTATGCGAATCCCACAATCCTTCTTTTGTATAGACCATGTGTTGTTAATTTTTTATAATTAGAATTTTGTTGCTAGTTACTAATGTAGATTAGTTCCATTGATCAAAATTAAGTACATTGTGTTATGAGATAAGGCTCAATACCATACAACATAATTAATTACTTGAAATTAGTTTTTTAGTTAGCACAAAGCAAACAAAGAAAAAACCTCATTTTATTTTACAATTTTCTGTGGAATAATGTTAATTAATTTAGTACTAAAAATATTAATTTATCATGCCCTATACCATACAAAAAATGTTAATTAATTTAGTACTAAATTAATTTTTTTTAAAAAAAAAAATCAACTTTAGTACCGGTTTTTTATAAAAAACCGGTACTAAAATTAATTAAATTTTCTGTTTTTTATTTAATTAATTTTAGTACCGGTTTTTTATAAAAAACCGGTACTAAAATTATTAAATTTTCTGTTTTTTATTTAATTAATATTAGTACCGGTTTTTTATAAAAAAACGGTACTAAAATTATTATTTTTAGTACCAGTTTTTTATAAAAAAACGGTACTAATAGCGTTTTTCGCCAATTCCAATTTCTGCTACTACCGGCTTATTAGTACCGGTTTTTTATTAATTTTAGTACCTCCTATTATTAGTACCGCTGCAAAACCGGTACTAATAATCATTAAAAAACCGGTACAAATAATAAAAAATGGCGTAGTGTGTGTAAATGCAGCTATATGTGGATGTACTTTTCTTGACTTCGAGTGTTCATTTCATATCTAAATCATCCAACTTATTTTTAAATTAAATATCTATGACTATGAAAGACTCCAATCGAGTTTCAAACCTGCAACTTTTCATTCAAAGTGCATTACTTTTTGCCATTAGATCAAGAGCTGATTTTCGATCGCGTGTTCATTTCAAGTTAATTAGTCAACTGGTTCACTCCAATGTTCATAGTTATTTATAGTCAAAGTGTATATCTTCTATAACAAAAATTACTAGAAATTAAAAAAAATAATATTTTGATATTATTGTCAATAAAAAGAATTGCATAACATATATATATACACGTACAAAGAAAAGCGTAAAGAGTTACATGAGGTTAATTCCTGTCAGTAATATTCTTTTATTTTTCACAAGATGTTTCTAACCAGGGGCGGATCTAGTGGTGGGGCGGGTGGGGCTAGAGCCCCACCTACCGCCGTCGAGCCCTGAAGCCCCTCTTTAGCCTCAATGAATTTTTTCAACCATTGGAGTACTCAAAAGTGGGGCTGAAGAACAAAAGTAGAGAAACCGTTCCATCAAATGATTCATTAGAACACTCAGTCCCACCTAAATATTTTTGTTAGATCCGCCTGTTTCTAACTATAGTTACATATACGGGAGATATCTGTGTTTGTTCGTTTTTGTCAATATTAAGGTAAAAAAAAATCGATAGGTACGAAGGCATAGCGCAAAGTACCAGCTTTTGCTGGTACAAAATCTATTGAGGGTCAAAATGAGATGCAGTTTGATGCACTAGCCCCTTCCATAACAGAAATCAATGAAATTACGAGATGGAATGGGGAAAGAAGAAAGCGTTGGATTTCTTTTTAATTAATTAGTGTGTGTGTAGAAATATTCATTTGGTCATCGTTATTACACTGTAATATTTTTATTAATTACATCAGCTTATGGCCTTGTTCTGACATAATGCAAATCAGCACAACAAGCAGTACAAGCACACATATGCTTAAATAAACCACCTTTTACATCACGAAGCATTCGACAGAGATTCTTTTTTTTTTTTATTATTTTCATTCAAGCAATTAATGAAGCCAAATTTATTGAACTTTCAATGATTTTCTCCCCCAATTGCAACCTCCAGCTAGACCTAAACGGACCTTTTCAGCTCACAACACTTTGGTTCCACTTTGTTGCCATTCTTCTTCACAATCCAACAACGAGGCGAGATCCCTCATTTCTGAAACGACATCACTTTCAAGTGGATCCCCTTCTCTCCACTCATGCATTGCTTCTCCTAACCAGTCCGAAGTGGACCCCCCTTGGTCACTATCACCCACAGTTTCATTAGCAAGATTAAACAGATCGTTGTCATGAAAACTACTCATCAGCTCTTCTATATTCAAATCTAAAGGGAGAGAGAAAGGTGAGCACATGCCATCAGTGCATGGAGGTCCTATGTTTTCTGTGCTATTTGTTTTGATATCTACCTGTGGAGGAGGAACGAAAACTTTGGTGCATCTAAGGGCTTTGGTTTTTATGACCTTATGCGGTTCCAAGTCTAACTTCATGTCGCCTTCTCCATTGATTTTCATTAACTGATTTTGGGGGTTAACCTTCTTGCTCAGATTTGTATTCCAGTAATTCTTGATTTCGTTGTCTGTTCGTCCCGGTAATCTACCCGCTATGAGTGACCATCTATAGACACAAAAATTGAAAGTAATAAATAAGAAAAAAATTATGATTATAAATTTGAAATTATTGTTCTTCGAAGTATATATTATATTGAAACTTGCCATTTTTGGCTTATAAAATTATTGTGAACCATGGTTCATATAAGTTTCCGTGCACTATGACCGTTTTGGTCGGTGGTTTCACAAATTGTCAAATCTAATTTAACCATCATAATCTATATATTGAAATCTCATAAGTAACAAAATTTTACAATTTTTTAAATTTTTTTACTATTTTTTTGAATTTTTTAAAACTTGTCATTTTTTACTTATAAATACACTAATTTATAGTAAAAATGACAAGTTTAAAGAAAATAAAAAAATAGTAAAAATATTTCAAAAATGGTAAAATTTTATTTTCTATGAGATTTCAATATATAAATTGAATTGGTTAATTTAGATTTGTCAATTTGCAAAATTATTGATCAAACGGTCATGGTGCACGGAGCCCTTTATGCATCATGGTTCGCAATATATTTACTCTATATATATACTCCGACATATTGGACGGGACACGGTGTGTGCATGCATGCCTAATTATCGTTTAATATTTCTGACTGTGTGCTGCTGCAGCCTTGAGATTGGGCCAAAATTTGCATAGATAGAAAAACTACATTTGGATCTAGACATATGCAATAGCATTTGAATATGCTTGTGCGATATTCCCTGATCTTCATTTGTGGCATTGTGTACTGTTTCAACATTAATTTCTGCATAATGAATTAATAGTTTTTATAATACAAACCGGTTTCCCAGGAGCTTGTGCAGTTTAATAATAAGGGCTTCTTCGTCATCTGAAATATTACCCCTCTTGATATCAGGCCGCAAGTAGTTCAGCCACCGAAGCCGACAACTTTTACCGCATCTCTTCAATCCTACAAAGTAGTATTACTTAAGTCTTAACGGGCTATGTATAGTCATGACATTACCAGGAAAACCAAAACAATTAATGTAGTCTCCATACCAGCTTTTTTAGGTAGATCTCGCCATTTCCCTTCGCCATGGGTTTTAATATACTCCGTCAGTGTCATATCCTCTCTGGCTGACCACGCACCCCTATTGAGCCCTTCCTTTGAGCAGCAAGGCCTCCGTCCCATTTTGCTTCGATCCTTCTGATATGAACTCTCTCTCTTTCTCTCTCTCCGATATGTCACTCCCTCTCTTCCTACCTCTACCTTAATTTCGGTACAGATTGGGGTACATATCATATGGCATATTTATTTTGTGTTGTGACTTGTGACATGCATGGCCAGGCCTAGTAAAAGCCTAAAAGGTCCCCTGTTGTAGCAAATTCTTAAATTGGGGCCGAGCTTAGGAGTGGTCTGTCTCTCAGAGAGTACCTTCAGCCTTTATATATAAAGCATGCGGTGATGTGGAGGATGCATTTTTCCCATGTGCTTCGTACAAACTGACAAAAAATATAATTGGTACGCTTCCCGGTTTATAGAGCGATATTTGGGTTTAAATAACTAGTAATTTCGGCTTCTGTTTACTGTTTACAGTAGAATCTAAAAAAAGCTCAAGTAATACGTTACTAGTTTAATCTTCACATGAGATAATTTTTTGATTCGAGGTTCACTAGATACAATGTCACGATGAACTTACGCGTTTCTCCATCTCTAAAACTGAAAATATAAACTATTTTAGTAAATCTATATATATATGTTTATAATAATTTTCATTCACTAGATATGGTGAACAGGCCTGTCCAACGTTCACAAAAGGCTGGAACAGCCTATTCCGTTTGCTGTTCCGTTAAGTAAACGGTACCATAGTCCATTTCGCAAACCACTTCGTTTGGAAAACGAAACGGATCCATTCCTTGTCGTTAACCGTGCCACTTCATAAATTACATTGAATTTGGTTGAAAACAAGACGAAACGGTTTGAAACGGCACAATATGGTGTTTTACTTGTCGTTTCATTATTGAGAACTAAACAGAAAAGGGTGCCGTTATTCGTTCCGTTTCGATAAACGAAACGGCATCACGTGAAAAATTCTGCCGTTTGAAAGGCCTAATGGTGAAGGATACATATCCTCACCACACTCAATATTGTTTTCTAAAAAGATAAATATATATATTTGAGCTCCTATGCATATATAGCTTACATATAATTACCTTGAGACTATCTAACAATGCAATTAACGATCATTACATGCTTTTTTTTTTTAAAGTTAAAACGCCCGTAGGCTTAACGATCATCACATGCACTTCCCTTGTGCTATTCTAAACTTCTGAATATATCAGATTTATAACTAATTAAATATGCTATTCTAAACTTCTGAATATATCAGATTTATAATTAATTAAATTGATCGAAGACCCTCAGACGGCGGCCTACATAAATTAAGTTTATATTTCCAATTTGTCATAAATTTAATTATAACTATTGCAATATCAAACACTGATCAATATAAAGAATTTGCACAAGAAAACTAGACAACTATTTAGTTGGAACTTTTAGCTAGATCCAACTCAAATATTCAGGTTTAAATATCATTCGTAGTTGCTGAGTACAGTGCGACAATAAAATGGGAATAACGAGAATTTTAGATCATTTTGTCTTGTTCAGCTATCACTAGAACGCTGAATAAAATAATTGAACACTGAACAATATAAGAAGTGCAAGTTCCATTCAATTATCACTAGAACGCTGATTAAAATAATTGAATTTGAACTGACAATTCTTAATTAGTAGTTGGCCGGTTGATTGCTTAATTATATTATTGGACGACATTATTGGGAGGAGGCTGGATGATTGCTTAGATTATTGGGCGACATTAATGTGTGTTTGGCAATCTAGAACAAAGTTTTTCACGAACTGAGACGAATAAGGTTGTGCCAAGCAAATCGCAAACAGAGCGAACTAGCTATTCGCGATTTAATTCTTTGTTCTGACAATTCCGTGCAACAAAAGCGAACATGGGTATCGCGAGTCGTGACTTTTCTTCAATAATAAAAAATTCATTATTACTTTCAAAGTATACTTGTTCATTCATTTCCGAAATAATAAAATATTGATTAAAACTTTTCAAAATGCTCCTTACAGTAAGCGTACAAAGCAATTGCAAGTTAATATTTTAAAACAGTATTATTTTTTATTATTAATTACCTTTTCACTTTTTTTGGCCGGAAAATAAATTAAATTATATATATATTTTTTAAATGTTTCATTTTATAAATTAATTATTATTATATTATAATAATACTAATAATTATTATTATATATTATAATTGATATACTAATTATTGTGAATTGTCATAATTAATATATTAAGTATTAAAAAATAAATCTTTATTATATTCTTTCATTATAGTTCTTGTTCTCAACAAACCATCCAAATACACTTCTTGTTTGTGAACAAGTTATTTCTCCTAATTCTTGTTCCCAATTCTTGTTCACGGACAAGCTATTCATTCTTGTTCACAACACTTCCAAATACTAATATAATATAGGAGAAGACCCATGCTTCACCACTCTACTAACAATTCTTAATAGTTTTATATGCCTTCAAGACTTTGGGTTATGGTGGTCAATTTGAGATTATGTTGGCATTGAATGGAAGATAGCTCACTAAGCTTGACAACTAATAAAAAAGACGAATAGGATATGTAGTGATAGGATTGAAGATGATACGTACGTACCAATGATTAGGGCTGTCAAACGTTGAAACGGAACACGGAACAGGTCTGTTCCGTTTCCGTTCCGTTTTAGCCAACGTAACTGAAATTAATTCCGTTTAACGTTCCGTTTCGTCAAACGTAACACATTTCCATTCCGTTTAACGTTCCGTCCATCATTTACCATGAATTTCAGCGAAATTCCATTTTCCGTTTCAGTAACGTTTATAAATTTCAGTTCCGTTTCCGTTCCGTTTTCAAAAACGAAATTGAAATCTCTACCGTTTAACGTTTCGTTTCGACGGAATGGAACGGAAAACGGTGGCGGAACGGAATACTGACAGGTCTACCAATGATACAATTGTATGGTTGTACAAAAACAATTATTTGAAGCACAAAGTTCTCATTACGTACCTAGGCTGGATGGAATCTTCATTTAACCTAGGCTCTTTCTTTAAGAACAATTATAGCATTCTCGAGCAGACTCACCTTAATTACAAAAAAATATAAGACCACCACAGCGCCAACGATATTATAAAGAAAGAGCCTTAAACGCACGCGCTAACATCAGTGATCAAACACAGTGAAACGCAAAACCGTCAACAAAAGACAAATGTAGTTCTTTATCGTCTACCTAAATATATCTAAATGAGCTAGCTTTAGCATCTTTACCAATTAGTTATTGCATCCCGCAAAATCAAAACACTTGTGTCAAGCAAACTATGATTTGCATATAACACATTGTGTAAACATTTATTTGTTTCTTAATTTTGCAGATTCAAAAAGCAACTCAATTGTCCCTGACCCTTTTTATTTATTGAACCTCGTAATTTTATTGCTTTTAGACTTGATTTAGAGAACTTCTATTTAGAAATTGTCCGATAGATTAAAATACCAAAAAGCAATTTTACCAAAATACCCAAAAAAACGGATGGCCCAACGATCTTTTATATATTTTTCATGTAGATTACCAAACCAATCCATTTTCTTTCTTTTCTATTTAGTTAAATTAGGTCATTCCCTATGGATTCGACCCTTGAGCTACTACTAATACAAATGATTAGGTCGGTGGTTCCAAAGACTTGTTTTGACCGAGTTTAAACCTGATCAAGCACTCTGATGTTTTCTGATAATTCTCACAATTTCGTTCAGGCTTACTATTTGAATCTCTTGGAGGTATGGATATTTTTTCAAACTACTTGTGCATTTCTAAACATAAAAACATAACATAAATTTGATGGATTTAAATGAAAATTTATTCATATTGGTCAATTTCTTGACAGGGACCTAAATCAACAAATAAATATTGATTAAGGTGGTATGGTGATCGCATGTATGTATCAGGCTCTTGACAGCGCAACCATGCATTTCAAATCTCCAACGAGGCCATGGTTTCTTCTGTGGTATTGGGTATATGGTCATATTGAAGAAACTTTTGTTTAGCTTTATTATGCATTTAAATCTTATTTAATTGCAAGAAAATAACACAAATAAATAAGAACTAGCGAATTTAACAATAATGTGAAAAGAAAAGAAAAATTCGGTTTTACGACTTGTAACGAAAGGGGTCGACCATCTCATAAGAGGCGGTGGCGTGTTTCTCATCTTCTTCTCCATCACCTTAGATCCACAAAAGATTAACCAACCTCTCTATTGACTTGTGTTAGCATGTCAAGAGAGAATGTCTAATTCCAAGCTTGTCTTTTTTCTTCTAAATCACTATTTAAAGAAGGTGACTAAAGTTCAACATATGAACACCTAATAAAGAGCAAGAGATAGCTCAAAAATCACCTCTTGGGTGAAATTTCGGCCAAGGAGAGGAGAGGGAGAAGGTGGCTAGCTAGAAAAGTGCCCTAATTTCTCTCTCATGTGGTCCTTATTAGACCTATCAATATACCAACGTTTTAACGTTTTCGTTTTCGTTCCGTCCAAACGGAACAATAAACAAAATAGGAAATGAATTTTGTTTTCAGAAACTGAACGAAAATGAAATTTGTGAACGTTATTGAAGCGACGAAATGAAACACAGAAATGGAATGAAATCAGAGGAAATGATGGACGGAACCTTAAACGAAACATAAAAACTGTTTCGTTTTACGAAACAGAATGGAAACGGAAGAAATTTATGTTTTATTAACTGAAAAGGAACAAAAACGAAACAAGTCTGTTCCGTGAACGTTTCTACCGTTTGACCTAATCCATTTGGGGACCACACCCTCTCTCAAGGCTAGCCTCATTATGGACTTTGAAGTACATAATGCAGTCTTATTTGCCCATGGCATTTAATAATCTCTTCAATTGATCTTCAAGTTAGGTCTAATTAGCATATTAAAAGATAACCCATTTAATTAATATAATTCGCATAATTATACTAATTATGTTGAAAAAATTTAATTATCAACTCCTTGATAATTATTATAGAATTAGCATTTTCATTAATTTAGTTTCATATGATCCCTTTGATATAATTAATTATAACCGTTCATAATAGTATATAATTAATTAATCAAATTATCATATTTTATATTTTCCAAAATAAATAAACTAAATATAATGTATTGTTGGTTAAGAGCTTTTATTTGTGTACCTTCAAAGGATTTATGTCATGTTTGGCTATGGAAAATAAATAATTATTTATTTTCAGTTATCCTGAGTGGTATCTAACAATATATTATGATTCCTAATTAACATAAATTAACACTATACTTTTATAGTATTTCAATTCTGCATAAGAAATAGATACTTTCCTTGTTTTGATTCTTATATCACATGATATCCCTATATAATTCAAGATAGAAATGTATCATTCATGTAGATTATACATTTTTTTTATCTTAAGTTAATTGTTCATGTTGCCGGCAAACAATCCAACTCCATCAAGAGACCCAATCGATATCATCACTCATTAGGTCTACTAATGAGGGACATAAGGTTATCTTGATGAATAATTTTTTTCCCACACAATTCAAGAGAACTTAAATAGAGTTCGTATTGTAATCCTTTTCGGGAATCAGGGTCAGACAATATTTATCGAACCAATCCTCATGTGAAAAAGTTGAACCATCTCAAACTTAAAATCAAACTCATATGAAATAAATATTGACACATTACACATATTTGTAGAACTCAATCATCATTTAACTTGCATACTAATCTAATATGAAAATTAATATTCCTTATCAACTATCAAGGTTACAGACATTAACTCGTCATTCTTATGAATGATCTATAGAGATCTGCAATTCAGATCCTCAACATGAATGATCTGTCAATAATAAACTCGAGAAATAAATAATCTAATATTATCAATAACATAAACTAAATTAATTAAGTCATCAAATTGTTAACTTCTAGGACATGACTCCCACACAAACCTTCTTGTTTATAGACCCAGCGTAGGTTCAGTGACGGAATTAAGCCAACTCGATTTAGATTCGTGCCCACCATTTGTGAGGTTAGTACAACATTATTTTCAAATTTGTGTAATTTCGTCAACAATTAATAATGCAAGTATTATTTAATTCTGATGTATTCTTCATAATTAATGAAAATGGGGTCAAGATCGATCGTTCGTGGAAAGAAACCATCGACGGGTAGCGCATTTCACAAGAGATTCTTTGGTGTTGATGAATGTTGAAGACATGAACTGGTGCCCTTATTTAGAGTTTTTTGCATTGATTCCACGCCATCCACAAGAGGATTCAATATCATTTCACCTAAGACTGCCATTCGTTCACTACGTAGTAGTAGTAGGTTGGACTTTTCCAAACTGTTTTAAGCATCAGTTCAGTTTATGGCAAGTTTTTCCTCCATCGCTTCTTTATTGTATGTTCCTTCATTTTTTTTTTTCTTACAATCGAAGCTTTAATTTTAGGTGAATTTACAATTATATTTCAATAGGAATGATCAACCATGAATATTGCAGTTATAGAGGTGGCATACACTGGACGGTAGTTTTTACGTCTTTGCTCACTATGTGGGATCAACAAGCCTTACAGAGTCAGTTACAGAGTATAGATAGAAGGTCATGGTCGAATATTGATGAAAAGACGTACTCCACGTGCATGAGGGAAATAGGTGGATCAGAGCTTCCAACTATACATGATGAGGTGGCAATGTGTCGCGGTCAGCCACAAAATTAATGTTCTTGTCAGTCAGCGTCAATGCACTCCGGTGGCACCTAGAGTATAGAGACAGGTTTGTGTACTAAATAATTTTGTTAATTAATTTAGTGATTTAACGTTTCATACTAACATTTCTATAATCAGGCTTGTCTAATTATCAATTTCTTTCAATATTATAGAGGAAGAGCGCGCTCGCTAAAACATTACAGGCATTGACAATGCTTGTGAAGAAAGGTTGGAGACGGGCTAATAAGGCAATCCATCACAATTGCCAATAACAATTAGAAGATGCATCGATGTCATCATTCCGGTTGGAAGACTCGTTGAAAAATTAGAGACTTCCGACGAATATTGATGATATACCAGATTGTAAGACTAAGACTTCTCCTCCGCGAGCGAGCATCCCTTAAAATATTCTGCCTGAGGTTCTGGTGTAGCTGGTATGTAAATGTTAAACAAATCATGGTACCTATTTTTTTTTGTTATTATTAATTCCGACAATGGTACATATTTTTTGTATGTTTTTAGTAATTCTTAGTACTTATTTTTTTTATGTTGCTATAGTATGATTAAATCTTAGATGATATTTTAGGAGCATGCACAAACTCTCATTCATATGAAGCCCCCTACTGAGATTCCAGCCACAGGTCCTACACCTAGCTAGTTCCAAGTATTGGCTTCGATATCGACATCGTAGTTTGTAGGTATGTCATATAACCCCACTGACATTTTTAGTGCCTACATGCCACAGGTCCCTTCTCCACTTTATATCATGTTTGGCCTGTCATAATATCCTGGTGTGTTTGGCAAAATGTTGAATAAGCCTTATTCCGAATAATACTTATTCGGGATAAAACCAAACACGTTTTGATTAAGTCTTATCCCGAATAAGAGATTATTCAACTCCTTATTCGAATACTATCTATATGGTGGAATTAGAATAAGGAGTTGAATAAGTCCTTATTCGGAAGACTTATTCAAAACGCGTTTGGTTTCATCTCGGATAAACTTTATTCGGAATAAGACTTATTTTCTCCTTTACTACTCTCTTACATACTAGCATAGGTACAGATGGTCAGTATGGGTTATATATGACCAGTGTCAGCAAAATGTTGAGGACTTTGTAGCTTGAGGAGGACGGTCAAGGGATCAGGGGGATGGCATGCAGGTTGATAAGAAGGATCGAGGATGAGGAGGATGAGGAGGATCAGGAGGCGAGCGATGACGACTATGATGATACTCCATGTCTGCTCATAAACGACCGCAGCAGACGATCAGAAAAGTTGACATAGATTATCACTATCTAGACGCCCGAGATGCTATTTGATATAATGTTTTTTTTTAATTATTATCTTCTATTATTATGTGCTTATATGATGTGATAAAGAAACGATCAGAAATATTCCCACGTATATATTATAACGAAGTTTCATATATTCTCTTTCTTGTGATCTCTTGAACAAATGTAACGAAAAATAAATCATTCCTACACATAACAAGATCAACAAATACCACACACGAGTCCTGAAAATTTCATAAATAAGATGTCAAATAATTCCACGGAAAAGTTCATACAGCGAAGTGAACTTGTGAGCTTTTTTTTTTTTATTAAAACCAATAGAATATGGTTAACGAACATGTGACATACCATGTTTTGTATGATCAAATTATGCATTGAAGAACATAACAGTATAAAAAAATTTGATTGAAATGACAAAAGAAAAAAAAATTTGAGTGGAAAATTTGAATCACGCTATAGCATAATCTTATTATAAAAAATAAATATTAATTCTATTTAATTTTTTTAATATAAAATATTATTTTTATTAAAAAAAGTCGGCTCCCTGACCCTAATAAAGTTTTATATTTGTTTTTTTTTATATATTCTTTCTCATTCGGGCTTTTCTTCCTCGTTCCAGTCCCTACGTACGTTACCGACACATTCTATTCGTGCAATGTATTGGGTGCATCCCCAGTTATTTTTTATTTTATCCTTAAAAGTTCTAAGTGTACCCATTTTTTTATCTTATTTATTAAATTAATTTGACATCTTAAATGTGTCCTACATTATAGAAAGTGAAATTTCCTTCCACCTTTGTTTCTCAGTTTGTTTAAGTTTGTCATTTTGAATCCAAACGTTTAGAATATAGATGTGACCCTGGCCAGCGTCCTAGAATATAGACGGAAACACATATGCAATTATATATGGAGAAAGTTCAATATGCACCATAGTGCATAGGGCATTATATGCACCATGGACTTTTCCGAAAATATTTTTATAAATTGACAAATCTAATTTAACTAATCTAATCTACATATTAAAATCTCATACCAAACCAAAATTTACAATTTTTGAGATTTTATTACTATTTTTTTTCGAATTTTATAAAACATGTCATTTTTGGAATGTTGTACAATTTACAATTTTCTAAAAATGGCATGTTTTAAAAAATTCGAAAAAATAGTAATAAAATCTCAAAAATTGTAAAATGTGATTTTCTATGAGATTTCAATATGTAGATTAAATTGATTAAATTAGATTTATCAATTTACAAAAATCCTCCCGAAAAAGTTCGCGGTGCACGGAATGTCCTATGCACTATATTGCATATTAAACTTTCTCATTATATATGTACACTGTTTTGAGGGTCTATATATGTACACTGTTAATCACATGTAATTTTTTTCCACTTTAAGATGTTCCAGGAATTAGGGATAGAACTTGATTAGCAAACACACAAGTACATTAATATCTCCCTTTCCCGGTTAGCATCATCAATCCTCAAAAGGCGAACAGTATCCCTGTTGGACTAGTATGTTCCTCATGATCAGATGGTACAAAAGGAATCAGAATCGATGTGAACCATAATCTACAACTGTGTACTTTAATTCACTTACTGCCACATGTTTAAGTCTTTGAGAAAGCAATTAAAAAAAAAACGAAAAAGATCCCAATGGCCACCATAAATTACGGAAGTTGAGCTAGACTAAAACCATCCCTTCAAAATGTGAGAAGTGCGAATCAAGACTGTTTGTTGCCTGTTGGTGACAAACAAAGACAACTTAAGTATTATTCAAAAAAAAGAAAAGGGGAAAAAAAACAAAATAACGTACACTCACGCAGCCAATCTTTGAAGCAGGTCCACAAGGGGGAGCAATATCTATACCGTACGCCTGTCCCTTTTGTTTCCTTTTTATCCCCCGGCCCCCGGCCCCCCCTCGAGGCTTTTGTTTCTTCCCTTCTATTGTATTAATTATTTACTGCATGGATCCTACATTGGTTGAATGGAGTTGGGTATGTCCGGACATTAATTATACGAATATACGTTAACAGAAAAATTTAGATCATGTATTAATTTATTTTCTTGTATAACATAATGAAAACTTGTTCATGAACCTAGCTAACTACTTGTGCCTCCATGCAAGTCACGAACTTGTTGTTAGAGGTGTCAAACGTTGAAACGGAAGACGGAACAGACCTGTTTCGCTTCCGTTCCGTTTCAATCGATGGAACAGAAATTGATTCCGTTTAACGTTCCGTTTCGTCAAACGTAACAAAATTCCATTCCGTTTAACGTTCCATCCTTTATTTACCATTGATTTCAGCGGAATTCCGTCCATTTCCGTGTTCCGTTCGTTTTTTTCATTTCCGTTTGCGTTCCGTTTTCAGAAATAAAATTGATTTTCTATTTCATTTAACGTTTCGTTCGGACAGAACGAAACGGAACACGTGAGCGGAACGAAATATTGACAGCCCTACTTGTTGTACCCAACCCCAAGCTAAATGTGTGTTTGTGTTAGATAAAAAAGTATGGGTCCAGCTCATCACTACATATCTATTGACACGTGCTTACTCTCCATCAGCCCTTCAAACCCTTGGTACGGTCTCAGCTAACCTCTCCTTTGTCTTCAGAGTGGGACATGCCAATCAAAATCAAGTATAATATACCAGAATAGAATGCATGTGAGTGAAACAGAAATGTATGGCATCAATTCTTCTCTGTGAAAAATAAGAGGGTTTCCATAATCCATATGCCTACATTATAGAGTATTGAGAAATAAGAGGGTTAGACTAATCTCCGAAATATTAATTAGTCAATGATGAGTAAAGATGGAATAATCCAAACCCTACCTGTCATTCTGTCAAACAACCAACAATATTTTCTAATCAGATTCTATCAAAGAGCAATTATTATAGATAAATTCAGACGAATATCTTGTAACTAGCCAATATAGTTGCAAAATTAGCAACGATTCTGTAATTTTTGAAATTAGGAAAGAGCAAGCCAAGGGCTATATTGAATCCTTTGGTGCAAATACAGATTCAACCTTAATTTGGGACAGCAGTCATCAATATAAAGCGTTTCATTTAATTATTCCATAAAACTCTCTTATTTCAAACACTAAGCAATAAGCATTAAGAATCAATGAAGAAATATTCTGTAATTAATATCTCATAGACTGGTCCCCAGCTATACAGATAACATAATTAATCATAACAAGGACAACAATGACCTCCTTAATTAAGAGCAATTACAGCCGTATAACTCTGTCCACATTCACAGTATGAAACTTGAAAGTCATTGTCATGCAAAAAAACCATTCTGTAAGGAAAATAAAGAAAATAGTAAACGGACAAGAGAAAATATCACAAGAGAATAAGAGATGAACCAACGAGTTTACTATTCCAGAATAATTACAACAATTGTTAATTAAACGATAACTAAAACTCACATGTCCGACCTTAAGCTATGAGAGCCTGGATTCATATATGCCAAAAATATTGTTATAGGCATTAGATTAATGTATCAGCATTGCGAATTATATAGTGCAGAAATCATAATAATGATCTTACAAAATAAACACTATGGAGAGCATGAATGTTTTAAAAATAAAGTCGATAGGGACATGATATTTAGCTAATTAATTACCAATTGACTCTTGTGTATTAATTAATTACTCATACCAACTATTCGTGGTATAAATGTGGTACAACCGTACAACAGTAAAAGATAGTGCAGTGAATCCAGTGATTCCTCAAATATGAAATTTTACACTATGTTCAGGCCCACGATGTGACATATATAATCAGGCCGAATATGTCAGATTGGGGTCCCATTTTGCCTTTTTCCTTTTTTAACTTAATTAATTGTTTTTTGTTTTACTTTTGGCATGGTAATAAAAGCCACACGTGCGGCTACCAATGCCGTTGTTGAACATTTTTTTAATTTTTTTAATATTATTATTATCGAAATCTAATCAACGTCAAACGTCTTATTGGAGAAAAAAAAATAATCTTAGTCAAGGCTGTCAAACATGAGAAATGGGCACAGAACAAGTCTGTTAATTTTGTTTTCATTCTGTTTTGGTAAAGAAACAAAAATATTCTTTCAATTTCGTTTTGTTATATTAAACAAAATGATTTTTTTTGTTTCGTTTTCAATTACCATTGTAATTTCTTATTTCTGCATTTCATTTTGGAAATAAGAATAAGAATTTTTGTTTAGATTCTGAAAGAGAAATAATTTTCTTTTTCATTTATGTTCCGTTTTGAACAGAACGAAACAAAAACGTGAGAAACGGAAGTATATTGATAGCCCTAATCTCAGTCAACTAAAGTATTGATAATTTCTTTTGAAACAAGAATTGGGATTTTGTTTTAAGGCAAGTCTCGTTTTACTTTTTGTTCTGCTAATTAATTAATCAGGCCTCTCAAATAACGGGTAGAGAGATGAATTATTTGGAGAGAAATGTTGGTTGTAAAGGTGGAGAGCATGTTGTGCGCGCATACAGAGATTCCGAAATCCTGACAATTGAATCTGAAAATATAAATGACCTGATATGTTTCGAACTGTTCTGACACATGTAAGAATGACAAGTCGTTAACGGTTTGCTAAGAATTAATTATTTATGCAATATTGTATCCATTCCACCCTAACCATATATTCATCTCGTGAGACTTTATTTATTTTTTTTTCTTTCTTTATGATTTTTTTAGGAATCGAAATTAAGTAACTCTTAATTAGGATGTTAATTAGATATATGAGTTCAAAACACGAAAAGAAGAATCTGCTTTCTATGTAAGAAATTATAGCAAAAATATATGGAAATTGATTTGTGTCATCCCACTCCGCGCCATCGTGCTGTACAGCGTCTCAGCAAAAGTCAGAGCAGCGTTCTATCCCCCCTACTCACCCAATGCGTATTTCTTGTTCATTTCGTTTTTATAAGTGATCACTTTAATATGTATAAATGTTCACTATTTTATAAGTGTTCGCTAGACCAAATATGTTCATTTTGATTTTTTTTTTTGCCAAATGTTCATTTTGGTCAGTACAAATGTTCAATTAATTGAGTATAACTGTTTACTTAGTTGCAACAGAAAATATAAATGTTACTAGCAAACATGTTTATTTTATTAAGTATAAATGTTCAGTTTAGTAAGTATAAATGTTCAGTTATTTAAATATAAATATTCAGTTAGTTGCAACAAAAATACAATTGTTATAAAAAAATCAAGCGAAGGGGTTACGAATCGGACAAAAAATACATGTAAAAATTAGAATTGGAAATGAACCGATCCGGTTCAAATAATTTTTTCTGCTTCTACCCCTGTCTCCTAGTGCACCTCTTGACCACACACGATTTTGACTCTAACGTGATTCCGACGTCTTAAATTGAACATTTTTTATTATTAAACTGAATATTTATAACATATAGGATGGTGCGAATGATTATTCCGCCGCCGATGGCACCGAAAAAATATATATGAAATAATTAATAATATATTGCTCACTGCAAAGATCTTTAAATGAATCTCTCGTATCAACTAGCTCGGGGCTCCACCGCTCCAATTATCTTTTTTTTTTTTAGGAATCGGCCCATGGGCTTTGTATTGAAATAAAATAGAGTAATTGTTGTTTTCTAGCTTAATTGTTGTTTTTCAGTTTTTTTTTTTACTTTTTTCTTTTAGAACTTTGTTTAGTCTTAATTTTATATATGTTCGTCGTTCTAGATTTTAGTAGTTTGGGTCGGCACCTTGTTATGTTGGTTTAAGACTTTTCTTAATTAATGTTAAGCCCATGGGCGTTTATAAAATAATAATAATAATAATAAAATAGAGTAGTACATATTACAAGTTCTACGGCAAATTAATTAAAAAGGTACACACAAAACAAACCTAAAATAAAAGTAAAATAAGAATAAAAGGGTCGAATTATCTATACATAGTAACATGTAGTCCAAAAAGGTCCAAGCATGAGCGCCAAGAAAAGGGCATTACGTAAATTCTTAACTCATTCATATACGGAAATTTGTTTACTGTGTAATATACTCCAATTCAAAATTGTTTGGTTAAATTCATATTTGACTTTTTTTTTACATAATTTTTTTAATCTAATCTATGTTGCACAACAAAATTGTGATGATATTTATTTGTTATTGAGTTGTTAAATTTTGTGCATTAATTTTTTTATGGATTGATTGTTAATTCCAAAACCTTAAATTTCTGTCTATTAATTATCTTTGAAATGTTTAGCATAATAATATTTTAAGGTTCTTACAAATAATAATACTCTTCAGATCGGTGAAATTGGTTCAACATTAAAAGTCATTTTCAATTATTCTTAAAATAAAGAACGAAACAGCTAGCAGCCTGATTGATGTTCAGTTTCAGTTGGATGACCATAAATTGATTTTGGGTCTTTTCCTAGGGCATCGTTTGGATGCGTTGAGAAGAAGGTAGGAAGAAGGAAGGAAACGTAAAAAAAAAAGATGTTCCGCTTCTTTCAAGATAGCTCCAAAATTTGTGCTACGCCTGTACGGCTTGCTGCTCCGCTGGCTCTGCCGAGTTACTCTGCTCCGGTGGGGCGTGTCCTTACTGGAGAGGACTTAACCAGAGCGCGTCAATTAATTCATCGCTTTGGTGGGGCTCAAGAGTATGCTAAAGCTGCCAAGCGGGCCCTTTTGGCAGATCAACACGCTGTTAAGGTCTGTTGTGATCCTTTGGTTCGGTGTACAAGACCGAATCTTGAAAAGCCGGCGAAGATTGATTGGGTCCGTCGGATGAGAGATCGATGTTTGAGATGTGGTTTTAAGGGACACAAAGCTAAGGTCTACCGTGAGCCAAGTCTTTGCTTTTTCTGCAAACAGACGGGACATAGCTATAGTCGCTACCCCAAATGACGCATCGCAAACCCTAGATCTCATTTCTCTTTCTCTACAAATGTCTCGTCTTTTTCCTCTTCCCAATCTGAGGTTGAAGCAAACCCTAATTTCTTACCGATTCATACTCCTTCTTCGTCTCTGCCTAAGCAAGTTCCAGCGATGTCTACCCCGCCTGAATTTGTTCCTCGCAAACTAAAGGAGGATGATAAGGTGACTGAGAAGCTGCGCGATTTGACACGAAGCATTGTCATTCAAGCTGACGATTCTATTTCTCTTCGTGGTGTGATGTGCGAGATGGCGAGTCGCTTTCCTCCGGATCAATGGAGGGTGGCTAAGCTAGATCTGCATCGGTACCACATAGTGGGCCCCTCTGTGGCTTGGAAGAATGCTCAATTTGCTTTGGCGCAATTTGAGGTGACTGATGACAAGAGGCGTCGTCGTTTCTGTAAGATCTTGAAAGAGGCACCAGAGCTTGAGCCGGTTGCGCCGCTGGAAAGGTACTGGGTTAGAGCTGTCGATATCCCTTATGGGTGGCGCACCTGGCATGGCTTAGAACAGTTAATCTTCTTCGGTAAGTTGCACCTTCCTGACTATTCTACTCATCTGGGTATAGAAGGAAGATGGATGAGGGTCCAAGTTGATGTCGGGGATCGTTTTCTTATTCCTGATTTTGCGTGGTATGAGGTAGAATACAAAAATGGGAGGAAGGATTTCTGTATTGTACAATATGTGGTTGAGGATGAGGAGCTAGGTACTGACTTTGCTGAAAATGTTAAATCTATGCCAGTTTTGGTTTGGTCTCAAGAGGATATTGAAGTAGTTCAAAGTGTAAAACTGTTGGATAATCCTCCCCCATCTTTTACTGGTACTTTGAACACTAGCACAAATATTAAAAAAAGGAAGAGGCCCAATAAGAAAGGCAAAACCCCTTCTCCTGTGGTTGCTGGCTCAAACTTTGTTGGTAAACCGGTGCCGGAAGTGCCCATGCCAGTTTCTGGTGAAGTTCCTAATGTTAGAGGCAGTCCAATCACCAGGTCCCAAACAAAAAAAGGAACTGGAGTAGTTATTTAGGAGAAGTTGGTAAAACCGGTCTTGGGTTCTCCTGGTAAAGAAAAGGCACATCAAATTGATAGAAGCAAGGAAGAGGCTAAACTAGTGAAGAAGGTTATGGCTAGTAGCAGAAAGGTGGGGTCAGGATCCTCTCCTGCAATAGGAGTGTTGACCTTACCCGTGTCTCCTACAAAGGAAAGTAAGGTTGAAGTGCCTCTAGTTGTGGCTCAGGGTGGAGGTCCTAAAAGGTCACCTTCTTTAAGCCCCTTTAGGGATTCTGATGTGCAGATCATAGAGCCCCTCTTAGCTCCTTTCCATTATACTTTTATTAATGAAGGGGTAGAGAGTGAAGGGTTCCCTTTGGCTGAGAAAACGTCAGTTGTAGATGAGAAAGTCAGGATTACTAAGAACAAGATGCTGGAGTTAGAAGCCATGAATAAGGCGCTGAGGGCTCAGCTAGCTCAGTATAAAAACCAACAAGTTGATGCTAAACTCACTGGCGGGTCCAGTAGTGCTGGAGGCAAACCGAGTCTGCTCAAGAAAATCAAGGAGGAAAAGCATGCGAGTAGTAAGCTGACTCCTGTTGACTCTTCTCTAGGTACTCTTTTGGACAATTTTATTCATAGTAGCAAGTTTAGTGTTGTTGAGATTATTCATTTATTAGATGATTTTGGCATTTCCTTTGGTAGAAATCATGAACATAAAGTAGATATTATAAATTCGGTTCGAAAGAGTACTCCCAAACAGCTTACTCTTGAGATGCAGAATTTGGTAGCTTCCCTTAATAAGATAGGATTTGATGATAGTGGGGTTTTCAATTCAGTTATTTTATGAAGATTCTTAACTGGAATATTAGAGGTTTGCGAGGTGCTAGTAAGAAACGGCACTTAATTGACTTGCTTAGGGCAGAAAAAGTAGATATTGTAGGTATTCAGGAGACTAAAAAGGACCAATTTCATTTGAGATTGTTGGCCTCTTTGGCTCCTGGATTTAATTGGAATTATTTACCTGCTGTTGGAACAGTAGGGGGTATTTTAGTAGGTGTTAATCCTTATCTTTTTGTAGTCAATAGTTGGGATATTAGAACTTTTTCAGTCTATGTTTCCCTTACTAATAAGTCTCAAAACATCCCTGTTATTTTCACCTCTATCTATGGTCCAGTGGAGGCTGCTCTTAAGAATAGCTTTTGGGTAGAACTTGAGGACTTAAGCTCTCAAGTCAGTTCTCCTTGGATTATAGGGGGTGATTTTAACATTATTAGAACTAGGTCTGAGAAGAGAGGTGTCTCTTTTGATGCTAGGAATATGAGTAAATTCAATTATTGGATTAATTCATATAATTTATTAGATTTTAGGGTTATGGATAGGAAATTCACTTGGGCAAGAGGGGGTAATTCCCAGCAATTTGCTTGTTTAGATAGGTTCTTTACAAATCAAGAGTGGATAGATGTCTTCCAACAATCACACTCTTATAGTTTCCCAAGGATTTTTTCAGACCATTGTCCTCTCATATTATATTCAGGGATGCTTTCTAATAATGGAACTAGAAACTTTAAATTTGAAAAATGTTAGTTACAACAAGAAGACTTAGTTAACAGACTCCCTTTTTGGTGGAATCAACTTTCTTTAGGACCAAATTTAGCTTATGATTGGGTCACTAAGATGATTGAGCTTAAAAAGAAGCTTAAGGGTTGGAGTGGTAATTTAGGTAGAGAACTCAAAGACAAAAAAAGTTATTTGATTGCACAAGTTAACTCTTTGGAAATTGCTATGGAGGATAAATTTTTAGAGGTAGCAGAACTGAACAGTCTTATTGCCTCTAAATAGGAACTCCATACTTTGTTGTTAGGGGAAGAAATCTATTGGAAACAACGTTCTAGAATCACTTGGCTGAAGGAGAGTGATGCTAACACGAAGTTTTTCCATAGATATGCTACTATTAGAAAATCAAAAAATGCTATTACTCATCTTTTGATAGAGGATAGAGAGGTTAGGGATTCAACTAGTATTCAAAATCACATCTTTCAGCATTTTTCCTCGTTTCTAGGTTCTCCTTCAGTTGGTTGGTGCAGTGTAAAGACTGACACCTCGACTGAACAAGAGCGAGTTTCAGCAGAGGATAATGCTTTTCTCATTTCTCCTTTCACAGAGGATGAAATTAAAAGTGCAGTTTCCCAAATGGCCTCTAATAAAGCGCCGGGTCCTGATGGGTATCCGATGTTCTTTTATCAGCAGTTTTGGGATTGTTTAAAAAGTGACATACTGATTCTTTTTAATAGTTTCCATCAGAATCAGTTGGACATTTCTCTTTTCAATAGGGCCATCATAAGTCTAATACCTAAAGTTGAGGTAGCAGCTAAATTTACTGATTTTAGGCCAATTAGTCTTATTAATTGTATCTTTAAAATTTTTACCAAAGTTTTGTCTAATAGGCTGTCTCCTGTCTTGGATAAACTTATTAATCCCAATCAAAGTGCTTTCTTGAAAGGCAGATTCATTCTTGAAGGGGTAGGAGTAGCTCAGGAATTACTTCACTCAATCCACTCCTCTAAGGAACAAGGAATTTTGTTGAAATTAGATTTTGAAAAGACCTTTGATAATGTTAGTTGGCCTTTTCTTTTGCAGTCTTTGGAAGATAGGGGTTTTCATCCTCAATGGGTTCGGTGGATCTCTAACATTCTAAATGGTGGAAAAACAGCAATTAAAGTCAATGGCAATCTGGGTAGATTTTTCACTGTTAAGAAGGGACTCCGACAAGGTGACCCCATTTCATCTTATCTGTTCCTTTTAGTAGCTGATGGTTTAGCTAAATTATTGCAAAATGGTATTGCTAAGGGACATTTAGAAGGTTTAGGTCCTCATTTCCTTAATGGGGGTAAGGTTATTCATCTGCAGTATGCAGATGATACCTTGCTCTTTTTAAAAGCTGATGAGCTGATGGTAGAAAAGCTTCATTGGGCTCTTAAAGCCTTTAAGGAAGCTTCAGGTATTAAGATCAATTTTACTAAGTCAGCTTTAACTCCTTTAAATATCGCCAGCTCAGTGGCTAATAGGTTAGCAGCAATTCTGAGTTGTAAAATAGAGAATCTTCCCATTAAATACTTGGGGATTCCACTTCATTGGAAAAAACCAGCCAGAGCTGATTGGTGTTCTTTGATTGAGAAAATACAAAAACGCCTATCTACTTGGAAGGGTAATTTTCTTTTCATTGGTGGCAGGTTAATTCTCTTAAAGTCTGTTCTTTCTTCTCTCCCCATTTACTTTCTTTCAATGTTTCTTTGTCCCAAGTGGGTAATTTCGGCTATTGATAAAATTAGAAGAAATTTCCTTTGGGGTAATTCTGTTAGAAATGGTCCTAAGAAGTATCATTTAGTTAATTGGGATCAGTTATGTAGGAAAAAAGAATTTGGGGGGTGGGGTATCTTAAATCTTACCCATATGAATATGGCTTTTAATAGGTAAATGGGCTTGGAAATTTTTTTATAAAGTTAATCATAATTTATGGCTTGATCTTTGCTTATTTAAGTATAAAGAGAGGTGTCCAATTTCTGCTTCAGGCTTCTGGAAGGATATTTGTAGCCTCTTTCCAATCATTAAATTAGGATTAACTAAAATAGTAGGAAATGGTAAGCATATTAGCTTTTGGAATGATAATTGGTTAGGTACTAGCCTAGCACAAGAGTTTCCTCTTGCCTTTAAAAAAACTAGGAAACCCTCTGCTTCACTTTATGAAGTATGGGGGAAAGGCAAGATGGAACTTTATTTTACCAGAGGAATTACTAGGGAATTGAGAATTGAAAAGCTGGCCATTAAGGACATTTTAGAGAATGTGCAGCTTAATGCTGGTTTTGACTCTGCTATTTGGCTCTGGGACAGTAAGGGACAATATACTGTTAGATCGATGTATGATTTTCTCAACTGTGGGGGCATTAAGTTACCAATTAGTCATTCGGTGTGGATCCTCAAGGTTTTTAAAAATGTCCTTAAGCATGCGTCTTTGGCTCCGTTTGGATGGCTTCTTCCGGAATAAGGAATAAGGAATAATCACTTTTTACCAATAAATTTATTTCTAACCATCCAAACTCTTCACAAAAGTTACACACTTCCCAATAAATTTACCCCTTCCCAATAAATTTCTTCCCTTCTTCCTTCTTCCTACCTTATTCTCAACGCATTCAAACGGAGCCTTAGGTGTCTATTTAATACATGCGGTTGAGGATCACCAATAATGACGATAACTATTTACGAATTATTATTGGTTATAATGGTGGATCACCAATAATGCGTCTTAATTACTATTTACGCGTCTTAATACATGCGGTTGAGCTTCTTTAAGGATCACCTAAGACGCATGCGTCATTATTATCGTCTTAAAAATGTCCTTAAGCATGTATTTAAGCATGCGGTTGAGGATCACCAATCCTTAATCTGCTTCTTTAGCACTAATTTCATAAACTTAACAAAGTGACGAAAGTAAACCTCTACCGTTCAAGATTGCACAAGGTTGTCATTTTGAAACTCCGATTTGATTTGTATTTTGATTTAATTTTATTTTCTCCTGTATCGATCGCTAGCCACCGGCTAAAACTTTTTAATAGTCATTTAGTCATTTTAGGCTCCGTTTGGATAAGGTGTGGGAAGAAAGAAAGAAGAAAAAAAGTAGAAAGAAGTATTGGAAAGTGTGTAACTTTATAAAGAATTTGAATTGTTTATAATACATTTATTTTTTTATTTTATTCTTACTTTTTTTTCAAATAGAATCCAAACGTAGCCTTACTAATTAAAGATGGGCCGGACTTACCCTCATTTTTGCTTTAAAAAATATTGCACGGACTTTCGAAGCACCGCGCGTACGTCTATATTCAAGTACAAAAATAAATTAGATTTTAATAAAAGTTTAAAGATCATTTTGGTCAGATTGAAGAAGTTTTATATATTAAATATTAAATATAATGGTCAGATTATTTAAAGATCATTTTGGTCAGATTATTTACTATTTTTTGAGATTTTAAAAAATCATAGTATTGAAGGATCCATAATTGTTTAGATTAAGAATTTTGTAAAATATCAAATAAGTACTAAAAATTTTAGAAAAATATAAAATTTTGTCTCCAACGAGATTTTAATATGGAGAACACATTGAACGGTTCAGATCGACTGTTAGAATCTCGAAAATTGAAATTTAATCGTAGTTGACGATTAAATCCGTCAGTCGTGACTGATTTTAGCCCATCTCGTGTTATTTTCGAAACTATATCGTCTGTTATTTCTCTAAAATAGGTAATCTTTGCACTATATCGTCGGCCGCTTAGAAAAATAAACGCCAATCATAGATCCGACAACCAAACGTGATATCTCTGTAGTTTGTGAGCATCCCATGGCGGCTAGGGCTGTCAATATTCCGTTCCGCTCATGTATTCCGTTCCGTTCCGTCCGAACGGAATGTTAAATGAAATAGAAAATCAATTCCGTTTCTGAAAACGGAACGGAAACGAAAATGAAAAAAACGAACGGAACGTAAACGGAACACGGAAATGGACGGAATTCCGCTGAAATCAATGGTAAATAAAGGACGGAACGTTAAACGGAATGAAATTTTGTTACGTTTGACGAAACGGAACATTAAACGGAATTAATTTCTGTTCCGTCGACTGAAACGGAACGGAAGCGGAACAGATATGTTCCGTCTTCCGTTTCAACGTTTGACAGGTCTAATGGCGGCCAACTTTAGTGCAGAGTGCAGACGTGCTTAAATGTGTACCTTTGTGAATAAGAAAATGAAAAAAGTATATAAATATTCTAAAACAACAACGTATAAGAGTATCACAGGTATTCAGGTACATGTCTAAATTAGGAAACGTATTCAGGTACTTCTAGTCTTCCAGATTAGAGTGTTCTGCACTTCGATCTGTTCCAACATTAGTTAGGAATGAATTATATACGGAAACGTATATAGCATTATTTTAAAGCACATTCATGGATCATATACTTTTTAATTTACATAAGGAAGTCATCCACAGGAAAACAGGCAGTCCCTTGCACCATCCATTCTTCCAGTTTCTCACGAAACACAGAATTGTTTCCAAAGCAGGGCATTAGTAGGCTGTCTCTTGCAGCACTAGAACTTACATGCATTTCAACTCTTCTGCCAATAATTGGTTCCATGTTGAATTGCAAATCTGTATCTTGTGTGATTGTACGCCGGATTGGATTGCCAGCTATGAACGCTGTAACTTGACGCGACAACCTGCCTCGGCGCAATTTCTTCTTAAGGAACGTGTTCCAGTAGTTCTTGATTTCATTATCTGTTCGTCCTGGGAGACGACCGGCTATTAGTGACCACCTTAGTTGCAAAACTTGAAATTTGTTAGTCACAAAAAAGAATTCAGGCCAGCTATATATTAATGACCATTGACCAGATTATATTGAAAAACACGAGAAAATAACCGAACTCTTTTTTTTCTTGCCAAAATAAAATTATGGACGAATTCATTGCTAATCGTGATCATGTGCATCAAAACAACTATCCTAGAGCCATTAAATAACTTGTGAATTTAGCCAATTTAAGAGTTGCAAGTACAGCTCCTAGCCTGAATGTAGATTGTAGAGTATCTATACTAAAAGCTTACATTTCACATTTGTGGAATTGCAGTTGTGACTTATTTTTGTACAAAAGATACAGATGAATAATAGTGAATTAATCTTTTTCAAGACATTTTTTTTAATAATCTCCAACTAAAGGTACGGATAAACAACAATTCAATATATTGTTCAAAGAGATTCACCTGTTCCCAAGCAGATTATGTAATCTTACAATAAGATCCTCCTCCTCTTGTGTAATGTTCCCTCGCTTAATATTTGGTCGAAGGTAGTTCAGCCACCGGAGCCGACAACTCTTTCCACATCGATTAAGTCCTAATTACCACAAAATCTTTTGAAATTACTAAGTCGCATTTTGTTGTGATGTTCGAATTGGAAGTTTATAGAATGATGTTAAAAAGGGGCATGGTGATATGAATATGATCAAGTTCAATGTATACAAGTGAAGCTTAGTAGGTCTCATGTCCAAATTAAATCAAATAGGTTCACGCAGAAATACAATTTAATCAAATCGAACCAGCTTTCGTAGGGAGTTGTGTCCATTTGCCGGGGCCATTCACTTTGATATATGATGCAAGTATGTGATCTTCTTCCTTTGTCCATGTGCCTCTGTTCAATCCGAGAGAATTTAGTTTGGTTCCTGCCATCTCCCCTGTCTCTCTCTCTTTTGTCTCTGTCACTCTACGTCTTCTGTGGCTCTCTGTTTCTCGTGTCCTTTTCTAATTTTATTTTTTTGGGTCTTCCTACGTTTAAATGTTGAGTTCTCTTTTTTTGCATCTAATACTAAAGGTTGATCCAGTCACTTTCATTAGTTACCAAACCAGTAGAACAAAAAAATAAAGGATGGAGAGTTGAAATAGGAATTAACTGGAAGTTAAATGCACTCTGCAATAATCCTACCTCACCATTCTTTAATAAAATTTATAAAAACTAAAAAATTTTCTTTGCTTTGCTTGGAAAAAAGTACATGTTTAAAAAATTGTAATAACATTTTTTATCCAATAATTTATCATTTAGAATTTTAACCGCAATTTTTTTAACTCTACAAATTTGCACAATGCAAAATAATATGATAAGTCGTATAAAATTCATTCAAAAATTCACACTTTAGGTTTATCATATTTATAATCATAGTGTATTTTTAAGAAAATTAATAAAATTCACATTTAAATGGCAAAAAAAATATGAACCGTCTAATTAGGATAATTAGAATTAAGAAATAAACGAAATAAAACGGTGGATAACGTAGATAAAATGGCATGACTACGAAGCTCAGAAATTAAATCATTTTTTATTTGCGATTATTTGCTTTATAAATAAATGTAATTACTCTTGATGGTTTACATTTCAGGTCCTCTGTCTTTCAAGTAGAGCCATCCAATCTCGAAAGCCAATAAAACTTCACTTCCAATTTGACAGAAAAATAGCCAGAACCCTATAGAATAATTTGAGTCGGGCCAGAGAGGTTTACTGAGAGGTTTCTCAGAATGTGATGTAATAGACTTTGGATGTTATTTAATGTTTTGCCCACGGGCGTGTTAACCTTCAAAAAAAAAAAAATTTTGACAGAAAAAATAGCCAGAACCTATAGAACAAATATTAAGAACATAAAAGATCGGAAGACATACTTATGGATCGATTATCCCCCACTCCAGCTTCCCTATATAATAGTTCAATAATCTTCATATGTGTTGGATGCAAAAAGACAAGGGCAAGACACTTGTTTTTCTTAAAAAAAAAAAAAAATCTTCATATGTGTTGGACACATAGACCAAAAAGTCTAAAAAGTGTAATAGGTTTTGACACATGTTTGACAAGCACAATATGTTTTGACACGGTGGCACTGGAATATGTTTGACACATGGTCTACAAAGTTAATTTCCATTGATTTAACATAACCTTATGTTTGATTTGATCACTCCACTTTGGTTTGTACAAATTTACTTACTGATCCTCGATCTTTATGCAAGTTATTTCATTATGTCCATTTTAAATTCCAATTACACAAATTCTAGCGGTTCTTTATAATAACAAGGTGATAAATAAATTATTTTATAATTATAATTATAATCTATAAAAAAGAGCATTTCATTAAATTTGAGAATTATTGTACGATAAATACTAGAGAGGTAGAGAGGTTGTTACGCACTGAAGGTCGGATCAACAGTCAACAGCGGTCACGTGTGGAGGAATCCTCTCTTTTTCTAAACTGAGCAGTGGGACAAACAATAACCAATGGAGCCGAATCAAAGAAAAAGTTCACTGTTTGGGTCAGTTTCAGTCGAATCAACCAGACTACAGACTACATACAGTCTCTTCTCTCTTTTCATTCTTTCTTCTTCTTCATCATTACTAGCCCGCTTTATTGAATTATGTTTAGCCTTGTTTGGTTTCAGACTTTCAGGTAACTGGTGTTTTAGAAAAATAAAAAATAATATTAAAATATTCCTAAATTTCGGAAATATCACTAATTTAATCGGAATTATATTAATATCGTTCTTTGAAAAAATGAGACCAATATCGTTCTTTGAAGAACGATATTGGCTTATTAATATTGCTTTTTGGAAGAACTATACAGGCTGGTATCGTTCTTTCAAAGAAAGATATTGACCATACACAGCCTAACATAATTTCCTTAACCATTTGAAGTGTTTTTTTAACATTTTTTTAATATAAATTTATATTTTTTTAATAATACTAAAGATTGTGTTAGGCCGTGCTAATATCGTTCTTAATTTGAAAGAACGATATTGGTATCATTGTTTCATAAAACGATATTATAATACAATTTATATAATTTCGATTAATTAATTTAGAAAATTTTTTTTTAATAATACTAAAGATTGTGTTAGGCCGTGCTAATATCGTTCTTAATTTGAAAGAACGATATTGGTATCATTGTTTCATAAAACGATATTATAATACAATTTATATAATTTCGATTAATTAATTTAGAAATATTTTTTCGAAATTCATAAATATTTTAGTATTATTTTTTCCGCTTGGTGTTTACCATTTTCGGCCCCCACAACCAGAAGCCACAACAAGGGTGATTGAACATTTTATTTTATTTTTTTATTTCAATATAGAATGACGGATTTTTAACAGGATCTAGAAGGTAACAATAATTTTTTTTCTTTTGCTTTATTCAGAGTCAATCAGAAAATTTTCAACATATAAAACTTATAATACTCTCAAATATGCTACTAGAGTATTGAAGGATCAAACGAAGCTATGTTCCACAATCAATTTTATGTATCCAAAATAAATTAAAAACTTCAAAAGAATGATTTTCTTTGTACTCATGAAATCATACATAACTTCTATGATATTATTACTATTCGTTTCCCATGTAATTCATTTAACACTAATTGTCAAATAACAACTCTTTTGATACTTTTTAATTTTTATTACAAGAAATAAGCAATTTGTATATTGTAATATTTGTCTTAGTCTCTTAGACCGTTTAGTAAAAATCAGTCAAATAAATAGGCAAAAATAAGACCTTAATGCATTAAAAAAGAAGGCGTAAATTTTTATAACAAACAATAGTAAAACTGAAAAATATATAATAAAAATATAAAAAATAATTTTGGTTATAAACATGTCAGGGTGCCACTGGGACCGACACCCCTCCAGCCGCACCACTAGGAATAGAGCTGTCAGGTTCAAGAGAAATTAATTTTCAAAAATAGTAATAAAATTTTTTATTTTAAAAAATATTAACACACCACTATCATTGGCGCTGTCAAACAATTATTTTTTAAAAAAAAAAGTAATATGTTTTTTAAAATAATAATATTTTTATCAAAAGTAAAAAATATTTAAAAAAATATTAACGGCCAATCATTGGCGCTGTCAGATAAATTTAATTTTTTAAAATAGTAAACACCATTGGGATTGGCGTAGGTAGAAAATTTGAAATTTTTCAAACTTCAAAAGTAGAAGAGAGAGCTGAAATGGGTAGGTGTGCCAATGGGGGTGGCGCCGCCGCCGGTGTGCCCTATCAGTGGCGCTGCCATGTTTATTAATAAAATTATTTATTTTTCATGTTTAGCATTAATGTTTTCATTTAAGATCTTTGTATTAAAAAAATTTACGGAAAGACAAGTGCTTGAAATATTTGTAATAGAAAGTTAAACAGTTACCTTAGCCAAAATTGAATTTTATATATTCATAAATATGACTTTTGAGACGTATATTTAGACAAAATCTGTTGCATTATATAATGAAGAAAAGATCACTTAACATTTAGTTACTCTGACGATGTAAAATATAAAATGTATTTTAAAATTCGACATAAGCCATGATTTATATAAAAAAAATGGTAAAATTCAGCGCATGTTTTATTGTTTTACTGTTCAGGTAATCTAAATTTTACATTGTCAGAACTAAAAAGTTTCTAATTCATCACTAAAAATAATATAGGCAGAAACCATGAAAAAGAAAACAATGAAAAGAATTTCACTGAATTTTTATTTTTTTCTTTTTGGTGTCGATAATGAGCTGACATCTTCCTCTTCGTTATGCTCAGTGTGACCGATAAAATAGGTCAGTTTTGGGCTCAGATTGCATATATTGCGCAAATGCGCATGCATAAAAGTGTTCACAATTTGCAGCAGATCCAAACTTCTCCTGTTATGCCCACAAACATTTCTAAGGATCTCCTTTTTTTTTCTTTTTTGAACTGAATGATCTGTACTGTACGTCCGAATAACTTGCTTTCGGGTACGGATACCTTTTGACTGTTTAAATGAATTGCCGCATAAAACCGACAAATGAAATGCATGGTGAATGTGTTAGCCACGCATCACAATTCCCTCCGTATGTCGAATTCTGAAATTTTCTTGGAACTTTCGCGGAGCTATGATTTACTTTTGGACCGGCAAATGCAAGTGAACTCAATCTATCACAATACAATGACTGATTTTTGGCATATGGTGAATCCTAAAAAGGCAAAACTCCTGAACTCCAAAAATATAATATATAAATAAGGCAAGCACCAATAATTTTGAACAAATTTTCTCGTTAATTGTACAAATTTCATCGAAAAGATTCAAACGGATTTAAACTATTTATTTTATTTTAATCAAATGATCATATCAATTTTTTAAATCGTTGTTATTGAAGGGACCATAATTGTTTAGATAAAGAATTTTGTAAAATAATAAAAAATTTCAGAAAAATGTAAAATTTGGTCTCCAATGAGATTTTAATATAGAAAACACACTGAATGGTTCGGATCGACTATTAGATTTTCGATAATTGAGATTTCATCATAACTGATGGTCTCATCCGTCAATCGCAAATGATTTTAGTCTACCTCATTGTTTATTTTGTTGTTATACTATGTTTATATTAGACATTTTGCCTTACATATATTTTTAGTAAAAATATTTTTTATGAACCCTTCTAACATAAATTTCTAGCTTCGTCCCTTCCTGCCATTACAGTATCTTATTCTTAAGCTTATAGCTAAACGTATAATATTAAGCACAAATATGCATTTAATAGCACCTGATGTGGGTACCTTTAAAATATCAAATATGCAAAATATTTTGGTAGTTTCTTTTATAGATAAAATAATGGCGTGATGTTTTAATAAAATAATACATAGTTGTGTTTTTTAAAAATCCAATAATAGAATGGTTAATGCGGATCCATCTCTAATCTTTTCTTTGTTCCATATTTTTCTTCTTGCAAATCTGCACATGTTGTTTAACAATAGTTTCGATTATAATAGCTTCTATCAATGGTACTCAATTGTTCTCTCATATTTATGTCAAATAGTACAGGTATAATTGGTATTGTACGTACAACCACAATTGGTAAATAATTTCAGGATATAATTGGTTAAAATATTAGGGGTGGAAATGAAATTTTTGGATCATAATAGTATTTATTCCGTCAATATATCGATGGGATGATAAAGACTCTTATGCAACGAAAACCAAAAATGTCGATATGTGTTGCTCGGTAATTAATCCCATTGACTCGCGAATAAAAAAATCTTATTGCCGAGGAAGGGTTCTAGATCAGGATATTTGATATTTTCCCGTGGATACATATTACCGTGTAAAATTATACGCTTTAAGCATTACACGGTTTAAACAATGTTTCAACCCTGGGGCCTGGGTGATGTACGAACATTAATTATATCACCTAGGTTTCTTATCCTCGCAGATATCTGTGATTTAACCTCGATGGTGGCCTTTTCTGAGGATTCCTCATGGATTTAGATTATCCGCAAGAAGGGCAAATACGGGGAAGCTATTCCCATCGGCTAAAACTATATTTTTATGCTTGCCCTTGCACTAGGTTCTTGTAGTGTGTATCTTTCAAAATAAGCATCTGTTGAATAAGAACTGGATGAGTCCAGTACTGAGGAATAATGGAGAGAGCAATGTATAGCTAGTAGGAAGAGTAATGGCATTTATGTTATTTTAGTTTTCAGAGGAGCTGACTATAAGTAGTCCTCAATGTGTAACGCTTGTACTCAATTCTTGAAATAATATAATCAAGATTTATACAAAATCAAACATGGTATCAGAGCGCAAAAAGGGGCAAATGCCTCGTTTCTCGATAGCTTCCGTTTTCCCAATTACCTTCGAATTTCTACTCGTTTCTTCTCAATTCCTTCGAATTTGTTCATTTTCATAACAAATTCACAAGGAAAATGCCTGGATCGAGTGGAGTATCTTCCTCAAATCAAATTATACAATCTGATGCACCTGTGCATTTCAATCATCAGATCAGCACCACTTTCACGAGTGATAACTATCTGATATGGAAACTTCAAGTCTTATTTGTTCTTCGTGGTCATGGTTTACTGGCGTTTGTTGATGGCTCCAAATCACCACCATCTGATGTCCTTGTAGGAGCTAATGGAGTCACCTCACCAAATCCTGAGTTTGAGCAATGGTGTAGGCAAGATCAGCTCATCCTAGCATGGATCTTCAACTCTTTATCTCCATCTTTACTAGCACAAGTGGTGAATTGTGCAACGTCAGCTCAGGTGTGGCATCAACTACATCAGATCTACAACTCTCAATCCGTTGCTAGAACTCTTGAACTCAAGCTTCAACTGCAAAACGATCAGGAAAGTTACTGATTCTTGTGCTCAATACATTCAAAAGATTCAGTCAATTGCTGATCAACTTCGCAGTGTGGGAGCACAAATGTCAGAGCAAGATCTGGTTCTACAAGCGCTACAAGGACTTGGGAGTGAGTATGAAAGCTTTGTTATAGCTATTTCTATGCAAGATAGCTCAATCTCCATGGCTCAGGTTTAGAGTCTTCTTCTTGCTCAAGAAGCACGTCAGAGAACAAACCTTCACATGTCAGCCATGGTGCACAGTGCCAACTTCTCTTCTCAACATGGATCTGGTAATTTGGGCTCGCAACACAGCCTAATTACTAGCTCAGGGATGAACTCAGCCCAATCAACTTTCACCACTCAAAATCAAGTGCTTGCTACACAATAGGTTACACGTGGGTACAACTCAAACTATCAAGGAAGAGGAAATTCAAATTCAAACCATGGCAGAGGTGGCCCACGTGGCAGAGGCAGAGGGTGTCAAGCCTTGCAACAAGTGAAAGAAGATGTCTACTGTCAGATTTGCAACAAGTTGGGCTATCCAGCATACAAGTGTTACCATCGTTTTGATATCACTTTTACTGGTGTCACTTCTCAGCCTCCACAACATCCCCAATTGCAGCAACAACCCCAAGCTCATCAAGCACTGCTAGCTGAACCATCTCCTGCTGCAGCTCCAAGAACTTGATTTCTGGACTCAGGTGCCACTACACATGTGACACCTGACATAAACAACCTCATGTTAAGCCAAGTGTACCAGGGATCAGATATGGTGCACATGGGCATTGGATCAGGTCTGATTATCTCTCACATCGGAGTTTCTTCAATTCAGTTACCTGGCAATAAGTTAATCCTAAATAATATTTTGTGTGTGCCCCAATTGACCAAAAATCTGATCAGTATAGCTCAATTGACGAAAAACAATAATGTAATTGTGGAATTCACCCCAAATGCTTGTTTTGTGAAGGAGGTGACAACTCAGAGAGTGCTAGTGCATGGCTCTCGATGTAATGGTCTATATGCTTTGGAATTACCTGCTGGTCAACATCAAGTTCATCAGACCACAACTTCAACAATAGGCACTCAAGACTTGCCCACTGCTCTCCTTCTGTTGTTCAAGCACTTAGGAAAAACAATAGAATTTTTTGTTTGAATTCTAGCAATTTTGATTGTGAAAGTTGTAATAAAAACTAAGGCTCATAAACTGCCTTTTGCTTCATCTACTTTTGCTGCTCAACATCCTTTACATGTGGTTCACACAGATGTATGGGGCCCATCTCCTGTAACTTCACACTTAGGAAATAAATATTATGTGCTTTTCACAGACCAATTTTCCAGGTTCAATTGGATATATTTTTTCTCCTCCAAATCTGATGTGTTGAGATTGTTTACCATGTTCAAGAAACAAGTTGAAAACATACTATCAAATAGAATAAAAATCATACAATGTGATGGAGGGACTAAATACAAACCCCTACAAACACAATTTCCAGAAATCACATTCCACATATCATGCCCTCACACTCCAGAGCAGAATGGCCTTGTGGAGAGGAAACACATGCACTTTGTGGAATTAAGCCTTGCCTCTATGTATCACTCAGCCATACCAATGGAGTATTGGGACACAATTTTTGTAATCAACAGGCTACCAACTGCACCAAACAACATGATGTCTCCCTTTGAGAAATTATTCAAAATGCAGCCTGACTACAATTACTTGCACACTCTTGGTTGTGAGTGCTTTCCTTTGCTCAGACCCTATAATCACAACAAATTACAAACAAGGTCAGAGCAATGTGTGTTTTTGGGGTATTCAACTCTTCACAAAGGCTACAAATGCTATCATATACAACTGAGAGACTATACATTTCAAGGCATGTCAAATTCAATGAAGCCAACTTTTCCTTTTCCAAAAATACCCCTGCCTGCACTACTACTCCATCACAAACCATTCCCATATCCTCCACACTGGCAGTAATTCCCACTATCACAAATCAATCATTACCATATCCACCTCCTCATGAAACACCTCCTCCTCCTCCCAGAATCTCTTCTACACTATTGTCACAAAGCTCACAACAGTTGATAACAAATAGCCATCACATGATCACCAGATCAAGAATTAACAAACTAAAACCTAAACAACATCAGCAGCATCAATTACATACAGTAACCAAGTGCCCCCTTAACCTACACAGTTTAGAGAGTGAGCCTACCTGTTTTACTCAAGCTAGAAAATCTCAACACTGACGTCAAGCTATGGCTAGTGAGCTGGATGCTCTAGCTTAGAACAATACTTGGGAACTGGTTGATCCTCCATTAAATGCTAACATTGTGGTGTGCAAATGGCTATATAAAATCAAGAAGAAGGCTGATGGGTCAGTAGAAAGATATAAGGCTAGGCTTGTGGCAAAAGGGTACAATCAAGAAGAAGGGCTGGACTACTTTGAGACATTCAGCCCAGTAGTAAAACCCACAACCATAAGAGTAGTTTTTACTATTGCTTTGTCTCAAAACTGACACATGCATCAATTGGACATTAACAATGCCTTCCTTCATGGAAACTTAGAAGAAACCATATTCATGAATCAACCTCTAGGGTTTATTGATCCAGATTACCCAAACAAAGTGTCTCTCCTAAAAAAGGCACTCTATGGTCTGAAACAAACCCCAAGGGCATGGTTTCACAAACTGAAGACATTTCTTGAAGAGAATAAATTCAGATGCTCTCAATCTAAAAACTCATTATTTATCTTCCAACAAAAATCTATGGTTTTGTACTTACTGGTGTATGTGGATGACATCATCATCACTGGCAGTAGTACAGAAGCTATCAATGAGCTAATAAGGAAATTGCAACAAACATTCTCTATTAAGGACCTTGGTGCTCTGAATTATTTCTTAGGCATTCAGGTGTCTCATACAAGTGATGCTTTGTGTCTCACTCAGAGTCAATACATCAGCAACATACTGACAAAGGCAAAAATGGATAGAGCAAAACCTTGTAAATCACCAATGCAAGCTGGTGTACAGTTGTCAAAGTACTCAGGTACCACTCTCTCAGACCCACAACTGTACAGGATGATTGTAGGCGCTCTCCAGTATGCAACAATAACCAGGCCAGATATTTCTTTCTCTGTAAACAAAGTGTCCCAATTTATGGCCAGTCCCAGTGAAACACACTGGCAAGCAGTAAAAAGGATCCTTATATACTTGAAAGGGACCATTCATCATGGCATTTACCTTCAGAGATCAAACAATATGGCACTCCATGCCTACACAGATGCTGACTGGGATGGGAATCCAGATGAGAGAAAATCAACAACTGGTTTTGCCATTTTCCTTGGCAATAATCTGGTCTCTTGGTCATCTAGACAGCAGCAAACAGTAGCCAGGTCTTCTACTGAAGCTGAATACAGAAGTATAGCCATGGGAGCTGCAGAATTGATGTGGTTACAAGCTTTACTCAAGGAGTTAGGTATTCAACTGTATAATCCCCCCAATTTGTGGTGTGACAATCTTCGTGCCACTTTTCTAGCAACAAACCCAGTTTTTCATGCTAGAACTAAACACATAGAGTTTGATTTTCATTTTGTCAGAGAACAAGTAGCTGCAGGGAAGCCGTCAGTTCAATTCCTTTGCTCAGCTGACCAGCTGGCAGATATACACACAAAACCTCTTCCTGCTTCTAGATTTCAGCTTCTCCGGTCCAAGCTCAGTGTTTCTGAACGGTGTCCAATTGAAGTCCATGTCTGTCCACTAATAAAAAGTTAAAAGTCCCGTCCACACCATGTCCACAGTATGTGTTAATTATCCGTCCATGTCCAAATCATTTACGATCCAATTAATGTCCATTATTTGTCCATGTGGACAAGATTTGAACTAATCCATCTAGTGACCAATATGTCTTCGTATGTGCTCGACTCTGATAACGTTTTCGATGGAATTCAAATTTCAATGCTCGACTCTGATAGCATTTTCAATGGAATACAAACTTCAATTCTTAATAATTGCTCTTGTTATATGTTTCAGAAAAAATGTATTCAAATAAACTTATATAATTAAATTCGTTAGTTTATTTTATACTGAACAAAAGGCTAAAACATGATCTATCACAGTTAACTAAATACTTTTATTTATGACATCTTAACCTTGCTGGTAATTAATGCCTAAGTACCTAAAAGTATCAAAGTAAACATAATATAAAACCGTATTAAAAAATGTTTTGAGGTAACAATAATAAAACAAGCACGAATAAACCTGCCACAAACTGAGAAATTCACAAACGCACGAAAATGAAGTATCATATATAATTGTCACTATCGTTCAAGTTTAATATAAAACAACACTCAAATAAAAACCAAAATCAGAGGAGAATATATCTGATGGGAAACAATAGATAGCAATTAAGCACATATTTATATTTCTATTTTTTGATCAATTGTGAAAAATTCCAAACTAACAGCCACAAGTTCAAACTTTACACATGCCATTACTATGTAGGAGAAAAAGTCTAAATACCCCTACCAAAAAAAAATCAAAAAAGAAAAAAGAAAAAAACATGCAAATTAGAACAATAATTAGCGTTTCACATTCATCATATCCTATTTTTCCTCAACATTTTTCTTTCTAAAGAACAACAACAAGCTAATCTAGTTGCAACAGTAGTCTTGGCTGGTCCATAATTTTGATCGTCTTTCACCTGAAAGCACACAAATAGTATTAAATATCACATGTAATCCCAAATCATATGTAAGAGTACACTCAAATTTATTTCTCGTATACATAAATTACAGAAGATACAATTAAGGCCTTATTCAGTTATCAAATTTATGTACAATACAAATCTTTGTTAGTTAATCCATGTATCTAGATTAAGGCTTTATTCAGTCTGAACTGAACACTGTAGATGCAATGCATTTATTTCAAACGAAGAAACCTATACTAGATTGGTTCTGAGTGCTCCAAAAATAAACAGTTGTTTCTTGTATTGCTATACTGAAATGCTTATTATAGGGTGCTACCGTATCCAGTTGTTAATTGTATTGTTATACTTAGGAAATGCTGATTACAGAGTACCACGTTAGACTGATGCATGGGACAAGCAATTTCATTTTCTAAGTATTTTTAATCAGAAAGTTTAAACATTCACAAATCAGAAATGTACAAGAATATTTGGTACTGCAGGCTACCGTGAACCATAAATATTCAGAAAGGTAGTCTTTTTAGGTCTGTTAAGTAATGACATGGTAACCTAATATTTCTTAGGACTGAGGATGGGGGAGAGAGAGAGAGGGAGAGAGACAGAGAGAGATTTACCAAAGAAAGACTCAACTGTACAACCTCTTGCCAAATCTTCTATCTTAGGGCCCGCTGCTTCCTCTGGGGTGATACTCCTTGTAAATGATGTGTGCACCTCAATTTTTCCCTTCCCTTTAGCTTCTACCTGTTACATTGGAAGTACTTCATTATATGAATTTTTAGTGCTAGAAACCAGCTTGGTATAGAACTTGAATGGAATTTTCCACAATTATTTTATTAATAATTCCAATGGGTGAGTTGCCAAGTACAATTTCTAATTTAGAACACAATTCTTATTTTTCTTGTCAAGAAAATTTCAAACTTAGAAATAGGCTCAATATTTTCGATTTATGTAGTTAATAAAAGGTAAGTGCCAATTGTATTTTACATAATTTAAACAGGTCATTGACTGGTTTGGTCAGCTCAAGAATAAGCCAAGCAAAAGCTAGCATTAGGATGACCCATTATGATTTTTCAACATATAATACGTCTAAAAACTCTGGAACCCTTCCAATTTAAGGAAATAAAAACATAAAACTTGTGAGTGTAAGAAGGGAAACTGATGTGCACCTTCTGCCCAGAGAAACTACTATAAGTCCCCAAAATCTGATCCAAGTCCTTCAACAGCTTTTCTTGACCTTTAGCTGCAAAAGTTAGACCATAATTCAGAAGAGTCTATGCTTCTGATTTTTCTGTAAATAGTTGAAAAATACAAAATTGGTTATCGGGAAAAAATTATACTGATTATAATTAATTGAACAAATCATATTATGTTAGGGAATCAATCTAATTTAAGTATATGAGATCAGGCACTATTGCAGAAACCAATAACTATGATACACTACATCACATTGCAAATGATGTAATTCAATTCTGAAAGGGCCAACAAATATGGGTTAAACAAGTTAGTACCTTCTACATCATCAGCATGTGTATGAGACACATGAATAGAGAAGAAATAATGCGATAGTTGACCTTCCAAGACAGCACGTCAGGTGTGAGGCGCCACTGTATAGCTTCCCCAAGTCTAGCTAGTACTGCCACTGTGTATATAATGTGAATAAAAGATCTCAGTAAAACATATTTTGAAAGAGACCAAGTATGTAATGTAACTAAATTATAACAACCTCATGATTATTTTGTGATATATAATAGATACAAATTGACATTTCAAGCGACAAACTTAGTTTGATTTAGACACCTCCCGATCAAATGTGCTTCATAATCGAACCCATTCAGCTTAACCTCCAAAAAAAAAGTGTAAGCTTTTATCACTCTGTGTCTAAAGTGAGAAATGAAGTAATGTGATTTACCATGAGAGATTTTGAAAGGAGAATAGGAGGAACAATACTCACATAGAAATATAATCAACGACAATTGATAGCTCCCTTCTCTTCTCTTTTCTTCTCCACTCCGCTTCCACTTCTGTTGAACTGGTCCGTTCTCGCCACCACTGTTGCTCGCCAAAAAATACAAATCAAGCCAGTTGCGGTTGCTTGGGTTACTGCTACTACCTCAAAGAAGCGGATCTCTTGTTGTAAGCGCTCAATCTGAAGAAGTGCGACGGTGGCACAGTGGTGAAATTCAATGAGAGAGGTGCGAGAGCTACTCGAAGAGATAGATGGAAGCTAGAAATGGAAATGCGAAAGAGGAGGATATTTCGCCATTACTGAGATCGAGGTCGATTGGCCGAAACTTTCTTTTGGTCGGTGTGGTTTGGTCGGAGAAGAAGCGGAACTGTAGACGAGAAATGGACAACCAATATAATTTTATCGATGGTCCATCGGTGGTCCAAATAAGATTTATTAATTGACCAAATATATTTTATTTCGTGGACTTGGACTGGACTTCAAACCATACCAAACTTAGTCCAGTCCATAATAGTCCAATACATGTTTAGTCCAAACTGTCCACGGACAGTCCAGACCACTAGCAGCCCTGGTCCCAGTGAAACACACTGGCAAGCAGTAAAAAGGATCCTTATATACTTGAAAGGGACCATTCATCATGGCATTTACCTTCAGAGATCAAACAGTATGGCACTTCATGCCTACACAGATGCTGACTGGGATGGGAATCCAGATGAGAGAAAATCAACAACTGGTTTTGCCATTTTCCTTGGCAATAATCTGGTCTCTTGGTTATCTAGACAGCAGCAAACAGTAGCCAGGTCTTCTACTGAAGCTGAATACAGAAGTATAGCCATGGGAGCTGCAGAATTGATGTGGTTACAAGCTTTACTCAAGGAGTTAGGTATTCAACTGTATAATCCCCCCAATTTGTGGTGTGACAATCTTCGTGCCACTTTTCTAGCAGCAAACCCAGTTTTTCATGCTAGAACTAAACACATAGAGTTTGATTTTCATTTTGTCAGAGAACAAGTAGCTGCAGGGAAGCCGTCAGTTCAATTCCTTTGCTCAGCTGACCAGCTGGCAGATATACACACAAAACCTCTTCCTGCTTCTAGATTTCAACTTCTCCGGTCCAAGCTCAGTGTTTCTGAAGACCCCCTGTGCTTGAGGGGGGTTGTTAAACAAGAACTGGATGAGTCCAGTACTGAGGAATAATGGAGAGAGCAATGTATAGCTAGTAGGAAGAGTAATGGCATTTCTGTTATTTTAGTTTTCAGAGGAGCTGACTATAAGTAGTCCTCAATGTGTAACGTTCGTACTCAATTCTTGAAATAATAAAATCAAGATTTATACAAAATCAAACAGCATCCATAATTGAACAGAAAAATTTAATGAGATATTTATAAAAATTTAAGGCAACTTTTGGAATCAATAAATTGAATGTGGTTAACAAAATTTTCTATTAAAATTTGTATGCACCTTTTAATAAATTAATCAGAAATGAACTTGACTCATCATAGCCACCATTATATTTTCCAACACTATATAATCGTATAAGTCACTCGACTGAAAAATTTTTACTTTGCAGTATTAAGCTAATTCTCCTGTTTGGATGGATAAGAATAAAGGATTATTCGGGAGTAAATAGTTATTTTTTATTAAGACACAATTCAAACAATTTAGATTAAGGATTTATTCCGGTTAGGAGACGGATTAACTAAGCCGACAAAAGTTTAGAATAAGAGGGTGAGATTAAAAATTAAAAAGAGAAAAAGGACACAATCCATTGTTTAATCCTTGCATCATCCAAACAAAAAACTTTAATCTAAGATTAAGCTTATTCTTCAGAATTTACGATTAAGAATTTTAATCATGAATAACTAATCTTGCTGTTAATCTCATATGATCCAAACAGAACATTTTTAGTTTATTGTTAAATTTGAAGTATAAGATCATAAATTATAAGTGCAATTTTTAATGAACTAAATCATACATTACTGTATAAATTTGTAGCGATTAATTATCAATTATGTGCAAATTTAAAATCTTATTATCTGGACGATAATGTGCATGTTACCTTACCCCCGAACTCCAGGAATGTTTTCTTAAAGCATTTTTAATGCATAAAGCATTTAACCACCGTAGGTATCAACGCTTCTCGACAAACAACCTGCATACTAGCTAGTAGAACAACAGTATGCAGTATACCCAATCTTGCAACTGTTACTCAAACCATCAGAAAGGTGCCATATCTCTTAACATTAAGCATTGTTGCGTGGTACAAAAATTGATAAACAACAGGACAATGGATGCTAGAAATGTATTGACTTGCAGTTTTGGTGATTGAGCTTACAGAGGACAAAAGCAAGGTGCTAATAAAATAGCCCTGTATATAAGAGGTAGAGAACTATGCAGTGGAAAAATATATATTATTATCAATAATTATGATAGACGAGTGAAGAAGTTTGCACATCCCACCATTATGCACTGCGAAAGTTACTGTTGAGTCAGTTGCATTTAATTGCATTAATTTATCCTTTCTGCTATCAACTCAGAACCAAAATTAATGGTACTGAAGAGTCCATATAAGAAGAACAAGCAATTTTTTCTTTTTTCCATTTTTTTTTTTTTGAGCAAAGAGAAGAATATCATTAAGATTTTATCTTTGATAATTTGTATACATCGTCGCCTCTACCATGTGACTGATTATTTCGACGGTTTAAATGGAAATATATATACTAAATCTTAATTTCGATGATTTAAAAGGAAATATATATACTAATCTTTAATTTGTGTGTGCTTATCGCAGCGCATAAGCAAGAGAAGTAATGATATGCTTAACGTTTGTTTGTTATGAGCGCTTGACCAAGACAAATTCTCTACAATGAATTTACCAAAATCTTTCAAAAAGTTATATGAGTGTTTGACTTAGCAATGTCTATAAAGTTAGTTTTTGATAGCACGTTGTTGATTTTACGGATCTTGATGAAAAGAACTTTGAACGAATTAGTAAGAACAACGCTACCTCCAGTTTAGTACAAAATCCTCTTTCGGACGGATTAGCAGAATAATGGAAGCAGGAATATGAAGGACAAAATTAATATCGTAACTAAAATAAATTAGTGACTATTCCCAACATATTCAAACAAATCGTACTGATATATTTTTCAAAAATTTTAATATCAAAGACTTATCTATGATTTTGTAATTCAGTTGACTTTTCTCAGTGTAATTTATTTGCAAAGTTCAATTAAGAAGAGAACTTTTTTCTTTCAAAAAACAAAGATCTTGAAGTCTTTAGGTTTTTACTTTTTAGGCAATTACCAATTTACCACGTTGAAACAGTTAGATAAAAAGGAGTTAATAATGAGCCCAAACTTGATCACGTAAAGCCCATTCCAACAATTGAAGCCCAGCTAATTAATGTTGAAGTGAAGATGTTGAAACCCATTACCCATCCGCTTTATTCAAAAAAAACAAAACAAAACAAAACAAAAAACAAAAAATCAAAACCTATCCGCTCAGTACTGGAAAGATTGATTGTTCAACTTAAGAGAATTTATCTCGAGTCTGAGATGGTAAAATCCCATGCAACACGAGATACTCGTATCATCTGATTAATTTCGATAAATTCGAATTTTTAGAACGATAAATTGGCTATAGACTGGACATTAGATAAATATAAGATGCGGAGATTCTTCATACACAGTTATTATAAAATTTCACACTCCAAATAACTGATCCGAAGTTTTTTTTTTCTTTTTTTTTTACATTTAAAGCCCGTAGGCAACTAATCCGAAGTTGAATGCATTTTCCAAATTAAAAACTTATAAAAAAAATTAAATTTTATATTTTTTAAAATGTTTTTACTATTTTTAAAATTGTTCGAATCATCTGTATCGGAGTATTCATAATTTATCTCGTTTTTCTAACAATCTAATAATAATAATAATAATTTTTAAAAATATTACTTATAATATTTAATATAAAGAATATGTTAAATGATTCAGATTGGTTTTTGAACTTTGAAATGTAAAAGCGATCACAATCTGCACATCCATCCTACATAGACGATTCTCGCATTTTTCTTTTTTTTTATTTTTATGACAAATTTTATAGTGAATAAATTTATTATACGAACTAGATAATATATCATTAATTTAAAATTATAAATTAATGTCTGGGATGATCAGCAGAGCTGAACCGGGCTAAAAGTTTTGATCAATAACAAAACATTCCTTATTTTACTATATTGTGTGTGTGGCGAACGTGATGATACATAACTACAATTGGACTACTAACAGATGATACATAACTCTCATATCCCATTGAACTATAAGAATACACCAATTCTGAACTGGAGCTCAAGAACAGCGCAACACTATCAATCCCTTTCTCTCCTCTATCTCTCCTTCTCTGTCTATTCAATGGTGAGAAAAGCTTGCTGTAGGAAAGAAGAGATGAACAGAAGGACATGGACAGAGGAAGAAGACAGGATACTCAAAACTTACATACAAGATCATGGAGAAGGCAAATGGAAATCCTTGCCGAAAAGAGCAGGTAGTAATAGAATTCCTCTCTATGTTTTCTACTCTTAAACTAATTCTTATAACAAACATGCTAAATAATATCAATTTTCAGGCCTAAAGCGATGTGGAAAGAGTTGCAGGCTGAGGTGGCTCAACTACCTGAGGCCTGATATCAAGAGAGGCAACATAAGTCCTGATGAAGAAGACCTCATCATAAGGCTTCACAATCTCTTAGGAAACAGGTAAATTTCTTAGTTCGAAGTTAAAACCAACTTTGGACATTTCAATTCATTGCATTTCTTTAACTCGGATTGAAAAATAATGTTTGCATTTCTAAGTTTTTTTTTTTATTTACCCAAAAGACTTGTACCCTGTTTACTTTCAGGTGGTCCCTAATTGCAAAGAGATTGCCGGGTCGAACTGACAATGAAATAAAAAACTACTGGAACACCTGCCTTAGGAAGAAACTTAAACACGATCATGATTTTATTGAATCTGAACTGTCGATCATAGTCCGAACAAAAGCTACCAGATGCACAACCAAGCTCTCATTTTGTTCAAACAATGAGTGCATCAAAGAGAACAATGCTACTGATACCACTGAAGAAGCAATAGTCCCGACAGTGTCAAGTGAAGCCGCTAGTAGTGATCAGACTCAAGAAGAGAACTGGTGGGACCTGTTGGGTTCATTGGACACCTATTTCGATTTTGACAATTGGATTCCTATTTGTGGAGATAACAGTGCTTTTGATCAGGAAAAATGTAATTGGTAGTTACTCTAGTTAATTTAGGTTCTATCAACAGGGACATAAGTGTACGTAGATTGGTAGGCATTGTGCGTATCGTATGTATTTGCTTGAATAAGAAATGAAATTAATGTTCCGATGATGTTCCATGTTTGGGAATGTGATGAATGCAATTAAATCAGAACAGAGATAGCTGTTTCAAGTTGGAAGGATTCGACTTGGTGACTAGACAGGATTTTGAGGCGCGATGAGACAGTTTTGTTTATGTCGAGTGGTGAATGGTGTCATTTTGCATTGGTCCAATTAAGGATTTTATTTTTCTCGTGTATCAACATAAACCTTCAAAGACTGATTTTGCATTAATTCATTAAAAAAATATTTCACCGTTTTGTGCTTCAAAGGCTTAAAATATTGTGCATGTAATTTTTTGTTTATTCAAACAAATACTTGTTCTTTCTCTCTCATTAATGTTAATTAAGATATGCCATGCATAAGAATCAATGCACTCTAAATGATAGGCTTGTTGATATCAATTTGAAAACATCAACATTACTCTTAAGTGAGAACTAGTTTAGTCTAGTGACTAAACTAGACTTGTTCTTTCTCTCTCATTATGCATGGCATTGATTCTTTTTTGTTTATTCAAACAAATACTTGTTCTTTCTCTCTCATTAATGTTAATTAAGATATGCCATGCATAAGAATCAATGCACTCTAAATGATAGGCTTGTTGATATCAATTTGAAAACATCAACATTACTCTTAAGTGAGAATTAGTTTAGTCTAGTGACAAAAAAAAATAGATTTTAAGTGGATGTTGTGGTTTAGAAATTGTTTAGGATCTCTTGTGAATATTTAAGTTCGTAAAAGTTCGAAGGCTTTGAATATATATATTCTTTAAAACAATATACTTGTAGTAGTTTCATTTTTTTTTCTTTTTTGGAGAATATATATAGAATATCCGTATATATCTCCTTTCAGGATGAAATTTTAAGTTACTCGTGAAAGTACAGCGGCCCAAAAAAGAATAGTAATATATCCAAATTATAAACAGAGAACTTCGGTTCCGCACTTGGGGGACATACATACTCTGATAAATTTCATTTACCACACAGAGCATCTGTATATTTCTCTCGTGATAAGAATCATTAATCATTTCTGAACAAGATCATATAGAAATGTAAAGATGTGTCAGAGTTCTTGTTTCAATAGTAAAATTAATAAGTGCTACAAAACTCCAAAAGGTGGTTAGTAACAATATATGGTAACTAGTAACTTTGATTCTCTTATTTCTGAACTAGTATATTGCACAAAATTAATCAAAAAATTAGTAAACTTGCAGCAGAAAGTAACATGCAGGACCCTCCTTAGTCCTTATTCCCTGGAATCAAGAAACAAATCTGTCAATTAATCCACAGTAGTACTTTCGACAGAGTCTATATATGCTAGATACTGTCACACTCACATGCAATTAATCCCTATACAAAATGGACAGGTTACTGCTAGATTAATCTTCAGTATATTTGCCTAATAAGCAACAGAAATAATCATACTATAAGCTTTGCAAGAGAATTTTGTTAAAGCAGGAGAAAGAATACGTATGCATATAAATAATGTAATGGGTCTCCGAACTTGTGGCTGCATATTAGCCAAACACAGGAGTTCTCTGGTTTATGTCTTACAGGAGACTTGCAACAGCGTAACAACCCAATTCACCTGGCCAATAGCAATAACGCAAGTGTGTGTTGGTCCCCATTGGTCCCAAAAGAACCTCAGACAATAGGAGATCAGATCACACATAGCCAATAGGATAATAGATCAAGGAATCTTGTATCAATATATAAGGCCTAGTGAAGCGATGTTTAATTAGAACAATCAGTAATCAATGAAACAGTATTTAAAATAGTCTTATCTGATCTTTTACATTTACTGGTATTTGTTATACCGCAACTTGTGGACGATCATTGGTATAGGTAGAAGTGTTGCTTCAGTAAAGTCAATGTCTGGTAAAAATGCTGACAAGTGCTGAATACTGAGAAGAGCAGATGTATATGACTGAAACATAATGGAATTTTGTCTTAAATATATTTAATTGTAATAGTTTATTGGTTTAAAACGTAGTCCCCTTTTTTTTATTTATTTTATTTATTTTATTTATTTATTATTATTATTATTATTATTATTGTTGTTGTTGTTGAGGAAACGTTGTGAACTGTAAATTGCGCGTATATATGTAGCTTAACATATCATAAGATTCACAACAGTTCGACTCTTAAATTTTGGACAAGCACTCATTCCACCTCATGATGACAGCATGATGCATATCGAGCTAATATAAATGCTTAGAATCATTACTCATGCAAAAGAAAAAAAATTCGATTACTCTGGTTTGATTGCTAAATTAATGCGCTCAATCATTGCATTACAAATTTTGCAAGGACAAATTTACCTGTACTCGCTCACATCCCTCTTTTATTTTTCTTTTCTCAAAAACTAATCTTATTCTAAGGCTTAGAATTATAATTTCAGGATTTTTATGATTTATGAAAAGAAAAGAATGTTCGTATCCTAATATATCAGGATTGTTGCAGCTATGACGATTTCTCTCTATAAAAGAAGTCATCTAATCAATGTATGATAATTAATTCTCAATTAAAAATCAACAGGAAAATCAATTGAGATATGGGACAGAACTAGCGAACTTAATAGAATAGATATGAATTGTCTTGAGATAGAATAGAAGTAATTATGAGAAAATATCTTACAGGATTGACAAAAGTAGAGTTTCTAGTTTATGAATTGAATGCATCGGTCCAAAACAAAGTCATCTCCTCCAAATAATTTAGATTTGAGGTGGTAATGTGTTGTAGTAGGATTTTTCTTAATCCTGAATGAAAAGATAATTGTTTGGTTCAGCTTCGTAAATATTTCCGTCAATAATTAGTTCAAATTTCCATTTCAAGCTCAATTGAGGTCTGAGAATGGTAATGAGTATTCATATTTACGCATCAAATTCATATATTTAATTGTTATGCTGCATATTGGGCAGATTATGATTTTTTCGAATTAAATTTGGATGATTTCATCGTGACGTCATATTGTATTATTTTTGCAGCATAATGACGAATCATTACTCTAGAGCACTGTTTGTCAATCACACCAGCCTGGTCCCTGAATCATGCACATTGTGAGATTTGTTTGGGCCTTTTGCTATCTGCTTTATTACAACGGATCAAATTATTGGGCCATAAGTTTTATATTTTTCTCACTTTAGATTTCGTTCTCTTTTGTGTGCGCCAGACTGATTGCTAGACACGTCAGTATCAACTTTTTACCACACTATTCCGTTTCGTTCCGTCTAAAGAACTAAAATAAATGGATTTCATTTTTAGAAACGGAATGAAAACAAAATTGACATTTGTGAACGTAAGTGAAATGAAACATAAAAATGGGCTGAAATCAAAGAGAAATGAAGAACGGAACGTTAAACGGAACAAAAATCTATTTCGTTTGATGAAATGGAACGGAAACGAAACAAGAATTTTTTTCTGTTACCAAAACGGAACATAAACGGAAATCTCTATTTCTGCTTCCGTATTCCACGTTTGACAGGGCTACTAAGTGCACATGAAATATCTACCGACTATTTAACATCTTACATATTTTCTTTCCAAAGAATTAAAATAAAGAGATTTTTTTAATTATTTTGCATTTTTTTTTAGAATCAATTTTTTAAAAGGTCACTGGACTTTCTTTGAAAGTATGTCATCAAACTTTGAATTATCACAATTTAATCGATATCTTCGATATGTACTCAAATGTTATTGTAGTAGAAGTTAGTGCTTTGGATTTAAGAGTTGTCACAGTAATCAAATTTGAATTGGAACAAAAGTTCGGTGACTAAAAAAAAAAAATTAATAATTTGAATAATTTGAACGGTTTAGATTGACCGTTCGATTTCTGAATTTTAAAAACGACTCTGGTATACGAGAGAGAAGGAGAAAAAAAATTTCTATTGTGAACCATGATGCATAGAGAGTCGCAGCAAATAAATTTTTACAATTTTTTAAATTATTTTTACTATTTTTAAAAAAAAAATTAAAACCTTGCCATTTTTTGCTACAATTAAGTGGTAAGAATATTCTAAAAATGACAAGCATTAACAAAATTTAAAAATAGTAAAAAAAATTAAAAAATGTAAAATTTTGTTTGTTATGAAATTTCAATATATAGATTGGTTGGATAATTTAGATTTATCAATTTATAAAATCATCGATTAAAACGATGAGATTGGGAGAGAATAGGACACAGAATTTTTTTTTTTTTTTTTTTTTTTGAGAATAGGACACAGAATGTCAATTTCTCACAAAGGTACATACCTTCCCATTAATTTGTATTTATTGGGAGAGAATACGACACAGAAGCATGTGCGATGAGATTTCCGGTCACTTTATACTTTGTTCTCTTTTGCTGCATGCTGGGTAGTGGGTACACGGCAATACTTGCTTGTTTGTCTCTTTAATCACGTGGAGAAAAAAGGGTGATTCAATGGGATCAAATTAGAGCATTTTTACCAATTGCATGACCGTTTTTGCGCTCTCATTCTGCCGATCGAAGTTATTAAGAGACAAAACAAAAAAAAAGAAACAAAACAAGAGATTTAATTGCTATTTGCCAAGATGAACTGTCAATCTGTCATACAAGAACAGCTGAACAGGGATCCAAAGTTTGAGGCTTTGAAGTAGGAAATTCTGAGAGCTGCTCCTTTCTGGGATTCTTTCTTCTTTTTAATCAGTGCTAAATACTAAATTGTTTCTAAGTTATTTTGTTAGTGTCAGAATCTTTTGTTGTTTTTCTATTCAGTTGTAAATAAAAGATAACGTTCATTTTCTTCTTTATGATTATTATTTATTTTTTTTGAAAGATCAAATTTTTCCTAATATTTGCAATTTGAGCGATACGCATTATTAGCATTCCTTGTCCAAAAAATGCAAATGAATTATCGAAAAAATAAAAAATATTATTAAAATATTCGCAAATTTAGAAAATATTACTACAAAATCAAATTATATAAATTGTATCGCAATATCATTCTTTCAAGAACGATACAACCATTTTGAGTATTTTATTAATATATTTTATATATTTTTTAATATTTTAATTATTTTTTATGTAATTAATATTTATATGATTTGATATTGTTTATATGTATTTTTCTTATTAAGTTGTATTATTTATTTTTGCAATATGTTGTGTGTGTATATATTCCAACATACTTTATTTTTTCACCATATAAATAAAAAAATAAATTATAAAAAATTATTATACATTTTTATGTATATGCTATATATATTTTTCTCCTCTCATCTTGTCTCTTCTCCTCTAATCCCCTCTCATCTCATCTCCTCTCACCTCACCTCACCTCACCTCATCTCCTCTACTTTCCTCTTATCTCATCTCATATCATTTTATATATATCTCACCTCATCTCCTTTCCTCTTATATATATCTCTCATCTCCTCAATGCAGCTAAGCTATATATACTAGTATATCTTTCTTTCTCCTTTACTATGCTCAAATTTTTTTTAAATTTTTAATAATCACCTCTACTGTTAGAGTTATGTCCAGAAAGTCAATAATTTAATGACATAAATATTAGTTTATGTTATGGATGATATTTTATCATATGTTCCTAAGTTTATTATTGACAGATTATTCAGGTTGAGGATCTGAATTGTAGATCTCTGTGGATCATTATTTAGAATGACAATAATAAATCTAAACGGTCCATAATCTTGATAATTAACAAGGAACATTAATTATCATATAAGATAAGTATTCAAGTTAAGTGATGATTAAGTTCTACAAATCATAGTTAAAGAGTTACCAGCTTAATTGCATATGTATATGTTTTAGAACATAGTACATAATTTGACCCAACGAAATAAATATATGGATTGTGTTATGTGACATTATTTATTTCATTATGATTTTGGTTATAAGTTTGAAATGCTTATCTTTTCCACATGAGCATAGGTTCAATAAATATTGTCTATCGTTGATTCCTGATAAGGGCTGCTATACGGACTTTATTTATGTTCTCTTGAATTGTGCGAGGAAAAGCTAATCATCAAGAAAACCGTATGTCCCTCATTAATTCACTTAGTGAGTGACGATATCTGTTTGGGCCCCTTGATGGAATTGGATCGTATGCGCGCAACTAAGCGATCAACTCTAGATCAAGAAAGGTATAATCTGCAAGAATGACACATTCCTATCTTGGATTATACGATGATATCGTGTGACATAAGAATCAAAATAGAGAATTATATTTATTCTCTTATGCAGGATTTAATACTGTAGCAGTACACTATTTATGCGAATTGGGAATCATAACGTGTTGCTAGATACCGCTTATGATTATTGGAAATAAATAACGATTTAATTCCATGGCCAACATAGCATAAATCCTCAAAAGGTCACACAAATAGGACATTAATCACACAGTGCATTATTTATTTATTCACAGCAGTAAGTACTGTGAAAATATGATAAGATTGATTAATTAATTATATACCGTTGCGAACCGTTATAATTAATTAAGTCAATGGATCATATAGAAATAAATTAATGCATTAACTAATCCTAAAATAATTATTAATGAGTTAATAATTAATTTAGTTCAACACAATTTTAATATAAATGGTTATATTAATTAATTGAACCGTTATTTGGTAGCAAATAGATAGCCCAATTAAAGAGCAAATAAATGAGGCTTTAATTAATAGAATTAGAGACTAAATTGAGTGGATTAAGTGGCCCATATAGGCCCATTTCGTGGCTGCCCAATATGGTGGTAGGTGTGATGGTATAGTTGTAATTATGCAAGAGGTCAATTAGATTTTGTGCTCTATATAAGGACCACTTATGAGAGCCTCCACCTAACTTTTCTCTCTCATCTCATTCCTCCCATGGAGGCTGCCACTTTTATCCTCTCTTTCTCTCTTTTGCTCATGTGTTGAGCTATTTTCTCTCCACTAAATCGAGGTTGTTGATTGATGCAAGAGAGAAAACTATAAGGATTAGGCTTGTTCTTTAGGTATGCTAGCACGTACCTTGTAGAAGGTAATTAATCCTCCTTGGTGGACTCGAGGGCGGCTACTAGATTTGGTGGAGACGGTGGAGAAAGCACGTCATCGATTCCCATGCCTTGGTCGAGCCCCGCGAATACGATTTCGCGGGAGGTACAATTCCTACACCTTCTCTTATGTCGATTGGCTTTTGCACTAGATCTACTTGGATGCATGATGTTGTTTGTGGTTAATTAAGTGTAATTAGCTCCAAAAATTAAAATTGTGCATTTTCTAACATCTACATCTCTCCTCTCTTCTCTTATCTAGTAAATATTTTTGTGTTGATAAAAAACTAATTATAGTAGTTCTAATATTATTTTTAGATTCGAAAACTTTCAAAGTGAATTTCGGAGGTTCAGACAACATTTTTTTTTGTCCCTGATGAATGATGATCGTCACAGGGTTAACCCCAGTAAATCCTATAGATCTCCCTGCAAGTTTTCGTATTGAAGTTATTTTTCTCAAACGGACGTTCCCATCAAAAGTTATGAATGTTTGAAGTTCTAATTTTCAAAAAGACGTCGTAATTTCTTCAGTTTTCATGATTGAAAAAACTACGTGAAAAGTAGTTTAAAAAATTTTATAAAAAATTACGTTGTGTGAACAAGCAACTATACTTTCATACCTGCGATTTTCACAACCTAACTCCAAATAGAAAAAAAAAGAAAGAATCGCTAAAGTATCTAACAAATCAATTATGAGAAATTGTTCTTGTAATTTTTTTGGTTTTTGGAATTGAAAAACTACGCGAAAAATAGTTCCACAAATCCATAAAAATCATCCCTAACTCCAAACAGAGCAAAAAAAACAAAAAAAATCTCCAAAGGACCTAACAAATCAATTCCCAAAAACTATTCATTTAAATAAAATAAATAAAAATAATATATATTGTCTTTTGTTATAAATATGTATAAAACAAATATATATTATTTTTTTTCATCAATCAAATATATTAATATTTATTTGAAATTAATTAAAATAATAAAATATTCAATATTTTATTTTAAAAATGTCACGTCCCGCACCGACGGGTCGCGGAAAACGGTATCTTCTGCACCCATCCGACGGCCCGTAAACCTACATCGCAACAGAAAAACAAACAGAGTCTGGTACAAATCTCAGTAACCGGTTATTTAAGGACACAGCTTCTTTATATTTAACTAATATAATGAAGTTCAATCCGGTCGGATTAATCCACATAACAAAAAATATATTTTACGGAGATAATCGGGTCTAGCCAGTCAGTCAGTCAGTCACAGTGGTCCCTCCCCGATCTCAGGAAGATCAGGACCGGCCCCTCCCTGAACTCAGGAGGATCAGGGCTCAAAATTCATATCCAATTCCAAACCCGATAAACCGTAAAATATACCAATCACAATTCAATAAACTTATTCAATCAAAATCAAACGATAAATCATATCAATCAATCAATCAATACGAAATTAAATATAAAGAAGTCCGATTACCTGATTAAGCAGTCCATAAATCATAATCAAATCAAATCAACCATCCGATTAAATGCCACGTAGAATCCAATTACCAATCGGCCAAACTCATCAAATTTCAATCGGCAAATTTAACCAAATTCCTCAATATCTCAAAGCTTTTCCATTTATTTTGGTTTTCTCCATTTAATTCGGTTGAGAAAATGAAAATCACAACGGCAGGAGAGGGAGTAGGGCTGTATATGAGCCGAGTTCGAGCGAGTTAGCCTCAACTCGAACTCGAACTCGCCACAACTCGAGCCAGCTCGTGACTCGGTAGAGAGGCAGTTCCGAGCTTTTTAAGCGAACTCGAACTCATATTATTTTAGCTCGAGCCAACTCGTAACTTGATTTGTAGCTCGTAAAAAAGAAGGCGAGAAGATTTTGCTCAAAAATTCTTCAGCTGAGAGAGAATAAACAAGTTCTATGGGTCAATCTAATGCGTTATTTTCTGTGGGAAGAAAGGTAGCGAAATGAGGATAGGACTGGGAATAGATAAAGTAAGAAGCTATGCTGTAACGGTGGTTAGCGATAATGGAAAGAGGCACAGCCGCTTGAGAGAGAAGGGGAAAGGTTGGGAACTAGGTCACTAGGTTAGCAACGAAAAGTAGGTTGTGCAAAGTGCAAACAGATTAACTAATATTTGAAGAAACTTTTTTTCGGCCCATATATGCAAGCAAAGAGAAGCTGGGTTGTGCACACTACTGAACTAATATTTGAAAAACATTTTTTCGGCCCATATTTGCTGACTCGAGTTGGGCCGAGTTGAGTTGTGTTCTAATGGTTCAAACCTTTTGATTTTTTTGATTCTTAATCATGTTTGATCAACCTTAATTTATTAGTTGATTCATAATCTCTATTTTTCATCCTAACTCGAACTCGGCAAATAAAACTCGTGAGTCAGGATAACTCGAGTTGTTAGAACTCGAGTTATGTTTACTCGAGTTACAAACGAGTTTTTCTCGAGTCGAGTTCGAGTAACTCACGAGTCACGAGTTTTTTGCTCACCCCTAAGAGGGAGGAGTATAGGTTCAAACAAGAAATGGGAACTTTTATTTTTTGTTTGCTTGTTCGGTGGCACAAAGCAGTAAGGGAAGTAAAAAGTAACAATTAATAGTGAGATGACACGCATAAGCATGAGGTGAGGTGTCTCTAGTTTTTTTTTTTTTATATAATTCGCTGAAACCAACATAAGGCATATGGTTCAGCGGCAGAAATTTTTATCACGGTCAAACTTATTAAATCTGGTCAACAGTCAAATTTTTGGTCAAAAAAGACAAAGCTTATCAAACTTGATCAAAGTTCAGTTAACTAGAATTTTCAGATGCACAAAAAATCGCTAAAAATAAAAAAGGCTAGTATCGGCTTTTCAAAAATTGATATTTCGACACTATTTATATAATTTTAATTATTTCAGTCATATTTTCGAAATTCGTTAATATTTTAATAATATTTTTTATTTTTTCTGAATGAATTATCCAAACATCAGCTTAAATGATGGCCCAGTAAAAAGAGGACCGATCAACTCATCTTTTCTTATTGATAATATACTTTCGGACCAATAAAAAATTAGGTCCAACTCTGCAACCAGGCCCTTTAAGAATACAGAGGTAGTCATCACTTTAAGAAACCACTTTAAGAATATAGAGGTAGTCATCACTTTAAGAAACCAATGGACCCGAAAAAATTAATGCTAACGTTACTGTTCATATTAATTTTGATAATAACAGAAAAAAATCAAAATTTTAATACTAACGTTGCTGGATCGTCATCCCAGTTGACGAAAGCCCAATACCCATGGATCGTCATCCCAGTTGACGATCCAAGCTTGGATCGTCATCCGAAATGACGATCCAACGATCCAAGGAAAAAACACATATTAAAAAAAGATTTTGAAATTTTTTTCGTTTGGATCGTCATCCCAAATGACGATCCAAACAAAAAAATTTCAAATTCTTTTTTTAATGCAAATTTTACATTTTAGTCCCCAAAGTTTTTATTATTACAAAATATATAATTTATAATTAAAAATTAAACATAATTAAAACATCTATTATATTTTATTTACACATCGTGCGTGCCGTGTCATGTCGTGTCAAACACGATCGTGTTAGAGTCTCGTGTCGTGTTGACACGAACTACTTTTTTAACCGTGTCGTGTCGTGCTTAGTGGTGAGAAGAGTCAACATAACACGCATTCTAACACGACACGACTGACACGATCGTGTTGTGTCGTGTTGAAACGTTGTGTTAGTCGTGTCAAATCGTGTCAGATTATTTTATTATTTTTTTAATTAAAAATAAAAATTAAGAAAAAAATTACTAAACGTTATAATTTATTATGTAATTAAGTTTAAAGTTTTTATTAATATTTTTTATAAAAAATAATAATTAAATTAGAACAATATTATGATTTAAATGATGGTAAATATTATGTATTAAATATATAATAATAAATTTTAATTATATATAATAATATGTGCGTGTTGGCACGACACGATGTGCGTGTTGACACGACAAGACGCGACGCGACACGAATACAAAATTGGCACGACACGACATGTCATGTCATAATTGTGTCGTGTTGGAACATTAGAAAGTTTGACACGATTCAACACGACACGATTCGACACGCAACACGACACGAACACGAATTAACACGACACCTCAACACAAATCTAATTATTAATGTTGATTATTTAAGCAAAATTAATAATTTATTTTCAATTTATAATACCACATCATATTATTTACCATCATTTAAATCATAATATTGTTCTAATTTAATTATTATTTTTTATAAAAAATATTAATAAAAACTTTAAACTTAATTACATAATAAATTATAACATTTAGTAATTTTTTTCTTAATTTTTATTTTTAATTAAAAAATAATAAAATAATCTGACACGATTTGACACGACTAACACAACGTTTCAACACGACACGACACGATCGTGTCAGTCGTGTCGTGTTAGAATGCGTGTTATGTTGACTCTTCTCACCACTAAGCACGACACGACACGGTTAAAAAAGTAGTTCGTGTCAACACGACACGAGACTCTAACACGATCGTGTTTGACACGACATGACACGGCACGCACGATGTGTAAATAAAATATAATAGATGTTTTAATTATGTTTAATTTTTAATTATAAATTATATATTTTGTAATAATAAAAACTTTGGGGACTAAAATGTAAAATTTGCATTAAAAAAAAAGAATTTGAAATTTTTTTGTTTGGATCGTCATTTGGGATGACGATCCAAACGAAAAAAATTTCAAAATCTTTTTTTAATATGTGTTTTTTCCTTGGATCGTTGGATCGTCATTTCGGATGACGATCCAAGGGTATTGGGCTTTCGTCAACTGGGATGACGATCCAGCAAAGTTAGTATTAAAATTTTGATTTTTTTCTGTTATTATCAAAATTAATATGAACAGTAACGTTAGTATTAATTTTTTCGGCCAATGGACATTGGTGATGCTGCTCTAGGCCCTTTACAAATTACAATGCGAGCAAAAATTATTGAGATATCTATAGGGCGGAAAACAGAGGCCTTTGACCGTTATTTCATTTCGTTAGTCCAAAACGGAATGAAACGGATAAGAAATATAGTTGCGTTTCAAAAAGTGAAACGGTTTTGTTCATTTGTAAATCACGAAAATTTTATCGATTTCAATCATTTCGTCTAAAATGAAACGGTTAACTAAATTAATAGTCAATTTCGTCAACAAAACGAAACGATTAACGAAACTTCCTAATTTCTTTACCGTTTCGGCCATTTTACAGCCCTAGATATAGACATATAGACTTATGCTCATTTTACAATTGATGATGCATTTTTATGTCAGATTTATATTTTTCTTATTTTATCTAATGTCAAGAATTGAAAGATTATTCAAAGTTAAAGGAGTCTAAACAATTTTCTAATGAAGAATAAGGTAGAATAGATTATTTCTAGAAATAGTTTCTTTCTAAGAATCCAAACAAGTTAGGAATAAGGAGAAGAATAATTTCTTCCTAGGAATAACATCTTCCAACAATTATATATACATAATTTCAACAAAATTAGCTAAATACTAATAACTAAATAAAATTTTATGTGCTCTTTAATTAGTACTTTATTTAATATTAAAATAATAATTTTTAATAATTTATTTAAATTAATATCAATTTGTTTATTCCTAACTCATCATCCAAACAAACATTTCTTATTCATGGAATAGCATTTTTCCACTCTTTCCAAAAGTTACAACTTTCCAATATTTTCTTCCTAAAATCCTTATTCCCATACCATCCAAACTACCCCAAATCATTAATTTTTTTAACTGGTTGATTTTATATTGAATGATTAATTTTTTTATAACTTAATATAAATACATCTGCCGTAAATCAGATTAAAAAAAATTCAATCTCAACTTGTCAATGTTTTTCGATGTGTTTGGGGTCATGCTCACGATTTTCCTTTGTGATATCACTCTAACTGCATCACAACCAACTTGTATTCTAAACAAGAGCACAAGGGACGCTTCTATCAGGAACTAATTTTTATAGTCTAATTTGAGTTATTTTTTTTCTCTAATTAATTACATGTCCATTAATGATTTTAAGAGTTTACTCATTTTTTTAAATAGATAGCTCATAAAAATGGCAGTGCAAATCATAATTTGTCAAAACTAAAATAGTATCTATAGTCTTGAGAATGGAGATCTTGTTAGACTTTCATAAATAATAAAATAGAGTATATCGGTAAAATTATTCCTAATAACTTTTTTGTGACGTTAACTCTTTCCTGTTTTATAAATTATTTAATTAAAATCGGGCAGTTTACATGTTCTTTTTTTTTTAATGAAAATGCCAGGATTCATATCATACATCGAATTGAAGGTATAAGAAAATTAAATAAATCTGGACCATCCAAACTACCACTTAGTTACATCACATCGTTCGAGACCGCACGATCAGGCACCAGCGCGCAGGTGATGCGCCTGAACCTGAACCTGAACCTCCATCTGAGAAGTGAAAAACCTCACAGCTCCGACTGTCTCCACTCATCGCCGTCGCCACCATGACCGTCAAATGGTAATGGTACCTCTCTCTCTCTCCACCATTCCGCCCCACCCCATCCTAACTAAACCCTTCTCTCAACAGGTTGATGCACTTCCAACCGAACCAAGGCACCACGCTGACGAGCCAGGTCATGGCCGAAGCCTGCGCTGTCGCCGAGTCCTTCCCCGGCGTGTCGCGCGACGGCCGCTGGCGCTCTGCAATGACCTTCTATCGCGCTGTCCCACGTGACCAATCCCTCCCTGCCCCGTCCGATTTGCCACGCGACCTCATCGGCATCTCCCTCCACGACCTCCCCAATGAGTACCTCTTCGTCATGCGCTCTCAGAGACTCATTCTCCGGGCCCACTCGTCGGTCCAGACTGTCATGGATAAGCTCCAGTCTTATAAAGGCCGCTTCTTTATCAATTTCGAGGTATGAGGATGATCATTAGATGCTAGTGTTTTCTGATTTTGTGGTATCAACGGAGCTAATTCACACTTTTTATTTTTGTATTTATGATGTTTACATTTACATTCAGACAAATTAATAGATTGATTTATTGAGCTATTGCCCAATTTGTGATGAAAAATCATTAAAGGAAATTAGTAATTTTGTTCAATTGGAAATTAAATTAGTGAAGTCTGCTTGCCCAATTTGATGAAAAATTGGAGTGCATGCAAACACCTAGTAGCCCAGTAGCTTGCTTAGTGAGAGATGTATAACCCTTCTTGCACTGATTACCATGGGACTGATTGTGTCAATGACCATCTCAGCTGGGCTTATCTGTTTAAACCTTTGTGCAAATAATCTTCATGCCAGCTGGCACCTCTTATATGTGCTGTACACATAGAGATAATATTTCATGACTGACTGCATAACATTTCTATGTAGCATGGTTCATGGGTCATGTAGAAATTAATTGCACAGATAAGTACAGCTTATTTGGCTGTGAAACTTCAGGTTTTACCAATGTTGACTATATTCATTGGCACAAAGTATATTAATCTTTCACTTATGTTTGGTGCTTTGTGTATATAGGGATTACAATACAAATGGGGTGATTTTAAACTGAGGATTGGAAAGTGTTTATACAATCCTAATGAAGCTCTTAGAGGAATTGTAATGGAGGTAATTACCTGTACCTTTTTTATTTGCATATCCATTCCTCTCATGTGAATCTTTTACCCTTTTTCTTTCTCTGTTATTAAAAGTACATTCTTTGAAAATTGTCATATATTAGTTTTAAATATTTATTCTCTGTCCTGCTCCAGTCCAAATAAATATATTGCACTTCATATTATCAGGATATGGTGGTGACCTGATAATGACTTTGAGTTGGTATTATTTCACATGTTTGAAACAGCATCCCTCAATCATGTTAGCACTGCAAGCTCTAACCCAGTCAGGCTTTCATAATCTTACATGTTGAAATTAGTCAGTTTGAACTTGAACCATAAACTTGTTTACCCTAATTGAAATTGAACATTAATCAATCTATGAAAATTGAAAAAGTTAAACAGAAACTAATGGTGGTCAAGATAGTTGTGGTGTGACAGTGAATCAAGATAGTACCAGTCTGACTGGTACAGTGCACTGTGGCTATTTGTTGTTACTTGTTACTACTAGGTATGGTCTGGACTCCAATTTATTTTATTTTTGACCCTAAATATGAAGACCTTAATAGTATGTATGAGTTACAAGCTGAAGGATCCAATCCATACCTAGTAACTTGTATAAATTTAAAAATAGCACACCAGTATGTACCAGGTGTAGTAACTTGTGGAAGGATTCAAGAGTCCAAATGTTTGGATAGTTGTAACATCTATGTTTGGATAGTTGTAACAGCGAACCTTAGTTAATCTCAAGTTGACCAATAATACTGAACAATCTGATAATCAATATACATATATATTTATGTCAATACAACATTAATCTCAATCATCCAACTTCTCCATTTTCTTTTTCTATTCCTAACTGTAGGTGGAGTACTTACCCTTGTCATCGATGGATAAGTCCCAGAGAGTAATGGAAGAATTCTATGAGATATGGCGAGAAGCAGTTGCCAGCAAGTTATTGGCTGGCCAATTTATCAACACTGAGGTCAATTTTGTTGAGTACGGACTTGGGGACAGTTATACCCCTCAGCACACGGCTGTGCTCTATGGAATGTGTGTTGTTCAGGTCATAGCATCCTCTAATAAAAACCAGTAGCCTTTTGTGTATTTTCCTCAGTATGTCTATCCAAATCATGTTATATTCCCAGGTGCAGTTGAGCAACATTTAATGATGTAAAATCATCTTTCTTCTTCTTGTTTTCTACTTATCAGATTTCAATTGACGTGTGATTGAAATTAATTTACACTACATTAATGCTGCATCATGCATGTTTCGTACTGATATGAACTTACCAGTATGGAACCAGTCTATTTTGAATTTCCCTGGTACTAGTACCAGGCATACATACATGGCCATACTGGTTTGCCCCCAAACATTGGAATGTTAATGCTCGGGTCGTAACTTTGCAATTCTTCAACTAAAAGAGATTATTTTCATCACATGAGTTAGAGTTACAACAAAAACAAAGAATAAATCAGTTTATATACCTACACATTGTTGTTATCCTATTCTTTTCTTATTGTAATTGTATTGTTCTCATCCTCATGTTGCATGCATTTACAAAGTATATGGCATATTTAGAGTACACTCAGTACAGTTCTAATATATGTTTCACTGATCCTTCGGGTGGTAGGTCCTAGCTGTACTGTATACGTTGATACAAATGCACCTTTGATACGCATATGATACGTCTCTCGAGTTCGACGTGGCTCATCAATATATTTAGAGATGGGCTAAAATCAGCCACGACTAACGGATGCAACCGTCAGCTACGATCAAATTTCAATTTTTGAGATTCTAACAGTCGATCTGAACCGTTCAATGTGTTCTCCACATTGAAATCTCATTGGAGACCAAATTTTATATTTTTCTGAAATTTTTTAGTATTTGTTTGATATTTTACAAAATTCTTAATCTAAACAATTCTGGACCCTTCAATATAACTATGATTTTTAAAAATCTAAAAAAAATAGTAAATAAAATCAGAAAAATGTAAAATTTGGTCTCCAATGAGATTTCAATATGGAGAACACAATGATTGGTTCGGATCGAATGTTAGAATCTTGAAAATTGAGATTTGATCGTAGCTGACGATTGCATCCGTCAGTCGTGGCTGATTTTAGCCCATCTCATATATTTATTGTCAAACTTTGTTGGTAAGATATATAATGGCGGAGTGGATAAATTTTTTGTGCGGGTGGTGTTCAGAATTAAAATTAAGTATTGCTATTACTTTACCTTGGGCGGGCAGCTGCTGTCAACCATTTTAAAAAGTATTGATATTAATCAAAGGATCAAAATTAAACGCATAAAATTCTAAGTTTCTAACCATGGCGACCACAACAGAGCAATCCTTAGATAATATAGGGTTCAATTAAAATATAATTTTTATTCAATATAGTTAACATGTGTAATATAAAAATTTGTGCATTTTAAGGATTAATGAAGGAAATACATGGTGCCCGATTTGAGCCACTTGGAACCGCCTCATACTTGAGATATGGACGCATACGCTCCCATACTATGAAAAGATACGAAAAAGTACAAGGATTGATCATAGTATTGGCATGTAATCCTGCATCCACATGACTGAAGTTGGACTTCGTTAGTAGGCATGTTTTACTGACAGTGACGTTTATATGTCAGAAAACTTGCTATGATTTACAATATTCGAATATGGCACAATGGTAGCAAATAGGCTCGAAATGCTAACAACGAACTAGTCGTAACATTTCTATTTTTTAAATTTTAGTCAATAGACTAAGTTAATAATTTGATAAATGTTAAAAAAAATAAAAATAATTTGAATCCAGTAGTTGAAATATGATGAAATTTATACATGCAATATATGTAAAAAATAATGAAGTTTATATGTTACAAATAGGTTCGAAATTTATGTAAGTTTTTACCGTTCACCGTTGATTTGACTTTTAGAAATTTTTTTGTTACGTTACTTGATATAAAATTATAGTGATATTTGAATTGCAAGAAAATTATTACATTATTTGAAGTATAAGACTAATAATATATGGGGAGTGGCTAGTGTCAAACATATAGGACACATACACTTGTCCAACGCGATAAAATTTTAATTTTTAAGATTAGAATGACCGATCCAAACCGCTCAAATTGTTCTATGTTATAAAATTTTCATGGAGACCAAATTTTATATTTTTTTTCAAAATTTTTTATTATTTTTTTAGAATTTTTCAATATGCTCAATCTAAAAAGTTATGAACCCTTCAATTTTGAAAATTCGAAAAAATAGTTAGAAAATATGAAAAAATATAAAATTTGATTATCAAGGATATTTTAATATAGAGATCATATTGAGCGGTTTGGATTGATCGTTTAAAATTTTAATGTGCGACGTTTGGATCGTGTTTGACGTCCTATATGTTTGATTATAGCATTACTCATAATATATGACCAATAATATATGTATAAACTATTAAAACTTTTTTAGTTCAATGTCAAGTCCAGGATAAGTTTGAAGAAAAATAACTACGTGGCTGCTTGGTCAGTAAAAATGTAAGCAAACCAGAGAAATGATTTTGTGGCCTTTGTGACTCAAAAGGGAATCCCACTACTGGCAAATGGGATCTAGTCCCGCGCGGGACCGTTCAGCGTATAGATCACAGCCGTGTGATTTAATCTCAATGACAAAGGGAGCTCCGTGCATGTAACCAGATTGATAGGACCGAACCGTCCAGATCAGATCGGACGGTTCTAAGGCTGCGCTGGACGATACGTGCGGGAGCGGATACGGATTACACTACTGGTCCCCAATTCCGGGTATTCCCCTCCCATGTGAATTTGTTCCCCAATCACCGTAAGCTAAGAAAACGATAAGCACGTTTTATTAGGAAGGTACATGACCCGAAACTCAAAAGCAAAATAAGTAAATAAAATATTTTTGCAGATTGCCCCTCTTTAAGTAACATCATTACATCAATATTGTTTTATTTTTATAAAATTAATACAAATATGAATAAATATTTAATGCAGACGTTCAAAAGTATTGGCTAAAAATATGAAAATAAAGTTTAAATCCCATTCAAGCAGGTTTATTCAAAATCTGAGTTTCATAATTTTACTACATGAAATATTATATTGCTATTTTAAGTTTCGAATACATTTATTTACCGTCGTTGGTAGTGAAATTAATGGGGAAGCTTGGTTTTAGAATTGAGGGATTATTGAATGTGGTTCTCTAACAAAAAGGTTGCAACTATAGTTTATACTAATATTTTAATTTTTTTAAATATAATTGTATTTTTCAGCTAGTGTACTATTTCAAGTTATAATTATATTCCTCTAGTTGCAGCTCAAAACGATTTATTGTTTTATATATTAAGAGTTTACTATATTTTATCTTATTGATCTCCTCTCATTTGCAAAAATTTTCAACGTGGAGCTAAATAGACTATATAGTATTTTGATTGGAATTTGTAAGTCTAATTTTTATAATTTGACAACTCAAAGTAATGATTGACCTTTCGTAAACTAATTGACATAGAAACCACACCTATATTAAAAATAAATAAATATTTAATATGAGCTAAAGTAGGACCCGGAATGCAATTATATATCATGCATTTAAAATAGCTTAATACCATTTTTCTAAATTTTGTAATAACCAATCTGGAACAGGGGCGGATCTACCACCGGGGCGGGTGGGGCTAGAGCCCCACCTCACGCCGTCGAGCCCTTGGAGCCCCCTTTAGCCCCAGCTAATTTTTTCTGTCATTGGAGCACTCGAAAGTGGGGCTGAAGACTTAAACAGAGATTGTCAGACCCACCTAGATATTTTTTCTAGATCCGCCACTGATCTGGAATATGACTTCTGAAATGAGAAATCTTATTTTGAAAAGAATGTGCACCTCGTGGCTATTGATGAGGCAAACCGATTTATCATCAAAGATCCGATCCGAAAGACAACCCGAACCGAACCATAAGAAAAGAACAAATTAAATGGGATTAATAACTTGAGCAGAGGATTGCAATGACTTCGAGAACCGAGACAAGCAGTAACCAATGCAATTATTCCCTGATAATTATAATAAATTAATGCGAGACTGTCACGTTGCCTGGTACTAACCACATGGAATTAGTATATTAAATTGAACCCCCCATCCACTTCGTCAGCAGAAAAGGGCTATTACACGAGCGAGATTATTTCTCGACATCACAACAACAACCCTGTTTTTACATTTATTGCATGCACCGAGTATTTTCCATTGTTGGAGAAACCAATGCAAAATAAATTGAGTAATGCTACATCAAACAGATAGGACGTCAAACACGATCCAAACGTCGAACATTAAAATTTCAAACGGTCAATCCAAACCGCTCAATATGATCTCTATATTAAAATATCTTTAAAATCAAATTTTATATTTTTTTCATATTTTCTAACTATTGTTTTAGAATTTTCAAAATTGAAGGGTTCACAACTATTTATATTGAGCATATTGAAAAATTCGATAAAAATAGTAAAAAAATTTGAAAAAATATAAAATTTGGTCTCCATGAAGATTTTATAACATAGAACAATTTGAACGGTTTGGATCAGCCATTACAATCTTAAAATTAAAATTTTATCGCGTTGGACAAGTGTACGTGTCTTATATGTTTGACACTAGTCACTCCCAAATTATATTAATCCATCAAATTATAAATAGCTAATTTATTTTAATTTTTTGTAAACTTACCTATATAACAAAAATAATCAAGCACAATGAAAGAAATCAAGAAATAATAAGATGAGTGAGAGAAGTTAAATGATTTAGAGTATATATATTCGAAAGTATGTTTGACTTTGCAAAATGAGGTCGTGCTCTTTTATAAGAGTAATGCTAGAATCAAACATATATGATATCAAACACGATCCAAACGTCGATCATTAAAATTTTAAACGGCCGATCCAAACAACTCAATGTGATATCTATATTAAAATATTCTTGAAAATTAAAATTTTTATATTTTTTTTTCAAATTTTCTAACTATTTTTTTTCGAATTTTCGAAATTGGAGGGTTCAAAACTTTTTAGATTAAGCATATAAAAATATTCTAAAAAAATTGAAAAAAATATAAAATTTGGTCTCCACGGAGATTTTACAACATACAACAATTTGAGCGGTTTGGATCGGCCATTCTAATATTAAAAATTAAAATTTTATCCTGTTGGACAAGTGCTTGTGTCCTATATGTTTGATATTAGCCACTCCCCTTTTATAATATTAGAAAATTTCAGAATAAAAAGTAGCATAGACGTAACAAAAAAATTATAATTTTAAAAATAATTTGTTTGTAACAAGCTTTTAAATTGGTTGCTAAGAGTAATGCTAGTAAATGAATATTGCAAATTTGAAATACAAATAAAGATTGTTTTTTGAATATTTAGTTTAATGACATGATTTAAGGAATTAAAATTTAAAAAAAGTATGCCATCATAGTCGCACAATTACACAAATAAGTGAAGTACTTCAACTGACCAGATTAAAATGAAAGGTACATCGCGACGTGCTACACATGACTAATAAACATTTTTATATTTTCTTTTCTCCTTTAAAATTTGAAGTGATAATTGAAAAAAAAAGATGAGAAAATATGCTTAAAATTGTAGTAAAAAAAGTAAATGTTTTTTCAAAGCAAAAGAAAAATCTTGATGTTTTCGTCATACTTTTCTAAGCAAAATAAATGTATGGAATCTTTTTTTAATTTTAAAGTAATGTTGGATTAAATTGAAAAGATAATAAAAAATTGGGAAACTATTGAAAAATAAATATTTTTTGCATAATAACATACATTACCATTTGATTAATTAAATGACTTACCATGATGCGTCTGCTATGACAATTTTGTGTTGCATGATGTGCCATGTAAATGTTAGCTGAATACAATTACATTACACAACTTGACGTGTCATACGAACACTGGCAAGTCACATACAAATTTCATATAACGTAGCATAACCATGACATATTATAAAGTTTCATGACCTTACATATCATGACATACTACTATTACTTTTAATTTTTTTTTTTACCTTGTGTTCATATTTATAAATGAAAATGAAATGGTTTGTACGTTAGTCAGTACATGTACATCAGGTCCAGCTAGATATTGAGTTAGTGGAACCGAGTGTAATTACCACCCGGTGAGACTAAACACGTGGGCGGCCTCGCCAGTCCTTTGAATGTGCATAAACACGTGCTACAAATACAATTTGACTGGGGTGAATAGGAATTCACATCCTCTGCCCCGCGTGGCTGGCAGCATTTTTTATTTTGACCGTCTGATCTAAAAAATATTGAATTGATAGTCTCGAAAAAAATTGAACCGTTCAGATCAGATCAGACGACGGCTCGTATCAAAAGTGCTGTTGTACCACGTGCAGAGGATACGAATCCGTGTGAATAGTGAGATCGATAATTTGTACAATTGAAGCATCTGTCTAATTTTTTACGGAAAAAAAAACACAAAACAAGGCTCGGTAGTCTACTAGTCTGTTCCAAAACGTGAAACAAAAAATCGAGATACTTAATTTACGTAATTACCATTTTATTCTGCAGTGAATAAGTGAATTTCACAAAAGAATTTTCACCTTTCTCGCGTTACGTTTTTTAGAAAAAGGAGAAAATTTTTTGTATATTGTTTAATTCTTTGAAATAAAAAATTTCAAAGGATCCTACTTCCCGTCTTCCGCTGTCCCTCTCCAGCTCCAATTAAATCAAACCTCTCTCTCCCCCACTATTCACTTTACTTTGCATAATTGCATCCCACCTTTCCGATCAAGCCTCTCTCTCTCTCTCTCTCTCAGACACACACACACACACAATGGTGGAAGCAAAGAAGGAGCGACCTTCTCTCTTCTCGCCTTACCAAATGGGACGCTTCCACCTCTCTCACAGGTCACAACTTCTACTTCACACAGTTCAGTCTAACAACTTCCTTTATCCAATTTTGCCCCTTGATAACCTTGTTAATTTCTCTCTGCAGAGTGGTGCTGGCGCCGATGACAAGGTGTAGAGCGATCAACGGAGTTCCTAACCAAGGCATCGCAATTTACTATGCACAGAGATCGACTCCAGGAGGGTTTCTCATCTCGGAGGGGACTGCGATTTCTCCAACGGGGCCGGGGTATTTTAGACTTTTTCTTTATATTTTATTTGACCCAATACCTTTGGCTGTATTTTATTTGACCAGTGGTCAATGTAGAACCAACATGCTCCGATATTGTAATGGATCTTGGTTCTTTTAATTTGAGAAAAAGTGGAAATACCTTGCAATTTTGTAATTCACTCAATTAGGATTAGTGTCCATAGTTGCAATATTATGTTGTATAATTAGTTATAATAATAGATAATGATAAGATGACATTGAGTTGAATAATTTTGGTAATATTATAAATGAAGTCAAAGTCAGATCTCAATTTTGCTTACATCATAGTTGTTAGAAACAATATAAAATAGTTATAGTGCCTTGCTCCAAATTGACTAAACTCCTGTCATCATTCATCACTACTGATTTTTTTAATAATTACATCATCCCCAGTATTATCTAAATATTTCTTTGGGGTGCAAATAATTAATTTTTTTTTCCTACGCACCACTAGCACCAGCTCAAAAAAATGACTGCTAACATAATCAATATAATATTATATCTGGTTTGAATCAGTCATTTAAGTCCAAATTTTCATCATAAACATAAGAATTGATGGCAGTAATATAAAAACCTCACTGTAATGAAGGTTCCCTCATGTACCCGGGATATACACAAGAGAGCAGATAGAGGAATGGAAGAAGGTAGTGGATGCAGTGCATGCAAAGGGAAGCATCATCTTTTGCCAACTGTGGCATGTTGGCCGTGCCTCTCATCCAGGTTCCCTTCATTTTCCAATTGAAATTCTACATTTATTAAATTACTTTTTTCTGTTGTTATTTGACAGTACTAAATTGAGAAGCAATAGTTCTTCATCCACCTTATCTGTTGATATACTTAATATTTTGTTTTGTTGCTCGATCATTCTTGGACTGTAATTTTGGCCATCAGATACTAGTACCTGGGCTGACTGGTACATCCTGTATGCATGATTAAATAATATATGGAATACTAGTACCTATTATTCCACTAAACCATTGACCTTCAGAAGCTCATAGAAGTCCCATACTACCTTCTGCTATGAAACTAAGCCTATAATTCTTCCCCAATTAATGATCAGTTAATTCACTAAGGCTTATTCAACTGTCTCAAAGCTCTCTATTTTGCAATTGATTGCTAAAAAATGTTTGGAAATAGTAATAATTCCTACTTCCCAAGTTATAACTTTAAGGAACAAAATATTTTTACTATTAGCTACAGTTGGCCTCACAAATTTAGATTGTAAAGCAGCACCCCTGACTGGTATATCATGGGAATCTGGTATCTCTATCCAATATCTTGTGATCTATACTATTGAAAAACTCTTTTCCTAATTATAATTTTTTTTTTCCTTTCCCTAGTTCCACGCTGCTAAGTCTTGTTATATTTCTAACTTAATCTCCTTTGCGACAGTGTACCAGCCAGGTGGTGCAGCTCCCATATCATCCACAGATAAACCCATATCTGGGAGGGGTAGGATACTAATGCCAGATGGTTCCTATGCCAAATACCCAAAACCCCGTCGCCTCACCACTGCAGAAATACCTGAAATTATTCAATTATACTGCCAAGCTGCAATCAATGCTATTAGTGCAGGTACTTAATTTCTGACCTTTGATGTATTTAATGATATTCCAAATTTTAGTCAATATCATGCTGAGTAATATTTTGGTTGGGCATTAGCTAATTTTGGATGTTTTGGAGATTGTTCTTGTGTGAACATACTGCTGAAAGCTTACTAGGTCTCTTCTATAAGGTAGATCAGCTGAAAGAAAACATCCCAAAATCCCCTGCAAAACTAATTATGAAACTACACTTGATTGTACCAAAGTTTTTGTAAAATTTGAAAAAAGGTGCGAGCCTTGCATTCATTAAGTTTTGAAGTATCAAACTCTCCAATTTCCTTTTGTGAGGAATTAATATAATTGTGAATTACAACCATCCTCAGTTATACTGGTCCAATTTTGATAGAATTTACATTATTTCTAAGAGCTAACATCCCTGTAAAGTATGACAAACTGATGGACATCCATTTTTATGAGCTTTAAAGGGTGACATTAGTCTGCTAAAGGTAAATGGAGTGTATTGCTATCCACAACAATTTTAGTCAACCCATGCAGTAGATTGTTAGCACAATAGAGTAGGATATTATTTGCAACTAAAGAGATATGTTTTTAACTAGGCTTCGACGGAGTTGAGATCCATGGGGCCCACGGCTATCTCCCTGACCAGTTTCTCAAGGATGGAATCAATGACCGCTCTGACTCCTATGGTGGCTCCCTTCAAAATCGTTGTCGCTTAATTGATGAGGTGACCCGTGCAGTCTGTGCAGCAGTTGGTCCAGACCGGGTTGGTTTACGAATTTCCCCTGCCATTGATCATCTAGATGCATATGATTCTGATCCACTCAACCTTGGGCTTGCCGTAATCAACAAGTGCAATGAATTACAGCGAGATGCTGGTCAGCGGCTGGCATACTTGCATATCACCCAGCCACGATACACAGCCCATGGCCAGACAGAGTCGGGTCCACTTGGCAGTCCAGAGGAGGAGAGACAATTCATGCGAGCTTGGAGGGATGCATACCAGGGGACATTTATGTGTAGTGGTGGTTTCACAAGGGAACTCGGGATCGAGGCAATTGAGAGTGGTGATGCAGATCTAGTGTCATATGGTCGCCTTTTTATATCAAATCCTGATTTGGTTGAGCGGTTTAGGGTTAATTCTGGTTTAAACCGATACAATCGAGCTACATTTTATACACATGATCCTGTTGTTGGGTACACAGATTACCCCTTCTTGCACCAGAACCGGTCAAGGCTTTGATAATTTCTATAGCCTTCACAGGTGGGATCTGCATATTTAATATACTTCGTCTATTAAATGGCTACATTCATTGTTCTTATGAAATGATGTGTAAGTACAGGCTTTGAAGGTTGCTTGTCGAGACAGGATAAGAGTGATTGCTATGTTTAGGAAATAATGCACCAATTGATGTTGCATAATTGTGTAACCTATATGTATTATAATTTTTATCTCATTAAAAGCAAATCAACCACATAGAGCTTTCTAGAATGTGCTTCACTGTAAAAGTAGTTGGTTTGATTATAGAAATAAGCATTTCTATAATTAGATTAAGTAATGAGGCATTAAGGCGACTCAACTAGGTTGGGTTGAGCCTCTGCAGCAGGTATGTAATTTAAAAAAAAAATGAATCTGAAACTCGCGTCCTTTTGGTTACACACAGAAAGCTAATATAATGCTGCTGATAAACAATATGTGCCATCAATCTTAGGAAAAAGTCATGCCATCAACCATTATTCTGCTTGAGAGACCTAAGTACAATATTGTACAGTTTCTTTATTAATAATCTAAGATTAAATACTTCTATAATTTTCCAGTTTAACAGAAAGCATACACAGGAGTCATGTTCGCCTGGTACAACCCAAAATTCTGCTCAACACCACCTGGCTTTTCGTTTTCATTAAACATCTCAAATACAAATCCATCTAATTTTTTGTTTGGTCTCATTGGAGTGCCAGAACCCAATATATAGTAACGACAGAATGAATTGTACATTGCAGAGAGATAGGGGGTTGTGATTTCTCCGTTGCCACCTGATGGCCACCCGGTCTCGCCCACTACTACCCCTAACGAGCTCCCTCCATTCTTCTCTAGAGCAGCATAAAAGGCATCCAACATTGCATGAATCAGAGAATGGTACTCCAAGTTGCCATCAACAACACCAGGTGCTGATGATTTGGTATTAGCATATTCTTTGGAGATATGGGATGTGTCAGATGCATACGCAAAGTACGGATAGGCATTAACCATAAGGATGCTATCGCCATTCTGCATATTATTGAGGGCTTGTATAATTGCTGTCATGTCACTCATGGCTGCATCAGCAAAATTCGAAGCAGATGGGGGAAAAGAAATGCCAAGAGCGCTCATGGGCACTGTAGTGGTAATCTTGAGTTGGGAAAGTGCTCCGATAGGCTTAATGGCCTTATAGAGGTTAAGCATGGCCGGTGCAACGTACTTTCCTAGGCTCCCCGGAACGACTTCATTGCCGACCACAAGATACTCGTAAAGTGTATTGTTCATGTATGGGACAATGTTGGTGCTGACCCATGTGGTTGCAGCTGCTGGGTTGTTGGCTAGAGTTGGCAGATCATCGTCCAAGGTGCCAATTGCAACATTGATTCCTTGACCCCTGAGGGCTTCTTGAATTTGTGCATCAGGTTTGAAAATTCTCATTTTCTGATAGTTGCACTTTTTGTATTGTGCAACAACTTCCGTGGGGGATGGAAGATTGGTTCCTTCCGTTCCGTAGCATACACCTATGCTTGCTGCATTAATGTTTAAGGATAAATGCAAGGGGTTCGTAATAATTTGCATTGAATCAGGTGAATAACATGTAGTTTTGTGATTACACAGGTAGTTTGCCTTGAGGTCAGATCTAGACACTACTAAGGCACATGTTTTGAGAAGCAGATCTTATTAAAATGCACTAGAAATGTATGAATCAAAATTTACCATTTAAAAGTCGAACTCAGTCCTGGGATTATAAGTTTTAATTGTAAATGAAATGAAAGAAAGAAAAGCATGATATGGCTGGGGTATCATTAATTTCTTACTTGTCCGTCGAATTTGTTGAATGCATATAAGTGTACAAAGGATCATGCAAAAAATCGAAACTGATTCCATCTCTATTATCTGGTGCTGTTGTTACCGTCAACCTGGAAAATATGTGATAATTAGTATCAGTGATACTATATTCTGTAATTTTTGTGGTTAGTGTTAAAAAAAGTGGGAAGTGGCCTCAGCCATCAGATTTCAATACATTAAGAATTTTTTTTTTTTTTGGCAAAGATCCATATATATATATAGAGAGAGAGAGAGAGGGAGAGAGAGAGAATTTCTATTGTGAACCATGATGCATAGAGACTTCCGTGCACCATGACCGTTTTGGTTGGTGATTTTGCAAATTGACAAATCTAAATTAGCCAACCCAATCTATATATTAAAATATCATAGAAAACAAAATTTTACATTTTTTAAAATTTTTTTACTATTTTTTTCGAATTTTTTAAAGCTTGCTATTTTTTGCCACAAAATACACTAATTTGTAGCAAAAAATGGCAAGTTTTAAAAAATTCGAAAAAAATAGTAAAAAATTTTCAAAAATTGTAAAATTTTGTTACTATGATATTTCAATATATAGATTGAGTTTGTTAAATTAGATTGAGAATTTGTGGAACCACTAACCAAAACGGTCATGGTGCACGGAAGCTTCTATGCATCATGGGCTAAAGTGCCATAGAAGTCTTTTTTGAGACATTTTTTTAAGATCCGAAATTTAATCGGTCAATCCAAACCGTTCAAATTGATCAGTATATTGAAATACCACTGAAGACTAAATTTTACATTTTTTTTTTAAATTTTTGGTATTTATTTTGATATGTTCAAATTGGAGGGTCTGAAATACTCCAATTATAACATTTTTTTTAAAATATCATAATAAATAGCAAAAAAATTCGAAAAAATGTAAAATTTGGTCTCCAAGGGTATTTTAATGTGGTGAATAACTTGAACTGTTCGGATTGAGCATTTGAATTTTGAATCTTGAAAAACGACTCTATGGTACAGGACCCTCTGTGTCATCTATGGCACATTAGCCATCCTCTATATATATAGAGAGTTTTGCTATGGTGAGTTGCAACTCACCAAAGCGTCCGTGAGTCGCACTCAAAATTCCGAAATTTAGTTCAAAATGACCGATCCAAACCCGTCTAATCGATCTCCCTATTGAAATCTCCATGCAGACCAAATTTTATATTTTTTTCGAAATTTTTAAATATTTTTTTGAAATTTTAGAAAATCATTAATCTAATTAGTTCTGAAGCATTAAAAAACAACAGTTTTTAAAAAACTGAAATAAATACTTCAAAATTTCAAAAAAAATATAAAATTTGGTCTGCATGGAGATTTCAATAGGGAGATCATATTAGACGGTTTGGATCGGTCATTTTGAATCAAATTTAGGAATTTTGAGTGCGACTCACAGACTATTTGGTGAGTCGCGACTCACCATAGCAAAACTATATATATGGCAAGAAATAATTCTTCCAATTAATTAATTATAGAACATACCATTGGTTGATGTTTTAAAACATAAAAACCATCTTTGTTTCTATTGAGCAAGGAGAGACTCAAAGGCTTTCTTATTTATTACAAACTCGAACCAAAATTAATTTTCATCATTGCGTCTCCATATTAAAAATGATACCGAAGAGACCAGCTATCCACAAGGAGGAAATATTATTGCACAATTATTTTATTATTTTTTTTGAAAAAAAGCAACCGTTGGGGTTACTGTTTCATTGTATGAAACAAAGGTTTGATAAATAATACCACACAATGGGTTGTAAGAAAAATCCCTTTTCAGCTAGCCTCTGTTGTGGTTTGCCTCGACTTGATAACAACAAAAGCAATAACGACATCAACACCACATAGTCGTGTAATCATTGATAAGAAATAGTGAAATACTTAGCAACATTTCAAAAGAAAATTACCTTAGTTGCAGGCTTGCAGCTTTACCCAGTTATCAATTTAGCTGTGATATCTTCAACAAAGTCTTGGTCCTTTATAGAGTCGACTAAATGTTTCGAATAGATTTACTGACGTCAATTATCAAATGTATTTGACTCTTTCTGTCGTTGAATTTTATTGCATGACATTATTCATTCACCTTTATTTGATTAATTAATGATTCTGTTTTTCATTGCCACATTATGAGTTTCCATTTCCAAGGATTTTCCTAGTATCTTGTACTTATAAATAGATATGCTAGAATTAGATTATTTTTAAAATTATGTAAGTTTCTGCTGACATATCAAAACGGTCAAGAAGTCAATATTATGATCGATATGTAAATTAAAATTTTAGGAAATCAAAATTCTTGTATTAGGAAAAACTGATCTCATTTGATCTGACAAGGTTTATAAATTACTTGTTTGTGGATATTTGTTTATTAGTTTGGTCCCAAACGACCGGTTCTCATTCAGTCCTGTGCTGGTCTCGGCGACTCGGCCCATATCAGTTGACATGGTTAAGCCTATTGGACCTTCACTTTATATAGGTTATTAAAATCAGATAAATTCACTTCCAATGTGCGTGTTTGTTTTTCCTTTCATATGATAGGATTATGCCTTCTAGCTAATTTAAACCTGTATACATATCTTGTATGAATTTTGAGAAGATCCCCTAAAAGCTACGTTATTTCGTGTACATTGCATCCGGATTATTAAACAATTCAGAGTGTGTGCCATAAATTCTCTGCAATGTAAACTATGGCAACAGATAGGGATTCCTCTGACTCTCCTGTGGAAGTTCGAATTCCCAAATTATATCCTACTTTTGATCAATATAGAACGAATCATAATAAGTTGTGGAGTTAGTTTTTTTTAACCAAATTATTGATGCTCGAACTTTGTTGAACTTTCTCTTCCAAGTTGAAACCTGGTGTACCAGAAAAATTTGCTGAATATATTTTAGTTATTCTTCAATAGACATTTTTTAGGCTCGAAGATTGAGATTTATAGACAGCTTTAATCAAAACTTGTTAAAAGAAGAAAATGTCATCATTTTCTTAAAAATAAATTCCTCCATAAATTGAAGGATTTCATGTGAGACGTTATATTGGGTATAAAGCAGATAAAGAAAAATCTCCAATGTTTTTAAAAATAAAAATCTTTATAATCGATCGGAAGTTTAGGGAGGTCCAATATCATTATCTCAATGTTGACAGTATTGGCAATTTAGCTAGAAAAAGAAATAGGAAAGAGGAATGCCAGGCCGAAAAAAATAAATAATAAATAAATAATAGAGCCATTCCAATTTATTGCAAATAAACATGGAATCCAGACCATATATCTAGGAATATGCTCCTGCTCTGGTGAAGCCGAAAATGTCAAATGACTAGGTGGTATACCTGTCAACGATATACCGTTTCGACGTGTTCCGTTCCGTTCCGTCGAAACGGAACAGCTAACGAAACAGAAAATTATTTCGTTTAAAAAACGGAACAGCTAAACGGAATGGATTTACTGATACGTTCCAGTGTAATACAGTTCAAATTTCGACGTTCCGTTACGTTCCGTCGAAACGGAACGACTAACGGAAATTTCGGCATGTACCGTCACAGAAACGGAACGGCAAACGAAATGGCCTGTTCCGTCTCCGTTTCACACGTTTGACAGGCCTACTAGGTGGTACCACAATAAGACCCTTGAGCCGACAATGATAAGCGCCTATTGCTGGCACATTTTGTCCTTTCATTTATCTCCCCTTTCCTCCCTCTGGCTTTCTGGATCCTATGGAATATGTATTGATAAGCCTCCCTACCTGAACTTTTTTTCCTTTTAAGTTCGTCTCTTAATTGTTTTCCTTGCAAATTAACTAGAATTTTAGACTAAATTCGCCACAAGTTTATTTTCATCAAAAAAATTTGCCACAAGTTTTAGAAATTTTTTTTTTTTGGAAGAAAATTAGGGGTCAACCCCATGAGTTTTAAAAATATATATTCTAAAGTTTCATTGGATCACTCAGTTTTGATTTATCGTCTACATCCACTAAATATTTATTTTGAATCATAAATGATAACTTCTATAGTTGAATTTTTTACCTCAATTCTCACTTAAGAAGCATTGTCTTTAAACACTATCAAAGTTGGTTAGCAAATCCTATTTGTTTTGGCCATCAATGTATGGTTAAACAATATTATCAAGGATGTATTTCTAGGTCGCTTTTTCAAAGTTGTTGTCCGCAATCATATATATAAATTCTTTGATTCATACTTTAATAGTAAAATTATTTTGTCTACTATATCTTTGGTCCAACATGGAGAATTCATGTTTTCTGTCTTCTATAAGATCGAAACTATATATTCATTATTTCCTTTTTCTCTGTTTAAATCTTTCTGAATTAGCAATGCCGTAGAGCGAAGGCAATTTCAATGGTTCACTAGCCATACATTGATGGCACACATTCATGAAAAATGTAGTCTCAAAAAGGTACAGTGTTTTGGGGCTTTAGCTGGGTTTTAGCTGTTCATAATGTCTCTATATGCTTTGGCATACATTGATACATACACCTCTCAATTCTCATCCTTCCATGTGATACGAGAAATGGAATGGACCAGGATGAGTACATGTACTGCATTATTTGGTCCTTTATTGTCCATCAACATATATTGGGAAACAAGTCTGACTTTAACATATATAGCTAGTTTGTTGTTTCTATTTATTTACTGTTAACAATAACTCAAAACTTACAATCTTCAAAATAAGCATCTTAATTAAATTAAAATCTAATATTTCAAGTTAATTTGATTACATTATGCAAATAAAAAAATAATAAAACGATAAAAGTTTAATCGTATGTATCAAACTATGTACGTACATCAAATTTATAGCATTTTGTATTTATTGTTTTAAATGTGACATTGAATTATGTTCAATTTGTATAAATTTTGCTACAGAAATAATCGATATATAAAATCCACAAGTCTATTTTTAATTATATCTTAATTTTTTAAATTCGTTAATTCTGTCTTCTTACAAAGTTTTGATAATGTGATTTATGCAGTTTAGCAGTTGGATAGTGATTTAGCACTTATCGGTGATAAAATGGTGTGCGATGATAAAATAGTGATAAAATAATTATGTGACATGAACGGAAATCTAGATAAAATTGCGATAAAACGGAGTTTTTGAAAGCTTGCTTTATTGTATTAAAAAGATTAACAAAATTATTTATACACCCTGAACCTTTAAAAATTTGTATGGCACGACATCAATGGCAATTGGCAAATACCAAATAATAAAATTCTGGATGGCAAATTTTAACGGTCTGGATAATTAATGATACACAATTTTCACCTAGCTAAGCCATGAGTTGCAGAAAGAATATATAAGACATTTCAACGAGTTATATGAATTTCATCCACCCTTGGATATATGGATAATTACTGTTTGGATATATCAACGAGGTTCTCTATTTCATTTTTAAGCACAGTTCGAAGGTCTTTTTCATATCTGCACACAATCTCATTAACTTTAACACAATTAGATAATATTATCAAGGAAAATAGATCACTAGTTCAAAGTACCTGAAGTACTAGCTAGAATTGTGGACACAAAAAATTGACCATGAAGCGCATATATAGGAGTCTTCTTTCATGCAATACAAAGAATAAGTAGATAAAATATCCATTACTTCAGATGTTACACTTGTAATCTTAACAGGAGCATGACAGGAAAATTAAAGCCTCCCTTTGTCCTTTTCTCTTTCTCCTTTCTCTTGGTATACAAGATCCTTTCCATGCAAGGACCATTACAGCTCAAAATTCTGTCCCATTCCCCATTGTCCAAATCTCAACAGCCATTCTCGTGATTTCATGCATGGCCACACACCACCACACAATCCCTGAACATAATATCACATCCATGCCAACAATCTATATAAAAACCGTTATTACTCTCATTAAACCAACCCTCGAAGAGCAAAATATAATTCAACATGCATCCTCTCTTCCTCCTATCACTTCTCCTGCTCTCTTGCAGTGCCTCAGCTCTGCAGGATGACTATTGTGTCGCTAACCTTAAAGGTGCCAACACACCTTCGGGTTACCAATGCAAGGATCCTTCTACTGTAACGGTAGATGACTTTGTGTTCTCTGGCCTCGGTGTGGAAGGAAACACATCTAACCTTATTAAGGCTGCTGTTACACCTGCCTTTGTCGCGCAGTTTCCCGGTACCAACGGGCTTGGGATATCGGCTGCCAGGCTAGATCTTGCACCAGGTGGTGTTGTCCCACTTCACACACACCCTGCTGCTTCGGAGCTCCTCATTGTTGTCCAAGGATCAATCTGTGCTGGGTTTATAACCAGTGGGTCTAACAAAGTGTACTATAAGACTCTTAAGAAGGGTGACACCATGCTTTTCCCTCAAGGGCTTCTCCATTTCCAGGTAAAATAAAAGTTTCTGGACGTTTAACAAGTGGAACGAGTCTTAGCAACTTTAACGTAACTTCATGGAGTCAGAATGCAAATTAAATAACTTAAAAGCAAAACCAGAATACTTGCACTTGGATGAGAGTTGAAAACTTGAAATACTTTGTAATGTGAAGTACAACTTTACACTCGCTACTGACAGTTCACAGTTATCTTAACTAATAGTTTAAAATTTAATACGCAATAAACATTAATTGTGTGTGTGTGTATGCAGATAAACGCAGGAGGGACAAATGCGGTAGCTCTTGTTAGCTTCAGCAGCCCAAACCCTGGTCTCCAGATTACTGCATTTGCACTTTTCGCAAACAGCCTTCCATCACCAACAGTTGAGAAGGTCACCTTCCTTGATGATTATGAGGTGAAGAAGCTCAAGGGTGTGCTTGGTGGAACAAATTGATCATGTCTTGAAGTGTATTCTTTAATTTAAGTTTGACCATCCCCCCCCCCCCCCCCATATTTTGATGTTTGTCATTAAGCATGTCATTTGTTGTCTTGTTTGCTGAAGCCCTTGTTTGTAATAAGAACTTGTGAATTATAAGAGTTGATTAGTTTTTTTATTTCTTAATTTTCAGTACGCAATGATATATGCTTCGTTAGTGTTGTTGCATACAAATATTTGAACGATTTCTTAGAAAAAGAAACTATGCTTTGTAGCAAGAGAAATAGATAAGTGCAAATTAGTATCCTTATATATGTATTTTTGGATGCACAAGAATAAAAAATTAAATAAGAATAAATTCTAAATTTCTTATTCTTGTGAAATTCAAAAACACAAAAAAAAAATTTGGGCTATTATCCATATTCTAACAAAACCATAAAATTAGAATAAAGAATTTGGACAAGCACTCATTTCGAAATTCTTATTCTTATCGCCATTTGGATCGCTTAGGAATAAGAGGAATAGTATATTCCTAGGCAGAAAATATTGGAAAGTGTGTAACTTTATGAAGAGTTTGAATGATTAGGAATTTCCGCCTATGAAGAAGTTATTTCTCTTATTCCTAAGCGATCCAAACGACCCCAAATCCTTATTCAACCCATCATCTAAACAACCCACAGGAATTTGGATGCTCAAGAATAAGGATGCAGATAAGAATAATTAGTTCCAAATTTCTTATTCTTGTTAAACCCAAACAACACAAGAATAAAAAAATTGGGAAAAATTTTTTTCTATACCCCTCAAAACTAAGAAAATGATAGATTTGCCCCTCAAAATTAATTTCTTCTATTTTTACCCCCCAAAATCACATTTTCTTTCTAAATTTACCACTTCCTTCTTTTTTATAATATATTTAACAATAAAATAACAAAAATATAAATTTCGGACCATTATGCCCCTAGTATCCCAAGTTCCCAAAATCAATCGATCGAAACCAATCAATTCGAATGCCAGTCAGCCTCCGTTTCTCTCACTCGCTCGAACCATAGATCGAAGGGCCTCGCCTGGTTCTTCCCTTTGCCCTTGCTCTCTTCATCGCATTGCCCCCTCTCTCCATCCACCCTATTTCAGCGCTCCTTCAAATGGAAACCTCTCCTCTCGTTGTGCGCCAAGGCATGAAGATCTGGCTGTGCGCCTTGTCCCTCTCTCGTGCTGAGTACCTCACCTCGTTGGAAGAAAAGGTAAAGCTACGCGTTGAGCAGTGGGACCAGCCTGTAGGTAAGTACCTCAGCCTCGAACTGAGAGGTTCCCTCTGCTTCTCTGATTCAGATTCTTCCTTCGGCTCTGCTGGCAAGAGCAGCCTCAAAGAGAAGTGGCTGTTGTCAGTGGCGAATTTAGAAAAAATATTTAGGTGGGGCTGAGTTTATAAGAACATTAGACCAACATAAGTTCATCATATATCCATCTCATACAATACTAAAGATATAGTTTAAAGCCATATTATAAAAAAAAAGGAGAAATTAGAGTCATGCCACTCAAAAGTTGTAAAATTAGGAAAATGCCACCCCAAACTAAAGCCTTTGAAATATGCCACTCTAAATACAATTAATTTAGCAATTTGCCACATTTGCCGTATTGAATAGGTCATTTGTATAACATTTTTTTGTATTTGAACAAATTGCCCCTGTAATTGATCTTTCTCCTCTAATCTGCACGTCTTTTTCCCCAATCTTCATGCCGCTCTCACTGATGAAATTGTTGCCCGTCTAATAGCCCTGGCTCTCTATATCCCTCTCACCTCGCCACAACCCCCATCTTCCCCTCGCACCACAATCCTCGTCTCTACCTCTGTATTTCTCAAATGACCAAACCTAGCTGTCATTGTCGCCTTTCTCTCTTGCCCTGTATTTTTCTCTAGGAGAAGGTACATATAATTTTCTCTCTCTGGTATTTATTCGCTCACCATCTCTCTTGTACTGCCATTTACTCTCTGTATTTTGTTTTGTTTTTTCTTGTATACAACGTGCAAACATGTATACATGCACATATTGTGCTTGTGCTCGAGTTGGCTTGGACGGAAATTTCATCAGTGAGAGCCACATGAAAGTTGGGAAAAAAGATTGGTGCAGATTGGAGGAGAAAGATCAATTACAGGGCAATTTGGTCAAATACGAGAAAATAGTATACAAATGATCTATTCATACGGCAAATATGGCAAATTGCTAAATTAATTGTATTTAGTGTGGCATATTTCAAAGGCTTTAGTTTGGGGTGACATTTTTCTAATTTTATAACTTTGGAGTGGCATGACTCTAATTTTTCCAAAACAAAAAAAATAGATGAACCACTCAAAATACATGTTGCCCTCATATTTAGGTGGGGCTTTAGCCCCCAGTAGTAGATCCGTCCCTGGCTATTGTATCGCAGGAATTATAAATGCCAATGGCAAATATACCATCCCAGCCATCGCTAAATACAAAGTGAACATATACAGTAAATAAGGTGAACATATAGACGATTTAAGTGAACACTTACAAACAAATAAGTGTTTCATCACTTGTTCAGAAGTTTACATGCATATTCAATTTATTTTCATTGAACTTATTTATTTGTAAGTGTTCACTTAGATCGTCTATATGTTCACTTTGTTTGCTGTATATGTTCACTTTATATTTAGCGATGGCAGGGATGGCAAAACTGCAGATGGCAGTAATCAATTTTCCTTTTTTAAAATCTATGGCCACTTGCACGGAGGCACGGAGCACTATGTTGCACGGATGCGGGTGCGGGTATCGTATCGGATACGATGCGGGTGCGGGGATTCGATATTTTTGAAAAAGTTAGGATACGGAAATATATATATATATAATAAAAAAATCACATTTTATATCAAAATATATGATTTTTTTATAGTTCAACTACCACAATAGTGTATCTAATCTAAAAATATATTCAAAACATACTTAAAGAAATGAATCTAATGCATATCTTGACGAATTTAGATCACATCCATCAGTCAAACACATTAAAATAATATGATTCATCACGTGAAGTATCGGTGAGAATCCCACGAGAATCGGTATCGGAAACGGGTGCGATACGGATGTGACAGCCTTTTAGAAGTATCCGTGCAACATAGACGGAGCATGACATCGGCCATCTTGCAATCTGATGGGCGCCCATGTGACCATATGAACGGAGCGGGCTCTACCCTGACTGGCTGGCCTATTTTAAACACTTGACAGTAGGCCTGGCAAAACGTGCCAAACGATCACGGAACACCCCATTTCCGTTTTCGTGCCGTTTCAGAAACGGAATCAAAGTATATGTTTCGTTTCCGTTCCGTTTTTGAAACGGTAGTGAAAATTTGTACCACATTCCATTTCGTTTCTGTTTTCCACTGTAATTTCTTATTTTCCTGTCCCATTTCAGCAAAACGATATAATTATCTGTTCCATTTCCGTTTCGTTTTTTGAAACGACAACGAAAGTTGGTGCCACATTCCGTTCCGGTTCTGAAAACGAAACGGCATCACGTTTTTAATTTCCGTTTTGACAGGCCTACTTGACAGGCGGACTTTTCTAGACGAATTTTGCCTTAATTTTGTAAGTCCAAATTTTACACGTTTGCGGCCATTTTTTGGCAATTTTTTTCGCAAAATCTTGAAACTTCATGGACGTTTGGCACTGCCATCTCTTAAATTGCCATCGTTCCCATCGCATGTCAGCGCTCTTCCCTCACCTATATTCATCCAGCGCATATTATTTTTTGTTCATTTCGTTATTATAAAGAGTTCAATTTATTAGATATAAATGTTCTCTTTTCATTATAATTGTTCATTGTTTTATAATGTTCAGTATGTTCATTTTTATTATCTAAATGTTCAGTTGGGTCAATACAAATGTTCTGTTAATTGAGTATAAATGTTCAGTTAGTTGCAATAAAAAATATAAATATTATAAAAAAATGTTATTACTAAACCAAGCGAAGGGGCCACGAACCGGACATAAAACACATGAAAAAATTAGAAGGGGTCATGAACCGGTCCGGTTCAAATTAAAATTTTTCCGACTCTGTCCCTGGTGCGCCTCTCTCCAATAGCGCCTCAACGATTCTATTTAATAAAACAATTAGTTGATGTGTTTAACTGAACACATTTGGTTATTAAATTGAACATATAAAACACATACTTGCTAGACACGTGAGGCTCGCGCACGTGCGCTATCTATTCAGCGATGGTGTGTGATGATAAATCTGCTGATGGCAGTTATCATTACTGCTTTATATGCGTAATTGTCATGTATAATCCAAATCTTTTTTGAATAAATAAGACATGAATCATATTCTGGACGGTATATAGAGTTTAAATATCGATTATTATAAATGAAATGACTTAGGATGAATTCAGAAACGATTGAAATTCCAAATGACACTCAGAATTGCATTATTTGCATTTTATTTGCGTAATTACTATGTATAATCCATTCTATTTGGATAAATAACACATGGATCTTATTCTAAACAGTATAAAGAGTTTAAATTTAGAATATTGTGATGAAATGACTTAGAATGATTTTTGAAACGTTTGAAATGCTCAAATGATACTTGGAATTGCATTATTTACATTTTATAAGCATAATTACCATGTGTAATCCAATCTTTTTGAATAAATAAATATGAATAACATTCTAGACAATATAAATTATTTTAATATAAATTATTGTGATGAATTGACTCTGAATGAGTTCTATATCTCAATCAGTACAAGCCTTAAACGAAAGAAAATGTTAGTATTAACCATTAAGATAATGTTTTTTTTTTAATTTTAGTGAAGTGTACATTACTGTAATGAATATTCATGAAGTTTGTCGTATTGGTCAAGCAAAATAATTTGATCTTTTCGTATTTTCCAGAAAAAAATCATTTGTATTTGGGAGATTTATTAAAGCTGATACGAACATATCATAAAAAAAATTTAAATTACATCAATTGATGTACTTGAAATTCAAATCAAAGTGGTATTTTTTTTTTCAAAAATGACATTGCTCTTTGAAGAAAGTGAGAAGATATTTTTGTTTTTCGAGAGAGGGAGAGAGCGAGGGATTAGAAAAGATAACTTTGCAATGGAAAAAAATATGACTAATAGAAATTTTCCTTAGTGATTTGGAAAGAACATCGTTGGAGATGGAAAGATGGGGCAGTATTAGGAATTATAAGTGCCATCGGCAAATATACCATCTCAGCCATCGTTAAATACAAAGTGAACATATACAGTAAATAAAGTGAACACATAGGCAATTTAAGTGAACACTTACAAACAAATAAGTGTTGTCATCACTTGTTCAGAAGTTTACATGCATATTCAACTTATTTTCATTGAACTTATTTGTCTGTATGTGTTCACTTAGATCGTCTATATGTTCACTTTATTTGCTGTATATATTCACTTTATATTTAGCGATGGCAGGGATGGCAAAACTGCAGATGGCTGTAATCAATTTCCCATATAAAGTGCAAATAATGCAATTTTGAGTTTCATTTGAGCATTTCAGTTTCAGGATACATTTTAAGTCATTACATCCTAATAATCTACATTTAAACTCTTTATACTGTCTAGCATATGATTCATATATTATTTAATGAAAAAATTAGATTATACAGGGTAATTATGCATATAAAGTGCAAATAATGCAATTATGGGTATCATTTAAGCATTTCAATCGTTTCTGGACTCATTCTAAGTCATTTCATCACAATAATCTACATTTAAACTCTATATGCTGTCCAGAATATGATTCATGTGCTATTTATTAAAAAAAGATTGGATTATACTTGGCAATTACGCATATAAAGTGCAAATAATGCAATTCTTAGTATCATTTGAGTATTTCAATCGTTTCAGGATTCATTCTAAGTCATTTCATCATAATAATCTACATTTAAACTCTTTATACTATCTAGCATATGATTCATGTGTTATTTAATGACAAAAATTGGATCATGCATGGTAATTACGGATATAAAGTGCAAATAATGCAATTCTGAGTATCATTTCAGTATTTCAATCGGTTCAGGATTCATTGTAAGCCATTTCATCACAATAAACCAAATTTAAACATCTTATACTGTCCGGAATATGATTCATATATTATTTATTCAAAAATATTGGATTATACACGGTAATTAAGCATATAATGTTTAGATAATGCAATTTTGAGTATCATTTGAACATTTCAATTGTTTATGGATTCATTCTAAGCCATTTCATCACAATAATCTACAATTAAACTCGATATACTATCAAGAATATGATTCATGTGTTATTTATTCCAAAAGATTTGTTTATACATGGTAATTATGCATATAAATTACAAATAATGCAATTGTGAGTATTATTTGACCATTTCAATCGATTTTGAATTTATTCTAAATCATTTTATCACAATAATCAGCATTTAAACTCTTTATACCATCCACCATATGATCCATGTGTTATTCATTCAAAATGATTGGATTATACATGGCAATTACGCATATAAAGTGCAAATAATGCAATTCTGAGTATCATTTGAGCATTTCAATTGTTTTTGGATTGATTCTAAGTCATTTCATGACAATAATCTATATTTGAACTTCTTATGCTTTCCAGAATATGATTCATATGTTATTTATTCAAATAGATTGGATTATACTTGGTAATTACACATATAAAAAGCAAATAATGCAATTCTTAGTATCATTTGAACATTTCAATCATTTCATCATAATAATCTACAATTAAACTCGAGATACTATCTTGAATTTGATTCATGTGTTATTTATTCAAAAAGGTTTGATTATACAAGATAGTATGCATATAAATTGCAAATAATGCAATTTTGAATATCATTTGAGCAATTCAATTGGTACAGAATTCATTCTAAATCATTTTATCAAAATAATCGACATTTATACTGTTTAATCTGCCTAGAATATGATTAATGTGTTATTTATTTAAAATGATTGGATTATACATAGTAAAAACGTATAAAATGTAAATAATGCAATTATGAGTATCATTTGTGCATTTCAATCATTTCAGAATTTATTCTATGTCATTTCATTACAATAATCTCTGTTTCAACGTTACATACTGTCTATAATATGATTCATGTGTTAGTTATTTAAAAACATGGGATTATACTTGGCAATTATGCATATTAAGTGCAAATAATGCAATCCTGAGTATCTTTTGAGCATTTCAATCGTTTCAGTATTCATTCTAAATTATTCCATCACAATTATCAACATTTAAACTCTTTATACTATATGGAATATAATTCATGTGTTATTCATACAAAAAGAATGGATTATACATGGCAATTACGGATATAAAATTGCAAATAATGCAATTCTCAGTATCATTTGAGTATTTCAATCGTTTCTGAGTTCATTCGAAATCATTTCATCACAATAATCTACATTTAAACTGTTTATATTGTCCAAAATAAGATTCATGTGTTATTATTCAAAAAGATTAGATTATAAATGACAATTACGAATATAAAATGAAAATATTGCAAATCTGATTATCATTTGATCATTTCGATCGTTTCTGACTTCATTCTTTATACTATCTGTATTATGATTCATGTGTTATCTATTCAAAAAGATTGGATTATAAATGACAATTACGCAAATAAGGTGCAAATAGTGCAATTCTAATTATCATTTGAGCATTTCAATTGTTTCTGGATTCATTCTAAGTCATTTCATCACAATAATCTACAATTAAACTCTTTATACTGTCCAGAATATGATTCATGTGTTAATTACTCAAAAGGATAGGATTAAACATAGTAATCACGCTTATAAATTACAAAAATAATACATTTATGAGTATCATTTGAGCATTTCAATCGTTTCTGGATTCATTCTAGGTCATTTTATCACAATAATCAATATTTAAACTCTTTATACTGTCTAGAATATGATACATGTGTTAGTTATTCTAAAAGATTAGATTATACGTGGTAATTACGCATATAAATTGTAAATAATGTAATTCTGAGTATCATTTGAGCATTTCATTGGTTTTCGGATTTATTCTATGTCATTTCATTACAATAATTTATGTTTAACTCGATATACAATCTACAAAATGATTCATGTGTTATTTACTCAAAAAGATTTGATTATACATGGTAATTATGCATATAAATAGCAAATAATGCAATTCTAAGTATAATTTGAACATTTCAATCTTTTCTGGATTCATTCTATGTCATTTCATCACAATAATCTAAATTTAATCTCGTTATACTGTCCAGAATATGATTCACGTGTTAATTACTCAAAAAGATAGGATTATACATTGTAATCACGCATATAAATTACAAAATAATACATTTGTGAGTATCATTTGAGCATTTCAATCGTTTTTGGATTCATTCTATGTCATTTTATCACTATAATCAACATTTAAACTCTTTATATTGTCTAGAATATGATACATGTGTTAGTTATTCTAAAAGATTGGATTAATTACGCATATAAATTGCAAATAATGTAATTCTGAGTATCATTTGAGCATTTCAATGGTTTCTTGATTTATTCTATGTCATTTCACTACAATAATTTATGCTTAAACTCGATATACAGTCTCGAAAAAGATTCATGTGTTATTTACTAAAAATTATTTGATTATACAAGGTAGTTATGCATATAAATAGCAAATAATGCAAATCTGAGTACCATTTGAGCATTTCAATTATTTCTGGATTCATCCTAAGTCATTTCATGGCAATAATCCACATTTAAACTCCTTATACTATCCAGAATATGATTCATATGTCATTTATTCAAAAAGATTGGGTTTTACTTTGTAATTACGCATCTGCAATTCTAAGTATCATTTGAACATTTCAATCTTTTCTGGATTCATTGTAAGCCATTTCACCACAATTAAAGTCGAGATACTATCTAGAATATGATTCATTTGTTATTTATTCACAAAGATTAGATTATACAGGATATTATGCACATAAAATTCAAATAATGCAATTCTTAGTATCTTTTTAGTATTTCAATCAATTCTGAATTTATTCTAAATCATTTTATCCCAAATAATCAACAGTTAAACTCTTTATACTGTCTCGAATATGATTCATGTGTTATTTATTCAAAAAGATTGGATTATCCATGGTAATTACGCATATAAATTGCAAATAACGCAATTTTGAGTATCATTTGAGCATTTCAATCGCTTCTGGATTTATTCTATGTCATTTCATTACAATAATCTATGTTTAAACTCGATATACTATCTAGAATATGTTTCATGTGTTATATTTTCAAAAAGATTTGATTATACATGGTAATTACACATATAAGTGCAAATAATGCAATTTTGAGTTTTATTTGAGCATTTCAATTCTTTTCAGGATTCATTCTAAGTATTGCAACACAATAATTTACACTTAAACACTTCATACTGTATGGAATATGATTCACGTGTTATTTATTCAAAAAGATTGGATTATAAATGGCAATTTTGCATATAAGTGCAAATAATGTCATTTCTAAGTATAATTTGAGCATTTTGATCATTTCTGGATTGATTCTCAGTCATTTTATCACAATAAGCTACATTTAAACTCTATATACAGTTTATAATATGATTCATATGAATTTTTTTCAAAAATATTGGATTATACATGGCAATTGTTCATATAAATTACAAATAATGCATTTCTGAGTGTCATTTGAGCATTTCAATAGTTTCAGTATTCATTCTAAGTCATTTCATCACAATAATCTACATTTAATCTCATTATATTGTATGGAATATGATTCATGTGTTAATTATACAAAAAGAATGAATTAAACATGGCAATTACGCATATAAAGTGCAAATAATGAAATTTTTAGTATCATTTGAGCATTTAAATCATTTTTGGGTTCATAAACAAATCATTTCGTCTCAATAATCTACATTTAAACTCTTTATACTGCCAAGAATATGATGCATGTGTTATTTATTTAAAAAATATTGGATTAAACAAGGTAATCACGCATATAAAGTACAAAATAATACATTTCTGAGTATCATTTGTGCATTTCAATCGTTCCTGGATTTATTCTAAGTCATTTTATCACAATAATCTACATTTAACTCTTTATACTGTCTAGCATATCATTGATATGTTATTTATTCAAAAAATTGGATTATACATGGCAATTACGCATATAAAGTGCAAATAATGATATTCTGAGTATCTTTTGAGAATTTCAATCGTTTCAGTCTTCATTTTAAGTCATTTTATCACAATATAAACTACATTTAAACTCTATATACTGTCTATAATATGATTCATGTGTTATTTATTCAAAAAAGATTGGATTATACATGACAATTATGCATATAAATTGCAAATAATGCAATTCTGAGTATCATTTGAGCATTTCTATTGTATCAGTATTCATTCTAAGTCATTTCAAAACAATAATGTCCATTTAATATGTTTATATTATACGGAATATGATTCATGTGTATTTATTTAAAAAGATTGGATTGTATATGGCAATTACACATATAAAATTCAAGTAATGCAATTTTGAGTATCATTTGAGCATTTAAATCGTTTATGGGTTCATAACAAGTCACATTTCAACACTTTATGCTCTCCAGAATATGATTCATGTGTTATTTATTCAAAATGATAGGTTTATACATGATAATCATGCATATAAAGTGCAAAAATAATGCATTTCTGAGTATCATTTGAGCATTTCGATCATTTCTAAATTCATTCTAATTCATTTTATCACATTAATCTACTTTTAAACTCTTTATATTGTCTTTATTTTGATTCATGTGTTATTTATTCAAAAAGATTGGATTATAAATGACAATTACGCATATAAAATGCAAATAGTGCAATTCTTATTATTATTTGAGAATTTCAATCGTTTCTCTGTGTTCATTCTAAGTCATTTCATCACAATAATCTACATTTAAACTCTATATACTGTCGAGAATATATTTCATGTGTTATTTATTCAAAAAGATTGGATTATACACCGCAATTACGCATATAAATTGCAAATAATGCAATTCTGAGTGACATTTCTGCATTTCAATTGTTTCAAGATTTATTCTAAGTCATTTCATCACAGTAACCCACATTTAAACTCTTTATACTGTCCAGCATATGATTCGTGTGTTATTTATTCAGAAAGATTGGATTATACATGGCAATTACGCATATAAAGTGCAAATAATGCAATTCTGAGTATCATTTGAGCATTTCAATCTTTTTTGGATTCATCCTAAGTTATTTCATCACAATAACCTACATTTAAACTCTTTATACTGTTTATCATACAATTCATATGTTATTTAATTAAACAAATTGGATTATACTTGGTAATTACGCATATAAAGTGCAAATAGTGCAATTTTGAGTATCCTTTGAGCATTTCAATTCTTTTCAGTAATCATTCAAAGCCACTTCATCACAATAATCCTCTTTTAAACTCTTCATACTGTCCAGAATATGATTCATGTGTTATTTAATCAAAAAATTGGATTGTACAATACTGAGTATCATTTGAGCATTTGAATCGTTTCTGGATTCATTCTTAGTCATTTCATCACAATAATCTACTTTTAATCTTTTTATAATGTATGAAATATGATTCATGTGTTATTTATTCAAAAAGATTAGATTATCCTTGGCAGTTCCGCATGTAATGTCCGAATAATGCAATCCTGAGCATTTTTTGAGCTTTTCAATCGTTTCTGGACTTATTCATGTCATTTCATTACAATAATCTATGTTTATATTCGATATAAAGTCTAGAATATGGTTCATGTGTTATTTATTCAAAAAGATTTTATTATACAAGGTAATTATGCATAGAAATTGCAAATAATGCAATTCTGAGTATGATTTGAGCATTTCAATCATTTCAGTAATCATTCTAAGTCATTTCATCACAATAATGTTCATTTAAACTCTTTATATTGAACAGAATATGATTCATGTGTTATTTATTCAAAAAGATATGTTTATACATGTTAATCACACATATAAAGTGCAAAATAATGCATTTCTAAGTATCATTTGAGCATTTGGATCATTTCTGAATTCATTTTAAATCATTTTATCAAAATAATCTACCTTGAAACTCTTTATACTGTCTGTATTTTGATTCATGTGTTATTATTCAAGAAGATTAGATTATAAATGACAATTACCAATATAAAATGAAAATATTGCAAATCTGATTATCAATTGAGCATTTTCAATCGTTTCTGTGTTCATTCTAAGTGACTTTATCATAGTAATCTACATATAAACTCTTTATACTGTCTGGAATATGATTCATGTGTTATATATTCAAAAAGATTGAATTATACATGGTAATTAAGCATATAAATTGCAAATAATGCAATTCTGAGTATCATTTGATCATTTCAATTGTTTCAATATTCATTATAAGTCATTTCATCACAATAATCTACATTTAATCTCTTTATATTGTATGGAATATGATTCATGTGTTATTTATTCAAAAAGAATGGATTATACATGCCAATTACTAATATAAAGTGCAAATAATGCAATTTTGAGTATCATTTGAGCATTTAAATTGTCTCTGGGTTCATAACAAGTCATTTCATCTCAATAATCTGCATTTAAACTCTTTATATTGTCCAGAATATAATTCAGGTTTTATTTATTCCAAAAGACATCTTTATACATGATAATATAGCATATAAAGTGCAAAATAATGCACTTATAAGCATCATTTGAGTATTTCGATCATTTATGGATTCATTCTAAGTCATTTTATCACAATAATCTACATTTAAACTCTTTATACTGTCTGTATTATGATTCTTGTGTTACTCATTCAAAAAGATTGGCTTATAAATGACAATTACGCATATAAAATTAAAATAGTGCAATTCTGATTATCATTTGAGCATTTCAATCGTTTCAAGATTCATTCTAGGTCATTTCATCACAATAATCTACATTTAAATTTTTTATACGGTCCAGAATATGATTCATGTGTTATTTGCTTAAAAATATTGGATTATACATGGCAATTACGCATATAAAGTGCAAATAATGCAATTTTGAGTTTCATTTGAGAATTTCAATCGTTTCAAGATTCATTCTAAGTCATTTCATCACAACATCCTACATTTTAACTATTTATAATGTTCAGCATACGGTTCATGAGTTATTTATTCAAAAAGATTGGATTATACATGGCAATTACGCGTAGAAAGTGCAAATAATGCAATTCTGAGTATCTTTTGAGCATTTCAATTGTTTCAGTCTTCATTCTATGTCATATCATAACAATAATCTACATTTAAGCTCTTTATACTGTACGGAATATGATTCATGTGTTATTTTATTTAAAAAGATTAGATTATACATGGCAATTACGCATATAAAGTGCAAATAATGCAATTTTGAGTATCATTTGAGCATTTCAATCGTTTCTGGGTTCATTTTAAGTCATTTCATTAGAATAATCTACATTTAAACTCTTATACTTTCTAGCATATGATTCAAGTGTTATTTAATGAAAAAATTGAATTATTCAAGGTAATTACGCATATAAAGTGGAAATAATGCTATTCTGAGTATCTTTTGAGCATTTCAATTGGGTCTGGATACATTATGTGCCATTTCATCATAATAATTCACATTTAAACTACATATACTGTCCAGAATATGATTCATGTGTTATTTATTCAAAAAGATTGGATTATAAATGGTAATTACGCATATAAATTGCAAATAAGGCAATTCTGAGTATCATTTGAACATTTCAATCGTTTTGTGATCCATTCTAATTCATTTCATCACAATAATCTGCATTTAAACACTTTATACTGTCTAGCATATGATTCATGTAACATTGAATCAAAAAATTGGATTACGCAAGGTAATTACGCATATAATTTGCAAATAATACAATTCTGAGTATCATTTGTGCATTTCAATCGGCTCTGTATTCATTCTAAGACATTTAATCACAATAATCCACATTTAAAATCCTTATATTATCAAAAATATTATTCATGTGTTATTTATTCAAAAAGATTGGGTTATACATCGTAATTACGCATATAAAATGTAAATAATGAAATTCGGAGTATCATTTCAACATTTCAATCATTTCTGGATTCATTCTAAGTCATTTGATCACAACAATCTACAATTAAACACGATATACCATCTACAATATGATTCATATGTTATTTATTCCAAAAGATTTGATTATACATGGTAATTATGCATATAAATTGCAAAAAATGCAATTCTGAGTAAAATTTGAGCATTTCAATTGTTTCATTATTAATTCTAAGTCATTTCATCACAATAATCTACATTTAATCTTTTTATACTGTATGGAATATGATTCAAGTGTTATTTATTCAAAAAGAATGGATTAAACATTGCTATTATGCATATAAAGTGCAAATAATACAATTTTGAGTATCATTTGAGCATTTCAATCTTTTTTGGGTTCATAACAAATAATTTCATCACAATAATCTACATTTAAAAACTCCTAATACTACCCATAATTTGATTCATATGTTATTTATTCAAAAATATTGGATTATAAATGGTAATCATGCATATGAAGTACAAAATAATGCTTTTTTCTGAGTATCATTTGTGCATTTCAATCGTTACTGGATTTATTCTAAGTCATTTTATCACAATAAACTATATTTTAACTCTTTATACTGTCCAACATATGATAGATGTTATTTATTCATAAAGATTGGATTATACAAGACCATTACCCATATAAAGTGCAAATAATGCAATTCTGAGTATCTTTTGAGCATTTCAATCATTTAAGTCTTTATTCTAAGTCATTTCATCACAATAATCTACATTTAAACTCTTTATACTGTCGAGAATATCATTCATGTGTTATATATTTAAAAAGATTGGATTATACATGTCAATTACGCATATAAAGTGCAAATAATGCAATTTTGAGTATCATTTGAGCATTTCAATCGTTTCAAGACTCATTCTAAGTCATTTCATAACAATAATCTACATTTAATCTCTTTATACTGTATTGGAATATGATTCATGTGTTTTTATTCAAAAAGATTGGATTATACATGGTAATAACGCATATAAAGTACAAATAATACAATTTTGAGTATCATTTGTGCATTGCAATCATTTCTAGGTTCATTCCAAGTCATTTCATCACAAAAATCTTCATGTAAACTCTTTATACTGTCCAGAATATGATTCATGTCTTATTTATTTAAAAAAATTGGATTATACTTGATAACTACGCATATAAAGTGCAAATAATGCTATTCTGAGTATCTATTGAACATTTTGATTGTTTCTGGATTCATTATAATAATCTACAATTAAAGTTGAGATACTATCTAGAATATGATTTATTTCATATTTATTCAAAACTATTTGATTATACAGGATATTACGCAAATACATTGCAAATAATACAATTCTGAGTAGCATTTGAGCATTTCAATCGGTTCTAAATTCATTCTAAATCATTTTATCAAAATAATCAACATTAAACTTTTTTATACTATCTAGAATATAATTCATGGTAATTACGCATATAAATTGCAAATAATGCGATTCTGAGTATCATTTGAGTATTTCAATCGTTGCAAGTTTTATTCTAAGTCATTTCATCACAATAATCTACATTTAAACTCTTTATACTGTCCAGCATATGATTGATGTGTTATTTATTAAAAAAAAAAGATAGGATTATACATCGCAATTATGCATATAAATTGCAAAAAATGCAATTTTTAGTATCATTTGGACATTTCAATCATTTTTGGATTCATCCTAAGTCATTTCATCACACTAATCTACATTAAAGTGCAAATATTGGATTATACATGCAATTACGCATACAAAGTGCAAATAATGCAATTCTGAGTATCTTTTGAGCATTTCAATTGTTTCAGGATTTATTCTAAGTCATTTCATCACATTAATTTACATTTAAACACTTCATACTGTCTAGCATATTATTCAGGAGTTATTTAATGAAGAAAAATGGATTATACATGGTATTACCCATATAAAGTGCAAATAATGCAATACTGAGAATCATTTGAGCATTTGAATTATTTCTGGATTCGTTCTAAGTCATTTCATCACAGTAATCTACATCTAATCTCTTTATACTGTATGGAATATGATTCATGTGTTATTTATTCAAAAAGATAGTATTATACTTGGCAATTACGAATATAAAGTCCAAATAATGCAGTCCTGAGTATCATTTAAGCATTTCAATCGTCATTCTAAGTCATTTCATCACAATAATCTACATTTAAACTCATTATACAGTATGTAATTTAATTCATGTGTTATTTATTCAAAAAGATTGGATTATACATGGAAATTTCGCATATAAAGTGCAAATAATGACATTTCTGAGTATCATTTGAGCATTTCGATCATTTCTGGATTCATTCTAAGTCATTTTATCTCAATAAACTACATTTAAACTCTATATACAGTTCAAAATATGATATATGTGTTATTTATTTTAAAAAGTTTGGATTATACATGGCAATTATGCATATAAATTGTAAATAATGCAATTCTGAGTATCATTTGAACATTTCAATCGTTTCAGTATTTATTCTAAGTCATTTCATCACAATAATCTACATTTAATCTCTTTATACTGTATGGAATATGATTCATGTGTTATTTATTCAAAAAGAATGGATTAAACATGGCTATTACGCATATAAAGTGCAAATAATACAATTTTGAGTATCATTTGTGCTTCGTTTCTGGATTTATTCTAACATTTTATCGCAATAAACTACATTTTTAATCTTTATACTGTCCAGCATATGATTGATGTGTTATTTATTCAAAAATATTGGATTATACATGGCAATTACGCATATAAAGTGCAAATAATGCAATTCTGAGTATCTTTTGAGTATTTCAATAGTTTCAGTCTTCATTCTAAGTCATTTTATCACAATAATATACATTTAAACTCCTTATACTGTCCAGAATATGATTCATTCGTTTTTTATTTAAAAAGATTGGGTTATAACATGGCAATTACGCATATAAAGTGCAAATAATGCAATTTTGAGTATCATTTGAGTATTTCAATCATTTTAAGATTCATTTCATCACAATAATCTACATTAAATCTGTTTATATTGTCCACCATAAGATTCATGAGTTATTTATACATTGCAATAATGCATTTCTGAGTATCATTTGAGCATTTTGTTTATTTCTCCATTCATTCTAAGTCATTTTATCACAATAATAAACATTTAAACTTTTTATATTGTCTGTATTATGATTCGTTTGTTATTTATTCAAAAAGATTGGATTATAAATGAAAATTACCCATATAAAATGCAAATGGTGCAATTCTGATTATCATTTGAGCATTTCAATCGTTTATGTGTTCATTCTAAGTCATTTCATCGCAATAATCTACATTTAAGCTCTATATACTGTCCAGAATATGATTCGTCTGTTATTTATTCAAAAAGATTGGATTATACTTGGCAATTACGCATATAAAGTGCAAATAATGCAATTCATAGTAACATTTGATTATTTCAATCATTTCTAGATTCATTCTAAGTAATTTCATCACAATAATCTACAATCAAACTATTTATATTATCCATCATATGATTGATGTGTTATTTATTCAAAAAGGTTGGATTATACATAGCAATTACGCATATAAAGTACAAATAATGCAATTTTGAGTATCATTTGAGCATTTCAATCATTTTTGGATTCATCCTAAGTCATTTCATCACAATAATATACATTTAAATTCTTTATACTGTCTAGCATATGATTCATGTGTTATTTAATGAAAAAAATTAGATTATAATTGGTAATTACTTATATAAAGTGCAAATAATGCAATTCTGAGTATCATTTCAGGATTTCAATATTTTTTAAATTCATTCTAAGCCATTTCATCACAATAATCTACATTTAAACACTTTATACTGTACAGCATATGATTCATGTGTTATTTAATGAAAAATATTGGATTATCCTTGGTGATTACGCATATAAAGTGCAAACAATGCACAATTCTGAAGGTCATTTGAGCATTTTAATTCTTTTAAGGATTCATTATATACAATTTCATTACAATAATCTACTTTTAAACTCTTCATACTGTCCAAAATTTGATTCATGTGTTATTTAATCAAAAAGATTAGATTATACAAGGTAATTACGCATATAAAGTGCAAATAATGCAATACTGAGTATCTTTTGAGCATTTCAATCATTTCAGTCTTCATTCTAAGTCATATCATCGCAATAATCTACATTTAAACTCTTTATATTGTCCAGAATATCATTCATGTGTTATTTATTTAAAAAGATTGGATTATACATGGTAATTATAAATATAAACTGCAAATAATGCAATTTTGAGTATCATTTGAGCATTTCAATCGTTTCTAGATTCATTTTAAGTCATTTCATCATAATAATATACATTTAAACTATTTATACAGTTCAGCATATGATTCATGAGTTATTTATTCAAAAAGATTGGATTATACATGGCAATTGCGCATAGAAAGTACAAATAATGCAATTCTGAGTATCTTTTGAGCATTTCAATCGTTTAAGTCATCATTCTAAGTCATATCATCACAATAATTTACATTTAAACTCTTTATGTTGTCCAGAATATGATTCATGTATTATTTGTTTAAAAATATTGGATTACACATGGCAATTACGCATATAGATTTCAAATAATGCAATTTTGAGTATCATTTGAGCATTTCAATCGTTTTCTGGTTCATTTTAAGTCATTTCATCAGAACAATCTACATTTAAACTCCTTGTACTGTTCAGAATATGATTCGTGTGTTATTTATTCAAAAAAAATTGGATTATACATGGTAATTACGCATATAAATTGCAAATAAGGTAATTCTGAGTATCATTTGAACATTTCAAATGTTTCTGGATATATTTTAAGCCATTTCATTACAATAACCTACATTTAAACTCTATTTGCAGTCTAGAATATGATTCATATTTTATTTATTCAAAAAAATTGGATTATACTACGCAATTATGCATAATAAAGTACAAATAATGCAATTCTGAGTATCATTTGAGCATTTCAATCGTTTCAAGATTTATTCTAAGTCATTTCAACACAATAATCTATATTTAAACTCTTTATACTGTCTAGCAAATGATTCATGTGGTATTGAGTCAAAAAAATTGAATTACGCATATAATTTGCAAATAATGCATTTCTGAGTTTCATTTGAGCATTTCAATCGGTTCTGGATTCATTCTAAGCCATTTCATCACAATAATCCATATTTAAACTCATACTGTAGAAAATAGATTCATGTGTTATTTATTCAAAAAGATTGGATTATACATGGTAATTACGCATATAAAGTGTAAATAATGGTATTCTAAGTATCATTTGAGCATTTCAATCATTTTTTGATTCATTCTAAGTTATTTCATCACAATAATCTACATTTAAACTCGATATACTGTCTACAATATAATTCCTGTTTTATTTCTTCTAAAAGATTGGATTATACATGGTAATTAAGCTTATAAATTGCAAATAATGCAATTATGAGTATTATTTGAGCATTTCAATCGTTTCTGAATTTATTCTATGTCATTTCATTACAATAATATATGTTTAAACTCGATATACTGTATTAAATATGATTCATAAGTTATTTATTCAAAAAGATTTGATTATACATCTTAATTATGCATATAAATTGCAAATGATGCACTTCTGAGTATTATTTGAGCATTTCAATCGTTTCATTATTCATTCTAAGTCATTTCATCACAATAATCTATATTTAATCTCATTATATTGTATAAAATATGATTCATGTGTTTTTTTTTCAAAAAGAATGGATTATACATGGCAATTACGCATATAAATTGCAAATAATGCAATTTTAAGTATCATTTGATCATTTCAATCGTTTCTGGATTCATTCCATATCATTTCATCACAATAATCTATATTTAAACTCTTTATAATGTGCATAGTATGATTCTTGTGTTATTTATTCAAAAAGATAGGATTATACATTGTAATCACGCATATAAAGTGCAAATAATGCATATTTGAGTTTAATTTGAGCATTTCAATTGTTTCAGGATTCATTCTAAGTTATTTCATCATAATAATCTACATTTAAACTCCTTATACTGTGATTCATGTGTTATTTAATGGAAAAAAATTGGATTATACATGGTAATTAGGCATATAAAGTGCAAATAATGCAATTCTGAGTATCATTTGAGCATTTCAATCGTTTTTGGATTCATCCTAAGTCATTTCATCACAATAATATACATTTAAAATTTTTATACTGTTCAGAATATGATTCATGTGTTATTTATTCAAACAGATAGGATTATACATGGTAATCGCGCATATAAAATGTAAAATATTGCATTTGTGAGTATCATTTGAGGATTTCAATCATTTGTGGATTTATGCATTTATCGTTTTTATTTTCATAGCTATTTTGATGATCGATATGAATTTCAAACAAAAATGGCTACCAAAATATGCTTCCAATAAAGAAATCGGTAGTGGCTCAAAACATATTATAGCTGTTCTGCGGGCAAATCGTCTTGAAAGAAAATTAAGTTCCTGTATTGTCGAACCCAGCCAGACTTCCTTTATATTTTACTCTTTTTTTCTTACTAGTTGACAAACGGATGACGGTAGTGCATCTGCAATTGTAAGATTTTGGGAGCTAAGGGTGCCACATTTTATGTTAAAACAAATTCAAATAGCACAAGACCGAAATCAATAAACAGAACAATTCATCCTGCAAAAGCAATATATATTATATGCATACATTATACACTTGAATTACATATTTGAGTTCATTTCTATGACACAAAAATTGAAATTGTAAAACCAGCTCCACCTAAATTATATAATTGATTTATACAAATAAAATAACATGAATAATGATAAAACAACGTGATACCCCACCACTAAAACTTCCCTACAGGAAAATTGTACACCCCAGTAATCTCTATAATTCCGATTACCCCGCAAAACTCGGTCAGACCAATTACACAATGGCACAAAAGAATTGCTGGATTGCAGGCTACTATTTATGCCGCTACACCCTGTGTCAGTGCGTTAGATGATCGTAAGAGTGCTTTATTTGGGGTTATTGTACCAAGATGCCACATATAATTTTATTTCTCGCATATGCAGCCAGGCAAAGGATTTGCATAAAACGACTCCTCCATTTTTGGAAACTCACCAGGTTCCCTAAGGTACGGAGCTCCCCATCGGTCCTGGTGTAACTTCTTCACTTTCGAGCTAAATTTCTTCCATGTTATCTCTCCCGTGTCATACTGATCTACTAAATTCACAAAGCTCATCCTGCATGAAAGAAGGGTTAGCACCTTATCTCGTGCTATGCCTTCCAAAAATAAGTGCAAAAAACATACTAGGCATCGATGTACAGAAAAATAAAAATTGAATTTCACAGTTCACCAACTAACAGATTGGACATAAAATATGTAATAGCACCCGGCATCAACAATGAAATCCCATTACAAGGATTATACAACATACTAGTTGGTCATTACACAGAACCAACAAAGATGTCATCATACAAGCAATGGCAGGGTCAGAAAATTTTATATTAGGGTTAAAATAAATTCATAATACTAATATCATTACCTTAAATTAAATTAATATTATAAGAATATATCTATGACCTAAAGACGGGGTGCAACATGCAATATCATATAATTATTTATGGGGTTCAAAATGATATAAATATAAAGAAAAATTATTATAAATATAATTTTTTATTTGCATGGAAAGTATTTTTTTAAAAGCAATGGGGGTCATTTGACATAATTTAACTTCTCTAATTGAACTGTATCGCATAAATGGATTTGGTAGGTACAAGTCAATAGATGATTGAAATTAGAAACTAGTAATAATAACTAATAAACAGAACTCACATCAAATGAAACCATCAGTACCTGTCCGGGTTTATGGTTTTTCTAAAATTCTCAAAACGTCGATGCCCTTGTACTGCCTTTGCCATGTTCCCATCATAGGTATAGAGGAACACGTCACTTTCCAAAGCAACCACATAGTCCAGCCCAGCTAGCATGTTTTGATGATTCAAGAATGGCCTGAGCTCCTCTTCCGTGGCTAAGCTCAAGTGAGAATAAACATTTGGAAAGTCATCTGTCAGATATTTCATGCTGCCATTTCCAAAGGCTTCACCAGCCACCAAGTATATTCGTGTTTCAGGAGAGAACCCAAGTGCTTTTAGTAGAAGGGAGGTTTCTCTGGGGGTCAAGGGGCAACTACCCAGTAGCCTTCTCTCTGTCGAGTTGATCTCCTTTTCTTTCCAGTGGGCTACGTCGTAGCGCATCTTGCGAAGAGACTCATCTTCCTCTGCTGTCAGGTTGTGGCTGCACCCAGTGAATGCTAGCATGTCTTTTTCATACCTGAAAAAAAGGTTTGATATTGGAAAACTATAGGGAAAGGACTTATAGTTGCGATTTGCGAATGTACACTTAAAATTTGAATGACTGAAAAGGTGATTTGGTTCAAAAAATAAAGCATTAGATCTAAAAAGTTTGTTTTCGTCTACTTAGCAAGTCATATAACTGCAAAAGAGAGGCTTTGCCATATATCTACATATTAGTTTTAACAAAATCTGTTTATGCTTATGATTTCAAAGGCCTTCTAATTTTTCCCTTTTTCTGGGAGCTACAAATCATTTTCTTCAAAATTTTGTAAATTCAAAGTCCAATCAAACATATAGACAAATAAGAAATCAAGGACGTCGTAATGTGACATATTGTTGTGCATACGGTCATATTCGGTCAGTTCATAGGCAACCTAGACCCAATCAATCAGGTCAGGTCATAAATGTTGCCATCCCTAAGTGTGCATGAGTACCATTTTCAGAACTTCTGAAGTAACCCTCCTTGACAGCATAGTTCTCAGGCCCACTATTACCCCCTCAGGAATAAAAAGATCCTTTCCTCAATTGTTTAACTTTGACACGAATTGCAGTTCTCCTTGGATTGTGGCTGTTTTTGGCCGTTCTTTATATGGAAAGATATTTATTTATACATAAACCACCTATTCCATTCTGATGATTTCTGTGATTCCACCTCTGAATACCAAAGGTTTTTTTTATTATGAAAATAGAAAAATGAGACAACCATTATAGAGAAGGGGGCTTGCCTCAGATGAAGAGCAAGATAAGGACTTCCATTATGCCTCATCCTGGAAATGAGAGTTGTGCCTAGTTCTTCAATGGTGGGAGAGTATTTCAATGCCCTGTAGTTGACACGACACCTTAGCTTCTGTATAGAATTTGAGATCCCATTGTTCGCCAGTCTAGAATCCGTATGGGTGAAGTACATCAACTTGTGCTTTTTCAATAACGGCAGCACTTCTGTCTTGTAGTAACTAACCTGACCAAGATAAATGAAGCAATTCTACATAACTATTTTTCAAGCCCTCAATTTAGTTAGGCAAGAATAAAGCTGCCTCAAAAGATTATTGGAAGGATTGTAATGTGATTCACAATTTACTCATATGTGTGTTTGGATCATTGGACGCTGGTTGAATAGGGCTTGTTCCTAACTTTTACTAGAACAAGAACAAGGCTTGTTCTAGAATCAACTAGGTTTGTTCAATGAAAAATGCTCGTTCCAAACAAGTTTGTTCACCTAATTCATGAACAGGCTTGCTCAAGCTTGTTTATGGAGCATCCAAATTGACATCTGAAGGACAGCATATTGATGGCTAAGTTATCTCATGCATTATCTATATTTTAATATAACTAATGATATTCTTTCATCGAATTTTACAAAGTTTTCCCTGCTACCAATATACTAAACTAAAAGTGCACAAGAAGCCTTAAAAAATTATGTGAAAAAAAAACAATACTGCGAACTTTTGCTCATATTAAGAAATCAAAAGAAAAGTAAAATGTTGCAAAATTCATGCAAAACACTTCAGATGTGCAGAATTCTGAGCGTAGGAAAATGAACCGACCTTAGACCAAGAGATGGGAGTTTTTAGAAAAGGTTCAATGCTTGCATAAGAAGCTGGTAAGGATTCCACTACATGAACCTCATCCTTAAGTGTGTCTATGAAGTGCTTCCAGTTGAAAAGATCCTTAAACTCACTGGTGAAAAAGAACAGTAAAGTAAATATACAGAGAGAGTAATGGTAATGAGATGTAATGAAACAGAACATGCACATGGGGCATCATCTCAAGCCACATCTAATTTAGGTTTTTTACTGTCGCAAATCTTATATTCTGCCAACGGATTATTACAGTTTGCTCTTCTCAGGAACACATTTAACTTGCATTACTATGTGTCAATTTTGCAAAAAATTAGGACAAAGTGAGGTTTAGTCAAGGAGCCACTGCCAATTAGGGAAGTTAAGATGTAATGGGAGATTGAACTATTGGGATAATTATACAATGAAGTGAGACCAGAGCAAGGTATAATTATACAATGGAACGTTTGCATAAGTTAAAATGATTACTCCAAGTGTATTTAGGTTTTCTTATTTCTAATAGCCGAAAAATTGGTGAAATCAGGCTTAGTTATGTTTAGTTGGAGTTCATTAGAAAACATTTTGGGTTTCAGCACCTCTATGCAATATTGCAACAAAATTCTTTATGTTTTCAAAGAAAAATAATTGATTTTTATAAGGACAAATTGAGTACCTGTCATCTGCCCAATATGAGGTATGGTCAAGTGAAGGAAGAACAAATGTAGCCTTCATGATTTTAGCCACAGCAATCATATCACATATCTGCATTCTAAAATTAACTTTTATTAAAATTGGCATCATCATAAGCTACTGTTATTCACCATAAACTGCTCCTTTGCATCCAATTTTCAATCATCACAAACCTTGGAGAAAATCCATCACTAATAACCCTTATTCTAATTATTTAGTATGAGAAACTCAATAAAGACAACTCATACTAAGTGACCCTGTTTCCCTCTGCATTTTGCACACAACTCAGGTTCTGATTAATGTTTCGAGCTGGCAAACACACATTTTATATCAAGTTTGATTTCAGGCCTAGGACTAGTTTTCAGGTCAATCATTACATTGTCCCAAGTTTATTGAGTCAACTATGTTTAAGTAGCTCAGTCAGATTTCAGCTTGATCCTGGTCACAGATCTTGCAATTTCAAGTTAAGAACTGGTTGAGCAAATGTGCCGTCCATCTAACCAAATTTGATGAAGGATGATCATTGTTCCCTTCATTCAATGTGGGTCTCTATCCAGATTTTGAGCTGACCAGGTTCTGGTTGGTCAGTTTAGAGGAGATTTTGTGTTCAGTCAGGTCGTTTACAATTCAAGATTATCATGTTAAGCCAGGATACTCAGGGAATTAACATTTAAAAACTTGGTGACGAAAGAGCTCCAGTAGTGATGTATTTTGGCAAGGTGCTTTATTGTAAAATAGAAGTCAAAGAACAAATTGCATGGTTTCAATATTATTTACTAACTACAAACAAATGAATATATTGGTTCAACTAAATCAGACCCCGAATCTCATCTGATTCAAACCTCCATTGGCATTCATGAGAATGTAGCCATTTGTCTTTGGTTTCAGCTCTGCAAAACAGTGAATAGATAAATATGGTAAATTTTTCAAAATCTAATGTTAATCAAGGTTCCATTAGATACTGAAGTATACTGGTTGTTTGGCAATTCGTCCTAGTGCCATGGACAAACAGGTTACTGTAATACAGTTATACAAGCCATTTTCAAAAGTTTTTGACATTGATGGCTATTGCATCAATTAGCTCCCAAGTAATTCATCACCACATAACCACAAGAAAGCAATGAACAGGTTGCTTGGAACCTACTTACCTTTGTGTGAACTTGTATCAATGCACTGTACAAAATTTTGTGTATCCTGCTGAGCCCAAATGCCTGAAAACAACTGTGCAACAAAAGAGCTCAACAACTAAAGTAAACTTTGTCAAAAATGAATAAATCAATCAATCAAAAGATAAGCAGGAGAGTGAAGAAGTGGTTCCTGCCTCACTACGGTGGGCCTGAACCTCTGACTCAAGGGTCATTAGTGTCCTTTCACTATCTCCTGCACTACTCCGTCCATTGTTTTGAGGTAATTTGAATTCTGGGTTACTGGAGCCTATGGTAGATAGATCCTGAAAACCAAAGATAATTCTCTCTTAGTTCACATAACTTTTATTAAACTAAGCTCTGCTCTTCAAAATTCCAAAAAAATCCATTTAGTTCCTTAAGATTTCAATTTGATCTATTTTAATTTTTTTTCCTCACATATCCTCTTGAACAATGGATGAAAATTGTGAGAAGGCTAATATCAATATAATGTTTTGTTGCATTATTACCTGAAACATACAAACTTAAGATAGATGTTTCATCCCATACTCCAGTCTGAACATATGATTGTAAAGATAGAAATGGTACAAATTATTATATTTTAAAATGAGAGCTTCAAACTTTTTATCACCAAATTAAGAGATAGGTACATTACGGACTACTAATGTTTTAATATAATAAATATATTGGTCAATCAGCCAACCAGGGAAGCCACACATGGGATGCCTGAGTCAACAAATAAGGTTTCCCCAGTGTTGAAGGCTTTGGTAACATGCTTGAACCTACCAATATATTTAGAATTAATTAAGATACCAGCAAAGAGTACATTATCTCCAACTAGATATGAATGGCATTACTAGCATGTTTTTGATAAAATATTTCTTAAACCAGCAAAATGGGATCAAAGCATGTTTGGAAAAGATTTATAACAGACTAAACTAATAGGAATTTCTGCCTTGTAGCATCTAAAATGGATTTAACTATAAAACTGGCAAGAGAATCTTCTGTAACTTTTAATGTTAACAGTATGTCTCTCATTAATCTCCACTAACACATCTTTCACAGTAAAATGGCCCATAATATCCACCAATAACTACATTTTCCAAAACCAAAACGCACAATGTGGGTTGTCACAAATATCTGACCAGAGGTAAAAAAAAAAAAAAAGTTTAACTCACCTCAAACTCAAAGGTCGCAGCTTTTGAAATCAAAGGCACTAATCCAACTCCAAAACACCTCCCAGCTAAGAACTTGGCCAAACCGAGAATGAAACAAAACCCACAAAAAAACAAAAGAGCAAAATTCCCAATCCTTCTCTTATAAGCTCCGTGCTTCCGGAAAACCCCAAATCGAGACTTCAACCCGGTCTGGTGTTGGTGGTGCGCCACAGACGCATCTCCATTCAATTCATGACTCGAAATCCCTATCGCGTCCCCCAATGGAGACCTCGGAGACCCGATCTGAAGCTCGACATCGCCTCTGGGGCTGCGCTTGAAGGAGTGCGTGCGTCGAGTCATGTGGTGGCCGGAGAAACGAGGGCTGGAGGCGGCGCTGGTACTAGTGGCGCCGTTGGTACCGGAGCTAGATCCTTGTGGGAGAGATTGGTATCCCATTGTGGTGATCTATCGTAGGTTGCTTAGAGGAAGGAAGGGAGCGCCATTAATGGAGGAGGAGCAATTGATTTGGGGATGGAGGGATTGGAATTGGGAGGGAAGGAAAGGAAGCAATGGAGGAGGGATGGAGAGTACAGTGAGGATATGGGAATTGGAAACAGCCAGGAAGGACGAGAGCATTACGGTCTGTTGTTCGTTCTGCAGTATATATGTCATATTGTCATTGGTCGGTGGAAATGGAAACTCAATTTAGCAGTTATTAGGAAATCAAAATTTTAAATTAGAAAGAAATTTTTCATGCATGACAGTTCAGAGTAATAATATAAGATAAGATATTGGAGGCATGGGAATGGGAATCCTTAACATGCGATGGCCCTCCTGATGATAATAAAACCATAAAAAAGCAGCAATTTGCTAGATAGTGGATACTAGTTCAAGGAAAAATATATGTTGTTCCTTACTCATAACTTTATTTATTTATTGTTATATATTGCTTGTTATTTTATATGCTTTATTTTTTTCTTAATGTACTCTTATTTCTTTTGGATGTTTTTATTAAAACCTGTAACTTACGGTAGTTTAACTTTAATGACACAATTGTCTTTCAAAATATGATAATATGAAAAGGAGAATGTCAAATTTTATACCACGAAAGCAATATTCTGTCTACAAACATTTGACAAAAGCAATTACAGGGAAGAATTTTTTTTAAATAAGTAGCTTGCAAATTGTCTATACACCAATTAACAAAATAGCATCAAAATGCTCAAGAAACCTTCAAAGGCATTTGCTTCAATATTTAAGCAATAAAGCAAACTTCACCTTTGTTGATTATGAGATATGTCTGTTTAATAAGATAAGAAGAATTCAGGTATATCGATTACATAAAATTAAGATTGAATTCGTTACAATATAGTACAAGATTAGATTGCTCAACAAATATCTTATGATGAGCAAGAGTGGATTACTCACTTATATATAATATATAAAACATGATTCTCATATCAGAACTATAGCATGTTGAGTGTTAGTTGTAGATGATAGTTAATTAGGATTACATAAATTCCTCAAATATCAAAGGATTAGCATAAACCAAATAAGTCCCAAAGTATTAATTGCAAAAATTAGAAAGAAAATTGCTAAATAACGTCAAGTACAAGTTTTGTCACGATTAATTTAATCATAACCCGCTAATGATTTCTTGATCTTTTCACAACTATAATTATAGTGATACTTTTTACGGAAAATACGACACGACAAATGTCCATTTTTGAATATCCGTAGTTGTTAAAAGAATTCAAATCAATATTTGATGTTGTTTATCGTCATAAATTAGAAATATTTGATTCGTATAAGATATATTTATTCAAAACATTTTATATGCTAGATGCTCATAGTGAAAGGCAAAAGGATCGGGCCGGATTTCAAAGGACCGGACTTGCATGACGGGCTTGGTAGAAAGGTCGGATCGGACCGGGTTTAGAAAAATGGTTGAGATGGGACGGGTTAGACGGGTTTGTTTTTTGAAACACGAGACTGGCCCTTTGAAAATCCGGCCCTTACAAGTCCTTGGCCCTTCTAGTCCTTCTAAAATAATACCAATATTTAATTTTTTTAATCTCTATCGTCCCATCATGATCAAATAGTCACTACTATTGAACGATTAGGTCGGATCCGGCCCTTCATAATCCGGCCCTTCAACATCCGTCTTTGAAAAAAATTAGACCCGGCCCTTTCAAAATCCGGCCCTTCTAGATCTTTGTCCATCGAAAAGTCCTTCGAAGGACCGGTCCGATCCGGATTTTAGGACGGTCTTCCAAAGAGCTGGCCAAGGACCAAGGATTTTTGGACCATCATGCTCATACCTTTATTATTAGATATTTACATTTGTTAAATTCATGACTATGCACGTCTTAACATTAATACGGTAATACCTACATAGGGGACGTTGTTCAACTATCTGGTGTTTAAACTTTTATTTGTGAGGTGTGTGAAGTTGTATACCTCAAATATTTTTGTACTAACGAATGGGGATCTTAACGGATTCAAACACATGCCGTACAAAAATTATTTAATAAAAACTGATATTAAGAATGGATAATCAAAGGCAGAACAGTTGGTTAAATTTCATCATATCTCAATTTAAAAAAGTTCATGAACCAGCCCAAACCGTTAATGTGATTTCTGTTAGTGAGTGTGTAATTTTCAATTTTTTGTGCTAATTACAATTTAATTAAGCAATTAAACATCACACACAATGGATCGTGCACAAAAGCCAATTAACACAAGAGAAAAGGATGGATTTTTACCTCTCTTGGTATTGCAATCAAGAGGCTCGATTCCTTGGCTTAGGAGTCGATTGAGAGCTCTCCAAACACCTCCTATTCGCGACGTCTCGAGTCCACTATGGAATTAACCAAATTCTCGACAAAACTATGCTAGTAGTTTGGAGAATATGTCTAATCCCTAGCTTTCCCTTTCTTCAACCAAATAAACTAATCAATTTGTGGAAGATTGGGTGCTCAACACATGAGCATGAGTGGAGAGGAGAGGAGGGGGGCGGCGCACCCTATGGGGCAAGGTGGCGGCTAGGTGGGAAGAGAGAGAAGAAGGGAGCAAGGAGCCTCCATTAGGTGCCTTATATAACCTCTTAACCCTAGCTAGGAGTTCACACTATTTACAAGTGTGCCACTCCCACCTACCACCATCATGGCCGCCCTACTAGTGGGCCTCTTTGGGCCACTAGTTCATCTCCAATTGGTTCCTTAATTCTATTAATTAAAGGCACACTCAAAGCTATTTAATTTGGGCATTTAATTTACCAATAAATTAAAGCCCAAATAACTTAACTAAATTAAGTGTGTTGTTTATAAATAATTATTAACTTAATAATAATTATTTAGAGATTAGACAATGCATTAATTTATTTCTATATGATCCAAAAGACTTAATTAATTATAACGGTCCATAACGCTATTTAATTAATTAATCAACTTATCATATCTTGCAATACTCATTATTGCAAATAAATAAATAATGCACGTATGGTTAAATACCAATTTTGTGTGACCCTTTGAGGATTTATGCTACGTTGGACATGGAATTAAATCTCCATTTAATTCCAATAATCATAAGGGGTAACTAGCAACATGTTATGATTCTCAATTCGCATAAATAGTGTACCGCTACAATATTTCAATCCTGCATAAGAGAATAATAATGTTTCTCTATTTTGATTCTTATGTCTCACGATATCATCGTATAATCCAAGATAGAAATGTGTCATTCTTGCGGATTATACGTTTCTTGATCTATAGTTGATCGCTTAGTTGCGCGCATACGATCCAACTCCATCAAGGGGCCCAAACAGATATCGTCACTCACTAAGTGAATTAATGAGGGACATACGGTTTTCTTGATGATTAGCTTTTCCCCACACAATTCAAGAGAACGTAAATCAAGTCCGTATAGCAGCACTTAACTGGAATCAGCGGTAGACTAGATTTATAGAACCTATCCTCATGTGGAAAAGATAAACATCTACAACTTAGAACCAAAATCATAACGAAATAAATAATGACACATAACACAATCCATATATTTATTTCGTTGGGTCAAGTCCTGTACTATGTTCTAATAACATATACATATGCAATTAAGTTGGTAACTCTTTACCTATGATTTGTAGAACTTAATCATCACTTAACTTTCATACTAATCTTATATGATAATTAATGTTCCTTGTTAATTATCAAGATTATGGACCGTTTAGATTTATTATTGTCATTCTAAAGAATGATCCACATAGATCTACAATTCAGATCCTCAACCTGAATAATCTGTCAATAATAAACCTAGGAACATATGATAAAATATCATCCATAACATAAACTAATATTTAAGTCATCAAATTATTGACTTCTAGGATATAACTCCAACAATTTCCATATATAATGAAATCTCCTTACAATAAAAAATTATATTTCTTAGAATTTAATTTGTACTATTTTTAGAATTTAAAATATCTTCAATCTGATTAATTGTGAACATCTAAAAACAACATTTTTTTAAAAAAAATAGTTACAAAATTTGAAAATAAAGTATTGATTTTTTTTATAACTTTTTTGGGGGTTTTGCTACTAATTTTGGTGAATTTTCTAACTATTTGGCTGATTTGGCATTTTTAGATCGAGCTAAGCTGAGATGGCAAAGACACATGGGGTATGCATTAACGCTGATGTGGCAGAGCGATTTTATTATGACGGAAATTGATTACTGTCATCTACAATTTTGTCTGCACTAACAGAAAATGAGCACATAAACTAGACAAGATGAACATATATAATGATCAAAGTGAACACATACAAACAAATAAATTTAATAAGGGAAGATCGAATTGAAGAGGTGAGGTGAGAAACACACATATCACTTGATTAGTTGACTGGCGATGGAAGGGCTCAAAATGAAGGAGAAGGCCGACGGAATGAAGGAGTCCGGAGTGAAGAAGGGGATTAGCGGCTGCTTAGTACCACATGGCCAGAAAGCGGTAGAAATCAACAATTGGCGTTCTTATGAAGTCGAAGAAACGGAGATGTGATCCAACGGCCAAGGACTGCGATTGCCAAGACAAGGCTGAGTCAAAGATGACATCACTGTGGCTCCTTGGAGCTTCGACAATTGGAGAAGAGCTCACGACTGAAGGTAATCTCTAGCACTAGTACCTCTTGTCTAGATAGTTCGACAATTAATATCTCTAACAATGAGTGAGAGCTAATAGTCTAGATATAGAGAGAAAGAGAGATAGAGAGAAAAAAAAAGCAAGAGAATAGAAGTAACAGAGGGGAGACAAGGAAGAATCCAAGCAATTGTGTAGAGAAGAAACGATAGGTGAAATGTAATTGCAATTGGATTTGATTTGTGATTGATTCTCTTTTCTTTTCTCTTTTTCTTGTACTAATTTGATCTCAGTTTGATGCATTCTCCCTTTTCCCTCCCTTTTCTTGCATCTTCGTTACATTTATAGATGTAATTGCATCATAGAAAAGGTGAGGCAGGGGCTATGCCTATACTTCCTCTCTTTTCTGAGATTCAAACTAGGTCTAATTAAGTTGGATTATGCATAGTTGAGCGGTTGCATAGTGGAAGAGAAGTTAGGCAGGGGCTACGCCTATGCCTCATTTCCATGTTTTCAGGTTCAATTAGGTGTAGATAGGTTCAATTGCATGTGATCTCCAATGGCAAGGGCTACGTCTATTAACATTCCTCAAGTTTTGAATCATGAGGAGGGGCTATGCATAATGTTTTAAAATCAGATCATGAAAATAGATTACAAGATCTTGTTAATAACAAGGTTTTCGATCATGATGAAGACCAATGCCTATTGTCATGATTCAAAATCTGCTATTGGCAAGTGCTTGTATCTCTTCTTCTCTGGTTCAATTTCAACCAAAATCGAAGGCAATGTCTCTTGTTATTGCATGATCGCTATTAAGATAGAATAATAGCTCTATTAGGTAAAAGCATAGGGATTTTGCATTGCATAAATCTAAACAGTCAACATTCATTTTTTAGTTTAATTTTGGTTGAATATATCTAAGTCCCTTGCAATTACTAAACTTCATTTTTAGCACGATTCACATGACATTGCTTTGTTTATTTAAACAACAAATGAAACAACTATGTAACCATGTTCTACTTAATTATTAATGGTACGCAAATGACAATGAGAATCAAAAACCCTAAATATCTTAGTCCAGTTGTCAAAACTAAAGAAAATGCATTTAACAGATTGCAACTTTTTGAATACCCATATTCAATTCATCTGTCTTTCACTATTCTTTTAAGCACCTAAGTCCTTAACATTTTTGTTATTATTTTCAACATCTAACAAGTCTCTCTGACAAGGGAAGTTATATCCCACTCCAAATAGATTGATTATTTCCAAATCAACAATAACCTTAATTTTAGTGGTTCTGATAGAACAAAAGGAAAATTCAATTTATTAATTTTAACTTATTCTAGCTTGTAGTGTACCGTTTTTTACTACTAATATGTACATTGTCTCATATCTAATTAAATTTTTTTATTGTGTATAGATGGAGCATGTATTTTTCATAAGGTTCGATGTAAGAAATGGCGACTATAGTCAATACTACAGAGAAGTTCTTAATAAGCTAAAGGGAGTATGCTTTATGCATCGTTAAATACCTGTTGTTGGTCCCAAACAAGATGCTATATGGAACTGGTTTTTCATTGAGGTAACATGTGGGGATTGTACAATTGTCTTGGCTATATGTGCTGATACTCTTTATCAATACGCCTGGAGAAAAGGAGGGCTTCAAGAAAATTTTTCTTGGTCCGTCACTGAAGGAGAAGAAGCAAATGTTCTTAGATTGCCAGGGCATGGAAACACTGACATTTTCGGAAAGTACGCTGAAATTGGAAACCCAGACACAGTGTCTATATCTAGGAAAGTTTGGCGCATTCGATTCGCGTTCTTTACAATAACAACAACACCGAACAAACCAAACTTGCATTCTTGAGATTGGTGGTGACCTTTTGTCTAAATACTGAACAAACCAAACTTGCGTTCTTTACAATGATATACAAACAGATTTACAAAATGATTTCAAACAGACCTTTTTGTCTAAATACTAACATATCATGACTGCAAACCAATCCATTAGTTTCAAATAGATGACAATCACAAGAAAAAATTTGGTCTTTAGAATTAAAATCAATCATATTTTGCACTAGCAAATGTGTCTCCATACTATTATACATTTTGTTTTACTCTAATATCTGACATAAAATATAATAATCTTAAGATTATAATATTAAAAAAATATATGATGTTATTCTTATTTTTTGGTCAAATTATGTTAAGCGTGGAGTACATTGAAGAAAACTTTTAACAAGTGTTACAAAATGAGCACCTCAACAGTCCTAATATAAAAAATGTTTATCCACACATATGTCATTTTTGTTCACACAATTTATCATATACAAAGTCATTCAACAAGTATGAAAAATTATTGAAGTGAGTAAAAACAAGCGTAAAATAGAGATATAATTTATAGTACTTTTCACACTATAATTTTTCACGTAGTTTATTATTATTTTATTGATAGGTTATAGTTCTTAATAGCAACTTTATTATTTTTTTATAAGATAATGATAATTATTGTCATTTTTCAAAATAATAATTTACTATAATAATTAATTAAATGTCATAATAATTTTATATTATAGAGAGAATTCTCCACATACGCTTCTTATTTCACATAACATAACGAAAAAATCATTCCTTTTAATCCTCATTTAACTTAACAACTTTTTCTCCCTCAACTTTACTCCGTACTTTACAACCAAGCATAACCAAACTAAGTGCTAATTAAAGCCTGAATTGTCTTAGATACTTGTTCATTGTACAAGAAACAATTAACATAATTTTAGTTTGAATAGAAAACAAAGACTTCTAGAAATAAACATCGTATGCAAATCCGATTCCATATATGATACAGCGTTCAGACATTGATCGATAAATTTTTCAAATTACAGTTTAAATTAATAAAAAATTTGCTCATTACATTAATGTGTTTAGTACGCTAGCGAACTAGTTTGTTTGCGAACTGGGCCGAAGTGTGCGCAACCAAACAAAGTGAGAGCAAGACAAACAGAGGTTTGTTCGACATCCACCAAAACCATTGAACTAGAACTAGAACTTAAAAGAGAAGAAGACATGTTCTAATTTCTTTGTTCTAGTTCATGCCCTTTGTCAAACAAACCTTTTTGTTAGTTCATGTTCTAATTTTATTTTGATAGCTATTTTGACGGTCAACGTGAATTTCAAACAAAAATGGCTACCGAAATATGCTTTCTGTAAAGAAATCGGTAGTGGCTCAAAACATATTATAGCTGTTCTATAGGCAAATCGTCGTGAAAGAAAATTAAGATCTTGTACTATCGAACCCAATCCGGATCCTCCGGTCGTTTGCAAAAAAATGACCACTGGTCGTTTCGTAATAGGAGTCGTCCGATCTAAACGAACGGTCAGATCTCGACTGATTTCTTTCTCCATCCAAAAATAAAAAAACGCGTATACGGAATGAGAAATCGTATATTTTCTGGCGTACAAACCCTTTCTCTTCGTCGCGAAAGAAGCCTTCGTCGCCAAATCCTTTCTGGCGCGCGAAATCGAAGAGGAAAACTGCAGTCCAAAAGGAGTGGGAGTAGGCGCGTCGGAGGAGATCGGGAAGGGAAGAGGGATCGTCGAGTGTATTCTTTCCGCAAGTCAGCGTGTGAAATGGTTGGTGTTCCAGCATCCATCTACATTTTATTAAATTTATTTAATTGGGGCTCCGTTTGGATGCGTTGAGAATAAGGTAGGAAGAAGGAAGAAGGGTAGAAATTTATTGGGAAGGGGTAAATTTATTGGGAAGTGTGTAACTTTTGTGAAGAGTTTGGATGGTTAGAAATAAATTTATTGGTACAATGTGGTTATTCCTTATTCCTTATTCCAGGAAGAAGCCATCCAAACGGAGCCTGGGATTGTGTGCTTTTTGGGCCTTAGGTTTATGACAATTTCTAATACCATGATCTCCTCCCCTTTTGCCATCCTGCGTCAGTCAAAAATTTATTTTATAAGCAGTATGATACCAAAAGCATTCCATCTTGCCAAGCTATGCAACTGTTAATTATTTCTGTTTAGATGTTTTAATTGTGCGTTCTTCAATGATGCTATGTACCAAATTTTTACTCAAGTCCTGAATTTTGTGCAAGAAACACAGTTGTTCATCTTTGCTAATGGCCTAAACAGAAAACATAAGGTCACTGCCAATTGACTAGTTCAATAGCATATTTACTTGTAATTCTTTGCAAAATATAAAATCTTCATTATGTTAGCTCTTTCCTATATATCAAACGGAACTCATCTATTCATTTGCAACCTCAAATTTAGTTGCTATCTATAACGTGTACTATAGAAAAATCTGATAATTTCATTGCAAGAGTACAAAATAGAAATAAAAAGATGCACAGAGCTTTGACTGAGACATTCCATATGGCTTTATCAGTATTACAATTTTTTCACAACATTCATTTGTAGCAGCAACAAAATATAATAAACTCCCTGGAATGCACTATGAGGGACAGAAAAGTTGTTATTTGTTGAAAGGGAAAAGGGAGATAAATAGAACCTGCAAAAAACCTAGTTCTAATACTACTTTGCCAGAAAAGATGCACAATTAACATAACAACCCAGACACTTCTACCTTTTAACTTAACGCCATATCAATTAACTTAACCCAGAACTTTGACTGAGACATTCCATATGTGGTATCAATTTTCTAATTTCTTATATGTTATTTTCATAAAGGATATGGAGTACCATGAAGATGATTTTGTAGCTCGTTTGGGCATGGAATATCTAACATTAGACGAAGCATGGTCAGTTTGGTGCGATTATGGTGGAAGAAATGGTTTTAGAGTAAGAAAGGGCAAAGGAAATAAAAGCAAACAAGATGATGTAATTACTTCCAAGTTTAAAGAAGCGAATGATGCTATTTTGTATAGGACTGATGCTATTTTATAAATTATTTTGTATAGTCTTTATTACTTTTCCTATGTGAGAAATCCTTGTTTCTTAAAAGAGGTGGCTGGTATAGAGGGTGAGGCGCATGTAATGTACGCTAATATGTATGACTGTATATTAATTGTTCACAAACAGTCACAATGAGATATCAGAGGGCGAGGGTGAGGCGCATGTTAATTTGTAAAGTCCTGCTTCTGGCAGCATGTAATGTACACTAATAGTAGAGAATGTTAATTTGTTCAAAAAAGTAACAACGAGATATCAGATTTTCCTGTCATAATGCATCCTTATCATCATCACCTTCAATCACATTATGATAGATTCAATAAAAAATGAGAAATTGCAAAAGACTTCTACAGCACAATAAGATCATCATACAGAAGTACACACTGAAAATAGACACTGATAGCATATTACACAATGAAAACAACAACAATCCACATATTTTTGCAAACTAAACCTCATAAAAGAGTAAAATCTTTCCAGTAGCATCTCAACATTGAACTTGCACTAAATCATGTCCACACATTTTTTTTATCGACTTCTAATGCTGCTAAAGAGTCCTTATTTCTGATGGTATTATATCCAGTCTTTTGACACCTACTATGCCAGCATCGCTTGCTGAATTCTTTCCTTTTTTTTCCCTACCCAGTAATTAATAGTGTTGAAAATTAGTATGATCATATCACTTATTGTTTTAATTGCACAATTATTAAAAGAAAGATCATTTCACATTATAATTACGAAGAATAACAATCTACAGAGAAAATTCCAGTACAATGGGACATACTAAGTTGTTGCCATGATCAAATTTCATATTTGACCAAATTTCACATTTGGAAGTATAAACGAATTAAAAAAGATACCTTTCAAGACAATTGCCAACTTGTTGCCATGATCAGAGAACGGTATCGGGTTTACTGCTATTTAATAAGTTGTTAGCTGCTCTGCCTACTTATAAGGAAAAAAGAAACATGCTTAGTAGTGCAACAAGCGCCAATGAATGGGTTTACACAAGTCCTAAATATATGCTTAGTCATCTAATTAAATTCAATTAATCTTTGATTGATTCTTCAACTATGCGTTAGAATAACCAAGAACCTCCAAGAGCTTAATCAAGTCTCCAGTATACCAGCTCCAGTGATACAATGCACTTAAACATAGCAAACCAACCTCTAAAATGCAATGCACTTAATCTAATTTCAACTCAAAATCACAGAACGTAATCCAGTACAAGAGAGCCAAACTTGACCAATTTGACAAACAAATTAACTAGAAATTAAACCAGACTTGGTACCATTCCAATTTCAAATTGAAGAGAAAGAAACAGATAAGCAAAGAGGTTTTGAGTCATACTTGCTCTATTCTCGTGTTGCCGATGATGTGGAGGAGTTTGCGCAGGGGAGGCTGAGCCACGTCAGCAGCGGCAACCAGGCATCCGAGGCGGCGTCAGCGTACGCGGAGGCGGAGGTGGAGCCTGAGACTGAGGCTGAGGCCAGCTCCGACATCGAAGCGGTCAAGTCGGAGGAGAGGAGCGACGATCTGATCGAAGCACGGAGCACCAGAGCGAGGAGAGGTTTTCAAGTGTACGCTGACGGAAGAGAAGCGTATTATACGCGTTTTTCTTTTTTCTTTATTTTTGGACGGAAGAAGAGATCAGTTGAGATCCGACCGTCCGTTTTGGATCGGACGGATCCTGTTACGAAACAATCAGTGGTCGTTTTTTTGCAAACGACCAGAGGATCCCGATTGCTATCGAACCCAGCCAGACTACCTTTCCGCTCTATATTTTACTCTTTTTTCTTATTAGTTGACAAACGGATGACGTTAGTGCATCTGTAATTGTAAGATTTTGGAAGGTAAGGGTGCCACATTTTATGTTAAAACAAAATAGCACAAGCCCAAAATCAACAAACAGATCAATTCATCCTGCAAAAGTAATGTGTGTTTGGTATCTCCTCGAACTAGCTTGTTCGCGAACACGGTATGTTCGCGAGAACCAAACAAGCCTCGAACAACACGAGACGCGAACAAACCCCCCTATTCGGTATTCTCTCGTTTTGGAGAGCTCTGTGAACTACGGCGGCAAATTGAAAAATATTTTTTAATGGATGTGGGTTCTTAGATTTGGATTCATGTCTTGTTCGGCGCGGTTGCCAAACACACCTGTATATACTTGAATTACATATTTGAGTTCATTTCTATGACACAAAAATTGAAATATAAAACGAGCTCCACCTAAATAATATAATTAATTTATACAAATAAAATAACATGAATAGTGATACGAGAATTGCTTTCCGTCATGTACATATAAAAAAATAAGTTCAATAAAAATAAATTAAATATACATATAAAATTTGAACAAGAGATGACAACACTTATTTATTTGTAAATGTTCATTTTGATCGTTTTAATGATTTTCTTGTTTATTTTATGTGTTCACTCGGTGTTTAGGGTATGTCACTGTCAGTGATCAGATTAGGTTGCAGACTGCTTGGGCCCGAAATGATTTTTTGGGCCTTCGAATATAACAAACTTGTACTATTTTTCTTTTAGCCGAAATTTAAAAAAATAATACTAAATTAATATAACATAATAAAAATAATATCAATATAATAATATTTTTTTAAATAGTATCACGAGATCGGAATCCTAGATTCCGGACGCAAGATCGGATTCCTGGATTCCGATCTTAGCTTTTTAATTTTTTTAAATATTATTTATTTATCTATTTAATTTATTAATTAGTTAAATAATTAGAAAAATAGATAATATATTGTAAAAATATTTAAAAAATATGGAAAAAAATCAGGAATAATTAAACTACATTTTATATATAATTTAGTATTTTTGGAAATTTTTTTTCTTTTATTAGTTTATTAATTAGTTAATTAATTAGAAAAATAGATAATATATTCTAAAAATATTGAAAAATATAAAAAAATCAGGAATAATAAAACAAAATTTTATATGTAATTTAGTATTGTTTTTGGAAAATTAAATTTATTTTCCTTTTAATTAATTTATTAAATTATATATAAATTTAATTAATTTATTTAATTAAAAAATGAATAATTAAGTATAAATTTTTAATTAATTTAAATTAAAATTATAAATTTTTAAACAACCATTTGATATGCGTCCCGGATGTCGTCCTCTGTATATATTATTTTCATATTATATATTAAACAATCATATCGAGTCTCATGATCAAGGAAGCACTTTCTGGATTGCGTTAGAAAGGAATCACACGAGATTGATGTTTTACTGAGACGGAGAAGAAAGACTAAATTCACTTGATTTACTGCATTTCTCTTTTTAATGATTAATTTATGATTTTAAAAACATTTTTAGTAGTTTAGAGTGGTTTTTAGGTTTGCAAACTTTCAAAGTGGATTTTGGAGGTCCAGAGAGCATTTTTTAGTTTCGAAAATGTTCGTTACGGGGTATTACCCCGATAACATGTGTAGATCTCGTCGCCAGCTTTCCGGAATGTAATCGTTTGCGCCAAACGGACCTTCCTATCAAAAGTTATGCTTGTTTAAAGTTTTAATGTTCAAATTATGCCTTTGTATCCCTGCAAATGCAGAAAGGATTAATAAAACTTTGAACATTCTGAAAGGATTATGCCTTTTTATCCCTGCAAATTCTGAAAATTTATAATCCTTTCTAAATGTACAATTCATTTAATTAAATAAGTTATAAAAATTTATATTTCAATTAAATAAATTAATTAAAATGAAAATAAATTTAATTTCCCCAAAAAATACTAAATTATATATATAATTTAATTTAATTATTCCTGATTTTTTTCATATTTTTTCAATATTTTTATAATATATTATCTATTTTTCTAATTATTTAACTAATTAATAAAATAAATAAATAAATAAATAATATATAAAAAAATTAAAAAGCTAAGATCGGAATCTCGGATTCCGATCTTAGCTAAGGTCGGAATCCAGGAATCCAGGAATCCGATCTTACGTTCGGAATCTGGGATTCCGATCTCGTGATACTATTTAAAAAAATATTATTATATTGATATTATTTTTAATATATTATATTAATTTAATACTATTTTTTAATTTTTCGGCTCTTTTAGGATATTTGAGATTTTGGGCCTCCCTACATACGAAGGCTGTGTGCTTGTGTTTTTGGATATTTGTACATTTTTTGCAAAGAGGTTTTTTCAATTATTCTTATTCGCCGTATACAATACAAGTATACAACTAGGGCTGAAAAATGACACCGTTTTAATCCTTTTTCGTTTTATTTCGTCTGAACGAAACGGTTAACGAAATAACAAAACAGTTTTGTTTGGTTGAACGAAACAGTTAACGAAACAATTAAATGATTTCGTCCATGTGTAAATTCACAAAAATTTCATCTATTTCGACTCGTTTCGTCCGGACGAAACGAGCAACGAAACTAAAATTCTGTTTCGTCACGAAACGATCAACGAAACCAAAATTTTTGTTTTGTCAACGAAACGAAACGGTTAAACGAAACACCCTAGTTTCGTCACAATTTCGACCGTTTTGCAGCCCTATATACAACCTTTCTTTCTGGCAAATTGAATTGTCAATTGAAAACCTTCCATTTCCAATTTCTTGACAAATCCACCAACCAAAACCCAAGAGGCCGAACCGCCTAATCCATCCGAAAGGGTCCTGAAATGGTGTGGATATATAGTCTACACTAAAAATAACAGCCCAAGTTAATTATCAACAAATAATTGACGTGGCTCACGAGTTAATTATCAACAAATAATTAACGTACGTGGCTCCGCGAACTTGGTCTACACGTCTCCAACTCGCTCAAACTCAATAGGGTTGTCAATGAAACCCTTTTATCCGTTTATCCAACTCGTACCCTACCGTATAAAACGGATATAGATAAAATTTTATTTTCGTTAAGTCAACGGGTACGGGTACGGATAAGAAATTTTTTTCGTTAATTTAACGGGTACGGGTAAAAGCTATTTCGTACCGTTTTCATAACGGATAATTGCCACAATTAAAAAGATACAATTACATGATACATATGGCATCTTATATTTCATGGGGCCGTTTGGATCGCTTAGGAATTTGGGGAATTTGGGGAAGTTGCAATTCCTAGGAATAAATTTATTGGGAAGTGTGTAACTTTGTGAAGAGTTTGGATTGTTTATAATAAATTTATGGTAGGAAGATGAAATTCCCCAAATTCCTTGGACGATCCAAACGGCCCCCATGATTGGTAAAAAAATATTGCTAGATTTTATTTAAGATTTATAATTCTTTCCAGTCAGTGTACGAAAAAATAAAAAAGCATAAATCTAAAATATTCGCTACCATTGTTGCACTTTATTAATATACTTATTGATATAATTTATTTATACAGAGTGTACAAATTTTATTATTATTATATTCATTTTTTACCGTTACCGTATCCATACCGTTAATTCTTAACGGGTACGGGTAAAGCTATTTTTAACGGATACGGGTAAAAAAAATTTTAACGGGTACGGTAATGAAAATACCTTCTACCGTACCGTACCGTACCCATTGACATCCCTAAAACTCAACTTGTATATAGTCCTACTAATATTATCAAACAAAGCTTGGGAATACTGTTATAACTTTTGTGGTGAAACCTACGGTTAAATTTGTTTTTAATAGAGAAGTGTAAGCTAGAAATGATTAGGGACTTCCTTGAGTTAGCTTTTTACTTTGTTAGTTTGTATTTGAGAGTTGAGACAATTAATGTCGGTTCACGGAACCAACATTAATTATGGCATTATCAATATACCATTATGATTATCAATATAATCACGGTTGTTCGATAGTCGTCACTAATTAGATTTATTAATTATATGACATAAATTTAAACATGAGGATCGGTTCTAACAGTTCGGCGGTCATGCATCACCCACATGGATGTTGGGGTCGCATTTGTTGGGATTTCTCATTCAAAAATCATGATGCGATTATCATGTGGTTTAAAGGAGGTATTTATCAAAAAAATTACCATTAAAGATATTCTGTTGCTATTGCGCTATGGTCTAGCGTGTCCTCCTCCTAGCGACCAAAAAATGGTAGCAACCATTTAAAAGTTTTAAAACAGCAATGAATGAGAATTCAGTACAGAAGGCGATCTCCCCCATCGGTGCCATAATTAGGACAATTTAAGTATGCACAAATAGTTGTATGTTCTTGGTTCATCATTAACCATCGACCATTTCATAGTACATGTAAAATACAAAAAATCAAACAAATAAAATTGAGCAGCTTGTTTGCATGAAGTTGTACAACTCAGCACACAATTTTACTCTTAACATACTCAGTTTAAAATTCTGAATTTTCCACGGAAGTTTCAACCGATTTCTTCTCTCGTTAATCGTTTTCCAAGATTTCCTTGAAACTAAAAATTTTCAAACATTACATACACAAAAAAAATAATAATAATAATCAGAGGACTTTCGAATAGAGTTTAGAACTTTAATTTATCACCACATGGAACAACGGCGTTGCACTCCAGTTTCCAATGGTGCCCGGGTTACAGACTTAGTCTTACAGATAGTATGCTGCTGTATGCAAGCACATCGATGGATAATTGGATAGCTTGAGGGGATTATACTCGAGTCTCCAGATGCCTCGATCTGTCTCCGCAACGGGGACAAAGAGCACAGTGAAAAAGTACTATTAAAACGGACTGTTATAACCAAAATCATCCATTTTGCTTCTCTTAATTTTGTAATATTATATATTATGAATTTGTAATTAATTTTTAGTGAGATTAAAAGAATATTATGCACGATTAATAGAAAAAGAGTAGTTTTGAATTGACTCATTAATAGTTTTTTGTTGGAGCTTGAATTTTAACAACAAACATTCTTTTTTTTTTGAAAAAGAAAAAATTACATTTTTATTAATAGAAATTCTAACACATAAGATAATATAGAATACATTTATATTTAATTATTATTTTTATATACTATTACTTATATTATTAATTTTCATAAAAATTCATAAAATTTAATCCAAACAAATTTTTGGAAACAAAACTGTATATTACATCCGTCTAGTTAATTTTTATAATACGATGCGGGTCGGCTAATTTCAACCAGTGCAGTCGCATCCTGCATCCAGTCCGAAGTCTGACTAGCAAAAACAGTCGGTGGGGTCATTTATGTCAAACCACAATTACACCTAAAGACTTTAAAATACCAACAAAAAATCATTTAAGAAAGCGAGCTCTCATCTCCTTTCTTCCCCAGCATACTCCCTTCCAGTACTCACAGCATTCTCTTTATTTAGCAAAATCCAAAAAAACAAACCCTCTTAGTTTTCCTCTCTTCTCTATCCCAACAGCTACATTGCATTGCATCTCTCCTTCAAGCTCTGAACCCACAAACAGTTTCAATCGGATCCAAACCGTATATAAACCCGAATCCCACTTCCAATGGAGATCTCTGGCTTGTTTCTCTTCACTGCTTTCTTCCTCTTCTCGTCTGCTTTAGCTACTGACAGTAAAAGTATGATCTTTTTTTTTTCTCTCTATTTAATCTAATTTTATCAAATGTGACTTAAAATTAAGTATTAAGTTCTCAGATTGGGTATACATAGATTGAAAATTGTAGTCTTGTTGAGGAACAATTAACAACAGTGATGTCTTACTAGTTGAGTGTAGCATTGAGTTATTTCCCTTTTTGCTACTCTGGGAGATGGTGATTGATCAAGTAGTGGGTTACTTGTGGTATCTTAGAGTTCCACAGGCAGCTGCATTTGTGCATAGTTTTTTTTGTTAACACATTTCCCAAACTGTCCAGATCTGAAAACTTTGAACTTGGGCTATTTATTTATTGATTTTTCATGACTATCTCTTTTATGAGATTATTTGTCTTGTGTTAGTGTTTAGTGTTTACCCTATGTGAGTATTTGTCATTAATTTTATAGTCAAGTTCAAACATACTAGTGGGTGTGTTTGGTAACTCACGCGAACAGTGAGTTCGCGAACTGTGCATGAATAAAAAAATAATTTTCGCAACCCAGATGTTCGCGCAGTTCGCCAAAAAAAGTAGAAATAAGGAATAGGAGGGATATTCGTTGTTCGAGAAATTTAAGTCGCCGTTTGGCAACACGCGAATTACTCGTGTTCGCAAACTACGTTGTTCGCGCGTCTCCAAATAATTATTTAGTGTTTAGTGTTTACACTATGAACAAGAAGGCAGCAAATAATTATTACTCGTGTTCGCGAACTACTTTGTTCTCTTTTATTAACAAGAAGGCAGCAATTATTTAATATATAACATTCCTTCCAATTTACTATAACCTGTATTTTTGTAAGCAAAACAAACCTACAACAACCAACCTAATAATCTTTTATATCGTTGTTCCAATTTTCAGATCTAGTTTTCATTTTCTTGACAATATTAAATAATTTTTTCTCCTTTCATTTTCTTGACAATATTAAATAATTTTTTCTCCTTCCATTTTTTGTCCTATGTAGACAATCCTGCAGACCAACTAGTGGCACTGGTTAACAGCAACAGAACTGCCCACAAGTCATCAGCTCTGTATGACAACCAGGGTCTGGGCTGTCTAGCCCTCCAGTACATCAAGGCGTATGAGGGCCAGTGCGGATCAGTTGGAGACATGAAGAAGCCTCCGGACTCCAGCTTTACTGACACATTTGCTCCCAATTGTGGCGTTGTGGCAACTAGCCTCACACCAATCACTGGTCGCTTCATAGGGTGCCAGACTAAGTATGTAAGCCCTGACCAGGCATTTGATATGCTTATTGACAATGACAAGAGCCTCGAAATTCTCTACAGTAAAAACCATACTGAGGTAATCTGCTACTTGTGATAGTTTCTTGGTTTTGACTTGTTCGTGTAGGAGTAAAATTTGTCTGCTTCATCTAATTTGCATTGTGCCCAATAGCCACAGCATTATCAAACCCTCTGTGGCCGGTAAAGTCATGAATTGATTAGAATGTACCATTTTAAATCCATATGGTATTAAATTTGACCCAGTAGCCCCGATAACTATTTGATTAGTTCTCAAAATTTCATCAATATTTGTATCAGTATGCACCCTAATTGTGTATTAATGGTCAATTGTTAGTTTTTATATTTTATTCACTTGATCCATTTTCTAGATACTCAATAGACATCCCAACATATAGCTATATTTAGACCAGGAATTTTAATGGCTATCAATTATGCCTTAATCTGGCAATCAAGCTTCATACCAATCTTGTTTTAACATAATTAAAAAAATGGGGGAAAAAGCAATACAACAACAACAACAACTAAGCCTTTTGTCCCAAGCAAGTTGGGACAAAAGCAATGTGAAATTAAAAAACAAACAAGGTCAGTGCATTCCAGTCCTGTTCCCTTTTGACGGCTATAAACTTTTACATTCTGATAGGTGGGAGCTGCTGTAAGTGGTACAGATGGTGGATCACCATACTTCTGGTGTGTTCTCTTCAGCAATGGCAAGACAAATAGTAGCTTCTTGTTGGACGGGGGAGTGGCTAAGTCTGTCCGGCCAGGGTGTTACAGTGGAAGCAATGATGATTGCAGTGGTGCTGCTGATCTTAAGTTCAATGGCATTTTTGGATTGAAGATTGTGGCTTTGGCATTTGCCGTTGTTTTCGGTTTGGTTTTGTGAGCTTGATGTTGTAATGTAGAATTGTAGATGTTTTGGTAGGGCTTCTATCGCCTTTCCTGGTTATTCTTTTCTTCTTTTAAATTTTCGATTCCTTTTCCTCGAGTAATGTAGCTGTCCTGGCTTTTGAGTTTGGCTGTCAGGACTAGTGTTTATTGATAATAATTCTAATTTATAAATGCCAACAGAAGTTGCGGAGAATTAAAATGATCAGTGGATCAGCCATGTGAGCTCTAGCGGAGTTGACCCAACTGAATATATATTTTGTAAAAGTCGGTAAGATTGTACAAAAAAATTATTAAAGAAATTTAAAACAATTCTTTCTAGTTGACAACGCAAATAAAATATTCGTGGCTCTGCCGCTGATAATGATTGCATTGTATTTTTTTTTTTTAAATTCTTGCATTGATAATGCGTGTCGAACGCACACTGTCTACATTGTTGACGTTGTGCATATGAAAATACATATTTCAAAGTCTGGATCACTAACGCCCTGATCAAAATGAAATTTATGTAGGATTTTATTTCATTTCATTTTAATTGAATTGATTTCATAAGATTTCGTTGCATCTAATTACATGAGAATTCCAATCAAATGACATCAAATTCTTTCATTTCTATCAAGAAATTTCCAACGTAATGGAATGAAATGAAATCCCATGTTAAATAACTGAGATTTTGATCAGGGCCTAAGTCTGGCCTAAATGAGCATCTGATTGGGCCTTCTGGATCTTCAAAAGATCTTCAAGTGAGGAAACATGGCTTCAGATGCCAGTATGTTAGAATAATTAATTAACATTATTTATTGGAAATCAAGAGAAGAGAACACAAATATATGGGTTGCGCTAGAAATCTCCCATTTGGATCGCTTAGGAATTTGGAAAATTTGGGGAATTTTTTATTCCTAGGCATAAATTTATTGGGAAGTGTGTAAATTTGTGAAGAATTTGGATTGTTTATAATAAATTTATGCTAGGAAGATGAAATTTCTCAAATTCCCTAACAATCCAAACATCGGTTTACTAAACTTGTGAATAGTTGGGTCAATGTCTGAGATACATATTACATGGAGAAGATGAATATCAGAGCACATGGATAACTCCACGACAGATATCCCCACTCTGATATCCCCACTGATACATATTACTAAACTTGGTGCCTATTGCATATCCTCACTGATATCCCCACTCTGATATCCCCACTGATATCCCCACTCTGATATCCCCACAGATATCCCCACTCTGATATCCCCACTGATACATATCCTCATGGTATCAGAGCACATGGATAACTCCACGACAGATATCCCCACTCCACCACTTACCTCTCCTTCTATCTCCCCACAACCAGATCAAATCATCCCTCTTACCTTACCTATTGCAACCAAATTAACCACAACAAACTATTTGACTTGGAAATGTCAGATTTTACCAATAATTCATGGCTACAACCTCACATCCTTCATCGATTCTCCTTCTCCATCAGCCACAACAACTGGCGCTAATGGTCAACTCACCATCAATTCCTCTTATCTACCTTGGCATCGTCAGGATCAACTTCTGTTGGGATGGATCCGATCTTCTCTGACAGAAGAGATTCAATCTCAAATGGTCTCGTGTGTCACATCTCGTGATCTATGGATGTCTCTTCAACACTCTTTTGCCTCTACTTCTCGTGCCAGAATGCTTGATCTGAAACGACAACTCCAACACACCACCAGAGGTACTTCTTCATGCTCTGAGTATCTATCTCAGATGCGCAAGATCTCAGATGAACTGGCTTTCATAGGCAACCCTATCTCAGATGAAGAACTCATCTCCAACATCATCAATGGACTTGGATCTGAGTTCAATCCTTTTGTTGCATCTATTGCGGCAGCTAGCAGACATGAAACCTTTTCTTTCTCAGATCTACAAGGGCTACTTTTGGGGTTTGAATCCTTACTCAAAAATCAAGCTTCAACTTCTTCTTCTCTTTCTAATTTCTCTCCTCCTTCAGCCTTTGCTGCTGGTATGCGTTTTCCTAGTAATGCTACAGGTTATGCAAATCCTAGGCCTTACAATCCTAGACCTTCAATTCCAAGGGGTTTTCAATCTAGGCCAAGAGCTCCTTATCAGCAAAATGCTGGTTTTCCTGGTGGAAACAACAGACCATCATTTAGACCTTTTTTCCCTGGCAATCAGGCACAACCATCTCCTACTGTGCCAGTTCAGATCAGGCCACCTGGTGCTGCAAGACCTAATTCTGGTTCCACCACCAAACAGTACAGTCAGATATGCAACAAATATGGCTTTCACACAGCCAGGACTTGCTGGTTCAGGTATAATGAAGATGCTCAGTGGACCCCACAGTCAGCTGCTGTTGTCCCTCAGGCCTATAACACTTCTCCAGCTGATGGTTCTTCCTCAGTCAGTACCCCATCCATCTTCTCTGCCACTACTGCTCCACCAGATTGGATATTGGATACAGGAGCTACAAATCATGTGACAAGTGACTTGAATAATCTGTCCTCATTCTTCAATTATGAAGGTACAGATTCTCTTTATATTGGAAATGGTATAGGGTTACCAATTTCTCACATTGGCCATTCTAGTTTTCAATTTCTCAATTATACCCTTCAATTACAGAATGTGCTGGTGGTTCCATCTATCAAAAGAAATCTTATCAGTGTCTCCCAATTGCTATCTGACAATCCACATTTGCTAATTGAGTTTTCTTCTTGTGCTTGTTTGTTTAAGGACCTCCATACCAAGGTCCTCATTCATCAGGTACAATGCACTAAGGGTCTCTACTGCCTCTCTCTTCCTACTTACCCCTTGCATCAGGCTCTTACTAGCAGTAGAATTCCAGCTGATATGTGGCATGCTCGTTTAGGTCACCCTTCAAATGCTACTACATCTAAAGTCTTATCTTATTTTTCTTTACCTTGTACTACACACAAAATAAGCAGTTGTCATGACTGTGCAATGGCAAAATCACATGTGTTGCCTTTTCCTGTATCTACTTCTTCTTCTTCTCATGTTCTAGAACTTGTTCACAGTGATGTGTGGGGACCATCCCCAGTTTGTAGTTCAAATGGATTCAGATATTATGTTCTTTTTGTGGATGATTTTACAAAGTTTAGTTGGATATTCTTTATGACTCATAAGCATCAAGTTTCCAATATTTTTGCTTTGTTTAAACAGCAAGTGGAAAATCAATTCTCAAACACCATCAAAATTCTCAGAACTGATGGAGGCCTTGAATACAAACCAATTGAAAAACTATTTCCACAAATCATTCACCAAACTAGCTGCCCATACACCCCCCAACAAAATGGAATTTCAGAGCGAAAACATAGACACATAATTGAACTGTCACTTGCAATTATGTCAAGAGCCTCTATTCCTCATATGTATTGGGATGAAATGTTTGCCAATGCTGTTTATCTTATAAATCGCTTGCCTTCTTCAGCTTCCTCTCTTATCCCTTTTACCTCTCTGTACAATAAGACTCCAGATTACTCCTTGTTGAGAGTTATTGGCTGTCTTTGCTTCCCTCATATTCGGCCATATAATTCTCACAAGCTGGAATTAAGATCATTGCCGTGTGTATTCTTGGGATACTCCTCACATCAGAAAGGATATCGTTGCTTAAATATTGCCACTAACAGAATTTATACATCAAGGAGTGTGCAATTTGATGAGCAGGTCTTTCCCTTTGCCAACACCTCCTCATCAGCTACTGTCTCAAAGGACAGCTCAAATTCAAATTTCCTTCAGCAACCACCTTTACTGGATCTCTATCTGCGCTGTATTCAGCCCAATACATCAATAACTAATTCCCAAAATCAACCACGTGATTCATCTGTGACTCAGCCTTCCTCTTCAGTGCCAATTGAGCCTGTTATTCAAACTGGGCCTGAAATAACCACACCTCAGCCCATGTTTCATCCAGAGCAACGGTCAGGTTCCTCTCAACCGTTACCTGCCCCAATTTTAAATTCTTCCCCTGCCCAACCAAACTCTTCTGACCGTCTTACTCAACAGACTGTATCTCCACCTCCCAGACCATCATCTCCTATTACTGTCCCATCTCATCGCATGGTCACCAGAACAAGAGACAACACTCGAAAACCAAGACTTTTTCCTGATCATGTGGCTTTCATCTCCACAACTGCTGTGGAACCCACATGTTATTCACAAGCAATTGCACACCCAGAATGGCGACAGGCTATGTCAGCAGAACTAAATGCATTGGCTCACAATCAGACCTGGAAATTGGTTCCCCCTCCTCTCAATCAGAGAGTAATTGGATGTAAATGGGTTTTCAAAATCAAAAGACACTCAGATGGTACTATAGAACGCTACAAAGCTCGACTTGTAGCCAAAGGTTACCATCAACAGGAGGGAGTAGATTTTCTGGACACTTTTAGCCCTGTGGCAAGACCAACCTCTATTAGATTGGTACTATCTATTGCTGTTTCCTCTGGCTGGTTAGTCAAACAGTTAGATGTACAAAACGCATTTTTGCATGGTGATCTTGATGAACATGTTTACATGACTCAACCCCCAGGCTTCATTGATGCAACTAACCCTGGTCATGTTTGTCTCTTATCCAAGGCAATCTATGGATTGAAACAGTCACCTCGTGCTTGGTTCCATAAACTCAGTCAAGCACTTCTAGACTTTGGTTTTCAAGCCTCACACTATGATCCTTCCTTGTTCTTTACTCACAGTCATGGACATACCATCATGGTACTTGTATATGTTGATGATATCCTCATCACAGGAAGTGATGAAGCTGTGATTGCTAATTGCATCTCTCAGCTGCATACCAGGTTTGCAATTAAAGATTTGGGTCAACTTCACTATTTTCTTGGCATTGCTGTTAGCACAAATTCTGAGGGAATGCACCTGTCACAATCCAAATATGTTAAAGATCTGTTACAGCGCACAAACATGCTTGCAGCAAAACCTACTGCAACTCCAATTGCCACATACAATCCTCTTTTTCCAGGTGACAGTGAGCCATTTCCTGACCCACACTTGTATAGAAGTACTGTAGGTGCTTTACAATATGCAACAATAACACGCCCAGACATCTCATTTGCTGTAAATAAACTTTCTCAGTTTATGCAGAATCCCTCAGCAAAACAATGGGTGGCTGTTATCCATGTGCTCTGATATTCATCTTACTAAACTTGGTGCCTACGTCCTCCACACACACGCACACTCTTTCTTTTATTTTCTGTCAATGTCTGAGATACATATTACATGGAGAAGATGAATATTAAATAGGAAACTATCCTATAAAGGCACACACCCCCTTTCCATAATTCCCCATTATTTCTTTCTTTATTTGTTACATTTGGCATTTTATTTACAAGGAAACTATCCCAACATACTAGAACCACACCCCTGGACGTGCCATACACGTATTTCCAACTTTGGTGCAGCCTGGACCTTTCCTTGTATGAAAAACGCGTCTGTTCTGCCAACCATTCGGCTGGACCTGGCCGAACACCTGGCCGAATGCCCTATTTTGATCTTCTATGGCAGCACACACTGCCATACTTCATGTTTTAACATTCCCCCTCAAGTTATACTTGTAAGGACAATTTGTCTATTTTTCTTTAATAATTTGTGCCATGCATTCGATCCATAACTTGATCTTTTGCAGCAAGAACAGGGTTATTGGCTGTGTGCGCGGCCAAACGGGACCAGAAAAGAGGCATTCGGCTGTGTGTTCGGCCGAACGGGAGCCAGAACGGTCACGTCCCTGGTGATTAATGGTGTTTCTGAGTCATATGAAGTTGTCACAAAGGTATCGCTTGGGTTGTGTGGCCTGTGAGCGGTGATTGGAGCCCAAATCTACCATAATGAAGCAGATCTGTCTAGCCACAATAAAAATAAGGTATCTTATTTGTTTTTCTGGAAGATTGAATCAACAAGGTGATTAGATGTTGGTTGGTTGTGTGACCATGGTTTATCCAGAATAAAACTAGTTTGTTGTGGTTTGCTTAGAAAAGATCTTGTTGTATGGTTGATTGTATGGTTTGGGTATAGAAAGAATGTGACAATAGATGAAATGACCAAAGATAGAACATCAAAGTAACCCAAGTTGGGTCAGATTGAAGGCTCAGGTCGAGTCGATGAAGTAACCCTAGTTGGGTTTAAGTCTGTTCGGCTGTATGTTTGGCCGGATGGTAGGCCGAATGGTAGGCCAAATGATTTGTCTCATGTCAATTGATCAAAAGTATTGGTTGTGGCTCGAGTCGGGTCCAAATCGAAAACCTAGAACAGGTCAAATGGTCCATGATGGGTCTGTTCGGCCACATGTTCGGCCGAATGGATGGCCGAATGGGTGTTAAAATGGTCTGTTCTGAAACAACGAATGTGGTCCAAGTCGAATTCAAGGAGAAGGCCTAAGATGGGTCATGATGGTGGTCGAATCTGGTCAGGAAAAAGGGCCCCAAGTCGAGTCCTGTAAGGAAGATCTAAGTCAGGTCCAACAAAAAAAAAAGGCAAGTTGCATGTATAACCAAATATTTCTCTCAGGGGGAGAGCAAAATTGAGAGAGATCTTTGGTATCAATCAAACATGTGGCCCATGACGGGTCAAGAAAAGAGGCTCAAGTCGAGTCTAAGAAAAGTTCTTCAAGTAGAGGAGCTAGATGTCTTCAAGTCGAGGGCATGTGAAGTCAAATGTTCTAACCAATTATTGCAAGCTACCAAATATCTCTCTCAGGGGGAGAGTTGAAGTGAGAGAAATATTTGGTGTCCAAGTTGGATATCAAGTGAATAAGCATGAGAGATCAATGGACGAGAGGCTCTAGTCATGTCATATGGTCCAGGTTGGGTCAAGTGGTCAAGGCGAGTCAAGACTTAGACCTTAATCCAAGTAATGAAGATATACTCAAGGAATACTCGGGTCGAGCACAAGTGTGCTCGAGTCGGGTGGATATCGTGTCATGCAATGAGCTCTATAAGATGGCCAAGAAGGTAACGATCAAGTCATGTGCGAGTCAAGCAAAGGATGCTCAAGTCTAACATGTGACAGGTCAAAGGATTCAAAACCATTGAAAGGAGAAGTTGAAGATATGATGCGATAGAAGAAGACTAAGAGTAATCTACTTGGAATAAGGTTAGTAAATAATATCTCTCATGTGTGATGATATGAATGGTGAAGGTGGCTTAAAGCAAAAGGGTTACTTGGCTTTGGTGCACGGGGCGTGCCAGAAGGGCACGGACCGAGCAAAATGGTTTGATGCAAGGCGCTAGGGTTTAGCACAAGATGTGTGACTCGTGCCAAGTGAATAAACTGATCCATGTGGCGATGTGTGTCGTCGTCGTGTGTGCGACTCATGGAAAGTTTGAATGAAGAACTTGGTGGCATGTGTGTGCCAATGAAGACAAAAGGTGTGTGTCTTAGAACACGGTGTGTACCGGTGTGCAGCACTCCATGCAAGTGAGACATGACAAATCAGTACATGTCCACTTGAGGGGGAGTGTGAGAAAGTGCTGCAAAAGATCAAGTTATGGATCGAATGCATGGCACAAATTATTAAAGAAAAATAGACAAATTGTCCTTACAAGTTGTATAACTTGAGGGGGAATGTTAAAACATGAAGTATGGCAGTGTGTGCTGCCATAGAAGATCAAAATAGGGCATTCGGCCAGGTGTTCGGCCAGGTCCAGCCGAATGGTTGGCAGAACAGACGCGTTTTTCATACAAGGAAAGGTCCAGGCTGCACCAAAGTTGGAAATACGTGTATGGCACGTCCAGGGGTGTGGTTCTAGTATGTTGGGATAGTTTCCTTGTAAATAAAATGCCAAATGTAACAAATAAAGAAAGAAATAATGGGGAATTATGGAAAGGGGGTGTGTGCCTTTATAGGATAGTTTCCTATTTAATATTCATCTTCTCCATGTAATATGTATCTCAGACATTGACAGAAAATAAAAGAAAGAGTGTGCGTGTGTGTGGAGGACGTAGGCACCAAGTTGGTGCTGAACCTCGTTAAATTCTCGTGTTCACTTGTATTTGATTGTACTGAGATCCTCGTGCTGACTAGCCCTAAGGGGCACGGTTCTTGTGCAAGTTGCACTTGGATCGTGCCTCCTCGAACCTAAAATCTAACTTCCGCTGCGTAGACGCTCGAATTCTTAACAGCATTATCCAAAGTACGCTTATAGACAAAGAGTTGCTCTTACATTTGTTTTAGGTTGCCAACTATAAGCAGAATCAATCCTTTCCAAAACCATGGTTATGATATACTGCTAGTGCTACATAATTCTCTGATTATATCTAGGATTGTCCCTTTTAAATCATGCTTGCGATCTTTTGCTGCTTGTTTTCTTGGTTCAATCATTCTCCAATTAACAGTTTGATGAACTTAGATGCTTAAATACAATCTATACTGTTGGAATCAACTGTTGATAACTCGTGCACTGAAAATAATAAAGCTGTTCCTTTAGTATCGCAATCTCATGAATTTAGTTTGCTTAATTAATCACATGAAGATATCTATAAATAGAAAAATGGTAGAAGTTTTGCATTATAGGGAAATGAGCATTTGATAAAAATTAAAAACTGAAATCTTACAGACGTGTATCAGTATCACAATCTCCTTGTATAATAACACGAAAAATAAAATAAGGTCCCTACTGTGTGTGTGCTTTATTATTTATAACGGCGCCTTGTTTTGGCTAAACTCACGATAGGAGTTTATTACAGACACTTTTCGATACTATTTTGGGGTATAGTTTTGATAAAAGTGCTCTCATCAAATGTTCAATTTTAGATTTGTGTATACTCGGGGTAACAAGCTAGGTTAATTGCTACATTGGTCTCGTTGGCAGCTGTCAAATGTTGTTCAAACATTTCCAGACCCTCATAATTATAAATTACACAAGTAACAATATGGTTTTCCGTTAACATCCTTAAACATGTTATTGTTAAAATAATCAGGCGTGTGTAACCTGTATCTCTGTAATTACAAGCCTCATGACCGTCAAAAGTTACTAAACAACTCACCTCTAAGTCTTAATATACCAAATTTAGTTAACTTCGTTGACCAAAAAGTGCAACAACGCTCACATCCTGGTAAGCAGCGATGTAACCGCTATACCATCCACAAAGGCCCTTCATATCACAAAACAGTGCCAAACCCGAGTTTCGTCCCGCCTCTCTCTCTCTCTCTCTCATAGCAGAGGAGAAAGGAAAGAAAGGAGGGGAGAAATTCCCACACCTCTCTTTCTGAATCTCTGTTAAACTTTTCGAACATGCTAAGCGTGTTAAAGAGAGCGGTTAATGCCGTGAAAGATCAGACAAGCGTCAGCCTAGCGAGAGTCTCCAACTACGTGCCAGGATCATCTTGCAACTTAGATGTGGCTATTCTTAAAGCTACCTCACATGATGAACAAACAGCCGAAGAAAAGCACATTATTGAAGTTATTCTCCTGGTTGCCGCCTCAACCATTTCAGCTGCTGCATGTGTTCATGCTTTAGCACGCCGCATTGCCAGAACTCACAACTGGATTGTTGCCCTCAAGTCCCTCCATCTGGCACACCATCTCCTTCGGGATGGTGGGACATACTTTTCCCATGAAGCAGCATCTCTACGGCCTGTTTATTCCGGTGGTCGCCGCTTACTGGACCTATCGAACTTCTCAGCATCTCAATCTAGTTATTCAAACCCGTGGGATTACACAGCCTTTGTTCGAACCTATGCACGCTACCTTGATGCTCGACTGGAATCAGCGCTCTTTGGGAAGCTCCGGAACCTTAACCACCGAGGCCGTACAGCTCCTAATATGCTCAGCACTATGAAGCCAGCAGTACTTCTTGATCATATAGAGCACTGGCGACGCTTGCTTGATCGTGCAATATCAATGAGACCTACTGGACCAGCCCGTAACAATCGCCTGATACATATTACGCTCTTCATGATTTCTCGTGAGAGCTTTGACTTCTATCGGGATATCACTGCGGGGCTCACTCTCCTGCTTGACAAATTCTTTCAGCTAGATCAGAAGTACCGCATGAAGACAGTTGAGGCGTGTGACTTGGCAGCAAAACAATTTGAGGAGCTGGATTCCCTCTACGACCTTTGTATTAAGATTGGTGTAGGAAGGATGTTGGAGTACCCACATGTACAAAAGATATCCCATGACCTGGTTACTACATTGAAATCCTACTTATATGATAGTCATATGTCGTTTGAGTCATCACCCACATCAGAGACAAGGAGCCAACCAAGGTTATCTCTCCAAGGTTTACCTAAATTAATGTCTGAGGAGGCCGTGTCTGATTCTTATTCTGTTGTCTCAGAACCAATAATTTCTCAGAAGAAGAAACTATATGAACAGATCAATTATTCGTCTTTAGTGCCCATTGATACAACAAAGGAGAAAACAAAACAATCAGATTCAGAAGGATGGGAACTCCTTTTGGTTGAGACTGCAAGTAAACTCTCTGATACTGAGAGCAACAATAGTTATGGGCAACAATTGATGCTGGAAACTGCTAAAAAACCTATTCCGGACAACTACAAGAACCCTTTTGTACAAAATTTTTATAACCAAGGCTCCAAAATAGATCGAAGTGTTGCTGTTAATCCAAATGACTTATTATTTCAAGATTCTTCAGACAGGAGGAAATTGAGCACAAAAAGAAGAATTCCAGAAAAACCCAAAAAAATAACCTTCCAGCACTATTTTGATGAGGGCTTGAGCACTGAAATAAGCATTGCTGAGAAACCAACACAATATTCTTTGAGCAAGAATATATCGAGCACAGAGAGAAGTGGTGAGAGGACAAATGATTTTGCGGTAACAGAGAAGATATCTAAAGCTCCAGCTCAGACATTGACCACCCCCCCTTCAAGCCAACAACCAGTATTTCAGCGGCATCTGAGGTGGATGGAAGAACAACAGAAGGTGTATAGAAGCCTTGGACGCTGAATAAGCAGGTGTGTAGGTTTAGAAGAGCACTGATTTTCACAGTTTTTACTGTAATTGAAATGGTGGTAGTAGGGAACACCACCGGAGTGGTAACAGGGTGGAGGGAGTTTGGTCTGGGGTTGGGATGTTGAGGCGACAGTCTACTTTCTTTGTAAAGGTTGGCACTTGGCAGGGTCAATATATCTCAGACTCAGTTATAGATTTCATACATCTATATTACTGTTGTCAATCACGCAGTTAGTACCTGTATGACGTTCAATCATCATCATCATAATTATTATCACAATAAAATTACATGAGAACACAACAGAAACATATAATGCCAAATTATGATCCAAATTCTACCATTTACAGTGCAATCAGTGGTCTCTCTTTTCAAAATTGCTTCCTCTGAAATCAATTACCAATTTCTCTTTCAAATTGTTCCTTTTTTATTATTTTATTTTATTTTATTAACAGTGGGTCCATTTCCTTGGATCTTATACTTTTGAACAGCAGTATCATCGATGCTTGCGAACGTCAAACTATGAGAATGTATAGAAAATATATGGCCATTCATTTGTTCAAACAAAAGTTGGGCCTACCTGACCAATACAGAGTTTGCAAAAAGATAAATAAAAATTTAAACAAATAAAATAAGGCTAGAAAATTGGAATTGCCTAAACTATACATTCTGCAGATGACTAGAAATAACAAATAAAATAAGGCTGAATAAGAGATTTCAACAAAATTCCTAAAAAATGGCTCTTAGGCAGTTAGGCCCAAAGTAATGTCAACCCAAGGAACAGGAGAAGAGCTAGTGCAAAACAAAAACACACTATCACTAGAAATGCCTGAAAGAAAGATGAAATTCACAATGTCAGAATAAGTGCATTCTAATTTCATTTCTTTAATTTTTCTATCAGAACTACGCTTTTACCTTTCCTTCAGACTCAAACTTGAATCTGACAGTGAACCATGATAATCCTCTGTCTACAAAAGGAGCCAATGCAAGTGCCCTATATTATAAAGAAACCAGATTTTTTTTGCATTGGAGTTGTATCGAAGATAGTCAAAGAGACAAAAATTTATTTGTTATAATATTAAATTTAGTTCCTGGTTCATTTCTTGGTCTATTCAAATAATTAAAAATTTAATTTCAAGCCAAGTTTTAGATATACTACCCTCCTGCTCGAATAATCTTAGTGACCTGGCTTCCCGCCCACACCATTGCCATTATTTTAACAAATCTGAGAGGGAAAAACAATATTGATAGTGTAAAATTTAAAATTAGAATGTTCATTTTATTTTAATCTATAATCAGTGAAACAATCTGACCGTTCAACAGCTGCACGATAGCCCAATTTGCTGGGAGCTGGAGCAAAATAAAACCTAGAAGGTATGTATAGCAGGCCATTAACCAGAAACTTTAACAAGTATGTATTTTCTATTTATTTTTGTTTCAATAATAACTTACCAAACTAGAAGAAAAGTACTTGAGTAATAGACAGTATTAAGTAGCCCATATGACAAGACACCGGCAACACCATATCGCTTCAGCTTCTGAAGCATCCTGACAAAATGGCAACTCATGATGCACTAGTGCTGCCAGAATAAACACTAAATTTCACTATCATAAGTAAACACATGATACTTTAACACTGGTAAATGAGACAATTCATTTCTATTTAGCAACTATTGGCAAAAAATTTCCTTAAAAAATTTGGAGACAAGAAAAGTTCACATCTTATGAAATGGATTTTTATGCATCAGCCATGATTTACCAATGAACCAAAAAAAGGTAAAATGGTCCATCTGTGGACAGTTATAGTCCAAAAATGATGTATCCAGGTTTTGTAGTTGGTTCTTACCAGCACAAGACTAGACTGCAAGAAGACTAAAGTTGATAACAGAAATGAACTATTTATAAAAAAAAAGAGTAGTTACTACTCGCTAGATGAGAATTTTCCTCCATTGATGCCACTTTTTTCTGAACCTATCAGAAAAATTAAGCAAAGAAAGTTGAAACTATCAGTACTGGATATGATGTAACACTAGATGAAGAGTTCATTCCATCAACATTATTACCTCCAGAGGTTACAGGTTCCTCTCTAGCATTGCCAACTGAAATACCATCAACCTGAAAAAGCAAACTGAGTAAATTACCCAAGTTCCCATTTTCTTTACATTAATCAAAGCATCTATAATGTTTTCATTTTGGCAATAGTAGATAAATAAGTACAATTTCTACAACCATTCTCATATCTCCACAGGAATAACAAGTCCAATACTAGTAAATAAAACTGACAACAATAAACAAGGGTAATGCGTGGAACAGTAGATAAGCAAAAACATATCACAATTTTTTTTCTTAAAGAAAAATAAGGGAAAAGTTCTTGCAATTCACCTCAGGTTGATCTGAATAAGAACAACTTCTAACAAACAGCTCTAACTTGTTGGGTCGGATTCCGTAAAAATTGGAACACACAGAGAGAGTCCCCATGGAGACACCATTACAGGGCTAAGAACAAATACATTCGTTTCAAGGATTAGATTGACAAAACTACGAGTCAAGCAAAGAGAAGGAGCGAAACTTACTCGCAACGCTGGTAATGGGACCCAGTACCCAGCGGAACGGAGCGGTGCCGATAACATAATGGACTTGACGAAGCTGTGTCGGGACTTGGGAGGATGGGAAGGGTGTCTTAAAACTTGATCCTCTCCAGCATTACAAAGAATGGAGAGGTCAATGCTCGATGACCACTTATTCGGAATTCTTTCAGATCGAAATCGAATTTATTTTTGAGAATGTTTTAGTATTAACATTTTACTATTTAACTATTTAACTATTTTTAAAATATAAAATTTAAATAGTTAATTTTGTTTATCAATTTAAAGAGCGATATGTTTTCTTTTAAATTTTGTTAATTTTGGAGTTTATTTTGTTACATGAACAAAATCTAAAATATGAGCATATTAAAATTAATTAAATAAAATGCATTGTTCCTAAAATTGAATAAAATGAATGGTTTAGGTTTTGAGTTAAAATTTCGAATATTAGAAAATTAAAATTAAATTGTAAATTGTTGATATTGGAACCTCCATTTTTATTTTTATTTTCTTTTTAGTCTATCAGTTTATCTGGTCTATTTTACGCAATCGAAAATTTATGTCACAAACACAACTGCCGGCCCTTATGAGTTATTGAACTAACAATTTGTATATGGGCCGAATAGGTGAACCGCCATACTTCGAAATAACAACACCGTTTCGTTTCCTCAAAAAACTTTCCTGGCATCTTCTTTACGGTTGTTATTAGGTGATGATGCTGTTTTACTTAGGTTTAAATTCAATGATTTTGAATTTTGAAAGTAAATTTTAAGCATCTTCTACATCTTGTAGCAATCCTAGATGAGTTCCGGTGGTTAAATTTATATGTTTATATTGTAATAAAATTGTTTGCACAGTTATTTACTAGTGTATAACTGTATAAGTCATTTCCTTTTCAAAAGTTTAGTGCAATCAAAATCAGATTATCAGAGACACAGGTTCCAAGTATCAATTAGTATGTTAATAATCTAATTGAGATCTAAATTATTTCAACAGACACCGTTTAAGTTTCTTCCAAAAAAAAAAAAAAAAAGATACCGTTTAAGACTCCGTTTGGATAGGTGTGGGAAGAAGTATGAAGAAGTATTGGGAAGTGTGTAATTTTGTGAAGAGTTTAGATTGTTTATAATTTTTTTTCTTCCCTTCTTCCTTCTTCCTCCTTCTTGCATCTAAACGGAGCCTAAGGTATTTAGGTATTAGTTTTCATCTATTTACATGGTTGTATGAGGAAATGACTTTTAACAACAAAACAATTTTCTTACATAATACAACTTAGTAAAAAATGATGGGGAATAAATTGGCGATTCCTCTATACTATTGCTCTCCCAAAGTTTTTTTTTCCCCGACAGACTTGACATGCAGCGGCTGTTGCTTTTACAAAGTTAAATTGTAATGGTGATTGTAATGGTTAAATTGGCGATTTAAATCACCATTACAATTTAAATAAACGAACCTTATTAATTGTGATAGATTCATTCTAATACGTTCATATTTTAGTCTTTGATGGAGTATCAAATAAACTCTAAAATTTACAAAAATTATATCAAAATGCATCGGTCATTGAACTAAATAAGATGACCGGTTTGGATTTGATGTTTCTATTTTAAATTTTAAAAAAGCAACCAAATAGTGAAATGTTGGCATTGGAACCCTCCTCTTTGATACCATAATTGTTCCATGGAATTGGGTCTACTTTATATATTTTCTCTTATTTGAATTTTATTTACAACATTATAGATTATAAATGATTATATTTTTGTTTTAAATTCGAGAGATGTATTTGATGTGATAAGAGGAGCAATTATCATAATTAGTTTTGATGGTTAATTTCAGCAGATATACGATTCAAAGTTAGCACTTCCATTTGGATGAAATACCTTTCTCCCTTACCTTAATAAATTATATAATATAATATTTTTAAATAATTGTCTTGTGATTCACCTATTTAAATATTATATCAATTTTTAGTTTTTTACTAGATAGCCAATTTGAATGTTAAATAAATCAAATTAACCGCTAAAAAAACTGAGAATAAGTAAATGTCTAATCCATCAGGATTTGGCAGCAAAACCTTCAAATACAGCAAATTTAGATAGTGTGCTGCTCTATGGAGAACTTGTTGCGAGACTAGATTAGTCTTTGATGTACATCATCAGAAGTTCAACAGACCCACTACCAGAAGATATACAATAAATCTTAATGACAGTTAAGAGCAGGATTGGCTGAGGAAAACCTTCAAACACAAGATATAAGATAATATGAGAATAAATGAAAACACAAATGAGAACAACATATGAATAATATAAAAATAAGAAACTAAAAAACAAGGCGATTGTAAAAATTTCAATTTCAAGACAAGTTTAAGATATACTACTCTCCTGCTTGAATAATCTTAGTAATCTGGCTTCCAGCCCACGCCATTGCACCATTATCTTAACAAATCTGCAATGGAGAAACAGTATTTAAGTTTAGAATGAGTACAATTAGAATGTTCATTTTAATCCGTCATGAGTCAAACAATCTGACCGCTCAACAGCTGCGTGATAGCCCAATTTGCTGGGAGCTGGAGCAAAATAAAACCTGGAAAGAATGTGCAGCAGAGGCCATAAAAGAAATACTTTTACAAGTGCGTATTTCTATTATTTTATTCAACAATAATTCACTAAACTAGGAGAAAAGTAATAGAGAGTATTAAGTAGCCCATATGACAAGACGCCAGTGACACCATATCTCTTCAGCTTATGAACCAACCTGACAAAATGGCAAATCATGATCCACCAATTTTGCCAGAATAAACACTTAAATATCTTATATCATGGTCACTGGAAATAATGCAATCTCTTTCTATTTAGCAACCACTGGCACAAGGTTTCCCGTTTCCTTAACAAATTTTGAAGGAGACATCTATAAAAAAAAAAAAAAGAAGTGAAGGAAAAATATTTTACGCCTTGTGATATTGATCTTCATGATACAGCCATTATTTACCCAAAGAACCAAAAAAGAAAATGGTTCAACCATCTTTTAGTTCAAACTGATGTATTTGGGTTTTGTAGTCGGTTCTTACCAGTAACTGACTTGGACAGCATCAAGACTAATTTGGCAATGGAAATGTACTATTTATTGAAAAAAGAGCAGTTAGTACTGGTTAGATGAGAATTTTCCTCTATTATTGATGCCACTTTCTTCTGAACCTATCAGGAAAATAAGAAAACAATGTGAAGCAGAAACACCAGATGAAATTGTATCCCATAAATAGTCTTTTGTAATGCCATCCAAAATACTTTCAATCTGAAAAAAAATTCCCCATTTACATTTAATCGCAATTTGCAACATGTCTAATGTCTTAAATTTTGGATATACCAGCTTAAAAGAGTTCTACCTACAACTATTCTCACAATTACTTCAATTCTCTACATTTCCATAACATTCTTAATTCATCTAACTATCTGCACGGGAATAACAAGTCCAATGCTAGAAAATAAAAACTGACAACAGACGGGTGATCCGTGGAACAATAGATAAGCAAAATACATATCACAAAAAAAAATTAAAATCAAGCAGCGAAAATTTCTTGCAATTCAACTCAGGTTAATCTGAATGAGAACAACGATTAACAAAAAGTGGTAACTTAGTTCGGTCGGATTCCCTACGTATTCGGACACACACAGAGAGTTTCCATGGAGGCGCCATTACGAGGCTAAGAGCAAATACATTTTTTCAAGGGTTAGATTGACAAAAATGCGAGTCAAGTAGATTGAAGGAGTCATAACTTACTCGCAACGCCGGTAATGGGACCCAGTGCTCAGCGAAACGGAGCGGTGCCGAGGACATTATAATGGACTTAAACGGAGCATGCTAGGTTCGGACTTCGGACTCCAGGTCTGAATACTCGGTTCCCTCCAGTGAAGTTAAAACTGGAGATGTTACTAGGAATGGCAATGCGGTCTTGTCTGTCAGACACTCAGATAGTGATAGTCCAAAAATCCTTGGTCCTTGGCCCGTCCTCCAAAAATCCTTGGTCCTTGACCCGTCCTTTGGAAGACCGTCCTAAAATTCGGATCGTACCGGTCCTTCGAAGGGCTTTTCGATGGACAAAGATTTAGAAGGGCCGGATCTAATTTTTTTCAAAGACGGATGTTAAAGGGTCGGATTTTGAAAGGCCGGATCCGACCTAATCGTTCGATAGTAGTGATTATTTGATAATGATGGAACGATAGAGATTAAAAAAATTAAATGTTGGTATTATTGTAGAAGGACTAGAAGGGCCAAGGACATATAAGGGCCGGATTTTCAAAGAACCGGTCTCGTGTTTCGAAAAATAAACCCTTCTAATTCGTCCCATCTTGATCCTTTTTCTTAATCCGATCTGATCCGACCCTTCTATCAAACCCGTCAAATCCGGTCCTTTAAAATCCGGCCAGGCCCTTTTGCCTTTCACTACACAGACTCGTCGTTATCCACAGTTTGGTCTTAACTTTTGGGCCTGATCCACCCTTCACTCTAAATTTTAAATTTATATGGAAACGAAAATCAACGAATGGACCATTAAAGCCCAAACTCCCCTGCCTTCCCAGTTCCCATACCTTACTGTCTCCGAATCGCTTTCTTCCCTACTCCGCGCGTTCTCCTCCATACCGCCTCATTCGCTATTGCTGTGCGGCGTCTCTCTCTCTCTCTTTCTCTCTCTCCCCCCCTCCCGGTATCGTCTTTATCTGTGCTTTTTACGTAATATGCTTCCCTCTCTCTATTTTTTTTTTCTTTTTCTAGCATTAGTTCTTTGTAGGTGATGCTATTGCTGAATTTTGTGCCAATCGTGGATTAGTTTTGGAAGTTAAGTTTAAATGTTTATATTGAAATAAAATTACATTGACATATGTTATTTCCTTTTCCAGGAGTTTAGTTTTTAATCAAAATCAAATTATCACAGACCCACATTCCAAGTATCAATTAGTATGTTGACAATCAAATCAACTACTGAAAGAAAAACTTAAAACCTTTTTACATATTATTGCATGTTTATCAGGTCATAGATAAAATTTCTATGTTTATTGTAAGCATGTGGTTTCAGTTTTCATCTTTTAACACTAAGAGTAAGCATGACTATATAAGAATTGGTAGCGAAAGCATCCTGCTTTAACCATAACACAGGAGGTATTGTGTATGTAAAGAATATATAATGTATGTTCTTTAAACTGAAATAGCAGAAAGATGTTGAACTAGTGTATTAGAAAGTATGAACATGTGTGCACAAAATTGTTTATATATAGTATTAGAAGTATGTGGCCTGTTACTGAGTAATGAAAATAAATTGTACGATAGTTTTCATACATGGTTACATTTTTCATACTGTCCTTGATTCCTCGTATTGAAATTTGTTTTCTGTCCAAGCTATTCTTAGGTTATTGAGTATCTACTTTTTCTCTTTGATCAGTATACTGTTGGTTTTCATGCATACTTAAAGAGTTTAAACATTTACTAGAGGCCAAATAACATTAAATGAAATATTCCAATGTTTGTTCAATAAATTTAAGACATCTGATATAACTGTGCAATCTGGTATTTAAACTTTCTACCTGCTAGTTTAGATTCCTTTTGCTAAAAAATTGGTTGAATTTTACTAACTAATGTAATACAAATTCAGATTGAGGGCTGCTAGAAGGGCGTTGCTGAAGAAGTTAAGAAGTATACATTTGTGAGAAGCCTAAGCTAGAGCTTTACCAACTGAAAAATGCATATTTTACTTCTTTACAAGCTCAAATGATACTTCATAAGGTAGCATCAGAACAACCTGATTTGGTGTGTCGTCTCTTATTGATTGTTTGTGTACAAAGAACAAGGCTGCCTAGTTGTAAATATTGGGCTTTTTCCAAGCCAGACTGAACTGAGATATCACTTAGTAAGGGAAGCTCTGAGCTTCAATAATTTGAGCTAGACTTTTTGCCTTGGGTTATTGGCAAACAGATATTCGTCTTCAGTGCCTTGTATTGAGCTGGGCAGGGTATGCTTTTGAGCCAAAATCAGCTTGTTAGCAGGCCTACTTGGAATCCCCAATATCCAGCCACCACACAAGTTCCATTTGCAATTCCAACGAAATTTCAGTTTGTATTGCCTCAGATCCCTTCTTACAATGCCCCACTATGTGGTATTATTCTGAGAGACTCCATGATCCATAGGAAACAGTTCTTTTTCCAATGCTGCCGTGGTCTCAATACCCTGATAAATTCAATTTATAAACCACTAAATCAAACACAATATTCCCTTTCTCTCTGTCCAGAAAATGTCAACTCAGCCATATCTAATTTTACATCAGACACTGCTTCCCTAAGATTCTTCTTGTGGTGTGGCGAACAACCTGATTATTTCCATGCTCCTAGTTCATTTGATCGTATGGTGCCTGTCGTAGACCGGCTCACTGACAGATTGGGGTCCGTCAGAAACTTTATAGAAGAGCTCAGGAGCATCGGCTGTCCTATTAAGGGGTCAACTTTTCTATTTTTGCTGAGGATTTATTGGCGTGGTTGTTCATACAAGTTTGCAGCTGAGGTGCTTGATGAGATGACTAGGTATCATTTTGAGCCCAATACATTTGCGAGGAATATTATTATAGATGTACTGTTTAAAATTGGTCATGTTGATAATGCAATGAGGTTTATAAGAGAAACTCAATCCCCAAATTTTCTCACTTATACAATTGCCCTAACCAATCTTTGCAAGATTGGTGATTGGTTCGCAGCACGAGACATGCTAAAGAATATGGTAGATAAATCTTTTTACCCCACCATTGGATCTTTTTGGCATATTTTTTATTGTTGTAGAAAGCGGGGTACAATTTCTGAGTTATTTCAATTATTGGGTTTCATGCTTGTATCCGGTATGCAACCTACTTTGCCAATTTGGTCAATTTTGATTGACGGCTTATGCCATGGAGGTGAAATTGACATGGCTTGTAGATATGTACAAAAGATGCTACAATTGGGTATCTCCCCTTCAGTTGTGACATACACTTCTCTTATAAAGGGGCTGTTTAAAGTCAAGAGGTATGACTTAGTTATTGAGTTATTGGATTTTATGAAATATTGCAATTGCAAACCCGACTTGGTGTTCTACAATGTCCTTATTGATTGTTTTGCGAAAGCTAGGAGGTACAATGATGCTATCGGGATTTTCTTTGATTTACTCAGAAATAATTTCAAGCCAGATAAATGCACACTTTCCACAATGATGTCTGTTTTGTGTGTATCTGGTAAGACAAAACTTTTTGACACATTAATTTCCCAATGTGATGTTAGATTTGACCTCAGAGCTTGTAATTCTGTGATGAGTACCCTTTGCAAGGCTGGTTCTCCTTACCGAGCTATCAAGTTCTTCAATCATATGGTTGAAAATGGTTTCAAACCAGATAATTATACCTATTCTGCTCTGTTCAAGTGCTTGTTTCAACTAGGAAGAATTGATACTGTAGTTCACCTCTACTGTAAATTAATCACTGAAAATAGTAATTTAGACTCTTACGTACATGCTGCTATTTTGGGTGGGCTGGTCAAAAGAGGCAAGTATTATAAAGCCACAGAGCTTTTAAGGAGAGCAATTTTGGAAAAGCATAAGCTAGATGCAGTATGCTATACCATTGGCATAAATGGGCTTTTTCGCGCCGGTATGAAAACAGAAGCCTGTGACTTGTTCGACAGGATGAAGTGCTATGGTGTTTCACCAAACTTGCATACTTATAATGTCATAATTCATGGATTATGTATGGCAAAGGATTTGGATTCATTGCAGGAAGTGCTGCAGGAAATGAAATTTAGGGGAATTGAGATGGATTCTGTCTCATTTAATACTCTGATTGCTTATCTGTTCAAATCAAACCGCACCAGATCAGCTTTGGCTCTGTTAAGAAGAATGGTTGAGACTGGTTTAACTCCTAATAAGGTTACCAGTGTATTGGTTTCCCGATACTTGGGTTGTGAATTTGGTAAAGAAGTTGGCAATTTTGGAATAAGCATATGTGATAAGGAGGATATGAATCGCTCTGATGCAAGTGACTCAGATTCTTCTGATGATAACCTCATGTGCTCTAGTATGTAGGCTTCAAATGGGTTTTTGTGTTCCAGTCCTAGGCTCTAAAAATTGAGTATAAGGTACCATTATCTTTATATATTTAAAATTTTCTTTTCAGATGTTCAGAAGTGTGGTATCATGATAATACCAGGAAGGGTGTTTGACCTATCTTCTGCGCCAGTACGGGTTAACATATACAAGCTCGGTGGAGGTGTTAGCCCATCCTGTTGTGAACACAATAACTAGCACTCCTTTTCCCAACTGGATATATGTACTCTGCAAACATATCCTTGTCATTTTTGTTATTCTGTGTGCATAATACAAATAAGCACTTTAATAGGGGTTGAAGGTTGAGTGGAGATATCACATACTCTAGCATTCAATACTGGCAATTTGGTTCTTACAGGGAACTGTTCCATTCCATAATTCAGCTTTGAGTTCTCAAATCTGCACTGCCACAGAACAAGGGTAAGCTTCTTGTAAAGATCAGCATACTTTGCCTCAGAATTTTTTTTTGTTACCCATCAATTTTATCTTTTATTATTATTATTATTATTTTTTGTGTGTATTGTTTCTTTTTCTCTGGGTTTTGTATCATTATGAACCAATTACAACTTTTTGATGAATGACAGAGCAAATCCACTGAAGGAAGGTGAAGGAACAGAATAAAGAGCGATGTAAAGTTCTACACTTAGGGGAACAAAATCTAATCATTTGGAGGTTTGAAGAGGTAAAGTATTTTCATTTCCTTCCATTATATGAAGTAGTGGAGCAAGTAATGTGCAATTTGTCCTTACCCTCACTTCCTCTCCCCTCCTTTTTTCTATTCCGGAGCACACCCTGAGTAATACAACAAAGCTTCCCGTATGTGGTATTATCTTTGGGTAAATATAGTTTTAACTTTAATGACATCTTTCAAAATCCTTCCCAGTAAATATAATGTTTCTAACTGGAGCATACATAAATACATGACCAGGTACTGGCAATACTTAATTGGTACAATCAAGTGGAGGGTAGAGTGCATGCTTAATCGGTACAAATAATGGCAATCACTCAGATGAAAGCTCTGATAGTGTGAATCTATGCCTGGATGGATCGAGAAGGATCATACTGCATTGCTATCTGTTAAAACGTGCTCTTGACCCTCCTGGCCCTTTTATTTTTAAGTTCATTTAACAGTAAATATTTAGAAAAGAACAAAAGCATTTTTTAGAGCGTTGAGCAGGCCATTTATTTTAGGTAGCTCTGGACTAGTGGGGTTCCCGGAGAATTCATTCAAAGATAGGATCCGGTGCCCCTTATTTTATTGTAATTTTTTTTTGACAAGGCAAATTAGATAGAATTCAATTATAGTTGGCAACATTAACTTGTCTCGAAACTAGAAATCGTTGGTACAAAAATAAAATGTGCATGGTCACAGTATTTTTTTTTTCAATATTGACTTGGTATATTCTTATATCGGTTCCATTATTGTTATTTTTTCTTACTGAAACAATACATTCATTTTATATTTTCCTTTTGTTTGCATTCAATGTCCATAAATTGATCTTTGTCATATGCATTAGTTTATATAATCGTCATTCATACTTTATCGAACTAGTTAAATATGAAACTGTAAAAGAGTAGTAAATAAAATAGTAGATCGAGCAGAAGTTAATTTTCACTTCCAACTTTCCAAAGAATGCAAGCTAAAAAAGTCTGATTTTATGCAAGAAATTTGGCAATTTAAATATCGTTTAAATGTAGAGATGTGTAGTACTTTCGTATAATGTTCTATACAACAACAACAACAACTAAGCTTTTTGTCCCAAACAAGTTGGGGTAGGCTAGAAAGAAACCCAACAAGAGAACACATCCAAGAACAAAAAAAAAAAAAAAAAACTAATAGTAAGACTAGCCATACTAATAATAATACCTCTAATGATAATAGTAATAGTAGAAACCTAGACCTCGACCGTGACCTAATAGAGGGACCTACAAACCTATGGCATCGCTCTTACCCCTAAGTTCCTACGTCATGGCTCCGGTACATGAATTGCTAACTTCCAAGCGCTCCTATCGATCGCCAACTCCTTGGAGACGTTCCATTCTTTAAGGTCTCTTTTCACCGCTTCTTCCCATGTCAATCTTGGTCTCCCTCTCCCCCTCCGGGTGTTCTCGAAATGATTAAGAATTCCGATACGTACCGGTGCCTCTGGAGGTCTGCGTTGGATATGTCCAAACCATCTCAAACGATGTTGGATCAACTTCTCCTCTATTGGTGCGACCCCAACCATATCTCACATGGTTGCAAGCAAGCGCACAAAAACAAATCTATTATACATTATTGCATATGGCGTTTCGTTATAACATTGTAGCTTCATATGCTGTATGTCTGGGTCCGATGCCACCAGGATTGCTTTACATTTCCATCTAAAAGTTTCAGTATATGACAAAAGTGGAGCAACAATTTTCGTCAAAAGAAAGCATAATGAAAAAAGAGCCCATAATCGCAATCTAGGAAGCGAGAGAAGGAAAAAGGTTACAAGAGACAGCAACAATGATCAAATGCAATTCATGCGTCAGCCAATTGAATTCTACCAGTTGAAGAATGCACCAATTTTAAACACTCTCAAACAAACACTACCATCTTGTTTTCCAACAATCAACATCAGATTTACTCAAACCAACAGCAAAAAAAATTTAGAGTTAGATGATTTTGCAGACTACTTTTTGGGGTCATAAACAAACTTGCACCACCAGTTGCTCATTTCATCAACCTCAGAGTTATTGTTGATCGTGTTCCACATCTGTTTAATGTGAACAATTTTCATTAAAAGAGTAAAAAATAACTACGAAAATTGTTATTATTCTTTTTATGAGATAATAAAGAGCATACCTGTCTTATCTGGTCAATGGGTGTGTAAGAGTTCGCTAAAGGTGTTTTCTCCTTCAGACGATCTGCTAAGTTACATGGAATAGAGATCCTACATAATATGAGAGAGATGCAATTAGCTCAATTCAAGGTATATAAACAGACAAAAACTAATAAACTGCCATATATTGACTGCAGTTGGACACAGAGAGGATAAGGTTTTCTAAAGTTCAAACTTTCTGTATGCACAATTTTAATAGCCATTTGGGGTTAATTTATACTTATTAAATTTGATAATTCATTTCAATTTTCACTGCGTCTAAAAAGATGTGGACTAGGATTTTCCTGTACCAATACCAGCAGAATAAAAATATATTAATCATTCTGTTATTACTTTTCTGTTTACATGTTTGTTGTTTCAATTCATTATTTTTTCCTTTGAACAAATTTTGGTTAAATGTAAACATAATCTTGGTACATACTCCTTGAGAAGTTGAAAAAACTCAGAAACGCTCTTCAGTTGTTCAGCAATGGGAGAAATTGATCCCTGTGTATGTTGCGACTATTTAGCAAAAAAAACAATTCACTATAACTTAGGATACAATTTAAATGCTTCCTAATATGAAAGTATTAATTTAGAATTTTCAAGACTAAAAAATGAAAAATGAGGAGAAGAGAGAACTTGCCACTGTATTGCCACTACTTCCGGCCTCGAATACATTAGCCTATCATATAAAAGAACAAGTTGATCTTAGAGTTGATTTGATCATTTAATAATAGACAGCACTGCCATTTGGCCAGTAAACATTTGATCAGTTCTGCAAATACTGTAAACGTAAACATCAACATTTTCCAGATGGAACATATTATTTTCAACTCTGTGTTACTTTCGGTACACAAGCACAGGTTATGCTTGCTTCAAACAAAACTTGTAATAGTGCATGGTGTTCAGTTTAATTTAGTTCAACAATCTGTCTGGAAATTATTTTCAAGATAAAAGTAGATAAATAACAAACATAACCTGCAGAGGTCTCCTAATCAGATAACCCAAACAAATCAAGAAAATAGTGGAGAGAGAAAACTTGCCCCTTGGTTGCTCGATGATCCAGTCTCAAAAATCCTTGCCTATATATAAACAGATGACTAAATTTTATATTTATTTCCACCTTAAGTAGTAAAACAGAAAGTTGCTGAAGAGTACTATTGATTTGAATTCTAGATGAGATTTACTTTTACAATTAACAAGATGGAGAAACTCTTTTTAAACCATTGACCCTAAACCCTAAACCATTGTGGTGTTAAATACAGTTATTATTTACTCCTTTTTATGCTGTTGCCTAAAGTTGGATCCAGCTAAAGCCTATATGCCTGAATGTAATATTCAAGGGACTTCACAAATAACATGTGGATGCATCTCCCATCAAAATGAAAAAGGTCAATAGGACTCGATCTTTGGAATTCAAATTATTTTAATATAAATATCAAAAAATGGAGTTGTAGCATTTTATGGCACAAAAAAAACTAAAAGCATCGAATAACCCTCTATTTTTTTTAACAAATAGGTGGTACTTGTGCATTTTTGTAGTATATGATTCCTACATGAGTCCTGATAAAGTTGGCTAAGCTTTGATGTGCACAGTTATGGACATTAGGGCAAATAACATATAAAGTCCTGAATGGTATATTCACATTGCTAGCACTGCATGAGTGATGAAATTGGCATATACACAATGTTGTTACAAGAAACAAGAGTGAATATGTAAAATGTAGAGAAACATTGTCAGATCACCTTCTTTCGAGGATTCTCAGTGTTCATCACAACAGATGTGAAGCTAGATTCAGGAATATTCTGAAACCTGCATAATTTTATCATCAGTTACATGAAGCATCACTTAAGGAGTCAGATAGCTGCAAAGGATATCGACATTCATAAAGCTATATTGCAAGGATTCAGTTATCTAAAGTGGCAATTATTTCGGTTTGCTCTCTTCTTTCATTTATGAAAACGAGATGGATCAAGCAAACAACAATTATAATCCCGTTTTAAAATGGACTTTGCCCCCAAAAATACTTATTCCCCCAAAAATTGCAGTGTCCAACACTATTTCTCAAATTCAATTTCCTCAGGACTGATCTTTTCCATTAAAGTTCCAACATTTCTGTGTAGCACAATAGGGCCCCAGTAACCAATATCCAATGGTTATATAAATAGTCAGCAATCATTATTCATTACTACTTTAAATGTTTAGACAAAAAGTAAATATTTTCAAGGAATATATTAAATCCTAAGAAAGTTTGTAGATCTACTTGATTTCAAACTTGAATTAATCTACCTTGCATTCTGGGGCAGCACAGACTTCATCTTTGATGCAGGGTAAGGTACTTCTGGGCTACAATTTAGACCCCAAAAAAAAATAATAATAATAAAAAAAACAACATCAACACTTTAAAAGGACAATATATCAAATTCTTGGAAAATAATTAGGCCTCCTAAAATCAAACTGCCATTTATCTGCCTTTCACATGAGATGCTAAAGATACCATCGTCAGTGCAGATAAGCACTCCAGGGCTTCAATAAGATCTTAAAAATCTAGGACATTTGAATAAAATAAACAAATAAATATTACATTAACCAGAAATTACATTTAAAATTATATCCTCACCTTATAGGGAGCAGATTGCGCTGTTGACTGGATAGATGAGGTAGATGATTTATTCTTGATGAAGGGACTCCACGAGTACCATGAGGAACCCTTCCTGACGAAGGGGACATCATAGCATTGTGAGGAACACTTATTCCTGAAGAAGGTAACAATGGAGAACTGCTAGAAACCCTTATTTCTGATGAAGAGAACTTTGGACTGCTGCAAGGAACATTTATTCCTGGCGAAGGGAACATTGGATTGCTGCAGGGAACCCTTGATTCTGACAAATGGAGCATTGAAGAACTGGGAACACTTATTTCTGACAAAGGGAACAGTGAAGCACTGAAAGGCACATTTAATCCTGATGAAGTGAACATTGGAGCACTGTAAGGAACCCTTGTTCCTGGTGAGGGGAGCATTGTAGCACAGAAAGGTACACTGATTCCTGGTGAAGGGGACATTGGATTAATGCGGGGAACCCTTGGTTCTGAGGAATGAAACAATGGATTACTGGAAGGAACACAAATTCCTGATGAAGAGAACATTGAAGTACTACTAGGAACACTTATTCCTGACAAAGGGAACATTGGTTCCATGCAGGGAACCCTTGCTGATGAAGGGAGCATTGAAGCATTGTAATAGTCACTCATTCCTGATGAAAGGAATGTTGGATCGCTGTTAGGAACCATTGTTCCTGATGAAGGGAGCATTGAAGCATTGTAATAGTCACTCATTCCTGATGAAAGGAATGTTGGATCACTGATAGGAACCATTGTTCCCAATGAAGGGAGCATTGAAGCACTGGCATATTCACTTATTCCTGAGAACATAGGATCACTGTCAGGAACCCTTGTTCCTGATGAAGGGAGCATTGAAGCACTGACATAATCACCTGTTCCTGATGAAGGGAACATTGGATCACTGTCAGGAACCATCGTTCCTGATAAAGGGAGAATTGAAGCACTGCCGTAATCACTTACACCTGATGAAGGGAGCATTGTAGCACTGGAAACACTTGTTCCTAATGAAAGGGGCATTGGATCAAAACGGGGAACACCTGTTCCTGAGGAATGGAACATTGGAACACTGCAACCAATAATCACAGACTATTAGAGGCTTAAACACTTGACGAGTAAAAATCTTTGGGCTTGTTTGGATGGTATGGGAATTTGAGGAATTTCTAATTCCTAGGCATAAATTTATTATAAACAATTCAAATTTTTCACAAAGTTATACACTTCCCAATAAATTTATGCCTAGAAATTGGAAATTCTCCAAATTCCCCAAATTCCTAAGCGATCCAAACAGCCCCTTTATGATAGAAAGTTTGCCAACCAGGAACTTAATTTCAACTCTTGAAATAAAAACACACAAGCATGTAATTTGCCAACATTTTGTGTTATAACATAACCTTTCTATACCTTGCCGGCGAAGAGATTCCCAATAGTGAGAAAAGCGACACACGATTCGGACGCGGCATTGTTGGTGAGAAGGATGAAAACTGAGACCTGCATTGAACAATTAGCATTACCTCCAATTCCCTTTCAAAATTGAAAGACAACAACTTATAAAACACTCGGAGAATAAGAAAATAGACCAGATCTACAAAGTATTCGCTTGTCTATAAAAAAAACCATTTTATTTATATATTAACTTTAATAATTATTTGTTTACATAAAACTTATATTTGGAGGAAAAACTTAAAAGTAGTTCTACAAATTATTCATTGAATACCATATAAATTTGCATTGTTTCTACTTCCATTGATTGTCTATTAATTTTGCCACCCAAAAGTTACCATCGTTAAAAACAGAACATAGCAGGACAAAGGCTATCAAACAACATTGCATGCACAAGTCCTAGATTTTAATTGTAACCTCAAAATTTTTTTATTGAAGAAAAAGCTAGGGTAGATCTACAAGCTTATTACAACTAATAAAAAAATTGCATGCCTTTAGTTTTTTTAATTCTTATATAATTTATTCCTTCTTTTAATTACCTTAGTGAGGAGAAGTCTTCCCAACGAGGAGCCGAAGGAGGAGCCATCTCTGACGGAGGGACAGCGGAAACATCAGTGCTACAACACAGAAAGATTTATCATAGGAAGAATTGTCAATTTCTGCTGAAATACTGTGCACAGAAAAAGATCGGAACAAAACTAACAAATTTTCACAGAATTTGATATAGATCTCAGAAACAAAAACAACTTTCATTAGAAACGCAATGATGACACTTACAAATCATCCCATTGAATTGCATTCCCATAATCATCCAACATAGTATACTTTCTTTCGTGTTGTGTTGAGCTCGGGATCTGATATGGCGATGCCATAATCTCTCTTTCCTATAAGCAAAAGGAAAAAATAAGAAAAGCTCCACGCTCTCTCCTCTCTCAAAGCAAAAGGAAAAGATAAGACAGAAAAAAATTAGTAGCGACTAATGCTTTCTTGTTTCCAATTTTGGTGACCTGTGAAATAAATTAGGGAATTTTATTTAGGAAAGGTAGGGCAAGGTAAGTACAGTGGGCTTGTGTTTTTGTCACCGTAAAAGGTCATTTGGGGTGGGGAACACAGGAAGCTCGAGGGTTTCTAAAAAGGCCCCTCTATCCAAATAACACGTCCACTGTTGGATTTTATAAAAGCGTTTATTGTTGTTCTAGATCCAGAGGTGTAATGTTTTTTTGGATGTAGAACAACACCTTGTGGGCCTAAATCCATGCTGTAGCGTTTTCGCTCTACAGTACCTTTTTTCATGGAATAGGTCAAGTCTCAAAATTGTTCTTTTAATTGACTTAAATTTTGAGTTAGACCAATCAGATAAGCTATATTGGCAGTAAATTTAATTGAAAACCATGACAACTGACATCAAAACTTGCTAAATTTGAAAAATTAAAATTATAGATGTCTTCGTCACTTAAATAAGTTGTTAATCATATTTGCTGAAATGTGAAATCATTTGATTGCCAATCAAAGCTGAATAAAACCAAAATTTAATTTTTAACATCACTTCATGGATCTGTACAAAAAATTATATACAACCTAGTTGATGACGAACATGTCTAAAATTTTAACTTATTGATTGTGTTCTCTTATTGGGTTTCTTTTCTAGCCTACCCCAACTTGCTTGGGACAAAAGGCTTAGTTGTTGTTGTTGTTGTTGTTGTTGTTGTTGTTGTTGTATTGATTCCCACAAGTTTGTTTGTCAGTTGTCAAGCACACCCATGCCAATGTGTCCTATTAGTTTATTCATTATGTATAAGGACAACACTTCGGTGACATGTAACATGCAGGCGTGACTAGTGGTAAAAATCATCCATTTATTAGAAGTAAAGAAACAAAATGATGTTTGAAGAGATATTGTGCGAAGACGCTAGACATTCAAGCAGTATTAAAACAATATGCCAGCAATCAATTTTGCTCAATTGAAGGAAATTGAACTATTTTTTAATTTGTATATAGCATGTTAAAATGGAAAAATAATAGATCCTGGAATTATAAATCAAATAAAAAGGAAAGCAAAAGCATCCAGTGGCACAAAATTGGACCAAATTTTGAACGCTTGTAAAAGGAATAAGGATGCTATGAATGTGCCAAAATGTTCTCAATTAATGGATCAAAATCATTAAAAATTCAAATCATTCAGTAAACGCTAAATCATGCAGAAAATCTTATCATTTTTTATAGTACGACATATGTATCACAAATGATCCAACAAAGTTTGACTTCTTATTTCAGTTTTATTATTGAAGAGCATCAAGATTTTTGAGATTAAAAATTTCTCAAAGGAACCTAACCACACATTCTAAACTCTTTTTTTTTTTCATTACCGTCAACAAAAACTGCAGCCCAACATACTCCGATGCTATACTTTAAAACTCATCCAGTCAAAAATTTAACTCACGAGGACTTAAAACTATGACCTTCACCTCCATAAGAGTTGGTCAGGCCACTGAGGAACTAGTGTTTTTGTTTCTTTCAACAGTATATATTTAGAAAAGAACTAATTTACATCTATTTAAATTCAAACCCAGGGATTTGTATTCAATATCATTACCACATTAATATGCTAAGAAGAGAAATCATACAACTGAAACAAGAGAAAATCAAACCTGTAAATTGCCTCTTAGATATTTTTGTAGAATATAAAGCACTGTCGTTGCTTTCCTTATTCATAACGTGTACAATGGAGAACTTGTTAATACTCTTGGGCTTCGTAATGTTGTCAAGGATAGTCTATTGTAAAATTAGAAGGCAATGATTTAAACAAATTGTGATGCAGAGCAGATAGCTAGTGAATATATGGTCCAGATGGACCAGAAAAAGAAAGGAAGGGTGCATAATAAAGAAAGGAAGGCTTAGTTATTTTAGTAGCGGCAGTTATTTTATTTCTAGCAGTTATTTTCTAGCAGTTATTTTTCTAGCAGTTAATATAGACAAAACCAACCCTCTTAAGAGGGATGTATCTTAAGAGAATTCTAATTGTGTCTAATGTGTTTTTTTTTCTCTGGCGAGAGAAAACAACTATCTCACACTACTCACTGCGTCAAATTGTGTATAATTGAGTTAAGTTAAAGCAGTTATCCAAGAATTTTCAATGAAAATCATTTCAACTTTAAAAACATAATATTAAAAAAAATTAAAACATAATGAAATATTAGAAAAGTGAATAAAAGCTAAAAGATATGAAACCTTTTGGCATTCTCTGCTGCAGCTATCATTTCCAGAAGCATCTGTAAATAGCCTATTGTTTTGTACAAATCAATATAGAAGGAAAATTCAAACAACAGCAGTTATTTATAAAGGAACTTTCAAGCAAGATAAAATAATAAAAAATATTAGACAGTGTTACTCACTTCTCTTTCTCAAACTCATTGGCTTCTGTATTTGAAACAAGTCAAGCAACTCCATAATGTCCTTTATATTCCTGAATAGAAATAAATTCAGGAATAATGCAGGAAGGCGTTGATTAATGGAAATGTTCCCCAAGGACAGAATGCTCCCTACATTTATAAAGTGACCTACATTTGTCAATAGAAATGTGCAAGTCAATCAAGGTAACCAGTACAGCTCCATTCTGCACCAAGACCATTCGTCAATATTGCAGGAGAAAAATTTCTATTCAAAAAGTGCTGCTCCCTACGTCAGGGAGCATCCAGAAAACTATTGTTCCACGCAAATATCAAATCATTTGAGATGTGCCCCATGGATGGGCAGTGACCAACAATTTTGTGAAGTTTACATAATAAAAAAAAAAAGTTCTTAAAAAACAAGTATATATGCAAGTTTTATACTGGCCCAAAGTGCCCCAGCCAACTTTTATACTTAGGTGCGTCATATCAGTATTTATGCAAGTCTTGCAATTTGTTAGGCTAGAAAGCATTGATTTGTGAAATTAGTGCTACATGAATGTACACCATGTTTATCAGTTTCGAAAAAAAGGAAAAGAGTTTAAAAACAAAAAGTCAAAGTTCTGAAACCTGGACTATGCTAAGCAAAGAATTTTTGCATGAGAAAGTAAAAAAAAGCTTTACAATATTTACTGGACATCATCCATAACTAACAAGTAAAAACATCAAAAAACGAAAACATAGGAAGTATGATAAATAGGTAAAGGGAAATTAAAAAGAAAGAGAAGAAACTGTTGCCAACCATTAGAACAATCAAATGGGCTCCCTGCTCCTTCACTTCTCACCTCATGATAGCTGTATGGTGACCTCAAGTAACTTCTCCTCATACTGGTAAATGGAATAAGGAATCCCTGAAGCAATGAAAATGAATTGTTTACTTATCTTGCTTAAGCCTACCACAGCTAAGATAATTAGAATTGGTTAATGTAAGATAAAAGCAGAAACAAACATTGAAAACATGATAGACAGAATGTTAAGGATGGTAGCTCAGATTCAAAGTGTTAAATAGATTTGTCTAATAATGGCTATTCTGCATCTTCAGAGTACCAAACAGTGGGGATAACCAATTATCATGCTTCTGGCCATAGAACCGTTCAAAGATGTAAAGCTTTGTCCACAATGACTGATATCATTTCACTTTCAGGCAAGGACATTTGTTTCAACTGGTACACAATGGAAGTAAGTATTGGGGAAGAACACAATAATGTTTAACAAATGATGGAAGTAGTATATCTGATCGAGTAATTCACAACTGGCAGGCATCTGTTGGATAAAATAACTAAAATCATCCAATCTCAGGCACAAAATAGACAAAGAATAATTCAATACAATTACAAACATAACAGAAAAAAAGAAATGAAACTACTTGAATCTTTCACCTTGATGTTAAAAAATACTCCAATTTGCTCCCACTGCAGCCTCTATCCTCGCCATTTTGAAGCTCATTTCTGTTCCCCTTTTCGCCAATCAGTCCATTTTCCCAAATCAAGCACTTCTCCTCTCGTCAACATTCTCAGAGAAGGGACCCAAAGAGACTTGTCAGAGAATGGAAACGAAAGGAACCCGCGAAAGAGGAAGTGATGCATCGATCGAGTGAAGCGAGGGTTTAGTCGGTTTACACCGAAACTTTCTCAGGATATTATCTTTTTAGATTAAGATGATTTTGTTTTTCTTGACCGAACTAGATCGAATCCAATACCGGAGTTTGGAGAAAGAGAGTTAGGCGGAAAAAAATGTTTCGGTCCGTGCCGGTTAAGTTTCTCTTTCGTTCCTCAACAGTTTCTCGTCTGTTCCGCCAACTTTGGCTTTGAAACCGCCGCTCCTCTCTCAACGCACAACTCAGAATAACAAAAAATTACAAATGACGTGGAGACATCCGATTTTCCTATGTGACATTTTAATAGTTTCATTCATGAATGTCTCTTCGGAGACATCCGATAAAAAAAAATAAATTCATTCATGAATAATTCTCCTAAAGCCGTTTTATTAGTTGAATTTTTTTTTTTAGATTTCTATTCGCTTTAGGGAAATAAATAGTTGGAAACCAATTACTCCTTCTAATAGTGCTTATGGAAAACAAATTTACTTTTCAGCATCATGTTTTTTTTATCGACTTTTCTTGTTCAATTTATTTAATCATAACTTGTCCCCATTTAGATCATATGGGAATAGAAAGAATAGCTTCTTCAATCTTCATAGACGTAATTTTATTATAAATAATTCAAATTCTTCACAAAATTACACACTTTCCAATACTTTCCGCCTAGAAATAGACTATTCCTCTTATTCCTAAGCAATCCAAACGGAATCAAGGAGAAAAAATTCTTCCTAGTAGGTTAGATTGCTATAGTTTTTCTTTAGCTTTCTCCCATCCCACGCTCCAGCCTCCCACTCAACTTATAATCGTAGCTTTGGATCGAACTTTTCTAAAGAATGTAGAAATTTTTTTAACATGGATTACTTTTTTTTTTTATATATGGACTAAAATTTGAATCGTTCATTCAAAATAATAAAATGACTTTGATTGATAAGGACACGAATAGGTCTTAAAAAAAACCCATACATTGCGGATTTTCGTGAATAGATATAGATTTGGCAATTATTCACCTAACTCGAACTTTAATGTATATTATAGAATCGTCTATCGTCTGCATGAAACTAATATAAATAGACACGCAAGGTCTAATTTTTAATTAAGAAATCAAGTAAAAAAAAAATCAAACAATTCCTCTCAGAAAATTGAATATAATTTGGAGACCTCATAGGTTCTTAACTTCTTATTATTGAGTAGTGGTGATTTATAATAAAAATATCATTAGAGAATTTTTTTTAAGAAATTCTTGGATATTCTTTTGAGTAATTAGGAAGGAAAATCAACTACACCGCCTCCGCTGCTTAGTTCAACTGGATAGGCATAGAGCCTTCTAAGGGAGTGGCTCAAGTTTGAATTTCATCTTTGGTGGTGATGATGTGTGTGTGAGTGTGATCCTACGGGGAAGAATAAAAAAAAACCTGCACCATCCGGCATTGATCGACATCCCTAAATGATAAATAGTAAGATTTATTAATTGTGACTGTCTTCTTAATATATCTCGCTAGTTTTTCTATTTAGTTTTATAAGTTCTCAACCAGCAATTTTTTTTTTCCAAACCATAGAAAAGTAGTCGATGTTGTTTATTTCTACCAATTTAACTAAAAAAAAAAGTTTGTACACTCAATATTGGAGTTTGGAAAAGAGAAAAGCTTTAGTATTTTGCGAAAATAAGCGAGATTAACGAATTAATTGTCTTTATTCAAAATTTAGTTTTAAAAATAATTAAAGAGAATATAAGATGTGGTAATTTGTGACACTGAAAAGATTCTCTCTAGAAAAAATATTCAACAATACTTCTATTATGTTTCTCTGTTACAGATTTCAACTTAAATATTCGAGGAACTCGATTCAAAAACTTTGCTAAAATAGGAGCGGAGGGTTTTGAATTCGAGAGTATATCGTATTCATTCGGCATGAGTGGACTAGAAAATTATGTATCGAGCTAATAACATCAATGCAAGTCCTTTTTAAATTATATATTTTGAGGAATTTTTTTAAGACTAGACACACGTGTCTAGAAGATATATGTTAAGGTTTAAACAAGATTTTTTATTTTTTTAATCATAGGAGGATAATTGGTAGAAATATCACGAACTTTTTATTTTATCTAAAAATCGTATTATCGCTACTTTATTTTGAAATTATAAGATTTGATAACTAGGGCTCCGTTTGGATAGGTGTGGGAAGAAGGAAAGAAGTATTGGGAAGTGTGTAACTTTGTGAAGAGTTTGGATTGTTTATAATTTATTTCTTCCTTCGTCCTTCTTCCTACCTTCTTCTCAAATTATCCAAACGGTGCCTAGGAGTTGAGCCAAAATTTACTACCAAGCTAGACTTGTGTATCCAAAGAAATTTTTTTTTTTATAATATGAACCCTCCAATTTTATAAGAAGCTCTCCTTCTCAACCTTCCCCTCCCCTCCCCTCCCCTCCCCTCCCCAATTCTCTAGAATGTAAAATCATGTTTGTTTTTTTTAATAGACATTAGATAACACTATAAAAAAAAAGATTTGTTTCAATACCAAGTTATCCAATTAAAAAAAATAAGATTGTTGAATTGAATCTACAATAACTACCATACATAGTAAAGAAAATTTCATTAAAGTTCGACTCCAATTCCACTCTGAAAAAAAGGACAATACGGTCAAGAATGAAGAATTAAAAGTTGAATCAGTGTCCAACTAATGAAAGAAAACATGCAATATGTTTGTTGCAATATTAGTTGGACACTCATTCAACTTTCCGTTCTTCATTATTGACTGCTTTTGTCTTTTTCTTCTTTTATAGATTTAATATTTTCTTCATTTTTTGCACAGTGGGACCAGGGTCCTGGGGTCAAATTTTAGTGAAGATAATAACGAGAGTTGGCACCTGTTGAAAAGTTGTTTTACTTTATTACTAGTTACAAACAATCCGATATTTAAGCCTGTAAAATAGTGACAAATCTTTTATTTTATATTTAAATTAATAACTTTAAGGTATTGGACATTTTTAGGAATAAAGAAAATATACAATTTTAACTTTAGTTCAGTACACCACGATATAACAAATTGATAAATTTTGATAATTTTTACGTATACTGAAATAAAGTTAGAAAATATTATTTTTTACAAGAGTAATGTATGATATATAGAAAATTTCATATTAACTAAAAATTTTACTTAATAGTTCAAAAGGAATTTTTTTTAAAAAAAAATCTAATTTATTAGTATTGATTTAGCATCAAATCAACTATGCCGGTCATTATTCTTGAACCAAATTGCAGTTTGGGTTCGATCTCAGTTCATAGATTTGGTCATAGTAGACCATTTTATCCTGGATTTCTATCAAATAAATCTCATAATATTTTTTACAAGATGTAAAAAGAATAAGACAACTGAACTTACATCAACATCCCACTAACATTTTCTCTATTTACACAATAAACAAATAAATTGAGACTATACTAAGATCCCAAATCTTTCCTATCTTTTGACTTTCCTACAAATCCCTGACTAATCCTTCCAATGTCATACAATCCTTCTTAAATTTTCTATAGGCTCATTTCCTGGAGGTTCTTTGTTTTCTTCTTTGAGACTAACCGAGTTTGTTGGCTCTATTCCAGCAAACGATCATTGCCACCTCAAAACCAGAAAAACCCAGGCTGCCGCCGCCACTTCCAGCCATATGCAAAACAGGCCTAAAAATATGCAACGTACAAAAATCAATTAATGAAAATTAGGTCCCATTACTTCTCTAATCAATATCACCTGATTGAAATTAACAACAGAAAAGAGGAAAAGTATATATGCTTTATCCCAACAAAAATTAATCATCTGTTGACCAATCCATGAACCACCTGTTAACCATGCCAAGAGATTTTAATAATTCTCACCATTAATATTCATTTTAGGCTAATCTGACTGCTTCTGCCGCTTCGATTCACCAACACCCCCCAGCAGGCCCTCTTCACAGCTTGTTGGGTTTTGATAGGTCTGCTGGTACATTAAGCTGGAGGCGAGCGCATTCTTTCGTTTTCTGGTATAAGGGTTGTCTGCTTTGGCAAGGTCTTTGCAAGAGTTGGATGAAGATATGGAAGCTCCGAGGTTGGTGAAAGACTTCGATCTACCATTATAGAATGTTGAGATGCCATGTCTGAGGAAAATATTGGGTATAAAGATAAGCATGCTAAAATGTTAGTTATGATCTAGTAAAGAAAAGATATCACATGCAATTGATACAACATGTATTAATTTTCTTCTTTTTTTTCCCTTGAAAAAATAGTAAAAATGCCTAAGCAATCTTTCTACTGCAGTTAGGTTGAGAAAAATTGATCTGTTGTACTTCTTTCAAGAAAAAGGACTGATTTGTTGCACTATAACCTTTGCTAGCATATTGAATAAACCACCACGTCAACTATAACCTTACTGATCAAACCACAGAGAAATAATAATCATGAAACCTACCAAAAGCACCAGAGTTCAACCACTACTCAATATTAAAATGTAATTCTGCACCACTAATAGTGAGCTATTCCCTTTTTTTGTTATCCAGAAGAAATGTACTAGAAATAAGAATGTTCTCTTGACAAACTTTTTGTATGGAAGCTTGAGTGCAAGCTAAGTTGCTAGGAGCATGAGTAACTTGTTATGTGGAATTGTAACTAGAATGCATTTATAGAACCCTTTAAGATATGTTTTTGGTTATGATTCCTCTACGCATGATAATTTCGACCTACCTTAGCAAACTTGGTTATTGAGAACTAGTCTATAGTGGGTAACATCAAATCTATTTGCCTCATCTATTCATACTGTATGCGATAGCAACACGCAAGTATTTATCGTCATTTTTGTTTGCGACATGGTTTCTCTTTTATTTTATTCTTTTACCTTTTTCATTCAGACATCAACATAAATTCAAAAGACATGAGGTTTAACTACTGCAATCCTTTTAGTAATTCTCCTCTAGAATAAAAGTTACAATTATGTATAAATATTTGATAATATCTTCAATTTTATCCTTAATTTTGTCAGTAGGATAAATGCATATCAATGTTAATAAGGTCCAACAATTAATTTTTGGATTGAATTTTATCTGCCAGTCAATTAGGTCCTACAAACATAAATTCAGGTTTCGTCCCTAATGTTCTCTCTTATTGAATATTGAACTACTGGGATCACATTTGATAAATATATAGATGGAACAAAGTAATTAGCCGAACTTTAGAAACATACTTCAATACATATTATAATATTTAATTGATAAATATATATAGTTCTTACGGATCTGATAGTTTCTTCTCTTCAATTTTATCCTTAATTGAATATTGAACTACTGGGATCACATCTGATAGTTCTTACGGATCTATGCCTCTTTAACTGGAGATACTCCTTTCCAACGGTCTACCCAGAGAAAAGCACAGCCACTTGTACAAGGTACATTTCCAATTACGCCCCTGATTTTACAAGAAATACTAACCACATAAAAATAACATAGAATACCTGATAGGGAGAGACTCCTCAAGCGCATTCAAAGCACTAAGCGGTTCCTTATACGAGCTCTGAACCTCGTCGGACTCCTGACACTGCGATCCCAATCCAACGGCCGAGATGCTATCGCTGTCCTTCCCAATAGACGACGAAGAGGAAGAGCTACACTCTCCAGCGCCATTCGCGACCACACCACGCGCCACAAGAGCCGCGTTGCAACCAATCCTGCTCTCGACTCCGACCTTCTCTCCTTCTGTGCAGCGCAGCGCAGCAATCGACATCCGTACGACCTGAAGAGAACGACGGAGAGAGAAAGAGGAAATTAAATGAGAAGAAGCGCAATTTATAATGGAGAGAAGATAATTAGATAAGTAGATAATAATAATAACAATGTAAAAAGAAAAGAAGAAAAAAGACGGAGGAGGGAAGGGAGAGTGGTTGAGTCTGGAGAAATGCTGGAAGGTTAATTACAGTTGTTAATTAGTTTGAGTGCGGGAAATGAAAATGGATTAGGATAGAAGCGCCAAAAGCCAATGATGCTATCTCTTTCTTAATTTCAGTCCGTTTGTCTCGTCTACCGTGAATGTATTTAAAGGTAGAAGAAATTTTAGATATATCCAGATAATTATGACGCAGGGAATTCAAAATGGGAATGCGTTTTCGACCTTTCGTTCTGTCTCTGTAAATGCAGATAATGAGAGATTGGTTTTGTCATTTTGAATATTATTAATTAATAGGGTGAATTGCTTTGGTTTATTTGCTCTCCAAAATCAATGTTGAAATTAAATGATATTTCAAATTTGTAATATTTTTATTTTAAAATATTTAAACTTGCTATTTTATTAATGAAATATTTGTTAGCATTCGGATTTTAATTTAATGAGTAATTTATTTATTAATTTTCTACCTAATCGAATTTTGTTTTAACAATTTTAACAAGATAGATATCATTTTGCATCTCACAATTTTTACTCTACTCACTCTTACATCTTGATCGTTAATCAACAACAGCCCTAACTGATTTTTTTTTATTTAAATTTGATTTCATCAAAATGAGTAAACTATATTAGATATGACTTCCAAAATGTCAAAAAACAAAAAAGGAATACTTATTCATGAAAAAAGTCGTTATTTTTTTTATAAATTATTTATTAAAGTAATTCGCTATAGAGTTATGTTTCGTATGGGAATAAAATTTAGAGAAAGTGATAAAACGTTTGGTAGGAGGATAAGAAGAATAAATGTCCAACTCTTGAGTTATCTCTTTATCCAAATTATTTTATTATCCCGACTCTTTTTTCTTAAGATAATTATCCCGACTCTTTTTATTTTTTATTATCTGACTTAAATTTCCTTTATGTGAAGTATATACTTTTTCAATTAACTTAGACCCTTTGTGCATAATTAGTGGATGATAATTTGATCACAACTTTAATGAAGTGGCTTTTCCGTTTGCATGAGTAAATGAATTTTGTGTTTTTTCCCCTATATTTGTTGTACAAATGCGTTCATTGAAGGCGTGAACATAGTTGCGAACTATACTGAATGTCTACTAAGATTCTGCCGAAAATAATAATTGAGATTTTAGATGAAACTGAATACACTTTAAGAAGAGAAATTAATATTTCTTCACCTATTTTATGTTAAAAGAACTCATTTCTTTTAGCAAATCTGTAACTGATCTAGATGAACATACGTTTAGAATATTCGATTCTCTTTCGGTACGCATACCTCGAGATGAGACCTCTCATGACTGCACACAACTCAGACAGTACAAAGGTTCATATTGCCCTGGTCAAATGTGTCAGATCCAAGTAGAATCCCTTTCGTCCACTAGATGCGACGTAGCAGCTCCTCATACTTGTAATTTTTTATTAATGAAAGATTAGTAGTATATAGCATTCAGATTTCTTTTCATGAGTAGTTTATTTTATTAATTTTCACTCCAATTGAATTTTGATTTAACAATTTAAAAAAGATATCATTTTGCATCTTACAATTTTACTCTGCTCACTCTAAAATCTTGATCGTTAATCGACATAGCACTAATTGAGATATGATCGATATTTGATTTGGTCAAAATGTGTAAACTAGATTAGATATGACTTCCAAAATGTCGAGGAACGAAAAGCAATACTTATTCAAAAGAGTCGTCGTCAATTTTTTAAATATTTTATTTAAATAAATCGTTATAAAGTTATGTTTCTAACGGAAAAATTTGGATATAAAGAGATAAAAAGTTTGGTAGGACTGGTCGTGTTTTTTAAAATGACATGATATGAGCGTGTTAGTACAATATTCATGCATGTTGACACGACACGACACAACACAATATGTTTATGGAATTAGCACGAATGTGTGTCGGCGTGTCGTAGCAAAGTCCTCTCGACATTGACATGTCTTAATAGGACACAAGTTGACATGTGACATGACACGAAAAAATTTAATATTATTTAGAATTTAATAAATTATATTGAGTTTAGAATATAAATTTAATAATTTTTATTCAAGCATTAATTTTATTTTAATATATGAAGTTAGCATAAATTTCAACAATTTATTATATTTTTTATATTTTAAAAATTATTTAAGTAACTATTATTCAATCTCTAATTTGGAAAGAGAAAATAATGTATAACACATGATTTAACTCTAATGTCGTTATTTTAAAATACGTTACATCCACTCGGAAAGAAAAAGTTTAATTAAATATATAAACTACTCCCAACATAAGATCGCTTAACATTGCTCATCACTACACTTGATCTTAGCCAAAAGGCCGAGAAAGGTACATCGCACTTCCAGATCGGGTTAATTGGAGATGGACCAATCATGGCAGATACACGGTTGCCTCAACTTACAAAGCTCTCATTTTTGCTGGCAAAGTGCTCAGTCCCCTGCAATTCCTGTGGAAGATTAAGGTTCCTCCGTCTATAAATGTAGTGTACAGTGGAGGGCTTACGATGATATGTTGCAGCTCCTGGATCTGATCAAACAATCACCTTGTTTTAGCTGTACTCATATCGGCAGGGAAAACAACCAACTAGCGGATACTTTAGCAAAATTTGCTAGACTTAGGAAGTTGAATTGTACTGATTTTACTTTTCCTACTGTTTGTATCCCTGATTATCATTGAATGAATGTTGCCTACGGGCTTGGTGTCAAAAAAAAAAAGTTCTCTTGTCACACGGAAGGCTGTTAACTCAAGACCAACTTATAAGGAGGAATATTCCAAGTACTCAGGGATGTGTGTTGTGTGCACAGGCAGTGTGTGAAACTGCGAGCCATCTTTTCTTCGACTGTGCCTTTTCTGGACAATTATGGTTTGCTCTTGGCTTACCCAAGCAGGATCAGGTCTTAACACTCTTACCAGTCTGCAGGATAGACTCCTTGCTCTCTTTGATGCTGCTAACAATTCTAGTAAAAAAAAAAACGACTTTTGCAACTGCTTTATGGGGTCTCTGGCTTGAGAGAAATAACAGAATTTTTCGTAATCAGAGAAGACGGCTAGGAGCTATTCACCACTGGATTGTCAGCGAGTTAACCATCTTCATGAGATACTCCTAGCCTTTGCTTACCTTTATGTCTTTTCTGTTTTGTCCTCTACATTCCTGTTCTTCTTTCTTTCTTTCCCTCTTTTTTTTTCTTTTCTTTTTTAGGTAGCCGCTACCTAACTTGTCAAAAAAAAAAAAAAAACATTGCTCATCACTAGTTCACTACCCAGTCTTTCAAACAAAAATTCACTTTTCACTTTCCTTTATAAAACCACTTTCCACAATTTTTACTTTTCTGAAAATTTCCCTTTTAAGTGAAGTAATACTTTATCAGTTAACTTAAGCGCTTGATTCTAGTGCATAATTAGTGTGTGATAATTTGATCGCAACTTTCATGAGCAGGAGTGGCTTCTTCTATTTTCCCCTCATTAACTTTGTAAATTTTCTGCCCTTTATTAGTTGTACAAATACATTTATTGAAGGCATGGACCACAAAAATAAACGCCTAGTAGCAAATAGACCAAAGAAGATCATGTTACAATTGCCTTTGTCACATTTCTACACAATACCATCGTTGCTTTTTGGTGATAGCGATGGCTCTCTTGAAATCTGAGCGGCTCAAAATCCCTCCGGTGCGACTGAAAGTTATTGTTTTTTTTTTTTTTTTTGACAGAAATTTGTTGTTGGACAGACCTCAATGACCAGACATCTTATAATTAAAAAAAATCATATAAATAGTTCAATTTTAGAAACTTCTGATTTTACGTATCCATTTTATAATCCCATCATTTTTCTCTTGCTTTTGGTGGATGATGGGGACCCTTGAGGCCTTGATTCGTTTCTTAGAGAGTCAAGTGACCTCTCATCTAGTCATCTGTTAAACTATTCTTTAACAAGAATCATATGCTACTATAAGTATATCATGATATTTTGTTCTTCAACTTCCTGATCAGGAGTATCAAAGGCCGTCAGCCGTCTATGTCAAATTAATTTCTGTTCATGGTCTGACATGGCATCGCAAAATCATCGGTACCATTTATATTCTTTAATTTCAAGGTAAGCTTCATTAAATGAAATAGTTCATGAACTTCAATAAAAAAAATATTCGAGAAATGCAGTAATTATGTGCGAAAATAAAGTTACCTCCGCTGCATATTGGGGGACTAGAAGTTTATCCGGTATTATATCAATATCCATCTGTTGGAAGCAAACATGATAGATAGTCGGGATGTTCCACATCAAGCGATAACATAACAGAGTTTATGATTTATCTAATGTTTATTGATTAAATTCTCTCTTTAAACATGGTAGATAAAAAGTTATTGCAGGATAAAACTATTAAGAATTACAAAAATGGAACATATAGGCACATAAATAGCCAAATTCGCAATTGAAACTAACAAAATCAAATATAAAAAAAAGATGTCACGTTCTAGGTATATTCTCATGATGACTAGAGATATCAACCGTTCTCAGTTCAGTAAACGAATCAATTTAATAAGCTCGACGCAGATTAACATGGCCATCAAAATCATCTATATGCATGCATCAACAAATTTTATTATTGAAGTTCTCTTAAAAAAGAAAAACCTGTCAACCAAAAAAACAATCATTACAGCAGGCAAACAAAATATGGTGAATGCACAACTGGAGGTGAAGTGGGGGAAAGGAAAAAAAAAAGTTGTCGAAGCTATTCAGTTGTCATTCAGCTCTTGCAATCAAGCCAACAGCCCAAAAGGAACTTAGGTTAAACCTCAATTAAATATTGTACTCTGCCAAAGATAGTGGAAGAAATATTTTGAACAGATGTGGAAAGTTTACCTTAACGAACGATCAGTTGGAATTTTCCCCTACTAAGCAGCCTGCTATAAAAGACGAAATATAATCACAAATAAGATTGGGTTTCAGCAAGACTAGACAAAAGTAATCTAGAACAGAGTTTAATCTCGAGTACATTGGATGCCTGGATTACAGAAAAGAATGTATATAGTACTGGTTTAGATCCAAAGTTCAGCAGCATTACCTTGAGAGCAAAGGACGAAAAAATGACCTTTACGTCATCAAAAACTTCAGTTATTGACTTTGCAGCATCGATCTAAAGAAATAATGTACAAGGGTTGAGAAAAATAATTTTCTGATTTTGCAATGTAATCTAGATTCTAGAACACATTTTGGTCATGTACACAGTAAAAATCCATTAATGCTGAAATGCTCTCCACCAGTTGGTGGTGGAAACTGCAAAATATTGATTTGACTACGAGACTGACTCATCTTGCTTGGTTTATAAAAAAAATATAAGTTCATGAACAAGAATTGAATTCAGAACTACACCATCCATATCAATGTCAAATGAGACAACTGTACCAAATTTAGGGTATATAAATTACTGGGGGAAAACCTAATGTACTGACCCACAGTTAAGGACTTTATTAGACAGAAAAAAAAATTATAAGAACTAAGGTATATCTATATTAAACTGTAAGTACATCCTGTGCACATGGATGAAAGCAACAATTTACCTTCTTAACCTTCCCGAGAGAGTCATAGTACTCAACCACAGGCAAGCTTGACTCAACAAAAACCTTGAAACGCTTCCTTATAGTCTCAATATTATCATCAACACGCCCCTTTTTAATTAACAAAACAAATGTTAGCTACTATTATTTGATTGGACATTCTTATTGGCTAACAGAGTAACAGGTAATGAATATGTGGTTCATAAAGTAAAGTTTCACCTGATTACGACCCAAGAGACGCCTCTCCATTTCCTCCTCCAAGCATTCAAAGAACAATACGAATTCAGGAGTTATCCCAGTCTAAATCAGAAAGGAAAAGAATAAAAAAAAATTCTCACAATAAAATACTAAGCGATAAAATAAAATAAAGTTCTTTTCCTTTTTTCTTTTTTTTTTTGGAATGGGGTGTTGTTTGACCTTCAAAAATATGTTTGCACAGCTCGAAATGTCATGACACCACAGATACATATAAATCAACACTGAACTCCCACCGTTATTCAATTAACATTTTCATGATCAGTATGGTAATATGCACTTGTAAATGCCTGTCTTAAGTCTGAGGACACTTACAACTCTCTCAAAAGCAGCACGGTTTTCTTCATTTCTTGGGAACCCATCAATTAAGAACTTGTCATTTCTACTTTCCAGTATGGCCGTTTGCAAGAGCTTTATTATTACCTCTGATGGGACAATCTTTCCCTCCTTTATCATGTTTTGGATCATTGTCCTGTAAATAAAAAACAAAAATAAAAAATAACTCAATCATTCTAAAGGTAATGGCACAGTAAAGGCGTTCTGTTTATTTTTCCCATTTGCATAGCACACAGCACAAAATAGATAACAATCTTCTTTACCAAAGGCAATTACTCAAATGCATAGCTGATTCAACCTTTATAGTTAAAAAATAAGATGATTTACTGAAAAAATTAAAATAACTAATTCATCAAATCATTTTTTTCCCTTGTTCATTGAGGGATAGAACAGTACCCATTTTCAGAGCCAGACTTAATTTCTGCACGAAGAAGATCACCGGCACTAAGATGAGTAAATCCATAGTGTTCAACAATATTCGAACATTGGGTGCCTTTTCCGCTGCCTGGACCACCTGACTTGCACAAGACACAGAACAAATTAGAGTTGCTTTCAATATGGTTTAATGGAGAGCAAAAACAAGAGGCCCTCGTTATCCCCTCTTAAACAAAAAATTAGCATCAATTTACAATAAAAAAAAAGTAGGGAAAAAAGAAAATAGATTTCCAGGGTAAAAACTGGTTCACACAGTACAGGATCTGAGTTTGCTAATGGTACTTGAGAAATTGATATGTACTAGATTTGATCAAAGCAGTAACCATGTTCTTGAACGAACATATGATATGGATAAATGTTCCAACAAAGTAATTACCTAAAACAAATATAACAGTCACCTTCTTATCACACAAGAGGCTCCTACAAGCTTCCTGCACATGATCATAATTCTTAGCTCTTTACAATATGCTTGCAATGCTAATGGCATATAGGACTGAGAGGGCAGAACAGTTGTTTTTACCCTAAATGCAACATAGAAAAAAGTAGTAACATAATAATGTACTATAAGTCTATAACTATAACTACCAATTTACTGGCCAAACACATCTTGATCAGTGATTTAGAATGTGGCCGCATTTTTCATGTTCAGTACAAGACATGCATAATAATGCGCACTGCATAAATAATAACAGTTTTAACAGATTCTAATTACTTTACTATTTTTTTAAAATCTAATAATACATAATATTAAAAAAAAAATTAAGTCCATCAATTAATAAATACTAAATTATATTAGTATTTCATTGCCTTCTTTTGAATTAAACATTCTCAGTTTCTCACAGAGATTATTTAACTTGTATATTTTGAACTATTTTTTAAAGTATACAGCGGCATGCACTATCTGCATATTCCACTGCATACCTCATATGTGCTATGAAGTGGCCATCCGCATGCATATTCACTATGCATCCTAAAACATCTGTTTTTGATTGGTACTAAAAGAAGCTTCCTTCTAGAATTATCACAGATAATTTAGTAATATACTGGACTATAACTAAAATAATGGATATTACTGAAAACATTCTTTAAAAAGCAGGTCTTCTGCAAATTGGATGTTCCATTTTACAGAAAAATATATATACTACTGGATTAAATCCAAAGTTCAGGAGCCTACCTTGGGAGCAAAGGATGAAAAAATGACCTTTACATCCTCAAAAACTTCAGTTATTGATTTTGCAGCATCAATCTAAAGGAAAAATGTACAACTTCAGAAACAATCTATATACATGATTCTTCTAATTTTACTAATATATAACAGATTCTGGTACTGTACCAGTAAAATCCCTTAATGCTAAAAGGAGACGCACCAAGTTGTGTGGTGCTAATATTAATTGACTAGCAGACTGATTCAGCTTTCTTGGATCTTGCACAAATGAGTTTTAACTGGCACTTTATTGGGGGGATATGTATTATACTGGTTCAAAGGGTACATATTTCACAAGTTGAAAATGTATCCTTTTGTGAACTCAGTGAAAAAATTTTAAAATTAATTAGTGTGAACTAAGGTTTGTCTGTTTTAACCTATAAGTACGTCTTATACCCACTGATGGAAAACAACAATAAAAGGACAGTACCTTCTTAACCTTCCCCAGAGAGTCGTAGTACTCAACCACAGGCAAGCTTGACTCAACAAAAACCTTGAATCGCTTCCTTATAGTCTCAATATTATCATCAAAACGCCCCTTAATAATTATAACAAAACCAAACAATGTTAGCCATTATTATTGGATTGACTATTTTAGTGGCTAACAGGTATAGAATATGTGGTTCAGAAAGTACTGTTCCAGACCTGATTACGACCTAAAAGGCGCTTCTCCATTTCCTCCTCCGAACATTCAAAGAATAATATAAATTCAGGAATTATCCCAGTCTACATCAGAAAGAAAAAAATAGGAAAAAGATTGTCACCATAAAGTACAAAGCAATAAAAGAAAATTAACATTCTTATTTTATTCAAGTCATGACAGCACAGAGACATACAAGTCAGCTCCTAACTCACAACGTTTTTCAATTAATAATTTCATGTTCTGTATGTTGTTCAAAATGCCTTTCTTAAATTTGAAGGCCTGTCTATAAAGGGCGCTTACAACTCTTTCAAAGGCAGCACGGTTTTCTTCATTTCTTGGAAACCCGTCAATTAGGAACTTGTCATTTCCACTTATCAGCATGGCTGTTTGCAAGAGCTTTATTGTCACCTCTGAAGGAACAATCTTTCCTTCCTTTATCATGTTTTGGATCATTGTCCTAAAATATAAGCAACACATAAGACAAAAACATCTTTGACAACCTAAAATAATTGCGAAGAAAAAAACTTTTTTTTGTTTACCTGACTTAGAAATGTTGGCAAGTATAAATCACAAAATAGATAAAAATCGTCTCTACAAAAGACAATTACCAAACTACGTAGCTGGTTGAATTCATTGTGGAGGCTTGTTCAATTCAGATAGTAACAAAATAAAATACTTCACTGGAAAACTGGACATAATTCATCCAATGAATTTTTTATATCATTCTTAGAGGGATAAAAACAGTACCCATTTTCAGATCCAGACTTAATTTCTGCACGAAGAAGATCACCGGCACTAAGATGAGTAAATCCATAGTGTTCAACAATATTGGCACACTGGGTGCCCTTTCCACTGCCTGGACCACCTGCCTTACATGAGACACGTAAGAAATTAGAGGTCTTTTTCACTATGGTTTTATGGAAAGTGTACAAAAGAGGCCATGATTATTCCCTATTAAACCAAATATTAGTATCATTTACAAATACTTTTGCAACAACATATCATTTGGGCCACATTGAAGGACAACAAGCAGAAAAAAAATAGAAATAAGAGAAAATAGAGTTTCAGTATATAAACTGGTTCCTGCCTGCTGCATTTGCTGATGAAACTTGACAAATTAATTTTGTACTGTTGATTGTATAAAGCACCCCAACTTATTTGGGATTAAAGGTTTTGTTGTTGTTGTTGTTGTTGATGATGATGATTTAATCAAAGCTGTAAGCATGCTCTAGTACACAGGTATGATATCAATGAAAAGTTCCAACCAAGTAATTACCTAAAACAAATATAACAGTGACCTTCTTATCAACCAAGAGGTTCCCACAAGCATCCTGCACACCAGCACATAATCACACTTTCTTAGTTTCTCTACAAAATACTTAATGGTAAGCTAATAATATATAGATTTCATAGGGCAGAACAACTGCAATTTTACCCTCAATGCGTCATAGCAACAAGTAGTAAGGTACTGAAATGCTATAAGACTATAGCAGTAACTGTAACCACCCATTTACAGGCCAAACACGTTTTGATCAGTGTTTTGAAATGTGGGCACAAGACTATGCATAAAAGTATGCACTGCATATAACAGACTCTAATTTTTTAGTAGACATAAAATTAAGAATCTACTTCCATCAATTTAAAAAAACTGTTAAATGATAATTTTCACTAAATTTTTCAAAAAAAAAAAAATCTATTGACATTGTAAGTTTTAAAAGACTTTTAGGAATAGGCATTGGCATATATATCTGCATATTCTATCACATATGCAGCTGAATACCTCATATATGCACTATGCAGTGGCCAACACGTGTTCATATCGAACACCACACTTAAGAAAAAAACTGTATGTACCTTGTTAATATCAGAAATGGTTGTAGCTTCAATGACTGTGCCCATAATTAAGAGCTTTTATTACAACTGCCAGGTAGCAAATATCATACTTTCAGTAAGAAGATTAAGCACTAAAATTTTTCACAAAGAGAAAAAGGTAGGAACTAAAATGTACTATAAATTAACGCAATTTACAATTTAAATTCAGGCAACATGATAGTATCTGCTGCGCATATACCAGAGAGTGAGAGCATGTTTATGTATATTCTAGTGTCTTTGTATACAAAAATAAAATGATTCTGACTATCATGATGTAAGGTCATGACAATTGCAGATACCATGCAAATATATTCAATCTGTAACATTTGGATCTAGACGGAGATTATCTCTCCAGTGCATTTCACATATACCAACAGGACCTGAAAAATCGCACATCAGATGTTTGAAACAATGCCCAAGAGTAACGATCACATTGATCTGAGTTTCAATACTAGTAGTAGTATCAGTACCAACTAACAAGTCAGAATTAGCATCAATCAAATTGATCTGAGTTCCATTCACACAGATCTCTACTGTGCTTTAGCAATGGCAACTGCAATAAACAACAACGATAGCGAAATATCTAGGAAAGTACTTTGAAATTAACAAAGAAAGGGAGGAATAAAGCATGAAAACAACAAGTAATTTCCTCCATTGCAAAGAGGAGGGAACCTCTAGAATGGAATAACGCGCACCAATAAGAGAATTAAACATGAATAGAGGGTTATTATTAGAGCATAAAAGGAACCTACAGAAATCCTGATCAAACTGGCTCAGATCTAGATCTAGAGAGGGAGAGCAATACCTTCTGATAAGCTCAATTTTGGTAGAGATCAACAACGTGAAAGAGTTTAGAGATGAGAATGAGTGGAAAATGAACTTTATTGATTATTTTGGGGATTACAATCTGTTTACAATCTTTCTAATACAGGCGCTTTTCTCTACAAAAATGCCAACCCCTTCTACAGTGATCTACCCCCTCTATTTATAGGCCTATTTCTCATAACAGAATGCTGACGTCACCCGACAGCCGTTAGCCCACTGGGTGCCTCTAGATTCTCCCGACTTATGTTAGGTGAGGTGTTCCGCATGAGTTTGTTATGGTCTGTCCTCTCGACTTCGTTTGGGGCGTGCTGTTTAATTTCACCTTTCCCGCTTCTTTACCCCCATCGCAGGCCTCTTTTGGATTGGATTCCATCTCCTTCTATTTGGGACCGAGCTTTATCAGGCCGCCCTATCACCTTCAAACAGGAGAGAGAGAGAGGAGAGAGAGAGAGGCAACGGGTGGGGTGTAAAATAAAGGCGCGAATCGAGGTCAAAGCAAACCGTATAAAAGACGCCGTGCAACTGTGCAAGCTCGTAGTACGACTGTATGAGTGAGAAAAGGAATAATTAAACGCTGAAAATGAAATACGGAGCATTTTTTCCACGCGGTGGCAAGTAGGGGTGCCAATGGACGGACCAGGGCCGGATATCCAGGGGTCAATCCATTATGAGAGAGCTGTAGTCCACTCCGTATTCGGTCCATTTGATATCCGATCCGGTCCAATGTCCAATTGAAATGAATGGACTATTCGAAAATGGCCCTCAAGCTTTTATAGGGCCTGTTCGATCCTAGGCTTTGGAAGCGCTACAGTGCCCCAGTAGGTTTTGGAAGGCCTGTTCGAACTTCCATCTTTTTCGTAAATTTATATGCTATCTTACAGATCCGCCACCTATTAATCTTGTCAACTTGTGTATCAAATTCTCTTGCCTTTACGAGTTTTTACACCCGATAATTTTTTTAGTGTTTCATCCAAAAAAAATGAAAACAAAAAGACCTTATCTTATATAACTAGTAGAAAATAACCATAGATATGAACGTGATTTAAATATAAAAATCATATGAACACCAATACACCATATCCTTAAATAATTTTTTTTATTAAAACCATTTCCAAGTACGATGTTCACAGGACCTAGAGATTCATGTTTTGCATTTGAATTAGCGGAAAATAAAAATACAAATGGCAATTACAATATAAGCATCTCAATAGCAAAATTTATTTCACAAATTGTTTGCACTTCAGACCTCAATAACATTATAAATTAATATATAATCCTTAGACAGTTGAAAGATGTTCACAAGCAAAAAAGAAAGAAGCATACTAGTGATACTACTGGTGTTGCAATGTTGCATGTCCAAATTCAACATTAATATAAAGTCTCCACAATAAATATTTCCATAACGTCTAAATTTACAATAAAAGATAAAAATGAAGACTCTTCGAAATTAATATAGCAATCTCCACAAGACCAAGTTACCTACAAATGGAGAGAGTTGATACAAACGTCAGAAAAAAATATATACGTATAAATTAATAAATTGCAAGGGTAGTTCTGAAAATTCAATATATAAATAGCAAATCACATCCACTACTTCTCCATAAATTGCTAATAATAGAATTCTTCTATATCTAATAATGTCAAAGCCTTTTACTTTTTAGTATTACAAATTTACTGAATAGCAATAATATTGCCTTAATATACATATATTCCAAAGTAGAAAGTAATAATATTACCTATACCATTACTGGTTTGATTCTAAAAATTTTATTTACTTTAAATCCATTATTTTTATGAGGCCCCGATAAATATATAATGTAATCATCTCACATGCCTTGATAAATCCATTAATTGAAATGTATGCCCTGATTAGATTGACAAAATTTCTGCTTAGATCAAGTACTGTCTGAAGCTTTTTAAATAAAGTCATCAATATCTTTGCAAACCTAATTGCCTTTGTTTAGATTGTTTCAAATTTACTAGAAGTTTCAAATTTTTTATTGTACAAAAATTAGTGTATTAAGCAAAATAAACAACAATTGTGCAATTTTAACCTCGTTTTATCTCAAATTAACCAATAATAAAGGGACACATATGCAGTTTCTTCTAGTCCTATTTTATTCTGTTAATTTGGAATTCTCAGAACTGAAATTATCTAAGCTTGATAATATTGTTATGTAAATTTGGTTGCATTTAGAATCTAATAGCCATTAACTGATTAACATTTGACTATACAATTTCGGATTTCCTATTGCCTACACCAGTTTTGACCCAAAAAAGCACATTTCAGATCCAAATTGATTCGAATTCTAGACCCCAACATGCACAGGAATCTTTTAGCATAACAGAAGCAAAAGGAAAAGTAATATGTTAAAACCAAGTCAAAGCTTTACCTTTCCTTCCTCAGTTAATTTGGCGAAACCCAACATACACCAGTTTTTGAAAGCTTTATGCAATACCAAAACACGCGGTAGAGAGAGAGAGGGTTTGAAAGAGAAGAGAGAGAACCTGTAACGCACAACACAGGTCTACCATGTCGACGGCGACGAGGGTTCAGTACTTCAGCGCACGAGGGGTTCAGTACTTCAGTACAGGTCTCGAGAGAGTTCAGTACTTCGGTACTAAAGCGCACAAGGGGCTTCGGCGAGGAGGCGCAGCGCGTGTCGACGGCGAGGTTCGAGCCTCACAGGTTCGAACGGGGATCCGAGGGCCTCCGGCGATAGGGATCGAGAATAATGTTTCGGTTATATTGGATCGGACAGGATATCCGATAAAAGTTCGGTCCAATTTGTAAAACAAACCTATCCGGCCCTTAGGCCCACGGATAGGCCCGGTCCAATCCCACCCCTGCCGGTGGGGAGAGATCACTGGATCCCACATGGAAGCACTAGACAGTTTAGATTGAGTTGGAACGGGGAATTGCTCAGCACACGTCCACATTACTCATTCACTCCCATTTTCTTTTCCAAATGACAAAAATACCTCTCGTGTAACACCTTGATTTATCAGACACAGCGCTGGAAGTGAGCAATCCCAGTTGGAACGGTGTCGCCGTGTCGCCTGTCGGTGCACCTTGAGCGTCTTTAGACTTAAAAAAGGGGGCATATGCCTACGGGAGATTTCTAAAAAAAAAAAAAAGGGTCATGATACGGATCCTCTGCGTGTGCAGCCAGTGGCGAAGCTAGAATTTCGTGTCAACTGAGTCCGTAATTTTTTTTCGCTGAAAATATATGTATGATGTAATTTTTAATATAAACATAGTATAATAATATTTTTTAAATAAAGAACTCTAAAAATGTGATATAAAAAAATTTATGAGAAATCAAATATATATTATAATAACAATAGAAAATCTAAAATAATATATTTAATATACAAAATAATAATTCAAAAATCAAGACAATAAAAAATACAATAATTTTCTATGAATTTTTATTTTTCTCATAATTTTACATAATAGATTCATTAGAAATCTTATTGAACACTTTTTTTTTATATTATAGATATATAAAGATATAAGGTATACAGAGGAATTTGGCCACTATTCAAACCACAGTATTATTATCTTTTGTGGCGCTCGAAATTTTTTTTTGACAAGAATAGTATTTATGATTTTTACTAGCAGTTTTTATATAATATCCGAATTGTATTTTTTATCTTCTGTGGTAGCTTTTGTTTATTATGTCCTAAAGTTCACAAAATATTATATTGATGAATCATGCAATGCACGAGATTCACACTAGTATATATATACTACAAATAATTATTTATCCAAATATTTCATTCTATTCTAAATTTTGTCTTAATAAAATTAATTGGGGATGAAGGAAGAAGACGATTAGTCAGGAACAAATGCTACCTGGGTCCCTATGCGATTTTTTAGGCGTCGTTATATAATTCAAATCAAACACGACATGTCTAGCTGGGTCCTTCAAATTTTTGAGATGGATCATGATGCACGAACGATAGAAAAAGACAATGAAAAAATACGAACGAGAGAGAATTTGATTGAGATCACACAGATTCTCAAATAAAAATAAATGGCTGCCGCCGAATATCACCAAAAATCAGTTTTTTTTTTCTTTTACATTCGCCGCCTCCTTTTTATACCAAGTACATTAAGCAAAAATTAGGAAAGTATTTTTTTTTTGAAAACAACAAATCTAATTACGGTGCACGAAAGTAAAGATACAAGGCCTAATTAGGCCAGCCCATATATTACATTCGGTCATCAGGTGCCTAATTTTTTGTGATTTTTTTTATTACAAACAAATATACTATTAAAAAAAAAATTTTTGAGGTGGGTCCATCTCGCTCCACGTAGCTTCGCCTCTGTGTGCAGCGCAAGTTTTTTGTTTCATAACCGTCCGATCTAAGACTTCTGTACGGGTCACACGACTTTTGCATGGATCCGCAAATTTTTTTTTACAGGTCGCATGAATCTTGAGTCTGATATTAATTATGAGACATCTATTATTGATCGGACGGCCAAGGATTGCACTGCAATGCCCCGCACAGGATTTCGCTCCGGGAAAATCTGTAAAAGCTTTCATCCAATTCATTGATTAACAGAGAGTCGTCAGATCTCAGATTTCTTTATATTTGTATAAATATAAATTAACAACGTACACTGTATCGTTATAATATTTTTCATAGGTTGAATAGTGAATGCCGATAACTTTTTTTTTTCCCCTTTTTGAAAGCTCGTTCTTTAACTATTTTGATACTTTAAATAATTTTTTAACAGAAAGTCAATTTAAACAAATTTAAATTGGGCTAAAATTTTTGAAGTAACAATAAAAAAAAGCAGTCTGATTTTAATTGAAAGCTTAATAAAAATTCATGATAGATATATTTGAATAGCGTTCCACTACCACCAACTTTTGGTGTCACAAGTTACCACAAAATTTATATTTTATCAATATTAAAATTAATTATAAGTGAATGTCGGAAGCTTAAAATATATCGAGTAGCGTTTCTATATAAGTTTTATAAAATTTGAAGTCGTTTTGATAATCGATTAAGTGATCAAATGATGAATTTATTAGAATTAATCTGTCATAATTAACTAAATTTGTTCATTTGTTGACCATTTGATTGAGTATCTATAACAACCTAGAATTTTTAAACACAGTACAATCAAATTAATTAGATAAATCTCAAAAGTATTACTAAGGTAATTGAAATTCTATAATTAATAATCCTAAAACGATTAAATGAATAACCACTGAGAAATTTATTCGAAATCGAAATCTTTTAATTTGTGTAGTATTCACAATTAACGTACATGATTCTAGCAAAATATGAGTATACTAAAATTTAGAATAAAAACAACTAAAATTCTAACAGAAATAATAATAAATATTAATTTATATGAGTTGCAGCATCCTTAGCTACAAAGTTTCTGCCACAGAAAATCCCAAAGATCAATTTTTAATAAAAATCCCAAAATCGCTGTCACCATCTCCTTCCTCCTCTCTTTTCCTCCTTTCTCGTGCGATCCGTCCGATCTCTCTTTCTTTCCTCTCTTCTTCTCCGATGGAAAACCCAGCTCGAAAAATTGAGAGGGATGGGCTGTGACCAACCAATCCCGTTGCGCCACCAATCCCCCTCCTTTGATTGGCTGGCCTCCTTTGTTCTTATCCGTTCGAGATGGCTGTGAGTTGACGTGGCTTTAAGATGCGAGCCAAAGGAATCTCTGCCGTTGGCTTCTTCCTCCCCATCTCCTCTCTCCACTAGCTATATATATACTTCACCTTCTCTCCCATTTTTGGTTGGCTGGGCGATTAGGGTTTCCACCTTGAAAAGAAAGGAGAGAAACGAAGGAAAAGAGAGGGAGGGAGTAGCTGCCAGAGATCCAAGGTATAAACTCAATCCTCCTCTAATTCGATTTGTTTGAGACATTTCTGTTGAGTATTTATCCGTTAACTGTTAGGGTTTGTGTTGGATTTCGAGATTTTGACATTAGCTCAGTACTGGGATGAGGAGATAGATTATTACATTGAGGAGATGTTAAACTAAATGCTTGATTTTGATGTTGAATTCGGTGAAAACCAACTGTTAGAACTAGTGGGTCTGAACTATGTTGAACGCTTAAAATTTGATGGTTTTGAAGTTGTTTTTCTCCGTTGGGCATTAAAGGAAACCTGTGTGAGGCTTTGCGACTGGGTTTGTGACTTGGTACCAGCCCCTGGTACACTCGATGTGCCTCTGGTACCACACTGGTACGCTGTGGCGTGAGACAGGGATTGATTTGTGAGGAAAAGGACTTTTTTGTAAAATTCTAGGGGCCTGTTAGCAAAGAAAATGGACTAGTTTGTGAGAAAAAGGACTGGATTATAAATTATTTTGATTTAGGGGCCCCTGGAAAAAAATTATGGTGATAATGGGTCGGATCCAGACCCCTCCTTATTGGATCCAGTCGGACCCGTTACGGCTGGCTCAGGTCAACTGGGTCAGGTTGACCTGGCTCGACCCCATTCGATTTTGGGCTGGCTTTGTGGGCCTGGACTTTCTGGGCCAGAAGAAGAGGAAAATAAATAGAATGGGCCTGGGCCATTTCTGTTGGTTTGGGCCGAAAGTTTAAGCTGGAATTTATTTTATAAAAACTTAATCTTTGATTAAGTTAATAATTTTGTGGGCTTAATAACTAATAAAATTAATTAAAGGAAAGGCCATTAGAAATAATCGGGTATTCCTTTAGTTAAGTGGGATTCGATTTTTCGGAAGAAATGACAATCAAATCACCGACTTTCTGATCCCAAACAAACCAATCAAATAATTTCGATTTTAATTTTCTATTTCCAATTGTTTTCTTGATTTTGGATTTTAATTATCTGATTTAAATTCTCGATATAACAAATAGCTAAATAATTTAATAAATACAAATTAATTAATTAAATATTAATGAAATAAATTAAATATAGCACAACTAAATGAATATTGGAAGAAACACTATATAATAAATAAGTGAATATTTTCATTCTAAAATATAATCCATAACTTATATAATAAAAATAATTATAAACTTTTAATGACTGGAAAGTCAAAACCAATTATTAATAATAAGATAAAACACTTAATAATATATTTTAAAACAGAATTCTCTAAATAAATAATCTAAACTTAATCATCCAAATCTCAACAGGTCTGGTTAATTTAGGCCGTCAGTATGGTAATCCAAGAACCGCCTATAATTAGATTATTTATGTTACTTTAAATATTTAACGGTTAGTAAGAAAGTCCCTTGTTTTACTAGGAAATCGAATTAGAATCACTTGACACGTGACTATCAAACCTAGCATACTGTCAAGGAAGACAACCCAGAGATGATAGCCGTCATGCGTCCGAACCATCTTGAGATATCGAGAAACTACGTTTAAGCTTTCTACTATCCAGGTGCGGAATTACGTTGGATTTTTGTTAAAGTTTAAGTGACTATTAAGCTATGTTTGAATGTCTATTATTTTATGTGATTATGTGCTTTGCTGAAGTAAATATATTTTTATTCATGTGCATATCGAAAATTCGTTTGTCTGCATGACCGTATTCAGGCATTTTAAATGATAGTGCTCAAATATTGATAAAATTGCATTTTGAGATGCATGTTCTCCGTTTTGAGAAATTTGAAAAGTAATAGTCAGATATTTGAAAATGCAGTTGCTATTGATAAATCCGACTTATGAATGATCTGACTGAAAGGAATGAAATGATGTGAATGAATAACTGGATATGATATAATGTTCTTGATATGTGTGATTTATTATATTGTATCACTCTCCAGAGTCGGTTGGCCCCTGGCTTCGGCCAGTTCAATAGCGCTATATGGATTTGGAATTCCCTCTGCCTGCCCATGGTTAGGGATTCGTCCCTCTGCCTGCCCTGGGTTAGGGAAAGGTCTCCTCTGCTTGCCCAACCGGTTGGGTTAGGAGGCCTGAGTGATTATGATTATGGAATTATGTTAATGATATGTGAATTTGTAATTCCCTCTGCTTGCCCAGGGTTAGGGATTCGTCCCTCTGCCTGCCCAGGGTTAGGGAATGAATTGAATAATTTGTGATTTGTCCAGACTTATGTTGTGACATACGACTGTTTTGGCCCATGACCAGACCATGTTTCGGCCGTGTAAAGCGTGGGCAGCAGCGATGCCTGTCACGCAATGTTGTTGGTTTGCCATGAACATGCCTTGCATGTGTTGTGCATCATCTAAGGCAGCATGAAAATATGTTAATTGTGGGTGAAAATGACTTGTAGTGGTGACCCAAAGCAGGGCTGTTGGATAGGCCAAAGTGTATTGTAGTGGCTGCCGGTTGTAAACCGTAAGTCGGAACGGTGTTTAGGCCGCTTCTCCAAGCGTGTGTTGGGTACTTAGCAACCTGGGCAGCAAGTACTGGAGGTGTCCAGTGGTTAGCACCAATGGAGGTGACCAATTGAACAGACCAAATTGCTTTTGACCAGCCCCTAGAATAGGGACACCTAGCAGCTTAGTCATCAAGGAGAGAGAAGGGCTTGTTGACACATGTCCAGCACCTCTTAAGCATGGTTTCTCCCCAGCCCAAGCCCTCTAACTTGGGAAAATTCGTACTGCTATGTCCAGCCCCAAAAACAGACCCAAATAGCAAAGTTTGAGAGTCTCTAGTGCATGAAATAGCTAGCCTGGACCATAACGGTATAGCTGGGGCAGTCGGGAGCGATGTACGGTGCATGATTGACCATGTAAACCACTCAAACCAGGCCAAGGAAGTGGTAGGGGCTGCTGCCAAGTATGATTCATGGCTGCCACACCTGAACCAGACCCGCAGCGGTGTAAAGCGTGGGACTCGTGCGGTGAGGCAACGACGATGACAGCGCCATAGAGATGGTCGGCTGGGTAAAGGTTAAGGTGCGGGTTTCCGTATGAACTTGTTAAGTTTCAGTTTATGATTTTATCTGCATAAGTGCATGTTGAACTTGACTTGGCATGGCATGGTAATTGTATGTGCTGAATTTATATGCATGGTAACTCTAATTTTTATAGTATGGCAGCTATGTAAATTATTATGGAAATGCATGGCATGTGACTGTCATGTTGAATGGTTAATCTATTGGTAAGTGATGGAATGGCTTATGGTATGGATTGGAAGTACTAAATGTGCGATGAATGGCATTTGCATCTTTGGTAGTCGGAGTCGCGACCGACTGTCCAAGGGCCGTGAGGTAAGCGCTTATGTTCCGGGACTCAATTATTGAGGGGGTAAATGTCCTCGGCATTTGTACTATTTGACTGGATCGTATTGGATTGGATTGGATTGGATTGGATTGGATTGGAAATGGAATCGCCCGGCGTGGGATTCCAATGGAATTGTTGGATTTGGATTGATGATAAACCAGCCTAGATGGTGCATGGTTAGGTGTCCAAAATAAGGCTGGCTTTTGTATGACTTATGTTATTTGATTGCCTAATCTCAATCGGCTGGCCTATGCATTGCATGATGTTTTAAATGATTTCATGGCTGATGCTTATGTTTATTGAAAAGGTTATTTTCTAAAGTTGAATGTGTGTGTTTTTAGTTGCCGCAATGTGAAACTTAGGAGTTCATGTGGCTGGAACTAAAAACCGCACTGAGATAAATTATGTTTATCTCACCGCTCCACTGTTTTGTGGGTTCCAGGTACGGCAAGGATCGGAGTAAGGAATCGTGCGATGGGAAGTAAATCAGCGGCAGTGCTTGGGTTGGGAAATTTGTGTGTAATTGACCATTTGATTATATTGAATTGCAAATGTGATTCCTGGGATTTTTATGCACTGTTTGTATTATGCTATTGACCTGCATATCATGGTTGGAACTGCCTTGTGTACATGCGCGGCGCGTTGTGCACGGCAGGCTGTGGCACCGACTTGGCTGCGGGGTGTCACATATGTTATGTTCAATTCTGCCATGCTCGGATCCCCTGACACGCTCAGTTTCCTAGTATATACAGACATGTGTTGTCTGCGACGGGATTCGTGCCACGTGTTCAGTCCGACATGTATATGACTTCTGTCATAGTCAGATTTTGTTATTTTCTCCATTTGTGATTTCAGGCAGGATCATATGTTTTAAAAGAAGACTTGAAATTGGTTTTATTTAAATTAATACATGCATGCTTAGTTTTATATTAAATGCAGATAATGATTTATTTGTCTTGTTTAACAAATAAATAATTTATTTACGGGTGCTATTTCTAGAACTTGGATTTTAGCTTAAATCCGCGTACTGGAACTAAAACCCGCACTGAGAATTAAATTCTCATTCCGTACTTTTTGTATGTTTTCCACAATGGATGTGGGTTCCAGGTTGCAGGGACGGGCTCGATCAAGTCAAGCGAAGTTAAGCCAAATTGTCTTACCATGAGGACTCAATGAGTCGTAGGAGACACAATGGTAATTCATGGTAAGCTGAAACCTAAACCTTAAAGATTGTAGAAAAATGCCTTGCGAGTACACAGAAGTTGTGTGTTCGCGGCGAGAAACTGCCCCACCCCATTGCGGGCTGTGACAGTATCAAACTGACTCCAAATTTTATAAAACTTATATAAAAACGCATCGTTCGTTAAATTGAACAAAATTAACGATTTGAATTCTGAATTTTTAAAATTTTAAATATTGATAAAATATAAAATTGTGACAACTTTTGACATCAACGCTACTCGATATATTTTAAGTTTATGACAAGATTATTTGGTCAATTTTTGATCTGACATAACCGATCAAACCAGTTCGAAAAATCCGAGAGGTCCATGCTCCATCGCAGGCCGTACTGGACTGATGGTCCAATACCACCAGTGGCTTCACAGGCCAGGCGGCAGGCATGCTCGTGCAGTCATGCGTCCCATCAATTGTAAGTTTAGTACCTTTCAAGATTAAAAAAAAAAACAGCCTGACCTGACAAACTAAAGGCTAGTTTCGACCTAGCCCATAGTCAAAGTCATATATAGCTCGTAAAAAATTATATTATAAGAAAAATTGGATATATAACTCTGATATTTTCAATCAAAAAATATATATATACTCCTTTAAATTATTCTTTCATTGGCTGGAACGGAACGAAAAAAGAAATCCTTGGCTTCCGTGCATGTTGTGCACGTTTGACAAGGCTCTGCTATCATGCCCTTATTCGTTGAACCGCCTGGAGTATAATAAAACCCAGGTTGTGTATTTTACTATTTTTGGAAAGAGAAATACGCTTATTGTGATATCTACTGTATTTCACTATATTTGAAATGAGAAAGTAAACTTATTATGATATATATCTACTGCATGTCACTACATTTGTAAAAAGAATTAAGCTTATGTCTACATTTGAAAAAAGAATTAAGCTTATGTCTACATTTGAAAAAAGAATTAAGCTTATGTCCATCAGAAGGAACTTAAAAACAAAGGGATCAACTTTTACGCAGGAGTTCTTGAGGTTGGTATGTTGTAATTATTCTGCTTTGTGTCTCAGCTGCGTCGCTTTTTGCCAAGTTTTTTTTGAAGATAAATTAGAGGTTTAAGTCATCTAATTTATTTTTAAATTAAATGTCTATGAAAGATCCCCAATCGAGTTTTGAATCTGCGACTTTTCACTCGAGGAGTCGAGGTGCATTGCTTTTTGTCATTAGATCAAGAGCTGATTCTACCTTTTTGCCAAGTTATCAAAGGCCAATGAAATAGCTTATTTGACAACACTTTGTGTCACGAAAATGTACAGTATAGCAAGGGAGAGGATGGGTAATTTTGGTTAGAAAAGCTTTAAACTGATTTTTTTTTATTTTTAATATTAAAGAAGTTCCTAATTAATTAACATCAACAACAGGCTTGAGACCTGGGTGTGTTTGGATGCAACAGAATAAGTCGTGAATAGGGTATAAGAATAAGGAATTTCGGTTTGTGTGCTTATCATTATTCCTTATTCTAATATCATGGTTTTGTTAGTAATAGGAATAAGGGTCCAAATTCTTTATTATTATGCCGTTTGTTTTGCACAAGAATAAGAATAAGCACGCAAATCGAAATTTCTTATTCCTATTTTCTATTCCCGGCCTATCCAAACACACCCTAAAAATTAGGAAAGAGAGAGAATGGAATATAATTCCAATGAACTTTGGAGTTTGAAGCTGGCCTTCCAAAAAAAAGCAGTTGGGAATTTTTTGTATTGGACTTGGCGAGAAAGGAAGAGAGGCAAGAAAAGAGATCAGTCACGCATGAAGCAAACAAAAAGAGTAAGCTTGAAATTAATTAGGCGTTCATCTCATCTACTATCATCAGTTTTAGAAGTTTAGATTGATCGTCATCCTTCAAATAAACCACAAACAACATAACATTTGCCTAAAAATTAATTAGTATATATAATATCCCAAAAAAAAGTTACAATTTATCCGATAATAAATTAAAATCCTAGTTGCTTGGATTTCTCTTGCCTCTAGCAGTACATGTTGTACGTTGTAAAGAACAAGGACCGTTGCAGGGTAGCTCTCTTAAATCAACCGTTGGTCCCTCAATTATTAGAGCATTGACAACATGTCAACACTTCATCTTCATTCCAATTGTCATGAATGATATATCCTTATTCCTCTTAGTTCCTAAAAGGTATAGCACAAAAAATAAAGGAGAAATAGCTAAATGAAAATTTGTGCTTGTATCTAAATCAGAAGTTAAATAAGAAAAATTGGCTTAAAGCAACCCCTTTCGGTCATATGGTCATATCACTGTACTGAATTCTGCAATTTGGTCAAAATATTTTTAAGTTCTTTAGGCTGTATTATTTTGAAAAAAAATGACAGGAAAATCAGTTGATCAGATAATTATACCTAAAATTGAAAACAACATATATGCATGAGGTCCTATTGGCTAACAATCAAATGCAAAGCTGACTTCTTAAAGTTAAAGGTACATGCCAACTGCTATGGATCGATTTTCCCCAGAATAGGGATCACTAGCTAAGATAAATTTCAACTGATCAGTGATAAACCTAGAAAAATCAGATAAATACCTCCACCAAACTTTTCTTCTTGTGCTTTTTGGTGGTATATATGATGTTCTCTTTGTCTGTCGGCTACGTTTCTCTAAAATAAATTAGAAACAAGTGCATTAGAGATATATAGGCATCGGATTGGAATTGCATTCATATTTACTTATTCATACATTTCCATGTTTATCAATGCGGGTCTTATATTTTTCATTTATACTATATTAACAAGATTGCTAAAAGAACAAATAACAACACGAAGGTTAATTATAATCATTAGGTTTAAAATAACATCCCGTGCTGAAACGATTCTAGCTAGCATATAACCAACCTTGAATATTTAGGGATTAATTTTTTGTATTAATTTGAACTAGCATTTATGATCTTGATATGAAAAGGATCTAATCTGTACAGGACATTGCAGCACGGGGAGATTTTGGTTTGGAGAAAGCAAATGAAAAATCAGTAAAAGATAGATATTATGTAACAACTTACGAGCATCATCATATCCTCGCTTGAGCCTCTCTTTTGCTGCCTCTTCTCTCTCCTTTATCTTAGCCTATTGTAAATCACAAAATTCAGTGACCAAATTTCAAACCATTAGATGATGAAAATTCAAACCATTAATGAAATGTACTTGAGTTTAATTGGTTTATGCAAAAATATGATGTGTAGGCTTAAAAAGGAAAATTTGTAGCATTGCATGCACTCTCACTATGTTGAGAATTAAATAAAAAACTGGATCTAATGCTAACTCCTATAAATGAGGATTAGGGTTTTGTACACAAAAAATCTATCTCCTAGATACACTCAGTTTATGTTTAGGGCAGGGACGGAGCTAGAAAAATAATTTGATTGGAGGCAATATATGCAAATTAAAATTTATTTTTTATGGGCCATTCTACATATTTTCACTAAATTTGTCTTATAAGTATTAGTAAAATTTAAAATTTTGGAGAGGCCAAGCCCATCAGGGCCCCCGCGCTGGCTCTGCACCTGGTTTAGGGTTTCCAAAAGTATGAAACCTACCGCCGCCACTCTCATGACTTAACATTTAGGGTTTCAAAACTAGTTCACATCTCGTTTACCTCGGCTTATATATATGTGTTTTTTCTCTTAGAGAAGTTACTATATAAATTTCCCAAACCCTAGCCGCCGCTTGGTCTTTTCCGTAAGTTTTGACATCTTCGATTATCAATCAGCTCTAGGCATAAAGATTACCGAAAGCTAATTTCATTTGTGTAAGATGTCTTTACTGCATTTTTTTCCCTTTTTAAAAGTGTTTCATGTTATTCAAAATTTATAATTCTTGATCTTCAAAAAGTTCCATTTAGTCATCTTCTCCCTTTTTGGGATCTAGAGATAGTTTATTAGACAATTATAAATATATTTTTGTAACTATCGATCTCTTCTTTGTCACAGATTTTATGGAGAACTGGCTATGGAAACAATTCTAAATTAGTCATGCACTATCCTACCTTAGCAATCATTGTTTAGGTGATCTGCTCCCTATTTTTGAATTAAGTATCGGAAATTTAATTGTAAATTAATAAGAATAAGAGTGCAGAGCGTAGCTGATTATATACTTCCATCACAGTTTCATCAGAACATCGAGTAAATTTTGTCTTTAGGTATTGTATCCTGATCAGAAATCCAGAACTATTAATCAAAATGCAAATCCTTAATTTTAACATTTTGGTTGCTTCATTAATCTCTCAATGATTTCTGACTTTTGTGCATCCCCTTTTCTTTTGTTATGTTATCGATTATTTGAGTGATGCACTTTGTTGGCTCTTTCATTTTGTGGGATCAACGATTTTAGTGTTATGTCTTGTGTGCACAGGAACCACAGCGATTAATAGTGCTACATATGTAAATTAAAGATACATTCGGTAGCCAGAAAAGGTAATGCTTTTAGAATTTTAATAGAAAATACTTTATATTTGAGGCAATCTATATATTTACTTTGATGGCACAATATTTGAAAAGTGTTTGGCAAAACAACTTTAGTTTGTTGGACTTATTTGATATCATATCGATTAATAATGTCACGTAAAAATATAGGGTTGGATCCATCATTTTGAGAGATATAAAAAATTGCATAAATTGACTAATTTTGGTCCGTTTATATTTTAAATCTGTTGATACATATCAAAATAAAGTCCAAAATAATACCATATCTATTGCACCTAATGTATGATATCCAATAACTAAGTAAAAATATTGTCATTGAGAATCAATATTTTTTGTATAAATTTTTGTACAAATTTTTTGTACAAATTTTGTACAAATTTTGCACCAAAAGTTTTTTTGAACAAAAACTTTTATTTTATCTTAATAAATGGTTTCATCATCATTCCTTTACCCCAATATTATGTAAGGCTCCGTTTGGATGCAAGAAGAAGAAGAGGAAGAAGGAAGAAGGGAAGAAAAAAAATTATAAACAATCCAAACTCTTCACAAAGTTACACACTTCCCAATACTTCTTCCCACTTCTTCCCTTCTTCTCTTCTTCCCACACCTATCCAAACGGAGCCTAAGAAACACTAAATTAAAGCAGAACCAATTCGGTGAAATTATATATATTCATAGTATTATTATTCTGCAAACTTATATATTAGCGATATTCAAAACACGATCTCAGATTTTTATTCTAGGAGAGTGAGTTAAAACTTAATTGTGCATTAAAAATGTTTGAAATATTATCTTTTAGGTGTGCAAAGATCTTAAAAGTCTAATTGCATTGGCTAAACAACAAATGTTTATATTACATAGGGAAGACTCACCTGATAGATGTCATTCCATTTGAAGGTTTGTCCCACCATTCCTTGAATTATGGAGCTTGCACTTTCAGCTCCAAACTCCGTCTCATAGAATTTCTTCCAAAGATTATTAGTTATGGGGCTTATATCTCTGTACTGTAACAATTTATTAATTCTCACGTAAAAAAATCAATTGTTGTTATATAAATTACTTGAACATTGAAAGAAAAGTATAGAGCACTTATATTGTTTACTTTTGTGCAACTCTCAATGACAGCAAGTTGGTCGGCTGTGCAGCTGGGCAGTAAACGTTCCAAGAGGTGGTCATCGACTCTGCTTACATCTTGCAAGCGGTGGAGATGTCGCATTTGCCTTGCAATGCATAGTTCCAGCAGTGGAGGTGATTTTCTATCTGAATCCATTGAGGTTTTTTCTTCTTCTTTTTTTCTACTTCCAATTTTTGTAACCTCTATAATTTTTTTTAACTCCAAATCTGCAAAAAGTACAAAATTTAATGAACTAATAATTTGGCATTTGGAAACCAGGTTTTAAGTCAAATTAAACATACAAAGATAGTAGAGTATTAATTTTAGATAATTATATTGGATAGGCATGGAAAACACAAGATTTAAAAAAAATATATATATATATATATATATATATATGTGTGTGTGTGTGTGTGTGTGTGTATCTACCTCAGGTCTACTGAAGAAGGATGAAGGGTAAAAAAAAAAAACTAATTTTATATGATCTATGTCTCTGACTGACTGACTCTCTTCTACTCAAGAACGTCTTAATTATTATATTGATGTATGCATGAATCCAAATTTCTATGAACTAAAAGGAAGAAATAATTGCAAGATCGAGGACCTCAAATAGCAAAAAAAAAAAAAGGAAAAAAAAAGTGAATAACAATACAATTTACATACGAATTAAAAAAAAAGTAGGGTGCTAGTGCCAATCGTAGCATTTAATTAGCAACAATTTTTCCTGATAACTGATTTTATCCCTAAAAATTAGATAAATCTATTCTAGAAAAGAGGCGAGAAAATCATAAATTAATTTCTCTTTAAATTATGTATTAGATTTTTTTAAGACTATAGGAAATTATAAAATAACAACGATAAATATTATAATATATTACCTGTACTGGAGAGCTTGAAGGCCGGAGTAGCTCGAGAATGTTTGATAAAGTGCTTGGACGTAAGGGATAGCCAGGAGATATGAGAACTGGAGAAAATTCTAGCTAGATAGCTAGGGGAGGATGTGATAGAATTCCTGGAAGTGAAAAAAAAGTTAAATAAATAATGGGACAGCAGAGAAGAGAATAATCTGTGGGGACGTTTTAGAGATGAATAAGAAGAATTTTTTGTTCCCCCAATATTTTTAATTTGAGAAAACTCGAGGAATGAAAGATAGAAATAATGACGGACAAGATATTTAATGAATCGGGCTTTTGCCTCGAATAAATTATACTTGGGGTTTTGGTGCAAGTATTAAAAGGTTGCCTTACTGCAAACGAGAGATTGTATTTGTAGGGAAAGTGCAGAAATTTGTAATAAGTGTTAAACTGGAGGAGCTATGAAATTAATCTTTATTTTGACATGAGAAAGATTAAACAGACGTTGAAGGAGGAAGCATATCAAATAAGTGCCTTTCGTTTTTTTGTTTTTTAAGAAAAAAACAAAATACTGTAGAGGATTAGCACTATAAAGCACACCAGAGAGTATTACTAGTTACTAGTTACTACCACTCATGAAAAACCGTGGTCTTTATCCAAAACCATGCAACAAAAGAATAACTGACAATCCGTAACGGCATTCAAACATTGGTTTGGGTACACGTGTTCATTTGATATGTCGGGTGGGTCCACAAAATGAATACGTGCCTAGTAGGAAGAGCATATTTGGTACCTAACGTTACTGAAAAAAATAATGTAATTGGTGAATTTTTGAAGCAGAGGAATGTCATAATTAAATATAGACAGTGCATTTTCATTTATATTAATTATAAACTTAATGAATAAAGATGACCACCGCAGTTTTGAAAATTTTATTTTTTATATAAATGATTCAATAAAATAATTTCACGTGATGTTCAAACAATGTATCAACATATATACATGCTCAATTTTATATAGAAGTATATATGGCAAGCAATATAAGGGAGTGATCAAATCAAAGTTTTGGATGGCTTCTAATTTTTTTTTTTTAAAAATTGGCAATTAATAATATTATAGAAGTACCTAATTACATGCTACTTTTAATTAATTTAATTGGCAAAATGAGTACATTTATATAGCTATAAATGCATGCTTAGCTAGATACTTTTTGTACAATTATGGTGCATTGATTATTAATTATGTATTTCATTAAATCATTTGGAAATTGAAATCTGCAAAACTTGAGTGGTCATCTTTTTTCCTTAAAGTTTTAATGAAAAATGCATCGTATATTTGGGGCTTCACTGTATCACCAATTAAATTTATTTCCACTAATTAATATTAATTAGGTACCCAAAAAAAGTCCCCCCCCCCCCCAATAGGCTTGGATATATATTGTGTGGAAGCACCGGACATGTACATCAGGAACAAATATATATGCATGTGTTACCCAAAATAATGTTTGATGGCTATTCGGAACTTTTGGTTTTATTTATTTATTTTTTTATTGTATGGCTTTGGATAAAAAATTATGGTTTTTCACGTGGTGGTGGTATTTCTTTCTGTTCTGCTATATGTTCTGATTCTCTCCAGTACTTTTGATAAAACTACGAAAGCCGCTGATTTGATATGTTTTCTCTCCGTCTTTCTTTTCTTTCTCGTGTGAATGAAAAATAAAACTCGATACCATAGCTCATGCAGTTTAACATACAACACCTCTTTCAAATTTTTGCATGCTTTCCTTTATCTCTTTATTCTTATATAAAGTATTCTAATTTGAAATCTAGCACCAAAACCCTAAGTGTAATTTTGAGGTAAAATCTCTTTCAGTGTTCAGGCCCCTTATTGCTTTCCATCTTTCACTTCTCGTGTTCTCTCAAAACGTCTAGCGGAGAAAAAAAAAAAAATTCCTTATTCCTCTTTAGACTTTCTCACTGATTATATATTCTCTGGTCTCCTTTATTATTTTCTTTTCACTCCCTGAAATTCAATCCTCCTTCCTACCTAGAACCTCCTACTGCTCCTCATACCTTTTTCTACTCCTCCCTACATCCACTACTCTTCTATTTTTTCAAACCGACATTTCTTCTTGTGTCGCCGTCTCAAAGAATCTTGTCAGACGTATGCAGCAGCAAATCGGAAGCTATTATATCCTTCATTTAAATCTTTGATATTGGTATATATAATATTTATTCCTTTTTATTATATATAATTTCCCATAGAGTTTGATAAAAAAAAACAAAATGTGTTGAATTTAGGGAATATTTTTTTTTTGCTTTCAAATTAACCTCTTTTCTAGAATAGTACTAGTTTTAGAAATGAACTCAATTGTCAGGCAAAGTACTTATTACATGCAATGAATTCTCAATAAACCCTAGTTTTTTTTCCCCTTATGTAAATTGTATGATTCTTCATCTGCTATTTGGGGTCCCATCATTTGCAACTATTTTTTTTTTAAAAAAAATTTAGGATCTGTCACGTATAGAAATTTTGGGGTCACACACGGGGGTGATAAGGATCATCCCCGATATTTGTCATCCCCATCATCCCCACGTGTTTTCTATTTTAGGAAACAATTATTCACTCGTTTTCTAAAAACAGAAATCCAATACTCATCCTTTTTTCGCTCTCCTCTCCCGCCCTAACATATAAACTTCAGCACTAAAACATATTAAGTTCAACAGTTAATATATATAACTAGAATAGTTACGATATTAACTTCAACAATTACGTTATCAACTTCAACAGTTATATATATTAAAAGTTAATATATATATATATATATATATATAATTATATATATATATAGGAAAAATTGGATTTTTGCCACCTCAAAATTTATAAATTAGAAGAATGCCACCACAAAATTGAACTTTTGAAAAATGCCACTACAAATCAAACTCTTTAAGAAAACTGCCACTTGTACCGTATAAATCAACTTATTTCATACTCAATATTTAGTATAGACCAAAATACCCTCCCCATCCCATCTCTCTCCTCTCTCCCGTACAGTCCCCCCCCCCCCCCCCCCCCCCACTCAACTCCTTTCTTTCTTCATCTCTCTGTCCCTGATCTTCTTTCATTCAACCTCTCTCCATCACTCTTCTCATTGAGTTCGCCCCACCTCCGAGGAGCCTCGAACCGTCATGATCTGCCTCTCTGCCCCAAGCTTTGTCGCACCAACGCAGCATATCTCATCCCATGCCAATCAGGCCCTCTACATCCAAGCTATGTTGCTTTTATGTTCGTGCAAATGAAAAGTTGATAATTGTTGATTGTTGAATGTTGATAACTGGTAATCAATTTTGGATTTTTAATGGAGAAGGAATGGGCACCAGTTAGATCGATAGAACAAGGAACGGGGGCAGTTAAGAAATTAGAGTTGCATCATTTTGATTCGTTTTAGTTTGCTTATTTATAGCAATTTAAGAAAATAACAGTTGATTGGAGCTTCCAATTACCTCCTCTGATTTTCATATATGACCGATTTTTTAGTAAAGAGACACATTTTAGGGAGACATGCGCATGTTCGTGAAATTTAGTATAATTAGGTAAATTTTGACAAATCAGAGTTAGAGATTATATTGGTTTTACCCCAAAATATTTATCAACCGATATTGAGTGAAAGAAGAAGGGCAAAGAAGAGTTGAGTGGGATGAATGGACAGGTGAGACCGTGAGAGGAGGGAGATGAGATGGACGGGTATTTTGGTCAGTACAAAATATTGGGTATGAAATAGGTTGATTTATACAGTACCAGTGGCATTTTTCCAAGTAAGTTTGATTTTGGGTGGCATTTTTCAAAAGTCTAATTTTGTGGTGGCATTTTGCTAGTTTTGAAATTTTGAGGTGGCAAAAATCTAATTTTTCCATATATATATATAACTAGAATAGTTACGATATTAATTTCAACAGTTATGATATTAACTTCAACAATTATATATATTAACTTCAACAGTAACGATATTAACCTCAACAGTTATATATATATTAACATTTAATATATATAAATAGACCAATTGTTAAAGTTGAAGTTGGCATATTTAAATGTTGAAGTTAGTATATATAACTGTTGAAGTTAATATATATATAACTGTTGAAGTTAATATATATATAACTGTTGAAGTTAATATGTATGACAACTTCAACAATTTAAATATGCCCACTTCAAATATTACCTTCAACATTTAAATATACCAAGTTCAGCAATTACGACATTAGTTTCAACATTTATGAATATAAATTTCAACGGGTTATGAAGTGTGTGAGAGGGGCAGGGGGGAGGGTGGGGGCGAGGGGGAGGGGTGGGGCGGGGGAGTAGCATATGCATAGAAACGTGTTTTCTGAATTTTCGAAAATGGAAGAGAGAATTTCAAACGTGTTTTCTAAAAATGAAAAAAAAACGCGTTTTCTAAAGGATGGTGGGGATGATACAAAATGCTGAGATGATACTAATCAATTCCGGTCATAAATTAATTAAGATGTTCGCAATTAACTGCAAGTGCGTATAATTGGAATAAGCAAAAGAGACCACTAGTGACAAATTTCTGTGTAGTAATCTGTTCATCATTCAAAACCAGTTTTGTATATCCAGCACCATATATATATTACTTATTTCTTCTTGCAACCATAGATTCCATTACATCAACAACGTAAGGTATAATTTTCGATTTCAGATCCTTATGAAACAAAAGTCTCTAGTAACCCAAAAAAAAATTTGATGCAAGAAAAGTTTCTAATATATAGATCGACACGCCCTTGTCGAGCAGTAGACCTGAACGAGAATTTTTTATTTTTTTTTTACAAAAATCTGGTGTCTTTCGATGCCTATGTACGTAGTGGTTATTAATTCTAGAATAGTCTAGCATATTTGTATTTTTTTTTAATAAATTATAAATTAATGAAAGCTGGTTTTGCTCAAAATGTACCTCATAAAATTTTGTGCTTAATTCCTTGCATATTTGGAGTTGTAAAATTTTAGAGTTTACATAAATTAATCAATAAGCAGTAGATGAAAAGAAGAAGAAATAACTTCAATGGATTCAGAGAGAAAAGCACCTGCACGGCTTGAGCCATGCATTGCAAGGGAAATACAAAATCTCCAGTGCTTGTGCGATGTAATTTAGCAGAATAGATGACCAACTCCTGGAACGCTTGTTACCTAAATGCATAGCTGATCAACTTGTTGTCATGCATCGAGAACTTCACAAAAGTAAGCTAATTATGCGCTCGAATACTTTTCTTATACGTGCAAATATGTTAAAAACTTACAGTACAAATGACCTTCGGGAGGAGTTCTACGAGACATGCATGAATTTGGGTTGAAACTTGAAAGTGCGAACTCCATTAATTCAAGGAGACCAAATTTGTTCGAGACATGAGTTTGGGTTGTTACTTGTTACAGACTTACAGTGTCCTCTCTCTCAATTGGAGACAAAAACATTATATTTATTTTTGTTATTTTTTTAACATATTTTAGATTGGGAGAATATGCATTAATTGTCGTCCATAAATCAAAACTAAGAGATTCATAGAATAATATTTTTGTTAATTACATATTTTAAGTTTATGGTGCTGTTGAAATAGATAATTACATATATTATAGGCAGAAACGCCTTTGTACTGTTTCACATTTATTTTGTCCCCATATAGCAGTAGGGGTGCAAACGGTATACCGTGTACCGTTTTCCGTGCACGTTCCGTCCAAACGGAACGGTAAACGAATCCAAAATTTCAATACGTTTCAGTAACGGAACGGTAAACGGAACGCGTTTCGTCATTCGTTTGGGTGAAATACAGTGTAAATATACATGTTCCGTGTCGTTCCGTCCAAACGGAACGGTTAACGAATCAGCTGGTACATACCGTTACCAGAAACGGAACGGCAAACGAAATGCAGCATTCCGTTTCCGTTTGGCACGTTGTGCAGGCCTATATAGCAGCTGTAAAACTGCAACTCTGCAAGCAGCGGAAATTTATCGAAAGCTTTGGGCCATTGGGCCAAGGAGCGAATCGTTTTAGACTTTTAGTGCATCGCTTGTCCGATGTCAGCATTGTTTTCTGTTCTTCTGAGAACTAAAGTATGTATTCTTTTGTGAAACGAGTGTTGTTCGAGTACAATTTGACTCAGATGCAAAGCTGTCTTGACTCGAATACAAACCGATATGAGAATCTCATAATTATAATGAGATGTTTCCCCTCCTGTTTAACTCCTCCGCTATGCTGTTGACCTCTTCGTGGGACTCTAACGTCCTCCCACCCCGAATGAAATTTTAACGAAAAATTACAAAAACAATTAATATAACTAATAAGACAATTAACACAAGTATATGGACAAAAAAATTATAAAGAAAAAAAACTGATTCAAAATTGATCTTAAAACATAATCATTAAGACAATTAACATAGGCTCGGTTTGGATGGTGTGGGAATAAAAGTAATAAGGAAAGAAGTATTGGAAAGTGTGTAATTTTGTGAAGAGTTTGGATTTGTTTATAATAAATTTGAGGGTAAGAAGAAGCTATCTCCTTATTCTTGCACCCATCCAAACGGAGTCATAATAAAGAATAAGACAATACATATATTGTTGTATATTTTTCATACTATTTATTTTGTTTTATTTGTCCATATAATGTCTAAATATTTCCATACATATTATATATGTCTTGCTATTTGTTTTTCTTTTCCACACAGTGTGTGTTTATTTATTTGTCCACATATATTATATATTTAATCGACATGGGTAGGAAATAAAGGATTGAGGACAAGACATGGGTCAAGTTAGAGGAGCGACAAAGGGTAAAGATGGGAAAGGAGTCTGGTGATTGCATGATTGCACAAATGCATAAAACAATTATTACATTCAGCAATTTCCTTAATAAAATGTACTTAATTAATTCATTTATGTAAAAATATGATATGTTGAGTTAAAAAAGAAAATTATGTTGCCACTGGATGCACTCTCACTCCATTGAGAATTATATGTTTTGTTTTTTTTCAAAGAAAGACTGATCTAATTAATGCTAACTCCTATAAATTTAGGATTAAGGTTTTGTACAAAAAAACCTATCTATTTACATACACTCAAGTACATTTTATTTTTAGAATGTACTTACTAAGGGAATTTTATTAAGGAAAGATAATAATTGAGTGGAGCCAATATACAAATTTTATTTTTTGAAGGGTCAATTCTACATATTTGTTTGAAGATAGAAAGATAAGTGTCAGTTACAAGTTCAATAACTTATTTTTACTAAATTTATCAATTGTTAGTAAAATTTTAAATTTTAGGGAGGCCATGTTGGAATATTTAATGTGGCCTATGATAATTAATGTGTGAGCCAAGTTCATCTAAGATAATTAACTAAAGGGTGCATCATAATTTGATGGAAATTCTGATGGACCAAATTCATTGTACTTGATCCCTTTAGTTGCCTTAGCATTAAATACTCTATAATCTGAAATTTTATGCACCCTTTCCCATAATTCTGCCATTAAGAAATTTCAGTAAAAAAAAGAGAAAAACGCCATTGTTAACCATCATTATGGCTGAGGAAAACTCAAAGAAGATCAATACTAACGCTTCCGCCTAATGACTAACGATTTATGCTCTTCAATTTGGATACGGAGCAGATGTGATAGAAGAGGAGTCGTGCATGGCTTGCAGGTTTTCAACTTCATCCACTCAACACTCGATTTCGATTAGCGATGGCACGAGGTATTTTACGATTCCTGATTAATTCCGCATTCTATAATCGTTGTTGCACTTACAGTTGGTATCAGAGCGGGTTATACCGCTAGATTGTCTTTATTGAAATAGAATTTCATAACGGTTAAACAGAAATTCTGTTGTAAGTGTTGAGTGGATTGAGTTTGTCTGATTTTCTTAATTATCTGAATTCGTGGATCATTATCTCAAGATCCGCTTATCCGATTTGAGTGAGGTTTTCGGAATTGGAAAGATCTCTGGGTCTACTTTCTAAAGAGACCAACATCTTGAAAATCAAGCGGGTGCACAGGGAGATAATCAATTCGCAATCACAAGAGGTCAGAATGTCAGGGTTCTGAAATTTCTGACCTTTCAGTAGTACGGGACATTTTTCTCTTAATTGGTAATTCGGATTTGCATGAAATTTTACTGGGATGTAGATATTTCATATATCTTTCCATATAATGTAAATTTGTAAAATTCCAATAAAGTATCAGTGAGAAATGCTGTCTGCAAGTTAAGTCTGTCTGACAGTTTGTCGATTTTTCGTCTGGGATAGTCTTTTTTTCGAGGGCTATACCTTTTGATCTATAAATTTGTTTTTGATGAAACTTATGTCACTGGAAAGATCTTTGAATCTAGTTTCCAGGATGATCAAGAACACAGAAAACGGATGATTATAGAGAAAGTTATCGTCAGATTACCAGAGAGTGTTCAGGCTGTCTGAAAGTTTTTGGATGAACTCTGGTCGCACCTTTTCGTGTAGGACGACCCGTTCCAACAAAGTGTGGTCCAGAAATGATTTTTATGACAAAATTAAGGTACAATCAGACATATTATGGTTCTCTCTTGTCAATTGAACCTTGTTGATTACTTAATTATTATGTAAATCTATAGAGTAGTCACAAATTTGTTCAGAATACTGAATTTGTATATAGATGGTTGGCATCTTTATTGAAGGTTGGTTAGTCAATAGTGATATGCTTGAATATACTGTAGTAGTAAAGTTATGCATATGAATAATTTAAACCATACTAAGTTACTCATACTAAGTTACTTTTAATAATTTGGTCATTATCAATTTTAATAACTTTAATTGTAATTATCATTTTATTAAAAGAAAGTGTGTGATATTTTATTTATATATATCACAATAAAGCTTTACATTTAATAAATTATGATTGTCAATTTTAACAACTTTAATTGTCATTGTAGTTTATTAAGTGGAATTTTATTATTATTAATTCAATTTGTTTCTGCCCAACGGTGATGCAAATTGATTTCATGGAACAACTATTTTGTCAAAATTGAAATTTTTAAATATTAATTTCAGTTTAATTAAGTATCATTCCTCATAGTTGTTTATTTATATTATGTTATTTGTGATATTTTAGTTTACATATCACTATGATGTTTATATTTAATAAATATTAAGGATGTCAATTTGAACAACTTTAATTGACATTTTAGTTTATTAAATAGAATTGTCTCATAAACTTTAATTTATTTCTGTCCAACGATGATATAAATTGAAAATGTGAAGAATTTTATGTTAAAACTGAAATATTATTTGGCATTTTTATTATTCATTTCAGTTTAATTTTATTTTGCTATGTGAATATTAGTCGACTATTAACCATCTTATTTTTCCTGAATTTAACAACATTGAATAAAACTAATTTTTCCAACTTGGAAAGAATGAACTGAGATTTGTCTTGGTAATTTAGAACTGGACCAGACATTATGATTAGACTTTTTGTTGCTACTACGAATAAAAGTAGTAATAATGAAATACTAATTTTGCTAAATTATATCTCAAATTTGATGATATCAAGTCTGGATTTAAAGAAAATATTATAAATCAATGTATATATCTCAGGATTAGTGGGAGTAATTTATCATTCTCATTTTGTTCGTGGATGATATTTTATTAGTCAATAAGAAATTCACTTTCGGTTATTTATTTGTGCTTGTATATATAATGATTAATTTTATGGAAGAGTGCTGAGCAGTTTATAATGTCATCTTCCATTATGCAAGCAGAATTTTTGTGGCATTTTGTAAGGTCACCTATCTTATTTTTTGTGAAAATCCGCAAAATTTAAAAATAAAATTTAACCTTAAAATGATTGTTAATTTCTAAACAGATTAAAAATCGTATAAACTGACGAACAATTTAAAATTTTGTTTTTTTTTGAGAATTATCAGAATTTATAATACAAAATAGTTTGAAAATAGAAATTCAATATTAATATTAAATTAATCTTCAAGTAAACAAATAAATAAAATTTATTTGTAATATAATTAAGAGTTTATAAAAATAATCATTATTTAAAATCTTTAAAAATTATAATCTAATGACCAAATAATTTAATCTTTGAGCTTTTCAGTATTTCTGAGTCGTCCGATTTGAGTTTCAAATATCTGAATTTTTTTCTAGACCCTTGGATCTTTGCTGTTTTTGATATCCAATAAAGACTGTGGATTTTGTCAGATAGTGTAAATTTCGATTCAATTTTCTTGGTGTCCACCGTCCTTCCCCTCTCTTCTTAAGCTCTCCCTCGAGAGCTCCGCTCTCTCTCACTCGCACCCACCTCCTCACCGAAACTCTCTCTCTCTCGCTCGCCTTCACCTCAGCCGAGACCTCACCCCTACTTCTCTCTCTCACCGTGATCCTCTACTCCACTCTCCTCTCCGATCGCTTGACCCCCTTCTCTCCCAATCGCTCTCAACCGTAACCCCTCACCTCCTCTCCCTCTCGTTCGAACCCAGAGCACAAGACCCCTCTCCACCTCCTCTCAGACTCGAACCACCAAGGCCCCACTTCTCCTCTCTTCCTCACCTCCACAGAAAACCCCAGCCACACACACACCACCTCTCTCCCTTCTTGTTTGGCGGCGACGGCGGTTGGCAGTGACGGCGGCAGCAGCTAGTAGCTGGTCGGAGGCAAGGAGACGACTCAGACGGCGGCTGAGGCAGGGCCAGGCTGAGCACCTCTCTCTCTTTCCTCTTTTTGCTTGTCATCTCGGTTTGGTAACCCACTTTCCTTCTCTATCTTTTGCTTGTGTTGTGTGCTTGAGAGGCTTGAAATATTGAATTGATTGAACTGTGTATTGATTGTGTGCTGAAATTCTTGCAACGCCTCTGACTTGAAATTGATCTGTGCTTTTGGCTTGTCTCAGTTTACTCTGTGAAATGCTTGTTGAATCTGTTCTGTGAGAGTTATGTTGAGGCATGCACTTGTGATTAATCTGTTGCTAGTCTATGATGGCTCACTAAGCCTTACTTGATCTGTTTTTGATGCATGCTTTAGGCTATAATCTGTGTTAAGAGGCGTTATTTGCCTCTATTTGAGTCTGTTTATGTGTTGTGATGCTCTCGGCTTGGTTGTCAGGCTGGTACAGGCCTGCTACTTGGCTGTTCTTTCTCTTGATGCTTGTATATGTTTAACGAGGCCTAAAGGGGCTAGTACGAGCATGGTACCAGTTTGGTACGGCTCTGCTATGCTTCTGGTATGCGTGGATGTGCTGCCAGGGACCTCTTTGTGAACTTCTCTGGTTTCAGGGACTTATTAGTAAACTTCTTTGAACTGAAATTGGACTAGTTTATAAATAAAACTGCTATAAAGGACTTAAATGAAATTTTGGAGTAAATAAAATGAATCTGTGGGCTTGTATGTAAATGTGATGGCTAGCGGGTCGGATCTGTGATAAATGACGGATCTGGACTTTAATAAATGGGTTCGGATTTGACCACCGAAACCCATTAACCCGCTGGGTTAAACCCGACAGGTGGGCCCCTTATACCCACCTGGGCCGTTACTTCTTTGGGCCGTAAATTATTATCTGGCCTATTCGGCCTGCTGGGCTGTTCCTTTGAATTTCTGTGTTGGGCTCTGTGTTTGGGCTGAAATAAAAATATCTAATTTCTGTTGGACTTTAGTTAAATGTTGGACTGGGTCAGGTCCACAATAAATTCTGGATTAACACTTTAGTAAATAAAGTAACTAAAATGATTAACTTAAAAATGGGATTAATTATAAGTTAAATTGTATCTAAATTGATCGGACTAATACGTAAACTTAAAGATGGGAGAGGATTACCATCAGTACAGTCATCCAAATGCGTATGATCCCAAACACATTAAAACACCAACACGTTAAAATAACAATCTTATTATTTATATTATCATTATGACAAATTATTTGAGAACTATGTTAACTTTAGTTAATAATAATTTTATTTACTGTTATAACTAATATTTATCACACCTAAAATTACTTAATTAAAAAGATGAAAGTAATAATACACTTTAGATACTAAAATCCGTTTAAATAAAATTAGTTATAAAAACTTAATAAAAGAATTTCATACTTGAGCAAAACACTATTAATAATATTACTAAATTAAAACACTTAATTATATTTATCACAATTCAACGTATAGAATGGATTGTAGGAATTCGTACAAAAACGTCTTCCTTCACAGTCACTTTTAAAGGAAATTCTGTCAAAATTTTATAAAATACTTCTCTAACTAAAATAATATATTTTAAAACAGAATCCCTTTCAGAAAACATTAAATACAACTCACTTAACAAAATTAGACTAATTACAATTGAGGGTTAATTAGAGAACGTTAGTGAGCGTTTCTTAGACTTTGTTTTCTAAAGTCTAGTTTTCTGTGTTTGGTCAGGTGACCAGCAGGGCTACTCAGAGTTTGTTGAGGACGGTTTTGCTGACTTTGAGGGCGGTGTCGCTGAGCAGGACTTTGCTGACCCTCCAGCTGAGTAGCAGCTCTACACCCGACTCTTCAGGTGTGTGGAAACTTTAGATTCTCTTTAAACTCTAGTTTAAGGATTAGATCTTTAATTTTATGTGTACATGACATGAAAATAACATTAAGTAAACAGTTAAGAGCATTATCAAAAGATTAGCTGCATTAATAGGTTATGCATCTATAATAAAGTGGATAATTAACAAAAAAATGCTTAAATCAACACTTGCATTTGGAAAGGATCAGAATAGTGAGACCGAGTGAAATAGGAACGCTTTGCTCGCGGTCAGGAGCTGCACCCAAGCTGAATGCCGGTGAGTTCAGGACGATTCTCTGATCATGAGCAACACGTCTCCGATTATCACTCTGCAGACCGACTTATAGACGGTTATGCGGTCACTTAGTAGTTATTATTATTGTTAGGATTTGTACGTATTCCCACTTGTCTCTATCGGATTCTTTGGGGTTGCTCGCCAGTATAGACTTCCTCTCGATCTCCCACGTCAGGAGCACGGTACCGCGACTCGCTGCCTACACCTCGACGGGGGTGCAGGATTTGGAGCTGGCCTTCGGGGCTCAGGTTGATCTAGGCAGAACCCATGACTTGTTGATTTGTGTGAGAAGTGAATATGGATTTGATTACGATTATATTTGACTATTGAGTGAGGGTGCTTGATTCTCGTATTATTATTATTATATTGGACTTTGTATAGTAATATCCGTTTCTCCAGATACATTTTGGACTTTATTTTTGGCATGTCATGGTTAGTAGATTAATTTCATAATTACACTTAAATCACACATAGCCGTGGCTTTAATTTTAGGATCTTAAAAGTGTTAAGTATGGTTTAGTTCTAACTTTAGTTTAACCAGAATCTTTGGTTACCCTGTTATTGCACTGAGTATTCGCGTACTCAGCCCACATGTTATTTGTGGAGCAGGTTCAGGTTTGATAGATTGTGAAGACGGTGTTTTATCTGAAGATCAAACCCAGCTGGACTAGTCACTTTCCTCTCTATGTATTTTGTTTACATCTCAGGCTGAACAATTTCGATCTGTAAATTTGTGTAAATATTCTTTCAGCCATGTTTTGTATAAACAAACCAACTAATCTTTTTCTTGTTATGTGACAATTATTTTTGTGATTGCTTGTGATGATATAACTGTACTTAGCCTTTCGTGTGCACAACTTAATGTGTACGCGTGGCGGGGGTTGTCCTCCCTGGAACGGATTTTGGTTCGGGGTGTGACATCTTTTCGGTGGTATCAAAGCATGGTTAAAATCACAAATGATCCAGCAATTGAACCAACTAATTTTACCAAGTTAACCCAACCTTAGGCCTTAAACTGTGTCCTTTCTAAGAAACTAAGGACTAATTTGCATTCTTTTGTGTTTTAAAAGATTGCAATGAATACTAGAAGAGGTCGTGGACGTGGCAGGCCTCCTATTCCAAGGCAAGGTGAAGAGGTGCCTGCACAAGAACCCGTTCCTCAAGCACAACCTGTACCAGAACTTGATCCTGCCACTTTAGCTCAACAGTTCTGGAATAATGTGGCACAGTTGGCTGGACAAGCAGTACCTAGGGCACAACCAGCTCAAGATCCCTTTACCACCGCTTATCATGAGTTCCTTCGCCATCCTGCACAGAGGTTCGATGGCTGTGGTGGTTTTGAAGTTGCTGAAGAGTGGTTAATCTCAGTACAAAAGACTTTTCGCTTGGCTCGAACCCCAGTTGAGCATAAGACAGAAATTGCAGCCACTCTGTTTGATAAAGAAGCACAACATTGGTGGACCACTCAGGAGCCACAATACAATGGAGAAGGCCCTAACATCCCTTGGGACTGGTTCACTAATGCATTTCGTGCACGTTTTCTGGGAAGGGCGCAAAAGGCAGAATTAAGGCGCCAGTTTGAAACTTTGACTCAGGGTGAAATGACAGCACGTCAGTATGGGGAGACTTTCATTCGTTTGTCTCGTTATGCCCCTGATCTTGTGGCTGATTTGGAAGCCAAACGTGACCGATTTATTGAAGGATTAGACCCGACCTTGGGCAGTTTGATGGATACGTATACTGATACTTCCATTGAGTTTCTGATGGACCGAGCTGAGTTTCAAGAGAAAAAGTTGATGTCACGTGTGAAATCAAGATATGAAAGGCAGAAAACAGATGGAGGAGTTACTCGCAAGCCCGCTTTTCAAAATCGTGGACAGGTGATACAACAAAACAGACAGCAGACATACCAGAACCCTAATCGCTTCTTCTGCAAGCAGTGTAATAGGGCTTATCCAGGTCCTTGTGCCCGTCACAGTGGCAGATGCCTCCTTTGTCATTCACCAGACCATTGGAAGGCACAGTGCCCCAAAAATGTGAATAGAGTGACTGGTGGCTCTAGTTCTAGTGGTACTGGACAGACAGTTGGACCGATTTCTGGTGGAGTTGGCCGTGGTCAGACTGATGTTGGACGAGGCCGTGGCAGTTCTTTTGTTCCTCGTGGTGGTGGCAGAAATGGCAATCAGCGTGGCGGTCGCTTTGGCAATGGTGGCCGAGGCAATACAGGCCAGTTTGGGCGTGATACCGCTCGAGTTCATGCGATTATTGGGGATGATTTTCCTGATACTGAGGCCGTACCACAGGAGGATGAGTTCTATGATGATGAGCTTATAGCAGGTATGGTTTCCATCTCTGATTGTTTCGCTTACTCTTTGATCGACACTGGGGCTAGTCACTCATTTGTATCTCAGAATTTTGTAAACTTAAATGGGTGGGAAACCAAACAGAGAGATAGAGTAATGTTAGTACAAACTCCTCTTGGCAAGACCGTTCAAGTCGATCAGATCTGCAAAAACCTCAAGGTGCAAATAGCAGGTCGAAACTTAACCGCTGATTTGATAATGCTTGATATGAGAGACTTTGATGTCTTACTTGGCCTTGATTGGCTAACTCTTCATCAAGCGGTGATTGATTGTAAGAATCACAGTGTACGATTTGGTAAGGAAAGAACCGAATCATTTGTGTTCAGAGGCAGAAAACCAGGAGCTAGAATCCCCATGATTTCAGCTTTGCAAGAGAAACATCTTATGTCCTCTGGATGTGAAGTATTCTTGGCTTCTGTGGTGTCAATCGAACCTAAGGATACAAAATTTGATACTATATCTGTGGTCCGTGAGTTTTCTGATGTGTTTCCAGAAGACTTACCTGGGTTACCTCCAGAACGTGAGATAGAATTTTGTATTGAGCTGCAACCAGGAACAACACCTTTAGCAAAAGCTCCTTACAGAATGGCTCCTGCAGAACTCAGAGAACTTAAGACACAGTTGGAGGAACTTCTGGAAAAGGGTTTCATTAGACCAAGTACTTCTCCGTGGGGAGCACCTGTACTCTTTGTACGGAAGAAGGATGGAACTCTCCGTCTTTGCATAGATTACAGGGAGTTAAACAAAGTTACTGTACCCAACAGATACCCGTTACCCAGGATTGATGATTTATTTGATCAGCTTCAGGGTTCACAGGTATATTCAAAGATAGATCTCAGATCTGGGTACCATCAGTTGCGGATTAGGCCAAGTGATGTTCCAAAGACGGCCTTTCGCACACGCTATGGGCATTATGAGTTTCTTGTTATGTCTTTTGGACTGACAAATGCCCCAGCTTATTTCATGAACTTGATGAACCGAGTATTTGAAGAGTACTTGGATTCTTTTGTTGTGGTGTTCATTGATGATATTATGGTCTATTCAAATAGTGCAGAGGAGCATGAACATCATTTGAGGCTGGTTTTACAACGACTCCGTGAGCATCAGTTGTATGCCAAGCTTTCTAAGTGTGAATTCTGGTTAGAACAGATTTCTTTCCTTGGTCATGTCATCTCTAAAGATGGTTTAGCAGTGGATCCTCAAAAGATAACTGCAGTAACTGATTGGAAACCACCAACCACAGTGACTGAGGTTCGTAGTTTTCTGGGATTAGCAGGTTATTATAGAAGGTTTGTTGAAGGCTTTTCCCGGATTGCTCTCCCTATGACACAGTTACTTCATAAGGGAGTGAAATTTGAGTGGACTCCAGCAAGACAGAAAAGTTTTGAAGAACTTAAACAGCGGCTTGTAACAGCGCCTGTTTTGACAATGCCAGTGCATGGAGCAGGTTATGTGGTTAATACTGATGCATCCCGCTATGGGCTAGGATGTGTATTGATGCAGGACGATCATGTTATTGCATATGCATCCAGACAGTTACGACCACACGAGAAGAATTACCCCACTCATGATTTGGAGTTGGCAGCCGTAATTTTTGCCTTGAAAATATGGCGCCATTACCTCTATGGAGAAAAGTGTAAGATCTTTACTGACCACCAAAGCTTAAAGTATGTGTTTACCCAGAAAGAACTGAATCTGAGACAACGTAGGTGGTTAGAATTGATGAAAGACTATGATTTGGAAATTGTGTATCACCCAGGAAAGTCAAATGTGGTGGCCGATGCTTTGAGTCGGAAAAACCACGGAAATTTAGCTATGTTGATTACACAGCAACATGACTTACTGGAAGACATGAGACGTTTGGATTTATGGGTTGGAAAACAGGAAGGTTCTGACCAAGTGTTTGATACAAGTTTGATCTCGAGTTTGGTTTGTGAGACCTACTTTGATTGATGAGATCAAGGTGGCACAAAAAGGGGACATTCACCTTGATAAGGTACGATCCATAGCAGAATCTGAGTCACAAACTCCTTTTCAAGTTGGAGAAGATGGAGTTTTAAGGTTCCATAATCGGATCTGTGTCCCAGATAATCAAGAAATGAAGGATAAGATTTTATCCGAGGCACACGAGTCAGGATACACAATTCATCCTGGCGAAACAAAAATGTACAGAGACCTAAAAGGCTACTTTTGGTGGAGGAATATGCGTCGTGAAGTGGCACGATTTGTAGCCAAGTGTCTAGTGTGTCAAAAAGTCAAGGCAGACCGAAAGAGGCCCCCAGGTCTACTCCATCCATTACAGATAGCAGAAAAGAAGTTTGATAGAATTACAATGGATTTTGTCACTGGTTTGCCAAAGACCAAAACTAAGAAGGATGCAATTTGGGTCATTGTGGATACTCTCACAAAGGTAGCTCACTTTATATCTTTTCGATACGGTCTCACAGGAGAACAAATGGCATTTTTGTATATGCAGAATCAACACAGGTTACATGGATCGCCAGTTGAGATCATATCGGATCGTGACCCTCGCTTTACTTCTCGTTTCTGGAAGCAATTTCAAAATGCTCTGGGAACGAATGTCACTTTTGGTACCGCTCATCATCCACAGACAGATGGACAGTCAGAGCGAACCATTCAGACACTAGAGGATATGTTGCGCTCTTGTGCACTTACTATGGGCGGAGATTGGGCAGATCACTTGCATTTGGCCGAATTTGCCTATAACAACAGTTTTCACTCTAGTATTGGGATGGCACCTTTTGAGGCTCTTTATGGTCAACGGTGCAGAACACCTGTTTGTTGGGGACCCATAGGTACTTACAGACCTACAGGGCCACAGATAATTGAAGAAAGTGTTGAGACAATGAAGATAGTGCGAGAGCGGTTGAAAACTGCTCAGGATAGACAAAAGAAATACGCTGATCCAAAAAGGCGAGACTTGAAGTTTGAGGTTGGAGAAAGAGCTTTACTTCGGGTTTCACCCAGAAAAGGAGTTGTTCGGTTTGGCGTAAAAGGAAAATTGGCACCTCGTTATATTGGACCTTTTGTTGTGGAAAAGCGAGTTGGACCTGTGGCCTATGAGCTTGCTTTACCACCTGCTTTAGCGGGTGTGCACAATGTTTTTCATGTCTCACAACTTCGGCGGTATGTTCCAAGTGAATCCCATGTGCTAGAAGAGGAGTCATTGCAGGTTGAGCGAGACTTAACTTATAGGGAGAAACCGCTGAGAGTATTAGACGCGAAGGAGACCAGACTCCGTCGACGCACTATCCGACATGTTCTGGTTCAGTGGGAGCACCACACTCCTCGCGAGGCGACTTGGGAACTCGAGAGTGAGATGCGAGAACAGTACCCGGAGTTGTTTGCTTCTTCAGGTATGTTTTTCGTTTCGAGGACGAAACGTTTTTAAGGGGGGTAGGCTGTGAAAATCCGCAAAATTTAAAAATAAAATTTAACCTTAAAATGATTGTTAATTTCTAAACAGATTAAAAATCGTATAAACTGACGAACAATTTAAAATTTTGTTTTTTTTTTTAGAATTATCAGAATTTATAATACAAAATAGTTTGAAAATAGAAATTCAATATTAATATTAAATTAATCTTCAAGTAAACAAATAAATAAAATTTATTTGTAATATAATTAAGAGTTTATAAAAATAATCATTATTTAAAATCTTTAAAAATTATAATCTAATGACCAAATAATTTAATCTTTGAGCTTTTCAGTATTTCTGAGTCGTCCGATTTGAGTTTCAAATATCTGAATTTTTTTCTAGACCCTTGGATCTTTGCTATTTTTGATATCCAATAAAGACTGTGGATTTTGTCAGATAGTGTAAATTTCGATTCAATTTTCTTGGTGTCCACCGTCCTTCCCCTCTCTTCTTAAGCTCTCCCTCGAGAGCTCCGCTCTCTCTCACTCGCACCCACCTCCTCACCGAAACTCTCTCTCTCTCGCTCGCCTTCACCTCAGCCGAGACCTCACCCCTACTTCTCTCTCTCACCGTGATCCTCTACTCCACTCTCCTCTCCGATCGCTTGACCCCCTTCTCTCCCAATCGCTCTCAACCGTAACCCCTCACCTCCTCTCCCTCTCGTTCGAACCCAGAGCACAAGACCCCTCTCCACCTCCTCTCAGACTCGAACCACCAAGGCCCCACTTCTCCTCTCTTCCTCACCTCCACAGAAAACCCCAGCCACACACACACCACCTCTCTCCCTTCTTGTTTGGCGGCGACGGCGGTTGGCAGTGACGGCGGCAGCAGCTAGTAGCTGGTCGGAGGCAAGGAGACGACTCAGACGGCGGCTGAGGCAGGGCCAGGCTGAGCACCTCTCTCTCTTTCCTCTTTTTGCTTGTCATCTCGGTTTGGTAACCCACTTTCCTTCTCTATCTTTTGCTTGTGTTGTGTGCTTGAGAGGCTTGAAATATTGAATTGATTGAACTGTGTATTGATTGTGTGCTGAAATTCTTGCAACGCCTCTGACTTGAAATTGATCTGTGCTTTTGGCTTGTCTCAGTTTACTCTGTGAAATGCTTGTTGAATCTGTTCTGTGAGAGTTATGTTGAGGCATGCACTTGTGATTAATCTGTTGCTAGTCTATGATGGCTCACTAAGCCTTACTTGATCTGTTTTTGATGCATGCTTTAGGCTATAATCTGTGTTAAGAGGCGTTATTTGCCTCTATTTGAGTCTGTTTATGTGTTGTGATGCTCTCGGCTTGGTTGTCAGGCTGGTACAGGCCTGCTACTTGGCTGTTCTTTCTCTTGATGCTTGTATATGTTTAACGAGGCCTAAAGGGGCTAGTACGAGCATGGTACCAGTTTGGTACGGCTCTGCTATGCTTCTGGTATGCGTGGATGTGCTGCCAGGGACCTCTTTGTGAACTTCTCTGGTTTCAGGGACTTATTAGTAAACTTCTTTGAACTGAAATTGGACTAGTTTATAAATAAAACTGCTATAAAGGACTTAAATGAAATTTTGGAGTAAATAAAATGAATCTGTGGGCTTGTATGTAAATGTGATGGCTAGCGGGTCGGATCTGTGATAAATGACGGATCTGGACTTTAATAAATGGGTTCGGATTTGACCACCGAAACCCATTAACCCGCTGGGTTAAACCCGACAGGTGGGCCCCTTATACCCACCTGGGCCGTTACTTCTTTGGGCCGTAAATTATTATCTGGCCTATTCGGCCTGCTGGGCTGTTCCTTTGAATTTCTGTGTTGGGCTCTGTGTTTGGGCTGAAATAAAAATATCTAATTTCTGTTGGACTTTAGTTAAATGTTGGACTGGGTCAGGTCCACAATAAATTCTGGATTAACACTTTAGTAAATAAAGTAACTAAAATGATTAACTTAAAAATGGGATTAATTATAAGTTAAATTGTATCTAAATTGATCGGACTAATACGTAAACTTAAAGATGGGAGAGGATTACCATCAGTACAGTCATCCAAATGCGTATGATCCCAAACACATTAAAACACCAACACGTTAAAATAACAATCTTATTATTTATATTATCATTATGACAAATTATTTGAGAACTATGTTAACTTTAGTTAATAATAATTTTATTTACTGTTATAACTAATATTTATCACACCTAAAATTACTTAATTAAAAAGATGAAAGTAATAATACACTTTAGATACTAAAATCCGTTTAAATAAAATTAGTTATAAAAACTTAATAAAAGAATTTCATACTTGAGCAAAACACTATTAATAATATTACTAAATTAAAACACTTAATTATATTTATCACAATTCAACGTATAGAATGGATTGTAGGAATTCGTACAAAAACGTCTTCCTTCACAGTCACTTTTAAAGGAAATTCTGTCAAAATTTTATAAAATACTTCTCTAACTAAAATAATATATTTTAAAACAGAATCCCTTTCAGAAAACATTAAATACAACTCACTTAACAAAATTAGACTAATTACAATTGAGGGTTAATTAGAGAACGTTAGTGAGCGTTTCTTAGACTTTGTTTTCTAAAGTCTAGTTTTCTGTGTTTGGTCAGGTGACCAGCAGGGCTACTCAGAGTTTGTCGAGGACGGTTTTGCTGACTTTGAGGGCGGTGTCGCTGAGCAGGACTTTGCTGACCCTCCAGCTGAGTAGCAGCTCTACACCCGACTCTTCAGGTGTGTGGAAACTTTAGATTCTCTTTAAACTCTAGTTTAAGGATTAGATCTTTAATTTTATGTGTACATGACATGAAAATAACATTAAGTAAACAATTAAGAGCATTATCAAAAGATTAGCTGCATTAATAGGTTATGCATCTATAATAAAGTGGATAATTAACAAAAAAATGCTTAAATCAACACTTGCATTTGGAAAGGATCAGAATAGTGAGACCGAGTGAAATAGGAACGCTTTGCTCGCGGTCAGGAGCTGCACCCAAGCTGAATGCCGGTGAGTTCAGGACGATTCTCTGATCATGAGCAACACGTCTCCGATTATCACTCTGCAGACCGACTTATAGACGGTTATGCGGTCACTTAGTAGTTATTATTATTGTTAGGATTTGTACGTATTCCCACTTGTCTCTATCGGATTCTTTGGGGTTGCTCGCCAGTATAGACTTCCTCTCGATCTCCCACGTCAGGAGCACGGTACCGCGACTCGCTGCCTACACCTCGACGGGGGTGCAGGATTTGGAGCTGGCCTTCGGGGCTCAGGTTGATCTAGGCAGAACCCATGACTTGTTGATTTGTGTGAGAAGTGAATATGGATTTGATTACGATTATATTTGACTATTGAGTGAGGGTGCTTGATTCTCGTATTATTATTATTATATTGGACTTTGTATAGTAATATCCGTTTCTCCAGATACATTTTGGACTTTATTTTTGGCATGTCATGGTTAGTAGATTAATTTCATAATTACACTTAAATCACACATAGCCGTGGCTTTAATTTTAGGATCTTAAAAGTGTTAAGTATGGTTTAGTTCTAACTTTAGTTTAACCAGAATCTTTGGTTACCCTGTTATTGCACTGAGTATTCGCGTACTCAGCCCACATGTTATTTGTGGAGCAGGTTCAGGTTTGATAGATTGTGAAGACGGTGTTTTATCTGAAGATCAAACCCAGCTGGACTAGTCACTTTCCTCTCTATGTATTTTGTTTACATCTCAGGCTGAACAATTTTGATCTGTAAATTTGTGTAAATATTCTTTCAGCCATGTTTTGTATAAACAAACCAACTAATCTTTTTTTTGTTATGTGACAATTATTTTTGTGATTGCTTGTGATGATATAACTGTACTTAGCCTTTCGTGTGCACAACTTAATGTGTACGCGTGGCGGGGGTTGTCCTCCCTGGAACGGATTTTGGTTCGGGGTGTGACATTTTTGTAATAACGCGACTGCTATTTTGTCTTTTAATAACAACAAATTAAGTAACATGTCTAATGGATTGACATTAAATATCTTGTTGTTAAATACAAAGTCAAAGATATGACAATACAAATACAACATATTAATTGAGAATTATGTTAACTAATTCTCTCAATAAATTATAACCACCCATTTTTGTCGGCACGGGTCTGGTTGCTAATTATGATTTTGTTGTATTGAATTATGTATTAAGTTATGATGTGAAGTTTCAAATTATGAGTTTGACTTTGAATTATGAAATTTGCTTATTTCTTATGTTGCGCATTATGTTTAATTTAAGCAAATTTACTTAAGTGGATCGAATGAATTATATTAACCATTTGTTGGAAAGAATACCAATGCTATAATTAGTGGGGGTCAAATAACATTAATAGTTATTTTGATTGTATTAGTTTAGTTTGGTATTTCTAATTGAACAAGGTTTAAGATGTTGGCCAATTTTGAATTTGTGCTTAATTATGATGTTTTCAGCATAGGCCAAGTGGGAGAATGTTGGAATATTTAATGTGGCCTATGATAATTAATGTGTGAGCCAAGTTCATCTAAGATAATTAACTAAAGGGTGCATCATAATTTGATGGAAATTCTGATGGACCAGATTCATTGTACTTGATCCCTTTAGTTGCCTCAGCATTAAATACTCTATAATCTGAAATTTTAATGCACCCTTTCCCATAATTCTGCCATTAAGAAATTTCAGTAAAGAAAAGAGAAAAACGCCATTGTTAACCATCATTATGGCTGAGGAAAACTCAAAGAAGATCAATACTAACGCTTCCGCCTAATGACTAACGATTTATGCTCTTCAATTTGGATACTGAGCAGATGTGATAGAAGAGGAGTCGTGCATGGCTTGCAGGTTTCAACTTCATCCACTCAACACTCGATTTCGATTAGCGATGGCACGAGGTATTTTACGATTCCTGATTAATTCCGCATTCTAGAATCATTGTAGCTCTTACAGGCCAAACCCATCAGAGCCCCCACGTTGGCTCCGCCTCTGATTTAGGATTTTCAAAATATGAAACCTACTGTCGCCACTCACATGACTTTACATTTAGGTTTTAAAACTAATTCTCAACTTGTTTACTTCGGTGTGTATATATATTTCTCTTTGAAAAGTTACTATATAAATCTCATAAATCCGAGCCGCTGCTCGGTCTTTTCCATAAGCTCCGACATCTTCAATTATCGATCATCTCTAGGCATAAAAACTTTTGAAAGCTAATTTTATTTGTGTAAGATGTTTTTACTGTATTTTTTTCCTCTTTGAAAGGGTACTTTTATGTTCTTTAAAATTCATAATTCTAGATCTTCAAATAAGTTCTATTAGTCAACTTCTACCTTTGGATCTAGAGAATTTATTAGAGAAATATAAATATATTTTTGTAACTATTTCTTCTTTGTCACAGATTTTGTGGAGAACTGGATATGGAAACAATTCTAATTAGTCATGCACTGTAATACCTTGGCGATCTTTGATTAGGTGATCTGCTCTCTATTTTTGAATTAAGTATCAGAAATTTAATTATAAATTTTAAGAATAAGAACGCTGAGTGTAGCTGGTTATACTTCCGTCACAATTTCATCAGAACATCCAGTAATTAAATTTAGGTGATGTATCCTGATCAGAAGACCAGAAGTCCAGAACTATTAATATATAAAATGCAAATCCTTAATTTTCATTTTGGTTTTCTTCATAAATCTTAATGATTTCTGACTTTGTCCAAGGCCCTTTGCTTTTGTTCTGTACTTCTGTTATCCTTTATTTGGGTGATGCACTTGTTGGCTCTGTCATTTTTAAGGAAAAACTGTTTAAATCTTATTATATCTTGTGTGCACAAAGGAACCGCAGCGATCAATAGCGGCTACATACGCAAATTAGAGATACATTCAGCAGCAAGAAAAGGTAATGCTTTTTTTTCTAGAATTTTAATTAATAGAAAATAATTTATATTTGAGGAGGTCTAGTATATTAATTTTTAATTCGCAAATTAATAATGACAATATTTGAGAAGTGTTTGGAATTTGTTGGACAGATTTGATATCATATCGATCAATAATGTCACATTAAAAAATTATAGGATTGGACTTTCATTTCGAGAGATCAACAATTGCATAACTTGACTAATTTTTGTCCGTTTATCTTTTAAATCTGTTGATACATATTAAAATAATTAAAGTCCAAAATAATACCATTATCTATTTGCACTTAATGTGTATGATGCCCGATAAATTAAGTTGTATTAGTTGAAGGTTAAAAAAATATTGTCAATTTGTCATTGAGAATCAATATTTGTTGTACAAATTTTGCACCAAAACCTGTGATATGATTAACTATATTTGTATTAATAAATGGTTCCATTACCATTCCCTTTAACCACAATATCATCTAAGAAACAACTAATTAAAGCAGAACCCAATTCAATGAAACTTATATATTCATGGTATTATTATTCTGCAAAGCTGGTTACACTAGCGATATGCAAAATTATCAGATTTGTTATGGACAGTGAGCTAAAACTTAATTAATTGTGCATTAGAAATGTTTGAAATATTACTATTTAGTTGTGCAAAAAGATCTCAAATATGATTGTGTCGACTAAACAACAAATGGTCAGTAACAAGTGTTTGTTTTTTTATAAAGGGAAGACTCGCTTGATAGATATCATTCCATTTGAAGTGTTGTCCAACCATCCTTTGAATTAAGGAGCTTGCACTTGCAACCCCAAACTCAGTCTCATAGAACTTCTTCCAAGGACTATTTTTATGGGGCTTGTATCTCTGTACTGTAACAATATATTATTCTCAAGTAAACATCAATTAGTTTTTCTTTTTTTTGAATGGAAAGCTCGGGTCAGGCCCGGTTCCTTTCTATTAATAAAAACAACAATACAATTTACAGGAGGGACCACAGTCCAGTCCAGTGGCGGATATAGAAAAAAAATAAGCCAGGGCACACATATAATACAATTAAATTTAATAATTAAAAAAAATAAAAAAAACAATAATTTAAAACAACAATCTTACATATAAATTGTACTATTACAAAATACATCATTTTTTTTCCATAATTCTAGTCCTTTTTATCTTTACCTCTCTATCTATCACCAAAAAGCACAAAAAGTAAAATCTAACTCTAATTTTCTAATGCAATTAACACTCCATTGCGCGTCTTCATACATGAGTACTATAAGATCTACAAGCTCTATATTGAAATGAACGCATCATTTATCCATGAGTAGCATAATTACATGTTGTAATTAAATTCTATGAATAAATTGAAATTAATATAAAAACTATGTCTTATAGATGGAGCCATGAAGGCGTTCTCAGGTTTTCTGGTATATATAGATAGATGGAATAACAGAGAGGCGTTATACACATGAGGTCAACATACACATGAGACGTTATATATAATATATCATAATTACAATTTTTAAACTAACCAATTGCATATCTCCCATAATTGTACCCATAAGGTTAACTATATTTATTAATTCAAATGTGAATTAAAATTAGAGAATTTACCTTGAGTGATGAGAACAACAGGCCTCTGGAGAAGGCGGATAATGACCACCGAAGTCTAGAGATGAACAAAGGCGAAGAAGAATTAAGGCAGAGAAGAAGAAGAACACATGAAATCAGACGATTTCTGGTGCCCAGGCTTGCCCCTTAATAAGTCCGCCCCTGGTCCAGTCGGGAGAGAAAAGAAGGAAACTGGTAAGCCAGCACCAGAAAAGTCAAATAAAAAAGAAAGAAAGATAATTTCAGTAGTAGAGAGAACCAATTTTAAATCTAATCCGGATTAAGCAAGCGTCATTCTTCAACTATAAGGGAAGCAACATTATTTGGCTGACTGGCACAATTAGAGAAAGTCCTAGAGCATCTCTCATGCCAGGTGAAGTAACAAGAGAACGCCATAATCTCCTTCTGGCGTAAGGTTGATTTTTTGAGGTTAAGTCATCCAGGTGGTACTGGGCAGAGAGTAAAGGTGTGTTTGTGAGGTTGATAGTGTTGTTGACAACGGCTAAGAAGAAAGGGCAGAGAGTAAAGGTGTGTGTGACTGATTCCGTGATTCGGCATCTGACAAGCAGAGACAACATCTGTTGACTAGTGTCATGCCCCTCTTTTGCAAGTTATCGATAGTCTGAACTTTGTTTTGCAACATCAACCAGCAAAAAGTTTTGATCCTGGGTGGTAAGTGTAGTTTCCACAACTGATTTAGTTCTGAGGGTATTTTAGGCAAAGTTTTGATAAAATTGTAGAAGGAAGAGGGTGTGAGGTAGTTAGTTGTAAGCTTGTAACAAATTTGGTTTTGGAGATGACCAGAGGGTAAGAAAATTGCATCAAGCAGCTAGTGTGTGAGTATGGAGAGCTGTGCTTGGGCATGCACACTGGAAGAGAAGGTCTGAAAAGATTGAAAGGTAAGGTCAAATTTTCCAGAAAGTCGGCAACTGAGATATCAGGGTTTAAGGAGAAGCTAAAGAGGATAGAAAATGCATGCATCAACAAGCCCATTCCCCAGTTCTGTTGCCATAATAAGACTGAGTTGCCAGAATTTAGCTTGAAAGTGGTGATAGTTTGGAAGATTGGAAAAATTTCTTTGAAGGTTGCAGAGAGAGGTGAGTTAAAGGGTAGTAATGTGGTGTGCTGGGAAAGTGATTTTACCAAAAGAAAAGTAACATTGCACTTAATTAAAAGAACTTAATTAGTTTTTAACAATTATCAATTAATTGTTGTTAAATAGTAAATACTGATTGCTTGAACATTAAAAGAAAAGTAACATTGCACTTAATTAGTTTACTTTTGTGATCTTCGTGATGAGAGCAAGTTGTTCGATTGTGCATTTTGGTAATAATCGTTCCAAGAGGTGGTCATCTATTCTGCTTACATCTCGCAAGCGGTGGTTGTAGTTGCCTTGGAATGCATAGCTCAAGCAGTGGAGATGATTTTCTATCACGAAAGCTATGCCTTGCAAGTAAAAATGTATAATGCAACTTCTCCACAGCTTTCGTGATGTTAAGCAGGATAGATATGACCATCTTCTGAAATGCTTGTTACCTAAATGCATCGTTGAACAAGTTGCTTTCATTGAGAATTGCACAAAGGTAATTAAGCGAATTTAATTACTTCTTTTTTCTAAGGTTCAAGTGATTATTATTTATATCGATCTACAATTATTATGTGTGAATATTTGTTACTGTACATACTACAAAGATGTAAGCCCTTCAAGAAATTATCTTTGGAAGAAGTTAGATGAGATGAGTTTGGGGTCGAAAGCGCGATCTTCATAATTCTAAGGAGGCCCAAGTTTATTGCATAATATAATATATATCACTAAGTTTTATCCTCAACCAAAAATATATGAAAAAGTTCATAACACTATTATAGTGAAAATTACACACACACACACACACGAGGTTGAAATGCTAACAAGCCTTTCTGCACACTTCAAAATAAGGTTCGAAGCAAAAAAAAAAAAAAAAAAACAATTTCAAGCCCAAAATAAGGTTATAGCCTTATAGCTATAGGCTGCATGCGGCATGCCGGCATGCGCTGATCGATGCACGATTCAAAGCAAAAAAAAAAAAAAAGACAATTTTAAGCCCGATTCATATATTAATAAGCCCAATAATGTTACACGCCAATTCGAAAAGAAAACAGGAATTATAAGTATCATCGGCAAATATACCATTCCAGCCATCGCTAAATACAAAGTGAACATATACGGCAAATAAGGTGAACATATAGAAGATCTAAGTGAACACTTACAAACAAATAAGTGTTGTCATCACTTGTTCAGAAGTTTACATGTATATTCAACTTATTTGTTTGTATGTGTTCACTTAGATCGTCTATATGTTCAATTTGTTTGCTGTATATGTTCACTTTATATTTAGCGATGACAGAAATGGCAAAACTGCAGATGGCAATAATCAATTTCCAAAAGGAAAATCATTTCTGTTTTTAACGGAAAATAGAACAGGAAAATCAAAATGCTATGCACAATTTGCCATTGCAGTTTTAAAGTTTATTCATACGTTTACCCCTTCGATATTATTTTTTTCCCCCGATTTAACGTTACTTCAAGAACTAAGATAAATTTTCGATTAAGCTAATTAACTAATAAAAATGACTTCCCCTTTTAAATTTGATTAAAAATTAGTATTTTCAATACCCTACGTTACCGGAAAATTCCGTTAATATCAGATATTGGAACAGTGCATACCCGGTATTAGTAGATGAAATACCAAAAAAATTCGGGAAAATACTAGATTTTCAGCCACCGGCCAGAAAGGTATTGAAAACATTGCTAAAAATGATTGATGAAGTTTTGTAAGATTTTTTTTGTTCGACGCACTGAGTATTTCTAAAGGTGCACTGTGCAGACAACAGTACTTGGTTAAAATTAAACCAATAAATTTAGGCGCACACCGCCAAACATATTAAATTTAAGTTATACTTGGTTCTTAATAAAATTTTTGAAAAGTTTTTTTTTTAAAAAAAGTTTTCTACTAGAGACGAATCGTAAATTTCTATGACGAAAATAAATTTATGCTGCCATCATTAATCCATAAATTTAGTAATGACTAGTAACATACATGTTGTCGTGGGTTTAAATTTTGAGAAAACAATAGCTAACATTAGTCGATAACTTTTTGAAAATATTTGGTAGAATCATTGGAATCCGTATTTTCGATGTACTACTGTTCTGAACCTCAAGTTTTTATTTGGTGTAAATATATGATTCATTAATTGTTAGTGTAAATAAAAAATTGCAGTATGTTACCTTTATTTGGATAAGACAAAAAAAAACTTTAAAGTTATGTTGTGGTCCACATCAATGAAATTTTACAAGCTCCGTCTCTGTTGTGAATTAAAATATTATTGTAATATTTCAATAATATTTTATGTAGGCATAGCAAAAGTAACATAAATTACATATAATGAGTTTACTTTGAGATTTCAATTAATTTTTAAAATTAATACATTTTGAAAATAACAATATAACATTATAGATGTAAATAGTTTGAACCCTCTTAAAAAACTATAACATGTTTAATTAATAAATAGCACCCCTCGAAATGTGGTAGTACCTCACGTACAGGTTTAATTAATGGAAATATGGAATTGGTCGAAATTAAAGGTTGCTCGTCGCTAAAGCATTTGGTTGATGCGCGGGGATCAAATCAATTTATCTAACTAAAAATTGTATAGAATCCTGATTTTGTGTGGTCCGTAATTATTTAGGAAGAAACCAATATGTCATTTCAGAAACATCTAGACTTATTTATACATGGTTGTGCCTGGATCCTCAAAAAAAAAAAAAAAAAAAAAAAAAAAACTATAGCAAAAATAACACTATTCAATATAATGCGTAAAATACTATTCAATCTAGTGCGTAAAAAAAGTGCTATTCAATCTATAAAAAAAATACTTATCTGAATAATGTATTAATAACACTAATTTCATGTTACCTGAAATAATTTTAATATTTTGTATGAGATAATTTTATTCGAATAGCACCCATCCTTAATTACCAAAAGTAATTTATAAATAGAAATTATTTAAGTTAGTAAAAATAATATTAACCGAGTATATATTATTCCCAAAAAATTACATTGAAATAAAACTTAGATTATTATTATTATTATTATTTTAATTAATACTCTTGCCAAACAAACATACCAGCACAAGAACAAATTATCGAACTCCCAATCTATTTGACCCGCCACATAAATCAGAGCACACAATCACCAACCACAAAGGATAAGGCCTCCCAAGGCTTGGGGAAATGATCCAATGAAACGTGGAAGGAAGACGGCCGACACAGGAAAGGATCAGCGTGGAATCACACAAAGGACGAAAGACACGTGTCCGGTGGCGCTGGCAGTTACTCTCAGACACGGCCGCCACGTGCTTTCCTCTAACAATCCACGGGAGACTGGAGAGCACTATTTTGGCTCTCACTGTACTTTGCCATTCGTAGAAGCCTCCTTTTAGTAATTAAAGTCTCGCTGTTAGAAGTTTGTGACATTTCTCTTCAAGTAAAAGTCTCAACTGTAGAGTAACGGGACTCATAGATTGACTTTCTGTTTGTGTGAAAAAGGAAAATTGAGTTTTTTGTAATAACGGTTTGTCGGGTTCTTAACTGGTCTTAGTGCTCTAGCCTTGTACGGTTGTATCGTTGAAGGTTTCATTGTAATTTTGTGAGTTGCACAACCACAGTTATTGGGTTGGAAATTTAATTGATTATGGCAAGTTAATCAGATTGTGAAATGTGACGTCTCACAAGTCACAATGGTAGTTGAGCGCATGGGGGTAAATTTGGCATTTTGGCTTCTTTAATTAGTGTCCAATTAAATGAGAGAATAAGAGAAGTCGCATCATTGTTACTTGAGCTGGTTGTTCGTTTGATGACTGTTTGAAAAAGTCACTTCTCTTGGCGTGGGCCTGTGGGGTGTGTCAGGTGTGTGTGTGTGTGTATTTTGGGTTAGCGTCTAGTAGTGGATATCGCTGAATTTGCTCCGGATTATAATTTTTATAGTAAAGGCCATACTAAAATAGTTGTTCTATTTTATATTTTAAAAGATTCACAAAAGGATTTTGAACTCTATTAAATATAAATTATTTCTAAAAGCGGGTCGATAATGGTGTGTAAAAATTCTAAAAAACAAACTGCCGTGACTATTACTATTATTACTAGATCGACCAGTTTGAATTTTTTTTTTTCGAAATTGCAATTCAAATAATATGAATAATAATTAATTTAGTTTTTTTTTAAATAAGATGAGATTGTACCCTTCATCTAAATATTATAAAACTAATGTAACTCATATAAACTAAATATTATGGAATTACTATTTTATTAATCATGATGATCAAGTTCTCTTTAAACTAAATATCAACAATTATTTTTCAACTCGGATTTTACGGTCAATTTTAGAATAAAACTCGAAATAGCATTATTTCACTTAGCAATACTCTTGCATTACCATTCTTCTCCCAATTTCGACTGTTCATCTAAAAACACCAAAAAATATTGTTAAAATAAATCTGAATAACAACCCACTTAATTAAATTGGAATGTCAAAATTTTAGTTACTGTTTTGCCCGTTCAAACTAGTTGAGCACACCTTCCATATAATTTGTTTTTATTTTAAGACCATTCGTTTTAATATTTATGTTCAATGCTGGTTCGAATAAAATATAATATGTATCTAATCAAAATCTTAATTCACCGAAACTTAATAGTAGAATCGATTACGCAAAGATTGGATAAGGTAATAACAATAATATAGTATTTTCACTTAATTATTTTTTCCTACATTATAGTATAAATTATTTGATAGTTGCTTTCACTATAGCAAACCTTAGTAAGTGCCAATGCGGGATTGATTGCAAACTTTCAACATGTCTAGACAATTATTATAATTTATAAATGTACATGCATGGTCTGCTATACAAATACTTTATATTCTTTCTAATTCTTAAAACAAAAAAAAAAGTGTCTAGGATACTTTTTCTGTAATGCTTTTTTTTCTATTTTTTATTCATATATTATTACTCTCTTTTGGATTCCAAAATGAATGAGATATTTCTAGATTCAACGATTGCCACAAACGTATCAATAATAATATTATAAGTTAGAAACTATTTCCTATCTTCTATTTTTTAAACACACAAACACAACAACTTACTAATATAAATATTTATACTCTGCTATTTCACGCCACTATTTCTTTTATGTTTATATTTTCTTTGATTACACCGCTGTGCTTAATTAAATAGTCTTGGATCCATCAATTAATATTTTTCTTTGATTATACCGCCTCTAGGCCACTGCGCATATCTAAAATAACCTTGGGTCCATCAACGATCGGTTTGCAGTGGATCTTAATTAATATTAGCTAATTGCAATTAATTAATATTAGTCCCAGATTTTAATAAGAACTAGCAGCAGTGCCCGCTCAATGTGCGGGCAAATTTTTATTTTATATATTTTAATAAATTAAAGACTTTAGTATATTTTTTTTATATGAACTTTTTTGTTCTTAAAGAATTTCGCTATACATGATCGAATAACGATCTATTATCAAATTTTGATATGATTATTTGGTATAGCCGATTATTAGGCTGTTGAGGATGCTGGTCCAACAGGTAATCATGGAGAGATTAAGGATTGCAAAAATATTTCCATGATACCACAAAGTAACAAACTAACATAACATAAAATAAACAAAAGTAAATAACTAAACTAAAGGCAGTATGCCAGATGTGCCAAATGTGTGGGCAGATTTTTATCTTGAAAATGGTGTTATTTAAGAGTTTGTTGTGGTAATAATTTTCATTAGAGGGACCAAGATGCAATTCTTCTCTTCCTGAGTCTCTCGGCAATGATGAAGGCCAACTCAAGAGATTGTGAAGCATTCAGCCTTGGGTCGCAGCACGTATCGCGGCGATACGTGATCCTAAGTCATCATAAGTGATTGTGCGGGACCCACCTATACACTCAATCACATTCTGGCCAGTCAACTCCAAGTGGACCCCACCTGGGTGGCTCCCTTCTTGCTAATGCACATCAAAGAATTAAAGCCCGCACTTCAGCCTATTCAAGCATCGATTATGGCCTACTGTAAAGGGAAGATGACCTAACTCTTTTTTATCAACTACCCACCACAAAAAAATAAATTATAACAACTTGAGCAAGCAGTTCATACCAGCATGAAAACATTTTTGCACTGACTGGTGCACCCAGGTAAATGCATGTTATTGGCAAAGATATCTCAATGGAAAAATCCCCTACCCAACCACAAAATGTCACTGAAACACAATACAAACCAAAATAAATATGTAGACTTTCAGATGGCATTGGTTCTTATATACCAGTAAGAGATTATAGAGAAAAAGAGAGAGTTGATGGTACCAGAATTCTATCGAAAGAGCGAGTTTTCAGGCCGCAAGGAGCCTTCATGGTATTCCCGTGCATTGGGTCACTGACCCATGTAACAACCAGTCCAGCCCCACGCACTGCTCGGATCAGATGTGGTAGCTTAACACGCATGTTCTCTGCCTCCATTCTTGCTATTACTGTAATTCTCCCTACCTTATTTTCTGGGTTTAGGATTTCTATTAGCTTTACAAGCTCCTTGGGGTCCATCTTGTCACTTACCTAAGAAAATGAATAATCAACAAGGCCTCCCTTTTTCCATGCATTTGTCTGCTCCTTTACTGGCGTGGCATCGTGACTGCAGAAAAGCGATAATAAAAATAAATAGAAAGTAGCAAAGCCAAAAAAAAAGCAAGAAATCAAACAGAAAAATAGAGTAGAAGGAACTTGACCTCTTATTGTTCATAAATTATTTAATCTGTTGCGAGCTGATAGCAATTCCAAAATCTCGACTGAGGGAATCATGAGAATGCACTGTTATCAACATTCTCATAAATGCAAATCCTAGCAAAAAAATCATGAGAATTACTTATATAATTGGATATAGCCTATTATTATTATTATTAATTCTTTTATGGATAAATATCAACATTCTATTTGATTTCTTTCATTTCTCACAGAAATGTGAATCATAGCGAGAAATTATGATGGACAGATGCAGTGCACCTGTGAAGTAGACCACATATAGAATGATTGCATCACATTGAGTTTTGTTCAAAATAATCAATTCTCCTGAATCAACATACGGTATCGAAGAAGAAAAAATAAATGAAGACAACAAAATACCGAGCTCAAGGACTCACAGTTCACAGATGATGTCAGAGCAGGCACCGTTCTCAGCATTCACATGAAGCGGTTGAGGTGATCTGGGTTACATGATGCCAGCAAATAGGTGATATGGGTTACATGATGCCAGCAAATGATGTCAGAGCAGGCACAATCCACAATTGCGTCACATTGGTACAAACTGGTACATATGGCAACAAAATAAAATAGTATTGGAAGGGTTATCCATGCCAGTATATTGCTCTTCATATCTAAATAATCTTATCCAATTAATTATTAGCAATAATTATTCTTAACCGGAAACGGTGGTATGTGGAAATATTCTACTGTTCATCTTTTTCTATAATAATTTTTAGGCTGGCCAGTAAATTATCCAAGCCAAGCTCAAACCTTTCAAGGTCATGTAGTAACAAGACTTTCTCAGTCGACGATAACTGGTACCAGAGACAAAAAGGTGTTAAAAATCATTTCCATTTGCTGTACCATATTATACTGATAGAATATCTTGAAAATAACTCATCAAGAATTTTATAAACATTGTTCAACTCTAACTGTCTAGCATCTTGCAAATAAGATCGAATTTCCGAGAAATTCAATCTTTATTTGTCAGAACAGAAAAATAATATTTAAATAGCTAATCCATTTAGAAAAAAAAATGGAAGGGTATAGAAATCTTACTTTTAAAAAGAAATATCATCAAACAGAGAACATCATACCATGCATGAATGATTTAGTTGCTCTTATTTCAAATTTTACTCGTGGTCAATGCTTGTTCTTGCACAATGTTTATTCGTCAATGCCTGTTCTTGTTCATACCATACCCTCTGCTCCCAGGTCCATCATTTTGGCTGCCAAATGTAATTTCAAAAAAAATATCAGTAGGAAAATATAAAAAGCCATAATATTTCAAAATAATATTAAAAGCTGAACAAATCATTGTTGCACAGAATAAACAATTCTCAAGCAATGAAACATGCTTTAGTAAAGTAACTGAAGATGGTCTAAAAAAACCAAAAAATAAGATACTATCGAACCTAGACATATCACAGTTTCCAATGTAATTGCCCCTTGAATGTGTCTTCAGCTGCTCCAATGGATCTGAATTCTTCATGACTCTACACCTTACATTATTGTAAGAGCGATCGGTAATTGTTAAAAATAACTAATTTGGTCAGTTTTTGTAACATTACTGGTAAATAAACCATACAGGTCAATTCAACAGTTTTGCACGTAACAATGAAATTCTGACACCTTTGTTTTCTGGTTCAGATGATTGACTAATGCTGAATTAAAAAGATTTTTGAATTTAAAAGTATTAGAACTACACATTGAAAGGAACATGTTAATACATGTCCATGACATTATGGGCTGGGCAGGAAAGGTACGGAGCGGCACTTCGCTGAACCAAGGTTGACTAAGAGCATCCTCAGCAGATATGTGCTGACGCTTGACAAAAATGAATTGATTAATAAAAAATATACAAAATTATAAACTATAAGAAAAGGAATTCTCAAAGACAGGCACCGACCAGTCTTCAGTAGAGTGTTAGGTGGGAAAGCACACAACCAGGCCTCTCAGATCAAAGCTTTCATCTCCACCTCCAAGGCTGTCCATCAAGGATTTCGTCTCCGATTTCAGATTCGTCGCCACCATTGTTGAAGTCTCGCACAAAGAGAGACAGAGACGGCTCGATCGTGGTGATGCTAAATCCATCTCGTGTCGCTTCCTGTGGGAGCTCGAAAAAGAACCTTTGGGCCACCAGGTTTCGCAGTCTCGCAGAGATAGAGAGACGGCTCGTGGCGGTGCTAAGAGGCACAAATCATTTTCCGAGTAGGTGACTTGGTTGGAGAGAAGCGAGAAGCAACGCAATCTAGGGTTTTCTTTCGATTGGATTGGGTCCAGATGGAGAAAGATCGTTAGAGGATTTATGTAAAATCTAGATTTGGTTCAGAGATATCGGGGCGGCTCTTTCCATTTTTGCGAAATTTAGAGGAGAGCAAAACTTTTCGTAGATGGAGAGGAATAGTGCCAGCGAAAAAATAAAACAAAATACGAAGGCTCGAACTACCGTGCTACGGCTGTTTGGATCAGCGTAATTTCGCTCGACAACGAAAGTTAACACGTCTATACGAAAGGTTTAAACCTTTTGAGCAATCTAGACCACTGATCTAATTAGATTATAATTAATCTATGGTCTATATTGCATTGGGTAAACAATTGTTTGCACTTTTGGACTCAAATTTGGATAGATCTTTAGACTGGTGCTTTTATAAGTAGTAAAGATATAATAGGGCTATTATATAAATTTATATTAAAAACTATTAAATATTAATACATGCAAGTAGACAGTCAGAATTCTAAATTAGATTTAAATAGGGTCGGGGCAAAAAGAATCTGGCATTAATTAAGTTTTCTATATACGGATAAATTCTAGCCAAGATATTTTTAATAAAATAATAAAATTTTTTAAAAAAAACGTGGAATCTAATTCTGATCCCAAGGGTAACTCGGACATTTCACAATACTCTCCGTTGGCTTATAACTAACTACTCTTCCACGGCCTTCCGATACGAGATTCTTCCCCCCTCTCGCTAGAATCCAGACCACAAAGAGAAACCGCAACGAAAGCCTCGCACAAATACTCATCGAATCTACTTTTCACAAAAGGAGAGGGAAAAATTGTTCTCATCTCTGACCCCTCTCCTGTCTTTCCCTTCACTCTTCCCTTTATATAACTTCACCTTCCAATTCCCAAATCGAATCTTCAATAAACAAAAATTCTTCTTAAATCGTGCAATTCAAACCCAGCCATGTCAGCTCCGGCGATCGCGCTCTACACGGGCCCACCAGGCGGCGTCTCTCAAATCCCATCGGAACCCACCTGCGCCGCCTCCACCTCCGCCTCGAAGACCATCTCCGGCGGCCTCTCCATGCTCTTCTCGTCCTCGCCTTCGCCTTCTCCTCCCACCATCTCGCGCCACGTCACCACCGACGATCTCGCCCGATCCGACGACCTCGGGTGCTCTTCCTATTCGTTCTCCTCTTCCTTCTCCAAGTCGCGCGAGTACCACAGCCCCGTGTCCGTGTTCCAATCTCCGGCGTCGACTTCTAGAAGCCCTCCTGCGTTGTGGGCCCCGCATAGCAGTCGCCATAGTCGGGATCGGACCTTCAACAGCTTCGTACGGCACGCGCTTGGATCGTGCTTGGATTTTGCGCCGTTGAGCCCGAGTTTCCAAGAGGAAGGGACGGATAGGGAGTTAGGGTTTGAGGAAGAGGGTTCGAGTGAGATTGAGGCAGATTGTGAACCTTATGCGAAGGAGATGTTGGCTGGGGCTCAATCTAGGCATAAGATCTTTTATGAGGAGGTCGTTGTTAAGGCTTTCTTTGAAGCTATGAAGGCTCACAGAGGCCAGGTATTGTTTTCCATTTTTGCCCCCGATTATATCAGATATTTGTGGAACCAACCAACCAACCAGAAAAATTGAACTGCCCTTTTGATTGTTTTGTTCCAAGATTCAGGGTGATAATTTAAGCTTCATCTTGAGAATGTGCGCCATATTATTTTGTACTCAAACGGTCAAATTTCACAAAAATCTTGCAGGAATTTCAAGTACTTTTCGATTCAGGAACTAAAATTTGTATAAATTTCTTATTGTAATTGTAGACGAGGGCAAGTGGGGTTCCTTACTTGGAGCATTGTGTGGAAACTGCAGTGCTGCTTGCAGAAATTGGGGCTAACACAACTGTAGTTGCAGCTGGGCTTTTGCATGACACAACCGATGATTCCGACTTGGTGGATTATGAGTGCATCTTTCATATGTTTGGAGCTGCCATTGCTGATCTAGTTGAAGGGGTATGTATCTTTAATTTTCCTTTCTTATGCTTACATGAGGTTTCAGCAAATGGAATGAAAAAGCAAGTGTCTAATGGAAGCTTGAGAAGCTTTGGTATAAATTCAATCCCTAATTCAATGAATACATCTTGAGTGACTCAAATTTGAACAGACAGAAGGCTCAGGAACTTTAATAATTAATTATACTATTTTGCAATTTATTTAGGTATCCAAGCTAAGTCATTTGAGCAAGCTTGCCCGAGATAACAACACTGCCTGCCGAATTGCAGAAGCTGATCGGTTACATACAATGCTTCTGGCCATGGCTGATGCACGAGCTGTGCTTATTAAACTCGCAGACCGGCTCCACAACATGAGGACTTTAGATGCACTGCCCCCAGTAAAACAACAGAGATTTTCCAAGGAAACACTAGAAATATTTGTACCACTGGCAAACCGACTGGGTATCTTAAGCTGGAAGGAACAGCTGGAGAATATCTGTTTTAGGTTTTTAAACCCGGAACAGCACAGGGAGCTATCATCAAAGCTGGAGAAATCCTTTGATGAAGCTGTCATTTTGTCTGCCATAAAGAAACTCGAGCAGGGTCTCAAGGATGAGGGAGTAGCATTTTGCAGCCTCTCTGGGAGGCATAAGAGCCTCTACAGTATCTACAACAAGATGCTCAAGTGAGTTTGTTTCTTCTCCATTTTGTTGCTTGTTATTTTGGAATTCTAACTCATTTGAGTAGCCTTACTGCAATGGATCCAAAAATAATTATAATTTTCTTTTCTTTTTTGACTTCAGGAAAAATCTAAGCATGGATGCGATCCATGATATTCATGGAGTGCGGCTGGTGGTCGATAAGGAGGAAGATTGCTACAAGGCACGTGACATTGTTCACCATTTGTGGCCCCAAACCGATGGCAAATTCAAGGACTACATTGCTCATCCCAAGATAAATGGGTAAGTCTTATAAATGAATTATCCTGCAGAGTATTTGATGCCTGTCTAAAAGAATTTGCTTTGGTGGCAATATTACTAACAGCTGAAGTTCTGCTTGTTTTACTTGTGTGGAGTCGTTGCTTCTGTAGAGATCATATTTTGTTTTTTGTTTCACTGTTATCTTCCAGATATCAATCATTACACACAGTGGTCATGAGTGAGGATGAGCACCCACTGGAAGTGCAGATCCGCACAAAAGAGATGCACCTCCAAGCAGAGTATGGTTTTGCAGCACACTGGAGGTACAAGGAAGGCAGTGGCAAGCACCCCTTCATTCTCCAAATGGTGCAGTGGGTCCGGTGGGCTCTGAGCTGGCAGTGTGAGGTGATGACCGATGACCATGCATCTTCTTTTGGCTCGTCTCATGATAAGGCCAGGCCACCATGCCCATTCCCTTCCCATTCTGACAATTGTCCCTACTCATATACCCGTCAATGCCAGCATGATGGCCCTGTTTTCGTAGCCATGCTTGAAAATGACAAGGTGTGTATTTCTTTTTGTACAAATGGAACCCTTGGCCTTATTCCTTGTGACAATAGTTTAAGTTTGGGAGTAGAAAAGTACGTATAATCATTTGTTGGAACCTATTTAGATGATCCGTTTTCTTCATATGGTTTGGTCGTAAGCATTGTCCCTAGTAGGGCAATTATGTATCAGATCTGCTTAATATGTTTCTTGCATATATTGTGGTGTTATGCATTGTACCTAACAAGGCAACGGGTGCATATATTTTTCAAAACGCCCTTTTATATTGTTGGCGATTAGGCTAAACTCTTTCTGATATATTGTGATTAAAATCACATGGCAGACCCGGCATGTGATTAAAATCTCATGTATTCTGGTTCTCCTTAACCCAATTTTGGAAAGAGATTTGGAAGTTGTTTTCCAAAATGATTAGACTTTCATTCCCACATTAATTAAAATTTAATAATTTTATTCTTTCTATATTCAGTTTTCAATGCACGAGTTCCCATCAAACTCAACAGTTACTGATTTGCTGGAGAGAGTTGGAGTAGCACGTTCCATTTGGAGCCCATACAGCTTTCCCCTAAAAGAGGAGCTGAGGCCTCGGGTGAATGGCCAACCTGTTAGTGACCCGAACCTAAAGCTTAATATGGGGGATTTAGTTGAACTGACACCTGAACTATCCCACGAATCACTGCCTGGATACAGGGAGGAAATTCAGCGCATGTATGATAAAGAGCCCATGCTCTCAGGCCGTGGCGGCTGGAGAAACTGACATTGTTGTATTCCTTTATCATCTAGTGTATTAGGTGGATGTGCTAATACTGTGATATACTTTTGATTCATTGTATATATATACATAACTAATTGTACAGTAAGCCTCTCAAAAGCCAGCAGCCTCAGCTTGCAATTTGGGAAGACTTTGACTGCTGAAGGAATGGAACATGAGAGGTGCCTTTGTTTGTTGTAAAATTTACTATGGATTTATTTTATTTTTTGTTTCAACTTAATTCATTTTCTTTACAAATTATTGCAACGGCGTAAGTTAGGAGATGGTGGGGTTAGGCTTATTTTTATGGTAGTTTGTTGAGATGAGCAATGACGTCATATTTATTGTTACTTGACGTGTTTGAAAAGGGATCGAGGAATGCACTCGCTCCTTCGAAAGTGAATGTGTGGTTCTCACCAAAATGTTCGTGGGCCAGTTTTCTCATATGAGAACTTCCATCGAGTCATTTTACATTCCAATTTCAATTTCCACGTATTGCACTCAGTATCAACTTATATTTCAGGAAAATAATGTAGTTACCTCTATAAAGAGGATATATAGATTACAACTATTACTATTAAACCTTTTGTCCCAAAAAAGACGATATATAGATTGAAATAATAAAAAATATTTCAAATAGCAGAGCTGTTTTCCTATCCAAATATTGATGTAAATACAACAGAGAACTAAAATGATGTTTTCCAATTAAAAAATCCCGAGCATTAGGAGTTGATTAGTTAAAACTCCGTAGACAAGATTAGAAGAAATAATAAAAGAACAAAAATGTACATTCACAAATGTGCCCGCTCGAACATTAAACATTCTCAGCTTAAAACAAACATGAAAATGTGACACTATTTAACGGGGTCGAAGATTGTATTTTCTATTGAGTGGGGCTGTAAAATTTTGTGCAACTTCCTCCGGAAAATCATAATCAGGATCCAGCTTACTGTCTACTTCGTCTGGCAACTTCTCGCATAGCCATGAATAACCACTGAGGCTATCATCACTCTCTTCTGCAATGGACAGATCACAACAATCAGCTCAAATAATGTTTTCAACAGATATGCAAAACATTATGATATGATAAAACATGCATGTTTAATATTAGTGGATCATTCTAAAGGGTTGAAGGAACTTATACCTGAGGATCCCTCGATGACACGAACCTTCTCAACCAATGTCTGGAGCAATTGATGGTTCAATATGTCATAATCCCTAAAATAAGAAGTAGAGTAATTTACAATGCTCTGTCATAAGTTCTTTTAACATATTTATGTAAATTGAATTTGTATAAAATGAATGAAAACATGCTTACTTGAATGTAAAAACAGAATATAAGATCTGGATGCAGGCAGCTAACAAAAATGTTGATCTCACCCAAAAAACATCTGGCATAATCCAAAATTGTTTCTCCAAGTAGCTCTCTCCAAACTTAATTCCCAATTCACATACAAGAGCGATACAGAGCTCTGCAAGAAAAGAATCAATCAGTCTACACAGTACATACTTCATTAAAGCTAAGGCTAATTTTACAAATTTCCACCCACTAAGCACAAAGACTAGCAAATTTATTCAAACTAGCTAGGTCATGGTTTTGAGATTTTAGGATTGGGCAAAACATCGGAGCACTTGACCAAGATCTAAAGGTGCCCAAACAGAATTCTGGCAACTACTCATTGTATTGACATGACACCAAAGTCTCAAAATATCCTCTGTTTGGTTCAAAATTTTTTATAGAAAAAAATATTGCACAAAAAAGATCAACTCTGATTGCTTTTATTAAGAACCAAAAACTTACCAAAATACAGTTGACCTCGAATTGCATAAGTTTGTTTTGCGCTTGTTAGCATGTAGAGAAAATAAATGATACAGGAATAGTAGAAGAATGACTTCATGAACCGAGACTCCACCAAGATGGCATTCAGCACCTTAAGTAACTTATCTAGATCTGAGAAAATAATTGCTTGGTTCCGTCCAAATTCTTCCTGAAAAAAAAAAAAGCTGATTGTTTAATATCTTCATAGTTCACCGTTCACAGGGAAGAGAAACTTAATTTGGGAACATGTGCTTGACCAATATAAAACCGATCCCCAATATCAGTCTACCCGTAATTATTTGGCTCAGTTGCCTCCAAATTATACTTGATTTAAAACCAGGCATGTACCCAGATACGGAGATAAGCAAGACAAAAAGAAAGAAAAAAGATACAAGATTTTAATAAAAAAATGAGGTAGACAAACCAGCACTGGCATAAGGACATGATGTGTGTGTTGCGTGATAATGACTCAATATATGTTTATCTACCAAAAGAAGTTGCGATGTACCTGAGCAGCTAATATTGCATTTAAGTTTTGAGCCAAGCGATCATGATTTTGTTTTATTTGTTCCTGCCGCTTCAGCAGATCCTCTTGTTGCTTCTGGCCCAGCTCTGCTAGCTTCTCCATAGTTTCCCTAGACAAATTTTCAATCAATTTTAGCAGATTAAGAAACAGACTAATTTTTTTAAAATATTCATAATACCCAAAATCCCAAGTATTGATGACTAAACTATTTACTCAATTACCTGCTCTCTTTAAGAGCTTGAGATTGACTTCTTCTGAGAAATTCAAGACTTTCAAGCGCTGCCTCCTGACCATCCAAAACTTTGCTCTGTCTCTCTAACGACTCATTGGCCAGTAAACCAATATCATTAGCCGTATTCTGAATATCTTGCATCATGGAGTTCATGTCTTCACCAACTGACTTGACCTCTCTCTCTAAACTAGCAGTCTCATTGCTTAGCCTCTCCATGCCATTCCCCAACTTCTCATAAGCTTCCTCTACTAGAGCAATGCCAGAGTCTATCTTTTCCTTTATAGTCAACTGACCTTCTTTTAGCTCATTTTGTGAATTCTCTATTCCTTGTGCATGGTCTAATATGTTGTTCATTTTAATGTCTATATCTTCAGATTTTTCCTTGAGTTGCTCAGTCTGTTTCTCTATTGAGGTCAGCGAATCATGGACTTCATCGGTTTTTTGGAATATTTGGTACGTTAGATCTATAATTGTTCTTAGCTTGTTTACTGCAGAATCAACTAGCCTTAATAGACCATTCATCAGTCTCTCAGTACGATGCTGGAATGTTTCAGCCCTATAAAAATAATAGTCGCAACAAATATTGTAAAATGAATCACACTGAACAGAAGGGTTTTTTTTTTTTTTTGTCTATTTACAGTTGGCAGACTTGAACCACAATATTGCCTATTTTCATAAGTAAATTGCGGAATGAATTGGCAAACCTTTTGATGGGTTCACAATAATGATAGTGAGGCAACTTTCTTGGTTACTAAAAATAAAAAAATACTTAAAATGTCATGAAAAAATTTTATATATCCCTATAGAGCTTGTTCCCAAATAAAGGGAACTTTATGTATCATTTTGCAAGTAATTAAACAATTCAAAGATGTATTACCAAATTCAAATTATAACAAAGCACACAAACTTGTTTACAAAAACTTACTGCAGCTGGTGGCAGAGATTGTTGGCCTGATTAAAAAAGTCGCGAAAAGTCTCCTCATGGAAATCACTCAACTTTTTGCGGCAAGAAATCATTGGCATCTTCTCATCACAAAAAGGAAATGCGGCCTTCCCTGAGTCCTGCACAAAGCAAGTGCTCAAGTGCCACGCGAGCCGATACCGCTTCTCTGTGTCCGCCATTATTCCATTGCAGCTAGTGTACAGTTTCCAATATGCCTCATGCCAGCAATCAGTGGATGTAGGCCCCAGGATTCGACTTTCCATTTCCACCAGTTCTTTCTCCCCGTTGTTTTTTGCTCTCATCTTGAAATCATTCACCATGTCTTTTCTTTCTTTCTCAGAGGGCAAAGCCTTAGTAGAAGAGAAACCCCACAAACTCTCACTCCTGGTGTATAATGAGACAGAGACCAGCAATAGAAGGGGTAACCTTACATTTGCCATACTAAGGGGTGGCAGTGGCAGGCACAGAGGCTTAACCCTACACATTACAGGAAATAGTATATCAGAAAATTGTTTTAAGTCCAAAAATTGTGTTCAGATGCATCAATTCATATATCACTTCAAAAAAGACTATATATGAAGTAAATTAATTGTGCATCGACTAAAAATTAATATCTTTTACTGTCCCTGAGTTTTTTTTTTTTTTTTAAAATAACAAAAAACATGTGTCACCATCTCAATAACCTTATAATAAACCTACACTTAGAAAATTGTGACAAATTAATCTACTAATAATATATCCCAGGTAAAGGGAAACAGAAAATTACAGTGAGGAAACTGCAATATATAACAATCCCGCAAAACAGAAGAAATATAGGGAAAAAATTGACATCTATTTTTTTTTTTTTTTGTTCTTTTTGATAATATAAAGTTTTTGATGGAAATAATACAGCAAAAGCGACCATCACTAGAATTACAGATCAAAGAAACAAAATGTAAAATCCAGTATTAGACTTAAATCTAGTAAAAAACAAAGCATAGGCCAGAAATCAAGCTAGAAGATAGTATTACTTAGTTCAAGTTTGATTTCTCTGGAAAGATGAAGAAAAAAGGACATGTTGAGTATCTCGTACCAGTAATAGATAACCAAAGCCACACTGTTACCAGGTACTCTCAACCATTACTTGAGCGCCAAGAAATAAACATTATCAAGTTGACTGATTAGAGATAAAAAAAAAAGGAAAAACTAATAAAAGAATTACCATACATCAACCCAACTAAAGCGACATGAAACAAATTGAATAATAGAGACAGAAGGCGAACCTTGAGCTCCTTTTCGTCTCCTCTGGAGTTCCTTCAAGCAAACGTTTCAGCAAAGGTGCAACTCGGAAAGCCTCAATGGAAATTTATATACACAGAGTAATAATTGCGCGCGAGATGTCGTCGAGGGATGCCAATAGGGAACAATTAATAATTAATAAATTAATTAACGAATTAATGGCAAAAATCTCATATTCAAATTATCTAGGTGGGTTTTGTGTGGAAGGGTTTAAGTCGGTGTAATAATTTTCCTTTTCTTTTTCTTAATAATTAAATCCGCGTAACAGTTAAAAAAAAGAAGCTTTTGTTAAAGGTTGCATTGTAACTTTATATTTCCTTTTGTTTTCTTTGTTGCCAGGTAAATGACCTTTTAGCTTTCCTTGCTTGACCAAAGAGGCTCAATAACAGCACTTTCCTAATTAACACCTCGCTTGTTTGGCAAATTACATGCATTTAAGCCATGTTTTGGATTTTCCAAAGATGACGTATTATCTTTCCAAATTAATTTATTAAAATTTGGTCTCGCCAATCTTTTTAAAGATGCTATAAAAACCAAATATTTCGCTTTACAAAAAGAGAATTACTTCTCTATATATGACTATATCTTCATCCCTTCTATTCCATTTATCCAAAATACGCAATGATTATTTAAAAAAAAAACTGGTAAGAAAAAAAAGAAATAATGAAATTTTACAAGAATAAATTCTTTTTAACTTTTCTTCAAAAAAAAAAAGGTTTTCCCTAACATAAAAGAATATAAGTTAAGTTAAAACCTAAAAATAAATATTTATGTTTTCCGACGGCGGTAAAAGCGCCTCATTGGGCTGCAAAGATGGCCCAAAAAGCTCAAAATCTACCTAAAAGGTGTTATGTGGACCCAAATAGGCCCAAATGGAAAAAAATTCTTTTAATATAGTCCAAACTGCAAAGATGGCCCATCTCTGCAGAAAGAGCGGTTCAGATCTGCATGAAGTGACTTCATTCATTACGAAACTGAAGTTTGAATATGAGTAGAGGTGTCAAACGTTGAAACGGAAGACGGAACAGACCTGTTCCGCTTCCGTTCCGTTTCAGTCGACGGAATAGAAATTGATTCTGTTTAACATTCCGTTTCGTCAAACGTAATAAAATTCCATTCCGTTTAACGTTCCGTCCTTTATTTACCATTGATTTCAGCGAAATTCCGTCCATTTCCGTGTCCGGTTTACATTCCGTTCGGTTTTTTCATTTACGTTTCCGTTCCGTTTTCAGAAACGGAATTGATTTTCTATTTCATTTAACGTTCCGTTCGGACAGAACGGAACGGAACACGTGCGCGGAACGGAATATTGACAGCCCTAAATATGAGATAATTACAAGAACGGTCGATAATCCTTAGCATGAACAGTCCAAAATGAGAGCGGTTCAGATCTGCTGCTCTGCATGAAGTGACTTCATTACGAAAGATGGCTGGTCGATAATCCTTAGCATGAACAGTCCAAAAAGAAGACCGAACAGCCATTTTCTTTGAATTGCTTTTGTTTTGTTGGAGTGAAGTCCATGAATTGCTTACTATCCATCATCCGTGACGAAACTGAAGTAATACATTTTCTTGAAATAGTCGACCAATACTTTTCAGTTGTGGAAGACTTTTATTGATGTCATTGCTGACTGCAGCACCCAAGGTCCTTCTTGTAACTATCCCCTCTTTTTTATCTCCGCTTCATCAATATAAATACAACAATCAACAACATCTCAGTAACTTGAGTTCAACTTACAAGAGGCATTATAAGCAATGGAGAACTGCCAGGGATGGGCTGCAAGAGATCCTTCTGGAGTACTCTCCCCTTACAAATTCAATCGAAGGTAAAAGATGTCATAAAAACAGTACAAACAATGTTGAGTAATTTAAGACCCTTTTATTTTTATATGATCAGATAATGAGATAATGTTTGTTCAGTTGATAATTTAAAAATATGTGTCAATAAAAAATTAAAAAATCTTTACAATTAAGGTCCCCTGGCTATCCATATATTGCACAATGGCCCAGATTTTGTCATTGAAATTGCGGTTAGCTCCTCAAGGAGCAAAAATCCTTTATTGATATGACACTAACATGTTACAGTCAAACTCATGATAAAGGCTCTTCTATTGGAATCCATCCAACATTGGGGGGGCTACTTCGCAATTGTATAGTGTTTGCACACACACGCACCCTTTTTTTTGTGTGTTTGCAAAACATTATGAGAAAAAAGAAATTTTGAAATTGCAAATGATATAACCAGAATAATGAATTTTGTGTTTTCTATCTTAATCCTTACTAAAATTCATCTATTTCCCATAAATAGACAAGCTTAATAGTTAATTGGGGATGCACGTCTCATTGACTGCTATATGAACTTTAAAATAAGAAAAGTCACCATTAATCTTTCTAATGAAAAGTTTTATAACAGGGAACCTCGAAATGACGACGTGTCGCTCAAGATATCACATGCTGGAGTTTGCTATGCTGATGTCCACTGGACAAGAAATAGCTTTGGTGATTCCAAGTATCCTTTGGTGCCTGGGTAACTTCACTTATATTACCTTTTTTTTAATCCTTTTCCTCTTTGTATTGTCATATACTATAATATTAATTTCCCATATATACTTGATTAATTCAAACGCACTCCCCACTGAATATCCATCAAGTGACTTTCCGATCTCATGTGATACGTACAGCATTGTGTCAACCAGGATCAGCACTGGAACATATTTTTAAAATAAAAATAAAAAAATGAAAAAGGGCAATTGCTGGGTTGAGCTGCCCTCAATGTGATTAACTTAAGATAATTTGTTAAACGATACATACAGTCAGTGTAAACTTTCCAGTTACATTAATTGTGATTCAAAACCTGTTGCTGTTGATCATTAGCATAGATTTCTTCTCCATCGAAGAGATAGTAAATAAAGAAAAACATAAACTCCAAGACTGTTAAATTTCAAATAGAAATTCTAAGTTATTTACTTCATCATTATTTTATTGTAGGCATGAAATTGTTGGTGTCGTCACTGAGGTTGGATGCGATGTGGCACGATTCAAGGTTGGGGACCACGTGGGAGTAGGAGTGTATGTTGATTCTTGTAGAGACTGTGAATACTGTGATGTGCGGAGAGAGATTTATTGTCAAAAAGGTTTAGTGACTACATTCAACAGCCTCGATAAGGATGGCACGATCACAAAAGGAGGTTACTCCTCGCATATTGTGGTACATGAAAGGTACTTATTTTTCCCTGCTTGGAATTTTCTATATCCATCACCCGATAATTGGAATGAGTTGTATTGTCATGAGCAGAAAAAACTGTTATTATATGATCATTGATGTAGTCAACCAATGCTTACTTGCACATTACATTTTGGTACCAGTCAGTACATATTCTACCTTGCAGTTGCTATTGTTAGGCTTTTGATAGATGTTCATGCGTCCTTGTTCCTTAAAGCAAAAAAAAAAAAGGAAGGAAAACATATTATTATTTTTATATCGTATAATTATAAATACTCTATTTTATCAACTACTGTAAATACATAATTTGTATTTTTATTTATTTTTTTTGTTATGACTTGACATAGATACTGTCACAAGATACCAGATGGATATCCAATGGAAAAGGCAGCACCTATGCTATGTGCAGGACTTACAGTTTACACTCCAATGATTAAACACAACATGAACCAACCTGGTAAATCTCTCGGAGTAATTGGACTGGGCGGATTAGGCCACATGGCCGTTAAATTTGGAAAAGCATTCTGTTTGAAAGTTACAGTGATTAGTACAAGTGAGTCAAAGAGAGAGGAGGCAATTAGCCTGCTTGGAGCAGATAAATTTATTCTTTCCAAAGACAGTGACCAGATGTCTGTAAGTAGTATTCATGAACAATCTATGGTGTTCAATCTGCATCATTTTTAATACTTTTTTCGCTGTTAATTGCCTCGTTATTTTCCACATTACAGTTTTACCAGTTTATATTATTAAAACACTATTTGTTATTTTCTTCTTCTGAATATATATTTTTTTTCCTTTTTTGTTATAGTCTGCAGTAAAATCTCTAGACTTCATTATTGACACAGCATCAGGGGATCACCAGTTTGACCCATACCTCTCCCTGCTTAAGGTTGATGGTCTTATGGTTCTTGTGGGCTTCCCTAGCGAAATCAAAATCAGTCCAATACAACTTAACTTTGGTAAGTTATGCAATTCTTAATTCTGAAATGAAAATAAATATTTTGTGTAAGTTATCACTCTGTTATACACAACTATTTCGAAATAAGAATTGGTACAGTGACAAAATTAATCTAATTTGCACAACTTTTTTGAAGCAATATAAGATTGATTTAACTGGTACATATATTCTACATTGCCATGATAGTAATCATGATCATTTTGATATGTTTTACAGTATAAGCAAGTTCTATAAACTACCAACAGTTAACATATGCAAGCCAAAACGGATGAAACATGAAGGGGTTTTTCTTTCACTTTACTCAATTATGTAATGCTAATCTTAATCACAACAACGATTGAATAGGATCAAGATGCATTGCCGGAAGTGCAACCGGTGGCACAAAGGATACAGAAGAGATGATTGATTTTTGTGCAAAAAATAAAATATATCCAGATGTTGAGATCATAAAGATAGACTATATCAATGAGGCGCTTGATAGGCTCACCAAAAATGATGTCCGGTACCGGTTCGTAATAGATATTGAGAAGTCCTTCAGTTGATTCATTTTAGGTTATGTGGTTTGAGGAAGGTTCCTAAACGTAGATGTTCTTTACAATTGTTTACCTTGTTGGTCATTATTGTCTATCATTATGAATAAATTTGTCTCTCTGATTCACCATGGGTTTTTTTTTCCTATTTTGTACATTAAAGCATAAATTTGGTGATAATTAAACAAATATTTTCAAGGGAACATGGAATCCAGTAGCTAGCTCGCACTGTTTCCAGAGTTTAGTTTTTCAGTGCCCTCTGAAATTTAGCAGAGACTTTCCTAAATTTGAACTCGAATTATAGAGTACCAGAATGATGCACCCGGATCCGATTGAAATTAACCTGAACCCAACAATAAACCTTAGGTGCGAAAAACCTAAAACAATCTAAAAACATAACCACCAAAATACTTGGAGGCCACCCCAATCTGAAATCTGCCTTCAACTCGAAAGACCCACCCAATATGACACCAGTTTGTCACTGGTCGACTCAACATAAGAAATTCAAAGTCCTGAGTCCTGACTAGTTAAATTTTACCATGATCCTCAAATAAAATAATTTACTATAGATATTTGCATTTAAATAAACACAAAATTAACTGTATCAAAACCAGTACTCCAATAATTGAACTCTATCACTCCTACCCTCCAGTAACCATAAAATCATAAAAAAAAAATGGCCTGAGCTAAATATCAAATCCGGGCTTCGCTCATTAAATAAATTACAAAAGCACACTGTACTATTTTTCAAACCTAGAACAAAAAAAGAAAACAAGAGAGCACCCTACCAACTACAATTGAGCAGCAAGAATCTCATTCCAGGTGTCAGGTATACCTGGCAAGCACCAATGCAAACAGTCCTGTACCCCTCGTGCTGCATTAATACTGTATTTCGAGATATGCCCTTCATCTCTTAATCGAGAAAGTCCAGTAATATCTAATAGCCTAACCCCAGTGCCCCTAACCGCCCCATCAGCATCAGGATCCTCTGAAGAATCATTACTAACCGCAAAACCACGTGACATAGGATTATTATTATCACAGCTGCCCCCAGAATCCCACTCCCCATTAAAAAAATGCCTAGGCGACAATGTTCTCATAAAAGCCTTCAGGTTCGGATGATGTGGCAACTCATTATCTAACCACTTGACAATACTATGTATTGTGAAATTCTTAGCCTTCCAAATCAAAGCTAGCTTTCTGTCATTATTAGGCACTCCATTGATATACATGTCCCATTTGTTGCTGTTCATCTTACCACGATTCCAGTGGTGACCAGTGTTGAGAACCAGCACATCAAATCTGTGCAGGTTTTCCCTTAGAAAGGAAGGTGGTCGGTCGAGATGCATGGCATATCGTGTGTCCGGGTCAGAGATGTTTATTGGTTGCAAATCACACAATGTGGAGGACCAATAGTAGAGGATTGTGGTGTTTGTCAAGGGGAAATGATAGGCCCAGCCGTTTGGTCGCTTAGCACCAACAGGTTGGGTGAATCCATACGCTATTGCACCAACGTCAACCACATCAGTTGTGTCATTTCCACCTGTGGCCATGCACATCATGGACTGAAACATTTGTCGGCCTAGAGAGTCACCAACATAGGCAATCGTCTTGTCCTGCATTCTGACAATTTATAAAAATTAGATGCAGTCCAATTGTCAACTTAGGAAAGTGGAACCTACTACTTGTACCCTTAATTTTGGTGCTCCTAACCATGATTTGCTAAGATACATTTTGTTTATAAAAAAAAAATGCCTATTGGCTCAGTTTGAGTGCAATCCACAAAGCATAACCTATGTTACCCTACAAAACTAATTATTTTTTTCAAGGTCATTGGTTTAATTGCAGTTTCTGATATAATTCAACTTTAATCAGACACCTAAAAATAGAATACAATTTTGAATAGTGATGTACAAGATTTAAATAGTGCAATAGTTGTGAGTTAGCGCTGTTTATCAGATCTTTATCAAAGTTAGCACTGTTTATCGGATCTCTATCAAAACAGCGGGCAATAAATAATTTAAAAAAGATATGTCTACCTTTTAAGGAAGGTAGGTCCATCAAAATCTGGCATATCACAGCCTTCGGGCTGCCACTTGAATTTCTCATAGGAGAAATCTGTTCGTTGTGTCAACCTACAAGCCCAACCCTCAGCAAGCCACCGCTTGCAACCAAACCCTGAATAGAGGGGCCTTCTCTCATCTGCCACCCATCTTCCCTTGCCATAGTTGCATTCTTACAAAAGAAACCACATGTTAGGCAAGAGAAGGCATAAGAAAAGAAAACGTCCTCGAATGAAAAGTTTAAATAAACTAAGGGTGTGTTTGGAAGTGAAGTGAATAAGAATGAATAAGGAAATTCATGAATAAGAATAAGCTTTTCTTTCTCCTCTCTCCTCTCTCCTCTCTCCTCTTATTCATTTTTGTTCCAACAATATGGTGGAAATAGAATAAGAGGTTGAATAAGTCCTTATTCGGAATAAGGCTTATTCAACCACAAACAAACACACCCTAAGTCTTCAATTTAGCACTTGTAATTTGTATGACCTAACAATACTTCCGTTTGGTATCAGGTGCAGTAGCTACAAAGTTTATTGTAAGTTCTATTTTCCCTTCTTCTTTTTGATCCAACAAATCAGATTGCATATAGAAGCTCAATCATGTAAGCATAATAAGATATACCTTTCTTATCTAAGGTAGATTCTTCTTCATTAATACCAGCATCAGAAGTGTGTTTTGCCACTGAATTTGAGCCAGTGGGAGGCAATGCATGCACTTTCTCTACCACCTTAACTATAGGGGCCACAAAGTTTTCCTCACTTGGGAAATCTTCCTCTGAAGATGGATGCTGGTGCAAGTACTTAGTGTGATCTAAGAAAAAAAACAAAGGTTAAGTGAAGTTTAAAAGCAAGAGCAGATACCCCCATCCCTTGCATTATACACAGTCAAGTATCAATCATATGTAATTCTGCCTTGACAGTTTTGAGTTTTTATTTGACGATAGTAGGAAGAAATAAATACAAACCTGGACGGAATAGAGACAATGGATCAGGATGTAAAACAAGAACAGAAGGACGTGAGGCTTTGTCCCAACCCCAAATAATGCATGCCGTGAAAATAACAATTATAAAAAGCTTGATTTGTTTGCTTTTCATTCCATTTAAGCTCCAGAGTTTCATCCCTCTATTCAAGGTTCTACTTCTGTTTGAGTAACTCCTAATTAGAACCATGCAAACATAATCTGGTTGCAACTAGCAAGCATAAATCTGCGTAACAACAAGAACATAAATAAAAAAAAATGTGGCACATTATATTGGTAATACGCTAATCCTAAATTCAATTAATAAAAATTTCACGTTGCATTTCCATGAAAAAAATTGTACAATTGAGGTTTTTGAAGCTCAACTGAGTACCAGTCCTGATATATACTGGCAAACAGAAACAGAAAAAAAAAAAACTTTAAAAATAATAATAATAGCATGTGTTTCCAACTTTAAAGTACATTGATTTAGATGATGTTTGAAATCACAAAGATTATCAAGCCAAATTTCTCAAAATATTGTTGAGCCAAATGTTGTAGCTCTGTCTAGGTAAATCATTATCATTGATGGACCCAAATTATTGCTATAATTTGGAATTTGAATTACATGCCTGACCCAATATCAAGCCAAATTTCTCAAAATATTGTTGAGCCAAATGTTGTAGCTCTGTCTAGGTAAATCATTATCATTGATGGACCCAAATTATTGCTATAATTTGGAATTTGAATTACATGCCTGACCCAATATCCATATAATAAAGTACATTAGATCCATTGTGGGAAAAGAGTCATTACCAGTTTCTTTCCTAATCCACACAACTGACTGATACTGAGCTCTAAGAATTATATAACAGTACAACAAATTAATTGCTGTACCAGAAAGACAGAATACATCTAATTCCCTCTTATCTGAAGCCAAATCGGTACCCAATTTGCAATAGATCAGACAAAGTTCCAACAGAAAATAACACATTTCTTTGAGGATCAAATTGAATTGATGCCCAGCAAATTTTAACTAAAATAAACCAACTTTAATCCCAACACCAAACAACCCAAAAAAAAAAATTGAACCAACATAAGTCGCCAACTAATTCCAGGAACTTCTTTTCCTAGCAAATAAAAGGAAAAAAATAAAAATAAAAACGAAACAAATTGCAATTTGCGAAAATTACCTCGTGATTAACCACCTTTGTGCAACCAACTTGAGAGCGAGGGAGAGGGAGAGAGAGGAGCGATGAGAGATGAGAGATGAGAGAAGAGAGAAGTAGCGCGAGATAGAGATCTGAGTACTGGATTTTGTGAGGTCCGTCTTGTTTCGATTTTCGCTCGAGTTTCTCGATTCGGCTTCAGACTTTAATTTGTTTTGTTTTTGTGTTTGTTTGTTTGTTTAATCATAAGAGAGAATAAATGTTGTGTTTCGTAACTAGATTTGTACGGTCATGTGACTTAAACGGCTCAGCGCTAATGTCTGGTTGGAAACTATAATTAGAGAGATGATATATTTAATAATAATTGAATTCTATTTTGTGGTCGGATTTGGGAAAGCGAAGCGTGTAATAGTACCCGTACCGTATTTTGACTCGCTAAATTGACTCGCTATACGAATTATTATAGAGAGACTAGAACAGAGGAATAAGATGTAGGCCGATCTGGGCAGAATCCAGCAAATGCATGGTTTCTTGTTTTAAAAAAAAAATTGCATGAGGGGTTATAGTTCACTTCTAGTTCTAGGTAAGTTTGGGCGAATGATCTGTAAACAAACGTTAGTCATATATTTTGTATGGAGCGGTCTTAATTTGGTTTAAGCGCGAAATTTTAAAATATTTTTATTTTCGCCATTGATTTATAATTATAAAAATATTTTATTTATCGCAATGATAATTTTAACAAATATTATTATTAAAAAATTATAATTAATGAGATTCATTTAATATTCAATTATGTCCTATTTTTTTATTTTAAGTTCGCATTATTTTAGCAATTACTTTTGTATTCTAACATAACCTGTTACGACTATCACATTAACAATTTCCAAATGTACATGCCTCTGGGGAATTTGTTAACATATAATTGCAAAATATATTTTCTAGTACGTGATAATTAACTTTTAGAACTTATGCTGTTTATATAATATTTTTATCTCTGTCTCTACAATGTAATAACCATAATTGTCTCCTATAAAAATATGAAAATAAGTTGATCTCTAAAGTTATAATTTACACTATACAGATTAATATATATTACTATCCAAAATTATATCTTATAGCAGGAAAGGCGGTCCACGAAAGTCCTGTTGCTACTCTAGCTTTTATTACTATTATTATTTTTTTATTTATTTATTATTTATTGAAAGATTGTTGCTGCTCTTGCTAGTATGTTGGAGCCATCCTCTTCATATCTCCGGGCATATGGTGAATTATTCAGTTGTTAATAAGCCACAAACGCTGACCCTTTGTCCATGAATCGCCTTATCACAGTTGTCTAGACATCGCCATCTAAAGTGGCACGTACGAAATGGCAAGAGGAAAAACCGCAAAAATCAACATCTTGGAGCACATTCGGTACTGGTTCAGTTATAAGCATGATGTGACACTTTGCAGAAAATTTCTTCGGCACATTGACAAGTAAATTAAAGTATTACGAACAAGTGAAAATAACCTTGGTCTGAATTTTATTATTTAAGAAAACATACAACAGGAAACAAATGGTAGAACTATTAATCGAGAGATAATAAAACTACTTCAAGTATAAATACAAATTAATGTATGGACTTATGCAATTGACTAGAAATTTACACCACACTGCGTCACCGTAGTTTGCTCTTGTACATATATTTTCAATCCAGGCGTAAAGTCTTTAATGCTATCTTTTCTACAGACCCAACAGAACAAATTATTCGTACATTTGAACAGGTGCTTAAATATGTAGTTGCTTCCCCATGCCAACAACAGTGCATACTGAAATCAACTGATATTTGCATGTGCATGCACACCTTCTTTATGTGCCTCCTTTACGCCTCGACAATAGGGTAGGAAGCGCAAGTAGAAATAGCTATATTAATCAAAATGAGTTACAGATATCAGAATGTCTGATCAAATAAAAGGAAGTACAAAATGTTGCCATGCAAATTTTCATAGGTTGGGCTCATTTAAATTATCAATTCTTCTCATTCATGCTGCAAAATCATTTTAACTAGATGGATCACTTAATAGCAGTAATAGCTAGATAAGTTATCCATTATGATTTATAACAATATGTAAAACAAGATTGGCATTTAATGTATGCAGGCAATTTTGGGGTTTCCAGTCAATTCCAGGGTTTAGGAATTCAGGTCAGGTCAATTCAAGAGTTTTAAATTGAGAGTAATAACTGAAAACAATATGAACCACAAACCCAAATGATCTGAGACACAACCGACCAGGATGCAACTTTGGGGTTTCCAGTCAATTCCAGGATGCAATTTTGGGGTTTCCAGTCAATTCCAGGGTTTAGGAATTCAGGTCAGGTCAATTCAAGAGTTTTAAATTGAGAGTAATAACTGAAAACAATATGAACCACGAACCCAAATGATCTGAGACACAACCGACCAGGATGCAACTGTTAGGTAAAAGGTGTCTCGGATCAATATCAATTCTAAAGCTATAAAAAATGAGATATTATATGAGATCACTCAGTTGTGAAACAGTCTTTCACAGAAGGTAGACACCTCAACAATTTCTGAGTTTCCACTTCAAACGGCTTGTACATGTTTATCAAACTTTCCCAGCAATAGAGAAGAAAGTACTTACCACACATGTTCTTTCCGAGTTCCATCTTGAAGTAGCCATCTATACCCCAATCAGCTCCCCATGAGTTCTTTATCAACCAGTATGGCGTCCCATTTTCTACCCCATATCCAACTGCCAGCACAGCATGATTCACATCCTATATCCATAACACATCATAACAAAATAAAACCTATATGAGTCATTCTGATCTTAATGTAACAAGTGGTGCAGTGATTTTGTATCTAACTTGTTGCTTGGGAATTTCAGGGGCTTGTTTAGAAAGTTTAAGAAAGAAGAAATTCCATAAATGACTAAGAAAAACTGGTAGAATGCTTTTGATATTGCGGTCTTATAAATGACAAGAGGCACCGATCAAGTAGTAGGATTATCCATGATATTTGAAGGACTTTAAGAATGCAATAAATATGTGAAATTCATAATTACTTAAAATTATAGCTGCGTGAAACAAAATAAAATAAATTTTTTAAAATATAGCTGCATTTATGGAGATTAAACTCACCTGTGGAGTAGTACCACAATGGTCACTCGTAAAAACCCCACTTTTGTATTGTTTGAAGCCGCTAATAACCTCAAATGCAACACTAACTGGTCGAACCAGTCCAACAGCGTGTTTCAGTTCGTCTTCAGCACCCTTTACATCAAATAAATTTCAATCAAACAAAGTTATTTAGCACTTTAGCTTTCTTTTCCTTCTTTATCTTTTTAGTGCAGCGTATAGTACATTCTTAGATTTAAGAGAAGAAGAAGAGAGATAGAGAACAGGATTACTGTTTACAATTCGGGCCAGGAAAGATACCAGTACCATAGCTGACTGGAAGGTGCCACCGGATGCTGGCTCCATCAAATGCTAGACCAAGTTCCCATTTAACCATACTAAGCCTTAATTAACCCTCAGTTGTGCAATTGCACTTTAATTTACATATTCGATTTTACAGTTAAACACCAAATAAGCAAAATAAAGAGGGAACAAAAAGCCAACCACAAATAGAACAATGAATTCTTGGACTTGGTACATGTTTAGTAAAATATACTCAAACAACGATAAGAGCCAGAATGTTATTTGAGAGGGCTGAAGTTTAGTGATGAACTTAAAACAAAAATAAATACAAGGAATGACTAAGAGAGGAAGACTAACCAAGGTAATGTTGACAGAGTCGAGGACCTTAACGCCAACACTGTTGGCATCGAAATGGCATATACCATTGACACCCTTGTAAGGGTAAGCCTCCTCGGTGTCGAGCCCCCCATTGTACTTGATATATTGAAAAGCCTGAGATGGAAGGCCACCATTGCAACCGAAGTTGTTGAATGATTGAGCACAATCCACAAGCTGCTGCTCTGACAAAGAGACATTCTTCCCTGTTGCCTGTTTGTATGCAGCCTCCAGTGCACCAGTTGTGCTGTTTAGTTTCGTGTAACAAAGGATCATCAGTTATAGGGAACATGCTTTTCCTCAAAACATTGTTTTTTTGTAATTAATTGAGTTCTAAAGGCTAGCCCCATGAAGAAATAAGGAAAGTTTGTGTGATGGTAAAATTTTTAAGTTGACTAAAAATTGTTTAATTTCATTATGAATTACTTGCTGGTGTGTGTGCTCCCTACATAGACCCCACTGGATTGTATGTGCACTATCCTGTTGTTTTCCAAATCTACAGTTTCCTAATGCTTTTTGTTGTTTCCGACACACACTCTTATTTTGGTATTTTTTTTTTCTGACTTCGAGTTTAAGGTTGATTGAAAGTAGTATTTCTTAAATAACCACTTGACCTAACAAGATTTCTTGTTGTTTTAGCAAAATAAGATATCTCATTATTTCTTGTTTTCATCTGAAAGTTTTTAGTAAATAGGCAGGCTCGTACTTTTTTCACAGGACCTCTCTAAAATAAGCAATAAAAACTCATAACTATAGAGAAACATAATCAACAAAGATAAATCCAAAAGCTTTCCACACCTTAGCCTTAATTTTGGTTTTATTTAAAAATGATAAAATTGTAGAGTGTGATCAAAATCCAGAATGGAAATCACTCATTAAAGTGCAGGCGGACCCATTTTTCCAATTTGTTACCAAATTAGCTTGTATATTAGCTTAAACAAATTGCACTCAAGTGGTTCAGCTCCTTTCAACTAATTCGGCTATATGACCGTGAATCAATGGGTCACTGGTGGTTAAACATTTGGTTAGGTACCTAAGGTGATCCAAATCATTTGCAAGTGCAAAAATGCAGTGAATTTTACTTTAAAACCAAAATCAGAATAAGAAAATTCAATATCGCACTGAGTGGGACAGTTGGACAACATGGCTTTGGGTAATTGAGCAGGTATAAGTCTGATAATTATCTTGGTTTGGAGAACCCATTAAATGTTTAATTGAATGCTGATTATTGAAATCTAAGGCAAAAACCCTTCATAGATAAAAAACTTTTTATCAATCTCAGAAACAAAGTGATCAGAATTATTGTATTTTCTTTCTTACCTGAAAGTCCAGCAGGATCCACAACTGCCCTGGTTCTTCACAGGGCTCACGATCCCGGTCTCCCTCCAATCTTTCTGTACAAAACAAAAAGAAATATTGACTTCATCAGATTATCATTTCCATATAAAAGGCACTCAATTAAACTCACTCAAAATAAATAATTTCATAAAAATATCTAACCGTCTCAGGTAGGGCTTCTTCAGTCATTATATGATTGCCCTTGAGTGTAGCTGAGCATTCCTGAGCTGCACCAAGCTTGGTGGCCTTGAACTCCTCCCAGGTCATATCCGCAAACTCTGCATCACAAATCAACGGTCATGATATTTAATCAATTTAACAGTTAATTAATGACATTTTTTTTCAAAATACTCACTGTTAATCCCAAGCTTATAAGATAAACCCTTCCTATTGGTCGATCTGATCAACTTCAAACTATCCACAAAGATGTTGAACCTCTTTTGTATCTCTTCAACGCTGTTGTACCTCTTCCCATACCTAATCACAAATCATATTATCGAATTACATCAGAACACATTACTCATAAAAACTCGTTGCAAAAAGCAAATACGACAGAGCTTGAGAGGATTTCGAATCTTACTTGATGGCGAATCGGGCGAAGCGAACGGCATGGCGGGTTTGACCGAGAACGGAGAAGAGATTGGACTCGAGAGACTCGACTTGGTCGGTGACGGAGCGGATCGGGTTGGATTCGTGGAAGGAGGATTCGGCCAAGGCGGAGGTGGAGAGGAGAAGAGCGAAGGAGAGGAGGAAGAGGAGGCGTGCCATGGCGTTGACTGTGGAGTCGATGGAGTCGATGGAGTGAGTTGGAATGGGATCTGAGTATCTGACTGTGGGGGTTTTTAATTGGAGGAAGATGCCAAGGTGGCGAGTGTCAATTGGTCCAGTGTTGTGACGCAGCCGGTGACGCTTTATGCGCAATTTTTATTGGAGAGATTTGTAATGAATTCAGATTTCAGAATTAATAAAAGACTGTGGTGTGATAGTGGATGAACTCAAATCAAGTGCCGCGCGGCACCGTGCAGCGCGCAATCTGAGCCGTCCAGATTAAATCCAATGATCATGGGTGCTCCGTGCATGTAACCTGTGCCGTAAGGCCCGAAAAAATCTAATCGTCGAGATCAGATCGAACGGCTCGGATCGCTGAGCGGCACGGTGCCGCGCGGCACGGTGCCGCGCGGCACGGGATAAGGATCCGATAGTGGATAGAACAGGTTTGAAATTTCTGGTGTGATCGGCGTGGGTATAAGAAAATGCGTTTATTATTTTTTTCTATCTATTTTTTCGGTGCGTTCTTCAAAAAAAAAAAAATTCGGTGCGAACCAAAGAATTCTGAATGCTTGACACAGAGACAGAGTGAGATATTATATGATAATTTTAGCATTCAGATCTGGACCGTTCATTTGAGTTGTATCAAGCATTTTGGATCGACTCTGAAGTTTTTTATTTTTTGGCATTTAGGAAAAAAGAAAAACTTGGGACTTGTGAAAGCCAACTCGTCAAAAAGTTTGTAAATAAGAATATGAAAATTAAACTCAACGAGTGGTAAATGTTCTACTAATTTAAACCAGTAACTTTCGAGCATAAGTCAAGTTAACATATTATAAGTTGTGGAATATGACTTGTGAGAGTTAAAACACAAAAAAATAAAAATGATTGTGCATGAAAAATTGATTTACACATATGAAGTAACATGCGATGTCTTACATCTTCCCAAAATAAATACAAGAACAATACTATAATAATATAATTGATGCTCATTCATCTAGAACGATTTCTTTTGTTTTTTATGAAGTTTTCCTAGTCCATTACTCCATTTGGGTGATATTAAAATTAAATAAAAGATATTTTTGAAAGCTTGACGTGGTTGGAAAACGCCGTTAGGATCAACTTCAATTTTTTCCGTCAGGGACAAGCAAAGTGCCAGAAAGTCTGTACATCAAAACTGTTAATAGGATTTCAATGTTCGGTAATATCTACACAATTATCGCCTTGTAGTCTTGCCATTTAACTTGAAAAACGAGGGCAATATTGTGAAGCTGGATCTATGAGTCAGATTCGACAAAAAATTACAAGGATCGTTTTACTTTTGTCAAGAAAAGAGGACTAAAGATAAGATTCCATTGGTGAATGTGAATCTTCTTTGTGGTCCCAAGGAACTTCGCTATCCTTCGCAACGTGTACAGTGGAGATTATTTCCTGGAAATGGTGTGATAGTGACGCTGCATTACTTTTATTCGCTGGATGACATGATTTTTTTTTTTGGGGGTAGAAATATGCACATAGCATTCCGACAAATATCTTCTTAATTTAAATCTGCTTGTTTTAAATTATTGACATGATACTGAAAACTGTTACTATCAATAAATATCTTCTTATTTTAAGTTAGGCATAAGTTAACCAGTTAAGGTGGAAACAAATTTTCAAACTCGTAACCAGTGGAAATCATTAGAGCAGAGAAATATCTCAACTTTCAAGGGGGAAAAAAAAAATCTGACCTTTGATTTCACGATCAAGTATATTAAATTTTTATCGTGGCATGGAATTCTGCTATTAATCTCAAAGCGTGATATATAGTTCAACGTTGAAGTTTTGTTTTTATTTTTCCCCTCTCTTCGGTTGCGTATGGTATTCACCGATTATTGAAATTCAATCGAAAAATTGGTTGTATTTTACTAAGACGATGATATATTAAAAATAATAGCACAAACATAAATTTAAATTTATGGTCCAACTAACGATTTAACTACACAATTACACTAAATAATAATATGTAAAGTCTACGCTTATCATCTATTTGTAAACCCATAAATTTAATAAAATATTTTTGAAATATTACTTTTGGCCTATTTTACAATATTTGAATATTTTAATTTAATTAAAAAAAATTTACCTCTTTGAGAAATGCTACTGTCCTATATATAGGACGGATGGGTCCGTCCAATATGATAGTTTTCACATTTTTAAATCACAAATGACCGATCCGAACCGTTCAATATGTTCTCCATATTGAAAACTTGCAAGAAATCAATTTTTACATTTTTTTTCTAATTTTTTTACTATTTTTTTGGTATTTTTGAAAATTCATGATATAAACATTATGGATCGTCCATTAACAACGATTTTCTAAAATACCAAAAAAATAGTAAAAAATTTCAAAAAAATGTAAAAATTGGTTTCTTATAAGTTTTCAATATGGAGAACATATTGAACGGTTCGGATCGGTTATTTGAAATTTAAAAACGTGAAAACGATCATATTGGACGGAGTCCATCCGTCCAATATATTGGACTCTATCATTTCTATTAATAATAGAAGTGTGTAAAAGTTGCAAATATTTAAATAAAAATATAAAGGTGTTTCGGCCTTGTCCCGTGTGCCTTCGAGCACATGCACCTGCCTCACCGTGGAACCCGTATTAATTGCATTAAATCATTTGAAGAATGAAAAAATCGACTACTCACTGATCCCATTTGTGATTTTTGAAACCGCTTTGATTAAGGTAAAGTACCATTAGCGGCACCACGGATGGTTGATATATGCCTGCATGTTGAGGTTAACGTGGTCAGTGGCTCAGTGGCTCCGTTTGGATAGGTGTGGGAAGAAGGGAAGAAGTATTGGAAAGTGTGTAATTTTGTGAAGTATTTGAATTGTTTATAATAAATTTCTTCCTTCTTTTTTTTTCCTACCTTCTTCTCAACGCATCCAAACGGTGCTAGTGTTAACCATATGTTCTTATTTTTTTTTTCTTTTTTTGAGGGTCAGGTCACAATCGTCATGCCAACAAATTTCATTGATAAGAAATATGTTCTTATTTTTTCAAATTTAAAAATTTTCGCTCGTGTCGCAACAATTTTCAAATTCTTTGAGATTTGAAATTGAAATTTTAACTTGTAACTCCACTATTTATGGTCTTATCGAATGCCCCTGTAGTTGGTATTTGATATTGAAATTGTTTTTAAAAGAAGTAAACTATAAAATTACGAAACCGTCTATAAGATGCTTTTGTTTTGAAAACCTCAACCACATCGTCTATGTGGATTAATCCCGTCCATGTTGAACAACTTTGAAAATTTTTGGAAGTTGTAATATGAAAAATATCGTTAAATAATGAGTTATTGAGATTTTAGCTGATTCGATTTTATTTTCTGTGTTTCTATGAACCTTCAAATTGATATGTAAGTATGTAACATGTTATTTAAATCAAGTGTGGAATCCGAAACTGAACTTCATAACAAGATTCAAGACAAAGTTAAGTGACCTCCGAAAATTTCAATGCTAGAGAGTAGAGACCACTAAAAGATAATAAGATATTAGATGTATCCCTTGCTTGATATGAACTTCCCGACGAGGTGAACCCGGTGTCAGCTGATGAGTGGATTTTATATATATATTCAGGTACTATTTTGTCTCCAAACTAAACCAATTGTCTTGAGTTTACATAGTCTAGATAGTTTAGATGAGTTTAGGTTAGTTTAATTAGAGTTTTTGTATCAAGAATGAGTTACTACCATAGTTTCTAATTTTATTACAGTTTCTGGACAAGAAATGACTTGGATGAGTCCATAAAGTTGAAGAGCTCGTTCTAAGCTTTCCAACGGATCTTGAATCACCTCAAACGGAGTTCGGATGAAGAAGATATGCCCAAAATACTGACAGGACGCAGTGCTGACATTTTCCTGCGACCCGTTGAAAGTCCCAGCTGTTAGAGATATGTCCTAGAAGCCAATATTATTAGGCTACTTCTATAGTTTATGTTATTGATGATTTCAGATCATTTGTTCTTTGATTTAATCGTTGACAGTTCATTCAGGTTGAGGATCTGAATTATAGATCACTGTTATTCATTTAGTAGTAAATGACAACGATAAATCTAAAATTCCATAATCTTGATAATTAACAGAGAACATTAATTATCAATAAGATTAGTATGCAAATTAAGTGATGATTAAGTTCTATAAATCATAGGTTAAGAGTAACCAACTTAATTGCATATGTATATGTTATAGAACATAGTACAGGACTGGACCTCACGAAATAAATATATGGATTGTGTTACGTGTCATTATTTATTTCGTTATGATTTTGGTTCTAAGTTTGAGATGATTATCTTTTCCACATGAGGATAGATGCTATAAATCATGTCTACCGCTGATTCCTGATAAAGGCTGCTATACGGACTTGATTTAAGTATTCTTGAATTTTGCGGGGAAAAGCTAATTATCAAGAAAACCGTATGTCCCTCATTAATTCACTTAGTGAGTGACGATATCTGTTTGGGCCCTTTGATGGAGATAGATTGTTTGCTAGCAACTGATACAATTATCTCTAGATCAAGAAACGTATAATCTGCAAGAATGACACGTTCCTATCTTGGATTATACGATGATATCGTGTGACATAAGAATCAAAATAGAGAAACATAATTGTTCTCTTATGCAGGATTGAATTTTGTAGCTGTACACTATTTATGCGAATTGGGAATCATAACGTGTTGCTAGATACCGCTTATGATTATTGGAATTAAATAGCGATTTAATTCCATGTCCAACATAGCATAAATCCTCAAAGGGTCACACAAAATTGGTATTTAATCATATGTGCATTATTTATTTATTTGCAATAATGTGTATTGCAAAATATGATAGATTGATTAATTAATTAAATAGCGTTATGGACCGTTATAATTAATTAAGTCAAATAGATCATATAGAAATAAATTAATGCATTGTCTAATCTCTAAATAATTATTATTAAGTTAATAATTATTTATAAACAACACACTTAATTTAGTTAAGTTATTTGGGCTTTAATTTATTGGTAAATTAAATGTCCAAATTGAATAGCATTGAGTGGGCCTTTAATTAATAGAATTAAAGGGACCAAATGGAGATGGCCTAGTGGGCCAAGAGAGCCCACTAGGAGGCCGGCCACAAGAGGTAGGTAGGAGTGGCACACTTGTAATTTGTGTGAACTCCTATCTAGGGTTAAGAGGCTATATAAGGCACCTATTGGAGGCTCCTTGGCTCTCTTCTCTCTCTTCCTCTCTCTTCCCACCTAGCCGCCACTTTGGCCCCCCCTTTGTGGTGCGCCGCCCCCCCCCCTCTCCTCTCCACTCTAGCTCATGTGTTGAGCACCCCTTTCTCCCACAAATCGATTGGTTCTTTGGTTGAAGAAAGGGAACGCTTGGGATTAGACTTCTTCTTCTCTTCGCTAGCACGAATTGAGAAGAACTTGGTTAATACCATAGTGGACTCGAGGCGCCGCGAATAGGAGGTGTTTGGAGAGCACGCCACCGACACCAAACCCAAGGATTCGAGCCTCTTGGTTGCTATACCAAGAGAGGTACAAATCCTTCCTTTTTCTCTTGTGTGGAATAGCTTTTGTGCTAGATCTTTTGTGTGTTTTGTTTGCTTGCTTAATTAATTGGTAATTAGCATAAAAATAAAAATTAGCACACTTTCTTACAGTGGTATCAGAGACAGGTTGTACTTAAGCTATTTTGACACTTAATTAAGAGAAATTGACTAATTAACGGATTAGTAGAGATGATGCGTTTGTTTGCTGTCTGAAAATGGTATTTTCTGTGTTTTTTCGCGTTTTTCGATGTGATATGTTCTCTGGAAGATCTTTCCATCTACATGAAAGTTGTAGACCTTTGGATTATGATTCTTTTGGCGTTGGATTCACTTTTTTCTGAATTAGTATAGATTTACTGTGAATAAAATGGCGACAGTGCGCAGAACCAGTTTCTGCTCGTACTGTCCTGTTTGAATGGCTTGAAAGATTTATATTTTGAATATAAGTACCAGTGATCTATGGCTAGAAATAAAGAGGACTTGAAGCTCTTTCTGAGTATGCATTTTTTTTTGCATGACTCAGATTAATTTGTGGGTTTTCAAGTATGAAAAGGAAGATCTTGTCAGATCCAGTTTGTTGAGCAAATCGATTGTTCTAATAAACTGTACCAACTGAGAACTCCTTTAAAAATTCTGTTTAAATGGAGTTGTTCTATTTTGAGTTAGGATTCCAGGAAAATTAATTTTATAATTGTTCATGGAAGTTTGGACCTTCAACTAGGTTAAAACATTTCGATCGACAGTCTGTTCCAGTACAGAATTTGTTGATTGTTTAAGCTGTAACTTAATATTATTGAACTGAACTTGGTTGTTTTCTTTTCATGAATGGATAGCCTGTAGTCTAAAAAAGTTTTTCTATGTATATTGTATATATAAAAACTGGATAGAAGGTGGTCTAACAGACCAAATGGTTGAGAGGATAAGCTGAAAATCTCATAACGGTGTTTCGTGCACTTGTAAGAGATTTGTCTTTTTTGATTCTCCCAGATGGTTTAAGATATCTTCTTGAAATTTTTACTGGTAGTCACAACTATGATAAGAAGCTTAAGTAATTTATTTGAGAATTTTTGGAGACCGAAAACTGTTGTTTTTGTTGGATTCCTTTAGTTACGTTTTTTGGTAAATTACTGTTTTTCTAAGTATTCAAACTAGTTGAAATTAATTAGAAAACTCCTTGTTTGATCTCCTTTCAGTTATGGGATGTTGAAAGAACTTTCTAAATGAATTTAAACAAGTTTGGTTGTTTAAAATTGAGAATTTGTAAACGGAATTTACTTATAGCAAACGATACGCAAAGATGCTTGAAAATCGTTAATTGGAAACAAAGTGCTTGTATGTGCTAACTTTGTTTTGTAGGTGGATAGTGGGTTTAGTATGGCTCAAGACTCAATGCCTTGTGGTTGTAAATGAATGCATGTGTGAATGTTTGTAATGCGGCCTTTGGTGCCATTAATTAATTAATTCGTTGATTAATTTTTGATGTAACTTGTGAGGCTTGCATGCCCCTAAGGATAGGATGGGAGTAGGATATATTTCACATGTATTTTGTTCCTTTATTTTATAGGATTTAGATCCTTATAGAATTTAGTGGGAGGGACAAGGATTAGATTAGTTTTGCTTCATGGAGGATGTGGCGAAACTAATGCAAGCGGGAGCCATACAAACCCACAATAATGAGATGCTTGTATGATTGCTTGTATAGGTTAGGTATGGGTGTATGTTTACACGACCACCAAACAAGCGTCATGATTGTTAATTGTCCCAAATTAAAAAAGGATTAAGTCAAACTAAAATTCACTCTCCTTCTTTCTATCCCCTTCTTACGTGGTATGATCGTTCATTGATGTATTCTCGCCGACGCGGGACATCGTGATCCATCATCCGTGTCGGGGTGTAAATCGGATTTACTAGGATCAAATAGAGAGAAGTAGACTTAACAATGAATCAAATCGGATTGTTCATTGGAGTGAAGTTTGTTAATCGAACCAAGAATCATAGGAACGTATGATTGGTTGGAGAACCTATTTCACTTTTGTTGGTGCAATGTTCTGCCGACGCCGTCATTGCATTAACAAATAGTGGGAGTCTTGGAAATTCACTACATTTAGGGACATGATTTAATGTAGTGGAAGTTTTACTTAGTTAAAACAAATATTAAAGCATAAACTAATTGACCTTAAAACTTATGTATTGTTGTAGATGTCTTTCTCATCTTTTACGCTACGTTCTCTTCTTGAGAAAGAGAAACTCGCTTTTAACGGTGCCAATTTCTTGGATTGGCATCGCAACCTAAGGCTTGCCTTTAGGTATGAGAAAAGAGAGTATCTCCTCACCACTCCCATGCCATCGGCTCCAAAGTCAACCGCTACCCAAGAGGAAAAGGATGCCTTTGCGAAGCATGAAAACGAGGACATTGAGATGTCCGTCGTGATGGTGGCAATCATGGAATCCGAACTCCAAAAGGAGTTCATGGATAGTGGCTATGGAGTGTTCGCTATGATCACTCGCCTATCCAACATGTTCCAAACTAAGGCTCGCACCGAAAGGGCCCGTCTCATGAAGGTCGTCGCCAACACTCGCTTGGCCGAAAGTCATGAAGTCGGGCCACACGTCATGAAGATGGCGAGATTGTTTCGGCAGCTCGAGAAGCTTGATACGCCCTTCCCCTCCGGGGCGATTCAAGACTTCATTCTCAATTCTCTCCCTCTAAGCTTCACCGGTTTCGTTGTGAACTACCGGATGAACGGCATGGACAAGAGCATGGATGACATCCAAAACATGCTCATTGAGACGGAGGAGAGTCTAAAGAAAGAGAAGGGCCCAAAGGATGTTCTTGCGGTGAGTGAAAAGAGCAAAAAAATAAGAAAGCGTGGCCGCAAAGGCAAAGGCAAAGGCCCGGTGACGCCCCAAGGTCCGGCCAAGGGTGCTCCCGTGGGTTCTAAGAAGAAGAAGAACCCGGCCACTTCCGAGACCGTGTGCTACTACTGTAGCAACAAGGTCCATTGGAAGAGAAACTGCCCAAGGTACCTAGCTGACAAGAAGGCGGGAACTGTCCAACCTTCTACCTCAGGTATATTTGTCATCGAAACCCTTCTCGCTACTTCTCACACAGATTGGGTATTCGATACTGGTTTGTGTGCTCACATTTGTCGAAATGTGCAGGTCCTAAAGAATAGAAGGCGGCTCGAGAAAGGCGAAGTTCAACTCCGCGTCAGTAACGGAACGTGCGTCTCCGCTATGGCCGTTGGGAGCGTGGAATTAACTTTGCCTTCTGGTTTTGTGTTGGAACTCAAGGATGTTTTTGTAGTTCCATGTATCCCTCGAAACATTGTGTCCGTTTCTTGTTTGGATTTGGATGGATTTGATGTTGTAATAAAGAACAAGTGTTTGACTTTGTTTCGTAATGAAGTTCGTTTTTGTGATGCACATTTATTGAATGGTCTTTATGTGCTCGATTCGAATGGATTTGTTTTGAGTGTTGAAAATGACAAAAGGAAACGTAAGGTTTCACATGAGAATGCGACTTTAATGTGGAATTGCCGCTTAGGTCATATCAACGAGAAACGCATCAAGAGACTACATTCCGTTGGTCTCTGTTAGGAAATCGCTCAATTTTAATTTTGTGACTAATTACCCTTAATTAATCCAATTAAAACACAAGCAACAAAGGGATCTAGTACAAAGCTATTCGACACAAAGAGATAGGTGGAAATTGTACCTCCCGCGAAATCGTATTCGCGGGGCTCGATCCTACGGCATGGGAATCGATGGGGTGCTCTCCTTCGCCTCCTAATCGCGCGCCTCGAGTCCACCAAGGAAACTAACCATTCTCATAGGTCCTATGCTAGTAGGAACTAGAGGAATGCTCATCCCTTTACTATTCTTGAACTAATTTTAGGAATAGCTATTCTCAACACATGAGACCTATTAATAATCAATGGAAGAGAGCATAAAATGGAATAGCGAAAACTAATTTTCTCTCTTGAAGGTGGCGGCTAGAGAAGGAGGCAAGAGGAGGAGAGAGAACTAGGGTTGGAAGGCACCAACTAGTGGTCCTTATATAGAGATCAAGTCCAACCTTCTCACCTCACTATTTACTCTTTTGCCACTCTATGGCCGGCCTAATAAAGGGCCTAAATGGGCCATTTCCATATTTTGTTTATTCTCTCTCAAGCCTACTATATCAAATATATAATGGACCTTTTCAATCGATTATCATTTCGGCTCATAACGGCTAATTAAATTAAGCCTATTTATTTAATATAATTCCTGCAATTATATTAAATATTGTTGAGCATAATTAATTATCAACTTAATGATAATTACTTTAGGATAAGCATATGTATTAAATTAATTTCTATATGATCCTTTTGATATAATTAATTATAACGGTTTGCAACAGTATATAATTAATTAATCAACACATCATATTTTTGCATTCTCCAATGCAAACAAATCAATTAATACACTGTATGGTTAAAGTCCTATTTGTGTGACCCTTTGAGGATTTATGCTATGTTGGACATGGAATTAAATCGCTATTTAATTCCAATAATCATAAGCGGTATCTAGCAACACGTTATGATTCCCAATTCACATAAATAATGTACTGCTACAATATTTCAATCCTGCATAAGAGAATAAATGTATTTCCCTATTTTGATTCTTATGTCACACGATATCATCGTATAATCCAAGATAGGAATGTGTCATTCTTGCAGATTATACGTTTCTTGATCTAGAGATAATTGTATAAAGTTGCATGCAAACAATCTATCTCCATCAAGGGGCCCAAACAGATATCGTCACTCACTAAGTGAATTAATGAGGGACATACGGTTTTCTTGATGATTAACTTTTCCCCGCACAATTCAAGAGAACATAAATAAAGTCCGTATAGCAGCCCTTATCGGGAATCAGCGGTAGACGATATTTATTGAACCTATCCTCATGTGGAAAAGATAAACATCTCAAACTTAGAACCAAAATCATAACGAAATAAACAATGACACATAACACAATCCATATGTTTATTTCGATGGGTCAAGTCCTGTGCTATGTTCCATAACATACACATATGCAATTAAGTTGGTAACTCTTTACCTATGATTAGTAGAACTTAATCATCACTTAACTTGCATACTAATCTTATATGATAATTAATGTTCCTTGTTAATTATCAAGATTATGGACCGTTTAGATTTATTATTGTCATTCTAAAGAATGATCAACAGAGATCTACAATTCAGATCCTCAACCTGAATGATCTGTCAATAATAAACCTAGGAACAGATGATAAAATCTCATCCAAAACATAAACTAATAATTAAGTCATTAAATTATTGACTTCTAGGATATAACTCTAACAATCTCCCACTTGGCCTAGAGTCAATCAGTAGTGACTTCTAGCCAACGAAGAATTGAGAACAATGTCATATATCTACATATATACATGTCTCGGACCTCAAAATAAATAATACGCTTATAGCTAGTTACTCATACGTCCACCACGTATGGATGCATAACTGCATCTCGTATACTGCTCAAGGTAGAGGTCGTGCTAGAGTGTTCGCTGTGTTCGCGAACCTATCCAAAAATTGTTTGACCATATATATATATATTCTCCTATATATATTCTTGATCACCATCATATGATATCAAGTGATATCGTTATAGATCATATTTGAATCTCCAATGTAATATTGGGTTCTTTAGGAGTAAGTTGTGGTTCGAGATGCATAGAACCATATTAGCTCGACTAAGAACTCGATCCAAAATAAACTTCTTTTATTGCTTCACAAGTTGCTATGTATTTTGCTTTGGTGACGGAAACGGTTGTAATATTCCATTTAGAACACTTTCTAAAACTTACAACACCACCTTTAAGCAAAATATGTAGTTCAACTGTGATTATATCATTCTTTCGAAAAACTAGCATTAATGTAATTAATTTACACGAGCTCTCTTTCATCTTAAGAGATGAAACATTATATCACTCTTTCTCATAAGGTACTCGAGGATATCCTTGACTATCGTCCTAATGTGTCTCTCTTGTATCCATTTGACAACTGTTTGTCATATCCTTTGGATACTACACATTGGGGCATATGCATAAATATGACGTACACAATGAAACTCATAATGAAAGAATGCTTGAACTATTTCATACACTTTCTCGAATTGAGTTACAATAAACCGAGTTAAATACTCAAGTCATGCCATGTGACATATAGTTAGACATCCTTTCTTGGAGTGTAACTTTCGTGTTTCTAGAACACTTCGTCAATATATGCACATTTGCTCAAACCTAACATCCATCATAATCTATCTTTATAGATTTTGTTTCCTAGGATCAGGTAATTTCGCCCAAGTTCTCATTTGAGAAAGCATTCTCCAAAGAGATCTTGACAATATTCATTTTCTTAATGTTATTCCCAATTAATGAATTGTTATCTTGAACAATACAAGTAATACAATTATGCTCCCACTGAATATCTTGTCTATACAAGATACTTTTGACGAAGTTCAACTCCTTGACTTCATTGTCAAAATTTTTATTCCAATCTCCACAACACTTGTTTTAATCCATTTATGGATCCTTGAAGCATGCGTATGTTTTTAGCAATACATAAAACCTCGATTTGTGTCAAATGCACAACATCATCCTTCATTCATACGAAGAAGGCGGTTTTATGTGTTTTTCCATATATCAATATATATGAAATACAACTATTGCTAGAATGATCTTTATTGACTTTTACATAGCCACAAGCAAGAGGTTGTGCTTTGTACGTAGTCAACTAGTCATCGACTTATACATAGCTACAAGCGAGAAGCCGCGCTTTGTACATAGTCGATTTGTTATCCATGTCGATCTTTCCTTTTGAAGATCTAAACGTGCTCGATGGATTGCTCCTTCATGAACATCAACCAAGGTCTATACCTTGTTGTTATACATGGATTTTATTTAAAGATCATATGAATTCAAACCATATATGTGGAATCAGATCGTTCCATCGTTTTCTTGTTTATCAACGGATTCTCATATGCTAAGTTTGAGAATGTCATGAAGCCAATGCACCAAACGGCTTAGGCAATCAACTCTCGTTGATCTTTTGTAGGATTGGTACTTGAGGTTCATGAACTTCTTCTACAACGATTTGTTGAACGAGTTCTTGACTCCTTATATATTTCATGAGTTTCTCGAACATCATCAACTCGTGAGATGGTTGAGTCATCATTGGAAGGAGCGTACTATTAAACTTATTTCAAAACAACTTGTGAATGAAGTTCCGCTCAACTCCCACTAAGTACCATGTATGGAGTGACAAGTTTCCTATAAGAGTACTTCTTGTAGTGATGCATAAACTCCTTTAATGCTCACTTTACTCCCACTACTTCTTCTTGAGAATATCATTCTACAAGATTACGTTATGATTAGCAACAACTACTTTGTTCTTATCATATTCGTAGAAGTAGTGCCTTAATATAAAGCATCCTACAAATTCACAGTGTCTTACTTGGTTTAAGCTTACAAGTCATCAATACTTAAAATAAGTTTCTCAACACCAAATCTCGAGAAATATTATACTTAGAGATCAAAATCTCGTAAGATATCTTCTTCAACAGACTTCGATGGAACATTATTCAGTGTAAACAATATTGCCCTCAAACATAATTCCCTAATACGAGTCGAATAAGTCAATTTGATTTATTATTGATCGAACTATACAAAATATTGTTCGATACCTCCATTCTTGGACATATTATTCCTCATGTAGCGAGTTATGAAACTAATTTCATACTCTTTAGATAATATTTCAAATTATACGACTTAACTCCTTATTTACCACGATTAATTGTAAGACTTCTATTTTTCTTGAACGGTCTTTTAAACTTCACTCTTGAACTCCTTTGAACTAGTCAAAAGATTCATACTTATACCTTATCAAATAGATATGTTAATATCTACAATGATCGTTGGTTAAGTAGTAAAGTATTAACAACCTTTCACTGCACAAGTACTTATAGGTCTTTATACATCGATATGTATAAGTCCTAATTAGTTCACTTGTCCTTAAACCTTCATAGGTTAAAGGCGCTTATGTCATTTAACAAACATGATTCGCATACCAATCGATTTGAAATCGAATTGAATTACGAGCTCTATGTTACGTAGACTCTCGTAATGCGATTCTCGTTTATGTATGTGACTAAGCGGTTATATATAACATGAAAGTCAAAATACTTTATGTTAAGTCTTACGCATCCTATTTGTCATTCAAAATTTGTTTATCTATTTCAAGCAAATTCAATCAAGATGCATGAGATCATATAAACAAATCTATTGATATCCTCGATATCATTGGTATTTTGACCGTACTTGGCACTGAAATTATACCCAAACCATTAAATTGTTTGACAATTACTTGCTATTTTCCCAGGATTTGGCTCTGCTGCTGCTTCTACTTGTTTTTACAGGGTTTTGATGATTTTCATGGTTGCATGCGCGCCAGACGACTCATTCCTGGCATAGGGACATATTCTAGACCGACATGCGGGCCACTTGCCACCTAGATGACTCATTCATAGGCTCTGTTCGACCTCATCATGGCTCTGTTCGACCCCAGCACCTTTATTTGGTCCATCTCTCTCTCCAGTTCGCACCGAACTGCCTCTGTTCGGACCGAAGTGCCCTTTATTTACTTCACTTCTCTTCTCTGGGTCGAGCCTTTCCCCAGTTCGGACCGAAGCCTATCTCTCCAGGTCGAACAGATGAGTTTTGGTATGTTTTTCATACATGGAAACTGACATTTTGGCAACTTTTGATGCTCTGTATGATCTAACCTCGTCCCCAAGCAACCGAAGGGATATAAAAGGACCTCTCTTCTCTCCAGAGAGGGGACTTTTTGATTCGGAAGAGAGAAGGAGCCACCTAGTTTGAAATACCATCATCACCCTGGTGTTCTACGACTTGTTTGAAGCGACGGCAGCAGCGAGGAGCAGATCTTACCATTTCACCTCTCATCCACTGCCTAGGAGAAGTTGTCTTGGCATTAAAGGAGTAGACTTTATTTTCCTTTATGCTTTTATTTCCTGCTTCTATGGGCTTGTATCTTTATTATGCTTATACTATGTTTATTTGCTGTTTTGAGAACATGTTAGAGTAATTTATTTTATGTCTTAGGGTATGGATGTAGTTTAGGTTTAGGTTGGTGTTAAGATTTGATATAACTTGACTGTTTGGCTTTATGATCTTATTATTGAGAATTATTATTATTGCTTGTTTGATTTACCTGCCTGGACCTGATTTACTTCTAAATAAAGGCCTGTTTAGTTAAGTTACAAGGTTAGGTTAGACAATCGGAATCAAATTAAGTACTTGGGATAAATTGACGATTCGAAAGAGGAAATTAGCTTACCGAAAGGTGTAGCTTCTAAGTTGGCTGAAAGGCAACTTAGATATCCCTAAGAAGACCAATAATTTAGACATAGGTTACTTAAAATACCGACACGAAAGTTTAGGTTTATTTGACCTACGTGGGCAAAGTAGAGTCCTGTGCTAACTTCTAGACCAAAAGACGACAGTTGAGGATTAGGAGACATAGCTACAGCCGATCTAAGCCTTTCATAAAGTTAAAACTCAAGTTATATAGTCATAACCCAACATATCGACCTCTGTTCGGACCGAACTCGTCTGGTTCGGACCGAACTGAGAGTGTATGTTTCGATTTATTGGAATTTAATGCATCAGCGAGAAATCCAGCAATTCGAAGGCTAAACCTAAGTGAATCCTGACCCCTAAGATGCCTTTTTATATCTGAAAGAAAAACCCTCAAAAATCTACCTACCTTATTTTACCTTCCCTGAATTGTTATTCAGAACAAAAGAAAACAACCAAAAATATCAACTTTGATTGCTTTGTTACTTAGTCTCTTTAATTTGCAACATTCTCTATCTTATTTTATTGTCTAGCTTCAGAAAAACAACAAGTCTAGTAATCGTTAATCCGTCCTGTGGGTTCGACCCTAAGCTTAACTTTGACGACTAGTGAGGTTAGGTCTAGGTACAAATTTATTTGGTACTAGGATTTAATTCCTTCATCATCTATAATAAAAGATCTTGTCTTTTACAAAACATAATCATCCATCATTGAATATGAAATGGAGATATTATGAGAGGTTTTAGAATTAAGGTATGCAACCTTCAATTCCTAAACAAACTCTTAATAAAGATAACTCTACGTATTCAATGGTAATGACTTAAACGAATAAGTCATCTCCTTTACGGAGTTTACTTTACATCTCTCGAACATTCTCTTATTCTTCATTGCCAACACATTTCGTTAAATGCGAGCATATGAACTAGTATCAAGTTACTAGTGTAAATTAGAGATAGTGAGATAATTTGAACGACAAATACACTTTAGGATTAGAATATTTCTAATCGTCACAATCATGGTACTTCGGACAACCTTTCAAATGCCTCCCATAAAACGGCAAATGAAACATCTCATGTGACACATGGTCATCAATGAGAGTCTCGAAACTTCAACTCATACATTGGTGAAGTATTTCTTGAATACTTAATCAATCACCTTTTTGCATCAACAAGCGTGCATAAAGGTAATATTATATCCTTCATAATTCCAAAGAGATTGAATGACAATATCAAAAATCCTTGATATCGGAGATTAATATCTCTAGTCATCAATTAGCTACTTCAATCTTTCGATTTGTAAGCTAATGAAACATTCATATAACTTCTTTTAAAAGAATAATCTCTTGGTCAACTCATATTCTTTATACTCAATCATAAATGATGGAGTTAATATCTACTTTCTCCAAGAACACTTTCTTGAGTAAGCGAATGAGAGCGTACGAGTTAAATCTAGTCCATATGAATTCTCTAATTCAAAGGTCTAGAAATTTTGAATGAGGATATTAAGCATACGCTTTATTGAATAATTTTTCGCCAAAAGTCAATCAATCATCGCGTTGCTACGTTCGGGTAGTTTGAGGAAAGTTTTTGGGAATTAACATACTCAAATTTCTCTTCACTAAGATCGTGTCTTAGGAATCGGTATTACTTCTTTAAGTGAATACTTTTAGAAACGAGTTTGTTAATTTTCAAAGATTGATCGCAACAAAATTAACAATTTAAACATCTATAACAAAAACAATTTACGGTCATTTAGTTTATGCAATTGTTTTATTTATAACAAATAAAACTCCCACTACAATTATTTAATGTCCCTAATGTAGTAGGTTTTCCAAGATCCCTATTTTCGTTGAGATGGTGCTAGCGTCGGCGTGACACAAAAAACAACTAGATAGAGTAGGTTCTCCAACCAATCATTCCATATGATTCTTGGTTTGTGAAATATCACATGTACATCCACAAACTTTGCCCCGATGTCCAATCCGATTAGAAAACATCGTTAAGTAACCTTTCTCTATTTGCTCCTAGTAAATCCGATTTACACCCCGACACGGATGATGGAACACGATGTCCCGCGTCGGCGAAAATGCATCAATGAACGATCATACACGTTAGAAGGGGATAGAGAGAAGGAGGGCGATTTAACTTAATCATGTTTTGTTTGGGACTATCAATTAAGTGATACTTGTTTGATGGTCATGTAAGCATACACCCATACCTAGCCTATGACAATTCATAGCAATCACAAGCAATCACATATAAGCATCTCATTATTGTGGGTTTGTATGGCTCCCGCTTGCATTAGTTTCGCCACATCCTCCATGAAGCAAAACTAATCTAATCCTTGTCCCTCCCACTAAATTCTATAAGGATCTAAATCCTATAAAATAAAGGAACAAAAAATACATGTGAAAATATCCTATTCCCATCCTATCCTTAGGGGCATGCAAGCCTCACAAGTTACATCAAAAATTAATCAACGAATTAATTAATTAATGGCACCAAAGGCCGCATTACAAACATTCACACATGCATTCAATTTACAACCACAAGGCATTGAGTCTTGAGCCATACTAAACCCACTATCCACCTACAAAACAAAGTTAGCACATACAAGCACTTTGTTTCCAATTAACGATTTTCAAGCATCTTTGCGTATCGTTTGCTATAAGTAAATTCCGTGTACAAATTCTCAATTTTAAACAACCAAACTTGTTTAAATTCATTTAGAAAGTTCTTTCAATATCCCATAACTGAAAGGAGATCAAACAAGGAGTTTTCTAATTAATTTCAACTAGTTTGAATACTTAGAAAAACAGTAATTTACCAAAAAACGTAACTAATGGAATCCAACAAAAACAACAGTTTTCGGTCTCCAAAAATTCTCAAATAAATTACTTAAGCTCCTTATCATAGTTGTGACTACCAGTAAAAATTTCAAGAAGAGATCTTAAACCATCTGGGAGAATCAAAAAAGACAAATCTCTTACAAGTGCACGAAACACCGTTATGAGATTTTCAGCTTATCCTCTCAACCATTTGGTCTGTTAGACCACCTTCTATCCAGTTTTTATATATACAATATACATAGAAAAACTTGTTTAGACTACAGGCTATCCATTCATGAAAAGAAAACAACCAAGTTCAGTTCAATAATATTAAGTTACATGCTAAACAATCAACAAATTCTGTACTGGAACAGACTGTCGATCGAAATGTTTTAACCTAATTGAAGGTCCAAACTTCCACGAAAAATTATGAAACTAATTTTTCTGGAATTCTAACTCAAAAAAAACAACTTCATTTAAACAGAATTTTAAAGGAGGTCTCAGTTGGTACAGTTTATTAGAACAATCGATTTGCTCAACAAACTGGATCTGACAAGATCTTCCTTTTCATACTTGAAAACCCACAAATTAATCCGAGTCATGCAACAATTTATACATGCTCAGAAAGAGCTTCAAGTCCTCTTTATTTCTAGCCATAGAACACTGGTACTTATATTCAAAATATAAATCTTTCAAGCCATTCAAACAGGACAGTGCGAGCAGAAACTGGTTCTGCGCACTGTCGCCATTTTATTCACAATAAATCTATACTAATTCAGAAAAATGTGAATCAAATGCCAAAAGAATCAAAATCCAAATATATACAACTTTCATGTAGATGGAAAGATCTTCCAAAGAACATATCACATCGAAAAATGCGAAACAACACAGAAAATACCATTTCCAGACAGCAAACAAACGCATCATCTCTACTAATCCGTTAATTAGCCAATTTCTCTTAATTAAGTGTCAAAATAGCTTAAGTACAACCTGTCTCTGATACCACTGTTAGGAAATGCGACTTTAATGTGGAATTGCCGCTTAGGTCATATCAACGAGAAACGCATCAAGAGACTACATTCCGTTGGTCTCTGTTAGGAAATCGCTCAATTTTAATTTTGTGACTAATTACCCTTAATTAATCCAATTAAAACACAAGCAACAAAGGGATCTAGTACAAAGCTATTCGACACAAAGAGATAGGTGGAAATTGTACCTCCCGCGAAATCGTATTCGCGGGGCTCGATCCTACGGCATGGGAATCGATGGGGTGCTCTCCTTCGCCTCCTAATCGCGCGCCTCGAGTCCACCAAGGAAACTAACCATTCTCATAGGTCCTATGCTAGTAGGAACTAGAGGAATGCTCATCCCTTTACTATTCTTGAACTAATTTTAGGAATAGCTATTCTCAACACATGAGACCTATTAATAATCAATGGAAGAGAGCATAAAATGGAATAGCGAAAACTAATTTTCTCTCTTGAAGGTGGCGGCTAGAGAAGGAGGCAAGAGGAGGAGAGAGAACTAGGGTTGGAAGGCACCAACTAGTGGTCCTTATATAGAGATCAAGTCCAACCTTCTCACCTCACTATTTACTCTTTTGCCACTCTATGGCCGGCCTAATAAAGGGCCTAAATGGGCCATTTCCATATTTTGTTTATTCTCTCTCAAGCCTACTATATCAAATATATAATGGGCCTTTTCAATCGATTATCATTTCGGCTCATAACGGCTAATTAAATTAAGCCTATTTATTCAATATAATTCCTGCAATTATATTAAATATTGTTGAGCATAATTAATTATCAACTTAATGATAATTACTTTAGGATAAGCATATGTATTAAATTAATTTCTATATGATCCTTTTGATATAATTAATTATAACGGTTTGCAACAGTATATAATTAATTAATCAACACATCATATTTTTGCATTCTCCAATGCAAACAAATCAATTAATACACTGTATGGTTAAAGTCCTATTTGTGTGACCCTTTGAGGATTTATTTTATGTTGGACATGGAATTAAATCGCTATTTAATTCCAATAATCATAAGCGGTATCTAGCAACACGTTATGATTCCCAATTCACATAAATAGTGTACTGCTACAATATTTCAATCCTGCATAAGAGAATAAATGTATTTCCCTATTTTGATTCTTATGTCACACGATATCATCGTATAATCCAAGATAGGAATGTGTCATTCTTGCAGATTATACGTTTCTTGATCTAGAGATAATTGTATAAAGTTGCATGCAAACAATCTATCTCCATCAAGGGGCCCAAACAGATATCGTCACTCACTAAGTGAATTAATGAGGGACATACGGTTTTCTTGATGATTAACTTTTCCCCGCACAATTCAAGAGAACATAAATAAAGTCCGTATAGCAGCCCTTATCGGGAATCAGCGGTAGACGATATTTATTGAACCTATCCTCATGTGGAAAAGATAAACATCTCAAACTTAGAACCAAAATCATAACGAAATAAACAATGACACATAACACAATCCATATGTTTATTTCGATGGGTCAAGTCCTGTGCTATGTTCCATAACATACACATATGCAATTAAGTTGGTAACTCTTTACCTATGATTAGTAGAACTTAATCATCACTTAACTTGCATACTAATCTTATATGATAATTAATGTTCCTTGTTAATTATCAAGATTATGGACCGTTTAGATTTATTATTGTCATTCTAAAGAATGATCAACAGAGATCTACAATTCAGATCCTCAACCTGAATGATCTGTCAATAATAAACCTAGGAACAGATGATAAAATCTCATCCAAAACATAAACTAATAATTAAGTCATTAAATTATTGACTTCTAGGACATAACTCTAACAGTCTCTTGGATCAATTCGCTTTCGAGCCAATTGACACTTGCGAATCTTGTTTGATGGGTAAAATGACCAAAGCGCCTTTCCCCAACAAAGGGATAAGGGCAAATGGATTGTTAGATCTCATACATACCGATGTATGTGGACCTATGAGCATTTGTGCACGTGGAGGTTTCTCATACTTCGTCACGTTCACTGACGATTATAGTAGATACGGGTATATCTACTTGATGCGTCACAAATCTGAAACCTTTGACAGGTTCAAAGAGTTTAAGAGTGAAGTTGAGAACCAACTTGATCGAAAGATCAAGGCCTTACGATCCGATAGAGGTGGTGAGTACTTGAGCCATGAATTTGGCGATTATCTAAAGGAGTGTGGAATCATTCCACAACTCACTCCACCAGGAACACCACAATGGAATGGTGTGTCCGAAAGGAGGAATCGAACTTTGCTAGACATGGTTCGATCGATGATGAGCCAAACTGATTTGCCTATGTCCTTTTGGGGTTATGCAATTGAAACCGCAGCTTTTACTTTGAACCGTGTTCCGTCAATTTCCGTTGAGAAAACACCCTATGAGCTATGGTTTGGTTCGAAACCTAGCATAATATTTCTCAAGATTTGGGGTTGTGAAGCTTATGTGAAAAGGCTAGTGAGCGATAAGCTTGGACCCAAATCGGACAAATGTTATTTCGTAGGATACCCTAAGGAAACGAAGGGTTACTACTTCTATAACCGTGTCGAGAACAAAATAGTTGTTGCACGACATGCGGAATTCTTGGAAAAGGAGTTTATCTCAAGAAGAAGTAGTGAGAGCAACGTGGTTATTGAAGAAATTCAAGAACCACAACAACAAAACATACCTCAAGTAGGTAATGTGGTTGTTCCAAATATAGTGCCAAATGAGGTTGCGCCAATTGAGGTTGCACCGAATGAGATTGTAGCCGAACCCATTCCTCAAGTTGTTGTGGAAGAAGAGGTTCAAGAACAAGCTCCCTCAAATGAAAACTCAAACATATCGCGAGTCGATGATGTTAAGGACGCACCTATACTTGATGTTCAAGAACAAAGCCCATAAACCGTTGTGGAGCAAGTTCAAGAACCTCAAGCATCTACCCTACGAAGATCGGCAAGGCCAAGTCGTCCACCTATAAGATATTTAGGTTTGCACGACGTTCTCGTCATGGAGAACGATGAGCCTTTGACCATTGATGACATGAAAAGAAAACCCGACTCCAAGGAATGGCTTAAAGCCATGGAATCCGAAATGCAATCCATGTATGACAACAAGGTATGGACCTTGGTTGATCTTCCCAACGGAGTAAAATCCGTTGAGAACAAATGGATCTTTAAAAGAAAGGTCGACATGGATGGCAACTTGACCATTTACAAAGCACGACTCGTGGCGAAAGGTTACAAACAAGTTCATGGTATTGACTATGAAGAAACCTTCTCGCCCGTCGTCATGTTCAAGTCCGTTCGGATCATGCTAGCAATTGCCGCATTTTATGATTATGAAATATGGCAAATGGATGTCAAAACCGCCTTCCTAAATGGAAATTTGGAAGAGGATGTGTATATGACACAACCCGAGTGTTTTGTGGATCCAAAGAATGCTAACAAGGTATGCAAACTTCAAAGGTCCATTTATGGATTGAAGCAAGCATCAAGGAGTTGGAATAAACGCTTTGATGAAGAAGTCAAGAAATTGAACTTCGTCCAAAGCGAAAAGGAACCTTGTGTTTACAAGAGGATCAGTGGGAGCGTGGTTGTGTTTCTTGTTCTATATGTTGATGATATCCTCTTGATCGGGAATGATATCCCCGAGTTGAATGCAGTTAAGGATTCATTGAAGAAGGTGTTCTCAATGAAAGATTTGGGCGAAGCAGCCTATATCCTAGGAATCAAGATCTATAGAGATAGATCGAGAAGGATGTTAGGTTTGAGCCAAGATGCATATATTGACAAAGTGTTGAACAAACACAACATGGCAAATTCTAAAAAGGGATTCTTGCCTATGTCACATGGCATTTTCTTGAGCAAGTCTCAAAGTCCGACCAATGATACAGATCGTGAATACATGAAGAAATTCAAGTATCCATCTGTGGTCGGATCGATTATGTATGCCATGCTATGCACTCGTCCTGATGTGGCACATCCGATTAGCGTGACTAGTCGATTACAAGCCAATCCTGGCATGGCACATTGGACTGCAGTCAAGAATATCCTCAAATCTCAAGAGAACAAAGGATAGCATTCTCGTATATGGTGGAGACCAAGAGCTCGTTGTAAGTGGTTACACCGATGCTAGTTTCCAAACCGATCGAGATGACTCGAAATCACAGTCCGGCTTCGTATTTCTGCTCAATGGTGGTGCCGTAAGTTGGAAGAGTTCCAAGCAAGATACTACGGCCGATTCCATCACCGAAGCAGAATACTTAGCGGCTGGTGAAGCAGCGAAAGAAGGTGTATGGATCAAGGAGTTCTTGACCGAGCTAGAGGTGGTTCCAAGCATCTCGAGTCCAGTGGATATCTACTGCGACAACACGGGAGCCATAGCTCAGTCCAAGGAGCCTAGGTCTCATCAAAAGACTAGGCACATTCTACGACGATTCCATCTCATCCGTCAGTTGATCAATGATGGATGGGTCAAGGTCAAGAAGGTGGACGGTGCCGCGAACACAGCGGACCCTCTGACAAAGCCGTTATCTCGAGCCGCACATGAGTTGCATGTTGCATCCATGGGGATTAGGCGTATGCCTGAGTGGCTTTGAGTTGTATCTTTTATTACTAGGCTTTAGTATGAGACATGTATATTTTGGATATTACATTGAGTACTATGCACTTGCTAGAAGTCACCATTGATTGACTCTAGGCCAAGTGGGAGATTGTTAGAGATATGTCCTAGGTGCCAATCTTATTAGGCTACTTCTATAGTTTATGTTATTGATGATTTCAGATCATTTGTTCTTTGATTTAATCGTTGACAGTTCATTCAGGTTGAGGATCTGAATTATAGATCACTGTTATTCATTTAGTAGTAAATGACAACGATAAATCTAAAAGTACATAATCTTGATAATTAACAGAGAACATTAATTATCAATAAGATTAGTATGCAAATTAAGTGATGATTAAGTTCTATAAATCATAGGTTAAGAGTAACCAACTTAATTGCATATGTATATGTTATAGAACATAGTACAGGACTGGACCCCACGAAATAAATATATGGATTGTGTTACGTGTCATTATTTATTTCGTTATGATTTTGGTTCTAAGTTTGAGATGATTATCTTTTCCACATGAGGATAGATGCTATAAATCATGTCTACCGCTGATTCCTGATAAAGGCTGCTATACGGACTTGATTTAAGTATTCTTGAATTGTGCGGGGAAAAGCTAATTATCAAGAAAACCGTATGTCCCTCATTAATTCACTTAGTGAGTGACGATATTTGTTACACACTTCTCAATACTTCTTCTCACTTCTTCCTTTCTTCCCTTCTTCCACACCTTATCCAAACGGAGCCTTGAAAGAAGTACTTATGTTAAGAATCGGAGAATAAACATTAATTATTGATTGTATCGTTTGGTGAACTATTTTTTCTTGGGAGCTATTATTGATTGTATCATCTATTATTGATTGTAGGAAGAATGGGGCTGTTTAGATCGCTTAGGAATAGGTGTGTTTGGATGAGCCGGGAATAGAAAATAGGAATAAGGAATTTCGATTTGCGTGTTTATTCTTATTCTTGTGCAACCCAAACAACACAAGAATAATGAATTTGAGCCCTTATTCTTATACTAGCAAAACCATGGTATAAGAATAAGGAATATGGATAAGCGTGCAAACCAAAATTCCTTATTCCTATTCCCTATTCACGGCTTATTCCGTTGCATCCAAACACAATAGCATCTTTCTAGGCGGAAATTTATTCCTAACCATCCAAACTCTTCACAAAGTTGCACATTTCCCAATGTGTTCCGCCTAGGAATAAGTTATTTCTCTTATTCCTACGCGATCCAAACGGTCCCAATAATAATTTTTTATTCGCGAAAGATTGTTCTTAAATGACCCAAACACATCCAGAATTGGTATAAATACCGAATCGTAATAATAAATATTGGGAATTGATTTCCATCATTTCCAAATCTTCATTAATTATCTAACATGTCTTCATTAATAAGAAAGTTCAGGGATGATTTTTCTTTTTTTAAAAAAAAATACAATTAATCCAATGTACTCCCCTCCTTTCTCCACTGTTTTTTTAATTAAGTTTCATTTTCAAACATTAATAGAAAAGTTTTGAAAAAATAACTAAATGTTCTGGTTGATGTTACTAACTGTTTTGGATAAATAACTAAATGTTTTGGAAAAATCACAAACTATTATGGTTAATGTTACTAACTGTTCTAGAAAAATAACTGACTGTTCTGAAAAATAACTAACTGTTCTGGTTAATGTTACTAACTGTTCTGGTTAATCTTACTAACTATTCTGGAAAAAAATGTTAACTAAAACAGTTTCTAAAATTTAGAGGATGACCGAAAAAATAAAAGGTAAGTGTGGGATGATGAGAATGATGGGATGAAGGGAGAAGTTTCATTAATAACATTCTAAAAAAATCTCTATCATTTTCATCATCCTCTTTTTTTTTTAATTGCAATTAATCTATTGGAGGATGATGAATTTAGAGAACTATCCTTATCCCGATCTTATCAGATAAAAATTTTCCAAGTTTCTATTTGTTTCTCTCGTAAGTCCGAGAACTAATTAGTTATTAGATTAGGTTTTCATAAAATTCATCTATATATTTTCATTCAAATACGCTGAGTGAATTCGATTCAATGGTATTACTATTTAGGTTGTTTAATTGCTCTGTCATAGTAAATTTTTTTTTATTGCACAATTAAGTCTAAGTCTTGCAACACCGCGTCTTGGACATTAGTTTAGACAGGTGGCGACTGTTAAGTATATATAACCTAACTAAAAAGTTTGCAAATGTAATGTTGTTGGAGTTTAATTTTTTATATATTCAATTTCCAATTAATTAATAATACTATACCGAGATGTTTCTATTGGACACCAAAAGTCCAAAGCAAACGGTCAAGTCATGCTAACTTATTTAGACAGAAAGAAATATATGTTAAAAGCAACTTGAAAATGACACGAGTATGCACACATTTTTTTCATTGCTTCCATCATCCTTTCAGAATGTGACTAATATTTTTGGCGTGAATCTAGAAATATATTAGAACTAAAAGGGTGTGCAATGGATATTAGAACTTAAATATTTCGCACTTTACCAAAACCTATAATCATTATCTAATCATAATGAAACTAAAGTAAACTAATTATCTGATCATAATGTATATATTGCTTGAGATATGCTATGGTGCATCGCGATGTATTGAGGCTTTCGTACATCGCGATCATTATCCGTCAACCGTTTTATAAATTGACAAATCTAATTAAACTAATCCAATCTCCATATTGAAATCTCATTACAAACCAAATTTTATATTTTTTGAAATTTTTTTACTATTTTTTTCGAATTTTCTAAAACTTTACTTTTTTGGATACCAATTAATGATAAAGAAATTCCAAAAATAGTTGGTTTTAAAAAAATCGAAAAAAATAGTAAAAAATTTTCAAATTTGGTTTGTAATGAGATTTCAATATATAGATTGAATTTATTTAGTTGTATTTTCAATTTGTAAAACTATCGATAAATATGATCGCGATGTACAAAAGCCTTAATACATGACGATGCACCATAGCATTTCTCTATATTGCTTACATTCTATACGAGACCTTGGAGAAAACTAAACTAATTATACAAGATCTTTCCGTTGTGCGAAGTATATTGAGACCCCTTAATATACTTTGCACAAACATGATTTTATTTTATTTTTTAAAAGCTTAAAAGCACCGATAGACTAAACATTAGAAATTTAGTTAAAGTAGACATAGTGAAATACAAACACTCAAATTAAAAACAACCCCCAAAGATACTGGTGTGAAACTAGCCTAAACCCCAGTTTACTAGCATGACCCTAATTAATAACAAAAAATAAAACCTAAACAAAATGACTAAAAATCTTATCGAAAGTAGACTTAAAAAGGAAAACTACTGGTGTTGGACCATAATTTTTGATGATAAACCAATAGAACTTTCACTAATTCTTAAATACCAAATAAATCCGATAAAACTTCTACTACCGTCGAAAAATACCAAACAAGTTCCAAAACCAATAAGATTTTCGTTGTTCAAACTCCCCTCCCAGCTGATCAATATTAATGAACATGGTGCACCCACGGGGAGGTCATTCTAGATTTCTTTTCCAACTGCATTCCGTTAAATAAAGAGAAGAACCAAAAATGTAAAAGAATATGTCTCTTCACATTACGGGGCAAACGTAAGTTGCAATTTCATCTTTGGGAATGATTTGTTGTTTTTGTACGTTTGTGTATATGTGGCTTGCTGGACATTAATTAATTATTTATTTATTTGATTCAAGTTTATATATTTATCCGTCCAATAAAACTGTAGTGAATTTCGAACCTCTTGGATGCCATTTTAAACTATCTAGTACTCTCTCATTATGCTTTTTTGTATTCCAATAATGGTCGTTGTTCTCCTTTTTATCCGTTATATTTTCTCTGCATTGACGTGTGATTTATGAAATTTTTAACAGTGGTATATTCAATAGTAATACTAGTTCATCAATGGCAAAATTTTAATTTCTATTATTTTGTAGTGGCATAAAAATAATTGATCATTTAGCAGTGACATATTTCTAATTTAAAATTTTTGTAGTGACATAAATTTAAATCACCTTTAAAAAATAATACGATAAAGTGCATTTCTCCTGCCACGTTTCCGTTACATAGCGAGATAGTTTTTGTAAGAGAAAAAATAATTAAGAAACCAAATTACAAATTTTCTGATTAGTTTTACTAAAATCATGTACATAATTTTGATTAGCATCTTTGTTGTTGAAATAAACCTGTCATTAACACAAAGTACCCTTTTTCTAAATTCTATATTATCATGTATTAAGAATCATAAATTATAAAGAAAAAGGGAAATATAAATAATATATAAATAACCTTTTTTAGTTCAATTCTGAAAAGAAAAGAAAAACAAAAAATAATTACACGCGTTGCGTTGAGGTGCTTTCAAGAAGCCAAGAAAGGGAAACCACTTGGCAGTTGGCATTCTCATCTCCCCAGGACCCCACCCACTCACACCTGTAAAGAAAAGCGCTCAGAAACACAGTGACGTGGCGACCTAAACGGCTAAACCCCTCGACCAATCAAATCCCAGCATATAGGTACCCACGGATCGCGATCCGCACTAACGCCACTTTTATCACATCCTCCGTCCGTTCGTACTCGATCCAACGATCAAAAACAACCAAACCTCCCAAATTGTATTTCGTTTCGCGCTCTTCGCTCTCTCCAAACCGCTTTAAAACCTCTCTTCCCTCCCATCATTCTCTCAACCCAATCTCAAATCCCTCTCTCTCTCTCTCTCTCTCTCTCTTCTAAGCCCAAATCAAACCCTAACCCTAACTTAATCTTTCGAGTTCAACTTCAACCTCCAATGGCGCGTACCAAGCAGACCGCTCGCAAGTCGACAGGAGGCAAGGCGCCTCGCAAACAACTGGCCACCAAGGCGGCGCGCAAGTCAGCTCCGGCGACCGGAGGCGTGAAGAAGCCCCATCGCTTCAGGCCAGGCACGGTGGCGCTTCGTGAGATCAGGAAGTACCAGAAGAGCACCGAGCTGCTGATCAGGAAGCTTCCGTTTCAGAGGCTTGTGAGGGAGATTGCGCAAGATTTCAAGACGGATCTGAGGTTTCAGAGCTCGGCTGTGGCGGCGCTTCAAGAGGCCGCTGAGGCGTACTTGGTCGGGTTGTTTGAGGATACCAATCTTTGCGCCATTCATGCCAAGAGGGTTACTATCATGCCTAAGGATATCCAGTTGGCAAGGAGGATTAGAGGTGAGAGGGCTTGAGGTGTTGGTGTTGGTTTAGTAGGTTAGGAGATCTGTGTTTAGTAGTTGATTTGGGTTTGAAGGACATCCGGTCTTACTTATAGTTTAGTAGATAGGTGGTTTTCTTTTAATTTCTTTGGGATTTTGAGTTGGAGATGTGAAAAGTTGGATCTTGTATCAGTACCTTTGACTATGAATGAATGAAAGCTAGTGCTTGTTAATTTTTGTGCAATTTTTAGTAATTTTGCTGTCTCTGCAATAGCAAGATTGTGTTTGCTTGCTAAATAGCAATTAATCTGATGAATTAGTTCATTTTGAGTCTGAATTTTAGCTTGAATTTAAATTGGCATAGTACATTGTTTCTGGGTCTTAAAAGATTATGTCTTTTGTTGTTAAATGGTAATTTACCTGAAATTAATTACAAATTGGAAGACATTTAAGCATGCATACAGTTAAAACTGATCAATAAAAAATATATTAAGTTCTTTTAAAAAAATATAAAAATGCCGTACCAGTTAAAAAATATTTGTTCCAAATTTTTATGCATCTTGCGAGTTGTGAACACATATCAATCAATATTTGTTGATAAGAAGGTCAATACGGAAATATGTCTTTAATGGTTTCATATCATTATTTTGAGTGTAGTTGGGAAGAAAAAAAATCTGGTATAATTTCCTTTTTTGAAGGCAAATCTGGTATAATTTCAGAATTACGCATCTTGATCGGTTGTTATTGGATGAATGAGTTGTCACTTGATTTTTTTTGTATAACATTGGAATTCTGTAGTTAGATTTGTCACCTGTGGTATAAATAATTTTCTTTTCAAGATAAGACCATAGGGAATTTTTTGTTCATTTTTTTTTTCACAGTTGGACTGTGTTTGACAACCACTGGCCACTGTACATTTCGTAAGTTCTGAAGGAAATAAAAGCGTGTACTCAATTCAGAGAGTTCAGTCAGTGCCCTTAACATATTACAAAATATATATTTCAAACGAAGTGCCCTTATATTCCCTTAACATATTACATAATATATATTTCAAACGAAGTTCTAGCTTTCTGTTGTAGCCTTAGGGAGGTAATTGGCTCTTTTACTCCTGACGACTAAATTATATTTCACGGATTGGGAAAAAAAATTTTGGTCTCTAATTTGGGAAATAAAATATATGAACTCCTATTTTCCCTTCTTAAGCTTCTTAATTAGTCTATGATGATCATTTTCTAGGCTGTTCATTCCTAATCTTCATTATCGACACTAAGGAGACGTATCAGTTGTTCACATTTTGAATTACATGCAACTCACAAATGATAAAATGAAATAAGTTAGAAATAATTGTTATTACCAGTATCGACTCAGAAATAACTGATTGTCAGATGGAGTACGGTTTGCCCCTTTTTTCATTATATATTATTAAGTCGACGAGTAACACTGGTTAATGGACTTGTTTCTGTTGGTTTTGATGTCGCTTTATAAGATTCACATAATCGAGTAAAATCAGGAGAACTAAAAAGTCGCAAGAAAGCAAAAGGCATGTAAGATTAACCTAACAAGCATTTGTAAAGTATAAAAAGAAGAAACAACTTGAATCACAAATTTGCCCAACAGCTAATTGGCCACAGGAAACAAATCCCTACAAAAAATACAATCGGCCAAGAAAAAGTCTGATGCTGTCAAACCTTAGATAATCACCTCAGCGTTCAGGAAAGTTACCTCTGCCTCCTGCATCTCTGAGGAAAGTCTACCATCCTAGACTCAAATCTCATAACCTCTACAAATAGATTGTTATAAAAATAAATGAAGAAACTATTGTTGGCCCTTCCATAATCCATCCTCAACATTATTCAGTTGTTTCACACCAACAGTCACTTCACATTAACAGTTACTTCGGTTATAATATTGAACATCACCACTTTAGCATCTGAGGAAGCAACCTCCACTTTCTTTAGCTCCTCTGTCATGCTCAGCTCACCATCATCATCAGCATAAACATCAGAATAAAGAATCTTCATTAGCTTAAGCACTTTTGCATTCAACAGAAAAAACTTTACCACTGTTATGCTGGTCATGACCTTTAGCAACAAATACATGCTTATCGTAACACGCTTTAAACTCTGATCGAGGCAGGATATACCATTTTGCTTCTTAACAAGTAACTCTCTCATTAGAGTGGCCACACCCTCGGTCTGATGTGAAAAGCTTAACAGCTGCAATAATTAATTTGATTAACATAATAATTTCTCTAAAAGACCACACAATACAATAAGGAATGGAAATATGAGATAGCAAAGCTACAGGCATCCGACACAGTCAGTGCATTGCACACACGACTGCTCAACACCAACAATCTTGTAGCCAGTAATTAGAAAGATTAGCAGAGAACACTACAAATAAATCATTGCTTTGCAAATTTCAACTAGAACACTACCAAATGAAAACTATGACAATAACTTCCAAATCTGTTACATTGTAGACAAATAACCGTTCGAGCGACAATAGGAACAACAGTTAAATGAAAAACAAATCCAAAAGAGGTTGATTTAAAACTAGGAAAGAATAAGGAAATAACCTTTAAGTGTAGTTCTTCAAGATAAGGCATGCTCTTAAGCAACCAATGGAAAACATCACATGTCCTCTTGTCCAAGGTATCCACATTCAGAAAGAACGTTAAGCACTTCAGTTGGGGGAAACTGAAACTAAATGGCAAAGCAAGTAGAGACAAAGTCTGTAGAAAAAAAAAAAAAATACTCAGATCAAAATAGCCAAAGCACTTTGTAAATGAAAGTTCAGCTCAAGCTCATACCATGATAAACATCCTTTACCCAATTATTAGACCTTTTAAAAATAAGAAAAGTCTTGTTGTCGTTAAGATTGTATGTACCAAAAGGAGGAACTGTGCATCACAAGAGCAGCATTCTCGGTTTGGGTTAACCATGCAAATAATTTGGAGTTGTGCTTGTAATGGAACCTATTGCAGCATAAGTCAATCAGGATACTAATAAAATGAAAATTAAATCTGCCAACATACAAAGCTTACTTCGAGAACATCAGGATCCAGATGGAGAGAAGAAACCATGGAAACGCTAGTCAGTAGCCCAAGAGTTGCCCGAACCAACTTTTCTGATCCAGAATCGATATATGTGAGATGAATGTATGCTTGCTCCAGACAAGGGGTAGAAACAGGAATCACATCCTCTGCCTACATTTTAAGGTGAGCACTCTGCTCACTTCTGATCTGAACCGTTAGATGTAATCTTAACGGTTAAGGGAGCCCCGTGCATGTAACCAGATTGCAAGGCCCGAAAAATTTTAACCGTCGAGATTAGATCGAACGGCTCGGATCAGAGGTAGGCACTCTGCTCACCTTAAAAGGTGAGCAGAGGATACGGACCCGGTAGAAACAAGACATATTTTATCAACCATCTTATTAATTCCAAATTCTACATTGGTCAGCAAAGGCAAACTGATATTTAGTGAAAGATCAGGAACTAAGTCTAAGTCTCGGGCAACAAACTTAAAAGTTGTTAGATTTTTGGATGTGTCCAAGAGCAAATGAAGATGGAGATTGGAGATTATGACATTTGATAATGACAGAGTGGTAAGAGAGTGGAATGCTTGAAATTCATTGGGAAGGACAAGTTGACATCCTTCAAGCTGAAGCACCTTGAGAGGTTGAAAGGGAGGGAGCCGGACTTTGACCTTATGAGAATGATAGGAACCGAGACGGAGAGGGACGGGCTGCGTCACCTTGTCGGAATAATAGAAACAAAGATCAAGAGTCTGGACACCGCCTTTCTTTAGAAGTAAGTCGAGAAGCCTCCGGAGCAGGTTTGAGGGATCCGTGTCCAAGAGGAGAGAGAGCTGGAAATGGATTAAGGGACCCCGGAGAGAGGAGACGAGGCGGCGAACATTCTTGATCCAGGTCGAGCTGACAGGACGAGAGTCAAAGAATTTACTAGTGTCGTCTAATGGGTATGGATAGCTACCGAGGCGGAGGGAGGGGAGGAGAGGAGGGTCCAGATGTGCCGCCAGGATCGAGCCAGCACCGACGCACGGACGGCCTCCTTGACCTCGAGGCGAGAGAGGATGGAGATTTTGATATCCTCGGAAGGAAGCTGATCCGATCGACCTCTTCTGCCATGGCTGCTGTGACAACGACTGCAAGGAGCCTGACGAGGGTTTTAGGTTCAACGGGGGGCCCAGAAGGAGAGGACTTGGAAAAAGGAGAGAGAATAGAGAGGATCTTCCGAAAAAAATAATAATAGTTTTAGGGTTATGCTATGGTGGATACCAAAACTTTTACAAAATGACCAGCGGTAAATCACAGCCGTACAAAATTGAAGGGGTAAAATCGGTATATTCTATCGAACTCCGTCTCTCCGTCTCTGTCCGTTAAGCTCTGAAAAAAATGAAAGGATTTTATCGGAGAAATCGGAACCAAAATCGCATCTAAAATTAGAATCAAAATTATTTTTTCATACTGAGACGCGCCTGCTCCTCTATTCCTCCTCGCCGCCTGCTCCTTCAGTCTCTCCGTCTCTCTCCATTCGGCTCGTTCTTCTCCGCCTGCTCCTCTTTTACTCCTCGAGGTAAATCCTTTGTTTCTGACTAGAGTTTTTTTTAAAAAAAATTTAGCGATTTCGCTAGTTTCAGTTGTATTTAAAAGAGATTCTTCCTCTCACCTATCTCGTTTGCTGTCCTGCGACCTTCTGCACATTTTTGTTGCATTTCCATAAACTTCAATTTTACGTGATATTTCACCGCCATTCTCAGGTCTGGTTCTGAACCCTTCAGCCCCATAGGCAAAAAAGTTGCCAAGATCGAACAACTTCTCATTTCCTTGTTGCTGTTCTTTTCTATCCATTTGGGGTAAAAAGATAGCACTTCAAATTTGGACCCGACGATGAATCTAAAAACCAGGAGATCTCTGCAATGTGACATTACCTTGATTTCTAGTCTGACGGATTCTTTTACATTTGTTTCTTTGTAACTTTGTCCATTTCAAAGCTTTTCTTTGTATATATTTATATGAATGTAATCTCTTCTTTTTTTATAATTTATTTTCAGGTCCAGAATCTTATTGAGAGATGTCTGCAACTTTATATGAACAAGAAAGAAGTAATTGAAAAACTTTTGTGGCTTGCAAAAATAGAACCCAGTTTTACTGAGCTTGGTGAGATTTTTCTTTAAGATAAAATTGTTGATTAGAGAACTTGCTTTTAATTTATTACATACAGATCATTTTGGTTCCCTGCTTGGGGCACTTTTTGTTAAAAAAGAGACTGTTACATAAAGATGCCACTCTATGCTGACTTAGAAGCTATAGTTGGGTTTATGGCAAACCAATCATGTCTTTCCTGCTTGTGCATGCTATGGGGATTTGATGGGTTGTTATAATAATTTGACACCTATATATTTTTTTTTCTTTGACAATGAAAGACAAATTGTTCTATAGTTGAATAGGTTAGGTATAAATTTGATGCAATTTAGAAATTATTTAAACTGTTAAGACTAGAATGCTAAGACTAAATTGAAAGAATAATAATATTCAATTTGAAAACTATTTTAACTGACATAAAACTTGAAGCATAACATACATTTGAAATTGAAAGGATCATAATATTCAATTTTGCATCATCAGATGTTGACCTGTAAAATTAGTTCTTGTATTTATTTGACAAAAGACAGCATACTGGAATGTGTATGTGATAATAAATAGAGCGTACTGAGGTTCTGGTTACAAAGTTGAGCATTATAAAGTTCTCAGTTAAGCACAAAAGGTATCCTGCATTAACAACCACAATGAACTGATTCTAGCCATATTGAAGTACCAGTTCTTCACCTGACCAGATAAGGATGATGTGCCATGTGTCATCACTAGGCCTTTTGAGCTGAAGAACTTTCCCAACTGCGAATAGTGAAAAAAAAAATGTGATTGGAATTCAGATTTGACCCAACTGGTTACATCTCATGTGTTCTATCATTAGTAAATATGATGATAAATCAGATCATCAGTCTATCTCATTAATTAAGAAAAAAAAATTGATTATAGGAGTTTTGCAAAGAAAAAGATTGAATATATGTCGAAATATTTGCACAATACAAACTTAAGTAATGTATGTTAGAATATTTTGTCCCAACCAAACTTGAGCTTTAAAAAAAAAATTACAGGAAAGATGAAAAAATTATTCATTTTAGTCCAGTGCTGTAATTAGTGCTCATGTAGATAATTTAATCCAGGATTTTACTGTTGTTGTTCTGCTTGAGAGAAGGATTTTGCTTAGATCAAATAAGTAATTAGTTTCCCTGTTTCTACTTATATGTTTTGAAGTCTAATGCTTTAATTGTTGCAATTTTGTAATTGATCTAAAATCAGGGTCGGTGTTGGCAATGGAGATTGATGAAAAGCGAAGGGAAATTTGTAGATGAAGGGAGGCAGTCCTTGGATGTTGATTAGGGGTGTTTAGCAATTTGCAGATTATTGTATGCAGCTTTAGGTGGATAGCAGTAGTGCACTGGTAAGGATGTGATTACCAGTGTAGTTTGTCTTTGTTTGGTTGCTTCACTGGTACGGATGTGGCACTGGTACTTTCAATCAAATCTTTGTTTGGTTGCTTCACTGGTACTTTCATTCAAATCTTTGTTTGGTTGTTTCACTGGTATGGATGTGGTACTAGTGCAGTTTGCGTTTAGATAGGCACCTGGTGGATCTTCATTAATCTATGTGCTAAATATTTCCTGCTAGTTTATACACGTATGCAAATATCTATTTGTAGTTTTGTACAGTATAAAGAGATTTTCTGATGTTAAACTGATGATATTAGACATTTTACACTATCCTAAAATTTATGATGTTGAAAGCAATTATAGGGCTTTAGATCGGTATTTGATACATTGTGTTGATTACCGGTATACTATAACAGTGCCAGGGACATTTGTGCGAAATAATCCTATTGACAAGGACCTATTTGTACCGTCCATAAGACCTGAGAAGGAATGAAATCCCTTTATTTATGTTTCCTAATTTTCGACTTTTTTTTTCCGTGCATTCATGTTGGATACTTGACAGAAATGGATCATTCAAGTTTGAGGTCATAAAAATAACAGATCTTTCATTAAGCTCAAATATAAATTCGGCTATTGAATTCACTGCAATGTAGCCTAAAGACAAAGATAAAAGGTATGAAAAGTTTAAGGAATTTTGTAAATAGGAAGTTATCTATCAAAACGAGTGAATTCAATAGGCTATTCGTTAATGTTTAAAAGTGTAATGCTTTAATTTCAAATGAATTTTCTATTTTTTAAAAAAAATGAAAAAAAATCTACATGGACTATTCATTTCTTTTTTTTAACAAAATGGCAAAGCAAGTCCAGCTGGTCTATTGGTTCATGTTTAAAAGTGTAATTCTTTAATTTCAAATTGATTTTCTATTTCCATTTTTTTTAATAAAGAACGAAAAAATCCATATGGACTGTTCATTTTTTTTTAACAAAAAGACAAAGTAGGTTCAGTTGTACTATTGGTTCATGTTTAAAAGTGTAATGCTTTAATTTCTAATGAATTTTCTATTTTTCTTTTTTTTAAATAAAAAATGGGAAAAAAATCCATATGGACTGTTCATTTCTTCTTCTTTTTTTTACCAAAATAACAAAGCGAATTCAGCTGGTCTATTCGTTCATGCTTAAGAGTGTAATGCTTTAATTTCAAATAGAGTTTTTATTTAAAAAAACAAAATAATTCAAATAAACTGTTCATTTTTTTTTAACAAAATGGCAAAACGAGTTCCGTTGGACTATCCGTTCATGTTTTAAAATGCAATGTTTTAATTTCAAATGGATTTTCTATTTTTTTAAAAAAATGAAAAAAAATCTACATGGACTGTTCATTTCTTTTTTTGTATAACAAAATGACAAAGTAACTTCAGTTGGTATGTTCATTCATTTTTTTAAGAGTCTAAAGCTTTAATTTCAATGGACTGTTTATTTTTTTAATAAAAAACAAAATATATTCATCTGGACTGTTCGTTTTTTTATAACAAAATGACAAAGTGACTTCAGGTGATCTATTCATTCGTGTTTTAAAAGTCTAATGCTATATTTTCCAATGGATTGTTTATTTTGTTTTTCTAGTAAAAAATTCATCTGGACTATTTCATTTTATTTATAACAAAGACAAAGTGATTTCAGCTAGTCTATTCGTTCATATTTTAAAAGTCTAATGTGTTAATTTCAAATGGATTGTTTATTTTCTTCGTTGAAAAAAAAACGAAAAAGACTCATCTTGACTGTTCATTTTTTTTATAACAAAAAAAAAAACAGAGTGACTTCTGCGGATTTGTTCATGCATGTTTTAAAAGTTTAATGCTTTAATTTCAAATGGACTGTTTATATATATATATATATATATATATATATATATATTTAAAGAAAAAAAATCATCTGAACAATTGATTTTTCTTTCGTATATAATAAAATAACAAAGTGACTTCAGCTGGTCTATTCATTCATATTTTAAAATTCTAATGCTTTAATTTCAAATGGATTGCTTGTTTTCTTTTATTTTTAAATTAAATACAAAAAATTCATATGAACTCTTTATTTCTTTTTTTTTTAACAAAATGACAATGTAACTTCATCTGATCTCTTCATTCATGTTTTAAAGTCTATGCTTTAATTTCAAATGGATTGTTTATTTTCTTTTTAAAATAAAAATGAAAAAAAAACATCTGGACTGTTCATTTCTTTTTTTTTATATAACAAAATGATAAAATGACTTCAGCTGCTATGTTTGTTCATGTTTTTAAAGTCTAATGCTTTAATTTCAAATGGATTGTTTATTTTCTTTTTTTTTAAAAAAAGATTCGTCTGGACTGTTTATTTTTTTTATAACAAAATGATAAAGTGAGTTCAGTTGATTTGTTCATCCATGGTTTAAAAGTCTAATGCTTTTAATTTCAAATGGACTGCTTATTTTCTTTTTTTTTTAAATGGAAAATGAAAAAGTTTCATCTAGACTGTTCTTTTTTTTTGTATAACAAAATGACAAAGTGACTTATGCTGGTTAAGTCGTGTCATGTTACTAAAGAATTCTGTATGCACAAATAACAGATCTTTTATTTTCGAAAATCATTTTTCTTATTTTCGGTTTTCTTTTATTTTCCGTGCATTCATGTTTATAAGTTACTAAATTAGGTAATTGGTGGTAGAAACATAAATTGACATGACAAATACTCTTAAGGATTTACATGATATATCTTTGTCCAACCAATATGAAATTTCCATCGTTAAGGTATACAATTCAGGGAGTAATTTTACACGGTATATCATAACGTATTGATTTACACGTCGCGTATACCTTTTAACTTTCTACTATTCATATTCGTTTCTACCTTTTATTTCCAACGTTATATATCTTGTGTATCTTTTCTAATGGAATTTCCAAATCCAATTTATATCTTTACATATCCTATTTGTAACCAACGTATGTCTGTTTGCTTTGCAAAGAGTGGCCACGTTTAATTAATTACAATCTTAATTATCATCTATATGATAAATAAGAGAATGGTTTCCAACTTTCGATTGGACCAAAAACACAACAAAGAATTGCATACAATAACAATCTCCTCTTATAGTCAAACAACACACAAAAATCTACAGTTTGACATAACAAAATGAGCATCTCAATCAACACTAAGACATACAAACGCACGCACAAGCCCAACCATCAGATTTGCAAAAGTTGGTTCAACAAAAGTTGTATTTTCCAGTCATAAGTAATAACAATCAACAATAGTAGTACTTTCCAGACCCATGTACTTGAGGATAATTTCTTTTATTTCATTACTGTAGCCCCTGGAGCCTTTTTTGACTTCACAACAAACCCCTAGGTTCAAGGCCCATGTCACAAACACCATAGCAGTACATGTTCTTCTATACCAGAGACCTGTACCATGCACCTATAGGGTGTATCCCAGCTGCTCATTTTCGACCTCTTGTATTCAATATCATCACCATTCTGCACTTGCCCCCTTGTCATCTACCATCACATCTCTTGAATTGGAGGCATCATGGCCTTCACTTCCTTCAGTATTTCTGTCCATAATCTAGACCAATAAAATAACAAGTTATGAATTTTAGATTAGACATTCAAAAGGCACATTTGTGGTATTATTTTAACACAAGAACCAGTAAATGAACATAACTCAAAAGAGACATCATCCTTAGACATGATTTCATATTCTACTTATTGAATAAATGACTAATGAACTTTTACCACTGTATGCTTATCAAAAGACTACAAGATTAACGAATAAAGTAAATAATTAGAACTTCTCATTTGCCAATGAAACTTGGTCATTGCAGCTAATGCATTTTGAGCTTGTAATGACATATAAATAAACTAAGAACAAGTCAAGGATCCAAGGCCTAGGAAGTAGGAAACAAGAAAAAACACTACATAGGACAAGTATAAGAAAATCTAGCAAAAAGAAAGCACCTCACAATGCTTCCTGAGCTCGAGTGCTTCCATGGAGTCTGCTATTTCCACGAGTTGAATTGAACTCCTTGGCTCCAACATAAATTCAATTGCAACTTTCTCACATAGGCTCTTCAAGCTCATCATTCTGCACTGTTCTGTTCTTCAGATCTAATTTTTGGCCCCTGGGAGGATATGTAGGATGGTAAAAAGAACATAGTGCAAGCAAATATGTTTCTCCTACACAAATTGAAGTGGCCTGCTTAATGCCATGTAAACGAGACACAAAAGGAACCTGTTAATTTTTCTTTCCATCCCACGTGAATACATCTCCTGTTGGTGTCCAGTGCTTGCCAGCTGAGATGCTCACAACATTCCTTCCACACATTGAATAAAGCTGCACCAAACAAAATTTATTTTTGATGAACCATCAATTTCACAACTCGTCAAATCTATCACTTTTAGTAAAGAAATCTTGCAAATTATATCAACTAGACCTATTGTCTTTAAAGAAAACATTTCTTTGCTCAGATTAACATTCAACAACTTTTTATTATTTGCAATGGTTTTTGAGAAGAAATTATGAAAAAAATACTTACAATGACACAAATTAGCACTAGAGAATAGCAATTACGTTTTTTCCCTTTTTGAATGTACAACATTACAAATTGAATGTTTCAAAAATAATCGAGTCTTATTTTCATCCAGCCTTAACAACTGAGTTTATCTTGTCAGAGAGGCCAAACGATTATTCAGATTTCAATAATCACAAGTAAAATAAATTGTAAGAACTTGAAATAAAATTGCACAAAAGGAGGAATAATTAAAGGACGTTATCTTCTAGTGTTGGCATAGTTGGGTTTTGATTTGGAGCTCGAGTATGGACCACTCTGGAGCGTTATCTTCAGGTCCGGCAGAGGAGGTGGAAGAAGGCGATTTTCGGTCGTCGAAGGATCTCAGTGAAAGCACTGAGAATCCACTACTCCGGTTCTCCCACAACATTGAAACCCTCGTCTCTTTTTCTCTCACTTTCGATCTCTCTCGCTTTGTCACTGCCAGCGGCTAGGTTAGGTTAGGAGGAGCAACTTCACAGTAGATGAGACATATAAGATAGCCAGCTATTTTTGGAGGAGAGGGGTTTTTGGAGAGAGGAGGCGGAGCCGCGGAGGATTCTACGAAATAATCACCAGCCAGCTGGTCTACATAATTGACAATTTTGCCCTTCCACAAAACCATTTCAGTTTAATTTAACGGAGTCGCATAAGATCGGAATTAATTCATAGCCGTCGGATCTGCTAATAATAGACGGTCAGTATTTTTGATGTCCACATTAGAATTTCCCATAGTTTTACTGTTCAGAATTTTGATAATATTTGAAAAAAAAATCCGAATATTTAAAAATCAGGAATGATAACTATAGTATGTAATTTTGCTATCCCTATCATCGCTAAATATAAAATGAACATATATATAGCAAATAAGGTGAACATATAGATGATCTAAATGAACATTTACAAACAAATAAGTGAACATATTCTAGTCTAAACTAGCCTACAAGCTCTCTAAAGACTTCATCTTGTTCTTGCTCAAAACTTTTACCCAAGTCTTCATAAATTGCATCTTCTTTCTATAAAACTCAAAGAAGATTGTTAAATGCCAAATGATATTATTTTGTAATCGACAAATTTAGAGAAGTTTAGTACAACAATTCGCGCCTTCCACTCATAGCCTGCATCATCTTCCCTACAATCTTGTCATTTGTTAGGGGCTCACCTCCTTCGGTAAATTCATTTTGAAGTTGTACAAGACGAGTGTACATATTCTCAATGGATTCACCATTCTTTATGCGAAAATTCTCAAATTGAGAGTACAACTTATACAATTTAGAGTGTCTAATTTGAAAATTTCCCTCATAACGGGTGAAGAGAGCCATCCACATATCATATGCCAACTCATATCGACTAAGGATCATACCAATTGATTCATGGACCGAGACTAATATGGCATTAACCGCACAATCATTGTCCCTTTGGTTATCACGGGATTTTCTAGTCAAATTGATAGAGTTTGGCATAAATTCGGGAGTATACCGCTTTTCTACCATGTGCCAATATCCTAAGATATTGAGATAGTTCACCATACATTTCTTCCAAAAAGAGAAATTTTTACAATTTTGGCCTAACTTATCTGGTCTCTCTACAAACCGAGCCGCCATGACAGAAAAACCGAGATTAAGACTAACTTAATCGAGGGCCCGCTCTGATACCACTTTGTTGTCCCTAAAAGAAGGCGATGATGAAGGCTTACAACCTAGGAATCAAATAAATTTATAAACCTAGAGCTAACCTCACTAGTCTTTTGGAGTACAGCTTTAGGGTCGAACCCAAGGGACGGTACAATTGATTACTAGACTTATCCTTTTTCAAAAGCTGGACAAGAATATTTTTATGGAGTTTTGATGAATTAAATGTAAAGGTGCAAGTAAAGTATATATTTTTGGTTGTTTTTGTCTATTAAAATAATGTAAACAACTAAAGTAAAGTTTTTGGATTTTCAAACAGTATAAAAAGCGTCTTAGGGTTCATGTTTCACCTTGGTTTGGACTCTAGAACACAGAACTTATCACTTTCGTGCATCGAACGGTGTTTTTTCAAGCGTTTACTTCTCTGTTCGGTTCGAACAAGGATCTGTTCGGTCCGAACAGAGGGTGAAAGTGTGTGGTTTTGACTTTTTATGATATTTTATGCTTTGTGCTAGGGTTTGTTGGCTAAACCTAGATTCACTAAACCTCAGTTGTCGCTTGTTGGACTAGAAACTGGTTTAATTACAACCTAACCTAATTAACTTGATTGGTTCACAACTTTTGGTATAAAATTCAATCAACTTAAACTTGTTTGTTGGAGTTCATAAGGATATCTAGAGATTTTTTGGACTTGTCTAAAAGTTACACTTTTGGTGCCAACTAATCTCCCCTTTCGGATCTACGATTTATCCCAAATACTTTATCTAAATTATCTTGATTAACCTAACTTTAGAACTTAACTAAATGTGGCCATTCATCTAGAAGTTAATTAGACTTAACCAAGCAATTTAAACAAGCAATTATAATAATTCTCAACAAAACAAATCAACAAAACATATCATAACATAACGAGTCAAATCACAACATCCAAACCTAAGTTACTACTTTACCCCTAAGATTACATAAATTTAGCCTAACATAATATTAAAACACACAACAAATAATATAGAAATAACAAGATACAAGCCCATAAAATCAAATGACAAAGACATAGAATAATATAACCAAATACTCTTGTATGCTTGCATCTTTGATCTCCAAGGCAGTGAGGTGTTGCAAGATGGTCACCAAACTCGTCTCATTGCTGCCGTCGCTTCAAATAACCAAGCTTTGATGATCTCCCATGGTGGAAGAGAGAAAAACGCCTATGGAAAGTGGAATTTTGTGGTATGAAAGGTTGAATTCCCTTTCCTTAGGTTTAGGAGAGCTTATATAGTAATTTTCAGGTGCTTGGGAGGTTGCTTGGTCGTTAAGGCAAGAAAATATACCAAAACCACGAATTTCCATGTTAAAATACTTCCAAATGTGATATTTTGGCCTTCTGTTCGGTCCGAATAGGGGTTTGTTCGGGTCTAATAGACTTATGTTCAGATCGGACAAGCTTCTGTTCGGGTTGGACAAGCTTCTGTTCGGTCTGACCAGAGAGCTAGAGATTTCAGCATTGAGATAGTATTTCGGCCATAATTCCTCCATCCGGACTCCGATTGAGGCGATTCAAAAACCATTGGAAAGCTTAGGATGAGCTCTACAATTCTAATGATTCTATTTGACCAATTGCTTCTCTTAATTCCCTATTAGCCCCAAATATGAGTCATTTGGTCTAAACGGTGGTTTGAAAAGTGCATTCAAGTGCTAGGAATGAGTCGTCTAGCGTATGCCAAGTGCGGGAAATCTTCAAATAGCTCAAATATCACCAGAAAATCATCAAAGTCCTGTAAAATGAGAGAAGAACGATGGTAGAGCCAATTCCTTGGAAATCATAGCAATTTATTGAATAATTCAATGGTTTGAGTATTATTTGAATGTCAAGTACGGTCCAAATGCCTACAAATAGTAATGATATCAGGCGGCTTAAGTAAGATTTAGCAGAAGCAATTATGGTTTTGGACCGATTTGGTACGAACTACCCTAACACAATTCAATTGGTACCCAATACAAGCAAGCACACAAGCAATTCAAGTTTTGCAAGATAATAAAGAGAGAGAGAGAGAGAGAGAAATTGAACACTCGCTATGATTACGGAGTTTCGACCCGCTAGGAAAGGCTAGCCTTAGTCGTACGTCTCCGGAAGTTTCGCTACCACGAAAGGGCGCGCTCCGTTCAATTTCAATAAGAACGAGTCTATAACTTCGAACTGAATTACCTCGTACACTAAGTAACCGAGGTGGATCGGCATAACTCAAATGGCACAACGCCTCAAAGGAGAAGAGCTCTCAACCTATTCCAACCTACACCTAGCGACAATGTCGAAGCGGTGGTGTTTGAGACTACTAAATCTCTCAAGATGATCTAGCTATGAAAAGCTCAAGTGGGAGAGTATCCCTGTGCTCAAAGGCTCAACTTTGGTCTAATTTTGCAAGACAAAACTCTCTCTAGAGAGAGAACAAGGGGTGGATATAAATAGGGCTCGAAAGGAGCAGATTACCAGCAAAAACTGGACATAGCGGTGTATAACACTAAATAACGTTGTACAACGTTACATATGACTGTTGTAAATTCTAACGACTAGTTAAAATAGCCGTTGATCTGTCAGAGCATTGTGCAACGCTATATGCCGTTGCACAACGAAGGAGTGTACAGCCAAAGGAGAGCTCCGACATTTACGTTGGAATTGTCAGAGCGTTGTACAACACTGATTAGTATTACACAACGTTAGAAAGGAGACAAAGGGAACAACTCTGACAGATTCAACAGAGCGTCATACAACACTATATACCGTCACACAACGCTGAAAGACGTTGTCTAACGTTGCCTGCAACTTTGCATGTAAAAATAGCTGTTTACATGGATTTTACATGGGACAACGCTATATGAACATCGATGCAGCGCTGTCTGAGTAGTGGAGAAAACATGAGATTTTTGTGCCGTTGTGCAACGCTATATGCCGTGCACAACGGTACTTAGGGAATTTCCCAAGTCTTTAACTATAGCGTTGTACAACACTACTGAGCCTTGTACAACGTTGTTGCTCAGCGTTGTGTGCCACTATTTAACGTTGTACGACGCTGGGTCACAAAAAATAGAATTTTGCTGGTATATTGAATTTTTTTGCTATCTAGACCATTTCAAAGATAAACGATGACTAAAGTATACCTTCTATCCTAGTCTAAACTAGCATACAAGCTCAGACTTGATCTTGATCTTGCTCAAAGTTTTTATCCAAGTCTTCATAAATTGCATATTCTTCCTATAAAACTCAAAAAGTATTGTTAAATGTCAAATAATATTATTTTATAATCGACAAATCTAAAAACGTTTAATACAACATACTATAATTCAACAGAAAGATAAGGAAAAAAAAAAGTCGCGCAACACGTTACAGACCCACTAGTGTTTTAAACACGATCATAGTTGAATATTCCCATAGGTCTCTAATACCTATCAGCAACAATGTTTTAAACACGATGATCCACATCGCTATTAGTCTGAGTTGGTACCATTGACATCATACTTCATATCCAGGATTTACCTTCTGTTGAATATTCCCATAGCTCTTTAATTTCTCATATATTTTTCTTTAAGATCACTGTTTTGGCTTTTTTGTCCTTTCTTTTTTTTTGTTGCCTTTTTTTTTATAAAAAGAATATTCGCATGGATCTTGCTTTTGTCCAAAAAATAAAAAGTCACACAAAATTTATGAGTCAAACCAAAAGTTGGTGAACAAATGCTTAAAATGCCACACTGCTGTTATAAACTTCAGATATAGATTTCTTCAATAAATGACATTTGACATAAAACTACAAATATAAATTTGTCGAATAAATGACATTTGATAACCTAAGCGAAAATTATTCAAATAAATATTTGATTAAGCCGTCGGAGAAAACTAAAATGGATGGAAATTATAAAAACGGTATACTATTAGAATCAAAATATTTTTTGTGTTATACAATTTTTTTTATTAGAATCAATATATTAGCCAAACCAAATATCCGTGAACACATGTTTGAAATGTCACACTATTGTGGTAAAAATTAGAATATGGAACTGCTCAATTAATTATATTTTTTTATAATATTAAGGGAAAGATTTGATAGGTTATTTGAGAAACTAAGGCATGAAAACAAATGCTAAATATATAAAAGGTCTATTAGCAGAATCAATTTAATTTTGCTCTTATATAGGGAAGTTTTATTACAATCTCGTTTATTATTCTATTTTTAAAATTTCTTTTTTTTATCTAACTATTTTGTAAATATTTCTTACAAAATTGAGTTTGTTATGGTTAAATTGATCATGTGGAAATTTGCGTGAATGAATTTGTATCTTGTGAATTTTTAATGCTAGTGTTTATAGACTTTTCTAAAAACAACAAAGAATAATGTTTGTTATTTTTTTTAGAAATATATAAACATTCAAAGGAACGAGAAAAAAAAATAGGGGGTCATTAGTTCATGACTAAGAAACTATAGGGGATTGTATATTTCTCATGAGAGCATACGAATTGACATCTCTTAAAATTTCTGAGCAAATTTGCTGCTTTTTATATAACACATTTTTTAGAGATAAATAAAAACATCTTACTATATATATCAGTTTCCTTTTTAAAGATTGCACGGTGATAAGTAAATAAAAATCACATTTGAAAAAAAAAGACACGTATATCTATCTAGAGGTAGACTAAAATCAGTCGCGACTGACAAATGAGATCGTCAGTTACGATGAAATTTCAATTTCAATTTCAATTTCAATCTGAACCGTTCAATGTGTTCTCTATATTGAAATTTCGTTGGAGACCAAATTTTATATTTTTCTAAAAAAATTTTTAGTATTTTTTTGATATTTTACAAAATTCTTAATCTAAACGATTCTAACCCTTCAATAACAATGATTTTTAAAAATATCAAAAAAATAGTAGAAAAATCAGAAAGATGTAAAGTTTTGTTGGCAATGAGATTTTAATATGGAGAATACATTGAATGGTTTAGATTAGCCACTAGAACTTCAAAAATTAATATATCAATCGTGGCTGATTTTAGTCTACCTCATCTATTTAAGCTAAGTGTATGTATATATGAGTATATGACTAGTAACTATTTAGGATAATTCTGGATACTATCCAAGCTAAGTGTATGTATAATTATAACGAAGTGAACTTGGAAACCCTTTTTGCATTGCTAAAGTTAGATGACTTTATAATTGTTCTACATCTTGATTCGGTCATATATATAATTCCTATACATTAAAGAACAATGATTCTGGCCTGCTTCAATACGATCCTTCAATTTAATTGATCATTGGTCAGAAAGCTATTTTCTATAGGAGAACAACTTAACCATGCCAATCGCAAGATGGTTTGCACCAGCTACTATCAATAAGCTGATCGACAAAGCACTTTCTTACACTAAAGACTGGAAATCATGGAGGTCTGACATCAAGGACAAGCTGAGACGCCTTTCTCACAATCGATCAAAGATCGAGACTCTCGTCTATGCAGCAGAAAGAGGTAACATTCACAGCATTGACAATCTGCCGTTGGAGAACTGGATGGGCCATCTCCGGGATGCTCTCGAGGAAGCCGACAATGTGCTCGATGAAATGGAGATCCAACCTCTTAGGGAAGAAATGGAGAACCGTCATCTCAAGGGGATGAAGAAGAAGATTGTGAAATTTGTTAAACGGGCGGCTAAGCAGAATGATTTGGTGAAGATGCTGAAGCAAGTTGTGAAGATTTTTTATGACCTTGTATCTGGCCTTGACACCTTTGCTCAGGTTCTTTTCATTTGTCGTGGATTTTAATTTTCTTTTAATTCCATATATATTTAGTACTGAATGAGACTTCATTTAGTACCCGTTAAAAATTACTTGTGCCGGTCCATTGTTCTAATTGGAACAATTAATTACAAATAAATGTTCTAGGAAATCCTAATTTCCTTCTTGAAATAGGGGGTTATAAGTTGTAAATGCTTGATCACTTGAGACATTGCATTAGGAGAATAGCCTTTAATAGAGAAATTAAGTCTGTGTGTATTTATCAATTAAGGAATGAATGGTAATATATATTGATTATTAACTGGGCTAATTTGTACTTCTACCATGCATATCTGGACCATTTTGTTTTTTCTTTTATTGCCAAAAAATCTTTTGTCCTATAGAGGCAAATCATAATTTACAGTAAATAGCGCATTGTACAAAAAAAAAAACTTCCTGTACTAAGAGACCAGAAGAAAGCCCACTTGAAGAGAAACAAAATGATTCCCAACAATAAAGACTTGAGAGTCAATCTTCACCTTCCAGTGAGCAATCTTTGTAGAATTATTTCTTACCAATAATTTCTTGGGATTTCAGTGATTTCTAATTGCTTCAATTTGTATTTTTCATATGGAGACTGTATGGTCTAGTGATGTTGAGTTTGTCTTGATGCAAAATTGAATTTATTTGATTTCCAATAAATTTGACTCGATTCAATCATTGTAGAATAATATTCCCATTCCATTTAGCATGATGCGCCCATTATATGACATTTTTTCAACAATCCATTTTAAGACCAGTATCTCATTAGGAAAATGTGAACTTTTCCTTCTCCACTCAAAATTATTATTTGAAGACAAGGAATCTTTTTTCAGGTTCGGGCATCATTAGCTGAGCATGCTGAGATTAGGGCAGAAATGAGCCAAGAAACAGGCTCTATATTTACATAAATAATTTCTTTGGCCTAGAAAAAGAAATACAAAAAATTCATAGACTGGTTGACAACATCTGACATAAAAACACTCTCGGTTTTCTCCTTTGTCGGGGTCTGTGGTATTGGCAAGACCGCCTTGGCACAACATCTGTTTGACCACAAAGATCTCGAGTCTTTTGACACTAAAATCTGGGTATCTTTGTCCAATACATTTGATGAGAAGGTCATTACCAAGAAAATTCTTGAGTCATTAACAAAAAAAGAATCAAAGCTTGATATTTTCAATGTGGCACAAACGACGCTAATCTCAACTTGGAAGGTTTAGAAAAAAGGGAAAATCTATTGCTTTTTGAAAAATATGCATTTGCCAATTTTGACCCAAAGCACTACCCGAGGTTGCGATTGATTGGTCATGAGATAGTTTAGAACCTGAGAGGCATACCTCTTGCTGTAAAGACTATTGGTGGATTGCTGAGTGATAAATTGGAGGATGAGTACTGGACTGGAGTTTTAGAAGATGAACACTCTTGTCAGACAAAGGAAGTGATGGCATAATGACAGCCATAAGGTTGAGCTATGAGCACCTCTCGCCTGAGCTAAAACCTTGTTTCATGTACTGCAACTTATTTTCGCAAGACCATCACTTTAACAGAGAAGAACTCTTGGATATGTGGATATCTGTTGGGCTGATTCCTGAGGGTGAGAAGGGACAAGAGGAAATAGCAAATGGCTTGTTCGACACCTTAGTGCATAAATCCTTCTTTTCGTGAGCTTTCATGCACAAACTCTTTCATGAGCTGGCACAAGTTCTTGCAAGGCACGAGTGCTTGCAACTTGTTACCAATGATCCAATTCAAATACCACAAAGTATTCGTCATTTGTCGTTGACAACAAATGACATACGGGTGCTAAAAGATCTAGGCAAGCTGAAGTATTTCAGAACACTTCTTTAATATTGTGCTATTGAAGATACTAAATTAAGGGATGTCATGGATACTTCTCTGAAAGAGTTAAATTCTCTACGATATCTGAAGGTTTCATCAAGTCATCTTTGTGATTTTCGTGAATCTATAGGCAACCTTGGCCACCTTCGTTGCTTGTGCATCATGGGAACAAATATATCTAAGCTGTCTCCCTGTGTATGCACGCTTTTTCACTTGCAAATCCTGGACTTCAAATTAAGTGACCAACTTAACTCAGTAAATTCGTTTTTTGGGTATGACGGTCCGAAATTGATTTAATGGTGCGGATGGCGAAAAAACGGTGTATATATGCGAACATCTATGTCAAACTCATATGTATTTTTGTGTACAGTATTACATTTGTATGGACGATTGGTATACAATATTATACTTAGAGAGGCAGTGGTACACGATATTGAACATCTCTAAGCATTTTATTCACGATATGTACCAAATATGCTATGTTCTTAATACAAGATATGTCTTTTGATATTATACAAGTTTATTCGGTGAAAAAATGCAATTTTTTTTACGCTTTTTATGCGAAAAAACGTAAATGACGCGATATCGTTATTTCGAAAAAAACGGCATTTAAACGACGTTTTTTAGAAGCTTGCACATTAGTGAACTAGAAATGACGTCAGAGCTTCGTGAACTGTTAATAACCAATATTGAGAATGTGAACAACACAGAAGAGGCTTCTAAGGCCAATATAAGCTCAAAGCAAAACCTTCGCAATTTTGCTCTAGAGTGGTTTTCAGAATGCAACAGGAACGAATCTGACAAGCAAATTGCAGATTGTCTTCAGCCGCACTGTAGGCTGACAGATCTGTCATTAATTGGCTATAGGATCAGTAATCCTCCAAGGTGGCTGGAAGCTAAATATCCTCCCAATTTAAATGCAATTAGGTTAGCCAAATGCTACAGTTGTGAGAGTCTCCCTCCTCTGGGGCAGCTTCCCTTCTTGAAGTGTCTTGACTTAGAGTTGTTCATTGGACTGAAGAAAATCGGCTCTGATTTTTATGGGTCTAGCCGATGTGGCAATAGCTTTCCCTCATTGGAAACTCTTAGACTTATAAAATTGGTACAGCTAGAGGAGTGGACACAGGATACACCAAGTACAATTTCGTTTCCTCATTTGAAAACACTTGAAGTAAGTGGTTGCCTTAACCTAAAAAAATTGCCACCAATTCCAGCTTCTTTAAGAGAACTTAAATTGAACAATGTAGGGATCAATAGAATTCCTGGAATGAAACAACAGAATGTGGGAAGTAGCACCAATCAAGGCCCTGAGTTTTTGTCTTTAATTATTAATGAGTGCTCGAAGTTGATCTCTCTAAGTCCTGGAATTTTCAGCCGCCCTGACAGTGCATGTCTTCATGAACTTGTCATTTCAAATTGTGAAGAGTTAATCGTTTTACCTTGTTTTACATAACACATGAGCTTAAGATCAATCAGAGTTGAAAATTGCTAAAAAATTATTTTCCTCTCTTCATTCCTATACAAAAACTTCTTTCCTCCAGCAATACAACAGATTATGCTGAGCTCTTGCAGTGATCTTGTTCCATGTGTACCTGAATTCTTACTTGGCCTTTCTTGTCTCTTTCTCCTGAAGCTGAAGCAATGTTCTAAATTGAAATCCTTGCCCTCTGAAAATGTCCTCCAATGCTTAACATCGCTTAAGCAATTAGAGCTATTGAATTGTGGAGAATTGCAATCCCTCGTTGGTGTAGAAGCCATCCTGTTTCTTAAGATATTGGTGATTAGAAAGTGCCCAATGTTAACAACAAGGGAACAATAGGAGATAATTGGAAATTCTCCACGAAACAAATTATCAATGCAACTTGAAGAGCTCGACGTAGACAATCAGGATCTATTATCTGTAGAGCCGCTAAGGAGCATGCACTTGACAGAGAGAGTGTGCATAATTGAGTGTCCTCCTATGACATATTTGGCTGAGGAATGGCTACTCCAAAATGCATTGTCCCTCCGAACTTTGGTTATAGTGTGTGCTGATTCAATGGAGAGTTTACCAAATACTCTAAAACATCTCACGGGTTTAAAAGTTTTCATGTTAGACTTCTGGGAAAGGAACAACTACATCCTTAAAAAAAAATCAAGTTTATGGGTAGCCACCGTATGGAGAATCTGGAAGGATAGGAACAATTGTATCTTCAATGGGACAAGCCCTAATGCACACACCACGATAAGAAAGACCATCCATGACGCAATACTCTGGAAAGTTAACTTTTGATGTTTCCAGTATAAGCTAGACATAGGTTAAGGCTGTTGGCCTTTGTAATTAATTTCTTTTTACTTTGTACTTAGTTTCTTTCTTATTAATTAAATTTGTAGGGTTCACCCTACCTTCAAAAAAAAAAAAAGTTTTCATGTTAAGTGATGGTTTTGGGATATCCCATCTTCAACTCATTTTATTTCAGGTTAGCTTAATATATTATATAGCCATTATAAATTTCAACCCCTTTTGTAATTTCCTTTGAAATTTTGAGTTTGAGTTTGATTTTGAGCCTCATTCTTTATTTTTTCTGCTTCTTTGCAGCTTTTAGGACTGAAAATCTGTAGCTTCTCGAGGCTTCTGCAGGATATCTTCAATTCTGATTTTATTTTTGTTATCCTTTCTCAGATAGCAGCTTTTAGGTGTTGTTTCCTTTTCTTTATCATTTTCACTTCTTGGAGTTCAAAAGGCTGGTACTGGAAAGTGCGCAATAGTCCCACTAGAATCAAATAAAGTGACAACACGTCTGCTGATAACTGACCATTATCCATCAATATTTGATTTTTTTCGTTGCAATTGGTTTGGGATTCCTTATATTAATGATGCTTTTGTGCAATTTTGTTGTTCAAACTGTTTATAATAGGCCCCTGTATTTGTGTTTCAGCCAGGCTAGTTCATAGCATTCCACTGTATTTATGTCTGTATTTATGTCATGCATAATATATCCACGCTCATCTGGAAATCGTTTCATCGCATATTTGAATAGGAATGCATTGCACAACGTGCGAGAATAGAACTAGTGACTATAAATATACTTCTCCATAAACATCTTGGCAGCAGCTGCCTTAGCATTCTAAAAAGATAGTACTCCTCCAAAAAGATGGGTGTGGCAAAAAAGAAAAATAAAAGTATCGCAAATAAATCGAACTAATTATCCCTCGCCTTTGCTGGCAATAGTTATTGAACGTGCAATTAAAAGCCAATTATCTATGTTTTCCTTCTTAGTCCAAATCAAACTAAATGTTACTGGGATTCAGTCAACCTTGGTTTAAAATGTTGCTCGCAAATATCCTGAAATTACTTTACTTGGTAGCCTCTACCAAGTAAATTAGACTCCAACACATAGGACCCTTGTGTGCCGAAATTTTATAACCATCAGATCTGAAATTCAATGGCTCAGATCTAGGCGGTGGAAAGGAGATGAAGTTCCGTTTTCTATTTACTTTCCCGTTAGATTCCTTCACCGTTTGCTTCGTCTCTCTCACGGAAAGAGAAACAAAAAAGTCTCTCTCGGTTCGGAAAGAAAAAAAAAGAAACGCTCTCTCTCACTTCGTCTCTCTCATGCGAAAAAAACCACCTCTTCTCGATTGGATCCGAATCTTAGCACCTCGCTTCCATCTCCGCCTCCGCCTCCGCCTCCGCCTCCGCCTCCGCTTTCTTTTCTCCTCCTCCCTCACTCACACAGCACTCCCCTCTCTCACTCACTAAACCTCGACGCTTAGTACTCGTCTCCGATTTAGGCTAGAGGTTGAAGCGAAACCTAAACCGTAGTAGCGTTTGAGCCAGATCGGTGTGATGACAACATAGAGATTGATCTGACGCCTCCTCCTCATATCCTCTAATAGACGGTTCACTCCACCTCCTTAAACCCTAGAAGCTCGATTCAAGTAAGAAGTAGTTTTTCTCTCTGATTGTAAAACATAATTTTGCTATTTTTGTTTAATTTAAGGTTTCTGTGTGTGTTATTTGGGATTAATTTTTTGCTGCTCTGGTTAATTTTGTTTAATTTATTCCTTAATTTGCTTTCTTTTAGTTTAAAGTTTGCAAAATTGATCAAATACATAGACTTGCACTGTACCTAAAATTGATGCACTATAACAATGCATGTACAGGTGCTTTTGAAATGAAACTGAGATGCATAAACGAGAAACCAGTTAAGTGATGTTATCGTATTTTGGTATCAATGTTGTTAGATCAAGTGATATTATGTATTTGTCTATTATAAAAACCTATCAGTAGAGTACAAATTTTAGTCTAATTAGTTCAAAATTAGATATATTTAATTAAACTCGTTTACTGGTACTATCACTTGTTATTTTTTATTTCTTCGTTAGCCTTGTTAATTTTTTTGTTTTCCAGGGGTAGTTAGTAACATTGCAAGAGACATGTCAGGGACTTCGATACAATGCGTGAAACCAAAGAAGAAGGCAGCAGTGAAGAAGAGATGAACTTGTATAGCATTTTCATGGAGATGAACTTGTATAGCAGCATTTTATCTGTATTTTACTTTGTTCCTGTTGAAGCTTTCTGGAGTGTATCTTCAATGTTTAATTGCACATAGCAATTATGTAAAAAACTCATGTTACTGTTGAGTCATCTTTTTGCTTATTTTCTATTATCTTTTCCTCTTTTAGGGAGTTATAATGAATATTATTTCAAATCAGAGAGCATAGCTCCTGGGTCTGATATATGATATTTAACTTTTACCAACAGGTCCTTATAAACTTACCTTATTGCAGAACATTACTTGCTAGCATCCCAACTTATTTTCCAACAACTACAGTAACATTGAGAGACTCAAATAAACTTTATTGTGTTTATTCTGGTATTCTCAAATAAACTCAAACCACAGTTCAGATAACAGCATATAACTCAAGTGACAGACATTGGGATCAAGGTATTTAATTATTTATTGACAATTTACTCCACAAGTTTCTCAAGAATGCAATATATCTAAATCAAATTCTCAGCATTTTTAGCATGAATCAAAGTCAACACTTGAATTCAGAGCACAATCCAGAAAGAAAATAAAATTGAATTGTGGACAATAGAAAGAAAGGGGTCAGAAACAAGAAACCAAATCATATTTAGCAAAAGAATTTATTAAAGCCATTAAATAAGCTCTAAATGACCCTAAAAAATGCAAGATTAATGCAATTAAACTATTTAATCCCTAAATGATAGCAAAATAGTGCAATTAAACCCAACCTGGTCCCAACCAATGCAAGAACGATACAATTAGGCCACCTGGACCTTAACTAATGCAATAAAAATGTTATTTGTGCCCTGATTAACCTATTTGACGCAAGAAACATACAGTTAACCTATCTGAACCTTAAACGATGTAATATACATGAAATTAGACCCTAATTGACCTAATCAAGCCCCTTACTGGTGCTGATTGAGAGGCGAAATCTCAAATCGCACGGAGAAGGAAGGCCACGCTTGTTGTCTGCTTCGCACGAGAGAGACTTCGCGTGAGAGAAAGGGAGAGACTTCGCTTGATCGAAAAGAAAGGGAGAAGCCGCTTCGACACAGGTTTTCTCTTTTCTCGCGTGAGAGAGGCGACGCAGGAGAGAGACTTCGTTTTTTTTCGATTCTAACAGGCAAACGGAGAGGGCTTGACGGAAAATTTAACACAGAACAGAACTTTTTATCTCTTCTCTAGCGCCTCCAGCTCCTAAATCTGGACCTTTAGATTTCAGATCGAACGGCTAAAAAAATTGAGTACACAGGCCCTCTATGTACTGGAGTCTAATTTAGCCTATCTCTCTCTCTCTCTCTCTCTATATATATATATATATATATATATCCTGAAATTACGGCAGCTGCTTCGGGCAGCAGCTAACTTTCTCCTCACAACATTATGTTTGAATTTGCAATTAAACTATTTGTCGTACATAAGTCCACATTATTTAGATTAGACTATGTATCATATACATCACGCCACTAGAAAATATATTTGATGAATTTTCTCACACTGAATTTTTTTTCCTTTTAAATTCACTAGCAATTTTGGATAAAATAATTTGTTATATACTTTTATTAGACTATAAACTTGATTTTTCCTCAAACTCATATTTTATATAATTTTAATTGATTGCATTTAATTAAAATATTATAAAATATAATATTGGAATAATATACTTAGTTAGAGGGGCAATTCTGTCCACAAATGTTGTAGCAAGAAAATTAGCTGCTGCCCGAAGCAGTGGCCATTTCATTACTAATGTTGATTGCAACAACCAGATTTGGGTACTATCAGCCGCGCGTGCAATGTAATAGTGTTTATTTCCAAAAGAACCTACAAATAGCTCATATGAAAACTTTTGCTTGTCTCTTTTGTAGAATGAGAATCTCAAATTTCTCAAAAAGACTGATTGGAAACTGTCGTCTATTACATAGGAATTTCCCTGACACATGTGTAGCTGTGTTGTTATTATTTTATTATGCAATATGAATATTTAGAAAGAAAAGTAACAAACCACATTAGATCTGCAACTACAGCAAATTCAACATAAAACTAATAGTGTTTATTTCCAAAAGAACCTACAAATAGCTCATATGAAAACTTTTGCTTGTCTCTTTTGTAGAATGAGAATCTCAAATTTCTCAAAAAGACTGATTGGAAACTGTCGTCTATTACATAGGAATTTCCCTGACACATGTGTAGCTGTGTTGTTATTATTTTATTATGCAATATGAATATTTAGAAAGAAAAGTAACAAACCACATTAGATCTGCAACTACAGCAAATTCAACATAAAACTAAAAGTTCTTACAATTTAAAACAGCAAACAATTCATTAGAAGACGAAAATACTATAAGAATCAAATTGATTCATAAGAGACTGATCACAGCCACTTATCAGTCCTCGGCTTTGATGCGCTTGGCAAGCTGCTGTATTGGTTCCTTCACCTGTCAAATGTGCAACAAAACTAGAACAGTGAAAAATAATACAAAAGAAACTTGAAAGAGTAAAACAGTATTGTGGTCCATAGTAATTAAATGTTCTTCTTGGAATTATTTGAGTAAATATCTGTTTGAAAATAGGTTTTTCCTAACCCTCTAACTTCCCTGGGATAATTAACTTTGCATGGGTTAGAAGTTCTGTGCCATTTTGCAATATCTAGGGTCCTTATCACATACATTGTTTTGACTAGCAGTTTTTAAAGCCTGGATTTGTTTTAAGGTGTTTAAGCATAGATTTACAACATAAATTCTGCTTTATTCTTTTTTCTATGTAAATTACTGTTCTCAACAAGCACTACATGTTTTCAAGTCAATAACAGCCAACCACAAATGGTCCAAGAGCCACTTTTAATGATTCATTGGAAGGCTAGCATGAGAGAGAAAGTCTTGGAAGCTACCATCAAACTTATCTGAGAGAGAGAGAGAGAAAGAGAGATACCGTGCTAGACTTCCTTGGTCGCTTGTCTGAGTTGGATTGGGAATCATCACCACCAGTGGCACCATGAACTCTAGCTTTAACTTTTTGACTCAGCACTCCACTCTCCAGAGATTCAGCCGGCTGCATTGAAATAAAAAACATAACTGTTTATACTCACAATAAATCAACCAATACAAATTCTAGAAAGAAAATCTCAGGAAAAGCACCTCTTTTACTTCCCTTAATTAGTATAGAACTATAGATAAAGTGAGAGTGTTACCCCTCGCATGCTAACAGGAGTGTGGCTCTGCTCTCTTCCTTTTGCACCAGGCGTATTGTTTTGCATTTCTGACCTCTCCCTGGTCAGAGTCTGATCAGAGCCAAGCGAGTGAACTCCACCAATAGTTGACCCATCTCTCATTATTTTATCTAACAAGATGAAGGAGAAATCAGGGTACTATTCTAAATATATATAAAATAAAGCAACTCGTGAAGATTTTGACCGAAATTATGTAAAATTAACAAGAACTAACACTGAAAGCAGGCATGTCAGTTTCTGGTTTCTGCATATCAGAAGTACACGTAGCAAATTTCGACAGGTACACTAATTATTGACTTTCAAAAATCCTTACAATGTAATAAAATGATTTCTCATAAACAATATAATGGATTCGAACCATTATTTGGTATATTACCAGTCTACAAACATAAGTCTCTGTGAGGCCTTAAAAATTACCTTTTGGATTGTCCAAGTCATCAAATTCAAATGCTTGAGAGCCATGGTTGTCTAGACCCTGTAATGAATTTATACAAAGCCCGGTCCCGGAGTTACATGAAAGGTGCATCAATTGTTCTATAGTAGAAAAAAATATTGCTATGTGCCAAGAAGCTTAATTTTCTTACCACTTCAAGTTTCCTTTTTATTTCAAGGAGCTTTTTGTTAGTGATCTCAGAATGGACGACCTGCTTGCCTGTAAATAATTGTTTCTACACTTTCAAAATTCAATTAAAGCATGGTAATTTAATTTTATTTGAGCTGAAGCAAATACATACAGCCTATTAAAACGGATAACATATGAGCTGGAAAATTTGTACCTACACTTGACAATTAACTCATATTTTACACATTCTTCTTTATCAGAATACTATATTAGTATCTTTAGCTAACATGGTAAACAGTGAGGCAGATAGAATGAACTAGAATGTACTACTGAGAATATAAGACAGGTCCGAGCAGACTTGAGTCAGATTGAGGGACTAATTGCATAAAATTTGGGTTAACATATGAATGAGCATGACTGGAAAGAGAAAGAGAGAGAGAGAGAGAGTAAATTAGCATTTTGGAAAGTGCATACCCAATCTTCTGCTGGTTGAATTTTTGACATAGCCTTCCTGTATCATACGGTCAATCAGCTTGCGCACAGTGTTCTGGCTTGCTTCTCCATCCAACTTGTTGTGTAGCTTTGCAATTGTCACATAATCCATGGGAAGGGCATGGTACAGAGCCTTTGAGAAAACAATGAACTTGTTAAGATAGGATGACCTTCTCATATTAGAATGCTGAAAAACAGTTCATATGTGGTATAGCTTCTTGTCAGTCAGTAAAAAGTAGCAGCACATCTTTTTTTTTTGTTTCTTTTCATTTTCCTTGCCATTTCTAAATAGTTAATATAATGTGATTCCAGGATTAACTGAGATTTTCACAAAAGCTAAAACTGCCTAAAATGACTTGCATAAAGAAAGAAATGCATTGTATGTCCCTTATAATATTTACTGTACCTGCAGTGCCTTAATTGTTGGTGCAGAAAACTACCTAAAGTTCAAAAGATATACCATACAACAGACAGTAGCATACACCTTTTTGATACCTTAAGATAAACGAAATCCCCATCAGAACCCTTATTGACTTGTTGTGGTTCTATGACATCTTCCATTACTACTTCTTGGCCACTGGTTGGTGTCTGGCAGTTGCCCTGGCAATGGAAAAAATGTTACATTAATCTATAAATTAAAATTAGGTTTAACAGGTCAGGGGCAATTGTTGGTTTGTTTACCTTGATTATAGTAAAACTATCCTTGCTTGCTCTGGCTAAAAGCCCTTGGTTCACTAGATTATCCAGAATTTCTATAAAGACAAATGTTAGTTATTAAGGATATGATTCCTTTTTATAAATAATAAAGTGACATAATATAGAACATTTGGGTTTCAGAATCAAATAGGGAAAACTAGTTCAATGAGGTTAATTACAATAAAAGGAACCTGTAATTTAATAGAAGGGTATTAAAACAACTCTTGGTGCCAGTATAAACCACGCAAGTATATAACCTATTTTTCATTCCCTACTGTTTATCTAAAACAACCTGAATAAGAATAAAAAAGCTTAAACTAATTCAATTGTGGAATCTCTGCTGCTTTTCTCTCGTCACAGAACCACTACTATAATCCGATTCATCTAAAACAAACAGCAGATATGATCTACACCACCCCAAAATAGTATCCCAGTACAAGTTCATAATGGTGTAAATCCGGTTCTTTGTTTTACATCGGATGGTTAGAATTTATTAAGTGAAAAAGCAGCAGATATAAGCGCAAGGTAAGTCGGATAATTTCAGTAAAGGCTATTACACTATGGATTACCGTAAGGTATCAGTACTAAAAATAATTTAATTAATTCTAATCATTGCGTGCCATTCCCAACTCTGTTTGTCTTCACTACCTTCAATCAGTGCCTGCAAGTTCAATACAAAGAGAGAATTATAGAAGTTTCAAATGGGAAAAGCAAAAAAAAAAAAAAAAAAAAAGAAAGATTAATTTATGTAATTGAAAACCCACCGTAGAAACCTTTGGGAAGTATGAGAGAACATCTGAGACATTAAAGGTGCTAATTTGCCTTGAATTGATCCATTCCCTTACTAAAGTTGTCAGTTCCTCTATATTTGTGTCAGCCATTACATTATCTTGAGTCTCATCTAAAGAAAAGAATAAATTTTTTAAGAAAAATGAATTCAGACATTGAATAGCAAAAAAGCTACTACTGTATGATACAAATGTAAATTGCATTTTAATGGGACAAGGATCAATAACCATCAGAGATCGAACCAGTTGCTCCCTTTTCCTTCTGGGGACCTGCCAAATTTCTAACTCAGCTTACCAAAATATCTCAATCACTTTAAGAGAAAAAAGAAGTAGAAAAATATCTATTTTTGGGTACCGTTAGGAGCAATCACATAGCGATCAATTTCAGCAGTCCCAATCTGAAAATTTGTGTTATTTAAAATATTCAATTTAGAAAGATAATTTTGGGCTTGATTTGGAAGTTTGCACTGTCAAAAATTGTAACATGACCAACATAATATCTATGAACGTTTCCTTTTGAGAGATATGTTTGCTAGTCATTCAAGGGCAAAAGCTGGAAACTCACAAATTTAAAGCCAGATATTTTAGTGCCTTGCTCTGATCAGATATGTGACTGAACACACATAAAATCGCATATTCACTACTCACTGGTTTGACATATGATAGGATGAATGGCAATCATACAAGGATTAGGATAGATAAGGGAAAAAAAAACATTTACAGAAGCTGTGTAAACAGGAAACCAAATATGCAAGACCATTGCAGACGAGCATTATGTTCGCTTGCAACTCTCAATGAAGCAATAAAAGAGGGAAAAACAAGAACCTTAAAACTCCTCACAAATCAGCACAGGAATCTAACTGACACAAAATAAAAAAAATGTTGTTTGCATTCTAAACTGATACAATTCATAAACAGACAAAGAAAGAGAGTAACCTCACTGTCAGAAGAGTCATTTCCATCTCCAAAATCATCTCCTAGGCTCATATCATCACCCTGAGCGTTTTCATCCTCACATGGATCAAGAACACTTTTGACCTACACAAAGATACACACATTGGCAAACATACAGATGCATGGACCAAACAAAACTAACAGATTTAGTAATAATAAAAGGAACGAGAAGTACCATAACATTGACAGGATTTTAGTTTCATCAGTAATGTGAGTATGTGACCAAGAGGGTAAAGCTAATGTTCTACTATATCACTACGTGCAATATTATTATTGCACGTGTCATTTGGTTGTGTTATTTTTCTCAGACACAATTTTGCACCAGACCAGTGAAGGTGAATTTGTCAGAGTACCTTGAGGGCTAGCACAAGGTGCTTGCTATTTACATTGCCGACCTCCATCTTCAAGGGATTCCTGTTCCATATATTCACTGCCTCGTTGTCCGTGCAACCTCTGAAAAATGGGGGCTCATAGTCCTCGGGCTGCAATTACAGGTATGCAAACATTTTTTTAGTAGAGAGTCGGTATTTTTAGTATTAGTGTGCAATTTATTGCAAGGAATTCAATACTTGAGTAATTAACCCAAACAGCATTAAATAAATTTTACCAGTAGGCTTTTACTTATTTTACTTTTGGATCATAACTAATGTCTGCCATAAATAACACTAAGGTGAAAGTTCACACATAAAACTGTGGTGAAACTCAACAAAAAGAAGGACAGGAAGACATATATGGTTGTAAGATTTAACTTATGACAAGTGATGCATATCTATTAACCAGCATTTTTGCTGATTGGAGGTACATGCAATATCAAACCAAAAATTAGCCTCCAAAAATATTTGCAAACATCCAAACCATGTATTAAAATGTACAGCACATGAGTTAATTGACGGAACAACATGAGATCTAATATCTTAAAAATTTGTAATATTCAAGCAGTAATCTAATCCTGTTGGTTGAATAAAAACAAATAAGTGAAAAGTAACTTTCACAGCTAAAAGCTTTGACATACCGTGACTTCATCATAGTACAGTAGCTTCATCAGAATGGTACGCTGGAATACAAGTATGAAACAATAGAATTTATTAGTATCTCCTCTCCAGTATGAAACTGGAGCTCCTTTTATGGGAATTACCACAAAGTTAACCTTAAATTTTTTACAATTGACAATGATATCACCTCTCGTTAAAGTAATAATTGTCCAAAAATTTTCACATATACACAAATAGCAAAATACATTTATGCATCAGATTTGTGTGATGGCAGAGACAATTTCCATTCAAATATTGATAAATTTTCGCTACTTATAATGAATTCCATTTTTCTAAGGAAAATTTGATATAAAACATGCAAATTCATCACAACAAGTAGCACCAATGGAAAACTGATGCAGCTAAACTAAGAAAATTTTATTGCTGGGGTTCACAATTCAAAAGAATTACTTACAGTCACAGACAGATTAGACCAAGTGAAAGTTACAAAGTTGGGAAACTATTTAGTGCTTTGTTCTTAACTTACATTAAGATTTTGCTTGTTCAGTATTACTAGTAAATAATCCCACAAAAACCGAAATGGGTTGCAAAATTAAAATCAAGAAATTCAGGTAGTTATAATTAATGGAAATAATGATTTGTATTTTCATGATCACGAACAAATATCATCTACCTCTTGAGGCATCTGGTCAAGAGTTCTCATAAGCGAAACAAGGGTTCTGACCATCTTGCATGCAGAGCGCCTATAAGCAGATGAAAAATTTCATATTTTTCCCTTAAATTTATGCATCATTTAGCTGTATCTTATTTTTTGTGGGAATATATCAAGAAAAATTTGGTCCAAGTTGCAGATAAATTCAGGCTTAATTCCACCACAGATTGTTAGTTTAGCCAAATTAGACTAAGTTATGCTGAATTAGATGGCTGAGGTCATAAAAGGTTGGTTTGATCAATAGTTTGAGAACTGCACATCTGGTATTACATTGTTATAAATTGAGAGCATGTCCTAAATTTAAATCAATGCTATATAACAAGATCCTTGAAACTACTTTAAAGCCACTTACAAAATAATTCCTCTAAAACCTAATACTAATTTATATAGAGATATATGGAATTGAAAACAAAGTGAGAGAACTTGTCCAAAGAAAGAGGCATATAATAAGAACCTCATTTGATCAGGTGTAATATCTGATGTATTAGACTTGAAGGTAGCTCCACTCTTCTTGTTTCCATTGCAAGTCATGTTCATGGAGACCTCTTCTTCAGTGGTCTTAGGATAGCTGAATGAAACTGTCCAAAAAAAAAATAACGAAAATATAATCAGACCAAACTCGTATTTGTTGGACAATTTTTCAAGGTTTTAGCAACACATCTGATGTTCTAGTGTCTGGCTTGACATACAATGAAAACAAGGAATTATCTTCCATTTCTTTTATGCATTCTTGGGTTGTGTTTGGTTTTGATTTGCAAAGTTGGTGGTGAAACAGCAGTAAGTTGGGTACAATTGAAAATTAAGTGAGGATAATCAAAGCATAGCATTTTTAGCTATTGATTACATTATCTAGGTTACCTTCTATACTACTATTCATCACTACTACCGATACATACTATTACTTATCAACCAATAATAGCGTGTCACATAGAGGGGATAAAGCAGCAAACCGACAACAAAATATTAGATATTACATGAATATTCTTCAATCATTGGGCCTTCCACTTTCTCACAGATGCAAAAGAGGAGCGTCTTGAGATACTTCTTTTGTAGGGCATCATAAACTCCTAATACATATTTAACCAATGAAGAAAAAATCTAGATAGATGATCTGAACTAGCAATAAAATTACAAAGAAATACAAAAGGTCCAGCTTCAATTAATCCCAATCAAACTTTTATTAACCACATTAGTGAACTAAGCCTGAATATGTTAGCCCAATTATTCTCAAGGCAGCATTTAGTTAACATGAAGCTTTAACTCCAGTCATAATCTATCCTTTAATGTGCCTCAAGCACTGACAAAATATAAGGACTGAAACAGGAAGCTAAATATGATGCCACACTGGTTCAGGATCTAACTGAAAAGTAAAACTTATGCCACATTAACACTGAAATGTACCTCCAGAGAACACTAATAAGGTAACAATACAACTAGGCAATTTTTTACCTTTCTCCATCCAATCAATAAGCCTCCTGGACTCTTCATCCATGGGCATCAGCTTTTTTATCTTCATCTCTACATCAGAAAGAAACAAAAGCAGAAATCAGTAACAAAAAAATAACTGAAATGGCGGAACTTACAAATTAACCTAAACTGAAAGGAAGAATGTGCACCTGAGGCTGGAACAGACTTGTCATTGAAGTACTTCTCAGGAAAGAGGCCCCTGATGTAGCTTATGTTATAAATCGCTATCCTAAGCAGATTTCTAGTCTGTAGAGATGTATAGTAAACAAATCACATTATAGATTCAGTTATCAAAAAAAAAAAAAATCTACAGATACATAAAATCAATACATAGTTATCCTTAGATTAAGAAGAAGTATGTGAGCACAAAAGAACAGGAAATGTAAGAGCTAATGTATATGGATCTGGTTTGTTCAAAAGCAAGAAGGGGATTAATACTTAGATCAGGATATCTATAACCGAACAGATCAATGATGAAGGGGAAAAACATAAAAGAGTGTTCTATTCTGCGTCAAAACTAAATAGAAACAGAAGACATTCTGACATAATCAAACTCTTGATCTCAATTAATGCAGAAAAAGAAAAAGAAATTCTCAACAGGACACAAGGGATTTAAGTCGAATGGGAAAGATAGAGAGGATTTATCAAATCTTAGAGTTCCAATTTCCTAACAATGCAATTCCGAAAATATACATGAGAAAGTATTTTAAAGCACAAATGAAGAAGAAACGATGATAATCAGACATCTAACTTGATTACTTTACAACAAAATAATGGAACAATTCGTAGATGAGCCAGTTCAAGAGATCAGATGTAAGAAATGTCAAAATCAAATCAATATAAACGCGGCTAGGTAAATCGAAATAAAGTAACAAACAAGCAATTAGTCGATCAATTGAACACTAGCGTCTAATAACTAAAATCGATCACAAAAATGCATCGTTAAACAAATCTAGCTCAAGTATTACTGAATCTAATCTAATACAACTGCAGGAATAGATCATACCAAAAGGAGCGAGTCCTGCTCTGTTATTTCCGCCTCCTTGACCTTCTGAGCTACTACCTGCGTTTAGATTGAGCAAAATAACTTGTAATTTTAATCGGGAAGAATGATTTCGTCGAGAAAAATCGATAATACAAAGAAAAAGAGATCGCACCATTGTTTGATGTGGAGATTGCTTGGGGATGAAGCAAAGATGAGAGAGAGAGAGTGTGTGTCAGTCTCTCTGTGTACTGAGGCGAACACTGGGAAGTCCAGCCAGGAAAGGTATATATATAGGGGAGCGTATCCTCTGGATGGTTGTATTACAACCATCCAGTGGACGTCTTTGGATACGAGCCGTCTGATTTAATCTAAACGGTTAGATTTTTTCGGGCCTATCAATCTTAGTATCATGCACGGGGCATTTATAGCCATTGAGATTAAATCAGACGGCTGACATCGAACCATCCACTGGATGGCCATCCAGAGGATGCGATTTCATATATATAGAGCCACAGAAGAAGAAAATTCGAAAACTTTTTTGAATTTTTGGGGATATTTTCGTATTGACCCTGAAAAAGGTTAAAACTATAATTCAAGGTTTCGCTTTCGCACACTCACTGTTGAACGCGTGTGAAAAATATTAAGGGTGTGTTTGGATACAACGGAATAAGCCGGGAATAGGAAATAGGAATAAGGAATTTCGATTTGCGTGCTTATCCTTATTCCTTATTTTTATACTATGGTTTTGTTGGTATAGGAATAAGGACCCTTATTCCTTATTCTTATGTTGTTTGGGTTGCACAAGAATAAGAATAAGCACGCAAACCGAAATTCCTTATTCCTATTCTCTATTCCCGAACTATCCAAACACACCCTAACCTAACAGATGACGTACAATTTTTATGGTGCTATAAAATTTCTTATATATTCTTATTTTACAGGGTTATCTATATAAATCTGTGGAGACCGTTCAGTTGTGTCAGTGCAGGACGAGCGAGCGGCCGAATTAGCCTATGGTGTTTCGCGGTAAAATGTTTCGCCTGTTTATCAACTCCATTTTGTATTAATGGAGATGCTGTTTGCTTGTTATAGCCTTCGTTTCTTGGTTGCTTAAGAAGTTGCCGTTGTTTTGGAAATGGAGAGTCAAACAGATCTCAAAAAGTCAAAAACTGCTTTTCCGTTTGGGATTTTTAGTGTCACATCGCGTGATCGGGTTACCGTGTCTTGTCTGGGAGACTGGTGCGCATTGTGCGTGACATCTCATAGCCTAAATAAAAAGAAAAATAAATGGGCAAGTCGGATTTTAACTGTCATGAAATGAAAAAGTTTTTTTTTTTTTAACAAAAAAACAAACTGCTTGTTCGTAGTCTAGTAGAACTAATGATAAATCAGTTGAGTACACTTACGAATTTGATAAATTTCAAATCCGACTTGTTTCAGAAATTTGAATTTGTAAAAAAATTTGACAATAAGTACTCTTACGAATTTGATAAATCATAACTAGAACTTTACACTTACCAATTTGTTTCAAAAATGAAATGGAAACGGGTGCATGTCCACTTTTATATATATTTTAAAAAAATGAATCTACATTATACCATCAACATGCTGATAATTTTTTTTTGTGACTTGAAATTCCGAAATTATTTTATACAGGAATTCAGGGGCAAAAAATTTTAATAGAAAGAATTATTTATTTTTTTTTAATAAGAAGAAAGTTCGAACGCGTTTTATAAAAGCGTACAGTCTCTCTCCTTCGTACGCGTTTATAAAACGGGCTCGAAGGCTTCGAACGCGTTTTATAAACGGGTAAGAAGGAGAGAGCTTCAGTTACGCCTGAAAAGACTGGTCAGACTTTCTTACGCGTTTATAAAACGCGCTCGAAGGCTTCGAGCGCGTTTTATAAACGGGTAGGAAGGCGTAAATTTTTCGAAATTGAGTTATTACCATTTTTTTCAAAATTAATAGAAAAATTAATGTGAAAATTTAAGTTAAATTTATTTTGAAGATTAAGATTAAATTTACAATTTTTAAAATATCACATTTAATTTCATATTAATCTTATTTAAAAATGACATTAGAATATTAATTTTGACATTAATATCATTTTGTTTGAATAACTATCAAGAAAGTCACTTAATTTACTGCATTTCTCTTTTTAATGATTAATTTATGATTTTAAAAACTTTTTTAGTAGTTTAGAGTGGTTTTTAGGTTTGCAAACATTCAAAGTGAATTTTGGAGGTCTAGAGAGCGTTTTTTGGCTCCGAAAATGGTCGTTACGGGGTTTCACCCCGATAACATGTGTAGATCTCGTCGCGAGCTTTCCGGATTGTGCTCGATCGCCCCAAACGGACCTTCCTATCAAAAGTTAAGCCTGTTTAAAGTTTTAATGTTCAAAAATTTTTAAAAAATTTATATTTTAATTATTTCCATATTATATATTTTTTATTATATATGGCTAACATAAAATAAAAAAAGAGAAGAGACTACAATTCAAAAGATAAGTATGTAAAATTACAGGGTCGTCGGTGAATAATTATTCAAACAAAATGATATTATACACATGTTCAAAAAAAAAATGTGCAATTAAATGCATCTTTAATTGGAAATAAAATTTTGATACATCTATTTAATACATCTTTAATTGGAAATAAAATTTTGAGAATTTTGTAAATATGAAACATGCAGGGACCTTATTGCAAAATATTATTTTTAATAAGTTAAATGTTTTGGTTTGAATGAAAAATATGAAAAACTAATAACACGTTTATAAAACGCGCTCGAAGGCTCCGAACGCGTTTTATAAACGCGTACGAAGGTCTGACCAGCCTTTTCAGGCGTAACTGAAGCTCTCTTCTTACCCGTTTATAAAACGCGTTCGAAGCCTTCGAGCGCGTTTTATAAACGCGTACGAAGGAGAGAGACTGTACGCTTTTATAAAACACGTTCGAACTTTCTTCTTATTAAAAAAAAAATAAATAATTCTTTCTATTAAAATTTTTTGCGTCTGAATTACTGTATAAAATAATTTCGGCTTGAAATTGGTTTGATGAACCTGCATTATACCTTTATTGAAACAAATTATTAGTTTGATGAACAGTAATGTACGAAATATAAAATTTAGTGTTTCTTTACCAAAATTATTCTTTCATGAATAAATGCAAGCGTGATTTTCGATTTCATCCGAAATATTCGTCTCGCTATAAATCAAACAAACCGTACCAAGTTCATACCGAAATCAATCTCAAAGCTGGTCTTTCAGTCCATCATAGCATTAAGTTTGATAATAACACAATAATGTCCTTATTAAATCTTAATCACATACAAGCATTAAGTTCGGCAATCGGCATTTGACCCCGTGGTAGGATTTTTTTTTTTTTTTTTTTTTTGATATACTAGAGTGGTAGGCAATTGTTACATCGTAAATAAAATATTTTATTTTCACCCAGTGAAATTCCATCTAGTATTTACTGTATTTTTCATGTATAAAAAGAAAAAACTATTTCCAAAACAATTTATATAGTTCGATCTTTTATAAATAAAAGGCAATTATACACTAAATCAAATAAGGGCGAAATTCTGTCAAAACTATTAGCAGGGCCCAAATTAACATCTTACTTTTGGACTTGGAGAACGAATTAAAGCTGTTCCAATTCACACCTTTCAGTTACAACTCAAAGGGCCTTTTGCTCCATATATTCACTGTAAGACCCATTAAAAGTTATAACTAGGCCCAACAAAATCGTTCTGTGGACCTGTGGTATCCAAACACAAGACAGCTAATTGAGTAATTAGACTGCTAATTGAGTAATGGTAATCAGCTATTATAACTGTCATCACTAAATAAACCATCGCTGTTGTATGTTATAAATATTCACCTTAATAATAAGAAGTGTTCGGTTAAATGTGTCAGAGTCGCACCAGAGTCAGAATCGCGCGTGGGACAAGAGGTGTGCTAGGAGGTAAGGGTAGAGTCGGAAAAAATTTAATTTGAACCGGATTGGTTCATGACCCTTTCTAATTTTTTCATGTGTTTTTTGTCGGGTTCGCGACCCCTTCACTTAGTTTTTTTAATAACAGTTATATTTCCTGTTGCAACTAACTGAACATTTATATTTAAATAACTGAACATTTGTACTTATTAAATTGAACATTTGTACTTACTAAACTAAATATTTGTATTTAATAAAATAAACATGTTTGCTCATAACATTTATATTTTTTGTTGCAACTAACTAAATATTTATCCTCAATTAGCAGAACATTTGTACTTACCCAACTAAACTTTTTGGCAAAAGTTAAAAAAAAAATAAAATGAACGTAACAAACACTTATAAAATAGTGGACAATTTTACTACAAGTGAACATTTGTATCAAATAAAGTGAACATTTATAATAACGAAATGAACAAAAAATGCGCGCTGGGTGAGTAGAGGGGATAGAGCGCTGCTCAGCGAACGCTGACCGCGATGGCAGCGATGGCACATAGCGCAATGACATTAATCAATTTTCAATGGTAATAAATTATCGCAAGTGATTTACCAGTGAGCGCTCAATGGCCCTACACCTAACGTCTGTCTTTTTGGTTCACTCCGTTGTTATAAGTGTTCATTTCATCAAATATAAATATTCACTTTTATGTTATAATTATTCATTGTGTTATAAGTGTTCACTTGTTAAGAAGTGGTTGGGATGCACAAATTTTATTTTTATTACAATTAACAAAGATAAACATGCAAACAACCACAAGAAAGGATCTTGCGAGCATATAACACATCAATTAACCATGATAAAAGAGATTATGGATATACCTCTTCTTGAATCGTATTAAGAAGGAAAAATCCATAGCGTAGGAGTCGGTGGCGTGTTGCTCCTCTCTTCCTTCTTCTCCAATGGATGACCTCGAGTCCACCAAGAGAATCACCACGATCTCGAAACCGTGCTAGCGATTGGAGATCACGTCTGACCCTTTCTTTCTTTTCTTTCAATTAAACTATCTTTAATGGTGGAAGAATATTGCTCAACACATGATCCAAGAGGATGGGAGAAGAGAGCAACAAGTGAGAAATTCGAAATTTCTCCTTTCTTGGGAATTTCGACCAGCAAAGGGAGAGAGAGAGAAAATCTGTTTTTGCTCCAAACCTGAACCCCTTATTTATAGCTAGTCAAACCCTAATTTCCATAATTAATTCATGGACAATTCTGCCCCTCTTTTGTTGACTTTGAAGTGGCCAAATTGGGCTACAACAATTTGTATTTTCAGTCCATAATTAATTACTATAATTACTCATTTAACCATCCAATATTTGAGCTTTTAATTAACTATTTAAATGAAGGCATAAACGACTCAATTAATCAAATTAAGTTGAACAAAATTTAATTATTAACTTATTAATAATTATCTAGGGATTAGATAATACATTAATTTATTTCTATATGATCACTTTGACTTCATTAATTATAACGGTTCGTAACGGTATATAATTAATTAATCAACTTATCATATATTCGCAATACTCACTGCTGCGAACAAATAAATAATGCATCGTGTGGTTACAATTCTATTTGTGTGACCCTTTGAGGATTCATGCTATGTTGGCCATGGAATTAAATCGCTATTTAATTCCAATAATCATAAGCGGTATCTAGCAACACGTTATGACTCTCAATTCGCATAAATAATGTACTGATGCAAATATTCAAATCCTGCATAAGAAATGAAAGTATTTCCTTGTCCGATTCTTATGTCACGTAATATCATCATATAATCCAAGATAGGAATGTGTCATTCTTGCAGATCATACGTTTCTTGATCTAGAGTCGATTGCACAAGTTGGCCAAACAATCCAACTCCATCAAGGGGCCCAAACAGATATCATCACTTATTAGGTATACAAATGAGGGACATACGGTTTTCTTGATGAACAACTTTTCCCTTCATAATTCAAGAGAATATAAATAAAGTCCGTATAGCAGCCTTTATCAGGAATCAGCGGTAGACGAGATTTATAGAACCTATCCTCGTGTGGAAAAGTTGAACCATCTCAAACTTAGAATCAAACTCATATGAAATAAACAATGACACATAACACAATCCATATGTTTATTTCATTGGGTCATGTCCCGTGCTATGTTTCAATAACATACACATATGCAATTAAGTTCACAACTCTTTACCTATGATTTGTAGAACTTAATCATCACTTAACTTGCATACTAATCTTATATGATAATTAATGTTCCTTGTTAATTATCAAAATTATGGACAGTTTAGATTTATTATTGTCATTGATCCACAGAGATCCACAATTCAGATCCTCAACCTGAATGATCTGTCAATAATAAATCCTAGGAACAAATGATCAAATATCATCAATAACATAAACTAAGAAATTAAGTCATTCAATATTGACTTCTAGGACATAACTCCAACATCACTGTGTTCAATATGTTTATTTTTTTTTATTTTCTTACCCAAATGTTCAGTTGAGTAAGTACAAATGTTCTATTAATTAAGTATAAATATTTAGTTAGTTGTAATAAAAAAATATAAATATTGTAAGCAAAAATGTTCATTTTATTAAGTATAAATATTTAATTTCGTAAATACGAATGTTAAGTTTACCATAAAGAACTTCTGATAAAATGCAAAACATTTACCAGAAGCTCGAGGGCTAATGATATGGTCAGATCAGAATATGGACCTAATAGTTACGAAAAGCCTTGTGTAAGGCCTTTTTAGAGAGAGGAGCCCACGAGTCGTTATGATGAGGGTGGGCCCGAGGCCGTTGCGCTCAGAGTGGGGTCAGGAACCGTTAGAGGGAGCTCTCACCGGTGGGCCCCCTAGAGGAAACGGTTTCTGGGCACGGATGTCCTTTCCATAACGGTCGCGGGATGTTATGTGACCTTTGGGCGATAGTCGTTCAAGAAGCCTCGACTCAACCTCGCACTCAGCCTCGCCCGGATGAGCGTTGGCCATAGGCGAGAAAGGAACATGTCGAGGTTGAGGGAGGTCACAGCGACCTTCATGCCGCAGTCGAATAAGGAAGATGAGAACACGAGGAGGCCACAAAAGATCCGATGCGATGGGGGACCACCAGATGACTATAAATAGGAACCCCCTCCATAGGGAAGGGGGGTTAGACATTCTGTAAACCAAAGAAACCATGTATTAAACTAATAGAGAAATTCTTACTCTTCTTGATTTAAACTCTTTGTTGAGATCTATGAGCTAGATTGTAGGTTATCACTAATCAACATCAAGTATCAGTTAGTAAGATGTCTTTAGAACACAACAAGTGAACTTGGGTAATCAACCAACACGAAAGTCTAGATTTACAACTCAAGAGGTATTATGTTAATACAATTATCAGACTCTTGTCCAAAAGACGAAAGTTGAGAATTAATAAGTTTAGGTATTATCACGAAACCCTTCACAGAACATAACATGAAGTATAAACCTAGAAAGCATCATTAATATGGAGCATACCCCCTTTGGACATGGGTCTATGGCAGGGGCAGAGCCAGTAGGGGTGTCAAGGGGGGGCTTGATACCCCCTAAAATTTTTAAAACTCTATAGAGAGATTTTGTATTATATACTAAATTCTATTAATATATAACATATTGCACCCTAATAAAAGAGTTCAGATACAATCTAATTAAGTTTTTTATTTATTCAAAGTAGTTTAATTATAATTTTTCTTTAAGAGAAAATTTAGAAGACAAAAATTTACAAAGAAAACATTGCTCAAATATGAAAAATTTTGCTTATTATTTTTGGACGAAAAAATTACTTCTTTATTTATTTGATATAATTCATGTTAAGAAAATTACTGTTATAAAATAATGCAATATTAATTTTTTTTGTCAATTTTTCTAGATTTTTAAACTTTCAAACTTTAGTATGCCTAAGTAAAAAATCCTGGCACCCCCTAATTCGAAATCTTGACTCTGCCCCTGGTCTATAGCTAGGTATGCGACTCTCTCCAGCCACATGGCAAGTGGTATATACCTTGCCTTTGGGGCGCATGAGTCATTTCTAGCAATGAAAGTTATCAATTTGACACTCCGTAATCTAATTATAGATGAAATTAAATCTCTAAAGTATTATCTTGCATATTTTATCCTCTAAAACACCTAAAACATTTACTTTATTGCACTTTAAATAATTTTTCCTTTATATATAAAACAAAATTGTATCATCTACCTTTTGGGAGGAAGTTAAGTTTTGTACTCATTCTATCATCTTGTGGATTCGAAATCCGGCTATTCCCAATGCCATTCGTACGCTTGCGACTTAATTAGATAGAAACTAGGTTTATTTTAAATCCGGTCTCTGTCCAGATCAGCATCTATTGGATGATTCAAATTTTAATAATTCAATTATAGTGATATAAAGACAAACTTTTCGAAAATTTGTTGTAAGTTTGGTCATGCAGCTAATATTCATCTCAAAACAAAATTTGATATAAGATCTACCTCAATGAAATAAAAATATAAGAAAACTTATTTCATACTTTTGCGCTCGCTGTTGGTGGTGGATTGTATGTCTATGTTTAATTAAAAATGGTAAGCACGTCTAAGGTTAAATTATAACTATAACTGTGTTATTTATTATAAAAGGAAGTCTTTCGTTGTCATCTTTAATGATAATATGAACTTAATTATAAATTCAATTACTTGTAATGCTTTTCATAATTTTTAAAATAGTTGCACACTATGACAATTACCTTGATTTAAGTACAATGTTTGGATAGTCAAAATATTATTAGTTGAACGTTTAATTAAGTTTCTCTCGTTTGGACAATAAGTATTCTTATTTTTTATGTAATTATTTGAGCACCACTTTTTTCATATGATATACCTATTGACTTCACAATTGTATGATAAAGTAATGAATTATATTATTTCGCAAAAGAATCTAATAAAAAAAAATTACATTTTATGTATGAAGAACGGAAATACGAAGAGGTGCTTATATTTGTATGTTGATACGATAATACATGATTGGAAGCAAAAAATTATCAAATAGTATAATTCAATATATATCACCATGAACTAGCCAAATCGTGAAGCAATTAAACCAGCACATCAATTGGCAAATAGCGCTAGAAGACTAGGTATTAATTTTGAAGGAGGACCCACAGTCATCATAATGAGGGAAAATGGAATTGGAATGAATTTGGATGCAAGGTTCTTTCAACAAGTGCAGGAGGCACCACCTTGATTATAGTTTTTGTTTTTGCCTTTTACCCCCACCCTTTCTTAGTGGTATGCTAATTTAGTATGTTCTGGTTTTTTCGATGCTTTTCTTGTCTTTTTCTTTTTTTCCTTATTTTTAGCTCTTCTCTGTTAAGGGGTGGTAGTTGATGGTACGAGCGGGGGAAATTTGGTTTGTATTCAGTTTACTGGTTTTCAGACTTGAAATTTGTAATGTTGTGTACTCTTTATTTTATTAATGCTAAGCCCAAGGGCAGTTCATCAAAAAAAGAACTAGCCAAATAGCTAGTTCGGAGCCTTGTTCTATTTCTAACTTTTGTTGGAACTAGAAATGTTCTAGGAACTGGCTAATTCTTGCTTTTTCCAAATACACAGTGTTCTTTCTAATTTCAAAGTTTATTAGGTGAAAAAAAAAGCAGCAACATAAATATTGATTTAGAAAAATTCCAAATAATTAGTAGATTAAAATGATATGACGTCAATAGTATAGTGGGGACAAGTCGTTAGTATGTCGCTCTCGTATTACAGAGTTGAACAAGATAAGACCGTATGTACTAATTTCATAACTAAAAGAATTTCAGTGATGTTCGGATTCATTGCTTTATGTGCCACGTAAGCAAAACCGCAGCTTAGATGGTTTTATTAGGTCCGGGAAAAAATATTTGCAACCTCGTATTTAATTGATGTGTCAGATTTATTTGTATTATACGATTAAAAGTTTTTATAGCTTATAATGGTTTTATTTATATGATGATAAATTGCTGCAGTCCGGGGATATGTAATATGTTATATTTTGTGAAGTACTTGGGAGGCCCACATTAGGCCCACTGTGCGCTTCAAGGAGTGCACAATTTAATTCGTATATATATATTTTTAAAAAAGGAATTATATACTGCTCTGGCTTAACAGTTTAACACCATTCATGACAGTGATTTTTTTTTTCCTTTTTTTTTCTATTGAAGTGAGAATTTCTATTGAAGTGTCGGAAACAGTTAATTTCTTTTGAAAGATGAAAACAAAGAATTTCGAGACACCACGAACGTGAAAGACGTTCGTTCGGAATAAATTTTGAGTAGGAATTCCGTTGCATTTATTTTTTTTTCAAAAGAGTCGCAATATTTCGTTGTCCTTACACGTACACAAAAAGAAGTTTCTTACGCGAACTCTAATTTATGTTTATCGAATTACCAAAAAAAAAAAAAATAGTCTCCTGTCCTGCTGTCCATCATCTTTAGTTTACTATTTCCAAATTAAAGCATCTGGGCAACATTAAAGGTCTCCAAATTTTCGTTCAAAACTTCGAATTGATATATATTTACTAAGTAACTACTACAAAACTGAAAACTCAGAACTGATCTGTCGCAGGGGTGTCGGGCTCGTCCATTTAATTAATGCTTGTAATCTCACTAAACCGTTAGCGTACAGTACCTTGATTTGGGAACAATTGCAACTTGCAAGTTGGCTTCTTTACTCTTCTCCTCGAGTTACATAATTGAGACTTCTACTATTTTAATTTAGAAAGTGATACTGATGCGTGAGAATGACAGCATCTAAACAATGTCCTGTTACATGCTCTTATTGGTTGCTAGTGTCACCGTGATGGCATTAATTTAATCATGACAGCATCGAGATTAGATAAGAGACTTGACCGCTTGACAGTTTTCTCTACTGTCTTGTTTGGCTGCTTAAGTGCATGCTTATCTAATAAATGAAGATATATATATATATATATATATATATATATATATATAATTTTTACAACTGTCAAGTATAGTTCTTATTTCGTGAGTTTTGCATCGGTTGTCATAGTTGCGAGGATGACATAAGTTTATATAATATTAATACGTCATCCGATAAACCAGCTCTTTGTCTAGTGATAAAGAACAATGCATCTCAAATGAGATGTCACATATTCGAAACCCCACTGGAGGGGTCTTTATAGACATTTAATTTAAAAATTAAAAATAAGTTGGGAGGCTTGATCCCAATTTATCTTAAAAAAAATATTAATACGTCATCTTGATCGTTTGATCCAAGTCGAATAATCTTATAACTATAAGGGTGTTTTAAAACTTCGTTCAAAATATTATAATGGACAGATCAGAATAGATACAATATAGTTATGTAACAGAGGATTTATGTCTATAATTCTTTTAAATCAAAATTTTGTGTTAATTGTTAAACTACTATTGATTATTTTGACCATTGCAATAGTTGTAAATATTGATTATTGGGAACTATATAATTAATTTATTTTTGTATGTCACTGATTTTCTTTTGTTTGGTTAAAAATGATAGTTACTATATATGCTTATGATAGTAACTAATCTTGTTTTAAACGGGTCAAGATAGACCAGTTGGATTAATTCTTTGACTTCCGCTCTTTGAGTTCAATCATTGGTTAGGTCAGCATAGGGAGTCGTTGGTCCCTGTTTGACCCGATATAAGATGTGCAATATAGTATGCTAAGAGATAATCAAGCCACTAATATAACAATTCTACAATAAACTATTTTAATTTTTAAGTTGTTTTTGTAATCAAATTTGAATTTCATTCTTTGAGCGAGGTGCATCAAGTATTTTAGAGAAGGGCATGTATCACATCGCAGGTTCACTAAAAAAATTTGAAATATCTATTGGCTACTCACAATTCACAAATATGAAAAATGAAAAGTAAAAAGGCAACACCAAGCCGATGTGAAAAATTTCCAAACTTTCAAAGCCCATTAAAATATTAACATACATGATTTAAAATATTTTACTAACAAATACCAACAAATTAATATATACTTGGTAACTAATATTAAAAAACATTAAGTGTGGAATTTTCAACAAAAGATAATGCGTGGTCATTTGGAACTCGTACGTTGGTTGGCCACCAAGACACACGGACCAACTACAGTTGCAGTGATTTTACCCATGTTAAATACTGTCACTCATTTCAAATTTTAATCAGACTGTTATACCTACCTATATAAGGCTACTAATAGTAGCCTACTGTATCACAGATTACTGTGTTGACACCATCACGTAAGATATTATTTTGTCAAAGTTGAAAAAAGTCCAACAGAAAAGAACAAGAAAATATCATCCATCTATTATATACAACGCCGGGTCGGCAATAATTAAGTGCACAAAATATCTGATTTGTACATATTAATAATGCAACGCTTTCTTTACGTTTTTGATAACTACAAGACAATAGATATTTTTGTTGGGTTGTACTTGACACTGTTCTAAATCAACCAAAGGGTGTAAGAATGAAAAGGTTATTTTTGTCGGATAATCGAATTTTAAGGTTTGCTAACTGATATGAACAAAATTTCACTCGGTTGGTCGGTTTGTCAGGCCATTAATTCGTTCCTGCATCGTCGGCTGGCATCATGCTCCACCATTATTCTTTTTTTTTATTATTGAATTGGCATGGAGTTTGTTTACATTAAATCGTAATAAACCGTCAATCATATAAAATCATGACAATCAAATAATGAATGCTGAGCTGTTATAATATAAAAAGAAATAGCTATATAATTTATTTTGACAACTCAAAATAATTTGATTTCAATATTTTTTAGATTTAACATCCAACTAAAGTCTATCGATAATTTAATATGAGGTGCTAAATTATGAATATTCAAACATGAGCTGATAATTTAGTTATGAATATTGAAAAAATATTCATAATATAAGTGGCCCATCATGATTTGCTTTTAGACATCAAAATTATTTCTCAATTTATTTTTAGATTCATTTGGTATATGACCTTGTCATTTTTTTAATCATAAGATAGCTACACATAGTTTGATTTGAAGTTTTATATTTTTTTAATTATAAAATAATCAATGTGTTGAATCAGTGTGGATTATGGATGAATTACTAACTCATCCACTCATATGTTAAATGCTAATTTCATGATACATCATAAAATTAACTATTTCTCTAAATATCTTCTTTTTAACAAAGATGGGTCCTGCACTCCTGCTTGGAAGTGTGAAGTTTGGGTTTGACAAAATGAAACTACAAAAAGGACACATGCATTCACCGGGAAGATAAGGAAAGGTCATAGGTTGTTACTTGTTATAATTTATTGTTTCTACTTATATTTATATTTACCAATAGACTGATATCTAACCAACGCTAATTCTGCACGTGTCTCTACTTTGTACACGTCAATATTTGGTAAAACATGACATCATGACTCCACACATGTATTGTTTACTTGTTTCTCACTAACTACTCAATCAAAAATTATAAGTTATAAGTTATATTTGTCATCGCGCGCTATTGTTGAACAAAGGGAGCGCACGAGTCTCACGTGACTAGTAGGTGCAGTTACAAATATTCAGTTTAATAACCAATGTGTTCAGTTTAATAATCAAATATGTTCAGTTAAATGTGTCAACAGATGATTTTATTACATACCATCGCGCATCAGTCTTGGAGAGGGACGTGTGCTAGGGATAGAGTTAGAAAATTTTTGAACTAAACCGGACCGGTTCTTGATCCCTTCTAATTTTTTCATGTATTTTTTGTCTGGTTCGTGACCCCTTCTCTTTCCATCGTACCTATTAAAAAATTGAAAATTAATACTTAATAAACTGAAAAATTGTTCTTACTAAACTTAACATTCGTATTTACGAAATTAAATATTTATACTTAATAAAATGAACATTTTTGCTTACAATATTTATATTTTTTTATTACAACTAACTAAATATTTATACTTAATTAATAGAACATTTGTACTTACCCAACTGAACATTTGGGTAAGAAAATAAAAAAAAATAAACATATTGAACACAGTGATGTTGGAGTTATGTCCTAGAAGTCAATATTGAATGACTTAATTTCTTAGTTTATGTTATTGATGATATTTGATCATTTGTTCCTAGGATTTATTATTGACAGATCATTCAGGTTGAGGATCTGAATTGTGGATCTCTGTGGATCAATGACAATAATAAATCTAAACTGTCCATAATTTTGATAATTAACAAGGAACATTAATTATCATATAAGATTAGTATGCAAGTTAAGTGATGATTAAGTTCTACAAATCATAGGTAAAGAGTTGTGAACTTAATTGCATATGTGTATGTTATTGAAACATAGCACGGGACATGACCCAATGAAATAAACATATGGATTGTGTTATGTGTCATTGTTTATTTCATATGAGTTTGATTCTAAGTTTGAGATGGTTCAACGACGAGCCTTCCTCTCCTTCTCCGGCGAGCTCTCCGGTGAACTCCTTTCATTTCAGGTATCCTCTCTTTATCCTCCTTTTTCCTTTTCAGTTTTCCTTAGAAATACCATGGAATCAGCCCTTTCCATCTATTCAGCATGAATATGAATATGTTTAGAACTGGTACGGTTAATGCCCATTGTGATCTTAGTATAAAGAATATTTACTCCATGTTCTTGCTTATACCCTTCCTATAGTTAGCAAACAGCTCTATACTGTTTCTGGTTTTATCTTTTTAGGTATGGTGTATATATCTTAGTACCGATTGATATAAAAGGTACAAAAAGTATAAGAGATTGGTTACTCCCACTATACTATTGGTATCTATTCTGTGGTGATCCCATTCATTATTACCAGTCCCTATTCTACTTGCATCCGAACTCTTTTCGTTGACGCCACGATCTATCTTTAGGTCTTATACTTATGTGCTTTATTTTCCAGTTTCTATGTCTTCTAGTAGTTCTAAACCACGAGTTCCATCTTCGGATGTCCCAGAGAAATCTGCCAATTCAGAACGACAGATAGTTGTTCACCCATCAACTGGGGGAAACTTGGAAGTCGACAATTCTTCACCTGTTCGGGATCCTGAAAAGGGGAAAGGTCGAGTGGCTCCCAGAAAGGAAGTTTTTCGTCGCACCTCTCGCCCTCTTGATGAAGTATTCAAGAAGACGCCTACCTTTCAATCTCAACCCTGGAGTGAGAAGTCTTTGTATGCCTTCTCTTGTCAGATTGGTCTCACTGAGAAGGATGCCTTAGAAGCTGCCTCCCCAGAGGATCGACCTTACGATGAAGAAAAGGGGGCAGTTCTCTTCAAACCCTTGTCAAGGTGTGGCTTCAAGGTCCCTCTTACACAATTCGTGATCGACATTCTCTCGCTTCTCGAGATCGCCCCTGGACAACTCCACCCCAATGCCTGGTGCATCATTAGATCCTTCGAGACTGTGGTGACTTTATTTTCTTTGGCTATGGGCTTTGAAGGAATGACAGCTTCCTTACGGATGTTCGGGCATTACTTTGGATTTTCAAAAGCTGGAGATCTTTGTACTGTTCGGAACAAAGTGAACATGGTTTTGTTCGGGAAGGTCAAGAAACTCGACAATTGGGAAACTCACTTCTGTTATCTTCGTCAGCCTTATCTGGATGTATTTGGGATTACCAAGAAGTGGAATAAAGACACTGATAGTTTCAATGGTGTCTCTATTGATCCTCCCACTGTAGAAGAATACGCTTTTCTTCTCAAATTGGACTCGGTCATCAAAACCGAAGGTCCAATTCGCTTGGTTTTCAATGGGACTTCCTTAGAGGAAGAATCTCCAATACATCTCGGAGCTGAAACTGTTATTCCCCCCGCAGCCCCACCGAAGGCCTTAAAAAGGGGGGTTGCTTCTACTACTGCTTCTGAGCGTCGCCAGAAGAAAGCGCGACGAGATGCTGGGCCTGCCAATGTGTCACATCCTGCAGTGTCAGAAGCAGGTATCTCGCTGAAAGGGGCTGGGAGTACTAGTGAAAAGGGTCCTTCTCACACCCGACCTTCCCTGGAGGCATCTTCTCACCCTCCTCTAGAGAGAGCAACTGTTGATGTTTCCGACGATGAGTTGTTCGTGGTTCCCCCTCGTTTGCCAAGACCTGGTTCATCCAAAGTCGTGATTCCCCCTGCTTCGGAGCCTACTTCAGAATTTGTTCTCGAGGTCATTCCAAAGAACCTGTTCCCTCTCATCAGATTTCGGAAGGTTCAGCTCGTTCTTGTCCTCCAACTCCTGCCCGATCTCTTCCTTTGGAGGATGAAGACCTGATGCATTCTGCTTCTACTCCTCTTCAAATGCCTGCGAGTTCTCTGAGATCTCACCTGGATGCAGTTGTTGTTACTCTGAACCCTGTATCTCCTTCATCTTCTCAATTAACTCATTGCTTGGCAGAGCTTCGAGCGATCTTTTCTGCTCAAGAAGCTCGCATTGCTTCTTTGGAAGTAGAGTTGGCGAAGGAGAAGTCAAAGGTACAAAATTTACATGTTGAACACGACCAGCATTATAAGGACTGGCATTCTATGACTCACAACTATGTTGACTCTAACAAATTCATTGTACTGTTCGCTCAGAATCTTCTGAAGGAAAATACCGAGCAGGCCAAGAAATTGGAGGATTTCGAGCGGCTGAGGCATTTACTACTTTTAAAATTGGATTCATCCTTGAGACAAAAAGACCAAGTCGTAGGTCTTCTGACTTCTACTCGGAAGGATTTGGCAGAAGAAACAAGTAGAAGGCAGAAGTCCGAGAACATCTCAGAGATACTCAAGGATGAAGTGACAAGACTATCAGTGGAGAATTCTCTTCTTGCTGGGGCGGCCGAGTTGTCTCAAGATGACAAGTATAAGATTTTTGATGAACTTCTTCCTTCTTTCCTTCGTTCTCGTGCTTTCAAAAGGGCTGCTGGAATGCAGTCGGCGTCAGTTCTCAGAAATGTTTTACTTCGGGTGTGTCGCGGGCTCCAATGGTCCTATCCGATTACGGACGAAGAGTTTGGCCTTCTTGCAGCTAATGAAGTTCCACATCTTCCTCCCGTTGCTGAGTGTAGCTGGCGCCGTTCTGATGACCGACTTTTAGGCCCGGATGGAAATGTGTTATCGGGTACCATTGATGTGTTGGGAGAGATGTTTGCTCCGCAATATCCGTGGCCTGAAGAACAAGTGCCTTGGCCCGCAGATGTTCCGAAGCCTGTAGATGACGAAGATAACTCGGGATCTGGATAGGCTAGCATTTCTATTATGTTTTTTAGGTATAGTTGGGGTCAAGTGAATTAAGGTTTTGGTGATGTGACTTGATGTAATATGGTGTTTTGTCTGAAGTGAAAATCGTGACTTCTTTTGCCTTAATTGTCTCTATTCTCTGCTAATTACCATTATTATTATTATTATTATTATTTTTTTTTTTTTGCGAGATGTTAACAACATCATCTGGGTATATCTTCTGCAGCATAGTTTCGAGATTTGTTCTCAAAATTAACAAGTATACTAACTCCGAGATACATTCTAAAGGAATAATAAAAATAAAAATACGTTAACTCCGAGACACATTCTCAAGGAAACAAACATATATTAGTTCCGAGATACATTCTCGAGGAAATAACGCACTAACTTCGAAATACATTATTAAGGAAACAAAAGATAACACTAATTCCGAGATACATTATTCTCAAGGAAACAAAGATACATTAATTCCGAGATACATTCTCAAGGAAATAAAAGATACCTTAATTCCGAGATACATTCTCAAGAAAATATATTTTCTAACTATTGCTAACTGCACCGAGGATAATTCTTCTTGACCTTCTTTCTGTATATACTCGCGGACAATCCTCAGAAAGAAGTGATTTTGGTCATCTAACACTAACAACCCCGGGCTAGTTAATAAATCTTCCCAGCCTTAGAAACCAATCTCCTAAGTCTGGGAAGACTTCCATCACCCGAAACAAATTCGATCCATTGGATTCGGAACGACTGAGATAATAAAGCCGCTCCTGAATTCACTGGATTCAGGTGTTTCGGGGATGTTCGGAACCGAAGATTGGTGAATATCTGATGCGAGTATTTTGCTTTACATCAGCTATCCACCTAAATCTCCGATTCCTTCTCAGCTATCCTCCTAAATTTCCTTTTATCTTAGTGGAATATATTTTATTTTCCTTTTTCTTTCTTTTCGTCATTGTTGACTTCAAGCTTAGTGAACGTGTTCTGGTGCCTCCTTTGGGGAAGACGATGGGTTCTATTTATAGCTTTTTATCAGCTAACTGCCAACTAACTGTATTAAATGTCAGCATTTATTGTCAGCTTTGCCCAGTTTTGTCTTTATTTCCAAGTACAAACAAAGTACAGTTATTTGTCGGCTTTTCCCGACTTTACTTTTCATGCGCTTACTCCGAGAATTCTCTCGAGGAGGGTCACGACTTTATTTTTTCATGCGCTTACTCCGAGAATTCTCTCGAGGAGGGTCACGACTTTATTTTTTCATGCGCTTACTCCGAGAATTCTCCCGAGGAGGGTCACGACTTTATTTTTTTCATGCGCTTACTCCGAGAATTCTCTCGAGGAGGGTCACGACTTTATTTTTTCATGCGCTTACTCCGAGAATTCTCTCGAGGAGGGTCACAACTTTATCTTTTCATGCGCTTACTCCGAGAATTCTCTCGAGGAGGGTCACGACTTTATTTTTTCATGCGCTTACTCCGAGAATTCTCTCGAGGAGGGTCACGACTTTATTTTTTCATGCGCTTACTCCGAGAATTCTCTCGAGGAGGGTCACGACTTTATTTTTTCATGCGCTTACTCCGAGAATTCTCTCGAGGAGGGTCACGACTTTATTTTTTCATGCGCTTACTCCGAGAATTCTCTCGAGGAGGGTCACGACTTTATTTTTTCATGCGCTTACTCCGAGAATTCTCTCGAGGAGGGTCACGACTTTATTTTTTTCATGCGCTTACTCCGAGAATTCTCTCGAGGAGGGTCACGACTTTATTTTTTCATGCGCTTACTCCGAGAATTCTCTCGAGGAGGGTCACGACTTTATTTTTTCATGCGCTTACTCCGAGAATTCTCTCGAGGAGGGTCACGACTTTATTTTTTCATGCGCTTACTCCGAGAATTCTCTCGAGGAGGGTCACGACTTCTTTTTTTTTTTTTTTTTTTTAAGAATGCGAGGATCAGATAAAAAGCAAACTCTTCATTTATAAATGAAAATTATATTGAGATACAAGGTCCTTAATACCCCAACTAAGAACAAAGAAAACCCAACTACGATACTGGTTTGGTTCTTGTTTTATTCATTACCACAAAAAACGAAAGCCTAAAAACAACTCGGACGCGAAGAGACCATCTACGGTATTGGTCTGGTGCTTGTTCTTATCTCAAACAACAAAAACGGAAACATAAAACAACTCGGACACGAAGAGACCGGCTACGGTATTGGTCGACTTCTATCCCTTCTAAACGTAAAATTTTCTGAGATGGGCAGCGTTCCAAGCATTTGGAATGCGTTTGCCTCTCATGTCCCTGAGATGATAAGCCCTGCCTTCAATAGACTTGATGATCTCGAATGGACCTTCCCACACGGGATCAAGTTTCCCCACTTGTGTACCTGTGGCTTCGATCTTCCTGAGCACCCAGTCACCTGGTTGGAAATGTTTGGGAGCGACTTTCCTATCGAAGCCCCTTCGCATTCTTCTTTGATACTCTTCCATCTTCACTCGAGCTTCTTCCCTCAACTCGTAAATGGTCTCCAAATCTTCTTCCCTTCGAGTTCCATTCTTCTCCCAAGTATATGACTTCGTTCTCAAAGTAGGGTGTACTGCTTCCATAGGTGTGACAGCCTCCATTCCATAAATCATGGAAAAAGGTGAACGGCCTGCGGAAGAACGAGGTGTGGTACGGTAGGCCCATAAGATTTCATCGAGATACTCAGGCCAAGTATTCTTGCTGCCTTCAATTTTCCTCTTCAGTCCTTCCAATATAGTTCGGTTGGAAACCTCAGCTAAACCATTAGATTGGGGATGACAGACCGAGGAGGTGCACGATCGGATGCCTAGTCCTTTGCAAAAATCCTGGAATGGGGCGCCAGTAAATTGTGTACCATTGTCGGAGATGAAGGTATGTGGGATCCCATATCTATACACGATCTGGTGTCTCGCGAAGTCCACTATCTTTTGTGATGTGATGGTTGCCAAAGGTTTGGCTTCAATCCATTTGGTGAAATATTCTACGGCCACCACTAGGAATTTAACATTTCCTTGTCCTTGAGGGAAATGCCCCAACAAATCTAGCCCCCACACATCGAACGGCCATGAACTGGAGATGGATTGCATCGGATGAGGTGGTTGTCTCGGTACGCGGGCGTGGAATTGGCATTTTTCGCATCTGCGAACATATGTTTCTACATCTTTCTTCAAGGAAGGCCAGTAAAACCCTGCTCTAACAATCCTCTTTCCTAGCGAAGTTATTCCTTGATGGCTACCGCATATCCCTTCGTGCACTTCGGCAATAATTTCATCCGCTTTTGCTCTCCCAACACATGTGAGCCATGGTATGCCATATCCTTTTTTCAATAATAGACCATCTCGGATAGTGAATTCGAGAGCCCACCGCTTGACTTTTCGGGCAACCTCGAAAGTCAAATGTATCGCATAATGAAATTTCTCGCCTTTCGGTCCTTTTATTTCAACGCCGACACCCGAACCCTTCTCAGAAGCTGCCCCATCCACGAATACTTCCCACACTTCTTCCTTGGGATTTTCGGTTTGTCTAGCTGTGCACTCCATTATGAATTCGGCAAGAATTTGTCCTTTGTATGCTGTCCTTGGTTCGAAACTCACATCATATTCGGACAACTCTACTGCCCATTTTAACATCCGCCCTGCTACATCAAGCTGTCCCAAAGCTTTTCGAAGAGGCATGTCGGTGAGCACTTTGATGGAGTGTGCCTGAAAATACGGTTTGAGTTTCCTGGATGCTATCATGACCGCGAACGCCACTTTTTCAACAGGAGGGTATCTTATCTCAGCATCTCGCAGAATGCGAGACACGAAATAGACATGTTTTTGTTGGTTTTCTTCAATCCTGATGAGAGTTGCACTCACCGCCGTTTCGGAAGTTGCCACATAAAGATAGAGAGTTTCCCCCTTCACAGGTCTACTGATTGTCGGTGGTGTGGCTAAATATTCTTTTATTCTTTCAAAGGCATCTTGACATTCCACTGTCCATTGGAACTTCTTGTTTTTCCTGATTGTTTGGAAAAAAGGTTGACACACTTCGGCTGACTTTGAAATGAATCTGTTTAGGGCAGCTATTCGCCCAGTTAATTCTTGCACCTCTTTGACTGTTTTTGGTGGTTTCATGTTCGCGATCGCCTGACACTTGCTCGGATGGACTTCTATGCCTCTTTCGGACACGATAAACCCTAAGAACTTTCCACTTCCGAGACAGAAAAAACTCTTCTTTGGGTTTAATCGCATTCCGACTTCTTTCATTTTCGCGAACACTCTTTCCAAGTGTTGCACATGTTCTTCCCCCGAACAGCTTTTGATCACCATATCATCGACATATGCTTCCATAATCTTCCTAATTTCTCCTTGAAACAACTTGTTCACCATCCTTTGATATTCCGCTCCTGCATTCTTCAGACCAAAAGACATGACCTTGTAACAATAGATCCCTTTTTCTGTAAGGAAACTGGTTTTTTCTTCATCTTCGGTACACATTTTAATCTGATGATATCCCGCATTGGCATCAACAATGCTCAAGTGAGAAAAACCCGCCGTCGAATCCACTAGTGCATCAATGTTCGGCAATGGGAAAGGATCTTTTGGACAGGCTTTGTTGAGGTCAGTGAAATCAATGCAGGGCCATCAATGTTTTCGCACGGCCCCTAGGAGATCTTTTCTCTTCGCGTTCCCTTCTTTCATTATTCAGGTTTCTTCCCGACAATATCTCTCTGTCTTCACCCGTTTGTGGTGCCCTTGTTCTTTCCACTCGAGATCCTAAGGGCTCTTGATTCACTTGTGGGGCAGGTAATGTCGGTACAGGAACTGCAAGAGATGGACTTGGGTTTGTTGGGATGATGTTTTCGGGAGGCCTTGGAGTAGTTTGTGGCCTAGGATGTTCGGGTTGTTGAGGTGGTCTTGTCCATGAGTAAGGATTAGGGGTGTTCCACGAATTATGTACGCCCCATTGAGCTGGATGGCCCCATGGAAAATAGGTGGATGGAGTCTCTGGTCTAGGAAAACCATAAGTATTATGTTGGGGAGGATACCAGTCTGTCATGTGGGCTTGTGGTATTGTGTGGTGAACATATCCCGTGGGATGCCATTGGAACATATGTGGAGGCTGTCCGACATTGTACACTTGTGGTGTTCCTGCTCTCCATGCTGCGCTTTGGCGAGGATCAGCGACATATCCGTAACCTTGAGGAGGTTGTATTACGTTTGGCATCTGTCGCGGATCCTGTATCTCCGGTCTTGGTGGGTTGAACTGAACTGTTGGGGTTGGAGTAATTGATGTGAAGGCTGCTTGCAGTGTCTGCTCTACCAGGTTTGTGAGATCTGCTTGAGAGAGAGAGCGTTGGTTCTCTAAATTGGTGGTGCTTCTCCGTTTTGCTGTAGATGTTTCGGGTTTGTCCAATCTTGGTTCTTCGCGAGGTTGTTGAATAGCTTGCAAGATCGGGTGCATTGTAACTGGTGCTCTCTCTGACTCTTCGCGAGATTGTACAGCTTGCAAGATCGGATGCATTGTAACGGGTACTGCTCTTGTCGATCCCAGATCTAATGGTGTATCGTTATCTGGCTGTTCGAGGTTGACTGGTCGCATAGTTGAATCGCCGACCACTGTTTGTGTTCTTGAAGTTTCAGCGTTTTGCTTGTGTTGAAGCTCAGCGTTCATCAGATCTGGTTGTGGTGGATGAACTGCACCGCCTGGTGCCTGAGGTGTGGAGAGCTCGATCTGGGTTTGAGAGTCAGATCTAGCTTCGTGAAGAACGTGGTGTTTCTCCTTGTTTAGTTTATCAGTAGTAAACTCCAGATCCAACCGCCTGGGTTGAATCGCACTCCTATTCTCATCCATTTCTCAGGTTACCAAATGCAACTTTGAATTGCCAATGGTCGAATTCAGGTGGGCGCCAGTTGATAAGCTCAGTTTTGGCAGAGATTAACAACGTGAGAGAATTTAGATATTAGAATGAGTGAAAAATGAACTTTATTGATTATTTTGGAGATTACAATCTGTTTCCAATCTGTCTAATACAAGTGCTTTTTCTCTCTAAAAATGCCAACCCCTATTACAATGATCTACCCCTTCTATTTATAGGCCTATTTCTCATAACAGAACGCTGACGTCACCCGACAGCCGTTAGCCCACTAGATGCCTCTAGATTCTCCCGACTTATATTCGGTGAGGTGCTCCATGTGAGTTTGTTATGGCCTGTCCTCCCGACTTCATTTGGGGCGCGCCAGAGCCTGACATCGCTTTATCGCAGTGTTGTTGGGATGAGGAAAGTGGCGATCTTATTTGCCAAGATGAGGAAGGTGACCGAGTGGTAGAGTTAGGTATGGAAGTGACAAAGCCTCTCTTGACTCCTCGCTACCCCTGGTCGAGCTCTGGCGCTGCTTGGCCCTCAGACATAACTCGTCCTTCTAAAGAGGAGATTGAAGCCGAAGACGAAGACGAGGAAGGCTCTGACGAGGAGAGGTCTGCGGGGGTAAACACCTTTGGGGAGGCTGGGCCCGTTGCCGAGCTAGCTGAAGATCTTGCTCGTCTTTCCCCGCATCATGCCGAGGGGGCAGGGTCACTTAACATTTCCGAACAGTTTGACCAGATGATGAACGGAACAAGGGAGTATAACTTGCTTCATCCAGATCTCCAACTAAGTGATTTTAGTCTCCCTGGTGGCTCTTTAGGCGGTGATGTAGATGGAGAGCCATGAGATACTACATGTTTTGTCATTTGTTGTATGCTATTATGTAAACGTAAACCTTTTGAATTATGGTACTTTCTTTAAAAGACTTATCTCATGCGACTTGATTATATCATTGCTTTGTTGCTGTGTCTTGGATTATATAATTGCTTTGTTGTTGTTTGTTGTCATTGCGACTTGACATTGCATAGGTAAGTCAGGATTTTGACGATAAATATCATATAGTAGAAACGAGGGAAGCGACGAAGTTAATGCGCAAGACAAGGTTTGAACTCATTATGAAACGTAAGTAAGAATGCGTGTTTGATAAAAGTAAGAAAATCGACGATGTTAGGGCGCTGAGTGCGACGAAAACATAACATAGCATAGACGAAGTTTGAAAAGAAATGAAGCACATGCAGGTAGTAATTTAAAAGAAGATGATGTATGAACAGGCTTGAACTCATTATTTTTCATAAAAGTACATCATATCATATCTTTGGTGATACATGCCTAATGAGGCTAAGGGATGTTGACTTTCTTTCCTAGCTAAAGGGAGGGCGAGGAGTCATTGCATATAAGGGATGTTGTCTTTCTTTTGTCTTTATGATTCCCCTTCCACCGTGATGGAGGTCGACTGGAGAGCTACTCTTTTCTACCATCACGCTTGAAGACGACGCTGCGTTGGATTGGGCTCCTTTGGTTATGTAGAAAGTGTGCATCGCCGCGCCATTTATTGGCGTCGAGGTTGATACCTCCTTTGACGAGGTGTCTGCGGCGATCTTGCTCCTTCCTCTCCAAAGGAATTGACCCATGATATAAGCTTGCCCTCTCTCTCGCGTCGAGCATTTCCTATCTGTCGTTGACGGTTGGCGATCGGCTATTCGAGGGCGACCTCTAATTTAGATATGGTAAGGTCGCCTGCATTGGGGGCCAAGCTTGCAGTAAAGCTCTGTCACCGACGTCGTCTTCGTTTATGTGGGCTTGAAACGGCTGAGTTTTGTTATTTTCATTGACTCTTGGTTCTGCCGCCCAAACCCACTCGACGGATGTCTTGCTTGCGCACACGGTCAAGCAAGGCTACCCGCCGATGGGGAAGGTTTAGTATACAACTGGAGGGATTTTACCTCAGCTGTTCTACTATACCTTCCCGGACTCATCAGCTGCTCTACTATACCTTCTGTTCTTTTCCCTCTCTTTTTTTTTTTTTGCCATCTTCACTCGAGCTTTTATTTGTGTTTGCTTTGTTTTTTGTTTTAAGGAAAAAAGAAGGCGTTTAGGATCTTGGGAGGAGGAAAGAAGAATGGGGGCTCTTGGGATGAAGATGTTTGTGGGGTAACCCCCCCTATTTATAGGTGTCCCGCCACCGACAATGCTGGGCCCCCTCTTGTCATGTTGAAATAAATGCGAGACTAGCGTATTAAATGCTGGATATGAATTGTGGTCCGAAGTAGTTGGGTTGTATCCTTAAATTTCGCCACATATGTCGGGAAACAAATATTTGCTTCTTTGATGAAAAGGCTTTGCTAAATTTGGATAAATTCGTACGTATAACTGATTACTCAAATCGTAGGATTAATGTCGGGCAGAGTTATTGGTGACGGATAGCGTTGCGGCTAATATCTGTTTTGACGGTAGACTGCGCATGGCTATGCGGCCAATGTTTGTTTTATGGCAGACTGCGCATGGCTATGCGGCTAAGGTCTGTTGTGACGGCAGACTGCGCATGGCTGTGCGGCTAATGTTTGTTTTATGGCAGACTGCGCATGGCTATGCGGCTAAGGTCTGTTGTGACGGCAGACTGCGCATGGCTGTGCGGCTAAGGTCTGTTGTGACGGCAGACTGCGCATGGCTATGCGGCTAAGGTCTGTTGTGACGGCAGACTGCGCATGGCTGTGCGGCTAATGTCTGTTTTATGGCAAACTGCGCATGGTTGTGCGGCTAATGTCTTGCAATCTGTTTTATGTGTTGTAAGTAATTCATGAAAAATTTGTAACAATGAATTCCAAAGTAAAGGAATTTTGCAATCTGGAGAGAGAACATTTTGTTGAATTTGCAAAGTACACTTTGATAGGCGAATTCGGTACAAAGTTCTTCACTGTGTTACATTGCTTGAAAAAAGCTAAACAACGTGTAAAAAGGTACAAGTTCTTAACTAATTTAATCCTAAGGTTGCTTCACTTCGTCCCTGGAGGCTTATGCTACGGTATTGCTCCATCGAAGTTAGTTGCTTAGGTAGGAGGGTTGCTGATCATTTGTAAAATTTACGTAGATGAACAGCATTCCAGGCATTGGGAAGGTCGCGTCCTGTTAGATCTTGCAATCTGTATGCGCGTCCTTCTATGGACCGAGTCACAATGAAAGGGCCATCCCAAGCGGGATCGAGCTTTCCGATGTGTTTCCCAGTTGCTTCCACGTTCCTCAATACCCAATCGCTAGGTTGAAAATGTTTTGGGGCGACTTTTTTGTCGAAGTTTTTACGCATCTTCCGCTGATATTCGGCCATCCTTGCGCGCTTCCTCACGGAGCTCGTAAATCGCTTCCAGTTCTACCAACTTTTTCTCATTGTTTTTGGTCCATTCATAAGCGATGGTCCGTAGTGTGGGCTGCACGATTTCCATAGGAGTAACATCTTCCATTCCATACACCATGGCGAAGGGGGATCGTCCGGTTGCAGTTCTTGGGGTTGTGTTATAGGACCATAGGATCTCATCAAGGAAGTCGGGCCATGCTCCTTTGCTGCCTTCAATTTTTTTCTTAAGTCCCTCCAATATGGTTCGATTGGAAACTTCAGCTAATCCATTAGTTTGAGGGTGACTGACTGAAGAGAAGAGAGAAAGTATTCCGAACCCTTCGCACATGTCTTGAAATGGTGCGCCCGTGAACTATCGACCGTTGTCAGATATGATGGTATGAGGTATGCCATAGCGGTAGACGATGTTGTGCTTGACAAAGTCAGCTACTCGTGGGGAGGTTATCAGGGCAAGTGGTTTTGCCTCTATCCACTTGGTGAAGTACTCGACCGCCACGACCAAGAAGCGCAGGTTTGCTCTTGCTGTCGGAAAGGGGCCTAGTATGTCTATACCCCATACGTCGAAAGGCCAGGGGCTCGCAATGGTGTTCAGAGAGGCAGGAGGCCTTCGCGAGACGCGAGAATGGTACTGGCATCGCTCACACCGTCGCACGATGTCGATCATGTCTTTCCTCATGGTTGGCCAGAAATAACCCTCCCTTTCGATGCGCTTGTCAACGGTGTAAGGGCTTTGATGGCTGCCACAGATGCCACCATGTACTTCATCAATCAGTTTCCTGCCCTACGATTCACTGACGCAAACGAGCCAAGGCTTACGTTATCCCTTCTTCAATAATTTCCCCTCCAAAATGGTAAACTCGGGTGCCCATCTTTTAATTCTTCGCGCAGCAAGTTTGTCCGTTGGTAACTGTCCTGTGGTTAGATATTTCCAGATGGGGGTGTACCATTCGAGCTGGGCACTGATCGGCAAGACTTTGGACTCCGTCGCTGCAATGCAAGCTTCAGGTATCTCCATGATGGTAATAGGTGTCTCACTGTTCATGTCCGATCCTTTTGCTAGTTTGGACAAAGCGTCCGCTATTTCATTCATTCCCCTCGGACATGTTCGATCATGGCTTCGTCAAATGTTGCTAAGACCTCTTTGGCCTTCTCTAAGTATTTCGCCAAGGTCGGGTCGTGTACTTCATATTGCCCGTTGATCTGGTGTACCACGAGCTGGGAGTCCATGTATACCCTGACTTTTGTCGCACCAACTGCCTCTACCAGTCGCAGACCTGCAATCAACGCTTCATACTCAACCATGTTATTAGTGACAGGGAAGGTTATGTGAATGGCGTAGTAGAAGACTTCTCCTTTGGGTCCTTTGATCTGTACTCCTAGGCCCGACCCCCGTTCAGAGGCGGCGCCATCGACATGAACATGCCACAAAGCCTCCTGATCCCTTTTTTCTGACCTTCCTGTACTTTCAACCACAAAGTCTGCCAACACTTGTCCCTTGTATGCTGCTTTAGGTAAAAAGGAAATTTCGAATTCTGATAACTCCACTGCCCATTTTAAGAGTCGTCCCGATACATCAAGATTACCCAAAGCCTTTCTCAAGGGAAGATCGCTGATCACTTTAATAGGATGTGCCTGAAAATACGGGCGCAGTTTTCGGGCTGCGATGAGTACAGCGAAAGCGCCCTTCTCAACTGTTGAATATCTTTCTTCTGCATCACGCAGTATCTTGGACACAAAGTATACAGGCTTTTGCACTCCGTCTTTCTCTCGAATCAACGCCGCACTTACTGCGACCGCGGAAGCGCTAACATATAGGTATAAAGTTTCTCCCTTGGTTGGTCTGCTGATGATCGGTGGATTGGACAGGTAGGTCTTGATCTGTTCGAATGCCTCCTGGCATTGCGAGGTCCATTCAAACTTTTTGGTCTTCTTGATGGTCTGGAAGAAAGGTTTGCAAACCTCTCCCGAGCGTGCTATGAATCTATTCAGCGCAGCTATTCGCCCTGTAAGTTCTTGCACTTCTTTTACAGTTTTGGGAGCTTCCATGTCGATGATGGCTCGGCACTTGTTGGGGTGCACCTCAATGCCTCTTTCAGACACAATGTAACCTAAAAATTTCCCACTAGACAAGCAAAAGAAACACTTCTTTGGATTGAGGCGCATGCCGACGTCTCTCATTTTTTGAAATATCATGTTGAGGTGCTGTACATGCTCTTTGCCAGTGCAACTCTTAACGACCATGTCATCGATGTATGCCTCGATGATTCCTCCCAACTAGTTTTTAAAAACCTTGTTCACCATTTGCTGATATTCAGCTCCTGCATTCTTGAGACCGAAGGGCATAACCCTATAGCAAAATAATCCTTGCTCGGTTATGAAACTTGTTTTCTCTTCATCATCAGGGTGCATTTGTATCTGATTGTACCCGGAATAAGCATCTCTAAAGCTGAGGTATTTAAAGCCTGCAGTAGAATCGATCATGACATCGATGCTTGGTAATAGGAAGGGCTTTTTGGGACATGCCCTATTTAAATCAGTATAATCAATACACATGCGCCATTTTCCATTGGACTTGCGCACCAAGACGGGATTTGCCAACCAACGGGGGTACTCCACTTCCCTTATGGCCCGTGCCTTAAGTAATCGATCAACCTCATCCTGTACAGCCTTCCGCCTTTCGAGGCCTAACTTGCGCTTTCTTTGCTGAACTGGACGTGCTTCTTCATAGGTATCAATGCGGTGCTCTGCGATGGCTCTACTGATGCCTGGCATCATGTCGTCCTCGTTGGCAAAATTGTCTTTATTGATAATCAAGCATTCTCTTACCATGTTTCGGTCTATCGCGGGTAACAAGGCGCCAAGTTGAGTCACTTGTCCGTCCCGTAACACGACTGGTTCCGTATCTTCCATGGCCTCTGTTGACAGGGTTTTTGGTGGTTCTTTGCTGAGTGCGCCTAGACTGTCCACAAATTCTTGGCTCTTCCTAGATCGCTCGATGTGAACAATCTGGGGTGCCATGGTAATTCGGTAGCATTCCTTGGCCACCTGTTGTTCTCCTCTCACTATACCCACCCCTTGTGGAGTTGGGAATTTAATCATCAAGTGCGGAGTGGATGCAACTGCTCCGATGCTGTTAAGGGAAGTGCGCCCCAAAATGACATTATAAGCGGATGGAGCATCCACCACGATGAAGCGAACGTTAGAGATCACCGTTTGGGGTGCGTCTCCGAATAAGACGTCCAAGTCGATGGTCCCCAAAGGTTTCAACTTGTCACCAGTAAAACCGACGAGTGATGTCGTCATTGGCTGCAAGGGATACTTTCCGAGGCCCATTCTTTTGAGAGCATCAAAGTACATCACATCGGCGGAACTGCCTGTATCGACAAGAATTCGTTTTACTCGAATACCGTTAATTCGGAGCATTAAGACGATGGCATCGTCGTGAGGCAACTGGATACCATCATAATCATGTGGACCGAATGAGATGACCTGAGTAGACTCTAATCTATGCTCGATTTGGAAGATGTGAAAAGGCTGCTGCCTCCGAGGATTATCAGTTGCTTTACCCTCAATGAACATCACTGGTGGAGGGGACGTACGTTGCTGTCTGTCAGATGTGGTTGTCTGGGGTCGCGGGTTACTGGGGTGCTCAGTGCGACGATCGTCTGTGTTGGTCTCAACTTCATGAAGGTGTTGCATTTTCCTTTTGCCCCTATCGTCCTTTGCCAGGAAATGTTCAAGAATGTTTGTCTGACGCACTAGCCTTTCAATCTCGTCCTTGAGCTTAAGGCAGTCCTTGGTACGATGTCCGCTACTGCCATGATACTCACAGTAGCTGTTTCTGTCGAAAACTTCGGTTCTTGTAATGGGTGGTGCCCTTCTCATCTCTTTGTTATGTTTGATTTTATCATACACACGATCCTGAGGCTCGGTTGTGACGTGGTACATTTTATAATACGGTGCATTGTCCTCTGCGGAATTAGCACGACGGCCACGGTTTCGTCTAGAGGGCTTGGTCTCTCGGCGCCGAGGGCGTGGGGACCGACTGCGCTGACGATCTCGAGGTGGGCTTGGGCGCTGTGGCTGTCTGGGGGACGTACTTTGTCTGTTGTTTGGTATAGCAAAAGTATTGTGACGATAGCCTTGGATGGCCGCGATGTGCTCCTCTGCGCGAATAAGGTGTTCAGCTCGTTCCCTGAATGCAGCGAAATCAGAGAACTTTTCCGTCATGGCTGCCCACTGAACAGGTCCTTCCAGCAACCCACGCTGCACAGCTAACAGTGCCATGTCCTCCCGATAATCTCCGCACTTGTTGGCTTCGATGGAAAATCGGTCGAGATAATCTCGGGTGTGCTCAGAGGGGTGCTGTCGAACACCCATGAGGTCCATGCATGTTTTGGGGGGTGCTCGAACACTGGCAAACCTTTTAAGGAACTTGTTGGTAAGATCTCTGTAGCTGGACACCGAGCCAGGAGGAAGTTGCGCATACCACTCCCAAGCAACTCTCTCTAATCGTGTAGGGAAAACAAGACACATGGTTCGTTCAGATGCTCCAGTGATGAGCGTAGACTCCCGGAAGGTGTTAACAAAGGCTCGAGCGTCGTGAGCTGGATAAGCGGGGTACTTATCGAGGCTGGCAAAATCCTTGAGACGAAGGGCCTTTCCTTTGTATATGTGTCGAGCCAAGGCTCCACGAGGGGGCGAAGGACTATCATGCCGCTTCCAGGGGATTTTACGCAAACGATGGGCGCGCGGTCTGGATCTTCCGTCGCTAGTGTCACTTGTTTGAGAAAAACTTGGAGACGAGGATCTAGTTGAAGTGCTGTAACGACCGTGACGTTTCCTTAAGGGCGACTTGCGGGAAGATAGTTCGCTCGAACTATGGGTATCATACTCTGAAGATGGTGATCGCTTTCTGGACCGTCGTGAACGGGATTTGGAGCGACCTTTTGTGTAAGAACGGGAATGATTAGGGATGTTAGTATATTGGGAGCGCCTGTGAGACGGCTGCGGTCTGTGGTCTTCACTGTGCAAAGCTAGTTCCTCTCTATTTGACAGTCGGGTGTATGTTTGATTGAATGGTTGGGTTGGTACACCTGACTGATTGGCCGGGAATATTGGATGTTGGTAGGGGTATTGTTGAGGGGGAGGTGGGATAATAACTGGAGGTTGGTACAGTGGATCGCGGGAAGCCTGAAACTGCTGAAGGAGGGGCGGTTGTGGTTGATGGTTGTGGCTGCTGTGAACGGAGGAGGGTGTAAGGGAAGGTACTGTAGAAGGAAGGACTTGTGGTGGTGGTTGATAATTGCGCATGTCTTGTGGAGTAACATTGGTGACGGTAGGGGGGTTGTGTCTTGGGGCTAAGGAGATGCTAACAGATTGATCGGAAGTTTGCTCCGTTCCTGGAGGTGGAGGTTGTGGGGTTGTTGCTGGAGTGTTGAAGGTTGCGGTGCTAGTTGCCATGATTTTTGTGGATGGTGTACTAAAGTCTAACTTTTTTGGATGAATATTCCTACTCCCTTTCATGCGAATTGGAGCTCAAACAATAAGAAAAAGGTCGTATTTCTCGATTGTTAGGATGAGCTCTTGTAATTTACGGTGGGCGCCAGTTGATAACCTACAATCTAGCTCATAGATCTCAACAAAGAGTTTAAATCAAGAAGAGTAAGAATTTCTCTATTAGTTTAATACATAGTTTCTTTGGTTTACAGAATGTCTAACCCCCCTTCCCTATGGAGGGGGGTTCCTATTTATAGTCATCTGGTGGTCCCCCATCGCATCGGATCTTTTTTGGCCTCCTCGTGTTCTCATCTTTCTTATTCGACTGCGGCATGAAGGTCGCTGTGACCTCCCTCAACCTCGACATGTTCCTTTCTCGCCTATGGCCAACGCTCATCCGGGCGAGGCTGAGTGCGAGGTTGAGTCGAGGCTTCTTGAACGACTATCGCCCAAAGGTCACATAATATCCCGCGACCGTTATGGAAAGGACATCCGTGCCCAGAAACCGTTTCCTCTAGGGGGCCCACCGGTGAGAGCTCCCTCTAACGGTTCCTGACCCCACTCTGAGCGCAACGGCCTCGGGCCCACCCTCATCATAACGACTCGTGGGCTCCTCTCTCTAAAAAGGCCTTACACAAGGCTTTTCGTAACTATTAGGCCCATATTCTGATCTGACCATATCAATTAGTATATGTGAATTGTTTGTTGAGAATTGATGATATTATGCTTGTTTGAAGGTTGTTAATTAATTGTGTTGTTTAATAGACGAATGGCCACGTCTAGGTAGGAAATAAAACATAAATTAGTTGATAAAACTTAAATAAGTAATTTGAGGCAGGTAAGAAGTCGAAAGACGACCAACAAGTAATTAAAAGGTGAAAGTTTCTATTAAAACGACAGTTTAGAATAGATATCTAGCAGAAAAGCAACAATTAAACTCAAGTAGGTCTACCAACATGCACATATAGTAATCTCCAACTTTTCTGGTCGTCCTAGAACCCTTTCATGCATTGCCAACCGCCTTAGGATCCTTTTCATAGGAAAAAATACTTTCTAAAAATGACCAAAACATACCATATATGTACAATTCGGTCCGGATTGTACACAATACGGTCCTGATTGTTCTGCAAAAAACTGCTACGTTCGTTTATGTAGGATAATTCAGTCTTGGTTGTATGAAATTGGTCTAGATTGTTGTGTGAAAATCTATTGTGTGTGTCTGTGTGTGCACCTGCGCGTGGGCTTTGCTCTAGGGTTAAGTATAGATCTGATCTAGGTTAGAAATGAGTCTTCTAACCATCTAAATTAATTGTCGATTTCATGTTGGTTCCTTCTAATTCATGTAAAATAATATAAATACGACGACAATACCAAATTTTGGCAAGTAAACAGAAAAGCATGTAGAATTTTATAGTTTTAGTCACAATTTTGATATAAAATCCGGCCAAAATAACAATATAAATATGAGATATCACTAACTTTCATCTTACTACTATTAGTTGGTTTATCCTTTGATTTCTAACCTATTTCATGATAATCTTGTAATCAACTTATTAATCCAAGTATTTGACTTTCTAAACTAGATGTGCGCATTCATCAAGTACGAAAATAATGTCTAACAAGTCATGAAACAAGATGTAATATACCAACAAGCAAATCACAATAATATCAAGCATAAATTCTACATCAACCGTAATCAATAAACTACTCCTGCATCCCTAAGACATGATGAAAACTAGCCTAACATATTTGTAAATAACAAATAAATGCAAACAAATATGATACAAACTCTATCATATTAAATATAAAGAGAAAGGAAGAAACAAATCAAGTATCCCTTCAAACTTGAAATATCGAACGTTTGAAGTTATGGTTGGATCGATTTACTGCCGTCATGCCTAGAATCACTCCAAAATTAACGTCATGGTTGAGTTCTGCATAAGAGAGAGTGGAATCTCGCGTCTTTCGACGTGAAAACGGTTGTAGGAAGATGTCAAAACATGGGGAAATAGGTGGAGAATAGTGCAATATAGGATGATTTATGCCTCAAGGCAAGGTGTTGGAGTTATGTCCTAGAAGTCAATAATTTAATGACTTAAATATTAGTTTATGTTTTGGATGACATTTTATTATCTGTTCCTAGGTTTATTATTGACAGATCATTCAGGTTGAGGATCTGAATCGTAGATCTCTGTGGATCATTCTTTAAAATGACAATAATAAATCTAAACGGTCCATAATCTTGATAATTAATAAGGAACATTAATTATCATATAAGATTAGTATGCAAGTTAAGTGATGATTAAGTTCTAAGAGTTACCAACTTAAATGCATATGTGTATGTTATGGAACATAGTACAGGACTTGACCCAACGAAATAAACATATGGATTGTGTTATGTGTCATTATTTATTTCGTTATGATTTTGGTTCTAAGTTTGAGATGTTTATCTTTTCCACATGAGGATAGGTTCAATAAATATTGTCTACCGCTGATTCCCGATAAGGGCTGCTATACGGACTTTATTTATGTTCTCTTGAATTGTGCGGGAAAAAGCTAATCATCAAGAAAACCGTATGTCCCTCATTAATTCACTTAGTGAGTGACGATATATGTTTGGGCCCCTTGATGGAGTTGGATCGTATGCGCACAACTAGGCGATCAACTCTAGATCAAGAAACGTATAATCTGCAAGAATGACACATTCCTATCTTGGATTATACGATGATATCGTGTGACATAAGAATCAAAATAGAGAATTATTTTTATTCTCTTATGCAGGATTTAAATACTGTAGCAGTACACTATTTATGCGAATTTGGAATCATAACGTGTTGCTAGATACCGCTTATGATTATTGGAATTAAATAATGATTTAATTCCATGTCCAACATAGTATAAATCCTCAAAGGGTCACACATAATAAGGTATTTAACCATACATGTATTTTTTATTTATTTGCAACAGTGAGTATTGCATAATATGATAAGTTGATTAATTAATTATATAACGTTATGGACCGTTATAATTAATTAAATCAAATAGATTATATTGAAATAAATTAATGCATTGTGTAATCTCTAAATAATTATTATTAAGTTAATAATTATTTATAAACAACACACTTAATTTAATTAAGTTAATTGGGTCTTTTATTTATTGGTAAATTAAAATGTCCAATTTAGTAGCAATTGAATGAGCCTTTAATTAATTGAATTGAGGCATTAAATAGAAGAGCTAGTGGCCCAACAAAGCCAACTAGAAGGCCAGCCCTATTAGGGTGGTAGGTGGAGTGGCACACTTGTAATTAGTGTGAACTTTGTGCTAGGGTTTGGAGACTATATAAGGACCTATATGAAGGCTCCTAGGATGGCTCTTTCTTTCCTCCCTCCACCTAGCTGCCACCTCCCCTAATGGTGCGCCGCCCCCTTCTCTTCTCTCCATTCCATTGCTCATATGTTGAGCTACCTCTTCCACAAATTAATTGGTGAATTATTTGCAAGAAGGGGAAAGTTTTGGGATTAGACTTGTTCTTCTTATCGCTAGCACGATTAGAGAAGAACTTGGTTAATACCTTAGTGGGCTCGAGGCATTTCGACTTGGAAGTATTTTTGGAGAGCACCCCATCGATTTCTAAGCCGTAGGATCGAGCCTCTTGATTACTATATCAAGAAAGGTACAAATTCATACCTTTTTCTTGTGTCGAATTGAGCTTTTGTACTAAATCTACTTTGCTCTTTGTTTAATTTGATTAATTAAGTGTAATTAATCATAAAAATTAAAATTGACCAATTTTTTAACACAAGGTGGGCTTAAATGGTAGTTGGAGACGTGCTAGGGCACATGGGAGACCTTCCTTTGCTGAAAAGTTGCCAAAATCGTGCTTTCCTTGGACAAAAAACATTCCATACTTTTCCATACTGCTCCGAGCTGGGTGCGTGTGGCTTCCATGTAGTCACGGACTTGGCCGTATGGCCTCAAAACAATATGGGATGTAGGTTAGAAGAGTCAGGAATCTTCCATAGGTGAGAAGTTATGAAAATAGGAGTTCCATATATGAAAACCTGTCAAATATGCATGGACCATACAGCCTATTAGGGGTGTCTAACGTGGTAAAATACCACGGAAACTAACCATGCCGTTACCGTGCCACATAAAAACGGTAAAAACCAACCATGCCACTTACCGTTCCATTTAATAAACGAAACAGATTTCTGTTCCATCAACCGTTTCACTTACTATTTTCTATTGAAATAACCAATTTCAGTATTTCATTTATTGATAACGGTATAAACAACCGTGCCACATACCGTTCCGTTAAAAACACGGTACAATTTTTTGTGCCATTTACCGTTCCATTTCAGTTAAACGAAACGGCATAACGGTAAATGGTGTACCGTTGACACCCCTACAGCCTATCATGTGGTTGTCCAAGCCGTGTAGAAGATCCAGCACAATACACTGTTGGTATTTAGGTCATAACTTCTTAATCTGAACTCCGATTGGTGATTCAAAATTTGTTAAAAAATTTAGAACGAGCTCTACAGTGTTATGGATTCCTTTGGATTATTTTTTCCCCTAAATCCTCCATTTGATATTGTGACTTATCCACCGACTTCATGCGAAACAAGACAAATGTCATGGCAGTATTCAATCTTGACAAATGTAGCACAAAATACAGTGAATGTAATGGTTTGAGTCATGATTTAGGTGTAAAGTCCAGCCAAAAAATGAATTTAAATAAGAGATATCATATGTTCAAAAAAAAATTCAACTTCAGCTAAATCCGGTAGATAATATGTCAAAAGAATGAACAAAAGACTAAGTTCTAATGAATAAATTTTATGATTGTTCATGAAAATTAGATGTCTACAAATCCCACAGATAAATCACGTGGCATATAATATGATCATTTGGAAAAAAAAAAAACCTTGAATTCAAATTTCTCTAAGAAAATATAATGAAGAATTTATTAGCCTCCCTGCATCGCTGAAAATGCATCATGTTTTTTTTTTAAAGTAAACCACGTAAAATGATCTTAAACCTAGTAATATTTGGAAATTCTATTTGGTTTATGTTTAAACCTTTATTTCAACAATAATTAACAATTAAGGGCTCAGTCTTATCAGTACCATTCAAAATTTTCTTCCAGGAATATTTAAAACCAGTAAATAGGTCTGGAACCAATATTTAAAACCAATATTTGATCCGCCATTTGGTAACCATCACTATCTTTTAGTTGATACAATTTTCCTTGCGGACCTTATCTGCCTCAAGACACAAGTTTGATCTATTAACCAAATGCAAACTTCCTTACCTGACGTGGCGGACACGTGCGTTAGCAGCCTCTTGACGAGAACCAATGAACACAAGGAAGAACTTGCCATCGACCCATAAAATATTTGAATAATTATTCTCTCACCCGATGAAAATTATGCCATAAAATATAAAATTTCTAAGTTATCAAATCCGTGCATGTTCACTAAATAAAATATTTTATATCAAATAATCATATCATTAAATTAAATATTTTTCCTTCATAAAAGTACAGTCATATTTCATGAGGGTTATTTAGATGTAAGATTCTTTTATTAAAAAAAAAATCCTTGTAATTATGAAAGAGGTGATGATACGGTTCATTGCAAAATAAGCTGTCATATTTACTTTGGTCCCGGGGTCAAAATCTGAGCTCCCTAAGGTCCACCCAAACCATTCAGTATATTTTCGTATTAAAATCTCTAAAAAAACTTATATTATATATTGTTTACAATGTTTTTTGAAATATAGTAAGTTAATTTCAAATTAGCAAAAGTATAAGATTGTAATTTTTTAAATGTAACAAAAATAGCAATAATTTTAAAAAACATATAAAATTTAATTTGTAAGGAGATTTCGATATAAAGCAAAACTTGTATTTTTCTTCATAATATATTTTTAAAAATTACACGTACTATATATGAGTTTACATTAAAATCTATAGAAAAACAGGAGGAGAAGAGAATGATTTCTTTATTTCTCAACTGAACTTCCAGAGTACAAGTGCTCTACTATTTATAATACAAGTCTCACTGTTTCTCTCTCTCTAACCACTGTGATTAATGCTAACAACAGACATAACAAAAAATGTTAACTGACTAGCCTATCCTCCATTTCATCATCACTGGACATATCCAGTGATTCTTCTTTTTGATCTTTTACTGCCCCCCTCAAGCGCAAGGGGTTGTAAATCACTTGCAGCTTGTCTCTGAGAAATTGAAAGCGAGCCTTAGAGAGAGGTTTAGTGAACAAGTCAGCTAACTGATCAGTATAACATACAAAAGTGACATTAAGGAGTTCTTTTCAATTCTTTCTCTGACAAAATGAAAGTCAAGCTCAATATGCTTGGTTCGTGCATGAAATACATGATTTGAGGCCAAAAAAATATGGTGTTGAGAAGTTGATGGAGCCTCCAATTGATACAAACCATTATGCAAGGTGCCATGAAGAAGGATTTTGTTGGTTTCCAGATCCTTTATGAAACAATGATTTGATGAGAATTGAATCCAAATAGGATTGTCTTGTATAAGCTGAGAAACACTTAACAGGTTTTTTGTAATAGATGGCACACACAAGACATTTTCCAACTTCAAAGGTTGAGCAGCAGTTAACAACAAAGAGTGACCTTTATGAGAGATAGATAGAGTTGTACCATTTCTAATGTGCACAAATTCACTGCCACTGTAAGGTTGAGCAAACACCATGCTGTTGATATCAGAAGTGACATGAGAGGTTGCTCTTGAATCCAAGAACCATGTTGCAGTTGGAGATGGATTTGGTTCAGCTAGCATGGCCTGATGGTGCACATTTGATGAAGAAGTTGCTGCCTGATACTGTGGAGTTGGTGGAGGAGCTCCAACATACCTGATATCAAACCTGTGATAGCACTCCACTGCAGAGTGACCCCACTTGTCACAAATCTGGCACAAAACATCAGTTTGAGTAGAGCTGGAGTAGTTCTGACGACCTCTACCACGACCACGATTGCCACCTCTGTCTCTATTTGAATTAAATCGAGGTTGATTTGGTGACTGAGAGAAGGATGTAGTCTTTTGTGTGGCATTGTTCTGACGCCCTTCAACCTGATTTCTGTTCTGAGAAGTGTTAGTGAAGAATACCTCTTGTGATGAAGTCTGATTTGCCGCAGTTGTGAGATGCACAACTGTGTTGGAGAGAGATCGAAGATTGGCACTAAGTCTGGCTTCATGTGCCAGAAGAAGGCTGTTGATCTTGGCAATGGAAGGAGGTACTTCTTGCATTGACACAGCTGTGACAAAATTGTCATACTCTGAGCCCAGGCCTTGGAGAATGTACATCACCAATTCATCATCAGAGATGTCAGATCCAACACTCCTAAGCCGATCAGCTAGAGTTTGCATGTGCTGAGTGTATTGCAAGCAAGAATTGTTGCCTTTCTTGTAGGTCTGAAGCTGCAATTTGAGATCTAGCACTTTTGCAATTGACTGAGAAGCATAGATTTCTTGTACCTTTTTCCACAGATCTGCAGAGGTCTGGACAATTCACCACTTCCGCCAGAATCAAAGTTGAAACGGAGCTGAGAATCCAGGCAAGAATGAGTTGATCCTGTTGCTGCCATGATTCAAAATCAGGATTAGAGGACTGAGCTCCATTGGCACCAGTAAGGTATTGATCTGGTGGTCGCTTGGAGCCGTCGATGAAGCCAATGAGACCATAACCTCTGAGAACAGGAACGATTTGAGATTTCCAGATGAGAAAGTTCTCTTGATCAAGAACAATATGGATCTGGTGGGAGAATTGAATGGGATTTGATTTGGTAATGGCAACGGAAGATGAAGTTGCCATGGTTGGATCTCGATTTGAGCGTAAGCTCTTTAGTGGCTCATGATACCATATAGAAAAACAGGAGGAGAAGAGAATAATTTTTTTATTTCTCAACTGAACTTCCAGAGTACAAGTGCTCTACTATTTATAATACAAGTCACACTGTTTCTCTCTCTCTAACTACTGTGATTAATGCTAACAACAGACATAACAAAAAATGTTAACTGACTAGCCTATCCTCCATTTCATCATCACTGTACATATCCAGTGATTCTTCTTTTTGATCTTTTACAAAATCAATTCAATAAAAAATAAAACAATAACGCGTTACTGAATTTGTAAAGCCTTACTGTTAAATATGAAGTAACTACCGAGGTCTAGGTAACTAGTCGATTAAGTTGTTTTTACTTTTTGATTAATTTTAGGTTTAGGGTGCACAGTCAATTCAAATTTTGGGTGTGTTTGATTGTCCATAAAAAATGAAAGAGGGGAGAGGCAAAATGGAAAAAGGAAAAAAAAAAAAGCTTCTTATTTTCTCTACTACCTCTTCATGGAAAGAGGAAAATAGGTTTTTTTCTCATTTTACTTTTTGTTTAGTGGTGCCTCATCCCTCTTCCCTCTTTCATGGATAACCAAACATGGATTAAAATCATATGCAATACCTCATTCTGCGGTACTCGAATCTCGATAGTTTGATCGAATCTCGGGATGAAGATTAACAGACGGGTATTAATTACGGGACATCTATTGGTGATCGAACGAATCTCGAATCGAATATTAGAGAAGGAGTTCATTTCACCAAACACAACCTTAAAGTAAATCCACCAACCTATATATACATTGTCTGGGAACCGTACATAATACAATGTAAGAATTCTAACGATATGATTCTTGCAATATCTAAATGATCAAATTTCATATAATCAACATCTTGATGAATATTAAGTGAATTCTAAACTTATAAAGGTTATTTGACAACGCATCGCTCATTCAATTCACTGATTCAGATTCGATATTTCAATTTCAAATGAAAAAAATAATAATGGTGAAAGTAAAATCGTGGTATTCAGTGGCAACTAGGCTTGACGACGGAGTATTCGTCATCTGTTTTTTGTGCTCGCTTTTCGTGTCTTTTTCGTTTCTACGAAATGGAGAACAGTAAAGTTTTTATTTCATTTAAAAAACAGAACGGTTAACGAAATAAATTTCGTCATACGTTTATGCGGAATACAGTTCAAATTTGGTAGTTCCATCACGTTTCGTCCAAACAGGATGACTAATGAAAATTTTGATACGTAGCGTTATCGAAACGAAACGACAAATAAAACTGGAGATTCCATGACCGTTTTGGGTGTTAGATAGGCCTGGTGGCATCGAACAATTAGCAGTGTTTTTAAACCGTACCAGCACCCCTACCGGCCAGATGATAGAAATCCGGTATTTTTTGGTATTTTCTGAAATTTTTCGGTTTTTCCTCTCACAATACCGAATACCACCATTTCGGTCACCATTCCAGTTTCTGATATTATCGGAAATTTTCGATATCTGGTACGATTTTCAAAACTCTGACAATTAGAATACCAAATGATTACTTCCTAAAAAAGTACTGTAAACTAATGTAATTAATCTAAATCAGATTTAGATATACCACAACAAAAATAATGGAAGAACATCTAGCCTGGACTTCTATCACGTAGTTTGGAATCCTTCAAGTCTGCCATATGCTGATGCACTAGTGGAGTATTATCATATGGGTCTGTTTGGATGCGTTGGAAATTTGGAGAATTTCTAATTTTTAGGCATAAATTTATTATAAACAATCTAAATTCTTCACAAAGTTACGCACTTTCCAATAAATTTATGTCTAGAAATAGAAAATTTCCCAAATTCATAAACGATCCAAACGGTCCCATATATAGGACAATAAACACACAATCCAAAGTGCAGATTGCTCTGACTCTACTACCTTACACTCTCTCACAAGGATCTCACACTTGGTAATGGCCCAGTATGAGAGAAAAGTGGAAGTCCCTCTATCAGAAGACTCTTTCTCTCTGTGTTTGAATGAAAGAGACACTTAACACTTCTAAAGAGATCAGATATATGACCAATATCTAATAAAATAGACGTCCACTGGCGAAACGATATCAGTCTGGACCCTTTCTCAAGCAGTCCGTTTGGGATGCCAAACAGTCCGTTTGAACAAGTCTCCACTTATTTCTAACACGTACTTGATCATTAACTCTAATAATTATCCAATTTTATGGCTAAATAACCTAGAAAATCAATGTAATTAGCTTATCCTAAAAAACATAAATACATCACTATATTTTCATTAGCATTCAAAGAAGCAAGCAATCACGACACTTTCGATGTAATATTTGAAGTTTGAGGTTCTATAAGGTTTGAATTTGAGAGTTATTATTTTTCAGAACTGTAAATATAATATTTTTAGAAACTCTTATGCAAAATATGTAATTTTTAATTTATCAAAATGCAAAAGAAAATTTTCAAACAAAAAGAAAAAGCAGGTATAATTCTTATTTCAAATATGTAGATTAATTTGCTGGTTTTTTTCATCCGATAATAAGGACAAGTGGACCTAATACATACCGAGTGACGTACTGGCATTTGATTTGGGTATAACATACAAAATTTTGCAAACTCTATTCAACATCTCCCAAAGTCTTTTAACTAAATTCCTTACTTCTTGTCCAAAATGAAGATACTTTTATTAGTCTTTAACATCTCTATCGGTCGATCGAGGAAACAAGCTAAGTAATGACGTACTTGCTTTTATTTTCGCTACACACCACACAAAAGATACAAACTCATTTATTAAATCCCAAAAAGTCTAGTCCTCGAATGAAATTCCTAGTTTCTCGTCTAATTGAGCTAATTCCAGTCCATGATATCCCTGTCGACTAGTAAACATGGTGTCAAAAATTCAAAGTCCATGAGGTGCCAAGATTTTCTCAAAATTTTTACATCTTCAGAAAAGAATGATGTTAAGAAGGTCGATTATATCGAGAAATATCAGTCTATTATACTTCCAAGCAATGTATATATGTCAAAATAATAATTTTAAAATGGCTGTTTGACTGGCCTTGTAAGCATGCCATTTTGGAAGAAGAAGAAATACATAATACATGGACTCAGCAAGATGTAATGTTTACATAAACATTTTTGGGTAAAACTTTGAAGTAGGAAAATATCGGAATTTGGTTAACGTCGTTTTAATTAAGCTCGAATTACGCCCCTGCCTTGGTCATCTTTAATCACATCGTTATAACATATAACAATTAATGGTTGAGCTAATTTAGATTAGGTAATTGCTTCGACTTCTCGCATTCTTTCATACAATTATTGTGGCATGTAGGCAAAATAATTAAGAGAAACAAATTAGATTTGGATATGGATTTTTCATGTTGGTTCTCATCAGATTATTTAAATTTGGTTTTGAATTGTCTCGTCTCGCGCGAGTTCAACATGATCTTAGTTTTTTTTTTTTTTTTGAAAAATTGACAGTGACTGTCACGCAGAATGATCTTTGATTATTAAACTTTCGATCGCATTTATTGAATATTATTTTTTGTTAAAGGTGATACAATAATATGTCTTAGATTTTTTTTTTTACAGCGGCTATTAAGTTTAATTTACATCAAAACAATTACAACATCCAACATCAACTAACTAAATATCTCTCAACATATAAATAAATAATTAAACATCACATTCATCTCATACACTACTACATCAATTACGCATTGGACCCGTACACAAACAATTAATAGCATCACAACAACTGCACTAACTGATTTTCCTTTTTTTTTTTACCGTAAAAACATTTATATATCTTCTTAGGCTTTTTTATGCACGTCGAAATGCAAAGATGGAGGACATTTGGTTTATCTTAGCAGTGATATTCAAGATGAGCAGCAAGGGTATTTCAATTCCAATTAAAAAAAAAGATTTGAGGGTAAATATTTCAATATAAAGATTAAAAGGGTACATTTTCAAATAAAAAAGATTAGAGCGTATTTTGCTTAAAATAAAAAGGGAAAAGAAAAGAAAAAAAAGAGTGAGAAGACTAGCACTAGGCTCACTCTAACGCTCTAATTTGAATTTCAAATTTTGTCAATGATTTTAACGCTTTCAAATATAAATTTTTGGTGACTGCGATAAGATAGCACAAAAATTAAAGTTAATCGGAACTCGATTTGACCCAACTTTTAACTCCATGCGCCTCTAGCATTTTCTAGTTCAGGCCAAGTGGAATAATTCAGATTATTACTTGATTTAATTTGGGTTTTGATCAGGGTTATTCAAGTCACAGTCGCATTTGGCCTGAACTAGAAAATACAACACAATTCGCAAGCCATGCCGTTGACAATGGTAATTATATAAAAAAGAACTAACATGATTGAGATATTTTGTTGAATGCATATATGTAAGTTTGCGACTTAGGAAGCTTTCATGTAAGCTCTTGTCCCTTTAATTTTCCTTGAAGAGGAGATGCGTGTGCTGTTGATGCTCTTTCATTTTGGAAGAAAAATATGTTTTCTTCAATCTGACGTAGTATGGTTGAAAAGCAATATATGAGATAAAATATTTTTTTCCCATTCATTTTGTTTATGGTTAAACTTTATATCTAATGATAGAGGCTTTCTTAAATATTCAAGAGAAATATGTAACTTGGTTTATTATGGAGTCCATTTTACTCTGTTGTATTTTTTGTTCATTATTTTAAATATATGAACTCATTAATTATTTTTTCCATTTTAAATATATGAACTCATTAATTAATTTTTTCCCCTGTGAATGGCTGGGCGGATGTGTTTTACCTGATCAGTTTTTTATCCAACCGCATAAGTTTGGGAAATGATCTGTTTTACTTGACCCATTTTTTTTTTTTTAAATAAGTATAGTGATTTGTACAGGTCTAGATTAGAAATACCGGGTTAGATGGAGTGAATTAATTGGCGAGACTTTACAAAAAGGAAAACAAAACAACAATAAAAATAAATAAATTTAAAATTCAATGTTTATTTTTCCCTTAGAGAGCGACCCATAAAAAATTGCATTGGGATATCTTTCTTGATGAAAGCCAATAGTATAATTTTAAACGGATCATATTGAATGAAACCGACTTCAAGTTGAAGTCAAAGTTCCAGTCAAAGTAATTGTGTCAAATAAACGATAATAAAATAGTACTGACATGACTCAGGCTACCAGACTCAACGAATTGTCACCCACAATAGCATGCCAAGCATTCTCTCAACAAATGTGTTTGGATTTTTTTTAAGACTTAACGTAATAATAATTATTTTTTCCCCGAATTTGTTTGGATATTTTAAGAGTCGGTGCCATATTAATATTTATTTATTTATTTATTTTTGCAAGAACTAGTTTTTAGTCTAATGATAAAGATCAATACATATTGAATGGAGGTTGCGGATTTAAACATGTGGGACTGTGGGCTCGTCAAATTTGATAAAATTTTATTTTTTGAAATTACAACGATCAATACAAACTACTTTAATTTTTTCATAACGAAATCTCCTTGGAGATAAAATATTATTTTATAAATTTCTTTATTTTATAAAAATTGTAGAAAATACTCAATCTAATTAGTTATGGACCCTCTAATTTTAGAGATTCGAAAAAAAATAGTTAGAATTTTTAAAAAACTGAAAAAAATAATCTTAGGCATATATCAATATGCAGATCATATTGAGCAGTTCAGATTTAGCTATCTAAATTTTTCAATAAATGAGGTACAAAACAAGTTTGTCATCAAATATGTTTGAACTTTTAACTAGCTTTTAGTCTAATGATAAAAAGCAATACATATCGAGTAGAGTTGCGGATTCAAACCTGCTAGATGGTGTGCCCATCAAATTCGATCAAATATCATTTTTTGAGATTGTAGCAATCAATACGAACTACTTAAACTTTTTTCTAATGAAATCTCCTTGGAGATGAAATATTATATTTTTTTTTACTTTTTTTTTAGAATTTTAAATAATAATCGATCTAATAAGTTATGGAACATCTAAGTTTAGAGATCCGACAAAAAGTTAAAATTAAAAATTTATGAAAAACAAACGTGTTAATTTTTTGTTATTCGTAATAGTCCAATTATTGTTTGGATTACATGATTCGAAAGCTAATTAACTTTGCTACATTTTTAGTTAATAAAATAACACTAACTTAATACTATTAAAACAAAAGTGTTCGAACAGTATTGAAATGAAAATTATATTCACTACTTGTGTTCAATAAAAAAAAATCTTATTCTCTTTTAATAGTTCTTTACTCATTAATTTAGTATACAACTTTATCAAAGACAAGAAGAACAAAGTTGAGAGTTCTTCCTCAACGCTGAACAGCTTTAAAAAAGTTTATAAATTAACTTCGTAATTGGTAGATTCATGTTCCGAAGTAGTCACTATTTTAGTTTGTATAAATGATTAACAGATGAAATAAAGAAACTTATATACATATATTAGTTTCTAACTTTTTTTTCAAATTTTAAGTTGTATAAGATTTTATTTCTTATTTGTTAAACGGATTTAGGGTCACATGTTCTTAACTAAATTTTGTGGTAATGGAAACTTTTGAACCTATAAACTTTTAAAAGTCATTTAAAGGCACATTAGTATTATATTGTTTTCTTGTCCTAAACGAACTAAACTCAACTGCTCATAAATATCATAATATAACTTGTTTTTTTTTATCTCATATGGCCCTAATCAAAATGTTTTTTATACGTGATTTGATTTCATTTCATTACATTTCAACGAATTTCGTTGGATCTATTTATTACGTGATTTCATTTCATTACATTTCATTACATTTCATTACATTTATTACGTGATTTCATTTCATTACATTTCAACTATTCATTTCATTACGTGATTTCATTTCATTACATTTCATTACATAAGAATTCCAATCAAATGACACTAAATCTATTTATTTTGATCGCGAATTTTTTAACAAAACGAAATAAAATGAAATCCCATGTTAAGAAAATGGAACTTTGATCAGGGCCTATAGTGTTTTAAAAATCAGGAACCAGTCGGTTCAATCGAGATGGCCATAAACCGGCCGCCAGTCCGGTCTAAATTGCCCACCAAAACCAGCCCGTCAGGCTACTTTAATATTTTCTTTTCTCACTCTCTCTCTCTCGATAACTGGCGATGGAGCAAATGCCATTAGCTTTTTTTTTCCTCCTGAATTTGCATTCAATGTGATGTATAATGTATTGATCTTCTATGAGTTCTTTATATGATCCTCATGCTTCGAGTAGAAAATTGTTTTTAATGTTAATATACTAATTTATTTATGCAAATTTTAACTCATATCTTTAATTAATATATTATAGACTTAAATTTGTTTTTTTAAGATAATTGAGAGTCAATCCTAATGTCCATTAAGATTCTCCCAACTGAATTTCAAACATGTGACATTTCATTCAAGATTTTTTTTTTTTTGTGAGATGTATTATCATCTAGCACTAGATAGTTCTCAAATTTATATTAGTCTTAAAATCGTCAAACTTTATAATATATAATTCACAATAAAATAGTCAAAACAGATCATATATATTAACTGAGTAATATTATAATTATTGTCATTGGTTTAATCTGGCTCGGATCGATCCATTAAACCGATAACTTCGTCCGTTCAATAGCCGTCCGATTTTGAAACAGTGCTTAACATAGATCACGCTAATAACAGTCGATCAGAAAATTAATTAAAAAAAACAATTTATCAGAAAATTTCATTCTTCTAATCCTTTCAAGCCTAAAGGAGAAGATTATTTGCTAGCATTCATTACTCGAGGAGAACGGTTGAAGTGACATTTATCAAGAGAGAACGAACGGTCCAATTCTAATTAATAGTTATCTTTAAATTGATGACTAGTTTTATTTCCACATGATAAACATGACAATATGACACGTGGGAGTTTAAAACTTCTTTTTAAATTTTAATATTTGCACAAACTGACAACCGCCCTTTCCCAGACACGGCCACTCGACCAGTGGATGGGTTGCTCTCCAACTTATATACCATAATATTTGAAAATAACTAAAAATAAATTTAATTACAAAATTTTGAATCCAATAGTACAAGTATCTCCTCTCAAGCCAACTAAGAAAATATTGGCCGTTTTAATTTTTCTAAGGAGTGATATACTGCATAGAGATGCTTGTTTGAGCCAATATCTATCATAGAATTTATAATTAAATCAAAATCGTCTAGTAAAGTTAATATGGACCGTTTTTTTTTAGATAAATTGGTTCAAGCCTCCCAATTTATTTTTAAATTAAATATCTATAAAAGACTTCTCCGGTCGGATTTCGAAGGTGCGACCTCTCACTTGAGATACATTTCTTTTTGCCACTAGATCAAGAGCTTATTCTTGTTAATATAGCCTCTGTTTGAATAGGAGAAAAAGAAGAAAGAAGGGAAGAAAAAAAAAATTATAAACAATCCAAACTCTTCACAAAATTACACACTTCTCAATACTTTTTTTCCACTTTTTTCCTTCTTTCCACACCTATTCAAACGGAGCCATATAGACCGTTATCTTGAGATGCTCCGTTTGGATACCATGTGGAAAGAAGGAAAGAAATTTATTATAAACAATCCAAACTCTTTATAAAATTACATATTTCTCAATACTTCTTCTCACTTCTTCCCTTCTTCTCTTCTTCCCACACCTATCCAAACGCACCCAATAAGTCTTCCTCCTTCTTCCCACATCCAACAGAGCGTAATTTTGGGGGCAACAATAGATATTTTAAAGTATTTTCTTTTATAATATGTCTATTAGTGCATGAGTGTGCGAGTTCAACGAAACAATAAGTCAAGCATTAGTGTGAGTTCAAATCAGATTTGATACCTTCATCTTAGTTTCTTCCATGCCTGTTTCGGCGAAGTTTGAATAAGGTACCTGTAACGAATTTAAGCAGAGGCTGCTAATTTCGGTTAAGGTTTGATTTCGCCCGACCATTCTAATATAGACACCAGACTATGAACTTGATAACAACAGACAAACTATATAATGCCACCAAATGTAAAACACGTGATAAATTTTAATTAATTCGACCATTTATGGCCGGGTTGTCACTTGTGAATTTGTGATCAAAGCTTATTCCACGGTCCGTGACCGTGAGGCAACTTCCTTTTTTTCTCAAAATTGTGACAAAATTTGATACATTGTATCAGTTGAATAAACTTGGATCGTGTATTTTTTTTATGTTTAAATTGCATGAAAAATTACTTTTTAACGGGCTGTGCTCTGGGCAACCTCTGTAATCTTGGAAATTTCGATAAATTTTTATGAAATAATAATAATAATAATAATAATAATAATAGTTTTACTATGGTGAATCGTGACTCACAAGAGGTCAGTGAGTCGCACTCAAAACTCATAGATCTAGTTCAAAATGACCGATCCAAACCGTCCAATACGATTTTTCCTATTGAAATCTCCATGCATACTAAATTTTAATTTTTTTTGAATTTGTTATATTTTTTTAGAATTTAAGAAAATCGTTAATCTAATTAGTTCTAAACCGTTCAAAAACAGCAGTTTTTAAAAATCTGAAAAAAAAAATCATAAAAAATTTAAAAAAATATAAAAAATTTGATATGCATGGAGATTTCAATAAAGAGATTGTATTTGATAGTTTTGATCGGTTATTTTGAACTAGATCTAAAAGTTTTGAGCGCTACTCACAGATTCTCTAGTGAGTCACGACTCACCATAGCAAACTCATAATAATAATAATGACGAAAATAATGATGACGATGATTGCAGTTCAACTTAGTTAGCAGTATTAACAATTTAACATACAACTCTTTCATTGTTTAATTTTTTAAACATCAATTTAATTAATTCATTATTATTAATAAACATCAACGCTTAAATTATGAAACATGTATTTATATTATTTATTAAAAAGAAAAACTACTAAATTTGTATAAAATGCGAATCCACATACAGACAATTCATCGAGGTATCAGTATTTCCAAAATTAATGTTGTAAAATTGCAGGCTTGCAGCGCAATCCAACATGTTGTCATGGAATCCATATCCTCTTAGCCTCCGTTTGGATAGGTGTGGGAAGAAGGAAAGAAGGGAAGAAGTATTGGGAAGTGTGTAACTTTTGTGAAGAGTTTGGATTGTTTATAATTTTTTTCTTCCTTCTTTCTTCTTCTTCTTCTTCCTTCTTCCTATATCCAAACGCACCCTTAGGTTTGCAGAGGGCAGGGCACATCTTTCCGATCAATGATAGATGTCCATAATTAATATTAAGTCTGTCAAGATTCTTGTGATCCGTAAAAATTTGTCCGTCGAAATTATATCGGACGGTTCGGATCAAAGTCAAAAAGTCTGTAGATGCTGGTCCGATTGTGATGACAATTGAATCCACATGACATTAGGATTCACGTAATTTGGAGGCAGAGGCACTCACTAACCAGGGAAAGCAAGGAGGGCGGATGATATCCAACTATGGACGGTGTGGATCTCTCAAATATTTGTTGTTATATTTTTGAAATTTTTTTAACCGTGGTCTGTGATCCCTCGTTTTCTACCAATCAACAGTACATGATGTTGCTAAAAAAAAAGAAGAAGAAAGAAAAAAAATAGTAAATGATGTTGCTACGCAAAATAAAAGAAAAAAAAGGAAAGAATGATTGACAGGACAAAAAACACAATCCTCATCTGCTCCCGCGCGGGACCATCTAGCGCAATCTACGGACCGTCCGATCTGATCTGAATGGTTCGGGTCTATCAATCTGATTACATACACGGGACTTCCTTTGCCATTGAAATTAAATCATACGGCTGTGATTCCTGCGCTGCACGGTCCCTCGCGGGACTGGATTTCATTTCCAAAAAACACACACACAAACACACAACAATGCAAGTATGCAATACTATTTTTTTTTTTCATTATTCTCCACGCTTTCCATTTATCTTCCTAATTCTGCCACATGTTCCCTTCCCACAGAAGACTCGTGGCTAGGGGTGTCAAACGTTAAAGACGGAAGCGGAACAGGGTGTTCCGTTTTCCGTTCCGTTCCAACACGCGGAAATGAAATTCGTTCCGTTTCCGTTCCGTTTCGTAAAACGGAACAGAAACTGTTCCGTTTAGCCGTTCCGTTCCTTATTTTTCACTGATTTCAGCCTATTTTCCATTGATTTCAGTCATTTTTCGGTAAAACGGAACATTAACGTGCAATACCACATGTTCCGTTTCCGTTCCGTTTTTGAAAACGTAACCAATTTTCCTTCCGTTTCCGTTCCGTTCCGGACGGAACGGAACGGAAACGTTCGAAACGGTACCAAATTGACACCCAATTACTTTTTTAATACCTCGTTGCTGATTTTGTGTCGTCTTCCAACTGAAGGAAGTTGGATTACCTGATGGCCAAGTGTCTCAATGCAGAGGATCTAAAGATGAGAATTGAGAGACACAAGCGGAAAAGAAATATTATTTGAACAACTCTATTTTCCTTAGATAATCATACTATCAAGTCATTCAATTTTAACTATAAATATTTCGAAGAAATTTTCACTGAATTTCGTAACTTATGCCTTTCCTTTATAGAGTATTATTTCTAGGGAACCTCTAAATGAAACTGATTCACAAATTAACTTTCTGTTATAAGAAAATGACTCATTTTTGCATATTTAATTGTAAATATTGCTTGTATATATTGACTTATGAATTTCGTTTAAAATTTTATGGAAACAAATATCTTATGAAATTAAACAAGACTAATGTTTAGAATCGGATGCTTACATTTTAAATTTCAAAAATTTTAAAAATAAAGTTGTAACATTTGCGATGCTCACACGTTTTACTAATAAAAAAAAACGCTAGTATCTTATGAAATTAAACAAGACTAATGTTTAGAATCGGATGCTTACATTTTAAAGTTCAAAAAATTTAAAAATAAAGTTGTAACATTTGTGATGCTCACACCTTTTACTAATAAAAAAAACAAAAATGCTAGAGTCCAATATATTGGATGGATGAGGTTCGTCCAATACGATCGTTTTCACATTTTTAAATTACAAACGACTGATCCGAATCGTTCAATATCTTCTTCATATTGAAAACTAGAAATCAATTTTTATATTTTTTTCAAATATTTTTACTATTTTTTTTGGTATTTTAGAAAATCGTTATTATTAGACGATCCAGAACTTTTATATCATGCTTACATTTTCTAAAATATCCAGAACTCTTAAAAATGTGAAAACGATCGTATTAGACGGACTCATCCGTCCAATATATTAGACACCAGCATTTCTCTAACAATAAAAAAATAATAAATTGGTCAAGTAAATTGCGATATTAATAATGACATCAAATGTCTTTTTAATATTATTTTCTAATAAAGAATAAAGCAAAACTTTTCCAGCAGGATACCGCAGACTCCGTCTCCCTTTTTTTAAGCTGCCAATATTTTTCATAAAATTGTGTGTGTGTATTATTTTTTAAAGTTTTAGTTTCTTAAAGTCCTTTGGTGCTGCCAATGTTTTGATGAATTGTTAATGCCATTGTTACAAAGTTATCCTTGTATTAATTTATTTCACTTTGTTGACGCTAATTTCAAACAGTGATGAAGCCTAATAATTAATTAGGCCAACTGGACCTATTGTTCGCCATTTAACTCAAATATTGGAATTGCACGAATTTTTGCTATATAATTTAAAATTTTTAAGCTTAACGATTCCTTTGCTGATTTTCACTTGTGTAAATCCCAAAACAAAACCCAAACTTGGGATGGTCGATCCTCTTTGCTTAGCCACAAATTGTAGCAAATAGTTGTTTCCAATTGTCCCTTAGACCAATTTTTGTAGCATTAACTTACTAAAGTCTGACACGGTAGCACACAAAACTTCAAACCGTCAAAACTGATATGTGTCCAGTATTAAAAATGGCATTATCCGAGAAGAGGAGAGTCAGGAGACGGACTTGTAAGGAAATTCGAACCACAGAAGTGTTCATTTTCTTCATTTTTTAAAACAATGGAAAAAGTCTTTTATCTCATTTTCAAAAATAATGGAGAAATGGACAAAGAAAACCACAAGAAACCAATACGAGTTTTAAGTTCATTAAATATAGCTTCGTGACACATAAAAAACATCACTGTTCTTCATTTTTGTATTTGGTTTTACTCGCTTGCATTTATTTATTACATGTGGTGCTATAAGGTTGAAACAATCTTTTGGTATGAAATAAACAACAATTTCAATTTTAATACAATAATTCGGCTAGTTATTTTCTGGTCATTTCTTTTATAGAATCTCCTCTGTACTTGTACCGGAATGCTTTTCTGGCGACATTTTCTCCTCTCGGAATTTCTTTTCTGATTTTCGACGAATTTCGTCAGAATTTTCCTTTTTTTGTATATTCTGCGATAAAAACAGTGCACGCCAACGTGTAGCGTGTCAAAAGCACGGAGTAGACGGGTTGAAAGTAATTCGTCACACCTTTCTTGAGGATTGCATCACGGGAGAACGAGATGGGAGAGGACTGGGTCCACTTCCACTTGGGACCCACGTCAGCCAACATGGACTGGCAACATGTCATCATCCATTCATCCATTGAAATAAATCAAATAATCAGACTGAGTAAATTCTGAGCTGTAATAAAATAATTAACCGACGCCCGACGGGTTAAATATTGTAAATTTTACAATACTTTTTAGATAAAAATCCCAAATTTACGGAGTTTAAGCTTTTTATTCAATAACTATTGAGAAACAAATCATTTAACAATGATGAAAACTAATACAAGTTTTATATTGCAATATTTTCTGACACAAAAAAAAAACTTATGATATTGGAAACAATATTTTTAAAGAGTTCATTACATTGATTTGCAAAGTAAAAGGAAAAAAAAAAAGGCAAATGCCAATTTTCGAAGTTCGAACAGTCAATCTAAGTTGTTTTACGTGACGATCTATGTTGAAATCTTGTCAAAAATAAATTTGTGAATCTTTTAGTTTATATTTTGATTGAAGAGAAAATCTATTGATCTGAAAAATAATAATGATTTTCCCTATAAAAGAAGTAGCAAAAAAATACAAAAAAATCTAAAATTTGTCTTTAAATAAAATTTCGTTATGTAGATATTATACGAGGAGCTCAAATTAACCGTTCATATTTTAAAAATTATGATTTAAATATAAAATAATGACACTTTTTGTTTTTGTTTTTTGCTTTCGACTCCCTGTAGCGTAACTCGTTTGTGAACATATCTATCAATAAAGATATTAATTGCCCAGAAAAGTATATTAATTAATGGTGTCTCATCCACCACCATATTCAAATCTTATAGAACCCTGAGCTTGATTAAATAACTAAAAATACATAAAGAGGGTTAAATCAGCAACGCCTTGACCGACGTTCGATCATGCTCAAATGCTTTCGTGTTCAATGCATCTCTTCTCATTTCAAATAATTATGTCGGATATGCCTATAAGAAAACTATTTAAATAACACAACTCTTTTGCGTTCTTCTATGTATATACATGCTCTTATCATGTTATTTCTATTTTTATAAATCTTAAACATTTTAAAAGAGATTATTTTATTTATCTAAGACTTCAAAGTTTATTTCATGTAAGATTTTTTTCAATATGTTTCCATAAGTGTTTTATCCGAAATGCTTACCGTGCAAAAATGAATTCGCATGCAAACGATACATATCCTACATAATTTGATCTACATATATAATTCTTGTAAGAAATTATATTTTATTATTTTAACAATTTAATAATATTATCAAAATTTTCAAAGATAGTTCTAGGAAAATTACTTTTTTCAACCACTTTATGGTCCTTTAAAAAAATACAAAATAAAACTTTAAAAAAATATATAGTAAAGCTAATTTTTCTACGAGACTTTATTCTTCGATCACATTGAACGATATGAATCAAGTGTTTTTATATTAAAATCATGCATGGTTTTTAACCGTAAAATTTTTTAAAACTTTTTGTGGAAGCACATTAGCACACTCTAATAAAATCATTATATGTTAACTTTTATATCTTATTAGAAATATCTTTTGCGAAAAAAACCCAAAAATCAACTTCATACTGATCGTAATACATAATGTAAATAATAGTTACCTACTATTTAGATAATCTTAAGTGGCATATATTCTAGTAATTTCCGGTTGGAGTTTACTTCACGTGACCTTACAAACAAGCCGCACCAAAACAAGACTCTTCGGATTAATTCAAAGCTAAATCTGCTAACAGCAGAAATCTCAATCAATTTGTTGTCGATTCTCCGAAAGACACGGTTTGTTCCAACCCAATCAGCGCAAACAAGAAAGGAATGTATAGGAATGATTGTTTTGTTGGTTTGTTGCATAAATAACGATCAACTACTATAGTTGTTGCCCCTATAATTTCGGAAGGATATGTACACCCGACAAGCTTAACTCAAGACAAATCTCTCTTTTTTAATTAATTAGTTTTATCTTGTATCTTGTTGAGGTTGCATGTCTGCGCTTTTCAATTAAAGAAGTGGATAGTTTTTTATTCCGGTGATGTTGTTGGTGTTTAGTGTTTATTAAATATTTGTTCTTTTTGTAAATTTAAATGTAGGTTATGCAGTAATATAAAAAAAGTTAAGTCTTGGTATTTTTTTTTCCAAGTCAAGATTTATTCATTTTTTGTTTTGTATTGAGATTTTGGGTTGATTTAGGCTGTTCACAACATCAGATTAGATAAATGCACATGGCTTTTTTTTACTTTTTTTTAATTAGAAATGGCTTTTCTTACTTGCCTCCATCCGACACATCAAAATTTATAGTTTCATGATTCGTCTTGGCTTCTTTTTAGGATGGCCACAAGTTATTTAACTGGATCATATGACCGAGCTATGCTCTACCTTTGAAGTTGTCTCAAACCACTTCAAGGTTTTTTTTCATCTTAATTTGATCTCCCTTTTTTCATGATCGATCTATCCGTACGTTGTATTCTTGTCGTCTAAGTTATATTTTTTTTCCCCTTAAATAAATTATTTAAGTAAAAAAAAATACTACTCTGATACTACTAATGATATCGGTACGACCGTACGAATGCCAAATAACCCAATCTACCTTGTTTCATGTTATTTTAAAAGCTATTAATTTCTTAAATGACTTATTATTCAGATTGCTGTCAATTATTATTCACATTGATAGAATTATTATTCTTAATATTGTTGTAGATTTATTGTTGGGTACTATACATATATTTCGACAAAGTAATTATTCACATAATTGTAGTTGTTATGCACAACAATAAAGTTCTATTAAATTATTATTAGGTATTATATTCATCAAAGATTAAGATTTTTATTTGTTTTAGATATAATTGAGTAAGTAACTTATTCAAAATATAGTTATTCATTATGCACAAAATGGTATTGATTATTTAGATTGTTAAAATTAGTTGAAAATGATTTTTTTTATTTTTAATGAGACCAACATAATAGTTGTCATGGTATTGCTATATAAGAACATAGAAGAAGTGCGCTCTAGTAGCCAAATAATTAGTTTCTTATCGCTAATAATATTACGATAAAATCTGTATATAAATTTAAAAATTCTATGGTCAAATCGATTTGATAGATGTTCCATCAAATTCGATAATATATCAAAACGAGAACTCTAAATAATTGATTTGAACCGTCCAATATGATCTTCACATTAAAATCTTCTCGGAGAACAAACTGTTATAGTTTTCCAAAAATCATTAGTGTTTTTTCATATTTTAAGAAAAGGCTCAATCTTATTAGGTTTGGATTGGATTATTCAATAACAGCAATTTTAAAATTGAAAAGAAAATTATTTTGAATCTCCAAAAAATTTAAATATGAAAATCAAATCGCACGATTTTAACTGATTATTTGATTTTTTTTGAAATTGATATTTAATCGTGTTTGACATAACGATTTGTCAAATCCATTCAATTAGATTTGATTGTAGCATCTAAAATACTGTCTTTTAAATGCTCTTAAATTCTCTTTCAAGATGATACAAGGTAGCTGTCTTCCGAATTCAACCTTAGTTGTTGGTAATATTGAATTTCGATCTTGTGGCTTCCAAAATAGGGAAATGCCTATCATCACCCGTTCTACTGCAATCCGTTCTTAGCTCAGTTTGATTGTTTCGTTGTTGAATTCATCACAAAATGATGATTAGTAAAAATTGAGAATAAAGAAAAAAAATACTGAGTTTTTAGTTAATTGACTAAATTAAAGAGTAGTAATATATGTACAATTTTCCAATAAAATTATGATAGATTTTTAGCAATAAATTCCTTTTATTATTAAGACTGCTATAGATAAAGAAGCTAATATAAAATCCCAAAGGACTGCACAATGACTAAGAAAATGAATGTGAAGATCTCACTATCAAATCTAACTAGTTCTTTTTCCACCAATTTTGTTTCTAGAAACTCATAAAAATATTAACGACGTGATTTTGATTGGGTTCTGGCAAGTTTATTAGATTAGTTAAATGGATTTCATGCTTCAAATCTAGACAATTTGATCGCGTTATCAAAAGAAAATATTTATTGTATAAACGTATCCTGGTTAGTTTAGTTAATATCATCTATATGCTCAACGTATCTTAAGACCTTTGCAATCTATTACAAATTTTTAAATAAATATCAAACATATCTCTGTTTCTAAATATTTGACAATTCTATTCCATATGGATCGCTTTGTGCTTTATAGTGCAATTTAAAAATATTATGGTTCAACTTAATGGCGCTATAATTCAGTTCAAAAATATTATATTTTATGCTAATGTTATAAACTGGTTCGGTTCAATGAAGTTAATTACTCTTTGTTTTTGGTTCAATACTAGTTAAAAAACTATTAAAATGATGTTTCTCCTTAAAACATTAAAGTAGATTTAATAGTATAGGGTGAGTTTGGATCGTTGGAAGAAAAAAGAAGAAGAAGGAAGAAGAAGAAAAAAAATTATAAACAATCCAAACTCTTCACAAAGTTACACACTTTCCAATACTTCTTTCCACTTCTTCCCTTTTTCCCACACCTATCCAAACGCACCCATAGTTAATTAATTATGGAATTGATTAGCTGTATGATCAGTGACCATCGAAAGAGTAAGTCAGGTCGAACAAATTATGGAATTCTCTGCTAATCAATTCATGTAGCCCCAAAAGAAAAATCCACAAGACTTCACCCAAAGTTCTAATCAGACATCGTTCACATCTCCAATTACCTATATGGTTTTTTTTTCCTGCCCACAGCAGGTCTTGTAGCTTTGGGGCCATATACAAGCAGAATTTAATTACTGCGATATTTTAACTTCTGCTGGAGGGGTATTATTGGGATTGTCTTTTTAAAAGTTAAAACTGAACTAGGATAAACAAGATGCAAATGTTGCCAGAGATGAAGAATTTGCCAAATGGCTTTAGTGCATTTCCTACTGGCCCAAGTCATTGTGAACCAAATATATTTTTTAGCGGTCATGATGAACAAAATCAGGACCCACATAAAAGCCAACAAAAATTAATGATATTAACAAGATATCAGAAGTAAACGTGAAAAGTACAAGTAATGTTCATGGTACCTGATCCACCTCCACATGCGACAGGACCCATGTCTCTTCTTATTTCTGGAAAACAAGCACAAATCATCATAAGTCTCAAAAGACAATGTGATATATGATTGATATATGAGTAGAATCATACACTGGTATAATCGGATCTGGTTTTGTTCCAATAAACTCGTTTACTCTGCAAGGATCAAAGCAACAAGATTATTAGATTAAGTAAAAAATGCCAAGTTTCATCTGGAATGAGATGACATGGCAATCATTATCATGTCAGAGTTCATTGTGGTCCAAAACTAAAATGCAACAAAATCAAATAAACTTATACATGTCAAATGAGAATTAAATTTTCTCTATTAGAAATGCCAAAATTGAAGTGTTAGTAGAGATTATTACTGCAGATTACATAATTCTTGCAACTTCCGTGTGATCCTGATCTTCGAAATTCTTTACATGACCTTTCTTGAGATTTTGCAATTGAGAGAGCATAAATCATGTAAAACAGTGTTGCTAATATTCGGCCTTATCATATCATATAATGGAACAGAGCAATCCTGATACTGATGCCACTGCCAGTAATAGGAACTCTGGTGTGAAACCATACAAAACAAAACAAGAAGAATTAGGATATAAATATAATAGCTTACTCTTTGCAGCATCTTGAAACAGGTTGTACTCCTTCCAGTGAGTGCAGCTCTTCCTAGTTAAAACAGACAAAATCAATTAGTTAGAAGTAATCAATGTAGTAAAAAAAATCACAATCCAAAGCTAATCAAAATATACAGTGAACTTAAACTGTATCCACTCCACTTAAATAAAAATTATGCAAGTGGCAATTTAACCCAAGTTTTCATTTAGGTAATTGAAAAACTCTTAAATGTCCGATTCAGTCTTAGGCTATATATCAAGTAGTAATAAAAAAAAAAAAAAACGGTCAAGCTGGCAGTGCCACCCAGTTTCGACCAGTATCAGACACTGTACAACATCAAATCCAATACATAATAACCCTACAGCTTAGAGTGATTTTGGCACAAATATGCTATAATGTTTTACTTGATGAAATGCGGACTAAACACTTGGCCCCAGAATATATTCACGGGTTCAAACACTACTTAATGTACATAAGCCTTTGCTAAATTGGTCATACATGAATTGATTAGCTGTATGATCAGTGACCATCGAAAGAGTAAGTCAGGCCATTCCAGTCAGCGGTTAACCCGTGTTTTTTAGGAAAATCCCTTTTTCATTTACATCTAGGATGTTCCAGGAATTAGCACATGAAACTTCCTCAACAGAACGCTGAGGCCCTGTCACTCCTCTTTTTAGCTTCAAGAGAGAGGGCGGCTTGAAGGAGTGAAAGAGAAATAGGGCATGCTCTCTCTAGTAGAATCAGGAAGGGCAGGAACTTCTTTACTGACGGCGACTGATTTCACTAGTCTCATAGCCATGTATGTATTAAGAGATTAAGCCGATCGGAGAAGAAAAAATTATATTATTAGCTTATTACCGGAGGACTAACCAATTGCCCTCTTTAGCTATAACCAAAGGCTCCCAAATAACCCTACCTTTTATTCTGAGTGTCCAAACCAAATCGCTATGTCGAGCTGGGCTTCAACAAATTTAACTCAGCAGTTTATTGAATTTTGAGTTAGAAGTCTCGCCTGTGAAGCTTACTTCCCTTGGAAAGTGGGCAAGGGATGCGTTTGCTTTGGTAGGAGGGGTCAAGTCATAAGGTAATCCTTCTTGAATTTTATTGAAACACACAAAATATAACTAACTATTTAATCCGGTTCTAAATAAAGAAGAAATTTGCATACAACCGGTTGACTTCTCCAGTAACCGGTCACCAGCCGGTAACAAAGGAAGTGCGGTTATTTTCGTCAAGTTCAAAAATACCTCTGTCAGTGCCGTCGTCTTTCTTTTGCTTATTAGATAGTTTAAGTCCATAGAAAGAATGCCCAGCTCTACTTGGGAAGGTAGTCTCTTACTTTAGCAGTGCATAGGCCGAACTTGGTCCTATTCTTCATCCACACAAACACAAATTGACTGCTTCACAGCTCCTTCCCTCTATTCAATTAAGTAAGCAGCTCTCTGGGTCCCTACAGATGAGACTTTTCTCTATGATTTTAGAATATAAAAAGAAGCTCTTTCTTGGTGATAGAAGAAAGTGACGTTGACACCGCCCATATACCAATGGACAAAGTGTCTTATCAACGGTTCAGTATGGCTGCTATTTTCTCTACGCTTGAGTCAAGTGGCACAGAAGTTACTAGATATGTTTTCTTTTATACGAAGAGAAGAAATAAGCACTGCTCGCATTCAGTCAGTGACTACTCATATTGGATCATGGCTAAGTCACGCTTCTCTTCTATTACCACTTTGACACCCCTTGAGGACTGCTTCCTCATTTGAATGGCGGAGGTGCGGGTAACCTTTGCTTAAGAACCTGCGTTACTCTATTGCTGGGCACAACCTGGTAGAAAGGGTGTTGGCAGGCAAGTCAAGGAACACTCACCTACCGATAAAAAGTTTTAGTTAGTTGTCTTTAGAGAAAAAACAAGCTTGCTTGCCCGGCTACTGTTCTTTCCCCTCTTCCCATCTTTATTCCCTTCCAAAACAAACCAACAATATATGATCAAATGTCAAAAAGCCAAATTCGCTAGAAGAAGGATTTATTTCTGTGAGCATATAGCTAGCTTTCTCTGGCACGTGACGAAAGTGCCTTTTCTTTGCTTCTGAGATGGATTCTTTCTTAACTCGCCCTATTTTCTTACTTTCTGCGGCTTATGCCTCGCTACGCGCCTGCTCTTGAAGTTCAGTTCCGGTGAGCCCGGATTGGATTAGTCGCCAATCAAAGTAATCTTGTGACTAGTAAAAAGTAGCGCAACGAGTTCGGTGGAAAGATAAACCATTCCCGTATGGAGCCAGCCCCCCTCCAAGGGATGTCTATATGGGGTAACCACTTTATCAAGGCTTCCTCGAGAAAGATTTTGGGAGTAGGATTCCTTTCTCTGGTATCAGGGTTCTTTAGCACCTCCATTGGAATTGTTTGCTTTCTTTCTTTGAAAGTGTAAGTTCTCCAATCATTGGTTGTTCATATTTACTTCTGTCGGGTGTATATTTTTACATTTTGTTTCTTCCATTACTAGTTTGCAAAATAGTATCCTGATTCATGTTATGGTGCTTTTTTCACAGTTATGAGCATAATTTTGTGGTTTTTTCACAGACATCCCCTGTCATATTTCGATTCTCATCCTGACCCTCTTTGTTTGAACGCGCACTAACTAACAGTATAGGTTGGTGTGGAATGGTGTAGCTCAATAGAGACGACCTAGGTAATGAATTCAACCAAAAGCTGGAACACTATGATTTGGTAAGTAACAACGTGATCGTGATCTTTTGGTACCTTTGTTGGCTGTAGTCAAACTATGATTATGAAACTCAGGATCAAAAAAGGAAACAGTTTGGGCAGAACTATACTATATATTATATTAGTAGAAGCAGCTTTTCTTTAGTAGAATTCCGACTTTGTTTGTATCTACGATCTTCCTCTAGCTTTAGGAAGGATAGACTCTGGAGTGGAAGTTGAACTCAAAGTATCAAATTAATTATTACTATAAGTAGGTTCCCAGGCATTATAGTTAAAGGGAACCTTTGCCTTAATTTAACTCCTTTGGGACTGGGCCTATTCAAGACTTTTGGGGTGGCACCATTGTTTTGATCTGACTGGTTGAAATAAATGGTTAAGGCAGGACTTCCCTCAGCCGTTCACAAGCAGGTTGTGATGATTGGCTAAGCCTGAGTCTTTGTTCCACTCCCGTTTGAATGTTCAATATGGTTGGAACAATATGGTAGGTGAAATCTCAACGCCGGGCTTTATCTCTAGGGTCAGGAGTGAAAGTCAGTGAGCTCCCTGTAGGAAGGGTGAATCCAAAGCAAGTGCTAATTCTGAAAGAAGCGAAGAACCGTATTCCTTAAAAGTCTTATAAGACTTTCCCAACCCTTAGTTCTTCAGCTCTCACTGCAAATAAGCCGTGACTAACAAAGTAAATTATTGATACCCCATGCATAGCTACCCCGCAATGGAACGTTACTTGTGGAAGCCAGTAAAGACAGGATTTCTTTCACTCAAGCATAATCTGGAATCCTTGTGTTTTGTGGTGATTACCTGAAAGGATGCCAGTATTTAATATTAGTATCAGTTGGCATAGGCATCTTCCTCACGAAAAAAAAAGGGAATGAATGGTTAAAAAGGAAATGTAGCTGCAGGGCGTATCCCCCAACCAATTGTCCCACACAAGTAAGCTCCGCGCGTCTAAGCATTAGAGACTGATGCTGTATCTATAAAGAACAAAGATTAAAACAAAATTACAGGTCAACCGGGCAGGACAAGCTTCCTTCGTTCTCATTGATATTGGCAATTAGGAGGGTAGTTTTCTTAATGAATGCAAAGGTATGCAAAAAGTCTGGTATAGTGAATACTTTGTCTTCGAGGTGCTTTCACTTCTTCGCAAACTCTTTCCTAGATAGTTGGGATCGACCTCATAGTGCTACTAAAGCCTAATTAAAGGCATTCATCTCTTCAGCATTGATTAGTGATCTTTCTCTTCTCACTTGTAGGAACTCTCAGCCTTGCTTTATCTTGATAGTCCCTTACCACAGACAGAAGCCAGCCACACAGCAGCTATTGTATCACTAGCTCAAGCTATCACTTATTCACTAAGTAAGGAAGGATCTATTAAATAAAATGTAAGCTCTTGCTTTATAAGTTATATATATTAATCACTTCATTAGCCTTTTCCATGAGATGGCTCATAGCATGGTGCGGGCTTCTACCTTTCTGACCGGCTAGCAAGCAGTCAGTTAGTGATTAAAAGTATAGCACCGGTGCTTGCTTGTTTATAACCATATAGATAATCCACTTCTTTATTGATAAAAGGGCTATCTATGAGGTAAGTATACGAGACCTGTGTGCTTTACATATATAGGGGAAAGAAAGACGATCGGCTAGGACAAAGTATACATACCAGCTAATCACTCGTCTAACCAAGTAAGGTTGCAAGTCCTTGGTAAGTGTATGTGACTCGCTCCAGCACACAAGAGGAGATAAAAGCAGAATTAAGTTCCATATATATCCCCAAACTCTTGTTACCTTTTATAAGGTAATGGAAGATATTGGCGAGCCACCACTAATGTATAAGAAATACTTCTTACGCTAAAACACTTCATACCTTTTACTGATAGATGAGTTACCCCCAGTACAGTAGAATCTACCTACCTTTGGAAGCACAACACTCCCACCCTCATTATCATATCCAACGAAGGATAGTTTTAGTCTCGAATCTACTTAGGGTATGACTGGGCACAAACACATAGCATAAACAACCATAAAAAGGAGAGTGACTTCATAGTCTACTTGTTAAGGGAGTCGACCGATCCCATAGCTTCTCGAATGGTGGATTCAGCTTGGAAGGAAGGCAGGAGATTAAAGGGAAGGAGAGTGGGTTTTCAACGGCTAATGGTCAATAATGGTATTTGCTATGACAATGATTGTAAGCTACTATTTCTGCAGTGCCAGCGTTGGAAGAAGGGAAAGAGAGTGCAAGCTATACACTAGCGTCAGCCTGCTTTCTGTTCTGGCAGCTGGAAATGCTAGTAGTAGTGGTGGGCAAAGAAGCTTTCCTCCGCAAAAGCAGGAAAAGGAAGTCTCGTGGTCGTCGAAGCTAAAGATACGCGTTATCTTTCATCTCTTCACTATATAGACCATCTTTTGTATTCAATATCACATCAAGCCTCTCCCTACTACATATTGCAATTACCCGGCTATTAGGATTTATCCCAAATCGACCATACAGACTGTTCATTAATAACTTCATTATATAAGCCAATCCATCATGACCTAAATCTTTATATTTTTTTCTCTGCTTGTGTAGCACATCAACATATTAGAAAAATGTGTAATTTCCCCTTTTATAGAGATACCCTCTCAAAGGTAAATCCCTACACTTATTACCCAACCCCAAACGCCCTATATCTGAGGTGTTCAAGCAACGAGGAATCATACACAAATAGACTATTGTAGAGTTTAATGAAGAAGAAAAAAGGAGGAAAGAAAGAACTCTTGTATCAGACTACTGGAAAGCTTGAAAAACCATCAATCACCACTTGCGAGGGATGCTTAACAGGTTCACCAAAATGTAGCTCTTGCTTTCACGCTAGGTAGGTATAGACAAACTTATAGCACAGGCCTTTCTTTCACCGTCTTTCATTAACTGTCCTATAGATCAGCATCAAACCGCTAAGTGGATCAGCCCGCGCATTGTGAATTAGATCTGCCAGAGCTATGTGATCAGCCAATAACTGCTATCTATGTCTCTAAGCCTAGATGGTGATGTAGATCATCCATCCCAATCACTGCTAGATCTGCCATAACTCAATAAAAAGACCCGTTCTATCACTGCTAAGTAGATCAGCCTGCCATATAGACCCATAGGCCAAGAGGTCAGCTTTACTTGATATCTATGCAGATAAGCCCCCTAAATCAATAGGTGACGGTGTTGAAACAATAGCATTAATTGGTGCAACCTGCGGTATTGGAATTGGAACTAGTCCTGGAAAGAAGATTTTCAAAGAGAATGGATGCCATGAACAAGTGTATCAATTCATGAGTTAAGGAATACTCTGGGGAAGATTGGGCATTGGTTGCGGGGAGGAATCTCGCAATTCTAAAGCAAAAGCAACTACAAGAAAGTAAAATAAAGATGGTTGGCAGTTTTGTAGACGAAGGCGCAGTCCCCTTCTGTACGGTAAATTGATATGTTGTGTAATTTCTTTACATTCGTAAGAGCATGTGTAATGAGTGGAGTTGTTTATAATTTCTCAGCAAGAGTCTATTGCCACTCTTCGAGCTGCATTATCGAAAGCTCCATCTTCCGAGAAAAAAAGGCAACTCAAGTAATAAATAGAGGAGGGCACTTCCTGGGTCCTAACCATAGTAGGAGGTAGTCCCCGTTCTCCAGATCCGGATAGGAAAGTAAAGGGAAAGGTGATCATCTAGTATGGGACGGACCTAAGAGAATAGCAGAGATGCTAAGTGAAGTTAAGAGCAGTCAGGTACAGCTAGTGGATCTGGTTCCTTCGAATAGAATCGAATCTAATAGATTTCGAAGTTGGGCTTGAAAGGCCGTGGTCACACTGAAAAGCACTGAAATTCATAGAAAAGATCAGAAATGCAATGGAATGCAAGGATCTCTATTTCCTACCTTGGCCAGTGCCTATGATTCTAGCATTTCCACGGGGGCGACCCGCTTCACTTTACTGAAAAGAGGTAGCTAGAGAAAATCAATGAAATACAAGATGAAACTTGCTTGATGCCTATCGTTTGTAGATGAGTTGCACATGTCGGTTTATGCTTCGAAAAGAGGTATCTTATTTCTGGTTTCAGGGAAGCATCCCAAAAGGTATCTATTATGTGTTTTTGACTTTCGAAGGGTATCGTTGATAGGTTCGTATCTTTGGCCCGGAATTAGTACTTCAGATGCCCAGTCCAGTAGAGTCTAGTAGTGGCACTGGTAGCAGAACGGTTTCTTTGAAAGAAGTCATGGGACATAGTAGGCCGGGCCGAACAACTTCCTAAACTACTATCAACCGGATTCTTCCTCTGTACTGGACTTAGCTACTGTTGGTTGCGTCTTAGAGCTCCTGGAACAAAGGTTGGGTCCCACCCAGGAAAAGAAAATATCCTGCTGTAGACCGGCGATCGTCAGGGCAGCCAGCCCAATCAGCATCACTAAAGGCCTTCAGGGAAAGAGTAGAGAATGTGCAAAGCTGAAGTCCATGAGGAAGAGTTCCTTTGACGTAGGATACGCTTGACAGCCGTCCAATGAGTTGAAGTTGGTGCATGCATAAAAAGTGAAACCTGATTGACAGCATAAGCAATATCTGGACGAGTAATTGTAGCATACTTCAGACCACCAACCAAACTACGATAAGCTGCAGGATCAGCTAGAGAATCGAGAAAGAGTGGCATCAGCAAGGACTAGTGGATAAGTAGCAGAGTAGGCTTTCGCAGCAAGAAATCGCGGAGAAGCTTGTTCTTGCCGTTAAGAAATCCCACTAGTTTAATAAAACAGGATTCAGAACAGAAATGACATCGTCCACTTCAGTTTAGAAATGTTAATAAGCTAGAGTAATAAGTAAGTCAATTACAGCGTTGCGAGCAAATAAATAGGCTCTTGTGGAATAGGTTGAGGCCCTTTACTTATAGGTCACAAGGATAAACTACTACTGGGGCAAGGCGCGGAGCGGAATAGGCAGTCATACAAGATGGGGTTGCAGGAAAGACTTTGGAAAAGGAAGCTTTTACAGGTAGAGCGAGTGAACAGGCTGAAACATAAGCAGAAACGAAATAGGCTGGTCTAACAGGGTATTGGCATTCAACGGTAATAGTGAAGATTAGGTTGAAAAAGCATATGCACGGCTACTTGAAGAAGCTGGTATTCCCCCAACAAGATTTAGTTGGAGTGGTTTAAATAGGGAAAGTTGGAGTAGCTGCTTCAAAGGCTAGAAGTCAAGTAGTTGGCACCGGATATGCGCGAGTGAGTAGGCACAGGGCCGGTATTGAACGCGCGGTATAAATAGTAGAGCTGGCCAAGCATGGCATTGAGGGTTTCAGGACTTTTTATTGTCTGGAGTCGTAATAGTGAGCTGGTTCTTGGTCGCCCCCGTGTACTGCTGCGTTTTGAGCAGGGGCCTGCTGGTTCGGCATGGGCCCTTTATGAGCAATCGGGCCATCAGCGAACTTCTAAGCATTGGGCATAGGGCCTTGCGCTGATGAGTTAAAAGGGAATGTCAAGCCCTTGCGCCTTCCCCTGGTCGATCCATAGCTGTATTGAAGAATGTGAGTTGGCAACCCACCCACCCAATGGATGGGACTGTAGGAAAGAAGAGAGAAATTGAGTTTTTATACCGATCTTCGGGTCAGGCTGCACCTTTAGCTTTTCCTCCAAATCCAGTCAGTGAGGCAAATAAGGAAAGTCAAAGCCTAAAAGAACGGAAGAAATAAGAGTTGAAACCCAGTCTCCTATTTTCGTAGAAAGACAAAAGGTACAAAAGACATAAAACATACTATCTATGCAATATTTCACATTATTCATTCCTGCTTACCTTCTGCATTTCATATAAGGTAGTACGTTTTCTGTGGAAAGCAAGGGCACAGCGTCCGAAAAGAACAAGCAAGGCCGACCAATAGAATTGAATCAGACCCGACGAGGTAGGTGAGAGCTTCTGCGAAGCGGAAGACAGGATTTATGGAAACCATGTTGAGCCAGGGTACATGCTACACCTCTAGTTAAAGGGAGTACTCCGTGACCTCCGACATCAGCTAATCAGAATGCCACCTAACACAAGCAGTTCCACAAGCCTCTTTAAGCTATCCCTCCGCACAAGAATAGAGATTTTTTTTATGCAGCATCAGCACTGCTTTTTCTTTGCTTTTTACTTATACTGACCTGGCTATACTTGACTAGCTAGCTGACTTGTCCATACTTGTCTACTTGTTTTCTGACCGCCCTTTCCAAAATAGGATATGTTTCCTGGCTGGGGTCGAATTAGAATAGAAAGAAGAAAACCAGCTCGCTCGTGTAAAGTATGCCACTTGCTTACCCGCCTCGACCGATGATGCCTCTTGTTATTGGTTTTTATCTTGCTTTTGCCAACAGCACACGATTATGTGTCTCCTTACAATGACCGTATTTCATCTCCTTCAAAACGAAAGATGCATTCTGGACCTGCACCAAGCCATTTCTCTCCACGCTCCCCCGGATCTCCTACTTAATATGTGCGAGTTCACCCCACGATACGGAATAGGATGACCCGGCAGTGAAATACTATTCTTTACGGGATGTTCCAATTCATATCTAATGAGTTTCATTGGAATAGAACCAAAAGATGAATCTGGGATACTAGCGTCTGATACTTTAGTTGAAAAAGAGGCGCCGCCAGAATCAATCAATTCAGTTGAAGAAATGCAGAGTGCTTAAGAAGACCAAGGAAACTCAAGCTGTCTGTTGTCCACACCGCTGAAACTCTCTCCCTCCGACAGCGGGCAAGGAGCTCAAGCAGGCACCGCCACATAAGCACCAAAGAAGCCCTGGGCCCGATTAGTACATAAAAAATGGAAACCTTCCCTTGCTTGAAAAGAGAGAGGCACTTACTTTAGCTTTAGTGAATTCCCACTTCAATTACCATCCCTTGCTTGCCTCGGTCGAATCCAGATAGTAGACCCGGGTCATGGGCCTCATATTCCCCCCGAGGAACCTATTTACGTTGTTACAGTTCCTTAAGCATAACCAGTGGAGACCACTGATCTATACCCATCCGATACGAGAGTGACTTTCTGACTACCTACAGTAGCATATCCCTGTAGAGATTCCGGATTCTCGAAGCCGTATAACTTTCTTTTAGTAGGAATTAGCCAGCAGGGAGTGGTTAGGTAAAGTATCTAGTTGGTCTGGATGGAAAGTCTCTAGTTGGTAGCACTGTATTTAAGGGATATCTATTTGCCCATAGCATCAATAAAGTCAAAAAGGAAGTCAGGCTGCACGTGGACTAGTAGCCAAAACCATAGAAGTTTATTATCCAAAAGAGCTTATTCAATGCCAAAGCCTACTGAATGACTTCTCCTCAACCTTTAACTTCCGATGATGGACCACACCCGCGCTTACTAAAACTGTCATCTTTGAATGAGGGATTTTGGACTTTACTATATATGATATTACTCGATGCACAATTCTTCTCTTTCCAGGAGATTCGATTTCCTGCCAACTCTTTTCCTTCTTGTCTAACTATTCGTTCCAGTGAGTAACTACTACTTCTTTTGGAGAGATACACTACTAACGTTACGAGCCAAAGAGCGGGCCGGAAAAAATGCCACCAGATCAAAGGCTGGTAACCAATGCCAGCTAGTAAGAGAACCAAAGCAAAACACATAGCAAGACAGCAACTGAATGTATCTGGTACCAACACAAAGTACCAAAGAGCCCAATCCCATAACATAGCAACACATACCCAAAAGACCAAAGCACCACAATAATTTACTTAAGAGTAGAAAAGTGTTGGCCTCCTCATGAAAACTGTACCGGTACCTTGTTGAGCACCGGGACACCTGTCCCCCGAAGAAAGTCTTCCGTCTACCGACGAAATGATATATTTTGCTTCCTACAATGTGAGATTTGAAAATATGATCTGGTATGCTTCCGACATTGTGGCAGATGATTTGCGCCTGCGACAGCAATATATAGGTGGACTTCACCCCAAGTTTGCTCAATTGATCGACCAACCCGGCACGGAAGACTGAAATACAGGATGAAGTAAGGTGTCTCCTTAATTAAATATTGAACAAAAAGAACTGTATTTCGTGCCCCTGCTTTTGCGTCCTTTTCACGTGTGTATAGGGATAGGAAGCGCGGGAATCAGTCTGAGGTGGGAGTCCGGCGACTTTGCTATCGAATTGGAGAGTGAAAGGCCCAGTATCTATACCAAAGCGAGAAGCCTCTTAATGATCGATAAGGAAGTTCAAACTCTCTTTGTTGGGAGCTTTCTTCCCGTGATACAAAGAGATTCTGACTCCTTACCCCTTCGGCCACAGACGGGGCGCCCCGGTAATATGGCACAATCGGTTAAGACACATGAGTCGTAGGGGCATAAAAATGCTCGCAAACAAAGGCTTGTTGCCAAAGGTGAAGACGGTAGAGATGATCTTTCGTGAAGATGGTGTGCTTGGTAAACAAAAAGGGGTGAGTTTTTGAAAAACGGGGCATGAGTTCAAAAAGGAAAGGCTAGAATTGGTTCACACAGATGTGTGGGGGTCTTTCCCTTGGCTTCCATCACAGAAGATGTCAGCAATAGCAATCCTGCAGTCAATAGAAATCAGTAACTACACTTACCCCTACACGAAAGTCGTTTTCTAATTGATAGAGCTCGTGGATCTGTTCATTCATAGCATAGGGGTAGATCCTTTCCCGAGGCGGATGATCTAATTTTATCCCAGTGAGTAACGTAGGCATGTTACGAACAAAAAGGCCAGAATATGACACAGAGACGGACTACGTACACTGCACGAAGAGCCGGATCAGAAATAAAGAAATGGATTGGAACTGGGAAACAGAAAAGAAAGAAGAACCGCACTCAAATGCCACACCGGTAGTGAAATGGGTAATCCAAAAGTACTCCGCGCTCAATTTGATCTTCAGGATCTCGGCTCCACTATTTCCTCGGCATGAAGGTCTCTCGTTCTCGTCAAAGTCGGAAATGGGCTCATCTAATCCTACTTGGCAAGTAATGTCAAACCTGACTCTATAATATGGCTCGAGATATTGAATATAGGGAGGAATTCATCGGGCATCAAGTAAACTCAGGCATCAAGGAAAGTCAGACTTGAGGATGGAAGGGGGAAGGAGCCAATAAGCCACCGTCAGTGTACCAGTCATTGGGGCAGGTGCCGTGTGTTCGGTCTACCTGCCTTTGCCCCGGATGAAAAGATGCTGACGAGTATTAAAGGTTAGGCCAAATGATTCTAAGCTTGAGGACCTCCGGGCGGGCCTAAATGCTGGAGTTTAAGAATGAAGTCTACTTCTTACTGACTTTCTTAGAGGGCTTCCTATATGCTTAACACATTGGCGTCTAAGGCTAAGCTTTCTTTCTAATGGTAAGCCGGGGATCTCATAGTCCACTTAACCCGCCGCTCTCTTTACGTCGATATAGGTTGCTTTTTTTGATGACTAGTCCCGTATAGCCGGTAGGCCTTTGTTTCTACCTCCTCGACCTAGTCTCACTTTTACTAAGGAGGGAGAGAAGAGGGTTCTCCGGGACGGAAGACATCTCTCACTCGTGCATATATGGATGGGGAGGCTACCTCTACAAGGGAAGAAACTGAGCTGCAGAGATTTTGGCAATACCAACGGGGATCCAGATGATTGAAGAACTCCAACTGAATGATGCTATACTCGAATCTGATTCTGCTGCAGCTTGACATTTACTTCAAAATGCTGATATCTCGAAACCCTATCTTATTAAAATGGGGGGACTTTACTTCAGTACTGCAAGACTAGGATTCAAAGCATGTGCATCATCCTTAAGCACACACTCAGAGAAGGCAATCAATGTGCAGACAGCAGCAATGGCTTTATATGAAGAAGAGGATTACAAGACCCTTGAAGTGAATCCATGGTCGACCCTCTCACAAAGTTATGATTCGGTACGCCGTGCGCTCGAAAGGAGGCGGCCCTGACTTAATAACTCGGGGTTTTCGTCTCCTTCCTTTAAGATTAAGAAATATTTAGGTGCATACTATAGAAGGATTGTACAGAACGCGCTGCGCGCCTGCCTTCTTACTCGTCTAAGTTAAGAGAGACCCGCTCTTCGGAATAGAAATAAGACGGGAGGGACTTATTTTTGAAGTGGAAAGAACGCTGCGCGCCTCCCTTTCTTTGACTACCTAGATATAGTAAGTAGTTCATTTCCTCTGTAGTATAGTGAGTTTTTTTCGGGTGAGGCTTTCGATCAGAAGGAAGGGAGCTACGGCTAGTAATATTTTCTTGTTTCACCAACACCCTTTCACAACGAAGAGCTTATCCCGACTACTACTCTTGTGGAAGCAGACAGCTCGGCCCAAGAAAAAGAGTTGCTGATGTAGAAAGGGGGACTTTTTATGCGCTTGTGTAAGCCCCTTGAGTAAGTGGAATTTCCCTAACTAAAAAACATTTCCCATTTAGGTAGGTCTCCTTCCAGCGGGGGAGCAAGAGAGAATCTTTCACTACAGCGTCAACTCCGATCGTAATGGAAGCTATTTCCAAAATTCCATAATAAGACATTGAGCCGTAGGACAGTTGAAATCTTAGAAGCTCTCCTGGCTTGAACAACAATACTTTATCTTTCTTATCAACTAACCCTGTGAATAGTGAAAACGTAGTATGATTAGGTAAATAATACCTCTGAAAGAGTTTACTCTAAGTAAGTCAATAAATTAGACACCTGCAATCTATTGATTATGCGGGTGAATCATATCAGTTAAACACACAGTAAATACTACTCAGACCTCCTAGGAGCTGGAGCTCTCAAACAGTCATGTACCGTATACACATTGAATTTATAATTCATCATACAATATCGAACAAGTAGCTATAGCAGCATCCTTTTGATGAATTCAGTTAGCAAAAGTGGCCCTTCCGGCCTTAGCTCTGTCTTTCTTCTTAGTTGGTAAGGGTAATCTTTTGTTTCTTCTTACTTAAGTGCTCTTAGATATTAGTAGTAACATTATCTGATCTGATGTAATCCTGAACAGTGGTTAAATAATGAGACTGATAGCGAACAGGCTTATTCCAAAATGAAGTAAACCTACCAACTTCGTTTACTAGTGTAATAAGGCCGCTAAGGTAGCTGGATATCTCACTTCTCAGTATTTGTATAGAGCACCAGCCACTTTGGATGCATCAGATCGAGAAATACTTTATTCTAGTGCTTGTTCTACATCATTAATAGCACTAAAATTAGTCTTTCCATAGACAATAAATAGGCATATATATGGATATTTTTTTTTCATTAGCTTACGGGTAGGTGCAACAATCTCATAGAGTGATTCCTCTAAGGTATCATGAAGAAAAGGCTGCGAGGATATCTTTATATATCTCACGTATTTTGGTATCCTCTCTTTAAAAGATTCGTACTGAAAGCTAGCTGTTCATCCAATAGAAAGCATGACATGATCTGGTAAGCACTAGATGATGCATCCATAGAAAGAGGTAAGCTGTGATAGGTTAAGTCCTTAGCACACCAATCGCACAATAACTTAATGTGGGAGGGAAATTAATTGGAAGGGGTATACTTAAGTGTAAATGAGGTACGTGTTTTTCTAAATGAAGGACGCAAAGAAGGAAGTTCAAGCAAGAGAAAGAAGTAAGTGGCTAAGGCGGATTCTCTTGACTCTTCTTATTCAACTGTTTATTCATTCCTTCCCTATCATAGATGGACCCCGCCCGACAGGATGGACCTTTGGAGGCCTGGGTGGATTTACTTAGCTCTTTGGAATTGCTTTTGACTCAGTGAATTACCGCAGCCTTGTTGTTCATTGATTAGAGGGAGGCCCGCCCATGGGCAACACATTCGTTCCTTCCTTTCTTTCTTTTCCCCATATTTCTATATATTATATAGTGGCGATGTTTTTCATTGTAGATTGGGACACTTTGCAACCAGAAGGAATAGAAAAGAGTTCGTTCCTACGTTGACTCTGGGGTGAGGAGTGGGAATCGTGCATACCCCTTAACCTTTTGCATGCCCATGAACGTTGCCTATCAACCCTCCTGAACGTTCTATCCTGCACAAGCAAAACAAAATGGTGGGTCCAGTACTTATACAAGCAAGGAAGGAAACAAAGTATATAACACAATACCGAAGAAGGCAAGATGGTTTTCTTGTGGCCACAGACACTGGTTGAACGAAGGTCTAGCCGGGTTACTAAGCCCATAAACAAGTATTCTCCATCCCTACACTATCTACTACTTGACTCACGAGTTGCTCAATTCATCTGGCGGGATCGGTAGATGTAACAGAACTTGATTAGTTATAAAATGATTATGCTATCGGGCTTGAGAGAATCAAAAATATGAAAATAGAAGCTGAGTCTATGCTTCACCATCAGGGCGCCATGAGTACAGGCAAGAAGCCCTCCGGCTTCTTAGAACAGGCATCATGCCAGTGACGAAAGGAAGATGCGTGAGCTTAAAGCTGAGATTGAGCGAATAACATTACCTGACTTCACCGCCAGAAGCATATCGTCGTTGCCCTCACATAATGAACCTGATGTTGTCTGGTGAACCTACGACATACTCAGCTAAGGAGTACGTACTGAATAAACAGAACACATTGTCTATATACGAAATCCATGTTGTTAATGCGTTGGAACGATTGGAGTTAGTAGCATGAAAAGTGCTTTTTCAATTCTTTTCAGCTCTGGATGATGAGTCACCGATGGTGCGTGTTTCAGCCTGGATCATCTTGCTCGTCAAACAAGCTTCTCATATGAAGGCGCGCAGCGGCGTGGTAATGTCTCAGCAGGCCCTAAGAAAAAGGGTAAGGGTTTGATGGGTAATAAGGCCAAGAAAGAAGAAGAAGGTCAAGGTCTGTACAACGTTGCTGGTATATTATTTGAGTTTATGCTTGAGAGGGGAAGAGTAGGTGTTGTCTCCGTTGTGAAGAAAGAAGGTGAGGCTAGCAGGTTGAAGGTTGGTTCATATGCTAGACCTCGTATTACCTGGAACCTCTCTTTGCCCTTTCTAGTATCCCCATAATAATAAATTTTCCAATGGTCTGTAAGCCGTTGCCTTGGAGTGTGACTGATCACCGGAAAGGAGCTACCATTATGCGTGGAATTGCCCCAACTTATCTAAAAGGGGGGTTACTTGAACCCAGGTTAAGAAGAGCTAACACCTCGGAGGTACATGACCTCAAAAGACTATGATCACTTCTAGGTTTGTAAGGTAGTTTATTGGTATTATGCTCAAATAGAGGCTTTGCCGGAGGCTAGAGAACACAGAATAGGCTTCCTCTTCTTAATCTTAAGAGGTAAACGACGGATAGCGCAGAGGCGCGCAGCGTCTAGGTTTATTTACATTTGTATTCTTTGCCAGAACCTTTCAAGCGGTATGATCCAGGAATAGTAAGGAGTGGGCGAAAAGCCTGTCCTTATTGCGAGTAGCTGAATTGAGTGGAAAAACCCTGTGAGTAGAAATCAAGTGCATGGGTATGCAATATTTCCGTTTATTTGGGAAGTAAGGTATCCTGTAATTACCTAGAAGAGAGAAGAGAATTTCAGTAGTAAAGAGAAGAAGTGACGTTAATATAATATTCTTAAGTAGGAAGGTTTGTTTTAGTTGTTCTAGTAGTGTTGTGTAATAGTAAAATTGAGGTCAGTAAAAAGTTGCCGTAGGGAATATGCCTAACTAAATAGGTCGGCTTGTTCTGATTAGCCTGAGTAGTAAGCCCTGAGAAACTGCTTCTTTTGTAGCCAAGCAAGATAGTTTGATAAGCCAAAAAGCATGAACTTGATATCGCAGCTAACTTTCCAACAGGTCCAGGAAAACGCATTTACCCGCTACTATCTATAAACTGAAAAAACATGTTGACTTTCTCGAACAATAAGACATCTTAGAATGTAACCTTCGCCTTGCCCAGCTACTCTCGCTTCGACCGAACCCTCACATATGAAACGTTCTAGCATATTTGCATTAATTTAACAGTGCTGGTGCCTATTCTTCAGAGCTAGTCCCAATTGTGCCTTGATTTGGGTGTGCTACCTTTTGGAACTAGGTGTAGTTTAATGTTGTTTGTTTTGATGTTCATCGCTTCGCGCCGTTTGAGCAAACTGTTGTAGCTCTTATTATTACGTTAGGCTGGAAGGTGTATTTTGTGGCTTTGCTGTTACTAAACTCTAAACAGAGCTTTTGTCTCTGCATTTTGTACTCGATTCTACGGAAAGGAATGGAGATAGGTAGTCTATCGACTACTGCTTATTCGAAAAAGAATGTAGCGAGGCAGTGAAAGACATGGAAAACGAACCAGCTTGTTCACGCGTTTGGAAGCTTGTTAACGAGCCAAAGAAAGAGTGAATCCGATCAGTGACTTAGTGCCGCTGGTACAAGAGCTAGATCAGAGACTACTACTTTGTGCTTCAGCACTGGTGCACGCTCATGTGTGTCGGTTTGCACTGTTCCCACCTTGGCGGCCTTCTCTTATGAAACTATCCATACTATGACTTGGAATATGAAGTGGATACTTGACGTCGTCATAAAACTTAGTACGAAAAATCGTTAAAGCAAGGGAAGTGACTGTTGTAATATTAACAATATCTACATCAAATTCTGTATAAATAATATCTTGAGCCTTAAGCATCATTCCTGCAAGGAGCACAATATCCTGGATCATATACTTTAGGTATATTTCCTTGTTAACTAATAAATTATCTATTCGAACGTTAGAATGATCAACATCACCGCTGCGCGCCTAGTTCAGGGCATAAATCCTTCGCTAGTGATTTAAGGCTACCGGTTAGCAGCTTATATGAATCTCGAATTAGAAATGCATGTCTATCTGAGTACATCACCTTGATTTGATAAAGAATGCCATTACGCATCAAAGGAATTAGCTTGTAATTAGTATGATTTATGAGTAGATGCCTTATAAGCAGTATACCGTCGAATCTAGCCATATTGTGAAAGTAAACCATTGAGCATCCTCTGTTCTTTCGAACCGAAGATTCTACGTATTTAATGAAGTTGGATAGTGTCTTCACACTTCTCTCATGAAAGTCAGCTAGATGAATATGATCTTCCGAATACCACGTTACAACATCAGATTTATTGATAGCTTGACCGGGAGTACATTTAAGCATTCCAATAGAGAATACTACTTGCTCCCAGCTTTCGTAAGCAAGAAAACGGATTAAGTGCGTTATCAAACGGCTTTCTATTCTAATAAATAGTGCGCTCAATCCGTTGCTTGTTGCTTGTTTGTGTAGAACAAAAAAAGAGCTTTTATCGTCACTATTGTCGTAAAGCTGGTTATTCGACGTAAGATGAAGTGGGTAGTCTCTTTTCAGCCAGCTTTCTCTGTTCGTAATCTTGCATCACAGCACTCGAGAGAGAGAAAAGTTAATAAAAAGAATATGCTGACTTTCCGTTCCTTCTTTCATCCATCCAATCACTTAGTGCAAAAGGAAGTTCTCGATTAAGAATTAATAGTTTATTTATCGTACAAGAAAAGAAGTAAGTAGTGTTCTTGTAAGAAGCAAAGAAGAACGGTTCAGAAAAGCAAGTTTTTTACTTCAATCCAGAAAAGAAGCAAGAACATAATTGACGTAACTCACTTATTTAGTTTAGTAAATAGTGTATTAAGTTTACAAAGCAATCTTCTTTTTATAGAATAAGTATACAGCTGGGTAGAAAGTGGTAGTTTTCTTGAAACAAGTTGTCTAGTTTCTTTTTCTATGCCGTTTACGCTTCTTTCCTATTAAAATTAGTATATTTAATATATATCTAGTTTGTAGTGTCTCAACTAGTTCACTTACTTCTGCTTGAGCGAGCGCTAGGAAAGAGAGTTGTGTAGTTAGGCAAGTGTAGTTCTGTTCTTTCTTTTTTAAGGTTTGAAGTTCAGTGCAAGCACCAACTGAGAATAAAATAGAGACTTACAATATAGGATTTTCCTTTAGAGGATTTCCTTTCCTTCTTTTCTGTCAAGCTACTACCTCACTTCATCTTTGCCTTCGTCCAATCGCTTTCTTGCGCAAGGGTGATGGGATGCAGGTGGACCGCGGTGAGTAAAATGGAATCATGTACGATAATTAAGGGCTGGGTACTCCATTCTTGTCTGTCTACTTTGATTGCTTTTGTTTTCCTTCTTTGCTGATGCTTGATTCACTAGATCTTTCGACTTGATTCTGCAAGAGTAGAGAAGAGATAGAAAACGTAATGTAAAACTACACGCCAGCAAGTGTCAGGAAGAGAAGAAAAGCAATTGGAAAAAGAGAATAAGTGAAAGACAAAAGCTGCCGGCCTTGGGCCAGTCGGCTACAGCGAGGAAGTAGCGATATTCCGATTCCCCCTGACGGGATTCCTCTTTACTCTCTATTACCCAGGGCAAGAGTGAGACTTTGAAGACAGGAAAGCGGTCCCTGCGCTACTTCTTTCTGTCAGGGATTCCAAAGGGAAATCCGTATGGATGGAAATGCACTGAGTAAAATCTGTCTGCTGGGGCCTAAGGCAGGCGAGTTTCTTATTTCGAAATCACTTGATGAAAAAGCTTTGCCTCATCCGTTTTTAGTAGAAAGAGACTCCTTGAAGGGAAAGGCAGTTTTTGAACGGAGGACTATAGGAAATAGGGCTTTCAACTGTTGACTGACAGAGGTGGCCGATAAAGCAGTATAGTGCGAGAAAAACGGTCCAAAAAATGAGAAGGTTTGCCAGGTTTAACTCCGGAAAGGGATGGATCGGAATAGGCAAAGTTTCCGGCATTTCACGTTGTCAGGTTTCACTTAAGGTAAGGTAGGTAGCTTCGGTCGACGAGAAAACGGACAAACAAGAAAGCAGGGTACGAATAACGAGGTTCTCTCGAACGAATTGACTAGTCTGGAAACCCATCTATTTTGCTTGGATCACTCCCAATCATTAGTTATTCAGAGTTCGTTCACCATACTACGCCTAGATCGAGATATCTTTTTTATCCTACTTTCACTATGGCTAACAATTGGCATTTGGCATTTCATATTCATCTATCTCTTCCCTTAGCAGATAGAGAGGGAGCGCACTTTCTACATCAGGCATACCTAGTATGTTTGTGAAACCAAAAAGCAAATAGGAATTGGAAAGGGAGGGCGTCCGTGTTCTCGGGGGAGTTCGGATGTAGTCTCGGGTAGTTAACCCTGTGGAAGAGGCTGCGATTGCAGAGCAGGTCACCGACACATGGTTTTCCTTTTTTTTTTCCTTTTTTCGTATGTAGTCTTTCATTTTTCCCTGACATATTGGGGCTGCTTGCATCGAGGGTGGGTATAAATGTATGCTGGGTTCTGGTATATTTAAATGAAGCATTTCATGTTCAGTTCAAAATTTAAGTTATTAAGTAGCAGCAAGGACTTGGATGGAGGACCCCTTTTTGGAGAATTTTAATAGAAAAAGAAATCCCCCTTGCTTGAAGAAAATCAATATTTTGAAGAGGCCCGCCCACCCAGGGCTCCAGTCAAAGGAATAGGCGCGGCGCTGGCTGAGTTCATACAATGAGTTTCGAAAATATATTCAATTACGGGCCGAGTGAGGAAGGACCGGCTTGACTACTTGTGCCAGTTTTCTTGACTCTCGTTGTTTTGAGTTATACTTTGAACTTGCTTTGCTTGTTTAAGCTAATAAGCCATTCGGAAAGTACGGCACTCCCGGGGCCGATTCAAAAACAATGCTCGCGCGCCGATTCGATTGGTCAAAGGCAATAAGTCGTACACAATAAGTCTGGTCAAACGCATACATAATTCGATGAACTCTGTCTGGTGATTAACTACAACCGGCCTGCCAACAATATCAAGTTCTATCCATTCGTAAATAAAAGACGACTTACTATAATGAAAAAGTCGATGCAAGTCAATGAATCCAAGTCTGGTAAATCAAATTCCATGCCGAAATGAAAAATACATTCAATTCAAAAGCAGGGAAATGCTCAAGCAAGGAGTATAGAATTTGCATATGAGCTCTTTCTTCTTACCACTATTTCCATTCATTTTAGGTTCATACTCTTTCACACAGAAATGGGATCGAAGAATAAGAGGGACCGACTCCATCCATGTCGAGACCCAGTCTTTATTAACCCTAATATGTTCCAAAAGATGTAACAAAAGAACAAGTTACAATCAAAAGCAAACCAAAGAAGGGGATAAAGTGGGGCACACCCCGAAAGTAGGGCAAGTAAGCCAGGCTTGGGAATAGATTGATTGGTAGAAGGTTTCCATCTCTCTGGTCCCTCCGGCTGTGAAGCTTTATTTGAGGAATTCGGAGGAGGCTGGTGGGTGCATTCGTATATCTGTATGCCAGTGATAGCTTGCCTGTTCCATGACCGAAGGTTGAAGTAAAGCGATCGAAAAAAACCATTCTTATTCGCCGCTTCAGTTGAATTGTAGTGGTGAGCATCAATTCCCGCTCCAACTGTTCCCCTAGATCTCTTTTCTATCCTCGCCCTGAGCTATCTTCTCTGTCCTTTCATTCACAGTCCTTGACTCGAGGAGTTCAAGCAAGAATCCAGTGGTAAACTGTATGAATCCAATGGCAAACTATAGAGGGAGCTTCTATTCCATAGAGGTATCTCTTCCTTCGGCGCAAAGGGGCGTTTGTTCCCCTAAGGATATAGGGTGTATACGGTTCTGCTGGATATATATCGGAAGATAAGGGGTGGTAGTATTAGTAAGAGTGTTAGTATTGTGCTTGAAGCGCCTTCCTTGGATTAAAATAAAGAAATTACTAGGATTCAATTCAATGAAATGGGGCTTTTCGTTCGTAACATTATACGTTACGAACAAAAAGCCAACACGAAGGCGGTGTTAACAACCAATCCAATAATAATCGCTCAATATCGTTCCAATTCGCAAATATTGCAGTGAAATCTTTTTGACCTGTAGAAAGCTCAGTTTCAATCATTAAAAATGCGCCACAGCACCTAGCCGAGTAGACGAGTCCTTACACTTTGTTTTTTCTGGTATGGCAAAAGAGAGGACGACTTGAATACGATGAACTTTGTAGTGGAACGGAGGTTTCTAGTATGCATAGAAGTGTTCCGTGATTCTTTCCCTTTTCTAAGCCGCTGCGCGCCTGTGTTTTAAGGGCCTTTATTGCCTTGGCGTATCGATAGTGCCTTTGCTTATCAGTTCTCTTATCGTATTTCTTGCATTGCTTTGTCGTTTCCCTGGTATTAACTCTTGTGTTAAGCAGTTGTATACCGTATATTAGCAAGCGAGAGTTGACTTGTAGTTGCTCCGACTTCTTACTTCTCTTTCTTATCAGCGAAGGGTAAAAGACAGATAGGAGGTTCGTTATCAGCTGTCAGCTTTAATAGTTGATATCAGAATTCCACTCATAAGGCAGGTTGAAAGACAGCAAGAAGATAGTAGGGCAGCTTTCCTTTTACAAAGGAAGTTAGCAGTTAGAAAGCCTTACATAAGTAGCTCGACTAGCAGTTTGAAGTAAAGCCATAAGAATTGAAATGCGATACCAGAACTCAGATTGCAAAGCCTATATGTTGTTTAGATAGTATTAGAAAGCAGTTGTTGGATCCGGTATTAAAAGTAAGGAATAAGGGTTCCAGTACGATACCAGCTTTCAAGCAGTAGCTTTCGTTTACGATATAAGTTACAAAGCCGTAGTTAAGATTGCGGTATTAGTAAGTGGATTAGAAGTGAAAAGATAGAATTGGTTGCTCGTATCCCTACTATAAGATAGAAGCTTTAAGGCGGGTAATAAGAATTACAGTAGTGATATCGGAAAAAAAAAGATAGGAAGTACTCTTTTATTAGCGAGTACGAATTGGTGTTCAGATTGCAGGCCAGAAGAATAGGAGTTTGTAGCGGAGTCGGTCGTATCAGTGGTATTAATAAGTATATCTGTTGTCTAAAGAGCTGTTTCGAAGTTTGCAAGTGAAGATTACCTAGTCGTATCTACTGTTTGACCAGGTAAGATATAAGAATAAGAGCAGGAAGTTAAGCGTTGTAGTTCTGCCTTTGCTTGCTCGGGTTTCAAAGAGAGAATTGGCTAGTAGAGATTAAGCTTGTAGTTTCTTGCGTAACAGATTGAATTGTTTTCCCGGTTCCGTACTATTAATAGGAACTAGCAGTTTGAAGTGAAGATAGAAGCTTGCCAATTTAGTATTCGGTTCCGTAGATTTCATTCCAGTTGTTAATTCTTGCTTTTCATAGTTGTTTACGTACTTAGAATTGTAGGCTAGCTTTCTTGTTGGTAGGCTGTCAGAATACAAATACGAAAGGAAGAATAAAAGAGTGGTTTCAATAGTAGTCAGCACAGTAGTAGAAACTAAAGTCTTAGATGGGGCAGTATTAACTCTAGTTAGAAGTTTGCATCCTTGTTAGCAGATTGCTTTCCGACGGAAGATGGATAGGCGAAGTCGGAAAAAGTGAAGGAAGCTCCCCCAATGGGGTTAGGAGGTGTGAATACTCTTCATTCCGAGAGTCAGTGATTGATGACCCCTACTCAGCATTCAAGAAGTTTTCTCGTTTCGTCCTAGGCATAGTTCTTTTTCCTCGACTCGGCTCAGTTCGAGATGCCAGAGTTGCTTTTTCCAAGAATAAGAAAGAGAAAGGCGTGATCCTACACTTTGAGTTGTTTGACCGCTCGCTACATCCGCTAGCCATTGTATATATTTCCCTCCCTTTCTCTCAGAGCTATAATTCCCCTTCTCACCTTCTCGCGTAATTAAATCCAAATACACAAACTACTCTCCTCCATCCGTTGCTATATATATGCCACTCCTTCTTCTCGGTGATCTTCCCCAGTAGAAAAGTTATTACCTCGGTATGGGAAACAGCTTGTCTAACATCCGTTGCTTTCAATGCGACAGCAGGGAAGAAGTATGGAAGGCCGCCCTACAATGAGATGAGCTCCACATGCCTACGTTACTCACTGGAACGCAAGTAGCTGCTTGCTCTCCATGCTTTAGCTTTTTGTTCGCAACATTAGTAGTTACTCACTGAGTAACTACTACTTCTTTTTGTTCTACACAGACGAGTAACGTATAATGTATAGAGTACTCTTCTTTTCATGAGTCACCGATGCAAGTTGTTCGAAGAATATGACCTTTGAGGGGAGTATTCATGCGCAGACTCATTCAGTAGGACTTCAACCCAGAGGTTCATCCTAAAATCAACCCATTCCAGATGTTATTACTGAGGGAAAAGAGAGATGCTCACTGCTTTACGAAAGAGAGGTTAATTTCGGCTTTACTACTTTCCAGCCAACGCACTCTAGTAAAATTGAAGGCAATTTTTTGGCCCCGATTCTATTTATTTATTAAGGGAGGGCACGTTGAATCAAAGTTGTTCTTGGTGAGGTCTGGTATGGGCATGTACTGGGTAGTACCTAATTACAGGTTTAGTTGGTGCTTAATTCCCGGCTACTGTACTGCTCGGCGATACCACTCAGGGCAGGCTATATTTCAAACTAGTCAAAGCGAGTCTCATCTTCTTTTTATGGGTATGATGTTGCTGGCTACTCCTTGGTATAGATAAAGTTATGTTCCGACGTATGTCTGAACTCTATAAGAAAGACGTTCCAAGTTAGCTGCGCTTAAAAAGCCAGGGTAAGACGATCGGCACGAACACTGTTGTCGACTATGTTGATGATCATGGAGTCCCTTCAGTGGGGTGCGCTCCCTTTTCGTGGTTTTTGTGAGTTTAGACACAAGGCACGGAGCGAAAATATGAAAATATATGATGAAATATCCGAGTATGATGATGGGTTTTATGTATATTTGGCAGTATTCCCTGATCCTTGACGGGTGTGTGTCGCATAAGTGTATTTCTTCGAATGAGAAGTGGTTCTTCTTTGTCGTCATCAGCAACAAGGCGTAGAGCTTTACCAGAATTTGGGTTTGGACTTTGAGAAGCAGAAAAACCCAACTTAAGAAATAAGTGAGTTTAGCATGTTAAAGAAGCAACGGTAGGTGAGCATAAAAAGGAGTCTTGTTTGTGCTTAAATAATTAAGAACGCTAGATACTTCTCTCTATCTTGTCAGAAGACTGCGCAGGTGAATTGCTACTTTGTACTGTGCCCTGCCCTGTAGGAACAACATCTGTATGAGTGCCTGCAAAAAAAAGTCAACACTGATTCTGGTGCGCTTTCAAGTAGTACCAAATTGATTGCTACAGATCGTCGGCGTAAACGTAATTGATATAGACTCTATATAATAAGTCTGTCTCAGAATGTTCCTAAAGGAATCCAACTGGGCAAGAAAGATTTATTCAGTCTCTAAGGAAAAGAATAAAGATGACAGAACTTACAATGATAGCCAGTGCACAGCCTCCAATGCAAACAGATTTGTTTGTCTTCTTTCTTGGGTCGGTGTGGTCACACGCATCGACCATATGCTGAGTAAGCGCTGTATGGACGACTCTTGCCCATGCTAGGCTCCGATGATTTGGAAATTCACCAACAATAGGGATCAAACCCATGTCTACTCTCCCACTTGCAGTTGGGAACAGGAGCATTGTGAAAATATACTTCACCAGTAGTGAAGTGAAGTCGTCCACTGATTGGTCATCATCTTTCTCAAGCACCTTCAGAAGTTTATTCTCCCATTTCTTGTAGTGCACATGATTTTTAGGGAATTTGGAATCATCCTCCTCTTCCGACTCATGCTCAACCTCGGGTTGCTGCGCCTCTTGATCTTGCTGACCCTCCTTATCATCGGGATCATCATCAGGGAAGTATGTTGTCTTCTCAACCGAGGGAGGATTAGGATCACCAACACGCATTCTCTGCCCACCTTCATGATAAAGCTGGAGGTAGTCACCGTCCTGACTCAAACCTAAACAGCCAAAAATGGGTATCAATGAATATAGTACCTCATAAAGCAAGTAATGGTCATCAGTAATGAATCCCTTTAGACCATAAAATGAACACTTACTCAATGTAATTGAACACTAATTTAACCAAACAGTGCTAGGGCTGTGAATGAGGTGTTAAGAGGCAGGCATCAGACCCTGTTGCATCTGAAGAAGCAGTTGAACAAGGCACAAGAGCGTAGGGTATGGATTAAACTAGCATTTTAGTGCTTTCTTATTAAAGAAAGACCTTCCTTTGATTGAGGTTATACTTCTTCATTGGGATACGCGGAATAGGAATGCCCGATGGAAGTGCAAGTAAGGACTGATGGATGTGATGCACCTACTTCAACTGAAACTGCTTCTATATATAAGAATATGCGTTGCGGTTGTGAGGCTTGACACATAAGAGTTGAGGCCTCTCTGATCGGCTCAGTGGGAAGTGAGGCTAAGTTACTGCCCTAGGAAACCCTTAAAGAGTTGGGAACGCAGTCGGTGGACTCAGGCCCCGTAAGGGGAGTCTTAACACCGATTGTTAATCAGGACGAAGATAAACCCTAGATTCGGGTGTCTTGCCTTATCAGCTTGACATCAGGCACAGTGAGGGGTCGAAAGACTTACAGCTTTGTCTAATCAGAGAACAAGATTTGGGCATTTTGGCAATAGGTTGGTACTTCAAAGGGTTTGATTCGTTGCTCGACTCCTCTTGTTCATGGTCGACTAGTGGCGGCACTGAAGATAACAGGTTGCTCTTAAATAAAGATTCTCTTTCTTGGGTTGGTAAAAATGAAAAGGAAATGGATGTCTATCTCCAGCCGTTGATTGACGAATTGAAAGACCTTTGGTCGAGTCAGAACCTATGATGCATCATCCGGTGAGATGTTGAAGTTGCATGCAGCCAGACCATTAGTTCTTTTCCAGGTTATGCATATTTCTCGGGATACGCTACCAACCCCAATTCATTGATTCAAAAACAATGAGCACTTCAAAAAGCCAGACCTGGGAAGAAGTTCTCTATGCTGTGTCGGCGAGATATGTATGCTCGGGTGATGATTGAATGAGTGACGTAGATAGCTCTGGCTCCAGCCGTCAATGAAGCTATTCGCCGCCAAGTCTTTACCTCTTCGATGAGATCGGTCTATGTGCTCTTGCTTCGATCGAGCCGTACACATTCTACAGCGGAAGGTGAGGTTTATATAGCTTGTTTGGTCTGGGAAAAACTCTGTCCTCTTAATACCACTCACTTGAGAGGGGTTCCTACGCGAGGGAGTATAGAGCTAGTAAAATAATTAGTTGTACACCATAGATATTATCTGTTACTGCGTTCTACCACTTCTATCAAATAGAGCTTGCTTATCAATCAACCGTCCCTTACCCTTCCTCCTTTCTGAAGAGTGAAGCAAAGAAACACAATTAACTGGGGCAAGTAGTCAGAGAGAGTGGTACCGATCAGCTAGCTAATAGGGCAAAAGTCAGTAAGTAGGGCGCATAATGAACAGCTTTGTTTAGCTAGCTATCTTCCGGAGTTGAATAGAATTGTGGATTGGTTGAGTCAAGCTTCTCCTCCCGATGAATATGTATGCTCCCCGTTATCTATCTGAGTGTGTTTGCTCCCGTTTCTTTCTTTGGCATTACACCCCGCCCGAGTAAGAGAGTGATTGTCCTACAGGGTAGTTAGTGGTCTATTAAAAACACATATCTATGCAAGATATAATTAAGTTAAGTAAATATAAAGAAGTTAAATTTCAACTACTATTTTGTTTGTTTGAGTTCTTAAGCTTTCTTTTTTTAGAAGATTTTAGGGGACAGCAAGCTTAACTAGAAAAGAATATTACCAGAAAGGGTACGAGAAAGAACTCGCTATTTCAAGCAATTAATTAACAAGAAGCATGAGCGCATGCATGAAACTAAAGAATTTGAAGCTAAAAGTTACCAATTCAATATTACCAAAACAGAGTGAAGGAAATCTGCCCCGCGAGCTGAAGGGCAAAAAGAATGTTACTTAAAAGATGAAAGGGCCTTAATTTATGCATTGATAAGAGTAGTAGAATACCACCTCGTAGGGGCAATCCCACCTGTCGTAACTTCTCAAAGGGAACAATCTAAGTACTAATAAGGGGAACCTCTCCTCAAAAGGGGAAATTCCTAGACTCCCGGGTAAAGTCGAAAAGGTATAATAAGGAACCCCATTAAAAAGAAATAAATCTGCCAAATAGGAAAAGTAAAAGTGTAAAAGGAAAGAAAAAGTCTTAAATTAAGAAAGGAATCACTAACAGCATATTCTGGCGAAAGGTAGGTTGGTTACTAGGCAGCAAGGTATAAGTCTACGATTTACTATTTTTTTTATGAGGCGGTGATAACGGCACTTTGTTGAGCAAGAAAAAGTAAACAAAGTCAATAACAGAACGAGTTACTACTTCCACCGATTCAACTTATTTTCCTTTAACCGATTCAACAACTGCTATTGATTTTCCGAGAAGATGTTGAAAGCGAGTAGGGGTATTCAACTTAGAAATGAAAACAAAACGGATAGCTATATTACAAAGCTCTATCACTTTCATCTGTTAACGAGTAAACGGGAGAGCGAACTACTAATGTTTATAGATCTGAAACTGTTCAAGCTATACTCATTGAAACTAGAGACTCTGCTGCTTCAAGGTTTATTAATAAAGCTTAGCGTAAGGAATAAAGAGAAAAAATAATAAGTATAATGTATTGAGCATGCATGGTCTGCAATGACAGATTCAAGGTTGACACGTGGAAATGAAAAGTTATACCTGACTTCCCCGGCAACACAAACTGTTGATAAAGTAGGACCTAGCAATAAACTAAATGAAGAAGTAACTACTGTTGTCACGATAGATCCCCGTAAGCATTTTACATAGTAAATAAAAGATTCAAGGGGGTAAATATTATACCTAGCGTAAGGAAATGAGTGTTAAGCTGCTATTTATTAATAAGGTTACTTGTAAGGTTACTTTACCATCCACGAAAGCGATTTACTTCTGATAAGAATGGTCAACTCAAGCTAGATAATCGACTGAAAAGAATGAGTTAACGTATGAGCGAGCAGAAGGAACTGGAGCTTCTAAAGATGATGTGAAATTAATAGAAAAAGAGAAGCCCGCAGAGTATGCAACGCGCCCTTGCTAGAAGGAGGTAGGGTTGGATTCGTTTATTAGTCAACTACTCTTGTTGTTAGTTACGAGATTGTAATTGTTTCAACTACTGAAGCAAAAGAAGAAAGTGAACTAGGCTTCCTGAATATGCATGCCACAACTAAGATAGTAAAAGTAACTAACTACGGTTGCCGCGAGTAATTTTATTCAAAGAAAGAAACACGGGCAATGAATGATAAACTTTTTATTCCAACGGCTGCAAGCTCTAGCGAACGATACGCGCCCTTCCCAATTGGGAGCGCACTTTGGTACCATATGCCTTCCCTGTATAGGTCTTCGAAGCACCAAAACAAGCTCTCCTTCGAGAAGGTACGGACCTTTGCCGTTTTGTTATACGCTCTGGTCATTTGCGCTCGCTCGATACAACTCGAGTTTCTGCTGAGCGTCTAGCCTAACTTCATCCAAAGCATCCAGTTCTTCTAAGCGAAGTCTTATATGTTCATCCGGAGTGAGCTCTTCCCTTACTGCTAATCGCAACGAAGGAATTTCGATTTCCAACGGCAACACAGCTTCCACCCCTCATACCAATGAGTACGGGGTATATTGAGTTGCAGTCCGATAGGTTGTTCGATAGGCCCCTAATGCCTCGTCCAGCCTTTCATGCCAATTTCTGTGATTCTTATCCTCTTCCGCAATAAGCTCATAAAGGTATTATTAAAAGCTTCTGCCAAGCCATTGGCGCGGGGATTCTAGAAGAATATAATACCCGGGCGGGTAAAAAAAAGTCTCCGGTTGTATTGGTTCGCTACTCACGAGCTACAGCTCGGCTGGATGGCTTGGCATCACATACATCAATCTTCTTCGCTTCCTTATTGAACCGCTCTTTCGAAGAGCTCTTTCTCCGGAAAAGTAGGAGCTTCGGGAGGCACATATGTTCTTCTGTCCTTCCTTGCTTTTTTTTGTCACTTACCCATGCATGAAAGGCGCGGTTAGATAGGAATGATATGCGCATACCAAATAAGAAAGAAAGGCCGGCCAGTATGGCATGGGAAAGCAAAGTCCCGTGCTAGGACACGCAGGAAGAGCAGAGAAGTCAAGTACCCGCATGCAAGTACCAGGGCAATTAAATAAACTTGAAAGAGCTTCAACTCAACTACTGGTCTATTACCAACTCGGTGCTTCCGTGCATAAACCTTTTAATAACCCTACTAGGGCCCCCTTAACTACTTTCGTAACTAAAAAAGACCTCTTTATCCTATACTTGGACTGAGTAGCTATTCCTCCAAACGCTTCTCTGCCTGTTCTACTTTCTTCCGCAACTCTGTGAATTTGGTCAGATTACTCTTGTGAGCATCTTCGCTCACTTTACCCAGTCTCAGTTTTGCACTTGAATTAGTCTAGGCCATACTAATCAGGTTCTGGAGAGAGTCGATGTGTTGGTGCGCTGCGGTGATCTCTATATTCACCTTTGCTTTGAAAGAACTGTTGAGCATGACGATAGGCACAACGAACTTCTAACTCAGCATACAATTTATCCGGAGTAATAGAAGAAGCATAATCCTTATAAGACTTGACGGATTGGGGCAATAGTACTACGGAGGAAAATGCATCTTTGCCAATCTGATCAATAAGGAAAACTAGAGCATCCAAATCTACCAGAGGCGCGTATGGTGACGCCATTTCGTTTTGCAACGATTAAGGTATCCAGAATTCTTCGATCCTGTTGAAGCGACAGGTCTGGAACTGCCAGGTGAGAATCCCCTGTAAATAAGGAGGTAGCTTTCAGTAGGTAAAAGAAAAGAGGGACGAATCAGAGAAATATCCCTTCCCTATAAGAACGAAAACGAGCTAAATACCATCTATGGGGGCTGGATCCTTGCTTGGAATTCTCCTTGCTTTTTGCATCGTCATGTACCGAATCCTCTTCCAAATCAGCACCATGACTAGAGTCTGAATAAAAATAGCCACTGGACTGAGCAGAGTCCCCTGCAAATTAATAAAGATGGAAGAGTATTCAAAGAGATTTGAATGAAAAGGGCTGGAGGCAACCATTATTCCTAAAGGCTATCCTGAATGAGCTGATGCTATCTGATGTTTCTTCCTCTGTCTCAATCGAGCCTTTTGTCACTGCGACAGTTCCTGACAGCTGCTTTTTGGGACTAGACTGAATTTCTTCATCATCATTCCCTTGATTAATCTCTTCAGTCTTTGTTGGTTCCTCAATGGCTCCATCGCCTGGCGGCACGGTAGGCTCCTTAAAAAGTCTGGCACGGTCTATCGGGTTTATACCATTTTAGATACGGGAATTGGTCTCTGGGGGATAAGTAGGATTATCCCAATCATAAACAGTTCAAGATTCTTGGGTGGTTCCGATTGTGTCCTACCTTCTTACTGGTTTTGTACCATAGAAAAGGAAGGATGTGCAAAAGCTAGTAGACAGGACGCACACTTCACTATTATGGCTTCACTATTATGGATGGAACCCTTTACAAGAAATTCTTCTCATGGCCCCTCCCTGTTAAAATGACTGCGGCCAGAGGAGGCAGAGACGGTCGTTAAGGAGAAGTACACGAGGGTGTATGTAGCAATCATGTTGGTGGCAGAATGCTGGCATATCAGATAAGAAGCAAAGTATACTACTTACTGGCCTACCATCAAGCAGGATGCTATTTAGTGCGCTCGAAACTTCGATAAGTGCCAGAGACATGCCAACCAGATTAACGTTCCAGCCTCGGTCTGGGAAAATTCTATTGTTTTGAAGACTCTGCCACCATACTATGGGCTCCCAACTGTCGGTGATTAATGAGAAAAAGACCTATGACCGGACCAAGCTGACCCACAACTGGCTTAAGCAAAGCCAAGAAGAAGCCCGAAAAAATTGTATGTCATTGAATAAATGAAAGCTCTTGGATCGGGTTACTCAGGGGTTCTTTCCTATGGCTCCTACTTACTAAGGACCCTTATATCCTGGACTTGTTCCAATATGGTGCTCCATCGGGCGGGGGTGTTAAATGTATTGTGTTATCTTGTCCGTGTTTAGTTTATAATTTTAGATGTCATTCAAAGCGGGCTGGTTTACTGTTCTTTTCCTTTATAAGAGTAAAAGAAATTGGACGTTTAGAATATTGAAATGAAATTTGTCAAATAGAAACTTGTTAGGTTTCCACTTCTTACCATATTATTTCAATTAGGCGCTTGACAAGTCATTCCTTTTTCACTTCCTTTGAAGCTGCAACATGAATTTATCATTAGCTTTTTCAAGAAAAAGAGAATCTCTTTTCAGGTTATCTGTACGATTCAATGAATCTTGGTACCAGTTCGTATCACCTGGTACCGAGAAAGTTCGATCAGTGCAGTCTGCCGAGCACTTCTAACTTTATAAAGCGACACCCATGCTTCGATGAACAAAGTTGGTCGGCGGCACTAGGTCCATCAAAGATGAAGTTTTTTTCTCAAAGAAGAAGAAGATCGGAAAGACTAGGTATCCACCAAGTTAATGAATTAGGTTTTTTACCAGAAGCAGGATTTCCAATAGCTGGAAAAGAGAGATCTTCCGTTTTAACTTATTCAGAATCTACTTGATGACCTACCTTGCTTCAATACCGTTGCTTTCGTCCTATTAAAGCAAGGATCCTGTTAAAAGGTTTTGGTGTGCGAGATTTCTCGTGTGGAATTGCATGCTACCACCTGATTCAAGACTGATTCTGTCAGGGGGGAAAGAATCCAGGCATGAATCAACTGATCTTGTTGAGTCCATAGATCGTCTTGTTGAGTGGAGGTTATTTCGCTGGCCACTATGTTGCTTGCTGCAGGTAGTGCCTGAGGTTGTGAGCCATCAAGATGTGCCATTAATCCATGGCCACGTATGACTGGTCAAATTTGAGAGCGCCACGTTGTCAGAATGCAATCTTCAATTGATGGGATGCTCCAATTGAATTGGTTGAAGAGGTTTGGGCAGTTACGAAGCAAGAGTATAGAATTCCGCCTCTGTGAAAAGAAGGCTTCTGCCCGCCAGTAAACAAGAACGCTCTACTAAATAGGTCGGTCTTTGGCCAGCCGAAGAGTATCGTTACCGATACCTACCCCAGAACTAATAGATCCACGGAAAGAAGAGTATGCTGAACCGGATAGTTAAAACCAAGAAGATACGGATGAACCTACCTGATCACCTCGTACGCTGGTAGCTGGCGTATACTCCCAGCTCGCAACCCCACCAGACCGGACACATTCCTATTCCTAAAGGAAGTGACGTCAAATACAATCAAAGTAGGCCGACAAAAGAAATAACTCCGGTTTTCCGGCTGACGTAAAATGCAAGAAAAGTAGGATTCCCCTACGTGTCAAAACAATACAAATGGATTAATTGAGGTATAAATCCCCTAGAGAAAAAGCGCCAGTCGTATTCCAGGCTCTAAAAGCGTAAACTATAAGTTAAGCCAGATGCTTCCCTCTTTGATTTTTCGCACAGTTTCGTCAGAATTCTCATTCTCATTTATAATATATTTTTTAACATCATCATCAATACCCAGGTCAATCAAGATTGTCAAGTCATGTATGTTTTCGCCTGGCGCACAATGTGCTGGGTCTTCCCTCCAATGTCTCCAGCATCCGAGTCTAACTCAATCACACTTGTTGAGGTTTGGTCATAAGAAATTAGCTCCGCTACCTCTGGAGTATGTGGGTTGGTTTGAGCTAACTTCTTGAAAATAAAAGAAGTGGTGCGTGTACAAGATATTAGTTAGTTAAGTAGTCCATTGAAAATAAAAGAGTTCTATTCGTATCCGATAACCTATTCATAATAATTAACAAGAAACTCCGATTACCGGGAAAAATGGACAACTTGGCATTTTCCCTCGGAGCCCGTCCAACGAATTTATTTTTTTGACGAAACACCGTGTTTTTGGCAGACTTTTTATTTCCCCGAATATGAGCCAATTCCAAATCTTAAAAAAGTACAACTTTTGCTGCTATATGACACGACTTTTTTCACAAATGGTCTTGTCTGTCTCTAGGGAAAATGTGCTTTATTCCTTTTGACCATAGGTGAATCATACTTTTACGAACCGAAAAAGTCTAACCCAAAGAGCAAAAGAGCTGGAAAGGCTCAATTGAGTATTTTTGGTCGCTTCTTATGATGAACGAGATCAAAAATACGGGAGTGCGCCGTATTTCTTATTTAAAAGCTTTTTACTTCGTCTGTAGTGCGAGGCCTTTTACCCTGTTTTACTGCGAAGTTGCTTACTCCGTTTTACGTGCGAAGCTTTTGGCTACGTCATACTGCGAAGGAAGTTCGATGCTTTGTCTTAGTGCGAGGGCTTATTATGTTGTCTTATTGCGAAGTTTGTAACTAAATCTTATTGAGGGTTGCCACATCCTCAAGCAGTGCCAGGTTCCACTCGATCCACACTTTGACACTTTTTGCTTTGTTTGTTAATTTTCCAATTATATAAAATAACTTGCTTTCAGCACATTTTCCTAATCAAAAAGACTAGGTTTGCCAGCTACGCTTTCTATTCTTCTATACTTGGGCGGTATTTAAGGGAAAGAAAGCCCTGGCTTCGGTCAGATAAGGTTCCTGCTCCCTTGCTTCGATCGATTGCTTCTTCGTAGTGTCCTTTGGTTTCATTTACTGGAAAGGGAACGAATAGGTTGGAAGACCTATGCTTTGATAGAGAAACTCCTGAAACTTTAACTCCACAATTGAGGATCTCGTGTCTTATGGGCGGATAACTTCTCAGTGAAAGTAGGCACCGTGGTGGTTTTTAGGCTAGTTGTTTAAGGAAGGGTTAAGGGCAGCCGGGCAGTAATAAAGAAGAAACAAAAATACCGAGCACCTCGACAGGCAGCGCAAATGAAAATGCGAGGTTGGCACCGCAGTCAGGTTCATCATGTCAGCTTCCCGCCTACCAGGGCGGCGGCGGATCAGAGTAGGGGACAGCTAATAAAGTCTAATCAGACCTCCAATGCACCTAGTTTATGAAAATCCACTAGAAGTCTCGGCTCGGGTAGGCAATCCCACCACTCATCTCTCTCTTTTTCATTCTTTCTTAAAAAAATCTCTAAACACTCAATTGATAGTGCATTCAGCTCCTGGCTTGGCAGCCCGTGAGTTTTTCCCTTTATCAAAGGGCACGTCAAAATCTTGTGTGTTCATTGTTTCCTTCATATTGAATTCAATTGCTCAATCTGAATCGCATCGCACTCACTACCAATGTAAGCCTCATTCTCGTCAGATCCTGAAACAATCAAAATCTTAACTGCTGATAAGTAGATATAAAAATCTGCACCAACAGTTTGGCGCCGTCCGAGGGTTTATTTAAGTGAATTCACTCGCTGCCTATAAATACTACTAAAGCCCTATCTGTGACTGCCTATACATACTTGCCTATCCGTTAATGCCTGTTATAAGCTTACTCATCCCTTGTTTTTTACTATTACGCCTGCCTATTCCAGATCCCTCTTCCTCTCAACCCTCTCTTCCTCTACATCCAACCACCTCATTCTTTTCATCCTATGATCACCAGAACTAGAGACAACACCAGACCGGTCAAGACGTACCCCGATTGCGTCACAACGCGCTCTACTAGACATCTAGAACGCGCCACCTCCCTCTCTCAGTCGTTATTTCTGGGCACTCCTTCTCTACTAGAACCACTTCTATATGCCTACTAAGGCAAGAGATACCTATCCATGTTGTACCAAAGGGCTACGCAAGGTATATAAGAAGATCACTTCTCTACTCTACTTTAGTCACTGGGAAGTCAGAAAGGAATGGACATACGGAACACGTGCCTGCGAAGTTTGGAATGGATGCCCAACCACCTCTTGAACAAAGCGAAGACTTGCCCTTTCTCTTATAAAAGAAATAGGATTCTCTCACTCTCGGCTCTATACCTCTGGTACTAAACCTAGTGGCTCCGCCTTCTTCATTATGGCGTGCTATTGGAACATTTGGGCCTTGCCTCCAGAAAAGTTGTGTTGTCGTCGTTGGTCGAAACGAACCGGAATCGAACCAGATAAGGCTCATGACCCCCCTTCCAAGCGTTTCTTTTGGTGACCCGGTTCGACACTTTAGTGCCTACATCCGGGGAAGTTGGTACCATTCATTCGACTCATCAATGCGCGGGTCAACTCCTCCCCATCCTGACCTTTCTTAAGACTACCAAGCCCTCTCGAATTAGTTCTACGATAGTAGCTTTGAACGTAGACCCTGGTAAAAATCTTTCACTCACTGAGAAGTGAAAGCCCGTGACTATATCGTCCTGAAGACGGATGCGGCGGGAAGAAACGGCATTGAGAAGTGTTGCTAACTTGACATTTAGGTTTCGGCATAACAAAGCTTGCACTGTCTTTTCGCACTTCGGCGCACAACGCGCCGCTGGTAAAGATTCTACTACGGTGCCGCAAATTCGCAAGCTGATCCTAAGGTTTCGTTGTTTTTCATTGGATTCCAAAAGAATGACCTCGCTAGGGTTGAAGAATTGCTGCAATTCTTCCTGAATAGACTCGATTCTCCCGTCGAGAGTTTCTTTGAAAGTTGATCCAAAACTCTTCCGAGTAAATATGAGAAAGCCTATAAAACAAGCAGCTACTATCAATTCTTCATTATAGATTAAGATCTTTTTCGAACTTAATGCACAAATAGATAGAATAGCAGCTAATAACATCTTTCTATCCTGCATATCCGTTGACATTTCATTAGGAAAGGACTCTCCTTCCGCAACGGAACGGGAAGTTTTTTAGGAAACCCAAAAGACGGAAGAGGATAAAAAGGCACTTTGTAGTTGGTAAATCTCCTTTAGTTATGTTTAACCTTGAATGCAATTTATAAATTCGACTGCAATAGTCCCCCGGGTTCTAAAGGTAATAACGAAAATTGCTAATCCAATAGCGGATTCCGCAGCTGCCACCGTTAGAACTAATAAAGCAAATACTTGACCCATCATATCATCCAAAGAAACGGAAAATACCAAAAAGTTCAAATTGACTGCTAATAACATTAATTCAATTGACATTAACATAATAAGAATATTTCGTCTATTAAGGAGGATTCCCCGAATACCTAAAATAAAGATGATCATAGAAAATGTGAAATATTTTATAGGATCCATTTCAGAAACGTGGAACACATGTCAGAGCAATTCAAATTAAGTGAGGCCATCATTTCCAAACCAAAGGAAAGCAATCAGTAAGAACCAAAGGAATAAGTAATAAAAGCTTTTTGGAGTGAAAGCAGAGATATACCTCCTAATCGACCTGAGAAAGAAATACGTACCCCCTCTACCCAAAGCAAAAGAAATTACTTTGTGGGAGGATTTTGACTCCCGATTTTAGCGAGAGCATTCGTCAAGAATTCGTTCTTCTGCTCCGCAACCTCAATACTCGCATTGAGTCTAGAGATCTCCGACTGGATAATGACATCCAATTGACGTAAAAGCTCCTTTTTCTGTTCTATCAATTCGGTGAGCTGTTGGTTTTGAGCCTGTAGCTCTTGGAGATTTTGAAAAGTCGCCTGTGCGACTTCCAAATACTGGGTCACTTCGGCCAAAATAGCGGCTAGATCCATCGTCTGTTCTCTTCTTTTTTCTTTTCACGCCTTTCCTTCGCTAGGCAAGCAAAAGCAGAACGTTGGTAGTGTTGAATCAAGCTAGGAAAGATAAGCAGTTGATTGAGTTTGCTAGGCAAGGAAAAGCCTGGTCTGGTAAAGGAACTAGTCAATAAAAGTACAACGTTGATATGAAAGCTGTTAGTTGATATGAGCGAGGAACTGAACTACTTTAGTGGCCCAAAAGCGAACAAAATATATACTTCATTTCAAATAGCTTGGTAAAGCACTAGAATGCGTTAAGCATCTGGACGGGACGTTTCTTCACCTTCGCTTCTCGAAGAAACTCGTAAATAGTGTTTGTTTCTGTTGAATACGCTTTCTCGTAAAGATCATAAGTTCTAAATCCAGATCCGTTGCTACGTTCAATAAGTGATCGCCAATGCTTTTCAAAAAGAGTAGATAGCTAGCACCGGTTACGAAAGGTGAGGCAATAGATAGGACGGGAATCTTATTTGGATAGTAAGCTAAGTTGATTGTTGGATGGAGCTCGCAGAATATACTTAATCTCTTGCTACCCAAGGAAGGAAGGGGCCGACCAATAACGAGAGGCGGTTAGAGCCTTTACTTTCGAACAGTAAGATTGAGCCTCAGTAAATAATAAATGTCCGGGCATGTGCGTAAATACGATTTCAAGGAGTGATGTACAAAAGATTGCTTGCTGGCGGCCAGTGAGTAACGTATAACGTTACGAACGAAAAGCGGCATAACAAATAATTATCCACTGCAAAATAGACAGACTATTTACGAGATAATGTGAACGTGGGCAAAAGCCAGGTCTCTAGGCATAGGCCACAGATACTTGTCTGAGTAACTAAAGGCAGTAAAAAGAGTCAAGGGATAGGCTTAGGTCAAATAAATAGGAATAGGCCTCTGGGCGAGACTCCAATAGAACCGATTCAAGTGACAGATAAGCATTGAACAATACTGTTTTTGCGCATGCATATAGAAGCTATCTTACTTTCATATAGCGTACTTACTTTGCGTTACGAATAGATAGCTCGAGGTAGGTAGGGACTTGCTCTAAAAAAAGGCTTTCCTCAGGCCCTTCGAAGTCACCATTCTCTCCGCTTACGAAGTATAACCCGAAGGATATGTTGGCACTGCCTTCTTATCTAGGTGAGGCCTATTTTATTTACTTTATTTTTCCAGATTGAACTCAGAAAGCACGAAGTAGGGAAAACCTAAAACTAGTGGGTTTCCGCGTAATAAAATATAGCGCACTTACATTTCTCGTATATAGTGACTCATATCTAGTTGTCTGTAGGTGTTCCTCTTTGCGACACGAAAGAAGAAGGAGAGGCTGCAATTAAAGTATCGAGCGAAGCGCCTACTACTTCCTCGTATTCTGCTAGCCGGTACTTATACTTATGGATGGATCTTTTCTCGCTTCTCTGGAAAACGAGCATCCCAATAGGAAAGTCAACCTTGACGGACGGACGCCAACAATCCACTTTTTCACGGCGTTCCTTATATAAAAGAGTTGTGGTTATCTCAGCCTGGAAATGAACTAGGGAATGAACTCATGTTTCCCGCCCTCGTCTAACTCGTCTGCGAACATAATTAAACACAATCAAAATTGAGCTGAAGGTAAAGTAAGCTACGTGAAAGCCTCTTTTATCTGACCTTACTTTCACTATTAGGAATTGCTCCATTCTACCCACACTGTTATGATGTTACACATAGCTTGGCAACTCTGCAACGAATTTAAAAATATATAGCAGTGTTCATACTCACGGCTGGTGAACATGCGATACCTATTAACTCTCATAGATGCTTTTTCTAAGTATAGTAACCAACTGTCAGAGCAGACATTTGAGGACCTTTTCCGCCGCTCTTTCCGTAGTTGCCCAGCTTCCCGACTATTCTCCAAGGCATTGGAGCGCATACCATCGGTAGGTGCATCTTTATAGGAAGTAATTGAAGAGACAAGTGGCATTCAATAGACTTTGCTTTATACTTTTTATATGCACCTCCTTTGGTCCGGGGCATCTTGCTTGATTTCATCTTTAAATCTAATTACTTCACGTTCGATAATAAACTCCACCATGTTAGCGTCAATGATGTGATACGGGCTGGCTTATTTCCACTAATTGTAAGGCTGCTTGCTGGTAGAAAGGTAATTTATTTGCTCCCAACTTCTTCAACCTGAGTAGGTCTATCTAGGAAACTGAATTCACTGGCCAATGAGAAGCTAGAAGCTCGCTTTGAAGAGTTGATAGTAAACTTTTTTCTGCTGAATTGAATGATGGACCCAGCGAGGAACTACTAATGTTCCGAGTTCAAAAGGTGATCCACAAGCCAATAAGAATACGACTCCTTGTTTGAACATACATATAGATAGGACGGGCAAATCCATCTGTGAGATGGAATACAACCATTTGAAAAAAGAAGGAAAGCAGCAATGTGTCAATTTGAACGAAAGAAGTGGTTCAGATCCCCAAGCTATGCCACACATGTAGAATGGACGGACTTCAAGAGGCTTCTTGGTCGACACTAGTCTCATCAACTTGCTCATCGGGAGCGGGACCGGATTTCTTGTACGTAGTTACCTTAAAAATAACCACTGCCTTCCACCTGCAGCAGTGAAAGATTTGAACAGCTGACACTCAATTTGATGTTAAGTGCGCTGGGCTAGCTTCCTTCTGATTTGGATCGGGAATCCTCTTTTTTTTTCTCTTTCTGCTCTAGGATTTGCTGTTGATGAAAAATAAGCGGTATTTGTGCTTAGGGCGCTAGGAGTCAAGGCATGGCTTACGGTTAAGTTAAGCTAATGGTTCTGGCATAAAACTCTTTATTTTCAAACATCGTATTCTTTAACGTAGTAGGAATTTATATATTTCCTCTTCCCCTCTGGGATGGGACTGAAATGCGGCTTGCCAAGAAATAACAGCTACTGCCTCAGGAGCTTACTGCTTCAGCAATTCCTCCTCCGAAACCACTGCTTCAGAGACGCCTACTCTTACATACAGCTAGCTCAGAAACGACTGCTTCATAAATCCGACTCCTCAATACCGAACGGAAAGCACCTGCCTATGCCACCACTCCTCAGAAATGGGGCCTCAACTTTTCATGCATCCGATTCGCTCAGGTAGCCCTAGCCTAATCCCTTGTCTTTTGTCTTCCTCGGCTCTGGTCCTGCTAACGAACGAGGAATCGCTCGAGCTCTCTCTTTCTTTCTTGAGTCGGCTTTAATTTTTGACAAAAGTGAAATCGTTCGTTCTTAGTCAATATCCGCCAAGAATTCTCTCAACAGTGGTTCTTTAATTAGGCGAATCGTTACTCCAGAATTCTCTATTCTTAACAACGTTGCTTTTTCTAGGGAAGGCTGTTTTGACTGTTAGTCTCTTGAATTATGTTCTCTCCTCAATAACGCGGCATGTTGATACTGCTCGTCCCAGATCATTACCCCCCCATTGTAGAGATTGGCGCTCCTGGAAAAAGATTGACATGGTCAAATAATAGGCAACACCACTTTGGTAAATCGGGGGAATCCATCCAGGTACGAGTTTCATCCATCCTCTTACCAAGCAAGAGTGACTCTCACTGCTCAGATTCAATGTCAGAGTGCCCACTCACTTCAGATACAGAGATGCTAGTAATGATTTATTCACTAAGTCTTAACTTTAAGTAAGTCAATCTGCGGAGCGTCGTCGATGAAAAGAGTTTTCTTCCCTCACTTAAATAAGCCAAAGTCGTCTATCTATTCCTTTCGTCTATTCAATTCGTAAATGCTCCAGAGTAATTCGCCGATGTGCACTCCAAAAGATAAATTCTTTATTTCGATAACCATAGGACGACAGGACGAGAAATCTGCATTGAATGGAAAGGAATCTCTTAACTTATTGGACATTTGCTCGTGGGAGTGCTTACGTCTGCGTTTTTATATACCCCAAAAGATCAAAGCTAAAGCTTCCCTTACCAAACGAGACGAATTTCAGTGCGACTTTCTATCTACCCACCCGGGTCAAGCATTGTGGGGGATGTAACCCATAAAGGAAAGTAACCTAGATCTTTCCAAATAGAAGAATAAGAAAAAAAGCAGAAACTTTAATACTGTGAAGATCTCTATACTTGATTTATGTACGAAATACTGACTGAAAGTTTTCAAGAAACTCTTTAGCTCCTTAATTCATCCTTAACTAAACTGCTGAAAGGAAGTGAGGGCGAATCCAGTCAAGTAGTCAAGTCTCGATCAAGAAGTATGAGTGCTTCGAATCAAGAGTAAAGTTCCCAGGTCTTGGTGCCCACTCACCGGTATGTCAAAGTTACTTCATCGCTTTTATGTCCTATCGCACGCACCAGTTCAATTCCAAAACTTTCAACTCACCCCGTCGATATTCTACGGGCTGGTTTTGATCTTCCACTTTAGCTAAGCTAATGATTGATTAGGATCTGGATTTGTCTTCAGATGATGTCCTTTCCTGGCTCGATGCGCTTAACGAAAGGGGGCTCTATAGTCAAAGAATGAATTTCCTTAGCCTTTGGCGGGGAGTGGCTTTGTATAGTGACATTTACCACCGTACGGATATGAGTTCTTGTGAGGTGGTGTGATTCGTAGCCTTTGTGTAGCTTGTCGTTGAGGCACCTTCGCCCAAGTAAGCCCCCATCCCATCAAGCACATTACCTATGCTATTATATGGACCTTTGTTGCTTACTCTTCCTATTTTTATGGCATAACTATCCGAAGCGAGGATTCCGCCGGATGTTTGCCCGCAACGATTCAATTTACGAGCACGCTCTTCACCTTCTGCCAAGGCTTCTAGGAAACGGTATTAGGCACTTTCGGCAAGACTGCCAGAGGGAAAGAAAATGTTCGCCTAACCGGGCGCTAAGTCTGCTATCTACTCGCCTCTTTCAAGGGAGGATTTTCTGGTGGAGTTCTTCGTTTCCTTGTGCGACATTATCAGCATCGGGTTCGGGTTCCAGAAGCCAGGGGCATCTCTTTGTCTTCAATCCCTTTCTCCGTTTTTCCCGCACCATTTTCTTTTTGCGGAAGGTAAATCCCCGAATGGTCTGTATTGGTTAATCATCTGCATCTAAAGACAAAACCAATGAGTAAGTCAATCCATTCCAATGAGCAAGCTAGTAGATGAACTCGAATAACACAGTAAATAGGCCCCCTCGTGCCCATCTCTTTAGAATCCTAAAACCTATTCGGGCAAGACAGGTGGGGTAATTCCAATATGATCCTGAAAAGTAGACCAGTTCCGCTTTTCTAGAGTTAGACTTGCTAATACAAAGCTAGGAAATTAAAGAACTCCGCCTCGGAAAAGTACCCACTTACTTAAGTAGGTCCAGTATAAAAAGGGACCCAAAAAAAGTAACACACGAGTCTTTCTCTCAGTAAATATTTCAATTTACTTTGAAGTAAAAGAACTACATCGACAGGAAATTCACAAGCAATCTCTCTATGCAATTCCGGTGGGGAAATCTATCAATTCATCAATGCCTAAAGTCCAAAAACTACAGAGTAGGAAATGAACAGGTCTTTTCTCGGGGATGAAATCTATTCTAGTTTCAATTCCAATGCGAAATCGTTCTATTAACAGTCCCAATCCAACAGGAATATCCCGGGAATGCAGTATAAAATCCAAGTCAATTAACACGCATCACTTATGATCCGATGCCCCAAGCAATGCTATTCGGAAATTAAGAAACAGTGGAATTCGAAAGGCGAGTCACATACTTTTTTAGGGGAAAAGGGAAGTAGGCAACCGCTCCGCGCCTTCATGTTGAGCTTACGGCTGCTAAAGGGCTTGGCTGGTCCTACCATTAGTGAAGTCTAGTTTTCTTGATGAGAGATGCTTGCTTTTAAGCAGTAAATGCCGCGTACTCATATAAAATAGAAATAAGAGTGCGGGCTGCTAAAGTAAAGATGCACGTACGCCCCTCCCTAAATTGAAGAAAAAGGGCTGGGGTAAGTAAAAGTAAAGTAGCACCAGGCCCGGATGTATAGGTTTATTATGAACAAAGAGACATGCATGGCCTCAGTAGTTGTTTGTTAGTAAAGGGACACCATAATAGATGTGTCTAGCCTGAAAAGAGGTACCGCACGCGCCGGGTAGTTATTCTCATATCTGATGCACCGTTCAAAAACAATACTTGTCTCGGAACACTTCTGCTTTGACTCTTACTGGCTGGAATGAGTCTTAGAATAACGGGCAGGGTTTAAGGAGAATAAATATGAGGGAATCTGGGCTGGCTAATGGTACTTTCAAGAGTAAATACTGCTTGCTGCATTACGTTAGCTCTCATTGATAGGCACATGAAAGGAAGTGCATGATTCCATGTCTGTTCAATTGACATTTATAGATCCCGAACATGAGAGTGAGATCCGTTCTACTACTCCTTCCTCTTGCTTGCACGATAAGAGGGGGCCTCGTCCACCATCTTTTATGAAGGCCAGAATCAATGTGCTTTTTGTGCTATGCTGTCAAAGGCTTAGCCAACTGAATGATGTTCGACAATGAAAACCATGCCAAGTAGAACTGTACTTAATTTCTCTGCTTTATCATCAAAATCTATATATTTTATATTTAAAGAAGGAATCCTCGTTGGCGGGTGAGACTTTCAAAGGGAAGGCTTTCTTCTGGTTACTGGATCTGCTGCATAAGCTTTCTGCAGCGCAGAGGCACACTGCTTTAGTACAAAAAAATACTTCACCCTTCCTTACACCTGTCTTCTTGGCTAGAAGGAATGCATCGATGGGTCTTGGTGGAATCAGACCAAAAGCGCGGCTGCCTCATTTAAGCCCGTGAGAATTGTCTTAGGACCTTCCTTCACAGATCCCACACGCCATGAAGTCGACACTGCGCGCAGTAATACTTTTTTCGTTAGTCATGGTGTGACATTCACAGCCTACGTTCGTTCCTCGAAATCCAGAAAGGAGCCCTTGCTTTTTCTTCATAGTCTGAGCTTACAGTAGTGGGGGGAAGGAGAATCTTTAAGAAAAAAAATAGAAAAGAATGAAGAATACGAGTAGGAAGGAAATAAGAGCCCAAGGCTTGGCTTCACTACTTGGGGAAATGTCTGAGTAGAAGACAGGAGAAAAGGTTGCTGCTTACATTTGGCACTATAGACTTGGACACCCATCTAGTTCTACTACAATGCATATTATCAAGACTTTTGGTTGACCTTATAGTTCCAATAAAATTGATGTATGTCATCATTGTTCTTTAGCTAAATCTCATACTTGACCTTTTCCAGTATCTACAAGTTCATCTATTTCTCCCAAAACCAAAATATCTAATACATGGTTGCAACAGTACAATCCCTTAAGGAAGCAATCAAATCCCTAGAGGATACAATCTGATCCCTTAATTAATCAATTATGTAACATGTGACAGTTTGATACCTTATGCAAATGCCAACCTAATTAGCTTTGTAGTGAAAACAATAATACCCCTTATGTCAACATTCACATCTCCAAGATCTTAAAGTATGAATCCATAAGCCAACAAATAAGTAACCTAAGATTCACCACAAAAGATGAAACATAGTGAAAAAAGGTGTAATCTTACCAGAAGGGAGAGTAGAAACGTTAATTGACCGAACACGGAAAGAGGAGCGACCACGAACAGTACTTCCTCGCTGTTGAGCGGGAGAGCGACTGGAAGTAGGATTATCTACAAATCAAAATGCAAGGCAGAGTCAGAATAAACATTAGAAAAAAATGACATAAAATTATAAAGTAATGAACAATATTTTGGTTAATGATCATAAACTGAACATTTAAGGTATTAATAGAAACATTTCAACGTGTTTAACTGCACATGAAACAAGTCTTAGGACAGATTGAAGAACATGACAAACGAATTAACAATAAGTGCAATCAGATCTACAATATAAGAACTTACAATGTACTTATTACTTCAAATGAATTTCTTTCGCTGCGCGCCTTTTTTATTTTCAAAAAGACTTACTCGGCCTACGAAACTAGCAAGGCACGGAATTACGGAGTCACTACATATGACATTAATTATTCCTACGCAAAAACACTGATGTGCTAACGCGCAGCGGAGAGGATAAGCTAATTATGACTAAATAGTTCTTCCGGGGCTCTACATGCTTTTCACTTTTGATGTACGTTGCTTGCTACTTTAGCTCTTACCTACCTTGGGATTTGACCTTAAGAAGCTGAGGTGAGAAAGCAGTCAACAAGCATAGGATTTAGAACTTTAGAAGCTAGCGGATAAGTAGTAACTACGTAACCAGCGATACAACACATTGGAAGCAGTAGCTACTGCTTCTCCACTAAAATGACACAAGCTCAATACGGAATGAGCGTAGGAAAGGAGGAACGGACACTTTAGTGCGTTAGAAGATACAAGGGAATTTTAGATGTCTACAATAAAGTAGATAGTTTGTGAAGAAAAAGCAAGCAATGACGAAGACAGCACGAAACACAAACTACACGGAGTTTCTCAAATGAAAAAAAAGGTCAAACTACACTAGATATTAAATTAAGAGTTTGCTTGCTCATGCGCTTCTTCTTGCTTTTATGTTCCAGTGCGTGCATCAAGGGCATTTTAGAGCTTGGCTAGGTCAATCGGCTAAGGTATACGAAGAAAGGCTAAAAAAGGAATGCTTTCGCTAGCGCATTCATCTATATAAGGGCTTAGTGCTCCGATTGCACCGCGCGGACATAGCTAAATGACCCAACCTCTTCCAATAAAGGCTTGGCCTATCTTCTCAAGGGCGGGGTTGGGGATCCAAAGTAGTTCAAATCTCTAAAATAGGCTGAACTTGCCTGACTTCTTTCGCTTCATCTTTCTCTTCGTCAAGTAGCTAGACTCCACCCGATATAGGGTAAGAACAATATAGGCAAGACGAGTTATAGCTTTTTATAAACTACAAGTTTCCATGTCTTCACATTTCCTTCCGGGTTTTCCCTGGGTTAGGAATTCCCTAATAAAAAGGGCTTTCCTCTTTCTGTATTTCCTCCCTCGCTCCGCGCCTTGTTTATTTATTCTATTATTCTGCTTGCTGTTGCAAATAAGTAGTTTGAAGTTCTCTCATATGCGAGTGTGAAATATCCAATAAAAATGAAGACAACGCGCCCTCCCTTCTGCTACCAATCAAAGCAGGGAGTGTTCTTTCTTTCCTATTATAATCAAGTTGTTGATTGCATGTCTTAAGCAAAGTAATCAAATAATAAGTTTAGGCTTGTTACAACATATCTCGTCCAGGCTACCTAAGCAAGAAGAAGTTGACTACAGATCTTCCAATCCATAAATCCAAGTAGTCGAAGTTAAGCGTTTTCGTTCGTACTGGATTGAAATCTCTAGATTTTGGGAACCGAATGATGCTGATTAGACTTCGAAGTCCAAAGGCGAGATGAGATTTCTAGTGATTGGTTATAACAGCCAAATAACCTCATATTCTTTGATTCTTCAGAAAAGGAGATCAATATGATACGGGTTTATCAATTATTATTATCTTCCCGAGCAGTAAGGGAGTTCAAGATCTATAGATAGTCTATATAAAATCTTATTATCTTACCGAACAGTAAGTGAATGTCAAATGCCTAGAAAGTGTCTTTTGTACTGTCTTTGGATGGTGTATTCGCTGATCTGTTGCTGATTTAAGAATCAAAGGTTTTTTAGATATATCGAAATGATACTGATATGGACAAAGGAGTGCATTGAATCTTTGCTGAATGGTAAAGATCATGACAAGACTTTGCGATATATTCCACTTTCCTATGACGGGGGTTGGGGGGTTCGATACACTAAAATCATCCCCAATAGTAGACTTAACAGTTTAGCTAAGGGATGATAAGGAACAAGACGATTATAAGTATACCGTCAAACGGCAATGCCTATATTTAGAATTCTGTGATGCTTAACACAGGTCTAGGAAAGACAAGAAGAAACAATTATCCATATACCTAACTAAGGAATTAGAACTAGGGATATAGGGATTGCGGGGGAGATAAACTAGGTAGCAACTTGGAGAGGGAAGATTCTATTCGAGGGCTGAGATGTGTAATATCGATATTGAGGTAGGATGTATACTTATTAGAGTAGAAAGTCAACCTATTTCCAAACATATCGAACTAGATACTCAGAACTCTCAAGTGCTCGTTGAGCTCCTAGTGCTAGATAGGAAGAAATAGAAAGCTTTAGGGAACCAAATCATCTGAGGTGAATCATAAGTACACAGGTGATAAGGGGTCTTAAAGAGCGCAATGAACTTATCTGCATTAGACAGACCATGATATCCTTCCTAAATGGAGGTATCGAAGATGCAGGGATATGGTGGGTAGTAAGTCTGGCTTCAGATTGGAATCGAAGATTGGAGCTTCCAACATAGTGTACTCATTATGTTAAGAACTATAAAGGAAAGGCTTCCAACAGAAAAGGGAGTATCAGATTTTGCAGTTACGGAACTAAGCGAGTAAAGAGACAGCAGGCCATCGATCATGATTCAATAGGAATGGACTTCCCTTGCACTTGATTGAATATTATGTATTGATGAATACTTTAGATCAACGTCTTAAGCGGACATACAGAGATATACAATGCCTAAAGGTACACTATTGTTAGATGATGCTGACCCGGAAAGAAGGTTTTGGATATGAAAATTCTCATTAAGGCTGGCTACTCAAGGTAGGTAATCTTATTGGGTAATAGGCATATAAACAGGGAACGAAATGATTATAATCCTAGAGGCTTCGAAAGATTACGGAAAGGAAATCCTTACTCTATACTAGACTATCAGATTACTCGATTACTCATTCTTCCCCATTTCTGAGAGATTCGGCATTGAGAAATGAGGAATTATTTCTCCTTAGAAAAAACGGCTTGTCTTATCTTCTTTCCTTCCCGGTAAGTGAATGCGAATCTATAGAGAGTTTGTATTTTACTACTGTCTGAGGTTTGCCTATTCCAATTATCTTCCCGAGCAGTAAGGGAATTCAAGATCTATAGATAGTCTATAGGGGACTGTCTTAGGTTTGGTTCTTTCTTCCTATTTTATTTATTTATTTCTAACCTCTTCAACAAAGACTACATAGGCACTGGAGCTATGCCACTTGAACCGGGCCCACTTTCGTCATAGAATGGTGCTACGGATCGTTCTGAGAATGCCTCACCTCCTACTTGCTCGCCCACGGTCGGGATGGAAATATAGGTGCCATTGCTCTTGAATCGGGGACGCGTGCAACAAGCTCGTAAAAGTTTATTATGGATGCTGTTGTGCAGATGAATTACCTGCAGTGGGATAAATTGTCCGCAGCTGGCTGCTGCTTTGTGGCAATATCGACTGAAGGGAGAGAATTGAATGAATTCTCTTTTCACTTTCTTTGATAATAAATGGTTGTGCAGCAGGCAAGAGATATGATAGATGGGATGGGAGTAAGCAGCTTTCTTGACGGATGCAGAAGATGGGGAAGATTACCTCTTTGGAGATAGGAAGTCTACTGGAAGCTATTGCTTTTAATAAAGCCATCTCGGGTGGTGCTCCCTTCGTCCGCCCTAAGTAAATAAGTAGGATCCCTTCGTAAGCTAGCTATTTCCCTTCGTCCAATACCACCCAGAAATGCAAGAACTGGGGATAAAGCGGGGATTTTGCCCTGTCAATCGATATTTGACATCGAAGTGTACCTACACGAAAAGCGCCGCAGCCTGTCAGCATTTTATGATGGCAAAGCCAACAAAGCCATGGGGAACCTTTATCCCTACGCTCGAGGTACGAGGAAGGTACGTGATGAGCGGTATGTCTCTAACCTTTCAAACCCTATCGCCACCCCCGGTGAAAAATAAAATTCCTGGGCTTGCCAATCATTAGGGACATTGAGCCAAACATCCGGAATCAAATAGAAAAGAAAGAATGGATGGTGATATATCTAAAAAACCCACTTAATCTCTACCTTCAATACGAATCCCGTAGGTCGAAAGCATACCACTCAACCGGACAGGGACAGGCCGCCCAAAAGGACATTTATGTTGATTTCTGGCAAAAGAGAAAGAGTTCTCATTCTTTTTCATCAACGAAATGACTAGAGGACTAGAGTAGTTCCAATTCCGAGAGTAGGGCCTGTACTGAACATAGTTGCAGCTCCGTAACTCACCTATTGCATTCACACCAAGAAGGAAGCGATTGATTAATCTTACTGTTCTGGCGTGGTCTTTTAAGTAAAAATTCAATTTTCAACTTGTATTGGAACAATTGACTTGTCCACTTCTGGCGCTTGCTGAACACAATTGACTTGACCGTGGAAGCGTAAAATACTATTCTTCGCCGCCGTCCCTTGCTTGTTTCAATCAAACAACCTCTTGATTCAATTTACCTCCCTACAGCTTCTTGCTTCTTTGAGCTCTAGTGTTAGCATACATTACTTAAGGAAAAAAATAACTACACTATGCATATTCAAACCCCATATATGAGAGTATGCCTAAGTAAGCGTCTCAACTTTTTCACAACTTCTTACATAGAGCGACTCAAGTCAGAAACTCTCTTTTCCTTCAATACGTTGGTCACAACTTGCATACCTTTTTTCATATAGAAGGATTGAGCTAAAGCCGTTAGTGCATCCCCAGGGAACGATTGGAGAAATTACACCGCCAGAACTATTACGATAAAACGAAATGAAACGCTAGAGTTATGGGGTCTATAGGCTCGTTCATTTCACTCGCTTGGACTATTTGCCGACTGAGAAAGAAAAGATCAAGAAGTGTCCTAGACATTTAGCCGACAAGGGCTTTCATGCTAAGTACCATAGACAAATTAAGTAGATAGCTCAGCAGCGATTGAAGTGAGGAAAAAAAAGCCGATGTCCCAGTATCACTCGCCTAAGGGCTTATTTTATTGAGGAGTGATGTCTCCCGACTTGTGTGTCGTGCCAGGCCTCTTCCTTCACCGAAGGGGGGAGAAGTCTTTGATAAGTAAAGCTAAACAGAAAGAAAAGTCCACTATGATTCCTCAAGCTAGACAGAAAGAGAAGGAATAGGTCCTACTGGTCTCGGTACACGAGATGGGAATTCCGTGCTATTGGAACGAAGAGTTGTCCTGTACTAAAGCTAGTGAAACGAATCGTTGGGCAGTTGTTCCAGCCAAGCAAGAAAGATTACTCAAAAAGCAGCTACTTCTAGTTGGACAGTTTAGACAGCAGTTCAAGCCAGTCAAGACAGGTCTCTCGATTAGCTAGCCGGAGCTTGTGACGAATAGTCTGCTTATCCAGTAGTAGGAGTTAGAGTCGAGCAAAGGGATGCGAAAAAGAACTTGCTTTCCAAGAACTTCTTTCGCTTGCCAAGAACTTATGCGCGAGTATGCCAGTCCTGCGCAAGCAAAATCACTTGCTACTTGCTCAAGCTTGGGAAAAGCTCTATCTAGGTCTGTTTGGACAGCTACTTCTGTACTAGTTGAACAAGTTTAATGCCGCCGAAACAAGGGCCAGCCTTTGATCTTGTACTTATCTGCCTCAGAAGAATCAATGGGATGCTTGCTTGCCCAAGAGTCCGAGGGAGCAGAAAGGCCTTTTATTATCTAAGCCGAGCTTTGCTAGACACTGAGACTCGTTACTCGGCTATTGAAAAAATATATGTTTAAGTTTGTACTTTGCTTGTTGTAAGTTGAGGTATTATATGCTACCTTTGGTAACACATGTCCTCAGTCCAGCAAACATTTTGAAGTACATACTTTCCAGGCCTTTTATGATAAACCGAGCTTGGAAAGTGGGCTATTGCCATCTCGGAGTTCACACTAGTGTACACTCCCGGCAGTTAAGGGTCAAGCAGTAGCAGACTTTCTAGCTGATCATCCCATGATTGATGTGCCACCAGAACAGTACGAGATTGGATCCATAGAAGCAAGCCCTTGGAAGCTCTGGTTTAACGGGTCAAGAACAAAAGAAGGCGCGTGCGGCAAGATAGAAATCGGAGGTTAAGGAAAGAGGCTCTTTATATATATTGGTGCCGGATTGCATATTTGTACATTGAGTACAGCCAAGCAATTTAATTTGGACCCTTCCTGCTTTGCTTCTATTCCTCTTTATCAAAGATAGCTCTTTCCCCGGCCAGGCGACGCACCTCCGGGAATACATTATATATAAAGAACGAAATCAATCGCGTACTTCACCCTGACCCATTATGCGAGCTATTCCTCTACTGATTTAGATTGAGATTTCCTTTTCCACGCGGGAAAGACCCCTAACGAACCAACCAGCCAATCATGCTATCCTTACCTTCCAACCAACCCCTTATATTCCGCTTCTGCAGCTGCTGGGTATATCATCTCGGGCCCGTGATGCCCGCAGCTCAATCTGTTTTGCAGTATGGACGGCGCAAGAACAAGAATACGCGGCTTTGTTGTTCTTGCAGCGGCGGTGCTGCTGCTTCTGCTCTTTCTCGCCCTCCTGCTCACTCCGGGTTGACAGGTGCCTACTCGAATAACGAAGCAAGAGCCTGGAGTGAACTCTCTCTATGTAACGAAGAAAAGAACTTTCCCATTATCTGATGCTACGAATCATACGACTAGACTGAATCTAAAAATTCGTAGATAGGACTGCAGATGTATAGATTGTCTTAGGCCTGCCTGGCCTTACTTCTAAACTTGACTCCGAAAAAAGAATCGTTGGGGGCGAACACAACTTGTCTATCTCTCAACTCCGGGAGAGTAACCACCTCGTCGAACATCTGAATAGATGGATTCATACTTTTATGAGCCCCAGTAATTAGAACATCGTCGCCGTCTTCCGTAGTCTGCTGAGTGCTTGCTTTTTCGGAGTCATTGGTGTTCTCTTTTTCAGCAAAGCGATAAAGCGAAATCACTGCCTACTTCCGTTTCCTTGATTGCCTCGGAAACAGCTCGACTCGGCATATGTAGATCGAAAGCCTTCCATTCGTTCCTTTAACGCATGCTTAAAAGGCGGCTGGTGAAGTACCTTGCTAGATGCATAATTACTCAGTTTCATAAAGTGGAATAAAAGAAGAGAGTGCGTCAATTCCTTCATTTAATAGAGCTTGCTTGTCTAGAAAGACATATGATCCAGTGGTGCAGCATATCCCGCAGAAAGATCCCTTTCCAACACTTCAGCAGGCATTGAAGATGGTGCATAAGGAGAGTACACGGCAGAAAGCTTCATCTTCACTTAGCGAGCAATCTTAGCTTGTTGGATCTTTTCCCCCGCCTTTATCATAGGCTCTCTCTTTCCTCTGATCCTTATGAGTCCTAATCTAGCTTACTTTTATGGGATGGGAGAACTTCTTCTTAAAGACCGAAGAACCCCTTGCTATTGGTTTAGCTCACGGGACACGTCTTGGATCACTGGAGTTGCTTTACTCGTGGATTGGGTCAACTCGGTTACAAACTTAGTTCGAAAAAAGTAGCCCTATCGATATAGATATCAAACCTAAGCCAGCCCTTCTCAAACCATCAATCGAACTTGAGCGGCTTGATACAACACTGAGGAGGTAACGCATGGCTATTTCCACAGAGGTGCGTATGTATGTCTGTGAGAAGGCAATTTAATATAGCAGACCTAGCAAAAGAGGCCACAGGAGTTCTAAGATATCGAATGAATCCTTATCAATCAAGTATGATTTTAAAGTAAAGATCTTAATACTTGGTGAGATCAAAAACCAAGTTGACTTATATACTATACTCTTAAAAACAAATTAGAAAATTGACCTGCAGCTGGTTAAGGATACGATCAATAAGAATAGATGGTAGAAGCAACCAATAAGGCCAAGTATTCCAAAACTACCCAATTGATATTTGTGTTTGGCAACTCTCCTGTCAGGTAGTTTGCAGATAAGTAAATCGCCGCCCCAACCATCCATTGTGAAACTGCCGATCTCCATTGGGATGGTACAAGCTATAGTAGATAATTATGGCTCAAATTTAAGTATATTTCTTTATAGTGATGGGAAACTCAAGATGTTTATCGGGAGGGAGTGTACCTGGCATTTTTTTACTCAATAAAGACCTTCACTTAAAACCAGACTTTGAGGAATAGATCGCCAGCTATTTATTTCCATGAAGAAAAAGAGAGGCCTGCCTGCCTAGTGAGTGAAAATATAGGATAGCCTAGTGAGGTTACCTATGGATGATGGTATATGCCCTGATGGTTATTTTGGAAAATGAAGACTTTAGTTGGTAATTATATAACTTTCCAATCGATTCTGGCTGGAAGAATGTTTGTGAGAAGATTTCCATGAAAATTGAATTCCGCCGATTAGGTTCCCAATGCTCAAAGGGATAGCTCCAGACATATGGTTACTAGCTTCAGAAGTTCAAGTAGTGATGAGAAGTTTGTTAGAGAGTGCTTAATTATCCTGAACATTTATGGTTCTCTTCAATCAATAGGTTTGGAATACATTTTTAGGGCCCAATAAGCCAAATAAGGCACTCCACCGTCTCGCTTCGCCCTCAACACCATCCATAGCCAAAGAGTGAACAGATGCGTGCCCACCCGTAAGAGCAGGGTCCACGATTGTGTGTGGAAAAACCAAGAACAAACAACACACTTCTAGATGATCTATTGTCCACTCATCCAGATAAAGAGTTAGCACTCATTAGAAAACTAAATACGTAGATCAAGGCTATAAAGAAGCAGTCAAAGGAAAGTAAAGATATTATTAGTCTAGTTGATACTAGATAATAGTCTAGTTGATTGTCTAGTTCAGAGGAAGACTCTCTTCGGGGAATTCGAGGGAAGGACTGCAGCACAGCCTACCTCAGGTATAAAGACAGATAACAAACTCAAAACGAACTCACATAACCAGCTGGAAACATGAAAACAAGGAGACCAGCAATCATCATCACTTGTCTCTCTCGAGCCGTCCACCTTAGAACTGACCTGGCAAGAGAATAGAGATCTGGCCTTTGGATCAACTAGCTATATGGATTCTTTCTAACCGGCTGAAAAGCAAGCAAAGATCCAAGAAACCACTCAAGAAACTTGCCCAGCAAGAAAACGAATACTAGAGCCATATCCTTTCCGCTGCAAACAGAACAGAGACATCCTCCATCAAACCCAAAGCTAGGCATCAAAGAAACCGGAGACCAATAGGCATGGCATCAAAGGCTTACTCAAACTTAACATACGAATCCACACCACAGAGCATATCTACTCCTGCTAGAGAAACAGACAAGGAAATCACAATAAATCGAGATGATACGATGGCAGCGAGCTCCCTATTGATAAATAGTTATAGGAAGTATGACAGTGTATAAAATTCTCGTAGATAATGTATAATTTCCAGTGTAAATGTCAATGTATAAATTCTGGTTATATAGTGAACTTTCGAGTTTACTTAAACCTGTGTTGTAACTCTAGGAGTATAGCGATGGCTCTTCGTGAGAAATCCCTAGTATAGCCCCTGCGTAGTTCTCCGTTCAGTTCACATAGGAAATTTCACTTTCACATTAAGAGGATTCCTTAGTTTAGAATGTCTAAACGTTATCCGTAAGGAGTTTCCTATATGTTATGAAGCCGGTAGTAGGAAATGGGTTTCAATGCCCATTCGTTCCCGGCCGGAATCAAACTATATAATTGTTAAAGAAGTGAGTAAGAAGCATTTCCACTATCGTCCGATGCATCGGACGCTGCATCTCCCGCTTATGATGAAGTAGAATATCATGATATTAGGTAAGTTTTGATTGAACAGGTAGTCTTTAAATCTAAATCTTTACTTGCCAAATATCCCTGCTTCGTTTCAATCTGTGAATATCACAGGATGTAAACATAAAGAAAGCAAAAAACTCTACCACGGCAGCAAGACTGTTGCTCAGAAAGAAGAGTTTCCCTAAACCTACTCCCTATTCTTCCAACAAATAGGTACACTCCTGGGAGTTTAGGTTAATAGTACCCTTCTTTCCAATTCTAAAAGAAGCAAACTGACCCAAAAATGCCTCTATTTTGGTAGGATCAGTAGAAACTCCATCCTTTGTGATGATGTGGCCTAGGTAATCTATCTGGGGCACACCAAAAGAGTACTTAGAAAGCTTAGCGTACAGCTGATGCCTTCTTAACAACTAGAAAACTAGCCTAAAAAGGTTAAGTATCTAGGTAAGTCTCATGAACTTATTAAAAAGTTTCATTTTTAAGGAGAATGAACTGGCAGATCCGTTGGCAAACTCTGCTCAGTAGGTCATCTCAGACCAAAATCACTAAGATCTAGAGTGTAGTGAATAGACCGGATATTTTCCCTTCCAGGGTGGAATCAATTGCTGTTACTAAAGTAATGCGATAAATCAGACTTTTCTTTAAACTTTTATACTAATCTTACTTTTTCTTTAAAAAGGGAAGATCTTAGGATTTTACAATTGGAGTAGGTCCGGGGCCAGAAAGCGATATTCCATCTACAAGGGACGGGGGATAGATAGTGGGATATAGATAGTAGCGAGCAACTCCCAAAGCAAGAATGTTCTTCGAGTAACTGCGTCCCCAGGTAATATACATAAAAAGAAGGTAAGCTCTTTTCTCCGACTTTAGAGTAAATACCGAGTCGGCTAGGCAAAACGTTAGCTTTGTTTGGGATCGATATAGAATTCCAGTAAAGGCGTCTTTCTTGTATGTAAATCATCCCTTCCTAGTCTCCATTCATATGATGAAATAAATCATATGATGAAATAAAAAAAGGAATTTTAACAAGTATTAAAACACACTATTAACGAAAATATGCATTGACAAATGAGATGAGCTATCCAAGAAAGTCCATATATTCAACCATATATAAGGCATTCTGGCACACTAACCAATACTACACTTGTACGAGCTGCTTCTCTCTTATGTTCATCTTCCACGCCTGTCCGCATCCCCAGCACTAAATGAGTGAAATCAAATATTTTTGACCGTAGCAAAGAAATAAATTTATTTTCAAGAGTAGCAGGTCAGCAGTAAATGAAGTAGGAAAGTGCATCTTCTGGAATTTCATCAACTTGCAACTCAATAAATGGGTTCCTCGGGAGAGCATCTTACGTCCGCTATTAAAGTAAAGGCAGGTGTAGTTAAACAGCATGAAATCCGTATGTATGGGCTTGTTTGTATGGCCTCCTCGTTAATAAAGTATGTGTTTAAGCTGATTATGATACGATCTATCCTGTACCTTTTTCTTTCTATTTTTCCATAAAGCTGTAATCTTCCTAATAGGGCTGGCTAATTTCCACTCCCAGTGTACTAGACTAAGAAGTATCAAAAGCATTGGGGTTACCTATAACTTACACTGCCCCAATGCTAGTTGACTTAGCTGTGTAAAATAAATGGTGAAAGGATGGAATGTGGTGCGTCATGCATGGGAGTCGACTGTGAAGTGCAAGGTTACAATTTTCAGTCTGATCTGAGTCAACGGAGTTATGCGGGTGTGTATTACATGATACTGGGAAATGCCCGGTTTTAAGATCTCAGTCCACTGTACCTTGACATGAAAACTCAAAACCTTATATTTAACTGGGGAGAAGAACGGAGTGATACATGACTTGAAGAGCATGGAGCTATGCTTGTAAATTATGTTGAGGTTGCTAAGGTCGAGAGCGGTGATATTGCGAAAGCGGCGACGAATAGGGAAAATTCAACGGTACACCCCTCAACAGCAAGGCCTCATGATTCCGGAAGCAACCGTGCCACTTCAATCTAGTGGGGGTAGCATTAGAAGGGAGTGTGGTCAGAGGCAACATCTTAAAGCAAGTGCATTTGCCCCGAGCTTATAAACAGGCTACTGCCCAGCAATTGTCTGATTGGTGCTCAGAACAATTTGGTAACATGAAGAAGCGGATCTTCACTTTGTTGAAGCGAGTCTTCAATAGACCACTCACACTCGCCACAAGACAAGAGGAGCAATATATACACCGTGAGTGAGCTTCCCTTACAACCAACATAGTTTAGGCTTATGGCCGGAGAAGATATTTTTTGGAAGCAGCGCTCGAGAGTCCAGTGGCTGAAGGAGGGTGACCAGAATACTCCTTATTTCCATCGGAGAGCGAATGAACGCCCAGCAAGCGCCACGTATGAAAAAAACACAATATACGGCAAGAAAACGGGCAGCGTGCTAACGCGCAACTCTCACATTTTAGGAGAACAACTTCCCTTAAGGGAAACCAGCCAGAGCCATATATATATAGGCCGTAGGCGGGGATAAGCCCCTTGCTATCTTCTTAATGCGTTTACCTTAGGGCGCAGCAAAAAGCTCGTTTACCCATATAGTTAGGAAGAGAACTCACAGGGAGAAGGAATTCTCTAAAGGCAGGGCTTTCCTTGGGCTTCAAAATTGTTATATAAAGGCCCATTAGCCTCCACCATATACTAACATAGAGATCTTTAAAAAGAAAAATCCCCATGACTATGTAGACTATTGTGTTGCTTCATGTCATACGCACTGCCCGGACTACTTTGTCAGACCATGTGTAGCTAGACAGACATGACATTAGTTTATTCTGGGGTCGTGCGAGGCGTCCACCCTCATTCTGCGATTTGAATAATTAGATGAAGTCCGCTTCTTCGCCGCTTCTTCCCAGCCTTGTTTTTTTGATGATTTCGCTTGTTTGCTTGTGAATTTATTTGGGCGTTTGGCTTCAATCCATTCTCTTCTGTTAACTGCTTCGGAAAAGCTCTTATTGGTTTAGGGCTAGTCAACTCTTAGATTCCGGAAAAGAGGGTGAACTTCCTTCACAGACAAGCCGTATAACTTTCTTTTAGTAGGAATTAGCCAGCAGGGAGTGGTTAGGTAAAGTATCTAGTTGGTCTGGATGGAAAGTCTCTAGTTGGTAGTACTGATTTATCCGATTCTTACTTGTCACTTATTTATTACAGCCGGTTTTCCATGTCCAGATTACCCTTTAGCTAGGAAGGGTTAACTTAGCTAGTAAAATCTTCTTGGATTAGGCTTAATGTTGTAGGGCTGCGAGCCGATTCGGGTATCTTCTTGTTTACAGCCTTCTTCGATTCAAACTATTAGCTTATCTTCTTAGGCTTTGGAATGAGATCGATCTTATGCCTGGCTTAGACTACTAGACTCCGGCTTACGCCTTATGCTCTTACGCATTTTGATGAGATCAGAGATTCTGGTAACTGGCGCTTTTACAGCACTGAGGCAGAACACTGTGTTTTTTTTCTGGGTTTATCCTCGATAGGCAAGTAGGTCAGGAAAGATATATTGGGCAGCGACGGAAACTCAACTATTAAATTAGGTTGTTTGGGCAGATTGACACAAGCTCATAGGCAAAGTAATAGGCTTTCCTCGGATTTTCTACAAAAGTCGTTTTCGAGATAGGTGAAAGAGTCAGTAACAAGGTCTAGCGGATAAGGAAGCTCTGTTTTTGGTTCAACGGTGCGGATTCCACTTCAACAAAAAGAAAGAAACTATTTCCGAGACAAAATAAACACTATTGACGAGAAGTTAGATAAGGTCCCTAGTGGATTCATTATCAGGGTAAATACGATTTCAAGCAAGAGCGAAAGTGAGTAGTGAAAGAAGTGATCGTTAGTAGTTACTCACTTTTTAGAAGCCCATAAAGTAGTAGAAAAGCCGGATCCAAGCAAGTAGCACTTCGCCAATATGAGTTTTGATAAGTAGGTAAAGCCTTATTGATTTCCTAGAAAGCAGCTTACAAGAGGAGAATAGAAGACGTGGAAAAAGTAGCCCCTATCGACAAAAGAGAATCCCTGGCTGACTTCAATTTAGTGATTTCATATCGTTATCAACGTTGAATCAAGATTTTCGTGGTGGGATAGGTATAGAGTAACTTGCTTACCTGACCAACTTTCTTAACATAATTGAAAGAATTCCCCCTTTCAAGCGAGCTAGACACCCGGAAGGTAAAAATATGGCATTACGAAAAGCTTTAGTACTAAATTGACCTTTCAAGAGGTCTTCTTGTTGGAAGATATGAGTTATCCTCATTGGATATAAATTTGACACCTTTTGAAATATTTATCCTCTTTTGTAGTCAGCAGGAGGAGTTGCTTGGGAGTTTTAAGTGAGCCGCGCTCTCTCTTTCGGAATTCAGCACCTTTTTTCCACTCTACTTAAGCATGAGATGACTATCTACGACTATGAGACTCTCCCGGATTCAACTGGACTTATCCATTCGCGGCTTCAGCAAAATATCATATATAGTCACAGTTGTTAAAGTTCATCGGTTCTTCCTAGCATCATCTGGAACTATCATTTCTTCTTTGTTTCCAAGACTTTTTTGGGGGAGGTTTTCCTTACTTCACAAGCTAGGGGTAGCGAGTAAGCCAATCCAATCCGTACTGCTTGAAAGAACGGAACTAGTTAACGTTCTTGCCCACTACTTCATTACAATCTCTACATTATGCCTCGGTTCTTATCTACTGGAAAGAGTACGTCTTTCCTTCATGAAGCTAACCCTACACCTATTCTCTCGAACGGGGTGGTTCTCTGACGGTGTCCAGGAGCAACGAGGTCTTAAACAGTAAGGGATACAAGTCGCCAAGATCAAATTATACCTCGGGCTCACCAAACTTCCATTGCGCATTCTCGAATTGTCTTGACTTCGTCGCTTTGAAGAGGGCGCAGAACGGATCCTGCCTGGGGTCAGCGCATAGACTTTGTGCAGCTCGTCAAAGCCTGCATGATCTCTATATAAAGCTCTTTAACATCTTCGGAAGCAATAAAATGCACCTGCACCGTGTTCAGTAGAGAGTGACAACGATTCGGTGCATCAGCAACATAGTTTTTGACTCCTTTCTTTTGATTCAGGACTCCCGCCTTAGGCTTGAGCATTTGTTGGTTGTTGGATCTGGGAATGAAGAGGTGAACTTGGCTCTCATTTGACACCTATCTTTCTTCCTCCGTTCTATCTGAATCTGCCCATAGCTCACAATTTAGGAGGTTGGCGGTATCGCGCCCACTTCATCCGATTCATCCTCTTCTTATTCTCTGCCTGAAGATCTCGATCCTATAAGTTCTGGGATCTAACAGGTCTGGCTCATCTCTTCTCTTCTTAGAAAAGCATGAACCGAACCCTGCTTCCTATCATGGTAAAGTCTTGCCCTGGTCGTCTCGCTGCTAATCCCGCTCGCTTGCCAACCAACCCTTTCACGTTGAGGAACAATACCCGGGGGGATTCAGGCAAAACACTTAGATCCGGCGAGTCGAGTGCTGAATACTTCAACCACGATCTGTAAAGCGAGCTAAAAGAAACCGTTAGTATTCAAGGCAAAGCCATGAGTGGAAGCGCCAGTCTACTTATTGGATTGGCATGCCGGTAACATGTAAGGGCTGATAGTTGAACTTGTCACTTTATGGGAAGAAAACATCTGCAGTGATGGTGGCGCCAATCTATCTTCTGTAAAAGATAGAGCTTCATACCTTGCCAGCTATATATAAGTTGCTTGGGGGGATCGGTAAACCCAGTGAACATGATCGATGAAGCGCGAAAGCTATAAACTGATAAGTTCCGTAGATAGAAATGCCCTAATCTCCGTCTTTTTGATTCTTAAGTGAAAGACGGATTTTCAATTAAGAAGTAGTACAGAAGTTGGTTTCGATGAAAGGAAGTGAAGACGGGTCAGTAAATGCTGACATGACGGAATCTGAACTGAAATCTGTCTTAAGTCTATCTATGATGGAATTGCTTTAGTTAGTACTAATATTAGAGTTTCCTTAGAGGAAAGAAAGTGAAAGTAGGCAACTGAATGGAGCTATCGACTCTGCCCGATGAATCGGTAAATCAAGACAAGGATGGGAAAGTGCCGGAGTTAGGCCGGTATGAAATGAGGAAGTTAGCGATTTCAGTAGGATTTCCTGACCAGACTCCTTCTCTACAAGCACGCCTTAGCAAGAAGATATGCATGCAGGGTACCTGCCCGGAGGACACCACATCCAAGGTTTTTGGATTTGTACGAGGGGTAGTAAGTCGCCGCTTTACCTTTTCTTTGCTTTTAACCTACTTAATTAACTAAATGTCTGTATGCTTCCAATCCTCTGTATAAAGACTACAAAGAGGTGCTTTGCGCAGTAAATGCTTTGTCTTTTTAAGCAGATCAAGTCCTCGCTAGCAAGCCAACTTCAATATTAGGTACTTCTCTATAAAGAAAGCGCTTTACAGATATTCGTGGGCGGGCCCACATATGTACTTTCGATACCTGATCAGTTGGTGTGGACAAATAACCCTGTCGCTCTATATGCGAAAGAACGTTCTCGCTTTCACTACTCACCTTGCCCCCTTGCCGCTACAGTCGTTTCGGCTACTGACAATATTTGAGGAGTAAGTAAATAGATAGCAGTTGTCCCAGGATAAGAAAACATTGGATGATTCTCCTGGGTACTGCCTTTCTGCTTTAGTGTTGGATGGAGGGGCTGCCGGGTATTCCCCTCTCACATTCAATATAAAAATTAGCATGTTCCTTTCTTTTTCCTATATGGTTTTCTTGGTTGCTCTTACGAAAACTACATCTTTATAACCTTGAAATGCAAGATTACAACCTCGTTGTCAGCATGCCAATCTCTTGCTGAGCTGGAAATTGTTGGAGTTGAAGTTATTGCCCCCTCCTTTTTTCATATCTTCCTACACTGAGCAACTACCTTCAAACTTTTTTTGCCTTTTGGCTCTGGTAGAATTTCCTTTTGAACTGGACTTGTTTGAAGAGAGAGATTTGCTTGGTTAGCAAGAACCAAAAAAGAGAATATTAAGTTGCCTCACAAACATGCAAGATCTAGTCCAAAGCCCGAAATTCTTTCCTTTATGGCTGGTTTACCAGGGGCATATTACGGTGTTTCGAAAGGCTGTTTTGGGCCTTTTCAACCAAGCGAACTGCTTCCTTTGTCTCAGTACCACAAGTTGGAATGGTTGAAGCTTTGGGATCAACAAATACGAATCTTCCAGCTCGCTACCCACAGCTGTGTGTTCTTCGACTCCTCCAATAACTATGGCTTCATTGGTCTAGGTATCCGGTTGTAAGGAAAGGCCCATTTCTTCGGCTGGAGTAAAGTATAGATCTCCGGAGCTTATGATGATTTCCTTCTTTTTAAAGAGCCTCAGGCCCGAGGAGACTTCATTCCAAATCAAATCGTAGTGATAAAAGACATTTGGGAGTTGGGGTTCTTGCGGCTGGATGATTTGCCTCAGGATTGCCTTCCAGGTTTAGGTTGTAAAGAGGTTTAGCAAGCATAATAATAGACGAGAGTTTCCCAGGAGAATCCTCCCTTAGCATGGAACAAACTGAGCTAGGTACATACATATAGGACTTTTTCTTGCTTGTTTGTAACAACTAGTCCCGTAGCAAGCTAGCAATAGGCCAGCTGAACTAACTATTCGTTCCCTTAGCCTTCCTGCAACACCTGTCCAAGTAGGCACAATACGTAGCACGGGAGGGATTGGCTTTCCAAACTGTCCTATTCGTTCCATTGACGGGGGAAGGAAACCCGGACTCGAGCGAGGCTAGGCTCCTATCACTTGCACGTTGCCCTCCAAAACTTACGTCCACCTATGCGGCACGCATTTTTTTACCACTATCTATTTTCCACTATATAAGATAAAATTAAGTACTTTCGAGTGAAATTATAGTCGTTACATGAACTTCTTTCACTACTTGTTTTTTCTGCTTTTCATTGTTGTTTTTGTATTTCACTACGTGCACTTCAAGCAAGTAAAGATAACGTTCCCCACGGCAGCAATCCTACTCAGATAGCAATGCCGTCAGCTCCAGTTTATCCATTATACCAAATAGAAAAAGTAAGACGTTATAACCTGCTTCTGATAGCAGCCCTCCTCAGCAAGAACTACTCTTCGCTATCGTACAAGCCTAATTCCCTATTTTTTATTTGACCGTGGAACTACATTAACTCTTACTTACTTTACCTATGCCTACGTTGCTTCTTAACTTCCTAATATTATATATAGTTATACTAATCCAACCCTGATAGTAAAGGCTGGTCAGCCAAGCGCTAGCAAGCTGAAGTTATGAATAGAAGGGAGAATAAGTCCTTACACCGGAAATCCAATACTAAAACTGGAACCTTCCATCAATTCCTTTCCCAGCTTTTCTTGGTCGAGCAAGATTGTAGGGTCCTGTACCTTCCCCTCTAACCTTAACTGAGCTAGATAGCACAAATTTAAAGTAGCTTGCAGAAAATGCATTGTCCGCTATTCCCTTTCATGAACCTTACGCTTGTACAACTGAAACATGTGCCTGTCTCTTCACTGCTAGGAACGAACAACAGTTTACTCCCTCCTTCGAATACAAAATTCCCTAAAACAGGCAGGAACAGGGCATTTCTCAGATACGGAATGTCATTTTTGACCGCAGCAGCTAGTTTACTTTATCTCAACAAGAGGGCGTACTTGTTTTATAACCAGAAGTATAGATTACACGCCGTCTGCTGCTTTTCTATCTAGGAGATACAATTCCTGCATTTGACTACAATTGCTTCCTTTCCTTTATTTGCCTTACACTTTCCTGTAACTGTAACTTTCACTTCTTCGCTTTACCCGCTCGAGTGGGTCGACTCAGAGCAGAAAATAGGGTGGTACCTGTATCTTACTTGCCTGCCCGGCGCTTTTAGATCTACCTCCCTCTCTGTACCTTAACTGAGCCAAATATCTCTTTTTTAATAAATATTTTGAATTTTACTTTCCTTTACCCTCGTGCACGAGGAGAGGACCTAGGTAGGAATTGTAATACCCGCTCGCTTCCTGTAGCTGTAATTTACTAAAGCAGGGTCTTCCTTCCACTTGCTTTTAACGGGAATTATCCTATCGCTTCACTCCTTTAACTGGGACGTATTGACTTTAGCCTAAATTGAGCGGCACAGTGTTCTATCTAGTCTTCTAACTCGAGTTCAAGTACCTCTGGTGCCTGCCATACAAATTAATATACCCTCATTGTAGTATGAAACTACCCTCGTGTACGCATTCACTTATCTGTTGACTGACTTTACTACACTACTGAAACGTACCTTACTTGCCTGTAAGTAGAAATCCCATACTTGCTTGCACATCCTTTTATGAGACACATAGGATCTCGTACTCCACTTTTAAATAGAGTCTGCCTTCCTCAGTACATTTGCCGGCGCACTGTGCCTTGTCTTTCACAAGACTTTTCCAGGTCAAATAAGACATTCATACACTCCTTAACACTAGCCCCTTTCTCAGTTCACAATCCCTTGAACACACGCAACTGAGCTAAATAGGGCAGGTTGGAAGTAGTTGTTTGCGCATTTTGTTCATTCCAACAGTTGTAGGAGTTGGGCACTTTCTTGGTCCGTCAGGGCATTCCTTTTACCTTTCCCTAGTTGCAAATCTATAGGTCTGGTTGAAACAACACCGCCTGCCTTTCATTAACAGAGTGTACTACCCCCTTTACCTTCCTCGAACACACGTAACTTAGCTAAAGAGGTTGTTTCCGACCTTCCTTTTTAAGAAATAGAGTTGCCAGGTTCTATTGTTGAAGTTTGCGTGTTCGGGGGTCTGCTATACCTGCATTTCCCGATTTGACTAAATCTTTCTCGACCGTACACGTGCCACTTTAGCGTAGGTATTTCCACTACTAGCAAAGAAACTGTAGGTATGAAAGCTAGTCTACCTTAAACATTTACACTATATAGAAGCGGTTATGCTATCAAAGGAAAGTATAGTAGAATACGATAACTTGAAAGAGCAGAGAGTTCTAAAAGCAAGGAAAGGGAAGTAGCTCATGTGTTCCCTTTAACAGTTATTCCGTCATGTAGCTTTCCGTGAGAACCAACTGAACACGAATATAGACTTGTAGAAGATGTGAAGTGGAAGGCAGCTGCCGAGCAATCCTATCCCAAAGTACCGAATACATAAACAGGGTAGAATAAACTAATAGAATGGCTTATGATAAGCAAAAAGCGTTTTATTTGTGCAAGTGCTTTATTTATGCTTTTCCCTACTTTTATGTATGCTTCTCCTTATGCACATATACTTCTGCACAATAGATTTCCCTGTTCGCATATATTGCTTTACACTTTGACAGCCAATTAAGTGTATATTTCCTAAGTGTATATTCCATTCAACAATTAAGTTAAGCAAAGAAAATTTCCTAAATATTGTTTGTTCTAGATTTGATGTACGAGTCTGTTACCAATCATCTACTTCTGCACATTACAGCAATAAAGCATTTACCCGACACTTTGGAATAACACGCAAGATAGCTGCCTTTCCTGGCGCTTGGAGAAATATATATCCGAACAACGTCCGGGCGAAAGCCCTGGCTGGACGGTGCAAATCCGTTCAAAGGTGGGTTTTCTAGACCGAGATGTCAATAAAAGCCTCACGAAGGAGCGGGATAACCATTAGAAACCTTTTGGAACGGGAGAAGGTTTCTTTCGCAAAGAACCGTCGCTCTCTGTTCAACCAAGCCTCTACACTAGACCCTACCACACACAGTCAGGTTACCATCACCCCCACCTTCTGACTTACTAAGAGTGAGAATCGATGCCTTCGAATCCCAGGATCGTCATCCAGAGAAACAGCCATTCCTTGTGGGCCTTACGTTCACGAACCGCATTCGGTAGAAAGTGGGATTCGCTTCCCGCCCATATCTCTCGGGCAGTTTTGCAGCTATACTTACCTAGCCGCATACACACCGGTGCTGGTACCCCTTGGTGCGGAACCACACCCTACCCTACGACCTTTAACGCTCTTCGGGGCTCACCCAATATCTGCACTCCAAAAATTTAACTCTTGGGTCCCTGAAGTTTGGGCCGAAGACCTACACATTACTATATAGGCCGCGCAATTACCAATGTTACCGTTCGTTGAATATCCAACTCCCTTCACATTCACCATCAATTTCTCAGCGGGCTGGTTTTCCCCTTCCGATACTAAGAGTCCACCTCGGGCACGCAGAATTTGGCATTCCAACTACAAACCATGCAAAATCCACCGTCAACGACAATCTTGCGATTGCGCTCCGTTCTTACGTCAGAGGTCGATTCCTACCCCCTTGTATAGGGAATCAAATCTAGACACATTGCTTCCTTCAGTCCAATCCTAATACGATAATGATCATTACCCAAATTCTTGTCCTTAGTCCGCAATCTCCCGTTACTTCTTTGCCCTTTCTGCCTGTTCTAGAAGAACATCTAGCGAAGACTATGAACTCCCGGAAGAGAGGATCCCGGTCCACCCATTCCCCAAGCTCGTTCCTCGCTTCCTAGGCCTAACCCTCTCGCACAGCGATTATCCACCGCTAGCTTCCATTACAGCTAAATTCAAGGAGGTGCAGGCCCTACGATATAAGCCAGATCACTCTGCCTCATTAATAGAAATTGCTATCAGTTGACTACTTTCCTTATGTAAATATGCCGATGTCTTTGGTGCATCCTTAATACTCAGACAAAGGGCACTACGACTATCAAACATACTTTATTTCATGGGTACTCCTAATCCACTTGACCTACTTGGAACATCTTTAGGACTTACGGATGCAAGGGTATGCCGGTAGTCCTATTTGCCCCTTACCCCTTCCGGTGACCTTTTGCTAGTTCACCAGTTGCCCAGATTACCTAACAATCTCCATCTACGGTCTTCCCTGCGGGGAATGGAGTCCCTCGTCCAGTACTAGGTATCCACCGTTCCCTGGCACTAAGCTGCCTTGCGCTCTCATAAAAATTAGGTCTTTCGGTTTTGCTATTTATGCGAATATGCATTCTTCTTTGTGCAGTTTGGGCACGTACCCGTCGCACCGTGATTCCCGCACACATCCCTCAGAACTACACCTCCTTACCACACTTACCTAAGCCCCTGGGGCACCTCCGTCTATGTGTTAAGCACATCGCTGTACTCTCCACATTTCGCTCTAATCCCTGTTTCGTTCCATTTCCGCTCTTTCCCATACGACTCTTATGAGTTGCCACTCACACGTCTATATACTAAATTACTTCCACTTCATTCAACGGACTAGCGTTGCTCCAGATTCTCTATGGCACGTGCTCCATTGTTCTCTTTGTACCCAGTACTGAGAACTTCGGATATTTGACCTGCGATCCTCTTTCACAACTCTATTTTGCCATTTATCTTCGATCGGAAACATGCTTCTCCTTTTCCTGGGTACATCAAATAGATAAGAATTGGGCAAGTTTTTTATAGCTGCCTTCTTCGCTGCGCGCCTTGCGTACCGTGCTTTGTTTATTCACTTGGCTATCTCTACTCCAGTTAGCAACCTATCCATGAATACGCATCTCGTGCTAGCTTACTTGCCTACAAAACCGTGACATAACCTTATCAACTACTGTTGACTGATCTAGTCCATGCCTTTGACTTTTTCTTCCATGCTTTGCCTAAAAATATTCCTTTCCCATGTGGCTCAAGGTAGCATTACTTTTCCTATAAAGAGCGGTAGGCAGAGGAATTTCCTGTCAAATAGATATCTCTTTGCTCTTCAGCCAGTAAGTCTGAAAGCAAGTCAGTTGTAGGCCAGACCTGTCATCAGTAGTTCTACTTTTGTAGATTGAAGCTTTTATAAGGCAGGAATGAGAGCTGCAAAGGCAGAGATAAAGCTGCGATTGCTCTTGCTCGACTCTTCATGGCACGGTTGGCCGGGAATGAGAACAAAAGGAGTAAGAAGAAACTGGCTAAGATTCAATTAACCTAGATAGCAACCAGTTCAACTAAAGGAAGTAGCTTACGGGCTTAAGGCTGCTAGGGACTCTGGGGCGAGAAGAAGCTTTTCCCGCATTCCTGTTGATGCAGAGATCAGACGAGAAGGCCCATCTCTTTACTGGAATCCGATGTGATAGAAGGAGCAGCTCTAGCTTAAGCCTAAGTTGATCCTTACTTACTGAGACAAAGAAGATAGTTCAAGACAGTTCGGTGATACAAGACCGGGTAAGCACCAGCTATATCGAAGCCCAATGCCAAGCAAAGCCCTAGACGGAAAGTGAAGAAATTGGCTTCAAGCTTCGCCCTTACGTGTCTATGAAAAAAGTAGGATTCCCCTATCGAGAAAAATCCTACCAATGAGGGTTGACGATAGAATGAAAAAAGTGTGAGTGACGAAGTCGAGGGTCTTTTCGTTTTGAGTTTATAGCAGATAGCATAATTTTATAGCAGATAGCAGAGCTAGCCTCTTCAACTCTACCTGTCCCGTCTTTTTGATAGCGAGTCCTCCCATTCCAGACAGATGTGAGTTGCGAACCGCTTGCACTATGCCCCAAGCCAAGTTTATGTTTTCAAAGTATACTATATATTTTTAGAGCAAGTGAACCAGATGAAAGCTGTGCTCCAATTGGTGGACGGAGACTATTCCATTGGTCAAAGTTTTTTAGCCCGAGACTAACCAGCCATTAAATTATGAGTATTTCCCTGAAACCAAGCAAGACGAAGTGCCCGGCCTGCCACCCTGAGATTAGAGCTAGCCATCAGCCATACCTTTCTTTGCTTCCCGCGGACCAGAAAATTGGTAGTTTTTTATGCCCTTTGTTTGATAGGTGGAGCGCGCCTAGCGACCCAATGAAACAAGTTGAGAGATTCTTTGCGTAGCCCCCGACAGTGGATTAAACTCTTCCTACACGACAGAGCTTTTGGGTACCAGCCAAGCAGTAGTATCTGAGTAAGTAGAGGCTTTTCGTTCGTAACGTTATACGTCACTCACTGGCCGCCAAGGAAGAAGTAAAAAGCAAGTTGAATACGCGCCCCAAATAAGTATCCTCTAGACCTTGCATCAAACCTGATTTTGTATGCTTCGCCTGTCCTGCTTCAAGCTTTTATTACGTAAGTCTATCCGTTTGTAACTAATTCTCATAAGCCTGGCCAGATGCTTTTTAGTAAAAAGCAGTCTTTAAAAAGCGTTGAACGAGTTTCTTCCTACCCTCTAGCATATTCTCTTTATTACGCAAAAAGCTATTCATAAGTATGTCCAGCTGTAACCACATATGCTACTTTTTCTGGGACTTAATTTCTTGCACCAACAACTAGTTATCCAGATGCCGATACTGTGATTTGCTTTTCAACCCGTGGCAAAAAGTTCATTTGCTTTCGATGTTTTTGACTGCCTTGGGGCTGACTTTGAAGTATCCCTTTTGACTGTTCCTTTTCATTCTTTTTTCAACAGGCCCACATAAATTCCTTGCCTCAATCTATTTTCCAGGCTATCTTGTCGAAACCCTATACTACTGGGTGGGCGGCTACCTGACTTTCTATTTATACTTTCTTTGCCAAAAAAATATGCTTTTTGTGATAACAAAGAACTACTTTCTACCGAAACGTAATAATATTAATGCTTTTCAGCTTCCTCAACTTTCCATTGATATTAATTTTTCCAAGTAGTTTGCTTACCCAACGTGTGACTTATTCAAACTATCTAGCGACCTAATTGAAGAAAGAATTTTCTTTTCTTCTGGGCGGGCTATTTCTTCCCTTGAAAAAGAGCTTGAAGAAATTCAATTTACTTACCCACTAAAGAGCGTTCTTTACGTTCTTTCCCTATTTCCGGAGTTGGCACTATTCCCGGTCTCACGACCGCGCCATGAGCGTCAGGTTTTTCACACCCGGATGCCTTAACCAGGTACTCCGTATCGTGACTTCCGAAACTGCCTAACAAGGCTTTCTCAGGGCTGCCTTTCGGTGAGGTCCACTTACTCCCAGTGAGGAGATAAACAAAATTTCCGTGAGGCTCGTCAGAGGTCGAAAAAAGAGTACTCTATTGAAGATAATATGACATGCGCCAGAGAAAAATCCACCAAAGTTATACCCTTTTTGATAATATGTTCAAGGGGGAGTTGGATCGTATGTTTGATCGCCTGAAGGAAGGATCGCCTCCCAAGATCTGTACGTGGAATCCTATTAATTATTTTTTTTATTCCAATTCGTATAGCTAAGGCAGCCCATTTCGAACTAGATTTGTTTGGCGTAATCAATCTTCCATTCCTGCATAAGAATTCCCATCTCCAACACCTACAACCCAGCTTGGAGAAACCACCCAAATTTCTCCTACCGAAACAACGCAGGTGCATTTCCTAATGCAAGCACGTCAGGAAACTTACCTCAAGCGCGATCTAGTCATCAACCACCAGGTTTTCCCCCAAGAAAATTCCACTCTCAACAGTCTCATCCAAAGTCAAATCTAGAACAGATGATGGAGACACAACAGAAGATAATGGAAACCATGTTGGCAAATAAAAAGACAACAGGCGAAGTGGTCAACAACTTAGCTGCAAAGGTAGATCTCCTGACAACACAACAGAAGATACTGGAGACGCAGAAAGGTCAGCAATATCTCTTTCATATATTTTCATATATGCATTGACCCATCTTTCAAGTTTGTCGAACTGATCATTGAAAAACCCAAAGAACTGAGCAGGATCCTGCTCTAAAAGGCTTCTGCCGCAGAACGACGAGCTCGGTTACATCCAAATGCTCACTCAGCTCTCTCTCAGATTGATTGAGGCGCGAAGCTGAAAGCATTAAGCCCAAAATGAATAAGGGGTCGAGCTCTGAGCTACAACCACGGGACTCTTCACAGGAGGCACCATTGCATCAGCTATTCCCTTTGCCTTTGAGAAATATGATCGGAAATTGTAGTTTCCTACTCCTATTTGGGGATACCAGAAGAATAGACCTATAACCTAACAGTTGAGGAAGAGTCCTAAGCTTGATGCTTATTTTTTTTGCACCGCTCCTACCTCGGTTCAAACTTCTCAGAAAAAGAAGCTCTGGACTGGAAAAGATAGACGGAGATTCCTGAAGTATGAAAGAATAAAGTAAACTGATATAAATGGTAGGCTTTGCTCTGTCTTGTTTTGTCTTTTTCAGGAAAAGTACCAATAAGATAAGAAGACTTTCGAGATCTGGCTTTTCAAAGCTCCGATACTTTCAGTCTAGCTTTGGCTTCGACCTCCCTCGCTACAATGAATCAGTAACAGGAGTGGTGTACCCAAGAAGAAGTCACTGGAGTTGAGATTGGATCCGTGCGGAGGGTGCTTTAGTAAGCATCTTTTTAGAAGAAGCCATTTTACAAACAAAGCAACCATGGAATTCTTATAAACATATACCCGGTGACTCAGTCAATATTCTCCCACCCTTAAATTCAATGCTTTCTTTAAAGAGACCGGAGTTAGCTGTGTTTCGAACTGATCTGATTGGTGATGACTGGTGTTAAGCTTAGCATTTAGTATTGAAGTAGCTCGCTATTAACTCAAACCATCATGTCAAACTGGAATTGCCAGTCCACTATTTATTCAGTCTTAGGTTCAACCACTCCAAAAGCTATCTAGTTTTTGCTTAAACAACTGATCAATGCCTTAGTTGGTTATTCACGGTGAAAGCAGACACCCTTTTTTAGAGAAATCTTATCCACATTCCAGTTAACCACGTAGTTCCATATTCCTTATTTGAGTGGGATCAAAACACCTATATGAGATGGATCCACCTAGCCTTTTCCTGCGCGAGAGAAACAGCAGTGCTAATGAGCAACAGCTAATATCTTCATCTTCACAGCTATATTCTAACGAGCTAGCTTAGTCAACCAAAGTGAAAACAACAAGTAGCGCTCACACTTATCTAAAGACACCCAATATACCACCCCCTCATTTCTTCTTCTTCGCTATTTTCTTCTGTTCAGGCACACCTGCCTTAGATTATTACGGGTTTTATGTATTAATAACAGTACATACTCCAAATACTCTGATTCTAAACTGAACTTATACATAAATCCGGTTATAAACTGAACGTATACAAAGATCAGGTTAAAGACATAACATAACAAAGAAAGGAAGAGTTGAAATAACGAAAAACATTATCAAGATATAATGAAGATGCTAATCCAAAAATAGACTATTTAGGAACTAAAGCATTACTTAATTCATAAATAGATGAATGAGTTAATGCTGCATGAAACTCCAGGTGTTTAGACATCGAATCCCCTTTTTCCACAGCCTATGTGCTCGCAGTATGCCATATAGTGAGTGAATAGATCTTCCATCCCCTCATGGAATCTCTTTTTCTCTGCTGACTTGAATGAATTCGGTAGCTTTATAATTTCTTCATTTGAAATTTGTGAACGTAGTGAAATACGCTTTTAAGGGAAAATAAAGTAAATCTACTTATGAAAGCAAGAATAAAGATCAATAAGAAAGACCTAAATAAATAGGAAAAGCATCTCTGTTTCGATACGAGATAGCGGATATCCATGGTCAAACCCTTGTACTCTTTTCTCTGGGGAATTCCGACTCAATAATTGTGTATACAAGCAAGAGATATTAATAGCAACTCTCACTCCGCCTCTTTTATTACGAATTATGTATGATTCTTGGTTTGGTTGAATGCTCAGAGTCAGTAACGAAACATAATAAAACAACACGAAACAACAATAGAGGGAATCTGCGCACCTGCTTGGCATGGATACAACCACTGCAGACACGTTACCATCGTTTTCAGCAAACGCCGACATTGAGACGATGAGGAGGCCTACCGAAGTCTTCATTATTCCTTCTGTGTCAGTACTTAACATAGATGTTTTTAAGTGGAATTTTGATGTGAACTTGCCCGTTTTCCGGGAGTTAAAGCGTTTGGAGAAGAAGAAAATCCTCAGTTACACTCGTATGTATGGAAAAGCTGGTGAATGCACTCAGAAAAGGAGGTGTGCGTTTTTGCATTTTGGCGTTAGGGTGAGTTTGCTTATCGAATCAATGACGGTGAGACAAAGAAGATAGTTCAAGACAGTTCGGTGATACAAGACCGGTTGTACCAGATCTACCTTACTCTTCTGTGAGAGCTGGGATCGCTCATGAAACCAGCGCAGGTTACTAAATCAATAGTTGACCGAAAGCTACGAATCCTCTTACTTCGATTCCGGTCTAGACAAAGGGATAGGATAGGCGTTGAAGTGATAGATGAAAGAAATCGCGTAGAGGTCATATCGAAAGGAGGAAGATAGAGATTCTCATGGCAGCATGGAAGAATGGGATATGTGCACATTGATGACGTGGTGCGCTGTCATAGACTAGTCTATTAAAATGAAGATGCAAAGGCACGGAGTGTAGCTCTTCCGTTCTAAACAACCCCGAGTTGGCTAGCTTACTTGCTACAAGGGATCCTGCCTGCCCCCCTCCCTAGTAACGGTCATACATACCTGCTCACAGTACGCTTCCTTGCGGTTGTTCGCTTATTTATAGCACTCTTTTCATTGTATTTCTTTATGCTAGTATACTGGTAATGAAAAAACTCCTTTTTATGTTCATTTTAGTCCGTCAAAAAGTGGTATAGTAGCCCATGGCCCCTCTGGGGAAAAGAAGAGTTTCAGTTGAAGTAGGTCTTGAGTTTCGATCCCAAGCATTGCCTATAGTCACTCCAACTCTGCAATTAGTTTCTCTGCAATTGAAACATTCGATCGGGATGAGTGGATAAAACATTCTAGACAAAGGGCGCAGCAAATTATACTGGTACGGGTATCCCTATTGTTACCGAGTCAGCAGAAGTAATGACCATGGTGGAGGAAGAACCTGCAAAGGTGTCTTTGTGTGCAATTTATGGGAGCAGTAGTAAGGGCATGCTTCAATTTGTTGATGAGCCCTTTTTTGTTCGTAACATGCCGTAGTTACTCGCTGGGTCGTGGATCCGGTAACCTAGTCCGATCAGGCTCTCCATCGTCGCCATTGTTTAAGAAAGAGGCAGAGTGCTTGTATACGAAAGGAAGGCACATAGCCAGCCGGGATGTAAGAATTGGAGTTGTTTTTTCACCTGTATGCGGTCTCCCACTTGTCAATAAAAAGGAAAGCTCTCTAAAATCATAGTTGGTGCGACGGACTCTTCTCATTAAGATGGTCTATACATGAACATGCTGAGGGCAGAAAGTCACCAATGCTCTTTAGTGCATACTTGGAATGAGTCCTCAAGGGAGTATCATCATGGAAAAAATTCTGCCTATCACCAATAATATACCTGTGCTTCCGCCATAGGTATGTACGTAGGTAAATCTGAGAGAAAGAACTCTAGAGTAAGTAGAAAGGCATTATTTCTTTAAGGAAAGAAAGCCCGCCGCTGCTGAATCAAAATCTACATAGAAGAAGAACCCCTCCTTCTCGCTCAGAAAGCAACCAATAAATACGCCTGCCCATGGATCTACAATCTGCATAATAGTTGAAGTAAAAGCAATCCACTATCTATATATTAAGTAAGAATATGCATGCTCTATCTAATATATGCATTTTTCTGAGAAACTAGGCTGAGCATTAAGCATTGAACCCCGCCCGTGGAGTCATCTCCAAGCAGCTTACTTTCTAATGGCAAATCTGGTTTCTTTTGGCTTCGTTCGGCAACATGTGACTGACCTAGCCAGGAAATAACCCAAACCTACTGGACAGCCTCATTAACTTGAAAAGGTTCTCTTTTGTTAGGAGCGTAACGTGCCTACTATACATTTTTAGTTTCTCTCTCATGCCTACGTTCCTTTCCTGTTCAGTCGAGCGACTTTTCGTGCCTCTCCCATTAGTAGTGTATCACTGGGCGTAGCTTTTAGTTCTCTCTATGAGACAAAGCTTCAGATTCATGCAGCTAGAGCGAAATAACTCGAGTGGTGTTGGACTAATCGTATGTATGGAATTGATTCTACTATTTATGAGATTATTCGTTGTATTTTTCAGCTACTGTCAGATTACTATCCAACTGACAAGCAAGCACTTGTTGTTAACCTGCGGCCTTCTTGTGCAGTTGCAAAGTAAGATCCTTTGGTCCAGTTTGCGACATCTGTTCCCTTGCTTTCACACATACCTTCATCCTGACACGGGCCAATGCCTACATCGCGAAAAGGCTTTCCTCTTTCAGGCGGGTTTCTCCAGCACGGCCAAATTCGCTCCCTCACGCAGTGCCAAAGCTTCCCCACGTCTTGAGTTTTGAAATTGGAATTTACTTCAAACCAGCTGGCTCCAACTATGTAGCTCGCTTCCTCATCCCAATCTTGCTTGTTCGTGATAGCCGTATGTATGGAAGTCGAAGTCCTTCAAGTCCATCCTAATTCCATGAATGTGGAAACCAGCTTTTCTTAGAAAGCCAGCCCGTGTCTGTACAAGTTTTGACACAACTCACTCTACTTTCGAGTCATACCCATGTTTCGCCCTCATGTACGGATTACGAAGCAAGACAATGTCGGGGCTCCACTGGTTGTAGCTCATCTCAAGAGAAAAAGTACGCGGTAGGATTAAATCCTAAGATACCTCCTACGATGTTTACGCGATAACTGTACTCACCAACATGAAAATTCATGCTCAGTATGCATATTCCGTATCATCATGGATATTATCCTACGAGCAGTTTCAACACTGAGATCTATTATTATAGGTGGCACCTAAAATTCGCCCAGCGAGTAACTACTAATGTTACGAGTGAAAAGGCTCGTCAGAGGACTTTTCGCAGTGGTTTAACAAGCCCTTCGAGGGTAGTGGTGACAATTCTCCAGATTAAGTTGCCAGAATAGCCCTACTTTCTCTTCCTCACCATTCCAATCTCATCATCAGTCTTAGGTCTCTAAAGATCTTCCCAATCTAAGCAAATAAAAGCTTAAAGAAGAATATCCTTCTTAGTGAGCTAGCCAACCTTCTTTCTAATTCTGCTGCCAATTCATTCCATAGACAAATAGAGCACTACCTAGCTTTTCCAGACAGGTATGTACGAAATAGGGATAAGCGAGCACCGGGATATGCCAGTAATAGGACTAGGTTTAGAGAAATAGGCATATGTGAATAGGGCTACTAGATCAGTAAAGTATAGGTTTTGGCTCGCTCATATCGAAAGAAGAAATCGAAGGAAATAAAGCATAAGCTTAAACCATTCAATAGGATAAATAAAATCCTAGGACTCGATAGTCAAAACAATAGGCTTTCGTACCTATAATAGGTAAAAGTTTTTATTTTATAAAGAAATCAGTAATTTAATCAAACACTGACGACCCATACGAAACAATTAGTGAAATCGTGCTATTCCCTCCAGATCCTCAAAAATATGACTATCCCCGCACATGTGATTACTTGCATCAGTAAAAAGATAACAGAAGTTCTTATTTTCAGGCCCATTTTCCTGACACGCCAGCAACACCACACCGGCACCTCCCGCATCTGCGTGTTCTGGTGGATTCGTTGACAGAGAAGGGACGCATTGAGTTCTCACGTTGTCTTCCTTTCTTTCTTAGCTAGCCATCATCATAAGCTCCTGAATTCAATTCCTTTTTATATTCATTTTTATATTCATTTTGGCCTTTTTCTTTCTTCTTCTAATTTCTTTTTTTTATTTGAAATTGCACTGATGCGTGGTGTAGTTCCTAATCAAACTTACTCTTGGCTTATAGTAAGCTCGCTAACTAACTTAATAGTAACCAGGGCATAAAGAAGAAAGACTTTTGTTAGAAGAAATCGATCACTGAGCGAGCGTTGCTTGCCATTTTATCTCTCTCAACGTTTATCGTATATAGAGCGGAAAATCAAAGTCAATCCATGAGAATGGAAGTCATTTCAATAACTAGAGGAATCGGCCTCAAGACGTGTAGAATTGGCAGCCCAAACGGGATTTCCTCTTTATTCTTGAACCAAGCGAGAAAACGGATGCGCGTCCTAACGCGCAACGGCTTTCGAGCTTAGCCGTTGCTTGTTGGAACGAGCCAGAACGCGAGTGAATTCACTCAAAGCCCAGAGGGAGGGGGCCCCGCCGAGTTCTCAAACATCTTTCTTATCCATCGCTCCGCGCCTTCTTTTTGCCTTCGACTTCGGCGGCTATGACCAATTCCCCCCTACCTAGCTGAATAGGCGTCACCAAGCAAAGCTGGTCTACCTGGAATTTTTCCGGATGTCTTTCTTAGAAAGATTCCCGGATGAAGTCAAGTAGTTTTTTTCTAATATCAAAGAAAGGCGCATACGTGGGCGTGCCGGGTTCCCCACTACTTCTTATTTATTAAGGGGGGACTCTCCTCAAGACTTCCTACTGTGGGAGAGGTGAACCTCAGCCACCTACCTACTACTCATCTGACACGGTGTGAAGCTGACTTGCACAGAAAAGAAAGACCCCTAATGTTTAGGTTGATTTATAACTGTTGACTTTTGTCTACTAATCTGTAACATGTTCAAGCTACTTACTCAATGTTTGCAAATTTATTTGAAAGCTATTTTGATCTAAGTGGTCTTATTCTCTGTCCCGTGCTAGGAAGCATTATTCTTCTTTTTATTCCAAATTCCTCAATAAGACTGATAAGATTGATTGGTCTGTGCGTTTCTCTTCTCACTTTTTTGTATTCCCTTGTTCTTTGGATCAAATTCGATCCTTCTACGGCCAAATTTCAATTTGTGGAAAGCGTTCGATGGCTTCCTTATGAAAACATCCATTTGTATATGGGTCTAGATGGTCTTTCATTATTCTTCGTGATATTGACGACCTTTCTGATCCCAATTTGCATTCTAGTGGGCTGGTCTGGGATGAGAAGTAATGGGAAAGAGTATATTATAGCATTTCTAATTTGTGAATTTCTAATGATCGCCGTGTTCTGCATGCTGGATCTTCTACTATTCTATGTTTTTTTCGAAAGCGTTTTAATCCCTATGTTGTGCGGAGCTGAGCATCTTATATTCGCTGGGATCAAGCTTTTCCTCTGCAGGGGCCTTGTGCAGTAAACCCCCTACGGGCGGTCCCCCGTCGTCGTGAAGTAGTAAAGGGGCCCGCGAAGCTTTCGGGAGGAGGGGTAGTCTTGTGCGTCAGCATAGCATTTCTGGTCGAACCACCGAACCACACATCTTTTTTTGGTGGGAGGGTACTCGGAGTAGTGGGTACCGCTACGGACCTCAACACGCCTACTCTGGTCTTGTATGGATATGCTGGAAGGGGTGCCCCTAGGTGTGTGTAGGAGGTGTGTTTGTTCGCGGGAATGGATTCCTCGTAAAGTCAGGGGGGTGTGGACACACTTGCGCGAATTCGGGTAACGGCTACAAGGGCGAAGCAAGAAAGGAAACTTTACCCGCCCAGGGATGGACGTAAACTCGTAAGCTACCGAGGGTAGGGATAATCGTCCAGGTCTTATTGTTGAACAAAAAAGCCGCCCCGCCCCAGCAAGCAGGTGAGTGCCTCTGTCGTCGCCGGTGAGTTCTTGGCGAGGAGACCGTAAGGAGAAGTTTCTAAAAAAACGGAGGGGAGGATCGACCCGTTAAGTATAATTACGAAGAAATACTGTTGCAAGCAGGTGGAGACATTTCTTTGGCCCTCTTAAAAAGAAATGCGGGCTTTTCGTTCGTAACATTATACGTTACTCACCGGGTAGAGCTCGGCTTTTCTGGCTCTACACAATAAAGGTTACTCGCCTTTGAACTCTACACATTATACGTTACTCGTCGGGTCCTGTCCTAAATAAAAAGAAGAAAAGAAAAAGGGCGGGTCTCTTTATGCATCTTCGTACAAGTGGAGGCCGGAAAGATAAAAGCAATTGAACCGCTCACATCACAGTAGTCGTAGTTGCGTAAAGGCCGTCAGTCGGGGGGCAACCATAAAATAAGGCAATGACTTTCACAGATCTCTATCTATAGAAAGTTCGGGAGATAGATCCGCTGCGTGAGCAACCCGACTATGCGTGGCATGTGCTCTAAAGGAAAAAACGCGCTCAATCACCCGGGGCCCCTCTGGGGGGTAGGCTCGCTCCTCCCAACGCTGGCTCCTTCATTCACTCGCTGCTTCGAAAGGCAGGTTTTTGTGACGGGCTTTCCCCTCCGGCTAGCCCGAAAGAGGGCGGTAAGCTGGTTTTCCGGGCCCTACCCTACGGGCGGGCATCTCCCGCTACGCAAGCAGCATTCTTCGCCACCACCCGATACGCAAAAGATTCGAGAGTAAAGGCGTAAAATACAAGCATAGTGGTATAATGACAAGGGCCGACGACGGAAGCTCGGGACGGAGCCGTATGATGCGTAAGTCTCACGTACGGTTCCCTGAGAAGGGAGTGGCTACCCACTGGAGCTTCGACCAAGCACCACCGGTCAATTCCGCTTTGGGGCCACCCCTTACTCTACCATCATTATAGGGGTATGGGGTTCGAGACAAAGAAAGATCAAGGCAGCATATCAGTTTTTCCTATATACTTTAATTGGATCCGTTTTTATGCTATTAGCTATTCTGTTGATTCTTCTCCAAACAGGAACCACCGATTTACAAATCTTATTAACCACAGAATTTAGTGAGCGGCGCCAAATCCTTCTATGGATTGCTTTTTTTGCCTCTTTCGCCGTCAAAGTTCCTATGGTACCAGTTCATATTTGGTTACCTGAAGCGCATGTAGAGGCACCTACGGCTGGATCCGTCATCTTGGCAGGAATTCTTTTAAAATTGGGAACCTACGGGTTTTTAAGATTTTCAATACCCATGTTTCCCGAAGCGACACTTTGTTTCACTCCTTTCATTTATACTCTCGGCGCGATTGCTATAATATATACTTCCTTGACCACTTTAAGACAGATCGATCTTAAGAAGATCATTGCCTACTCTTCAGTAGCCCATATGAATCTGGTGACTATTGGTATGTTTAGTCGGGCGGCGGCCGTTAGGTCACCTATTTGGAGTTATGGACACACAAGCAAGGCCAAAACATGTGTGCCGGGCGTGCGACCCATCAACCTACTAGCAATAGGGGGGAAAACATAGCATGTCGCAACAAAAGCGTCGATTCGAGGCGTCAGCAAAACACTGCCGTCTGTTCCAAAAACAAAAGCCCTTAGCACCTCGGGACGGGAGTGGGGAAGGGCCCGCAGACAACAGCAGCACCGGCTCTACGAAGTCCGAATCGAATCTTCTTTCGCTTTATTTCCCGTGAATCAGGGCGCGGCGAAGCGAGCGCTTCTAGAACGTTTTTTCGCTTGCTTTTTTCTTCTTGTGGCGGGCGTGGCATGAACGAAAAGCGAGATGAACCCAACGACGAGTGAATGAACGAGCCTAAAGTAGCAGATTTATAGATGGCCTGATCTCTTCTGATAGATCGAAAGAGTAGGAATGGATATATAAGAGGGAATCTATAAAATCTGGGTGGGGCTGCGCACCTAATTCTATCTATTGATGAGACAAGATATCTATCTATTATGGATCCATCAGAAAGAAATAGATATGTATCTTATGGAGTCTACATCGTATGTAGAGCGCCCAAGCGCTTTTTTGGCCAGCTCAGTTCTCCATCGGTCCAATCCAATGTCATCTCATGAAAGGAAAAAGAAAATGTAGTTAGTTTTCTTTTTCTTGTTCTAGCCTCGACGCCCCGGCATCGTCCCACACAGAAAGAAAGAGCGCTCCGCCCCGGCCCGACCCGTAGGTCCGCTAACGTCAAGTGAGGAGTTGAGCCTGAACTGGCGAACCGAAGTAACTTTCGTAACCATACTTCCTACAGCTAACACGTGTCCAGTCCAGCGGGAACGCGCAGCGCAAACGAACGTGAGCTGCTATACCGAATCCCCCGCTTACCATCGGGGACCGAGTGGTCAGGCCATGACCCGCAGGGGACGGAATCACTCATTCTTCTATTGGGTGGGGACAACGACAACTCCAAACGTAACACGCCGCCTATACCTACCGTTTAGGTGGCACCAGCGAGATCCAGCTAAGGTAAGGAACTTCGTGTCGCGGCTTCTCCACTCCGCTGCGGTCTCTTTCACTTAACTTCGTTGCCTTCCCGCGCGCGAAGCGAATGGGCGCTGCGCCGTCGGGTCAAATTCGGGGCGGGGGCGGAGAGAGACCAGAAGAATGATTCATTTGGATCGACGAGCCCTTTCGTGAATCAACGGAATGTCTCTAATTCCATATCTAAAATAAAAAGTCTTTTATGGCATGTGATATGATCGCGCCTGCCTATAGTAGCCACCAGCTGCGCTCAATATGCGGGATTTCCGGTGTATCAGATCTTTCTTTCGCTTTGAAGAATTTTGACCTAGCGAAAAAAGAAAGGGCTCTCCGCCTTCGCGCAAACAGGCAAAGTAGAGGCAAGACGAGGAAGGGGAGCTTTCTACGAAGCGGTAGCTTCACCCGCAAAAATATAAAATAAAACAGTAGCGACCAAGGGCCTATTAATTAGTTGAAACTCGACGCCCCGCCCCCTACTCTTCACAAGAAAGGTGCACAACAGAAGCTTTTAAAATAAGCAGACGGCTCTATATCTAAAAAGGGGCTGCTTTGTTCGCCTTAACTACTTTATCGCCTTTCATTTATAAGTGTTCCATTCAGTACAATATAAAATAAAACTACACCAAAGCCCCAGGGCCACTCACTATATAAGCTATAAGTAGCCTAGCCCATAGTATAGTTGAGTAGTTGGCCAAACCCCCATGCTCACGACATGTTCTTTATATTGATGGAGTTGGAGGGAGGAAGAGACTACCACGGAATCCACCCATAGCCACTCTGGTGACCTTCGTCACCAAAGCGTCACGACAGTTCCCAAGGGGTGGTTCCCATTATCTTATTTTTCCTCCCAATCAGTCGGAGCACTACGTAATGCCGACCACTACGCCGCTGGCGGAGAAAGCTCTTCGAGCTTCCCTTCATTCGCTTCGCGGGAGTCGCACACAGCACATAGCTGGAAGTCAGAGGGCCCGTACTACCTGCCTAATCCTTCGCTCCGAGGGACCGTTGAACGGAAAGCGCCTTCTAAAAAAGTCGGCAGAAGGGAAGGGGCCTATGTATTTGCATGACCCCTGCCAATTTAACCCTACCTACACCCGGAGCCAATCCCCTAGCGGTCCTGCCACCACGCCGCAGAACGGGAGCTCGTGTGGAACCTTGGATTTGTGGCGTAAAAGCGGTGGAAGGTAAAAAAAAATGACGGCCGCGCCTACGCTAAGGTCGGAAAAAATATGGACACCCGATGGAAGGGCCCGGCACGCAAAATCCTATCCTATCCGAGCCCATCATTGCACTTCGGACAGCCGGCCTTCGCATCAGAAGGAGCACCCACCTTTCTTTCGAGGTACCAAAAAAAGGTACGGTCTTTATTTGTGTTGTTGGTTGGTCTTTCTCAACGTGGTCTATAGCAAACCTTTCTTGACAACGGCCGTTCACATGAAAGAAAATAATAAATCCTTTCTTCACGGTCGGGTGCATTTATCAAAATCCTCCTGGATAAAAAGTGTAAGGCTAAGCAAGGGTGTGGAGGCTGCGAGCTACGGAACAGAAAGAAGCAAGCAGGGAAGATTAAAGGTTTTGCCGTAGCGCGCCGGAGAGCAAGCGTAGGCAACCAAACGTTTCAATAAGGCGGCTACTCAAGTAGTTAGCTAGCGTTTTTAAGCTGACTTCCTTTTGTAGCGCGCGTACTCTTTTGGAGTCGCACGGAACGAGCCTTTTTTTCTTCCCTAAAACGACTAGCTAACCTTTCTTTTATTCTGCCGCCACTGGGTGGCCGCCGGGGAAACACAGCCCGGCCCACTCCCCTGTACCGCCGGGAGTGGGGTCCAACAAGTACTTGCAGCAGAGGGGCCCGACAGCACCCGGCCCGGCGCCCCTTCTTATTCTGTAAAGCCTACCTCTTTTTCGCCAGGGCTGACGCAGTGCGCGCGCAGATAAGTAAAGAGAAATCCCATTGGGGCCGGTGCCTTTTTACGGTCTTAACTCCTCCATTTGTATGTAAGCCGTGAAAACTTCCTTGATGTCTGAGGCGGGGGGAAGGGGATGGGCCTACCTATACCGAGAGGACCCCATAAAGGGGCAGTTGAGAGGTTCCATATGCCGAGCCGAAGGGCAGAACTTCTGTACGGGATCGTAGTATGGTTCCTCGTCTCGTCCTCGCAGCATTGAAGAGTACCTATGCACTATGTTCCAGTTCACTGATAAGGAAGATAGAGTTGGGGTGGTACGATGTGATACTCTAGTATGCCCCGGAAAAGGAGAAAGATGCGCAACCTGCAGGAAGCGTGTTGTTAAAAATGTTGGGGATGAAAGATCTCTGAGACTACCATCGATCCGACAGAGCGGAACGACCTGAAAAAGCAGTGGAGTTAGAAAGCCGTATGATAGGTGGTAACTATCTTGTACAGTTTGGGGGGTAATCGGCGTACTCCGTCCGGGGGAATATTAGGCTCTATCGAACATACAGGGAATTGGAGGTAGCATTCTACTGATGTTAAGTCATGGACTGGTTTCTTCAGCCCTTTTTCTATGTGTTGGTGTTCTATATGACCGACATAAGACTCGACTTGTTAGATATTATGGAGGTTTAGTGAGCACCATGCCGAATTTCTCTACAATTTTCTTATTTTTCACTTTGGCCAATATGAGTTTACCTGGCACTAGCAGCTTTATCGGGGAATTCCTAATCTTAGTAGGAGCTTTCCAAAGAAATAGCTTAGTAGCCACATTAGCAGCGCTTGGGATGATTTTAGGCGCGGCCTATTCCCTTTGGCTATATAATCGTGTGGTTTCTGGAAATTTAAAACCGGATTTCCTCCATCAATTCTCCGATCTAAATGGCAGAGAAGTTTTCATATTTCTACCTTTTCTTGTTGGGGTGGTTTGGATGGGTATTTACCCCAAAGTTTTCCTGGACTGCATGCATACATCCGTAAGTAACTTAGTGCAACATGGCCAATTTCATTGAGAGGAATCAGCAAAGAAAAGAAATACTGGCCTTCCGGCCAGGGGGTTTACATAGACTTCACATAATTTGAATTGCTCTGACATTCTTTCCACCTTTTCATGTAATATTTCCATAATAACGTAAAGATATCCATTTCCTTGAGTGAATTTCTGAAATGTTTAAAGAAGAAATACGATTTTCGCTATTCTCTAATTATGCATCCAATCCAGTTGTCGGAATTAGAACGTCGAATTAGTAAAGGTCATTATCAAATGCAAAAAATAGACAACTTGGAAAATTTAACGTTTCCATTTCGGCGAGATGGCACAGGTTTTTTTTTTCCAAAGACGACATTAGAAGTTTTCCCATGCTTCCAGGGGATCCGACCTATAGGCTACATTATCTGGTTCCACTCTCAATCGAGGATCGTCTGGTTATTGATGCATTATCCTGTGTGTTACTTTATAAAGCCGGTCAGTTTCTCGATCCTAAGGTTTTTATTGATGGAAAAACTGTTCTGTCTGGAAATGCTACACCAGGGTTGCGGGAGGAATTAAATTCTTGGCACAATGTCCACTCAGTAGCGGTATTTGATATGAATGAGGTGCTCTCTCATGTCGATGTCAATCTTCTTTTGGAAACCGTAAAAAATAGTCTAAATGCTGACCCTCTCGTGTGGAAATGTCTTTCTACCTCTTTTTGTGTTGCTCAAGAGCTACTGCGAAGTATGGCCCGGAGCTTTGAAGATGAGTACGGCACTCCTTATTGTGGCTTGCCTCTCATAGGTTCCCTTCCTCTCGTATTTTGAAATATATTTTCAAATATCGATATCCACGTACAAAGAGTGATCGGAGACAGGCCCTACGCCCGTCTAAATTGCGAATTTATTTTTCCTGTCTTTAGCGAAAATCCAATCGACGAGGAACCGTATCTGCAACTCTACGATTTTTTTCTAGCACATCGAGTTTCAGTAGAATGGGTGTGGCTGTATAACAATAGTGGGTTGGTTCACCCGCTACACTTTGTCTTCTCGTAAGTGCTCGGAGCCACAAAGAGCTCAAAAGTAAAGATAATGCCATTTGGGACAAGAAGGTACAAATGTTAGTGGAATCATATAGTTCATATGTTAGATCACTCAACTATCGGGGAGATGAATATGTAGGTTATGCTTTTAAATATAAAACATTCCTAAAGAAGCTTCATCAAAAGGATAGCCTCAGCTGCGCTCTCCAGCCATAAATAAATATACACCACTGTCCAAATTTGTTAGGAGTATACCACTTCTTCAATGTATGTTACACAGCTTGTCTCAAAGAAGCTGTGATGAATATCTTTTCCATCCTATTCTCACATAGACTACAAAAGGGATGCTCACACGGCTACTCTAACTTTATTCTGTATAAAAGGTTCAAAGAAAGGGGTTGTGATCCATCATTACTAATTCCATCATTCTCTTTCATACTGTTTGATTGTTCCTCATCCTCTTGGTTGTCTACTCATCTCCTAGCGAATCCACCCAAGCTACACAATGCCCAAACTCTTCACAACATAATAGAAAAAATTTAGATATCTTATAAGTGTGCAGAGGACAATCGAAAGTAAACGTTGATATACATATTATCATAATATAGTTAAGTAGTGGACAAACCCCTAGTGATCCTTTGAGGAATACATGCCTTCAACTCATTAGGGGAATGATAGACTTTCCATTCGATGAGTTTTGTTCCTACTCATCGGATGAGGTATTAGGTAATGGAGTTTTTTCTTACCATTTCCAGCCTTTGGTCATGAGCTATTATCTTGCCGCGCGCAGCGGGTGAAGGAAGATGGGAGAGAAGGAGCTGCTCTTGACTCGTTTTTCAACTACACGAACAGCTCCGCTCCGCTACCTCAGAGTAGACCGAAGGGAATGAGTCCTCCTAGACTGAATGAATGAAGGTTTTCTGCTCCTTCCTCCGCCGAGAAAGAAGCGCACTTTCGTCTTCGATGGGGATTGATTGCAATCTCGGGGTATGTTTCGACTTATCTTTTTCCTGCTGACGAATCTTCCAAAAATACCTATTTTTACTAAGGCTACGGGATGAAGGGATCCGCTTTCAAGGACTTACTTTCCGGTGTGAAACCTACTATGGAAACCTAATAACATCCACATCTCCGATCTACGAATAAAAAGCAGCATCCGGCCGAGTAGCAGTCAGTAGGCGGAGAAAAAGTAAAAGGCGAATATATATATCTGTGTCCCCTTCTTCAGTCAATGCTTTGGCCTTCGGTACCAACCTATCAACCAAAAGAAAAAGGGCTCTCGTTCCTTCCATATGAATTCCACTAGTTTGCTGAGGAAAAAAACTAGAAAACTCCGCAACCCTCAGGGTGAAGTACTCAATAAAGCCAAGTGAAGGGTGAAGGGATCAACCTGATGCGGTAAAGGTTATGGGATCAAGGAGTATACGCCAGCTTTTTGACCAGCATTTGTTGGGTGCATTAGCCGTCTTTTTCCCAGCCGACTAAACACCAATTTCTCACATAGACGTGTCAGCTTTCGTTCTCGTTCCACAAGCTATGTATACTGGTCACTTTCGTTCCTTGTCATTCAGCTTTGACTAGGGAGAAAGTAGTCAATAAAGCTACAGTTTAAACTAGGTAGGGGAAAAGTAGTAAATCAACCTTATCGGGATCAGGCAGTAGGGTAGAGAAAGGAAGTAATAACATCCCTCCCTTACCCAAACCTTTTCCCCTTATCTTTGAAAACAGGAGAGTTCCCCAGCCTAAGAGTAGGAACGAGCGGCGAGGTGGAAACCCAGAGAACGAGTGGGTTGGTCAACGAGCCAACCAGAAACCACAACCCCTTCTCCTATTAGAAAGAAAAACCCTTCTACCAGCTCGCAACCCTCGAAGGTTTATTTAATTTAGTACTACGTGTTCCTTAGCTGCCCAACATTCTCGGGTGGAATTCTTTAGAGGAGACAGGCTCTTTTCTTTAAGCCCGGATTGTCAATAACAACCTCACAGCCAATTAACTCAGGTGACCAGTCCTTCCAGGATCATATTAACGAGGGTAAGCCACAAGCCAACACAATGGGTAGCGTAGAATGGGACAACCCTATTACATACTTTCTATTAGGTCAAACACAAGTCAAAAAGGTTTCAAGTGAAAAGAAAGAACTATGGGCGCGGAGCGTCATTGGTGGGCACATCGAATTTAACAAGCGAGCCAGTCCAGTCGTACAATTCGGTAATTCTGACTCAACCCTTCCAGTCTAGCCAGTAGATTCTGAGCCAACCCAGTAACTCAGACACCTCCCGAGACTTGTTCTTTCGTATTCGTAGTCACAGATTCGTACAAGTTCTTTTGATTGTGAGACCCTGTCTTTCTTACTATCTTCTTGCTAACCTATTTTGACCTTCTCCTTTAATACAAGACCCCCCTGTCGTCAAATCCACTTACGCTAGGTAAATAGCCAGATCCACAATCGGCGGGAAATAGTCATAGGGAGTCGACTTTTATTGGATTTGTTGGTAAAGTATGCTCCCCCCAGGTTGTTTACTAAGTAAGTCTTGCCACAACTCCTGCAGCAGATGAGCCAGACCAGACTCAGTACAGTCTTATAATAATTAAGTCCAGACTAAGAAGCAGGTGACACAAGCAAAGTACATTCAGTCTGTATAGAAGCTATATCGTTCCATATAGTCAGGGTAGATCTTTGTCTCGATAGGTGCATATTCTATAGTATGACTGCTTTTCCCAATAGTGCTTCCGCAGGAAGGAGATGTTTAAGCTTAGATTCCTAATTACTATGGAAGAAGAAGGATCAATATTTTGATCTGCTTTTCTCAAAAATGCTGTCATGTGGGTATTTCTGTTTCCAGAGTAGGATCTGTCTCATTAAAGCTATGAAAGAAGTAGCTGGAAAATTCCTACTCTTTATAGCTCATTAGAGTACTTTTCACAATTCGCTTCTGTCCTTGATAAAGCAGAATCTATTGGCAAGAGACCATTACGCGAGGAGAAACTGAAACAATCTCAATCAGAGCCGCCCATCAGATAGCTACTATTTCTACAGGGATATGAAGATGCCTTATTGGTAAGGCTCTTGCTTTACGCTTAAGAAAGAAAAAAGCTGGATTTCCATTCTATCTTCTACCAAGACATTTGCTGAGGAGGCAGAAGCTATTCAGGAAGAAATCAAAGTCTTTGCAGTGAACAAACATTAATAGATTCTAATTTGAAATAGCTTTCTTATTATAAAGATTCAATTAACACAAGAGGGAACCTATACCTTCAGAAGACCTCTGCCCTATCCATTAGACAATGTACGCTTTTCATGCTTATTCTCTTTCCAAAACCATTCTATAGCTGACTTTTACTACTATCGAGAAATATGGATCCATATATGATATGAAATGAACCCAACATCAAAGATAAGCTCAAGCTACAGATCGGGCACATAGTGGCTTAATTTTTACTTCAACTGAACATATGATGGAGACTGCAAGGCAATGGCTAAGTCAAAGAGAAGATCTTGATCTATTTATTGCAAAAGACACAGAAGAGTTATGACTTTGAATCAAAGCACTAAAAAGGCAAAAATGAAGATGCCGCTTCAAGGAGTTCAACCAAAGAAGGACTGCGTACATTTCTAGAAGAATAGAGTTAAGTCAAAGACTCAAGAGCATCTTCAAAAGAGATCAGTATCCTACGCAAAGAGGAGGTATGCCATCACTGCTTCAGTCAAATCAGAGTCTTCTTTCTTCAAGTAAGTGGAGGAGGACATTTAGTGACTTTCATTACTTTAATGGATGGGAAGAAGAGTTCCTCGTCGGCATTGCCTGGTAATAAGACCCGCCAATAGAAGAAGAAGTAGATAGGGATATGCCACTACTAGACCTGCAAGACTCGCTTTGGCTTACTCCACTGAAAGGAGAACGTTAGGAAAGTAAAATAAAGAAAAGCTTCCACCGCTTCTTTGTGGTCACTCAAAAGGAGAGCGGTACAGGGAGAATGAGAGTTGGGTAAGCAGTGGATTATGTTAAAAACACTACAGAGAATGTCATCGCAGTAGAGTGGGCCGACTCTACGATAGCAAGGGAAGGATGAGATGGCAAGGGTGATACAATCAAGAAAGTTCTATATGCTAAGTAGGCACCGAGAGGAAATGGAAGACAAAAGCAGCAGTGAAATGAAATATGTAATGAAATCCGGATATGTTGAAGTTGGACTCTTCTTTATTCCTCATGTCGTTGTAGATCTTCTCTTTTTATAATTAACTAGACACTAGAAGCAAAATTCGTGGCGGATACAACAGCTCGACACCATTAGTTATTGATCTTGCACGCCCGGCTACACCTTTTACTTACTTGAGTATTTTTTAAGAAGAGGGATCATTTCCACCAACTGCTTAGAAGCTTTCTTCCTTTGCAACACAATCTTGATCCGAAGAAGAATATATGTCGAGTAAGCACTTTGACAGGTTTACACTAAGCCGACCTCTCCGAAAGGGCCAGTATATCATCGAAGCCAACTCTATAGCCGCCTGGACCATAGAAACAAAAGATTGAGACATACCAAGGAAAGTGGAGCAATTTACATATAGAAAGAAGAAGGTGCGTATGAATTGAATCAGAAGCATTGACTGTTAAAGAATGCGCTCACTCACTTGGGAGGATCTACTCCTCCACCTTCGTGCAAAGCCTAACGTTGGCACATATAATATTTCCACTACCTTGATCATTCCCAAGTGGAAGTCTTTTTGAAAGACCAAAGTATGTACGTACTAAAGAAGTAAAAGTAAAGAAGATTAAATACCATCCATTAAGTAAAAGCCCGCTTCTCCTTCTCCATTCAAACTCACTCTTCTCTGGACTACCCTTATCAGCTCCGGAAAATACATGAAGTCGGAGTGATTCCCACACCCTCCCCATAAAATGGAAAAGCGCTGGCTGGGTGTCGCACATTTCTTTCCTCTCGGCTGGCCTCTATCTTCCTCATTTCTGAAAACAGCTGCCCCTTGATGGTACGAGGATGAACTGTATGAACTTGATGGACTTATGAGTTGCTAGGGATTCTCTTCTCAGCACCTACTACTCAAAGAGCTATGAGGCATAACTGCAGCAAAGCTTGGAAATCATACTTTATTTTAAGTGGGCAAGTCTTTTCTTCTACCCCTGCAAAGGGAATCTCTTCATACGAGTACGAGTTTCAAAGATGAAATGGGGGAAGAAGTCTCAGCAGGTCACAGGGTATGCTGAAAATTCCCAAACCTACTAATAGAGTCATTCATATCCTTAGTGCTCGAAGTTGCAGTCTGAGGAAGATGTAAATCAATCCGTACTAATAAAAGTATAAAATTCGTGTCTAGCCCTTTGACCAGTAGAAGTGTATCTCAATCTTGCGAGGTATTCCGATTCCTCTCCCCTGATATCTGCATTCGATGTATAAGCAGTAGGTCTATTCGATGCATCTCCAGTATCTTCCGATGCTATCGCATCTCCAGAGTATTCTGTTGGGTAGGCTTTTTCTGTAGCTGCTGTTGGTACATACTTTTCGGTTCTATAGATTTTGGTCTGTTCCGCTATATTTGACTAGCGTACTCTCTATCGGCTAAGGTCTCATTACTCTTTAAACGGAGTCTGATACCAGATGTGGCATTGCTGATACTGGGAAGAGTGGCTGCCCAAGCTTTTCTGTATGCCCTTCTTTATTGAAAGCCGAGAGTGAGATAAGAATAAGGATCACATCACCGGGTCGATCACCACTGACACCTCCAAAATAGTTAATGAAATCAGAAAGGCTAACGAGCGAGTGTAGTTGCTTCAAAGCGGGATATGAAAAGGAACCGCTGCTAGGATAGTCAGGACTGCCCTCACTTCACCTTCCAAGATATTAATAGAATTGACATAGAATAGAGTATCTTCACGTAGTAAAGGTCAAGAGAGAATGTGGGGCGAAATGCCGACCATAGGGGATGTTGTACTAAAAAGCAGGACCTCTGGGAATATGCATACGAGATATCTTATGTGGGCGTGCTTGATCTCAAGAGCTTGCTTGGATTTGCTGGCCGGGAAGAGTGCGCTATGGGTTCGCTTAGTCTGGCTGGTCACAAGAAAGTGCAGTCGACTAGAAGAGGTTTCAAACAGTTTGAGGGCAAGGGGGGGCTAGAGGTATTGATTAGAAACAATGATGAAAATCTCACAAACGGTATTTGCCATTGGACAGTTTTCTCCTTCAAATGAAACCAAAAAGATTGGACGGTTTTCACCTTTCCCAACTAAAGAGAAGAATAGGGAAACAGATCGCTACACCTACCTTGCCATTCATTACCGAATACTTCTATATGTACTTTACCAGTCGGTACATACCATGATCCATACATGCTTGGAACTGCATAAGACGTTTCTCCACTTCAACAAGTATTCCTTTTCTCGCTAGGGAAGTCATGCATTTTCCAGATTAGCAACTGGTCTATTGAGGGAGAATCGGGTTGACAACTTTTGTCGATAGGCGAATCATACATTTTGAAGATTTGCTCTTGTACTATTGAGGGCGCTAAGCAGTGCACTATGACTTTTGACTAAAGGTTCATCATAATTGTTCGGGCATATATTATGTAAACCCGGCATGCAGGATGTACGAGATTCTGAGCCTTTTCCACTACCCTTTCCATTCCAACAGAGTTGATTTCGGTTCCTGTTGATCAGGAGCCACATTTGCCATTAGTATATTGTAGTGTTTTGGAAGCAGTTCTATCCAAGCAAATAAACCTTTCTCTTCTTTATTAATCTTTCCATCTAAAGAACCCGGCACTGAAATCTCTGATCCTTAAAAAGTGGGCACAATGTTCAGGAGTGCATCTGGGTCTCACTCAAAAGCTTAAGGAAATAAAGCCGGTCATAAAGTCATGGCAACATGAGAAGAGATTGGGCTTTAAGCATAAGCTGGATGATATCGAAGCCCTACTTACTCATCTTCATATGAATGACCCAGTGAACTTGTCCAACGAACTCATTGCTGATCTTATGTTGGAACAAGAAGCATCTGGGGCAAAAAGAGCAAAAGTAAGTTGGTTGCAGTATGGATATAGAAATACCTAATTATTTCATCAACGGGCGCCCGACGCAAAGAAGGGAGATTACCCGAATCCTCTCGAGAGAAGATTGCAACGGTACAACACAAACTGATGATACGGAAATTGGGCCAGAGTCTCCTATTTTATAGAAGCTCTATAAGAAGTTTGCCCGAACCGAACGGCTTCCTACGTAGTCTCACTTTTCCTTTGTCATGGATATATTTTATTTTCTTATATAGTCTATGATTCATGGACGACAAACTTACTAAATCAGTAACTACCGGAGTGGGAGCGAAGGACAGCCGAGAAAGGCTCGGTCGGGATATTGAAACCTACCCATTCGGTAAAAAAATGTACCTAGATGTATGGCGTGCTTAGCTTAGCCACAGGTTTGCTTTGGTTGGAGTTAAGGTCGGTCCCATAAACTCCAACCAAACAAACATAGTTGAATCGGCTAGCTCAGGCTATCGTCGGTCTGTTTAATTATGTCGGGCGGGAAAAGCGAATCGGTACTCGTTTGGGTTATATGGAAAAGCAATTGGTTCTATATGAGAATATGTGCTGCCGCAAGCAAATGTTAGGAGAAGTCGCACTATGAAAATCCGCCGTTCCGGGACAACATCTTCTTCTTGACATTATACTAAGTTGGAAAACAAGAAGGCGGAGCATGTCTTTTCCAGCTCAGATACGTCTTTCGTTTTGTTTGAAAAAGAATTGACCACCAATTGGTCTTAGTGCGCGTCATCCCATTGCAGTGAAGTTAAGCAGTGCAGCTCCCCCGAGGCCCAGAAGAAAGACTAAGAGAAAGACAGGCAGTTCGACTCTCGCCGATAGAGATAGAGAGAGAAAAGAAATGAAAGTGCATTGAATCGATCTTTTGCCTATCTACGCATCTTTCTTGGGCTTGGTAGGATTCGGCAAAGCGCTCAGACTTCGCAAAAAGTGTAAAAGAGAAGGAGTTACTTGGTGCCGAGCTTTCTTCTAGAAATAAGGGATCGAGGACCCGAATGCCCTCGAGCCGGAGTGCTTCGATTGGCCAGAATTCTCCGATTCTTTCCTTCAGGATACTTGAAAGTATCATGATTCCGAGGGTTGCGTGAACTAAGCAACTATATTCAAAGCCAATGCAGAACGCGGTTTGGCCGGCAAACGCTTCCGAGCATGATCTGTTCGAAGCTCTCGAAAAGAATCTAGGTCCGAGCCTCAATCTGCAATTGAAGCCGCCTGGGTCCGGTTCGTCTTAGTAGCACGCCGCCCTGCTCTTGGCTAAACTGAACGCACTAGAACATCGGCATGCTGGTATGAGAGGAATACTGACTCCTTTGAAGGCCGACTACTACTAATCTAGTTATAGGAGCGATAGCGAAGCCAAGCCGTAAAAAGGGGCAAGCAGCTCTTACCGCACGACAAAGTGCTTACTTATAGCCCCTTTCTTTCTTCCCATCCTCCTGCAGTTCAGCTTATATATAACTATAGCAAAGCGTGGTGTGGTGTGGGAGGGTAGGAATTCGATAGCAGCATTTCAGCTTTCTTTGCCGGTTCCATTCTTTATAGCGAGGAACTACATATATATTCTTATACCTTGCTTAGTTGCTTCCATAGTGCCCGATTGACACTCTATTTAAAGCACCCTTACTGGCGATTAGGCCAAAGAGAAAAGACAGGTTCCTGGGTCGAGGCTAGTGAGTTCAGAATCCAGATCGGCTAGTGAAGAACTTTATGGCCACTCCACCCCAGTAGAGGGACCCGATCTCCAGAGAGAGGCTTCTTTAGCGGTGAACATGTTCAAGGCTGTCACAATCCTTCTTTAATAGTACGAAATTTCATCTGAAAAAGTCGTACTCGGAGCCAAGGCAGCATGCCAAAAGAAAGGTTGCAAACCAGAGATAACTTTTTAGCTTTCCTTTCAGCCTATTTTCTTTCTCAATTTCCGAAATGACCTAAGTAGGCTTTAGTGCTTTTGTTATAATTTATCCAATTCCAATACTCTCAAACTCACCAACTCAATCATGTCTTTTTTTGCACATGTCAAACCTCCCCGATATCTTGGAATGGCTTCATTGTAAAGACGCATATTTCTGAGCGCAACATGCTCAAAGAACCAAGTCTGTAAAGTCAAAAAAAGACCCAGGAGATACTTGGAAGGAAGAAACTTACATGTTCCAATCCAATTCGCTCAACCCAGTTGCATTGCCCATTCCATTTCCGTGCCTCTTGATACCACCAGTGCTTCCCTTTTCTGTCAAAGCCCTTGGTGGATGGAATTTTTCATGTCTTCTTGAAAGAAGCAGCTAAAAGGGGCTGAATGCTTTCCAATAACCTTCTCTTCATGGCCTCGTCAGGTGTGAGGGTTGAATAAGTCAATGGTTCGCAATACTTCTTTTTTTATAAGGAAGGGATCAAGTGCCTGCTCATCGAGTCGGGTCACTAGAGTGAATGGTTTGAGAACAACACTAAGAAATAAAGGCCAAATTCATTAAGAGTTAACGCCCCTGCATTTGTGCGAAGTGTACTTTTAGGTAATGACCAAGAAAAATTTTAGTATTGCATGTTTCGTTTTTGAATATGTTTCCTTTTTGGTTTGCCTATTGTACATACTTGATGTTCTCTAAAGATTGGTTGACTTTTTGCGTGAAATATTATCCTTATCTTAATTAGAGACTCAAAACAAATAATAGAAAACGTGGTTGTTGTACCAGAATAAGTCAAACTAGATCATATGGGAAAAACATGGCCGGGAATCCACTGCAAATATATCTCTTGCTTCCAATTAAGTAATTCTTTTTAGTTGTATTATTTGTATCCTGAACCTGCTGATGCTACTTAATATAAAGCTTTGGGAATGTCTCTCATTTCATTCTCAAAACATGGATAGATGTGTTGACACCGTAACACGCAGCCCGGCCATATGATTGAACTCCATCCAGTCATCTCTAAAACTATGTTGACATTAGTTAAGTAAATATGCCTGCCTTTATTGAATATTTTGGGGAATAAAAAGATGTCGATATTTATTTACATGCTTTTTAAAGAAACCCAAGTAGAGAGGAAAGTAACTTAAGTAAAAACGATTGGTATGAATTCAACTCAAGGAGCGGAAGGTCCTGTTAAACTTGTAGGTTTAGGCCAGGTCGCGGGTCTCTCTCTTGGAACACGCAGAAGCACAAGCTAATCCGATTCCATAAGATCCGTCTTTCTAATTCTTTTCTTTTTTTTCTTTCTGTTTTCTCGTAAATGGTGTTGCTAACGCCCTGCGTTTTTGGTGGCAACAAGGATTACTCTCGTGGAGCCTATTATGGAACAGTGTGGTAAGCTTTCTATTATATTACCGGGCTAAAAAAGTCAAGAGAAGCCCCGCTTCGCTTTCCACTGATATCCTTTGTTAAGTAAATCCCCTGCCACAGCTGCTCGTAATTGGATCGGGTAGTCAGTCACGGGAAAGCAAGGCTAAAGTAAGGACTACTGGAGGACAACATTATGAAACAAATAGAATTAATCAGGATTTGGTCTTGATAGCTCAGGAAGCCTATACCGATGCCGGCCCTTGTGAAACTCTACTGTTTATGAGAAATTGTGGCACGACAACATACATGAAGCTTATCTTTCTTATAGTAAACTTGTATGATTTCACGAATGTCGTGTATGGGAAAGACCCTGGCGCGAACATTGTCTCTTCGCTAGAAAAAAGGTCTGCTGGAAAACCTGAGGCGAACCTGCTGAAAAACTCTATTTCACCCCGACGAGGAACTTCTAATGTTCCGAGTGAAAAGGCTAACTCCTTTTTAAAGAAAGGCTTGCCTATCTATATATATACGTTCGTTACTTTCCTAGCTAGTAACCACTATAGCATAAAGCCTTACCTCACTATAGCATAAAGAGCGGGGGTGGGATGTAGAGTATAGTCCTGAGTTTCATTAGTATCAAACACCCTGAATGGTTTTTCTACATGGTTCTTTCTTTTTCCCTCCTTGTAACGCTGGCCTGTCGATAAAGCGAAAATACCCTGTATCATCTTTCGGTACATTTGTACCCAGTTCTTCTGCCTGCACTAGGAAGGCTACCTTCAGTCATCTGAGAAGATAGATGCTCAGAAGGCACTTTCTTTTTCTGAACGTGTGTGTAGTAGTGAAAGATTCATTTCCGTATTGGGGTACCCCCTACAGGATGATTTGCTATAGCAAAATAGGGCTGACTTTTACAAAAAGACCCTTCCTTTATACTTGTGCTACTGTGGAATTTTCACTGAACTAGGGATAAAGCCTAAATGGGATTCGAGGTTAAATAGCTGTAATTGCACCTGAAGTGAACATTGGAGCAAGGAATCCTGCCAAGGATTTGAAGCAGTGTATGTTCCTCTTCTTTTCCTTTCTCTTTCCATAGTTATCCATGAAGGATAGGGTCTATAGTTTGATTCCAGAAGTGGTTTGCGTCTTCTGGCAGATCTTCATTGAGTAGTGGTTGGATAAACCAAATCTTTGTAGTTGGCTTGTTAGGTTCCACATACTTTTTTTTCCATTTATTAGAAAAATGGTAAACGTCAAAGTCTCGCAGAACGTCAGCAAGAGGACTAGAGAAGATGTTTTCTCGTGTTTGTGCGTTTGTCTCTACATTCATTTTGGGAAGTTAATAATTATTGCTAGCAACGGGCGGAGTGTAAGGATTTCGTAGGATGTGAAATTTATCTCCTTTCAATGTACCCGTTAGTTCATAGTCAGTGTTTATGTATCTTCGAACCTTCGCTAAGGGATATCCAATATATCTACCAGCTTCTTGAGAATTCTTAAATTCTGGTCCTACTTGCCAAACCTCTTTCCTTATCCGCCCTTTCCTACATTCCAAGCTTCCCCTTCCAACAAAATAGGAGAGAGTGATGGTCCTAAGTCTACGACGAAGCTGGTCTGACCGGCCGGGAGTAATCTTCGGGATTGCTGGCTCCTATGGTTGGTTGTGCCGATTCCTGCTTTGACCGATTCTATCCGGCTTAGGAATTATCCCGACTTCCTTTCCAGTGCTCAGCTAGAAGAGAAAGAAGTATCAACTCGAGGCAAGAAAAGACTCAAAGAGATCCGGTTGCTGGGGTTTGACTTTTCCAGTTGCTTTCTATTCTGATGCCCATCCAGAGTAAGATAGTTTCGGATGTAGCTACGTTTGCTACAGCTCTGACTCCTATTGGTGGCTATAAGGATTCCAAGGCAAGGGAGCATAATGGCGATTAGATAAAGAACCCGCCTCCCTCCTGGGTTGGGTTACTTATTGAGATCACGGCACTCGTGCGCCTATGTTAAGTAAGGGGGTAAGTACTTCGTGCCACTTAAGATGAGTTTATTGGAATTTTCTAGTTTTTCTTCAACTAGAATTACGTTTGAATAGGCGCCATCAGAACCGGACACTTTCTTGGCCTAAATGCCATCTGCCGTTTAGTATTATACCTACCCTTCTACTATTAACTGGGCATCCATGAAGTTACCTTTAAAAGAGCGGATACGGCGAATAGACTAGCAGCAGTTATTCCGCTGAAGCAAGAGACAAGAGCACTTACTTTTATACCGCTTACCCTTGCTTACTGTAAGAAGAAGAGCTTCTATTGCATCAAGCACGGGGTACGTTCACAACTTCAACGAATCCTGCGTTGGTTCTTCCTTTCCTTATGAGAAGCCAGACCCAATACCTTCTTTCCCTTTCAAGGACTAAGATAGTCAGTCAGTTTTTGCAGATAGTATTTATTTTTCTTTCTTTATTATTTTATTTGGGATTGTTACTTATGTATTATGCTCACGGTATTCAATATCAGTCGTAAAGTTGCAGTTCTTATATTTCACAGTACTGGGTATTTGAGTCACTATTACATGCCTAAGGAGAACTTGACCTGTGCCAGTTGCTTTTCAGTTTTTGATGCTTCTTTTAGACGAATTGTAGCAAACAGGTGTACCATGCTGGGTTGGTAGTCCCTGGCGGTATGGTAAACCTGTTGTGTACTGGTTGACTCAAACTCTTGAAGGTTGGCCGCAGAAAAACTACAAAAGACACCTCTCTGCAGTCTACCATTCTGATCTGGGTTATAACTGGTAAGGTACCAATAACTGGTAAAGAATCCATGCTCAAGCGTTCTTCTTCCTTACCTAATTCTATAGGCCAAGCATTCCTACTGCTAACACTACTGGGAATTCCCATATAGAGGCAGACAAGTCAAGAAAGAGCTACTTCGACTACCGTTGGTAGCAAATGCTTGCTTATTTATATGCGCCAGGAAAGGGGTACTCCACTCTGCCCTCCCTACCTTATTAAGTTAGTTAGTTAAGCCTCACTAAAGAACGAATCGCAGGTTTAGTCCCGTTCACTCGATTGGCAAAAAAGAAGGAATTACCTTTTCTTCAGTGAAAAGCAGCCCTAACAAGTGCGTTTGTTCAATAGTTTATCGCTCCGCGCCTATCTTTCCCAGTTATAAGGAGTGAAAGCAAGATGAAGTGCGAGGGATGGTACCGGCCAAGTGAAAGTAGGGTTTTTTATCCCAGTAAATCACGGAAAGTCTTGTCTTTGTTCCGTAGCGTATGCAACTTCACTATGTATGTGCTTAAGTGCGCTATGTATATGATATGCGAACACACTACGAGTAGAAATACATGGTTCATTAGAAATGTCCCCCTCTTCTTGATCTGACTTGTGATCAGTCCCATTAGACTTTTGCATTTTCTTTACTATTCTGTCTTCATTTAGAACTCTGACCAAGTGCAGTATGTGGTTCGTATTCTTATGCGTTTTATGGTGGGTCGTTGGAAGAGAGTGTGGAAGGAAGAATGTGAGGCTGGCGATAGCAACTTAGCGGCTTGAGAGTGTGTGTAATCACCGCCTTCCACGCCAAATCTTTCAAAGCGCCGCTCAAATACCAGAACGAAGCAAGCTTCATGCATGGTACCAGATGTCATCAAAAAAAGATCACTGATTCGGAGACTCGCTAATAGGATGATCTCTATCATCCAGGTGGAGTATGCTGGTGGAGAAATGCGCTGCAGAAAACGGGATAAATGCTCTTTCAAACGGGTTGAAAGGAAAAAATACACGAGTATATTCTCACCATGCCAATAAAGAAAGAATCTGCTCTCCTCTGGATTTGACTCAGATTTAGGAGGAAACTCCGTTACTACTTGACATTGGAAATCGAGTTGGATAGAATAGATCGCTTACCCTGCGTTGGCATGCCAGAAAGGAAGCATTCAATATGTTTGAATCTAAAGCTCAGCAAAAAAGGTGCCAAAAACATTCTAGTTACGTTTTCTTCCTACCAGTGAGTAACTACTCTTTTCCACTCTATACTACTAATGTTATGAAGGAAAAGCCCTACTATCTTCTAGACTTATTACTCAGGCAGGCTCATAGCAAAATAAAGAAAGGGGACGAGAAGCAAAAGATATCTCTCTCGGCCGGAAATCTGTGGTTATGTTCATACCTGTCACATGACACTGGTAGCGCCTGATAACCAGCCTCGCCGTCTTTCGTCTTTGAGTGAGGAAGAGTCTAAGCAGTTGAAGAAAGTGGATCCTACTCTTTTCTCATTAAGAAGTGTGCACCGACCTGAATTTTGATAGGTTTCTTCTTTTCGAGAGTACACATGCCAATGTTGAGATGCTAAAAGAGTGACAGGTTTTGAATCAAGCAACAGGAGAAGTCAATCCATAACAGTTGATCGTATTTGCTCCCTTCCGGATATGCGATGCCTTGGGAATGCCAGAGTTGACAGGTGCAAGAGTCCGACCTCAGGGAGGATAAAAAGGCCTTCCAGCACGAAGATAGGCTAAACTCGAAAAGCGTAGGCCCTAGGTGAAAAACATGGTACGAAAACAGAACCATTAGTGGAGTAAGATCCCGATCAGAGCGGTCTCATCGAAAGAAACATATCCCAGAAGGCAGGCACACGACTGGATATCAAAGGTGGGGCTCGAAGCTGCCATCTCCATGGTGGAATTCTTTAATCGACAGGTGAGGCGGTAATCGCATTCCGAAGCGGATCGACACTTCGTTTCCTCATGTCTCGCTCTTCTATCAAGTGAAGAGCTCGCTGTAGCTGAACTGGAAGGCTACCAAAGGGCGCTAACCTCCCAAAAAGTCTCGTCTTGTTTACGGGAGGACAAATATGAACCAATAGTAGTCCCGAGGATTGTATGAGCAAGGTCCGAACTGTTTCTATTTAGTAGCAAAATGAGGAGCCCCGGGGGGAGAATAAGAAAGATTCACCCCGCGTTTTCATATCTGTTCCAATCTTAGCAAAATGGGTTCAAGCGAACCGGACCTAGACCGACTCAACCCTCCTACGCTCACCAAAAGCTCACCAAAGGTCGAAACAAGCAAAACAAACCCAACCGGCACAAAAGCCATTTCTATCCAGCAATAAAATGGATGCGCGAAAGCAAGTATCACTTTTGCTATAGGCTCTTTTTGTTCGTAACATTAGTAGTTACTCACTGAGTTCAAGAACGCTCGCTCTCTTTAATTATTAGTTTTATCGGGCGTTACCACTGGATTGGTAAATAACCTACTAAGTATACACTCTTCCTTTCTTTTTGAGCATAAAAAAACTTCTAAATAAAGTCAAACACAACTGCTAGCTCTACTCCTTTTTCAGGAGATTATCTTTTGCCGGCGAGCAAGGAAATCAAAAGATAAAGAAAAAGAGGAAGGAAAAGCAATACCATAATCCAGCACACCCTACTTTGACTCATTATATGAAACTCGCTCTCTTTCTTGCGCGCACTCGTTTAACTAAATCTGTGGTTTATAATGCCGGGCATACTTCTGTTACGCATATTCCTAGCCGCCTTAGTTTGATTTCTTAGTTGCTTAGGTTTTTCATTGTAATTCCTTTTTTTTTAGTATGTTTTTTAGTAGTTGACAGAAACTAGTTCTAATTCGGAGGTTAAATAGTAATTTCTTTAGGCATATTAAGGAGGAGCTTTAGACTAGTTTACATAAGTATAAGTTGACTCGCGTGAAGCAGATTCTTCCGGTACAACAGTTGATTTTCTTTATTCTTGTAATGCAACTCCTAGCTCTACTTAAACATATGCTTCAGTTCCTTCCGCGCTTTCTTTTTATTTTGCATTGGAAAAAGCTGGCTCTTTCTTATTCTAGGTCGATACAGCCTGGGTGGTATAGCTTCGAAACACCGATAGTATATAGGAAGAAGGCGTACAATTAATCTGGGTAGTCAGTGCGTGCATCCGCTTTATCGTTTATACGTGTATTTTCTTTAGCATACGTTTGCTCCGTGGTTTATTACTTTCACGTGTCTGACTTGTCTCTTTTTCCTAATGAGGTAGTGTATCTTTACTTGTAATTTCTTGACTTGAGAATCTTTCTTACTAAGCCCTTGGGCGCTATACCTTTACTTTGTAAGTTTCTGGTTGTCAATATGACGACCATTTCTAATTAAGAGTTTACTGCTTTAGAAAGCGCAACGGATGGAGCCTCATCACTAGCGCTGTGCTATCTATCGTTCGCTGGGGTTGAAGACTTTTTGTGCAGCACTTTTTCCACTATCGAAGAAAACCCGCATTTGTGACTCACCTTTCTAAAGTTATGCTTTGACCCTTTTTTCTTAAGAAGGAAGGGCGGCCTCACCTAAATCGTTAGAAGAAGCTCGAACATTAGGTAAAAGATATGAGAAATACCCGCGATAACTCAATTCTTAGTTTTTCATAGACAATCTAAGGATTAACATTTGCCAATTTAATTCACCAAAAGGAAGCAGGATTAGCTTGTCATGTAATATTCAAGTGAATTAAACATAAAGTACCTGTTTACACTGTTCATGATAACTTTCTTACTCCAGCTGTCTATGCTCACTTGTTGCCGGAAATTTATGCGTTGCCATTTTATGATCTTACACCACCACTATATATTGTTAACCGAATCAATTATGAGAACCTCATAGAGTGAAAAGTCTCTATCGTTCACTCATGAATACGAAAAAATATACTCCAACGGGAACTAGGCCTTCCTGTAGACCGTTAAAAACTTAAGAGGACTTATAAAGCCTTGACTCCAGGGAAGATACCCGGGAGTGGCCGACCCTTATTAAGGGGTTTATGTAATAGCTGGGGTAAGATAGAATATTCCGCTTTTTTCGTTAGTATGCTTGCCCTGTTGCTTGCCTTAGTACTATAAAAGTAAAAGTCAGGCTTTCTCGTACACTGTAATTAGATGGGCTTAGTACTCCAAGTACTCCAACGAGAACTCGAACTTGCTCGAAGAAAGAGGCCAGGCAGGAAAGACGCCAGTTTCCTATTCTATTCTCTCCTATCCAACTGGTGCCACTCCGGAGGCTTATTAAATTGGCTAAGCAATTACTGCTTATGTATGGCTGTAAACTGACACAGGCTGGATGGTAACTACTACCAGCAGACTTTGGATTTCGGAGACTGAACTTTAGTAATCCTTTCAGTAGTCGGCCCTTTTTGACACGCTGATAGGAATAGTGAAATCGGATTTTTTACTTGCCTATTACTATTTCAAATTGCTTTCCCTTACTCGCTGGACTTTGTCTTTTGCTTTGTTGTCATTACCCTTCGGCCTGTACTTCACAAGCGGCGTAATTTCTGTTGTGTCAGCCATAGTTGTGTACGCGCCAATGAGCCTTCCTAATTCGCCGTAGTGGCTAGTCTATTTTGCTTTACCTGTTTAAAGAGTAATTATTGACCTTCCGTACTTACTTTCCTTTTCCACCAATTCCACCAATTAAACTGACAGGGGGTTTTTCGGGTTTATACCCCAGTAACCTCAACAGAGATGAGTGGTAGCTCTTTTTATGATCATTCTTTCGGGTTACCCATGTATGACTTTTTAGACCTTTCTTTAGTGACAGAAGCAGGAACACGGGCTCACAGATTTTCTAAATAAATACAAGTGTGCGGGTTCAAATATGAGCTTATATAAAAATATAAGGGTGAACGCACTTCCTTTTGAAATACCTATCTTTAGTATTTTACACGGGAAAAATAACGGAGTCTCACTTCGCTATAATCATCATAAGGTTAAGCAGACTTTAATAAAGGCAACTGGCCTCTATAGGAAAATTGAATGGTATTACTGACTCTTGCAGGTATAGAGATACGACTTTTTCATAGAAAATACACCCGCCTGCCCTTCTGTAAGGAGCGAAACTTTTTTCTAGTAACTTCACCATTCTACGTGCTTGGTTGCTTGCAATGAGATTTCATAGGAATTTCTTTCCAGACGGTAATCTGCTTGCCCGACTGGGTCTTTTCTTGACACAGCGTTGGGGGGGAGGATGGATCTCAATCAATCCTGCGGCACTCTTAGGCGAGCTCTCCGGCTATAAATACATTGGCGGGTATTCGTTCCACTCGAACTAAGTATTCAACCTCTATGGTCAAGAGGAATAAATTCCTTAAGACCTCTTTGGTCCTATATAACTGTAAATACCTTTTTATCTGCAGGAGCTGGTCTAATGCCGACTTTCCTTATAAAAAAGAAAAATTATAAGTACACGTATCACTGCCACTACAAATGCCTAACTCAGTCAGGATGCTTTGCTATCCACTACCCACCGAAGCATAATTGAGCACTAACCAGCAAGAATTAGTATGGAAGCAAACCCTCATAAAAATGTATAAAAAACATGAAGAAATATCCGGTCAAAAAGCAGGTATGCTCATGGATCTACTTGAGCTTTCAAGGTACTGTTATACCCTCCCTTAAAATCAAGATACACTGCGTGCGTAGAGTCTGAAATGTGGTTGAAAGAAAAGTAATTATTTGATAAGCATACCTTTTTATACTTCTTGTTCCAGGTAACGGACCCGATTCCCAAAAAAAGTTCGGAAAGATGTGGTCGTCCTTGGGGAGTCACCTGTTGAATTATGAGGGGCAGGTGGCCCACCTGACGTTGCGTCAAAGCGAGCAGCAGTTATTTATGGGAGAGTGAACTGATAACTTTCTTGACGTTTCAATTAGATCCCAAGACAATACTAAACTTTACTTCACGCCTCAATTGTTGTCGGCTCAACCAGTAAAGAACCAACCATTTTCAAATTTTCATAATCCATCCGCCAAAGAATTCCACCTCGACTCCTAACAAAAGAGAACCTTTGAACGAGCATTCACTTCCTCATACATAGTAGAGTTTCCCTTGTGGGACGCACAATAGACATTTGGAAAAGCAAATACAATATATATGATAATATGTGAGTGTCCACCAGATTAGCTCAATTAGTTGAGAAGCCAAGGCAAGTAGTAAAAGATAAACATAAAGAAGGTCGACAAGAATAATCATTCTTGAATTTCACTTTGAAATACTGGCTTTTCCTCCACTAAAGCCGGGGAATGGGTCGAAGCTTCCTAAGAACGGAAAAATGATGAAATCGAAGGGAAAGCATCAACTAGTATGTAGACCTAAGTCGCAATCAAAAGGGATCGGTGATTTAAGGGACAAGTTAGAGGAAAGCATTGGGAACCTAGAACTCGTAGTTGCAAGTAGTCTGGAGTACGATGGTATAGAATTTCATAAGGTGAGACACAAGAAGAAGTAGCAGAAGGAGGCATTCTGTTAATTAAGTAGATGCCACTCGCCATAATTTCATCCCAAAAGGGCAGAGGAATAGCAGCGTGATTTATGGTAGCTAAGGCTAGTTCTATGATATGCCGGTGTTTACGTTTGGCTACACCGTTTTGTTCTGGTGTATAGGGACAGGTCACTTGGTGGACTATCTGAGGAAACCGGTTGGCAATTGGTTTGAACTCCGTACCACCATCGGTACGGAGAACCTTTATGGTAGTACTCAACAGGTTCTCAATTTGCAATTGAAAATTAGAAAAAACAGAAACCACCTCATCCTTGGAATGTAAGAAATAAATCCAAGAAAACTTTGTAAAGTCGTCCACAAAAAGAACATAATACCTAAACCCACTGTGTGTTACAATGGGTGCTGGGCCGGCCCCACACATCGGAGTGCACCAGCTCCAGAGGAGCAGAAGTAGAACTATTACTAGTACAGAATGGTAGCTTGTGGCATTTAGCCATATTACAATCACAACAATCAGATAGAGAGTTAGAAGTACAAGGCAAATTATTTGAAACTAAAATTTGCCTAGTGGTAGACATTGATGGATGGCCAAATCTATAGTGCCAAACATTAGCAGCAGCTCGTTCTCCAAATAAAGCATGAGGAACACATGAAATTGGTGCAGTAATTTGGTAGAGACCATTACACATCCTTGCTTGCAGTAGAATAGTCGAAGTGTGGCGGTCCTTAACAAAACAAAATGAGGAGGAAAATTCAATCATGAGGTTGTTGTCAGCCACTACTCTAGACAAACTAATCAACTTTTTTGTAAAGCAAGGTACATGCAACACTTTATGAAGTTTAATGCTAACACTACCAAATTGTAAGGAAGCAGAACCAAAGTGATAAATTTACATACCATTACCATCTCCAATCTGGAGTTTGTCAGAACCAGTATAGTGCTCAAAGGAGGACAAGTTTTTAAGGTCACTTGTCACGTGGTGTGTAGCACCAGAATCCAAGTACCACTCTGTTGAGGTTGTGTCAGTAGCTGCAGTGTGAGCCACATGTGCCTGAGGCGGAACAGAAGGTGGAGGCCTGGTCTGGAGCTGCTCCACATCATCTGTGTATCTCATATCACAGCGCCACCAGCACCCTCTTGCAGTGTGTCCCTTCTTGTAGCATATTTGACAGAACTCAGCTTTTGCAGCAGTACCAGCATCAGTAGGGACTCTTGTACCAGAACCAGAACCACCATTTGTTGGAGCATAAGTTGGAAATCTGGGTCCAGTAATTGGATTGGGTGGTCGATAAGACCCCCCACCCCTGTTCTTGAACTGCCTTGGATTGCGATGAGAATTAGGAGGCCTTAAATTGCCAGAGGGATTGTTGGCATAGAAAGCCACAGGGTTGGAGGAAGATGGCAAGGCAGAAACTTGAGGAGTTTGAGCCTGCAGCAAGGACTCATGGCTTAGAAGGAGAGATTGAACCTCTGTAAAGCTGATAGGCACCTGTCTTGAGTTGATGGCCACCACACAGGCATTGTATTCTGAGCTCAAGCCACCAAGAAAAGTGAGAACTAGATCCTCATCAGGAACAGGAGAACCAACAAATGCTAGCTCATCTGCTAGTGCTCTAATTTGAGCAAGAAAGTCTGAGCAAGAACTGCCCCCTTTTGTCAAGTTCTGCAGTTTCTTTTTCAGTTAAGTTAATCTGGCACGCGAATTAGCTGAGAATGTCTGCCTGCTGAAGCATGCTCCACAGGTCAACTGATGTGGTACAAGAAACCACTTCCAGAATTGGCTCTGAAAGATAAGCACGAATCCATGCCAGAATCATTTGATCCTGTTTGTACCAAGAGAGAGAGTTAGGGTTTATCTGGACTTGACCTGTGACTGGATCTTGCATAGATGGTGACAGAGGAGGCGACGAGATGAACAGGATCAAACCATAAGCATGTAGCAGTGGCTCAATCTGCGACTTCCAGGCCAAGAAATTGGTTCTTGACAGCTTGGTGTGCACCGGGAGATTCAAGAACACCATAGGAGGGCTTGGAAGCGCCGATCCCAACTTAGAGAAATTGAAGGCGCCAGTCGAGGAGCTTGAAGAGGTAAAAGTGGGAATTTGAGGTTGCAATGGCAAAATTGGCATGAATGGTGGAGGAATAGAGGTATTGGGAGGTGGGGAATTGAGTTTAAAATAATAAAAGCGCGAATATAGTTCGTCTCAGCATTGGTTGTTGTCTGAACTTTCTGGTTTGGGTTATGAATATCTTTTGGCCTGGGGATTCCTCCGGATTTCATTCAGAAACTAAGCAACAAAACACACAGACCAGGTCGGTAGAAAAAAATCATATACATTATTATAGGAGTCTTTAGTCATGTATAAAATTTTACTTGCAACTTAAGCTAGCAGACTGATAGTTTCTATCTAAAAAACAAAAGTGTCCGGTTCACATCTTTTTATTTTTCTCTCTCTTATTTTTGAACAAACCTTGTATCGCTTTCAGTTCAAGACACTGCAGGGTGCCGGGAGGATCTTAAATTAGGGAAAACCCAATCCGGAGAGATAAAGGAAAGCTCTTTTGGAATATTTCTGCCAACACAAAAGCAAAAGGATAAAAAATAGTGGGAAAGATTTAAGCTACTACGGATATCTGACGTTACGGATCCTAGCCTTCGTGTTGAGTGACCTGCTGAAGTGTAGTAAAGTTCAATTTCCTATTACCGGTGCCCTGGAAAGAAGGGGCAGCTGGGGTTGGCCGCATCCGGTTTCCGGGGACAGTGTGCACAGACCAGACTTTGCCCGTTGGTGGTTGAACAGTGGCCCTGTCTCCCTTTTATGCATCACTAATAAAGTGCCTTCTCCAGGCGCATGCGACAAGCTTATTTGCTTTTTTTCAATTCAAAGAAGCTGACAGGCAACATCTCTTATACAACCTAAGACTAGTATGCAACCCTCAAGGCGAAATGGTTAGCAAGACAGTAAAGCAGTCTAAGCTGTATTTTAAGAGAATGTCTATTTGCTTTGATGCATGCAAAAAGGATTTCAAGCCGGTTGTATACCTGTTATTGGGCTAGATGGATCCTTCCGATAAAGGACCCGTCAAGTTTTCTATATTTTTTCTTTCTGTTGGGAGCTTTGCTTCCTGCTGAAAGAATCAATGTTACCAAAGTGCGGCGCAAAGAGGGGTAAATCCCTCCCATAGTGGAAAAGGTTCATTCGCTAGCCACCAAGCAATGTGAAAGTCATCTACGGATGCTGAGTGAAGAGGAGAGTTTGATGGTAGGGGAAGTCCAGCATTTCTAGCTTTTGCACTTTTCCTATTTGTGAAATCCACTCATCCATGTTTTGTCCTCTGTCATAATAGCATGGAGAGACCTTTCTCAACAAAACTGAACCACGGGATGAGAGAACCAGTTCGTCGAGTACACTAAGCGAACGATTTGGTGATATATCCAAATTAGAGTTTATGTGAGTACTTCCTCAGAAAAAGAAGAGTCAATGTCTGGTGGGAGGATAAAAGAAGTGAGTCAATTGCGTGTTTCCTTCCAAACAGTATGTCGTATTGTACATTCGATCGGAATCCAAGTCCTAAGGGATCCATTTTGGTCTAATCAACAGACTGATAAGTTGCACAATTTCGTACAGAAGGTTTGAAAGAGTCAAGAGTAAGGGGTGCAAGGTATTCACGTATGCAAGCAAGCAAGCATGCGAGGTCAGCAAAGCAGGCGCGAAGCGATGAAAGTGAAGATTGGAAATGAAGTAGTAAGGCCAACAACTTTCTATACGTACGAATGATCTCTATTTACTAAATTGTGGTTTACCAGAACACTCCTTTACCAGCGATAGGCGTAGGATGCTACCACTTTCACTCAGCTTTCCATAACTTCTTAGTAGAGCTTTCTTTCGTTCACGTCATATCCATTCCTCTTTTGGGGTTCTTCAGTAAGAGGCCGCGGGCCTCCTCTTCAGGAAGTTTTTTGAAGTCTTTCCACTGAAACACTGCCATTCTATGCAAGTAGGGACTGTTCTCCACTATTCTGAAATTATCTCTCTTCTTAGTTTTTTTCATACTTGATTGAGGGCACTAATATTTCCAGGGATTGTAGTTCCACAATGCCAGTAAGTAAGAATTGGAGACCTAGCACCTTTTCAATTCTCCAATTTATATTTAAGTTTCATATGAAAATGCTGCGAAACTAGAGAGTCAAAACAGCCTTCTTATTTGCTTTCGACCTCAAAGACGCCGCCTTGAATGGTTGCTTTCATTGCCTACGATATTCCCTGGGTACGAGTCGGTGACGTTCTTTATCTTTTTTCTTTTCCTGTTCCATTTCCTTGTCCAGTTATCCTTTCTGCTTCTAGTGTTAATCTCGCCTGTAAGTATCACTCATAATAGGTAGGTGCAGTTACCGGTTCGGACATCACTTCTTTTTAAGTAAATCTTTCAAGCAGACCCGAACTCTTCTTCTGTTTTTGTTCGAGCAATATATATTTCTTTCAAATTGCTATTTCTCCTTTTTAGGGGTTATAGACAAGCAGTACTGCAGACACATGGGAGCATATAAGAATATATATGGGTATAAAATAGAAAGACTTTCTGTGATGCAAACTCTAATAAATTGAAATTCTTGGTGGGAAAACTCACTTTTCTGAGCAAAGTGAAAAGGAAAAAGCATTATGCTTGTTAGAAAAGTTGTGCTTGATGCTGAATGTCTGAAAAGTGAATTGCCAAATTTCAAGCAATTTGAAAAGAAGGATTCAACGTGTTGTTAATGCAGTGATTAAAGAAATGTTTCTTTCCATAAACAACCTTTGAAGTTGATCTTCTCCTGTCCCTTTCCATATGTTTTTCTGAAATAGTATGGCTGAATTTGTTGAAAAGGCTTGATAGACTCAGTGCAAAGGGCAGCAAGCTGAAGCTTGCCTGTAGAGTTCTTCGCTCGCGGTATGCTTTCTTATCTTTTGCGAGTCTTTTTATATGCAAAAGGGGCATTCCATTGATACGCCCGGGTTCGTTCAGAAGAGGTGGACAGACAAGCACTTGACTCATTGCCGTGAAATGAATCCATTTTCATCTATATGTCTTGGCATCTATATGTCTTGGTGAAACTCGGGGAATGTTTTTCATTCATGTTGTTAGTCTCAACTGGATGGAGTATACCCGCTTCGTAGTGTTCACGTGATCAAAAGATACTCTTACCACAGAAAAACAGAGTGGAGGGACAATAGGCAGGTGAAAGAGCTCGGTCAAAGACTACGGCGCACTCCCCCTTTTGACTTTATTCTTAACGAGCTGGCATTCACGTTAAGCCTGGTAAAGAAAAATCAAGTAGAATCCCGGAAAACACTCAAGACAATAAGATAAATAGACCAACGGGGAGTATTATTCATAAAGGACAGGCTCGATGAGATAGAAAGATAAGGGCTTTTTTACTGTTAACTTAGCTTACGGATTCCTTTTTTACCATTTACTTGGAAACACTGAAAGCGCACTCTCTCTGAGATAGAGGAAATGAAGCGTTCACAGCAAAAGGAATAGTGATCAAATGACTGACGAGCAAAAGACAAATAAATTCAATACATTGGTATGGAAGTAGTGCTTCAAATAGGTAGGTAACAAGTAGTCAAGATAATGTGCTTTATAGAAAAGAAGCAGTAACGCGGGTGTGGCTTGGCTCTATTGGTTGTATGATCTAGTATAAGAGAACTTTGATTGGTTTGTAGGGACAAGGAATTGGGCTAAAGCAGACTCCTGCGCTACACTAAAACCATCTAATAATGTCTTACTTATCGGCGCATCAATCATATTTCTTTATTTCATGTCTTAGTCTTTAATAAATAGATCCCGATTATAAGAAGTGTAGTGAGGCGGCTAGGGTATATTAGTTTCTTCAAGGCACCGGCTTATGTACACCCTTTGGTTGATGCACACTAGAAGAAGTGCTTGTGTGGAACACTGGATTTTACGCTCAGCATACAGCTGACCTCTTGTCAAAATGAAGTGTTACTTGATCCATTGATTGATGAAGATCCTTCAAAAGTCGCACCAACCATGTGCTTTCTTGTGCTGCCATAGCTGCTGCTCTATACTCTGCTTCAGTTGTTGAGAGGGATACGGTAGGCTGCCTCTTGCTGTACCAGGATACGGCTCCCGATCCGTCACTGAAGACATATCCAGTTGTCGATCGCCTTGTATCACAATCTCCAGCATAGTCAGCATCAAAGTAACCCGTTACTTGGCATTCTGGACCTTTGCGATATAGGAGACCAAAATCCAAGGTACCTTTCACGTATCGGAGTATCCTCTTGACTGCTTCTAGGTGTGGTTTCTTTGGGTTTGGTTTTTATATGCTATTGCTATTGCCGTGTCTTTTTTTATTAGGAGAATTATACTGAGGAAGATCAAAGGCGAGTGATTCAACCGGGTAGTGTGACAGTGACCCGTTCTATGTATAAAGCACTAGAAAAGAAAGTGCGAGAAAGGATTTAGGATATTGTAATGCAACCAATGGGAAGGACAGGTTCGATGTTTGAGAATCATTGAGAAAAGGGACTTCGAGTTATCGACAAGTAAAGGCAATGGCTAAATAAAAGAAGCTTGCTGGCATAGAGGAAAGGAACCGTCACTCACTGGATAAGCAGAAAAGGGAAGAGGGTTAGGCAGAGCAGTGGAGCATTGACCGATCAAGTTTTTCTTTATTTTGGAATAGGTGTGGCTGTCTTCTTTTTAAAGAGTATCATGGCGTAGGCCTGCCAAAAGACAGGTAGATTTCGCATCAATCACTCTGCTATCGCTGTGCTCTCCCCTTCTACCCCTCCCTTGGGGCTGGACTACGAAGAAGAATAGGCAGGGAGAAGTGAACGGAAAGCAGGGGCTGGTAAAAGTGAATTCTGGGGATGGAATCCGCAGGAGTTGATCTAGCTCTGGGTCAAGCTTCTTTAAGGTAAGGAGTTCATTACATGGTGCATCTTTAGCTTCTTTAGATTCTCCTAAATCTCATCCTATGAAGTAGATTCTTCCAGAGGGGTCCCCTCCTCTTGCGCATCGATCTTGGCTTATACTTTGATTATGCAAATCCTAGAGCTCTTCCCTGGCCGACTTCGCTTGTTCTTGGTGATTAACACTTTCACACATTACCCACGATATGATTAGCACACTCCTACATTAGTAACTTTATTAGCACATTCCTACATTAGGCCTCTGATTATAACATTAATACATTAGTCCCTCTTACTAGAATTCCCACTCATTAACTTGATTACTCAGATTAGCTCTTCTTCCACTTTCGAGCATACGGAATGCCTTCCATTTCCATATATACGACTAAACCAACTAAAGTAAAGGTTGACTAACCGATCGCTAGGCGGCTATGCTTCGAAGATGAAAAACAGAACTACTGCCTACGTGTCAGGAATCAGAAAGCGCCAGAATGCTACCCAAGTCTTGGTTCCTTCAATGCTCATCCCAGTCTAGGTCGGTCTCCTCTCTTAAGGTTAAAGTACGTAAAATGGGTATTCCTTCGGAGAAACTCCCAATTTGAGGCAGCAGTTAAAGTTGCTTGTCTAATTTCGGAGCAGCGACCGTAGACGCGCGCGGAGCAGCGTATCAGCTCGAGATCTTCTATTCTTTCTGTCGGAAACGCATTTTCTCGACCTCTCTCCCCTAGTGAAACGAAGCAGATTTACTACACCAGCAGTTCTTCTAGCATGAAAACAGGCAGCTCAGAGATGGGAAAGCTAGCTAATTAGAAAGTGTCCGGCTTTCGACGTCTTCCAATAATGCCGAGTTGGCTTATTTCGACGTGTATTGCTTGCCTAGGAAAGAACGAGTGAAGGTTGCTTCCAATTATGAAATTTTTGATAACTATTGAAGCGAAATACAACGAAAATCCTCCTATAAGATAAGAGGCCCATAGAGTTTATTAATCTAACAAATAGCCAAAAAAGAGTAGTTCTTCGCCCTTCAATTCATTCCTACTCCATTCTAGGCAGTGGTTGGTCAGTCTTCTTTTCTTTTTTCCATTTCCTCATATATGAAAGAATCCGATCACTCTATCCGGACAGGCTTTTTGAGCAGCCGGGGACTTCTACAAATAGTGTAGGATGCTGGGTTCGAAAGGTTATGGAGAAAGGGTAAGTTGGAATGGGCAAGTGCTTAAGTGGAAGAACACTATTTTAAATTTGGTTGAAACGTTTTCTATTTCAGTTTTCATTAGTAACGCATCGGATGGTGAATACTGGGGTGGAACATACTGGAGTCACATTTCAATTTGAATTGAATAATAGACCGCCTCTTCTCGTTAAGCTAAGCAAAATAGTAAAGATCGCAAGTTCTAGATCCAGATCCGCTGCTAGTCTTTTTGACTAATTCCTTTTTCTCGAATCCGCTTTTATCTTTTCACGAGAAGGCGGCCTGCCTTTATGCTCACCAAGTAATGCCTTTGCTTTCCCTAGAACGATAGGGAAGACTCAGAAGTTAAGATCAACATAAAGCCAAAGGGGGTCTTTCTCTCGCGTGATATGATGCTTGATAGCCTAAAGATTTGACATTGGAACTATAGAAAAATGAAATTAAATCTTATTCCTAAACCCACTTTACACTGAACTTAGCCTCTCTTATTGGTACTTAAGCGGCATATCTCATCGTAGGCCTTTTGGTAGGAGAGTTGGTTCTATCAGTCCCTTTGTAATGCTCATTAACACCGAATATCCGGAGATTAGAGAAGAGTTCAGCCATTCCTTGAATCAGCCAAAGATTCAAAAGAAGTGGTGTCTACCAAGCGCCTGTCTTTACCTTTGTGAGGGGGTACCGCTCCGACTTTCAAGCTCAACCCGGAATATCTTCTTTTTTTTTAATATCGTAACGATTACTTTCCCTGACCAGTAGGAGTAGGATCTCCCATATAATAAAGAATCCAACCTTATTGGGGATGACGTAAATCCCAAAACAAACCTTCTTTCAAGGGAAAGCTATTGAATCCCATTGATCACACCTGACCACCAACGGCTAACTCAAGTGCCTATTTAATCTTTTGTTCATGCTTCCTCATTCGCTTATCATCTTTCGATGAGCAGCGCATATCCGATTTGAACAGAAAGTGGAATCGGGAGAATCGTATTGAGAAAAGGAGCTGATCTTGAAGAAGCGCAGGTCTCTCGTATCAATTCGACGTGACTTTACATCCTGTGATGAACCCCTTAAGGGAGCAATAGGCGCTGGAAGGATTTGGCTTCAAGCCAAGACAAGGCCGGGTCACGTCTAAAATTTATTTAAAAGCGCGTTGGTGCAGGTAACGTTTCAAAAGTAAACCACTCAGAATAGACATCCGCAAGGCCCGGAGCGTCCTAAGCCCACTTTTCTTGTTGAAGAGGGGAAGCTATAAGCCTGGTATAGTTATGCTCAGAATAGGTATTTTCTTTCTGCTTGCTAGTAGGATGTGTGATAGGGGGAAAAATCCTTAATTCATAGGAAAAGGTATTTCCAGAATATTAATACCCTTTATAATAAAAAAAGCAAGAGCTCAAGTAGTCAAAGAAGACGCAGAAACTGGTAACGCTGTTAAGTCAAATTACTCGGAATAGCCCTTTGGAATAGCCTGTCATGGCATAGGCGAGAGTTGAAAAAAGGGTAATCATGAAAGAAGATCAACATTGTCAAGTGGAACCTGACATAAAACGGCATAAGGTTCTCTCAAGGGACCATCACGCGAAAGCTCGCTCGTGCTTCCAGCCACGAATGAATGTTCCATCCGCAAATATGACCTATTTATTCCACATCATCCATATGCTTAAACCTTATTTTTGCGCTCTATTTCATCAGTGAGTAACGTATAATGTTACGAACGAAAAGCCTGTACTGGATTTAGCGAACCCTACCTAATAACTTGCATAGCCACTCGTGCTGCATCACATGTGTAAGCCTTTGACCCTGGATATATTTGAGGCGAATGTGATAAGTGTATATAATAAATGGAGCTCCAGATAAGTATTGCTCCCATTTCAGGACAGCCGTTATGAGGGCCAAGAACTCTTTCTCGTAAGTGGGCAACGCCTTACTCTTTTGTTGTAACTGCCGATCGAAGGAAGGAACTTTATATGATCATAAAGCTGGTCGTATATCTGACTGACGCTTGGTTAAGAGATTCAAGTCCGAGCACTTCCAGGTGACGAAGTTTTTCACATAAGCTCAACTTTACCGACATAAGTAAGCACGACTTCAAATCCTTCTTAATCTAGATATATATTAGTAGATTTAATACCCTGCCTTCTCCCCGAGTTCATGTTTACCCCGAAATGACATAGCCTTTCGTATTTTTAATATGCTCTCGTAAGCATAAGCGCTATGTCTGATGAATGGACGATGTAGACGTAGAATAAAGATCCAAAGGCCTGGAGAGATGAAGAAGCGGATGTAGCGTAGGAAGACAGACCTATGTGAAATGGTATAGCTTGCTTATTAATAAAAAGTTCCATCCCACTCCCATCCAAAGAGACATGAAACCGGATAAGAAAAAACATAGAGCAGCCCGGCCTATCTTGACTCGTAAAGAGCTGAGCGATAGGAAAGAAAATAGGAATTGGGCTTAGTCTTTAGCAAATGACATGTCCTTTCAACCTGCTGAATGATGATTCAACTTACACGGGAAAGAATAGATTTAAGTATAGGTAACCATAAAGAGCGCCGCTACTGTCCTCGGAAGAAAAAAATAAATTGAGACAGGCATAAAAGAAAGCAAAATTAGGACGTTCGAAGAGGAGGTACTCACTTTCCGGGATTGGATTATTTTCCCCCCTTCATCCTTAAGTAGAGCTCGTTCGGGGAACAAAGGTGATGTGTTGGTTAAGAACTTTGCCCGTCGGTAACTTGTGGCTGATGGATACTATGGAAATCTCCCTTTCCATATGTTCATTACAGTATTATAATATTTTTAGGATATTTGATGCATGCTTTATCAATATTCGAATTTGTCTCGTTAAGCATAATTGGTTAATTTCCATGTCAGTTTTGATGAACGGTCCAATTGGTGTATTTAGTGATCTCTATCTTCTCTCTAATACATATAAGTCGTAAAAGATCAATAAGGAACATGAAATATTGAGTTGAAGGAACATTGGAGCTATAAGCATAGAACATCGACAATTTCTCTAAATGTAATAAATCTAGTAAGTACTCTTCCCAAAGGTATGCTAAATAGGGAGGTTTTTTGTGATCTCATTAGAAGTGTTTGGCATGTGATACATTTTGATGATCAGGTTTCTCAGGTTAACCCTAAATCTCACTCAGCCCGTGTGTTTATCTACGTATGTTTCTGTTGATTTAGAGAGAAAGGATTAGGGTAAAAATTAGGGATTCTTGCCTCTGTTGCCAGAGGCTCCCTTATATATTAATCAAGAATCGTACTTTTTTTTACAAATAAGACCCTAGACTTCTACAAATAACATGACTTCTATAAATAACATAATAACTAATATAACTCAAAAGTTTATCTATACTTCTAATGAAGAACTGATCCCTACTGATTTGTTAAGTACTTAAAGTTTTATCGCACTACCAGGATTTTGCAGGGTTTCTTTGTGGGGGCTAGATCCAAACCTGGTAAAAAGAGGAAGATAAATTGGAAAAAAAAAAACTTTTTATAAACTTAAGTAAGTAAGCCCTTGAAACCTTAAACCAAGAAAGGGACTCTACCTTATAAACTTTAACCTAAACCTCCTTCTAAGTCTTCTAAGAGTCACACCTCTACTAAACCTAGTGAAAATCCAAGGACTAAGGAAGGAGGCATTGTTATTAATGAGTCTAGAAGTTATGGTCACAGACAATCTGGTGGCAACATTGGAAGGACCAAAGCTCTGGTTTTGACCTCTCAGAATAGGAAAGGGAACCCATGGAGTTTGATGATGAGGACCTATTAGACTAAGAGAAAGAGGATGAGGATACCTTAGAGATGCTATTGCGCATAGAAGTCTTGGAATAAATGACCAAACAGAGGAATCCTTCTTTTTATGGTAGGGCTCCAGCTTATAACCCTCATTCCTCCCTTTCCACACACGAGTCCCCTGTCAGAAATAAAACCCCGGCTTTCCCTTCTCCTCCTAATAAGAATAAATTGAATACCAAATCTCCTTCTCCTAAACCTGCTCAAGCTTCAAGGTATCCCTCTGTGCCAACTTGATTTAGTATAAGGAAGTTTCAGGAGCCTCAACCTTCAGGAAGTAAGAGATAAGAGAAGGAAAGAAGGTCTCAATTTTCCACCTCTTTACTCTTTTTTTCTATATATTCTGATGATCCGATTGTTTCTTTCTTTACAATATGGGCTTTCGTAAGCATCAATAATGCCACAAGATCTGAAAAGCAAGCAACCAGGTACTCATTCATGAGTGAAGATGAATACAGCAAAATACTGTGAAAAGTGTGGCTTCTGACAGTCGCCTTAAATTGCTGCTGAATTGTAAGATGAGGCTGCAGACCACAGTTGATCATATCGCTACTCCCAATATAAGAAGAGAGTGTAAAGGAGCTATGAAGAAGGATACCATTCAGACTACCTCAAAGTATGTGTCTTCTTGATTGCAGAATATCTTATATATTTAGTGTATGTTATTCTTTCTTTCAAGAAAGCTCTTTGCACTATAATAGAGAGTTGTGGGGCTATATGCTTTAGTAAAGTCCAAGTCTGTAAGTGTCTTAATAAGAAAAAGAGAAAAAGAAAAAGAATGCAAAAGCTAAGCTGGTATGGTAGATTTTTTGAGGGATCCACTGTAACCTTCTCACATGCGCAATACGACAAGAAAGCAGTTGTGGCAGCGTACTACAAAGAAAGTAGGAGGAAAGACGTGTCATTATAGTTGGGCTAATACAAGAACTGGCTATGGTGCAGAAATAGCATACTGGTAAACAAACTACATCTTTATCTCCATTTATTAAAATCTTTCCTTATAGAAGAGACAGAAGCACTCTGTGGATATGATAGTTTCCGAATGAAGAAAGAGGATGATATAAGGATGTACGAGTCACAAGCAAAATGAAGCAGGAGCCCAGTGAGATAGAGTCTCCACACTATGCGATTTTCTTCTTGGGTGCTGGAAATGTCGAACTGTCCGTAATTACCATCTAGTCTTGTATCTTTGGAAATGGCTTTTTGTACTAAATTTTCTACTGGATAAACGGTATCAGTGGCAGAAGTCAATAGGTTTTGGCCTCTTTATGAGCTCGTATTTAACCCGGGAATACCTTTTATCTCAAATTCCCGACCTAGGAAATGCTTTAGCTGCTCTACGAGTTCTTTCATCAAAAAAGCGGATCGATAGGTTCTACTTCGTCTTCTACAAGGTCTGCGCCGGTTAAGATGAGATCATCCACATAGAACAAGACTATAGCTAGCCACATTTCTTCTTGGTGAATAGGCTCGAATCTATAGTGCCCTCTTTCAGGAAGAGTCATCCCAGTGAAAGGCAACCAAGCTTTCTTTCAAGACGTTCCTCAGATTCCATGATGTCCTTATTGCCTGCCCAATGGGACTAAAAAGAGAATTATAGGTAAAACTCGATTTTCTATAAAGTTGATACAACGAAGAATTTCTTACTGTCCACATAAACGAATAGATTTTATACAATGTACCTTTGCCTCCAACCTTGGAAAGGAGCTTTTTTGATGACTAAAAGTACCGAATGCTCAACCGCACGCCAGTCAAGGCCTTAAATCAAGGATCGGGACAAGGCACAATCGGAGTTAATCGACTCGTCGGAACAACATACACTAAATATTCTGGGGATTAAACGAAAAATCCTATTTCCGATCGTCACTAGTCCGACGCCTTATTAGCATTAAAAAAGGAGGATCCCTATATCGATGAAAATACTATCCTGCCTTTTCCCTCGGTGATGCAGTTCAAATTTCATCTTGTCTACAGCATCTTTGTACAGAATATCGGCCTGCCGGTGTCTACCAAGACTCGTTGAACATGAAATCCTACCATCTGAAAAGACAAGACTACCTCATCATCATGCTCTTCACGTCAACATAATCTTGATTCTAAAATGTTTTCACTCCTCCTTCTCTTGTCCTCTTCTTGACAACCTGGAAGACTTGGGAAAATCGAATCTGGTGTACCCTATTCTTCTTTTCTTGGTATCTCCCTCAGATGCCATCCCCCCACTGATCATATTTGTAGTTATTTTTTATCCTAAAAGATTTTTCTTCTCCCCCCGGGTGTGGCATTAACTCGTTCGTCTCTTCGATCTATATCGGCACTGCTGGATCCAAGGAGAATTTCTGTTGAGGAGTCTGACCCTGCTGGAATTTATATACTCAAAAGATATTATTAATTCCATGTTGATTTCGTCTCGGCCCGGAGTGAACTTCCTCGTTACGACCTCACCCTGCTAATTTTCCTTGTGGTTGACTGGGAGTTTCATATTATTCTTCTCCGTCTCCTTTTCTGCCTATCCCGACGTTTTGACAAAGCGCCAGGTTCGTAGACCTGTCCCACTAACTAATCGAAGGCGGCTATTTCTTCACTTATGGCAGGCACATTCACGTCGCTACCCAACTCTGAACTTCATACAGGTGAAGTGTTCGTTCAATGGCATATAAAGAACCAGAACTAACCGTTTAGCCCAATGTACAGGGGTTGCATACCTAAGGCAAACAAACCAGGGCAAGCCCAATAACAAAGTATGCGAGCGAGGACCGGTTGGTTTTGGGTGGATTGGCCCGTATTCTAAGCCGAGAGTTAGACCCCAGCACCATTCGCACGGATTTATACACGCGTTGGGGTCTCGCTCTTCATTGGCAACATGGCCAGAGATGGACTCTAAAGTTCAGTGCGACGTGGTCAAGCTTCTGGTAGTAGTGCGGACCCACTTCGTCATAAATGGATACTCGCATTCATATGCTTTCTACTTGCACATAATGCCTCTTGTAAAACAAAGACTTCCTTTGCTAGTAAGCAGTTCATTTAACGCCTTAAGATAGGAACTCGGCACCCGCATTATGCTTTTTCTTTTGGTCAGGCCGCAGGGTGCCTTTACACTGCAAAGGGAGGCTGAGCTTGATGAGCTGGAGACGGTGCTGCCCTATTGGTCAGTTCTTGTTTTCTTTTTATTTGCAGAATAGTCTAAGTTGAGACGCATCGGAAAGAACACCCATCGCAGTCTTACAAATCGGGCAGGCCGGGCTTGATGTGCACTTAACGATTCATTTGAGGCATGAATTGTATTACATGCTACATAAAACATATATGTGTAAGTGTGGTACATATGTATATAATGTGGACACAGAACTCTGTAAGCATTTTCTGAAATTCCAAAATGTGGAAGTTATACTCAACCAGTTAGGTTTTTTGGAACATATTTCCAATCGCCGTTGCCCTTTCGCGTGCCCAGGATCCGGAATTCCCGCAACAGCGTAGCAAGTACATACAGGCCTTTCCGTTTCTCCACTTCAGGCTTATATATAGCTTTTCCCGGCCGGGAATTTCCCCCTTTTTTGCTAGCAACAGCTTCGGGCTGAGAAGACTCACTAACTGTGTTAGTTTCAGACCCCTGTCTTTGGCGTCTAGCTATCACTTGCGCAGTAAAGTCAATATGCCTGGCTAGTTGGTCCAATAATACATAAGCTTTAACCATGGTTGATTCCTCTAGCTCGCAAAAAAAGGCAAAGTACTTTTTTTAGTGCTACTATCTCAAAACCATATCGTTCCATGGCATTAACAATAGGCATTTCATATGGAGAAAGAGGATTTTGGCTCATTAGAATTTATTCCTTTGCGGAGATCTCTCTGTACGGCGATATCGTCTCCGTTTCTCCTCACTCCCTCAAAACAATGCCCAAAAAGCCCCTTCCTTCCCGGCTTTGAAGACGTGTCACCAACCTTCTCCGACTTGGGGCTGAAGTGGCTTGACCACGCAGTCGGCAATGTGCCGAATTAGGTGGAGATCGTGGCGTATATTGCGCGAAATTCAAGGGGGTTCCTGAAAGTGCAGAGTTTGTGGCTAAGGATGTGGGCACAGCTGCAAATAATGAGGAGACGGTGCTAATACCGCTCAATGAGCCCGCCCATGCTACCAAGCACAGGTTAGTCAAATGCAGATTTCATCAAGCATGATGCTATGGAGGAATAGAACTTTATATAAAAAGTAGTTGAGAGCTTTCCCGTTGTTGGGTTGTTGTTTCGTTCTCCAATTTCGAGTCAAATTTTTTCTTAGTTAGGCTCAAATTGAGGCCTCATTGCTCAAATGCTGGTCAGTTGAGGCTTGATTCCACTCGATTTTGGGTTAGCTCTACCTTTCTTGCTCTGTAATGCACCATACTAGTCCTTGTCATACCAAAAGATACTTGCCACATCTTTGAACCTACTGACGAGGGTTCAAATTGCTTGAGAAATTGGTCCACGAAAAAGGGCCTTCCCCATATATTTGGTAAGAAAATCATAATTAAGGAATGCCTATTTGGCAGGAGTAAGATACAGACTGATTTATACTACAACTGTAGGCCCGGTGTGCAACACCTGGCGTTATCAACAAATGATGTGCTGAAAACACTGAGAGAGATGCGTGCCCGCGCAGGGCTAGGGGGGGCTTCGCGTGTCCTACTTCTTTCAGATAGAATGAGAGAGAATAGAACTTTTCAAAAGAAGGTCGGGCGAGCGAGTGCAGGATCTGGCATTTAGGGACCTTCTGTATAAGGCACTTAAGGTGGTAACCTGTTACCTGGAGAAGTATTTCACAACCGGTACTCCACAAGCAACTTTGTTACAAAGAAGAAGCTTTCTCCAAAACGATTCCGAAAGGTTTAGCGTATCCTTGCCTCAAAAGAGTTTTGATCAACTGTGAGCTTGGTTCGCAGCAGATCAAAGCGAGTAGAGCAGAGCGGTTTGCTAATCTTTGCGAATGAACTAATACTGTCACTAATGATGGGAATGGGAAAATACCAATCAATGGATTTCTATGATAACGAGGCTGGCTCTATAAACAAACAGAGTTCTTGCTTGCTTGGTGAATCTTTCTTATTTGAGGCAAGTGTGGCTGGCCGGCCTTCCTTGGCTTTACTTTTTCACAAGCACCATAGTCTACATCTTATCCTTCCTTCTGCCGGCTAACTCAGCTAAGCTTTAACCTGCTTATTTCTTGCTCTAATATCATGGTGTTTAGCACTTACTTAATTATTGTGTGCTTAGGGCTCGATCTCGATTATAAAAAAGGGGGGATCAGGAATGGAGGATAATTCCGTCTTATACCATAATTAATAAGACATCTGAGACATAGCCATAATAGGAAATGAAATGGAGCTAGCTAATTTAAGAGAATTTAGGAGATTCTATTTTCTCTACTCCGTCTTCCCCCTTTTAGGGGAACAGAAGAAAGTCTTGGAACACTTGAAACAAATAGAAGAGCCAGTAAATATTCGTAGTTTGAGATTGACCATTTCCCATTTTTCTAAGTAAGTATTCGAAAGACTACCGGGGCCCACCTTTGCTCTTGGAAGTCTATAGCTCGCGTAAAGTATTCCGCTTCGGACTCGTTACATATCTTCCACTCGCTTCCCCGCTCTTTCGCTCTTCCCGGCGGCCTTCCTTTAAAGCTGGTTTACCTGGGCTTGGGGCGAGAACATTGAGTTCAGGCATTTTCCACTATCACACCTGAGGGGTTCCTTCTTATCGATAAGAGATGGCTTCATGCCATCATCCTACGAACGCTTCTGGTTACGGTCTCAAGAACGTCTATTTCTGGAAATTCATTTCATCGGTATTCAGGAGTTGGGATTTCGACTGACCAATTGTTTCTATCAAAGATGCCGTGGGCAAGACTATGGAGTCAATCGTAGGCTGCTGAGGAATAATTTCTTGCTATTCGTGAAAAAAGGGAAGGAGTCTACTGGGTCCACAAAGACTAGGTAGAGGGAGTATAATCCGGGGCGGGTCCGTTATATTTTGAAAATGGGATCCCCTTCTATTTGCGCATATAGCATACAGTTTTGAAGAGTCAAATCACAACAAGCCCCAACCCAACAATAGTTATTGAATATAAAAAGTCAGTAAAGTAATGAAATCAGAGTAATAAATTGATCAAAGAGTTGAACAGGATTGAGTGAGCAAAAGAACTTCTTTTCCGTTAAACTTAGTTGCTCGGGATGGAGTGATCAAACGAATGTAACTAGTTTTTCTATCAACTAATTCGAACTGCAGCTTTAAACTGAAGTAAGTAACGGTTGCATAAAAAAAGAAAGGGAGTAAGGATTTTATAACGGAATGCTTGTTTTTTGGTTGTTCGTTAGTTAATGAATTCAATCAGAGGAAGGCAGAAACACAAATAGGGAATAAAGCTATGGATTTACTTTATCAGTAACTGAGAGTTCACTACGAGTTTCTAAAGGAAGGTCTCTCGCATTAGAATTGCACTTTTTCTGAGGCTGCTTTTCCCGGAAAGAATGCCACTTCTTCTCGCTTGGCAGAACGGGATTCCACAAACGAATAGAACTGCTTTTGCGGCTAGTCTTTACCCTTATAATTACACTCCTTCTTCTGCTAGTAAGTTTTTATTTCACTTATTCTTATATAAAGTATTCACTAGAGAGCTAGGGCGGCGCAGCAGGCACCGCTTTTCCTTGTTTGAACGGTCTTGTTCGCACTGTCCAACAGAGCTATTACTTTATAGATCAAGGAAATCTTTCAAATCATCTTGTCCTGTGTGATACGACAGATTGAGAACTTACGCTTGATGCTCAAAACTTTCATTAAGGTAGGTATTGAACAAATGAACTACTGCTAACTTACTTTCGGGAAAGAGAGTTGTCTGCGTTGATTGATTTTGGTCAATGGGGTTTGCTTACTTACTCTTGAGCAATAAATGGAGCGGCCCACCAGGCAAGCGGTATTGCCCACAAGAACAGGAACTACTTCTTCTAGAAACTGAGAACAGGAAAGGAAGTACGCTGCTTTCCCTATTTTGGATTACTCACTCGCACCTTATTTATGAGACACGACTGCTAAGTAGAACTGTCAAAACCGGGCTTTAGACAAGCTATTTCATAGATAGAAAAAGTAAGTCATTCTTGTTTTCCAATATGGATTGCCCTTCCTAGTCCAGTCTAAGAAGAAGTTCATGCTCGTGCGACAGACCTGCCTTTCCTATTGGTTAGATTTCATTTGCTTACTTTGTATTTTTCAACAAATAGCTCTGTTTTCTTCGCAGTGACATTCTTTCTTGCTTGGTAAATCCGGCCGAGTGAGTAGCAGTACTCCAACTGACTAGCCGCTAAGAAGGTGCGAGTGAGTAAGTAAACAGATTCTTCAATTCGTGATCGATGCTCGGGAAAGAGGAATCAAATACGGTAATAGCATCCCTCTTTGGAAGGTTTGAGTTCGGAATTCATGCAAGAAAGCAGACATCACAAATACCCACGCTTTTTAGTAACATGCGAATGGTAAATCCCTAGCTTGTTCCTCTGTTGGAAATTCAATAAGCTCAATCGTCTAGTGGCCCTAGCTTTCAACTCAATTTATATAAAAGCAGCGTACTCCCTCCCTTTCCAGCGATAAGTTACACCGGCAGTGATCTTCTTTCGTTCTCAATCCTTCCTTGCTTTACGTTGAGTTCGGAATTAAATAAGGCGCGCAGCGGGAATGAAAGAACTAAACAATAAGGTAAGATCAACAGTAAACGAATTCGCTGCGGAACTTACTTTTCAAACTCATAGCTCACTCAGTGGATAGGTGTGCTTGAGTTTCACAGATAGGCTTTTCGTTCGTAACGTAGGCATGTTACGCTTTGTAGAGATACACGTTAGTAGTGTATCTCTCCAAAACAAAAAGAATTCAAAGTTTGTATAAACCATCAGCAAGGAGAGCAACAACGACAGACAGCAGAAACGCAGGGCGCCGGCTTTTAAGACGCAACTCATGCCTTGGTTGGGAAAGCTCTTCTTTTTGGGTAGCCTTAACTGCCGTAGTATTATTCTAAAGGGGGGTTGGTTTTTTTCTTTGAAATGGCTCGCCGCTTAATTCCTTTGATCAAACTTCCCTCCTCGGCCACTCTATGACATAAATGCAGGATGCCGCGGATGCTAAGTAAAGGTCGAAGCTATGAGAAAGATTCTTTTTTGATCCGAGTCGAAAAGGCGAGTCCTTATTTGACCTGTACTCATCGATGCTATTTAGGTTGGCGAGTGCCGATGACATCAACTCTTGCGTCATTTCCCCATCTATCCGCCTTGCCAGATCCTCGTCATTTTGGCATGGAAGCAGTCGCGATTCCCCAATATTTGGCATCTAGAATCCCCACCTGATTATAGAAAATCAAAAGAAGCAGGCGGGGAGGTTTTGCCGTATGTGAAAGGTGGCCAAACTCACCCAAAGAAAAGGTTGAGGGCGAGACATCCAATGTGGACAGTTCATGAAAACTCCTCCTCTAAGTTGACATTTTCTTCGGCCACTATTGGCTTTCAAGTCAAGTGCAAGAGTTGAAGCGGGTGGCATTCCCATTCCCCCCTTTTTGAAAGAGGCCTTCAAGCGCCCTTCGTGAAAACCAGTCCACTCACTACTATTCGATTCAGTACCGGGGTTCATCCAGATCCATTCCTTATTCAGTGCCAATAAAAGATACAGATAGATAGGTCCTTCGTCTTCCTAAACGAGTATGTAGCTCTCAGATCACTACAAGTATGGAGCTCCTTTCCTCCGTGCTTCACTTAGAGAAGATAGATAAATATAGGATGTTTTTATGTGCAACCAACGTTTGGTGCTTTCTTTTTGTATTGGATCCAAGGTCTGCTTTTTTCTTTGTGAGACTTGACCTTCTTGTCATTTATGTGTTTCTTTGAAGTGGAAAAGCGGTCTATTTGCTTTGTCCGTTTGGATTGGTAGATCTGGATATAGCGCTTCTAAGAGGTGACCGCTTTTACGCGATAAAGGGTTACCTATTATAACTAGAGCGCTTCGCACCTTGATTGACAGACCGGTTTGCGACTGGCTTGACTGAATGGATTGAATGGCCCTAAAAAAAGAAATAAAGGGGCCGAGAAGCAAAAGATTCGAGAGTAAAGGCGGAAAAGCAAAATGTAGTTATCATTATTGATGAAATCAAATTGGTAGATAGGCTAGCTAATAGAATGAAAGATGGAACGATCTTATAGCTTAACTTCTTCTTTCATCAAAACTAATGCAATCCCCAATATATTCAAGGAAAGCTGGAAACATGAATGATAGTGCAGATTTTAGAACCACAACTCTTTTTCTAATTAAAGTCTAAGATATATGCCTATTTTCTATCAGATATATGAGTAAAAAACATTTCTTATTCATTGATAGACGACTATTATTCTATATAGAAAGATATATGAATAGTTCCAATTAATGGAACCGAAGCAATACCGTGGGGCCCTTAATAGCTGCATTTGTTCCATTAAATGAAATTGGATAGGTATATATGAGGACCAGATATAACGCATTTTGCTAACTAAACTTTATAATTTGATAATGGAATCAGAATAGATATCGAATTGAAAGTTATATACTGGAAAGAGTAGGTTAATATACATACGGGGCGATAACCTTCTTTCGTACTAACAACCTAAACTCCGTCTTCCGCATACGAAAGTGAGAGAAATGAGAGAAGCAGAAATGAACGAACTTAACTAAAAAACATCTATCTTGACCAACGAATCGGTCTACGTCGATAGCTCGATTTCTCCAACTGAATGAAAGAGGCGAGCCAGAATAGACACCTGGAATATTTGTTGTTGCTCTTTGGAAACCATCTTCTAATGAGCCTCCAGTTCCGAGAAGGGGACTCTTCTCTTCCCGCGAAGAAAGGAGCTGCGCCCTCATATGGTTGTAAAGGAAAGCAGAGGAGCTATGCTTGCTCGAATCAGGAAAAAGATGAAACCAGTGCATCAAACCATAGCAATGAATGAATAAATGACTCAAAGATGGACGACATTCACTAAAGTAGCTCTACAAAAAATACTAATAAAGGAAGTCCCAAGAGATGCTATAAGTTCCAAACTAGGAACAAAAAAAGAAGGGAAGTCCACTAATAGTAAAAGAAAAAATGCCAAACATCCTATATTCATGGTTACTTATGAGGAAGTCCCAAATCTTCTTGGTTATAGATTTGTTAGCTGCGTCTTCTTCATAGCTTTTTATTTCGTGTACTGAGATTTGAGCCACTAATGGATTGATTTAAGAGTAACTTTATTCCATTTAAGAAACTCATATCTAGTTGAGTTTGTAGTGGAGTTCCTGGTATGTGTTTCTTTTCTATTTTCTATTTTTCTAAAATGTGCCGTAAAAAAGTGAGGCTAAGCATTCGCTATCCTAGCTTATCGGTGATGAAATTTTCATTGTAGGGAGTGGGGTATCACTCATTCATGCAGGAGATTTTCCCTCTTATTTCCTGAGCGAAATCATTAGTCTCCAGATCTGCTTGCCTGGCTAAACCAGAACTAATCATCCATCGGGCTACTATATTAGTGCTCCCAAGGTGAAGAAGATGGTAAGAGCAGCCAACTAATCGCTTGCCTTGATGCCCTTTCTCTTCTATCTTTTGTCCTCCTTTCGACTGCGCGGAAGGTAATATGCCGAGTCTCATAGTCAATGAGGTCAGCTCTGACAATAGCCGTGGGCGCGTGCGCTTTCAAGCTTCTTGGTAGTTCTATACCGCTAGCTGAGTTCGCCTACAACAAAAGTTCTCAAGCTAGCATACAGAGCCCTACGAGGTACGATATATATGGCCGCCGGTGTAGGTATCCCATTTGTTGGTAAGATGTGGGCCACTTTAGCGAAGGGATATGACAATGGTATGGATTGGCTATTCACAGGAAGGGAGACTACAGACTGATTCCTCATATTCACTACAACTAATAAGGATTTTTAAGAATAAACCACTATAAAGGAATTTGTAACAAACAAACCTAGTAATTGCTATCAAAGAAAGAACCCTACTTTCACTCCCCTAGTTCTACTTGCCCCTATCTGATCTTCAGGATTTTTACTTACTGGGATGGTGAACTACTCTCCTATTGAATGCAATTCATCAACTCACTGTACTAACCTATGTAGGAATTGAACTCACTCCTCTATGAAAGGTCAAGCTAGACTCTCTTAATGGTATCGGTGTTAATGGAAAGCACAAGCTTAATGCTCAAAAAAAAGGGATTTGACCTGCTCACCTAGACAATTGAGACTGGGAATCTTCAGGAATACGCAGCTATCCAACAGCTGTAATAGGATCTACCCGGCAAAGGGTAACCCAAGGTAAGAGGAGGAAGTAGGAAATAAAGGCCCTGATCAAAATGGTGTGGACTTGGGATTTAAATTCATTTCATTGGATTGGAATTGATTGGAAATGATTTTAAATTGAATTCCCGTGATCAAAACTAAGGCCCTGATTAAATGGAAGAATTTATGGGAATTGAAATCTGATGATCAAAAACCATAAAAATAGAAGAAAGGAAATGATTTGAATTCTAAAAACTTACCATTCATTTTGCCCTCATTATTTCAAAAGAATGTTACGGCTAATTTGCTCTAGGTAATGCTCGTTCCAACGGCTAAGTAATAAACAAGTAATTTGAAATGCTCGCTCCAGATAAAGCTCGCTCCAGATTTGACTCGACACTCAAATATTGTTCACAGGCCCGCTTGATCGTGGTTCAATTCTGCGGCAAGTTATGTGCGTTATTTGCCATCTTCAAAAAAAAACTATTATATATGGTTTTACTACTTTGAAACGAAATTAACGGATTCAGCTGAAGGAAACTCGAGTCGAAACAGATTGCTTTCGGCCTTTTTTAAGTAGACATTGGGCCACCTCATTTTGTGTTTTTTTTTTATATAGTATTATAGTTAATATTTAATTAGCATTAATTTTCACATGATATTGCTGCTCATCCCACATGACTTTTATATTTTTGTTCCTTTTTTTTTTCTCGTTCTTATATATAAAATAGGCGTGTTTTTGCTATAATACAAATAAAGTGCACAATGGAATTAAACAAATTGAGACAGTTTCTGGATGCCTTACTGATGCCATGCGATTTGTATCAGACTAGGACAATTATACTTACATCTGATGTATTGATAAATGGTAGAGTGAGAATATTGAAGAAAGTCTCTCACTGTCTCACATCATGCGCTTCTCTAAAGTGCACCAGGTCGCTCATTATACTAGCTTTTATACATGGCATGAAGTCCATGAGGCTAAACTTGAGACTAGCCACCAAAAATAAGCTCATGGCATGAAGTCCATGAGCTGATACAAAAGCAACATAAGCAAATAAAAATAACAAAAAGCAACATTTTTATAAAACATCAACAAAAATTAACAAATCAACCAAATAAGCTCCCAAAGTAGGAGATACAAGAAAATTTTCAAATCTTCTAAAACATTCATATAATGAGGATACAATTATTTATTTGAATTGAAGCATCATAACAAGACAGTTTTCCAACTAAACTAACAATAGCAGCAATTAGTTTAAAAAACACAAAACTGAGGTCACATAAAAGAAACAACAAACAACGTTTCTATTTAGACCCTATATTTTCTATGACTCATAGCCAGAACCACAAACAAAGTAATAAGAATTTTTTTATCCAACAAGATCTTATCGCAGTAGTAGGATCACATTTGTAGTACCAATGTTTGTTACTTTCCTGCATCAACACCAACAAAATTATTTTATTTAAATGTTTTCTACACCAGATAATTTATGCTAATTTTGGTCAGTTGTATGAAAAAAAGATCTCACTATCCTACCATTACACTAGAGTCAACATTTTCATTCAGCATCAACACAAGCTAATTGTACATACTTCCAAACACAAAGTTGAACCTTTAATGTGTGCTATGACCCTATCCAATTAAATAAAAAATGGGTCTTAGCTATAAAATTCTGACAGGCCTCACCTTGCATCTTTTATCTTTTTAATCCCTATTTTCTACAGAAATTACATAAAGGCTATTGCAATCTACAAGTATATGTTCATCTTATTTCAATGGACCCTAACCGCCTACAAGGAGATGTACACATCAAGTCTGCACAGACCCCAATTAATTGTACCATTTAACTACTATATGACTGTGTTTGCATGTCTATTTTAGAATATGTACTGGGTGCTACCTCAAGCTCTTAACAGTTCATTCAAAAGAAAAGGAAGTGAGATACATACCTTCTTCACCATCAGCATCCATTTCGCTGCAACCACCGACCCTTGAGCTCATCAGGACAACCAAAAAAACTGCCAGCCTTTTTGTTATCAGACATGAGGAGATCAACAACACCAAGCATGTTATCACCAGAAAGTCTCAATTTCTGCACTTCAGCATAAATTTCCTCAGGTGTATAGACCCTAGTATTTTACTTGAGGAAATACTAATTTGCAACGGCAAGTTGCCGACCAATCTCAGATAGAGAGTCATGAACAATCTTCAAGCCTTCATCATATTGGCGTTGAATAGTTGCACTCCTCGACTCAACTTCATCAAACTTTCTCTTGACACCCAATTTGGAAGACCTTTTTGTGGTCTTGGAGGAGGATGAAGCTCCATTGGCAACTCCATTTTGAGTGCCACTGGTAAGATTGTCAAAATTATCCAGAACTACAACATTCTCCTCTTGAAGTCGGTCAACATCATTGATTGTCAGTGCCTCCTCTTCCCACTGTTGGAGCCTTTCCTTGCAAGTTTTAGCCGTGCTACCGCTTGCTCGGGTTTTCTCAAAAATGTCACATAGAAGTTCGAAATTGCATATCTCTTTGTCTCTGATGCGCCTCATTTTAGGGTTGGCCTAATCAAATGAAGTAGTTACTGTTAGTTTGAACCAACCAGATGCTACTTGTAAAATATTAATTATAATAAGGCAAGACCTTGGTATGGCTATGCTCTTTACAAGCAATTAAACATTCTGGTACATCTACAACCATGGCACACAGGTGACACACAAGTTCATTATATAAGTTCAAATCATTCCATTCATCTATAGACTAGACTCCTATGGAACCAAATTTGGGTTCATATCCAGTAACACAGTTTACAAGGGGATCAAATTCTAACAAGTGGCACTTATCCTATCTAGTTCTTAATTATCTTACAATTGCATCAGCAAGGTAAACACACAGTCATGACTATGACAGTCTATGCATTTCCATTATCATCTTTATGCCTTAACAGTATACTAGAAGTACATGTAACCAGATACAAATAAATTATACAGTACCTTGACTAAGTCGTCCCATACTTTGGGGGCGGCTTGAACCTTTTTGGTTGAGTCATTCCACGTCAGACCACTCTTATTGAGGGCGTCTAAAGTAAGATTCATGATGTCTTTCAAAGTCTTCAAGCGGTTTTTGATTTTCTCCTTATTGATCTTCAGGTTGAATTTGGTGTTAATTTCCTCCATTGCTTTCCTGTATGCACTTGCTTTAAAACCACTATCACCCTTCAAACCCTTCAACTGTTGGTCTCGAAGAACTTCAAGAAGAAATGTATCCATCGGCTTCGTCCATGCAAGGTAACAACCATCCATTGCTTTTTCATCATGTTGAACTTCAATGCTTGCATGTTCTCCTAGCATACCATCTAGTTCCATAATTCTCTGTTTACATAAAAAATTTATTACTTGCATATTAAATTATCAGCATAGATACACACAAGCAAGACCACAGGGCATTAATATGCAAAGACATTACTGAAACTATATTGAAGAGCATATCCAATCTTACAGTAATACAGAATAGTAGAAGATTCAGATTGTAATACAAAAGAAAATGAAAAAAAAAAAAAATCACTTGACTATGACTAGCATCTAAGAAGCATTCAGATTGTAATCATGCCACATCTTCAAAGCAATATCATCCCTAATCTCTTCACCTAGCCTATAATTCTCATTCCTAGAACTCGAAATTGACAGTGTGTTACTTTCAATTTTACTATGCATAATTTCCTCATCCACTTGAGCAATTAATTCTTCATCTGGGTCAACTCCCATTAGAGAATTGTGGATAATGCAACATGCCAAGAACACATCCGATACTGTTTCCTCGTCATAATATGGTTCGCTGCCACTAGCTATGATTGGGAACTTCTTTTTAAGTACACCGATAGATCGTTCTACTGCATTTCTTAGGGACGAATGGCGGAGATTAAAGAGCTCTTTTTCATTTTAAGGAGGGTGGATTGAGTACTCCTTGAGGTGGTATCTAACACCACGGTACGGGGTGATGAAAGATGGCGTCAACGCGTAACCAGCGTCAGCTAGATTATACCTACCTATACAATCAAGAAAAAATCACAAGAGATACATTTCCGTGTAGTTTTTAAAAGAAAAATCTCCTTTATATTATTTGTTAAAATCTGGGCAGAGGTGTCATTGTGAACTTCATGATAAGAACCAATTTTAGTTATGTCACAAATACTAAAACTATCATATTGTTGATTGGAAACTTCCACAAAAAATAAAAAAAACTCAGAACTGTATAAATTCAATACCTCGTGGTATCACCAATCTATCGTCTCGACTAAGAGCATCTTGTAGAACTTTTGAATCATGTGCTGATCCTTCCCAACCAGCTAAGACGTACGTAAATTTAAGGTCAAACGTACATGCAACTAAATTTTTATGTGTGGGAAACTGTTTTCGACTTCGGTATCTCTTTACTTCATCTCTTGGAACTTTTACACGGATATGGGTTCCGTCTATGGCACCAACACATTTCTACAAAGAGAAACAATGTGAACAAAATAAGTACATAAACCAATTTCATTTTACTTTGAAATAGAGAGGATTCAAAATATAAGACCTCGGCCTTTTCGCTCGTAACGTTAGTAGTTACTCGCTGGGAGAAAATTTCCCTTGTCTAAGTAGAATCTCATTAGGGATCGGGCCATCATCTTTTGGTTGCACAAGGAACCTATCTTCAAGTGATATCACTGCTCTCAATACCTTAAGGAAGTGGTTGCTAACGGTTGCCAGAGATCGTCTAAAATCGAACTTAATAAGGCGGTTCCTCACGTTGTGAGATAGAACATGCCAAAATTTTGCAACTTGTTCTTCAACACAACTATATTTGTTGTCTGTAAGTCGACCGGTTTCTCAAAGAATGAAACAAAACCTTTCAAAGGCAGCTGTCCCCATGCGTATGATATTACGCGACTCCTGATCATCCCTTAGGTGTTTCATCAACTCATCACGCACTCTTTCTCGTTCGATTTTGGCCTTAGACCGTAGTTATAAGATTTGATTGTCACGCTTCTTAATTTGAATTAAAATAACCAAATACGCGACATATGCAGTTAAGGCAGCAAACACAAATGATCTATACTGTTGTAAAGCATCCATCTTTACCTAAAAGAAAATGAAATCACAAAAAATAATACACATGTTTATTCATGTACCTATCACTAACAAAGTTGCAAACTGAATGAATAACCAGTATCACTATACAGGTCTAGTATGAAACATATGAACATAAGCTCATTATTTTGTTCAAACCGACTTGGATCAGATTATTACCAAATTCTGCCAGCGAAATAATAATCAGTAGCAATTGGAAATTACAGCCAAAATTCTTCATTACTAAAAAAAATTGAATTTCAAATGATCAGTTAGTAAAAAATGCTGCCAGTGATATTGGAGAGAGACCAAACTTTAGTATTGAAAATAAAATTACATAGTTTATCATATATCAGAGATAAGAGCAATTCTATTTAAGTGAAAAATAAAGAAAAGAACATTCTGCTAAATGAATCATCCAATCAAACTAATATACATACCAATGTTCACTCATTCAAAAGAATAAAGAAATTGCTTCAGCTTTTTAGAAAAAAACGAAAATTCAATCTTAACACAGTACATGAAAAAACCCTAATGAGAATTGATGGTCAGAACCATTATTCTTACAAGTACAGCCTTTCATATATATAAACCAGTATAGATTGTTACCAGTATTTATATAAAGTGTACATTTCTTCACATTCTTCTCCATTAAAGAAAGATGAATTTAAATTCGAAAGTTAAGGTGATACATGTGAAAACCAGTATCATGCAGCATCATGCAGTGTAGTAACACTTGTACCTAAATCTATTATTACCAGTACTTATAAATAGATCTAATACAATGTAGTAATGTACAATTTTACACTTAAAAGATAAAATTTATACGGATTATTCAATTATCCGGCTATAATTGATACTGATCTATTTCAGAATACTAGAAAGAGCCAAAACAAACACATAACACCATATCTAGAACAATAATCAAGCAACGAGTCTAAAACTTCATCAAATTCAAAATAATAATAGAATTAAGCTTTAAGATTGTGCAACCATCACAAACAACACAGATCCTGGTTCGTAACAATTAATAGGAACAAAATAAGCACCAATTCCTACTTTATATTTCAAATTTCAATATCAAATTCAGGAAAACCAAGCAAAACATGCAACTAAACGAATTTTACATCCTAAAACGCTATAAGAATTTGGGAGATAAGAAATGAAAAGGATCAAAAACAATTTCAGACCGTATCTAGAAGAAAAATTCAGAAATTATTGCACTAACAATAAAAACCTAGGATAGAAGAAAAAGCAGAGAGGGGGTTTACCTTGAGCTTGGGAAGCTTGATGGCGGAGAGAAGAAGCAGCTACTTGGAATGGAGAAGAAGGATCGGAGAAGAAGGTGCGCGCGTAGAGGAAGATGGATCGGAGAAGAAGGTGCGATCTGAGATCTGATCGAAGACGGGTTTCAATTTTAAGAGGAGAGATCGGAGGGTATTAACGTCTTTTTCCAATCAGCGCATCTGATCTGACTTGTGGGTCCGGAGGCGATCGAAAGGCACCTTCCGAAATCCGACCAAATTTCGACTAAACTCCCACGATTTCAGAGCCTGATAATTTTACGAAAAAATGCGATACAATGAATTTAAATCCAACGTTTTCCTAGATTGTGATCAGGAAATTTTAAAATCACAGGAATTCCGAATCCAATTCCGAGGAGAAAAGTGGATTTTGCTCAGGGCCATACTGCTTTTCCTTGCCTTTACAATTGGAATACACTAGACAGCCTTGAAAATTTTCATACACTGGAAAATCGAGCTCACTTACCTGATAGACTCTCATCTTACTTTACCTGCTGCCCTACTCTTTAGGAACTCTCACTGCCCTACTCTTTATTCTTTAATTGCTTCTTGCTTTGTGAGGGCTACTAAAAATACTTTTAGGGCTACTAACAATCGAAGAGGAGGGTTCCATCCAGTTATGCTTTCTCCTTCTCCTTTCTGCTGACTGAGGGTTGGAGCCTTTCCGAATGAGAATACCTATCCACGGAAGGAAGACGTCATCCCCTTTCCATCATCGCAATAACCAAGCAAGAACTTGACAATCAGCTAGATTCTGCGAGAGTAAAGTAGCCAAGTGGATGGTTGAAAGCTCTCTTTTCATGCTCATTCTGCGGGAAGGAATCCATCTTTTTCAAACGAATTTCTAGGAATCTGAATCAACAACTGCCTCCCCTAGTCGTGTATTGAAAACTCCCAGAAGGGCACTGGACACTTAGCAAGTGTTTGTTTCAAAAAACACTATAAGATTATCCTTTACCGAGTTGCTTTGCTCACTTTGGGGAAGATAGCAGCTTCTTTTTTATTTTAGTATTAGATACGCAAAAAAGTTACTGTTAAGAGAATATTTTCTTAAAGAAAGGAAAAGAGCTCAACGAAAAGCACAGATCTCTCAGGCAAGTCCTCATACAAGCGAAAACATTCACGTTGCGCACCAACATAATCGTATTTTCTTCTTTCACTGAGAAATTAGCACAACCATGACCGATCAACGCATACATACTCTTGTCTTCCAATCTTTCTCTCTTTTTTATTTCGGGTTAGCGTTTTGAAGCTCCAATAATCGTAATTTGCTCCATCCATAAAAGACGGGTTCTGATCTGATTCGATAATGTACTGAACTGCCTTACCAAATGAACGCCAAAATAAAGAGAGCAAAGGATGGGATTTGTATAATGCCGGATCGGCGTCTCAAACGCAAAGTCTAGGGTGGTCTAGGACTGTCCGATCCTTTCTACAAGAAAATCCCCTTTCTTATCATACGAAAAACCAATATCCGAGCCGAGAAAGCCAGCCCCTTTTTCAAAGGGGACGTAAGCCGAAACGTTGAAATAGGTTTCCGCACCTTGCCCAAGCCTAAGCCAATAAGTAGCATCAAAAAAATATGATTCTTTTACTTCATACGCACCTTGGACTTTATCCACAATGAGTTGTCTAGGGCTTCCATTTCCGAGCTCCTTTGAAAGCCGATGTAAATTAAGCTTCATATTCCGCCTCGTTGTTGGAGGGAGGCTCCAACTTCATTGCATATTTTAGACTCATGCTTTCTAGGCATCTAAGGATGAGACCAGCCCCGCTTCATACCGGCCTTGGATGACCAATCCCGACAAGCAAGATCCATACTCTGGTCGGGGTTTTACAAACCTTCCTTAAGCTCGGTCAACACTTTACCTAAACCTCTCACCCTGTAAAAAGAATGATGGTTGAAAAAGCTTACTTCTAGGTCCGTTAGACTAGGGTGCTGGTGCACCGATTGAATATCGTAATTGCATAATCGAAAGAGAAGGAACGGCCTGGGAAAAAAAGCCTTATCTGTAAGGCAGCAGAGAAGCTTCTTCCTGAATTCCCACATTGGGCGTGGGAAGGTCCACCAACAGACATGGAAAAAACCTAAAAGCATTCTTCGCAAGATAAGAGCAAGCAAGTAAGCAGTAAAAGTCCAAGTCTTTTCGCATAGCAGGTCTCTTGGGCAAGTGCTATCGAATGCCTTGTTACTGTTTCGAATAAGCTCTGAACTTACTCAGTGCCATCTTTAGCACAAAAGCAAGGGAGGAATGAATGATCTACGAATGCCGGGCATATTCTCTACAATCGAATAAAGTCCGATTGACTGTTTTGTTTATGCTCAATCCCTTTTCGTTCGGACGAGTAACGTATAATGTGTAGAGTGAAAAGCCCAATCAGGTCCACTTCCACCCGGCGGATAACGGAAAGCTCGTAGTGGGATGCTTGCCCTTTTTCATGTAAAGACAGGTTCTGCTTTATCTTCCAATTCAGAATATTATCTGCTTTGACAGTAGGTACCTTTGCTTTTCTATTATAGAATAAATAGCTAATTGCTTGCCAATATTAGTTGGAGAGACAACACCCGACGAAAGCTCTACTTCATAATATGGCCGGAGAAAGAGCCTGCTATTAGGCCCCAGCCGGACCCTAAAAAAGAGTTGAATAGAATCTGGCTAAGAAAAGCTGAAGAAAGACCGGATCTTCCTTTCGTCGGGCCTAAGGTTTCATAAGGCTCCGCGCCTTATGGAGCTTGGGGGTAGAGAGAGCAATTTCGAGCAGGAGGCATTAAGACTCGAAAAAGGCTCCCGTCCTTGGTAATAGAGATCGAGCAATCACTGACGCCAAAAATAGGTGGAGGAGTCAATGGTACGTCCCTTCTTTATTTGTTTGCATCTCTTAAGCTAGGCCATGCATCCGAAGGAATAGCTTTGCTTTTCTGAAGCAACTGACTGATTACTAGCTCTCGAAGGCATCCTTTATAGCGCGAAGATCGGATCCGGCACATCCTCACAAAAAGAGGTAAGTCAGCTTAAGCCCGGGCGGGGGAGTAAGAGCCTTGCCTTAGTCTTTTAGATTAGCCACGAGCAGGTTAGCCCTAGCAAGAATTCCATTCTTTCACAGACCCAGGCATGGAAGGATGAATCTCGTATGAAGCAAAGCATCTGCCAGGAAGCAATTGACTAAGCGATAGAGTAAGCTAGCCGATTCAATGGAATTCAATAAGCAAAAGAGTTTCGCGCCTTAAGTGTTTTAGTCCCTAAGAGTATGGTACTAGTCCGATCGAGTCAAGTTTTATCGAAACTCGCTCAGCTCCTAAGTAAAGAACCCCAGGATAAGAAAAGATCGTTCCTATGGTTCTAAGCCGGTAGTAGGAAGTGGGGCTTTCAATGCTCATTAAATCCCGGAAGGAAGGAGAGTAAGCATACGTCAATGTAGTTGTAACGCATTTCCAGTGTCGTTCGATGCTTTCGCATCTGCCGATTATGATGATGAGCCGTCTAATACACAAATAGATATTGACCCAGTGAGTAACTACGGCATGTTACGAACAAAGTGTCTCTTTGATAGCAAGCCTTGTTCATAGCTCCTACAAACCTAATCTCGTTCCTCCAGTTTGTTTGTGAAGGGCTCGCTTGGGAAAGTCTCGATATATGGATTCAGGCTTATATTGATTACTGCTTCGGTAGTATTCCACATAGTGAGTGGTCTTAGAGAAAGAACTTGTCCAGTCATTTTTCTATGGGGAGGAAATTATATCAAAATATATATGCTACCTAATCTGCTCTTTCATCTGGCTGAAAGGATGGTGCCCCGGATCCCACTATTACCTATGCATGTGCAAGAATGCGAGGGCGATCCCCTCAGGGGAAAAGGCTAAGGTAGCAGAGCAAAGGAAGGCAGTAGCAACAAAGGTGAGCAAGGGAATGGAGTCTTACCCCCCCTTTAGTGGAACGCCTATTACTCTTCTACACGTGGACCTATCCAAGCAAGGAGGGACCTCAGCTCAACATGAAACCTGTCTTCTTCGACGCGAACTGCTAACCCGTTTGCAACTGAGGCTGAGCTATACAGAATGAAGACCAAGGGATGAAGAATGCACCTCAATGCCAAAAAAATAGTGAAGTGGACCTCGGTTTGGAAGTTTCGAAATGTAAGTAGAGAGTGGTTGCTACCAGATATCATCCACATAAACAAAAACAATGGTGGTATGGAGTGTGCAATGAGGATCATAACTTGAAGAGGCAAAACCAAGGTCAAGTAAAGCTTCACTAAGTTTATGAAACCAAGCACGGGGAGATTGTTTGAGACCATAAGGAGCTTTAGAGATAAGACATACATGATCCGGTCGAGACGAATCAATAAAGCCGGGAGGTTGAGTCATGGAGACATGTTCAGTTAAGTCCCCATGTAGAAAGGCGTTTTGCACATCGAGTTGTCGAATCGGCCATTGGAGAGACACGGCAAGAGAGAGAGAGAACAACTCAAATTGTAGTAGGGCGAACCACCGGGCTAAAAGTATCATGATAAAATCAACACCTTCTTCTTGATGGAATCCTTTGGCAACTAATCGTTCCAAAATAAAGAGCCTTTTTTGCGTGCACATACATACATACATATTTGTTTGTTTGAGGATCGCTTCTTCGTGGTTGGGCTTTCTCTTTTTCATCTTTCGGATAATAATTTTAAAAACAAACAGCAGACTCACTCGACTTTGCTCGGTTTAAAGCAACATTCTCGAGTCTAGAATTGTCTGGGTGGTGCCATGAATTCTTTTTGTTGGTAAAGAATAGACTTCATGAAAATCAAGCAAGTACTTGTCCCAGACTTGATTGATTTCAATCAATACCTTTTTGAAATAGGCGATTTCACTCAAGCAAATCCTTGACAGAGACCTGAATGATGTCAAGCAAGTTATTCTTCCAGACTGGATTGCTTTTATTCAATTCCTTCATTTAATAGAGCTTGCTTGTCAGTGCTCCTCAAAAGCGAGCGCACGGTAACAGTCTTAGTTTTTACCAGTAGTCGCATTAGGTAAACATGTAAGTAGGAAAGGCAAGATAAGTCAAGTAGCGGTTTATTCGTAATTTATACCATATTCGTACGGAATTTATACCATAGAGTTCAGTGATCCACACCTTCGATCTGCGAGGGATAGGAGCCGGCGGCAGCTTCTACATACGACATTAGTCAATACTAAGCGAGAACCCTATAACTAAACTCGCCACAAAGAGCTCACAACTACGTCTTTTTTCCTACAGAAGAAATAGTAAGAAACTAACCTCAATCAATCTCCACCGCAATACTCATTTTATCTACGCACTACTCCTTCTAAGCGCGTGACTTACGTTTAGGCTGTAGCGCTCTTTGGGGAAAGTTCGTAACAAGCGAGACACTACATTAGTGGCGATAAAGAATAACTACGGTCTTTTGGTTCTACACTAACATTATCCGAAAATCACTGGACTATATTTGTTTAAATAACGAGGAGTCTGGTACCCATATTATTCATTTCTATGCTGTAATTCGTTTAATTGAGTCCGACCCACCGATTCCTTAGGGCAACCCCGTATGTTAATGAAGAAAGGTGATAAACCTACCCGAAATTTCCTTAGAAAAAGAGCTGTACGAACGAGAACTTCTTTCTGTAGCAACGCCACTGAAAAAACGCAAGCAAGATAAGTTGTAACGCAGCCATGTGTGGAGGGAGCAAACCCAACAAGTCTTCTTTCTCGGGATCTTGGTTTTTATCCCCCTCCCTGACAATAAACAAGTTTTGAGGCGCGTTCTTTTGTTCGTAACTACTCTTTTCTGTTTTCTCGTAAATGGTGTTGCTAACGCCCTTCGTTTTTGGTGTCAGAAGGAAGGTGGGTATAAAGCCAGGCCTAAGCATAGGGCAAAGACTGAACTCATTTCTCTGTCCTCAAAAGCAAAAAGCAGAGGTCGCAGGTAGGTTACGTAGTCCGTAACCATTAAAGGCTAAAGAACCATCGCATCCTCAACTTTTATTCATCACGACCTTTAAAACATGGATTTATATGAAAGTGAGTGCTTACAAAGTAGTTCGGTATTAAGACAAAGCATAACCTCGGTAAGAGTCTCGCACAGATAAAGGTTGATGACTTAAGTGTGAGGGTGAACGCACAAAGTCCCCAGGTACCACAACCCCAGTGCGGCTGCTCTGTATGCTTTTTGTTGGATTATCTGCTTTCTTAACATTATCTTGATGCTAGAAGATAAAGTAAAGAACTTATGCCCAGCACTACCTTTTCATCTATAAATATATAATATTTGAATAAGTAGTAGGCCCATAACGTAATTTGAGAGTTTGGCAAGGTAGGACAACACTTCTGAGGGCTGGGTAGGCTGGTAGGAACTAAGACTTTGTGATAGGAAAGGATACGTTTGTGATAGGAAAGGTTACGGTTAACTTAGACTTTATCATGGATCATGGCGTAGATGAGGTTTGGCCAATAGGAGAAGGAAAAGAAGAACTCCCTTCACGAGAAGAAATCCAAGAGCTAACTGTATGTATAACCGCGTTATTGTACTTAGGGGAAGACATCTATTTAGTAGCTTTATACCACATGTTAGGCTGTCTTTGGACTCTCTAGGCTGCTTACTAATGAATGCCTTTCGAACTACTCCCTCTATGCCAGAAGTACAACAATCTGCATTTATCAATAACCAGCTATCCTCTTAACCTCTCTTTTCCTAGAAATGGAGTACTCAAAGGCTTGCATCAGGAAAGGCTTGCTCTATATTCAGTACTTGCATTCTCTTTTCTTTGACCATGGACAATGAAAGGGCATAGATATTTTCTTCATTAGCTTACGTGATGAGGTGATACAATGGAATAGAGTTCATTAAGATACGTCAAAGATGATGGGCTTTCATTAAGTATATAATAACTATAGAAATATCCTCGTGCAGAATTTCCACATAGATCTCTGAGTCAGGCAGATAAGTACTGTATCCTAATTGCTTATCCAAGAAAAAGGAAGAAAGCAGAATCTTGGCCAGATGCGCTTTCGCACTACAAGGGTCAAGAGTGTCGCTCTACAGACGAAAGTGCCTGTCTTCCTTCACGCCTCACCTGGGTTTGGCACCTTTTTCTTTGAAGTTAAGTAAGTAAGTGGCCGGAGATAGATGGACCATCTAATCCAATGTGAAGTGGGCAATTGCATTCCTCATTAAAAACGTAGTAGCGAGCAAGCGATTGAGGGGAGCCATCCGTGGAGAAGATTGTTGTAAAAGGCAGTACGCGAGGCAGCCGAATAAGTTACATCTAAAGCGTGAGAGAAATCCAGACTATTTCAAATGCTAGGAAAGTGACATCGACAAACGAAACAGCCTATTAAGAAGTTGACCTTATTTATTAGAGGATAGCCACCTCTTTCTCCAGTCAACCTTCATGGGACCTCGCTGTGCCAGCCAATCCAGGCCTAGTATGAGGTCAGAACCCTGCACATCCAGTAATCTGAGATCACTCTTCAAATCAATGCCTTTTATGCCAAACTGCGCCCCTTTACAGAGAATCTGTCACTATCTTTTCACCATTTGCCACCATCACACACATAGGGGTAGTTTTGGAAATGTGAAATTCAGTGCCTTGCAAGATGGCCAGGGCAACAAAACTATGAGTGGAACTGCTATCTATAAGTGCATAGATTGGAGTGTTTCCGAGCTAGCGCCCTGGATTTTCATGGAAAAACGTGAGTGGGGGTTCCCGTATGTAGCATGCATGCATCGAAACCAATCCTTCTTCAGCTTCCACAATCTCCTCAGGCACATGGCCAGAGAAGGGAAGTAAGGAAGAGTATACGGAAAAGATATAAGTCAAGGTGGGGCTAAGACCTCTAAGTCAACGACTGAGGTTCTAAGGGGAGTATTTTGGAATGCTGCTGTATTTTATTTCTAAACCATTGAGTCGTAAATGACCTATTTAGTTAAGGATGAAATATTGATTTATATTCCATTATACCCTTCTTCCAGCGAAGTGCTTTAACTCTCTGGCATCTACCCTCTCTTCCAATCAAGTATCTAGAGAAGGTAGCGAGCCTTTTGAGGTATGGCCAGATAGCGCCATATAGTCTTTACCCGAATGCTTTAATTTCTGACCTCACAGGTCTAAAATAAATAGACTCTCCTATCCGCTTAAGGTTATCTATGCCCTCATACATTGATTGCTATACAGAATTTAGCATAAAGTACTTGAATATTGATAATTATTCTGAGGCTGAGAGAGCAAGTAACTTAATGAAGCAAGACTTCGAAGAAAAGGAGAGAATAAGTGTTTAAAGTCGTAGTTGATAAAGTATCAAGTAGAGAAGTTCTTCCTAGCTTCTTTTCCAGCAAGAAAACGTAAACATTCAATACGACCCACATCTATTCCTTCTTCTCACTTACGTCTTGACTAGAGCTTTCCTACTTCACATAACTTAAAGGCATCCATAGACATATCAATTAAAAAAAAGATTGGGAATACACGGGGTGATCTAAAAGGACTCGACACAAAGGTAAAAGCATTTCCACTATATTACTACTTCCTATCCTAAGCTTAAAGGCTTGACTCATCCTACACTTAACTAACTATATTATTCTTTAATAAACCGGCTATTAGCCGGCACAACACTCCTTTGAAGGCATAGCTCAAAGACGCATTCGACTTTCGCTTTCGAACATATATTACTGGCCTCTAACCAAGATTGACCGATACGCTCATTAGGGAACTTAGGCACTCGGAGAACCTACGAAGACAGGATAGTCAGCAACGGGTTACACCGAGATCAATCTAGAACAACTCACTTAACACTATACTTTCCACTAAAGAGGGGAATCCCCTTTTTCTTTTGGCTTATTCCATGCGATCTTCTACTTGTTAACCCAGACCCCTTTAGTAATATCCTTCGTTCTTTCTCCGGCTTCGGTTGAACTGGCAACCTACTTTCCAACGGGTGAGTACCCGACCGTCTTTCCTTACTTTCAAAGCAAAGTCAGCCACTTCCTTTCGCTTCGCTCAAGTGACCTTTTCTTTTAGTAAAGCATATTCTAACCTTTCCGGATTCAGTTTATCTTTCGGGGTCATCCTTCCTGCAGCTTCTTTTGAAGCCTATGTTCCGGTTTCGGGGGACACCCGCTATTTCATCTTTTTTTCTACTTTAATATTTTTTCGAAGTAAAGCCTACATACACCTCCTGTCCTTCTACCGGGTCCGCTCATTGGTAAGCTAAGAACATGAAGTTCCATTGCCAGTCTGAATTAGGACTTCTTTCTTTCTTTTCTTCTGTGACTTCTACCTCAAATCCCTAGGACTATTACTAGACTTTGCAACAGCTATTACGCATTCCGCCCTCGCAAGGCTACTATTGGTTCGAGGAAAATCCGTCGGTCTGAGTTAGAGAAAAAAGTATTCTCTCCCCAATAAAGTCGGGTAGGGGCAGACTTACGGCATACTATCTTTTTCACACAAAGAGCTTGTGTTCTAATCCCGTACATTCACCTAATTCACTAACGTTATCGACCGCAATCGAGCAAATACCAATAAGACATTGATCTCTTTGGCTCTGTCCTTTGTTTTTAGGCTACTGCAACAAAGGTCTTTTTCATCTCTTTGGCTAGACCAAATGAAGAAGCGACCAAAGAGCGGGTCTTTCAGCAGATTGAGACTACTTTTAGGTGCAGTCGAGTAGCTATTGCTGCGTCAAGAAAGAAGACCGAAGTATCCTACTTACTTATATGTCCAGATAGAACTGCATCCAGGACTACTTTGGGCCAATGCTCTGGCTCTATTGTCAAATAAGATGCCCGCCAATCAGTTCACCCAGTTGTTCAGCTTTTGCGTCGATAGACCCAAAAAAGGAAAGGAAAAGGAAATAGGAATGGGATAATAAAGCATCTATCTGGTTAAGGCATAGGTGCTGGTGCTTATCAACTTCGATATGATTCTTTATAAAGATTCTTTTTTCTTTCATAGTAGAAGGCGTGCATCCTTTTACCCAGCCATTTTTCGGTCCTGCGTAGGTGACGAGGGATCTCAGGTAGGAAAACACCAATGGGGAGGAGAGAAGGAATTTGTACTGGGTAGTTTACCACAAGTACAAGTAGATCTGTTAAAAGTACCAGATCACAGGAATCTAATAATATGATATTGAATCATTAAATTGACCTTGTATTGAGGATTTATTTGTGCACTTAAACTGAAAAAAAGGGGGGATGGACATCTTATTTGCAGAAATTCGACCTGTGGAGCCATTTTAAGTGGTCGCAAGAGGTGTGGAGTAAGATAAAATCTGAAGAGAAAGGTGCTTTGTTTGGAAATATGCTAAGCAGTAGTAACATTGGCTTGGAGCTGCCTAGGGACATAGACTCTTGTGTTAACTGGAAGACTGCCCCTAAGGGAAGACGGAGGGCTGTCAGGCGGGGCCGGAACTCAGTTGGCAGGGAAAGCAACAGTAAAAAGACCGCTACAACAAGCTCAAATGGCAGTGACAATGCCTCGGATGAAGAATTTAAGGATCCAGATCAAGTTTTGGTTTCAGAATCTGAGCAGGTTTGTTCATTTTTATCCTTTTGATGTTCCATGCCACATGTTAAGGTTGTCTTTGAGGTATCTAATGTAAAAACAAATTTATGTATTTGCAGTTAGGTGTGACAATTCTGGGTAGGCGCTTTAGTGATACATTTCAGAGTGTCCCAATCAAGAAAAGGATGCGATTGCTGACTGGTTCTCATGCACCTCTCGACTCAAGTCAGATATCGACTCTAGATATCGGTTCAGCTTCCTTTGTGGAAGGCTCGTCGCTTGACGACCATGTTGATTTCTCTGGAATTTCAATGCTTGCTGATGCTGCCTGTAAAAGTGACATGCCAGACGAGGACGCCAACAACTTTCCAGTTTCTGGAGTTCAATCACCTAAAGGAGAAAATGGTGTGCTCATGCCTCCGGAAGTTTCTAAAGTCCAGTCTTCTAAAAATGAGGATAATGTTGTGCTTTTGGAGAGTTCTTCTACTATCACTGTGACAGCAGAAATACAAAATGATGGATCAGACACATCATATAAGTCTGACAAAGTCCCACGGGATATAAGGCTTCAGTGGGATCTTAACACTGTGATGGATGCTTGGGATTGCGACCAACAAGAAGGTGGTGATGTTTCTAATTGTGAGCAGAGGACTGCTGCTGTGGCTTGTAATACTGAAGTGTGCAATCACCCCAAGGTAGAACCGGAGAAGACTGGGAATGAGGATCAAGAGGTTACTATTAGGAATAATGGAGATGTTCTAGGGCTTACCACACCAAAAGGAAGTTTCGAGTTGCATGGGACTGATTCGAGGAAAGAAGATGACATTATTACTGAAGTCAATCCAAAGGATTCTATTGTGGAATCTATCACCCCTTCTAGAAACTGCCCAGTCATGATAACTCCACCATTTGGTCCTATTCCAGCCAAGGAGGAAGTCGACAGTGACAATGATTTGCAATCAAAGCAATCAAGCCAATTGTCTGCTTCTGTAAATGAACAGTTATCCATGTGCAAACTACCTGAAATCAAAGAAGAGTTAGAAGGGTCTGGGTCTGTCACTGACAAGCCGCTTGAAGTTAATCCCAAACTGGAGCTGACCACTGGACCTGAACTGATCTCTGAAGAATGCCCCAAGGATTTTGTCGCAAGTGTTCCTGCTCATGGTTCTGAACCCAAGGATGCTTTGACTGGTAATGATCAGGCAGGAGTTGATACCATGATAGGAGATTACAGGATGGATCATGACTCCGTGACTGGAGATGACAAAGTGGAGCGTAGCGCCATGCAAGGCAATTCTGATCAACTTGCCGAGGAGAAGAATCACGTAGATCCTCCACATATTGAAACCAGCCTGATGCAGACAGTTGATAATGATGAAGGTCGTACCAAATATGACACAGAAATGATAGACCAAAAAGTTGATTTGTCTTTAAGTGATAAAGTTGGCGCCGAAATGGAAAAACATGGAAGTTCCCTTGAGTTTCACAATGATGGTGATAATTCTGACTTTTATCCACCTAAGAAGGATCAAGAAGAAGATGACTATCAATATGAAGATGGAGAACTAAGAGAACCAGCCATGTGCTACTGGGGAACTGATGGTTTTGAGGAAACAGAGACTGAACGCGGGCCCTGTGAAATTGATGACCGAGGTAATTGTCTCATGGAAGCTGTGCCTGGTGCTGCTGTTATGGGCTCTCTCACTCATGATGCTCCTCATGGAGAAGAGAGACTGTTGGTGGCCGATGCTGGTTTACAAATTGATGATCGCATGGACACTAACATGATTGTGAAAATGGATTTGAATACTGAAGGTCAGGCTGAACGGTTGGAGAATGGCCAGGCAAACAATGGAGGTGAGAATGACAGTGGAGAGTACATGCCTAATTCAAGGGCGAAGACAACAGGATGGGATATGCAACCAGAAACTTCTAGAAGAAATAGCGAATCTCCTCTGAAACCGGAAAGTAGACCAGGTTCACCGTCTCTCAGGGGAGATATGTCATTGCACATTGATAAGCCAATATCTGCTGATGACCCACTTAGGAATGATAAGTCTTTTATCAGATCAAGAAGGTATATGTTTCTGAGTTTCATATTTCACAGCTGATTTTTATTTTTAAATTTTTTATATTGCTGTGTTGACTGTGGTATTTGTTTAGGTCCAGAGAAGATGACATGCATGCAAGAGACGATAGAAGTCCTCGAGCTTCTAGGATTTATGGACGGGGCGGTCCCTCCCGGCACCCTGATACTAGCCGAAGAGATGAACATTGGGTTGAAACTGGGGTCTCTACAGGTCGCACTCGTCATAGGACAACAGAGTTTGGTGCCCCATCTTATGCTCCATCTAATTCAGGAAATGCAACTGCAGCTTCTATTGCAAAGGTACAGAGCAATGGCTTCATGGTGGCCCCAGATGGCACTTTAGTGAAGGCTAGTGGGTCCCATACCTCCAGAAAATGTCAGAATAGCTCATCCTTATATCATGGGTCCCCAACCGAAAGAGATCACCGGGGATTTGGTTCATCCAGAGAGAGGATAATGAGCCCTGACAGATTTGGTGGCACTCGGGGTGGCCGACCTTGCAGATATGCTGTAGAGCTAGCAAGGGACCAATATCATAGACCTGTTATGGAAATTAACCCAGGAAGAAGAACCCAAAGAAGTTTCTCCCCACATAGGGGCCCCATACGCCACATATCTCCATGTCACATTGGGTCTCCTTCTAGGTCAAGAACCAGGTCGCCTAATGTGTGGGTCTCTCCAACACCAAGAGTTCGCTGTCTTGCTGATCATGAGCCAAGGCATGAGAGAGGGAGGTCACCACCTCGTAGAGTTAGACCTGATTATGATGATCAGTTAGGAGCTGTGAATTTGGTGCACAGAAACCACCACCATGTCTCACTTCATACCCCGAGGTGTGTCAATGATAGGATGTGTGTCAATGACAGAAGCCCGCCACGAAATGCTAGGTTTCATCCATTGGACTTGCCAACACCACAACTACATCGGGTGAGGGATGAGTTCTACCACCACCCAGTGCATTCTGGGCGATGCAACGGGTTTGACCATCGGAGGGGGTTTGAAGAAGATCGGTTTGAAATGGTCCGTCCTGAGAGGTTTATCGAGAAAACTGTTAATGGAGATCGGTTCAGGCCTCGTAATTCAAGCCATAAAGCATCTGAGTCTTATAGGAGGGGTAGCCCAAGAGGGCTTAACCGTAGTTTTGATGGGGATGTGAATCACAGAGGCAAGGAGGAGAGGGATAGTTTCAAATTTGGAACAGGCGGGAGGCGTAATAATGGCAAATATGAGAAACGTGAGATGCGGGATCGCAGTGGCAATGATGATGATGCAGCTGCGAGAAGAAGACTATCCTAAATTGAGGTGACATGGGCTGAACCAACATCTCTATTTTTGATAAGCAAAAGCTTAATAACATGCAGTCTTTTAGGTTTCTAGGAAGTTGTATATATTTTAGATCGCCAGTAGGGCTTTGAAAATTTCTGTCATTTCTGTGTTTTACAGTTTTTTTCTTTTTCTCATACCATCTTTGATCTATTCTAAATTAATTTCTGCTTTTCCTAACCCATTTGTCCGTTGTGTGGTTTTGTCTGCTTATGATGTCAGTGAGAAGAAAAAATAAGTATGATTCGTATGAATCACCCAATAAATTTTTTATTTGAGTTTTGATGTTTAAATTAATTTCTTATTTTATGAGATGCTTTGTGTTTGCCTGCTACCAAGGATGGAAAACATGCGGATGTTATTTCTTTGCCAAAAAAGCTAGTTGTGTAGCAAATTGTGTAGCGTTCCCAAACTAGAAGTCTAGAAGTACCCCGGGTACAAAAAAATAAAAATAAATAAATAAAGGTAAATGAAAATTGTCCTCTCATCTGTATGCTTTCGGAAAGCGATTCTCACGATTGCTGTCAATAAGACTGTAAACCTTGTGTTGGAAGTCATGTGCACATGGACTGCTAGATTATTTTGGCTATTATGTTTTTTTGCTTGACGCAGTTGCCTTGTCATTCCCCTTTTGGTCAAACTCACTATATTTGATTCTTGATTATGTTATGGGGGTGGGGTTTCCAGTCCCTATCATAATAACACTCGCATGTAAGAGCATCATATTTTGACAAGAAAACTATGCCTCCTTGATATCTGGAGACATCGATAAATAACAAATTTGAATCAGCATCAGGAATTTTCTTTGATATAAGTATCACAAGTTGATTTTCAGTAGAATAACCATACTGTTCCCGGTTGTTACAACTTACAAATATATAATTTTAATGCATCTAATTAACCTAATTTACTGCAATGACCTAAATTATGCCTTTATCGCCTCCATTCCTTGTTATAGCTCAACTTAAACAACCATGTCTCAAGATGTCCTTAGCATCTATTGTAATATTCATCATTATTGAAAATTAGGCAGGCATGCTTGCTCTCCGTTAGTGGGTTAAAACTAAGAAGCACATATGCTGGTAAAATTGCTTGAGAGGATTTAGGAGGTAAACTTGTCTCAGAGCATTTACTAGCACAGTTATCAATACACTAATTATTAAATAACAATTAGAGGCAAACACAGAGCATGACTTCCTCTGGAAACCCAAGTAACTAGTGAAATTCTTAATGAAGCAATATATTATTAAACCGCCCCTATATTTCTTCCATTTCTGTCAGCACATAGGTCAACTTGCGCTCTATAGCAGGTTAAGTACACTTTATCAGATAGAGATAGGACCAAATTGAATACATATTCTGGTGAAACTTTGAGCCGTCAAAGCATTAAAATAGGTGGTGCATGTAAAGAGATCTAATCCAAGATATTGCTTACCTAAACATGCAACTATTCCAACTTAAAGAAAAGGAAGCCTTCAATTGTTATTTAATCAAGCCCAACTGAGCCCTCACTTTTGTGAAACAAATAAACAAATATGTTGTCTCTTACCAGATTTATGGCCTTTCTTATCATAAAAAAGCCCAATTGTTTTTTGTTTTTGCAATCAACAAAACCTGATTTTTTATTTTCATATCATTGTCCCTATAAATATTGTTGTGAATTTCAAAACACTAGATCGCTCTATCGTCGCGGCTTCGCCGCGACTATTATTTGGACGAAGCTCTGTATAGAAATTTATTGTAATTTTTAATTGTCATACTGGTAGGAGGTTTATGTTTTTTTTTTATTTATTTAGTTATTTGTTGACGTAAATATTGTATTTATTATGCTAGAGAAGTACTATTTTGCTACTTTGTTGGACAAAAAAAGTAAGGATATCTGACCCACCCGGTCTTTTATTTGGTGGACCATGTCCAGAAGAAAATTGTTGTTGAATAGACGTTTTCAGAGAATGTTTGAGCATTCATTTTTTTTATAGGCGGTTATATATTAAACGGTGAGCGACACGTGTAATGTTGTTTGTTTTTTTATGAAAACTGAAATTTTACGCTTATGCGGTGCGGTGCTAGTTGATAAGTTCTGATATTTTATTTTTTTTATATGATTAGCCCGTCCTTTATAGCAGTTGTAGAGGAAGCGGCATTATTTGAATTTTACTACTTGAGTAGTCAACGTTGAATAAGTTATGTTAAAGTCAATACGACATCAAACCATCGTGACTTGTGCAGATTTGTTACATAGCGTATAAAGAGGTGAAAGTTGGATTTAGTTGTTATAATAGCCGCCTTCAATTCAATTTCTCAAAAAATAGTCATTCTATCGATACATTACTAAAAAAAAAAATAGTACCTACGAGGCTTTGTCAGTCGTAATTGCGAAATTGTTTCGTGTATATATTTTTGTTTTTACTTAACAGATAAAATCGCTGTAATTATTTTTTTTTACAGTTGCGTAACGTATGTGTGCGTACAGAGGTAATATATAGCCAGGGAGTTAATTTACGATTGTCTATATTATTTACGTTGTTTTTTTATTAATTGTTTTTTTTATTAATTCTTTCCAAATCATAGCTATTTAGAGATATGCCACTCTAAACAATTTCAAAATTCCTAAATTACCGTTCCATTTCATCATTAGCTATTAGGTTTATTCGTTTAAGGAAAAAACAAACCAGACGGAAATGTCGCCCAACACACCTTGAATAAAATTTTTAATATGGAATGGTAATATTTTTTAGAGATAATTAGTTATATGCCCCTCTAGATTCTTCCAATTAGAAAAACGCCACTCTTAAATTACTAATTATAAATATGCCACCGTAAAATTAACAAAATTAGATTTATGCCATTAATTCTTTCCAAATCACAGCTATTTAGAGATATGCCACTCTAAACAATTTCAAAATTCCTAAATTACCCTTCCATTTCATCATTAGCTATTAGGTTTATTCGTTTAAGGAAAAAACAAACCAGACGGTAATGTCGCCCAACACACCTTGAATAAAATTCTTAATATGGAATGGTAATATTTTTTATTAAACTAATGAAAACTTCCCCGAAAGTATTTTTACGAATATAATTGGAAGTTCTATTTTTAAATTATGCAGATCTTATAGTATTATTAAAAGTTCAAAGATATGTGAACAAATTAACCCCCTTTACACCGTGAATCCAATTTTTCTTTTAGCCAAATCGAGGATGCGACCAAGACAACTTTTTATGTTTATGTATAAATTGAAGCAGAATATGCACATATAGCAACATAATTTTTGTGTAAATTAATTTTACCGTATTTATTACCAAAAATTCTTGAAAAAGAAATTAGATTGATGCAGTTGTAAGACGACTAATTTGAGATACGTCACTATAAAATTATAAAAAAAATTTAAGTTATTATTTTATACACCAGTGGCATAAGACTAATTTTAATAATTTAATGGCATGAAAGTATGAAACTAAATTTTTTACTTATAATGGCATGAAACTATTTTTTTTTTGCGATGGCATATGTCTAATTTTGTTAATTTTACGGTGGCATATTTATAATTAGTAATTTAAGAGTGTCGTTTTTCTAATTGGAAGAATCTAGAGGGGCATATAACTAATTATCTCTAACATTTATTAGATCGATTGAAGGAATTCGATAAAAACATTGTAAATATTTAAATAGATGTTTATTGTTCAAATGTCGATTAACATTTGTTTTGGACTATTTCTCATCATACATTATTCAAGAGTACGATTCTCAGAACTCGTCAAAAAATGAAAAGCCAAACGAAAGGCAAAAGGAAAATGTTAGGGGCACAATTGGTGGCAGCAGTAAATTGAAGAAAAGGCATGCCCTCCAAGCATATTCAGGATTAGGCAAAAAAATTATAGTCGAGTATATTCTTTTGTAACGCTATGCAAGTGAAGGAGAAACACAATCGCTGAAAGTGCTGTAAATTTTTTCGATTAAATATCTAAGAAGATAAATAAACGAAAGAGAAAGTAAAAGATTTGTGTATCGTTTATTTCTTTCATACTAAATAAAAGAGCAAGCACGAAAGATGTCAGGACTGAGGGTATTTTCGTCCGAAGTTTTAAAAAACGATTTTTCTAAATTTAAAAAAGGATAAAAGGGTAAATATCCAAAAATAGTATGATTTGAGGGGATATTTCCAAATTCGAAAATTATAGGGGATACTTCAAATTACCTATGATTGGAGGGGTATACCACTGATTTTTCTAAAACAATTAGTTTAACATACTTAATATGTCGAGTTGTAGTCTATACAAGTATTGTCATTAAGTTGTGATTGTGTAATGGCCAAAGTATACATAATAATTACATATTGTTAAGCACTGCAAACTATATTTTTACAAGACGGTACTCAACAATCTAGTTTTAAAAAAAAATCAGAAAGGAATAAAGTACAAGTAGTCTAATTTTTTTTTCCTAAAAAAAAAAGAAAATGCCGGAGATTTATTTGTACGGAGACTCAAACTCTGCTAGGGAAGTGTTTTGTTCCTTATCCGACAATGCTTTTGCGGCCTTTGACACCATTTTGTTTTTCATTTGTAGTCTACGTCTCAGATCACTGTTTTCGGCCTGCATATCATGTATTGCTGTGCTTAATTTGTCAAATGCGTCGTCGTAAGACATACAGTGGAGTAATTGTAGGTGTTGTAGTTGTTTTTTTTATTTTCAGCCGGTCATTGCAAAGTATTTCGTATTGAAATTCCAAAGCCTGTAATTTGGTGGACAGGTCTGAGTTTTTTAGAGCTGTTTGGTAAGTAGTGTACTCTAATTCAAATGGATCCGCGGAGTAGACATCAGTGTACATGTATTTCTGAAAGTCTGCATCTTCTGCATAATATGCGCGTACATACTGAGCGGCGAGTCGACAAGTTATATCTTCAGATTCTTTGTACGGCACATCATCAGGACCTGTGAAATCTTTGCAGTGAATGTTACCTTCTGAATCTTTGAGGCATACGATAAGATAACATTTTAGGTTATGGGCATGTGTGTAGATGGGGAAAATGTTTGGCTGATAAAGGTTATGGTACGACAACATTTTAGTAAGCTGAATTTGGGATTGAAGTTCAGACGTTGACATGGTCTGTGGTAGCTATTAGGGTTTGTGTACATGTCTTTTTTTTTTGTTGAATTCTATCTTCGATATGAACTGTGCGCTGTTATATATATATATATATATATATATATAGAGAAAACCTATTGTGCATACTAATGTATTGGGGCTTCAATGCATACTAATTCAGATTGTTGGATCTGCTTCAAGATCCGTGCAGATTAGGACGCTAGATTAAAAAATTAAGATGTGCCTTCTCTTTATTTTGCTCCGCTGCCTTCTCTATTGACTAAATCGTCCCTTCTCTGAACAAATCTCTCTCTCTCTCTCTCTCTCTCTCACGAGAAAATGAAAACCTAGATCTCTCACCTCTTTCTCTCTTACGATTGCAACTCCTCTTCGTCTCCGACAAAAGAAAACGTCTCTCCGACTCCCAGTCAATCGTGCCTCTTGCTCTCCCAGTCAGTATCGCCTCTCTCCCAATCGGTCACATTTCCCGTGGAAGCAAGTTCAATTTGTGAGTGAGTTTAATTTTTTTCTGGAATATTGAGAGTTAATTTGTGAGTGAGTTGAAAAATTTTGCATTGTCGCCAAAAGATGTGCTTCCAACTGTCTATCTTTGCACCAACAGAATAGCACCAGATCATGAGAATATGGTTTGTTATTCTCATCTTATAGAAACTGTCGCTTGTGATTTTATAAGTTTCTCTCGTCAAATCACTTCAATTGATAAATTAATTGGGAGGAAAAAATAGCACCACATCATGAGAATATGGTCTTAATTGGGATATGATTCAGCACTTCAATTGTTAAATTAAGTAAAATTTGAAGCACGTTGAGCCTCAATTGTGCAATTGAAACTGGAACATTTGTTGCTATTGGTATCTTAAGATTTCTAATTGCTGCAATTAATTGGTTCAATTGTGCATACTAACTGTCGGCATAAGTTGCATTAGTTGATATGTTTCTATTTTCTGTTTCTAACCAACCTTCATCTCTTGTAGATTCTAGCTCCGTGGAAAGCTAGTCAAATGTGAGTAATGACTTTCCACTTTGTCATTGTAACGAGCTTGCCGTTTTTAAAACCTCATGGACGACTTATAATGGCTTTCCATCTCTTGTAGATTTTAGTGTTCTTCTTGTTGTTTGATTAGAATGAAGTTGCAATTTGGTAGAAGATATTGATTAGAATGAATGTTTGTATTTTCTGTATGCTCTAATTAATGGTTGCAATTTGGTAGAAAATAGTTGTTTCTGTACTGTGAATGCTAAATTAATGGATGCAATTTAGTGTTATTTTCGTTCTTCTGTTTCTGTACATGAATGGATACAATTTTTCAGCTTGCTATGTACCCATTGATATGTACCATGTTTACTTGATATGTTTCTGTTTTGTTGATATGTACCATCCCAAATGAAAATAGCTTATTGATATGTACCTATTGACATGTACAGAGGTATATGATATGTACCTGTTTTAGATATTCATCACAAATAAAGTACAAAAGTTATGTACCTTTGCTAAATGAAGTACCATGCCAATTTGGTTGATTGTCTGGATTGAAATTTTATTGCTACATGAAAAAACTTCTTAAAAAAGAACAATTATTTCAATTGGAATTATACATGTTCTCTTACAACAGTATTATGCATCTGATTTTATCGAGACTTAACTTCACAATTTGCAGAAAGCTATAAAATAACAAACATCCGAAGTACAATGTGCTAATAAATAGTCAGTCATTTGCCAAAACATCCGAAGTACAATATTGCTGAAACAAAATACAATAGTCAGTCATTTGCTAAATCAACATTGTCAATTTGTACCATTTGCTAATTAAATCACCCCAAAGCCCCAAAAATTTCCTAATTACTTGTCATCTTTACAAAATCCCCCCCCCCCCCAAAAAAAATTCCAGAATCACAAAATATAATAGTAAGTCACTCTTCTCCACTGAAATCTTCTTCTCCACTATCATTTTCTTCTCCATTGATTCCTCCATTATCATTTTCTTCTCCATTGAAATCTGCTGCTACCTGCTCATTCTCATTCTCATTCATGCTGAAAATTAAAAATTAAGAAGGAAAACCTTTATTAGTAAGCATATTAAACAGTACATATCAGCTATAATAGTAGTAAATAGATGGAATTGACTCCAAAATCTATGTGTGGTTATCCTTCCAATCTTTTAGCACCAAAATGTCACATTCTTTTCGAAATATATGCCACTATACAAAAGCTATATAAAAAATATTGTATACAACAAACTCCTACATACACGCAAAGGTACATGCAAAGCTACTGTCCGTGTCTTTGTATTATAAAATGTCTTAATCTTACAAAAATATATATGCTGTATATATAGACAACACAACATACTCAGTTTTTTTTATTAATGAATAGTTAATCAGTGATTATGCTAAACTCCCAAAGTAATTGTATCAGTAACTATGCTATGCACTGTACAACCCTGAAATTTTTAGCAGTAAAGTCCTATATGCGTAATATTATCAAATACATACATACATACAATAAAGTTTTCACTTCTTTTGCTCTGGCAATTACACATAGAAACAATTCAAAATTAAGTTCCAACACCACCGACCACCCTCCATCCAAACATAGCATGAGAGAATGAGAGAATTACCTGGAAGCTTGAAATTGCTAGGAGTGTAAGTGGGAAGCCAAACCATTCACTGGGAGATAAGATTCGGCAAGAAAGTAAGTGAGAATCCAAATTGAACCTGAATTAAACCCCAGTTTCAAAAAGCTATACGCATTAGAAAAAAGGGGATAGAATTAAACGGTTATTAGAGAAGAAAGAAAGCTATTGAGGTCAATGGTTCAAAAACCCCAATATCGGATCTTGTATTTCTTCTGTTCCTGATTGGCTGGAGCTAAGCGAACAAGTGGCGAAAAACAATAAAATCTGACATAGAGAAGAGAAAGAGAGGAAGATCCAAACCTCGGAGAAATGAGGCAAGTGGAATCCACAGTCGACCATGGAAATCAGAGGAGATATAGCTTTGCTTCAGTGGAGAATGTGGCAGAGCTAGAAGAGATGAAGAGAGAGCGGCGAGTGAGCAAGGAGCGAAATAAGGGGAGAGAGAAGAGAGAATCTAGGGTTTTGTTTGTCGTGAGTAAAAGAGAAGGGTTTAGTCGGCACGGGAGTGGAGCAGAATAAGGTGAAGAGACAGGTTAATTTTTCAATCCAGCGACTTTGATCCGCACCAATCTCGAAGCAGATCCAACGATCTGAATTAGTATGCATTGAAGCACCAATACATTAGTATGCACAATAGGTTTTCTCTATATATATATATATATATATATATATATATATATATATATATATATAATGTCATTGTTTATTTATTTGACCGTGTAATAGACTACACATGCTGACACGTGTTATATACTTACACGTGTTGCGTGCACTGAAATTGTTTCGGTGACACGTGTATTCTAGCGGCAACACATTAATATGTTTAAAGCGAACAGCGGTAGGATTTGTTTGTAGCAATTGTTCGAAGTGCATTTGTGAAAGTTGGGCGAAGAGGTGAAATTTGGATTTATTTGTTTGAACGGGTGCGTACAATTTAAATAGGTAAAGTCAAGCGGTAGTGTTCGTTTTTTATTCGTAGTTTAAAGCGAATAGTCAACTATTAGGAATTGGATGTAACATTGAACCGCGTAATGTACTATGAGCTGTAAAATTTCGTCATAGATATTGAGCTGGACAATGTATCGTGACTCGTGAAATTCGGTCGTAACGTGAGTGTAGAAGTGCAAGTTTGTAACTAACTGTTAAAATCGGCGCCGCTGACAATTCAATCGAACAAAATGAATTATTTTTTTTTCGTTATTCCTTAGCCTTCACCACTCTTATATACTTTGGTTTAATCAGTTATTACGCTGGATATCGGCACTTGACATAATTTTTTTACTGTCATTAATAAGATTACAGAATTATTTATTTTTGTATATTAATTCAACATAAGTGGCGATATAGATTTTAGTCTGAATTAAACAAAATTTTCTAAGCGTTGAAAACGTTCAATTAAATAAATATTTCAATAATAACAGTATATATATAAAAAAAAATACATTTTATAGTCTAGACACATATTTAAATAGAACATAACAAAAAAAAACCATATACTATCAGCAAATAAAGGGCGAAACCTATTGAAAATCATAAAAACCTGAATCACAATGCTATAGTGCATGCTCAACCAAAGACAGAATAAATCTAAAAAGTTCGATGAAGAACACATGAATACATACATTTAGAGCCGTATGTCCGGTCCAGAGTGTCGTACACAGAACCACCACTCTGTTGTTTTTGAATATTAACCCGTGTTTCGGTTTAAAGTATTATGGACAGAACTATTGTTATAGCTTTTAAAAACACTATTGTCCCATAGAAATACACAAATATATATATTTAAATCTGTATGTTCGGTTCAAAGTGTTGTAGACAGAATCACCACTCTAGCTTTTAAAAATATCAATCTGAATGTTCGGTCCAAAGTGTCGCGTATAGAACTACCGCTATGTTTTTTCAAAATACAACCGCTAGGTTCTAACCGAAATGATTATAAGATAATTGCGCAAAGAAAGGAGAGTGCTATTGTTCGAAACACATTTAACAATGAAATAATCTCTTTCTTTGTTGATACTAAACTGAATATTTAATTAGCATTAAGATGGTCATAAGGCAGTATCTAAATTTAAATTATAGTCGTTATATAATTACTTAAATAAATTTAAGCAAGCATCTAAATCAATTATATCTGAAACAGGCGTTACGTTTGGAGTTAGAAGATAATAGTAATAATTAACAGAGACATAACAAACGTTCTAATTTTAAAACGAATAAGGATACGGAACAATATTTTTAGAAATTGACAGTGGATTAAGACGATAATCGCGGAAATTATTAGTAAGAAGTAAAAAAATGTAAATCGAATTTTTTTTATTATGTTTTTAATAGGTTATGAATTTATGCTTCAATCGTGATACCCATAGTCGTACATAAGAAAATGAAAGATGATGCATTTTTTAATTGTATCATTAATATCATTGCTGACATCGAATTGGCATACATAACCTATCATAGTGAACTGAATAATTTATGATCCTAAAACAATTCAGAAATAAGACAGAGAAGTGTAGAACAGATTAAAGGAGAATCATCATGCGAGCAAATACGTACCAGTAAATCTTAGTACATATATATATACTAGCAGCAATGCCCACCCAATGTGTGGGACTTTAATATGTGAAAATGTTATTTGACATGAATATACTGTTCGTTTTCAATATTTAAAATCAATATTTTCTTGATCATGGTAACAACAATATTCATCGATTTAAACAAATATTAATCGTTTCCACTCAATGTGTGGGCAAAAGTTTTTGAAAAAAAAATTTTATACTTCAAAATTAATATATAGAAATGCCAAATATTGCTACATCCGTACAATTAATCCTTTGAACCAAATGTTAAAGGAGAAATATGATAATATTGTTTTTAAAAAAATTAGTAACTTGATGACTACCGTGCTTCATTTTAACTGACATTCCTCTCCTGTGAATGATAATCTCCTCTCTAATTGCATCTTTATCATGCATCCATTACTTCATGTTTGCACATAAAGCATGGTAACAGCCTGACCAAAAAATGGCTTAGGTGCAGTACGCCAAAAAAAGGTTGTTTCTTGTCGTAAGTATTTCAGGTTCAGAAGTTTAGGGTCCTAGTTGCGTACCTAAGATGGAACAATATTTTTAGTCTTATCCTATGGAACCTATATTGGCCAGATATTATTCAATCATCAAGCAATTAACCAACAAAAAAAGGATCAGAAATTTAATTACCAAAGCAACCATAATATGTCTAGAAGACACGACAATACCATAGCATAGGTCAGAAAGATGTGTTAGCTACAACAAAGTTTCATAGTTGTCAATTTACCATAACAATTGATGTTCAATCATTATTGCAGTACAATTCACGTATAACACATAGCATGATAGTAATATTTTAGAGATATGAATAAAATATAAAGGGCTAGTATTAATTTCTCTATTTAGGTATATTTATTTTTTAAGTTTCAGATTTGTCCTGAGAGACCCCTTTAACAAAGGTTTCTGCATGGAAGAAGACAAACTACTATTCTCTCCTTCGCAACTAATATTCTCATTCTGCAATTATGGGAGGACAAATTTTTATTTGAAAAAAATATTAATATACTTAAAAAAATAAACATATGAACATAGGAAAAAATAATTTGCCGAAATTAAATTTTTCTTAATAAACAAATTCATACAGAAGTATACTTGCATAGTAAACAAATGAACACCCTTTTCTTGTTGTACTCCATGTAATTCTCCAATCTTATCTCTATGAATTTGTACTGGAATAATCGCTACATATTAAAAAGTGAGCATACAAATGACATCAGCAAGTGAACACTAAAAGATGTTTTTCAAATATATCCAGCAAACTATATATGTGTCAGCATAAGCAAGACAATCTTAAAGTTTTAAAGAAGAAGTATATATAAAAGCTTGTTTGACATTGATGAGTTAACCGTAACCTCAGCCACTTAACCGAGAGTTGTACGGTAATTCATAAAAATTAACAAAGATAGCTAGTGACCAACTAAGAAATCTGGTTTAGTTAAAAGGAAATGTATAAGGAAGAGGTCTAGTAACAAAAAACACTTAAGAGATAAAACAAAAATAGGGAAAATTTGTTCTGTACCCCTCAAAATTGAGGAAATACAGAATTTGCCCCTCGAAAGTCAAAACTCTTGATTTTACCCCTCTAAATTTCGGACACCTTCTATATTTGCCCCTCTGCCATATTTTCTAATATAAATAAGATTAAAATAATAAAACATAAAATTTTAGACCTTTTTACCCTTGTTCGAATCAGACCCAGACAGACTAGGACTAAACCTATTCGATCAGACTAAACCAATTCGCTCTCTCCTCTCTACTCGTTCAAACTGAATCCCCTTTGTTCTTCTCTCCACTCATTCTTCTCATCTCCACTGGATCGTGGTGAAAATTATATAATGTTGAGCAAGAAGGGAGAGGAAGACGCGCAGGGAGAGCAGGTAGTGAGGAGGGGGAGAGGGGAGCGGGCGACGGGGGAGAGGGGAGCGGGCGAGGGAGGAGAGCAGAGGAGTGAGGGAGGAGGGAGGGAGGCTGTTTGGATGGGAGAGGAGGGAGGGCAGGGCGGAGAGGTCGGAGGTGGGATGGAACACTCTCTCTCGCTGTCTCCTCTCCTTCTCCGTTTCTCTCACTGAAGGATCTGGAACCAGCTTGAGTTAATTGTTGCAGGAACAATATGACCTCTACTGATAATCCTATGCACAAAGCTTGTTTGTACAATTTCTCTGTTGATTCTCTTTCCTTTTGGTTCGATTGAACTTAATTCAGATCTCTATCTTTTTGCCTCTCCCTTTATCTACATTGTCACATGAATGAAATTCAAAACTGTAGTTTTATAAAATGGAATTACTGGTTGGGTCCAATTATTACTATGACTTATTTATTTAACTGAAACTAGGGTTCCAAGTATTTATTGGCCTAACTAATTATGTTATTTTGGTTTGCATCAGAAACTAGAGGATGAATGAAAGAAGAAGGAAGACACTGTGCAAACTGATGGAGATGAAAGCAAGGGAGCAGATGATGAAGAAGATAACGAAATAGAAGAGTTGGTGATTAACTAATTTTTGGGAGTGATTTTGTAAAAACAAAGGAAAAAAAAAAGCTCTGGTATTGTCATATTGCCAATGAAAAGCTTTTGTAGTAATCTAATACAAAAAGTACCAAGTTTTCTTTAACAAAATTAGAAAAATAGAGTATGCATTAACAAAATTATGCTTTTCTGTCAGTTAGTCTGCTTATGTTTGGCATCAAACTATGCGCATCACTTTATAATTTTCTTTAAATTATTTAGCTATGTTGAAAAGTTTGTAATATCAAAACGTTTGATTAATAGTGCGTTGTGCACCTTCATTTTTTCTATTCAATTCACAAAGCAGAAAGACAAGATCAGTGAATTGTTTAATATATGATAGTCTTGCTAATATATTGTACCGGCTTTATATATGGTACCAATATGGTAGTCTTGTTAATATATGATACCAATAAAAATGGAAATTGTTTAATGCAGGTGCAAATTTGCCAATAAACTTGAAGCCTTGCTAAAAAGCATGAAACGAATCATATTATAATACAAAATTATTCATTTATAATTAAAAAATACAGCTTACATGTATGATTACAAGTAAAAAAAAAAAATAGGGAAAATTTTCCCAAGAAAATATGATTGTCGTACAAAGTACGGCTCACTCATATTGCTTCAAGTCTTCAACTCATTGCCATTCTGTTTGGCACACAACAAAATTAGTCATGTTAACATGTAGGACCTTAACATAAAAATTGCACAATTTAGTAAACAAAACATAAAATTCACGAGTCTAACAAAGCACAATTGGTTAATTGCATCTTATGCTCCACCGACGTTCCATCTATCCGTAGAATTGACTACTTCAACAACCCATTTGATCTAAAGAGAAGAAACAAATAAAAATGAAACTAAGCATATATATATATATATATATATATATATATATATATATATATATATATAATAGTATCTTCAGATTATTGGTTAACAAAAATATATCGCTGGCATTAAAAATACTTGAAAAATGTGTATTAACTTGGAAAATCTTGAAATTGCCTCAACGAATACCTTACTGGTAAGTGGTAACATATCAGGTCTTGCAAATCTGATAAAAATAAATCGAAATTAGACTATACCATTCGAAGGTGAGACCATAATTAGACCTTACAACAACTTTCTCAACTGAGTTTGACAAAATTAAGCCTGGATGAAGAGGTTAAAGACATCTTACCAGTATTTGGGAAATCAAAGGTGAGGCCTGGTTCAACCACAATTCAATCAATCAGAGGGACAAAATAGTTTCTTCCAACGAAAACTCGGAAGAGACAAAGGAGGGAAGAAATATCTTTGCTAGTAATTTGGTTGAGGCTTTCATCTAGGGTTTCGTCGAAGACAGAAGCACCATGCGTCTAGGATTTCGAGGCTCCAACGAGTGGGAGGTTTTCTCTCCCGCTCGCTTTGCCAACATCGGTGTTAGAGAGGAGAGAAACGGAGAGGGAGAGGAGACAGCGAGCGAGAGTTAGTATGGGTCTAGATTGGGAGAAGGGTAAAAAGGTCCGAAATTTTGTGTTTTATTATTTTAATATTATTTATATTAGAAAATATGGCAGAGGGGTAAATATAGAAGGCGTCCTAAATTGGGAGGGGCAAAATAAGGAGTTTTGACTTTCGGAGGGCAAATCATGTATTTCCTCAGTTTTGAGGGGTACAGAAAAAATTTTCCCTAAAAAATATACTAAACAAATCAATTAAAAATTCAAGTTGCAAACCATATCAAACCAATCTCCTTAAAACCATTATTGGTATCAAAACATGTGGATAATTCTTTTGGTTAAAAACACCAGAAGTTGAACTTGAAGATGCAAAAAGGACAATAATGAAAATATAAACAAACAAGAACATAAACCTGAGTCAACATCTCCTTCATGAAAATTAGTAGCGACAGAATCGACTTTTGAACCCTTGAGGTGTTAGGAAGTGTGCTAATTTTCATTTTTATGCTAATTACCAATTAATTAACCAAGCAAACATAGCACACACAAGAATCGTGCACAAAAGCCAAGTTAACACAAAGAGAGAAAGGGGTGGAATTTTGTACCTCCCGCGAAATCGTATTCGCGGGGCTCGATCCTACGGCATGGGAATCGATGGGGTGCTCTCCTTCGCCTCCTAATCGCGCGCCTCGAGTCCACCAAGGAAACTAACCATTCTCATAGGTCCTATGCTAGTAGGAACTAGAGGAATGCTCATCCCTTTACTATTCTTGAACTAATTTTAGGAATAGCTATTCTCAACACATGAGACCTAATAATAATCAATGGAAGAGAGCAAAAATGGAATAGAGAAAACCAATTTTCTCTCTTTGAAGGTGGCGGCTAGAGAAGGAGGCAAGAGGAGGAGAGAGAACTAGGGTTGGAAGGCACCAACTAGTGGTCCTTATATAGAGATTGTTGTCCCTAAGGAGGCGGCTAAAACAAGGTTTAGCGGAAGCGATTTAAGGTTTTGGACCGGTTTGGTATGAACTACCCTAACACAATTCAATTGGTACCGATTACAAGCAAGCACACAAGCAATTCACAATGCAAGATAATAAAGAGAGAAAGAGAGAGAGAAATTGAACACGCGATGTGATTACGGAGTTCCGACCCGCTAGAAGAAGCTAGCCTTAGTCGTACGTCTCCGGGAGTTCCGCTACCACGAAAGGGCGCGCTCCGTTCAATTCCAACAAGAACGGGACTACAACTTCGAACCGAATCATCTCGTCACAAGGACACTCGAGGCGGATCGGCCTAACTCGAATGGCACAACGGCCTCAAAGGAGAAGAGCTCTCAACCTATTCCAACCTACACCTAGCGACAATGTCGGGGCGGTGGTGTTTGAGGCTACTAAATCTCTCAAGATGGTCTAGCTATGAAAAGCTCAAGTGGGAGAGTATCCCTGTGCTCAAAGGCTCAATTCTGGTCTAATTTTGCAAGGCAAGACTCTCTTTGGAGAGAGAACAAGGGGTGGATATATATAGGGCTCGAAATGAGCAGTTCCCCAGCAAAAACAGGCCCCAGCGTTGTACAACGCTGAATAGCGTTATACAACGCTGGAATATGACCGTTGTAAATTCTAACGGCTCTTTAATATAGCCGTTGGTCTGTCAGAGCGTTGTGCAACGCTATATGCCGTCGCACAACGCAGGAGTGTAAAACCAAAGGAAAGCTCCGACAATTCCGTTGGAAATTGTCAGAGCGTTGCTTGCCACTGAATGGCGTTACACAACGCTAAAGGGAGACAAAAGGAACAACTCTGACAGATTCAACAGAGCGTTGTACAACTCTATATGCCGTCACACAACGCTAGCGTTACCCAACGCTGAAAGACGTTGGCTAACGTCTCCAGAGACTTTGCACAGCTAACTTGGGATTTTTGTGGCGTTGTGCAACGCTATATGGCGTTGCACGATGGTACTCAGGAAAATTTCCAAGTTTCTTAACTGCAGCGTTGTACAACTCTGATTAGCGTTGTACAACGTTGTGAATCAGCGTTGCCTAACTCTATATAGCGTTGTGCAACGTTGATTCACAAAAGTAAGAATTTAGCTGTTCGGGCGTTGTGTAACTCTATATAGCGTTGTACGACGCTAGGTCACAGAAAACAGGATTTTGCTGGTTTATTGAGCTTTTCGCTATCTAGACTATTTTGAGGATAAACAAGGACTAAAGTATACCTTCTATCCTAGTCTAAACTAGCCTATAAGCTCTCTAATGACTTGATCTTGATCTTTCTCAAAGCTTTTATCCAAGTCCTCATAAATTGAATCTTCTTCCTATAAAACTCAAAGAAGATTGTTAAATGCCAAATGATATTGTTTTGCAATCGACAAACCTAGAGACGTTTAGTACAACAATCTCCCCCTTTTGACGATTTGCAAAACAATATCATTAGTAAAGCGATTAAATTTTGGCATTTCACAAGCTTTACTACAATTCTCCCCCTTTTTGTAAATCGACAAAAAGTGAAAATTGTAGCAAGCTCCCCCTAAATTTATGGCTCCCCCTTAATTTTGGAAAAATGGAATTGGAGAACCAATTTAGAGCACTACACAAAGTAGTGTGACCAAAGTTAATCTCTCAAACAAAAATAAGATAGAAATAAAGAGGCTCCCCCTAAAAATTTGGCTTATAAGACCGGGGGTTAACTTGGTATTTAGGCCACATTAGTTACCATACCACTAGTTGTACCACTAGAGGTACAAGCTTTTGGAACCCATTTAACTTTGGACTCACCATTTGGTTTCCTAAGTTTGCATTCCAACGAGATATGACCATTTTGACAACAATAGTTGCAATATGCATTGGTTGGCTTAGGCATGGTAGAACCCTTGACAAAATGAGAATAGTAATGGGCTCTAAGGTATTCGGCCTTCTTCTTAGGATCATTGAATGAGGCATTAAAATCCTTTTTGCGATCCTTTTGGAAATGTTGGGAAACATTCTTTTGATGCTCATTGGATTGAGCCTTTTGGTTTTGTGAAAAGTGTTGCTCTTTAAATTCATAAAACCATCCATCGGGTCCTCTAAAATAAATTTTATTGGACGCCTTTGGAACAAAAACCTTCTTTTCTTGATTTTGCAAATTCTTTTCGTTTTGCACTCTAGTATTTTTAGGTTTCCTTTGGTACATATGTGCATGACCACGAGAATTCCTAGGTTTTTGAAATTGTGTGTTGTGTGCAACATGTTTCCCATTTTTGTATGACAAGTTCTTTTTCTTGGTTTGATAAGGCTTTTGGTAACCAAGACCGGACTTGTCATGAGGCTTTTGACCTTCTTACCTCACTTTTTACCATTTTGCCACTCTATGGCCGGCCAAATAAAAGGCCTAAATTGGACCTTTTCCATATTTTAATTATTCTCTATTAAGCCTATTATATCAATTATATAATGGGCCTAAATTGGACGTTTAGTACAACAGAGATCAAGTCCAACCTTCTTACCTCACTTTTTACCATTTTGCCACTCTATGGCCGGCCAAATAAAAGGCCTAAATTGGACCTTTTCCATATTTTAATTATTCTCTATTAAGCCTATTATATCAATTATATAATGGGCCTATCCAATTGATTATTATTTCGGCTCACAACGGCTAATTAAATTAAGCCTATTTATTCAATATAATTCCTACAATTATATTAAATATTGTTGAGCATAATTAATTATCAATTCAATGATAATTACTTTGGGATAAGCATATGTATTAAATTAATTTCTATATGATCCTTTTGATGTAATTAATTATAACGGTTTGCAACAGTATATAATTAATTAATCAACTCATCATATTTTTGCATTCTCCAATGCAAACAAATCAATTAATACACTGTATGGTTAAAGTCCTATTTGTGTGACCCTTTGAGGATTTATGCTAAGTTGGACATGGAATTAAATCGCTATTTAATTCCAATAATCATAAGCGGTATCTAGCAACACGTTATGATTCCCAATTCACATAAATAGTGTACTGCTACAATATTTCAATCCTGCATAAGAGAATAAATGTATTTCCCTATTTTGATTCTTATGTCTCACGATATCATCGTATAATCCAAGATAGGAGTGTGTCATTCTTGCAGATTATACGTTTCTTGATCTAGAGATAATTGTATAAAATTGCATGCAAACAATCTATCTCCATCAAGGGGCCCAAACAGATATCGTCACTCACTAAGTGAATTAATGAGGGACATACGGGTTTTCTTGATGATTAACTTTTCCCCGCACAATTCAAGAGAACATAAATAAAGTCCGTATAGCAGCCCTTATCGGGAATCAGCGGTAGACAGTATTTATTGAACCTATCCTCATGTGGAAAAGATAAACATCTCAAACTTAGAACCAAAATCATAACGAAATAAACAATGACACATAACACAATCCATATGTTTATTTCGATGGGTCAAGTCCTGTGCTATGTTCCATAACATACACATATGCAATTAAGTTGGTAACTCTTTACCTATGATTTGTAGAACTTAATCATCACTTAACTTGCATACTAATCTTATAAGATAATTAATGTTCCTTGTTAATTATCAAGATTATGGACCGTTTAGATTTATTATTGTCATTCTAAAGAATGATCAACAGAGATCTACAATTCAGATCCTCAACCTGAATGATCTGTCAATAATAAACCTAGGAACAGATGATAAAATCTCATCCAAAACATAAACTAATAATTAAGTCATTAAATTATTGACTTCTAGGACATAACTCTAACATGAGGTGATTCCCTGTTAACTTTAATTACTCCATTGTATGAACTTGAATAACATATATTTTTTAATTAAATCATCTTGTTGCCCTCATCTTAAATGACAAAAAGAGAAACCAATACACATACAGGCATTAAGCATGAACTTCACAGATGGACCACCGGGAGATTTAACCATCCACATGTACAGAACTACAGATCATTTTCTTTCCTGCACTGAAAAAGACGACAGTTCTTTCTTTTGAAGAAAATAAAGGAAAGAAATAGATGAAACAAACATTTTATTCATAACAGTTTAAAACAAACATTTGTACTTCTTAATTTGAACAGTTCACTTCCTGTAATTAAAATTAAAATTAAAATCTCTGAAGAAACTAGAAGGAAAATGCATATCATGATTTACCTATACACTGATAGAATGGCAGTCTTTCAGAAATTTTATCATGAAAGCAACACAACTCTAGGGGAAAAAAAAACAAAATCATTATCTTAAAAAGTAAAAAAAAAACATTAACAAACCTGTAGGAAGGGGAAAATAACACGAAGTAAGAAATGAAATTTATCCTGAGATAATATATTCCGTCAATTGAAAAATAAAGGGTCAATTATGTTGAAATTCATGAAAAATAAGAAAGCTTAGTTATATGTCCAAAGAAGGATACAACCTTGATCTGAGAAATCTACACCGTTGATTATCATTTTTACAAAATTCACTTTGTTTGGGAAATATAATTAAAAACAATACTCATTGAAGATTGCATCAAATGGATGTGAACAATGACACTATGATGCGAACAATATTAGCCTGAGCACTGTACATACCTCAGAAGTGCTGTCCATATATAGCATCTCAAGAACACCGCTTGGTATGACAACGCAATTAATGTCCACGAGCTAGATAAGAATAAAACGTCTTTCTAGAAGCAATTTATGTTTTACATTACATAAATAGAAAATCAAATAAACAAGGGCCAGAATTTTAGGCAGAGGCATGAAGCCCGTGCGATCAGATAGCACACAAATCACAACTTTTAAATTTTCAACAAATTGCATTTTTGTTTAAAGTAGATTGTTTTTGCTGACTTGTATGGAAAAAGGTTGAATTGTTAGAAAAAAATATTTCTAACTTTTAAAGATTGCCATTACGGAGCTAATGTATGGAAAAACTTATGTAACATGTCCAAGCCTCTTAAATCAATCTAACCACTCTTGGAAGGACCTAATGTAAGTTACAAATGAGATAATCAACTCTAAGCCAAAAATTATCAAGCACCTTGTGAGTACAACTAAAAAAAACAACTTACTGTGCCAGAAATCAAATCAAATAATTCACATCAACAACAATACAATGAAGATATATGGTGCCAAAACTATGTTATTTTGTTGCAGTATGAAGAATACAAAACTCAAACATCTAAATCCCAGATTCTCAAGTGGAGGAAAATTTACCTACTGTTTAAATGTAAGGGTCTTGAATAGAGGTGGCCTGGAGATGAGGAAATGCTCGAGGCATGGAGAAATAGTCGTGACTTGTGACTGAAACTGGTGTGTTTGACCTAGACCAAAGAGATGAGACTGGCGGGAGGTCGAGAGGATCCTTATTTGAGGGCCTGCCAAATCCAAAATTAAAGCAGATAGGAAAACAAGAAGATAAACAAATCAAATAGAAGTTTATTGCCAAATCCAAAAATATCTCAGATTACTTTTCTATTTTTCAGAAAAGAACTAATTAACCTTGTTTTAGTGGGGAGAGAGAGTTATGTGTTGTGAAACAGCGAAAGGGCTTGAGCGATATCTAGGGTTTGGAGAGAGCAGAGCATTAATATGTATTAAAATCAATTAAAACAATTGAAATCAACAATTAAACGAATAGTAGAGAAAATCGAGTAATACCTTGATGTAGACATTCTACGCTGCCTTCTCCTCTTCTGACATCTGATCCTGATCGACCAAAGATTGAAGGATTGTTGACATCTGTTGATCACAAGCTACTTTGCTTTGCTCTCCCTCCTATCTAGTACCTAAAATTGCAGAGCAAAAGAGAGTGAAATTCCAATTTTGGGGATCAATGGAGAAGGAAAGAAGACGACAAGGATGCAACAACTCAATTCTCACCATCGCCTATGACAGAAATAGGGGGCGTGTGATGAAGGGAGAGGGGGCCAACCAAGGAGGTAGCAGCAGGAAGGGGAAGCAAAGACGAGAGAAAAAAAGTCAGCCCGCGTAATATTTCAGAGAGGAAGAGAGGAAATAGAGGGGGAGTGGGGAGAGTGTCGAGGATGTAGAGATGGCCGAAGTCGCGCAACCATTCGACTCTCTCGCTTGCTGTCGCTCTCTTCATTTTTTTCATTCGAATTTTAAAATAAAAATTTGAAACAGAAGAAATGAAGAGTTACTATGTAAAGATGCCAAGACCTAGAGGACGGAGAAACCGTCCCAAATTTTAAGCATTTGTCGGAAAAAAAAATTGTTTTAGCGAACATTCGTTCCGCTCGTGCATCTGCGCGTTCCGATCCAAGGTATAAAACTTTCTTCATTCTGCGATATCATCTAGACCCTTTATTAAGTTTCTGTTTTAATAATCAACGGTATAGATTACAAATTAAAAATAATCAATGATGCAGATCGTTCAGACCAAAGTTGTATCCTGAGATGTTACATTCTTCCATTGGTGCTTTTAATATAGTAGAGATATCATAAACAAAAATTGCAGCCTATATGCATACAGAACATTTAGTATAAAGTAAAAAAAAAAGCTACTGCGAGAAACTAACTTTTACATATGATCTATATTACACAGAATATATATATACATATATATATATATATATATATATATATATATATATTTATACATATCAAATGTTACATCAGAGACTAACCATCATCTGCAGTTTATTCACCACTCCTACTACGACTGATGAAACATTAGTTTACACAACTATATTCAGTACGGTAGAGATATATAGGTATAATATATCACTTCAAAGATGAAGCATCATCTGTAGTTGATTCACCACTCTTACTATGAGTGCTGAAACATCAATTTAATAAGCACGTTAGTACAAATATGTATAAAAAGAAATGGAAATTATTAATTTTCTAAAAAAACAGTAAGTACCTGTCGTTAGATTCATTGTTTTTTATACATGTAACGCGCTTTTGATCGTTAGAATTGATGGATCGTTCTATATCCTGACATAGATTAGGCGACTCGTTCCTGAATAATCATAACAACGAATGTAAATTCAAAAAAAAGTCAGAATAAGTTAGTTAATTAATATTTTATAAATCGTACATTGAAGGCATCGAAATATTAATTACAGAATCAACCGCTTATCTGATGTGACTTTTTAAAAATTCAATGAAATTGTTTTGTGCATTAATAAAATATCATGTAATAATGTAATAAAAAGCATACCTTAACGATATTTTAGCCGCCAGTGGAGACAAACCCGTATGACCGACATTTGGATCTGAAGTACGTAGAGAATCATCTGTGACAGGCCGTTTACCAAGTCTATTTTGAATAACACGTTCTCCAGAACTGCTGCACTTTAACTCTTCTGCTTGATTCACATCGAAACATAATCTATTTTTATGGAATTGTTGAAGATTTATTTCAACAACGAAACGAAAACGTCGTCCAACAATGCTTGTTAACTGATAAGGCAACATCCGTGAAGTGCGTTGTGCTTCATCTAAAAGAGCATTCGCTTTTAAGCCTATAACATGTTCGGCCTGTTTGCCCATTAATACAAATATAGCGTAGGCTAATCCTGAATTTACTTGCACAGCAACACGATACCTGTTCGAAAAAACGATAAACAAATTTGCTTTTTATGTAAAATAATTATTCAAGTATGTCAAAGGAAAAAAAGAATAATTTAAGATACCATTGATTCTTAACTCATAGTGCAAAACATACCATTGAGTAGATGTTGCGTCTGTTATCTGGCATCGTTCACCGTCTTTAGATAGCAGTGTAGTTTTACATCCTGTGCAAGCTGTATAGCACCAATTGTCTTTGCTTAATATATCTTTTATGGTGGCTTCACATACATATTGCTGATTCTTTTGAACGAAATTGTTGCGTATGAATTAGCATACATATATATTTACAGAATAGTATAAAAGATAAATACGTGAACCGAATAAATACATACAGCACTACTGTAAGGCTCCAATTCTATCATTTCTTGAAGTGTCATAGCTATTGGAGTGGTAAGCTTGGAAGCCCTTGAAGGCTGTATTTCAAGAGGAGGAAGTAATTCAATCGGCTCTATATCATCTCCCAAGCTGCAAGTTTAAAACAAATATGAATTAAAATACGTACCTCCGATTAACTATAAGTGTACAATAAAGGAAATTATATGAGTAATTTATTACTGCTGGTAAATAAAATGTAACTTAATATCTATGATGAGTGAATTTAAATTCATGTCTATATGAGTTCGGAATTTGTCAAATATACATTTAATGGATATAGCAATAAGGCGAACAATTACGTTTGAGCATAAGCCACTATGCAAGCAAAATCAGGATCTGTATATATTTTTGTAGCGCTGAACGTCTTAAGCGAATAGATGCCTGATTAAAAGGAAACACATAAAAAATAGTAAGATTCATTAAACTAATGTCGCCAAAAAAAATATTGGACAATAATAAATTAGACATAAATATAGGAAGGGAAAAATAATAAATTAGTCAAAATGTTGACATTTTGCGCTGACCATTGAAGTATTTTAATTCTAAAGAACCGAAAGCGACGACGACCGGCTTTGTTTTAGACATTTCTTTCAGGACTTCATCTTGTATTATGTTCATAAACTCGCTCCATAATGTAATTCGGATGGTTTGATTGCTACATAAAACGGAAGACAATAGTTAATACGTTGATGGCATAATATAAGTAGTAAATAACATGTATAAAAAAATACAAACAAATCATACATTTGATTGACAAGAAGAATGTCTTTTGTATAAACTCCAGTAATTGCAGGTACAGGTTGAATTTCTCCTATAGCGGACAAACGTCCAATGACATCTAAAAAAACGATAGGAATAAATAATAATGCATATATATTGCATTTCGTTTTTCATATATCTAGATAATAATATTAGAATACATTAAAAGTTCTTACCAACAATAATTTTTGGCTTACGCAAGTCTGCTGTACCAATATCACCTATGTCTCTGAAGTTAAAATAGTAACGTGGAATTTTTCGATCAGTCTTTTTGACCCGAATCACCTGTGTAAATTTATGAAATCTGATGATGTATTTGTGAGAAGTTGCATTATACTCGTCTCTAGACTTGTTAACACGAAATTGTCTGAACACATATACTTCTCCATCAACTGGTTTAACACGGAGCAATTGGTGATCTATCTTGAACATTTCAGCTTCGATTGCATGTTCCTACAAAAAAATTGTGTTTTACATTAGATAAATTGTAGAATATATCGTAAGAAGTAGGATTTATTTGTGAAATCACCTGATCATCAACCAGCATGAAGCGCATGCTGCGGCAACTCTGAACATTATATAAGATGATATCCCATTGTTTTACGACCCTGCACATTACTATCGGATTTACGATCGAATCATTAAGACTTTCGACCGTCACGTTCGGCTCCATAACGTATGTATTGGTGTAACAGAATACGACGTAGAAATTTTGAACGCAATTAAACATTTTTTTTCGAAGTGCGACACTTTATACCATATTTATACAAAGGTTATACGCAAGGGTAAGTAGGTACAAAAATTTTTTAATAAAAAAACAAACGGTGCATGTTTGGCACGTTGAACAGTCGATTCGCCTAATAATGCCAAAAAAATGACGTGAATCAACAAATTTAGTCAACTATAAAAAATAAATGCAATAAAAACGATCCGACAATGACACGTGGACAAGAAACGAAAACGTGTCATAGTAATACTCCGTTGACTTCAGCAGTAGACTGATTTTGTTATTTAAAATTGTCGTATATATAAATACAAAATCCAAAGTCAAAAGCGAGCCGATATACCACGCCTATTAAGAAAAATTTTGTTTTTTTCCAAACGTCCAAAATTTTTTAATAAAAACAGACGGTGCATGTTTGACTAACTTTATATTTGATTCGCCTAATGATGCCAAAAAAATGTTGAACTACAACTAATTTATTCAACTATCATATCAAAATAAAAGCAATAGAAATGGGCGGACAATGACATGTGCACAAACATCGAAAACGTATTATAGTAATACTCCGTTGACTTTAGCAGTAGACCGATTATGTTATTTAAAATTGTCGTATATATCAATACAAAATTCGAAGTCAAAAGCGAGCCGATATACCACACCTGTTAAGAAAAAATATTTTTTTCCAAACGTCAAAATTTTTTTGATAAAAAACAAATGGTGCACGTTTGACTCATTGTACATTTGATTCGTCTAATAATGCCAAAAAAAAGATGAACTACAACCAATTTAGTCATCTATCAGAATGAATGCAATAGAAACGATCGGACAACGACACACGTACCAAATACCAAAACGTGTCATAGTAATATTCCATTGACTTTAGTAGTAGACCGGTTTCGTTATTTAAAATTGTCATATATAGCAACACAAAACTCAAAGTCAAAAGCGAGCCGATATAACACGCCTATTAAGAAGAAAATTTTTTTTCCAAACATCCAAAAAATAGGAGATAACAATCGTAGATAAAATAAAATAAACTAAAGTATGCATGAACGGACTCTACGAATGGAAGACACGTTGAACGAAACACGTTAAAAAAAAAGAAAGATTTATACTTGTTTTCACTTTTTTGTCTTGTCTATTATGCACAATTTATACACGAATTGGTAGTCATGCATCGAGTGATAAAAATGCAAGAAGACAAATCAAATTTTACACAAAGACTGTAATTCATTATGTAGATACAGATTTTTATTCACGATAACATATTGATCTGCAGTCTAATCAAAACAATTCAGTAAATAATACCTACATTAATAAATAATATTAATTATTGCACATATAACATATTATAATAAATTAGAAATTGGTACAGAACATATACCGAAAAAAAACCTATGCAGTGCCGATATTTTTAGAATATATTAAGATAAGGAACGAATCAACAATAGAAAAAAAAAGAAAAAAAAAACTTACCGTTGGAAAATATCATGAAGGACCAATTCATTTCTAGGCAGAAATACCTATACAAAACGTAACAACTTTAGTTTCTTCAAAACTATAGAACGGAACGAATGAATACTATGTAAAAAATTAATTATATTTATATCCGTCTACCGGTTATAATTATACACAACAAATGCATTATTAAAATGAATTATCAGCAAAAAGTGAGGTACATATATCACGTACCTAACCTAACCAAAATTTCCTTGAACACAATATTTCGAGTGAATGTAGCGTTACATCCATCTGGATTGACAATAAGAACTTTAACACCTTTCTTACTGCTGGCACGCGATAACGCGACGTATAATTGTCCGTGAGAAAATACAGGATTAGGAAGGTAAATGCCTATATTAGCTAAAGTCTGTCCTTGACTTTTATTAATCGTCATAGCATAACATATTCGTACAGGGAATTGTTTACGACGCAGTGTGAACGCCCATTTAACTTCTTTCTTTATAAATATAATTCGAGGTATCAACGTTCTTTTACCTTTATTACGACCTGTTATAATCTCAGCCTCAATACAATGTACGCTTAGGCGAACAACTATAAGGCGAGTGCCATTACAAAGTCCCGCCGATTGATCGATATTGCGAAGAAGCACGATAGGTACGCCTACTTTAAGAGGGATATGATGATTAGGAACACCATTCGGAGTTAACATATTCAAGTATTCGGGAGGATACATATCGCGTAATTTTTTAGACATTTTTTTCCTTCTTGTAACGTATCGCAGCTAAAGTAGTCGTAGGACTCGCCAGGAATAAGCTCAGCAACAAAAGCGTTGACATTGTCAGCTGATGCATTTGTTGTTGTTACGATAGCGCGTTCGCGTAAATATTCGATGTCTTTGTATTTAAATTCCAAATTTGGATAAACAGCATTAACAATAGTTGAATAATTGTCTGAAGAAGCAGGTAATAACATCGACGACGGTATTTCTATCCAATCAGAGTCACTTGAGTTGTATAATTTTTTGCTTGGAACTGTACCATTTCCAACGCGTATGAGCCAATCGGAGAAACGCTGTGTCTCGTTATGATCATTTGTATTCATATCTGCACGAAACAGTCTCATGTTAATAGTTAATGTCAAAACTTGACAATGCAACCATAAAGGCGAATATAAAATGCATGAATGGATTGTGTCGTTACGTGTTCCGCCGGGCACAATAGGCAAAGTTTGTCGAAAATCACCTCCTAACAAAACGGTAATACCTCCGAATAATTTATACCGTCGATCAGCGTCAGTAGCACCCATTATATCTCGAAGGGTAGTGTCTAAAGCTTCGAAACATTGACGATGATTCATCGGAGCTTCGTCCCAAATAATAAGAGAAGTATTTTGGATTAATTTTGCCAAATTAGTTCCAAGCTTTATATCGCAAGACGTAATATTTGGTCTGTCGGTAGGAATTTTAAATCTAGAGTGCGCAGTACAACCACCTTCCAAAAGCAATGCTGCAAGGCCAGATGATGCAACTGGAAGGACAATTTTCCCTTGAGAACGGACGGAGGCAATAATTGTTTGCCATAAAAATGTTTTGCCTGTGCCGCCATGACCTTGTACGAAAAAAAATTTGCCGAGATTGTTATCGACAGAATTCATTACCGCATCGTAAGCATACATTTGATCGGCATTAAGCGAAGCTTTCATTTGGATAGAATTAGCTAGCAAATCTGGCGTATTAAATAACAATTGTTCTTGGATCAATCGATTGTTTGCATGATGCGCCATTGTAGAAGAAGGTAACGGCAGATTATAAGATTCAAGTGATTTTCCAGCCTGCATAAGATCGTGTTCCATACATTCTAGTACAAAATTCTTTTTTACCTCGTCTAACAACCGAACATTCGAATCGCCAGTACCTTTTCTAAATTGTTGTTCAATATCATCACCCAATAAATGCCACGTATTTTCCCATAAATATAAAGAGTCCGAAGGCTCGCTATGTAACAAAATGTAAACAAATAATTTTCTCAACTGACGAGAAGTTGACCATGTCGCAGCATCGTTGATAGCGCTAACCCATTCGCTGCTATCTTCTATTAATGAAGCAGCCCTACAAGCTTCCTGAAAAGTTCTGTAAACAACACCATTTATCGTACGTAAAGACTCAAAGGAAGTTGCGCCACAAATTTCTGCGAGCAACAGACGCAAATAATACAGTTCACCTAGACTTGGATGCACATAATACATACGACACAAACGTGTTTGCTGGATACGCTGCGTCCAAATTTTGTATTTAGCATTCCACACATATTTTTCAGGTATTTGACTGTATTTTAATCTACGCGCATTAGGATCCCTTATATTAAGAGCAAACCATTCTGTTAGTTTTGTTCGTTTGAGATCCTCATTACTAACGATAAAATCAAGCCGATCAAAATCATTGAATGTTATAATATTTTCATTTGGTAAATGGACAGGCAATCGCTCTACCGACGGATAACGACGGTGAATATCGTACTGATAGAGCTGCCAAATAGCTTCAGGAGGTGTAATACAACGACAATCTAAATAGTCTTTAACCTCATTTACAAACGGCTGACTTACAGAAGGATCATGACCTGGAGGCGTGGAATTTTTATTTAGAGAAATGTATTGGCGATCAGGTCCTTTGCATATGTACTTAAATAGATATTTTATTAATTCAGGACTATAGCACTTTTCGACGTTTAAATGTGCCTGATATTTTACCAACAGTTCAATATTATGAGGCACTACATGAGCATTAGTGAACATAAATCCGTTTTTTTCAAACGTTATATTAATGTCTCGCCTTCGATATACGACACTTCCATCATCATTAACAACAGTAAATTCAGAGTATTCTTTGGGGAAATCCTTCGAACAACGGCCTTCTTTCATACAAGGACTACGATCGTTCATAACTCCGCACGGACCATGTATCATGTACTTACTTACAGCTTCGTATCCGTAAGGATTAATGGCCGGATCAGGAAACTCGGCTGAAATAATACGATCAACATCACCCGCGTTTTTCAACTTAAATTCTTCTGAAAGCCAAACTATTATGTGAGCATGAGGCAACCCCCTTTTTTGGAACTCCACCTGCGACACATCTGCACATAAATATAATATAATCGTATCAATAAAAATAAAACAAAATTAATATAGTAAAGTACCACAGTTGACTATTTTTACCTAAAAGAAAGGTAAAAAAACAGGACAAAAATAATTGCAGGTAATAAAATTTAAAAAAGTGAAATTATAACTTAAAAGAAGAATACATAAATGTATATAGAGCGGTATGACTTGCTATAACAGTACCAAAATACGTCCCTCCTTTTATATCATTAATAAGCTCATCATATTTCATCTTAAAAATTCTACACACAATATCTGGACGCTCATCAGGCCGTTGTCCCGGCAGCAATGCACGAACCACTTCATTCCACTGTGGATTAGAGGTAAAGGTAATAAATAAATCGGGTGGCCCATAACGCCGACACAACGCAATAGCATCGTGATAATTTTGAAACATATATCGAGGACTTCCCACATGCGACGGCGGCAAAACAATCCGTTTTCCAACACTGGAACCATACATATCTCCTTCCATAACAGCATTTTTGACATTACAAAGTTTATCTGCACGGATTAAAGCTTGATTATGCTCGATGAAATCCAATCTATATTGTTCGACACATACGTAAACATCAACAGCAAATTGTTGAAATAATCTTCCAGACTGAAAAATAACAGGCGATTCATTACTCCTCGGATGGAGCCTATAAGCATAATACTCATCCATGGTTACGTGACGGCGTTTTATATTCGCAGATCCTGGCACACCTTTAACATAAAGTATTTTAGGATGATAGCCCGGTTCACCGTCAAAAAACAACAAAGGATATTGCATAGGCATCAGATATTCATTATCGGATCGTATACGTTTTAACTTACTTGAACGACACTCCACAACAACATCTCTATCAGCAGTATGTCCTGATATATCACCAACCACAAATCCGACTATTTCAGAAGCAGTAGGAAGACTATACTGAGGATTTGTTTCGGCAGAACTCGATCGTATGCGTATCTCAAACTCAGAAACCTCCATATTACACAATCGTTCTCTGATAGTGCGATATTCACGTATGAGTTTATTGTGGTCATCAAACATTTTAATTAATTTTTCAACAATATGCGGTTTAGGTCTACTCTGCAACTTTTGTGTAACAAAGGGAGCAAGCCTGTGCTGTATTTCATTATCAGTGTCATATATATAAAGTTGTGCAAACGACGGACGTTGACCCGGCATTGGCAACAACGACCCAATCTTATGCGATATTTGACCCGATATTTTTAAATATGTAAGGTGCAGAACCATTATTAATGCTTTTGTCCTCATTGCATCCGAAAGACGTAAAGGAAAACATTGAATTATACACCCGTATAAGCTTCTGAAAATGTTTGGAATCAGCACCACCATTTGGATCAAGCAACTGTTGTAACACGGCCGGAGGTGAAGGTAAGGAACGAATCTTGACACGGCCTTCCCTACAACAAATATTATACCTAGGATAACCTTCGGTAGAATTATGAGCAAGCTTTTCCTTGTACCAAAAAAATGCATCACAGTATTCACATTTTAGATGAGGATCGCCTATGTCTAAAATCCGAACTCGCCGCTTCCGACCTGCATAAAGCATCGGAGAACGTACTAAGTAACGGCACTAAAGCATTGACATATATACATTGTAATATAGAAAAGGGAAAAAAAAGGAGAACAATAGATCTTTATATACAGCAAACATCACATTATACCAGCAAATTATCAAACAACAACACGAACAATAAATCAGCAAATGCATAAATTGTAGACAATTATAGCTAAAGCCAAACATCAAAGAACGTACAAGAATATAGAAATAAGCCACCAAACAAAAAAACCTAATCGAAAAAACGTACCAGTTATACGATTCAAAGCAGTAACCGTAGGCAAATCAGAAACCGTAGGAAAGCACTCCTGAGCCAATCGAGGGTGTTCGAGACCGACAAAATTTACATCATGGGATGACGGGTCGATGGAAGAACGAAAAGAAGTACCGCAGCCTGTACCAACAGCTGCATGCGGTACAGCGGCATTATTGGAAAACGAAGATACAAAACGGCTGAAACGCTTCAACGGCATAGCACTAAACCTGAACAAATATAATACATCGTCAACACAGCACAAACCATCAAAAAAAGATAGAACAAATAGAAAAACTAATTGCAGCAGTACATCTTACTATAAATAAAGCAAACAATACTAACACACCATAAAAAGCTTTCCTGATTTTAACGAAAACGATAATGAACAGACCCTTATTCTAACGTAAAAAAAAAGTATTCCAAATCCACTTATGAATGACACGAAAAAAAATATAACAATGAAGCGCACAGAGATAATTTTCATATAAAATTATCACTTTATATAAAGCAAACAATACCAACACACCCTAAAAGCTTGCTTTTTTTTTACGAAAGCGGTAATGAGCAACCCCTTATTTTAACGTACAAAAAAAAACAATCCAAATTCATCTATGGTCGACCTGAAAAAAAATATAACAACGAAGCGCACACATTTATTTTTCATATAAATCTTGGGGAAAAATAAGTAAAGCCCGCAATCTTTTCCCGAGAAAGGAAGTTGGCCATCCCAAAAAGTAAACGTAATTTTAAAAGTTTAAATTTTGCACATTCGTAAACCAAAATAAAAGAGGCAGAAGTAAATTAAAATAAATATAATGCAGATTTAACAGAATAAAATAGATAAAGGAGAGCTACTACTGCTCACAAAGACCATACAAAGTGGAAGCTATATGTTATATCGACTAACTATTACATATCTCAGAACACGCTTGGTCGATCATGCTTAAAAGATATAGAAGAAGTAGTGGCAAAAAAATAAACGCGACAGTTCAAATCGTCTCTAATTTCTATGTAGTCCAATTTTCAAGGCAAACATACTCAATAACAGAGCAAATAAATTGGACGACTCTATAAATTCACTATTATATAACAAAACAAATCAAAGAATAAGATCAGCCAATATCAGGAATTAAATTCGACAACATAAGGAAATATTCGAGAACAAATCTTATGCCAGCACAGACGTAATGAGGAGTACAATTTAACACTCTCATCACTTCACTGAGACAAATCGAAAGCCATACCACACAGCAGAACATTAAACCACCAAACAAAACAATCAAAGTTCAATCAAGCAATTAAACAATCGATCGATAATTCACTATTTGATAAAATCGGAAGTCATACTTTAAAGCAAAACATTAGCCTATTGAAAGAAAAAGTAAAAAGTCACTAAAAATTAAAAAAAATCTACTAATAATCTAAAATAGGGAAAAAAATAAAACTCTCATACACGATTTAAAAACCATAAAAACAAATTCCAGAAAAACAATTTGAAAATATATACATAATATCATACCAGTTCTTAACAGCGTGGAGATCGAATGTGCAGAAGAGGCTTGCAGGTGAACAGAAACAGAATTTTAAAAAAAAAGGCAGTTCTCTATGGAATCAGCGGTAAATGCGGACAGAAAAGAAGAAGCGATGCAGTGTGCAGCCCAGCAGAAACAGAATCGGAAGAGGTGCAATCCTTGTTTAGTAAAAGCAAGTCAGACAAGCAAGAAAGCTGGCCACAAAACAGCGAAAAAAAAGAGTTTATCCTTTTAAGAGAGCTGGTTCTATTTAGGTGAACAGAGAAGGAAAAAAGATGCAGCAGCTAATAAGGCGAAGACAAAGAAAAGAGATACAGCGGCAAAGGCATTTACCAGTCAATATAGCAACGACAGGAACCTAATTTAATGGCGAAGGCCATCAGGAATACGAAAACACCATAGAGCACCGTCCCACATTAAATTCCCTACACCAAATACATTTATACCCCACCGATATCAGGACTGAAGAGGCAACCGTTCGATCACTGAGCAAACGGACCAGATAATTCTCCGAAAAAAGAAAAATAGCACTGTTCATAGGCGCGAATATTAACGAAACATGCTGTCCAACTTTTATATAGGTATAATAACTCTTTAAAAAATAACCAAGGTCAAACGATAAATACCAAATTGCCCTTTTTCTGGTTCGGTTGGCATGCTGGTCACTTGCAGGACAGTATCCTCTGCAGAGTGCCAACTTTTGATCTAAACCTTTTCGATCTAATCTCGACGGTTAACTAACGGTTCAGATCAAAGGTTGGCAGAGGATGTAATTCCCCAGTTCAGGTTTACTCTGTGAAGTGAGATTATGATTAGAGGACTAATTGAGCAAAATTTCCAGAAGATCTAATTCAAGATAGCTTAGCCCAGATGTACTGGGATTACAGGCTTCCACAGGCATTAGGACAACAACCTTTGTATTGATTAACTTCCAGACAGATTCAGATTCATTATTTTGTTTCATGACAGACAATCTTTGACCTAACACCAGAGCTTAATTACTTGTTTGCATGCTTTTAGTGTGATATTTCATTTGGAGTGGCTCTGTGGTACACTGGAAAAATATGAACAGTCATTATTAATTTTATCACATGTTTGTTATTTGAGGAGACAATTTTCTCATAAGGACATTACTGTATTTGTACATTTAACGTAACATCTGACAAGAATTAAGGTGGCTAAATGGGATGTATTTTTTTTCCCATTAAACATACATGATGTTATCGAAAAAGTTAAACAAATTACTTTCACCTTTCCGATATTGCCCTTATGCTATGGATGGTGAAAATCAATTGTGATTTTTTTTTCACTAAAGGTGGTGTATTGGAGCAACTTTATGTAATTTTGTTGAATGCTAATCGTCCATTTTATGCTTGTGCAATCCATTAAAGGAAAGATGAGACCGGTACCTGATATTATTGAACCAGCTTCCTGTTACTTTAGCTGTCTTCAATCAGCAGCTACTTAACAAATTCACAATGTGTATATGAATTCTGGTGCAAGCTTTCAGAAAAAAAATTAAGAGTTGATTTTCCATGTGGCGACCTTGTGTCATAAACCTGCCACAGTCACTGCAACTTGTGTTTACCGATCAATGCCATCAGTACTGACAGACTAAATAAGCTTTTAATCTATGAAACTTCTCGTGTCTCCTCTTAAAGCTTAGAGCGAAAGCACAATTGGCGGTATATGGATCAGAAAGAAGGATCAGGATAATACATCAATGGCTTATTAGTAATTTTCTCTTTCTTTGTCTGCCTCCTCTTACCCAAAATGTTAACTATTTTTGTTAATCTTTGTTGCCCATGGTAGTTTGTATAACTGATTTATATTTACTGTTACATTTATTCATTTCCAGTACTATTGTGCGTCAAAGCTTGCTTTAATTTGCCAACAATATATACAAGAACTCTTTGGAACTGTACGTTTGTAAGTTTGATAACTCTCATGTTAGCATGAATACGCCCCAATGAAGAGGGATCTAATGGTACCTGATAGGGGCGGATCCAAGATTGGAGGACAGGGTAGGCCGAATTGTCGAGGTCGACTTCAACTAGATATTAGTAACTTGAAATTTCAATAGTAGAGTAGGCCAGATACATTAGATAACCAAATTACCACTGTATTTGTAACATTTTAACACTAAAAATAATTTTCACAGCGTAGGCCAGGCCTATGCCTGTCCCTGCCTGTATCCGCCCCTACTACCTGATGGTTTGGGATATAAGTATAACTGAGGCTGAAGTGCAAAATTTCAGATTTCAGGGTAGAATTTACATATATTATCTTAAACCTCACCATCCCTGATTAAATTAAAACTAATTAAACTTGGTACGGAGAAGATAAATATGGATCCTGGGAGAGAGAGTAATGCCATCTTCTACTAGTAAAAGTAGTAAAGGTCACAATCTCTTTCCCTTTCGGATTTCAAACAGTACAGATAAATCCGACGTCAGCAAATAAAGCCAAGATCATAATAAGAAAATGAGAATGAAAGTTTCATCACGACTCCTACAAAAATAAAAAGAGTTCTCTCACGGCACGCCTTCAGCCAATGGACTGCCATGTGGGGATTTCTCCCACCTATTATTAATTATTTTCCATTCTCTCCTAAAAACTGATGTCGACTCCTACCTAAATATATGTCTATCCAATCCTCTTTTATCTTTTTTTTACTTTACAGAGTTTCAATTGTTAAGTTGCTTTACCCAAGTCCTCGTTATTCTTTTGGCATGAGCAACAAATACTGGAAATGTGAAATTATTCGCTTGTAACTTGTGTAAATAAAAGATAACTAAGGAAGTTATGAGGCGAAAATCCTCTGCTAATAGTGAAACTTGACATCCAATTGAAGTCGCGGGTTCAAAACTAGCTAGAAGTTATTGGTGATATTTAATTTCGAAAAAATATGTTAAAAGAATTAACCCTCGTCTTATCTTCAAAAAAATTTGACAACCAAATGTACCACCCACCCCCTTCACTCAAAAAAAAGAATCATAATAATAATAAAAAAATAATAATTATAATAAAAAATAAATTAATTAAAAAAGAGTTACGTGCAGTTAGGTCCCACCTATTGGATCTTTTGTTTAAGATGATGATAATGGTTCAACTACATGTTAAGTGATTCATGTACAATTTGGATTTTGCATTCACATTAGTTATCCAGGAACTCATCATGCTGGTTGATTTGGGCCCTCAGGACGAAGCCAGAAAATTTTTTAGTGGGTGTCACTAAAATTTGATTATAAATTTTATAATAATATTAATAGAATTTGAACATGAATAATCCGGATTAACAATTGAAATATATTTATATTTTTATGGAGTTCAAATGCATAATTTTTTTATGAATATGGTCTACTTTATCACAAAATACATACAAAAATATTGGAGTGAAAAAAAAATAGTGGTGACATTGCACCCTTTGGTATATTTACATCCGTCACTGGCCCCTGAATCAATTATTTTTATGAAAAAAAAATTGATTCATGATGCATTCTGTATGGACGTGTTTATGTGTCTTAAATTTATAAGATTAGTAGATTACGTGAGAGTTTTACTTTAACGAAAAATAATTAAAAAAAATACTATTCAGTTTAATGTATTATGTCTATATAAATATAAAATTTCATGATCGCTTCGTTAAATACTTGTGTTCATTTAATAGCATCTTAACCTAGTGTGCAACGACTCAAAATAAATAAACAAATAATTATATCGTGAGAAGATCTAAAATTGTGATCGTTGTTTATATTTCATATTTTGAAATCTATAATCCATAATCTATAATCTATAATCTATAATCTATAATATTAATTAAGTAGCGATATTTTTTTCCTTACTTTTGACTGCTATTTTTATAATCAAAAATAGTTTTTTTTGTAATTTTTATAATTTAAAATAGTTTTTTTGTATTTTCTATATTAAAATAGTTTTTTTAAATATATAAAAAATAGTCATACCAATCATCATTTAATTTAGGAAATAAATATATTTGGAAATCTAAGATAGTTCATATCGAATTATTGTCATCTAAAAAACATAACGCAGCGAACCGACTGCCGTATCTAGTATTAATAAAAAAAAAGTCGTAAAATTGATAGAACTGAAATTCTCTATATCTTGCGCTGAGAGTGCAATTAACTTTAACTCTTTATTAGGCGAGAACTATTTACAGAGAAATGAGCTTGGTTTCGTTTTCTACTGTTCTATATTCTCTCATCTCATTCTCCTATTCAATACAACCCAAAAATAGTTACTTTTTCCGTGAGAGATTACACAAAAATAAAAATCTCACTACATATTAATTGACTTATATAGTTCAAAATGTATCGAAAAAGTTGATGCAATATTGAAAGATAATAAATAGTTATTATAAACATTTATACATGATTATTTATAAAATATAAATCTTCAGAAAAGATTATTTATTAATATAAGTTCACTACGTTGCATTCCATTTGAACCTCGAAAATAAAACATCAAAGAAAGTACACTATCCATTTATACTTAGGCCCGGTTTTAGCCCGGCATTTCAATCAAACCAATCTTCCGTTTAATTTAGCGGAGCCATTCTGAGCTGTCCGATTATAACAAATGGACGGTCATTAAAAATAGTTCTCATGGCCTATATATCATTCTCCAATTATAATTGTACAGAGAAGTCAAACAGAGGATGAGATCTGAAATCATGCGCCTTCGTACCGTCTCGTCCGCTCCCTAGATTCTCTCTTTCAAGTTCCACCAAAAAGCCAAAGCACCGTTTCTCATTTAAACCTCTCTCTCTCTCTCTCTCTCTCTCTCTCTCAGTTATTATTAGCACACCGCAGATCAGTGCCTCTCCAAAGCAAGGTTTCTTCTCTCTCAAAAGCTTATCTAGATCTCCATCACCTCGTTTAATTTCCCTAAATAGAGTAAACTTGGTTCAATTTCTTACCTGTTAGTACCATCTCCTGACCTAAGAGTTGTGATTCAAAACAGCTACGCATGAAAATTAGCTTAAGTGGATTGTGTATTTAGCCTCTTTTTTATTTTCTTTTGTAATATCAGAAAGCATTTTAAATGGTGGGATTCACAAAGAAAGAGCACCAGTTTCTCTCTGAGCTTGGCCTCGCGCCTCGCAATCCAGGATCGTTTGTGAATGGCATCTGGAAAGGCAGTGGTCCTGTTGTCTCTTCATCGAATCCGACTAATAACCAGGTTAGTTTCTTATCTTGAATCTAGTTTTTTTTTTTTTAATTTGATATGGTATTATCTGACTTTTGGTTTGTTGAAATTTTAGGTGATTGCGGAGGTGGTGGAGGCATCTCTTGAGGACTATGAAGAAGGAATGCAAGCCTGTGCTGAGGCTACCAGGATCTGGATGCAGGTTGGTAATTTGGAAGAAAAGCTCAATGGAACAGGATTGTAGTTTCATTGCCTTTTATTTTAGAGATTGTAGAATATATTTTATTTTCAGTTGTTCTGGTAAATATCTGAAATTCTGAACATTTTAGTTTTCCAATTATAGCTACCGGAAACTTTTTAGTGTTTTAAGGCTGATTCTCAATGGACAGAGTATGGTTGGAAGGAGTGGGCAAACTGGCAAAGGGAGGGAATGATGATATGATTTTTTATCTTTGGTTATGCTAAAGGCATAGTATACTTTAAGTATTTAATATTTTGAATTAGGGTAATTACTTACATTTTGTACTGAATTGAAGCATGTGATATGTTTTTCCCTCCAATTTGGGTTAATATGGTATTAGTACTGACATTGCAATTAGTGGCTTTTGTGTTACTGATTTTGATGGAAGTTATATTAATTTTGGTTAAAGCACTTTTTCTTTTGTTGGATGTTAGATTCCTGCTCCTAAGAGAGGAGAAATAGTAAGGCAAATTGGAGATGCTCTGAGAGGCAAGCTTCATGAACTTGGCCGACTTGTTTCCCTTGAGATGGGCAAGATACTTCCTGAAGGAATTGGTGAAGTTCAGGTACATTTCTTTTTTTTTTTGTGGAAAAAATGTAGATAGTTGTTACTTGGTAATACACAGTGTTGAAAATCGCATGCTGCTTTGTTAACATACAGCAAAACATTTTTTCCCCTTATCTGCAAACTATAGTTCCTTCATGATTACAACTGAGGAGCACCTACTTGTAAACTTTGAGCTGTTTAATTAGTATGAACTGAAAAGATATGAATTTTTGCTTCTTAATAAGTATTCCTGTTAGAGTAGTAAAACAGGAACTGCTTTATCTTTTCATTATTTTCTCTGAGAACAAATATTAGTTCAATCTCGCAGTTGGATGTTTGCTTCCAAGGATGACGTTAGTAATTAATCTTTTAAACTCTACAAGACATTCATATCATTGGATTGATTCTTTATTTGCTTATTTTTTGTAACCTTAAATCTTAGTTTCTGTAATGAGAACTAATGAATGGTCCAATTTTCAATTATGCAGGAAATAATCGACATGTGTGATTATGCTGTTGGATTAAGTCGGCAGCTGAATGGATCAATCATCCCATCTGAACGTATGTTTAATTATCTTGTTACTAAAATACAGAAGCAAATATGGCTTTGTATAAGTCAGTGCCTTGAGAAAATCATCTAAAGCACAAAATGTTGCCTGCTGTAGTTTGAAATTTAGAGGTAAGCATAGACCTGCTGGCATAAACACAGATCAAAATATGGGCCAGACTTTTATAAGTCATTTGATTAGTCTGCATCAGTAATTTCAATGATCGCATGTAGTTTCATTCTTTCTTTGGATGTTCTGTTGTCTAATGCTTGCTGCTCCACCTTTTCTCCCTGTCACAGGTCCAAATCACATGATGATGGAGGTGAGTAGAAGCTAAACTCTCAGATTGGTAAAATATTTCAGATTTGGTATTTAAGAAGAGTAGTGCTTGATTGTCTAAACATGTTTGTATGACAGGTGTGGAACCCCCTTGGAATAGTTGGCGTCATAACAGCCTTTAATTTTCCATGTGCTGTACTTGGTTAGTCATTTTTTCTTAGTTGTTGCTTTAGTAAGATAGTCATCATAAAAGGGAGGTGTTATTGCCACGCACTATAAATTATGATGTTGTGATGTTTAATAAATGAAAACCTTGTGCTTCGCAGGATGGAATGCATGCATTGCCCTTGTCTGCGGAAACAGTGTTGTTTGGTAAGATTTAACGTCTTTTTTAGGATGCTTCTTTTAAACTGAGTAAGATAATGCATATTTTCCAAACTGAGATTTGAAATCAATTTGGAAGGACACCTGAAATTATTACCATGGAAATAGGTGCATAATGTGATCAAGCCGCAACCTTTTAGGTTTATATGATGGAGACATATATTTTGTTTGATGATAATGTTACCTTACTGATTGAGCCATCTTATATGATCTACTGAAACTAAAATTAAACAAATTTATTATGATGTTGGCTGTCGGGTCCCAAGTTTGGATGAACAGTATGATGCAATATGTCTGAACCTCTGATGTAATTTGAAAAGTTAAGGACAACATATATCTTTTTAACTTTAAACTAATTAAATATTATTCAGTGCTATTAGGGCATATGTGACATGAGTGAACATCTGGTACAATAATTGATAAAACATTTGGTGCAACTCGTAGAAGGACTGGTAGTCTATGGTGCTTTCAATGGGGAAGTAAATATTATTTGTTTGGTGGGCTGCTTCTTTCTGTTTATAGTTAAAAAAAAAAGATTAAAAAGACAGGCAATGTTTGTTGATGAAAAATCAACGAGAAACCTATGGTGCATACTAATGTACTGAAGCTTCGGTGCATACTGATCCGAACTCTTGGATATGTTTCAAAATGACCGATCCAAACCGTCCAATATGATCTCTCTATTTAAATCTCTTTGCCAACCAAATTTTACATTTTTTCGATATTTTTAAGTATTTTTTTCGGATTTTTAAAAACTGCCATTTTTGAACGGTTCAGAAAAAATTACATTAGCGATTTTCTAAAATTTGAAAAAAATACTTAAAAATTTCGAAAAAATGTAAAATTTGGTCGGTAAGTAGATTATAATAGGAAGATCATATTAGACGGTTTGGATCGGTCATTTTGAAGCAAATCCAAGAGTTCGGATCAGTATGCACCGAAGCTTCCGTACATTAGTATGCACCATAGATTTTCTCAAAATCGAGTCCCTAAATGATGTTGTTATAAATATGTTAATCTGTTACATGTCCCTCTTGCATGGAGTGGTTGTAAAGTTTACCAACTATTGGACAAATTGAATTACCTGAGCGGACGCGTATATGGAAAAAGGAGTGTGGTAGTTTAATAATGTATGGAGTTTGGATGGCAGGAAAGGAGCACCTACGACCCCACTAATCACTATAGCCATGACTAAGATAGTTGCTAGTGTACTGGAGAAGAACAACTTACCTGGCGCCATTTTTACGGCATTCTGTGGCGGGGCTGAAGTTGGCCAGGCGTTGGCTGCTGATACGAGGGTACCTTTGGTGTCGTTCACTGGTAGCACAAAGGTACCTTAGTTATATGCAGTATTTTATTTTTATTTTTTTTTCTCTTACAGATTTTTTTTTGTTTTGCTGTTGGGAAATTAAACTTTGTTGAAATTGTAAACATCTTTTGTTCATCTGGGAGAAAGTAGACTTTCATAAGAATTTCACAAATGTTTATTATTTACAGTTTCTTCTGGTTATATTACTGGATTTGGGTATTATTGGGAAATAGGACAGATGATAAGAATATAAATAAAAAAGGTGCAAGAGGAATCCCCTTTAGAGGTCATTGGCTTCCAGTATGAGACAGCTTCATGGTGGCTGATTGATTCTAGTTCTGGGTTCCTTCTGCATATGTTTCAAAACTTAGAAATTGGGTGTTTCTACTTTCAAAAGAGTTTCTTAATTTCATCTTTTATTTAGGATTTACCTTTGATATCTTTTACACAGAAATTTGTCTAAGCTTAACAACCTGAACTTTTCCTTTTTCTGTGGGAATTAATGCAGGTTGGTCTTGCAGTACAACAAAAGGTGAATGAGAGGTTCGGAAAAAGCTTACTTGAGCTGAGTGGGAACAATGCCATTATAGTAATGGATGATGCTGATATCCAGCTGGCAGTTCGTTCAGTCTTGTTTGCAGCTGTTGGCACAGCTGGGCAGCGTTGCACCACTTGTCGCAGACTTGTAAGATTGAATCTCTCTTATTATTTAAACCAAGAATGTCTGTATCACACCTCCATGGTGATTATGTTAGCTCTATTACCCCCGTCACCTTAATTGTGTATCTTATTCCTATCATAATTAGGGATGAAAACGGATCGGATACGGAGCGGATGTTGGTCTTCCCACATCCGCATCCACATTTTTTTTCCGGATACGAATACGAATACGAATGCATTCGGATACGGATACAGTTCGGATATTAAACGGATATGAATACGGCTCGGATATTATCGGATACGGAGTCGAATACGAATATATTTTGTCGGATACGGATTTCATTTTAATCTTTATTATTTATTTATAATAGTAGTTTCTATAAATATAATGATATTCAATATACTCATGTCTATGTTAGTATTTTGTCAATATTAGAGAAAAAAATTAATTTCAGTATTGTTATCATTTATAATCGTCTCAATTAATAGAAAGTAAAAATAATTTTATGTTACTAGTCCAAATAAAAATATTTATTATAAGAAAATTTATTTAATAAAAATTAAGTATTATCTAATTAAAAGTATTCTCTAATATAGAGAAGTAATTATATTATATTAATCATCTTATGACGTTAAAGATACGGATAAACGGATTAATATTTATCGGATACGGATAATATCCATGTCGGATACGGATAAAGAGCGGATATTGGTCTTCCCATATCCGCATCCATATTTTTTTGACGGATACGGATACGAATACGGATATGTTCGGATACGGATACGGTTCGGATATTACGCGTATTTTTCGGATTCGGATACGGATCGGAGCGGATTTTATCCGCTCCGTTTTCATCCCTAATCATAATGCACAAATCTGCATCCCACCTTCAAGTCTCAAAATATTATAGCAGTGTTACAACACTGTAAAATTGTAGCCTATATGTCCTAAATGTACAAGGTTATACTTCAATAAGCTAGTATATTCTAGTTAAGATAACTGTTGAAGTTTGAGACATCTATGAGATGAACTCAATGTAAAACTGCTTCAATTTGTGGAAGTATTGTTGCTATTTTGAAATTACTTGAATACTATAGTTATTGTGGTTAGATGTACTTGGGTCTAATTCAAGGCATATTAAACTTTGTATCTTGTTTATTTATTTTTCTATATTACATATTCCCTTTAAAAAATGCAGCTTCTCCATGAAAGTATATACCAGACTGTTCTTGACCAACTAATTGAAGTGTATAAACAAGTCAGAATAGGTGATCCATTGGAAAAAGGCACCTTATTGGGGCCACTCCACACTTCTGCTTCAAAAGAGAATTTTGTGAAAGGAATTCAAGCCATCAAATCTCAGGTTATTTTCAGTTGTTCTTATAATCTATAATTAAAAGTACCATCATATTTGAAGTTGCAGCACAACTGATTGTACATTAAGGGTTAATGCAAATATTTGTATAAGTTAAGGTTTATTCTGGCTGAGTTGCAAAAATGAGTGTAGCAAGGGCACTGTCTGTAGCTCATTACCCTGTGCTCAAAATCTGAACCTTTAAAATCCCTTGTATAATTAGATAAATGTAAGTATTATCACCTATAATGGAAACAAGTTTTGTTAACTTGAGTATTATTCTGTTTGAAATCTATTGACGCTACATTGACATGCTCAAGCCAAGGGATTGGTCTGGGGATTCAATCTGGTCATCCGGAAATGTGACCTTGTTGCTCTTAATTTGTGTCTTTAACCTCTATGTCAATGCCTGCACAGGGAGATAAAATTGTCACTGGAGGGGCAGTAATAGAATCAGAAGGAAACTTTGTGCAACCAACGATTGTAGAGATCTCACCTAGTGCCCCTGTTGTCAAGGAGGAGCTATTTGGCCCTGTTCTCTACGTCATGAAATTTCAGGTACAATTCAAGCCTCCATCCTTCCCTCTCTCTCTGCATTAACAAATAAAAAAAGAACAATTAATTTAGAGAATTCTTTTTTTCATATTTTATTCAGACTCTCAAGGAAGCAATTGAGATAAACAATTCTGTGCCACAAGGCTTGAGCAGCTCCATATTCACACGTCGACCAGAAATTATCTTTAAATGGATTGGGTAAGTGTTATACACTATAGGTGTAGTCTCTTAGCTTTATTATTAGCAAAAAAGTTTGCAAATGATGATAATGGTGTTCTTCAAGAACGGGCTTGATTTATTGTAAGAAGAAATGTTTTGTCCTCTTGTCACAGCTAATCAAATTTAAGAACAGTTTTCAGATTTGTCCCACAATAAATAGGTTTAGCAATTACTGAAAATAAGAGGGCTTACCTGCAATTTAATGAATTATAGAGCTATTTCAATTTGTCTCTAAATTAGGCCATTCTTATATTTTATTCTGGCAAGTTCTTCACACAAGCTTCTTGTCTGTTAGTAGCTCCAAGGATAGCTACATTTATTATTTAAAATTCGATTGAATAAATAAAACTGATGGACTTATTCCTGTCATAGCTATTTGTTAGTAAATATTGGTACGATCTTAATTCCATAAGTTCTGGTCATAGTAGTTAGTTCCCAAGTTTAATCGTAAAAAAGTGCAGAAAGCTGGGAACACTGATGCATTGTTGCCAGCTCATTGATACTAAGATAGTGGCCAGTTGCTTTACGGGGTGGGAGAAGTTCCTTTATTGTCTGGAAAATTTCCTGTTTTTGACAAACATATGGCTCAATATTCCAGACATTTTCACATGGGGTGCTCAATTTGAGGGGTGTTGGGAGGGGTGGGACCGTGGGATTCATGAAAAGAGTGGGAAAAATGTAGGGAGTGTTGAATTCCTGTTTTAGAGTAATCATGCAATCAGAAGTAGTAAATGTACCTGTAGGCTGTAGGCATGCCAAATTTAGTTTTAGTTGCTTTTTTAATATGATATTATGGCATATATCTTGCAGGCCAGTTGGAAGTGACTGTGGCATAGTAAATGTGAATATTCCTACAAATGGTGCTGAAATAGGTGGAGCATTTGGTGGCGAGAAGGCAACTGGTGGTGGCCGTGAAGCAGGCAGCGACTCATGGAAGCAGTACATGCGACGAGCCACTTGGTAACTTCACTATCTTTCACTGTGAACTTTTATCGTTTCATATTTTTTGTGGGTGCTATTGTTAGTTGCATGAGTGAGCCACTTGGTAACTTCACTGTCTTTCACTGTGAACTTTTATCGTTTCATATTTTTTGTGGGTGCTATTGTTAGTTGCATGAGTGATTTGCACCTGAAGGATCTCAAAGGCTGATACAGGGTACCTATTGTGGTCTATTTTACTCACTGGCCATGTGCAATTAAGCTTCCAGACATATCAGCCTCATTTTGGCTATTCATCTTGAGATAAATAAAATTGAAACAAACTAACTAAAAGAAAGGGTGTCAGTTTCTTGATCCAATGGGTCTGACCTGATGCATTTATGCTTGCTTATATAATTTCTGTAAAGAAAGAGGACTAAATCAGCAGAAACATAAAAAAATTTGAAAAATCTAATATGTAGCTGAAATCAATGAAATTCAGCTGTTTCACAATCTGACCTGATAGTTGAATCTTCCCAAATGGCTGCCTAGTGGGTTGAGTGTAGTTCAACAATGGGTTCACTGGTCACTGCTAACCTGACCTTAAAGTTATTTTTGTCCCTTTAAAGAAAAATAATTAATGAGTGAATCTTGTTAAATGTTATTTTCTTTCAGCCTAAGAGGTCTAATAACCAGTAATTCCTTTCTTTTCTTTTGGCACTCCCTAGCTAGTGTTGATTTTGCACCCTAATTTCAAAATTTGTATTGTTGTATCTGGATAGAAATGCACAAAGAAAATGATACGTAAACACATGCAAATTCAAATTTAATATCGAACACAAGAACCTAGGATTCAGGGAAAATAAATATATATACAAAGAACATGCCTGGTATGAACATTGTTATTATTTTTTTTTTGTTATGTTTGCTTATTTTGAAGATACTGACTTAATATATATATATATATATTTTTTCAGTACAATCAACTATGGAAGTGAGTTGCCACTTGCCCAGGGGATAAATTTTGGCTGAAGTCTTGCATTGCTCCTCTCTCCAACTGATATATAGAATATGTGACTAGTAATATAAAACTTGTGGTGAATTGATCTCCTTAGAGATTAAAAAAAACCTCTTTTGCTTCAATTTGATAGTTCGAAAGGGATAGGGATCAAAGACTTGCATGTGTTGAATGTAACCATAACAATCTCTGATCTCTCTCGCCCTCCCCCTCTTCCAACCAATCCCCCCTGCCTTGTGAATTCTCTCTCAAAATGGACCGATAACTTTGCATACTTAAAGTCTAACCAGAAATGTCTCACTCAAGAGTCTGTGATCCTGTGATGCAGCTTGGCAGCAGTTTACATTCTCATGTTTCTCTGGAGTTAGACTGCTAATGGCCGCAAAAAAATTAATACATAGTTGTAATGCATCAAAATTTTATGTATATTACTTTAAAGAGGAACTTTTTTAATAAAAAAAAATAAAGGCTCACTAAAGTCGACATTCATTCCCTATTGAATGCTCTTTGTGGAAACTAGCAAAAGTTGTCCTCGTAGGTGGGCAAAGTAAAGAACAAAATAATATTAGATAACAAAGATATGTTGCATAATCTATTAACTTCAATTTGTTTCTTTTTTAAGACGGAATATCAAAATATATTATTGCTTCGTTTAACGATTAATATCTAACCACAGATCAAATCGATCAAACATCACAAATAGGTGGATACACGCTAGATTTAATGTGTAATATTTTTTAGATCCGTGCGTTTATAAGTAATAGAGATAGGAATACTAAACGTATTTTATCTCTGTAGAGAAGTTATTAAGTTGATGAAGCTATAACATGCCAGAAAGCAATTTGTACTCACACGAGTTTGTTTAAATGTAATCTACATTCCTTCCATTAGTGAATTATTTTGTTTATTTCTTTACTTTCCATTAGTAGTCCGTTTCTTATATTATTTTCATTGTCTGATGTTGATTTTGTTTGGGAGAAAAGGCTTAATTGTTGTGTTGTATGATGTTGATTTTGTCGACTTCAAATTTAATACAAGTTTTATTAAAAGTATAAAACAGATAAGTAAGTTTACTCTTTCTGATTTAATAATAATTGTATTGGTTGTTGTTGGTTGGAGAAAAATATGACTGTGAGTATAATAATTTACATTATTATTTTGCAATGGAGCACGTGCATTTGAATCCTGAGGTGGAACTGTGGAAGGTTGTCACCGTGCAATAATGAAAAAGGATCAATCTATTGATTGAGATTGTTACTTGTGAGTGTGACATCCTTTATTTTATTAGCCCTTTTCGCATGGACGAGAGAACAATTTAAAGAAAGATATCCCAATGCCTCTTCATCAGTATATTAATTGATTGCTATTGCCATTGATCATCTTCATTCATAGATTAACTTTTTTACAAGTAAACGCTTGGAGATTGATAATCATAGTCCACATTTTTGTACAGTTAAACAATGAACCAACTGACAGCGTGGATCATTTGTTTTGAAATTCGTATAAGCTATATGTCTTTTTATTTTTCTGTCAGTTAACTGTACAGAACTCTGATTGCATTTATTAGTTGTTACTACTGGTCTTTAGTATCTCTAATTCTCTATCGACTTTTTTCTTGAATTTTCGATCTAGCTTATGTTGTAAAGCATACATAAGTTTTATGAAATTTGAGTATCATTTGATATTTCATCAACATGATAAATGTGGACCGTTGCAATTTTCACTGATAAATTAAAGGTAAAACATGTATCAAATTAGATTTGTTTTTTTAAAAGTATGACATGGAATATCAAATCTGAATTGTTGGATTTCAACATATATTATATTCTATTGCTATTTAAATTGTCAATAAACTAATCAATTATCAATAAAATAACACACTTGATAGTTTATAATTTCTGCATAAGTGTGTAGTAAAGACACGGGTCGCTCTCTTCCTGTTGCATGTGCTAGTACTATTTCACCAAGCAAACCATCTCCGTATACAGTGAAGAGCGCTCAGTCTTTTGCTTTTATGTGACCAATAGCAGAAAGATTTACATGTGGTTTTATTACATCTCTCGCCTACTCATCAATAAATTTCTACCGTAGATGATTTCTTGGGTCTACATCAGTTGTGATCAAGTGTGAATTGATCCTAGTATCCGATGAAAATATATATTGTCGTTGGAGATTATAAGAAATAGCGAACTTAGAAAATTGATAAACCATATAAGCGATTTCCTTTTTAACAGTACCCTGAGAATCTGGCCCCACCGCCCCACGTATATGTATTGTATATGTACAAAAGTTGAATTTGACGTGGGGAAAGTGAAAGCGCAAAGACTAATTAAAACAATCACTCAAATACTCAATCAAAGGCAAAACCAGAAAACCCAGGAATACAAAATATCACTTTTGATTCGGGACTGATAAGAATTATCTCCGATTTCTATCATCCTCATCATCCTCAAAACGTATTTTTCATTTTTAGAAAACGAGTAATTTCTATTTTCAGAAATGTCTCTTCCAACGCTCATCCTCTCTCCCATCTCTCATCCCTTCTCTTCCAGCGCTCATCCGTTTTCGCTCACTTCCCCTCCCGTTCTGCCTCCCTTCCTCTCTAATTCACTATCTTCCTTTGTTCTAGTTAAAATGTACAATTGTTTTAATTAAAAAATATAACAGTTCTGGTTAAAATACATCAATGTTATAGTTAAACACATAAATGCTCTAGTTAAATATGTTCTGGTTACGAATTGTTTAACTCCCTCCCACCTCTCCCTTCTCCCTGATCCCCAACGCTCATCCTCTCCTCCTCTACTTCTCTCTGCATCATCCTCCCTCTTCTATATCATCCCTTGGACTTTCCGCATTTTCTAAAAATGGAAAGAATTAACGCGTCTGTAGAGGGGATGATGGAGATGATAGGAGGGAGGTTGACGCAATTCCGCTTTTAATTTAGTAACTATTTATAAATAATTTGTACGGTACAAAAATCTTTTGATTTAGTAAGTCAAAAAATTCTAAATCTGATTGAAAGGCTATTTATAAATATTTAAATTAGTAGATTTAATTCTCGTTTTATATTGAAAACATAGTACGGTATAACTAAATCATTTCCGGTTCCATATTAATTTAAGTCCAACCATCATTCGCTTCACTCATTAGGTCATGTAAGTCAATAGGAGAATTAATATCATACTCCCCAAACTGCATTAAAGAGTTCTTAATGTCACTTTTAAGGTGAGTATTGAATATTGCACCATCGTATTTAAGAACAATGGTGATAATTAACAAGGACCTTAGATGCGTATACTAGCTAGCTTCTGAACGTACCTCTATATCATATATCCTTTTTGGATATTACTTGGTGGATTTAAATTTTTAACCGAGTTTTAATCCTGATTAATTATACTGTCCGTAATTTGGAATGAATGGTTTAGATTCCGGTTCATTAAGAAAAAAAAATTACTCGACTGCATATTTATTATTATTTTTTTAAAAGAAATATTTCATATCTAAATTAAGCGTGTAATTTGCGGAGTGCACTACTAAACATTGAAAGAAGAGCACGGTTCCGGTGCCTACATTTTTCTGTTGCCTCAAATGCCACGGATCGTGAGCCGTTCAATTAAAATTGGATAAGCGGACCAGATTACTCTTCATTTTAATTTAATGTATCTCTTAAAAAAAAAATCTCTTTCCTCTTTGGATCTCTCCCTCTCCGTCAAGCCCTTCTCCCAACCCACCCACGAGGCCACGACCCCCCGCCGATCAAGCTCTTCTCTCCATGACTCTCCCCCTCCCATCGCTCGAGTCCTCTCCATTACTCAGCTCTCTTCCTTTCAGTCGATCGAGCTATCTCTCCTCTTGCGATTCAAACCCTACCTCTCACTCTACTATCGACAGACACATAGATCTTCTGCCCAATATCAGTCTCCAAATTCCTTTGCTAAGAAGCCAGCTTGAAAATTGTTCTCAGTCTTATCAGAGATGAAGAGGTATGGTTTAAAGTTGTCTATAATTTTTTGAAAAAAAGATAACCATTCTGATTATTTTTTATTACTATTCTAGTGCATTTGCATGGCTAAAAATTCTCTTAGCGATGTGCTATTAAGACAGGAAAATATTTTCTGATTGAAAACTCTATGAATCTTCTTGTATCATGAATATTGGCATGGGTCTTCTAGATCTAATTAACCTTAAATTAATTATCGAATGCTCTTCAATTTTTAATTATCTTTTTATTTTGTAATAATTTTTTTTTTGTCAAGTTGCATAATGAATATTCAGCTATAGCCGTGTATGGATAATGAAGATTCTAGAGCTATGCCATGAGATTGAATGAAGATACTGGTATTAAGGTGTATGTGCTGAATGTCAGGATATTAGTTGCTGGCTATTTTGTGTTTTTTTGTTAATTTTTGTTGTTTAATGTATATTAAGTTGTTGGCTTTGATGTAATTGTAATACAAAGATGATTCACTTTCTAGCTAACTTGGTTGGTTGATGTATTTCTTTTTTATTAAATTGTAATGACAATTGTAAAATTGGTGTGGATAAACAATGCTTAGTTTATGAAGACAAAGTAGATTTTATCATGCAGCTACAAAACTAGTCTTCTATCTTTTCATATCATTATTTCCATTATGTACCAATCCACTATATCAGTACTGTTGTACTGGTTTAATTTGTTACACTTTATAGAGATTATTATTGTTTTTAAGAAAATCATAAACAGAGATGGCACTAAGCAATCATAAATGTTACATTGAAGGTGCATTAAAGCACATACAAATTAGAAAGTGGAAAGATTTTTTATGAAACAGACATCCAATTAAGGAGACCTAGATCAAACTGAAAGACAAGTTTAGTGCAAAAATTAGAGCTCCTCAAGGCAAAATAAATACCACTTAGCAACAACTCCTCAGTCAATAAACATCTCAAAATAAAAAAAAAGAAAAAAATTACACCCCACAACAATGACAAAATAACACAAGACAGGAATAAACAGAAACCCAAAAGTCATCAGCTTGAGCTTGAAAACCATCTTCATGAGGTATCCTTGTATAGCCTAATCAGCAGCTGGAGCCATTATCACATATTCTTAAGCAAAAGGGCACACCTATCATGTAATTAAAAAGAGTTAAGAACATGATATCACAAGACCTAGTACCAGAATTTCAGAAAATGAAAAGATAAAAGGAAAATAAAGAGGAGGATTTTTTTTTTCTCAGAATAACTATATTTTATTGCTTGAGAATGTACGGTGGTTGTAATGTCTATAAAAAAAATAACAAAGCTGATCTTATATAATACCAATTTACTTGTGTTGCATAGATTGAATGCTGCGCTGGCTAAGCAGCTGAGAAAAAAAATATTTGTGTGCCATTTTTTTGCTTTAATAGTCCACTAGATTTTAGCCACTGAATAAATAAAGAAAAAAATTTAAATAATTACAAAGATGTGTGATGAAAATCAAACTCAAACATGACCTATGTGAAAAAAAGGTCATAATAAATATTTTCCCCCTTATCCTAGACCCTTAACTCAGTCCACAACATCATTTTCGAAATTGCAAATTATACCTCAAAAACTAAATGTGTCTAATGTAGGTAAATCAAATATGTAGAATTTTTTCCCTAACTCGATTAAGCATTTTTCATCAGAACCAAATTTAAAAAAGCAGCTCAAACTAATAAAGCCAATTTACGGAATTGATTTTGCCTCAAGGGTATTGCTAATAGAAAATTAGATTTGGAGATACACAAGAGCATTAGTCACGAATAGCATACCTCGTCGTCATCATCGCTAATTGGATTTGGAGACATCCCCAATCGCTAGCTTCTGAGCAAAGTAATTTGAAGATGGATAAAGGGAATGAATTCTGTGTGTGTCGATAGTAGAGGAGATTGCTCGAGCGACACGGAGGGAGAGAAGAGATCGAGCGACTCGAAAGGCTAGGAAAGGTCGAGCGATGGACAGAGAGGAGAGCTCGGCGACGGGACGGAGACGAGACCTCGAGCGATGCCGGGCGAGAGTTGTGGCTGTCGCCTGTCGAGGGTTCTAGGTTTTCACACAACGATGTATTAAAACGAAATTTGATCTGAACCGTTTATCCAATTTTAATCGAACGGCTCACGATCTGTGGCATTTGAGACAGCGAAAAAATGTAGGCACCGGAACCGTGCTCTTGAAAGAATATCAACGTTGTGTGCTTAATAAACACGGCAAGGTTGCGTGCTTAGTAGAGTTTTGAAGAAGCAAACAAGGCTGTCTCGTGTCCCCTTGGCCTAACAAAAAAGGGGAAATGCTTGAGAAATACCAACAAAAAATAGTAAAATACCAATAATATCACAATTTATTTTATATGCATTACATTTAAAATGCTTTAATATAATCTCGATGTGTTTTATGATCTAGTTGGTATTTTTATATCTTTCAGCTTTTAATGCTCTAATATATAATCTGTGTCTATTTAATTCATGATTCAGTAATCAGTACTTTATATATTTCTTTTCTAATTTATATTTTAGTTTAAATGTTTTATTATTTTGTTATTGTTATATATGCTTTATTATTCAATTTTAAAATACTTTAGCTAATTGTTTAATGTTAAGCACCTGTGCTCTATGATTTAGATTTAGCATCCAATCAATTAAAATATTTGCTTTATTGTTGAGATTTAAATATCCATCAGTGTAGCCATCGTCCAAATTGAGTCTAAATAGTGAACATATGTAGAGGTGCGCAGCAAGGTTACCAAAATAATTAATTAATAGGTAATGCGATTGCAATCTATTAAATATTTACTTTGTTGTCGAGATTTAAATACTTTGTTATTCGAACCATCGTCCAAATTTAGTCTTAATAATTTATAATGCCTTTAATGTTCAGTCCATGTGTATTATTATATATCCAATTAATTTTTTTTTTCTGTAGGAGGTTTGCTGAGTTCAATCAGAATAGAGATAGCTCGTTAATATGATTGATTGGTCATTTATAAGTCGAATAGATTGTGAAATCAATATGGTATTGTGTTGGTATCAGTATATCGTATCCAAAAAGTAATAGATAAAAAAAGTATCTAATACAGCTTGACAATAAATAAAATAATGTTAATTATCTGATAATACATAGCTTTTCAAAGAGAACAAAAGAAATTTAGAAGTGGCAAGATCGAGGTGTCAACTCAGCCCACGTTTAGCCGCAACTAATTCGGATCCCCAAATCTTACTACTTACTAGACCTAGGCCTGTTCAACGTTCGTAACGGCAATGAAATGGGCCATTTTATTTGCCGTTTCGTTCTAGTAACGGTATGTTCATTTCGTTCTGTTTTTCGTTCGTTTCAATAAACAATATGTCATTTCATTCTGTTATTCGTTCCATCTAAACAGAACGGAACGGAATAACGTTTTTTATACTAAAAACTGCACTATTTGTCGAAAAGGAAGCGAAATAGACCATTCCGTTTTAGCAACAATATGGACTCTCATTTTGTTTACCGTTTCGTTTCTAAAAACGAAATGATATTGTATACCGTTTATCGTTTGGACGGAACGTCCACGAAAAACGGTAAACGATATACGGTCGTCAGGCCTAACTAGACCCGCTCAAAGACTAAAACGTGGCCACTTGTTGTTGTTGGGCATCAATGTGGGGCCAACCTACCTAGCTAATGATTTATTTAGTAGACTTGTAGGTTTGTGTGAACTTTTTTATTATTTATTTATTAATTATGTATATTAGAAAATTACCTTGTCAGGGGCGTCTTGCATTATATGTAAGGAAATAGAAACTAATTAACAATATTTTGTTCAGATTTTAATTTATTAAAAGCACAAATATGTCTAACGACTGTACCATCTTGGCCTGCAATCTGCAATGAAAATTTATGTTGTTTAAACAAACCATTAATGTGATTGGTTTAGCTTCAACCGTTTCATGCAACAAGTTTTGTTAAGAAAAATGTGTTTCCTCTCAGAAAAGAAAATGTGTGCGCCATATAAAATATATATGCTGGAGTAGCATTTTTTTTTTTGGGTAATGCTAAGAACTAATTATTATCCTTTTTGACACATTGCATGCGTGTCTTTATCCAACAATTCCAATTCCTATATCTCCGTTTGTTGTTTTTTTCTTTCTGTCTTGTTTCTATTTTTCATGGCGATCATGAGTTATTCCATGAGGTCGTCGTCAATAATGTTGGTCCTTTTTGTTTTATTTTTATAATTTATAATTTCTTTATTTATTTATTTTTTTTGAGGTAGGTAAGTCATCAAACATGTTTTAACGATAAGTACGATTCATTATATGGGTTATAATTCACTCTTGACACGTGGTTCACCAAAAGCTGTAATAATTGCAACCGGATCCCACCTCTCACTACGTTATACCAACGACAAGCTAAGTAGCTAACCCTTTTTAAGTTGGGAAAATTGGATATAACCCCTCAAATCTTCTCTATTTGGATATAACCCCCTATAATCTTTAAATTTGGATAAAACCCTCCATAATCATAGCAGATTGGGATATAAACCCTTTTGCTTAGTTTGAATTAAATTTTAAATAACAAAAATTAGGTCTATAAAATTTAGACAAAAATGCCCCTCTCGAATACCCCTCTCTCTTGAGTATAGTTGAATAAAAAAATCATAAAAAATTCTTATTAACTTCAATTTAAGATTTCGTAATAAAAATATTTCAATAGAAGAACGTGTTATTATCCAAAAGAAGTCAAAAAAACATTATTAAAAAAAAATAGATATGATAAAAAGTTCAAGACCTGGTGAACCATTTTCGCAAACAAATTCACAAGCTCTTTGGAGAAAGAAAAAAATGAAAGAAAAGGAAGAATCCAACATGATATTCTGATCTTAAGGAGATTATTGTAAAAAAGAGAGACGAGAGAACATTTGGCTTGAAGTGGTCAAGAAATTCAGCATTTGCAACAAAGTTTGAAAGAAAAAAAAAATCAATGAATTTGATGGTTCTATCAAATACATTTGGTATCGTTAGAGAAGAAGACGAAAGGATTCTTGGGCTTGGAAGGGATAAGGGCATTTTGGTCTTAATTTTTTAGATCTGATTTTTGTTATTTAAAATTTAATACAAATTAACTAAAAGGGTTTATATCCCAATCCACTGGGATTAGAGGGGGTTTTGTCCAAATTCAAAGATTGGAGGGGTTATATCCAAATTGAGAAAATTTGAGGGGGTTATATCCAATTTTTTCCTTTTAAGTTTAACAATTCTCTCTGCAGACAAGAGACTCACTAGAGTCTAGAGAGAACCCAAGCTTAAACGCAACCAATCCATCTCATGGTTTGAACAAATAAAATAACATATATAGATAAAGAAGAAGAAGGTACCGTAGCGCCTTCAAACAGCCGCGAATCTATTCATCTAAAATGGTTATAGCCATAACCACCATGCATGTTCAAACCTAGCAAGGTTTTATACTTTCCATTCTCAGCCTTCTTTATTTTGTCAAAAGCTATGTCCATGCCGGTACCGGCACCGGCGCAAGATCTTGATTCAGCAACATGTGAGTGTTGTGGCTTAACTGAGGAATGCACCTCAGGATACGTGAACAAGATACGGGAAAGGCATCACGGCCGTTGGATCTGTGGGTTGTGTGCTGAGGCGGTGCGGTATGAGATGTGCCAGTCTGAGTGGCAAATATCCATTGAGGAAGCAATTGACCGGCATGTTGGGTTTCTAGAAAGGTTCAAAGCTGGAGCAGCACCACCGCCTGAGGTGGCGTCAGAACGACTAATCCAAGCCGTCTGTCGGTTGCTTCGTAGGAGTCTTGACTCGCCGCGTTCTGCAGTTGGAGATGGGACTGAAAGAACTCGCGAGCTGGAACGCTCTCGAAGCTGCTTTGCAGCTCTAGGCAGATGAATTTGAGGTAGTAAAAGAAAGTGTTAATTTGTGAACTATGTTTGATTCTGTGTTTGTTTAGTATCCGTTCTTTAGTGTCTTAGTAATTTCTCATTTTATGCTTTTTAATTCTAAAATAGAGGCCTATTTTGTAAAAAAAAAATAAATAAAGTGCAATAATTCATCCAAAATATTCTAGTTAGTGTTTGGTTATGTTTTCCCCATAATTCTGAAGAAAAAGTGGCAAGGAGGATCTCTTTAACGAATTAAGTATATTTAATCCGCTTAGTGGCTCTTTAATTTTTATCTGTTTTTTCCTCTCCTAGTCCTTCGTGTAACTAATATTGATAGCTAGTTTATTGCTTCAAGTTTGAAATGGGGCTCAGCAGTTGGATCAACAAATGCATACAACTTACAGAGAAATGGGAACAAAATGCTTCTCACATCACACGTACCACACGGTCCGCATACTTATTAACTAGCATTAATTTTAGTTTGGTTTAGGGAACTGGGGACATTGTCGGTTTATGTTTGTTCGTGTATATTGCATGAAGTTCTGATCATTTATTAGGAAAGTATTGAAAGTAATTAAGATGGACTAGTTGATAATTGGGCTCATTTTCCGTTAAGAAATCTAAGTTTTCTATTACAACTTAATTTCTAGTCCATTGCAATTCCAGGCTTTTACTATAAAAAACAAATGTATAAATAAAAGAAACAACTCCCTCCTGACCTAGACCCCAAATGCAACAATAGGAACATAACAATTATAAATCCATAAAATATTTTCTCTGATTCAATAATACCGTTTTACTTGTCATCAAGCCTAGAGAAATGTTTTTGTTCTTGTCTGTCTTATTCAGGCAAAATTTCAAAGCAAACACATGCTAGAAGTCAAGTTTATTAATGGAAAGATAATGACCCGACATCGATTTAGGACGCTTCATGTTTAGTTTCTGAAGATGACATTTACACACGAGGAAAACATATCTTTGTTCTTTGTGAATAAACAAAAGGGGGAAAAAAAGATGCACTTAGTTTACTAGTTGCGTAAAAAGGAAAGTTTAAACAGTTTCTGTTAGCGCCCTAAAGATTGCCCAAACTGGTAAGCAGACAAGAATATATAAATAAAAAAAATACCATTAGCAAGTGACTTCTACAACTATCAATTTACATTTACATATTTGATTTTACATGCACACACAAGCGAACACACTAAATACTATTAGACCAAAATCAAGTAAGAAGCACTCTTTGCAATTGAGGATTTTGCATTCATTGGGTCAAAGTTATGTAGCCTCTGAGAACTATAATTTGTGCGGCGACCCACTATAGCATGGACCCTCGACGCCCTACAACACGCATGGCATACAATAGATCTACATTTCTACCAAGCCGGTAGCCATTATGGTGGACTGATAAGGTGATGTGAAATATTTCCCACAAACCTCATGCCCGGACCAGCAGCTGATAGACATTGCAGTTGGTCTCTCCATTGAGCCGCTTCAATGATTCAAAGCTCCTTCTGCTACCCATAAAATCAACCCGCTTGAACAAAACAAAACCCTCTCTTACAGATTCACTGCTTGCGTAAAGAGAACGAAGCCGATCTGCATGCCTCGAGTCCGTGTGGATTCCTGCTTCTATTTCAAGATCTGACAAGTTCTCCTGAGAGAAATATCGATATGTTTCAATCATACTTGTATAAATATGAGCAATTACACTGGTACAGTTCCAAGAAAGGATAAAAAATGTTACTGGAACAAAGGAAAAGACATCAAAACACAAAATACGGAAGATACATTACTGTTACAGTAAATCAGAAAACCAAACTCTGGTACTGCATACCTGATAGAAGTTGTATATATGATCCAACAACTGTATACAAGTGAATCCATTATTGCTGAAGAATGTTCTAGATGTGGGCCCCATCTCATCAAAGCGATCAATAGGAAAAAGTATCGTGATCAAATGGTTCTTAAATAGTACCTCGCTTTTCTCACTGTGACAAAAGGGAGAAAAAACACACAATATTAGAATAAGGTTTCAAATTTCTTGTCAGTGTTGAACTGCTCAATAACACTGTATATATCAAACCTTTCTTTAAGTGGTCTGGACAAACTGTTGGCAAAGAGGTCTGCTTCATTAAGCTCTCCATTTGTGTCATGAGCTGGAGGAGTCTGCTGCTCGCTGGCCTCTTCAGACCATGAAGAGTCAGTATAAGTACATGCTGATGTGGTGGGCTCTGAAATGGACCAACAGATTGAATCCAAGAGGCTGGTTGGTGTGATCGGATGAATGGGGACTTGACACGACTGGCTTACACCAAAAGAAAGTTGATAAATAGTTGTCCTCAGGTTATGATCGCAATAAAAGAATTTTTTTTTTTCTGTGATCATTGCAAAATCTCGACCATACATATTCAGTATATACCCTTTCAAAATCAGAAATGATCTTTATAAAGTATACCACACAATTTGGAAAGCCCTGCCATAAATGTTTATTCAAATATCCCAAAAGAAGAGGTGTTTTGGCATTTCTAATTAGGAGATGGACAACACAGACAACATTATTTTTCATGTTTTAGAGCATATCAAATGCTGCTCGTTTTATTTCTATGAATAATATTTGATGTTGTAGGGGCATTCACAAATAATTCATATTAATTCCTGCAATAATTCCTTTTTCAGACATTGGTCAATGGATATGGAATGCTTATAAAACACCAGTTGACAGGAAAAATAAAAGGTAAAAGTAAAAGAATGCAAAATTAATTAGCAACTCGTACTTGCATGCGGCGGCTGCGACGGTCCCGCACTCCCTGCTTTGCCAGCTCAACAATTTTCTTTCTGTCCTCAATACTTTCTTTTGGTTTTCCATTTGATGGGGAAATTTTGGTGCTCAAGGAAAAAGGTGAGGTGTTTCTGTTCCCTGCATCCTACAATATTTATCATAGAAATTTCAATCACCTTCAAGGTTGTAAAAAATTTTACTACGCTGAAAGTATTAAAATAATTCGTGACCAGGCACAAACAGACCAGAAAAAAAAATAATGACATAACAGCTAAAAGAGCACTGTTCATGGTCTTTTTTGACTTACCTCTTTAAATAATCTGGTGTTTTCCAGAGTGATGGCCACATGCTTTGCTAGATCTGAAGAGAGATGCACTAGGCGCTGAAAACTCTTCTCCTTTACTGTTTTGAGTATCCAAAGTGGCTGCATGTACAGGATTGAAATAAGGTTAAAAAGATTCAGATAATTTGATTTCTTTACTTTTTGGGATCTCTGGTAGGGTACTTAATTACGCAACTGATTAGCTTAGTTAGGCTTAATGGACACCTAATTTACTTTAGTTGGGGGTTATACCAGTAGAAGGAACTTGTTTTCATCATACTGGCTAGGTAAAATACTGGCATGCACTATGCACACATCAGTCAAATTGTGTGCCTGTCAAATTCTGAAATTGGGAGTAACAATACTTACAGTTACAATTTTGTTGGAGTGAGCAATGTATTTATGTATTGTGGATCCTTCACAGATTACATAACTAGCTTTAGAACCAATGAACCAGTGTTCCAATAATTTTGCACCTTCTCTAGTAACCGCATCAGCAATCTGCACACCACATAGTTTTACTTATAAAAAGATCCAAAGAAAAAATAAATAAATAAATAAATAATGAGAAAATTATGAAGAGTTATGAAGACATGACTTGACAAGGAAGAAAGGCACATGACTGGTTAATCAGAAACTGAGAAAAACAAAAGCCGAAACACTAGAAAAAACAAAGCAGATGAAAGAGAAAAATCAAGAAAGGCAGGAAAAAAGAAATGGAAAAACAACTTCCAACAAACTTGCCATGGTGCCCTTAATGGATATTATGAATTAATCAGCTTTTATTAGTCACCCCCTTTTATATGTCTAGCATTAAAATTACATGCAAACAAATCAAGTAACAAGAAAGAAAAGAATCAAAGTGTCAATAGGAAAATGCAATTAATTGCACCTCAGAAAGGACTTTCTCACAATACAAATTTTGACAATAATGATAATTTTGCATGGTAAAATGTAGGTGCCGTTTTTTTTTCCCTCTCTCTTTCCTTCGAGGGTACATAAACAGATGCGCTTGAGTTGCATCAAGGGCCCATAATTTGCTTACCTTACTTTTAGTTTCTGCTGATATATCAGGATCCATGTAGATGGCATCTTCAGAAAAAATATGTCGGCTGACCTCAAATTCTCTTTTTGACGATTTGGCCTCTTCGATAGCTGCTAGGGGAATACAGGACCTCTCACTTCCAGGTAGAACTGCAACCCGATTCAACTCTCCTAAAGGCAACCCATTTTCTCCTAGACTTCTTATGCTGTATAATGATTCATCCAACCTCACTGTAACAAAGAGTATTGCATAATTGGGATACACAAGTTCCAAGATCAATTTTTATATGTTACTTGTAGAACTTCTTGTGACTAGATTTCCTTCGTAATAAAAACCTTCTATCTGAACAAAGCCTGAGCAACACGACTGGAAAATAACTTGAAAGCAAGTATAAACGTACCAATAAAAATAGAAAATATCCTTCAACAAAATTTATGTCCCCATAAATGGTACCATGCTTAAGGCCAAAATTTTACAGGAATACTCAACTTGGAGCAAACAGTAAGGAGATAGGAGTCCTTCATCCAATAATTGTTTTCATTTTTAACACAAATTGGATAATATTTAAAAATCAAATGTAATAGGGAATAAATACTTACCATTTTTCCTTACACTGTCCACAAACCATCCTAGTGTAACTACAAATAGGCCATTTCTGGCACCATGCTTAATTGCATGGTCATACTTCCTTCCACCAGAGCTGTGTTCTTGTTAAGGAAATACACTTTACATCAGTACTTTTTGGGAAAATAGCAAAGCTAGCAAGATAAACAGTAAAAAATTTTGACAAGAAGGAAAAAAGAAATAACAGCTAGCATGGCAGAAAAGAAGATAATAACAATATTACCAAGGACAAACAACAACAACAACAACAACAACAACAACTAAGCCTTTTGTCCCAAACAAGTTGGGGTAGGCTAGAAAGAAACCCAATAAGAGAACACATCGAAAAAAAAAAAAAAAAAAAAAAAAAAAATAAAAAAAAAAAAAAATAATAAAAAAAAAAAAATAATAAATAAATAAATAAAAAAAAAATAAAAAAAAAAAAATAAAATAAAAAAATAAAATAAAAATAAAAAAAAAATAAAAAATAAAAAATACTAATAGTAAGACTAGCCATACTAATAATAATACCTCTAATAATAATAGTAATAGTAGAAACCTAGACCTCGACCGTGACCTGATAGAGGGACCTACAAACCTATGACATCGCTCCTACCCCTAAGTTCCTACGTCATGGCTCCGGTACATGAATTGCTAACTTCCAAGCGCTCCTATCGATCGCCAACTCCTTGGAGACGTTCCATTCTTTAAGGTCTCTTTTCACCGCTTCTTCCCATGTCAATCTTGGTCTCCCTCTCCCCCTCCGGGTGTTCTCGAAATGATTAAGAATTCCGATACGTACCGGTGCCTCTGGAGGTCTGCGTTGGATATGTCCAAACCATCTCAAACGATGTTGGATCAACTTCTCCTCTATTGGTGCGACCCCAACCATATCTCGTATGTCATCATTTCTAATCCGATCTTTCCTCGTGTGACCGCAGATCCACCTCAACATACGCATCTCAGCTACACTCATCTTCTGGACATGTCGTCTTTTAGTAGCCCAACATTCTGCGCCATACAACATCGCAGGTCTAATCGCTGTCCTGTAGAACTTGCCTTTTAGCTTCTGCGGGACTTTCTTATCGCATAGGACGCCTGATGCTTGTCGCCATTTCACCCACCCCGCTCTTATCCTGTGACTAACATCTTCATCTATCTCGCCATCGCTCTGCAGCATCGACCCTAAATATCGAAAAGTATCTTTCGTAGGTACTACCTGCCCGTCTAGACAGACATCTCCGTCCACTGGTCGTATCCCACTAAACTCGCACCCCATATACTCCGTCTTAGTTCTACTAAGCCTAAACCCTTTGGACTCTAGAGTTCGTCTCCACAATTCCAATTTCCTATCGACCTCCGTCCTACTCTCATCGACTAACACCACATCGTCCGCAAAGAGCATACACCAAGGAATCTCTCCCTGTATATCCTTCGTGATCTCATCCATCACTAAGGCAAAAATATACGGGCTCAAAGCTGATCCCTGATGTAGTCCTATTTTAATAGGAAAGTCACTAGTTACACTATCACATGTCCTGATGCAAGTAACGGCACCATCATACATGTCTTGGATGAGGGTAACATACTTTGTGGGGACTTTCTTCTTTTCTAGTGCCCACCACATAACTTTCCTTGGCACTTTGTCGTATGCTTTCTCCAAATCAATGAAAACCATATGTAGATCCTTCTTTCGCTCCCGATATCTCTCCATCAATTGCCTTATTAGGAAGATGGCCTCCATGGTTGACCTCCCAGGCATAAAACCAAATTGGTTTTTCGAAACGTTTGTCATCCGTCTCAAACGATGTTCTATCACTCTCTCCCAAAGCTTCATTGTATGACTCATAAGCTTAATTCCTCTATAGTTTGTACAGCTTTGAGCATCCCCTTTATTCTTGAAGATTGGTACTAGAGTGCTTCTCCTCCACGCATCTGGCATCCTATTTGATCGGAAAATGCTATTGAATAGTTTGGTTAACCAAACTACAGCCACATCTCCGAGGCACCTCCATACTTCGATTGGTATGTTATCAGGTCCTAGAGCCTTACCTACTTTCATTCGTAGGGATTTATTATGAATTGAGAAAAGGATATTTGGACCACAAGATGAGTGCATTTTGGATGCAAGCTCCCACTGTACTGACCACCTAACCTCTCTGTGGCCTCCATTACTTGATTTCTTGCTTCTGTCATCAAACAATTTAAACCTTGCGTTTCATACCCATATCATTAAATGCACACACCTTGGATTTCAACATCTAACTTGGGCACTCTTTTATGCAGGCCTGATTCATACGTGGACTACCATGTACAGGGCAACTCTTCTATTGGTACTGGTTAACCATATCACGTCATCTTCTTTCCTGAACTTTAATTTTTCTTGTCTTGCTTGGTGTCTAATTACAAACTTTCTGGTAAGACTTATTTGGCACAATTAAGGACCCATAGGGTTATGATGAGATTTAATTGCACAAGTTATGAACTACAAAATTCAGTTAAATTAGCGTCCAATTAAAGTGAATAGAGGGAAAGAAAAAAAGCTCAAGAAATCGTAAGCTAATCACCTTTAGATAGGCCTGTAACACAAATAACCAGCCCATGAAAGGGCCCATCTGTCAGTCTGTCGGTGGGACCCAATAGAGCAGCGGACGAAGTTGTTGACATCATCTCGGTCGACCTGACGCTACAAAATGCAGGTCGAGTGCCTATAAGAAGTCTAGAGCAGCCCTTGGAAGTTATCACCTCTACTCCATTATAAGCCATTGTTATATTATATAGTTCTCCTTCCCCTGATAGCAGCAGGTTGTCTTGCAAAGAAGAGATCATATTATTCTATGTGCTGTTATCTCAGTTCTCACCAAACTCACCTAAAAAAAAAAAGCAAGGTTTAGTACTTCTGCTCTTCTAGTAGTTATCAAGTTGACCTAAATAAATTTAATCAAACTCAATACTAAAAGTATTCAATTACAAGGGCAACTGCTACCCTTCCTTTTCCCCAGCATTTTACACAGGTATAGACGTGTGATAAAAGATTCCACCCATTTTCAATTAAATTAAATTGACAATTTTACATCGTGTGAAGCAAAATTAAAAAAAAATAGAAAAGAAGAAATGGACGTGAAATAGAGTTGCCATCATGGAGAGGACATATTACCTGTTTGTACTAGAATTGGGGAAAAAAACAAATAACTTTCTTGATTTCATAAAACAGAAAAAACAAACAAGATAAACGACAAATGGAAAGGTTTCTCGTTTCAATTAATTTCCTGTTCACGAGATAAATAAAGGCCATGTACTATCTTTAAACTGTCAGTACCTGTCAGTAAAATCGATTCCATCATAAATACAGATAAATATTATCACAGTATGAATTTGAATCTGAATTAAGAAGCAATTCTAAAGCATAAAACTATTACTTTGACTAAATTATCCAATTAACAGCTAATTACCCTAACAAAGTTAAAATTTCAAAACCGAAAGCTACTAAATTAGACGAAGCAGAGAAATTTCAATATTAAAAACAGAAAGATAACATCTCTAATCACAATTTGTAGTCCTGAACTACCAAAATGAATCATTACCCCAAACCCAACAAAAATTTTAAAAATGAGGAACAAAATAACAATAAACTTCCCAAATTTCAAATAAATGAAAGAAAAAAGAGAGAGAGAGAGAGAATTACAAACCTGCGTTCGCCTAAAGCTCCTCTCGTGCGCACGAAGCGACGATGACGCCTCTCCTCCTCGCCTCTTAATGCGGGTCGGGTTAGTTAGTGCGATACCCAATAAAGGAAAGAAGGTTCGATTGCGTGGGAGTAATGATTTGGGGGTTGGTTGTTGCCTTATCGGGTGGAGGATCAGGTCAGGTCAAGGATAGAAAGTAGGAGAGGTTAGAGGTGGTGCTTTCTAGGAGAGTTAAAGCGTTTCGTCTTCTGTGCTGTGCGAGAAGGAAGCGGTTCTGGTTTTTTGAGAGAGAGAAACAGGAGGAGGGTTACCGTTGTGAGCGAACTTATCGAAAAATAAATTAAAATTAAGGACGTGCGTGGAAAAGTTTAATTATATATATTTTTTAAGATAATGGATGGTCAGTGCCCTTTATAGTTCATAGTTCTAATCACCATCGTATCAAAAGAAATAAATTATATTTATTGAGTGATACACAATAGTGTATTTAACATTTTTTTAATTTACTAAATTGGGAATAATGCACTGCAATTGATGGCAAAGATTACTAAATTTATGAGTCAAAGATACAAGGTTGTAGTGGCAATATCTTATTAGTTTTGGAAAACAATGATTAGAATAAAAGTATGAAAATAGTAGTAAAAGTAGTAAATTTCTCTATTTTGGAAGGAAATTCGAAATTAAAGTTGTAGTTCTTGGGGCTATTATTATTACACATGACAGAATGCAATTTAGCAAGTTATTTTTCTTATTTACATAAATTTGCTCAACTTAGATTGCAGCGTGTATGATATTATTATTACACATGACAGAAGTCTAAAGTTTAATAGGTCTTTGACAGGGATTCTTTTACAAAAATTACATGAGTTGATTGACATTATACAACATATTATACTCAATGATGAAGATAGGCCCATTTGGAGATTACACTCCAATGAAAATTTTTCTACTTAATAATGTCATAATTTTTTTTTAACTTTGGAAGGATAAAAGTATACCACAACAATCTTTGGTGGAAAACCAAAATACCGAATAAAATTAAAATCTTCATGTGGTGACCTGATAGAAATATGATTCTGATTAAGGACAACCTTTTGAAAGAAAAGTTGGATTGGCTCCTCTCAGTATAGTTTTTTGTGATCAGGAAGAAAATTGTAGATATCTTTTTCTTTCTTGTACTTAAATACAACATATTTGGTTTTGGACGGACTTTTTCAATCTTGGAATTCTTTATCGGATATAGTTAATTTTTCTTTGTGCTTACAAAATAATAATAAGAGTTTTTTTTATTGTGTATAGTTCTTTGTGTTGGAATATCTGGTTAGTTAAAAATAATTTCATCACCTTTAATATGGCTGCACTCCTAAAACTAGATAATTTTTAACTGCCATTTGTACCACTGTGAATTATTGGGCAAGTTTGGCTAAATTATAGGTGAAAAATTATATTGCGCACTAGACACCACAGGATTGGGATTGCATTCCACTTCAGATAGTCCCATTTTCAGAGAGTGTGTCACATGTGGAGGATGCGAATGTGGATGGAAATTGGTTCTGTTAAAAATTTGATCAAGAGGTGCGCGCAAGAGGGGTCGAAATCTAGTGAAAAGATTGAAACTGGTTGTTGAAGTAAAATAAGAAAATGCAAGGAGTTGATAAGAGTGTTTAACATAATAATTAGTTGTCTTTAACTTTCAAGACGTTTGGTTGGATCAAAACTTTAAAGCACTGCTTAAGTTGCATCGGCTACCTCCAATGGCTTATGAGCTAAAAATATTTTTTTATGATAGAGTTGATGAGAGAGCTTCTATAGAAAATATCTTAAATAGTAAAGTCCAAATTTCAATATCGATTTTTCAAAGAAATTCAAGTTTAATCTGAACTTGAAACTGCAATAAACCAATAAGTATTGATGTTTTGCTTTGTGATCAGTTGATCACACAAAGTTGAATTCGAGTGTGAATACTCTAGGGTAATGTACGAAGTTCTGCATATCATTCAAATAAAATGCCACTGTCATAAATGCAGTGTGAGCTCTTTGCTGTCTAAAAAAGCAAGTTGCCGACCGCAATCGATTAGAATAAATAATCAAAAGTTGGTATTACAAAAACAGAGAAAGAAAAAAAAAAAAACAGAGCTCTTTACTGTCTTATTCTAATAGTTATATCCTATGAATGAAATGAGAGCATTAAAACAAAATTAGGAAGAAATTTCCGCTGCGTTAGAATCATCATTTCTATTAAATCCTTTGGTTGCAAATACTGCATTGCTAGGCGTAGATAGGAGAAAAATCATTTATTCAATTTACATATAATTCATATTCCTAAAAGATGGTTAAAAAAGTCCCGAGTAACCATGTGTACAGTAACAGCAGTAGTCCAATTTTTCTGACAGAAACTGTTTCATTGGTCTACATATTGGTCTATTGGCTAACACTATAGAATTAAATATGTTATTTGATTTTTTTTTAAAATCGAATGCCGAAATATCTGTTAATTTAATGGCTCATCATGAAAATTTTTATTTTCTTAAGTGTTCAATGTTAATTGGTGGCTTGAACTCCAATTTATCTTAAAAAAAAAAGTGTTCAATTTTAGTCATGCTACTCTGTGTGAGTACATGAACGCACAATTTAAATAAAATGCAACAGCCGGGATCACTGTTAAATTTCTTTTCCCGTTTTAGTTAATTTTTGTTGGGTGCTAATGACGGAGCTAATAACAAAAAATAGCCAAAATCAAATATATGGCTGTATAGAGTTAACTTAAACTTGACTTGACTATAACTCAAGCGGGAGACAATTTAAACTCAATCTGTCTACTATTTGAGTTGGCTAGTGAGTCGCAAGTCAATTCAAAATTATATTTATTTAATTTATATATTATTTTCAATTAAAGCTAATTGATATATACAACAATATAAACAATAAAATTGTACTATTTATTATATTTTTTATTGATTTGAAGCAAAATATGTGCATTTCTCCATGCATATATACTATTAGTTTTGAATAAAAAATTTTGGTCCGCTTTAAGAAAAAAACAAATAACTTTTTTGTCATATCAAGCCAGCTTCTTATATAATCCATAAACATTTTAAACTAAAAATGCGGTACAAAGTTTGAAAATTCATAAACATTCGTTCAATATTAACAAGATTACTACATGAAAAAAATGTTTTAATTTTTACTGTACAATTTCTTTTGGGACATGTTACTCGGAAGCTGGTAGCAAATTAATAGGTGAAGAAAGATAGGTACAATAGTAACCACACGCAATCAAAGTTCACCTTTTCTTGTAGCAAAAGGCCTTGACGCGTAGCTTTTGAGAAAAGGCTGCAATTTGTCATTGGCTTGCGACCGTTGACCTGAAACAAAAGTCGGAATACCTAATGGTTCAGATTTTCTATAAACATATATAGGCATCAAAAGTGTGTTGTTTATTACTGCCGAGGAAAAAACCAAAAAACTATAACAGAGAGATGTAAAAGATTTTTGGGCCTGAACGACGGTCACTTGGTTATATAGAAATATATTAGGCTTCCGTCACAGACTGAAACTAGATCGCTTGTTCCTTTCTGATACTTCTTCTTCTCTGGAATGATTTGGTTTCGGAATTCGAGGATAAAAGTGTGCTTCGTTGTGGATATTGACCACTTATTCGAGTGAATTTTATTCCAAAGATGTTAATTTTGGTTAAGAATATATGAATTTTATTTAACAAATAAAGACTTTTAATGTTAATAAAATATCATTTAGACTATTACGTATGAAATGCTCTTTTTTTTTAAAATAAAACTTGGAATTAATAACAACATGATTAGGTCTCTAGAAGATCATGTTAGTTAAGCAACCCTTATCAAATTAAAAAATAGTATTTATATATCTTTATTGGCATTTAGAAAAGTAATATACAATATGTGGAAGTTGATGCAACGAACCATTTACAGATTTCTTTTTCAAATTTGCCAAACAAATTTCATTAATGAAATTATTTTTAAATAATTATATAAAATTTTAAGCATAGATTATTTATACGATAAATAATGCACCTTTATTTATTTAGTGTTTTTTTTTATGATCATTATTAACGTAGCTTACCACAGCTGAGAGAAAATATATATCATATCGCTTTTAAGTATAAGCTATCATATTTTCTTATAAGCCCGTGGAAAGTTTAAGGCACTATTCTTTCCAACCTATCCAAAGATGACATACAAGTAGAATTACTTAGTGATTTTATTCGAAGGATTCTACCAAACTCCTTGCAGAATACTAGTCTCCTTTTTACAATATTTTTTAATGCACATTAAACCTAGTCATCTTCAACAATCACTTTCTCTGTGTTTGGACCACTTTCCTTGTCGGGACAGCAAAACCTCTGAATCATATCCGGTGTGAAGGCGATAGTTAGTATAAAATAAAACAGTCTTATATGTCTACACTCTAGAAAGAAAGAGAGAGATCTATTATTCATTTGTATTTTGTAAGGCATTCAGATATTTACTAGTACATCTTTCATATTAATGTTCATGAAACTATTTTAGAAAAGAGAAAGAAAGAGAGAGATCTATCATTTATGGTCCATGAAACTCTTTAATGTTCTTTTATGTACTTTACTGCAATATATTGAATTAGTTATCTGTAGTTATTTTTTAAAGAAAGGAAGAAATATATCTATCATTCATTTCTAAGGCATGCAACATTTATTTGTACATCTTCCGGATTGACTCCAAACCAGAAATTTTATGGTCCATGAAAATATTTAATGTTCTTTCATGTACTTTATTGCTGTGTTTTGAATTCTGGTGGCAGGTTTCTGTTTTAAATTTTTCGGATTTTTTTTTTTTTTTTTTGCATGTAGTCTGTAGAGAATATAGAAGGGGTCTAGAACAGTCGAACTAGACCAGTTCAACCGATTAGTTGATTTGATCCGCTTCATAATCTGAGTTCATTCTATTATTTAACAAATCAATCTCGAGCTAGCTTATATGACTGAAACTATAAATCGATTCGAAACAGCTTGCTTTTTTTTTACATTTTAAAAAAATCAATCTAGAGCTAGTTTATATGTTTGAACTATGATTTCACTGTGCTTCGACTTGCCGGAAATTCGTAACCTCCAAATCAAAGGGTAGAACCATAGAAGTTGGGAGTGAACTCTTCACAAATTTACTCTATCTATTCCCTCATCTCTCCTTCCATTCCATTGTTTATTTTCATTTGTGGAGCAAATAACAGGGCGGAAACAAATGTTGGGTATACTCTTTTTGTAATCTTTTTCATTCCTACCATTACCTCCCCTTCGGGAGCTGTCCTGGAGAGAACCAAAAATGTTTAGCTCATCCGATCTTTAGTTTGGTAGGTCATAAATGATGCATCCTTTATTAGGAGGCAAAAACAAAAAGCAATCCGTAAAATTGGTGATCCTCATTTGCTTTCGTTTACTTTATCGGTCACGGACTCACGAATTGCAGATGAATTGAAAACGTGCCTTATGTGAAGTGGTGGCACGATATGAATAGATGACGATAATTGGTGGAAATTCGGTAATCAAGAGCAATCTGGGGATTATTGTACTCTATAACATGTTGCTACCTTTTGATTCGAGTGATGTAGGATATATTGCTTGCTTTTTAAAATAAGAACAAAAAATAAAATGTCAAAATTGAATTGTCATTTTGGTTTTCGTATCGGCACAGAAGGCCCACGAATGGAGTTGGTTTTTACTTTTTAGTGTAAGTCTCTCTCCGTCTCTCGGTCCAATTACACTAAAGTGATTTCTCTTTATTTTTAATTGAGCCCAAAGGCCCACAGTGGAAAGCTCAAGGGCTCAGCTATCCTATCTAACATTCTAAAATTCTGCCATCCTGCCATCCTTGCGCACCAGCCCAGTATTGTATTCACGTGTGGTGCCTCTCGCTCAGATCTCTTTCTTGTTCAGACAAAACCTCTCTCTCAAATTTCCTCTCCCCTTTCAGATTTGATCTCTCTTCTCTTGACACGCCATGGCAGCGTCAGACCTCCTCTTCGGCCTCCGAAATAACTTCTATCTCGGCGCCGGCACATATGCGGTCACTGTAGACTGCGAGATCCCTAATCTCTCCTCCGAGGATACGATCGAGCACGATTCTCTCTACTTCTCTAACGGATCATGTATCTTTTTTGTCACGATCAGATCTGAAGAATTTCACCTATTCGCCGTGGCTTGATCGATCTCCTAGTGTGATTTCTTTTCGTAAATCTCCATCCCACGAAAATTTCATAATCTTTTGTCAGGTATTAAATACCTCTTTTCGGTGGATTCTTGTACAGTAGTATATTTCTTTTGTTATGATTTTTTCTTAAAATTTCTGAATTAAGCATTCCGATGCTCTCTATTTCAATTGTTTAACCTCATAATTTCTTATTATTGTTTTTTCTTAGGTAACTGGATTGTTGTTTTGAGATGAATTTAGAAGCTGAATCTCTGTCATTGTAAGCAACATGATTTTGCTGCCTTCTTAGAAAATGAAATCGTAGCAGGGATTGAAGAAGTTATCGAAGAAGAGATTAAAGAAAACGATGAAGACGAGAATGAGATTGCATAATACAGGTAGATATTCTTTGTTTTCTCCTAAAAATCTGAGATGAATGACTAATGTTTAACTATAGAGGATGGATGGTAACTTCTGAATTTTGATAGGTCTAGACCATCTACCTGAGCATATACTTTTATATAAGGATGTATGTATTTTTATATAATGGAGTATCTATTAAAGCATGAAAAATTTAACTATAAGGGAGTATATATTTAAAAGAAGGGATTATATAGTTTAACAATAAGGAGTATATTTAGAACTATAAGGGAGTATATATTGAAACACATAGGAATATATGTTTACCATGAATGAGTATATACTTTTACATAAGGAAGTATATATTAAAGCATGAAATGTTTAACTATAGAGGATGGATGGTAACCTCTGAATTTTGGTAGGTCTAGACCATCTACATGAGCATATACTTTTATATAAGGATGTATGTATTTTTATATAAGGGAGTATCTATTAAAGCATGAAAAATTTAACTATAAAGGAGTATATATTTAAAAGAAGGAATTATATAGTTTAACTATAAGAAGTATATTTAGAACTATAAGGGAGTATATATTAAAACACATAGGAATATATGTTTACCATGAATGAGTATATACTTTTACATAAAGGAGTATATATTAAAGCATGAAATGTTTAACTATAGGGGATGAATGGTAACCTCTGAATTTTGGTAAGTCTAGACCATCTACTTGAGCATATACTTTTACATAAGGATTTATGTATTTTTATAAAAGGGAGTATCTATTAAAGCATGAAAATTTAACTATTAAGGGAGCATATATTTAAAAGAAGGGATTATATAGTTTAACTATAATGAGTATATTTAGAACTATAAGGGAGTATATATAGAAACACATAGGAATATATATTTATCATGAATGAGTATATACTTTTACATAAGGGAGTATATATTAAAACATGAAATGTTTAATTATAGGGGATGGATGGTAATCTGACATTTAGTTGTCTCATTTGTGTACATAAATAATCCTGAAGGAGTAAATAAATAAGTCAGAGGGAGTACATATAAATTATAATTGATATATGGAAATAATACCAGATACAACTGTCTTATTGCTTTCATATCATTCTTTTGATGTAAGTAAATAACTCTTAGAGTATATAAATAATACTAGGGGAGTATATAATATTGAATAATGGTTACTGATTTTTGTAACTAAGTTGTTAGCAGTGTAAGTACTTCACAATAAGAGAGTAAATTATAGTTTGGAAATGAGTATATACTATTGAATAATGGCTATTGATTTTTGTAAATGTGTAGTTAGCACTGTAAGTACTTCACAACAAGAGAGTAAATTATATTTTGGAAAGGAGTATATAATCTTGCAGTTGTATTGCATTCTTTTGTTGATATGGCATCATCAGGTTAATTTTGATCTTTTATTCACATATAAGGGAGTATTTACTTTCATATATGTGTTCATTTATTTACATATAAGGAAGTATTTAAATGTCTATTCTGATGTCTGACATTTAGTTATCTCATTTGTGTACATAAATAATCCTGAAGGAGTAAATAAATAAGTCAGAGAGAGTACATATAAATTATAATTGGTATATGGAAATAATACCAGATACAACTGTCTTATTGCTTTCATATCATTCTTTGGATGTAAGTAAATCACTCTTAGAGAGTATATAAATAATACTAGAGGAGTATATAATATTGAATAATGGTTACTGATTTTTGTAACTACGTTGTTAGCAATGTAAGTACTTCACAACAAAAGAGTAAATTATAGTTTGGAAAGGAGTATATAATATTGAATAATGGCTATTGATTTTTGTAAATGTATAGTTAGCACTGTAAGTACTTCACAACAAGAGAATAATCCTGAAGGAGTAAATAAATAAGTCAGAGGGAGTACATATAAATTATAATTGGTATATGAAAATAATACCAGATACAACTGTCTTATTGCTTCCATATCATTCTTTGGATGTAAGTAAATAACTCTTAGAGAGTATATAAATAATACTAGAGGAGTATATAATATTGAATAATGGTTACTGATTTTTGTAACCACGTAGTTAGCAGTGTAAGTACTTCACAATAAGAGAGTAAATTATAGTTTGGAAAGGAGTATATAATATTGAATAATGGCTATTGATTTTTTGTAAATGTGTAGTTAGCATTGTAAATACTTCACAACAAGGGAGTCAATTATATTTTGGAAATGAGTATATAATATTGAAGAGTGACTATTAATTGTTGTAATTGTGTAGTTAGTACAGTAAGTAATTCGTAACAAGGGAGTACACTATATTTTATAATGGAGTATTTAGTAACATTGTATTTAGAAGGGAAATAAAATTTAGAAGTGAGTACATAGTAACTGTGTATAAAATTTTTGTAACATTGTATTTGGTATTGTAAGTACTATACAATTAGGGAGTAAAATATAAAATGTAAGAATTAGGTATTTGTTTTAGTTATTGTACAATTAAATATTAGGTAATGGATACATTCATTAAGAGGAGTATATATTCTAAAATTAGACAATTCTATATTTTGCAGATTGATGTTACTGATGATAAACGTGTCGTTTCTTACCGGCTGTTATTAATGAAGTGAAGCCTAAATTCAGAAATGCGAGTGAATGTGTTCTCCATGATCTTGAGGAAAAAGATCGAACTTGGTGTTTGACTGAGAAGATTGCAACTTGGTGGTTGAGTGTAACTTGTTGCTACTGTTGTTTTTTTGTTTAGTGAATTTCGTTTAGTGAAAAATAATGTTGGTATTTTATTTAAACAAGGTTGGATGAAATTTTAGTATTGAATGCTTATTTGAACTCCTTATGAAGAAGATTATACTTCCTTTTTAAGATTTATATACTTTCTTATTATATTGAATTCTTATTTGTACAATTTTTTGTCTGTTTGTTAAATGCTAATTTTGTATTATGTATGTAGAAGTATATACTTCCTTACGGAGAAGTATTTACTTCCATAATATTTTTTATTCTTATTTGAACATTTTTACGAAAAAGTATATACTCCCGTTTGGATACGTATGTACTTCTTTATGAAGAAGTATATACTTCCTTAATATTTTCAATTCTTATTATATTGAATTATTATTTGTACAATTTTTTATTTTTTTTTAAATGCTAATTTTGTATTCCATACGTAAAAGTATATACTCCCTTACGGAGAAATATTAACTTCTTTAATATTTTCAATTCTTAATTAAAATATTTATCATGTAATAATCTTTTTAGCACTTTTTGGATACTAAATGTTGAAAAAATAAGTAGTGTATTATCGTGAATAACTAAATGCTTTGTATACAATTATATACTTCCTTGTATTTCCAACTGATAGCTTCAAATGGCAGAATTAGATTTATTAATAATATTATTAAATTTTTTATTTTATTAGAAAAACATTTATATACTCCTTTACACTAATTTAAATACTCCCAATTTTTAAGTGACAGTCAGCGTAATACGTCGAAATTCTGCCGAAATTGCAACGCGCTTCTCTTTGGGCCAGCGACTCGTATGTGGGATGTCACGGATGTCATTTGTGAGTGATGTCCCATATCAGCTCCGTTGTGAAACGGTGAACTATGAACTCACAAATCACAATTTTCCTTCTCAGAAATGATAATGCCATTTGCTAAAAAATCATTTCGCACGATAGCTGCTGTTACAAATTTTCGGTTTAATAATTAAAAATATTCAGTTAAATGCGTCAACTATGATTTTATTACATAGGACCGCAAGTCAGTCGCGTCAGCCTTGGAGAGAGAGCGTTAGGGGCATAGTCGGAAAAAAACTAATTTGAACCGGATCAGTTCATGACCCCTTCTGATTTTTTCATGTGGTTTTTTTTTTATTCGTGACCCCTTTGCTTGACATGCACCTATTAAAAAAAACTGAAAATAATACTTAATAAACTGAACATTTATATGTAATAAACTGAACGTTTGTTCTTACTAAACTAAACACTTATACTTATCCAAATGAACATTTTTTCTTATAATATTTATATTTTTTTATTGCAACTAACTGAACATTTATTCTCAATTAACAGAACATTTGTACTCATCTAACTGAACATTTGTAGAAATGAATAACTAAAATGAATAGAAATAATAATCTGACGACTAAGCATTGGAGACGTGCGATGGTTAACGATGGCAGTAATCAATTTTTCATCTCCTTAGTATATTACATGGAAAACGGTCACGAAAGAATATATTTTCATTAACCATTTGTCCATTTCGTTTACAGCATAAAATAAAAATTTATTGCGTTGACCGTTTTGTTTCAAAAGACAATAAAAAAGATTAATTTTTTTTATCAAAATAATTTAAAATGCGCAAAAGACCAACGAGGCCTCTTGTCCCAGTGGTCCAGTGGATGAGGTTGACGTTGTTCACAGTGCAACTGTATTCGATTTGTTGCTTTGGTAATTAATTTTCATTCATATTTTTTATCCCACATGCATAATCGATTAGTTCGATACTATTTCCGGTTCATTAAAATTTGTTCATAAATACTTAATAAGAATACATTTAAAATACATAAAATGACAAAAATAGTAAATAAATGAACGAAAGAGACCAGTTTCGTTTGTAAACGAAAAGAAAAAGAAAAATAATTTTATTAACTGTTTCGGAAGAACGAAACAAGACGATTGAAACTGATTGCGTTTGCAGCCCTAGTTCTCCATATTTTCTCATCTGCCTAACATCCATTAACATTTATATACAAACTTGGCCCCCCTAAGTCACCGACCTTCCCAATACATTTAAAGAAATCATCAACCAATCAAAACGGATTACTTCAAGCGAGTCAAATAGGGCAGTCGACTTCGCATAAAGGTGTGTTTGAACGGAGGAGAATAAGATTTGGATAAAAATAAGAATCAAATTTTTTATTTTTGTGCCATCCAAACAACACAGGTGTGTTTGGATGGAGAAAAATAAGATTTGGATAAAAATAATGATCAAATTTTATATTCTTGTGCAACCCAAACAACACATGAATAAGAAATTTGGGCCCTTATTCTTATACTAACAAAACCATGGTATAAGAATAAGAAATTTGAACAAGCACGTATACCGAAATTCCTTATTCTTATTTCTTATTCAACCCCTCATCCAAACACACCCCTCGGAATAAGGAATTTGGACTCTTATTCTTATACTAACAAAATCATGGTATAAGAATAAGGAATTTGAACAAGCACACATTCTGAGATTTCTTATTTTTATTCCTTATTCAACTTGATGTATCCAAACACACATAAATAGAGATAAACAGAGTGAATCCGAAACATATATTAATAAAATTAGAGGTAGATTAAAATCAGTCACGACTGACGAACGAGACTGTCAACTACGATGAAATCTCATTTTTTGAAATTCTAACAATCGATCCGGACCGTTCAATGTGTTATACATATTGAAATCTCATTGGAGACCAAATTTTATATTTTTTTGAATATTTTTAGTGTTTTTTTTGGTATTTTACAAAATTCTTAATCTAAACAATTCCGGACCCTTCAATAACAATGATTTTTAAAAACCTCAAAAAATAGTAAAAAAATGTAAAACTTTGTCTCCAATGAAATTTCAATATGGAGAACAAATTGAACAGTTTGGATTAGTCATTATAGCCTCAAAAGTAAAAATATAATCGCAGCTGACGGGTCCATCCGTCAGTCGTGGCTGATTTTAGTCTACCTCATAAAATTATATTTTATATTATGTTAAGCGGATATGAATACTAATACTAATACGAATATAAACAAATAATTAAATTTAAGATAAGTTGTCTCATACAGATACGGATACGAGATAGATAATTAGCGGAACCAGATTGGGATAAAAAAAAGATAATTAATAACATGTTAACAAAAAATAATTAACAGCATGTTACAATAAAACATACATGTATATTGAAAACAAGTATTTTCAAATAATAAGGAAAATATTTAAAGTGGGAACATTGATTGAAAAAAATGAAAATTGCATGTAGCAGTTAATATTCATATAAGACTATAAATTTATGAGATTATTTCAACAAAAACATGAAGAGGAGAAAATTATTACTTGAGATGCACAACTAATGTTTTAGTTTTTTACTTTTTTTATTAGCTAAAGAAGTAAGAGCGAAAAAGACTCGTTCCTCGCACCTTTTTCGGATGTTTAATTTTTTTCCCCCATCAAATACTTTCTTTTGAATTAAATTAAACATATCAATATACACAATCCAGAAATTTTATAAGATAATACAAGCATTAATTGTTAGTAATTTTAAATAGATATATATAGGTAGACATATTTGCATTTTATTTAGCATGAAGATGATAATGTGATAATTAATTAGATGATATTAGGAAATGAAAGAAACACAAATCTCATTCCTATCCGTTTCTTTTATGACAGGCTACAAGCTGACCAGGTGGGAAAAAAAAAATGCAATTTGGCCATATATTTTAAGGGATAGATTTTTTTTTCTAATTAACATTCTTGCCGTCTTCTCGAAGAAATTAACTTTTTTTAATTAAATTTCACACAAAAATTAATTTATTAGATAGAAAATAGATATATTTTTTAATTGTTTTTTTATACAATAGAGAACACATCTCTAGATCGATTACGTCCATTCCCCTACATTAATTCTCACTCTATGTTAAATTAAATTCTAATATAAAAATAAAGAAAATATAGCTCTACTGTTTCTTTTATTTCTTTTCCGTTCACATAATTTCACATATATATACTTTACTTTAATAAATAAAACAGAAAAAAAAAACCAAAACCACCGCACAACTCAAAACGTCCAAATTCAATCAGACGGTGCACAGACACTTGAAGCATCTCACCACTGACCACTCTCCGCTCCAATAGAATTATAGAAACACAGCAGCCAGTCGGTCAGCAGATGAAATGCGTGCCTCTTCCCGCTTGTCTAGAACTACGCAAAACAAAGAAAAGAAACGAATACTTTAGCAATTCATACAGCTCACACCACGCGCAGCTGGGAGAGAGCGCAGCCCCAATCTGCGGCAACTCCCCTGGAGCCGTGCGCGTGCGTACACTATTCGCACAAGTGTCAGGACAGAGATGCGATGCGCTTCCAATCGCATCTGGTCGGGTTCCGACGCGTGTTGTCTTGTCTCTCTCCACTCTCCAGTCCACTCCTCCATCATACTTTCTCCATCACTAGTGAGTTTTAAGTTATTCACTAGTCACTACTTTATTTACTTCATTGCCTTGTCATGCGTTCCCCTTCCCTCGGTTACCTACTCAGAATATTATTATTTTCTTTCTTTATTTTTTAATGGTCATGAAGTTAAGAGTCTTACCTCCTTGTCCCCTGCTATGCTAGGCTATATAATTGGAAATTTAGAAGATTTTTATTGAATTGTATGGACCCTTGTGTGGTAAAGTCATTCCAGAATTGTGGTCATTTTAGTTTGTAATAGAAGTTTATAGCTAGCCTAGGATCATCTTTAATTTTTGTTGACATGGTCCCCATCCTATATTCCTATCCTTGGAAAGTAAATGATTGGTTGTGGGATGTAACTATTTTGGAGGAATTTTTAGTATTTTCTATTTCAATGAAGAATTTCTTTGTACCGACACACTGCTCCAATATCTGTGTTTGGGTCATGTAGTACGGATTTATGTGAAATTAATCTTTGGCTAGCTAATTGTTACAGCAGCACACAATTTGTAATTTGAATTCTTTTTTGAGGAATGGGTTAAGTTAACTTTAACTACAATTTGCTTAGATTATATTTAAACCATTAAGCATTGCAAATAACTACAACTATAGTGGAAATGGCAACAGAAGGAGAAACACACTGAATGCAACACATTACGGAATTACTTAAGGACGTGTAAATATATAAATTTTAGTACGTTCTTTGAAATTGCTAATTTGGACAAGTAAACTCTATTAATTTTGCCCATTACATTATTTTAGGTTGCTATTCCGGAATTGAATAACTAAGTAGATTTAATGAAGTCCGGAGTTCATTAAAGTATCTTCCCTTTTGATATTTTCTTTTATCAAGATATTCATTGGTTGTTGCGCCATGCACATGTGCTTTTCTGGAAGATAAAACAGTTGCAAAAAGGGAAAAGATTTGATCAAAAGAAAAGAGAAGATCATCATATGCAAATAGGTACCACACATGGGTGAGGTTGTGCTAATCAAAGAAGTCAAAGAAAGGGATTATAACAAATGTATCCAGCTTAAAACGTACATAGGACAATTTTTTTAAGAGAATAGTTGCAATTGTTTATTTTTCCTCTTGTACCATTGGAATTTTGATGACAACAAAGTATGTGGTCTTAAACATAAGACTGTAGCTACTAAATGGTTCTATTAATAACTTAGTGCTGTTATTACTTCAAGTCATGTCAAATCAAATATTATATATTACCATATTTAACAAAATAGTACATCAGTAGTACAAAATGGGAAAGGAAAGGTTCCTGTCCAGAAAGGATGGCCAAACTTGGAAGGGATAGAGTACCCTCTGAATTCAAAATCAGCTATTGAAAATCTCAAGCCAAGAGGCAACAGCGCCCCATAAAAAGCACTGGAACTTGGACCTATAACATAGGCCATAGCCTCCACTGTTCCATTTCTTGTTAAGCTTTTCTGCACTTACTACTTTTTTTCTTATTTAATATTGCACCTCTTAATATATCGTCTCCAAAGCAGATATCTCGTGATTCATCTCAAATTGCTTCTTCTCTCTGTAGCTGAGTGCAAATGAGGGTATGGGTTCCAAAACCTCACTTTATTTGTATTGAAAGGGATGATTGCTATCTCACTTTCTTTTTTTTGGTTTCCTTGCTTTGACATAGATCTTCAATTGGATGTTCAACAAGCCACATGGGCGCCAAGAAGCCAGCAGACGTGGTCATAGCAGTCCCTCGTTAGCTTGCCGTGAGTCCTTTAGACCTACATTTGAATTTGCTTTTCTTTATTTGTATTCTGTCTGACTTGATTGTGTCCATTCTTTCAGTCCGTCTCACTGCTTTTTGTTGCCTTTGGAACATTGTTATGTCTTTCCCCTATTTGGTTGAGTGTAAACATGCCTGTTTGGTTAAAAGTTCACCAGCCTTATATAACTGGTCCATCTTTGAGCATAAGTAAATATTTGTTGTAGAAATGTAGCTTTCTAAACCAAGCTAGATTTTAAATGCCTCTTGGGGTTTATATCTTCTGTGAGATGGACTAATTAGGTTATCCCATTTACTGGCTGGAGTTTTGATCCCATTTAGGAAAATCTGTTTTTTCCTGATAATATATATGCTGGGATTTTGGTCGATTGATCCAATTTATAGAACAATCCATGAGAACCCTTTAGGACATATGCTCAGCGACTCTCCACATTTATTCTGTTAATTCCCATTTATGCACAGTATTTAACCCGTTATAGATAATGTTGATGGTCACAATACGTACTAAGATGTTATCCCTGAAAGTATGAAACAAATGTAAATGTAGATTTTGGTCTAAATTGCCACGGGTATCTCCAATTTTATAAGTCAACCCTGGTACTAGGTTAAGCATGAAAAACATGCAGGAACCTCATGTCATGCATTTTTGTATACCAATCAGTACCTTTTTTTTTTGGCATAAAACATCGTGGTCCATAGCCTACTATGCGGCTATAACTCTCTAGTTTTAAAAGATAATGAATTAATTAGAGTGGTCCAGATGTCACTTGGTTCAATTAGTTATATTATTAAACTTGATTATAGTTGTCTCGAGGTCAATTTGGTCAAATGCCAACATCATGCTATATCTGATTGTCAACCTAAAATAACTTTGCAGATATGAGCATTCCAAGTTCACCTGAGGAAGAATTTATTGAATGGCCAGAATCATTGCTCTCCATTGGCACATTTGGTACAAATACATCGAAGGAAGTTAAAAATGGCTTCACATCTGACAACAAAATCGTGGAGCAAGATCTATCAGACCACACATATGAAGTAGCAACTCTACTAAAAGAATTGGAAAAGATGGGATTAGAGAGAGGGAATTTGGCTGAGTATCAATTCATGGATTGTTCAACAAGCTTAACTGATCCCAACTGTGAGGATTATGAAAATATTTTCAATAAACATAAGATTGTTTTAAGCAAAGGGAGGGACTTGTCCAATAACACTGAAAGTGCTCTAAAGAAAAGATCAATTTCATTTCTCCTTAAGAAAGTGTTTGCTTGTCGGGGTGGCTTTGCACCAGTACCTGCTCCAGGGCTGAGGGATCCCTTCTCCCAACCAAGGATGGAAAAGGTATGGTTCTAATTTGTTTGAAAAATTCGATCATTTTGGTATGCTCTTTATCTGTTTATTTTTATATAAACATGCTACAATTGGTTCCACAAAATTGCCATGGAGCCTTCAAAAAAACAATTGTTTTCACAAATATGTCGTTGATGGAGATCCGTTAGAAAGATTGTGTAAGAGTTTTGTGTGTACTGATGCATGAATAGAGCCCGAAATACTTTGTTCCAATTTTATAATGCATGAATGTTATTAAGCTTTCCGGAAAAGATGCATATAAATTTTGAAGTTGTTATATAGTAAAGCTGTGATGAAAAAAAAACAATTGCTTTTTTGATTCTTTTTCCCCCCATCTTTTTATTGAAGGATCAAAGAACCATACTAATTTTATACTTAAAAAAAAAGTTATCATTTCAGTTTTTCCTCTCTATTTTAGGCATCTAGGGGAAAAAATGAAAGTCACGTTCTGGCTCTTTAGACTGTTAAAATTTATTGTAATACTTTTAACTGAAAGAGCTTACAGAATTGGAAGTTGCATGGTGGCTATTGGACTGCCAAAAAAATTGTTATTTTTAATACACTTTAACTGAAATCTGTTTCAATTTTTCGTATTAGATTTTTAAGCACCTCTTACTTAAGTCATTCACTGTTTTTTTGTATGCACTATGCAATTCTGGATTTTAATGTAATTTTTCTTATTTGATTAGCTTTTGAAGTCCATACTTCGCAAGAAAATATATCCACAAAATACCGCACCAATGCCTACGAAGTACTTGCAGAAGAAGTATCATGAAAAGTTGAGCATTGAACAAACAACAACACAGGAGAAGGGGGATGATGGGGAAAAGTGGGTCAAGACTGATTCAGATTGTAAGTGTCTTATTCAAGGAACATTTTGAGTTGAAATTTCTGTACTTCGCTTGTCACTAAATTTCTTTTGTTCTTTGTTTTGCAGTTATTGTTCTTGAGATCTAGATTCCTTTTGTGAAGGCTTTCAAGGGGCTGATGAGGAAAAATCAATGGATCTTAACAATTCAAGCATACTATTTTTGCATTTCACATGTCCATTATGTCCTTTTTTTGTTTTTTCAAAAGTAAAGTGTTTGGCAGAGCTTCAGTGGTACAACCTGTGATCCTTGTGCTTTGTTCACAATACATGTTTCTCAGTACTTGTGATCCTTTGCTTTGGTTCTGATTTCCCTTTTTTCCGGTCAAATGCTTTGACCGATCGCTTCTGTTATTTTTTTCTTGTCAATACCGATATGTTACCACTAGGCGATATTTGTTTTTTCCCATTTATTTGGGTTTATAATTTGTTTTGAGACCAGGATTATCTTTACCCCTTTATTATCATTTTACTAGTTTAATATATCATGTTTAGAATTTTTGCCATATAGTTGAGGAAAATAGCACAATGTTGATGGGGCACAAATCCTGTGGGCCCCCAGCCATTTACGTGAGTTGTTTTTACTCGTTATGGGCTTACGGCCGTTTTGGTTGTAATCTGACATATTGACAATGTCAAGTCATTCATCAAAGATAGTAACTGCAAACTTTTGATTGAGGTCATTGTATAAAGTTTGTAGGTTTGTTAAATTTTGATTAAAGTATCCTGTTATCTCTAGTTAGGCTCTTATCAGTTATCACATACTGATACAAAAGACATGGAAGGATTCGGATTCCTATGAAAGTAGGCTTTGTACCTCTGTCCTCTCCTATTGTCACATTTTATCCAAAGAAACATCTGAGGAACAAAATTAGTCCGCAACCGACTCATTCACTCACTGTGTACTTCAGTAGTTGTGTTTGATCCATTTGGAACGATTTAGGCGTGTAGCCGTATAGGCCACTTTAGGCCCAATTTTAGAAAGGTTAACCGTCAGTCCGTCATCAACTGGTCTGTTGAGTTATTTACCCAAGGTCCTGACTCCTGAGGTAAAGCTAGTTAGAGGTACGTCATCTATATGAATTCTTGTCCGTTCCCGCGCGGGACAGTCCAGCACAGTCTTCGAACCGTCCGATCTGATCTGAATGGTTCGGGTTTATCAATCTGATTATATGCACAGACCTCCCTTTTTCATTGAGATTAAATCATATGGCTGTGATCTGTGCGTTGGACGGTCCCACGCGGGACTAGATTCCATTTGCATCTATATGGTACGGGTACACATTTGGCATAGTTTTTTAACCTGATAAATCATTTTTTTTTTGGCTAGCAATCGACCGTTTATTAAAACTTACTTTAAGAATACTGGAAATAGAGTTTTTTTCTAATTGATGCTACTTGCTCACATTTTCACAATAAATAGAGAAAAAATTTTCAACTCAAAAACTCCTCTCTCGTGCTAGAATTGGCACGATAAAGAGAGAGAAAATCTACTTTAGCTATGGTAGCCATCTCGTTAAAAAGAGCATTCCTATGATTTTATTTGCTCGGTTTAGTGTGAAATGTTCAATGTAATCTTCATAAAGTGGTTAGGAAAAAATATGCATGGTGTATATATGGTCGTTTTACATTAAATAGACATGAGGCAAAAGAGCATCACATGCATATTTTTTCATCGTCTCAATTTGGATGGATTTTTTTAAGTCCATTGTGTCTTTTCATCTTTCTATTAAATTAATTTTTCCAGCAACAATTAATTTATTTAATTATAATAAATAATCATTGAAACAAGATCAGTTCTCGCTTTTTGGAACTCTTTTTGAGGCTTAAAACTTTCGTAGTATATAAGCTTATCCTTAAAGAAATATGGTCAACTCCCACCCGTGATTTTTATTTTTTTGGTGATATGCTATTCCATTTCTTAGTTCAAAAAGAAAAATGGAAAAAAAGCGGACTGCTAATTCCAACATAAAAAGTGTTCTTATTTTCTCCAATTGACTATATTCAGTTTCTAAAATTACATTAAAAAAAAATCATCTTCTCCCTCCATTCTTTTTCAGAATCACATCTATATAATTTTTTTTTTATTAATTATCTAGTAGACTAATACCTACCTACCTAGGCGATGTCCAATAATTGCAATCCGACTCTGCTGTTGCGCGACACAGCGTGTAGCGCACTACGAGCCGTCTGATCTTGATCGGACGGTTCACTTTTTACGGGCCTATCAATCTAGGTTACATGCACGGGGCTCCCTTGTCCATTGGATCTTAATCAGACGGCCAGCGTACCGCGCGACACAAATAATTGAACCAATTGTATCGCTTATATTAACCTCCAAACATTAAACAACACCATAAAAATTCGAGTCGCGTGACCGACTGACCGGAAATGCAGCACCGCACCTACAAGGCTACAACACGGTCTCCCCACCAACTCACAATAGACCTCGACCCCACATGTCAGCGACCCATTCTACACGAACCTGGTTTTCTCTTTCACTCTGACTTTTGACTAGTACGATCCGATACGATCAGTCTCAGTCGCTAGATCCAGTCTACTTCTCTCTCTTTCTCTCTTCATTTCTCCTCTCGCCTCTCTCTCTCTCTCTCTCTCTCTCTCCAATGGCGAAACCGAAACCAACTCTCCGTACGGCTCTGATCGGAATCCTAATCTCTCATCTCATCTCTCGCATTGTAGATGCGTCGGTGCACGATTACCGAGGCCAGGTGTTCGCGCCGACGGGGAACGCCTTCATCCTCCACGCTGGCAGCGAGGGTCTCTACGCATCTCACCACTCCGACCTCCTCGATTCCAACTCCACTGACTCAGAGTCGGACGGAGGCTCCTTCATACGGTAACAATGCCTTGACATTGACATTGCTTGTTAAGTAGGGATGTTAAGCATGATGCCTTTCCTTAATTTTGGTTTGGGATGTGATAGCGAGAGTGGGAATTGTAATTTTGAAGAATTATGATGATTCGTGGTGTGTTTAGTGGATTTTGAACTGTCGGTGGGTAGATCTGGAAATATTAGTGTGTGTTTGTACTCCTAGAGTCCTAGTCCTACCATCATGCAAAATTTGCATATCTGATCCTTCAAAAATTGTTATTTGTACCATTCCCCCAAATAAGACATTGTACACAAGGCATGTATACTGCTTCCAACATAGACTTTTCCTTGCTTATCAACCAATTGACATTTTTCTTTGCATTTGTCTATATACTACTGGTCGATATTTACTTTTACCAATGTAGTAGTCCTGAAAATATAACCTGAGCTGATGCATTTAAAGAACTGAAAGGAAACAAAAATAGAAAAAAAGGAATTGATGAGAGGAAACGTTATTTAATGACTGTATATTTTGAATACATGGTTTTAGTTACCAATATGAAAATTTGGAAGTCAGTGGAAATTGAACCATTTTTTTGTTCAATGCATTTAGGCATATAGTTTTTTTTACTCTTCGCCAATTTATTTGCTGAAGGATAGTGAGAAGTGAACAGGTAATTGATGCAACCTTTTTTCTGACAAGCACACAAAAAGGTTCCCCCAAAATTAATTGTAAATGTATGTTTCTTAATTTCAGCTTTGACAAGGTCACTTTTAAGAGGCTAGAAAAGTCCCTTGAGTTTACCAAAAATACTGACTCACCGAAAGTCCAAGCAATAATTTTTGAAGTTGAAGATCGAGAGTCAATCGGGGGGTCAGCATATGGGGGGCAACGGGCAATATGCTGCACTGCTGATCTGGCCAAACTGGGTGCATGCACTGAAGGCAACGTGATTTACCGCCCATCAACCCAAAATCCCGGTTGGCCCCGACTTCTAGAAGCTTCCTTTGAAGGCAATAGCCTCTATGCAATTATGCCATCAGAGACCATACCTGTATCGCGCACTGGAATGTACAATATGTACTTTGTATATTGTAACCCTGTGCTTGATGGGTTGGAGATAGAGGGAAAAACCATTTGGAAAAACCCTAATGGATACCTACCTGGTAGAATGGCACCTTTAATGTACTTTTATGGGTTCATGTCCTTTGCATTTGTCGTCCTTGGCGTATTTTGGTTCTCACAGTATGCTAGATTTTGGAAGGAGGTGCTTCCGCTCCAAAACTGTATAACCCTAGTCATTACGTTGGCCATGTTTGAGATGGCATTATGGTACTTTGAGTATGCTGAGTTCAATGAGACAGGTATTAGACCAATGGGGACTACTTTCTGGGCTGTTACCTTTGGGACGGTGAAGAGGACAGTAGCACGGGTTGTAATTCTTGCGGTCTCAATGGGCTTTGGTGTGGTAAGGCCTACACTTGGGGGCCTCACATCAAAGGTTCTCATGTTAGGGGCAACCTTTTTTGTTGCATCAGAGACTCTCGAGTTGGTAGAGAATTTAGGTGCTGTAAGTGATCTCTCTGGAAAAGCTAGGATATTCTTGGTGCCTCCTGTGGCTTTGTTGGACGCTTTCTTTATTATTTGGATCTTCACTTCTCTGTCAAAAACCTTAGACAAACTCCAGGTGGGTGAACGTGGGCAACCCATCTGCTTTTTTCCTTGAGTATTTTTTTCCCAAAGTATATTGTAATGTTTGTTTGCTATAATGACCTGTTCACAAGTTGATATACCAAAATTGAGAAAAGATGGTTAACTTACCCTTCTTTTTTCCTTTTTTCTCCCCTGAATATCTCAGGCAAGGAGGTTAATGTCCAAGCTGGATATCTACAGGAAGTTCACAAATGCACTCGGGGTCACTGTTTTGTTATCTGTTGCATGGATTTGTTATGAGGTACCTTTCTTCTCTTTCATGTAAATAAAAAATCAAACTTATTATTCGTAAACTGGTGAGCTCATCCCAGAATAACCATTAGGCTCCAATTTTGTAGTTTAACCTAATTTTTGCTTCAATTAACCTATTACACAAATAAGCATCAGTATCCTATGTAGATCATTCATGCACCCAATTTAATCTGAGTACAACACATCTGGAATTAAGCTCTAGATGGCCATTAACAAAGGTCAAGATTCTTGAACTGGTATTAGCATCTCATACCTGTATGCACCTAGCTGACTAAAATGGTACCACAATTCTGAATTTATCATGTAAATCTTGAGATGGACCAAATTTATTGGTAACCACTTTTCAATTGTATACCTACTTTCAGGCAGATTTTAAGTCTTACAAATTTCTTTCGACAGCTTTATTTCAAATCAACTGATGTCTTCAACGAGAGATGGCAGAAGGCTTGGATTATACCAGCCTTTTGGCAAGCCCTATCATTTTCCCTCCTTTCGGTTGTATGTGCCCTTTGGGCTCCTTCCCAAAATTCCAGAAGGTTAGTTTCCATTTTTCAATTTAGTACTGTTTCTTAATCATATTCCATTGTCCATAGTTATTACGTTCTGAGTTACTCTACTGAATATCAATTAAAAACACAATATAGCCTGAACCAACCAATAGTCAAACCTGACAATATCTGAGACCATAATCCTGAGTTATAATTTATTATGTCCTGAGTTACTCTGCAGCGCCCTACAGTCAAACCTGATAATTTCTGAGACCATAATCCTTTGCTGGAACTATTAGATGTGAGAAAGAGTTTAAGAATTAGTTTTTCTTCCTTTTTAAATGTTGTAGATGTTGATTTTTCACATTTTACTAAGATGTGTACATTTTGTTGGATGTAGATATGCTTACACGGATGATGGAAACGAATTCTTTGATAAAGAAGAGACCCTAAATCTTTCACTGATTCGACCAGGACCCATTTCTATGAAGGATGCCCGGGTCTCTGCTCCTATGTCAGATCCAAAATCAGTGATTGGGATCCCAACTACCATTTTAAACAATGGGGATGTTGAGGAAGATAAACGTGAATAATTTCATTAACTAAATAATCAAAAGCATGAGATTTTGGAGGGTGAAATATAAAGTATTCATGCCTTTGTTAAGGAAAATAGTTTGCTAGATTACCTTTTTGTGCCACCAAATAGAAGTTGTAGGGTGTGTAATGGTTTCTAGAAGTATGTTTAAGGACCTTTTGATAGATTTAGTTTGATTTTGCTATATTGTTCATGTAGTTATCAAACAGATAGATCATTTCGACAGATGCGTCTATAGTAATCCATTTGTATTCTTTCTCCCTTTTTTCTGTTGCATTGTTGATTGATGTAGGGATGAAGTACTCTCAAGTAGAATCGTCTCATCAGAAAGTACCAGCTCATGTGCATCTAAACTTGTAACCTGAATCACTCTGTCATTGTCAGCAGTACCTCAGGACTTTTTCAATTTAAGGCTCTTATCAGAACCAGAGAAGAGCGAGAAAGGAAAGGAAAAAAAAAAAAAAAATTCTCTAATTTTTTTTAGTTTTGAACGGGAATCCCAAGGGCCAAAATTTTCTTGCCAATTCTCGTCGGAAGAGAATTCCTAGGCCTCCTTCATCGGTTCCGATCAGCGGATTTAGAGAAGTGAATTTCATTTCCATTTCTCGTGCTAAATAAGCGGTTCCGACCAGAGCCTAAGTAAGTTGAAATCAGGTTGCAAATTTTGCCTAACCAGATGTAACCAAAATTGATGTTGTTTAAACTTGGTTCATGTTCGGTTCACTGGCACATCTAGTTTATTTCATAATTAGTGTACTAGTTACCTGGCCATGGAGGCCTATGAGGAATCAAATGGCAAATCAAGAATTCAATTATTCCTTTAGAATGTATTGGGAGAGTACTCAGAAAATCATGCTGCAAATTTATTTGTAGGTATGCAATTAATGATGTTTGTATCTGAAGTAAATATTATCAGCAAAATTAATAGTTTGCTAGATCAATCTGCATGTCACACGGCCTATTATCGATGTTTGTATCTGAAGTAAATATTATCAGCATCTGCTCTGTAGTCAGTTCAGCACTATTGTAACGTAGTTCCATTTGAGCACTAGTGTATATTTAATTAGCTAGTGTCCAGTAACGTGTAGAATTGCAGTTATTATTATTTTTTTTCGTAGTTTCGCTTCTTACAACCACCGACCTCACTTTCCAATATACCTAAATTGTCACGTCCCGCACCGATGGGTCGCGGGACGCGAGCTGAGAACGGTATCTTCTGCATTCATTCGACAACCCGTCAACCTACGTCGCAACAAAAAAATAAAACAGAGTCAAGTACAAACTTCAGTAACCGGTTATTTAACGACACAGCTTCTCTACATTTAATTAAGAGACAATTAGCTTCATGCCACTCTAAAAGTTCAAAATTAGAAAAATGCCACTTCAAATTCACTCTTAGTTAAATGTCACCTTAAACTTCATCTATTTAGAAATTTGCCACACCCACCGTATAAAACCTCTTTCAAACACTATTTATTTTCTTAATGGCCAAAATGCCCTTTGCTTAATTAATTTATTTCTTCCTTTCCTGGAATACTGTCTCCCTCCATTCACGATATTTTCATAGATCCAATTTTGAACCAAGCAACGCACTTGCGTCATCGCTCTACTGTCGATCCACCCCCCACCCCCCCATCCTTCCACCTTTGCTCAGCCACCACTTTGCCATCCACTCCGCCGTCACTCCACCGTCAATCGGTCGCACCTACACTTCAAAATCAGGTAATGGTTTGAAGTCTACGGTGATGGTTTTCTCGTTAATCTGACCTCTAATGAGAACAAATGGACAATCATCAATCCATTCAAATCAGGTACTGATATTAAGGAAAAATTTCATAGAGAATTGACTGATTTTTCTATTTTTGATTCAGAAATTTCTGGATTCTTGAGATATGGATGATGATTTGTTAGAGCCTTGGAGGATTGACTGATTTTCTTGGTTCACGTGTTTTTCTGAGTAATCACATATACAGTGAGTCTGCACACAAGCCGACGACAAATTATTAGTGCCACCAGTAAGATGGCACTATTTAGTTTTCTTTGTCAATTTCTCATTCGGTCTTTCAAAATACACAAGATGACAATATGCTTGTTTGAGGCTACAAAAGTTACATCCAGAGATGAGTTGCATACTAGATCAAACCATAATAATGCCTTGCGATTGACCTCAATAAATTAAGACTTAAAATGTTTTAAAGAAAGAAAATACGATGTCTCGTTCTAATTATTTTGAGAAGAAAAATTAAAACAAAGTTGCAAATAATTCTAAATTCAAAGCATGCTCATGCATCCTAATCGACACAGAGAACTATGTTTCAGTTTTAATTAAACCACAAGTCATAACAAAGGGAGAATAGGGAAGAAGAAAGGGGCAAGTACGAGAGGTTGAGACGGAGATGGTGTAGCGAGGCAGAGATAGGGATGGTGATGGAGGCGCATGGGCGGCCATTCCTTCTATAACAGTGACGTTCATTCCTTCTATAACAGTGACGTTCATGGATGAGCCGGGAATAGAGAATAGGAATAATAAATTTCAGTTTGTGTGCTTATTCTTATTCTTATTCTTTATTTTTATATCATGGTTTTGTTAGTATAAGAATAAGGACCCTTATTTTTTATTCTTGTGTTGTTTGGGTTGCACAAGAATAAGAATAAGCACGCAAATCAAAATTCCTTATTCCTATTTCCTATTCCCAGCTCATCCAAACACACCATGGAGAATAAGGAAGAAGAAAGGGGCAGATTGGACGATTAAGTTTTGAGAGAGAAAAATAAGGGCAATTTGGTCAATATCAAAATTAAGGTATAGAAATAACTGTTTTATAAGGTAATAGTGGCGAATTTCTGATTAGATTGAATTTAGGGTGATATTTTTCAAAGATTCAAGGATGGTATTTTTCTAATTTTTCAACTTTGAGGTGGTATGGATCTAATTTTCCCTTTAATTAATATAACAAATACAATAAGATCGGATTAATCAACAGAACAAATAATATATTTTACGGAGATAATCGAACCCAGACAGTGAGTCAGTCAGAGTGGTCCCTCCCCGATCTCATGAGGATCAGGACCGGCCCCTCCTCGAACTCAGGAGGATCAGGGCTCAAAATTCAGATTCAAATTCACATCCAATTCCAAACTCCGATATTCCATAAAATATACCAATCACAATTCAATAAACTTATTCAATCAAAATCAAACAATAAATCAAATCAATCAATCTCGAAATTATTTTATATAAGAATTTAGACACAAAAAATTTTAATAGAAAGAATTATTAAATTTTTTTTAATAAGAAGAAAGTTCCTACCCGGTTTATAATTGCGTAGAGTATCTCTCCTTTTTACCCATTTATAAAACGCGTTCAAAGGCTACCAACGCGTTTTATGAACGGGTAGGAAGGAGAATAAATCGTCAGACCTTCCTATCCGTTTATAAAACGGGTTGGAAGTCTTTGAACACGGTTTAGAAACGCGCTAGTAATTTGATATTATTTTCACTGCGGCAGACAGTTCAAAGCCGAAAATTTTGACCAATGATTTATTAAAAAAATATTTTACAACAAGGTCCCTGCATGTTTCATATTTATAAAATTCTCAAAATTTTATTTCCAATTAAAGATGTATTAAATAGATATAATAAATATATTTCACATATTTTGTATGCATTTAATTGCACATATTTTTTTTGAACATGTGTATAATATCATTTTGTTTGAATAATTATTTTATCCTTTAGTAAATAAAAAAATTGGAGAGACTACAATGCAAAATATAAGTTTGTAGAAATAAATAGTAAAAATACAGGGTCATCGGCGAATAATGTACAAATAATATAATTGATATTTTTTCGTCGATGACCCTGCATGTTTCATATTTACAAAATTCTCAAAATTTTATAGTGGTATACAACAAGTCTCAATAAATAAGAATTTTAAATATGGCTTATGACCAGTAGCAAACAAACTTGGTCCGAATAAATAAGAACTTTAAATGCAAATTCTACAGTATATCAATTTTCAGCATGAAGATTTAAAAAAATAAATAAATAAAATAACGAACGGCTCTAATTGATTATGACTCAAAATTTAGGCTGAAAAATTAATGTATTGTAGAAAATAACTCAAAATAATGCTAAAGAAAATCCTTTTTTAAGAAGAATAAAAAATAAAATATAAGCGAGAATATTTAATTCGAGCCACTTTGAATTTAATCAACTACGCTGGAAAACATAGAACAAAAAAATAGGACAAATAAAATTTTGTAAATATGCAACATGCAGGGTCATCGACGAAAAAATATCAATTATATTATTTGTAAATATGTAACATTCGATGACCTGTATTTTTATTATTTATTTCTACAAACTTATATTTTGCATTGTAGTTTCTCCAATTTTTTTATTTACTAAAGGATAAAATAATTATTCAAACAAAATGATATTATACACATGTTCAAAATAAATATGTGCAATTAAATGCATATAAAATATGTGTAATATATTTATTATATCTATTTAATACATCTTTAATTAGAAATAAAATTTTGAGAATTTTGTAAATATGAAACATGCACGGACCTTGTTGTAAAATATTTTTTTTAATAAATCATTGGTCAAAATTTTCGGCTTTGAAACCTTTGCCGCAAAAATAATAACAAATTACTAGCGCGTTTATAAACAGTGTTCAAAGGCTTCCAACCCGTTTTATAAATGGGTAGGAAGGTTTGACGATTTATTCTCCTTCCTACCCGTTCATAAAACGCGTTGGAAGCTTTTGAAAACATTTTATAAATGAGTAAAATGGAGAGATACTCTACGTGGTTATAAACCGGGTAGGAACTATAAAAAATATATTAAATAATTCTTTCTATTAAATTTTTTTATGTCTAAATTCTTATATAAAATAATTTCGACAATCAATCAATATAAAATTAAATACAGAGAAATCTGATTATCTGATTAAGCGGTCCAAAAATCATAAACAGATTCAATTCGACTGCGACGTAGAACTCCGAATTCCAATCGATGTTCCGATCAAACTTTTCAATCGGCAAATTTAATCAACTTCATCAATATTTCAAATTAACTTTCTAATATATAGTTTGGTTTTCTTCCTTCGGTTCGGATGGAAAAAAAAATGAACGAAGGATTGAAAAGAGAATATATATCAAACAAATATAATGTGACAATGGAAAAGTAGGTGACAGGTTTCAAAATTTAATTGGACATTTCTTTCAATTCGGCAAAGAGGTGTGGTCAAAGCGGTTAGATTTTCTTTCCTATACTTTCGGTCAACATCAAATCAATTCCGGTCAAACAGGTCAACTCTAGTCAACGCAGTCAAAATTGGTCAAACAAGTCAACACTGCCACTAGGGGTGTCAACGGCAGCCGTTTACCGTTTGCCACCACGTTTCAGCTGAAACGGAACGGTTTGTGGCATAGAAAATTATACCGTTTTCTAAGTGGAACGGTATGTGGCACAACTGTTTATACCGTTTCGACTGTTTCAACCTCATTTTAAACTATTTTATGTGTAATTTCTGAAGTGGAACGGTTGATGGCACATAAATCTATTTCGTTTAATAAACGAAACGGTATGTGGCAATACCGATTTCATACCGTTATTAAATGGCACGGTAACGGTATAGCGCAATACCGTGCCATTTAACACGTTAGACAGCCATAACTGCCGCACTGGTAGGGCTGTCAATGAAACCCGTTTATCCTATCCGTCCCGTATTCGATAAGGCGGGTACGGGTGAGATTTTATTTTCGTTAGACTAACGGGTATGGGTACGGATAAAGAAAAATTTTCGTTAACTTATCGGGTACGGGTACGGATAATGGTTATTTTGTACCCATTATCTAACGGGTAATATTTTACAAACATACATGTATATATAATCAAGTTTTTAGCATATTTCGAAAGATATGTTATTAACTTCGATCTTCATCCAAACTTTTTATGATGATGATTTTTCATTCTATATTATATTATAATTTATAATTAGTTATATAGATTTTTTAAATTCAATTGATATGAAAATAAATTTCATAATTTTTGTTATATCTAAAATATTATCTAAATATTTTACTTTATCTATATATTTATCTGATATTATTTATTTATCACATTATATATTTTTATTAAATTAATAATATTATTATTACCCGTTATGTATCGTTACTTTACCCTTACCGTTAATTCTTAATAGGTACGGATATGGTACGGGTAAAACTTTTTTTAACGGGTACGGGTATGGGTAAAGAAAATTTTAACGGATACAGGTATGAAAATACCTTCTACCATATCGTACCGTACTCATTGACAGTCCTACACACTGGTAAACTATAGTCAATATCGGTCGGGTGTCACATAAATGCTATGTGAAATCTTCCAGCAAATTTTCGGTGTATGCATGTAGGGGTAGTTTAGCACTATTAACGCCATGTGCAAATTAATGTAATTAATTAATAACGGAGAGCTATTTACATTGAAGTCACGTGATTTCTCCATCTTTGATCTTTCTCATTTGCATTCCTCTATACATAGTCCTCCTGTCTCATGTCTAAAATCTTCTGAGAAGCAACTACTCCAGGGGAAACAAATAATTTGGATTTTTGTTTCGGCTTTGTTTTCTCTGAAAGCCATGTTTGGGCTTTGTTTTGGTTTTAGTCTCGGCTTTGTCTTGATTTTGTTATTTAGTCGACTCTTTCTTATGCAGCTCATCGGCATGCCGGCGATATTCAGCGACTTTGATAGCTCCGGCTCAGCCAAGGCTCTTCACTATACCTTTGTTGTAAGTAACTTTTAAGACTCTTCAATATTTTGTACCTGAACTGCTGATAGGATGTGCATTTCAATTATTCATGTAGGCTGTAATGAGAGACTGCTTTAAATTCTTGAGATTGTCTTTTATTAAATCCATTCTAACATTGGAAAAAGAGCAATCAGAGGCATGATTAATTGACTGGTGCTTTGTTCTTTGATTTTCGAGGGAGACGGAGAATAGACGGTTTCTGCACAAAGAGTAAAAAATTCTCTAGCTCTCAAGTTATGGAATAGTAGGCTAAGATCTTGTCTAGGGGTGTGTTTGGATAGTTGGAAGAAAGAAGAAGGAAGAAAAAGAAAAAAAATTATAAATAATTCAAACTCTTTACAAAATTACACACTTCCCAATACTTCTTTTCACTTCTTCCCTTCTTCCCACACCTATCCAAACGCACCCTAGAAGAAAGAGAATAATTTAGTTCCGTCATCGTCAAACCGTGAAAAAATCACGCAATAGGAAACCGTTTACCAATAATATATTTAATTTCCTTTTATTTTAGTACACCTGATATGTATATTTTGTATAGCATGGAGTTAGGCATTTAGATTTCTGTTTAAGCAATATAATCAATTATATACTGAGAAGATACATACCCTCTAGTAGAAGACTTACGAATAAGGCTACTGTCAGAGTAATTGAAGAGAACTAGGCTTAATTAGGGATAGTTGAGAAGAGAGAATTAGATGAGAGGAAAGCAAGAAGAGAAATGCATTTAATTTTTATAATTGAAGAAATGAATTCATGTGTTAAAAACTTACAATGTTTGAGGGCCTTCTTTATTATTTTTTTGGATAAAATTTTTACTTATATACTCACAAATTTATAAAAAATTATTAAGATAATTTTAATTTTATAATTTTAATATATTTTACATAATTTTTATATCTTACCAATTTCATGAATGATATATTTTAATTTTTTTATTGCTTCATACCTTTCCTAAAATTTGGTAACAATGATACTTTACATTTTAATGCTTTGAATTTACCAAAAATCTTCTATAATTTCTTTATTATTTTTTATTTTATTGTTATATTACGTAGATCTTATTATTTTAAATTTTTTTTAAATATATAATATAAATATAAAGTAATGATATGGTGCATCGTGATGCATAGACCCTTTTGTGTATCGTGAGTTTATTTTTCATATTTTTTGAATGATAAATCTAATTTTAATCACCTCATTCAAAATATATCAAATCTCATAAGAAATGAAAAATTACATTTTTAAACAAATCATTCAAAATTTTAGTTCTTTTATTTAATTATTTACAAACCTTCCAAATTTATTTTGTCTGAAATTTCACAGATGTACTTACAAAATTATAAAAGTTCCAAAAATATAATTTTTCTATTTTATATTTTTATCAAAAAAATATAATAAAATTAATAGGTAGTTAATGCAAGCATATGACATGCAAACTCTTTTCCACATGAGAGGAAAAGGAAAAAGAAAAAAAATAATAAAAGGTCAACTCTTGTTCTCTTATCTGAAAATATAGGTTGTTAATGCAAGCATATGACATGCAAACTCTTTTCCACATGAGAGGAAAAAGAAAAAGGAAAAAAAGGTCAACTCTTGTTCGCTTGTCTCGAAGATGGTCTGTATATTCATAGTCCTGGCTATAGGGCTGTTTGGATTCCTTTGAGAATTTGAGAAATTTCATCTTCCTAACATAAATTTATTATAAATAATTTAAACTCTTTATAAATTTACACATTTCTCAATAAATTTATGTCTAGAAATAAAAAATTTTCTAAATTCTCCAAATTTCTAAGCGATCCAAACGGCCCTATAAAGGAAAAGTTACTGTCATATACATTTAGCAAAATGAAATGAAAAATCCAGCCGAATAGCCCAGTTAGGCCCCCAACTTTGTTCTCTCTTTTTCCTCCCTCGTTTACGGCTCATAGCAGAAGAAAGCAAATCGAGAGACGTCCCAGACGCGTAGGCCTGTCAATGTTCCACTGTTTCTAACGTTTTCGTTCTGTTCCGTTCAGTGACGAAGCTAGGATTGAGAAATGATGGAGGCCAAAATATAACTAAATAAAATTGAGAGTTAAAAAAAAAATAAATAACAAGTTTTAAGTATTAATTACCTAAAATCATACGAACAACCATTGATCTTTCTTAACTGAACCATCTTTGAGCATAATATTTTGAACCTAGAGGAGGCCAGCAAACTTAACTATATAAATTCGTCTTAATAAATTAACATATGGTTTAAAAAATTCTAATTATTAGGGGGACCTGGCCCTTGCCAGTCCCCCTCTGTCTTTGGCCCTGGTTCTGTCCGAACAGAACGTTAAACAAAACAAAAAATCAATTTCGTTTCTGAAACCGGAACGGATATGGAAATGAAAAAAACTAACGGAACGTAAACGGAATACGGAAATGGGCTGAAATCAATAGAAAATGGAGGACGGAACATTAAACAAAATGGAAACAGAATAGATTTCTGTTTCGTCGTCTGGAAAGGAATGGAAGTGGAACAGCCCGTTTTCGCGTTCCGTTTTCACGCTTGACAGGTCTACAGACGCGCATCCTCAGCAATATGTAAAAATTTTAAATTCAATGTACAATTCAAACCGTTGATCTTGTTAAATTTTACCGGCGATGCATTTTCATATAAGTTTATAAAATTTGAAGTCGATTTGATACTTGATTAAGTAATCAAATTATGAACGTATTAGAATTAATCTAATCAGATTTGTTCATTTGTTGACCACTTGATCTAGTATCAAATCAACTTTAAATTTTATAAAACTTATATAAAAATGCATCGCCGGTAAAATTTAACAAGATCAATGATTTGGATTCTCCATTTAAATTTTAAAATTTTTAAATATTTAAAAAAAAAAGAAAGGAGTGCTTGGAGCAGTCCTTTTCTTTACTGCTGAGGATGTGTGTCCGAGCCATCCCTGATGGTCCCGGACCAGCATTTTCTGCCTTAGATCCGAACCGTCCGATCTAACATCGACGGACAGAATTTTACGTACCACCGAATCTCGCCGAGCTTGTATTAATCATGTGACACCAATCATTGATTGGACGGTTCGAATCAGAGGTTTGCAGAGAGGATATGAATTTATCCCTGATGACCTGACCTGATCTGATCAGTTTGCTATTCTTGCAATTTTGCCTGGCTGGCCATTGGCGTCGTCGAGTCATTTACTCCCGCTTGCGCTTCCCCTCTGAAGGTAAGTCCGAAATTATTTAATATAAAAATTCAGACACCAAAAAATTTAATATAAAGAATTATTTATTTTTTTTTTAATAAGAAGAAAGTTCCAACGCGTTTATAAATCGCGCCTCTCTCTCTCCTCTCGAGCGCGTTTATAAAACGCGTTAGAAGCCTTAAAACGCGTTTATAAAACGCGCTAGAGTCTGCAGTGATTGCGGCGAAAGTTTCTGACTTTGCGCGTTATTTTCTGATTTTACGCGTTTATAAAACGCGTAAGAGGCCTTCTTACCCTTTTATAAAACGCGTTCGAGAGATCTAATTTCCATATAAATACCCAACCTTCTGTCGTCGAAAATAAAAAAAAAACAGAAAAAAGATCAGAAAAGAAGAAAAAAATGAGAGGAAAAGAAGAGTTAGATGGTGGAATGCAAAATAATATTAGTTGGTGCGAAACTAATAGCCATAAGGGTTGTATGCGACACACTTATTCATTGATACAGAGTCGCACACAATCCTTATGGCTATTAATATTCCACCAACTTTAAAATAAAAACTTTCCTGTGGAATCTGTTATTACGTGTAGAGGACGGTTTGTTGGGCTGGGTCTACGAGCCATAACACCGCAACCGACATCCTTGGATGAGAATCTGCATACATGCAGTCATCCTCATCCAAGTCTCAGAAAAAGAGGGGGTCAAGGTGACAATCAGTCGCCCAACTTTTCTCTATTAGTTGCGGTGATGTTTTCTCTTCCCACCCTTAGCAATGGATCTTCTACAATTTTTTTTATGTGGTTCAAAATTTTAATATCATGTATTTTGTAATTTTTTTTGTTGTGTATTGTGTGGTTCAAAATTTTAATAAATTGTAATTTTTAATTTATATTGTGTTTTTTATTATAATGTTCATTGAGTTGTAATGTCTAATATAATTTAAATAAATATTAAGTCTTTTAATATTAATATTTCGAATTTCACAATAAAAATGAAAATGGATAAAATAAAAACTAAAATAAATTTGATAATAAAACTTACAACACATATAAAACACTAATTAATACATATACTAAAACATAAAATAAAACATATAATAATAGAACACACAATAATAAAAACATCTAATTATAGAAAACCTAATAATCAGTCCAAATGATATATGTCATTTCCATTTAACGGGTGATTTTCAAATCCAGGAGGACATGCCTGTTGCAAACGCAACCAAACGATTCCATCTCCACGTCGGACATGGTATCCTCCATCCCTCTTAACTATATCAGTCCAATATTTCGGCCCTCTCACTTCAAAAACGTCGCGTTGAAAAACCTTCACGTAAAATTTGTCGGAAGGATAGTGCAAGTAGACGTGCCGAAGAATATCTCGTTTATTTATTCGTCCATCTCCTTGTAGAAGCACACCGGTACAAACATGACGTGGTTTAGTTGACATTATGTTTTCTCGGTTTCTCTTCTCTGCGTAACTTCTCTAAAGTTTTGGTTTTTTATTTCTGAATTTTCGACGTGAATTTGCGGAGGAGGAGGACTATAAATAAGGGTTTGAGCGCGTTTTATAAACGCGTACGAAGGGCTAAGTTAATGGAATTCAATACTTTCGCAGGCTGTCAGTCTGTTTTACTGTCTTACCTGACTCCACCTTTTAGCGCGTTTATAAAACACGTTCCAAGGCTTCCAACGCGTTTTATAAACGCGCTAAAAGGTGGAGTCCACTTTTTGAGCAGCGTGATACTGTGTGATACTGTGTTTGAGCAGCGTTTTAGACCCCTATTGTAGCGCGTTTTATAAACGGCTAAATAATTGCCTATATATATCTCAATTCGTTCTCCTATTTCGTATCACAAAATCACAAACAAAAGACACGTAAAATCAGAAATTTGAGAAATGGAGAAGGCTCAAAACAATAATAAGATGGGGGAGGAAACATCCAAGGTGGGAGAGGGAACATCTAATGTGGGAGCAAAAAGGACCCCATTTTACGGCCCTCTGAAGAGAAGGGCCGTCTCGGCTGTACGTCGTTTCCCTCCAGGATGTGGCAGGAGCCCTGATTTTAGTATGGGGGTTAAAATAGATGAGAGTTCTAGTGAGAATAAGGAGGAGGAGAAGAATAAAGAGGTTAAGGAAGTGGAGAAAAATTAGAGTTTAATTATGTTTTAATTAATTATCTAAATTATTGTGTATGAATTTATGTTTTATCTATGTTTTAATATTTAGAACTAATTAATATAAAAATTAAAAAAAATATCCATTACAATAACTATCATTAATATGAAAACAACGATTTAAATTAATAACAATTTTCATTACAATAATTCTCATTAATATGAAAACAACGATTTTAAATTAATAACAATTTTCATTACAATAATTCTCATTAATATGAAAACAACGATTTGCGGAGACTCATGGACAGTTGCCCAATTCTGCGAGAGCCTTCGACAGTCGTCGAGTTCTTCCCTAATTGGGTCGGCAGAACTCTACCGCCCATTACCCATGATCGATTTATTCTTTACTCCTTCCGGCCATGCTTGATCATTTTATTCTTTACTCCTTCCGGCCATCTTTCTCCTAAACTCAACCTTTGAAGTGCTTCTTGTGTTCGCTTGTTCATCCAGTTGGCACATTTATACCACGTGCCTTCTATAAGTGTTGTCACTGGTAATCTTCTCTCTATTCTAAACACATTATTCAGACTCTCCGATCCATTACTCGTCATTATACCCCACCGATGCCCGTTGTCAAAACTCTGAGCCCATTTATAAAGTTTTGGCCGCTCGTTGTTGTCATTCTCATTAATTTTACCACAATTTCTTAGGTACTGATAAGCCCTCAGGTTGTTTTCCTTCAGTACTCCCCAATTCTCTCTAAAACGTCTAGGGTTTTTCTTGTTAGCAAGTCTACATTTGAAAAAGTTTTTCAAATCAGCATCTTGTGACCCGCCAGCCTCCTTCCATAAGTTCTCCGCAACATGCTGCATGCAGAACCGATGAATCGCTACTGCATGCGCACCTTGTGCCTTCCAACCGTAATCTACGGATGCAAATACCGCTTTTATTGCCTTATGACGGTCAGATATGACACAGTATCTAGTGTTCCGCCCTAAAACTTCCCATCTAACCCAAGACATAAACCATCCCCAAGTATCCTTATCTTCTTTCTCGCCCAATCCGAATGCAACCGGAATTAATCGATTTTCTGGATCATAACCACACACTGATAACAATCTACCTTTGTATCGGCCCGATAAAAAACTAGCATCAATTGAGATAACAGGTATTGGTAAGGGGTGGATTGCTGGCCACACATAAGGTTTAAGGAAGTGTTTGGCTCACTGCTACCGGGCTCGTCAAGGGGTGTTAGGTTCAGATCTGGTCCCGTGCCATATACGGGGATGAAATCAACATGCAACTCAATAATCGGTAACCCTCTCGTCTCGAATGTCTCGTGGTAAAAAAGACGCCATTGATCTTCAGAATTTACAGGAAGAAATAGCGATTCATATCTCCCATTTACAATTTCGTTGTAACGACCATGGATATTCAAAGTGTACTGGGTTTCTAAAATCTGTAGCCTGCTGTATAATTCATTTCGAATTTCAGCAAATGTGGTATGCATATTACAACCGATGTGGAAGTAAGAAGCACCAAAAGTTGGATTTGATTGATAGGTTTTTAAATTGTAAGAGATAATCTGTTGTGGACGATTTCAATTCTGCGAGAATGTATAGTCTTATATAACTTCAAATAACGCGGTTATAAATTCACAAACTTATAGACAGAAATGACTAAAGTTCGCTCGAAATGACTAAAGTTTGATCGAAATGACAGAAGTTGGAATATTGCCCTCCCAGCGCGTTTTATAAACGGGTAAGAAGCCTTATTACGCGTTTTATAAACGCGTTAATTGCGTTTTAACTATTCCGAAATTTCACCCTTTTAGCGCGTTTTATAAACGCGTTTTAAGGCTTCTAACGCGTTTTATAAACGCGCTCGAGAGGAGAGAGAGAGGCGCGGTTTATAAACGCGTTGGAACTTTCTTCTTATTAAAAAAAAAATAAATAATTCTTTGTATTAAATTTTTTGGTGTCTGAATTTTTATATTAAATAATTTCGGAAGGTAAGTAATTAGTCTCTCTGCATGATCTATCGCTGCTACAAGTACAGTTTAACAAAGGATTGAGCTGATATATATGAGATGGTGAACAGAAAAATTTATTCTTGTGGATGATACAAACTGCAAGCTGCATGGTTGATAGTGTCTCCTACCTAGCATTAGCAAGTGGGTCTACTAAAAAATGTTAAATTGCTGGACACTACATTGTTTCGATTTATAAAACCGATGACATTCCTTTTTCTTATGAAAATATGCACTTGATACAATTCTTACACAAATAATTGGTTAAGAATAAAAAGGAAAAGGAATTACGGAATAACATACCTTGAATCTTTGTTTGTGTCCTTGGCTCCTTGCATAGGTGAAGCCAGTTACATCCTCCTGTAAGCCTCTGCATATGTTTGATCTGAGTTCACACCTTGTTATAGTTTCTGAGTGCACATACTTTCTAATTATTCTTGGGTTGCTAACGTTTTATATTTAAGTTCCTCCCTTTTTAAACAAGCGAGATGTGTTTACTTTGACTTTTTTTCCAGTGATTTAAATAGCGCCGTTATGAACCGCAATAGCCCCGCTATAGCGGTACAACTTGGTAGACCGCTATGGTGTCAAACTAAAAGTGTCGCTATAGCGGTGTTCATTGATATATAGTAATATTACTTAAAATTATTATTTTTTTTGGCCTTTTATTTCTTATGGTGGCTATAATAGTAAAAATTAGCAAAATATAGATTCATTATAATAGTATTTTAGAGAAATGTAGCGACACAATTTATTACTTGCTAGTATAGAATCAATATTACAAACATATTTTTGGCATATAAACTCTGATGACTTGATATAATATTAAGTACAATGAGATTCGTCTATTGCAATAATAGATTGTAAAGTGTATGTGTTAAATTTAACTATCATAACATGTATATAATGTAATATGATATTTAATTTTTAATTAAAAATATGTATATGATGTAATAAATAAGTAAACTTGTACATGCCCGTTATGATCCCATAACGGCCGCTAAATGACCGCTACTCGCTATCCGCTATGATATGAAATTGTCCGCTACCAACCCACTATCCGATATTTAAACCTTTGTTTTTTTTTAAAGCGCAAAAATAGGGTTTGAAGGCCCCATCTTTTCATTATGTTTTATATACCATGTTTTATTGCCAAATTTCTACATATACAGATTTTTTTTTCTTTCCTAAACAGATTCAAGAAGTTTCCTACACCCGACTATGCAATCACACAAAGAACATTCTCACTGTGAATGGATTATATCCAGGGCCTACTATCTCTGCTCGCAAAGGGGACATAGTCTATGTCCAGGTCATCAACAAAGGGAACAAAAATATCACCATCCACTGGTATGCATCACCACTCACACATGAAATACATAAAGCAATAAATTTGTAATCTACTAATTACATAACAATCACCAGTAACTTGCACTCATGCCCATTGTATTTTGTACCAGGCATGGCGTAAATCAACCTAGAGATCCATGGTCAGATGGACCAGAATACATTACCCAGTGCCCTATTCAATCCAGAGCCAACTTCACGCAGCGAATCCAATTCACAGAAGAAGAAGGCACGCTTTGGTGGCATGCACATAGTGAATTCGACAGTGCCACTGTTCATGGTGCCATTGTCGTTCGCCCCAAACTCGGCTCCAGCTTTCCCTTTCCCCAGCCACACAAAGAATTCATCCTAATTCTGGGTGAGTGGTGGAATGCAAACATAACAGATGTATACAATAATGCAATGCAGAGTGGTTGCGACTTTCAAATCTCTGATGCCAATACCATCAACGGTCAGCCCGGTGGTTTTGCGCCATGCTCTGCAAATGGTAAATTTTACTTTACTTTGCAAATATAATAGATTATATAGTAATAAGGCAAAATTGCAAAACTTTTTACTTCATATTATAAAGACCCCAATTGGAATAGATTATGATGATATGCAGAACATAAACAAGAAAGTACGTTCAATCATTTGAGTTGGTTAAATACTATTAGAGTGTTAAATACATGTAAGTCTACCTACATACAAATATATTAATAAACATAATTAAAAATGAAGATTCCATAATCAATTTACAGTTCACTCTTGTTTTTCTTGACTTTAAGATGCCCTAACTTAACTTTAACTTTGTTCTCTCCCTATTAAATCAAGATACTTTTAAAATGCAAGTGGACCAAGGCGAAAGGTACCTCCTCCGTGTAATAAACGCAGCCATGAGATCTGAGTTCTTCTTCGCCATTGCCAATCACAACGTAACTGTTGTTGGGAGTGATGCAAGCTACACCAAACCCTACGTGAATAAATATATCATGATCACCCCAGGTCAAACTTTCGACCTCCTCTTAGACGCCGACCAATTCCCCAATTCATCCGCACCATATCGTTACTATATTTACGCAACACCGTTCTTTGACGGAAATATTAAAGGGCCTCGTGACCCCAATGCTACGGTAGCTATTCTGGAATACAAAACCAATAGTACCGCTCCACCGCCCATACCTGTTTCCCCCTCCTTGCCAAACTTTGACAATATTAGTGCCGCAACTGTGTTCACTGTCGGACTTCGCTCATTAGTGAGTTCTGACCATCCAGTGGATGTTCCACAAACTGTTGACATGAGTATGTACGTCACACTAGCTGTGAATAAAAGAAAGTTCCCAATTGGATTATGTCCTGGTCTTACCAGTGAAAGATTTGCAGCTAGTGTGAACAATGCCAGTTTCCAAAACCCGCAAATTAGTATTCTAGATGCATACTACAGCTCAGTTCCAGGCATTTACTCCCCAAACTTCCCCGAAAAACCACCACTCTTCTACAATTTTACCGATGCACAGTTAATATTTCCAAGTCCATTACTTTATGTTGAAAAGTCAACAAAAGTGACGGTGCTCGAGTATAATACAACAGTGGAGATTGTATTTCAGGGCACTAACATGCTAGGTGGAGAGAACCATCCGATGCACCTGCATGGACACAGCTTCTATGTCGTTGGAACAGGATTTGGCAACTTCAACAACCAAACAGATCCTTTGAGTTACAACTTGGTCGATCCACCGCGCCAGAGCACGATAGGTGTGCCCAAGAATGGTTGGGCAACAATCCGCTTCAGAGCTGCTAATCCTGGTGAGTTTTCTTTTATTTTTCTTGAAAGTGACTATTTAAATATATTGGTTGATTTTTGTTATGTTTTGAGGTCTATAATTGGATAGAAATTGTTTTTTTTTTTTTTGATAAAGTGCAATGCAACTTATGTTAATCTGATGCAACTTAGGAATAGTTTTTTACCTCACATATGGTCACACTGGCTAAATAGTTGTTCCACCGATCCTTGATTATCCAGCTGGATCTTTTAGATTTTTCCTAATTATGAGTTACCATGGAATAAACTGAAGTCAATCTTAATTTTTTCTTTATTACTATGATTAGGTGTTTGGTTCATGCACTGCCATGTGGATCGTCATATGCTTTGGGGAATGGATGTTGTATTCATAACAAAAAATGGTAACAGTACAGATGCCAAAATAATGCCTCCTCCTGCAGACAAACCTCCATGCTAGTGTTCCAAAATGATGGTTTTGTTACTGACCTTTGGTGATATTGCTGGGAATTGCTTATGACAACTGCTTTTTTGTTATTGCAACATGATTTTTGACTAAATTATCCCTCAATCGATCTGTTAATCAAGTTATTGACAAGTTGTACCACTTGATTGATGGGTATTTTAGTAAAAAATATTTTGCAATAGCAAAAAGGCTGTTGCATTTAGCAATTCCCGATATTGCTTGCTTTAATTGATGCAGACAATTTATATTTGTAATAGGAATTTGATTGATTTGTTCTATATTTAGATAAATAAGGACATGTAGAAAATGAATGGATATAGCTAATAGGTATGCTCTATATATATAGCTAGATTTATCCGTTGCGCCTCCGCGGCAACCATTATCTAGTACAAAATTAGTACGGCAATTTATGTTGTGTACTGAGTTAATCACTTTTATTATGTGATTTGCCAAATAAACAGAAAAACAATAATGTGCTTGCCTAGTTCATACAGGTATTTGAACATACTTAAATGTTGCAGTCAGTCAAATGCACTTGCTCAAATTTTCAACATGAAGATAAAAAGAGCACATTTGACTATTTGAGCCTTTCACCAATCAGGTCAGTTGCATCGAAAGAGTAGAACATGTTGGTATTGGCAGTAATATTAGAAACCAGTAATCTTCATTTTGCCTCATCTCACCTTCTAATTAGTGGGCATCATAAGTTAAAACTGGGAGCTTTCCTTGGACTGACTTCAGGCCTTACTGAGATGCAGATCCAAGCTGATATTGCGCCGCTACAGAAAAAAATTAGCACGCCACCTCATAAGTTTTTTTTTTTTTTTTTCTATTCTGGAATTGTTGTAGTAAACCATGAAAATCATTCTTGGGTAGCATCTTATTAAACAAAAGGTAAGCCCAAATAATTGATGGGGGCATTCAGCATAGCTTCTTATTCCGTCCATATCTTGTTTGAGGCAAATGTATCTCATAAGATCAGCGATATGCTCACAATACATGTATATCTGCAAGCAAGTATATGTTAAACCCAACCATATTAATTCAAATTTGATGCCAGTAAATGTTGCAAGACAGCATGTATAACAGATACATACAATAATATGAAACAGTTTCTAGATCAAAATACATACAACAGTTCAAATATACACGCACGCACGCATGCAAATGTGCTTTAGAATATTGACTATAACTTCAAAATTTGACACGCCAGTTCATACCAAAAAAAAAATAATAAAAAAAATGAAATATAGTGCAAAAATTGAACCCAAAAAAAAATAGAAAAACAAATAACACCTCACAATAACACCTTGCTGAGAAAAATAAAGATCAATCAACAAAGATGGTTGAAATAAGCCTTCATAAATTGGCCTTTCAACTACTGCACCGCAAATACTTTCCCGGTCATTAGATATACAAGTCCCAACGCAAGCTTATTCAGTACTAACTATGGATTAAAATTCTATCACACATGATACCACAATCGTGTAATAGCCCTCAATCGTAAAATACAAACCCACTAAACCAGAACCACACCACCCCCTACCCCTCAAAACCCCTGAATTTCTTTATTTTCTCCATTAAACGTCAAGCAAGATAATTAAGAAAAGGCTCAGCTTGAGGAACAAGATTGTTCAAGTCCTCTTTAGATGCCATCTCGAAGTCTTCAAATTGGAATCCAGGGGCACAAGTGCAACCTACCAAGGAATAGTGAAGCTCTGGGTCCCGTTTCTTGGACTTGACAAGCACACTGCCATCAGTGGCAAATGACTCGACATCTAGGGTAGGGAAAGCGCCAAACCATACATTTGGTGGCACCGTGTACTGTGGACGGTGGCCTGCATCAAGGTCTGGGCCCAGCACCGTCAACTCAATGTCCCCGTCATCATGCAGCTCAAAAACCTAATAATTAAAAATCAAGTTATAACCAGCATTTGTTGTTCGTACAATTTCCAATTTCCTTTTTTTGAGGAGGAATTTCCTTGCCTTGTTAGATCCTTTAATTGGGCAATTTAGGGCAGAACATCAATAACTAAAGTTTGATTGAGGTTTAACAGCAGAATTACCGGTCCCATTAAATCCCACATAGGCATAATGCACATGAACACACCACCAGCTTATTTCTATACACCAACATTGGTTAGAACCCACAAAACAGTATAATAAATAGAGGTCTAGGGATGCGGCAGCAAAACATTACCACCTCTCTCTCTCCATCCCTAGAATTCCTCGTGCGTTGGATTCAAAATCAGAGGCTTAGATAGAGGGGTAAACTGTTCATTCTTCAATAGGAGATAACTAGGCAATTGGGCAATTACAATCATGCTCTTCAAGTACAGATTGAGGTTTATTAGCAGAATAGGAGGTAACTAGGTAATCTGGTAATTACAACCATGCTCTTCAACAGATATAATGTTAGTGCCTGTATTTACGGTTTAAATTTTGGTGTACTCCGAAAAACTGAAACTTTGCTCAAACCTTCATTTCAGATTGTGCACAGCATTGCCAGTATTAAGAGGGCTTCTAAGTGTAAACAATTAGCATAAGTATGTGATGGATCTAATCTGTTCTTTGTCTCAAAGACTCTTAATTATACTGTAGCACCCCAAGTGAAAGATGTATCCAATTTCAACTCAATAAATTGCATAAAAACAGTTCCAGTCAAGTTACCCTCAGCTACCCTCCAATTGCACAACAGTTACTCGATTATCACATTATTACAAGAAAACCAAAAAGGGCTGCCAACTGGTAGTACCAATATATGTACCAGTGTACCACCATACAAATTCATACAGTATTTGATCTAATGAAAGAACCATCACATAGAACATTTCTAGCAAAGAACACCAAAATTTAGCATACTTGACATTACATGCAACATTATCACATTCAGCGAACAAACACTTTGAAACATTAAACCTTCAGATTTGTGCAATGGAATAAACAAATATTCAATTTAATTTTAACAAGTTTTCTTTACTTCTGTTTACACAAGTTTTCCTACATCAAAACATATTACTCTTGCAAAGAAGATTTATTATAAGACTAGGAGTTTGCATGAACTGGTTATCAAACATTCAAACTATTTCAGTTAATGATCAAATTCAGGGGCTACAGAACCATGTTACACTGATTTCGTTCAAAGCAATTTGCTGATTACTTTTGTCGCAATATATGGAAGTTATTAGCACATAGCCAACAACAGGTTGCTTTAACTGCCAGTATGAGTAATACCTGGTACTATATGAGAATATTGCAAAATCTTTGATGTAATTTGCAAGGGAAAAAAATATGTGTCATGATCTCTGATGAAATTGAACTGTTGAAGAAGAGAATAGGTCAAACCGTGAGGGGCTCGCCCATGTAAAAGTGCCAAGTCTCAGAGCATGGTATGCGGTGGAGTCGGGAGATGCTGCCAGCTGGCAATAAGAAGTATATGGCAGTGCTCACTGCTCTATCTACTTTGTCTGCACACAGTTCCAAGTATAACAACTATTAACAGAAAAATAAAACACTATTTCCAGTTCTGTAAGGGAAAAAAATGATTGCTAATAATCATGAGGGATGTAAGACTCAAGAAGCTAATAATTAATGTACTAGACTCAAACCTAACAAACTTGCAACATACAAGTCTCTATCAAAGGGACAAGAAAACAATAACAAGTTACAAAAAATGGCTAATTAAATACAAACATGCCAATTTTAATTTAGGAAAAAGATCAGTCGAACATGTGGTCTAGTAGCTCAGGTGGTAAGAGCACTTGGCTCTCTTCTAAGAGATCCAGGGTTCAAGCCCGCATGCTTGCGATAGGCTTGGCAAGCCAGCGTAAAAACTCAGCCATATATACAAGAAATGACCAGGGTCGGGGTGTCATTTCTAGCCTACCCCAACTTGTTTGGGATAAAAGGCTTAGACTTTTAAAAAGATCAGTCGACTCTACTCAGTTAAACCACCAATGGTATATCAGATGGCAGGAAGTATGTTTGCCTTACCTAAATAAAGTAATTGGCACTAGTGAATTTTATTCTTATTTGTAAAACAAAATTACATTACAGTTCATTGTATTAATTCCCCAATACATGAACTACACAATTCCAACAAGACCTATCCACAACTCGGGAATCAAACTTTAAGCAAATCTTTTATCAATAGTATACACAAAATTTGGTACCAGTGAGTGATTAGCTTACATTGAGGGGGGAGCTGAGAGGTGGAGAGAGTAATGGAGGAGTCCCTGAAAGTCTCCGTAAAAAACCCTCCTTCGACATGAGGCTTCAGATCTAGAAGCGTCACCACCTCCGAAGACTTCTTTGTCGGATGCATCTCCGCTTCTTATTTCAAAATTTTAATGGAGAAGATCTGATTTGAGGACTGATCGTTTGATTGATCTCGGCGTGTAATTCCAGCAGCGTATTCACGCATTAGGTGACTAATAAATTAAATTATTATTTCTTCAAGTTAGACCTTTTGCATGTAACACCTTTATTTATGTAATATTTTAAAATTGGATGGTATGTTGTTATCAAGAGTTCGAGTACATATTTTTTTCTCGTGTAATTGAGCTCGTGTCATGCTCGTCTATAGTTATCAATAAAATAAATTTTATTAAGTTCATGGTTATTGTTAGAATACATGTTAATAAAAAATATATAAACATGGTTAAGTTTTCAAATATTTATGTCACATCCTCTCTCTCACCACTCACCAGATCAAAATCTTGTTTTAAGACGAGATTTCATTTCATTACAAAATTTTTTATCAAAATGAACGAATTTGATGAAATTTTCACATAATTAGATTTAACGAAATCTTAATTAGACCTGAAATTAAGAAGGAATTAAAAAAATAATTAAACCAGCTCTTGGTCTAGTGATAAAAAACAATGCATCTTGAGTGAAATTAAAATCGCAGGTTCGAAATCTAACTGGAGGTCTTTCAAAGACATTTAATTTAAAAATAAAAAAAGTTTAGAAACTTGATTCCCAATTTATCTTAAAAAAAATTAATTACAGGAAAAACTAATTTAAATGATCAGAACATATTCTGGTCAACTAGAGAACATACACTCTAACATAGATTACAGTGTTTCTGATCCCAATCTAGAACCAAACAATTTGATTTTTTTTTTTGCGATTTTCTATTTTAAATTCTTTTCTAATCTTTTTTTTTTTTCTTGACTTGCGTCTTTTGGCCGGAGATTTATTTCTCAATAATTAAAAACAATAATAATAAAAAGGAAATAAATTAAAGACAAACCAAGTAATTGAATGTTAATAAATAGACTAAATTTAGTAAAATGCTCTGAATAACAAATTGTTAAGAACAAGACGTCAAGACAAGACTATCTGACCAATAACTAGATTTGGGCTCGGAATAACCGTCAAATATGAACAACAAGATTTAGTCTAGGATTAAATTAACTCCACTCCACTTTAACGGTCTGGAGACCGGAGGAACCATTTAACTAATTCTTAACGGTTTCTGAACTATTTACAAAGAAACACCATTGAAGTGGAGCCAGAATCTGACATAAAGTTCGGCATTATATGAGATGTTGTCTAAAACTCGGGTTGCTGGATTATTACTTTACTTATTAATTATGATTTTAAATTATGATTTGATCTATAAAATCTGATCTACGAACTATAAAATATGTGAAAAAAGCCATATTGATTTACAACCAGACTCGCATGTTATTATTGTAATTGAAATCCTTATTGAAGGGATATAATTATCATGCTCATGATGCATTGCATGATTTATATTGAGAGGTTGATTGAACTGATTGATATATATAATGTTATATTATCTGATTGTATAATGAAATGTTGTTTTAAACTCAGTATTAGTTAGTTTCTAATCATGTACTTCGAGGTTTGTGTGGCTGGAATTAAATACCGCACTAATAATTTTTATAATCACCTCACTCTCCACTTTGTGGGTTCCAAGTTGTAGACCGAGCGGGATTGAGTTGCAGACTAAACCATAAACATTTTAAGCAGAAGCATGAAGTATAGTTAACTTGTACTTTTGATATTGTAAAGCTAACTGCGTTGCTACTTGTACAAGTCTAACTAGTTGAAACTTGCCTTATGCTAAGATGTAATGATACTCATAAACTTATAAGTACTTATTTACATTTAGATTTGTGATGTGTCAGTCTTGCGGGTGCGTGAAGGTAAGCACTCAGTCGTGACGGGTTGTGATACTCCATGGCTACGGCTTTAGGGTGTCACAAGGATGTCCATAATTTCTGCGCCTTTGGCTCCTTTTTTTTAGATTATTCAACTTGTCAAACTTGATTCATTCACTTGATGCAATCTCGATCTAACAAAATAGACTATAAAATAAAGCGACTAATGGCTAGAATTTAGTTTTCAAAACTTACAAAATAGAGAGTGACTGAGTGATAGAGACCAGCGCTTGTATATGTTGTCCTCAAATTAATTAAATTAGTGGATCGCTTTTATGTTGTTTTTTTTTTAAAAAAAAGGTAATCGTCATCTAATGAACTTTTTAAACCTCTATAGTTGTTTTTATTTATTTATAATTGCTTCATTTTATGCCTTCAATTTTTGCTTCAGTTTGAAATTGATTAATATTTTGAGTTCGGTATCAATTCCATTCCATTAATTTATACAAATTCACAGAGATTTAAAAGGTGGAATCCATCCCAGACTCCCAGTAAATCTTGTAGGAAGCTATTAGTTGCTTTTTTGGATGCATTAATGTAGATTATTTGGTTAAACAAAAAGACGACATTTTTTTAGGTGACTATACCTCGCTCAGCAAAAATAAATCTTCCACAAGAAAGAAATTTGCCAAACCAGGATGCTTGGGGAAGACAGGTTAGGATGCTATGTTCCGTGATTTTGAGGATTTCAATTGTGGTTGTGGATGAGATCTTTTCTTAGATTTTGTAAAAGAAAGATCTTGTACATATCAAAATTAGGAGGAATAGGGTGGTTTCGTGAATCAAACACGCTGGGTAAAAATAATAAAATTTTGGGTCATATGGACATCAATGAATTATTTTATTGTATTTTTGGAAAATCTATGCATTAAGAAATATTTGAGACATCAATAAATTTCTTTATTTTATTTTTGCAAATCTACAATGCAAATTTTTTGCATTATTTGGATTTGATTCGAATTTGATTGATCTCGTCATGCACCTAATATGAATAATCATGTTATGTTGATGATCTACAATAGCACATGTTCATGTATATATTTTATTTTAGAGATCTTGATATCGGCTGCGGAGAAAATCTATATGCTTTCTCAAACATAAATAGAAAAAACTATATGTTTATTTAAACCAACAGTTCATCATCTAAAAAAGTAATCTGAATAATCATGCCTCGCTACACTAGCATTTAATTAAGTTCAATGATTCAATACATTGGAGTATTGGAGTAAACCAAAAATACCAGTAGGCATTAATTTATACTTTGAAATCAGATTCCGAGATTTTATCGGGCTATGATGAACATAACTAAACGAATGCGGCAGTACCTTTGATTTCTCTGGTATACAAATGCCGACTTGATCCTCTAACCATTTTAGATTGTAACCAGAATGCAATATTCTTGAAACTCTTGATTCTTCAGCACTGAAAGTTCTTGTTTCAAAAATATGGATTTTTTCAAGAAATTTTTGTGTTTTTTCATACGATAGCTTTAGATTTTTGAAATTCTAGTTGAAACAACTGGGAATCCTATCACTCTCATCGATAGGCCAGTGCTCCAAAAAACAAACAAGAGCGGCAAGTGTACATCCACCAATATATTTTTAGGCTTATTCCCATTCGTTCCTTTAGTAGCTGTCTTAAATTCCCTAATGATAACTTGGTGAACAATTATAGCCCAAGAATAATTTAGAAGATTATCGAAATCTTCTACAAGAGGCAGTAAGTGATGAAGGAATTAGAACCTAGGAATCAAATAAATTTATAAAGCTAGATCTAACCTCACTAGTCGTTTTAGTTAAGATTTAGGGTCGAACCCAAGGGACGGATTAATGAGTACCGGACTTTACTTCCTCACGAAAGCTAGACAAGATAATTTTTATGGATTTTGGTTGATTAAATCTAAAGGTGCAAATAAATAAAATATTTTTGGGTATTTTAATTATCTAATAATCTAAATGCTTAAAGAGAAGTTTTTGGTGTTTTAATATGCACATGAATGTCCTAGGGGTCAGGTTTCACTTAGGTTTAGCTTCTGGATCGCCGGATCGCTCGCTTTCGCGTTAAATGTCGGGTTACCAGAATTCCTACCTTCGATTCGGTCCGAACCAGACTAGTTCGGTCCGAACAGAGAGTATGGAATTGAGTTATGACGGGTTAAACTTGGCTTTGATGCTGTGAAGGGCTTAGACTGGCTGTGGTTAAGGTTCTTATTCCTCAACTGTCGTCTTTTGGACTAGAAGTTAGCACAGGACACTACTTTACCCACATAGATCAATTAAACCTAAACTTTCGTGTCGGTATTTTAATTAACCTATGTCTAAATTATTGGTTTTCTTAGGGATATCTAAGTTGTCTTTCAGCCAACTTAGAAGCTACACCTTTCAGTGCAAGCTAGCCTCCTCTTTCGAATCTTCAACTTATCCCATGCACTTTATTTAATTCCAATTGATTAATCCTAATTTTGTAACTTAACTAAATGTGGCCATTCATTTAGAAGTAAACTAGTCCAAACAATACAATCAAACAAGCATGAAAATAATACTCAATAGATAGATCACAAGTCAAAGTATCAAGCCAAACACATCATAACATCAAACTAATCCTAACCTACATCCTTATCCTAAGACACAATAAATCTAAACTATCATGCTAACAAGACAACAACAAATGCAAATAAAGAAGATACAAACTCTAATCGATCAAATATCAAGAGAAAGGAAGAAATAAACCAAATATCGCCTCTAACTCGAGATACCGAACGTCTAGAGCCGTGGTTGGGTTGAAAATACTGCCGTCGCATCTAGAATCGCTCCAAAGTCGCTGCCATGGTTGTGTTATGCTGCGGGAGGTGGAATCTCACGCCTTTCGGCGTGAGAACGGTGGTGAAAAGGTGCCAAAACGTGGTGGGAAGAAGAATTTCGTGGTTTGTGGCCTCCCTTTCATCCAAGGCAGTATGAGACACTTTATAGAAGGTCCTAGGTTGCTTGGAAGAGAGGCTAGGGCATCCAGGTCGCTAAACCTTGCCAAAATATCACTTTCCTTCATTGAAAACTTGCCAAAACGACTAATTCAGCTCTCAGTTCGGGTCAAACTGATCTTGTTCGGGTCAAATAGGTTCAGTTCGGACCAAAATAGCTCAGTTCGGACCGAACTGGATCACTTCGGGTCGAACTGGAGCACTTCGGGTCGAGCTGAATCTGTTCGGGTCGAACCGAGACTCCAACATTGAGAAGCGATAGTGTTTCAATCATAATTTCTTCATCCGGACTCCGATTGAGGTGATTCAAAAATTGTTGGAAAGTTTAGGATGAGCTCTACAATTCTATTGCTTCTATTTAGCCTTTTTCTTCTCCTAAATCCACCATTTCATTGAATAATTGTGCGTGATCCACCGAGTTCCTGCAATTCAATATAAAAACCACAACAGTATCCAATTCTAGACAAATATAGCACAAAGCACAATGAATGTAGGAGTTTGAGTTACCATTTAAGTGTAAAGTCCGGCCAAAATGCACATATAAATATGAGATATCAAATCCCCCCAAGTTTAAACTTTGCTTGTCCTCAAGCAACACTCTATACTTAGAAAGATGGACTTTACTTACAATTAAGAATCGAGTATCCAAACCATTCAAGATATTTCATGAAACCAATTGCTTATGCCTACTCAATCAATCACACGATAGCAAACAAGCTAGTTCAATATAAATTTCAAGAACATGGGTTTAGTATTCTACAAATCAATGAATGCCTCTCTTGGTCCTAATGAAAAAAAATTTAATTCAAGAACTCTAGCTTCACTTTATCAACTCAAATGCAATCTCAATTTCATTCACCCGTTCTTTTCCGCATCTCACAAAAATTTGTGAAGAAAATTTATCAAAGTAGGAAATTTTATAATGAATCAATCTCAAAACAATTTTCCTTTTCAATTTCACCAATTTATTTTGTGCAAGTCGAGTCATGGAGCTTTGCACCCTAGAGGATATAATGCGGTGTCATTGACCTTGAATTTGCTACTAGCACATGACATGCTAGGGAGGTTGGACAGGTGTTGCTCGACTATGGCCACGGTACACTTGGGCCATAATACTCAACAACTCCTTTACCAATGCTTTCACACCGGGTCCGGTAGAATCAACCATGAATTGTCCAATTATTTCTCGATTTCTTTGAGGTGTAATTCCTAACAATCCATGATTAACCCAATACCCTCCTATTTATGGTTGAGTTGGTGGAAAAAGGTCTCGGTGCATCCTCGTTTTCACAACTATTTGAATTAAATGTCCCATTAAATTTGCTCGTTGGTGATTCAAGCGTTTAAAAATAATTTCAACAAGAAAAGATTCATCTTATAATTTCCAAAGTTGATAAAAATTCTTTTTAAACAAAAGTTTGCAAGATACAAATCCGTTCACTTGGTAAAAACTTATGAGAATTGACTTAAAATGTTTTGATAATTTTTAAGCAACCAATTTCGAGTTCTATTCTTTCGAAATATTTTCACTTCGTCCCATTGGTGCAAAAATCAACAAGAGATATCTAAACAAACAAGAGTTCTTGAGAAAATAGTTGAACAACTTTTAAATGTTACAAAACAGTGTGATTTTTCAAGAAATTTGTCAATAGGAAATCCAAAACGAAAAATGGTAGGCACATGCAAGTAATTTTCCAACAAAATCCAACATTATTGTTCCATTTGACCCTCAGTTCGGATCGAACTGGACTAGTTCGGACCGAACTGAGATTGTGAAAAATCGAAAATTTTGCCCTTCGCTTCCCTATTTCATCTAAATTTCTATTTTACCACTCCTATTCCTCCCCCAAGCTTATCCAAGCATTGTCCCAATGCTTAACATCACATAGAAAAGTAAATAGGAGGGAAATGAGAAACAAACCAAATTGAGTAACGCAGCGTGGTAGCAACGTGGCAGTAGCGGGACAGGTTGTCTTGTGTCATGCAACTAGCATGAGGTCGTACGTGGGTCGTGTGCTTCTTTGTTGCTCGACCCGTGGTGCTCTAGCTCGAGTTCCAAGTAGGACATCCACAATCAAACAAAACCTGTATGACCAACAATAAAATTCAAACCAACCATGAGATTTTTTTTTTGAATGAAAATGTAAATAGATAAATAATTTTTTTTTTTTTGAACTTGGGTTGCCTCCCAAGAAGCGCTTGTTTTAGGTCACGAGCTTGACCACCTCTCATGTTCATCTTATCTTCACTTGACGCCCATTTAACGCATCATAATTCACCCAAAAATACTTGAGAAAAATTCTTGAAACATGCTTGGTGCTTTCTTGTTTGGATGTAATCTTCCTCCACTTGATTGTGATGCGATAATTGATTTTTGATTTGTTGCCTTCCATCACATCATGATTCTTCAAGCATTTTTCAAGTTGAGAGCTCAAGTCGACTTTGGTGATCTTTTCATTTGTCAAGTCGGATGCCTCGACTTGGAGAGGTCTACCACCATCTTCCTTCTTCTCAGTTTCATAAATAATAGGACTAATTGGAGGATCTATCAATTCCAACTCATTAGATTTGTCAATATAAGTTAATCTAAGTGGAATGAAAATTGGGAGAATAATGGGTGGAGGTGATACAACCTTTGGTTCTTCAATTTTCTCTTGTTGTTCATTTATTTCAAATTGTGTGTCATCATCACTGTCGGTCTCATAACAAATCGCAATTTCTTTCAAAGAACTAAAACTTTCTAATTCCTCATTATTTTGCAATGTCATTGTATCATTTTGTTCATCTTGTGATCTATATGAGGAACAAAGTTCTTGAACAATTTTGGTCTCAAATATCCTTTCATGTTGTGTGGCAATAGCTTTGAAATTAGATGATAGAGAATTCAATTTTTCAAGAAGTTCCTCATTTAGTTTTCTTTGGTCTTCAATAAAGTCTTTATACATTAGTTCATCGTTTGACATTTGCGAAAGTAATTGAGAATTAGAAGTTTTATCCATGAAATTCAATCTAGATTCATCTTGAGACATTGAACATGAATTATACCAAGAAAAACAAGAGTTATTTGTCAAACCAGAGTTGTATGCATCATGTACGGGTTTTGCATCAAAATGTCTTTCCCCACATGCTTTCCTTATGGTGTTGTTCACCACATTGAGTTGATGCTCGATACGATCCATAGAAGAGATAGATTTCTCCATGGTGCGTGGTGCATGGTCCATGTAGTGGGCATATGGGTCTTGGTACTCGCTCCATCCTCCTCAGCATGCTTTTCTTATGGTGTTGTTGACAACATCGAGTTGATGATATATTCGTTGAACAAATGCATCCTTTGGATCTTCTCTCCATCCTTCATCGCATGCTTTCCTTATGTGGTTGTTGACAACATCGAGTTGGTGATACAAGCGTCGCCTCCAATTGTCCTCTTTTTCATGTTCACAGTCCTGAAAAAAATAAAACATGGTGATACAAATGAATTTTTTTTCTTTTTTTTTAACAATAATAAATAAATAAAGGATACAATATCTAGTCTCTCGTTACTAAAGTAAATTCTAATAACAACACCGTCCCCGGCAACGGCGCCAATTTGATGAAGGAATTAGAACCTAGGAATCAAATAAATTTATAAACCTAGAGCTAACCTCACTAGTCGTTTTAGTTAAGCTTTAGGGTCGAACCCAAGGGACGGATTAATGAGTACCGGACTTTACTTCCTCACTGTTTGCCTCTAAATTCTGCTGCATAAAATCCTGAACAATTTCCTATTTTATCACCAAAATCCAAAACCACATAATCAAAATCCCACCCACGTTACCAACGACCCAAAAAAATAGTTCTGACAATTGGTCATACTGCATGAAAGGAAAACACAGAAATTCTTAAAAATGGACAGTAAATTAATTAATTACAAGGAATGCCATTATGCGCCTGTGATATCCTTATAATTAATTACCGGAGTCCTAAAAATAGAAAATTTGTGGCAGCTAAATTCTTCATATTTTTGTGAGGAGCCATGCAAAATTTCATGTCAAATTGACCAATGGAGGGGCACCAAACAATTTTTCTAAAAATAAGGCAGCCTAATTTCCCTTAAAAATTCGCTCAAATGGACAGCTCCATTTTCTGAAACAAATGGAGATAAACCCACACTAAAACAAAGTAAATGGAGGTAAATACAGGTGGGCTTTTAAGCTAATAATAAATCCTGCCTTGGGCCGGGATTGAGGCCCACTTAGATTATGCTCAAGCCCGATTCGATGATCCCTGTTACAAGAAAATCATGTTGATCTGACGGCCATAATAAAACCATGTAACATTATCTGAAATCGACGGATGGATCTCAACTTGGAATTAAAACACTGAACTGAATTTTTTTGATTGGTCAAGAGAAAGGAGGTGGATCCCACAATCTCTGTTTAAAAGAAAAAAGGGGGATGAAGCAGTACTGTCTGACACAATCGACGTACACCAGCGCAAGAAGGGAGCTCGTCGCCGTTCTACGCCACTTTAGCCCCAACCAACACTGCCACTGCACTGGCGATGCCTCTGCGACCCTGGCGACACCAAATTCGGCGACAAACGGAGAGAAAATCGATGGAAAGCAAGCTGACCACCTGAAGAGGAAATTCATACAATTAAACTTGAGGAGGCGTGGAATCAAGCCATTAAACAACTAAGGAACATCAGTGATGCATATATTATGTACCCAGTGAATCAATTGTGGAGAACTGAGTCATGCACTGATGAACATACCACCTCAGCAAGGGACTGCAGTGGCGAGGGCTGTATGTGCAGAATTGCTTGAAATTAATGAGTAAGCGATGGAGATGGTTACCTCAAAGGACCTTCAGGAAGTTCAAAGGAATTGTAATGTGCCAGGGAACTTCAATTTTGATAAAGGAAGGAGGGGGTATAATAAACGCAGTCCCTCTTCTTTAAATTGAAGTAAATTCACACAGAAAAAGGGCATAAAGAGGCAACATGAAGCAATAGCCTAGCACTTGCACAGAATTGGATGCCTCCAGTGTAGTAATAGCAGAGAAAAGTGCAACGGAAGCAAATGGAGGGTGTTATTTCCCTACAGCCTACAACCTAGAAAAGGAGGGAGTAGCCCTGCAATAGTCCTTGGCGCCAGAAGGTGTAACAATAAGGGGTAAACTCACCACTCCAATTGGGACCGTTGGATTTAAGATGGAATTTAAACAAAGGCTGAAAAGCTCTTCATACTTTAAGCACAACAGTACAACCATTCATTCACCTATGTCACATGTTTGTGAGATACAAAGGAGGTATACTGGATAAAAGAGGAATAGCACATCCTACCGTATGTTTACACCTTAGGATAAGGCTGAATGTAGATGGACGGTTCTAGATCGAACTACGTACTCTTCAATGAACATAGGATACAGATACACCATATCATGCCTGGAGAATAAGTGACTCATGCGTGACTCCTTTGACCATGGGCAAATCAGTCATTAATAGGAAAATGACAAGAAAATGGAATGTATAAAGAGAGAATTTGAAGAGCACACATACCCATACTGCCCCTGGAATATCCCTGTGTAATGATTGTTGATACAAAAGGAAATATGATTTACATCAAAGAAAAATTAAAAATGCAATGTTCAAAATCAGAAACCAATGAAGCTTCAAAACAATTAAACACCATAGCTAACCAACAAGTTGAAATCAAAGCATCAAGGGCAATACTGAATCGAAATTGAAACTCAAAGAAAGGATGATAAATTTCAAACACAAGAGAAACAGTCCAGGAGTAAAAGAAAAGAGGAAATTGAAAATAGGATTGATAAAAGGCAATGGTATACAAGGGACCCAATTGACAGTGGCACTTCAGCATAAACAACAAATTAACACACCAATAGGGAATCAATGAAGGTACAAATGGAGAGGATAAGCAGTGGCCTGTTGGCACACCAAGCCTATACCCCTAGGAGCAGCAGCTACATACCAAAGGAGATACCTCACCTATGTAAATCACAACCACTGATCAATGCATGGGACACTAGATGAGAGACAACACATCATCTGGCGCCAAAGCAGCATGACTCCTTCTCCAAGCACACTATGAAGAGGAGCAAAATTACAAATGCCAAGTGGCATATTATCACTGGTTAGTAAGAAGAAGTAAAAGGAAGAGAAGTGAAGATAGAATCATAAAAGTATGGCGGCAACCCCACCTCATATCCTGCCCCTTCATCATGAGATCAAGGAAGGAGATGTTGCCATGTGTCAAGAAGATGAGGCCAAACCCTAAGGACTTCAGCTATAAAAGAAGACCAAGGTCAAAAAAGAAAGGGGGTTCCAGCGCATAAGTAGTTTACAAGCTGAAACTCTGTAAAAATTGTTTTAGTTGCATTATTGTAATCAAGTAGGAGCAATTTCAAAGAGAGCTAGGGATTCCAATGTGCTAAATTCAATATTTAGATTCCATTTTTAAAAGTTTCTCTTCTTGATTTCCACTTTCAGTCCTTGTGTTTCTTTTGTTTTCTTTATTTCCTTTGAAGCTAAGTGTTGATTGTAGAAAGGTCCTCATGTAGATCATCAAGTAATACTGTTCTAGGGCTCAGAGGCATGGGTAAGAGGTGCTTGCCAGAGAGCGCACACTTGCCTGTGTCAATGAGATCTTTAATAAAAAATATATCAAAAGATGAGGTTCTTGTTGGAGTTATGTCCTAGAAGTCAATAATTTAATGACTTAAATATTAGTTTATGTTTTGGATGATATTTTATCATCTGTTCCTAGGTTTATTATTGACAGATCATTCAGGTTGAGGATCTGAATTGTAGATCTCTGTGGATCATTCTTTAGAATGACAATAATAAATCTAAACGGTCCATAATCTTGATAATTAACAAGGAACATTAATTATCATATAAGATTAGTATGTAAGTTAAGTGATGATTAAGTTCTACAAATCATAGGTAAAGAGTTACCAACTTAATTGCATATGTATATGTTATGGAACATAGTACAGGACTTGACCCAACGAAATAAACATATGGATTGTGTTATGTGTCATTGTTTATTTCGTTATGATTTTGGTTCTAAGTTTGAGATGATTATCTTTTCCACATGAGGATAGGTTCTATAAATCTCGTCTACCGCTGATTCCCGTAAAGGGCTGCTATACGGACTTGATTTACGTTCTCTTGAATTGTGCGGGGAAAAGCTAATCATCAAGAAAACCGTATGTCCCTCGTTAATTCACTTAGTGAGTGACGATATCTGTTTGGGCCCCTTGATGGAGTTGGATCGTATGCGCGCAACTAAGCGATCAACTCTAGATCAAGAAACGTATAATCTGCAAGAATGACACATTCCTATCTTGGATTATACGATGATATTGTGAGACATAAGAATCAAAATAGAGAAACATATTTATTCTCTTATGCAGGATTGAAATATTGTAGCAGTACACTATTTATGCGAATTAGGAATCATAACGTGTTGCTAGATACCACTTATGATTATTGGAATTAAATAACGATTTAATTCCATGACCAACATAGTATAAATCCTCAAAGGGTCACACAAATAGGACATTAATCACACAGTGCATTATTTATTTATTCACAGCAGTAAGTTCTGTGGAAATATGATAAGATTGATTAATTAATTATATACCGTTGCGAACCGTTATAATTAATTAAGTCAATGGATCATATAGAAATAAATTAATGCATTAACTAATCCTAAAACAATTATTAATGAGTTAATAATTAATTTAGTTCAACACTTATTAATATAAATGGTTATATTGATGAATTGGGCCGTTATTTAAATAGCAAATATATAGCCCAATTAAAGAGCAAAGTTGAGGGACCTTAATTATATGAATTAATGGTCCAAATGAAGGGGTTAAATGTGTAAGGAAATTGCCCAATTTTAATTTTGTGACTAATTACGCTTAATTAATCCAATTAAAACACAAGCAACACGAGATCTAGTACTTTAAGCAATAGACACAAAGAGAAAGAGGAGAAATCGATACCTCCCGCGAAATCGTATTCGCGGGGCTCGACCAAGGCATGGGAATCGATGGCGTGCCTTCTCCACCGTCTCCACCACGTCTCGTAACCGCCCTCGAGTCCACCAAGGAGGATTAATCACGTTCTACAAGGTACGTGCTAGCATACCCAAAGAACAAGCCTAATCCCTATGGTTTTCTCTCTTGCATCAATCAACAACCTTGATTTAGTGGAGAGAAAATAGCTCAACACATGAGCAAAAGAGAGAAGGAGAGGGTGAAAAAGTGGCGGCCTCATGGGAGGAAATGAGAGGAGAGAGAAAGCTAGGTGGAGGCTCTCATAAGTGGTCCTTATATAGAGCACAAAACCTAATTGACCTCTTGCATAATTACAACTATGCCATCCCACCTACCACCATAATGGGCAGCCACGAAATGGGCCTTTATGGGCCATTTAACCCCTTCATTTGGACCATTAATTCATATAATTAAGGTCCCTCAACTTTGCTCTTTAATTGGGCTATATATTTGCTATTTAAATAACGGCCCAATTCATCAATATAACCATTTATATTAATAAGTGTTGAACTAAATTAATTATTAACTCATTAATAATTGTTTTAGGATTAGTTAATGCATTAATTTATTTCTATATGATCCATTGACTTAATTAATTATAACGGTTCGCAACGGTATATAATTAATTAATCAATCTTATCATATTTCCACAGAACTTACTGCTGTGAATAAATAAATAATGCACTGTGTGATTAATGTCCTATTTGTGTGACCCTTTGAGGATTTATGCTATGTTGGCCATGGAATTAAATCGTTATTTAATTCCAATAATCATAAGTGGTATCTAGCAACACGTTATGATTCTCAATTCGCATAAATAGTGTACTGCTACAATATTTCAATACTGCATAAGAGAATAAATATGTTTCTCTATTTTGATTCTTATGTCTCACGATATCATCGTATAATCCAAGATAGGAATGTGTCATTCTTGCAGATTATACGTTTCTTGATCTAGAGTTGATCGCTTAGTTGCGCGCATACGATCCAACTCCATCAAGGGGCCCAAACAGATATCGTCACTCACTAAGTGAATTAATGAGGGACATACGGTTTTCTTGATGATTAACTTTTCCCCGCACAATTCAAGAGAACGTAAATCAAGTCCGTATAGCAGCCCTTTACGGGAATCAGCGGTAGACGAGATTTATAGAACCTATCCTCATGTGGAAAAGATAATCATCTCAAACTTAGAACCAAAATCATAACGAAATAAACAATGACACATAACACAATCCATATGTTTATTTCATTGGGTCAAGTCCTGTACTATGTTCCATAACATACACATATGCAATTAAGTTGGTAACTCTTTACCTATGATTTGTAGAACTTAATCATCACTTAACTTGCATACTAATCTTATATGATAATTAATGTTCCTTGTTAATTATCAAGATTATGGACCGTTTAGATTTATTATTGTCATTCTAAAGAATGATCCACAGAGATCTACAATTCAGATCCTCAACCTGAATAATCTGTCAATAATAAACCTAGGAACAGATGATAAAATATCATCCATAACATAAACTAATATTTAAGTCATTAAATTATTAACTTCTAGGACATAACTCCAACAATCTCCCACTTGGCCTAGAGTCAATCAGTAGTGACTTCTAGCCAACGAAGAATTGAGAACGATATCATATATCTACATATATACATGTCTCGGACCTCAAAATAAATAATACGCTTAAAGCTAGTTACTCATACGTCCACCACGTATGGATGCATAAGTGCATCTCGTATACTGCTCAAGGTAGAGGTCTAGTCAAAGTGTTCACTGTGTTCGCGAATTTGTCCAATTTTATTTGACCCTATATATATATATATGCTACTACTATATATATGTTCTTGATCATCATCATATGATATCAAGTGATATCGTTATAGATCATATTTGAATCTCCAATGTAATATTGGGTTCTTTAGGAGTAAGTAATGGTTCGAGATGCATAGAACCATAATAACTCAACTAAGAACTCCAAAATAAACTTCTTTTATTGCTTCACAAGTTGCTATGTATTTTACTTTGGTGACGGAAACGGTTGTAATTTTCCATTTAGAACACTTTCTAAACTTACAACACCACCTCTTAAGCAAAATATGTAGCTCAATCGTGATTATATCAATCCTTTGAAAAAATTTTTATCAGTGTAACAACTTACACGAGATTTCTTTCAACTTAAGAGATGAAACATTATATCACTCTTTCTCATAAGGTACTCGAGGATATTCTTGATTATCGTCCAAATGTGTCTCTCTTATATCCATTTGACAACTCTTTGTCATATTCTTTGGATACTACACATTGGGGCATATGCATAATTATGGCGTACGAAATGAAACTCATAATGAAAGAATGCTTGAACTATTTCATGCACTTTCTTGAATTGAGTTGCAATAGACCGAGTTAAACACTCAAGTCATGTCATGTGACGTACAGTTAGACATCCTTTCTTGGAGTGTAACTTTCGTGTTTCTAGAACACTTCGTCAATATATGCATATTTGCTCAAACCTAACATCCATCATAATCTATCTTCATAGATTTGTTTCCTAGGATCAGGTGATTTCGCCCAAGTTCTCATTTGAGAAAGCATTCTCCAAACAGATCTTGACAATATTCATTTTTCTTAATGTTATTCCCAATTAATGAATTGTTATCTTGAACAATACAAATAATACAATTATGCTCCCACTGAATATCTTGTTTATACAAGATATTTTTTTGACGAAGTTCAACTCCTTGACTTCCTTGTCAAAACTTTTATTCCAATCTCCACAACACTTGCTTTAATCCATTAATGGATCCTTGAAGCATGCGTATGTTTTTAGCAATACATTAAATAAAACCTCGATTTGTGTCAAATGCACAACATCTTCCTTCATTCATACGAAGAAGGTGGTTTTATGTGTTTTTCATATATCGACATATATGAAATACAACTATTGCTAGAATGATCTTTATTGACTTATACATAGCCACAAATAAGAAGTTGTGCTTTGTACGTAGTCAACTAGCCATCGACTTAGACATAGCTATAAGCGAGAAGCCGTGCTTTGTACATAGTCGATTTGTTATCCATGTCGATCTTTCCTTTTGAAGATCTAAACGTTCTTGATGGATTGCTCCTTCATGAACATCAACCAAGGTCTATACCTTGTTGTTATACATGGATTGCTCTTTAAAGATCATATGAATTCAAAACATATATGTGGAATCAGATCATTCCATCGTTTCTTTGTTTATCAACGGATTCTCATATGCTAAGTACGAGAATGTTGTGACAACCTATGCACCAAAACGGCTTAGGAAATCAACTCTCGTTGATCTTTTGTAGGATTGGTACTTGAGGTTCATGAACTTCTTCCACAACGATTTGTTGAATGAGTTCTTGACTCCTCATATATTTCATGAGTTTCTCAAACATCATCAACTCGTGAGATGGTTGAGTCCTCATTAGAAGGAGCATACTATTAAACTTCTTTCAAAACAACTTGTGAATGAAGTTTCGCTCAACTCCCACTAAGTACCATGTATGGAGTGACAAGTTTCCCATAAGAGTACTTCTTGTAGTGACGCATAAACTGTTTTAATGCTCACTTTACTCCCACTACTTGAATTTCAATTCATCAAGACTTCATTAAGATTAGCAACAACTATTTTGTTCTTATCATATTCGTGGAAGTAGTGCCTTTTAATATAAAGCATCCTACAAATATATAGTGTCTTATTTGGTTTAAGCTTACAAGTCCACAATACTTGAAATAAGCTTCTCAACACCAAATCTCGAGAAATATTATACTTAGAGATCAAAATCTCCTAAGATATCTTCTTCAATAGACTTCGATGGAACATTATTCAGTGTGAACAATATTGTCCTCAAACATAATTCCCTAATAAGAGTCGAATAAGTCAATTTGATTTATTATCGATCGAACTATACAAAATATTGTTCGATACCTCCACTCTTGGACATATTATTCCTCATGGAGCGAGTTGTGAAACTACTTTCATACTCTTTAGATAATATTTCAAATCATGTGACTTAACTATTTACCGTGATTAATTGTAAGACTTTTTTCTTTCTCTTGAACGGTCTTTCAACTTTACACTTGAACTCCTTTGAACTAGTCAAAAAGTTCTACTTATACCTTATCAAATAGATATGTTAATATCTACAATGATCGTTGGTTAAGTAGTAAAGTATCAATAACCTTTCATCGCACAAGTACTTATAGGTCTTTATACATCGATATGTATAAGTCCTAACTTGTCCTTAAACCTTCATAGGTTAAAGGCGCTTTTGTCATTTAACAAACATGATTCGCATATCAATCGATTTGAAATCGAATTGAATTACGAGCTCTACGTTACGGAGACTCTCGTAATGCGATTCTCGTTTATGTATGTGACTAAGCGGTTATATATAACATGAAAGTCAAATACTTTATGTCAAGTCTTATGCATCCTATTTGTCATTCAAAACTTGCTTATCTATTTCAAGCAAATTCAATCAAGATGCATGAAATCATATAAACAAATCCAGAATAAAAGAACTTGTCTTTTATTAAACATAATCATCCATTTCATCGAATATGAAGTGGAGATGTTTTGAGAAGTTAGGATTAAGGTATGCAACCTTCAATTCCTAAACAATCTCTTAATAAAGATAACTCTACGTATTCAATGGTAATGACTTAAACGAACAAGTCATTTCATATACGGAGTTTACTTTATATCTCTCGAACATTCTCTTATTCTTCATTGCCAACACATTTCGTCAAATGCGAGAATATGAACTAGTATCAAGTTACTAGTGTAAATTAGAGATAGTGAGATAATTTGAACGACAAATATACTTTAGGATTAGAACATTACTAATCGTCACAATCATGGTGTTTCAGACAACCTTTCAAATGCCTCCCATAAACGACAAATGAAATATCTCATGTGACACATGGTCATAAATGAGGGTCTCGAAATTTCAACTCATACCTTGGTGAAGTATTTCTTGAATACTTAACCAATTACCTTTTGCATCAACAAGTGTGCGAAGAAGGTAAGATTATATCCTTTATAATTCCAAAGAGATCGTATGACAATATCAATAATTCTTGATATCGGAGATCAATATCTCTAGTTATCAATTAGCTACTTAAATCTTTCGATTTGTAAGCCAATGAAACGTTCATGTATCCTTTTATAAACGAAGAATCTCTTTGTCAACTCATACTCTTTATACTCGATCATAAATGATGGAGTTAATATCTACTTTCTCCAAGAACACTTTCTTGAGTAAGTGGATAAGAGCGTACGAGTTAAATCTAGTCCATCTGAATTCGCTAATTCAAAAGTCTAGAAATTTCAAATGAGGATATTAGCCATACGCTTTATTGAATAACTTTTCCAAAAAGTCAATCAATCATCGCGTTGCTACGTTCGGGTAGTTTGAGGAAAGTTTTTGGGAATTGACATACTCAAATTTCTTTTCACTAAGATCGTGTCTTAGGAATCGGTATTACTTCTTTAAGTAAATACTTTTAGAAACGAGTTTGTTCATTTTCAAAGATTGATCGCAACAAAATTAACAATTTAAACATCTATAACAAAATCAATTTAAGGTTATTTAGTTTATGCAATTGTTTTATTTATAACAAATAAAACTCCCACTACATTTATTTAATGTCCCACATGTAGTTGGTTTTCCAAGATCCCGGTTTTCATCAAGTAGAGCCTGCTATGGCACGTCACCCTACTTAATTAGACAAGGTAGGTTCTCCAACCAATCATATCGTTCTATATGATTCTTGGTTTGTGAATATCTAAGTATATTTACAAACTTCGCCCCGATGTCCAAACTCTAGTTGGGTCCATCGAAAAGTAACCTCTCACTATTTGCTCCTTGCAAATCTTAACTATTTGCACCCCGACTACCGAATTGGCAACCATGACGTCCGCTTGGGCGGACCGCGCCATGAGTGACAATCGGCGTGAAGGGGATAGAGAGAAGGAGGGCGATTTAACTTAATCGAGTTTTAGTTGGGACTATCAATCATATGACACTTGTTTGGTGGTCGTGTAAGCATACACCCATACCTAGCCTATGACAATTCATAGCAATCACAAGCAATCACATATAAGCATCTCATAGTTGTGGGTTTGTATGGCTCCCGCTTGCATTAGTTTCGCCACATCGTCCATGGAGCAAAACTAATCTAATCCTTGCCCCTCCCACTAAATTCTATAAGGATCTAAATCTTATATAAAATAAAGGTACAAAATACATGTGAAAACATCCTATTCCCATCCTAACCTTAGGGGCATGCAAGCCTCACAAGTTACATAAAAAATTAATCAACAAATTAATTAATTAATGGCACCAAATGCCGCATTACAAACATTCACACATGCATTCAAATACAACCACAAGGCATTGAGTCTTGAGCCATACTAAACCCACCATCCACCTACAAAACAAAGTTAGCACATACAAGCACTTTGTTTCCAATTAACGATTTTCAAGCATCTTTGCGATTTGTTTGCCATAAGTAAATTCCGTGTACAAATTCTCAATTTTAAACAACAAAACTTGTTTAAATTCATTTAGAAAGTTCTTTCAACATCCCATAACTGAAAGGAGATCAAACAAGGAGTTTTCTAATTGTTTTCAACTAATTTGAATACTTAGAAAAAACAGTAATTTATTAAAAAACGTAACTAATGGAATCCAATAAAAACAAAGGTTTTAGGTCTCCAAAAATTCTCAAATAAATTACTTAAGCTCCTTATCATAATTGTGATTACCAGTAAAAATTTCAAGAAGAGATCTTAAACCATCTGGGAGAATCAAAAATGACAAATCTCTTACAAGTGCACGAAACACCGTTATGAGATTTTCAGCTTATCCTCTCAACCATTTGGTCTGTAAGACCACCTTCTATCCAGTTTTTATATATACAATATACACAGAAAAACTAGTTTAGACTATAGGCTAGCTATCCATGAAAAGAAAACCACCAAGTTCAGTTCAAAAAATTCGAGTTACATACTAAACAATCAACAAATTCTGTACTGGAACAGACTGTCGATCGAAATGTTTTAACCTAGTTGAAGGTCCAAACTTTCACGAAAAATTATAAAATTAATTTTCCTGGAATCCTAACTCAAAAAAGAACAACTCCATTTAAACAGAATTTTTAAAGGAGTTCTCAGTTGGTACAGTTTATTAGAACAATCGATTTGCTCAATAAACTGGATCTGACGAGATCTTCATTTTCATACTTGAAAACCCACAAATTAATCCGAGTCATGCAACAATTTATACATGATCAGAAAGAGCTTCAAGTCCTCTTTAAATCTAGCCATAGAACACTGGTACTTATATTCAAAATATAAATCTTTCAAGCCATTCAAACAGGACAGTACGAGCAGAAACTGGTTCTGCGCACTGTCGCCATTTTATTCACAATAAATCCATACTAATTCAGAAAAATGTGAATCTAACGCCAAAAGAATCAACAGATCTACAACTTTCATGTAGATGGAAAAAACTTCCAGAGAACATATCAAAGCGAAAAACGCGAAACAACACAGAAAATACCATTTCCAGACAGCAAACAAACGCATCATCTCTACTAATCCGTTAATTAGCCAATTTCTCTTAATTAAGTGTCAAAATAGCTTAAGTACGAACCTGGCTCTGATACCACTGTAAGGAAATTTCCCAATTTTAATTTTGTGACTAATTACGCTTAATTAATCCAATTAAAACACAAGCAACACGAGATCTAGTACTTTAAGCAATATACACAAAGAGAAAGAGGAGAAATCGATACCTCCCGCGAAATCGTATTCGCGGGGCTCGACCAAGGCATGGGAATCGATGGTGTGCCTTCTCCACCGTCTCCACCACGTCTCGTAACCGCCCTCGAGTCCACCAAGGAGGATTAATCACGTTCTACAAGGTACGTGCTAGCATACCCAAAGAACAAGTCTAATCCCTATGGTTTTCTCTCTTGCATCAATCAACAACCTTGATTTAGTGGAGAGAAAATAGCTCAACACATGAGCAAAAGAGAGAAGGAGAGGGTGAAAAAGTGGCGGCCTCATGGGAGGAAATGAGAGGAGAGAGAAAGCTAGGTGGAGGCTCTCATAAGTGGTACTTATATAGAGCACAAAACCTAATTGACCTCTTGCATAATTACAACTATGCCATCCCACCTACCACCATAATGGGCAGCCACGAAATGGGCCTTTATGGGCCATTTAACCCCTTCATTTGGACCATTAATTCATATAATTAAGGTCCCTCAACTTTGCTCTTTAATTGGGCTATATATTTGCTATTTAAATAACGGTCCAATTCATCAATATAACCATTTATATTAATAAGTGTTGAACTAAATTAATTATTAACTCATTAATAATTGTTTTAGGATTAGTTAATGCATTAATTTATTTCTATATGATCCATTAAATTAATTAATTATAACGGTTCGCAACGGTATATAATTAATTAATCAATCTTATCATATTTCCACAGAACTTACCGCTGTGAATAAATAAATAATGCACTGTGTGATTAATGTCCTATTTGTGTGACCCTTTGAGGATTTATGCTATGTTGGCCATGGAATTAAATCGTTATTTAATTCCAATAATCATAAGTGGTATCTAGCAACACGTTATGATTCCCAATTCGCATAAATAGTGTACTGCTACAATATTTCAATCCTGCATAAGAGAATAAATATGTTTCTCTATTTTGATTCTTATGTCTCACGATATCATCGTATAATCCAAGATAGGAATGTGTCATTCTTGCAGATTATACGTTTCTTGATCTAGAGTTGATCGCTTAGTTGCGCGCATACGATCCAACTCCATCAAGGGGCCCAAACAGATATCGTCACTCACTAAGTGAATTAATGAGGGACATACGGTTTTCTTGATGATTAGCTTTTCCACGCACAATTCAAGAGAACGTAAATCATGCCCGTATAGCAGCCATTTACGGGAATCAGCGGTAGACGAGATTTATAGAACCTATCCTCATGTGGAAAAGATAATCATCTCAAACTTAGAACCAAAATCATAACGAAATAAACAATGACACATAACACAATCCATATGTTTATTTCATTGGGTCAAGTCCTGTACTATGTTCCATAACATACACATATGCAATTAAGTTGGTAACTCTTTACCTATGATTTGTAGAACTTAATCATCACTTAACTTGCATACTAATCTTATATGATAATTAATGTTCCTTGTTAATTATCAAGATTATGGACCGTTTAGATTTATTATTGTCATTCTAAAGAATGATCCACAGAGATCTACAATTCAGATCCTCAACCTGAATAATCTGTCAATAATAAACCTAGGAACAGATGATAAAATATCATCCATAACATAAACTAATATTTAAGTCATTAAATTATTGACTTCTAGAACATAACTCCAACAAAATGGCCCATAAAGGCCCATTTTGTGGCTTCCCATTATGGTGGTAGGTGGGATGACATAGTTGTAATTATGCAAGAGGTCAATTAGGTTTTGTGCTCTATATAAGGACCACTTATGAGAGCCTCCACCTAGCTTTTCTCTCTCCTCTCATTTTCCTCCCATGAGGCCGCCATTTTTTCACCCTCTCCTTCTCTCTTTTGCTCATGTGTTGAGCTATTTTCTCTCCACTAAATCAAGGTTGTTGATTGATGCAAGAGAGAAAACCATAGGGATTAGGCTTGTTCTTTGGGTATGCTAGCACGTACCTTGTAGAACGTGATTAATCCTCCTTGGTGGACTCGAGGGCGGTTACGAAACGTGGTGGAGACGGTGGAGAAGGCACACCATCGATTCCCATTCCTTGGTCGAGCCCCGCGAATACGATTTCGCGGGAGGTATCGATTTCTCCTCTTTCTCTTTGTGTCAATTGCTTAAAGTACTAGATCTCGTGTTGCTTGTGTTTTAATTGGATTAATTAAGGGTAATTAGTCACAAAATTAAAATTGGGCAATTTCCTAACAGTGGTATCAGAGCACATGGTCGTACTTAAGCTATTTTGACACTTAATTAAGAGAAATTGGCTAATTAACGGATTAGTAGAGATGATGCGTTTGTTTGCTGTCTGGAAATGGTATTTTCTGTGTTGTTTCGCGTTTTTCGTTTTGATAAGTTCTCTGGAAGTATTTTTCATCTACATGAAAGTTGTAGATCTGTTGATTGTGATGCTTGTGGCGTTAGATTCACATTTTTCTGAATTAGTATGGATTTATTGTGAATAAAATGGCGACAGTGCGCAGAACCAGTTTCTGCTCGTACTGTCCTGTTTGAATGGCTTGAAAGATTTATATTTTGAATATAAGTACCAGTGTTCTATGGCTAGATTTAAAGAGGACTTGAAGCTCTTTCTGATCATGTATAAATTGTTGCATGACTCGGATTAATTTGTGGGTTTTCAAGTATGAAAATGAAGATCTCGTCAGATCCAGTTTATTGAGCAAATCGATTGTTCTAATAAACTGTACCAACTGAGAACTCCTTTAAAAATTCTGTTTAAATGGAGTTGTTCTTTTTTGAGTTAGGATTCCAGGAAAATTAATTTTATAATTTTTCGTGAAAGTTTGGACCTTCAACTAGGTTAAAACATTTCGATCGACAGTCTGTTCCAGTACAGAATTTGTTGATTGTTTAGTATGTAACTCGAATTTTTTGAACTGAACTTGGTGGTTTTCTTTTCATGGATAGCTAGCCTATAGTCTAAACTAGTTTTTCTGTGTATATTGTATATATAAAAACTGGATAGAAGGTGGTCTTACAGACCAAATGGTTGAGAGGATAAGCTGAAAATCTCATAACGGTGTTTCGTGCACCTGTAAGAGATTTGTCATTTTTTATTCTCCCAGATGGTTTAAGATCTCTTCTTAAAATTTTTACTGGTAATCACAACTATGATAAGGAGCTTAAGTAATTTATTTGAGAATTTTTGGAGACCTAAAACCTTTGTTTTTATTGGATTCCATTAGTTACGTTTTTTAATAAATTACTGTTTTTCTAAGTATTCAAATTAGTTGAAAACAATTAGAAAACTCCTTGTTTGATCTCCTTTCAGTTATGGGATGTTGAAAGAACTTTCTAAATGAATTTAAACAAGTTTTGTTGTTTAAAATTGAGAATTTGTACACGGAATTTACTTATGGCAAACAAATCGCAAAGATGCTTGAAAATCGTTAATTGGAAACAAAGTGCTTGTATGTGCTAACTTTGTTTTGTAGGTGGATAGTGGGTTTAGTATGGCTCAAGACTCAATGCCTTGTGGTTGTATTTGAATGCATGTGTGAATGTTTGTAATGCGGCCTTTGGTGCCATTAATTAATTAATTTGTTGATTAATTTTTTATGTAACTTGTGAGGCTTGCATGCCCCTAAGGTTAGGATGGGAATAGGATGTTTTCACATGTATTTTGCACCTTTATTTTATATAGGATTTAGATCCTTATAGAATTTAGTGGGAGGGGCAAGGATTAGATTAGTTTTGCTCCATGGACGATGTGGCGAAACTAATGCAAGCGGGAGCCATACAAACCCACAACTATGAGATGCTTATATGTGATTGCTTGTGATTGCTATGAATTGTCATAGGCTAGGTATGGGTGTATGCTTACACGACCACCAAACAAGTGTCATATGATTGATAGTCCCAACTAAAACTCGATTAAGTTAAATCGCCCTCCTTCTCTCTATCCCCTTCACGCCGATTGTCACTCATGGCGCGGTCCGCCCAAGCGGACGTCATGGTTGCCAATTCGGTAGTCGGGGTGCAAATAGCTAAGATTTGCAAGGAGCAAATAGTGAGAGGTTACTTTTCGATGGACCCAACTAGAGTTTGGACATCGGGGCGAAGTTTGTAAATATACTTAGATATTCACAAACCAAGAATCATATGGAACGATATGATTGGTTGGAGAACCTACCTTGTCTAATTAAGTAGGGTGACGTGCCATAGCAGGCTCTACTTGATGAAAACCGGGATCTTGGAAAACCAACTACATTTGGGACATTAAATAAATATAGTGGGAGTTTTATTTGTTATAAATAAAACAATTGCATAAACTAAATGACCTTAAATTGATTTTGTTATAGATGTTAAAGTTGTTGATTTTGTTGCGATCAATCTTTGAAAAATTAACAAACTCGTTTCTAAAAGTATTTACTTAAAGAAGTAATACCGCTTCCTAAGACACGATCTTAGTGAAAAGAAATTTGAGTATGTCAATTCCCAAAAGTTTCCTCAAACTACCCGAACGTAGCAACTCGATGATTGATTAACTTTTGGCGAAAAGTTATTCAATAAAGCGTATGGCTAATATCCTCATTTGAAATTTTTAGACCTTTGAATTAGAGAATTCATATGGACTAGATTTAACTCGTACGCTCTTATCCACTTACTCAAGAAAGTGTTCTTGGAGAAAGTAGATATTAACTCCATCATTTATGATCGAGTATAAAGAGTATGAGTTGACAAAGAGATTCTTCTTTTATAAAATGATACATGAACGTTTCATTGGCTTACAAATCGAAAGATTTAAGTAGCTAATTGATAACTAGAGATATTGATCTCCGATATCAAGGATTATTGATATTGTCATACGATCTCTTTCTAGTATTAAAGGATATGACGTTACCTTTTACGCACACTTGTTGGTGAAAAAGGTAATTGATTAAGTATTCAAGAAATACTTCACCAATGTATGAATTGAAATTTCGAGACTCTCATTTATGACCATACGTCACATGAGATATTTCATTTGCCGTTTATGGGAGGCATTTGAAAGGTTGTCCGAAATACCATGATTGTGACGATTAGAAATATTTTAATCCTAAAGTGTATTTGTCGTTCAAATTATCTCACTATCTCTAATTTACACTAGTAACTTGATACTAGTTCATATGATCACATTTGACGAAATGTGTTAGCAACGAAGAATAAGAGAATGTTCGAGAGATGTAAAGTAAACTCCGTATAGGCAATGACTTGTTCGTCTAAGTCATTACCATTGAATACGTAGAGTTATCTTTATTAAGAGTTTGTTTAGGAATTGAAGGTTGCATACCTTAATCCTAACTTCTCAAAACATCTCCACTTCATATTCGATGAAATGGATGATTATGTTTAATAAAAGACAAGTTCTTTTATTATGGATTTGTTTATATGATTTCATGCATCTTGATTGAATTTGCTTGAAATAGATAAGCAAGTTTTGAATGACAAATAGGATGCGTAAGACTTGACATAAAGTATTTGACTTTCATGTTATATATAACCGCTTAGTCACATACATAAACGAGAATCGCATTACGAGAGTCTCTGTAACGTAGAGCTCGTAATTCAATTCGATTTCAAATCGATTGATATGCGAATCATGTTTATGAAATGACATGAGCGCCTTTAACCTATGAAGGTTTAAGGACAAGTGAACTAATTAGGACTTATACATATCGATGTATAAAGACCTATAAGTACTTGTGCAATGAAAGGTTGTTGATACTTTACTTAACCAACGATCATTGTAGATATTAACATATCTATTTGATAAGGTATAAGTATGAACCTTTTGACTAGTTCAAAGGAGTTCAAGAGTAAAGTTTAAAAGACCTTTCAAGAAAAATAGAAGTCTTACAATTAATCATGGTAAATAGTTAAGTCACATGATTTGAAATATTATCTAAAAAGTATGAAAATAGTTTCACAACTCACTCCATGAGGAACATTATGGAATAATGTGTCCAAGAGTGGAGGTATCGAACAATATTTTGTATAGTTCGATCGATAATAAATCAAATTGACTTATTCGACTCGTATTAGGGAATTATGTTTGAGGATAATATTGTTTACACTGAATGATGTTCCATCGAAGTCTATTGAAGAAGATATCTTACGAGATTTTGATCTCTAAGTATAATACTTCTCGAGATTTGGTGTTGAGAAGCTTATTTCAAGTATTGTTGACTTGTAAGTTTAAACCAAATAAGACACTATATATTTGTAGGATGCTTTATATTAAAAGGAACTACTTCCACGAATATGATAAGAACAAAGTAGTTGTTGCTAATCATAATGTAGTCTTGATGAATTGAAATTCTCAAGAAGAAGTAGTGGGAGTAAAGTGAGCATTAAAATAGTTTATGCGTCACTACAAGAAGTACTCTTATGGGAAACTTGTCACCCCATACATGGTACTTAGTGGGAGTTGAGCGAAACTTCATTCACAAGTTGTTTTGAAAGAAGTTTAATAGTATGCTCCTTCTAATGAGGACTCAACCATCTCACGAGTTGATGATGTTTGAGAAACTCATGAAATATATGAGGAGTCAAGAACTCATTCAACAAATCGTTGTGGAAGAAGTTCATGAACCTCAAGTACCAATCCTACAAAAGATCAACGAGAGTTGATTTCCTAAGCCGTTTTGGTGCATAGGTTGTCACAACATTCTCGTACTTAGCATATGAGAATCCGTTGATAAACAAAGAAACGATGGAATGATCTGATTCCACATATATGTTTTGAATTCATATGATCTTTAAAGAGCAATCCATGTATAACAACAAGGTATAGACCTTGGTTGATGTTCATGAAGGAGCAATCCATCAAGAACGTTTAGATCTTCAAAAGGAAAGATCGACATGGATAACAAATCGACTATGTACAAAGCACGGCTTCTCGCTTATAGCTATGTCTAAGTCGATGGCTAGTTGACTACGTACAAAGCACAACCTCTTGCTTGTGGCTATGTATAAGTCAATAAAGATCATTCTAGCAATAATTGTATTTCATATATATTGATATATGGAAAAACACATAAAATCGCCTTCTTCGTATGAATGAAGGAAGATGTTGTGCATTTGACACAAATCGAGGTTTTATTTAATGTATTGCTAAAAACATACGCATGCTTCAAGGATCCATTAATGGATTAAAGCAAGTGTTGTGGAGATTGGAATAAAAGTTTTGACAAGGAAGTCAAGGAGTTGAACTTCGTCAAAAAGTATCTTGTATAAACAAGATATTCAGTGGGAGCATAATTGTATTATTTGTATTGTTCAAGATAACAATTCATTAATTGGGAATAACATTAAGAAAAATGAATATTGTCAAGATCTCTTTGGAGAATGCTTTCTCAAATGAGAACTTGGGCGAAATCACCTGATCCTAGGAAACAAATCTATGAAGATAGATTATGATGGATGTTAGGTTTGAGCAAATATGCATATATTGACGAAGTGTTCTAGAAACACGAAAGTTACACTCCAAGAAAGGATGTCTAACTGTACGTCACATGGCATGACTTGAGTGTTTAACTCGGTCTATTGCAACTCAATTCAAGAAAGTGCATGAAATAGTTCAAGCATTCTTTCATTATGAGTTTCATTTCGTACGCCATATTTATGCATATGCCCCAATGTGTAGTATCCAAAGGATATGACAAACAGTTGTCAAATGGATACAAGAGAGACACATTTGGACGATAATCAAGGATATCCTCGAGTACATTATGAGAAAGAGTGATATAATGTTTCATCTCTTAAGATGAAAGAAATCTCGTGTAAGTTGTTACACTAATAAAAGTTTTTCAAAAGATTGATATAATCACAATTGAGCTACATATTTTGCTTAAAGGTGGTGTTGTAAGTTTAGAAAGTGTTCTAAATGGAATATTACAACCGTTTCCGTCACCAAAACAAAATACATAGCAACTTGTGAAGCAATGAAAGAAGTTTATTTGGGATCAAGTTCTTAGTCGAGTTATTATGGTTCTATGCATCTCGAACCACAACTTACTCCTAAAGAACCCAATGTTACATTGGAGATTCAAATATGATCTATAACGATATCACTTGATATCATATGATGATGATCAAGAATATATATATAGTAGTATATATATATAGGGTCGAATAAATTTTAGATAGGTTCGCGAACACAGCGAACACTCCAGCATGACCTCTACCTTGAGCAGTATACAAGATGCAGTTATGCATCCATACGTGATGGACGTATGAGTAACTAGCTTTAAGCGTATTATTTTCTTTTGAGGTCCGAGACATGTATATATGTAGATATATGACATTGTTCTTAATTCTTCGTTGGCTAGAAGTCACTACTGATTGACTCTAGGCCAAGTGGGAGATTGTTGGAGTTATGTCCTAGAAGTCAATAATTTAATGACTTAAATATTAGTTTATGTTTTGGATGATATTTTATCATCTGTTCCTAGGTTTATTATTGACAGATCATTCAGGTTGAGGATCTGAATTGTAGATCTCTGTGGATCATTCTTTAGAATGACAATAATAAATCTAAACGGTCCATAATCTTGATAATTAACAAGGAACATTAATTATCATATAAGATTACTATGCAAGTTAAGTGATGATTAAGTTCTACAAATCATAGGTAAAGAGTTACCAACTTAATTGCATATGTATATGTTATGGAACATAGTACAGGACTTGACCCAACGAAATAAACATATGGATTGTGTTATGTGTCATTGTTTATTTCGTTATGATTTTGGTTCTAAGTTTGAGATGATTATCTTTTCCACATGAGGATAGGTTCTATAAATCTCGTCTACCGCTGATTCTCGTTAAGGGCTGCTATACGGACTTGATTTACGTTCTCTTGAATTGTGCGGGGAAAAGCTAATCATCAAGAAAACCGTATGTCCCTCATTAATTCACTTAGTGAGTGACGATATCTGTTTGGGCCCCTTGATGGAGTTGGATCGTATGCGCGCAACTAAGCGATCAACTCTAGATCAAGAAACGTATAATCTGCAAGAATGACACATTCCTATCTTGGATTATACGATGATATCGTGAGACATAAGAATCAAAATAGAGAAACATATTTATTCTCTTATGCAGGATTGAAATATTGTAGCAGTACACTATTTATGCGAATTGGGAATCATAACGTGTTGCTAGATACCACTTATGATTATTGGAATTAAATAACGAATTAATTCCATGACCAACATAGTATAAATCCTCAAAGGGTCACACAAATAGGACATTAATCACACAGTGCATTATTTATTTATTCACAACAGTAAGTTCTGTGGAAATATGATAAGATTGATTAATTAATTATATACCGTTGCGAACCGTTATAATTAATTAAGTCAATGGATCATATAGAAATAAATTAATGCATTAACTAATCCTAAAACAATTATTAATGAGTTAATAATTAATTTAGTTCAACACTTATTAATATAAATGGTTATATTGATGAATTGGGCCGTTATTTAAATAGCAAATATATAGCCCAATTAAAGAGCAAAGTTGAGGGACCTTAATTATATGAATTAATGGTCCAAATGAAGGGGTTAAATGGCCCATAAAGGCCCATTTCGTGGCTGCCCATTATGGTGGTAGGTGGGATGGCATAGTTGTAATTATGCAAGAGGTCAATTAGGTTTTGTGCTCTATATAAGGACCACTTATGAGAGCCTCCACCTAGCTTTTCTCTCTCCTCTCATTTTCCTCCCATGAGGCCGCCATTTTTTCACCCTCTCCTTCTCTCTTTTGCTCATGTGTTGAGCTATTTTCTCTCCACTAAATCAAGGTTGTTGATTGATGCAAGAGAGAAAACCATAGGGATTAGGCTTGTTCTTTGGGTATGCTAGCACGTACCTTGTAGAACGTGATTAATCCTCCTTGGTGGACTCGAGGGCGGTTACGAAACGTGGTGGAGACGGTGGAGAAGGCACACCATCGATTCCCATGCCTTGGTCGAGCCCCGCGAATACGATTTCGCGGGAGGTATCGATTTCTCCTCTTTCTCTTTGTGTCTATTGCTTAAAGTACTAGATCTCGTGTTGCTTGTGTTTTAATTGGATTAATTAAGGGTAATTAGTCACAAAATTAAAATTGGGCAATTTCCTAACAGTTCTGTGAAGAGCCATGGTTCTATATATGGGGGGTGCTTGCCTGAGAGCGCACACTCATGCATATAGCCATATCTTGACATTAATAATGGTCTTTTAAGTTTCATGAATAAGATTAATTAACAAAAGAGTTCAAATCCAGCAAAAATGTAATAAATAGAAAATTAAGGGTATATATGTAAAGAAACAGTGGGCAACAAAAAGGGAAATTTTAATATGCAGTAGCTAGGCCTTATTTTGTCAAAAACATGCCTTATTAGGACTATTTTAAAAAAAAAGGGGATGATTAAATATGTCTAAGATGTAACTGTAACCAGGGGTGCTTGCCTGAGAGTATGTACTTGGGAATAGAAATGCATATCTGACATACATGAGGTACTCCCATGGTATGTCAAGAGAAAATTTTAAATCAGCATAGGTAGTAACAGAATGCACTAAAGCTAGGCAAAAAGAAAAATAAATATATATACTCAATAATAAAAAGTAGGGGGACTAAACTAAAAAATATCACCTCGTCTATTTTCAGTAAAAAAAAAAACAAACATATACAATATACCAAATAGAGAAAACAGTGAGTAAGCTTACACAATTCACATATTCACAGGGGCATTTCTGTCTAAGTTCTTTAGTATGTCTTATAGCATAAAAAAAGGGGTTCCTACCATGATCTAAAAAAAAAAAAACAAAGTGAAATTCAGTACCAGTGGATGATATAAAAGAAGAGGAATACACATGATGTCTTTGCCAAAGAAGTATGGCCTGCATAAATTCATTAAAAATATATATATATATATATATATATATAAGGCAAGCTTTTCAAGAAACATAAGAACTCTTTATACTCATGCTGTGATAAAAAAAAAGAAGGGGATCAACAGGTATAACCAGAACAATTAGCAAACTTGGGTGTCATTCTACATGATAACATCTTCAAATAATAAAAAAAATATGATAAAGGTGACATAGGTCTGTGGTTTTAGTTTTAAAATCCTTCCCAAATCCAGTGAGTAAAGATGAACATCAAGCTTGAATTCAAACCATGAATGACCAACATGAAAATGATGGGGGGGGTCTGTACTAAACAAACAATCCTGGAGTTCAGCGTTGTGGTTTAAATGAGTAAGATAAAGTCTGGAGTTAAGGTACCCCAATTGTCAAATTACATCATATTACATTTCTGTGCCAAAACCTAAACTGAAATCAACACTCAGCGAAACTTCAAAATTAAGCCAAGACAATCCATAATGAGACACTAAGTCCTTTCAAGTGACGGGTAACAGTAAGGTATATACATATCAGAATGGAAGTGAATATTGCTAGTTGAAGCCAAGTATTGGTTGCAAATATGGTGGGACCAAAACCGGACCCTAGGCTTGAGCTACGGTTAAATTACAGTACCTGTGTTTCCCTCTGCCGTGGTAAGTGACTCAGGGAAGCCCCCATAATGCTCAGGAAATATCTCTTAATCGAGAATCATTACTTACGACTTTCAATTTGCTCTCCGAGTCTGTCGTCGGATCATGGTTGAAACAAGAAGAACATGACCAATTGGATAGGTATGACCAAAATTGAAGATGGGATGGAGAAGAGAGTGAGAAGACGATCCTGCATAACCAATTCATGGTCGAAACGGCAGTCGGAGTCGCCGAGTCAACCTTCAACGCCATTAAGTCAACAAGAACGGAGGAGGGAAGCAAGTTGAAGCGAGGTCGGTTCTGACCAAACTTGGAGTGCTGGCAGACTCCACTAACTAGCGGGACCCACGGAGCCAACTTGACTCGAGTCGAAATCCGCTCGGTGCATAGACGCGAATGTAAACCAAGTGATTCAATCAATTCCCAAACCCAGCGACGTATAATGAATCTTTTGCAGCATCTCTGGTGTAACGGGTCACTGACAGCTGAACAGCAAAGCAGCATAATCGCAACCAATCAGAAAACTCTGCGACACAGAAAAACTTTAAAAATGCATTAAAAATAGCCAGATTATCAGAAAAATTCCCATAAAATATCAAAATGTCAAGGAAAATATGAGGAACACTTTGATATAATATGTCATGCCAAAACACTAAAGCATAAAATACTTAAAATTAAAGTCTAGAAGGAGGGTTATAATAGAAAATAATAAATTTGCATTTGAGTTCCCCAAAGGGAATTGAACAAAAATCATTTGTATATTTTATGTTCTGGACAACAGGTACATTTGAACATTCTATGTTCTGGACAACAGGTACATTTGACATTACACGTCTCGAACAACAGGCACAGTCAAGCATGAAAATCTGCCAAATTGAAACAACAAAAAGGCATCATCAAGAAGGTCAAAAAAAAAAAGAACAGAAGTTTAAAGGTGCAAATTTAGATGTCTAAACTCAAAAGTCCAACCGAGTACTAAAGATCTAAAACTCAAAAGTCGCAACTCAAAAATCTAACTCAAAAGTCTAAAATTCTAAATTAAAAGTCCAACTCAAAAGTCTAAAATTCTAAATTAAAAGTCCAACTCAAAAGTCTAAAATTCTAAATTAAAAGTCCAACACAAAAGTCTAAAGTTCTAAACTCCTAAATCAAAAGTCCAAAGTTTAAAATTTGAAACTAAAAGTCCGACTCAAAGGTCCAAAATCCTAAAATGCAAATTAAAAGTCCAAACCTGAAAGTGACACAAAATCTAAAAGTGACACAAAGTCAAAATGGCACAAAGCCTAAAAGTGACTCAAAAGACACAAAGTCTAAAGTGACATAAAGTCTTAAAAGTCAAAAGTTCGTCCCTTCAAGACTGCATCGCGTTTCGCCTTGAAGGAGACACCCTCCTGATATTCAGATTGAGATAAAGGAAAAGTCAATTCTGAATTATCACTGAAGTTCTTGTCAAGAGAAGGCATAGCGCATTTGTACTCGCGACTTGAACAAAAATCCCAAAAATCCCTAAGTTCCTCAAACGATTGAGAGCTGACCTAGAATACCCTATTTTCTAGCGTTGGACTCAAATCTAACAGCCTGTTTCTACAAGTTCACAACATGTTTGACCAGAAGCAGACTGAAATCTGATGCCCAGGTGACCAGAAGAAAAGTCAACCAGTGGCCATCACCTAAGTTCATGTCAAGAGAAGGCATAGCGCATCTGTACTCAAGACTTGAACGAAATCCCAAAATCTCTAAATCCCCAAACGATTGAGGATTGATCTAGGATACTAAATTTCCTAGTATCGAACTCAAAAATCTCTGTAACGGCACTAAGCCTGACACGACAAAGTAAAAGCAACCTAAATGTCTTAAAATGTGAAACTAAAGAATTAAACCACATCATTCATGTTTGCATGGCTCTGTTAAAATGGCTGCCCTTCTGCATTGCTTCTCACCCTGAAACTCCCTATCAAGACACTCAAGACACAATCCTTTTATTAAAATGGACTTCATCCACTCACGACATTTAAACTTTGATTATCCCGATCTAGAGGTGCTCTTGGCTCAGTTCGTAACTGAGTTCGGAGGTAATTAACGGTAGGGGCTTGCGCCTGCTGGAAAAAAAGGACCTACGACAAACAATCAACTCTCGAGGTACTTAGAACCGCATTAGTGCCCTTCGCTCGTTTGGAATGGGCAGTAACGACGGGTCTCAAGATGCTCGAGGGGTATCTGATCCGCATTTTCTTCGCCCCATAGAGGACTATCTGATCTTCCGTGGTCGGACTGAAAAAGTGCGAGACACTCACGAAAGCTAGACAAGATAATTTTTATGGACTTTGGTTGATTAAATCTAAAGGTGAAAATAAATAAAATATTTTTAGATATTTTAATTATCTAATAATCTAAATGCTTAAAGAGAAGTTTTTGGTGTTTTAATATGCACATGAATGTCCTAGGGGTCAGGTTTCAATTAGGTTTAGCTTCTGGATCGCCGGATCGCTCGCTTTCGCGTTAAATGTCGGGTTACCAGAATTCCTACCTTCAATTCGGTCCGAACCAGACTAGTTCGGTCCGAACAGAGAGTATGGAATTGAGTTATGACGGGTTAAACTTGGCTTTGATGCTGTGAAGGGCTTAGACTGGCTGTGGTTAAGGTTCTTATTCCTCAACTTTCGTCTTTTGGACTAGAAGTTAGCACAGGACACTACTTTACCCACATAGATCAATTAAACCTAAACTTTCATGTCGGTATTTTAATTAACCTATGTCTAAATTATTGGTTTTCTTAGGGATATCTAAGTTGCCTTTCAGCCAACTTAGAAGCTACACCTTTCAGTGCAAGCTAGCCTCCTCTTTCGAATCTTCAACTTATCCCATGCACTTTATTTAATTCCAATTGATTAATCCTAATTTTGTAACTTAACTAAATGTGGCCATTCATTTAGAAGTAAACTAGTCCAAACAATGCAATCAAACAAGCATAAAAAAATAATACTCAATAGATAGATCACAAGTCAAAGTATCAAGCCAAACACATCATAACATCAAACTAATCCTAACCTACATCCTTATCCTAAGACACAATAAATCTAAACTATCATGCTAACAAGACAACAACAAATGCAAATAAAGAAGATACAAACTCTAATCGATCAAATATCAAGAGAAAGGAAGAAATAAACCAAATATCGCCTCTAACTCGAGATACCGAACGTCTAGAGCCGTGGTTGGGTTGAAACTACTGCCGTCGCATCTAGAATCGCTCCAAAGTCGCTGCCATGGTTGTGTTATGCTGCGGGAGGTGGAATCTCACGCCTTTCGGCGTGAGAACGGTGGTGAAAAGGTGCCAAAACGTGGTGGGAAGAAGAATTTCGTGGTTTGTGGCCTCCCTTTCATCCAAGGCAGTATGAGACACTTTATAGAAGGTCCTAGGTTGCTTGGAAGAGAGGCTAGTGCATCCAGGTCGCTAAACCTTGCCAAAATATCACTTTCCTTCATTGAAAACTTGCCAAAACGACTAATTCAGCTCTCAGTTCGGGTCAAACTGATCTTGTTCGGGTCAAATAGGTTCAGTTCGGACCAAAATAGCTCAGTTCGGACCGAACTGGATCACTTCGGGTCGAACTGGAGCACTTCGGGTCGAGCTGAATCTGTTCGGGTCGAACCGAGACTCCAGCATTGAGAAGCGATAGTGTTTCAATCATAATTTCTTCATCCGGACTCCGATTGAGGTGATTCAAAAATTGTTGCAAAGCTTAGGATGAGCTCTACAATTCTACTGCTTCTATTTAGCCTTTTTCTTCTCCTAAATCCACCATTTCATTGAATAATTGTGCGTGATCCATCGAGTTCCTGCAATTCAATATAAAAACCACAACAGTATCCATTTCTAGACAAATATAGCACAAAGCACAATGAATGTAGGGGTTTGAGTTACTATTTAAGTGTAAAGTCCGGCCAAAATGCACATATAAATATGAGATATCAGTAAGCCTATGGTTATTTGGTTATTTAAAGTTGGAAACGATACCGTTGAAAATAAAAACAATATCATCAACGATACAAACTTCTTCACTTTATCAGCATGTCCCACGAGTTCTTGCAATACTTCTTACAACTGTGTTAATGAATTTGGTTTACCGGCGAAATATTCTTTGGAAAGCTCAGAATCATTATCCTTCAACTGCCTTTTTGTATAATTTGATGTATAGAAGTTAAAATCTATACCATTAATCTTCAATCTTCAAACCTACAAATAAGAAATGAAAATCATGGAACATTGGGCTGCAGGAGGCAAAGAAAAATAGATTTCGCCAAAAAATCATAAATTCTTTTAGTACTCCTGAGTTTGATTGGAGTAGGTTACAATCTATAGAAGGTGCAGGGGGGATTTTGTTTAGGTTTCACTCTGGAATATTTCAATTAGTATATTCTCTAGTTTAAGATTATTCTATTTCAGCCATTTTGAAAGATAGGCAACTGAATTTCAATTTTGGAATGACAATTGTTTATGGACCCAATGATATGAATTTAAAACCACATTTATTGCAAGAAATTGCTGGTTTGAGAGAATTATGGAGTGGGCCATGGATTCTTAATAAGAATGCTAGTGAACAAAAAAAAATTACCAATTACAAGTGCAACATCTTTCGGGCCAAACACAACTTTGTTTCGATGAAAGTTGAAGGTACTATCATTAGTGTCAAATGACCTTAAAATCTCTGTCATCAAGTAATTGGGTATATTGGCAAAATGCAAGAAGAATAGATGTGCAAGGCTCGTCTTACGCAGCTCTTCCCAATGCTGCTTTGTCAAGTACTCTTAATTTTTTCAAAAAAATCAGCAACCATCTTCGCACGACAAGTTAAAAAAAAAATACATGACAAACTTATATAAGTTGCTAGTTTGCTACAAATATTCACATCTTAGAAAAATTTAAATAATAAGAATAATAATAATTTAAATTAACAATTAAAGAACACAAAATCTAACCGAAATCTTTCTTGCCCAGTGCTGATGAGGGATCGACGAGATTTTCTATTAAGAGGGGAAAAAGAATATTTGGCCAAATTAACCTGCTCCAAAACAATAAATTTGTTCATTAATTTCTCCCGAATTCCTAGCAGCTGAGCAAAACCTTTTGTACTTGCCCATTAATTTTTTATTATTTCATCAAAAAATAATCACAAATAAGAAAAATCTGCTCATGAATGTTTGCTCAGCTGCTCATGGAGGTGACCTGGGGAGAACCTAGAGTAACCCTATATAAAAGAATGAAAAAAAATTGGGATGTTGGTTCACCCCCAAATTCTGGAGCAAAACGCTTACTCCAAAAGAGGGGAATAGAAAAGAAATGGGGAGAGGGTGAACTAATCATATCCTGTCTAAGAGTAGTTTCCTGTTCCAAAACTTAATTTTTGAAGGAGAATGGAGGGAAATGTGGAGGAATGGAGGATAGAAGAGAACTTCTTAGGTATAAAAGAGGAGAAAGAAAAAAAAAGTTGTTACATCCAAATTTGAAGAGTAACTCAATTTCCATACTTTCCTCTTCCATCACTTCCTCTTCCTTTCCAAACAACCAAAGTCGCTTATCCTTTTTACTTGTCTCTTCACTTTATCTATTTTCTCTCCCTAAATTCATCAAATTTACCTCAATATTTCCCAAAATACAGCAAGTACTGTGACACATTTGGTGGGAGGGAAAAAGAATACTCGATTTTTAAAATTTAATTACAAAATTTGGGTCCGAACGTGAGTCCAATGAGAGATTGACATTTTTCCGTGCGCGATTCTTGGTTTTCTTGAGAGACGTCGCCATTAGAGATCATAAAGGGCAGCAAGGTAGATATAGTCGGAAGTGACAATGAGAGAGAAAGAGGGAGAGCAAGAGAGGCGGAATCTAAGCGATAGGGTTTTTTTATTTTTGTAAGATAGATTATTGGATCGTAATAAGTAGGCTTTTGAATGAATTTGAATTTTGTGATGCATGTTAGGATTTTAAAGATAGACCGTTGACCGTTGAAATCTCATCCTCGGACAGTCGGACTAGGCAAGACCGACTATTGGATTTCTATTTTTCATTTTTTAGCACAAAAATAGATTTTCTCACTAGGCAAGACCGACTTTCACCGTAAGAAAGATAGAGTTTTTTTTTTTTGGGGGCTATATCCATTTCATCCTCGGAGGACTTAGTAATTTGAAATCCCGCTAACAATATTTTGGAAACTGCAATAAAAATTTTCCAGGAGGAAAATCTATAACGCCCGGTGGCCGGTGCTTTGAACTTTTTTTTTTTTATATAAAAGAAGAAGGCAAGTTTGTTTCGGTCTCCGATTTGAATTCTCATTGTACAATTAGAGCTCAGAATATAATATCGCCTTTTTGAACCTTGTAAAATCATACTCCCCCTAGGCCTGCTGACGGAGGATTCATCCACGTCATTCCGTGGACGTTCCGTCCTCATAGAACGAGTGGCGGAACAGATTTTGGTATATGTTTTCGAAACGGAACGGATTTCGACATACGTTTGTATGAAATACAGTGTAAATTGAGTCGTTCCGCTACGTTCCGTCCAAACAGAACGGCTAATAATTTGTTCCAGTACATACCGTTGTTGGAACGGAACGACAAACGAAATAGTCCATTCCGTTGCCATTGTAAACGTTAAAGAGGCCTAACTCCCCCAGACCCTAGTTCCCAGACAAACTATAGACCGAAATTATTCTATATAAAAATTTGGACACAAAAAATTTTAATATACAGAATTATTTTATTTTTTTTTTAATAAGAAGAAAGTTCCAACGCGTTTCAGAAGCGAGTATTTGAATTCCCCTCCGTACGCGTTTATAAAACGCGCTCCAGGGCTCCGAACGCGTTTTATAAACGCGTACGAAGGGGAATAAATTCAGGCCTTCCGTTACGCCTTTTGAGACGAGTCAGGCCTTCGTACGCGTTTATGAAACGCGTTGGGAGCCCTGGAGCGCGTTTCATAAACGCGTACGAAGGTCGTCTCTTTCAAAATCGAGTTAGCCGTTTCATTTTTTTTTGTTTGCCATCCTTTCAGTCGCCAGAGAAAGAGAGAAAGAGAGAAGGAGAGAAGGAGAGAAAGAGAGAAGGAGAGAAGGAGAGAAGGAGAGAAGGGAATCCAGGCCAGGGCGAGAAGAAGAGGAAGCAGCGGCAGCCGCGAGAGAAAGAGAAGAGGAGAAGACAGCGGCAGCCGCGAGAGAAAGAGAAGAGGAGAAGGCAGCGGCCGCGAGAGAAAGAGAAGAGAAGAAGGCAGCGGAAGCGGCAGCGACAGCGACGAACTTGCGACAGCGAGGTATTGCATTTTGTATTTTGTATTTGAAATTGTGGATAATTAGGGGTTTAGGGTTTAGATGAAATTGTTGATAATTGTGAAATAGCGATAATTGTTGATAATTGTATTTTGGATGAAATTGTGGAATTGTTGATAATTGATGTTAATTGATGAAATTGTGATGGAATTGTTGATAATTGATTAAATTGTTGAATTGTTCATAATTGAATTAGTTAATTGATCAATTATTTATTTATAATGGATGATAATTGATTAAATTGTGGAATTATCGATGCATGATGATAATTGATGAAATTGTTGATAATTGTTATTAATTGATGCATGATGATTGTTATACCTCGCTGAAATGGAATTGTTATAAATGGAATTAGTTAGTAAATTGTTGAAATGGAATTAGTTAGTAAATTGTTGAAATAAAAAGAAATTTATATAGAAAAATTATGGTGCAAATTAACATAGTTTCAAATAACTTGAATTGTATATTGAAAATTATGTATAAATTTATTGGCGTAAATTATGGTGCATGAAAAATTTTAACATATTATGATAAAATTATTTGATTATTGATCAGTAATTATTGTGGAAATGTCAATTACATAGAAAAATAATTTTTGTTTTGTTCGTTTTGATTATTGAAAAAATATTAAATTCATTGTTGTTTTAAATTGTTGTTCTTATATTATTTGAATCAGATGAGTTCAGCAGAAGATGAGGCTGGTCCTTCTGGTGCTTCACCACCTCCCACCGAAGCACCCCCCACCGAAGCAGCCTCCACCCAGCCTCGGCCAAAAAGACGTAGGCGTCGCGCAGCCCGTCCGAGCGCGCAAAATGTCAATCCACCTGTGCAATCGGCCAACGTAGAAAACCAACAGGTTTTGTTTGTTACGGATAACGAGCATCTCGTTGGTTTGTCTTTTGAGGAGGTAATAGACCGTTTTATGTTAATTTATATTTTTTTGCTTTAATAATTTAGATTTCTTAATAGACTTATAAATTGTATTAAATGCTTATTATAAATTGTATTAAAAAATTAATTGAAAATGAGGTTTATTATAAATTTTTATGTTCAATCTAATAAATTGTATTAAATGCTTATTATAAATTGTATTATAAATTGTATTATAAATTGTATTTATTGTAAATACTTATAATATTTTTATGTTCAATCTAATAAATTGTATTTATTGTAAATGCTTGTAAATGCTTATAAATTGTATTTTTAATACAACGGTTTATGTTTCGTGTTAATACAGCGTGAAACACATTTGGAGACGAGATCGCACAAGCGAACGATTAAGGTGGACGATCGGATTGAGGGAAGGCTGATCAAACTGGGGCTCAGTCACATTACGAAGGTGAAGCATGTCAACGTCGACATGCCATTACTGAAGGCAATGGTCGAGTTTTGGCGTCCGAAGACGCATACTTTCCATTTTCCCGTTGGAGAGATGACCGTTACTCTACAGGTAATTTATTTAAACTTGATATTAAATTTTTTTAATATAATTTTCGTATTAATTTTCACAATTAATTCTAACATAAAATTTTGACTTAACATGACACGAATTGCAATATTAACATGACACGAATTTAACGTATTTTGTAATTGTTACCAGGATGTTGCCTTCTTATATGGTTTGCGCTCGACGGGCATTCCAGTTAGGTCGAATACGAGAGGGCCCTGGGAGGAAAAGATTCGTGCAAATCTTTATCCTCATGAAGATTTGGGAGACTGGCACAGAGAAAGGAGTAGCAGGGAGTAAGTGAAAAAAATAAAGTGCAATATTGATTTTTGCTATTCAGTATATGCATTGCTTACTTGTATTGATTATTTTAAATTTGTACAATCCAGGGGCGATGTTGTTGTGGGCAACAACATCAAGTTGAAATGGTTGCGACAAAATTGCGGTGTGGCGCCACAGGCAGGTGCTGATGATGAGGAGTTAGACCGATACACGCGTGCAGTTGCTCTAGAGTTATTTGGGACGTTGATGTTTCCAGATATTTCTCAGAATTCCATCCCAGCATACTATTTGGAGCTTGTATCGGTATAATTTTCTTAACTTAAATAATTTTTTTATTTGTTTACCAGCAATTTAATTTTATTATTTAAAAAAAATAGAGCACAATTAACCAACAATTTAATTTTGTTATTTAAAAAAAATATAAATTATTATAGCAAGACTAATATTATTATAGCACAATTATTATAGCAAAATTGTTTGCATGGTTATTATTGTTTTCAATGTTCTCGAATTGAGTTTGAATGCGTTGTTTAATATAAATGCAGGGCAATTTGAATGAAGTTCCGGACTTCAATTGGGGAGGTGCCACGCTTGCTTGTCTATATCGTGCTCTGGACCGTGCCTCCATGCGTTTCAAGGTTGTGACGGGACCTTGGATGCTACTATTGTTTTGGGCATGATCATACCTCCCTGTTTGTCGCCCAGAGGTTGCTCCTATCGGTGGATTAGGATAGCCTAACCTAGATTCATGTGTGTCGTTTGGCAGGTAATAACTTATAATAATTTTTCAATAATTTTATGCAAATTACAACACATCAATCCTAACCTTCAAAATTTTCAGGAAATGGGGCGAAGCTCGGTCTTTCTCACGGAGCCAGCACCGCGGGGCAGTGGAGAACGCACGGGACTACCTAGCCGTGTTGAACGTTGAAGACGTCAACTGGTTTCCGTACGTACTCGACAGGGCTGTCATGCCACGGGTAGCACAGGTTGGTTCCATAGCGGAGCATGTTCGGTTGCCGCTGATTTTTTACCACATTGTTGCCTACTACTACCCCGACCGTTGTAGGCATCAGTTTGGACTGTACCAGTTTACTCCTCCTCCACTACCTGTGGTACGTTTGCTATATTTTTCCGATTTATCATACGATCAACTTCAATTTAATTAGAGTAAAGAACTAACGTGTTTATTTTAACAGAGTTGGGACGTGACACAGAACCTGCTGGGTTTCCAGCACGGTACCTATCGAGATCGCCCAGATTTTGCTACCATTTTGCGAGTGCACATGCTGAGTGGACTGACGAGGCATTACAGACACGCCAGCTGGAGACTCGATCCTAGAGTGCTACTGATACGCTGCGGTACTTCCGATGGTTTTGGCGTTACGGTGCCTCCGAGAGACCCACGCCACGAGAGGATGCCGAGGCACGTCTCCAGCGCACTCAGCAGCTGCCTCTTGCTCAGAGGCAGTACACAAACATGGGGTCCAGACTTCGCAATACGGTACATCTTAATTTTTTAAATATGGAATGTATGATTGGTAAATGGAATTGTGCAATATGTCATTATTCTCGTAAATTGCAGGGCAACTCTGCGCTGAAGAATGCACTTCATGCATTGGGACTGGTTGTGAAGAAGGGGTGCAGAAGGGTGGGAAAGGCAATTCTCGCCAACTGTCGTTCGCAGTTGCATGATGCTTCCATCCCTCTGAGGTAATTTTAAATAATTTAATTTTTTGATTGCGTTTTTATATTTTAAATTCAATAATTTATAAATTACAGGTTGGAGGATTTGTTGGAGCAGCGAGGACTTCCAACAAATATTGAGGACATATCAGATTCTGGGGACGAGTCTTCTTATGCACGTCCGACTGTACCCACAGACCTTCAGGCGGAGGATCTGATGCATGCGGTTAGTATTCGTTCATATGCAAGTTTCAATTTTAGATACTAATTTATTTATATTGACATTATTTTTTTTAATATTATAGGATGATCGACTGAATACCGGGCGATTAGATGATATTTTAGGACCACGCACGTTCTTTCCTACTCAGTTTCCAGCCTCAGGTCCTACTCCATCCATGCATAGTGCATCAGCATCGACCTCGCAGTTTGCTGGCATTTCTCAGGATCCCACTGGCATTTTCCAGCCTCAGGATCCTCCACCGTACTCCTTTGCACCATTTGGTATGCCTTCCTCTTTTCCTGCATTTACTGTTCCTCCATTTATTGTTCCGTCAGTGCCTACGCCTTCTTCTATTCCATCATTTGGCACTCCGTTGGGTAGTATGGGAGGGACAGACTCGTTCAGCACTTTACTGCGGACGGCCGGAGATGAGGAGGGTGATTATGTCCCTATAGCGACTCCTCAGGATGCTGGGCAGTCTGTTGAGTTTGAGCCCATATAGCAGGAGGCTCAGCAGGACCAGCAGGAGGACCGCCAGGAGGAGAACGATGGGGATACGGACTCCACTGACTCGGGAGATGTTACTGCCCCGGCCATACGAGATAGGCGTGTGGTGAGGGTGATTGACAGATTTTCACCTTCAGGACCTAGGAGGAGGCGGCGGCGTTAGTTATGATGATGGACTGATTTTATTGCTGATGATGACAGTTCTTTTTTGTTTATGGACTTGTGTATTACTGATGATGGACGGATCGTTTATTTTTCGTTTATGGACTTGTGATTGACTTGTGTATTACTGATGATGATTGACTATTTTTCGTTTATGACTTGTGATTGACTTGTGTATTTATTGGATTGCTTATTATGACTTGTGATGATTGACTTGTGTATTATTATGACTTGGAATTTCAGAGTGGAAAGCACTACTTGAAACATAAACGTTTATGTATTGAAACGCCAATAAATGAAATACTCCAAACAACAACTTTTATCCATTGAACGTCAACACATTAAAACCACAACTTATAGTGCAAAGCACTACAAAAAATAAAGGAAAATAAAAAACAACCATAAAAATAAAACATTGCATTAACAATTCCAACTAAAGTACATTAACAACCATAATAATAAAACACATAAATATTACAATCATATAAATATTTAGAGATTTTGACTATCTACATGTTGTAGAATTTCATCCCACCATGGTTGCTCATCTTCATCATTCGATTGTTGTTGATTACTCGCACCAGTGTTGTCAGCGAACTGAGCGACTTCGTTCCAAAAAGCAGCATCATCTTCTTGTTGATTACTCGGAACACTGTTGTCAACGAATTGAGCGGCTTCGTTCTAAAAAGCCGCTTCGGTTTCTTCTTTTTCTATCTCTGCCATTCGGCTTGCCGCAATTTGTCGAAGTTCATCCCTCTTATTCATTTCTCTCAATTTTTGCTCTGATTTTTTTAGCCTTTTTTTCCTTGCCTCTTCTTCTCTAATTTTTTATTTACGATCCATTTCTTCATTTCTTTCTTTAATAATCCTCTGCGTCTCTATGTCCCGAGCTCTTTGTTCATTCTCGTCGTGACGTTTGTGCTTATGGTAGTGGTCACGCAATATGTTTTCTTTGTAATTGAAAACTTGAGCACACCTTGTACAGGTCACTGTGTGGTCTCCATTAAAGTTGTATATTTTCTCGTAAACGGTCCAGTGAGTTGGTTCACACGAGAGGTAGGGTTTCGGTTGTTGTTGGGGGATGGATTGAGGTTCTGTGTAATATTTTTTGTACCAGTCATATCGCCTTTCTCGGTTCAGATTCTTTTCGTGTTCCCGCCATCGCCGCTTCTGGTACTCCTTCTGTTCCCTTTCCGGCCCACCATAATGTGTCATTGGTAGTGTATTTTTAACTCCAGCACGTCTCCCTCTTCAGTCGTGTCTTCATGGATGTTGTATTTCAAAGTGCGATAACAAGAGCGACAAATTGCCTCGTATTCTCCGTTTTCTGGTTGATTTCTATTGGCAGGGTAATGGTAGAAAGTTGGCCAATACTCAATGCGGGTTGCTCTTCGATAGTTTGGAACATCATTATTTGAGTTAGAGCTATTTCCTTTGTCCATTGTACTGAAGGTTTTAACAAGAAGGAGGTAGTGGGTGTTTGTGCATTCTAATTCAACAATAGTTGCTTTTATAAATAATTTCAGTAGTTCAAAGATGACATTGTAAAATCAAATCTTGTCATGTCTTTTGCAGTCTTTATCAGAGCATGCTTGTACTTTTTTTTCTAAAAATTAAATAATACACCTTCGAACGCGTTTATAAAGTGCGCTCCAGGGCTTTCAACGCGTTTTATAAACGCGTACGAAGCTCTGACAAACGAGAGGAAATTGGACAGCATCTCTCCTTCGTACGCGTTTATAAAACGCGTTCGGAGCCCTGAAGCGCGTTTTATAAACGCGTACGGAGGGGAATTCAAATACTCGCTTCTGAAACGCGTTGGAACTTTCTTCTTATTAAAAAAAATAATAATAATTTTGTATATTAAAATTTTTTTAGTATAAATTTTTATATAAAATAATTTCGGAACTATGGAACAGAACTGACATAGATAGCGTGCGGTCTAAATTAGACTTTGGCTTCAGTCAAGATAGACTATTTCCAAAAGGAAGATGGACTTTTGTTTCGGGAAAAATAGACTTTTATTTTGAGGGCCATACCCACATCATCCTCGGTGGGTTTAGTAATTTGAAATGTCATCATGCTGTAAAACATAACCGACAAACTATTGAACATAACTGACATATGTATATAAAGTTTAGGGAGAGAACAGAGAGACACCATTATCAAAAAAAAAAAAAAAACAGAGAGACACACAGAAGAAAATAAAGGACAAAGCAGGAGAGGGGGGAGAGATGGATTTCAAGATGCTTGTTGCTATATTTGTCGTATCGCTTTTTGTAAGAATTCCTACATCTAGTGCTTCGGGTACAGATGGTCACTACATGGTTTGCAAGATTGCCCAAGTAATTTTTTGAACTTTATATATATATTTTTTTCTGGTATTTATCGTTATTCCAACTAAAGTTTTGAATTATCTAACATAACCATGCTAAATAATTAGGAAAACCACAACAAAATGTTAATAAAAGGAGGACAATATGTTCATTTAAATTACAATTATTTTAACATATATTAGAATCATGCACTCAGATTATACAAATCATTTTTGGAAAATACAAAAAGCTATACTTAAAATTATAATAAAATTTCTGCTGAATTACCTTTTGCGTCCTTCGCTATAACATGGTATAAATATTCCAAATGATAAAAATTGTATAGAGTTATCTCACTAGTACTGCATCAAGTGCCGTGTTAAAATTGCTACCATCATCTGCTAATGGAGATCTCGCATCCATGTGCTCCTGGGCTGACAATGTGCGTACTGCGTATCCTTGGTCATCGGCACTACATTATACTCTTGGCTCCGTTTGGCTCCGTTTAGATGGTGTGAAAATAAAAAGAATAAGAGAAGAAGTATTAGAAAGTGTGTAATTTTATGAAGAATTTGGATTGTTTATAATAAATTTAGAAGTAAGAAGAAGTTATTATCTTATTCATGCACCCATCCAAACGGAGCCCCTGATAACTTGTGTACCTATAGCTACTCTACTAAGTTCTTTCAAGTTTTTTCATTTTATGATTCACTTAACTTAAAAATTGTTATAATTTCAAAAGAAACTAAGTGAAGGGGGCCATGATAAGAAAATTAGAATAATATATATATGCATGTAACATACTGATTTTCTGAGTTCTGAATGTCTTATTCACAAAGCTCCGTTTGGATGGTTTCTTCCCGGAATAAGGAATAAGGAATAACCACTTTTTACCAATAAATTTATTTCTAACCATCCAAACTCTTCACAAAAGTTACACACTTCTCAATAAATTTACCCATTCCCAATAAATTTATTCCCTTCTTTCTTCTTTCTATCTTATTCTCAACCATCCAAACGGAGCCAAATATAATATTCCATTTGACGGTTGTTAAAACACATAACAATAGAAATAATTATATGTACATATATGATTTTTAGGTAAATAGTTTCTTTTACATCTATGATGAAATTAATGGCGTTTTATTATTTCAATCATTTATCAGGAGATTGTCATGATAGCAGCGGAGCTATTAATAATTATACCTCACAACTTAGAACTTATCCTTCTACAACTTGTAAGATGAAAATTTTCATCCCAAGACATTAATCTGAACACACAATCAATTATTCTGTGATAGATACACTGTCCTGCATTTAGATTCTACAAACTCTTATAAATTACAATTGAAACCAATGCATACTAATGTAGTAGTCCAATATAGTGTTTTTTCGTTCGCCAATGTTTTTCATCAAGATATATATACTTATAGATTGCTCAATTTTTGACAAAATAAATAATACTCAAACCATAATGGTATATGTACTTCACACGTAAATTATGTATCAATATTGATGACCGGCAGTTTAATTTTCCTCAATATTATTCTCGATATAAATTTCAAAATAAAACTATACAATATGAAATGCTTTACTACCCTTAATAATGATTTTTTTTTCTTCTTCTTACACAACTTGACTCAAGCACTCATGTTCTTATCACATTTCATGGGAGATGTTCACCAACCACTCCATGTTGGGTTTACTACTGATGCTGGTGGGAATAGCATTACCGTTTATTGGTACAACGTTCAGACCAACCTTCACTCTCCGTTTGGATAGGGTGTGGGAAGAAGGGAAGAAGGGAAAAAAAATGGAAAGAAGTATTGGAAAGTGTGTAATTTTGTGAAGAGTTTGGATTGTTTATAATAAATTTATTTCCTTAGGCTTCGTTTGAATTCTATTTGGGAAGAAGGGAATAAGAGAATAAAGAAATAAATTTATTATAAACAATCCAAATTCTTCACAAAGTTACACACTTTCTAATACTTCTTCTCACTTCTTCCCTTCTTCCCTTCTTCCCACACCCTATCCAAACGGAGCCTTATTTTCTTCTTCCCAAATGGAATCCAAACGGAGCCTCAGTGAGTAATCCACACTTCACTGCATAAAAAAAAATATACATGTGTATATATGTTGACACGTTTGTTTTATATTAATTAGGTATGGGACACAAAAATAATCACAACCTCAGAATCCAACTACTTTGGAAATGATGTGAATAAAATGTCTGATTCAATCAAAGCAAATATTACGGTATATCTAGCTACAATTCAAAAATTTTATTATTTTTTTTATTTCCATCACTAATGAAAATATCTAATATCAAGTATTTTTAACAATGAAGAGAATAGTTTATGCTTTATTGAAAATGATTTTTTTTCTTATGTTTTTTTTTTTTTTTTGTGCAGTCTACCCAAATAAGCCAATGGAACTCTTGCGGTTCTAGTACGGCCGCTTGTGCAGACACGTAAGATATTAATTACTTAAAAAATTTCAAAGTTATAATTTTCCATTCGCTTTTGAAAAATATTAAATAATGCTTGAAAACGCACAAATTTCAGCTTTGCATCGGAGAGCATTCAACAAGCTTGTAGTTATGCATACAAAGACGCCCCTAATGGTGCATACTTAAGCGGTATGATATGTGTGTCGGATAAAACTAAAACATAGATCAATACCTTCAATTTAGATGCCAAAAAAGGCATGCTCAAAACAATAAAAATCAACAAAAATATGGCATTCTTATTCTTTTTTGAAGTTATAAAGTTGCAGTCACTAACATAAAATGTATCACCATTCTATTCTTTTTTTTTTTCCATTGCAGATACTTATACTTATCTCGAAAATCGATTGTAAATACAAGAATTGCTCAAGATGGCGTGAGATTGGCTAATTTCCTCAACCAAATATTTGTGTAAAAATATAATGTATCATAATGAGTGACACATTTGTAATAAAGAATAACCGTATTAAGATGACAGTCATGGGCTCCTGTTATTTTGCAATTAATGTAATAAGTCAACGATCATTGTTAATATCGAAATTGATGATGGTTGTTATGGATTGCTTCTATTTTACAATGTAATAACTAACGGATCAAGGTTGGCGATATTTTATTGATTTTAATTTTTTAAGTTGAATTTTATTAGTGCTTATGGCGTTAATTTATTTATTTGAACGTGGAATTTACAAGTTACAGGAGGCTCAGGTCAACTGGATAGGGCTGAAAACGGTAGCCGTTTCGACCGTTATTTCATTTCGTTTCGTCCGAAACGGAACGGTAACGGTCAAATATTTCGGTTTCGTTTAAGGAACGGAACGGATAACGCAAATAGGAATATCGTTTCGTCTCAGAACGGAACGATTAACGAAACGGAGCTGTTTCGTGATCGTTTATTTCGTCTGTTTCGTCTTAAATTCTACCATGCTACTATCATTTGATTGCAGAGGAGGAGAGATGGCGAAGAGAACGATAGAGAGACGGATATTAGAGTTTGTGCACCGCTCACCCTTCTCATATCTCTGCCTTTCCCTCTCTTCTTCGATCACCTCCATCGCCTCCCCTCTCTCCCTTTATCCGGCACTTGTCATTTCTCCGCCGAACCCAAACCTAACTCTCTCCTTCTCCTCTTCCCTCTCAGCCAAACCCCTCTCTTCTCTTCTCGCTCGAACCCGAACCCTAATTCTTTCCCTCTCCTCTTCACTTTCTCTTTGTGGGATGGTGCACTTGCCTTATCACAATTTGCAAACTGCCGTGTTGGAAAGGAAAAGGACTTCATTGGAATGCTTCAACCTCCCTCCTTCCTTCTTCTCTCTGCAGTGCAAAGGCAGTGAGGCGGTGAGGTTGGGTGACAAGATCAATCCACAACGTTGCAGTAAGCTTGAAAGAAGGAAGACAAGGTCATTCCTTTGTTTTTTTTTTCTTTTAATACCCGGTGCTTAGTTGTTAAGACTCAATAGTATGTTTATTTTTTTAAGTTTAATTTCTGTTCCTTTTTAGCGTTTTACTGTGATTTTCACATTGATAATTTAGATTTGAGCTTTACCGTAGAAAGTATTAGTTTTTGTTTAGGTGAACTTGTTCTTGAGATTTAGTTGTTATATCTCCGCCTTTTGTTTTCATGTTCAATTTTTTTGTATATTTTGTGGTTTACCTACTCGTTTGAGTGGTTAAGTAGCTGATATACTGAATTAAGGAGGTGGTTTTTTTACTTAATGTGTTCAAATCTTCTATTACTTTGTTAGATGGAGTTTTTTATAGATCTAAGGTCGATCAAAGAATTCTACAGGGTTTTAGCTCGATTAACTTTTATTTTCCAGTGGTTTTACACTTCAATTTGTGTTCATGTTTTACATTTCGATTTGTGTGGTTTTAAAATGATTAATGTAGACATGTTAGTGTTTACCAGTAAATGATACTGGGTTTCTCACATTTCTATTTTGCTTCAATTTGTAATATTTGGGTCGATTTTTTTCTTGATTTCCTATAATTTTCCTTTTCATAGCCTCTATTTATGCAAGTTTTTTTGTCCAGGAAAAACTTTATAGGCTGAGGTTATTGCAACATTGTTGTCTGCTAGGAGGAGTTTAGGAGCACTGGAGCATCATTCCTTGTGTTTTGTTAAAAACTTAGCTTTCATTTGCTTGCTTCTGTTTTGTTTAAATTTGATTAGTATGAACAATTTGATGTGAAGTATGGTCTTTTGAGATTAACTATCTGTGAAGTGAGTGTTTTAGGAAGAAATATGGGTGTTTGTAGAATTAATTATTTATTTCTTATTTGTGGAAGTGTGAAAAACTAAATGTGATAAACGATTACAGTGTTAAAACGGTTTCTTTCGTCTTGACCGTTAAATTGCACGCAACAGACAACGCAACCAGCATTTGACGAACGAAACGCAACACGCAAAAGGAAAAAAAATTCGTCTCAAAATGCAACAACTAACGAAACAGTCCATTTTCGTGACTGTTTTCCACGTTATGCAGCCCTACAACTGGATCAGGTTGACCTGGCTCAATCGCATTCCTTTGTGGATTGTGTTGGATTCCGGATGGGCTGGATAGTCTTCTTTCTAGGCCCAGTGCTCGTGAAGCCTTTATGGGCTTTACTGGATTAGTCTTAAATAGAAGTAAGGAATATGAAAACTTATGGACCGAAGTAACATGGACTAAAACTTTATATATGTTCGAGTTTCACTTCCACAGTTCCTCTTTTCTAGTTTATTAGTAGTTTATTACTCATCGCCAGTTTTACTAGTTACTACTTACTACCAGTCACACTCGCCATTGTCGCCAATAATTCCGTCCAGTTTCCTCCCCAAGTTCTATATTCTGACATGCGGGGCCCATTCACTTCTCTGTCGCTCGACGCTTCTCGCCTCCGTTGTTCAATCTCGCTTCGCTCGTTTGGATCCTATCCTTGCAAGGTTAGAAAATGTGCCTCACTTTTCCTCTTCTTTTGTAACAGTCATCACTTTTGATTTGAGCAGTGAGCACTACCTGTTATTTTGTACTGACCCAACTTCTTGAATAGAAAGGACAAACTCAAAATGTGAGTGCTCTCGGTCTAATTTTGCTCTTATTTATTAGAATATTAGGTAATTTCATTTGTTATATATAAAGTGCTCCTGTTTTTTGTGGAAGGGAAAATGGTATCCGGTATCTGGGGATAAAATTTGATAAGAGTATTGGTCTCATATTGATTGTTTTTCACTTTTTTGGGTGCTCATGTACATGGAGAGGGTATCGATTGTTTGTTACTTCCTAAACAAGTATATATATAGGAATGTCAAAGGGAAATTAGTTCCTTTTTAATCTTATTTATTCACAAATGTTATCATTTATTTACGTAGCACTTACCATTTAAGGCAGCAATATACAATCGGATTGGACCACTATCCCAGAAGAGATGGTAACCCTCACAGGTGAGATTGTGACAAGGCTTCCACTACCAACAGAATGTATGTCCATATCCGTGCAGTTTGCATGGCATGGCGAAGTGTCCTCATTCCCTTCCCCTGCCATCTCCCCCACCAAGTCCCCTGGCTCCTACTCCCTCAGCTTGGTGTAATGTTTCATGCTTATGTTTTTACAATCTCATTGTCCAAATGCATCTATGGCTCCTCCTTTGGCTGGCTTGTGCTGAAGCATGATAATAGAGCGTCATTGCTCAAGCCCAGAAGTTCCATCGATCTTCCTCCCTTGGCTGCAAGTGGTCTGTTCATGTGGCTGAACGTTACAGACATTGCACCCAGAAGGTAGTGCTGTATTGCAGTTTATGTGAGCCTGATTGTGCTGTGGTTGCTTGCTCTCGACCATCGTCAGATTGGTGTTAGTTTTCTGCCAAATTGGTGATACTCAATGGACCAGATCACCAGACTATAGGAGAGGTCGGGTGTGTTTGGGCATCTGTTGGATTTTACCTGGTATAACAACTTACCCTGATCAAAATGGCAATTTTTTAGCATGGGATTTTATTTCATTTCATTAGAAAATTTTTGATCAAAATGGATGGATTTGATGCCATTTGGTCAGAATTTCTTTGTTATTATTTAGACCCAATGAAATCTCGAGAAATCAATTCCATGAAATGAAATCCCACATAAAAATCATTTTGATCAAAGCCTTAGTTTATGCAGTCAATAGTAATAGGAAGTATCAGTTTATGACCCTCAGACCCAATGCGTGAACCTATCCTTAAAAAATCAAATATAATAGCACTAAAGAACACATAAATCTGGTTGAGGGAGATACGGAATCTTGCGGGCCTCTTTTAATCAATTCTCCCAAGTCCCAAGTATATTGAAGGTAAATGGCTAAATGATAAGCAGCAATGATGTCAAATGAGGGACAATGGAAACTGTGCGCTATTTCTCAGTCATGATAATTGCACTAATCTGAGGAGGAGCAAGGGAATGAAATTTACTATGATGTGAGGCATGATTTGGGCATACACTCTTTTGGGGTTGGCATCAGTCAGTTGAATTTGAGAAGTGCTACTGATGTATCGCTTAACCCTGGCCCCTTGGAAGTATTCCCTGCTGGATGTGGAGGGTGCTTGTGGTTTACACCTAGCTTGATCTAGATATCCCAGGGAGTTGTAAAATATTATCTTATCCACTTGTTCCAGGTATTTGATCAATCACTTTTCTTCTTTCAAAAATGCTATTTCCTATTCCATTTTTGTGCTTTCCTAACTTTGAACTGAAGCATTCTACCTGCTTGTTTAGTAAATTAAAAAATAATAAATAAAGATTGCAGACAACTATATGTTGCAGAGTCCCATAGGCCTTGAACAGTTTTTATTGTTTTGAAACTAGCACTTGAACTCTTAGCGAACTGAAAAGTAGAAAATTTTAGTTTTGATAAATTAGGATTGTTTGACAGCACTTTGTGTTATTCTATGGAGATTTCCTTTTTTTTTCTTCTTGGAAATTTTCAAAACAAAAGAACTTGCCAAAATTAAATGGGGAAAAAAATGAAAGTTAAAAGAGTTATGAGTTAAGACACAATCATCTGGGTTTTCCTTGTGGATATGAATCAATTTACTCTATGTGGATACAATATTACATGAGAGGCTGTAACCTATTGCAGCAATACCTTTTTATAACTTGATGTTGCATCCTTGGCACCCCCAACTAGGCAACTATATGGTTATCAACTGTCAAGCCTATCCATTGCAAGTGCCTTAAAACATTTTGCACAAATGTCCCTTCATTAGTTGAATGCATTTTGAATTTGGTAAATGTCCAGCTTGAGACTTTTTGGACCTGTGGGAATCTGTTGATTTTATGTTATTATTTTGTTATATCTATAACAACAGTTCAAGGAACCATACTTTTCTGAAGAAATTTCTTGGTTTTTGCATAAATGCCAAAAGTCTTAACGTCTTTCTAATGATTTTAAATTGTTTGTTTTGTAAAGGAAAACAAAACAATTTGGATAACATTGGCCGATTTAGCAGTGATGATTCATACATGCAGCACACTTCTAGATTATCATACCTGTAATTGGTTGATTTGTGTATGTTGAAGTTCAACCTACAAGTAATGTCATGTTAGGAATTAATCCAAATTAAATGTAGTATAAGTTTACCATTGCATATTCTTACTGAATGCATTTGAATAAAGTTGTCTCACTTATCTTTCAGTCTTTTATCTGTACTATTAAAGCATGGATTTTTGTGGCTGATGAAATGAGAATTCTGCCGCTAGGTGGAATGGAAGAATGTTGAATTGTTGCAAGTACTGTAGACAGACGATGGTTATGATATGTCTGAACAATTTTCTGCTTATATCATACTTGTGATTCTTATCAGCTTGTTCTAGTTTGTTGATTTATATGTGCAATTTGAGTAAAAGTGGGGATTGTTGAGTTGTGTTTAAAATACTTTAGGGCACATTAAACTATGAATTTTGGTTTATGTTGTTACTAATATGTAGTTTATAATTATAGCCTTATATGATAGATTACTGATCTTATTATTTTAGTCTATGGACAATTTGCATTTCTTTGTTTCAAATGTTTTGAAGAAATGTGTCAAATGTTTTGAGGATAACTGAAATTGAAAATGACGGTACAAGTAGGATACAAATTGCTCGTCAGCTAATTAATCACTAATCATGTGTTTACATTATCATTAACTTGTCCTACATGTGTTTTGCATATTATAGGTAGTTCAAGGATTTTGAATATTTTATGCATTACATCATGCACTTCTCTCAATTTTTACTACTCAATTCAGTACCAGTGTTATCGAGCTTTCTTCATTCAACTGTATTGTATACATCGCATGGCGTGAAAAACAGTAGTAAACTGGTAAACTTGAAAATTATAATTCACCAATTTGTAGATAAATAACTTATATTTTATTGATCTAATTTTACAGTGGGCATTAAACTAGAGAACTCTTTAAGTGGCAATATCAACACTGGAGCCTCTTCCATCTTATTCTGCATTATTTTGTACTAAATTGCACTAGTGACAACCAGTGCTTATCTTAATACATGAAAAACAACTTGTTCTTTTTGAGGAACCACAGACAATAGTGGTTGCTAGACACAGTTCTTAGCAATGGCAACAGCTGCAAGAGGCTTCTTCATTTCCAAAGATAGTTTCAGCACCTCAGACAGATCAACAGGATCACTATCCACTGGGCCCCACTCAAAACGTTGCACAAGCCTAGCAACCCAAAGACTGACGGTGACCAGACCAAGGTTCTTACCAGGACAGACACGCCGGCCAGCACCAAATGGTGCTAGTTTGAGGTCCCCGCCACGGACATCTATGTCGACACCTCCTTCAGACGCCATGAAACGGGCCGGGTCAAACTTGTCTGGGTTGGTCCAGATGGAAGAGTCATGGGTGATTGCCCACATGTTCACCATGGCTGTAGTACCAGCTGGCACTACCATGCCATTGCTGAGTTGTATGTCATCAGTCGAGAGGCGGGCCCAGGAGAGGAGTGGACCAGGAGGATGCACACGAAGGGTTTCTTTGACAACTGCTTGGAGGTAAGGCATTTGTGCAACATCAGCATCCTGGATAGTACCTGCGGAACCCACAATAGAGTCTATCTCGGCTCTGAGTTTGGATTGAACGGTTGGGTGGAGGACAAGCTCGGCTATGGCCCACTCTGTGAGGAGTGCTGTTGTATCAGTCCCACGAAAGATCATCTCCTACATGTGTAGATAAAAGACATGTAAGTAAATATTGAAGGAAAAAGAAAATGAAGAGCAATAAAAGTTAAGTCTTATGATAGAACTACCAGTGATAGTTGTTCTGAAGAAATAAATGTGATTAATGCTGTATCCTACTTATTAAAAACCCTTCTACTCTTTCATTACTGAACAGTGAAACCAACACAAAACAGAAACAATCCCAATATTCAAGGGGAATTCTACAAATTCATGTTTAAATTCTTGTTTCACATAGCATGTGATATAAATTGAAACTAATCTTCACGTGCTTCTCAGAATTTAACCTACACATAGCATGTGAGAGGCAGTTAGGCAGCCAATGTTTCAGCTGTGTTGCCACCTTTATAGTATTGTGCTAGGATACAATGTTTCAGGTTTTTGGCAGTTAACTAAATTAGGATTCGGTCTTCCATTGTTACATGTAAATGGATAAAATCTATATAAAGCGTTAGATAGTGAACTGTCAACTTAAGCCATAATTTGTATAGATAAATAGAACAATAGACATACCCAAAGGACTGCAACCATATCATCTTCACTGAGCTTCTCTTCCCCTTCAAGAGAAAGCAACACATCGACAAAATCACCATTGTCGCCTAACTGTCTCTCACATCCTTCAAGGGACTTCCTGTGCTCATCAATGATTTCGGAAACCAGCTTTCTGACACGTTACACTAGATCTGCACACCGTTTCTCAACCCGTGACGGGTCAAACATTTTTGGTAACCAGGAGAGGTGATCTGACCAGTTAAAGGCCCCCAGCAAAGCGAACCCTTCACGAACCATCTTCTTTAAGACCTCAGCATCGGCATTCTCTTCTGACAGATTGTACCGCTTCCCAAAAACACTTCCCATGATATTGTTCAAGGCTGCACCTTGCAGGTGATTCCGCAATTTGACTGAACCGGTACTGGCCATTTCAGACTCAATGCCAGAAAGCATGGCGCTGCAGTCAAACTGCCGGCCGGGTTCATGAGCTGTTATGCGCCGTGGTGCAAAGAGGTGTGTCGAAGCGATGCGCCTGAGCATACGCCAGTATGTCCCACTCGGTGCAAACCCAATGGCTCGGGCAAACATCAGTTCACGTGCGGAACGCTTCAGCGGCCGGTCAGCGAAATTGGGGTGAGTCAGGATCTCTTTTGCGACTCCTGGTTCAGAGGAAACAACAGCAGGAGTTGAACCAATGGAGAAGGCCATCAGTTGAGTTGCCCGGTTAGACTTGGACAGTTTTGCTAAGGTACGGTGTGGCAAGCCCCGAGCGAGGGAGAAGATACTTCCAAATAGAGGGATGCCACGTGGTCCAGGGATCTGGGTGGCACCTCTGTGCGAGCGACCATTGGCCCAGGCAGGGCCACCTGACGAGAGAGCCCATCCAAGAAGGACAGCTGAAATGGAGGCAACGAAGAGTGAGACTACAAGAAGAGAGTGGTCGGCAAGGACTTCACTGCCCAGAAAAGCTGGTAGAGTGAAAACCCACCAACTTGAGTCAGTAGAGGATGATTGGAGGACTAGTGCCATGGTTGATGATATTCGATGTGCTGTGTGGACAACAGAGGCTCCAGAAGGTATTTATAATGGCGCTTGGTCTGGACTCTGGAGCAAAGGTGCCAAGTGATCAATGGAGGTTATTTTGTTCTAACTTTGTCCACAGATGAATCAAATTATTAAATGTAATGGATTTCTGTTTTAAAAGCTGCCAATATTCAAGTATTTGCTCTGAAATAATATCACTCATTCCTGTTTTGCTGATTGTTCTTGTCATGCTCAGTTTGCTAGTGGTCATCATTACTTGAAGCCTAATTTTGTTTCGAAAAAGATTGCTATTGTTCATATTTTATATTCAATGGTTTTAAAAGACCAAGGTTAGTCAATAATACAGTCAATGTCTGTTTGGAAGCATTCAAAACTCAGCTTTTGTTTCGGAAAAAGGTTTATATACTTCTATTTTTATTCATCAATAGTTTTGAGGCTCCATTTTTTGTGCATTTCATTTTGGAATGTTCTCAAAATAATTCCTGCTTCGGTTTATCTTGTCCAGTTGTCCTCCATGTTCCATGTTACTTTTCTGATAATTTTCCTTCTATAAATCAACTTAATAGAGCCTAAATTTTGAAGCAACAAGCAGACCAACCTTATATATAAAAAAATATATTTGCAAATTGCTTAATTCTACAAAATGTGCAAATCAGTTAGGTTTTCAAAAATAGAAAAAATCGAGGCCGATTAGATAGTGGGATTAATGAACCTTATTGTATATAAGTCAAGATTTTATTAATCAATTTTTAAAATGTCCTTGTCATAACATGATATTTGTATGTAATACATTCAATAAATTGTGGAAAACTGTTAATGGGTCAGAACACAATTGTATTCCTATGCTTTTGAGTGTATCATACGTGAGACCATGTTTCTGACTATATTTTCTCTTGATGAATGAAATTTGCTTATATGTCTTGATTAATGAAACGATATGATGAAGTCTTAACTCCATATTTGCTGGTGATTGATAACAAATCTTTGCTCAATGCTCAAATACTGATATAAGAAACACATTAAATGGTTAAATCATTTCATACTAGTGCCCATGAAATCTAATTAAACTTCTATGAGATTTTCTTTTCCAATTTTTTAACAATCTAAATTATTTCTATCGAGTTTCTGGCGCCGGATAACTTTGATCTGGCATTTGATTGAAAAGATTCATGTGCTTTTACTGATAATTACTGTGTTAAATTTGAACGATTCACTAATAATAATAATAATTTAATTTAAGAATTTTTTTTCCTTTCATCAAGTACTATATATTCAGATAACTTTGAATGACACATGGGATGTAAAATTTAATTTCAAATACAATAATTAAGATTTAAAGGAAATTAAATTTGTTATAAAATAGTAAAATACTAATTTACAAAATCTGATAGAGAAATTCTCATAATAAATTAAACAAGTAAATTGAAATAAATTGGATTCTGGCTGTCTGATCTTTAATTTAATTTCTAAATTTGACTGCGTTCCCCTCCGTGCGAGTCTGTGTCTGAGGTGATCAATCCCTCATTCCCTCTCATCTCTTTTAATCTCTCCTCTCTTTCTCTTCGTCTACCTCACACTCAGATGTCAAACCACAGACCTCAGCCCTCTCCTTCCCCTCTCCGTTCACATCCATCACAGATGTCTCACACCCACACGGCCACACCCACGCACTCTACATTCTCTTTTTGTTGTGTTAAGGGCTAGATGTCTCTATTAAATTCTGTGCATGCTTGCTTCAATCTTAATTAATTATAGCCTATAAAAATCAAAGTGTAGTAGTAACTTGATGTTTTACATTAATTCTTGTTTATTTGATCTGTTAAGTTCCTTGTATAGCTGCTATATCAGCGTATACCATCTCTTATCTCTGTATGTGTTGCTTTAGGGCTCAGGGATCTATTTCTGAAGTTTTCCGAATTTAAGGACTAATCTGTAAAAAATCTCGAACTGTTTTAGGATTTCGTTATGATTAATTCTTTTAGTAGGGTCTGATCTGTAATTACTTAGTAAATAAAGACGATCTAGGGTTGTTTCCGAAATATGACATAGAGCAGCGGGTCGCATCCAATTTCGATGTCGGATTTAGAGTTATAATTGTGGGATCAGATTTGATCCTCTAAACCCGCGTGCTAAGGCTGCAAAACGGTCGAAACATAGGACGAAACATTTTTTCTTTTTTCGTGTTTCGTTTCGTCCAGTGAACACAAGAATTCTTAGTTGCGTTTTAGCGTTTCGTGTAATCGAACGGTTATGACCGTTCAATCGTTTAAATATTTTTTTTCCTTATTACTAGAAACAGAAGCTTAGATACAGAAGATATAGTGCATACCATTTTTTTTTTTACCAAAAACACTAAATAAATGTCATTATGCTCTAACTAACTAAACAACTCCAGTAATTTCACCCGTAACGTTAAGGATCATTAATAAAATCAAAACATGTTGGTTGTTGAAAATCATTAAAAATATTCCATTGTCACCACTCACCAGAAGAAAAAAAGGAAAATTGCAGTCTGGCTTCGCTTCCTCAGGCACCGTCGACTAGAGAAAGAGAGGAGAGGAGTGGCTGCAAGGCAATGTTTTGAAAATCGGACCGGACCGGCCGGTTCGATCGGTTTAACTGCGAACCGGACCTTAGTCTGGTCCAATATGGACCGGTTTTTTGGCTGTTAGTGAACCACACGAACCGGCCGGTTCGGTCCGATTTTAGCGGAACCGTTGAACCGAACCGCCGGTTTATACCTTTTAAATACATTTTTCATGTGGTTTAACAAAATTCTCATAAATTGAGGTGCAAAAAAATGCAATACCATTGGACTAGTTGGCATTTGTTGTAAATAAGTGAACATTTAATTTATATAAACTATTTAGTAACAATGATGTCCTCCGGTTCTTTTCACCGGTTCGACCGGTTGAACCACTTGAACCATCGAGCCTTTAGCTTCAACGGTTCGATGGCCGGGTCGGTTTTCAAAACATTGTGCAAGGGAAGCAGAGAAGGGAAGAGGAAGGGAGGCATAGATGAGAAGAAGATGTTGGTATTGTCGATAGAGGGCAGAGAGAAGAAGGAGAGAGAGGTGCACCGGCGGAGAGAAGAATGGGAGAGAGGGGTTTGGGATGGGAGAGACGAAGTGCAGTGGCCAGCGGCGCAAAAAATCTAATCGTCACCATTGTTTTCTCCGCCTCTTTTTCTCTAAAATTCAATTAATAGCACTGTCCTAAAATTGTGTAACGAAATAGACGAAACAACAATGATGAAACAAGTTTGTTTCATCAACCGTTTTGTTCCATAGACAAAGCAGGTTTTGAGTTGCACCTTCCGTTTCGTTTCAAAAACGAAACCATATTCCTTAGCCATTTCTCGAAACGATTTTTGTTTTCACCCCTATGTTCGACCCTGGATTTTATATCATAAATGATAATTGTCGTATGTAGACATGTAGTTTTATCATCCCTTACCATAGCTAAACACAAAGTGAACACATAAAATCGACAAGATAAACGTACAGATGATCAAAGTGAACATTAACAAACAAATAAGTGTTGTCATCTCTTGTTCAGATTTTTATATGCATATTCAATTTATATTTATTGAACTTATTTGTTTGTATGTGTTCAATTTGATCCTATATATGTTCACCTTGTTTATTTTATGTGTTCATTTTCTTTTTAGCAATAACAAGGGATGGTAAAACTGCAAATGACAGTAATTAATTTTCTTATACATGAATTGGACCCGAGATTAAGAAGGAATTAAGAAAACAAATCGGGGCTTAAGTAATAATTAATCAAAGGAAAAACTAATTTAAATAATTAGAAATTTCTTTAGTTAAAAGTAGGAATTTGGAAGATAACGAGAATATACTGTGATTAACTAGAGAAAAGATACTCTGACGTAGATCGCAGACTTTCTGATCCGAATCTAAAATTGAATAATATTTGTCTAAATTATATCATTTGATGATATGATAACTATTTAGGTACGACGAGACATTCGGGTGAAACAGATATAACAGAAGGTACAAATATTGGCTGTTCTATACGAGACATACATTTTAGGTACGATGAGACACCTGCCTAACAGAAACATGTTTATTTTTTTTAAAAAAAAATTGTTATGATGTTTCAGGGGAAAAAAAACAAAAATAATATTAGCATATAATGTTTGCAAACATTACATACATAACAAATGTATATTTGTGAAAAATTAAAGTAAGTTTTTATCTGTCTAAATTTTGTACAACACATATATTGTTTCTTATTAATTAAGATAAGATACCATTAGAATTCCCACGTCCTTGTGCACATACTAAACACAATCTATGCCCAGCTAGACTGACAATAAGAGATGTAAATGTCGGTTAACTACTTCTAGAAATGTCTTTCTAGTAAAAACTGTAAAATTAAAATCCAGTTAAAATATTCCTTGTTATATTTAAAACTGAAACATTTAAAGCCTATCCTATCAAAAAAAAAAAAAACTTCAAAATCCATCTTATATCTTAAAATAAAAAAAAAATTAACTCCACCATAACCAAACTCCCCAAGTGGCTCCGTCACAGCTCACAAGGCCTAACTAGTCCATGCAGACTCCATGAAGTCATGGACCAAGTGTAGTGTAGTTCTCTGCACCAACACTCATGTAGCCTCGTATACAACATAATTTACATAAACACCAGCACTGCCGTTCTCTACTCAGATTCACTGCATTTCCTTTCCTCCAATCTCAACCTTTCTCACTTTTTTTGTCCTCCAAATAGATGAACTGCCGTTGCTATTTCCGAGGAGGAGAATAACATAGCATATATCAAATAATCCCACCTCCGTGCTCTAATAGATAAATATATATATCCGAATTATTTATATTTATTTAATTATTGAGTGTTGAGCCCAATACACCGTCAGATGGACGACAGCCTGGACCCAGGCTTGACCCACTCTACTCCCCTATATATTTTTAATTAATTATTATTCAACTAGGCTGTATCATGAATTTGTTTTCTTGTGCTAATGTGAGATCGCACTGGCTTCTAATTATGTATTTATGTATTAATACATTTCCGACGGTTTGTTTCCTCCAGTCCGACGTGTCCTGTTCCCTATTGGCTCCGTACAGCTAATTGCGTAATCTCTCTCCTTAAGTCCCTACAAACGTCCCCATGCGCCATACCTCGTGGTTCCTGGCTTCTCTACAATTTTGTTGGTTTAAATATATGTCGAATGTGAAACTTTTTCACTTTAATTTTTTTTTAAATAAGGCCAATTCTGTGAAATAAAATTTATTCCTACTGAACTTCCACGTTGGATAGTTAAAAAATTGAAGCAGAACCATTTATGACCTATACTTCGATAGTTCAAGCTTGTTTTTTTAGATAAAAATGTTATAATATCATGAAATAAGTAGAGTTATCGAAGAATCGGCATTGTTTCTGCTGACCTTGACTGCAATTTTATTTGAATATAAATTAAATCACTCCAAATTGAAATTTAAAATTAAGTAGAATTATCGAGTTGGAGTTAATTTGAGCGCGAATTGATGAACTCGAGTTCCATACGAGCTCAGTATCATAGAAGTTTGTATGAATTTCTTATTATTTAAGATAGCTAATGTACAAATAATTACTATTCATTATTCTGTATCTTATAGTTACTAATATTTTTTTGATCTTATAATAAAACTTTGGAGAAATTTATTACTATATATATAAATAACTATACGAGAAAATTTAATATGCACCATAGTGCATAGGGCATTCCGTACACCACGGGTTTTTTCGGAAATATTTTTGTAAATTGACAAATCTAATTTAACCAATTTAATCTATATATTGAAATCTCATACCAAATCAAAATTTACAATTTTTTAGATTTTATTTCTATTTTTTTCGAGTTTTTTAAAACATGGCATTTTTGGAATGTTGTACTATTTACAATTTTCCAAAATTGGCATGTTTTAAAAAATTTAAAAAAATAGTACTAAAATCTCAAAAATTGTAAAATTTGGTTTTCTATGAGATTTCAATATGTAGATTAGATTGTTTAAATTAGATTTTTCAATTTACAAAAATACCCTCGAAAAAGTCCGCGATGCACGGAGTGCCCTATGCACTACAGTGCATATTAAACTTTCTCTACCAATTTAATTGGAGTAAAACTGTTTTCGTCCCCTTCCATGTTTCTGAGGAAGTTACAGAGCGATTGCAGCAACTTCTATCTTGCAACATTGCTCCCCTACCAATTTCTTACCTAGGGCTGCCGCTAAGTAACAAGAGGCCTGACAGAGCTTCATTTCAAATACTTATCGATAAAATTAGTAACAAGTTACAGTCTTGGCAGAGGGGACTAATTTCTAGAGCAGGCATAATTGTACTCACTAAGTTTGTTCTTTCTTCGATGCCCATATTCTTCATGTCAGTATTCTCCTTACCAGTATGGGTAATCAATGCAATTGACAAAATAAGGCGTAGTTTTATATGGAATAATGCTACTGCCAACACAAATGCAATCCATCTTATAGCCCGGGATAAATTGTGTCTACCAAAAACTCATGGAGGTTTGGGATTGGTAAATTTAAAGTTGCACAACGATGCTTTACTGTTAAAATGGATTTGGAGATTGCATAACTTGCATGATTCACAATGGGCTCTAACTGCAAGAAAACTATTAGCAAATTCAAGAAACATTTTATTGCCCCTGGTTTGGAATGGTCATGGTTCTTTTTTTTTGAAACAAATTCAATCCTTGCGCTGCATTTTTCAGAGCTCTACAGTTAATACTGTCCGGGATGGCTCGAGGACGCTGTTCTGGTATGATAGATGGGGGGAACACAATCCTCTCTACTTTGGCTTTGAAGATACAAATGGAATTAAAATCAGAAAAAACCTAACTCTCAAGCAAGCAAGAGAAAATTGGTACAATTTTTTTCCGACACCTTGGACTAAATGTCAAGCAGAATTATTCTCGGCAGCTTCAAATGTTTCCTTCACACAGGGAGTGGATTCAATCAGCTGGAGATGGAACTCTAATGGTACTTACACTGCTTCTTCAGTTTACAAACTTCTCTTAACTTCTGGCAATATACGTTTTCAGTTCTTCAAAATCTGGAAGTTGAAAGCTCCCCCTTCAATTAAATTGTTTCTCTACTTTGTGGCACATGGCAGAATTTTAACTCAGGACCAGCTGATTAGATGGAATATTTTAGTGCAAAATTACTGTCACTTGTGTCAGTTACCTATTTTAGAGGATGCTCAACATCTTTTTTGTGAATGTACATATGCAAAGGAGATTTGGTCACTGCTGAATCTTGACTACCTTAACCTACATAGTGTTCATGATGTTCTTCATGCCTTATGTTCTCATTTAACGACACAACAACAGCTCCTCTCAATTCAAATTGCAACTGCTGTGTGGGGATTGTGGTTAGAGAGAAACAATAGAATTTTCAGAAATACAAGAAGGATGGCAGCGGCTACACACCACTGGATATTGCAAGAGGCTAATCTATTTGGGAGATACGGTTAAACTCCAACTTTCGTTTGGTTTTCAGTTTTTTGTTTTTGTTTTTTTAATTTCTTTGTATTTTCTGTTCCTCTTTGTAACTGGGTAGCCTCTACCTAGTATTTCTAAAAAAAAACTTTCTCTAAATATATTATATATTAAGTTTTTACTATATAATATGAATTAAATAACATATATGGGTGTGTTTGGATGACTAAGGAATAGGGTATAAGAATAAAAATTTTCGTTTTGCGTGCTTATCCAAATTCCTTATTCTTATACCATGGTTTTGTTAGTATAGGAATAAGGATCCTTATTCCATATTCTTGTGTTGTTTGGATTGCACAAGAATAAGAATAAGCACGCAAACCGAAAATCTTTATTCTTATATCCTATTCCTTAGTCATCCAAACACACCCATAATTACATAACAAGTTATTTCAAGTTCGAATTCGAGTAGATCGAACAAAATAATTTCGAACCTGAACTCGTACACGAACCGAGCTAATCAAAGATGTAAATCAAGCCAATCGAGTTCGAATTGAATAAATCTAGAGCAAGTCTACAAATATTTTTTGACACCCCTGCGGCTAAGAGACTTTTTAACAATTAATTGTTGGACTATTTAATTTAATAATTATAAAATGTTACTCGAACTCGCGAAATCACGTGAAATTATTGCAGACGAGAGTCCGATCAGCCTCGCAACATATCACAAGCGCTAGCTGTGATAACCGACACGTGTTCTGATGCCAGTGGTCTGCTGGTTGTACCCCCACGTCGGATGACGGGAATCTCCCGGTCACCCAAGGTGATGTACTGATGTCCTCCTTATAATCTTATTTCTCCATTTCCAATGCAATGGAGCTGTCATGGACTTCTACAGTTCTACTTGTCAACCATGTTGCATGCTTCCGCACCTTAAATATTAAACCAAAAAGTGCTAATGGTGAAGGTACTACTATGCAAACTCGTCAACCATGTTTCAAGGACAATAATAAATTTTGTTTTCTTTTTATTGATTAGGGACGCAATAATGCAAACTTTTCTGGGGTAAAAATAATTAATCAAACAACCAAATCTCAGTTATTCAGACTAGCATAAGATATCCTCATATGTGGGCAAATAAAGAAACAAAATAATGTTAGACCATTAATATATATTTCTTAATTTACCAGCGATATAAATAGATGTGTTATTCAATTTATTTCTATATTAGATGGAAAACCAATCAATAGTGTTGCTTCGGCTGACGATTGATATCCAATCGCATATCAAACCAATCGAACGGTAGAAATTCATGTTTACACGCTAGACCTAGCGCGTTACATCTCTTCGTATGCGTGCGTTTATAAGTAGTATAGATAATACTTTATAATGACATAATATAATGAGGGCAGTCGTTAGAGTTATTTTTATAAAAAATTACCAAATTCTTTTGAGTTTTTGGAAACTTTAGTATTACGGTTCCTCTTTGGAATAGACGTCGGTTTTAGATGAAAGGGTGCTTATGTATGGTAAGAAAAAAAAATATAATTTTGTACAGTTAATAAATGAACATAAGTTCCTTTATTCTCAATATTGAAATGAAACCACCTAATTAGTTTCAATCTGTGATATTTAATATTGTCGATAATCAACTAAATTAGACATGGGCACATGGCATGAGTATCGAATATTTAAATCTGAAAATAATTTACATTACAATTTTTTGAGTCGAACAATTAAAAAATTTGAATAATATATTAACTAAAATTGCAGAGGTTGCGGTTCAAAATCAAGCTTGAAATTTTTTGGTAAGTTTGAATTTCAAAATAAATTAGGAGGCTTAACAACTTTTCATGTTAGCTAAAACTGTATTTTGTAAGCAAAATATTGTTAGATTTTGCTTTAGATAAGTCATAAGTTAATTGAAAAAAAAATATATTCTTTTATTTAGAAAACTTAACAACACGACGATTCCTACATTATGTTTCATGTAGAATTAGATCGCAGGTTCGAAATCCGGCCGGAGAATCTTTCATAGACATTTTGTTATCTACTTGGATTCCTATGTTAACTCTTAAGTATTTTTTGGCTATTGATAGTGTATGCCAATCTATTTTGAATGAAGATTCCACGGTGCCCTGCTTCGTTCAAGAAAGATCCGCGCATTGTTAAAAAAACCATTCATAATCGACCCAGTCTTTAGCTAGACCCTTGTGCTTGATAATTATATCACCAGTGTTCGTGAGTAACGTATAGCTTTTTGGTGAAAAAGGATACCCTAAATCAGATAAGGGCGATAAAAAGTCATGTTTTTCTCGAAACATCTGAATAGAAGGGAATAAAGAACTTTACTTTGCATTTAATTAAAAAATAAGTTGAATGATTTAGATCCCAATTTATTTTAAAAAAATAAAATGTTTCATGTAGGATTTGACATCACGTCTGAACGGAACTTCTACGAGCATTTTTTGAAATGAAAATTTGATATTTTTCTAATGAATTTTGCTCAAAATGAAACAAAACAAAAACAATGAGATAAAAAAATGAAATTAAACTGTTAACAGCAAAAGGATGTGATCTCTAAAATTATTTGATAAATTTAACAATATCTTATAGGATTAACTAAAATTAAACGAAGATAAAAAAAAAGTTGACGACATCGATTGGCATATATAAATTACTAGTAAAATTGTAATTTGAGTAAAACGAGTTTCTAATTTTTATTGTTGAAAAAATCTTATCATATTATGTTTAACTTGTAGATATTTAATACTGAAGTCCTCTGATTTGCAAAATTACCGAGTCGATTATCTCAGTAGATAATAACCTTTCACCAATACACTAACGGCTGTATTTCGTTCAAATTTTTAAGAAAATGTCTTGGACGGACAACCTTTAGTCGACAAAGTGGACTGGACACTCGGTTCTTCCCAAAACGGAGAAAACCACAAGCCTGCAACCAGCTCGCCTTTCGCCGGAATATTCTCTCCATTTCTGTCTTTTGCACAAAGTCAAACACTCTCCGAAGAAACTATTCCATGGACCAGGTCTTTTCCTACCATCCAATGGCACGTGGGTCCCGCAGTCCATCAGAATACAATTGCTCGAGTGCTCCCACGCTGGACATGGTCCACCAAGCAACTCAGCTCGTCTACTGCTCACTTCCTCTCATTTCGTCTCCTCACTCTCTTCCCTCTTCCCTCAGCTTTTACACAAAACATCCCGCTCTCTTCACCAACACAAAACAACACAAAGAAATCGTATCAAATCAAATCAAGAACCATACAACCGATCCGTATCCGCCATGGACGGATCGGAGGAGCTCGACCTAGAGGTGGCGGAGCAGGTGATAATGCGATGGGAATCCACCTCAGCCTCCACCTTCTCGCCTGATTCGGCTCTCCTCTTCTCCGCCAGCGGCGTCCGCCGTGCGGAGGCGGAGCGCTACCTCCGCGCCGTCGACCGAATCCGTCTCTCCACCAAGGATTCGCCTATCGCTGTCAACAGCCCCCGCCGCCTCTCCTCCGGCTCCGCCACCTCCTCCGCGGCGCCTACTCCGGTGTCGGCGTTGCAAACCGCCATGGCGCGCCTAGAGGACGAGTTCCGTCATATCCTAGTGACCCGTTCTCTTGATATAGAGATCGATTCGTTAATCGATCTGGGTTCTCTCTCCATTAACAATAGCTCTGTATCAGGGGAGCTCTTCCCTGGCAATGAAGACCAAGCGACTGAAGAGGAATCTGAATCCGATCGGTCTCGGTCACCAACACCCGTACCCGTTACAGAATCAGTATCTGAACCCGCATCCGAGCCATCATCATCATCAGTACCCGTACCTGAAGTTCAACGGGAACCATTGCCGAGATCAGTATCTCCACCGGAGCGCGAATGTAAACCTGAAGCATTGGCAACTCCGGTACCGGCACTAGTATCGGTCTCAGAATCGACACTCACATCTGATCCAAAGTCAGAAGGAAGCACTAGCAGCTCTCTGTCACAGAGGAACAGGTATCTTTCAATGCGTAGTATAAAACAAATCGACCTCTTCCCACCAGATGCTATTGAGGATTTGAGAAATATTGCAAGTCGGATGATTGCTTCTGGGTATTGGCGTGAGTGCATGCAGGTTTACGGGTCGGCCCGCAAACCTTCTGTGGACCATAACCTTCGTCGTCTGGGCATAGAGAAGCTGAGCATAGGGGATGTTCAGCGCCTTAGTTGGGAAACCTTAGCTTCCAAGGTTGGACGGTGGATTCGATCTGCCCGTGCTGCAATCCGCATTATCCTGGCAAGTGAGAGGAGGCTCTGTGAGATGATCTTTGATGAGGAAGGATTGGATGAGGCGCCTTTTGCTGAGGCTGTAAAAGGTGCCGCATTGCAAGTGCTTGGGTTTGCGGAAGCAAACTCGATCGGTCGCCGGTCTCCCGAGAAGCTGTTCAAGATGCTTGACATGTATGAATGTTTATCAGATCTCATGCCTGATATCTCGGCAATTTTCAACTCTAAATCGACTGAACCAATACGTCAGCAGGCCGAAGAGATACTCCTGCGTCTGGGTGATGCAGCGCGAGGGATTCTCTCTGAGTTTGAGAATGCTGTGATCAAGGAAACGTCGAAGTCCCCAGTGCCGGGTGGCACGATACATCCACTAACCCGGTATGTCATGAACTACTTAATGGTAATCCCTGATTACACGGAAACACTTGCCAAACTGATTACCTCTCGCCCCTCATACCGGTTGGCTGGATCCGAAGAGCCAATTACAATTGATGATGATTTCCCCCAACCCAAGGCCCAAGACCCAATAGCCTACCATGTGGTTTGGATAATTTTTGTTCTACACCGTAGCCTGGATATCAAAACAGGCGGCTATAAAGATGTTGCCTTGTCTCACCTCTTTGCCATGAACAACATTCACTACATAGTGCACAAGGTGAAAGATACAGAGGAGCTACAGGAGATGGTAGGCGAAAAGTATCTTCAGAAGCTTGCACTAGCTTACACCAATGCTGCAATAAGCTATGAGCGTGCCACATGGCTTCCCATTCTCCGCTGCCTCAGAGACGAAGGTTTGCACGTGACTGGAGGGTTCTCATCAAGTGTTTCAAAATCAACCTTGCGAGAGAGATTTAGATCATTCAATGCATCCTTTGAGGAGGCACATAGGTTACAGTCGATGTGGCAGGTACCTGACACTCAGTTGAAGGAAGAATTGAGGATGTCTATTGGTGAGAAGCTGCTCCCAGCATACCGGTCTTTCTTGGGAAGGTTCAGGCAACACATAGAGACTGGGAAGCATCCAGAGCTGCTTATCAAATACTCTGTAGAGGATCTTGAAGAGGCTATTTTGGATTTCTTTGAAGGCACTCAGCCTCCTTCCATTCTTAATAGGAGGAGGTCACACTAACAGGAATAATAATGGCTTAATTAGGTAATTCTTTGATTTTTCTGTGATAAAGTGGCGGTTTGAATAAAATTGAGAATTCTTCAAGGTGTATGTAGCGTGTATAGGTACAGTCACACTTTGTGTGAATTTTTTTATTTTTATTTTTTTTCCACTACGCCAGAGGAAATTTTTTTTGGAAACGATTGTTGAAATTTGAGTTGATGAGGGAATCCATGAGATGGTGTTTATATGAACAATCAGGTTTTGGTACCCGTCTTCTGGACGGTATGGGCATAGCTATTTTTTTCCTTGTATTTCAAGTTATCAGAGCTTAGTTGAGTCACTGATGTATTTTTGTTCCTCGCTCAATTTTGGTATATTGATAGTTTAATGTGAATGGATGATGGTATGCAAAATCCTGACCGTCTGTCTGCTAGCTTAACATGTCCATGTGTGCTTCTTGTTGCAGTGCCAATTTATACATTGTAAATTTGTAATATGATTATTTCTCTCCTTCCCGGGAATTAGTGCCTTCCAAATGTTTTCGTGGTATTCAGTATCGAATCAGGGTTTGGTACCTCACCAGCAAGGTCCAAATATAATTTTGTGTGGGTAGAACTATCAAAGTTAAGCTGATGTTTAACTGCTTGCTTTCTTTTCATTTGAACATGTCTTTTAGTTATTTGTCTTGTATATATGTTTACCTTTCCATTTAGCCAAGTTTGTAGCATTACTAATTTGAATTTATTACTTGAGCTATGGTATTATATGCTGACTATAGAATAGCTTTCAACTTTGGCATTATTTGACATGAATTTGTTTCACGCTTGTACTTTTGTTGGCGCGTCTCCAATGGGGAGGCCTATCATTTTCTTTACTTCTGTAAAGTACAGTACCAAATTTCATGGCCTCTTTTCAAGGGAATGGAAAGTTTTCTTGGGTATGTGAAATTCATTGTATGTTGCTTGTTCAACAATGGCATCCTTGTGATAACAATAATGACGACGGATGTGAGTTGTCCTTGTTTATGATAACTGTCATGAAACATTTACTTTGTTTGAGTCCCATTTTTTGCTCAGAATTAGTGGCACAGCTGGTACTAGTAACTAGATATCGACTGTTGGATCAATCCTTCCGGGTAAGGTTGAAAATAAAGGGAAACAGTGGTGAGACAATTTCTATCATAAAGTTAAAATTTGCATTTGAAACGTCTCTGTTTATCCAAATAATAAATAGGGTGCGATCTTATTACACTATATAATTTTCATCCGGCCAGAATTAAACATGTCTAAGACATGAATAGAACCTTTTCACATTATGAGTGTAACAATCCGCCATTGTCAATTAACATCTAAATTGCATCAATTTTTAATCCGTTGAATTAATAGAAAACATCTTCTAAATAGAGCTTTGGTTTGTCTAATTTCAAAGTCAGATGAAGCTACTCAAGTCTCTCATTTTAGGCCTATTAGCCTCTTGAACTGTAGTTATAAGATAATTACTAAAGTTCTAGCTAATAGGCTAGCGCCGATTCTCAATAAAGTAATTAGCCCCAATCAAAATGCTTTTTTTAAAGGAAGAAATATCCTTGACAGTATTGTCACAGCCCATGAAATCTTACACTCAGTCAACTCTAAAAAAGAGGCAGGCTTTGTTCTCAAAATTGACTTTGAGAAAGCCTTCGACTTAGTCAACTGGGATTTTCTCCTTAACTGTTTAAAGCTTAGGGGCTTTAATGAAGTTTGGATAAATTGGATCTCCAAGCTTCTTGATGGAGGCAGATCCTCCATTTTAGTAAATGGATTTAGTGGTAACTACTTTAGATGTAAAAGAGGGGTCAGACAAGGGGACCCTCTGTCACCTTACCTTTTCCAAATTGCTGCTGACGGTTTATCCAAACTTCTGAGCATTAGTCAAGAGAAAGGACACATTACAGGGCTTGGTCCCAGTTTTTTTAATTCTCAAAAAATTACCCACTTACAGTATGCTAACGATATAATTCTTTTTCTTCCAGCCAATACCCAAGTAATTGATAAAGTCCATTGGATTCTTAAAGTGTTTGAAACTGTCTCTGGACTCAAAATCAATTATGCTAAAACTGAGCTCATCCCCCTTAATGCTAATGAAAATCTAACTCAATTTTGTGCAAAGATCCTAAACTGTAAATTAGGCACTCTTCCTCTAACTTATTTAGGTATGTCCCTACATTGGAAGGCTCCCTCTAAAGACACTTGGAGGAAGATAATTCTAAAAGTTCAGAAGAAACTTACTTCCTGGAAAGAAAAACTCCTTTCCTTAGGGGGCAGACTAACCCTTATAAATGCGGTTTTGTCAGCCATTCCCCTTTACTATTTATCAGTTTTTAAGGCCCCCTGCTGGGTTATCAATGAAATTGATAAATGTAGGAGGAAGTTCCTCTGGTCTGGTTCTGACTCTAATGGTACAACTAAGTATTGTTTAGCAAACTGGGAAACTATCTGTTTGAAGAAAGATTTTGGAGGATGGGGTGTGCTCAACCTAAGAGATATGAATACAGCTTCAATGTGGGCTTGGAACTTTTTATATAACTCCACTACTTCAATGTGGAAATCAATTATTAACTTTAAGTATGGTACTAGAAATGTGCTTGATATGTCTCCCTTTTGGAAACATGTTAAGGTGACCTTACCTTTAATTAGAATTGGTAATAAAAGAATAATTGGCAAGGGAAACTCAATTAATTTTTGGCTAGACAACTGGTTGGACAACCAACCTCTGTGCTACCAATTTCCTAATCTCTTTGAAAAAGTTAAAAGAAGTGACAGCTCTTTAGCCCAGTGTTGGCAAAATAATAGTCTTAAAGTTAAGCTTCATAGAGGTGCCTCTGTCGCCTTAAGAAGAGAGAAAACTTGCTTTATAGATAGACTCAATTCAGTTCTTCTCTCCTCCAGTGAAGATTCTAGCCACTGGCAATGGGGCCCCACTAACATTTATACAGTTAAATCACCTTATGAATTCCTTAATTTTAGGGGTGTGAAAGAACAGAGATTTAGGCATCTTTGGAAACTCCCAATTCCTTTAAAAGTTAAACTTTTTGTGTGGCTTTGTCTTAAGAATAAAATTTTAACAAAAAATAATTTAACTCGCAGATTGTGGACGGGTTCCCCTGATTGTTCCTTTTGTGATCAGTTGGAGACGTTAGACCACCTTTTTTTACATTGTCCTTTCTCAATGGAATTTTGGCAAATGTTAAACTGCTACAACTTTTACAACTGGAATGTTAACCTCACAGACATTAATACTATATGGGACTATAGTTGCAACCTGCAAAGGAACAGCAGATCTCATTTCCAGTGCATTTTTGCTGCATTTTTGTGGCAAACTTGGCTCACCAGAAATAATTGCTGTTTCGGTAGGATCACTAACCCACATAGATTTACTAACTATATAAAAACTCTTAGTCTGGCTTTTTTCTGGACAGGTAAACAAGCGGGTTGGGAAAGCTTTTTCAGAGCACCCAATGCTCAATCCGTCAATAACACAGCCACTTTGACTGATGACAGTAGTGTTGAGTTACTGCCGGATGAAAGGCGTTAGACAGTTCATGAGGTGGAAAGTGATGCTGAAGACTCAGACACAGATCTCCTTGATTCTGATTGAGACACTCAGCTTTACTGTCCCTTCTTTTACTTTTGATTAGTTTGCTAGGATAGAGGCTTGTTCTATCCATGACTTCTTTACCTTTTCACTTCTGTTTTGATGTTTGTAACTAATTCTGGCTTTAATGAAAGCAGGCAATCATAGCTTTTGATTGCTTTTTTCCAAAAAAAAAAATAGAAAACATTACCAATATTTTTATACAGTTTCATTATCAACATTGTACTTGCTATTTTTGTTTTGAGAATTGAGTCCTTTCAGTAATTTAGTACTAGTTTAATGTATTATAATATTTACGATTGTATTTTTTTTTAAAATCAGTGGTTAACACCACCACTTTTCTTTATTACAGAAAAGGTTACCCAAAGTATATGAGTAATGCTAGAACCAAACATATAGGACGTCAAATACGATCCAAACGTCGATCATTAAAATTTCAAATGATCGATCCAAGCCGCTCAATATGATATCTATATTAAAATATCATTGAAAATTAAAATTTATATTTTTTCGAATTTTCTAACTATTATTTTCGAATTTTCAAAATTGGAGGGTTAAGAACTTTTTAGATTAAGCATATAAAAATATTCCAAAAAAAATAGTAAAGAAATTTGAAAAAAATATAAAATTTGGTCTCCACGGAAATTTTATAACATACAACAATTTGAGCGGTTTGGATCGGCCATTCTAATTTTAAAAATTAAAATTTTATCATGTTGGACAAGTGCTTATATCTTATATGTTCGACACTAACCACTCCCAAAGTATATAGTACAGATCAAAGCATAAACACTCACAAGACAACTAAATCGGCACCGGCACCCCAATATTTACGATCTAAATTTGATATTTTATATGTTGTTAAGTTAAACGTGCATTATTTACAATTTAAAATTTGCGAGACCAAAAACAAACCATTTAATAACGCCCACACTTAATGCTACTAAATGATATTTAAAATCTCGATTTTGATCGTATATATAACTATGTTTCATGTGTTCATTCCTTTTGAGTTTTGATTCCAATGGCATAAAAATGCATCGATCTAAATTTACGGTTTAAATAAATAACAGCATATATCCAATATTCTGTATTACTAAAGAGTAGCCCAACCCAAACAACACGGATCTTGCATTACCAGAAATTGAAGACCGGACTGGTTTCATCAAATCACTGGACCCAAAACGAGAAGCGTTGTGATTTGTGAACTATGTCGATGCATTTGATTCCTCTTAAAAGAAGCTTCTCGCAAACTTATATTTGACTTTTGAACAAGGGATGAAGGGGAAGAACAAAGGCCCACGAACAAAATTAGTTCGTGAGAATCGAGGAACTAAGAACTAGGGAGAAGTTCACGAACTACAGTTGTTCGTGGGTTGTTTGGTTCGTGCGAACAGCGCTAGTTCACGAACTAGCTGTTCGTGACACATTCCAAACACACCCTCAATACTTACGTATTGTAACAGGCAATAACATTTTATTAATGATGAAAAGTCAAAACCAATCGGTACTTACGTACTACTATGAAAAATAATTAAAGCACATAAGACTCGCACCTATTTTTATAGAAAACCAAGGAGATAGTATTACATGCTGTCATGCTGATGGTGTCAAGCATGATCCTTTAAACAAAGTCTAAATGGAGCGTGCATGTTAGGCAGTTATGCACTAATTAATTAGAATCTAATGAGATCACCATACAGTCAGAACATCGAAGTAGAGCCCACAACTTTCGTTTTTTGTTTTTTTTTTCCTTTCACGAGTGCACAGCCCACAACTGAAGCATTCCAATTGCTATCATAGTTATTATGTCATTGGACTTATTAAAAAAAAAAAAGCTAAGTCATTGGATAGGCGACGCATGGATCCCACGAAAATAACTTCTTAGAGGTGTGTTTTGGAGGAATTCACATTCTTTGTAATGCTATTGCTTGTCACTAAGTTCACACTCATTAATTTTTTCCCATGGAGTTCCAGATCCATAAATAAGAATTAAGTTTTTTTTTTTGGGAAAATAAGAAATAAGTTACGTACCCACTCAACTTGCTAAGCCATTTACAGTTTACGTCAGCAAATCGTTTCATAGGGGTAAAATAGTCATGAATTGGAGAGAACTCAAAAAAATAGTAGTTTCGTCTCCAATCCAATGATTCCAAATTTCTTAGAAAAATCGTTTCATAGGGGTAAAATAGTCATGAATTGGAGACAACTCAAAAAATAGTAGTTGCGTCTCCAATCCAATGATTCCAAATTTCTTAGAATAATTTGAATGGAGTTTAACTCTTCTAATAAATAAGGTTTTTTTTGTTCTTATTATAATAATTTTGTTTATAAATTAAAATGAACAATCTGAATTGAAATTTAGTTATAAAATTATGTTCACAGCAAAATTTGCCAAATAATTAATGATTATTTTCGAATTTTCTCTCATTATGCACAAAAAAAAAAACTGTGTAAACCGTTTCTCCGTACACTTTTTAAAATTAGAAGTTCTAATTTAATATCTTCGTAAAGGATTCTTCGCATTTGTATTTGGCAGTGCAAGGATGTCAACTCCCCCGGTTCAGTGCAAGGATTCTTCGCATTTTTTATTAATTAAAGCCTGCATTCATGCTTTGCTCAACCTTACATTCATTTCATTTTGTGCCAGGAAAATATTTCTCTCTTTACCCTTTTCTCCCATTTATTTGGACCTTTTGTATTGCCAATCCTTTTTTCTCACATTTTTGTCTTCTTTAAATGCCGCTTGATATTTCTCCACTTTCCAACCAAAAAAGGACTATTAGAAATTTAAAACTACTACTCTTGGAACAAGACATACCAGTGTCAATCATGGGGAGCAATGAAAAAATCAGCAAGGAATTAAAGATTTATGATATGCAATAACAAACTTAGTTTGACATGACAAGAAGGTCATTCAACTATCCCCTTCTAGGAGTACTCCGCAATCCAAGCTTGTTTCCAATCTGCAATTCCGCTGTGCCTCGGTGCTTGTCTGGCTTTGGGTTCTTCATTTAGAAATGAATGCCTGCAAGACAAAGGAGGAGGAGAGGTGAGTTTAAATGAGGCTTAAATACATCATAGGTAATGTAATATGTTCAGAGCAGGATTTTGAAACTATTTCCGTGTTGTCAAGAAAAGTTGCATTTTTGGGGTAAACTGCTCCCAGGTATAAGGCAAACAATAGGATATACTGATACAAATTGGTGCAGAAATCCTTCCTATTGTACTATAAAATACACATCTAAAGAGAATGAAAATTGACCGAGAAAATATTGCAGTGCCCCGGATCAGCTAAATGAGCTGACAAGTTGTCAAGTGGGCTTTCTCCAGTGTAGATAGCTTGGAACAAGAATCCAACAAAAGCAAGCATGGCCAGCCTGCCATTTTTTATCTCTTTAGTCCTCAGAACCATAACAGGCTCTGGTGAGCCCCGGCCCCACATCATGAAATCAAACCACAACCCGCCTGGGTAACCCACATCAGGCTTCGGGTTCTCCCGATTTGGAAATTTGGGTTCGATATCGACGCAGCCTGGGTTCAAGAAGTCAGCCCATCGGCGTCCCTCAGCCCAGCCCATAAGAATCATTTGAACCACAAAAAGAGTTAATGGATCGGTAAAGTACTGTTGAGAGCCAGCTTCAAACCTGTCATATATCCAATTCAGTGTGTTTGGAGGAAAAATACTATATATAGTTCAGTAACATGAAATTAGTTGCTTTAGAATTATTTATTGGTAAATGATGCAAGTACTCAAGGAGATTCTTCCAGTAAAATACCATACTGCCGCTGCCAATTTCTGTAGGTTGGTGGAATATGAATAGCAACTTCAAAAAATAAAGAGAAAAGACATTGCTCGAAAAGAGAAAAAAACTAGTAAAATATTAGTCAGACAGGTACACAGAATTTCACGTCCAACACCATACCTGCCCATACAGAATGTAACCAGAGCAGTATCACAACAAGAAAAGCAACCCTCAATGTACCCTTCCAGTGAAATGTTAAGAAAGGTCGCATACTGTTACATCTTATCAGGCTTATATAGCATGATTTTAATGAAAAAAGCCTTGTTGTCGGAAGTACCATGAAAAATTATCAATGAATCCGAGTTTCTGAAGGCACTCTGGAACAAGGATACCAGAAACTGCAAGCATGGCCCACCGGCTGTGCATTAACTCTGCCTGTGCAAACCACCTCAGAAGCTCTGGATCCGATCCTGCAATCATGATAATAAAAATATGATTACAGGATGGTTTGAATATCAGAATGTCTCTATGTGCTTTTTACTGTATTTTCTTAGAGCAAAGGTGGAGGTCAAAGTCATCCAACAAGCTTTTTTGTTTTTATATATATTTAACGTTCACAGGGTTTCAAAACCTTAACCCCTTGAAGGCCTACCAATAGGAATACATGGTCACACATTTCAGTATGGGCTGCTTTCAGCAGTTCAATTCAATTTAAGCACCACTTTAGAAATATGATAAATTCATCCTCCAGATAGTGTTTATGCAGCCCCTTTACTGTACTGGCCTGGTACTGAACAAAGCTGAATTACAGAAGTTAGAAGAATAGAGAAAGATTCTTCAATGATCTCTTTTGATAGGAGCAGTAAACAGAAACAACAAGTATAAGTGTATAACCACAAGATCCAACATTCTTTCTATATTTGACCTAGACCACAGCAATCAAAACTAATAAAATACAAAAAGTATTAGACCAGCTCATGGCAAGTTAGGTTCACTTTTAGTTTGCATGAGTGGGATGTAAAAATAAATTAAGTACATACCTAATCCAAGAGGATCAAATCCGAAATCCCCCGGGAGGCTACAAAGATAAACAAAAAAATATATATATAGTAACTCTGTGCTCCATATAGCTCAAGATAAGTAGATAACACTTTCTCTGAAATTTCTTTTTATATAAACACTTTCTCTAAAGATTTTATATAACATTTTAGTTAAAACAGAAAACTCTCAAATTTTGTAAGATATGTGCACCAAAAGAGATTTAAAAAGGCGCGCAGAATAGTTTAGGGGTCCATTATTTATTAAATGGCACATGCCACATATTTTACTTTTCTGAAATAAGTTCTCATACAAACTTACCTTCCATCTAGCCATGGGGGAGGAGAGCTGCCCGGGAACCAAAGAGGCCTATCAGGGGGCAGTGGCTCACACACACTTGACACGCCTCTCTTTGTTCCTCTTACCTTTGTTGTGATCTTGGAACAGGTAATAGAAAACCTTCTTGTTTGATTTGTGGCATGTGCTCTAGACAAGCTACACCACACAAGTTACAATTACAAACTGAGTCATATGGAGTATAGTAGTTGGCTTTCAGAACTGATACCCTTTAATTTGCTCAGTTCTATGGTGCACTTATAACTACAGACTAATCTGGTACTCCATTCAGAATCTAACTTAATACAAATGATCAGCCTATTAGATATTTTTTCAATTGATTTCCAATATGTGTGATTAAGTAATGCAGAATGGATCAAATGGTGTTATAAATCTTCAATTACCTAATTCATTCAATTAGTACCATTTCATGAAAAATACAACCACTTTCCTTTTCTCCGATGAAAATCTTGTTGTAGGAACCAGTAAGAAAACTTCTAATTATGCCAATTAAACCTATGCTTCTTACTCTGAATAAGTAGTGGGTTGAATGAAGTTGTGGTTCCTGAACTCTATGTAGAGTTGTGTATAAACTGTTAATTTATTAGGCTGAGAGGTGTCAAAGAGAAATTTTGTCGAACGTGTTCTCAGCAAGTCTTGTTTTAACACAAGATACATGTATCAGACAAAAGAAAAATTTCACAGCAAATTTTACTTGGACATTACTACGATAAATCAATCATGTACCTCATTATATGGTCAAGCAATTTTAGACATTACTACAATTAATGATGTTTAGACATCTATGATAGTTGATTATCTATTCTTAGCAACAACAGTTAGTGTATATATGCATGTGTAACTGTAGCAAAATTGTAGTTTTATACTTTTATTTGAAATACACAGTTTGTTATGGATTGATTTGTTGCCTAATTTATCTAATAGGGGAAAAAAAAAATTGGACAGCAAGAAGCCATAAACGTTGAAGCTACACAAACCTGACATTGAGTTTAGAAATTAGACACGAGCTCGGAGCAAGCGCCATGTGTGTGTTTAAAGCACCGACTGGATGGAGAGAGAGAGAGAGATGGAGGGAGAGAGAAGAGAGCGCGCGCTTTATCTAGAAGTGAGGAGGAGACAGATGGCCTCAAGGACAGATATCCAATGCGTGCTTGCCACGTGGAGAGCAAAAGTTTTCCAGGCCTGTTCTGTAAGGCCTTTCGCATGGGTTTAAATGGCCCAATGTTTAGCAGTCCAACTGACACGCTAGCAAGAACGAATTCTGAATTTCAGATATGGACTGATGGACATATCGTAGAAAATCTGCTCCTCCAAAATTTTAAAATATTCTCCTTGTTACATTTAACCTCTACATTCAATTATAATTTCAATGATAAAATTATTTAACATAATAAATTAAATTATAACTATATTTAATAATAAAAAATAATTAAAAATGAAATAATAACTTATGTCATTATAAATTATTTCTCCACATTTAAATTAAACTTGACATAGGTACTTGCATAAATTATTTTTTCCTCATATCTCACACAAAAACCTCCTAGTTCAAGTTTTCAACGCATAAAATGTTATGTTTAATTGTGGTGAGTTGTAATTTTAAAAAGACAAAATTGGATATAACCCCCTCAAATCTCCTTCAATTGGATATAACCCTCTCTAATTTTCAAAATTGAATATAACCCCTCTAATCATAGCTTACTAAGATATAACCCCTTTCCATCAATTTTAATTATTTTTAATTAGAAAAAAATCAACGGTATATTTTTATGACCAAATTACCCTCACGTTTCATCTTCCTTAAAGGTGCGTTTGGATAGGTGTGGGAAGAAGGAAAGAAGGAAAAAAATGGAAAGAAGTATTGAAAAGTGTGTAACTTTGTGAAAAGTTTGAATTATTTATAATTTTTTTTCTTCTTCTTCTTCTTCTTCTTTCTTCCAACCATCCAAACGCACCCTAAAATACCCAATGTGTACCGGATAATAATTTGGACGGATCAAGTTCCTTCATACCCTCACGTTTCATAATTATCAGTTTGCAAGTCTACATCAGATTTCACAAAACTGCAATTACTTAACGACCAGAAAGAAAGAAAACAAAAAATTGACTAATAAGCAACTCAGAAACACCTCTCCTCAGATATCATCTTCCCTCCACCTCACTCCACGTTCCGCTGCCTTCTTTTAAAACCCAACACAAAAAAAAAAAAAAAATCCCCGTTTTGCCCCTCCTCCTCCCATGGCCAAAACCTCGTTGAATCACTCAACTACTCTCAATTCCTCTATTATCTGATCCACTAAACATGCTCGACACCTCACGATTCAATCGCCGCCGTTTGATCCCGGCCATCACCGTTCTCTGGATCGTCGGATTCGCACTGATCTACCTCTGGCAGACCGACTCGTTGACTCAGATCCAGTTGTTCGTGCGGGCCCCACCATCAACGCCTCCCCCGCCCCCGCCCCCGCTGCCGAGTCAGCCTGCTCCGAGAGGGTACAGAGCCGTGGTGTACAATTTGACAGATTTCGGTGGGGTTGGGGATGGCAAATCTGTAAATACCGAGGCATTTGAGAGGGCAATTGCGGCAATTAAGATTTATGAGGATAAAGGAGGGGGGCAGCTGAATGTGCAAGCTGGGAAGTGGCTCACTGCTCCTTTTAATCTGACGAGTCGTATGACTTTGTTCCTTGAAGAAGGCGCAGTGATTCTCGGGATTCAGGTTAGTAAGTAGTAAATTATTTACTGAGTTGTTAGCTATAACATGAAAATGTAGTAATTAATACAATGTGTTTTTGGGATGGGTTATTATAAACTGAGAAAAATAGCAGTGTTAGTAATGGTAATGTGCTTTTGTGGGTCTGGTAGATAGCGTTATGGAGTAAAACTTGAAGGTTGTAGATGAATGGAAATGACCTTCTGATTTAGAAATGTTTAATTAATTGTGGGTCTGGTAGTTAACGTACGGAGTAAAACTCGAAGGTTGTAGAAGAAAGGAAATGACCTTCTGATTTAGAAGTGTTTAAATAATCAAATGGATTAAGTATGGAAATTGGCCTTTTTAGTGAGGAATTGAGAATTGGGTGCTCATGTATCAGTTCGATTGGTTCTGCAGCAATGAATGTTGGGTCCTTTGTTAGCACTGGATGAATTGTATGCTGCAAGCTGGGATCTTTTACTATTTCCCTTGTCCCAAACAATAAAATTATGAAAATCACCACAATGCCCATTCTTGGTATTACTGTCACATAAAGAGGCCTCTTTATGTTTTGCTTTGCAAATACAGATTTGAGGCCAATATGTAGATTGTGGCATAATTCAGGAACATCTGTCAATTTGGTCGTTGGACAAAATGATGTCCAATTGAAGCTTAATAAAAATCTCTGAAAATCAATCCTTGCTGTGGCCTAATTGTGTAATGGTCTATGGAAGTTCAACAAACGCATGTCAGATCAAAAGCAGTTGATTTCACAAATGACCATACTATTTTGTTGTCACATATGCTTTACCAAAGGTTATGCATTAAGATAATCAGAATCAGAAAATAAAGTTTCTTTCATATACAGCATACTTTACCTAACAAAATAGTTTGGTAATTGGTGACTAGTTTGCATAGCGTGGTCTAGTACCAGCTTGACCAGTTTTTGTTCCATAATTTGTGAACTTCCTTGGTTTGCTTAGTGTTTAATTGAAGATTGAAGATAAATTGTGGCTATGTTAGGTCATCTTTAAGTTACAACAATTGATACAATTCCCTGTTGCATTTATAATCAAAAGTGAGAACATAGTAATAGGGAGGTTTGAATTTTGCTGTCAGGCTGCAATTGCAAAGAGAGGGGAGGGTGAAGGAAAGGATAGGATTTCAAGCAGAAACTTTAGGCAAGAGCTTGTATACCTTTGATCTGGGGGGTCATTACCATCTCCCTACCATTTTTTTCCCTCTGCCTCCTTACCCAGTATCCCACCTGAATAAAAAATGTGGATCATGGTCCCATAAGCTGTTGATGGGCTTCGTACCCTGTGTGATATTTAATCCTTGCTTAAGTTAGAATTCCTACAGAAATCTCAATTAAATACAGAGGTCACAGCTAATATAACAAAGAAATAGCATACTGTACTCAACTCTAATAACAGTTCCAAAATGGTATGATACTATGATATTAATTTGAGCTGCACTGCCTTACCAGCATTTCTTGAAGGCAGCAAATTATTTTATTTATGTTATTTTTCTCTTTTCAGGATGAGAGGTATTGGCCATTAATGCCTCCATTGCCATCATATGGCTTTGGAAGGGAGCAGGCTGGACCTAGATATGGGAGTCTTATTCATGGCCAGCATTTGAAAGATGTTATTATAACAGGTATCTTTTAAGTACACTTCTAAATGGTCTTCATTTGTTATTTTTTCTTACTTGCAATTTTCAATTAAATACAGTACTAACGGAAACATAAGATTACATTGAAACTAGTTGACTATACTAACTTGCATATATTTGCCTGGTAATCTTTTGATTAATTGCCATGGGTATGGTGAAATGAAGTTCCCTACAAGTTTAGTTACTAACCAAACCTTATGATTTGCAAGGAAAAATGATAATTTACAGTTAACTGAATTTCTTACATGACTCATTTCTTAATATCCAAACTACAAAGGACAACAAAGAGAAATTTTCGAACCAGTATGATGAAGATTTTCTAGAGGAGAAAAAATTGAGGTTTTTTGAAATTACACTGTAGTACAGAAAACATATCCTGTAAGTTAATTTTTTTTCTATTGCCTGATTTCATTTGCACAATTACTATTATTACTATTTTGGTGACTGCGATATTGTTGGGTTTCATTTTTATCCTTCCCAAACTTGTTTGGAACTAAAGGCTCTGTTGTTGTTGATTTTCATTTGCACAATGCCAAAATATTACCCTCTGAATATCTGTTTGGAATTTATCAAGGGTTACTTGCAGGCAGTTCACCAGTATAGTACCGAGGCTTTGTAGTAGCAGTTCTATAATTATGCAACTAATTGAAATTAAGATACCAAGTGTGCTATTAACTTCTTAGATCAATTTGGCCTTGAGAATCAATTTATGCAATAGATCTCTTTAGTGTTTTACTCCCCATTGTGTAAAAAATGAACTGAGTTAAGGAAAAGAATATTTAACATGCTGAGGTTGGTTTGCAATTAATAAGAACTACTATTGGAACTGACCGAAACGTTAGCTTTATTAACCTTAAATGAGAAAATATTTGTTTTAGTTATCCTCGTTTTGTTCTTTTGCCTTCCTAAAACAGGTCATAATGGGACTATAAATGGTCAAGGGAAGAGTTGGTGGACAAAGCATCGTAAGAAGCTGCTGAATTATACACGAGGCCCACTGATACAGATAATGTGGTCCCGTGATATCATCATCTCCAATGTAACATTGCGTGACTCCCCTTTCTGGACGCTTCATCCCTATGACTGCAAAAATCTGACCATTGCAAATTTGACCATCTTGGCACCTGTCAGGGGGGCTCCGAATACAGATGGGATTGATCCAGGTTCAAATTAAAATTTTTCATACTGTGTTTTAATAAACAAGTCTGTCACAGTTCAAGTAGCATTGTAATTGTGGCGAAAGAACTAGTTGAGCTGAGCATAATCTACAATCCAAACATTGTAAATTATGTTTTTTTTCTCTCTCTCTTTTGTTGATTCATTTGAATTGATTAGACGAGGCTCGGTAAAAGCTAAACATTGATGCACATCAATGTGAGGCTTACAATTTTGTAAGTTTATATCAGACCTTCCTTGTATCCTAGATGAGACTCTTGGCTAGCATGTTCTGGTAAAATGTCAGCTTACTGGTCCAGATTGTAGTCTTTGATGTAAATTACAGAAGATTGCTATTGAGATTTCTGTATATGTATATATATATTTTGTGGAGAAACTAGATAGCAGCTATTTAGGAATTCATTTAGTCATCAAAAAGTTGCATTACTAAGTAATTATGGTTATATTTTTAAGAATTACTACTTTACTAGTATTGTGGTGCCAAATTGCAGATTCATGTGAGGACGTGTTAATAGAAAACTGCTACATATCTGTGGGTGATGATGGAATTGCAATCAAGAGTGGATGGGATCAGTATGGCATTGCATATGGCCGTCCCTCCACCAATATTAGCATCCGCAATCTCACTATCCGATCTGTTGTCAGGTTTGTTCTTTCTCTCCAATTTTTCATTGTTTGCTTTTTGTAAACTGGTGCTCAAATCGTCTCATTATTTTTCATCCATGTAAAAGTTATATTTTTATATATTTTTCCTCATTAGTTATACACTTGTAGTACAACATTAGTAGGAAAATTTGAGTATTGGAATAGTAATTCTGGAAAACCATGTCTGGCCAGTTGGTACTGACCAAGATTCTGCAGAGTTGAGCAATTTTTCTGGATCGGGCTAAATTAGCCTCACTTTTTTTTGTTTGAAAACTCAATATTAGAAATGCAAGGGAATTATGTGACCTTTTCTTTTCTCTTTTCTTCAATCCAACTGATCATTTAAGTTTCTTGTTTTGGCTTTAACAGTGCGGGAATATCCATTGGCAGTGAGATGTCAGGAGGGGTCTCTAACATCTCGGTCCAAAATATCCACATATGGGAGTCAAGGCGAGGGGTCCGAATAAAAACAGCACCTGGCAGAGGGGCCTATGTGAAAAATATTCTATACCGTAACATAACATTTGATAACCTGCGAGTTGGCATTGTGATCAAGACAGATTACAATGAGCACCCCTTTGGGTATGATCCGAAAGCCTTACCCGACATAAAAGAAATCTCTTATTTTGGTATCCATGGCACTGGTGTGAGGGTCCCAGTTCGGATTCAAGGAAGCCCTGAGATACCCATTAGGGACGTGGTTTTTCAAGATATGTCAGTTGGGATTACTAACAGGAAGAAGCACGTCTTTCAGTGCTCCTACGTGGAGGGTCGGGTTATAGGGTATATTTTCCCAGCTGCTTGTGAGAATTTGGATATTTATAATGAGAGAGGTGAGCTGGTCAGGCGATCAGATTCACAGAATGTTTCAGATATTGATTATAGTTTTTGATGTTAGACTTAGGGTTTTTTTTTTCAGCGATTTTTTTAGAGCGTTTTTGTTCATTTGTGCTTGGGCAAAATGCATTGATCATGTGCATTCCACTCTCCAGATTGCACTCAAGGGGCTCATAATCCCCTTGAAAGAAAATGAAAAAAAAAAACAGAAAGTTGGGGTTGGAAGCACAATCGACCACTATTCATTAGATTCCATCATGCTTTTCTTCATTTTTGTACATGTGTTTGTTTATTTAGAAATATAATATATCATTCTTTCTGTAATACTGCACCTGTACATAGTACTTCTGTACTTGCATCCTTTACGTTGCTTAATGGAAAAGGTGCATATCGCAGCAGCTATAATTCTTTGAATTAATTCTATTTTACCAATTATTTTTGCTTAAGCATTTCCTGTGTTGAAAGCTCTGTCAATAACAATTTACTAATTCTATTTCATGTCCAGTTGTCAGTCATATATTTGTGCTTTAGGTTTGAAACTATGTTATATTGTTATGTAACGTGCGTCTCAGTGTAGTTCGAGGTATTTCTAGTTAAAATTTTTTTTGAGCGTTCGCCACGTGTCCAGTGTCCTCGTCCATCCAATGGTTCCTAAACTGGGCCAAGCCCGCGTCGGTCCGAGCACTGGGCCGGATTGGGTACGGATCGGGTAACATCTGGGAATTGAGAACCGATAAGTCTCGTTCGAGCCACTATCAGAGTATCCAGATCTGAGGTCGTTTTTAGATCTGAGCCGTCTGATTTAATCTTAATGGCTATGGATGTCCCGTGCTAGTACCACGATTGATAGGTCCGAAAAAATGTTAACGATCAAAGGTCGTTTGTAAAGAACGATCCCACTATCAGAGGTAGGTGATCCGGACAGCATTTAATTTCTCCGAGCAACATCATTTTTTAGATAAAATGACGCTAGTACCCTTCTTATTCCGACCAACATAAATATTTTTTTTAGGAATATACTATATCACATATATAATAATATATCTTTGCCTATATTTGAACGTTTTGTTAAATTCTAACTATATATCAGGTTCCCAATATGATTTATTATTTTTTTCATTATTTTTTTTGTTTAATTTATGTTCTTTTTTTCTAATATTTTATTTTCAATTGACTCAATTACCTAATTGAAATTTGTTATTTCATGAAATTCAATTCAAAGTGGGAGTACAAATTAATGTATTTAAATCTGAATTTGTAATTTTCTGATGAATTGATAACAGTGACGTTTTCTCTTTGTTACACAGCTCTTGGCGACATAAATGGAATAATTAAGAAAATAATATAGTTATGGAAAAATATAAGAATAAATCTTGAAAGAAATATAAGGACATCAAAATACAGGGGCATTTTTGTCAAAAAATGTTGTGCCATCAAATGTGCTGGTGTCCGGATCATCTCCAGCCTCCAGTTTCCTTTCCTGGTTCCGGAATACTGGTAGCACTAGACTAGCCCACTAGCACATCAATTCCCCAATTAGACGGAATCACATCCTCTGCCAACCATTTATGGTTGGTAGAGGGCCAACGTTTGATCTAAATCGTTAGATTTAATCTCAATGGTTAAGGGAGCCCGTGCATGTAATCTATATTGATAGGCCCGAAAAATTTTAACCGTCGAGATTAGATCTAACGGCTCGGATCAAACGTTTGGCCCTCTACCAACCTCAAAAAGTTGGTAGAGGATATGCTCCCCCAATTAGACCGCCTTCTCGCCCGCTCCAAATTTCAAATCTCCCTCCCACCTTCCCCTTCTCTCCTCTCTCTCTCTCTCTCTCTCTCTTGCGAGATTATGAGCTCAAACCCTAATCACCCATCGAAGAAGAAACCATTCATGTCTCAAACTCTCCCGCTAACCCAAGCTTCCTCCGCTCACACCAACGGAGACGACGACGACGATTTCCAGGATCCCATCTCTCTCACGTGCTCCTCTCTCCGCAAAGTCGCTAACTCTCAACCCTTGAGACCATTCAATGCTCCACGTCCAAAGAAAAGATCGAGGTCGGTCGGTTCTTCTGGCAAGGAGAATGCTTCTCAGGTTTTTCATACATTGAATGAAGATCTGGATTGTAGTATTTCTTGTTCTAAGAAAAATTTGTCTCTCCCAGTAGTAGCTGAAGCCCTAGATAGAAGCTCTCAGGTTTGCTGCTCTTCGTCAGAATTTTCTGTTTCTGAAGCTCCAGAAACTGGTTCAGGAGCTTCTGGTTTTTCGACCTCTGACTTTGATGAAAATGGGAAAAATTTGGGGGAGTTTGCATCAATCGGAGCAAAGAAATCAGAACATGAGGGGAATAGAGAGGTTAAATTTAATTTAGAAGGAAGTTCTGTTACTTCGAGTGAATCAAAATTAGAAGAATGTAAACCCTACCTGCATAATGGTGAAGTTGAAGAGAATTTTGAACCAGGAACACAGCTAAATGAATTGATGGATCTTTGTTCTGAGTTAGACAGTCAGCAAGATTTCAATTTTGATCGAGAGAATATTTTCTTAGAAGAAAATGGATCTGTAGATTGTCCTTTGTGCGGGCATGATTTATCTGATCTCAGTGAAGTGCTGAGGCAGTTGCACACAAATGATTGTCTTGACAGAGCTAACATGCATGAGGTGGGTATCTTTTGAAATGTTTTGATACAATATACATACCTCATCCCCTCAATTTAGCCTCAATTGTGCCAGTAGTCCTCAACTATAGTCGCCTCAATTCCTGTTCATAAATGATGATTTTTCGTCTTTCCAATTGCTGCTAGTCTCTAGTGGCATTTTTTAAATGTCTAATTTCTTGTTAGAAATTTGTAACTTCTAGGTAGGTGTCTTTTTCTTACTTTCATTTTTCTTTTAAAATTTATGTTTGTTTCTTCCTTTGTTGGGGCGACTTTGGAAAATATAAAATGCATATCAGGGTATATCCTGATTTCCTCATGCAGAATGTCGATGTATCTTTATAAAAAAAAATTGGGCACCAAGTCAATCCAAGTAAGCTTCATTAAATCTGAATTGAATTGCTATAAATTCTCTTCATCTTCAGGAAGCTAAATAAAACTATGTAATGAAAGGAAAAAACAATGGATAAGAGTACTTAACTGCTATCAATTGAAGCTATACCAAACATGGTACAATGATCCATCATTGAATGTGCAGACACCTGATATACGCAACGAAAAGTCGAGTTTGATGGGTGGAAACGCTGACTTGATGCCTGTTATTGAATGGCTGAGGGATCTTGGCTTTTCCAGATATGAGGAGATTTTCATAAGAGAGGAAATTGATTTGGACTCTCTCCAGTGGCTAACAGAAGAGGTATCTCTATGTCTAAGATGTTACCAAAACACTCTCCCTACAACCCCAATTTTTCTTCCTTATGTACTCTGCTCTTTCCAAATTTTTACTCCCAAAAAAAAAAGCAGAAGAATAGCCAACAAAAAGGAGTTATGTTAGATGGATAAATATGAATAAGATAATGTAGAAACCTAAGGCTTTACTCCAGAAAACTCAATGAAAAGGGTGGGAATGGAAAGGAGAGAAATGTTTCCACTAAGAGATTGAGTAAGTTAGTATGGAGCATTTTCCTCTTCTCTTCTCCAGTTTTTTTGAATTTAAAGCAAGGGACAACTCGTCAGCTCCCTCTCCCCTCCTTTCCCTTCTTCTTGAGAAAAGCCTAAAAAGGCATAAGAAAATAACAACAATACATGTACCTTCCATTACCAGCATTTTCTGCTGACAATTGGCACTCTTGCTGATTTAATCTAAAAAGTTATGACTTATGAGGTATGCTTCTTTCAATTGTTGGTGCTTTTTCTTGACTAGTGTTTAGAAAAGGTCTAGTGTAGACATCATGGCTTAACTGAGCCTTAAAAAACCAGTCAATCATGCACATTGGACTGGTTATATAATTCTGGTTAAATTCAGTTTGGCATAGGAGCCAAGTTGGTTGCTTTATAAACATGGTATGTCAGCATATGTGATATCAGCAATGGGGCTAATTCTCTTGCAACTGTTTTATTTCACTACAGGATCTACTAAACATAGGAATAACTGCACTTGGACCGAGAAAGAAAATTGCAACTGCAATAAAGGAGTTGTGTTATAAGAACAATCATAGTGCCCTAGCTATGCAAAACAATGATCCTAGTCCAGTCAATAGTGAAAGGACTAAAGTACGCATTGCTGGCAATAAATTAATCACCGAATTTTTTCGAGGTTCAGATGCTGTGATTAATGGTGCTTCCAGGCTTAGAAATCCAAATGAAAGCAATTACCAAGCAGTTGTGAATATTAAGAAGAATTCTATAAAGAACAGTATCAGCAAGAGAGTGGCCAGAGATGTTCCTCCTTGGTGTTGCATAGCAGGAACTCCATTTCGTGTGGTACTAGAAAATGCTCTTTGTTTTCAGTTAGTTAACAACCTTTTGTTAGCATGATTTAAATTAATCATTAACTATAAGGTGTGAAAAGTTATAAAGTTATTAGAAACGTGCTAACATTAGGCTTTGGGTTAGCAAAATCAGAAGGCAAATTAATTTCATTTACATTGAGTACAAATTTGGCTCATCCTCAATCTGAAACAGATGATTGAAAATACTTGCATAATTGACTGGGTAAATAATATCTTCTTAAGCTGAACACAAAAGATTGACATAAGGAATCTGAAAAGATGAAATTACCATTTTATTTTGTTTTAGAACTCTAGGCTGGTACAAGGGATGTTCAATTGTTATTATCATTAGTTTCATTGTTATGTTTTTCTTGAAGAATGATTTGTTGGACAATTTGATCATTGTATGTGTCAGGATGCATTTTGCTATTTAAGTGGAGACTGCTCGCATTGGTTTCTTACGCACTTCCATATTGATCGTAAGTAACAAATTGCTCTCTGATGCATCTGATTACTGACTAATCAGCAATGATGATGTCTGTTTCTTCTGCTGTTAATCGTTGGAAAGTTAGGCTGGTACCGATTGGCTCGTCCTGAAACTATAGACTCGATTCTTTGAGGATTCTACTGATTAATTTGACCATTGAACAATTCTTTTTGAGCAGATTACCAGGGTTTGACAAAGAACTTTTGTCATGGAAAGATATATTGCTCGTCAGTTACAGCAAGCCTTATTAACCTTAAAATTGGCATACCATGGGAGAAGGTTCATATCTTGCCTCTGAACCAAAAGATTGTTATAGGTGTAGGTGTGACTTGCTTTGATGCTAACCATTGCCCAGGAGCTATCATTATTCTTTTTGAGCCTACCAATGGTAAGGTATGTTTCCGTTTCCTAAATATTCTGTGGGCATATAATGAAGGGAATAAAAGACACGTTGTATGGCTATATTTGGTATTTCGGTAAAGCGTAAGAAACTAAAATAAGAATTTTGAGCATGATTTTATTGATTTTTAAACCTTTAAAACTGCTTCTGTTGAATTAGTATGAATATGAGATGCATCTGCAAAGCTTGGTATATCCCAGTCTCTATTCTGTAGAAAGATCTTACATTGAGCAGTTAGAAGGACATAAATGACCACAATCAAAGAATAAAAGAAAATTAAAATATCACTTAAGACTTGTAGCATTGGGTTTATCAGGCCGTGTTGCACACTGGAGACTTCCGGTTTTCATCAGAAATGAGAAATATTGCCATTCTGGGGACGAGCAATATCCACACGCTCATCCTGGACACCACCTACTGCAATCCTCAGGTACTCCATTTTCCTTGCTAACAACGAGAACGAGATGATTATTATTTTTATTTATTTTATTTATTATTATTATTTATTTATTTATTTTGCCGATACAGAATTTGTTAGAGTTATGTCCTAGAAGTCAATAATTTAATGACTTAATTATTAGTTTATGTTTTGGATGAGATTTTATCATCTGTTCCTAGGTTTATTATTGACAGATCATTCAGGTTGAGGATCTGAATTGTAGATCTCTGTTGATCATTCTTTAGAATGACAATAATAAATCTAAACGGTCCATAATCTTGATAATTAACAAGGAACATTAATTATCATAAAAGATTAGTATGCAAGTTAAGTGATGATTAAGTTCTACTAATCATAGGTAAAGAGTTACCAACTTAGTTGCATATGTGTATGTTATGGAACATAGCACAGGACTTGACCCATCGAAATAAACATATGGATTGTGTTATGTGTCATTGTTTATTTCGTTATGATTTTGGTTCTAAGTTTGAGATGTTTATCTTTTCCACATGAGGATAGGTTCAATAAATACTGTCTACCGCTGATTCCCGATAAGGGCTGCTATACGGACTTTATTTATGTTCTCTTGAATTGTGCGGGGAAAAGTTAATCATCAAGAAAACCGTATGTCCCTCATTAATTCACTTAGTGAGTGACGATATCTGTTTGGGCCCCTTGATGGAGATAGATTGTTTGCATGCAACTTTATACAATTATCTCTAGATCAAGAAACGTATAATCTGCAAGAATGACACATTCCTATCTTGGATTATACGATGATATCGTGCGACATAAGAATCAAAATAGAGAAACATATTTATTCTCTTATGCAGGATTGAAATATTGTAGCAGTACACTATTTATGCGAATTGGGAGTCATAACGTGTTGCTAGATACCGCTTATGATTATTGGAATTAAATAGCGATTTAATTCCATGTCCAACTTAGCATAAATTCTCAAAGGGTCACACAAATAGGACTTTAACCATACAGTGTATTAATTGATTTGTTTGCATTGGAGAATGCAAAAATATGATGAGTTGATTAATTAATTATATACCGTTGCAAACCGTTATAATTAATTACATCAAAAGGATCATATAGAAATTAATTTAATACATATGCTTATCCCAAAGTAATTATCATTGAATTGATAATTAATTATGCTCAACAATATTTAATATAATTGTAGGAATTATATTGAATAAATAGACTTAATTTAATTAGCCGTTGTGAGCCGAAATAATAATCAATTGGAAAGGCCCATTATATAATTGATATAATAGGCTTAATAGAGAATAATTAAAATATGGAAAAGGCCCAATTTAGGCCTTTTATTTGGCCGGCCATAGAGTGGCAAAATGGTAAAAAGTGAGGTAAGAAGGTTGGACTTGATCTCTATATAAGGACCACTAGTTGGTGCCTTCCAACCCTAGTTCTCTCTCCTCCTCTTGCCTCCTTCTCTAGCCGCCACCTTCAAAGAGAGAAAATTGGTTTTCTCTATTCCATTTTTGCTCTCTTCCATTGATTATTAATAGGTCTCATGTGTTGAGAATAGCTATTCCTAAAATTAGTTCAAGAATAGTAAAGGGATGAGCATTCCTCTAGTTCCTACTAGCATAGGACCTATGAGAATGGTTAGTTTCCTTGGTGGACTCGAGGCGCGCGATTAGGAGGCGAAGGAGAGCACCCCATCGATTCCCATGCCGTAGGATCGAGCCCCGCGGATGCGATTTCGCGGGAGGTATCGATTTCCCCTTTTTTCTCGTGTGTTTGAATAGCTTGTGTACTAGATCTTGTGTGTGCTATGTTTGCTTGGTTAATTAATTGGTAATTAGCATAAAAATAAAAATTAGCACACTTTCTAACAGTGGTATCAGAGACTTGGTCGTACTTAAGCTATTTTTAACACTTAATTAAGAGAAATTGGCTTATTAAGGGATTAGTAGAGATGATGCGTTTGTTTGCTGTCTGGAAATGGTATTTTCTGTGTTGTTTCGCATTTTTCTCTGTGATATGTTCTCTGGAAGTTTTTTCCATCTACATGAAAGTTGTAGATCTGTGGATTGTGATTCTTTTGGCGTTGGATTCACATTTTTCTGAATTAGTATAGATTTACTGTGAATAAAACGGCGACAGTGCGCAGAACCAGTTTCTGCTCGTACTGTCCTGTTTGAATGGCTTGAAAGATTTATATTTTGAATATAAGTACCAGTGTTCTATGGCTAGAAATAAAGAGGACTTGAAGCTCTTTCTGAGCATGTATAACTTGTTGCATGACTCGGATTAATTAGTGGGTTTTCAAGTATGAAAAGGAAGATCTTGTCAGATCCAGTTTGTTGAGCAAATCGATTGTTCTAATAAACTGTACCAACTGAGAACTCCTTTAAAAATTTTGTTTAAATGGAGTTGTTCTATTTTGAGTTAGGATTCCAGGAAAATTAATTTCGTAATTTTTCGTGGATGTTTGGACCTTCAACTAGGTTAAAACCTTTCGATTGACAGTCTGTCCCAGTACAGAATTTGTTGATTGTTTAGGCTGTAACTTAATATTATTGAACTAAACTTGGTTGTTTTCTTTTCATGAATGGATAGCCTGTAGTCTAAATAAGTTTTTCTATGTATATTGTATATATAAAAACTGGATAGAAGGTGGTCTAACAGACCAAATGGTTGAGAGGATAAGCTGATAATCTCATAACGGTGTTTCGTGCACTTGTAAGAGATTTGTCTTTTTTGATTCTCCCAGATGGTTTAAGATCTCTTCTTGAATTTTTTACTGGTAGTCACAACTTTGATAAGGAGCTTAAGTAATTTATTTGAGAATTTTTGGAGACCGAAAACTGTTGTTTTTGTTGGATTCCATTAGTTACGTTTTTTGGTAAATTACTGTTTTTCTAAGTATTCAAACTAGTTGAATTTAATTAGAAAACTCCTTGTTTGATCTCCTTTCTGTTATGGGATGTTGAAAGAACTTTCTAAATGAATTTAAACAAGTTTGGTTGTTTAAAATTGAGGATTTGTACACGGAATTTACTTATAGCAAACGATACGCAAAGATGCTTGAAAATCGTTAATTGGAAACAAAGTTCTTGTATATGCTAACTTTGTTTTGTAGGTGGATAGTGGGTTTAGTATGGCTCAAGACTCAATGCCTTGTGGTTGTAAATGAATGCATGTGTGAATGTTTGTAATGCGGCCTTTGGTGCCATTAATTAATTTTTGATTAATTTTTGATGTAACTTGTGAGGCTTGCATGCCCCTAAGGATAGGAAGGGAATAGGATGTTTTCACATGTATTTTGCACCTTTATTTTATATAGGATTTAGATCCTTATAGAATTTAGTGGGAGGGCAAGGATTAGATTAGTTTTGCTCCATGGACGATGTGGCGAAACTAATGCAAGCGGGAGCCATACAAACCCACAACTATGAGATGCTTATATGTGATTGCTTGTGATTGCTATGAATTGTCATAGGCTAGGTATGGGTGTATGCTTACATGACCACCATACAAGTGTCACTTAATTGATTGTCCCAAACAAAACATGATTAAGTTAAATCGCCCTCCTTCTCTCTATCCCCTTCTAACGTGTATGATCGTTCATTGATGCATTCTCGCCGACGCGGGACATCGTGTTCCATCATCCGTGTCGGGGTGTAAATCGGATTTACTAGGAGCAAATAGAGAAAGGTTACTTAACGATGTTTTCTAATCGGATTGGACATCGGGGCAAAAGTTTGTGGATGTACATGTGATATTTCACAAACCAAGAATCATATGGAATGATTGGTTGGAGAACCTACCTTATCTAGTTGTTTTGGTGTCACGCCGACGCTAGCACCATCTCAACGAAAATAGGGATCTTGGAAAACCTACTACATTAGGGACTTTAAATAAATGTAGTGGAAGTTTTATTTGTTATAAATAAAAACAATTGCATAAACTAAATGACCGTAAATTGATTTCGTTATAGATGTTTAAATTGTTAATTTTGTTGCGATCAATCTTTGAAAATTAACAAACTCGTTTCTAAAAGTATTCACTTAACGAAGTAATACCGATTCCTAAGACACGATCTTAGTGAAGAGAAACTTGAGTATGTCAATTCCCAAAACTTTCCTCAAACTACCCGAACGTAGCATCGCGATGATTGATTGACTTTTGGCGAAAAGTTATTCAATAAAGCGTATGGCTAGTATCCTCATTCAAAATTTCTAGACCTTTGAATTAGAGAATTCATATGGACTAGATTTAACTCGTACGCTCTCATTCGCTTACTCAAGAAAGTGTTCTTGGAGAAAGTAGATATTAACTCCATCATTTATGATTGAGTATAAAGAATATGAGTTGACCAAGAGATTATTCTTTTAAAAGAAGTTATATGAATGTTTCATTAGCTTACAAATCGAAAGATTGAAGTAGCTAATTGATGACTAGAGATATTAATCTCCGATATCAAGGATTGTTGATATTGTCATACGATCTCTTTGGAATTATGAAGGATATAACGTTACCTTTTACGCACACTTGTTGGTGAAAAAGGTAATTGGTTAAGTATTCAAGAAATACTTCACCAATGTATGAGTTGAAATTTCGAGACTCTCATTGATGACCATGTGTCACATGAGATGTTTCATTTGCCGTTTATGGGAGGCATTTGAAAGGTTTTCCGAAATACCATGATTGTGATATTCTAATCCTAAGAAGTATTTGTCGTTCAAAATATCTCACTATCTCTAATTCACACTAGTAACTTGATACTAGTTCATATGCTCGCATTTAACGAAATGTGTTGGCAATGAAGAATAAGAGAATGTTCGAGAGATGTAAAGTAAACTCCGTATAAGAGATGACTTATTCATTTAAGTCATTACCATTGAATACGTAGAGTTATCTTTATTAAAGAGTTTGTTTAGGAATTGAAGGTTGCATACCTTAATTCTAAAACCTCTCATAATATCTCCATTTCATATTTAATGATGGATGATTATGTTTTGTAAAAGACAAGATCTTTTATTATAGATTTGTTTATATGATCTCATGCATCTTGATTGAATTTGCTTGAAATAGATAAACAAATTTTGAATGACAAATAGGATGCGTAAGACTTAACATAAAGTATTTTGACTTTCATGTTATATATAACCGCTTAGTCACATACATAAACGAGAATCGCATTACGAGAGTCTACGTAACATAGAGCTCGTAATTCAATTCGATTTCAAATCGATTGGTATGCGAATCATGTTTGTTAAATGACAAAAGCGCCTTTAACCTACAAAGGTTTAAGGACAAGTGGCTTGATTAGGACTTATACATATCGATGTATAAAGACCTATAAGTACTTGTGCAATGAAAGGGTGTTGATACTTTACTACTTAACCAACGATCATTGTAGATATTAACATATCTATTTGATAAGGTATAAGTATGAACCTTTTGACTAGTTCAAAGGAGTTCAAGTGTGAAGTTAAAAAGACCGTTCAAGGAAAAAGAAAAGTCTTACAATTAATCGTGGCAAATAAGTAGTTAAGTCATATGATTTGAAGTATTATCTAAAGAGTATGAAAATAGTTTCATAACTCACTCCATGAGGAACATTATGGAATAATGTGTCCAAGAATGGAGGTATCGAACAATATTTTGTATAGTTCGATCGATAATAAATCAAATTGACTTATTCGACTCGTATTAGGGAATTATGTTTGAGGACAATATTGTTTACACTGAATGGTGTTCCATCAAAGTCTATTGAGGAAGGTTTCTTACGAGATTTTGATCTCTAAGTATAATACTTCTCGAGATTTGGTGTTGAGAAGCTTATTTCAAGTATTGTGGACTTGTAAGCTTAAACCAAATAAGACACTATATATTTGTAGGATGCTTTATATTAAAAGACACTACTTCCACGAATATGATAAGAACAAAGTAGTTGTTGCTAATCATAATGTAGTCTTGATAATTTGAAATTCTCAAGAAGAAGTAGTGGGAGTAAAGTGAGCATTAAAGGAGTTTATGCGTCACTACAAGAAGTACTCTTATGGGAAACTTGTCACTCCATACATGGTGCTTAGTGGGAGTTGAGCGGAACTTCATTCACAAGTTGTTTTGAAAAGAAGTTTAATAGTACGCTCCTTCCAATGAGGACTCAACCATATCACGAGTTGATGATGATTCGAGAGACTCATGGAATATATGAGGAGTTAAGAACTCGTTCAACAATTCATTGTGGAAGTAGTTCATGAACCTCAAGTACCAGTCCTACAAAAGATCAACGAGAGTTGATTGCCTAAGCCGTTTGGTGCATTGGCTTCACGACATTCTCAAACTTAGCATATGAGAATCCGTTGATAAACAAGAAAAACGATGGAACGATCCGATTCCACATATATGGTTTGAATTCATATGATCTTTAAATAAAATCCATGTATAACAACAAGGTATAGACCTTGGTTGACGTTCATGAAGGAGCAATCCATCAAGAACGTTTTAGATCTTCAAAAGGAAAGATCGACATGGATAACAAATCGACTATGTACAAAGCGCGGCTTCTCGCTTGTAGCTATGTCTAAGTCGATGACTAGTTGACTACGTACAAAGCACAACCTCTTGCTTGTGGCTATGTAAAAGTCAATAAAGATCATTCTAGCAATAGTTGTATTTCATATATATTGATATATGGAAAAACACATAAAACCGCCTTCTTCGTATGAATGAAGGATGATGTTGTGCATTTGACACAAATCGAGGTTTTATGTATTGCTAAAAACATACGCATGCTTCAAGGATCCATAAATGGATTAAAGCAAGTGTTGTGGAGATTGGAATAAAAGTTTTGACAAGGAAGTCAAGGAGTTGAACTTCGTCGAAAGTATCTTGTATAGACAAGATATTCAGTGGGAGCATAATTGTATTACTTGTATTGTTCAAGATAACAATTCATTAATTGGGAATAACATTAAGAAAATGAATATTGTCAAGATCTCTTTGGAGAATGCTTTCTCAAATGAGAACTTGGGCAAAATCACCTGATCCTAGGAAACAAATCTATGAAGATAGATTATGATGGATGTCAGGTTTGAACAAATATGCATATATTGACGAAGTGTTCTAGAAACACGAAAGTTACACTCCAAGAAAGGATGTCTAACTGTACGTCACATGGCATGACTTGAGTGCTTTAACTCGGTCTATTGCAACTCAATTCAAGAAAGTGCATGAAATAGTTCAAGCATTCTTTCATTATGAGTTTCATTGTGTACGTCATATTTATGCATATGCCCCGATGTGTAGTATCCAAAGGATATGACAAACAGTTGTCAAATGGATACAAGAGAGACACATTAGGACGATAGTCAAGGATATCCTCGAGTACCTTATGAGAAAGAGTGATATAATGTTTCATCTCTTAAGATGAAAGAGAGCTCGTGTAAGTTAATTACACTAATGCTAGTTTTTCGAAAGATTGATATAATCACAGTTGAAATACATATTTTGCTAAAAGGTGGTGTTGTAAGTTTAGAAGGTGTTCTAAATGGAATATTACGACCGTTTCCGTCACCAAAGCAAAATATATAGCAACTTGTGAAGCAATAAAAGAAGTTTATTTCGGATCGATTTCTTAGTTGAGTTATTATGGTTCTAAGCATCTCGAACCATAACTTACTCCTAAGAGCCCAATGTTACATTGGAGATTCAAATATGATCTATAGCGATATCACTTGATATCATATGATGGTGATCAAGAATATATATAGGAGTATATATATATATATAGTCAAACAATTTTTGGATAGGTTCGCGAACACAGCGAACACTCTAGCACGACCTCTACCTTGAGCAGTATACGAGATGCAGTTATGCATCCATACGTGGTGGACGTATGAGTAACTAGCTATAAGCGTATTATTTATTTTGAGGTCCGAGACATGTATATATGTAGATATATGATATTGTTCTCAATTCTTCGTTGGCTAGAAGTCACTACTGATTGACTCTAGGCCAAGTGGGAGATTGTTAGAGTTATGTCCTAGAAGTCAATAATTTAATGACTTAATTATTAGTTTATGTTTTGGATGAGATTTTATCATCTGTTCCTAGGTTTATTATTGACAGATCATTCAGGTTGAGGATCTGAATTGTAGATCTCTGTTGATCATTCTTTAGAATGACAATAATAAATCTAAACGGTCCATAATCTTGATAATTAACAAGGAACATTAATTATCATAAAAGATTAGTATGCAAGTTAAGTGATGATTAAGTTCTACTAATCATAGGTAAAGAGTTACCAACTTAGTTGCATATGTGTATGTTATGGAACATAGCACAGGACTTGACCCATCGAAATAAACATATGGATTGTGTTATGTGTCATTGTTTATTTCGTTATGATTTTGGTTCTAAGTTTGAGATGTTTATCTTTTCCACATGAGGATAGGTTCAATAAATACTGTCTACCGCTGATTCCCGATAAGGGCTGCTATACGGACTTTATTTATGTTCTCTTGAATTGTGCGGGGAAAAGTTAATCATCAAGAAAACCGTATGTCCCTCATTAATTCACTTAGTGAGTGACGATATCTGTTTGGGCCCCTTGATGGAGATAGATTGTTTGCATGCAACTTTATACAATTATCTCTAGATTAAGAAACGTATAATCTGCAAGAATGACACATTCCTATCTTGGATTATACGATGATATCGTGCGACATAAGAATCAAAATAGAGAAACATATTTATTCTCTTATGCAGGATTGAAATATTGTAGCAGTACACTATTTATGCGAATTGGGAGTCATAACGTGTTGCTAGATACCGCTTATGATTATTGGAATTAAATAGCGATTTAATTCCATGTCCAACTTAGCATAAATCCTCAAAGGGTCACACAAATAGGACTTTAACCATACAGTGTATTAATTGATTTGTTTGCATTGGAGAATGCAAAAATATGATGAGTTGATTAATTAATTATATACCGTTGCAAACCGTTATAATTAATTACATCAAAAGGATCATATAGAAATTAATTTAATACATATGCTTATCCCAAAGTAATTATCATTGAATTGATAATTAATTATGCTCAACAATATTTAATATAATTGTAGGAATTATATTGAATAAATAGACTTAATTTAATTAGCCGTTGTGAGCCGAAATAATAATCAATTGGAAAGGCCCATTATATAATTGATATAATAGGCTTAATAGAGAATAATTAAAATATGGAAAAGGCCCAATTTAGGCCTTTTATTTGGCCGGCCATAGAGTGGCAAAATGGTAAAAAGTGAGGTAAGAAGGTTGGACTTGATCTCTATATAAGGACCACTAGTTGGTGCCTTCCAACCCTAGTTCTCTCTCCTCCTCTTGCCTCCTTCTCTAGCCGCCACCTTCAAAGAGAGAAAATTGGTTTTCTCTATTCCATTTTTGCTCTCTTCCATTGATTATTAATAGGTCTCATGTGTTGAGAATAGCTATTCCTAAAATTAGTTCAAGAATAGTAAAGGGATGAGCATTCCTCTAGTTCCTACTAGCATAGGACCTATGAGAATGGTTAGTTTCCTTGGTGGACTCGAGGCGCGCGATTAGGAGGCGAAGGAGAGCACCCCATCGATTCCCATGCCGTAGGATCGAGCCCCGCGGATGCGATTTCGCGGGAGGTATCGATTTCCCCTTTTTTCTCGTGTGTTTGAATAGCTTGTGTACTAGATCTTGTGTGTGCTATGTTTGCTTGGTTAATTAATTGGTAATTAGCATAAAAATAAAAATTAGCACACTTTCTAACAGAATTGTGCTGCGAAGATTCTCTAACACCATATTTCTGTTGGCTATAAATTTTTTCTTGTACAAACATGGATCAATTGATGTTTTTTCTTGGCTATAAATTCAGGGAATTGGTTTAGATGTTTTGCAGTACTTGAATTGGAATCAGCTTTTATTTTGTCATAGGTGGCATACTTATCTGAGGTTGATATTACTATAATGTACTAGCTGAAACTCTGATTTTTCAGCATGGAAGTTCCCCTATGATAGTGAACATAATATTTACCTTAAAATGCCAACAGACCCTTCCTTTGACATAATTTAATTTATGTTACTTTTATGCTGTCTGTCTACAGTATGATTTTCCAAAACAGGAAGCTGTGATTCAGTTTGTCATAGAGGCCATTCAAGCTGAAGCTTTCAATCCTAAAACACTGTTTCTTATTGGTAGCTACACAATTGGTATAGTGTCTCTCTGGCCCCCTCTCTTTCTGAGTTGATTGTCAATTTTTGTTCAGCATCTGATTTTGCCCTTTGGGCTTCTTTTTGTTGTTTGTAAATGACAATTGGTTCTTTAATTCTAAAAGATAATGAATTATAGAGTTCTTGAATGACAATTATCTCAGGATCTGTTTCAATGTAATGTAGGCAAAGAGAGGCTTTTTGTGGAAGTAGGAAGGTTGTTGAAAAAGAAGGTATATGTTGGAGCAGCAAAAATGAGCATTCTGCGGTGCCTCGAGCTTCCAGAAGAAGACATACATTGGCTCACTGTAAATGAAGCTGAAAGTCACATCCATGTGGTCCCAATGTGGACTCTGGCTAGCTTCAAGCGCCTCAAGCACATTTCAAACCAATACACCGTAAGTAAAACACTTAAAATGTGACTACTTCAAATCTGATAAAAATAATTTGCTCACCACAAGACAAAATTGTTTATTCCAGTACAGCCATAGTACAATATGAACAAATGGAAACACCTATTACAGAGATTTTCTATGCAGGTTTTAAGCACTATTGACTGTACAACATGCTGTTACTAACATAAGTTGCCATACTCCATGTTGAAACCTAAAAATATTTAAAGGTCTTTATTGAAACTTTGAATTTGGTCGGCAAATTCAAAAGTCAAAGAAGCCATTAAGATAGTGCTATCTTGCTGGAAATTGTTTGAATAACTGCATGGAGTGTGATCACATCAGGAATTGTATATATTTTTTTTTTTCAGAAATTTTTTTTGAGTTTTGAGCGTATGGGGTTTTGACATAAAAGATGTTGGATGGTTTCTAAAATTGTATATAAACATTTATTGATTAGTAAAAGAAAATGTATTTTTTTATTATCAAAATGAATATGATAATTTAATGAGACTTTAAGAAGCAAGTTTGTTATTTTTTAAGCAAGGTAGTCAGCTGCAATTGTAAGAAGAATCGCTTGGAGGTAAATTTAAATCAGACCCTAGAGTGAAAGGCATTTGAGATTATTTCTTCTAATTTTTTCTATACATTTCTAATTTGTAAAAGTTGAAAAACAAACATCATGTATGAAATCATGAACAGGGCCTTTATGACTTAATTGTTGCATTTTCACCAACGGGTTGGACATTTGGGAAAGGGCGGAAAAGGACACCTGGAAGAAGGTGGAAGCAAGGAACTATTATCAGGTAAATCTCCCTCTCATGGTTTTCCTCTTCTATTATTAAGCACATCATATTCAATTAGATGCTGGTACATCATTGCAAATACTAATCATTATAAGTCTGGTGAGATGTTACAACTGTTAACCGGAAGAATTTGAGCTATTGATCATATCACTAACAGTTTTGGAACATTCACCTTTACCTGTCGTGTATCTTAGGGTCTGTACCCAGTTGGATTAATATAAACAAAGACAAAATGGAATTAGCTTAAACTCTTGTATCATAATTGGTAAATACTAAATACAGAACTGGCAATGAACCTGACTGGTATATATGGTATCGACTATGGAATTATGCTGTTAGAAATATAAAAGAAATACACAAGTTTTCCAGCACATGGCGGGTGGGGATCTCTTTATAAAGGATTTTTTTATATATACAATGTGAGCAATATTTTTCAAATAAATTAGGTGCATTGTTGGACATGCAGATTACATACTGATGGAGTTTCATACAGCTTAAAAATATTATTTGAAAATGCATTGAAGGTTTAAAATTCAGAAACTTCAATTTGTTTAATGATCGGGTAAACATGCAGTCATGCCTAAAACTGAAAGTGTGGATTCTTATACTAGTTTGTTTTAGAATATAATCCATATCATCAGGGTAGGCCATATCATCAACGTAATATATGCCAAATTATTAATAGATTCTAATGTTAGATTTACTACTTAATTACACTAGGATCCAACTCAAGTGAATCATTGTTCAAAAAAAACACTCAAGTGAATCATATACTATTAGAATTAATCATAAGTGCGAAATCTTATTTAAATTTATCTGGATCTCAATGGTCTTGATTAATTCTTTTACTCGAGAGTGCGTCGCTTGTATCTTCTTGCATCAATGTTGACTCAAGACCTTAGCAACGCTCCTATGCACGCACCAAGGTTGGGAGAAAGGCCTTCGAAGAGATCAAGACTGACCTTTAATTGCCCTTTTCTAAACTTGAGCAATAACTCTTAACTTTTTGATAGAATAAGAGAGAGGCTAGAGAGGCTGCTACCAACGCATGTATGCAGCACAAACTTGTAGATGTCTTGTCTCGTGGGGACCAAACCCTTTATATAGAGAGAGCCAAGGGTATGGAACTATAATCTTGGCCCCCAAACAATGTCATAATTGTCCATCATAATTAGGCAGTGTTTCCTAAAAATACTAACTATAATAGTCATCACATCCTATGAACAGATTCTGCCTTACCTTCTCAGCCACATTTTGAAAATTACCATATTGTACAATGAGATACTAAGCAAAAATTAGCCCACAATATGCTAGATTATTTTCTAACCATAAATAATTCAGCATCTAATCCTTCAAGTGTTTTATCACTGGATGGCAGAAGGCAAGGTCTGCTGCCCGCCTGTCTTAAGTGTGATTATATGTTTGTATTCGGTCATGTAAATGCTCGTGTGGTTCAGCTTTTTAGTTGGGAACTTATTTATTATGCCAAAGAACAAAATATTACATTAGGTATACAGTGGTGTCATTAATTATATACTAGTAAATGTTCTTATGCATTGACTAATGAAATCATTATCGTAATGGCTTAGCAGGTGCAATTATTTATATTCCTATGATTGGTTCATCAAAGGTTGTGGCTAGTTGGTGTCTTGTGAATTTTACTATTGAGGCTTGTAAAATTATTTTTGGAAAAATCAGATATAACCTCTGAAATCTTCTCCATTTGGAAATAACCCCCATCTAATTATGTTTATTAAAAATCCTTTTTGTTTATCATAATAATTTTTTAATTATAAAAAATCAAATTTTAAATCTCATGACCACAATTCCCCTTGCCCTCAACTTTAATATCTAACCTGATTTTTTTTTTTATGGGAAATAAGTATGAGAGCGTCCCACCATTTTTCCTTTTAACTAAAATAAGAAGTACACTTCGCCCAACACAATCCCAAATCTGCTACATATCACATCAATATAGCTCTAATCAAATGAAAGCATACCAGGCACTGTTGGTACCAGTGCCACTTTATTATCTATTTTTCCACTTAAAACACATGAAAGAACTACAAGTTACATATAAACTTTTAGAATAAATGAAGCAACAACCCATGTCTAAGCAGAGTCTGAATAGCTAAAAAGGATTTCACCAAGGAGTAGGATTCCTTTTGTATTCATTGTGGCGCAAGTAGAAATATCCCAACAAGTCAAATCAGTGATACATTGGCTTGTGTTTTATTGAATTGAGATCAATTTGGTAAGACTATTGTTTGCTTAATATCATGGTGGTCCTTTACCATATCTGGATAAATCATACCAATCTCATTGAATTCTTAAAGAGGTGAACATTATTTCAGGCTATATATATCCCCTAAATATATATTGATGATTAATTCAAAGCTTATGAATATATAAGCAGTGTTGCATTAAATATCATACTGATTGCTACTTTTGTTTCATCCTGATTTTTTTTTCTTTTCTTTTCACTTTTCATTTTGTCAACTGTAGGGTTATTGCAGTCTAAAAACTATAATCAAGTTTAGAGCCTTCCAATAAACATGTTTAGTTTCAAGTTGGCATATACTTTTTGGAGAGGAAACACAAAAAATTAAAGAACCACAATGAGTATCCTAAGGCTGTGCTCCAGGAAAGCATTTTGCAGGGAAAGAAATGGGAAGTTAGGTGAAGATCCACCATTTACTCTCTCCAGGACGAATGGAAATAAGATCAGAAGGTTAGATAAGGTAACAAACTTCCATTACAACCACGCTTTTTGTTAACCTTCAAATCGGGGTGTAAGAAGAGTTAGACCGGTTAAGTTACATAAATGCCCCTAAACAAAGTTAGCGCTGATAGAATTTGACACTACCGGAAGGGTATAATAGTCAAAGTAACTACTTATCTTATGTTTCCTTCCTTTCCTTTCTTACGGTCCTGGAGCATGTAAATGTAAATTAATTTTGTCTTTCCTTACATCCCTCCCCATCCCTTATCATTCCTTAACTTTCCATTCCTTTATACATGTTGCTCTGGGCATAGTCTAAGTACCTGGTAAGTATTCAGAGAGCCCAGCATATTTGATCCTAACCAAATAATAAACATGTTGATTTTTTTGAATTAAATAATAATTATAATTATGTTTAATAAAAGGGGTCATATCCTGATAAAAATAGTTAGAGGGGTTATTCCCGGTTTAATTTAAGATTTTTTGAAGTTATTTCCAAATGGAGAAGATTTCAGGGAGTTATATCCATTGCTATTGTTTTTCTGGTTTTAAATTTTTCTTTATGTTTATTGCAACTTCATTTGTTCTGACTTAGTAGTCATACAGTTTAGATCAAGGACATTCCAGTCACGCCAGATAATGGTGCTGGCGTGTCTCCTCTTATGACTACTGTTCCATGAAAAAGGTACTAAGGTGTCATCTATGAATTTCTTGCAACGAGACGTAACTCTTTATTTCAAAGAATCAAAGTTTCAAAACTCGGCATCTGGTGTTTATATTATCGAACAGATATGAATACCAGGTAGGTCTTTAATTCACTAAAAAAAGTGGCTCTCTACCAGTCCAATAGAAGATAGGCATCTTAACTGTGTGGGATGTGACTGGCTCCTTCAATACCACCACATAAATCTGATTGGTTGAGCCAGCTGATGTGGACTCATGTTCAAAAATACAAAAGCATGAAAATGGTTTATTAGGTTTATCCAACAGTGATAATGACTTAATAGGTGCATAAATAATACTAAAGTATTTGGGGTATGAATATTCTAATACTGTTTTGTTATGCACATAATTTTTACAATTTTGGACCTAGCCAAGTATTATTTAGTTTTGGACTTTTTTCCTTACTGTACGGATATATTTATTATAATTGGCTTGCTGAATGTTCAATAGTATAATCTGGACATTTACAAGGCTTAGTACAGCACAATATTGCCAACAAAACGAAATGAAATGGTATAAGAACTGAAACCTGAAATCTATATTCTCTGTTGAAGCCCAAAAGACTTGGTTTCCTTTCAGATGAAAAAAGTTTTGAGGGATATCCGATTTTGCCCCAAAAACTTAGGCCTTGATCAATCCGTTTTAAACATGGGATTTCATTTCATTATAAATTTTTCTGATGAGCATGTGGTCTAGTAGCTCAGGTGGTAAGAGCACTTGGCTCTCTTCTAAGAGGTCCAGGGTTCAAGCCCGCATGCTTGCGATAGGCTTGGCGAGCCAGCGTAAAAACTCAGCCATATATACAAGAAATGACCAGGGTCGGGGTGTCATTTCTAGCCTACCCCAACTTGTTTGGGATAAAAGGCTTAGACTTTAGACTTTAGACTTTATAAATTTTTCTGATGAATTCTTTTTATATTTACCAATTGGGCAATACTGGTGTGTTTCCAGAACAAACTAGCACTGGTAAGGGACCTTTTATGCACTCTAAAAAATTCTGATCATGACCTGAACTTTTGTTTTTTTTGAAAAGTAAACGCCCGTAGGCTGACCTGAACTTTTGTTGACTTATCTCATTCTAGGTATGAGGTTCCATACAGTGAACATTGTAGCTTTAGTGAGTTGCGGGAGTTTGTGCAATTCATATCACCGGAGCATATAATTCCAAGTGTAAATAATGATGGGCCCCAGAATGCAGATGCTATGCGAGCACTTCTCTTGTCGGATGCATAAAATCAAATATTTTATTACTGAAGTGATGACATAATTAATTGGTACAGCAAACGCTTTATTTTTTATATTGTCCAATTTTCCCTTGTTTTTTGTAAAGAAGTCTGCTTCCACCATTAAAATGCTAATTTTAAACTTTCTGGTGACGTTAATCTTACGTTTTATAAATTTGATGAAACACAGGAGGCTTGTGATTCTAAATTTTGACTCTGTTACATATCTTTCCATGAAGTTGCATTCAGAAGGAACAATTAGTATGGTATCATGAGTTGTTGTTTATTGTGGTTATGGTTATGTAATTTTATACTCTTTAAAGATTCATTAGAGCTCTCATGGGTCGATATCGTTTTCTTCGTCATGCACGGTTATTGTTTTGGAAAGCAATTGAGACGACCTCCAATTATCTAGTTAGAGCGTATGAGTCAAGCCTCAACTAAAATAAATAAATAAATAAATAAATAAATAATCAAGCCTCAAAACCAATATTCCACTGTAGCCAGGACAGGTTCAGGTCAAGGCTGTCTTGTCAACTTATCATTCAGCACAAAGAAGTCTTACCTTTCCAATTGCGGCTGATATGAGAAAAATTTTACTGGTCCCAGTCTGTATGGGATCCAAGGCGGAGGATTCTGTGGTGCAATAATGATGGATCCAGAATTCTACTGAGACCGACCCATGTATTAGCTGCCAAATGGGGTCTCATTCTCATCCTGCTTTTCTGAATAATATTCCTTTTATGGCGTTGCATAAACAAACAACTGTGTATAATATAACTGATCTAATATATCCAGCTCGTATAACACTTGCTTATGTGGGTGGTTTGAATACAATGGAGCAAATTATACAGAATAGTTTTCAAGCATCAATTATTGTTTTTCGGCCCATATGTATTGCATAATATATTTTTTATAACAATGTATGATGCTATTTTTTGGTACAAAATGTGAGAAGAATTTTTTTATTGTAAAGAAAGAGAAAATCCTATATAAAAATTTAACGAATGCTTGAATTTTAGTCTATTTATATTTGCATATTTCCCCCTTTATAATGACGTGTGTCGCTTTCTTTTGATTAAAATGAGACGAAAATGTTACATAAAAAATCCAACGAATAGTGTGAAATGTTTTGCAGAATCTTTTTTGTTAATCAATAGTCTCTCCAATTTCATGCTCGCCTATTGCACGTAGTCTGCCCAAATTATTGGCAATGAGTCAATGACCATATTATTACAAACCAGAGCAATTTAATAAATCAAATGCGGTTTCTAGAAACCCTTAACCAGCTAGTCAATAAACTAAGAACTCACGAAATTAAGGCCCTCATCGAAATCTTACCTTTTTAACACGGAATTTCATTTCATTAGAAATTTTTTGGCGAATGGATTTGGCGTCATTTTGTTCAAATTTTTATGTAATTAGATCCAATGAAATCCCGAGGAATCAATTGAAATGAAATCCAGCATAAAAATCATTTTGATCAAAGCTTAAGTTATATTTTTGCTACTCCAGAAAATTAGTAGCACAAGAGTTTCTCTTTATTTTCTTCCCTATTTTTAATTTTTTTTTAAATCGTGGTGCTCAGCTGACGAGATTATAATCTGATGGTAACAAGTATTTTCTACAATGAAGAGTCAAGATCAAAATTCAATAGAAAATTGGAAAATTTGATTTGAAAAAGATGCGTGATTATAATGTAGTATATGCCTATATAGGCTTATATATGGACTTGCATAAAAAAGAAAGGATAGAACAAAAGAATCGGTCTTCTTTGGTTGGTTGTTAGTACAGTGCTATGAATAAAAGGCAAACTGTATTTCTGTTATGATCAGTTGGTCCACAAACGGAACTTCGTTGGATCGGATGAAAATTTAGTAATAACATCAATAAACTATATTAGGTTCTGGAATGGACCATAGTCAAGTACTTGGTCGGTTAGTCAAAATTCCAACTACAATCCAAGGAATCAGTTAACAATTCAATGTTGTCCCAGTGTCAGACTGTCAACTGGCGAGATGTATATAAGATGTTTGCGCCGCTTTCTGCTAAACCAATTCATACAGTTACTGCTACTTCAATACACTTCTTTTTAAACTTTTTGACCGAAACTGTTGAATGATTATAAATTGATATCGTGGAAAAAAAAAAAAAATCTGATTGGAGCTATTCATTCATTCTGATTTCGACAGGACAAAAATATCTAGAATAAGGCAACGAAAATGTTTTTCTTTTTCTTTTTTTTTTCAGTTTCCATCAAGGAAACATTTTTTTTTTCTTTTACTCATGTATTTTTGAAAAACATTTTTATTATCAATGAAAAAGGTACTGGGCTTGAACCGTACTTTTCTTCAAAAAATAAAAAAAAGGCAACGATTTCTTGACAATAAAATTAAGGTGTTAGTCATGACAATTATATAAAAAAATCTTTAATTTTTAAAATTGACATTTGAAATGCAATTTATACCCTATAATAGTATAATTACAATTCTTATCCCGTCCCGCGCACAATCTCCACCATCCGATCTGATTTAGACGGTATTTTCTAGGGACCGTCCAGATTAGATCGGACGGTGGAAGATGGTGCGCAGCACCGTCCCGAGCGGAAGGAGATCTCGTTTGCTATAATTAAATACCACATAAATAAAGATTGATAAAATTTTATGCAAGTTTTACTGTTCATAAAAGGACTCACAAATTTGGAAATAGTTTAACATTAGTAATGTTTGATAGAATGTCAAATAATATTTATATTATAATTTTACACTAATCATACCAATTTAGTATTAAGTTTTGTCCATCAGTCAGTTCCAAAAAGATATGCTTCCAATACTTTCTTTAAGAGCTCTTTTATAGGAAAATATTAGCGAGTCAATCAGAATTAGAATTATTAACAGCGAGTTTGTCTAACAATCATATTTTATGAATAATTCTTTAAATATGCCTCACAAATTAATTTCTGTATGCTTTAGAATGCACATTTATTTATTGTCCTGATGTACAATTGTTGATTATGTCGATATACATTTATTGTTGTTGCCTATTTGGATAGCTATATATTTTAGTTATATCAGAAATAACTTATTCATACGGTCTTGACTAAGTTAAAATATATTTTTAGAGCTGTCAAATAGTTGTCTAGATCTTTCGAGCATGTCTTTAACATCAAAATTAATGCATACCTGAACATTAATGTCGAACTCGAAGCGCACTTAATATTATATGAATTAATTATGTACAGAAGTTTAGTTCATGATTTGATGAAAATCGATAAATATTGAGAGGAATTCAGACAAGAAGATTTATAAAACTAATTATTATATATATTTTTACGAATAGTTGTGATAGCAATGCAGAGTGAGAGTGTGAATCATTAAAATTTACGAGGGACCATGAGAGGTACGGGCCATTTTACTTTTTGTTTCCTTTGCACAGACTAACTTCAACAAAGATAAGCTGCATCTGGACCCTTCAATTAAAAACGTGTGTCCACATTGAGATTTCATATTCAACTCACATAGTCACATCATGTTTTTGTTGTGGACACTAGTGCACAATTTTTCCATAGACAACTTTGGCTCTCTATAATCTCTATCGTACGTCGAACGAAGCTACAGGGACTATATATTCACAAGCCATATAGAACAAACAGTACATACCATTATTTATTGAAAGTTTGGAACAATTCATATAATTTTTATTGAAAAATAAACCGGAAAATGACCCTCAAATTTTATACCTACAGTGATTTAATTATCAATTGGATTGTTTTTTAAAATATAAAAAACTTATATATATAATTAAATATTATTGTTTAAAATTTATATATAGTTTTAAGTATAATATAAAGAAATTTGAAGTATAACATAAAGAAAATAGTAGACTATTTCTTTTTTAAGTATAAAGAAAGAGAAATGCTAGTGTCCATATATTGGACGGATGGGTCCGTCCTAAATGATTGTTTTCACGCTTATAAATTTCTAATGACTGATCCGAACAATTCAATATGTTCTCCCTATTGAAAACTAATAAGAAACCAATTTTTTACATTTTTTCGAAAATTTTTACTATTTTTTTGGGTATTTATAAAAATTCATGATATAAACATTATGGATCGTCCAATAACAATGATTTTCTAGAATACCAAAAAAATAGTAAGAAATTTTGAAAAAAAATATAAAAATTAGTTTCTTATAAGTTTTCAATATGGAGAACATATTTAACAGTTCGGATCAGTTATTTAAAATTTAAAAACATGAAAGCAATCATATTAGACGGATATCCGTCCAATATATTAATTATTGTTGTTTCTTATTTCGTTATCTTAGTTTATATAAGAAACAACTTTATACGGTCTTGAGTCTGGACTAAGTTAAAATATATTTTGTACAGCTATCAAATAGTTGCCTGGACCTTTCCTGCTTGATTTTAACATCTCAAAAGTAATGCATACCTGAATATTATGTCGAATCACATGCACTTAATATTTTTATATCAATGTACAGAAGTTTATCTTATGATTTTTATGAGAACTGATAAAAATTGACAGGTATTCAGAGAAGAAGATGAGTTTAGCTATGGTGAGATGCATCACAAAAAACTTTCCGTGAGATGCGATCAAAACTCATGAATTTAGTTCAAAATGATCGATCCAAATCATGCAATATGATCTCGCTATTGAAATCTTCTTGCATACCAAATTTTACATTTTTTCAAAATTTTTAAGTATTTTTTCGGATTTTAAAAAATGACAGTTTTTGAACGGTACAAAACTAATTAAATTAACAATTTTCTAAAATTAAAAAAAAAATACTTAAAAATTTTGAAAAAATGTAAAATTTAGTCTGCATGGAGATTTTAATAGAGAGATCATATTAGATGGTTTGAATTGGTCATTTTAAACCTGATTTATGAGTTTTGATCGCATCTCACGGAAAGTTTTTTGTGATGCATCTCACCGTAGCTAAATTCGAAGAAGATTTATAGAAAATTAATTATTCCAATTTTAACGAACAATTATGATAGCAGAGTGTAAGTGGGAATCATTAATTTACGACAGACCATGAGATGTACGGGCCGTTTTATTTTTGTTTTTTCTTGCACAGACGAATGAGACCACTTCAACGAAATAATCCGTACAGACAAGCTACAGTTAGTCATTTAGACCCTTCAATTCAAAACGTGTTGTCTACCTTGATATTTATTAGTCACGTCATGTTTAATTTTGTTGTGGAAACAAGTGCGCAAATTTTCCAAATAAAATTTCGGCTCTTTAATCTCTATTGCTGAATAAAGATTGACTATCCTAGTCTCACAATGACTCTAGCTAGAATTTTGTACCTTTATACTAGTCTCACAACTATTTTTTTTAAATATAACAAAAAAAACAAAAACATATGTCATTGTTTAAAATTTATATATAGTTTCCAATTTTTAAGTATAAAGAAACTATTAATACACTACTTCTAGATATCATTTTAAGTATAAAAAAAATTATTAGATATAAACAGAGATCCATGAAGTATATAGATGTATGCGGTCACATATGCATTAATATGAAACTAGTGGAACTTCGGGCGTTGCGGGAACAAAATTTTTTAATTGGTAATAATTTATACATATAGTTTTTTGAAAAATGGATAAATTAATGATTGGCATCAATAAAATTGGATATCGGTTGAAAAATTCTGTAAATATTTAAAGCATAGAAATTAAAAAAAAATTAATGTATGTATTTGGAGCATCTAAATAAAATTTGATAAAAAAAATAAATCAAAGGAAGCCCTTTAAAAATTAGAAAGAAAAAAAATAAAATTATTGTGATTTTTCTAAAAGCATAAAAGATATTTCAAATATTGAAAATTAGAATTTTAATAGCATTATATTTTTTGTGATCATTCATATAAAACTCAATGGAAAAAATGAATTCAGGAAGGCCTTCAAAAAAAAAAAATCTAACACGTAATTTTTAAAAAATATATAAAAATATGTTAACTATTTTAGATCAAAAAAAAATTTTGGTATAATTAAATTTAGTAAGAGTATCTTCATAAAATTTCATGCATAAATAAAATTGGGAAAAATTTCAAACAATTTAAAATCTATATACATTTCTGAAATCATAGAAATAAATAATGATGTTTCCAAAATTATTTTAAAAATTTTAGGATCGTAAAATTAGAAAATATAATATAATTGGATTTTTCATATTTTTATGGGCACGTACCTCAAAATTTAAGTCAAAATACTTTTGTAAAGGACCTCAATCAATTTAAAATATAACATATATATTTCTGAATTTTGGTAATGGAGATATCCGTTGTTTGCTCTAAATGGGGACGAAGAATGAATACTTTTGGTCCAAACTCCAAACTCCAAACCGGCTATATTACTTTGCAGTTTGCATTGATGTAATATCCCTTGATCCCTTGGCAATTTGGCTGTGGCTTGTCTTTTATTGGAGAGAGATCGTGCACTGTGCACGACGTGGGAGCAAGAGATGGTCCATCCACCAGCCAATAGGAATTCATGTTGCGACGCTATCTGAATTTAAAATGAAAATCAAAAGGTCATCCGTTAAACGGCCCATCGGTCAGCCACACTGCTCCAATCAATGTTCCTGGCAACGTGCCTTATCCAACGCCATTTAATATATGTTTCAATATACAGGACATGATATAGTCAATAATATGCGGACAAATATGATACGTACATTAATGCAGCCGTATATATATGTAAATATGCTGTTAAGCGGCTTTATGTCGTCGCATTTGTGATATTGCTATATGTGGCATGCCTATGTGTGGGTTTGTTCACTAACCAATATATTTACATTTAAAAATGCGATCACATGTGAACTATATAGATATGTCCCTATGCTGTACATGACTGCATGCATAAGAGTACGAGTCGTGTATTCATAACTGGATCTAGTTTTTCAATATTTATGTCCAATTAAATATTTAATTTGAGATTTTAACTTAATTATTTAAATCCTAAGGTTATTCAAGTATATTACTGTAATTTCTGATTTGAAATTACAATTATATTCTTTTTTGAAGAAAGAGGGAAATTTTTGCCATCTAACTTTTTTGAAATTAAAGATGCATGCGGAGCTTAAACCCTTGACCTCATGGAGGCCAACCTAGTACTCTTACCACTGAGCTACTAGACCACATGCGATTACAATTATATTCTTAAACACAATATTTAATTTGTTAGTTTTGAAATAATTTTGAAACAGACATCCACATATATATGCTAGTGCATATAAATACACATAGCGCATCTACGTACACTATGTAGTCATCAACCACGCACCTGCATAATCGTAACCGAAATTCTCGAAACTGGTTCTAATCAATTAAACTAATTACTATATTTACTAATAATACTCTTTACTCTTTGCCTCCCTTTGGATAGGTGTGGGAAGAAGGGAAAAAGGGAAGAAGTGAGAAGAAATATTGGAAAGTGTGTAACTTTGTGAAGAGTTTGGATTGTTTATAATTTTTTTTCTTCTCTTCTTCCTTCTTCCTATTTCTTCTCAACGCATCCAAACGGAGGCTTTAGTCTTTGACAAATGACGTCTCTCTGAATGTACGTACTTTCAATTTTTATTTATTATTTTTTTCCTAATTAGTAAAATTTTTAGTTTTCATATTTCTTTTATTATAATGGAAATTTAAATTCAGAATGATTTTTTCGAAGATCGGTAAACTTGATATCAAATTCATATTTAAAATTTGTTTCACTGACACTTTGAATGATCTACTCTTAATTAATCATTGAATCTGATGATCAGTACTCTGTCAACTCTTATATTATAGTAACTCTCTTTCATCTGAATTTAGCAGCATATTTTAGTATTTTGAATGGAAAAGTATATGAAATGAACAATTTGGATAATATTGAAATTCATCCACTTAACACAAATAATTCAAAATAGTGATAATATATGAATTTTATTATCATGTCTAGTGACATCAACAAATTAACCTTAATTTTAATTAGCTGCTTTTATTTTGTACTATTGCTGTTTTATGTAGAATGCACACTAACACAGAAGAAACACTTAATATTAAATTATGCAAGAATTCTATAATATGCTAAATTTATACGTACAAATTAAATATAATTTGGCCCCTTCTAGATACAATTGTTTTATGTATTAATTAACTTAAATTTGCTATAATATGCATACAAAATATAGTTTGGCCCCTTTCTAAATCTAAGAATTTCAAATTGGTGCCTCCATTTTTTTTGTTCGCCCCTGCTGTGTAGGCAATTAAGAAAACAATATTAATTTTAATTTCTTTGATCGTGTTGGAAATCATAATCCGAATGTTTTGTATATACGAGTTACCTAAATTCGGCTATTATTTAATTTGTATTTTTTACTAACTTCGTGGGTGTACGTGAATGCGATCAGCTTCTTACTTTATCAAAAGGAAAAAAAAAAGAGCTTAGCTTTCACACACACACACACACACATACATATAAAACCAAGAACAAAAAAAATTGCTTGTATACGGCGCCATGGATGGAATGGTACTTCACCAAAATGATGCTTTAAACTTTTTTTTTTGTTGTTTTTCTTTAAGGTATGGCGACGAAATGCCTCAAAATGTTGCGCTTAAAAGTTAAAAAAAAACCAAGTTGAATACAAAAAGCTAATATTCTGAGCTTTAATTTCAGTATGCACTGCAAATATATATGATCTTCTTTAATCAGTGCATCAGTTAAAAAGTTCATTATCCATATATAAAGGAGTTATGTATACTTTCTAGATGATGTAGCAAACATCTTATGAAAAACATGAAATAATATATACTCCTCTTTATCCTTGTTTTGGTATCAGTTCCGTCAGGCAACATTCTATGTTAGCAGTACAGAAAATTACATCCTTCACTGTTATTTCTTTATGTTTTCTCGAGTAACTTTCAATTAAAATAATGCGATTAATTATGGTAATGTTATATTAATTTGTTTGCACAAGAAAGAAGAAACCGCCTATATCGGTTCTTATCTTATGATGATAGTCGCACTTCAAGGATATATGACAAAAATTTCTAAAAAAATATTTTCTTCTTGATCATAGTGGTATGCAAAACATTTAATATTGTGTGATAGTGTAAGATGCAGATAAATTAAGGATCAATGTATAACGCTTCACTTCATCGGATAATGATGATGGTCATATAAATTCTCATGGAACAGTTATAAAATGCCAGTCCCACTGACGGTAGGCATCTCCATGAATGAATACATAACATTAAGATTCAGCTCTTTATTATTTCTAGCTCCAACTCTAATCTGCATATATATAATTCATCAATTCAAAAGCGACAGTAAAGAAAACGAAAAGATCACTTAAATTTGGCCACAATGACCAGGTAATTAATCCTTGTGGAACAAATTGAATTGTTAAACAAACTATGAAGACACCCTCAAGTGTGATATACAATATCACTTCTTTAAAACATCCTTTCATGTCTACCCGTAAATTAACAATTCATCAATTCAAGATATCAAAGAAAGCAAAAATTTATTGTGGTTGTGTAGTATACTCAGGGGTAACTTTTTAAAGGAAAGGAGAGGCAGAATTATATTTCATAGGTAGAAAAATATTCAAAAAGTTCTTCATCAGAAGTTCCACAACCTTGAAGTAGAATCATGATCCTCTTCCTCGGTGTCATCCGGCACGTGCTGCACTGATCCTGGCTGTTGCATGAAATCATAGTCGTAACAATCCAGACCAGCTTGACTTGCTGAGACCGGTGATGCAAGTGCATCCACGAACGACCAATCAAAAGGGTTTTCATTATCATTCCCTTTTTCGACATCGTGCTCATCAGATGGTTCGCATATGTCCTGCGGCTGGATAGTTCCAGTACTAGCTCCATTTGCATGTCGTGTTGCTGCTTCTTGAATTTGAGCAGCTGAGAATGATTGGCCATCTGAATTGGAAATTTCTGGCGGCGAGTCAGGGAAGTTAAGGCGACTGATCACATCTGGATGTGGCCCGCGAAGGCATACAGCTGCTGCATCAAATGCACGTGCGGCCTTCTCAGGGGAGTCGTAAGATCCTAGCCAAATCCGTTCACGGCTGTTTGGTAGTCTTATTTCGGAGACCCAACGCCCCCACCGCCGCTGTCTCACACCCCTATACTTCTTTTCTGTATTGTTGTCGTTGCTAGTGGTGTTGTTATTGCTGCTTGAAGGTAACATTTTATGGATTTGATGATTGATTTTCACTCTATTCGCTATGCTTCTTAGGATTAATTTAAAGCAATCTCTCTACCTTTTCTTAAAAGAAGAAAAGCAATCTCTCTACCTTCCTCCTTCCCTCTTTCTTTCTCTATGAATATATAGCTGAAGTAATTCCTCAGAGATGGTGTAATTCTATCATAACTTGACTTTCAACTTCGCTCAGCTTTCCTCATGCCCTTTCTGTTGTTAAAAACAGAAGAAGCCCCCAAAATAGAAGTAACAACAAAAACTAAAAACAAATGAAAGGATTTTCAGAACATGATGCAAGGTCTATAATTTTATTAGTAAAGCGAAGTGGCTGGTGTAGAAGTCAGCATGTGACTGTTGGAAGATAATATATATCTCTCCATTTATGTGCTTTGTTTAAGAAAAGGCGAAGTGGGTTATTGTTAACGATCGATTAAGGGAAGCGACAATTTAAAGGCAATATAATGCGCGTGGGAAGGACGAGAGAGAAGTTATTTTCAGGCTACTGGGTTTAGTTTGGTGTATGTGTCTTTATAATTAACGCACGTTTTTGAACTTTTCTTAGTTTTATCCACGACTTGATGTGTACTATATTGTTGATTGTATGGTAAGGATATGCGTCTTCTTTTCACTATCTCCAAAAAAATTATATATGTTAGGAGTTCATCGCATTTTGTTAGGTCTATCATGCAAAATTAGCATAAAGGAAGCTAGGAACTAGTTGAGCAATTATTTTTCACTAAGCGCCCTTTAATTGATTAGTCACGAATAAAAGCTATTCTGGACTAAATAGCTAATCTAGATTAAGAGACAATCCAAACAGTCTAGGATTAAGGGCTTATTCCGAATCAAAGTAACATTAGTTAATCTGACTAAATGTTAGAATAGAAAGTGAGATTAAAATTTTAGTTTGTTAACGGTCAAAGATAAAACTCATTGTTATTCCTACATCATCCAAACAAAAACCTTTATTATGAGAATAAGCTTATTCTTAAGAATTTGAGACTAACAATTTTAATCTTGAATAACTAATCCTACACTTATTCTCATACGATCCAAACAGAACCATAAATTATAAATTATAGTGTCTTAAAAAAATACAGCAAACTACAATTGTCTCATAATTTCATGTAGGGCCGGAGATATAAGAAACTAACTTAATTTGCAACTCAAGTGACAAAATAAACTGGCGGAATTGATCCATGCAACGTACGTTTGAAATACTTATCATAAGAAATTAAACTTGCAATGTATTGAATTTTTAATTTGTACTTTACAACATTAATTAAAGTGTTGAATTCATAAATTAATATTATTTGGATGCGACCATTGTTACAATGCGACTATTTCTTATATTTTTATTCTGCAATCTGGAGACAAAAATTTTGGAGATCCTTATTCTTCGATCCGGTGTACGTCTCCTTAAGGGTATGTATGACCTTTTATAATCATGATATCGTTAGGTGGGGACGGAAAATGTGGAAGCTTAATCGCTGGTTAATTATTAGGTATCTGATCTTGTCCCTCGATCGAGCCATAGTTATTGTTAGTTTTAATTATTTCTGAATACTGATACAGTACCAATTTTCATTACACTACAGTACTACACACTCGGCAAGGGACGCTATTAATAGTTTGCTTTTACATAGATCAGGGAGGCATAAGTAGGTTTGCTGGTTTGCTCCTTGTGGTTCCTTTTCTTAAATCCAAATTTCAGATATGTTAGGATTAATTGTTGGGGGATATTCATACTCCTAATTTTCATAACACCTTTACTGAGATTTTTTTTAAAAAAAGAAGTCTTTTAATCATTTCTTTGAAAATCCAATTAATTGGTTTTGTAATTTGTCAAATATTTTCATTAAATTGGAAAATTGATATTCTCTCGGATTTCTTGCAAAATTTTACGGCTGACATTTTTAGAACTCTCGTTAATTTCATGGTTGAGTAACTTGTTAAAAAAATTATCTTTTTCTTAAATATATATGTTTTGTCTATAGATAGGAAGTTGAATAAAATTTGGTTTTGACAAATTAGTATATCAAAATTATTTCCCTATGGTGTTGCTTCTTTAAGGATTGAATTATATATATGATAGACATGATAATTAATTTAGCGTGTTTATAAATAATAACACGATTGTCAGGATCCGTAAATCATATAAAAGTAATAAAAATCTCGAGTATAAAACTTACAAATTGAAGAGCAGAAATCGTTAATCGTTAGGCGGAAGCGTAAGTACTGATCTTCAACGGTTTTCCTTAGACATTATGATGGGCTTCTTTATAGGCGTTTTCTCTACTCATTTTTTTTTCCTTTTATATGTTATGTGGCATAAAATGAACCAACCATTAGACATAATAAAGAATGAGTATTTATAATATATTTCTAAGGCAACCATTGGGATCAATACATTGAATGTGGACATCAGAATTTTCCATCAAAATAATGATGCACCCTTTAGTAATTTAACTTAAATGAACTTGGTTCATAATTAACAATATAGACCACATAAAAATTCCAACAATATATTAATCTGAAATTTAGTTAATTGAGTATCAAACTGGTTTCTCTATAGAACCAAAGATGTACAAATGCTAGTCTTGAGCCTATAGATATAAGATATTCCTTCTATAAATTCAATATTGAAATGCACTTGGCTTTTTCCTTTTTAGCGAGTCAAAGCATTCATCTACACTTAGTTAGAATAATAATAATAATAAAAGATATATAATAACAACATATATATTGCCGTATGTCTTTAGATACTTTTTCATATTCATATATTAGCTAGATACATCGCTTTACGGCTCCGGCCGTTTAGATAGATGTGGGAAGAAGGAGGGAAGAAGGGAAAAAATAAGAAAAAATATTAGAAAGTGTGTAACTTTGTGAAGAGTTGAGAAGAAGTAAGATATATGCGCTACACTGACTTGATAGTCTCTCATTAGATAAAATATTGCTGCATTCAGACAGCAACAAAAGTGAAATCTTTCAAATGAACGTAAAAAAAGAACAAAGCATGATAGGCCACGCGTCGATCGATACTTCAAAGTTTTAGGCTGCTTACTCAAATTAATTAAGGCCCGTGATGAGCATGCAAATTTCATTCTTATGTTTTCCCCCACAAAATTTTTGACGAATAAAGCTAAGATTGACTTTTTTGCTTGAAAGGGACTAATATATATATAGAGTCAAAATGTACATTTGACTTAATTTTTTTCTTTAAGATCGCGTTGACTAAAAACGATATATAGCTTGTTTATGCAAGTGTTATAACACGCACTAGTAGAAATATAAATGACGTATAGGATTAAACAATTAGATGCACTAAGAAGCATCATGAATTGTACTTTACTATAATGATAAAGTGAGATATATATAAATAATATATAGGTAAATTTTCCGGTGATTTTATATTGCAGTAAAGTGTGTGGTGGGTCAAGGCAAGTGGATTCATCGGGGAAATTAGAAAGAAATGATAATATATTGCTGAAGAAAAACAAGAGAGAGAACAAAATCAGGAAATATATGTATAATAGGAAATGATATATGTACATTCACAACACTACATAAATAATTAAGTACAAACTTCTCGAAATAAAGCAAACGACATGCAATGTGCGGCTGTGAATATTTGATAGTGCAAAAATCTGAAATAAGTTTTGGTCTTCTGGATCCATACATTTACAAGTCAATTTTAGACGTGTATATATTTGCAGGCAGAAACAAGGTAGATCAGGTCTCCTAAAGTATGCAAAGATACGTGAATTTTATAGACGCATTCGTTCACTTTCTTACATTAATTTGTTTTGGTATCCATAGTGAATGTTTTTTGTTTTATGTTGACACAAAATATTAGTAAATAAGGCGTTGAAAAATATTTTCCTTTTAACATTTGAAAAGATTAATTAATGTTGCTGCTTGTTTATATAATGATCTGATTATTAAAAAAATATACTATATATATGTTATTTTGCCCTTAAATATTAATCGAATTTTCGGCAAGAAAATATTGTTTGTATAATATCTCGATTTTATATATTCACATTTGCAATTATAAGTTGTTAAAATTAAATATTATATATTTGTTTAAACATATATTAATTTGATTATGTTGTCCTTTTTTTTTTATATGGTAACTGGTAAGATAGTGCTTACATATACGGTTCTAATTCCTGTTGTCAACACTGCTTCTATCACGTTCTAGCAGCAGTGCACACGTACAATATATATATGTAGTAATACAGCGCTTGATATAATGATTGAATTACCAATATGCACATATCTAAATGCTTAACAAGTGCCGCAGCTTTAATTGGTTGTGTAGGACCACATTTTTTATTATTTTTTTTTTTTTGAAAATCATCCCGCAGGACCACTTAAAACTATTAAACAATGTACTAGATTATCTGTTTTTTATGAAGCAGTGAGACTTTAGGTCGTAAGATTGGCAACTTGGCAAGTCCTAAATGTTCAATGGTTATGTAAACATGCCTTTTTCTTTTCAAAATAAAATAATCAATTGAACACCTTTTTGACTCGCGTAGTGCCTCCGCGGTTTCTCGTAAACTAGGCGACCGTGGTGACGTAGTCATGTCATTCGATCAATGTCCAAATTAATCAAAACACGAGAGAGACCTGATAAGATAAAATTCAAAAAAAGGACCGACATAAACGACCACCGGAAACCAAACCACAGAACATCTCAAGTCTGCGCCTGTTTTTGTTTTTTTTTTTCTTGAGAAATCTCCCGTAGGAAAAGTCTGCGCCTGTTACTTTCTTCCTAAATTTGCTAACCACACACGACAGCCACTATAATAATTTTTTTTTAAAAAAGGTTAATCGTAAGCACTATAGTTAATTAAAAGGGTGAATTAGGTTTATGCACTCATAAAATTGAAAAATAAAATATGTCATCACTAAATGATAAATTATTTTTAAGTCATTGCTAAATAACAAAATTAGTTTTATGCCATATATGGATCAATTGATATGACCATTATACCTTTTTAATATGCCACTATAAAAGATTAAAATTCAAAATATACCACTGTAAAATATTAAAATTAGAAATATGTCATCGCAAAAGAAATAATTAGTTTTATGCCACTATAAAATAATTAAAATCATTTTAATGCCACTATAAAATTGTAAAAAATAATTATGCGCCATTAGAATCTTTAATTTTCTTATAATCTGTTAATAATTATTGTATTTACAAATCTGATTATTACTAATATTAGTCCCAACTAAAAGTATTTGCAATTAAAAAATTATAAAAAACGTTACTTCCAAATAATCAACAAGTGGTGCATTTGAACATGATATTCGGGCAAAAAAATTGGAACTGGTCCGTTTGGTCCAAATAATTATACTGGTAACACATCACTGGAGACATCCATTGACTCTATTGTTTGTCTGTGTAACTATCCTTGACAATATTCGCAAAAAAACTGAACGAAAAATATCCAAGTATAACAGTGTAACATAATTTTGATTAATCGTGTTTGTTCAAAAAAGTACTGGTCAAACTTTATTAACTAACTAGGCAACGGGTTTCATTAACAAACTCAATTGATCCCTAAAGACAATTTGGGGTATATTTTAAAAATCAGCATGGCATATATTTATCTAATTAGAGTGGCATATTTGTAATCTTTGAAGAGATTAATGACATAAAATTAATTTTAATTATTTTATAGTGGTAAAAAACTAATTTGTGTTTTAAAGATGACATATCTCTAAATGCCAATTTTGATGATGACATATATCGAATTATTCCTAATTATAAAGGTCCGTTTCCTCTGAAATTATCAAGTAATCTGGATTTTCATTTGTTTCTTCGGAAAAAATTTCTTACAAAATTTTCAACTGAAAATTCAAACTATCAAATTTGAATTTTTCCATTCAAAAGCTGCACACAAAACTTTTAAGATCACCTCTAATTAACATTCTAATAAATAGAGTCAACCGCTCCAGCCCACAAAAGAAAAACTTCGAAGGTAAACATAAAATGTTTATTTCCTTTTTGAACATCAACATGACAAAATCTTCACGTAATAAAATATGTGTAAGAGGCAGAGAGCGATTAATTGTCCAGGTTTCATTCTCAATCTATTTATTTAGCAATTACAAATTTCTAATTCTTCGGAGGCAATTGCAGAGGGAATTGGATTCATAAAGCTCAAAACGTGCAAAAAAAACACAAAAGTAATATACTTATCAAAATCCTTTGTTTATTGAATTAAGTGCATGCCTGACTCAGAAAGGAAAAATTGATGGTGACTGCAATAAAAAAATACATAATTAATTAATGAGAAGGCCAGGTCACCTGAAAACCATGACATGCGTGCGTCACAGTAATAATATAATAATAGGGTTGCAAACAGTGACCAAACTAGAATTTTTGTGTGGTCCGTAAATTTTTTTTATTGAAAATATATATATGTAACGTCTAATATAAATATAATATAATAATAATTTTTAAATAAACAACTTTAAAATAATGTTACATAAAAAATTAATGAGAAATCAAATATATATTATAATAATAAAAAAAATCTAAAATAATATACTTAATATACAAAAATAATAATTCAAAAATCAAGACAATAAAAAAATACGTCAATTTCCTCTGAATTTTTTTTTTCATAATTTTTACATAATAGGTTTATTAGAAACCTTATTGTACACTTATTTTTTTATATTATAGATATATAAAGATGAGAGGCATATGAAGAAGTTCGGTCACATTCAAACCACAATATTTCAGATCTTTTGTTGTGTTTGAAATTATTTTGACAGGAACAATATTTAGTATTTTTAGTGACAGTTTTTATGTAATATCCGAATTATATTTTTGATCTTCTGTGGTATCTTCTGTTTATAATGTCCTAACAAATCATGCAATGCGCGAGATTCGTGCTAGTATATATATGCTACAAATAATTATTCATCCAAATATTCTATTCTATTCTAAAATTTGTCTTAATAAGATTCATTAGGAAGGAATAAATAAAATGATTAGTCATGAACAAATACTACCTGGGTACATCTGCGATTTTTTAAGTGTCGTTATTCAATTCAAATCAAACACGACATGTTCAGCTGGGTCCTTTAAATTGTTGAGATGTCCCTAACTTCTTGTGATTTTTTTTAATTACAAACAAATGCAATATCATTAAAAAAAAATTTTAGGTGGGTCCATGGACCCACCAACTTCTACATGGTTTCGCCCCTGGTTGCAAATGAATACGGTACAATATGGTAAGGTATGGTAGAATGTATTTTCATATCCGCACCGGTTAAAATTTTCTTTACCCATACTTGTTAAAAATTGACTTTACCTGTATCCTACACGTATCCGTTAAGAATCAACGGTAAGAGTAGGGTAGCGATACATAATAGATAATAATAATAATATTATTAATTTAATAAAAATATATAATGTTCTAAATAAATATATGAATAAAGTACAACATTTAGATAATACTTTAGATATAACAAAAATCATGAAATTTATTAATTCTCAAAAAATCTATATAACTAATTATAAATTATAATATAATAGAGTGCAAATTAAATTTTTCATCAACATAAATAAATTTGGATGAAGATCAAAACTAATAACATATCTTACGATATATGCTAATAACATGATTATATATACATATATGTTTGTAAAATTTTACCCGTTAGAAAATGATGAGTACAAAACAACATTTTTTCGTACAGTCCTCAATAACTTAACAAAATTTTTTTTACCCGAATCTATACCAGTTAATTTAACGAAAACAAAATCTTATCCATATCCATCTTATCGAATATGATACAAATAGGTAAATTCGTAAATAGATTTCATTGACAGCCCTAAGTAATAACCGATGTAATAAAAGTAATTTTTCCGCCTCCTAATTTATTTTTAAATTAAATATCTATAAAATACTACCCAGTTAAATTTCGAATTTGCAATCTATTAGAGATGTCCACAAATGTTTCTAGACACGGCCCAATATGGTCAGCTGTGTAATACATATTGTCCCAACGAATATACACGTCCTAGGATGCATGTATCATTTCCTCGTATCTAATTCTTTCAATTATTCAAGTAAGACATGAATCACGTGATACAACACAGAATACGGCGCGGCACAAATATTAGTTTTCATATGATGACATGAATGCATGTTCTCATTTTCCACCCGATTTTTGGAAAAAAAAAAGAAAAAAACGAAATCTTTACATCGTTTAGAACCCTTATGCGGCATGCTCCTTGCCCTCCGATGTTTGTGTCTTTTCGCTCACGCCTTTCGACCGGCCTCTCTGTGCGTAATTTTTAATCCGACCATGTAATGAGGAATGCCTTGTGGTAGCTCCTAATTAAAGGTCAACCATACCCTCGTGATTCATTGTAAAAGGACACATAATTCGCTTGATGGAGGAAACAAAGACTTACATCCAGTCGTCTGTTTTTAATGCTCGTGGCTAAAAATGAGACTGATGTATCAAGTACTATCCTAATAAAGAAAGGAACAAATTATGAACCGGCCTCTGACATCTCTCTTTGCTGTTTTCTACAACCATGACATCATTACACGTACACTGCTGTTCATAAATGGTGCTCCCACATGCAAGTTCTTAGCAACATAAATTGTTGGTGAAGTACTTAGAGAAAATGTGATGTAGGATGTTTTTTTTAGATAAAACTTGATAGTGGCTTGATAGGATGTTGATAAGTATATTTTGGAAGGAATATAAAAATTGTTGGTGAACTTGCTTAATTAGCAAGGACCTAGTTTTCCAATCAAGTGGTACTTTGGGATTTGAATCGGATAAGTCGATAACACAATCGCCGTTGGGCTCATAATAAGAAAATGGATCTCAGATCTGGAAACCAATTGGGCTCTAGCCCAACCATTTTTCAAGTAAAAGATGGTACGTGAAGAAGAGATAGTATACAGTAATTAATTTCCTCTGAAAATGACTTTAAAACATATCATTATCTTTTGAGTGCCCTCCCGTTTGCATTTGTTCATTTTAAGCAATTGGCCTACCAGATTGCATAAGCCCCCTTGCCCAATTTATTTACTTGTATGTCCAGTATTTTTATTTGTATGTTCACTTTATTCAATTATGAATTAGATTATATTGTTGTTCATATATATATATATCTATATAAAATATCATAATGTTTTTAAAAATATCATAATAAATAGCAAAAAAATTCGAAAAAATATAAAATTTGGTCTCCAAATATATTTCAATATGAAGAACAAATTGAACGGTTCGGATTGACCATTTGAATTTTAAATCTCGAAAAATTATTTGATGGCACGGGACCCTCCGTGCCATCGATGGTACGTTAGCTATTCTCTCTCTCTCTCTATATATATATATCCAATTTATTTTTTTTGGAACTTATTTGTTTGTATATATTCACTTTGATTATTTAAATGTTCACTTTGTTTGTTTTATATGTTCACTTTGTTCAATCGATGACAAACTGCAGATTGCAGTTATCATTTTTTTTATTTTTAGAACATATGTTTGAATATCCTAGCAAATATGAATTTAGGGATGAAAATTAATCCAATATTGATCGGATAGTCATCAAACCACATCCGCATCCGTATTTTTTCGGATACGAATACGTTCGGATATTAAACAAAAATACGGATATACTTCGGATACTTAAACAAACTATAATATGGTGATTGCATTTTTCTCGATCAATTTTTTAAATATGTCAACATGAAATTTTTAATCTCAATAAATTAATTAGAATATTGTAATTTAAAATAGTTACTAAATTCCTTATTCTATTATTTAAATAAAAATTAAACTCTAAATTCTTGTACCATATAATGTAACCCGTAAAAACACATTGAATAATTTTTTTTAACGAATTAACTAATAATTATTATGCTTCCTTTATTTTATTTGAAAACAATTTAGTTGAGTTAAATCTACAGGCTTGAATCAGTTCAAAATAGTTATGCACAACAACGATGTCAATTAAGTTGTTGCCTTGTCGAGTGACATATTGTGGTGCTTTGTAAATGGCACACTTGGTTCGATTTCCAGTAATGTTATTTTTATGTGTTATTTTTATGCTATAAGCACAATAAACGGACAAATATTTCGGATGCGAATTTTTATCCGTATTTGCATCTGTATCTGGACCAATATCTGTTCTTACATTCGCATTCGTATCCGTTTAAAAAAATTTGTATTCGCATCCATATCCAAACGAATGCGGATATTAATATCCAAAGTCGTTATTTTTCGGATTCGGATTCAAATACGGATCATAGCGGATATTATCTGATCTCTTTTCATCCCTAAATATGATTCATACCGCTTATGTAGGGATGAAAACGGTAACTGTTTTAACCTTTATTTCGTTTCGTTCGTCAAAAACGAAATGAAACGGTTATAGATTCACTTAGTTTACTTTTTTATTAGGCCAAAGTCCAAGTCACCAAGTCAGCTTAGAGGCAAAATGTTTGACTTCGCTCTAAAATGTTCAGTCCTAGCATAAAGCCCGTTTAACAATAACAGCCCACGCAGTGAAATTTTGAACCAGGTCCCAATTGTCATCGGCTGCCAATATCCCTGAAAGAAAATTTTGAGCAAGAATGACGTAACTTGCTTATACAGTGGCATGCATGGATAGAATCATAGAACTAGGGATACTGCACCAGAATGATCGATGTTGAAAAGCCTAATCAATTAAAAAGAGTTAATGATTTCTGAATTTTGGAAAAAAGGCATCTTAGGATATCTTTTGTAACTAAAAAAAAATCAAGTTCAAATCGGTACTGCAGGAATGATCTTCTTAGAAGGCATGTTCTCAAAAGCATGAAATACTAGTTCCCTTCATCGGTTATCCTTCTTTGGGTTCAGTTCTGTCGGAAAAATGTTTATAGAATATATGGAAGTCTATACCCTGGACTACCTTTTTTTGAAGGTTGGTTTTTTGAAATCAATAATTTTTTATTAAGAAATTTGAAAATAAATGCTTTCTCCGTAGTTCAAACAAAACCACTTAGTTGATGGAATATAGCCAAACCATTGGGCCAAACAATCCAGCTTCATACCCTGGACTATCAAACATAATTTGTACAACAAACTCTGATCATCATGACTCCAAAGACTAAACTGCACCAGTACAAAATCTCCTGGTACCGGCATAGCCCTATTATCTCATATCCAAATTACAACTAGTAAGGTACAGACTACAGAGTATACATCAGATTATAACAGATATACTGAGACATAAGAAATAAACTGTATCAGATTATAATAGATATACTGAGACATAAGAAATAAACTGCATCATATGTCTTAAAACGCCTGCAACATAGCACCCAAAAAAAAAAGGAACTTCCAAACATGCACACAGAAATACATCCTTTAATTTTAATTGCTTTCTTTTTTCAGAAGTTACTTTCATTTAAAACAATGAGCTTAATTCTGGTAGTATTGAATTTTCAAGCATATGAAATGCTAGTTTCCTTTTTATCCTTACACCCTGGACTATCAAACATAATCTGTACAAGAAACTCTGATCATCATGACCCCAAAGAGCAAACTGCACCATGTACCAAATCTTCTGATATCGGCACAAGCTTATTATCTCATATCCAAATTACTACTAGTAAGGCATAAAGTACACACATCAAATTATAACAGAAATACTAAGACATAAGAAATAAAATGCTGCATATGTCTTATACGCCTGCATCAAAAAATAAGGAACTCCCAAACTTGCACACAGAACAACATCCTTTAATTTTTAATTCTAGTAATACTGAATTTTCTAGCACAGTCAACCTCTTATGTCAATACATTTCATATAAGTTTCAGATCAAGAGGACAAAAAGATCCTACAAAAGGTAATTTTCTTTTTGGAATCCGATTGGTAGATACACTCAATGGATTTTAAAGATCCTACAAAGAATTTTAATGAACAGAGCAATGTGCAGCTCTAAGTCTCTAACTTCAATGATAACCATACAAAACATTCATGGAGCAGTTAAGAAAGCTAATCAATCGACAATAGGCATCTCCATGAGTGACTACATATAATATGTACATTAAGATTCACTATAATATTCCTGCCTCCAAATTTCAACAGCATAGAATTCATCAATTCAAGAATCACTCAGTAGCCAAATAATGAAGTACAATTCAGAACCCTAAAATAACTAAATACCAAAGAAACTACGTAGACAACTACTGAAATTCACTTCTCCACACTTTCTTGCATATCTTCTTTTAAAGAATTCATTTGATATAAAAGAATGCCAGAAAACATCAAGAGTGGACTTTTTAGCTAAGCAAAGCACTACAGAAATTAGTACTCAATCAGAGTGGTCCCACAAGGGAACATCCTCCTCCTCGTCATTGTCAAGCAGCTGGTTCTCCGGTGCTGATTGATCAGGCGATGGGAGGAAGTCATAGCCGGAAAAGTCCAGCCCAGCTTGGCGTGGTAAGACAGGAGACATTATAGTTGCATCTTTTATTAAGGATAAATCTGTAGGGTTGTCCGGAGGCGGGAGAGGTGCCGAACTTGCTGCTCCATCTGCATGCTTCCTTGCTATTTCTTGAATTTCTATGCTGGACAACGGTTGCTGGTTGGGAATGTCTGGTAGTGAGTCAGGGAAGTTCAGTTTGCCGGGCTCTTCATTTCTGAGCCTAGAAAGACAGACAACTCCTGCATCATGTGCGCGTGCAGCTTTCTCAGCCGTATCATATGATCCAAGCCAAAGCTTTCGCTGCTTCTTCCCAGCTGAATCATCTGTTTCAAGCAAAGTATTTTGCGTCCTTATTTCAGAGACCCATACACCCCACTCCCTTTTCCACACCCCCGCATACTGCTTACCCGAACCACTGGCTTCTCTACTCTTCTTTCCCTTTTTATCACCGTTTCTACTCTTCTTCACTTTTGTATCATCGTTGCTAATCTTCTTCCCTTTTTTATCATCGTTGCTACTCTTCTCCCTGCTGCTTGAAGGTTCCATTCTTGGATTAGATAAATTCAAGATTTATTCTGGCACTGATACAGGAAGAGATATACTGGTAGAGTAAAGAAGAAAGAAGAATAAGTTAGTCTTTATTGACTGAATTTTGAGAGAGAGGGAGAGAGTTTAAGCACAGAAGGGAGGGTCTATTTATAATTGATCTATCTAAGCTACCTTAGTCCTAACTGACTAACCGATATTCAATGAATCAGATCATTCTGTTACAGAAATGAAGCTAGTGCATGGATCTTGGACTATAACGATATGTGTAGTGGCAGTTGGTTGTCCAGTATCTAGGACTGGAGACATCCAGTAGCTCTATAGCAGATAATTTATACACACCCTGTGACTCTATACTCTAATATGCAATTATTAATCGCTTTTCTTTTTCCCTTACATTTGTAATAGAATTAAATTTAAAAAGTTGTATTAACTCATTACATTTACTTCTTTTAATTTCATTCTTTGATATTGAAGTTCATGAAAATGTTCGATGAATTTAGAAGTAATTGTCCTTTTTATAAAATGTATTGTAAAAATAGAAAAATAGACAAGTTACGTGTATAAAGATTTATTCCTTTGAATGTCATTTTACAGTCCATTAACAATCTTGAAATAAAAAAAAACATTATAAATTCGATATCATACATAATAGAGTTAAGTTTCCAAATTTTAACCAATGTTCCAAATTTTATGAAAGGAAAACGAAGCGACCACATATAATAGCAAAGAAAAAATAAATTATAAGAAGGAAGGTTCTATTTATAATTAATCTATCTAAGCTAAAGCCCTTTCTAACTAACTGACCGATATTGAATGAATTAGATTCGGTTACAGAGAATGGAGTGCATTAGTGCATGGATCTTGGTCTATAGCGTTCTGTAATACCAGTTGGTTGTGTTACTGACTGGAGGCAGACTGGAGACGTCCTGTAGTTTTAAAATAGATAATTTATTTTCTTTTTTTCTTTGAAGGAAACAGATAATTTATTTACACTCTATTCTCTAAATCTGCAAAGATTAATAATTTTTTTCCGTTACGTTTCAATTTTAAAAGTAAAAGCATAAAAATTTCACAAAGTTGTCTTAAGTCATTAATATATTTTTGTAAACTTCATTCTTTAATATTATTATAGTTCATCAAAATGTGTAATGTATTTTAGAGAAAATAATACTTATTTATAAAATGTATGGTAAAAGAATTAAGGGAAACATGTGACATGTATCAAGATTTATTCCATCCGAATGTTATTTTACATTCTATCGCAATTTTTGAAATGTGAATCGTTATAAATTTTAATCATCATATAACAAATGCTTAAAGTACAATTAATCTTTGTAATACAAACATGCGCTAAAGAAAACCTAAAGAAACAATATATAGCATACACTTGCAAGTAATAATAATAATAATAATAATAGTAGTAAAAATAATAATTATAAGAAGAACAATAATTGTATGAATAATAAAAAAAACGTAAATAATACGAAATGGGTTTGACTGTTGGGCCCAGCTGACAGATATGTTGACTAACGAAGCGAAGTTTTCCATCAAAGATATAGTTAAAATGTGCAATTTAACTTTTCATTTAGTTTAATATCGCATCGACTAAGTTGTTACCTTGAATTCCAAATCTGCATAAGAGAAAAACGTAGAATAGCAAAGAAAAAATATTTGCTTATACAGTGGCATGGATGGAATCATGGAACTAGGAGTCTGCATGCAGCAGAATGATGCTGAAAAATCTCTAATCGATTACAAAGAAACTAATTTCCGAATATCAGAAAAAGGGCATCTTATAAGATCTTTTGCAACTTTAAAAGCAAGCAAGTTCAAAAAGGTACTGCAGTCTTTAAACAATCACTCAAAATGTCATATTTTCCTAAAAACTCATAAATACATTCTACAAGGCTTGTTCTCACTAAATATTTTGTCAAAAACATGAAATACTAGTTCCCTTTATCCTCACATCCTGGAGTATCAAACATAATTTGCAGAACAAACTCATGATCATCATGACTCCAAAGACTAAACTGTACCGGTACCAAAACTCCTGGTACTGGCAAACCCTTATTGTCTCATATTCAAATTTCTACTTAGGTATACATACATGAGATTATAACAGAAATACTGAGATATACTATGTCATAAACGCCTGCAACATATATAGCACCAAAACATCAAAAGAGATGAGGAACTGCCAAACTTGCACACAGAACCGCATCCTTTTATTTTAATTGCTCATTTGGATTTAACTTTCATTTAAAACAATGAGCTTAATTTTGGCATTATTGAATTTTCAAGCAGAACCAACCTCTTATATCGAGACAAACCATATAAGTTGCAGATTAGGAGGACAAAAGATCCTACAAAGATATAATCTTAGTGGCACAAAACATATTGTATTTTGTAACAGTACGATGTAGGTTAATTTTATTGAACAGAGCAATGTATAGCTCCAACTTATGTGGATTCTTTGGTAATACAAGACACTCATGAAACAATTAAAATGCGAATCAAACAACTAAGGCATCTCCCTAAGTGAATAAATATATATACACTAGATTCACTTCTTTAATTTATTGCTTCCAGAATAAATAAACTACATACAATTCATCAATTTAATTTAACAATCACTCATTGGTAAAATAATTAAGTACAATTCAAAAACCCTGAAACAATTGAATGCTAAACAAACTACTTAAATATTCACTGAAATTCAATTCTCAATACTTTATTCATAAGAATTCCAAAAGAAATCAGAAGTAGAATTTATAGACATGAAGTGCTCAGAAAATTAATACTCAATCAGAGAAGTTCCACAGACGAATCTCTTCCTCCTCGGCATTGTCAAGCACCTGATGGTCTGGCACTGAATCTGACAATGGCAGGAAGTCATAACCAGAAAAATCCAGCCCAGCTTGGCGTGGCAAGACAGGCGATGCACATGCATCCACTAACGACCAATCAACATAGCTGTCATTTCGGTTCTCATCCATGAACGACCAATCAATGGGGTCATCGTTTCCATTCTTTTCTTCAACCTCAGTTTCATTAGATTGTTCACCACCTAGAGCAGGCTGAACAGATTCGGTATGAGCTTGATTTGCATACTCTCTTGTTATTTCTTTTTCAATGGGGTCATTGTTTTCGTTCTCTTCTTGAACCTCCACTTCATTAGATTGTTCACCTGTGCCCAGAGCAGGCTGAACCGGTTCAGTATGAGCTCGATTTGCATACTCTCTTGCTATTTCTTTATCAATGGGGTCATCTTTTTCATTCTCTTCTTCAACTTCCGTTTCATGAGATTGTTCACCTGTGCCCAGAGCAGGCTGAACAGCTTCAGTACAAACTCGATTTGCATACTCTCTTGCTATTTCTTTAAGTTTTTCTTCGGTGAATGGTTGACCAACTGAGCTGGGAACGTCTGGTAGAGAGTTGGGGAAGTTTAGCTTGCGGAGCACTTCTGGTCGGGACCCACGAATAAAGACAGTTGCTGCATCGCGTGCGTGTGCGGCCGCCTCACGGGAGTCATAGGTTCCAAGACTGATCCAGCGGTTCTCGAAGCCTACGTAGGACCGCCAAGTGCCAACAAATGCTGTTGGTTGCACTCCTATATACTTCTTAACAGAACTATCTTGGCTAGTGTTGTTGCCCCTCTTTGATGTTGAAGGTTTCATTCTTTGGATTTTGATGAAATCAAGAATTATTCTGGCACAGATGAAGCAATAAGATGTATACTGGTAGGGTAACGAAGCAAGAAGAATAAGTTAATCAATCTTTTTTCACTGAATTTTGGGAGAGGGTTATGTACAGAAGAGAGGCTCTATTTATAATTGATATATGTCTAAGCTAAAGCCCTTTCTAACTAACTAACTAACTAACGGATATTAAATGAATCGGATTCTATTACAGAGAGTGAAGTACATCAGTGCATGAATCTTGGTCTGTACCGCTCTCGAATGCCACTTGGTTTTTTTTTTTTTTTTTTTTTGAAATGGAGTAATAACACTTGGTTGTCCAGTTGACTGACTAAAGTATATGACTGGAGACGTCCTGCAGTTCTAAAATAGATAATAATATGTATATATATATATATATTTTGTAGGAAACAGATCGTTTAGTTTAGTTTTTTTTTTTTTTTTTTGAGAAACATAGATAATTTAGTTACACACTATTCTCTAAATCTGTAAATGTTAATAGCTTTTTCCCGATATATTTGAATTTTGAAAGTAATAGAATGTATATTTTATAAAGGTGTATTAAGTCATTATTTTTTAGTAATTAATTTTATTATAAATCTCATTCTTTGATGTTATAGTTCATTAAAATGTTTAATGAATTTAGAAGTAAAAATACTATCTAGAAAATGTATGGTAAAGAATTAAAAATAAACATGTTCCATCGCACTCTTGAAAATGAATCGTTATAAATTTCAATCATTTCAATCATAAAACAAATGCTCAAATTACAATTAGTTTATATAATACATATATGCCCTAAATAGACCTGAAATGAATAAATAATAATAGTAACGCATACATTTTTAAAACAACAACAACAACAATAATAATAATAAAAACATGAATAATACAGAAATGTCATCCGGTTGGGCCCAGCTGACAGACGGGATAGTTCTAGTACCTTCCAAAGACTTCCTTTCTGTACTCTTTCACTAGGGTTTTATTATCTTTCTTCTCTCGCTTCTTCACTCTTATCCCTAATCTCACCTCGCTTAAAAAAAGAGACAAAACAGGCGCTCTTTCGGGTTCAATCTCTTCTCTTCTTGCAAGGTTTTTATTTTATTCCATTTGCCCTTTTTTTTTTGTTTAAATCCATTGTTGATTGAGGAATTGCATAATCTGATTTTGGGTCTTCTCCTTTTCAGGTCTAGCCATGGCGTCGCTACAGCTCTCTGCTCCTGGAATGATGGCGTCATCTTCTCTAGTGGCAACCACTAGGAGAGCATCTACCTTCGGAAGTTTGCAATTTAGGCAAGAGAAGAGGTGCCGTAGAGGCCTCGCAGTGAAAGCCGCTACAGTTGTTACCCCAAAGGTATGAAGTTTCAGTGAATAAAATATAGTATTAATTGAGATTCTGTACGTGTTGCTATTGATTTTGTCAAATTGAGGTTCAGATCCATCCATAAAACAATTCGTTTTCATTGTAATTTATCAAATATATTGATTTTATTGGTTAATTTTCATGGTTTCAGTATACCTCAGTAAAGCCATTGGGAGACAGGGTACTGGTCAAAGTCAAGTCTTCTGAGGAAAAAACCAGCGGTGGCATATTTCTCCCGTCTACAGTTCAGACCAAGCCTCAAGGAGGTGAGGTGGTTTCTGTTGGTGAGGGTAGAAATGTTGGTGACAAAAAAGTTGCAGTCAGTGTTCCGGTAAGCCTAAGTATTCAAGTGCACTTGTTATTCGTAAATTGGTAATAAAGGTTCTAAATTGTATAATGCAACTTTGTTTTTCGTCTTTGAGGATCTTTGCTGGTTTGGAACTGTACTTAGATTAGCACTTGGGTGTGCCAAAATTTGACTGTATTTAAACAAATTTTGGTTCAGGATTTGGTTCTGACAGGTGCTGAGACAGTAATATCATTGGTACTGAGCAATCAAATTGTTTTCTGTTGTTGAATGCAGACTGGAGCTGAAGTAGTATACTCAAAGTATGCTGGGACAGAAATTGAATTCGATGGATTAAAGCATCTTATTCTGAAGGAGGATGATATAATTGGTATTCTTGAGACTGAGGATGTGAAAGATCTGAAGCCTCTGAGTGACCGTGTGCTGATTAAGGTTAGCTTCCATATTATTTGTGAACTTTATATGAGGGAAAGTTCTAGCTTGTATATGGAGAGTTGTTACATTAAGGGTGTGCAGGGTGGAGCTGAGTTTGTCTGATATGTTTGATTGTATGGACAGGTTGCAGAAGTGGAGGACAAGACAGCAGGTGGTTTGCTTTTGACTGAGGCGACAAAGGAAAAGCCTTCCATCGGAACAGTGAGTTGTTTCTCAGTTCTACTTGAATGAATTCAAAGTTGTTCTATGATGGCCTTGTGCCTTGGATTTGTCTTGGCTGTTTATCAAAAGAGCATTGTAAACCTGTGCCTTTTCCACACTATCTCAAAGAGGTTTAGCAACAAAAATGAGATGGAATAGGAATTAGAGTCTATTCACTCCTTGAAAAAGCATCTTTTCCAAAATTCCCCTTTGGAATTGCCTAAATGCAAATGGTAGTGGTTTGGCTACAAAATTCTGACACAAATTTTCGCTAATTGTTCCATCTCAATTCCTTATTCCATCCTACCAAACAAGCAAAACATGTTAACTTGAAAGTACTACCCTCCACTTACTAGGCTTCTAGTAACTAGCAGTTTTAGGAGTCATGCTCTTGATAAAAATCATGTGCAATATCTTTAGTGGTTCCACTCATGTTATAATAATGCTATAATCCAATGCAGGTTGTTGCCGTTGGCCCTGGTGCACTGGATGATGAGGGGAAGAGGGAGCCCCTGAACATTACACCTGGAAGCACTGTGCTGTATTCAAAGTATGCTGGCAGCGAGTTCAAGAGTTCTGATGACAGTGATTATATCGCTTTAAGGGCATCTGACGTCATGGCTGTCCTTTCTTAAGCTGCTTTTAGTGACCTTGTACTCTTTAGGAATCTTTAGAAGGTTATCTATTCATTAATTAGAATTTTGGTCCCATGAAGGTTGGTAAATTTTGAGCTAGATAATGCTAGTTATTGTTACATTTAACTTATTGGCATCTTTGTAAGGTTGAGCTCCTTTGAAGTTAAGATGAAAATGTTAAGCATGGTGAAAGGACTCGTATTATGTTATGGTAAAAGGACGCTCAGTTTCGTAATAAAACATTGTATGTGGGATTCTAAAGTACAACATAGTTACCAATAATTTTTGTTTTTTCTAGTGGTTTTGTTAAAGTTTTGACAGCTATCAATATTTGCTTTGTTAAATTGGTGTCTAGAACATAGTTTGTACAGTATATACTGTGTTATGGTTAGAAAGAATGGACATTTAGTAATCTATCATATGCTGCCTTCATAGGTGTATAATGATAACTCAGATGTCCAACTAGTTTAATTTCAAAGTTCTATGCTACTCGAGAGAATGACATCTGACAGGGAAGTAGGCGAAGTTGTTTGATTTTTACTTCACGCGGAAGATATTAAAAGGTGTTAGATTTTGATTTGAGAATTCAAAGTGATCTGACCTCATATAATTTCATCATAAATGGATGTTAAACAGTTTGCAGAATTACCAAGCGATGGCGCAATTTTATCAAATCTTGAATATTTAAATTTAAATGGTCTGTTCAAACAGCCTTATGGTTTTTTTTTTTTTTTTTGTTCAGATGTCTATGGTTAATCTATTTATATTATTTTTATAATTTTTTAAATAGAAAAAACATCGTTTTACTTTTAGTATACGATCTAGGACTTTTCTGATGTATAAATTACACGGAGCTATTCGGGCTCGGATTAGTCATTTCACTTTATAAAATTTAAATTTAAAATAATAATAATAATAATAATAATAATATAATAGCCCCTGCTAATCAGTTTGTCACGACTCACGACTCATGACCGAAGCCCTCGCCTTGTGATTTATTATTATTATCATTATTATTTGTTTCGGGACGAAACAAAACAACTCGATCGCAAATTGCAACTCAGACCGGAGAGGAGGAAAAAAAAAAAAAAAGAATAAGCAATTGAAAGTGCAGAAATGCGGAGGCGGAGTAATCACGCAAAAGTAATGACCAACTCAAACTCAAAGACCCCAAAATTGTCGTCAAAAGAGGCACCCGCACCGCCGGTGGTCACCACCTCTCTCCCATTTCCCTTTCCCTTTCCCTTTCCCATTCCCTTCTCACAAAACCTCCAACAATGGATTTAGACGACGCTCCCATTTCCCCCACCCTTCCATCCTCCCCTTCCCCTTCCCCCTCGCCTCCTCCTTCCCCTCCCTCCGCTCCCCTCGCTCCAGTCCCCTACACCACTCCTCCCATCCAAACCCTAACCCTAGCTCTCCCCATCCAGCACCCCCGCCCCAACTCCGGCTCCGGCGGCGGCGGCGGCCGCGAGGATTGCTGGAGCGAGGGCGCCACGTCTGTCCTTATTGATGCTTGGGGCGAGCGCTACCTCGAATTGAGCCGTGGGAATCTTCGTCAGAAGCACTGGCAGGAAGTGGCCGATGCTGTCACCAGTCGAGACAGCTACACCAAAGCGCCCAAGTCTGATGTCCAGTGTAAGAACCGGATTGATACTTTGAAGAAGAAGTATAAGGTGGAGAAAGGTAAACCCGCTTCGAATTGGCCCTTCTTTAGTCGTCTCGACCTCTTGTTGGGTCCCACTCACACTGCCAACAAGGCGCTTTCGACCCCTAGCCCTCATTCTGGTACACAATTGCATTCTAAGCTGCTTGGTGGAGTGCCACAGTTTCCTCAGAGGCAGCGCACTGGGCACCCCGTTGCTGCTAAGCGTGCACGGTCGCCGCCATCTGTTTCGTCGAACGAAGAATCGTCGGATGGGTTCCCGCCCGAACCAGCTGTGGTGAATGGAAAGAAGAAAAAGAGGAATGGAGATGACGAGGAAAGGAAGAGAATTGAGGGGATACGGGCTGTCACGCATGCAATTGTAAAGTTTGGACAGGTGTATGAGAGAATGGAGACATCCAGGTTGCAGCAGGAAATGGAGATGGAGAAGCACAGGATTGAGTTTGCTAAGGACCTCGAGTTGCAGCGGATGCAGTTTTTTATGAAAATGCAAGTGGAGCTCTCACAACTGGAGCAGCATTTAGGGATGAGGCATGGCAGATCTGCGGATGCAGGTACCAGTAATTTTAATTACCTGAATGATCCCAGTGACAGTAATAGTAGTGATTAGTGCCCGGAAAGAAGTAGAATTGGAGGGAGCTTCTTTTGTTGTTAGATTTGTAGGATTTAGAACTATCTGTGTTTCTATGTACTTGTACTCAAGAAATGCAAGGTCACCAGGTGCAATTGCAGCCGTCATGATCTATGTGCATGTGTATCATTATGTCTGTTAGAGAGCATGATCTAATTTATATATTTATACTATGATGCTCTATGGTGTATTATTGTGTTTATACATCGAGTTTTGTTAGTTCAGTGGAGTTGTACTACTGTGATTGTAATGTAGATTTCTTCAAATTCTGAACCTACTTAATGTAGAAGTAAAGTAGGTATTTGTGGAAGGACTTTGCTCTTATTTAACATGTCTGATGGGTATTTTTTCCAAATTGAATTTTTCTAGTATTTTGCATGTTAATTTGTGCTATTGTTTTTCGTTATCAATTCAATAATCAGTTTAGCTAAAATTTCAGCTGAAACATTGGCCTGAATCTGATCAGGCTTTCATCATGGTATCAGTAGAAGTACCAGTATCTGAATTATTTTTTTTTTTTTTGTTGGGGCTTTATAATTTGTGACTGTTATGCATCCCAGTAATGATGCTGTTTTCATTGTTTTATCTGATTTTTTGTTTTCATTTTTCTTTTGTTTTGTAATTACCTGAATGATCCCAGCAACAGTAATAGTAGTGATTAGTACCTGGCAAGAAGTAGAATTTCGAGGGACCTTCCTTTTTGTTGTGAGATTTGTAGTATGGAGAATTATCTGTGTTTTTATGTACTTGTAATCCAGAAAATGCCAGGTGGCCAGGTGCAAGTGCAGCCATGGTGGTGTATGTGCGTATATGGTTCTGTTAGAGAGCATGATCTGATTTATAAATTTATATTCTGATGCTCTTTTGTGTATAATTGCGTTTATGCATCGATTTTTTTTTTTTTTTCCTTTTCTGATGGAGTTGTATTACCGTGATTGTAATATAGATTCTTCTATTTCTGAGCCTTCTTAATGTAGAAGTAAAATAGGTTTGTGCAAATATTCTTCTGTTATTAACATGTCTGATGGGTTATATTTCCAAGTTGAAAATTTCCATTATTTTACATGTTGATTCTTGCCATTGCTTTTGATTATCAATTCACATTCAGTTCTGCTCAAACAATGGCCTGATCTGAGCAGGCTTTCAACATGGTATCATCAGTACCAGTATGAATACCAGTATTGATGCTAATTTCACTGTTTTATCTGTTTCTTTTTTCTATTTTTTTAGTCGGGGTTTTAAAATTTGTGCCTGTTATGTTTCCTGCTTAAGTAGACCATCGTATAAGAGCAATACAAAGGCTTGCTTCTGCTGCTGGCATTATTAAAACCATGTATTGTCTGAGTATATCAGGATTGGAAAGCTAAATTTAGAAACAAAACTTTGTTTATATTTGTAATTGCTAGTAACTAAAAGACAATTGCTTTTCTGGAAGTGCTTGGTAGCTTGCTTGGGTGAGATAGAGGAATTGTGCAGTCCTGTTGGGCCTAGCTATGTTTGAATATGATGTTGCGTGACTTGCGTCTAAAAGAAACACGGTCCATTATTTAGTTTAATGAGGATTTTGGAGTTTCTTTCAGTGGCTTCTTCGTAAATGAAGGAAACATTTTTACACAATCATATTCGAAAGACTGACTACACTGACATAACTGAAATTAATACTAGTAAAAAACTACACGAACAGAATCGAAAGAAGGAAATTTATCTTCAATAAAAAAGAAAGAAAGCAGAAAATTATAATTGAATTTTACAATAATTATCATTTGAATGGAAGATGCTAATGGTCGGTTCAATATTCCAGAAGTTGATCAATGAGGCCAAGTTCTTTTGGAACTGCCGAAGAAAAAGTTGAGCTGTCTTGTGTGTTATGTTACATATTTTCATGTTTTTGCACAGAGATGCCAATTGTGAATATATACTATAGATGGCATCGCTTAAGTTGTTACTAAAATTATTATAATTATCGACAATTTAATATGATGGAATGTATTAGTTTTGGCAATCAAGCAATAATAAACGTAGTCATATGGTTTTATGTATGTCTATCACCAGTTTTGAGTTCGACAACAATAAGAGCAGACGTGTTACTTCTATCCAATTTAAGTCGAAAGAAAAAGCGAATTACGAAAGCATGGTGTCAATATATTGATATAATGTGTGTAATGCGATGATACATGTGTGTAAGTGTCATAGATCCACAACTGGTAGGTGGACGGTCGGAATGGCCTGTCCTCGAGGAGGTGCAGGCGTTCCACAAGGTGCGGCTGGTGCGCGAAGAGGTGCGGCTGGTGCTCGAAGTGGTGCAGCCAAGTGTGCGAGATGCACTCGGTGCATAAGGAGGTGTAGCCGGGAAAAGAGAATATGCGGCTGGTGCGTGAAGAGGCACAGTTGGTTCATGAAGTGCGGCCGGTGCACGATGAGGTGCGGTCGGTGCATGAGGGGGTGCAGCCGGTGCACGAGGGGGTGCAGCCGGTGCGTGAAAAAGTGCGGCCAATGTGTGAGGCACGACTAGTCCGTAATGATGTGCAGCCGATGTGCAAAGAGATGTGATCGGTGCGCGAAGAGGTGTGGTCGGTGCGCGAGATGCGACCAGGACTTGAGAAGGAGTGGCTTGGCTAATGGTTGTTCTTGGTGTGCAAGATGTGGCCGGTGTGTGGATGTGACTGATGTGCGCAATGTATGATCGTAGATACACAGACCGATGATTTGGTATAATCGTGGATGTAACTGATTATCTTTTGATGTTGTTTTTTATTTTGTATAGGTGTACCACTCGTGGTATACCACTACTTGACAGCCACTGTCAAGCTTTTCTAAAAAAATATATTGATATAATGTGAACAGATCTATAACTAAAAGCATGCAGAAAGCATTTCAATTTATATACACATCAAACTTGAATACAGAATGCATGACTTGTCCTTTGCACAATTTATATTGCTCTTTATTGATTTTAGATAGTTTGCCACATTTAAAGGTAATACGAAAGATGAAAAAAAAAAATAGCCTCCCTGCATCAATCTATTAGCAAAAAATTGGTGAACTATACGTCTATACATCAGTGCGATGCAAACCAAAAATTACTATTCACAGCTCTACAAGCTAAAATACATTTGTTGCCTCAAAATACAGTTATTTTTAGTCCTAAATTCGTGCAAAAAGTATCTCATTCCATGTATCAGGTACACCAGGTAAACACCAATGCAAGCAATCATGCACCCCATTCGATGACTTGCCATATTTTGAAATATGACACTCATCCCTCAGTTGCGAAAGTGCAGTTATATCCAACAGCCTGACCTGTGACCCATTAACTGCCAGTTCTGCAACAGGGTCGCTGGACTTTTCCTGCAATACCTCACTACCCCCTTTTAAAGGCATTGTGTTGTCACAACTGCCACCAGTATTCCAATCCCCGTTGACAAAATGTCTTGGAGATAATGTCCTTAAGAATACTTTGAGATTAGGGTTTCTGACAATTTGTGAATCGAGCCATGAAACAATACTATGTAGAGTCAGATTTTTTGCAGTTGAAAGGTCAACCTTATCACTAAATGGTTTACCATATGCATGCAGCTTCCAGTGATTTCCCTGGAATTTGCCTCGATTCCAATGGTGACCCGTGTTAAGAACTAGCACATGAAACCTGAAAAAGGCTTTGATTAATTAGTCACGCCATATAGGATAAATTGTTTACAACTGTACAATACTAGTAATGCTTTAAATTAGTTGGCCCACAACATAACAAAATAATTGCCAAAGTACTTGCAGATCATTCACAATTGTAACATACAAGTAGGGATTGAAAATAATTGGCCTGTAACGGAACAAAGTCAAGTATCAGCACATCAACCATGAAACAGCTTAAGTTAATTAGGCTTTTGCATACAGCACCTTATCCAGCATTGTCATAATTGTAGGGCCTCAGCACAGTTGAATTGTAACAGAACAACAATTACCAACCCATCCAGTTACATTTTTTATTTGATGGGGAGGAAATTACCTATCAAGATACTTCTTCAAGAAGGTAACTGGGCGGTCAAGATGCAAGGCATAAGATACAAATTTAGGATCCGACACATTAAGAAGAGGCTGGAGTTCACACAAGCTAGCTGACCAATAAAAGAGGACAGTGGTGTTGCTTCTTGGAAAACGGTAGGCCCACCCATCAGGTCTCAGGGCACCACGTGCCTTGACTAGGCCAAATTCCCAGCCTACATCCTGAACTTGCGGAGCGGGTTTGCCACCTGTTATCATGCACATCATGGATTGAAACTGCTGCCTGCCTAAAGAGTCCCCTACAAAAGCAAGCGTCTTGTTTCGCATCCTACAAAAGAATGGTTAAAGTATATAGAAACCTTTTATGGTACTTGGACCAAGATTGAAAATAAATAAATAAATAAATAAATAAATAATCAAAGAAAGGGAATTTTCACATATATCTCAGGAAATGTCAAATTACAATTTATCCTTAAGTAAGAAATACAACATATAGTTCTAGAAAACATGAATAGTATCCAATGCACCCTCTTCCCCACTTATGTCCCTCGACCCCCGTGCAAATGAAGGACATAACAGCAGTTTAGCATTCCAAACGAAAGCAGGAGATGAGACTAGTATACATGATGCATCACAAAATTTAGAACAATTGCTATGTACACATAATATTTTATGTTTTCTATCCTTGTCCGTACATAAAGTTACTCCTGTAAAAGGTGAACATATAATGACACTATTGTACCTTCTCAGGAATTTTGTGCCAGTGAAAGAAGGCATTTTACAATTTTCAGGCTGCCATCTGAACTTCTCAAAAGAGAAGTCGGTACGTTGCGTCAGCCTACAAGCCCACATTTCAGACAGCCACCTCTTGCATTCCGAGCCAGAATAAAATGGTCTCCTGGAATCTGGGACCCATTTTCCTTTTGCATAGTTACAACCTGCAGGAGTACATTGTCAAAACGAGAAATATGTTGAATAATTCTAAGGAGTGTGTCATGAAAATAACACAGCCAATGAAATCTTGTATATTTATCCCATCAGTATCTCAAAATACAAGCCTGGAAAATTGGTAAATATGTCTCATGGTCCCTTCAAAGTGCAATGTCACAGTTATTTTTTTAGTTTAATTATTTTAAAAAAGACAAAAATGGCCCCCTTAACACTCGCTTGTTGTAGGAAAAAGCTGTGACCATGTCCAGTAGTTAAATTGAGATGCCCTTTGAAGAATAAAATTTACCCTTTTATAAGGGCTGCACAAGATATTTTTAGTTTCAGCAGCTTTAAAAAGCTACTTATTAGACAAGATAACAAAGTAAAATAACCTTCGGGGTCATTTTCTCTCACTTCATCATCTTCTTTCTCATCATTCCAAACGTCGGGATCTATATCAGGAGCTTCACTTGTATTATCTGGTACTTTGCTTGGGAGTTTATTTCCAGGATAAGATTCTTGCAGATTTTCAAAATCTATTATACGTAGAATGAAAAGCAAGACATTAGTTACAACCTCATGGAGCTCAAACCAGTACTAGATGATATGCACCAGTACAGTAGAAACCTGACTGGTACTAATAAATTGTACAATAATTTTGATTTCAATACAACTCATCACTTTGGTTTTATTGGGCTTTCTGCCAGGAATAGGGCCTTATTTGGATATTGAAATCAAGTTCTTTCAATAAAATAAAAAAAAAGAAAGAAAAAGGACGATATTGCAGTTGCCCACTAAAGAGGCATTACAAAAGAACTGAACTATGTATGCAATAGTGAAGCAAATACCTTTAGGTATGATTCTGAATTGGTTAGAAGAGAGAAGAAAGGATGTAAGAAGTGGGTTTCTTCTCCAAGTGTAAACAAAAACTGTGGTAATTAGTAGGAAAATCACTGTAAAAGAGACTTTAGTCCCGGTTAATTTATGCCAATAAGCTCCCTTCATGCTTGAAGTAATCTCAATATCTTCCTGCAGAGAAAACGGAAACAAAAGAGAAATTGCTCCTCAATTTGGTCAGCACAAAAGCATGTATAGTTTCAAATTTTACTCTATAAGAGTAGTGAATTGGAACACTTCACAACTCAATTCCAAAACAAACAATGAAGAGTAACGAGATCCTAAATCTCATCTTAAATCCGAAAAATTACACTGAAATAACCAGAGATCACGTGCACAATCACATCCCAGATCTACTTATATATATGAATAACATTGTATAGTTCGATTCTAGGCCAACAAAGCTTCACCAAGACCAAATCAACAAACCCACATTACGAATCTTGAACTAGTAAAGGTACGACACTTACCTCATCCAAAACATCGAAACGCGAGATCTCTCGACAATCGTCAACTAGTCGAATCCGACGAATGAATCAATGAGAAGATTACAAGAAAGAGATGAGGTTAGACTAAAGCTAAGCTTCTGGTTAAAGCTTTGTTATAAAATTGAAGGTGACAAAGATTAGAAGAGATGAGGTTAGTACGAATCGTGCGTGATTTCGAGACCATAGGTCATAGGATGGATTATGTGCACATGTGCGAATGTTCTTTTACATTTTCATTTTGTTTTTTGTTTTTTCTTTTTGTTGAATTATGGCGTCTGTGGGTCCCGCTCACATATTTGCGTCAGTAAGAGAGCGTTTACTTTCGGAAAAAAAATTTATTGACATGAAAAAAAGAGAGAAACTTGTACGCGCACAACCGCTTCAAATGGATTTTAGTTGACCCGGCAGAATTTTTTATGAAATTATGGAAAAGAATCCTAATATTACGGAATTATTGATCAGGGGTTATAATTTATAGGGAATGATTATTTTCCAGCGAATTTTTATTTAAATTTGTCTGATGCAGTACTGTTTTATGTAAAAAAATAGAAATTATGTTTAGAAATTTATACATAACTTACATTTTTTTTAATAAAATATTTAATGCGCGAAATCTAGACTATATAATTTGCAATAGTCAGCAGGTCATAAATTATTGTCATACTTTTTTTTTTAAATCAAAGAGAATGTCTCAAGCTAACCAGGTGTTAATTAAATGTGAGTTGCATAATAAAATTTTCTCCAAATAACAAGCTGTCACTGTCATTAGTTGGTCGTACCTAAAAAAAAAAAAATTTCTTTCCGGACGGTTACTAGAAACTTGTTGCGGAGTGACGCTGATACATGGGCCCACGTTTCATGCTTTCTCTAGAAAACCCTTAATCTTTGAGCAATTTGTGGGAAAAATTGGGAAATGTACGGACTCAACAGGTGAGATCTATGCTTAGGTTTAACTTGTTAATTCAGTACCTTGTTTAGTTGGTAATGAATTTTGAAGAAGGGAGATTATTTGCGGCATCTGATTTTGAAGAAATTGTATTTAGAATATGCACATGGTACATCATCATGAACGAATTTAGAATTTTATTTTATTTTTTGTTTAGATCTAAATCATTAGATAACGAAGACTAAAGATTTATTCAATGAAGACTGTAAATTCTAAAATTTACCATGTGCATAACACATTTAGTTGACAAAACAAATTAACAAATTATCCTCCTACTGATGACTAGCAGACTAGAAATCCTTTTTTTTTATAACACGTTAAATATTCTAATTAAGGCTTCAATGATAACAAATAATACTAGAATAAAAACTAAGTTAAACCTAATATATAACGTACCAAGTTAATAACTATGATTTGGAATTTAATCATTGATACGTCACTGAAGCCAAAAGTACAAAAGGTGAACCAAATTCTAACACATTGAACTTGATGGCATTAAGCGCCACAATAAATCAATTTGGAAAAGCAATTCCATCATTCCATGGGTAATACGAAAGCAATGGTCACTTGGATTTTACTTTAAGACCGCTTCAACCAAACCAACAAGAAAGCAATTTCGTAAAAGTACCTATTGTTCAAGACAAAATTTTCTATGTTGTAATCTAACTGTAATTTTGTATATAGTTCATACCTCTATATCGCACATAAAAAAAGTTAGAGAGGCTCAAAAACTAATAAATCAAAATAAAATTTACTAATTGCACACCGACTAATAAATCAAAATAAAAAATTAGATGATCATAACATCTCACAAAAATTAGAGAGGCTCAGAGAGGGAGAAAGAGATAGGCACCATGCAACTTGAGTATTTCATATGAAAATTATTATTTCTGTTATAAAATTTTAGGTCCTAATTAGAATATCAACAATAACAGTATTGTTGTTCTTTTAAAAGGATCACCTAATACATGGAGTAAATTAAGAAAAGAACATATGGCATAGAGTTTCAAATCATTAAGCACACCATAATGTCATTATCATTTATATAATATATATATATATATATATTGTAAAGGTTTTCTGATTATTGTTATCAATAATAAATATAAAATAACAAAAACTTCCGTTAAATTAAGAAGTATCTGCATAAAATTCTTGAATGATGGTACGAATAGCAAGTGGAATCCGCACCGAGTGGTTCAAGCCATCAGACCAAGTCAAACTTCCAAAAGTGTAATCTCCTTGAACCTTACGATTTGCAACAAAAGTAGTCTTGAATATGTTTTCCTTGTTGTTGCTATCAAATGAAAGCAATTTCGGCTCAACAAATACATTGATACCAGCTGGAGGCTGTACAAAAGCCTTGTAAGTCGAATTACTAGGTCCAACATTTGTAACTGTACGCCAGACAGAAATAGTATCCTTAAGATTTGGTACAACAATTGATGGGACATTTAATTGATACAGTTGACCTACATATGAGTCACATTCATCAGATGGACTAAGAGTACAATTGAAGAACTTAGTGTAATTATTCGGGTCTATGTCATAAACTAGACCCGGATCAACTGCTTTGTTCGGGTCAATGTGGCCTCCACCATAGTCAAATGGATCTGCAGTTTTTCTAGGAGTAGCCTCGGCTTCTATTTGCACACCATATGCATCGAACACAGATGCTGCAAATATTATTACAAGTTAATTGCTTTACTGAATTATATAAGGTAATACAAGTGCTCTAAATTGGTAAGATCAATATGCCATGATATGTATCGTTGGTTTGGATGCAAGATTCTCTATGGAGCAAAATTTGATTATGCATAACATAAAAAAGACATAAGAGAGGTTGGAATTTCCATGTAGTAAGAAGATAAGGAGTCAGTTTTGTACATATATGACAATATATTATTTTTGTATTACCTGTGGTGACAATTGCGGATTTGATGACTGCAGGTGACCAATCAGGATGCACAAACTTGAGAAGTGCCGCAATACCGGTCACATGTGGACATGCCATTGATGTACCATCCTTAAACTCGTAACCTACATTTACTGCAGCGAGTATGCTCACTCCTGGTGCAGCAATATCAGGCTATGCAAGCACATGAAATTTCTTAGAACTTAACTAAAATTTTCTAATAAGTGTGAACAATTAACATAAGATTTTTTTTTTCTTATATTGTGATCACATACCTTGAGGATGCCAGGAAATGTTGGATTTGGACCTCTTGATGAGAATGCTGCAACTCTTGGTGCTAGCACTTGTATTCCTTGAATACTTTGTGGTGAAGAAATTTTCACTTGTGGAATACTGCTTTTAGATCAAAAAGAAAATTATTTTCCGAATCAATCTCAAATATTATGAAATGTTGAAATTAATAAGAAGTATTCCCTTATTTCATTTGTACCTTGTGGAAGAAATATAAGAGTAAATTTTGTTCGCAATCTCAAAATCTACTAGAGCAAAAGGAATTCGAAGTGGTGTTATAATATTCACAGTGTATTGTGCATATATGAGGCCCACACCCCCAGCATTGAACACATTTCCTACTGCTTCATTAAAGTTATTTCGAGGTAAAATTTTTGCAACTGTAGTCGGATCATAACACAGTACAATCTTGTTAGTTACATTCAGCTTGCTTAATGTAATATTGTCACAGCTGCAAAAAGAAAGAATACATAATGAATTCAATTATCAATTTTATGTTGAATAAATTGGAATTATTATAAAATTAAATATTATTCGAGATAGTTTTTGAATTAAATGTGAAGTACCTCCAACCGTCAACAAGCAAGGTGAAATTATTGGTGTTAGATTGTAGAGTTTCAACGAATATTGACTGGCCCTGCAAATTAGAAAGATAAAACGATTGATATACATACATACATACATACATACATACGCACATACATACATATACATATGTATGAACGTATATAGGTAAATACATATATCTAAAGAAAAACATGCATCAATTTGAATTACTTACCACCAATTTCTGACCATTTCCAAGTGTAATAACTGTTGGAAAGGAGCGATCTATTGTGCTAGCAGCCACGGATATAACCCACGGCGCATTATTTTGTACACTCTGAGGCGCTGGTCCATTATTTCCTGCTGCGAAAACTACTGTAATCCCTTTTGCAACTGCATGCAATGTTCCTGAAATTTCATCAGGACCTCCAATGGATATAGATAAAATATGGACACCGTCATTTATTGCATCATCTATTGCTGCGAGTATGCCTGCATCACTACACACGGTGTTTAGATCACCCCAACAAACTTTGTATATGGCTAATCTGGCACGAGGGGCTCCTCCCCTAACTGATCCAGCTGCCAGCCCAAAAAAGCTTGTGTTTGATACTATATTTCCTATAATGAGAAATAAACATTAATTAAGCTCATAAAATGAAACTTCCTTATTACATATTATTTTGTGTTTTTTTAATTAATTAATTGGCTTCATGTTGATATATTTTTGGCTGGACGATCATATTTTGACTGAAATTATATGCTCCTATCAATTAACCTCTAATGTATATATTTTTTTCAATGTTTTGAAAATCGGACCAGACCGGTCGGTTCAACCGGTTTGATCATGAATCGATCGCTAGTTTGGTCTAAACTGATCCGTTAAACCGCTTGTTTCTAACACAAAAACCCGACCAGTTCGGTCCGGCTCAAACATTTGGTGACTTTTTTTTTTACTACCAAAACCACGTACGTAACCTTGTTTCAACTTTTTTTGCTCAAGTTATTTTTGATCTTTGTGGCCTTTCTTCCTATAACTTTCTTTATGATGTTCATCTTGGACCAAAATTTATTTCTATAGTTTTTAACTTTTTATATAAAAAACGTAATTACTATATGATAATTTTTAACTATATCTTTAATTAAAGCATAACAAATTGAAAATTAATTCGATTATTCATAACTAAATAAAAAATTAACTCATGTATATTAACGTCATTCAATTTTTGAAACCGATTCAATCGGTCGGAACAATTGAAACCATCGACCTATTAGCTTCACCGGTTCAATGTCTGGTCCGGTTTTCAAAATATAGGTTTTGTTCCTTGATTTAATAAAAACTGCTGCTGGTACTTCATTAGCACCCTTGAAAAAAATATGAACAAAAAAGATGATGATGTTGATGATTGATGTAATAACAAATTAGTTAGTTTAATTAGGCCGAGCAACATATATACTTGATTGGAACAATTAGTGTGAGTCCGAACAATGGAAACAACCGGAAATATTCATGTTGTGCATATTGAAATCTAAGTAAAAAGAGAGACATTACCAGCAGCTGTGGAGGCACAGTGGGTCCCATGTCCGTTAAGGTCTCTAGCTGACATGTACTCTCCTTTAAGTTCAGTTGAAGACAAATCACTAGCGTACCAACGTGCACCAATTATTTTATTGCTACAGTTGCTAGCACCAAAGGATTCACTAGTTTGACAAGTGCCCCTCCACTGTGTTGGTGGGGGTCCATACCCGATATCCTCGAAGCTTTTTGATTCAGGCCATATACCTAGTAGAGAAGGAACCATATCCATATCAGAAAGTAGATGGTTTAAGAAGCCTCATAAAAGAGAGGAATGATTTAGATGCCTATAGTATAATAAGACTATAAGTTACTGGCTTAGATGCTTCCGAGTGTCCCGTTCGGAAAAAAATAATAATAATAATTACCAAGGCATACTTAAGAATATTTGGTTGCAACAGCATTACCGTAATCATCAGGATGGTAGATACAAGCATTTTAAATGATTCAATTAAAAATCTAACCAGTGTCAACGACTCCTATAATTATGTCTTCTCCATAATTTCCTTTCTGAAGTAGTCCATTAGATTGGGAAGGATAATCAAGCCCAAGAAAATCCCAACTGCGTGTTGTATGAACCGCAAACTTGCGGCTAGGGGTCACACTAATTACATCCGGCATATCTGCAGTAATGAAAAAAAGGAAAGACAATTTTTTTATCATTATTGTGTTAATTGAAAAATAGCTTGAGGTTATCGTAAAGTGAAAGAGTGAGATAATTATAAAAATAACTCAAGCATTCATTTCTGGCGATATTACTGGTTGTTGATGTCATTTTTTGGGTCCCAGATTTGGCAACACATGTATACCTCACTAGCTGTAAATGCACACTCGTAGGAATTTTAACTTGTTTGTGGTGCAAAAAAAAAAAAATGCATTGATCATATAGTGGATTATAACCTGAAAGGATCTGGGCTTGAGACTTGTTTAACATCGCAGCAAAACCAGAGAAGCCATGCTTATAGCTGTACACAATTGAATTCACAGCTTCCTCCTTGCTGCTTCATGTATATATATATTTTTATTTGAGTTGTAGCTAGTCATTAAAAAAGCGGAAACTGGAGCTTCAAGTTCCCAAATTTAATTGAATTTCATGTTTCATCAATAGTCAGTTTATTTAATTAGAAGCAAAAGTAAAGCGTAGAATGAAGGGAGAAAAAAACAAAACCTTCGAAAAAGAGGAGTTAGCTTCTCATGGTGCGAAGCTGTGACAAGTTCCGGATCGTTGTGATTTTTCTCTCCCAGATACACAATATACAGCTGAAATTCATAGAGCCTTAGCAACAAGAATATAGTTTATTGGTCTCATTTAATTGATGCGTCAACTCCGTGTACTGTTATTTGGAAAACTTGAATGCTGAAAAAGGCTGCATGAAGGATACAATAGAAATGCTACTTACTTTGCTTGATGCGTCAACTCCGTGCACTGTTATTTGGAAACCTTGAATGCTGAAAAAGGCTGCATGAAGGATACAATAGAAATGCTTCAAATTCATTTTTGCTATGTTTGCTGCAGATTTGTGTTGGTATCTTCTCTACATATGTATAATCAATACGAGACTTGGTAAGATAAGTAGCCTCATGGCTATATTAGTATCTGCAGATAAGTGGCCTGGACGTAGTCAAAGTTGAAAATATGACATATCTGTCCAGAGACGGTTCAATGTGTATAGGGCTGTCAAACGTTTAGAAACGGAACGGTATATGCCAGTTTCGTTTCCGTTCCGTTTCTGGTAACGTAATAAAAAACCATTCCGTTTCTGTTCCGTTTCGTAAAACGGAACACTTTTCCGTTTCGTTAACTGTTCCGCTACTTATTTTGCACTGATTTCAGCATATTTTCCATTAATTTCAGTCATTTTTGATGAAACGGAACACTAACGTGCATTTCAACCCGTTCCGTTTCCGTTCCGTCTCTGAAAACGTAAGTCATTTACCATTCCGTTTCTGTTCCGTTTCGGACGGAACGGAACGGAAAACGTTGAAACGGTATCCGTTTGACAGCCCTAAATGTGTATCAAAGGGGTGTCAATGTCACCCCTACTTTTTGAAAAAACATTACCAACTATGAATATTTATATTTATAAAATGTAATTTTTTATATATATACCCTATATTTGAACCCATAAATATTTAGATAATTTTTCATTGGTGAACCCCATATAATTTTTTAGTATTTTCTTTGTGAGGTCTTTTTGGATAGATTAACATTTTCTATTTGTAAAGCATTATTGCCATACAAAAATACCATTTTTATAAACCGAAGAGAGAAAATGTAGTTAATTATTTTTAGTTCTTCTTTGTGGACCTTTCAATTAATTAAATAGATCCAAAATATAGGCCAAACATAAACTATGATAGATAACCTCATAGCAGTCCAGCCGAACGATCAAGATGGAATTAATAGAAAACAAATAAGAAAAATATAATACTAATAATATAATAAATAAAAGTTACCGCTGCTAAAAATTTATAAATAAAATAATAAATAAAAGTTACCGCTGCTCAAATACTAATAATAATAAATAATACTGACAAATACTAATAATAATAAATAAAAGTTACCGCTGCTCAAAATTTACCCATTTATTTATCAAATCAATTTTTTTTAGTTTATGACATACTGAAATTCTACTTTGAATCAAATTCAAGTTTGAAATAAATCTGAAACATATCCAATTTCTAGTTTGTATCGTATTCTTCTTATGACGACAAATGTCGAAAACAAAAAAATTCTTTATATAAAAATGGAATATTTTTATTTAAATATTGTTAATTTATTGAACTTTTTTCAATTTTTTTCTGACTTCGTCCTTAGGTAAATCATCATTCAAAATTTTTTGGCTCCGTCCCTGGACATATATTTATGATTTATCAAACTAGCCTCCATTGTATTGTTAAGACACTAAGACTTTTCCTTGTGTGGTTTGTTAGGAAGAATTATTAAAAAATCTTAATCATTCTGCTACAGAGTCCCATTCTTCTGGTTAGAATAGGGAAGACATTGATGGGTTGCAGATTTTTTCATATGCAACTTGTCAACCATTTATCAATAATTTTTTGTAGACGGCCAATTTGACAGTTTCACGAAATTTTGTACACCAACCCAACCGACTGAACAATCAATCGATTTGTTTTGATTAATAAGGAGAATGACATTTTGGAAATGGATAATGCTTTGAACAACTTTTAATTTTCTTAAAGCAAAAGTGCTCTCTTAATGGTTATTTGAATATTACTCGTTCTTTCGCTCTCTTTAATCGTGTCTGGATATCTGATCCGAACTTTTACGAAGTTCCCAAGCAACACTATTTCAAAAATGCAGTTAGTCTCTCCTCTTTCTGGGCTATTTTGCTTCTGTTTGGTGTCTGCTGTGCCCATGGTATGGTTGTGTTCCAAACAGGGGTAAAGATATGAGGGGCAGTTTTGTCATTGAAAAAATACAAGCTTGTTCAAAGAATGTAGATTTAAAAAAAAAAAAATTACTGAGATGAAATTCATAATAGATTCAGACTTTCAAAATCCAATAAATCGATTGAAAAGTGCGGCCAGTGCAGCTGTTGCTTGGCCCTTTTGACCAAATTAACGTATGAAGAAGTCCAGATAAAACAGTTCGTGCAAATACAAAGCTTTTAGCCTCTACTTCCTGTAATTCCGAAAAGGTTTCACGGAGCGTTTCATTCTAAACTTAAGTATGAATAATATAAACAATCGTCAGATGGCTCTTTGATGGGTCATGGATCGGATTGTTCATGCCAAGTCAAAGATTTTTACAGCCTAATGTGCCCATAACCCAGATAAGGATGTACTAAATTCCAACCATTAGATCAAGAAAGTCGGTCTCAAAGAACTCATGAACTTTTATCTTTGTCGAGTTCTACAAGTTAAAAGAAAAGCAATCTTAGTTGAAAGTTCGAAGAAACATCTTTACACAACACACATACACTAGCCTTGCATATAAGAACAAGACCGCTAGGAAAGGAAAGGGAAAAAAGAAACGAATGATCAGGAATAATTTTCTGCTATCAATCAACAGTGTACATGAATAATTGAATATATTCAAAAGCACCTAAAACTTGTTACATACCACTAAAAATAAATTAAACTCAACACACTGCCACTAGATATAAGATCAGTGAATCAATCTTTAATTTACAACAAATATAAACAACTGTAGAGAATAAGAAAGCCTAAAACTTGTTAAGACCTCGTGTCCTCACCAGTCTTAAAAAGGGTGAATAACCACAACAAAACAAATCTATACAACCAAACCGCAATAACCCACTCATAAAATCTAATTCTCTGCACCCAATATGTTATGTTATGTTATCACAATATAGAGGTCATGTTAAAGCAAATCACCGATTCCGCTACTCCATTTTGCAGCGCTGTCAGTGCCAATCAATCCGGCAATCCATAAAAACGAAAAGAAATTAAGATATAAAGCAATCAACAGGCCTACACAAACAAATGCAGCTATTTCTTTCTTGATTTGAGTATCTTATTTGAAGGTTGCACATCAAGAACTTCGAGGCACATTTCTGAAATTATAAAAAATAAACATGAATGCCTATAAAATGTTGAAAGTAACCATTAAGCCAAAGAAGGATGGTACATGTGTCTACCTTGTGCTTACAGGCGCCTTGGAAATGCTGAGGCGCCTTGATTTGAAGTCACTATCCTTGTCCAAACGCATAGCCATTATTTCTTTCTCCATTGCAGCTACTTCTCGCCTCATCTTTTTTGCCTCCACATCCATTGCCTTTGTCAGTGTCTCCACTTTCTTTTCCAACATCTGCATTCACATTACATGATAAGAGGGGTAGTAATGAAGCACTTCACAAGAAGATTAGAAATCGCTAAATTACTTCCAAGCTAATGTACAGCAGACCCATAACTAAGGGTGCTGTGCCCAGTCTGAGGTACCTCATCAGAGCATATCATTTGGGTTAGGACACAACTGAGCATAATCAATTTCATATCAAAACAACATATGGTACTTATTGTATAATTACCCTAGAAATTATACAGTAGCTTGTATGATTATATCTGAACATTTTTTTTTATCACATTAGATGCCAAAAAAAAATATATATTTCTACAAGCAGACAGCACTATATTACAAATCAATAAAAACTTTTAGATCATACTTGAATACTGATTGCACTAGATGCTAGCAGATGTATCAATTGTGATCTTGGAAGTGTATATTATAAATCACTCACACTCCAACGCGAAGTGCCTCCAAGGAAATATGCAAGCCACAATCATATACTGGGTCAACAAAATCGGTATAACAATACATACCATCAAACCAGTTTCCTATTACAATGTCACGAGAATTATGCCAGATCCAAATGGCAGGTCAATCAAAACAGGAATGAGAAAGAACAAGGAACTTTTACTAGTGGCAGCCACGATAGCTGTTTTCTCTTTTCGTCTGATATGTTTTCAATTGTCTACAACTGATTTCCAAACTAATATTTTACCTCAATTGCACTCTCCTTGTCCTTGAGGCCTTGATCTTTCTCCTGACAAGCTTTCCGCAAGGTCACAACCTCCTTCTGTAATAACTCATACAGAAACCCAGATACCTGCTCTTCGATTGGCTCGTTATCCTTGCTATTATTCAAATCTAATTGTTGCTCATTTTTCAACACTCCTCCCTTCTCCTTTTCTTCACTGACTCCACCATCCAGGGAAGTGTTTGCAAAATCACCAGATTTCTTCGTTTTTGAAATTAGTGATGTAGCACTACGGCTGAGTTCTCTTGAGCCACCATCAAATGATTTTGATACCCCTTTTGCGCGCCTTAAAACCATACTGCTGCTAACTGATAGGGAAGAGGGTCTGGGAGACGGCGATCTCTTGTTATTTACAGTACCGTTGGAGGTCAACTTGGGGATCTTATCAATCCCAGCACCACCTAGTGATTGGCGGCGAGAAACTACAGATACGCCATTACTTAAGGGCTTCCCTTCTGAGTTAGTGCGGCCCGAACTGTTTGATGGCATTCTCAATCCATCTTCTAATACCCTTAGCCGAAGTTGATACTTCTCCTGTGAGTTTAACAAAGACCACTTAGAATTTACAAAATTTTGGTGTAAGATAACTAAGTCCGAAAGGTAATGCTTACCAGGTGCAGTACGTTTTAACCCAAACACAAGGCAAGCCCTACCAGGCTTGAGACCTTTCCCCCCAGGCCTGTTCACTAGATGTGACTAAAATACCCCGTGTACCCAAGTTCATATAAATTAATTACTAATATTACATCGAACAATATCAAATGCTAGTTCAACATTTTTGAATATTCCCTCAATTTATAAATTAATTACTAAATTAGAGCAACCCTGTTAACCCAACCAGACAACTTGCACAGAAGTAAAAGGAATACAAGGTACAATTAGTAGTAAATCGACTTTCTGTTTAGTAAGTTGCTACCTTAAGTTGTGCTTCGATTCTTGCACTACGTTCTGCTATGGCCAGCTTGTCACGAAGCTGCTGCATTTCACCCTATTGTAGGTAGAAATAAATAAAGAAATTAACATACTTTTGATATTCTAAGATACAAACGGTACAACTATGTAACACTACTAGTACGGACAAGTGCTCTATGTGAGAGTGATGAAAAATATTCAGTGCTTTTAATACAAATGTGCAACTTACAGAATGAAAAATGAACCTCATTCACAAACAGAAAACAGTGCCAAGATATAAGCAATATAACATGAAGTATCAGTATAACCCACAAAATTATTGGAAATATCACCAATACCCCCACCTTTAGTCTTTAATAATTTTTAAAAGAGGAAACAAGTGGAGGGGTAGAGACAAATATAAATAAATAAATATATGATGTCAAACACAGGAAGATTTTTTTTTGTTTTTAGTTGTTATAATCACACATCACAGTTCTTAATATGAGCTAATACATGCAACAGTGATAATTCTTCCAGGAACAAACATGTTTTACAATTCTTAATACAAAATAAGGGATTTAGAGATGTTTACTTGCATGAACCTTCGCTCCTCAAGCCACTGCTTAACAGGCATTACTTTGTCATTTCCATCCTTCCATTCATTTGCAACTACAACCGCAACCCTATTTGCAGTTACTTTCGCACGGGCCAGCTCTCGATCCAGTGTTTTCTTTTCTTCCTATTAAACAACAGATTTTTAAGCCAATACAGATAGCTACGTATACAAATCACTTGACTAAATGTAAGATAAATATTACATTCATTTCTTGAACTTTCCGCTGGTAGTCTCTAACAGCATTGGCAGCAGCCCCACCCGCCAACACAGCCTCTTCAAGTTCCTTCACTGTCTGGCTCAGTTTTTCAACCTCTGCAATCTTCTGCCGGTGTAATCTGTCCAATATCCTGTTTTCCTCCTGTAAACAATTGAGAGGGTATATTTGAAGGCATTCTAAATCAAACTGCAGCTGGATAGGATAATCCTATGGTTGTATTACCTATATATACCTGGCATATGTCAATTTGTTTTGTCAGATCTTGGTTTCTGTTTTGCAAGTCATCCACCAAAGCTGCTTTTGCTAGTGCAGTTTTCACTGTTTTCTCAGCCTCCAACAATGCAGCCTCCTTTGACTTGGTCAACCGATCCAGTGCCTTGTTATCCTCTTGAAGCTTTGCGATCTGAAAATTTTTATAAAGCGTCATTGAAAAGAACTACCAGAAATAATTCGAAGTTAATGAACTTCACTCCAATTGTGAGAAAATAGTTGGAGTGAGAAATAACACAAAAAAGATTTCAATATATGTACCATTCCTCTAAACAAATTAATTATTTTGACATCCCTTGGAAAATCAATCAATAATAAACCCTGTTTGATCTTGAACTCCTAGCCTTGTTAAAAATGAAGTGACCACTGAGAAGGCAGCTGATATAAAAGGCATCCTAACCTCTTGGCGAGCAATTTTTAGTTCAGCCTCAAGTGGTGCGAGAATGGCTTCAATGGGGGGCGCATCATCATCCTTTTGAGCTGCATGAACCCTTCTGAGTGTTGCCTCTGCTGCAAACTGGGCAGCAACAGAAGCCTTCTTCTCATCATTTAGCTTTTTTATTTCCAAATTCTGTCACCAAATTTAAATAGTTAAGAATGAAGTTGTAATAGTCAACAGCGATAGCACATAAAAACAGATAAGTTTAGCATTGATACCTTGCTTTCTAGAAGGGATTCAGTTTTCTTCAGCTTCTCCTCCAATTTTATGAATTCCTCAGAAAGCTGAAATGAATTGAAAATGAGAAGTGCTACATGTCCAATTTATTTCAAAGTTTGAAAGTAATTTTGGCAGAATTTAGAAGCATGATTTGACAGCCTACTGAATTCCACCATGTACAGAGATTTCTTGGGTTAACTAATAAAGTCCATGATCTAAATAATAAGTTCGCTATAAATGGAAGTAAAAAGGCACAAGCATATTAGAAGATAAAATACAAGTTGGAAATACAGTCCGTGTACTTATTCAGGAAAAAGCTTATTTGATGGAGCTATCTTACCAACTCCCTCAAGAGGCAAATTGCTAAATTTTCATATAGATATAAAAGTACAGCAAGTGGTTAGCAAATACTTTAAGCACTTAGCTAAAAGAGGGCAGACAAAAACTTGATAAAAATTATAAATCCTCATCTAATTTACTATTTTTTTTTTAAAAAAAATGACGGGCAAAAATCATAAAAATGATTTCTAATACATATAGAATTCCGAAAATTAACAGTGTTTCTACATTTTAACTACCCCAAAGAAAGTGAATTAATAAGCAGGCTGCTACAGGTACTATTTTTGTTTTTTTTTCAATAACCATCTAAGCTTAAATTATTGTTGCTTAGAAACTAAAATTGAAAATGAAGCATTAATTGCACAATGTGAAACGAAAGGTGTACGTACCTCGTCAAGAGCTTTTTCTCTAGCTCGTTCAGATAACCTGAGCGACTTGATCTCCGCCTGTGCCTCTCCCAATTCCCTATTCTTATCTGCCACAAATCCACAACAAAAGCTTCAAACATAGCACAAAAAACAAATCAAAGGCAAAACAAAGCGACAGATCAAGCTACATTCGCACCTCTGACCTGGTTCTCGAGCCGAGTGAGCTCAACTCTGATCGGATCTGAGCCGTGCATCATGCCAATGAACTCATCCGCGTCAAGGCTCCGTCGGAGCGAGGGTCTGCGTCGCACGGGAGCCGCCTTGCCTCCGCCGGAGCCACTGGCGCTGCCACTCGCATCCGCCATCTCCGATCTGGAATCTCAGTCGAGCATCAAGCTAGGGTTTCAGTTCAACGGAGAGAGAGAGAGAGAAAACGGGAGTTGGAAAGGAAGAAAGGAAGGGTTGATTAGTGCGAGTTTTGTTTTGAAATAGAGAGAGAGAGAGAGGTTTTGACAGTGCTTGGGAGTGGAAATGAAAAAAAGAAAAAGGCGGTCTAATGTTGTTTTATATTATTTAATTTAAAGGAAAGCGTAAAGATGAAACAATGATGGGAAAAATGCCACAATCCGCTGAAAACGATACTCCTTACTTCGCTCCTTCCTGTGCACTTCCCTGTAGTAAATGGTGTACCGGGTTGAATTACATTTCTAAATACTTGCTGTATGTTTTCTTACAGTTTAAGAGATGCAGAGGATCTGAAGACAGCGGATAATACTCGTCGCTTGAAGAAAACGAAAGTGAAAAACAACACGCAGACGGTGCCACGGTTGTGCTATTTATTCGTTAAGTTGTCGTCTCCATTTAAACAAAAGCACTGTACTTAATTTTAAAGTACCTGGACAGCTAAAAAGGTGAACCAGCAAAAGAGAAAAGGAACGGCGTTTAGAGACGGCACAGACCCACACAACACAAGACAAATTAAACGGTCTTTCTTTGTGGGCCTGTTACAGAAGTGGAATGGAACGGGCTAATCAAAAGTTGGTTGGTCCACTCTAGGGAAGCTTTATTTAGGACTGAAGTTTTCTTGGGTTAATTACAAAATTGTACCAAATTTTGTCGGGTCAAATTAACCACAAATTGAACGCATTACGCATGTGATATCATCCGACAATGTAACAGCACTGAATTCAATAGCCTGGCTGGGATTGGGCAGTGGAGGTCTGATCATTGTTTTTGGATTGGGGTTTTGTTAAGAATGTATTTGATTGGGAGAAAGTATTTGAAAATATTTAAATTGAACATCACAGTATATAATTTTTTCCTGCCAATTATTTTTAGAGTTGCATCATTGCATTCATTGGATCTTCTTTGGCGTCATGGGAGTATATAGTGAATTGCAATCTTACCGTATCGTGGTGTGTCGTGGCAAACACGGGTGTGTTTAGCATCGTGTCGTGTCGTGTTGACACGGCTTATACATGCAACCGTGTCGTGTCGTGTCGTGTTGAGTGGAGGGAAAGGCCGACACAACACGGAAATTGACACGACACAGTTGGAAACCGTGTTGACACGCCACAATACAGTTGTGTCAACCGTGTCGAACCGTGTTAAAAATTTATTTATTTATTTATTTAAAAATAGTTAAATATATTTTAAAATTAGAGATAAAATGATAAAAAAATTGTATTAAATTTTATAAATCTGTTATATAGTCGATAAAAAATAATATCATAATAATTCATGATGATACAATATAATAATTAATTAACTAGATAATAAATTACTAATTACATAATATTAATTAGTTGGAAATTTTTAATTATAGTTTCTGTATTATATTTTTATCCTTAAAATTCAAATCATCCTTTGTTTTTATAATATATTAATATTTTTATAATATTTTTTAATTTTAAGTTTTAAAATAAAATAAAATCTTGTTTGTGTCGTGTTATAACTGTGTCGTGTCAAATCGTGTCGTATTGAATCGTGTCGTGTTAAATCTTGTCAATTTTCTAAAAATGTCAACACGACACAGTTCTGACACGACACACCAACACAATTGTGTCGTGTTGAATCCGTACACGTGGCGTGTCGTGTCGTGTCAACACGGGTCCGTGTCGTGGCAACACGGTTAACACGACACGATTTGTAATTCACTAGGGGTCCGTTTGGATAGGTGTGGGAAGAAGGAAAGAAGGGAAGAAGTGGGAAGAAGTATTGAGAAGTGTGTAACTTTGTGAAGAGTTTGGATTGTTTATAATTCTTTTTCTTCCTTCTTCCTTCTTCCTCCTTCTTCTCTCATCCAAACAAAGGCTAGGAGTATAGTAACAAGGTTTGTGAATATTATTTGAATTATTTTCAATCGAAGTATGAAGAGAGAGAGCTAGATGGTGACTTGAAGAGATTGTTTATCTGGTAGAACTGTTGAACAATCAGTTTCCGTTGCATATAACAGCAGATGTGGAGTTGGAATATTAGGACATGAATGGTCAATTAATACTACTTCCCTAAAATAATTACGGGCTATGAGTGAAAGGTTGCAGGTTCGAAACCCGGCCGAGGGGTCTTTCATAAACATTTAATTTAAAAAAAATAAGTTAGGTAGTTTAGACCTCCAATTTATCTTTAAAAAAATTTTAAAAAAATAATTACAGGCTTAGTGTTTGTTCTGTTAGGACTTAGGAGACAAGTGGACACTAATGAGGTATTAGTAGGGCGTAGCTAGGATTTCATGTTAGCAGAGTCCATAATTTTTTTTTTTTAATAAATATATGTACAACATAATGTTTAATATAGAAGAAATCACTCGTAGGAGGAGACAAATTAATTTCTGATTTTCTAAGATGGGTCCTTCGAACTTTTTTAGATGGGTCATGTAAATTTTTTTACTTACACATAAGTACTACTTAAAATTTTAAAAAAAAATTTCAAGGTGGATCAATGGACCCACCTTTCAGGCTGTAGCTTCGCCCCTGGGTATTAGTGGGTCAAATGACTTCATTGGATTTTGCAAGTTTATATAAATCCTAATAGAGGTGTGATTATTTTTTATATATTTTTTTTACATACTAGATTGAGGCCATATACTGTTGGAATTCACTTAAGGCTCTGCTTGAATGGTGTGGGAAAAAGAAGAATAAGGGAAGAAGTATTGGGAAATATGTAACTTTGTGAAGAGTTTGGATTGTTTATAATAAATTTGGAAGTAAAAAGAAGCTATTTTCTTATTCCTAGACTTATTCAAACACAGCCTTAAATCTTACTGAACTAGTTTTTCATAAAGAAAATCAAATTAAAATAATAGTTTAAGCGTATACTTGAACGGTTCTAATTAGACCGAGATCACCTAGCGTACAAAACCTGAGCCTCCTCCAAAAAAGTATTAAAAATAATATAATGATAAAGAAGGGGCCGTTTGAATCGCTTAGGAATTTGAAGAATTTGGGAAATTTCTTATTCCTAGGCATAAATTTATTGGAAAGTGTATAAATTTGTGAAGAGTTTAAATTGTTTATAATAAATTTATATTAGAAAAATGAAATTCTCTGAATTCTCAGAGGAATCCAAATAGCCCCGAAAAGAATGGGAAAACAACAAAAAGCCTAACCTCTATTGAATCCAGGTTCCTGCTCGCGCAGAGAATCCGATGCTGATCCTTGCAAGCTATGTTCAGCAAAGGACAAAATCAACTTTTCCCCTTCTATTTTCAATTTTTCATTCATTGGTTCCAGCAATTACAAGTTATACTGCCGGTTCTAGAAGATAAAATCAAATAGACTTTTATTGGCAGGTTATAATTTTACCTTTCAATAGCAAAATCACATAGGAAAAAAATTACATTAATTATAATTTTATTGGCAGGTTATACTGGCGGTTTTTTTTTGTGGATTGTATCTCTGAGTCATTTGCCAATGACTCTAAACCTTTTTCTTTTAATGCTAATTCTGGGATCCCCTGTTTGGGGCTCTTTATTTCAAAAAAAAAATTTTATGGCCGACTGTAATAACCGACTAATAAAAATTAAATAAAAATACGTAATTTATATGAAATAATGATTCGTTGAGGGACATGAAAAGTTGTTGATTTAATATTACTTGCACTTGATTAGTGAAAAAAGATTCGGAAATTGGACTGTTAATATTCGATTTATCTAAATTACTGATAACATATTTCAATTTTTTTTTTATCAAATTTTGTTAGTAGTCACCATCTTGAAATGTTTTTATATCGTTTACAAATGTAATATGTTTTTGTTAGTAATAATTTATTTGATAGCTGAAAAAATGATAAAATTCTTACTAAAAATTAATGCCTCCGTTTGGATACGTTGAGAAGAAGTAGGAAGAAGGAAGAAAAGGAGAAAAAAAATTATAAACAATCCAAACTTTTCACAAAGTTACACACTTCCCAATACTTCTTCCCTTCTTCTCTTCTTCCCACACCTATCCAAACGGAACCAATGTTTAATATTCAAAATGAAATAACTTTGCACATGCCGCATGTATCAATTCGGGTGCAATTTGTTAACCAATAAATTGGTCATCTATCCAGAATTTCAATAATTAACTATTCATTTTAACCTTAATTTAATTAGTTATCTAATAATTTTTAAATTATATCAAATTCGATTATCACATTTTGTAATTACGTCCTCTACAATTCATATTTTCATTAAATATTTATTGAGTTGTCAATATATTTTTCTATAGCATATTCCCTTTTAATAAAAATATTATAAGTTCCTAACTATTGCCGACAGTTCTATAAAGTTCTATAAAGAATAATAAATATTTAATTAGTTATAAATCTCTGCTAATAAAAAGGACTAGTGCCGACACTGTTTACTAAAAGGTGACACATGACCACGCTTTCACTAGGACCTTACACCTCTAATATAAGGCCCAAGAAATAGACATCTAACATGTTACGCGGCATTTGGACCTAGTCAAGCCTCAAGTCCTCAACCAAAGATTAAACCTAATAAAAAAATGTTATTACAAACTTATAAATTTTGCAGATACGTAATACTTTATTTTCACTCCCACATATTTAATAACCCAAATTGATAATGTATATAGATGAAATCTTAAAAAGATGATTTCATTGCAACTTGCTACCAAACCTATTAATGAGATTTTCCTAGCTAGGAGTCTAGCAAACTACATTAATTGCAGAAAAAAACAAAAAAAGAAACAGTGTAACAGGCTAACAGCGGCTACAGAAGAAGGTTAATTAGTAAAATACTGTGCAAATCCAGTTTATGAAAACCAAGTTTCACCAATACCATTATCTAACAACGCTTTCTTTAGCTGAGCTTTCATTAACTGTACCCTGTTTAAGCTAGAAAAAAGGTATTATTAAGTCTACTTCTGTTGTGCAGTTTCTGAATTTCTTCATTTGTTGCTATCACTTGGCAAGGAATCCAATGTTTCTACTCCGACACCCCACCTTGACTAACAAAAGGTGTCTCCTGCATGAACCCTACTCTTTTTCTTATGCCTCCTTTTCTTATGTTATTTCGAACGTATTAATGTTATAAAAGTAACACAATAGTGAATGATGTCAACACATCAATTTGATAAATGCATTTTTTATGGAAAAAGTCCAAATGAAAGTAGCTGACTTTTATAACCCGGTTCGAGAATAATAAATAAATACTCACTTCTATTTCGATAACATCATTCTCTGTATATTTTTCTCAGAGAAGCCAAACGATATAATGCTAAAAATAATAATTGTATGAACATTATTTTGTTATGCAGTACTTGATTCTTCTTTTGGGACCAAATTATATATGGGGAAAGTTAGAGAAAATAATCGATTTTTTTTTTGTAATCCAGAGCTTGTATTTTATAAGGAGAAAAAAACAAAGTTAAAACATTAAATATATGCATGTTAAATTTGGATTAATAAATTTCATTAGTATTAACTACAGCAACATCAACAATTTTAGACAAAAAAAAATTGTGGCTCTTTATACAAATCAATTGGGGACAAATATCTCTGTAAAGTTTTTAAGATCATGAGATTAACTGGCAATTATTAAATGATAATTCCGAATAAAAGTTCTGAATAAAGTTAATACGAAAGGCACAATTCATATCCTAATTTCAATCATTGCCTCATGAACAAGCATCAAAATTAACTTTTTTTTAGCGAAAAATTCTTCTATTTTTTTTCTTTCCACAAAATATAACACGTCAATGATTTAATATATAAAATCACATTTGATTTGGTCGCCTATCAGAATACGATTTTTGCACCAAATGGTCCTGTAAATCTCGCATACTATATGAAGAGTAAAAAAATTAGAAAATAATATATGATTGGGACATCAGCTTTTCTTTAATTACAGTATGATTGGGGGGATTTGTTGCACATCTGCATTAAAAGTTGTTCTGGTAATTGATGAACATGAAAATGACATGGTATTTATGTCCGGTTAAGCCTAATTATCGTCCTAACTTTTGTCCTTTTCACGTTCATTTTACATCATTTTGTCTATTTTTGCACGAAAGATCGAGATACTGCCGATTTGTTGTTTTTGCTCTATTTCAGAGTTGAGGGTGCACCCGCATCCCAAGGTGCATCCTGGCGCATGCTTGAAGACAATGAATATGCTGCAGTCTGTGAGTGCACCCGCATCCCAGGGTGCATCCCGAGACAGATTTGGAAACCATGCTGTGTCTTAAGCGACAGCTTGCTATCTCTGTGATCCGATTTCCTTTATTGCAAGGCTGAAATGGAATGTGATTCAAGTCCTCCAGGCTGAAAAAGAGGAAATTAAGGAGGACATCAAGGAATGATTAATGAGGCCAGTAATAAAAGGAAGAAAAGTTGCTGTCCAAATCTCTCTCTCACACACCTCTCCATTTCAGAAATTCAGATCTGTTCTTCCTTCCCCTCTCTCCCTGGTCGAATTTTGACCTAGGGCTTCGGCCCTGGTCTCTCTTAGGACGGCAACTACCTCTCCCATGGTGACAGCAAGGAGAAGGGTTGTAGCACCGATCCTAGAGATGGAGACCAAGAAGATTGGTTGCATCCTTATCTTTTTCTCTCTTGTGATGCTTGTGTTCAAACTTGTTTGTTTTTATTTTATTATGAGTAGCTAAACTTTAATTAGAGTTATGATGTAACAACTGAAATGCTTTGATTATTGAATGCTTAGTTTATTTTATATCATGGTTTGTTTTTAATTCTTCCTATCTTTTGCTAAATTGTGTGGTGCGATTTATTTGATCACTTGCACGCTTGTTTCAATATCTGTTTGGATTTATCATTGAGTAGCTAGACACAAAGGTATAATTGATTTTCTGACTTTCTAGCAATCCGCTTAAACTATTCGATTATAGTTTGAGTAGACAGATTCAAGAGGAAGTTAGAATAAATTATTATCAAACGGTCCGCTCAAGATTAATGCATTTCAGATTTTACACAAGTAGATATGCACAAAAGTACTTATAAACCACTTATTAACACTTATCTTTTAAATCATGAGAATACAATAAACAAGCTTCATTAATCCAAGTATTACAAAGTTGTGAAGTCATAATCCTAGTCCAAAAACATACAAATACATTCAGTTTTTATTCGAGTCTTTTCTGTCAACCCTGCATCCAGTCTGAACCAGTTGCATCTCAACCTGCATCCTACTTCAACACTTCACCTGCATCTCTGGTTGCACTCAGTCCAGTGCGACTGCATCACTCCCCTGCATTGTCTTTAATTTAGTTATTTACTTTACTGTTTTACCCCTGTAGTTTAAATACCAATCCAACTATTTGCCAGGTCTAGATTACCCAAAGTTGTTAGTCCGGTAATTCTAAACCGCCTCCCTGTGGGATCGACCCCTAAGTACTACGCGGTAGGATAGTGCGCTTGCATTCCGACCAAATAGGGTTAGGTTTTTTTAATTAGTCTTGTGTACCCTAAAAAGCACACATCAAACTTGGCGCCGTTGCCGGGGAGGCAACAGAATATCGATACGAACCAACTTAAGTGAGGCTAGACCACCATTTTATTTTATTTTTCGTTTATTTTTCTCTTTCTATTTTTTTTTTGGTTCTGTTATTTTCTATTTCACCTCGCACCTTTTTGTGTTCATCTTCCAGGTTCAGAAGTCCAGTGCGCCTGCACCCTCACAATTCAGGTGCACTCTCATCGCTGCACCTAACTATGGCACTGAACGACTACCATTGCGCAAGCAATAGGCACATAATGCGGGCTGCACAACCACTTGCATTCAGAAGATCCGAGATCAATAGGCCTTTAGAGTTTGAGTTTGAGCAACCAAATTTCAATGGATATCAAAATTACTCATACTCTAGAGCTTACAATTTCGATAGGTGGGATCATTTCAATTCCTCACACCAAAACCTCCAATGTGCACCTCAACACACAAACCGACAACTTCCTAATTACTCTCAGCTCGAACCACCTCAAAATCCACAAAAACCAGCATGGGAATCTTCACTAGAAAACTACATCAAATCTCAAGCTGAGTGGACCGAAAAAATGGAGGAGTCATTTAAAAAGCTAAATTCCAATGTTGATCTGCTTATCATGCAAAGTAATATGTTGAAAATCCGAATAACACAGCAAGCAGATGCTTCAAGCTGCATCAACCAAGGTGCAAAGGAATCAGTCCAGGACGTAGGTGCATCCTACCTGAATACAACTGCACTCAACCAAGCTGAATTCAATTATGGTTCACATTGTGCACCTGCACTACTAGCATGCAACTCAGATGCACCTGCACCGCTGGCATGTGACTCCAGTGCACCTGCACTGTTGGAATGCGACTTAGGTGCACCAGCACTGCTAGTTTGCGACTCAGATGCACCTGCACCACTGGAATGCGACTTCAGAGCACCTGCACCACTGGAATGCGACTCAGATTCACATGCACTACTGGAAGGTGACTCCAGTGCACCTGCACCCCTGGAATGCGACTCCAGTGCACCTGCATCCCTGGAACACGACTCCAGTGCACCTGCACTGCTGGCTTGCGACTCAAATGCACCTGCACTGCTGACATGTGACTCTAGTGCACCTGCACTGCTGTCATATCACTCAACTATAGATGCAGTTCAGATCCATAATGCAAACTTCATCGACTCACTTGGTGATACAAGCAGTAAGGTGGGTTGCGTCGGCAATTTAAGCCACAATGAGAAATATTCAGGCCTAAAGGAGAAATCAAGCTATGCAACCTATGATGTAAGTGGCAATGCGAGTTGCGGAGACAAAGTATGGTGTGAGACAAAGCATGAACCGCCAATAGCAGAAGATGACGGCCCAAACCATGACTATCTTCTGGAGTTTTTGACCCTCGATCCTGGTGAAAAGAGAGTCCTCGCCTCTCTTGCAGCATCTTTTCCAACTTGATGCAATGCAATGATCAAGCTAATGACCTAAAAGAAGCGCTCCTTGGGAGGCAGCCCAAGTTTCTTAAAAAATAATAATAATAAAAAAAATAATTTTCTTTCGTTCTATTTCATTTTAGTTTGATCTTCAATAAAGACACAAGCATTGAGACTGACACTTGATTTTTCAGAGAACAAGAGAAAAGAAAATTGAAGGATGTAACTAACGACAAAAATTTCAAATTCAAAGGCAGCAAACAGTGATGCGCCTGCATCAAGACAAGGTGCATCCAGATGGTGTTTCTAAGCACAATGCTCATCCTCATCCAAGTGCACCCTCTCATTTCAAGTGCATCCAGTCAGACTGCATCCCAACAAATAGTGCAGAGAATTCTCAAGCATAATGAAGGAACACACCCAGATTGAAACTGAAGAATGCACCCAAGAAGCCTCAACACGAAGGGGTAATGCAGGCGCATCCTCAGCTGCACCAGCAACAGTCAGTGCACTCGCACTACCTCAGGATGCACCTGCATCCCTCGAGTGCACCCTGACCTTACAGTGCAGTCAGATTTTTGTCCTGAACTATTCTTTGTGAGTTCCTCTCTTTTTCCTTCTCTGATTCATTTGTCTCTTTTAAGCATTGAGGACAATGCTTACTTTAAGCATTGGGTGTTTTGGGATGAACTATTGGTCTGTTATTTTGAATGTGTTTGATTGAATGTTTTGGAGAATGTGTTTGAATGTGAAGAGTCAAGTAGTTTCATAGCGAGCAAATAAGTTTTGGGGATTGAAATGACGGTTTTGAAAATTTCTGGATTAGATTAAGAACTTGTAATTCTTTTGTTAATTTCTTTTCTCTTGGTTGAATTCATGGGACTTTGGAAAATCGATAAACTGAATTTGATGAAACTGAATTCGAGCGATCTAAAGATGAAAGCAAGAATTGTCTGAGAGTTGTTTTTCTAATCATTAGGTTGATTAATTTAATAAGGGTTTAATTGAATTCGGTTTGATAGAGCCGGCAAAGGGCGACCTTGAGTTGCTTAAGATCATTCTTTCAACTCAAAAATCAAACTGATTGCAGGAAGTGAGATGTATGTTTGGATGATTAAACCACTGTTTTCAAGTTTATTTAAAAGTTAAAAAAAAAGAAAAAAAAACAAAAAATCCAAAAAAAAAAATTATATAAAAGGGGAACTAAAGTGCGGTGCTCTGACGATGGCCATTGTGGAAAGCTATAGGTCTGTGTGGATAAAAAAATGGATCCATCTAAAATTTTGAGGAAAACCTCAAGCAAAAACCACACTCATCTGGCTGACCTCTCCGCCGCGGGAAACCTCCTTGCCCCGGGAAAATGTGTAATTAACCCAAAAATGTTTTCAAAAATTTTTGTGTGGTTTAAAATTTCCAAACATGTGATTCAGGACTGAGAATTGGTTTAGTATTATTTGAGTTGAAGGGGTTCGATCCCGTTTCTATTTGTCTTGAAATCGATTAAAGAACTTTGAAGAATTAATCGACTTAATGTCTAGGTAAATGACTCATGGACAGTGCATTGCGTTTAGTCTTAAGTTTGTTTCAAAGTCGGTTCAATCTCTAAAAAGAAATTGCTTTTGTTTGAAATCGATAACTCCTTGGGTCGTACGCATTCAATTGAGAGAAAGGTTTTTGATCTGTTGAATTCTTGTACTTGAGAAACTCCAGAAATTATCAAACGGGACATTTCAACTTTGAAATCCAATTGCACATAATGAGATGAAAAACAGTACTCAATGGGGATTGATTAGGTTAAACCGTGCCTTTTGCTTGAGGACAAGCAAAGATTCAAGCATGGGGTGTTTGATGAACATGAAAATGACATGGTATTTATGTCCGGTTAAGCCTAATTATCGTCCTAACTTTTGTCCTTTTCACGTTCATTTTACATCATTTTGTCTATTTTTGCACGAAAGATCGAGATACTGCCGATTTGTTGTTTTTGCTCTATTTCAGAGTTGAGGGTGCACCCGCATCCAAAGGTGCATCCTGGCGCATGCTTGAAGACAATGAATATGCTGCAGTCTGTGAGTGCACCCGCATCCCAGGGTGCATCCCGAGACAGATTTGGAAACCATGCTGTGTCTTAAGCGACAGCTTGCTATCTCTGTGATCCGATTTCCTTTATTGCAAGGCTGAAATGGAATGTGATTCAAGTCCTCCAGGCTGAAAAAGAGGAAATTAAGGAGGACATCAAGGAATGATTAATGAGGCCAGTAATAAAAGGAAGAAAAGTTGCTGTCCAAATCTCTCTCTCACACACCTCTCCATTTCAGAAATTCAGATCTGTTCTTCCTTCCCCTCTCTCCCTGGTCGAATTTTGACCTAGGGCTTCGGCCCTGGTCTCTCTTAGGACGGCAACTACCTCTCCCATGGTGACAGCAAGGAGAAGGGTTGTAGCACCGATCCTAGAGATGGAGACCAAGAAGATTGGTTGCATCCTTATCTTTTTCTCTCTTGTGATGCTTGTGTTCAAACTTGTTTGTTTTTATTTTATTATGAGTAGCTAAACTTTAATTAGAGTTATGATGTAACAACTGAAATGCTTTGATTATTGAATGCTTAGTTTATTTTATATCATGGTTTGTTTTTAATTCTTCCTATCTTTTGCTAAATTGTGTGGTGCGATTTATTTGATCACTTGCACGCTTGTTTCAATATCTGTTTGGATTTATCATTGAGTAGCTAGACACAAAGGTATAATTGATTTTCTGACTTTCTAGCAATCCGCTTAAACTATTCGATTATAGTTTGAGTAGACAGATTCAAGAGGAAGTTAGAATAAATTATTATCAAACGGTCCGCTCAAGATTAATGCATTTCAGATTTTACACAAGTAGATATGCACAAAAGTACTTATAAACCACTTATTAACACTTATCTTTTAAATCATGAGAATACAATAAACAAGCTTCATTAATCCAAGTATTACAAAGTTGTGAAGTCATAATCCTAGTCCAAAAACATACAAATACATTCAGTTTTTATTCGAGTCTTTTCTGTCAACCCTGCATCCAGTCTGAACCAGTTGCATCTCAACCTGCATCCTACTTCAACACTTCACCTGCATCTCTGGTTGCACTCAGTCCAGTGCGACTGCATCACTCCCCTGCATTGTCTTTAATTTAGTTATTTACTTTACTGTTTTACCCCTGTAGTTTAAATACCAATCCAACTATTTGCCAGGTCTAGATTACCCAAAGTTGTTAGTCCGGTAATTCTAAACCGCCTCCCTGTGGGATCGACCCCTAAGTACTACGCGGTAGGATAGTGCGCTTGCATTCCGACCAAATAGGGTTAGGTTTTTTTAATTAGTCTTGTGTACCCTAAAAAGCACACATCAGTAATTAAGCGCACCTAAAGGCATACTTTGAACTTTGAATTAGTCTTGCAAACTCGAGGGAGCTTCCAATTCAAATCAAAATCAGAAAGAGCAGATAGAAAGCGACTAGGTTCCTGTCGAATTACAATTCATAAAACGGAAACGGTTGCTGCAGAAATGCTTAACTGCAACTCAGAAAGTTTCAGGAAATTTCCTTCTTATAAATGAAACTTTATATTTCGCAAACTTAGATGTTCTTCTCATTGTATGACTGATTGCAGTGTGTGTACTGGCATGTTCTGTTTTTGATATAGTGTATTAGGTATTTATGTTATTGTACGCCAAATTTGTTTTCATCAATTGATGAAGGCAGATAATTTTTTTAGATCGATGTCCAACGTAAGGATATTACATTAGATATAATGATGAGTAGTAATCGGAATATCAAATCATTTAAATACTACAACTACATGACAAAGACAATCTCATTTTATAAACTGAAAATAAACATTATCATTTTGCAATATTGGCATGTCCAACGTTTCTTCTGATTGCCACTGTACTGAACTGGACTAATAGACATTTGTAATGAATAGAGCACCGATGGATACGGTGTAGCCATTACTACTCTACAGACGGCTATGTAGCAAGTCAAAATTGGCAGAACAAAAATAGAATCGCAGAAAGCAACATGACTCATTGAACGGAATAAATGCAAATAATAAAATATAGATACATGTATATATAGTAGGAGTGGGTCTGATCGCTTTCTCAAATGCTAGATGCATTCGGATGCAACTAATGCACAATTAAAAGGAGCAAACCGTAATACATTGCAGGAGTATGCAAACAAATATTTTTTTTATCTACATTTTCGTTGTTTTTTTTTTTAAAATCTTAATAACAATTTTTTTTAAAAAAAAGTATAACCATTATAAATATAGAGATTGTATGTCGGTTTTGGTGAATTTATATATGCTGAAAAATGTGTACAAAATTTCTGTAAAATGATATAAATTGCAAAATCATTCAGCAAGGTTTTATCTGTCAGATTTTTGTGACTTATGTTCAGGAGAAATATTGTGGAATTTATTGAAAATGTTAACTGATGAATGAAATAATCTGTTAAAAGATTCCAGCAGGGCTTGTTTGGTGTTTTTAACTTTTTATGCGGAGAAATGTGGCATGAATTAATTAACTTTAATCAGAAGTAATAAAGGAAAAAAACAAATTATTTGAAATAATTCTGCTCGGACAATTATATAAAATTGAAATCCTTATTTTCCCATATATAAAGAGATACACAAATAGCAGTCACAAGAGTGAAAGCAAGTTTATTCATATAACAAATCCAGTTTGAAACAATGGAAGTCAGAATTATTTGGTGCAAGCCAGAACTTGGAAGCAACATTCTGGCTAAAACTGCTTTAGCAATTTAAAAGGAGGGAAATATGAATGATGTCGGGCAAGCGCCACTTGTTGGAAAGACAGGGCAGTCAATTAGCGTCGTGCCAGAATGGTCGACACAAGTGTAGACTTGGTACAGTTGGTAACGACTCGATGCATCTTTGTTGCACTCAACATAGGGTGTGTGACCAATGCACGTCTTGATTGCTGCCTTAACATTAGTTAAAGTGTAGGATCCACCATTTGGAGAAATACCTATCAAATTCAACAGAAAGTTTTGCTTTGTTTAAGCTGTATGTCTCTTTATTCCTGAATTGCATCATACATTACCAGAAAGTTTATTGGTTACCTGCAGATTGGAGGCATGAGAGAAGACCGGTTTTGCTCTTGAGATTGAGAGCGGCTTGGAAGTAACCATGCTGATTAAGCACAGTTTCAGAGCACGTTCCATGTTTGTCCCACTCATGCTGCCAAAATGAGCTACTGTCGCTGCTTGGGCACGACAACGAGGGCCAGTTTGTTCGCAGACTGGACACTAGATCTTGGATCTGCCAGTAAATTACAATGGTTCTAATTATTAAATTATCTTTAATTTTACCTTCACAAGGTGATATGGTTTGTAATACCTATCAACAAGTAAGCTCCACAGGTGTTGCCTTATTCTTTTGGGCAAACAGCTTTATGACATAGAATTTGTTTATCTAGAAATTGTATATGTTCCTAGGTTTTTCACGACCAATTAATCGTTTTTGTAAAAACACAAGATAAGTTTCGTTTTTGTAAAAACACAAGATAAGTTACCTGGGATATGGCAAAAGGGTTATTTGGGTCACAGTTAGCTGGGTATGAACCATTGTTGTAGTTGGGCCAGAGACCATGAATTCCAAAATCAGATGGGGGCTTTCCATAAGTTGGGTAACAACAGCCTGAGCTGGTGTCACAATAAGAACCTGGCCACTGTTTCATCCAGCAAAATTGTAATTATGTCAGTTATTAACTCCAGACAGGCAGACAATATTTTATATCATAGCCAAGTATACTTGACGTTGAGATAATAAAAAAAAATAATAATCAGGCCATTTTATATATGATGCTACTGTTTTGTTGCTATGGTTTAAATATTTAAATCTAGAAATGATATATGCACTAGTCATCTTGGGTATATAACTGTAATTTTAAAAATCTAGCTGGCACAGAAGTAGCCATGAAAAAAATTTCTAGTACCTGTTGGACAAAGTAGAAGAAATCATATGCATATCCTTGTGCACTAGAGGCAAATGCCAGTAGGAAGATATGAGTCAAAACAAGCAATGTCAGGCTCTCCATCGCTCGCTAACGCTTCTATATATATTGCTTTAACTTTATAATTTGTGGAGATGAGGATGGTACCCAATTATATATATAGGCGCATTTATATTGTACAAGTATAATAGAAGAAATGGAATATATACGAAATATTCCATTGTATTTAATTGTATAATCTTATTATAATATTTGACATAATCAATAAGTATGACACTTTGAGAATAACAAAAGATTATTCGGTGGGCATCGTGCATGTTGATTGACCTGAGCTAATTATATCCCTTCAATCTAATATTTTTCAACACTATAGGCAAACCTCTTACTTCTTCGATATTTTCTTTTAATTTTTTTAATCTAACGTTTTCTTTTATGTTCCTTGAGCTTTATGTGTCAAGCAAAGGTTTAAATAGCGGCCGTAGCGGCCGCAATAGCGGCGCTATAGCGGTGCTATTTGGTACACCGCTACAACGCTACAGATTTAGCGGCCCGTCCGATAGCGCGACCTATAGCGGAAAATAGCGGGATTTAGCGGTGAAATAGCGGGAAATAGCGGGTGATATAGCGGTATAATAGCGGAAATAGCGGTACAATTTATAATTTGCTGATATAACAATAGTATTTTGGGTATAACTTTCGCATACGAACTCCGATTGACGTGATTCAAAATTCTATGAAAAGTTTACAAAAGTGGCCACAATTTTTATATTTTGAACATTTTCAAATTCTTAAAATTTAATGCTCAAATCTGCATAGAAAATAAATATAATTTTAGTTAGCATTAATTAGTTGCATGAAATTATTTTAATTTTTTATTTTAGACTAAACTAGACTTTCAAAATGCACTTGTGTGTGCAAATCCGCTATGGTCCGATAGCGGCCGCTAAATACCCGCTATCCGCTATCCGCTATGATATTAGCATGTCCGCTACGAGTCCGCTATCCGCTATTTAAACCTTTGGTGTCAAGGCATATTTTGCACTCCATTTCATTTCTAGAGGAAAGCTACAGTCATCTAAAATTTATTATACTGTATTTGATTTCCGATGGTACAGTTTCTCTGATATATTTGAGACTACTGGAAACTTACTTTAGGTGGAAATGAAATATATAGCATTGTCAGTGCCAGATAATGTTTCCCTTGGCAGTAATCAACTACGGTTATTTGTTCATTCAGTTAAGGAGTAAAAATGATAAGCACTCTCTATCAAGTCTGACAAACCGAAATCCTGAGCATATAAGCAAAGAAGAAGATCCTAACTCGATTAGAACAGTAACTATTGTCACTCATGATGGTAGAGTAATTTTTCGTGACTTCTTATTATTTTATTTGTTGTTGCTTATTTTCATTTTAGTTTAGAATGTTGTTTAATTAGGCATTAACTTCAACCACATCCATTTATAGAATGAACATGCAGATTTATATCTTATTATTGAAGCACATTGCCACCTGTACCGTATAGGTACATACAATATAGAGTGCGGCAGTGGCTGAAAAACATTGTATTAAAATACCCAGCTTATCTGCATGAGAAATTCTCATCGCTAAGACAGGTTGTATTTGTCACTGCCTCATGATTCTAACTGAGCCTCATCAGTACACTTCTTAGGTTAACCTGAACCAGCGAAGGTAAAGAACACCTCTACTAACGAATCATGTCGCAGTTTCTCATACTGAGTAACTTCTCAGTACACTGCCTCTGAGAGCCTCAAGATAATTTGATTAGAATTCGTGTTTATGGTTAATCAGAAGAGCAAGATAATTTGGTTAAATTCATATTTGCTTTTGCCATACATGGTACTGATTTTTGTCCACTCATACACAGTTATTCTGCGAAACAAATGATTTGTCATAAGTTATAATAACATGATTTATAGATTATACCAGATATTAGATATTTTAATAATCACTAATCCTCAATGAGGATTGTTCCCTCTCCTTCAGGAGTTGCTAATTTAATTATATTAAATGCATATGAACGATTACATTATTAATGATGTCAGATTTGACAGAATCTGAATTTCATATATGAATGCAAATACATTTTATTACTTGACCTAGTTCATGCAGAGATTTTTCAAAACAAATGATGAATTAAAGTACCCACAGAACAGCTAATCTAATTACTGTGGTTGCAAAACAATCTTAGAAATGACATTTATTCAGCCCTCTTTTGAAAAAGCAGAAATGGATGACTGATCATATGACTTCTCCCAGTTTCTCCCATCATAGTACCTAGTCTCAACATGAGAAATTGTCCCAGGATCCACACAATTTACAGTAACTGCAATTCCATCCGGATTTGATCTAGGTGAGTAAAAGGAGGTAATGCCGCACACCTTGCAGAATTTATGCTTGGCTGTGTGAGTGCCAAAGGTGTAAGTAGTGATGAAATCACCAGAATCCTCATTTAGTTTGAACTTTGAAGAAGGTACTATGAAGTGGGTATTACCCCGCATGGAGCAATTTGTGCAGTTGCACTTCCATGCAACTACATTTGCTGGTGCTTTGACTTCCCACCTGACATTTTTGCAATGGCACCCACCAGTGTGAAGAATTTCTGCACTCATCTGATCAACTGAAAAAAAAAAAGAAATGAGAAAAATTTAGTAGATCTGATGGTGACCAGTATGTAGGAAAAGCCCATAGGATGGGGTCATTGTGTGGAATCCAACCAGTGAAAGTTGAACAGCAAAGATTTCATTTTGGCGTCTTGTTGATCTAAAAATCAGTAACTATTTTGTTCTTATAAAATGGCTCTTGGTAAAGTGTCATGTCACTAAGGTATAGAATAAATTGGTCTGGACCTTCTCTGCCTCAGATGTCTTTAGGTGGTCTCCACATTGATCTTTTGTGTTTTTTTAAGCTCCGTCATTTGTAATATGTGAAGTATGATTGATATGCGACTTATTTCTGAACTCTCAGTATATAACACCAGTAAATACTGTGATTTACAAAAAGGAGACCTTCTGGCCTTGTATTGACCAAATAATAATAATAATAATAATAATAATAATAATAATAATAATAATAAATAAGAAAAGCTTTAATAAATGCCTCAAAAACTCCATTCATCTGCCCTTTTCCCAACTCCTACAGAGAAATTGGAAATATGGTCACTTCTCTACAAAATGCAATACCTACAAAAACTGGAAACCCCGGAAGGACGGAGTAAGGAAGCAAGAAACCAAGACTCTTTGTCATGAAAATTTAAGTACCTTGGCTTGGAATCAAATTTGAACAACAGCACAAATTTGGAAGAAAACATCCATATTTGAAGTCCAGATAAAATTATAATTTCATTACTAGTTTATGAAAATTCTCTCATCATACAAAATGATACAAAACACAACCATATTTATTCTATATTTCATTAAGAGCGCTGATGTCTGAGACGAACTCATTACTATAGTACCTCACATTAAAATGCAAAAATTTGTACTTTGTTACATATCAACCTGGAAAAGTACAAATTAAAGCATCGCGCTACTTTAATTCTCTTGAGCCAGACGCTCAATTGCTTTCTCAAAGTCTCTCCCATCAAAGTGCCTAATCTCAACATGAGAAATGGTGCCAGGATCAACACAACTCACAACCACTGTAACAGCGTTTCCAGGAGGGTTTGATCTTGGTGTGTAAAAAGAAGTGATGCCGCAGACCTTACAGAATGTGTGCCTGGCAGTATGTGTGTTGAAGGAATAAGTTGAGATAAAGTTATTGGAATCTCCAATAAGCTTGAATTTGGAAGAAGGTACAGAAAATCCCGAGGTACCCCTCATAGAGCAGTAGGAGCAGTTGCATTCCAATGCAACCACACTTGCTGGTGCTTCGACTTGCCATCTGACGCTTTTGCAGTGGCATCCTCCAGTGTGAATAAATTCAGCACTCATTATATCTACTTAGAAAATCGAGATTGACATTTTTTAACAGCAATTTTAGTTGATCTCTCCATCACAATAAATACCACGAGGGACTTCAAGCACAGATTGGTTTTAAATTAGTACACTAATATTACAAGCTATGTTAATAAATCTCGACAACTGTTCAAAAACTCGTATAACAAATTTAATTCGAGATGGAACTATGGAACTATGGAAGTGTCTTAATAAGATTTACAAATCGCTAAATCTCTCACCCTCTAACAGTAATAACAAAGTAAGGTGTTTTGGGGCACCCCCACAATCATCAGAAACTTTAAGATGGTGGTTCAGACAAAAATAAAAATACCCATTATCTACAATTTTAAAATACAGATCAGGAGGACATACAATCCCAATTTTGTTCCAAACTTCAGTGCCCAAGATATTTGGAAGCACATTTATCGAATTAGACAGCACGATTGTGGAATAGCAGCAAATCATCCATGCAAGTAATATACGTAGGAAAGTACAGAGAGAGAGAGAGAGAGAGAGAGAGAGAGAGAGAGAGAGAGAGAGACTGTACTGCTAGTGACGAAAAGAGAGAGAGAGAGAGAGAGGCCAGCAGCCGGAGGTATCCACCAACTACCGCTTGTGATTTCGCCAAGCTACTGATAATGAATTCAATCATATATCATATAATAAGTTTTAAAGTCGGGGATATTTTCTACGGCACCTTCCCATTCAATTGCTGGATCTTCCATGGCAGATTAGTGTACATTTTTATGTGAAGTCTATTGTATAGAATTATTGATGTCCCTTGCAACTAGCAACATAAATATACATATGGTATCCGCTCCAATAAATAGGTGAATATGTCTGGGTAATGGATCGTTTGTATCTCCTTCTCCTTTTATTTTGTGTAACTGAGTTCGTATAGAACAATCTATTTCGACTTGCAATTCCAACAACAGAATCTGTGCTATAGAAAATCGAGGAAAGAAATGAGAGGATGACACAACACACGACTCTGTGCAAGGAACCAAGGAACTTGAGTGGATTAATATTAAAGCCCAAAGAGAGCACTGAAGCCCATAGTTAAAAGAGCATTTGAAGAGGCACCCCTGAGGCCCTGACTATCTCATTTCCAAAGCATGGTCTGGCCCGGTTGCAGAAAGGAAATATGATGGTGTGGTGTGTTTGCAACCTTATTCTATCAGGAATTATAAGTGTCATCGGCAAATATACCATCCCAGCCATCGCTAAATACAAAGTGAATATATACAGCAAATAAGTTGAACATATAGACGATCTAAGTGAACACTTACAAACAAATAAGTGTTGTCATCACTTGTTCACAAGTTTACATGCATATTCAACTTATTTTCATTGAACTTATTTGTTTGTATGTGTTCACTTAGATCGTTTATATGTTCACTTTGTTTGCGAATATGTTCACTTTATATTTAGCGATTGTAGGGATGACAAAATTGCAGATGGCAGTAATCAATTTCCTTATTCTATGGGGTTGGAATAAGGTTTCTCTCTCCTCTCTCCTTTCTCTTCTTATTCTGAATGACTCCGTTTGGATGAGCCCTAAAAATTAGGAAGTAAATTTATTATAAACAATCCAAAGTCTTCATAAAGTTACACACTTCCCAATACTTCTTCCCTACTTTTTTTCTTATTCCTCTTATTCCCACACCATCCAAACGGAGCCAAATTAAGACTCTAATTCCACCATATGGGTTGAATTAGAATAAGGGGTTGAATAACCCCTTATTCGGAATAAGGCTTATTCAAAATACGTTTGGTTTCATCTCGAATAAGTCTTATTCGGAATAATGCTTATTCAACATTTGTCAAACACACCCCTGCTTTTGTCTTAGCAAAAAGTGACCATTTGGATGGTATAGGAATAAGGAAGGAATAAGAATTTTAGGAAGAAAATATTGGAAAGTGAGAAGAGTGGGAAGATGTTATTCCGGGAATAAGAAATTTTATTTGGATGGTGAGTTAGGAATAAGCAAATTGATATTAATTTAAATAAATTATTTAAAATTATTATTTTAATATTAAATAAAGTACTAATTAAAGAGCACATAAAATTTCATTTAGTTATTAGTATTTAGCTAATTTTTGTTGAAATTATGTATATATAATTGTTGGAAGATGTTATTCCTAGAGGCTCCGTTTGGATTGCTTAGGAATAAGAGGAATAGTCTATTTCTAGGCGAAAAATATTGGAAAGTGTGTAACTTTGTGAAAAGTTTGGATTGTTTATAATAAATTTACGTTTAGGAAAAAATTATTCCTCCTATTCCCATACGATCCAAACGGGCCGGACCAGAAAAAAAACTATTTCTAGGAAGAAATTCTTCTTCTTTTTTTATTCCTAACTTATTTGGATGTCTAAAAAGAAGCTATTCTTAAAAAGAAACTATTCTTTCTATTTCTAAGCAATCCAAACAACTCCATATTTCTAATTTTATCATTTTGACGACCGACTATTCATGTCACAGCATGAATACACGGACTGAGCGTTCGGTTTAAAACTTTAAATATATTAATGATTTGTTATACAAATTAATAAATGATATTCTGTTCAATTTGGATAGATTTTTTGAAACGAAGAAAGAATTACGTGTTTGGATGCATGTATAATAAAAAATAAGCTCCAAATTTTTTTATTCACGTTAAATCAAATAATATATGAATAAAAAATTTGGACTTATCTGAATATTAATTCATATTCTAACAAAACTCAAGAATATGAATACGAAATATGAATAAGTCCTTATTCAAATTCCTTTTTCACTCCAAGTCGAAACAGTTGAAAAACTTTAGTTGTGAACCGATTTTGATGGAATAAAAAAGTAAATGATTTAGTAATTTTTATTTAAATAATATAAAAGAAATCGTAAAAGCTGTTCCCCCAAAATCTGTCTTATATTTGACGTCCAGTTTCATGGTCCATTTTGTTTTAACCGGACCAGACTTTGCCATACTTGTGTCTTGGTCTGTCTGGATTGCTGCTAGCTAGATTGAATTTTCTCCGTTTGAACCGCGTACAAATGAACTCTGCAAAGTGCAAAGTGTTTTCATGTGAGAGAAGACCAGACCGCACTGCTCTCTTATGTGGCGCTTGATATCGACATTTAACTCATGGTTGACTCCTTGAAAGTTGCAAGTTGTATAGCCAGACTTCATGTAACTCATGGTTGACTGCTACCGGCTATGGACTTGATAGGTCAATTCAATATGGACTTGTTAATGGTTTGGAATGCCTACAAATTATTTTCAATATCAACACTTAAAACTAAATCAATACGAAACGAACGAACTTTCTTTAAAAAAAAAAAGTATATGGCACCTATTTGAATTTTTAAAGTTCAAAATTTTAGTTTTAAATGTCATGATTATTATAAAAAAATAATATTTATGAGTGATTAATGGATCAAAATGTCGTGTTATGTTTAATTATGTTAGGGAAGTAAGGAAAAATTTTATGAAAGACAAACTTAACTCTAATAATTTTAAAAAGGACAAAGGAGTACCATTTTTTATAATAATAGCACTGTTAGAAAGTGTGCTAATTTTCATTTTTATGCTAATTACCAATTAATTAACCAAGCAAACATAGCACACACAAGATCTAGTACACAAGCTATTCAAACACACGAGAAAAAGGGGAAATCGATACCTCCCGCGAAATCGTATTCGCGGGGCTCGACCAAGGCATTGAATCGATGGCGTGCCTTCTCCACCGTCTCCACCACGTCTCGTAACCGCCCTCGAGTCCACCAAGGAGGATTAATCACGTTCTACAAGGTACGTGCTAGCATACCCAAAGAACAAGCCTAATCCCTATGGTTTTCTCTCTTGCATCAATCAACAACCTTGATTTAGTGGAGAGAAAATAGCTCAACACATGAGCAAAAGAGAGGGAGAGAAGAGGAAGGTGGCGGCCTAGAATGGGAGGAAGAGAGGAGAGAGAAAAGTGTAGGTGGAGGCTCTCATAAGTGGTCCTTATATAGAGCACAAAACCTAATTGACCTCTTGCATAATTACAACTATGCCATCCAACCTACCACCATAAATGGCTGCCACGAAATGGGCCTTTATGGGCCATTAAACCCCTTCATTTGGACCATTAATTCATATAATTAAGGTCCCTCAACTTTGCTCTTTAATTGGGCTATATATTTGCTATTTAAATAACGGCCCAATTAATCAATATAACCATTTATATTGATAAGTGTTGAACTAAATTAATTATTAACTCATTAATAATTATTTTAGGATTAGTTAATGCATTAATTTATTTCTATATGATCCATTGACTTAATTAATTATAACGGTTCGCAACGGTATATAATTAATTAATCAATCTTATCATATTTCCACAGAACCTACTGCTGTGAATAAATAAATAATGCACTGTGTGATTAATGTCCTATTTGTGTGACCCTTTGAGGATTTATGCTATGTTGGCCATGGAATTAAATCGTTATTTAATTCCAATAATCATAAGCGGTATCTAGCAACACGTTATGACTCCCAATTCGCATAAATAGTGTACTGCTACAATATTTCAATCCTGCATAAGAGAATAAATATGTTTCTCTATTTTGATTCTTATGTCGCACGATATCATCGTATAATCCAAGATAGGAATGTGTCATTCTTGCAGATTATACGTTTCTTGATCTAGAGATAATTGTATAAAGTTGCATGCAAACAATCTATCTCCATCAAGGGGCCCAAACAGATATCGTCACTCACTAAGTGAATTAATGAGGGACATACGGTTTTCTTGATGATTAACTTTTCCCCGCACAATTCAAGAGAACATAAATAAAGTCCGTATAGCAGCCCTTATCGGGAATCAGCGGTAGACGATATTTATTGAACCTATCCTCATGTGGAAAAGATAAACATCTCAAACTTAGAACCAAAATCATTACGAAATAAACAATGACACATAACACAATCCATATGTTTATTTCGATGGGTCAAGTCCTGTGCTATGTTCCATAACATACACATATGCAATTAAGTTGGTAACTCTTTACCTATGATTTGTAGAACTTAATCATCACTTAACTTGCATACTAATCTTATAAGATAATTAATGTTCCTTGTTAATTATCAAGATTATGGACCGTTTAGATTTATTATTGTCATTCTAAAGAATGATCCACAGAGATCTACAATTCAGATCCTCAACCTGAATAATCTGTCAATAATAAACCTAGGAACAGATGATAAATTATCATCCAAAACATAAACTAATAATTAAGTCATTAAATTATTGACTTCTAGGACATAACTCCAACAATCTCCCACTTGGCCTAGAGTCAATCAGTAGTGACTTCTAGCCAACGAAGAGTTGAGAACAATGTCATATATCTACATATATACATGTCTCGGACCTCAAAAGAAATAATACGCTTAAAGCTAGTTACTCATACGTCCATCACGTATGGATGCATAACTGCATCTCGTATACTGCTCAAGGTAGAGGTCGTGCTAGAGTGTTCGCTGTGTTCGCGAACCTATCCAAAAATTGTTCGACTATATATATATATATACTCCTATATATATTCTTGATCACCATCATATGATATCAAGTGATATCGTTATAGATCATATTTGAATCTCCAATGTAACATTGGGCTCTTAGGAGTAAGTTATGGTTCGAGATGCTTAGAACCATAATAACTCAACTAAGAAATCGATCCGAAATAAACTTCTTTTATTGCTTCACAAGTTGCTATGTATTTTGCTTTGGTGACGGAAACGGTTGTAATATTCCATTTAGAACACCTTCTAAATTTACAACACCACCTTTTAGCAAAATACGTAGTTCAACTGTGATTATATCAATCTTTCGAAAAACTAGCATTAGTGTAATTAACTTACACGAGCTCCTTTTAAGAGATGAAACATTATATCACTCTTTCTCATAAGGTACTCGAGGATATCCTTGACTATCGTCCTAATGTGTCTCTCTTGTATCCATTCGACAACTGTTTGTCATATCTTTTGGATACTACACATTGGGGCATATGCATAAATATGGCGTACACAATGAAACTCATAATGAAGGAATGCTTGAACTATTTCATGCACTTTCTCGAATCGAGTTGCAATAGACCGAGTTAAAACACTCAAGTCATGCCATGTGACGTATAGTTAGACATCCTTTCTTGGAGTGTAACTTTCGTGTTTCTAGAACACTTCGTCAATATATGCATATTTGCTCAAACCTAACATCCATCATAATCTATCTTTATAGATTTTGTTTCCTAGGATTAGGTGACTTCGCCCAAGTTCTCATTTGAGAAAGCATTCTCCAAAGAGATCTCGACAATATTCATTTTCTTAATGTTAATGTTATTCCCAATTTAATGAATTGTTATCTTGAACAATACAAGTAATACAATTATGCTCCCACTGAATATCTTGTTTATACAAGATACTTTTGACGAAGTTCAACTCCTTGACTTCCTTGTCAAAACTTTTATTCCAATCTCCACAACACTTGCTTTAATCCATTTATGGATCCTTGAAGCATGCGTATGTTTTTAGCAATACATAAAACCTCGATTTGTGTCAAATGCACAACATCATCCTTCATTCATACGAAGAAGGCGGTTTTATGTGTTTTTCCATATATCAATATATATGAAATACAACTATTGCTAGAATGATCTTTATTGACTTTTACATAGCCACAAGCAAGAGGTTGTGCTTTGTACGTAGTCAACTAGTCATCGACTTAGACATAGCTACAAGCGAGAAGCCGCGCTTTGTACCTAGTCGATTTGTTATCCATGTCGATCTTTCCTTTTGAAGATCTAAAACGTTCTTGATGGATTGCTCCTTCATGAACGTCAACCAAGGTCTATACCTTGTTGTTATACATGGATTTTATTTAAAGATCATATGAATTCAAACCATATATGTGGAATCGGATCGTTCCATCGTTTTTCTTGTTTATCAACGGATTCTCATATGCTAAGTTTGAGAATGTCGTGAAGCCAATGCACCAAACGGCTTAGGCAATCAACTCTCGTTGATCTTTTGTAGGACTGGTACTTGAGGTTCATGAACTACTTCCACAATGAATTGTTGAACGAGTTCTTGACTCCTCATATGTTCCATGAGTTTCTCGAATCATCATCAACTCGTGATATGGTTGAGTCCTCATTGGAAGGAGCGTACTATTAAACTTCTTTTCAAAACAACTTGTGAATGAAGTTCCGCTCAACTCCCACTAAGCACCATGTATGGAGTGACAAGTTTCCCATAAGAGTACTTCTTGTAGTGACGCATAAACTCCTTTAATGCTCGCTTTACTCCCACTACTTCTTCTTGAGAATTTCAATTCATCAAGACTACATTATGATTAGCAACAACTACTTTGTTCTTATCATATTCGTGGAAGTAGTGCCTTTTAATATAAAGCATCCTACAAATATATAGCGTCTTATTTGGTTTAAGCTTACAAGTCCACAATATTTGAAATAAGCTTCTCAACACCAAATCTCGAGAAGTATTATACTTAGAGATCAAAATCTCGTAAGAAACCTTCCTCAATAGACTTTGATGGAACACCATTCAGTGTAAACAATATTGTCCTCAAACATAATTCCCTAATACGAGTCGAATAAGTCAATTTGATTTATTATCGATCGAACTATACAAAATATTGTTCGATACCTCCATTCTTGGACACATTATTCCATAATGTTCCTCATGGAGTGAGTTATGAAACTATTTTCATACTCTTTAGATAATACTTCAAATCATATGACTTAACTACTTATTTGCCACGATTAATTGTAAGACTTTTCTTTTTCCTTGAACGGTCTTTTTAACTTCACACTTGAACTCCTTTGAACTAGTCAAAAGGTTCATACTTATACCTTATCAAATAGATATGTTAATATCTACAATGATCATTGGTTAAGTAGTAAAGTATCAACAACCTTTCATTGCACAAGTACTTATTGGTCTTTATACATCGATATGTATAAGTCCTAATCAAGTCACTTGTCCTTAAACCTTTGTAGGTTAAAGGCGCTTTTGTCATTTAACAAACATGATTCGCATATCAATCGATTTGAAATCGAATTGAATTTCGAGCTCTACGTTACGTAGACTCTCATAATGCGATTCTCGTTTATATATGTGACTAAGCGGTTATATATAACATGAAAGTCAAATACTTTATGTCAAGTCTTACGCATCCTATTTGTCATTCATAACTTGTTTATCTATTTCAAGCAAATTCCATCAAGATGCATGAAATCATATAAACAAATTCATAATAAAAGAACTTGTCTTTTATTAAACATAGTTATCCATCATCAAATATGAAATGGAGACGCTATGAGAGGTTTTAGAATTAAGGTATGCAACCTTCAATTCCTAAACAAACTCTTAATAAAGATAACTCTACGTATTCAATGGTAATGACTTAAATGAATAAGTCATCTCCTATACGGAGTTTACTTTATATCTCTCGAACATTCTCTTATTCTTCATTGCCAACACATTTCGTTAAATGCGAGCATATGAACTAGTATCAAGTTACTAGTGTAAATTAGAGATAGTGAGATAGTTTGAACGACAAATACACTTTAGGATTAGAATATTTCTAATCGTCACAATCATGGTACTTCGGACAACCTTTCAAATGCCTCCCTATACGGCAAATGAAACATCTCATGTGACACATGGTCATAAATGAGGGTCTCGAAAATTTCAACTCATACCTTAGTGAAGTATTTCTTGAATACTTAACCAATTACCTTTTTGCATCAACAATTGTGCGAAGAAGGTAACATTATATCCTTTATAATTTCAAAGAGATCGTATGACAATATCAACAATCCTTGATATCGGAGATTAATATCTCTAGTCATCAATTAGCTACTTCAATCTTTCGATTTGTGAGCTAATGAAACATTCATATAACTTCTTTTAAAAGAATAATCTCTTGGTCAACTCATATTCTTTATACTCGATCATAAATGATGGAGTTAATATCTACTTTCTCCAAGAACACTTTCTTGAGTAAGTGGATGAGAGCGTACGAGTTAAATCTAGTCCATATGAATTCTCTAATTCAAAGGTCTTAGAACTTTCAAATGAGGATATTAGCCACACGCTTTATTGAATAACTTTTCGCAAAAAGTCAATCAATCATCGCGTTGCTACGTTCGGGTAGTTTGAGAAAAGTTTTGGGAATTGACATACTCAAGTTTCTCTTCGCTAAGATCGTGTCTTAGGAATCGGTATTACTTCTTTAAGTGAATACTTTTAGAAACGAGTTTGTTCATTTTCAAAAATTGATCGCAACAAAATTAACAATTTTAACATCTATAACAAAATCAATTTAAGGTCAATTAGTTTATGCAATTGTTTTATTTATAACAAATAAAACTCCCACTACATTCATTTAATGTCCCAAATGTAGTTGGTTTTTCCAAGATCCCGGTTTTCATCAAGTAGAGCCTGCTATGGCACGTCACCCTACTTAATTAGACAAGGTAGGTTCTCCAACCAATCATATCGTTCCATATGATTCTTGGTTTGTGAATATCTAAGTATATTTACAAACTTCGCCCCGATGTCCAAACTCTAGTTGGGTCCATCGAAAAGTAACCTCTCACTATTTGCTCCTTGCAAATCTTAGCTATTTGCACCCCGACTACCGAATTGGCAACCATGACGTCCGCTTGGGCGGACCGCGCCATGAGTGACAATCGGCGTGAAGGGGATAGAGAGAAGGAGGGCGATTTCACTTAATCGAGTTTTAGTTGGGACTATCAATCATATGACACTTGTTTGGTGGTCGTGTAAGCATACACCCATACCTAGCCTATGACAATTCATAGCAATCACAAGCAATCACATATAAGCATCTCATAGTTGTGGGTTTGTATGGCTCCCGCTTGCATTAGTTTCGCCACATCGTCCATGGAGCAAAACTAATCTAATCCTTGTCCCTTCCCACTAAATTCTATAAGGATCTAAATCCTATATAAAATAAAGGTACAAAATACATGTGAAAACATCATATTCCCTTCCTATCCTTAGGGGCATGCAAGCCTCACAAGTTACATAAAAAATTAATCAAAAATTAATTAATGGCACCAAAGGCCGCATTACAAACATTCACACATGCATTCATTTACAACCACAAGGCATTGAGTCTTGAGCCATACTAAACCCACTATCCACCTACAAAACAAAGTTAGCACATACAAGAACTTTGTTTCCAATTAACGATTTTCAAGCATCTTTGCGTATCGTTTGCTATAAGTAAATTCCGTGTACAAATCCTCAATTTTAAACAACAAAACTTGTTTAAATTCATTTAGAAAGTTCTTTCAACATCCCATAACAGAAAGGAGATCAAACAAGGAGTTTTCTAATTAATTTCAACTAGTTTGAATATTTAGAAAAACAGTAATTTATTAAAAAACGTAACTAATGGAATCCAATAAAAGCAAAGGTTTTAGGTCTCCAAAAATTCTCAAATAAATTACTTAAGCTCCTTATCATAGTTGTGACTACCAGTAAAAAATTCAAGAAGAGATCTTAAACCATCTGGGAGAATCAAAAAAGACAAATCTCTTACAAGTGCACGAAACACCGTTATGAGATTTTCAGCTTATCCTCTCAACCATTTGGTCTGTTAGACCACCTTCTATCCAGTTTTTATATATACAATATACATAAAAAAACTTGTTTAGACTACAGGCTATCCATTCATGAAAAGAAAACAACCAAGTTTAGTTCAATAATATTAAGTTACAGCCTAAACAATCAACAAATTCTGTACTGGGACAGACTGTCAATCGAAAGGTTTTAACCTAGTTGAAGGTCCAAACATTCACGAAAAATTACGAAATTAATTTTCCTGGAATCCTAACTCAAAATAGAACAACTCCATTTAAACAAAATTTTTAAAGGAGTTCTCAGTTGGTACAGTTTATTAGAACAATCGATTTGCTCAACAAACTGGATCTGACAAGATCTTCCTTTTCATACTTGAAAACCCACAAATTAATCCAAGTCATGCAACAAGTTATACATGCTCAGAAAGAGCTTCAAGTCCTCTTTATTTCTAGCCATAGAACACTGGTACTTATATTCAAAATATAAATCTTTCAAGCCATTCAAACAGGACAGTGCGAGCAGAAACCGGTTCTGCGCACTGTCGCCGTTTTATTCACAGTAAATCTATACTAATTCAGAAAAAATGTGAATCCAACGCCAAAAGAATCACAATCCACAGATCTACAACTTTCATGTAGATGGAAAAAACTTCCAGAGAACTTATCAAAGCGAAAAACGCGAAACAACACAGAAAATACCATTTCCAGACAGCAAACAAACGCATCATCTCTACTAATCCGTTAATTAGCCAATTTCTCTTAATTAAGTGTCAAAATAGCTTAAGTACAACCTGGCTCTGATACCACTGTTAGAAAGTGTGCTAATTTTCATTTTTATGCTAATTACCAATTAATTAACCAAGCAAACATAGCACACACAAGATCTAGTACACAAGCTATTCAAACACACGAGAAAAAGGGGAAATCGATACCTCCCGCGAAATCGTATTCGCGGGGCTCGACCAAAGCATTGAATCGATGGCGTGCCTTCTCCACCGTCTCCACCACGTCTCGTAACCGCCCTCGAGTCCACCAAGGAGGATTAATCACGTTCTACAAGGTACGTGCTAGCATACCCAAAGAACAAGCCTAATCCCTATGGTTTTCTCTCTTGCATCAATCAACAACCTTGATTTAGTGGAGAGAAAATAGCTCAACACATGAGCAAAAGAGAGGGAGAGAAGAGGAAGGTGGCGGCCTAGAATGGGAGGAAGAGAGGAGAGAGAAAAGTGTAGGTGGAGGCTCTCATAAGTGGTCCTTATATAGAGCACAAAACCTAATTGACCTCTTGCATAATTACAACTATGCCATCCAACCTACCACCATAAATGGCTGCCACGAAATGGGCCTTTATGGGCCATTAAACCCCTTCATTTGGACCATTAATTCATATAATTAAGGTCCCTCAACTTTGCTCTTTAATTGGGCTATATATTTGCTATTTAAATAACGGCCCAATTAATCAATATAACCATTTATATTGATAAGTGTTGAACTAAATTAATTATTAACTCATTAATAATTATTTTAGGATTAGTTAATGCATTAATTTATTTCTATATGATCCATTGACTTAATTAATTATAACGGTTCGCAACGGTATATAATTAATTAATCAATCTTATCATATTTCCACAGAACCTACTGCTGTGAATAAATAAATAATGCACTGTGTGATTAATGTCCTATTTGTGTGACCCTTTGAGGATTTATGCTATGTTGGCCATGGAATTAAATCGTTATTTAATTCCAATAATCATAAGCGGTATCTAGCAACACGTTATGACTCCCAATTCGCATAAATAGTGTACTGCTACAATATTTCAATCCTGCATAAGAGAATAAATATGTTTCTCTATTTTGATTCTTATGTCGCACGATATCATCGTATAATCCAAGATAGGAATGTGTCATTCTTGCAGATTATACGTTTCTTGATCTAGAGATAATTGTATAAAGTTGCATGCAAACAATCTATCTCCATCAAGGGGCCCAAACAGATATCGTCACTCACTAAGTGAATTAATGAGGGACATACGGTTTTCTTGATGATTAACTTTTTCCCGCACAATTCAAGAGAACATAAATAAAGTCCGTATAGCAGCCCTTATCGGGAATCAGCGGTAGACGATATTTATTGAACCTATCCTCATGTGGAAAAGATAAACATCTCAAACTTAGAACCAAAATCATTACGAAATAAACAATGACACATAACACAATCCATATGTTTATTTCGATGGGTCAAGTCCTGTGCTATGTTCCATAACATACACATATGCAATTAAGTTGGTAACTCTTTACCTATGATTTGTAGAACTTAATCATCACTTAACTTGCATACTAATCTTATAAGATAATTAATGTTCCTTGTTAATTATCAAGATTATGGACCGTTTAGATTTATTATTGTCATTCTAAAGAATGATCCACAGAGATCTACAATTCAGATCCTCAACCTGAATAATCTGTCAATAATAAACCTAGGAACAGATGATAAATTATCATCCAAAACATAAACTAATAATTAAGTCATTAAATTATTGACTTCTAGGACATAACTCCAACAAGCACAGCTATAGCGGTACTAGCATTGTCACTATAACGCAGCTGGATTTATTTATTTTTTTCATTTTAGTTTGCCTATAGCGGCAATACTTATGCCGCTATAGGACTTTCCCTTTTTTTTGCTGTTTTATTTGCATTTAATTTCTTTTCTTTTTTCATCTTATTTTATTTTTTACTTTATTTTTGTTTATTACAAGAAAAATTATAATGTAGTTTTACATAATTTATATTTTTAAATTGTTCAATTTTATTTGTATGTAGTTGTTTTCAAAATGACACGACATGTGGACATGTCTGTTGGCACGACCGACACGAGTACGGAATTGGCACGACACGATCGTGTTGGTAATCTTAAAAAATTAACACGATTTAACACGACACGACTAACACGCAACACAATACGAATTTAGTTTTTAACATTATCAAAAATAACATCTTATACATACTTTTTTAAAATTATTTTTCTAAAAAATTATTTAAATTGATTTTATATTAAAATTCAAATTATAACCGTACTTTTTTAACTATATTTACTTTTTTAAAATATTTTATTTTTTTTAATATGTTCAAACAATAAAGAAAAGAGCCACCAAAAAAATAAAATCATCAATTAATCTTTTAACAACAATATTCTGGCACGGCACGACAATACGCGATCGTGTTAGTTGTGTCGTGTTGACATGTTGTGTCAAAAAATTTTACGTGTCATTTTGCGTGTTGGCACGACACGACATGCGTGTTGGCACGACGAGACATACATGTTGGCATGACGCGACATGACACAAGTACGGAATTAGCACGACATGATCGTGTTACATGTTGTGTCATAATCGTGTCGTGTTGGCAATCTTGAAAATATAACAAGATTTGATACGACACGACTAACACGCAATACGACACGAACACGAACTAACACGATACGACAACGCATATTTAATTTTTAACATTATAAAAAATACATCATAAACATACTTCTTCTTTTAAATCGTGTATATGATGTTATTTTTTATAATGTTAAAAATTAAATTCGTATTGTGTTGCGTGTTAGTCGTGTCGTGTCAAATCGTGTTAATTTTTTAAGATTACCAACACGATCATGTCGTGCCAATTTCATACTCGTGTCGTGTCGTACCAACAGGCATGTCCACATGTCGTGTCGTGTCGTGTCATTTTGAAAACAACTGCATACAAATAAAATTGAACAATTTAAAAATATTAATTATATATATATATATATATATATATATATATATATATATATATATAAATTATGTAAAACTACATTACAATTTTTTCTTGTAATAAACAAAAATAAAGTAAAAAATAAAATAAGACTTAAAAAAGAAAAGAAATTAAATGCAAATAAAACGGCAAAAAAAGGGAAAGTCCTAGTATTGCCGCTATAGGCAAACTAAAATGAAAAAAAATAAATCCAGATGCGCTATAGCGGCAATGCTAGTGCCGCTATAGCTGTGCTATTATTAAAAAAAATGGTACTCTTTTGTCCTTTTTAAAATTATTAGGGGTACGTTTGTCTTTCATAAAATTTTTCCGGGAAGTAAGTATTATATATTAACTATACGCAGTAGTTACGCGCATATATATATACAAGAGTTAGAAAATCCCAAAATTGATAAAAAAAAACCATTTATTATTAACCATTATTATACAATTAATACAATAACCACTTATTTATCCAATTAATCCAGATTGCTTTTATCATATATAGTTACAGCATTGGAAATGCAATAAGAAAAAAAACTTAATTTTCGAGTTTTCGGTAACATAGTCCAATTCTGATATTGCTCTTTGCGGCATAGGTAGAAATATCGGAATTTATGTTTTATTAATTTAAAAAGAAAAACATCTACGACATCGACATGTATAAAAAAATTGATGAGGTCACACATTTTATCAAAGTACTTATAATAGTCTAGCATTCGTATCAAAATTATTATTAGATTGTAATGAAGGTCAATAATGAATGAGATAAATTTTATATTTTTAATGTGGTCAAACATGATTTTTGTTAAGGTGGGATTCATTTGCGATGATTAACTTGACAACGTTAACAATATTTTTTCAAATCAAGTCACACATATGCTTTTCATTAACTTATTAGTCCGGAAGATCTCGGCTTTGTATTGCCGCTTTAGATATAGCATAGTAGTGCGTTTGCGAGAAGATTGAATTGAAAATCGAAGTGAAAGCATGGAATGAAATTTAAATACCGTTGGTATTCCATTGAAAATAATTAAATATGAACAACTGCAAAATTCTTCCGACCAACTGTAAATTTTGGAACATCATGAACATCTAGGCATGTCAACAACAACCACGTGATGTCGTTCCGTGTAATCTAAACGGAATGAATAACGACACCGGTTTTTATTTTTGTTTCAATAACGAAACGGCAAACAAAATAAGATATCGTGTCATTTCGAATCATTTCGTGATCTCTTTTTGAATCGTTTTATGTGTAATTTCTTAAGTGGAACGAATAACGAAATGAAATTATGTGCCATTTTGAAAATGGAACGGTTAACGAAATGGCATTTTATACCGTTTCTCTTAATGAAACGGCATGTTTCGTGCATTTCGTCCACGTTTCAAAGGCCTATACATCGATATTATGAATCATGTTCCAAATTTAAAAGTAACATGTTTTTTTTAATGTTTGATGCTTGCCAAAATAATTTATCATCAAATGCCACCCTACAATTCATGTAGTTCATATTTTGCATTATTTTGGAAACAATAACTCAAGTCAACAAATATATTTTCGTTGAATATATGGTGCAATATTACCGTAAAAAACGTTTTCAAACAAACATTGACTGTACAATTTTGTCTCCAAAAGACTCTGTGGTTGAACAACAACTGAAGTCTGCACATTATATAATTTTGTTAAATGGTAAAAATTACTAAATACCGTCAAAAACGTTTACAGACGAGCACTAATTTTTACTATTCTCCAAAGACGTCGGTACTAGACAAGGAAACCAAACATTACCGTACGGTACGTACTTGCCTAAAGCTATAACACATATAAGATGATCAACCCATTGTACCACCCCATCAAACAGACCAATCAAATTAAAAGAGCACATCACTACTATAACACATATAAGTGAATTAGTGATATAGGCAAATTAGTTACCTCTAAGGCTCCGTTTGGATGTGTTGAGAATAAGGTAGGAAGGAAGAATGGAAAAATTTATTGAGAAGGGGTAAATTTATTGGGAAGTGTGTAACTTTTGTGAAGAGTTTGGATGGTTAGGAATAAATTTATTGAAAAAAATTCCTTATTCCTTATTCCTTCTTCTCACTTCTCACCATCCAAACACAGCCTAAGAGCACACACATGGCGAAGGCAATGCTAATGGTTAAACTAGTGTTTTTCACCTTTTTTTATTTACACTAGCACAATGCATATATGTTGCAATGGCAAGGTCGTTGGGTCCTTTACAAGAGAGCAAAGTTAGTTCTTCATTTCTTTTGGGTTCCGTTTGGATGCGTTGAGAATAAGGTAGGAAGAAGGAAGAAGGGAAGAAATTTATTGGGAAGTGTGTAACTTTTGTGAAGAGTTTGGATGGTTAGAAATAAATTTATTGATAAAAAATGATTATTCCTTATTCCTTATTTCGGGAAGAAGCCATCCAAACGGAACCTTGGATTCAATAAAAATTAACACTCCGCATTCGACCCATTCAGATTGTAGCAGTTATATGCCAGGGAAAAACTGCCCAAGGAGGCCGCCTCCCAAGTCGTCAAAATAGCAAGGATGATTAGCTTGTCAGTATAGTATATAAATAGTTATTGTCGCTGAATAAAAAAAATTTAGTAGTCTTACATTAATTAAGGACATGTTTATTTTATGAATTAAGATTCCAGTTCATACTTTTAGTTGACTAGTTATTACTGATTTAAATTATACAGTGTATACAAAATAGATTGCCTAAATTGGATATGTGAATTAATTCTATTTTATAAGCTACTTTTGCATGACTTGTAATATTTTTATTTTTACAAGGTTCAATTGTAGTTAATGTAAGAATATATGTACATTTGGAGGTCCTGCTTAACGCGGAAAGACGAGAAGGATCAAAACCATTCAACCTCATTTTGACATTGACTACGTGACTAGCTATACATATGTGCTGTATTAATGGCTCCGTTTGGATAGGTGTGGGAAGAAGGGAAGAAGGAAAGAAGTATTGAGAATGTGTAACTTTGTGAAGAGTTTGAATTGTTTATAATTTTTTTTCTTTTTCCTTCTTCTTCTTCTTTCTTCCAACGATCCAAACGCACCCAATAAGTCTGCTAACAAGTTGACTTAATAGGGGTACGGTTTAGAGAGAGCATGAAAGGGACACATAAAAGTGTTAACTGACTACATCTACATGAACCGAACCAGAATTTAACTAATCTTGCATTATAAGCATAATCAACCTCACAGCACTTAATTAACCTTTCTCAGCTCAACCTGATTCCGCTCAAAAGCCCTCAAATTCGGCTCTCTAGCTCTCTACCGATTCTGTTGCGACTCGGTTGATTTTCAGAACCGTTCAACATTTTTTTTTTACTTGGGAGTATTGATTAATTAAGTCACAAAGCTATATGACTCATAACTAATTTCCATTTTTATTTTGTGACTCAGAACTAATAATTCATTGACTTGCCCTGCATATTTGAACTACCATGATACCATCTTGGAAAATACTATTAATATAAATGCACCAAAAATTCACATTACGATGAAGAGCTGTGCTGCATTCTACCTTTTATTCTGATACATCACGAACAACACATTACATGATAAATGAGTTTTACGATCAAATTTGTGCTGAACAGGCACTGGACGCTGTTGGAAAAGTTTTACTGTTTCAGTAGATTTACCAGTATATATTAAAATTTCTGTTAGAAAGAATAAAGAAGACAGTTTGTGGTGCATAAAACTACCGCATCTTTTCTGGAGTTTTTCTCCTTTTTATTTATTTTTCTGATGACAAGAAACAAATTAAAAACAATCTTACATAGGCGCTGTTTGGATTGCTTAGGAATAAAAATAATAGCATATTCCTAGGCGGAAAGTATTGGGAAGCGTGTAACCATTGTTCTGAAAATCGGAATCGGAATCGGGCTGTTGATCCAAGGGGTCAAATCGGGTGAATCGGGTGAATCGGATCGAAAAATCGGATTTTTAACAAAAATCATATTTTATGCAATTAAAACTTAGAAAAAATACGAAAAAATTAGGAAAAAGTTATTTTGTCAAATGTAAGCTAAATATCATCAATTGTAAGTATAAAATTAACAATTATATCATTATGGAAGCTATTGTGATACTTTCAAACTTTTCACAAAATAAAATTTTGAAAATAATTAAAATAATTTTTTATTAATAAAAAAATTTTGATACGCAAACATTGGTTAAAACACCTTAATGTCTCAGTTAGAATCTTAGAATAAAAAATTTACAATTTTTCTATACTTTGGATCATTTTTTAATCAAGCATAGTTTTTTTTAAAAGTATTTTTCAATTCAAAAAAAATCTGAGCTGTCCAAATCTAAAAAATGCACAAATGGAGAGGTCCAGTTCGGACCTTTCTTCCCCCAGACCTTTGCATCGCATTAAAAAAAAAAAAGAGAGAAGTCGATGAACAACCCATCTGAGGGACGCCACCCTCCTCCTACTCCTTTCCCGAGCTCTCAAGCGTCTCTCTCGCCTCTAGACAGCTCAGGTCGCGTTCCCCACACCCTTTCTCCTCAATCCGTTGGTGAAAACCACCATTAATGGCGGTTTTTGGAGATGTAGACCCGATTCCGCCCCAAACCACCTAAAATCGGCTCGGCCTCTGACGATTCCGATCCGATTCAGGCGATTCGAATCGGAATCGGCCGATTTTTTGAACCATGCGTGTAACTTTGTAAAGAGTTTAGATTGTTTATAATAAATTTACGTCTAGAAAGAAACTATTCCTTCTATTCCCATACGATCCAAATGGAGCCATAGATATGTTTACAAATATAATTTGATATCCTAATCTCTACCAAATCATATCTGTAGCTGCTATAGAAAGAAAAAAAAATATTACCAACTAAAACATACATGCCAATATGCCATAAAGTGGCGCTACAACAAAAATACCAGAATAGTTTAATGATAAACAAAATTACAGTAAATAGCACAACACAACTAGCTTATCTTGACAGATGCCTGGAAAATTAAGATGCTGGTGCTGGTGCTGAAGTGGAGCAAGGTGGAAGTGGGTTCCCACAAAGGCATGAATTGCTTGCAAAAACTGCGGCGCTGAATCGACCCATGTTACCTCCCTGAGGTAGCTCCCCACAGAGTCTGTTGAATGACAGATTGGGGAAGTATAAACCAGCTGCAGTTGCAAATGAATCAGGCACCTTCCCAAAGATTTTATTGTGGCTTAGATCGAACCCGTATAGATTATCAGAGAATTCTACATTACTCAGATCAAACTCAAACTCGTTATTGATTTTAACGAGACACACGATTTTAACGAGGTTCAGCACCAATTTGGTGCCTACGTCCTCACACACGCACACGTCTCACTTTTTTATTGATTTTCTGGTTAATTGTTACATGGAGAAGATGAATAATAAATAGGAAAACTATCCTATAGAGGCACACACCCCCTTTTCATAATTTCCCATTATTTCTTTCTTTATTTGTTACATTTGACCTTTTATTTACAAGGAAACTATCCCAACATACTAGAACCACACCCCTGGACGTGCCATACACGTATTTCCAACTTTGGTGCAGCCTGGACCTTTCCTTGTATGAAAAACGCGTCTGTTCTGCCAACCATTCGGCTGGACCTGGTCGAACACCTGGCCGAATGGACTATTTTCGACACTTTCCAACACTCCCCCTCAAGTTGGTATGTACAGATCTGTCATACCTAACTTGCTAATCACATTCTTGAAGGCATTGCTTGTTACCCCCTTGGTCAAAATGTCAGCCAGTTGATTTTCTGATTTCACAAACTTCAACTGGATAATCTTCAAGTCTATGCTCTGCTTGAGGAAGTGCCTGTTAACTCCAACATGTTTAGTTCTGTCATGCTGGACCGGATTGTGAGACATGTCAATGGCCGCCTTATTATCAACACACAATGTCATGGCTCCTCCTGACTTGAAGCCTAGTTCTTTCATGAGTTTCCTTATCCACAACAACTCACACACACCCTTCACAACACCAATGAGTGCAGCTTCTGCACTTGAAAGAGCCACTACCCCTTGCTTCTTACTTCGCCATGTAACGAGATTTCCTCCTACAAAAGCAAAGTACCCTGAGGTTGACTTCCTATCAGTGACACTACCAGCCCAATCTGCATCAGTGTAGCCCATAATATCAAGATGCCCATTCCTTCTGAAGTGTATTCCTTTTCCAGGAGTACCTTTCAAGTATCTGATGATTCTTATCACCGCTTCCCTATGAGCTTCACTTGGGTTATGCATGAATTGACTTACCAAACTCACGGCAAATGCTATGTCCGGTCTTGTATGAGACAGGTATATTAGCTTCCCTACCAATCTTTGATACCCTTCCTTGTTGGTTGGTATTTGATCTGAGAATTCACCCAACTTCTCATTTTGCACCACTGGTGTGTCTGCTGGACGACAATCTAGCATGCCCACTTCTGCCAATAAGTCTAAGATGTATTTCCTCTGAGATAGAACTATACCTTCGCTTGATCGAGCCACTTCAATTCCAAGAAAGTATTTCAGACCTCCCAGATTCTTCATCTCAAACTCTTTGGAAAGTTTCTCCTCAAGTCGTTGGATTTCCTCTGTGTCATCACCTGTGATTATCATGTCATCAACATAGATAATTAATACTGTTAACCTTTCATATTTTCTTTTATAAAAGAGGGTATGATCTGATTCTCCTTGAACAAAGCCATATTTTCTCATTGCTTGACAAAATCTTCCAAACCAGGCACGTGGAGACTGTTTTAGCCCATACAGAGCCTTCCTCAATTTGCAAACTTTTGTTTCTGACCCTCTTTTCTTACTGTTCGGCTGGTCATTCGGCCTGCTCCTGGCCGAACAGTGAACCGAACAGAGGCTCTGTCCACCTTGTTTTTCCATGTTGAATGCCCTTAGCTCATCAAATCCTGGTGGTAGCTCCATGTAGATTTCTTCTTCCAAGTTTCCATGTAGAAAGGCATTTTTTACATCAAATTGGTGAAGTGGCCAATCTAAGTTAGCTGCAAGAGATAACAATACTCGAATCGTATTTAGTTTTGCAACAGGAGAAAAGGTCTCCTGATAATCAATTCCATAGGTTTGAGTATACCCCTTAGCTACTAACCTAGCCTTGTACCTTTCAATATTACCATCAGCACCATACTTGATTGAAAATACCCATTTACATCCTACAGGTTTCTTACCATTTGGCAAATCTACTAAGGACCAAGTTTCATTTTTATACAGGGCTTTCATCTCTTCATTCATAGCTCCTACCCACATAGGATCATTTAAGGCCTCATTCACAGTTCCAGGTATAGGTATAGTTAATGCTTCTTCACTGAACTTTCTTAGTGGTTCTGGTAAACTCTCTGTGGTAACATAGTTTGCAATCGGGTAGATAACCTCTTTACTAGTCCCGTCCTCAGGTACATACCTCTTTGGTGGTTTGCCACGATTGTGCCGTGGTGGAAGTACATATCTAGAGTTAGAACCACTTACCTCAGGAGTGTCCTCTGGAGATGCTAAGGGCTGTGGACGGTCAGTCTGTATCACTTCTTCCTCCACTTCTTCCTCACCTGCATCTGGGTCACCATGTGAGTCAAGTTCAGCAGTAAAGTCAGATTCTCTTAGCTGTTCGGCCCAATCTGTGAGCCGTTCGGTCTCCTGTTCGGCCGAATGTTCAGCCGAATGACCATGTTCCTCTGTATGTTCACCCTGCTCGGTCCGAGTCCGAGCCATCTCGGTCCGAGTTCTGACCAAGCGACTATGTTCTACTATCTGTTCGGCCGAATGGTTGCCCGAATGGACACCCAAACGAGTCAAATTCTCTTGTTCTCTGAGATCTGGACAACCATCCATCTCATAGGAGTCTTCTCCTTGTTGATACCACTGGTTTCTCTCATTTTCTGTCTCCCCCTGAGGAAAACACGTGGTGTCTTGGTAGAAGGCTTCATTTTCTAAGAAAGTCACATCCTTTGTTACATACCACTTGTGAGACTTTGGTTCAAAACACCTATACCCTTTTTGGTTGAGTCCTACTCCTAAGGATATACACTTAACAGCACAGGGATCTAGTTTGGTCCTATTATTTTTTGAATGTGAACATATGCTACACACCCAAATATTTTTGGTTGAAGACTTAAAACAGATGGAATAGAGTGAAAGGTACTAAGTGTCTTCAAGGGGGTTTGGAATTTGTTGATCACTGAGGGTAACCGATTTATGACATACACTGCCATCATTATGGCACAATCCCAAAATTTCTGAGGCACGTTATTTTCAAATAACAGTGCCCTAGCAGTCTCAAGAACATGCCTATTTTTTCTTTCAGCTATCCCATTTTGTTGTGGTGTTCCAACACACGATGTCTCATGAATAATGCCTTTTTCCTTGAAACAATCCTTTAGGTTCCTATTCACAAATTCACCTCCATTGTCACTCCTAAACATTTTTATATTAGTCCCAAACTGAGTTTGCACCATAGCATGAAAATTTTTAAACACTTCACCCACTTCATCTTTTCTTTTCAATAAAAAAGACCAGGTCATTCTAGTGCAATCATCCACAAATAAAACAAAGTACTTATATCCAAAGATTGACTCAACTGGGGAGGGGCCCCAAACATCTGAGTGAATTAAATCAAAAGGTCTTTCACATTTATTCAAACTGATATGGTACGTCATACGGTGACTTTTAGCCCTTACACAAGTTTCACAATTCAACTTAGATAAATCTAACCCACAAAACAAATCAGGTAAAATCCTTCTCATATATCCAAAAGATGGGTGTCCTAACCGCCTATGCCAAGTCCAAATCTTTTCTTCCCGTGATGAACTTCTAGTAGCCAAGTTAGTTCTCCCAATCTTAAGGTCCTCCAAGTGATACAGACGACCTCTTTTAGTACCACGCCCAATGATCTCCTTCGTGAGGACATCCTGGAAAATACAGAAATCAGGGAACATTAGAACCACACAATTTAACTCTTCTGTTATTTGTCCAATTGAAATCAACCGATTTTTCAAGGATGGTACAAGAAGTGTGTTATGGAGAACTAATGATGGTGAAATCTCTACATTTCCTGCCCCTCTTACTGGATACTCAAAACCATTAGCATTATAGATATTCTTCACCCTTGGTTCCCTAGATTCCTTGAGGTCATTTTTATCAAAGGTCATATGGTCTGTAGCACCAGAGTCAATTACCCAGTCCAAGTCACAACATGTGAAGAGAGACCTACCTTGGTTGGACGTGTTACTTATCAAACCTGTGTCATGATGAGTTGAGTTAATTTCTCGGGCTGCACACAGCTGCGCCCGACCCGTACTGCCCTCTGCCAGGTCCGTTCGGTTGGCTGTTTCCTCTGTTTGGCTGTCTGTCGCCACTGTTCGGCCTGTTGTTCGGCCTGCTCCAGCCGAACAGTCGGCCGAATGGTTGGTTTTTGCTTCTCCAATTGTGTTGTTTGCCACCATATTTGCCTGAGGCCTTCTCTGCATCTTCCCCTTTCTTCCCTTGAACCATTCTGGATAGCCCACAATCTCAAAACAAGTTTCACGCACGTGCCCGCTTTTTCCACAGTGAGTACACTTCATCTTGGACTTATCCTGATAGTTTATACTAGAAACACCTTTAGAATACATAACCATAGATTTTTGATGGTTACCTTCCTCACTTTTCAACATGACTGATTGCCTTGAGACCTCCCTTCTTACTAACCCATAAGCTTGCTCTACTGTTGGAAATGGTGTGAGTCGCAGCACTTGGGCCCTGAGATTGTCCAGGCGATCATCAAGACCATCCAAGAAGATGTACACCCTTGACTTCTCTAGGTATTCATTGAATCTCTCAATATCTGGTGCACTAGTCATAGGATTTGGACGTCGATAGTCAATTTCCCTCCATAGTCCCTGTAAACCATTATAGTAATCTTCAATTCTACCTGTATGTTTGAGACGAGACACTTGACGGTTGAGATCAAAGACTTGTGACTCGTCATTTCCATCATAGTAGGTAGTTGCCAGAGCCTTCCACATCTCTCCTGCCGTCTTGTGGCGCAAGTAGGTAGGCAAGAGAGCTGGTTCAAGAGAGCTAATCAACCACCCTTTAACCACCGAGTCGTCTGCACTCCACTTAGGGTAGGATGGATGATCTATCGACGGAGCAGGTGGGTCACAGGTGAGATGGTGCATCTTGTTTCGTCCCTTAACATGGATGCTTACTACTTCAGACCAGATCGAGTAGTTTGTGCCATCTAGTTTTACTGTGATCGGTGAGGCTGAAACATCTGAGTTTTGAGCTACGGGAGTTGGGATTGGTGTTTGGGTTTGGATAGTTATGAGTTGGGTCATCTGGGCTTGTTGAGCAATGACTAGCTCTGTTAACTTCTCCAGAATTGATTTGGTTTCAGTTTCGGTGTCTGTCATGGTGAAATTTGCCTGATTTGGGTACTGTTCGGCTGGGTATTTGGCCGAACACTAGGCCGAATGGTATGGTTTTAGGGTTTGTTTTGGTCTCGGATCGAACTACGCTCTGATACCATGTAGAAAACAGATAAAACAATAAAGAGACACACGATTTTAACGAGGTTCAGCACCAATTTGGTGCCTACGTCCTCACACACGCACACGTCTCACTTTTTTATTGATTTTCTGGTTAATTGTTACATGGAGAAGATGAATAATAAATAGGAAAACTATCCTATAGAGGCACACACCCCCTTTCCATAATTCTCCATTATTTCTTTCTTTATTTGTTACATTTGACCTTTTATTTACAAGGAAACTATCCCAACATACTAGAACCACACCCCTGGACGTGCCATACACGTATTTCCAACTTTGGTGCAGCCTGGACCTTTCCTTGTATGAAAAACGCGTCTGTTCTGCCAACCATTCGGCTGGACCTGGTCGAACACCTGGCCGAATGGACTATTTTCGACACTTTCCAACAAAAACAATGTTAACTGCTTTTTTTTGTCTACCAAATAAGAATGAAGCATCGCCTATGAGTTGGTTTCCTCCCACATCAATTACCGAGAAATCTACCCATCCATAACATTTTGGTAGTTCACCAGTCAAGCTGTTATTTGAAAGCACAAGTGATGGAGATGAGGTATGGACAAGCTGAGGTGGTATGCTACCAGTGAGGTAATTTCCCGAAAGATCCAGAGAAATCAACTTTGGTAAGGCAGAGAAAGATGATGGAATTGTTCCGGATAGATGGTTACGCGCTAAATTGATGAATAAGAGATTCGGGTTGTTGTAGAAACTGGGCACGGGACCGGAGAAAGATGTATCTGTTATGATAACTTCCCAAAGATTAGGGAGTTGGGTAATGCAAGAAGGAATCGAACCATAAAGCCCGGGGTCATTATTAAGTAGCAAGTCTTGCACATATGTTAAGTCGCAAATGGCATCTGGAAAGGGGGCATTAGCATTCAAGTTTTGCAGGAGGATAGATCTTACATGACCGGTGTCGGTACACGTTATGTAAGAGAAGTCGGGACCAGTGTTGGCTGAGGCATCACAGTAGTCGAATCCTGTGACCCACCAACTGAGACTATCAGGATCTCCTAGCTGCTTCTTGATTTTGAGGAGTACCTTTTCATCATTTTTGACAGATAACACTGAGGAGGTGCAACAGAGGAGGAACAAAACGAAGAAAATTATAGACATGTTCAATTGTCTTCTTTGGTTTTCTGGGTTTTTGGATGGATGTTGATTTGGAATTTTGGGGAAGGTGAAAGGTATTTAAAGAGAGAAATGAGCAAATCACAAATTTCAAACAATGAGCACATCTATTTTAGAAATATTTAATGAGAAAACTTATGGTACATATTAATGTACGGAAGTTTCGGTGTATACTAATTTAAACTCTTGGATCCGCTTCAAAATGACCGATCTAAACCGTCCAATATGATCTCTCTATTGAAATATTCTTGCCGACCAAATTTTACATTTTTTTGAAATTTTTTAAGTATTTTTTTCGAATTTTTAAAAATTGTTATTTTTTATCTGTTTAGAAAAAATTAGATTAAAGATTTTCTAAAATTTGAAAAAATAATTTAAAAATTACGAAAAAAATGTAAAATTTGGTCAGTAAGGAGATCATATTAGACGGTTTGGATCAGTATGCACCGAATCTTCCGTATATTAGTATGCATCATATGTTTTCTCATATTTAATTATATATAGTAGATAAGTTATTATATGAGACGGCTTCTGGAGAATAGTGCACGTGGAGTTGAAAAAAAACAAAATTACATAATAATGGGCAATTATTGCTACAATTAAGATGCAGCTCTGAAGAAATCACTTGCAATTCTAATTTGCTTGTAGGAAAACTTTCAATTGTGCATATGCAACGTAGGATGGGCAGAGACGATCTGTGTGCATGGTTCAATCTTGTTTTCTTTATGCCTTCATTTATTTACTTAGGCCTGGACCATCTGTCTGTATCTAAATTTTTTTTTTCAAATTAATGTTCTTATACAGGACATTAAAGAAATATATCAAGTGATTTTTCTTTATCGAGGACCAGTACAAAACCACATACTCTCATTCAAACTATGATGTATAAATATATTCACATAGATGGATCAGAACGCATTATATTCAATAGATCACACGAATATATATCTGGAGAACATTTGGCAAACTCTGTCTAAATGTTATTTTTATTGTGGATTTATCGTACCACGCATGTAGCCAATCACATGAAGATCTCTTGAAATTCTAAAATAGTCAATGTCAACAACTAAACTGAAAAAAAAATATCACAATAATTTGAGAGATCCGAGGTCAACTTTAAACTGAAGAAAAATCATTTGTGAGATCCAAGGGAGCGCAAAGTTTTATGAAGGTTGAACAGATATATAATTTTTTTTTTGGCAGAAAAAGACAGATAACAAATTAGGGTTAATGGAATCATGGCATGTCACCGTACTATCCGTAGTACGTATATGCGCAATAAGCAATAATCGATAACTTGGAATTTAACCGAGTTTCATTTTTCATTTTATATATTATTATTATTATTATTTTTGAAAAAGAGTAGTGGTTTATTATACAAGTCTGTAAAGGAAGGCCTTTTTTTTTCCCTTTTTTTTCCTCTTTATGCACTATATATAATCAGGAGGCAATATAATAAAAGTGTACCCCAAAATACAGAATATCCCATCAAATCAATAAAGTGCCAGCAAATTGTATTACTTTTTCCATTGATAACCAAAATGTAGAATGATAAAATCAGAAAATTTATTCAAATTGTTGGCACCTTTTATTTAACAACTAGAAGAACAGTGCTATGACAATAGCTGCAATCCTATCACTGCCAATTGATAACAAGGATATATATCAGATTTTCTAAACGGTTTCTATCAAGAAACAGAACGTGGAAAGTTATTTTATTTTATTTTCTCTCTCTTTATTTACAAAGACAGTACACAATATATATACTTACATACAAAAAACAGCATCTAATCTTTCTACATCTTTCTATATATTGAAAACAAATATTTCTAAATATCCTAGATTGCTTGATATATTTAGCTAATCTTGTCAATCAAATTATTTCCGTAATACTCCCCCTCAAGTTGAGCATGAAGGTTCAGAATGCCCAACTTGCCAAGTAAATAGTGAAACTGCCGCTTGCCAAGAGCCTTTGTGAAGATATCAGCTAGCTGTTCATTGGTGCGGATGTGAGAAGCAACGATGCACCCAGCTTGAATTTGATCTCGCACGAAATGACAATCAATCTCAATGTGTTTTGTTCTCTCATGAAAAACCGGATTTGCTGCTATGTGAAGAGCAGCTTGACTATCACACATGAGTTTCATTGGTTGAGCATGTGAAACTCTAAGAGATTGAAGAAGTGTTTTGAGCCAGGTCAATTCACAAGCTGTAGTAGCCATTGACCTGTATTCGGCCTCTGCTGAAGATCGAGACACAGTATGCTGCTTTTTGGTTTTCCATGAAATAGGAGATGTGCCCAGCATCACAAAGTATCCGGTCAAAGACCTTCTAGTCAATGGACATGTTGCCCAATCTGAATCACAATATCCATACAAAGTCAGATCACTATTGGCACTCAATAGAATCCCTTGTCCCAGACTTCCCTTCAAATAACGCATGACATGAATGGCTGCATCATAATGAACATCAACGGGTGCATGCATGAATTGTGCCAGTATATGCACCGAGTAGCACAGATCAGGACGAGTGATCGTAAGATAAATCAACCGTCCAATAAGACTTCCCTTCAAATAACGCATGACATGAATGGCTGCATCATAATGAACATCAACGGGTGCATGCATGAATTGTGCCAGTATATGCACCGAGTAGCACAGATCAGGACGAGTGATCGTAAGATAAATCAACCGTCCAATAAGACGCCTATAGCGCTCAGGAACCTTCATAGATTTTCCAGATGCAATTGACAAATTGTGATTTTGCTCAATGGGAAAAGCCGCAGGTTTCCCACCTAAAAGTCCACACTCAGCCACAATATCCAAGGTATATTTTCTTTGGCACAAGTAAAGACCTGTCCTATTTCTTGCTATCTCAATACCAAGAAAATATTTTAGTGCACCCAGATCCTTCATATAAAAAGTGCAACTCAAATACTGCTTGAACTGCACTATAGCTTCAGAATCATTTCCTGCTATGACCAAGTCATCGACATATACCAAGATAGCAAGAAATACATTTTCCTTCTTCATTGTAAACAAAGAATAATCAGCATATGACTGAGTAAACCCATATAGCTGCAGTGCATCTGTGAGTTTAGAGAACCACATCCGGGGTGCTTGACGCAAACCATAGAGAGATTTTCGTAGCCTGCACACTTTTCCAGGATATTTTGAAGCAAAACCAGGTGGCAAGCGCATATACACCTCCTCATGCAGATCACCATGCAAGAATGCATTATGCACATCCATTTGATGCAATTCCCAATCTTTTGCAACTGCTACAGCCAAGAAGGTGCAGACACTGACCATCTTAGCAACTGGAGCAAACGTCTCTTTAAAATCAATTCCTTCAACTTGTCAGTTCCCCAGCACAACTAGTCGATCCTTGTATCTTTCCACTGACTCGTCTGAGTTGTACTTCATACGATACACCCACTTGCATCCTATTGCCTTTTTGTTAGAAGGCAAATCTTCAATGGACCAGGTGTTATTCCGCTCTAGTGCCTCAATTTCAGTTTGCATTACTTTTCTCCAGTTAATGTCTTTCATGGCTTCTCCAAAGTGGTTGGGTTCCTTCTTCGCTGTTACTGCAGCTAAGAACTTTCTATGTGCAACTGAAAATTTGTCACAATTTACATAATGAGCTATGGGATAAGGAGTACCTAAGGTAGCTGCTGATGTGGGGTGAGCGTAAGATGGGTCACATTTTGCAGTGTAGCAAATGTAGTCTTGCAGATGGGCAGGAGGATGGCGAGATCGTCTTGGTGCAACCTGTTCAGATGTGGGTGCATTCTGACTTGATGCAGGTGCACTTGGACCTGATGTGAGTGCACTCTCATCCAACAATACGGGTGCACTCTCACCGGGCGATGCGGGTGCACTCTCACCGAGCGATGCGGGTGCACTCATACTCGATGTGGGTGCACTCTCGCTGGACAATGCAGGTGCACTCAGACCCGAGGTGGGTGCACTTTGATCATTTGTAGATTCTGAATCATAAAAAACATAACTACTCCCCCTTGCTTCCACACGCTCATTGTCCAGTAGATGATCAATTGGTCTCCTATTATTTGCAAGTTGTATAAACATTGCATCATCACTTTGACCTACTCTGGGTGCATTCTGACCCGACAGACCCGATGCGGGTGCATCCTTAGATGTCATCTCAGAGAATGGATACACATCCTCACAGAAAACAATATCCCGAGAAATGATAAATTCTTGGGTTTCCAGATCAAACACCTTCCATCCTTTCTTCCCATACGGGTATCCAACAAATGCACATTTTCTGCTTCTACTTTCAAATTTATCAGAAGTGCGCAATTTAATATAACACAAGCATCCAAAGTTTCGCACGGCTACATATGAAGGCGCCTTGCCGAACAACAGCTCATAAGGGGTTTTATTTGACAACACTTGAGTTGGTGTCCGGTTGATCAAATAGGCAGCAGTTAGAACACATTCTCCCCAAAACTCAAGCGGTAAATTGGCTTGAAACCGCAATGCTCTAGCTACATTGAGAATATGACGATGTTTTATTTCCACTCTACCATTCTGTTGAGGTGTAAAAACACAGGATGTTTGGTGTAAAATTCCAGATTCAGCATAGAATTGCTTCATGTGGTGTGATTGAAATTCCAACCCATTATCACTTCTAATGCATTTAACAGTTACTCCAAACTGTGTTTGAACCATTTTACAAAAAGATTTTAACAAGTGACTTGTCTCACTCTTTTCAGCCATCAAATAAACCCACACAACACGTGTATGATCATCCACAATAGTTAGAAAATAATGTGCACCACAGTGGGAACCAACACGATATGGCCCCCAAATATCACAGTGTATAAGATCAAAAGAATGGGCTGCCTTATTCAAACTATCAGGAAAAACATCTCGAGTTTGTTTAGCTCTCAAACAAATCTCACAAACATCTTTAGAAACATTATTATTATCAAATCCAGCCAAAAGTAAAGTTATCTGTCTAGAAGGATGTCCCATGCGTTGATGCCACAAATCATAAGGTCCCTTTCGGTTCACATGAAAAACTTTTCCAAATGCACCCCGATGGTAATAGTAGACCCCATCTTTTTGCTAACCCACACCAATCAGCATCCTTGTAATGTGGTTCTAAATAAGACAAAGCTCATTAGTAAATGTAACAATGCAATTTTTGGTGCTAACTAACTTGCTAATAGAAATAAGATTGCATTCCAAACTAGGAACATATAACACCCTTTCAAGAACAAAACCTTCACTTAGAACAACATCCCCTTCATGTTTTGCCACTGTTTGCTCTCCATTTGGAAGTCCAACAGCAGTGGGATTTATGGTACAAACATTATGAAGGCAAGTAAAATCGCCTGTCATGTGATGGGATGCTCCGCTATCGAGTATCCAATCCAACTCTGGTATCTTACCATTCAACTTTTTATTTGATGCACCTTCATTGGATGCACCTACATCAGATTTAGCTAGAATAGCTATGATTTGTTGGACCTGGGCATCAGAAAGACCAGGTATAGAGATTGCACTCATACGCGTGCAACGGATGCGCCTGCACTGGATGCGCCTGCACCGAATGCGCCTACACAATAAACTGCATTTGCACAGGCATGTACGGGGTCTCTTCCACCTCGTCCACCACTTCCTCCTTCACGACTTCCAAGACGAGCTCGACCCTAGCCTTCTGGGTAGCCGATTAGCTCATAGCATGGCGCCTTTTCATGACCAACCTTGCTGCAGCGGGAGCATACCGCCCGTTCACCAGAGCTAGGTGCGTTTGCATCAACAGGGTGCATCACTGAACCATCTATGAAGCCAAACATGTTTTTGGACGAAGGCACCACTCCTTTGGCACCTACGCCCCTGCCGTCACCATGGCCATCGCCTTCCATGAATCTCCATGCGTTAGGGCTCTGATACATAACAAGAAACATAATGTGGAAAGTTATTTTATTTGATTTTCTCTCTCTTTGTTTACAAAGACAGTACACAATATATATACTTACATACAAAAAACAGCATCTAATCTTTCTACATCTTTCTATATATTGAAAATAAATCTTTCTAAATATCCTAGATTGCTTGATATATTTAGCTAATTTTGTCAATCAAATTATTTCCGTAATAGTTTCATCCCTGCCGGAGGTATTTAATGTTGGTACCAGTTTTACCGGTGAACTAGCTAGTACTGGTACATGATGTTTTGTTGAGTTGATTTTTGATTCACAGTTGTTCGTGTTGTACTGTTGTCTAAAGAAAGTAGTTGAACTTCTTAATTAGAAACTGTACGTAATGGACACCAGCGTATTGTTTCTGTCTTTCATGAAATTGAATGCAAAAGAGGGTGCTCTGATTTCTAGGGTTCTTTTCTTTTCAGGAAAACTTGGAAATTGAAAAGCTGCAGTGCTCAAATTCTTAATCAAAGTAGATCTCCCAACTATATAATTAAAGAGGCAAATAGTTGCACTTGTAACTTTGTAAGTTGTAAGAAAGAACTCTTTTGAGAAAAACCCGCAAATGTGGCCTAGTCTCGTAAATAAATAATTTGAAACGGAACTAACTTCATTATAGTCGCATAAAAACAGCTATTATCCCGTAACGAACATTTTTTGGGCCAAAAACCTCATCTGAGTTCTGAAATTTATTTTGAAAGATTTCAATTCTAATAATTTTTTTAAGATAAGATGAGAGTCAAAACTCTCTAACTTATTTCGAAAATAATGTCATAAACGGAACTAACTTAATTAGTTACTCTTAATTTGCCACTAGATTAATAGCTGATTTTTTCAAATTTAATAATTATATAAAACTATCATAATGTATAAACATAAATGAGCAAGGTTCCGGTGACACACTTTTGTGGTGCCACAAATGCCACACTTTACTTTTTTATTTTTTATTTTAAATTTTGAAAGTTAATCATCCGATCTAAACCGTTGATTTCATTCATATTTACAATAGATGCATTATTCTAAAATTTTATATTTTTTAGAGTTCATTTGATACTCGATCAAGAGGTTGAAAAACGAAGGAATCTAGTTAACCGTGATAGATTAATTCTAATATGTTCATATTTTGGTCTCTTGATCATGCATCAAATGAACTCCAAAAAATATAAAATTTTAGAATAATGCATCCATCGTAAAAATGAACAATATCAATGGTTCGGATCGGACGATTAAATTTTAAAATTTAAAATAAAAAATAAAAAAGTAAAATTTGGTTTTTGTGACACCACAAAAGTGTGGCACCGGAACCTTGCTCAACATAAATTAGTCATTAGATAAGAGAATATAGTGGGGATATAGAGAGAATTGTTAAAAATCCAAAAAAATTTGGAACTATATATAGTTTAAATTTTTAGATCTATAAAAGGGAGAAGGAAGAATGAAGAAGGATTGAGAGAGAGAGAGAAGAGAGAGACCAATCGAAGAGAGGAGAGCTGATGTAGGAGAAAGAGAACACATGCTCTTTAGAAAAAAAAAATCGTCCCTAAAGATTTCCCCATTTCTTTTTTTTTCATAGCCAACGATTTAGTAATTTTTTTAATTAATAAATTAGTTCAACATAATTTTAACAATGCCACTATATTTTTAGTAACAGTTGTTGTGAACAACAGTCACTAAAAGTGCGTCGCAAAGACTCGTTTTTGTAGTATAGTGATAGGTTATGTTGAGAAAATTCACTACGGGAAAAAGGACCTTCTGTAACGGCACTTCTGTAACGGTTATTGAAATAACCGTTACAGAATAGTGAGGCATTAGGCGGGAAAATAGGCGCCACAAATCTGTAACGGTTATTATGAAACAACCGTAATAACATTTCCGTCATGGTCAGGGAAAAAATGCATCAACCTTCTGTAACGGTTGTTGGATAATAACCGTTACAGATTTCTTATATTCTGTAACGGTTATTATCCAACAACCGTTACATAGAGGGAAATAATTTTGTTTTTATTTTTTTAGTGATTCTGTAACGGTTATTAGGAAATAACCGTTACAGAATGGTTATGTATAAATAAAATATCATCCTCACTCATCTAACTCTCAGTCGCGCGCACTTTTCAACATTCAAACGGATCAGAAGTTCAAAGTATATTTTCATGAACTCCTCTTTATTTAAATTATTTTGCATTTCGTTAATAATTTGAATATATATAGGCATGAATTTCGTGTTGTCATATAGTAAACGTCATCAAGTAGTAGCTAGCAATAATACACAGATCAGGTGAGAAAAGGAAGAGAGTGAAGGCAAAGTAAAGAAGAATGCTCTTTGTTGATATTCCAAGAAGAAAATTTAAGGATTACAGCCATAAAGCATACAGAGCTAAACAAAAAATTTAAGACAAAGAGAAGAAGCACTTAGAACTGCTGTACATTAAAGGAGGCATTAATAGCATTAAAGAACCAAGGCAGAAAACTTGAAGAGGCAATGGCTAAAAAGGGATCACCAGTAGCACAATGTACTGGCAAGGAGACACCAGAAGCTGATCCAGTAAGAGGAGCAACAGAAGCTGATTCAGTAGAAGTTGAATCGGTGTCAGTCGATGGTGGTGGAGGAGGTGGTGGAGGAGGTGGAGGAGGCACCCAAGGCCTGCCGGGGCCTACAAAAGGTGGTTCAGTGGGCCCTCCAACTTGTTCAAAACCTTCAATATGTACCCTAGCTCTGGCAACTCGAGGATCTGCAGAGATAACCAAATGATGAGGGATCTCTGAGGGATGAGCTCCTTTAATAAGCAAACGCAAATGAAGGAAGATCCCATCAGAGAAGTGAGGAGCAGTGAAAATTGGATAACCAAACCCAGACACCAGCATGTTAATGGCACTTCTATTCCAGAGATGAAGAGGGGGACCAGTAATTCTGATTCTGGTACGATAAAGAGGAGGTTCATAAACTATACCAGCACGCTCAGTCCACCTTGTTAGAACCAATCTAACATTCTGCAGGTAAATGACACCTAGGCTGCAGATTTCATTCCTGACCCCTTGATTTGGGCAAACCAGAAGAAAATCTCCAGAGGTTGGGTGCACTGGAGAGAGACGATACTGGTGAACTGCAAAACCAAACTGACGTGCAAGTCTGAATCCCAAGCGGTGCTCAAGATCAGGCGGAAGTAATCCTTCTGCTTGGAATGTAACAATCGCCGCTCTGTGCAGAACTTCATTTTCAGGGTCAAGATCTTGTATAGGAGAGTAAAACACATTTAAATGATCAGGTCTGAGATCTTCAAACTCAGCAGCACTGTTCATAGGCACAAATTGCCAATCATGAAGGTTTGCCATATCTGAAGAAAGAACTAAAAAGGAGGAGAAGTGGAAGAGGCAGCAAGAGGGGATTGAGTATTAATAGATGGGGGAGGGAGAGGAGAATGCAAAGAGATTAAAGGAAGAATTGAAGAAGTTCTCTGACAATTATTGGGGGTTGTGGTTTTTGCAGCCTTTTTCTTTGCTTTTCTCTTGCTCTGTCGCATGGTTGTAGTACTGCCAGAATCAACCCTATCAGGTGGATTGATACTTTGCAGTCTTGCCTCATCAGCAGGGGACCATTCAATCCTAGGCAAAGCTTTGATGTATTCATGACGTGGGTTTCTGATTTGTGGTTCCTCAACTACGTACTGAACACGAAGTAGGTCAATTTTTCCATTTCTTCTGTGTAATTCAAATGCACGAGAGGCTGGTATTCTATCCCTATGTTCAACCAATACTTCTACTCTAGCAAATCTGGCATCTATACCCATGTATGTTGGTGCATCAGCATGTAAAACTTTACCAAAAGGGAAAAAGATGTTTGCTCCATACCATGAGCACCATCCAAATGGAAGATCAGCAATTCTTACCCATAGCCTCACACTATCTGCTCTGGGGTCTAGTTCCCTTGGAGGATCAATGAGGATGGGAAATGGCCGCCTCATGTTGTTTCCATATGTGATTTCAATAGTGCCTTTTCTAAACATCTCATCGCGCCATTGCTCAGAGGGGCCGATGATGAGAAATCGGTTTTCTAGGAGTGTTGTCACTCTGTGTTGTCCTGCAGGGAGGCGTCTTCTCATCTCTATCATGACATCAAGCAAAGTTACACCTTCCATGGTTTGGATGACAATGGATTTGGTGATCTCTGCACTGGCCGGAGCAGTGATGTCGTCTTCATCAACTCTGATGGGATCAAGGTTTTCCATGGTTGGTTTTTGAGTAGAGAGATAGGAGGGAGAAGTGAGAAATTAGTTTGAAACTGAAAAGGCGTGGGGTTCTACAGTTTGGTCATTTATAGTACAAATGAGTTTGAAACTGAAAATATGAAGAGTTGCGTGCTTTAATTTTTGAATTGTTAATCATATGAAGAGTTGCGTGCTTTAATGAGTGTTCAGATAAGCATCTCTTGGAGTACTGGATTGTAACAGTATGCTGCATGTGTTATCTAATGTAAATTGGGTACCAATTTGGTACCAATTCGGCTAGCAAATTGGGCTAGCCAAATCAAAAAAAGCGAAACAAAAAAAAGGACCTTCTGTAACGGTTATTAAGGAATAACCGTTACAGAATAATATAATTTCATTTTTTTTATTATAAACATTATCTGTAACGGTTATTAAGGAATAACCGTTACAGAATATTATAATTTCATTTTTTTTTATTATAAATATTATCTGTAACGGTTATTAGAGAATAACCGTTACAGAAGAGTGGCTTCTGTAACGGTTATTAGAGAATAACCGTTACACATGTTCTCCAAAAAGCTGTACCAGATTTCTCTTGCATAATACTATAACGGTTATTAGATAATAACCGTTACAGAAGATTGGCTACTGTAACGGTTATTGTCTAATAACCGTTATAGATCTGTAACGGTTATTAAACATTCTGTAACGGGGGCTACAGTAACGTTTCGTGTACCGTTACAGAAGTCTTTTATTAACCGTTACAGAAGCCAAAATTTCGCGTAGTGATTATGTATAAGACGAAGATATAGCTAGGAAGATAATTATCGTAAAGATTTTTTTTTTTGTACTTTTATTTCGCTTTAAAAATATTTTAAGAGTTTTATGAAGCACGGATTTCCCACTGATCAAAAATGGTGAAAGTATGTTGTCTCCGGTTTGTTTTTTATTTACTGCGCATAAAAATATATATTCGATAAAAATATCTAACAGACCTAACAGACAAGGACCCTTGCAATTAATCCCATGGCAGATGCTATGCTTTCTCAGGCTATAATATCATGTACACGTCAATCAATGGAATATCAAAACATGTCCACTAAAATATATTTGATGGAACTTGAAAATTTCTACGGCTGGACTAGGAGACCTTAATTGATCAGGGTCTGAATTCAGTGTTTGACCCCTTAGTTGATGTTGCTAGTCAATGCATGAACGTACGGTTCAATGGATATATTAATATATACATATGTAGAAACTTTATAACTAAAATATTGATTAATTATTGACTCTAAATCGCAAATACAAAGAAATCGTAATGTAAATGCCCTTTTTGGACGGCGAAAAGGTGAATATGTTGATCCGCGTTTTAACATGATCGATCAAAACACCATTCGTCCATTCCAATAGAAGTAACAGCTACGGCATGCAATCCATGACCTGTCAAACGTGAAATTTGAAAAGCGAAAATGGCCATTTCGTTTATGTTCTGTTTTGGTAACGGAACGAAATTGTTGTTTCGTTTTTGTTTTGTTTCGTTAAATGAAATAGATTTTTGTTCCGTTTCACGTTCCGTCTTTCATTTTCTATTGATTTCAGCCTATTTCTGTCCATTTTCATATTTCATTTAACGTTTCGTTCATTTTTTTTATTTCCATTTTCGTTCTATTTTTAAAAACGAAATTGATTTTTTTTCGTTTAACGTTCCGTTTAGACGGAACGGAATGAAAACGTTCGAAATGTAATGAAATTGACATGTCTACATGTAAAAACCCTGTGAGACGCATGCTTCGTCTATAAAAAGCTTCCAACACTCTAAATCTTCTCCACCAATCAAAAACAAACAAAACCCACATGCTCGATATACATATACCAACTATTTATAGCATCAATCCTCCTCAAAAAGATAAAAAAAATATTTATAGCATCTCGTTTTTTCTTGGGAGTGAGAATGAAAGGGGCAATTAAAATGATGCAAGTGGTCCTATTTATGCTATTGATTAGTTCTACTACCTTGCATGTTTCTGTGGCACGGCCTATACAAGAACATAGAGATGAACCTTTAGTTTTCGAGTCGAAACATAGTGTGCCACCGACTGGTCCCTCTGGATGCACCAATGGTCCTTCAGTCAAAGCTGGCTTCTGCCCACCAATCCCTAGGCCTCCGTCAAAATGATCAAGTGGTTCAGGTTAAATAAAGGTGTACTAATTATATCTTCAAAATAAGCTTTATGCATGCATGGTGCTTGTAGACAATAAATAAGTGTGTGTATATATATAGATGATAGCTTTGTGAGTCATATACGTACGTACGTACAGACCATTAATTTCTTCGTTTTTTAATGGTTGGGAATGTTTAATTTGATATCGATAAGTCTATGGAAAATTAAATTTGTTTTTTGGAAGTTTCTTATTTTTATTGGATGGGCTATATATCTATATATATATTGTCTCTTTGTAACAGACGCAACTCATAACTCGCATACTTGTAATTAATTTGTGAATTGTGATCGACTTTTGGAATAGTTTGCAACTTCTCTCTTGAGTGTCTAAAAAAGGAAAATTCTAGCATGAATTAGTATTTCAGCCTATCTTTAGCCTAATCAATCATAATCATGCAATATTTTGAATGAACAATTTGTATTTCCTCCACTATAAAGGAAAACGGGCAACCACGAAATTTGCAATTCATAAAAAATAACTGACTACAACAAATTGTACTATCAACTTACAAACATTTGATTAATGTAAAATTCCGATGAATCATGTGAAGTTTATTAGGGAAAATCATATTAATTGAATCTATAAAATCCTTTTGTTTGAATTATCTAAATTATATTAATATTGTGATATTTTTTTTATAAAATTTAAAAAAGTAAGATGTTCTAATATTATATTATATTGTAACTGTATACTACGAACTATTGTGCATAATTGTTCCATTTCACTTCTACATCTTTCACCGCCGCAAGCTGGCATCCCCCCCCCCCCCTACTTCATGTAGTTCAAACTTACTAGATAGTACTGCTCATGACAATCGTTCAAATTTATTTCGTGCCTAATATTGGACAAATATATTTTTTTGTTTCCATAATTACTTCTTTTACATTCCAATGGAATGCCATTTCATCCAAACACGGTAGGAATGTAGCCGGTGCCCAGGTGTTTAATATCAGACAAATTTATACATTTTAGGCAAAAGTCAAAACACTTTTACAACACACACAATCAATGCAATAGAATGCCATCTCATGCAAACATCAATCCAGCTTTGATCATAATTATTTAATATTAAATGGATGGTCTGTCATGATTAGGGCAGTCAATATCCATCGGTTTTGCATGTTTCCGCTCCATTCCGGACAAATGGAAGGATTTATACTTACGTTTCAGCAGACGAAATAAAAACAGAATAGTTATTGATTTCATACAACTAGACGAAACGGAAATGAAACGGTCCAGTTACGTTACATTCAATAAAATTATTCCGTCGGTCCATATTTCACAGTTCATTTACGTAACTTTAACCCTAACCGTTCGTCTCTCTCTCGAGTATCGCCTCTCCTCTCCTCCTTCCATCCTTACCTCTGGTCTGACGAGAGAGAGAGAGAGAAGCCTCTCTCGCCTTCTTCCATCCTCATCACCTCCGATCTGCCTCCTCCCTCACTCGAGTGGAACCCTATCGTGAAGACCCCTCTCCTTCTCCTCTCCGATGACCTCCCTCACCACAACCCCACCACTCTCTCTCTCTCTCCATTCGTCGTATTCCTCTCTGGCCTGACCACCAACCCCAAGCCTCATCTCCTCTCTGATGGCCTCCCTTACCACAACCCTACTACTTTCTCCCTCCCTCCCTCCCTCGGTCGTATTCCTCTCTCTTACCGAGCACCAATCCTAAATCCCATCACCTTTCCCTCTCCCCTACTCACCGTCTTTCTCAAGCTTCCTCCACAATAATTCTTCTTCTCACTTTGAGGCTCACAATGGAGGCGACTGGTGGTAGCTTGATGACAGAGAGAAGGTAGAATAGAGTGAAGAGGAAAATACAGCGAGAAATAAGATAAACTCATTGCAATTTTGTTTTCTGCGTTTTATTTTTTGACTGATTTTTTTCTTTTCTCTCTCTAATTTTTTATTGATTATTTCCTGTCAATTTTTACTGATTTTCTCCTTTCAGTTTTTTGGCTGGTATGAACTTGTGAATGTTTGGATGGTACTGGTATGGACCTGTACAGTGGTACCAGAGAGATCTGATTTTTCTTTGATTTTTTTGTTGTTGATGCTATCAATTTGTGATATGATTGGTTGTATATATGGACATTTTACTTGGTATTCCTTCTTTTGTGCTTGTTGGATGAAGGTTTTTGTTGACTTGTTGTTTGTCTGTTGTCAGTTTGTCACTTGTTTGTGAGATCAACTGATCAAGTAGTGCATCTGTGCATCAGTGCATGTGGTTGCCTGTTAGTTGTTAGTAAGATCAAGTAGTTGTAACTTGTAAGTTGAAGCCTGAAGTTTTCAGCTTTTGGGCTCCTTAGTCTCAAGCCAGAATTCTTCAATGATGATGACCTAATGCTTCATAAGCTTCTATTTTTAGTCGATGGCTGAGAAAGGTGCTTGAGAAGATAGCTTGGGACTTGGTGGAGCTCGTTGCTGGGACTTTGGGTTTCAACTTTCAACTTCATGATTTTTGTTGTGAGCTTTATGACTTGAATTTGTAGTTGTGCACTTGTGTTGTGAACTTCTGACTTTGTAACATGTGAGTTGCGAGACTTGAATTTGTGATTTGTGTTGTGAACTCAGAAACTATTATGTTAAGTTAATGCATGTTCAATTTGTTGTACAATGTATAAATTTGGGATTTTGGGTGACTTTTGTTGTAACTTGCAAGTTGAATTATTTGTTATTAATTTTGTTGTACAATCAATATACTTTGTTATTGAATATTTGAATGTGTAAGTGTGTAGGTGTAAGTAATGGAATAAAAGATTAATGTTTGTTGATTTTTTTTTGTTTTTGAAATAAATTTTGGAAGATTTGATCTGTTGTTTCTGTGTAACAAATTTTTTTTAACATTACTAACGTTATTCCGTTCAAAAAATACGGAACATAAATGTAACAGATTTTGATTTACACTATAAATACGGAACAATAAACATAAATTAAGTGTGTACCGTGTCAAATAACAAAACATAAACGTAAAAAAGTATTTCCGTACATATATTGCACGTTTGACAGCACTGGTCATGATACGCCTGCTGATTCTAAGGCTATGCTCCACAAATGAATTGAAGAGGGGGGATTAAGTAAGAGGAGATGAGAGACATCTGACCAGATCTGACCGAAGCTCTTTACTTGCTCCAGAATGGAGATTAGACGAAATAAAAGAAGGGGTGACGGAGTAAAGTGAGAGAGAAAACTCAATACAAGTTACTCGCCGTTTGTAATCCCCGATTTTGGAGGAACTCATCCCGTCATACCTCATCTCCCCTAAGCTCCCTTTATCCCCTCTAAAAGCATAGCGGAGCACACCCTAAGTCTCAAGTGCATTATTTTGTTCGCCTGCTGATTCATTCATTTTGAACTTTTATTTAATAAACTAAATTTGGTTATTTTGCACTTTTGACCTGCGTTGGCTTTAGCCTTTATGTTGCACTTGGCCAAGTTGACAGTGAAAATTGACAAGCTAACTCAACAAGAGTTGAAACATACCAGAGAAAAAAGGTGTGCCAAAACTAACAAGTCGTGATTCGGATCAAGGGTTGGTCAATTTTTAATCAAATAACGCGTTAGCACCAAATCACGTCTTCTCCACCTGTTTTTCGGGGCACGGTCACGGCTACGGGTCCCATATCTCTTGTGGTCTATCTCACTCCTTTATATTATCTACTAGTTCTAAGTTCTGACGTCTTTGTTATATGTATTATCCTTTTTTAAATATTATATATATAAACCAGATATTTACTCACACTTATTAATAATCAGAACTGATAAGGATCATTCTCGATTTCTATCATATCTATCATCCTCAAAATGCATTTTTTATTTTTAGAAAATGCATGATTAACTTAATTCTATTTTTGAAAATTAATTAAATTCCGTCATCATCATCCATCATCCCTTGGAGTCATCTCTTCTCTACCTCTTTGTTTCGCTAACTTTCCCTCCTCCCTCTCTGATTCACTATTATCCAACGCTCATCCCTTCCTCTTCTTTGTTTTGATATACATAACAGTTTCTACTTTTATATATATAAAGGTTCTACTTAATATATATAAAAATTCTGCTTATATACATAACAGTTCTACTTAATATATATAAAAGTTCTACTTATATACATAACAGTTCTACTTAATATATATATAAAGGTTCTACTTATATACATAACAGTTCTACTTAATATATATAAAAGTTCTACTTATATACATAACAGTTCTACTTAATATATATAAAGAATCTGGAAAATCTTTTCACTAAAGAAAAAAAAAAGAAATTACGTAACGGAAAAAAAAAAATAGAACTAAGGAGGAAGGAGGAAGAAAGATGGGACCATAGATAAGGAATAGCGCTAGATGTGAATGATGCGAATGACGGTAAAGACGGGGATAACGCATTTCGACAGTTATTAATACGTTTTTTAAGGATGCATTATCTGAGAATGACGGAAATGACAGAAGAGAGGATGATTTTAAGTAATTCCGTATTCATAATTTATATATAATATATGAATGATCTTTTCTAAAATAAAAATTATGATCGAAAATTTGTAAAGAGATCTATGGACGAATTTTGATATATACATAAAGCTATCTTATTTTACAAATAATTGCGCATTCGCAAAGATACCTTTTGCTATCTCAGATCACGAAAATAGTCAATTCATCAACTCAAATAGCTAAAGTAGTAATTTTCACCTACTTAAATCGACTGATTACGAAAATAGCCTAAACTTTGTCAGAATTGTGTCTTTTGTGTTATTTTATTGTCATCTTTCGCCAACTTAATTATTCCAAAAAAAAAAACTATTTTGCCACCATAAATATAAAAAAAAAAAATAGTGTAAAAAAGAAAAATCAAAAGCTACTTCCGATATGAGTCAAAAATAGCTATTCTATATCAAATTTTGCCAACAAAGATCACAAAAATGCGTGATTTCTTTCTTAAGATAAAAAAAAAATTCGTTCATGATATCCAATCTGGTTTGATTCCCTACCTAAAAGCACGCACAAAGAAATTTACCTCTAATTTTTCTCAAGATTTTAACACCAACAACAGTAGTAATTATAATAATAATTTTTCTGAACTGAATGTATGTAGGACATTCCACACATCGTAATTAACAACCCAAATTTTTGTTTATGAAAACAAACATGCAAGTTCAAATTATATATCGAACTTTTATCTATTTAGCGATACGGATCTTGAACCTTAATTACATCTTCGAGATCAACCTAATTAATATTTAATATATCCCACAGGCCACAAGTGAACACTTTATAATTTTCAAACAACATATGTATAAATGGGAAGGGAAATATGGACGAGTATGGCATTTTTTTATAACATAAATTAATCAAAATTAGTAGAAACGGTAAATTAAAAGTCTGGCTGTATCCATATTGTTAGATAATCAAGTACGAGATTTGTTTTTTAAATCATTATCATTTATGTACTAATAAATTTAAGCTACAAATGTTTCCAACTATAAATAAATTGATTCACCAACAATCTAAATTATATATATATATATATATATATATATATATATATCGACAATTTTAAATTTTTGCTTCTAATATTTATTCAAAAAATTTTATTTCGAATAATCATCAAATGAATTTGTTGTTAATAACAATATAAAAAAAATATTTTCTCGTTAAAATAGAAACTTTTCTTTGAAATACAATAATAAAAGGATCAAATGTATATGTGTGTGTGTGTGTATATATATATAGAGGTATGCTATGGTGCATCGCGATGTATTGAGGCTTTTGTACATCACGATCATTATCCGTCAACTGTTTTATAAATTGACAAATCTAATTAAACCAATCCAATCTACATATTGAAATTTCATTACAAACCAGATTTTATATTTTTTAAAAAATTTTATTATTTTTTTCGAATTTTCTAAAACTTTCCTTTTTTGGATACCAATTAATAATAAAGAAATTCCAAAAATGGCCGGTTTTAAAAAATCCAAAAAAAATAGTAAAAAATTTAAAAAAATATAAAATTTGGTTTATAATGAGATTTCAATATATAGATTGGATTTGTTTAGTTAGATTTTCAATTTGTTTAACTATCGACAAAAATGATCGCGATGTACGAAAACCTTAATACATCGCGATGCACCATAGCATTTCTCTCTCTCTCTCTCTCTCTCTCTCTATATATATATATATATATATATATATATATATATATATATACTGTTCAATTTCACTTGTAGTTTTCATTTTTTTTTTGTTCAATAAAAATTGTGTGTTCACTAATGTTACAACAAAAAAGATGAACTATTCTGTACATCAACAAAGTCTGTCCGATCGATATTGACGATTGGCAATACGTTGAAACGCTAGGGCCGAAACGAAAGATCAGTCGTATTTCACCAATCAATATCAAGCAACATTAATTAAAAAACGATGGCCGGCCTTCTTTATCAATAGATCCATACCTCACACGTAGAAGAAAAACAATCCAATTTCCAATCCACAATCGCACACCTCTGTTTCTCATTACCATTCATTTTATTCCTTCCACGTTTAACACAAATATCATTGATTCATGTACAAGAAGAAACACACCACTGTCGCCGCCATGCCGCCAGAGCCGGACCCCGATGAATTGGCACTCGTGAAAGCGGCAGCATGGGCATGGCACCAACATTCCTCCTCATCAAAAAACAAGCAAGCACCGCCTTCGGAATTCCCCTTGGCCACACATCGGCGCCGGTCCATGCACCGTCCCTCTCGGTACCGTCTCGAGTCCCTCTCCAAATCAAAAGCCCCCACCGCTTCTCCTGCAAATGTAGTGTCTGATAAGATGAAACCCATAACTCTGCTTGATTTGTATGAGATAGAGAGGATTACAAGAGAGCTGGAGAGGTTTATGGCAGCGAGTGAAAGAAGAGAAAAGGTTCAAGCTAAGAAGGCGCAAATGAGAAAAGGTACTGTGGTTGGGTGTTTGATGGGGAGGCATGTGATAGCGGTATGTGGATCCCGAGGATCGGCAGTGGAGACCGAGGCTCTTGTTGGCCGGCGCCGAGAGAGCTCTACCTAGACTCTGTAAAGTTTGCCTTTGTAGGAAAATAGCATAGTTTTTCTTCTCTCTTTTTTCTTGGGTAATAAGAGATATATGCGGTTGTTTTCGTAGTTCATGAGTGCAGTATATACCACATGATGGTCTTTCACATATAAGCAATTTTAATTATTTTACTCCGTTTTGTGCCATGTGTACGTCGGTGGTGTTGAATGTCTTGTTAGTTAAATTTTCAGTAAATCAGAGAAGCGTTTTTTTCTTTTTATTTTTTGAAAAAAAATATATATATGCATGGGTGTTAAGATCAGAAGCTTAGTATAACCAAGTTAAAAAGAAAAAAATGAGACAAATCAAAAACGTCCAACTAATAGTACTAAAAATTTTCAAATATTATTTCACTAGTTACTGCTAAAAAATTAGTTACAGCTGTTTTTGAATTAATATCACCTAATTATTCTGAGCCTTCATATATATGCATATATACAATCATATTTAAACTGAACATTGGAAAGGAACACTAAACTCGGTAGGTGGTCTCTCAGGAGGCTGAGCGTGCCAAGTCGTCCTGATGAAGTCTAGCAGGATGAGGAAATTGCTATCAATTTTACAGCTTGAGGGTAGATGCCACAACCAGTCTTAAATTGTATTGTAGGATGACCGTGACCCTAATTAAGCTTGAAGCAGCTAGCAGACTGCTGAACATCTGCCTTTCTTGTTGCTTCCTTTATTAAGTTAACAGACTTGGATACCGTCTAATTGAAATGAAAATATCTAAATTTTACCTGGAATATTCCCAATTAAGACTACAGATTCACTCAACAAGGGACAGAGGGACCGTCCAAGCAACTGGGAGCACACAAGAACAGAACATCCGTGGAGATGTATTAATTGGGCGGTACTTGTGTATTTGCCTTGGCTATTTGCAAAGCAGTTAGTAATGCAGTGGCCCGGAAGAAAATCGATTATGCCGAAAAAAATACAATTATAATTAAAATATTTGTGAATTTAGATTTTATTACTAAAATGATTCGAATTTTAACAATGATTCGATAATAGTATCGGACTTTCAAAATACGATATCAGCTAATATCGTTTCTTAAAATAATGACTCCAGTTAGTATCGGAAGTTCAAAGTCAGACACTGCTGAAAGAGCAAAAAATTTTGTTGCTCTCGGACATTCCGAGTCCGACATTAGATTTTTGAAATTTGAAGTTTTCTTTGCATTTATCAACACGAGACAAATCTTGCTGGAAAAAAGTATGCGCATTCAAAGGAAGGTGCTGCCTCTATTTTTTTTTTTCTCCTCTTAATTTTTTACACTTTTTCTCTTTAACCCCTGTCTCTATCTTTTTATAGATCTAGGTGTGGTGATTAGTAGGACGAGACTTTAAAGCTCATACTAAATACATATGTTTGTTTATATCATATATATAAGAAATGCACGCTACATGATTTCTATATATATTTCAAAGTTAACCTATTAATTTTCAAAGATTCAACTCTAAAATTAAAGTTTAACTAGTAAATAACTATGGCATTACATCTCATTAATTTTTCACCGATTTATCAATTCAATCCCAAAAACAACAATGTTTATTAATGTCTACTTACTTCTGTATAAATTAACATTCCGACTACAGTGAGAAACGACAAGAGTTAATAATTTTTGTAAGAACACGATATTTGATAAGATTCACTAGAGATACTATGACAATATTTAGTTATAGATGTGATTTTTTAAGTAATAACAATTGAAATTCTTGCTAAATGAGACACTTTTTGACAAGTCACATCTACACTTATTCACCCTCGAACATTGGCCGTAGAAGATCCAAAGTTTATAATAAGTCCCACTGTGTTAATGCGCGCTACTGAAATTCAAAAATATAGCCCTCAAATATACCTAGGGGTGTCAAACTCGTCCAAAATGCACGGAACGAACTGTTCCGTTTTCCGTTCCGTTATGAAATACGGTACAGAATTCTATTTCGTTAACCGTTCTATTTTTGAAACGGTACAAAATACCGTTTCGTTAATCGTTCCACTTCAGAAATAACACATAAAACGATTTGAAATAAGATTGAAACAGTCGAAACGGTACAATCTGGTATTTCGTTCACCGTTTCGTTATTGGAACGGAATAAAAATTGATATTATTATTCGTTCCGTTTCGCTTAAACGAAACGGAATCACGTGATTCCTCTGACCATTGACAGCTCTAAATATACCTTTTAGAGCCGCATCAATTGGCTAACTATCCTAGGATCAATGGGATTACATGTACTGGGTTCACTTACCCAACTTTTTCTTTTAAGAGAAATAAGAGAAATTCGAGCGATCAAAGGAGATTGAAGACGGGGTTGTTTCGGCAGAAAGAAGCATCCTTGCAGATCAAGCAGGGTAAAATAAATAGTAATTTTTAACAAAATGAGTTTTGTATTATAATAACTAGCAGCAGTGCCCGCTCAATGTGCGGGCAATTTTTTATTTGATATTTTTCAAAAAATAAAAGACTTTTAATATATACTATTTTTCTGTGAATTTTTTTTTCGTGAGATACCTTCAGGACTATCAATAAAGAAAAAGAAGAAAATTTTTTACTTAATTCATAATACAATATCAAACAATGAAAACATTGGGATCATAATTTGAGAAAAGTATAAATCAAGGTATAATTAAAACAATTACATTGGACAAATTTTTAAATGAAAAATATTTTAATTTTTAGCATAGTATATTCAAAACAATTATACAGTGCTTTGACCAATATAAGTTTCTTTTAAAAAAAATAATATGAAAGAGGCTTGTAAAATAACATATAGATTGAGCTCGAAGAACAAAATTTTCCCTTTTTAAATTATGAAACCCCTCCGAAATTCAATATCTTTTTCATTATTTATTCCATAAATATTTCTCTATTCTGGATACCTAAGTTTTCTTGAGAAGAAATATCACATATCTTCATCATTAAAAAAAAATTAAGAGACAAGGTTTATTTTGTTTGAAACATATACGACAACAAACTTATCGCAACAAAAATGTAAATCAAATAGCCATGGATATACAAAAACAATAAAGACAAGCGACATGGTTTTGATGCGTGTTCTAAATATTAAAGCTTGCTCAAATAATGATTAATAATATTAATTTGTTTCATGCAATATTGGCAAATACTCGATTGCTTCCATTTTCGATTTTTTCTGACAAAAAACTTCCTTAAAAATGTGGGGGTAATTCTTTAGTCTTTACTTTTATTTAAAAAATTATTATTATATTTACATATTTAATTAAAATAAAAATGAACATATGAAAAAGGAAAATAATAATTTGATGAAAAAACATTTCTTAATATTTTACATAATATTTACAAAAGTAAAAAGAAAAAAAAAGACTAAGCAATAAGCATATTTACAAGGAAACTATCAAATAGTTAAGTGGAAATCATCTTCAAAAATGCTGAAGTTCAGATTTTTGACACTAATGTTAAAAAAAAGTCAAAATCACGGCGAGTGAAAAGTTCCTCTAGCTACTTTAATCGTATTATTATAAAACTGAATAGAAATTACAAATACAAGCTTGTAAATTGCATGAAAACAAAACAATAGTCATTTAATGTGAATTATCATCTTATTAGCCACTAATTGCATCTCTTCCTTGCAGTTCTTCTACAATCAAAGACAAATTATCAGGGCCGAAATAATACAACTGCTAATAAATCCAGCCGCTGAATCTCAATAAAGCTACAATCTAATTGAAGTATTATTGCAAGAATTTAGATTCAACCAATTTGAGTAGCCTTTCTGAGATAGTCAGTTGTACAATCATAACTTAATACATTTAAGAAAAACACTAAAAAATTAAAAAAGATCAGGAAGACTTTCAAGCGAACTGGAGTAACAAAAGAATTGTGTTACCTCAGTGAGTAGGATAAGTGTAAGAATAAAGAGATCAGAAAGACCATGATTAAAAGAAGGTTTTACAATTCAATCTCCTTCTGGACGAATAAAAATATTAGCCATTAATTCTATCAAGGAAGAAAAATGAAAGTTGAAAAAGAAAAATGATCACCTCCGTAAACGTAATGGACGATCTCCTTCTGCTTCTCTGTTTCTAATTCAACAGAGGTTGGAGCAGTCAAGAAATCCTCCATGTGCATTCAGCCAACGTGCAAGCAACCCAATCACAAAACATAATGACAATCTAAAAAGGAAAAATATCAAATTGAAATAAGTTTGGAGCCAGAGATAGTTTCTATCATTGCAAGCGCCAATCTCTGTGCAGATGGCGATGCATTAATTAGAAATCAAGTTTGGTAGAGTAATTTTGAAAAATAGAATACTTCAGCTAATAAATATTCTCCAAAGCTATTGTGAGATATTCTTTCACTGAGCGTAAAATATTCAGTAAAAATATTGACAAAAGAATTCTTAAAAAAAATGAATAATATTTAATTAGAAAAGGTGCTTGGTATTATTTGGATGGGAATTACTTGAGAGCAGCCTTGATCTCATCATAGGTAGCTGCATTTTCAAGCCTGACAGTGAGGTCGACTACTGATACATCCACAGTGGGGACACCGAATACCATGCCTGCTAGCTTACCATTCAAAGGTGGGAGCACCTTTCCACAGCCTGTATATTTTTCAATTGCGATGTGATTATTTCAGTGAAACTTGAACACAGTAGGAAGAGGGTCAGGTATATCTATTATATTAAAATTTCATTGAGGGTGTTTATTAGTTCCCTTTTTTGTATGCGTGTCAGTACCTCGGCAGCCCCAGTGCTGCTGGAGATGATGTTGAAGCTAGCAGCATGGCCACCTCTCCAGTCCTTGTTTGAGGGTCCATCAACAGTCTTCTGGGTGGCTGAAATAATAAAAAATAAAAAATAAACAAAAATTGCAAAAAGAAAAACCCTAAAATTAAGTTATGCTATGAATGAAAAATAGAAAATGAACCCAAAAGTTGTATTGTATTAACCAAGTGAAACATAATTAGCTCATGTAAACCATGAAATTTTTTAAAAATTCAAATATGAATTATTGACAAAAGTTAATCTGAATTCACTTCATGCTCAACATGATTGATGGAGCTATTCTACTGCTGTGACATCAGCTTTAATGCTTTATGATTTGAGAGGTAAGGTATCAACAACTGTTCTATAAATAAGTATAAATTTGTAAACCCTAATCAGTCAATTTACATCAGCAAATAACAACAACCGTGATATTACTTACCAGTGATTGAGTGTGCTATTGTCATCAAACTCTCAATGATGCCAAAATTGATGTTTTCAACCTGACATGCCATAACATATTTAAAGCTCACTTACATCAACATAATAAATTAAGAGTAACATTCTGAAAATATCAAAAGAATGTGAAGGGAAATTGCATAATTTTACCTTGGCAAGAGAAGAAAGGCAGTTGGTGCAGCTGGCATTGGAGACAATGTTGATGCCAGGCATGTACTCATTCTCATTCACACTGACAACAAACATTGGTGCACTGGTACTACTGTTAGGCCGGTACCAGTACCCCAAACTTATATATCTTTCATGTCTACAAGAATCAAAGCAAGCACCCAAACATATCCAGGCATAAACCACACAATCAAACAGATAATCTAAAAAGATAGTATTTTAGTCGAAACATCAAAACAACAGGTCAAAGTAATAGCCTTCGCAGCGAAATTGTCTTGATATTCTAGTAAATAAGACGAAATTAACCAATAAATTGTCAGGTAAAGAGAGCAACAAAAGGGGGAAACTCACATGATAGGGAATGGGTGCACAATCATCTTTGGATCCAGAAGAAAACTATCTTCTACAAGGTTCTCTGCATAATCCATAAAAAACTATTAGGATCCCTAGAGCAAATCTTTCTATGCTGATAGTTAGTATCATATTTTTAAATCCAAATGTAACGATATTAAATAACTTTACTGAAATTCTGAGGCTAATGAGATAAAACCAAGCAACTTTATTATAATGTGTATTTATTTTGTTTTTGGTAATCAAATGACTATTAATATATAAATATATTCTTGGTTCTTTAGAAGTTTGGATACAGTACTGGCATGTTTCTAGGCCTACCAAACAATACAGTCGGGGGTTCATATTCTCTCTATTATTTTGTGTGTGATCCTTTACATAACTGAAAATACAAATAAAAATTCCCTGTAACAATAAAAATAACATAAAGGAATCAAATTAAAGAGGAATGCATTCCCAAACATTCATGTCATTTCTTATATAATCTTAATTAAACTTGAAATACATTCTAATATGGTTAAATTTATAAATTGTGCCATGCCATAAGTATATAAGTTTAAAATATATTTTCCATTTCTAGATACATCCAAATTTCCTCAAAATTTGTTGAACGCCTTAATCAGAAAATCAATTAGTTTATAAAGATGAAATTGGCCCAATCATTAAGTGTCAATTACTTGAGAAATTTGAAGCAAATGACGAAAAGCTTCAATTGCAATAGATGATGTGCTAAGAGTAATCAATCTGTAAAAAATTTAATCAAATGTGAAATCAAACCTGAATGCGTGTCTCAAATTAATCATCAAATTTGCACCTCACCAAGACGATAATGGCTTTCTTCTGATCTGGACCTTCATTTCTCCTTTCTTGCTCCCGTGCACCTCTCCTCTTTGACACTCGACCAAATGAAAAACAAAGAGGTTGAAACTTGAACGACCCTTCCTTACAGCGGCGCTAGGGTTCAGTTATTCCCTTTTCAGCTGAGATGGGGTAAGGAGGGAGCAGAGGGGAAAAGAAATCCAAGACGATATTCTTGCCTTATGTGGCGCAGGTGGAAAAATTGAAAGGGGAAAGAACAAAAAGGAAGAATGAAACGGGAGCTCTGGACAGCGCAGGAAATGAAAAAGGAAAGGAGCGAATTAGGCGGAAAAAAAATGAAAAGCGCAGAAGACGGAATCGAACCGTCGCGCAGCAGCGGACGAACCAACACAATTTACCAATGCACCGCCTAGACAGCTCGTGTTAAAAAGTTGACCTTTTAGTATGATATTTGAATCTAAACCGTAGATCATAGTAGATTAACAAAATCAATGATCCATATTTGATATTAGAGAGGTGTAACTCCCTTTTAGCTCGAAGTTTATGCCTGTTCTACTGATGCTTTATAAGTAGTGGAGATTGGTAATCAATGTCGTCATTACAATAATAATCACAAATCAATCATTTATTTAATGTAAAACATACTAAATAATTTTGCGAATTTAATACATGCACTTATCATGAGGGCAAATTTAGTAATAAGAGTGTAAGTGATTAGCCACTTTTCTGAACTTTGAATTACTAGACTAGTACAATAATAGTTATCAAATGAACACGGTACCAAAAAAGCCATGGTATCGGAAGATCCTCTTTAATAAATGTTGTTGATTTGCTTTTTCTTTTTCTTTTAAACTTATCATCAACCATTATATGACCAGTGATGAAGTATCATATCTATATATCGTATCTATTCCGATATTTAATATCTTTATATATCTTTTCTTTTAATTAGGTAGCTTTCTTAGGGTTTATTATTAATATAAAAGCCATGTAACTGTAAGGCCGCAGCCACCAATTTTTCAATAGTACACAATCACATGAAATTCAAAGCAAAAACTCTTGTGATTTTTATTAAAAATTAACTTTGTAGAGATGTCACATTGCAATTTATTTTTTCACAGGCTTCTTCAATGGTGGGCATCATTCTATAACCTTACTTGCTTTATGTGGTGGACAACTGGAGTTTATTGGGTGATTTCAGGTGGACAAGAATTGATAGAGAATGCCTCAATTCTATACTGGTATTTTGAGTTATGATGATTGATTAAAATATTATACATATATTCTAGTCATATCTAAAATATTTTTGCAATTGTAATAGTCGACATGAGGTTTCAATCACAAAATTATATAAAGAAGGGTAACAATTAGTTATTGTTATAGATGGGATCATGGGAGTAAGTTCAAATAACCAGAAAAGAAAATTGAAAAAGTAATTAAAAAATAAACAATATACTTAACTAACGGATTACCTTGCCAACAAGCCTTCGGAAAAAAAAAAACTGGCTAACTGATTTCTCCATAAACTTGATACTTTTACATGCTAAATGCAATTTCTTGCTTTAGAATTTGAAGACTTTTTTTGTATTAAAAAATATTATTATATATATTTCTTTTTTTATTTGATGTTGTAATATCACATAGGTGTTCGTGCTTTCTGCTTGCGTGGGATTGCATATGTGTAGTATCATTTGTTGCCATTATTTGCTCAATTATTCTCTCTTTCGCTTGGTGCTTGCCAAGTTTCTATGATATCATGCATTTAGTAGCAAGCGAGGTAAAGAAATGACAAAAAAAAGAATAATTTGATTTTTTTGTTAGATTGTAAATAGTTTAATTATTATATCGTCACCGTGCTTGTCTGTTTAAAGTTTTAGTTCTGATTATGTATATATGAAATTTGAATAGGATGATGTGGCATCAGACACAAATATTATCATCCGTTTAGCAAAGTATAGATACACAGAAGCCTCCACTAGAAGTTCAACCGTTGGCAAAGGAACAATGATACCAATAGCAAGCAAAACTGGTACAATGACGTCACCTAAACGAGTTATTCTCCATGAGGATGCGGTTAGGAGCTTTTTGCTCTAAAGTCTAAACATATGCTGCATGGCTTTAATTTCACAGATAGGCTAAAATCAGCCATGACTGACGAATCAGCCATGACTGACGAATGCAACCGTCATCTACGATCAAATCTCAATTTTCGAGAATCTAACAGTCGATCTGAACTGTTCAATGTGTTCTCCATATTGAAATCTCATTGGAGACCAAATTTTACATTTTTCTGAAATTTTTTAGTATTTGTTTGATATTTTACAAAATTCTTAATCTAAACAATTCTGACCCTTCAATAACTATGATTTTAAAAATCTCAAAAAAATAGTAAATAAAATCAGAAAAATATAAAATTTGGTCTCCAATGAGATTTAAATATGGAGAACACATTGAACGGTTCGGATCAATTGTTGGAATCTCGAAAATTGAGATTTGATCGTAGCTGACGGTTGCATCCGTCAGTCGTGGCTGATTTTAGCCCATCTCTTAATTTCAAAGCTTTCTACAATTTCATCAATTTTAAGACTGATCATTTTTTAGAAATGTTGCATTTGTCTTGCGGCTTACAAAGAAGGAACAGTGCTCCATGCTTTACCATGCAAACATCACTTTCATTCCGGATGCATCATCAAATGGCTCCGCATTAAAGCAATTTGTCCGTTATGTAAGTTTAATATTCAGGCAATGGGCAATTATGGTGTGTGAAACACCATTATGTAGTTATTAATTAGTTCCATGAATAAGAGCTTAATTAAATGCTGAAGAATATCTTGTAATGTAATTGTAATGTTACTGTTGTAACAGAGGCTGTTCAATTTTGTTTGCAATTAAGCAGTCTCGTTGTCATACTTTATATTTTAATAATAAATATTGTACTTAATTTGATTGTTGAAATGTGAGTGTTCCGGGTCTAATTCTATATGTAATTAATATTGGCCTCTATCCGTGAAAAAGCATTGCATCGCTTCTTTTACCAACTGCATAGGTGCCTTGGATTTGAGAGTTCAATTGTTGAATGGTTAATTTTTCAAAGACGATTTATTATTTGTTAATTGTTAGCGTGCATGGACGATATTGGTAACACATTTTCATTGAACGGAAGAACAAATGATGCAGCATATATAGAAATATTCTCACTAAATTAAAACAAGTTATTTTACACATGATTTATTTACAGTGAACAGAAGAACATGCACTGGGCATCTAAAAAATTGCACTCATTTCAAGTGCACATTTTAGTGCATGATTCACACTTTGGTCATGATTTATTAATGCACCGTTCACATATTGTTAGTTTCTTTTTTTTTTTTTTTTTGAAAAGAGCAACCCAGAAACAAGGTGCATGCGGGCATACTTTACTGATGCAATTAAAAAGATAACAAAAAGGAGTAAATCACCAGGGGTGATTAAGAAGCACCGTTCACATATTGTTAGTTTGTTACTAATACATGTTTACAATTTATTCACACTAATTACTGTATAATTTGCACTCAATTTACTATCATTTATTTTTTTTATGAAATTTTATTTTCGAATTTTGTAATCATAAATTATGAATGAAATGGTTCCAAACGCAGCTAAATCATTTGTCCCAACTCCAAACAGGGGTGAAAACGCAAGCCGTTTCGTTTCGTTTGAAACGAAACGGTAACGATCAGAGATTTGGTTTCGTTTTAGAAATGAAACGGTTGGCGCAAATGAAAAGCAGTATCGTTGATGTGACGAAACGGTTAACGAAACAGACCTGTTTCGTGATCGTTGTTTCGTCCATTTCGTTCAACATTCTAGGGACCGCTTTTATTTTGATTGTAGAGAATGATTGCGGAGAGAACGAGGATTCTGTGGAAAAAAATTCCTCTCTTTCCCTATCTTCTTCTCTCTCGCCGCCTCCCTCTTTCCTTCTCCACTGAGAACCCCAACAAAGCACCCCTTCCCTCTCTCTCTCCGTTTGCCTCAACTCAACTCACAAGGCCTCTCTCTCACTCTCGTTCCCTGTCTCTCTCCACCCAGCCGAATCCCTCTTCTACTCCAACCCAAACTCAGTCTCCATCAAGCTGCTACTCCTCATCCAATACCAATACTCGTCGCCCTTCGAAATTCGCGCACCTCCAAGCCCTACCTCTGGCCTTCTTCGAAATCTCCTCACTCGTACCTCCAACCCCGCCTCTGGCCTCGCCTCTATCCAACCATCAAATGCCACCTCAAATCACTTCACAATAAACAGAAAAGATCTGTTCTTGCAAGGTTGGCAATGGAGGACGCGGCTGACGGCTAAGCGACTGGTAGTAGATTGACGTTCTATTCGCCGCTCACGTCTTTTTTGGTTTACTCAGATCAAGGTTAGGGTTAGGGTTTATAGAGGGAAATTGAAGGTTTTGAGACTATTTTTTCTGGCATAACTTGTAGCTATGCATGATTTAAATAAGAACTGTTAGCAATTTTCTGGCAAAATGAATGTTTTTTTTTTTTCTTTTATAGCTATGCATGAGAAATTTGAAGCTTGTGGCGATATCTGAAAATTTTCTGACAATTTTCTCTTTGTGCTTATTGCAACTGTTTTTTTCTGGAAATAAGAAGTTTTTTTTTTCAGAAAATGCAGCAGAACTCTCCATAACGAGACCTTAGTTTGTTTTAGTTTCAAAGCCTTTCATCCCCAATTTAAGGTTCTTTTGGTACCAGTATTACTGGTACCAGTTTTTTTCTTTTCTGTTCTTTGAACTTTTTAAGGGAATTTCTGTCGGTTCGAAGGGTGTGTATCCTTAGCATCATGATTCGAACGTTGTATTTTATTGTAATTTGACTATTTTTATTAAGTGAATCTAAGTGAAATCATGCCCCATATTTGACAGCAATTATTGGTTTGCTATAACTTTTATTGGACTTCCTTTGAATCCTTTCTAATGTTTACAATTTGTTGTGAACAAACAATCAAAACGTTTTAACCGTTTTGATCGTTCAAGTGGACGCAACGGATAACGCAAGAAAATTACGTTGCGTTCATAGGACGAAACGCAACACGCAAATGTAAAAAATTTTCCGTGAAAGCACGCAATGATTAACGAAAGATCTGACTTTCGTGACTGTTTTTCACCCTAACTCCAAACTTATAAGTTATACCGAAAAATTTTAAAATAATATTAAATTAATATAATATATTAAAAATAATATCAATATAATAATATTTTTTTAAATAGTATTACAAGATTGGAATCTGGGATTCCGACCGCAATTACGGAATCCCGGATTTCGATCTTAGCTAAGATCGGAATCCGAGATTCCGATCTTACAATTCTCATTTTTTCCGCGTGAGTCGTTTGGCCTTTTCTAACCTTTGTAATTCCATTTTTTTTCACTTTGAATGGACGATACTTGTAACACATTAGAAAAATGGCAATTTAAATTTTTTATTTAATCAAATTAATTTCATTAATGATATTTAAAGAAATGTGTAAAAATAATATTCATGGATAATTGAACTTAATTAATTGTAACTAGATTGTTGCTAACACAAATACCAAATTAATTATATAATGGAATCATATAAAATCAGCCCTAATTAAGACCAAGGAAACATTAATAAGAGAAATTAAGAATCTTTTAATTAATCTCTAATTATTAAAAAACATTATTAATTAGTAATTTTAAGAAATTAAAGAAAACAAATACAATTGTATACGAATCTAAAATAAACAAATAGCAAAGGAATTTAAATATACGAATTAGTTTATAAAAGTACTCGACAAAGAAATATGAAAATTTCGGGATCAAAATTTAATAAGATTTTGAAATTTATAACTCCAAAACCTATTTGGATTTGTTCCTGAATAATTTGAACCGTCGGATCTTGGAAATATCCTCCTCAATTTTTCCCACGATTGGATTCCTATTCGGATCCGATTCCAAACTCTTCCTTTTTATTGTATAAACTTTGATTGATATGGCTAGATAGCCGCTATCTAGTTGTATCGAAAAAAAAACTTTGATTGATATGATCCATGATTCCCCGCAAGAAGTAAAGAAATAGAGGTTCAGCTAGCAGCATAGGGTATTTGTCTTCATTTTTCTCTCCTTGTAAACTTTGATTGATATGATCCATGGTTGACCTTTCTCCATCTCGGTTCCATGGGCAGTGAAGTTAAATGAATTATTTGAAGACCCCAAATTGGGTTGAATGCCTCCTTGGTACAGCCCTTGTACCATGTAAAAGTTTGTGTTGTCATGTAGCCCAATTGGCTAGCTGGTATGACTTCTAGTTCTATACCAGTTAGTATGGTGTGAAAAATGGAATACTGGTAAAAAGGTTCTAAATTTCGGGGACTATTTCATAAAATTTTTATGGTATTTGAGTCTCCTTGCAAATGCCTCTGATAGCTTTGTTAACTCAAACCCTCCCTTCTTGAATTCGGTAATGTTGGATTTAAGTCAAAATAAGTATGCATATGTACTAGACTAATTAATCAAATTAAATTAGATTCTAGCATAATGATATTTATTTACATAAATTTGGATCTAGAATTAAGTGTCTAGTTTTAGTTAGCACGCTATATTTACAATCATGAAGCATATAACAAAGCTGAGAATAATTGAGTACAAATTGATAACATGAATCAAGATCCTATAGCTGGTAAAGAGGAGAACTTAAAGAAAACTATAGTGAAATAATTAAAATATTTGAATTAAGTAGAATTTTGCCCAATTAATTGCTTAAATGTATTAAAGAAATAAGACTTCTATGCTAATCAACTATGTCTTCTATAGCATATAACGTGTTTCGTTGTTCAGATATGTAAGCTAACAAAAGTAAGTTGCGTTAAATTAAATAAAAGAACCATATTAGGTTCAGTTACAACTAAGCAGGGATCCTAATGGATCATTCTTAAATTTAACTTCATTGAAGAATGCGAAGAAATTAATTTAAATATTATTTTTACTATCCATGAATATTATTTTTACATATTTCTTTAAATATCATTAATGAAATTAATTTGATTAAATAAACTAAAATTTAAATTGGCATTTTTCTAATGTGTTACAGGTATCGTCCATTCAAAGTGAAAAAAAAATGGAATTACAAAGGTTAGAAAAGACCAAAGGGAAAAGGTCAAACGACTCACGCGGAAAAAATGAGAAAAAGGTCAAATTCTACGATCGAAATCTGGTTAGCTAAGTTCGGAATCCGAAATTCCGATCTTAGCTAAGATCAGAATCCGGGATTCCGTAATTGCGGTCGGAATCTCAGATTCCGATCTTGTGATACTATTTAAAAAAATATTATTATATTGATATTATTTTTATTATATTATATTAATTTAATATTAGTTTTAAATTTTTCGGTAAGTTATAGCAATATAAGCCCATCAGGCCCGAGCTTGCTCTTTCCGATAGCCCACTCAGCATCTACAGAATTACTTTACTTTGCCCAATGCATAATGGGGCCGTTTGGATCGCTTAGGAATTTGAGAAATTTGGAGAAGTTGCAATTCCTAAGAATAAATTTATTGGGAAGTGTGTAATTTTGTGAAGAGTTTAGATTGTTAGATTATTTGACCATTTGGCACTGGAACGGCCTGTTCCAGTGGTCTGGGACGGCCCGTCCTAATTCTGGGGCGGCCCGGTCCAGACACTGCGCAGAGAGAGACACGTTCTAAGTCTAGAACGGCCTAGTCCAATGCACTGGGACGGCCCGTCCTAATTCTGGGACGGCCCGGTCCAGACTCTGCGCCATATTAAGGAAATAATCTATTTTTGGTGGGCTGTTTCTGCTTGGTCTCCAAGTCATTCAGTTATATGGTAATAGGCTAAACGTGGCTGTAAAGAAAAGCCAGATTTGGTGCAGGGATGTGTTGCCTTTTATAGGTGGTAATATTTAGGAACATTGCCTAATTATGATGGTTAATTATAGCATTGTTTGGAGGCCAAGAAGCCTTTGGCTCTCTATATATAAAGGGGTTGGTCCCCAAGGGACAAGACATCCACGAAACATACTGCATACATGTGTTGAAAGCAGTATTTTCTGCCTCTCTCTCTATTCCTCCATCAAATAGCTTGAGAAGGTGCTCTAAGTTCAGGCAAAGAGTACCAAGGCGAGTCTTGATCCTTTGGAAGACCTTTTCTCCTATCCTTGGTGTGCACAACAAGAGGAAATAAGAAGCATACACGTTAGGAGACATCAACAAGTGCTCAACATCAAGATTCAGGACATAGCAATGGAATTAGGTAAGCTTCCGCTCATGATTTAGTTTTCTGTGTTATTGGAACGGTCCGGTCTATGACCAGGACGGTCCGTTCCAACTGCTGGTTCTGCGAGTTTATGTTTTCTGGGTTGCTTATTTGTATTGCTAGAATTGTTTATTCCCTTTGGCTTTAAAGCAAACCCAACAAGTGGTATCAGAGCCACTCGTCGTGAGCCAGTAGCATGACACATAAGTTTGGATTTAACTGAAGTGTTTGAATTGATTTGGTGAGATTGAAGATCTGGTCTGAACTGCTTTTAGTTTTCTGGCGCTGCAGACTGGGGCGGTCCGGTCCAAGTTTGGGACGGCCCGTCCTAGTGGTCTGGGGCGGCCCGTTCCAATTCTGGGACGGCCCGTTCCAGATTTTTTCTGCACTTTTCCTGAACTGTTTTCTGAACTGTTTCTGAAGTATCTGACATTTGGACGGTCCGTTTCATGGCTCGAACGGACCGTTCCATTAGTTTTGGATTGTTTTATGATTTGTTGATTGAGATTTGTGCCAGAATTGTCATTTGAAATTGCAATTGCTTGAAAAGATTTTGAAAATTAAGTTAAAGTTTTGGAAATTCAAAATCGTTTAAAATCTGACCTAATTGGATGATTTAGATTTAGAATAGATTGTCAGGTTAGGAGAGAAATCATTAGGGTTTCTCGACCTAGATTAGGACGACATCTATCTACTTCTCTGCGGTTTTCAAACGGACCGTCCTAGAACTGGGGCGGACCGTTCCAGATTCAGTTTTTGGTTGCAAACTGCTTAGGTATTGATCAGATCTTAAGGGGGCGGTCCGTTCCACTACCAGGACGGTCCGTTCCAGATTCAGAATTGTTAGGTTTTAAGCCAATATTCAGGTTGTTTGTACTGGTTAGGTACAAATAACGGTTTATGCATCCCTCCTCTTCTTTTCTCTGCCGTGGTTTTCATTAGTAAGAGCTGTAAGCGTTGGGTTACACCATGTTGTCATGAGGACAAGTTCTGCCGCAGAAAATAAGGTCGGCGCCTAAGTGTCCATATGACCCTGACCTTTTCTGGAAATCTTGCCTGGATGTGGTGTAATTTCAATGGCTGCTGGCTGAACGGGAGACCACCGCTTTCTTTTCTTACCTTAATATGACCATACTGGACTGTATGGTCATATCTCTCTTTGGTTCTCTTCTGATCTATTTAGGACGGACTGTTCTCTCACCAAAACAGTCCGCTCCAGGTTTGTTGGTTTGTATGTATTCCATACGATTCAATAAGTGTATACCTTAGGGTTTGCAACCGGGTCCTAAGTCTTTATCATCCTAGGTCAGTATTTAGTTAAGACTTTTCATATTAGGATAGATGTGCATAATGAAAAGTCTAGGTTTAAGGTATACTTTAAGTCTAATATAAAGGTAACTTGAGTTGTATTTGAGAATTGAACCAATATTAATATCACCCCGCCAAAGTGGGCTCTCATATTAATGGTTGTTTCAAAGGCTCAAATACAAAGTGTATTAAGGTACATGTAACTTTTAAATTATGGGTCGGCCCAAAGGAAGGACATAATTTAAAAGGCTATGTGTGCAATGTTTTGGTAGAATCAAATGGGTAATGAATATAAGGTTTTACATATAATTAATTAATCGGCCCAAAGGAAGGTTAATTAATTGATATGTTATGAATCATTACATTTGATACTACACCTAGTTGATTGAAGTTTGCTTGGAGACTCCAAAGAGCACTTGCAAATGAATAAAGACTAGTAGATGGGATTTGGACCTTTATATTTTGTGATTTAACTTATACATTATGGTTATTAATATTAGTGTATTTTGTCTTTGGTTTATATTAGCAAATATTCCAGCTAGCATTAACAGCATACCCATGTTGACTGGTTCCAACTTTAAGGAATGGAAGGAGAACTTAATGATAGTTCTCGGTTGTCTAGATCTTGACCTTGCATTTAGGGAGAAGAAACCATCTGAGATTACTGCTAAGAGCAGTCAACAACACATTCAAAGTGTGGCTCAGTGGGGACGCTCCAATCGCATGGGCATTATGATCATCAAGAAGACAATCCCAGAGGCATTCAGGGGTACCGTTTCTGATTCCGATGAGGCTATGGCATGCTTGGAAGAAATTGAGAAGAGATTTGCCAAGAATGAGAAATCAGAGATTTGTACATTCATGGCAAGACTCACCTCTATGAAGTATAATGGGAAAGGCAACATTCGTGAGTACGTTTTGGAAGTGTCTAATCTTGCTTCAAAGTTACAAGCCCTTAAGTTAGACATATCTGAAGAAATTCAGGTGTGTCTAGTGCTTAACTCTCTCCCTAGTCAGTATAACCATTTTAAGGTTACTTATAACTGCACTAAGGACAAGTGGACTCTGAATGAACTGATTTCGCATCTAGTTCAAGAAGAGGAAAGGTTGAAGCTTGATAAGACACATAGTGCTAACGTTGCCTCCACTTCCAAGAATAAAGGGAAGAAGAAACAAAACAATAATAAGGCTGCTAATTCAGAGTCAAAGAAGGAACCCAATAAGGGGAAGACTGGCAAGAAGCCAAAGAATCCAAATGGGTGTTTCTTCTGTGGCGAAGAAGGACACAAGAAGACTGATTGCACAGGCTATATAGCTTGGCGCAAGAAGAAAGGTATGTCTCTCTCTTTGGTTTGTTCAGAAGTTAATTTAACTTCAGTACAAAAGGATACTTGGTGGATTGATTCGGGTGCTACAACTCACATAAGTATATCTATGCAGGGTTGCCTGAACTGCCGAAAGCCAAATGATGGTGAAAGATACATCTATGTGGGCGATGGCAAGAAGGCACAAGTTGAAGCTATTGGGCATTTTAGATTGTTACTTAAGACTGGATTGTATTTAGATTTATATGAGACTTTTGTTGTACCGTCTTTTAGACGAAATTTAGTTTCTATTTCTGTACTAGACAAGTTTGGTTACTCTTGTTCTTTTGGAAATGGAAAATTCAGTTTATCTCATAATTCTAAATGCGTTGGATCTGGTTTTCTTTCAGTTTATGACAATCTATATTCTTTGGAAACTATTGCTTCATATAATGAAAACTTGCATACAAGTACTAGAAGTGTTAAGCGTAAATTAACTCATGAGAATTCAGGTGCACTTTGGCATAAGCGTTTAGGTCACATTTCTTTAAAGAGAATTGAAAAGCTTGTGCAAAGTGACATACTCGATCCTTTAGACATGACAGATTTAGGCCCATGTGTAAGTTGTGTTAAAGGAAAACAAACCAATAAAAGAAGATATGATGCCAATAGAACGAGTGATGTCTTAGAACTGATTCATACGGATATTTGTGGACCATTTCCTACACCTACAAGGAATGGTCAAACTTACTTTATCAGTTTCATAGACGATTACTCAAGATTTGGTTATCTATATCTATTAAGTGAAAAAGCGCAAGTTTTGGACGTGTTCAAATCATTTAAGGTTGAAGTTGAGTTACAACTCAACAAAAAGATTAAGCAAGTCAAATCTGACCGTGGTGGTGAATACTATGGTAGATATGACGGTTCAGGTGAACAACGTCCAGGGCCTTTTGCTAAGTTTCTAGAGAAAAATGGCATTGTCCCTCAATATACCATGCCAGGATCGCCTAGCATGAATGGAGTAGCTGAAAGGCGAAACAGAACATTGAAGGATATGGTTAGGAGTATGCTTAGTCATACTAATTTGCCAAAATCTCTTTGGGGCGAAGCGCTTAAAACAGCAGCCTATTTGCTTAATCGTGTACCAACTAAGGCAAATAACAACAAAACTCCCTATGAGATGTGGACTGGTAGGAAACCAAGTCTACAACATTGTCGTATTTGGGGATGTCCAGCTGAAGCTCGGCCGTACAGGCCAAATGAGAAGAAATTGGACGAAAGGACAGTTAGTTGTTATTTTATTGGATATGCCGAACGTTCTAGGGGTTACAAGTTTTACGATCCCACTAATAGGAACATATTTGAGACGATTATAGCTAAGTTCTTTGAGGATGTTTTGGTTGTGGGGGGAGATATGACACGTCAGGATATTATCTTTGAGGAGGAAACAAGCACTGATCTTCAAACGGACCGTGACATGGCTGAAACGGACCATTCCAGGATTGGAACGGACCGGTCTGAAGTTGAAACGGAACGGTTGATCATAGATACAGTGCCCAGCATTGAAACGGACCGTTCCAGGACTGGAATGGACCGTCCCAATACTGAAACGAACCGTTTCATTCAAGAAATGGATCCTGTTCCAGATGCTATGGACTTAGACTCTGGAAATAATCAAGTTGAAGATAATAGTGTCATTGAACAACTACAAACACCTCAAGAACTTGTGCCTAGGAGATCCACTAGAGAGAAAAGACCAGCAATACCTAATGATTATGTGGTCTATCTCCAAGAACATGAGTTTGACATTGGGATGATGGAAGATCCTCGTGATCTTCGTCAAGCTTTGGACAGTCCAAACTCACAAAAGTGGATCGATGCCATGAATGAAGAAATGAAGTCCATGTATGACAATGATGTATGGGACTTAGTACCATTACCAGAAGGAAAGAAACCTATTGGTTGCAAATGGATATTTAAAACCAAAAAGGATTCTAAGGGTAATGTAGAAAGGTATAAGGCACGTCTTGTTGCTAAGGGCTTTACTCAAAAAGAAGGTATTGATTACAAAGAGACTTTCTCTCCAGTTTCATCGAAAGACTCTTTTAAGGTGATCATGGCACTTGTGGCACATTTAGATCTTGAGCTTCATCAAATGGATGTTAAGACCGCGTTTCTCAATGGTGACATTGATGAAACCATCTATATGGTGCAACCACCCCACTTTGTATCGGATGATCCAAAGAAAATGGTTTGCAAACTTAAGAAATCCATTTATGGGCTCAAACAAGCGTCTCGACAATGGTATTACAAATTTCATCAAGTGATTCTCTCATTTGGTTTCGAGAGTAACCCGGCGGATGATTGTATATATCACAAGTTCAGTGGGAGTAAATATTCTTTCTTGGTTTTGTATGTGGATGATATACTGCTTGCCACAAACGATAAGGATATGTTGCATGAAACTAAGAAATTTCTGTCTAAGCACTTTGAAATGAAAGATCTTGGTGATGCATCATACGTGTTAGGTCTTAAGATACTTAGAGATCGTTCTCAAGGTGTTTTAGGCTTATCACAAAAGGCCTATATCGATCAAGTACTCAAGCGGTATGATATGGAAAACTGCAAACCAACAGAGACCCCTGTTGCTAAAGGGGACAAGTTCAGTCTCGAACAATGTCCCAAAACACAGTTGGAAAAGAAGCAAGTGATGGACAATAAGTATGCCTCCATTGTTGGAAGCATAATGTATGCCCAAGTGTGTACACGTCCAGACATTGCTTTTATTACAGGAATGCTAGGCAGGTATTTGCACAATCCAGGTGTTCAGCACATTAAGGCAGCCAAACGAGTTTTGAGATATCTTCAAAGAACCAAAGACTTTGCACTAACGTATCGGAGATCAGATAGGCTGGAGGTCATAGGATATTCTGATTCTGATTTTGCGGGATGTCAAGATAGCTTGAAGTCAACCACAGGGTTCATCTTCATGATGGCAGGTGGAGCTGTTTCATGGAAAAGTGCCAAACAATCCCTAGTGGCATCTTCTACCATGGCAGCAGAATGTGTGGCTTGCTATGAGGCATCATTGTTTGGAACATGGTTGCGAAATTTTGTCACTGGGTTGCGTGTAGTGGACTCCATCCAGACTCCACTAAGGATTTTCTGTGACAATAACTCGGCAGTCATGTATGCTAATAACAACAGAAGCTCAGCCAACTCGAAGCACATCGACATCAAGTTTCTGTCTGTTAAGCAAAAGGTTGAGAATGACGAATTGTCAATCAAGCACATTGGAACAAACTCAATGATAGCGGATCCACTTACTAAAGCACTAATACCCAAACAGTTTCTGAAACATGTAACTGATATGGGTGTAATTTCAGTTCATGATTCTAGGCTTTAGTGGGAGTTTTGTTCAGTGGGAGTGCTAGATTAGATGATGGTTTTAGTTTATTCAGTTTATTCAGTGTATTATGTAATGAATATTTCTGCAGAAATGAATAAAGTTTCAGCTTTCAGATTCAGTTTCAGTTTCGTTCTCAATTTATTTAAGTTGACCTCACTTCAGTTTTGGGTGACCAATAAAGTTGGAAATAGACACGTGACAGTCACACTTACGTGTATTTTCCACACCACTTATACACATCTTAATTCAATGTCATTCATTTATAATGATATTATGATCATTGTGAGTTTAGTTGCGACGGCTTTATAAGATTAGAGACCTGTAAATGCTATAATGTAACGAATGCTTCCTTGATCTTCTATTATTATAAATGATGGACGAAATTAAAGGCACCAAGTTTATTTACCATTAAATTATGAGCTCATTAAGTTAAGGACATTGGATAACACTAAGCATAATAGCCCAAGTGGGAGATTGTTAGATTATTTGACCATTTGGCACTGGAACGGCCTGTTCCAGTGGTCTGGGACGGCCCGTCCTAATTCTGGGGCTGCCCGGTCCAGACACTGCGCAGAGAGAGACACGTTCTAAGTCTAGAACGGCCTAGTCCAATGCACTGGGACGGCCCGTCCTAATTCTGGGACGGCCCGGTCCAGACTCTGCGCCATATTAAGGAAATAATCTATTTTTGGTGGGCTGTTTCTGCTTGGTCTCCAAGTCATTCAGTTATATGGTAATAGGCTAAACGTGGCTGTAAAGAAAAGCCAGATTTGGTGCAGGGATGTGTTGCCTTTTATAGGTGGTAATATTTAGGAACATTGCCTAATTATGATGGTTAATTATAGCATTGTTTGGAGGCTAAGAAGCCTTTGGCTCTCTATATATAAAGGGGTTGGTCCCCAAGGGACAAGACATCCACGAAACATACTGCATACATGTGTTGAAAGCAGTATTTTCTGCCTCTCTCTCTATTCCTCCATCAAATAGCTTGAGGAGGTGCTCTAAGTTCAGGCAAAGAGTACCAAGGCGAGTCTTGATCCTTTGGAAGACCTTTTCTCCTATCCTTGGTGTGCACAACAAGAGGAAATAAGAAGCATACACGTTAGGAGACATCAACAAGTGCTCAACATCAAGATTCAGGACATAGCAATGGAATTAGGTAAGCTTCCGCTCATGATTTAGTTTTCTGTGTTATTGGAACGGTCCGGTCTATGACCAGGACGGTCCGTTCCAACTGCTGGTTCTGCGAGTTTATGTTTTCTGGGTTGCTTATTTGTATTGCTAGAATTATTTATTCCCTTTGGCTTTAAAGCAAACCCAACATAGATTGTTTATAATAAATTTATGATAGGAAGATGAAATTCCCCAAAATCCCATAGGGATCCAAACGGCCCCAATGAGCCTGCAGGCCTTAGTTTTGGATCGAATCCAATGCGGGAATCGACTCCAATGCGGGAACCGAGGTGCCGTGTCGTACTCGTACGCCGTACACCACAACTCTTCCCTCTTCGCTCTTTCAGTCTTTCTCCTCTCCTCTCCTCGATACCTCATGCGGACTAGAATAGGTATTATATTGTGATTGTTTGGAATATCACTGCATTATGTAATTTGTTTAGTTTAATTTTTTATTATTTTACTTTTTGTGTTGTTCAGGAGTTGGCTGAGGTAGTTCATAAAAAGTTCACTTGCTATGCTTGTTGGCTCGGGGTAGAATGGTAGATAAGGCGTGTAATGACCCTCTCATTCAGGTAATTTATAAATAATATGTGCCATAAAAGTTAAACAGGGAATAGCATGCTTTCAAAACAGGGGCGAAGCCAGAAAAATAATATAAGTGGGGCCAATTTATAAATTTTACTTGTTGAAGGGGCCATTCTACATATTTGTTCATACCTTTATGCAATTTACCTTGTGATTTTTAATAAAATAAAAAAATGTGGGGAGGCCAAGCCCACTGAGGCCCTGTCTTGGCTCCGCCCCTGTTTCAAAATGGTTTGAAGACAGAAGGGGTAGAAATAATTTCATGTATTTCTCAATATTCCATGAAACGTGTTGATTGGAATATAATTTGTCATAGTGTCTTTTGTGTTTCAGGCCTCAGTACTTTCACTTCTGCCATCTAACCTACTGAAGATTACAGAAACTCCTAATTTAACAGTTGATAATCTTGAGCCCCTGGTCAACTGGGTATGATTTAGATTTAATTCTTAAACCTAGTTTTATAATGTAAAATTGAAGCTTTATCTGGTACAAGCCGATTCTTGATTTAGTTGTTTACTTTCCCTGCAGTTCCATAGTAATTTCCAGATATCAACAGAGAGTGTTGATAAGGGATCTTTTGAATCAAATGTTCGCTTTGCTCTTCAAAATCAGAAGGGAACAGCTGAGGAGGTAACCGAGATTTCCTTGTCTTTTCACCCGAAATTTACTTATCGAATTAACATTCTTCTTCTCTGTAGGTTTGTATGCATCCTCGATGTCACATCACTCAAGTTAGGTGGCGGTAACCGAGAATCGCATAGGCTTGATACAAAGGCCATATCTTCACCTATTAGAAATGCACCAAGCACAAGCCTACTTAATACCAAAATAGACTCGTGCTCGGCTCCTCGAAGAAACAAACGGTACAAGAAAGAAACCGCTCCAACTTCTGAGAAATCTAACGAGTGTGCTGAGGAGCCAAAAAGAAATTTGTTGTTGAAATTGGTGAAAGAGGAGAATAGGAAAACAAATTAAAAGTAATATCAGTTGATTGCTCTATGGCAGGTTTGTTGTTGTCAACCTGTTTTACTCTTGCTCAGTTCTTATTTTAATTTGTGGTGTAATTGTGATGCAAGGAAGCAACAAATTTTGCAATTAGAAAGAAAAGCAGTCAATTAGAGGTTTGGGACAACAATTGAAGTCCTTCATCAGCCTTAGTACTTCTCTCTTATTCATAATGATAATTTAGCTTTGTATTCTCAAATTGATCAGGTTGAACAATGCCAGCCATGATTCCATGCAGAGAAGCGATTAAGAAGCCCACATCAATGTGGTATAGTACTTGCTAAGGTAGTTCTTTACTCAATTTTTTTCTTTATTTATTTATTTATTTATTTTTAACTTCGTATATTTGATACTACTAAGCTGTCTTCATAAAATAAAAAATTATCAGAATTTGTATGGTCTTAGATTCCAGAGTTGGTATTGTCTTTTTTTTTTCCTTTTGTTAAGACTGCTCTAATAGCTGCTGAAGATAAGATTGAATGCGAGACTGATTTAATCTGAAATATTTTGGTCATCATGATGTACTGTTCGGATAAATTGAGGGGCTGAATCTGATTTTATTTAATTGAACTTTTTGTAATGTTTATTACTTGCTTTGACCTATACATTTCTTATTGACTATTACCAATGGTTCTCCGCCTCTTTGTTTACTCATGGTGTAGGCCCCAAGGCCAACATGAGGCAAATCCTACCACTCTTCGCCGGTAGATCTTTATGGTGTCTGACCTCGGCTTGGTAAATAACTTGTACGGACAGATTTTTTTCGTTTATGGTTGCTTGATCCTACTTTGTTTTTTGTTCTTGGATGTGTTCTTTTCTTGGGTTTCTTTCTAGCCTACCCCAACTTGTATGGGAAAAAAGGCTTAGTTGTTGTTGTTGTTGCTTGATCCTACTTTGGTTTTATTTTTTTATGTGCGTAATTGATAAGGGACAATGCAAGTTCTTTCTCCTTACAATCAGTTGATCTAACAAACTGGGATCAATTTATGTTTGTTAGGTCCTCTTAAACATTTCCAAGCCTGGTGGCATTCTCCAATCTTTTCAGAATATTTCAGTAAGTAATTTCTGGACCTTTTTTAAACATTTCTTACAAATATTTTGCTTTTTGCTTATTTCTGTTTTTTGGCCCCTTACAAATATGATTATCATCCAGCCATCAGGCCAATAGAAATTTTAGTGGGATTTATCACATCTCAAGCTATTTATGCTTATATTTTGTATTGTTTTTCTTTTTCTTTACCTTTGGACTAACTTATTACTGTTTCGAAAACATAAATGTCATTTAGTGAATTGTTAGTTCTGACAATCTTATTTTCATGTTTTATTCAGAAGGTCATATTTTAAAATTGATATTACCCAATGTTACAAAATTCAGTGTTTTATACCCCTTTTTATCTTGCAAATCTGGCCCTTGCAATTTTGACAAATAATTAAGTCCGTTGCATTTGTTGTTGGGTGTTGAGTTTTTGATATAGAGATCCAGTATGTGAAAGTAGAATGACTATTTTAGTAGAGCACTAAAAAAAAGTGCTAAAAGGGTTAATCGGGATTTACCTGTCCTGGCTTTTTTCTTTTTCTTTTTTTTGGTGCCAAGGGCCCATAGGCAACCATTAATTAGAAAGTTTTACTTTACAAAAACTAAGTTACATATCCTTAGTTATTAATTTTTTTTCTGATTTCTTTTTTTCAGGTTAGAGCTCAGCCTTTTCAGTACAAACAAATTTTAGGTAATTTTATATAACTTTTAAGAGCTCATGGTATAATGTACAAAGCTGGGATTGGATTTTGTTTCAGCTAATAAATTTGATTGTATCAGGGAGTTGTTTGGGACTTGGATGTGCTCATTTTATCCCTTATTAATTGGAAACTATAGATTGGTTTGTAATAATAACTAGGCATAGATATTAGTGGTGGTACTGTATCTAAGAGGTAGGATGCCAGTACCAGAATTTTAGAGCTTGCTAGATACGTTTGTGAACTGTTGATTGGGGCTTCTTTAATAGAAGTGGTAGAGTCATTTTTTACTTTGCTTATTTCCAAAAAAAAAGATTTTCTTACTTGATGATTCCTGGCCCATTGATATATATTTTTTATTTTAGATATCAATGAAGTCAAATGTTGTTCTTAATCGATCAGTTGATAGCAACTTGAAATTGAAAGGGCCTATTACTCCGTTTTCAGGATCTAGAATCGAAGCAGCACAGATGAGGAAGGTGGGCGTTCGCCTCATCTCTAGATGCATGAATCTCGAGGCTTCCTCTTCTCCGTTTTCAGGTCATGTCACTCCGTCATTGGATCAGTTATTGATTGGTTGCTGAATATTGATTAGAAGGCATGGGCTCAAAATTTTTGCATTTTTTTTTTGCTTCACTTTCAGATCGTAATAAGACTTACATATCAAATTAAAATAATGCCAAAGGGCAGGATTTGTACTTTTGTATATATTCAATTTTCTTTCATATTCTCTGACAAAATCATATTATTTCATTAGGCATGATACTTTCTTGTGGTGCCATTTTATCTGATCTAACCTTAAACGATCAAGAAACAATAGGTCAGTGCATTATGGGTGTTGCGAGGTTTGTGCAACATGATTGTGTGGTAAGGCAGCATGAACACTAGCTCATACAGTCCTTCTTTTGTATTTTGCAGGCCCTGGTCTCTTAGTCCATGCTTTCTTTGTTCTCTACTCCTCTCAGATTTGTATCTTTCTATTTCTTATCATTTCTCAGAACTGATTGGGGTATGTGCTGCTGGCATTGTAAAGATATCGGCCCTTGCTAGATTGGTGCCTGATATTTAATTTTTTTTCCTGCTCTTTTTATGAATACTGCTCATGTTGGTGTGCCTTAAAAAAATCTTATGAAGAGAAACATCGTAATATATAGTGATATGCTCTTTCTTATGTTTTTTCAATCAAACATCAAATAGTACTGATGTGATTTCCCTTTCTAATTCACATTCCTTTTTTGGAATATGAAAAGAAGAATTATATTGACAGTAATTCATTAAAAAATTAATATATTATGTTTACACTACATAATCTTAGACATTAATAGTAATGCACAGAGGAGAAATCAGAATGTGTGATAGAGGCTATCAGAATTTTTCATAAAAGAAGAAAGAAAAAAAAAGTGGTTATTACTGACTGAAATATATCAAACTATTTTGTTATGGTTATGAAACTAAATTCATATAGTAATGGTATGATCCGTCAGAGTTATCTACCTTTAAAATGAAAAAAATATTCAGCCATAGCAATAATTTGATATATTTTGTGTATAGTTTATTTATCTATTGTTAGAAATTATTTTAATAACCTCTGTATATTCAGTAGCTATGTTACTTTTTTTAACTTTTTTATACTGATGTGCTACAGCAGTCAACAAGGAGGTTGACATTAAAGACAAAAGTTAGAGACGGTTGCTTGATGGCAATCCAAAGAACTCACAACATTTCAGAAGTTGTCAGTGTGTATTCTTCTTTGTTAGTTGACTCAGGTTTGATCTCGCATTTATGTATTATACCCATGTTAGTTTTACTTGAATCTGATGTACAATTAACATTAGAAATTATAACTTATGAAATTGCAATACTGTTTGAGTGATAATAGCCTCAGGTAAACACTGCATAGCGTCTGTTGTGGGGATTATACTATTTATGTATTGAATGGATTATGGTCAACATGCGTTGTTCAGCACACATCGCTAATTAGCCTATCAATTCGAAATATTTTTCCTGCCATCAACATTGATACCCACTGAACTTACTAATTAAACAACAAGAAATGTACTAAAATCGATGTTATAATCGCCATGGGTTGATCTTACATCGAACGAAGCATCGCTCGATGCTATAGCAATCGTATTTAGCTATTTTTAGATTAGTGCAGCTATTTAATTGTTGTAACTCTTTCATCTGTCTATTAAGTTAGTATACTCCTCTTTTTTTTCCAGCCAAATAGCATAACCATTTATGCAAACGATAACATTGGACTCTCATTTAAAATTATACATATCCGTTGTAGCTTAATTTTTTCTTTTAAAAAACAAAAATACTATACTAAACCAAACAAATTACTGCAGGTTAATCTTACATCACGCGGAGCGCGATGCATTAGTTAGTTTTTATCAAATTTGTACTGATTTTGTATTAATGTCACATTGAATTAATTATTTTATTACTATATTAAAAGCTGCAATGAAAATGTTTATAAGCTTTTAGAGTATCGCATTTGAACTTATATATCACATAATTAATTAATTAATACATTTCGATATTGGCCTTGATTCTTTTTTATTTCATTTCGGGTTGCCAAACGGGACTATAAGTGCTACTTCCAAATAGATAAATCCCTTTTTATGAATTTATTTCAAGAAAGAAATATAAATGAATAAATTTAGGAATTAGGAAGAAAAGACTTTCTGCTACTGATCTGCGATAAATCGGGAAAGTTTAATTATAAGTATTACTGTATTAGACACCCAAAAGTAGTCGCTTACTAGTTTTACCTCTTTATACACGCCCCTCATTCGTGTTATACTTGTTATATATAAAAAAAAATATGTTATATATATACTGATCTGGGTATCAACTCATAAGTAATAATCAGGGCCTTTCACCGCCTCTCCTCTCAATTAATACCCCCCCCCCCCCCCAATTAGTTATATATCTTCCTCCGTAAATAAAATAATCTGCTCAGGCCAGAGTCAAGACAATATTTTTCAACGCCGAGGCACAGCACAACTCCTGGATTTGGTTTGTTGCAGGTAATTAATGAGTACTTTCTTTTTGTTAGACATGAACAGTTTACTTTCGGGGCTGATAAGGATCATCCTCAATAACGTGTTTTTTATTTTTGAAAATCATCACATCATCCTCTGGTCACGCGCTTTCTATTTCTGAAAATCCAGCATACGCTCTGTTTCCCTCCCTCCCGCGTACGCTCGCCCCCCCTCCCCCCACCCCTTCCGCGTACGCTCCCTACTTAAATATGCCAACTTCAAATATTACCTTCAATATTTAAATATGCCAACTTCAACAATTACGACATTAGCTTCAACATTTATAAAATATTAATTTCAACGGTTATGAAGTGTGTGAGAGGGGGAGGGGGGCAAGCAGCGTATGTAACGTTAGGGATACGGATAGGCATTGGAATGAGTTAATTGCATCGTTGTCACTGGATAATTAATAAGGGTGTTGGATAACGCGGGGATGATGAGAATGATAAAATCTTAGAGATGGTCCTAATCAATTCCGGTTTACTTTAACCAACTTATTTTTCTACTCTATGTTAATATAATTTTATTATATTCATTGTCAAATTGCTCAAATTAATATTTATCTTGAAAGTACTTATCTTTGTCAATTGAAGTATTTCTATGAGCGTAGAAGCAGATGCATATTCATGTCAGTTCTCATACAAGACCCATATTTATGACTTTATACAGGGCAATTTTGTTTTTTATATATTTAGCTTCTATTTATTATAGAATCTGCGCTGGCAATAATGCCGGTGCTTTTATTCTATTCCCTGTTCCCATATATGCTAAATAAAATATAACCATAATTCAGTTAAAGAAAAATTAATGTCCTTTTAATTTTTGGATTTTAGCTTCAAAAGAATTGAGTTTGAAACTTTGAATGTCCATAAAAACCAATTTTGACTCTCTCCAACCGGAATATAGGGCCCTCCATTTTTAAATCCTAGGATCGGAAGTTTACAAGTTAGAACATGGTACCTATATATGTAATATAAAATATCAGTGTTATTAGACATATAGCATTGAGTTGTTGTTTTCCCTTGCCATATAAATCATTATAATACATTGTCATTTTACATTAAACTTAGGTAAGCAATTAATCAAGAATTTAGTGCAAATAGTCATGCCAAGACCTAAAAGTATGTTTCCATGTGGTTTCGACGACCAACCATGGCTGATTCAAGCTCGTGGATCTGATAAAGAAACCCAGATGTTTATTAATCCCTTAAATGGAAGCATCGAAGAAAGAAACATCTCTGAAATGCACGGGCAAGTATGCTTGTCGCGCTTTGAAGAGTGGCTATTTCTGGTGGACGATCTTAGTGATGATTGTTTCTTATTGAATATCAACTCCTTAACAAAGATTGATCTTCCTCCTATCGAGGAGCCATTTTCATCCCTTGGTTTCCGCATTTTAACCTCTTCACCAACTTCTCCTGATTGCACCATAATATTCTTAGGCCTGGAAGAAAATTTTCTTTCATTTTGCCATCCGTGCGACACAGAATGGACTAAGTTGCCAGTTGATTTCGATGTTGATAGAGTAAGAAATATGTTCGCCTACAACGGAAATTTATATGTCATTCTCCATGATATAGAGATAATCAATTTAGCATCCCTTTCAACTTGCTGTGTGGAAAGTATAAGCATGGATAGACCTGAACTTTCGTCCTTCGGAATTGGATCTGTGGAGCATTTGCTGGAGTCATGTGGTGATATTTTCTTTGTTCGAACGCGCTTTCCTGGTTTGCCAATGACTACTAGTATTGTTGATATCGAGATATATAAGTTATTAGATTTTGAAGATGAATACATATGGTTGAGAGTGGAGAGTATTGGAGATCGTGCATTTTTACTAGATCAGAATGGTGGCCAGTCATTTTGCACACAGAATACTCAATTTGACAAGGATTGTGTTTATCATATCTTGCCTTGCTATGATGGGGAAAGGATGTACAAAATATGCCTGGAAGATCAGACAATCGAATTTAAATTATTAACTGCAGAGGCATCACAGACAAATTATTTTTCCTATTGGATACTCACTGTGAGGTATGTATAAAGAAAGACTACATCATGTATAAGCCTTTTTTTTTGTTTTTTTTTTTGTATTCTTTTATTGAATTATACACAATCTAACTAACTATAATTTTGTAGATGACCAATTCAGAATGATGAGCTCCTGACTTCATTTGAGACGTACGATTGCATGCAGTGAGGTATGTTTGTCCCTATTTTGTTAGTATTAGTAGGCATATTATTTTCCTTTTTTTATAAAAAGGTACAATAGTCTTTACTAATTCTGGCACTTGTACACACTGAATTAAACTGCATCCTTTCAAATTTTGGATGACAATATGCAAGGTAAAACTGGTGTTGCAGGTTTGTCAGAATGGTTGTGGCATGGTTAAAAAAGATGAAAACGTGGGTGCGGTATATATCTCAATGCCATTGACAAATCTGCCCATAGACATTGTGCAGTCAATTTCAGAACAATTACCTTTGAAAGATTCCGTTCGTCTTCGAGCTGTTTGCAAGTTATGGGCAAAGCAGCTCCCTGATCCAATGAAAGAAGAGCCAATGTGGCTCATGTCTTGTCCAAAAAAATGTGGTACATGCCAAATGTATTCTCCTTGTAAAGGCAAACAATTTACCCTCAATTTGAAGGGACTTTCTTCATCTGATGTACCAACCCGCTTGCTCTTCTCCAAAGATGGGTGGATCTTGGCACTAAAAGGTTCCAATCTTCTTTGTTTGATGAACCCATTCACCAACGATTTTCATCATCTCCCAATATTGGAGGATGATTATTCCTACAATGGTATCGCATTTTTTGTCCGCCAAAGAACACTCCAAATTGTATGGTATTTGTTGGAATAGGTTTACTGTTTCAGCAGATTTACCAGTATATATCAGAAGTTCTACAGAAAGAATAAAAAACAAAGTTTGTGGTGCATGAAACTGCCGCACCTTTTCTGGGGTTTTTCTCCTTTTTATTTATTTTTCTTATGACAAGAAACAAAAAACAATCTTACATAGATATGCTTACAAATACAATTTGATTTCCTAATCTCCACCAAATCATATCTGTAGCGGCTAAAGAAAGAAAAAATTACCAACAAAAAAAACTTACATGCCATAAAGTGGCGCTACAACAAAAATAGCAAACTAATTTTAATAAAACAAAATAACAGTAAATAGCACAACACAATTAGCTTATTCTGACATTCACTTCCCTAAGCTATTTGTGTTCTTCTTCACAATTTTCAATCCAATTTTGTCCCTCATTTCTAGAAATTTCAGTCTTCCCAGAGGCTTAGTTAGGATGTCTGCAAGCTGATCATTTGTTCCAATATACTCGATCTCCACTTTCCCTTCTTCTACACATTCTCTAATGTAATGGAACCGGGTGTCAATATGCTTACTTCTTTCATGGTACACAGGATTCTTACACAAAGAAATTGCTGACTTGTTGTCAATGTTAAGCATAATTTTACCAATATCTTGGTGTATGAAATCTGTAAGTAAGTATTGCAGCCACATTCCCTGACACGCTGCTGATGCCGCTGCAATATATTCAGCTTCACATGATGATAGCGCTACAACCTTTTGTTTTCTCGACAGCCAACTAATCAAACTTGTTCCCAAAAAGAATGCAATTCCAGTGGTACTTTTCCGATCATCTATGTCTCCTGCCATATCACTATCACTATAGCCTATTAACCGCAACTCTCTTCCTTTCTTTTTCTCATACCAACAGCCCATTCCAAGTGTACCTTTAATGTACCTCAGGATTTGTTTTACAGCAGCCATGTGTTCAGTTGTTGGCGATTCCATATATCGACTTACAATTCCAACCGAGTAAGCCAAATCAGGCCTAGTGTTTACAAGATATCTCAGGCTTCCCACAATGCTTCTATACTTAGATTGATCTATTGATGGTGAAGTACTCCTCTTACTCAATTTGTGTCTTGCTTCCATTGGTGTTTGAGTCGGATTGCAATCTGCCATGCCACATTCTTCAAGAATCCTTTTTGCAAATGCTTCCTGACATAAAGAGATACTATTCATCGATTGACAAACCTCTATGCCAAGATAGTAGGTTAACAATCCTAGATCACTCATCTGAAAAATTCTTTTCATCTCTTCCTTGAAATGCCCAATTTCTTTCTCACATGCTCCTGTGATTATCAAATCATCCACATATACTCCAACAAGAACACATTTATCACCACTGCCTCTTTTGTATACAGCATGCTCAACTGGGCTTCTTTGAAATCCAATTGATGCCAATGTCTTATCCAGTTTGGAATTCCAAGCCCTCGGAGCTTGTTTTAAACCGTATAGTGCCTTGTGCAGTCTCAAAACTTTCTGCTCACTTCCCTTTTCCTCGAAACCAGGTGGCTGGTGTACATAGACCTCTTCCTCTATTTCTCCATTTAGGAATGCCGATTTTACATCCATATGATGCAGCTGCCATTCTTCATGTGCTGCCAATGCTATTAGAAGCCTTACTGTTTCCATCCTAGCAACTGGTGCAAACACTTCATCAAAGTCAATTCCTTGCTTCTGCACATACCCCTTTGCCACTAAGCGTGCTTTGTGCTTTATAACATTTCCACTTGAGTCTTTCTTCACTTTGAACACCCACTTCAATCCTATGACCCGATGATCAGATGGAGATTCTACTAAGCTCCAAGTTTGATTTTTTCTGATAGAGTTGATCTCTTCATGCATTGCAGACCTCCAACTCTCTTCCTTTTCAGCATCTCTGAAATCCGTTGGTTCTTCACTTCCCAACAAACATGCCTCTGAGTAATCTATTTCAATTGGCTCAGTCACATCATACAGCTCTCGCAATGTGCGCATTCGAACTAAGGTTTCCCCTGGTGAACTGGTATCCTCCACTGCAGCTTCTATCGGTTCTGTTTCAAGTGAGCTTGGTGAAATCTGGGTTAGACTCCTCTCTACTTCAACATTCTCTATTTGTGCTGAGGTTTGAATTGAATCAGAGGGTACTTGCTGCATATTGCTTTCATCAGAATTAATAATTTATTTTCAATTTATAATACCACATCATATTATTTACCATCATTTAAATCATAATATTGTTCTAATTTAATTATTATTTTTTATAAAAATATTAATAAAAACTTTAAACTTAATTACATAATAAATTATAATGTTTAGTAATTTTTTTCTTAATTTTTATTTTTAATTAAAAAAATAATAAAATAATCTGACACGGTTTGACACTACTAACACAACGTTTCAACACGACACGACACGATCGTGTCAGTCGTGTCGTGTTAGAATGCGTGTCATGTTGACTCTTCTCACCACTAAGCACGACACGACACGGTTAAAAAAGTAGTTCGTGTCAACACGACACGAGACTCTAACACGATCGTGTTTGACACGACATGACACGGCACTCACGATGTGTAAATAAAATATAATAGATGTTTTAATTATGTTTAATTTTTAATTATAAATTATATATTTTGTAATAATAAAAACTTTGGGGACTAAAATGTAAAATTTGCATTAAAAAAAGAAATTGAAATTTTTTTGTTTGGATCGTCATTTGGGATGACGATCCAAACGAAAAAAATTTCAAAATCTTTTTTTAATATTTATTTTTTCGTTGGATCGTTGGATCGTCATCCCAGTTGACGATCCAAGCTTGGATCGTTATTTCGGATGACGATCCAAGCTTGGATCGTCAACTGGGATGACGATCCAAGGATATTGGGCTTTCGTCAACTGGGATGACGATCCAACAACGTTAGTATTAAAATTTTGATTTTTTTTCTGTTATTATCAAAATTAATATGAACAGTAACGTTAGTATTAATTTTTTCGGGTCTATACTTATATAGAGTATTAGAGTTAGTTACATGCGAACTGTGGTTCGGCCCATTAGAGCTGAAAATCCTTTTGTCGTCAAATGGGCCGCAGTACGAATTCTTTAAAACTGCGAGTTCTGAATATATCAAATAGTATAGGAAATTGATTACTGTCGTCTGTAATTTTACCATCTCTGTCACCGTCATATATAAAGTGAACATATAGACGATTTAAATGAACACATACAAACAAATAAGTTCAATGAAAATAAGTTGAATATGCATGTAAATTTTTGAACAAGTGATGGCTAAGATATATTCACTTTGTATTTAGCGATGGCTAGGGTGGTATATTTGCCGGGCACTTATAATTCCTGAATAGTATATCTTGTTTATTGGCCTCCCGCCATACGCTAGTTATTGCTTATGCAGGAATGCTAGAGCTAAAAAAATAGTTGCTTATGTTAATAAATAAATAAAATTTTAATTATTTTTTAATATTCTAATTAATTATTCAAAATCGAAACTAAGATTCTGATAATATCCTAAAAAGGATAATATTTAACTACCATACAAAATAGTATAATATAAAGATAATATAGTAGCTTACCTCTTATTCTATGCTCTGTTTGGATGGTGTGAGAATAAAAAGAATAAGGGAAGAAGTATTAGGAAGTGTGTAACTTTGTGGAGAGTTTGGATTGTTTATAATAAATTTGGGAGTAAGAAGAAGCTATTCCCTTATTCTTGCACCCATCCAAACGGAACCCTAGCTATCTGATGCTACATCTATGGCTGTGTTTGGATTGGAGTGGGAAGAAGAGAATAAGAGAAGAAGGGCCCAAATTTATTATTAAACAATTCAAACTCTTCACAAAGTTACACACTTCCCAATACTTCCTCCCATTTCTTCCCTTCTTCCCTTCTTTCCACACCTCATCCAAACGGAGCCTATGGTGGAAAGTTTAAATGTAATTAAAGAGTAGAAAAATAATGACATCCAAATCTTATTAGTTATTTCATATAGTTTGACATTCAAAATATGAGTATTAAATAAAAAAATGAAAAATAATAGTTTTTTTTTAATAGTTTAGATAGGCGGTGTATAATTTTTGGCGGAATATGAGAATCATCTGGCTATCAATTCAGTGCTAGACAATAGAGGTAGTAATTTTCAAACCGCTTGATGGATGCCCAATTGATTCTCGATCATATTGGGAACATATATGATCCATATTAAATGTTTAGATCATTTCTACAATTTTACCTTTTTATATTAATTTTGACTATAATTTGGTGGGATGTCACGGATTGGTAAACTAGCTAGAATGATCTTATGCCGTAGATTTGGTAATAATATAACATCCCTCTAATTAAATAGACTAAGAAGTACAATTAATGAGCATAAGCTCACAAGGGTCGTCGTGACCTTAATCAATTTACTTATTCAAAATTCAGGGAAGACATAAAGCAATTATTTATCTTCTTAATTAACTTTTTCCACTTTAATTTGTTTTCCATATTAATAGACGTAAAATAATAATAATAATAATAATAATAATAATAATAATAATAACAACAACAACAACAACAACTAGTGGGTTCGAAATTCGGCTGGGGATCTTTCATAGACATTTAATTTAAAATAAGTTGGTGACTTAGACCTCCAATTTATCTTAAAAACAACAACAACTAGTGAGGATCAAATCTGAAGGTGATCCAATGAGCATCATTTAAGTTTCTAGTGAGGATCATCTCGTAGCTAGCTAATAAAAACTAAAGTATTCTATACGTCCCCTTCAGTCCTTCACCCCATTTTTCATCCAATTAATTATGTGACCCCACTGTCAATTTTATCTCTTCGTTGGTTTCCTCCCAGACTACTAGAGTTAAAAATTTAGATGAAGCAGATCAAATCTAGCCAACTTTTTCAGCAGAGTAAAATCAAATTGCGCATCAATTGATGTCAGTACATGCACCTTTAATTAGTAAATTTGGAGTCTAATAATTCATTGCATAAATAATATTATTATTTAATTAAAAAAACATACACCATCACAATAACATGGAGGATTAACAATTCAAAATTAATTAATTAAAAAATATTCAATTAATATTACAACCTAAAGAATTCTTCTTGCTGATTAGAAAAATCATCAGATTATAGTATCTTTCATCTGATAACACAAAAAAAAAATCATCATGAACTTTTAAGAACTTTTAATATTCTTATTTAATTAAAAAATCATACACCATCACAATATAACATGGAGGATTAACAATTCAAAATTAATTAATTAAAAAATATTCAATTAATATTACAACCTAAAGAATTCTTCTTGCTGATAACAAAAATCATCAGATTAAAGTATCTTTCATCTGATAACACAAAAAAAAAAATCATCATAAATTTTTAAGATCTTTTACATGCTAAATAGAACTAATTATAGCAATTTCTTGCTTTAGAATTTGAAGACTTTTTTGTATTAAAAAATATTATTATATATATTTCTTTTTTTAATTTCTTTCATTTTGTAATTTCACGTAAATATGTGTTCGTGCTTTCTGCTTGTGTGGGATTGCATATGTGTAGTATCATTTCTTGCCATTATTTCTCAATTATTCTCTCATTTTCCTGGTGATTGCCAAGTTTCTATGATATCATGTATTCAATGAAAATAAATGTTGCTTATGTCGTCCCTGCATGCTAACAAAAAAGAACTTGTTTTTATATATCATTTTTACGAAAAATTGAGAGCAGCTGCCCATTGGAAAATCGGAATTGCTTAAGATTCTAACAAGTGCGGCAGATATAGAAAATTCTCACTAAACTAAAACAAATTATTAGACGCACATTTTACAGCATACAGAAGAACGTACATGCACTGGGCATCTGAAAAAAATGCACTAATTTGGAATGCACTTTTTAGTGCATGATTCAGTGTTGTTACTAACACATGTTTTACATTTATTCACACTTATTATAACTGCATAATTCTCACTAATTAATTCGCAGTAATTAGAGTCGCACTAATTAATATATTATAACTCATAACTTGAAAGGAAATTAAAAAAATGGAATTCTAATTGTAATTTTTCAAAGTGTTTTACATTACAAGTACACACCTATATATATTAGCCAACTATAGCTATATAAAAAAGTAATCCAAAAATATAAAACAAGTCTTTCTAATCTTTCTAAGATCTATATGAGATCTTCTAGCCAACTTGGCTGCCGCAATGTAACTCACACTTTATTTGTACTTAGGCCTGTCAAAACGGAAAATAAAAACGTGATGCCGTTCCGTTTTTAAAATCGGAACAGAATGTGGCACCAATTTTCGCTGTCGTTTTAAAAAATGAAACGGAAACGGAACAGATAATTATATCGTTTTACTGAAATGGGACAGGGAAATAAGAAATTACAGTGGAAAACAGAAACGAAATGTAATGTGGCACCAATTTTCACTACCGTTTCAAAAACGGAACGAAAACGAAACAGTTATTTTGATTCCGTTCCTGAAACGGCACGAAAACGGAAATGTAGTTTTCCGTGATCGTTTGGCACGTTTGCCAGGCCTATTTGTACTCTAAATCCAAAATTATTTAGAGCAGTAATCACGCATAAGCCCATCAGGCCCGAGCTTGCTGTTCCCTTGGCCCAATCAGCATCATACAGTCCCAACTTGGATCGAATCCACCGGTCCAAGCAGGAATCGACTCCAACGCGGGAACCGAGGTGCCGTGTCGTAAGGGAAAGCTCGACGTAGGTCTCGATCATGGTACTAGTGTCAAGGCGTATGGCACTGACGAGGATGCAAAGGAATGTGCTCCAGTGAAGGAGGACGGAGAAGGAGAGAATGAAGGAGGCGCTCAAACTGAGATGGATTGGGAAGATGGCGATATTCCTGCCATGGAGGGGTTTGCTCATGAGCTTGGCAAGGAGGTCACAGTTGAATTTACTGATTCGCCCTCCTCCGCTGAGAAGAGAACTTCTCGAAGGGTTTCACCTGAAGAAAAGGTATTCTGTTGTGATTGTTTGGAATATCATACTGCATTATGTAATTTGTTTACTTTAATTTTTTTTTTTTTTACTTTTTGTGCTGTTCAGGAGTTGGCTGAGGTAGTTCATAAAAAGTTCACTTTCTATGCTTGTTGGCTCGGGGTAGAATGGTAGATAAGGCGTGTAATGACCCTCTAATTCAGGTAATTTATAAATAATATGTGCCATAAAAGTTAAACAGGGAATAGCATGCTTTCAAAATGGTTTGAAGACAGAAGGGGTAGAAATAATTTCATGTATTTCTCAATATTCCATGAAACGTGTTGATTGGAATATAATTTGTCATAGTGTCTTTTGTGTTTCAGGCCTCAGTACTTTCACTTCTGCCATCTAACCTACTGAAGATTACAGAAACTCCTAATTTAACAGTTGATAATCTTAAGCCCCTGGTCAACTGGGTATGATTTAGATTTAATTCTTAAACCTAGTTTTATAATGTAAAATTGAAGCTTTATCTGGTACAAGCCGATTCTTGATTTAGTTGTTTACTTTCCCTGCAGTTCCATAGTAATTTCCAGATATCAACAGAGAGTGTTGATAAGGGATCTTTTGAATCAAATGTTCGCTTTGCTCTTCAAAATCAGAAGGGAACAGCTGAGGAGGTACCTATACCCTTAGCATAACCTTTTGTTGATTTCTATTGGTTTAAGACACAAATAAAAGTAAGTCTTGCTGTAACTGTCATGAAAGAAACTTCAATTGTTCACATTGAATATAGTTCACTATTTTTCAATGCAGGTTGCCGCATTGTCAGTGGTTTTGTTCAGAGCTCTCAATTTAACAGCCAGGTAAAGGTGGACCTTATCTTTTCACCCGAAATTTCCTTATCGAAATAATATATTCTTCTTCTCTGTAGGTTTGTATGCATCCTCGATGTCACATCACTCAAGTCAGGTGGCGGTAACCGAGAATCGCATAGTCTTGATACAAAGGCCATATCTTCACCTATTAGAAATGCACCAAGCACAAGCCTACTTAATACCAAAATAGACTCGTGCTCGGCTCCTCGAAGAAACAAACGGTACAAGAAAGAAACCGCTCCAACTTCTGAGAAATCTGACGAGTGTGCTGAGGAGCCAAAAAGAAATTTGTTGTTGAAATTGGTGAAAGAGGAGAATAGGAAAACAAATTAAAAGTAATATCAGTTGATTGCTCTATGGCAGGTTTGTTGTTGTCAACCTGTTTTACTCTTGCTCAGTTCTTATTTTAATTTGTGGTGTAATTGTGATGCAAGGAAGCAACAAATCTTGCAATTAGAAAGAAAAGCAGTCAATTAGAGGTTTGGGACAACAATTGAAGTCCTTCATCAGCCTTAGTACTTCTCTCTTATTCATAATGATAATTTAGCTTTGTATTCTCAAATTGATCAGGTTGAACAATGCCAGCCATGATTTCATGCAGAGAAGCGATTAAGAAGCCCACATCAATGTGGTATAGTACTTGCTAAGGTAGTTCTTTACTCAATTTTTTTCTTTATTTATTTATTTATTTATTTTTAACTTCGTATATTTGATACTACTAAGCTGTCTTCATAAAATAAAAAATTATCAGAATTTGTATGGTCTTAGATTCCAGAGTTGGTATTGTCTTTTTTTTTCCTTTTGTTAAGACGGCTCTAATAGCTGCTGAAGATAAGATTGAATGCGAGACTGATTTAATCTGAAATATTTTGGTCATCATGATGTACTGTTCGGATAAATTGAGGGGCTGAATCTGATTTTATTTAATTGAACTTTTTGTAATGTTTATTACTTGCTTTGATCTATACATTTCTTATTGACTATTACCAATGGTTCTCCGCCTCTTTGTTTACTCAGGGTGTAGGCCCCAAGGCCAACATGAGGCAAATCCTACCACTCTTCGCCGGTAGATCTTTATGGTGTCTGACCTCGGCTTGGTAAATAACTTGTACGGACAGATTTTTTTCGTTTATGGTTGCTTGATCCTACTTTGTTTTTTGTTCTTGAATGTGTTCTTTTCTTGGTTTTCTTTCTAGCCTACCCCAACTTGTATGGGAAAAAAAGCTTAGTTGTTGTTGTTGTTGCTTGATCCTACTTTGGTTTTATTTTTTTATGTGCGTAATTGATAAGGGACAATGCAAGTTCTTTCTCCTTAAAATCAGTTGATCTAACAAACTGGGATCAATTTATGTTTGTTAGGTCCTCTTAAACATTTCCAAGCCTGGTGGCATTCTCCAATCTTTTCAGAATATTTCAGTAAGTAATCTCTGGACCTTTTTTAAACATTTCTTACAAATATTTTGCTTTTTGCTTATTTCTGTTTTTTGGCTCCTTACAAATATGATTATCATCCAGCCATCAGGCCAATAGAAATTTTAGTGGGATTTATCACATCTCAAGCTATTTATGCTTACATTTTGTATTGTTTTTCTTTTTCTTTACTTTTGGACTAACTTATTACTGTTTTGGAAACATAAATGTCATTTAGTAAATTGTTAGTTCTGACAATCTTATTTTCATGTTTTATTCAGAAGGTCACATTTTAAAATTGATATTACCCAATGTTACAAAATTCAGTGTTTTATACCTCTTTTTATCTTGCAAATCTGGCCCTTGCAATTTTGACAAATAATTAAGTCCGTTGCATTTGTTGTTGGGTGTTGAGTTTTTGATATAGAGATCCAGTTGAGTTTTTGATATAGAGATCCAGTATGTGAAAGTAGAATGACTATTTTAGTAGAGCTCTCAAAAAAAGTGCTAAAAGGGTTAATCGGGATTTACCTGTCCTGGCTTTTTTTCTTTTTCTTTTTTTTTGGTGCCAAGGGCCCATAGGCAACCATTAATTAGAAAGTTTTACTTTACAAAAACTAAGTTACATACCCTTAGTTATTAATTTTTTTTCTGATTCCTTTTTTCAGGTTAAAGCTCAGCCTTTTCAGTACAAACAAATTTTAGGTAATTTTATATAACTTTTAAGAGCTCATGGTATAATGTACAAAGCTGGGATTGGATTTTGTTTCAGCTAATAAATTTGATTGTATCAGGGAGTTGTTTGGGACTTGGATGTGCTCATTTTGTCCCTTATTAATTGGAAACTATAGATTGTGGCATAGATATTAGTGGTGGTACTGTATCTAAGAGGTAGGATGCCAGTACCAGAATTTTAGAGCTTGCTAGATACGTTTGTGAACTGTTGATTGGGGCTTCTTTAATAGAAGTGGCAAAGTCATTTTTTACTTTGCTTATTTCCAAAAAAAAAAATATTTTCTTACTTGATGATTCCTGGCCCATTGATATATTTTTTTGATTTTAGATATCAATGAAGTCAAATGTTGTTCTTAATCGATCAGTTGATAGCAACTTGAAATTGAAAGGGCCTATTACTCCGTTTTCAGGATCTAGAATCGAAGCAGCACAGATGAGGAAGGTGGGGGTTCGCCTCATTTCTAGATGCATGAATCTCGAGGCTTCCTCTTCTCCGTTTTCAGGTCATGTCACTCCGTCATTGGATCAGTTATTGATTGGTTGCTTAATATTGATTAGAAGGCATGGGCTCAAAATTTTTGCATTTTTTTTTTGCTTCACTTTCAGATCTTAATAAGACTTACATATCAAATTAAAATAATGCCAAAGGGCAGCATTTGTACTTTTGTATATATTCAATTTTCTTTCATATTCTCTGACAAAATCATATTATTTCATTAGGCATGATACTTTCTTGTGGTGCCATTTTATCTGATCTAACCTTAAACGATCAAGAAACAACAGGTCAGTGCATTTTGGGTGTTGCGAGGTTTGTGCAACATGATTGTGTGGTAAGGCAGCATGAACACTAGCTGATAAAGTCCTTCTTCTTTTGTATTTTGCAGGCCCTGGTCTCTTAGTCCATGCTTTCTTTGTTCTCTACTCCTCTCAGGTTTGTATCTTTCTATTTCTTATCATTTCTCAGAACTGATTGGGGTATGTGCTGCTGGCATTGTAAAGATATCGGCCCTTGCTAGATTGGTGCCTGATATTTAATTTTTTTTCCTGCTCTTTTTATGAATACTGCTCATGTTGGCGTGCCTTAAAAAAATCTTATGAAGAGAAACATCGTAATATATAGTGATATGCTCTTTCTTATGTTTTTTCAATCAAACATCAAATAGTACTGATGTGATTTCCCTTTCTAATTCACATTCCTTTTTTGGAATATGAAAAGAAGAATTATATTGACAGTAATTCATTAAAAGAATTAATATATTATGTTTGCACTACATAATCTTAGACATTAATAGTAATGCACAGAGGAGAAATCAGAATGTGTGATAGAGGCTATCAGAATTTTTCATAAAAGAAGAAAGAAAAAAAAATGGTTATTACTGACTGAAATATATCAAACTATTTTGTTATGGTTATGAAACTAAATTCATATAGTAATGGTATGATCCGTCAGAGTTATCTACCTTTAAAATGAAAAAAATATTCAGCCATAGCAATAATTTGATATATTTTGTGTATAGTTTATTTATCTATTGTTAGAAATTGTTTTAATAACCTCTGTATATTCAGTTGCTATGTTACCTTTTTTAACTTTTTTATACTGATGTGCTACAGCAGTCAACAAGGAGGTTGACATTAAAGCCAAAAGTTAGAGACGGTTGCTTGATGGCAATCCAAAGAACTCACAACATTTCAGAAGTTGTCAGTGTGTATTCTTCTTTGTTAGCTGACTCAGCTTTGATCTCGCATTTATGTATTATACCCATGTTAGTTTTACTTGAATCTGATGTACAATTAACATTAGAAATTATAACTTATGAAATTGCAATACTGTCCAAGTGATAATAGCCTCAGGTAAACACTGCATAGCGTCTGTTGTGGGGATTATACTATTTATGTATTGAATGGATTATGGTCAACATGCATTGTTCAGCACACATTGCTAATTAGCCTATCAATTCGAAATATTTTTCCTGCCATCAACATTGATACCCACTGAACTTACTAATTAAACAACAAGAAATGTACTAAAATTGACGTTATAATCGCCATGGGTTGATCTTACATCGAACGAAGCATCGCTCGATGCTATAGCAATCGTATTTAGCTATTTTTAGATTAGTGCAACTATTTAATTGTTGTAACTCTTTCATCTGTCTATTAAGTTAGTATACTCCTCTTTTTTTTCCAGCCAAATAACATAACCATTTATGCAAACGATAACATTGGACTCTCATTTAAAATTATACATATCCGTTGTAGCTTAATATTTTCTTTTAAAAAACAAAAATACTATACTAAACCAAACAAATTACTGCAGGTTAATCTTACATCACGCGGAGCACGATGCATTAGTTAGTTTTTATCAAATTTGTACTGATTTTGTATTAATGTCACATTGAATTAATTATTTTATTACTATATTAAAAGCTGCAATGAAAATGTTTATAAGCTTTTAGAGGATCGCATTTGAACTTATATATCACATAATTAATTAATTAATACATTTCGATATTGGCCTTGATTCTTTTTTATTTTATTTCGGGTTGCCAAACGGGACTATAAGTGCTACTTCCAAATAGATAAATCCCTTTTTATAAATTTATTTCAAGAAAGAAATATAAATGAATAAATTTAGGAATTGGGAAGAAAAGACTTTCTGCTACTGATCTGCGATAAATCGGGAAAGTTTAATTATAAGTATTACTGTATTAGACACCCAAAAGTAGTCGCTTACTAGTTTTACCTCTTTATACACGCCCCTCATTCGTGTTATACTTGTTATATATAAAAAAAAATATGTTATATATATACTGATCTGAGTATCAACTCATAAGTAATAATCAGGGCCTTTCACCGCCTCTCCTCTCAATTAATACCCCCCCCCCCCCCAATTAGTTATATATCTTCCCCCGTAAATAAAATAATCTGCTCAGGCCAGAGTCAAGACAATATTTTTCAACGCCGAGGCACAGCACAACTCCTGGGCACAGGTCCTGGATTTGGTTTGTTGCAGGTAATTAATGAGTACTTTCTTTTTGTTAGACGTGAACAATTTACTTTCGGGGCTGATAAGGATCATCAATAACGTGTTTTTTTATTTTTGAAAATCATCCCATCATCCTCTGGTCACGTGCTTCCTATTTCTGAAAATCCAGCATACGCTCTGTTTCCCTCCCTCCCGCGTACGCTCGCCCCCCCCCCCCCACCCCTCCCGCGTACGCTCCCTACTGAAATATGCCAACTTCAAATATTACCTTCAACATTTAAATATGTCAACTTCAACAATTACAATATTACCTTCAATATTTATAAAATATTAATTTCAACGGTTATGAAGTGTGTGAGAGGGGGAGGGGGAGCAGCGTACGCATCGTTAGGGATACAGATAGGCATTGGAATGAGTTAATTGCATCGTTGTCCCTGGATAATTAATAAGGGTGTTGGATAACGCGGGGATGATGAGAATGATAGAATCTTAGAGATGATCCTAAGCAATTCCGGTTTACTTTAACCAACTTATTTTTCTACTCTATGTTAATATAATTTTATTATATTCATTGTCAAATTGCTCAAATTAATATTTATCTTGAAAGTACTTATCTTTGTCAATTGAAGTATTTCTATGAGCGTAGAAGCAGATGCGTATTCATGTCAGTTCTCATACAAGACCCATATTTATGACTTTATACAGGGCAATTTTGTTTTTTATATATTTAGCTTCCATTTATTATAGAATCAGCGCTGGCAATAATGCCGGTGCTTTTATTCTATTCCCTGTTCCCATATATGCTAAATAAAATATAACCATAATTCAGTTAAAGAAAAATTAATGTCCTTTTAATTTTTGGATTTTAGCTTCAAAAGAATTGAGTTTGAAACTTTGAATGTCCATAAAAACCAATTTTGACTCTCTCCAACCGGAATATAGGGCCCTCCATTTTTAAATCCTAGGATCGGAAGTTTACAAGTTAGAACATGATACCTATATATGTAATATAAAATATCAGTGTTATTAGACATATAGCATTGAGTTGTTGTTTTCCCTTGCCATATAAATCATTATAATACATTGTCATTTTACATTAAACTTAGGTAAGCAATTAATCAAGAATTTAGTGCAAATAGTCATGCCAAGACCTAAAAGTATGTTTCCATGTGGTTTCGACGACCAACCATGGCTGATTCAAGCTCGTGGATCTGATAAAGAAACCCAGATGTTTATTAATCCCTTAAATGGAAGCATCGAAGAAAGAAACATCTCTGAAATGCACGGGCAAGTATGCTTGTCGCGCTTTGAAGAGTGGCTATTTCTGGTGGACGATCTTAGTGATGATTGTTTCTTATTGAATATCAACTCCTTAGCAAAGATTGATCTTCCTCCTATCGAGGAGCCATTTTCATCCCTTGGTTTCCGCATTTTAATGTCATGAACGGACCTCTGTATGAGGAAATATCAATGTAAAAGTGAGAAGAAGGGCCACTAAAGATGAGTATCGAAGTGGGCTTCATATTGTTGGGCAATGATGGGCCGAATGACATTTAATATTTATCATTCACTTTAGTATTTGTTTCTATTAAGTGAGATGTATTTATCGACAGCTGTTATTTGTACCTTTTGTCTTTATGCAAACTTAGGAGATAAATGTAGTAGGCAGTAGAGAGAGAGAAAACATTAACCATTTTGAATGAAATCAAAACTTATCTTTTATCAAGCTTTCTCTTTAGCGCAAAATCAAAAACACTTAAACCAAAAACAGAATCTTTATATCTTAAACATCCACAAAATCATAAAAAGAATACAACTTCAATTTTTATCTCCGTTGGAGCATCTCAAGTGGTATCAGACCCAGCGATCATGGCAACCAAGCAATCTACAGATGAGAAGATCCGAATTTTGAGAGAAGAAGTGCAGAAAGAGCTAGTTGACAGATTGGAGGATAATCGTGAAGCACTATCATCAGTTATGCATCAACAAAGTCTTCAACTTGAGGCTAAAATCGACTACAAGCAAGATTCAATGGAAAAAAGGTTAGATGAGATAACAGCTCAGATGAAGAGAATAACTGAAGTGCTAAGTGGCCTAGAGAAAGGTAAAGGAGTTGAAACTAATACCAACGGTACAGGTGAGAATAGACAAGCAGTTGGTACAAGTGAGAATAGGATAACACCAGCTCAATCTGAGGTACCAAATACTTCTCAAAATGCTAGAGAACCTACAATTGTTGTTGGTCCAGGAGTATCTCCTCAAAATACCCCTCGTCATGCTTATACCTCTATAGGTACAGCCTCTATGGCACCTCCACCAACTCCAGTTATGGGCTTAACCAATCTTAATCCACACAGTGATGCCTACTATCCTGACAACCCAAATGCAACTAATCCAACCTCTTACACCCAAAACCCTAATCACATTCCACTGCCAGAAATGTCCTTTCACTTTCATGATCAATCAAGACCATACGCTAATACTTACAACCCCATAAATTATCCATACATGGCATATCCTAATCATTACTACTACCCTCAACCCCAAACCCATCTTCTTGATCAGCCACAAATAAATATTCCAAATAATCCTCATAGAAATTTTAATGCCCAAAATCAGAGATATAACCAGTTTCATACTACCAATTTACCCACACCAAAACTAGAATTTCCTACTTTTAGTGGAAATAATCCTAGAGGCTGGCTGTACAAGTGCGAAAGGTTCTTTCAAATGGCTCAAATACCCGAGAGGCATAAATTAGAAGTAGCAACTATGCACATGCAAGGGAAGGCAGAAACTTGGGTGCAAGGTGTGGTAAGAGAGGGTATGTTTTGGGAAGAGTTTGCACATGAAGTGATTGACAGATTTGAGCCGAAAACAACCATGGGGCTGGTAGGTGAATTTAACAAGTTAAAGCAGTTAGCGGATGTGGAGAGTTATAGGTGCAAATTTGAAGAATTAAGGTTGCTAATGTTGAAGGAAAACCACACCTATGATGAGCAGTACTTTATGACAAGTTATTTAAGTGGATTAAAAGAGGAGTTGAGACTTAAAGTGCTGAGTACTAGACCTCGAAACCTCAAAGAAGTCTATGAATCTTCAATTTACCAAGAAATGTTAGTGGAGCTGAAGAAAAAACAGAAAATGAGACCTCATACCCAACAAAATTCTACTAAAACAATAGCAGCCAACAAGAATTACATACCTTCAGGGATTAAGACAGCCAAGGAAGCAAAGGAATGTTATAGATGCCACGGTCCATGGTTCCCTGGACACAAATGCAATTTAAAAGCTGTCAATGCCGTTGTAGTGGATTCGAATGATGAAGATGCATGGCCAGAAAGTTTTGGAGAGGAAAAAGAAGAATTAGAAAATCCCAGCCAAGTGTTGCTTCCAGCACCTGAAAATCAATATGATAATGAGGAAATGAGAATTTCTTTGCATGCAATGGGAGAAAATAGAAATCTTGATTTAATTAGGCTAAGAGGTGAAGTTAAAGGGACACCTATTACTGCCTTAGTGGACAGCGGTAGTACGCACACATTTGTAGACCCAAAGGTGATTGAAAAGGCTGGTTTTCAAGTGACTAAGATAAACCCTATGGTAATTACTGTTGCCAATGGAGAAAAGATGCAATGTGACACTAAGTGTGAAGGGTTTACTTGGTGTATGCAAGGTAATGAGTTTGCTTTTGATGTGCGGGTAATGCAAATTGGTGCTTATGATATGTTGTTGGGCGGTGATTGGATTAGAAAGATGGGTCCAATTTTATTGGATGTGAAATCATTAACGCTGGCCATGATTAAGGAAGGTAACAAAATTGAACTTAAGGGTATACAAAATATGGGAGCATTACAGTTGATAGATGGGGCAGAACTAGGAGAAGAGTTCAAAGATGGAGCAGTTTGTATGCTTACCCAATTATATCCAATAAAAACTAGTGAGATTGAAATATTGATGCCCAAGCCCATTCAAAATCTGTTGACCCAATATTCTGATATATTCCAAGAGCCTCAAACCTTACCTCCAAAAAGAACCCATGACCATATTATTCCTCTTAAAGCGGGGACTGAACCCATAAATTTGAGACCATATAGATACTCAAAGGAGCAGAAGGAGGAAATTGAGAAGATAATTGATGAAATGCTAGCGGCAGCAATCATAAACCCTAGTTCAAGCCCTTTTGCTAGTCCAGCCTTACTAGTTAAGAAGAAAGATGGCTCCTGGCGATTATGCATAGATTATAGAAAGCTTAATTCTTTTACCATAAAGAATAAGTATCCTATACCTGTTGTAGATGAGCTTTTAGAGGAGTTAAAAGGAGCTGAAATTTTTTCAAAAATTGATTTAAGAGCGGGCTACCATCAAATTAGGGTTAAAGAGGATGATATATATAAAACCGCTTTTAGAGTACACCATGGACACTTTGAATTTAAGGTTATGCCATTTGGCTTGACAAATGCTCCAGCTTCATTTCAAAATCTGATGAATGATGTGTTCAAGAAAGAATTGAGGAAGTGTGTGCTTGTTTTCTTTGACGATATTTTAGTCTACAGCAAGAGTATGGCCGAACACTTAATACATCTTGAGAATGTGTTCGTGAAGTTGAGAGAACACCAACTGTTTGCTAAAATGTCAAAGTGTTCATTTGGTAAGAGAGAAGTCGAATACCTTGGACATATCATTTCAAAAGACGGGGTAGCAACTGATGCAAGCAAAGTAGAAGTCATGCTTAATTGGCCTGAACCTAAAACAATTAGAGAATTGAGAGGATTTTTGGGACTCACAGGTTATTATAGGCGATTTATAAAGAACTATGGAGTCATAAGCAAATCACTAACAGATTTATTGAAGAAGAATAATTTTGGCTGGAATGAACATGCACAAGAGGCTTTTGGCAAGTTGAAAAGAGCAATGAGTAGTGCTCCAGTTTTGGCTCTACCAGATTTTACACAACCATTCTACATCGAAACTGATGCATGTGATGTGGGAGTAGGAGCTGTATTGTCTCAAGGAGGCAGACCTGTTGCGTATTTAAGTAAAGCATTTGGACCTAAAAATAAAGGAAAATCCACTTATGAAAAAGAGCTCTTGGCTGTCCTAATGGCAATAGATAAGTGGAGACATTATCTACAAGGCAAACGGTTCATAATAAAAACAGACCACCAAAGCCTAAAGCACCTATTGGAACAGAAATTGACACATCAATTGCAACACAAGGCTTTAACAAAATTCATAGGGCTGGATTACATTATTGAGTTCAAAAAGGGAAAAACCAATGTTGTTGCTGATGCCTTATCAAGGAGAAACCCAATGCATAACCAAGACAAAAATATTTTTTCCTATCACCTAAATACTCTTCATACCTCTTTTGTTCAGCCAATGTGGGAAAGAGAAGTTCAAAGAAGCTATGCACAGGATGAACTTGCGACCAAACTGTTGCAAGAATTTAGAGGGGTGGATGCAGAGGATGGAGATTGGAAGCTTGAAAAAGGGGTGCTTAAGAAGAAAGGCAGATTGTATGTTGGCAGCGATGCAGTCATCAAGGAGAAGATTTTGAAGGAGCTACATGCTACATCAATTGGTGGGCACTCTGGAATGCAGGCAACCTATCAAAGGATAAAGAAAATATTTTATTGGCCAGGTATGAAACGTGAAATTTGCTCTTTTGTAAGAGAATGTGATGTATGTCAAAGAAACAAAAATGAACATGTGCCTTATCCAGGACTATTACAACCTTTACCGATTCCAGAGAAGGTATGGGATTGTATAACCATGGATTTTATAGAAGGGTTACCAATTTCTGAAGGTAAAAATGTTATATTTGTGGTAGTGGATAGACTCACAAAATATGCACATTTCATGGCTCTATCACACCCCTATACTGCCCAAGGGGTAGCAAAAGTCTTTATGGACAATGTATTCAAACTACATGGGGTACCTAGCTCAATTGTGTCCGATAGAGATCCTGTGTTTACTAGTCAATTCTGGAAAGGAATTTTCAAGCTGTTGGGAACCACATTGAACTATTCAACAGCTTACCATCCTCAAACAGATGGACAAAGCGAGAGAGTTAACCAATGCCTTGAAACCTATCTTCGGTGCATGGTCAATACACACCCAAAAAAATGGAACCAGTGGTTGGCTCTAGCCGAATATTGGTATAATACTTCATATCATACATCCCTCAAATGTACCCCTTTTGAAGCCCTTTATGGCTATGCACCCCCTCACATGGAATTAGGAAACTCTCCAGTGACTTCAATTGAACCAATTGATGTTTATTTAAAAGAAAGATGTGCAATGCTACATAAACTAAAGGCTCAATTGACAGAAGCTCAAGCTAGAACCAAATATTTTGCTGACAAACACCGTATAGAGAGAGAATTAGAAGTTGGAGATTTTGCTTACTTGAAACTGCAGCCTTATAGGCAAACTTCTCTTGCTATGAGGAAATGTTTGAAGTTGAGTTCCAGGTACTATGGACCATTTCTAGTGAAAGAAAGAATCGGCAAGGCAGCATACCGACTTCAACTCCCACCCGACAGTCAGGTACATCCTGTTTTTCACATTTCCCAACTGAAAAAGTGCATTGGCAAGAATCTAGCATCGCCTACACTGCCGATTGTAGGGCCTGATGGAGAATTTAAAGTGGAGCCAGTGGAGATTGTGGATCGGAAAATAATAAACCGAAATGGCACACCGGTGACTCAGATCTTGGTGAGGTGGTCTAACCTGCCGGATGCGTCGGCAACCTGGGAAGATTACTTGTTTATTAAACGGAAATTTCCAGAGTTTGTGGCTAAGGAAGCTCCTTGAGGTCAAGCAGCGATTTGAGGGAGAGGTATTGTCATGAACGGACCTCTGTATGAGGAAATATCAATGTAAAAGTGAGAAGAAGGGCCACTAAAGATGAGTATCGAAGTGGGCTTCATATTGTTGGGCAATGATGGGCCGAATGACATTTAATATTTATCATTCACTTTAGTATTTGTTTCTATTAAGTGAGATGTATTTATCGACAGCTGTTATTTGTACCTTTTGTCTTTATGCAAACTTAGGAGATAAATGTAGTAGGCAGTAGAGAGAGAGAAAACATTAACCATTTTGAATGAAATCAAAACTTATCTTTTATCAAGCTTTCTCTTTAGCGCAAAACCAAAAACACTTAAACCAAAAACAGAATCTTTATATCTTAAACATCCACAAAATCATAAAAAGAATACAACTTCAATTTTTATCTCCGTTGGAGCATCTCATTTAACCTCTTCACCAACTTTTCCTGATTGCACCATAATATTCTTAGGCCTGGAAGAAAATTTTCTTTCATTTTGCCATCCGTGCGACACAGAATGGACTAAGTTGCCAGTTGATTTCGATGTTGATAGAGTAAGAAATATGTTCGCCTACAACGGAAATTTATATGTCATTCTCCATGATATAGAGATAATCAATTTAGCATCCCTTTCAACTTGCTGTGTGGAAAGTATAAGCATGGATAGACTTGACCTTTCGTCCTTCGGAATTGGATCTGTGGAGCATTTGCTGGAGTCATGTGGCGATATTTTCTTTGTTCGAACGCGCTTTCCTGGTTTGCCAATGACTACTAGTATTGTTGATATCGAGATATATAAGTTATTAGATTTTGAAGATGAATACATATGGTTGAGAGTGGAGAGTATTGGAGATCGTGCATTTTTACTAGATCAGAATGGTGGCCAGTCATTTTGCACACAGAATACTCAATTTGACAAGGATTGTGTTTATCATATCTTGCCTTGCTATGACGGGGAAAGGATGTACAAAATATGCCTGGAAGATCAGACAATCGAATTTAAATTATTAACTGCAGAGGCAGCACAGACAAATTATTTTTCCTATTGGATACTCACTGTGAGGTATGTATAAAGAAAGACTACATCATGTATAAGCCTTTTTTTTGTTTTTTTTTGTATTCTTTTATTGAATTATACACAATCTAACTAACTATAATTTTGTAGACGACCAATTCAGAATGATGAGCTCCTGACTTCATTTGAGACGATTGCACGCAGTGAGGTATGTTTGTCCCTATTTTGTTAGTATTAGTAGGCATATTATTTTCCTTTTTTTATAAAAAGGTACAATAGTCTTTACTAATTCTGGCACTTGTACACACTGAATTAAACCGCATCCTTTCAAATTTTGGATGACAATATGCAAGGTAAAACTGGTGTTGCAGGTTTGTCAGAATGGTTGTGGCATGGTTAAAAAAGATGAAAACGTGGGTGCGGTATATATCTCAATGCCATTGACAAATCTGCCCATAGACATTGTGCAGTCAATTTCAGAACAATTACCTTTGAAAGATTCCGTTCGTCTTCGAGCTGTTTGCAAGTTATGGGCAAAGCAGCTCCCTGATCCAATGAAAGAAGAGCCAATGTGGCTCATGTCTTGTCCGAAAAAATGTGGTACATGCCAAATGTATTCTCCTTGTAAAGGCAAACAATTTACCCTCAATTTGAAGGGACTTTCTTCATCTGATGTACCAACCCGCTTGCTCTTCTCCAAAGATGGGTGGATCTTGGCACTAAAAGGTTCCAATCTTCTTTGTTTGATGAACCCATTCACCAACGATTTTCATCATCTCCCAATATTGGAGGATGATTATTCCTAAAATGGTATCGCATTTTCTTGTCCGCCAAAGAACACTCCAAATTGTATGGTATTAGCAATTTTTAGCCCACCTAGAGGGGACTTCACACGTATTATTGCATGGCACTATGGACAGGAAGAATGGTTTGAGATGCAATTTGACAATGATCTCCCTTTCTCTGGGACCGACAACAATCCTGTTTTCTTCAATGGAGAGTTCTACTGCGGAGACGGGGAAATCTCGGTGTCTTCAATCCAGAAAACAAGGAATGGAGAGTTCTCGATAAGCCATCACCGATTCATTCAGAGGCACCTGATATTGGCACAGAACACTGCTATTTGCTGGAGTGTGATGGTGAGCTGATCTCTGTGTTTCGAGCTTTTAATATGAAGTATGTTCGTGTTTTCAAGTTGGATAGATCAAATATGGCTTGGAATTTGCTCGAAGATATAGGAGATGTGACATTATTTTTGGATAATAGAACTTCTATCGCAAGAAATTTGCCAAGGAAAAGTTTCGGAAACAAAGTGTTTTTGCCACGACTACATGACGAATCCAACGAGACCACATTCTACTACTGCATGAAAACTGGAATGCATAATCCTAATTTTAAGATCTTCAGAGAACCGTATAACTGTGTTTGGTTGGAGCCCAATTTCAGTAGCTAGAGCTTAAATGAAATTCATATTTATCTACTGTGTCACTTTTGCTCTGCTGGTCAAGCTTCAAATTATAACAGTGATTTAATTTCAGCCAAGAAGTCAATCTAAGTTCAAAATTTTAAGTTTGGAGGTGGATCATATCATAGACGTTATGGAGCAATAATTATTGCGTAGGAATGTTGTTGTGTTGCGTTTTTTATTATTTAGAAATGTTATGACGAAATTTATTTAGAAAATATATTATAAAAAAGATGCCAATTTTCTATGAACCAATCTACTGCGTTCGAGATGCGTCACCTTTGATTTTGTTTAACGATTTTTTTTTCATTGCCTAATTCATGACTATGGAATATTGTTTAGTTTAAGTAATGCAACTTTTATTAAAATTCAAATAAAGATAAAATAAAATCAAATACTTGAAATATATTTCAAAGGAAAGAATATAATTTTTTTAATTTGTATCAGGGTCATATCATGTCCAACTATTGCTGAATTTGCTTAGAAAATTAATTCGGACAATCCAATCATCTTCCTTTACAAATTAAAGCTGACAACTTTATTTGAAATACCGAGTTGAATAATCTCAGCTTCAAAGCTTTTTATTAGCGATTCCATTATTAAGTGGCTAGTGCTATTATATAAGAACATAATCAAGCCTTTTAAAAATAGTTTGGTAGAACATAATCAAGCCTTTTTTACTAGCGATTCAATTTTTAGAGACTTGAATAATCTCGGCTTCAAAGGTTTTTAAATTATAATTTCAATTCCCAAATGCCATAAAATAGTTTAGTAGAAAAATTCCAACGGAAATCAAGTATAGAACTGGCCAGCAGAAACAAGAGGTAATGCACAAGGCCAGAGAGGAAAATGACCCAATGGGTACACGGGTATGAAACCCAACATAGGGAAAAACCAACAAAGGTACCCGGTTCGTGTCAGGAGTTCATTGTCTCAAGCCCGATCCCAAAAATGATCTCCAAACAACGAGAGTTCAGTACCAGTAACAAGATAGGGACAGGTATGTATATAGGTGACTGATACAGGTTCTAGCCACATCACAATTCACAAAGCAAAGATAGATAAATCCAGTTATGCACAACCATTATAAGCCGGTATGGGTCAGTAAGATTTCAAGTACAAACACAAGAACAATCAGAGAACAATCACAATAATCGAATTTAACTAGATTAATCAAGCAATCCTACACAAAAACAGGGTATAAAGTAACACAGAGAAAAGAACAAAGAAGAAATGAAAATATTGCAAAATTAAGCATCAAACAGAGAAGACATTACATAAAGCCGTATATCAAGAACAGAGAAAAGAAGGCCTTATATGTACTTAATCAAGAACAGAGAAGACATTACATAACCCGTATATCAAGAAAAGTGACTGTTGATTTCCTCTAATTAGCCTTGTTCTTATTCTTCCCCTTCTTCACCACCATTTTCTTGTTTTTCTTGGAGTTCTCTTGCTGTTCTTCCTTCACATGATTCTTCCCTTTGAAATTGTTGCACTTGTGCTCGGATAATTCTTTGAGACTCTTGAACACCATTTTGCAATTATGGCAGTCCAATCTAGAAAATTCATTAAGACAAATTAAAAGAGAAAAAGTATATAATAGGAAAACAAAAAATCTTGATTTTGTAAGTAATTGATGCTTATGTTTGGATTTTTGCTAACAAAATTACAAGCAGATTTACCACCAAAAAGAAAAACCCACATCTAATCCTATATACTATGCAAGATCACTGACAAAGAAATGAGAAAGAAATAATCAAGATGCATTTGAGGTTACCTAACACATCGCATATTAAAACTTACTTAGAGCGTGTTGCTAGAATTTGGCTTTGCTTGGGTTGGGAGGGGCCAGGTTTGACATGGTTGCGTTGCACCATTTTTTGACTCAGGGTTTCTCCCTCGTTTGGTTGTAATAAATTAATTGAGTAGCTTCTACTTTCAAATGAGCTAACCTGACACTCCTCAGTCTTCACAATGTCACACGCACATCTGTCTATACTTGTATAGAGTATTAGAGTTAGTTAATAAAAACTAAACATGCGAACTGTGGTTCGGCCCATTATTAGAGCTGAAAATCCTTTTGTCGTCAAATGGGCCGCAGTACGAATTCTTTAAAACTGCGAGTTCTGAATATATCAAATAGTATAGGTATGGCGACCACGAAAACGGTCGAAATTACGAAAATACCACGAAAATATACATGGACGAAACTGTTCTAAGCTTTCGTTAACCGTTTCGTTTATAAAACGCAACAAAAAATCTTAACTGTTTCGTTTCGTTTTGGACGAAACGAAAGGACGGTCGAAACGGTGACCGTTTTCACCCCTAAGTATAGGAAATTGATTACTGCCATCTGCAATTACCATCTCCGCCATCGCTAAATATAAAGTGAACATATACAGCAAACAAAGTGAACATATAGACGATTTAAATGAATACATACAAACAAATAAGTTCAATGAAAATAAGTTGAATATGCATGTAAACTTCTGAACAAATGATGACAACACTTATTTGTTTGTAAGTGTTCACTTAAATCATGTATATATTCACCTTATTTACTGTATATATTCACTTTGTATTTAGCGATGGCTAGAATAGTATATTTGCCGGCCACTTATAATTCCTGAATAGTATATCTTGTTTATTGGCCTCCCACCATACGCTAGTTATTGCTTATGCAGGAATGCTAGAGCTAAAAAATAGTTGCTTATGTTAATAAATAAATAAAATTTTAATTATTTTTAATATTCTAATTAATTATTCAAAATCGAAACTAAGATTCTGATAATATCCTAAAAAGGATAATATTTAACTACCATACAAAATAGTATAAAGATAATATAGTAGCTTACCTCTTACTCTATGCTCCGTTTGGATGGTGTGAGAATAAAAAGAATAAGGGAAGAAGTATTGGGAAGTGTGTAACTTTGTGGAGAGTTTGGATTGTTTATAATAAATTTAGGAGTAGGAAGAAGCTATTCCCTTATTCTTGCACCCATCCAAACGGAACCCTAGCTATCTGATGCTACATCTATGGTGGAAAGTTTAAATGTAATTAAAGAGTAGAAAAATAATGACATCCAAATCTTATTAGTTATTTCATATAGTTTGACATTCAAAATATGAGTATTAAATAAAAAAATGAAAAATAATAGTTTTTTTTTTAATAGTTTAGATAGGCGGTGTATAATTTTTGGCGGAATATGAGAATCATCTGGCTATCAATTCAGTGCTAGACAATAGAGGTAGTAATTTTCAAACCGCTTGATGGATGCCCAATTGATTCTCGATCATATTGGGAACATATATGATCCATATTAAATGTTTAGATCATTTCTACAATTTTACCTTTTTATATTAATTTTGACTATAATTTGGTGGGATGTCACGGATTGGTAAACTAGCTAGAATGATCTTATGCTGTAGATTTGGTAATAATATAACATCCCTCTAATTAAATAGACTAAGAAGTACAATTAATGAGCATAAGCTCACAATGGTCGTCGTGACCTTAATCAATTTACTTATTCAAAATTCAGGGAAGACATAAAGCAATTATTTATCTTCTTAATTAACTTTTTCCACTTTAATTTGTTTTCCATATTAATAGACGTAAAATAATAATAACAACAACAACAACAACAACTGGTGGGTTCGAAATTCGGCTGGGGATCTTTTATAGACATTTAATTTAAAATAAGTTGGGTGACTTAGACCTCCAATTTATCTTAAAAACAACAACAACAACTAGTGAGGATCAAATCTGAAGGTGATCCAATGAGCATCATTTAAGTTTCTAGTGAGGATCATCTCGTAGCTAGCTAATAAAAACTAAAGTATTCTATACGTCCCCTTCAGTCCTTCACCCCATTTTTCATCCAATTAATTATGTGACCCCACTGACAATTTTATCTCTTCGTTGGTTTCTATCCCAGACTACTAGAGTTAAAAATTTAGATGAAGCAGATCAAATCTAGCCAACTTTTTCAGCAGAGTAAAATCAAATTGCGCATCAATTGATGTCAGTACATGCACCTTTAATTAGTAAATTTGGAGTCTAATAATTCATTGCATAAATAATATTATTATTTAATTAAAAAAACATACACCATCACAATAACATGGAGGATTAACAATTCAAAATTAATTAATTAAAAATATTCAATTAATATTACAACCTAAAGAATTCTTCTTGCTGATAACAAAAATCATCAGATTATAGTATCTTTCATCTGATAACACAAAAAAAAATCATCATAAACTTTTAAGATCTTTTAATATTATTATTTAATTAAAAAATCATACACCATCACAATATAACATGGAGGATTAACAATTCAAAATTAATTAATTAAAAAATATTCAATTAATATTACAACCTAAAGAATTCTTCTTGCTGATAACAAAAATCATCAGATTAAAGTATCTTTCATCTGATAACACAAAAAAAAAATCATCATAAATTTTTAAGATCTTTTACATGCTAAATAGAACTAATTATAGCAATTTCTTGCTTTAGAATTTGAAGACTTTTTTGTATTAAAAAATATTATTATATATATTTCTTTTTTTAATTTCTTTCATTTTGTAATTTCACGTAAATATGTGTTCGTGCTTTCTGCTTGTGTGGGATTGCATATGTGTAGTATCATTTCTTGCCATTATTTCTCAATTATTCTCTCATTTTCCTGGTGATTGCCAAGTTTCTATGATATCATGTATTCAATGAAAATAAATGTTGCTTATGTCGTCCCTGCATGCTAACAAAAAAGAACTTGTTTTTATATATCATTTTTACGAAAAATTGAGAGCAGCTGCCCATTGGAAAATCGGAATTGCTTAAGATTCTAACAAGTGCGGCAGATATAGAAAATTCTCACTGAACTAAAACAAGTTATTAGACGCATATTTTACAGCATACAGAAGAACGTACATGCACTGGGCATCTGAAAAAAATGCACTAATTTGGAATGCACTTTTTAGTGCATGATTCAGTGTTGTTACTAACACATGTTTTACATTTATTCACACTTATTATAACTGCATAATTCTCACTAATTAATTCGCAGTAATTAGAGTCGCGCTAATTAATATATTATAACTCATAACTTGAAAGGAAATTAAAAAAATGGAATTCTAATTGTAATTTTTCAAAGTGTTTTACATTACAAGTACACACCTATATATATTAGCCAACTATAGCTATATAAAAAAATAATCCAAAAATATAAAACAAGTCTTTCTAATCTTTCTAAGATCTATATGAGATCTTCTAGCCAACTTGGCTGCCGCAATGTAACTCACACTTTATTTGTACTTAGGCCTGTCAAAACGGAAAATAAAAACGTGATGTCGTTCCGTTTTCAAAATCGGAACGGAATGTGGCACCAATTTTCGCTGTCGTTTTAAAAAACGAAACGGAAACGAAACAGATAATTATATCGTTTTACTGAAATGGGACAGGGAAATAAGAAATTACAGTGGAAAACAGAAACGAAATGGAATGTGGCACCAATTTTCACTACCGTTTCAAAAACGGATGAAAACGAAACAGATATTTTGATTCTGTTTCTGAAACGGCACGAAAATGAAAATGTAGTTTTCCGTGATCGTTTGGCACGTTTGCCAGGCCTATTTAAATTATTTAGAGCAGTAATCACGCATAAGCCCATCAGGCCCGAGCTTGATGTTCCCTTGGCCCAATCAGCATCATACAGTCCCAACTTGGATCGAATCCACCGGTCCAAGCAGGAATCGACTCCAACGCGGGAACCGAGGTGCCGTGTCGTAAGCCGTACACCACAACTCTTCCCTCTTCGCTCTTTTCAGTCTTTCTCCTCTCGTCTCCTCTCCTCGACTGATTCTCATCGATACCTCATGCGGACTAGAAACACCTCCAAACGACCCGCTCAGGAGCTTCCAGGTTCTCTCTCTCTCCATCCCCATTACTTCCACGAGTATAAATGTATAATAATCCACATTCCGTCTCTTCGTTTTTCTTCAAATTCTCACTCAGATAAATCGGAAGACGCAGCGAAGGCGAAGGCGATTTCACCAAAACCACGGGATAAACGCAAGGGAAAGCTCGACGTAGGTCTCGATCATGGTACTAGTGTCAAGGCGTATGGCACTGACGAGGATGCAAAGGAATGTGCTCCAGTGAAGGAGGACGGAGAAGGAGAGCATGAAGGAGGCGCTCAAACTGAGATGGATTGGGAAGATGGCGATATTCCTGCCATGGAGGGGTTTGCTCATGAGCTTGGCAAGGAGGTCACAGTTGAATTTACTGATTCGCCCTCCTCCGCTGAGAAGAGAACTTCTCGAAGGGTTTCACCTGAAGAAAAGGTATTCTGTTGTGATTGTTTGGAATATCATACTGCATTATGTAATTTGTTTACTTTAATTTATTTATTACTTTTTGTACTGTTCAGGAGTTGGCTGAGGTAGTTCACAAAGTTCACTTGCTATGCCTGTTGGCTCGGGGTAGAATGGTAGATAAGGCGTGTAATGACCCTCTCATTCAGGTAATTTATAAATAATATGTGCCATAAAAGTTAAACAGGGAATAGCATGCTTTCAAAATGGTTTGAATACAGAAGGGGTAGAAATAATTTCATGTATTTCTCAATATTCCATGAAACGTGTTGATTGGAATATAATTTGTCATAGTGTCTTTTGTGTTTCAGGCCTCAGTACTTTCACTTCTGCCATCTAACCTACTGAAGATTACAGAAACTCCTAATTTAACAGTTGATAATCTTAAGCCCCTGGTCAACTGGGTATGATTTAGATTTAATTCTTAAACCTAGCTTTATAATGTAAAATTGAAGCTTTATCTGGTACAAGCCGATTCTTAATTTAGTTGTTTACTTTCCCTGCAGTTTCATAGTAATTTCCAGATATCAACAGAGAGTGTTGATAAGGGATCTTTTGAATCAAATGTTCGCTTTGCTCTTCAAAATCAGAAGGGAACAGCTGAGGAGGTACCTATACCCTTAGCATAACCTTTTGTGGATTTCTATTGGTTTAAGACACAAATAAAAGTAAGTCTTGCTGTAACTGTCATGAAAGAAACTTCAATTGTTCACATTGAATATAGTTCACTATTTTTCAATGCAGGTTGCTGCATTGTCAGTGGTTTTGTTCAGAGCTCTCAATTTAACAGCCAGGTAAAGATGGACCTTATCTTTCCACCTGAAATTTCCTTATCGAATTAATATATTCTTCTTCTCTGTAGGTTTGTATGCATCCTCGATGTCGCATCACTCAAGCCAGATGGCGGTAACCGAGAATCGCATAGGCTTGATACAAAGGCCATATCTTCACCGATTACAAATGCACCAAGCACAAGCCTACTTAATACCAAAATAGACTCGTGCTCGACTCCTCGAAGAAACAAACGATACAAGAAAGAATCGGCTCCAACTTCTGAGAAATCTGACGGGTGTGCTGAGGAGCCAAAAAGAAAGGGCGATATAGAGTTTGAGATGCAGTTACAAATGGCTCTTTCTGCCACTGCAACTGCAACTAAAGCCACAGTTCATGACTCCAGTTCCCCAGCAGAGTCATCTGGAGTTCAAAGGAAATTGAGGGGCAAGAGTGCGATTTGGTCACGGAGCGGACCACCTTTGTATTGGGCTGAGGTGTATTGCAGTGGTGAAACATTGAATGGGAGATGGATACATGTAGATGCAGTAAATGGAATCGTTGATGGTGAAGATAAGATTGAAGCTGCTGCTGCCGTTTGTAAGAGGCCACTGAGATATGCTATTGCTTTTGCGGGAAATGGGGCTAAAGACGTGACACGAAGGTTGGTTCCCTAACTACTATACACCGGCAGGTACCTGCCAGTGCCTATAGTTGCTGGTGCATAATTAATACAATGGTAAACTGCCTGCCTTTGATGTTTTTGGCTTCAAAATTCTACAGAAAGAGTGTTTTTTTAACAGTGCCTAAGCATGTTATTATGTTTGCCTACTATATCAGTTTGTTGCAAAAAACTGAAAAAGATCATACCAGTAAGACTGATGTCAAAACAACAGGCAAGAAATTGCTAAATTATGCTTAACATATTAATTAGTTAAGACCAATAATAGTGATAAAAGGTTCATGAATTTGGTAACCAACTATTTTATCTAATAGTTCAATTGTCTTTCAAAGCACACTTCTTATTGTTTAGTGAAATATGTCTAAATAAAAGTGAGCTAAAGTTTGGTATTTGTTGCAGTGTACAAAAAAATAATGTGTTAGTCGGTAATATGGTATTGTATTGTTTTGTATGCAAAAGAATTGATAACTGGATGAGCAAATTATTATATAGAGAAATATATGATGGTTGTTTGTTAATCCTTACACCACAATTTTTAGGTACTGCTTGCAGTGGTATAAAATTGCACCTAGTAGAGTAAACGTGCAGTGGTGGGATAAAGTCATGGCGCCGTTGACAGAATTGGAATCAATAGCTACTGGACTGGGTTCCATTAATAAGGATAATGCTGCATCAAATCCCGCTGTAGGAGATGAGCAGCTCATTGGACCAGGCAATCACAGCCATTTAGATCACATCAGCTGTAGCTCAAACAGGAGCACTCTGGAAGACATGGAACTCGAGACAAGGGCACTAACTGAACCTCTTCCCACAAACCAGCTGGTACATATGATACTCCAATACATCTAAACAATACCTTACTTTTATCGGATTTTTTTTTTTTAATTGGAGTTTGTTTTATGTTATCTAATGTAGGCATATAAGAATCATCACTTGTATGCTATCGAGAAATGGCTTACAAAGAATCAAACATTGTATCCGCGGGGTCCGGTACTGGGATATTGTTCAGGGAACCCAGTTTATCCCCGATCTTGTGTACAGATACTACAAACAAGGCAAAAATGGCTAAGAGAGGGTTTACAAGTTAGAGCAAATCAACTCCCAGCAAAGGTCTCGTGATAAAAAAATATTCTGTCATCTTTTTTTGTGCATGTTTCATTCCCATACAAATGAAAATGTTAGTTGTCTTTTTGGTTCTTGCAAATTATGCATGATGTTACAGTCATCAAGAATTCTTTTTATTTATATTAATTGAGTGGGTCTCAGAGAGTGGGTGGTTCATAAGTAATCTCTCCCATTAGACTAATTGATGGATTATAACCAGTGTGATTTTTAGCTATGTTTCTCTTATACTAATAATTGGAGTTTTTAAAGACCAATTTACCCATAAAATAGCCAACTCAACAGAGAATGCGCAATAAAACTTAAACAATCATCGGTCCACTTTGTGGCTAATATTGTGTTTTGGTCTTTTCTGCAACCTACAAGCACAAGAGTACTGAATTTACCTTATTGTGTAACACCAAGGTCTTTTTGACAAGTGGAGACGTGATTTCTATTTTAGGTTTTAGTCAGATTATGAGTTGTTCCTTTTTACTTCAGGTAGTGAAGCAGTCCAAAAAGGTGGTCAATGCTGAGTTGTCAGAGACTAGCATTTGTGATGGAGAAGAACAAAGTGAGGCAAATTCAGAACTGTATGGAAAGTGGCAGTTAGAGCCATTGCAGCTGCGTCATGCCGAAAATGGAATTGTACCCAAGGTAGTATAATGTTTTGATAGTTCAGACGCATTAATAAAATAACTCTTTTGTTTATTTTAAAGTAAAGTAGCTGCTGATGAATCTTCTGTTAAATAAGATTTGAAACATATGGACCTTGATTATAGTTATATCTTTCTTTGATCATTGATAAGAAATTCAATTCTCTCTCTTTAGTCTCTTAGACTTTCCGTAATACACATTGATAGACAGTAATCATTCTAGGCTATATTTTTGTCCAAGAAAAAAAAGGTAATGATTCTAGTGATTGCAATTGGCTCTCTTCTAAGAGGTCCAGGGTTCAAGCCCGCATGCTTGCAATAGGCTTGGCGAGCCAGCGTAAAAACTCAGCCATATATACAAGAAATGACCAGGGGGTGTCATTTCTAGCCCACCCCAACTTGTTTGGGATAAAAGGCTTAGACTTTAGACTTTTTTATTCTAGTGATTGCAATTGTGAGTATTTCTGAAAATTTACACTGTACAATAAAATTAGTAGTCATAAATCTAAGTTTCTATATTCTCAACTTCTCCTATCTTACTCACCTTTAATACATGTTTTATCGAATCAAAATTTCTATATTCTCAACTTCTCCTGTCTTACTCATCTTTAATACATGTTTTATAGAATGAGCATGGTAATGTTGAAGTTTGGTCTGAGAAGTGCATTCCACCTGGTACAGTGCACTTGAGACTACCTAGATTGGTACCAGTTGCAAAGAGGCTTGAAATTGATTTTGCACCTGCCCTGGTTGGATTTGAATTTCGTAATGCCCGTACCTATCCTGTTTTTGAAGGCATTATTATCTGCTCTGAGTTTAAGGACGCCATCTTGGAGGTAAGTTTCAGTATTTTGTTTCAGAATCCTGTGCTTAGAGAAAGCCATAAGATAACACCTCAAAAAGGTTGCTATAATGTTCCCCAATAAACCTCGCTTTTTTGGTGTTGACCGCAATTTGATAATTTATTTCTTCTATTGTCTTCTATTTTCATCACCTTCCATTGAAAGAGTAAGGAACAATTAGTCAATTGTATGAGATCCTTCATAGCTCTCTTAATAATTTTCCTTCTTTTGGCAAACTAAGGAAAGAGGAAAGGAAAAGGAAGATGATGCCTATACATATCCTCTAATTATAAATTTACAATCATGTGTTCACCCTGCTGGCTGGTAATCCTGGTGCATCCTTCCTGCGTGAGTTTGTATATAAACATGCATAACATAGGTTGAGATAAGGATAACAGAACAAAAAGAATTTAAATAATGACTATGAAAGTATAATCAATTTTACATTTGGTAATCTGAAAATGAAAAATGAAGGTATCAGATCTCCAAAAAGTGAAAAGTTTCAAGTGTGATTCCTGCATTATGACCAAGTATTAAAGGAATTGTCATTTTGCCTTCACATCAGCAACCTAATAAAGAAATCAAGCTGGCTAACAACTATCACATTAAGTGAGCATTACTACGATGGTGTTAACATTAGTTAGCGATTACCAAAGAATGAATAAGCCTGCAGATGAATTGTGAAAAAGCATGGAAACATACCTATGTGCAGACCAAGCATTTGCATGCATATTTCAGAAAACATGTATCACCTTTTCCATGGGCTATTTGAACTCAAATATCCTATTTTATCTGCCGACGAACTTCTCTGATATTTTTTCTTCTTTTTCTGGAATGATTAAGTCACTTTCTTCACACCAACCTCATTCTTAACTGACTCCTCCCCAAAACTTCCTTTTAATTCCTTCACATGAAACTCCACGTTAGCCTCTTCCTCTGAAAAGTCTACCAATAGCAAGCTTCTTTTCCTTTTTATCTGTCCCTAACCCTAATCCCAACCCTGCGCCCCGGCTGTATCTTCTATCCAAACAACCATCAAGCACTGGCAAGCTTCTCAATCGGCCAGTGCAGTACCCTGCTAGCTACAGACAGTCAATCTCTGATGCTTGGTTGATCCTACTCCGCTGCTCTGATATCGCCTCTTTTCTCCTTTTTGAGAAATCAGCTGGTGCATCAATGCATTGTTGCACATCACTCGTGCAAGGATGTGATCATCTGTTACTTACTGCCTTTTGTTTAGTGCCCTGTATCATCCATGGCCTTAAAGATTTACCCAGGTCTTCTGTTGCTCGTCTCAGTTTCACAAACTCGGTCATGATTAGTATTTTATCTTGTTTCAGGTTTATATTGGAATTGACCCAACTCAAGGCAAGGGCCATGACTGTTGCTAGGATACATTATGTGTTGGTGTTTTTCATCATTTTATGGTTTTTAAGAGGTGCCTCTGCCCCTGAAAAACCCCTCATTGCCAAATCCTTCTGAGCTTCTAGACAATCTCCCTGTGCTCATTCTGACTTCGGCTATAGATTCTATTTACCAACTCAACAGTGATTAAACTTAACTCTGTCATTAGGGGAAGTTATAAAGCAGGCTGAATTTTCTGGATAATATGTGTTTGTGCTTGAACATTTTATAAAGTAGGGATTCACATCAAAGAATAACTATATAGCCAACATTGTCTGTGATTTGTCTATTTCACAAAATAGAGAAATAAGAGGGTCACAGGCTTCTTACTTGCATTATTTTTATTATTTTTATTTTTATTGGTTTCCAGTTCCATGCTCCTAACTTATGGTTTAGAATTATTGTGTATATTAAAAAAATGTGACCTTATAACAGTAGAACAGCAGTCAAGCTCAATAACAATTACATTTTCAGTCGTGGTTATCTTATTTGATAATGAGTATACTTCATTTTGTCATAGGCATACTCAGAAGAAGAAGAGAGAAGGGAAGCTGCAGAGAAGAAACGAGATGAAGCACAAGCACTTAACAGATGGTTTCAGCTTCTCTCGTCCATTGCCACAAGACAGCGGCTGAAGAACTCATATGCAGGTCCCTCCTGTGTAAGTCCCCTCAAAGAAAAATTGTCAAGTGGAAAGAGTGGTATGGATGGTAATTTTAAAGATGAGGTTAAAAGACCGACAATCATGATTTCGGCAGATGGCCATGAACATGAACATGTGTTCCCTGTGGAGGATCAGATTTTCGATGAGGAGACTGCAGTGAGAACCAAGAGATGCCCATGTGGTTTCTCTATACAGGTAGAGGAGTTGTGATGTAACAAAATGTAATCATGTAAATAGCAATGCTTTATGCTTCCTTTGACAGTTTAATTTTGTAGGTGCATTTGAGCATTAATTTTGAGTTCTCCTGCATTTAGAAGTTTAATTTTGTAGATGTATATGAGCATTTGTTCGAGTTCACCTGTCTTCCAGATACTTTATTTAATTTTGCTTCAAATTTTGACAAGTTTGAAGAAGTTTTGGTGGATGGCATCATTAAATGTCATTTCAGAAAAAGGGATTCTTATGTAAAACTAGTAAAATAGTTCTCTTTAATCATTGAGAATATATTTAGTTCAGAATGTTTGCTGCTATCATTAAGGATAAGGCGCATGATGAAAGATCAATCGGCACCTTAGCTGTTTAAAGGACCATGTCTGGCTTAGCAATTTAGGACCACTAGATGCTTCTTTTATAAAATGACGGTATGATTTCTAACGCTTCTAAGCGGCAGTTTCGTATTAATCGTGCTCATTGTATTTTCGCTTCAACTACAGGTACAGATGCGATTTAATACACCTTACAATTTTTCATTTTTTTGTCTGTTTTTTACGCTACAGTAATCATAACTATTATTGATGAGCGAACAAATCATCTTGGAATACAGAAAAAATAGATCGGATAAATGGCATCAAAATATTTGTTTAACAAACGAAAAAAGCAATCGTTCTTTTAAATTTTATAAAGGAAATAAAAGTTTACTTTACATATGTGACCTTTAATTTCAAACAAAATTTGTTTGTTAAAAATAAAATCATCTTTGTGTGTACTTAAATATATTTTTTCTTTATTGAGCAGGTATAATGGCGATTCCAGTGATGGAAGCAAGACGATTGTTGACTAAAACATTACATGACCTTGAACATACCGAATCTCTTTTTTCTCTATTACTGACCCTATTGGACTGATTGCCACACATTTAATAATAACTTTACCAGATCATTTCCGCGGTCAAACACGCCATATTCTTATGGGATATCCGACATATGATGTTCGAATTAGTGAAGATAATATCGCTAGGAGGGCTCTTTATCTATTACTTCACGTTTTAGCGTCTGATACAAAAGCAATTGCTTACTTAATGGAGCATGTGTTTCTCATTACAAATGAAGATTTTCAGTCTACGTTTGATAAATTGTATACGCAGTATGAAACAGTGGTAATGCACAACACAACTCTATGTTGTCAAAACCATGAATTGCTGACGTGTATCCGTGCTCTTCGTGATGAATGCAACCATTTTGGATCAGTACAACCAACTGTACCTGTAGCAACAGTTGAATTGGAAGTAGCCAAGAATCGTATTTGAAAATTAGAATTTGTCGTTAACAAACTGCAGACTGAAATTCAGAAGCACATGATTCTTCTGTATTTGCAACGACAAAAGTTGGCTAAAATGTGTCTGAGGCAAAAATCTTGTCAATCTTTGCTTCTAGAATTCCTGTGATGAAATCACTCCATTGATTTCAGCCATTTTTCATTGAATTCAGCCTAGTTTTTGGTAAACGGAACACTAACGTTTACCGGTACCAATTCCGTTTCCGTTTCATTTTCAGAAACAGAACATATTTCTATTCCGTTAGACAGAACGGAACAGAAACGTGTGAAACGAAACAGTTTTGACAGCCCTAACTATACTAATATATAACAAAATTATGTCCATTGACCTCCATGATCCATCAAGAATGTAGAAAAATTGTTCTCTACTGATTGTTGATGAAACTCACAGGTTTGTGAGCCTAATAAATGATAAGAGACTGCGGAGTGAGCCTAGACTGGGGAGTGCAAACTAAAAAATTTAATTAGTGTTTTAATCATTGTTATTTAATCCAGCAAATAAATAGAGATTGGCTAAAGTATACTCCAGCATACAGATCAAACCCGTATGCTAGAGTCGTTTCTCAAAATTTAAAATTCAAATAGTTGATCCAAACCGTTCAAGTTGTTCGAATATAAAAATATCCTTCAAGACCAAATTTTACATTTTTTCGATTTTTTTTGCTATATATTATGCTATTTTCAAATTGAATGGTCAGAAATACTCCTTTACAACTCGTTTACAGTGTTTTTTTGAAATAGCATAATATATAGTAAAAAAAATCGAAAAAATATAAATTTTGGTTTTCTAGGAGATTTCAATATGGAGAACAATTTGAAAGGTTTGGATTGACTGTATGCATTTTAGATTTTGAAAAACGACTCCAGCATACGAACTATCTGGAGTATACTTTAGCCAATCTCCAAATAAATATGCCTCTTTTTCAACTTCCATTTCTTTTAAGAAATTAATGTTTTTCTTTACTTTTCCTTTTTTTTTTTTGAAATGTTTTTCTTTACTTTTCCTGCTGATGCTATTAAGTCGTTTTCAATCTCTAGAACTTTCTTTCTTTTGTCAACTTTAAGCCTCTTTGCTTTGTTCAGCGAATGACTATTCTGCTATTCCTCTGATCCAACTTTTTTTTTGGATTCTTTTTGTCTGAAAAATCAATTGAACCAAAGGAAAAAATAGATTAGTACAATCTGTCTTTCGCATTCCACCTCACAAAGGTACGTTCTCGTTTTTCAGTCTCTAGAACATTCTTTATTTTATGAAAAGAAAAGGGAAAAATAACCTCAATCAGAAGTACCAATTTCTTGTTAGTTGACAACTGGTGGAAAGTAGTTTTCTTTCGGAGATTTCTTTGTTGGGATTTTTATGGCTCCGAGGTGAGGGAATAAGAGAATAAATTTATTATAATCAATTCAAGCTTTTTACAAAGTTTCATACTTTCCAATAATTCTTCCCACTTCTTCCCTTATTCCTCTTATTCCCACACCATCCAAACGGAGCCTATAAGATTAATTTATATTATTGGAGCTAACTGAATGTGATTAAATTTTAATTTAAATAACATATATTTTAGTTATTCATTTTTAATCTCTAAACTTCGATTATTTTTAAGAATTTTCGTTAATGTTTTTCTTCCAAAATGCTAACATCATGTATTAAATTTGAATAGAACAGTTAGCATTGAATGAAAAAACTACGGAGTGATTAAATTGAATAATTATTGAAGTTCAACGACTTAAAATAAATAATTCATTGAGGGACCAATAATCATATCAAGTTCAGCAATCTTCAATAAACTTATATACACTTGACTAATGGTACAAATCTTTTTTGAGATTCACCCAAAACAGATAGCTAATATTCTTTAATCAAACAGTTTGGTCAGGCATGTGCGAAAAGGTATAGTTTTGGACCTGCACCTGTCCATTTAATACTATCCCATAATCATTAGTGTTTATATAATAATATCGTTGTATCTTTGAATTAACTCGTTTGGCATTTACAGATCGGCTAATGACATGACAAAACCACCGTCTTTAATTGATTGAAACAGTCAAATACACTATGAGAACAGATTAATTAACTATTTGGGTATGCACCTGTGGACATAAATAGACAGGAGAGGAACAGAGGAGAGAAAAATCACATTTATTTGACTTCTAAATTCTTTGAAAAATAAATGAAGAAGCATACAAAATTAATTTATTAAAAAATTCTGATTAATAAAAAAAATAGTTTCCTCCTTATTCTCTTGCCTTTCTTTCACTGCTTGCTCAAAATCAATTTCATGGTGCCGAAAGTGCGACCAAAAGATGCCTTTAGTGTCGAGACAACAGTAGAAGATAACAAAAACAACCTAATACGAATGAAAATTAAACATTTTTTTCAACAAACAGCGAGCATATATTCTTTGGTAGGTTACTAATTTATAACAACTGTCGACTTATAACCACAAGACAATGTGAAGCTCTCACTTAACGCGTGATGTTTCAGTCACCTGTAAGGCTTTGACCTTAGAACCTCACCTAATCATAATCATAATTATAAACAAACATAGGTTATCATTTCTGACCTTTATAGAGCGTTAGACAGTGTCAGAAATGTACATTCACAACAGATTAATTGACTTGAAGGACAAATTATTGGACAAATGATGTCAAAATTAGTAAATAAACAAATAATGTGTGTTGTTGAACAAACATCTAGGTAGATAGAACATAAGAGGAATCTATCATCGAGTCATTCTTATGTGCATTTTGGTTTTAATATTCATGAAAATACACGAGGACTCCACCAACAAATTTATATTGCTCAACGGTAGTATTTCTTTGAAATTCCGTAACGTACTTGTAACACCACATTGAAACTGTCAGCATACTCAATATCATCTCAGTAATGTAAATATTAAATTTTACAAAATGTAGCTTCATGACATGAATTAGAACTTGGAAAATTGAATTTGAATTGTTGGTTTCTTTTAGTGCTTCATGTAGATATATCAAATAAAATGCAAAATAACAGTGTATGATATAGTGCTACTGCTATGTTTATATAATATGCAAAACATATCTGGCCGCTTCGCATTTGTTTTGTAATTTTTTAAAAAAAAGAATAAGTAATTTGAGATTTGATTTATTTGTCAAGCTACATACAATACAAGTCCGAAAGAAATCAGTGAACAGCAAAGGGAAGAGCAATTGTTGATGTAGCTCTTCCTTAATAGCTTTTAATAAGCCGCAAATTTGACTTTTAGAGAACTTTCCAGAGTCATGATTTGAATTTTGAAATGTCAATAATTACGAGCTGTTTATCTAACATTGAAGTGCCAGTATGAATTAGATTACCCAACACCTCTAACTATAAATAATTTTTTTTTTAGATATACTAGATAGCGACTATCTAGGACTAACTATAAATAATTATGGTGGGAAATTGACCTAGCAATTGAGAAATTGTAAGACTAATTATCCGATCAGTTAGATTGTCAATATCTGCTCATGCAATTTTAAAATTGGTTTTGCTTCCTACAAATGAAAGGGTGTTGATGCAGTATTTTAGACAGGCTACAATGAAACGAACCGATCAACAAACCTTTAAATATATCTAAATGATTGACCATTTCAATTAAGTTTATGTAGAAACGAGTGAATAATAGTATCAGACCAGTAAAAGGTAGCAACTTCTGATTGCTGCGCCAATTCAACCCTCATACATCGTATCTTTTTTAGTGTTTCAAAATCAACGGGAAATATAACACCAATAATCAACTTTGGAATGCTTGTTCAAATACAAATATTAACAGCCCAGTAAAAATATAAGAATAAGAAAAAATTAATAATTACAAATTAAGACTCTGTAGTCTGTACCTCCCATATCAGACGAAAGAATTCTGTATGACAACAATGCCAAACAACTAAAAATTTTATACCAACAACAATTGGCACCAAAAAAATTCAAACAGCAAAACAAGATTGACACAAGCAAGTCCGATCTGGTTCAAGTGTTCAACTGTATCTCCTCTTCCTCATTTTGTTATTGACCTGAAACCGACAAAAATATCTCATCAATTCGGCTCGCTACCTCATACATCATCGGCCGGCTATCAGGGTGTTGCGCTGTACAGTCAATTGCGAGTTGCAACAATAGCACCATTTCCTGCTCGGCAGTCTGCTGTTTAACCAGCTCGAGATCAAACACCTTAGTTTTCCATTCATCTCTAGGAACTGACTGGACCCACCGAGGCAAATCCACACCCTCCTCATTATTTACAGCATTCGACGGTGTTCTTCCAGTAAGAAGCTCCATCAGAAGCACACCAAAGCTGTACACATCAGCCTTTTGAGAGATTTTTCTGATATCTGTGACCTCTGGTGCACGGTAACGAGCGCTGCGGTTAAGACTTGGGGTGGTGACAAGCTGTGCCAGGCCTTGGTCAGCAATGCGTGCCTCGTTTAATCCAGAGAGGAGAACATTGGAGGATTTTATGTTGCCGTGAGATGCTCTTGGCCCTGTTGAGTGAATGTACTCAATTCCACGTGCAGCCGATAGGGCTATGCCCGCTCTCGCCTCAAAACTAAGCGCCATATGGTCTGATCCTCTGTGACCTTCACAATTCAAATGACATATATATAACATATTTAGCACAATTGTATTACAAGGAGTTAAAAGGAAAAGGGTAGAAAGAAAGAGGCAAAGAGGAAATTTTACCATGTAGGAGAGAGGATAGGCTGCCCATAGAGACATACTCATAGACAAGAAGCTTCTCATCTCTGCTGTAGTAATACGCCTGAAGCGGCACCAAATAGGGATTGTGCATCGCACCGATCTCACTTACTTTATCTCTGAACTCTTTTTCTGGGAGATTTGCATCCTTCAAACGCTTTACCGCGACAACAGGACCAGTTTCCAGTATCGCCTTGTATGTCGTCCCGAAGGTCCCTTTGCCTAGCACCTCAGCCGAGGCTCTGAGAAGATCTTCCAAATCATATACCCTTGATGCATTTCCCACGAAAGATAGTTTCTTACTGCTGCTTGTTGACACAGAGGCAGGCACTGAGGCAACTGGTTCTCCAATTGGATAAGCAGATGATCTCTTTGGCAATCCCGCCATTTCTCCTGGTCGCATGGCAGGTGCTCCGACCATTGGTTTTGTGGCCGGGTCTTTCGGCCATGCATTCCTTTTCCCACAGAAGAAAACAAGGAGGGCAAGAATTATCAAAGCCCCAACAACTGAACCAACTGCAATACCAGCAATTGCTCCACCGGAGAGTTTACTGCTGCTGCTGCTGCCACTGCCACTGCCACTGGGATTTACTGGAGCACTAGGTGTATTTCCAGGTGTTGGAGCACTAGGTACAATTCCTGGTGCGGGGGCGGAAGACGGGGCACCTGCACACGGCGGAAGGGGCTGGCCACAGAGCTGTAGCATTCCAAGAAAAGAATCCTCCGGCATATTTCGGAGACTAGCTGGCACCGATCCATTGAAATTGTTATACGACACATTGAAATTTTTCAAATTGGTCAGGTTATTCAAGTCTGGAATTTCACCACTGAGCTGGTTATACTGCAGGTAGAGAGTATTCAACTGAGTCATGTTGTTGAAGTCGGCGGGGAAAGGTCCCGAGAAGTTATTGTTGGAAAGAGTGAGGCTAGTAAGCAGAGGAAGAGAGAAGATAGCCGAGGGAATGACACCCGATAAGCCATTGCTGTCGAGGTTGATCATCGTGAGCTGGGTACATCTGGCGAGGTCAGAGGGGATGGTACCAGTGAGGAAATTGTGGCGAAGAGAGAGGACTCGAAGAGCAGTGAGGTTACCGAGAACACCGGAAGGAAGCTCTCCGTAGAGACCGGAAGCCGGGAGACGGATATCGGTGACCCGGTTCGAGGAGCATCGAATTCCCTTCCATGAGCAAGGGGAGGAGTTGGAGGAATTCCAGTCAGTTAGCCTCGGTGCAACTGCGCTTCGGAAGGCGAGGAGCGCTGCTCGATCAGAGGTGAGGTCATCGGCGTTAGAATATAAGGAGAAAAGGAGAAAGAGGGAGAGGAGAAGAGGGAGGTGAGGTGAGGCCATGGAGCTTCAAGTTCAAGCGTGTCAATTAATTTGCACTAACAATTTCGGCATAGCATGGTAATGGACAAACGGTGACTTGTAGAGACAGAGCAAGAGAGAAAACCAGAAAGTAAGGTTCTTTGAAAAAGAAAAGGCGTGTGAAAGAGTATGAAATGGAAAGAACGAGAGAGAGAGAGAGAGAGAGAGAGAGAGAGAGCTGGTTGTGGGTTTTCAAAAGGAGAATAGAAGGAGAAGGGAGATGATAATGGTAATTGGTAAGTAATCGACCAAATTGGGAAGGGAATCAACGAGAGTAGCTTCGCCTTTTTTATTTTCCGAATAGTGAACAAGTCAAACAAGAGGGACGAGTTAATTTGTCCACCAGCCGAACATTTATTAATCGTCAATAAATTATTTGTTGTATGTGTCTTGTGCGGACCCGAATCCCGCGTAGCGCGGGACACCGTGTAGCGCGCGTTCGAGCCGTCTGATCTTGATCGGACGGTTAATTTTTTACGGGCCTATCAATCTAGGTTACATGTACGAAGCTCCCTTGTCCATTCGATCTTAATCAGACGACTACGATGCCGCGCTACACGGTGTGCCGCGCGGCACCAGATCTGAACTCGTCTTGTGGTGTTAGGAATACAGGCGGACCTAATCAACTTTTTGGTCAGATGACTTTACTTTTATTTGGCACTATTATTGAAAGTTATTTGAGATCTACGGTAAACATAATAAAATTTAAATCGGATTTGGATTTTAATTATCAAAATATTATTCATTTGAATTGGAAAAGTGAAATTAAAAAAAGGGAAATGTTATGATTTTTTTTTTCAAAACAGAATTAAAGTTTAATGAATTCAGAAGTGATGCGTTACTCTCAAGATACTATTCATGTTTTTCTTCGTTTGAAATTTGATGGTGATTTATGACATATTCTTCTTTTGATGAAATATATATTAGCATACAATCCCTTTGGATGCTATTATCAAGCATTCCCTAATTACCAGCATGAATACAAATTACAAATAATGAAAAAAAAAAAACAGAGAGAAGTTTTAATTGCTATTGCGGAAATTCATCTTTGAGTTGCTGAGATCAAGCCTAGCACAAACTATATGAGAATTATTTTATTGTATTAACTGCTTTCTCCAGACCCCCAGATAAAAAAGCATGAAAATAGAGGCTCGAGCAAGCCCCACAGCCAATCCAGCAGCAATAACGGAAGCGGCAAAGAAAGAAAAAATACCTTTCCAATTTTCTTTTTTATTTTATTATTGAAATAAAGAAAATACTCCAAGGACCTATTGACAAATAAGCCAGCAACCGTTGGTGTTTTCCCGAAGCTGATTTATTCATTAGTAAAAGCCGAAGTCAATAGAGGTGCTCTAATCCTTCTGAGCTACAGGCCCTATCCCATCTCGACTGGATCTGTTCCCGATATATATGTATGTAGGGATGAAAACAGATCGGATACGGAGCGGATGTTGGTTTTTCTATATTCGCATTCATATTTTTTTCCGGATACGGATACAAATACGAATGCGTTTGGATACGGATACGGTTCGGATATTAAACGGATACGGATATTTTCGGATACGGAGTCGAATACGAATATATTTTGTCGGATACGGATAACATTTTAATCGTTTTTATTTATTTACAATAGTAGTTTCTCTAAATATAATGTTATTCAATATACTCAGTGTTTATATTAGTATTTCGTCAAGGTTAGTAATACATGCGAATGAATATCTACTATTTTTCATAGTTTGAGACAAGTGAGCATTTTTTTAAAAATATGAAAGTTAATTTCAATAACATTGCCTTCAATTACAATGTACAACTTTAAAAGTGAACTTCTTTAAAATCAAAATAAGCAAATTTATTTGTTGGGTTCTAACTTTTAACACATAAATAAAAGACTAAAAGTGAAACCATATCCGCATCCATATTTTTTTGACGGATACGAATACGAATACGGATATTTTCGGCTACGGATCGGATGTTACCCGTATTTTTCGGATTCGGATTCGGATACGGATCGGAGCGGATAAAATCCGTTCCGTTTTCATTAATGTATGTATGACTTGTCACACTGATTTTTCACATTCCTATTAAATGGGACGGAATTTTTTTCCCTAAAATATTCATTAAAAAATATGTGGAGACGTTGCCTTTTATTATTTTAATCAATTTCGGAAACAGTATCTAATCTTCGTCTACTTTCGCACGCAATGCATGGAAATAACGACGCAATGATCATTTTCATTTACAATAGAAAATTCTTCAGAGGTCGATAATATTCTAATTAAGGTTACCAACTTACCATGCGATAATTAAATGTGTAGATATGAAAGATTTCTGATACGGTGAAATATTATACTAAATTTTCATATATATGACTTATTTTGCCAATATGGTTGCGTGTTTTTTTTTTCTATAAAATCCATTAAACGTGTCGATTGACGATATTTAAATTGTCTGTAAAGATACACTCCATAAAAATTGTAAAAGTATTTAACCGTGCGTTTTAGTGATTTGACAATATTCTAAAATATTTGTAAATAGATACACTCAATTGACCTTGCAATAGTAATTCTTATACGCGCGTTCTTAGTGCGTTAATCGAAATTCGTGTTTTGCTGATAGTGATATATATGTTATATATATAATGTTCGTAACATTTTATATATTATCCTAAGAAATATTCTCGGCTAATGGGACTAGTCAAATGTAATAAATTAAAAAGGGTCAAAAATATATACCGTTAACTCCATTAATTAGGAGTAAAAGAACCGGTATAATTGGAAAAATAATTGGAATTGTTAGCTCATGTATTGTATTGCTTCACTGTTCAGCAGTACGTTCAAATAAATAGTCCATCATCCATCATTTTATTAATGATTATGTCATATGAATAGATGATAGAGTAAAGAATATGATCCGTTTAAAATTGTGGCGTATCCGCGTATGCATGCATAAATATAACTAGTCACGTATATAACAAAGTCACCTTAAAATTAAATAATTGACACGAAATAACACATCGTGGATACAGTTTTTTGACACATCAGATACGCCACACACACAATAAAAAAGACAAAAAGCACACAAAAAAAAAAGAATTCGCACTAGACATGCCAGAAACGATCTGTGAGAGCAGGGACGGAGCCAGAAAAAAGTTAAGCATGGGCACAAAATTGGACCAAGAAGAAACAGAAGGATAATTAGAGGTCCAACCCAGGCACAATAAAAAAATTAGCCCGGGCACAATACTAAAAATACATAACTGGACCTTGATTTTCAGTGAACAAGCCCAGGCAAGTGCCTGGGCTTGCCTCTACTTGGCTCCGTCCCTGTGTGAGAGACAAGTTATATATACTGTGCAAAGAGAGGACGGCGGAGTATTTAGCACATGGTCCTTAGTACGGGAACGCTGCACGATTAGCCACACGTATTAGGTTATAGAAAATCTAGAAAAATATAATTCAAGATTTGAAATTTTGAATTTTGAAGTTTGAGCCGGTTACGACGAACGGTGTGAAACGGCTCCGATTGGGAAAATTTTTATCAATGACAAAAATGTCCCTAACTATTTTAAAAAAGACAAAAGAGCCTCCGAAATTTTAAAAAGAGCACAGCTATAGCGGTAATAGAATTGTCGTAATAACTCAGCCCTATAGCGGCAATAGCATTACCACTATAGGGGGCTATAGCGGCATTGCTATTACCGCTATAGGCCTTTTTTTTTTTCCGACTGACACAGAGGACTTCTGTTTTTGTACAGAAAAAGAAAAGGTGCATAGTTTTTGTTTTGGAATTTTCCTCTATAGCGGCATTTCCTTTGCCGCTATAGGGTTTTTTTTGTTTTGTTTTGTACTAAATAGTGGTATAATAGTTGAGTCTACATTATACAAATGAATCTAATAATTTTGTCCTTGCTTAAATTACATCCACTTGCTAGTTGCTACCCTCGTCTGGCCCCACTTCAATGGATAACCAGATCCATACAATGTACAAGGCAAAATACTTTATTTCATATTTATAGTGTTCCACTTACTAGTGGAATATATCCATAGCTGTATAGAATGACAATGAAGCCATATTGGAAGGCAATCCAGAGTTCCAGACCATTAACCTTAAGTTGTAAAGTATTTGAACGAACTATTCTCGTACATATATAGAGAGAGAGACTGTAGCACAATGATGAGATTTGATTCCAGCTGTGCAAAAAGTCGATCCCTCTTTATCAATGCGGACAGAAAAAAAAAAGTTGCGGAAAAAAACAAAACAAACTCAGCGATGTCAGCAAAAAAAAAAAAAAAATTTCATATTGCGGCATTACTTTTGCCGCTATAAAGGAAAATTCCAAAACAAAAACTATGCACCTTTCCTTTTTCTGTGCAAAAACAGAAGTCCTCTGTGTGTCAGTCCGAAAAGAAAAAAAAGGTCTATAGCGGTAATAGCAATGCCGCTATAGCCCCCTATAGTGGTAATGCTATTGCCGCTATAGGGCTGAGTTATTACGGCAATTCTATTACCGCTATAGCTGTGCTCTTTTTAAAATTTCAGAGACTCTTTTGTCTTTTTTAAAATAGTTAGGGGCATTTTTGTCATTCATAAAAATTTTCCCTCCGATTGTTCGGGCGTAGGACCCGTCGGTTCCGTACAACTACGTGGCGAAATTCCATTCGCCAGGAGAGCCAGGAAGGACGCTCGACCCCACCATGTGCAGGAAACGCGATTTCAGAAGTAGATCCTCTGTGACCTATATAATTACTGATGCTGTAGCCTGCGAGCAATTAATCTCTCTCTCTCAAAAAAAGAAAAATGATAAATGAACAAAGGGGCCGTTTGAATCAAGTGAGAATTTGAAAAAAATTTTATTTTTAAACATAAATTTATTTAAACAATTTAATTCTTCATAAAATTGAATACTTTTTAATATTTTATATCTAAATGGCCGAAGCGATCCAACCGGCCCAAAATGATGTTCGGTTCCCACAGATTTCGACATTTACCCGTTTCGGAATTCGGAGTACACAGATTCTCGCTAGAGTCTAGACTCTAGACGCATTTGAATGATATTACACTTTTTCTTTTAAAAAGCTATGAACGATAAGATTTGTATCCAAATCCAACTATTGAAAATTTTTTAAAAAAATGATTGGGGCACGCATTTCAATTGTGATGGTTCAATACTTCAATTGGCATTTTGTAAAGATGGAGCAAATGCTGGATAAAGCGCCAATTGATCGTGGACAGGATAATGCTATGGAGTATGGGTGTGAAACGTTAACAAAGGAAGCGGAACATGGAGTTCCGTTTTTCGTTCCGTTCCAGTATACGGAAATGAAATCCATTCTGTCTCCGTTCTGTTTCGTAAAACGGAATGGAACAGTGTTCCGTTCCTCATTTTTCACTGATTTCAATCTATTTTTCATTGATTTCAGTCATTTTTCGATAAAACGGAACATTAACGTGCAGTATCACCTGTTACGTTCGAAACGGTACCAAATTGACACCCTACTATGGAGTATGAAGTTTTCCAACGCAACCACCGTTCTTAATTTACTTTTTGAGAGCACCTATTTCATATTTTTCAATGCAACCGCCGTTGTCAACCATTTTGGTTTAGTCAATTTATCATATGCATGTAAAATACTAAAATATGTTTATGTATCACGTATGAAATAATACACTTAAACAATGTGACTGTATCTGTTTCTCCAAGCACTATTATTAGCATTATTCGAGTTATAATAAGCTAATTTATATTTTAATTTAATTCAACACTTTATATTTTTTTACAGTGGGCATGAAAGGTAGATTTTTTTCCCATTGTTTACCATCCTGCCTTCAAAAAAAAAAAAAAAAAGTTGATTTTTCCTTCCCACCACTGATTACATATCGGAATGGATATTATATGCGACAAAATCATTCCCCATCATTAAAATATCGATCAAAGCCTTTAAAATTTAATCATCTGGAAAGATCTCTAAACTAAATTTTTAATTACAATGTTCACTTCAAAAATATTGTCATGAGTCACTAGATCAAATACTAATTTAAAAAATGTACACTCCAAAAATATTATCAATAATTAGTCACTAGACTAAATACTAATTTTAAAAACCACACCATGATTCCTTTTTTGTCTTTTAAGTTACGTTTGGTGTACAAATAATTATTTCTAATCCGAATTAGCGAGTATCTTAAAAATTGAATTTGTTTGTCAAATACGGATTGGTAGTTTGAATATCGTTGTTTTTCTAATTCGCCCAAAAATTGAAATAACATTGCTCTCAAAATTTCCGACTTTGTCCAAATGCTCTTTTCTTGAACAAGATTAAAAAGTATTAATGTCATTTTTCGGTCAGTATGCCGTTTTAAGAAATCCTGCAATTGTCACAACTTACAAGTGAAAGTAAAACCCTAACCTTCAACTCACTTATTAAAAAAGAGATCCCATTGACAATCCTAAGAAAATAATAATAAGTACATATCGTTGACTATCTTAATTAAATAATGATAAGCACATTTTACCTCAGCATAATTCTTCAAAACAGAGAGAAAAACAGAGACGCAAGGAGGCAGGTATAAGTATAACAACATAGTTGACAGAGTCTAATTGCTGGACCATATCTATAATCTATTCCAGCTGGCCGCTGTTTTAATTGCGTTATTTCCGCCACACTGAACTGAAGATGACAGCCTATAATGGCCGCCTGACGTACTAAACTAAGCTGTCTAGCGTAAATGCCATCTTGGCTTTTTTTTTCTTAATTTTTTTTTAAGATAAATTGGAGGTCTAAGTCACCAACTTATTTTTAAATTAAATATCTATGAAAGAAGACCTTCCCAGCCAGATTTCGAACCTGCGACCTTTTACTCAAGGAATTAAGGTGGCTTTTTTTTTTCTTAATTATAAGACCCCATCGTCATTAAAAAAAAATAACAAAAAGATAAAGTGGAAATGGAAAAGACATGATAATAAGGTTGTTACCGTTTGATTCACTGTCAATTGGGTTGTTAAATATATATTTTTTAAATATAGTTAGATTGTCAGTTTCATTCGTTATAGTCAGATTAAAATATTTGCAATTTATAATTAAACAATCAGAATATAAAAACTTTAATCCATTCAATCAGACTTTTCTTTGATAAATCGAATTTTGTTACTTTGGAGTGTTTTATTAAAAGTTATTAAGAAAACCTAAATCGATCAATGATCATGTTGATTAGATTAATTGAATAACATATACACCAATATTACACTTACAGAGAGATATAAATATATTTATTGCAATCCTCTTTTCTTAGTAATATTTTTGTTAAATTCATGGATGGAAGATATTAAAAAAAAAAATCCTCCGAACGATAGAATCATTCATATGAAAACAATAAATGTGGTCCTTTCCGTGGAATTGTCTCCTCTAGACAACACGGTTGTAACTTAGTTACATGTGAGAAGCCGCCATCTGTCTGACTTGAGGTAGTTCTTGGTCTTGTTGTCTATTTGACTTTGTCACACTCCAAGCCTCCAATTGTATTGATTCTGGATTAAGATTTTTCATCTTTTTTTTGTGGAAACACAGTGAGGAGGCTTGGACTTCAAAGGTTTATACTTTATAGGTCTTCAAAAATGGTTGTCGATTGCTGTTAGCCACTAAGGTGATGCCAATTGCCAAATGTATGGGCATAATGATATTTTAACATTTATTCAAAACACCCTCCAATTATTTTAAGTAAACTTTCTAAAAAGATCAAATAAGTATGTATACGCTGATAAAAACAGATAACTTTTTATCAGCATAATGCATTCGTACATGGATACAATATACAATAAAAATATACAACAGCAAAATAGGCAAGTGTGCACCTAAAAAGTTCAAAAAACAAGTTTTGAAAGATGAAAAATACTTAACAATTGTCACATGCTTTTCCATATTTGTAGATGTTATTAATAAAAATTTGTCATTTCAATTTACGTCGGCATTTCAATTTACCAAGAGAATCAGCTCTCGGTCTAGTGGTAAAAAACAATGCTCCTTGATCCTTTGAGTGAAAGGTCGCAGGTTCGAAACCCGGCTGGGGGTCTTTCATAGACATTATAAGTAATTCAATTTCAAACCCTGAAAGTACTGTAGGTAAAACTCAAATCGCAACGGTTGTGGTACTGTTATGGAATGAATCTGGGCCCTTCGTCTCCGCTAGCTCTCGCTTTCGCGAAGCTTCCTCGCATATTGTTCCCTCTTTCTTCGATGGATCTAGGTTTCTCCTCGCGACACACAGAGCAGAAACTAAGCGCCTCTGGCGTCTCCTAAGCTAGCGGTTGTCTCTGCACGATGGATTAGAGTATCTCGGAAACTTCTCCTCTTCCTTTCCCTTTTTTCTTCGATCACGAGTGATCCACCTCGGCACCTCCATGGCCAGAACAACAAGTTTAGGTTTTTTTCTTTTCTTTACTCTGCTCCATGAGAAATTGGGGCTATTTATTTTTCCGTGCCTATCTATTTCCTTCTGATACCGATATTTGCTTGGTTAATTTTTTTATTAGGAGATGTGAAAGGAGCTCAAATCGCAACGGACAAGCAAACCTAGCTTTGCGCTTCTCTTGCTTTGCCTTACGTTCTTCCGTTCTCTTCCAGGTGAGCATCCTTTATAGCTGTTCCCACCTCTGGCTCTTCGCTTTCTGTTTTTCTGTTCCTTTTAGTGATTTTCTTTTAATGTTCATCTGTACCTCTCCTTGTCACTTTTTCCTTCGTTTCTTGGCTTCACTCTCTCTCCTCTCTAATTTTTTCGTTCATTTACCTTCCTTTTTGTTATTATATTTTTATGGAATTTCTTATTTGCATTTAGTCTTAGGCTGATCTTTTTTATTTCTCTGTAATTTTCAGGTTGCTTGATTCAAAACTGAGACATTGTGGTTTTGCTTTTATTTTGTTCGAAACTGTTCCTTTCTGAATGGTGTCTGGTCTTTATGCAGTTGCTAGCGTGATAGTTGCGATCAAAGCTGGTTTCTATGATATTGGTGAGTGTTTTTTAGCATTTTATTCTATCATTGTTGTATTGAATTTGTTGTCTATCAATTTATACAATAATACCAGTACCATACTGTACCTTTATTTGTACTGGTCAGATAAGGCATCAACTAATACATCAACACTTCTTTCCCGAGCGAATAAAAATATAAATCGCATCAAATTTAAGCCAACAGAACCATATTAAATGAAAAGTGTAGGAAGTTTCTATTATTGTTGAAAACATATCAAAGTGAACATGAACGTATGTGGATTTATTTCGGTTCGCACCAAGAATGCCAATATTACCACAGATCGTACGGTAAAGTTTGCCCAATGATATCTTAGTCATTATCATGTTATGATGGTAAGATTACGATCCCTGAATTAAGATTTTAAACTGCTTCTGTAATTTGTAGGTATTGGACCCAAGCTGGAATTTGTAATGGCCAATTCTATTGAGGATGAGGATTGAGCTGAACTGTATGGACAATATGTGGTTAGAAGCTGACTTAAATTTTTTTGTGTTTCTTTGTACTATAGATTGTATAGTTCTATATTATCATTAATGATCTGTATTCTTCATTTTTTTTGTGCCTTTTTCAGCTTATGTCCACACTCCAGTGTGCGCTATCCATATACCCTCCCATCTCAGATCCTCTCGCTACTGGTTCATTCAATCTTAGAGATTCTCATGTGGCCTGTGCTGGAGTTCCTTCAATCTGCTCCTCGGCACCTACCAATTCAATCTAGACGCAGGATTTTCAGCGAAAATGACAAGGCAACAATTGCGTAAGAGATAGAATTGAAACTGAAGGTACAAGCTATTTTGAGTAACATGAAGGAGAAGGCAATAACAGGCTTGGGACAGGTTTCCGCGTTTGCATGCATTTAGGCACCTGATTCTTTGGCACAAGTAAGCAACCTCTCAAGTTTACAAAATTATGTTTGTGTAAATGTAATTTGTTTGATTTTGAGTAATGTTTTAATCTCAATTTTGCACACAAATCATCAGTTTCTCGGATTTCATAGAGGTCATAGTTTAGAGTACACAATTATGTTTCTATTTTTCATTGATTAAAGTAAATGTGAATCAGTATCAAAGTCTTAATTTATTAAACTTAATTTCTACCTATGATCCTCATCGACTAATTAGATGGTTATTTTTACTTTTATTTAAAAGCAACATTATTCATGTGAATTGCTACTGAAATAAAAGGTATCCATTATTTATAGGTGCATTTGTATTATTCTGGTACAGACTGCATATCTTATAATCAAGCGCATCAGCATTATTGTTTTGTCCTTGCATCTAAAATGCCTATTAAAAAGGTAAGCTGAAAGACATGTACTAGCTGTCGAATAAAGATTATAATCTACCGCTGTATCCGTTTGGTGGGGGGGGTACTGGTACAGTTTGGCGCAAGTGCTGCTATGCTGCTACAGTTTGGCGCAATAATTGTGTTTTCTTTTTTTGATTTTTTTAATATTGTTGTTGTTACATTCAACCAACCAGTTTCAAATAACATTTATATTATCCAACGTGCATGTGAACAGTTATAATGCATGGCCGTTGTTGATATTATTGAGCGAATTATGGAGTTAATAACCCGATGAAGGTTCCACCTTCAAGTGTCCTGATGAACGGAGTGGTGGCCTCTATGTTTCGTTTGTCAAGGCTATTCAGTCAGCTGATGATGTGTTCTCCCTGATCGTGTTGATGGTTTGATGTCATTCTGAAGGTCAAGGGGAGCATCTCTTGCTATGTACTACCTATTTGAAGGTCAAGGGGAGCATTAGAATTAAATTATTATTGAGTCCTTTGAACTGATTTCTTACTGTTAATGTGGTTATAAACTGGAAATACTGTTGCTAATGCGGGAAATGGTTTATATAAAGGAGGCAAGAAGAGAGAAAAGGAGTCGTTTCTCAGAGCAGGATATGGAGGAGACAAGGGAAGCATTTTGACTTTGTCTATCTAGATGGCTTTGATACTTGAGCGTTTTGCATGTACATAATTTTATTATTTTTAAGTTACAAAAATATGCTTTTAGAAAATTTATTTATTATTATGGTGGCTGACTGAAAATTTTAAACGTTGCTACTTTTTAGGGTTCTGGCAATGGCATCGATAACAACAGCAGCAAAGCTATCCATCATTTGATGATGTAAATGTAAATCTCGCACTTTAGTATATTTACATTACACAAGTACCAGTGAGAAGCTGCAATTTTTTTTTCTGTGTGCTGTATTTTGTACAAACATGGAAAGAAGCCTGCTACAGCTATTAAGAGGTTTATGCCAGTAGTTACAAATCACTATGTGTTTTATATCAAGGCCTTAATTCTTTCTTAAAAAAGTTTGTTGTTGTTCTCTTTGTAGGTGCCTTTCTGCTAAGAAATAAGGAGGATTGATATAGAAGGTGTCGCGCAAGAGGAATGCATATGCCAGGTATATATGCTCTCCTTCGTGCCTCATTCAAAGCCCAGTTTGTCATTGTGTTTGAGCAAGTAGCTTTTTTTATTGGTTCAATGTGAAATCAAACAGGTGGATTTGATTTACATTCAAATAAGTGAAATGGAAACATTGTTATGAAGTAATTGTTTTTTTAGTTATGTTCTTATATAAGGCAATGCTATTTGAACTTAGGTATTTTTTAAAATTTTTATTAGCAAACAAACTAAAATATATATGCTTTCTTAAAAGTGTTCAAAGTAGTTCCATATGGAGCTTACAATAAGAAAAGTACATTCTAATTAATAGCGATCTAGCGGATGCTACCGTAATTTTTTTTATGAGATCGATTTAGGACTGGTGGTATTGAATTTGCCATCTCTATTGTTAGGCACGAACTGTAACATAATGTTATGGATATGTCCGAACATTTATTAATTGCAGTCCTAACCATTTATCTTTCTAAAAAGGAAGCTTAATTACTTGGGTATGATTCTGGTTCGGTAATGGCTCTCAATTGCATCCATCCGTTTCATTTTTTTTAAATATCATAGCGTTCTTGGTCTGGTATATGTAACTACAGACAAATTGGCATAGTCATTCAAGTCATGCTATAAATATCATGTCTGGTATAAGTCATTGAAGTAACCTGGATGGGTTGCATAGTGCCAGCATTTCTCTGTGTATAAAATTCTGATAGCCATGCATTTCTTTATTATGTATACAACTAATACAAATGATCTTGTTATGAATTGGTTTCAGCAATCTTGGTTGAACGCTCAAGATATTCAACAAGAAAAAGCTATTTCGGAGAAAGGAATATTGAGATAGAGCCTTTTTGGATCAACCAGCTCTGCTCTTGTATTGATTAGGAACTTTAGTCACTATTTCGTCTGTTATACTGTTATATAGCATGCCAGCTTTATAAGAAAGGTATAAAAACAGATCATGTAGCATAGATAGTTTTACAGCCAGTAGGCTTGCTTTTGCATTGCCTTATAAAGGTTCAACTGCATAAAAATGTCGTTTGCTACTGCTGTGCACAGCTGAACCTCTATAATGCCTTAGATATCTAATGAAAAACTACTAATGTGTTCCTTCTTCATGGAATGAACAAGTAAATTCATTGTTCACCACAAAACCAACACAATCATATAGAAAAAAAAACAGCACCAAATAACTTGGTAAACAAAAAAGATTGCCTAAATCTATATTGCAAACTATACAGTCACCTAAAGCTGATCATACATCGCGCGTAGCGCGATGCATTAGCTAGTTTAATTTTAAAATAAGTTGGGTGGCTTAGACCTCCAATTTATCTTCAAAAAAAATTACATCGGCATTTGTATCACGTACTTTTTTATAAGTTATAATCAAGCTTTTAAATTTCGTCGAAATAACGGCGTTATTTCAAAAATTTCAGTTTTTCGGACAAAAACGCACCAACGTTACAGTTTCAAATCAAAAAAATACGTAACGTGTCATTTCCGAAATAACACCGTTATTTTAGCGAAAAAATTCATTTTTGCAGAGAAAAAACGGAGACAGGAGAGACTTTTTATACAATATAATTTCATATTATATTTATAGTATTAATGTATTATATAGAGTAATTTTTTTCTTTAGATTTTCTGCTTATTGTTTGTTATCCTATTTTTCTTTGTTATTCTCTTTGCTTAATTTCTTTCTGTTAGATTACACAACATTAGGATTAGTAATTTGATTGTGCTCTTTGCTTAATTTCATTGCTTAAGATTACATATTGAAAAAAAATATATAGATTATTAGCATATTAAAAAAATTAGATATTAGATTATTAGCATATTAAAAAAAATATAGAATTCCAACTTGTACTGTAGTACTATACAAAAAAACACATATGAGTTTGACACAGATGTTCGCATATACACACCGTTTTTTTACCGTTTTTTCACCGAAAAAACGCCGCATCGTTAAATCAACTCCGGACCGTCATATCGAAAAAAACGAAATTTAAAAGCTTGGTTATAATACATGATAAAATGTTTGCTTTCTCATCTTTTAATTTTCATTTTAAATACCTTATTGTCTTATTTGTTATAATTGAAAAATATCAAATGATGTGAAGTAAGATTGTGTAAATAATTTACAAATTGATATTACAAAATTTGAAGTATTAAATCCACATAATTATTTATGTCAGACAGAGATGAAGCCCTACTGATTCGTTTACCCCAGTGACTAGGTCTGTCAATGTTTCTATTAGGAAATCGCTCAATTTTAATTTTGTGACTAATTACATCTAATTAATCCAATTAAATCACAAGCAACACAAATCTAGTGTAAAAGCTCAATTCGACACAAGAGATAGGTGGAAATTGTACCTCCCGAGAAATTGTATTCGCGGGGCACGACCACGGCATGGGAGTCGATGGGGTGCTATCCGTGCGTCCTTCAATCCAAAACCGACCTCGAGTCCACCACGAAATTAACCAAAACCTATAAGCCATGCTAGTAGCTAGAAGGTTTAGGCTAATCCCAAGTTTTCTCATCTTCTTAATTAACTCTTTAATTAATGGAGAAATGATGCTCAACACATGAGCTAAGGTGGAGAAGAGAGGTGTGATGGTGGCGGCGAAAGAGGGAAGAGAGGGGAGGTGGGTGGCGACCAAAGAAGGAAGAGAGAGAGAGGAGCAAAGGAGCCTCTATAAGGGTCCTTTTATAATGCTCAAACCCTTGCAAATCGTTCCAACTATTTACAAGTATGCCACCTACCTACCACCATCGTAATGGGCCGGCCACATAAAGGCCTATATGGGCTTCACACACTCATTTAATTGATTCTTAAATCAATTACTTAGGTCCACCAATTGATGCTCTACTTTTAGGCTATATATTTAATATAAATATTGGCCCATTAATTTAATATAACTATTTATATTAAATTGTGTTGAATTGAAAATAATGATTAACTAATTAACAATTATTGTGGGATTAGCTAATACATTAAATCATTTCGATATGATCCATTTTAATTAATTAATTATATCGGTATATAATCAATTAATCAACTCATCATATTTTCGCAACACACATTGATGCGAATAAATGACTAATGTACTGTATGGTTAAATTTCGATCTGTGTGACCCTTTGAGGATTTATGCTAAGTTGGACATGGAAATAAATCGCTATTTAATTCCAATAATCATAAGCGATTTCTAGCAACACGTTATGATTCCCAATTCGCATAAATAGTGTACTGCTACAATATTTCAATCATGCATAAGAGAATAAATATGTTTCTCTATTTTGATTCTTATGTCTCACGATATCATCATATAATCCAAGATAGGAATGTGTCATTCTTGCAAATTATACATTTCTTGATCTAGAGTTGATCGCTTAGTTGCGCGCATACGATCCAACTCCATCAAGGGGCCCAAACTGATATCGTCACTCACTAAGTGAATTAATGAGGGACATACGATTTTCTTGATGATTAGCTTTTTCCCGCACAATTCAAGAGAATGTAAATCAAGTCCGTATAGCAGCCCTTAATGGGAATCAGCGGTAGACAAGATTTATAGAACCTATCCTCATGTGGAAAAGATAATCATCTCAAACTTAGAACCAAAATCATAACGAAATAAATAATGACACATAACACAATCCATATATTTATTTCGTTGGGTCAAGTCCTGTACTATGTTCCATAACATACACATATGCAATTAAGTTGGTAACTCTTTACCTATGATTTGTAGAACTTAATCATCACTCAACTTGCATACTAATCTTATATGATAATTAATGTTCCTTGTTAATTATCAAGATTATGGACCGTTTAGATTTATTATTGTCATTCTAAAGAATGATCCACAGAGATCTACAATTCAGATCCTCAACCTGAATGATCTGTCAATAATAAACCTAGGAACAGATGATAAAATATCACCCAAAACACAAACTAATATTTAAGTCATTAAATTATTGACTTCTAGGACATAACTCCAACAGTTTCACCGTTCGAACGGTTTTGTTCCATTCCGTCTGAACGGAACGTTAAACGAAATAGAACATCAATTTCATTTCTGAAAACAGAACGAAAACGAACGAAACGTAAACGGAACACGGAAATGGACAAAAATGGACTGAAATCAATAGAAAATGGAGGACATAACGTTAAACTAAAAAAAAATTGTTTCGTTTAACAAAATGAAACGAAAAGGGAACATATTTTTATTTCGTCGTCTGAAACAGAATAAAAGCGGAACAGCTCATTTTCGCGTTCCATTTTCACATTTGACAGGTCTACTAGTGACCATTAATTATACTTCAACTTCCAACAAATTTTTTTTTTTTGTGATTTTAAATTGTGATTGTGTGTTGTGCTTTGGGATGTAAACTTGCCGTAATTTTGCTTCATTCTGGATTGTGGTGCTAGTAGTTAAGGTTGTGTAGGTCTTTAGATTTTGCCTAGCTAGGTTAGTTTGATAATTAGGTCTGTTTAGATGGGATTCTCTGCTTTTCAGTTCATCCCCTTTTTCGTTTGTACGATACTCTTTTTATTTCTATGGATATCTATCTCAGGCAACTTTCATAAAAAAAAACCACATAATTTTTTTTATCAAATTTTCAATGCATTATAATTTATATATGAATTTAACTTTATTAAAAGGCATTTAAATTTTTTGCTTGTGTCCCAACTCCCAACTCAAGTGAGCAATGTGAACACTACTTAGATATTTAGCATTTAGAGGATTATTTTGAACTTCAAAACTATCTAATTTAGAAATAAAATATCAATGTATTAATCAAACAGTTCGAATATTATTCACTGTGTGATGCAGAATTGCTGCAATAACATAATTACATAAATTAAAAAAAAAATAATTTAACCAAAAAAAAGGGGAAAAAATAAATGCAGGTCATCATTGAGTAAAGAAGAAGCAATGCTCGTAAACAAAGACATTCGATTCCATATTTACAACAGTACCAACGCCTTTACCTATCGAAAGCGAAAAAACGGATCATGAAATTTAATACAAGGAAAAAAGAAAAGAGCAATTTGATGGAAGACGCGCTACCTAGAGCTGTTGCCTGTTGACAAAAGAAGCAAAGCGTTGGTAATGGTACAGACAGCTCATGGGAACACAGTTTGAAACATAAAATGCATCGGTCGGTGTAATTGGTAGCAACTCTCCGCAAACTTAGATTCTTCCATCCAAGCATTTAAAAATAATGGTCCCTGACTAAAAAGCTCATAAATACTAAAATGCCTGATGACAAGATCAAAACGGACACAGGCCAGATGAAATAGACATCTCTCAAATTTAAATGCATTTCCATGCTGCAAATGTAAAAACAGCATTTGGCTTGATTGCAACGTGTACGAGTAAATTTTGTTTATTGTGTTGAATATTTAATGCAATTTCAAAGTATGATAGAAATCTTTACGGTTCACAAAAAAAAAACTTTTATAAAAAGAAAACACGGTTTTTTGACGGTTAGTCGTTCCAGGCAAATTTCAAAACATGTTTCTGGAGAGATATCGCTATTATGGATTAATTTTCAGCCTAGAAAGAAGACTAGAAAATTACCTGATGATGACCTCTGATGCTGATTTAGAAAATAGTTGGCTCAGAAAATGATTTCACATATTAATTAAGGATGAACCTTTGGTTATGCTCGCTACTTGTCGGTACCATATTAACTTTTTTATATTGTCATCGACTTTTATCCTATCTGGGAAATGCATATTCTGATATCTACTGTGCAGAACTTTTATTTTGTTTGAGGGATCAAATGATGGTAATATTTTCTAGATTATAATTTATTATAATTTCTGGTTCAACAAGAGAATTAAATCACCAGATGTAATTTGTAATCATATTTTTTGGGCCCAAACTGGCTCAACATTTTTTTGAGTTGAACTCTGCAAAATTAGTTATTATATAATCTCCATCAATGATTCAATACAAAAGATGTTGTGGCAACAGAAAGACAGAGCTCGCATATGTGAGCCTGAAAGGTCCGTAAACACGGATATTTTAACAGAAAAATTAAAAATAATATTAAAATATTATTAATTTCGGAAATACTACTAAAATAATCAAAATTATATAAATAGGTTCACAATATCTTGTTTTGAAAAACCGATACTGATATTGTTCTTTTAAAGAATATTAGCCTTACAGCATTTTAAGTTAAAAATTTGATGGTTTTTAATGTTTTTAAATAAATTTAATGTATTTTATTGATGAAAAAAGTATTATATATTTGTTTGTAATACAATTCATTTGTAGTTTGTTTATTTTGTATTTTTTATATGTAGTTTAATTATTTCCTATAGTTGAAAATCAGAGCTGATAAGAATCATCTCCAATATTCATCATCCCCATCATTCCCTTAGATTAAATGCATTCCAAAAAAAAAAAAGAGGGGAGTGAGGATGAGAGGATGGAAGGAGCGACACAGAGCGATATTAACTTCAACAATTACACATTAACCTCAAAAGTTACATATTAATTTCCCCAGTTATATATTAACTTCAACATTTAATATATATAACTAGAATAGTTACGATATTAACTTCAATAGTTGTAAATATTAACTTCAACAGTTATGTTATTAACTTCAACAATTATATATATTAACACTTAATATATATAACTAGAATAGTTATATATATTAACTTCAACAGTTACGATATTAACCTTAACAATTATATATATTAACACTTAATATATATAAATAGAATAATTATATATATTAACTTCAATAGTTATATTTATTAACTTCAACAGTTATGTATATTAACTTCAACAGTTAATAGATGTCTGGATAATTAATGATATTTAATATGTAACGATTGAAGTTGATATGTAAATGTTGAAGTTAATATATAACTATCGAAATTACATATTAAGGAGGAGCGAAGCACAAGGATGGAGAACGAGAGCGAAGCAGAAGGGCGGAGATACGCATGGATGATCCTTGTCAAAAATAGAAAACGTGTTACCCTTGGATTCTATCATCCTCATTATCCCATGGAATCCTCATTAATTAACCAGCGTTATCATTAATAGAAGTCCAGGGATGATAGAATCTTAGGAATGGTCTGAAGCGATTCCGATTGTAAATTGATTATTTTTTTAATATAAATATTTTTTATAAATAATATAGTCATTTTTAAATAATAAAATTCATTCAACATATTAGACACAAAAATAAAATATATATTTAGATATTAGCCATTTCACCAATTCGGCACGGTTTTTAATTTTTAATTTATTTATTTTTAAAAAATTATATATATATATATATATATATATATATATTAAATAGAATTGCATGGTTTTGGAATTCATTATATCTTAATGTATTTATGTTTTATTAATTTTATTTGTTTATTTTAGTTGTTTAATTTGTTTGGTATACTAGTATAGATATCACATGTATGTCACATAAAAAAAATTAAAGAAAATAAAGAAAAATCATACAAAATATATATTTTGAACACTATAACTTCAAATAGGAATTACTTTTGACAGTAACGTCCGTTTAGGGCGTATGATCATAATCCAGAAAGCTCTCAACGAGATCTACAAGATTTAGTGGAGTTTATCTCGTAACAACCATTTTCGAGGTAAAAAATACTGTCTGAACTTCCAAAACCCACTTTGAAAGTTTAGAAATCTAAAAATAACTTAAAACTACTTTAGTTAGTTTTTCATCAGCACAAAAAAGTTATTAGACAAGAGATGTGATGTTGCTTTTTTTTTTTGAAACCATCAGGTGTAACTGGGTAATTTTTGAGTAATGAAATTGGTTGAGTGTTACATACAAAGTAATGTGATGCGGCTTTTTTTGAGGTCAATACTGGTAGTGGTATTTGAATGATATGTTATAGTTCAAAACTAGTATTCTAAACACAAAAAGGGCTCTAAAAATAATTAAGAAAATCAATAAAAAGTAAAAACAAATAACCTTGGATTGAAAACACAGGGAGTAATGAACCAGCATAAATTCGGTTACAATTCTGTTAAGTTGACAAGCTTAGATGCTCAAAACCCACATCAAGTATTTTCAAGAATGAAGTTCAAACTGGTTAAAATTTTAGTGATATGTTTATTACTCATGATAGCCTCAGTCACATCCTTAGTCTAGCAATAGAAGTCCTCAAGTTAATCTCTTCAATTTATCTTCAATTATGGAATAATGTATGGAGATAGAACTTAGCAATGATATTCGCCTTACTCGAGGGGATGTGAAACCTCACCGGCTTAACTTGCTTAGGTCAATAGGAGAGGAACTTCCAGATCATTAGCAATTCATTCTAAAACCAAACTAAAGGAGGTTTGATAAAATTTGAGAAATTTTAATTTCAGTTTCAAGTGAAAATTATGCAAAACGTACTTTAAAATAAAAAAAATTGAAAAAAAGAAAAAAAAAGATGATCTGAAGTATCATTATGTCATTTCGTTAATAAAATCCATTAAAAAGGAAAAAAAATATAATTATAATCATATATATATTTTAATTTTGAAACGAGGCATGGATTTCTAATCACTATATGTAGCCTGCCTAAATTATATTTTAATCAGTATATATAAAGACTGCATATGTTATTTAAAATAGATTTTAAACACCATATGTAATCTGCATATGTTATCTAAACTATATTTTTAATCTCCATATGTAGTTTGCATACAACATATTTGGTATTATGAAAAATATTATAAGATTCCATATGAAGTCTAGCGTAAATGGTTTTTGAATCCCAAATTTTGTTAAAAAACACATTCGATTAATTCAAATTTTGTTAATCTAGTGCAACCATGGATAATTGCATCTAATCTGTCATCTAACGCATTGTCATAATTTTTTAGGGACAAGAACTCTAACCCACCACATAAAGCTACGACATCCAACCAAGACCCTTCACTTTTACAAACACCTCAAATTACCCAGCAATAGATTTTAATGAGAATCATATGGGGATGACTTAGGGAATCTAATGCAAGGCCCAAATCAAGGATATGATGACAAAGGTCAAGAAAGAAATCAATCAAGAGGGGTCACAAAGAAAGTAAGGTATTGAGGTTAGCTGTGGTTATTATCGAGAGTTCGAGACAAGGCTGTTTTTTTTTTTTTTGGGAAAAAATAAGCTTGTGGATAATTGTAAATAGGGATGTTGCCACTGCGTGGAGAGCTATCAAATAGGGGCAATTGACTGCGAGTTTGATCGGTGTTTCATTAATATTGGAAAAGTTTATTTACCTTAGTTGAACAAAAATGAAAAATAAATGAAATTGATTTTTGCTATTAATATACTAGTAGTGATACCTAATGTGTTGAATGATATGTTATAGGTCAGAATTGGTATTCTTAACACAAAAATATCAAAAACAAGCAAAAAAAAAAAGAGCTCTAAAAATAATTAGAAAATTGATTTAAAAAAAAACTAACATTGGATTGAAAACACAGGGAGCAATGAACCAGCATAAGTTCTATTACAATTATGTTAAGTTGACATGCTTAAAGTCTCAAAACCCATCACCAGCATTTCCAAGAATCAAGTTCAAATTGGTGAAGCTTTCAGCGACATGTTTATTATTCATGATAGCCTCAGTCACATCCTCAGTCCATCAATATAATTCATCAAGTCAATCTCTTCAATTTATCTTCCATTAAGGATTAATGGAAGGAGATAATACTCGGCAATGATATTCTCCTTACTCAGTGGAACGTGAAACCTCACCAGTTTAACTCGATTTAGCTTGGGCCAATGGGAAGGGAACTTCTGCATCATCAGCAATCTATTCTAAAACCAAACTAAAGGAGGTTCGATAAAATTTGAGAAATTTCAATTTCACTTTCAAGTATGCAAATGTACTTTAAAGAAACAAAAGAAAAAGAAAGAAAGAAAGAAAGATGATTTGAAGTATCATTTTATCATTTTATTAATAAAAACCATTAAAATATATGTATAATTATAATCACATATGTATACTTTAATTTTTAAAATGAGACATGAATTTCTAATCAGTATATGTAGCTTGTTATGTTACCTAAACTATATTTTAATCAGTATATAAAATCTGCATATGTTATTTAAAATAGATTTTAAACACCATATGTAATATGCATATGTTATTTAAAATTAAATTTTTAATCACCATATGTAGCTTGCATACAACATATTTAGTATTATGAAAAATATTATTAGATTGCATATGAAGTCTAGCGTAAATTATTTTTAATCCCTAATGCAGTTACTGAAACACATTCAATAAATTCAATTTTTGTTAATGTAGTGCAACCATGGGTAATTGCATCTTACCTGTTATCTAACGCATCGTCACAATTTTTTAGGCACAAGAACTCTAACCTAGAACATAAATCTGTGGCATCCAACCTAGACCTTTCATCTTTATAAACACCTCAAAAATTATCCAATAATAGATTTTAATGAGAATGGTACGAGGATGACTTAGGGATTCTAATGTAGGGCCCGAATCAAGAATATGATGGAAAAGGTCAAGAAAGAAATCAATCAAGAGTGGAAATAAAGAAAATGAGGTATTGAGGTTAGCTGCGGTTCTTATCGAGGCACGACCTTTTTTTTGAAATCTTGTGGATAATTGTAAATAGGGATGTTGTCCACTAGGTGGAGAGTTGCCAAATCGGGGTAATTGATTGCGAGTTTGATCAGTATTTCATTATTATTGGCAAACTTAGTTTACCTAACTCGAACAAAAACTAAAATAAGTGAAATTGATTTTTGGTATCAATGCCGATAGTGATACCCAATGTATTGATTGATATGTTGCAGTTTAAAACTAGTATTCTAAACACAAAATTATCCAAAATGAGAAAAAGTGCTCCATAAACAATTAATGAAATCGATAAAAACAACTGGTTTTGGATTGAAAACACATGGACCAATGAATCAGCATAAGTTTAGTTACAATTTTGTAATGTTGACAACTCAGAGGCTCGAAACCCATCAAACATATTTCTAAGAATCAGGTTCAAACTGGTTAAGCATTTAGTGACAAGTTTATTGCTCGTGATCGCCTAAGTCACATCCTCATTCCAGCAACGAAAATCCTCAAGTAAATCTCTTTAATTTATCTTCAATTCTGGAATAATGGATGGAGATAGGACTCGACAATGATATTCGTCTTGCTCAATGGAAATTTAACCTCTCCAGCTTAACTCGATTTAGCTTGGGCCAATGGGGGAGCCGGGGAGGAACTTCTGGACCATCAATAATTCATTCTAAAACCAAACAAAAGGAGGTTTGATACAACTTGAGAAATTTCAACTTAAATTTCAAGTGCCTAAAATGCAAAAATCCTTTAGAATAAAAAAAATAGAAAATAAAGAAAGAAAGAGAGATAATATGAAGTAATATTTTGTAATTTTATTAATTCATACCATTAAATAAGAAAAATTATAATTATAACCATATGTGTGTATTTTAATTTTAAAAAGAGGCATGGATTTCTAATCAACATATGTAGTCTGCATATTTTATCTAAATTATATTTTACTCAGCATATAAAGTCTGCATATGTTGTCTAAGCTAGATTTTGATCACTATATGTAGTCTACATATGTTGTCTAAACTAAATTATAATCAACATATATAGTTTGCATGCAACATACTTAGTATTATGCACAATATTTGTCGAATTGCATATGAAGGTCACTTTAAACGGTTCTTGAATCACTAATTTTTAGTCACTGAAACACACCCGATTAATTCAAATTTTGTTAATTTAGTGCAACCATGGACAATTGCATCCAATCTATCATCTAACACATTGTCATTTTTTTAGGCACAAGAATTCCAATCCACCACATAAAGCTATGATATCAGAACGAGCCCTTTCACCTTTACAAAGACCTAAAAAATTATCCAATTATAGATTTTTAATGAGATTGGTTGAGTGTTACATACATAGTAATGTGATGCGGCTTTTTTTTTGTCAAATATTATAATAAATTTTTTTAAAATTTTTGTTGGATATTACTATGTATGTAACACGAATATTGTTGGCACGTGAGGGTGAGGGATTCTTTTTTAAAGATAAATTGGGTGAAGCCTCCAAATTTATTTTAAAAGTAAATGTTCAGTAAAGTTATTCAATTGAATTTTAGACTCGTGATTCTTTTATCACTCAAGGTGTATTATTTTTTGTTACTAGATAGAAGCTCGTTTTCAATAGGATGAGAATTTATTGGTAATGAATTAGTTTGACAATTTCCACGACTGCGATAATTTTAAAACCCTACACTTTGAATGCGATACTATTTGCACATCATATACCAAGAATATCTCAATTTTAGTGCAAAATCATTATTTTTTAAATGAGTATGTACAAAAAGTAGCAGTTAACATGGATTTTGATGGAATAGAATATGACTTTATACATGCATGGAATTTAACACACAATCAGTTCATAAATTCTAACAACATACCAAGCTATATTCTTTTTAAATTACAAAAGTTATCGACTTAATTTTAAATTATTATCAAGATTAATTTTTAAGAGATTATTGTTTAGCCGCCCAAGTGAAGATTACCAAGGTAAGATGTTAAAAGATTTCCAACTCTAAAAACTAGCATTCCAAGTAACGTATAGAACTTCGGGGAGTCATAATTTCTCCATTGATCACTTTATGAGTCCATATCTAACACGATACTGACGCTTCTAAAATTATTGCTTCATCATGTCATCATCCTATTAATTAGTACTGTAAACATGACATCAAGAGCATATTGTATCATCGCGTGTCAAACATTTATATCCGTGCTAGAAAAGCTATTCATAGCACAAATTCAACATGCATTATTATCTGAGTCAATGCAATGTTTAGAGGTTTTAAATGAGATAAAAACAATTACATAACACATTTGTATAAATCTGTTGATTTTCCATGCGGTTTGATCTTTTAATAACATGACTTCAAATTGCATGATCTCTTATGTAAAACTATAAACCTAGTTTCGTAAAAATGTGATACTTCGAAATGATTTTACTTGCAAATTTTATAGTATAAATAAGCAGTATTTAGTACCCGAAATAGTACAACGGCACCAAAGTTACTCAGCACACAGTTCGTTCTTCCGATAAAACAGGTCAATGTAAACATTGGGCCATGTCCTCGGTAATGAGTTCTTATCATTGTTGGGTCGCAAAATGCGCACATGACCGGAATAATCTAAATTTCTCGGCCTGATAAATTAGTTCAGATCCGACATTAAAAACTCCACAATAAATATTCACACACAAAAAAAAAAAATGAGACAAGCAACATATACATTTTATTTTTAATTTCTTTCTTTCAAACTTCCTGTGACCTACAGAACACAATGGACTTGCATAGAAATAGAAATGGTTTTAGAGGAAACCCATCACGCCACAACCTGCCACAGCTTCCCTATACAACTCGAGAGCCTCTTCCATGACCTCAGCTCGGGATAACATCTCTGCTCTCTTCTTGCTTGATGGATGAGTTGATAGATAGTTGTGCAGATCCGAGTCTCCAGTGATCTTCCCCAATTTCTCGTACACGAGTGGGGCCACTCGTGGATCAAATCCGGCAGAGGCCATCAGAAGAAGCCCGATGTGATCAGCTTCTATTTCCATTCTACATGACAAGATTGTGTAAAATGACATATTATTGGGCCATTGCAATGGTATCTTATCCAGGCAGTAAAGGTAGGATATATGATTTAGGTCAATTCTCATTTGATCTATGATATTGGATTTTGATACTTTCGATTTTGATGGGTCCCAACTATGTTCATCTATTCATTGTTCAAGCCCTTTGTCACATGTTTAGTTTCATGGCAATCGACAAGGTATTGAATTAGAATTTATCTTGCCAGGACAAGTTACTGGGGCAAGCCATAACAATCAGAAATGTGTTACCAACTAATGTCAACTGAAAGCTTACTTCCTAGAAAAAGGAAGCCTGAGGAGAAGATTGGACATGACATTAATAATGTCTGGCATGAAAACAAACTGCAATATAATAAGCTGCAACACAGCAAACCACAAGTTCTTTGTAATCATCTCAGCAGAATGTCTTGCAATGGCATGTCCAACCTGTTTGGGGAGATCACAAGCCAGAGAAAATTGCATTAAAAACGGGTTTTCGGGCATAGATAATTTCTAAATGGGTTTTTGGGCTTAGATAATTCCAAATGGGTCACTTGTACAGCACAATTTGATTTTCATAATTTCCTTACTTGGGCTTAGATAATTTCCAAATGAGTTTTTGGTCTTAGGTCGTGATGTTCTCTGTTACCTCTGATTTTATCAGCTCCAGAATCCCAACTATTCTTCAAATAGAGGTTTATTTCTGTTAATAGGACTAAGAACAAGAAAAGGCATTTTGGATATACCTCATGACCGAGCACAGTAGCAATCTCTTCATCAGTTCTAAAATGGTCAAGAAGCCCAGTAAACACCACAATCTTACCGCCAGGCAAACAAAAAGCATTTACCATTTTATCCCTGACCACTAGCACTTCCCATTTCAAGCCCTCCATGTGCCGCAACTCAGGCGGGGTACCGCCGGTCATCATATCCTTACCTCTGCTATCTAGGACCCACTTGTCATCCATCAATTCTTCATCCTCATGAGGCCATTTCATATGTTCCTCTTTGTTACCATTTTCCAATGCACGTATTGCCTCAGAAGACCTTTTCAGATCAAAATCTTGAACAGACGGATCATGAGAAGAATACTCGATGCTATTCCAATGTGGCTCATAATGGTGAAGCCCGCGTTGTAAAGCATTGATTATTTCATTTGAGATGAGACGCGCTCGAACACTGTCTGGATGAATTGGAGGGAGGATCTTATTATGCAGAGCATTTTTCAACTGGTTGAATTGGGCTTCGCCGAGTTGCCGCTCGACCGAAGGGGAGATCAGCACAAAGTGCCGGCGCTTAGTGTAGGGGACGGTTTCTAGGTTACCATAATATATAGAGGCACCCGCGGCGCCAGAAACAAGAACTACCACGACAACATTACGCGGGTTGTGGTACCACCTCGGCCGGCGACGGAATTGGTGGTATTGAGTTTTTGGTGGTGGATAAAGAACATAATAACTGGACTTGCGAGTTTGCTTGATTGGAGGGAAGGTTGGGTTTGAAATGCACCGGGAGAGGAGGGAGGAAAGAGGAGATCTAGCTTTGCGCAAGAAATTCATTGAAGAAATTGCGTGGAATTAGGATTGCTGCATAATTAAATTACAAAAAACCTGAGTAAAGCTAGCTGGGTACAAGAGTTGGAGAAGGTAATAGAAGGACCGCTCAAGAGCAGTAGAAGGTGCTAGCATCTTCGTTTCTATGGATTGGGAAATTGCCTTGCAAAACACGGTCTGCCACGTCACGAGGGACGAAAGAGACAATGAGGTTGGTTAATGATCAACAGTACTGGTCTCTAATCATGAAACATAGCATTACAATGTATCATAAATTATCGAAAATGATTTAATGTAAGAAAATTGAAAACTTGGATTACAGGTAATTTTCCCAACTTCGTGTAATAATTAATTAGTTTTCTCAAAATAAAAAAAAACCTATTTAGACTTTTCTGTGACATGCTCTAATTTTAAAACCAACTTGTTGGCATCATAAAGCCTAGAAAGCTCTCACAAACCGAAGAAATCATCGACTGGGTGTGTTTGGATAGGCCGGGAATAGAGAATAGGAATAAGAAATTTCGGTTTGCGTGTTTATTCTTATTTTTGTGCAATCCAAACAACTCAAAAATAAGGAATCAGGGCCCTTATTCCTATACTAACAAAACCATGGTATAAGAATAAAAAATAAGAATAAGCACGCAAACCGAAATTTCTTATTCTTATTACCTATTCCCGACTTATTCCGTTGCATCCAAACACACCTATAGATGGCAAAGTATAATTGAAACAAAACGGAATCTGGATTGTTCTTCTCAACACGTGCCAACACAAAGGGATCAAATATGGCATAAACTCACACAAGTTCTTCTAGACCTCCAAGTTTCATGTATTTAAATATTTTATTTCGTAATTATAAGAAAGCTACCCAATCCTGCCCTTAACCAAGTAAATCAATTCAAACTAGCAATTTCCAGGGAACAATCAACGACATGGCTCTCTAAGAAGTCATAATGGCAAAACAAAACATACAAAAACAAACATAATAATGGCATAAGGGCCAGATAATAATAAAATTAAATCACAACTTCACACAGGAATCATCAAAAGATTTCAGCAATACTTGGGAAGGAAACCTTCAAAGGGAACTTTCACCAAACATTTCTGTGACATTTAATTGATTTGGGAATTACAATCCTAAATAAATGAATGTCCAACTCGTTATAACCACACCTCAGTACTGCAAAATTATGACGAAGGCGTTACCATTTGAACAAGGGAGAGTAAAATTTTATAGATATTTTGTTTTATTTTTTCTTGCTATTAAACTTGAGATGACTGAAAACATCACATTCAATAATTTAGGTTTAAAATCCTTCTTCCTCCTGTGAAATTAACAAATTATTTCATCCAATTGTTGGTATTTCAAACAAAAACACACAAATCAAAACCGGAACTTGAATCCATCTTTACTAAACCATAATAATGATATAGAAATAGAACAGAACCACAGGTCCCATCTCTAACCAAATCGTTTTAACCCAACACTAACAACCCAAAATCCAGATCCAAACCCTAAATCAAAAAACACCATAAAAACAAAAGAAATTCAAAAGTAAACCAGATAACCTACAGAGAGATCCGCCACATGAAGCACCAGATCGATCTAGGCGTGAAATCTCAATTTCAATCTCAATCGTCGCGCTTGAGCTTGTTGAGGCGCTGGTTGAGTTGCTCGATCTTGACAACGAGAGACGTGACAGTGAAGAGAAGCCAGTAGAGGAGAAGCGTCGCGGCGATCAAGAGCGCGTTTCTCTGGCTCTTCATGATGGATTTCTGGTGGCGGAGGTGCTCCGACGGAGTGCACGCGTGCTCTTCGTTGCAAGTGGGACGCGTCTCGTACTTCCAGTAGATATCCATGAGGAGAAAGAGGCAAAAGGGGACCACTGAAAGCATCGGCTTGAGCGCGCCTCGCACGACGGAGACGAGGCCGCGTCGGAGCCCGTCGAGGCCCGGGAGCGTGAGGAAGAGGAGCATGATCGCCTCCGCTCCCGCCGCGTAGCCTAGCACAACCCATTCGAGCGCCATTGGAGGAGATCGCAGGAGGTGAGGTTGCGAAACTTGATTTTCTTTTTCTTTTTTTTTCTCTTTTTGTTTTGTTTTTGGATGATTTTTGTGATATCAATTGGAGGAGTATTTAGGAGTTATGGGTTGGCCGGTTGGGTCGGTCGCTGCAGAAATCGCATCCTCTGGATGGCCATCCAGTGGATGGTTCGATCTCAGCCGTCTGATTTAATCTCAATGGCTATAAATGCCCCGTGCATGATACTAAGATTGATAGGCCCGAAAAAATCTAACCGTTTAGATTAAATCAGACGGCTCGTATCCAAAGACGTCCACTGGATGGTTGTATTACAACCATCCAGAGGATACGCTCCCGGTCGCTGCATAGGTCGTGCGATACAATCGGAGTTCGATTGTTGAATGGTATTGGTTCACATTTAATTTATGAAACGGTATTGTTGATTACTTAATTCAATGTTGACGGTTTAGGAACTGAATTGTGGACGTGGAGTAGTCAACGTGTTTAGTTTTCTTAATCTTATTTAAGAGTTTAAGACGTGGTTGAAAGCGGCTTTTGGGGCTGTCTTAGTCCACGATATTTTGTGCTTTCCTTAGCAAGGAAGGATGGAATTAGAATAAGTTGATAGCCCAATAAAATATTTCTGACTAATTGGGCTCAACAATTAAATAAGATTTCTGGTTCAGGAATCAGCTAGTTAAATCTCGGACTAGTTAATAATTGGGCCTAAAAGGCCTTTTATTGTTACAAATGAAGCCATGGGCCATGTCTATATAGTTTGTTAGGAAAATAAATGTAATCTCTGCTGCGAAACGGTGATGAAACTAGGGTGTTTTGTCAACCGTTTCGTTTCGTTTGACGAACCAAAATTTTATTTCTTTAATTATTTCGTCCAGACGAAACGATCGAAATTGATGAAATTTTCGTGATTTACACATGGACGAAACAGTTTCGTTAACCGTTTCTTCCAACTAAACGAAATCGTTTTGTTGTTTCGTTTAACCGCTTCGCCTGGACGAAACAAAACGAGAAACGTTGAAAACAGCTTCCGTTTTCAGTCCTAGTAATCTTAGTACTATTTCATGTATTAGATTAAGCAAAGAAAACAAAAAACTTATTGAAGGAACGAAGAAAATTTATTAGCCTCAAAAGTTTGCTTTCTTGTGTAATTAATTGCACCAAGCTACTACTTGCTGTTATTGAATGGTTGTTGAATTTGAAGGTTTTTGGAACCTTCTTTTTCCAATAGGCCTATTTTTTTCCCTCACTAGCCCCAATCGTTGAAATGTTGAATGTTGAATGGAAGTGTCTATGCTAGCCTTTTTGACTAGGGAGACTGTCTGTATTCTTCTTTGGCATTTAGTCTTTTCTTTTAATTTTTAATTTTTTTTGTTAGACAGTCGTTAGTTAGAATGTCATCTCAAGTAAGCAGTTATGGCATTTAATCTTATTTGTAGCTTTAATAGTAAAATAAAATAGAAACACGTTGGATATATACAAGTCTCTATGCAATCAAACAGTCTCGTTACCAAATAATTCTGATCAGAAAAGACACAAGGAAGCTTCTTGTGAGACTCCTGCAATTTAACTAAAAGATTCCTCATAACAAAACAAAGTTCTTTGCAGAGAAAATGACAGTTATCTAAATGGATTTGGTGCAATAATGATAATGGCCATTCAGAAATGCACACGCTTACTTTCTAATTTTAATAATTCTTATGTACATCATTTATTTATCCAATGAAAATGTAACAAAGGACAGATTAGAAAATTGATGACCCAAAAAATGTTCATTAAGATAAGGGGCAATTAGGTACAAAAACAAATAATCTACTTCATTTTGTACAAAGTTTTCCATAGTGGGGTGAAACTGGAATCTTCCTTTTGCTTCCATTGCTATCTTTCTATTTTATTACACGGCCTATTTGATCAGCAGCACTTCAATAGTTACTTTTATAAAGGCCCCAATTCTTTTAACAAATAATAAAGAACCCAAAAGAGTCTAAAAAGGAGAAGAAAAGAGAAAAAAAGCTGAATACTCTCAAAGAAGTAGGTACTGATTGAGCTAGTCTTTTTCTGCAAAATAAAATTAAATAGTTAGAATGGATTAATTCTGCTTAAAGCAGGTGAATATTTTGTCACTCTTTATAATTGCTTCAATTAAATCCTACTTTATGCTCAATTATTCAAAGTATTTTGAACATTTATGTGGCATGATTAAATTGAATTGTTTGCCAGAGTATACATATAAACCAAGGGGTTTGGTATGTGTTTGTACTTAATGCAAAATTAGGCTTATCATGATAATATCTAAATCTACTTCGTCATATGCACACTACAAAAAGGATAAGTAATAATCTATAATTGATAATTAATAGATTAAGAATTTTAAGGATGAAAAGTAAAGTGGGTCCTCACCAGATCCAGCTCTTCTTATGAAAGAGAGGAAGACAATTATGAGAGCAACAGCAGCAATCAACCCTATTATAATCGCCAAGGTTTTCCCTGTTTCATCATCTGTTCACAACAATTGAAAGGTTCTAATTAATGATAATGATTCAGATTATCGTTATGAAGGAAGCCATGCACTAATCTTCATCAGAGCATTGATCACAGCATTTCTTGGCAAAGAATATAGATATGTTAATTTAAAAATATAATTAGATAACTTCTATTAGGAAATTGTTAAAGTTTTTTAATGGAATATAGTTTATATATATATGCTTGATCACTTGGAAAAAAAAATATTCATCGATTAAAATATCAAGTATAGTCAATTAAATTGGGTAACAACAACTATATCTTTTATTGTAGCGCAAGAATATTTCTTAAAAATGAAAAGAGAGACAAGAAAGAAAGGAATGGTTATGGCAATGGTTCCACAGGACAGTAGTTGGCAACCACCGACCACCGTTGAATGAAGCATAGCGAGTTGTAGCTGGTGGAAAATGATGTTGATGCACAAATCATGGGATGAGAGTAGTTAACAAGCATCGCACAGTTATAAAGATCATGAGAGGCCAGGCGACAATCACAAAATCAGAAACTGCTACCAAATCTTATTGTTTGGGTCCGATCCTTGCCAAAAGAACCCAAATTCAGCACGTCTTAGCAACTACAAACTGGTCCCAGTTTTCCCCATTCCTACTCTACACGTACCGTGACAATGACGGCTTCTCTGTCAGTTGGAAGGCATGCTATATTGATGTATTATTTCAATAATATTTTTTTATTCTGCTGTTTTCAGCATGGTTGGTTGATTGGTTTCTGTATGTATTAAATATACACTTGCACGGATGAAGTTAGCATACATTTTCTATTTTTTTTTCCTTAAAAAAATGTACATGTACTGAGCCTAACTTTTGGATAATACATATCATCAGTTGTCGATAAGGGATTGGAACTTGCATTTGCATCTCGACCCTCAATAAAGTAATTTCTCACTTAATTTATTCTCATATTATATATAGACATCTTGTGCTAACTGATCAGGGCTTATCTTGCATATTTTCTTGTATTTAGTACCGCATGGCAATTAATTTATTGACCTGTCATGATCAGTAGCTGAGTACCTAAACTTTTTTTCTTTAAAGTGATAGACTTATTAATTAATGAGATCTTTTTCAATATAAGGATAGAGCAACTCTTGAATTATTTTATGACGACTGATCATCATTGACTCCTGCTTGACTTGCCAGTAGAAAATTTTATTAACTAATCTTGAAGATAAGGCACTCATTGATTTCTTCGCATGATATATAAATTAGTTAAAAAAATTAGTTAACTGAGATGAAAGAAAATACGTAAACTGTTTGAAATGACACGCCAAAGTTTCACAACTTGCTTGAAATGGAGCAAACAGTACAGTATGGAGATGCAATATCAAAACCAATCTATGATTGCTTCTTTAATTCCCTTGGTTTTGTGCATACCTAATTAATAGTTGTACTCTAGATTCTAGGTTGTGGCCTTACTTTCGGTACTAGCTAAGTGCACACTATATATGATGGCATGACCGGTGCAAAACCCTGTTTTACTTGTATCATGACACAGTAACACCTCTTTTGCATCTTAACCACTCATAACACAACAAATAAAACAGTTCAATGAAAAATCAGGATAAAATGATTGCAAATTGAAAGCACCAATCATCAGAAAAAAGTCAACTTACTATTATCTTCATGCGAATAGGATGAAGATGAAGATGAAGGGTGGTAACCATTGTTAGCCCAATACCTTGCGTAGCACTTGCCAAGGTATACCTCCCCTGCACCGGTGTATGCACACGCACTCCTCACTTGTGATACTGCAACTGTGACACAATCAGAGCACTCCTTTATATCCAAGTCTCCAATACACTGAGACTCAGCTTGTACATACCCAGCTCCACCAACCCGATAAGGTCCGCCAGATGCCTGAATTGTCCCAAGAGCCGCATCCCTCATCCCAATCACATCGCCTCCATATGATGCAGCTGGTGCACCACACTTTTTGTAAAGAAGCGTCGTATCGGGCTTTCCAATAAAAGACTCATTACTGTATCTGTTGTAATCAAAATTAAAGAACTTTTAATTCAACCCAGTTTTTACTTTTTAGTCCTTTAGTTTTTCCTCTAAATTTCATTAATTGTGTCAATTTTCGTATCGATGATCAATTTCAAACATACAGGCATAAATATAGAATTCTTTGAAAACAAATAATGGTAACATAAAATTTCAGTTAATTTATTTTATTGTAAATTTAACAATTGGTTAAAGTTACTTGATTAAGCAAGCGCGGAGCTGGATTGTTGCACCGGCAGCAGAAGGACAAAGTGCAGAGAGCTGTGAGGCAGCTGCGCGGAGACATGAAGAGCAGACTGATGCTGGAAGGTCAGAGCGGCATTGGTACAGAGCCGAGAGAGAGGTGGATGGAGAGGTGAAATTTGAGTAGGATGTGAATACAGCTGAGTTGATGAGAGAGGCAAGAGACGAGTCAACTGCAGATTCATAGAGTGAGCCAGGGTCATAATGTGGAAGTGAACAACCTGCGTAGACGAATGCATTGTAGCCATCATCAGAGAGAGCAAAAATCGGTAACAGGGACAGGAGAAGATAGAGAATTTTGGTGATTTTGGACATTTTTTTTCCCTTCCTTGAATGTTGGTTGGGGAAAGACTGAGGCACTCTGCACTACTTTTTGGAGGTTAAAGAGAGGAATTGGAGGAGGAAAAAGGTGAGTGTAGAACAGAGTATATTGAATAGTGCTTGGAGTAGAAGGGAGGGGTTGAAGGAGCAAATTATGGAATAGATTCAATACAAGGCAGGGGGTGGTTATAAACTTTGCAGAGTCATACATGGACAAAATTATAAATAGTATTGAAATAGGAATATGCACCAAATTCTAGTAAAACAGAGCGGTTGATCATAATAGAGATGACATTAAACAAAAGAAAAGAAACTTCGGAGGACAGAAAGAGATGTAATTTAAGACAAAAGGAAATCGCCAATTTAATCATGCATGCTCTGCTAAGATGCTAACACTTGTCTTAATTTCTTATAAGAATGTTAATTAATCCAAGTTGCTTACTTCATTTACGTGACATACACAAAACTGTCCCTTATAATAATTTTAGTTAAAAACTTATCAATAAATTGAGCTACTAATTACTGCCACTCTTAATTTATGTACTCGTGACCCCAGTTAACAAACTTTTTACCTTCAACGGCCCCGCTTTATAAGAAGGGGAAAATGAAAAAGGGGAAAAAAAAAAGGTTTCCAAAATCAATAAGAGTATGTGTAAATAGTGTTTTATAAAATTGTCGTGCATAATACATGCTGGGCACTTCCGCGCTGTTAAGATATGCCATGTGTAATGATACATATGGCAAGATATGTTATGCTATAATAATACGTGCATACTCTTACACAAATTATGTTGTGTACTTGTGTTAGAAAATTTAATCCATGGAAATAATACGTTTAAGAGTTTGACATGCATGCCTAAAGATACGGCGCATTGCAACACGATTTGCCATATGAATGGGCTCATGGTACGGTGTGATTAATTAAGACCACAGGCCGGTCGAGAGTTTTTTTTTTTAAAAAAAAATTTAAGACAAAAAATATTTCTAAATAATACTACCAAATGAAAATTTATATTTACATGATTATTTTTCTAGATACTTAGATTTGAACCTTATATATATTAACAGGACATTATATTAGTGAATCCCTAACTAATTTATGATTGTTTTCCGGTAAAAAATTCTATCGGAGGAAATAATATTGCCATTAATAAAAAATAAATTTTTTTAGAAAACTTAGCAAGCGAAAAAAAAATTGTTTAGTGGTTAATATTTCGTGATATATATAATTTCTTTTATATTTTTCTATTAGATCGAGGCTCCAACAACGAGGCGGAATATGAAGCTTAATTTACATCGGCTTTCAAAGGAGCTCGGAAATGGAAGCCCTAGACAACTCATTGTGGATATTCAACGGAGAAACTATAATAATTGCAATTACATTAACAAATTGCAATTGAATGTCCGATCGGTGAAATTTGGTTTCTTATTGAAAAGAATTATTTGAGGAGATTCCAACACTATATATATCTTATGTCAATATATTTCAAAGAATGAGACTTCTAAAAGTTCAATTAGAAGACAAAGAATATAATTAATACTCGCAGAATTTACATTGATAGAGCCCTGATGAAGGCTTAAAACCTAGGAATCAAATAAATTTATAAACCTAGAGCTAACCTCACTAGTCGTTTTAGTAAAGCTTTAGGGTCGAACCCAAGGGACGGATTAATGAGTACTGGACTTTACTTCCTCACGAAAACTAGACAATTAAATTTTTACGGAGTTTTTGGTTGATTAAATCTAAAGGTGCAAGTAAATAAATATTTTTGGATATTTTAACTATCTAAAAAAAATCTAAATGCTTAAAGAGATGTTTTTGGTGTTTTAACAATATAAAAGTCGTCTTAGGTTCAGGTTTCACATCGGTTTGGACTCTAGAACACAGAACTTATCACTTTCGTGCATCAAACGGTGTTTTTCAAGCATATACCACTCTGTTCGATCCGAACAGATGGTATAAGTGTGTGGTTTTGACTCTTTATGAAATTTTATGCTTTGTGCTAGGGTTTGTTGGTCAAACCTAGATACTCTAAACCTCAGCTTTCGCTTGTTGGACTAGACACTGGTTCAATCACAACCTAACCTAATTAACTCGATTGGTTCACAACTTTTGGTATAGAATTCAATCAACTTAAACTTGTTTGTTGGAGTTCATAAGGATATCTAGAGGTCTTTTGGACTTGTCTAAAAGTTACACTTTTGGTGTCAACTAATCTCCCCTTTCGGATCTACGATTTATCCCAAATACTTATCTAAATTATCTTGATTATCCTAACTTTATAACTTAACTAAATGCGGCCGTACATCTAGAAGTTAATTAGACTTAACCAAGCAATTCAAACAGGCAATTAACATAATTCTCAACAAAACAAATCAACAAAACATATCATATCATATCAAGTCAAATCACAACACATCGAAACCTAAATTACTTCCCTACTCCTAAGACAACATAAATCTAGCCTAACATGAAAGCAAAATAAGATACAAGCTCCATCAAATCAAAATATCAAGAGAATGGAAGAAATAAACCAAATATCGCTTCTAACTCAAGATACCGAACGTCCAGAGCCGTGGTTGGGTTGATTCTGTCGCCGTCGCGCCTAGAATTGCTCCAAAGATGATGCCATGGTCGTGCTATGATGAAAGAGGTGGAATCCCACGCCTTTCGGCGTGAGAACGGTGGTAGAAAGGTGCCAAAACGTGGTAGGAGGTGGAATTTCGTGTATGGTGGATTCCCCCTTTCTCTTCTGGCCTAGGGGAGCATAAATAGTGATATTCTGGACTTGGAAAGGAGGCTAGGGCGTCATGGCAAGAATTCATACTAAAATATTGAGTTTCCATGCTTGAAAACTTGCCAAATGCACTATGTCGGCTCTCAACTCGGACCGAGTTGGCTCAAACTCGGACCGAGATGGCAATTTAGCAGTTTTCTGACTTTCAACTCGGACCGAGATGGATCCAACTCGGACCGAGTTGGCTCCAGACTGAGGAGAGGTCGTATTTCGGCCATAATTCCTTCATCCGAACTCCGATTGAGGCGATTCAATAGGCGTTGGAAAGCTTAGGATGAGCTCTTCAATGCTATTGATTCCATTTGACCAATTGTTTCTCTTAAATCCACCATTTTATGCATTAATTGAGTTTGATCCACCGAGTTCCTGCAATTCAATACAAAAACCACAACAGTACCCAATTCTAGACAAATATAGCACGAAGCACAATGAATATAGGGGTTTGAGTTACCATTTAAGTGTAAAGTCCGGTCAAAAAGCACATATAAATATGAGATATCAAGCCCTAATTTATTTTCTATGGTTTTAATTAGAATTATTTTTGTCTCTCTTTTTTATCTTTAAATTTTGAAAGTATTATGATTATAAATATGAATTTATAAATCAATAATATATGATTTTAATTATTTTCTTTGATAATATAAATATCATGAAATTATTGAATTCCATTACAAAATTATCAAATCCTGATTCCTGAACATGATGCGTAAAAGACATATTAGCCTTTAGATATGTCACGACACTCCCCATTAATAAGGAAACATTCTGGCCGCAAATTTTGTGCAAGGTACCAGCAGTCACTCTAATCGACCCGTCTACACGGCCATGCACAAATCTATGGCCGCATCTTATAAAAAATTTGCATCATAGTCTTGTAAATTTTATTATTTACTATAGCGGACGTGAGTGCATATACATATTTAATTTTCTCAAAAAGTAGAAGTAGACATAAAATAGACTAAAATCTAAAGAGGTGACCCACGAGGATTGCCACCTGGGGCTGTCTGGTTTATCTGAAAACAATGCGGATAATACGAAATTCTTGTTGTTTCAACCAGTTACATGACCACTGACAAAGCAAAGGCAAATAGCTCGCTAGGCTCTCCAGCCCATACATTTGTTTAATGCACTTTGCGCATAATGATGAGCTACCAATCAATTGGATTGTGGCTAATATGTTTTAATAAAAGTTTTTAACAGATATATTTACGATTTCAAAAATTCTAAAAAATAGAAAAATATTTAAAAAAAAACAAGGTTACGGTGCAACATTTTTATACTACAAAAAATGTCACACTTTATTTTTTATTTTAAATTTCAAAATTTAAAATACAATCATCCAATTCAAACCGTTGATCTTGCTCATTTTAACGACGGATGCATTGTCATGAAATTTTATAATTTTGAAGTTTATTTGATACTTGATCAAAAGATAAAAACTGAACGAATCAAAATAACTAAAATAGATTAATTCTAATAAGTCCATGTTTCAACCTCTTGATCAATTATCAAATAAACTTTAAAAATTATGAAATTTTAGAACAACGCATCCATCGTTAAAATGAACAAGATCAACTATTTGGATCAGACGATTATATTTTAAATTTTTTAAAGTTAAAATAAAAAATAAATTGTGGATCATCGTTAAAAGAATGACTCTAATTTATATTAATTAGTAACTAATTTAAAATGATATTCGTAGTTTGAATGAGGGATAACCATTTGATTAGTCGCTAAATCTACTATTTTGCTATTTCAAAAAAAAATGAAATAGTAATTATTGTGAAAATCCGAGTCAGCGTGTTAATCTCACCAAATAAACTCATGATTCAAATGTGCTACATTAGATCCTATTGTATAATTATAAAGTAAATTTGATCAACCGTTCAAATATGGAAAAAATAGACCATAAATATTTGAAAAAAAAAGTCTGATGTGGAATAATTTGTAATCAGGCTTAAATCTGAATAGTTTATCTAAAATTATAATCAATTTAAGATGAATAACTTAGATTCAAATCCAGTTTGAAATTTCTATCCACCATAAAATTACCTTAAATATTTTGATTGAAATGTTTATGAAAAGCACATCAGCCAAACGCCCGATCGATGGTATATATACAAATCAAAATTATTAGGAGCACCCTAATAGCCTAATCACTTCTGATGTCATGTGGGGCCAGGGAGACAGTGTGCCGCTCGTGTAACATTTCTTGGTAAGCCGCACTTAGAGACCGGGTGCTTATATTAATTAATTGCTTTGATCACAATCATTAAGCATTCGTACTTAATCTTAACTAACTTATGACAAGTGGCAAGGTTTAATGATGCAACGCATTTTCCAACACGAATTTCCAAATAAAGGGAATTTTGAAATGATCAAAGTTACTTTTTATTAAGCGCACAGAATGTCTGTATTGTTTAATTACACCTTTCGAGAACATAGGAAGCACAGCAATTTTGTTTAACAAAATTTAATAGTGAGAATTAAAAATAATAAAATATTAATCGTGTGAACAGTGATTAGCATGCAATAATGCAAAATCAAATTGGTGGGACTCGAGATGCAATTTAAAACGGCGTACCAAGATTGTATGCGTGAAATCCATGTGTTTTTTTTTTAAGATAAATTGGAGTTCTAAGTCACCCAACTTATTTTTAAATTAAATATCTGTGAAAGACACCCCAGTCGGGTTTCGAACCTGTGACTTTTCACTCAAGGAGTCAAGGTGCATTGCTTTTTGTCACTAGACCAAGGTGAAATCCATGTGTTTATGTTTATCTAAATTCATTCAGGCTCCGTTTGGATAGATGTGGGAAGAAGAGAAAAAGGGAAGAAGTATTGGGAAGTGTGTAACTTTGTGAAAAGTTTGGATTGTTTATAATTTTTTTTTGCCTTCTTCCTTCCTTCTTCCAACCCCATCCAAACAAAGCCTTACAGTTGAATTCATCATTTGAGATGGCATGCCACATGACATGTCATATGACATATCTAGCTCCACCATTTTCATTTTTCAACATACACACAAGAATTTCGATGTGTACAGCCTAGAGACACGCCATTTGATCTAAAAGGTGTGCTTAGTATCTGTCATTTTAAATAGCATGAATATAGGACTTTATTTGATGAATATACATGACCCTATTCCCATTCTAGTATTTAGTACAATTAATTCTCAATAAAAATTTCGGAAATTTTGTATTTAATTAAACATAGCTCATTTATTTTGTCGTTAAATGTTGCATACTGTTCCAATTTAAATTTGAAGTCTTTTAGCGGGTTTAATCAGTCTAAGAATTAAAAGGATCCAAAAAATGCCAAAAATTTATTGGGTTAAGACGGCTTACTTAAATGTGGGTTAGGATAGTAGGCCTGATTAATTGGTATGTCTATCGGTCATGAGGTTTCTTTGCATAGCCCACTAGGCTATCGTTCATGACGCTCCATGGACCAAATGTTGGGGTTATCTTATATCATATGAAAACATTTAACGATATATTATGAGATAGGCTAAAATCAGTCACGACTGACGGGTGAAATCGTCAGCTACGATTAAATTTCAATTTTCGAGATTCTAACAGTCGATTCGAATCGTTCAATGTGTTCTCCATATTAAAATCTCATTGGAGACAAAATTTTATTTTATTTTTTTTTTTGAATTTTTTAGTATTTATTTGATATTTTATAAAATTCTTAATCTAAATAATTCTGGACCCTTCAATAACTATGATTTTTTAAAAATTTCAAAAAAATAGTAAATAAAATCATAAAAAATGTAAAATTTGGTCACCAATGAGATTTCAATATGGATGACATATTAAACAGTTCAGATTAGTCATTAGAATCTAAAAAATTGAGATATAATCGCAGCTGACGGGTCCATCCGTCAGTCGTGACTAATTTTAACCTATCTCATATATTATTTATAATTTTATTTAATGCCAATAAACATAATTTTATTAATATCAAGTAACCTATGCATGAATAACCTAAATAGTACATCAGACTAGTATAAACCGGGTCACCATGAAGACTGAAGCTCAAAATGGTCTATACAATTTTTTACGAGATAATGAAAGAACCATTTTACGGTAACAATGATCATGAATATAAGCCCAATCCATTAATTAATACATAATGTTAATGCTCGACTATAGATTAAAAATGCATTTGACGTGAACAAAATGAATTATGCGTGAACAAATTTTCTTTGCTGTGTGAAAAGTAAGTGTATAAAATTCGTTGGAAAGTATGTTCATTCTAGATGTGTATTAAAAGTTATTTTATGAAAGATCATAAACTTGACGAGATCATGCATTTTGCAATACGGCTCATATCAGACATAGGAGAAAAGCAAAATAATAACAACTTTCACCTTAAACACTTTCACATTTAAAAACTTTTCTTGACACTTTCACATTTTAAAATATTTCTTAAGAAAATCAAACATGCTCCCTCAACAGCTCTCAGCCAATCACCGTTTGTAATAACACAAATATAAAAGTTATAAATAATTGTTATCTCTGTTGTGTGATATGTGATCAAATGTAAATTTGTAGCTTAGACGTCCATTACAGAGATGCACCTATAATCTGTACAAGTTAAATTTCTATCGAATCAATATCAAAATTTATATATACATATAATATCATGATTACATATTATACTTTCATCGTGTCTATACATTTTAAATTACCAAACAATAACAACAACTAAACTTTTCTATTCACTGACTTTTAAATCTGATTTTATAATTCCTTGAACATGTACTTAGGAGCGGGTAAATGAGTTGAAAGACAATCCAGAGTATAAGAACCAACCTGAGGAGACATTGTTTATGATTGCTTCTAGTGAAGCAAACAAGTGCAAGACTTATGGGTTCGGGAGTTTGCTCGACAACTACGAGATGCCAACAACAACCAATAGACGTGCTAGGCCCTCTAACTATTCATCTTTTAGCACAACCCCTGTATCGACTGTGTACACAAAAGAAGAGGTTGAGAAATTGCTCGAGGAACGCGAGCAAAAGTATGCTGAAGAGCGTGCGAAAGAGCGTGATGAACAAGAGAGGAAAGATGCTGAACGTGATGCAAGAAACCAAATAATGTTTGGCCAGATTTTTTCAACACTACGGCATACCATGCCAATGCTCAACGTGCCAGCCTTCAACATGCCAGCCTTCCACATGCCAGCCTTCGACATGCCAACAAACATTATGGTAAGTACATAACCTTTAACTTGCATCGAATAGGTTAAAATTTAATATTGGGTTTGGTGTCAACTCTTTTGTTAAATTAATAGTAAATGATTAGAAAAGAACAAGGATAAGCACCTAGTTGAGCTTGTATAGTTTCTGATTTGGTCAATTTTTTAATGTGCTTGCTTGGTTATTAGTTTTGTTTAACTTTATTAATGTGCTTGCTTGCTTCCATATTTTGGTCAACATTTCAGCAACACAGAAGTTAGGCAATACCACCAATGGGCAACAACACTTCACAGGGGGCCACACATGAAGAAGGCTTAAGTGCATCTACTAGCACGTCAAATGCTATGGGGGAATACACAGCGCTACTTACTAATACTTCGCGCAAGAAAGTTGAGAATGAGTATGTGTCTGGATATGATAATTTAAGCTACATAGACTATGAATTTTGGTTTACTTTGAATTCTAAACATATGAATAATTTTTTGCTATTTGTATTGGATGATGATTTTTGTTATTTGTATTGGATGATGATTTGCAATTCAATGCACAATATATATTTGTGTGATTTTTGTTTGATTCAATGTGAATTATGTGTATGGCTGAGAATTCCAAAATAGTTGTGACTAATTAAAATCGTGTGATTTTTGTTTGATTCAATGTGAATTTTGTGTATGGCTGAGAATTCCAAAATAGTTGTGACTAATTAAAATCGTATGGATTAAATAGTGTGGTACCAAATTAGTACCGAGAAGAATTGAATGGTTGTATAAATATAATTGATGTGGCTATCAACAATGGCTTCGGTATACCGATGTCTTTAATCTAATATACAGCAACATAGAAAAACGCGGATACAGTGGACCCCTCTAAATTCTGACAATGAATTTTTTACGTCGATGAGCAAAGGTGTCGCTATATCGACTCTAATAGGTTGTGAGCCCCGCTAAATTCTGACAATACATTATCAGTGTCCCTAATAATAGGCGTCCGTAGGGAATTACTTCCTCCACTCTCCAAATTTAGAGATTCACTCCTCTTAGACGAAAATGCCCTTGTAATTTTTAACTATTTTCAAACTGAGATGAATTGGATGACGTAAATTGAAGGAGTGAGAAGGACATTTTCGTCTAAGTAGGAGTGAATATCAAATTATGAGGAAGCAATTCCCGCGTCCGTATACCGACTATTATAAATTGTGGGCCCCGCTAAACTCTGACGATATATTATCTGTGTCGTCGATCAAAGGTTTCGATTTACCGACAAATATAGTTTGCGGGCCCCGATAAATTCTGACAATATATCATCTGGGTCGCTTAATATAGGCGTCGGTATAACGACATAGACGCGCTTACTGTTTGAATAAGCGATCGGAGAACATGGTATGTGTTGTTATCCCGACACAGATATAGGGATGCGTTAAGTAATCTGCATCCTCGCAACACAGATGTTTATTATTAGCGGCTAGAGTATCGGGATCGCTTAGGTAGCGTCTTTAGGTGGACACGGATAGCATTTCATGTCGAAATAGGGACGCTTTTTTGCGAAGCAAATAATTGACATTCTAGTAGTGATATGCTGAAAAAGAAATCCAACACGAGAAATTATCCAAAAATAAAAATAGATACTAATAATAATAATAATAATAATAATAATAATAACAAAAAACAACAACAATAGAAACCTACCCCTCAACCGGAATCTAATATAGTAACCTACAAACCTGTGACATCACTCATATCCCTAGGTTCACATGTCATGGCTCCGGTACATAAATTGTTAAATTTCGTGCGCTCCTATCGATCGCCAACTCCTTGGAGACATTTCATTCTTTAAGGTCTCTTTTTACTGTTCTTCTCATGTCAATCTTGGTCTCCTTCTGTCTTTCCGTGTGTTTTCAGGATGGTTAAGAATTCCGCTATGCAGCGGTGCCTCGGGGGGCCTTCGTTAGATATATCCAAACCATCTCAAACGATGTTGGATTAGGTTCTAATCCATCGGTGCAACCCCAATCATTTTTCGTATCTCATCATTTTTAATTCGATCTATCCTCGTGTGACCGCAGATCCGCAGCACATACACATCTCTACTACACTCATCATTCTAACACATTTTAGATTAACTTAAAAAAAAAACCAAAAGCAACATTTCTAATGAGAAATATATGTGAACCTTGTACCTTGTTCAATCTCAATATGACGCATGCGCGCCATTGAATTTTGATAACCTATCAACCTAAACAAAGAAAAAAAACAAACAAACAAACAAACTGAGAAGTATTCTGAAGACTTTTTTGCACAACATATAAAAGGTGAAAAATTTTAAGTGACCTAGTTTAATCGCACAAATCGTTGATATTTGACATTTTGCTCTTTAAAAAAGTTTTGTATGGATTGAAACAAATGCCTCGGACTTGGAATACCCGAATTGACCAATACTTCAAGTTGCGTGGTTATTTTTGCTCTTAGGGTCCGTTTGGATCGTTGGAAGAAAGAAAAAGAAGAAGGAAGAAGAAAAAAAAAATTATAAACAATCCAAACTCTTTATAAAATTACACACTTTCCAATACTTCTTCCCACTTCTTCCCTTCTTCCCACATCTATCCAAACGCACCCTTAGTGAGTCGATTTGGGGTGTTCAATATATATTGTTTAGTTACAAAATCTCATGTTGTAGTGTCAAGATTTTTTTTTTTAGTTGTATATTTTGATTCAAACAATTATTAATAGGTTAACACGTGATTTTTCTTTTGCCATAATTTGTAATTTTGTATTATACAACTTTTTTTCACATGTCTTGAACTTGTAAGTTAAAAATTTAAACCTTCTTAAAATGCAACCTCATTTTAGTCAAAACGATTACTTTTAGACCATGGAAAATAAGCTAGACAAGCTGACGAAGGAAAAGGATATTTGGGAATGTGAATGAAAAAAGCGATGATTACTTTCAATAGATATATAGTTTGTCTGTTGCTCTATGAACTGTTTGGTGCAATTTGTATAGTGGTTTATTGCCTGGCTATTAGATAGCATTACGGATGCTTAACATTTCTGATGTTTTTGAGTTAATTTCTCGTGTAAGATCTCATATGTTACTTCGGTTTTATAACATTCTAGTTTCTCTTCTTGAGAGGTTTTTGTTTCCAAAAATAAAAAATAAAAAATTCTCAATTATCGACAATTTTGTAGTAAAATTAACCGTAACCTGTATTTTGGCACTTAATTAACGTTGCATATGGTTCAATTGAAAACTTAAATTTTTTGAGCGGCTCAAGTCAGTGTATAATAACATAAAGGATCCAACAATGCCGAATGTGTTTCGGCTTAATTAAACCAGATTACTTAATTTTTTGGTGAATCTATATTGCTCGATACTTCCTGGCGTTAATTAGCGGGATCGAAATTGCTTTGCTCCACCCACTAGGCTATCGTTTATGAAGCTTCTTCGCGAATATTGAGGATATCTTATATTGTACGCAGAAAATTAATTTTGTAAATAATTTTATTCCAAATATCTATGGACATATTATAATTTCCTTAATTTTAAAAGGATTATGCATAAACTCAAAAGTTTTTAACAACGAGGACTCCTTTATCCCGGATATGCAATGCGTATTGGGACCTCGGCACGATAATGGATAGCCAGCGCTTGAAGACAGCCATAATTGACCATTGAAGATCCTCTTGTTTTCACTTTCTTTAAATTTTTTTCTCCAACTTGTTAATTTTACTTTTCTTTCTTTTTTTTAAATTTTCAAATTCTGTAAATGGTTTGACTTTTTGGTTAATTTAATTTCTGCCGGATGATGGTAGCCATCCTGCCTTCAAAAAAAAAAAATGCATAATAACCTAAATAGTACATCAAATTAGTATAAACTATAAAGATTATCTAAACTTGGGATCGAATTTAATCCTAGAGCTTATCCTAAATTCGATTCCTTCTTCGTTTAGCCTTGCTCGATACCGTGGTGGCGTGGTCCCTCTAGAGTCTAGACTAGAGCCCAAATGGGCTATATTGCCTATGTTTGTTACGAGATAAGGCCTACTTGAAGCTTTTGTTTGGATGGAGTTGGAAAAAGTAAGAAGGAAGAAGGAAGAAAGAAGAAGGCCCCAAAAAAATTATAAACAATCCAAACTCTTTACAAAGTTACACACTTTCCAATATTTCTTCTCACTTCTTCCCTTTTTCCCATCTTTCCACACCTATCCAAACGCATCCGAAAAAGGCAATTTTCTGCCCAAAATGTTCAACTAGATTAAAATTCATTTGATGTGGACAAAATGAATTATGCGTGAACAAAATTTCAGTGCCATGTGATTTTCGTATATAAAAGTCATTGGAAAGTATCGTCACTATTTCACATCGCATGAACATAAATATTAAATTTATTACTTGATTTTATATACTTAAAGAGATGTTGGTTGCAATATATGTGTTATTTTCATGAACATATATATCAAATTTATTACTTGATTTCATAAACTTAACCAGATGCTGGATGCAATATATGTGTTATTGCTCATGTCAGATATAGGGGAAAAAAATCAAAATAACGATAACCTTTCAATGAAAAAAAAATCAGAATAAATGTATTTTTTTTTCAGCTCACAAAATTCTAATGACACCGATGAATAAAAAGGAAGCACAATTAATTAGAAATAATCAAATAGAGTGATTTTAATATTTTTCCCATTTTAGTAATCAAGTTTTCATGTATTTTATGAATAAAAGTGTGGACAAACGCATTACTTTTTCATTAAAATGTAAATTAAATGAGTCACACAATACGTCTTTTTTTTATTAAGGGCTAAAATGATTAGAAAAATTATAAATCAAATATAATAAATGTTAATATACAAATTTTATCATTTTTAATTTGGATATATTATTTGTTATGAAGCAATTTTTTTATTTTCAGATAACTTTTTTCTTTATTATCTATATATAGACTTTTGAGATCAATAAATAATTAAATATAGTAATAAAATGAGGTGTAAAAGATTTTTTTGGGAAATATTTGATGGACAAATTTGGGAATTTTTTCCTGTAATATTTTTATTGGCTCAATAATATAAAACATTGATTTTTCTCTTTGTTTACTTTCGATAATGAAAATGGTAGTGTATTGAAACTCTACTTTTATTCTACAAAAGTATAGTAATAGAATGATATTTTATTCTTTCCATGCTAGTTATCATGCTCGAGTTTAGGGTTATGAAACTGGTCAACATGGCTCTTAAGTTGAGAAATCAAGCCAAATAGCCAATGCCTTCTTTGAATCAGTGTTTTCAATACCGTATCGGATAACGTAAAATTCCAGTAATACCAAGTCACTCTATTTCAGTTTACAACTATTAATAGTTACCGCATGATCTTTCGTAGGATCAGTATTTGATGCAACAACATATGTCTTAGTGTTTTCTAATTCATAATTTAAACCTTCCTAAAATACAATTGAGAATACCTAGTAAGTCAATTTTTAAAAATCACTTCCAACACTGTTGACTAATGGATTTTAAAAACTAAACTCTAGCTAAGGTATATGAGGAAAAAAAAAATATGAGCATCAAGTCCTTACTAACAAATAAGTTGCATTTTATTTATTCAGGAAACAAACTGTTTTCAAATATAAACTTATAAAATGAAACCATGGGCTCCTGAAATGAAATTGTAGGTTCATTAAAAGCCCGTGATACCAAAGGGTCATGAAAATGGATATATTCATATATATATAGAGTTTAGCTACGGTGAGTCGCGACTCACGAACTCTCCGGTGAGTCGCGGCTCACGAACCCTCCGGTGAGTCGCGATCAAAATTCCTAGATCTAGATCAAAATGACCAATCCAAACTGTCTAATATGATCTCCCTATTGAAATCTCCGTGTAAACCAAATTTTTTATTTTTTCGAAATTTTTAAGTATTTTTTTCGGATTTTTAAAAACTGATGTTTTTGAATGGTTCAGAACCAATTAGATTAACAATTTTCTAAAATTTCAAAAAAAAAATACTTAAAAATTTCGAAAAAATGAAAAATTTGATCTACATGGAGATTTCAATAGGGAGATCATATTGGACGGTTTGGATCGGTCATTTTGATCTAGATCTAAGAGTTTTGGTCGCGACTCACCGTAGCTAAACTTTATATATATATATATATATATATATATATATATATATATATATATATATATATATATATATATATATATATATATATATATATATATAGCTAAATAATGATCCCAACGGACTGACTTCATTCTTGTATCAAAAATAAAAGAAAAAAATCAAAAGAAGTACGCAATGTGGGGTATTTAACAGGCAAACTAACAAACCAAGAAGCTGTTTTGAGATTTGAGAAGTCTTGCCTCCTATATCCTAAATTTTTTTTTTGTACTAAAATACTAAAACTAGTACCGAGTCATGGCAAAGCGATCAGACATGGAAAAGTTGACTATGGCTTCTTGAATTAGTTGGATATGTATTGCCAACACTAGAAAAATGAAGTCAATTCTTTCCGTATTTGAGAAATGATAAGAGGACGAGATCGAAGTTCTCAAATTTTTTTTTCCAATCAAAATAAACAAGTTCATAAAGAATAATCGCGCAATTGTGGGCCAGGAAAACTTTACAAAATAAAACGAAGAATTGATAATAACAAAATGTAAAGTTGTGTTGGAATCAAAGGATGCTGCTTATCCTGAATTTGCGACGCCACGTCAGTAGGGCTGTCAACGGTGGATTCTTCCACGTGTTTCCGTGGCCGTTCCGTTGGAACGGAACGGTTAACGGTATAATTTTTTATTTCATTTCCGAAACAGAACGGCTAAACGGAACGGTTTCGGCATTCGTTTGTGTGGTAAATAGTTGAATTTTAACAGTTCCGTCCTATTTCGTTCGAACGGAACAGCCGGTATGTTTCATTACCGAAACGGAACATTCAAACGAAACGGCCCATTCTGTTTCCGTCTGACACGTTTGACAGGCCTACACGTCAGTTCTCGATTTAAAAGAGAATCTGATGATGTCAACGCAATTTTAAGTTTTTAAGTTTCAACTCTCCGCATATTGAACTGTTTGTCTTTTTTTTTTTATAACTCCGCTTCATCAATTTAGTAACATTTAGCGTGGATAAATATGTTAAAAAGAAGATCACTATTTGTAATGGATAAGTTAATTTATATGGGTTGAGAAAAATAGATTCCCCCCCCCCCCCCTATTATGAACGGTTGTGATTGATATGGTCTCAAATTAGGCCGAAAAGTTGATCCATACCATAATGTCTCTAAAACGAAAAGTACTCTGTGAGAAAAAATATATATATTGCCAAATGGATTTCAAGTTTTCAACAAAATAAATAGCATGAGAATGAGAGTTATTCCGTTCATTTAACATAAGCCATAAAAGTAGAGGAAAAAAAAAAGAAAAAATTGAAATAGTAGAATATGAAGTTTTATCGAGTCCTGATGTGTGTTTTAAAAGTGCTGTACACTTGGATGTAGAGTTAAATTGTTTTGGGTACCCTTGCATAATTCTACATTTACAAAAAAAAAATTGTGATATTTTGATACGTACAATTAAATAACTTTTATTATTTTATATTATATTCAGCATGTCATCAAGGTAGCACTCTATCTTGATTATATGACCGGCTTCATTTTGCCAATCCGTTATCTCGCGGCATCACTTTTTTTAGTATTTTTAAATAATCTCGTGAGTCGTGAATGATCTTGCAAGTTGCGACCGGTACAATTACCAGTTTGTCCTTTTCTTTTGTCGAAATTAGCGGGCTTGTCCTTATTCACAAGTCTCCGTTTGGATGATGCTAGAAATAAGAGAATAGTCTCTTCTTAGACGTAAATTTATTCCTAACTATCTAAATTTTTCACAAAATTACACACATTTCAATATTATTCCTCTTAATCCTCTTTTATTCCTAAGCGATCCAAACGGAGCCAAAGAGAGATTAGTGTACCAAGATATATCGTTATAGTAGTTTAATTATTATCAAATGATTCCAACAATATTGTAATAAACTTTTTGGTTCCAACACTATTTTCTAATTTTGCAAAAGATTTTTTGAAAATCTTATTTATAGCAATAATCTATGGCTAAAACGAAAAATACAAGTCAATTAGGTTCTAGCATGCTGACATGAACAAAAGAATATAATACATATAGGGTGCGTTTGGATGAGAGAAGAAGAAGAGGAAGAAGGAAGATGGGAAGAAAAAAAATTATAAACAATCCAAACTCTTCACAAAATTACACACTTCCCAATACTTCTTCCCACTTCTTCCCTTCTTCCCTTCTTCCCACACCTATCCAAACGCACCCATATAGCTTAGGATGGGAGTCATTGACAATGTACTAACTTGAGAATTTTGGCAATGTTATTTCAACCTCACAAAGAACAAAAGAATTTGTAGAAATATTATTGACCTTCTTTATTAATTTTGTATTACATTAGAATTTGATATATATTAAGTATAATTTGGCACTGAATCGTTTTTTTTTTATTATGGGTTGTTGCAAATTTTAAGTTTTTTAATGGACGATAAATGTTGTTTCAAATGTCATGATTTTAATGTGATAATATAATCAGATATCATACGGACAACATTTCAAATGTTAAGAAGGAATTTAAATGCTTATATTTTTTGTGGCCATACATAATCATGCTTCTTATTTCTTTTGCCATTATTTAATAACTTTAAATCTAAATTTTAAACAAATACATATTGATCTTGTTCAGTGCAGTCAAAAAGATAAAATTCGGAGTTTTTTTTAAGAGCAAAAAGTCAAATATCGACTATTTGTGCAATTAAATTAGGCATTTAAAAGTTTTCACCTTTTTTATGTTGTGCAAAAAAGCCTTCAGAATACTTCTCAGTTTGTTTTTGTTTGATATATGTTGTCAAACATCAACGACATGCATGCGTCGTATTGAGATTGAGGAAGGTAAAAGGTTCGTATATGTTTCTCATTAGAAATGTTGCTTTTGATTTTTTATTTTTTTTTACTTCTAAAATGTATAGACACGATGAACTGATGAAGTATATAATCATGGTACTTATCCCTTCTCATAAATTTTAATATCCTTTCAATAGAAATTTAGCTTGCACAGATTATAGGTGCATTTCTATAATGTCTAACTACAAATCGACAATTGATCACAACATAGATAACAATTATTTATAATTTTTTATATTTATCTTATTACGAATGGTGATTGGCTGAGAGGAGCATGTTTGATTTTCTCAAGAAATATTTAAAAAATAATGCCAAGTTAATGGAGCCTTTAATTTTTAAATTGAAATTATATTCGGATTTTTTTTATATTTGGCCTATTAACTATTTTTATATATGCTTCTCTTTTTCTCCTTTTCTTGCTTGCGATGGAAGGGAAAGAAAATTTAAATTGAGGTGTGAATAAACGTAAATATAATTTGATTTGGTCAAATTTCTAGTCCATCATATATGAATCCAAGTCTCCTTCCTCAAAAGCCTCTAGACTAAAACTAATACCAACAAACATAAACATAATAAAGAAGAAATGAAAAATAGTATTGATTGAAACTTTTGGAGCACACGTTACAAGACTTTCTTTTATACAAGTGTAACAACCTCCACTTTTTAAGCATTTTTCTTTATCAGGAAAAGTTAAATCAAAGTTCTTATGCAAAGTGATATATAATTGTGGATCACTCTTGGCTGAGGTGTTGTAAACATTAAATTGTTTAGACCGTTTAGACAAGAAGATATGGACCATAATATTAATATATCATTGAAGAAATTATTGCGGCTTACGCGTCATGGCTTAATTGAGTCCGTGACAAGTGTTTTTGTTTGGTCCAATCAAAATATATTGAAATTGTGTCACGAGGATTTAGATCACCAATATGTGCAATTTTTTAAGAGCCTAAGAATATTGCATGGTAGTTTTTATTGTTTATATTATTTAGTCATAGCTTTTTTTTTAAAGTGAGTTTATCCAAGTCATGGTTGGTATTTTTAAATGAGATAACAACCAACAATTTTACTTGCGCCAACTGCGTCTTAAAATTTTATTTTGGCAACCATCCAAAAATTCTGAATTTTCACAACAACTTCTCTGTTAGGGAAGAAAATTACAATATCCATGGTATCTTTTTTATTTTATTAATATGTTGTTAGTTTAAAACTCCCATCATGTAATCTTTTGACCTCGTGGAAATATTGAAAAACCTTTCTAAGTAAAAATTTATATGCAATATTGAAAAACTTTTCTAAGTAAAAATTTTTAATGTAGTTTGTTGGTTTCATTTTGTTAAGTTTCTGGGAAATTTTGAAGAGTGATAGTTGTTGTAGGATGTGATTTTGAATTAACATAGTTTGTTTGAATGCTCCCATGTACTGAATCTAGTGATGTAGAATATATACACTTTTTAATTACTGATTCTGGTGAAAGATTGTTTGTGAATGCTATTTACTGCATGCTATTTATTGCTTGCTTGTTTCTATTTTAGAGAGACCATAAAAATTGCATTGTTTGCTTGTTCCTATTTACTGGTTTTGTCCATGTTTATGAAGCTTTTGAATTAAACATGTTTTGGTGCGGTTAGAGAGAAAATATGGAAATAATTTTGACAAAAAATTTTTGGGCAATTGAACATGGAAACAATACGAGCAGCTTGGCAATTAAATTAATGCACTTACGTTATTTACCAATCATGATTGGATGCACTTACGTTATATGAGCAGCTGGTACCAATCATGAAATTAATGCACTTACGTTATATGAGCAGTTGGACATTCATCCTTTATTGGATGCATTTGCATTTGGTACCATGATTGGTACCACCTTCAACCGGTATGCACTTATGTTTGGTACCAGTTCTCTATAATTTCACATAGCCATGACTGGGTTGAAAGAGGGTTAGGGTTTAAAAGAGAAAGTGAGAAAAAGAGAATCAGAGATGGGTGTGAGAGTGAGACGCTGGACATTTGGGAGAGAAAGAAAAATTGACAGATTCATAACTCTAATTTGTACCCAACGTGATAATTTAGACGGAATAATAAACAGAGTGACCAAAAGTGGATGATTGAAAAGTTCAGTGACTTCTGAAGAAACAAACAAAAGTTCAGTGACCAAAAGTGAATTATAGATGAAGTTCAGGGACCTCCGAAAAAATTTACTCAATCTTTTGACCTTGTGGAAATATTGAAAAACCTTTCTAAGTAAAAATTTATATGCAATATGCGGGGTAAAACAAGATCAATTGTTTCGTTTTACGTTTAGTAAAAAAATAAAATAAAATAAAAATTTAAATCAAAACTTCTTTTTTGAGTTTAAAGACACCCTTACTGTACTTGAAATTCTTGATCACACTGATCTGTCTAAATAAGATAATCTCACGCTACATAAATTTTCTGATGTATACTCTTCTTGTCAAAGTAAAAACGTGTATCGCACAGAAAAGAAGGAAAAATCCTATCTGGCAAGTCACAAGTGGCAACCATCGGAGGATGAAATACAATTTTTTTTTTTTTAAAGAATCAAATAACTACATCTCTTTCATTCTCAAACGGAAAGAGGAAAAAACAAAAATAACACTAAAGTCTAAAATGCATGAGTAAAATTGTCACGTTTCCCAATTAATGAATTGGGCTGGTCGATATTTAAAGAAGGCGATGTTCAGCTGTCAGAACTAGAATTAGGATGCGGGTGGGCAAATAAAAAAAAAAATGATGCGGGTGGGCCCGCACCTTAAATTTTGGAACATTCTAGTTCATTGAAATATGCTACTTGGCTTATATTGGAAATATCAACCGCCTACAAATCACAAACCAAACATTTGTTTATGTATGACATATGTCTGGGCCTGATTAACGTGGATAACGGGCACGGAACGGGTGTTTCGTTTACCGTTCTGTTTACGAAACGAAACTGATTTCGCTACCATTTATCGTTTCACTTACTAAACGAAATAATTTCGCTAAACGGCATGTACAAAAACACGTTAAAACACGTTAAACCGTTCCATTTCATGTTCCGTTTACCGTTTTATTAAGGAAACGAAACAAATATCTCTACCGTTTACCGTTTCGTTTCAGCAAACGGAACGGCATAACGTTTTTTTTTGTTTCCGTTGGCAAGCCTACATATGTCCCTGTTTGATTCTAGTTTAGTCAAACTCGTTGCTAACTATAACGGCTAGAGTATTATCTTATTTTATAAATTGTTAGGCATAATTTTAAAACAAGAAGCAAATTAAAAGTTGTCAAAAGGAAATTGGATTCATCGAAATAGTGAAGAGATAATCAAATAATATCCTATTTCATCAATCCTTTTTTTTTAAAAAAAACATGTGTAACAAGGTGCATATATTAAATCATATTAAAATTCCTTACACAACCAATAAAACAATAAAATTTTGTTTTTTTTTTACTCTGTCAATGATATTGATGGTTTAAAAAAATATATAAAATAAATCTCTAACCTAATCATTGTGGAGCTTCCTCGCATATGTTTCTTTTTATAAAATATTTCCCAAATAAAAAATATCTGAAACTAAAAGAAAAATTCAAAAAGAAGAGGAGGTCCAAAATTATTTAGTCAGGTTGAGGGCGTGCACTGTTTCTTTCCCAACGGTTGAAAACTACTCCTCTCCAAATATTGTGTTTCACACTTCACGCTATTTCTCATTTCCTACCGACCTTTCCTTTCTTTTCTCAACCCTTATATCTTCTGTTATTTCACTGTTAGTGTAGATGAAAGCAATTAAAACGATAGTGTTTTGTAGGCAAAACGGTGCTGCCCAACTACCACTTATACACAATTATGGCAACATATCTCCCCTCATTTTTTAGTCATGAATTTTTGCTCATGTAGTGCTCATGCACATTTTACCTTTCATAATGATCGAATTTTTGCTCTTTTCTTTTTTTTTTAAAAAAAATTAGCGCTTTATTAATTAGCACTTAAAAAATAACTATAAAATACAAATATGGATAATACAGTAAAAAATGAAATAAAATATATTTTATTAATCAATGAATTAAAACGAATTACATCAAATTTGCCTTTGTCCTTGACCCCGAATATTTTGTTATTTTTTTTCTTGTAGTGCGACAAATGGAACAAAAGCTAAATAAGTTGTTTCTTATTTGGATGGATGAGAATAAACTATTTCCGGAAGAGACTAATTTTCGAAAGAAAAATTTATCTAAGTAATTTTTTTTTCTTTTCGAAATAACACTCTTTCTAATTTTAATTCATCTCTTCCATTCTTTTTCTAAACTCACCATCCAAATAATATTTTTTCCTTCCTTAAATAATATATACTCTTATATATTCTTTTTCTAGAATAACACTATTTTTTTCTAAAAAATTCTTCCTTTATTCCCAACCATCCGAACATAAAATGGGAATTCCACACATTTGAAATTAGCGTATTAATAGAGGACTTGGACTCTTCCCTCTATAAATTCCCTCATTCGCAAAACACCAAGAAACATCAAAAGGCTATCTTTGTTTCAAAGCCATGACAAGAGTAAGCGATTTCTCAATTGAGAAAAATACAACAGAGCTACGAACAAAAGAAATGGAAGGATCACAAGACTCACAACAGCCACAACCGGTACATAACCAGGTGAGAAAGCTCAAGCAAGAAGATGAGAAGGTCAAAGAGCAGTTGCAGCGGTCAATTGCTCTCGAGGCGAGGCCGGTTTTGAGGGAGATAACCCGGCAACTGTCCCCTTCTCGACTCGGTCCGGTCAGACCAGTTACAATTAGTCGACCAATCTCTGTTGGAGACTAAATAGAAACTCTGCTAGTTTTGGTTTTTGATAGCTTTTTTATTGTAAATAATTAATGATCTTAGATTGTTGGGTTTGCCTCTCCATGGCTGCTCAAGCTGTAGAGAGAGGTTTTGTGTTTCAGTTTTTCTTTCTTTTTTTCTTTGCCCAGGTAAATATAACGAATAAAGGATATGTTGCATCCTATTTTCTATGTTATGTTATAATTATCTCTGCTTCCTTCGATCCCCCTCAAAATACGCAATTCATCTTCCTTTTTCTCTTCCCAATTCCCAAAAAAAAAAAAAAAAGATGAAAAAAGCCCTAGATTGTGAATTTATGATGCTCCTTAAATTTTGGTTTGATCCTCTATCAGCGTTCAATATGCAACACACCTGTATGAAATATTCTGCTTCAGAAAGAAAAAATGGAACTGTTCCAAATTTTGAAAATACTGGTACTGTACCAGATTTGAAAAAATTGTGGTACCTTTGACGGTCTTATAATATAATTAAGCTTGATGAAGACGTATATTTATTGGTACACGGCGTTAATTAACTCACATGCTTCCCATAAAGCGTGTACATGCGCCCATAAATATATTGAACATTTCAAGTTGTTTGGTAGAAGCTAATGAGTTTATGACTGAATCTGTACCAAACCTAACCCCAAATGATATCAGTCAAGGTTAAGTTAGAAACAGGAAACGAACAAGTGGGGAAAATTTTCTTTTCCTTCTATATTAAGGTTTACCATGCTTTATTTATCATGGGGTTGGTTCCGGTACTGGTGTATCTAGTCAGTGTATCAACCTCATGTGGTTTCCATATAGTTAATTTTTTTCTTGGGTACTTTGTGCTCAATTAAACCCAATTGATAAAATAAAGCATCTACCTAGAAACAAGGGCATAGGATTAGGTTTAGGAATGAAGTATAAAGGTATGGCTAGTTGCCTTTGAGTATTAGTATGATAACAATACTGTACGTCTGTACCATTCAGACATTACTGTTCCAACACTGGTATAGCCGTATAGGTATAATCAACAGGTCAAGGCAATCAAAGACATGAAAGAGTAAAAAATATCAAGTACTAAGAAAATGATCTCAATAATTTCTAATGCGAGATAAATAGTTAACAGATATTCCATGAGATATTTTCAAACACTAAACCTGATATGATACATACAGAAACAAAGATGCACTCAAATTAGTCCTTAGTGACCATCCTTTAACAAGTACATCTAACTGACCTGACCAGCATTTTTTCCATTTCATAAAGCAGCATAGATGAAACACTGAACCTGACGGCATTATCCGATGACATATATACAAAACAGTAACCCTGAAATGATACATACAGCAATCATGATAAACTCAAATTAGTCCCTACAGACCACTTTAACAAGTGCCTCTGACCTGACTCGCATTTTTGCCAACAGCATAGATGAAACAAAACCATCCATAAAAACAAGGAAGAGTTTGAATACTAAAAGTAGGTTGCCTCTATACGCAAATTCTCAAACTCATTCTCTGATTCAATGTCTGATATGCCAACAGCATCCTGTCTAGTGTGGCGAAAATGGATGCGCCTATTTCCCTGGAACCATTCATGTTGCAAATCACCATGCTTGAACCTCCTAACATAACATAAATTTGGATGAACCAAGAATATGTCAATAAAATTAAACAGTAAATAAACAATTGAAAAACAATTAAACTTATTAAAATCTTACCGTGAATCCCTGTTACGAAAAGGAGCTCTGCCTGCAAAATTATTCCTGAAATTCAAGTTGGAACAGTCAAATATACTTACAGTTTTTTCAATAGTTAACTAATTACAATAATTAAAAAAAAAAAGAGAAAGGAATCAAATAGAGAGACTTACGCTACAGGCACTGTTCTTTGAGGGATTTGAATCACATCTCCAACAACCCTAATCCTACTTGGCATGAAATGGCCCGAATCAGTACCGAGAATATCAATTTTCATAATCCTACCAGCCAACAGAAATCCATTGTAGTGTTCCAAGGCCTTAATAGCATCAGCTCTTCTCTCATACACAACCTCTGCTGAACCCTAAAGATGATATAAGTATAATTACTAACATTAAAATAATTGTGATAATGTCGGAAGACTGTTATTTATTTGCAGAAAATAAGTGGAGATTTAGAAAATGTACACTTGTCTGGCCAGTTCTGTTGTAATGCATCCTGTACTTCATTTCACCAAACTTAGAGAACAAATCCTATCATATGGTCCAAACAACTCATTAGAATAATAATACTAACAAGGAAATATGTGTATTTTAATTCAGAGTGCATGGTGAAATATGCTCAATATATATGATCATAAAATAATTCTTCAAAACAATGGGCCAGTTAGGCTCCCTGTCAACAATGTATCACAATTTGTGCCCCTAATATATTGGAAATCATAGACGGTCCTTTAAGATTATCCAAGAAAAAATAAGCAATTAATTTCTGAACAAAGAGCTGCTCAAACATGCTTAATTCTGAACAAAATCAAACTTAATCTAATTTAAATGTCACCATGAGTAATTTAAAGTAGAGGGTTAAATTCTCCAAGGAACCATCCAATGCACTTCGCTAATCAGAAGGGACCTGACCCTGTATTAGTATTATACTTGTACTGTCCTGATCATATTTTTGTTCAAAAGTTCTTTTGCTAGAATTTTTTCTTTTTCAGCTGGTTACATGATTGAGATTTGAGGCTATGTTGTGATTGAGATGGGCCAAGCTGAACCTTAAATTGATACACATAACAAAGTGAGGCAAAGTACTGTATTGTTTTGACAAGTCACAACTGTTTACTAGTTATAGTAGGATTTTGGGTGACAGTTTCAGCTGGTGCCAGTACCCAGTTATAGGGATCCGTAGCTATGTAAAAGAGAGGGTTTAGATTTAGATAGGTATCTTACGAGCAATTCTGATCTGATAAGTAGTTGGATGGATTGTGCTTCATAATTTCTGTTTCTATTTTTTTTTTTTTTTTGGAAATCATCATCTAAATTTACCCTTTTTTTTATTTGGGCGGGGGGCTGGATCAAGGTAACCTAGACTTATATTGAAGACCATGAATTGCATAAAGGGAGGGTACTGAAGCTCAGTTGTGCATAATTAATATATAACAAAAAGAGAAAGATAAAAGGATTTACTAACATCTATGTCTCCGTTTTTTATCCGGTAGTGCAAGTTTGAAATGTACAACTTTGTGCCCATTTCTGGACCAGAACGACCGGTCATACTCTTTTTGAAAGGAATCCGACTCGTCTTAAATTCGCTCTTTCTAATAAAAGGCTGGAAAACAAAAATGTAATAGACATCAGCCATAATTAGCATGATCTATATCTATTAAGTTCATTCCTCTAGCTTCTGAAAAGGTTAAAAAAAAAATGATGTTGTAACTTGTTACTTCCATTAATCATTTTCCTTGTGTGCATACTTTTATTTATCAAGTCAACGCTTATAAAACTAGTAGTCTAGTACCAGTAATTATCCACAGGTTAACATCCAGTTCATGCTCAGATTGGGTACAGCAAACTAATCACAATTGATGAATAATTGAGCCATTAATTGGGATCAATAATAGATTAAATATGACTAAATTGGCACTTGTTCAAGCTTGCCTTGGATTTATTATGAGAAAATGGTCCATTGGTTCTGAAAGGCTGACGAGGTGGGCCCCTGAAACCAGTACGTTTGGTTCTAAAAGCACGTCTCACTGGGCCTGGGGCCCACTCTCGGCCCCTCACAGCTCTTTCTCCTTCATTTCTCTTGATCCAATCACCCCGTTGCATCTCCAAATTATTGCCTTTTGGGCTTTTCCCAACTGAAAGAATTGAAAAGAACAAAAGATTATTGTCAAGCAACCTCAGATTGCTATAGTATAGTTAATGAAAAGGAATTTCACTTACCAGAAGCAATGAAATTTGAGTTAAAGAGGTGAAACAAGCAGTGTGTATACCTCCAAGCGAGTAGAAATCAGTTCACTGTGGTGTATATATGTGCCAAAATAGTAAGATTAATTGTGTAGAAAACAAGTGTGAACTGTGAAGGGGTAAAGAGAACTTTTTGCGCTTTCTGAGTAAATTTGATGAAATATCTATGAAAGTGGGATGAAGCTTCGCTGGATTAGGAAAGGGAAAATGATGTTATACACCAATACACCATGCATGTATGGTCCATTGACCTTGACTTGCTCTTTAGATATTGTCAGAAATGATATATCAAAAGACAAAAGGTACCCAGGAAAACCTACATATACAAGTCGTCGTGCCAAATCAGAGCAATGATGTGCGTAGTAGCGGTTAGGGGGGCCTGTCAAAAGTGTTTCGTTTCGCATATTTCCGTTCCGTCTGAACGGAACAGCTAACGGAAAAATTTTCAATTTTGTTTTTGAAAATGGAACGGACGCTGGTAAACGTTAGTGTCCCGTTTATCGAAAAATTAACTGAAATCAATAGAAAATGCTAAACGGAACAGCTAACGAAATGAAAAACTGTTCCGTTTTACGAAACAGAACGAAAATAAAATGAAATTGATTTACGTTAGCTGAAACAGAACATATCAGTTTCGCTTTCGTTTCGCACGTTTGACACTCCTAGTAGCGGTAGTGCCTCCCCAATTTCATGCTTCAATTACTTAATTAAGACCAGATGGATATGACACTTTTTCAAGCCTTCTCATCCTGATATGAAAATTTAAGGAGTCTGATAACGAATTACGATTAAATTTGTGTTTCGCGTGTATTATAATATGTATGCATATTTTTGTAGAGTTATTATATATATTCGTAGTGTACAATTAAACATGCACAAAATACTAAAAGTAATTGTGTTACAAATGAATGTATAACATATGCATGAAAATTGATTGAGGTGTTAATATATTATTGACAATTATGATGCTAAGATTTTATAAGTATATTTGCTGCATTTTATTTCCATTAATTAATTAAACAATCATTTTGATTAAATTGATATTAACCTAAATCGAGCCTAATAAATTGCAGATGGGTGGGTTGAGTTACAATCTTCAAATCCCTCAGTAAGGACCTGATGAATCAGGTCTAAAGCTTGGAACTTACAGCCAGATCTAGACTTGAAGCAAACATAAACCTATGCGGGGCTATTGCCATTCCTACTCCAACTCCCAATTTTAAAAGAAAAAAATTATTGAGAAATTTCGTTCTTTTGTTTTCTTTTTATTTGTCTACCTAGTTGTTAAATGAAGAATACCAATATTTTTCCTTTTAATAGGTTAGATTAAAAATAAAAGTCTTTGTTTACCATGCATTCAGGTATATCAACATAAGAAAAAAAAATATTTATGCTCTTATGCGTTTCATATGAACATAGATATTTAAAAGTTATTGTAGTTTTGACAAAAAGAAGATATTGTTTGGGTGAAAGTGCATTAACGCATGTATTAAGATATCGTTGTAAATACATTGTTTAAGAAATAGACATGGAGAGTTATTAGAGATTAGAAAACAGAAACATTAACGTTAGACATTTTAAAAAACGAGACTGATTAAAAAAAACAAATCTTTGTTTGGATTTCCTCGTTGCAAACATTCCTCGTCTTCCCAATTTAAAAGGAGAGTTTTTTTTTTTTTTTGAAGTACAATTGAAGTGCTGGGGGTACAGAAGCAACAACTTTTATTATCTTTGTTGTCCCTAGTATATTATTTTATAACTTCAGAGCGCGTCAGGCTTCTCTCCGGCGAAATTACGTAGAATATGCCATTTGAATCACCGACTAGACGTATTTTATTACCTTTATTACATTATATCGCTTTCCGCTCTAATTTTTTATACAAAAGAAACCCAAGCAACCTTCATTTCTGGGTCCCTTCATTCCTCCGTGGATAAAATCAGATAAGTAAAATGACAGAGACTGCAATCATATTTTTAATTTTTTTTATATATTTCGTAAGCATACCTCGAAATTTTCTGATTAATTTTCGGAGCCTATTAATTTTAGTTTAGCTTAGATGATCTTTTTTTTTATTGAAAATTTAGCTTAGATGATCAAATTGTAATAATGGGACCCTTGTTTGTACAGGTCGTTTCAGTATATCACAATCTCGTTGAATAATATGTGCATTTTCTTCGACACACTAAAATTTGTATTTTTTTTTTTTTTGTGTTGTCTCGTTTGTGATGAATTCTTCTATCTGTCATTGTCGTCGGATGGGAGCCCTGTTTTGTTAAATCAGTAAAACGAATATTAGGTTCATGTAAGGTGGGGCCTTCAGCCTTCTTATTAATAAATTTACACTGAGAAATTAATTAATTAATTTAGTCTCCGTTGAAGGCACGCTGTTGCTATAATTAGGAATCACAAGTTTATTTCGTAGCTTATAATTTGTTTATGTTTGATTCAAATTAAACAGAACTCGACTCGTTTGATAAGATTTTAACATCGCTTAATTTTGACTTTTGAGTTCGAAATCATATATGATTGGTTCACTCTACATAGACTCAAAAATAATTTGATATGTAATTATTTCATTCAATATAAGAACTAGACATCAAAGACGCTTATTGTTTATATAAACGTATAATATTTTGAAATTTATTATGTGATCGACAAAGATTAATAATCAGATAAATTTTATCAATAAAACTATTTGTGCAAATCTTTTGTGCTTTAGGACTCAAGGTAATATGTAAATAAATGAAAAAAGAGAGCTACAAATTTGATCTCACGTTGAGCTAACTCGATTCTAGCTGAGATTAATTTCCCTTCATTTTAATTGATTTTCGACTTAGTTTGAATCCATTTTACCTATACGCTTTTAACCACACTATTTTTTTTTTAAAAAAAAACAAGCTCCCAATAGAAAGTATCCTCACACAGTAAAAGTTCAAAATTAGAGACAAGATTGATAAATAATTTAACACGTTAGATTTTCTCCTTTCTAAGTTTGACAATTATTGTGATAAGACCCATAACTAAACCTTCACTATCATTTGCCTTATCAACAAATACTATTCATTTGTCCAAGATAGAGAATTCTAAGCCTTAATGATCTTCGAAAAACACTACCACTTAATTTAGTAACGTCAATATTATTTTTTTTTAGTAAGAGCAAGTAGTAATTTATAAAAAAAAATTAATTAATTTCATATAATATATAACATGACATATGAAATTAGCGTTGAATTCAGTTAATTGATAATATGTAAATAACTATTCGTGTAAAGTATCCTTACGAACCCCATTTATATACAGATTACAAAGACATACAAATGATAACTACTAAATAAACGATATGTCGATATTTAGATGTATTTAATCTCGCAAAATATATGATGTAAATCAAGCAACAGCGAGGATGACGCATAGCCCATAGGTCATAGGCCCATAGCCCACGGATCCACATCCTCTACAGCCAAGGTTTGGCTGTTCCAAACCGTCAAACACTTATTTTTTTTAATATTTCAACATTTTAAAATTCAAATGTTGAATCCAAACCGTTGATCATGTTCAATTTTACGGGCGATGTATTTTCATATAAGTTTTATGAAATTTGGAGCCGATTTGATACTTAATTAAGTGACCGAATTATGAACGTATTAGAATTAATCACTGATAGTTAATTAGATTCGTTCATTTGTTGACCATTTGATCTAGTATCAAATCAACTCCAAATTTTATAAAAATTATATGAAAATGCATCGTCCATAAAATTAAACAAGATCAACGGTTTAGATTCTATATTTGAATTTTAAAATGTTGAAATATTTAAAAAATAATAATTTGGCTGTTTGGAACAGCCAAACCTCGGCTGCAGAGGATGTGCATCCCATAGCCCACAGGCCTCTACTGTTAAATCATAAAAACTGGAGTCTCAATTTTTTCAGGAATGGAGAATATAGCATCAGCTGTCGCAATTAGTGGGCCTTCACCGATGCCGGAAATGTTGTCTTCTCAAAGGGAAAAGACAGAAACTTGTTGTCTAGGCTGCGCAGGAATCCATTCATCCATCCGTTCCCATTCCACCTCGCACGAATCTCAACCTTCCGTCCAGCAAATCGCATATAATCCAACGGTCCCCAAGAGATATACCTGGACTACCGGTCCCCAGTCAAACTAATTAATAATCATAACTACCAATTTTCTATGCCCTTTTCCCTGAATACACACATGAACCAAGTTAAACCATCGAAGAAACGACCAAGCCGCACAGTAATTAACACAGAAAAAGAAATAGAAGAACCGAGAAGAGAAAATAGACCTTTAAACAACATCTCTTTCGTTGCCACTCCAGTCGCCTTACTTCTCTTCTTCTTCTCCCGTTTCTGCTATCCGTCTCCACTTGGCATCCCCACATTGCCATGGATGCCTTCCCTTCTTCTCCGAGCGACTCCTCTCTCTCCTCCTCCGACCTCGACACAGAGGTATCATCTCATCTCACCTCACCTCACCTCCCACTTCTCAATCTCATTCAATTTGTTGTAATTAACCTGATAATTAGCGTTCTTTGGTTGGTTGGTTAGTCGACAGGTTCGTTCTTCCCTGATCGGAGCACCACTTTGGGTACACTCATGGGGGTTACCTTCTACAACAGGAGCACGAGCTTGAGGTTGAACCAGGAGCAGCGAATCAGGCCAAGGGCAGCGGCGGCGGTGGTGGGTCGGAGGTGGAGGTGGCGACGGGGTGGAGGGAGGAGGTGGCGATTCACGCTTTGTGGAGACATGTCGGGTCCCACTTCACTCGGTGAGTTTCTTCAGGTGGAGAGGAGCTTGTACGGAGGTGGGGTTGGCGTTGGAGAGAATGAGGTTGTCAGAGGTGGTGGTGGGAGGTTGTTTGAGAATGGAATGGTTTTGCCTCCGTCTATGTCGGCGGCGCCGCCTCAGACGACTCGGCGGAGGTTGGTGGTGCGGCGGCTTGGAAGATTGCCTGTGCTGTTCACAGGGATTTGCTGTGGCGGCCGCAATGTTTGAACTTGTGTTGTGTAGATAAAAAAAATGGTTGATTCTTATTATTTGCTTGTTTCTTAATCAAGATCTGTCAGGTGTTAATTTTTGCCTGAATTTTATGGCGTTAAGTGATGAATTAAGGGATTTAAAGCACTTCTGATATATACAACTAATTAGTCAATTGTTCATTAATTGCCTCAATTTTATGCATGCTTTGGAGGTGGAGGTGGAGGTGGCTTTGTTGGAGCATTTTTGAATTAGGTTAATTTTGTTTTCTTTGTTCTCTGATTCTCACACTTTGCTTTTGTGTGTAGTAAAGAGGAGATCAAGTGTGAGAAACTCAATTGTTGCTTTGCAGCGTTTGCACTTTTCTCCGGGCGCTTTATTTCTTTGCGTTGTATCTAATCCTTTGTGTGTCGGTTGTTTGATTTTGAGGGGAAGATATTATTGTATGATGTTTATTTATGTATTATTTACTAAGTTGAGATCAGTGGCGGATCTAGGAAAAATATTTAGGTGGGGCTGAGTGCTCCAATGAATCATTTTATCGAACGGTTCATCTTCTTCTGTTCTTCAGCTCCACCTTTAAGTACTCCAATGACAGAAAAAATTCGCTGAGACTAAAGAGGGGCTTCAGGGGCTCAACGGCGGTAGGTGGGGCTCTAGCCCCACCCGCCCCAGTGGTGGATCCGCCCCTGGTTGAGATATGAATCTGATGACAGGCTACTAAGAGCCATTCACTTTAACATCATCAAGTAATGGGTTAATTATTGTTAGTGATATATATATATGAGGACTTCAATCACTTTACACATTCCTTTTTAGTATTTAAAATAATGATTGTCTACAAGCGTCCAATTGGTAATCACAAGGGCATCATTAATTATTTAGTGAATTTAGTGTTATTGGAATGAATGATGTTATTGTTTTGCGGCACCCATTAATTGCTTCAATGATGCTAACTATTGCTAACCACTTAACCAACAGCCAGTCACGTGGCTCATTTATACTCTGTTAAGAATATAACTTTTTCAAAATTCCTATATAGCATTGAATTTTATTATTCAATTTGTGCTTTTTATCTATGCACAGTATCGAGTGATTAGTTAAAATTAATTTTCTTTGTAAGTAATATCAGCTGTAAAAATTGGTAGAGAGTTCCATGCAAGAGACAATAAAAAAAGCTAAATATATATTAAAAAAATTCTATTACAGTAGAAACTAATGCTTTGCTCCAGAATATGCACGTAAATAAAAGGAAAGGAAAGGAAGAAGGGTCTAGTAAATTAATTCCAAATTTTGGGTTGCTTGTATTTGTATGACACCATTTGTTTTTAATGAAGGATACCACCTTCACTCCCTCCACTCTCCTCTATTGTTCTTCAAATTTGAAGTTTCGGAGCAGAGTAAAATTTTTTAACAGAATTTGATCACTTGCCTCTCCCTTCTTTTACCCTCCATTCTTTTTTTTTTTCTTTTTTGGAGAGAGTTTAGATTTTCTCCAATAAGCATTTATTTATTCTTTTTATACTATTTCTTGGCTGAGTGAAAACGATTCACAAATTCACATTCAATTGTTTTTGCCTGTGTGTTACTGAGAAATGATTTTTTTTTATTTCTCAAAATTATGATACTAACTTACCGTTTGAGTTAACAAGTTATACTTAATTAAACTTATTATTTATTTTTAATCGAATGCTAAATTAACTCTTAAAAACTTAAAATGAGAAAATATAGAATATTTTTCTTCCTAATAATTTAATAATTACGATCTTCACAAATGATCAAACCTGTCTCAACGTTAATTTGCCACCTAAATGGTTAGTAGCATAGTTGCATTTAACTTAAAGTTGTGTTTAAATGACGCCAACAAAAACCTAATGTGGGACTTGCATAATATCAGCGACCTGAAAATGAATGAAACAGTACATGATTCCATTTATGTGGCAGACAAAAGCATCTGTGCAGTTGTCGAAACAAAATAGTTATGTACTAGTGCTCTCTATTTTTTTTTTAAAAAACAAATTTCTAACTATAGTTTGAAATATTTTTTTTTTCGAAGGAAATTTGAAATATCACTTATTAAATCATTTATATGATAGATAGATTACAAAATAAACATATTTCTTTCATAGAATTTTTGTATTAAAGTATATACTAAAGAAATATATTCTTATAGTTGCCAAAATATGTTAATTTGCAGCTGCATGACATATTTGCAATGTACATCATATCTACTCTATAGCCGTCGGTATACGCATTTAAAACAATAAAATTTAGCGTTGGTAAACTTAAATTGCCCCAAATTTTCTGGAATTCATGTGCTACGTCAGTAAAATAAATTCTTATTCTCTCCAGCGTAAGTTACAGCCCACAATGAGATGTTGATTTTTGTTAAGATTCGTGCTCAATTTAATCCCAAAACACCCTCATTTTAATCCGCACCGTAAATTGTGAGAACCTATATCAAAGTGATTTATTATGACTCGCAAATATATGTGCAGGTAAGATTATTGATAATTAAATTTCCCATAAATAAAGCCACATAAATTAAAATTGCACTACACAAAAAAAGAGCTTTAGTACCGCCCCACTAACACATGTTTTTAAGAAAACCTGTATAAAAAATAGTCGGTGGCAATTTCTTAATTGGCAGGCTTTATTTTTAGTACTGTTTTTTTAGAAAAACCGGTGCTAAAAGATTGGCGAAAAAAAAACAGTTTATCTACAGTACTAAAGATAGTAAATATTTTTTTTTAAAAAAAAGTCCCGCCTTTTTTTTCCGCGAATTTCAACGCATTTTTAACATCGACTTTTTAATATCGGGCTTTAATTATCTTTAATACCCCTATTATTAGTACAACTAAAAAAAATGGCGTAGTGTTGACAAAAGTAATTCCCCATGCTTAGGATCCTTTTCCTAATACAATCAAATCACTAATTAATTAATTACTATACGTTCACATTCATGTGACTCTGCAAAATCCAACAGGAACTATTTCTATTTCCACGCTTACCTTTTTTCTCAACCAGGGCGAAGCTACATGCATTTTGGTGGGTCCATGGACCCACCTCAAAAAAAATTATTTTATATTATATTTGTTTAAAAAATTTATTTTATATTATATTTGTTTGTAATTAAAAAATAAATACACAAGAAATTAGGACTCATCTCAAAAATTTGAAGGACCCAGCTAGACATGTTATGTTTGTTTTGAATTGCATAATGACACCTAAAAAATCGCATAGGGACCCATTTAGCATTTGTTCCTGGCTAATCGTCTTGTTCCCTCCTACCCAATGAATCTTATTAGGACAAAACTTAGAATATAATGAAATATTTGGATAAAAAATCATTTGTAGCATATATATACTAGTGTGAATCTCGCGCATTACGCGATTCGTCTATATATTATTATGTGAACTTTAGGACATTATAAATAAAAGCTGCCATAAAAGATAAGAAATACAACTCGGATATTATATAAAAACTATAACTAAAATAAACAAAAATAAGTGCTTAATGAGATTTCTAAAGTACTTATTCTGCAAAATTATGAAAAAATAAAAATTCATACGAAATTGTTGTATTTTTTTTTTGTTGTCTTGACTTTTGAATTATTATCTTGTATATTAAATATATTATTTTAGATTTTCTATTATTATGATAATATATATTTGATTTCTCATGACTTTTTTATTTAACATTATTTCAGAGTTGTTTATTTAAGAATTATTATTATACTATATATATATTAGACGTTATATCATACATATTTTTTCAGCAAAAAAAATTTTACGGACCCTGCTGACACAAAATCCTAGCTTCGCCACTGTTCTCAACTACTTGTTCTTTGGAATTATATCATCTGAAGTTTCTAAAGAGAGAATTTCAACATCACAATTGTCCGATCAATAATGAGTGCAATACCGAATCTGTATGGTTCGTAAATCTTAATCATCGAAATTAAATCAAACGGTTGTGATGAAAAACTAAAGAGAACAATTTACGGATCCCACGCTCTCCCGGACTCACGTTGACTATGCGTGCGCAACCTTCATATAATTTTTTTTTTTGAAACAAGTAGGGTAAAACGCCCTACCACTTTCCATTTCAACAGAAAGCAAAGAGTTACAAACAGTCAATCAAACAACCAGAGAAATACACCCCATGTAATTATCTAATCAACTGATACACCAAGAACCCATCCCCTTTATTCATTCTAGTCTTTCTAAAGTAAGAAATTACAAACAACAACTAAAACATCAGAAAATAGAGCGCTCAGGCCACATTATCTTCTGCATTCCTTTTCCAAGTTATTAGGCTACTACTGTTGCTACATCAGCTCCCCCCTTCAACAGCAGCGGAATTTCTCCAACATCTGGTAGCATAGCCATCACTTGAGTTGTCAGCTGCTCATTCCATGCTCCTGACCAGTACCCCAATAGGCCTTTAATCAAGAGAGCAAACGATTTAGTGGTGTGAGGGGTGCTTTGATTAAAGCACACATCATTGTGGTTTATCCATATCATCCAAACAATAAGAACCAGCTCTTGGTCTAGTGACAAAGAGCAATGCATTTCAAATGAGAGGTCGCATGTTCGAAACCCGGCTGGGGGGTCTTTATAGACATTTAATTTAAAAATAAGTTGGGAGGCTTGAACCCCAATTTATCTTCAAAAAAAAATATATATATCATCCAAACAATAGCACTAACACACAATTGGAAACCATATCTCTGATGTGAATCAACACACCAAGTTGACTGAATAAATTCATCTAAAGATCTAGGTATATTAATGTTGAATTGACCTAAGAACCATTGCCAAATTCCCTGGTGATGGGAGCACCTAAAGAATAGATGATCAATTATTTCACTTTTATTACAATAAACACATTGAATGTCGCCTGACTAACCCCTTGCGCTCAGATTTGATCTAGTAAGTAATTTACTTTTGCTTAGAAGCCAGAGAAAATTTCTAATTTTCAGGGACCGAGTCACCGAGTTCACCAATATTCCTCTCGTATAAGCCCAGCCCATATCACCCCTAAAAATTAGGTCCACAAAACCCGGTTCTTCACTCTTCAGTCTTCAGAATCGTCGAGTAATATCCCTTCACGATTCCTCCTGAAGTCACGTGCGACGTGCCTCTCGATATTATCTCCGACGCCTCCTTTCTTTCTCAGTTCTCACTTCACCTCTCATTCGCCACTTTATTACTTCTACGTCTCTCTCTCTCTCTCTCTCTCAACCTGTTCTCACTACCATGTCTCACCTCTCCAGTTCGGACCCTTCTCCGACGAACCCCGACTCGGAGTCTCCACACGGCGCACTGTTCCTAGTACTTCACTACCTCCCGCTCAGAGAACTCTTGGCTTTCCAAAGCGTCTCTCGGATTTTCTGCGACGCCATTTCAAGCGACCCTTCCCTGTGGAGGGAAATCACGGTGCAACCTCCGCTCAGCTCCAAGCTTTCTGATGAAGCGTTGTTGGGTCTCACTTCTAGAGCTGAAGGGACGCTCCGATCCTTGACTCTCATCGATTGTGTTAAGATCTCTGATGATGGGTTGCTTACTGTTGTCGAACAAAATCCTGAGATTACAAAGGTGAATTTTATGTATTTGAGGTTTTTTCATGATTAGTGTCTAGTGTGTTAAAGGATGTTAATTAGAATTCAGAATATGTTGTACACATTAGTTTAATAGAACCTGACAGAACCATATTTTATTTTAGAATGTATAAACAAGCAGCAGTAAAATAACTCTCTTACTGGTAACCGGGCCTGGCTACTTCTCCTTAGTGATGTTATGTATTTGGTACTGTAGTAGAACTATATGCACTATCCAGATTTCAGTCATTAGTTGTGCTGTGTCAGACTTGGCCTATACTGATACCATAATTTACCAGTTACCATTATCATATTACTATAATTCAGTACACAATCCTTGCATGAAACTGGCATCGGTGCTATGCATAATTCTGTTGCTAGGCTTCAGATTTTAATGCTTGAGATTTGAACGGCCAGTCTGAGCTGATCAACATGATCTCCAAACTCAACACTTATAATGGACCAAGTTGTACATGTTTTCGATTCTTTTTTACTATAATTTTTTGTTGGGAGATTTATGGTATTATTGGATGATCCAGAATTTTCTATGTTGATATTTTTTCTCCTATCCAAAAAATTAGGGAAAGAATTTATAAATAATATAAAAATTGAACCTCACTGTTTTGGTAAGGAATATTAGTTTTGTTGTTAATCTTTATTATTTGGGGCGCTACAAAATGTTCAGAACCTATGAAAATTCTGTTTTTGCTTAGGCATAACCTATGTGGCTATCAATATTGGTACATACTGAAATTATATTTACTAATTAAAGTTGTCTTTAAATAATTTCAGCTTTTTGTGCCAGGATGCTTACATCTGACAGCAGATGGCATGGTAGAAGTGGTTAAGCGCCTGCATGATAGAAAAGGTAATGTTGACCAGCTTCGGCTTCGGTTGTATGGCCTCTGTAATATAAAAAAGGACCACCTTGATGTCCTCAACTCTTTCCTCTGCAAAGATGGCTCGAGATCTAAATCCTTAATGCCATCTTTCTACGGCTCAAATCATTCGTCAGGATCGATCAACAACGATGATGGACGACCTATAGATGTCGACATGTGTCCCATATGCCGGTCTGTGAGATTGGTATTTGATTGCACAAGAGATAAGTGCAGGTTAGAAATCTCTCTTTTTCTTAATCGACCCACCACCAATGGTGCCCTAAGAGCCATAATTTTATTTGTGGGTACCAAACTAGTTTCTGCTATGTAACAGACTAGGCTACCAGCTTGTACAACGATGCAATATGGCCATAGTGGGTCAAATGGGGTTGTATTTAAGAAGGGTATACAGTTCAGAATCTTCAGATCATTTCAGTTTTAAGCTGTTCTGTTTAACTTTGTTTGAGTTCATTACTTGGGTCACAAGTACAATCCAGCTAGGGGTCTGTATCATTTCAGCTTTTCACCTGACAAAGCTGCTTCAGATTTACCTTTGGGTGTTTCCTTAGGGGTGTTGGTCTGCTTTTCTACGAGTCTGGTGCATTTGGTTCACTAATAATTAGGTCCATCAGGTTTTGTTCGTGACACAGTTCTTTAGTATAGATCAAGCTAAATCACAGGCTGGACAGTTTTATGTCAGTTCTATGGATATTGAGTATTGAGTACTCAGAATTTCAGATCGGATTGGGTTCAAGGGGGGTGCCTGGAAAGGGGGTGGAGTGCATGTATCCAGTCAAATGGGCATACTGATATCACTATGTAGAAATAGAGAGAGTATAGAGTTTGAAATTAGATACATATATGGTTCCTGATACGCTTCATATCTGGAGATAAAGACAAAGTCTGCTTGTTTAGGTGCAGATTATCAGATATGGTAATGATCAGTAAATACCTTTTTAAGTTAGGTTACTCATATCTCTATACTTATCAGTACTGGTATCTTGGAGAATTGACCACCATCTGATCAGTATTCAGTCTGCTTTTCCTTTTACCTGGGCTTAAATGTTTGGGCTGGTGATTGGGCCTTATTATATATTTTTTGGGCCAATGGTCATTTCTGACAAGTATCTGTATCTCAATGAGGGATTTGATTTCCTAATGTTTTCTGCCTGGCCTTTTCTCATTATGTATCAACACATTTTGGTCTTATTATTTATGAAAAAAGTTTCTGAAAAAAACTCTAGGAAGATGGAACAGCGGTGGATCGAGTGTCGGGGATGTTTCTTCTGCATTGCCAGGTGTGAAGATTGCGGTGGTTGCATAGACCCAGATCATGTGTGCCACTCGGAGAGCACATGCAAACATCTCTTGTGCATTGATTGCTGGCTCCAGCTTCCAAAGTGTGACACTTGCAACCGGCCTTATTGCAAGGGACACAATAGCTTCGTGGGGCCCACGACTGGCTTCATTTGTCAGGAGTGTGCTGATGGGGATTTCTTGCGCAATGTACCTGAGGCTGGTTTTTAATATTGGCTCTCAATTTGAGCTGTTAAATGCTTCAAAAGTTAATTTCACTGATTTTGCTGCCGTTGTCTTGTAACAGTGCTTGTTTTTAAATGTGATTGACGTGGTGAACTCAAATGAGCTATTGAAGAGATGTCATTACTACTTTTAAGAACTTTATACTATTTATTCCCCCTTTATTGTTACATTTCTTCTATCTACTTTTGCATTTCCATTTATTAGCCGATAATTTAATGTAGAAAAGGAGTAAACGATATTGCTGTTAACAATTTTGAAATACAACTTGGTACCAAGTTTGGGCCGTGTCAAAATGCAAGTTGCTGTCCTTCTTTCATTACTCTTCGCCTGCGTTTTCACTTGCCATTTTTTTAAGTCAAAAAGTTTTTGACATATAACTCCTTGTTCATGCAAGAAATCAATTCATATATAAAAATATTGTCCCATAACCATGTGTCAGATATTCGTAAACTCCAACAATAAGTCGTTCTGTGTCTTTCTGAATTTAGAATTGCAATCATTGCTTCAAACCAAAGAATATCAATATTTTGGAAGTGAAATGGACTGATGCATCCATGGAGATAGCAAGCTGTGATGAAGTGAAGAGTTAAATTGACACCTAAGCTTGCGTCTATTTTGTAGAAACTTCTTGTGGAGTAAGAGTTAGTCTTTGGTCTTCATTGTAGAAATTCATAACCCCATGCAATAGATGACAAGGGACCACAGTTGGCATATTCGTTTTGTAGTTCATTGGAGTCCAAGGGAAGTTGTAATGGTTCATACCTCCTTGTCATGAGTAGAGTAAGGGATAATGTACGCAGTATGGCTGTATGGAATAAACATTACAAAGTAAATTTCCCAAATTTCCTAAATCTCTTTATGAGATATGTTTCCACATAAATAAATGTCCCTATGTGCAAGTAGGGCTGTCAATGGGTACGATACGGTACGGTAGAAGATATTTTCATATCCGTACCCGTTAAAATTTTCTTTATCCATATCTGTACCCGTTAAAAAAGACCTTACCCGTACCCGTTAAGAATTAACGGTAAGGGTAGAGTAATAGTACATAACGGATAATAATAATATTATTAATTTAATAAAAATATATAATGTGATAAATAAATAATATCAAATAAATATATAGATAAAGTAAAATGTTTAGATAATATTTTAGATAATAAAAAAATTTATGAAATTTATTCTCATATCAATTGAATTCCAAAAATCTATATAACTAATTATAAATTATAATATAATATAGAATGAAAAATCATCATCATAAATAAGTTTGGATGAAGATCGAAATTAATAACATATCTTTCGAAATATGCTAAAACTTGATTATATATACATATATGTTTGTAAAATATTACCCGTTAGATAATGGGTACGAAATAACCCTTACCCGTATCCATACCCGATAAGTTAATGAAAATTTTTCTTTACCCGTACCCATACCCGTTAGTCTAACGAAAATAAAGTCTTACCCGTACCCGTCTTATCGAATACGGTACGGATAGAGTAAACGGGTTTCATTGACAGCCCTATGTGCAAGAGTTGAAGAGTAATTGGACACTCTACACTTTTACATAGAAACTCTTTAATGAATAATTTTTCTAAATTGAAAAGTTTTATTTATACGAATTCATTTAATATCGACATTTATTCTGTTAGAATTTGCTTCTTTTTTTTTCTTTTTTTTTTCTTGGGTGATGATCTCCTCTCTCTCATTTAAGAATGAAGCAGTATAAAGTAAATTATTAATTATCCATCAACTAGCCAAATATTATAATTCAGATGTCAACTTCGTACCTAATGAAGTAGCTATGCAAGTTGAGATAATGTGAATATATGAATATATATATGTAATTCATGGTAGACTTTTGTTCACAAGGTACGCAGTTTTAAACATTCTTGTTATGTGGGACGGACTATGTCCTCATGATTATCTTAAGATTGAGAATCAAATTATCGAGTACCTTCACTCAAGAATCTAAATTACTAGTAATGTTATGAACAAATATTCGTCCATATTATATGTAATAATCATTCACATTCATGCAAATTTTTTTTGAGGTGGACTAAAATCAGCCGCGCGACTGATGGATGAACCCGTTAGTCACGATTAGATCTCAATTTTTGAGGTTCAAATGACTAATTCTAACCGTTCAATGTGTTCTTCCTATTGAAATCTCATTGGAGACCAAATTTTACATTTTTCTGATTTTTTTTTACTATTTTTTTGAGATTTATAAAAATCGTTGTAATTGAAGGGTCCATAATTATTTAGATTATGAATTTTATAAAATACCAAAAAAATACTAAAAATTTTCAGAAAAATATAAAATTTGGTCTCCGATGAGATTTTCATATGGAAAACACATTGAACGGTTCGAATCGACTGCTAGAATATCGAAATTTGAGATTTAATCGTAGTTGTCCATCAGTCGCGACTGATTTTAGTCTACCTCATTTTTTTTAATGAAAACAATACGTTATTACTTTGTTAACTATTAACCTTTGATTATTCTTTATCCAGTTATTGGCAAATTTCTTCAAAATATTTAGTCGTAATTATATTCCGTGTGACAGACTGACGGGTCTTCGCATAATAAGGCACTAAATATTTCATCATCCCATATGACTTGTTTTCTCCGGTCTATACTATTATATGTAGTCTTAGACACGCCAGAGACATGAAGATGGCAACATGCACTAACATCGGACTATGCACGTCTAGACCTCTCATTCATTTTTTCATGAGACTTCTACTGCCAAAAACACTAGGAAAAGAAGTTTCTTGCATAGTTTGTATGATTCTTTTCCCACATAAGTCACACATAAGCACACTCTTTTTACCGTCCCTTTTTCCTTGAACCCACTTCTTTGTGTGACAGGAGCCTAATGAGGATTCCTCAGACGAGAGCAAGAAAATGGGATAGCTAGTGCTTTTGTTAGAGTAAAATATATATTATAGACTAGGGATATCAAATTCATCCTGCAAATTGCAAAAGGAGGATAATTTGCAGCATATCTCCATAAAGCAAAGACAATTAGACAAACAATGAATTCAAACACCTGGAAAAAAAAAAGAACTTCCTATATAATTTTTCTTCTATTTGATTCAAGTTATATGAAAGCAAACCTAAATTATATTTTGGAATATATTCGCCTATGGGCTTCTTTCACCAGAAAAAATAATAAGTAGATCATCTTGGGCAGTTCAATCAACATTTCAAATTTCTAAAATTAACATATTAGTACAAAATGTTGGACATTTTTTTAAAATTTATTTGGACAGCACTGTAGCTAAACTAACTTTATGAGCAATATATAACAAGTTGACAATATATTCAGATGGCATCGTTAATGTCACTATTAAACTTAAACTTTAAGAAGATGAAGTTTGGTGGAAGATCACGATCGTACGTAAATAAACTTTGCCAAACAAAACCTTGAAAAAAATTATTGTGGACAATTTGATCCCATTGACTTTGGGAAAACAAACGAAATAGAACAATAATAAAAGTAATTTTGGGAATGAAATGCACTCTTTATGAGACTTCTATTTTGTTGGGATCTCAATAAACGCATCCATTGACTTCGAACTCAAGTCTTTGTGCTCTGTAAAAACTTAAAAATCACTACATCAGTCAGGCTGTGAAATTGCTGAGATGTTTCTCTGACAAATTTTTAAATTTATACACTGATGAAATGAAAAAGAATATTGTTATATGCTTTGATTTAATTAGAATCAAGTTGATTGAACAAGATTTTCTCGGGTTTTGCTCATAAGCTTCCTATTAAATGCTTGTACCATGTTGCATCTGTCTTAGATTTCTTTTCCACAAGTCAATTAGTGAAGTCTTTGAGAGCATCTAGATTAACATTTTTTCCCCCCTTTAATTTTGGTGTGAATGCTATAAAATCAAAGGCTGCTCATTCAGAACATGCACAACAATAAAATATACATATAAAAAGGAAAAATAAAAAGGGATAATCTCTTTGGCTAATTTATGCTAAAACCTTCAAATCCGAAAAAAAAAAAACAGAGATGCTAAAAATATAAGGTGCATTGTGCTACTGCAGAATACATAGCTATCACCACCAACCCAGTAAACTACAAACAGAAGCACAAATATACTGCCAAGTACAGCCGGAAACACTGTGAGTGAAAAGGATTTCGAATATCCCTAAAATCTGAAATTTTCAGGCAAAATATCTGAGGGGAAAAAACCTAGTAAATAAATATACCTTGATTTAAGGAAATTATAATAGGTCTAGACATGTTTGAAGGTCATATTTAGTAGGAAATGTCTTCCACATATCTAATTGCTTGACAATTATGTTCATTCACTTTCAAGAATGTTGATTTGTGTCCAAGGACTTAAGTAAGAAATTTTAGAATATTTAAATACCCTTTTAGAAGTGTCTCTGACAATGGATTAAACGAGTCTAGACGATATCTAGAATTTATTTGACTGCCAACTGTATATATGTGACAACGAGAGCAATTTCTATTTTCAACTAAACAATTGAAATCATGACTCACACAAGTCATAAGTCACGAGCATTTAAAATGGTATTATGAGAGACTGACACGGTGTTTGTGTAAAAGGTGACGGAAGAAATAGAAAGAGAGGAAAATCAAAGTTTATAAATTAATTCTATTATATTAAATAAATGGGAGGGTAAATTCGTTATAAAATCAATAGAGGTTACTAGTTAGCCGCCTCAAATCTTCAGATGTTCTGTTTTGCTATTTATTTATCAAGTTGAAAGCTGTGAAAGAGAAGAAAATGCAAAATTCACATTAAACCAAACAAGAAGGTACAAATAATAATAATTATAATAATAATAATAATTTAATCAAATTTATTTATTTTCTTTTTTCCCTTTTCTCAGTTCTCACTAATATTTTTTTCTTTTAACTTCACATATGCTTGTGTAATCCTCAGAAGTGGTTAAAAATATGAACTTTCAGTAAGAATTTTAAAGGTGCCAGTTTCAAAATGTACTTGGTTAAGCGCGTGAACAAGGGACGAAAAAGGAGGTCGTGAACAGTTAGTTTGCTCCCAGTTCGTTCGTTGTTCGCCAAAAAGGGAGAACAAGGAACAAGCCGTGAACAATCTGTCCGGGTTGTTCATTCGCTGTTTGGGTTCCGCTAGTTCACCGCTAGTTTGCGAACAAGTAGTTCGTGAAGCTGCCAAACATGGCTAGATAACGCTAGTTTGCGAACTAGTAGTTCGTGAAGCTGCCAAACATGGCTAGATAACATCTGACAATTTTATTTTGTTAATATATCATTACATATTTTTACCCTTAATTAATAACATCTATTTGGAATTTATTTAATTCTAGCTGGTACTAAATAAAATTTGTTAGTATTTTCTTTGCCAATTTGATAGGCCCTATGATAGAATTACAATTTGAAATATATTAAGTATAACATAATCAGTATGAACCGTCTTTCTGACAATATTTTCAATCTACAGCTACTGAGGACTGACCAAACACTCTTGTCCTGACGAGTAAATTCAGGAAATCTTAGTTCGTACTTGCAATGCAAGCAAGAAAATAGAAAAAACAGAGCTTTCTTTCTTCAAATATATATATTTTTTGTTTGTACACATCAAAATATAAGTGCTAAATATAATCAAACTCAAAGCACTAAGATCAGTCGCCATTAGATGAGGTGGCGCGCTCACAAAACCACCTCCCACGTGCGACCCCACCCCTCCTTCCTCTCCTGACACGTGTCCTATGCGCTCTCTCTTCCATGATTCCATCGCTCGCTCCTCTCCAAATCACCTTATAAAGCAACTTGCTGGTGCTTCATTTTCTTTACGCACCAAATACCTTAGTCTCTACCGTTCTCTTTCTCTTTTGCTCTTTCTCTACAATAGACAAGAAAATAATACAAAAATGGGAAGGCAACCATGTTGTGAGAAGGTGGGTTTGAAGAAGGGGCCTTGGACAGCAGAGGAAGATAGAAAGCTCATCAATTTCATACTCAACAATGGCCAGTGTTGCTGGAGAGCTGTGCCTAAACTAGCAGGTTGCAACACAATTACCCAAAAAAACAAAGTACATTTTATCCATAATAAGTTGTCTAATTCATATCCCCATCTGCTAGCGTTTTGAGTCAGAGATTACTCTGTTATTGAACAGGTTCAATTCTTTGTTACTCTGTTTTCCTTGGTTGATGGTTGGACTTGGATGTTGTCTCTTTTCTTTCAGGACTCCTGAGGTGTGGGAAGAGTTGTAGGTTGAGATGGACTAATTATTTGAGACCGGATTTAAAGAGGGGATTGCTTTCTGAGTATGAAGAGAAAATGGTGATTGATCTTCATGCGCAGCTTGGAAACAGGTTTTTTCTTTTGTTCTTTATTATTGTTAAATTCTTGTAATAGATTCCTGAAAAAAAAAATTAATCCTCTTATATCACCCAAGATCATGTTAACTATTAAGGAATTTATCATAATTATAGGAGAATATTCTTTTTCAGAAATATAATTGATACACAAGTATAGATACCATGTTGGCAAAATGATAAATGAAAATAACAACAGAACAGTCCCAGCATGAATCAGAAATATCAAATATGTCATATTATTATCTCTGACTTTTCTTTCTTCTTTGGTTTTTTTTCTTTTTTGGTATATGATAGATGGTCCAAAATTGCATCGCATCTGCCAGGAAGAACAGACAACGAGATAAAAAACCATTGGAACACTCACATCAAGAAAAAGCTGAAGAAAATGGGCATTGATCCGTTAACCCACAAACCGATCCAACAACCCGACGACCCGGCAAATCAACCCGACCCAAAACCTCAGGAGAAAGAACCAGATGCTCCTCCAACTCCAAATCCAGTACAAGAAGAGAACCCAACAAAACCCACAGAGGAATTTGCAAATGAATTTTGCACAGATGAGGTGCCATTGATACAGCCTGATGAGATTGTGGTTAGATCGCCGCCGCCGATTATATCGCCGTCTTCTCCTTCGACATGTTCGTCGAGTGGTGTTTCCTGTTCAGCGAATGGAGGGGATCAAGAGATGACCTTGCCATGCATGGATTGGCCTGAGTCTATGTACTTAATGGGTTTAGATGACATAATGGGTTCATGGGACCTCACTACTGACATCGACCCGGATCCGTTTACCCAGTATCAGAAATCAGCTTTTGATCAGGAGACATGGAAGTTGGAGTTGTTTTAAATCCATTCTTGTGTGATTATTTGATGTTTTAGAAAGGTTGATAAATAAAATTTTAAAATGAACTAAAAAATTAACAGTGTGGGTTCTTTATTTTATTTTTATTTTTCCCTTTCTTCAGAGTTTTTTTTTTATTTCTTTTGGTAAAATAATGTATGTCACCGTATGTTTTACTTGTCAATAAGGAATAAGCTGCGGAAGCATACAATAATTAAATTAAACACTTCTCTAATTGATACTTAGCAACTAGAAATTTAGTAACATGAATACATGATGCAAAGGGTCACGCGAGATGTTGACTTGAAGTCTTGATGTTGAAGAGCTTATAAGGGTATATATGTAATTTGTGATAAACCACTACAGACTTCAAATCTTTTTATTATCTTCTACCTTCATAAAAATTCTTTTTTGGGGATAATTTGTTTTTATTTTGGAGATAAATGGATACCGTAAAATCTAATTAACTTCCTTTGTTCTTACAAAGCTAGGGGCCCAAATCAACATAAGTACATAAATAATCATTAGTTTGTTACAAGTTACAACTTACAAAATCCAGAGCATATAAATAGCAAATTATGCATATAGAATCTCAACGTCCTTTTGGCCCACATATACCAAAGTCTCACATCTGAATTAGGAGAACTATCATCTTGCTGCACATTGCTTCAGTTCGGATGTTGCGCACAATAAAAGATAATTAAAATATTAAAAATTCGATACAGAGGAGGAGAAAAAAAACAAATGTAAAGAACAAATTGAAGTTTTGTTCTCTTGTTTTTGTGTGTTTCTGAATGTTTTAAGAAGAAATGATTCTAAAATGTGACAAATTTTACACGTGCATCGAAAATTGGACATTAATATCTTCAAATGTTTAAATCAGTGGTCAATGTCATTTTTTTTAAAAAACATAGATTTGTATTTTTTTTAATTTCATGTGATATTAACATTTATATAGGCCAGACATTTTACATCTTTATTACTAATTAATCACGTCAGTCTACATCCCAACAAATGCAAGAGATCTTGTCTATCTTTTGTTCTATCCACCGAGCTCAAAGGAAAAAAAAATAGAAAATTCCCCATATAAAGCCACAGAAGTTGCTATATATGGCGCCATAGAATTCCACAAAATATGACTAACTGGGAAAAAAGACGTGCATAATTTTGGATCATCAACTTTGACTCTGCACTGCACAACGGTGGTGGAGTACAGAACTGAGAAGGCTGCGCCAAACCAACACTATCGTTACTAAGCTAGATGCTAAATAATAATAATAGTAAAAAGGAAAGAATTTTCTTTTAACTCCCCGAATTTTCTTCTTGTTCTTCCTTTTTTTCTTTCTGGTTTTTGGTTGTCTCTTACTGGTATTCTACTAATTTTATATCCCCACTCCCTCCCTGAAATTTTGTGGGTACAAAACAAAATTTGTAGAAAATCGGGATTTTATGCGGCGGTGTATATGGATCAACGTGATACGTGTCATACAGTTGGCTACCAATCAAAATTTGAAGTCAATTAGGACGTAAAAACGGGAGGTATTCGGGGAAAATTGAATTTGCACACGGATATGCATAATATATAGGCTGCTGCTGAATACTATGGATCGGGCTAATAAGTTTAAATATGGCAATTTTTGATGAAAAATAATTAAATTTCCGAAATATGACTCTATTATGGAGGGCTTGTAATACGGTGCGCGTTCGTTATTGGGTCATAAAGAGTCATATGGAGGATTGAAATCTCCTCTGAATATTTTATTATTATTATTATTTTTTGAAGAAAAAGGGAGGTCTTTGTCATCCAATATTTTCTTAAATTAAAGGTGCATACAGAGCTTGAATCCTTGATCTCTTGGAGGCCAGTCTAGTGCTCTGAATATTTTACTTTTTTATTTTTACATTATTTTAATTATTTTTCACGATTATGTAATTTTTATTTTGAATTGAGACAATAACTTGAATGGACTTTCACTATTTTTTTAAAAAAAATTGAATTTGTAGAAAGACCGAGTATAATAAGTTGTTCCTTCATTATTTCATTTTCATGATGTCAAAAATATTACAATAATTCATTAATAATTTCTTAGTATAATTAGTTTACTGCACAATAATGATAGAAACAAAATAAGTTCCTTTTAAGATCATTTACGAAAACAACTTGCATTATAAATTTGATAGATATTTCAGAAGTTTTATCTATTGATGACATAACTCTTTTCATTAGATGAGGAAGGATGACACGAACTACTATTCGAGAAAAGACTATTGAATTAAAGGAATAATGCACTATGAAATATAAAAAGCAACAGTTATTAGATGAATGGTGTTAGGGAGAAAGTTCAAAATCGCATGGATATAGCATAACTGCATAAGTAAAAAATATATATTAATCAGGGAATGAAACACTTGATAGCGATGAGAAAGTTTAATATGCACTATAGTGCATAGGGCATTTCGTGCACCGCGGATTTTTTTGGGGTTATTTTTGTAAATTGACAAATCTAATTTAACCAATCTAATCTACATATTGAAATCTCATAGAAAACCAAATTTTACAATTTTTGAGATTTTATTACTATTTTTTTCGAATTTTTTAAGACATGCCATTTTTGGAAAATTGTAAATAGTACAACATTCCAAAAATGGCATTTTTAAAAAATTCGAAAAAAATAATAATAAAATCTCAAAAATTGTAAATTTTGGTTTGGTATGAGATTTCAATACGTAGATTAGATTGGTTAAATTAGATTTGTTAATTTACAAAAATATTCTCGAAAAAGTCCGTGGTGCACGGAATGCCCTATGCACTATGGTGCATATTAAACTTTCTCGATAGAGATCTTAGATATGATCTTAATAAATAGATTACCATACAAATGAAGTGTATTGCAAGACAAATAATCGATTATCATTAGAATATTAGATCAATTAATATTTTAATTAATTTGAAAATATTTTCAATTAATTTTCACAATTATGTAATTTTTATTTGAACTGATACAGTAACTTAAAAAATGGACTTTCGGTATTATTTTTCATTGATTTTCCAGAAAGAACGAGTGTAATAAATTGTTCCTTCATTATCTCATTTTCATGACATAAAAAATGATACAATGATTCATTAATAATTTAGTATCATTACTTTACGGCACAATAAATAATAGAAACAAATAAGGTCATGTTAAGATCATTTACGAAAAAACTTGCATTATTTTTTTTTGAAGGACGGTTGGCAAAGCACCACACCGACAATTTTATTAATAAAATTATATTTACAATTTTATATTTGCAACAGTTATTAGATGAATCGCAGAAGGGAGAATATTTGTCAATAAAAAGTTCAAAAATCGCATGAATATTGCATAAGTAAAAGAATTTTTTTTATAATCAGGGATTGAAACACTCGATAGAGATTTTAGATATAGTCTTAGTAAATAGATTTCACATAGAAAATGAAGTGTAATGTATATTGCAGGAATATAATCGATTATCATCAGTCATGAATGCAAATATTAGATCAATTAAAATTTATATATCCTTTGAAGAAATCTTTTACATAATGCCACACTCATATATTAAACGGTTATCATCAATTAATCATAATTATTTATAATTGCTCCATTTGAATGTTTACAGCAAGGACTGAACAATTAACCTTTAATACTTTTGACTCTGGCAACATACGAGAAGAATATGCATAAATGTCGCCGATTGATAATTAGATGCCACAATTATAATAGCAGTAACAAGCATATACGTATGGTTTTCCTTCAACACAATTTCCATATCCATTCAGCCCGTAATTTTTATAACATTGATATCTGCAGCTCGCCAAGTCACATCCACTTGAACTCAAAACTGATAGACATCTATTTGTTGCTTCTACCTTCGGCACCATTGTCTCGACTGTATAATTAAGGAAAAAAAAATTCAATGATTATTATATCAAATCAAATTTTTAAAAATATTAAACATGTGCCCCTGATGATAGAAAAAGATTCAAATTTATAAACAAACATAATACAGACAATGGAATTAAAATTAAATTCTGTTGATTGAAATTGCAAGAATGTTATTGCAAATTTAAAGACACCTCTTTGCATTTTGCATGAAAATCACACGAAGCATCCCGGCATGGACATATTGATAAATAAGAAAATAAGTTTTTTCCTTTCATTTACAGTTAGGAAGTTAGGAAGTTATACATGATTGTTTGAAACTCTATTTTCTTAGGTTGTAAATTAGTTATTTTTTTCACTACTCTCTCTAAGTAAAGCTTACCAATTACTTGAATTGTCAAGTTGCAAACTATATTTAGTTAGTGTATAGATAATTAGGGCAAGCGTAGGAAAAAGTTGGTATATGAATTTGGTTTTTTTATTGTTGCTAATTTAAAGAGGAACTCAAGCTGAGGAAGCTTTGTAATTTCAACTTACGCGAATAATTGGTTATCATGAGGTGTAGAAACCGAAAGGTGAATCAAGAAATTTTTTTTTTCAACTTATGCGAAATTTAGTTATCATGAAGTGTAAAATCTTTTCAGCTTCAACTTTGCAAAAATTAGTTTTTATTGTTGTAAAAATTTTGGTTTTTTCCTTATTTCACTAATATGTGTTTCCTGTAACATATATTTATGTAATTTAATTTGTTCCTTTCTCAGAAAATCAATCATGATCATATTATACAACATGTATGTGCATGTAACTTTATTGTCGGACTTCCTGATCAGGGAGAAAAATAAAATATAAACAAGGAAGATACAAATTATATACAGTACACTGCATTCACACTAACACAAGATCCACATTTTACAGCCCCAGGCCACCAGGCTCGAGTCATGCTAATTGCTTGGGACCTGCAAGACAAAAATTTGCATGAAAACAAAAAGGCAAGTAAAAAAAGAAACACAAATAGAATTCTATCTTTTAATATATTAAGCGGCTCTGAAAAGATGTATCTATTAACCTCTCAATTCTCGGGAAAACAAAGTTAAAAGAAAGTTCAAACTTGTTGAAGTTTATTTTATTTTATATGGATAGTTTATAGAATAATAGATGGCAAATTTAATCATTGTTACGTGCCTCTAAAAAATATAAAAAATAGGAGCAGAGAAGAAATAAAAAAAAATGAAATCAAGAATCACCTTTATATTAGTCCACTAAAATATTAATTTCATAAAAATTTGAAACAGACATGATTGTCATCCCCATGAACTCATCTCTACAACATTCCCGAAAGATTCAAAAAATTAAAATCACTAATTAGTCCGGTCATATTCAACAACAATGAGATTGATATAGTTTAGGAGAAAAAGTACAAATCCAAATTAGACCAGTCAAGCACAGTAAAAAAAAGATGAGTCAAATGAAAGAAGTTCCTTCAAATTAGAGAAAAATTACCTCAAGCCCGTTTTTCTATTCTATTTTTTGACAATTTTTGTTACATTCCATGAGAAATTTCTTAGAAATAGTATTATCCTTGGTGGCACAAGTACAAATTGGGCGAACGCCTGCAGGAACATAAAAGTCCAATGTTTGTAGAAAATTTGCATGCAGTATTCCTACATATGTGGACTTCTGTATGCTGGTTGATTTTCTTTTTCTTTGTAAAAAATTATTATGGGAATAAAAATGTATGGTGACTTTTACTGTTTGACAAACCAGTGCATCAATGACTAATCCATGATCTATAATTTTCCACTCAGGCTGACAGAGCATGACGACTTAATATTTTGATCACAGTTAAGATTTTTGTTTTTTCAAAATTTTTTCCCACTTAAATATATAAAAGGAAAGAAATTTATTGAGAATATAAGCTGTCTTGATAACTAGAAATACCAACGTCAAGATATGTTGAAGCTAAGAATTTTAGAATTATATATACATTAGATATTATATTTAATTTTGTGTAATTTATTAATTGATGCCGATTAAAATATTAAAAAAAATTGAACTCTTAATTTTTCAAAATTATATCAAATTTAACACATGACCTATATAAATCCTAGATAACATATGTTCAACTTTTTGTTTAATTATTTAATAAATTTTATCTATTGTCATACTATCAATTTCTATATTTTTGTTGTCATTGTAACATATTATTTAATTAATATTAAAATTTTTATTAGTGTATTCATTCAGTTATATTATCGCAATTACCAAATGAAAGTGGTTCTCATTTTATTCCTAGTGATGAAGTGTATTGGAAGACAAATAATCGATTATCATTAGAATATTAGATCAATTAATATTTTAATTAATTTGAAAATATTTTCAATTAATTTTCACAATTATGTAATTTTTATTTGAACTGATACAGTAACTTAAAAAATGGACTTTCGGTATTATTTTTCATTGATTTTCCAGAAAGAACGAGTGTAATAAATTGTTCCTTCATTATCTCATTTTCATGACATAAAAAATGATACAATGATTCATTAATAATTTAGTATCATTACTTTACGGCACAATAAATAATAGAAACAAATAAGGTCCTGTTAAGATCATTTACGAAAAAACTTGCATTATTTTTTTTTTGAAGGACGGTTGGCAAAGCACCACACCGACAATTTTATTAATAAAATTATATTTACAATTTTATATTTGCAACAGCTATTAGATGAATCACAGAAGGGAGAATATTTGTCAATAAAAAGTTCAAAAATCGCATGAATATTGCATAAGTAAAAGAATTTTTTTTATAATCAGGGATTGAAACACTCGATAGAGATTTTAGATATAGTCTTAGTAAATAGATTTCACATAGAAAATGAAGTGTAATGTATATTGCAGGAATATAATCGATTATCATCAGTCATGAATGCAAATATTAGATCAATTAAAATTTATATATCCTTTGAAGAAATCTTTTACATAATGCCACACTCATATATTAAACGGTTATCATCAATTAATCATAATTATTTATAATTGCTCCATTTGAATGTTTACAACAAGGACTGAACAATTAACCTTTAATACTTTTGACTCTGGCAACATACGAGAAGAATATGCATAAATGTCGCCGATTGATAATTAGATGCCACAATTATAATAGCAGTAACAAGCATATACGTATGGTTTTCCTTCAACACAATTTCCATATCCATTCAGCCCGTAATTTTTATAACATTGATATCTGCAGCTCGCCAAGTCACATCCACTTGAACTCAAAACTGATAGACATATATTTGTTGCTTCTACCTTCGGCACCATTGTCTCGACTGTATAATTAAGGAAAAAAAATTCAATGATTATTATATCAAATCAAATTTTTAAAAATATTAAACATGTTCCCCTGATGATAAAAAAAGATTCAAATTTATAAAAAAACATAATACAGACAATGGAATTAAAATTAAATTCTGTTGATTGAAATTGCAAGAATGTTATTGCAAATTTAAAGACACCTCTTTGCATTTTGCATGAAAATCACACGAAGCATCCCGTCATGGACATATTGATAAATAAGAAAATAAGTTTTTTCCTTTCTTTCTTTTTTTTATATAAACTACCTGATATCAACGCAAGAAAAACAAAAACAAGAACAATTGATTGCTTGTTCATCGTCTCCGTCTCAAGAAATTCAGCTTCTTTCTCTTTTGAAATTAACTAAACGAAGATTTTTATATGTAAAAACATGCATCCTCAAATGGCTTTTATAGAGTTCACTATGTTTGTAATTTTTTGCAACCGAAATACATTTACAGTTAGGAAGTTAGGAAGTTATACATGATTGTTTGAAACTCTATTTTCTTAGGTTGTAAATTAGTTATTTTTTTCACTACTCTCTCTAAGTAAAGCTTACCAATTACTTGAATTGTCAAGTTGCAAACTATATTTAGTTAGTGTATAGATAATTAGGGCAAGCGTAGGAAAAAGTTGGTATATGAATTTGGTTTTTTTATTGTTGCTAATTTAAAGAGGAACTCAAGCTGAGGAAGCTTTGTAATTTCAACTTACGCGAATAATTGGTTATCATGAGGTGTAGAAACCGAAAGGTGAATCAAGAATTTTTTTTTTTTTCAACTTACGCGAAATTTAGTTATTATGAAGTGTAAAATCTTTTCAGCTTCAACTTTGCAAAAATTAGTTTTTATTGTTGTAAAAATTTTGGTTTTTTCCTTATTTCACTAATATGTGTTTCCTGTAACATATATTTATGTAATTTAATTTGTTCCTTTCTCAGAAAATCAATCATGATCATATTATACAACATGTATGTGCATGTAACTTTATTGTCGGACTTCCTGATCAGGGAGAAAAATAAAATATAAACAAGGAAGATACAAATTATATACAGTACACTGCATTCACACTAACACAAGATCCACATTTTACAGCCCCAGGCCACCAGGCTCGAGTCATGCTAATTGCTTGGGACCTGCAAGACACAAATTTGCATGAAAACAAAAAGGCAAGTAAAAAAAGAAACACAAATAGAATTCTATCTTTTAATATATTAAGCGGCTCTAAAAAGATGTATCTTGTGATAACCTTAAAAAAAAAAAAAAAAAAAAAAAAAAAAAAAAAAATCGGAAATAAAAGGGGACCCAGCTCTTTCTCTCTCTCTTTTCTTTCGAACCAACAGAGAGGCTTGCGCCTCTCTTCTCTCCCAAACCGAGCCCCTCCCCTCAAACTCAATCCACCTCCATTTCTCCACCATTTCATCGGATCAAAGTACCCACACGTTCACCTCACTACCCTCTTGCAATATCTACCTTCGGATCGTCGATTGATGGCCTCTCCTCGTCGTATTTCTCGACGGAAGTTTTTCGGGAAATGGAGCGAACTCGTCGGTTTTGGCCGCCGTTCGACCTGGAGCACTCTGGGGTCCTCTCCATCGATTTCCAAGTGGTCTTGCAGAGTTCTTTCGAGGATTAAGTGGCGAAAATCGAGAAATGACGAATTCGACTCCTTTTGTCGCGTCGCCGGTCTTTGGCCGAAATTGAGTAAGTAACCTCTCTCCCTTTGTGTCTTGTTCTGTTTGCTTGACTGTACTTGACTGAGGCATGAAATATTTGAAATTGATTTGTGTTTGTGATGCCTTGAATTGAATGGTCGTTTGAGCTTTGTTGATCTGTTTGTGAGCCCGATTGAGGTTTTGTACTGCTTGGATTTGATCTGTTGTCGATTTGATGCCTCAAATGACTATGTGCTTAGCATCTGAACTGTTGTGAATGCTATTAGGTTTGATGCTTGTGTTGTTAGGGGTCTGATGTCTCAAATGTTCTATTAAATGGTCTGTTTAGTGGTTTAGAGAAATCCGTATCGATTTCGTGTTATTCCTTGGTAATCTATGGTACTTGTGTGTTGTTTAGCACTTGAGTTAATCGTTTAGGCTTACACCTTGTTGTGAGGCATGCACTCAATTTGTTATACTGCTCTGAAATCGCTATTTGAACTGTTGAGTCATTTGATTAAATGTTGAGTGTGTGCAATGCCTCTATTTGACCTGCTCCTACTTGTGTTTTGCTTGGGGCTTGATCTGATCTGTTAGGGATTTAAGGATGCTTGATTGAGGCTTTGTTTTGAACTGTTAAGTGTTGAATGTTTCTTTTAGGAATTTTGCTGCTATGAGTCTAATCAAAATTGTTAGATGTTATGCTTGATATTGGTTCAATCTAGTCTGTTTTGTCAATGGCTTGTTCAGTTGCTCGTTTGACTCTGTGAATGCTTGATTTAGGTTAATCTTCGATCTGTCAATTGAAAATCACTTCTGTTGGGTTTGTGCTTGTATGTTCCTTGTTTTTGTTGGCTGAATTTCCGAAATCAAAATTATTAAGTTGGATTTTGAGGAAATTAAGATTAGAATTAATTGAAGGCTTAAAATAATTATAACTTCGGTTTTGTAATTAAGTAAGAACTTAAGGTTATAATTTATTTTTATTAGAGTCAGAAAATCAAGTGTCAAGGTCGAGAAGAGTCAAAGAAACTGCTTGTGTACTTATTGATTGGATTATTTGGCTTGTCTTATGCTCTCGCTTGCTTTTGCTTTGGATTTGCCTAGCTATCAGGTACGGATTTCACTTGAGTTTTAATTATATGTGATATGTATTCTGATTATTGTTATTATTGTTATTATTGTTATTATTGTTATTATTATTATTATTATTAATATTATTATTATTATTATCATTATGCATTCTGAATTCATAATTGGAATTTTGCTTCATGAGATCATTTTGTGAAATTGTATATTGATGCATGATTGGAAAGTGGCATATTGAATGGTATCCGATTGAAATGTTAGAAAGTGACATATTGAATGGTATCCGATTGAAACGTGATTTGATTGAGGTAAGTACAACTTGTGTGGTTGAGATAGACACTCGTAATGTTTGGAGGTGGAGTCATGACCCATCCTACCAAGCACCGTGTAATAAGCGCTTATGTACCGGGACTCAGTAGGTCTAGTCTGGAATGGACCGGAGTGTGAGTGTTCCCAGCTTGCTTGTACATTTTGATGATTTAATTGATTGAATTATGTATGAATTGAATTGGCCGTTGGCATCCATCTATAGGGTGGTTCGCGGTATCTGAAGGAAATGACTGAAATGATTGACTTGTGATAAACCAGACTTGCATATTAGGTAATTTCCCAACCAAATGAGTCGGCTTTTGCTATACATTGATATTTGAATTGTTATGGAATTGATGCCGAGCTCACATTTCATATTGCATTGATTGAATTGATTTGACCTTGCTATTCCTATTGGAAACAAGTTGTAAGGGTTGCTTTTAATTTGCACGTTAGTTATTACATGTTATTAATTATTTGTTCAAGTAATTGAAATGATAATTGTCATATTTTGAATTTCAAGAAAGGAAAATTGATTTTGAATAGTACTGAATTTATTTGTCTAATGGCATTGCTTGATCGAAAGTCTAGTTTTAATGTTATTTGAAATAAAAAGAAATGAAATTTGATTTGGAATTGATTTAACTCAGTCTTGTATTTAGTTCCAACACATGATAATCAAAACTCAAGTGGCTGGAACTGAATACCGTACTGAGATAAATTTTATTTATCTCATTCCGTGCTTTTGCATTGTTTTCCACGGTTGGTTGTGGGTTCCAGGTTTCAGGTCAAGTGCTGGACAGCAGGACAAGCAACGAGCCATTGGATACTGTGGTTAGCAACCTAAATATACCAGGCCTTTATAGGATTTACTTTATATTTAAGTAATTAATTATAAATTTCTAATTGATTGGTATATTATTTGAGTAGAATCAATATTAATTGGTAAATTAAGTATTAGTAAGCCTTGCGGGTGCAGCAGGCATCCGCGGCGGGCACTCCATCGTGTATTGTCCAGTTACAGTATTCGACGGGGTGTCACAGGTGGTATCAGAGAATTGTTTAACAACCAAACCAGACCAATAGATTGCGTGAGAATGGGTACGTCTAAAGGGTTGTTTTGTAAGTAAGTTGATTTCTTACTATTTGTGCTAGCAAAATAATATTTGTCTAGCTTAGTTATAAGTATTATAGGATACAGATGCTTTGTATTTGTATATATCTAATATATTAATTGTTTATAGTTGCTTGATTATTTTATATATGTGTTGTAATTTTAAAAGTTATGTTTAATAGGTTGTAACAATTTTTGTGGATGAAATTAATAGAGCTTATTTTCTAATGTTTGAAATGTAAAGTGATTTTGATAAGTGCACAAAAAAAAAGAGTTGGTATGGCAAGTTAAAGGATTTTGGTTATTATAGTAAGCATGTTATATGTTATATTAATGCTAATTGGAATATTAAGGATTTCTGAATTTACTATAGTATGCACAAACTTTTGGAACTTATTTGAGTAAAGATTTTCTTATCTTTTGTTGGCACAAGGATCAAACAAGCTGACTGATCATCTGACTTGTTAATTGAATCTCAATAATATAAGAATTATTCTTACTTCCTTGACTGATCACCAAGGCAGTCAAGAATAATTTTGATATTACCGTGCTTCCTAAAAGATAAGAAAAGAACTGGATATTTCAAAATGTTACTAGTTACGAGAATTGAAAGATTTGTTTTTTTTAAATGATAACGTAAGAAGTGGTAGTATTTTCTGCTTGTAGTACTCTGTTATTTGAATTGTTATAATGTTATGATATGGAATTGTCTGAATTGAATATGGAATTGATTGACCGTTGGCAACCCTCTTTAGAGGTGATTCACGGTATCCGAATATCTGTAATCGCTGGTTGCTCTCAGAGGAAGAGACTCGCGATATCTGACTTTGAATTGATTGACTTGTAATTGTGACTTATGATTGTCATGCTTGCATTTAAGTACCGAGATTGGGCCGACATTCTTGTATTATCATTAGTATTTTAATTTTGAATTGAATAAAATGTCGGGCTGAGTTGCATTACATAAATCGATAATTGTTGCATAATATGTTTGTACTATTTGATTGTATTATTGATTGCATGATTGCTATGTACTTAGATAAATTTCGAGGTCGAAATTTTTTTTATAAGGAGGGATGAATGTGATAACCTTAAAAAAAAAAAAAAAAAAAAAAAAAAAAAAAAAAAAAAAATCGGAAATAAAAGGGGACCCAGCTCTCTCTCTCTCTCTTTTCTTTCGAACCAACAGAGAGGCTTGCGCCTCTCTTCTCTCCCAAACCGAGCCCCTCCCCTCAAACTCAATCCACCTCCATTTCTCCACCATTTCATCGGATCAAAGTACCCACACGTTCACCTCACTACCCTCTTGCAATATCTACCTTCGGATCGTCGATTGATGGCCTCTCCTCGTCGTATTTCTCGACGGAAGTTTTTCGGGAAATGGAGCGAACTCGTCGGTTTTGGCCGCCGTTCGACCTGGAGCACTCTGGGGTCCTCTCCATCGATTTCCAAGTGGTCTTGCAGAGTTCTTTCGAGGATTAAGTGGCGAAAATCGAGAAATGACGAATTCGACTCCTTTTGTCGCGTCGCCGGTCTTTGGCCGAAATTGAGTAAGTAACCTCTCTCCCTTTGTGTCTTGTTCTGTTTGCTTGACTGTACTTGACTGAGGCATGAAATATTTGAAATTGATTTGTGTTTGTGATGCCTTGAATTGAATGGTCGTTTGAGCTTTGTTGATCTGTTTGTGAGCCCGATTGAGGTTTTGTACTGCTTGGATTTGATCTGTTGTCGATTTGATGCCTCAAATGACTATGTGCTTAGCATCTGAACTGTTGTGAATGCTATTAGGTTTGATGCTTGTGTTGTTAGGGGTCTGATGTCTCAAATGTTCTATTAAATGGTCTGTTTAGTGGTTTAGAGAAATCCGTATCGATTTCGTGTTATTCCTTGGTAATCTATGGTACTTGTGTGTTGTTTAGCACTTGAGTTAATCGTTTAGGCTTACACCTTGTTGTGAGGCATGCACTCAATTTGTTATACTGCTCTGAAATCGCTATTTGAACTGTTGAGTCATTTGATTAAATGTTGAGTGTGTGCAATGCCTCTATTTGACCTGCTCCTACTTGTGTTTTGCTTGGGGCTTGATCTGATCTGTTAGGGATTTAAGGATGCTTGATTGAGGCTTTGTTTTGAACTGTTAAGTGTTGAATGTTTCTTTTAGGAATTTTGCTGCTATGAGTCTAATCAAAATTGTTAGATGTTATGCTTGATATTGGTTCAATCTAGTCTGTTTTGTCAATGGCTTGTTCAGTTGCTCGTTTGACTCTGTGAATGCTTGATTTAGGTTAATCTTCGATCTGTCAATTGAAAATCACTTCTGTTGGGTTTGTGCTTGTATGTTCCTTGTTTTTGTTGGCTGAATTTCCGAAATCAAAATTATTAAGTTGGATTTTGAGGAAATTAAGATTAGAATTAATTGAAGGCTTAAAATAATTATAACTTCGGTTTTGTAATTAAGTAAGAACTTAAGGTTATAATTTATTTTTATTAGAGTCAGAAAATCAAGTGTCAAGGTCGAGAAGAGTCAAAGAAACTGCTTGTGTACTTATTGATTGGATTATTTGGCTTGTCTTATGCTCTCGCTTGCTTTTGCTTTGGATTTGCCTAGCTATCAGGTACGGATTTCACTTGAGTTTTAATTATATGTTATATGTATTCTGATTATTGTTATTATTGTTATTATTGTTATTATTGTTATTATTATTATTATTATTAATATTATTATTATTATTATCATTATGCATTCTGAATTCATAATTGGAATTTTGCTTCATGAGATCATTTTGTGAAATTGTATATTGATGCATGATTGGAAAGTGGCATATTGAATGGTATCCGATTGAAATGTTAGAAAGTGACATATTGAATGGTATCCGATTGAAACGTGATTTGATTGAGGTAAGTACAACTTGTGTGGTTGAGATAGACACTCGTAATGTTTGGAGGTGGAGTCATGACCCATCCTACCAAGCACCGTGTAATAAGCGCTTATGTACCGGGACTCAGTAGGTCTAGTCTGGAATGGACCGGAGTGTGAATGTTCCCAGCTTGCTTGTACATTTTGATGATTTAATTGATTGAATTATGTATGAATTGAATTGGCCGTTGGCATCCATCTATAGGGTGGTTCGCGGTATCTGAAGGAAATGACTGAAATGATTGACTTGTGATAAACCAGACTTGCATATTAGGTAATTTCTCAACCAAATGAGTCGGCTTTTGCTATACATTGATATTTGAATTGTTATGGAATTGATGCCGAGCTCACATTTCATATTGCATTGATTGAATTGATTTGACCTTGCTATTCCTATTGGAAACAAGTTGTAAGGGTTGCTTTTAATTTGCACGTTAGTTATTACATGTTATTAATTATTTGTTCAAGTAATTGAAATGATAATTGTCATATTTTGAATTTCAAGAAAGGAAAATTGATTTTGAATAGTACTGAATTTATTTGTCTAATGGCATTGCTTGATCGAAAGTCTAGTTTTAATGTTATTTGAAATAAAAAGAAATGAAATTTGATTTGGAATTGATTTAACTCAGTCTTGTATTTAGTTCCAACACATGATAATCAAAACTCAAGTGGCTGGAACTGAATACCGTACTGAGATAAATTTTATTTATCTCATTCCGTGCTTTTGCATTGTTTTCCACGGTTGGTTGTGGGTTCCAGGTTTCAGGTCAAGTGCTGGACAGCAGGACAAGCAACGAGCCATTGGATACTGTGGTTAGCAACCTAAATATACCAGGCCTTTATAGGATTTACTTTATATTTAAGTAATTAATTATAAATTTCTAATTGATTGGTATATTATTTGAGTAGAATCAATATTAATTGGTAAATTAAGTATTAGTAAGCCTTGCGGGTGCAGCAGGCATCCGCGGCGGGCACTCCATCGTGTATTGTCCAGTTACAGTATTCGACGGGGTGTCACATATCTATTAACCTCTCAATTCTCGGGAAAACAAAGTTAAAAGAAAGTTCAAACTTGTTGAAGTTTATTTTATTTTATATGGATAGTTTATAGAATAATAGCTGGCAAATTTAATCATTGTTACGTGCCTCTAAAAAATATAAAAAATAGGAGCAGAGAAGAAATAAAAAAAAATGAAATCAAGAATCACCTTTATATTAGTCCACTAAAATATTAATTTCATAAAAATTTGAAACAGACATGATTGTCATCCCCATGAACTCATCTCTACAACATTCCCGAAAGATTCAAAAAATTAAAATCACTAATTAGTCCGGTCATATTCAACAACAATGAGATTGATATAGTTTAGGAGAAAAAGTACAAATCCAAATTAGACCAGTCAAGCACAGTAAAAAAAAGATGAGTCAAATGAAAGAAGTTCCTTCAAATTAGGGAAAAATTTCCTCAAGCCCGTTTTTCTATTCTATTTTTGACAATTTTTGTTACATTCCATGAGAAATTTCTTAGAAATAGTATTATCCTTGGTGGCACAAGTACAAATTGGGCGAACGCCTGCAGGAACATAAAAGTCGAATGTTTGTAGAAAATTTGCATGCAGTATTCCTACATATGTGGACTTCTGTATGCTGGTTGATTTTCTTTTTCTTTGTAAAAAAATTATTATGGGAATAAAAATGTATGGTGACTTTTACTGTTTGACAAACCAGTGCATCAATGACTAATCCATGATCTATAATTTTCCACTCAGGCTGACAGAGCATGACGTCTTAATATTTTGATCACAGTTGAGATTTTTGTTTTTTCAAAATTTTTTCCCACTTAAATATATAAAAGGAAAGAAATTTATTGAGAATATGAGCTGTCTTGATAACTAGAAATACCAACGTCAAGATATGTTGAAGCTAAGAATTTTAGAATTATATATACATTAGATATTATATTTAATTTTGTGTAATTTATTAATTGATGCCGATTAAAATATTAAAAAAATTTGAACTCTTAATTTTTCAAAATTATATCAAATTTAACACATGACCTATATAAATCCTAGATAACATATGTTCAACTTTTTGTTTAATTATTTAATAAATTTTATCTATTGTCATACTATCAATTTCTATATTTTTGTTGTCATTGTAATCTATTATTTAATTAATATTAAAAATTTTTATTAGTGTATTCATTCAGTTATATTATCGCAATTACCAAATGAAAGTGGTTCTCATTTTATTCCTAGTGATGAAGTGTATTGGAAGAAAAATAATCGATTATCATTAGAATATTAGATCAATTAATATTTTAATTAATTTGAAAATATTTTCAATTAATTTTCACAATTATGTAATTTTTATTTGAACTGATACAGTAACTTAAAAAATGGACTTTCGGTATTATTTTTCATTGATTTTCCAGAAAGAACGAGTGTAATAAATTGTTCCTTCATTATCTCATTTTCATGACATAAAATATGATACAATGATTCATTAATAATTTAGTATCATTACTTTACGGCACAATAAATAATAGAAACAAATAAGGTCCTGTTAAGATCATTTACGAAAAAACTTGCATTATTTTTTTTTTGAAGGACGGTGGGCAAAGCACCACACCGACAATTTTATTAATAAAAATTATATTTACAATTTTATATTTGCAACAGTTATTAGATGAATCGCAGAAGGGAGAATATTTGTCAATAAAAAGTTCAAAAATCGCATGAATATTGCATAAGTAAAAGAATTTTTTTTATAATCAGGGACTGAAACACTCGATAGAGATTTTAGATATAGTCTTAGTAAATAGATTTCACATAGAAAATGAAGCGTAATGTATATTGCAGGAATATAATCGATTATCATCAGTCATGAATGCAAATATTAGATCAATTAAAATTTATATATCCTTTGAAGAAATCTTTTACATAATGCCACACTCATATATTAAACGGTTATCATCAATTAATCATAATTATTTATAATTGCTCCATTTGAATGTTTACAACAAGGACTGAACAATTAACCTTTAATACTTTTGACTCTGGCAACATACGAGAAGAATATGCATAAATGTCGCCGATTGATAATTAGATGCCACAATTATAATAGCAGTAACAAGCATATACGTATGGTTTTCCTTCAACACAATTTCCATATCCATTCAGCCCGTAATTTTTATAACATTGATATCTGCAGCTCGCCAAGTCACATCCACTTGAACTCAAAACTGATAGACATATATTTGTTGCTTCTACCTTCGGCACCATTGTCTCGACTGTATAATTAAGGAAAAAAAATTCAATGATTATTATATCAAATCAAATTTTTAAAAATATTAAACATGTTCCCCTGATGATAAAAAAAGATTCAAATTTATAAAAAAACATAATACAGACAATGGAATTAAAATTAAATTCTGTTGATTGAAATTGCAAGAATGTTATTGCAAATTTAAAGACACCTCTTTGCATTTTGCATGAAAATCACACGAAGCATCCCGTCATGGACATATTGATAAATAAGAAAATAAGTTTTTTCCTTTCTTTCTTTTTTTTATATAAACTACCTGATATCAACGCAAGAAAAACAAAAACAAGAACAATTGATTGCTTGTTCATCGTCTCCGTCTCAAGAAATTCAGCTTCTTTCTCTTTTGAAATTAACTAAACGAAGATTTTTATATGTAAAAACATGCATCCTCAAATGGCTTTTATAGAGTTCACTATGTTTGTAATTTTTTGCAACCGAAATACATTTACAGTTAGGAAGTTAGGAAGTTATACATGATTGTTTGAAACTCTATTTTCTTAGGTTGTAAATTAGTTATTTTTTTCACTACTCTCTCTAAGTAAAGCTTACCAATTACTTGAATTGTCAAGTTGCAAACTATATTTAGTTAGTGTATAGATAATTAGGGCAAGCGTAGGAAAAAGTTGGTATATGAATTTGGTTTTTTTATTGTTGCTAATTTAAAGAGGAACTCAAGCTGAGGAAGCTTTGTAATTTCAACTTACGCGAATAATTGGTTATCATGAGGTGTAGAAACCGAAAGGTGAATCAAGAATTTTTTTTTTTTTCAACTTACGCGAAATTTAGTTATTATGAAGTGTAAAATCTTTTCAGCTTCAACTTTGCAAAAATTAGTTTTTATTGTTGTAAAAATTTTGGTTTTTTCCTTATTTCACTAATATGTGTTTCCTGTAACATATATTTATGTAATTTAATTTGTTCCTTTCTCAGAAAATCAATCATGATCATATTATACAACATGTATGTGCATGTAACTTTATTGTCGGACTTCCTGATCAGGGAGAAAAATAAAATATAAACAAGGAAGATACAAATTATATACAGTACACTGCATTCACACTAACACAAGATCCACATTTTACAGCCCCAGGCCACCAGGCTCGAGTCATGCTAATTGCTTGGGACCTGCAAGACACAAATTTGCATGAAAACAAAAAGGCAAGTAAAAAAAGAAACACAAATAGAATTCTATCTTTTAATATATTAAGCGGCTCTAAAAAGATGTATCTATTAACCTCTCAATTCTCGGGAAAACAAAGTTAAAAGAAAGTTCAAACTTGTTGAAGTTTATTTTATTTTATATGGATAGTTTATAGAATAATAGCTGGCAAATTTAATCATTGTTACGTGCCTCTAAAAAATATAAAAAATAGGAGCAGAGAAGAAATAAAAAAAAATGAAATCAAGAATCACCTTTATATTAGTCCACTAAAATATTAATTTCATAAAAATTTGAAACAGACATGATTGTCATCCCCATGAACTCATCTCTACAACATTCCCGAAAGATTCAAAAAATTAAAATCACTAATTAGTCCGGTCATATTCAACAACAATGAGATTGATATAGTTTAGGAGAAAAAGTACAAATCCAAATTAGACCAGTCAAGCACAGTAAAAAAAAGATGAGTCAAATGAAAGAAGTTCCTTCAAATTAGGGAAAAATTTCCTCAAGCCCGTTTTTCTATTCTATTTTTGACAATTTTTGTTACATTCCATGAGAAATTTCTTAGAAATAGTATTATCCTTGGTGGCACAAGTACAAATTGGGCGAACGCCTGCAGGAACATAAAAGTCGAATGTTTGTAGAAAATTTGCATGCAGTATTCCTACATATGTGGACTTCTGTATGCTGGTTGATTTTCTTTTTCTTTGTAAAAAAATTATTATGGGAATAAAAATGTATGGTGACTTTTACTGTTTGACAAACCAGTGCATCAATGACTAATCCATGATCTATAATTTTCCACTCAGGCTGACAGAGCATGACGTCTTAATATTTTGATCACAGTTGAGATTTTTGTTTTTTCAAAATTTTTTCCCACTTAAATATATAAAAGGAAAGAAATTTATTGAGAATATGAGCTGTCTTGATAACTAGAAATACCAACGTCAAGATATGTTGAAGCTAAGAATTTTAGAATTATATATACATTAGATATTATATTTAATTTTGTGTAATTTATTAATTGATGCCGATTAAAATATTAAAAAAAATTGAACTCTTAATTTTTCAAAATTATATCAAATTTAACACATGACCTATATAAATCCTAGATAACATATGTTCAACTTTTTGTTTAATTATTTAATAAATTTTATCTATTGTCATACTATCAATTTCTATATTTTTGTTGTCATTGTAATCTATTATTTAATTAATATTAAAAATTTTTATTAGTGTATTCATTCAGTTATATTATCGCAATTACCAAATGAAAGTGGTTCTCATTTTATTCCTAGTGATGAAGTGTATTGGAAGAAAAATAATCGATTATCATTAGAATATTAGATCAATTAATATTTTAATTAATTTGAAAATATTTTCAATTAATTTTCACAATTATGTAATTTTTATTTGAACTGATACAGTAACTTAAAAAATGGACTTTCGGTATTATTTTTCATTGATTTTCCAGAAAGAACGAGTGTAATAAATTGTTCCTTCATTATCTCATTTTCATGACATAAAATATGATACAATGATTCATTAATAATTTAGTATCATTACTTTACGGCACAATAAATAATAGAAACAAATAAGGTCCTGTTAAGATCATTTACGAAAAAACTTGCATTATTTTTTTTTTGAAGGACGGTGGGCAAAGCACCACACCGACAATTTTATTAATAAAAATTATATTTACAATTTTATATTTGCAACAGTTATTAGATGAATCGCAGAAGGGAGAATATTTGTCAATAAAAAGTTCAAAAATTGCATGAATATTGCATAAGTAAAAGAATTTTTTTTATAATCAGGGACTGAAACACTCGATAGAGATTTTAGATATAGTCTTAGTAAATAGATTTCACATAGAAAATGAAGCGTAATGTATATTGCAGGAATATAATCGATTATCATCAGTCATGAATGCAAATATTAGATCAATTAAAATTTATATATCCTTTGAAGAAATCTTTTACATAATGCCACACTCATATATTAAACGGTTATCATCAATTAATCATAATTATTTATAATTGCTCCATTTGAATGTTTACAGCAAGGACTGAACAATTAACCTTTAATACTTTTGACTCTGGCAACATACGAGAAGAATATGCATAAATGTCGCCGATTGATAATTAGATGCCACAATTATAATAGCAGTAACAAGCATATACGTATGGTTTTCCTTCAACACAATTTCCATATCCATTCAGCCCGTAATTTTTATAACATTGATATCTGCAGCTCGCCAAGTCACATCCACTTGAACTCAAAACTGATAGACATCTATTTGTTGCTTCTACCTTCGGCACCATTGTCTCGACTGTATAATTAAGGAAAAAAATTCAATGATTATTATATCAAATCAAATTTTTAAAAATATTAAACATGTGCCCCTGATGATAAAAAAAGATTCAAATTTATAAACAAACATAATACAGACAATGGAATTAAAATTAAATTCTGTTGATTGAAATTGCAAGAATGTTATTGCAAATTTAAAGACACCTCTTTGCATTTTGCATGAAAATCACACGAAGCATCCCGGCATGGACATATTGATAAATAAGAAAATAAGTTTTTTCCTTTCTTTCTTTTTTTATATAAACTACCTGATATCAACGCAAGAAAAACAAAAACAAGAACAATTGATTGCTTGTTCATCGTCTCCGTCTCAAGAAATTCAGCTTCTTTCTCTTTTGAAATTAACTAAACGAAGATTTTTATATGTAAAAACATGCATCCTCAAATGGCTTTTATAGAGTTCACTATGTTTGTAATTTTTTGCAACCGAAATACATTTACAGTTAGGAAGTTAGGAAGTTATACATGATTGTTTGAAACTCTATTTTCTTAGGTTGTAAATTAGTTATTTTTTTCACTACTCTCTCTAAGTAAAGCTTACCAATTACTTGAATTGTCAAGTTGCAAACTATATTTAGTTAGTGTATAGATAATTAGGGCAAGCGTAGGAAAAAGTTGGTATATGAATTTGGTTTTTTTATTGTTGCTAATTTAAAGAGGAACTCAAGCTGAGGAAGCTTTGTAATTTCAACTTACGCGAATAATTGGTTATCATGAGGTGTAGAAACCGAAAGGTGAATCAAGAAAAATTTTTTTTTCAACTTACGCGAAATTTAGTTATTATGAAGTGTAAAATCTTTTCAGCTTCAACTTTGCAAAAATTAGTTTTTATTGTTGTAAAAATTTTGGTTTTTTCCTTATTTCACTAATATGTGTTTCCTGTAACATATATTTATGTAATTTAATTTGTTCCTTTCTCAGAAAATCAATCATGATCATATTATACAACATGTATGTGCATGTAACTTTATTGTCGGACTTCCTGATCAGGGAGAAAAATAAAATATAAACAAGGAAGATACAAATTATATACAGTACACTGCATTCACACTAACACAAGATCCACATTTTACAGCCCCAGGCCAACAGGCTCGAGTCATGCTAATTGCTTGGGACCTGCAAGACACAAATTTGCATGAAAACAAAAAGGCAAGTAAAAAAAGAAACACAAATAGAATTCTATCTTTTAATATATTAAGCGGCTCTGAAAAGATGTATCTATTAACCTCTCAATTCTCGGGAAAACAAAGTTAAAAGAAAGTTCAAACTTGTTGAAGTTTATTTTATTTTATATGGATAGTTTATAGAATAATAGCTGGCAAATTTAATCATTGTTACGTGCCTCTAAAAAATATAAAAAATAGGAGCAGAGAAGAAATAAAAAAAATGAAATCAAGAATCACCTTTATATTAGTCCACTAAAATATTAATTTCATAAAAATTTGAAACAGACATGATTGTCATCCCCATGAACTCATCTCTACAACATTCCCGAAAGATTCAAAAAATTAAAATCACTAATTAGTCCGGTCATATTCAACAACAATGAGATTGATATAGTTTAGGAGAAAAAGTACAAATCCAAATTAGACCAGTCAAGCACAGTAAAAAAAAGATGAGTCAAATGAAAGAAGTTCCTTCAAATTAGGGAAAAATTACCTCAAGCCCGTTTTTCTATTCTATTTTTGACAATTTTTGTTACATTCCATGAGAAATTTCTTAGAAATAGTATTATCCTTGGTGGCACAAGTACAAATTGGGCGAACGCCTGCAGGAAGATAAAAGTCGAATGTTTGTAGATAATTTGCATGCAGTATTCCTACATATGTGGACTTCTGTATGCTGGTTGATTTTCTTTTTCTTTGTAAAAAATTATTATGAGAATAAAAATGTATGGTGACTTTTACTGTTTGACAAACCAGTGCATCAATGACTAATCCATGATCTATAATTTTCCACTCAGGCAGACAGAGCATGACGTCTTAATATTTTGATCACAGTTAAGATTTTTGTTTTTTCAAAATTTTTTCCCACTTAAATATATAAAAGGAAATAAATTTATTGAGAATATAAGTTGTCTTGATAACTAGAAATACCAACGTCAAGATATGTTGAAGCTAAGAATTTTAGAATTATATATACATTAGATATTATATTTAATTTTGTGTAATTTATTAATTGATGCCGATTAAAATATTAAAAAAATTGAACTCTTAATTTTTCAAAATTATATCAAATTCAACACATGACCTATATAAATCCTAGATAACATATGTTCAACTTTTTGTTTAATTATTTAATAAATTTTATTTATTGTCATACTATCAATTTCTATATTTTTGTTGTCATTGTAATCTATTATTTAATTAATATTAAAATTTTTTATTAGTGTATTCATTCAGTTATATTATCGCAATTATCAAATGAAAGTGGTTCTCATTTTATTCCTAGTGATGATTTGCATTATGCAAGGTTTACTAAATTTAATATTAAATTATTAATATAAATGTGATGAGAAATATTCCTGGTCTAATTAAATGTTCTACGCGTATCATATAAGGTCCCACAAAAGCAGATCGGATAGGGCCCACTGCTTCAGAACAGCCACAGAAACGCCACGTGGCATCTTAAAACGTACGTTTACTTCACCCCAAGGCAGAAGCTTGCAAGCATGCTTAAGCAGTTAAGCCTCTACAAGTAAGATGGGAAGAAAAAAAATTATAAACAATCCAAACTCTTCACAAAATTACACACTTCCCAATACTTCTTCCCACTTCTTCCCTTCTTCCCTTCTTCCCACACCTATCCAAACGCACCCGATATGTATACACTTCAGTTCTTCTATGCCGCTCATTGGATTGGCGAGTTGAGCATTGTCGATTTGTGTTTGTTAGTATATATTATACCACTCAACAGGAACAAAGTTATACCAAAAAATTCAAGTGATTATATATACGGCTATATAGTATTATTTATTTTATTTTTTTTTGGAATAAGTGAGAGAGAGCAACTTTATATTAAATGCTTTTTCATAGTGTAGCGAAAGAAAACAAAAGATCATACAAGAAAAAATCATACAAAAAAAAATGGTTTGTACATTTAGTAGTTAATTTGGTACACATTAGAAAAATCATTTAAATTTAACTATTAAAATTACAAATCACTTTTGATGGAAATCTAAATAATAACTAAATTGACTAAAATCTGTTATTTTGTCTATTTAATTATGAATGAGCATTTATAAGTTCAATTTCTTTCTTGTTTAGATAATATTGACAAATATTCAAACAAATGTATCATGAAGATAAATGTGGGGCCGTTTGGATCAAATGGGAATTTGGGAAATTTTCTATTCCTACACGAAAATTTATTATAAACAATGCAAACTCTTTACAAAATTACACACTTCTCAATACTTTATGTTTAGGAATAGAAAATTTCTCCTATTCCTAAGCGATCCAAACGGCAAGATTATATGGTAATATTGTTAAATGATAATAAGAAATTTTACAAACTCCATCCTTTCAATCATAGTGCGAAATTTTGCAAAGCAGAAGAAATTTAATTTCATTGCATAGTATTTTTTTTCCCACCCGTTGAATTAACTCCACACTGGAAATGTGGAACACACAGACCCCATATTGAAAAGCTATCACAAGTTGAAACAATCAATACAAGGAAATAAAGCTAACTAGGCGACAGTACAAAGGAGAACAAGAAAGGAGGCATGCCGCTCACAATCAGAGAGAATATAAATTTGTGCATCACCTTATCGGAAAAGAAGCTAGCATATACAAAAAGGGTCTACCAAACCACTTTTCAAGGTCAGTTTAGAGGGAAATTAAAAGGGGGTTGTGTTAAAGATAACAATGATTGCGTACCTACTCAGGGACAAAGGCAAAGGATTTTGGTGCCAGATTGCTTGCTAGCCAGTGGAAGAGTGAAGTGTGCTTTCTTTTCATTTTTATCTTATTTTGTTGGATTTTCATGCTTTTTTTTTGTGGGTTTGAGATTTGATAGAGACCAAAATTGGTGCACTTAGTAGTAGTGTTGTATTTAGAGATTACGGTGTCACCGTCCCGTTGAGCGGACGGTCAGTGTTGTAGCAGAAAACAGCTGTTAAAGATTTGGATAGTTCATGTGCATCCATCACATCTCCTAATTCGTGTCCATGTTATGTATATGCATGTATTTTACAGTTGAAGTTTCACATGAAGCATGAGTGATTTTTTACGTGATTAAACGCACTAGATGCATACAAAAGATTAGGTGTCATGAGACATCACACGTTTATGTTGAATGGGTCAGATTATTTTATTTTTTCTTTTCTTAGCTAGAGAGCAGTAAAAATATCATAATTGTCGGCATTAGGAATTTAGACAACGTGAATTTCATTGTTTTTTCAATCTTCTTGAATAATTTGGACATTCACCTATCGCACATTTAAAAATGGATCCTGAGTGTCAGACGATTTTCCTTTTTGTTTGGTCCTAAAAGTTTTTTACATTTGGCATTTATCGGACAAGCGAGAACTCCAAAAAGTGCACAGAGTAGGCTATGTGCCGGAATTCGATATTTTTAAAAAAATTAGAATACGAAAATATATATATAATAATATATAAAAAATCATATTTTATATCAAAATATATCATTTTTTTATAGTTCAACTACCACTATAGAGGCTGTTTGGATGCTCTAGAAATAGGAAAATTTTCCTATTTCTAGGTATAAATTTATTATAAACAATCCAAATTTTTCACAAAATTACACACTTTTCAATACTTTATGCCTAGGAATAGGAAATTCCTCCTATTCCTAAACGATTCAAAAGAGCCCATAGTGTATCCAATCCAAAAATATATTCAAAACATACTTAAAAAAATGAATCCAATGCATATCTTGACGAATTTAGACCAAATACATCGGTCAAACACATTAAAATAATATGATTCATCACGTGAAGTATCGGGTGAGAATCGTACGAGAATCGGTATTGAATACTGGTACGATACAGGTGCGGCATGTGGCAGTATTTTAGAAGTATATGTGCAACATAGAGAGTAGAAAAACATCACACAGCAGCGACAAAATTTCGATTTTATCATATTTTCACCCCAATTACCGCTTTTTTACTATTTGTTAGTTTTTGGAGGTTTATTTGATATAAGTATTACACTTTCGTTAAAAAAGAAAAAAAAATATATATATATATATATATATATAATAACTAAACAAAATGCGACGGTCAAATTGATTTGACGGAGGTTTCGTGAAACTCAATCAAAACTCATATGAATATAATTAATTAAATGATCGAACTATTTATTATGATATTTATATTGCAATATTTTTTTGGAGATTATTTCTTTTGTATTGTTTTTTAAAAATCTTTAATTAGACATGGACCAGTAACAACCTTGTTAAAAAAAAAAAAAGTTAAAGCGTTCTAAAAATTATAAAATTTGGTATTCCAAGAGATTTCAATATATACGAATATATATATATATATATATATATATATATATATATATATAGAGTTTTGCTATGGTGAGTCGCGACTCACAAGAGGGTCCGTGAGTCGGACTCAAAACTCCTAAATCTAGTTCAAAATGACCGATCCAAACCGTTCAATATGATTTCCCTATCGAAACCTCCATACTGACCAAATTTTACATTTTTTCGAAATTTTTAAGTATTTTTTTCGGATTTTTAAAAACTGCTATTTTTGAACGGTTCAGAACTAATTAGATTAACGATTTTTTAAAATTTCAAAAAAATACTTAAAAATTTTGAAAAAATGTAAAATTTGGTCAGCATGGAGGTTTCGATAGGGAGATCGTATTGAACGGTTTGGATCGGTCATTTTGAACAAGATTTAGGAGTTTTGAGCCCGACTCACGGACCCTCTTGTGAGTCGCGACTCACCATAGCAAAACTATATATATATATATATATATATATATATATATATATATATATATATATATATATATATATATATATATATATATATATATAATATTGAATGATTTAGATCGGTCATTTGAAGTTCTAAAATTGAGATATATATGAGCGAGACTTACGAACTCATTTGTCAAATCAATTTGACCATGACATTTCTCATTAAGAAATAAGGAAAATAAATTATAAGTCAGCCAAATGTGAATTTTAACATGTCCAAAGTGAATTATAAAAATTCTAGCAGAAGTAAATGCTAACATGTTGAAAATAAATTCGAAAGCAATTAAAGATGAATCTTAACGTGAATTCTTAATCAGACCAATAAGTAGTAAATTCTAACATGGCCAATGCGAATTTGATCCAGCCAAAAAGTCATCTTAAAATTATGAATTTTTAATCTGGTCAAGAGGAGTCAGTAAGTCATCAAAAAAAAATTCTAAACCAGTAAAAAATGAATAATTACATTGACCACTATTGAAGTTCATGGAAAGTACCGTCAGAAGTTCATCGGAGTTGCATAATTAAGATAGGAGTACAAATTATTCAAAGTGTTGATTGTAATTCACAGTGTTGACTATTCAAAGTGATTGCTATCAATGATGGCAACACGACAACATTAACATGCCAACTCTTTTGTACGATGGAATGAAATCCCTTTTTTGAAGGTGACATGTTTAACATATTTTTGTGACGAATTGGTAAAAAAAATTATAAAATAAGCTTATAAAATATAATGTGTTAGTTACAAGAATTTAAGTATTGTTTGATATTATAAGAATTTGTTACCTTTCATTTGCATAATGTATGTGCTTCATACATCAAGGATACCAAATTGTTGGGTCTGAAATTTCATTTGTATTACTAAAAATTTCAAATTAAATTTTGCGGAGAGCCGGTGTAATTTAAGAAATTCACTAAAAATCGACAAAAAAAAAAAACAAAGTTAGTAGTAGAACAAATCTGCATTTGTTGCATAACACACTGGGATGGATGGATCTAGCTTTTTCACTGGTAATGCATAGTGAAAAAGTGAGAGGTGATCAGGTGAGTGGTCCATAACCTGGGTTGGTGGAAGTGAGTTGCACCACTTGTCCAGGTTAGCCCATTTTGCCAGACGATGTTTCCACTATAGGCAAAAGGTTACATCTCAAACTGAAACTGGTGATTAATCGCTGAATGATGCACTCACCAATTGACAATTGGATAAGAAATCAACATAAGCTGCTCTTTGACTTGTGTCTTATAACCGACCCTTTTCCGCGTTAAGTTTTTCCATTTTTTTTTTTTTTTTGTGGTCCGATTTTCATTTAAGTTAAAGTAAGAGAACGAATCATTTAATGTTTGTGTTTGACCGACCAACATTGGTAGTCACTCGTCTCCACTGTCTTTGGCTGACTTTTTTTTTCGTTTTATTTATCTTTTATATATTTATCAATAAAGTAGCAAAGTCATCGTGTTTCATTAAACATGAAACAACCCATTACTGAAAGCAGAAATCTATGAGCTCATTACTTAATCAGAAAATTAACATATTTATGTTTTCTTTAGAAAATCATGACTGCAAGCATATTGTACAGAAGACCAACTGCTTCAATTTAAGAGTAAGTATAGTAGTTTAATTGACCGCTTAATTAATTAGACAACTAATTATTAACATTGTATTAGATTCTTTTTTTTAGGCTCGGGTGGCAAAGCACCACACTGGCAAAATTTATTAAAAATTTAAAATATTTGCAAAACAGGGGAAAGAAGTTTAAAAAACAAAAAGCCTATATAAAATCTACTAAGGAAGAAGTTCAAAACTAAAACTAGCCATGTTTTATCTAAGAGTCTACACGTGCAAATTTTTTTCAACACAAACTCCGGAGGAGTTGAACATTGTATTAGATAATATTAAAGTTTGTCACATAATTGATTTATTTTATCACATTGGTTTGCAATATCATATTGGTTGTAAAAGCCTCTTGCTCTGCATTTGTGGTTAGAAAGGAAGGCACTCTTTGCGTAGGATCAACACCAGAATTTCCAATAGAGGAGCGATTGAAGAAATTCAATAATTTACTAGAAAGTGTATTAGTATATATACTTTTTAGCTACCTAGCAATTAAATTCCTTACAAGTGGGCCAATTAGAAAGTTATACAAACATCATAAGATACATGAAATCTGTCGTCTATTATAAAGAATAGTATCTCGGCCACACCATTTCACAACTTTTTTGGTAATGACTCAAAAAATAATGGTTTCGATTGTTATAAGATGTTATCATCTAAACAAACCTTCCATGAAAACAGCATGTGTGCATGCTAGTGCTCGCTGAAATCATTTTTTGTTTTTTTCTTTTCTCTCCTTACTTTTCTTCAGATGAAATCTTTTCTTCTTAATCTAACATTTGTTTTGATATCAAAACGCCGACCGTTGCACTCAGTGGAACTGCCAGGTCCCCTCCATTTTTGGAACCTTATCCACTTTATTCCACCGTGTACAAATATTCCTTCTACATTCTTCCATCATACTTGGTCACCTTTTTTTTCAAATAACAATAAAAATTAGAAAGAAAAAAGGAAAAAGTAGTGAAAGGCAGTACTGGACATGTATGAACTGAAAGTTCAGTGAATCTTTTTTAATAATTGATGATATCATTGGTCAAGAAGGGTACTTGAGTACAAAATTTTGCAACTTTAGTAGATGCATTTCTTATTCTCCATCCAATGCTTTGCTCACACAATGCTGATGTCACGCCGATGGGAGTGAATTATTATGGTTATCCGCTTATTTGTTTGCGGTTTTGTTAATAGTGGGTTTGTTAGGAGACTTTGGTTCTTTAAAAACCGCACTATTCCTACTCAAATAAAAACACCCTTTTTAATGTCAAGTGACTATTTAAACCTCCTAATTATTCAATTTTATACCCATCTAAGGAGACTTGGTCTAGAACATTCTGTTGTCCATAGTTTTAATTTAAGGTCTATGTAAATGATGTGAATATTTTACCTTAATTATTCGAAAAAACACCCAGGATTTCCAACAGATGTAATTAGCGCCACACTTCTGAGAAATTAGAAACTGCCCAACTAATATCCAATCAAATACTAATTGTGACCTCTTTACAGTACTAATAATATCCTTAGTAGATTCTGAGTGTTTAAAAGCTTGTGCTAACTCGCTGAATAGCATTCTGTTGAATTCTCAACAAAGGGCAGTTTGGTCAGATTAAATTATCGGTTAATTGCTGCTGGTTGCAAAACAATCAAAACACAATACTTTGGATTATTATCTACGGCAAAGTACAGTGAATTTCGTGAACCACCCTGCTCCGGGATGATGGAAATTTCGTCGTAATGACTAGAAACCCCCCTATTTTCAGTATTTTGTGTTTTCTTAAATGGGCTTCGTTGCTGTTTACTGTATTTAAAAGCCCAAAAAATACATTATTTTTAACTAACAAATTGGACCGGGCTTTATTAGTTCTCTCTTCTCTCTACTGTTTAAGTTGACCAAACTTATCAATTTAGCTATTATTTATACTCCAATTTCTTAGGTTTATTCAACTATTCTTCTGACTCCAAACCTGATCATAAATTAAATTGCCTGGCTGAACTCTCAGGTGCAATACATATGAAGTAAATATTAAATTTTGACAAGGAAGAGCTGGAGCATTTTCAATTTTAAAAGCGCTGTCAAATACTGGACATACTCTTTGTAGCCTGGCCCACTATTGCATGCTTGAAATGTATCACGACTTCACTTATGGTATAACTGGAGTTACAAAGATTATATTTGAAGTTGAAGCAGCTGTTCAAACAAAAGAAATAATGTTTTCACATCAGAAGCACCACCAAAACAAAGTTTTAAGGAAAAACTATCATAGCTGCACCGTCTTTGTTAAATAAAAAGATTATACCAGTCCTAAAAGTACACATACAAAACAAACGCAGCAATAATGCAAAAAGAAATTATTTGGAATTAAAGAAAAAAAAAATTGTTTGGAGAAATGGATAGCAGAGTATGCGCAAAGCTATAAATTAGAAGATAAGAAAAGAATCATCATTTGGCGCATTTTAAGCTATTTGTCAGAACTCAGAACACCACAAACACTGAGAAATGTACATCTGACACACATTATTTCTTCTTCAACAAGTGAACAAAAAACGATGCACATCAGTCTCAGATTAACTACTTAGCATGCAACGCAATGCTCCTCTCAAGCCCATTTCTATCAGCACCCCTAACTGTGTCAACCGTCTTGCCATTTTTGACAAAGAAGAAGGTAGGTACACTGGTCACATTCCACTCCTGTGCAACACTGCTGAGTTGGTCGATATCGAGTTTCAGGAAAACGATTTGCGGGTGCTTTTGCGCCAGTTTCTCGAACAGAGGTGCCATGACACGACATGGGCCACACCATGTTGCCGTGAAATAGAGAACTGATAGTCTAGATGCATTTGAAGCAGCGTTTAATCTAGTTTTTAGGTCATATTGAGAGAGCACCACGATAACTTTGCCTGAAAAGGTAAATAATATTCACAATTTTAAAACATATATATATTTTTTTTATCACTGTCCGAAGGCACACCCCCCCCCCCCCCCCGGCCCCCTCACGCACCTATTTTAACCCACCTCCCAGCGGTGGGCCTCGATCCCAGGTCTCCCTGATGGGAAGACAATGCCTTACCAGCTGCGCTGAGGCAGCTTTGGCATTTTTAAACAGTCAAATTAATCAACAAGACATGAGAAAAGATTGAATGAAAATTATACCATCTTGAAAAGCTGAAGAACTATTGGAAGCCTGAAAGGAGCAAAAGTGAATAAGTTAAAAACGGGAAAAAAAAAATAGAGCTTTTGTGTATATATGAATGAAAGTTCACCCATTTAAATATTCTTAGTTAAAAACAAGATGAATACAACACGTACACTGCAAAGCTACAAATAGAAATATTATTGTATAGTGCATATATCATGTGCATAGTGTAATAATACCGTATCTATATCAGACAGCAGTTCAACTACCAAGCTGGGTAGCATATGTATCTAATAATAGAGCTTATTGCAATAAAAGAGAGAGAGCTTACAGAAGGTATGCTTTCCGACGACTCTGTTTCCTTTTTTGCACTTCTATATGCAGCCTGAAAAGTAAAGACCCGATTAATAAACAAATTTATCCTGAGAGAATCGGAAAATCTTTAATCACATTCTGTTCTGTAACTTCTACTTCTGCTTCGGCACGCCTACGTTGCCTTTCAGCTTGAGCTTTCTTCATCTCTCTTTCTTTGCGCAAGTGCTCATATTTTCGCCTATGCTCCTCTATTTTATGCACATTAGGTTCAACCTATGATGTATATTACCACATTAGATTCAACCTGGAAAAAAATGCTTTCCTTATTTAACAAGAACTCATTTGTATTTATAATGACAAGAAACCTTTTTAAGAACAGCATTAATTTCTTCATCATAATCCAGCTTAGCAGCCAGATGGAGGTCACTAGCAGCTTCTTCCCACTTCCCTAACATAGCCTTTGCCATCCCTCGAGATTTGTACCCCTTTGCTGAATCAGGGTTAATCTACACATAATAATTTTCTTTAAAATAGTACCAGTATTTTTAAGAGATATCACATATAAGGGATAGTTTTGATCTTAGAGAAATTTGCTTTGTTATATCAGTTTACTTCTCGCATTTTGGATCTCAAAAAGTCAGGATCATATAGTCTGATTTCTGAAACTTGTCATGACATAAACATAAGTAAAAACCAGCCACTAAAATAAAACTGACAAAAGGAAGTGCAAAACAAACCTCCAGAGCTCTATTGGCATCTACTATTGCAGCATTTGGTTTCTTCATCTTCACAAAAACACTTGCTGAAAATCAAAACAGAAAAAAAGAAACAAAACAAGAAAAGATTATGTGTTTGATTAGATTATATGAAATAGCAAAGACGCATACAGTGAGTGACTTAGACTTATGAACCTCTGGTTGCATAAAGGATAGCTGAAGTGGGGTTCAACAAGATTGCCATGGTTAGTTGGTTAACAGCCTCTTCCAAGTTACCTAAAAATCAAACACACATTGGCTCAACTCAATTAGATTAACTTAGAAATGATAGAACTAAACACGACAACTGAAATTACGAAACATATTGTTGTGCCTTCTGATTGAGCTTCATTAGCTTTTGACTTGTGCATCTGTGCAGTATCACGATCCTCTTCAGTAACGTCCTTTGTTACATCTCCAATCTAAAATTTAAGATTACAAAGACAAAAATTTCACCTCACTTAACTCCACTTCTTTTTCCAAGTCATGACCAAATTAACCTAAGATTGGGGGTAAATAAGATAACACATAAACATAATTAACCTGTGGTAGCGGGTCATTTTCAGATTCGACCAATTCGCCTTCTAATTCAATATCCGATTCAACAATCTCATCCTCCGAGTCGCCATAGTCTTGCTCGGCCTTTGGCGACCTCTGTGGCACATGAAATCAATAATGATTTATAGAAAACAGGTCCAATTAAGGTCTTAATCATTGCCTAAACAGGTCCAATTGAGGTTAATGCAAAGATTATACAAATTTGAGAGGTGAAGAAGCACTAACTGGTATAGATTCAGTAGGCATCCGAGCTCCAATACTGAAAATAAAAAATAAAAATAAAAACATTCCTCTATTACATTGTAGTTAAATATGAAAGCGACAAGGGGAGAGAGAGAGTGAGTGAGTGAGTGAACCTGAGGAGATAGTCTTTGAAGAAGGAGAGAGAAGGGTTGTCAATGGTGGAAGGGTTGGATTTGATATAGGAAACGAAGGCTCTCAGCTCCTCGACCTTTTCTTTCTCCATGGCTTTCTCTTTTACTCGACTACCTTTGGCTTTGAGCCTTTGAGTTGCTTATGCTTTCCAGTGGGAAGTGGGAGTGTGGAACACTGGAGAAGCGGACCAGTATCCTCTGGAGAGCTGTCCACTCTTGACATCTCATCAGGATCGTCCGATCTAATCTCGACGGTTAAATTTTTTCGGGCCTTACAATCCGGGGAAAAATAGGGGCCATCCGATTTAGATCTGACGGTCAGGATGAGATGTCCACTCTGGACATCTCTCCAGAGGATTTCGTTTCCTGGAGAAGCGGCTTGGTGTTTTGGCAAAACAATATTCCTTGCGCACGAGGATTTATCTACGACTTTTTACTTCGTTAATGGATTGGTTGGCCGACTTGAGTTTTGAGTATCTGTAGATGCAAAAAAATTCGGGCCTTATGTAAAATAAAATTTTTCATATTTCTCATAATAGGCCTTAGGTAATATAAATAACACGGCCTATTGTCATGAATCTGGGCCAGGGTTTTGATTCAATTGTACCTGCAAATCATTTCTGAAAAGGGTTCTCTCCAGCACCAGAAAGGAAAAAAAGATAAACTAACAAATATATTGATTTTCATTTTTTTTTTTACATTTTTACTAGCGTGCAATTGAATTGCAGATCTACTCTTCTCTAGTTCTCTCTTCTGGTATGCACTTTTTTATACCGTTACGATAAACAAGTCTTTATTTTAAGCCATGTGAAAAATTTATAAGAGGTTTTGAAAGTGAAAATGTAATTGCTATAACACACAAAATTACCTTTCAAATAGGGTAAAACCGCCAAAATGGTGAAATTTGATAGGACCATTACCATTTTCCGACTTTTGATAAGATCATTACAGCGCATCAATTCTGTCCGCTAAAGCGCTGCTAAAGTGGTTAAACCCAGCTGCTTTGGCCCATTAGAAAAAGAGAAGGTAAAATTTTCTATCGGAACTAAAAAGTTTGGCGTAAATTAAATAACTTCCATTTCATTATTTTATTTTTTTTTTTGTTATTCATCTAACAAGAAGATTCAGGTCAACTAACAAAATTGATCACCTCCAACCATCCAATTTCCTTTTTTTGCCCTTTTTTTATTATTGGGGTGTTGGGGGTGCAAGCAAAAAGCTGTTCAAATTTCAGCGGCCTTAGTTTTTTAGTTTTTGTCATTTATAGTTCTAAATTTGATGGTAGGGTTCATGGCCTCCAATCGAGATTAAATAGATCAGAAAGAGAAATATGAAGATCTTGTTTTCATGCACATCGAAAATAATTCTTAATGGTGAATGATTACTCAATTTCATCATTAGACAAAGCAAGCAATTCAGTATGACATAACCACGATATTGAATTCAAGGAATTCCCCCACTTTGTTTGCTAGCCCTAAAAAAAAAGACAACCACGATGTTGCAATCTCATGCGGTTTGCGCACTACTAATCAACTCCAATAAATTATAGAATTAATCTTTCCTTTGAACATATAGAGCCAGTAAAGGGAAGCAAGTCAATGAGACCCGCTCAAATGTGCTTCTTTTTCTACATCAAAATATAACACCACTTGGCGAAAGAAAAAAATTAAGAGTTTTACATTGGTGATTTCTCCTGTTAGTGGCAGTGATTAACTGATAATACAAGGGAGACATTTCACTTGTAAAACAGTGAAAGTTGCTTCTATCCAAAATTTCACTAAATTCATGCTTTAACTATGCACCATTTTGCTCGTCTTTCCTCTGCCTAATATGCAAATAATACTAAACTTTTGCATTAATATTTAATAGGATCAGAGTCAGACTACAAGCAGTGTCATATTTGTAACTCCGTACTCGGCGCTTCTGTTGTGTGACTGGTAGTATTTGAGTGGCCGAAAGAAAATGAATCATTTCTCGAAAATTCAATGCCAGCAGACGGTTTATGTGTTAAATTGTTGCTGCTTTGAGATGCATCACCATTTTCTGACAGTTTCGAGTATGGTGCCACACAGCTTACTCTGAAAAACCAAAATAATAAAGCACGTAAACACCCTATCAAATTTTATTTCTATTGAAGCCAAATTTGCAGAGATATCAGATTTATACCTTTCTTTTCGCTTTTCCAAGAATCGAGCCAGAGATGCCTTTCTTGCTTGCGGGACAGCTGCAACCAAATAACCAAAATGGCTTTAAACGACTATAATCATGTACTTAACTTATATGGTTATACTTATACCATTATTTCACACATCTTAAAGTTGGACTAGAACAAGTTCATAATAAGACTTTTCATATTAGCTTCAACCAATTTCTTCATATAACATTCAAGCAAAAGTGGCTTTATGAGGCACAATTGCACAATTTATGGGCTAACTAGCAATACTGGGAGACCAGTCTAACTGATCTTGCTACCAGTATGTAATAGTAAAAGCTATATACCAGTAACATAACAAAACATATACCACTTGGCATAATTGAAGCAGAAGTAGTGGAACTTAATCCAGCAGGTAAATTTGCAGCAGTACCCAATCCAGCAGTCAGATTTGCAGAAGCACCTAGTACAGCAGGTTGACTTGCAGTAGGATTTAATTTGGGAGGCAAGCTTGAAGAAGGCTCAGGCTGACTTGAGGGACCTAATGGGCTCAAAGACTTGGTCCCGTTAGAGTCACTGGCGTTAGAACTAGATGTGCTCCTAGAAAGAGCTGCTGCATGTGAAACTACCGAAACTGGACTTGAGGTAACTGGACAAGATGCTGCAACCACAACTTGGCTTTGTTTCTGCGATTGCAACAGGTTTGAATTTGCAACCACAACTGGGCTTTGATTCTGGGTCATCAGGTTTGAATTTTTCAAACTGCCTGCATCTACAACTTTCACTACAGACTCTACTTTTGGGGATTCCGTGGGTGGAGGGGTAACAGAGGCTGCTTTACTTGCTAACATCAAAATTTCCTTCGCCTATTAATTTACACGTTTATGAAAAAAATAATTAATAACATTATATTTAAATTCTACTTTTGTAGTCAAATATTATATAGACATTGGAGGACAGAGTCAAAACCTTATCCATGGGGATGTTTTCAAATGAACAAACAGATCCAGCATAAAAAATCGTCATTTGTGACCTAGCAGCAGGTTTCGGCGCCTCCCTGAATTGAAAAAGTAACATACATAAATCCATTATGAGACCCTGAATTATTTTTTAGAGAAATTAACTAGATTTTAAACTTTTAATACCTTTGCACAAAAACTCCAACAGTAGATCCCACCAAATGAGTGTTCAAATTGACCCCACCGCCATAAGGTTGTTGTTTCACAGGCGGAACCGTAACATTTTGTGAGGTTGGAGAGCTATTATTAACTTTCACAAAAGGATTGTTTTGCGAAAATGGAATCGTATGGTGAGACACCACAGGAAATACCCTAGAACCATTTACGTTCTGCACTGAAGGACCAAATCCATGCAACGGATACTGTAAATACGCGATAATAAGATACGAATTAATTTGAATGAATAAAAAATAAAGTACAGTCTGTGTTAATATGTCTACATTAAAACGAAAATGAATTTTTAAATTAGGTGGCAGTTGGTACCTGTTGAGGTAACACTTGGGTGGAAGTCCTAGGATTGGCATTAAAATTATCGGGTTTGGGTTGAAACCCGGAAATGGAGAACTGATCTGATTTCTCTTCTCTGATTGTCTTGATTGACATGAAAGGAGGTAACGGATTTGTCTTGTTTGGGGTAGGCCACTGTACACCCGACCCATTTCCATAAATCACTACAAACAATCAACAAACAATATATCAGATTTTTAAATTTCCTTTTCATTTATTCCCATAGGAAATTTCCTTCCCAACTTTAGTAGCGGAGAAAAACCAAAAAGTAACCCAAGACACCTCCTCAGATTAGAATATTTTCTATATATCTCCATTTCTTATCTAACAAGCAAATCAAATAAGCTCAGAAGCATATTTCAGCTGACCTATTGATTATACAAGTACCTATCACAGTAGATGTATTTTTGTATTTATGATGAGAAATCAAACTAAACCACCAAACAGCTAATATTTATTACAAACGAGATATAGTAGACTGATTCTGAGAAACCACCAAAGAACTACACCAAGAAGCAACTAAATTAGAGAAAACTCGAAAACCCAGTACTAATACATAATTTTACAGATGTTCTATTAACTAGGACCTAATTAATTCAAGTAATTAAGAGGGTATATTAGGGAAAAACTTTCAATACTAGACCAAAAAAAAAACCTCACATAAAATCAACAAAAAATTAAAAGAAGATCAAGTACCAGAATCCTGATGATTACTTCTCGCCTCGTCCTTGGACAAAGCACACGATTCCTTCCCAATTACACCCAAGAAGTCTCTCTCCATCGAAAATTTCTCGATTCAACCCCTGAAAAGCTTCCAAATCTCCTTCAGCTTCAGGGAACAAGATCTTCCTCTTTCAAATCTCAGTCAAAAACCTCAGTTTCAATCTCCTTTTTCTCTATCGCTTCTGCTTCTGTTCTCTTTGACTCTCTTTCTCTCTCTCTCTCTTTCTCTCTTTCTCCAACCCACCACAAATAAAAGGTGAGAGAGCGTCTTTTGTTTCCTCCTTGTATTATTTTATTCTTTTAATTAATTTTTTATATCTTCATCTTTTTAAAATTCTAATCCTTAAAAAAAAGGCATGTCAAAAGAAACCAGCTCCCGATCGGTGGTTATTATAGCGCTTCACGTGGGCCCCATACACGCTGGATCTGAGTCCTTACAAACGATCGGGCAGTACCAGATGTGAGATATCCCTACACCAAGTGCACTCCGTACATGTCTTTAGTAGTAAACTGTCGGTAGAGAATTGACCAAACAGTGCTTCAATATTCCATGCGCTAGGTCCAGGGAATATTTTGATGAGCACCTGCTTATTAACCGGCTGATCCGGTCGCCGCCCACGTGGGAGGTAAAAGTAGATTCCTCTCCACATTATTTAATGTTCATCCTATTTTTCTCCATTATTAGAAAAACTGGAAGTGTCCTTATCCAGTGCGTTGCCTCCCCCACTTTTTTTGGTGCCAAGAGAAAATTTAGAATCCGAGTGAAATTTAAAAAAAGAAAATTTAAAATCCAAATTTAAATAATTTTATATTCTAAAATTTTCATTCTATTTACTAAGTTTTCTCAATATTTTTTTAGTTGTAAATATTAATCAGGATATAATTATTTTGATGTAGAAAAAGTTTTCTACAATAGTAATCTTCTTTACTTCGTCTTTTACAGCATTTTTTTAACACATGTATTCACAATTATAATGAGTGAAACAACACAATAATAATAATAATAATAATTACAATTATTATTATTATTATTATTGTTGTTGTTGTTGTTGTTGTAAATTAAATAAAGTATATGTATAAATGGAGAGGTGGAGAGCTGAACCGGGTTCTGAATTCACCTGCTAACAAAGATCCTATTTGATATCCAAAAAAATAAAATAAAATACTATTCCTGGGTGGGTCCCACAAACGCAAAAGTCGACACGTTGTTCTCGGAAATCCGCGCTCGTTTTCTCTCACGATGTGAATAAAAATCATGATGAACACGGTGGGGCCCGATTGACTGGGCCCACTTAATCAGCCACCGTCTGATGCGAACGCGCGCGGGATCCGAAGGGTTATCACGTGCTGGCGATGGTTTCCATGGGGGGACCTCATCTGGGATTAATTAAATGGCAGAGATAGGGTATAGGTTATTAAATAAATAATAAATAATAATAATTAGCGTGGTTAGGAAAAAATAAAAAAAAAAGGAAAAAAGGAGTTCACGAGGGAACATGGGGTGGCGCGTAATTACTAATTACTAATTAGCATTTAATTATTGAACCCCCCACCAAATACGCACGCTGATGTATGAACCAGCCTCCGGTTTTCGCTTTGACTTGGCCCCCCGCACCAGCTCACAGTCTGATGGATGCTTTTAGATTCTCTGTAACTTATTTTGGTGTAGCCATGTATGTATGCGTTTTCATTTGGAATTACTTTTTTTTATATTACTTTGCTTGAGACTTGAGGGCAACGTGCTAGAATAAATGTTGCTTTTCATTTGTCTGTTTCTATTTTTTTTTACAAAAGCATTCATAGTTTAAATATTGAAATTATTTTAAAAAAATAGTTCGTATATCAGTATTAAATCGAAATTCATATTTTTATCAAAAAATCAACAAATATCGTCCTCGACTTTACAAATAGTTGTAAAACGTGAGTATACAATAACTATTATATATTTAATTGTGGAGTTATAATTCACAAAAAAAAAATTTGTCGAATGTGCATGTGAAGATCTTAGCGCTTGATTTTTATGAAATATATTTTGACTATTTACGTAATTATTTCTCCTATTTATCTTTCAACATAAATCCAAGAAAGTTGCCTAGGAAATATTAGCAAAATGCCAAAATCATTTCTCAAAAATAATACCAAAGCAAAATTATATTTTATTTTCTAATAAAATTACTTAAAACGTTATAACTTACACTATAACCATTGAAAGTTTAGCCTTAAAGTTCCTATACTTTACCTTACTACAAAATGTTTTGTTTAGCAAAAGATACAACAGATCTCAATCATAACTCCTGCCATTAAAATGTGACTTGCTTACAATAACCAAACCAACAGTATTTTATTTGTCACGGGGTTTTAACCTTTTATAATCACCTTATTTTATTTGGTTTCATCATGTGGTCCAAGAACATTACACCTTTTTTATTGTTGTGGCAAATTTTGAAATTGAAAGCGAAAGCCTACCAACGAGCATGTTGCTATTTCTGAAATTGAAAGGGACTTGCACATTTCTACTTAACTATGGGATTGTGCAAGAAGCAACCCGGAAATTTACCATGTTATGTGGGTCATTATCATCAACCTTGCATTATTTGCAATTATGTCAATACCTTGCATTGTTTAATGCATTCAGATCTCATGCCACTGTTTGTACCTATTTTCAATTGTTCAGTTGGTGAGATTGGCTAAATAATTTTTTTAACTTGCTTGGTTCACTATAGCAAGGAAACTGGGCCTCTTGATAATTAATCATGTAAATTAATATCCCTATATTTTACACGCCTTAATTGAGATGTACGTACATACATATGTGCATATGTATCCCGTCCAGTCAGTGGCGAAATTAGGATTTCGTGCCAGCAGGGTCCGTAATTTCTTTTTGCTGAAAATATGTATGAATTATCGTCTAATATAAACATAGTATAATAATAATTTTTAAATAAATAACTATAAAATAATGTAACTTAAAAAAATCGTTAGAAATCAAATATATATTATAGAAAATATAAAATAATATATCCAATATACAAAAATGATTATTCAAAAATCAAGACAAAAAATACAACAATTCCCTATGAATTTTCATTTTCTCATAATTTTGCATAACAGGTCCATTAGAAATTTTATCGAACACTTCTTTTTCTATATCATAAATATATCAATATGAGAGGCATGCAAAAGAGTTCAACCACTATTCAAACTACAATATTTCATATTTGTATTTCAAATTTGTTGTGCCGCTCAGAAATATATATTTTTTTTACATGTGTTTAGAATTTTTAGTTGATGTTTTTATATAATATCTTAATAGAATTTTTAATCTTTTGTGGTAGCTTTTGTTTATTATGTCCTAAAGTTATGCTATAAATAATTATTCATCCAAATATATGTCATTCTATTCTAAGTTTTTTCTTAATGAGATTCGTTGTGGAAGAAAGAAGAAAGTGATTTATCAAAAATAAATGCTACATTGATCCCTATGTGATTTTTTTAGGAGTCGTTATGCAATTCAAATTTAACATGACATGTTCACTTAGGTTCTTCAAATTTTTGAGATGGATCCCTGACTTCTTGTGATTTTATTTTTATTTAAAAACAAATGTAATGTCTAAATTTTCTTTTTTCATGGACCCACCAAAAACCACATAGCTTCGCCCCTGCGTCCAGTGTATATTTCACATATTCACATGCCTAAATGCATACTTACATGAGTCTAGAGTAGGTATGTTCTTGTATGTGTGTGTATATACTTTTTTATTCATAATATGCCCGTAGGCATGTACGCTTTAGATGTGATCATAATTTCATTAGATTTGTAGTTGTCGAGTAAATAATGACTTCTTATTGTTTTTTATATTTTCGATAAATTAATTTTTGGATATATTTTCAAGTGATTTTTCGAAAAAAATTCAAATGATTTTTTGATGAATCAAGTTTTAAAAGTATTTTTTTCTAGTGTTTTTGGAAGAATTTCAGATGATATTTTTCAAATGTATTTTTAAAATTTTTCGAGCCCAACAAACTTTTTACATCCTTAACAAAACATCATTTTATTACTTTCTTTTTTATATAATTATTGATTATCTCAGAAATGATCGACGATGAAAGCATTATTTAACATAGCCAACGAATTAAATAAATATCTTCGTACAAGAAAAATACTAGCTCGAAAACAACTAGATGGTTTCTTGGTTTGGTCAGGACAAGGACGAAAGCAAAATGCGTAAGAAATTGGGAGACCAATCATACAATATTTTTGTATTGGGAAAAATATTGGAGTCAATTATATAAACTATTTGAAAGAGTTTGGTGGTCAGTCTTAGAGTAATTATGATATTTCTCTTAACATACCTAAAAACATGACATGTGACTTCATAATTTTGGGGAAAAACAAAGTCAATTGATCCTGTTTATTATATACGAATCCGTCTCGACAGTCGTATATTTAAAAATAAAATTGAATTATTTTATTAACTCAAAATCATTTATAGTTGGCGACAACCACTTGGTGCAAAATGCATCTCAAATCTCTATCAATAAATGGCTAAAACGCGTCTTGCTTTTATCATTTGCCTTTTCTTTTGTCGCATCAAAGTATATACAGTTTTTGTATTTAAAAAGATATATTGCGCTTTCAACCAGAATATGCGTTTATTATGTTTGACATTTTTTTTCTTATGCTACAATAATTCTGTCTGTTCCGTACGATTATCTATTTTAGAAACCACAGAAACGGGCGTAATTATACAAATTAATAAGAGGATAGCTCCAACGCCACAAATTTAAAGTGTCACCAAATGTCATAACCTTTTTTTTATATTTGAATTTTTAAAATATAAATATCCAATCTAAACCGTTGATCATCTTCATTTTAACGAGTGATGCATTTTCATATAAGTTTTATAAATTAAATTTGAAGTTGATTTGATACTCAATCAAGAGGTTAAAAAATGAACGAATCTGGTTAACTATAACAGATTAATTATAATACATTCATGATTTGACCTCTAGATTAAGTATCAAATCAACTCAAAATTTTATAAATCTTATATGGAAATGCATCGCTCGAAGAAGATCAACGGTCTAGATTCGAAATTTACATTTTAAAATTTAAAATATTAACGAAAAAGTAAAATTGTGACATTTGGTGGCGCCCTAAACTTGTGACATAGAAACTTTACTCAATTAATAAATACACTATTATAGTAAAATTATTTAAACAGTTGAATATCAGTACTTGATTATAACTTTTTTACTTTTTGACCAGATGATTCTCACTCGAATGGTATTTGTCTAATCTTTCTGAAGAGAAGTTTTTTAAGAGTAATATATATAATTAATATATACGTTCTCAATTGAAAAAAATAATAATGTCAATGTCAAAAACTTGTTTCATAATATGTTATCCATTACAACTTCCAAATATTGTTAATTATATTTGAACCTGTTCAATTTGCATTTACACTGTTATAATAACTTCAATTTAATTAAAAGCAGTATAAAGAGTCAATACATTTTTTTTCCATTAAAAAAAATAAAAGAATTGTTCGATTATTATCAGCTCCGAATAAAATCCATTTTTAATTGGCAATGGGACGTACGATACCCTTTAATTCAATAACGTTTCACTTTTAAACCTTAAAAAAATACTAATTCGGTCTATATTATAACAATTTTATATAAATATTAATTTAAAAACTGAAAATTTAAAATTTCGAAAACATGTATGATTCGACAGTTTATTCGAAGCTTCTTGAAAAATAAGGCAAGATCATTTATCTCCCCGGAGATAAAATCTCTGTCAAAGATATCTTTTTATGTGTTATGATAATGCGCCACCGAGTACATAAATCGTGAATATATTTTATGAGGCAAAGTTTCGTCCCATGATAAAACGCGTGTATTGGTAAGTGTGTAATTTTGTGAAAAGTTTAGATTGTTTATAATAAATTTATGCTTAGAATAAGAAATTTTCTAAATTCTCACTTGATCCAAACGGCCCCTTAAGATGACTTTATTTTTACTAAACAAGAAATCAGAGCTAGAACAACTGTTGAAAAAGGAGACACAAGTCGCACAAACACTACGAAGTTTTAAATTTTGTATTCCACATAAGATTGACATCCGGCTCTTCCCTCCCTTATTTTATATTTTAGAATAAATAGCAAACAAGCCCACCCGATTGTGTGGGAATAAGAAATGAAATTTGAGTCGATTTTATTAGATGGCGATTTTGGTATGATGAGAGAGGATTGATTTATTTTTTCTCTTTTCATTACTATGCGCACAAATTAAGAAAGAATATGAAATGAAACAACCATCTACGCAGATGTTAACACGGTATAAACGAAAGGTTTAAATCTTTTATCTCATTATTAAATGTACACCACTGATCTGATCAAATCGCAAAAATGGACCGTCGATGTTGCATTGGGTAAACAATTGTTTGCTTATTTGAATTCAAATTTTGGATAGATCTTTGGATTTGTGCTTTTATAAGTAGTAAAGATAAAGATAAAGATAATTTTGGAAACAAGAAATTTCTTTCAAAATAAGGCGTTGAGGCCTCGTTAACTTTGAAAAAATTATTTTTTTAAAAAGATATGTTGTGTTGACAATGTTGACAATAAGCATGTTTAGCATTCACGACAATCGATGAAATATTTATTGATGTAAAAAAATAATTTGTACATTTTCTTCTTTATATATCAGAATTTAAATGGAACATATCAATTTGGTGCAATTTGAAAATTGACTAGTGATTTATTTAGTAGTTTAAATATTTGTGATAATTAATCGATGAAGGAATGATATTTAATTGATAAAATTGGATACACGACCTATCTCATCTCAACTGTAAAATATAATTGTAATTTGAAGTTTTAATTGATGGTTGCTTAGTAGTTGTGATTGTTAATATATTTCTTACTGTTAATGCCTTGAGCGAAACGAATGTGTCTACTTGCAAAGAGACACATCTATTAGTAAAGAGAAAATATATTGTCAAGGAACATGGGGTCGAACTGTTAAATTTATTAATTTAGAGTACTATAACTGATGTTCAAAAAGAAAACTGCGGTATCGTCGTAAATAAATGGCAGAAAAAGTACTAATTAACCGTACTTTAATTCTAATTATTTGAATTTTAAATCATTGTGATCGTAATTTAAAAAGAGCTATGCATCGTAGGTCTATTGGATATTTATGACCCGTACGCCAGATTTTGATTATCTTTATTTATAAGGTTATTTGCTCGACATAATCGTTTGGAAAAATAATTAAATAATTTTCAGGTGATTAGGACAGCTTTTCCACAATTTTTTTCGAAGTGCTCTTGATGAGCTTTTAAATTATTGGTATGCTACAAAACCATGTCCGTTCTAGCAATATATAAATATGCTACCTTATTGGTAAATTCAAACATATATTTTAGTTAGGTCACACTTACTTTTTTTTATATATTTTTTTCTCTCGTTTTAAGTGGAAAGTAGGAAACCGCCTTGAACCTCTCCATTCTGAACAATACAGTAATTCAGTGCTTATGGATGTTGGTTAATAAACTCAAAATATAGTGGTTTTTTAATTTATAAGGGCAAATCATGAAATTAAATCGTACTATTTATATTAATTCTTAAAGAAAAGTAACTTTTCTTCCAGGACTACGAGTGATTTTAAAATTAACACGTAGCACAAGAAATTTTCCGTTGTTTTCCTGTTATTCATGAATGGAGAGGATTGTTGCAATTAAAACACTGGGTGCACGTCTTCAAAGGAGAGAATTTTTATACACATCATTCGTTTTAAACAAATGAAACAATGGAACGCATGGTGCTAAATATTCAAATACGCAAGGGAAGAACTTTCAGAAAAACTAATATACTATTATAAAAGAGATAAGGTGCTCAAATCTCAATGGCACATCTTCCACCACACTCAAATTTTATATCCTCAAATCATTTTGAAATGGCAACAAGGACAACAGCAGGAAATTAATTAATGAAAACCTTAAAGGGGCCGTTTGGATCGTCCAAGGAATTTGGGGAATTTCATCTTCCTACCATAAATTTATTATAAACAATTCAAACTCTTCACAAAATCACACACTTTCCAATAAATTTATTCCTAGGAATTGCATCTTCCCCAAATTCCTCAAATTCCTAAGCGATCCAAACGGCCCCAAAGAGGGTGCCATGTGAAGAACCACAGAATATTAAAATTATTTGCTAGTCTGAGAAATAAAGAGAGTGCCAGCCATCCATATCTAATTAAGTAATCTTGTTGAATTAAAATAATTTTGGATGTGATGCCTCCAGTTGGAAAAGTAAACATTTCTGTCAGCCTAATTGTTTGTCTTCTTTGACTGCATCTCTTTCATTTATATATAATTATTTAAGCTGTCATACGTTTGGAGAGGAACAGGAGTCTCTGGCCGTTTGGATCGCTTAGGAATTTGGAAAATTTGGAGAGGTTGCAATTCTTAAGAATAAATTTATTGGGAAGTGTATAATTTTGTGAGGAGTTTGGATTGTTTATAATGAATTTATGGTAGGAAGATGAAATTTACCAAATTCCTTGGGGAATCCAAACAGCCCGGCTTGTGGTGATGGGAACATTTGATGACTTAATTTGCTTTAGAGATAAAGCATATGTAGAATAAAACTTGCAATTCTCTATTTCCATTTTTTTTTTAATATTTCACCCCTAAAATGTAAACTTGGGACTCCCTGGTTTTTGAGATCTGACTATCTAAACGAGTATATAATAATAACTAATTAATATTATACATAACATGCTCATATGTACTGATTTCTTGTCTAGTGCAACTACTTTTTTCCTTAAAAAATGCATACCCGTCACTATTGCCAATAATATCAAACCTTGAACATATTATTGAAGAAAGCAATTCAAAATATATAATTTTACTTTCTTTTTGCATTTTAATATCATTTTCTTATGCTGTTCATGCATGTCCATGTTATTTGAATACAGCGATGTTGTTTATTAAAAGCAAAAAATCAGGAATATTATCACGGAGATCAACTAAATTAATTTTTTTGTGGGATAAGACTGGTTGATAAGTAATGGCTGCACATTGATTTCTTGTAGTCCAAAACTATGCGATGAAAATGATAGCATATTAACTAGACATACCGCGGTTTTTCAGGTCCTTCGTGCTGGTATATATTTGTGTTCTGGAGATATCAAATATTATATTTTGTACCCCAACAAGCCTGCATATCTTAGCATTAATTTTACAGCCATCACCGTACGCAAATCAAAGTGGACAAAAAAAAAAAAAATAGTATGTAATATGTATAACAGAATCTCGTTAAATTTATGTACTGAGCTTATTTTTCTTTTATTCCATTGATCTTGTAGAAAAAAAATTAGAGAAATTATTTCACGAACACAAATTTTGAAGCGAACTTTAATCACAACCATTCATAATTTATAATAAATTAATCTTTCTTGAAAATGAACGACTGTGATCTAAATCCGATTTAGTATTTGTATCCATAAAGAATTTCTCTTAAATTTGTAAGCTTTACTTATGCAGCAATATCGTAATCTTAAAATGGATCACTAGTTTTTGTATTAGCGATTCGTTTTTTCGAATTTGAATTCTGCCTTCGTTCGACGTTCCTAAGTTGAGTACTACATTCAATTAACAAAGTCATAAATCAAAATAAAAAATCCACGTATTATACGGCTTGTTTTTTTAGCACTGCTATTCTTCTTTTAAAATTAGATATTTATGTTTCGTAAAATGATGGCTGCCAAATTGTTAGAATAAGATATTTGTGTTTTGTAAAATGATGGTTGCCAAATTGTTAGAATTAGATATTTGTGTTTTGTAAAAGGATGGCTGCCAAATTGATGAATATATACAACAACCTAAAATGATGGCTGCCCAATTGACTGAATTGGAGAAAGAGGAGAACGCCTTTGAAGTAATTAAGAGGAAATTTCCTCGCGAAAACGATTCGTTGCTTTTGAGCCAATCGCCAAAAGCGGTCTTAAGGCCAAGTGGCCAACTTCCACGTGTGTCATGTCTCTTGGGAATCACATCCTCTGCCAACCATTTATGGTTGGTAGAGGGCCAACGTTTGATCTAAATCGTTAGATCTAATCTCAATGGTTAAGGGAGCCCCGTGCATGTAACCTAGATTGATAAGCCCGAAAAATTTTAACCGTCGAGATTAGATCTAACGGCTCGGATCAAACGTTGGCCCTCTACAAACCTCAAAAAGTTGGTAGAGGATACGTTCCCTGTCTCTTGTGGACGTGTGGTGCAGTGACGGATGATGCCAATTAATTCGAAATAAATCACTTACTGATCGTTTTTCTGGTGGTTCACAGATTTTCTTAAGTCTAATAAGGTAATTAACTTTTAAATAATAATATATATTTTTTATGATGTTCTATGGTGGACAATTTTAAACTAACGTTCTTTTTTTCTTTTCAACCCAAATAATAGAATTGGTCCACTTTTAAATTGCCTTAGTTTTTTTTTTACCAGTGGCAAAAAGTTAATTTGGCAGCGCTACTGTTACGGATGTTAAAACAGCTCGAAACTGTTGGAATTTCATCTGATGCATGCTAAAGGACCCATTAAAAATATATATATATGTTTTCGCATTGGCACCTGAAAATTCCAAGATTTCCAAGTGAATTTTTTTTTTCCGAGCGGCATTATTTTACTAAAAAATAACTCGATTATTTTGAGAATTATAAAAGATAAAACTGAATAAAATATTTAGTTTAAGTTGTCTTACAAAATGATTGAATGGTTATCTGCATTACTCACCAAATCTTTTTTTTTCTTTTACATCTCATGAGTAAAGCTTCAAACTCTAATAAATATAAATTTCTGGAGATATTCCAGAAATTTTAATGCAAGTTATTCCCAAAATTACGTCATAATTTGAGGTATTATGTAACAATAATAAAGACAAGACATCTTGAATGCGGATCTTATGTTCGAAAGTTCGACTAGTAAATTCTTGCGTGGATATTTAATTTGAAAAAAATATTAAAAGACTTTTACTAAACGAGTAAACGTCCACAAGTTTTCGGCTGCTCATAGTAAAAGAAAAAAACATGCACAAATAGATCTTCAAAAGTTTGTATGAAACCAAACTACACAAGCTAAAGATCCACACTGTGCTGATTAATTCTGACAGCTGACAACAAATGTACAACCAAAAGGCAAAGGGGTTGTGACATAAGGAGTTGCGTAACTTAAAAATGAATAAGTGTTTATGTAGTGTTATGAAATGAATGCTTGGTTATTGAATAAGAAAGCATACCTTATGCATACAAACAAGAGATGGAGAAAAAGCTTATATAGAAGAAGCTTCGAGATAGCCTTCTTTTTTTTTCCTTTTTTTTTTCTTTTTCTGCATTTAGTGTACTAAACCGTCCATGGGGCTTACATCTAAAAAAAAATAAAAAACTTATGCATGCATATATTCATATGAAAATACTAAAATATCCTCATATCATAACAAATCATTATTATTATTTATGAATTATTAGTTTATAATAATAATTATATATTATTAATTACTAATTATTATTAATTATTAATGATAATAATAAATCATTTTTATTATTATGAATATTAAAAATTAAATATTATAAATATTATTTATTATTTAATAATAATAAATTATTATAGATTAATTGTTTTTAATTAATAATAATTAATATTTATTATTAATTATGGTTTTTAATAATTATTGTTACTTATTAATTATTATTATTATTATTTATCATTAATAACTATTTGTTAATTATTAAATATTATTATTAAGTAATATTAAATACTTAGTATTTAATATTATTAATTATTATTTCATTATTGTAATAAATTGAAGGGTATAGTTGGAAATTAATTGAATGTAAAACTTAAAGCACCTCCCTAGGTGTAATAACTTATGTAGTCTTATGTAACCTTATGAAACTCTTATGTCATTACCAAACACCCCCTTTGGTAAATAAAATACCAACAACTAGTTCTATTTTTTTATTAGAAATCCGTAGGTATTCATTAAAAATTTAGAAAGTTTTTACATCACACACAGAGGCTAATTGATCAATAAAGAACTTTTTTTTTTGAGGGAAAAGCCCGTAGGCGATCGAAAAAGAACTAATTCTAATTCAGTAGTGGTAAAGAAAATACATCTTGAGTGACTGTTGCATATTTGAACACCAAAAAATATATATATACTAAAGTGTAAAAGTTAGAAGATTTGGATTATCTTTCTTAAAAAAATTAATATGTTTTTGAAATTATCAGAATTCTCTTGAACTAGTGCATCAAGTAACATTTAAAATCTCCAAAATCCTTAGTCAATGGCATGAACTCTTTTCCTCATGAACAGAGGGCAATATCTTAAAAGCATGATCACGCCAGCACCATTATTTCCTCGAAAACGAAATCCTTGGTAAATTTTTTTTTTTTAAAGAAAATGATAGTTGACTTAGAGCAAGCTTTAAAAAAACGGTTAGCTGTATTAAACATCAAAACACCACTAAATCCATACGACTAAAGATAATACGGGCTATATTCATAATACCTGCACTTTTAATAATCATTTTTTTTTTCAGATTTGTAAGTTCTAAATTATAAATAATAGTGCCTAAATAAATGATACATTTCTAACGATATAAACTACAGAAATTCTAAACAAGCTATGCAGAAAGGATATTTTACACTTGTTTTTAACTTTTTATAAATCACAGTAGAAACCGAATTTCTAACTTTTTATCTAAAAAAAATAATCCCGAACCTAAAATATCCCACGTGCAAGAGGATATATACCGAAATTATTTTATACAGGAATTCAGACGCAAAAAATTTTAATAGAAAGAATTATTTATTTTTTTTTTTAATAAGAAGAAAGTTCGAACGCGTTTTATAAAAGCGTACAGTCTCTCTCCTTCGTACGCGTTTATAACGCGCTCGAAGGCTTCGAACGCGTTTTATAAACGAGTAAGAGGAGAGAGCTTCAGTTACGCCTAAAAGGCTGGTCAGACTTTCGTACGCGTTTATAAAACGCGTTCGGAGCCTTCGAGCGCGTTTTATAAACGGGTAGGAAGGCGTAAATTTTCGAAATTGAGTTATTACCATTTTTTTTCAAAATTAATAGAAAAATTAATGTGAAAATTTAAGTTAAATTTATTTTTAAGATTAAGATTAAATTTACAATTTTTAAAATATCACATTTAATTTCATATTAATCTTATTTAAAAATGACATTAGAATATTAATTTTGACATTAATATCATTTTGTTTGAATAACTATCAAGAAAGTCACTTAATTTACTGCATTTCTCTTTTTAATGATTAATTTATGATTTTAAAAACTTTTTTAGTAGTTTAGAGTGGTTTTTAGGTTTGCAAACTTTCAAAATGGATTTTGGAGGTCTAGAGAGCGTTTTTTGGCTCCGAAAATGGTCGTTACGGGGTTTCACCCCGGTAACATGTGTAGATCTCGTCGCGAGCTTTCCGGATTGTGCTCGATCGCCCCAAACGGACCTTCCTATCAAAAGTTAAGCCTGTTTAAAGTTTTAATGTTCAAAATTTTTTAAAAAATTTATATTTTAAGTATTTCCATATTATAACATAAAATAAAAAAAGAGAAGAGACTACAATTCAAAAGATAAGTATGTAAAATTAAATAGTAAAATTACAGGGTCGTCGGCGAATAATTATTCAAACAAAATGATATTATACACATGTTCAAAAGAAAAATATGTGCAATTAAATGCATCTTTAATTGGAAATAAAATTTTGATACATCTATTTAATACATCTTTAATTGGAAATAAAATTTTCAGAATTTGTAAATATGAAACATGCCGGGACCTTATTGCAAAATATTATTTTTAATAAGTTAAATGTTGCGGTTTGAATGGAAAATATGAAAATCTCCTTCGTACGCGTTTATAAAACGCGCTCGAAGGCTCCGAACGCGTTTTATAAACGCGTACGAAGGTCTGACCAGCCTTTTGAGGCGTAACTGAAGCTCTCTCCTCTTACCCGTTTATAAAACACGTTCGAAGCCTTCGAGCGCGTTTTATAAACGCGTACGAATGAGAGAGACTGTACGCTTTTATAAAACGCGTTCGAACTTTCTTCTTATTAAAAAAAAATAAATAATTCTTTCTATTAAAATTTTTTGCGTCTAAATTTCTGTATAAAATAATTTCGGGGATATATATATATATATATATATATTTATTTGAGCAAGAGGATATATCAAACAAGCTATCCAAAACGGTCCTTACATTTATATAAAAAATTTAAAAAAATAGTGAAGCTCACCCAAATATTATTTAGGTACCGAAAACGATTCGTTGCTTTTAAGCCAATCGTCAAATCAGGCTCTGGGGCCATACCCATGACCCATGTGTGTCATGTGGCACTGTGGCATGTGATGCCAAATTATTACCAATTGCTTTGAAACATTCTCTTTTAAGTCCGAGTAGCTTTAAAACAGAAACAAGTTACAGCTTGCATCGACTCCGGATCCTCTGTCCCTGTTCAAAGTTTATGCGCAGTACTGTAGCTTGAAAGTTGAAACTGTTCACTGTTCAGGGAAAATAAAGCTATGCAAAAATAAAAACTAAAAAACATGTTAGCACTCAGCAGCGCATTTTAAGGGCTAATGTCTCAAAAAGACATTTTATTATGTTGTTAGAATGACAAGTGCTGAAAAAGTTTGATTAAAAGGTCGAATATCCATTTCGGATTGGGAAAATAAAATTAGTCATTGCAATCAAAATATTATGCTTGTGACTAGTGTTGTATATTTGAGACTTCAAATTAGAAGGTTGTTCTTTTTTTTTGGTAATGAATTAGAAGGTTGTTCAAGTACTTTACGAAGTAATTCATTGTGTGATCAGACTTGTTTCTCACAATACAATCTTTCAATGCCCAATCTAAAACATTCAATTTACTCTTCAGATTGAAATTTTATTTTAACTAATTATTCAATTCAGTACTATATGTTATGATATGTTTAATTGAAGAGTCTTCAAATTTTTAATAATAATACTTTTAGAGAAATATCATAAAAATAGAAAAAATTTCAACATATATATATAAATTATTTTTTAGAAATATTTCAATACGGGAAAAGATATTGAAGAATTTGGATCAACCATAGAAGACTCAAATTCTGAAAAATGAGACCAAATTAAAACGGACGGAATACATTGTTAAGTACCATTTCTCACATCTCGAAGTAGTACTATTTTTTTAAACTTTGGCTAACGTGCCATCGATAGCACGAAGGGTCCCGTGCCATCAAGTCATTTTTCGATATCCAAAATTCAAATGGTCAATCCAAACCGTTCAAGTTGTTCTCCATATTGAAATATCCTTGGAGACAAAATTTTATATTTTTTCGAATTTTTTTGCTATTTATTATGATACTTTTAAAAACATTATGATTGGAGTATTTCAGGCCCTCCAATTTGAAAATATCATAATAAATAGCAAAAAAATTTTGAAAAAAAATATAAAATTTGATCTCCAAGGATATTTCAATATTGTGATCAATTTGAACGGTTTAGATCGACTGTTTGAATTTTGAATCTCGCAAAATAAGTAGATAGAAAATCGATGACACGTGCCATCGATGGCGCGTTAGCCATTCTCAAGCTTCAATATTAACTAGATTTTTACTTATAAATAATTTCTTTATTAAAATAAAAGAAATGCACTAATTCACGGTTCAATTTATTTTGTCATGACTATAAGTCTATAGCTACACTATCAACGTAGTATATTCAATTATTTATTAATCTTTGACAATTAAGATGTAATTAAAAATTAGTCATCTCAATAGAGCAGTTAAAGTGTATTATATTTATTTTATAAAAGACAAAAAGAAACAAAAGGGCTTTCACAGAAGGTACGGCCGTCTTCTAAAATTAGTTACAGGTGTTTTTTTTTTAGAATATTGATTAGTTATAGCTGCACGATATTATAGTTGCATGCAAGTTACACCTTACAAGACAGTAGAAGATCAATAAAAAATATCCCAAAGCTTGAGACGTGTCGACTCTACATGAGTTATAGGTTTATATTTATTTTATAAGAAAACTTTTATATTAGGCATGTGAAATGATCATCTTAAAAGAAATTAATATTTGTAGGTCTTCTCTCCAAAAATTACGGAGTGCGGGAGAACCCGGATTATTTGTTTTGGATTATTGAGGTCAAACTTCCAATATTCTAAACAAGTCAAATTTGTGAATGATTATTTCTCCCGAGGGAAAAATAATAGTCAAAGCGAAATCTTCAAGCAACTTACGGAAGTTAAATATTATGCATAGCAATATAATTGAATTGAGTTGACCGGCTTATTATTGAATATATCTCAGACAATAATTTGGTGAGAATGGATCACCGACCATATGAAATTTGTTGCTTTTTTTATTTTAGTGAGTTTTCCTCGTTGGAATATTTAAGTTATAAGAAATCAAAGACTATTAATTTATAAGTTGTAGTAAAACAAGGTCAATATTATAATTAAAAATATGTATTAAGAGGTTAAGGACAATTTTGTGAATTTGTGATGAAAATCCAGCATGTACCCAACCCTTTTCCTCTCGACACCTATCCTCATCCAGCTAGTGATAGTCCAAAAATGCTTGGTCCTTGATCCGTCCTTTGGAAGATCGTTCTAAAATCCGCACTGAACTGGCTCTTCAAAGGACTTTTCGATGGACAAGGATCTAGAAGGGTCGGATCTAATTTTTTTCAAAGACGCATGTTGAAGAGCCGGGTATAGAAGGGTCGAATCCGACCTAATCGTTCAATAATAGTGACTATTTGATCATTATGGGACGATAGAGATTAAAAAACTATTAAAAAAAATTAAATGTTGGTATTATTTTATAAGGACTAGAAGGGCCAAAGACTTATAAGGACCGGATTTTCGAAGGGCCGGTCTCACGTTTCAAAAAAGAAACCCGTCCCATCTCGACCCTTTTTCTTAACCCGGTCCGATCCGGCCCTTCTACCAAATCATCAAGTCCGGTCCTTTGAAATCCGGTCCGACCATTTTGTCTTTCACGACATCCAGCGTGTATGATAATCATAGGCGCAACCACATATGTTTTTGCGGGTCGAATGATCCACCTCAAAAAAAAAAAAAATACATTACACAACAAAAGTTTGTAAACAAAAAAATGCACAATGAGTTAGGGATCCATCTAAAAAATTTGAAAGATCTAGGTAGACAGATTGTATTTGCTTTGAGTCACATAGCAACTCATGAAAATTATATAGGGACCTAGATCACATTAATTCTTATTGAATAGCCTCCTTCCTTCCTCTGCAATGAAACTTATTAAGACAAAAGTTATAACATAAGGTGAGATGCTTGTACGAATGATTGTCTTGTAGCAAAGAGAGGTGTTCAAAAAGATTCCTAATGAATCTATTACATATTCAAAATTGTCATAAAGTAAAAATTCGTAAGGAATTGTTGTATTTTTTTATTATTATTCTTAATTAATAAATTTGGATATTGTTCTATATTTTAGTTTTTATAATTTTTTTAAGTTATAATATTTTAGAATTGCTTATTTAAAAATTATTGTTATACTATATCTATATTATACATTATGTCGTACATATGTTTTCAGCAAAAAGGATTCTATGGACCATGCTAATATGAATTCCTTGCTATGCCTCTTATGGTAAATGTGCTAGTTATGTATGCTTATTGTTCTAATTTTTTATGCTAATTGTCCATATTTTTATATTTAATTAGTATTATTGTATGTTTTTTTTTAAATTGTCATGTTTTTTATGTATGTTTTTTATGCTAGTTATGTATGCTTATTGTTCGAACGCGTTTTACAAACGGGCAAGAAGGAAAATAAATTCACCGCTTCAGTTACACCTCAAAAGGCTGGTCAGACTTTCGTACTCGTTTATAAAACGCGTTCGGAACCTTTGAGCGCGTTTTATAAACTGGTAGGAAGGCGTAAATTTTTCGAAATGGAGTTATTACTTTTTTTCAAAATTAATAGGAAAATTAATGTGAAAATTTATGCTACATTTATTTTTAAGGTTGAATTTACCATTTTTAAAATATCACATTTAATTTCATATTAATTTTATTTAAAAATGACATTCGAATATTAATTTTGACATGAATATCATTTTGTTTGAATAAATATCAAGAAAGTCACTTGATTTACTGCATTTCTCTTTTTAATGATTAATTTATGATTTAAAATTTTTTTTTAGTAGTTTAGAGTGGTTTTTAGGTTTGCAAAGTTTCAAAGTGGATTTTGGAGGTCTAGAGAGCATTTTTTGGCTCCGAAAATGGTCGTTACGGGGTTTTACCTCGGTAAAACGTGTAGATCTCGTCGCCAGCTTTCCGGAATGTGCTTGTTTGTCCCAAACGGACCTTCCTATCAAAAGTTATGCTTGTTTAAAGTTTTAATGTTCAAAATTTTTAATTAAAAATTTATATTTCAATTATTTCCATATTATATATTATTTGATTATATATAGCTAAATAAAATAAAAAAAAGGAGAGACTACAATGCAAAAGATAAGTTTGTAGAATTAAATAGTAAAAATACAGGGTCATCGGCGAATAATTATTCAAACAAAATGATATTATACACATGTTCAAAAAAAAATGTGCAATTAAATGCATATAAAATATGTGTGATATATTTGTTATATCTATTTGTTACATTTTTAATTGGAAACAAAATTTTGAGAATTTTGTAAATATGAAACATGCAGGGATCTTATTGCAAAATATTATTTTTAATAAGTTAAATGTTGCGGCTTGAATGAAAAATATGAAAAACTAATAACACGTTTATAAAAATAAACGGTTACGAAAGTCTGACCAGCCTTTTGAGGCATAACTGAAGTGGTGAATTTGTTCCCCTTCTTACCCGTTTATAAAATGCGTTCGAAGCCTTAGAGCGCGTTTTATAAACGGGTAGGAAGAAGAGAGACTGTACGCTTTTATAAAATGCGTTCGAACTTTCTTTTTATTAAAAAAAATAATAATAATTTTTTCTATTAAAATTTTTTGCGTCTGAATTCCTATATAAAATAATTTTGGCTTCTATCATTCAATCATGTGCTGGCGGCCATTGGTCAACAAAAGTAAAAAACCAAAGATATAAAGTAAATTTCCATACTAGTTAAGTCAGAGCTTTAGAGGAACATAATTGTTCTACTTAATATACATAATTATTTTAGTTCATATATCTAATTATTTTTCTTAAGTCACATAATTGTTCTAGTTAATATATCTAATTGTGTTATTTAGTAAACCTAATTGTTCTAGTTGGGAGAGTGGGTCAACATGAGATTAGCGAACAACAGAAGGGGATGAAATGAGAACAAAAGATCAACGACGGAAGGGATGAGGAAGGGGATAGGGATGTGGATGAGATGGGAACAGAAGATCAGCGACAAAAACGGAAAGGATGAGAATATCATTGAACCAAAAAAGAAAAAAAAATGCGTCATCCATAGAATGATGTGGATGACACTGATGAGGGAATAATGTTAAACAATTCTGATTTTTATTTAGAAATGGAATACATTCACTATAAAAAATTTGAGGATTGTGATAATATAAAATGAATAAACCCCATTAAAATACATAAAACTTAAGATTTAATAATTTGTGATATTAATAGATCGGCTGTGATACTAAACTGGTGGAATGTTTACAAAAATTACTATACATCAAAAAATATAAAAATACGGGACTGATAGGGATCATCTCCAAGATCAATCATCCCTATCATTCCCTAAAGATACTTCATTAATAACAGAAAACTCGTGAATCTCATCATCCCAGGGCCATCGCTATTTACTCACCCACATCCAGCGCTAGTTACTCCCTCATTCCCTCTGTTTCACTCCCTTCCTCCCTTCGTCCCTCTGTTTCCCTCCCTCCCTCTCACTCGGCATTGGCAACTGGAACAGTTAGTATCTGAACTACAACAGTTAGTATCCGAACTACAACTACAACAATTACTAATATTAACTGCAAGTCTACAACAGTTAATACCCGAAGTACAACAATTACTCATATTAACTAGAACAGTTGGTATTCAAACTACAACATTAGTATCTGAACTGCAACAATTATTTATAATAACTAAAACAATTAGTATTCCAACTACAACAATTACATATATTAATTATAACTTTTAGTATTCGAATCAAAACAATTACTCATATTACAGAATGGAATAGAGGCAATGGAGATGGGAGTGAGAATCAACATGAAGTGTGTGGGAGGAGGGGGGACAACGTATGGTAAGGAGTTAGTTGCAGTGTGCGGGAGAGAGGGCAGCGTACGCGTTAGGTTGGTAAGGAGTTACAGGAGATGAGAATCGAAGGTAGAAATGAAAAGGACGCTGGATATATTTTTTCTAAAAATAGAAAACATAAAGTGTGTCACTAGGGATGATAGGTGCTGGATAATTAATGAGGGCGCTGGATAACGCTGGATTTGATTCTCTGGATTCTATCTTTCTATCATTTCATGGTCTTCTAATAACGAGGGCGCTGGATAATTAATGAGAAATAGAAAATGATGGGATGATAGAATCTTAGAAATGGTCTTAAAATTCTTTTAAAACAACGAAGTACATACATATAAATCGAATTCGATAAAATTGACAAAAAAAAAAAATCAGCACGGCTATTCAAGTAAATTGCTTACATCTATCCTATCTTATTAATTTGATGGCAGAAATAATGTTTCTGCTTTGAAAACTATCTAACACCAATTAATATTATGATCTTTTTTGGGGAAACAGAAGCTCAGAAAATGGGGGGGGGGGGGGGAATACATTTGTGGTTTCTCATAATCATGCACGTGAAAGACAAATTTGGGCACTACAAACTGGCAGTTAAAAAGGCGTCATCTCATTATTTCCTAGATTTATTAAATAATTTTTTTAAGGTAACATTTCAAGTGCGCATTAATTACAAGCTTAAGGGGAAAAGTGGTCAAAAGTTGCTGTCAGGTCGCAATCAAGCGCTAATTAAAATAGATTGTGCATTGCCTTTCCTTGAAAACGACTCGACCTGACACCTAAAGCTCCAAATCAAAACCACGTGCTTCTGTTTTTTTAAGGCACATACCAAATTTTCTGTAGCATATTGTCTAGAAAAAAAAGGTAATGAAATAATAAATAGTTATGTATTTATTGTTTGGTACAGAAAGATACCTTCTGTCCTTCAGTGCATTTACAAATTGGTGGTACCGTCTCCGTCTGCAAAGTCTGCAAAAGGACGAGTTTTTATCTTGATTGACCGTGAAGCACTGCGTCGGCAAAACGTGAACCACGTCGCCTTTTTTGGATTTATAGGAAAGAATTTTGAAAGAAAAATAGCACGTTCACAAAAAAAAAAGAATGATTATTGGTTATATTTGAATTCGCAAAAGATAATGTTGAAATATTATGCGGTGTTTGGATGAATAAAAGGCTATTTGAATTAGTCTCTAACAATGTTATTTCTCTATTCTAACGAAAATATTAAAGAAAAAATTAATTAAATTTATACCACGATAAAATTTGTTGAATAGATATATGTTATTATTGGATTGATTATTAGCGAATATTATTAAAAAATTATCAAAAGTAATTTTATGCAAATAATTTCATCAAAAAATATGTCAAGTTCTAAATATGTCACTCTAAAATCTATTGTTATATTAGATTTTCTAATTTATCTTCATCACATTTATATAAAAAAAACGACAGATAAAAGGAGGAGCCGTGCCGCCAGCCCGCCACCAAATGAAAGGCAAATGGGTCGGGTCGGATTTCAAAGGACTGGACTTGACGGATTTGATATAAGGGCCGGGTTGGACCGGGTTGATATAAAGGACTGAGATGGACCGGGTTAGACGGATTTGTAGTTTGAAATACGAGACCGGCCATTCGAAAATCCGGCCTTTCTAGATCCTTGGTCCTTTTAGTCTTTCTAAAATAATATCAATATCTAATTTTTTTAATAGTATTTTAATCTCTACGTGTCATCATGATTAAATGATCGCTATGATTGAAGGATTAGGTCGGATCCGGCCCTTCAACACCCGTATTTGAAAAAATTTAGATCCGGCCTTTTCAAAATCCGATTCTTCTAGTTTCATGTCTGTCATAAGTCTTTCGAAGGACCGGTCCGGTTCGGTCCAGATTTTAGGACGATCTTTCAAAAAAAGGACCAAAGATTTTCGAACTATCACTGCCGCCACCCACCTCTCGCTAGCCCTTGCATTGATCCCCACGCCCCCCCCCCCCCTTATACTTAGCAAACCCCTCCCCCCACCCACACTGCAATAGCTTGAAATTTATTGATTTATAGTTTGTATTGACATAAAAATAATTTCTTATTTAGAGATGACATATTTCAAATTTATAACTTTTGCAGTTGCATAAATCTAAATCATCCAAAATTAAAATCAATAAATACTTAATAAAAATCTGAAGTAATATGTGGATTTCACTAACTCAATTCATAATCCAAATATTTTTAAGCCTATATATAAACTTCTTTCGTGTTTCACTATAATACAGCCTAAAAACGAGCAATCGTTTAAAATAAACCGGAATTGATATACATTATATATAACGGAATTGCTTAAGATCATCCTCCGAATTCTATCATTCTCATCATCTCCAGAATCATCATTAATTATTCAGCGTCTTCATTAATAGAAGTCTAGAGGATGAGAGGATGAGCGCCGGGGGATGAGGACAGAGCGAATCAGAAAGAAGGGGGAGAGAGCGAAATAAAGATGGATGGAGGGGATGAGACCCCAGGGAATTATTCATAAACTAGAACAGTTATATATTTAATCAGAACAATTATATATTTAAATAGAACAATGAGAAATTTTAATATGCACCATAGTGCATAGGATTTTCTATACACTACGGACATTTTGGAGAGTATTTTTGTAAATTGACAAATTTAATTTAACCAATCCAATCTACATATTGAAATCTCATAGAAAACCAAATTCTACTATTTTTGAAATTTTATTACTAGGTTTTCCATTTTTTTAAATAGTCATTTTGGGAATGTTGTAAATAGTAATTTGTTTCCAATAATAGCATGTTTTAAAAATTTTTTAAAAATAGTAATAAAATCTCAAAAATTGTAAAATTTGATTTGCTATGAGATTTCAATATGTAAATTAGATTAGTTAAATTAAATTTGTTAATTTACAAAAATACCTTAAAAAAAAATCCGCGGTGCATATAAAACCCTATGCACTATGGTGCATATAAAACTTTCTCTATAACAATTATATATGTAACTAGAACAGTTATCCTTTTTTCTGTGTTGCTCCCTCCCTCCGCTCCGTGTCAATCATCCCTCCCTTCCCTCTCTTTCACTCATTCCTCCCCCTTTTGTCCCCTCATCAAAAAAAAAAAAAAACGCGTTAATAATAACTGCTAGGGAATTATTTCCTCATCCTCATTTTTTTTTTCGGAATACAATTAAACTAACTGATGAGAGTGATGGAATGATGAATCTAAAAGATGATTTTTTATAAGTCCCGTATATATAATCATATTCAAATAACAGATGACAAATCAATATTTTTTTTTGTGTATTTGAATTTTTTGATTGATTGGTGCTTGTTAGTGCGACAGTGAGCCCTCGATTGAATCAGCTCAAGAAAAGAAAAAAATGCTGCTTAAATTGGCTGGTCCAGTTCACCAGTCGATCGGTGAAATAAAAAATTACAGTGGTAAGCGCTTTCTTTCCCCCGCCTTCACTTCGTTGGGAAAATATCAAAATAATTGTATTTATCAAGAAGTAGGCGCTTTACTAATTATTGTATTTATTGTGACTAACAAATTAAGTAGAGAAACCAGAACAAAATATTAATCACAATAAACTTTGGTTGACAGCCACTGTAGATTTGTTGGGAAAAAATTCGTTTTTATTTCTTAACTACTTACTGTAGCTTTGCTTGACAGGCACCGTAAAGTGTGTAAAAAAAAAAATTATTGTTGTAGGCTGTAGCTTCTAATTAAATACTCTGGCATCCTCGTTGCAAACCACTACGCTGTTGCTAATGGAAACATTTTTACGCAAAAAACTGTCGTAATTGTTTCTTTTAAAGCTATTTTTCTCTGCCATGAGTTTACAGCTTGAAACAATATTTGCCTTGACGAATATATCAGACAAAACAACTAAAAAATTTTGTTATCATTTAGCTATATATCTTTTAATGTCACCACTGGATTAAAGTGCACGCATTCTACAGTACTTCACAAATTAGAAAAATAAAATAAAAAGAAAAATTCTGCCACGAGAATCAATTTTGAATCGAACTTTAATTGCAATCGTTCGTGAGTGCTATAATGAATTGATCTTTCTTGAAAACGTGTGGTTGAGATTAAAGACCGATCCAAAAATTGATTCTCATAGTTGATTTTCTCAAATAAAAAACTTCTAAAAGTAATTAATGTAAAATTATAGTGCAACTATCATAACAGAATGAAAGCGATACATTTACCAATCCTAATGTGCCAATCTATCATTGTATAAATATGTTATGGATTTAATAAATCAAGTCAAAACACACAACACACATATATTTCGTAACCCATGTGATGTGCCACGTCAGACAACGGGACCAATGAAAATGCGTCACGTATCAAAAACTCAAATTCAAAATTTAAATCTCCTGCTTAACAGCAAAATAGCTCGTTCTTTGAGCAATATTTTCTTAAACATTTTATTATTGTTGTTATTATTATTACTATTAATTATTATATTAATTCTTCTTGTTATGTCATTCAACATCTCTCAACTAAAACACGTGCTAAAGACATTAAATAACTCCACCTAAAGTTGCCAATTGTGCCTTTATAATACTGTGTGTTACAGAGCTTTAAATGCCTTTCATTGATACCTTGTACCTCTGGAGTTGGCTTAAACGAGTGATAATGACTAATCACTAGCCTTTATTTGGGGATGGAAAATGTTATGTAACCCCATGTCCATGTTCAACACATTATAGCTAGCATTGGTTTTTGCATTGGACTGCTTCCGCTTGGCGACATGAATATGGAACTTGTGCTTAAAGAGTACTTCTGTCTTTTTTTTTTTGGGATGGTTTTTTTGGTGTCTTATAAAAAAAAATTTGTTTTATTGATCTTTTCAACTGAATATGAAACATCAGTGATGCGAATTTGTAAAAAGAGAATGTTGCATTTGGTTAACTATTTTTGTAAGGATACTCTCTTCAAATATAATAATATAGAATACAAAATATGACTAATTCTGTAATCATATGCTCAATATTTCAGTACTTCCATCCACGAAGTACTTACTAAAAATATTTTCAATATCCTACATGCCAGTAATCGAAATTCAATATTTTTCTGAAATTTTCTGGTATTTCCTCTCTTAATATCGGATATAGTCGTTTCAGTCACTGTTTCGTTATCCGGTATTATTGGAATTTTCTTGATCGGTTATTGAAAACAGAGCATACTAACATATTGAGATGAGTTAAGCTTAATCCTTTACTAAATATTGTGTTTGGATGAGGGCAAGAATAAGAAATAAGAATTAGGATCCTCGAAATGTGTGCTTGTCTAAATTACTTATTCTAACATCATGGTTTTGTTAGAATATGGATAAGGGCCCAAATTCCTTATCCCATTGTTGTTCGGATTGCACAAGAATAAAAAATTCGAAGCTTATTCTTATATATAAAAGACGACAATGGTATGCTTAGCCCCATTTTATTGGAAGATGGATGTTGTATCCAAGATTAAGTGGAATTAACATGATTACAGTTGAATATTATGCTTTATGCATAATATTTATAAGTAACTTTTTATGATACGTGAAAGAAATTACTTTTTGTTATTTTCACGTTGTGCATGTTTGATTGTAAATTTTAGTCAATATTGATAAGAACTTGGCATTTAGGCCTCAATTTGCACTGAATTTACTAATTAAGAGAAAACATCATCCATAAAAAAAGTTAATAATTAGCATTCAAATAAGAGGATGACATTATCTTCCAATGCACTAACATTATCATTTTCCTAAACATAAAGTTTCCTAGATGCTAATTTATGTCAAAACATTTTCATCTCGAACATGATGTTTTAGGCAAAAATTCTTAATTTTGAGGCATTCATCGTTATCTTAATCATACAGGTTATTAAAAATTATAATTTGCAATGCAAACATCACACGCTTCACTAAGTATATTTTCAAATCACAATTGAATCTTTATTAGGTGTATGTAATAGTCCTATATATATATGTTGCTTAAGTCGCCTAAAGGGACTTAATTTATTGGGGTGCCTGAACAAAATTCTCCAACAAGAGCTGTGTTCTTAGCATTAGGTTAGTGATGTGATGACATAATTAATTAGCAGCACAACAAATGCAGTTGCTCCGTTACGGGCTCAAATACTCGGAATAGACCTGCCGACAATCATCAAGGAGACAAGTGGTTGGCAAGTATCAGCCTCTTCTAATTATAAGAAATTGAGAATTAATTGATTGCTCTTATGTGGCAAACAAATGAAATTAAATATAGAAAAAATATCCTTGAACTCGTCCTCGTGTTACTCGTGTATATGTGGATGCGACTAGTAAAGCTATAACGTTCTAGGCTTATAATACAAAAAAAAAAATGTTATCGATTAGAAGGTAAATGTAAATAATAATAAAATAGTACCAGTCTTAGAACCCAACCATTGAGGCATTGACATCTCTATACACAATTAAAATAAATTACTTCATTTATAAGAAAATATACACAAATACATTAAGTGATAGAAATTATATCAATAGTTTTAATGTGTTTATTTCAAACTTTTAAAATGTACACAAATACATTAAGTGATAGAAATTATATCAATTGTTTTAATGTGTTTATTTCAAATTTTTAAAATGCTCCGTTTTATCACAGATTAAACTGAATTATTTTTTTAACCATACCGCATAACTGTTTTATACAAATCATCATGCGAGCACATTTTAAAATCTAGTTTATTTTCATAAGAGTTACTGGTTGCTGTGTTGTCAAATAATTTTTTCTCGAGATAGAGATAAAATTTTGAGCATCTTCCATAAAATAAATTGGAGTAATAAAGTATACAAATTGATTAGTATAGCCACGTTTTATAAATTCACACAATATTTAACTTGATTATATCGGAAGAAAAAAAAACAAAGTTCGGAAAAGAAAAATAAAAAGCGAAAAAAGAGCCTACTAAATCTAGCACCACCACCGGTTGGGAGAGGTTTAGGCCTCTCCTCCGCCATCACGTCTTCAAAATCTTCTCTATAATTCGTCTTCTCTTTTAATGATTTGCTAGGTATGTTACATGTTGTCTTTTTACTCCTTTTTTATTCTTGACATTTCTCTTTTTCTATACTATATTCTGACTTCTCTCTTTTCTATTCTTCTTTTCTCATATTCGCTCTTTTTCTTCCATGGACGTTTATAATAAATAAATGGTTTAGTGGTTTTTTTTCAGGTTTCTTAATAACCATGAAATAACTATCCTTATTTGATATTGAAGTGACATTAAGAACAAGAAGTCTATGAAGAAGGAAATATTCCATGTTGGAAGTCTTTCGAATCTTTAATTTTTTTTTTTTGATTTTCAATAATTATGTATTGTAATTATAGTTTATTTGATTTTGTGTGTATTAATAGGTTAAATTGTTTGGATTAATATAATGTGTTGCCGTAGATTAAAAATATATACTTGAATGTGTAATATTTGATGTAAGACTTTTATTAATAGTAGTTTTAGCCTACGGGCTTTTTACCTTAAAAAAAAAAGTTTCCAAAGTATTTTAAAATTATATAAAAGGTGAAAAATAAAAAAGGATAAGGGATAACGACGGCGGAGCAGATCGTCAAAAGGCGACACGTGACATGTGACCTATCTAACCCTTAATACATGTAACAGTGCACGGGATAGGAACAATGCCTGGAATAGCAAAAATATTATATAAAACGATGGATCCTGTTCCTATATTTGTAATAAAGGCAAAAGTGAGCCACCATCTGATTCATCATTTTGTAGCCATTCTACGTATCAGGGGTGTGTAATTGGTTGGAGTGGGAATAGAAAATATAAATAGAGAAAAACTTATTTTTTATTTTTTATCTAAATTTCTTAGTTTTGTTAAAATATGAATAAGGACCGGAATAAGCCCAAATTAATAGAATTTTAATGGACATGTTAAGATCACAAGTTGAATTTTAATGAATTTAACATGTTAAATTGAATTTTTAAAATACTCTCTGATTTAATTTTTAATTGAGATAGTAAATTAATAGAATTAACAAACATTTGGAATTGGAATTGCTATCCACATGTTCAAACATTGAATACTTAAATTGTCACTAATTTGAATTAGTGTTACTCCTTGTCAGTTGTCGGTGTTATATATAAATATGCATTTTCTTTTCTAGAGAGGAGATGTCAGACATAAGATAGTTTTTAGCACATATTTAAGTTTTTTACAAACTTAATCGGCGTGTTTAAAAAAGACTGCTAACAATATTCAAGTATAGGCATAAAAATTTAAAGAGAGGGGAGTAAATAGGAAGTCCAATTGTCTTATTTAATTTTTTTTTATATACAGTACTTTCAATGAATCAATATCCAGTCTTAAGTTTATGAATTAATTGATTCTATAGTATGTTATTTAACTAAGAGAAATATACCAACAATATAAAAATAACTAAAGTTGCAGAAGCACAAATCTATAAAATTAGTTTAGGCTCCGTTTGGATAGGTGTGGGAAGAAGGGAAGAAGTGGGAAGAAGTATTGGGAAGTGTATAACTTTGTGAAAAGTTTAGATTGTTTATAATTTTTTTTTCTTCTTCCTTCTTCTTCTTCCTTCTTCCTATATCCAAACGCACCCTTAGAGTTACTACTATCGACTGTTTAATTTACTCTAAATTTATCTAGATCAGATCCTATAAATTGTTAGTGGAGTAAAAATAATGATGTTTGTAAGATTGCTTAATTTTTCAATCACATTCGTCCTCGAAGTTTTTATTATTGTTTTTTTGTTTTTAACTGTACACATGTCGGAACATGGTATGTCTAGTCTAGGACATTAATTTGGAAAAAAAATTAAAAGTACAAACTGTGAAAATCCGTAAAATTGTAAAATAAAATTTAACTTTAAAATGATTGTTAATGATTGTTAATTTCTAAACAGATTAAAAATCGTATAAATTGACGAACAATTTAAAAATTTTAGAGAATTATCAGAATTTATAATACAAAATAGTTAGAGAATAGAAATTTAATATTAATATTAACTAATCTTCAAGCAAACAAATAAATAAAATTAATTAAGAATCTAATTAAGAGTTCATAAAAATAATCATTATTTAAAATCTTTAAAAACTATAATCTAGTGACCAAATAATTTAATCTTTGAGCTTTTCAGTATTTCTGAGTCGTCCGATTTGAATTCCAAAATCTGAATTTTTTTTAGCCATTGGATCTTTGCCGTTCTTGATATCCAATCAATTCCTTGGAATTTGTCAGATTGTATAATCTCCATTTCAATTTGCTTTGGCGTCCACCGTCTCATCCCTTCTTCTTAAACCTCTCCTCGAGAGCTCTGCTCTCTCTCTCACTCGCACTCACCTCCTCACTGAAACTCTCTCTCTCCCGCTCGCATTCACCTCAGCCGATACCTCACCCCTCTCTTCTCTTCTCTCTCGCAACCGTAACCCTCCACTCTCCTCTCCCTCTCGTTCGAACCCAGAGCACAAGACCCCTCTTCCCTCTTCCTCCGCCATTACCCCTCTCCTCCTTTCACTCCTCCGACTCAACCCCTAAACCCCTCACCAATTTCCCTTCGCCTTACCTCCACAGAAAACCCCAGCCACACACACACCACCTCTCTCTCTTCTTGTTTGGTGGCGACGGCGGTCGGCAGTGACGGCGGCAGCAGCTGGTAGCTGGTCAGAGGCAAGGAGACGACTCAGGCGACGGCGGCTGAGGCAGGGCCAGGCTGAGCACCTCTCTCTCTTTCCTCTTTTTGCTTGTCATCTCGGTTTGGTAACCCACTTTCCTTCTCTATCTTTTGCTTGTGCTGTGTGCTTGAGAGGCTTGCAAATATTGAATTGATTGAACTGTGTATTGATTGTGTGCTGAAATTCTTGCAACGCCTCTGACTTGAAATTGATTTGTGCTTTTGGCTTGTCTCAGTTTACTCTGTGAAATGCTTGTTGAATCTGTTCTGTGAGAGTTACGTTGAGGCATGCACTTGTGATTAATCTGTTGCTAGTCTATGATGGCTCACTAAGCCTTACTTGATCTGTTTTTGATGCATGCTTTAGGCTATAATCTGTGTTAAGAGGCGTTATTTGCCTCTATTTGAGTCTGTTTATGTGTTGTGATGCTCTCGGCTTGGTTGTCAGGCTGGTACAGGCCTTCTTCTTGGCTGTTCTTTCTCTTGATGCTTGTATATGTTTAACGAGGCCTAAAGGGGCTAGTACGAGCATGGTACCAGTTTGGTACGGCTCTGCTATGCTTCTGGTATGCGTTGATGTGCTGCCAGGGACCTCTCTATGAACTTCTCTTGTTTCAGGGACTTATTAGTAAAAGATTTTGAACTGGTTTGGGACTAATCTATAAATAAAACTGTTATTAAGGGCTTAAATGGAATTCTAAGGTAAATAAAATAGATCTGAGGACTTGATTGTAAAATGGTTGGACTAGCGGGTCGGATCTGAAAAGAAATATCGGATCTGGATTTTTCATATGTGGGTTTGGATTTGATCCCCATAACCCACAGGCCGCTGGACCCGATCCGTTAAGACTCAGGCTGGGCCCCTTATTCCCACCTGGGCCGTTACTTCTCTGGCCCGTTCGGCCTGCTGAGCTGTTCCTCTGAATTTCTGTGTTGGGCTCTGTGTTTGGGCTGAAATAAAAAAAAAATCTAATTTCTGCTGGACTTTAGTTAAATGTTGGACTGGGTCAGGTCCATAATAAATTATGGATTAACACTTAAATAAATAAAGTAATTAAAAGAAATGATCAACTTAAAATGGGATTAATTATAAAATTAAATTGTGTTTAATTAAAATGGATTAAAACGTAAACTTAAAGATGGGAGAGGATTACCATCAGTACAGTCATCCAAATGCGTATGATCCCAAACACATTAAAACACCAACACGTTAAAATAACAATTATACTATTTATATTATCATTATGACAAATTATTTGAGAACTATGTTAACTTTAGTTAATAATAATTTTATTTACTGTTATAACTAATATTTATCACACCTAAAATTACTTAATTAAAAAGATAAAAGTAATAATACACTTTAGATACTAAAATCCGTTTAAATAAAATTAGTTATAAAAACTTAATAAAATAATTTCATACTTGAGCAAAACACTATTAATAATATTACTGAACTAAAACACTTAACTATATTTATCACAATTCAACGTATAGAATGGACTGTAGGAACCCGTACAAAAACGTCTTCCTTCACAGTCACTTTTAAAGGAAATTTTGTCAATTTTTTATAAAATACTTATCTAAATAAAATAATATATTTTAAAACAGAATTCCTTTTCAGAAAAATCTCAAATGAAACTCACTTAATAAAATTAGACTAATTACAATTGAGGGTTAATTAGAGAACGTTAGTGAGCGTTTCTTAGACTTGTTTTGTAAAGTCTAGTCTTCTGTGTTTGGTCAGGTGACCAGCAGGGCTACTCAGAGTTTGTAGAGGACGGATTTGCTGACTTTGAGGGTGGTGTTGCTGAGCAGGACTTTACTGACCCTCCAGCTGAGTAGCAGTTCTGCACCCGACTTTCCAGGTGTGTGGAAACTTTAGATTCTCTTTAAACTCTAGTTTAAGGATTAGATCTTTAATCTTATGTGTGCATGACATGAAAATAACATTAAGTAAACAGTTAAGAGCATTATCAAAAGATTAGTTGCATTTACAGGTTATGCATCTATATTAATAAAGTGAATAATTAACTAAAAAGTGCTTAAATCAACACTTGCATTTGGTATGGATCAGGATAGTGAGACCGAGTGAAATAGGAACGTTTTGTTCGCGATCAGGAGCTGCACCCAAGCTGAATGCCGGTGAGTTCAGGACGATTCTCTGATCATGAGCAACACGTCTCCGATTATCACTCTGCAGACCGACTTATAGACGGTTCTGCGGTCACTTAGTAGTTATTTATTATTGTTAGGATTTGTACGTATTCCCACTTGTCTCTATCGGATTCTTTGGGGTTGCTTGCCAGTATTAGACTTCCTCTCGATCTCCCTCTTCAGGAGCACGGTACCGCGACTCACTGCCTACACCTCGACGGGGGTGCAGGGTTGGAGCTGGCCTTCGGGGCTCATCGAGACTTCCTGCGGGACTCTGGTTGATCTAGGCAGAACCCATGACTTTATGGTTTATGTGAGATGTGATTCTGGATTTTGGATACGCTTATATTTGACTACTGAGTGAGGGTGCTTGATTCTCGTATTATTATTATTATATTGGACTTTATATATTACTATCCGCTTCTCCAGATACTTTTTCTGATTTCTGTTTGGCATGACATGTTTGGTATAGTATTAGCATGGTTACACTTAAGTCACACTTAGCTTCTGCATTAATTATAGGATTTTAAAAGTGTTTAAGTATGGTTTAGTTCTAACTTTAGTTTAACCAGAATCTTTGGTTACCCTGTTATTGCACTGAGTATTCGCGTACTCAGCCCACATGTTATTTGTGGAGCAGGTTCAGGTTTGATAGATTGTGAAGACGGTGTTTTATCTGAAGATCAAACCCAGCTGGACTAGTCACTTGCCTCTTTATGTATTTTGTTTACATCTCTGGCTGAACAATTTTGATCTGTAAATTTGTGTAAATATTCTTTCAGCCATGTTTTGTATAAACAAACCAACTAATCCTTTTGGTTATGTGGCATTTATTTTTGTGATTGCTTGTGATGATATAACTGTACTTAGCCTTTCGTGTACACAACTTAATGTGTACGCGTGGCGGGAGTTGTCCTCCCTGGAACGGATTTTGGTTCGGGGTGTGACACAAACAGTCCCAATATAGGACAGACTTAATATAAGCAGCTGACTACTGACAAACAAATCATGCAGTAATTCCGTTCATATTGACAAATTCGTCATGATCGCGCATTGATGCCAATTGCTAAATGAATTTCGTATCCATTGTTTTGCTCTTGACACACCCACCTATATTGTTAAATGCAATACAAAAGATCACACCATTTATTCAGGAATACCTATTTATTATATGTCATTGTTTTAGATCTTATCTGATAAGCCGACAAGTCTCCAACAAAAAACGCAAGTTGTTTAGTTAATTTAATGAGGCAAATGGTGGGGAATTGTATTAGCCAGTTAAGCTAAAGGACAATGTATATGAGAAACAAGAATGTATTATATGACCAAATAATTGCACTAGCGGCCTCATGACAAAAATATAAAAGAAAAATGTGATATAAAAATGCACATGGCCACACCTCTCTCTAGATAAAACCTAGCTACTTATCTAGAAAATATGCATTTGGCAGGTGCTTAGATGATGATTCATATATTTAAAAATTCTTTTATGAAATTGTACAGAAGTGTTTTAAGATAGTTTAAAGCAAATCAACAATTAAAATGTAAAATTTAAAAAAATTGTCAATTATTTGCACTTCACTTACTAACATATATAACACATGAAAAATAGTTAGCCATTTCTTTTCACTTAATTATAATTCACTGACTTATTTTAATTTCAAAAGTGCAAGGATAGCTAGCTCCTAATATACTTGGACAATTTCGCGAAGTCAATGAAACAAGGCCCAAAAAAAAAAAAACAAGAAAAAGAAAGAGTAAGATGATATTATTGCAAAATATATATTATTTATTAGCGTGGAAAGTTAATAAAACAGTACTACTAGTACTTTATTTTCATCTAAACAGCTTGCTGATGATCCAAATGACCCAAAAGTAAAACTATACCTTTTTTGCAACATGAAGATTCAAGTTTGATGTTGGCCTTGCAACGTCCTATATAAAAATAACGTCATAACTCGCAACTAATAATGCTAGACACGGTTATTAAAAAAAAAAATGAGAACTGTGCAATTTTTGGGTTTTCTTCGTATATATGGAGTGCTATTTAGTGAAACATACTTCCCTAGCTACCTTTCAAATTAATAAAAAAAAAATTTCAAAATCAAGTAAAAGTCGAATGTTCAAAACACGACCGGTATATGATCCTGAACATACTGAATCTGTATATCTCAATAAAAAAAAAATGCTTGACAGTTACTGCCTCTAGCATTTTTTGCATTTTAGGAAATAAACGCCTCAAAAAGGAAAAATAAAACGCGTCAAAAAGGAAATTTCACATATTCCTAGCTTAGGCCCTATCTCCAATAATGAATAATCCATATCAATTCATGAAAGGTCTCTGTCATTTCTACAGGTGGGAATCTCGCGAGTTCACTGCTTCAATAATATAATACCTCATTTTTTTTCGCCTTATCCCCTCAATGATATGAGGAAGTGGTCAGCCAGAGCTCTGTTGCCAAGTATAATTTGATGATAAAAATTTGGTATAACATGCTTTGTTGCCTAATACAATAATTCTGAATTCTGTTTGCCATTTAATTTGCACTGGGTCAAAAGTCAAAACATAGTCAAGTCAATAGCAACATATGACATTGATTTGGAACAAGTAGGGCTGTCTAACGCTTATAACGGCAACGGAATGGCTCATTCTGTTTGCCGTTCCATTTCAGTAAACGGTATTCTATTCCATTCCGTATTTCGTTCCATTTCAGTAAATGGTATGTCATTTCATTCCTTTATTCGTTTCGTTTGGATGGAATGGGACGAAACAACGTATATTTACACTAAAAACATATGTATTTGTCGAAACGGAAGCGAAATAATTCGTTCCGTTTCAACAACGGTATGCCCTATTATTCCGTTTATTGTTCCGCTTCTGGAAACGAAATGCAAATTCGTACCGTTATCCGTTCCGTTGAAACGGAACGGAACGGAATGGAAAATGGCGAAACGGTATATCGTTGACAGCCATAGGAACAAGTCAATAAACCAAAAGCATTCTTTCTCCTTAATATATATATCCGAAATTATTTAATATAAAAATTCAGACACCAAAAAATTTAATACAAAGAATTATTTATTTTTTTTTAATAAGAAGAAAGTTCCAACGCGTTTATAAACCGCGCCTCCCTCTCTCCTCTCGAACGCGTTTTATAAACGCGTTACAGGCCCTAAAACGCGTTCATAAAACGCGCTAGAAGCTGCAGTAATTGCGGCGAAAGTTTCTGAGTTTGCGCGTTATTTTCTGATTTTACGCGTTTATAAAACGCGTAAGAAGAGTTCTTACCCTTTTATAAAACGCGTTCGAGAGATCTAATTTCCATATAAATACCCATCCTTCTGTCGTCCAAAATCAAAAAAAAAAGAGAAAAGATCTGAAAAAAAGAAAAAAATGAGAGGAAAAGAAGAGTCAGATGGTGGAATGCAAAATAATATTAGTTGGTGCGAAACTAATAGCCATAAGGGTTGTATGCGGCACACTTATTCACTGATACAGAGTCGCACACAATCCTTATGGCTATTAATATTCCACCAACTTTAAAATAAAAACTTTCCTGTGGAATCTGTTATTACGTGTAGAGGACGGTTTGTTGGGCTGGGTCTACGAGCCATAACACCGCAGCCGGCATCCTTGGATGAGAATCTGCATACATGGAGTCATCCTCATCCAAGTCTCAGAAAAAGAGGGGGTCAATATGACAATCAGTCCCCCTACTTTTCTCTATTAGTTGCGGTGATGTTTTCTCTTCCCACCCTTAGCAATGGATCCTCTACAATTTTTTTTTATGTGGTTCAAAATTTTAATATTATGCATTTTGTAATTTTTTTTGTTGTGTATTGTGTGGTTCAAAATTTTAATAAATTGTAATTTTTAATTTGTATTGTGTTTTTTGTTATAATGTTCATTGAGTTGTAATGTCTAATATAATTTAAATAAATATTAAGTCTATTAATATTAATATTTCGAATTTCACAATAAAAATGAAAATGGATAAAATAAAAACTAAAATAAATTAGATAATAAAACTTACAACACATATACTACACGAATTAATACATATACTAAAACACGAATTAATACATATACTAAAACATAAAAGAAAACAGATAATAATAGAACACACAATAATAAAAACATATAATTATAGAAAACCTAATTATAGAACACACAATAATAAAAACATCTAATTATAGAAAACCTAATAATCAGTCCAAATGATATATGTCATTTCCATTTAACGGGTGATTTTCAAACCCAGGAGGACATGCCTGTTGCAAACGCAACCAAACGATTCCATCTCCACGTCGGACATGATATCCTCCATCCCTCTTAACTGCATCCGTCCAATATTTCGGCCCTCTGACTTCAAAAACGTCGCGTTGAAAAACCTTCACGTAAAATTTGTCGGAAGGATAGTGCAAGTAGACGTGCCGAAGAATATCTCGTTTACTTATTCCTCCATCTTCTTGTAGAAGCACACCGGTACAAACATGACGTGGTTTAGTTGACATTATGTTTTCTCGGTTTCTTTTCTCTGCGTAACTTCTCTAAAGTTTTGGTTTTTGATTTCTGAATTTTCGACGTGAATTTGCGGAGAAGCAGGACTATTTATAGACTCAACCCTTCGTACGCGTTTATAAAACGCGTAATAAGGTTTGAGCGCGTTTTATAAACGCGTACGAAGGGCTAAGTTAATGGAATTCAATACTTTCGCAGGTTGTCAGTCTGTTTAACTGCGTTACCTGACTCCACCTTTTAGCGCGTTTATAAAACGCGTTCCAAGGCTAAAAGGTGGAGTCCACTTTTTGAGCAGCGTGATACTTTGTTTGAGCACCGTTTTAGACCCCTATTCTAGCGCGTTTTATAAACGGCTAAATAATTGCCTATATATATCTCAATTCGTTCTCCTATTTCGTATCACAAAATCACAAACAAAAGACACGTAAAATCAGAAATTTGAGAAATGGAGAAGGCTCAAAACAATAATAAGATGGGGGAGGAAACATCCAAGGTGGGAGAGGGAACATCTAATGTGGGAGCAAAAAGGACCCCATTTTACGGCCCTCTGAAGAGAAGGGCCGTCTCGGCTGTACGTCGTTTCCCTCCAGGATGTGGCAGGAGCCCTGATTTTAGTATGGGGGTTAAAATAGATGAGAGTTCTAGTGAGAATAAGGAGGAGGAGAAGAATAAAGAGGTTAAGGAAGTGGAGAAAAATTAGAGTTTAATTGTGCTAGAATAATGGAATTTATCTATTTTATTTTCTATGAAATTTAATTTGTAATATGAACTTCATATCTAGAATTTATGTTATTGTATGAATTAAAATATGAACTTCATATCTAATATTTACAACTAATTAATATAAAAATTAAAAAAAATTTTCATTACAATAACTATCATTAATATGAAAACAACGATTTAAATTAATAACAATTTTCATTACAATAATTCTCATTAATATGAAAACAACGATTTTAAATTAATAACAATTTTCATTACAATAATTCTCATTAATATGAAAACAACGATTTGCGGAGACTCTTGGACAGTTGCCCAATTCTGCGAGAGCCTTCGACAGTCGTCGAGTTCTTCCCTAATTGGGTCGGCAGAACTCTACCGCCCATTACCCATGATCGTAGGCAGCAGAGTGTTGGTCTACCTCAGATGATGATGAAGTTAGCGAGCTGTCCATATGGGCCGACCTTCGTACATAATAACAGATTCCACCGGAAAGTCTCTTATTACAATTTTGCACTTATTAACATTGAGAGGTGAGAATGAGAGATGTGAGAATGAGAGATGAGAATGATATTCAGAGGTGAGAATGAGAGATGCGAGAATTGGGCGTTTTATAAAAAGATAAAGCCTTTTAACGCGTTTTATAAAAGGGTACAAAGTCTTTTAACGCGTTTTATAAAAGGGTAAAGCCTTTTAGCGCGTTTTATAAAAGAGTAAAAAGCCTTTTAGCGCGTTTTATAAAAGGGTAAAGCCTTTGAACGCGTTTTATAATAGGGTAAAGCCTTTGAACGCGTTTTATAATAGGGTAAAGCCTTTTAACGCGTTTCATAAAAGGGTACAAAGTCTTTTAGCGCGTTTTATAAAAGGGTACAAAGTCTTTTAGCGCGTTTTATAAAAAGGTACAAAACCTTTTAGCGCGTTTTATAAAACGAGCTAATTAACTGCTTCTCAACGCTAATTAACTGCTTCCCAACGCTAAATAGTTAATTGAATGCTGAGGGTCCCATTATACGAGTTAATTAACTGCTTCTCAAAGCCTTTTAGGATTTTGTAGATAACAAGAATGCATGTCTGTCAATGCTCTTCTTGACAGATCGAATTAGAATGCATAAAATAATAATACATAAAATAATACTAAATTAAAACTAAAATTAGAATGCATAAAAATTATAATATATAATTTCGAAATTCATAAAATAATAGTATATTCTCTTACAATACATTCCATTACAATATATAAAATTACGACAACCCTTAATCTTCAATTATTTCATTTTTTTTTCCTACCGAAAGACAGTATATTGCCAAATTTCCCCCCAAACAATCCTTTTCGTCCTCTCTCCCCTGATGTATTGCCTTGATGTGTTGGAAATCTAGCCGACTCACTTCTCATATTTCCAGATGCGACATCTCTTACCCGTGGATCAATGCTTATAGAATTTCTCTGTGGTTGTACAGATCCTTGGTCCTCCCTATTATTGTTGCTTCGTGGATCAACATGCAATGACATTCGTCCTGGTTGAATGGGTGTTTGACGAGTCCGAACCGTACGTTCAGTACTCGCTGCCCTTCTTGGACTGTTGGCCCTTGTACATTCGTCCTGGTTCAATACTGGTGTATCGACCGGATTGCAATGCGTCCATCGGATATGGGGGTTGAGGTGCTGCTAGTCGCGGTTGACTGGTTGAAGCTTCTCCTTGATTTTTCTTTTTGTTTTTTCTTGTGGAACCTCCACCTTTCCTTCCTTCCATCCTATCCATCCACATCTCTGCACGAATGATTTTGCGCCTTCCTCGATTGACCAAACTCTTGTCGGGGACAATTATCGGACCTGTATAAACTGGCCACTCTTCCTCATCTTTGTAACAATGAAACCGACCTGCTGACCAAATCATGTGCTGGTTTTGCATGCTATAGTGACCATCCACGAATTGATCTACATTGTAATTTGTCTCCCTGCAAACAGCAATGACATGTGCGCAAGGGATACCTGTCAATTGTGGTTTTTGGCACTCACATGTGGTTCGAGTGAAGGGCAATTGCACATCGGTTTGCTCCATGTCGGGTGGAATTTGAACTGTGTAATGGGAATAATCGTAGCCTACACCATCACGGTACTCCTCGCGAACTTTCACGCGAAATTCTCCAAGGTCCAATCTTAACACGAATGTGCTCATAAACTCCTCTGAGATTGAAACAAAAAGATGAAGTTAGTTCAAAATGGATTAAAATGAATGAATGAATTAAATTCTTTTTCTTTAAGTACTTACGTGATTTTCCATCATGCTTGATCAATTTATTCTTTACTCCTTCCGGCCATCTTTCTCCTAAACTCAACCTTTGAAGTGCTTCTTGTGTTCGCTTGTTCATCCAGTTGGCACATTTATACCACGTGCCTTCTATAAGTGCTGTCACTGGTAATCTTCTCTCTATTCTAAACACATTATTCAGACTCTCCGATCCATTACTCGTCATTATACCCCACCGATGCCCCTTGTCAAAACTCTGAGCCCATTTATATAGTTTTGGCCGCTCGTTGTTGTCATTTTCATTAATTTTACCACAATTTCTTAGGTACTGATAAGCTCTCAGGTTATTTTCCTTCAGAACTCCCCAATTCTCTCTAAAACGTCTAGGGTTTTTCTTGTTAGCAAGTCTACATTTGAAAAAGTTTTTCAAATCAGCATCTTGTGACCCGCCAGCCTCCTTCCATAAGTTTTCCGCAACATGCTGCATGCAGAACCGATGAATCGCTACTGCATGCGCACCTTGTGCCTTCCAACCGTAATCTACGGATGCAAATACCGCTTTTATTGCCTTATGACGGTCAGATATGACACAGTATCTAGTGTTCCGGCCTAAAACTTCACATCTAACCCAAGACATAAACCATCCCCAAGTATCCTTATCTTCTTTTTCGCCCAATCCGAATGCAACCGGAATTAATCGATTTTCTGGATCATAACCACACACTGAGAACAATCTACCTTTGTATCGGCCCGATAAAAAACTAGCATCAATTGAGATAACAGGTCTGACATATTTCATCGCTTCTATGCACGGACCAAAAGCCCAGGCTGCCATCTTGAAGACGCCAACGTTAGGATCGTTTGTAGGCCAAGAAACTATTGTGTATTTCGTTCCTGGGGTTGTCGCCTTCATTGCCTCCAGGAGGCGTGGAAGTTTATTGTAGGCCCCTTCCCAGGACCCAAACAATTGCTCCAACGCTCGCTCCCTCCCACGCCATAGTTTATTATAAGTCGGTTCAATACGTGGATATCTAGCCCTTATGAGGCTTCCTATGTCCTGGACACTTTTTCCCAAATTTTTTTTCAATTCATCCCTAACGTGTTCGGCAATGAGACTAGCTGTAAGGTTTGTGTGACCTTTTTGGCCCGGGGGTCTCGAACAAATATGCTCATTTGGATTGGTAGAGATCTTCCAATTTGTATTATAACTCTCACGTCTACCATACAATCGCCACTTACAATTCGGTTTTTGCATGCAAACCATTACAATTTTTTGTTTATTGCTAGTTTTCGTTCGAACTTCTCGATTTGTTTTGCATGAAACATCACAGACAGCTAGAATTAATTGTTTTTTGGAACCGAATCGTTTACCAACAGCAAGTTCGCCTTGTGGCCTTAAACTACGCTCCGGCATACCAGCATACTCAAACATGGAAATATCACACAATTCACTTACAGGATGGTGCAAGTCCGTCCTTCCTGAAACGTATGGCTGGTCGCAGTTTGAATAAAAAGGCATTTCTCTCTCGGAGAAGTCATCCACATCGGTATATTCTTCTCCGGTAGGAAGGTCGGAGTAAGTCGCCGGACCCTCATCTTCATCACCATCGGCAACCTCGACTTCATCTCCTGATGTGTTATTGTCTTGCGTAGGAACGGACTGTTCACCAGTGTATTGGTAAGGGGTGAATTGCTGGCCACACATAAGGTTTAAGGAAGTGTTTGGCTCACTGCTACCGGGCTCGTCAAGGGGTGTTAGGTTTAGATCTGGTCCCGTGCCATATACGGGGATGAAATCAACATGCAACTCAATAATCGGTAACCCTCTCGTCTCGAATGTCTCGTGGTAAAAAAGGCGCCATTGATCTTCAGAATTTACAGGAAGAAATAGTGATTCATATCTCCCATTTACAATTTCATTGTAACGACCATGGATATTCAAAGTGTACTGGGTTTCTAAAATCTGTAGCCTGCTGTATAATTCATTTCGAATTTCAGCAAATGTGGTATGCATACTACAACCGATGTGGAAGTAGGAAGCACCAAAAGTTGGACAGTGGTTGACATATATTGTAATTGTAGACATTTTTGGATTTGATTGATAGGTTTTTAAATTGTAAGAGATAATCTGTTGTTGACGATTTAAATTCTGCGAGAATGTATAGTCTTATATAACTTCAAATAACGCGTTTATAAATTCACAAACTTATAGACAGAAATGACTAAAGTTCGATTGAAATGACTAAAGTTTGATCGAAGTGATAGAAGTTGGAATGTTCAGGCTTCTAGCGCGTTTTATAAACGAGTAAAAAGCTTTCTAGCGCGTTTTATAAACGCGTTAATTGCGTTTTAACTATTCCGACAGTTCAGCCTTCTAGCGCGTTTTATGAACGCGTTTTAGGGCCTGTAACGCGTTTATAAAACGCGTTCGAGAGGAGAGAGGGAGGCGCGGTTTATAAACGCGTTGGAACTTTCTTCTTATTAAAAAAAAATAAATAATTCTTTGTATTAAATTTTTTGGTGTCTGAATTTTTATATTAAATAATTTCGGTATATATATGGTGCCCATAAGTGTAATATGGTGCGCATTGAACCCTCTGAAAAGAAATATTATAAAAAAAATTCCATAACAGCAAACTTTTTTGCAATTCAGCTATTTGCTTAATAAATACTACCTATTAATAATTGTGGTACCAGAAGATAGATGGTATGCTTCGGGACTCAAAATTCTACCCCCCAAAAAAACAAACATTTGAAGGAGACCACTTTAATTCTTTTATGGGTACACGTGCACTAAGATCCGAAATATTTTATTCAATAAAACTTAAATTCAGATTATTTTTTTAAACTACCTTAAGAACAATTGATTATGAAATGCTAGTTCAATATACGAGACAGATGGAGTTCGTCTCATACGATAATTCTCGTGTTGTAAATATCACAAAAATGTCTGATCCACACCGTTCATCGGATTCTTCATATTGAAAAGAAACCAAATTTTATATATATATTTTTTGGATTTTGAAAAATCATTGCTATTGGATGGTCCATACATTTTGTATCATGGATTTTCAAAAATAAAAAAATAGTAGAAGAGGTTAAAAAAATGTAAGAATTAGTTTCATATAAGTTTTCAATATGAAAATGCATTAAAAGGTTCAGAAATTTAGGGTGTGTTTGGATAGGTGTGGGAAGAAGGGAAAAAGTGGAAAGAAGTATTGGGAAGTGTGCAACTTTGTGAAGAGTTTAGATTGTTTATAATTTTTTTTTTTTGGCCTTCTTCCTTCTTCCTTCTTCCAACCCCATCCAAACAAAGGCTTAAAGTTTAAAACATGAGAAAGATCGTGGAACAACCCCTCTCTGTCCCATAGAAATATAACGTTTCTCATTGTTTATAGAGCATTTTTAACTATTAAAGTTGCAACATTACTGTTGACAACTACTAATATGTAGTTTTATCAAGTCAATGTATTTTGAATAATGCACACTAAATATAGCATAATTCGGCGTATGGTTATTTGACTTTTTCTCAGAAAGTTGGTGAAAAAACAGTTAGTAATGTTTAGTTATGATGAATTGAAGAGAAATTATAATATTCTTTATAGTATTATTCCTGTTGAAGAAAAGTTGTTCTTTTTATTTTCAGTTTTTGCGGCGATCACTGTTGCTGATGTACTAACCGTTTGGTTTATTGTTTATATGTGTCAATTAACCATAATTTTCATTAGTTTTGGATAAGAAGAGAGGTGAATGTGATCAGGACATTGTGTGGACTTTGCAATACGATCTTACACTAATGTTCTCCGTTTTGGCGTCTTAGGAAAAAGAAAGGACATATTTACGCTTCCGTGACGAAGTAACGCCACTCCACCAAGTATTTTGAACAAAGCACGTAATGTATTGAATCCTTAGCTCAAAAACTTATGCATAAATCACAGGACCCATTGAAAATGGGAAAAAGAAAACTAAGTACCATTGTGTATCATCTTGTATTAATTAGAATCTTATCTTATGAGTTATAAATCCGTTTAGAACAAATGTTGTAAATTCCAAATCATATAATTATGCTTTAACCAATCAGAAAATCGAAGTAAACCTGACCATTTTCTCTCTTTTCCAATGCAGAAATGCCTTTATAAATTAAAAATGGCTGCAAAGCAAACAGTGACCTCCTGATTCAAAATATATTATCCCACTCGTCAATCCTTTTGGGCTCAAAATTTAAGTCCATGTAAAATGGAGGATCATTCCCTCTAATCCCCAAAACCATTATTTCTCAGACATCAAGGATCAGCAAAGTTCAGTTAAAAGTTGGGTAAAACCACAGTGTAGAAAGCCCCAAACAAATGATTTCAGTGATTTATAGTCCATTTTCAGTGTTCTCTTCTTATGAGTCTGTAATAATTTTTCCCTGCTTCATTTCATTCCAAAGCTAGGAGCCAAGGACATAGCTGAGCAGGCTTTGATGCGTTAGAGTTAATGGTCTGTAACTATTTGCTATTTCAGCCTTTGGGCCTAAATTTAATGTACTGTGGCATTTGGATTTATGAATGCAGAGATCACAGGCAACCTGCTTGACTGCTATTTTATCAACAATAATAAGAAAATAAATATATAAATAAAAAAAATCGACCTTTGGCATATCTCAACAGTGAGGCTCTGACAAGTTCAAAGTAGCAGCCGTTTCTACACAATGATTATTTATGTGATAAAAAGAACAGATAGAATTATAGAAGAGGCAATATTAACTCGAAGCCGCATCATCTGATTCATCTCAGACAAAAAAAAGTTAAAAACAAAAGACATCTAATTTTCCATGGCTATCAATTTTCAGCACTCAAATACAATGTTTATGAAATTTGCAATAAATAATAATCCAATAAATATCCCACATTGGGCAAAAATAATCAAATTACTACAACCTAATTCTATGGCAATGAAGGACGTACTTTACTACACACACACACACAGAATGGGGGGAGCCTACACTGTTAAAGTGGCTCACTGGATTCTAGGAGTTCATCTGTTAAACCAGTAAAAACAATAGAATCAGTTTCCGCAGGCTTAAATTTGAGAAGAGCAGAGGGTACTAAATCTTCCTCTTCTATGGTTTTTGATTTCTCTCCTGGCTTTGCAAAATGAGGTACAAGTTTCATTCTCGGTAAACCTGGGCGCAACAATTCAAACTCCAAGCCAGGTTCCTTTAGTGCACAACTCACAAACTGCACAATAACAAAATCAAGCGCTTATCACAAGTACAGAAACATTTTTTTTATTTTTGTTCCTTGGAAAAGGAAAATACAATTGGCAAATTTGTTCTTTTATCAGGTAATGTGAAATGAGCAAATTAGAGAATTATATTGGGAACTTTAAATTTGGTTACATAACCACACTAATTTGTGCAAAAAGTTAAGTAGTCATTGTCCCAGTACCCAAAAAAGTTCGCAAACAATGACAACAAACCTTCTAGTCTTACAGGAAGTCTCAATTTTATTACCTGTTCCTATTCATGTCAATTGTAAATTATCAAATAAAAAAGGTGAATTTTGCTACTATCATCAAATGAGAGATGAACCAACTCAAATGAACTTTGTGGTATTAGCTCAAGAGTATAGCGTAATATAAACCTCATGCAACTACAGCGGATGTAATCACCAAATTTGTTTGCCTTGATCTTTGTACTAATATTGGTTGGCTTATTCGGAAAATTCCCAAACAGGATAATCACAGGCACTGAAGCAAACATTGCCAAAGCATGCACAAAATATCCCAATTACCTTAATATCTGTACATCTTTCATCTTTATTTGGTAAAGGACACCTTTTCACAGTGCCTTGTAATTTTTTTTTTTTTTTGCTGGCCACTAACTTTTTAATAAACTTTGCTTCATAATGGCCAGCCCTTGAATGCACAAAAGAACTGAGTGGACCTCGTAGTAATTGTCAAATATTGCTTTTATAAGCAAACAGTATCTAATAGAATATTATATACCTCATAAAGCGCACTGGTTGGTTCCCACGGGAGAAACTCCCCTTGTAGAAGAACCCCGTCAGGGAACTGTATCCTGATGAGTGTTCTCTTGTATCGCCTTTTTGCAGCTAGCGCCTGCTTCTCTCTGTACGACTTGGGGATCAATAGCTGCGAGTCAGCTAACTTCTTTCTCCGCATCTCTGCTTCCTTCCTCACTTCTTCTGCCGAGAGGCTATAGAAGGAATCTGGTAGCTCAATTCGTGCGGCTGCCGTTTCTGACAAGCAGAAGAAAACTCGTACCTACATGAAAGTTTAAAACATATCAGATTGTAATAGTAGTTATGGGAAGTGCTAATATAAAATTTCTGCCACTAATATTGAGATTGTAGGAGGTTTGGTAAGCACAATGTAAGCTATCACAGTTTACAACCAGCAGGGTGAGACTCTATCTCCATGGTACAGTGATGGAAGTTAAGAATTTATAAAGTTAGGTTCTATTTGAGAGATAAGCGTAGTAATAACAACGATGCCTGATATTAGAAATTCATAATCTAATGCATTGAATTCTAAACTTCTGATGTGTGTCCAGAGGCTGTTTGTGATTGCATGTGCACGTGGCTTCTGTGACCAGAAAATATGACTACATGCATGGTCACAATTTCTAGCGAATAATTTTCGAACAACAACATTCAACCGCTTTTTCAACAAGGTGCGACAGGTTAAGTATAAAATTAAAATCCATCTACGTGGTCACACATTTAACATGCAAAGTTTTGATATTTGCAGATGACATTGCAATCTTCTGATCATATTATGGACATTGAAAATTTATGCGTTAAAGGTCAAATTTCCGCAACCATAAAACTCTTATCCCATGATGAAATAAGATCAGCCAAAGTAAACTTTAAATTAGTATCCTAGCTTTTAACAACTAGCAAGAGATTGTGGAGCAACCATTGAGTGAAGTGCCATAAACTTGGAGATTTAGTCAAACTTGTTGATTTAGTTAATCTTGCAGCCTTGACGGTTGTTTTTACTTGCAACATCCCAAAAAAGTTTGGGGGTTAAAAAGGGAAAATGCAGGGTACTAGGTGCAACATGGTGAAAGTCAGATCAAAATTGCAACCAGAGCATGCTTAAAAAATGAGTGTCTATAACTTAATATTATCTCTCGAGAACCAGGAGTAAAAATGGCAGCAACCTATTTCAACCAGATATTGCAACAAGCGAACCCTTTTGTATCAGTATCTGCATGGAATTTTATACAATATTTGCACTATAAGTTTGTGACCTTGATTATCTTATATGGTATTCACAATGGCGCCTCACGCTATCATATTCACAGGGAACCTCGTTTGCAATACCCACTTTTATTTAGTATTCCTTTTCCTTGATGAATAATTGTTACATGCAATAACCCAAAAAATTGGCACCAACCATCCAATTCGCATAAATCTACCCAGAGTAAGTTCTATAACTTAAAATAATCTTATCTTTGGAAGAACAACAGAACCAAAACTGGTAGTAGCTAAGCACAAGGGCACAACCGCACAACAGAAGTTTATTTGATTAACCAAGTTCTCAATGTCAGACTAACTTGAGATTAACACTTCCAACAGGCCAAACTACTCTTAATCTCAAGCCATTATTGTGCAAAACATATATTGTACTAACGCAAAATCAATTCTCATAGATAATCAATATCAAGGATAACTTAGTGCAATTCTATAAGCTTCTGAGTAGAAATATAATTGTAAAATTGATATAACATGCAAAATTAGCACAAAAAATTTTTTAAAGTAATAAGAGAAGAAAAACTAACCTTTCTATCGATCTTGACTGGTTCAGCAGGAACAGAACTCTCCATTGAGGCACTTTTCGATGGTTCCTCTTTCAATTCCTCATCATGCACTGTTTTTCTTATTGAAAAGGACAAATTTACCCCGGGACGCCACCTCTCGAGCAACTCCACTGCCTCCTTTACCAAGCCGATTCCTTCTTCTGATGGCACCTCCCTTGTAGCCCACAACTCTCCCTCTTCATCGGCAATTTTAAAACCAACACTCTCCAACACCTCCACCCCACCTTTAACTTCACTAATGGCCTCTCTAATTTTTGGATTTCCCATCCTAATCCTGCGAAATTTCTCATTACTTGGCTCTTTCACTACATTACCCAGCAATCTTTTCATCACTTCTACTGAATTATCAGTTGGGTTGCCAGAGAGAAACTCTTCCACTTTATGAGAGGCGCCTTTTTCCGGCTCAATTGATTCTGGTTGTTGGGTCAGGCATGAATCAAGGTGTGATGAGACATCAGATTCAGTCGGGAATGTGCACGCACATACTGGGCAATTGAAGGGAGAAGGAGAAGAAATTGATGTAGAGGTCGATGAAGAAGAGGAAATAAACGAGTCATAGGGGCTGAATTGAGGCGGATTCGGCTCGGTTGTGGGTTTGGGGATAGTTTTCGATTGAGGAACCGGCTTGACATTTGGTCGAACAGGTGGTGTGCGTGGGTTGAGGAGCGTGGAATTGGAAGGTGTAGAAGAAGAGGAACCCGAACCCAATACACGACCTTGGCCTTTGAAAGAGGCAGGAGAAGAAGAGAAGGGGTTGTTCACCTTCTTCATGAGGCCCTTCATCTTGTCTTTCATGTCATCCATTAGCGAGTTGAGAGAAAGCTCCGTCTGTCTTTTCAAAGGCGCAATTTAATTGGAGAAGAAAGAAGAGAAACGTGTGTTGTTGACTCGACGAACGGACGAAGGAATGATAAAATGAAGGAACCAAGCATATAGGAGAGGAAAGGAGGTGTTAAATGTGGGACCGGATTGTCAGTGAGACACGATCAAACATTCATCTATTTGTGGTACCGACCAATCCAATTGCGCGTTAAGCATGGTTTAATTTAATTATTTCTTTTGGTTATTGCGTCTAACATTTTATTTGTTGACCTTAATGCTTAAGGAACCTTTTAGTTTGGGAAATTTGAGGATTGCGGCTGTGATTTTCCTTGTCTAGTCTCAGTTTTGAAGTTTTCCGATGAAATACATGCATGTAAATAGTGGGGAAAAAGTGTGCTTCTTTTTAATTTTATTTCTTCAGCCAGGGTGCTACATAACGTACAGTCGTATGATATCCGAATTTCAAATATATTATTGTGGCCCATACAATCAGTATTAAAATATTTTATTGTGAAGTATTCGAGTTAAAAGACAGTTTTATCGTGAAGTTCAAATATATTATTGTGGCCCATATAATCAGTATTAAAATATTTTATTGTGAAGTATTCGAGTTAAAAGACAGTTTTATTTGGATGAACACTAACTTTCCTTTTTATTATTTTTTTGCCTTCAACTTATCCCACTGTAATTTAGCAAAACATATCTCGTTATACTTTTTCCAAAAATAATAAAAAGGGAAAGTTCTAAACGTGCATCCAAACACGTATAGTCTTAACTCTTATCAACTTCATATTCTACCCAAATATGAAATATCTATTATCACGCATTCAAACACACATAAATATAATAAAATTAATAACTGTATAAGCCTTTATCAGTACTATAGTTGATAAATAATTTAAAAATACTAATTCAATCGATAATATTAGTAATAATAATGAGAAAACAATAGTTTCCACATTTATTATGGCATTTTCATTAAATTCTTCATTCATTTAATTATTCCTGATTTCAGTTCTCTCTCTCGCCCCCTCATAAAATACTTTTGCCCAAACCGTGTTTAAAGCCCACCAATTAACAATAAGGCTTAATAGCCAACAGCTCGGGTTCGGTTTTAAAAGCAAACAGAATCGAACCAACGCCTCCAATTAAAATAATTCATTCCTTTGACCAGCATAACTACAGATTCCAAATGCCCATTGATACCGACTGGTACGAACAAGGAATAGCTCAAACAACTCTAAAGAGCCATTTTTTTTAAGAAATTGGATATATATTAAATATTTACATTATCTTCCTATTAAATTTCCCAAGTCAGACTGACCTTGCATTGTGCAACGAACTATAGGCGTTGTGCAACTCAGATGGACGTTGCCTAACGCTCTGCCTAGGGGGTGTTTGAATATGACTTAAGCAATGCACAACATAAGATATGTATCGCTGAGTCACCAAATACATGGCTAAATGTTGCATGAGGTGCATAAGTTATTCAATAAAAAAAGATGTCATAAGTTAAGTCACCGGACCCGCACTAGACATAAGAAATAAAAAAAAAAAATTTCAAACCATCATGACAATATTTTTTTAATAATGCTATTATTAAATTATAATTATCACTGATATTATGATTAAGCTTAATAACAATAACTAGAATTATTATCATTTTAATATTTTCATTATCATTGAATTTGTGATTTAAATTTAATAATAACGATAATAATTATTATTAACTATATTATTTAATTATAATAATTACAATTATAATATAATAATATCATTAAGTTATCATAATAATAATTCATATAATAATAAAATAATAACTTATTTCATCAACTCATCATAAGTTATTCATCTACCAACCTATACCACAAGTCCACAACAATAATAATTATTATTAAAAATTAATTATATTGTTTAATTATAATTATAATATAAAAATATCATTAAATTGTCATAATAATAATTAATATAATAATAATAAAATAATTTATGTCATCATAAGTAGTTGCCCACTTATACCACTAATTTATTTTAAGCTATCTATACAGTGGCAAATTAGTTTATGATCTTAAAAATTCAAAACAGTTGGATTATACATGGCAATTACGCACATAAAGTGCAAATAATGACCATTCTAGAAAGAATTGGAGCATTTCACGCGATTGTGCGTTCATTTCAAACCATTTGACACAATAATCTATTACTTAAGCTCTTTATAGAGTGGAGAATAAGTTTATAATATTAAAAATTCAAAAGGATTGGATTATACAAGGCAATTACGCACATAAAATGCAAATAATGAGCGTTCTGGACAGAATTGGAGTGTTTCATGCGATTGAGCATTCATTTCAAGACATTTGATCACAATAATCTATATTTAAGCTCTTTGTACAGTGGAGAATATATTTATAATCTTAAAAATTCAAAAGGATTGGATTATACATGGCAATTACGCACGTAAAGAGCAAATAATATGCGTTCAGTACAGAATTGGAGCATTTCACATGATTGCGCATTCATTTCAAGCCATGTAATCATAATAATCTATATTTATGTTCTTTATATAGTGTATAATGAGTTCATGATCTTAAAATTTGAAAAGTATTGGATTATACATGACAATTACGCACATAAATTGCCAAATTATGTGTGTTGTGGACAGAATTGGAGTATTACAAGCGATTGTGCATTTATTTAAAGTCATTTGATCACTATAATTTAAATTTAAACTCTTTATACAGTGGAAAATAATTTTATAATCTTATAAATTCAAAAGTATTGGGTTATAAATGGCAATTACGCACATAAAGTGCAAATAATGAAAGTTCTGGACAGAATTGGAGCATTTCATGCGATTGCGCATTCATTTTAAGACATTTAATCACAATAATTTATATTTAAGCTCTTTATATAGTGGAGACTGGAGATTGATTTTATGATCTTAAAAATTCAAAAAGATTTTATTATAGATGACAATTACGCACATATAGTCCAAATAATGTTCCTTCTTGACAGAATTGGAGAATTTCAAACGATTGTGCATTCATTGCCAGTCATTTGATCACTATAATCAATATTTAAGCTCTTTATACAGTGGGAAATAAGTTTATAATCTTAAAAATTCAAAAGGATTGGATTATACATGCAATTACGCACATAAATTGCAAATAATGAGCGTTCAAGACAGAATTGGAGCATTTCACGCTATTGTGCATCCATTTCAGGTCATTTGATCGCACTAAACTATATTTAAGCTATTTATACAGAGTAGAATGAGTTTATGATCTTAAAAATTCAAAACAGTTGGATTATATGTGGAAATTATGCACATAAAGTGCAAATAATGACCATTTTAGACAGAATTGGAGCATCTCACGTGATTGTGCATTCATTTCAAGACATTTGACACAATAATCTATATTTAAGCTCTTTATACAGTGAAGAATAAGTTTATAATCTTAAAAATTCAAAAGGATTAGATTATAAAATGCAATTACGCACATAAAGTGCAAATAATGAGCGTTCTGGACAGAATTGGAGCGTTTCACACGGTTGTGCATTCATTTGAAACCATATGATCACTATAATGTATATTTAAACTCTTTATACTGTGGAGAATAAGTTTATAATCTTAAAAATTCAAATGGATTGGATTATACATGGCAATTACGCACATAAATTGCAAATAATGAGCGTTCAAGACAGAATTGGAGCATTTCACGCTATTGTGCATTCATTTCAAGTCATTTGATCACACTAATCTATATTTAAGCTAATTATACAGTCGAGAATGAGTTTGTGATCTTATAAATTCAAAACAGATGGATTATACATGGCAATTACGCACATAAAGTGCAAATAATGACCATTCTAGACAGAATTGGAGTATTTCACGCGATTGTGCGTTCATTTAAAGACATTTGACACAGTAATCCATATTTAAACTCTTTATACACTGGAAAATAAGTTTATAATCTTAAAAATTAAAAAGGATTGGATTATACAAGTCAATTACGCACTTAAATTGCAAATAATGAGCGTTCAAGACAGAATTAGAGCATTTCACGCTATTGTGCATTCATTTCAAGTCATTTGATAGCACTAATCTATATTTAAGCTATTTATACAGCGGAGAATGAGTTTATGATCTTAAAAGTACAAAACAGATGGATTATACATGACAATTACGCACATAAAGTGCACATAATGACCATTCTAGACAGAATAGGAGTATTTCACGCGATTGTGCCTTCATTTGAAGACATTTGACAAAATAATATATATTTAAGCTCTTTATACAGTGGAGAAGAAGTTTATAATCTTAAAAATTAAAAAGGATTGGATTATACAAGTCAATTACGCACATAAAGTGCAAATAATGAGTGTTCTGGACAGAACTGGAGCGTTTAACGCGATTGTGCATTCATTTCAAGTCATTTGATCAAAATAATCTATATTTAAGTTCTTTATACAGTGTAGAATGAGTTTACGATCTTAAAAACTCAAAAGAGTTTTATTATACATGGCAGTTACGCACATAAAGTGCAAATCTAGAGCGTTCTGGATAGAATTAGAGAATTTCAAGCTATTGTGCATTCATTTCAAGTCATTTGATCACTATAATCTATATTTCAACTCTTTATACAGTGGAGAATGAGTTTATGAACTTAAAAATTCAAAATGGTTGGATTTTACATAGCAATTACGCACATAAAGAGCAAATAATAAGTGTTCTGGACAAAACGGGATCATTTCACGCGATTTTGCATTCATTTCAAGTCATTTGATCAAAATAATCTATATTTAAATTCTTTATACAGTGGAGAATAAGTTTACGATCTTAAAAACTCAAAAGAGTTTTATTATACATGGTAATTACGCGCATAAAGTGCAAATCAAGAGCGTTCTTGACAGAATTAGAGAATTTCAAGCTATTGTGTATTCATTTCAAGTCATTTGATCAATTATAATCTATATTTAAACACTTTATACAGTGGAGAATAAGTTTATAATCTTAAAAATTCAAAAGGATTGGATTATACATGGCAATTACTCACATAAAGTGCAAATAATGAGCGTTCTGGACAGAATTGGAGCGTTTCACGCGATTGTGCATTTATTTTAAGACATTTGATCACAATAATCTATATTTGAGTTTTTTATACAGTGGAGAATGAGTTTATGATCTTAAAATTTCAAAAAGATTTTATTATAGATGGCAATTACGCAAATATAGTGCAAATAATGTGCTTTCTTGACAGAATTGGAGAATTTCGAAAGATTGTGCATTCATTGCAAGTTATTTGATCATTATAATCTATATTTAAACTCTTTATACAGTGTAGAATAAGTTAATGATCTTAAATTCAAAAGGATTAGATTATACAAGTCAATTACGCACATATTGTGCAAATAACGTGCGTTCAGGACTGAGTTGGAACATTTCACGCGATTGTGCATTTATTTCAAGATATTTGATCACAATAATCTATATTTAAGCTCTTTATACAGTGGAGAATGAGTTTATGATCTTAAAATTTCAAAAGGATTTGATTATAAATAGCAATTACGCACATAAAGAGCAAATAATGAGTTTTCTGGACAGAACCGGAGCATTTTCACGCGATTCTGCATTAATTTCAAGTCATTTGATCAAAATAATCTATATTTAAATTCTTTAAACAGTGTAGAATGAGTTTACGACCATAAAAACTCAAAAGAGTTTTATTATACATGGCAGTTATGCACATAAAGTGCAAATCAAGAGGGTTCTGGATAGAATTAGAGAATTTCAAACTATTGTGCATTCATTTCAAGTCATTTGATCACTATAATCTATATTTCAACTCTTTATACAGTGAAAAATGATTTTATGAACTTAAAAATTCAAAAGGGTTGGATTATACATAGCAATTACGCACATAAAGAGCAAATAATGAGTGTTCTGGACAGAACTGGAGCATTTCACGCGATTTTGCATTTATTTCAAGTCATTTGATCAAAATAATCTATATTTAAGTTCTTTATACAGTGGAGAATAAGTGTACGATCTTAAAAACTCAAAAGAGTTGTATTATACATTGCAATTACGCGCATAAAGTGCATATCAAGAGCGTTCTTGACAGAACTAGAGACTTTCAAGCTATTGTGCATTCATTTCAAGTCATTTGGTCACTATAATCTATATTTAAACTCTTTATACAGTGGAGAATAAGTTTATAATCTTAAAAAATTCAAAAGGATTGGATTATAATGGCAATTACGCACATAAAGTTCAAATAATAAGCGTTCTGGACAGAATTGGAGCGTTTCACGCGATTGTGCATTCATTTCATGACATTTGATCACAATAATCTATATTTGAGCTCTTTATGCAGTGGAGAATGAGTTTATGATTTTAAAAACTCAAAAGGGTTGGATCATACAAGGCAATTACTCATATAAATTGTGAATCAAAAGCGTTCTTGACAGAATTGGACAATTAAAGCGATTGTGCATTCATTTCAAGTCATTTGATCACTATAATCTATATTTAAACTCTTTATACAGTGGATAATAAGTTTATAATCTTAAAAATTCAAATGGATTGGATTATACGTGGCAATTACGCACATATAAAATAACGTGCGTTCTGGACAGAATTGGAGTATTACAAGCTATTGTGCGTTTATTTCAAGTCACTTGATTATTATAATTTATATTTAAACTCTTTATATAGTGGAGAATAAGTTTATAATCTTAAAAATTCAAAAGGATTGGATTATACATGACAATTATGTACATAAAGTGCAAATAATGAAAGTTTTGGACAGAATTGGAGCATTTCATGCGATTGTGCATTCATTTCAAGCTATTTAATCACAATAATCTATATTTAAGCTCTTTATATCGTGGAGATTGATTTAATGATCTTAAAAATTCAAAAAGATTTTACTATAGATGGCAATTACGCACATAAAGTACAAATAATGTGCCTTCTTGACAGAATTGGAGAATTTCAAATGATTGGGCATTCATTGCAAGTTCTTTGATCACTATAATCTATAGTTAAGTTCTTTATACAGTGTATAATAAGTTGATGATCTTAAAATTGAAAATAATTTGATTATACATGTTAATTACACACATATTGTGCAAATAATATGTAATCAGGACTGAGTTGGAGTATTTCACTCTATTGTGCATTTATTTCAAGCCATTTGATCACAATAATCTATATTTAAACTCATTATACATTGGAAAATGAGTTTATGATCTTAAAATTTCAAAAGGATTTGATTATAAATAGCAATTACGCACATAAAGAGCAAAATGAGTGTTCTGGACAGAACTGGAGCATTTTCACGCGATTATGCATTCATTTCATGTCATTTGATCAAAATAATCTATATTTAAGTTTTTTAAACAGTGTAGAATGAGTTTACGATCATAAAAACTCAAAAGAGTTGCATTATACATTGCAATTACGCGCATAAAGTGCACATCAAGAGCGTTCTTGACAGAACTAGAGAATTTCTAGCTATTGTGCATTCATTTCAAGTCATTTGATCACTATAATCTATATTTAAACTCTTTATACAGTGGAGAATAAGTTTATAATCTTAAAAAATTCAAAAGGATTGGATTATAATGGCGATTACGCACATAAAGTGCAAATAATGAGCGTTCTGGACAGAATTATAGCGTTTCACGCGATGCATTCATTTCAAGACATTTGATCACAATAATCTATATTTGAGCTCTTTATACAGTGGAGAATGAGTTTATGATTTTAAAAACTCAAAAGGGTTGGATCATACAAGGCAATTACGCATATAAATAGTGAATCAAAAGCGTTCTTGACAGAATTGGACTATTAAAGCGATTTTGCATTCATTTCAAACCATTTGATCACTATAATCTATATTTAAAATCTTTATACAGTGGAGAATAAGTATATAATCTTAAAAATTCAAATGGATTGGATTATACATGGCAATTACGCACATATAGTAAAATAACGTGCGTTCTGGACAGAATTGGAGTATTACAAGCGATTGTGCGTTTATTTCAAGTTATTTAATTACTATAATTTATATTTAAACTCTTTATACAGTGGAGAATAAGTTTATAATCTTAAAAATTCCAAAGGATTGGATTATACATGGCAATTACGCACATAAATTGCAAATAATGAGCGTTCATGACAGAATTGGAGAATTTCACGCTATTGTGCATCCATTTCAAGTCATTTGATCACACTAGTCTATATTTAAGCTATTTATACAGTGTAGAATGAGTTTATGATCTTAAAGATTCAAAACAGTTGGATTATATATGGAAATTATGCACATAAAGTGCAAATAATGACCATTTTAGACAGAATTGGAGGATCTCACGTGATTGTGCATTCATTTCAAGACATTTGACACAATAATCTATATTTAAGCTCTTTATACAGTGAAGAATAAGTTTATAATCTTAAAAATTTAATAAGATTGGATTATAAAATGCAATTACGCACATAAAGTGCAAATAATGAGCATTCTGGACAGAATTTGAGCGTTTCACGCGATTGTGCATTCATTTCAAACCATATGATCACTATAAACTATATTTAAACTATTTATACTGCGGAGAATAAGTTTATAATCTTAAAAATTCAAATGGATTGGATTATACATGGGAATTACACACATAAATTGCAAATAATAAGCGTTCAAGACAGAATTGGAGCATTTCACGCTATTGTGCATTCATTTCAAGTCATTTGATCATACTAATCTATATTTAAGCTAATTATACAGTGGAGAATGAGTTTGTGATCTTATAAATTCAAAACAGTTGGATTATACAAGGCAATTACGCACGTAAAGTGCAAACAATGACCATTCTAGACAGAATTGGAGCATTTCACGCGATTGTGCGTTCAATTCAAAACATTTGACACAATAATCTATATTTATTCTCTTTATATACAGTGGAGAATAAGTTTATAATCTTAAAAATTAAAAAGGATTGGATTATACAAGCCAATTACGCACTTAAATTGTAAATAATGAGCGTTCAAGACAGAATTAGAGCATTTCACGCTATAGTGCATTCATTTCAAGTCATTTGATCACACTAATCAATATTTAATCTATTTATACAGCGGAGAATGAGTTTATGATCTTAAAAGTACAAAACAGATGCATTATACATGACAATTACGCACATAAAGTGCAAATAATGACCATTCTAGACAGAATTGGAGCATTTCACGCGATTGTGCCTTCATTTGAAGACATTTAACACAATAATATATATTTAAACTTTTTATACAGTGGAGAATAAGTTTATAATCTTAAAAATTAATAAGGATTGGATTATACAAGTCAATTACGCACATAAAGTGCAAATAATGAGTGTTCTGGACAGAACTGGAGCGTTTCACGTGATTGTGCATTCATTTCAAGTCATTTGATCAAAATAATCAATATTTAAGTTCTTTATACAGTGTAGAATGAGTTTACGATCTTAAAAACTCAAAAGAGTTTTATTATACATGGCAGTTACGCAAATAAAGTGCATTTATTATCAAGCTGTTGTGCATTTATTTCAAGTCATTTGTTCACTATAATCTATATTTCAAATCTTTATACAGTGGAAAATGAGTTTGTGAACTTAAAAATTCAAAAGGGTTGGATTATAAATAGCAATTACGCACGTAAAGAGCAAATAATGAGTGTTCTGGACTGAACTGGAGCATTTCATGCGATTTTTGCATTCATTTCAAGTAATTTGATCAAAATAATCTATATTTAAGTTCTGTATATAGTGGAGAATAAGTTTACGATCTTAAAAACCAAAAGAGTTTTATTATACATGGCAATTACGCGCATAAAGTGCACATCAATAGCATTCTTGACAGAACTAGAGAATTTCAAGCAATTGTGCATTCATTTCAAGTCATTTGATCACTATAATCTAAATTTAAACTCTTTATACAGTGGAGAATAAGTTTATAATCTTAAAAAATTCAAAAAGATTGGATTATAATGGCAATTACGCACATAAAGTGCAAATAATTAGCGTTCTGGACAGAATTGAAGCGTTTCACGCGATTGTGCATTCATTTCAAGACATTTGATCACAGTAATCTATATTTGAGCTCTTTATACAGTGGAGAATGAGTTTATGATTTAAAAAACTCAAAAGGGTTGGATCATACAAGGCAATTACGCACATAAATTGTGAATCTAAAGCGTTCTTGACAGAATTGGACTATTAAAGCGATTGTGCATTCATTTCACGCCATTTGATCACTATAATCTATATTTAAACTCCTTATACAGTGAAGAATAAGTTTATGAGTAATGCTAGAATCAAACATATAGGACGTCAAACACGATCCAAACGTAGCACATTAAAATTTTAAACGGTCGATCCAAACCGCTCAATATGATCTCTATATTAAAATATCTTTGATAATCAAATTTTATATTTTTTCATATTTTCTAACTATTTTTTTCGAATTTTCAAAATTGAAGGGTTCAGAACTTTTTAGATTGAGCATATTGAAAAATTCCAAAAAAATAGTAAAAAAATTTGAAAAAATATAAAATTTGGTCTCCATGAAGATTTTATAACACAGAACAATTTGTGCGGTTTGGATCGGCCATTTCAATTTTAAAAATTAAAATTTCATCGCGTTGGACAAGTGTACGTGTCCTATATGTTTGACACTAGCAACCCCCTAAGTTTATAATCTTAAAAATTCAAATGGATTGGATTATACATGGCAATTACGCTCATATAGTAAAATAACGTGCGTTCTGGACAGAATTGGAGTATTATAAGCGATTGTGCGTTTATTTCAAGTCATTTGATTACTATATTTTATATTTAAACTCTTTATACAGTGGAGAATAAGTTTATAATCTTAAAAATTCTAAAGGATTGGATTATACATGGCAATTGCGTACATAAAGTGCAAATAATGAAAGTTTTGGAGAGAATTGGATCATTTCATGCGATTGTGCATTCATTTCAAGCTATTTAATCAAAATAATCTATATTTAAGATCTTTATATCTTGGAGAATGATTTAATGATCTTAAAAATTCAAAAAGATTTTACTATAGATGGCAATTACGCACATAAAGTACAAATAATGTGCCTTCTTGACAGAATTGGAGAATTTCAAATGATTGGGCATTGATTGCAAGTTATTTGATCACTATAATCTATAGTTAAGCTCTTTATACAGTGTATAATAAGTTAATGATCTTAAAATTGAAAAGGATTAGATTATACATGTCAATTACGCACATATTGTGCAAATAATGTGCATTCAGGACTGAGTTGGAGCATTTCACTCTATTGTGCATTTATTTCAAGCCATTTGATCACAATAATCTATATTTAACCTCTTTATACTGCGGAGAATGAGTTTATGAGATTAAAATTTCAAAAAGATTTGATTAAAATAATGAGTATTCTGGACAGAACTGGAGCATTTTCAAGCGATTGTGCATTCATTTCAAGTCATTTGATCAAAATAATCTAAATTTAAGTTCTTTAAACAGTGTAGAATGAGTTTACGATCATAAAAACTGAAAAGAGTTTTATTATACATGGCAGTTAGGCACATAAAGAGCAAATCAAGAGCGTTCTGGATAGAATTAGAGAATTTCAAGCTATTGTGCATTCATTTCAATACATTTGATCACTATAATCTATATTTAAACTCTTTATACAGTGGAGAATGAGTTTATAAACTTAAAAATTACAAAAGGATTGGATTATACAAGGCAATTACACACATAAATTGCAAATAATGTGCGTTCTGGACAGAACTGGAGCATTTCACGCGATTTTGCATTAATTTGAAGTCATTTGATCAAAATAATCTATATTTAAGTTCTTTATACAGTGGAGTACAAGTTTACAATCTTAAAAACTCAAAAGAGTTTTATTATACATGGCAATTACGCGCATAAAGTGCAAATCAAGAGCATTCTTGAAAGAATTCGAGAATTTCAAGTTATTGTAAATTCATTTCAAGTCATTTGATCACTATAATCTATATTTAAACTCTTTGTACAGTGGAGAATAAGTTTATAATCTTAAAAATTCAAAAGGATTGGATTATAATGGCAATTACGCACATAAAGTGCAAATAATGACCGTTCTGGACAAAATTAGAGCGTTTCACGAGATTGTGCATTCATTTCAAGACATTTGATCACAATAATCTATATTTCAGCTCTTTATACAGTGGAGAATGAGTTTATGATCTTAAAAATTCAAAAATATTTTATTATAGATGGCAATTACGCAAATATAGTACAAACAACGTGCTTTCTTGACAGAATTGGAGAATTTCAAACGATTGTGCATTCATTACAAATTATTTGATCATTATAATCTATATTTAAGCTCTTTATACAGTGTAGAATAAATTAATGATCTTAAAATTCAAAAGGATTAGATTATACATGTCAATAACGCACATATTGTGCAAATAACGTGCGTTCAGTAATGAGTTGGAACATTTCACGCGATTGTGCATTTATTTCAAGCTATTTGATCACAATAATCTATATTTAATCTCTTTATACACTGGAGAATGAGTTTATGATCATAAAATTTCAAAAGGATTTGATTATAAATAGCAATTACGCACATAAAGATCAAAATGAGTGTTCTGGACAGAACTGGAGCATTTTCACGCGATAATGCATTCATTTCATGTCATTTGATTAAAATAATCTATATTTAAGTTTTTTAAACAGTCTAGAATGAGTTTACGATCATAAAAACTCAAAAGAGTTTTATTATACATGGCAGTTACGCACATAAAGTGCAAATCAAGAGGGTTCTGGATAGAATTAGAGAATTTCAAGCTATTGTGCATTCATTTCAAGTCATTTGATCACTATAATCCATATTTCAACTCTTTATACAGTGGAAAATGAGTTTATGAACTCAAAAATTCAAAAAGGTTGGATTATCATAGCAATTACACACATAAAGAGCAAATAATGAGTGTTCTGGACAGAACTGGAGCATTTCATGTGATTTTGCATTCATTTCAAGTCATTTGCTCAAAATAATCTATATTTAAGTTCTTTATACAGTGGAGAATAAGTTTACGATCTTTAAAACTCAAAAGAGTTTTATTATACATGGCAATTACGCGCATAAATTGCACATCAAGAGCGTTCTTGACAGAACTAGAGAATTTCAAGATATTGTGCATTCATTTCAAGTCATTTGATCACTATAATCTATATTTAAACTCTTTATACAGTGGAGAATAATTTTATAATCTTAAAAAATTCAAAAGGATTGGATTATAATGGCAATTACGCACATTAAAGTGCAAATAATAAGCGTTCTGGACAGAATTGGAGCGTTTCACGCGATTGTGCATTCATTTCATGACATTTGATCACAATAATCTATATTTGAGCTCTTTATACAGTGGAGAATGAGTTTATGATTTTAAAAACTCAAAAGGGTTGGATCATACAAGGCAATTACGCATTTAAATTGTGAATCAAAAGCGTTCTTGACAGAATTGGACTATTAAAGCGATTGTGCATTCATTTCAAGCCATTTGATCACTATAATCTATATTTAAACTCTTTATACAGTGGAGAATAAGTTTATAATCTTAAAAATTCAAATGGATTGGATTATACATGGCAATTACGCACAAATAGTAAAATAACGTGCGTTCTGGACAGAATTGCAGTATTACAAGCGATTGTGCGTTAATTTCAAGTCATCTGATTACTATAATTTATATTTTTGAACTCTTTATACAGTGGAGAATAAGTTTATAATCATAAAAATTCAAAAGGATTGGATTATACATTGCAATTACTTACATAAAGTGCAAATAATGAAAGTTTTGGACAGAATGGGAGCATTTCATACGATTGTGCATTCATTTCAAGCTATTTAATCACAATAATCTATATTTAAGCTCTTTATAAAATGGAGATTGATTTTATGATCTTAAAAATTCAAAAAGATTTTACTATAGATGGCAATTACGCACATAAAGAACAAATAATGTGCCTTCTTGACAGAATTGGAGAATTTCAAACGATTGTGCATTTATTGCAAGTTATTTGATCATTATAATCTATAGTTAAGCTCTTTATACAGTGTAGAATAAGTTAATGATCTTAAAATTGAAAAGGATTAGATTATACATGTCAATTACGTACATATTGTGCAAATAATGTGCGATCAGGACTGAGTTGGAGCATTTCACTCTATTGTGCATTTATTTAAGCCATTTGATCACAATAATCTATATTTAAGCTCTTTATACAGTGGAGAATGAGTTTATGATATTGAAATTTCAAAAGGATTTGATTATAAATAGCAATTACGCACATAAAGAGCAAATAATGTGTGTTCTGGACAGAACTGGAGCATTTTCACGCGATTGTGCATTCATTTCAAGTCATTTGATCAAAATAATCTATATTTAAGTTCTTTAAAAAGTGTATAATGAGTTTACGATCATAAAAACTCAAAAGAGTTTATTATACATGGCAGATACGCACATAAAGTGCAAATCAAGAGGGTTCTGGATAGAATTAGAGAATTTCAAGCTATTGTGCATTCATTTCAAGTCATTTGATCACTATAATCTATATTTCAACTCTTTATACAGTGGAAAATGAGTTTATGAACTTAAAAATTCAAAAGGGTTGGATTATACATAGCAATTATCACATATAGAGCAAATAATGAGTGTTCTGGACAGAACTGGAGCATTTCACGCGATTTTGCATTAATTTCAAGTCATTTATCAAAATAATCTATATTTAAGTTCTTTATACAGTGGAGTATAAGTTTACGATCTTAAAAACTCAAAAGAGTTTTATTATACATGGTAATTACGCGAATAAAGTGCAAATCATGAGCGTTCTTGACAGAATTAGAGAATTTCAAGTTATTGTGCATTCATTTGAAATCATTTGATCACTATAATCTATATTTAAACTCTTTGTACAGTGGAGAATAAGTTTATAATCTTAAAAATTCAAAAGGATTGGATTATAATGGCAATTATGCACATAAAGTGCAAATAATAAGCGTTCTGGACAAAATTGGAGCGTTTCACGCGATTGTGCATTCATTTCAAGACATTTGATCACAATAATCTATATTTGAGCTCTTTATACAGTGGAGAATGAGTTTATGATCTTAAAAATTCAAAAAAATTTTATTATAGATGGCAATTATGCACATATAGTACAAATAATTTGTTTTTTTGACAGAATTGGAGAATTTCAAACGATTGTGCATTTATTGCACGTTATTTGATCATTATAATCTATATTTAAGCTCTTTATACAGTGTAGAATAAGTTAATGATCTTAAAATTCAAAAGGATTAGATTATACATGTCAATTACGCACATATTGTGCAAATAACGTGCGTTCAGGACTGAGTTGGAACATTTCATGCGATTGTGCATTTATTTCAAGCTATTTGATCACAATAATCTATATTTAAGCTCTTTATACAGTGGAGAATGAGTTTATGATCTTAAAATTTCAAAAGGATTTGATTATAAATAACAATTACGCATATTAAGAGCAAATAATGAGTGTTCTGGACAAAACTGGAGCATTTTCACGCGATTGTGCATTCATTTCAAGTCATTTGATCAAAATAATCTATGTTTAAGTTTTTTAAACAGTGTAGAATGAGTTTACTATCATAAAAACTCAAAAGAGTTTTATTATACCTGGCAGTTACGCACATAAAGTGCAAATCAAGAGGGTTCTGGATAGAATTAGAGAATTTCAAGCTATTGTGCATTTATTTCAAGTCATTTGATCACTATAATCTATATTTCAACTCTTTATACTGTGGAAAATGAGTTTATGAACTTAAAAATTCAAAAGGGTTGGATTATACACAGCAATTACGCACATAAAGAGCAGATAATGAGTGTTCTGGACAGAACTGGAGCATTTCACGCGATTTTGCATTCATTTCAAGTCATTTGATCAAAATAATCTATATTTAAGTTCATTATACAGTGGATTATAAGTTTACGATCTTAAAACCTCAAAAGAGTTTTATTATACATGGCTATTACGCGCATAAAGTGCAAATCAAGAGCGTTCTTGACAGAATTAGAGAATTTCAAATTATTGTGCATTCATTTTGTCACACCCCGAACCAAACCGTCATTCGGGAAGGACAACCCCGCCACGTGTATATACTCTGCTATATACACGTAAGGCTATACATGGTACAATATGCAATCACACAGATCACAAGATAATGCCACAAAAGTACTTATTATAACCAGTGTAGTACATTAAAAAGGTCAATTATTACACAACAAAATATTCCATCTTTATTTAACAAAAAAGAGTACATAACATAAGAGAAACTAGTAGTTTGTGGCATCACCGTCTTCAGTTGGGTCACTTAAAGGATATTCCTCCCCGTCTGTCAGACCTGTACCTGGAATCCACAATTTTTGTGGAGTGAGTACGCGAATACTCAGTGTGGTGATAAAGTAAGCCTGTTCGGGATTATGTTATTCCAAAGATTAGAACTTATATATAAATTCATGTTAATCCTGTCTGAAAGACTTTTCATTGTTTTTATTCAAGAAAAGAGATAATTGTGATTCGATGTGTTTTCTTAAGGAATAGCATATAACATAATACGAGAGTTTCCACCTTACATTGCTCTAGCCCTGCGGGAATAATTCCCGTGCCAAATCCACCTTACCTGTCTCGGCCCTTAATTTTAACTATATCATGTGCCTACATGGGAATGAATCCCATGTCTTGTGCTTTCTGACAGAACCTGTGCTTATTCGATCCTACCCACGAGTGTATACCTAGTGTATAGACACTCGACCCTAATTGCTCCTGCCCTCCACCGTGCACTAAGTGGGGGCTAGTATACACCAGTACTGGGCTACTATCGCGGAGTTCCGTGGGGTAGTCCACTTCCACACACCTAAAGGTCCTAGCCAGTCCAAACAAAAGAAATAATATATACCAAATGACCGCTAATCCGCCTAGAGGCAGAATAGCAGAGTAGATCAGTATGCGTTGCCCGTGATCGCTATCATAAAGAGACCACCGGCATTAAGCTGGGGTGCAATCTCCCGATAATGGAAACCACAAGTAAAACAACTTAACTACTCGGTCTCATTCTGTTTCACTTTCATCATCCATTTTTTGTTATTCCAAGTCACTTTTATATTTCATAATCAAATTTGCTAGTTCCTATCAAAAGAATAACAAAATCTCAAAGGGCTGTTTGGAACCCCATGGGATTTTGGGGAATTTCATCTTCCTACCATAAATTTATTATAAACAATTCAAACTCTTCACAAAATTACACACTTCCCAATAAATTTATTCCTAGGAATTGCAACTTCCCCAAATTCCCCAACTTCCTAAGCGATCCAAACGGCCCCAAAAGACATCCACACCTGGAATTGACGAGGTTTAAAAGAAGCTACGTCTTCGAAAAGCTTCGTCTTTTATTTCTTCGTCAAAACAATCGTCCTCTATCGGTCCCACTAAGTCTGACTGATAACCTGACGTAACTAATCTCGTCAAATACTAGTTTAACGAAATCTAGGTTAGCCCTTTTTATTTTTAATTGTGGCTTATCTAATAGTTAAACCAGACTTATCACCTAGTTAAGTATGATCTTAATTATTATATAAATATTTAATATTAAACTTTTAAATAGTTTATAAAGATTTACATTTTTGGATAATATCTCATAAATAAATTGGTTATGAAGCAATCAGCTTACTACTAGTTGGGTTATACAATTTTATTATATAAAAAAAATCATAAGTTCCTAAAATAGTATTATAAACTTGTAAGAAATTGAAAGATTTAGATATTGACTTAATTTTGAGATATTTACCAAACTTGCTAACCGACCATCCATTCAATTACTCAGCTATTATATATAATATTCTTTGTTTTATGCACTTATTAAATTCCATTAATTAGTCCAAGTTCTTATTATGTATTTTTATTTCATCACGGAAACCAAGCTCGGGATTAAACTTTTAGTAGAATTTATTTACCTTAATGTAATTTAACTATGTTAGATGTCCAAAATAGAAGTTGGGTTCAGTATAGAATACGAGTCTGAATTAGAACAATATTATATTCAAAATCCCCCTATAAATCTTCCCAAATAACCTTTATAATATGTGCCTATTAGATTACAGAATATGTGACCGGTATAACAGTTAGTAGAAGTTCATGACATATTTATCCAACCCAGCCATCATTTCTTACCAGAAAACAAACCGAGAACTGAACCACGTATTGGAGAAAAGATGTAGAATATAAATTATTGAAGGAAAGAAATACCTCAAATAGCAAGACTAGTGAAACACCAAGCTACCAGACTCTGCCTCTCAATCACCCGACCTTTCCCCTCACCGATCACCACAGTAAATATAACTAAGGAAGAGAGAGTATATAGTTGTTTTACGTATTAAAAGGAGGGTGATGGTTATATATATTAGGACCTATGGTGACTGATCTTATGGCACCCAATCACAAATGGACACATAGTAATAAAAGATGAGATCAAATTTTATGGCGGTTAAATGGATAAGACTGAGTCCAAGTCCGAATATTAAATTATGGAGAAGATGGAGATATTTCAAGAGTTAACACAATGGGCCCAAATTTATTATATAATTAATTCCAATTATATGGTTTAGATGTTCTACTCTTTTTCAACTATTTTCAAGTGTCGTAGAGATGTAAAAGTTGACATTTATATTTCCTAAAATTTTAAATTTTCACAAGTTTTTATTTATATTTGTATATATTTATATATATTTTTAATGTTAATTAGCATGTTAATGAGCAAGTTTATAGTTGCACGTTCTTAATAACCAATTTCAATAAGTCAATTATATTTTGTATTCAATTTAATTTGATTTTATTATATTGGTCTAACTTACATCATTTTCAAGTTTACGTTAATAATATTATACTTATTTGTAAAATTAAGATTGGAATTCAAGTAAATTTGACTAGGATTAAAACAAAATTTTTATTACACATAATTTGTTTAGTACATAATTGACAGAGTATCACACATTTCAAGTCATTTGATCACTCTAATCTATATTTAAATAGTGGATAATAAGTTTATAATCTTAAAAATTCAAAAGTCTTGGATTATAATAGCAATTACGCATATAAAGTGCAAATAATGAGCGTTCTGGACAGAATTGGAGCGTTTCACGCGATTGTGCTTTAATTTCAAGATATTTGATCACAATAATCTATATTTGAGCTCTTTAAACAGTGAAGAATGAGTTTATGATCTTAATAACTCAAAAGGGTTGGATCATACAAGGTAATTACGCAAATAAATTGTGAGACAAAAGCGTTCTTGACAGAATTGGACAATTCAAGCGATTGTGCATTCATTTCAAGCCATTTTTATCACTATAATCTATTTAAACTCTTTATGCAGTGGAGAATAAGTTTATAATCTTAAAAATTCAAATGGATTGGAGTATACATGGCAATTACGCACATATAGTAAAATAACGTGCGTTCTGGACAGAATTAGAGTATTACAAGCGATTGTGCGTTTATTTCAAGTCATTTGATTACTGTAATTTATATTTAAACTCTTTATACAGTGGAGAATAAGTTTATAATTTTAAAAGTTCAAAATGATTGGATTATACAAGGCAATTACGCACATAAATTGTGAATCAAAAGCGTTCTTGACATAATTGGACAATTCAAGTGATTGTGCATTCATTTGAAGCCATTTGATCACTATAATCTATATTTAAACACTTTATACAGTGAAGAATAAGTTCATAATTTTAAAAATTTAAATAGATTGTATTATGCATGGCAATTACGCACATAAATTACAAATAATGTGCGTTCAAGATAGAATTGATGCATTTCACTCTATTGTGCATTCATTTCAAGTTATTTGATCACACTAATCTACATTTAAGCTATTTATACAGTGGAGAATGAGTTTATGATCATAAAAATTAGAAACAGTTGGATTATACATGACAATTATGCACATAAAGTGCATAATGACCATTCTAGATAGAATTGGAGCATTTCACGCGTTTGTGCGTTCATTTCAAAATATTTGACACAATAATATATATTTAAGCTCTTTATACATTGGAGAATAAGTTTATAATCTTGAAAATTCAAAAGGATTGGATTGTGCAAGGCAATTACGCACATAAATTGCAAATAATGAGCGTTTTGGACAGAATTGGAGCGTTTCATGCGATTGCACATTCATTTCAAACCATTTGATCACTCTAATCTATATTTAAACTCTTTATACTGTGGAGAATAAGTTTATAATCTTGAAAATTCAAATGGATTGGATTATGCAAGGCAATTTCGCACATAAATTGCAAATAATGAGCGTTCAAGACAGAATTGGAGCATTTCACGCTATTGTGCATTCATTTCAAGTCATTTGACCACACTAATCTATATTTAAGCTATTTATACAGTGGAGAATGAGTTTATGATCTTAAAAATTCAGAACAGTTGGATTATACATGGCAATTACGCACATAAAGTGCAAATCAAGAGCGTTCTAGACAGAATTAGAAAATTTCACGCGATTGTGCATTCATTTCAAGACATTTGACACAATAATCTATATTTAAGCTCTTTATACAGTGGAGAATAAATTTATCATCTTAAAAATTACAAAAGGATTGGATTATACAAGGCAATTACACACATAAATTGCAAATAATGTGCGTTCTGGACAGAATTGGAGTGTTTCACGCGATTGTACATTCATTTCAAGACATTTGATCACAATAATCTATATTTAAGCTCTTTATACTGTGGAGAATAAGTTTATAATCTTAAAAAATCAAACGGATTGGATTATACATGGCAATTACGCACGTAAAGTGCAAATAATATGCGTTCTGTACAAAATTAGAGAATTTCAAGCTATTGTGCATTTATTTCAAGTCATGTGATCACAATAATCTATATTTATGTTCATTATACAGTGTACATAGATTTTATGATCTTAAAATTGAAAAGTATTGGATAATACATGATAATTACGCACATATATTGCCAAATTATGTGTTGTGGACAGAATTGGAGAATTTGAAGAGATTGTGCATTCATTTCAAGTAATTTGATCACTATAATCTATATTTAAACTTGTTATACAGTGTAGAATAAGTTTATGATCTTAAAATTCAAAAGGATTAGATTATACATGGCAATTACGCACATATTGTGCAAATAATGTACATTCAGGACTGAGTCGGAGCATTTTACGTGATTGTGCATTTATTTCAAGTCATTTGATCACAATAATCTATATTTAAGCTCTTTATACAGTGGAGAATGAGTGTATGATCTTAAAAATTCAAAAGGATTTGATTATAAATAGCAATTACGCACATAAAGAGCAAATAATGAGTGTTCTAGACAGAACTGGAGCATTTTCACGCGATTGTGCATTCATTTCAAGTCATTTGATCTATATTTAAGTTCTTTATAAAGTGGAGAATGAGTTTACGATCTTAAAAACTCAAAAGAGTTTTATTATACATGGCAATTACGCACATAAAGTGCAAATCATTAAAATAATCATTAATATAATAATAAAATAATAAGTTATGTAAGCGTAAGTTATTCATCCACCTATACCATAACCAAACACCCATTACAAGACATGACATAAGCACTTATGCATCCTCTTACTCAGAGATGGAGTCTGAAAATTTTTCAAGGAAGTTCGCGATTGGCTGGGTTATAAGACTATTCATTTTGGACTATTTTTTTGGATCTGATTAATCAATTGAAGGACCCACAAACCAAAACTGAAAAAACAATTATGTTCTCAACTATTGAAATGAATTATTTATGGTAATAATTCGTTACAAATATAAATTGTTAATCTACCCAAAAAGATTTCACAAAAAAAAATTGTATAAAATATGTATAGGGTTCACCAATGGAAACTCACCCAAAAATTTGTGGGGTTCAAATATATGGTGCATATAACAAATTAATATTTTATAATTACAAATACTCATATGCAATAATATTTTTTAAAAAAAAACAAGGGTGACATTGACACCCCTATGTTACACTTAGATCTGTCACTGCTCTTACTACATAACCAAACGTCTCCTAAGTACTTAGAAAATTTCCAAGTCAGGCTGATCTTGCATTATATAACATCATTGGACGTTGTACAATTGTGGGACTCGGCATTACCAAACGTTGTTTGATATTGTGTGACGCTGTTTCACAATTTGTTAGAATTTTGATATTAATATTGTGTTTTCTCAGCGTTGTGTGACACCCTAGGGCATTGTGTGACACCAAAAAGAAAAACTGAGCATTTAACTTAGCAAATTGATTAAGATGAATTTAGCAACTAATCATACATATTACAATGACTCTAAATGTCCTAATTGAGTCTTGTAATGCTCCATATTTTATGTAAATTGTACTTAAGATTTCTTCAAATAAACACCTAATAAATCATTCAAAAGAGAAGATCAGTATAGGAATGGTGTTGTTTTGCAAAATCGACAGACTTAACGAAGAATTGTTCAGTACAGCAATAATATTTAGGTGCGTAGGGTAGCGACAACCCATGAAATCCTTTATCGGGTGAATGAACATAAGGATAAGGGTATCTTTTTAAAGTTACATTTTCAAAAAGTATTTGATTTTTTTAATTGGGATTTTATTTTGCAACCTATGAATTTGAGGGGTTTTCACCATCATTGGATTTTGTTTTGGAATTCTAAGGTGCAGTTGGGTTTAGCGATTTTCTTAGTAAATGAGGTACAGAATTCTTATTTTTCTTGTAATATGGAGGTGAAGTAAGGAGACCCTTTATCTCTTTATATTTTTATTTTGTAACTAATTTATTATCTAAGGCTCTGTTTGGATGGCTTCTTCCCGGAATAAGGAATAAGGAATAATCACTTTGTACCAATAAATTTATTTCTAACCATCCAAACTCTTCACAAAAGTTACACACTTCCCAATAAATTTACCCCTTCTCAATAAATTTCTTCCCTTCTTCCTTCTTCCTACCTTATTCTCAACGCATCCAAACGGAGCCTAAGATAATTACCAATGGAAAAACTTCTTGGTCATTTTTCAAGTTTAGGACCACTTAGGAATGAGGGACCAGTACGCTTACAGTATGTTGATGACACACTTTTTTATTTATCAAAGCTAATAGGAGAGGGATTGAAAAGTTGCATTGGTTACTGAGTTTTGATGGTCTCACTGGTTTAAACATTAATTTTGCGAAGAGGAATGATCCATCTTAACTTTGTCTGATGATAAGACTATGGGAGTTCGCTAGTTCTCTTAACTGTAAGATATTAAATAATTACGGCTATCTTTTTCACCGGAAGCACCCTTCTAGGTCTGATTGGTTGGTGGTTTTTGAGAAAATTAGAAAAAACTGTCAGTTTTAGAAAGGTAATCTAATGTCTTTCGGTAGATTAATTCTTATTAATTTTGTCCTCTCAACCATTCCTTTATATTTTATATGTACTTCTATAAAATGCCTTAGTGGATTGTTCAGATTTTGGATAGACTTAGGAAATCTTTTCTTTAGGGGTAGAAGGAGAACAACATAAAATCTTTTCAATACATGTGGTTCCGCCTAGAGCTATCAATACCATACCGTTTCGCATGTTTTTGTTTCGTTGTGTCAGAAACGGAACAGAAGTGGAAGGAAACTGATTGAAATAAAAAAAAAATGGGTTGAAATCAATGGAAAATTGAAATTGGAACAAAAACAAAATGGAAAAATCGTTTCGTTTAACAAAACGGAACAAAAACGGAATGAGCATTGTGTTTCGTTGCCGAAACGGAACGAAAACGATAAAGAATATTTCCGTTACCGTTTCCCACATTTGATAGCCCTATTTCCGCCCTCGGACCTCTTAAATTTATATACAATTCTATATGATCCTCCGCCCTGACTTTGGTGGACTGGAAAAGGATTTGTAGGCCTACCGAGAGCTTGTGTGTGTGGCACGGGAGAAGTGGTTCACAGAAAATGTCAACACCTTACACACTAATACGGAATTACAGATAACGGATAATGCCATGGGAAGTTGTTCACATCACCCATGGCCAATTGGCGGGGTCGCCAACCAATCGCAGTCAAATAAATCATACGCTAGATTTTATCAAGGCTTAGCAAACAAGTGATCCTTTCAGTTTCACCAACAAATAAACCTTCCGATATTGCACTTGTCTTGTCAGTTATGACTTATGAGTTTTAAGTTATTACACTGATAAAACCATTTAAAATATAGAATTTGAGTTTTTTTTTATTTATGAAATAAATTTTAATTAATTTGACAGAAAATTGCGTCAAAAAATACTTAAAAACTTGGGCCCTATTAAAGTACACAACATAAAATACATATGTATCAAAAATGATAGTTGCAATCAAGAATTTATTTTAAAAATATACATAATTCATAGTATTGTATTAGTTACACATTTATTATGCCATCATAATGAATAATAGAATATTTTACAGATTTTTTTAATAAAAAATTATACCATATATTAGTGTTTGTAGTGTGTTAATTATATTTCTAGTAGTTAATTTAGTATTTAATATGAGTAATGAAATTGAAAAAGCCAATAAAATTCAACGGCATAAAAAGGTTGATTTGAAGGACTGAATTTGATAGGTCAATGACACAATAACTCCGACAAGTACAAATCAAATCGCATTCCCATAGAATCGGTCCAACCCAATCCATTTACCTTATTAATTCAAATTCCTAACAGATTATCATCCATTCGGAGCACGAGACTACCTGTCTACCTTAACTTGGACGCGTTATTCTGACCGAAATAAAGTTTTTTATTTTTATCGGCTTCGTTTGGATGCGTTGAGAATAAAGTAGAAAGAAGGAAGAAGGGAATAAATTTATTGAGAAGGGATAAATTTATTGGGAAGTGTGTAACTTTTGTGAAGAATTTGGATGGTTAGAAATAAATTTATTGATAAAAAGTGATTATTCCTTATTCCGGGAAGAAGCCATCCAAACGGAACCATCATTACTTTTCTCTTAAACAAATCTCCTAGCCAATGGTAGGTATGTAAACAAATACCGCTGCTTTATTTCTTTACAACTGTCATAACACAAAGTGTCAGTCTAATGTTAAACAAATTCTGGTTTGCTAGCCAATTAAGAGACGCCAACAATGATACTATAATGATACAATTATAAACCCATAAAACGTAAGAGAGAAATGAATAAAATGATAAAATCTTATTGCCAAACAAAAGATGAGCAAATTGAAATGCCTTTCACAAACAAACTAGCAATAAATCCGGATACACCCTCAAATTTCGGCGGCTTGGACCACAATCTACTGTTATTTTCAAAATCCACAACTGAAATGGATAACGTTGAACACAAACAGGTCCCAGTAGCATTTAAGAAAATTCAAATGCTTGACCTCAATTAGACACCAAAATCAACATAATCAGAACAGATAACCTAATCCATTCAAAGATGACAAAGTCAATCTACAGTAATTTGGCGCATAACTAACAATTAAATCTAGGTCTTCAATAGCACAGTCAACCAAACTAAAACTAAAACCACTTCTACTACTAAGCAGTTCACATACACTTCTCCAGATTAGCGTACACAACATCCATCACAAGCACAAATTAAAAAAGAAAGAACCCAACTTGCACAAGAAAAAAAAAAAAAATCTACACCAAATAAGCCTAATCCAATCCTTCCCTACGAACACAATCACACATTTCACAAAGATACCCCTCAAATTAGAGAAATTAAGTCCCAAATTACTACTACTCTTCAGTCCCTTCACTAGCCTTTACCTTAGGCGGTCGTCCTCTTCCCTTCTTTGCTGGCGCAGCGCCAGCGTCAGCATCTCCTCCTTCGTCACGTGCCTTCTTTGGTGGTCTCCCACGTGACTTGGGCATGCCACTTGTCGCCTTCGCCACAGCCTCTGCCACTACGTCTTTAGCCTTTGGTGGCCTGCCACGTGGCTTGGGAGAAGAAGGAGGTTTTGGGTCTGGCGCGCTTCCATCCTTTGGCTTGGGAGGACGACCTCGACCTCGCTTCGGTGGTGAACCGGGTCCAGCTATGAAATAGTTGTTTTTGAGGAAGATCAGTTCTCCACCCTCCTTCATGCGCGCGAGGTGCGCAGTGAGTAGAGAAGAGTGCGACTCGGGGAGTTCGCCATGCTTAGATTCGATGAATTTCGAAATCGCTGATTTGTTCGACCCATTTTTATCGTTGAGTGTTTTAAGCGCCGTGAGAATCATCTAAAGAAAAAGAAAAAAAATTAGAAAAAATGGTAAAAAACATAAGAGAAGAAATGGAAGAAGAGGTGAGATTGTATGTACCTCAGGGTACGGAGGGAGAGCGGAACGAGGAGCCTCTTCAGTCTCAGTCGCCATGGATGGAGAGAAAAAGCTTCGAAACGAAACGAAAAGGAAATGGATTTGAATCGGGGTTTAAAAAAGGATAGGTCTTGGTTTGGATGGGGGAGGAGGAAAGAAAGAAATAGGTAAAGCAGTGAGATTTCTCTATTTTTTTTTTCTTTTTCTTTTTTGTTTTTGTTTTGGTTTTGTTTGAGGAAGGAGAAGAGAGGGGGATAGTGAATGGACGGTTGAGATGCGCTTTGACGGCGCGCATCGAACGGTGCAGAGTCTCTTGGGACGTTGTCACACGGATTGCTGACGTGGAGAGAAATGAGCGTCGCCTTCCTCTGGCATTATTTTTTAGAGTTCGCTCTTTTGTCCTTTGTAATAACTTTTATTATTAAATGAGGTGCGACTTTGCCCTTGGGACTTTAAGTAACGTCACTCGTGACTGAGAGCGGGGGGCGCAGTGATGGAGGGGTATTTTGGTCTTTTCGTGGACACCAGTTCGGAGCTGCTGTTTGAATTTTGGAAGGATGACGGGGAATTTGGAGTCCGGTTTTTCTGTGACAGTTCACTGAATCACTGTGTGCAACTTATTCTAGGATTCTTGTCGTCGCACGGTGGCGCCGAATATTTTCCTTTTCTTTTTTTGTGAAGCATTGGCGGTGAAATTTTAAAATTTTTCAATGATGAATGGAGGAAAATTTTGAAATTTCAAGTCCGTCGAAAACACGAAAAATTTATGTTTTATCTAATTTTGTGATTGACAAGTCTATTGTCGAGGGTTTAACAACAAATTGAGAGGAAAGCCTTCACTTTTTACCTTTTGACATGTTGCTCCTCGAACTTTTTAAATTTTACGAAAACTGTGGAATTTTCACGTAAAATTTGCAAGTTGTTCTTAGTTGTAAATTAACAAGTCCGCATTTATTGACAACAAGCTAGAAACAATATTTTTGTTCAATAAATTTTAAGTTGCTTCTCACAAAATATGATGACTCCGTTTGGATGCGTTGAGAATAAGGTAGGAAGAAGGAAGAAGGGAAGAAATTTATTGGGAAGGGGTAAATGTATTGGGAAGTGTGTAACTTTTGTGAAGAGTTTGGATGGTTAGAAATAAATTTATTGATAAAAAGTGGTTATTCCTTATTCCTTATTTCGAGAAGAAGCCATCCAAACGGAGCCGATATGACTACTCGAATCACATGAATATATCGTACTCAATAAATTATATAGTTCAATTGTAACTAGTTAACTTGATTAAACTCAATTCTTCAAAAAAATTCTACCATGTACAGTTCTAAAAAAATAATAAATTATTAAAAAAAATGTAAAGTCTGATTTCTAACGAGATATTAGTATATATAACAAATTTCAATCTAAAGTTACAATCTCGCATTACTTTGTGACGTATCATAGTCCATCTTCGATACATATAATGTCATTAATGATATTTACATTTATTTATCTGACTATATTGTTAGCCTCAACGATGGTAAGATAAGAAGCACACTATTATGCATCAATTAAAAAAATAATTATTGTTTTTGTCAATATCATCATTCCGGTCACTATGTTAGTGCTTAAATCCTTGAAGATCATGTAATTTTCATCCATTTTTAAATTGTTGAATAAAAACTTATTTGATTTAAGTTGGAAACTTAAAATTTTAGTATAAATTTAAAAATTTTAGGGGTCACATAGAAAAAGAGTGATACTTTTAAAACCGGGTCAGAAAAAAAGGGATACTTTTAAACCGTGAGTGTATCTTAGTTTGTGATTTCTATTCTGCTACTCGTTTGGCTTCCACAGGACGGTTCTTTGTTCCCTTTAATGTAGCTTTGCAAGATCTATTGACTATTGGTCCTTTTGTTTGCTTTTATTTCTCTATCTTTCCCGCTTTTGAATAGTTTAAGTATGACATTTGTTGAACGATCCAACTAAAGTTGACGATGCTTTTAGCTAGCGTTCAATTTCTTTATTTCTATCTCGAATTCATAAATCATATGAACATATCGCATATTTATAAAATAATAATAAAAAGATACCCCGGAGTCGTACTGTATGTGTGCCAAAAACATTGGATCATGTCGCCTACATTCGGAGTGTTAGATTTGGTCGGAGAACTTGATTAAGACTGATTTGAGAATTTTAACGTGAGAAATAACTTTTATTTTGAGATTAGACATTTGAAACCTTGGACCTACTCTATATACCATGACAGAATTTGATGGAACTCTTGATGCAAATTTCATCTTTAAAACAAAAGGCTTCGATTTGATAATGATCTGGATTTAATATTTTTTGATATAATACTAAATAACATTTAAATTACATAATATTTGATACATAACCAATCTATAAAATTATGTTAATAAACTTTAATTTTATACTTTAAATTTTCGGATTTAATTTGGAAATTAAAAATTGCGGAGTTAACCATTGGTAGTGACTAATTATCGTGACTAGTAATCGCCACCACTTAGGCCGTGCTCCAAGCGGTGATGCATAAAGGAATGGAACATTAGGGAAAGTTAGGAGATGAGAGGTCAAAGTTTATTTTAGTAAAAAGTTCACTTACTCCAGTGACAAACGAAAAAGAGAAGGAATGGACATAGAGTGATGTATGAAAATGACTACTTTATTCTTTAGAAAGAGGTTTTGTTCTATTAGCACGTGGGTCTTTCTGTCATTTAACATACTTTACTCCTTGTATACCCCGATTTCAGAGTAAAAATTTTGTTGATTTTAATGGAAGGATCTTACACTCTCTTCCGTTACTTTCCACTAGTCCAAAACTCTAGAGCAAGTAAACTATTATTTTCACCTTACCTTCTCCCCCTTCCGTAAAAAATCAACGACTTGAGCAAACCCTTAATTTAAATAAATGAATGTCTCATGTTTATATTTTTTGGACTTACATTCATAATCAGGCTCCATAAGGATCATCCCAAGATTCATCATTCCCATCATCTCCCAAACAATTAAGAACACTTTTTCTTATTTTTTTTCTCTCATCCTATCATTCCCTTGCAATTAGGCACTTGTTTTTTCTTTTTTGTCTCTCATCTCATCATTCCCTAGTAGCGCTATTTACTCCCTTTCCTCCATACTTTCTGTTTCGCTCCATCTCCCCTTTCCCTGGCACATATTTTTTTTCTATCATTAACCCTCGCCCTACCCCCCTCCCTCTTAATTGTTCTAGTTCTGAATATTGATTGTTCTAATTAAATAAGTAATTATTCTAGTTAATAATACTAATTGTTTTAGTTCTGAAACTAATTGTTCTAGTTAATATGAGTAATTGTTCTAGTTGGTAAACTAATTGTTCTGGTTGGTAAGCTAATTGTTCAAGTTGGCAAACTAATTGTTCAAGTTGGCAAGCTAATTGTTCAAGTTGGCAAACTAATATTGTTCTAGTTGGTAAACTAATTGTTCTAGTTGGGGGAGGGGTCAGCATGAAGTCAGCGACAGAAGTCGAGAGGAGGAGATGAGAATAACATAGGCGTTGCATGGAACATGGAAGGGGACCACAAAAAAAAAGAGGGGATGAGGATGAATTTCTCATCCCCTGGACTTTCCTATTAATGAAGACATTAGATAATTAATGAAGATCTGGGACATGATGTGGATGATGGAAAACAATTCCAATTCCTAATTCACTTAGTCTTATTATTTTGTTTTAATAGAATTTTTCATCAGTCTTTATGCAATTTAAAATAAATTTTTTATGGGAAAATTAGCAACAATTTTGACAAACTTTCCAAATTAAGCTAAAAATAAAGCTCAAAATCATAACATAACTTATGAACATATATATTGTTAGACTTAGTGATTTGTCATGTTTCAAATGATATACATCGAGTGTAATGAATGATAAAAAATTATATTAAATATTATGGGCATGATATTGATATGGTATAGGTCAGGCATTAATGTTTTATGTTTAATTTTAAAAGTAATTTTTAAGATTGCTAAACTGAATTATTGGGAAGTATTGAAGGAGTGCAGATTACAATTTTTATCGTTTAACCATTTTGAGAATGAAAGTCTCCGAGCATAGATTATCATCGGACAACGACTAACCAAGAGTTAGAATACTTCGGATCTAATGTGGCTAATGAACTTTATGTGAATCGTTGTTTATTTGAAGATTTCGTTTTATTTTCGGAGTTGTAGACAGTCCAAAAAATTATTTTTAACTTTCCAGTAATTTTCCAATCTTTTTCTTGAATACAAATCAACATATTAATAATGAAAATTTTCGATCTATTACTATCGGAAGAAACCTTATAAAACCAAAATTTATGAGTATGTTAAAGTAACCAAAAGAATGGAAGAGGGAAGAAGAAAGAAAAAAAGAAACGATAATAAACCACATCCAAACAAGGAATGAAATAAGAAAGAATATAATTTATTCCATCTATCTTCTTTGGATTCGTTTGGATGGTTTCTTTCCGGAATAAGGAATAACCAATTTTTACCAATAAATTTATTTCTAACCATCCAAACTCTTCACAAAAGTTACACACTTCCCAATAAATTTACCCCTTCTCAATAAATTTCTTCCCTTCTTCCTTCTTCCTACCTTATTCTCAACGCATCCAAACGGAGCCTTTGATAGATAATTGTTTTCAATATATTTAATATTATTATACCATATATATTCGACCTATTGTGAAGCTTTTTGTGCAAAAGAACAAAAATCAATTGTTGTAGAATCGTCCTACCACATGCTCTACAGTATGTCAGCATGTTAGTAGAATCTAGAGTAAAGAACACCAAAAGGTTTGCCACAGTTGATCACTATATACAATTACCACATGCTCTACAGCTCTACTGCCTCTACAGGCCTACAGCTAATTGGGATAAGGCATGCGACGAAGCATCAGTTTTTTAAAACAAACACACCCTAATCCATACATAATAATAAAAATAAAATAATGGAATACAAGAGTAGGGATAACACGCCAGTATGTCGCTGCTATTACAGAAAACAACGCCGTTAACGGAAAATTTTACACAAATAATTCTAATGTTAATTCTTTCTTTTCAATTAATTACTGGTACTTGTATTTGATATAAGTGTTTGGATGAGAGTTGAATAAGAAATAAGAATAAAAAATTTTGGTATGGGTGCTTGTTTAAATTCCTTATTTTTATACTATGGTTTATTCCTTATTTGGACAAGCACGCATAAGAATAAGGGTCCAAGTTTATTATTCTTGTGTTGTTTGGGTTGCACAAGAATAAGAAATTTGATCCTTATTCTTATCCAAATTCTTATTCTCATCTATCCAAGCACGGACCGAACCGTAGAGGTATTACATGCTAGGTTTAGCATGTAAACAGATATTTCTGCCGTTCGATCGATTTGATTTGTGGTCGGATATTAATCGTCATACAAAATAACAATATATTTTGATTTTTCATCTAATAAAGAAACAAATTAAATAACAAATTTATTTGTATCGATGCCAGATAAAGCAATATATTTTTATTATCTAATATTATTTTATTTCTTTATTTGCCCATTAAGCTAGTACTTAAAAATAATGTTGAGATTAAAACACTAAAGTTTAGTTGTGATTTTATAACTATTTAAATAGCAGTGTATGATCAAATCTCGATAAATTTAGAAATTATTACGTTTTTTATGTCAAATTATTTGATGCGATATTTGATATCATGTCGTAATCGAAACATGCATATACTAATTGAGCTAGCTAATGATCGATGACGACTCTCATCTTAAAGCAACATTTTAAAATGATTTTTTTATTGTTGTTTGTTTAGAGGTTATTTAAAAGATAGTTGAACCGATTTCATTAAATTATAAATCCATACCACGCCTAAATTAATTTGACGATCTAATTAAATGTTTCTATTGCAAAATTGAGAGTACGTACCAAACAAAATAATGAATTTTCAACCTCCTGATATTACAAAAAATGAGCTCAAAATAGAAAATAGAATAAATACTTAGCTTGGGAAGTAATTTAAAATAAATTAATAATTTAAGTCTGTTACTAAGACGACTGATTTCACGGATTTTTTAGTAAAATTAAATTTATGGACACTCTTAATGACTGTAAGTTTATAGTTGCTATACTGTTAATGCTATTCTTTAACAATAATCTCCCCTTTAAAATTTTATAATAGTTGCAACCATACTGTTAGTTACTGGGCCCAAATGCCCGACGGTACAATAGCTGAGCGGGGCCGCATGGGCTGGTATCTCATGATTGGAAAAGTTGTTTTGCCTTTGAAATCTCTGCAAAACTTTGCCATATTCATTTTGTCCCCGAATCAAAGTTAAAAATGGCCTCTTAAATTTCTAGCCATCCTTACCGCCAAACCAAGCAAACAACTGCTTACTTTAATTACTATACGCCTGTTCAAACGCCCCCCCCCCCCCACCCCCCCAAAAAAAAAATTATATATTGTTAATATTCAAGCAGATGGAAACTTTTCTTAATTTTTTTATATATATAGTTTTTAAAATTAAGACTAGCTTCTTTAGACAAGGTGCATTTATGCATATGTATGAATGTCTTTCAAGCAATCTCAATTTCCCTTAAAAAAAAGAAAAATAAGATGTCGAATCCAAGAGAATGTACTTTGACATGCAAATTATGCGCTGCGCGAGCGAAGGACATGCATGTGAGAGAGAGCACCTATTCCCTAATGTTTCTTCTTTTTTTTTTTAAAAAAAAAATGGAAAGGCCATTAATATTTATATGATGGTGGTATCATTCTGTCGATAAAATGTAGATATACGATGTTCATTGTGGGTCTCAGAATTTGTTAATAATTAAATATGTAATGGACGTTCTCTGTATGCAAATCTCTCAACATGCTTCCATTTGGTCCCTTCAAGTTGCATCAATTACGAATTTATGATAATTGATGTTGAAAGTTTGACTGATCGAAAGTTATTAAATTTAGATTGAATGATTTTTTATTGGATAATATTCTTCGGCACTATTAGCAAATCATTATTTTAATTAATTACGTACATGAATAAAAGTAGTTTGAGAGGGGTCCTGATCTTTTTATTTTTCATCTTTTGATTTGGTACTTATTTAATTTTTTTGGTATGTATTGATAAACTCGGAGTGTCAAATACATAACTGTACTTTTTAAAGGAAGAGAAAATGAGGACCCGTATTTGTTTGTTTGTTTAAATAACAAATTGACGAGGGGTTAGTATTATGCAATATATATATATATATATATATATATATATATATATATATATATATATATATATATATATATATATATATAAACAGAAATTGGCTTCAACGACAACACAAACAATATAAGGAACCTGACGTGATGGACATAGATTTGTCTTTACTCTCTATATGCACTTTGTTTATAGGAGTCATCATTAAAGCTTGATCAATTAATTGATGTCATATTTAATTTACCTAAATACTTATCCAAATAACCAAGTTGTCTAGCTAAAAAAAAAAAAAATCAAGTTTTGGTTGTTAAATTGTGGCAGACAACGAACATATATGCTAGACAATAAAAGGAAAAAAAGTTTCAAACACAAAATAATCTAGTGCATGCGTGCAGCGGTATTAACTGGGTCATTCTCTCTCTTTTTTTTTTTTTAGGGAAAAAATGGAGATCTTGTCTCCACCTTTTAATTAATCAAAAAAAAAAAATTTACAGGATATATTTAGCCACACTACGCGAAATTTCGACTTCTGTAACGGTTAATAAAAGGCATTTGTAACGGTACACGTAACGTTACAGTAGCCCCCGTTACAGAATGTCTAATAACCGTTACAGATCTATAACGGTTATTATCTAATAACCGTTATGGTATAGTGGACGGAAATGTGGTTACAGTTTTATGGAGAACATTTGTAACGGTTAATAGATAATAACCGTTACAGAAGACTGGCTTCTATAACGGTTGTTATATAATAACCGTTATCCTATTATTGACGGAAATACATTTTATTATTTTTTTAGATCCAGTGTAACGGTTATAATCTAATAACCGTTACAGAATCCAGTCTTATGTAACGGTTATTAAGGAATAACCGTTACAGATATTGTTGATATAAAAAAATGAAATTATGAATTCTGTAACGGTTATTCCTTAATAACCGTTACAAAAGACCTTCTTTTTTTTGGATTTCGCCTGTTTTATTGGCTAGCCCAATTTTGCTAGCCGAATTGGTACCAAATTGGTACCCAATTTACATCATACAATCCAACATGCAGCAGACAAACATATATCATGCATATATCAGATGTCACATATATATACCAAGCACAAAACATATATCAATATGTAGCAAAAATTAACAAAGTAACTATACACAGAGTTAACACCAAATCAAGTCAAAATTTTACTAAAATAATACCCCATACATGAAGTCCATAACCTCCGAAACGACTGCATCAACGTCTTCGTTTTTATATGGTTGTCCAACCGGCTCGATATACTGCAATTTGATCATTAACAATTGATAAAGTCAAATAATTTTGTAAACCCTAAGCCCTAAACCAATAAAAATATGAAATCCTAAAATAATAAATCGGAATAACATTACCTCAGGGAATTCTCCGACCGTAGTCCAACTACTTAATATCGCCCTCATGTTGAGCATTGTGAAATATCCACACTCTATGCCGCCCCTTTGTATCGGTCCCTAATTAAGATTCCAACAAAAGAAACACAATCTTTTTTAGTTAATTTCAATTTCACAAACAAATAATATCTTAAACTGATAAGTTCTGTACCTTAATTCGGTACCAATCAAATCCTGTTCTGCTCTTTTGGCTACATCTTCCGGCTTCCACTAAATACCGCTTGTATACCCTGCATGCAATATTATTTAAAACAACAAAATCTAATATTTTTTAATTTGAAAAATCTCATCATGCTTTAACTTAATTCAGAAATGGAAACTTACGAAGATATGAATGGCTTAATATATAACTTTGGATTCTTGCGTTCCAGAGAATCAACAAAGTGAACGGTGCGCTTCTCGACATTAATAACAAGGACAACCCAATGAAACCTGTAATTAATAGAGATTTATTATTTTGGTGGAATTAAAGGAAACTACAAAATTCTTTCATTAGTAGCCATATTGGTTATATTTCTTACTGCTGATTATACGGCAAAACAAGATAGGAGGATGGATTATCCATGAATGCTCTCGTTAGGTAATTCACCGCACCGAGTTCTTCGTGTTTGAATTTCCACTCAGCCAATAACTCTGGATCCAGTACGGTGATGCTCTTGGAGAACTCATTCTCTTCTTGCCTTGTTGAAAGTTCTTCCATCCAAAACCTGCAAACATGGATATCAAAGTTCAACAATTTCAATTTTGAATGAATTGAATGAAGAAAAAAATAAACATTAAAGTTGAAAAATTCAAACCAGCAGTAAAATTTCACAATCGATTGAGATAGCTCCTCCCTTTTAAACGACAAGTTCAATCTCAAATAACAAAATACATTAACATAAACATAAACATTCAGTTGGATAAGAAACCCTAATACTAAATCAAACATAAATGTAAATAGAGTCCAAATAAAATAAAAACAGAGTGTACCATATCGAGCTAAACAGCTAAACAGAGTCCAAATAAAATAAAAACAAAAGAAAAAGAGCTAATGCAAAAAGAAAAAGGTCAAAAATCAGAGAAGAGAGACAAATCCAATTCCATATCGAGCTGCTATATATTAGATTTAGGCACGAAGAGTGTACCATTCAGTGAAGATTTGTTCTACCAGCGTACGTAGTTGAAAGGAGAGAGTTTGAGAAAATCCTGTTACACTTACACCTCTCTCTCATTTATTTTGTCATCATGAGTATACCTACTTTCCCTCTATTTACCATAAGCAGATATAATTAGCTCCTTCCTTGCTTATACGTACATATTTCTTTTAGTCGTTGATACATATAATTTTATTGGTTGATTTTACATATGTCGTCATATTTGAAAAGATAAGGGACGTAACCAATTCCAAAATGTTATAGTTTAATTTTTAACCCTCAGCGAACGATCGATAACATTGGACTAGACGATCAGTTTCTTACTAATTTTTATTGGTTGATATAAAGTACCGTGATAAGATGGCTGATGGATCAAAATGCCAGACTAATATGTTCTGATTCTGTCCAATGATGAACAATATTCAATAATAATAATATCAGCACATTTCATGTTGAAAGCAACATGATTAATTTCATTTATAAACAATACTGCGACCTAAAGACATAGTTTCAGTAAGGCTGATCAGTTTGACACAAAGTGATACGGAGCTAATTTTTCTTCATGATAAACTGCATGCCGTTGTTCAGGATTTTTATTTATTTATTTATTTTTTGTGTAGGTACAACAAGATGAAAAATGTCATCATTTCATTTTTTTTAATTATTTGGCATTTTAATTATCATCAATTTTCATGCACATTTAAGAGCATAATTCAGGAAACGAAAGTGATTTTCTTTTTTTAATTCGTACCGTCTGTTCTTTTCGTTTTAATTCCTTTACAGCTCTTGGTGCTAATGGCTCTAAAGGGATATCTTGTTAGTATGGTTCGACTATTTTACATGCTTAAACAAGAATTCTTGTATGGTTGTTATTACTTTTGGCTCTTTTTCTTTCATGTTAACTGTTGCTTATGGTCCCATTGACGATCGACTCAAACAAGACGTTTTCGATGAACTTTTCTCTATTAGAACCTTCTCTGTTCTTCCTTGGTTCTACTAGGAAACTTTAGCTTAATTCGCGACCTCTTGGATTCAACTGGTTTAACTGTATAGAAATCTGTCTACAATCTCTCGGCTTTATTCTTTCATTACTAACGCCAACCTCTTCGAAGTACCTACTAGGTCGTTAGTACACCTGGTCGAACAAGCGACCCTCGTTTCGCTTTTTGCGTATTGACAGAGCATTTCTCTCTCCTGGCTAGCTCACTCTTCCTCTACAACATTCTTTTTATGATCTACGTGTGCAACAACTTCATACCATGCCACTCTCCTTTTATCAATACTACCTCCTGTCGCGGCTTTTTCGTCATCCCTCGAAGAATGGAATTGGGTTTCCTCGAGAAATGGGAACATAGCCTTAGATTCACCCCCCTTAAGGTTCGATCTCCGTTCGAGTATCTCTTAGCGACAAGAGAACCAAAACATGAGTCGCTTCTTAAAGAGGTTTGTTGATTTCGCGGGTCCTTTCTTTCCAGTAGGCGCAAGCCCCTACTGTTAATTACCCCGTGATCGCTCACGAGAACCTCTGATTAAGGGATTGAAAGAATTATATGTAAAGGCTAGGGAAATCGTTTGTTTTATGTTTGTTTTGGATTTATTTCTTTTGGTTTGAACCGGACTCAATTGGTGTACCAGACTCAGTTGACGGGACCCATTTGAGAACATTTTGATCTGCTGAAGAGTTTTCGTTCTTGAAATGGAGAGGTTTCGGTTTTGTCTTTGGGCTTCGTGTTCGGACTTTTAATTTCTTGAGTTTCTCTTTGGGTTTTATCATTTTCACAATTTCCTTTTATTCCTATTTTTAATTTTAGACTTTTGAAATATCTTTTTATATTTCTAATCATGTTTATTTTCTTAAATACTTGATATTTAATGTATTTCTTTTAAAATTTCAACATTTATCTTTAAAACAGATTAGAAAAGTTTAATTAAGTTTTGAAATCATTTTGGAATTTTATAAAATTGATTTAACATCATTTTAGAATTTTATAAAATTTATTTAATATTGAAAATACTTCAAAAGTAGAAAAGACCAATAATTTGACAGATTTTTATATCAAAATATCAGTAGATTTGGTTTATTTGGATTTTTAGAAATTTTTGGATATTTTATTTGAACTTTTCTGAGTTTCCTACTATTTTTAATGAATTTTTGAAGTTTTTTGTTTATTTGTAATTTTCTTATTGGACCACGTGTGCGCAGGGGCTGAGTTGGCAACTGACTGGGCCTGACTGTGTTTGGCGTCGCTTGCTGACGTGGCATCTATTATTTTAATTATCTTAAATCGATTTGTTTTGGTGTAACAAGTCACTGTCGTGTCAGTGAGCCGCCACACGAAGTTTGTCCGCAGAAAATCCATCACAACACGGATTTGAATCCGTCTTCTCCGATTGAAGATGGACTTTTGCAGTTCAATCCCTGGAAGTTCTCCGATGAAATTGCCATGCTTTCGGCCACCGTTGCAGCCAATTTTGGGTTCGTTGGAATCGTGAGTTTGAGGAGATCACAGCGATGCCATCAGTCGAGGTTATGGAGCTTTGTACCGCCTTGTAGAGCTTGAGAGTGTTCGGCCCACCATTAATGGCGCTTGAGATTTTCTACTTTCTTTTCTTTGCCAGAGATAGGTTGGAATCATTCATGGAAGTGTTAAGGAGATAATTGTGAAGTCAATTTGGCCTGGGAACACTTTTAAGTAGGTGATCTGAACTGAGCCGCTTCGTCTTGTTTTTGGTCTGAACGGTGCTTTGGCAGTGGGACCCCACTAAGCCATCTTCTTGTACCAGCCATGACTTGGTTAGTTTCAGGGGGTTAACTTTGACTTGTTCATGCAATCGTTTTAATTTAAATCGCCATGTTTTGTTGTGGGAAGTGTTGAGGCAGAAGATGCTCACTTTATTCATTTTACTCAACTTATGTTTTTGCATGTAAGTTGTTTTACAGCAAAGGGGGTTGACTCTGGGCCCAATTTAAGTTTATCTGGATTTGTTTTAGGTGTTTGAAACACATAAAGCATTAGAACAAATGATTAAGCACATACCCCAATTTTCAGTTTTTGTTTTTAGTTGATTTAAATGCTGTTTTGAGGGGGTTTGATGTTTGAGTTGTTCAAATGCAGGAAAACCAGTTGCAGGATCTACAATATACTAATTAAGAGTTTATGTTCTTGAGAAAGATCCAAAATAACAGTTTATTTATCAAATACCCTTGTTACCTTCACAATTTGATATAAAATCACAGAAATTTGCAAAAATAGTAAATCTTGTTCTATGCAGTCCATGAGGTCCTATTCTTGATGCCCATATGTATTTTTATATTTTTATGCAAATAAAATCCTGTATTTTCGTTTATTACATTTCTGGCCAAATTTTGTGTTGCACCTATTTTCTCACCAAAGCATGGCATAACTTAATTTAGTATATACTTAATTAAATACATAACAAGCATGATCTGACATGCTCATCATACATTTAATCCAAGTAGACACTTCTCAACTAAGGACCCCAAAGCTGAGCTAAGGAGTAGCTTAGATGAGTTCATCCCAATTACATTTTTCATGCGCTGCGCGCAGTCAAATTGTAATTGGGGCAATTGATTACATTTCATGTTTCACTGGATTGATCTTCTCATGCGCTAGGCGCAATCGAAGCTCAACCCAGATTTTTCTACTTTGAATCTCAAGCAAACAACACTACGAGAACTAAATTCAGATCTTCAATTGCTCAAAAAAAGCTTCTTTGATTCACACAGGAATGAATTACAAGCGGCAACTCTTCAATTTCACCTTTCTTTCTCTCTATTCCTTACTGTTCGATGAAATGTCTCTTACAATTTCGCTCAAAACTCTTTCAATTCAATACAGAAATTGTATTCTAAGCCTAGCCTCACCTTGCCCCCTTTTTCCTCTCTCTTTTTCCTTTGATTTCGAGGCCTTTTATAGGCAGGGATTCCTAGGGTTTAGGTTTTGAGCCAGCTTGATCTTCACCATTTGATTCTCATCCAATGGCCTTCAATCAGCTGCGCCTAGGGTTCTGGTTTGGCAAAACCGTGGGCGGCAATGCTGGTTTGGGGTTTGTGGCGCTGGAGGAGGCCACGTCGTCCCTCTCCTTCGGTTTACCCAGCGTCGCACGGTAAGAATCGGGTTTTCCTTCTTCTCTTCTTTTTACTCTGGGTAAGAGAAGCCTCTTACAAGCGGGCCCACTTGTAAGATTAAATGAGACAGAGGATTTAGATGGGGCGGGTGCATCATGAGCCAATAGACTATTTTGAATTTCTGTGCATGGTTTACAAAGAACGGGTGCACCCAACTCTTCAACATACAGTAAATTTCTCTCCCCTGGGCAGCGACTCCTCTGGCCCCTGCTGGATCCGCTCCAATGGATGCACGCGCCGTGGGTTTTCCATTTTTCTGGGATTTTTGTTCAATTTCCATTGATTTTCTGTATTTTCTTTTAATGCAATCCAAAATAAATTATTTGAGGGCCTTCCCTTGGTCATTTTTGGATAATGTTTTATGGATGTGTTTAGAAAAATACAAGAAATTTAATGGTTCAACTGGTTTTGCTAAATTCCTCATAGAATTATTTTGGTAATTTTGTGAAGTCTTTGGGTTTGTTTGCAAATTTTGGAGTTTGTGTTGCTATTTTTGGGATTTAAAAATTATGATAAATCATCATAATTCTTAAGGGAGTTTTGGGTGAATTTTGAGGATTTTTGGAGTTTGTTTGATATTTTTCGCAGTTTGATTTTGATTTTTGGCGATTTGGGAATTTAGTTTTTGCTGCTTGACTTTTGGTCTTCGCAATTTGGTTTTGGTTTAAATTTATATTTTGGTTTTCAGGGAATCATCATTTTTTAAGGGTCAACACCTCCCCGTAGTAAATAGAAGAGGCCCTTCAAACTTGAAAGTTTTTTGGCTCCGAGCAACGGACGTCACTTAAGTTGTCTCTAATGTATGGTTGGGGTCTTGAACCATCTTAATCCAACCAAAAACTAGATTGCACCACTTTCTAAGTAGGCCAATGTCAAATAATCTAATCGTAACACCTTCTTGAAATGAAGTTAGCTTGTTATTCAGTTTCTAGATTTACCTGAGGAATCAAGAACACTGACTTCGTCTGAGTTCACGCTTAGAATTTTCCTTAGAACATGCTTTATCCTTAATTCAAGATCAAGAAGAGAAATGAAAACAGAGAAGTGCAGTCACTTGGTTAAATCTCGGAGATAAAAACACAAAGCTTATTCACGCTATAGCTTCTTCTAAATGCACAATTAACTCTATTGATTCTATTCGTCTAGATGGGAACACTCTTTCTTCACCCTCAGACTTAAAATCGATATTTTTGACTCACTTCTCTTTAATATTAGGAACCGATCCTCCACAACCCCTGCCTTACTATCTTACTAGCAAACTTGGTAATCTTCTTGATTACCTTAGGAATTGCTTTCTTTAAGTCTGAAGTTCTTCAAACTATCAATCAACTTCCGTCTGGTAAGGCATCCGGTCCTGATGGCTTTTTGATTGACTTCTTTAAAAAATTTTGGGGATCATAAAACCAGATATGATACATGTTGTACTGATTTCCAAGATTGCACATTTGACTTATCTAAACTTAAAAAAGCAAACATTTCATTAGTCTCGACAAAAGAATCTTATACAAAAGTATCCAACTATAGACCATAAGTGTCATCAATGTTTTTGTCAAATCATCATCAAAGTATTGGCAAACTGACTATAAACTTTTATGGCAGATCTCGTGAGCCCATTAAAAACTGCATTCACGAAAGGTTGAACTATTATGGAATCTTACATGGTGACTAGGGAGATAATCTCTTTTGGGAAAAAAAGATTCTAGCCATCTCGTACAAGATTAACTTTGCAAAAACTTTTGACATTATTTTTTAGATTTTTTTTTTGGAAAATATTCTTATTGAAAGGGTTTCCCACCTTCCTGGATCACTTGGACTCTACAGATACTCAAGTCTTCTTCCTCTGTTGTCAAAGTCAATGGTGAATTCTCGTCCTTATTCTCGGACAAGAGAGGTTTAAAACATGAAGATCCTTTGTCGTTGGCCACTGTTGTTCATTATCGTCACAAACGCTCTCCAATCGTTCTCTAATAATGTTTCCCCACTCATCTCTAGTTCTATCCTGATCCCTTCCCACGCTTTGCAATATGCTGACGACGCTATCATTTTAATGAAGGTTGACTCACATTCCTTATTTGTAGTCTCAGAGGTACTCTTTAACTATGCAAAATTGCCTGATTTTCGCTTCAATAATAAAAGTTTCCTTTTGTTCCTATTTACATCGATGATCTACCCACCCACACATTGTTTCCATTCTAAGATACCAGTCGACTGAAAAAGATCCACTTCTAACCTCTAATAAATACTTTTCAACGTAAGCACGATGGCTGAAAATCCTGATTCCTCTCCATAGGGAGGCGGTTCACATTAGTAAAGTCAGTACTTACCGCTTTAGCTCTGCACTTCATGTAAGTGTTGAAGTTGCCTTCTTGGCTCATAAGGCACTTAGAAGACATTAGAAGAAGATTCTTTTGGAAATGAAAGGATAAATACCTAATTGGTAGTCATTGCTTCATAAATTGGACTAAATGTTGCCTACCAAAATCTAATGGTGACTTGGGGATTCTTGACCTTCATCGACAAAACCAAGCCTTATTACTGAAGTGGCTTTGGAAATTCAAGCATGAGCCAAATTCAATTTGGTCTTCCACAGTTCAACTCTTTTATGATACTTCGGATGTAAGTGACCTAGTCTCATGTAGGGTGTCATACGACCAAGCAAATATCCTTCAATAGGAGTCCTTTTTCAATCTCTCCTACATTTTCCCAAACAGAAATTCCCTCCTTACTTAAATGGACGGCCATTGGAATCTTTTCATCCGCCAGTGCCTATAGTTTACTTTCTAATACTAGCGTCCTTTCAAGGTACCATCCATACTTCTAAAAAGTGAAATCTCCAAGATTGACCGCTAACATAGCAAAATTTTATACTAAGGAATTGGCCTTCTTCCACTATGTGTCCTTGTTGTACAACTACATCCATAAAAATAGTTGATCACCACTTTATACGTTGCCAATTTACAACTTCAGTTTGGTCATTGGTACAAATTCGATTCAGACAGCTTTTACTTAACTTCACATATGGAATTGGTGATTTCTGACTTTCACATAGAAATTCTGAGTTTAAACTGTGGGACACCATCTGGACTGCTACATCTTGAAATATTTGAAAGGCACGCAACAGACGTATTTTTTCAAACCGTTCCACTGCTTCGGAGTTTTGTGTTGAAAGAAATTTGCGCATGTGTACATTTTTGGATGAAACATGCATAGTTTTTGTTTAGATTTAAGATTTCTAATTTTAAATAGGCTTTAGGTTTTTTACATTTTTTGCTCCTTTTGTAAATGTATTTTTAATATAATTTGCCCCTGACCCTAAAAAAAGAGGGCATATTTCATGAAAAGGACCTGATTTCTGGTGAGGGTTTGTGAGTTCTAATAAATTGGTTGATCTAATCTCACAGAGGTGTACAAATCCTAATCCCAATCGGTAATCTCAATTCAACAGACTTTTCGAAAAAAAATTATTAAACCACAAATATTAGTGAATTTTCTCAGCTGTTTCTCCCAGCCAAATGATATAAGAAAGGATTGGCTAAATATACGAAGTATTAAGTTTGAATTATGATAATTTATTGTGCCATGCTAAACCTTTAGCTATCTAGCTATATCAGTTGGATTTAAAGGAAGATCAACAATTATAAGTTGGACCAGCATTCTATGTTATTAAAATTGAATGGAGGCTCAAATATATTTGAAAGCTTAATTAGTACTATCTCAAATTCTGATAAAATTTGAATTTGCATATATAGGCTTAAATGATTGTGACATTTTACAGTAATTAACTAATTAAGTATACCTACATGCTTATCTTAATGAACAACATTAGCCAGAGATTCTTAATATGAGTTATTTGAAACATAGAAACTGTTCCTAGCAATGTTTAAAAGTAATGCACCTCAGAAGAGAGAAAGTTTACCTCATATATGCTTCAAAGACCGTAGTTGCATGCAAGAATCAAACTGAAACATGGTGTTATCCTCCAAACATAGCCTTGTCAAATACATAGTCCTTCGAACAAAACTCACCTTCGTTGCCTGTTTGACCTTGATTTCATCGTTTAGTTCAATTGAAAGTAAGAGTATGTATCCTCTACTTTGGAAATATTTGAGCAAGAAATTTGTCCCCGGGCAATCACGGACATAATTTCTAGAGAGCCAGCTAAGGCCATTAAACATATATGATATAGCTTAATATATGGAATGTGCCATGCTTTCACATTACGTGTATGCCCTTCATTTTATAGCATCTACATATATTTGAAGTGCACTTTTCTAAGAACCAGCTTGTCCCATTTCGATGAATATTATATATATTGATCAGCTCTGCTAGGACAGAACATTAAGAACCCTAGCTAGCTTTAGAAAATTGGTTATTTAGGTATACCCATTCTATTTCTTGGAAAATGCTTAATAATAATTTTTAAAAACTAATGTGTACTGTATATATTGATCGAAGATCTGTAAAACCAACATAGAGAATAATTAGGTTCAGAGATCTTTACAGTAGTTAACCACAAATTAGATGACTTCATGTTAGTTTGAAACTTTGAATGATTAAACCCATAAATCCTTCTCAGAGGGATAATAGGACCACACCAACCAAACACAAGAGAGCAACTAACTCACATTTGTTTCTTTTACAAAACTGGAAAAATGAAATTTGCCGCAACTAACGTAGGATTTGGATATAGGTGAGCTACCCCCTACAGATAAACTTTTAGAAGGGGTCCCCTAACTACATGCATGGCCCCTCTCCAAAACACACCTGGAAGTAGGGGTGTCAAACCGTGGTAAAAAACCACGGAACCAACCTATGCCGTTACCGTTCCACATAAAAAGGTAAAAACCAGCCATGCCACTTACCGTTTCGTTTATTAAATGAAATAAATTTATGTTCCATCAACCGTTCCACTTACCATTTTTTATTGAAATAACCAATTTCAGTGTTTCATTTATTGATAACGGTATAAACAACTGTGCCACATACTGTTTCGTTAAGAATACGGTACAATTTCTGATGGCATTTACCGTTCCATTTAGATTAAATGAAACGGCATAACGATAAATGACGTACCGTTGACACCCCTACCTGGAAGCTAGTTTTCATGTGTTTCTTTTAATCAACTATCTGAATCCTTTTTTTTTATTTTCCCTTAGGCCTTAATTCATTAAAACATAAACAAAGTCAATTACAGAGTACAGATTCCATGCATGAACTAGTTCTGACCCAACTAAACCTGGTGCTGAAAAGCTATGTAGCACATGTTAACCTTATTTAGTTTTTTAAAGTTTTAAAAAGCTTGTTATGCGCCAAGTGCAGCTCAGTACTAGTATGTTTTAATAAAATAAAAAGTCTACAGCTGCTTCCCAAAAAAATATCAGGAGCATCTTCCTAAAAATAGAGTAGCTAGCCATATAATTTGATCCAAGACATGTAAGAAAGCAAAATCAGAAGAAATAGATCCTGAAGATGGTACTATATAAACTAAATTTTTTTTTTTTTTGAAAAGACACACTTTGTATATATAAGAGTTGAACCAATGGAATTTGTATGCATATTAAAGCTGTCGATAGGCCAGTCAAGGTCGAACAGACAACGAAGAAAAGTTAGAATTGCAAAGAACTATTCACTTGACAAGAAGAATGCATGGAGATCTCCCACCAAAAAAAATCAATCTTCAGTTATATAGAATGGTAGTTTATGAACTAGTATAACACCTACAAAGGAAAACAAATGATCCCAGTTAATTTGACAATTCCTTTTCATTTTCATGAGGCATTAAAACATTTTTTTTTTGCGCCAATAAGAACATGGTAGAGTACCTCTTTGTGCTTGCAGTGTTCTTGACATGGGGACTCTGGTCTGCTTGTGAATCGTAGCAGAACTTAATTTATAGGCTTTGGAGAAATATTGTAAAGATACTTTAGTTGACCATATGGCGTATATATATATATATATATATATAGCTTTTCTCTCGCTCCCTCCTTCCTCGGATCAAGGTTAGAAACTTAGAGCTTTATTCAAGTTAATAAACCTTTTTGACTTGTGGTTGAGTATCCTTTGCATGTGACCGTTCACCTCGTAACAACCCATCTGTGAGAGATAGAGAGGGAGAGAGAGAGAGAGGTGAATCAATGACTTGAGAATGCGTTGTAATGTAAAGTAAATTTTTACTTATTGGAAGTTAGATGATGTGCTCGTGTGGTGTTTTGAACCGTGGGTTTAGGCGCGCGCGCACAACTGCACTCACTTTATTATCTACCCCTGTACGTTAGTACGTACACCATTTTGACCCTTTGCAAATAGAAGTGCATGTTTAACAATACCTTACGTCATCCATAGTACAAACACAGAGATCACCAGTTTTGTTTTGAAGACCTGAGACACTGACAATTGGTATCAGCGGCACCGCACATAATTAATAAGTGCACCTTGTGTCATATATATATGGCCACATGGCCCAATACGTCAGAGTTCAAGTGTCTCGTATATATTAATTAATCTTGATAATTTATTCAATAAATGTTATTTTATGTAAAATCATAATTCAAAATTGCATAAAAAATAATCTATAATATTACAACCTTGAATACTTTTCGAAATAAATTTAGTAATTAAAGTAGAAACTTCATTATACGAAACCAACTTTTTTTTTTTTTTAGAGAGAGCATGGATTGCTACTAGGATAATGCACTTGGTTAAAATACTATTTGAAAAATCTTGAAATATTGGCCGTGTTTGGATGGTTTGGAAATTAATAAGCAAGGAAGAACTCTTTTGGAAAGAGTGGGAAGAAGAAATTTTGGTTTGGATGGTAAGTTGAGAAGTGGAAGACAAAAATAAAATAATCATTTATTCTTTTATTCTAGTTATAGTTCATTCATTAGCCGAGAAAATATAATATTATATAAAATAATTAATAATAATAATAATAATAATAATAATATAATATCATGAAAAATTAATAATTATTATTTAATATTAATACTAAGAATAACAAAATAAGTAATAACAATTATAATTTTATAAAATATTATAGAATAATTAATATTGTAATATAATAATAATAATGATAATATATTATTTTATTACTAACAATAAGAATAATAAAATAAGCAATAATAATAAGAATATTACAATAATATTATCAAAATAATTAATATTGTAATATTATAGTATTATAATAATATATATTAATATTATTATATTATTAATAATAATATAATATTGTAACTAAATGAAGGAACGTGCATGAAAGGAAACGCTAGAGAGGGGCACAAGTTAATTGTTGTTTTCTGAGATGAAGGAAACGCTAAAAATAAACAAAAGGGCTAATTTTTTATTGCTTATTACTTCTTCCGAAAATTTATTCTAGCTCCTCTGCTATAGAAGAAGCTCTTCAGAGTAGAACACTCCTTCCTGAGTTCTTCCCATTTCTTCCAAGTATTTGGACCAAACATTTCTTCCGGAAGAAGCATATTCCTACACTCATCCAAACATAAAAACAACTACTTTTGCAAACTTCTAGCCATTAAATTGAAAATATATATCGCCTCTTCATTTAGAAGATCAAACTATGTCCCATAAATGAAGATAACGTGTGTGGTAGGATGTGTTGCTACTTGCTAGTTATGGAGGATTTTCTTAAAGATAAGCAGTACGTACAATCAACTGATTCATTTGCAAGCTAGCATTAATTCTCATTAGATTTTGAAGCGAGGAAGAAATTCATGCGGGTTACTGGTGACACCTAACCCCTTGTGTTATACATTATTTATTTATTTACTACTAAATGATTTGCTTTTGTTGATTAGGTACTAACAGTGAAGATCAAGAATTGTAGTAAAGTGTCACATATATATATTTTAATTTTACATGATCATCTCGTGGAAAAACCTAGTCTTATTAATCAACTTCATAGCTGCTCATGACATTAAGTATCTAAATTTGGTAGTTCTTTAGGGAAATTTTTAATAGATTTACTGCAGATTTAGTGAGAACTTCTCTTTTTGCTGCCAGGCATGAAATACCAATGTGAAATCAGAATAATTGAGATTCATATATTTCAGACAATTTTTACAGTTGGAGTACAAAATCATAGACTAGCTAGTATGCATTCTCTTATCTTATTGTCCCCAACTCCCAAGAGCCTTACATCATTTCTGTGGAGGGTTTGGTTCAAATCAAGTTCTTATAAATCAATCAACAACTTTCCGTAACTATCTGAATAGCATCAATTGGTAATTGATTGTCGTTAATTGTGAACTGTTGGAAGTCATCCTAACATTTATTTTGGAAAACCTACATTACTATACTTCACACATTTTCTTCACAGTTGAAAAAGAACCATGGGACTAGTATGTACTCTAGCATTTATCTCAAGGAGCCATACATCATTTGTATAATGGATAATATGCCAGTTTTCCATTCTTTTCCCACAAAGAGGTCGGCCTTTTTACAATTCTCGTAGAAAGAAATTTACAAGATGCCGTGATAATCTGTCGAACTGATCCTTAGGTAACTCGATTGTCGACGCTTGCCGACTATTTGAAAGGACACCTTGATTGCTACCTTTACCAGTCTTTCCACCATTTGCAGATATAAAAATAAAGCTCTTCATGCATGTGTCTTGCTCACAAAGGAAATAGTCAAACGGAGACAATATTTCATTATTGCTAGCTAATCTTCTACTGTACAATACTCATAGAGCAGTTTTTTAACTTTATGTACCTAACCCCGGTTTCCATTTGCACATCATATCTACCCCTCCTTTTATCACCCTTCAGCGGTCAAGTACATTTATATGCTACAGTTGTAGCCGTTTGAGTTATGGGTACATACTATGTGATTTGTGTTCGGTCTGTATTTCCAATTCCATATACCAGAACATTAATTCTAGATAGTGATACGAGCATACAATGCTAGTCTATGCTGGTGCTATCTTGGTACAGAGGAACTGACGGCACTAAATCCACTGAATTGACATGGAGGATGTTAACATTAAACACAAAAGGATTATTTTCAAATTCCGAGAAAAGATTAGAGAGAACATGCTTGTGTCATGTCTCCGCATAGAGTCCAATTTTTATTATGTTGAACATGAGTGGACTAACTTTATGGCTAGAGTCACTATCGCCCTCAACCATCCTTCAAAGGATGCCAAGTGCTTTGTTGTGTCATGTCATGTACATGTATCCCTTGATGCCGATATTAATTGGCTTCGCATGCTGAAAGATGTTTGAGCTTTTGGACTTAAGCACTAACCATCGTTTAAGAGTACCTCAAACTAACAAAGACGAGCTATATATATATATATATATATATATATATATATATATATATATATATATATATATATATATATATATATATATATATATATATATATATATATATATATATATAATGAACTGCATAACAAATGGTAAGACTTAAGAGGATGATAGGAAATTAATCTGCAGATAATACTTAGCCCACTGAAATTAGTTTTAAATGGATCCAGTGGAAAATGATACACCAGAATATACAATTACATCGAAGCCATTTCAAGGAAGTTCTATCCCCCTACCAGTTTCATTTATACATTTAATTGTAAGTCATAACAAATAAAAAAACCCTGTTCTATAAAAAGGAATCAAACTGGTCAACACCAACAATCTGGCAAGGTTACAAAATACTGAGACATTGCTTTCCGAAATCGCTTCTTGTACTGGATTGGAGATATAATGGTTGGTGATGTATTTTTCGGGCCACCTAATATACCAGAGGCCTTGACCCATGTCTCAAGCTGCTTATCCCAGGTATACTGCCTCATGAAATCTATAATTCCAATCACTAGCTCCTTTTGTTCTTCGTCTATCCCGACTAGAAGAGAATAGTCCATTACATTCACCGACTGTCAAAGAAATAAGTATGAGTACTCATTATTGGAAGAGGCAAAAAATATCCCACCAACACTTTATATGGATGGATATGCTTTGGGTAGAATCCAACATAAAACAGAATATCTCTAAGGCCCCAAGTATAAGCAAATTGGCATTTATTATATGTTCACACGATGACCAGAGTCCTACTGGGGTAGAGGTCTTAGCATTAATTTATCTTCTTTTTCTTTGAAAAGTTTTACATAACAAATATATGACACCATACTTACAGCAAGAAAAGAAGTATCATTCCATACGGCTCTCTCTAGTTGTCTTTTTGCATGACAGCCAAGAAAAATGGGCTTTTTCTTGAGAGCTTCTAGAAGGTTCTCATCCAATAGGACCCTGTTTACTCCAGATGTATCAGAATTGTAACGGGAGCGAAGTGAGCCTTTCAAATCATAAACTCGCGATATATTTCGCTTGAAGAATATGTTCTCCATTACCATCAAATCCATTTTCAATTCTCTCCCACCTCTAATGTTCTTTGCACTCACCTAAAATACAGACAATTAGTGATGTCAAAAATTGTTGTGGTCAGCATGTATTAATAATAATATCGAAGAAATATTAACATCTTGTAAACTAGCATGTGTCTAATAATATGGCCTTGCAAGATGCAGCAAATAATGCTCCTTCCCAAAGCATATAAATAATTAATATATATTTAGTAGCAAATGCAAAATATCGTGTCAAGAAAAACGATATGATGCAAGGAAGGTATGTATTGTTGTTCAAATAAGACTAGGGTTAATGACAATGCCAAAGAAAACTTTTACCACACTTTTATCAAAAGACTGCCATTTTTCTCTTTATCAAATGTAAAACTTGGAGAGGAATATTTTTTGCATATTTCACAAACTAATGGAATATGGAGGATGAAAAGACTAATTTCATGCTTATCTATAAGCATTTACATACTTTAGGAACATAGAACTAATCATCTTAGTCATTTTGAAGGACTCAGAATATTATTTTGGCTCACAAGGACTGCTTGGCCCACCTATCATAACTGCCATTGATTCAGTTAGTTCGGTTTAACAGAAGATAAAACACATTTAGGATGGAAAGAGGAGAAAGTGGATTTTGTTTCTCCTAGAGAGGGGCTGGGTCAAATGGATCCATTTTAGTATGGGCAGAAGTCCTGTGCCAATTTGGTTTTTTGGGGAATATAACAGGGACTGATACCTGGATTTTTCCTTGGTAAGCCATAAGATTCTCTACCTAAAGACAGACATAACATTTGACATTCTGCTGTGATATTCAAGAAATTGACTCAATTTCTGCAAGAAAAAAAGCTTCACCTGATAAATACCAACAATTTTTGCCAAGCAAGTGGGGCTATCAGAAACCAACGACCCGTTGACATACTTGAAATACTGTGGAGCAAATTCCTCAAATGCCTCCAGCTCAGTTCTTGTCACCTGTTTTACAACGAACCTCTCGTCAAGCGTCTTTGCAAAATAAACATTGCTCTTTCCACCTTTTGCACTCCATCTCTTGCATCGGCACAACGACCTCACATAATCCAGCTCAACCTCACAGCACTTCCTTCTAAGCTTTTCAAATTGCTTTGCAAAATAACATATGACAGAGAACTTAGCTCTGTTTCCCGGAAGGGCGCATTCATCCTCAAATGAAATCCTAACATGGTTCTCCTTGGCTTCTGCAGGGGCCAAGGTTAACGCATGAGATATGATACTAGTTGGTTCATCATCATACACTGCAACTGGCACATCACTGTATCGGATTTGTGGTAGCAACAAGCGAGCCTTGTCAGCTCTGATGCTAGAAAGAGAGGTAACATAGAGCGGTGAATGCGATATTAAAATGTTTGAATTTTCTAATTCTCCAGGGGTTCTGTGAGATAGTGCACGCCTCATGTTTGGGAAATTCCCAAAGGAATCCGTGTATTCAACTGGATAATCTGAAGAGGGACCTACAAATACCCTTTGCCGGAGGCCTAAAGATGAGTTGAAAGAATGGACTCGAACAGGGGTGATGGTGTTTCTGATGGGACTCACAGATCCAAGTTTCGGTTCCAAGAAGTTAGACCCAGTCCACGCTGATTCTATCTGATCTGACAAGCATGATGTACATGAACTGGTTTCCTCTGGATCAGATATTGGTGACAAATAACCTTCAGTAAAGCGAGTTTTGATATCAATTTCAGCTATACTCTCAATCTTCTTGAATTTAAGAACACGGGGACTGGACAACCCAAGTTCCTCCAAAGGTAATGGCCTCGGGATTTTGAATGAAAGTGTTTCTGAAAAAAGTGGCATTGGTTTCGGAAGAGAGCATTGTGCCTTGATAACCATGTCAATTTGGCACAAACGGTGGTCCCAGGTGTATGCATCTACGAGAAGGTCACGTTTCAACCGATTCAGCTCCATAAAATGAGCTGTTGACTGGAATGGCTGAAAATTTTCTGTTAACAATGGTTGCAACAGGACCTGAAAGGAATTCACAATGGTGTTATTGTCGTTATTATTATTATTAGGCAAATTCTGCTGTGAACATAGTTCTGTAACTAAACTTCGATTCAGATCGTTCATTTGAGATTATAAACAGAGATGAATGATCAGGATTCAAACCTGATTTAAAATATATATCCACCACAGAATTACCCTTATTATTATTATTATTATTATTATTATTATTATTATTATTAAAGATATTAGAATCAGGTAAACTGCACTTACATCATATGTATTCCTTTCCATCTTAAGAATGTCCTTTAGCTTGATAAGGTCTAGCTTTGCACCAATAGCCAACGGTTCATCTTTTCCAAACGTGCTATTATTTTCAAATTGACAAAGCAAGTCAGAAACCTCAGCATGAAGACATTCAACCTTCCCATATATCTGAGAACACAAGTAAATTCCTCTTAAGCACAATCACATATAATTTTATGTATGGAAGTAAAGATCAATTTTTTCATAAGAAATAAAAAGGTACCACTTCAGCCTCTCTTCTAATCCATTCTTGAGGGACATCACATCTTAAATCTAACACCGGTGGTGGTAAACTAACTGATAGAATATCAGTTGAAGAATACTGAAATAATGCTACCATACTTCCAAATCTACATATACATAGTAACAAGAATGAAAAACTTAATATAAATCATAACAATATGCATAACAAAGAACTTACATGCACCAACAGAAACAAACAACATACCCATAAAAGCGAAGACAATCTTTTGGGAGAGAATGGCCACAAGGGGCAATTCTATTTGCAGAGGTATGGTTAGAAAAACTGAGTTCTAAAAACTTTCCAAAGGAGAGACCCCATGCGGCCCTTGACATTACGACCCTTTTTGTAGCCGGTGGAATACTATCCATCAGGTCACACCTCAGGCACCGATGCCACATCCATATCTTGCCATCCCGCTCCCCTGGTAATTGCACATCTGTAAGTCGTCTAACATGGATGGTCAAACTTCCTTGTTGGTGTCTGTAGCACCTCACGTGTGCCTGTGATGGCTCTTTGCATACATCACAAAATAATCTCTGAATTTTTTAAAAAACCAAAAATAAGTTCAAACAAATGCCAATATGTAGATATTATTGTTCTCTGTTCTACAATATTTAATAAAGGGCTTGTTTCTTTTACCTCGTTGAACAAGTCTTCGCAGAGATAACGCCCGAGTGGCTTGTCAGAAGACCCATAGAACTTGATACGCAACAGGCGAGCCCATTCACAAGCCATGCCTTTTGGTACACATCTACATGACATGGAAACTAACATACTTTTAGTATTGTTAATTCTTCTGTCATTATTAGTGATATTCAAATTAATATTTCCTTCTTTTGGTCTATGGAGCTGCTCATTCTGTTCACAGAAGGGTAACACTTGATCGTCTGTTCCCATTTCATTGTCGTTAGAACTGGACGGAAATTGGGGCATCGACGAGCCTTCATCTGCCAGATAGGACGTCTCCAGTGCAAGATGGTACGCAGCAAACACTGCTAGCTGTACCACACGCTTAACTCTCTTTAGTTCTTCTGAGCAAGGACCTCTGAGAAGCACCTGAAAGCAACAGTATCCAACGATCTTTCATAATCTTCAGGGAATACTACTAAATTACCAATTTATTATGGTTAAAACTAACATAAAAAAAATAAGTTCAAAGCCGTTGATCCAAACATCGTTAAAATTAGCATGAATTCTAAAAATGTATTTTGCAAGTTCTCAAAATCTATTGTACTAACCAGAAAAATTATTTCAAAACATTGGAAATATCTACATGCAAAATAAAATCAAGACGAATTATTTGAGATTTTCTTACTTTTTCAAAAGGATGCAGGAAAATTTAAGCTCTCATGAATATGCTGAAAATAATTAGAAATCAGCTAATTACCGTGCAACCAAGACGCCTAGGGCAGCCTTCGAAGAACATCAGAGTCTTGCACTTGGGACTTTTTGTGGATGGATGGTGCGTGAACTTCTGAACGTAAAATGCTCGACAGCCACCCAGCTGAGCCCCCCTGATCCTGTCAGCTGAGGAAACAATTTGTGCACCTGTGCACCTTGATATGCGCTCCAATAAAGGCCTCTTCATATTCAAAACTAATGATATTTCCTTAGCTAAAATCTCCTGCGCATAAGGAGAGACACTCTTTTCTACCAGAAGCACGTGAGGTTTCAAAGCTGATATCTTCTCAACTATAGTTTTTAAGTGATCCTTCTCCTGAGTTGACAAAAGCAAAAGATACTCTCTTTGATCACTATCATAAAAACACTTCTATTTCACCATTCTGCTAACATTTTGTCATTTATAAGCAATATTCAAAATTTATAAACAATGTGAGGTTTTCTCGGCAAAACCAGACAAAATGCCTGAACTACTTCAACTTTAATATGAAGTTCTTAAATAGAACATCCACAAGAATATATAATTTTTGAAGCACTACATTATATATTTGAAGAAATTCATAATGTTCCTATTGCCAAAATATCATCAGATATAAAAATAAGCTCTTCACAACCAGAAGAATATAAGACATGATAATCTATGTTTTTCCAACAACAAAGAGCTTTGTAGTTCACTGAAACTAACAATTTACATGAAACAAATACCCTTAAATATTTTGAAGTTACACTGAACAATTCCATGATTTTTTACAAATTTTTTGTTATCCCCAGATATTAACCACAATCCAAATATCTAAACCCAATTTCATGGTCGCCTGAGTTCATTAAACAAAGGGTTTTGCACACTGTGAGGTTAAAAAAATAACTGTTTATTCGCAGATCAATATTTTTAAGCTTGATACATTTTTAGAAGGCAAATTACCAACTTGTAAAAAAATTTACAAAAATTAAGCAGGACATATATACAGGAAAATATGAGTCAAATAGAGGAGTTTTGGAGAAAAACATACCTGTTGAAGCACATTGTTCAAGGAGGCAAGCTTATTGGAGACTTTCTGGTACTCAAGTGAGCCTCCTACAAGAAGCAATCTAGGATTTACATGTTGTGAGACCATGCGCTTGTGTTTCACATTCTTAGAACAAACCACGCCTTTTATAAATTTGCTACAATCAAGAAGAATCTCTGTAAGTTCCAATATAAAGGACCATAACACAGGAGGTAAACTTGTATAAAATTCTACTCATCACACAATCTTCGGTACTGACCTTTAAGATGTGTGCACTATTTTCTCTCTGCTCCCTCTTGGGTTTGACATGACATAACTTATGTTTACTATATATAACTTATTACTAATTCATTGCGCTATCAACCGTCAAGTTTGACATGTGATTAAAGGCACAGCCATTCTAACATTTCCAAAAAAAAAAAAAAAATACCAGCACTCTGACATAATTGATTAGGTTCTTTCTTATTTAGCACCCCAATTTCAGACCTTATCTGTGCACTATCATGTACCACTTAAGGAAAATGAAATAAGCATAAATTATGTTTCAGTCTCTCAACTATTGCACTTGGTTGAATTAAGTCTATTCACTTCTCAGTACAAAAATTGTTGGCCCTTGATTCAATCAAGCATCTCTATCCATTGATGTGGCACCACATAATAACTGGTTTGGACTCCACATCAGCTACATTCTAACAAAGCGTGTCTAGTCGGTGCCATGTTAGCATTATACACCACCAGTCTACTACATTTACACCATGCCACTACACGCCATCACCCACAGGTGCCACATCAGCATCACTTTCTGATATAGAGAGAATCTTAATTGAACCAAGTAAGATAGTTCAGTGGGCCTATTGGACAAAAGGTAAGAGGTTTTCAGGTACACAATTAAGTAACTTACAACAGCTCTAAGGGTCAAAATCAGACAGTCCTCGAAAAAGGAAAGTAAGTACAGGTATGTACACACAGACCTATCAGTTGGCTTCCCAGAGGCAATGCATTTGACCTTCACATAATCACCAGGATCCATGCTGCCACCTTTTGTATCAGGCTTCACAAAATTTGCTGCCTGCCACACTAGCGATGACACAATTTCAACCCACCCCTCGTAGCTCTCATAATTTTCACTTTCCAAGTTAAATCCTTCCCCATTAAGCAATTGGGACACAAGTGCCCTAAAGTGAGTATATGTCGTTCCTCTTGAGCTCTCCTGCCCCACCTCAGTCAACCCCGCATCAAAATCATCAGATATAAAACTGGAATCAGAATCAAAACCAATTTCATATTTATCTTCTGTTTCGTCAAATAACCCCATTTCCTCATCTGTTTCATCATCTGGCCCAGGAGGCAGCCAAATTTTGTTAGAATCACAATCAAAATTGGGGGAATATTCTCGATCAAGGAGAAGACTCCTATCTGATTTGGGAGTAGTGATTTCATCCCTGGTTGGGCTGTCTGTCATACTACTCGAATCGGAATCAGAAAATTCTGGCAATAGATTCTCGCCTATTGGCCTGAAAAATTGCTTGTAGGATTCATCATCATCTTCTTCTACAATGCTCCTAATAAATTTATAGACCAAAAAAAAAAAAGGTGAAAAGAATCGTTAGTCAATTTACTGCTTTTGAACCACCACCTAGAAGAATGCATGCAGAAAGACAAACTTACCAAAACTAAACTATAACTGAAGAAATATTAGAAATTGACATCTGTGTAATTTGACAAAGAAAGTTAAAAGATTAATATTTCCATTTAGTCCTGACTTACCTATCTATGGGCGCCTCCGGCATTATATCAATAAAGCAAAGTAAATCGAATACATTGAATGCTAATTTATGTAGTGGGAAGTTTCCGAAACAAAAAAAAAAAAACATCTTTTATTTTTAATGACTTACATTTACTTAAAAGTTGAAAAGCTTTAGTAATCAAATTTTTAATTCATTGATTAGTTTATTTACTGAATAAATAGGATTACTCAGTATAGTTTACATAATACACATCACCAGTATTTTTTTTCTTATACAAGTTCCAGAATACAATTTTCACTGTATCTTTTTTTTTATTAATAATTTGATCAATTGTTGAATTTTAGAAAATAAATGGCAATAATTTGGAAAGTAGGAAGGAAAAAGACAAGAAGTTGGTCCCACCTATTTTTTTTTCTAACACCAGTAAAGAAGAAAGAAAATAAGGTTAGTTTGGCCCAGAAGTATATTCAGTATAGGGACAAAAATCTTGTTTGGGTCTAGCCAACTGAACCCAAAAAAAAAAAAAAAAATTAAATATCTGATCAGCATTGGGATGGACATTTTGCATCTAAGCGGCTGTATTTTCTTCTCTTTTCTCTTCAATGCTGCTATTTGAGAATAATAGATAGGGTAACATCTTTTTTTTTTAAGCAAAAATGGAGGTCGAGCCCCCATCTTAGATAGAGTAACATCTTACCCTTATCCTTCCAATTTTCCAAATTACAGCTTCCTATTTACTAAAATTTATATATATATATAGAGAGAGAGAGATATGCTATGGTGCATCGCGATGTATTGAGGCTTTTGTACATTGCACTACTATGATATATATATATATATATATATATATATATATATTTTATGAAAAAATTAAACAAAAGAATTCAGGAATTGAAGCCAACTAGGAAATCCATGCTCACATGCTTCACTTGGTGTTTGGAACTGATGAGGGATTTAGTCCTTTAAGGAAATAATAGATTATAATTTATATTCTAGTTTCCATTAAAAATAGATTTATTAGATATAATCTGATATTATGTATCTTTCCTTAGTTTACAATTGTTGCTGTATTTTTAGTTATTTCCATATTAGAAATGCTCTATATATTGAGCTGAAGTATTGTATGAGAAAAAAAGCAGAAATCAATAACAAATAGTCTTTCTTTATCTCTCTCTCTCTTATCCCTTCTTCCTGTATTCTACTCTCAACCAAAACTCATAACAAGCAGCCACAGGCTAGCCATTGTATTCACCATCAGTAAGTTGGCACACTTCATGCACTACTTTAATATGTGCCATTCGATATGATTCTTCCTTATAGACCAATACAACATTATAGAAAAAAATAATGTTACAATCTAATCGCAATATTGCAAAATCATAGATTGTGGCCCCTGGAGTACTGCATTAATTTGATGGAGCCTTCATCTGGTTTTGTTTCATTAAAATCCCTCTAAGTTTCAACTATTGCACATAGTTTAATCAAGACAGAAACTATTTTATTAGCCCCTTAACGCTTGGTAATAGAGTTATTCATCCTTCTATTAGTTCGTCAACTTATCATTCAATGACTTTTGGCAAATTATGTGAGATTTCACGAGTTATCTATGTCTTAGTTGGCAGATATATCACTATTAGTCCAATTCAAATAGTTTAGGGGGACCAATTCAATATAAACATGTTTTATAAGCAGTCAAGACTAAAATTAAACTTCTTTCAAATCAAAATCTAACATATTGAAGTGGTAAATGTCATATGTAATTCATTTTTATTCACCACATTACTCAAAATTTCAGTCGATTGTAAATTCATAAAGCCATGTAGGTAAAGTATCTGTAAAGGATCATGTGATTAATACAAGGCTCATCACAATACAGCAATAAGGAATTAAGGACACGTTGTGACGTGATTTAGAAAATATGATCATAAATGTCAAGTTACTGGTTCTCAAAATATCGTAGCCTGTTAGTTAATACCTAAATTAAAAAAAAAATTTATTCCTCCGCAAAAGTATATAGAAATTACTAGCAGCACAAATGTAAAAGCTATAAAGTATAAACACAAAATAATGAACAAATATGTACCTTCCCACCGAGCACCGGATAGGAGATGGAGAAGAGAACAATTGCCGGCCTGACATGTGGGCCGCCTTGCTTCTCCCGGATCTCAATACATCTGACTCTGGCGTATTGGGTCCACTTCCAGTCACATCCTGGTCCATTTCCATTGCAAAATCATAGCACGTCAGGCGATCGACACTGGAGAGTCCAGTTGTCTCCGGAGCTTTCGAGGGAGGGGTTGTGAGCTCAGCCATGATGGACCGTACTTTGTGAACCAAATCCTTGAGGTTGAAATCTGAGACTCCCATAAACTGAAACCGCTCTAGACTTTAAAAAACACACAAGAGCGGTTTCTCTATCCTTTTTTCTTTTTCTTTTTTTTAATCTAAACGATCAAGACTCTAATACTACAACACACTCAATTAGTACCAAACGCAGTTACTAATCTAAAGTTCTAAACTAACCCCTTCGCTAAAATTTCGAAAGGTGTTAAATTTACGAAATTCTAACTCCTGACTCCTGAGAGACCAAAATTTCTCCAGGAGTTGCAAGCACTCTCTACTCTCACCAAACTACTTCGAATGTATGTACAAAAACACACCAACAACTCGATTTGATCACCAAAATCCAAAATCCTCGACAGTTTGCGATCGTTTCTCATCACAAAGCAAAAGCGCACTAAATGAGAGGAAGGATGAGGAGGAGAAGAGAGAGAGAGAACAGTGACCTTGGTTAGAGACAGGGAAGGATGTCATTTTTTGCATCTTTTTCGTGGTTGAACAGGAAAGGGTTTATAAAAGAGGAGATATGTGGGGAATACTGTAATAATAAAATAAAATAATGGAGAATTTAATAATGAGTAAGTGATGATGATGCTAATTGGGAAATTTCGAGGGTTCGATCGGGACGAAGGAATGAAGCCGAGAGGCGCCTTGTTTGGGGAAGGGAAGAAGGGATGGGTGAGAGGTCGGTAAGAGCCAGTGTTTTTAAAACCGTATCGGCATTCCTACCGGCCAAAGGCCGAAATCCGGAATTTTCCGAAATTGTCCGATATTTACTCTCAGAAGTCAGGATACTGTTCCGGTTCTCGGTATTACCGGAATTTTCCGGTATCCGGAACGGTTAAGAGGTGGGAGACAGAGGTGGAGTGAAGAGTACTGTTTGGTTTACACATTGCGCGAGAAAACTTTTTGAAAAAAAGAAAAAAATAAAGAGAGAGTACGTGTTGAGGAGAATGACTGGAGAGTGGAGATGAGCGGTTTGTGCACTTGGTGTATGAATGTGGAAAGCATGGGTGGTTGGCGGGAGCGTCAAGCTCAATTGGCGCGGTTAGTTGTGTGATGAGGTTAATGCAGCAATGAAAATATGAAATAGATGCCTTCTTGGTAATTTGGTAATTTGATACATTCATATTATCATATTTAGTATTGAATATATGTTGGTAAACTTTAAAAGGGATATTTTTTTAGATTATTTTAATTTTTTATAGTGATCAATAATAATATTTTGATGCTGCAATTTTAATGTATTTTAATGGTATTAAATACTTTAAAAGAGCAACATTTAGAACTTGCACATCAATGAACTTTTAGAAACTTTTGATATCAGCCAAATGTCGTTATTTATTATGTGTATGTCAAAAAAAAATGATATAAAGTATGATCAACGTTTTTTTTTATATGTTTAATTTTTAAGCTAAAATTAATCTTTTTAGGTATTTTAGGTATTTTCATCATATTTATGTGCATATTTTCTCTCTGTCGTATGTTGTCCATCCTACCAAATTATCAGATGCGACCCTTGTATAAGCAGGACCAAATTAAAAGTCATAAGGGTGGCTGGTCTAGACATTGCCCCCTGCTCAATAAATTACTCAATTTTTATGTATATTTCTTTTGGTTTTTAAAAAGATCTTTTAATTTGTGCTCTCCTCCTCCTCCTTCAATTTAATGTAAAAAATAGATTAATTCGTCCTCTAATCTAATGGTAAATTCCTGCTCCGCCCCTTGCGTATAAATACACTATGCTCTAAATAAATAGTAGCGAGTGGGCCATGATCTGAAACCATTTGAGAATTACTGAGAATTTAAGGGGTTTGTTTGTAAAAACAAACATCCAAATTGACTACCCATTCTTCGTACGGTTCTGAACCGGGTGTATGCAAAAAATACGAAGGAGGAGAAGCGGGGACGAGATCTGTGGAGCATTTGGTGGACCGTGGACCGAAAGTTGGCTGCTCCCTGTCGCTTTCCAGTTGCTGATCAGGACGATTGTGCTAATATATATTTTTCGGATTCTATGAGGATCCGGTGTATATCGCTGAATCTGTGCTCGTGCGTGGCAATTAATTATTATTTTTTCCTCTCCAAAATTTTGTCTGAATTAAATATTAATTACAAATATTTAAATTTAAATTCCTAGTTTGGATATGTGTGTTTGGCACCATCTGTGAACTAAAAGTTCGCGAACTAGATTAGTTCGCGAGAACCAAACAACTCACGAACTAGACTGTTCGCGAACTTCTTGACTAGTTTCTAATCCCCCAATTTTCATGAACTAGGAGTTGTTCGTGGGCCTATTCGTGGGCCGTTGTTCATCCCTAGTCCGTCCCTAGTTCGTTGCAATTTTGAAAAGATAAGTGATATATTCAGAATTATATGATGGTTACTCATATCATTGTATTGTCTTTAATGAAATGGTAAAATCAGTCCCTACATTATTATACAAGATAATAAAATTGTGTTATTTACTATTGTTTTTTTGCACTTTTAATTGACCGAACTTGAAACAATATTAATTAAAAATTCAAAAGCATTTCAGTTAAGCAATTGTAAAATATACAAAAAAAAATTTACAATTGATATCGTGTAATGTAAATAATTAAAATATCACGCTGAGGAATAAAATATACTGCAAAGTACGAATTTAGCGAATATCACATATATGTCATGCTAAGATGGAGATTGAAGGTATCAAACGCATGCACTTTTTAAAGTCCTATCCAATTGTTGATGAACGTAGATATATAATTTAACGATATAGGTTTTATTTCTAAATGAATGCATGGAATTAATTTGAATTTAATGAATGCTTGAACTTATTTATTATTTTTAATTAAATAAATAATGTAAAAAAGTTTTGAAGCACAAACTGAAAATAAAATAATGCTAGTTAAATAAAGTATCCGTTACCATATTTCTATTAAGCACCAAAAGTATATTGTACCCTCTACCGCTAAGGAAGAGAGCCGCGCGCTAGTTATCAGTCTAAAAATCAGTATTAAAGTGCCTAAATTCTGTCATTAAAATTAGTGAGGAAAATTGTACTTATAACTCTTTCAAAAAGGCAAGACACGTGTTCATTTTTAGAATGCTTAGTGATGAAAATATTAATTAATTCATCAATATTAATTGATAGCTCGTCCGAGGAATACGCGCTCGAAACCAGCGGTTCAGATTTTTTAGATAAAGAACCAGTAACTATATTTTTTTATCGTTTGCACATTAATTATGACGTGAATTTTATTTTACTCTTTACTGCAAAGGAAAAAATGTTCATGTACCTATCTTTATGGCCTTTATTTATTGACAGTAATAAGTTCATGCACCTATATATCTTGATAGCCCGTCCGTGAGGGTGATGGTAAATAGAGAGACCGCAAAAAAAGCATGACAAATAAGGCACTTCGACTGCGATTTGGAAATAACCAGTAGTAATATCAACGATTGTGGAACGATCAGAAATTTATTTAATTATATAGAACTTTGGTAAATGCTACAGTTTTATATGGAACGAATGTATTTCATTCTGTACGATTGGTTTCACATTTTGAATTTCAAACGACCGATCTGAATTACATGATATTGTTACCATATTAGAAACTTACAAGAAGCCAAAATTTTTTAAAAAAGTTCTTTATTATTTTTTTTGGTAATTTAGAAAAGAAATCATTGCTATTGGAGAGTCCATAATTCGTGTATCACGATTCTTCTAAAATACTAAAAAAATGAAAAATATAAGATTTGGTTTCTTATAAGTTTTAAATATTAAAAACATATCGAACGTTTCAAACCGATCATTCAAAATTTGAAGCATGAGAAAGATTGTATTGAACGAACTCTTGCAAGTATATTCTATAACTTTTGCAAGTATATTTAGAATGCATATTCTTTAGAATTATTGACCATTAATTGATTTCAATGAAATAAGCACAGTTACTATATCTGTTAATTCATTATGAGAACCAATTAGCAAAAAAAAAAAAAAAAGAACAATGCACCCGTGAATATTTGGATTTGATCCATCGTTCTTAAAAAAAAGGGTATGTTAATTCATTATCATAACTAACATGTTAAATTTTTTTCCTTGAAGAAGTGTTTCTTTTTTAGAGATGTCAGGGGTGTGATGTGATTTTCTTTTCCCCCATTTTGTGAATTTGAATCCACTGTAATATACGAGAATCACTGATCATCTGTGCTAAATTTTATACTCATGTCGAAAACAATTACTAACGCATGGTCACCACTTTGCTAAAGCATATCCCCATTGATATAGAGTCTGAATGAACCTTTGTTTTATCTGTTATATATAAAGTGTGGATGAACCTTTGTTTTATCGATTATGGAAAATAATTTATGTTGACGGGGGTTAGACTTTTGTGTATGTGAAGGATCGGAAATTTAATTTATTGTAAAAGTGTTCTATAATTTTTCAAGAAGTGGTGGGCTGATTTAGTCGAAACAAAGATATTTACTGTCCTCTACGAACAGACACACACCGAGAGGAATTGAAACATTATGATCTAACTTGCCTACAATAAATTCACCCAAAGCATAGGATAGGAGGTCATGGGAAAAGCAAGTTAGGCAAGGAAAAGATGTTGCAATTTAAGAGGTGGACCAAACCAAAGGTGAAAGCGCTACCTTTGCCTTTGGCTAAGCAAGCTCTCTCATCGCTGTAACCTAGTCACTACCACGTGGTTAGAGAATTAAAAGTACCAAGTACCAAGGCGCCATCACACTATATCTGATAATCTTTTTTTGTAGGGCATGTATATTTTAGGTGTAGGAAAGTTTATTTGCATTTCAAACGGATTAGGAGCTCGGATTTGTCCAAATTATCAATTTATTTAATTAATTAATTATAGTTGAGTTTCAATATTTTTAATTTACTAATCAATTGCAAATAAACCCATAACTAATAATAAATATATTGAGAAAAATAAATAAATAATATAGCATACGAATGTGGGAGTCTAGTATAGATGGTCAGTTATCCTAGAAGTAACGGGTTCAATTCTCGCTGTATGCGGAAGAAGGATAAACTCTATTTCACATAGCGAGCTATGTCTCTACAAATAAATAACCTCTTATTTTCAAAAAAAAAAAAATTAATATAACATACACTACTAATTAAGATAACATAGAAGAAGTTTTTTTTTTCGATAACATAGAAGAAGTTATCATTAAAAAAATGCCCTGTCCGAAAAGGAAGAGGGAGGGAATCAGATTTAATTAAAGAACAGAGAGGGTTTGATTTTACAAATCAAAATTGGTGATCAAAGAAAGAGAGAATAAAGGAGAGATTGGATTTAAGTGAAAATCGTACATAGCAGAAGCTTTCATCGGGCGATTGACCTCATAGAGAAAATAAATCCCGTAAATATTTTTCATTTTGAAGAAATTTTGCATACGGGATTTGAGATGTTGAAATTCCATCGAATCCAACTCTAATGGTAAATTTTTCACCCTTCCGATCACAAAATTTGAACGAAATACAATCCGAATCTGATTTCCATCTTCAATTTCACCTTTCTGATCAGGGTGAAAAAATAACCAGATGAGATATTTTTTTGAAGAAAGAGGGAGGTCTTTGCCATCCAACTTTTTTTGAAATTAAAGGTGCATGTGGGGTTTGAACCCTTGACCTCATGGAGACCAGCCTAGTGCTCTTACCACTGAACTACTAGGCGACATGCAACCAGATGAGATATTATTGTTGTAATAATCTTACTTTTATTGTTATATATAAACAATTTTCCCCAAGAAAAATAGCATACAGCGATATGTTCAGATTATATTCAACTTCCTTTACAAATTAAAGTCGTGTTCAGAATTAATATATCGAGTTAAAAAGAATTTAGCTTCATATATCTTTTTGGTTGAGTTGATCAGATTGACCTGGTTGGATTGTTCGTATGTTTTTTGTTTCTTCCCAGGACCGATCGTTGCACGAATAGACTTAAAGCAATCAATAAACTATAATAGAGAAATGTCAACCATGTTGAAAAAGAGTTTGTACAATATTCATAATTAGAGCTTGTTACAGTTGCTTCAGTCCGTATCTACTGCCTTGATGTGATAATAAATAAACTCCTAAGCAATGACATGTAATATGATTTGTCAGAAGCTGATTGAATGCATATGACCTTATATAATTTTAAAAGATATCTTTAAAACTCTTAACATACATTTCAGATTAAGTGCCATCATATACACAATTTAAACTATCAAAGTCAATTTAAGTAGTAGTCAATGCAAGTTTGAAGATGGCCATTGTCTTGTATACGTTTGTGCATGTGGAATTCAACATCTACTGCTAATAATTGCAATTACATAAGCTGTCATTCTAAAATCAATTAAGATTTAAATTTGAACTTTAAAAAAAATCTTTAAATTTGATCTAAGACATATTTGGTGTGAATTCAAGCCATCAAATAATGGATAGAAACTCATTTAAATTAACTGATTGTTGCACACATTTGATCACATGATAACGAGTAAATGCAAATGCACATTTTGTATGTCTATTAAGTTGTTTTTAAGTTATATATGTCCCCTTTTCTCGGTACCAGTCGCACGTTTGCTCACGTTGACTATATAGTGCGACAGTTATTTAACTACTGGATGAGGTTTGTTATTGTAAATGATGAATGGTATCAAAGGATAGCGGCCCCTCAATTTTCATGATTATAGAAGCGCACATTATTGGGTTATATTAAGTCACGTAGGACACAGAGTCATAGTCGATGATAAGGAGGCGTATAGAAACCAGTTAAGGATTATATAATAAAATCTATCTTTTCTTATAGATAATTAAATATTTTTATAGACATATATAGACATATTGTTGGTTATTTATATTTACCAAATAGCAAATTCTCTCACTCTCTCACTTATTTTTTATTTTTTATTCTCAGTCGTCTTGTCAAACCAAAAGAAAAACTCTCACAATCTAAAAGTCTTCAACTTTTTGGAGTGAAATAATTAAAGAAACAATAGTGCTTTTAATCAAGGTGAACTCAAAAAGGCGTGTTTAGATTCATCTTGAATAAGAATAAGAACCATAACACAAACAAGAATAAGTTATTCTATGTTTGGTTTGGTTTAAAATATTTGTTATTAGTCCAAATTAAATTGTTTTTTTTATTCCAACAAAAAATATTGAACTAGAACAAGAACAAATTATTAATGCCCTTCCAAACACACACCCGTTTTTTTTATGAATAATTGCGGTAGTTATCAGATTAATATCTTTCTAGTCAGGTCCAAGTCTCACTATATTGGAATATAAAGAAAATAAACAGTAAAACAAAAATAAAAAATAAAAAAAAGTTTTGAAGGGAGAGTGATGGTTACTCCCTCCCTCTGCAGTTGTTGGGCCCATTTATTGAAGAGTAATAAGATAAAAAGTATGAAAGGATTGCTGTGGCTGTTTAATGCAATCCTGTTGATGTTGCCAAACCTATTGTTTGATGTGATGGGATGATATTTGCGATAATTGCTACTGGACGATTTGCTGTCACTGTAATATGGGTCAAATCTGGTATGATGTATCTAGCATTGATTTGTTAGCAGTTACTTGTGTGAGATTTATTCAAGGGTCTATTAATTATATGGGTGCTTGCCGGAAGCGGAGCTAGGTGATCCAAATGGGATGCAATTGACCCATTTGTTAGCAGTTATTATATGCTATTTAAGTAAATTATTAAAAAATTCATTTTTGACCCATAAATATGTAAAAAAAAACTCCATTATAACCCCATAGTTAGATTTTTTTGTGCTTTAATATGATTATTAAATTAATTTTAATTTTAGGCATTAATTTTGAATCCCATACAGAAATTTTCTGGGTCCGCCATTAGAATTTGGACCTGAGATTTAATTAATTAGGTCGACTCGATGAGAGAGAGAGATGTTAACAGAATTTTGACCTGTTACTCATGATGAGCCTATTTGAGGATTTGATGATGATTTATTTAATTCGGTGGATTAGTCACTTTTTCCCAAAAAAAAAATACAATCGTTTGATTTTTTGTTTAAAATGTTATATAACTCACTGGCATGAACAAGAAAAGTCTTTTACATTTTAACAATTCAGATGCAATAAACAGAGCACATAATATTTCTTTAATTGAAAATTATCTCATATGCAGATAAACATAGAGGCATCATGTTTGTTCCTTACTAATTACCATCCTATTTTTTATAGGACTATGAATTATCATATGCCATTGACGTAAAAAATGATGTATAGTATAAAAAATAAAAATATGATGACAAAATAAAGTATGAACTGTATATAGAAGATATAATATTAAAAAGTGTATATGTCATAGTAAAATAACATCTACCGACCAACGAGTTAAAAATAACGTCTATTTTGGCTTTGAGCCTTTGGCAGTTAGACTAAGAAAAGCTGTTTTTTAAAAAAATAAGTTTCTTGCATGATGAAGATATAGTTGACTACAAAGTAACATTTTGTAACAATAACTGTCATGCTTTTAATTTTTATAGTGAGTAGGTGGGGTGCTACTTTTTAACCTAAAGGCTAAAGACCTTGCATCCTTCGGTTAGTCGGTTTTTAAGTAATGCAAACCAACAGATCAGAGCCCGGCATGCTTTTTTATCCTTTTGGTTGCCGTTTATATGATTCATCTTTGTTTGCACAAAATATCGCCATTTTCTGGATTGTCAAATAAAGAGGTAGGATTTGTCAAATGGAGTTATTTACAACTCTATTTTTAATGTCGATTGACTAATAGAACAGGTTTAAATTTTATTTTTATAATTTACAGATCGATTTGAGCATCTACATTTTAATTTTACGAATTATAGTTAACAATATTTTATTTTATTTTTTCACATCTTGATTGAGTATCAAACGAACTTTAAAATTTATTTTTTTTTCACATTTTATTTGAATTTGGATTCTAAATTTTGAAACAGCAATTAAAAAGATTAATTTAGAGACATTTGAGACATCCAAAATGTTCGTGTTGAAACCTTACTCACAAATTTTTTACATGAGTTACCTGTAAACATCACATAATGATACAACGAAAAACATGTAAAGAAAATAAAAAATTAGTTTCTATCATGAGATCATCCTATCTCTGATTTTTCTATTGAGTTTGTTTTTCATAAACTTCTTCTTTCATCGAGTCGTAGTTCTTCTGATTGTCGTAGAAAATTCTGTTAACATCTCTCTCTCTCAAAAACACAAAAGCTGTAATTAAATTAAAATTATCTTTTTTTAGGGTCAATTAAATTAAAATTATCACTCTCAAAACAATTGTCCAAGGCTCTGCCTATTGAAATCTCTTCTTTGAGAGCCGCTCTCGATTTAGCCAGCCTCGAAAGCATACATGGATCATGATTTTAGAGCTTATATACGACTTCTTATTTGAACAATACGGAGCTTGCTTAACTATTATCAATTTTCTGGTCTTGAAGTGAAAACATATCTTGAATAGCTCTATAAGCTATATATTGAGCACGTCATCGTATCAAATCTCCTCAACTGGATCCGCCCCTGATGCCCATCTTTCAGATTATTCTTTTATTTTCCATTATGAGTAAATAATTTAATTTATAATTGTATCACAAAATAAAATATGTTATGTATAGCTTACCCTATAGTTAGGTAGATGAGCAATGCCCGGTATTACTAGACAACAAAGTGTCTCCAAAAATTTGATTGTCAAGTTACATCCGACAGGCCTTTTATCAAGAAAAAGGTAAGAAGCAAAAGTTTTGCCGAAATACCCTCAACTTTTTATGCAATATCATTACTTGATTGCAAATTCCATCAAGCAACTGGACAAAGAATCCCATATAAAGGAGCATCCTTTATTCAAAGAAAAAGAGAGTAAAGAAGGATTTATTCTACGCACCATCCAAAACTTACTGGACGGTGCTGACGGCATAAGTGGGCCCACTAACCAGTTACCCCCACCTCACCTTTTAATTGTCAATTAGCTATGGCGGTTTCTTTTGATTCATGCATATTTACTTTTGTTTCGTATCTTAAATTGTTGCTATATGAAGCAAGCCAGGGACTACAAACATGTTAGCAATTCGTACTAACAAATTCTTCATAATAATAACTTTGTACTAGCGGCACACATTCTGAAGGTTACTGCAAATCCTATGCTTAGATTTTGTTTAATTTAAGTCATGAATATGAAATTAGATTAGGGTTTTGTTGTAATTTTTATTAAAATCCTAGATCTTACTATTCTATGTGCCCGTGTTGTCAGTTGAAATAAAATAGCAGTCACCAGTCAGTTACCATAAAATAGATAGAATTTTATCAAAACTTGTAGTACAATTTAATATTAAATATACGAATTTAAGTTGTATTGAGGTTCTTCATGAAGACACCACAATTCTCTTTTTTTTTAGTAATATTTTAGAAGTAAAAAAAATTCAAACCACAAATTCAATACAATTGATCTTGTTCAATTCAATGAGCGATGTATTTTTATATAAATTTTGTTAAATTTAAAGTTTATTTAATATTCGATCAAGATGTCAAATGTCAACATATTAGAATTATTCTATCAATATTTAATATTTGATCAAGTACCAAAAGAACTCCAATTTTTTCAAAATTTATAAAAAAATGCATCGCTCATTAAATGAAATGGGACAATTTGAATTCGACATTTAATTTTTAAAATTAAAAAAATTCTAATAAAAAAAAGTTGTGATATTTGGTGTTTTTATGATGGTATACTACAATCTTACTCAACTTTTTATATAAGAACAAAATTCATTGCACTGAAAAAATTGGATAGTCTAATAGTAATTAGTTTTTTATGCATCTAAAATTTGATTAGAAGTCGTTATGGGTAATAACATATTTTTACTTTAAAAAATACTTCGTATAACTCTTCGTTCAGTAGATGTCTATTTCAGCAGGCTAACAAAAAACGATTATATTGTTAGAGTTATGTCCTAGAAGCCAATTTTATTTAGGCTACTTCTATAGTTTATGTTATTGGTGATTTCAGATCGTTTGTTCTTTGATTTAATCGTTGACAGTTCATTCAGGTTGAGGATCTGAATTATAGATCACTGTTATTCATTTAGTAGTAAATGACAACGATAAATCTAAAAGTTCATAATCTTGATAATTAACAGAGAACATTAGTTATCAATAAGATTAGTATGCAGATTAAGTGATGATTAAGTTCTATAAATCATAGGTTAAGAGTAACCAACTTAATTGCATATGTATATGTTATAGAACATAGTACAGGACTGGACCCCACGAAATAAATATATGGATTGTGTTACGTGTCATTATTTATTTCGTTATGATTTTGGTTCTAAGTTTGAGATGATTATCTTTTCCACATGAGGATAAATGCTATAAATCATGTCTACCGCTGATTCCTGATAAAGGCTGCTATACGAAATTGATTTAAGTATTCTTGAATTGTGCGGGGAAAAGCTAATTATCAAGAAAACCGTATGTCCTTCATTAATTCACTTAGTGAGTGACAATATCTGTTTGGGCCCCTTGATGGAGATAGATTGTTTGCTAGCAACTGATACAATTATCTCTAGATCAAGAAACGTATAATCTGCAAGAATAACACGTTCCTATCTTGGATTATACGATGATATCGTGTGACATAAGAATCAAAATAGAGAAGCATAATTGTTCTCTTATGCAGGATTGAAATTTTGTAGTTGTACACTATTTATGCGAATTGGGAATCATAACGTGTTGCTAGATACTGCTTATGATTATTGGAATTAAATAACGATTTAATTCCATGTCCAACATAGCATAAATCCTCAAAGGGTCACACAAAATTGGTATTTAATCATATGTGCATTATTTATTTATTTGCAATAAAGTGTATTGCAAAATATGATAGATTGATTAATTAATTAAATAGCGTTATGGACCGTTATAATTAATTAAGTCAAATAGATCATATAGAAATAAATTATTGCATTGTCTAATCTCTAAATAATTATTATTAAGTTAATAATTATTTATAAATAACACACTTAATTTAGTTAAGTTATTTGGGCTTTAATTTATTGGTAAATTAAATGTCCAAATTGAATAGCTATGAGTGGGCCTTTAATTAATAGAACTAAATGAACCAAATAGAGATGGCCTAGTGGGCCAAGAGAGCCCACTAAGAGGCCGGCCACATGAGGTAGGTAGGAGTGGCACAATTGTAATTTGTGTGAACTCCTATCTAGGGTTAAGAGGCTATATAAGGCATCTATTGGAGGCTCCTTGGTTCTCTTCTCTCTCATCCTCTCCCTAGCCGCCACTATTGGCCTCCCCTTTGTGGTGCGCCGCCCCCCTCTCTCCTCTCCACTCTAGCTCATGTGTTGAGCATCCCATTCTCCCAGAAATCAATTGGTTCGTTGGTTGAAGAAAGGGAACGCTTGGGATTAGACTCGTTCTTCTCTTCGCTAGCACGAATTGAGAAGAACTTGGTTAATACCATAGTGGACTCTAGGCGCCGCGAATAGGAGGTGTTTGGAGAGCACGCCACCGACACCAAACCCAAGGATTCGAGCCTCTTGGTTGCTATACCAAGAGAGGTACAAATCCTTCCTTTTTCTCTTGTGTGGAATAGCTTTTGTGCTAGATCCTTATGTGTGCTTTGTTTGCTTGGTTAATTAATTGGTAATTAGCATAAAATTGAAAATTAGCACACTTTCTAACATATATATCATCATCTTGTGATATACTTTATATCTTTGAATAATTTTCTTTTATTTTTAAATAAATTGAAGATCAAGCCTCTCAACTTATTTTAAAATTAAATGTCTATAAAAGATTCCAATCGAATTTATCTTTGAATAATTTTAGATGATGTCAAAACAATGGGCATGAATTGAATATTTGTAAACTACGCTATTAATTTAAAATCGGGGTGATAAGAAGATCCTCAGAATCTATCATCTTATCATTCCGTGGATGACATATTTTTTTTATTTTCAGAATGTGATTAATTAAGGAGATAGGCTAAAATCAGCCACGACTGACGGATGCACCCCAACTGCGATTATATCTTTACTTTTGAGGTTCTAATGGCTAATCTGAACCATTCAATGTATTCTCCATATTGAAATCTCATCGGAGACCAAATTTTACATTTTTTTCTTATTTCATTTACTATTTTTTTGAGATTTTTAAAAATCATAGTTATTGAAGGGTTCAGAATTGTTTAGATTGAGAATTTTATAAAATTCCAAACAAATACTAAAAAATTACAGAAAATATAAAATTTTGTCTCCATTGAGATTTCAATATGGAGAACTGATATCTCTTATTTATATATATATTTTAACCATACTTGGCACCAAAATACTACCCAAACCAATGATATTCACTGCACTTTTGCATTATATTTTGCAAGATTGGACACTGCCGTGGAATTTGACTTGTTTTGTAGGAACTTGGTGGATTGGACACAATAATTGCATAAAATGGTAGATTTTGAAGAAGAAAATGACTGAAAGGAGTCCATAGCATTGTAGAGCTCATCCTAAACTTTCCAACGATCTTTGAATCACCTCAATCGGAGTCCCGATGAAGAAATTATGGTCAAAATACTATCAATGCTCGATTCTGGAATTTTGGTCCGAAATTGGTCCGAAATTTATACATTTCGGACCGAAATTTCCAGATTTCGGTCCGAAATTTCTTTTATGGAAAGTGATTTTTGGTAATTTTCAAAGAAGGAAGGATCCTCTCTTGCCCTAGCCGCCTCTTGGTATTTCCCTAGGTGTTTTTAAGCACGAATTTCGACCAGGGACGCATGCCACCTTCCATACAATAATTTCCACCACCATTCTCACGCCGAAAGGCGTGGGATTCCACCTCTCGCAGCGGAGCACGTCCATGGCAGCAACTTTGGAGCGATTCTGGATGCGACAGCGGTAGAACCGATCCAACCACGACTTCGGACGATCGATATCTTGAGTTAGAAGCGATATTTGGTTTATTCGTTCCTTTTCTCTTGATATTTTGATTTGATGGAGTTTGTATCTTATTTTTCTTGCATGTTAGAATAATTAATGATGTCTTAGTAGTAGTTAGTAGATTAGTTTAGTATTTTGTGATGACTCGACTGCTTTATATTATGATATGTGATATGTTTTGTTGAGAATTATATCTTGCTTGGTTAATTTAATTGTTTGTTTGACTGTTTACCTATTGATGAACTGCAGCACCATTAGGACATTAAACTAGAACAAATAATTGATTAGTTAAGTATATGAGGTAAGCCAATCGCTCGAAAGAGGAGGTTAGTTTACGACCGAAAGGTGTAGCTTTTAATGATCCGACAGAACTTTAAATACCTCTAGAAACCCAACTAAATATACTTAAATAGCTAAATCAGAACGAAAGTATAGGTTTAGTTGTTTACGTGGTAAAAACCAAGTTCCATACCAAGTTAGAACCAAAGTTGCGATAGCTGAGATTAGGACTTAGGTCTGGTTGTTTAGTAGCCTTCACATAACATTGTGTAAAAATATCAAGTCAAAACAAGAGGTCTAAAGCAAGTTTAGGAACGAAACAACATGGATTTCGGTCCGAAATCCATATATTTCGGTCCGAAATATGCCTCTGTCTCGATGAAAGTCGTAGGTCGAGGTGTTTTAGAGCTAAACTAATTGAATACGAAATCCTAGGACATCCTTACATTTATTTAGAGTCCAGAAAATACAAAAAATAATTTATTTAATTGCACTTTAGATAATTGTATTTCTAAATCATAAAACTCCAAAAATTAATTGTCTAGCTTTCGTGAGGAAGTAAAACCTAGTAATCAGTTGTACCGTCTCTTGGGTTCGACCCTAAAGCTTAACTAAAACGACTAGTGAGGTTAGCTCTAGGTTATAAATTTATTTGATATCCTAGGTTTAAAATACCTTCATCAAGAACACATTGAACGGTTCGGATGGACTGTTAGAATCTCGAAAATTGAAATTTGATCGTAGCTGACGATCTCATTCGTCAATCGCGACTGATTTTAGCCTATCTCTTAATTAAGTGCTAACTACGTTTGTATTTCTGTCGCGTATCCCCATCATCTCCTAGATTTATCATCCAGAACGTACTTCTCCCATTCTAGCACCTATGTTTCCCTCCCTCCCCAACCTTATTTTGTCTAGAACAAGTAGCATTTTTTTCAAGACAATTAACTTTTTTTTTTCAAAACAGTTAGTAATAGTTTTTTTAGAACAATGAATTATTTTTTCATGACAATTAATATTTTTTCAGGGCGAACATTTTTTCCATGACAATTAACTTTCTTTCATGACAGTTAGTAACATTTTCTAGGATAATTAGCTTTTTCTGGTCAAATTTTTTTTCCAATAAAATTAACATATTTTCAGGACAATTAGTATCTTAAACTATGACAATTAGTATTATTTTATAGGATAGTTATGATATTTATGAGGACAGTTAGTATAATAATATAAGACAATTAGTATTATTTGCTAGAACAGTTAAGATATATATCAGGACAATTAGTATCATAATATATGATATCAAGATGGGAGGGGGTGAGTAAGAGCTGATGGGAGGTAGGGTGAGTAACTGTTAATATGCATCGGATGGGCATTGGAGACATACATGAAAAGGGATGATGAGGATGTTGGACAAGTATTCCAAAATGGAAAAAAAAAATGCGTCATCTAGAGGATGGTGGGCATGACACTGAGGAGGGAATGGACTTAAAATAATTCTAATTTAAAATGCTATTTTTTTTTAGAAAAAAAGAGAGCATATAGTTTGCTAACTTGTAAATTTCTCCATGAAACCTATACAGGAAAACTGATAACATATATATAAACGTCAAAATATACTTCACCATCAGCACTGTTGTTGTTTTTCCCCTTTTTATCTCTGAGCTAATCGTCATTATTTTTCTATCTACTTTTCTGAGTTAAATCATCATTAATTCGTCTCATCTACTGATAAAAAAAACATTAATAAAAATACAAGCTTTTCTGAGCGATATCAATTAACAAATTTAAAAATCCTTCAAAAGATTCCCAAATTCGACGACTTTCCCTCTCTGATAGGGACTAGTACACTATTTACGAATATATACAAATAACATATTGGAGCAAAATAAATAAAAAAAAGAGAAAAAAAAAGGAATGAACCAGCACGATCTTTAGTAAGGTCCCCTTCAATAACCATCTAAAAGTAAAAAAAAAAAAAAAAAAAATTGTGAGGTGCCCATAGGCTCAATCATCCCATACTACTGTGCGCTTCCTTTATGAGCTCGAAGGGAAGCAAACAAAAGTTTCCATTTTCCCTGCACTATTAGCGGTTCGCTGCTTCCTTCGTTGGGTTTTGTTTCAACTTTCAAGGTCTCGGTGGAATGGTGACCACTGACTGGCCAGTAGTTTTACATGCAAACATGAAGTAATTGACATTATAACATGGTTATGAATGTAACATACCAAGAACATATAACAATATCGATAATAAATTTAATTCGGGATAACTGATTCATGAGTTGTAAAATCAAACCATTTAATATGTAGATATATTTTTTCTTTTAAGATTTTTGACATGATAATTACTAAAATTGATGTCAATTAAAAGTTTGAAATATAGAAAAGAGATATCAAAGATGAATGATTTAGTTTTTTTTTTATGTCTAGCATGGACGGTAGCTATTGGCTTCCGTTGGCATTTTTTATTCATTTAAAATATGTTGTCACTTAAAAATTGATGTCTAGCTTGGACCCTATCGGCATTATGGAAAAGAACTTTAAAAAATTGATGTCATTTAAAGTTAACTAGCAAACGAACCCTAACAATAAGTGGGTAAATAAAAATTTGAAAAAAATATTTTACTTCAAATAAAATAAAAATCAACATCTCAATAAAAAATTAATTTAATAAAAATATTTATTTCTTAATAAATAATATTATTTGAAAAATTGCAGATGGGAAAAAAATAACATATATACTCTATTTTCGAAATGAAAAAATAATTATTATTTTAAGGGAGTTTTTCATATGTGTTGTCCTCTCTTTCAAAATACAGCGTACAACCAATCCAGTGATAATTTTTTTTATATAAATTTTGAGGAGTGCACAACCAATCCAACGACAAATTTCTTCTATTTGATGTGACGAGTCAATAAATTTATATCTATTAATAATATCCAGCCATTAATTTAAACGATCAATGGTTAAAAATGCATAGAATAAACTATTGCTTACACCGTTGGTCTAATTGTTTTAGCCATTATTGGTACTTTAATAAGTTGTAGGGATCAAAGGTTAAAATATATCTTATTTTTAATTTAACTTGATATATAACAACAACAACAACTAAGTTTTTTGTCACAAAAAAGTCGGGATAGGCTAGAAAAATTTCAGCAAAAGAAAGATCGCCACAAAATAATAATAATAATAATAAAAGAATATAAAAAATACTACTACTACTACTACTACTACTACTACTACTAATAATAATAATAATAATAATAATAATAATAATAATAATAATAATTATTATTATTATTATTATTATTATTATAATTATAATAATAGTAATAGTAATGGTAAAAAAAACTACAACCTCATCCATAAGCTAGTACTGTGACCTACAAACTTTAATATTCGTTATTATCAAAATTGGTCGTCCATATTATTTCCTTATTTAATAATTAACTAATAAGTATAACTTATAGGTTCCTTTTTTTTAATATTTTGGCATTAATGACATGACTCCAAAAGTATTACGGTGAGTTTAGACGGGGCACGAGTAGCTCTTAGGAATAGTAGTTTTGGCTCCGTTTGGATGGCTTCTTCCCGGAATAAGGAATAAGGAATAACCACTTTTTACTAATAAATTTATTTCTAATCATCCAAACTCTTCACAAAAATTACACACTTCCCAATAAATTTATCCCTTCCCAATAAATTTCTTCCCTTCTTCCTTCTTCCTACCTTATTCTCAACGCATCCAAACGGAGCCTTTAAGAACATGATTTGGGAGTTGAGTTCTGTGAATAATAATTGCATTTCTATAATAACAATTCTTTATCTGATAGATCTATTTCGACACCATCCAAAACATATCGTTACTTTCTTTGGGTCCATTAAAATACTATATATACCACCTGAAAGTTTTTCTTATACAATTGTTTGACTAAATATATATATATGTGGGACAACATTTATTTTTTTAAAAAAAAAGCTGGATAGCGTGAATGGTTCCAAAATGAGGGAGAACAAAGCCCCCAAAGCGCTATCAAGAAATAGAACCAACACCTAATGATCAAGTGATAATTGAATAAATCTGTTTCCACACGCTTATTCGGATCGACCACCTCACGAAAACTTCTGTTCAGCCAAGTTGCTATCAGAACCATTAATTTGTACTGAGATTTTGACATGAATCATGGATCTTTAAAATAGACCAATGACAGCTAAATGGATGCATTTAAGAGTATATATGTGTGCATGACTGAATTCCCACAAATTAATTAACTCACTCGAACAAAAAGGAAAAAGATGCACACAATATTGAAAACATAATGCAAGCTTTTTAATCACTAAGAAGTATATATAAAATGCTGCTTCAAACACAGAAACTATTGATTACTTTAACCTTGTTGGAAAATGATGCCATATAGTTTGTATACATGAACTGTCATGATCAGGATGCAGATAAAGTTTTCCATGAATTAATATAGCTAGGTCAGACGAAAGTTTCTTTATGATGACATGATTCGATCAAGATAATGTGGAACCACCTCAGCATTTGGATTTATAGTAGTAACTGCACAAGTCACTGTTGCATATAAAGTACTTCGAATAATTAATTGTTTAATTTTTGGCAGCTAATGTGGAATCATGTTAGGTTTGCTTTCATTCATTCTTCTTTATTTACATGCGTGCCTTTGGTGCTTGCTTGACATAAACCAGCTACTCCCCATGCATTTAAACCCATGTACAAATAAATAATGGCACATTGGTATTGATGTATTAGGATCTGAACTAGGGCTGTCAAACGTGCACAACGGCCACGGAAATGGATACTTTCGTTTACGTTCCGTTGTATTGCACGAAACAACATCGATTTCCGCTTAATGTTCCGTAATTACAACGGAAATAAAATCTCTTCCGTTTTCTGTTCCGTAATTACAACGGAAATTAACGTAAGTAACGTTAATTTTTGTTATCGGTGAAATAAGAAACTCAATTTACCAGTAAAATAAAAACTTGTTCTTATCATCTCAGAAAAACCCACAAAATCAAAGATTGGCCAGCAAAACCCAGAAAATCAAAGATTATTTTTTACATTAGCATTTTTACATCCATAGCATTCAACAGAAAAAAAAAACAACTCTCTAAATCTCTCACACAAACTAATATCAGTAACAATCAACAGAAAAAACTTTCTAAATCTCTCACCTTATTTATTCAATAAAACCCCCAAAAAATCTAAAAATAACAACAAAGAACAATCAAATCATAGCTACTTCTCCTCTGACAACAAATCCATCATCTGTTCAGACAGCATCACAACCCCTGATTGACTACCTTTTATGTCTGAACAAAGAATCCAAAATCTAGTCAAACAAAATGAGCATTTTTCCTGAAAATTAAAAGTGGCGAATAGAAGTCAAAATCTCAACAAAACTCATAAATTATTTTCTACCCAACAAATCAAATCAAATCAAATCAAATCACTTTGAGCCTTTGAAAGGGAACAAATTACTTTGATTTAAATCCCAAATCAAATCAAAACTGAGCAAACTCAGCTTATCAGTCTTCGAAACCCTAACCTGGATCCGAGTGAAGGAGGAGGCAGGCGAGAGCGGCACTAGGGCTAGAAGAAACCTAGCTCAGCTTATTAGCTTACTTTGGGTTCTGATTGCTTCGAGCCTTCGAGTAGCAACGCGAAAGAGGGAGCCTGGGAGGAGGAAGGCGAGAGAGAGATGAGACCGGCGCAAGGGCTTCTCTATTTCTTCGCCCCAGGAGCTAGGATGCTGGATGCACGCCACTAGAGCTGATTGGGTTGGTTCAGACCTTGACAGGTGGGGTTGTGGTGAGGGAGTTCATCGGAGAGGAAAAGGAGGTGAGCGAGCAGAGGCGGCAGCCTGTGCCTGAGTGAGCAGAGGCGACTGGAGACAGATCGGTGAGAGCGAGAGAGAAAGAAAGAAAGAAAGAGGAGAACCGTGCGTGTGCGGCTAGGGTTCTGGGTATTCTCCTCTTCTCTATTTGTCCGCCCTCTCTGGTGTTCTATTCAATGATTCTAAAACGGTGCAATTGAACGGAATAACGTGAAATGATGGAACGAAATCGGCCCATTTCGTTTACGTTCCGTCTTTACCAACGTAAATGGTTTTGTTTCCGTTTCTGTTTCGCTGAGTGAAACGTAACTAAATTTCGCTCCGTTTCCGTTCCGTTTCGGACGGAACGGAACGGAAACGTGCGAAACGGCATAAAATTGACAGCCCTAATCTGAACAGCTATTCTTATTCCTTCAAAAAAAGATATAGGATAATCAGATAAAGCATTAATTGCTAGAATCTAGAATGATTTTAGGATAATGTTATGCAAGGGGACTTACATCTTGGCCACTGCTCCCACCCCATCCAAACACACACACGCACACACACACAGTTGGTTGTGCTTTTTTTTTTTTGTTTCTATAGAGACAATTTAATGGGAGAAGAGAACTATTGTGTAGTCGCTCGACTCACTACGCAAGAAGAGATTTGACTTTTGAGGAATATTGACCATACAAACATTTGCTTTAGATTTACTTTATCGTTTCTGCATAGAGTACCATAAATAATGTTCGCATCATCACAATTTCCAATATTTTTCTCGAAAGAAGCATATCAACTTATCAAATGGATCTCCAAGCTGCTTCACTTCAGTTAAAATTATTAATTATAGTGTAGAGTCAAACCTATAATATATCAATTTTAATGGAAGATATGAAATGCATCAAACTTATGCCTAGTTGATTTATGTAAGACCTACAATCTTTTATTATTCTGTGTTAATTTAATACCAGTTCAACTGTTCTAGTAGCATTATTTATTATAAGAAGTGGTTACCCATTGCAAGTTGTTTCAACATTTAGAGTGTTTCACATAACCTTCCTTCTCTCCTCTCATAGTTTTCCACGGCGTATTGGATTTAAACACTCACAAAAAGCTAGACTTAGCAAAAGTTGGCAGAGACATTTGTTGACAATCCTGTGCAATTACTGTCATCATGCCATCTTCAAAATGTTTCAATGTAATTTGATTGTCCAATATTGGAAAAATTCACAATCCGAGTTTGCTTTTAGGCCTATCAGCCAACTAGGTGGAATTTTTTAGTAAAGGGGCTTTCATGTACTTTGGACTAAAATGGAAGAAAATGGAAGGATGGAATTTCGTCTCTTCTTGTATGATTAGGCTGAAAGGTTAGTGTGATGTGGATATTAAAGTGACTAGCTAGTAGAAATTGTGATCATTTAACGCTTGAAGATATTGATGGAGCTTGTATTTTGACATTGGTTGTCAGTCCCATTTTAAATTTCTAATCCAGTCAGAAACTTTCAGATACCAGTCCTGAAAAGTTGCCTTAATCTCTGAAAATTTATTTGCATCAATTTAGTCCTTGAATTAGCTTATTGACACACTATTTGATTGGTAATAATGGGACTCAACTACATTTCTAAAACAAAACCTTTTTTCACTGCTGAAGTTCCGGCCCAAAGAAATGGATTGATTGGATCTATATTTTATGACCCAAAACAATGATAAATTTTCACAGACTAAAAGGCCTCGGAATAAATTGGACCATCCTTTTCAAGAAAGAGCAGAAGAGCTATTGAAGTGGGCTTGTTGAGCTGTTTTCTTACATCAAACTCAAATTTAGGCCCAAAATTACTAATCTTTAATCTGGACCGATATGTTTCTCTTATATATTTCAACCGGAGCTGATAACCGTCATCCACTCATTAGTCATCCGCGTCATCCAATGGATCCAGCGTGCAAAAATGGGCTTGTCGGTGGGCTATTCTGATGACCTGGGTGACTTTGCGCAGAATTTTCAGTTTTTGCAATGTTTTTCCAACTTTTGGCAAGGAATTTAGCGCACTTTTCTAGCACTCATTTGTGACACGTCATCAATATGACAAGTTTATTTGTTCAATTAGACAGCACCAAGTGTTCAGTTAATAAGTTACATTTTTTCATGCTATTATAACCTCAAGAAAAGAGTTAATATGATTATATATTCAATTGGACACCGCAATCCATCCATTCAACTGAGATCGATGCATCTAGAGATACCAATTTGTTAACCACACATATAAATTTTCTATCACATGGAAAACCGTTCAATTAACGACAAAACAAACTATTCACAAAAGCATTTCATGTTAAAAAAAAAATAAATAACCTTAAAAAAAATATTTGTCCATAACAACAAGCACATACATATTCACAAAATAAACCACAAATTACCAAGTTTTAACAACTACAATATCAATTCAGTTTTCAAGAATTGTAGGGGGAAAAAACAATAATGACGACAACAAGACTCCATTCCAACACAAACCTGTGGAATACATAATACAGACAAACATAAAATGTTAGCGAAATGACTCCCTAGAGTAACTAATATAACAAATAGCATTTGTGTAATAATCTAAGACTGTGCAATACATAATACTTTTGAAATTAGCTTAATAAAATAACATTAGATGGTCACAAATTGAACATTTATAGTAACTAATAGAACACATACAACTACTAAGTAATCATTTCAGATCGTGCGATACATAACACTTTCGAAATTAGATTCATAACTTAACATAAAGATGGTCACAAATTAAACACTTATGGTAACTAACAGAACACTTACAACTGCTAAGTAGTCATTTCAAACTGTGCAATACATAACACTTTCAGAATTAGATTCATGACTTAACATAAAGATGGTCACGAATTGAACACTTATGGTAACTAACAAAACACTTACAACTGCTAAGTAGTCATTTCAAACTGTGCAATACATAACACTTTTAGAATTAGATTCATGACTTAACATAAGAAGGTCACAAATTGAACACTTACGATAACTAACAGAACACTTGCAATTGCTAAATAATCATTTCAAACCATGCAATACATAACACTTTCGGAATTAGTTTCATGACTTAATATAAGAAGGTAACAAATTGCACACTTATGGCAACTAACAGAACACTTGCAACTGCTAAGGAATCATTTTTATACAGTGCCATACATAATACTTTTCAGAATTAGCTTAATGAAATAACGTCAGATGGTCACAAACTGAACACTTATGGTAACTAACAGAACACATACAACCGCTAAGATATCTTTTTAGACCGTGCAATACATAACACTTTCAGAAATGTGCTTAACGAAAACAAAAGATGGCTACAAATTGAACACTTATGAATACAAACTAAAGACATACAATCGTTAAGTAATCATTTTGGCATATAAGAAATAAGATAAGATTTATTACATACCTAATCTATACAAATTGCACACTTATGGCAACTAACAGAACACTTGCAACTGCTAAGGAATCATTTTTATATAGTGCCATACATAATACTTTTCAGAATTAGCTTAATGAAATAACGTCAGATGGTCACAAACTGAACACTTATGGTAACTAACAGAACACATACAACCGCTAAGATATCTTTTCATACCGTGCAATACATAACACTTCAGAAATGTGCTTAACGAAAACAAAAGATGGCTACAAATTGAACACTTATGAATACAAACTAAAGACATACAATCGTTAAGTAATCATTTTGGCATATAAGAAATAAGATAAGATTTATTACATACCTAAGCTATATAATTCCATTCATTGTATTGGCAGTATCCTTAATCAAATGATATCGTAGGACATACTCATCAAGACCAACATCAACCTTAAAGGAAAAAAGAATAGAAGTGTATATCCCAGGTAAGCTTCAAATCAATTCATATAAAGACAACAATTATACCATGTCAGAAATGAAAATATAATCAAATACAACATTCAAACAATACAGACATTTAATATAACACTAGTATGAAATAATCTGAACACTTATAAGAATTAGTTACCAATTGGTTATATAGAAAAGACCATAATAACATATAAAAAAATTGAACACAAAGGAAAATAAACTGAACATTTATGTGAAATAAATCAAACACAGTTCAACCAAAAGTAAATTTCAACATTCTCTTCATGCTATTAGTACAAAATTAAAACAATATGAGAGTGCAATTATAATTAAAATCTACAATCAACACAATAATGTTCAAACAAAAAGTAACATAATCTATGTAGGACAATAATTCAATCCGTCAGTTCACAATTGTGAAGATTAATTTAAACTTGAAAATAACAAATATGTTGTTAATATAGCTTCATCAGAGTTCTAATCTAAGAATAAGAAAATCGATCCAATATTTAACCATTTAGAAGCCAAAAAATGATAAAATATGTAATGAAAGAAATACTAACCTGATCCCGACATCAATCTCGAAGGTAATTGATTCCTCTTCGTATCAGCAAAGCTTGATAACCAGAAGTAGAAAGATCATATTAATCTACAATCTACAGTCTAATGAGATGTGGTTTTTGAGAAATTGGAGAAAGACAAGAGATATCGCAGAGAAGAGAGTAGGAAAGGTAATAGACGATTTAATTGCACACAATTTAGAGAGAATTTAGATCTTTCCGTCATTGTTGAAGCTCATCGCAATCCAAATCGTCATTGGAGGAGCAGATCGGGAAAGAGGAAAGAATAGATTTCAAAAAGGTAAATAACTCTCTCACATGATATCACGTGGCATGGATGAAGGCAGAAGCACGTTGGGCTGTCATTGGGCCGAACGAAGGCTAGACAGAAAGAGCCTGCTGGATGGCGTAGATGACAAACAATTGGATGGTAAGTAGTAATTACCTATTTCAACGTCTTGCCAAGACTTGGTTCAATTATCATGAAAATGTTAACATTTTTTCTTTAACAGCCCAATAGGTTTTTCAGTGATTACCTCCTCGGCTCTTCTCATAGACTTGGTAAGCATTTCTTGTTTGGAATAAGAACAAAACAGTTTAACTGTTTAAGTTGCACCCATGTTTTTATGATATATATTTGACATTTTCAGCAATATTTTAAATAAGAACATAAGAATGAAAATGTATTTGCATTATTTGAATGGGACGTGTATTAAATTCAGAGCAATTTAAATGTTGCTACGATTTTAATCAAACATTTAGAATTTTCAATAGTTGGAAGTGACGGTTTTTACATGACAAACCAAGCAAATTAAAAATTGAATCGTAATTAAAACATCATATTTTTCGATGAACTATTTGTCTACTACAAGCTTCATATTTTTCAAATTGAATAATTTGGGTAAGTTTTAGATGCCAAGAATTAATACAAAATAAATTAATGCATGACAAGATGAAATAATACTATAACTCAGAAATCTTCACATGTCGTTGTAAAACTGATGCCATAATTACGTACATCTTACTCGGAGTTGCATTTTCTGAATTCGGAAAAATATTATGGCGTCTTTTCTTTCTCCTACTTTTGAGTTCGACTTTTCCTTTTAATGGGGTCCTAAATCACTCTCCATGAGGCTTTCCCTGAAAATGGCATTTGCACGTCTTTGTTCTGTATACGTCTTGACTCTTGACTCTTGAATATAATTTCTTAAATTTCATTATCCTTCACAAATTTTCCTATTTTTAAACATTATCAGAGAGCTATTTTTTTTCCCAATTAGTGTAACCAATGAACCGAAATAGCTAATTGTCGTTCAAAATGTTTGATCATTGCACCTTGGTGCTAAATGAATTAGAACAAAAAAACAAGGCCACAGAAAATCCTAACTTCAAAAGTTTTTATGCATTCCGCAAATCTTGCATCATGTGAAATTGCAAGATTCTCCACTTACTACCAAGGAGAAAAGCAAAAAGTGGTAACAATCCATTTGGAGTTGGAAACTTGGAGAAATGCATCTCGTTTCTTGGGATCGCATAACGCTCAGCAAGAAAGTTGGAGGATTGGGGTTGAGAAAAGTACAAGCAATCAACTCTGCAATGATGTTGAAGGTTCTTTGGAAATTGGGCAGTATGGAGTTTGAGGAAGTGTCATGGGTACAGCTTTTGAGGGCAAAGTACCTCTCAAATAGATGCCTTTGGCTGGCGGGTGAACCAAGAAACTGTACAAAACTGTGGAGGGCAGTTATGCAGCATCGACAAATCATCAAGCCATACATTAAGTGGCAAATTGGAAGTGGGGACAAATGCAGGGTTTTCGGGGAGCCTTGGCATGATTTCTGGCAAGTTCTGACGCCAAGGAATGCGAGGCACAGAACTCTCAAGCTGCATGATCTTACCGATTCGAGCGGGGAAGGGTGGTCGCATGACAGTCTGGCAAACAACCTCGGAGTAGCTATGGGCCTTTACATCGCAACAGCTTACCCTCAGCCACCGTTGACAGCCAGCACAAGAGGAGATAGACTGTTATACACTCGTACGGCCTCAGGAAGTTTCAGTTTCAAGGAAGCTAGTATGTTAGTTCAGAGCATCACGCCTACACTGTCGCTGCCCATGGCCGATGTACTCAAAGTCATATGGCACTGCCCTGGCCTGCTACCCAAAGTGCGCCTGTTCCTATGGAAAATGGTTAATGATGCTTTACCAGTAAAGGGAACATGCGCTTTGAGAATGGGATTACATGTCCCTTCATGTCAGATCTGTAGCCAGGAACCTGACCTACCTTTGCATGCTTTATTTCACTGCCCTTTTGCTGAATCCTTTTGGTTTGCTTCTCAATTGTCACTACATGTGCATCAGCTTCCAGCTGACATTGTGGGTCTTTTACACACCATGTGCAAACTGCTCCAAGGATCTCTTTTTGTTTCCTTTGCAAATCACTTGTGGGCTCTTTGGAAGTGCAGATGCTCACATATATATGAAGGAGTGCAGCTATCCCATAGCTCAGTTTTCAAAATGGCCGAAAACTACAACCGCTTGTCAAGGCTAACATCTTCTATGGTGGTTCCCAGGCCGCTCAAGCACATATGGCAAATGGAGCAACGAAACGCACAGAGGGGAATCTATTGCTATGTTGATGGTTCCTTTAGTGCACCGAATTCAGGGGGCTGGGCTTTTACCATGTTCAAAAATGGCATACTGGTAAGATATGAGGTGAAGTCGGGGAATGCTTTTTCTGCTTTTGGAACTGAAGTATATGCGATGCAAATGGCGGTACGTGCATTGTTGCAAATGGGAATTGACACTGCCCTCTGTTTTACTGATTGCCACCAGTTGCAGCAGATTCTTGAAGGATGCCTCGGCCTAGATTTAGTTCCTTGGCAAGAATTTCATGACACTGCAGAACTTCTTAATGTCTTTAGGACCCAGCCAGGTTTTAATTGTTGTTACATTCCTAGAGAGAACAATCTAGAGTCACATCAGTTAGCAAACTATGCTAGACTACATAGGATTGTTGGTGAGAATTTTACTTATCCTTCTTTTAATATTCTGTCAGAAGATGTAACTAGTTTGTAATGAGAACTGTGATAAATGAAAGTGGTGCCCACGGGCCTTTACTACCAAAAAAAAAAAAAAAGAAACTTGGAAGTTGGAACAGAGAAAAAAGGACACCCATTACTAGCAAACACTATTATGACAATTACATGAAACTTGATGTGAAAATCCCTTAATCAGTAGATTCCATTAATTCTAACTCATCTAATGAAATATATTACAAAAATCTAACAAAAAAGAGATTAAAGTGAAAAATTGCAAGGAGGTGGGAAGCCACAAGCAGCATCTCCTATTCAACCAGCAATCTTCAAAAGCACCGAAAACTACAGTTCTCTTCGTATGGTTTATCTCCCAATAATAAAACTTGAAAGCAATTGCTAAGGTCACAACATGATTATCTCATCTGGCACATCCATGAACCGCGTTCGCTTCTGGAAAAAAAAAATTTTGCCAATCAGAAAAGTTTGAAGAGGACTATGATGGGTAATGCATCGCATATATGGATATAACAAAAGATGCATCATTCAAAACAGAAATTTGTATATATTCACTTATTCAGTAATAATGTGTCCAAATTTTTTTTTCAACCATACGTTATATATCTTCGGCTTCTAATTTAATTAATTACTGTTTATGGTGAATGCTATGAAAATAAATATAACGTAACACAAAATCTACCCTCTCAGAAGCTCAGAATTAATATATAATTTGTTTGTTTTCAGAAAGACGGCATTCAATCTTTCATTAATCATTGATGCATGAAAACGACAGGACATATGGTACGTACAAGTCTTATTACAAGGAATATTATTGTTTCCAGACCTAATTAACACAATATTTTTCTCAGCTGCAGATTAAACAAAAGAAATCAACCAAAGATTGTACAAGTTCTAAGGAACCTACCAAATTATTGAGCGGTATGTTGTACATTATCACTATTACAATTTGGGATAACATATTTTAAAATTAATATCGTTAGTGCATTAACATTCTTGCCAACTAGTTCACCAAATATGCTAGTGCACCATTTGGGTCATCATCATCGTGTTAAACTAAAAAGTACTCTGGATAATAAGATAACATCTGATAAAGAAATAAAGGGCTCACAACTAATTTACACCAAGGAATGTTGGGCCCTATGCTTGACCAAAAGTTGTTTAACCAAAGAAAGTGCGTAATTTAATATGCAAGAAATTTTAACACGAAATTAATGATTGTTCTTGATAACCAACTCGAGCAAGTTGCATTTATAGCACCACCAAACCATGTAGGCCAGGAGTTTGCTTGGGACTCCATCTTTCACAATTTTCACCCCCAAAAATAGACAAATGATAGCTTTATAAAATGCACTTCATTATTTTTAATTTATAGGCAGGGGCATTTTGCCATTTGGATAGCTAATGCGGTAATGCCTAATGCTGTGGGGGACCTTGCATACCGTTTGGTATCAGGTTGTGGTTTGGTGGTGATGTTGGGGTTTGAGGGAGAGATTTGGTATCTGCTGGTTTTCACTAGGTTTAATTGCTCTATTATCCGTCTTCTTCTGTTATTTTTGAACAGTTAAAGAAATTGCCTGTTATCTGTGATCTAAATTCTGTACATGTAAGCTTTCAAGGCATCTTAATGCAAGGTTGTGATCAAGAAGCACCACTCTAAAATAAATAGCATTTAATTGTATACAGTTCAGAAGTAATAATCAATTTAAATATTTTTTAAAAGACAATAGCTTATTCTTTATTTATGAACATTTAAACTACAGGAAAATTGACTCAACAAGCATATAAGAGGAGGTTTTAGCAGTCAAAACATATGTTGCAGAAATTTCAAGATTGGAAGTTTGATCAATGAAATTGTTACTAATTAATATTCCCAAGTATTTAATTGTCACCGAAAGTGTAAAAATTACGTTGCATAAAAAATATTGCAAATTTATGTGATAATAAGGTTTAGAATAAAATATTTATGAACTTGAATATTAAGGGTGAACGAGATTCTTTCAGATCGCCTGAATTATTATGTTTATTCAAGTTGAAAAACTCAACCTTACCTAGCTTCCTACTTCCTAGAAGAACACAAATAACACCGTGAAAGACCAAAAGGACAATTTGACCGGAACAAAGCAGCCAATATTTAACAGATTACACAGTACAGATTAGCCTAATAACTAACACTTAAATAATTAATTAGTCCAATCTTGTGTAAAAAAGTATACATGTTTTCAACAAATCCAAAGCCTAAGCACATGCTAGGGCACTTAAAAGAGTTGACATAGCAATAGCACCATCATGCTTCATGTTCGCAATTTATTTTACTATCTTCATTCATATATAATTTAAACCAAAGTCAATTGACTTGCCCAACCCAATAATACCTAATTTTTATACAACAACAACAACAACTAAGCCTTTTGTCCCAAACAAGTTGGGGTAGGCTAGAAAGAAACCCAATAAGAGAACACATAGAAAAAAAAAAAAAAAAATAAAAAAAAAATAAAAAAAAAATAAAAATAAAAAAAAAATAAAAAAAAAAAAAAAAATAAATAAATAAAAAAAAAAAAATAAAAAATAAAAAAAAAATAAAAAAAAAATAAAATAAAAAAATAAAATAAAAATAAAAAAAAAAATAAAAAATAAAAAATACTAATAGTAAGACTAGCCATACTAATAATAATACCTCTAATAATAATAGTAATAGTAGAAACCTAGACCTCGACCGTGACCTGATAGAGGGACCTACAAACCTATGACATCGCTCCTACCCCTAAGTTCCTACGTCATGGCTCCGGTACATGAATTGCTAACTTCCAAGCGCTCCTATCGATCGCCAACTCCTTGGAGACGTTCCATTCTTTAAGGTCTCTTTTCACCGCTTCTTCCCATGTCAATCTTGGTCTCCCTCTCCCCCTCCGGGTGTTCTCGAAATGATTAAGAATTCCGATACGTACCGGTGCCTCTGGAGGTCTGCGTTGGATATGTCCAAACCATCTCAAACGATGTTGGATCAACTTCTCCTCTATTGGTGCGACCCCAACCATATCTCGTATGTCATCATTTCTAATCCGATCTTTCCTCGTGTGACCGCAAGTATACCTAATTTTTATATTAGATTAATTTAATCACAACCACAAAACAAACCCCGTGTCTCATGTCCTGACCTCGGGAGCAGAGTCACATGGGTTGCACAGTCTCACCACCTCGCGGAAGTTAAGTATTTTGTTTACTTAATATCATTTGGAATTAAATAGATATTTTAGTGATGCAAGCTTTACATCAATATTCCGTCATGCATTTAATTATAGAATTTATCATTTTTTTAGATTCCATAATAATGAGTTTTGCCCCTATAGAATATGTAGAACTAATATTCCAGAATAACAAATTTTCAATTCCAAATTTAAAAGAGCTTAAGATAGGAAAAAAAAGAGTACTCCTGTATATTTGTTTGTATATAAGTCTATTAACAAACAGACCATAATGAAAGTATGATTTTTTTGTCATTTATTGATAAGGAGAAACTAAACAAGAATAGGTGTCCCATAAAGGGTCTCAGTGCTTGTGCTCATGTCATGTGTCCAATGACTCGGACCATTTTGATATAAAAAGTGCTCTCACACACATACTTCGGATAAGCATCAGAATGTAACCTAAAAGACCATCCTGAGTATGGAAAGTTATACTTAACCAATCTCTAAACATCATTTAAAGTTGGCCACTTGATCAGATTTGTGTGTTTTATGATGTGGACAGTGGACTAGTGGAGAAATAGAGCTGCAGTGAGATCCAAAACCAATTTTGAATTTTCTCAAGCAGCTAAGGCTGTGCTCCAGATTGATTGTGCGGAGGGGAGGGGAGATTAGATTAGGTGAATTCAAGCTGCCCGTGTATGTTTACTTGCTCCACAACTAAAGTGAGAGGGGATTAAAGGAGGGGTGAGGGGATGAGACAAGAGAGACATCTCTATTGAGTTCATCCCAAATAATTACTCTCCGATTTGGGGGTGACAAATATCCGGGCAACCCTCATCTCCCCACCCCTTCTCTAATCCCTGTTAGAACGTACTGGAGCACAGCCTAAAGCTACAGGGAGTTGGGAACAAAATTTATGATTTTAGTCAGTTGCAATCCACCCACCGAACATAACAAAAAGGGAGAAATTGTTCATGTACAGTTTCTATGATGTGTTGAGAATAAATTACTCCAAAGGGTAGTTTTCATAAGAGTGCAGGAAATGAAAAGGACATCCATGTTATGTTTCCCAGTACTAATCTTGGCAGAAGTAACTAAATGATTTGTTACAGTTCTCAGCATTAGTGAGACTCTCATTATGTTATGTTAATCATATTATTATATCATTAATTTCAGTGTTATCTTGTTAATTATCAAAGAAGTCCCAAACATCAGGACTCCCATATTGGTATATAATTGAAATTGATATCCAATAATCATACATGCTGTCATCAAATTTTCAATCATTTGTATTATGTGCTTATCTATTGCAATATGTAAGAATGCATCCAACATGTACCATTCCTATTGTTTAAAACTGTGTATTCTCAGTAGTACATTAGCAGTACATACTGAAACTAAATGCTGCATGGCGACCCCAAATCCGCACTATTTATTTGGGAAAAAATAATTCACATCCCTTAATTAATTAGTTAAACAAATAAATGCGATGAATTAAACTCAGAAAAAAAGGAAAATACCTCTTTTTTGCCAGGTGTCGCCGGCACGGAGCTAACCTTGGGCAAAACCAGCCTATTCTCCGGCACTACAGCGGTCGAAGCCAAGCCCCGATCTTTGGCGGCGCACAACTTCATGATCTTCTCAGCAGCCTCAGCTGCGCTCTTGCTCTCCTCCATGAGCTTCTCGACCTGGGCCTTAGGAAGCTTCATTCTAAGCCTGACACTGCCATCTCCTTTCGCCTCGACCGACGGTTTCGTCAAGCACACATCCGACATGGATCGCCTGGACAACATGAGGCTCTCGAGGCGTTCCTTGGCACCTAGATTGATCTGTCCAGACCAGGACCTGCCGGCTCCCCGGGGGTTATTCAGGTTCCCGACGTTCGGGATTTTGACGAGGAAGTAGAGCTTGCCGGGCTTGAGAGGCGCATCGGGATCAAGCGGCTTGGCGCGAAGGCCAAGCCGCTTGACCTCATCGGATTCAAGGAGGCTGTATCCGGGGTGATCACGGAGAGCATGTGAAGCTTGAGAAGGAGGTTTGAGGCGGAAAGAAGTGCCGTCGATCTTCATGATCTTGGCAGTGCGCTTTTTGAGAGAGAGGGAGTTTCCCATTTTGAATGTGTGTGTGTGTGTGTGTGTGTGTGAGAGAGAGAGAGAGAGAGGGGGGAATGGGGGTAGGGGAAGGGGAAGGTGGAGAGGGAAGGGTTATAAAAGAGAGGAGGCCGTTAAAGGTGGGGTAGACTGGTAGAGTAAGAGGAGAAGAGTCAAAAGATTGGTGATAAAAAGAGACGGGAGAGTGTACCGGATCGTAACTAGTGGGGACGTTTTGGATTGGCCGATTGGAGTTGGAGGGGGAAATCAAATGGGAATGTGCTGATCTCGGCGCATTTGCATTTGTCTATTATTAGAAGGAGTGTGTATTTTTCTTTCGTTGGATTATTCATTATTGTGTGAATGTAAAAGATTCTCGTTTTTTTATGTTTTTGTTTTAGCTACTATTACTAATGTGTTTCTCTCCAAATAAGAACTTTCGCATTGCAACAGGACCGTTTTTCCATATACTTGTCAATCGGTGATAGAATAAAACGGTCGATAAATTACCATGGAAATATTTCGAATTTTAATTTTTTTTATTCAATTATTTCCGTATCTATAACACAATAATACTCTTATTTTAATATTTTTTTAACTATTAACACAATAAATATAGTTATAAACTATTAACTTCTAAATATACACTTTAACCATATAATTTTGGAGAAAGCGATAAAAGCAGCTATCAATGAAACATAAAATTTAAAAAAACTTGATCACTTTCGCTTAATACAAATCTATAAAATCGATTAGTTTAGTTATTATTATTATTTTCCTGGATCACTTTTTAGAAACGATTTTTAGAATTTATTTGGAGTTGGAACAAATTTATATAATTATTTATTGGAGTGGAAGTCTTTGTTGTACGGACAGAACCGGATCTAATTAGTAAATCCACTTGACGTATTAAGAGCTCGAGGTGGGACTCGGTTGAAAAAGTGACAAATTGGAGTCAAACATGGCAAGGACTTTCCGGAACACCTCCATTCCATCCCTTTGGGACCCATCTGTCAGTGTAGTGCCATCCTGAGAAGCAAGCCCAGGAAATGGAACTCTTCACAATTTTGCACTAACCCATGCACGACGCCGGATTAATTACTACTCACAAATGTGGTGTTAATTTATTATTATTATTTTTTTTGAATATCGGTGTTAATTTCTTGTTCGGCGTGTTTTCATTTGGTCGTCTGAAGATAAGTGGTGCGACCTCGTTGCAAGTGCAATGACCACTCAAAATTAAGGCTGTCAAACGTGGTTAACGAGCATCCTGTTTCGTTTACCATGCCGGTAAGATAAACGGTATGGTGTTTTATTTCACAAACAATTATATTTTGAAAATGAAATAAATCACTGTGTCGTTAACTGTTCTACTTAAAGAAATTATACATAAAAAATAGTTTGAAAAGAGACGAAACGGTTTGAAACGGCATTATTCTTTGTTCCGTTTGTCGTTTCGTTATTAAAACGAAATGAAAACTGGTGCCGTTAATACCAAACGTGGTAAACGGTGATATTGAAAGCCCAACTCAAAATGCAAAATAATACCAACGGTTCAAACTAACTACGCGTAAATATTACATATTATTACATATTTACGTGTCAACGAAGAATGAGGAATGGTTCGTCAGAACTTAAATTCCGGAACAGAAATTTAGAGTCAGAAATTCTAGAACGTACTTTCAAAACAGATTAATTAAGTTTTCAATTATTTATATGCAATGTTTAATCTTAGTTTGATCCAGTCAATCCTTGGCTAACTTAATTTTGTTCAGTTCAATTCACAAGCAAACTTCAACTTTTTTTTTCTTTCCTTTTGTTTTCCTCTTTTTCAGGCTCCTATACAAAAGGATAAATTATTTAATTGGGGCCTGTTATTATGAGAAGATATTGTGCAAAAAGAAGGTGACGTGATAGCAGCTGCCATTTTAATAAAATATAGCCTAATTTTCCATAATTTGAGGGATATGTTAGAATGATGAGAATGAATAGGCCTGTCAAACGTGGCCCAATGGCACGGAATGGGCCCTTATCGTTTCGGTTTAGTATAATAAAACGGTACACCAACTCATTTCGTAAACCGTTTCGTTAATGAAACGGCACAAATTTTCGTTTCGTTAACCGTTCCGTTTCACAAATAACACATAAAATAGTTTGAAATGAGACTGAAACAGTCGAAACGGTAAAGTATGATATTTCGTTTACCGTTCCGTTACTGAAACGATACAAAAATCTATGCCGTTAACCGTTCCGTTTCGTTTATACGGAACGGCATCACGTTGAAACGGGAGCCGTTGACACCCCTAAGAATGAAGAAATGAATCTGTGTGATCATCATTCCCAAGCACTCAAAGATTCTGCTTCCTTCAAAAGAAAAAGAAAAGTAAGGATTGCGCACGTTTCTGAAATTTCAATTACATCGTAAATATCTAGATATCTTTTATTTTAGAGAGAAAAATTTGAACTTTTTTAAATAAACTATAGAATCATTTTTTTAACTTTAAATATTCGATAATTTTTTATGGTTCCGTTTGGATAGGTGTGGGAAGAAGGGAAAAAGGAAGAAGTAGGAAGAAGCATTGGGAAATGTGTAACTTTGTAAAGAGTTTGGATTGTTTATAATTTTTTTTTCTTCCTTCTTTCTTCTTCTTCTTCTTTCTTCCTATATCCAAACGCACCCTATATGAAGTTTAAACTCGCTTTTCTGCACTTTAAAAAATTTTGTCCATAACCATTGAACGAAATATTCGTAAATATTTTCAATTCTAATATAGTGTGAACTCTAAATTCGATCAAAAAACGCCTGAGTGTTAATTAGACCGAGCCAAAATCAATGTAAAGTCGAGTGGACCAAAGACAAGTTGATCCACGCCTCGCTAGATCCAAATCCATGCCAATCCAGTTTTGACGTGACATTCGAAGCCGCTCAACTTTACAAATTATGATTTAATTTAATTAAATAAATCACGATCAGTTTCATCATGCAGCTGTTTTGCTATGAAACTGGCATCTCAATTGATCACCTCATTTATTTTTTCTTTTTTATATTTTTATTTAAATCTCCACTTGTCAAACAACTAGAATTATGCTATAGCTCATGAGGAAGAGGTTCATCCGAATGTGCACCAAAATTTATGGATAATATTAATTGAATGTCCAATATTAATTTATTTTTAACGAAATATTAATAACATAAAGTAAATTATGCAGCATTCTATACAGGGAATGACCAATAAATTATAAATGGCAAAACAAAAGCAAGTTTCCTTATTATATTCCTACAAAAAAAAAATACCATAGAAAACTATGTTTAAATAAAATTCCACGGAACACAATGATTTCTATCTCCTTGCCACTTGTTAGGATCCACAAATTATATCCTAGAATTTGAAATCGCTCCAATTTTTTAAGCATTATAATATTCATTATATTAATCAAAGGGCTATAAATTGTTGAGTCGAAGTCGAATAAATAAGGTTGAATAAACCCACGACTTTGTTTAGCACTTTTTCGTATTGACCTCTATAAAATGTACTAATTATAAAAAATCAATTCTAATTTTTGAATTTATACACGATCTTTTCCAAATTTTAAATTCTGTTAAATCGATTTCCAAAGCGTGTGTTTCATTTCTACAAGCAAAAAAAAAGCACAATATTAAATAAACTTTGTGCTTTGTGATCATTTTTACGAGCGGTTCTAGAAACAGTGGATAATCATACTTATTACACTTGTTCATACACATTATTTAATCTCGGGATGAAACCGCAAAACCAACCCTACTAAGATTAAAGTTTGTTTTTGGAAGTATTCAACAATCTTGTTTACAAAAAAGTAAATAAAAAACGCGGATGCAATATACCACTCCAAATCTTAATATTCGGATTTTGAGTTTGTTCAATTAAACTTTAAATAAATATTAATTTATCTTCACTTGTGACAACGTAAACGCAATTACAACATCAAATTCAGCTTTCAATTTCGTTCGTTGGTCCTTTTAAGTGGCCCGTGAAGATTAATTTATCTTCGACCATTAGTTAGTCGATTAATTAATTATAATTGCTTCATAGTGTTTAGACAATAACATGACCATAAAAATCTAATAGCTTGCATTAGATGCAAATAAATGATTAATTTATGTCTCAATCACAAGTTTGGACGTACTATTGATATTCTAACCTTCCGATTATTGGAAATTAGGTGCACGACCTAATTAACAAACGAACAATTCCATTATATTGTGTGGAATAGTTTTGGTGTAGTACATAAATGAACCCCACCATGTAAACAAGAGACAAGAAAACGACCTGAGAAGGGAAAATAAATTAATTAATAGCTCCAAACTAAAAGACTGTTTAAGGCTTGCTTTCCCTCTACCCTACAACCCTATACTTTTAAGTTAATCATAGCCAAGTTCGTTCCGGTTTATTTGGTGTTCTTATATAACCGGTTCAAATTTTATTCTTAATATTTTTTTAATCACTTAACTCATCAAAACCGGTGTAAAGAGTTTGAATATAATCACAATAATCACAACAATGCCACTGATTTCTTTTAGCACGTGTTATTCATAATAACCGATGTAAATGATATATTATATAGAGTTTTGCTATGGTAAGTTGCAACTCACCAAAGCGTCCGTGAGTCGCGCTCAAAATTTCAAAATTTAATTCAAAATAACCGATCCAAACTGTCTAATATGATCTCCCTATTGAAATCTCCACGCAAACCAAATTTTATATTTTTTTGAAATTTTTAAGTATTTATTTCATATTTTTAAAAACTGTTGTTTTTGAACTGTTCAAAACAAATTAAATTAATGATTTTCTAAAATTAAAAAAAAATACTTAAAAATTTCGAAAAAATATAAAATTTAGTCTGCATGGAGATTTCAATAGGGAGATCGTATTAGGAGATTTGGATCGGTCATTTTGAACTAAATTTCAGAATTTCGAGCGCGACTCACGGATGCTTTGGTGAGTTGTAACTCACCATAGCAAAACTCGTATTATATATAGCCAATATGAAATGGGAGTGGCTAGTGTCAAATATGCAGGACACATGTACTTGTCTAATATCGTAAAATTTTAATTTTTTAGATTAAAATGACCGATCCAAACCGCTCAAATTGTTCTATGTTATAAAATTTCCGAGGAGATAAAATTTTATATTTTTTTCAAAATTTTTACTATTTTTAAAAAAAATTTAATATCCTATGAACCCTCCAATTTTGAAAATTCGAAAAAAATAGTTAGAAAATTTGAAAAAAAAAATATATAAAATTTGATTTTCAAAGATATTTTAATATAGAGATCATATTGAGCGGTTTGAATCGTGTTTGACATCCTATATGTTTGATTCTAGCATTACTCATATGAAATAGCATATGGCATTATAACAAAAGCTAATTTAAATATTTGGTCAACGGTTTATTTAATGCTTTACAATTATATGTTATTATTTGAGAAATTTAATAATATTTGTAATTAAGTTGTAACATGTCCTAGAAAAACTAAACTTGAGGCTCACTTAGCTTAAATTCAGCACATTCTTAAATTTTGGGAGAATATATAAGGAGTTGGTTATGGACAGATAGACCGATATGCCTAGGGCTGCAAACACAATTTCGTTTAACCATTAATTGTTTCGTTTCATATCCTTTGAAATAGTTAACAAAATTATTTTTCTGTTTCATTTGTGAAACGGTTAATGAAACTGGCTTCTTTCGTTTCGTTTAACCATTTTATGTCATTTTTATGTATTTTTAATGAAACTAGTCTCTTTCGTTTTGTTTATTTTTGTTTAACCGTTTACTGTTTTAGAAACAAATTTTTGATGAACTGGGAACATTGCAGTATCAACTCAGTCTGTTATATATACATGTGAAATAGAAAAATATACATAAAAATGAATTGTCGAAACAACAAATCATACACAATTACATATTTTGATCCTTTTGAGAAAGGAAAATATGCATAAAAATTAATTCTCAGTTAATTGACCGTTTCAATCATCTTTTGAAACGAAATGGTTAAGGCAATTTTTTTTATGTTTTGTGTTATAAAAACGAAACAATTAACAAAAATGAGTTCTTTTGTGATTGTTTCTTTGCGTTTATATGCCTCGGACTTAGATTTTTATAACAGGGATTCAAAAGAGTGGAAATTGAGCTTGGTGGAAAAAACGCTATATACACAAAAGGTGCTTTCTCATAAATTCTGCCAATTTCAACATTTCGTAAAAATTGGATGTTGGAAAGAATATATATAGTCGATTCTTACTGTTCCTAATTTGTTAAGTTGCATAAGAACAGAAAGAATATGAGTCTATTCTTAAATTATTCAGACGCACCATAATTTCTTTCGTGTAAAATATGATTCAATACAGAAAACACAGTTGTTTATTCTTATTTTTTTTTTACTCCGAATACTTGAAAATTTAAAATAAACACGTATTGAAATGTCTGACGTGTTGACATCCACAATAATAAGACCTAATAATGGGTGCGTTTGGATAGGTGTGGGAAGAAGGGAAGAAGGGAAGAAGTGGGAAGAAGTATTGGGAAGTGTGTAACTTTGTGAAGAGTTTGGATTGTTTATAATTTTTTTTTCTTTCCATCTTCCTTCTTCCTCTTCTTCTTCTCTCATCCAAACGCACCCAATGACGATATTGATAATAACCCCAATTTTGTTTTTTTTAAAGAAAATGTTATAACATAGAGTCTATATGCCAGCAATTAAACTCTATAAAAGCAGATTGGAACTCCACATTGGGCTACCTGACAGCCGACCTAAAAGGCTAAAACACATGATAATCGGAGCAAAGTTTGGCAATAAAATTTGCTTTTGCTACTTGTTAGTTCCCACATCAGCTATCATTGCTGGAATATATAATGGTGATCGAAAGATGTAAGATTTTAGTTCAATCCATAACAAAATATACGCCTACTAAAACTTATAATATTAACGTGTTTCTATTTTTTATTTTATTTTTTGGGTTTTCAAGCTCATAGTCATAGGCAATATTGATCTAGCTAGTTCAGTTTGATCAGACAACCGTAACTAGGATGAAAATTGTCGGAGGATATTGCCATCCAGATAATATTAGACACACCTCTCCTAATTTACAGTATCCTGTTTTTTAAGGGGAAAATTAATATTAATTACCTAAATCCTCAAAAATAATGATGTCACTATGAAAAGAAAGATTTGTTTTGTTTCGACAAGTTTTTTTCTGGAGCGCTAGATATCCATCGCACGGCTGTGGTGGGAAGCTCGATGTTTTTGTTCTGACAACTTATAAAACTGACATTGCGTAAACTATTATTATTATTTATATACTCGTTTATTTAGTTCACTTTATCTTTTTTTTTATTATTTTTTTTTTCAAATTTAGAAAGGCTGCTGTTCTATTAACAAAGCGCAGCGAGTTTTTGGGCAAAAATTGAATTGTGCCGTAATTTATTATTCTTATTAGGTGCATATATTGAAAACTTTTAGGCCAATATACTAGTTAACTGAATTTATAATGTTCACTGACAGACTGACTCAACGTTATGTACGTAGAACAAATATTATACCGAAAAAGCGATAACAGTACGCCATCATCATTCTTGAGAAAAAGAAAGTGAAAAAGCAGAATATTATCAATTCACCATCATACTAGCTATGATTTGTTGCAAGAAGTCTACTGTTATATATAGTCCTGTAAAAAGTGAATGATATGCTTTTCCAATCAAACAATCAGAAATTGAGATCGCTGCCCCGCCACACATGATGTAGCGCGGCATGCTGTCTGTCTGATCAAGATCCAATGGATAAGGGAGCTCCGTGCATGTAACCTAGATTGATAGGCTCGTAAAAAGTGAACCGTCCGATCAAGATCAGACGACTCGTAGTGCGCTACACCGTGTGTCGCGCAACAGCGAATTCGGATTGAACAATCTGAATCTTAACCACTCATCACTCATGACTAGGGGTGAGCAAATAATTCGTAACTCGTGAGTTACTCGAACTCGATTCGAAAAAAACTCATTGGTAACTCGAGTTAATAGGACTCGAGTTCTAGAAACTTGAGTTGTGCTGACTCGTGAGTTTTATTTAGTGAGTTCGAGTTAGGCCCAACTCGACTCGTTCCAACTCGAGTCAGAAAAATATAAATACCAAAAATAAAAATACTATATCAGTGTATACTATATAGCCGAAAAAAGACTTAGTCCATAAATATCTTTTCTTTCCAATGCACAATATAACTTGGTTTATGCATGTGTTATGGATTCTGAGATATTTTATTTGTGTATGTGCAGAATTTATTTTGTTTTGAGATAATTATTGCATCTGTTAACAATAATCACGAGTTGAATACCGAGTCACGAGTTGACTCGAGTTATAAAATGGCGAGTTCGAGTTAGCTCGAATAGCTCGGAACTGCCTCCCGAACGAATCACGAGTTGACTCGAGTTGTAACGAGTTCGAGTTCGAGTTCGAATTATGCTCAACTCGCTCGAACTCGGCTCATATACAGCCCTACTCATGACATATAAACATCCCTCTTTTTCTTTCCTCTTTGTTTTTTTTTTTTGGCTAAAAAGATTTCGTGACATATAAACATCCCTCTTTTTCTTTCCTCTTTGTTTTTTTTTTGGCTAAAAAGATTTCGAAGCTAATTTTTGGAGGGACATAATTTCATATTATAAATAACAACAGGCAGACGTGATAATCTACGAGAAAAATATAAAGATTTAATTTTGAATGTTTTTTGCTTCTAGTTATTTATTATAAAATTACATAAGTTCAGTTACTGACGTGTAAAAGTTACGGTTTGCACTCTATGTTGGCATGCATAAAGGTAAAGTAAAAATTGATACATTTTATAAATGTCCTATTTTTTTATTATTTTCTTCACTTGTGAAAATCCCTACAGCAAAAATTGATACATCCTCTTAATTTTGAAACTCCTCACGAATTTAAAGTAAATGTAGAATGTCCTCCTTTTCTTTGTCAAAATCCGTAACTTTTACTTTCAAAAAAAAAAAAAAAAAAATCCGTAACTTTTGAGATCAGATCATCCGCTGCGTGGCACCACTGTGCAGTTTTGTACTAGGATTGAACAATGTAGGACATTTTGGAAATTTATTAAAGAATCACATATAAACATCAAATGGTCAGATCGCAGGCAAATGTGCATCTCAACTGACGATAAAGATCCCCAACTCCCTCACCTTTGCACAAACCAACCCTCTTTTAATGGCATAGCTTGTATTGTTCGTCTCCTCTTTTCTTTTTTTTTTTATTATTATTTTTAACTTCTCTTCTCCTTCTGTCAATGTACAAATATATTTAATTAAAAAAATTGAATAGATCAAAGCCAAAAATTGAATAGACCAAAGACAAATTCAAGGTCAATTTTTTTTTAGTTTTATTTTACCACAAGTCAAACCTTCTAGGTTTTATTGCCACAACTTGGTTACAAGTTGGTCGCGACTTGAAAAAATATGTTGCTTCAAACTATTGTTTCCGATTGTGTCCTGTTATTGATTGTTAAATACGATCATGTTGTAGGTCATATCATGTCATGTCATGTCATATTAACACGAATTATTTTTTTTAATCATATCATATTGTGTTGAGTAGAGATAAACACTACGCCATTAATAAACTTTAGTACCGGTTTTTTTGTATTATTAGTACCGGTTTTGCAGCGGTACTAATAATAGGGGGTACTAAAAGCAATAAAAAACCGGTACTAATGAGCCGGTAGTAAATCATGAAAAAAACCATATTAGTACCGGTTTTTTATAAAAAACCGGTACTAAATTAAATACATTTAAATTAAGAAATTATTTAATTAATTATTTAATTAATTAAATAAATAAAAAACCGGTACTAAATTAATTTAATTTAAATCTGTAAATTTAAATATAGTTAATTAATTAATTAATTAATTAATTAATTTCTTAATTTAAGAAATTATTTAATTAATTAATTAACTATATTTAAATTAAGAAATTATTTAATTAATTAATTAAATAATTTAAATATATTTAATTTAGTACCGGTTTTTTACAAAAAAACCGGTACTAAATTAAATATATTTAAATTATTTAATTAATTAAATAAAAAAACCGAAAATTAAATTAATTTAGTATCGGTTTTTTATAAAAAAAACTGGTACTAAATTAAATATATTTAAATTATTTAATTAATTAAATAAAAAAACCGAAAATTAAATTAAATTAGTACCGGTTTTTTATAAAAAACCGGTACTAAATTAATTTAATTTAAATCTGTAAATTTTATTTAATTAAAATTAATAAAAAAAAACCGAAAATTGTAAATTTAGTACCGGTTTTTTCTAAAAAACCGGTACTAAATTTAAAAAAAAAAATTAAATCTGTTTTTTGGGCTAGCCCCCTTTTTGCTAGCCATTTGTACCAATTAATTGTACCAATTGTACCAATTAATATATATATCACACAATATAAAAAATCAAATGCATGGATCACAAATAATATCAAATCACAAACAATATCAAATCATCATGCATCGATCACAAACATTTCCATATGAAATCATGCACATAGTTAATATTTCCATGCAAGCACAAATCACACATAGTTAATTGTATTCATTTACCACGACCTACAAGCGTAAGTAAATAACGAAACCATTCATTTATCGTCTCATTGATCTCTTTCTCACTATAACGCTTACCAACCGGTTGCAAAACCTGCATTTTGACATTTTATATAGTTAATAACCTATGAAAATTGCTACTAAACCCTAATCATATACATAGTAAGATTAAAATATAATCCATACCGATGGGAGGTTCTCATGTAGCGTACAGTGATCAAGGATCTTGCGTAGGTTTACCATCGCATAAAAGCCGCAATCTATATTGTTTGGTTGTCGTGGACTCTACAATTTCAAAACTAATACAATTAAGTTTAAATTCAATAAATTCCAAATGAAATGACGAAACTATATATATATTAATTGCAAGTATGTACAGGAATCATTTGAACTTCAAAATTCGAAACTTTCACCAATCTTGACAAAGCTCTGCAAAAAAAAATATATAATTATAAAAATTAGTTTCTAGATATTATTATATAACTAAATAGTGCATACACGTAGTATATATATGTTAATATTAAACATACTGATCGTAATTTCCTATAATTGGAGACTGGTAGGCTTCCTTAGATTGGAGTGAATCTACTATCCACATCTTTCGTGTCGAGAGTTGAACTATAATAATCACAAAATGCGACCTGTAATTACATACATATATTTTTGTTGGTTAAATTAACAATAAACTGCAAATTCAAAATTATAATTAAAGTCAAAATTAGAAATTTTATAACAAACCGATTATGATGAACTAAAACATGATAGGGATCCCTTTTTGCATACTTCTTCAAAAGATTGAATATGTAGCTTACAGTGCCGATTTCATTGCTCTCTACATCCAAACCCGCGCATCGTTCCGGATCCCAAAATACCCACTTCTTCATCAAAGTTTCAGCACAATACTGCCTGCACCGCCTGCACTTGAACGTAGTTAGGAGCTAGAATACTTACAAGACATATCATATAATTAATAATCAACTGTTGCAAAGTTAGGAGCTAGAATACTTACAAGACCCAAACTTTAATCACTTGAACGAAAAGTTCCTCCCGATTGAAGACATGGCTGATATCTACAAAATCAAGAAGGAATGTCTTGACATCTTGTAACTCGAAATCACCAGGAAGATTGCTGAATGAAGTGACTGACACGTCGAACATTCTCATGTAGTTATGCATTTCTTTGGCGTAAGGCCCGATCTCTGTCAATTTTTCCTCGGAGACGTACGGATCGTGTAATTCAATTACCTCCTCTGCAAAAAACTGATCCACGCTCGGTTCATCATCTTCGTCATTCTCTTGCTCCAACTGCTTCTCCTTATCTTGCGGAATAGTTTGTTTTGTTATTTGTCTCACTTGCTCCTAAACAACCAACATATTAGTCATGAAAATGATATTATTCACGCTCGTTTTTTACTAAATATATATAATTACTAATACATACCAATTTTGACATATCGTAATCCACAAGATGAATTGGCCATCTCAGAAATGAACCCATCAGAACACCAAGCCGATCATCTCCGTTAGGAGGTGGAAAAGGTACAATCGTGTGTCTCGCATTATCAAAAACTTCCAAAATTTGTACCTTCACTTCCCCTATACCCAATGGCTCTCCATGGACTGTATCACCATAAGTCTGTGCATGCACCATAACTCTAGCTACATACACAGGTGTACCGGACGTTCCTGGGAGGAGAATCAAAGCTTCGACAGGCGTCTGTATTTATTAGGAATATAAAAAATAATAACAAATTATCAAACCCTAAATATTATATGCGAGAAAAATAATATATATCATTAGCTCGATAAAATTAATAACCTGAAAACTCGGATGAGGAATCGGATGTGGTTGATTATTGCTACCCTGTGATATCATCAGCATAGCTTGTTGGTAAATTGGATCGTAGGTCTGCGGTGTCTGCACTTGACCTTGGCCTTGCGAAAACATTTGTGAAAAGCTTTGCTGCATTCGCTTATTGAGTTCCTCATCCATTCGCTTATTGAGTTCCTCTTGCATTTGTGCTTTCACCTCCTCCATCAACCGATCAACCTCCTCTTTGGAATACCCCTTTGATGATTTTCTCGTACCCTTACCATACACCTGCTTCACACCGGAAAAATGTGGATATCCTCTCAACCGTCCGGAGTGCTCTGGCGTACCGATCGCAGCTGTTAAGATGTCATTTTGACGAACAGACTCAACCTCGCCTGACTGAACTAGAGCAACCTATCACAAAAAGAAATTAATGTTAGTTAGACTAAATTAAATTCATTTGATACATAAATAAAGTTATTGGAGTTGTTACACGTACCGCTTTGTCGATCACCGCGGCAGCCCTAGGATTTTTAACCATAAGTTTGCCGGTATTTGGATCCTTTTTAGCACGTGCCCAACTCCAACTATAAGTACGACCATCCATATCCTTGGTAATAACTGAGGACCCACCATGGACCTCCTCTCCTTCTTTCCATCTCAACTCAGCACTTATGTAACCTCCTGATCCGAGTGTGTGGGGCATATCTTTCTTTGCAGCATTAATCTTTCCTTGTTGACTCATTTTCTATTAAAAAATTCAGAAGACCATTAGTATAAACAATAAAATTAGTATCTAGAAATAATTAATTGTTTTATATTAAATTTGTTTTCATACCGCAAATTTCTCACTATAACAATATGCTTCCATTGCCTCCCATTCCTCCTTCGAGATGTTTTGTACATCCCATGGCTTAGGTCCACCTTCTTGCGCATTGATCCTGTATTTTTTATTCTACAATGACAGAAATGTTGAATCAAACTTTTATAAACGAAAATTAGAGAGAATTATAATTGATTTGCAAGTAATAATATCTCACCAATCTGCCTTTCCAATGCCTCCATTTCTCGTTACAATTAGAGAGAATTTTCTTTTTAGTAGCCAATGGTAGGTCCGCTAGAATATTCCAAACCTTCCATATTTCTTGTAACAAATTCATTTTCAACTCTTTTGGCACATCATGCCAACTACTATAACTGCATTGAAACCGATAAATACTATTATCGCATACCAATTCATATCATTAGCACTCATGCACATATATATTTGTATATGTATATAGTTAGGTACTTGCAAGGGATCATATCTCTTGTTTTTTCTGCACACCAATTCGTGAATCTTTTTGCATTCTCACCGCAAGGTTTGCCTTCTGTATTGAATTCCACAGTCATGTCTTCTCCATTGGCTATCGCTTTACGTGTTTTCATGCACTTAGCAGTTGATCTTTTTCCTCTTTGGCTAACAACCACCTGCTCCTCTTCAGAACTCGACTCATCTTGATTTGTCGTAAAATCCTGATCATCTTGATTCGACATGACTGCAACTTCAAGTATAATTACATGCAACTATTAATTACATAGCACAATTAACACATCAAATAAATAATTAACAACTATTAATTAGCACATCTACAAATCAAACAAACTAATAATTAACAAAATGAAACATAGATAAGTTCAAATAACATTCAAGTTCAAACCACTAAAACAAAACAACCACTAAATCACTAAAACCACTGAAACAACCACTAAATCACTAAAACCACTGAAACCACTAAAACAACCAGTAAACCACTTAATCACTAAACCCTAATCCTTCTTTGGGACCACCTCCTCCGCTGGGACCACCTCCTCTGGAACCTCCTCCGCTGGGACCACCTCCTCTGGAACCTCCTCCATATCAGCAGGAGTTCGTCCGCAACCGAGTGGCCAGGACCTCACAGCAGAAACAGACCTTCTAACTGGAGGAGGGTAGTTTTTTCCTCGCATCCACCATGGCGTGGTGCTCGCCTCCTTCTCCTTCTCATTTTCCTTTTCCTTCTCCTTCTTCTTCTCTTCATTTCGCCGGACATAAACTTTTTCAATCTGTTTTTTCCCTTTCTTGTTGCTTCCTTCAGGTTTCTCCATTAATACCTTTTATTATTGTTAATAATTTCAATATCAAATTCAATCTACTTACTCAACAATAATAATCTAAGTAACCATTGTTCTATTACTCAACATAATAATCTAAGTACCAATGTTCTATTTATAACTATTTAATACCAATTACTATTTATAGCAATTTCAATCTACTTACTCTTGAACAATAATCTAAGTAATTAGCATATAACATGTAACAAGACCCATTAACATAACCCGTTCTAAGTATAGCATATAGCCATTCGGTTTTTTAGATTATTATGTTGAGCATAGCAAAATTAATAGTGCATACAAAATTAAACCGAATTGTTCTAAACATAGCATAGCATATACCCATTAACATAAAAAACCGAATAATATTCAAGACCCATTAACATAACCATTGTTCTAAGCATATAGCATATAGCATTGTTCTAAGCATAGCATATAAAAGAGATGAGGGGGGGGGGCTTACTTGAGGTGGAGAGGCAGCGGCGAGGTTGAGAGGCAGCGGCAAAAGATTGAGAGGCAGCGGCGGCGAGGTTGAGAGGGGCAGCGGCAGAGAATAGAGTAGCTAGGAGAGTGAGAGGGTCGGATGGAGATAGAGTAGCTAGCAACGAGAGAGAGAGAGTGAGAGTGAGAGGGTCGGATGGAGAGTGTAGCAACGAGAGAGAGAGAGTGAGTGATGGAGAGAGTGATAGATGGAGAATAGAGTAGAGAGAGAGAGTGAGAGCTAGGAGAGTGAGAGGGTCGGACGATGGAGATAGAGTGAGAGTGAGAGGGTCGGATGGAGAGTGTAGCAACGAGAGAGAGAGAGTGAGTGATGGAGAGAGTGATAGATGGAGATAGGGTTTAGTTTCGGTTTTTTTAAATTAGTACCGGTTTTTTCTTAAAAACCGGTACTAAATTGTTTTTTTTTTTGAAATTATATAAATTTATCTAAATAGTCAAATTAAATTAGCTTCTGTTTTGCGAAATTTAATTAAATTAGTTATTGAAATATTTAAATAATATGAAATATTTATTTAAAAAATTATTGAAATTATTATTGAAATTTCGGTTTTTTAAATTAGTACCGGTTTTTTCTTAAAAACCGGTACTAAATTGGTTTTTTTTTTCGAAATTATATAAATAAATTTATTTAATTACTTATACTTAATTAAATTATTGAAATATTTACATAATATGAAATATTTATTTAAAGTAGTTATTGAAATTATATAAATAAAGTAGTTATTGATCTGTTTTGCGAAATTTAATTAAATTAGTTATTGAAATATTTAAATAATATGAAATATTTATTTAAAAAATTATTGAAATTATTATTGAAATTTCGGTTTTTTAAATTAGTACCGGTTTTTTCTTAAAAACCGGTACTAAATTAGTTTTTTTTTTCGAAATTATATAAATAAATTTATTTAATTACTTATACTTAATTAAATTATTGAAATATTTACATAATATGAAATATTTATTTAAAGTAGTTATTGAAATTATATAAATAAAGTAGTTATTGATCTGTTTTGCGAAATTTAATTAAATTAGTTATTGAAATATTTAAATAATATGAAATATTTATTTAAAAAATTATTGAAATTATTATTGAAATTTCGGTTTTTTAAATTAGTACCGGTTTTTTCTTAAAAACCGGTACTAAATTGGTTTTTTTTTCGAAATTATATAAATAAATTTATTTAATTACTTATACTTAATTAAATTAGTTTCTGTTTTTTAATTAAATAGTCAAATTAAATTATTTAAATATTTAAATAATATGAAATAATAATTTAAATATTTTTTAAATTAATTAATAAACTTAATTAGAATAAATCATAAAGTCAAATTAAATAGTCTTTTTTAAATTAATTAATCTCCTTAATTAGGTTAATTCATTTTCTAATTTTTTTTGTAATTTAATTTAACAAATATTTTCAAATCAAAATAAAAATTTTACACGAAAAAAAGACTAATTTGTACTAATAAAAAATATTACAATAGACATGAAAGCTATTTATTTTTTGATGACTTCGGTCGATCTACCCACACGCCTTCTTCCTGATCGGAACGCAAATTACTTGTTAACTCTTCAATTGGTTGCGGTGTCCCATCAATACCTGTGAGTAATAACATATATAAATTGGTCAAATTCGTTACATTTAAAATTATTTATCTAAATTTTCTAAATATAAAATTATTTAGAACTACCTGTGGAGAATGGAGCTATTTCATCAAATTGGTCATATTCTTCTTCGTCGACGACATCTTCAACGCCAACGATGCGTCTTTTTCCGGGAAGGACCACATGTCGTCCCTTTTCAGCCGGATCTGCAATATAAAAAACTTGCATTGCTTGTTTGTTTGCAAGTATAAAGGGGTCATCAGCATATCCCAATTTTTTGAAATCAACGGTTACAAATCCGTTTTTATCAGTCTTGACGCCGCTTTTTAGCATCCATTTGCATTCAAACACTGGTATTTTAAATGCATTATAATCAAATTCCCAAATTTCTTCAATCCACCCATAATACGGCTCTGATGATGTTCCATCACTTGATATGGCTACTATTGTGACTCCGCTGTTTTGGACTGTACTTTTTCCATCTTGTTTTTTTGTATACCAAGTGAAACCATTCAGATCATACCCTTGATAGGTTTGCACATTGGCGTTAGGAGCTCTAGCAAGAAATTTCACCGTTTCATTTGAAGGTCGAGACTCGGTTACCTTGTTTCTGAACCATTTTACAAAAGTTTTGTTGTGTTCCTTGGTGATCCAATTTTCTGATCTCTGAGGATTCTGCTCTCGCAACTCGGTTATATGTTCATTCACATAAGGAGAGACAACAGCGACTTGCTGCAAAATTTTAAGATGGGCTTTTTCTCTTTTTGCAAGGTCCATTGTAATTACTTTCATACCAATTATGCTTTTTCCTAGGAGTCTACCTTCGTGTCTATTTTTGGGCAGGCCAATAGGTTGAACTCCATCTAGGTAATCATTATAGAAATCAATTACCTCTTCTGCAACATATCCTTCAATTATGCTTCCTTCGGGCCGAGATCTGCTTCTGACTAATCCTTTCAATTGACCCATTGCTCTTTCAAAAGGATACATGTACCGCAAAAATATCGGACCGCATTGCTTTATCTCTCTAACTAAATGAATGGTCAAATGCACCATAATAACAAAGAATGAGGGGGGGAAATGCATCTCCAACTCGCATATGGTCTGAACCGCATCGGTTTCCAACTGATTCAGTTTTTCGGGATCGATAACTTTAGAGCAAATTTTATTGAAGAAGAAACACAACTTAATAATAGAATTTCGAACTTCTTCTTTAAAAGATGCTCGAATTGCAACCGGAAGTAACTGGGTCAGCAACACGTGATAATCGTGAGACTTCATTCCAATCAATTTCATATCTTTAATGGAAACCTTTCGTGAAATATTTGAGGAATAACCAGTAGGAACCCTTATAGACCTCAAACACTCCAACAAACTGAGTTTCTCTTTTTTTGTTAAAGTATAAACAGCATTAGGTAACCAATCCCGCTTCTTACTATTATCTTCCTTTGCAGCTAGTTCCAGTCGAATTCCCATTTTCACCATGTCTTTCCTCACGTTAACATTGTCCACTTTTCCTTGAGCATTTAAAATCAAATTAACTAAATTTTCACAAATGTTCTTGATTATATGCATGGCATCTAAACAATGTCTAACATCCAAATAAGGCCAGTATTCGAAATCCCAGAATATAGACCTTTTCTTCCAAAAGCACTTTTCAGGAATTCTATTCACAAATGGTTTGCCCAGTACAATTTTAAGATCCTTCACTTGTTCATAAGTCTGTCTTCCAGATTTTGGTACAGGAGCCCGGCGGTTCTCGGTGTTGCCATCAAATTTGTTCTTGTAAGGTGGCCGACGGTAAAGGTGATGACGACTGAGAAACCTACGATGTCCCAAATAAACAGTTTTTCTACAATTCGATAACCATATCGAATGTGTTTCCTCCATGCAAATAGGACATGCCTTTTCTCCTTTATTTCGGTAACCCGACAAGTTCCCGTAAGCGGGAAAGTCATTAATCGTGCAGAATATCATGGCACGTAAGTTGAAATAATTCCTTGAATGTGCATCAAAGATTTTCACTCCGTCCTTCCACAACACATCAAGATCCTCTATCAACGGAGCCAAATAAACATCTATATCGTTGCCGGGTTGTTTTGGACCAGAAATGAGCAGCGGCATCATCAGATATTTTCTTTTCATGCATAACCAAGGAGGAAGGTTGTAAATAACCAACAAAACAGGCCAAACGCTTCGGTTGGTACTCATGAGACCGTAAGGATTCATTCCGTCCGTGCATAGTCCCAATCTCAAATTTCTAGGCTCACTGCCAAAATCAATGAAATGGCTGTCTATATTGTTCCACTGGGGTGAGTCTGCTGGATGTCTGAGTTTTCCATCTTTCTTTCTGCCTTCTGCGTGCCATCTCAACAGTTTAGCATCTTTTGAATTACTGAAAAGACGCTCAAACCTTTGTATTATTGGCAAATACCACAATATTTTCGCAGCTGGTCTTTTCTTACAACCTTCTTCTTCATCATCCAAATCACTGTCCCTTTGTTTGTACCGGGATGCATTACATTTTGGACATTTATTGAGGTTTTCATACTCCTTACGAAATAATATGCAATCATTCGGACATGCTGCAATTTTCACTACTTCTAATTTCAAAGGACATAGTAATTTTCTAGCCTTATAAGTTGTATCTGGCAATGTATTATCTGCTGGAAGCATTTCTCGCAAAAGACCGAGCAAAGATGTAAAACTCTTATCGCTCCAATTGTTTTTAGCTTTCAAGTTATATAGCTTAAAAATCGTTTTTATTTTTGAGAATTTCTCTTCATTGCAACCAGGATATAAGGGTATATGAGAGTTTTCATTCAACTTTTGAAACACATCAGGAACATCATCAATAAAATCACTGGGCAATTCATTCATCATTTCATCCAAATCATTTTCTCTAATGTCATCATTATATTGTTGTTCACTTAGATTTTCTATATGATCATCATCACCCACTATTACATTATCATCTGTATCATCCCCACAATCATTTTGTACAATATTTTCCAAATCATCAGACACATTAATATTGCTCGTTCCAGCATCTAAATTTTCTTCCAAATTTTCTCCATGTTTAACCCACCGGAGGTATTTAGGTATTGTCATCCATCCACGCTGAATCAGATGTGATCTAATCACATTACTATCATGTCTCTCGAAGTTAAGGCAGCGTTTACAGGGACATAAAATTCTGGGTTTTCCTGTCAACTTTCGATGTTCTTCTGCACATTTTATGAACTCTTCAACAACTTGAACAAATTCATACGATATTCTTGAATAATCAAACATGTACTTCTCCCTTTGATCCATCTGTATATATATCCAAAAAATCAGAATTTAGGGTTTATAGATTCAATGCAACATATAAGGTTTTTGGGCCGGTTACCATCCTAGCCCGCTCTTTGGATACTCTTGTCTCATTAGCGAGCGTACGTTAGATACAATGTGTTGTCTGAGAAAAATTCGGCAGCATTTCCCCTTATGTTCCTTGAATACGCAAACACACAATTGCTCGTGCGTACGTATTCGTGGGAACATAAGAGGAAATGCTATCGAATTTTTCTCAGACAACGCATTGCATCTAACGTACAGCTCGCTGTCCTAAATGAGACAAGATAGTATCCAAAGAGCAGTACTCCCGACCGGGAGTACTATCCGAGATTAATCCCTAATGGATTAATCTCGGACGGGCAAATAGACCTAAAATAGTTCAAATTCCGACAATTTGGTCTTATATGACAATACTTAACTAAAAGAGATGCAAATACCGATTATAACCATTAGGGATAATGCACATACAAATCGACAAATTAACAAAAAAAAATTATTGAAGATTAAAATAAAATTACCGTAATTGCCCTTCTCTTGATCGATCGGCCTCTTCAATAAGAAAACCTCAAATTCGAATTTTTTTAGCTCTCCTTTGATCTCCTTTGCATCCTCCAATGATTTTTCAATTTTTTTGAATTTTTGTAAATTTTTTGCTATTTTATTTATATGGTTTTTGAGAGTAAGAAAATTTTCGGTTTTGTAGAGAAATGATAAGTATATGACCCTTGAGAGAGAGAGGAATAGTGAAGGAAGACATGTATTTCTACTAATAAATATCTGCCTATTTTTTATAAAAAACCGGTACTAAAAATCGCTTAAAAATAAAAAAAAACGGTTTTATTTTAGTACCGGTTTTTTATAAAAAACCGGTACTAAAAATCAATTAATTAGTACCGGTTTTTTATAAAAAACCGGTACTAAAGGTTTGAATTTATAAAAAAAAAACCGTTAGATTTTTAGTACCGGTTTTTTATAAAAAACCGGTACTAATTAATTGATTTTTAGTACCGGTTTTTTATAAAAAACCGGTACTAAAATAAAACCGTTTTTTTTTTATAAATTCAAACCTTTAGTACCGGTTTTTTATAAAAAACCGGTACTAAAATAAAAACGTTTTTTTTTTAGACGATTTTTAGTACCGGTTTTTTAAAAAAACCGGTACTAAATAATAAATCTGACAATTACGAAAATGCCATGATTTATTATTAGTACCGGTTTTCTTAAAAATCGGTACTAATGAGCCGGTACTAAAAATCATTTTTGTTGTAGTGAAAACTAACACAAACGCTTCTTGATGCAACTCGACTGATATGTCGTGCTAACAAGGAATGACACAAACGTGTAATCATGTCAAGCCGTGTTAGAATTTTTCTATTTGAAATAAAGTTATTAAAAATTATAAAAAAATATTTTAAATTGGAGAGATTTATAAAAATCTATTTGTCTCCAATGTTTCTGATGGTTATATTTTCTATTCTTTATTTTTTTTCTTATGGTATTATGTTCGAAATTTCTGAATCGAATTCACAAAATTATTGGCTAGAAGATGGATCTTCGGTGGATTATTTATTTAGAAGTCTTGATGCGACTTATTAAGTTGTTCTTACTAATCCATTACACAAATCAATGCACCGTTCTTACTAATTTTGAACTGTATCAACTTCAGTAGTATTTGACATAATAATGCTACAACACAACACATGTTCGTATCGCGTCAATTCGTACTCTATCGTGTCGAAACACACGTGCATCATGCTGATCAGCGGTGGATCCAGTATAGGACATCCCTAGGCAATTGTCAACGGTACATTTTCAAAACATTAAGATCTATTTATTGAATTGCAGGTTATGTCTGGGATAAAAAAAATGATGTGTGTCTAGATTCCGTTGGTAATTGAACTGGAAAATAAGAAGTATATGTATATTTTTTGTAATTTTTGGTGGTGTATATTTTTATAAGAAAAATGACATATTTTGTAATAAGTACAGTTATACGTTTCAAATGATTTTTATTAAATTATATCGCTTATTTCATTTATTTTTAAATTTATTATATCATAATGGTGGTGCTTAGGCTAAAAAAATTTTTGGATCCGCGCTGATGATAATACGTTGGTGTTGATACGATCTGAAAACAGGTCAAGTTCCATAGCGCAAAATTTTTCTTCTTTTCTTATGCTCAATAAAAAAATATTTCTTTCCTCTTAATATAATCAGACGATCCAACGGTCGTCCCTTATTCTAGGAAAATGCACGTGAATCAAGGGGCACGTCACTATTCTATGACTATGAGGAATCACCACTTGACGCTCCATCCCATTTGCTAAACGACCTCAAATCTCAACTACTTTGGGCCTAATAGATCCAAAAGTCCACAAAACTAGACTTGATTACTGAATGACAATGGAGACAAAATGCACGAGTCACGGGGAAGTGGTACCCGTGATACGCGCACAAACAAAACCAATTTTGTTTTCTTCCTAGTAAAATAATTTGAAAAGAAGTTTCTACTTAGTTTCTTTGAAGCTTTGTTGCATGGCGTGTCCAGAAACATGAACTGACGAAATAAATTAATGTATATAATGTCAGTTATCAAACTGAGAAAATTACGAGTCTTATGGGATCGTATTCTATACTACCATATAATGGACGTCTTTCGATCCGAGCCGTCTGATTTAATCTTAACGATTAGATTTTTTCAGACATATCAATTTTGGTATTATACACGGGACATTTATAGCCGTTGAGAGTAAATCAGATGACTGAAATTAAAACTATTCACTGGATGGCCATCCAAAGGATGCGAAGTCCTTTGTATTATTGTATTATATTTTGTAGATAATGTCAGTCGCCTAATCCATAGAAGAGGATTAATGAGAAACGGATTTGACTTCTCAAGGGCTGCGTTTTTTGTTTGTTTCTTTTTGTGGGCTTTTTATTGGGGTCTAGCAAAAACAAAGTTTTAATTTGAGTTTTGTTGAGGGAGCTGGAATTTATCAAACTATTGTTTGGATCACTCGGTTGGAAGTAAGGTAGAGGCGAATTTCAACTATTAGAAATTATTAATTGTATGATACTTTGGTTTGGAGGAAAATAAAGGTCAAATATAGAGAAATAAAAGAAGTTTGGATGCTAATACTAAAGTATTAAAACTATTTAATTTTAGAACTCGATTGGCCTCATTCGTTTCAAATTGATTTAATACATGTAATTTTAATTTGGGATGAGATGGACTGTGAAAAATGAGGCATGCATAATACATTCTGAAGTGCCGCCTCCTCTCGTGTTCTCATGGAACTATCCATATCGGCAAAAAAAAAAAAAAAAAAGGAAAGAAAGAAGAACACAGTAAGTTTTTTTTAATTATAAATAATAGTCAAGTTTATAATAAAATTAACATTCAGATAAATTAGAGTAGTACACTACTACTAGTAGATCTTGTGGTTCGAAATTCAATATGGACCCTTTAATGGATTTTTAAAATTGGAAGGGTTAGTCAATTTTATAATCAAACCAAGGTTTCTTTGATTAGATTTCTGAATAAAATTCATAACAATTTGTACTTTTCTATCAATCCAGCTAGCTAATAGTGAAATTGTAAACGTCACCAGGACTTTTTTTATTTTTAAAAGAACTCACAAGCTCAAAAAAAATTTTCACAAAAAATAATAGACCTAGGAATTTTTAGACCATGTTAATGAGAAAAGAATAGTTTCTGTTTCCACCATAAACGGCCAGCAAGCACCTGGCAACTCGACATTTGTTGCGACATGTAATGTGGTACAAAAAAGATACCACAGTACTAGTACAAATCAAGACAAATTTAAAAATAGTTGCTCATGTTCAATCCAATCTGTGTTCATGAGATGCCAATATGCCATGTAGTGATGCCGCTGATTTTGTCCCAAGCTTCGTACCTACCCAACATGATACAATTATGTCGATTATATGAATGTACGAACTAAATCAGTGGTCTGTCGACTTACACGTGCAATCCTTTCCTAGATACATACAAGCAGCCAAGCAGGACTGTGCCTAATTTAAACTATTCAATTATTCAAATAATAATAATAATAATAAGATCAAAAGGATCCCATCAATTGTTTTCGCTATATACCTTTGTGGGTCATCTTTATCTAGCAAGGGATTAATTTCATTTGATAAAAAATAAGTTTGGCATATCAAATACTTATTTCTGCCTGATTTGGTGTTGCGAACCTTTCCACAATTGTCCTTTTTTTATTTTTTTTTCCAAAAAAAAAAAATTTGTACTCAGTTTTAATGGAATTTAATGAGAGAAGGTAGGGATGGATTACGGATGCATGACCCTAGGTTCCACTCTTAATTTCTTAACAATGATTTAGTACTCTCACCTCTTTTGAGAGAGACTTTCTCTTTTCCATTTGTTTTGTCCCAATTTATTTAAAATAAAACGACTAGATTTTTTTTTGTCGTCAAAGGTTCGATTTTATGGATTAATGAAAACAACGCCGAAAGTTAAAATGGGTCGTTTTTATGTCGGTAATGGGTTTAAGCGCATGCGCCTAAAATGACTTTTTCACTACGATAAAATCCTATAAACTTTTTGAATTTTTCGACCAAAGTGAAACTCTAGACTAGAGAGGGACCGAACGGTCCGAACGAAGTGCTAGCTACTGGTCACTTTCAGAGAAATCATATGCCTATGATATGGAGCAAAATTATTACTTGAGCATAATAAAAAGTAAATCAGCTACTAAAAGATTTTGGGGATATTATACTCGCCATTGCATATGTTAAAACTCGAAATTTTCTTTCTTCAATCATGGTAAATCATGCTTAATGGCTTAGCTTGACAATGTTGAAAATTGAAAATATATACTTATATGTATATTGTAAAAATATAAGGTGCCAATCAAATTTTTATGAAATTTGAACATTGTAATACATCAATGAGCGTTAACTTCAAAATAGTGCAAAATTTTAACTTGATAAACGTGGAACACACATTAATTATATCTCATAATTTTTTAAATACTATGTTTAATAATTATTGAAGTTTGTCAAGATAAATAATTATTGAGTAATCTCTTTTCTATATTTAGTACGCAGTCAAATCTTCACCGCAATAATACAGCCTTTTTTTAATGCGAAAAGTAAAGCTTCTACTGCAGAAAATTACTTTTCTACACAACTATATCCTCAATTTGTTCATATTTCAACCTAATGATTATCCAAGGAAAGACTTTATTCCCAATCATTCCTTATCATTGCTTTTGCTTCAAACAAAAAAAAAAAAAGAAAAGAAAAACTGCTTTCAAAGAAATCAACAGTCTATTTCTCTGCTGTGGAAAAAGCAATTAAGCATGCATGGTCTAAACAAATTAAGATGACTATATATTGAAAGCAATTTACTGTGCAATCAACCGCCAATTTTCATGCAACCAGAAATTTCGAGTGGAATTTTGTAATTACAAATTTCCAACAGACTTCTTTAATTATGTTTTATTTGAAACAGCTGGGATAGTAAAGTCAAAAGTTTACAGCATGTGCATCAAGCATGATCCACATTTGATACCACATGTGGGGCCGTTTGGATGGATTGGGAATTGGGGGAATAGCCAATTCTAGGCATAAATTTATTGGGAAGTGTGTAACTTTGTGAAGAGTTTGGATTGTTTATAATAAATTTGGCATAAGAAATTTCGGAAATTTACAATTCCCACCTATTCCAACCTCATCCAAACGCCCCCACAAAGATAATACAAAGGCTAATGCCAAAAATGGGGCAATCAGCATGAATTGAGTACTAAAGTGGCCGCCATATCCTTTTAGCACTAATCCATACAGAGTGTCACTGAGAAAATGGATCCCTTTAACCGTCTAGAAATAACAAAGAATGCAAATGATACATGGTTGTTGGTTTCATTGACTTGCTATACCATGGTCTAGATAGTATGGCAAATTTTCATTAATAATTCGCTCTCAAACAGCTAAAATTGTCATGTACCACATTTTCAATATGCAAATATCTAAAATGGAAAAAAAAAGAACTGTTCAACTTCCATCCATTTGGTTTAGATTTTTAGCCCTTCATGGGAATGGATATGTATGAATAGAATATAAATAGTGAAGATCTTATACGGAAACAAAATGTGAAAATATTTAATAGGGGAATCAATGCTAGCTAGTGGTATTTTACCTCCGCACCTTGCCAAACATTGTCCATTAAGTCATACAAGTGTGTGTTTCAAGTTCGGTGTAGCAGAAAGTCAAAACTTTTGAAGATTTCTAAAAGTCATAATTAGAAATTTTTGGTCTTGAGGTTGTTATGTTTCCTGTAAGTTGGGCCGAAAGTAATTTGACGTAGTCCTTTTAAATTTATATATATAAACGCGTTAAATTACATGTATATGCTGGTGATACCAGGTTGGTACCGGTAAAATTAGAATTTTTATTCGTCATTTCACTAATGCTATAATCTCTCTTAAAAGATATAGTATTTAAAATCAACAGAAATTGTCGAGTTAGGTTAGAATTTTAATTTAAAGATTATATCAGTGGCTCCGTTTTGATGCAAGAAGAAGAAGAGGAAGAAGGAAGAAGAGAGGAAAAAAAATTATAAACAATCCAAACTCTTCACAAAGTTACACACTTCCCGATACTTCTTCCTACTTGTTCCCTTCTTCCCTTCTTCCCACACCTATCCAAACGGAGCCAGTGATATGTGCGTCTACGTTTTATACTTAAAATGCCATACTAATACAACTAAGAATCCAATATGGTCAGGCCTCATATCAGGTCATTTTGATTTGGTCATGCAGCTATCATACTTCAGGCCTAATTAGTTACCCTGGTACTCACTGCTTCTGATATTAGTATTTATCAACCAAAGTTTCATATTTGATCTCTGCAAAATTTCAGATAATTGTGCTATTTTATAGTTTTTGTTTTAATCATAGTTATCCTTTTATCTTATAACTAATTCATCATAGAGCTCACAATACGAAAGTAAAAGCATTCTTCTAGCAAGCCAAACTTGGTCGACAGATAAAACATTACTTTGATATTATTCTGCACAGATATTATACCCCTCAATCTCATTCAAAAAATTACTAAACCCCCACTAATATAGAAGTGCCAGTGCCTTTACCACTTTAACGACCATTTTTATCTCACCACTTAATTTAAGACATCAACTAATCCCATCAGAGAAAATTGGAGCCCCAATAGCAGAGAATATTAATGAAAGAAGGATGAGTGGGGTTAATGTAAGCACCCTGCTGCTTCATTCTTTTGTTGCTGTAGACTAGTTAATTCACAAAATTGTAACAAGTGATGTAGACAGTGTGCTGTGTTATTGCAGCATCTGACGCTATTCTGTTTTGGTGATTTTTGTTTCTGGGAGGGTGTAATCACAACGCTGCAGATGACTGGTATACACTGAGGTAGCATTGGATCTTACTTTTGATAGAAGTGTACAGTACTGGTACAATCGATTAGAAGTTATACAACAATGGATAAACAAAGAGAAAAAGTAACATCTGGTTAAAGTTCACTAAATTTAAGTCCATTTGAATTACAAAAACAAAGGAAAAAAAGACTCTTAATTCCAGGCCTAGAGAACTGTAGAATAATTCAGTCCCAGGGATAAAAGAGTCTTCCCTACCGTGAACTTCTCTGACGCTTCTTCAATGTTACCTAACAAGTACAAAACTTCCAAATGATGCCACCAGGGGTTGGAATCCAAACGGTACTGATATGTATCATGAATCCTGTAAACAGAAAAGATGTAACTGGCATAAAATAAATAAAACAATAAATACATTATTAACTCCTACATAGTCCAAGATTAACCACTCAGCAGCATGACAAGCTGACAAAAAGATCACGGCAACAAGACAACTTACTGATAAGTTGCTGCTAAGTTTTTGATCCGTTATGATAACTTCATAAAGGATTCTTTGACAACAGAGTGCGTTAGCAAGTCTATATCAAGGCTTTTCTTGAACTTGCTAATTTCTAAGGTATGTGGCTTTCGAAGGGTGTTCAGACCTGTGTTAGACTGTCCGTTTTACCCCATATCACAACTTGATAACCAAACTTAAATTTGTCTCCAAGTCACTGAAATGTCTGTTAGTTCCGCAAGCCATCCTGGTACATTTTGTATCTAAAATCTAACTACAGCTGATGTGATTGTGAACATCACTAAAGATCTACTTGATAGTTCAGCAAAAAAGACATCCACAAGCCAAAATAAAAAATAGTAGAAGTGATTGTGCACATCACTCGAATGTCTGTCAGTTTTAATGAACTTACGAAGTTGCCAAAATAAAAAATAGTAGAAGTGAATTGCAGTTTGCACCACTATACACTGGCATAGAATGCTTTGAGTGAAAGTACCAAGTTGGTCTCAAAATTTATAAATAATACAAGTACCCCTCAATTTGAATGAAGAAGTTCTACATAAAACCATTGGCCCACGATCAGTCCCATTTGACTAAATAAAATTCAATTTTTATAAGAAACAAGGAAAAAAGTATGGTTTTCTATTGTTCATTCATACAAGGGTTTCTGTTCAGTAGTATATTTTTAATGTTTTCACTTGCAAGCTTCCATCGTTTCTTTGGGTGAACTCAGTATTGTCTCACCAATGCTGATACGCCAGTATGGTTTATAGCCTTATAGTATGTCCATCAGTAAAATACAAGTAAATTCAAATAAAATTCTCAAAAAAACTGTTTACCTCCACATAGTTACCAATCATTCACTTGATCTTAATCTTCATCTTCATCAACATGATACATTTCAAAAGGATTATGCTCTCCCAAATCTAAACATAAATACAAAAGAGTTAAATTATGGAGGTACTTGCATATTTCACAGAATTAAATGATAAACAGATATGTATCACACCTTCAAATTCAGCCCTTAACCAATTTTGTGTGCATGCAAGAGCTTCAATAAGTTCAGGATGAAGTTTATGTCTTCGTGGACTAATTATTTGTCCACCAGTACTAAAAGCCAATTTGGAGGAAAATGTGGAAACCGGTATCGCGTAGATGTCTCGAGCAATTTTTTGCAAAGTCGGAAATTTATATCCATTAGTCATCCACCAAGTTAGCACGCTAAAATTTTGAGTCAATGGAGCCAAATCTTGTGATAAGTAATGATCCAACTCCGCTGTGGATATAACTTTTTGTCTCTTTCTTCTTTCGACAAACAGATCAAAATCTGTCATTGCTTCACTACACCCTACAACTTCTTGTTTCAGGGCTCTTGTTTTATACTCGCGAAACAATTGGCGGCACAAATCAACAACTTTCTTCACTTCACTCTCATGACCAACAGGATAGAACTTCTCATAGTAATACTCTAAGAGAACCCTCTTAAACCTTGGATCCAAAATCGTGGCAATACCCATGACACCATATATTTTGCTCCAGTATATTTGAAAATTTTCCATCACTCTTGATGCCATATTCGCAATAATTGGGTTAGAATCTAACAACCAATTGGACAAAGCCAACCTTATTTCACAAATGCGTGCAAAATAATGATTGGCCGTAGTGTATTTTTTCTCCAATAACAACTCTGTGGCAGTAAACAGAATTTTTAATTTTTCACTTATAATCTTGGCATTCTCCCAATCCTCATCAGAAGGCATGGTTTTGTATTGTGCCTCACATGTTTTCAAATGATTGAAAATATCCTTATAAATTAGAGCTGTTTCCAACATAATATATGTTGAATTCCATTGTGTTTTAACAAAACACAATTTTTTTGTGCTATTAATGCACAATTGTTGTGCTGCCTCTTCAAATTGTTCAATTCTTTGAGGAGTAGATGACCAAAAATCACAACTATCACTAATTGCTTTTAATCTTTGACCAATTACATCTAACCCATCCTTTATGATTAGGTTCAAAATATGTGCGAAACAATGCATGTGGAAAATCGAACCACCAAGCAAGAGTTGTTCAATATCTAATTTTCGCACTATGCTATCAACAACTCCATCATCCATGCTACAATTATTAACCGTTAATGTAGACAACTTATTATGTAAATTCCAATTTGAAAGAACATTCATCAAATTTTCCACAAATGCATCTGTGGTGTGCAGAAACGGTATATGTTGGAACCTAAAACATTTGGTGAAATCTTATCAAATTTCCAAACTAATTCAAAACTCAATAGAACATGATATTAATAAATTTAGTAAATGAACCTCAACAGGCGATGTTGTAGACGCCATGAATCATCCACAAAATGTGCAAACACCATCATATATGACTTCTTTTGTTTGTCTACTGTCCACATATCAACTGTAATTGCCACTCTACATTCATTGCTATCCAATAGGTCCGTAGACCTCTTCTTTTGCTCCATGTAAAGTTTCATAACATCATTTCTTACAGTGCCATGGCTTGGAATGTTAAATAGTGGTTGCAAATTATTAACAAAAGTTCTAAAACCCACTTGGTCAACAATCAAGAGAGGGTGCTCATGCAACACTATCATCTGCACTAGATCTTTTCTACATGCCTCTTGATCAAATGTATAATTTCCTATGGTAGTTTCCCCCCTTTGTCTTAAATAAGACTTTTTATGGGTTTTGCTGGGTCGTGCTATACTGTTCTTACAAGAACTTGGTTCGTCTTGCTCATCTGGTTCAGAGGTTGACAAACTGTAGACCTTATCTTGTGAATCTGCTTCCCGTGAGGTTGCCATTGTACCTACCAAAGTTTAAATGGAACAGTTAGACTTGAAGATAGATGATTTATATAAAAAAAAGGACAAATTACAATCATTGACAAACACAGATTATCAAGGACATATACATGGTCATCCGAATGCTATTAAAGGGGGCAATTGCAACTTATTTAATCAAACTCTGAATTTCAAAGCCATATGTTAACAACTGGTTTGACTAAACTCCCTAAAGACACTTGAGACAATTAAAAATGAACTCAACTAATTACCGATTATGTTTGAGCCTTTGAGGAGATAAATAATAAAAGTTTGCTTACAGTAGCAGAAGTATTAGTTTGAGTTTTTTTCTATCAGATCTCTCTAATGTTGCTCTCTCTCTCTAGAACAGCGAGAAGCTTTTTGTTACATTCCTCTAGAAGTTTACCCTAGTCCAAGATTGCACTCACCTTTACAGAAAAGAAAATACAGGTAACTATCAATCTCATATTTTTAACGGAATTTCACTTTGTAGTGAAATCATAACAATAAAAAATCTATATCTATACTACTTATAAAACATCCATATAAAAGGGGTAAACTTGTCATATAAAAGGAGTAAACTTGTCATATAAAAGGAGTAAACTTGTCAGATAAAAGGGTGTAAACAATTCTTATATCAATTATGGACCATTGATTTGTGTAATTTGATTTGATCAGTGATCTAGATCAACGCTAGACTTTTCTTTAAAAAAAATTAAGTTACTACCAAATTAGCTATTTATTTAAAAGGAAAGACTAAATTATTGATTTTACCATATCTTTATTGCCTAACATGTAACATTTTATATATATAACAAAAAATAATATCAACATTTTATTTTTTTTAATTTGCCCACGTATTGAAGGCATCTTTTTGCTAGTAATAATAAAAAATCAACAGCACAAGAACTATGAATTTTAAATAAACTATACTTTGTGTGGTTAGCTACAAGTACTGAAAAACAGAAAACAGGTGAACCTATGAAAACATAATTCCTCTACAAGTTTCACAAAGAAAAATGCCCGCATAGAGATCTTATTTCTCTGTTATAGTTATACTTCAAACCTGAAGGACAGGTCAGTTATGAAAACAACCTTACTGTACCTGGGATGAAAATCAAGTAATTAGTTTGGCCTCAGGCATCAAGATGTCACAAATCCACTATTATCCTAAACCTAATTACTACCTAATATATTTACTGAATATCTGCTAATTCCGTAGCTCCCCTTCAGAATTAGTTCAGGGAAACAGCGCCTATCACTGGTGATCTAACAAGATAAACAGATTCTCTCCTACCTTGATTAACCACCTCTATACCCATATTGGATGATAGCACCTCTTTCTACCTACCATGTGTAAGGGCTTGTTTGGCATGAAGCTTAGCAGATAGAGGGGTTAAAACTTTAATATCTGTTAAGGAAGTAGTGTTCGGTAAATAGTAATAACCCACACACATTGCCACTAAAATGTAATATGGGTTAAGCTTATTTAAGTACAACATAATTTAGATACAATTCGGTTGTACTCTTAAGTTGACAAAGCATTACTGAAATTTACTAAAAATGTAATCAATCCAAAGTATAAAAGTTAATTAATATAAACAAAAGAGCAAGTCCTCAAAAATGAGTGTAATTGAGTCCAAGGGTTACACAAATTGCTCAATGCCTTTGTTCTTGCGTTTGATTTTATTACAAAAGCTCACTCACTCGCTCACTCCCTACCTCTTAGCCTATCTGCTGGTTCGCCAAAGTAAAAAAGAAAAGCTTAATATCAGTTTTAAAGAGAAAAATAAGTACCAAAGTTCGGAGCTGCGCAAAACGGGGTTAGGGAAGGCGGGGTTTGTGCAAGTGGCAGAGACTGAGAGAGAGAGAGAGTGAAATTGGAGTCGGAAGCCTAGAAAAGAGGAGGCCCATATGGAGATGTTCAGCCCAGATTTGAAAGATATGAATCAAATGATATAAGCTCATTTTTTAGACCCACCATTTTTTTTTATGTATGTTTCGACCCCTCTATAATTTCCAAATAGTATTTCGAAATACTCATTAATTCAAATTTTGTATTATTAATATTTGCTAATATAATGTACCATAGTTCTTTTGAACTAAACTGAGAATATTATTGATATGTTCGTAAAATAGATCAAAATTCTGGTAGTTCTTGTATTCAACTTGCTTAATTAGAGCCCAAGGAGGCCTTTTTGTCATTGGAAAACATCAAAACTTAGTTTATAGCCTTATAGGTTATTTCCAAAATTTATCTTTTTCTTGAGAATAAGGCCCATTGACAAGAACACTCTACTTAATCCATAATAAACAAGAAATTTTAACTGATGCCTTAGATGTATAAAGAAGCCTAATGTAATTCTCCACGAAGTAATTTGATTTTGATAAGATTAAAATTTAATTATATATTTAGAGGTCCGAGCTCTAATTGAATGACCAATTCAAGCAGTGAGTAGAGTGTCCTGTGGTGAAATTCCTTACGGAAAAAGATAGGTCTAATTTTTTCATCTTTCAAAACTAAATATAATTAAGGGGGGGAATCGGTTCCTCTATTCCAGTGGACTATTGTGTGTTTCACGAGAACACCACCATATTCACTACAAACAAACTAGAGTTTAAAATTCTCTCTAATTCACATGCATAAGTCTGTCTGGCTAACCTTTGTCCTGACAAACCATTGACTTATCGATGCTGTGCACTTGTGCTTTTAAATGGGCTTAAACTGGTTCAAAAACCATTTTTTTAGTTCACTTTGTAGTTTTGCACTTGGAAAGTAATATGAGCTATTTTCTTCCCTTTAATTGTCCTCTTTCTATGGAGACTACATAAAACAAGTTACCAGTAAAGTCCAAAACCATTGCTCATGGAACTCTTAATTAACCACACAGTTTGAGGAAACTTACCACTAGACGCAACTGCTAATTAAGTATTGGATCACATGCGCAATAACTTGTATAAAATACCAAAAAAATCACAGGGTTTACACTATGCTAATCATCAGAATGTGATTTAGATATAGCTAGATCAGACTAAGCGCGGACGCGTGCAAAGTAGGCTGGTGCGAGTGAGCCCATGTGCACTTACTACTAACTAGTGGAATCCAACAATGCATTAAAATAAGATTTGGGTTTGTTAGCCCATAGAATTAATTCCGTAATACTCTTGCTTGCTTATATGGCATTGCACACTTGTGAGCCTTTTCAGTAAACTAATGGCAAAACTTTGCAATCAATCATCCAGAAACTGCTAATACTACTTGTAAGAATTGAAGAACTTTTGGAGGAACTATAATTTGGTGCAACCATATTATCGCAGTGATGGTTTTAACTAAAAGTGACGAGTTTAAGTTGTATTATGAATTTATGATGAAGTTTAATTCTCATGAATATATCTGACAGCACAAGTACTATGTCATGTACATTTTGTTATTAGCTTATTGCCAGAAAAAAAAGATGAAATTTATTCTTTATTTACACATAATGAAAAACTCTTAGTAATTTTAATTTTATGAAATTATCCTGAAATGATGATGATTTTTTTTTTATGTCATGAGAATATTTCGTCACTAATTAAATATTTAAATTTAAGTGTATCGGATACAAAATCAAGAGGTTAAAAAAAACTATGCACAAAATTAATCACAATTCGTCATTAATTTTTCGGCTGTTGATATTATGGTAGATAATTTTAATTTTATATATTTGACAAGATTATAACGTACTATTTGTATAATTTAAAATTTGAAAAATAAACAATTAACGTAAAAAGTATTATTATCATGACGTGTTAAAAATCATGAAGGTTCCTCAAGCTAGTACATGTATAGCCAAAAGCCCTTCCAAATTCACCCCTAGTCCATAAGCTTTTCCAATTTTCAAATCAACACTTGACAATAGAGGAGTTGCGAGAGCTTAGCTGGCTTTATATGTGCATACACATGCTAATGAAAAAAGACAGCGGATCATTGGCAAATACAACTATTAAAGGGACAAAGGAAACAACTCATAAGAAAAGAGAGGAATAAGTTCGGATGTACTATGTTGCTAAATTGGATTTAAATTGCTACTTTTTTAAGCATCTATCTTTCAATCATCAAGATAAAAAAGCTATATGCAAGAATGGTTGACCTAACACAGAATACCTATTGGCAAAAAAGAGAACAAGCATGTCCTCAACTTTTTCTCTGAATTTTTCTCATGACAAGATGGGAACTATAGCAACTAGTAAGCATTATTTTGTTGTGCATGTCTAAATCTTTGAAATGCACCTGAGGATTGATAGTGAAATTGCCCCTTCTATATGACCATGCCGTACACATGGTACATTATTGTGTTTGTGTAGTATCTTTTCCCTTTCTTCTACCTCTATTGAGAACCACAAAATTGGTACATTCTTTCCAAGCGTTGGCTTTACTTGCCCTACTTTTCTGGAGCACAGCCGATCATGAATTCGAGTGGCAAAAATGGAATTTACATTAGGGAACAGAACGGATAGAAAATATGGTGAAATACATGAGCACGTCTGTGGAACTTTCGTTTTAATTATCCTTGATTGAAACTCTTAGGTATTGCGCGAGTTAAAATAATGTATTTCGAAAATACTCGAATGACAAGGTCACTCGAATGCGATAGAATAAATGACGCATGCTCTTAATAGATAGGCCCAGGCGCCCAGCTAGCAGAATCTCATCCCAAAGCCCAAATAAGCACACAAAATATGTCGTAAAAAAAACCTGCCTGACTTAAATATAAATAGTACAAATTAAAATGACTAGGCTGTTTTCATTTATATGTTTGTTTTATATTTTTAAGTAAGCTAGCTTTATTTAGAAAGATGTGGTCTAATGCTTTTAACATCAAATTTTACATTAAGTGAATGTGAGAACCCATTTCTCTATTGACAAACGGTACAATATATATTTTAGGTTGTATTTGGTTTAATTTTTTTATGAGTAATGCTAGAGTCAATTTGACACTTTGTCCCATCAAACATGATCTAATCTCAATTTTTAAAATTACAATGGTCAATTTGAACTGGTAAATTTGCTCTCTATAATAAAATCTCCTTAGATAATAAATTTTATAATTTTTTTTACTTTTTTTTAAGTTTAGAAAATCTTCCATCTAATTAATTTTGGACCATTTAATTTTTAAAAAATTGAAAAAAACTTAAAAAAAATTAAAATATATATATAAAATTTGATCTCTAAAAAAATTTCAATACAGAGATCATATTGAGCCGTTCGAATTGGCCGTTTAAAATTTCAATAATCAAGACTCGAATTGTGTTCGACGTCAAACATATTTGACTCTAGCTAGTATTACTCATTTTTAATTAAGCATGAATGTAAAAGTCAGTTGTCGCTTTCAACTCTATATATGTAAGGTGTTTTTGTTTGTTCAATAAAGAGGGAAGAGGGAATTGCACCAATCAAATAGGGAATTAGGAGCATTTTTCCTCTTCCCTCTCATCTCTTCTCTCTTCTTTAGCTAACCAAACGCATCCATAAAGCTAGAATAACTTCTGATGGGTTCAAATGCATTTGACGGGCTCGATTAGATTTCAATTCTCGAATTGCAAATGATCGATCTAAAACGTTAATTATGTTACGTTTTTACATTGAAATCTTGTTGCAGACTAAATTTTATATTTTAAAAAAAGTAACTACTTTTTAACATTTTTTAAAAATCGTTCTTATTGGATGACTCATCGTTTTTTAATCAAGTGATATTCTACAAATTTTTAGAAAAAAAAGTTAAAAAAATGGAAAAAATACAAGATTTGGTCTCCCAAAAAAATTTCAATATGAAAACTCAATGAACAATTTCGATCAATCATTGCAACTTGAGAATTGAGATTTAATAGCATTTAACAAATATATGTGTTAAACGTGTTTGATTTTAGCATTATTCAATATATATAATCATATTGATAATACAAATTATAATTATGAGGTGAATAATAAAAGTATTCAACTTTTCTTATGGGGTTCAAACGTGTTATTTTTTTATACAAAAACCAATATAATACTAAAATTTTAACATAAGCATATGTGATTAGAAAAAAATGGAAGACATGGCATCATTTCAACCATGTTTTTTTTTTTCTTTTTTTTTGTCATTATGATTTCCGAATTCGAAGACATTTCAAATATAAAAGTTCTAGATTTTTTTTCTTAATTTTTAGAAGCATTTAAATCATTCAAATTCAGCCATTGAAATAAATAAATAAATGTGAGAGTCCAACACAAATGTTCAGTGGCTCCGCTGTTGTGCCTTATAAATAAATGAACTTATTAAAAAAAATCAAAAATAGAAAACACAATGTTTTCTTCTTTTTTTTTTTTTGAAGGTTGAGTGGCAATAGCCACACCCTACTATTTCATTGAAATAAAATAAAACATTTACAAAGATTACAATAACAAAAGAGCCAAAAAAAGAGAAACAAAAGAAAAGACGAAATAAAAAAAGTCCTATTACAAACTACTGTAGAAAGAAAAAAAAGAAATTATCAACAACACTGTTGAGTTGAAATCTACATGAGAGTTGACCAATTTCTCACTGAGGTGCATTCCACAGTTCAGTTTTGCGATTCAGCTCCTTTTTTATTATTTTATTTATTCCACCATTGAAAGTTGGTATTTACATTGAAGGAAAAACAACACACAAAGAGTGAGGAGTGCGATGTACTTTTCTGCCGAAATTAAATCGTAACCAGCTTGTATAGTTGAAGATTTTCCCTGTCAAATAATTTCCTTGTACTTATATGTTCTTTTTGTTTGAAATTGTTGAACCTTTTATTTCTTCTCGAGTAAAAGCTGGACTGAAACCATCTTTTTTATTTCTATAAACTGCAGCTAAAATGCCATTTACATCTTGCATTTTAGTTTTACATATCGCAGGCTCCGTTTGGATTCTATTTGGGAAGAAGGGAAGAAGGAATAAGTGAATAAATTTATTATAAACAATCCAAACTCTTCACAAAATTACACACTTCCCAATACTTCTTCTCACTTCTTCCCTTCTTTCCTTCTTCCCACACCTTATCCAAACGGAGCCGCAAATAGAAATTTCAAAATTGATAGTCCTAAGCTAAAATTATTGTTTTTAAAAGTATATATTTTAAAATTGTAAATAGTAAATTGAAGTTCTCTCTAGCGTATGTAAAAGTCACTACACAAAAGCTGGTGGATTTTTTATCCGATGACTAGTGTCACTTACAAATGTCTGCTTTGCATTTCCCTTTTTCCTATCAATTTCTGATTGAGATTATCATTGAACTATTACTTATTGCGCATATCATCACATTTGATTGTGGCGAGGAAAACAGTCTGAGTGGATTCTAGCTAATTTATCCTCTACCGTACAGTTAGTACTACCAAGTGATGCATGAGTGGACTCGCCTTAAACCCCAGCGCATTAGCTGATTAGCAAAATTTGTTATTTTAATGTAATCAAAACGAAAAAAAATTCATTAGAGAGAAATTCAATTAACTGACGACGGCAATTCGGAAAACACAAAAGATAGAAAATTACAAGTAAATAGTAAAATTAAGGCTGGGGCTTGACCCTTGTTTTTTCTTCAAAAAAAAAAATAGTAAAATTAAATTCTAATCCGGTTTATAAATTCTCTCTCCTATATATGATTGTTTGAAACAATTTTTAGTGTTTAGGGTTGCGCAAATACACTTGACACAATTTTTAAAATTTGGAACGAGGTAATTTAATATTGCACCTTTGAATTTGACCCAAATTAAATGGACGGTGACAAATCAAACAAATTAATTAAATGAACTATGCGAAAATTGAAAAATATATATTGAAAGAAATTGACGTAATAAAACATCCAAACCACAATCCAAGAAAAAAGTACTCTAATACCAGCTAGCTTAATCCGAACCAAAATTTTGAGCATGACTATAAATGACCTATTTTGTATCCATTCAACATCCTGCCAACATGTCGCAAGTAGCAACAAAAAACAAAAGGAAAACAAAAGCAGTCATCGTTTGTTTAATGATGTATTTTTTCCATCGTAAAATTATAATATTTTTTTCAAAATAGTTGAATTAATCCACACAATAATAACAACTAGTTTTCTTATATTTGCACACGCGATATCAACATCGTTTTCTTAAATTGTACGAAAATTCTAGAGTGATTTCGCTAAAACAAAGTGAAAATTCCAGAGTGATTAGACTAGAAGATCTAGAAAACTGAAATTTTAGAGTGATTTTATCATAACATGCTTTTTAAAAAGGGAAAATTGGATTTATTGCCTCTGTTTGATGCTTTCTATAACCTTTCTTTAGATCTTTCAGACGCCAATCTGGCACATCTTATCATGTTACCAAAGGAAGACAATGCACAGGCTATGTCACAATACCGCCCCATTAGCATCATTTGCTATCTTCCTAAGTTGTTCTTAAAAGTTTTGAACAATAGATTGGCATCCTTCCTGCCGGATCTAATATCCAATTCACAAACTGGTTTTGTCAAAGGGAGGTTACTCTCGGAGAATTTCAATGTGGCACGAGAGATAATTGTCAACATTTCCTTTGGTAAGAACCCGGCCATAATGCTAAAATTAGATTTTTCTAAAGCCTTTGACTCAGTATCCTGGCCTTTCCTTTTTAATCTGTTGGATACGAGGGGTTTCCCAACAAGGTTCATACTTTGGGTTAAGCTTCTCCTCACCTCTGCAAAATCTTCAGTCCTCCTGAATGGAGCTGTGGGCCCCGCATTTCAGCATAAAAGGGGTCTTCGTCAGGGAGACCCTTTATCACCCTCGCTTTTTATCATCGCAGCAGATGTCCTCAGTCGAATGCTCCAATCTATCGCTCTTTCCATAGGATGCAGCCTTACCTCCAGACTTTTAGATCCTTACTTCTTATTACAATATGCTGACGACACTTTGATTTTCTCAACAGCCAAGGGAATGGCCTTGCAGTCGCTCAGTCTTGTTCTCAGCTCTTTCTCAAAGGTCTCAGGTGTGGACATTAATTGGAACAAAACGAGTTTTGTCCCTTTTAACATTTCCCATGATCTAATCACTCGTGTTCAGCGTTTGCTGAACTGTCTACAAGCCTCTCTCCCTGTGACTTACTTAGGGCTGCCTTTAACAGATAAAAAACCTGATAGATTATGTTTCCAAAGGTTAATCGACAGGATCAAAAGTAAACTTGCCAGTTGGAAATGCCCCTTGATGTCAAGAGCAGAAAGAACTGTGTTGACCACTTCTGTGCTTTCTTCAATTCCAGTTTTCTTTATGTCAGTTTTTCGGCTACCATCATGGGTGATTAAGGAAATTGATAAGGTTCGGCGAAACTTCATCTGGAAACGAAATGGGGTTTCTGGTAAAGGCATACCCCTCATTGCTTGGGACAGAGTTTGTCTTCCCAAAAATTTAGGGGGTTTTGGTGTGCAACAGTTGGCCTTACAGAATATCTCTTTACTTTTAAGATGGATTTGGAGGCTCTACTCTCTTAGGACTTCCTTGTGGTCATCTTGTGCTCGTTTGCTTTATGGTAAAACGGATCCAAACATTCCTCCTTTGGCCTGGAACAAAAAAGGATCCTTTTTTTGGAGGCAGTTATTACCTTTACGTTTTTACTTCCAGATTTCTATCAAATCGAAAGTTCATAGTGGTAAGAACTCTCTCTTCTGGTTTGAGAATTGGGGAGGAAGTATGATGTTTTTCTTTTGTATGCAACCTACACCCCATGTCAGAAAATTTGCTACGGTTAGACAAGCTGTATATTCCTGGCATGAGTTGGTTCCTGCTCCTATGACTCTCTCAGACAGCAGATTGTTCCTTCAGCTGCAATTTTTGAATTTGAATGAGGAGAGGGACTCGATTTCTTGGCGGTGGCTCCTAGATGGCAAGTATTCAGCGGCATCTGTTTATAAAGCTCTCGTCTCTGCTGGAAAAATAAAGTTCAGGTTCACCAATTTGTGGAAACTCAAAATCCCACCTTCTGTCAGATTTTTCCTCATTTTACTGGCACATGGCCGCCTGCTGACACAAGAACAGCTGCTGAAGAGAAATGTTTAGGTTCAACAACAGTGCCACCTGTGCCAACAAGTTGTGTTAGAGACTGCACAACATCTGTTTGTGAACTACTCCTTCTCTGTTGACATTTGGTCGAGAATAGGTTTGAATTCTACTCATAGAGCTGATGTGAACTCCTTGTTGAGCTACCTGTGCGACACCCAAACGACAAATACTACTTCCACCCGGATAGCTATCAGTATATGGGCGTTATGGCTAGAGAGAAATAATCGGGTTTTCAGGGAAGAACGAAGGAATGTGCAGGCGATCCATGATTGGATAGTTCAAGAGTCTGCCTTGTTTATGAAATTTTGTTGAGATGTTTCTGGTTTTTTGTTTCTGTTTTTTTTCCTTCTTTTTTCTTTTTTCTTTATCCTTTTTCTTTTTCTCTAGATAGTCGCTATCTAGAATTTCTAAAAAGGAAAAATTGGGTGTATACCCCTCTAATCTTCTCTAATTAGAAATATACCCTCTAATATTTGAAATTAGATATTTACCCCTCAAATCATGCTACTCTTAGATATTTTCCCTAATCAATATATCCAACAAAAAAGTTTACTTCTAAAAATAAATTTATAACGGTAAGACCAAAATACCCCCATCTCCCAACCTCTATTTCTGTCTACCTCTACTCTATCCATGGTAATTTTTACTTGCATTTGGAAGTCTACAATACCTACGATCATTCGATAGATAAACCATATATAAACCTAATTAGAAAGCTTTGGTCTCCGCTGTTTTATTAATTTTTTCTAACGTATCTCATGATTTATACCTCAAGTACCGTGTGGTACTTCCAAAGTGAAGTTTATTTAGGAATATTAACAATGGCTGTCAAGGATGCTTCGATCGAGAAGTATTACCCACAAAACAAAAGCAAGGTGCTTAATTAACCGAATATGTAAATAGTGGAATTAAATAAAAAATGAATTAGATATATGTATTATACTTGAAATATGAAATGATAATTACAATTAGCATTTAGAAAAAAAAAACACCTTCTGGATGTGTCGTCCTTATCCAGACCAGAAAGACAAATGAAGGATTCCTTTGTCAAATTTTCATTTATGTCCCATAATTCAAATTGAAAACCATATAAAAAGACTATTTTTGTTTTTGAATAAAACTAAACAATTGGATGACGCGAAATATGGTCAGAGAAAGGGCATGCGAAAGGTCTGAAAATAAGGGTATTTTAGTCTTAAAATTATAAAACTGACTTTTATCATTGGGAAAATCAGTCATATACCCCTCAAATCTTATGTAATTGGAAATATCCCCCTCTAATCTTTGTTTTTGGAAATTTATCCCTCCAACCATAATTTATATAGATATATACCTTTTTGAATACTTCTTATGATATTTTAATTATGAAAAATAAAGATTAAACATTTAGGACAAAAATGCCCTCAGTCTTCTCCCCTCTGTACCCTTCTTCTTCGTGAGATCCATATTAGAACAAATTCGAAACCTTTAGTTGAGTTCAAATGCTATATTTAAAAGAATTGAAGGAGCATTTTCTAACAGGATGAGAAATTCTCCTGGGTCATTTTAGAGGCTATATGTGGAATTGCTTAGATTCCGTCCTTCTTTTCTTTTTGAAGTCTTTAATTGATGTCATCCATCTCTGGCTTAATTTTCCAGTTTCTTAATTAATTATCGAATAATGTAGCAGCCCGGACTTGAAAGCAACTTGGTATTCCTACTTTCAATAATCAATTCAATTGTATCCACATCTCCAGACTTCCATTTATTGGAACGCATCTATAAGGGCTGCCCCGTATTCACATATGATCCTTTTACTAACTCTACTAATTTGCTTCTCGTTTGGAATTATTTGAAACCTTCTTCAATTGCTTTAAATGCATAAAGAAGGGAATTATTTGAATAAAGAACTGGGACAAACTCACAAAAGTAATTCCGAAAAGATAAGCTCTAGCGAGTAAAGAGGGTGACACAAGTAGTAGTTGATAAGAGACCTCTCGTTTTTTTCTCAATACGAGGAAAAATGAAATGACAACAGGCAAGTAAAAGTATGAATTTCATACATTCTCTTTTCTGAACAAAGAAAACAAAAATACAACGTCAATGAAAATCAGAATCAGAATCGAAAAATCAATGGAAAAATGAATCGTTAGAGGGGATGAGGGCAGTCTTGTCCTAAATATTTGAATTTTATTTTTCAGAATTAAAATATCATAAGAAATATTCAAAAGGGTATATATCTATACAAATTATGATTAGAGGGATAAATTTCCAAAATCAAAGATTAGAGGGGGATATTTCCAATTACCCAAGATTTGAGGGGTATACGACTGATTTTTCCTTTATCATTAAATTATTGTTTAAAATATTGATAAGGGTAAATATCTAAGAGTAACATGAAATGAGGGGTAAATATCTAATTTCAAATATTAGAGGGGTATATTTCCAATTAGAGAAGATTAGAGGGGTATACACCCAATTTTCCCTTTTAAAAATTAAGATCATATTATATACCTGCTAACCCATATAATATATCGACATAATTCATTATCTATCAAATTAACTAAAATAAAAATCAAATTATAGAAAATTTAGGTTATAAATGACGCGAGTAGTTAGCACAAATAAAATTGCAATGATTTTTCAAAAACGTCTACGATGCAGAATTTTGGAATCCACCACTACGTTTTGTTTTTTTTTTTTAAAAAAAAATGCATTGGGATGTTTCAATAAAAACCTTAAGGTCGTCAATTACTTAACAGCCATAGTACCCAGCAATAGTGGGTCAATTGCAAATAGAATCAACTTTATCAGTTTTTTCTTTTCTTTAAATCTTTATTTCGACCAACAAATGTACATTCAAATATATTTCATGAAATGGGCTAAAATCAGCCACGACTGACGGATGCAACCGTCAGCTACGATCAAATCTCAATTTTTGAGATTCTAACAGTCGATCCGAACCATTCAATGTGTTCTCTATATTAAAATCTCATTGGAGACCAAATTTTATATTTTCTGATTTTATTTACTATTTTTCTGAGTTTTTTAAATTTCATAGTTATTGAAGGGTTCAGAATTGTTTAGATTAAGAATTTTGTAAAATATCAAACAAATACTAAAAAATTTCAGAAAATATAAAATTTTGTCTCCAATGAGATTTCAATATGGAGAACACATTGAACGGTTCGGATCGACTGTTAGAATCTCAAAAATTAAAATTTGATCGTAACTGACGGTTGCATCTGTCAGTCGTGGCTGATTTTAGCCCATCTCATATTTCATTGACCTCTATTTTGTGAAATTCTTGTCAAGATACTATGTGATCAAGGATTCAGCCTTGTTTTTTCTTTTTTATTTTTCAGAATTTAAAACCGAGGTACTGCACTGGAAGACATATGTCGCTGCCAAAAATTTTGTAAGATTTGATTATTTGAATATAAATTTATCTACGCCTCATTTTTTTTTAATAAAAACAGTTTTTTAGAAATAATCTACCAAAACAAACTTGGTCTGAAATTTTCACAAATTGGTTCCAAATTTTTTTAAATTTCTGCGCATTAAGAAAATCATTAGGGATAGTTTCCAAATAGTCGAATCATACTTGATCAGTTTCTTAACACGCACAAGAAGAGCGGTCAAAAAGGTTTTGATTATTTACACATTTGCTATCAGTGGGAAGTTCGTCACTTTCTTCGGTGCATGCGCTATGCTTCTATTAATTAATTACTCGCTCGAGTGTAAGGTTCTGCACAATTTTTCATATATACCCTCGTGCCTCGTAGTAGTTTAAGGAACTCACTTTTTTTATATATATAATTGCTTAATTCTTTATGCAAGATATAAAGTAAACTATGGAGCTAAACGTACCAACATGATGAATTGATGAGGATTCCAACCTATTTATTCCTCAAGTCTTTACTTTTAAATATCTCTCAATTATATTTTACTAAATATTAATAAAGTCGACGACTATGTTAGGTGTTTCTTGTACGTATATAGTTAAGAGTGTGTTTTGGAGGTTCGAAAAATAATTTTTGACATTTAATATAGTTGCTTGCAAATTTTTTTAACACATTTTGACTTGTTCGAAACCACATGAGAGTTGTTAATTGTCAATTTGTCATGTTTGAACTAAAATAGGCATGCGTGCATCAACATAATATACGTACCAGTGTGCTAACTATTATTCAATATATTCATCATATTAATATTGTCATGTTAAATTAAAAAGAAGTATCATTGGTTCCAATATTTTCAAAAACAAAGCCCTTAAAAAAATTCCAAGCAATTAATACATTAAATAGCAAACGTGCACGTTATATTAAATTTATAAATTCTAGTTAGATTTCATCCATTCTAACTAGAATTTAGTAAATTTAGTAAAAAAAAAATAGAATTTATAAACATGGAGTCCAACCAATAATTTCTACCATTTTTTTTTTTTTGAGGGAACGTGTTTAATTTTCGCTGGAAGAGAAAGATTGATAACCTATGTGTTTCGTGATGAATTATGTCTCTCTAATAAAATAAATGACATTGTTTTTTAAAAGATTTCTAATTTTAACATCAGGTAAATTTATAAATGCACCCTACTTGACTTTTCATATAGGATTAGAAGTTGAATCGGATAATGAATTAATGATACATATTGGATTCTCAAATTTTAGGAGGATATGCATCAAATTAAACCAACGAAAAAATGGCCTTCTTGGCTCTTGAAAAAAGTACAACTTTATATAGCTAGGTCCAAGCCACTCGTGCAGAGAGGGGGCAATTAAATTTAAACAAGAAGCTGCCTTGGCTGCTAATCATTACCAAGGGATAGCTTCCTTTTGTTGTCATAAACTATATTGATTTGAGTTGGGACTACTAATGGTTGGAAATTGGAATTAGGAGAATAAAGTTTTAGTCATGCATATAATAACATATTTTGTTATCCATAATAACCATATTATTATCCATCAATATTCGTTTCCGGACGTATCATTATTTTGTTCATTATGACATAGATAAAAAAAACAATCGGAAATGATAACTGCCATATACAATTTTGTCATCCTGCCATCGCTAAATACAAAATGAACATATAAAACAAACAAGGTGAACATATAGATGATCTAAGTGAACACTTACAAACAAATAAGTGTTGTTATCACTTGTTCAGAAGTTTATATGCATATTCAACTTATTTTCATTGAACTTATTTGTTTGTATGTGTTCACTTAGATTGTCTATATGTTCACTTTGTTTTGTGTATATGTTCATTTTATATTTAACGATGACATGGATGGCAAAATTGCAGATGGGAGTAATCAATTTCCAAAAACGATTAATGCCTCTCATCTTAAACATCTATAAAGAATATACTTCAATCAAATTTCAAACCCACAAGCTTTACTCGAGGATCTTTTTCCTTAACCATATTATAGTTTTCGAAGATCAGTGCTACATGTTGTAATTGATTAGATCGATGTTTATTCTAAGAGGGTGCGTTTGGATAGGTGTGGGAAGAAGGGAAGAAGGGAAGAAGTGGGAAGAATTATTGGGAAGTGTGTAATTTTGTGAAGAGTTTGGATTGTTTATAATTTTTTTTCTTCCCATCTTCCTTCTTCCTCTTCTTCTTCTCTCATCCAAACACACCCAGAAAGTAGTAAAATTTAAAAACTATTATAAGAATAGTAGTAGAAGTGGACCAAGTCATCGAGCCAGCCAATATGTAGTACTAAAACATTTTGATTTGTTATATAATGACAGTCTAGCACGCATAAAAAATTTAATTAATTGTAAATGCGACCCTAGCAATCCTTATTGACAATACAAAATTAGACGGAAGGATATCAACGTAAAATAAAAAAATGGATAAATAAACTATCTAAATAAAAGAGGATGAAGATATAAAAAATTATATTTTTATTTAAATAATGTTGATAAATAAATATATGCATATAGCACAATATGTAAAGCATATACCATAGTGCGATATACACTTATTTTGCCCACATATTGAAGCGATTTTCATCTTTTTTGCAGCTGTTAATCTGATTTCACATTTCATTTAATTTTTAATCAATTCTCCAATTTTTTTTTTTTTTGGCAAACAGTGCCTTTGAAAATCATATATATTTCCAAGAGAGAACTTATTCTTTAACCAGTAATAGCACTTTTAGCCCATCCAATGATTCGATAGCTCCAGGATAGTTGATAACCATAAAAGGTTGTTATTTTTTTTTTTAGATGAGAAAGAGGTGGTTAGATTATATTATTGATTAGACACGTGAGAGGGGCAAATACAGACTAATTAGTTTATAAAATGGGGCACCAGTATTGGTTTTCTTTATAAAATCATTATATTATTATATAAAAATGATCTCCGGGTTGTGAAGTATCCATCCGGACCACGGAAAGTTCATATATCTACTATGAATCCTTACAAAACAGAACCTAAAATCGGTGCATCCTTAAATCATATGAATTGCCCCATTTATTCCTAATTAAATTGAGCAACTGCTCAGATTTATAGTCTATCCTCTTCTTCTCTTAAAAGGTGCCCAATTTTTTTTTCTTAGGGTACGTTTGGATCGTTGGAAGAAAAAATAAGAAGAAGGAAGAAGAAGAAAAAAAATTATAAACAATTCAAATTATTCACAAAGTTACACACTTTCCAATACTTCTTCCCTTCTTTCCACACCTATCCAAACGGAGCCTTAGGTTTTCTAACTCTTTTTCCACGAGAATTAAGTTAGAAAAGATAGGAATTTGTTTTCTTTTTTTTTTTCTAAAATGGAAATTAATGGAAGGGCTTGGGTACCGTTTCCCTAATCAAAGAAAATATATAAAACATCTCATTTTCTTCCAAGAGTACAAACAAGGCTATTAGTATTGTTGATTTAGGCCCTTGGCGACCTCTGCGGCTCTGCTTACTAGTTTATCAAAACCGGAAAAAGGGGGAAAAAAAAAGTATTAGTGATTTTGTGGCTCTTTGGTACTGTCGTAATGGGATCCTCGGCGCTAAAATAGAGATAAAATTGTGTTTTTCAGTATAATTTCATTATACGGTGGATTTGATGCTGATTTATGGTACAACCTTGGCCACAATAATGTGATGATTTAACAAAAAAAAATTATTGTAAAACAATGCTCATATTTAATTATGAGAAATGCTACATTCAAATCAATTTGACGATTGTTCTACAAACACGATCAAACCTCAATTTGAGAAGTTTAATTAACTAATCCGAATTTTTTTATAATCTTAACATTGAAAAATCATTCTAGACCAAATTTTATATTCTTTAGAATTATTTAACTGTTTTTTATGAACTTTTTTTTATAAACGGCTGTTATTAAAGGGCCCAAACTAATTAGATAAAAAATTTCTTAAAAATCCGAAAGAATTGTAAAAATATTTGAAAAAGATACATATAAAATTTGTCTCCAAGTAGATTACATTGAACGATTTGATGGAGCCATCTACCAATCGATTTGACTGTAGTATTTCTCCTAAATAATTAATCTTGTTTTAAATACACATACAAGATGCCTTTCCATAGGCCAAAAAAATAATATTGATAAAATGTATAAAATTAAGTAAAATTAAATCCTAATTGGCTAACTCAGATATAGTGATGGGGAATAAGATGACTGATTTAGTGACATTTGTTTTTTACTTGAAGAAAACTGTGGTTAGTATATATTGCTGTTTATTATTATTATTTTGCTGTTCAAGATTATGAACTTTGAACTATTTGATAACTTTCTTTTGAAATACACAATGTTAAGCTTTTGGTACAAATGGAATTTTTAATGTAATAGGGGATAGAAAGAATAAGTTCCATTAGTGCGTTTTATGGTTGGATATGTTATATAATACAAACCACCACTAATCCGGTATCTAGTGCTTGATTTATAAAAAAAAAGATGGGTCCTTAATTAAACATAATCTCATCATTACTACACTGCTAAGATATTATTCCTGATTGGCACGGTTTCACCAATTCTGAAAACTTACTTTTGCCGTCCAAAGCCTTTGTTGAAGTTTTGATACATCCAAATAAAAAAAATCAATAAATAAATAAACCATGAAATTTCTATGGTCCTGATCGGAATGGTATGAACATGGCATTTGATTGGAAATGATCTCTTAGGATTTCGGTTGGTATAATAATTTGAAAATTCCGATCAAATGAAATCAAATCTATTTATTTCGGTCAGAAAAATTTCAAAAATATAAAAATTCTATGAAAAAAATAAAAACTGAACGCGACAAACCGTAAAAGGGCAAAAGCTTTAAGAATCTCAATAATATGTTGCGAAGCTTAATTTTTTAAGTGATCTTTGAATCTTTATCCCGTGTTCTAAAAAGCCAAAAATATATGCTTGTTATTGTCATCTTTCAAGAATTAGATTCTCTATATGACAAATCATATAGTACTTCACTGGGAGAAAAAAAAAGACTGCCAATATATTTTCATGATTTCAAAAAGATTAACAACTATACCTCATTTTTTGACTAAGTCAACCAACTAAAAATAAATACTTAACGTGGGATTTTATTTCATTTCAATTCGTTGGAAAATTTGCGATCAAAATGAATGAATTTGGTGTCATTTAGTTAAAATTCTCATGTAATTAGATGTAACGAAATCCTATAAAATCAATTATTGATATGAATGACAATTTCGCCTTCGCTAGCTTGCTAAAATTAACGTCACTGTGTTAATTTTCCCTGTATAATGCACTACTAATTGTTGTCAAATACATGATATTAGTTCAGTATCACATAAAATGAATAAGTTTGGAGTTTGGACTTCTAATTATTAAGTATTAATTATTTATTTATAAGTAGAGAAATCTTAATTAAAATGCTGCGTGGCGCAGATGGGTCTTGTGTTTTAAAATTTCATGATTAAAATGACAGATCCAAAACGCTCAATCTGATCATCTCATATAAACTCTTATAGGAAAATTTTATTATGTTTATATTTTTATTATGTTTTTTAATTTTAGAAAATAGTTATAAACCCTCCGCTAACAATCCTTTTTAAAAATAAAATAAATTTTGATTTTCAATGAGATTTCAATATGAAAAACATATTAAACTATTCAGATGATTGTTTAAAACATGAAATGTGAGAATTGAACTCGTTGCACGAGTCCATCTATGCTACGCGTAGACCAATCCTATGTATATATGTATATATATATATATTTTAAATAAAATAAGTTATATTTGAATTAGCTAGGTGTTATGTAACTTTTGATATATAAAAAAATACAAAATCGCTTAAATAGTAGTTAATTAGGAATTAGGATCGAGGGATGATAGTACGTTACGGCCTTATGGTTTTAGTTTCCCTGTCCCCTTTGATTCTTAGTGTACTTTGATCGATCTCTCTGCTAACTTCCTCGTTTTATAGTCTCTCCGTTCCCATGGCCTGACCTCCATTTTACTTGTAGAAGAGGCGATCTCTATTTCCATTCAAAACGTAAAAAGTTCAAACACATAATTTGGAAAATCAAATATTCCTCTATACATATGAAAACTATATCCTTCTCCTCTTAGTATAGAACTATCCAAAAATCGGCACACGTTATTAAATCCTAATAAAGACTGAAGCATTACAAAATTGGCTCAGGCCCTCAGAGGCTTTAAGTAAATTTGCACGCCATGTTTCGGCTTGAGCGTAAGCACGTTCACTGGTGCGTGTCGGTACTTCTGTGAAATGGTGAAGCTGAAGCTGGATAATAGCATAGCTAGAATGATCTTGGCCTCCATGAGCGCGTATGCCTGGCCAACGCAGTTGCGTGGACCAGATGCAAATGGGAGGAAGTTACGGGTCAGTGCGAATGATCGGCCTGAAAATCTATCAGGATTGAATTCATTTGCATCGTTGCCCCATAGCGACTTGTCATGGTGTATTGCAAGCACCGGGATCCAAATCGAGAGGCCTTTGGGGATGTGTAGGTCTCCTAGCTTGAAGTCTTGAAATGCCATCCTTGGTAGAAGACTTGCTGGGGGGTAGAGCCTGAGTGACTCGTTAATTATCATCTGTAGCTGCATGATAATGACATGATGATATGTTACTTAATTAGTCAACCGATATATTTTAAATTTTGATTTAAACAAAAGAAAACTTCCCCTTGTACCAATGAAGTATACAAAACAAAATTCACTTTTATGGATGTTGCATTGGTCAAAGGACTTGCAAAAAGGTATTCATGTAATTATTGACTTGCAATACCGAGCATGCAGTTAAGCGCTAATAGCTAGTTTAAGGTGAGCCTAACCTAGCTAGCTAAGAAGGACCATGCTAACTAATACTATGCTGACAATTTAGTTCTTGGTAAAGTATAAAGTTAACTGCACTCTTTTGAATATTTCTTTTTAAATTTATAGCCCACTTAATTAGCTTAGTATTAGGAGTACAGGTTTTGAAAACTTAGCAATGTTATCATTAGAGATCCTGGTTGTGGAATCGCTTTCTCCATTACTTACCACAGTAAGCTTAGGCAGATGATCAGCAGTCGGCACACCATCGCCGCATACTTCCATCACCTCAGCACGCGCTTTCTCTTGCCACTCTGTATTAGTCGCTAGTAACATCACCGTCCATGTCAGCAGCAATGCTGATGTGTCATGCCCCGCAAAAAAGAACGTCTTGCACTCGTCCATGATCATCTCCAGATCATAACTAAAACCCTCTTTTTTCTTTTGCATTTCTGCTAAAAGCATCCCCAGGAGTCCCTTACCATATGACGACATCCTACCGAACTCGGCGCCTTCTTTTTTTGTTTCTATTATTGCCATGAGCAGTCTCTCCACCTCTTCCTTGAGGGATTTTATTTCTCTTCGGAACTTGCTTGGGAAGAACCTGAAATTAACAATTTGACAGAATGCCAGTTAGTAAATTAAGAAGTTTGATAACATAATTTATTCATAGAAAATTGAAACATATAGAATGGCTAGACAATTAGGAGACATCAAGAGAGTACAAAAATGGGGATTGGAGGGAATCAAACAAAGGAACAACTGGAGGCTGTGTCAAGTGCTGTACACTGGCTAACCGACAGGCATCCATGGTCATGCCAGGGAGGTCTTGTGAGAAGAATATTTGTTATAACATGCATGTCAAAAAGAAACCAGAAACAACAGGAAGAAGCAGAAAAAAAAAAAAATACAAGTGTATCACGTGCAATACCATCAATTCTTATATGGCCTATGCAAGTAAGAAAACTGAATAATGGGTCATCATTTTATCAACTTATCATCATTTTGTCTTAGTTGTTGTTTAAAATAATTAAATAGCTGCATCCTATTCGCCACACAAGATCAAGCCAATTTCAGGGAAATACAGAGGTATCAAATACTTTAATAACACCGCAAAAAAGATGACAGGAAATAAGACGCATACCGGCTGCCGGGAATCCACAGATACCGGCTTGATTGGGCAGTGAGGATCTGTAATTTGTCCAAAAGATGAAAAATCCGACGACCCGTTTCATAACTTGTATCAAACTCCGTTCTGGCAATTATATCAGCAGTTAACATAGTTAAATAGCTTCCAATCTCCACTTCAGTTCTTGTACTAGATCCAATAACATCATGCAAACTGCGCACCATTTTCTTAGTGCACTCCACCATGTACCCCGCATGACCCTATCAACCATCCAAAAGAAAGAGAGGAAAAACAAAAACCGAGAGACTTTAATAAATGCAATGATGGGAAAATAGAACAAAAAAAAATACAAATGCTGAAATACATGATATATTAGCAAGAATCTCTCGGTGGGTGCAACACATTTGCATTATCCTACTTTGCATAAATCGTGTTAATACGTGTTAAATAATGTATGTGTTTAACATTTGCAGCACCACAGTTTGCAAGACCAAGAGTGTCACAGAAAATTTGACCATGTTGACTTGAAATCGGCATATGTAATTAATTAAGAAAGTGATGCTTTTATACCTTAAGCTTATCAGCCATGAAGGCAGGGGCCACAATGTGGCGCTGGTGGGACCAGCTAGCACCGTTTGCCATCAGCAATCCTCTACCAATGAAATGCCGCGTCCCCTCTTGCTGCAGCCATGACTTGCCTGTATTCTGCACGAATTTTGACGAAAGAAGTTCCTTTATCATGTCAGTCTCGGTAAGACACAGCCTTGGCTCGCTTCCGTACCAATATATGAACCTCTTCCCTGAATGTAAACAATATGTAATTGACTAAACCAAAAATAATTAACAGAGGCGATGGTAGTAAAACACATTCTATCACATCTTTTTGTTTTACTACATACCATAGAGTTTTCGCCACAGAAGTAAATGGGGCATGAGGCGACCGACGATATCATGGCTGATAGACGGCATGTCAGTCGAGGTGGATATTTTTACGAGCTTGGCGATGTCTTTCAGATTGCCGACTAGGAAACGAGGTTTCGGGCCATAGACACCTTGCCTGGCCATGAATCTCCTTATGCAAAAGGGGGTGATAATATAGCATGAGATGGTAACCCATATTACTTTGAGTAATATTAAGGAAAGGAGAACTGCTAATAATTGTAGAAAGATGAGTTTGAAGTTCTCCATGGGGACCAAGGGGGGAGGAAGCAGAGAAAGGTGGCTTTGAGGTTTATGTTAATGGAACACTTGATAGGAGCATTGTTAATTTATAGTGGGGGTTAAAGGAGGATTTTAAAATAGTTAGTTAATTAAAAGATTTGCTAAAGAATGAATTATAATTAATCATCTAAAATGAATTCAATGGGTGGGAAACTGCGAATTGTGGAGTGTGTTCTTCCTCCGATTCCACGTGTTCATGTTGTTTCTAAAGAAAGGCCTAGAGGGGGTGAATAGACACAATTTCGATTTTCTAAACCGGTATGGTCAAATTTTGGTTCAATTCAAGTTTGATCTAGTCACAACACAAATCACAATTAACACAATGCAAGTAAATAAAGATAAGAGATAAAGAAATGATACGCGATGTATTACGGAGTTCCGACCCGCTAGGAAAGACTAGCCTTAGTCGTACGTCTCCGAGAGTTTTGCAACCTCGAAATGGGCGCGCTCCATTCAATTCCACAAAAAAATATTTCTACAACTTCGAACCGAACCACCTTGTCACAAAAACACTCAAGGTGGATCGGCCTAACTCGAATAAACAACACAAACTCTCAATTGAGTTGAGACTCTAACCAAAACACTCAAAATATCTAACAATTTGACTAAGGGTTTGGTCTAAACACACTAATCTCAATGATTTTGCTAATCAATTGCTCAAACACAAGAGAGGATTAGTTCTATCTGGTTGGAGCTCAAAGGGAGTGATTTTCAAGGTTTCAAAAGTGTCAAACCATTCCCAAAAGGGTTGGTATAAATAGAGAGCGCCAAAAACTCCAAACCAACTCGGAAATACCCAGTGCGTTACACGACCTAGTATTGCGTTGTGTAACGCATGACTAGCCGTTATAAACAAGCCAAAAAGCTGAACTTGTCGTTACCAGTGCGTTGCACAACAAAACGGATAAGGTATCCGTTTGAGTTGTCAGTGCGTTACACAACGCAAAGGGTCCGTTATGTAACGCTTAGAGTAAGACAAACTCAACGGCTAGAAAGTTTTCAGACACGTCATGTAACGCAGAGACGCGTTACATAATGTGTGAAAAACTGCACAAAGGGTCAAAGAACAAAGGTGTGTTACATGACGCTTTGCATCGTTACACAATGCTTCTTTAAATGTCATTAAATGAACGAAAATTTGGCTCAAAAATGAGTTGAAAAACTCAATAGAAATAACAAAAGCACGTTGTGCAACGTTCAGAGCGTTGTGTAACGCTCTGGCTTGGGAGAAGAGGAAATGTGTTGCACAACGGAGAAGGAGCGTTGTGTAACTTTCCCAGTGCGTTGTATAACGTTTTAGTACGTTGTGTATCGCACTGTCTTTTGCAAAGAAAACAAATGATAAGTTCAGCGCAATACTGGTACATTGTATAACGCAATATCGCGTTATACGACGCACTGGTACTGAAAACCAGTATTTTTACAGCAAAATGATTTAGATCAATTTGAGACTTAAATAAATCTAAAAAATTGTTTCTAGCTTGTGCAAAATAGTCTCTTGAAGTTCCAAACTTATGTCACACTTGCTTTAAACCAATCTTCACATGATATTGCTATAAGACACTAAATTGAAATGTTAGTTTTAAGATTTTGGTGTTGTTTTGCAAATCGGCAAATCGAGAGTTAATTGTTTAAACCAACAGTTTCCAAAACGGTCGAGTAAATGGGGTTGTCAACGGATAGGATAGGATAGGGTAGACATTTTCGTTATCCGTATTCGTTAAAATTTTTTCTATCTGTATCCTACCCATACTCGTTAAAAATTAACTTATACGTACTCTTTCTTTATCCGTTATGAATTAATAATAAGGATAGAACAACGGCAGAAAACGAAGAATAATAATAATAATAATAATTCAATAAAAATGTACAATATAGATAAATAAATAATATTAAATAAATATATTAAAAAAGTGAAATATTTAGTAATACTTTAAATATAATAAAATTATATAATATCTTCTCATGTAAATTATCACAAAAAAATATATAACTAATTAATAATTAAATATTTTAAATTGAAGAATCAATACTTACTCATCATCATAAATTAGAAATTATTAATGCAGTATATTGTCTCAGTTAAATCTACCAATCTAATTGTCTTATTAGTTATAACATATTAATTGGATATTATAATCATATTTTTCTCCATTAAAGATTATAAACTATATATTATACATATAACCGTATGAGTAAATAACAGTTACGAAATAGCGTTACCCTTGCCCTTAATAAATTAGCGAATTTTTTTTTTACGTATACCCATATCCATATCTGATAACTTAACGAGAATAAAATCTTACACATATCCATCTTATCGAATACGATATGGATAGGATAAACGATTAAAAGGATACCGTTGATAGCCGAGTTAATGGCTATTTGGGAGGTAGCTAATTGCAAATTGTCGATATAATTATTTTAATTAATGTAGTACAATGGATTAGAATTTCTTAATCTTTTGCCTTATTTTGACGAAAAGAAATCTAAACGTTCATTCCCCGGATAAATTATATATAAAAAAAAACGATCTCAACAATTGATGGCATATATTTTACGTATCTCTAGTACTTTACAAAATTCCTTGAATTAAAAGGTATACATTTGATGCATGCACCTAACCTGTCAAATCTATTTTCTTTTTATTTCGATTTTACTAGAGTGATTTTTAAAAAAAAAAAACATTTTAAATGGAAAAAAGACCAGTACTTGATTTCAACGTCTCATGTTTGGGCCCACAAGATCAGTATTTGATTTCCTTAATGTTTGCAGATACGGAAATGAAAATTTTAAAGTGGGGAGATCCAATGTGCCTTAAATTGTAACTTTGCTATTGTCAAGTCAACTCGGGATCACTGTTTAGATTGATAATTATACACTTAAGAGACGTTACACAATACTATAAAATAGAGGGATCAATAATTAAAATTAGTCTTTTTAGACAATTATACGTTAACAAATTAGCTTACTAAAACACTAAAAGTTAGACTAACTTCATGGTAAACGCACACTTAGGCTCCGTTTGGATTCCATTTGGAAAGAAGGAAAGAAGAGAATAAGGAAATAACTTTATTATAAACAATTCAAACTCTTCATAAAGTTACACATTTTTCAATACTTCTTTCTTTTTTTTTCTTTCCACGCCTTATCTAAATGGAGCCTTAATAAATAATAAATAGATCATATTTTCCAAACTATTTAGTGTTGAATTTCAAAAAAAAATGATGTGTACGTAAGAGTCAGGTAGGTTACCCGACATGCAAAATCGTTTCATGACTTTGCCCCAATAGGAGCATCTCTGCTAATGAACAAATAATATTTTCAAGTGAGCACATCAAAAGTGAGTTGACATTTATTGAAACCAGTCAATAACTGTTCTATGACCTTTGACTCCAGACTCCAGTCACTTTCCAAATTCCAACTTTCCACTTGCCAATCAAATTGCATAGCCCTCTTTTTCAACGGAGTCCAACAAGAAAGTCAAATTGTGTTTTTCACATTATTACACAGTAACAAATTCATCCATAAATATATATCAGAATCTATAACCAATTTATCAAATCAATTTTGTACGAAAATACTACAACTATCGTAAAAGTCAGAATATAAATATAATAACATTTATCTTTAATTTAGATAAATAATAAAAATCAGTGGGTACTGTTATATATATATATTTAAGATAAATTGAGAATCAAGCCAATAAATATCAATAAACAACAATCGGATTTCAAACATGCGATCTTTTAGTCAAGATAGATTACTCTTTGCTATTAATTTATAATTTTTTTTCAGAGATGGGTCAGACTCATATTTACCCATCCGGATTACTATGCTTTGCGCCACATATAATCTCACTTTTACTATTATATTGTATATTTAAAAATAGAAAATTTATATATTGATTCCAAACTGTTGATTTCATTCATTTTAAAATTACAGATTTATTATTATAGTTATTATGATCAATAAAATGTATATGTTATTTTTTATAACAAAAAAAAATATGATATTTGCAGAATTTTTTTTCTACTTTTCATCAAATGACTTAAATTGTTCAATAATTCTAAATGAATTTTATTCGTAAGCTATCTACATGCCTATAAATTCGCTTTTTAAATTTCAACTATATATTCGATTTATCTGAAACAATTTGTGAGGTGTTCCTCTTAAACCTTTTAAAATTATATGCATAATGTGTTGAGTAAGGTCATAAAAAGCTTTAAAACTGTCACTAGTTGATTTCAGGAATAATTTAAAAATTGGGCTAATTTGCTAATGTTACTGTTAGCATTTCATTGATAATGCTAATTGTTTTAATTTTTATCTATTTTATGGTTGAATAATCGATTTAATGTGACCAGTTTATTTTTCTTATAAAACTTGTAGGGAATCAAATTTTACTTAGATCCTTTTTTATTTTGAACTTTTCGAATATGATATTTTTCTCCACTTTTCAGGATTATCTTTCAAATTGCAGAAAAAAAAGGTGCATCAATCCTAAACTACTTCCTACAAGATTTTGATTAAAGAAAAACGAATTAAGTATCTTAGATCGTTGGCTTTGATGTGAAATAACAACACTTGAATTGTTTGCATCTCAGCCGAAATGCTAAAGTTAAAAACTTAGCATGACTCTAAAAAATTTATATAATTTAGATTTATCTTTGATTTGCCTTTTTACCGCTGCTTTATTCCCTTCTTATCTTTTCCGCCTGACCTAGAACAGAAAACATTTTTGGAAAGAAAGAACCACACATTGGAAGGAAAAAACGTACCTTCGGTAAAAAAAAAAAATTCCAGATAAGACCGTAAAGTGATTCATCCCTCCATTCAAGTTCACTTTTCCTTTTTTTGATACTATAAGAAAGTAGCAAAGTTTCTATCATCACATTTACGTGCTTATCAATATGTTTATTATTTTTTAGCACAAATATCGTGCAAATTATAAAAGAAAAAAAATAATTTACCACTCCAAAACTAGTCAATATGTCATCGCAAAATCACTGATTAGATATATACCACTCAAAGTAGAATATGCAAATCTTAAAGACCTGTGTGGCATATTTATTGCACCAAAAATTGAAAATGTTATACTTTATTTCTAATTCCCATTGTATCGCTGGATAGAGACCAGTGTAACTGTAAAGTGCCTTACAGCCGGCTCCAATTGCCTTCAACACTTATCTATGTATTAATTAAAAATTTTAATGGCATCATGGCGGAAAGTTGATTGTTTTTTTAAGAACATGACATAAAGGTTAATTGCATGACAACGAAATATTTTATTACCATGTCTATCTGTAAATTTTATCTATTCACTAAGGTAATGCTTATCCTTTTCTTTGCATCCGTGCTTGTTTAATGAAATATCACAATGTTAGGCAAGAACCAAAAATCGTTTCCTGGTTGCGCCATAAATGGAACCAAATACAATGCATAATAGATGTCCCAAATACAGTCACCATGCAGGAAAAGGAGAATATATATGTGTATCTAAATAAACAAATAAATAGGTACAACGCACCATGAGTATATTATAATGATTTTTTTTTCTGGATATGATGATACGACAACCATTAGCATTAGTAATCCGATTTATTTTATTTATTTAGAATTTGGAAATTACCTAACATATTTTCGTTGTCCCTTTGAAGAAGAAGAATGAGGCCCATTAAAATCTAAGCTCATTGTAAATTATACTTCTTTTCTGGGCCATGTGGGAAACTTACGAAAGATACTTGGGTTTCCCGTTTCCGCAACAAGGCCCATCAGTCCAATCTCCAATTAATTATATAAAGTAGATTTCTGTCAGAGTATGGGTCCCACTTAATTAATTGCCGAATCGTAGTCTGCATCTCCTCCATCTTTTCATCGAAAAACATTAGGGTTCCTTCTGTGCACGAGAGAGCTTGACTGCTTGGCAGAGAGATGTCGGGAAGACACCGCACGTCACGCCCGCACGAGATGCGGAGGTCTCGCGACGGACCCTACCCTCGTCCTGTGCCACGTGGAGGCGGGGGCGGAGGGCCCATACCAGTACATGCGATTGAGGAGGAGGTAGCGATGCGCCGGGACGAGTTTCGTCGGATCCGCGCCGAGAACCTCCACATCTTGGAGGACATAGATCGCCTCAAGCGAGAGAACTCCATTGTTGAGCACGAGTGCCGCCGTCTGAGCGAAGTACGTGTCTTATTTGTATCCATCCATTACTTAATTAATTGTGGGTACCTTATGTCTTGAATTTATAATTGAAGCTTAGTTGGGACTGGGACTATAATCAAAACTGAGGGTTGATTTTGGAATTGATTGAACAGTCAGTGCCACAATTGCGTGCCGAAAAAGAGTTGGAGGCCCGCGAGTGGATTCAGAAAGTGTTGAAATTAGAAGCTGAGATGCGGTCACTGGAGAAGGTGAAGCCTGAAGTAAGGCACTTGCGGGCAGATTTGCAGAGAGCCGAATCCTCTAAAGAGGAGATGGCAGCCAAAATCAAGGATCTAACAGGGGAGCTCAAGCACCTTCAATCCGAGAACGATAGAATTGATGATATTAAAGCTGATATAGGAGCACAACGTCAGGAGATTGACCGGGCAAGGTTTGTATTTCAATTTTCTTTGAAACGTTTAGTTGGGTTTTTTTTTCCTTTGCTTATTTTTAACTGAATAAATTTGGGTTTTTGTACTGGTTAGGATGGCACTTGAATATGAGAAGAAAGCAGGTGCTGAGCTGGTGGATCACGTGCAGGTTATGCAGCGGACTCTTGTGGGAATGGCCAGGGAAGCTGAGCAGCTGAGAGCAGAGCTCGCGAGGAGATCAAGCGGTCCTGGTAAGTTTGCATTTCTTTTTACAACTTTTGGCTTCTTTTCGTGGTAACTGGTAACATTTTATTATCTTAGAAAATTGAAATTTACTGCATAAATTATGCTCTCTATTCGCACAAAAGTAGATTTCTTTGTAGCTCTCATCCCCGATTTTCATTTGAATTCTGAAATTGCCCTCGGTTCATACTCATAAGAGAGGAGAAAATTAATATACTGATGTAAAACAATTTTTCTAGATTGGTGGAGACTGGAGAGGGTTGTCAGTTGCATTCCTTTTTGTTTTTGTAGCAGATATGAGGGGATAGGTATCCATGTTAGGTTGCCTTTGGAGGAGGGATTTGAGTTTGCAAGGGTGTTCAATTGCTTATGATAATTGCCCACTCAGATTTCGTTTTGATTATTATAATGCTGAATCTGTTTCGTAGATTATGGGCCGTATGGGCCGCCAAGGGTAGAGATGGGCTTTCCTGAGATGTTTGGAATGAATTATGGACCCGATGGGGGTTACGGTACGTGGCACAGGCCTTCACCGCATAACCCACCGGGGCGCCTCCCTTAGCCATCCTATGGATGAAGCTTTTTAGTTATTTTGGTACTTTTGACCTCTGATGTATATTATTATTTGGTTTAACTAAGATGAACGAGCAATAGTAGTTCCGATGTCTTTTGTATTTAGCTGAGTTTATTATTGGTGAATACAAAGTTCCAATCTATCCTGGCCACTTTTTCTTTCTCGTGCTTTGAACAGATTTGCAAGGTTCTGCTACAAGACTGCTTGTGTTAATAAAATATAGAATCTACATCTTTGTACTTGCCAATTTTTGTGTGTTGTCGGTGTATTCACATATAACAATTTTTTTTCTATTCATTTAGAGCGGTAATTTCCTCTTTGCTTAGCAGTCATTCTTTGGCTCATTGCTTCACAATATTCAAAAGAATGAATTCAACTGGATATTGATATCTGAAATGAGAGCTGAAATATCAGGTTATTTTTTGATCGACTTGTTCTTATAACAAATTGTGATAGACTGTTTTGGTTGACACCAAACATGAGTGTTTATAGCGGTTGGGTTGGTTCGTTTGTTTGGATGAAAACATTTGCTTACAAAGGTTTCTCTCTATCTGGTATACTTTAGTGCCTCCTGTGTCTCTGCATTATTCTATTTAGTATTTTAGTTATATTAATAGTACGAGAGCAAACATGAATTTTCAAAGAGTGCTGTTGATTCGTTTGATTTGGATAGAAATTTTGTTTGCTTACAAAAGGTTTCTTTGTCAGGAAAAAACTTTGGTGCCTCCTGCGTTTGCGCATTATTCTATTTAGTATATGATAGTTAAAGGCCAAACATGAGTTGTTAAGAGGTTGGGATGGTTCGTTGTTTGGGCAAAAACACCATTTGCTTACAAAATTTTGGTGTCCCCTGTGTTTCCACATTATTCTATTTGGTATATTGATACCCAACTACCTGCCTCATTTATAGCATCTTCACAACCAATTCCACCAAAAGGATGCCAATTTGATATAACTACCCTCGGAACTTTTAATATTGACATAATTGCTCGCAGCATGGCCATTGTTTTAGCAGAGCGCTGCCAAAATCATTATATTTCAAATGTACGACCAATATACTTTTCGCTCAAATTTTGGTGAATTAATCACTCCAAATCTTATTTCGTTAATTTTTTATTTGGATTGAACGGTTCATCTCTCTACAAGCACTCAGTGAGATATGACATGATGCGGTATCGAAAGTATTACTAAACTTTTAAACTAAACAACTCATCCTGTTTCTCTTCATATGAATTTCTATGCGACTTATCGTTTTATTTTTATTATATCTTTGGCATTAGAAAAAGGCAAGAAAAAATGATTTATGCACAGTGTATGATGAAACCAACATAGTCGGTCATCAGATTCAGAAAATGTTTAACAGCCATCACATTGTTACACAAAGAACAGGATCCTACGAATTAAAATTTTTTCAGTTCAATTAGATTTTACGAATTTTACAACAGAAACTCTCGTGAGCTTGGGGCCTTCCAGGAAATTATTGGATTTGATAGCTCACCACCACACAACCTTGAATTTAAACCTTTTTGACACTTTATGGGACAGCATAGGCTGCACAGCAAGTGCAATAGACAGTGACTGATTAATGCCAACAAGCGTCTTTGCAAAAGGAAAATAGAGAATTAAAAAAAAAAAATTATAAACAAACAATGCCAACAGTTGTCTACATGGCATGCGCCTAACTACGCGTCAACTAATTTCGTCAGACTCAACGATAAATCATGAATTAAATTAGCAAAAATATGTGTTAACTTGAATTCTCGAAAGAGTAATTAATCAAATTAGTATTATTTTATGTGAATCCAAAATATAGCTAAGATGTATGTGTATGCTTTCCATCACTTAAACAATAATAATAATTTTTCATTACATCGGAAGTTCGAAATAGTCATAAAATTTAGTAACTTCTATTTTGCAAGAATTCAAATATTTTTTATTTTTTTTAAGATAAATTGGGATGTCAAGCCTTCCAATTTATTTTTAAATTAAATGTCTATAAAGACCCCTTAACCGGATTTTGAACCTGCGACCTCTCACTTGAGATGCATTGCTCTTTGTAGCTAGTTCTCAAGAATTCAAATATTTTACATCGGATTTATATTTTTTTTTACTCGAGAGGTTAGGTATTAACGTACGAACGGTGCAACCGCATCCTTGCACGACACACTACATCCGAATTCCGCCTTGGACAAGCAATCCGAATTTTCGATGACAGGTGGGTCCTCATGCACCCTGTGTAATAATATCTCCGCCTCCGACAAGCAATTCCAATTTACACTGACACGTGGGTCCCCATGCTCTCTCTAGCGATCTGTCGTGTCCTACTGTTCAAACTCCGCCTCCGACAAGCAATTCCTCTTTCATCAAAAAAAAAAAGACAAGCAATTCCTCCTTACTATGACAGGTGGGCCCCGTACACTCACTCAGTAGTTAACTTACGTGTCGTCGAATAATGTGATGGTTACGCTGTTCGCTGCTCGAGTTCAGCATTAGCACAGTATCCGACTCAATTAAGAAATAATGATATTTTCAACATCTCCATTTACTTTAACCACTGGAGATCGAAACAACAGTCTTTGGCGATAATTCATTCATAATTCTTCCCGTTCGATTATGGAAATTGCCCCGACAAAGAGGCGCCGTTTTAAGAAAGAATGGAGACAAAAGGGTCTAAAAAAAGCAAATAGTGAAAGGAGGAAAGTATAAAAATACACCGACGGCGCTGATATCTCCTCTCCCTTTCTTTTCTCGTCGCCTCGTCGTAAAATCTCTTCGCCATCTCTCGTCGCCTCGGGGAAACGAAACCCTAATCGGAGTCAGATTTTGGATACTTCGGAGATCAAGGAGAGATGAAGATTTTTGTGAAGACGCTCAAAGGAACTAGCTTCGAGATCGATGTCAAGCCCGAGGATACGGTTCTTCTCTTCTCCTCCTGCCCCCTCTTTGATTTGTCCTTCCAATTCGTTCGAATTGTTCGGATTTTTTAGTGAATTTCTAGTATTTTTTAGAGTTTAGGAGTTTGTGTTGTTTTCACTTCTGATCGTTCATTCTTGTGCCTTAAGCAATGAGGAAATCGCTCTATTTTTCTCGATTGATCTGATTTGTTTGGTTTTGAATTTGTTTTATCAGGTTGCTGATGTGAAAAGGGCAATAGAAAGTACTCAAGGGAGTAACGTGTATCCAGCGAATCAACTAATGCTGATTCATCAGGGGTCAATTTTGAAGGACGATACGACTTTGGAAGAGAGCAAAGTTGTTGAAAATAGTTTCGTCGTTGTAATGCTGTCTAAGGTATTATTTTTTTAACAGTCAACGTTTGAATTGAGCTCTCTTTGAATTTGATGTTGAGCAGTTAAATTGACTATAAAATTATTTGCTGAGTAGCTGAGTATGGTTGTGTCCAGGATTAAGAATTATTAGAATGGTTAGATTATTTTTTATTCATTTCAATGGTTCTGAAATTTAAAAACTGTTAGTATCTGAATAACTGGAACATTGTGTTATGGAGAATCGATGAGTATCCTTTGTTGATTTGCCTTTTGGTAAATGTATACATGAAGTTGAGGGCAATGTAAGTTTCTAGATATTTTTTTGGAAGTACTCTATATTTTTGCTGGATTCAGGAGTATTAATGGCTATAAATGCTAATTTGCATATATAATCCAGAGGGCATGTTTTATATTTGGTAAGCCAAAATAGTTGAGGGGTGGATCCCCAAAACTTCAAAAATTTAAAATGGAAGAACATAAACTTCCTTTCTCTTGGTAAATACATTTTAGTTCGCAGACAAATTCTGCGGACAAATCCTTTCTGCTGAGATGGTTGAAAGTCTGTGACCTTCTTGCTTGAAAAATTTAAGAATTTCTAAGTAAAAGAGGGTCGATTAATATGCTGGTAGCTGAATATTGTTATATTAAAGGAATAAATATTTATTCGGTCACCTGATTATTCTTTTTTTGATAACAATGAATTATACATACTGTAAAGAAATAAATATTTATTCCTGTGTACTTCATTTTTATGCTTGAGCCATGATTATTTTGTTTCTCTAATTGCTTATTTGCATTTATTACGCAGAGTAAAGCGACCTCCAGTGGATCTACTGCTGCTCCTAAGGCACCTGAAAATCCGGTAATGAAAGAAATTAATCTCTCTTAAACCCCCAACCCCCTCCCCCCTCACCCGGTCCTCCACTCCTTCCTTACGAGTGGAGGTTTTGAAGTTCAGTTAATCAACTTTCTGTCCTTGAATCTTAGGAAATGTATTATGAGTTGCTGTTAGCTTATCATGATAATAGATGCTGAAACCCTTGCTATAATAAGATCCATTTCTTTATGTTGAAGTTCTTTCTCATTCTATTGTTGGGTTAAGAAAGAGAAAAAATGATAATAAGAAGTTAATAATAAAATGGGTAGTAGCAAGAAAAGGAGAGGGTGACCAATGCTGGTCTTAGATAGTCTCTGTCTAGTTTATCCCAAAAAAAAAAAGAACAATGCTGGTCTTGGGAGTTAGGATGCGCCTTAATGGCAGCTAGGAACAAAAGGATAAACTGGCCACTTTACATACACATGTTTTTAGTTTTATTATTTGCTCAATTTTCCCAAAAAAAGAAATGTAGCGTTGGGTTGAGTTTCAGTGATCTGTTAACTCCTTCGACTCAATTTTATGACTGTTATTTGTTGAAGTACTCTGTATTTTTTTAAATATTGCTTTGTTTCTGTGCTTGTAGGCCCCAGCTCCTCCAACATCTACTCCATCAACTGCGCCCTCTGAACCGTAAGTTGTTACTCTATTTTATGTTAGGTTTTGTTATTTTATTTTATTTTTTTTGTTCGTCTGCTGTTTACAAGCTAGTAATTGTCTATGAATTTGGTTAGCAGAGCACCAGTAACTCCAGCAACTCCAGCTGCCACAATTGCTGGTGTACCACCTGTTCCTGCCGTGTAAGGACCTTTTTCCTTTTATTAAACATCAAAAAGAGAATATGAAATACAAAAACTTAGATTATGTGTACATTTGTTGATAAAAAATTTAAAATCAGAAATGAATCGGGAGATGTATATGGCCAAGCGGCATCGAACCTTGTTGGGGGCACAAACCTGGAGGCAACTATTCAGCAGCTAATTGAGATGGGAGGTGGGAACTGGGATAGAGACACTGTTGCCCGGGCTCTTCGTGCTGCTTTCAACAATCCTGAGAGAGCTGTTGAGTATTTGTACTCGGTAAGTCCCTTAAAAGTTACAGTTATCAGCGCATTAGTACCTGTCAAATTTAAGGTGGTAGCAGCACAGTAATAGTATTGGAGATATTATCTAATATCTGTCTTATTATTATTGTAGGGAATCCCAGAGCATCTTCAAGCCCCTGCACCAGCAGCTCAGGCACCTGCAACTGGTGTTCCACCACCTTCAGCTGGTAATCCTGTAGTGCAACCTCCTACAGCTCCAGTTGCTGGTTCTGGACCAAATGCCAATCCTCTTGATCTCTTTCCTCGGGTATACATATGCACATCTATTCTCGTTATCATGCTTTGTTGCATCTTTCTTGATGTAATGCTGAGTTGATATACTGGATTTCTTGGTAGATTAACTGTGATTACTTCTAACAGGAGCTTCCAAATGCGGGATCTAATGCCAATGCTGGGGGTATAGGCAGTTTGGAGATGCTGCGTAATAGTCCTCAGGTGTCTTAAGTGCTTTTAACATCATTCTTTATTTTTAAGTAGTTAATTAGTAATTAGTTGCTCATTAGATTTGTTTGTTTTTTTATTTGCAGTTCAGAGCCTTACTTGCTTTGGTGCAGTCTAACCCACAGATCCTTCAGGTATTGCACAGATAGCATTTTTGCAATTATTTTTTAACCAAGGGCCCAGCTTTGGGTAGCAGAGAGTAAGTATTGTTATTAGTTTTCTCACTGGTGTACTATATATACATTACTCGCAAGTTCAGCAGTTTCTGCTGATAAAATGTAATCTACCAGGGGTTTGTATCGTTTAGTGGGATTTATTGGGTTGTTACATCTCACATTCTTGTTCAGTAGATACCTTCAGTTTTGGCTCTCTTATACCAAGTCATGTAAGGTTCAAATGATATTTTAAGTAATTATTGACCCATATGTGTTTCTTGTTATAGAGTATTTTAGTTATTCCTTCCAGCCTGTAATGATCTCAAAAGTAAATAGCATTCTTGCATTTAGCATGGTTGTAACTGTATTATGAATTTACAATCATATGTTTAATGGTATGTTATTTAGCATAGTTGGCACCATATTCATACTTGGTGGGTACTATACAAAGATAAACAGCAGTAGAATTAGTCGACCGCTTTGTCACTGAGAAGTAACTATACCAGACGTCCAAACCGGAGTGGTTGAGATGCCAGTACAGTACCAAGCCTTTTTGGTTTGGGATGTTACTATACCTTAGACTCCATGACAAGCTAGAAAAGCTCTGGAATAATAATACATAATTGAAAACCATTTTTTGAACATAACAGTATATCTGAGATCTTAACCCCTAGTCTGAATACAGAGCTAGCCTTAGCTTAGTTCTTTACCAAATTTAAGTCAAGGGGGTTTTCTATTGCATCTTGCTAACCCATTGTTAAACAACCCTACAAAATACAGCCAATGCTACAGGAGTTAGGAAAACAGAACCCACAGATCCTACGGCTTATTCAGGAAAATCAGGCTGAATTCCTTCGCCTAATCAATGAAGCACCTGAAGGAGCTGCTGAGGGGTGAGAGCTCTTTTGTTAATCTTCAAACATCATATCTTGTTTGCTTTAGTAGTTTGCTTTTTGGTGTTAAAATTTTTATATATATTATTTATTTTTATTTATGGACAGAGACTTGCTGGGTCAGTTGGCTGATGCAATGCCCCAAACAGTAGAAGTCACCCCTGAGGAACGTGAAGCTCTTGAACGTGTAAATATTCTGTCCCACTATTTTAAGTCATCTACCATGAGTTCTTTGTTTTGTTCTTGGTTACATTTTTGTTGATTTATCTATCCTTATTTTTTTTTCTATATCGCACAGCTTGAAGCAATGGGATTTGATCGGGCACTTGTTCTGGAGGTGTTTTTCGCATGCAATAAAAATGAGGAATTGGCTGCAAACTATCTCCTGGATCATATGCATGAGTTTGAAGATGATCAACAATAAATAAAGAGGAATATAGATCAAAATTCTAGTTGCATTCATCTTTTAAAGATTGTGTTGTTGTATCAGTGATAGTCGGTACTAGTTTCTGGTCTTTGCACCATGCTATGGTTATGTTTGGCAATGGCTGGTGTTAGCTTGACTTGTTTTTTTAATGTTTACCTAACATTAGCATTCGGTACAAAATATATATTAATCAGAAGATGTCAGTTAGAGCTGGATTGTTGGTCTTATAAATATAATAACCTTCAATTTCCTTTTTCCGTAAGTAATCTGGTTTGATGTTTACTATATAGTAGCCACAAAGAGGGGGAAAAAATTAAGAAGAATAAACTAAATAATATGGTATTCGTTTGATTTATGCGGTATGATCAGAAGTTTGCCATAATTTTAATCTCTCAGGGGTGTTGAAGACTTCGAACTGAGAACGGTGGCCCAGTCTAACAAAATCTAAAAGAGAGGTCAATACAGGAAAAAAGCTAGTGAGCAAAATGTGAGATGGGAAATCAACAATTTTTAGTTGGGATGTTGTTAATCAGCCAGTCAAAAACAGTTGAAGGGATCGGTGATGGGCCCGAGCCGTCTCACCCTTGACATTGGCACGTCCGTAATTCCGCACGAGAAGCTTGTGGATTAAGGGCTCGCATTTGTTGAAAGGATAATTCAGTTCTCCTGCGGTTTACACGCTAACACACATCTCAGCTACATGTAATCACGTAGGTAGCCTATGCAGTTGAACAAGTACTAGAGGTTTCAACAACTATCGTCAAAAAATGAAGAGGTTTCGTGTGAAAAGATTGCATTTATGGAAACAGATAGCTTAGACCACAGTTTCAAATTTTCTTTTCAGAAATGCTACCTTTTCAAACATTACAAAAAAAAAAAACAAAAACAAAATCAATCAAGAAATTTCATGAAATCTCCTGGGCAACTTGACCTTTACACAAAACAACAAGGTAAACTTCGGTAAAGACAACCCAAACAAATATTCTTATCTATTTTTCCCATGTCTCAAAAGACATCATGCTAGCTTATATCACTATTTTTGTTAACATCCCCTAGCGTTAGATTTTTATACCACCCCAAAACGTTCCTAGTCTAACACACTAAACCTTCCTTTGCTGCATAAAACCAAAAGAGAGTTGCCTGATAATTAACAGTTTTCTTTTAACTGGCATTGTCATCATCAGAGATCTCCAATGCACGGTCCTGTGAAAACCCAGGCAAGCACAACAGTTTCAGCTCTATTTCATCCTTGAGCTTCCTCTCATTTTCTTCTTTCTCCCTCTTGATGGATTCCCTCAAAATCTTCATCCTCTTGTTTCTGACAGTTCTAATATTCACCAGTGGCTCAATTTCTTCATCTGTAGACTCATCCTCATAGTAATCCAACCATTTACTCACCACTTTATGTTCTGTTCAGAAAAAGAGACAAATAAAAGATGGAGAAAATTTCAAGTATTGACCTCAAATGAGAAATCTCAATCAGGTATTAGGCTTCGCAGAGTGTTATATTATGCAAAGGGCTGTTGTGGCTCATATTCCTGTCATTGCCTTTCATTTCTTTTATTTTATACCTTTTTTCTCCTTTTTTTTACATTTTGTAGAGGAAGAGGACGGAAACCGGGATTGGAACTATTGGAAACGCTTAAGGTAACATGTTATCGCACTAAATCAACATGTTTATTTCACAACTGAGATTAAATTAAATCATCACCTTGAAAAATTAATTTTTTTCTGGCAAGCCTCCTTTTTCTAGAAAGCGCAACCATATTTGATGGGGAAACCTCTGCCTTCCTGTGTTGAACCACCTTCCCACAAGAGGAACCAGCACGGGAGTTGCCCCAGGAAGGGGAGAACCTTGTAATATCTCCATGAGTCTGTACTTCAGATTCAACCTTCTTCTCTGACGCCTTTGGCTTCTCATTAGCTGAACAGTCATCAGGAAAGTTTAGAGCCACAATATTACATATATTATAGCCAATGGCAAAGAAAAATTCAGAAGAAAATTGAAGTCTGCCAATAATTGAAATAGGAAACAAATTTTTTTACATCTAAGTAAAAGGAAATCATTTTTCACCTTTTTCCATTTCAGGATGAGTACTCTTCCTTTCTTTCCAAGTGGACTGCTGTGGCTTTTCTTCTAAAACTGCCTTTGATGGACAAGGAGAAGTGTGTGCAGGTTGGCTTGAGGTAATCTCCTCTTTAATAGTCCTTAGTTGAGGAGATTTTCCCTTCACTGATCTATTTTCTTCCGGAGGCTTCTTTTCCTTAGGGCTTGAAAGATCTGAAGTGAGAACATCAATCTGTAAGAACATTACTAACCGGGAGTGGTATTAACAATTTACTGCCATTGGCTTTATAAGGGTCTAAATGGAACTTTCAATACAACTTAAGAGGACAAACCCTAACAAAAGGCACACAAGTCCATAAAAAGTACTGTTACACATCAATTCCACTGACTGAAAAAAGTTTATATTTTACTTTACACAAGGTCGATGCAAAATTGAACTAGACAAAAAAAAATGTCACCCTTCAAATCAGGTTTTTGGTCAATTCGGACTCCAAGCTTGCTTCTTCGAGAAGATTCTTCAGTATTCGGTGAGGAGTGCTCTTGCTCTCCTGGAGGGACCATATTTCTTCGAGTTCTAGGCTGTGAGATTTTGTGAGAATTGGCAGCCGATGGGAAGAACATTGTAATTTCTTTGTTATGTTCCGTGATAGATTTGCCTCTTTTATCTGATATATTACCATCTGAAGATTTCCATTCAATCAATCTTGAAGAACCTGCTCAATTAATTTAAACATAAAACTTGTGCCAACAAACTGGTGTATTTCTAGCTTTTATTGTCTGATTAGTTCATAAATAAGACCCCAAAAAATATATATATAAGACACTGGCATTGTGGCAGTGTTTTATTGGTCCAGGAATCAATTGAAGGCTTAATATTAGAAGGGTTTTAGAAAGATTTTTCGTTTGTCATCTTAGTGACACACCATCAATAATAGACGGCTAGCATCCTACTGCTATGAATTTAGAAATTTATTTTGTTCTAATAAGTAACAAATAGTTATTTTTAATTAAGAGTATGGTTGTATGTGGTTAAGTAGCATACCATCAAGTAATAGATAATTTGCTCTCTACTGCTACGAAGTAAGAAATTTATTAGTTCATTTATTTAATTAATAACATAGCAAAATGGCAACTTTTGATTATGAATGGGGTAATTAAGAAGCTAATACAGAAAGCAAGTAGTATTCACATTTTCAAATTTGGAAATGTCAGTAAGAACTCGTTTAATAATCTAACCTCAGCAAACAAAATAAATATAATAAACTTAATTTTTGACCTTGTATATAGGTTTTTGTATTGAAAACTCTAGAACTATATCTACTTCCTCTAGAAGCTTCTTTCACATTTCAAGGATTAGTCATACCGTGTGAGGTTGCACTTGAATTGGACTTGTCAGAGGGGGGTAAAAGCTTTGTAGTCCTTTTCCTATAAGTCATGATAGATTTGCCCGTCTTCTCTGGTATTGATTTTTCAAGAGATTCTGAGTCATGGAGCCTTGTTGAGCCTGATTGTTGGTCAACTTATATGAGATAATTGATACCAAATATAACAGATGCCCTTGTTCTACATTTTGGGCTCACTCTTTAGATTAATTGATACACAAGAGCCCCAAATGTAAATGCAAAGAAAAAAAAAAAAAAGAAGAAAAGAATAAAGAGGATCCACAAAATTGATCAGATAACAACACAAGTTCTTGCACTGTAACACATATGTGATTATTGAAACTATATGATTAATGCATATGTTTGTTATATATATTTAAACTCATTCTTAAATAAATTGATAGACTAGACCTAAAATATAAAACCAAACCGAAAAAAATAAAGAAAATTAATGAGCTGGCCATATAATTAGCATGTACAATTGACTATTGCTATACTTCGCCTCGTCAATAAAGATTATAAAATTAAGTCAATTTGTATACCTTCCAAAGTAGCCTTCTTTTTATCACGCTCTTCAAGCTTTTGTATCTTCATGTAAGTACCACCACACTTCACCTTATGCCTTCAAAAGCAGTAAAAATAATAAATAATGCACTCATTCAATGATTCATAATGTGTGTATTCTCCCTTTTGTGGACCCTACATGGTTTACCTGTGCCAATGGCAGTCAGCGTAGCTGCAAGTCTTTTTAGAATGATGTGCCTTCACAACGCAATCAGCATATGAAGGTTGTGTGGTCGTTGCTCTCTTAGTTGTATCGCCACATTTCTTACACTGAGATCAATTATCACACCTAGGATTAGCTGATTGTATAAATGACAGTTACAAAAATGGAAAATAAAGTTAGAACTGCAGTTACCATCCAGCAATGAGCAATATTATTATCCACTACATCGTCATCATGGAAGTCATGGAATAGCGTGATTTTGTAGCCACAAGACGGCCTCTATTAATATTTAAAAAATGCAACTGTATCACAATATAATAAATGATACTTATTGAACTAACTATCGCATAATAATTTCACAGGGTATCAAGATGACATTGCTCACCATATTAGGTGCAGAGTAACTCATTCGCACAGTTGAAGAACCCGTTCGACCAGTTCTATGTGTTAATTTCTTGTATAGTACAAGGTCTCAATATTCAACCTCTTTTCCCATGGATTTATTTTTCTCCTTGAAACAATAATAAAACAACTAATAAAAAACATAAAAAAAAAATTTCATAAACGGTAGAACAATTCGAACCTGGTCATCAGTTATGGTATTGGAGTTTATCAAATTCATAAATTCCCGAAACTCAGGCCCATGAGTTCTGCATGTGTTCAGAAATTAAATTACTAACGTTAAACTAAAATCAAATGATTATTTACCATAACAAGAACAAAAGAGAAAACAAAGGTCTACTTTACAAATTGAAGTCCAAGAATTAATTATTAAAAAGAAAAGTATATTAAATTGTGACTACTAGAGTAAAAATTTACCCATGACTGCGGATTTTTTTGGTGACAAACAGGTAGGCGTGGATCATTTCATGAAGCAAGGTGTTCTTCACATGATCAGCTGAGAGAGACATTAGTAATGGCCGGGAAAGAGTTATTTGACAGAACCCCTTTATCAAATAAGTGCATGTAGCAATGGAACTGAAAGGTGTGAAAAAATGGGCAAACTTAGTTGACCTCGTCAAATTAAAAAACTCTCAAAAAAAAAAACAACATTAGTTAGTTTTTTTCGATTTTTAGAAGCTTACTGCACTAGATTGTGAGGAAAGGAACCAATAGCAATATTGAGCTCAATAAACAAGTTCACTAGTGCCAATTTTTCCCTATGATTTTATTTCCGAAGCTCACTTATATCATAGAGATTATTTTTCATTTTTGTTCTCCAGAGAGAAATGGAGTACTTGGAAAATGCGTGATCACACCCCAAAACCCAAAACCCTTACCATTTTTAGAAATCGCTACAAACTCCATCGAGTAGCGACTAACACTAACAAAAACAAAAATCGAACAGAAATAGGAGCTTCATCGGAGGAGTTCAACAAAACCTGGTCAAGCGAGGGGTGCTCCACTCGACGGAGGAGGAGGAGAGAGTGTGGTCGAAGTAGGTTGAGTCGTAGTGCGAAAACAGAGCATGGATGTCGAGATCGGGATGTGGTGTCGCCACCACCAAAGCCATTTTTAGTATCGCTTTCGTTGTCTCCGATCAGTCCGAAGAGAGAAAGAAAGAAAGGTTTTCTCCTTTTTCTGATTTTTCTTTCTGGAAAGGGAAGGCAAAGAAAAGCTACCTTTGCAGGGGAAGCAGGGGTCTTTTGGTGTGATCAAGGAAACTAGATGCGCTAAGGCAAATTCTGTAGATTAGTATGTGGCGAGTCGATTGAAAAATGTGTTAAGTCAACACGTAATTACATTATGAGCACGACGCTTAGGATCCATGCCATGCACCGAGCACTAGCTCTTTGGGCAATGGGGACAGTCTGAAGAAGACACGTTGACGTGGCTACAAGTTTTGTTTGAAGAGGAGAAATGTTCGAATCTAATATACTGGACGGATACGTTGTTCTATCATTTTTAAATTGCAAATCATAGATCCGAATAGTTGGATATGTTTTTCATATTGAAAACTTACAAAACACTAATCTCATGTTTTTCTAAAATTTTGTACTATCTTTTTGGTATTTTATAAAATCGTTGTTATTGGATGATCCATAATTTTTATTTCATGAATTATATAAAATATCAAAAAAAAGTAAAAATTTCAATAAAAATGTAAAAAAATTGATTTCTTATAAGTTTTCAATATGTAGAATGTAGCCAACGATTTGAATCGGTCATTTCTACTTTCAAACGAGAGAATAATTATATTGGACGGACTCATTGGACACTACCATTTCTTTTTGAAGAAACAGAAAAATTGACAAATCGTTATATGCAACAGAGCAATTCACAAATTGTCTTTTTAGATATACAACAAAGGGATGCGATTGAAATTCATTTTTAGCTTTAATTTTTTTGGGAATGTTTTCCCTTTTTTCGAATTTTAATTAATTGTAGCTACTTTGGCAGAACTTTTTTTCCAATAATGTATTTTGGCAGAATAGTTTCGTAGAATTGTACATTGCAATTTTGCCGCCCAAGATGTTTTCGAACTTCTTTATTATGTGGACATATACGAATTCAATAATATATTTTTAGGCCTTAAAAATACATTTATGAATGAAATAAATCCACCAAATACATTTATGTAATGAAATTTGCTTTATTGTCCGCATTTTACCACTGAATATCGCTTTTATCTCCAGTTGAACTTAATGTCAAAAACTCAAAATCATGCAGCAAGGGTTATAAATTCTACTAAATGCACTTTATCGACTAATCGAGTACAAAGTTTATTTGTTTTATCCTGGTTTACACCTCGATCATCTCACATTGCACAAAATGAGATAGAGCTTCAACAAAATTTCTGAGAAGGAACGACTTCTAAAGGAGCACTACCAAAATCTAATAATAGACGGATCTCATAACATCGAGAATGTATTATCCATAAAAAATTATTTTGAATTGTTTGCAAAACAAAAACAATCCTAAGAAGATGAGAAAGAAGCAAAAACAACAATAACGCGAGTCTCAAAGTTGGCCTTACATACCATTTCTCATTATAAGAAAAAAAAACAGACACGAGCTAACACTACCATACATGAGATTATTTCTTGTCGTGAGAAGATGTCAATGCAAGATCAAGATCCAAAGTGTAGAAAATTTGAAGAAAACAAATTAAACAAGAATGAAGAAAATTACAACCAATCGGACAATGAAGGAAGAAATGACAACTCGAAAATAGTACAAAAACACCTTGTGGTCCCCACTGATTGTGTGCACGTCATCAGTTAGAGTCAGTATAATCATATCAGCATTTGCCGAAACTGAAATAACCTAGCTCTGATACAATAATAGGATATAGATTTTGTATCAAAATTGTGATATTTGAGTACAAATGTTTGGGTATATTTACAAACTAATTCTAAAAACAAATGATAATCATCTCCTATCTATTAATCTCCTACTTTCTACATATAATCTTATCTCAATTATATTTTTATTCAACTTCAATATTTTACATCATCTATCTCTAACCTGATATATATCTCTAACTTAAACATACCTCTAACATCTTCAAATAAAACGAGCATCCATTTTTTTTGTTAGATTTAATTTTCTCTAACATCTCAAACTAATTATCTGTTGAACTTTGCTCTGATTGTATAAAGTGTTTCCTAAATGCCAATGTATGGTAATGATAAGAGTCATTGTAATGTTTACTTATATGTTTGTCATAAGTTGATTTTTTTTTCCCCTTTAGATAAATCGATAGTGTATTTATACACGTATCACACATAAATCTTGTGATTTAAATAATCGTTAAAAACGTGATGTTAGCATATCAATTGTGTGTTAATGCATATCAAAGAAAATATTTTTAACATTTAGTTAATTATTGTATTTAATCATTTAGCTGACCACTTCTTAAATCTTATATCGATTGAACGAAATAATATGATATAAAAAAAAATCACATCAAGATGTGTATAACACACTCTTTTTTACACAAGGCAATTAATATCAACCGCTTTTATAATATGCGATTAGTAAAAATTCTATATACATACTACATTTTCAAATGACCAAAAAAAATATTCCATCTTTCTAATAGCAACAGATTTAAACGAGTAAAATATTTCACAAATATTGTATATATCTTCTCGGTCTCCTTGTTATTATGACCATTATAATTAAGTAGCCTAATATGCCTTTATACGTGGGCAAATGAAGAAATAAAATAATATTAGGTAATAAAAATATGTTGCTTAATCTACCAGAGATACAAAATAAATATGCTATGCAATTTATTTCTTTATTATATAGAAAACCAAAATATATTGTTGTTTCGTTTGACGATTGATATCCAATCACAGATCAAATCGATCAAACGACATAAACGCATGTTTACATGTTAGATCTAGCATGTAACACCTCCTCCATCCGTGCTTTCATAATTGTATATATAGAGATAGAGATATTAACAAATAATTAAGAACTTGTTTACTTAAATTAGAAAATTAATAAAATATAAAGAGTAAAAATTAATTTTCCTGCATACAAACAATAAGAAATGTCTAACAAATAAACTCTTCTTACTATTATTGAATCAGAAGATTTATAAAATTAGAAGCTATTTATACGTCCTTTGATCCTTTTTGTGTCGGGCGTCAATCGAAAGAAAAAGGACTGTATACACAACAAAATCTTATGGATTTTGGATTGTGTGATTATCAAATAGTTTCGGAGCACGTAAATTAAAAAGAAAATTATGCACAACGGTGTTTTGGGGTATCAAATCTATTCCAATAGTCAAGAAAATTTTATTTAAAAAACAATCAGTGATCCAAAAAAAAAAACTATAAACACGTCCTATATATATTTTCCATGTCATGCCTGCTAATCAATGTGAAATGATGTATAATATACAACGGTCCCGATCAGAATCATTTTTCTATGGCATTCTCGTGTTATCGAAATTTTTTATCAGAATAAATGGATTTGATTTCATTTGATCGGAATTTTTAATGTTATTAGACCTAAAAAATTCTGAAAATCAATTATAATAAAATGAAATCGAATAAAATCCCATTTGTAAATTATTTTGTTCAAAGCCAAGTAGCCAACATATTTTCACTAAACCATAGTCAATTCAAATGACAACTATAAAACAAGTAACCTTTATTTATGGGTGCGTTTGGATGAGAGAAAAAGAAGAAGAAGAAGGAAGATGGGAAGAAAAAAAATTATAAACAATCCAAACTCTTCACAAAGTTACACACTTCCCAATACTTCTTCCCACTTCTTCCCTTCTTCCCTTCTTCCCACACCTATAAAGAATCTCCTCTCAAACAACTTTTTAATGGGTGCGTTTGGATATAGGAAGAAAGAAAAAAAAAAGAAGGAAAAAGAAAAAAAAAATTATAAACAATCCAAACTTTTCACAAAATTACACACTTCCCAATACTTCTTCCCACACATATCCAAACGGAGCCAATGATAAGTTGGTAATCTTTTCTCCTCTACTCTACTATATTCTACTGATTACTGAAATTGAGCACAATGGAATTTGCTATATTAAATTTATTTATTAACTATCATATTTATATCCGAAATTATTTTATATAAAAATTTATACACAAAAAATTTTAATATACAGAATTATTTTATTTTTTTTTTAATAAGAAGAAAGTTCCAACGCGTTTTAGAAGAGGGTTTAGCAATTCCCCTTCGTACACGTTTATGAAACGCGCTCAAGAGCTTGGAACGCGTTTTATAAACGCGTACGAAGGGGGATAAATTCAGCCCTGCAGTTACGCCTTTTGAGGCGAGTCAGGCCTTCGTACGCGTTTATGAAACGCGTTCGGAGCCCTGGAGCGCGTTTCATAAACGCGTACGAAGGTCATCTCCTTCAAATTCGAGAAATAGCCGTTTCATTTCTATTTTCGTTCGCATTTTCGCCAGAGACAGAGAGAACCAGAGAAAGAGAGAAAGAGAGAAGGAGAAAAGGAGAGAAGGAGAGAAGAGGAGAAGGAGAGAAGAGGAGAAAGAAAGAGAAAGAGAGAAGCCAGCTGCAGCGGCAGCGAGGGAAAGAGAAGAGGAGAAGGCAGCGGCAGCGGCAGCGAGAGAAAGAGAAGAGGAGAAGGCAGCGACAGCGGCAGCGGCAACGGCAGCGGCGAACTTGCGACAGCGAGGTTTTTTTCAAAATTATTTTGTATTTTGTATTTGAAATAGTGATAATTGTTGATAATTAGGGGTTTAGGGGTTTAGGGTTTAGGGTTTAGTGATAATTGATGAAATTGTTGATAATTGATGCATGATGATAATTGTGAAATTGTGAAATTGTGGAAATTGTGAAAATTGTGGAAATTGTGCATGCCACCACATCATGTGGAAATTGTGGAAATTGAAATTGTGGAATTATGGAATTGTCCATATGTATGATTGATGATAATTAGTTAAATTTTATGTTGGATTTATTTTCTAGAAATGATGTATATTAAATTACTTATGAATATCGATGTAAATTTTAGTTTGTAATTATTGTGAAAATTATGTATAAATGGAATTAGTTAGTAAATTGTTTAAATAAAAAGAAATTTATATTGAAAAATTATGGTGCAAATTAACATAGTTTCAAATAACTGAAATTGTATATAGAAAATTATGTATAAATTTATTGGTGCAAATTATGGTGCAAGAAAAATGTTAACATATTATGATAAAATTATTCGATTATTGATCAGTAATTATTGTGAAAATGTCAATTATATAGAAAAATAATTTTTGTTTTGTTCGTTTTGATTATTGAAAAAAATATTAAATTCATTGTTGTTTTAAATTGTTGTTCTTATATTATTTGAATCAGATGAGTTCAGCAGAAGATGAGGCTGGTCCTTCTGGAGCTTCACCACCTCCCACCGAAGCACCCCCCACCGAAGCACCCTCCACCCAGCCTCGGCCAAAAAGACGTAGGCGTCGCGCAGCCCGTCCGAGCGCGCAAAATGTCAATCCACCTGTGCAACCGGCCAACGCAGAAAACCAACAGGTTTTGTTTGTTACGGATAACGAGCATCTCGTTGTTTTGTTTTTTGAGGAGGTAATAGACTGTTTTATGTTAATTTATATTTTTTTGCTTTAATAATTTAGATTTCTTAATAGACTTATAAATTGTATTAAATGCTTATTATAAATTGTATTAAAAAATTAATTGAAAATGAGGTTTATTATAAATTTTTATGTTCAATCTAATAAATTGTATTAAATGCTTATTATAAACTGTATTATAAATTGTATTATAAATTGTATTTATTGTAAATGCTTATAAATTATATTTTTATAAATTAGTTCAATCTAATATTAGTTTGCTTATAATATTTTTATTGTAAATGCTTGTAAATGCTTATAAATTGTATTTTTAATACAACGGTTTATGTTTCGTGTTAATGCAGCGTGAAACACATTTGGAGACGAGATCGCACAAGCGAACGATTAAGGTGGACGATCGGATTGAGGGAAGGCTGATCAAACTGGGGCTCAGTCACATTACGAAGGTGAAGCATGTCAACGTCGACATGCCATTACTGAAGGCAATGGTCGAGTTTTGGCGTCCGGAGACGCATACTTTTCATTTTCCCGTTGGAGAGATGACCGTTACTCTACAGGTAATTTATTTAAACTTGATATTAAATTTTTTTAATATAATTTTCGTATTAATTTTCACAATTAATTCTAACATAAAATTTTGACTTAACATGACACAAATTGCAATATTAACATGACACGAATTTAACGTATTTTGTAATTGTTACCAGGATGTTGCCTTCTTATATGGTTTGCGCTCGACGGGCATTCCAGTTAGGTCGAATACGAGAGGGCCCTGGGAGGAAAAAATTCGTGCAAATCTTTATCCTCATGAAGATTTGGGAGACTGGCACAGAGAAAGGAGAAGCAGGGAGTAAGTGAAAAAAATAAAGTGCAATATTGATTTTTGCTATTCAGTATATACATTACTTACTTGTATTGATTATTTTAAATTTGTACAATGCAGGGGCGATGTTGTTGTGGGCAACAACATCAAGTTGAAATGGTTGCGACAAAATTGCGGTGTGGCGCCACAGGCAGGTGCTGATGATGAGGAGTTAGACCGATACACGCGTGCAGTTGCTCTAGAGTTATTTGGGACGTTGATGTTTCCAGATATTTCTCAGAATTCCGTCCCAGCATACTATTTGGAGCTTGTATCGGTATAATTTTCTTATAGGACGTTGACATTGTTTTTTTTTAATATTATAGGATGGTCGACTGAATACCGGGCGATTAGATGATATTTTAGGACCACGCACGTTCTTTCCTACTCAGTTTCCAGCCTCAGGTCCTACTCCATCCATGCATAGTGCATCAGCATCGACCTCGCAGTTTGCTGGCATTTCTCAGGATCCCACTGGCATTTTCCAGCCTCAGGATCCTCCACCGTACTCCTTTGCACCATTTGGTATGCCTTCCTCTTTTCCTGCATTTACTGTTCCTCAATTTACTGTTCCGTCAGTGCCTACGCCTTCTTCTATTCCATCATTTGGCACTCCGTTGGGTAGTATGGGAGGGACAGACTCGTTCAGCACATTACTGCGGACGGCCGGAGATGAGGAGGGTGATTATGTCCCTATAGCGACTCCTCAGGAGGCTGGGCAGCCTGTTGATTTTGGGCCCATACAGCAGGAGGCTCAGCAGGACCAGCAGGAGGATGCCGAGGAGGAGGACGACGGGGATACGGACTCCACTGACTCGGGAGATGTTACTGCCCCGGCCATACGAGATAGGCGTGTGGTGAGGGTGATTGACAGATTTTCACCTTCAGGACCTAGGAGGAGGCGGCGGCGTTAGTTATGATGATGGACTGATTTTATTGCTGATGATGACAGTTCTTTTTTGTTTATGGACTTGTGTATTACTGATGATGGACGGATCGTTTATTTTTCGTTTATGGACTTGTGATTGACTTGTGTATTACTGATGATGATTGACTATTTTTCATTTATGACTTGTGATTGACTTGTGTATTTATTGGATTGCTTATTATGACTTGTGATGATTGACTTGTGTATTATTATGACTTGGAATTTCGGAGTGCAAAGCACTACTTGAAACATAAACGTTTATGTATTGAAACGCCAATAAATGAAATACTCCAAACAACAACTTTTATCCATTGAACGTCAACACATTAAAACCACAACTTATAGTGCAAAGCACTACAAAAAATAAAAGAAAATAAAAAACAACCATAAAAATAAAACATTGCATTAACAATTCCAACTAAATTACATTAACAACCATAATAATAAAACACATAAATATTACAATGATATAAATATTTAGAGATTTTGACTATCTACATGTTGTAGAATTTCATCCCACCATGGTTGCTCATCTTCATCATTCGGTTGTTGTTGATTACTCGCACCAGTGTTGTCAGCGAACTGAGCGACTTCGTTCCAAAAAGCAGCATCATCTTCTTGTTGATTACTCGGAACACTGTTGTCAACGAATTGAGCGGCTTCGTTCCAAAAAGCCGCTTCGGTTTCTTCTTTTTCTATCTCTGTCATTCGGCTTGCCGCAATTTCTCGAAATTCATCCCTCTTATTCATTTCTCTCAATTTTTGCTCTGATTTTTTGAGCCTTTTTTTCCTTGCCTCTTCTTCCCTAATTTTTTGTTTACGATCCATTTCTTCATTTCTTTCTTTAATAATCCTCTGCGTCTCTATGTCCCGAGCTCTTTGTTCATTCTCGTCACGTTGGTGCTCATGGTAGTGGTCACGCAATATGTTTTCTTTATAATTGAAAACTTGAGCACACCTTGTACAGGTCATTGTGTGGTCTCCATTAAAGTTGTATATTTTCTCGTAAACGGTCCAGTGAGTTGGTTCGCATGAGAGGTAGGGTTTCGGTTGTTGTTGGGGGATGGGTTGAGGTTCTGTGTAATATTTTTTGTACCAGTCATATCGCCTTTCTCGGTTCAGATTCTTTTCATGTTCCCGCCATCGCCGCTCCTGGTACTCCTTCTGTTCCCTTTCCGGCCCACCATTAATGTGTCATTGGTAGTGTATTTTTAACTCGAGCACGTCTCCCTCTTCAGTCGTGTCTTCATGGATGTTGTATTTCAAATTGCGATAACAAGAGCGACAAATTGCCTCGTATTCTCCGTTTTCTGGTTGATTTCTATTGGCAGGGTAATGGTAGAAAGTTGGCCAATACTCAATGCGGGTTGCTCTTCGATAGTTTGGAACATCATTATTTGAGTTAGAGCTAATTCTTTTGTCCATTGTACTGAAGGTTTTAACAAGAAGGAGGTAGTGGGTGTTTGTGTGCATTCTAATTCAACAATGGGTGCTTTTATAAATAATTTCAGTAGTTCAAAGATGACATTGTAAAATCAAATCTTGTCATGTCTTTTGCAGTCTTTATCAGAGCATGCTTGTACTTTTTTTTCTAAAAATTAAATAATACACCTTCGAACGCGTTTATAAAGTGCGCTCCAGGGCTTTCAACGCGTTTTATAAACGCGTACGAAGCTCTGACAAACGAGAAGAAAATGGACAGAATCTCTCCTTCGTACGCGTTTATAAAACGCGTTCGGAGCGTTGGAGCGCGTTTTATAAACGCGTACGAAGGGGAATTGCTAAACCCTCTTCTAAAACGCGTTCGAACTTTCTTCTTATTAAAAAAGAAAAATAATAATTCTGTATATTAAAATTTTTTGTGTATAAATTTTTATATTAATTAATTTCGGTATTTATATTGCCAATTTTAAGCATATATTTTCCGTGACTTGAATATGTACGTCTAAGAACTGTTAGCCTCCTATGCATCACCAGAATCATTAATATGAGAAGCTTACAATGGGCGAGAGATTCCTATATGGAATACAGAAAGGTACCCAAAGATTTCACATTTGGTCAAGTGTGCGTAAATAAGTAAGCAACAACCATAGGTCCATAGTAAATAAGATTCTAGATTCAACTGGTACAATATTTGGGTTGCCAATCTGTTAATGAGCTGTACCAAATCTTGAGTGCCAATTCGGAACCAGCTGGTACAAAATTTTGGTACCAGCCTATTAAACAATGCTCCACGATTCTATTGTTCTTTATTGCAAAATCAGAAATCAAGTAATAATTAAAGGAAAAAATAAAATAAACATGTTGCACAGATGATCTTTCTTCTTTGAATAAAAAAAAAAAATAGAATTGCTTATTACAATCAAAGTTCACGCAATTACGCAATAAGAGAGGAGCACTTCCTCCCCTCACTCAATCTCTTGACACACGCCTCCCCTCACCTCTCCCTTCCCTCACGCGACTCTTTTGACATGCGCTCTCCTCAGCCTCACCCTCACGTGGTGTGCTTTTCCCCTTGGATCTGGGTGAAAAGAGAAAATATATTTTTAAATATAATTTTGCTATGAGTTGGGAATAACTAAATAATTATAAAAGAGTAAATAATGAGTATAAGAGAGTGCCTAATAAGTTTAAATGAACAATTATTTATGTTTTGTTATGAAGTATATAATTATTAGTAAGAGAGTATATAATTATTAGTAAAGGAGTAACTAATAAGATGAAAGGAGTATCTAATAAGTTAAAAAGGGATTATAAATACACATTTTTATTTGATGGAGTAACTAATATCGTAAAAGAAGTAAATAATGTGCATAAAGAAGTAAATAATATATATAAGGAAGTAAGTAATAAATTTAAATGCATAGTTAGTTTAAGGGAGTAAGTAATGACTTTATGGGAGTAAACAATATATATAAGAGAGTATTTACTCTTTACTAAGGGAGTATAATATAAAGTTACATTATTATACATCATAAGAGAGTATTTATTTTACACTAAGGTCCTGATCGGAAACACAAAAAACCGCGAAAACAAAAGAAAAGAAAAGAGAAGAAAAGAAAAAAAAATCCGAGGAGAAGTCATTTCCGGCGATCGGTGATGGTCGGAGGAAATTGCGAGAGTTCAATCGCTCACCGGAGAAAGAGAAGATCCAACGGCCGAAATGAATTCTCGCCAAATTTCTTGGTTTTTGAGTGGAATTCACGGGGCTAAAATTTTCTCGCCGACTCTCGCGCACCTCCTTCCTCGATTGCAATCAGAAGATTTGGGAAAGAGAAAATTTTGTTTCCGATTCTCACGCTAAATTACGATTTCCGATCAGAGCCTAAGAGAGTATTTAGTTAGCAAGGAAGTATATTAAAAATCAATGCAGAAAAATAGAGTGCTTGAGGCGGTCTTGGAGAGGTAGGAAAGACTAAGGAGGGAAAGGAGAGAGCGAAAGGGAGAAAGATATGACGAAAATGAGGTGAGAGAGAAGAAGAAATGCGAGATAAGGGTAAAGACAAGGAAGGGAAGAAGGGAGGGGATGAGAGAGGAGGGGAGGGGACTCGAATGAGAGAGAGAAAGGAGAGGCGGGTGAAGCACGAGGGAGATAAGAGGTGTGTGTCGAGGGAAATCGCATGAGGAGTTGGGAGGCAGTTGAAGCGCGCAGGGAACAGAGGTGAGTGAATTGCGTGAAGGAGAGGGGATGCATTTTCTATTTTCAGAAATAGGAAGATTAGCATCCTTACTCAAAACAGATTGTGATTGCTTTGCCTTTGGGGTTGATTGTAGTTATCAACCTCGAAAAAATGTACCTTTCTAATTACCTTTGCTTAAAATAGTCCCAAACAAATAAAATTTTTTTCTACACAAGTGCATGTCCGGTAGAATGTGTTTGTCGTTTTTGAGAAACAAGGACGAGACCTACTTCATGGTCAACCCATGATTAAAGATTTCAATTTGAATTATGATAAAATAGAGTGTTAATCAAGTGTATTGAAATGTTGGGCCTACTCTATGTTAAAGATCTAGGAGGGCGTTTGGATCGTATAAGAATAAAAATAGATTAGTTATTCTTTACCAAAATTGATTGTCAACTTACATTTATACTCCTTGAAGAAAGAAATAAGGTGAAATGAGAGAATAACAAACTCTTTTGGTTCAATTTAAGAAAAAAATGTGATTTTTTTTTACTTAAGAATAAGAGATAGAGCTCTTCTGGTTTAATTTGAAAGAAAAAGAATGGGTTCTTTTGACTCAAAAGTAGGGGTGTACAAAAAAACCGTGAACCTGTTCAATCCGTTCAACCCACCTGACCTAAATCGTTTTTTACCGGGTTAGCATGATGTTGGGTCGGGTACGGGTTCTAATTATGACAAAATCGTTACTTCAGGTTGGGTTACGGGTTTGGTACTTAATAATCCATATATACTTCAACCCACCCGTTTATCACTATTTACTCATCTCTGCCTTATATTTTTTCATATCCTTACTCAAAATCTCTTCTCTCATGAAGTTTTGATTTCCTCTATGGCCATGCAAGCCTCTATGCCTCTCATAAGACCTCGAAAGTTAGAAAAATATCTCGAATGTGTCTCTAATTTGCCTCGAACTAAATTGTAATATCTACAAAATGATTTTTGTGTGTATTTTTATTTGATCAAAATTTTAATCCGCTAAACCCGTTTAACCTGCTTAACCCGTAAAAACCCGTACATAGAAAAATTAATGGGTTGGATTGGGTTATGGGTCGGCTAACTAAATTTATTTTATAACCCGGTATTGCCAAACATGTGTATAGAGACTCGTGGGAGTTCTAATAAAAAGAAAAAAAAATTGAGAGCTATTGGCTCAAATGATTTTTTTGAAACACATGATCATTGCTCTTTTGAGCATTTCAAGTCATTGAGTAAAGAAAAAAGAAGAAGAGTCAATGTTTTTTTTGCGCATATATATATATATATATATATATATATATATATATATATAGAGAGAGAGAGAGAGAGAGAGAGAGAGAGAGAGAGAGAGAGAGAGAGAGAGAGAGAGAGAGAGAGAGAGAGAGAGAGAGAGGCTATTGTCTTTTGATAGGATTGAGAGAGTTTCCTATCTAGTTTCGGACCCTTAGATGGCTTCAAGATTCTTGTTCTGATTTAAATTGACGGTTCAGATTGTGGCGCCGAAGAGATTTAGATAGTTAAAAAAATTCCGTTTCCTTCTAATTTCTTCCGTTACTCCTCTCCGTAGCTCAAAATAAAGACCACATTTCTCTGATGAATCGTGCTCTCTTTTTTTTTCCTCCTCTCGGTCGGAAAATTGAAGAAAAACTAAATCGAAGCAGGTTTGTGCCAATCGAAGGCGGTCAGCTCCTCCGCAAATGTATCTCCCTCGATCCTCCACCTCTTCAGTCTTCTCTGTTGATCCTCCTCCTTCGATTTGTGCCTCTTTTTCTCGAAACTAGGAGAAACCCTAGACGAAGCTCCAACCGTTTCTTCGTCACCTCTCTGCCTCGCCTTCGTGACAGGTTCTTGTACCCTCTATCCTCCTCCTTTAGGTTCTCAATTTCTGTTGTAATTTTCAATTTCGTTGTCACTTTTTTTTGTGGTAGAAGGAAAGGGAAAAGAAACAAGGCAGTCAGAAACCAACCTTCAATTTCAACTCTAAATAAAGCATTACTTAATTAGCATTTATTTCATCAACTTTAATTAATAATTAAACTCAATTATGCATTTTTCGTTCTCAGGATTATTTGTCACTTGAGCATACTTAAAAAAGAATTAAATTTGTCATCTGGAAAGGAAATAATTGGGTCAGAAAATTAGCTAAACTTTCTTTCATCACATCGTGATGCTAATTTAGGATTAGTGTGGTAGTTTATTGGTTTTCACTAGGGCAAATGAAATTGAGTTGGTACACAAGGCACAAGGGGTAATTAGAGTGGGGGTGTATAGAATGTTAATGAAATTTCGTTTACTGGTGGTACATGCTTTATTCATTCTGCCTTCTTCATTTGTGAGGTCATGTGTAGAATTTTAATATACAATAGACCAATTGTTGCCTTTTCAACCAATCTCATGAGTCATTTATACAGCTGATAGCATTCTTTTTAACTTTGTTAATTTCTATATTTGCAGGGGCAATTGGTAATATTGTAGGATGCACTTCAGGAATTTATAGTATCAGTGTTGTAATGTCAGTTGTTTGATAAAGTCAGTGTTTGTATTTACTATAATGACAAGTATTTACTTATATAAGATGAATGCAAAAGTTGTACTTGTATTTTCAATGTGTTCCCAATGTTCTATTTTAGTTCTTTGTGGCTTTTTGTGTAATGTGAGATTTAATGCCTGCAAGAACAGGGATGTGTTTAAGCGGTTTTATTGGGAGAATATATTGAGTTCTCCTGCATGTGTTGTGGTGCTCAAATTTAGGACATTTTTTGTGCAATATGGAATGCTCGTTTAAAGTGAACGGTCTTAGATTTTAGGAGATGAGGCGGAGAGGGAGGTGCTCTTGCGGAGGTGTTGCAATCTTAGGAGAGGGAAGAGTAGAGGTGGGCACAAGTGGCACCTGTTATTGCCTGTACCCGACTAATCTTACCCAAATCATGCCCGCAGTTCTAAAGAATTATACCCGTGCCTGCCTATAATACTTGCGCAGGCCTAAATCTCAATCCCTGGCCTGCCTGTAGGTATTTTTTTAATGCCCTTACCTGCCTGTTTAGACCCGTTTGTCCCTGCCCCCTCTATTATCGCACAACCCAAAGAAACTAGAATTGTATTGTAGCACAAAATATTAAAAATATGTTAATTTAAAGCACAAAATATAGCTCAAAAATATATTGTTAATTTAAAGCACAAAATTTAAAGCCCATAGATCCCATTATAGCACAAAATATTAAAAATATGTTACTTGAATACAGTGATGAGAAATGTATTGTTAGTGGATTACCAGAGTACTAAAATAAATAAATCCATTTTGTAAATTTATGAAATATTAATTTAAAGCTCCTCATGGCTTGCAGGTTGCCTTGAACTCATGTCAGCAAGCTTTTGCTTCAGTCCTTCACCTAGAAACTCGACTCTACAAATTTAGCAATAATTGTTTAACTATTAAGTTATTATATGCAAATATGAATTTTTTTTTTGGCCCTTTCTGTGTTGTTTGTGCTGAACCTTACAACTTTAGAATCAATTAGAATTAAACAATGAAAAATTCTAGATCTACAATCTTATAAAGCCCATTAATTTCAGTTACTGACAAATATTTTGTTGATCTATTCCAAGGATTTTAACAGCTCTTGCTAAATTGTGGATTCCTTGTATTCCTAATGCACATATTTGACCAGCAAGCAAAGTAAATTCTGAATTAGATAAAAAAAAACCAAATATTTTCAATCCTTCACTTGGATGCTTTTTAGAGACATGAAATAATGAATCAATTCTTCACCTATTCTGACCCGCAGCTGCAAAAAATTCCCAAACTTTATAAGCAAAGCAGTACAAGCACATCTATGCACAAACAATAGAAATATCAAATTGAACAACTAGGCAAGCAATTCTTGCACTTACTATTTGATCTCTCTCCAGTATGCATTTGCCCATCTCCAATGCTTGAAGTTTCTTCCACTAGCCTCCTAGATAAACAAAAAATACAAAGCCAATGCACCATAACTCAAACCGATAAAATTAAAAAAAAACAGCCTCTAACCTAACTTCCAAAAATTCATCAAAAAAGCCTCTAATCTATTGACCAAACCAATGCATACAATTGAAAGTATGGTCAGATGTGGGTCTACAAGCCATACCTTATAAAGAAATTCGATGTTGATTCAACATTTTCATCAACTACTGAAATGTCATCTTGATATTCATCTTCATCCTCATCATCACAACATGTTTTAAATTGATTATGCTCTACAGAATCTGGAAAAAAAATAGAATCATGGAGATAGATAATTAATTTCATTACAAAACAAAATACTAAAACAACGAGATTCAAAATGAGATTCAAACCTTGGTATTGTGCTCGTAACCAATTTTGTCCACAAGCAAGAGCTTCAACAAGCTTTGGATCAAGTCGATTTCGTAGTGGACTAATTATGCGCCCACCCATGCTAAAAGCGGATTCAGAGGCAACCGTAGAAACCGGTATTGAAAAGACATCTTGAGCAATTTTTTGCAAGGTTGGATATTTGTGCCCATTAGTCATCCACCAAGAAAGCACATTAAAATTTTCAGAATCAGCAACTAAATCTCCATTTATGTAAAGATTCAACTCATCTTCAACTTTCTGTTTCTTTCGTCTACTAAGTAAGAAGTCCTTCGGTAAGTCACTCTTCCTCATACTATCCTCAATAGCTGACTGCTCACTGTGATCATTAGACCCTCTCCTTGCATACTCTCGAAACAACCGTCGGAACAACACAACTATGTTGTCAACTTCTTCCTCAAAATAATCCTTACCATAAATTTTCAAATAGTAATAATCTATAAGGTCCTTCTTACACCTTGGATCCAATATTGTGGCTACACCCATGATACCATGTATGACACTCCAATATTTCTTAAACTTGTTCATCATTTTAGTTGCCATTTCTGAAAATTTCGGGTTAGAATCTGATATCCACTCCATTAAATACAATCTTATCTCACAAATTTTTGGAAAGTAATGATTTGCTGTTGTGTATTTCGTACCAGAGAACAGCTCTGTAATCGTGAAAAAAAATTTAATTTTTCGTACCAATATTTGCTGTTGTGTATTTCGTACCAGATTTTTTTCTGCATTCCGCTTGATCAAATTTGGCTATGGTTGTATCTTCCTCATTTTTCTTTTTATCCAGGCAAGCCTTTATATGGGAATGAAGGTGATTCGTGCCGCTCTTTGATGATGCTGAAAGTATGGCATCACAATAATTGCACACGGCCTTGATTTCATTGTTGATTTTCTTCCTACGCATATGTAACCACACCGAAGACCTCAGTTTTGATGTATCGAGATCCTCGATTTGATCAGAAGTTGCATTTTCGGTCCAACTTGGGACCGGTGTTGCTACTGTACCACTTTGTCCCTCTTCTACAGGTTCAGCTGTTGGAATTCTTGCAGCCTGTTCAGGAGCTTCCAACTCATTCACTTCTTGTGGAGTTGTCATATTGCCTATTCAATAAACGAAAATACATGATCTGTTTAGGAAACCAAATTCAGAGAAATAAAAGGGTTGCTAATAATAAATAATGACTATTAGTAGTTTAGTACTCTTTCAAGTTTTTTATTTGCTAGACTGACTTGATACACATAGTGAAGCTAACTTAAAGAAATCAACATAGCAACAATATAGTGAACTACCACACAAGACTAGTATATTAGTATTTACTATGGACATGGTAGCTTATCCATTTTAATTCTCAGCTAATGTTAATGCTAAAAATATTTGTAGAGCTACACATGAGATAGTTACCTTATAGTTACCTTAGTGCTTTAATGGCTAGTCAGTGTTTTTTTCTTTTATGCACAAGTGTGAAACAGTAATTAAGGTGGTATCATGTACTTTGTATATTAAGTCTTGTACCCAATGTGAACTGTGTCATAAACCTTCGTACCAGACCACATGTAACATGAAAGAGTTTCATGAAAGAGTTTCAAACTTTTGTGTAGTATTGACCAGCTTCAGTCTTGTTTTTCTCTTAGGTCAAGAAAACTTTTATAATGCCAAAACAAAGCCCCGGAATATTGAAAAACAATGAAAAGGAGTACATGTGTGTCACTCAGTTCATTTAGAAGAACTAGTGTTGTGTTGGTTCAGACCAGCACGCTGCCGACACATAACACCAGACAATCCAATTGGCATATAAAATCACTACTGCTCTAGCCAGCATCTCATTCAGAGATCCTTTGGTAGGTTAAAATTTAACTATACATAGCTTGATAATTCCTTGGATCTGAATTTAACGGATTGGTCCAGGTCTTTGACTTCCTACAGGTAAGGTTGGATCATGGCTCATGAACCAACCTAATTCATTAAGCAGTGCATTCATGGGGATGCACTACTGACAAGTGGGATAAATGTAGGGTCAAGGTAGGAAAAGATGGAAATTTTATTGTACCAACTACACATCATTTCTGATACTTAGGATAATGATGATTTATATACCTTGTAGTTGTTTCCAACTTACACAGGTCCAAGCAGATGCATCAGGCCATTAGTTCCATATACAAGTACAAAATTATTCTGAAATCTTACTCATCGCTAACCCTAGGCTCAAACTTCTCCAGATCATCATTTACATTCATTCTGGACTTTTAAATGCTAAACATGCTTGGGAACTATCATAGATGATGCATCTCATGCCAATCCCAACAAATACAGTACCAGGAACCCAAGAAAAGCATAAGTTGATGACACATGCAATTGAATACACCCTCGTACTCAGACTAATATACAATAACAATTTGTGGGTCCTACTTAAGAAAACAAAATTGGCTTTTCTTTTCTTAATTCTGATTCTACTTTTGTTTTGATCTAAATTTCTATATTTGGCAAGTTTTAGTGCAGAAATATGTTTAACTTGCGTGACTATTTTGTTATGTTATTTACCTTCTTTTCAAAAGAGAGAAAGAGAGAGAGAGACCCATCTTTACCTTCTTTTCAAAAGAAGTGACTTCCTTCGAGTCTGGGGTCAAAACTTTCAGCAGACTCACGGCAAGAGAAGGTGCATGGGAACCAAACACTGTTGTTACTTCAACCTGAACAGAAGTGAAAACACAATAGCACAATTATACAAGATTGTATGACTCAAGTAAAATCACTATTATATAAAAAAAACCATTGGATGCATCTTGAGATATCTACCTTGAGTTGATCTTTTGAGGTAAGAGAAAGAACTGTAGCAGGGAGAGAGAGAACCAAGGGGATTGATATCCTGTAAAAATATGCACAAAGCAGATTAATTTATCAATAGCCCAGCCAGTACAAAACACAATAAAAAAATTCAATTGAACAGAAAGCGTGCCAATTGGCTATTATTGAAACTTTTATTTGAAATAGATAGCTCATACATGTACATGCATATTCAAAAGAAAATAAAAGTAAAAAAAATCTGAGATGTATTAGAAATATCTATTTATCTATTTATTATTAACCACCAGAAACTATCACTGCAACCAATCAGCCAAGCCAAGATATAAATGACCAAAAACTGTCTATACTTTTGTGGCAACTCAATCTCTACTTCATGTAAAATTTGGACCCTATATATGAATTTGCTCGACTTAACTGAACTTTTATCTCTCAAGTGAAAAAGATTTTGTTGGTCTGCTGGTCTAATTTGAACATTTAAGATTGAAATATTTAACCTTCGAGTATGTTTGTGTTTTGTTCCATATGAAACAGGTGGTTATTCGTTACATTAGGTTTGCGCTTCTTTATAGGATCTTAACATATAGACATTAAAAGTTAGTGAAACTATACCGGTATACCCTATCCCTCAGGTCTCAACCCTCTACATATCAGATACCCTTCTATGCCATGTCATCTAAGCTGATATTATGTTGGGTCCAGTTTCGGTAGTTATTTTCATCATTGACCATAACGACCAAAACCCATTAAGGCTCTGCTCCAGAATTGACAAGTAATAACAAAAACATTTCAGGAGGAAGAGAGAAAGAGAGAGCGAGAGAGGGAGAGAGATTACCGGATAAGAGTGGAAGGTCGCTAGTAGTAGTAGTCCCTAGTACTCGCTAGAAAGGGAGAGCTTGGAGCCTTAGTGTTAAATTTCTTCGCTAGAGAGAGAGAGCTTGGAGCGGAGAAATAGAGATGGAGAGGCGCTAGGGTAAGAGACGAGACGAGAGAGACGAAATCACGAAGATGAGAATTTGCGATTTGGATGAGGTCGGGTTCAACAGACACCTGCGGGTGCCTTCAGGTTTGAGAGTTCTTACCCATTACCTAACCCGACCCGATAAAAAACTCAGCCTTAATTAGCCTGTTAATCTTTCGGGCCGGAAAAACTACATTTCAGGCCTTTCAGGTAAAGGCAGGCATGCAGGCTTTCGGGTTGAATGCCCAACTCTAGGGAAGAGCACGATCTGAGGAGATGAGGCGAAGAGAGAGCGAGAACTGCGAATTGATCGGAGATGAGTCGGAGAGAAGAGACGATTCTATCGAACGAGGGTTCAAATTGAACAGCTTGGGAGGTGCGATTTGGAGAAGGAGACGGCACTTTGTGCATATAAAGGAGATTTTCAGATAGGAGTAACGGAGGTTTTGAGAGAGGAGTAACGGAAATTTTTAACGCAAAATCCAATCTCAGCGCATCCATCCTCACCACCTATCAATAATCTCGCACGAATCTTATAGCGCTCCCATGGTCTGAAATTGAATAGGAAAGTTTCTAAGTCCTATCCAAAGGACAATAGCCAATCTCTCTCTCTATATATATATTTCAAGAATTGAGAGAGTAATAGAGTAGTTTATTCTTGAAATAGAGAAATAGTAGACTAGATATGAAGCTATACTGGAATAAGAAAAATTAACTACTTATTTTGTTTTTTAGTTGGAATAGGTGGGCTAGAAAGTCATTATTCCTAAAATAGGTGTTTGCCTAATTCCAATATAGTACATGATCGGTGCTGAGGGTACTGGTCAAATTAATTCCTTAAAAACCGATACTAATTCGTTTGCAGTATAGTTTAAGGGTCGAATCACGGGGACGGACTATTCATTTTCTAAGTTTAAACAATTCATATTAAATTAAATTCTTTTGATTAAATAAATAATTTAAATTTCAAACAGATCTAACAGAAGAGCAATTGTAGTTACAGAATTTAAAATTCTAATTCCCTAAAAAAAACTTAGCTAATTAAAAGTTTAAACGATTAACAAACGATTAGGGGTTCAGGTTGTCTAACTTTTCCTGTCTGTCAAGGTTGGGACGGACCGTTCCATCTCTGGAACGGGCCGTCCTAACCCTGTCAGATGGTTGGAACTGTCCGTTCTAGGTCAGGACGCCCCCTCTCGGGCGGTCCGTCCTGAACTTGGGATGGGCCGTTCCAATCATCTGATGTTTGTCTTGTCATCCTACTTGATTATTTGTTTAGTGTTTTTGCGTGGATTGGATCAAACCTAACCTACAGACTTGTGCTCTAACTCTCGTTCAGGTCAAGTTGTGGGGTTCTGTTTGACAAATCCTAAAATCTCCTAAATTTCAACTCTCGTTTCTTGGTTTAGAAGTTTCTAACTGATTTCTGGGTCTTGGTAAACTCTCAATCTCTCGATTTATTGAGTAAAACACTAATTTCTTAAAGTTTGGTTTAATCCTTTCAGATATCTCCTACCTAAGTGATCTAGATGTTTACTTGTTATTGCAGATAGACTTTGTTTTGACAATTAAACTAGGCCTTTGTTTAATGCAATAGCCAAATCTGACATTAACAATTTGCAACAAAAAGATAGAATCAAATTTCAGAAATCAAAAACGCAACTTAACTTAGCAACTAATCAAGTATTCAAACAAAACAAACAACTAAAAGAAAAGTTATCGAACCATAGCCCCTAAACTAAACTACTCCATGCAAGAAAAAGCAGGTTTCATCATACAAAAACACAAAGAAAAAGGAAAAACCAAGTTACAACAAGATGTGCTCGAAAATCGTCTATCTCCTAAGCTCTGTCCTGTCTGGGGCGGTCCGTCCTGATCCTGGGGCGGTGCGTCTCAGGCTGGTGGATGGCCGTCTCGACAGGGTGGTTGCCTTGCTCCTTTCTGGCTCTCCAAACTTAGCAAATTTCGACTCCCTTGATTTGGAGCCAGGACAGAGCTTATATAGGCTTCTTGGGCAGTCCCAAAACGTGGCATTGTGGCTCAGAAAGGCGGTGGAAACTGAAGAAACCGCCTCACCAAATCAGGCACTCTATATTTGGCAATCTCGAAATAGCTTTATGGCCTGGTTGTGGACTGGGACGGCCTGGTCTGAACATGGGGCGGCCCGTCCCAGTATGGATTGAATGCATCGTCTGGATTCCCTCTGCCTGCGTCTGCACTGAGGTGGGACGACCCGTCCTGTGATTGGGGCGGCCCGTTCCAACTTGCTGGATCTGTGCAACTTAGTCGATTTTCTCCTTTTTTCGCGCCAAAGTGTGATGAACCTGTATAAAAAACTTGCCGGGCTACGGCTGAACTTTCCTACATCTAACATTAGCACAATTTAAAGAAAAATGAGTAAAAACACAAGTAATTTGAACGAATTTAGGGGCTTATTCTGGCTGAAAATCAAGTACGGAAACCGTACATCAAAATCCCCCAAGCTTGAACATTGCTTGTCCTCAAGCAAAACTCTGGACTTAGACCTGAATTAGACCCTAATTGAGTTCAAATTCCTGTGCACTAACTAGTTCAAAGAATCCTTCTAGTTAGACTTAATTGATTGTGATTTTAAGTTACAAGGGCATTTTCAAAAAGTTTTTCCATTAAGACCAAATTATTTTATTTTTGAGTAACTTAACTTTTTCTGAAATCAAACCAAAGATCCTCACATCACATTGACTCTGTTTCATTTCACTAAGCATTAAATCAGTTAATTCTTCAAAGTTTTTATTCAGTTAGAAATCAAGTAGAAACGGGATCGAACCTGCTTAACTCAAATAATTCAGAATAACTCCAAGTTGTTTTGCACAGACTTACGATACTTCAAACCAGAAAATTAAATAACTTAAAAGAAAAATTATTTACAAGATACAATTCTCCTGGGGCAAGGAGGTTTTTCCCGAGGCGGAGAAGTCGGCCAGATTAGAGCGGATTTTTAGAGGATTTTTCCTCTTTATTATTTTTTTTATACCATGAATCTCTTTCTGTTTCTTACCCATGGTTTATGGAATTCTTTTAATCCGCAAGTACCTATAGCCTCCTACAGTGTCCATGGCACTGCACCACTTTTTAGTTCCCCTTTTTATTTTGTTTTTGGTTTTTCCATTTTTTTTTTTTACTTTGATTTCTCAAGAAAATTGCGAAGGTTTTTAGTTTCTGAAAATCTGTGCAAACCATCTTACAGTTATCCTTATTTTTGAGTTACTCAAATGATCTTAGGCGAACTAAATCAAGCCCTTTGCCGGCTCTATTCAATACAACCGAATAATTGCTTTTGAAATTAACTATCCAATGCTTAGCAAAACTACTCCCAAGTCAAATGAAAATTACTATCCTTAGCTTGCCTCAAATTAGTTTAGTCAAATTCATTTTGCAAATTTTCAACAAAGTTTTTAGTTTTCCTCAGAATCTGCCCAAATTTCCTAAGTCACAAACATCAAGTTTAGCTAAATTATCCCTAGAACTATCCTAAATGCAACTTAGAATGATTTAATTATGCAAATCCTACATGTATATACAAAAACTGCCAATGCATTGTGTCTGGAACGGCCTGTTCTAGTGTGGAACGACCCACTGGGGCGGACCGTCCTGATGGTGGGACGGACCGTCCCAGACACAATACTTGACAAGTTTCAATGCTTCAGACAGTGCTGGAACGGGCTGTTCTAGACTGGGACGCCCTGTTGGGACGGGTCGCCCCATTGGTGGGACGGTCCGTTCCATTACTGTCTGAAACTGGCAATATGCTGTGCAGATGATCTAAGTTATCCGTTTTTTTCGATTTTTCGATCCTTTAACCCCCCCCCCAAGCTTATCTACTGGACTGTCCCTAGTCCTAGTAGATGCAAGAAAGAAAATAAAGGAGAGAAAAATAGAAAAACGTACCTGAAACTGGCTCAGAACTATGGTGGGTCAGGTGGCGGTGGAGCTGATGGTCCAGGGCCAAAGATGTGGTTTGCGAGGCGGCTGAGCAGATCATCGTTCCGTGCATTGCGCTCATCTTGCTGCTGCCTCCATCTCCTGTTCTCCTCCCTCTCTTCATCAAATGATGCCTGCAAGTTCCACTGAGCGGTGTGGATGTCATGCAGCATGTCAAAGTAGCGCTGGTCCGATCCCCTGCCGTATCCCGGCTGCCACTGCGGCTCAAACCCTCCATGTGGGTGTGGCGGTGAGGGGGATGGATGAATGTCCTCCATGCGGATCCCACTCCAAGTGAAGTGCTCGCCCTGAACATCATCGAAGGGCTCAATGTGGGGCATCGATGGGAAATGAGAGGGATGCTGAGACGGGTGACTAGAGGCACCTGCTGCCTCTGCCTCTGCCGACGTACCGGCGCCTGCTGCCCTAGCAGCGGCCTCCATCTCAGCCAAACGGCGCTGCATCTCTTCTTCTTCATGGTTGATCAAACGCCCATCTCTATCAACCAGAAGCCAGGTCCTTTTGTTTTGGAGATCTATGGACCTGGTGAATGGAAGCGGGAACCGATGGCGGCTATAACAAAACTGATACTCGGATCCAACCTGGGCCACCATCCCCATCTCAACCAGCTGCCTCATGCCTAGCCGGTTTGGTCCTCCGCTTCGCCTCAGCTCATCCCAGGGCACCGTGACATCATACTGGCGGATCAAATGAGTCACGTATCCGCCAACTGTGATCTGACCTGTGCCTGCCCTGAGATTGTTGGCCTGTTTCTCGAAATGCTTCATCATGAAGTAGGCCAAATTGAGCTTTGCCTCGCCCTTGGGATAGAAGATCTGGTTGAGGATTGCTTGCTCCCCGCGGGTCAACTTGACACCCGACTCACCTTTGGCAAAGATGGTAAGAGAGAGCATCCGCTGTATGAAGCGGATAGTCGGGTGCTGGATGTGGGAGGAGCGGCGGGTATTGACTGGCTGTCTGTGCTCCAAAGATAACTCCTCCCAAAGGTTGTCCTCAAAGAACTCATCCGTAATCTCCCCATTTTCAAGCCCAAAGAACCGGGCGAAGTCATTCTCGTTGCAGATCATCTTCTTTCCGTTCGCACGGAATGTCATCTGCCAGAGATCATCCTTGAAGAAAAGGTCAAGGGTGCAGAGGAACTCCATAGTGAGGGCCGTATAGGCTGGAGCTCTGATCTTCCAGAATCTCGGGCGAAACCCGACAGATCTGGTGAGACGGAAGAAGTCATCACGGATGCCAAGCTGATCTAGCACCCGCAAATCAATCGCCTTGGTGCTTTGGAAGTGCTTGTTGCGGAGGTTTTTGAACCTCTGCTTGGCATCTGAGCCCTTGAGGCGGATGTGCACATCGGCAAGCTCAATTTCAGCGGGCTGGGAGGGGTAGGTTTGCGTCTCAGGGACGAGATCCTCCACCTCTTCTTCTTCTGCCTCCTCTTCTGCCTCCGCTGCTGCATTGATCTCTGCATCTGTGGCAGCGGGCTCAGAATCAGGTTGAGCTTCAGGCTGGTAGGACTGATCCGTATCAGCAGGCTCGGTCTGATCATCAGCCATGTCTGAAATTGACTCTAGCTCGGACCAGTAGTACACGTAAGGGATGGCTGCCTGCGCCTGACCCAACCCGCGAATGGAATGATCTGGTCCGGATCCTCAACTGTGTACTGCGACTGAGAGACGGGAGGCGGGTTAACCATGAACTTCCGCGGATCGAGCGGGTATTTGTCAAGCGGTGGGATAGGGCTGTCTTCTTTTGTTGACCACCCACCAATGCCCCTGGTGAAAGTTCTGGGAACAAGGATCTTCCGCTTTCCAGGCTTACGCGGGAGATCGCGAAATAAATATTTTGATATTTTGTCTGAAACTCTCCCTGAACTCCTCCTCTGCATGGAACGGGTCGGTCCAGAAATGGGGCGGTCCGGTTTGTCCTGGAATGGAGTGTTTTTGGATGTTTTATGGGTTGGGACGGACCGTCCGGATGGTGGGACGGACCGTTCTGGACTAGGAGGATAGAGGGGTTTTGGGTTGGGACGGACCGTCCGGATGGTGGGACGGACCGTTCTGGACTAGGAGGATAGAGGGGTTTTGGGTTGGGACGGGGTGGTCTGGGATTGGGACGGGTGTTTTATGGCAGGGTTTGGTGATTGGGGTGGGCCGTCCGGATGGTGGAACGGTCCGTTCCAATTAAGGTTTGGGCAGAAAATTGGCTAAGTACCAGAGATGGTTTCTGATTTTTTCGATTTCGAAATTGGTACGGGTTTTGGTACAAACTTAATGTAATTGGTTTAGGAAATGAAATGAGAGGAGGAAGGGTTTGATTTTACCGGAACAATCAGAGGAAATGGCGGTGGAGGCGAGGTGGCAGTGGCGGCGGCGGCGGATTCCGGCAAAATCGAGAGAATGCGGCGAAATGAAAAAGATGGAGGCGAAGCGGAGACAGAGGAGAGGTGATTGTGGTTGAGTCGCGGCCAATTCGACGGCGGATGCGGCGGTGACAGCGGATCTGCCGGTGGGGAGCGGCGTGACAGCGGCGGAGGAATTGCTACGGCAGAGGCGGAGTGGAGCGAGCGAGAGAGTGTGTAAGCGAGAGGAGAGGGCTAGAGTTCCGGCGAGGCGTTGGCGACGGCGTCTCGTCGGATTTCGCGAGTGGTGGAGAGAGGGGGTCGGGTGAGAGGAAGAGAAGGAAGAGAGAGAGAGGGGTCTGGGTTTAAATGGGTTTGAATGAGGAGAGGGGGATGGGGTGTAACTGTTGGGATAGTGGGTTAGTGGGTCGGGTTTGGGTTAGTGGGTAGTTACTCGCCAAAAGTCGTGCATAACTGTCAGGTTTAAAAATGGGGCGGACCGTTCCATGGTTCGGACGGACCGTTCCATTGGCCGAGTCTTCATGCCCAATTGCATGGCCTTTCCACCCCGTCCTGAACCAAACCTGGCCGTTCCACTTGTTGGGACGGGCCGTCCCAGTATTGGGGCGGTCCGTTCCAACCAGAATTTCCTCCCCCAAGCTTGTCTTTCCCAGTACCTTATTGATTTTCTCATGTTTTCTTCCTGAAAGTAATCAATCACGTCACAAATTAAGCCAAGTATTCAGGTTATTTAACCTACTCCTAATTTTTTTTTATTCTTTTATTGGTTTTTTAAATTTTTATTTTGTTTTTGACTTTTTGACAAAAAGTAAATTGAATGAACCAAAAAATTTTAAAAATAGAACCCTTGGGTTGCCTCCCAAGAAGCGCTTGTTTAAGGTCTCAAGCTCGATCCCTGATGTCTACGTCTCTGCGGGTGAGGGGTTAGTCAAAAAGCGCACTTCCCCTCCTTCTGCACTAGCATTTGGATCAACGTAGAACTTGAGCCTCTGTCCGTTCACCTTGAAGGTCTCATCTCCTTCCTTGTAGATGTCAACAGCTCCAAATGGATAGACTTTCTTCACAACGTAAGGGCCTGTCCACCTAGACCGGAGTTTGCCAGGAAATAGCCGCAATCTGGAATTGAACAGAAGCACCATATCCCCTGCTTCTAAGGATCTCCTTTGAATGTGCTTGTCATGCCAGAGCTTTGTTCTCTCCTTGTAGATCCTAGCATTGTCATATGCACTTAGCCTTATTTCCTCCAGCTCGTGCAAGTCCAGAATCCTCTTCTCTCCAGCTGATTTATAATTCATGTTGAGTGCTCTAACTGCCCAGTATGCCTTGTGTTCCAATTCCACTGGCAAATGACATGCTTTTCCATAAATCAGCTTGAATGGGCTCATGCCTATAGGAGTCTTGAAAGCTGTCCTATATGCCCATAAGGCGTCATCCAATTTTAATGCCCAATCCTTTCTTGTACTGCTCACTGTTTTCTGCAGGATATTCTTTATTTCTCGATTTGATATCTCAACTTGGCCACTGGTTTGCGGATGATAAGGGGTTGCCACCTTGTGTCTCACTCCATACTTCTTTAAAAGATTCTCAAACTGTTTGTTAATGAAGTGTTTGCCCCCGTCACTAATGACTGTCCTTGGAATTCCAAACCGTGGGAATATGATCTTGGTAAAAAGCTTTTTGACTGTTGCTGAATCTGCATGCTTGCTCGGAATAGCTTCCACCCATTTGGACACGTAATCAACCGCCACAAGAATGAACTCATAGCCGCATGAAGAAGGAAACGGTCCCATAAAGTCAATCCCCCAAACATCGAAGATCTCAACCTCTAGAATAGGATTCTGAGGCATCTCTTGGCGTCTCGAAATGTTGCCTGTCCTTTGACATTGATCGCAAGAAGAGATAAATTTTCTTGCGTCCTTGAAAAGCGTGGGCCAGAAAAATCCAGATTGCAGAACTTTGGCCGCGGTCTTAGATACTGAGGCATGCCCTCCGTAAGCTGAAGCGTGGCAATTGTGCAGGATTTGCTCAATTTCGCTCTCCGGTACACACCTTCTGAACATTCCATCAACTCCAAACTTCCACAGGAAAGGGTCCTCCCAGAAGTAGTATTTGGCATCGGCTATGAATCGTTTCTTCTGCTGGAAGGACATCTGATATGGCATAACTCCGCTCGCTAGATAGTTCGCAAAGTCAGCATACCATGGAGTCGCCTGAGTTGGGGCGGACCGTCCTAAATTGGGGCGGGCCGTTCCAACTGTATCGCCTGGCTCAGACAGGGCCGTTCTGGCTGGGACGGCAGTCCTGACATCATCTGCTGTGGTTGGGACGGGCCGTTCCATGCTAGGGCGGTCCGTTCCAGACTGGATTGAGTACAAATGTTCGTCTGGAAATGAATCGTTGATTGGCAGTGTCTCGGATTTGATGCCTTCTGCTTTGATCCTGGATAAATGGTCAGCAACACTGTTCTCTGTACCTTTCTTGTCACGGATCTCAAGATCGAACTCCTGAAGCAAGAGAACCCACCGGATGAGTCTTGGCTTGGCGTCTTTCTTCGAGAGTAAGTACTTGAGTGCAGAATGATCGGTGTAGACTATAACCTTTGAACCGATCAGGTAGGACCTGAACTTATCTAAGGCAAAGACTACTGCAAGAAGCTCCTTTTCTGTTGTGATGTAGTTGATTTGGGCTTCATCTAACACCTTACTTGCATAGTAGATGGCATAGGGCTTCTTATCCTTTCGCTGTCCGAGTACTGCTCCAACTGCATAATCACTTGCATCACACATCAATTCGAACGGTTCATCCCAATTTGGAGGTTGAAAGATCGGGGCTGTCACTAGTGCTTTCTTCAATCTGTCAAATGCATCAACACAACTTTTATCAAAGATAAATTCTGCATCCTTCATAGTCAAGTTTGTTAAAGGCTTAGCAATCTTAGAGAAATCCTTGATGAAGCGCCTGTAGAAACCGGCATGACCAAGGAAACTCCGAACATCCTTTACACAAGTTGGCTCCGTGAGCTTCTCAATCACTTCCACCTTGGCCTGATCAACTTTAATTCCTTGTTCCGAGATTATGTGGCCCAAAACGACTCCTTCTTGCACCATGAAATGGCACTTCTCCCAATTCAAGACTAGGTTAACTTCTTCACATCTCTGCAATACCTTTTTCAAGTTAGCTAGACAGTGATCGAAAGATGTACCATAGACAGAAAAATCATCCATGAAAACCTCCATGTCTTTTTCTATAAAATCAGAAAATATAGCCATCATGGCTCTTTGAAATGTTGCTGGTGCATTACACAAACCAAATGGCATCCTACGGTATGCATAGGTCCCATATGGGCATGTAAAGGTCGTTTTTTCCTGGTCTAGGGGGTGAATTGGTATTTGAAAGAAACCAGAATAACCATCTAGATAGCAAAAGAAAGAATGCTTAGCCAATCGTTCGAGTAGCTGGTCAACAAATGGCAAAGGGAAATGGTCTTTTCGGGTAGCTGCATTTAGCTTGCGATAGTCCACACACATTCTCCATCCTGTGACGATTCTTGTTTGGATCAGCTGGCCTTCGTCATTCTTTATCACGGTTGTGCCTCCCTTCTTTGGAACAACATGAATAGGACTAACCCATTTGCTGTCTGAGATGGGGTAAATGATCCTTGCCTCTAGAAGTTTATGGATTTCTTTCCTCACAACTTCGCTCATGTTCGGGTTGAGTCTCCTTTGATGCTCCACAGTTGGCTTGGAGTCCTCTTCAAGTAGGATCCGATGGGTGCAAATCGAGGGATCGATACCCTTTAGATCCTCAATCGAGTATCCGATTGCTTTCTGATGGATTCTTAGTTCTTTTAGTAGCTTTGCTGTTTGATCTGCATCAAGATTGGCATTAACAATAACAGGAAAGGTCTGATCTGGGCCCAAGAATTCATACCTGAGATTGTCTGGCAGGGCCTTCAGTTCTGGCCTGGATTTCGCATCATCTGAATTGGGGCGGGCCGTTCCAAATTGGGGCGGGCCGTCCTGATGGGTGTCCAGGCTGAGAATTTGTTGGATTTCAGCTGAAGATCGCAGCTGCATGATGGCTTGATCCGCCCTGATTTGGGGCGGTCCGTTCTGTTCCTCTCTGGCAGCCAAATACTCAACCATTTGGAGAATTTCGTTGAATATTAGGTCTGCCTCCTCCTCTTCAGGTCTGGCCGAGAAGGAATGGTATGCCTGAACAATACGTGTGTTGAAGGATTCTTCAACAATGGCTTCCAATGATTCCACCATAAAGATTGAGTCAATATGGTCCGGCATCTTCATGGCTTTCTCTACATCAAACTCCACTTTTTCATCTCCAACCTCTAGGATCATCTTACCGGTCTTGCAGTTGATGAAAACTCCAGCTGTGGTGAGGAAGGGGCGACCGAGGATGACTGGAACATCTGGATCCTCTTCCATATCCACAACCACAAAGTCACAAGGTACAATCAAATCGCCGACTTGGACTGGCACGTCGATTGCTATTCCCAATGGCAGTCTAATCGATCCATCAGCAAGCTTCAAAGTCATGCGGGTCGGACTCAGCTCCCCCATTCCTATTTGATTATAGACTGTCTCGGGGATGAGACTAACGCTTGCTCCGAGATCCAGCAAGGCTTTCTTCTCTTCTGCATTCCCGATTTTACATGGGATCGTGAACTTGCCTGGATCCTTCATTTTGACCGGCATCTTCTTGGTGATCAGGGCGCTGCATTCTCCGGTCAAGGCCATGGTCCCGCACTCCTCCAGGTTTTTCTTGTTGGAAAGGAGGTCCTTCAAGAATTTAGCATAAGACGGCATTCTGGTTAGGAGATCAGTGAAGGGAATTGAGATCTTGATCTGCCGTAAAATGTCCAGGAACTTCTCGTATGCCCTGTCCTTCCTAGCCTTGGCGAGTCTCTGCGGATATGGAACCTCAATAGCACTGTTGGAAGGAGAGATGGCCCTCGGGACTTGCCTGTTTGTGGCAATCGAGGTGTTTGGGACGGTCCGTCCTGGGTTGGGGCGGGCCGTTCCATCATCTCGTTCTGCTGCTGGTGGGCTCGTTCCAATGTCTGCCTCAGTGCTGGGCTGGTCCGCCTGGTCAGATTCAGCTCCGTCCTGAGGTGGGGCGGGTCGTCCCATTGTGGGGCGGTCCGTTCCAGATAGTCCTGGAGGAGAGTCTGAGGGCATTTCAGGCCCGTCGTACCTTGTTCCACTTCTCAATTCATGCGAGACGCTCTTCACATCCTCCCTAGGGTTTGGTTCAGGTTGGCTGGGGAACATACCTGGTTTGGTAAGAGCTCCGGCGCTAGATTGAGACAACCTTTCGTCGAATCTTTGAAGAAAAGCCCCCATGTCTTCCCTGATCTTCTCCAACTCCCGGTGGACTGCATGATTGAAGATTCCTTGACTCTGCATGAATTTCTCAACCATGGGCTGCGTGAGTGTCTCTTGAGAGCGTTGTTGGTTCCTTGGTGGTCCGGCTTGGCTGGGGTTAGCAGCTCCATTTGGATTTGAGTAAGAGAGGCCTGGATGGTTTCTCTTGTCGCGATAAGCATAGTTGTTGGTTGGCGGGAAAAAGGAAGGAGGGTTCATGAGTGCATTCACCTCTTCTGTCTTCTCTTCTCTCTCAACCAAGTGGCATGCCTTGGCCGTATGTCCTTCTTCCTCGCAAAACTGACACTTAGCCACCCCCTTAGCTGGTTTCTTGTTGAGATTTTTGATCATGACGGTCAAAGAATCCAGCTGTGATTGTATGTGGGTATCCTTGTCCACTTCAAGAAGTCCTCCTTTCTTCTGGGCTCTAACTGACCAGTTGGTTTGAGACCTGGCCATGTTTTCAAGTAAAGCCTTCGCTTCTCTGCAACCCATCTCGAGGAATGATCCACCTGCAGTTGAATTAATATTCTGACGAGTCATATCATCCAAGCCATCATAGAAACTGACAATAAGCCTATTTTCAGGAACATCATGGTGTGGACACATTCTCTGCAGGTCTTTGAATCTTTCCCATGCCTCAAACAGGTTTTCATCTGGCTCTTGTTGAAAGGTTAACAATTTCCTAACCAATTTAGTTGTTTTTACCCTAGGATAAAACCTATCTAAAAAGGCTTTGGTCAAGTTTTCCCAAGAATCAAATGGTGCATCATTGAAACTGTTAAGCCAATCTTCAGCCTTGCCCCTAAGAGAGAAAGGAAAGAGAGTTAAGCGGATTATTTCAGGATCCACGTCTTCAGGGACAAGGGTCGTGCAGTTGCGCAGGAAGCTTTGCAAATGGCGATTAGCATCTTCGTTGGGGGCTCCACCGAAAGCTGAGTCCTTGATCAAAGCAATCAAGCTTGGGTTGTAGTAAAAGTCACGGGTTCGCTCAGCCTTTGGTGGTCTAACTCCAAGTCGGACATTAGTCGCTGTTGGTGCACTGATCTCTCGGAGAGGTCGATTGGCCTCGGCTTCCCTTGCTGCTTCAAGGGCTTCTCTAAGGGCTCGCTGGACGGGAGTCTCCTCAGGTCTTCCCCCATTTCCATTCAAATGGTCTGCCATGTTTTCTTCGGGTGGTGTCAAAGGTGGTTGAGTTCTCTCTGGATTTCTGCGGTTGCGCTGGTAAAACTGGCGAAACGGTTGAATCAGAGAGCCTTCCCCCTCCTTTGTGAGTTCAGCTAAACCTAGGGCGGTGCGTCCTAAAATGGGGCGGGCCGTTCCAGATGAAGATGGGCTCGATTGTTGATTCTGTCCTCCTTCTCCTTGTTGACGAAAACTTGTATCGCGTGCGCTGCCTAGTTCCTTCTCCTTGTTAGCCAGCGTATGCGACTGCCAAATTCCAAAAACAAAAGAAAAGGGTGAAGAGAAATTGAAAGAATTTAAGTTAAAACAAAAGTACAACTTAGAAAAAGGCACCGTCCCCGGCAACGGCGCCAAAATTTGATCGGTGCTGAGGGTACTGGTCAAATTAATTCCTTAAAAACCGATACTAATTCGTTTGCAGTATAGTTTAAGGGTCGAATCACGGGGACGGACTATTCCTTTTCTAAGTTTAAACAATTCGTATTAAATTAAATTCTTTTGATTAAATAAATAATTTAAATTTCAAACAGATCTAACAGAAGGGCAATTGTAGTTACAGAATTTAAAATTCTAATTCCCTAAAAAAACTTAGCTAATTAAAAGTTTAAACGATTAACAAACGATTAGGGGTTCAGGTTGTCTAACTTTTCCTGTCTGTCAAGGTTGGGACGGACCGTTCCATCTCTGGAACGGGCCGTCCTAACCCTGTCAGATGGTTGGAACTGTTCGTTCTAGGTCAGGACGCCCCCTCTCGGGCGGTCCGTCCTGAACTTGGGATGGGTCGTTCCAATCATCTGATGTTTGTCTTGTCATCCTACTTGATTATTTGTTTAGTGTTTTTGCGTGGATTGGATCAAACCTAACCTACAGACTTGTGCTCTAACTCTCGTTCAAGTCAAGTTGTGGGGTTCTGTTTGACAAATCCTAAAATCTCCTAAATTTCAACTCTCGTTTCTTGGTTTAGAAGTTTCTAACTGATTTCTGGGTCTTGGTAAACTCTCAATCTCTCGATTTATTGAGTAAAACTCTAATTTCTTAAAGTTTGGTTTAATCCTTTCAGATATCTCCTACCTAAGTGATCTAGATGTTTACTTGTTATTGCAGATAGACTTTGTTTTGACAATTAAACTAGGCCTTTGTTTAATGCAATAGCCAAATCTGACATTAACAATTTGCAACAAAAAGATAGAATCAAATTTCAGAAATCAAAAACGCAACTTAACTTAGCAACTAATCAAGTATTCAAACAAAACAAACAACTAAAAGAAAAGTTATCGAACCATAGCCCCTAAACTAAACTACTCCATGCAAGAAAAAGCAGGTTTCATCATACAAAAACACAAAGAAAAAGGAAAAACCAAGTTACAACAAGATGTGCTCGAAAATCGTCTATCTCCTAAGCTCTGTCCTGTCTGGGGCGGTCCGTCCTGATCCTGGGGCGGTGCGTCTCAGGCTGGTGGATGGCCGTCTCGACAGGGTGGTTGCCTTGCTCCTTTCTGGCTCTCCAAACTTAGCAAATTTCGACTCCCTTGATTTGGAGCCAGGACAGAGCTTATATAGGCTTCTTGGGCAGTCCCAAAACGTGGCATTGTGGCTCAGAAAGGCGGTGGAAACTGAAGAAACCGCCTCACCAAATCAGGCACTCTATATTTGGCAATCTCGAAATAGCTTTATGGCCTGGTTGTGGACTGGGACGGCCTGGTCTGAACATGGGGCGGCCCGTCCCAGTATGGATTGAATGCATCGTCTGGATTCCCTCTGCCTGCGTCTGCACTGAGGTGGGACGACCCGTCCTGTGATTGGGGCGGCCCGTTCCAACTTGCTGGATCTGTGCAACTTAGTCGATTTTCTCCTTTTTTCGCGCCAAAGTGTGATGAACCTGTATAAAAAACTTGCCGGGCTACGGCTGAACTTTCCTACATCTAACATTAGCACAATTTAAAGAAAAATGAGTAAAAACACAAGTAATTTGAACGAATTTAGGGGCTTATTCTGGCTGAAAATCAAGTACGGAAACCGTACATCAGTACAAATTCAGATATCATAATAGGAAATAGATCGATAGCAGAAAGAGCATGGCGAGATGAGAAGAGCGGCTGCGAGGAGGCCAGAGAGCGGCCATGGCTCTCTCGTCTCCCTCAACTAAACTAACTAGTAGAGTGAGAAAAACCATGGTACTCCTGACTACTATCATTCAACTACTTAGAGGTTTAGAATCCAATAGATCAAGCAAGAAGTCTCCCACGAGAGTAGTTTCTCCAATAGCAAGTATGAGGTCGTCTCCCACAAATCCCACAATAAACTATGATGCTGGTTACAAAGACCAACAAATATCAAAATTTGCAGATCTTGACCAGATCCACCTCATCAAAGCTATAGCTATAGTTAGGCATTGACATCTCACATTGCACGAAATGAGATAGAGCTTCAGCAAATTTTTGACAAGGAATGACTTCTAAAAGAGCGCTACCAAAATCTCACAATAGTCGGATCTCATGACATCGAGGATGTACTGTTCATAAAAAGTTATTTTGAATTGTTTGTAAAACAAAACAATCCTTAGTAGATGAGAAAGAAGCAAAAATAACAATGACGCGGGTCTCAAAGTCAGCCTTACATACCATTTCTCATCATAAGGGAAAAAAGGTGCGGCTAACACTAATATACACAAGACTATTTCTTGTCATGAGAAGATGCCAATGCAAGATCAGGATCTAAAATGTAGGAAACTTGAAGAAAACAAATCAGACGAGGATGGAGAAAATTACAACCAATCGGACAATGAATGAAAAAATGACAACTTGAAAAATAGTACAAGAACACCTTATGGTCCCCACTGATTGTGTGCATGGCATCGGTCGGAGTCAGTATAATCGTATCAGCATTTGTCGAAACTGAAATAACCTGGCTCTAATACCATAATAGGAAATAAATTTTGTATTGAAATTGTGATATTTGAGTACAAATGTGATGTTTGGGTTTATCTATAGACTAATTTGATCCTTTTTGGAAATAGATGGAAGATGATTATCGGACAATGATAATAATCTTCCATCTATTAATCTCCTACTCCCTACCTATACTCTTCTATCAATTATATTTCTATTCAACTCTAATATTATACATCTTCTATATCCACCCTAACATATATATTAATTTTTTTTCTTAGATTTGATTTTCTCTAATCTCTCAAGTCTAATTGTCTATTGAGCTTTGTTCTGATTGTACATTTGCAGTATAAAGTGTTTCCCAAATGTCAATATATGGTAATGCTAAGAGTCATTGTAATGTCTGTCATAAGTTGTTGTTTGTTTTTAGATAAATCGATAGTGTATTCACACACGTATCACACATAAATCTCGTGACTTAAATCATTGTTAAAAACGTGATGTTACATATCAATTGTGTGTTAATGCATATGAAAAAAAATATTTTTAACATTTAGTTAATTAGTGCCATCATTTAGTTTTGTAAAAAATCGTATCAGGATCCTGTATAACACACTCTCTTTTTTTTAAAGACAATTAAGATCAACCGCTTTTATATATGCAATTAGTAGAAATTCTATGTACATACTACATTTTCAAATGACCCAAAAAAATATTCCATCTTTCTAATAGCGACAGATTTGAACGAGTAAAAAATTTCACAAATATTGTATATATTTTCTTGATCTCCTTATTATTATGACCATTATAATTAATATTAACGAATTAGTTTACTTAAATTACAAAATTAATAATAGAATATAAAGAGTAAAAACTAATTTTTCCGCACACAAACAATAAGAAATGCGTAACAAATAAACCCTTCTTACTTGTATTGAATCAGAAAATTTATAAAATTAGAAGCTATTTATACGCCCTTAATTTGATCCTTTTTGTGTCGGGCGTCAATTGAAAGAAAAAGGACTGTATACACAATAAAATCTTATGGGTTTTGGATTGTGTGATTATCAAATAGCCAATTTCGGAACACGTAAATTAAAAAGAAAATTATGCACCAGCACAACGGTGTTTTGGGATATCAAATCTATTCCAATAGTCAAGAAAATTTTATTTCAAAAAAAGAAATGTTTTTTTTTAATCGGCTGATCAAAAAAAAAAAAAAAGCTATAAACACGTCCTATATTTTCCATGTAATGCCTGCTAATCAATGTGAAATGATGTATTATAATATACAACGAGATAGGAACGAGAATAAAATCTTGCAAGATTTGGAATAGGAAGTGCGTGAATCGTGATCGGAACGAGATATCGTGATTTGTGAATCCATCAATACCTTCAATTTTTGCTTTATTATGCGATTACCATCAACAAGGGTTTCATACCGTAGTGCTGGTACCGAGAGCAAAGTTGCATTTTTATAATAACGTCATCGTTCTTTAGAAATTTTAACAAACGTTCTCTTAAATCTATCTACCCCAATGGATCCGGCGAAGGAATCAAAGAGAGCCGGATAAATAATTTGACAATATAAAAATGAACACGAAAAGGTGACAAGTGACAACTGACATTCAAAGAACACGAAAAGAAAGAAAATAAAAGAAGAAATTGTACGTGCACAGCTATCAGCTAGGCAAGATTTAAATCTCGTCATAGTTTCAAATCAACCAACATGCAAAAACTAATTCATAGACAAACAAAGATGGAATAGCCTACGATAAACCAAAACCACATTCGGCTTGGCTTCTGCCGTGATTAGCGTAGATTAAAAAAAAAAAAAAAAACAGAAACGTTTTATATCTAATTTCTCAGTTCAATAACCCATGAACTCATTATAATCACTTCTCCTCACTAGTGACCTTAGAGGTTTCCTTGACTTCATCTCCAGCATCCTCCTGTCAGAAAACAAGTAATCATAAATTTGCATGAGAAAGAGAAATAAGATATATAAACTAACTGAACTGAAACAAACAACTGAGAGAAAAGCGTACGGTGATGTCAGAGGTCCAGAGGGTCAAGTTGTCACGGAGCAGCTGCATGATCAATGTGCTGTCCTTGTATGATTCCTCGCCTAAGGAGTCCAACTCTGAGATTGCCTCATCAAACGCCTAGAAAGCACAATGCAAACAATAACTTAAAATAATTATATTTGAATTAAATTTCATAAACAAGCTAGAAATCTTTAGCAGCTCGACTTTACCAGACCAATGTATAGTTTGACCCACATTTTGCTTCAATACAATACTCATGTACCAGATTTTGACAAATCCCTGGTCAGATAGTATGTAAGTACTAGTGAATATAGGTAAGATGCTCAGCTGCAAGTCAGCTGTAATGTAGTGGTCACGCTGAATCTTAAGGCTGATACCAGAAATACAAGCCAACAACTTCTGGAACAAGTTATGCTGATAATCACTGCTTAAAACAAAGTTTTTGCCTTTCCTTAAATGAAGGAAAAAAACAACCTAGCATAGACATAAGTACATAACCAATTAGGTAAGGAGATAATCACATGACATTAGAGAGAGTAACAACAAATAAGAGTGGTCAGAAATACTTCAGGTAGACAGGTTTAGCTTTTAAAGCAAATGAATTCTAAAACCCCCATTATAGTTACAAGTCCTAAAAGGCTAAAATAATGTTTAGTACAATGTAATATAGAACCAATCAAAGACAAACCTGCTTGGCAAGATTGCAAGCGCGATCAGGGGAGTTGAGGATCTCATAGTAGAACACTGAGAAGTTCAGTGCTAGACCAAGCCTGATTGGGTGGGTTGGTGCCAGCTCAGAAGATGCAATTTCCTGAAAAAAATAGAAATACAACACACTAAGTCCAGGATAATTTCAATGAGCCCCACAAAATCGCAAATAACTACCCATACCCTTTGATACCCTACAAATTTTTATCATTTTTATTCAAAACTACCCAAACTGTCCATTGTTCCTCACTGTTCTCCTCAAAACATTAGTTAACAGGAGGATAATTTGAGGTTCTTATTGTCAACGTACACTTGTTTCATAAGAATATATGATCACATGAGGTTTACCACATATTAATAAAAGTTATTCAAGACGTATCTAAGTAAGTACAAAATACATTGCAATTCTTGGTTAATTGACCACAGTGCAAGTTTTAACAGATAACCAACCTGAGCAGCCTTGTATGCTGTCATGGTGCTCTCAGCAGCCTCCTTCCTCTCTGCGCCAGTCTTGAACTCCGCAAGATACCTGCACATTTCAACTATTAGCTTAGTAAAGATTTTGAAATTTTGAAAGCAGACCATAGTTACCACACCACTCAACCCAGAATCCCAGATACAAATAAACAGCATAAATAGGTACAATGCTGCACATATAGAAGACTGGCACATAGGAAAGATTATCTAAATCTTACAAGCCAGCCTCAAAAGTAACCATCAATTTAGTAATACAACCTGAAGAAATTTTAAACACGTACCAAATTAACAATTACTACCAGGTAAAACTGCACAGTGCAAAGGACTTGCTTGCTTTTAGTTTCTACAAATTTGTGCTAAAATCAAAGTTTGTACACCAACACAGTAAAATTAATTCCTTTTAAATTTGAATTGCAGATGATACTTTGAATTTTATAACTATCAAGTCTCAACTGTATAATATTTTTGAAATTATGAATCATCAGTTCATGTGTGGCTTATGCTGGCATTGAGTTATGCGTCTTACCTGAAGTAATCTCCCTTCATCTTGAGGTAAAACACCTTGGACTCAGCCCCACCAGCTGACGGCACAAGGTGAGATTCCAGAAGTTTCAAGATTCCGTCGCAGATCTTGCTCAGCTCAGCCTCAATCTTTCCACGGTACTCCTTGATGAGTGTCACGTGTGACTCGTTGCCCCTGCTCTCCTCCTTCTGCTCAATCGATGAGATGATGCGCCAGCTAGCACGACGGGCCCCAATCACATTCTTGTAGGCCACTGATAGGAGGTTGCGCTCCTCGACTGTCAGTTCGTCTTGGATTGTCTTCACAACCTTCTCCATCTGCTCCACCATCTCTTCATACCGTTCGGCTTGCTCAGCAAGCTTGGCCAGGTACACGATCTCATCACGAGGCACGTCAGTCATGTTTGTCTCTGTAGATTAGTTCAAAGAGAAATTATTATTTATTATAACTTAATATGCCCCAAATAAATATCAAAACACCAAAATACCAGTGAAAATTATGGGAAATTAACATCTAGTACCTAGAACATGGGAAATCACATCTGACACTCTCTCCTAACTTCCTTGAAATAACAAAAATTCACCTTCCTTGAAATTAATATCTAGTAACCTTAAAAGTTCGTTACTTTTGAGTGGTGTACAAGGAATTTCAGATCAATTAGGCATACATTTATGAATTGAGAAAAGAAATGCTATATTTAATGTAATAAAACATCGAATCTTTCAAGCGGCCTTCACAGATCAGTTCACCAAAAAGAGAATCTAGAAACTCTGAAAATTTAAATCCTATTTGAATCAACAGAAACCTCAAACCTAGCAGTGGAGTCGCAACGTCGATAAAGAAAAACCCTAACCAGTAGATCAAACTCGGTTTCTCATCCGATCTAATATAAAACTATAGAAGAAATACGAAAGATAAGAGAGAGAATAATAACCTTTGAAAGCTTCTCTCTTGCTATTTTTTTTCAGATGCGATTTTGATTCTGATGGGAGGCGTGAGGCGTCTCTTATTTGAAGGCGAAGAGGAGAGAAGCCTTCTCCGAAAAAATAGTCAAAGAACCAATAGGAAGGTGACACGTGTGGGACCACGGTTAGGCGGACAGCAAGCATCAAGACAATTATAGAAACGGAGAAAACCATACTTTAATTGCTTTTAATTTGGACCGTGATTTAACGAATATGACCCTTGGTTTTAGCCACCTTTCAATCTGACCTTTTCTTTTTGTTTTCCTTTGTTTCGTTTGTATTTTCTGTTGACATGAACATGCTATTTTGAGGGTCAATCTGAATTTTTTTTTATGTTTTTTATTAGTCTTGGGACAGGTGGAATTGCAATCAATACACGTTAAGTTTATATAATAATTAAACTTGCGAGTTGTGACTTTCAGTCCAAAAAAAAAAAAGAACTTGTGACTTGGACCTAATCAACTAGTTTTGATTGTGAAATGTTGGGTTTGAGATGGCACTTCTGGAAACACTAATAATTGCATATATACAAAAATATATATATTTTTGAGTTGAGAACTGAGATAAAAATTATAAGGCTAAGTATTTGTTTATTGAAGATGCATAAGAAGGCCAATTTGAAATTGTTTTCCTTTTCACAATAAAAGAGTTTTAAATTTTTGTGATTAAATCATAAAAAGCTGAACTGATGTCCTTTTTGATCTTTCACTGTTCGAGATAGCTTTTGCATTAAATGAGACTGAAACGTGAAACCATGATCATATCCTTTGCTATTTCATCTAATATTAATTGTAACTTTGTAACTTTCCAGTGAGGCAGCAATGAGAAATTGAATGAAGACATAAATCATGCAAGTGATCGAATTTGATATCGCTTTCAAAATTTATCACAATAATAACACCTTCAAAATTTATCACAATCAAAATCTATATTATAGGGGCCGTTTGGATTGAAGTGGGAATTTCCAATTCCTATGCATAAATTTATTATAAACAATTCAAACTCTTCACAAAGTTACACACTTCCCAATAAATTTATGCCTAGGAATAAAAAATTTCCCAAATTCCCAAAAAGCTTGTTTGGATGATATGAGAATTTAGAAAAGTTCCAATTTCTAGGCATAAATTTATTATAAACAATTCAAACTCTTCACAAAGTTACACACTTCCCAATAAATTTATGCCTAGTAATTGAAAATTTTTCAAATTCCTAAACGATCCAAACGGCCCCAAAATTCCTAAGCTATCCAAAAGTATAATCAAGGATTTGATCGCACAATCAGATATCAATAAATTCAAATAGCGAATTTTTTATATTGAACAACTTATTCGTTTCCAAATTAAACCGAAATTAGCACCCCATCTATCTTGATAACAACAAATATATTAATTTGATCTTGCATCCCCCCCCCCCCAAAAAAAAAAAAAAAAAAGAGTGTCATCTCGAATTTTATGGTGTGAAAACAGTTTGTCTAATATACATTCCCCCAATTGCTTACAGAACTTGGACTTGTACTTTACTGAAACTTGAGAGTTGAATCTGTCACCCGAGGCTTCGTTTCATTAAACTTACTCTCTCTTTGAGAAGTAAATCATAAATCCCCAAAACACATGCACATAATCACAAATTTTTATAAATAAATCAATACCCGAAGAAACAAAAGATTGAACAATGTCAAATGTGTTTACAAAGATTGACAAAAAAAATTACCACCATGAAACATCTAAATACAACATATATGAGAAAATTCGGCTTATTTCTGAGAATTGCAATCACTCCTCGGGTCCAGTAATCTTCTGCTTCAAAGATTCAATGTCACTAGCTAGTTCTTTTCTACTTTCCTGAGAAAGACAAAAGAAGTGAGCATATTATTAGAAATTAACCATAGGAGAAAAGATTTACTAAATATAAAATGGATAAAAACAAGCACACTAACCTTGAAGAGTAGATAACGGTACACAAACCAACCAGAGTATCCAAGGCCAACCAATTCCATGAGCTTTGGCAGCTGTTGAAATGACAATACAAAGGCATTAATGTACCGGCAAAATAAATACATAGCCCAAATTGAAGCAGAGAAGTAATTTACTTGCTTGAATAAAATTGTAAATTTCTTGTTTGAATACAATTAAGTCAGTACCAAGGGAACCGAGTTGACGGCACTGACGACAATAGAAGAAAGCCAAATAGCAACAATAGCACCACCTCCATATAACAAAACCGTGGATTTGTTATCAAGAGCATCCCACTGTAACATAGAAATGCAATAACACTCTAAATAAAATCATCATGCTGATAAATAGATTTCATTAAATAAATTACAGGCTGAAATAAATACCTTCGCCTTCAAATCGGCAAGAGGGTCACCAGAACTTGTGTCTTCAGATGAAGAAGTGGCTCTCAACTGAATTGAAGAAAATCTCTTTGAATCTGTCAAATGCAGTTTAGTATAACTAATTAGATGATGTACAAGGGTTTTTCTGCACTTTCTTGCATATAAGTTATAACTAACAAAGAAATTAAATTTGGTATCATTTATCTCAAAATTTACAAAAGAGGACAAACTAAAGTCCACTAACCAGAACAGAACTTACTACAATTTCAATCGAAAGTGAAATTACACAACAATTCAAGGCCACAATTGAGGTCTAAATACGAATAATCCATCAAAAGAGAAATTTACAAGAAAAGTACCTGAGAAGCGAGAGAGAGCGAGGAGAGCAGTGCCGGACCCACAAGAGGAGGAGAGAGAGCGGATTTGCGGAGGAGGAAGAAGAGGCGCGCGCGACGGAGAGAGGCGCATGCCGCCGATCGGCGCCGTGCACGCCATCGACGCCATCTCAGCTCAGATTTTTGCGGCGCTAAGTTGTTGACTTGTGTTTTTCTTTATGCTATCCTTCTACACTTTTCACTGGCTTTGCTTTGCTCCAGTAGGCAGTAGCTTCACTTGGATTTTCCTTTTTTTTTTGTTTTCCGATATTTTGGAGGGTCTTTTGGTGAAATATTGGGTTCCACTTCGACGGTCCGAATCCGCTGCAGCGCGGGACAGCGTGTAGCGCGCGTACCAGCCGTCTGATTTTGATCGGACGGTTCATTTTTTACGGATCTATCAATCTAAGTTACATGTACGGAGCTCCGTTGTTCATTGGATCTTTATCAGACGGCTAAAATGCTGTGCTACACGGTGTGCCGCGCGGCACCAGATCTGAATTCCTTCGGGGGTCCACAATTTGTTGATCTCTCTCCGTCCACACCTTGAAGTAGAAGGAGACGTGGCGAAAAGATGCGACCTGATTGGTCGATTTTCTATCCAATATTTCCCTGCTTTCTGGGCCTCCGTTTAATTAATGGGCCTGTATTTATTGTTTGGATATTGCAAAACTAGCATTTGTTAGTTGTTGTATAGCCCAAATTATTTTTTTAATTTCCCTCAATGTAATTGCGAGAAATGGAAATTGGTTAATGCCATCGCGGCCAGCTTTTGCTGAACAACACTCTATCCCCTCTACTCATCTAGCGCATATTTTTTTATTCATTTTTTTATTATAAGTGTTCACTTTATTAGATACAAATGTTCACCGTTTTATAAGTATTCCCTATGTTTAGTATGTTCATTTTTTTTTTTTTTTGCTAAAAAGTTCTGTTTGTTAAGTACAAATGTTCTATCTTCTCGGCTATGTTCAGTATGTTCATCTCTTCTCTGCGGGCCTTCAGACTTTCATTTCTTCCCTTGCTGGCTTCTATCTTTGCACAGAGTTCAGATACTTGGCGGCCAAGATCAATCAACTTCGAGTCAGGAAACGGCGCCTCGTTGTTGCTTGTCGGTTCAGAGGAAGGCCTGAAGTTGTAAAAGGGCTTGCCGGCGGGGGAGAACGCCACGACTCTCACCTGGGCGCCACACATAACTCTCAACTCAGAGGCCTTCTTGAAGAGGCCTGTGCACCTCTTGGAGAAGCAAACCTGTCTTGCTTCGACATTTTCAATTAATTGAATAGAAATTTTTCTTTTCCCCTTTCTTGCTACTACTGGCCTGCTCCATGCGAGCAATCCCCTTCTCCATGCAGACCAGTGAATCTCTCAATCTCTCTCTCTCTGTCTCTCTCAATTTCGACCGCTCTCTGAGACTCTGACCGACTGACCCTCTCTCTCTCTCTGCGATTCGTAAGAAAAATGTGCTTTTTAGATATTCCCAAGATAGTTTTATAACGACTTAAAAAAATATATCCATTTTAGTGATTCACTGATTCGCAACGCCAAATAGCACACGAGAAAGGGGTCGTGTTTTGGACACGCTAAATTACTCTGGAGCATTCCAGTGCATTTTTTTGGACAAGTATGCCCCTGCAAAATAAAGAAAGATGCGCCGGTTATGTTATGCCATTTCACCCCTATAATTATATCACAAATTGTTTCCTTAATCAGTTGAATTATTTCTTAAACAACAGAAATAATTACTTATTAGTGCATCAACGAATCATGGCCGAAAAAAGTTGGTTTCGACTTTAGACACACCTCCATTTCCGCAATTTTTTTTCCTTTTTGTCAGTTAAAATCAAATCAGATGGTCCAGATTTATTCAAGAGTTCAGGGAGGCATGGAAGCGGATGAGTCTAACTGGAATATGCTGGTCTGTAATAATTTTAGATTGTTTAATGCTATGTTTGTGGTGTTGGATAGTCTGTAATAATTTTTTATTTAGATGTAACTATGTAAGTGCAGTAAATAGAAAAAATGATGAAAGCTGTTCAATAAAAATTAGAAATTGTATAGAAGTAGCCAGTCATATTGGTGGTGTAAGATAAGCAAGAGCCAATCGTATTGCTGCTTGGTGTTGGATATGCAGAATTGCGGAGCCCGTTTGATGTAAAATAACGATAAGTATACACAGATTTTATTTCATTGACCGGTAATTTATCAGATTCAATGACAACAATAACTTTAACCCAATATTATATCAACTGGATGAGGGGTAGGCGGCTTCGCCGCCATTTGATAAATTTTGATGGCTAAATCTATCAATATATAAAGAAATATATGTTTCCAATATATCTATTTTATATTTACTTTATATATAAAAAACTATCTTAGATGATTGGTACAATTATTTTTAATATATTTAATCAAAAAAATATTTTTAATTAAAATCCAATTCAATCATGGCTTTCAATTAAGAAGGGTAAACTTCTAGAATATATTCAGATTGATCGATCAACGAAAATTGGAGGGCTCAGATTGCATGTCGTATGAGGGGATAAATTTTTTTTCCTATAGGTTAGACATGAACTACCTTAGACTTCCAAATATATCTACCTTAAATTTCCAAATATATTTAACTTTTAAACTATTTTTAATTTATATAAATAACAGTGTAAAAAAAATTAACTCTATTTTTGACTGATATTTCAAGTTTAAATATCGGCCACGGTTTTTAATATATATCTTAGATTAGATTGCACAAATATAAATGCCGCAGTAATTTGCATATTAAAACAAATGTGGAAAGTGTTTACATGGAATCAATTATTCCTCACAAATTATAAAAGAATAAGAAAACAATTTAATTAAAGAAATGGAGAGATTTTAAAGAACGAATCTGAATTGCTAATACACGATAGTCATCAATTTGGGACTTTAAGTAACATGTTTAACTTGAATAATTGAACTATTGGTGTACAGGATTTATGTTGTCATTTAATCGTTTGAGACCAACTTTTCCGAAGCAGTGTGCACAAGACTTAAGTTGTAAATAAACGAGTGTTTCTCTGGTTATCAAATATAACATCAAATATTTGTTCAATCAGTTGTATAATCAAGAAGAACAAACAATTAAACAAGAGTAAGCTTCATTAAATCCTAGATCAAATCCTACAAAATTGGCAAATATTGCCCCTCTGGCTAAAAGAAACCTATCCTTCTTGTGCACAAGAATACTATGTAAAAATTCTAATCTAGAAACATAAAAAAATCAGAGTTGAAGTCATTCTTCTCCCATTCTCTGGACTACTGCTACCAACACCGGTGTTGTACAGCGGTCTAAGAAGAAAGCAACGCCACCATGTCTTTCAGACTCATTTCTCCCGGCGACAAGGTCTGAACCCTAACTTCCTCGAGAGCCTTCTTGGCTGCCATCAGTCGAGTCAAATCGGCATTCGCCACATCAATATTCCACACACTTTCCTTCATCATCTCTTCTCGGCGGGCCTTCAGACTCTCATTTCTTCTCTTGCTGGCTTCTATCTTTGCACGGAGTTCACATACTTGGCGGCCAAGATTAGTCAACTTCGAGTCAGCAAGCGGCACCTCGTTGTTGCTTGCCGGTTCAGAGGAAGGCCTGAAGTTGTAAAAGGGTTTGCCGGCGGGGGAGAACGCCACGACTCTCACCTGGGCGCCACACATAACTCTCAACTCAGAGGCCTTCTTGAAGAGGCCTGTGCGCCTCTTGGAGAAGCAAACATTTCTTGCATCAACATTTTCAATTAATTGAATAGCAATTTTGCGTTTTCCACCTTTCTTGGTACTACTCGCCTGCTCCATGGCAGCAATCCCCTTCTCCATACAAAAGCTCTCTCTCTCTCGATCTCTCTCTCGATCTCTCTCTCTATCTCGTTCGCGATCGCTCTACTGTTGAGGTTTACTTCAGTACTAGTGTGGCTATATATTGGGCAGAGGCCGCGTCAAGACTCTGACCGACTGACCTGATGTCTTCCCAAGAAATGCCTTTTTTTAGAGATTTCACGTGTCCACCGTGTAACGACTTACAAAAATATCCATTTTAAGTGATTCACTGATTCGTAACACCAAATAGCGCACGACAAAGCAAAGAGGATTATTTAAAAAAAAAAGTAAATTTTGCCAAGAAGCTGTTATCTTCTGCGGCATTTTTGTATCGTTTGATCTTCTGCGGCATTTCTGTAGCGTGGTTCACCGACTTACCACGTGATATTTTAGACTATTTTTACTCTACCATTAAAACATGGCCATGGATATTATTTAGTTCTCAGGTGTCTTTTTGACGTGATGATTTTGCAAGATCTATTGATCTTTAGCCAAATTTCTCTAACTATAAACAGATCCATGAATGTACCGATTATGAAAACATTGAAAGTAAAATATATTAATTAAATTATTATATTTTTTATTATTTAAAGTCTTATTAGTAATAAAATTCGTATTAAAACAATCCACAAATGTATATGGCTGTATTATATATAAGATCAAATGAGCATTAAACAAATGTCCACGTAAAATCTTCAGCACAATAGCAATTAATACCAACAACAACAATAATAATAAAACAAATTGAAATTGACCACTAAGCGAGGGAAGCGTTAGTATTAGTGTGTGTATATATTGAATCAGACTGTGCTACTTATTTTTAGTATAAGTGCAACTCTACTATGCTAATTATTTTTAGCATTAGTATTTCCATTAAAGTATAAAGAGTTCAATATTCTACGTTTCAATTAAAATTTTAATCTTTTTCTTTTTTAATCAGCAGCTCTTCATTTAATTTGAAAGTTTTTATTCTAAATTTATATCATCAGAACTGACTACAAAAATATAGAGATGACATGTGCTTTTTGCATTTAAAATTTATCTCTATCCAAATAAATTATCCAATATTCATTCTTTCGCAGTTTCACTTTATCAATTTGCCGGGATGAATTACTTTTTAATGGCTGTGATTACAAGTGATTTCTTAGATTGTGATCAGCAGTAGCTGCTAGAGGATGTACCTTGCCTTAAAATAATAGGTTTTGGGCTATAAAAAATTAATGTACAAGATTTTCAATTTCGAAAAATTTTAATCGGGTGTGATGCACCATCCAACCAAAAAACATCCAACGCTCTCTAGCGCTCTCCCTCTCTAATTTTCCACGTGATGACGTCATCAAATTTTTTTTGAAAAAAATTTACACACTGACGTCATCAAATAGACAAATTTTTTTATTCAGTTAGATGCGTCAAGGGATGAGTTAAACTAGTTATCTTTTCAATTAGATGCAGTGATAATATGAAATTTTAGATTTTTGTGTTCAGTTAAACCTCTCAAAGGATTAATTACATGAATTATGTGTGCAATTAGATGTAGTCTTATATGGAGTTTTAGATTTTTTTTTGTTCAATTAAATATCTCAACGGATTAATTAAATGAATTAACTTTTCAGTCAGTTGCAGTCGTAATATGTTGTGTTTCATATTCTTGCAACAAACTGAACATTTAAAAAAAAAATCTTCTATTGCAACTAAATGAACATTTAAAAAAATAAGATGATCGCTTATTAATACTAAGTAATGAACAACAAGAATATCCTCTCTTCTCCCTATCTCAGGTAAAAATCTTGTTAAGATAATCACTTATCAACAACTAGTTGACCATTTACAACCACAAAAAATAATCTTGTATTATATTGAATATATGCACTAATAAAGATAATCCCTTGTTTTATCTAAATAACATTTATACATATGAAATGATCCTTTATCTTTTTTCATCTAACCATAAATGCCCATAAAATCCTCCTTCCTTCTTCTCTTTCGCCTCTTCACCAAACAACCATGGTCTCCAAACAAACCAACACCACAATCTTCCACGGGATTGTGGCCTTGTCATGTAAAGGAGAGGAACGATCTGGTCAGATAGGAGGCAGAGTCGATCTGGTCATAAGCCATGGAGAGGAGAGGAGCGATTTGGTCGGATTGGAGAGGAGAGGATCCGATATGGTCGGAGAAGAGTGAGACAATCTAATCGGAGACGAGCGTAGATTAGGTGATTTGGTCGGAGAGGAGACATAGGCGATCTGGTCGGAAGCCATGGAGAGGAGATGAGGCAATTTGGGAGATATGATTGGAGAGGAGAGGAGGCGATTTGGAGTCAACTAGGGTTTAGAGTGAGAGAGAGGGGTATAAATAAACTGAGAAAAATTAAGCCAGTTTGGGCCTATATTGAAAGAAGTAGCATGTTCGATGCTTGGATGCTATTCAGGTCACTGGTAGATACAAATTATCAATTTTAATTATGTCTCCAATCTTAAAGTGTCTAAGAGCAAGGAGATGCATGAGAGGTCAATAAGATGGGCCATGAGAGAGGTTGCGTGGTTCGTGCACCTTTGCTCCAATGCACCAAACATGGATCGTTGATATATAGGAATGAATTAGTGAAAAAAAAAGAAAGAGTTTGAAATAGAGATCTCTTGATGCTCATTTTTCGATAACTAAGATCTAATAGAGTGGTCCTGAAATTTTTCAGTATTGAATTTAAGTTACAAATAAAGTAATTCTTGGTCTCAAATCCGATCTAAGGACATCAAAAAAAATTACAAATTTTGTATTCTACTATCATATCTAATACATGAAATATTTAACAAAGATATCTTTCTCAAAACTTAATTTTTTATGAAATATATTTTATTATCATGAAAACTCAATTTAATTGTTTTCAAAATTTTATTTTTCGAAAAATCTAAAAATGTCATGGCATTTTGAGAATTATATTATTTCATAAAATGATCTGATTTTTTTCGATTCCTTTGATTCTATACTATACCAAATTCGATTACGATTTTTAGAACTATTGATTTTATCGATCATCATATTAAAATCATATTGCTTAATAAAATGTGTCTCAAGTTATGTACCGAAACTATTCTTGTGAGTTCATGAAAAAAATATGTCACGTCCATAGTAACTATGTCATGCGGATTGAATGTACAATAGTTCGAGAGATTATATATATAAATAAATATATTTCTTAAAATCACTCTTTATGTATTTGATAAAGAAGAAATATAAAATTGAGATATTGGTGGGTAATTAAATTATCATGGCTTACATAATTTTATTGTGACCAAAAGTAGTGTATAGGCAGAGAGGGTATCAAGTTAACTTTAATCTATGACCTTCTCTCTCTTGTTGCCTCCCATGACAGTTTTTTTTCTCTCTTTCTTGCTATTACTGGCATGTTCCATGCCAACAATGTCCTTCTCCATGTAAACGCTTTCTCTATCTCTCTATCTCTCTCTTGATCTCTCTCTTAATCTCGATGACTCGATCGCTCTATGAGTCTTTGGGATTGTTTCGGTGGTGTATTATGGGTATATATAAATAGAGCGGTCTCGCGACTCTTGACCTCTTGATATTTTCATAAGACCCATTATAGTTTTACATGATCCATCGTGTAACGAGTTTGAAAATATCCATTTTAGTGATTTGCAACACCAAATAACGCACAAGAAAGGAACAGAAGATTATTTTAAAAAAAAATAACTTTTTCCAAGAAGTCGTGATCTATTGCGGTATTTCTGTATTATGTGCTAAAAAAAACAATGCAGTTGTTTCCCCGAACAAAAATGTCCAAAAAATCTAAATAAATAAAACAGAAACGTGTTTGCTTTTCGGCTTTTTTCCATTAGTAATAGGCAGCTAAACCACATTTCTCTTTATCTTTCTGCATTCTTTCCTTATTTCGTTGAAAATAGACATCCATTAATTTTTTTACAATTATATTAATAATTATAATTATTGATACCAATAATTAATCGTAATATTATTATCAATTATCACCGTTATTAGTATAATAATTATTGTTTCCAATATTTACAATAATAATTACGTATAGTTTTTGAGTTTACCTTTGCAGAAATCGGAAAAAAAAATTAATAAAAACAAGGAAAAATGCTTGTCGTGTCGGACTAGAGTTTAACAAAACAATCTCCATCTGCACACATTTTAATTTATAGCTTTGATTTTGATGTCTACATTTTTATTTGTGACATTAGATTTTTCTTTTAGAAAAATAATACAATGTAATTCGGAGCTGATAAGAATCATCCCCTAGACTCATCATTCCCATCATCCCCACAGCAGTTAGATTAGTTGTATTTCGAAAATGAAAAAGAAGGGATGAGGATGAGGGGATGATTCCCCTGGCAGTTATTAACGTGTTTTCTTTTTTTTAATTTAGATGGGGGATGAGCGACACAGAGGGGAGGGAGCGACACAGACGAAAGTGAGGATGCAGTTACGCTGGAATCTAAATGTTCTAGTTAATCTATACAACTATTCTATTTAATATACTAATTGTTATACTTAATATATACAATTATTCTATTTAATATAGTAATTGTTCTAGTTAATACATACAACTGTTATAAGAAAATATATAATTGTTCTAGTTATATATAAGTGTTCTAATTCACTATATAATTGTTTTGTTTAAAGATATAATTGTTCTAGTTAAATATATAACCGTTATGGTTAAGATTTATAATTGTGCTAGTTATATATATAACTGTTATAGTTTGATATATAACTAGAAGAGTTACATACATCTCTGTTTTACTCTCTTCCCCTCCCCCTGGCGCTCATCTCTGTTTCGCTCCTTCCCCTCTCACCCCACCCCTTTTCCCTCCCTTCTGATTCCTGTCATCCCCTAGAACCTCCCAGTATTCATCCTGTCATCTCCTAGACTTCCTAAAATGAAAAAGACATATTTTCTAAAAATAGAAATAAATTAACGCGTTTGTAGGGATGGTGGAGTTGACAGAAGATAGGAGGATGACGGAAAACAATTTTCCAATATAATTATATAACACGTCATGAGTATTTCTTGAGTTTCTATTTATCTATTACTACTTATAAAGTACCCATATAAAAGGAGTAAACTTATCATATAAAAGGAGTAAAGTTCTCAGATAAAAGGGTGTAAACAATTCTTATATCAATTATGGACCATTGATTTTTGTAATTTGATTTGATCAATACGTGATCTAACACAAGGTTAGACTTTTCTTAAAAAAAATTAAGTTATTACCAAATTAGCCATTTATTTAAAAAGAAAATTTTAATTATTGATTTTACCATATCTTTATTGTCTAACATGTAACATTTTATATATATAACAAAAAATAATATCAACATTTTAATTTTTTTATTTGCCCACGTACAGAGGACATCTTGTGCTAGTACAGTATAATAATTCAATCTTTTTAAGTATTTCATTAGATAAATATTTATTACAAGAAGGAAATAACCGAAATAACTTTTTCTGATTAATATAATTTTTTTTTTATGAAACGCGCGAAGCACGATTTCTTTTCGAGTTTAAATTAAAGGCGGCCTGTGCTTTTTGCACCTAAACAGTCCATGCAAGCAAAATTATCCAATATTACAAATTAGACATGTGACTTTGCTTGTATCGATCAACTTTTGTGCTAGTTAACAATGTGCAGGATTTGCAATTACCGGAAAATATCGATTATGCTTCGAATCTTTAATTGTGTTTCATGTTTTTATGCTAATGGTTCTACAATTGTTTTAGCTGGTTGCGTCTTTTAATGAACGGTAAAGCTAAGAACAGTTTTAATGGCAATTTAAAAAATAGTACAAGATAAAAGAAAGCTAAATTTTTCATTACAATCACCGGATTCAATTAGTTTAAAAGAGAAGGATGCCTTATTTCAACTTTATTAAACGCTAGTAGCATGGAAATCTTCGCATCAAATTTAAAGAAAAAAACGAATAAAGGAAAAGAAATTCATTATGAATGGAAATATTTTAATTTTTCCTAGGAATATGAAAATTCTGATGAGTATTACAAAGATGAAAATATCGAGCTAAATACTTCTCTTTTCATTGATTATTGTTATAGCTGTTGTTGTTAACCGACAACAATTTCGATGACTATTAAGAAAAGATGGTTAGTGACTTAATCAAAATTATTACTCAATTCACTGGATTCAGATTTAGTCAGTTACGATATGTTCTACCCTCTCAAATTTACCTCGGCTTCCAATCTTGTACGAACAGTTAAATTCTTCCTGTCTAATATATGGCCTTCAATGTGTACAGCTGCAAACTAAAATTGTGGTTAACCTCATCCGTGAGATGCCCCGGAGACGAAGGAGAGCTCTCTCCTTCATGCAGTAAAAGGATATTGATAATTTTAATAAGTATACCAACAGCTATTCTTTTTTTTTATTCTATTTTGTCATTAGATTAGAGTTTTAGAACTTCGATTCTTAAAGATTGAAAAGGCAGAGGGATCAAAAATGAAAACATCTGAATCCTCTTCTTTCCATTGATAATCTTATTATTAATATTATTACTTTTCCTTGACAATGTTATAATTACTACTTTGATGTATAGGGAACAATGTATCTTTTCATCTCTTACGGCGTTCCACTGTTCCAGTTGTCTGTGTTGATTTTGTTTGGTTCCATATACTGAAACTTTATCAGTTAGAGGTTCCTACGGGAAAAGAAATGTTCAAAAAGAAAGAAGTATATATATATATTATTACTTTGGTAGAAACAGTAGAGAAGATAAGAAACGCTCTTGCTCATCTGATAATTATAGGAAAACAAACATAAAGGTCATAAAAGAAAAAACAGAGAAACAAAATTTACATTACCTTTGTTAAATATCCAACGAAACCATGCCGCATAATTTTAGTACACTCTCATATAAATAAAGCTCTGCATTTTGGTACAGCACGATGAGCTTATTCTCCGAATTAAAGGTCTAATGAAATAGCTTGGTACCAAACAACCTAGCAGCTTTAAATCGACGACGTCGGTTTAGGCTCATCAATCCAGGTAGCAATTGCTAAAGTGTGGCGACCACCACATGCAACAAACTTAGCGCACCATTTTCCATTGGAGCTGTCACTGTTTTTAGGTGGTGGTAACTTGAGGGGTACTTCCATTGGGTGACCAGTCGTAACCTTCCTACCATAGCCGAGTCGACCATGGTCTCCCCTTCCATACTGTGATTAATTAATTAAAATAAAATGTCTTTATATATAGTATCTGAGTCCAAAAGAAACTAGTTGGTGGAGGGTTCAAAGACTTACAGAGTATAATCGTCCATCTCGTGTTAATGCAACTGAATGAGTGCCTCCACAAGAAACCTAGCAGAAGCAAGAGATCGGGTCAAAAGCAGAAGCAGAACATAAGCTTAAGCTAACTGCAACATGATCAAAAGTTCATTTGTATATTGGCTATATTTGTGTGAAGTTAAGTCACCTTAATAATATCTTCACCAGCTAAGAGTTGAACCTTTTGTGGAACCATTTTGCTGCTTTTATCATCTCCAAATCCAAGTCTCCCATGCTCTCCTCTTCCCCAGGCATAGACCTATGGTGAATCAATGCAACATATTGATAAACAAAGATTCAATAAATTTGCACCATGAAGAAGCAAATGTTCTCTGGTATCATCATACTGGTAGCTTTGGCGATAGCATTTTCTGGTATGGACACATTCATGGAATTTTTAAAAGGGGAAAGGAAATGCCTGGAGATGCCTTGACATCTGAAAAGGATTTTTGCTAAAAGAAAATAAAATGCACTAAATTACTTTGCAACCTAATCCACAATCTCATTAGTTGGCTATACCTAATATTTGCTAGTTTACTTTACACGATAATAAACGAACAACTATGTCTTTTCCATTCCTAAAATGCAAGGAAGAGAAATATATCTATACGAGCAGAAGCATAATACGCACCTCACCATCGGCTGTCAATGTGGTTGAATGCCATCCTCCTGCGGCAATATCAACCTGGAAACAGAAACTAAGAATTAAATTTTGAAAAGAAAAACAAATTGGCAGTAAAAAGTATAACAACAAGATGGTATCAGATAAATTTAAGAGAACTCACAAGAAGTAGGCCAGATAACCCTTGAACGGGAATAGGTTGTGATCTCGGTTGCGTATCACCCGTCCCCAGCTGGCCATATTCATTGTTGCCCCAAGCCCATAATATACCATCTTCCAGCAGTGCCAAATTATGAAATGCACCAACAGCTATCACCTTCACCTGTTCAAGGCCTTGTACTAGCACTGGTGTAGATATCTGTGTTCTGCAATGTGGTATAATCATACAGTGAACAGAGTGAACTGTGATATTTTATTTCTTTTTTTTTATTGTATGTTGAAAAGGATGAATTACATGTCTCCAGGAGGCCAAGGTTGCCCCCATGTCCATACATGACCATCCTGTGTCAATACCACAGAATGGGTTCCACCGGCAGCAACCTGAGTTAAAAAAAGAATAAAAAAAAGTATATGGCTAAATAATAGAAATATCAGAGATGCAAAGAAAAGCAGTGCAGTTTTTGATCGATTTGTTCTCATATTGCAAGTACCTCCTTTGCTAGTATACAAGTAGCAGTGACATATAAAATCATAAATACAACAAATAACAGCAGACTGACTAAATTCCAAAGTAACATTAAACATCACCCAAATGTAGAAAATATTCTCAGGTGTAAAGATCCACTTATTATATGTAAAAAGGACTACTCATCTACTTTTGCCAACAAATGTAGTAAGAATAAGAATAGAATATTAGATCTTCAAATCTTATCTTTAGGAAAGCTAAAAAAAGCACAAAGACCATGAGAATTATAATAGTGATACGGCATGCCAACACCCTTGGGAATCATGCATTACAAGTTTACAACTTGCACTAGTTGTTAGCATAATAAAGTAATATAAGCATGTACTCTTATAAACCCAAAAGCTTTCTAAATTTCCAGTAAATGAAATAAACAAGTTTGTGTGTTCAAATGACCTGCCGAACAGATAGCTTTGGTGCGCAACGCTGAGGGATGGCAATATCTCTCCTGAGAGCTTTAGTTCCATCTTCTTTCCTCTCTGGCTCCTCTCCACACTGGCCATACTCATTACCACCTACCAATTTGTAATATAGATGTTCATGGTTATAACTTTACAAAATAAATAAAACCAAGTGCCAATAAAAATATTTTCTTTCCAACACACCAACTTAATATTATTTGCAATCAGTTTACTAACTTTGGTGCATTCCCAAAAAACACAATTGTGAAAAGTGGTGGGAAATTTAAAGGTGGAGGTTAATTATATAAAAAAAAAATGATAGCTTTGCTTACCCCAAGCATAAGCCCTGCCTTGATCATCCGCTGCAAGACAATGCCATCCACCAATTGCTGCCTAAATTAATTAAATAAAAACTAACTTTTGAAATTCCCAGACAATTCTTCTGACAACCATCAAAACTGCAGAAATTGATCCAATTTAATCACTATACCTGAACAATTTTGGCATCAGAAAGGGCCTTGACAAGCCCAGGCTTACTCTCGGTTTTAGTCGTTGGCAGATGCCCGAGGGTTCCCCTCTGATTCCAGCCCCATGTAAACAACTGCAAAATTTATTGCACAACAAAAATCAATACACCAAAAACAAAAGAAAAATCAAGGAATTTTACCCAAGAAGAGAATTAAATCAAGCAATATAGAGTACGCGGCCGTCTTCACAAATGGCGAGAGAGTTGCGGCTGCCGGCAACGACAGCTGTGGCGTTGTACTTCTCAAGGGATTTGATGGGAGAAGCCCAATCCATCTCCTCCCAATTCCCCATCCCCAACTGCCCATCCTCCCCTGAACCCCTACAAGACGAAATTAACTCAAATTACAGAAAACCAACAAAATCTACTAGTGCTGATATAGTTTCATGGAGAGATGAGTGTGTGTGAAAGAGAAGGAGTGGTCTTTACCATGCGAGAACGAGGGAGGAGGTCGACTCGATGGAAGCCATGAGCGCCGCTCTGAAGTGGAGAGAGAGAGAGTGAGAAAGGAAAGGGAAGCGGAGAAGGGACAGTGAGCTGGACAAGGAATTTAGGCCTAGTATAATTGACCCTGGTTTTATTATTAAATAATAACAAGTCGGTGCGTGCCGAGAGGTTAGCTCCAGAAGTGAGTTTGGTCAGGTCGGATTTAAGATTTGTGGAGCTGCAATTGGTTGTTTTCGGAATATAGTGCATTAATGAAAGTTGCTTTAGGCAACCATATCATATTTTGATTTGTGAACAAATGATCAGCTTTGGTTAAGTGCCGCTCCAACTTTTATTTTAAAAGCTTAAATGCAAATTTTTTAGTGAACGTACAAGGTAATGTATTTGCTTATATAGTAACAATATATAGAAAGGTGTTACATTAAAAAAAAAATTGCATGATTACTACAGTTGTTATCCATTTGTGATCGTGAATCAGATATTTAGACCGGTATAATTAATTCTGAGATTTTTTTTTCCCCTCTGTTGACTTTTTTCTATTTATAGATTAGAGAACTTATTATTATATTATTCGATTTAAAGTTGGTTTAAGAACTTTTATCATAAATTTTTATACTTTCTATTACTTCACTTTAATATTTTTGCAATCCGGTAAATTTATTCTTAAACGACTATTTTTTTGATACATTATCATTTGTTGTCGAAATCAATTTTAAGTTTTTTCTTAATCCTTTCGTTCTTACTTTTTTTCTAATTCTACGCTAGCTTGAGAATTGGTTATGAGAATTAAACAACACAATCAAGCAATCAAAGAGAGCGCGCCTCTCCCTCCCCTCACGTGATCTCTCTCCCTCATCCCACGCCTCTCCTTCTCTTTTTTTTTCCTTCAGCGACCATCCTCTTCAATTTTGCGCATCTCTTTTCTCCTTCACGCATGTGTCTCTCCTCCTTTCAATTTCACCTCCGCATCTTTCTTCTCTCTTATCTGCCCTTCTCCAATCTATTTCACCCTTAAATGCTAACCCTTTCTTCTTCGATGATCAAAATTTTGTCTCTGATTGATCATGCTCTTGCTATTATATATAAGAGAGTAATTAAATATGTTCTTAGAAGTATCTAATATATTTAAGGGAATAACTAATATGTTGAGGGAGTATCTAATATATATGATCAAACTATATTATCTAATTTAAATGTTTAATTGAGCTATTTTAGTATATAAGAAATTTAAATAATTTAATTCAGCATGGAGGCATTCACATTCAACAAAGATCTTATAAGAAAAAATATTACATCATTCAAATATTATTTTAGATTAGAAAAATTTATACCTCGATACAATTTATATAAATTATAAATAAAAATAATAATACATGTTAAAATAATAGGTGTCATTCCTCGGAAATTTTGATCATAAAACTGAAGATGATCATGATTCCTAGTCAACTAAGGCATAAGCACCAAAAGTTTTTTAAGTTTTCTCTGATATCTTATTATTGAAAGTAGATACTTAAATTGTGTTATTTATCTCTTGCTTTTTTTGCCATCATAATTGGATAGAATATAAATCTTATAATGTTTTATTTTTATTTCCCTTTAGATTTTATGTTTATAGTTTATTTGTCATGCAAACTCTGTGAAGATAAAAATAGCATGTCACACGAAAATTGTAATTGATTGCATTCAAGATTTGCGTGGTGAAATTTGCATGCTTCGTATGCTTTGGATTCTAATTAAGTGTATTCCTTTTAGAGGTGAAAAGATACAGATATATTTCGTCTGATACGAGTCTATTTAAAAAAATATACTTTATCGGCGAACAATTAAAAAAAAACTTCCATACGGCTCCGTTTGCAGGAATAAGAAAATAGCTTCTTTCTATTCCCAAATTTATTATAAACAATTCAAACTCTTCACAAAGTTACACACTTCCCAATACTTCTTCCCTTATTCCTCTTATTATTCCCACACCATACAAGGGAAAAAAATACATAAATAGAAGCTAGTTTTTTTATGCCAGGGTAGAAATATAAGCTAGTTTTGTTGTCCATTAGACCAAAATAATATATCAATATCTTTTAATGCCTAAGAAAAATAATTAAAAACTCTAGCAAAGTCAATCACAATATATTCTTTTTGGTAACTCATCATACTTAAATAAGTATGGTGATGTATTCTAGAATTTACAAAAAATATAACAAGTCTAACATAGCAGTAGTACATTTAGAAAAATTCCCAAAAAAAAATATCAATGATAGACTCGTTTATATAAAAAATGTGGATACATATATTTGTTCGTATTTGCATCCTTATCTTCGTTATTATCGCTTTCCATATCTATATCCTTATACGTTCAGATATGAATATTACTATTCCAATCTGCAATTTTGCATGTACGAATAGGATCGGAGCGGATATTATCCGTTCCATTTTCACCGAGAATTAGCCATGAATACGGTGATCAAATTCAATAGGGAAATTTAAAAACTATACATATTGATTTTTCACATGCAATGTAGAGAAACACGTGATTGGCGAAGTGTTTTTTTATTATATACAGTATAAACTACAAATTAAACAAAAATTACATTCTTATGTATTATATATATATTTTTTTGCCTAGCATTTGTAAAAGAAAACTGTTCGAAAGAACAGTACTAGTGTTGATATTAAAAAATAATAATAACAACATATATACTTCTTTGAATACATATATTCAGTGGTTCTAACTGAACTACTGAAGCATGGATTCAGAGTAAATAAAAAGGAAAAAGGATTTTTGTAAGTGAAGGTTGGCTTGAACTAAGTCCGGTAATTGACTTCATGCTCAGTCCGGTAGTTGACTTCATGCTCATGCATGCACTTAGTGATAGAAATTTGAAATATTTAATTCTTAATAATATTTCTGAAATTAATAGCCAAGAACACGTAATTCATATAAAATTAAATAAATTCATGAGTTAGAACTTACAGGACTGCAGGGAAGACATCGTTATGCGGAAATATGATCTTCTCCAATTTTTCCTTAGTCCAAAATTGATGGCAAAAATGGCGTTTTTACTCTCTTCTGTCTATTTTGTTAATTAGGCGAAAATTAGTGAAAAGGTGCCTTCTAATGACAGGAGATGAGTTAATATAACTAAGGCAATTGAAGGGATCATATTTGAATGAATCTGGTACATTGATTTTCCATCAAAATCAATGCACCATTAAAGAATAAATGGTTCACATTAAATCATATAGGCCACATTAATATTATAATTAATATTAATTATAACATTCTCCCACTTGGCCTATAAAATATCATAATGAAACACAATTTCATAATTGGCCAATAAAAAACTTCAACCTTGTTCAGTTATAAATACCAAACTAAACTAATATAATCAAAATAACTATTGTTGTTATTTGATCCCTATTAATTATAGAAATGGCATTCTTTCCGACATATGGTTAATTAAATTCATTCAATCCACATAAGTATATTTGCTTATATAAATTACATTAATGCGCAAACATAAGAAATAAGCAAACAATATAAATTTAGTCAATACATAAATGAAGCTTAAATACATAACTTAATTAATATATTATTGTTCATTACAACATCACAAGTCACTAACCAAACCCATGCCGGCTACATGCTCTTTGAAAAGAGTGGGTGGTAGTGCTTTTGTTAGAGAATCAGCTAACATAGATCTTGTATTGATGTGTTGTATGACAACAACATTATCCTTAATTTTATGTCTAATAACAAGATATTTGATGTCAATCCATTTAGTAGCACCGCTGGACTTGTTGTTTTTAGAGAAGAAAACAGCAGTCTCATTATCACAAAATAGCGTGAGTGGTCTTGCAATACTATCAATTACTTGAAGTTCAGGTATGAAATTCTTCAACCAAACTGCTTGACCAGTAGCTTCAAAACACGCCACAAATTCTGCTTGCATAGTGGAAGATGCAACTAAGTACTGTTTGGCACTCTTCCATGAAATTGGTCCCCCTGCAAGCATGAATATGCATCCTGATGTGGATTTCTTCGTGTCTACACATCCAGCAAAATCCGAATCAGAATAACCAATGACCTCAAGGTTATCGGACTTTCTGTAAGTAAGCATGTAGTCTTTAGTCCCTTGCAAATAACGCAAGACTTTCTTAGCAGCTCGCCAATGATCCAGTCCTGGATTTGATTGATATCGGCCAAGCATGCCAACTACAAATGCAATATCAGGACGTGTGCAGACTTGAGCATACATTAAGCTTCCAACAACCGAAGCATACTCATTCTTTTCCATTTGCTTACGTTCTGATTCAGTTTTGGGACATTGAGCCTTGCTGAATTTGTCACCTTTGAAAATGGGAGCAACACTTGGAGAACAATTTTGCATATTGTAGCGCTTAAGCATTTTCTCGATAAATGCCTTTTGTGATAAACCTAAGAGACCACGAGACCGATCACGGTGGATTTCAATGCCTATGACATAAGAGGCTTCACCAAGATCTTTCATTTCAAATTTTTTTGAAAGAAAACATTTTGTCTCGTACAACATGTCCAAATCACTGCTTGCTAACAAAATGTCATCCACATACAAAACAAGAATGATAAATCTGCTCCCACTAACCTTGAGATATATGCATTGATCAAAAGTGTTTTCTTTAAATCCAAAATCTGTTATGACCTCATCAAACTTGAGATACCACTGTCTTGAAGCTTGCTTTAACCCATAAATTGATCGCTTCAACCGACATCTCATATGTTCCTTGCCTTTAACAACAAAACCTTCAGGTTGTTTTATGAAAATTTCTTCATGCAAGTCACCATTAAGGAATGCGGTTTTCACGTCCATTTGATGCAACTCGAGATCATAATGAGCTACAAGAGCTAAAACAATTCTTAATGAATCTTTCTTTGAGACAGGAGAAAATGTATTATCATAATGTATACCTTCTTGTTGTGTAAAGCCTTTAGCAACTAGTCGGGTCTTGTATCTATCAATGTTACCATGAGAATCTGTTTTAGTTTTGTAAACCCATTTGCATCCTACGGGCGTAACACCTTTAGGTAACTCAACAAGGTCCCAAACATCATTTTGTTGCATTGAGTTCATCTCATCATTCATGGCTTCTAGCCACTGAGATGACTTATCACTTTTCATGGCGTCCTTGAAGGAGATAGGATCATCTCCATGACCTATATCACCACCTTCTTCAGTAAGGTATACAATATAATCATCGGGGATTGCAGTTTTGCGTTCCCTTTGCGACTTGCGTAAAGGTTCTTGTGGCAGCAAAGGTACTTCTTTATTGTTAGGAACATCACTAACATTAATGTTACCATTTAGTGATAATGGAGAAACAGAACTTGTAGCCTCTGAAATGATCGAAGTTGGAACATAGATTCGGTCTTCTTCATCGAAGTTTATAGTTCGTTTTTCATTACTCCCACTAATGTTGCCATTTTAAAAAAATACTGCATGTCTTGTCTCAACTATTCTAGTGGTATGCGAGAGACAATAAAATCTAAAACCTTTGGACCTCTCTGGATATCCTATGAAAGAACAACTGCCGGTTTTGGAATCCAGTTTCTTAATTTGTGGATTGTATACTTTTGCTTCAGCAGGACAGCCCCACACACGTAAGTATCCTAGTTGTGGTTTTCTTCCAGTCCACAATTCATAAGGTGTTGCTGGAACAGATTTACTAGGAACTCGATTGAGAACATGTGTTGCTGTTTTTAAAGCCTCAGAACACAAAAATTCTGGTAAAGTGGTATTGCATATCATACTTCGTACCATATCCATTAATGTACGATTACGCCTTTCAGCTACTCCATTTTGCCGAGGATCACCCGGCATAGAGAATTGATGAATAATACCACTTTCTTGAAGAAACAAAGCAAATGGACCTGGACTTTGACCTAAGTCAGTATGCCTACCATAATACTCACCGCCTCTATCTGATCGCACTACTTTAATTTTAAGATTATGCTGATTTTCAACTTCAGCTTTGAAAATCTTAAATTTGTCTAGTGCCTCAGATTTTTCAGAAATTAAGAACACATAAGCATAGCGTGAGTAATCATCAATAAAAGTAATGAATGATTTGTGTCCGTTGAGACTCGGAGTGGGAAAAGGACCGCATATATCGGTGTGAATTAATTCCAATAGTCCCCCACTTCGAGTGGCTCCTTTCTTATTTCCCTTAACAAATTTTCCCTTAACACATTGAACACAATTTTCAAAATAAAAAAATCTAATGTTGGGATAATTTCATTTTTAATGAGACGTTGCATTCTATCTCTTGAAATATGACCCAATCTGCGATGCCATAATTTGGAAGAATATCCAATATCACGATTTCTCTTTGTGCCACGTTTGTGATCAACACTATTAACATTCAGGGACAATAAAGAATCAGAAAAGGAAGAATCCAAATATAATTTATATAGATTGTCACATAATAATCCAGAACCAACAAACTTAGAGTTATGATATAGTCTCAACTCATTATTTCCAAACTGAAACATAAAACCACACGCATCAAGTCTAGAAACAGAAATTAAATTCCTAATCACACTAGGAATATAAACTACATCATGCAAATAGAGAATAAAGCCACTCTTCAAGACTAAACGAAGAGTTCCTACGGCCTCCACTTCAGCCTCTAATCCATTGGCTACTTTAAGCTTCCTTTTTCCCTTTTCCAGCATCCTCACGGAAAGGAATCCCTGCAATGAGTTCGTAATGTGCACAGAGGCACCAGTGTCAACCCACCATGTATTTAAGGAAACATCAATTAAAAGAGACTCACAAATCATATATCTGAAATCATTACCCTTCTTGGCAAGCCACGCTCTGAACTTGGTACACTCCTTCCTTACATGTCCAGGTTTCTTGCAGTGATTGCACTTAAAAACACGTTTTGTACCAGATGTACTTGCTTTGTTAACACCAAGGCCATCATCTTTCTTATTCTTTCCTTTACCATTGTTCTTTTTCTGTTTTGGACTTTCAATGGCAGCATGTGCAAAGTCAGGTTTTTCAGTCTTAAGCCTTTCTTCTTCTTCAACACACATGGCAATCAATTCGCTCATTTTCCACTTCTCTTTATGCGTGTTGTAATTGATCTTGAGAGGACCAAACTGAGCAGGAAGAGAAGTCATAATGAAATGAACCAAAAATCCCTCAGAAATTGTCATGTCCATGCCATTTAATTTTGCGGCCATATCATTCATCATCATGATATGTTCACGTACACCGCTAGTCCCATTATACTTGGTAGTGAGCATTTTCATTATGAGAGCACTTGCATTAGCCTTTGATGTACTCTTAAACTGCTCCTCAACAGAGGCTAAAAATTCTTTAGCAGTAAAAAGTTCACCAGCAACATTCTTTTCAAGAATGCCTCCCCGAATTGCCAAAGAAATAGTGCTTTTCATAATCATGAGAGACATGCGATTAGAACGCTCCCATTTGGCATAAGCAGTTTTCACATCATCTGCAGCATCATCCTTTGGTTTTTCAAGTTTATCCATACGTAATGCTTGGTCCATTTCAAGAACACCAAGACAGATCTCAAGTTGCTCTTTCCAAGTAGAAAAATTAGTTCCATTCAACAATGGTATTCCAGACATTTGGACACTAATATTGTTCAATGCTGCAAATTCATCATGACAAACATAAGGCTTACTATTAACTAAAATCCACATACATATAAAATTAAATAAATTAAATCAACTATAATTAGGGGACTAATAATTAACTAATCTGAAATAGTAAAATGCCAATTAATATTTCAGGTTTAATAGTTGATCCATTAAAATCAATTCATATCACCGTTGGGCAGAAATAAATTGAAAATATAAGACGAAATTCATTTAATAAATTATACTTGACAATTAAAGTTGATAAAATTGACATTTATAATTTATTAAATGTAAAACATAAGCGTAATACAAAGAGACATAATGTAAAATATAGTTCCTTTTAATAAAATGGCAGTCACAATTAAAGTTTGTAAAATTGATAACAACCAAATATTAAAAGTAAATTTATATGACAATAAATTATATATAATATAGTTCCGGTGGGTTACTTGATATATATAATATAAAATCATATCTTTAATAATATCATATATCACCATATCACCGTACATAAAATATATACATACGGTTTTAAAAGAAATTTGTAATATACAATATTAAAATAAATAAGTAACATACGGTTTAAAAATTTCTATTTGATAAAAGAAATAATAATCAAATGAAGAAACTAGATGTAAAGTCCATTTAAATAAATAAATAAATTATATACTGTTACGTGACTGAATGGTGTAAGCATAAAAAAAATTTCATTTCATATGCATAAACCTTATATCATATATATGGTCAAAGCCATTCTTTAAATATACGCGTCAGTGACTTAAAATTAAGTCTTTCTTCTTGATATGGCAGTGGGACCACAGGGAAATGACGCACAGCGAGAATAGGAAAGATAATAGGAGTAGAGATCGTGTACAATTTAGATATATGTGGGTTCGTCCTACCCATATCTTAACCAGATATGGCAATTTCGAAAAAGTTGGCGAAAGGTTGCGAAAACTAATGGCTGTGATAGGAGTTGGACAACAAAAGTATCCTACACTCTTGTATTCAATCCAGACTGTGTGGAAAATTTACATGTGAATTCTCTTATCCCTCTCTCTGGCATTGCAGCGCATGGAGGACAAAAGAAGAAACCAAAATACTAATAATTTCCATCTCCAATGTGCACACAGAGATAAAAGGATTGAAATTACATAAAAGAAAACAAATTCTGGATATTTAAATACAATATATATGTATATATATATATATTAATTCTGTAAAAATATCCATAAAAAACAAATTCGGAAATTATGATTTAAATACGAAAAAATATCATTAAATTTCAGTAATTGAAACCGAAAATCTATAGTGATTTTATATGAAATTACGTACCTCTCTGATACCAAATGATAGAAATTTGAAATATTTGATTCTTAATAATATTTCTGAAATTAATAGCCAAGAACACGTAATTCATATAAAATTAAATAAATTCATGAGTTAGAACTTACAGGACTGTAGTGAAGACATCGTTATGCGGAAATATGATCTTCTCCAATTTTTCCTTAGTCCAAAATTGATGGCAAAAATGGCGTTTTTACTCTCTTCTGTCTATTTTGTTAATTAGGCGAAAATTAGTGAAAATGTGCCTTCTAATGACAGGAGATGAGTTAATATAACTAAGGCAATTGAAGGGATCATATTTGAATGAATCTGGTACATTGATTTTCCATCAAAATCAATGCACCATTAAAGAACAAATGGTTCAGATTAAATCATATAAGCCACATTAATATTATAATTAATATTAATTATAACACTTAGGTCTGTCAAACGTAAAAACGGAACAACCTATTTTCGTTTTCGTTCTGTTTCGGACAACGAAACATAAATCTCTTCTGATTTCGTTCCGTTTCGTCAAACGAAACAGTTTTTTGTTCCATTTAACGTTCCGTCCTTCATTTATCATTGGTTTTAGCCGATTTTTGTTTTTCGTGTCGGTAATGTTTTCGAAAACGAAACTGATTTTTCTTTCATTTAACAATCCGTTTGAACAGAACGGAACAATGAATGAAACATTGATATTGACAGGCCTACATGCACTTGGACTTTTAATGTTTTTTTTTAGAAAACTAGGATAGATCAATAAATAAATTCTCGACGATATCTAACTCTAAAAATTAAGATTATTTATTTTCCCTGTTGATATGAAATTCTGTCTAGGAGAAAAATATCTTATAATATGCTGGCTTGCCGACCGGTGACAAGCTGACAATTACTTGGTTTTGGTCCATCTATCAGAACGTATCACTTCACATTTTTTTTATTGAGCGATTGAATGATATGAGTAGGGCTGTACAAGAAAAATAAAAACTCGTCTGATTCGTTTAGTCCGTCCAACCTGATCCGTATTATAACGGATTCAAGTATTATTCGGGTTAGGCCGGATTTTAATTTTGCTAACTCGGTTTTATTGGGTCGAGTTATATTGTTATTTTGATAATCCAATTTGTAACCCGACCCATTTTAATTTTATTGATCTCATCTATATATGAATCGCATTTACTGTTTTTCTTAATCCAAAGTAAGTTTCAAACTAAAAATAGCATTTTCAGAGTTCGAAGACAAAAAAACTTAATAACGCAACCAGAGGCACAAATATGGATTCATTAATATGTTGTTAGCCCCTTTAAAAAAACATATTCTAGCATCTTATATGCATGGTTCTAAAATCAACAAAAACTACATAATGGAAGTGTTGTGAATAAGAATAGAACAGCTTGTTCAAAAAACAAGGGTAGTGAATAATAAATGGTGAAAAATTGCTTATTATTAAATTAAGAGATGTTGTTTGGGTGGTTACTTAAGGAAAAAAATATAAAATAAGAGGAATGCTAAAATACTATGCATAGCACAGATGACCTTCGTGCTACGAATTCGTTCTTAAATATAATACTTCAAACAATCGATCAAAACTTTTCATTATATTCTTCATATTGAAACCTCATTAGAAACCAAATTTTATAATTTTTTTTATTTTTTTTAGTATTTTTTCAGATTTTTTAAAATCGCTATTATTCCTCTGCTCTCCTTGACATATATCGTTGCTATTATTAAAGGGTCTAGAATTTATTAGATTAAGGATTAAAAAATTACGAGAAAAATAGTAAAAATTTAAAAAAAATATAAAATTTGGTTGTTTAATGAGATTTCAACACGAAGAAGACAATGAACGGTTTTGATCGATAGTTGAAACGCGAAATTCAAGAACGAATCCGTAGCACGAAGGACATCCGTACTATACATATCATTTTAGCAATCCTCTATAAAATAATGATTTATTATTGGATGATTAGCTTGTTCCAATATAGTTTCAATATTTTATTGGAACAAGAATAAGGATCCGAATAAGCTATTCGACTTGTTCTAAAATGTGTTTGGCAACCCCTAGAATTAGCAATTCGAATAACACCTTATTCCAAGTTTGAGAACTACGAACTAGGCAAAAAGCAAAGCTTAATTGCTTGTTCGTTGTTCAAAGGCACAACTTCCAAACACACCATCTATGGTTATTTATATTGCTATTTATTTCCGAATGACTGAACTTGAGAAGTTCTTAAATTTATTGTTTTCAACATTCTAATTTTAAATTCAACATTTAGTCATTTACTAAATTTTCGTAGTTTTAAGGGGTGTGTTTGGAAGTGTGGCGAATAAGAATAAAATAGCTTATTTTAGAACAAGAGTGGTGAATAAAAAATATTAAATAATTGTTTATTCTTAGATTAAGAGATGTTGTTTGGGTGGTTAGTTAAGAATAAGAACAAGAAAAATATTAAAATAATGATTTGTTGTTGGATGGTTAGCTTATTCCATTCTAGTTCCAACATTACATTTTGTTGGAACAAGAATAAGGACCCGAATAAGCTATTTTGCTTGTTCTAAATGATGTTTGACAACCTCTAGAATTAGCAATTCCGAATAAGGTCTTATTCCAAGAGTTCCAAACATCCCAGATAAACAACTAAAATAAATTTGCATACACGAAAAAGGAGGCCTCCAGCTGCGACAAACTGGATGCTCAAATAATGTGACCCTCCGGCGGAGCAACCGCGCACGAAAACCAGAAATCCCTATTCCTCAATCTTAGCCATCGTACCCTCTTTCCCGCCAAATCTCCCCGCCACACCAATTTCTCATTTCAATATTACCACTATCATCTATCAATTCAATCAACACATTCTTTAACTTTCTCGTCTATTCACCTCTCTCCGACAGTCCGACTAAAAACACCACCATTATAAAAAAAAAAAAAAAAAACTAAAACCCTTCTCCCATGTCGCGCCGCCTCAGCAACGGCCGATCGCCTCTAGTACGGAAGCAAAGCCAGATCACCGCCTTCTTCTCCACTCCTCCCAGTTCTAACCCCAAATCGAAACTCAGCTCCAACCCTAGTTCCGACCCATCGCCATCTCCTTCTCCTTCCACCTCTAAGACGAATAAGAAACCCCTTCTTTCAATCCCTCCTCCATCCAAAACCCCATCCCCGCCGATCAAGCCCAAGACACCTCCCTCGGCTGAAACGAAACCTCCTAAGTCCGATTTTGTTGGGAGGCGGGTCAAGGTCTATTGGCCTCTCGACAAGACCTGGTACACTGGTCAGGTCAAGTCGTATGATGCCGAGTGTAACAAGCACTCAATCCAGTACGACGATGGCGAAGAAGAATCGATTGAGATTGAAAAGGAGAAGGTTGAATGGATTGAAGAGGAACCTCCGAAGAAACTCCGGAGGCTGAGAAAGCTTTCTGAGAAATTTGAGATTGAACAAGAGAAAAGTGGGAGTGGTGAGTGTGAATTAGATTGTGTTGATGATGATTCGAGTGATGAAGATTGGGGAAAGAATGTGGAAAAAGAGTGTTCAGAGGAGGTAGACTTAGAAGATGAGGAAGAATCAGAAGAGGTGGTTGCGGTAAAGTCGAGAAAAGAAAGAACCACAAGCTCACAGAGCGCGGGGAAAAGGAAGAAGATTGACGTGGGTAAAATGGGCTGTGCTAAGAAGTTTAAATTTGAAGGGGATGAAGAGAAAGGCACGCCGAAGGCAACAAAGGGGTTTGTCGGGGTTAAGATGAGCCCAGGAATTGGTAGTAATAATCAAAGTGAGACTCTATCTAAAGGTGGAGCTTTAATATTTGTTGATAATCCAGCTTAATGGGTTTTTACTCTTATAATGACTACTATTATAACATATATATTCCTGTGGACTTGCTTTGCATCTTGTAGTTAGTAATTATCGTTGTTTAAGAATTGTGTTTAACTCGTACGCCAGATGTTGTGCTGGATATAGTAATCAGATTTCATTTTCCTATTTGTTTGTTCTCCTGTGTAAAGCCATTCTAATGATTCATAGAATTTGTACTTTACCATTGGATACTATATTGATTTAGGATTGGTTTTTATTTTGGGGATATTTCAGGTTCCAATGCCAAAGCTATGACCGACAGCAACCTGACCGGAGAAGCGGCTGAGCGGTTTGGGAACCGCGAAGCAGAGAAATTTAAATTTCTCAGAGAGTGAGTTTATGTTGTTTGTAATACATCATATATTTAAATTTAGCAGTGATTATATTGGAAGCAAATAGTATTTCTGATCATCCTTATTTGCAATTGTGGCCAATATTTAATTTATGTGCTATACAGTTCACATTCTTTGAGATGCTCATAAAGAATACTAAACAGTCATATTGTTCTAAATCAACCTTTACTTTCCATAAGTATTATTTTATTGCCACTTAACTCTAATGAGCCCTCTTAAATATTAAATTGAACTAAATCAACATGCCGACTTGCATTTAAATTCTTAGGTTCTCTAAACTAATCATAACATAATTTGTTCTGATTTAATCTGGATTCACAAGCCATGGACAATATAGTGATCTTTTTTCTCAACTTAAATCTTGGTTTTACCTTGGGTTGATGCTTGTGGATGTATTGAAATTGTTGGGGCTTCACTTGGACAATATGAAAATGTTGGATATTTGCAAATAGTTTGAACTACTAAATTTAAGTTGATAAAATCCTTTCCTTTCTTAATGTGTGTCTTTCCACTACTGTATTTAATTTAGAGGGAGAAAAGATGCAAAGGGGAGAAGACCTGACAATGTGAATTATGATCCTCGAACTCTGTACCTGCCTCCTGATTTTTTGAAGAGTTTATCTGGAGGACAGGTAATTTTTTATTTTATTTTATTTTATTATTATTATTATTATTATTATCATTTGCATCTTATTTTCAATTTTGGCTTTATGGCCGTGCCGTCGATACAATTTCACTGATGTTAGATGTCAACAGAGGCAATGGTGGGAGTTCAAGTCACAGCACCTGGATAAGGTCCTCTTCTTCAAGGTACACATCTTACAACTTCCTATTGTTGTTTTTATTTTTATTTTTCGTTTTTTACATGTATATTCGATTGCAATAATTATATTGTTGCATTTTTGTGTTTGTTGTTAGATGGGGAAATTCTATGAATTATTTGAAATGGATGCTCATATTGGTGCTAGAGAGCTTGATCTCCAATACATGAAGGTGTTTATTTTTCTTTTTCTTTTTTTGTGGAAGCTAATATTGCTGATTATTACCATTCAATAATAAGGCTGATTAATAAAGGTCTATAGTGTGGTTTTATATTTAAATATTACAGTTTACTAGAAGCACCTGATTTTGTTAAAACCTTTGTCGGAATATCTCCGATCATGGTAAGAGATTGACCTCCAAATTAGCATGCCTGGTTTGATGTTTAGGGTTTTGGGGATTAGGATTTCTAGTTTATGTTTTGAGGTTTAGTCTTCATGATTCAAACATGTTTTTATATCACTCGATACATTAAACTCTATTCATTTTTTTTATTTATCCAGGGAGAACAACCTCACTGTGGATTTCCAGAGAAGAATCTCTCTCTGAATGTAGACAAGTTAGCTAGAAAGGTTTGCATGTGATGCTGAAATATTTTATTCTAATTTTGATTTTGGTTCTCGGATCAGAGTTTTACTTCTCTCTCTTTTTTCAGGGCTATAGAGTGCTTATTGTGGAGCAGACAGAAACACCCGAGCAGCTTGAGATTCGACGTAAGGAGATGGGCTCTAAAGACAAGGTTAGTCAATTCCTTGAATGAAATGCAATGGTGCGAAATTTCTCTATGGATGAATAAAAGCATGTGAAATAGTTGTCTTTTATCTTAATAGACTGCAAAAGGCATACAGGACCTGAGAGGATATATTAGATCAAATGGTTATAACGATATGTTTGAATGGAATATACGGGCACAAAACACAGAGTAAAATCATGATTAAGGCATTTTGATGATACTTCTGGTAATAACAGTTTTGGTGGTCAATCGCATCCTACTGGGGAAGATAAGGTCATGTATTATATTAACTGATTTAGATGGGAGGATCATCAATTGTTATTTTTAAATCATCACAAGCATCCTTTGTATTGTTTCTAAGGTTGTGAAGCGAGAAATATGTGCTGTGGTCACGAAGGGGACACTGACTGATGGGGAATCACTGCTAACCAACCCAGATGCTTCCTACCTGATGTCGATCACTGAAACTCCTCTTGAGAAAGACAGGGAAAAGGATACTCTTATTGGCATTTGTTTAGTTGATGTTTCTACTGGTAAATTTGTCGTCGGACAGGTTAGATTGCTACAATTCTGGTTTTCTATCTTTTTACTCATTGTCATGTAGATTATAATTCTGATAATAAAGTTCATTTACTTTTTGTCAGTTTGAAGATGACACCGATCGCCATTGGTTATGCTCAATTTTATCTGAGTTAAGGCCAGTAGAGATAATAAAACCTTCCAATACACTAAAACCTGAAACTGAAAAGGCACTCAGGAACAACACAAGAGAACCTTTGGTAAATGAGTTGGTCCCGTCCTTGGAATTCTGGGATGCTGAAAAAACCATAGAAGAGGTGAAAAGGTATTATTGCTCTCCTGATGGTGAATCTGATGCGTTGCCACCAGTTTTGACTGACCTGGTAAGGTCAGGAAATAACAGCTCATGTGCCCTTTCATCTCTTGGCGGTTGTCTGTTCTACCTAAGGCAAGCATTTTTAGATGAAAAGTTAATCAAATGTGCTGAGTTTGTTCTTCTTCCCTGTGGGGCACTTGGTGGAAGTATTCAGAAGTACATGATTCTTGATTCTGCTGCACTCGAAAATCTTGAGGTGTTGGAGGACATGAGTGGTGGATCTTCAGGGTAATTATAATTTGAAATATTTTGTAGGCAGTTGCTGATCATTTTCTGCATAGTTATCTTGGCCAAGGTTAATGCATGTTAGTTACTTCATTATTGCTTTTTGTTGGTAATTACAGCACACTATTTGCACAGTTGGATCACTGTGTAACCCCGTTTGGAAAGAGGCTGCTTAAGAGATGGCTCGCTCGTCCGCTTTATGACAGAAAGGCAATTTTGGAAAGACAAGATGCAATTGCTTCTTTCAAGGTAAATTATTTCTATTTAAATGTGGTTTTATACTATGATCAAAATTCAACAAGGCAATAACACTGTCAGTGGTTCCCTTGAAATATTTTACTGGTACTTTAAGACCCAAAAAAAAAACAAACAAAAAATAAAGAAATACTACATAAATGTTTGTTACGCTACCCCCTCCCTCCACCCCAAAAAAAAAATAATAAATAAAATCCCAGTCGGTTAATAAATTGTTTCAAAAAGAAGCTGCAACCTTTTCTTCTCTTTTGAGTGAGTTTGAAATAAAACCTGAACCTCTGCAGCTTCTGTGGATTGTAACTGGCAAGGCTTTAAGTTAAAGTGACTTTCGACTTTGTTTTTCCCCCCTTTGATTTTCATCAGGGTGTAGGCCTCTCGACCGCACTTGATTTCAGAAAGGCACTTTCAAGTCTTGCAGATATGGAACGCTTGCTTGCGCGTCTTTTTGCTATCTGGTATAAATCAGTACTAAACTCCACGCCCAATTTAGTGTATTAATTCATCATCATGTTTTTCTATGTTAATTAAAATTGCCTAAACATTATCATGATTATTATTATAGTGAGGGGAATGGAAGCAGTGCAAAGAGAGCCATACTATATGAAGATGCATCAAAGAAGCAGCTTTTAGAATTTATCTCTGCTCTGCGAGGTTGCCAGCTTATGTTAAAGGCTTGCTCCTCTCTTACTTCACTTCTGTCCCTTGCTGAGTCTACTTTACTCCATGATTTGCTGACACCAGGTAAAGTTCTTTTGATCCACTATCTCTGTATCTCTCTCTCTGGAAAAAATGATGTCTTGCTGATTTTGTCCTTGTGTCTTTATCTTATGCAGGTAGAGGATTACCGGAGATGTCAGATGTTCTCGATCATTTCAAAGATGCATTTGATTGGTCACAGGCAGAAAGTACTGGTCGTATCATACCACGTGAAGGCTGTGATGTGGATTATGACACTGCTTGTAATACTATAAAGGATATCAAATCTAATCTTACCAAGTACCTGAAGGAGCAACGGAAGTTAATAGGGGATTCTTCGGTGTGTATGACATCCAATACTAAAGTTCTTTTTCTTTTTTTTAGGGCAGTGTGGTGATTGCCAGTTGCCACCATGAAAAATTTCATTTAGTTAAAGAAGAAAGTACAGAGTGACTGTTACATAAATTGCATGAAATGAAAATACCTGCAACACTTAAAAACACATTTAATCTAAAGAACCCCAAGCCTAGATGGTTTTTCCTATCTCAGGAATGCCGCTCTTCCATTCCTCCCTCATAATCAGCAGTATACAATATCTATAAAGCTATTACATAAGCTAGAATTTAATACTTCATCTTTCTAATGCAGATAGATTATGTTAACGTGGGAAAAGACACTTATTTACTGGAGGTGCCTGAGAGCTCAAGAGAGTCTGTTCCTCGTAACTATGAGTTGCAATCTTCAAAGAAGGTTTGTGTAGTGCATATATCAGTCAACTGTGTCACCAGTTTGTATAATATTTTTGTATCTTATACTTTCAAATTAGGGATATTTTCGGTATTGGACGCCCAAAATAAAAGAACTGTTGCAAGAGCTTTCTCGAGCAGAGGAAGAGAAGGAAAATAGTATGAAAGGGATTCTTCACAGATTGATCCAGCAGTTCAGTGAGAACCATTGTACATGGAGGCAGTTGGTTTCTGTAACTGCAGGTAGCTATCTCCTCAGAAATTAAAATATCAAGTTAAGAATTTGTATATATTAGTATAAATCAAACATAAAACAAACAGCTTGTTTATTTTGGCATCAACTTTACATATCCTCTTCTTAATATAATGTCTGTAACGAACAAAATCTAGAGCTAGATGTGTTGATCAGCCTTGCTATAGCCGGTGACTACTATGAGGGGCCTGCATGCCGTCCAATCATTAATGAAGCAGGTGATTCTACCGATGGTGCCCCTTCTTTATATGCAAAATCCCTTGGCCATCCCATTTTACGAAGCGATTCCCTAGGAAAGGGGTCATTCGTGCCAAACAATGTTAAGATTGGTGGTGGGGCAGGCGATGCCAGCTTCATTTTGTTAACAGGGCCCAACATGGGTGGAAAGTCAACTCTCCTGCGTCAGGTCTGCATGGCTGTTATTCTGGCCCAGATTGGTGCAGATGTGCCAGCAGAGAGGTTTGATCTGTCTCTTGTTGATAGAATATTTGTGCGGATGGGAGCAAGAGATCACATCATGGCAGGGCACAGCACTTTCCTTGTGGAACTCACTGAGACTGCTTCAATGCTGGTTTGTTTTTGTTTTCCTTTTGTTTGTTTTTCTTTCTCCTTTTGAAATATTGTTACAAAATTTATGTGGTAGTTAAGTTTTAATTTATTTTCTTAACGTTGAATTTTTTCAGTCTGCTGCTACAAGAAACTCTCTGGTGGCTTTAGATGAGCTTGGCCGGGGTACATCTACCTCTGATGGACAAGCCATTGCGTAAGTCACACCCCCTCTCTCTCTTGTTGTGGACACTCGCATGAATATTTCTTCACTGTTCTTTTTCTTTTTCATGATTAACAGTGCCTCTGTTCTAGAGTATCTCGTCCGTAATGTGCAATGCCGTGGCTTGTTTTCTACGCATTACCATAGGTTAGCTGTGGACTATGAGAAAGATACAAAGGTATAATTCTTTTTCGGTACTATTTATCTTTTCTCATCTATAACCTGATCTAAGAAGATTAAATGCGGGGTCAATGTCACATAATTATTTTCTAATCAAACACTTTCATATAATAATTTTTTGTTATGCAAATTTTTATATTTATATATATATATATATATATATATATAGAGTTTTGCTATGGTGAGTTGCAACTCACCAAAGCGTCCGTGAGTCACGCTCAAAATTTCGAAATTAAGTTCAAAACAACCGATCCAAACCGTCTAATACGATCTCCCTATTGAATTCTCCATGCAGACCAAATTTTACATTTTTTCGAAATTTTTAAGTATTTATTTCAGATTTTTAAAAACTGCTGTTTTTGAACGTTTTAGAACTAATTAGATTAATGATTTTCTAAAATTTCAAAAAAATGCTTAAAAATTTCGAAAAAATATAAAATTCGGTCTGCATGAAAATTTCAATAGGAAGATTGTATTAGACGGTTTGGATCGGTCGTTTTGAACTTAATTTCGGAATTTTGAGCGCGACTCACGGACGCTTTGGTGAGTTGCAACTCACCATAGCAAAACTCTATATATATATATATATATATATATAGAGTTTAGCTACGGTGAGTCGCGACCAAAATTCCTAGATCTAGATCAAAATAACCGATCCAAACCGTCCAATATGATCTCCCTATTGAAATCTCCGTGCAAACCAAATTTTTTATTTTTTCGAAATTTTTAAGAATTTTTTCGGATTTTTAAAAACTGATGTTTTTGAATGGTTCATAACCAATTAGATTAACGATTTTCTAAAATTTCAAAAAAATACTTAAAAATTTTGAAAAAATAAAAAATTCGGTCTACATGGAGATTTCAATAGGGAGATCATATTGGAAGGTTTGGATCGGTCATTTTGATCTAGATCTAGGAGTTTTGGTCGCGACTCACCGGAGGGTCCGTGAGTCGCGACTCACCGTAGCTAAACTCTATATATATATATATATATATAGTGGATTGATAAAATACACTCTGGTGTATGGATCGTCTCCCGTACACCAGAGTCGTTTATAAAATCCAAAAATCAAACAGTCGATCCGAACCGTTCAAGTTATTCTCCATATTGAAAAACTCTCGGAGACCAAATTTTACCATTTTTCGAATTTTTTTGCTATATATTATGATATTTTCAAAAAACACTACAATTGGAGTATTTTAGGCCCTCCAATTTGAAAATATCATAATATATAGCAAAACAATTCGAAAAAATATAAAATTTGGTCTCCGAGAGTTTTTCAATATGGAGAACAAGTTGAACGGTTCGGATCGACCGTTTGATTTTTGGATTTCAAAAACGACTCTGGTGTACGAGGACGATCCGTACACCAGAGTGTATTTTATCACCCCTCTATATATATATATATATATGTATATTTAAAATAGTGCATACTTGATTCCCATATTGTTGTACTGTTGACCTGCATTAACTAGTAATCATACTGTTTTATAATTAATACATTGAGTTGGGGTACTTAATTTCTTTTTTTCTATTTTAAAGACCACTATTGAAAGGTATTTTGACTCCGCCTATGATCTTATCTGTCTGTTACCTCTTGCATATTGTTTTGTCAAGTCTAATATACAGTCTGTATGCTTTGGTAGATTGCATTATGTCATATGGCTTGCCAAGTTGGGATGGGGGAAGGAGGCTTAGAAGAAGTCACTTTTCTATATCGGCTTACATCCGGTTCTTGTCCCAAAAGTTATGGTGTTAATGTGGCACGATTAGCAGGTAGTTCAGCACTTCCCAAATTATTCTTCAATTGTTTTGTGTTTTTGTGCTTTTCCCCTTGCACAAAAGCCAATTTATGGATAACAGCGCATATTGTGAATAACTTGAATGCTCAATTTTTTTTCCCCTGCATGCACTGCTGATAAGTTACTTTATTCACATCAGACCTCTGAATTTTACTGATACATGTTCTTGTTCTGTTCTAAATAGGAATTCCTGCAAGTGTACTTCAAAAAGCTGCTGACAAATCGAATGAGTTTGAATCAACATATGGAAAGCAATCTTCCAAGTCCAGCGACAAAATTTCAGATGCTATGGTAACTGTCATGAAAAGCCTTGCATGTGTAACAGGCACAGCTATGAAGCACGATAGAGATTCCACTCATCTAGAAGTCATCTGTAAAGTGCAGAAGAGAACCAGGTTGTTAATTTCAGGAAACTGATCAGTTTCTATTATTATTTTTTTCCCTAATTTTGCTCTCTTGGCCCACTATTAGTTTCGGGAAAGTGATTTTGGAAGATCTCCTACAATTGATAACAACTCACTTTTTTGTGTGGGATTTTGTAAATAGCATTTGAATCCAAACAGTAATTTGGTAACTCATTGTGTCCTTGATGTGTAATTTTGAACTTTCTATTAGTGGCAGTTAGCGACATCGTCTGTGGCCTTTTTATCCTGCAGTGTTGTTTCAGTACCAGGTTGCATAACAAGCTTTCAAGGGTCAACATCGACCACCTGAACTTGAGTTGCAGTTAGGCTGTTTTCACCTTTTTCACAGGCTAGACTTATTCTGAGCCAATCTAATAAATATCTCCTTGTTAGATATTTTCCTATTGACAATGAAACCTCATCCATTCTGGTGCATATACTGCTCAGCAGTAGATACTTTTAGCGGTGTCTTGGATAAGATCTAGTTGGGTTGAGATTGCATGAAGGTTCTATTATGGTACTATAACGTTCAATTAAAAGGAACTGCGCACTTCTAAATCTGATTTTTATTTGTACCGTAAATGCCTGACTTCATAAATGGTTAAGAACTTAAGAGTTGGATTTGGATTAAACCCAATCTGCACCAGCCTGTCGCATTCCAATCGATTAAAAAGCTAGTTGTCTATCACGTTAATTAGAAGAGCAAATAAAATAAAATAAAAATCTTGCACAATTCAAAGAATTCACACGTACGTCGTTGTAGCGGAAATAAATGATAGGAAGTGGCATTTTAAGACTTTCAGTTGGTTATGAGTGACGGCGGATGAGCATGTGCACAGGTAGTACTAGAACGCCAATTTTGGAACCGTTCAGTTGTGTTTTTTATATTTTTACTGCCTAATCTGCATTTTCTGGGGAATACTTGATACAAAATAAGACAGGTGCAGTGTCAACTGAAAGGTCAGTGAACAAGTGGGAGGCAAGTGACCCTTTCAGTCTTGGAAAAAGCCAGTATATTTTCAGTCCTTTAAATTAGATTGTTTAATTAATAATTGCTGCATATTTCTAGAGTTTTAAATATAATTTTAAATCGGTCTTTATAATTGTTTTACAAGCAATTATATATAAATATATTATTTTTATTCATAAAATTTTGCAGGCGACCTAAAAAATGTTTTCCACGAATTTTTAGTGCTGCCAAATAATGAATTATGTATAACTTCAAATTTGTTTATATGTTTCATATTTAATATAAGTATAAGTAAGCAGAATTAATACTTGCTGATAATATATGTATGGACAAGCCCGAATGAGCGAAGTTTGCACGAGCGAAATCACTCTACTATTTCTGCATAAAATTTTAATTTATGCTTAAGGCGATACGCATATACTTAAATTTTTCCTTTAAAAAAAGTTGCAAATTGCAATCAGGATAGTGGCAGCGAGCAAAGCAGCAGCACGTGTTTTTGTTTTTGCTACATAATTTTTTCAATAGAGGTTATGTTGTACATAATAGTCCAAAGTCCAACTTAAACCTTTCTTCTATTTTTTTGATACTGACGGGCAGTTTGGATCGCTTAGATATTTGGGGTTGTTTGGATCTCTTGGGGAATTTGGGGAATTTCATATTCCTAACATAAATTTATTATAAACAATTCAAATTCTTCATAAAATTACACATTTTCCAATAAATTTATGCCTAGAAATAGGAAATACCCCAATTTCTAAGCGATCCAAATGGCCCTTTGGAGAATTTGGGGAAGTTGAAATTCCTAGAAATAAATTTATTGGGAAGTGTGTAACTTTGTAAAGAGTTTGAATTGTTTATAATAAATTTATGGTAGGAAGATGAAATTTCCCAAAATCCCCCATCAATCCAAACAGCCCCGACAGTGTCTACCCATAAGTAGCAATTGAGCATTTGTTTTCTTGATTGGAATTATAATTAGCGATCAATTTTAACACTGAACTGTTGTCATCCGAAGTTTGAATATTCTATTTGAAAACAGAATCAGCGAGTCTTTTGCGAGTGATGCAGCAAGTAAGCTAATTTTTAAATTAACTTTTTAAAGATAAATAAAGACTCTCTAGGTAGTCACTGCCTAGCTTGTAAAAAAAAAAAAAGATAAATAAAGACATGATTTCTAAGTTAATGAAACAGCATTTCAATAGTCTCTTTATCAGGGGTTTTCTCACTTCAGAACAAGAGAAAAAATGCAGGACTGCAGAAAAATAATTAAAATAATTTAAATTTTAAAATATTCAGAGAAAGATATGACATTTTTGGGTCGAAAATGGGCGCAACAGCTTGCGCTCCATTACTAAATACTAATGAGTATCGATTCAAAACAAGTTTTTCGGGACGAGGTCACAATAGATAATTAAATTTTTGCGTAAATAATTACACACGTTTAACAATATTTATTTTCACTTTTTTCCATATCAGATTTAATCCAAGTTAACAATTATTCAGAAACATTATTTAGCTAAAAGGTGAGTTTTGCAAGTATTTTAAAAATTCGCATTAGTAGCCAACCTCGTTAATCCAATTCATAATTCAAATGTACCATGCAGCTTGAATGATTTAACCGCCGAAATTACTTCCAAATACCACATGACCAATTTTTTTACCACGTGCGGGAAAGACTGCGGTTGTCCTTTGTCGGAACCTGAGTCCCTTGATGAACGGTGCAGATGCACTCTAAATTCTCAAACTCGAAAAAAAAAAAAATCAAAGACTGAAAAGTGACCTGAAGTATCTAGAGCCGGGTCAAACCTATTCTCCTATACGGTATACCTTCTGCGCACCTTCTTCTATACTCTTCCGCACGACAACGCAACCTGATGCGATATTCAATTATTTATATATAAAGCAAGATATGATTTCTGCGGCTCAAAGTGCTCCGCCAGACCACCAGTATGCTACAGTACAAAGGAGATAACAGTACGCGATCGCAACCGAGACCGAGTGTGATATATGTAGAATAAGAAGATTTCCATTTCTCCGTTTGAGGGAAGAGGAGGGTCCAGTGCAAAAGCTAAGACCGGGGTGAGCTGTGAGCTGTCGCCAGCTGTAATTGGATTTGTTTATATAATTTATTTAGTTTAATATAATTTTTAACACACGTTAAGAAATAAATAAAAGGAGAGATTTGGTTAGATCCTGTGTACTTTTTTTCAAAGAGGTGGGATTTTCTGTGCCTGAGCTAGTTGGTTCATACCTGCTATTATTAGGACGTAGACTCTTTTGTACCGTTGGATCTAGAACAAAAGGACGTCATTTATTTACGGACGATACAAGCTCTGGAAACTGATTGGTCTGGGCCGTCTGGCAACCAAGTGCTTAGTTTACTTCTTCTTAGTGGGTGTATTTGGATCGTCAGAAGAAATAAGAAGAAGAAGAAAAAAAATTTATAAATAATCCAAACTCTTCACAAAGTTACACACTTTCCAATATTTCTTCCCATTTCTTCCCTTTTTCCTTTCTTCCCACACCTATCCAAACGCACCCAGTAAAACTTTTTTTAGCCTTTTGAATTTTGAATTATGGCTTTTGTGGTTGTGACTTGGATGTAATTTCTGGTTTTAGGCTGGATGGTGTGGGAATAAAAGAAATAAGGGAAGAAGTGAGAATAAGCATTGGAAAGTATGTAATTTTGTAAAAAATTTAAATTGTTTATAATAAATTTATTTTCTTATTTTCACACCTCATCTAACGGAGGCTTAGCTGTTTGCTTCGGCTCTAGGCTCTAGCTTTGGCGTGCTTAACATACCAGAGTTCTGAGTTTTATTAGGTTGTGTATAAGAACTCTTTGGGCTATTAATGCTGCCTGCCATCTCTTCTTGAGATGCTTTAGTTTCAAAAAAAAAAAAAAAAAACAGTGGATAAGCTAAACTCGCTAAAAAATCATACCACAGCTCAATAATTCTCTGCTAAATATTATAATTACTTCTGTCGGTCAAATCGATATAACTAATGCGCACGATGATTTAGTCGTCTGCATATATCATACTAAAATTTGTAATTACAACTCTAAACACTTTGTTGCACCATTTTGTAGAACACAATTTTTCTAGCGCAGTTGTGATACATAATCATAACCTTTCATTTGTAATATATGACACAAAAGACTTAACATTCCCTCAAAAGCCTAACAACAGTTCCATAACGAAATCGGATGCCAACTTACAAAACTGTCACGATTCACGAATGTCATCACATGATTAGGACATGCATTCGCTTAATTTTATTTAAAAAAAAAAGAAAAGAAAAAGGAGCGATATGAAAAATATGTTATATTTGTTTTTGTCGTTAATTATTTAAACTTGGTTCATAAACAACGGTTCCGTTTGGATTTCATTTGAAAAGAAGAGAATAAATTTATTATAAATAATTTAAACTCTTCACAAGATTACACACTTTCCAATACTTCTTTTCACTTCTTCTCTTTTTTCCTTCTTCCCACACCTTATTCAAACGGAGCCAACAAAATTTTATTTTTCATATTCCATTATAATGTCATTAGATACTCGGCTAAATGGTGTACGTTGCATGTTGGTGTTGGATTCTTAAAAATTCTTCCGCTGAGCACTGAACGGTCTGTATAAAGGTTATATTTTTCGTATTAACTTTTTATATTGAGAAAGAAATATTTTTCTTATTATATATTTTTTTCCGATTGAAAACATTAATTTCATCGACATACAATTGGGTTGTTTTGGGCTCCTGAATTCACCTCCCACGCCAAATGAAATCCAGTCCTGCGCGGGATCGTGCAGCCCACATATAACAGCCATATGATTTAATTTTAATGGCAAAAGAAGTCCCGTATATGTAACCATATTGATAGGTCCGAACCGTCTAAATCAGATCAAACGATTCGTAGGCTGTGCTGGACGATCTCGCACGGGAGCAAATAAGGATTTCTCCCATGCGGCACAAAGAGGTGCGCTAGCCTCGGATCCGGGTAAATAGGAGTGATATTTAATTTTTTGGCCCAAGAGACCAAGACCAAGAGGCAATGTTTAGATCTTGGCTCGCTTCATAAAAGAAAATAAATGTTAATTAACAAATAGGTTTAAATTACTGTATGAAAGATCATAAGTTTGAATTTGAGTATTTATTTATTACTTTAAATAGTTTAAGAATTTCCATCTTAATTTCAAGCTTAACAATGGTTAATTTTTGTTGTTGTAACATGTCACAAAGTCATCTTATATTTTGGACTATTCTTTACAAGTTGCCAATAAATTTCGTTTGTCGTATTTTGCTGCCTAATTTATTCGTAACAATTTTTTTCATTGGAATTGAAATTGTGGAAGTTTCACGCAACAGTGGTTAGGAATGAGACCGTTTGTTGCGTACAATCCGACTAATAAATTCTTTTGCGAACAAAATTATTCAAAGTTTTTTTTTCGAAACCTTGACAGGATCTGTCAAGAGAAAAATTATCCAAAGTTGAAAGTTTTCTAACTTTAAATCTCTATTACTTATGAAATCATCCATAAAAAGATTGCAATAATTGTAATTAGGAAGTGTAAATAATTTTTGTATCATCTACGGACAATTATTTGTGTGATTTGATCTAATTTGTAGTATAGATGTTGATTTCAAATAAACAATCAAATTTTTGACAGAAGTGATGTGTTAAACAATTAAATTTTCGGAAAATTATTTTATTTATTTTTCTGGACATCTTTTGCTAGTATTTATAAAAGCAAAATTATCGCTGGATTTTCCAAACATTGTATTTTGTGATTTGCCCGTAACAAAAAATTGTCTTTTCAGCATAAGGTAGAAGGTCTCCCGGAAAAAAAAAACACACACACACGCAGGAAACAAATCAAATGGCAGTCGAAGTTCAGGCTGATGACAAATTTTCAACTAATTTTATCATCCAAAGAGGTACAACATTTCTATTGAGAGCGAGAGGGAAAAGCCTTCATTTACTGATTTAAAGTCGCTAGATATACAGTATCATAAGAGGCGAAGAAGATGTTACAAAATATATACCCAGACCGAGATCTCGCTTAGACTGCAGTCCTGGTCTCCTTGATCGGAGCATTCGACTTAAATTCCTCCCGGAAGTGAAATCACAGGCTCAATTGGTCCCGTGTTTTTTTTTTATACAAAATTTTCAAGTTTTTAATAATTTGTATAAAATAGACCCTTAAGTTTTTTAAATCATTGAAATTGGGACGTCACTAACGAGAACATGTTATTGTCACGACGAAAGTGTTATATACTTTGACAAGGTTATAAGATATCCATTGAAGTTAATACACCCCATTAATTTTTTTTTAAAATACATTAAAATTATACAAAATTCTACTTGGGAAATTTTTACAAGTTTATCTTGCTTCCAGTTAACTACGCGAGTACATGATGGAATAGAGTGATTAGAAGTCTTATGTCATACATTACTCCGCAAAGAGACGAAGATAAAAGGTGATTGCTATTTTATAAATTTTTTGAGTGGGCCAATTTAGAATTTCATTTTACTTGTAAGGCATTTACCGTGCTGTATATTTGAGTTATTTTTTTAAAAAAATTTTAGGCTCCCGTAGACCGTAGTGCTCCTGGCAGCCGTAGCATAAAAAATACGATAATTCTGCCATTGATACCTTTTTCTTAAAAATAATTAGATACATGTCACTATGAAAATTGATAATTAAAGATATGACACTGTTAAATTGTAAATTAATTTTTACGCCACCATAAAATTGTTAAATTAGTTTTATATCATTATTTTCGGTCAAAATTAGAGACATGCCACTCAAATTAAAGAAATGCCACTCTAATTAAAATGTTGAAAATACCCTCTCATTAAGAAACAAAAAAAATTATTGACATGAATTCATTTATAAATTTTCAATTTTCGAATTTTGGATTTTAAATATTTAAAACTTCGAATTTTCAAATTTTTCAAATTTTTCAAAATTTTAAATTTCAAATTTTCGAATTTTAAGTTAGAAAATTGAATTTAAAATTTTGAAATTTTATTTCTTCTTTTTTATAGCTTAAAATCACTTATTTATTAACAGTGACATATTTCTAATTTTAATATTTTATAGTGGCATATTTCTAATTTTATTATTTTATAATGACGTATTAAATTATATAATGGTCAAATTTAATTATCGGGTGGCATAAATCTAATTTTATCATTTAGTAATGACATAAAACTAATTTGTCATTTACCGATGATATTTTATTATTTTTTTCTTTACAGTGGTATAAATCTAATTAACCCTTTTTCTTACCTGAGATTAATCTACATCATCCATTCACAAAGATAAATCTAAATAAATGGTCGTGATTTGATTAGAGCTTGAACGAAGAGTCCAGAATTGTGGTAAGAAGAATTACCCTAAAAAAATATATTCGCCACAGAAGATCACCAACAGAACTTAAATGCTGACGAGACGAAACAGCAAACACTCGTCTAACCCAAAACAGATCCGCTGCCAAATAACCGCTCTCCACGTACTCCACAAAAGAAACCCACGCGGTTTGATTAGGTCAAGAGCGCGTGAAATTTCGCCATATCGGGTCCCATTCTCTCCCAACCGCAACGTGTCGACCGTTCAGTGGCCGAAAGAACCGCTGTGGTGTTTGTTACGAAGCCATCGGATCTGACGCAACGTGCCATTCTGTAATTCTGTAATGTAATTCAAATCTCCAATGCACCGCCGCTTCGAGGAGGTTGCGCCGGTATCAAGGGGCGACAAAATATGGGCCGTCGATTTCCTTTTCGGCGAAGATTTGGTTTTTCGTTCGATGGACAAGGTTTACGCCACCTTTGTGAGCCGCAAAAAAATATATTATAGTTTGCTTAGTGCTTTTGAAAATTTTACGCACAAGAGGTGTATGGTTTAGAGTCATAAAGAGAGCGTATTACTGATATTATATTATAATATGTAATGATATGATTAAGCAATAATGACAACTGCATGTAGAGAGCAAAGTCGATGTTTCCGTGCGATCTCTCTCTGAGTAAGCTAAATAAATTAAAGTATTTTATATGTTTATTACTTCATGCGGTCTAATGAGAGTTCAGATTAAAATATCATCATTTAACAATATTTCAAAAAAATTCAAACTAGTTCATTGACTGACCATAAATTACTCAATTCGAGATAATTTATAAGATGTTAAAAAATAAAAATAAAAACATCTCTATCGAGCAAAATTATGAAAATTAATTTAATAGGCGAACATCAACCCGCTTATCTTTTGAAAATACCTAATGCCACTAATTAGTAATACAAAATTCATTAGTAAAATGATTAATTGATATTTAAATAAAATACCGAAGTTTATGGTCTAAAGTTTACGATAATATTCATCCTTTGAAATCTTGACAATATAATATAGTCTTAGAAACATTCGACCATGTTATTTTATTAACAATAAAATTCTACGCTGATATCCACAATCAAACAATCAAATTGCTATTTTGGAAAGACGAGCTTCACCTGGTTGCTAAAAATGAAAGGCATGCTTCGCCCTCTCTCACCCCGCGCGCCCCTCTGTCCCCGCCCTTCCCTGCTTACGTAGACCTCACCCCCACTCCCCGTTTCACCCAAATGCTTCACCCCCTTCCACCCCTCTGTCCCCTCCATCACCTTTTTCATTTGTATTATTCTTTTTCCTCACAAATTTTCTTCCCATCTCGCACATTTTTCCCTCCTTGCGATCTTCCCTTTCGCTATTTGTTTCCTATTCATTTTGTATTTGACCGTTTTTTTCCTGCAAGATACTCTTTTAAATACAAATAAATACTCGATGGTGATATATAATTATGCGATCTTACAAACTGCTCCCTTGTGAAAAGATAAATAGTCCCTTGAGAAATAAAAAACTTCTTTGTAGTTCTTGGTTACTTTCTTAAATTAACCATATATTTAGGTTTATTAGATACTCCATTGGTCTTATTATTTACTCTCTTATATTTATTATTTACTTCTTTATAATTATTATTTACTCTCTTGTACTAATTATTTACTCCCTTAATTTATTATTTACTCCTTGTAGTTATTAGTTATTCAATTTATTAGATATATATAAAAACTTATTAGTTACTCAATTGTAATTATTAATTACTCCCTTGTATTCTTTATTTACTTCCTTCGTAGTTATTAATTACTCCTTAATACAAAAACTTATAACTTACTTCCTTATTATTTATAAATACTCACTTCTACTATTTTAGTTACATTTTTATAGAAAAATTATACTATAAGGGGGAGGGAGTCACACTTGAGAGGGAGAGTGCCGCACAAGGGGTCACGGGGAGATCGTGGGTGAAGGTGAGAGGATAAATCACGCCTGAGGGAAGGGAGCACACTCCTCTGATTGTTTGATTATGTGCATGTGTGATTGCATAAAGTAATTCTCGATGACGAAATTGCCACAGTTACAAATGTTAGAAAGTGTGCTAATTTTTCATTTTTATGCTAATTACCAATTAATTAACCAAGCAAACATAGCACACACAAGATCTAGTACACAAGCTATTCAAACACACGAGAAAAAGGATTGGAAGTATATCTCTCTTGGTATCGCAACCAAGAGGCTCGTTCCAATGCGTTGGTGTCGGTGGCGTGCTCTCCAAGAACCTCCACGCCGTGCTCCTCGAGTCCACTAAGGAATTAACCACCTTCTCTAATCAATTATGCTAGTAATTGAGAGAATTGTGCCTAATTCCAAAGCTTTCCCTTTCTATTTAATTCTCCAATTAATTTAGTGGAAAAGCTTGCTCAACACATGAGCTAGGTGGTGTGTGGAAGAGAGAAAGAGGAATAGAAAATTCTGAAATTTTCTTTTCTTCCTTGTGAGGTGCGGCCAAAGAGAGAAGGAGAGAGAGAGGTGTGTGGAGGCTTGGGTTTGCTCCCAAAGAACACCCCTTTATATAGGCCACTCAACCTAGCTCTCATCCAACATTACATGGACAAAAATGCCCCTTGCCCTAGCCGCACCTACCTACCCCCATATATGGGTTGGGCCTCAAGTTGAGTTGAGCCCAATACTCTTCCATTTAAATGCACCTTCCATTGGACATTAAATTAACCAATTAATTTAAAGCCCAATTAGCTCAAATAATTAAATGTGTTGATTATAATTAATTATTAACTATTTAATAATTAATATGGAATTAGTCAATGCATTAAATTATTTCTATATGATCTATTTGACTTAATTAATCATAACGGTCCATAACGGCATACGATTAATTAATCAACTTATCATATTTTGCAAAACCAATTGTTGCAAATAAATAATTAATGCACGTGTGGTTAAACACCTTATTATGTGTGACCCTTTGAGGATTTATGCTATGTTGGACATGGAATTAAATCGCTATTTAATTCCAATAATCATAAGCGGTATCTAGCAACACGTTATGATTCCCAATTCACATAAATAGTGTACTGCTACAATATTTCAATCCTGCATAAGAGAATAATTAGTTTCTCTATTTTGATTCTTATGTCACACGATATCATCGTATAATCCAAGATAGGAATGTGTCATTCTTGCAGATTATACGTTTCTTGATCTAGAGATAATTGTATAAAGTTGCATGCAAACAATCTATCTCCATCAAGGGGCCCAAACAGATATCGTCACTCACTAAGTGAATTAATGAGGGACATACGGTTTTCTTGATGATTAACTTTTCCCCGCACAATTCAAGAGAACATAAATAAAGTCCGTATAGCAGCCCTTATCGGGAATCAGCGGTAGACAGTATTTATTGAACCTATCCTCATGTGGAAAAGATAAACATCTCAAACTTAGAACCAAAATCACAACGAAATAAACAATGACACATAACACAATCCATATGTTTATTTCGATGGGTCAAGTCCTGTGCTATGTTCCATAACATACACATATGCAACTAAGTTGGTAACTCTTTACCTATGATTAGTAGAACTTAATCATCACTTAACTTGCATACTAATCTTTTATGATAATTAATGTTCCTTGTTAATTATCAAGATTATGGACCGTTTAGATTTATTATTGTCATTCTAAAGAATGATCAACAGAGATCTACAATTCAGATCCTCAACCTGAATGATCTGTCAATAATAAACCTAGGAACAGATGATGAAATCTCATCCAAAACATAAACTAATAATTAAGTCATTAAATTATTGACTTCTAGGACATAACTCTAACAATCTCCCACTTGGCCTAGAGTCAATCAGTAGTGACTTCTAGCCAACGAAGAATTGAGAACAATGTCATATATCTACATATATACATGTCTCGGACCTCAAAATAAATAATACGCTTATAGCTAGTTACTCATACGTCCACCACGTATGGATGCATAAAAGCATCTCGTATACTGCTCAAGGTAGAGGTCGTGCTAGAGTGTTCACTGTGTTCGCGAACCTATCCAAAAATTGTTCGACCATATATATATATATACTCCTATATATATTCTTGATCACCATCATATGATATCAAGTGATATCGTTATAGATCATATTCGAATCTCCAATGTAACATTGGGTTCTTTAGGAGTAAGTTATAGTTCGAGATGTTTAGAACCATAATAACTCAACTAAGAAATCGATCCGAAATAAACTTCTTTTATTGCTTCACAAGTTGCCATGTATTTTGCTTTGGTGACGGAAACGGTTGTAATATTCCATTTAGAACACCTTCTAAACTTACAACACCACCTTTTAGCAAAATATGTATTTCAACTGTGATTATATCAATCTTTCGAAAAACTAGCATTAGTGTAATTAACTTACACGAGCTCTCTTTCATCATAAGAGATGAAACATTATATCACTCTTTCTCATAAGGTACTCGAGGATATCCTTGACTATCGTCCTAATGTGTCTCTCTTGTATCCATTTGACAACTATTTGTCATATCCTTTGGATACTACACATCGGGGCATATGCATAAATATGACGTACACAATGAAACTCATAATGAAAGAATGCTTGAACTATTTCATGCACTTTCTTGAATTGAGTTGCAATAGACCGAGTTAAAACACTCAAGTCATGCCATGTGACGTACAGTTAGACATCCTTTCTTGGAGTGTAACTTTCGTGTTTCTAGAACACTTCGTCAATATATGCATATTTGCTCAAACCTAACATCCATCATAATCTATCTTTATAGGTTTTGTTTCCTAGGATTAGGTGATTTCGCCCAAGTTCTCATTTGAGAAAGCATTCTCCAAAGAGATCTCGACAATATTCATTTTCTTAATGTTATTCCCAATTAATGAATTGTTATCTTGAACAATACAAGTAATACAATTATGCTCCCACTGAATATCTTGTTTATACAAGATACTTTTGACGAAGTTCAACTCCTTGAATTCATTGTCAAAACTTTTATTCCAATCTCCACAACACTTGCTTTAATCCATTTATGGATCCTTGAAGCATGCGTATGTTTTTAGCAATACATAAAACCTCGATTTGTGTCAAATGCACAACATCATCCTTCATTCATACGAAGAAGGCGGTTTTATGTGTTTTTCCATATATCAATATATATGAAATACAACTATTGCTAGAATGATCTTTATTGACTTTTACATAGCCACAAGCAAGAGGTTGTGCTTTGTACGTAGTCAACTAGTCATCGACTTAGACATAGCTACAAGCGAGAAGCCGTGCTTTGTACATAGTCGATTTGTTATCCATGTCGATCTTTCCTTTTGAAGATCTAAAACGTTCTTGATGGATTGCTCCTTCATGAACATCAACCAAGGTCTATACCTTGTTGTTATACATGGATTTTATTTAAAGATCATATGAATTCAAACCATATATGTGGAATCGGATCGTTCCATCGTTTTTTCTTGTTTATCAACGGATTCTCATATGCTAAGTTTGAGAATGTCGTGAAGCCAATGCACCAAACGGCTTAGGCAATCAACTCTCGTTGATCTTTTGTAGGACTGGTACTTGAGGTTCATGAACTACTTCCACAATGAATTGTTGAACGAGTTCTTGACTCCTCATATATTCCATGAGTTTCTCGAATCATCATCAACTCGTGATATGGTTGAGTCCTCATTGGAAGGAGCGTACTATTAAACTTCTTTTCAAAACAACTTGTGAATGAAGTTCCGCTCAACTCCCACTAAGCACCATGTATGGAGTGACAAGTTTCCCATAAGAGTACTTCTTGTAGTGACGCATAAACTCCTTTAATGCTCACTTTACTCCCACTACTTCTTCTTGAGAATTTCAATTCATCAAGACTACATTATGATTAGCAACAACTACTTTGTTCTTATCATATTCGTGGAAGTAGTGCCTTTTAATATAAAGCATCCTACAAATATATAGTGTCTTATTTGGTTTAAGCTTACAAGTCCACAATACTTGAAATAAGCTTCTCAACACCAAATCTCGAGAAGTATTATACTTAGAGATCAAAATCTCGTAAGAAACCTTCCTCAATAGACTTTGACGGAACACCATTCAGTGTAAACAATATTGTCCTCAAACATAATTCCCTAATACGAGTCGAATAAGTCAATTTGATTTATTATCGATCGAACTATACAAAATATTGTTCGATACCTCCATTCTTGGACACATTATTCCATAATGTTCCTCATGGAGTGAGTTATGAAACTATTTTCATACTCTTTAGATAATACTTCAAATCATATGACTTAACTACTTATTTGCCACGATTAATTGTAAGACTTTTCTTTTTCCTTGAACGGTCTTTTTAACTTCACACTTGAACTCCTTTGAACTAGTCAAAAGGTTCATACTTATACCTTATCAAATAGATATGTTAATATCTACAATGATCGTTGGTTAAGTAGTAAAGTATCAACAACCTTTCATTGCACAAGTACTTATTGGTCTTTATACATCGATATGTATAAGTCCTAATCAAGTCACTTGTCCTTAAACCTTTGTAGGTTAAAGGCGCTTTTGTCATTTAACAAACATGATTCGCATATCAATCGATTTGAAATCGAATTGAATTTCGAGCTCTACGTTACGTAGACTCTCATAATGTGATTCTCGTTTATATATGTGACTAAGCGGTTATATATAACATGAAAGTCAAATACTTTATGTCAAGTCTTACGCATCCTATTTGTCATTCATAACTTGTTTATCTATTTCAAGCAAATTCCATCAAGATGCATGAAATCATATAAACAAATTCATAATAAAAGAACTTGTCTTTTATTAAACATAGTTATCCATCATCAAATATGAAATGGAGACGCTATGAGAGGTTTTAGAATTAAGGTATGCAACCTTCAATTCCTAAACAAACTCTTAATAAAGATAACTCTACGTATTCAATGGTAATGACTTAAATGAATAAGTCATCTCCTATACGGAGTTTACTTTATATCTCTCGAACATTCTCTTATTCTTCATTGCCAACACATTTCGTTAAATGTGAGCATATGAACTAGTATCAAGTTACTAGTGTAAATTAGAGATAGTGAGATAATTTGAACGACAAATACACTTTAGGATCAGAATATTTCTAATCGTCACAATCATGGTACTTCGGACAACCTTTCAAATGCCTCCCATAAAACGGCAAATGAAACATCTCATGTGACACATGGTCATCAATGAGAGTCTCGAAGTTTTAACTCATACCTTGGTGAAGTATTTCTTGAATACTTAACCAATCACCTCTTTGCATCAACAAGCGTGCATAAAGGTAATATTATATCCTTCATAATTCCAAAGAGATCGTATGACAATATCAACAATCCTTGATATCGGAGATTAATATCTCTAGTCATCAATTAGCTATTTAAATCTTTCGATTTGTAAGCCAATGAAAACGTTCATGTATCCTTTTATAAAAGAAGAATCTCTTGGTCAACTCATACTCTTTATACTCGATCATAAATGATGGAGTTAATATCTACTTTCTCCAAGAACACTTTCTTGAGTAAGTGGATGAGAGCGTACGAGTTAGATCTAGTCCATATGAATTCTCTAATTCAAAGGTCTAGAAATTTTAAATGAGGATATTAGCCATACGCTTTATTAAATAACTTTTCGCCAAAAGTCAATCAATCATCGCGTTGCAACGTTCGGGTAGTTTGAGGAAAGTTTTGGGAATTGACATACTCAAATTTCTCTTCACTAAGATCATGTCTTAGGAATCGGTATTACTTCTTTCAAGTAACTACCTTTTAGAAACGAGTTTGTTCATTTTTCAAAGATTGATCGCAACAAAATTAACAATTTTAACATCTATAACAAAATCAATTTACGGTCATTTAGTTTATGCAATTGTTTTATTTATAACAAATAAAACTCCCACTATATTTATTTAATGTCCCTAATATAGTAGGTTTTCCAAGATCCCTATTTTCGTTGAGATGGTGCTAGCGTCGGCGTGACACCAAAACAACTAGATAAGGTAGGTTCTCCAACCAATCATTCCATATGATTCTTGGTTTGTGAAATATCACATGTACATCCACAAACTTTGCCCCGATGTCCAATCCGATTAGAAAACATCGTTAAGTAACCTTTCTCTATTTGCTCCTAGTAAATCCGATTTACACCCCGACACGGATGATGGAACACGATGTCCCGCGTCGGCGAGAATGCATCAATGAACGATCATACACGTTAGAAGGGGATAGAGAGAAGGAGGGCGATTTAACTTAATCATGTTTTGTTTGGGACAATCAATTAAGTGACACTTGTTTGGTGGTCATGTAAGCATACACCCATACCTAGCTTATGACAATTCATAGCAATCACAAGCAATCACATATAAGCATCTCATAGTTGTGGGTTTGTATGGCTCCCGCTTGCATTAGTTTCGCCACATCGTCCATGGAGCAAAACTAATCTAATCCTTGCCCTCCCACTAAATTCTATAAGGATCTAAATCCTATATAAAATAAAGGTGCAAAATACATGTGAAAACATCCTATTCCCTTCCTATCCTTAGGGGCATGCAAGCCTCACAAGTTACATCAAAAATTAATCAAAAATTAATTAATGGCACCAAAGGCCGCATTACAAACATTCACACATGCATTCATTTACAACCACAAGGCATTGAGTCTTGAGCCATACTAAACCCACTATCCACCTACAAAACAAAGTTAGCACATACAAGAACTTTGTTTCCAATTAACGATTTTCAAGCATCTTTGCGTATCGTTTGCTATAAGTAAATTCCGTGTACAAATCCTCAATTTTAAACAACCAAACTTGTTTAAATTCATTTAGAAAGTTCTTTCAACATCCCATAACAGAAAGGAGATCAAACAAGGAGTTTTCTAATTAAATTCAACTAGTTTGAATACTTAGAAAAACAGTAATTTACCAAAAAACGTAACTAATGGAATCCAACAAAAACAACAGTTTTCGGTCTCCAAAAATTCTCAAATAAATTACTTAAGCTCCTTATCAAAGTTGTGACTACCAGTAAAAATTTCAAGAAGAGATCTTAAACCATCAGGGAGAATCAAAAAAGACAAATCTCTTACAAGTGCACGAAACACCGTTATGAGATTTTCAGCTTATCCTCTCAACCATTTGGTCTGTTAGACCACCTTCTATCCAGTTTTTATATATACAATATACATAGAAAAACTTGTTTAGACTACAGGCTATCCATTCATGAAAAGAAAACAACCAAGTTCAGTTCAATAATATTAAGTTACAGCCTAAACAATCAACAAATTCTGTACTGGGACAGACTGTCAATCGAAAGGTTTTAACCTAGTTGAAGGTCCAAAAATCCACGAAAAATTATGAAATTAATTTTCCTGGAATCCTAACTCAAAATAGAACAACTCCATTTAAACAGAATTTTTAAAGGAGTTCTCAGTTGGTACAGTTTATTAGAACAATCGATTTGCTCAATAAACTGGATCTGACAAGATCTTCCTTTTCATACTTGAAAACCCACAAATTAATCCGAGTCATGCAACAAAATTTACATGCTCAGAAAGAGCTTCAAGTCCTCTTTATTTCTAGCCGTAGAACACTGGTACTTATATTCAAAATATAAATCTTTCAAACCATTCAAACAGGACAGTGCAAGCAAAAACTGGTTCTGCGCACTGTCGCCGTTTTATTCACAGTAAATCCATACTAATTCAGAAAAATATGAATCCAACGACAAAAGAATCACAATCCACAGATCTACAACTTTCATGTAGATGGAAAGATCTTCCAGAGAACTTATCACATCCAAAAACGCGAAATAACACAGAAAATACCATTTCCAGACAGCAAACAAACGCATCATCTCTACTAATCCATTAATTAGCCAATTTCTCTTAATTAAGTGTTAAAATAGCTTAAGTACAACCTGGCTCTGATACCACTGTTAGAAAGTGTGCTAATTTTTCATTTTTATGCTAATTACCAATTAATTAACCAAGCAAACATAGCACACACAAGATCTAGTACACAAGCTATTCAAACACACGAGAAAAAAGATTGGAAGTATACGTCTCTTGGTATCGCAACCAAGAGGCTCGTTCCAATGCGTTGGTGTCGGTGGCGTGCTCTCCAAGAACCTCCACGCCGTGCTCCTCGAGTCCACTAAGGAATTAACCACCTTCTCTAATCAATTATGCTAGTAATTGAGAGAATTGTGCCTAATTCCAAAGTTTTCCCTTTCTATTTAATTCTCCAATTAATTTAGTGGAAAAGCTTGCTCAACACATGAGCTAGGTGGTGTGTGGAAGAGAGAAAGAGGAATAGAAAATTCTGAAATTTTCTTTTCTTCCTTGTGAGGTGAGGCCAAAGAGAGAAGGAGAGAGAGAGGTGTGTGGAGGCTTGGGTTTGCTCCCAAAGAACACCCCTTTATATAGGCCACTCAACCTAGCTCTCATCCAACATTACATGGACAAAAATGCCCCTTGCCCTAGCCGCACCTACCTACCCCCATATATGGGTTGGGCCTCAAGTTGAGTTGAGCCCAATACTCTTCCATTTAAATGCACCTTCCATTGGACATTAAATTAACCAATTAATTTAAAGCCCAATTAGCTCAAATAATTAAATGTGTTGATTATAATTAATTATTAACTATTTAATAATTAATATGGAATTAGTCAATGCATTAAATTATTTCTATATGATCTATTTGACTTAATTAATCATAACGGTCCATAACGGCATACGATTAATTAATCAACTTATCATATTTTGCAAAACCAATTGTTGCAAATAAATAATTAATGCACGTGTGGTTAAACACCTTATTATGTGTGACCCTTTGAGGATTTATGCTATGTTGGACATGGAATTAAATCGCTATTTAATTCCAATAATCATAAGCGGTATCTAGCAACACGTTATGATTCCCAATTCACATAAATAGTGTACTGCTACAATATTTCAATCCTGCATAAGAGAATAATTAGTTTCTCTATTTTGATTCTTATGTCACACGATATCATCGTATAATCCAAGATAGGAATGTGTCATTCTTGCAGATTATACGTTTCTTGATCTAGAGATAATTGTATAAAGTTGCATGCAAACAATCTATCTCCATCAAGGGGCCCAAACAGATATCGTCACTCACTAAGTGAATTAATGAGGGACATACGGTTTTCTTGATGATTAACTTTTCCCCGCACAATTCAAGAGAACATAAATAAAGTCCGTATAGCAGCCCTTATCGGGAATCAGCGGTAGACAGTATTTATTGAACCTATCCTCATGTGGAAAAGATAAACATCTCAAACTTAGAACCAAAATCACAACGAAATAAACAATGACACATAACACAATCCATATGTTTATTTCGATGGGTCAAGTCCTGTGCTATGTTCCATAACATACACATATGCAACTAAGTTGGTAACTCTTTACCTATGATTAGTAGAACTTAATCATCACTTAACTTGCATACTAATCTTTTATGATAATTAATGTTCCTTGTTAATTATCAAGATTATGGACCGTTTAGATTTATTATTGTCATTCTAAAGAATGATCAACAGAGATCTACAATTCAGATCCTCAACCTGAATGATCTGTCAATAATAAACCTAGGAACAGATGATGAAATCTCATCCAAAACATAAACTAATAATTAAGTCATTAAATTATTGACTTCTAGGACATAACTCTAACAACAAAAACACCAAACTAGTATTTGTAGCTCTTTTTCATGTTTATTGTCTACTTCTTAAAAAAACTATTGGGATTGCTTTACGTCATCCCCCTGTTCTATCTTCCCCGTCATCCCCCATCCAAACGCGTTATCCCCGTCATCCCTCATCCTCATCCCATCGCATCCTATCTTCTATGGCGATAATCCTTATCTATGGTCTCCTTCCTCCTTCCTCCTTCCTCCTTCGTTCTGTTTTTTTATTCCGTCACGTAACTTTTTTTTCTTTAGTGAAAAGATTTTCCAGAACCTTTATATATATTAGCTATAACTGTTATGTATATAAGTAGAACCTTTATATATATATTTACTAGAACTGTTATGTATATAAGTAGAACCTTTATATACATTAACTAGAACTGTTATGTATATAAGTAGAACCTTTATATATATTAAGTAGAACTGTTATGTATATAAGTAGAACCTTTATATATTAAGTAGAAATGTTATGTATATAAGTAGAACCTTTATATATGTTAAGTAGAACTGTTACTATATTAACTAGAATAGTTACAATTGTATATCCCTTTCATCTGTATTTGCTCCCTCCTCTCCGTGTCGCTGCCTCCCTCCCCTCCGTGTTATATCAATATTCAAAACAAAAGAGATGGAGGGATAAGCGCTGGATGAGGATGATTGTTAAATTATATATAGAGGGAGAGAGCGAATCAGATGAGAACGAGGGAGGAAGGAGGGAAGAGCGAAACAAAAGGAATGGAAATGGAGCGAAATAGATTGGAGCGAGGGATGAGCGCTGGGTTTCTAAAAACAAAAATGACAGTTACGATAAATTTTCAAAAATAGAAACACATTTTTCAGGGATGATGGAGAATGATGGGATATGGGGATGATCCTCATCAACCCGAAAAACTATGACTAAATGCTTATTATTTTATAATCCGGTTTTTATAATATCATCCTATATGTAGTACTATAAACATCTATATAAAACGATTTAAACAATTTCAAACATTGGTGAAAATAATTCTTAATATCAATTATGGACTATTAATTTCTCTAGTTTGATGTAATGATCTGTTGATATCAAACAAAAGATGTGACCTTTTGTAATGTCACTACTCACTAGTCTTTTTTTCTGCCGTATCTCTTTCCTTCCTCGCATAGATGCATTTTTCTTTCGTTTATATGCACCATGCATTAAACGCTTTCATTACTCCCTGCACCCTAGTCTCTAATACGAATCATAATATTTCTTTTCTTCTGTAAACAAAAAACTTCTTTCGTTCCTAATATTGATACAAGATTTTTTTTGTAAATAATTGATACAATATTTATATTTTATTGAATTACATTTTTATTTCATAATATTAATAATAAATCATCTTTCATGAATTAAGAAAAATTGACTATCTGTACATGATGAGCCAATGAAATTAAAAGGATTGTCACAATTTTTTTTTTCAAAATAATTTGTCCAGATATTGTATGGGCTCGATTAAGGCAATATAAGCGTACCTAAATAGCTAACCAAGTATCAATTTGGATTTTCTCTCAGCTTATTTTAAGATAGTTCATCATAATTTTTGTTATTAATTAATTTAAAATCGAAATTGCTTTCCGTCATCCTCTTTTTTCTATCATCCCCATCATCCCTTGACAGTTATTAACGCGCTTTTCTTTTTTGAATGAGGGGATGACAGGAGGATGAGCGAATTTTTTTTTTTGGATGAGGGATGAAGAGGGATGGATGATCGAAACAGAGAGGAGTGAGGGACGAGCGACACGGAAAGGGATGAGCGAAGAGGGAGGGAGCGACACAGAGGAGATGCATAACAATTCTAGTTAATATGCATAACAGTTCTAATAATATATATAACAGTTCTACTTAATATATATAAAGGTTCTAGTTATATACATAACAGTTCTACTTAACTAGAACCTTTATATATATTAAGTAGAACTGTTATGTATATAACTAGAACCTTTATATATATTAAGTAGAACTGTTATGTATATAACTAGAACCTTTATATATATTAAGTAGAACTGTTATGTATATAACTAGAACCTTTATATATATTAAGTAGAACTGTTATGTATATAACTAGAATCTTTATATATATATAAATAGAACTTTTACATATATTAAGTAGAACTGTTATGTATTAAGTAGAACTTTTATATTCTGTGTTCGCTCCTTCTCCTGTGTCGCTGCCTCCCTCCCCTCTGTGAGACGCTGATTTCTCAAATTTATTTCGCTCATCCCGTCCTCCCTCATCCCCTTATCCAAAAAAGGAAAAACGCGTTATCATCCCCTCATCCTCACCCCTTCTTTCCTTTTTCGGGATGCAATTAATCTAATTAGTGGGAGGATGATGAGGATGATAAAATTTGGAGATGATGGTTATCAGTCCTGATTTAGAATTATAGTATTGCTGTTTATGAATTAATTTCATTCTGTTCTTTTCAAACCTACCATATATACAAATCAATTAGATAAATAACAAAATAGAAAATTCTAAACAAAACTTCCACAAGGAAAGTGCTTAAAATCTCAGACGAAATCGATTTAACAATTACATTTTAAATAATTAATTATAAATTCCTGCATATGGATCACGTCATGCTTGCCTATACGGGACAACTACGGTGTACCGATCACCATGCACCGGGTGTTGCAAGAGATATCCTGGCCTCTCATCTTATCTCTTTCCTAGTTAGACCCCGAACTTTCTCCCTCTCCCCCGTTCTCCTCTTCATTTTCTATTTTTCTATTTCCCTCACATAATACAATTTTGAAAATAAAGGAAGCCCCTCTTTCCTCTCTCTCCTCTCTCTAAACCTAGAACTAGGGTTAGGGTTTTCTTCCGAGGGAGCCTCCATGGACGAATCGAAGAGGTACGCACGATGGGACGAGGTCGTGGTGTCGAACGACAAGGGGAGGAGAGAAGTGCACTATTTCTTGAAAGACAGCTTCGGGAACGCGGATCTGGCCGTGGTCGGAAGGGAGAGGAGCCTCCGCCACATGACCTACGAAACAACCGACGGATTCCTTCGGTCGCGCCACGTGGCGTCGCCGTCGCCGCGCCGCTCGCCTCTGGCAAACGGGTCGATGCCCCTCAAGTGGAAGACTCGAAGGGAGGTTGTTGATTGGTTGACTTCGCTCGTCTCAGGTAATTTATAATTTTGAAGAGTTTTTTTTTTCATTTATCGTTTATTCTGTCGAAGATTCTATTTGGGCCTTACGAATTATCCAAAGATTTGTACCTTCCATCGTCTATTGCGTCGTTCGATTTCTTTGGTTTTCCTTTTTCTTTGCAATCGGTGAGGATCTGGGAGATTTCGTGGGTTCTAATAATCTGGGCAAGGTCTTCTTCCGATCAATGAAAATTTATTAGGCCTAATTAGAACTCAAGAAAGGAAATGGTATTTTTCTTTTTCTTTTTTTTCTGGAGGATGAGTAGTGCAAGCGGCTTCCCCGAGCCTGTTTTTCTATTTATTTGTCTTTTATTTTTCAATTGACAAGCGACTTTTTTCGTCCTTATATATTATTCGGGTTGGATTGGATTGATTTGGATTCACAAAGATTTAGTTTACGGCTGGCTTGGTTTAGGATTTCTGTTCTTTTTTTTTTTGCGTAGTTTGATTTCAGGCGGTGGCCAAATTTCAGATTAAAAAGTTAGCCCTAAGGATAATTTGTTTTTTCTGTGAATATTTCACCTTAAGGTCCACTATCTTTTAATCAAATCCTAGCCTTTCTTGTAAATTTCCTTTATTTTCTTTGCATCTCTTAATTGGTTTTGAACATTTCTTTCTGCTGAGCTGTTAATTTGTATGAATGCTTAGTAGTTCGTGGTTTAACCTTCAATTTGCCAGATTTACTAAATTCTTAGAAGAAAAGTAGTCTGAGGTTTACCAAATTTTGGAGGATCTACAATCTTCAATTCATCTTATACTCGTTTTGAAAATAAAATGAAAATTCTGAATCTCTGGTCGTGAGCCTTTTGAGTTGTTGCTATCTCTTGAATTTTAATAAATTGCGATCCAATTACCGTCTCTTGTTCCATAAAATATCAGAGAGGGCCTGGCATGTCTCACTTTGGCATCAAAGTTGATTTTTGTTTCTGCTTCTTTTCAGAAATTATATGGAATCCAGCTGGGCTTAAACCATTCAAGAATATTTATTTTGAACAGGTTGCTTTTTGATCTATGTTTTTGTATTAATTTACAACTGCTACATAATATAATATCCAAACTCACTCCCGAGGTTCCAGGTTTATCTGCCTTGGCGAGAATTTGGAAGAAACTCAAGTAAAGCTACTAACCCAGTATTGTCTTAGACACGTCGTATCAGAGTTAGATAGGTTGTCATATATCGAGGGGTATTTTTATCTACTATTGGTGTTAAGGTTCGGAGCTTCCATACTGGAAACTCTTTCCATATTCCTCAACTTCTGTTTTATTGTTTTTGTGTATTTCCTTTTTTTTTTTACTGTTTAGAATTGGTGTTAAGGTTCGGAGTTTTTTCATGTGATGCAAGGGATAATTTTCCATTCCTGTTAATGTTTGAATACCTTGTATAAAAAAAATCATCAGCTTGGGAACTTGATGCCTAGCTGTTAAATCTTCCAGCTTCTACAATTTTCAAGGACCCAAATAATCTTTACCATTTTGTTTGTTGTATTATGAGTGAATCTAAACACAGTATCTTTTCTTTTAACAGGTTTTACTACCTTCAGATCATCCCCTACTGATGATAAATTTTCAGATTATGAAGACTTGGACCCCATGGATGGCCCTTCATCAAAGGTAAATTAGTTAATTCTTTCTCTCATCCAGCTTATATATCTATTTCCTTTCTCAAACGTTCTTACTATTCCTTCTTTGTTATGTTGTTCAGATCATCATATCTTCAACAATAACAAATCAACAGCAGTCAAAAACCTTCTCTTGGCTGGGCTCCTCATGGACCTGTCGGAAAAGACGGAAGCACTACAGATCTTTCTCTAGGAGGGGAATCACCATTTCCGTGAGTATCTTGTCTACTATTGGTTTTCCTTAGTGAATAACGTAATTTAGTGTGTCATATATGATGCCACAATCGATGAGCACAGAGTGCTAGTGGTTGATCCCTCAGATTGTAAAAATTTTCTTTAATGGTTTTCAGTTCAGTTTCAACAATTTAAAACTAAATAAGCCAGAATATTTGTTAAAAAAAAAACACTATGTTAGAGTTGCAGTATAATATTGGTACTAGTTAAGTCGTTAATCTTATTGTTACTTTTCAATGAGTTGTTTTTCTGTACTAATTTGGTAAACCCGGAGTTCAAATTTCAAATCTTTGGGTAGGTTATTGGACTGTTCTGTTTATATTTTATAAACTGAATTTGTTGGGGATAATTCTGGTTTTCTTTGAGTAGAACCAACTAATCAGCCCCCCTAGGCATTAGCATTTTAAATTGTTATATCTACAGATGAATTAACCTGTTATATTTTTTACCTTGGACATCAGGTGCATGACTTTGTGTACATAATGGCTGAAGAAAATAAGAGACTAGTGGCCTATGTGGATGATCTGTATGAAGACATGCGAGAGAATAATTTGGTAACTGTGAGGTGGTTTCACAAAGTAGACGAGGTCGGCAGTTCCATTGTCCTGCCACCTGATGTGGCTGACCGAGAGATTTTCTTCTCTCTGTGTTTCCAGGATCTCAGTGTAGAGTGCATCGATGGCCTTGCCTGTGTATTCAACCCAGGCCACTTTGATCAATTTCATGCTGCGGTCCGACCCAACCACCGCTTGTATCCATACATGTGCCGTAGATTGATAGACAATGATGACATAAAGGCCTTCGATATAACCCAGTTACAGGGTTATTGGAGTCAGGAGGCACTTAGATCCATTCTTGCACCAACTTCTCTAAAACTGAGGTTGAAAATTTCAACAGGTAAAAAGAGGAAACGGGCTGCTATGGGTGCAGACGAGAAAAATGTTCCTCTTGGGTTAGTTAGCGGAAATGGGCTGCTATTGCCAGGCCAATTTGTGGAGGTACTCTCTCAAGATAGTGGTATCAGAGGATGTTGGTTTAGGTGCATAATTTTGAGAAAGCACCAGGATCGGATCAAAGTGCAGTACTTGGATATTCAAGATGCTGAGGGAACAGGGCAATTAGAGGTAAATTCATTTAATTGATCTTATATGTGTTTATCTTCTCCAAAGCTTCTTTCTCAGTTGATTTCATCATACTTATCCCATTTATATATACATTTTTTCTGGTTTAGGAATGGGTCCAGTGCAGTCGGGCTGCATCTCTGGATGATTTAGGCATACGTGTAGGTGGAAGGCCGACAGTGCGGCCAGCTCCTTCACCAGAGAGACCAATCTTAAGCTCGGACAGTTCTATTTACGTTGGTTCTATGGTGGATGCACGGTGGCTGGATGGCTGGTGGGAGGGCATTGTAATTCGCTGCGAGTCTAATGAAAAAATTCAAGTTTATTTCCCAGGTTTTTTTACAATTTTTTTTTTGATTAAAATGCACACAAAAAGAAAAAAAACTGTATTCAGATCATTGTTGACTTCTTCTGATTGTGATTTGTAGGTGAAAAGCGAGAATCTGTCTTTTCCTTGGGGCAGCTGAGACCATCGTCAGAGTGGGTTGATGGTAAGTGGAGCCCTATGAAAGAGAGAGAAGACATTGTTACCTCAATACTGGCCACTATAGATAACAGACAGAGCGGAGCTAGTTCACAAGAGGAGATGAAGTCAGAAACCCTAAGAGAAACCTCTTCACCAACAGATGATTCTGCTCAGGAGAAGTGCACAACTTCCTCGGATGACTTGAGAAAGGATTTGATGCTCGACGGACTGCAGTGGTGCTCAAGAAAGCGCCGCCGATTCAGCCCAAATCGTGTTAAACGAAGCCCTGGTTCAAGCAGTGGATGTACCCAGGAAGAGACTGAGCCAAGCGCATGTGGCAGTTTTGTCCTACTTGACTCATCTGACCATGAGAATTGCAAGATTGGTAGGGACCCGCTATTTAGTGCACCAACTGTAGCCATCTCAAACTTGGTGATGTCACAATAACTAAAGCTATTGGAGCGATGTGAGTTTTTCTTTCGCATCCCCATGGTCATTCTTTTGAGATTCTAGAATAAAACGGAGCTGAGGTGGTTACTGGATCCATGCTTGTATATTTTACTAGCTTAGAGTTTTGTCTTTTGTTTGCATGTTTAAATTCGTTTGGATTAGTTAGTGGTCAAATGAGAGAGGCAGGGTTGTTGATTCCTTTGTTAGTGAAGCCTAACCCAAAGTTTTGTTTGCTAACTTTGCTAGTTTGTTTCCTGTCTCGTAGGGTTATAGATGTTAGTATCAGTTGTTTTAACCAAGTCTAATGCTAGTCTTGTTTTTGAAAATATATGTGAGGGTTCTGTTGATCTACTGCTAACCTTTGCTAGTTGTGATTGTCTTTCGCAATGTAATAGATGTTTGTACTAGTTGTCTTAAATAATTGTGATAATTATCTTTTTTCTCTAGAAAATATTTATGAAGCTTCTGCTGATATTATTTCTTCAGACTAGATTTGTCAGTATATTTGTTTCTTGCCTTTTGATAGTACAATTGACGAAAGAACAAAAGAACGAGAGTCAAAAGAAACAGAGTTTGAGTACAATAAGTAGACGCAGAAAAAGGTGAAAGGGAATCAATATTTTCTTAGATATAATGTTTTGACCCTTCAATCCCCTATTTCATATTTCTGGCTCCAGCTCTGTGAACGCAGCAAGAAAATAATATAAACAAAGAAAAAGAGGATAAAATATTTTGTTGTAATTGTTCAATGATTAATATAAAACAATCAAATTTTGCAATATGCATACTTCTTTTTCAACGTTGATCGATAGCTGCAGTCAGAATCCATTCTTTCGTCTTGACTCCTAAAAGCGGTTCATTTTTTTTCGTACAACTGATACATCAAATGTCAAGCAAGTTTATTAGGTACTGGCGTTCTGTGAGTTGCAATATGCAAACTTGTCTGAATGTTAGGTACTGGCGTTCTGTATGTATATGCGATAGTTTAAACAGAGGAGGAGAAGTAATTGGGAGATAGTATTAGAGAGTAAATTGATTATGTGTACTGGTATATTGTTCTTGATTCACTAACTGCTCTCCATTGTTTGTTGTACTGGCGTCTCCAGTCTTCTGTCTAACAGTATATCACCCCCGTTTTATATTTGGCATAAACCGATACACATTGAAACTCATAGCAAAGGCCTGTACATTGAAACTTGTATGTATAAAGGGCGGTACAATGTGTATCAGGTTTACTTCATTCCCATATTTGGCGTTTTATATCACTGGCCTTTACTCACAAACCGGTACAATTCACAGCCATAGAGAATTGAAACTCGCAGTGAGACAATCCTTCTCAAGGATGCTTCTCAAGTGATAGAAAATTGAAATCTTAGAACAAATATCAGTACAAATATTATACAACACCAAATTTGAAATCATACAACCCATTATGCTTTTCTTGTAAATTTACAAAAGGAAAAAAAAAGCTATAATCAATCAAATATCAGAATCACGAGAACCAGCTCTTGGTCTAGTGGCAAAGAGCAATGCACCTTGACTCCTTGAGTGAAAGGTCGCAGGTTCGAAACCCGGCTGGGAGGTCTTTCATAGACATTTAATTTAAAAATAAGTTAGGTGGCTTAGACCTCCAATTTATCTTCAAAAAAAAAAAAAATATCAGAATCACTGGAATCTTTAACTTAAACAAAGTTCTTACACTAATCTTATACTAAAGTCTAAAAGTCTAAACCAAATCTACAACATTGAGAAACTTCAACTGTATCAAGTATAAACAAGATTATTACAATTACAAAATAGAAACATAGACTGTATCCAACTATCATCCTTCAACAGCAATCAACTCCCCCCCATTGCAGAAGTGTGTTCCAGTGTTAATTGGATTTGCTGGCCACCATTTGTAGAGGAATCTCTTCCCATGCAGCTGGTCTCTATTATTTGAACAATTGTGTTATCTCCTCTTTTATGTTGCCTGTCCAGTATATATTCAATTTATCTATTAGCATCAATATTTCTCATTGTTTTGCCATTTGGAAAATTGGTTCTTTTAAACACAGAAATCATCAAAATCATTCGCAATTGGTATTAGTCGTAAATAAATAACTAGGCTATCTAGTGCCCCTGCCTTGATCATATTGTAACTAGACTAACTAGTAAATAAAAAGATAAGCCTAACATTTGAATCATTCCATCAAGAATCAGTATCATTTCTTAACTGAACAGATAAACATTCTTAAAGTATCTAACTGGTTAGTGATTGCCATAAAGTATGGTAGTAAGTAGTAACTACCATCGGTACCAATCTTACACCTAGCATTAATAAGTGCCATTTACTTCCACCAGCAACAATCTAGTCTGGCAACATAACAATGTCAAATTAAACAAAATAAGAAGAAAACAGCAAATTGAACTTAAAATCAAATGAATAGAACAAAAATACCCTGCGAAATATTTACTGAGAAGAAAAATACATATTTGTAATATACAACAAAAACAAAAAACAACTCTTCCCACCAATTCTCTGACATATGGGAACTGGGAAAGCAAAATTAAGCGGTAACATTGTTAGTGCAAAATGAATAACAAATCGGATAATATGAATATTGTCAAAGGAATAAAAGGAATAGAAGGAACAAAGTTAACCGAATCGCGCTAAGCGCTGTCCTTAAGCGTATTCCGTCTCAACGTGCGACAAAAAACGCAATCAAGATAAGATGGGGTTGTCAACTTTTAGAACATGACCATGAAGGTGACTGATGAAAGTCTCCAAAAAAATATCCAGTAGAATAACTAAATTGGGATTTGGAATATCAAATATTATCAACGAAATGGATTGTTTATAGGGAGTTGCTAGTGTCAAACATATAGGACATGTACACTTGTCCAACGCGATGATATTTTAATTTTTAAAATTGGAATGGCCGATCCAAACCGCTCAAATTGTTCTGTGTTATAAAATCTTCATGGAGACCAAATTTTATATTTTTTTAAATTTTTTTACTATTTTTTTTTGGAATTTTTAAATATGCTCAATCTAAAAAGTTCTGAACCCTTCAATTTTGAAAATTCGAAAAAAATAGTCAGAAAATATGAAAAAAATATAAAATTTGATTATCAAAGATATTTTAATATAGAGATCATATTGAGCGGTTTAGATCGACCGTTTGAAATTTTAATGTGCTACGTTTGGATCGTGTTTGACGTCCTATATGTTTGATTTTGAACAAAAGTAACGGCTCAGACATGCCATGATTAATTTCTGAATTAAGAAAAAGATCATGGAGATAAATGACGAATTAAATTTCTGTATTTAATTATCAAACGAATAAACTTACAAAATTGAAACATGCATTATCAAATAATGGTTAAATAGAATAACGGCATATAAAATTTAAGAATTGGAATTTTACATGTTCTCATGCTTTAATTTGAATAGAAATTCAAACTAATAAAATATAGATTTTTTGCATATTGCTCAAATTATTTTTCATAGAATAAATAAAAATTTTGAGTTTTCTAACCATATATTCAACAACCTCTACTACGGTGGAAAGCCGCGATCTCATCAACATAGTTTAGAATTTATTTAACAGAAAGAAATCAAGACTCAGTTTTTGGAAAATTTTGAACAAATTATCTGCTAAATTCTGAAAAAAAATTGAACAAAAGTACATCAAAATCTCTGAAATTGAACAACGGGACAGAAGGGGAAGAAATATCTCCAGCTGCTCCCAGAGGAGGTAGAGGTCTAGAGGAGGCACCGGCGGAGAGTGATGCTCAACATCGATGGAGCCCGAGCCGCTCCCAGTTAGAGCTGCTAATGGACAAAATTGTCCAATGGACGACTCAATAATATTGGATTTTTATGTAATGAACTAGTTTTGGACTGAACTAAAATCCAGTTCAAGTCCAATTGCTAATATTTTTTTGGACAAATTGTGCAAATTTCGGACAAATCGTGGACGAATTGTGGAAACTACGGAAGAATTTTTCGCTCTCTATCTCGAACACTCAGCCCATATCCATCTCGTCATCCCCAAAACCCAATCGATGCTCGAGCGACTGTGCAGCACAACACTGTCTTTTCAATTCTCTTAGACGACAACGACGACGATCCTACTTCCTCCAAGTCCGGCCCCACCGAAACCACCACCTCCTCTCCTCTCCTTCTCTCTCTCCCTCTCATTGCGCTGTCTCGTCTCGTTTCGTTGGATCGAGTCCCGATGTCAGCGCTGGCGTCGTATCTTCTTCTCCCCCTCGCCGCTCCAATCCTGCTCCCTACCAACTTCGCTTGTCAGTGACACTAGTACGTGTCCTCCTCTCTTGGTTACTATTTTACCATGACTATAAATTCAATGAATTAAATGAAATTTCAAATTTGTCTTTTTTAATGATACTTCTAGAGAGCGATGATGAATCAGAGAGAGGGTAATCGACATAAAGTTTCAAATATGATTTTTTCGTTGAATACCAGTTGTTGTTGGTTGTATATATTTTTCTTCATTTAGTTTGAATTTTGAGATGTGAGTTGAAACCTTACATATAATAAAGATGCGTGGATGATCCTAAAAGGTGCGAATTAAAAGGTGTCTGTCAAGTGAAGTCTTAAAAGGTGTCTTGTCAAAAGATGCAATTGAGTAGATGCCTCCTACATTAAAGGGTACTAATATTTTATCCATAAATATGGCTCCCAAATTTAACTTTTCATCAAACATTTCACATTTGCAAAATGACAAAAATAATAGGTATTGCATCACTCTGAAATAATAACAATATAGGCGGGATAAGTGCATGAGTCACGAAAATTTGGTCCGCAACATATTAGAAGACGGAAAATACATGGACCATAAATTAATTCTACTAGATAGTAAGATTAATGTTTTATTTTTATGCAATAAATAACTTTTTTTCCTAGATCATTTCAATTTCAATATATGAAAAGAATTCGTTTTCAACATTTTTTTTCATATTTATGCATTTGGGCCAACAATTTTATGGACAATATATGAATTTTAAAATATTAAACTTTTTTTAATTATTAAAAATACTTAATTATAATATTACGTTTCTTTCGAAAAATACTTTTTATTTTGATATTTAAGGAGGTGCTATACAAGGTGTTATTAATATTGAAGATTATCAACAGATCCAAAATGATTTTATAGAAGGCTCTATATATGTGAGATTAGATGTTTCAACATAAAACATATTGGAGGAATCACCTTTTAAATTCGAAGGATGTCATTTATATGATACCTCTCTAAAGGATGCAATCAAGTGGATGTTTTAAAGGATGCGATTGAAAAAATACTATGTATGGTCCCAAAAGATGTGAACGAAAAGATGCATATTTTAACATATATTCCATAAGGTTTTATTTGAGATATATCTTTCCAAAAGATGCAATCAATTGAATGCCTTAAAGGGTGCGATTTAAAAGGGACTTCCCCAATTAGTAACAATAATTTAAAATAAATTTGCACATCCTTTGGAAAAACATCTTTTAAATCGCACCCTTTAAGGCATTCAATTGATTGCATCATTTGGAAAGATATATCTCAAATAAAATCTTATGAAATATATGTTAAAATAGGCACCTTTTCGTTCACATCTTTTGGGACCATATATAGCACCTTTCCAATCGCATCCTTTAAAATATGCATCTTTTCATTGGCACACATTCATTAAATATATACTACACATTCGCACTCTTTCATTTATTAATATTTAATTAACCTATCTATCTATGATTTATTAACAATAATAATTTAAAATAAAATGTGCAATTTATCATACACAATTGCACCTTTTATTTCTTTTTATTTAATTTATATAATTATGACTTTTTAATGATAATTTAAAAAGAAGGAAATTTTAGAATACATAATCACACCATTTCATTTGTTAACATTTAAGTAATCTAACATTCATTTTTTAAATATATATTTCAAATAAAAATGATATACTATTATATTTAAAACTATATATAGTACTTTAAGAAGAGATGATATATTATTGTATTTAAAATACATAATCGCACCATTTATATACTTTAAGAAAGAGATGTTTATAAAAGTTTTTTTTATTGAAATATCAAATGAATCAGTAAGAAAATTTGTAAATTTATAAGTGTGTAGTATTAAAGATTTGTGTGTAAATTTATTATATTGTGTGTATTATTAAAGATGTATATTGTGTAAAACTTTTCATGTGAAAATGATTATATTACCAGAATGCTTAAAGTATTATTATTGTTCTATCATGATCAAATCGATTTATCAAATTAATTTTCTTATAGGAAATATACTTAAAAAAAATAACTTTACATTAAAATTATTTATTCAGAATGATCTATATACAAAAAAAAAACATCATAACATTCCATGTATTCTTTAAAATATATAAAAACCAATATTGTCGAGCGAAGCTCGACGCACAAAACTAGTATGAATTAATTTTTGTAAAATTAAATCATTGACTGTTGTATTTATAATTTTTATATTTATTTATACTTGTTGCTTCTCTTTCAATACACACCAAATTATAATTAAACAGGTAATTTAATAATTTGAGCTGACATGTAATTTCTAATCCATTTTAATATCATCAGTTTCTTTTTAATTAATTATTTCAAAGGTTGGTTTCAACAATTATTTTGACAGTAGGAAAACTGCTCACAGTACTTACAACAATAAATAATAATTGGGCACATATGCAAATGCGAACAAAAACATGAACTCAGCGTCAAAGCATGTACGAGTAAAAAAATAAAGGGGAACGTTTTCTCGAATTACTGTAAAGGCTATCAGAGTTAAGCACAGATGAAGACATATATTGGTCAGTCCAAACCTTAGTCCACATGGACAATACATGTACAAATGTTGAACACTAAAATGTCCCAATAATTGATTGAAGGGATCAGTTATGAGGAGAGAGGTTAATCAGAGCGGAACTATCACCTGGTCTGTCGTCCGATCTATGTTTCTCTCTCGCTTCTCGTCAGCCGGAGTAGAGTTCGAAGAACACAAAGGAGACGACCACTCTCGCTTCTGGTCTGTCATTTTGCGATAATCACAATCACTCTTTTGATGCACTCTAACTCGTGACAACATTACACGTGGAATACTTCTTTTATTTACGGTCTAAAGCATCCCAAAACTGGGGACCTAATATCATAGGCTGTGTTTGGATGGTGGGAAGAAGGAATAAGGAATAAGAAATTTTTTCAATAAATTTATTCCTAACCATCCAAACTCTTCACAAAAGTTACACACTTCCCAATAAATTTCTTCCATTCTTCCTTCTTCCTACCTTATTCTCAACACATCCAAACGAAACTATAAAACAAGCATTCAAGAGTCAAAAGAATGACTCTGGAAAGTAAGTAACAAGATACCAATAAAGTCAACAATCTAAGCACAACAACATACTGCAAAGCAAACGCGAGCGATAAGAAAAACAGATGTGTTTAGTACATTTGAAATTCATTTCGATGAAAATTAAGACGTTTCTAGTACTTCAAATATTTATGGAAATTTTGAGCTCCTTATCAAATAACAAAAATACTTTTCTTATCGAAATATTTTGTAACCTATATATATAGTTTTCATGCAATTTAAAGCAATTTTTAGTTATTAATTTAAGGAAGCTGGGTCATATGAAGTATGTAAACCAAAGTCGAACAATCATAGATAGAAATCTATGCCTCAAGTGATACAAATATTATAACAAAATATGTTTTGGCTCGCTGACAGATTAAATGCAAAGGCATCACTTTTGGATTTCATATTTTAGAAATCATCTATTATACAATGTATGGTGGTAATGCAAGATATAAAACCATAAAAAAAATGAATAAAGATAACTAATAAAAAAATCAATAAATTATTATTTTTTTCGGCAAGCAATCCAAAAATACAAAACAACACGTAGGTTGCCAAAATAACAAAATTAAATTATTAAAAATTGGCTCCGCAGCCGTATACAACCACAAACAAGAATTCATTCATACATCTTTCACACAAGGCAACTTGACCATACTACCCATTTAAACTTTTCCTGCAAAAGAAACTTAACACTTAATACAAGTCAAGTGTTCATGCACATAAACAGATCATTGTTTGCTGCAAATAAGACTAGCATGCTAAACAGAATTTCACCAGACCTAGCATGCTAAACTGAATTTTTTCACACAAATTTCAGCAGACATAATTATAACGCACATGATATGCAAGTGTATATCAGAACATATCCTGGCACTAACATACAAATTATAGCCAGTGTACGCATGCAAGCAGGTATCTAATTACCAGTAAAGAGCAACATCCAGTTCTGAAATGTTCTCAGACCATATTATAGGTTTTCAGTTTAACCAAAAGGAAAAAAAAAATTACAAGCATCACTCATCTCTGTATGGGTGCAGGGACTAAATTGCAAATTCAGTCAAGTACCACCCAGATCTTTCTGTCGCCGTTCATACTAGTTGCTTGTGTCAACTTGAAAGAAGACATTGGTGGGGGCAGTATATTAAACAGGTCAAATTAAAATCAGTACAGACATAGCTCAATTGTGCTTTTTTTGGTACTTGTTTATACATTAAAAAAGCAAGGAGAAATGCTGAATTAACCAAGACTGATAATCTTTGGCAAGATCCACTTGGTTCTTATCCTAATTTGCTTTAAAAACTGATAATCTTTCAGAAAGCTTTCTACAAAATCTAACTATCCTTACAGGTAACATGAAGCCAAAAGATTTTGCCTTGTTTTGTTCTACCATATGGTGTATTTGGAAGGTCAGAAATAACTTCATTTTTAGAGGTACTGTTACCGGTCCAATTCAACAAAAAATATTACAGCAGACCAGTACCCTTTTACCGAACAAGACACACAAAAAAAAACTATTCCTCCAAGACAGAACAAAAACAAAAATAGAATTCTCTTACCTTCAAAGCAAGGATCATTTTGGTTGATGCCTCCTGGAACTCAAATAGAAAAACGGGGCTTGGACTTGTTTGCTATGACCAATCAGATGAGCTAACATGGAAAGCATCCGCATCAGTTCAAAGCACCTTCACCCTTTACTGCCGAAGCCAAAGCCCTTCAACTAGCGATCCAAACCCTCGAAAAAACATTTCAACAGGATACAAGTCAAACCATCATTCTAACAGACCGCCAAAAATTAACTTCTTGTTTACAAAATCCTAAACCTACAGATCTACCATGTTGGCAAAGTTATGAACTGATTGCAGATATTCAACAAAAAATAGATCAACACAGAGACGAGATTGCAGTTCGTTATTGCCCAAGACTGCTTTGACTTTGTTACTAACATGTCAGTGACCAGAAAGTAAATTGCCATAATTGAATAACGCAAACCATGCCTAAAATTAATAACAGCAGAACCATTCAATACTAAGCAATCACCACTACGTACTGACAAAATTAGACATAGGTTGGTTCAACATTCTATGACAGTGTTCATTGAAACACCCATTTATTTAAAAATGAAAATTATTCAATTTATAAAAACAGTGTGAAGGGTTTTAAACCGACAAGCTAAAAGATACCTACCTTGATATGACATGCTAGCCTTTCAGGTATCAAACAAGTCACCCCCCAATAAAGTATATATTTGGATTCTCATCCACAATCATAAACGCCCATCACATTTGATCTAATATGCTACTCAAACGCATAAACCCTAACAAATCAGAGAGCAGCCCATAAAGAAATTGTACCTTTTCTTCGAAGCATCTGTACTCGGGTATCCGCTGACCTGCACCAGAGGCTGCAAAATCACCGCCGCGATTTACTCACTAAGCTCGGGCTAGTATGCACCAAACCTGAAAAAAGCCATTCGTGGGGGGCAGAATATTAAAACATTATCCAACATTAATTTGAACAATATGAACTTTGATTAAGGGTCCATCCTAGACAGAATTTCACCAAACCTAGCGTGCTAAACTGAATTTTTTCACACAAATTCCAGCAGACATAATTATAACGTATAAAGGAAAAGCATGTGAAATTCCAGAAGTAGACATGTATTTTTTATCAAGCTAATAATTTCACAGACACATACTAAAAAGGAGCATGTACAACACTTAAAAACCTGCGGACGGAGGTATCAATCTACTTGCTGATCAGTCAGTATATAATATGACACATAGCAAATTCGGAAACAAAAATCTATATTACATCCCAAAATGCAGACTAATAAAAATTGAACGATGCCTTGCCAATATATATATCAGCAGCAATCGACCCGTATCCAAGCTGAAAAAGTAATAAATGTTCAGTATCACACTTCAAAATTAGAAGAAACACAACACACAATCTGTACCACTTACAGATTTCTTAATCCTATCTCTCGGAAAACCATAACAAATAGTTTAGGAAATGGAGGATTAGGAGTAAAAGACCTTCATACCTTTAACAAAGCCTTAACCCTTAAAAATGTCTGGGCAGTTGCAACAAATAAATCCCCCATTTGGGTTCAGAAATGGGCCTATGGGGAACAAATACAAAGAAAGGTTGCAGTCAGCTTTGGAAAGACACTCAAGAAATTAAATGTTTTTTCAAATCTGATATTTTTCGGGATGTTCAAAATGGAGAAAAAAAATTAGAGCACAGAACCTTGGAATAAACATTGGGAATTGAAGACAAGGAAACCGCCACTCCAAAATTGGCTTGCAAGTGATTTTTGATGACTCCACTTCTGATTGGAATAAAAATTTACTACAAAAGTTGTTCAATAAAACAGTGTAAATCAATCTCCGAGAATGCACCAAAACCGACACCTAATGCATTAACTGAAGATAGGTTAATTTGGCCCAAGTCTAAGTCAGGTTGTTTACTACCGAAGAAGGGTACAAAATCTTACAAAACAACCTCCATCCAGCCCAAACTCAAGTTTTTGACTGGGCCAAATTATGGACTTGCAGTCATATTATTCCCAGAGTTAAAGTTTTCTTGTGGAGAGCCATTCAATATGGGTTAATTACAAGTAAAAAATTAAGCCACTTCATCCCCTCTGTCAAAGAATTGTGTTCCTTGTTCTCCTGTCCTTTGGCAAGATCCACTTGGTTCTTATCCTAATTTGCTTTAAAAACTGATAATCTTTTAGAAAACTTTCTACAAAATCTAACTATCCTTACAGGTAACATGAAGCCAAAAGATTTTGCCTTGTTTTTGTTCTACCATATGGTGTATTTGGAAGGCCAGAAATAACTTCATTTTTAGAGGTACTGTTACCGGTCCAATTCAACAAAAAATCTTACAGCAGACCAGTACCCTTTTACCGAACAAGACACACAAAAAGAAAAAAACTATTCCTTCAAGATAGAACAAAAACAAAAATAGAATTCTCTTACCTTCAAAAGCAAGGATCATTTTGGTTGATGCCTCCTGGAACTCAAATAGAAAAATGGGGCTCGGACTTGTTTGCTATGACCAATCAGATGACCTAACATGGAAAGCATCTCCATCAGTTCAAAGCACCTTCACCCTTTACTGCCGAAGCCAAAGCCCTTCAACTAGCGATCCAAACCCTCGAAAAAACAATTCAACAGGATACAAGTCAAACCATCATTCTAACCGACTGCCAAAAATTAACTTCTTGTTTACAAAATCCTAAACCTACAGATCTACCATGTTGGCTAAGTTATGAACTGATTGCAGATATTCAACAAAAAATAGATCAACACAGAGACGAGATTGCAGTTCGTTATTGCCCAAGACTGCTTTGACTTTGGTACTAACATGTCAGTGACCAGAAAGTAAATTGCCATAATTGAATAATGCAAACCATGCCTAAAATTATAGCCAGTGTATGCATGAATTCTGGTATCTAATTACCAGTAAAGACCAACTTCCAGTTCTGAAAGGTTCTCAGATCATATTATAGGTTTTCAGTTTAACCAAAAGAAAAAAAAATTTACTAGCATTACTCATCTCTGTATAGGTGCAGGGACTAAATTGCAACTTCTGTCAAGTGCCAGCCAGATCTTTCTGTCGCCATTCATACTAGTTGCTTGTGTCAACCTGAAAGAAGCCATTGGTGGGGGCAGTATATTAAACAAGTCAAATTAAAATCTATACAGACATAGCTCAATTGTGCTTTTTTTGGTACTTGTTTATACATTAAAAAAGCAAGGAGAAATGCTGAATTAACCAAGACTGCTTGACTTTGTTACTAGCAAGTCAGTGACCAGAAAAAAAATTGCCATAATTTAAGGGTCCATCCAAGAAAGAATTTTCTGTTCTGAAAGGTTCTTAGATCATATTATAGGTTTTCAGTTTTAACCAAAAGAAAAAAAAATTACCAGAATTACTCATCTCTGTATGGGTGCAGGGACTAAATTGCAAATTCTGTCAAGTCCCAGCCAGATTTTTCTGTCGCCATTCATACTAGCTGCTTGTGTCAAACTAGTTGCTTGTATCATACCTAAATGATACCTACCTTGACATGCTAGCCTCTCAGGTATCAAACAAGTCACCCCCCAATAAAGTATATATTTGGATTCTCATCCACAATCATAAACGCCCATCACATTTGATCTAATATGCTACAAAAACGCATAAACCCTAACTAATCAGAGAGCAGCCCATAAAGAAATTGTACCTTTTCTTCGAAGCATCTGTACTCGGGTATCCGCTGACCAGCACCAGAGGCTGCAAAATCACCGCCGCGATTTACTCAGTAAGCATTGGGAATTGAAGACAAGGAAACCGCCACTCCAAAATTGGCTTGCAAGTGACCTTTTTGATGACTCCACTTCTGATTGGAATAAAAATTTACTACAAAAGTTGTTCAATAAAACAGTGTAAATCAATCTCAGAGAATGCACCAAAACCGACACCTAATGCATTAACTCAAGATAGGTTAATTTGGTCCAAGTCTAAGTCAAGTTGTTTACTACCGAAGAAGGGTACAAAATCTTACAAAACAACCTCCATCCAGCCCAAACTCAAGTTTTTGACTGGACCAAATTATGGACTTGCAGTCATATTATTCCCAGAGTTAAAGTTTTCTTGTGGAGAGCCATTCAATATGGGTTAATTACAAGTAAAAAATTAAGCCACTTCATCCCCTCTGTCAAACAATTGTGTTCCTTGTGTGGTGCAGAAACAGAAACAACAAACCAAATCTTATTCTCCTGTCCTTTGGCAAGATCCACTTGGTTCTTATCCTAATTTGCTTTAAAAACTGATAATCTTTCAGAAAACTTTCTACAAAATCTAACTATCCTTGCAGGTAACATGAAGCCAAAAGATTTTGCCTTGTTTTGTTCTACCATATGGTGTATTTGGAAGGCCAGAAATAACTTCATTTTTAGAGGTACTGTTACCGATTCAATTCAACAAAAAATCTTACAGCAGACCAGTACCCTTTTACCGAACAAGACACACAAAAAAAAACTATTCCTCCAAGACAGAACAAAAACAAAAATAGAATTCTCTTACCTTCAAAAGCAAGGATCAATTTGGTTGATGCCTCCTGGAACTCAAATAGAAAAACGGGGCTTAGACTTGTTTGCTATGACCAATCAGATGACCTAAAATGGAAAGCATCTGCATCAGTTCAAAGCACCTTCACCCTTTACTGCCGAAGCCAAAGCCCTTCAACTAGCGATCCAAACCCTCGAAAAAACAATTCAACAGGATACAAGTCAAACCATCATTCTAACCGACTGCCAAAAATTAACTTCTTGTTTACAAAACCTTAAACCTACAGATCTACCATGTTGGCAAAGTTATGAACTGATTGCAGATATTCAACAAAAAATAGATCAACACAGAGACGAGATTGCAGTTCTTTATTGCCCAAGACTGCTTTGACTTTGTTACTAACATGTCAGTGACCAGAAAGTAAATTGCCATAATTGAATAATGCAAACCATGCCTAAAATTAATAACAGCAGAAACATTCAATACTAAGCCATCAACACTACGTACTGACAAAATTAGACATAGGTTGGTTCAACATTCTATGACAGTGTTCATTGAAACACTCATTTATTTAAAAATGAAAATTATTCAATTTATAAAGACAGTGTGAAGGGTTTTAAACCGACAAGCTAAAAGATACCTACCTTGATATGACATGCTAGCCTCTCAGGTATCAAACAAGTCACCCCCAATAAATTATACATTTGGATTCTCATCCACAATCAGAAACGCCCATCACATTTTATCTAATATGCTACTCAAACGCATAAACCCTAACTAATCAGAGAGCAGCCCATAAAGTAATTGTACCTTTTCTTCGAAGCATCTGTACTCGGGTATCCGCTGACCAGCACCAGAGGCTGCAAAATCACCATTCGGGGGGGGCAGAATATTAAAACATTATCCAGTATTAATTTGAACAATATGAACTTTGATTAAGGGTCCATCCTAGACAGAATTTCACCAAACCTAGCATGCCTAAACTGAATTTTTTCACACAAATGTCAGTAGACATAATTATAACGCACAGGATATGCAAGTGTATATCAGAACATATGCTGGCACTAACATACAAATTATAGCCAGTGTATGCATGAATTCTGGTATCTAATTACCAGTAAAGACCAACTTCCAGTTCTGAAAGGTTCTCAGATCATATTATAGGTTTTTAGTTTAACCAAAAGAAAAAAAAAATTACTAGTATTACTCATCTCTGTATAGGTGCAGGGACTAAATTGCAACTTCTGTCAAGTGCCAGCTAGATCTTTCTGTCGCCATTCATACTAGTTGCTTGTGTCAACCTGAAAGAAGCCATTGGTGGGGGCAGTATATTAAACAAGTCAAATTAAAATCTATACAGACATAGCTTAATTGTGCTTTTTTTGGTACTTGTTTATATACATTAAAAAAACAAGGAGAAATGCTAAATTAACCAAGACTGCTTTGACTTTGTTACTAGCATGTCAGTGACCAGAAAGAAAATTGCCATAATTTAATATTGCAAACAATGCCAAAAATTAATAACAGTAGAACCATTCAATACTAAGGCATCACCACTACGTACTGACAAAATTAGACATAGGTTGGTTCAACATTCTATGACATTGTTTATTGAAACACTCATTTATAGAAAAAATAAAAAAGAAACTTCAGGCATCAAAACAAAAAAGAATAAACTATGCAATTCTTGAATGTTAATATCTGTTATCTGAGGAGAAAGATTAAAAAGAAACTTCAGGCATAGATTTTCCAAATTATAGAAAACAATGAAAGCAATAACTCAGATTAAAATTAGGGTTTCAAATCATTGACTAAAGAGTTGCGCGTCCAGCAACTGAAATTAAATAACAAATTTGGCGAAATAGAAAGAAAGAAAGGAATATTTACGAAATTTTACCTTGCTCGTAAGACTCTGAGGATCGTCGATTTCATCCGGTTTTGATGCTCAAAAACAGTTAATTTCTTCGATGAATTCGCTTTTGTGTGCGGCCTCGTCTCTGGGCTCGTCGGGAGCCCGGCTCTTCTCTCTCTCTCTCTCTCTCTCTCTCCTCCCTCTCTCTCTCTCTCTCTCTCTCTCTCATATGGAGGAAGAGGAGGCAGATGAATTGTGTGTTGAAAAAAAAACAGTCTGAAAGGGTTTATGTAGGTAGATATATATATTATAGAACGGAGGTTTCGGATCTGAGGTTAAGCTTCGCTTCGATCCGAAGGAAAAAGCGAATCGAAGGAAAATTGAACGGATTCGAAATGATTATTTAGAGATTCAAAATATCTATCAAAGATTCATAGCCGTTATGGGTGATTTTTTAGAGATACTAGGCAGAGAGAGCCGTTATGGGTGTTGCGCTCTCTCTCTCGCTTACCATAACCATGGAAAAGGAGCTTGCTTAACTAAGAAGTCAAGAGTATAACTGAGTAAGAACGCAGACCACCGACACCGATCAACAATTATTCCTAGAGGTCCTTAAAAAAATGTAAAATTGTATTTACCGGCTAAAGTTCTCCAAATAAACGAATTTTTTTTTTTTTTTTTTTTTACAAGTTTGGACTGTATCTTTGCAATTTAATAATATATTGAGCGTCTTGCCCTTTATTAAACCCATGAAATAAAAACATGTACCTGCATTTATTTTATCGCTGCTAACAAGATTTCATATTTTGACATGAAATAATGAATAATTGCCAATAAAATTACATAAAAGCTTATAAAATGAAGTTTTTGGGACAATTAAATTTGAAATTTGTCAAATAACCAACATATGACGTAAAAGGGTTCAGTTGAGTACAGACCTCGTAATAAATATATACTGTGATTGGGTTTCTTTTCAGAATAATGGAAAGAGGTGATCTATACCACTTGTTTGGAAAAAAAGAAAAAAAAAGTAATTTAGTCTTACGCTCTGTCGTCATTAATTCGTACAAGTTTTTGCAACTATTCAATTATTACAGCTGAGTGCCACTAATGTTGAAGATAAGTACCTTTTGAAGGGAATCTTAGAAGCCGCTGGTGAATTTAATAACTTTCCAAATGACATTGAGACGGTCATAATTGAGCCGCTGGTAAATTTAGTAACTTTCCAAATGACATTGAGACGGTCATAATTGATTGGCTTTTAATTTTTACTCGCACAAACAGAATTCAGAATAATGATTTAAGGTCAGGCACATTAAACAAAAAAGCCTACGAGCTTTAGCCCAAAAATTTGCAAATTAAACAAAAAGAAGCCTACAAGCTTCAGCCCAAAAAGTTTTACATGGGCCTTTTCACACAGTAAACAGAAAAAGTATAACTTGCTTGAATCTGGTCAACTAATTCACCTAATAATCACAAAAAAGTATAATTTATAAAGGACCCAGTGGTTGACACTAACAAAAAAAATTCACAGCATATTTTCATAAAACTACTCTATTTTTTATGATTTTCGTAATTAAAAAGGATACTAATTTTACTTTTTTATCTACCCAACAACAAAATTCCAAGGTAATCCATGTAAAAAGGTGCACTAGGTTTATTTGCCGTGCAATTTACCTAACATATCCGTGCAAAAAAGGTTTGCAAACCCCGCAACCTTATCAGGAGGCAAACAAAGTTGAAAAAAAAAAAACGATCCCAAAAACCCCGCAAGAAACCGTGCAGTAAGAAAGCCTGGAACAAGGAAAAAGAACTACACGCTAAGCCTTATTATAAAGCCTACCTTTCCTCTTAATTTTTTGAGAATCTGATTCTCTCTTAACGAATCTCCCAAGCAATGGCCTCTATAAGTGGTACAAGGAAAGCCATTAAAGCCTACTTCTCAAATTCTCTTTCCCCACTCTCTAAAATTCTCACTCAGAGCTTTCCAGCCTCAACTTTTGAACCAGAACAGCCAGAGCTTGCTTTTCCTCCCAAGAGATACATTATGACTGACAGGGTAAGATATTTTACTCATTCTTTTTCTTCTTCTATGGACATAATTTTGGCAAACTGTTTTGAGTTCAACTAGCAGTCTTTGTTGATTGTCAGGAAATTGAAACAAGGTTTTAAAATCCATTGCAACTCTTATGGCGCTTGGTCTATATTTGTTTTTTTTTTTTTGGTTTGAACAGTTTATATGCATGACTCTGAGGATGAACATAGATTGTAATGGATGCTACAGGAAAATCAGAAGCGCTCTTCTCCAAATGCAAGGTTCAAACTAGTCTAAAAGAACAAAAAAAAATATACTAAATTCCATGGTTTTTTCTTAGTTCGGTTTCCTTTTTGCTTTTGCCTTTTTTGACACATGATTTTTTTTTTAAAAAAAATTTTCACTAGAGTTGGAGAGTCATTTAATAGAGAAGAAGCAATCTAGAGTGAGTGTTTGCGGCATGTTCAATCCTCAAGATGTGGCAATAAAGATCAGAAAGAAGACGAACCGGAGAGTTGAGATACTAGAGATCAAGGAAGTGGAAGCTGCAACCCAAGAGATCGGCGGACACCGACCTCCGCAACTGTAGGTTGTATAAATGCTGTAGTTAACATATTGTAATTAGTAGCGACGGCAAACCTTGTGTGTTTGCAATTTATGGCATGTTGATGGCTTCGTCCATACATATCAGAAAAAGAAAGGATTGCATCAATCCAGTAGTTTCAATTTAATTTAATTTAATTGAAAAGTGTGGTACTTGAGACGTGAGAGTGTTAAATACAATATATTAGTTTTCGTTGAATTGGAATTTGTTCGGAGATCAGCATGTTTGTACTTTCTTTTCCTCTGTTGTTAAAAAATATAAATCTCAACACGTAAAAGGCCAGACAAATTCTTTTTTCCCAGTTTATTTGAAAGAGCGATCTATTTTTTTTTCCTTTCTCCTTTTTGGTTAACTAACTTATTGTTCACCGTCAGCAAAAAGAATAAAGCATCAGAACATCATCTCTACTATATTCGAACTTTATTCCTGAAATCCCAATCACCGTTTTATTCCTGGTCAAATTTGATCCTCTGATGTTTGTGTGCCTAACGCATTAAAGAACTCTTGATATTCTCCTAAACTTAGCTAATTTAATTTTAAGTATCTAATGGAAGTTCCGCTTACTAAAAAGTAAAAACGTAACACCCAATTTCAAAAGTTTGACCAATTCGTAGTTCATAGCTATAAAAAGGTATTCAGATGAAAAAGCAGTCTGCGTAAGAATCAATTGTCTTTCCGATCTTCGTGAAAATTCGATGGTATTGAAGGAGAAAAGCGAATAAAATCTTTAGAAATGGAAGAACCTTCTGAACAAACTCCAATATGAACTACCAAGTATGGCTTTACCAATATTTTTATATTATTTTTTTTTCTTTTCCGAGCATCCTCAAATTATTCTAGTATTGTGCATTGGAATTGAATTTGCATATTACAAACGAAAGGTGTACTTTATTAACTATTGCACTGGGAAGTTTCGTCTTTAGAAAAACAGTTGCAGCAACTTCTCCCCAGAACTTGCTGGAGGAAGATTTGTTCGCCAACCCAACTTCCTGCTTAGTAGAAGGGAAGATGGCTTGTGTTTTAGTCTAATGGATTTTGAAGTTTTGTTCCAACCATAAATTATACCAACCGTTGTCTGCGGACTGCGTATACTGACACAACACGAGCGTGGAAAAACTGAAAATTAATCTGTTCCAGGAATCTTTTAATTTGCTTTCTTTCTGTGACATCTTTAACTTCGCTCTTCCTCCATACGCAGAGCAAAAATTTGTTGGCACTTGCGTATGATTGTAAAATCTAACCATGGATACATACTTTACAGTTACCATAGGGTGCGTTTGGATCGTTGAAAGAAAGAAGAAGAAGTTGGAAGAAGAAGAAAAAAAAATTATAAACAATCCAAAACTCTTCATAAAGTTACACACTTTCCAATACTTCTTTCCACTTCTTCCCTTCTTCCCACACCTATCCAAACGGAGCCATAAGTATTTATGGTGTAAAACTGCTAATGCGAGCTTAAGCTGAAGGCAGAATGGTGCCTCACAAATTAGTAAACTTAAAAAGTTAATACTCGATGCTAGAGGTCCAAATTATTAAACAAAAGGCATATATAGTATAATTATCGTGTTCTTATTATAAAGGCAATAAATTGGTTTTTTTTTGGGTTGGGGGGGGGGGGGGGTTGGGGATGCTTGGTAAATATTTGTTAACAATTTCTTTCTTTGTGTTCATAGTACATAATACAAAAGAGAGTACTAGTTTGCAACAAAAATTCTCTTAACTACAGATTATTCCAAAATAAACATTTGAAAAACAAAAGAAGCCTCAGCATTAATATTGGAGCAAACTGACTGATGTTTACAACACCCAACATTATTAGCAAACTAACCCTCACAAAGTCAAATTGTCAGGGTTCTCGACAATCTTTGCAAAGGTTTCGAGGAATGCCGCCAAGTCGGCACCATAAATAATTCGGTGATCAGCCGTCACATTCACCTGATCAATGAACAAAGAAAAAAAAAATTAGTATGTAACAAAGTGCCATAATCTTTGTTGTATATAAAAAAGAACTTCACAAAAGACTTTGAACTCATATAATATACACTGCAATTGAAATGAAGATGATAAAATCTAACACATACCAGCATTTTACTCTTGACACTAAAAAAACCATCCTTATCAGCCACAACAGTAGGTTTTGAGGCTCCAACAGCCATGATAGCTCCCTGCTCACATAAAAGTCAATCACATAAACAAATTGTTGGGAAAAACAAAGAAAATAACGCAAAAGAAAAGAAACCCACCTGACCAGGAGGAAGTATGGCATCAAATCTATCAACCCCGAACATACCCAAATTTGAGAGGGTAAATGTACCTATATATACAAATCACATTCCAATCAGCCATTGAGTTGTTGCAATTTTCTACTACAAAGTTAATGAAAAAGAATAATGAAATACTATTAACCTGAATTGTACTCGTTGGGTGAGAGCTGCTTAGCACGGGCCTTCTTCACCAACTCTTTCCATTTTTCAGACAAGAGGTACAGATCCAACTGCATTCAGTTTCACTCCCAGTTAACAACTCAATATATCATGGGAGAACCAAAATTTATAAAATTCGTGTCAAATTGAACACCTTGTCAGCATCCTGTAGGACTGGGGTGATGAGGCCACCATCCATGGCTACAGCAACAGCAATGTTGATGCTTCCATTGTAACTGAAACTCTTTCCATCCTTACAACTTGCATTAACGACAGGGTGCTGTGCAAGTGCCATTGCTGCTGCTTTTGCCAGTATAACAGTCATTGTCACACCCTTTGGTTTGAGCTATACATAGATCCAAGACTAGTTGTTAGTTCAAAGATCAAACAAACACTTGGAGAACAGTAACAAGTTGCAAATTTATTGCTCATCTCATAACAATGTGATATAAAATTGAAAATGTAGTTCAAAAGAGCAGATTATCCTAAGAACCTGGATGGACAGCAACCTAAGCAGCTAATTACATTCACAAGCACCCAACTGAAGAACAAGTCTAGATCAATAAGCAGATGCCCAATAGTTTATTGGTCACACATCTGAACTAGATAGTCAAGTTGTCAGTTCAATTAGTCCAGTTCTAAATTATATAGTTCTTGATTTAAACTCTAATTATGCTAGATTGATACTTCATTTATCGAACCTACACTTAAGTTGTGCACATTAACTCTTTGATCTAGAATGGTTGTTGCTTATGTATTGAGATTAACACTTCAATTAACTTTTTATTTCAAAGTATTATCACATATATACAGCAATTTTGCACTTTATCACATATATATAGCAATTTCGCACTTTATTTATCCCGGATCAACACTTAATTTAATAGTATATTTAATTACTAGCAAATCAAGGTTCACGGGCACAATGCCATTGATGGGCGGGCCATGGTTGAAGAAACCTGTCACTGTTGCATCCAACTTTTTAATATGATAGGTCATCTTATGTTCTATGGGTTTTCAGTTGGCAGAATACAATACAAAGAGACACAAGACCAGCCAGTCATGTCCTATTTTGATATGAACATACATTGAAATGGTTTGTCTCCATTAGGCATGTTGACATTTGCAATGCAGGTATAGAACTAAATTAATTTCAGTTCATAGCCAGTTACTACAGATAACCAAAGTACCTTTGCATAGAGAGCATCAAGAGCATCAGTTACTATTGGGTAGCCAACTCGGAAAGTGGGTACCGAGAGGCTCTCCATCATGTTCTTCGAGACAGTGCCTTGCATTGTAGTGAAAGGTACCACGCTAGAACCTGGAAGTGGAGGAGGCAAAGATGCTGAAGCTGCAGCAGCTGGAGCAGGAGTTGCAGGAGCAGCCGCAGCTTGAGCTACAGGGGCTGGAGCTGGCTTTTTGGGTTGGATCCCAGCAGCAGCCTCAATATCTGCAGGTGTGATCCTCCCGTATGGTCCTGTCCCCACCACCTTGTTTATGTCGACCTGACACCGGACAATACAGATTAATTTATAATCAGAGGCTTCCAATTTGTTCATCATTTCAATTAATTGTTTTCAATTGCTTGCATGCAATTGAATATTGCAGAGTTAATCATACTGGACTACAACATCACGTAGGAATCTCCGAGACCCATACACAACTTCTAATCTCCAAAGATAAATACAGTATTCAGTATGCATTACACGTTTACGTCCATTCAAAAATGGTGTCACTAATCATCTTTTCCTCCCTAGTTCTTTGACATGAGGCATTACACTAAAATTCCCTCAGATCACAACTTAACAGCTCTAAGTTAACAATCAATAACATACCTTGTGTTGTTTCGCGAGCTTCTTGGCATGAGGTGTGGCGACAGTCTTCCTTGGTCCGTCAGCGACAGCAGTCGCAGCAGGAGCCGGCACCGCCACAGCAGCTGGAGCAGCCGCAACCTTCCCATCAATTTCCACAGCAGCTGGAGCAGCAGAACCACCACCGCTCGAATTTGAGTCAGCCTTGGCTTTGGCCAGAGGCACCTCTTCCTCAGTCTCAGCAAGGAAAGCAATCGCCGCCCCGACGGGTGCGCTCTCTCCCTTGGGCACCACAATGGCCGCGAGGAATCCATCATAGAACGTTTCGACATCCATGTCAGCCTTGTCGGACTCCACGACGACGACGCTCTCTCCCTTGGTCAGCCAATCGCCTTCGGATTTGTACCAAGAGACGATCTTTCCCTCGGTCATGGTGGAGCTGAGCGCAGGCATGAAGATCTCCCGGATTTTGGCCTGGACGGCCGGGACGCGCGCGCGGCGAGGGACGGCGCGGAGGCGGCGCACGGGGAGGAGTTGGGAGGAGGTGAAGGAAGAGGCGAGGTGAGAAGTCGCCATTGTCGGAGAAGGAAGGATTAAGGAATGCGGAGTTGGTGGAAATGGAGAGAGTGATGGTTTTAAGAGAATAGTAGCGGAGGTAACGAGGTGGTGGAGAGTTAGAAGGAGAAGGAGTTTAGCATTGTAAACATCGACGCACTTGTTGTTCTGGGACGAAGACCAGCACGATTCTCTCCAGTTTGTACGATGAAGGGACACGGAATTCATATCCGACCATGATGGGTGTCCGGGATTATTATCAGATCGGTCAAAATTTGAAGAAATTTATCCGTTCAAATTAGATCGACGGTTGGAATTTATATTCATATTTTCATAAATTTTTGCAAATGGATTAAAAAAAGCTTTAAATTTGGTTCCAATAGTTGGCTATTGCCTATTGGTCTGGTTTTGGGTCATATAAATGGAGATGTTTGAAAGTGCATGGAATAAGAATAACAACAAGAACAAGTTATTTTTTATTTGGAAGTGCATGGAATAAGAATAACAACAAGAACAAGTTATTTTTCTTGATTTAAATTAACTCATTTCTTGTTCCAACAAAATTTTGAACAAGTCTTGTTTAAATATTTTACAGTTGTAATAACTCGATGATACACTTATTATTAAAAAATAGATATGTGGAATAACAGTGGCAATCAGATGGGCTTTGATAGGATATCCATCGTGTAAAATAGATATATATCTAAAATGAAGATCAAATAACTCTAAATGTGAGATTATCCTTCAATGTGGATTCAACATATTGCTGATATATCAGGGTATAAAATAGAAACCTTCCATCTTCTATGTGTTGAGTCCTATGCATTAGAACAAATGTCACGATTTGTTGAAATTTTAGGGTGCCACAGAATGTCAAGACTTTACTTTTTCGTTAAATTTTAATTTTTAAAATATAAATTTCGAATCTAAATCGTTGATTTTCTTCGTTTTAATGAGCGATGCATTTCCATATAAGTTTTATAAAATTTTGAGTTGATTTGACACTTGATCTAGAGGTCAAACCATGAATGCATTATAATTAATTTGTTATAGTTAACTAGATTCGTTCAATTTTTAACATCTTGATCGAGTATCAAATCAAGTTCAAATTTTATAAAACTTATATAAAAATACATCACTCGTTAAAGCGAAGAAGATCAACGGTTTAGATTAGACATTTACATTTTTAAATTTTTTAAAACGACGAAATATTAAACTTGTGACATTTAGTGGCACCTAAACTTGTGGCACCGAAACCTCCTCAATTACCTAAATCTGCTAAAAAAAATTGCGACAGATAAAATAGAAACCGAATTTCAAGTTTGGAAGCTTAACTCTTTATTCTTAAGTATCAGGTTAATCATGATTAAAGGTGTGTTGTCCTCTGTGGCTCTTTTATCTTATGTCTTGTTGTAGTCTTTCGATTTGTACAACTATACAAGTGTCAAGATTATAGTAGATAAACTGATCGTTCTTTGAAGGTTCAAAGGTTCGAGCTATAAAAGAGTTTTAGGCTAACTACATGTCCACATGCAAATGGGTGCGAGGGTTAATATTAAAGTTGTGTACTTGAGTTGTTAGCGGTAAGTGTTAGGAACTCAAGTCCACGTGCAATTAAAATTTTTATTAACATTTAATAAAAAATTAATACGCACTATTAACGGATCTAGTTATTCAAGTGATTAACATCATAAAAGGAGAAGCATAGGAGATTACCTCTTCCGAAATCGTATTCGGAAGGCTCGAATCCAATCTCTTGGAGTCGGTGGCATGCTCATCGCCGTCGCGACTGCCTCCGGTTGCATCGAGTCCACCTAGAAGATTAACCAAAGTCTCAAGACAAGTGCTAGCTTGTCCGAGACGATAGCTAATTCCCTTTTGTTCTTCTTCGCGCGATTAACCGATTAATTGGAAGAAGAAGCGCTCAACTCATGAGCAAGAGAGATGGATAGATGCACAAGCAAGAGGAGAATCAAATTTCTGCCCTTGCTTGAGCCGTCGACTAGAGGAAAGAGGAGAAAGAGAATTAGGTCAAGACCGACTTGTTCCCAAAGAAACAATCAATATATATGCAGTCTTTTTTTCCAATTTTTGTCTGGACAAAAATACCCCTCAAAATCCAAAATTTTCAGAGTTTTTGTGGGCTAATCCATATGATATAATGGCCCATTAATTCACTCTATTAATCCATCTCAAATCGGACTTTTAATTAACTGATTAAACAAAAGACCGATTAGCTCAGTATAATAAAATTGCATTGAACGAATTTAATTATTAACATATTAATAATTAATTTGGAATTAGCATATGCATTACATTATTTCTATATGATCCATTTGAGTTAATTAATTATAACGGTTCATAACGATATATAATTAATTAATCAACTTATCATATATTCGCAGTACTCGCTACTGCAAATAAACAAATGACGCACGTATGGTTAAAGTCCTTTTGTGTGACCCTTTGAGGATTTATGCTATGTTGGACATGGAAAATAAATCACCATTTATTTCTAATAATCATAAGCGGTATCTAGCAACACGTTATGATTCCCAATTCGCATAAATAAATACTGTACCAATACAGTACTTCAATCCTGCATAAGAAAAAGTATCTTATTGTTTTGGTTCTTATGTCACATGATATCCTTGTATAATCCAAGATAGGAATGTGTCATTCTTGCAGATTATACGTTTCTTGATCTAGAGTTGATCGCCTAGTTGCGCGCATACGATCCAACTCCATCAAGGGGCCCAGTAGATATCATCACTCACTAGGTGAACTAATGAGGGACATACGGTTGTCTTGATGAACTGTTTCTCCCCGCACAATTCAAGAGAACATAAATAAAGTCCGTATAGCAGCCCTTATCAGGAATCAACGTTAGACGATATTTATAGAACCTATCCTCATGTGGAGAAATTGAATCATCTCAAACTCAGAATCAAACACGTATGAAATAAATAATGACACATAACACAATCCATATATTTATTTCATTGGGTCATGTCCTGTGCTATGTTCCAGTAACATGCACATATGCAGAAGTCGGTAACTCCTTACCTATGATTTGTAGAACTTAATCATCACTTAACTTGCATACTAATCTTATATGATAATTAATGTTCCTTGTTAATTATCAAGATTATGGACTCTTTAGAGACATTATTGTCATTCTAACGAATGATCCACATAAATCTACAATTCAGATCCTCAACCTGAATGATCTGTCAATAATAATCTCTACGAACAAATGATCAAGCATCATCAATAACATAAACTAATATAATAGCTACCAACTGATTGGCTTCTATGACATATCTCTAACAGTAAACCGGTAAGGTAAACAATCCTAGGAGGTGTATAACGTCTAAAACGACCACAAACATGGAGTGTTGCATTAACTGTTTCGTTTTGGACACGAAACTGACTACGTGTTGCGTTAACCGTTTTATTTTAGACGAAACAATCGAAATCACGAAAATACACATAGACGAAACTATCTATATGCTTCGTTAATTGTTTCGTTTTAGAAACGCAATCAAAATCTTTAACCTTTTTGTCCGAACGGTTAAAACAATCGCAGTTTTCACCCTAAACAATCCCATGGACCCATAGCTTTAAGCATTACATTGGGCCATTATGGGCCTGTGTCTAAGGCCGAATCACTGGACCCTTGAAAAAGTGTTTAAGATGGTCCAAGTGTTCTGGACATTTGGGATTCGTGGATTACTAAAGTCTTCATCACTTCATGCTATCTCATTGCTGTATATCTATTTTGTAAATGAAGGCCCGTACGGACTTGTCTTCATTCAATTTGCATAATAGTAATTGGCTAATTGCCTAATTGGTGTCCACTTATATTTTGTTAAGTTTGACTGTTTAAAACTATTTATGTTGTGTAATTTGAATTCAATTTGAATTAGCTCGATATATTGTTATATTGTTAATTTTGAAACAATTAGACATTACTATAACATAAAATACTAATAAATTTTAGATACAGCGCAAATAATAAATTTTCAAAATCTGCTGTATAATAGATCCAACACAGAGAGTACTTGGGCCTATTAAATACAAAATGGCAGGAATTCGCTTTTACCTTCCTCCCACCACCGATCTCAAAGTCATCCAAGCTCGTACCGAGCAAGATTGCATAATTGTATTGGAGTTTTTTTTTTGAGTAAATCTATTGTGAACCATGATGCATAAAGCGCTCCGTGCATCACGACAGTTTGATCGGTGATTTTGTAAATTGACAAATCTAAATTAATCAATCCAATCTATATATTGAAATCTCATAACAAACAAAATTTTACCATTTTTAAAATTTTTTTACTATTTTTTTTGAATTTTTTAAAACTTACCATTTTTAGCTTATAAATTAGTATATTTATAGCAAAAAATGGCAAGTGTTAAAAAATTCGAAAAAAATAGTAAAAAAATTTAAAAAAATTGTAAAATTTTGTTTACTATGAGATTTCAATATATAGATTGGGTTGGTTAAATTAGATTTGACAATTTGTGAAACCACCGATCAAAACGATCATGGTGCACGGAAGCTTATATGAACCATGGTTCACAATAGATTTACTCTTTTTTTTTTGTATTGTACCATATATATTGCGACTATTTCCGCAACTGTTAAAATCTTATTTGCTAATTAAACCACTAATGCATATCAGCAGAAATAGCAAAATAAAATAATATAAATTATAAGAATACCATGAATTTCAGTTAATGCACAACAATGACGATAATTCACCAACTAATAATTATTCCTTATAAATGGATATATAACCCAATAATAACTAATTAACATAGAAAGCAATCATGTCATATATACTAAACACATCAAATCCATCACTACATCAGAATCTTTTTCACATGGAGGACCCAGTGCATAAAACAAACACTTACAAATTAAAGTAATATTCGGCACATATTCATGGATTCTAGATCAAACACAGACATGTTCATATACCCAGATTGGACTTATTTTAGCGGATCATCCCTTGTGGGGGAGGTGGGATGGCGGCTGGGAGCTGAATCATGCCACCTCTCCTTTCCAGATTGAGACGGTACCCTGCAGATTATTTCCATAAATTCAGATAAATATTTGTAAGAATGTTATATTTTCATATGCCTGTCATCGACATATAATATAGAAGAAACCAAACAAGAATTCTGAATGAGAGCATACTGGTAGATTTGTTCATGCCAGTTGGATTAAACTAGTGCGTACAACAAATAGTAACAAAGCAACTATAGTGCCAATGTGCAAAATATCTTACCGGTAGGGCTGTATACGAGCCGAGTTCGAGCGAATTGAGCATAATTCGAACTCGAACTCGTTACAACTCGAGTCAACTCGTGACTCATTCGGGAGGCAGTTCCGAGCTATCTAAGCTAACTCGAGTCAACTCGTGACTCGGTATTCAACTCGTGAATATAGTGAATAGATGAAATAATTATTTATGAGTATTACAATAATATAAAAAAAATAAAATTTATTATCAATTTTATTCTTTTCCATTGATTTAAAGCAAATATGTCTTGAAACTCAATATTAATACTCATAGATCATGGTGACGATCTCCAAAAAAATTAAAATTTATTACGTCACGAGTCAGCTCACGAGTCAACGAGACGAGTTGAGCCTAGCTCAAACTCGACTCGTTTATTAACCGAGTTGGTTCAACTCGAGTTATGCCAACTCGAGTTCTTTTAGCTCGAGTTATAATCAAGTTTTTCACGAGTTAAGTTCGAGTAACTCACGAGTTACGAGTTTTTTGCTCACCCCTACTTACCGGCAATACCATTTATACAAGACCTGACTAGTTGACTTGACCACACATATATGCCCAAGCATACTATTTCTGACACACTCTTTGATTTAAAAGTTTATGGTTCATAGCTAGAGAGAGAAAGAGAGAGAGGAGACCTAAGCTGAGGTCCCAGCCACGGTTCTTGAGCTCCCTGGACATCTGGCAAAGTGCACAACCTTCGCAACAGAAGTGAACGCAGCAGTCAGCGCAAGGAACTTCTTGAAGATTATACTCCGTCCTCATCCGAGAGCGGTATGTGCATGCGTAAATCCATTGGCACCCCGTCAAACACGCTAACAGGATATAAAGGCCTCCCGCAGTGCCACAAGCTACAATTGTTAAACAATCCAGGTGTTAGCCTGTTGAGTCAAGAAAGAGGACGAACTCACAATCTTGTTATTATTTTAATTTAATTGTCAAGGATTTGATATCAGTACTAATTAAATTTTCCATTCTATTTAATTTGATTGTATATATTTTGTTTACCATAAACGGACTGTTAAAGTGTTAATTTTCAATCAACTTAGAAGTGGAACTGGCAGCAAATGTGATCCATGCATTTTCTAGTCGTTAATATGCAATTTGTTCGAACAGTATATGAGTTTAGGACCACTCATATAATAGTGTCTGCATGCCACACCATCACAGAAGGAAAATACATATCAAGTCTAAATAATAGAAACTTTGCAAGCAAAACTAAGTTATTGATAATTTTGATTCAGACACACTTACAAGTGTTGCCTCTGTCCACAATTTCTGCTATTTGGCCAAATGTAATGCATGGGCACCAACAAGTAAGACAACCTGCAAAAAAGAAACATTGATGTCATGCCATCATCTTTTTTTGTAACTAATGTATATATGGTGCAAGCAGTTTAATACAGCAAAAAATACCTTGCTTAATAAAATGAAAGAAGACCCTAAAAAAATAATGAAAGAATGCTTACAGTTGTTGACATCATCAAAACAGTCGCAGAGGCCAGTAGACCATGCATGCTGCTGTGGCAAGGCATATGGCGGTGCAACGGGTGGGTAACCTGTGCCGGTCGGGTAACCTGGTGCAGGTTGAGGTGGTGGTGCCATTCCACTTGTTTGCTTAGGATACTCCATGCTTGGAAGAGAGAAGTTGGTTTGAACTTTGAAGTTTGTTTGCAGAAAGAAAAATTGAGATTTGTTGGAGCAACAAGAAGAAGAAGCAGTCTATATATAATCAAAAGTTCAAAACCACAGATTGTGATAGGGGATATTTTTCATTTATTTTATAGGACCATTTGGACCAGTTCTAATTCGCACTAATGCACTCGACTCCTTGAGGTTTCCATATATCTATGATCTATATCACTAATGAAATTGCACTTCTTCATTAACAGGAGTAAGTTTCTGTACCAATTAGGCTTTACGAAAAAATCAACTATAAGTCTATAACGGATGATTGAAAATATATGTAAAAAAAAAGAAAAATATAAGTTGGATAATTGTTAAAGTTCTAAGAAAGCCATTATAGTACCTATAAAACTATGTCAGCTTAAAAAGTAATATGCAAATTAAGAATAGTTTTGTACCGAAATGAAAAAGGCAGCTGATTACTGGGTCAAAAAAAGGAAAAATTTTGGTACAAAATATGTAGACATTCCATGTATTTTATTATTTTTTTTAAGGATAGTTTGATGTTACTAACTAACGATTTCATTAAAGAAACGAACAAATTACAAGTTAATTACACATTTAGAATGCAATCTTAGTACAGCAAAAAAAAAAAATATCAAGCCAGTAACGAATGGAAAGTTATTTTTGTTATACTACATTATTGTTATATTGCAATAATGTAGCCAGTATGAAGATGATTTATTCCTAATTAAATTAAATTATATACAAGTACAAAAATTCAGTTAACAAATGCGAAGATGTACAGAAATTTGATCGGTTAATTACTTAGCATTATACATAAAATAAAATGTCAACAACAAAACTCTAATACTCTTAGGATTTGACTTTGACTTGTCGTTGCAGATAAGTCTTCACCTATTAATTATTACATTTTTCGGCTTGAAGTTATTCTTTTCTGAATTGAGACCATCGCCCCTCCATCAGACCATTATACTCGCCTGGGTTTTGCGCGTTGTGGGTTGGTGACTTGGTACTCCGTACTTGGTAGAATGATAGGTTGTCAGTATTGACTCGAACAAAACCACTTGCACGGATCACCATCTGACAGACTATTTCATATTTCAATAAATAAACGAGTTATTCTTCATACATATACTATTCGTAGAGTATAATTAAGGCGCGTTTTATGGATAGAGTACAACGCATTCAGGTGCACGCTAAAACAAAGCCAGTAGGGGTGCAAACGGTACACCGTGTATCGTTTTTCGTGCACGTTCCGTCCAAACGGAACGGTAAATGAATTCGAAATTTCAATATGTTTCAGTGACGGAATTGTAAACGGAAAGCATTTCGTCATTTGTTTGGGTGAAATACAATGTAAATATACACGTTCCGTCCAAACGGAACGGTTAGCGAATCAACTAGTACATATCGTTACCAGAAACGGAACGGCAAACGAAACACTGCATTCTGTTTCCGTTTGACACGTTGTGCAGTCCTAGTCACACTATTTGACAAGTCAAATTCGCCCCAAAAAAATCCATAGGAATCAGCATTCGGTAAATTGAATAGATTATAGATATCGCGATCGAACACGTAAGCCATGTCCATCATGTATTGTTTATTAATTTATTATAGTTTAATAGAGTCAACACCTTTTAAAATATTATGTATATGTACAAGCATCGAAATTGTGTATCTATTAAAATATTTTGTCACATGATGTTTTACTGATTTGTACAACAGTACAAGTGGTTTTGTACGCGTCAATACTGACAAACCAACCTATATCCATAGTCAAATACCTAAACTACTAGATCAGGTCATCAGTCATCACTCATCGGGCATGATCTTCAGCTTTTTTTTATCAATGTTTACCGATACTGTATGATGGTAATGAAGCGGGTCGCCTCGAGTTGAAGTTCGGTTGGATTGAGTTCAAATCAATTTTGACTTTGAATTATAATCAGATTCAAGTTATCGGATTATCCTCCGCAAACTTTCGATCCAAATCGTCCGATCTAATCTTGATGGACAAATTTTTACAAGCATATTAATCACATAGCATCCATCATTGATCAGACGATTTAGAATTAAAAGTTTGTCTTCTTCAGACCTCAAAAGGTCAGCGGAGAATGTGAAATATCGAGTCATCCCAAGATAATGCATTGGATTGTCTCACTTGAGCTCATTTTTTATTATGTTTTGAATCAGTCAGGTTGGATCTAATATTTAATTTTCAGATTTTGAGTTATCCTATATTCCAAGTTTGGGTTATACCAAATTGCAATATCAAATTGATTTTTCAAAACTAGTTGATCTAGTTCAAGATCAATTTAAAAAAAAAAAGATGAGGAAACTAATCCCTTGAAAAATATTTAGGCTTAATTGGAAAAAGGAATCAACTAATGTTGTATGTTCAACGAATATTACGAATAACAACATTTACCAAAGAAATCCATTAGAGTCCTTTGGGATATTATTGGTTATACATTCTCAATATCTGAAATGCCAACGGGGATGTTTCTCCTACAGAAGCAAGTTTTTGGACTCATTTCAAATAGGGACTAATAGTGTTTGTTAATTCGGTGAAAAATGCAAAAATGCAAAATAATAATAATAATAATAAAATAAAGATAGGCAGGCAGCCCATGTGACCCATGTGGGTGAGGTTGGTGAGAGATACAGAGAAACTGCTTCTCATTTTCTGTAGAGAAAAGAGACATAGCTAATTATTGAAATATATATTAAAAAGAATTGGAAGGTCCAATCAAAAAAAACAAAAACAAAAAAAAAAAAGAATTGGAAGATGCATATGACATTATGACTCCACGTCTTAATTCGTTAAAAGATCGTTAAGAAGCCTCTAAGTTATTTCATTGAGACGTCGTATTAGACCCATAGTCATGTTTGGTAGAAGAGTAAATCGTAAAGTAATTTAAGGAGAAGTAAATAGTTAATTCATTTTATTTCTTCAATTTTAGATTATGTTTGGTATGAAAAGATGGAGTAAATATAGAGTAAGAATAAATAAAAATGAAAATCATCTCTTAATTCTATGGAGTAACTTTACTCCACCTGAAATGGTGGAGTAATTTTCTCCTCCTTACTCCACACTGCTTCACCAAATTTAAATCATATTTGGAAGAGTAAAAGTGGATTAAATGAGTTACTTAATATAGAAAAGACTTTATCTGTAACTGGTCAAGAGTCAAACCCAATGAGTCGTATAAGCCGGAAAAAGCCAAAAAGGTATGCAACCATGACTCATGACTCATGAGGAACGGTGCTTGTGGTCCCCCCATTGATATTTGATCTTAATAGATAAATTGTACGCGCGGCGCATTAATTTTTTTATACTTGTATTTGTTAAAATTCTGAAAAGTTGCATGATTGATTTAAATTAAAACTTAACTTTATTTAGATTCAAAAAAATTGATCCAAAAACGTACGTATTTTTTTTTAATAATAAGCGCCCTTATATACCCGATTAAAATTCAGCACAGCTTGTTATTTACATTTTTACTAACTAGTATATATATTTCGTGGTAATTTTGTCGGCCGCGTCTCTTATGGAAATTGAGCAATTCAACAAGCAAACTAATTTGAGTAATCTAGACAAACTAGAATCACATGTAGCGGACATATTTTAATAGGGATTTGGGAATGAATCATCTTCATGTACATATATTGAACAAACATGTTCCTATTTTCTTAAAAAATAAACAATGCATATTTATATAGAGAGAGAAAAAAAAAACATATGGTGCATATTAATGTACGGAAGCTTCGGTGCATACTGATTCAAATTCTTAGATCTATTTCAAAATGACCGATCCAAACTGTCCAATATAATCTCCCTATTGTAATCTCCTTACTGACCAAATTTTACATTTTTTTTGAAAATTTTAAGTATTTTTTCAAATTTTAGAAATCACTAATCTAATGTTTTGTAAACCGTTCAAAAATATCAGTTTTTAAAAATCCAAAAAAAATACTTAAAAATTTCGAAAAAATGTAAAATTTGATCGGCAAGGAGATTTCAATAGACAGATCATATTTGATAGTTTGGATCGATCATTTTAAAGCAGATTCAAGAGTTTGGATTAGTATGCACTGAAGCTTCCGTATATTAGTATGCACCATAGGTTTTCTCTATATATATATTGGGAAGGTTCCGCTATCTACATTTTAGTTGTCCCAAATGCCAACATTTTGCTATTTAGTTAATTTTTTTAATTTTAAAATTTAATTGTTAAATTCAAAGCGTTGATCTTATTTAATTTAATGAGTGATGTGTTTTCATATAAGTTTTATAAATTTTAGAGTTTATTTGATACTCGATCAAAAGCTAAAATATGAACGTATTAGAACAAATCTATCATAGTTAACATGGTTTATTTGTTTTTCTATCTCTTGATTGAGTATCAAATAAATTCTAAAATTTATAAAATTTACATGAAAACGTATCGTTCATTAAACCAAATAAGATCAGGTTTGAATTTTATAATTTGAAAAAAAAAATTAAAAGTAAAATATTGATATTTGAGATAACTAAAATGTTTGCAACGGAACGTTCCTCTGTATGTAAATACTGACATATAGATGATCCAAAAAGGTGCAAGCGTCAAAAAAAAATATCGAATTGGCAAGTGCAACTGTGCAAGTCCACCGGACACTGGTCCAACCAAAATAATAATAGAATATGTCCCCGTCAACATTCCATACTTTTGGTTATATATAGACGGGTTCCACTTACAAATGTTCCCACAAATCAATCTCTCTTCCTTCCACCAAGCAAACTTGAAATCAACATTTCCCAACCGGTTTCTATCTTCCAAGCTAGCATGGAATACTCTAAGCAAACTGAAATGGCGCCACCACCTCAATCTGCGTCGGGTTACCCGGTCGCAGCGCCATATGCCACGCCACAGCTGCAAGCATGGTCGACTGGCCTCTGCGGCTGTTTTGACGATGTCAGCAATTGTAAGTATATAAATTTTTTTATTCTTTCAACACTAAATAGTTTTTTTTTTTTTTTGTATTGAAATGCAGCATACATTAATCATCGTGTGACTGTGACATTTAATGTTTTGCTTCTTCAGGTTGTCTTACTTGCTGGTGCCCATGTATTTCATTTGGCCAAATAGCAGAAATTGTAGACAGAGGCAACACTTGTAAGTGTTTCTAACCAACGTTGTTTTTAACTTTCAAAGCTTTGAAATTTTTTTTGGTCATTTACATTTAATATTATTTAATTTCCTTCAGTGATAGTTTGGCATGTAGAAATTAATCATTGAAGTGGTCCTCATTGTTTAAAAAAATTGCACACTAATAACTACAAAAGAGACCACTTTTGTTGTCAATTCTCCTTTAGATGATTGAAACTTAACACTTCATTTGAGGTAAACAAATTAATTACAATGATCAAATGATCACTATATTATAATATCAGTATCTTGACGATTCAAAATACTAATTGCATTTTAAGTTCATCATATTTGTTAACTCAACGACCTAACATCATGTAACAATTGTAGCTTGTGGCACTGCGGGAGCCATTTATACCCTGCTAGCATGCTTGACGGGGTGCCAATGGATATACTCGTGCACATACCGCAATCGGATGAGAATTGAGAACAACCTTCAAGAAGATCCTTGCGCAGACTGCTGTGTTCACTTCTGTTGCGAGTTTTGCGCCCTTTGTCAGATGTCAAGGGAGCTCAAGAACCGCGGCTGGGACCTTAACTTAGGTCTCCTCTCTCTCTCTTTTTCTCTTTATTTCTCTAGCTATATATCGACCTTGGATGTATATAAATCTAGCAAAGTGCTAATCAGCCTCGGTATGGTACCAATTAGATCTCGTACTATGTATGTATGCCCACTTAGCATGTATTGTGCAATGTGCATTGACAGTTACTTTGTTACTGTCCGATAAGTACCAGTCAAATCCAATTCTGGCATGTACCTACCTGTACCAAAGTACCAGTGCGTGCTGTCATCAGGAATTCTTGTTGATTCCTTTTATGAGGATGACCGGCATCTGAACAAAACATCTTTCTGTTAACATGTCTTTATCTTTATATATAATATTATATATTAGTTAATCTGATTCTATGGATTTGATCTTTCCATTGCAGGGTACCGGCTCAATCTGGAAAGGAGAGGTGGCATGTTTCAGGACCCAACCGCCATTCCGCCTCCCACCCAAGGGATGACTCGCTAAATTCAGTCTCCATCTGTGTATATGAAACCATGTTTGTGTTTGATCTAGTAAATAAGAATATCTGAATATGTGTTTAATATTACTTGGAAATCTCTAATGTTTGGCCAGTAAAATTTGGAAATCTCTAATGTTTGGCCAGTAAAATTGGCGGTCATTTCCGTTTGGATAGGTGTGGTAAGAAGGGAAGAAGGGAAGAAATAGAAAGAAGTATTGTGAAGTGTGTAACTTTATGAAGAATTTAAATTATTTATAAATTTTTTCTTCCTTCCTCCTTCTTCCTATATCTAAACGCACCCGATCTATAATAAAAGCTTCATGTGGACCTTTAGAGCTTGGATGAGAAATTTGATGTTGGAATGTGTTCTATATAAACTTTTACATATCATATATACGAATAATGATGAAATTTGATATTTTTTTCAGTTTATTAAATAACTTTAAGTTTGAGTTTGCAATGATATGTCAAATTACACTAATTAAAGTGCATGAGATTTGACACAACTAATCTATACTGGATCCACCTCGAAAGAAAAAATTACTTGATATTGTACTTGTTTGTGTTTGAAAAACAATCACAAAAAGTTAGGGATTCATGTCAAAATTTTGAAGGACCCAGCTGAAAATGTCATATTTGATTTGAATTACATAACGACGTTTAAAAAATCACTTAGGGACCCAAATAACATTTGTTCCGGACTAATTATCTTCTTCCTTCCTCCCTAATAAATCTTATTAAGACAAAATTTAGAATAGAATGAAATATTTGGGTGGCTAATTATTAGTAGCATATATATACTAGCATGAATCTCGAGCATTGCTTGATTTGTCTATATAATATTTTGTGAAATTTAAGACATTATAAACAAAAGCTACCGCATAATATAAAAAATACAATTCGGATATTATAACAAAAAATTCACTAAAAATTCTAAATGTTGTTTATGTCAAAAAAATGTCAAGTGCCACAAAAGATCAGAAATATTGTAGTTTGAATAGTGACCGAACTCCTCTTTTTGCCTCCCATCTTTATATATCTATAATATACAAAAATAAGTTATAATATAGAATAATAAGTGGAGTAATGCTTATGTCATATATGTTTGGCACTAGCCAATCCCTAGTAAGTGTTCATAGAGATTTCTAATAAACTTATTATGCAAAATTATGAGAAAAATAAAAATTTATAGAAAATAGTTGTACTTTTTTTTATTGTCTTGATTTTTTAATTAATATCTTGTATATTAAATATATTATTTTAGATTTTCTTTGTTATTATAATATATATTTCATTTCTCTTGAACTTTTATGTAGCATTATTTTAAAATTTTTTATTTAAAAATAATTATTATACTATGTCTATATTAAATGTTACATCATATTTATTACAGTCCTGACACAAAATACTAACTTCGCCCTAACTATATGTGCCTATCAAAGATTTTTCATTATGTTACTTTTTTGGATTTGATAGTAACGGGCCCACTACATAATCTACAATATTCACATATTTAAACGAAAAGTATGAAATGAAATAATTGTATATTCTAGGACATGTACAAATGTACAAAAATATTATTTCAGGTCTGTTATTATCTGCCGGGGCTTCGAGGGCATTAGCCACGGACTAAGCTGTCGAGCTTTAGGCAATTATTGTACAAATCATTGTAAACATTTGCAGAAATAAAATGCTTAAGTTTTCAAGCTCTTCACTGCAAATGTTTATCGGACTAAGCATGTTTGGATGCGTTAGGAATTTGGAGATTTTTTAATTCTTAAGCATATATTTATTATAAACAATCTAAACTATTCATAAAGTTACACACTTTTCAATAAATTTATGCTTAGAAATAGAAAATTCTCCAAATTCCTAAGCGAAACAAACGGCACCTTAGGCTTTATCTCATTTCGATCATTTCATCAAAGCGAATCTAGTGGACCATGTGATTAATACATTATCAATTCATATGGGTTTTAAAGGCTATTTATCATGCTTGTGTAGTATATTTTGTACTAGATAAGTATGGTTCTATTTGGATGAGGTGTGGGAATAAGAGAATAAATTTATTATAAACAATCCAAACTCTTCATAAAGTTACACACTTACTAATACTTCTTCTCGCTTCTTTCTTTATTCCTCTTATTCCCACACCATCCAAACGGAACATATAAAAAGTTATAAGAAAAATCAATGTTTAAATCTGGTTCAATTTCGGCCTATAAATGGTGGAAAATGTATTTATTATTCTTTGTTGACATGCTATTAACAATGTTTGGATCGTCATTTGGGATGACGATCCAAACAAAATAATTTCACAAACTTTTTTTAATATTTGATTTTTGTTGGATCGTTGGATCGTCATTTCGGATGACGATCCAAGCTTGGGTCGTCAACTGGGATGACGATCCAAAAGTATTGGGCTTTCGTCAACTGGGATGACGATCCAACAACGTTAGTATTGAAATTTCGATTTTTTTTTTGTTATTATCAAAATTAATATGAACTATACTATACTGTACAGTTTACGATATAGAGGTATCTGACGTCTCAGATGCTGTTTTTTTTTTCTTTTTTCCTTTCATTATTTTCATATTTTTCTTCTTTTTTTTAATGTACAAATCATTGTAAACATTTGCAGAAATAAAATGCTTAAGTTTTCAAGCTCCTTAATTATGTAACATCATAATTGTTCTCGAACGTTCGACTTTGTCCGATAATTCTTATATTTCATAATCTGTCCCCATTTGGAAAAAATATTTCGCTTGAAGTATCAACTAAATTCTGAGGTAATACAAAATTTTTTCATTACTTTATCTGAATTAAAATTTTGTGTGATTTATCGATTATCGTAATATTTTTTATTGTGCGAGACATAAACATTTCAGAAACATATGCGTGTCAAATATTTACTTAATGTAATTTACTTTATAAAATTAAATTTTATTAACAATTTAATTTTTTTTCTTTGATATATATTTCCCTTCGAGAAGGGAAACATCATTAATGCATGATAAAGATTTTTTTTTTTTAAAAAAAACACCATATGTTCGGCCGGATTACTTCGAAAAGAGGGTAAAAACCTCGATGGTAGATAAGAGCAAGGGGTATTCCAGATAATAATTGAAGAAGAGAAAAAGTACTAATTTTAAAACACACAATGATTCAATGAAAGATCATGAAGATAGTGCTTCAATTATTTATCGACTTTTCTTGATTTTTTGCTTTTTGTCTCCTAAAAGCAATTTATAACAACGGACAAAAGAAAGAGATTGTGATGTCAAACTGAGAATAATGAAAACAGGAAAGGAAAGAGATTAAGACATTAAAAGTTAGACCTTATGGGACCTCTCCAACCACCCAATATAAATTTGGTTGAATCGCATACAGAAACAACATTCGTACTGCCTTCTTTCCTGCAATCGATTCAAATTACATGTGATGAGTTCAGATTCAGATCATATTTATAACCCACAAGTTGTTCTCAAGGTATCTATCATACTTAAGAGTGAACCAAATTTGTACACGAGTCCAAATATGAGAAGAATAGTGCTAGCTTGTGCATGAGCGATTGAAACAAAACACACCACCTGTACACCGTCATAATTTAGACCGTTTAGATAACATAATGTTTGCTGCGACTTATTGAATATTTATACTTAAATAACATAATGTTCGTACTTATTAAACTGAACATTTAGATACGACGAAAGTGCACTGGATGATAGACCATCGCTGAGGCGCTATCGCTGCATTGAGGGCGCGATGACCTGTGATGGTAATTAGTGGGATGGCATTAATTAATTTTTCCTTCCAAAGAGGAAAAAATAAAGAAATAAAGAGGACAGAATGAGTACCAAAATGGATGGGCCAAGTTGCGAACATGTTGTTTATACATAGGAGGCCGTACCTTTTTTGGGCCATTAGGAAACATCGACAGAATAAAAAATTAAATTAGACCAGTAAAACAAAAGGGCCAGAATTTTATAATATATCCTCATGAAAGAATTATATTCTGACCGGTAAAACAATCTTATCTCCATCTCCAAATAAATAAATATATTATATATTTAATTATGTTGAGTATGAAAAATGAGAACTGCAGAGACCAGCCCGAAATGATGGTACGGTCCAACAATGATTAATGACAAAAAGAAACTAATTGCCTCTGCCGCCAGTCAAGGGTACATGAAATGATGAATATTTACAAATAAACACACGTGGTTCAATTGCAATTTCACGTTTCGTTTTGTTTGTCAGAACAGAAGAAAAAGTAATTATTTAACACGAGTGCAATTTCTTGAACGGATTTTAGTCAAGTCTAAGGAGCTTGGATTTAAAGCATGCTCATCAGTTATTTTATTCAGGAAAGCAAAGAAAAGATTTAACAGATAATTAATAAACAAATAATATTTCGTATAGTAGCAAATGACCAAATTCAATCGTCCAACTTCCGTTTCTTCTTCATGTATGTTTTTCTACCAAAAACAAATAGCATTTAACTTGTAGCAAGATAGCAGCCATACAATCCAAATTATCGATGACATCAGGGGGCGGAGGCAGTATGGGGCAAATGGGGCCCCATATTTTTTTTTCAATTATATACTAAATTTTGTTAATATATAACATATTACATTTCTAATAAAAAAAGTTAAAATACAATCTAGTTTAAGTTTATTGTTTGTTCAAACTTGTTTAATTGTAATTTTATCTTTTAGAGCAAATTTAGAAGACGAAAAATCACAAATAAAATGTTGTTCGAATATGAAAATCTTCGCTTATTATTGAAGAGAAATTATTGTATTTGATATAATTCATGTTTAGAAAATTATTACTATAAAATAACGTAATATTATTTTTTTGTCAGTTTTTTAAAATTTTGAAACTTTCAAACTTTAATCTGTCTAAGTCGAAATTCTAGCCTCATATTGGAAAATTATTAACTAGTGATATTTTAGGAGATGCCATTACTTTCCGATCTTTTAATAATAAAAGCGTCATTGATTCCCTTCTGTGTTGGGTCACTTGAGAATAAAAATGAAATTTGTTAATTGGAATTAAAAATTGGTGGTGATAAGGATCATCTCGGAATTGAATATCTCATCATCTCCTAGATGATGTGTTTTCTCTTTTTTATTTTCAGAATGTGATTAATTAAGCGTCAACTGTCTTTCTATTTTTATCATCCATCCCCATCATCCCCTAAATTTATCATCCACAGTATACCTTCCCTCCCTTGCTAGCACCTATTTTTCCCTTCCTTCCCCCACCTCATTTTTTTCCCAAGGAATTTTTTTTTCCAAGATAGATAGTAATATTTTATATGACAATTAATTTTTTTCTAGGACAATTAATATTTTATTTAGGGTAAATATTTTTTGCAGAACAATTAATATTTTTTTAGGACAATTATTTTTTTTCCATGAAAGTTACTAACATTTTATAGGATAAATAGTTTTTTTCCAGAATAATTAGTTTTTTATTTTCATGTCAAATATTTTTTTCCAAGGCAATTAGTATGTTAAACTAGGACAATTAGTATTGTTTTATGAGTAAAGTTCCGGTACCACAAGTTTAGGGTGTCATCAAATATCTCAACTTTATCTTTTCATTAATATTTAAAATTTAAATGTCGAATCTAAACTATTGAACTTCTTTGTTTCAATGAGTTATGCATTTCCATATAAGTTTTATAAAATTTAGAGTTGATTTGATACTTGATCCAGATCTCAAACCATGAACATATTATAATTAATTTGTCATAAATAACTAGATTCGTTCATTTTTACCTCTTGATCAATTATCAAATCGACTTCAAATTTTATAAAACTTATATGAAAACACATCCCTCGTTAAATTGAATAGGAGCAATGGTTTGTATTTGACTTATAAATTTTAAATTTTAAAAATATTTATAAAAAGTAAAATTATGGCATTTGTGGCACTCTAAAGTTGTGGCATCAGAATCCTTCTTTTGTTTTATAGGACACTTCTTTGTTTTATAGGACAATTGTGGTATTTATGAAAATAATAATTATTATATTATAGAACAATTAGTATCATAATACTATAAGACATTAGTATTATTTGCTGGGACAATTAAGGTATTTATTGTGACAATTAGTATCATAATATATGATATCAAGAGGGGAAGGGGTGAGTAACCGTTGCTTAGGAGATAGGGTGGGTAATGCTTGATACCTACTAGATGATGCTTATGGATATAAATGAAAAGGGGGTGATGAGGATGCTGGACAAATATTCTAAAAACGGGAAAAAAATAGTCATTCAGGGGATGATGGGAATGATGCTGAGAAGGAAATGATCTTGAGTAATTCCTATTTAAAAATGCTAGTTTTCAGTTCTAAGATGAAATTTAATTTTTAATTGGAATTTGTTAAAATTATTTTTTAAGTTAAATTAAATTCACTACAATGTTATGTTGTAAGTAATGTGGTTTTTTTTTCAGAACGTAATAATCTATTTTATCGCATTTGAAAAATTGTTTTCGTTACAATTATTTTAACAAAATATTTTTATAATGTCATTATAAAAAATATGTAAATAAATATAATTTTCAACATTTTACTCAGAAAAAGACAAAGAGAGGAGGGTATAGTATCGGCAGAAAATTTCGGAGGGTAAAGTATTTTTCATGTTGTTCGTATACATGCAACCAAATGGTCTCTTTTCAGTTGGGAGTTATATATGCAAAAATTCCAACAAAATAGCTTGCAAATTGCTCTTTTTTTTTTGGAGTTCGTTTTGTTTGTAAATTTATTAATGTTATTTGAACTATTTTATTGAAAGGCACCGCGTACAGTCTACAGACTTATTATTAAAAAAAAAAAACTTTCTGCCCTTTATTATACTATATATCACATGAGTCATACTGCAGATCAATTAATCGCCGCATTGTTGCTTCAAACGGTACAGTATCAGTCTGTATCAGACACGCCAACTTGGAACGTCTCAGCCAAATGCCACGTCAGCTACAGATCAGTACAAAAAGATCGGACAAAAATGTTGAAGACCACCCGTACAAGAAACAGATTTACATTCAGAACAGTACCAACGTAGGGGTGAAAACGATGCGGATACGAAGCATATAGTGGTCATATCAAATCCGTATCCATATTTTTTTTTCGAATTCGGATACGGATATGGATATGTTCGAATACAAATACGACGCGGATGTTAAACGGATACGAATACGGTTCGAATATTGTCGGATATGGATACAAATACGGATATATTTTGTCGGATACGGATAATATTTTGTTCAATTTATTTTATTAAACAAAAGACAATATCCAAACGGAAGAGTGTAATGTTTATTTTTTTATGACTACTATAGAATTAACTCAAAAAAATATAAAAAGACAACGACAAAAAAAATCTTATTCGCGCATATTAAGAAATCACAAAAAGCAAACTTTAATCAAGTTTATACAAAAATTGACATCATCTTATAGTAAAAATAAATAATCGTCAATTATGATGCTATATATATAATTGAAATAGCTATACATATATGTCAATTATGATGTTATTTTAAAAAAGTGCATCATTATTATATACAAAACGGATATCCGTTTTGTATAGAAATACGGATACGGATAAATATCAGTATCCGCATCCATATCCGCACTAATATTGCTTTCCATATCCGTATTCATATCCGTTTAAAAAAAATCCGAATCTGCATCAGATATGGATAATATTATCTGAATCCGTTATTTTGCGGATATGGATACGGTTCGGAGCGAAAATTATTCGCTCCGTTTTCACCCCTACCAACACAACACCTAGTCATAAACTCATGGGACCGTTTGGATCGCTTAGAAATTTGGAGAATTTTAAAGAAGTTGTAAATTTTAGAAATAAATTTATTGAAAAGTGTGTAATTTTATAAAGAGTTTGAATTATTTATAATAAATTTACGATAGAAAGATGAAATTCCTCAAATTTCTTAGAGAATCCAAACGGACCATAACGTAATTTCGACTAATAACAATTGTAACCAACTTTTCCAAGCAGCACACAATCCAAAATTCCAAAATCATTGATGACGTCCATGCGATCGCAACTTAGCAGTTAGCATCGCAATCCCAGTGTGTACAGAGATAAATTGAAAGTCAATTTTGTCAATGCGACCTCTTCGCACTGGGTCCCACATGAGTAATATACCATTTCTTCGAAGAACTAAACTAAAAACGCGGAAACGGAGGAAGCTTGAAGCGAAGGCAGTTTAGTTTATATTAAAACCAAAAAAAACAAAAAACAAAAACAAAAAGAAGAAGGAGAGAGAACAGTGTGCGGAGCCGCTGAGACGTGAGAGGTTGGCAGTTAGGTTAGCCGAAATTAATTAATATAAAAATTTCGACCCAAAAAATTTTAATATACAGAATTATTATTTTTTTTTTTAATAAGAAGAAAGTTCGAACGCGTTTCAGAAGCGAGTATTTGAATTCCCCTCCGTACGCGTTTATAAAACGCGCTCCAACCCTCCCAACGCGTTTTATAAACGCGTACGAAGGGGAGATGCTGTCCACTTTCCTCTCATTTGTCAGAGCTTCGTACGCGTTTATAAAACGCGTTGGGTGGGTTGGAGCGCGTTTTATAAACGCGTACGAAGGTATATTATTTAATTTTTAGGAAAAAAAGTACAAGCATGCTCTGATAAAGACTGCAAAAGACATGACAAGATTTGATTTTACAATGTCATTTTTGAACTGCTGAAATTATTTATAAAAGCAGTCATTGTTGAATTAGAATGCACAAACACCCACTACCTCCTTCTTGTTAAAACCTTCAGTACAATGGACAAAGGAAATAGCTCTAACTCAAATAATGATGTTCCAGACTATCGAAGAGCAACCCGCATTGAGTATTGGCCAACTTTCTACCATTACCCTGCCAATAGAAATCAACCAGAAAACGGAGAATACGAGGCAATTTGTCGCTCTTGTTATCGCACTTTGAAATACAACATCCATGAAGACACGACTGAAGAGGGAGACGTGCTCGAGTTAAAAATACACTACCAATGGCACATTAATGGTGGGCCAGAAAGAGAACAGAAGGAGTACCAGGAGCGGCGATGGCGGGAACACGAAAAGAATCTGAACCGACAAAGGCGATATGACTGGTACAAAAAATATTACACAGAACCTCAACCCATCCCCCAACAACAACCGAAACCCTACCTCTCGTCTGAACCAACTCACTGGACTGTTTACGAGAAAATATACAACTTTAATGGAGACCACACAGTGACCTGTACAAGGTGTGCTCAAGTTTTCAATTACAAAGAAAACATATTGCGTGACCACTACCATGAGCACAAACGTCACGACGAGAATGAACAAAGAGCTCGGGACATAGAGACGCAGAGGATTATTAAAGAAAGAAATGAAGAAATGGATCGTAAACAAAAAATTAGGGAAGAAGAGGCAAGGAAAAAAAGGCTCAAAAAATCAGAGCAAAAATTGAGAGAAATGAATAATAGGGATGAACTTCGACAAATTGCGGCAAGCCGAATGGCAGAGATAGAAAAAGAAGAAACCGAAGCGGCTTTTTGGAACGAAGCCGCTCAATTCGTTGACAACAGTGTTCCGAGTAATCAACAAGAAGATGATGCTGCTTTTTGGAACGAAGTCGCTCAGTTCGCTGACAACACTGGTGCGAGTAATCAACAACAACCGAATGATGAAGATGAGCAACCATGGTGGGATGAAATTCTACAACATGTAGATAGTCAAAATCTCTAAATATTTATATCATTGTAATATTTATGTGTTTTATTATTATGGTTGTTAATGTAATTTAGTTGGAATTGTTAATGCAATGTTTTATTTTTATGGTTGTCTTTTATTTCCTCTATTTTTTGTAGTGCTTTGCACTAAAAGTTGTGGTTTTAATGTGTTGACGTTTAATGGATAAAAGTTGTTGTTTGGAGTATTTCATTTATTGGCGTTTCAATACATAAACGTTTATGTTTCAAGTAGTGCTTTGCACTCCGAATTTTCAAGTCATAATAATACACAAGTCAATCATCACAAGTCATAATAAACAATCCAATAAATACACAAGTCAATCACAAGTCATAAACGAAAAATAGTCAATCAACATCAGTAATACACAAGTCAATCACAAGTCCATAAACGAAAAATAAAATCAACATCAGTAATACACAAGTCCATAAAAAAAAACTGTCATCATCAGCAATAAAATCAGTCCATCATCATAACTAATGCCGCCGCCTCCTCCTAGGTCCCGAAGGTGAAAATCTGTCAATCACCTTCACTGCACGCCTATCTCGTCCAGCCGGGGCAGTAACGTCTCCTGAGTCAGTGGACTCTGTATCCCCATCGTCCTCCTCCTGGAGGTCCTCCTGCTGGTCCTGCTGAGCCTCCTGCTGTATGGGCCCAAACTCAACAGGCTGCCCAGCCTCCTGAGGAGTCGCTATAGGGACATAATCACCCTCCTCATCTCCGGCCGTCCGTAGCAATGTGCTGAACGAGTCTGTCCCTCCCATACTACCAGACGGAGTGCCAAATGATGGAATAGAAGAAGGCGTAGGCACTGACGGTACAGTAAATGGGGGAACAGTAAATGCAGGAAAAGAGGAAGGCATACCAAATGGTGCAAAGGAGTACGGTGGAGGATCATGAGGCTGGAAAATGCCAATGGGATCCTGAGAAATGCCAGCAAACTGCGAAGTCGATGCTGATGCACTATGCATGGATGGAGTAGGACCTGAGGATGGAAACTGAGTAGGAAAGAACGTGCGTGGTCCTAAAATATCATCTAATCGCCCGGTATTCAGTCGACCATCCTATAATATTAAAAAAAACAATGTGAATATAAATAAATTAGTATCTAAAATTGAAACTTGCATATAAACGAATACTAACCGCATGCATCAGATCCTCCGCCTGAAGGTCTGTGGGTACAGTCGGACGTGCAGAAGAAGACTCGTCCCCAGAATCTGGTATGTCCTCAATATTTGTTGGAAGTCCTCGCTGCTCCAACAAATCCTCCAACCTGTAATTTTTAAATTATTGAATTGAAAATGCAAAAAACGCAATCAAAAAATTAAATTATTTAAAATTATCTCAGAGGGATGGAAGCATCATGCAACTGCGAACGACAGTTGGCGAGAATTGCCTTTCCCACCCTTCTGCACCCCTTCTTCACAACCAGTCCCAATGCATGAAGTGCATTCTTCAGCGCAGAGTTGCCCTGCAATTTACGAGAATAATGACATATTGCACAATTCCATTTACCAATCATACATTCCATATTTAAAAAATTAAGATGTACCGTATTGCGAAGTCTGGACCCCATGTTTGTGTACTGCCTCTGAGCAAGAGGCAGCTGCTGAGTGCGCTGGAGACGTGCCTCGGCATCCTCTCGTGGCGTGGGTCTCTCGGAGGCACCGTATCGCCAAAACCATCGGAAGTACCGAAGCGTATCAGTATCAGTCCAGGATCGAGTCTCCAGCTGGCGTGTCTGTAATGCCTCGTCAGTCCACTCAGCATATGCACTCGCAAAAATGGTAGCAAAATCTGGACGATCTCGATAGGTACCGTGCTGGAAACCCAGCAGGTTGTGTGTCACGTCCCAACTCTGTTAAAATAAACACGTTAGTTCTTTACTCTAATTAAATTGAAGTTGATCGTATGATAAATCAGAAAAATATAGCAAACGTACCACAGGTAGTGGAGGAGGAGTAAACTGGTACAGCCCAAACTGATGCCTACAACGGTCGGGGTAGTAGTAGGCAACAATGTGGTAGAAAATGAGCGGCAACCGAACATGCTCCGCTATGGAACCCTGCTGTGCTACCCGTGGCATAAGAGCTCTGTCGAGTACGTACGGAAACCAGTTGACGTCTTCAACGTTCAACACGGCTAGGTAGTCCCGTGCGTTCTCCACTGCCCCGCGGTGCTGGCTCCGTGAGAAAGACCGAGCTTCGCCCCATTTCCTGAAAATTTTGAAGGTTAGGATTGATGTGTTGTAATTTGCATAATATTATTGAAAAATTATTATAAGTTATTACCTGCCATACGGCACACATGAATCTAGGTCAGGCTGTCCTAATCCACCGATAGGAGCAACCTCTGGGCGACAAACAGGGAGGTATGACCATGCCCAAAACAATAGTAGCATCCAAGGTCCCGTCACAACCTTGAAACGCATGGAGGCACGGTCCAAAGCACGATATAGACAAGCAAGCGTGGCACCTCCCCAATTGAAGTCCGGAACTTCATTCAAATTGCCCTGCATTTAAATTAAACAACGCATTGAAAAAAAAATAATTTCAACATTGAAAATAACAAAATTAAATTGCAACATTCAAAATAATTTCAACATTTCAGTGTATTAACAAAAGTATTATGTGTTAACAAATACTAATTGAATTCTACTATTTTCGTAAAGAAAAAAAAAATTATTTAAGTTAAGAAAATTATACCGATACGAGCTCTAAAAAGTATGCTGGGACGGAATTCTGAGAAATATCGGGAAACATCAACGTCCCAAATAGCTCTAGAGCCACTGCACGCGTATATCGGTCTAACTCCTCACTAGGAGCATCTGCCGGTGGCGTCACCCCGCAATTTTGCCGCAACCATTTCAACTTGATGTTGTTGCCCACAACAACATTGCCCCTGCATTGTACAAATTTAGAATAATCAATACAAGTAAGCAATGCATATATTGAATATGCAAAATCAATATTGCATTCGTATTTTTTTCACTTACTCCCTGCTACTCCTTTCTCGGTGCCACTCTCCCAAATCTTCATGAGGATAAAGATTTGCACGAATCTTTTCCTCCCAGGGCCCTCTCGTATTCGATCTAACTGGAATGCCAGTCGAGCGCAAACCATATAAGAAGGCAACATCCTGGTAACAATTACAAAATACGTTAATATTACGAAAATATAACATTTAATATTACGAAAATTAATATTCAAATTTGAATTTTAAATATAAAGTTTAAATTAATGTTAGAATTAATTGTGAAAATTAATACGAAAATTATATGTTAGAATTAATTGTGATAATTAATACGAAAATTATATTAAAAAAAAATAATATCAAGTTTAAATAAATTACCTGTAGAGTAACGGTCATCTCTCCAACGGGAAAATGGAAAGTATGCGTCTCTGGACGCCAAAACTCGACCATTGCCTTCAGTAATGGCATGTCGATGTTGACATTCTTCACCTTCATAATGTGACTGAGCCCCAGTTTGATCAGCCTTCCCTCAATCCGTTCGTCCACCTTAATTGTTCGCTTGTGCGATCTCAACTCCAAATGTTTTTCACGCTGCAATTTTTAATACAATTTTTAAGTATTTACAAGCATTTAAAATAAATACAATTTATAATACAATTTATAATAAGCATTTTCGATTAATTTTTTACTACAAATTATAATAAAAATTTAATATACAATTTATAAGTCTATTAAGAAATCTAAATTATTAAATAAAAAAAATATAAATTAACATAAAAAAATCTATTACCTCCTCAAAAGACAAACCAACGAGATGGTCGTTATCCGTAACGAACAAAACCTGTTGGTTTTCTGCGTTGGCCGGTTGCACAGGTGGAATGACATTTTGCGCGCTCGGACGGGCTGCGCGACGCCTACGTCTTTTTGGCCGCTGGGTGGAGGCTGCTTCGGTGGGGGGTGCTTCGGTGGGAGGTGGTGAAGCACCAGAAGGACCAGCCTCATCTTCTGCTGAACTCATCTGATTCAAATAATATAAGAACAACAATTTAAAACAAAAATTAATGTAATAATTTTTTAGCTAATTGGACAAAAAACGAACAAAACCAAAATTTTTTTTCTATATAATTGACATTTTTACAATAATTACTTTTGCATACAATTTCCACTAATTCCATACAATTTACTAAAATTTCGACTAATTTCCATTCAATTTGCATACGAATTACAGTAATTTGATAATAAATTCCTACACAATTTCCATACAAATTCCACTAAATTCCGTACAATTTCCACTAATTCCATACAATTTACTAAAATTTCGACTAATTTCCATTCAATTTGCATACGAATTACAGTAATTTGATAATAAATTCCTACACAATTTCCATACAAATTCCACTAAATTCCGTAAAAATTCCATGAACATTTTACTAAAATGTCCAATAATATTTCCAATAATTCCATACAATTTATGTTACTAAAATTGTGTACTCACTTTATTAAAATGTCCAATTTCCATACAAATTCCATACAAATTTCCATACAAATTTCCACAATTTCCACAATTTCCATAATAATCCATACAAATAGGTAAATGCACAATTTCCATAATCATCCATACAATTTCAATAATTTCCATAACAATTTTCCACAATTTCCAAAATTTTCATAATCATCCATACAATTTCCACAATTTCCATACAAATTTCAATAATAATCCACAATAATAATCCACTAATTTCCACAATTTCAATAATATCCATAATTTTCAGTAAATGCAAAATCAAAACCTCGATATCGGCGTACGTTGTCTTTCGAACTCCTCTTCTCTTCGCACGGTAACCACCTCCGGCCTCCTCTTCTCTTTCGACGGCCGCAACCTCTTTTCTCCGGCGAACTCTACTCTTTCTCCGGCCGCAACTTTCTTTCTCTTCGCCCTTCTCTTCTTCTCTTCTCCCTTCTCTTCTCTCTTCTTCCTTCTCTTCTCCCTTCTCTTCTCTTCTCCCTTCTCTTCTCTTCTCTCTTTTTTTCTTTTTCTCTTTCTCTGGACTGACTGAAGTGACGAAGAAAGGAAAAAAAACGGTCAGAACTGGTTTTCGAAAAATTACCACCTTCCTACGCGTTTATAAAACGCGCTCCAGGGCTCCGAACGCGTTTTATAAACGCGTACGAAGGTGTCAGCTCCTCAAAAGGCGTAACTGAAGGGGCGAACTTATCTCTCCCTCGTACGCGTTTATAAAACGCGTTCGGAGGGCTGGAGCGCGTTTTATAAACGCGTACGGAGGGGAATTCGAATGCTCGCTTCTGAAACGCGTTGGAACTTTCTTCTTATTAAAAAAAAAATAAATAATTCTGTATATTAAAATTTTTTGTGTATTAATTTTTATATTAATTAATTTCGGTTAGGTTAGCTCTCTTCTCTTCAGCAGATCTTTTTATATTAAAGTGTTCTCTCTTCTCAACACTCTACTTGCTGATGACGAAATCTACCAAATCGACAAAGCTTCTCACTATGCTGATGAATCCCTTCAAGAGAGATCGAGGTGAGAACTTCATTTCCTGATTCTCCGATTTCGATTTCCGTCGAATTTGCGCTCTGATCGGATCGAATTTTATAATTGCAGCTAAAAGGGAGGAGGAGGATGATTTAGAAGCGATTGCAGCCAAGGAGCAGAAGGTTTTTAGATACGAGACTTTAGTCGCCGCCACGAGAAACTTCAGCCCGAAGAATAAGCTCGGAGAAGGCGGGTTCGGTCCTGTATTTCGGGTAATTGAATTGATTGGTATATTGATGATTAGATCTTGTGAAAGAGTTTTGGGTTCGGATTGCTTGAAATTGAAAGTTTTTTGTGTTGCGTTTAGGGACGATTGGAGGATGGGAGGGAGGTGGCGGTGAAGAAGCTCGGATCGGGGTCGAGACAAGGCGCGAGGGAGTTCCAAAACGAGGCGATACTTCTCTCGAGAGTTCAACATAGAAATGTTGTGAATTTGTATGGGTATTGTACGCATGGAGATGAGAAGTTGCTGGTGTATGAGTATGTCACGAATGAGAGCCTTGATAAATTGCTCTTCTCCTCAGGTTTGTTAATTTCCTCCTTTTTTAGCTTTGTTTTTGTAAAATTTGATCAGTTCTATGCTTTGATATTTTTTTGTTGAAAAGAGTGCGCGTTTGGGAAATCAAAAAGAAATAAATGAGTGTTATGGAATGTAAATTAAGCTCTAAATTAAATCGCATTGAAGATAGTATTTTTGCAAATACTCGACTTCTGGATTTCGTAGATTCAATTTTTTTTCCTCTCCAGTTAGAAAAACGAATCAAATTGCTGTTTATTGGGTTTTTGTCCCTGATCTAGTATCTATCTTCCATCCTTCATGCTATCTAGTATCTACCTCACAAAGCAATCAGCATGAGGTAAGCAAGAACTGGAGTACAGTCCTCTCCATTTCAATATTTCCAGGAGAAAATCTGTTGGTCAAACACGCATCCCAATGTACTCCATTCCATATGATGGCGTTTAAATAAATGAAACTGGAAGTCTCCTTTTAATTCTAAACTGGAGAATACAACGAAGCATTCTAACAAACGAGGGTCGACTAGTGGCCAACCTTTGTAGATTTTATTTCCATATGAGATTTCTAGACCGGGTTCCGTATGATATGAGGTTTCGTGCTGTCCTCGACCTCGTGCTATTATACCAACAATTTTCCTTTTGTTTTCCTTCAATTTCATTTCCATCCGTGTGCTCTTATCCTGTTTGTTTTCTTTACTATTATCGTTCCTTCGGAGTCTCCACATTTGAGCCGTAATATTTGCTATCTTGACCATTTGGATAGCAATCATAGAATTGGTTTTGACTTTTGGATTTTTGACAAATAAAAGACTTCCGTTCAAGTCCAAACTCCAAAACCACCCTTTGAATAAATGAATTCACTGTTTGCTAAATCATAGGGGGCGTTTGGATGAGAGAAGAAGAATGGGGAAGAAGGAAGAAAGAAGAAAAAAAATTATAAACAATTCAAACTCTTCACAAAATTACACACTTTTCAATACTTCTTCCCACTTCTTTCCTTCTTCCCACACCTATCCAAACGCACCCATAGACAATTCATTTGTGACTTTTTGTGCGTGAACTTGTAAACTTCTATGAAACCGCACCTTAGTTTGGAGTTTGGACCCGTTTTATGTTGGTGGTAGCATAACACTTGATAATAAATGAAATTATGTTTTAGTTTTATGAATAATTCAAGTTGATTTAGCAATTGTCAATTGGTCATGACGTATTTGTTTTGTCCTTTTTCATCACTTCAAATATAACTTATTATTCAAGCAATCAAAACTTTTCAATGTATGAAAAGTCTCAATTTGCTTTAGTTTCAACATAAATTAATACAATTCAAGTTAGATGTAGCACTTGGCAATCTAAAGCGGGCCGGTATAAGTGTGTAGATAACTTGTTGATTACTTGTCTTAAATTGAGAAAGTTTATATTAAACAGTAAATTACTATTTTTAAATTAAAAACGCTTACACTATACAGTAAACAGGAACCGGGTCATATTTCCGTAGAAAATGGGCTTGACCCGATGAGTTCATCCAGGTTCTTCTTAGACGCTTATTATTTTATGCCAAGGTGAAGAGTTTGCTTTTAATTATTTCAATTGGATGCTTAAAGTACCTTATTTAATTTAAAATATATAACATAGAGATGGAATTATCACTATCAGAATTCAAAACCGTTTGCTCGTAGGCAAAGAACACAGTTTTAATTTTTTTCAGTCTATTCAGGTCTTTTGACTAGAGGTGCATAACGTGGAAAACGACCACGAAAGTGGTCATTTTCGTTAACCGTTGCATTGATGCACGAAATTTTTATACTTATTGCGTTGATTGTTGCATCCGTTTAACACATGTTGCGTTGATTGTTCCGTTGATGGGAACGATCAAAACGGTTATAACCGTCTTTGACTACCTAACTGTTTCGTATTTTATTAAGATGTAAGAAAATAAATTATTCTGCATTTTGTATGAAACAGAGATAGAGAAATGATAGGTTAGGTCACGGCGGAAAGGGGGAAGAGGCACTATAATCACCTCTTGCTCTCGACGGCGATTGTACTTGGTGGTGCAGAGGCGAGAGAGATAGATGTGACTGTGTTCGGCGGAGAAATGACGGAGTGACGCTGCAGAAATCTAATTTTACTCATTTCTCTCTCGATCTCTCTGCTGAGGTCCTCTGCAATCTAATAATAAAACCATAAAAAAAATTTTAGGCGAAATGCGCGAAATAAACGACCACGAAACGTACCAGTTTCACTAATCGTTCCATCTGAGACGAAACAATATTTCTATTTGCGTTGGTTGTTCCGTTCTTTAAACGAAACTAAAATTCTTATCCGTTATTATTCAATTTCGGACGAAACGAAAGAACGGTTGAAACGGCTACCGTTTTCAGTCCTACTTTTGACCGAGTTCCTTGTAAAGTTTTATTTCAATCTTTGTCAAAAAGCTGGATCCCAATTTCTCAATTTTTTCTCTTTGCTTGTGGCCTTGTGGCCCTTGTGGGGGCCCTGATGGTACAACCCGTGGGAAAAAAACTTTGTATGTTTGTTGGACCTATTCAGATTCAGCTAAAAAAGCCTAAAACCGAAAAGTTCTATTAAATGTTAAATCATTCTCATGGTGCTGTTAGGGGTGCATATCGTCTAAAACGATCACGAAACTAACCATTTGCGCTAATCGTTGCATTGATGAACGAAAATTTTTTACTTCTTGCGCTAACTGTTTCATCCGTTTAAACTGAGTTGCGTTGATTGTGGCGTTCACCAGAACGATTATAACGGTTAAAACCGTCTTTGACTGTTTAACCGTTCTCTATTTTTTATTACACAGAGACAAGAGAAAGTGTATAAAAACTTAAATGATCAAATATGCATACAACACTAAAAGATACAACAATTGCTCAGTTAGACTGGTGCCAGTTAGTAAATTGACATAGAATTGAATTGAAGTACTTTTCAGAACAAAATCCATAACAAACCATTGATAATCAATCTGTTATATCTGAAAATTACTGCACAAAGCCTATTTAAAGTTCAAATACAATTGTTCAAATTCTAACATCAGATTTCTTTTTTTTTTAATTTGAACATCAGATTTCCTACGTTCCAAAACAAACCCCAAAACTTAACTCTAACCTCAAATCCCAAAACACCAAATCTCCAAAAACCCCCAAAACAAATTAGTACCAAAATGAAAATCAAAACAAGCACCGATCAAATCTCAAACCTCATTTATGTTCACTTATAGTTGGCATTAGAATTTGTGATCGCTGGTATCAGTTGAAAGGAGAAGATGAGGATGTGATCACTGAACAAAGCTAAGCACCAGCCACCACCAGTCTCAGCAGCCAGTCGGCACCAGTCTCAGCTGTCAGCGGAAGGAGGAGTTGTTGTCGACCACCACCAGTTGCTGCCAGTCGCCGTCAGTCTCCATTGAAGCCAGCCAAGCTAGAGAGGGGGAGGGAAGTGAGGCAGAAAATCTACTGCTCGAGTGAGGTAGGGTTTGTTGTGGGGTCGAGTGAGGTGGGGTATGTTGCGGTGATGCTCGAATTAGAGAAGGGATAGAGAGGGAGGTGGGGTCTGTTGTGGTGGTGCTCAGATTAAAGAAGTGGCAGAGAGGGAAGTGGGGTCTGTTGTAGGGTCGAGTGAGGGAGAATGAAGGAGAAGTTGTTGCTCGATTGCAAGAGGGAGTGAGGCGGTGACAGAGAAGAGAGCTGCGATGGTAGCAATCAGAGACGGAGAATAGAGAGGGGAGGCGGAGAAAGAGATGAGAAGATAGAGGGGTAAATTTTGAGCGGCGCAGAATGGGATGAGATTAGGTCATTAGAATTTGTCCACATCGTTTTCTCCGCAACCTTTATCTACAATCTAAATAAAAGTAGTTAGGTAGAATGTTAGACGAAATTCGCGAAATAAACGACCACGAAACGTACCAGTTTCGTTAACCGTTCCGTTTTGAGACGAAACTGTAGTTCTATTTGCGTTATCCGTTGCGTTTCTTAAACGAAACCAAAATCCTTAACCGTTACCGTTTCATTTCAGACGAAACGATACGAAATAACGATCAAAACGACTACCGTTTTCAGCCCTAGGTGCTGTGCATAGCTGTCAACTAGTTGCAAGTTGAAAAGAATGTACGGTTCAATTTCTAATGTAGGATGCTGATCCAGCGGTGAAAAAGAAGTCATCTATCTATCAGTGTAATGCTACTGTTCCTTGCCCTTGTTCCACGTCCTTTCTTTATTGCCACCATCACTATTCACCAATCACCAATTCACCATCTCCAATTTACAATGAAAGTAACCACCAGTCCATCACTGATTCACCATCAGGGTTCTTCAGTGGAAATTCCCTTCGGCTTCGCTTTTGTAAAATAATTAAAAATTGTTACTCTCTTGACTATTGAGCTTTGACTGATTCAACCCGCCTATAAAGATAATTGGTGGATGTCTTCTCTTTTCGTTAAATAATTGGTGGTTACTTTCTGACAAAATACTGGATCTTTTTTTTTTCCTTCTGAAATTAAACATAATGGACCTTCGAAAAGAAACCTAACACACTGATTTTTTTTATTTTATTATTTTTTTTGGTTATTGTTTGTGTCTGGATCTTTAAATCCTTGCTGTCAGTTGCAAACAAACCATGTAATTGGCGTCTTTACTTTTAATTTTTGTGCTTGTACAATTTTCGGGTAAATTTTAGTGCTAATATTAGCATAATAATTTGAGTACAAAAGAGAGATGCAAATACACAAGCATCATACTTTAAGAAAAAAAAAATACACAAGCATCATTCGACATTCACAATCAATGATATACAAGCACATAATAAATATAACAATAAATATATCATTATTAAAAATTGTTATGCAATACACAGTGAGAGGAGGTGGTGATGAATCAAGGCATCTGGCAGTAAGACGAGCCGAGCTGAACTGGCAGAGACGGTATGATGTGATCATGGGCATAGCACGGGGCCTACTGTACCTGCATGAAGATGCGCACACACCCATAATCCACCGAGACATCAAGGCGAGCAACATCCTACTAGATGAGAGGTGGTGTCCGAAAATAGCTGATTTTGGAATGGCCAGATTGTATCCTGAGGGGCAGACACACGTGAATACACGTGTAGCGGGTACCAATGGGTACATGGCACCAGAGTACCTGATGCATGGGTCCCTCTCTACAAAGGCTGATGTATTCAGCTTCGGTGTGCTTGCTTTGGAGTTGGTTTCGGGTCAGAAAAATTCCAGTTTTGCTCCACCAATTGGTTCTGATGCACAAAACCTTCTAGAATGGGTGAGTAATTATAAGTCTTTTGTTTTTCTCAGTTCTTTCCCTTCTTTCAAGTTTCTTCATAAATCTTGACAGCTGGATGGTGTTAATCACATACATAGCATTAGAGTATTTTGTAGTCAATAAGGTAGATGCATTTATTGCTGGTTGTTGGTTGTGTTTTTGTGTTTGGACAAAGATTCAATTAGGGGGCCATCAATACAGTTAACACATGACCTTTTTCATATCATACTGTGGATAATCATATGCAACTCTGTAGAGTTTTATTAAACGTCAACTCTGTAAAGTAACCTTTTTAGGAAGGTACCTACATGTTTCTTTATCCATTCAAGGAGAAAATGTGACTCCACTTGTATTAAAACAAAATTATCCCATACTTAAGAATTGAATTCTATTTGAGTATTAGAAGAGGCATTTGGTTAGGTCATTAGCACATTTTATTGAGTTTTCAACTATAATAAAGTCACCTTCTCAGGAAGGTACATGTTTCTTTATTCACACCAGAAAATACAACTCAACTTGAATTAAAAGAGTGTGATAATGGTCGGGTATAGGGAGAAGGTATGGATCTAGTAAGGTAGCCATTTATTTATAGGGAAAATTGGAGATAACCCCCTTTAATCTTCTCTATTTGGATATAACCCCCTACAATCATTGAAATTCGAAATAACCCCCTCTAATCATCTTCTTTAATATTACCCCTTTCCACTAATTTTTATTTTTTTTAAAATTAGAAAAAAATAACAGCATGATTTTATGACCAAATTGCCCTCCTTGCTAAAAACGCTTCCTCTTCGTTTGTTTCAAAATCTCTGTTCTCTCTCCCAAAAAAGAAAACCGCAGACAAATAAATCAAATGATAGCCCTTCTACATCCTTGACTATTCAACGAGTAGTTCTCAATAAATAAAATAAAATATTTCATCCAATCTTATTGATGGGAAGAAATGGTGGGGGAGGGGGATTCACGAAGGTCTTAGGCAAAAGAAGTTAAATTCAGTGAGCCAAGTGGACTGATTGTTAATCTCAAATTAACCACTCATTTTCGGATCTTAAAGAAGAAAAGAAGGTTGAGAATCAATAATAAGATTAAAGTCAAAATTGTGCCTTCAATCCCAAACCAAACGGTACTTAAACCTTCGTGATTTTTTTTCCCAATTTCTTCTCATCTCCAAATTTTTATAAGGTTCTTCACTTGCGAATGAAATTTGTTTTTGAGAACTTAGCTTGTGAAATAATCGCCGTCATTTGATTTCTTTATATACATTCTTTTTGGTAAAGACTAAAGAGAGACCAGAGATTTAGAAGCACAAGGAAGATGAAATGATTTTTGGAGGAGGACAATTTGGTCATCAAATTATATTGTTAACTTTTTTCTAATTAAAAAATATTGAAATTAGTTAAAAAGGGGTTATATCCCTAGTGAAGATTATTAGAGGGGTTTATTTCCAATTTCAATGATTATAAGGGGTTATATCCAATTGAAGAAGATTAGAGGGGTTATATCCAATTTTTCCTTATTAATATAAGGGTCCCCAGCTGTATCTAAGCATTCATGCATTTTCTTTCTCAGGTCACCTACTTTTGTTATATCTATTGTCATATGACTTTTGATCTTCAAAAAGTATTAAATAAGCCTAAAATGATAGTTACATCTCGATTCACAACCTGGATGGTTAAAAACAATTTATTATCTCCAATTTTCCTCTCTTTTTAACTCATTACTTGCGCATTTGACAGGCCTGGAAGTTGTACAAGAAAGGACAGAGTGAACAAATGCTGGACTCAGCACTAAAACAAAGTGCAGTAGCAGACCAAGTTGCTGTTTGCGTGCAACTTGGTTTACTATGCACACAGGCTGACCCCAAACTACGTCCAGACATGAAGCGGGTGGTTGTTATTCTATCAAAAAAGCCGAGCCATCTGGAAGAGCCGTGTCGACCTGGTGTACCTGGTTCAAGGTACCGTCGTAGAGCCTATGGCTCGGGTGGATCTTCTGCAAATACCAACTCGAGTGACACCTCAACCTCGACACCTCATTCAGCTACTGGTTCTACTATTGCAAATAATACAGCCACAACCTCGACACCTCATTCAGCTAGTGGTTCTGCTTATATTGCAAATACTACAGCCACAGCCTCAAGTAGTCACACATCTAGACGAAGCCGAGGATCAGGATCTCATCAAGGAGAGATTCATAATGCGAAATAGCATGCTTTTTTGCCCCTTTTTTTCTCTTGTTTGTTATTGTGTTCATTGTTTAATTGATTTTGTAAAATAGGCTAGAGAGTAGTTTTGATACTTATACGAGATGGCTAGTTCTTGTATGCAACCGGCTTTTTCGGCCCAAGAGAGCTCTTTAGCTGGAGCTCATGTAAATACAGTCGACCGAAAAAAATCATGAAAATGTCAAAATTTTGTATAATGAAAAGGGTTTTGCGGAGTGACATGTTAACCAACTAAGTTTTGGAATCAAGATGCGTTGTTTGGACCAGTTGTTTCGTTATATTCCGCCAACTAAGTGGTCCTTGATTCGATTCACGGCTGAGAATATTTATTTTCAAATTTTTTATAATAAAATCGTTGGTTTCAAACTAACTTTAAAAAAAAAAGTTATATTCCGCAAACTAAGTGGTCCTTGATTCGATACACGGAGTGAATATTTATTTTCAATTTTTTTTAATAAAATCGTTGGTTTCAATCTAACTTTCAAAAAAAAATAATAATAAAATAAAAAATAAGTTGGGGAGTCAATCTTGAAGACATAAATTATCGCTGGATTGTTTATAATTTATAGATCGCTGAAATTGTTGGAATGTTTTGCGACTCATAAAAGATTTCGAAAATTGATTAACACCATTGTATTGTTTAATTTATCATCACTGTCATCGCACGTCAACGAGCAGAGTTCTCTCCCCTTTACTCATCCAACGCGCACATTATTTTTTGATCATTTCGTTATTATAATTGTTCACTTTATTAGATATAAATGTTCACTGTTTTATAAGTGTTCGCTATGTTCACTATATTCATTTTATTATATTTTTATTTTTGTCCAAATGTTCAATTTAATAAGTACAAATATTCTGTTATTTAAATATAAATGTTCATTTAGTTGCAACAGTAAAATATAACTGTTATACAAAAAACCAAGCAAAGTAGTCACGAACCGGACAAAAAAACACATGAAAAAATTAGAAGGGGTCATGAACCGATCCGGTTCAAATTAATTTTTTTTCGACTCTACCCTTACTCCCTAGAGCAGCTCTCTCTGATCCATGCGCGACACCCTGGCGCGACTCTGTCCATTAGTTGACGCATTTAACTGAACACTTGTGATTATAAACTGAACACATTTGATTATTAAACTGAACATTTGTAACATAGTACAACGATGACAGCGATGGTTTATTTAGGGATAATGATTTTGACACTCCCTTTATTGATAAAACACTTCTAATTTTTTTTAAAGACTAAAATATCCTTCGTCAATTAGACAATTGAAGTATTTAAGAGTTATCTTAACTGATAAAATTCTCTAGTTGAGTACCACCGTACAAAACAAAAAGGTAAAAAAAAAAACACACACAAACTTTGAGAAGAAAATTAATTTGCGTTTAGTTTCTCTTGATTTTTACAAGCTTATCACAAGAGGCGATTCTTTTTTGTTTATGAAAGTATATAAAATAGAGAAAACTATTTAACGGGCTATAAAATTAGAATAATTTAGATCGGTTAAAATCTCATATTTTATTAGAAATTAATCTCTAGCCTTGGTTTCAATCACCAAAAAAACAGGGGAATTTTTTACTATTAGCGACACAGAGAATAGACGGTTGTTTATTTCAAGATATTTACTGTGATGCACAAAACCAATGATTTACATACAAAATCATTGCAAAGTCATTTTTTTCATTTTTGGTTTATTATAAGTTTATAACTATTTATTTTAGGTTTGTAATATAACAGTGCTTATTCCACCGTGACCATGAGAGTACAATACCTACATGCGCTATATGCCTATATGTGCTATATGATGAGAGAATAATTGCTTAGATAGGGCATGTAAGAGAGCGTCAAAAAATTAATAATGTATACGTGGTGTTTTATCAAGGGGTATTTTAATCATAGAGAGTGTTTTATCAATAAAGAGAGTGTCAAAATCACTAGCCTTTATTTTAACGATAACAGTAGCTGAAAGATTTCTGTTAGCCGTCCTATCAAAACAGAATCTATAGTTGGTGGACCTTTTGTTGCCCATATCAGATTTGGGCCACCTTTTGTACAACCACCATGATTAGGCTTTGCATGTGGTAATTTTTCGACGAATTTGTCAAGTGGTTAAAAGATAACTAAAATGGGAGTAACTGAATGCTGAAGCTCGGATAACCTGTTGAAAGATTCGCCTCATTCTTCTCCTTCATTATCTTTCGCCCTCAAAACTTTGAACTCGAGAGCAAGTGTTGGAAAAAATAACAGGTTTTTCTCCTTTTCTTTCCTTCAGCTATGTAAGTATTGGTGGGAAAGCAACAGGTTTCGGACGCCACCGAATTGTTATTCTCTGCACCAAAAACCTAACAAAAAAGAAAAGGGTTTCTTTTCACCTTCTGTCCATTTGGATGCTAAAATACACATTTTCTATTTTAACTCCGAACATAAACTTAAGCTATTTCTTTCTCAAATAATCAATTCTATAAACAATGAGAAACACTTGTGCCCGTTTATTTACAGAAATCGAAGGTAAGAATTGGCACGGGATTTCTTAGTTGCCAAGCTAAACAAATACCACCGAGAATTAGTCATATTTCAGAAACACAATTATTTGTACAACTAATCAATACGTTGTCATTCCAAAACGTTGTTGTTCCCAAATTGTCTTATTTTGTTTTCTTTTTTTTTTTTTAAAAAAAGTAAAAGGATATTTTGTTTCCCTTTTTCACTTCGAACAATCATAGAGTGACCATTTTGTTTTTTTTTTTCAATACCTTACAACTTACATTTGGTAGATGACCAGTTCAATTTATTGGCAGGAAGTTGTATATACCTAGGTGGATATTAAAACATGAGATGTGCTAAAATCAGCCACGACTAACGAATACAACCGTCAGCTACGATCAAATCTCAATTTTCGAGATTCTAACAGTCGATCTGAACCGTTCAATGTGTTCTCCATATTGAAATCTCATTGGAGACCAAAATTTACATTTTTCTAATTTTATTTACTATTTTTTTTGAGATTTTTTAAAATCATAGTTATTGAAGGGTTCATAATTGTTTAGATTAAGAATTTTGTAAAATATCAAACAAATACTAAAAAGTTTCAGAAAAATGTAAAATTTGGTCTCCAATATGATTTCAATATGGAGAACACATTGAACGGTTCAAATCGACTGTTAGAATCTCAAAAATTAAGATTTGATCGTAGCTGACGGTTACATCCGTTAGTCATGACTGATTTAGCCCATCTCTTAAAACATTGGTGTCAAGCCATAAACACAAGTGGATTGTGAAAAAATGGGTCCTCTGCAGCTGTGCTACATATTTGCTATGGAAAATTGCGGTTTCCAAAAGAAAATTCCAAAACAATTTTACCATACAATGTATCTGGATATAGTTGACGGAATAAGTACCCCCACTTGTTAAATTATTTAAAATGATCATAATCAAACAAGGAAAGAGCTTTTCTTTCTGTTTTCTTTCCACCGCTTGGTAGCCTCTACTGGTTTGTCCAAAAAAAAGCAAGGAAAGAGCTCACTCCAAAATGGGATCTCTCAACTTGCACAATTGCTTGATAATTTTGCAAAGTTAGGATCAAATGATCAACGAACCTTTCCCTGACCTTCCAATTTTAAATTTCCACTTGATCAAATGCTTTTTTTCCAATAATGAAGAATTTCAAAGAGAAGCAGGGTTGTGCAATGTCGGCACATTTGACAAAATAATTTGGAGAAAATTAATGAGCAATTTGGGTTAAATGGCACGATGCAACTTGCAATTAGACCAAGTCGCGCCAGTCCGAAGAATCAACTCTGACTTGACCCCAAAATAAATTAATTAAACGGGTGAATGGGTGATGCTCCTCTCTATTTATGTAGAATTGCTCTCGATATCCACAATCATTGGTCCATTGTTATGATTTATGACTTTCATATTCGTTTTAGGTATTCACTTAAATATTATAATAACTAGTAGCGAATGTATCCACCTAATGGGTGGATAAATTAGAAATGACAAAATTTTTACATATGTGTTCTATTTTCAAAATAAAAATTATTATTATTTTAATAAAGTTTTTTCATATTTGTCATGTTCTGTTTCCAAACACAGTGCACAATCAATCAAGTAATAAATTTCTTTCTACAATCAAACTAGTGAATTTTTTTTATTAAAAGTGAAGAGCTTGTAAACTTATATTCATTACTAACATTCAGCCACGATCAATGGCTAACATTGCATAGAGTAAACAATTGTCTACACTTTATACCTAATTCTTTTAGTCCTTGGATACGTGCTTTTATAAGTAGTAGGGATTAAGAAAATATTTTTTTTATTGAAGCCAGATCATATATTCCTGCAAATCTGCTAATCATTGTTTCTAGTTTGAAAAAAACAACAACTCCTTAAATGATACTTTTCTTAGCTCAAGCGATTTTTTTTTTTGTCTCAATTTATCATTTTATTTAATTTTATTTATTTATTTATTATTGTCGTTGTTGTTGTTTGATGATGAAGATATTCTCCAACGGTGGGAATGGACACAAACTACTGGGTTTTATTTCACCGCGGTGAATTTTACAATATTCATGTTTCAATGTTCCGGGTTTGATGTTAGATAAACATTTCAGGATCTTTCCTAGAAGCTGCGCCTCGTTGTGTTCACGCCTGGCTGTTTAGTTGAATGCTAAGCTGCTCCAACTAAGTGCTCGTGAAAAAAGCAAAATAAAACTCTTTCTTAGAATTTTGCTATGGTGAGTTACAATTTATGGAATCTTCCGTGAGTCACGATTAAAACTCTTTGATGTGATTAAAAAATGACCGATTCAAACCGTCCAATATAATTTCTATATTGAAATTTTCTTACAGACCAAATTTTATTTTTTTTAAATTTTTAAATATTTTTTTTCGGATTTTTAAAAACTGCTGGTTTTGAACGGTACATAATTAATTAGATTAGTGATTTTTTAAAATTCCAAAAAAATACTTAAAAAATTTCAGAAAAATATACATTTTGGTCTACATAGAGATTTCAATAAGGAGATCATATTGGATGGTTTGGATCGATAATTTTGAGACAGATCCAAAAGTTTTGATCGCGACTCTCAGAAGGCTCCGTGAGTTGAAACTCACTATAGCAAAACTCTCTCTCTCTCTTTATATATATATATATAGAGAGAGAGAGAGAGAGAGAATGGATTCAATCAAAGCGCTTTGACCGGAGTCTCAGTTAAACCCCGTCGGTTCTCAATTTTGAAAGTTCAAATGACCGATCCGAACCGTCAAATATGATCTCCATATTGAAATCTCCTTGCCGACCAAAATTTTCATTTTTTTGAATTTTTTAAGTATTTTTTCGGATTTTCAAAAATCGTTAATCTAATTTGTTCTGAACCCTACAAAAATTGCTGTTTTTGAAAATCCGAAAAAAATACTTAAAATATTCAAAAAAATGAAAATTTTGGTCGGCAAGGAGATTTCAATATGGAGATCATATTTGACGGTTCGGATCGGTCGTTTGAACTTTCAAAATTGAGAACCGACGGGGTTTAACTGAGACTCCGGTCAAAGCGCTTTGATTGAAGGCTTTCTATATATATATATATATATAGGCTAAAGTATACTCCAGCATACGGATCAAACCCGTATGCTCGAGTCGTTTCTCAAAATCTAAAATTCAAACAGTCGATCCAAACCGTTCAAGTTGTTCTCCTTATAAAAATATCCTTCAAGACCAAATTTTACATTTTTTCGATTTTTTTGTTATATATTATGCTATTTTCAAATTGAATGCTCAGAAATACTCCTTTACAGTGTATTTGAAAATAGCATAATATATAGCAAAAAAATTCGAAAATATATAAATTTTGGTTTCCTAGGAGATTTCAATATGGAAAACAATTTGAAAGGTTCGGATCGACTGTATGCATTTTAGATTTTGAGAAACGACTCCAGCATACGGACTATCTATATGCTGGAGTATACTTTAGCCAAGCTCTCTCTCTCTCTCTCTCTATATATATATATAGAATGGCTAATGTGCAATAGATGACACAGATGGTCCCGTGCCATAGAGTCATTTTCGAGATCCAAAATTCAAATGCTCAATCCGAACGGTTCAAGTTATTCACCATACTAAAATGCCTTTGGAGACCAAATTTTACATTTTTTCGAATTTTTTTGCTATTTATTATGATATTTTTAAAAAACGTTATAATTGGAGTATTTCAGACCCTCCAATTTGAACATATCAAAATAAATAGCAAAAAAATTTTAAAAAATGTAAAATTTGGTCTTCAGTGGTATCTCAATTTGAACGGTTTGGATTAACTGATTGAATTTTGGATCTTCAAAAAATGACTCAAAAAAGACGTCTATGGCATTGCCATCTATGACACTTTAGCCCACCTATATATATATATATATATATCTGTGTGTGTGTGTGTATTTTTTTAAGATAAATTGGGGTCAAGCCTCTCTATTTTTAAATTAAATGTCTATGAAAGACCCTTAAGTCGGGTTTCGAACATGCGACCTTTCACTTAAGATGCATTGCTCTTTGCCACTAGATCAAGATTTGGTTCTCTGAAAATAAATATGTTGTGTGATACATCCAATTGATATAAATCCAACCGAGAATTTAAAGTAAAAAAAATGATCGATAATTTAATAGTGTGAATATCAATTTGAGCAATCTAAATCTCATCGATCTTTCCATCAAACAATAAAAAAATTTCAATCTACGAATTTCGGCGACCTTTGATTGGCCATTATTCAAACTTCATATTAACTTGGATACTTAGTTTTTTTTTTCTAAAGAATGAAAATTATATATATAATTTTATTATGATTTATATTTTTAAGGAAATATATGTATCATAAAGATCTATAAATGCTTGAATTTTTTAAAGAAAGAGAATGAAACGCTTGATAAGTAATTATCTTGGCAATGATAAATGTAAGATTTAATTTGAAATCTTATGTAATAGACATGATATGCATGGTAAAAAAAAAAAAGATGAAAATCGGTACGCTTTATAGTTTATCAATTGATTTTAATTGTCAACAGTATATGAAATAAAGATCATTGTTGCATCGTCGAACAGTATTTAAATTGCATAAAAAATTTGCAAATTAAGTTATCTATACTGCATACATCATGTAATATATCTGTAAATTTATTTGTAATTTTCAATATTAAAAAACACTTATCTTTTTATTTTAAAGCTGAAGGTCCATAGACCGGAAAATCCATTTATTACTTGTAAAATAACCCTACTTATTTGTGCTGTAACTGTTTCTTGGAGCAAATTTGGGACACAACTAGGAGAGGGAAAAAAAATAAATAAAATAACAAAGGCATGGCGAGCGCCTACTCGCAACATCGCAAGTGGCTGTTAACTATTTTCTTTTCGAAAAAAACAACCTTATTAAAACGCATTATTGCCTCGTGAGCTGTTTTTAACGGAGCCAATTATTCAAAGGCATCGTCCTTGTAAAAAGCTTACCATAATTTTCACCGTACGGCATGTCGGCATGCTAAGACTATTCGTTATTTAGACAACTAGTAACGGCGATCAAGAAAATTATTTACTAATTGAGACAGCAATTTATATACTCGGAGAGTCGGAGGTACAGCGCAGAGGAGACACCTTCCTGCTATGTTGGAAACTTGGAATGATGACTGGTTTTTTCTCACCTATCAATCGTATATTTTACAAATTTTATTTAAATCTACTCTAATCTTCACACATCAAAATTTGAACATACTAGAATGTCCAATCTCAAAGATAAATATTTTTTTGTAAAGCTTTTCTCAGAATAGGAGAAAGAAGAACTTTGCAAGAAAGAGACAATTTCTTTATTATCTTTCTGTCAATCTGTAATACACGGCTTTTGCCTATATATAGACAACTCAGATACAAAAATTAGTCTAACCAATAACAGATGGTATGTAATGTAACTAACTCGAAAACAGAAAGTATCAACTATTAGCTGAATCAGTTTTCGGTGCCAGTATCATCCCTGGGTATGACATTCTGTGGCGGTTGTGACTGAGAGTTGATGTGGTGAATCACTGCACTGTTTTGATCATTAACATTTTTAAAAAAATAATAGTTTTGAAGATTTTTATGACAGTAATTTGCGGCATCTGACTGTGTAGACAGTCTATGAAAAACTTAACTTCACCCGCTATACAAGGGGAACACGGGTCATCGCCGCAAAAACAATAAAAACACCATTTACCCGCCATAACGGGACAAATTTCTGAATTTCGTACAATATTTGGCGAGATGGGTATATAAATAACAACTTTTTTTGAAATATAAATAATTAACTTAATTTGACCCGGTGTACACGGGACGTCGCCATGGTGAGAGAAAAATTGATACACCCACAGGCCACAGTAACTCAACATTTAACTATTATAAATTATAAATTTATTTTTTAATTTATTCTCGCTGCCAATATGTTTCTGGTGGATTTTGACTATATAAACTCAAATGAGCTAGCGATACAGATTTGACCGAAAGAATTCAATTAGAGTATAAATAGTATTGTACAAGATGGTTAATCGGCTGTAGAAATTATTTGGTCATAGTTCTTCAAATTAATTGGTCATAGTTCTTCATTTTATCGACCATCAAATCAATTGTAAATTTTAATATCGTAATAAATCTGATACAATTTTAAAAATGATCATTCATTGAGCAATTTTAAAAATTATTAAATCCTATATTTTTTAGGCTTTTGATTTTGATTAACGAATAATTGATCTTATATTACATTAGATTTGATTCGTGACTTAATCTAAATTGTAAGGAAGTTCGTCTGTAATTTTATTTTCTGATTTCAACAAACTTGATTGTCAGTGTTCATGATGGTCAAGTAAAATGAAATATGGATATATTTTTGTTCCCGTTATAAAAAGGAGGTGGGGATCCTTTTCCTTATCTTGTCAAGAGGTGACAATATTTTCTTAATCGAGTTATATTAGTTTTTAATTTTAAATAAGTTCATGTGTATGTCGGGTTTTTTTTAAAGATAAATCGGAGTCTAGTCATCTAACTTATATTTTTAAATTAAATATCTATAAAAGATCCTCCAGCCGGATTTCAAACCTGCGACTTTTTCATTCAAGATGCATTGCTCTTTGTCACTAAATTAAGAACTGGTTCTTTCCATATGTATGTCGTTGGATACATAGATAAAAGAAATTCAAATTTCAATGCATTGCATGAGTCATTAATATTTATCGAAAAATTCAAATTCATTTAGAAACACACATGTACCCATTTTTGTCGTTATACACGTGATATTTGCACGATATAAATCATGTCTATAATATTAAATTTAAAATTAAATTTTATTTTCTCTAATTGTCAAAAAAAAAAAATCAAACTAAACTATTTTCACTTATTAATAAAAATGTCTAAATGTAAAAACAAACAGTTTAAGTATTCTTTAGTGCGTCGAGAACAGGACCATTAACCATTTGATTGGTGACATACGATCCAGATTATGTTTGAAACTATTATTTAAAGTTTTAAACAAATGATTATTTTTGAAACTTCAGGGACCATCTCCTTTTTTAATGACAAGAAATGTGTGGTCGGCGGACTGGCGGAGAACAGCAGAACAGCGCCTGTCTACTTGCAAATTGGAATGGATCCGATCGATGTGCTGGCGTAATTGCTGTAATTACATTTTTTTTGTCATAAAAAAAGATAAAATTTTACATGCACCTCGGAAAACCTCAAAATATCAGTTTGAAATCTCATACGATGACTTGGTTAATATTCCGTTGAAATAATCTGTAGCTTTATCAGTTTAATTTGGTGACAAATAAAATCTGAATTTTTTAAAGTAACAATTATATCCTCCTTTTTTTTTTTGAATAAAAGCGACCCAATAAAGGGTAGCGAGCTTCCATTAATCATCCCAATTATTTAATAATACAAAATTTTCTATATTTTGTAGTTTATTTTTCTTTTTTTAGAATGATTGGCAGTGGGCGCCCGTATTTTCTAGTTCACTCGATTTTATTTCCTCCGAACATAAAAACGCTAGTAAAAAAAGTTGAAATAATCTATAGCTTTATCACTTTACTTTGGTGACAAAATAAAATTTGAAATTTTAAAAGTAAAAATTATATCCTCCCAATTAATTAATAATACAAGTTTTTTTATATATTTTGTATTTTACTTTTCATCTGCATGTATTTCCTACTCCGCTCGCTTTAATTTCCACTGAGCATAAAAAACGCTAGTAAAAAAGCTAATTGAATAAGAAACACATGCAGATAGATAGATAAAGTTTGAAAAAAAAATTGTTTTGTGATACTGTAATTATCTTTGCGAGTTATGAATTTATAATATTTCGAGATTTTTGTATTATAATAAATAATAATATAATGTAATTTATTTATTATAGAAACTTAGGCCATATTTGGATGCTTTAAAGTAGTCCTAACACGAGAATAACAATAATGCTCTGTTTGGATACAATTTTTCTTTTATTGAAGGGCCCAGGAAATTATTGGTAATTTTTCATTAATAAAGAAAAATGTACATAAATATAATAAAAACTTGAAATTAATATCATCAATATAAAAACATGTGATCCTATTAACTTCTAACAAGGGCTATACTCAAATATATAGCAGTACCATACCAGTATTAGTTAGGATACAATTTTATACGGACAAAAGCCAAAATTTTATCATCGGAAGAACTATAAATTTGTAACATGTTTACAGAATAATATTTAACACAATTTAATAAGGCGTTCCGTTATATTATATCAGTCATTGTATACTTTTTGGACATGATTACTAACATTTATTTTTTTCTTATGAATAAACCCACACAATTTAACAAATGGACGAATAACGTAACTCCAATGTTAACAAATTTTAGTTCGAATTTATAAAATTGTAAAATAAAACTAGCTTTATGAAGATGAGAGATAAAATTGTAAAAAAAAAAAAGAGAATTCCTAGTCGAAAAAATTACAAACTACAAGTAGACATAGCTTGTTGTTCAAAATGACAAACAATATAAAGAGATGTTTTGGAACTAAAATTAAAAGCTCATGGAGATACTTTTCTTTTTTTTTTCTTTTTTTTTGGAAGTAAGAAGAAAAGTCAGCGTTATTTCGATAAATATTCTCTTCATATTATTTTTTAATATCTGGAAATGAAAAAAAAATGCATGAATATCTTTTGTGTATGTGTGTGTGTATACGTTAATTTTTCTGCTATAATTATTGCATTTGCTATTAATAGTGAATTAATTTAGGTATTACTAATTCAAACCGCATATATATACGATTTTGGAATCAATTTCAATTTACACAATAGCTCTGTACCGCCTAAATACGGAGGAGTAGAAGACCAACAAGGGTTTAGGTTTCTTTAGTACTCATCTCTGATCTTTCATCAAATAACTTTTCTCAACAACACTGGCGGACACTAGGCCGTGCTCCAATACTAAAAATCTTGTCGGAGAAGAGAATTGAAGAGGTAAGGGTGCCCAGACTTTTACCACCTCAAAGTTGAAGATTAATAATTGAGGATGTAGTCTTTCAAAGAAATGAGTCTTAGTTTTCTCCTCTCATCTTTTTTTATCTCATGTTACAAGTTATGGAGCAAGTAGACTAATTTGGAGCGAACCCTAGCTAAGCTAGAGCTTAATTTCTTAAGTGATAATTAGCTGCTCAGACCTCAGGTATGCATTGAGCACAATAAATTATATCGTTATTAAACACTTTATTTTATTCCGACGATATTTTTATAATTCCTCTTTTCTTTTCTTTTCTGTTTTTTTTTTTTTTTGAGGAAGATGGATGAAATCTTCCAATTTAAGCTAATTAATATCTATATGAGAAATTCTTAGTCGGGTTTTGAATTTTTAATATCTTTATATAAGAGGCGTTGTTTAGATCACCATAAATTTTAATTCTCGAGATTTTATATTGTTGAACATTTAATAAATTAATTTATTTTTTTGCTGGTTAATTGTGATTTGTGTGTGCATATATGACTTCGTTGTGTGGTATGCATATACATACGCGACACAAAAATATAATAGATTTTGTAAATCGTATGTGGTAGTTTGTTTTTTGTGTGATTTACTTTTACCTCCAATATTGAATTTATGAAGCGTTTCTTCTTATTTTCTCAAGTAAATTTAATTCTATACAATGCTTTTTCTGTTATTTTTTAATTCACCATTGTATTGTCTTTTTGTCAACACGAGTCAACTTACTTATTAATGATTAAATCGAAGCAATATTTGTTTCGGAACTATTGTTTTTGAAGAATTTGTGCATTAGCTCGAACAAACGAACTTTTGATTGACAAAACCAGTCACCTTGTTATGAACTTTGGCAGCACGCGGGTTTTGCTATTTTGGACTTTTTTAATACTCGAATATACAATCCAAACTATTGATATTTCTTAAACAAACAACTAACAACATTAAAAATTAAACTATAATTCATTTATTATTATTTTTTGCTAGGTAGTACAAAATAAACTTAAAAAAATCATGACAATTTATATGAATTGAAAATTATTATGAAAATGAATAGGATTATTGGTTGAAACTTGGTAATCTAAGTTTTAAATTATGCAATATATATAAATATAATATGAGTGTTGGGTCTTAGTTCGCACAAAACATCTTTTGATACTGAATGTTTTTCTTAGGCGCTGCTCCACAACTCAAATAAAGGAGGAGAGATTAGAAGAGGTGAGATAAACTATATATGGATAATCGAACCAGTTAGAAAGAGAGAATTTGGCTCCACAGTGGAGATGAAACTGAATAAGCTTGGATGAGGCGTGGTAAAGAAGATCCATATTTAGAACGAGTTAATTCCGAATCTGTAATCTTCATATTTGGGGTAACGTTCACCTTCGACAAGGACGTAGCTAAGAATTTAAGTCATTAGGGTCTATAATTTTTTTTTTTTCGAAATTTTCGGATGATTTGCAAGGAAGGGGAGGGAAGTTGATTTGTCAAGAATGAATGCGATCTGGGTCCTGACCGATTTTTCAAGATTCACTATGTGATTTAAATCCAACGCAATCAGACCATTCAGGTCCTTCAAATTTCTACGATACTTCATCTAGATCTCTCGACCCACCAAGGCCATCATAGCTCCGCCCCCTTTGCACACTTAACTTCAGTTCGGATCCTCTGGTCTTTTTCGATCTGAGCCGTCCGATTTAACCTCAACGGTTAAATTTTTTAGACCTACCAATCTGATATAATTTACGGATCATCTATAACCTTTGAGATAAAATCGAACAGCTGATGTCGAAAAACGACCACTAGTGATCTCGTCCACCCCTAACCTCCCCATCTCCTCACCCTCTGTTATTTTATTTGTACAGCACAACCTTAGTAGTTTATATTATTTTTAAAACAAATACCTTCATTTTTCAATGAAAAAAGATTACGTTCACAATATAAAGAGAGACAAAAAAGAAATGGAGATGTGATGTGTAAGTTTTAACTTTTAAATTCTAATTTGAAAACTCTAATTTTAATTAGCATGACACGCAAGCACTTATCATAATTGGGGCCAAAACGCGGTGATATCTAATAAAAACCCTTTTTATTTGGCGGAAAAACGTATCGTATTTAATTATTTCCTCGAAAGAATACAGCTACAGATATTTTGGGTATTCTAGCCGCGCCTCTCTAAACCCCAGTATATCATTTCCAAATGCAGAAGGATCTTTATTTAACCCTTCTCTTGTTAGGAACCTCCTCCTTTAAACCATCTTCCCTCTTTTGAATTCCTTCTTACTTAAGCAAGGAGAGAGAGAGCGAGAGAGACGCACGCACTCCACAAAATACGTTTCATTGAACTTCGTTTTGTTTTTTTTTTAACTGTTTTGGGGAGGAGAGAAAAGAGTGAATCAGTGGCAATCACGAGATGAATAAGAATCTAAGGTAAGACTAACAACCGATCTGAACTCTTCTCCGCAATTTCTAGCACGATTCTATGTATTGTATTCATCAATGATCTTTCTTAGTTATCCTCAATACTTGAATATCGTATTGGTTCGTACTTTTTAATGTTAATTTAAAGATGAAATTAACCTAAGAAATTTTAATTGTATATTTCGTATAGATTCTTAATCTGGTTCGTTCTCGTCAAAAACTTTAATTAATCCAACTGGAATAGTTTCTAGAATTTGAAGCTAAAATATCTCATGCGAATTTTTCTATTTGGCTAATTATATTCCAGTCGCAAGTGTGTTTTAATTTTTGAATACTACATTGCTCAACTTGCTTGGAATCATACGCAGCATGATTGAATTTCCATCTAGACATAAAAAAAATATAACACCTACCTTTGGTCTGTTATTAAAAATTCTTTTCACTTTTTATTTATTTTTTATTTTTTGCTTAGAATCATACGCAGCTTGTTGACTTCAATTACTAATGACCATCTGTATATATACTGTATATAAAAATAGCAGAGGAAAATCAGTCTTGACATTAGAACTTCGTATTGACCAAAAGGAAGAAAGTGAAAGAACACTAGTACATTATCAAAATCAGACCGGGCTTTGGGTCTGTATTATGGCCATCACAATTTTTCTTAAGAATTTTAGACAATAAACTTGATCGTGTTGGTTGGGGTCTAAATTTTCCATTTCCGTGGTCGTACTTAGGATTTGGCTCCTAGTTGTTCTTCAATTTCAACCTTTGAGCTGTACAATATTTCCTTCTTTTTTTTTGTGGCTGTATAGTACACATGCAACTGTTAGCTGTCATTCTTGTTTCGTAGATCATTGATGAATTTTCCATCAATGAGTCAATGACCCTGAAATCTCAAAGCTCTGCTGCTATCTTGCTGTCCAGTGTGCATGTTTTTAAAATACAAGTAAAAAATTTTAGGATAATTTGTATTTCAATATGATTTTGCATTAGAGTATATGTGCTTACCGAAAATATACAATGATTGCTTTCTAAAACTTGTATTCTTTACTCAGGTTTTGCATTTGGTGGCAGCAAGCTAGAGGGAGCAACTGCATATCTTGCAAGAATCTCGTAGGGGCCGTTTGGATCGCTTAGGAAGTTGGGGAATTTGAGGAAGTTGCAATTCCTAGGAATAAATTTATTGGGAAGTGTGTAATTTTGTGAAGAGTTTGGATTGTTTATAATAAATTTATGGTAGGAAGATGAAATTCCCCAAAATCCTTGGACGATCCAAACGGCCCCGTAAGTTCTATTTTGATAACAAATATTTGACTGTAAAATTAGGATTTTTCTCATATGGATTGTTTTTAGGGGAGAAGTTGCAAAAACCAGACATTAGCTTTACAACTGTCTACTTTGTTCAAATTAAAGAGCAAGGCTGCAGAAACAAATCATCAGAAATTCAATGCTCCAATTTGATTGTATTTCTATCAATTGGTTTGTTGGCCTCTTAAATCCAAGACAAAATGAATTGCCGAGTTCTCTAATGTTTGACATGAACACGTTGTCTGGTCTTGAACAAGAATTCAAAATCAAACAGCTTGGATCCATCATTTAATTTGAAAATATAATATTAATGCAGAAGAATTTATTGTCGTCAAATTGTAATTTGAATCATTAAAAGCGAATCTAGCTAAATAACAATGTGGAACCATTCTGAAAAATAAACTAGAACAACTTGTTACCACATATAGCAAACACATCTGTTATAAAACTTTTATATTATGTCGTGAGGTGTAACAGTAAGATGCTGTAGTAGTCTTAAATTATTCCAATCTACACTGACATTAGTTACTTCAATATATTGTTCAGCATTCACCAAGTATGCATGACTCAAGTGCCTAACCCTGTGAATCTAATCAAATCATAAGATTTATAATATGAATAAAAAGATTCTAACTTTGTTGGAAGCAATGTTGACAGATTGTGGGAATGACATACTTTGCTTTTTGTATACACTTGTTGATCCTTATTTAATATATATTTGATCTTGTCTTTGCTATTCTAAACTTCTACAAACTGTACTTCATGCTGAAACTCTTATACAAATTGGCTTTTTCAACAAGCTTTACATGAAAAATTTAGAAAACTATGTATTCCATGCTGCATACAACAGTAATATGTAATCAGTATTAAGTTATTTGTGAATGCTAGTTTAGTCCTTATAGACATTTGGCTAAGGCTTAGTCAATAATTTAGCAGTAAACATACAAAAATCCTTTTTAGACTAGGAACTTTTAATTGGTATTTCAACAAGGTGACCTCACAACTTAAATTTTCAAATTGTCCAATCATGAATTATTGGCCTAGAGGCTCTAGTCATAATGTAGTATGGATTGTTGTTCCAGTAGGACTCAGAAGAAGAATATCCTGGTAAATTTTATTTATTTTGTAAATCCTTTCAGTTTGAAAGAATAATACAATCTGAACAAAATAAGTTAAAGGTCAGTGGCAACTCTCCAAACACAAAAAAAAGGTGAATGGGATAACAAAAATCTGCAATTGTCGAGGCTTTCCTCAACATATGAACTATGCAAAAAAGTGTTCCTAAACTAAATAGCCAATCCCAGCCTTTGATAGGATCATGGGTCCGTCTTGCTTTGCTTGAACACAGTCCAAAAACTATATGCAAAGTGGTGAAGGTGTTGGACCTTCAGGTATAGTGTACTAGAAGAGTCCTTGTTGAACCACGGGTGAAACCAGTCAACTATCAACGGAACCGCAATCTTATACTCTTAGTTCAGGTTCAATCTGCATTATTTATACTCTCAATTAATACTTCACGAAACCATATTCCAGGATACTGCTTAGCATATGTGCAATCATTGATATTTGTCAAACCCTGCCCTTCTGTCAGCTATAGTAGTTTTAATTGTGCTGACATGGCACCTGTCAATTTCAATTAAACATGTCAGATGACGACATGCACTTTTTGGGTTTATGAACTGTCACATGAAGCTTCTCGTCATTGGTCATTGCCTAGACTGCTAGCTGTGCCATTCTCTTTTTTAAGACGTTTTTGTTTAAAACCTGTAAGTTGCAACGTTCTCACCTGGCAGGTGCCATGCTATTTTCTTAATAAGCACCCTGTCACGTGATAGGATTAAACATTAACTAACAGAACAGCCTAATTGAACTGAGAACAACAAATCCTGCTAAATAAACCAAGAAAAAGATCAGAGGACTTGTTATATTTCAGTATCTAAGGGGCCAAAATCAGACTTCTCAATACAAATACTCACCCCAAATTTGAAGTCATTGTTAGGTTCATCTTTGTTGCTGGTTCAACGGGATTGATACCTAGTTCAGCAGGAGCACTTGCTTCTTCCATTATAGAAAAGCTATATGGAATTGTTGAACTAGAATTTTTGGAACTCTCTCTCATTTCGGCATCTCTTAACTGGTATACCTGCAATATCACACCTTAATTAAAACAAATAATTGTTCATCTGAAAACTTCACATGAATACAAACATGTATTTTATTTGGTACCTTTTGAAATAGTTCATAGTTTTCTTGACGCATTGCTGTAAGCTTTTGATGGAGGTCCATATTTTCTTGATGCATCTGTGTACCCTATAATATCATTAAATAAATTAGTTAGCTCATGATCTTATATGCACACTATTATATTGCAGTCTCATGCACCACTGGCTTGATCCTATATAGTTATTGGAGTTGAGCGGTCTTGGAAAACATGTACAGTCTGTATCTTTTGTGGATTGATTGGCTGAAAAATATCGGGTTAATTATTTCACCAATGTTATTTGAATCTGTGCTTTTTGCATTCCTTATTCTTTGTATTTTGAGATGTTAAGAATCCTGGTCTTACCTTCTTTCTCAGTTGTTGGAGTTCACCAGAAAATGCTTGGTCCTGTAATAAAGAAATCTAAAATGGCTTTCATATTCTTCAGTAATGTTTATGTAATGATAGAAATTAATCAAGGACAACATAATAACAAATCAAACCTTTTTAGCTCTTACTACTCGTAAGCTCGCTTCAAGTTGGTTCTCTAGATTCTGTAAATCCTTTGCATCTATACCGGCAAGCTCCTCTCCAGTTATCTGCCTGAATAAATTTTCTATTACTATACTAAATTGCTCACAATGCTTTCATCTGTACTATTCTAGATTTAGACAAAATCCATTTCTTCTAGAAATTTTCAAAACAAACTTATGATTAATTCTGTTTTTCTGAATCTTTTAATAGGTCAGAGGTCATACCGATTAGCTTCTTGCAAGTTGTGCAGTTGCTGCCTCAAGCTTGCTGGTTCCTTCTGCCCAGTCCAATCCTGTCAGACAATTTTTCTTATATCTTTTTGTGTTCAATTTGAGACTAACAAATGATATCAAATTGGCATCAATATTAATTTTTTAGTAGTTCACAACCCTAGCATCATGTGAATAAAACAACTTGTGTTACTGCATGTCCTTTTTCAGTCATGGCTCAAGTTTTTGTATTTTATTGTTTTCAAATCTAACTCTCTCTTTCTCTCTTCACTCTGTCCTCCTCCCTCTTGGTTTTTGGGAAAGAGAAAGTACTTAGCCATACTGAGACTTCATGTACTACCGTTATTTGGGTTTGTAATGGGAGATGCACACCAACCGGAATAATTTGGAATAAAATGAAGATTAGTTATTTGGAATAAAAAATATTATTCCTAAACAATTGAGAATAAACTTTTTTAAATTAAGAGTGGTTTTTTTTGAGTGATCTAACAACTGGAATAATTTTTTAATCCTACTATGTTTGGATCACCTTTTTGATCTGTATTAAGAAGTTGTTGGGATAACTTTTTAATCTGGACTAAGAAGATGATCTAAACACACTAGGAATAAAAAATTATTCTAAAGTTTGGACCATTTGGAATAACACTCTTATCTCAAAAAAAAAAAAAAATTTTCTTGATCGTTTAGGAATAATATTTTTTTATTCCGATTAACTAATTCTAAGTTTATTCTTAAGCAATCCAAAATGCACCCTTAGTGTTTTAATTTTGCCTCGAATATGTATCAAGAGATACAATGGAATACATGAGAATGAAAGCTACAATAGCCAGGAAAATGTATTAAGTGAATGTGCTGTTTGCCGGGTATGCTTTTTGAAAGCTGGTTAGAGTACTCATGCAGTTGTAGAAATAATGAAATTTGTTTTGCATGTATAAAGCTGAAAAAGAATATCATAATTTACAAGGCATGCATGCAAGAATAACTTCTGAAATCAGTCTAAATGCATATGAAATAGAAGTTGATTGTAACATAAATAAGCTAACCGTTTCTGACTTTGGTATGTCCCCAAGTGGCTTCTCTGTGGATTGAGTTGGGACTTCATTTTGGGTTCCTGTAGATTGAGAATTTGTAACAGTGCCATCCTGAAATGCAAAAACAGGGAATTTATTTGTTTTGCCAGGGGAGTTTCTGTCTGTCTTGATTTTTATGTCTGATTTGTTTTTATTTGTTTGGAGGAAAAGACTGGAGAAACATCTGTGTATGCTGCTTGTTCCCAATTTTCATAAAATGTGCTTTGTGGATAAAAGCTTTGCCCAAGGGTTTCATAATTGCAAGATTTTTAGCACTACTATATTTCACAATTCCTATTTCTTGCATTAATAAGTTGAAATCCAAAGCTTAACAATGAAAAGAAGTTTGGTAATTTTGATGCACGTAATATTCTTGTAGTCAAAATCCAAAGCTTAAGTGCTCCCGGCAGTCAAAATGAGCTCTTGTGTACTGATATAGATCACTAATACTGTATGTATGGACACTGTTCTGTTTGTTTGATCTCTTTCAATGATAGGCATCACATATAGAAAGTGGGTGCATGTACCCTACCGGTGCCCCTTGTATGGATGTGAACTATCTATCTGGCAAGAGGAGTTTCTGGAACAAACACCTTTTTTAGATTGGCATAAGCAGAAGGTTGCTTGGCACAGATGGCACTATAAACCTCAGGTAATAATGGGCATCATATTTTTGGTGAAGAACTATTGAAGCCAATTTAGCCAAAGAGGGAACAAAACTAGCATTATATTGGATGCAATTGCAATGCTTCCAAACTATATTGCAGTACATTGACCAATCACTTAAGCTAGATATGCCGACACTTGAACTTTTGGACTTTCAATTGTATCCTAATTTTATGTTAAATTTCTAATGTAATACAAATTCAAAACTTAAGAACTCTGTGATATAAGTTCTGTTAAGTTCAATACATCTCTTAAAACTGTGTTAAATTTCTAATGTAATGCAAATTGGAAAATTCATAAATCTTTGATTAAGTTCAGTATGCACCTTATTAACCTCTGATGTATTGGATCCTGGGGGCTCGTCTTTGGCAGTCCTCTTGTATCTATCCATGATAGAAGGGATGCTAAAAATTGAATAAACTCTTGTCAGATAATTATAATAGGAAGAAAAACAAAGAGAGATATCCCATTGATAAGTTCAAACATAAACAGTTCATATTTAAGCTAGAATAGCACCAATGACTTTTGCAGACAATTTTGTTGGAGCTCAAATTCAATAGGTGCAATAATGCTGAGTTGTACACTGAATCAAATACAAGCAGTTCCTAACTTCTCGTTGCAAGGTTTTACAGAAATCTTCTGAGGAATGCAGTTTTACGTTACAAAAAGCTTTTCATAGCAAATGTTTTATAAAACTGTCAGAAAAAGAAATAGTATGGTTTGTACAAAAAGCTTTTCATGGCTGATGCCTTACGAATCCGTCAGAAAGAGAAACTGTATGGTTTGCGGTGTGTCTAAACTCGGGATCAGAAAAGCACAATGTGTCTAGGACTGCTTGCTTGATTGATCTTTGCTGGCTACAAAACTGGTCCATTAAATAATTTGGTTCTCTGAGATGTATTTCCATTCCTGACTGGGTGGTGTTTTTGGTTTGAAATTTGTTTGTAGCTCAACTATCTCTTGGCATGGAGTATTGGTTTTGCAAATTTAACTATGATGTTGTATTTTTTTTTTTTCATATAATGAGGGCAGGACACAGAAATTAAAATCCTGCCTCATTTTATGAAAACAAAAAAAAAAGATTTAGAAAAAAAAAACTCGAGGATGCTGGAAGAAACGAACATAAATAATTATGCACACACACAACAGAGATCTCAAACTGACGTGCTGGGAGGCGAGGCGAACTCATAGAGGCGGCCTGTACTTGAAAAGACAATAACTCCGACCTCCGCATCACATAAAATGGAAAGCTCCTTGGCTTTTTTAATCAGTCCGTTTCTTCTTTTTGAAAATGTTACTTGTCGACTTGTTGAATTATCTATTCGCTTTATTTGAATCTTTCCCCTACCCATCTCATCTCTCCAATGGGCGGTGTCTCTTCAAGGTGTTATGCTGAATTCACTCCTTGATAAATACCACCAAAGTTTCTCAAAAAGGGAGGCGATTACTTTATCGGCTTCATTTACTTAAAATAGGGAAAGGCCAATTGTGGTTCAAAATTGTTCAACTAATAATAGCAACGCAAGCTATTTTTGTAATTAAGTTTGCTTCTGACGGTGGCTTTGAAGACTGGATACCATGTGGGGCCTATTGTATATGGCAATATAAACCAAGCTTGATGATTTGCAAATTATTCGATGAGATTTTAGTTTAAATTTCTGCTTTAATATAAAATATGTTGTTGCTTTTTTATAATATCATTAAAAAAATAAATATTAATTGGTATGATTACACATTAAATAGACACATAACTTTTATAATAATACTATTAAAATGAATAATGCGTCGTTGAATATTTTCTAATTTGGCATGGAGCTATTTGTAAATTAGTGAGAGTACTTTGAAAAGTTCATTTTTTGAAAAGTTCATTTGTAGTGTTATTACTTCTTTTTTCTTTTGTTCCCTAATTTGTTTGCCCGAGTTCAATAAAAGCGTCTAGGAAAATCACGAACTTTGCCAACTATAGTGTCTCTAAAGATATACAAGTATGGATGTACAGCTAAACTTCGTTGTTCGACTCTTTTGTGGTCTTCTTGATTTTGCAAATACTAAATTCCGAAGTCAAGCTAGGTAACTATTTATTAATAGATGTTTCTAAATCTTTATTACTTTCCATACTTTTAGAGCTCTTCTTAGCCACACAAACACCTTCCCAAATTATAGAGAATGGTTGACATTTTCAATGTGCGTTTCGGAATTTTTAATAAATAAAATTATTATCTTAAAATCTATAATTAACATTTATTGATATCGCTGATGAGGTACACGACTTCTGGAAACACAACAGCTCGATACTGGTGAATAAGCAAACTCTTTAGATGGTGGCTCTTTGGAGAATTTGGAAGACGAGGAATGAATTTATCTTCCAAGGAAAGCAACCGAGCTTACAAAATACATTCAGATTGATATTACAAGACTCAATATTGTGGAATGTTTGCTCTTGATTTAAATCTCCTAGCCTGTGTATAGGTAGCATAAAAGACAACCGAGTGGCTCTAGATATAGGTTTGGCTCTGCCGCTCAGGAATTTTCAGTTTGGTCTTTCTGCTAAGTCTTTCTGTAAATTTTTTTCTTTAGGGTGTGTTTGGCAACATGGTGAACAAGGGATGAACATCTTGTTCACGAACAACTTTTCTAGTTCCCCAAAATCTAGGAACTAAGAACAAACCCACAATTCTTTGTTCGCGCCAGTTCATGGGTTGTTTGGCACTCGCGAACTAGAGTTGTTCGCGAACTACTAGTTCGGCGTTGTTGCCAAACACACCCTTAATTAATAAAATTCTGTAGGCGTGATTTACCACCCTACCCTCAAAAAAAAAAAAAACATTTATTGATATCAGTTCGCCCTCGGCTACATTCACATTTGGAATTGTTCTGTTTCAAGATGCCTTCAAAAACCATGGGTACATTCCAGTTAGGACAAAAAGATACATAGGTGTGCATGCTTAAGGGTAAAAAGAATAATTGTAACTTATGAGAATATCGCATGTTCCACGATTACTTTTTTTTTAATTTCTCTTGCTTGCTGATGATTTATTATTTTATAAGTTTTCTGGAACATGCTTGAATTAATAATATTTATTAATAAAATAGAATGTGATTTTAAAATTATGTAAAACAATTTCAAAATCTGAAATATTTAATATGGTATCGCTAAATTTGGTATAATATTCTAAGCATTCGTATACATTTTGACATGAAAATAAATTTAGGAAAGCCCTTAAATAATTTCAAAGTTAAAATACATTTTTTAGAATTTCTAAAATATTGAAACTATGCAAAATGTTTTAAACATTGAAGAATATAAAATTTAACATCACCAAATTCTCTATAATCTTACGAGCATGTAGATAATATTCGATGAGAAAATAAATTTATGAAAATGTTCAAATGATTAGAGATATAAAGTACCATTTTTTAAATTCCTAAAATATTAAAATCATGTAAAATATTTTAAAAGTCATAATGCAAAAATTTGGTACTATTAGATTGGTTATGAGATTAAAGAAATAAAATATCATGAGATTTGAAAAGATATTTAAAATATTTTAAAGGTATAATTGAAATTTTTTATATCATTGTGAGCAAACATATAAAATTTCAAGATGAAAGAAATTTAAAAAATCCCCAAATAATTAAAAGCAAACATACGCCATCATTAAATTTAAACATTTTAAAAGAACATATCTCTTCGTGCAAAAAAAATAGAGACGAAAAGCAGGATAAGTCTGGATTTCGGAATTTTTGTATAATATATCCAAGAATAAAAGGAAAAGACGGAGAGGGCCTCATACCCTCTAAAAATTGCTTAAATAGTATTCGTCGGGGTGATGTTTTGAATGTAGGACCTACAGGCTAGAGTACATCAGGTGGCACACAGGCACAGTAAAAGACACCTCGGGTCGTCGGCTACGTTTGAAAAATTGTATTCTTTTTTTATGGATCGACCTTTGAAACAACAGCCCGTATTTTCATATATTATATCCGAGTTGGATAATTCAAATTGTGTTTAAGTCTTAAGTAAAAGATCCTTTACTATTTTAAGAATCTTGCAACTAAAAAATTATGACGATGTCCATAAAATTAATCTTTTGTTAATCATAATAATTTTAAGATTTAAAGATTGAAAAGAAAAATACAGAAGTAATTCAATCAAGTGATACGTTAAGAAAAAAAAAATTACGACTTAAAATATAGCACATTTAACTTATAAGTTTCTAAAGAATTATGATAATTCTAATCCCTCAGGTATCCTATACGTACGAAAAACTATAACTTGTGCTTGAAATACTGAAAGCAAATTTACAAAATTTATATTTTGTGGAAGAAAAACTATTGGAAGTTAGTTGAAATTTTTTTGGAGCCGTTTGGATCGCTTAGAAATAGGAGAAATTTCCTATTTTTAGGCATAAAGTATTGGGAAGAGTGTAATTTTGTGAAGAGTTTGAATTGTTTATGATAAATTTATGCCTAAGAATAGGAAATTCTCCAAATTCCCACTTGATCCAAACGGGCCCTTTATTTTTTTTTCCAGCAATGATAGAATCTAACATAGAGGACGCCAAATATGATTCAAAATGCCAACTGTTAAAATTTCAACGATCGATCTGAACCACTCAGTATGAGCTCTATATTATAATTTCCTTGAAAATCAAATTTTATATTTTCTTTCAAAATTTTCAACTATTTTTTTTGAATATTCAAAATTGGAAGGTCCATAACTTTTTAGATTGAGCATATTCTAAAATTCCAATATATATATATAATTTGGACTCCCTGAAAATTTATTATGGAGAACAATTTGAACAGTTCAGATCAGCCATTCTAATATAAAAAATTGAAATTTCATCATATTGGACGAATGTATCTGTCCAACATGTTGGACTATGGCAACTCCCAAAATTTCCCAATTTTATCTCAATCGTAGTTGTCTGAATATAGCTGTTGCAAAGTAGCAAATTAATTTTGACAACACACATTAATAGAATTAATGATATTGAATGGCTCAAAAAGCTATAGCCCGTACAAATATAGATCAGTGAAACTTTTTTGTTTGGAACTGAATGTTGTAACATTGCATGAGAGCTGTCAACAAGTGAACTCGGTTTGTTAAAGTTGCACTACAAAACCCAACAAGGAGGAGCGTATCTAGACTCCAATTACCATTTCCAGATGCCGTAATCAGCCCAAAGCTATTCATTGCGAATAGACAACATTGTAAAGTAAAAAGGTAGCCCATGAAAAATAAATGGCTTTATGGTCCAGCCGTCCAGCCCAATAAAACGAAGCCCAAAACTAATATTCGATTACGCGTGAGCGAAAGAGGAAACGAAAAAGATCTGGGAATGGAGTCGTGGGTGCGATCGTCTGTGTCTGTCTATGCACCTCTCCCAGAAACTGCAACCTCTGGATGGCCATCCATGGATGGTTTTCGATCTCAGCCGTCTGATTTAATCTCAATTCAATGGCTATAGATGCCCCGTGCATGATACCTGGATTGATAGGCCCGAAAAGATCTAGCCGTTGAGATTAAATCGGACGGCTCGGATCGAAAGACGTCCACTGGATGGTTGAAGACAACCATCCAGAGGATACTCTTCTCCTCTCCCACCTCTCGTTCTATAAATAAACCTTTTCGCACACTCGATCCCACTCTCAAATTTGCAAGAACCAATCCAACCAATTAACTGCCAAGGAGGCTTCAGCTGGAGAAGAGAAGAGAGAGAGCGAGAGAGAGGTAGAGACGATTGTCTCTCTTTCGTAGTTCATTCCATGGTCTTTGGAAACCCTACGGAGGTCAGTCATGGCGAAAGCGCGGAGGCAGAAGGGCGAGGAGCAGAAACCAGAGAGCCCTGGATGCGTGCTTCTTCACCAGAAACTGTGCCTTTCGGTCGATGTGGATGGCAAGAGGATTTTCGGGTGAGAATTTTTCAGAACTTGTCGAGATCACTTGTTCTAGGGTTAGCTTTTGTTGTTCTTGTCGTTGGCACCTGACACTTTTGAGCTTGATTCCGCTGACTAATTCCTCAATTTGGGACCTTTTCCTAGTAAGTGTGCTTTTGTAGGGGGATTTTTGACTGGTGGAGTCTGGATTTGACCTTGTAGTGGTGAAGTTTGTCATTTCTTTGGTTAATTGATTCGCGTAAATGGAATTCCAGTGTTGGGATGTGCTACACTGGCCAGTATTCTAGGTAGAAGTGTAGAACGATCATAATTTAGTGATTTTTCTAATAATAATTTGGTGATTTTAACTATGTTTTCCCTCTTTAAGATACACTGAATTGAAAATCCTGCTGAGAGAAGGCACCGAGCAAATAGCACTGAATGCTGGCAACCTGAGCATCGGTAATGTAACGGTGGATGGCGAGCAGTCTAAGTTTGAATACTCACCCCATTTTCAAGACAAAAGTAGTGAAGATGACAGGAGATGGTCTTCTGTTGAGTGCTCCAACTCAGCTGCTACTGCTGCTTCCTCACTTTACATCTCTACTCTTACCCAAGAAGCATTGCCTAATCTTGTTATCCAATGCCAGAAATCTGACATGATGTTGTCTAATGGGAATGTTGAGGAAAACACAGAAAATGAGGCAAGTGTAGTTCCCAACAATGCTGATGAGCAAACTGCTGATGGCTGCAATGGCCATTTGGTAGATAAGGTAAGATTCACTTGTAAACTTTTGTGCAATATATATCTCTGGGGAAGGTCCTGCAATCTCATATTTGCATCTCATGCCCAACTTCATTCTGGAACTTTCGAATAACACAACCTGTACTTTAATTTGTTATTGAAAGGCTTATTTAAGCCAGAATGAGGACATTTGCCCCTAGCCTAGGTGAATTAGTTAAGGTAAAACCATAGAAAGTGGAGTAGTATCTTCTGTTCCCTGTTAAGGAGCAAATTTTGACAAGGCAAAAAGGAATAAATTTGTGGGTGTTGTGTTAATTTCTAATGACATAGACCTTTTTTTTTTTTTTTCCGAACATTCGAATTACTTGTTAATAACCCAACATGTATAGATGCAAATATGGAATAGTTATTTATTCTGCAAATACTGTGATATGTCAGGTATACTATGCAGAACACTTTCCTGTTCCTGTCATATTTCTGTTAATATATTTGGTGCTTTGTGGTTGGTTTCGGATGTAGGCACAAAATGTGAAGTTGGTACATATTGATTATTCTTTAGAGGAGCCTGAGACAGGAATTCATTTTACAAAAAGTTTAGCCCATACGAATAGCCAAATTAAAAGGGCCTGTTGTTGGTTTCCTTGCCTGGACTCTCTCAACCAATGTTGCTCGTAAGTGAAACTTTATTCCTTTCCCTGAACTTGTCTTCTTTGAGTTATTTGAAGTTAAATTGTGTTCTAAATTTTTGCCTTTTGAATTCTTAGTTTTGATTTGGAGTTCACTGTGAGAGGTGACTTTTTGGCTGTAAGCAATGGTAACTTACTTTATCAGGTACTCAGCGGCACTCTATTTTTTTCTGTCTTCATTGAAATTGCAAATGCTGGATCTCTTGTTTTATTAATTTTAGTTGTAGGTTCTATGATAAAAACATTGGCTATTTGCTATTAATGGATCTTTTGACAACTATTTATCTTCAATGATACCATCTTTTGTTTGGGAAAACAACAAGTTATGACTTGTTGTCATGCAATTTCTTTACCTTGTCTTCATGTTCAAATCTAGAAGATTCATTGGTTAAAATAATTTGCTATAGGTATTGACAAATGATGACCCCCCCAGAAAGACATTTGTATATGAATTGACTTCTCCTGTCAGTGCTCATCATATATCGTTGGTTGTGGGCCCTCTTGAAGTTATTCCTGATGGCCACAATACTGTTCTGTCTCACATGTGTTTCTCTCCTCATTTACCAAAGCTTCAACACACCATGGGTTTCTTTCATACTGTATATAGGTATTTACACATGAACATTGGAGTACAAAGTATATCTTGTATTATTTTCTGCTGCCTTCATTTGTTATTAACATTTGCAGCTATTATGAGGAGTATCTTGGTGGAGAATTTCCCTTGGGTTCGTACAAACAAATTTTTTTACCGCCTGAAGTTTTAGTATCATCTACATGTTTGGGGGCATCAATGTGTGTCTTCAGCTCTGATTTGTTGTATGATGAAAGAGTTTTAGACCAGGTTTGTTTCCATATTTTGTACACACCTCTACTAGTATCTCTTTGAAAGACCTTAGAAAAAGATTTGGTTCTAGGCTTCTAGCTCCTATTTACCTCTAGAAGTTGAAACTTTATTTGACCAATTTGAATGTTTTATCAGATATGCCATCAGGTCAATGGTACATGTATAGGTATACTTATTGTTTAGATGTTTGGTTTCATTCAATCAGCTGGGGCAGTAGATTGTTATAATTGAATCAGTGTTGCATTTTTCCTTTGTTTTGTGCTTTATGCATCACCTTTTTTTTTTTTTTTTTCTGAATCAGGCAATTGATACTAGAATGAAACTTGCACATGCTCTTGCAAGACAATGGTTTGGAGTATATGTTACGGCTGAGGATCCAGTTGATGGTACACTTAGCTATACTTACTTTTGCATATTATTGCAAATTGAAGTGTAAATATACAGCCTGTGAACAATTTGTATGCAGAATGGTTATTGGATGGACTGGCTGGTTTCCTGACCGATAACTTTATGAAGCGATTTCTTGGAAACAATGAAGCACGTTTTCGGCGTTTTAAGGTTTGTCTTCTTCCTGTGAGCTATTTCACTTTCCTTTTACTTTTTATATCCCTTTTAAGTGTTGCCTCAAATAACCATAAATTGATTTTATTTGCTCCTGCTATAATTTACCCCTGCATTATTAGGCCAACTGTGCGGTTTGTAAGGTTGATGTCAGCGGTCTTACAGCATTGAGCTCTACTGCTGCTTCAACTGATTTATATGGGACTCAAGCAATTGGATTTTATGGGAAAATTCGTTCATGGAAGGCTGTATGCTCTCCTTTGTCACTCTCTGTTAATTTGTTTTTTTGTTAAAACATAGCCTTGCTCTTGTTTGACATTCTTCATTATAGGTTGCAGTTCTCCAAATGTTGGAAAAACAGATGGGTCCCGACTCTTTTCAAAAGGTATTGGTTGCATACTGCTTCCCATTAGTTTAATTTTGTTTCGTCATTGGACTATTGGTGCTTTAAATTTTGGTGTCAATAATTTTCTTTTGGTTTCCTGATTCTCAGATCCTTCAGATGATTATTGGAAGAGAGCTTGGCACATCCCGGTCCAAGAAACTTAGTACCAGAGAGGTCAGTGAACGCTCTAGTAAGTTCTGTATTGACTTGTATAACCTTCAGTCTGTCAGATGGATTTCAAATGATGTAATCAAACTGTTGATCTTGGTTTACTTCGGTAGTGTTGCATACATAACAGACATCATAAATTTTTAATATTTTGTATAAGACCAAGATGTAGAAAAATTTGTTTGAGTGCATTCATATTTTCTTATTATTTTCGATAACTTTGTCACGTAAAAATGAACTTTTGAATCGGACATCTACATTCATGCATCTCTTATGAAGTAAGATCAGTTTGGCGGGTTCTGATTAGGTTTTTGAAGCTCACATCAAGTATTAATGACTGTGGTCATCAAATCGTGGTCTATTATTTTAGTGATTGCAGGTCAAAGACTGATCCAAATGGGATCCTTTTTTTTTTCCCTTAAATTTCCTTTTAACTAACAATATTAACATGTCTAAATAAGAGAAATGATTGTATTATAAACAACAAAAACAATGTCAATCTGGATCCAAACTTTACTTCCAACTCTGTTACAAATAAAATCAAAACATTCCAAAGACCTAAGTTCCTTTTAAGAATCATTGTGGATCTATTACTGAGCTGTTGGATTATTGATGTTACTGATAAAGTGATAATCATAAGTCTATTAGTCTCCATTTATGGATAGGCAATTAATTGTTATCTTTTCTTATTTTTGTTTTTGTCCTCTCTCTCTCTCTCTCTCTATCTCTTGCTCTCAACTTATAACAGTTCAGACACCTTGTGAACAGAGTGGGCAATCTTGAGCGTCCTTTTTTAAAAGAGTTCTTCCCTCGGTGGGTTGAATCATGTGGTTGCCCATTGATGAGGTAAAGAACCACACATTTCTTCTGGTCAATTTATCGAGTTTATTTTAATTAAGATGGCTGTTTTTTCTACATTGGCTTACCATATTTCTTCTGATCGATATATTTTGGAAATTCCATAAGCTGTGCAGTTACTGAAGAATTTTTGTGTTTAGGATGGGCGTTTCCTACAGCAAAAGGAGAAACATGGTTGAATTAGCCGTAATGCGGGATTGCACTGCTGCAAACAGTGGTTTTATGTCAACTGATAATAATTCTGGTAGTGAAAGTGTCATGAGTGGTAAAGAAGGAGGCGATGGTGGTTGGCCTGGAATGATGAGCATACGCGTACATGAGTTGGATGGGGTATATGACCACCCCGTTCTCCCATTGGCTGGCGAGACTTGGCAACTGGTGGAATTGCAGTGCCACTCTAGGCTATCTGCAAAGCGCAACCCAAAGTCTAAAAAGGGTGCGAAGCCTGACGGATCTGATGACAATGCTGACCTGGCTAATCAGGATGCCCCTCGTTCTGGGTCTGCCACTTATTCATTCTCTAACAGTTAATTTGTGATTTCAATATTTGAATCAGCCACTATTAAGTGCTTGTGTCTATTTTCACATGTTAGAACTATTATATTCTTTGATTTTTAGCTTGTTTATTCACTACAATTGATTGCTAGTTAGCTGACCTGGAGAGATAGGAGAATTTTTTAACTGACAAATGATTTTTTTTTTCTTCAGCATGGATTCACCATTGCTGTGGATTAGAATAGATCCAGAGATGGAATACCTTGCTGAGATCCACTTTCACCAACCTATCCAGATGTGGGTATGTGCACAATTCTATATTCATATTGTTGTTTCTTTATAGCTTAGCATTGTGTGGAAAGTGGTTTGGATATCCAATAGCTTCTGATGCAGATAATCATGAGGTGAGGATTTGCAGTATTTGAAATGTTTCAGATGTATCCATTTATGCTTATAAGTTGGAGTCTGTTTGATAGGGTGGTTGAGTAATTATTGTTCCTGTATCCAATTTTTTTGTGTTAATATCTTTCTGTTGAATTTGGGCTAGAGTTCGTTGATTATGAGCCAGAGATCCTTTTCTGTCGACTTATTTGTTCTTGTTTTTGTGTCCAACGTGGCAGATTAACCAATTAGAAAAGGACAAAGATGTTGTTGCCCAATCACAAGCAATTGCAGTGCTGGAAAGACTCCCCCAGCTATCCTTTTCTGTTGTTAATGCTCTCAATAATTTCCTCCATGATTCAAAGGTAAATTTATTATTTTTGTGTGCAGTATTACTTTATATTTTATTTTCTTTTCATGATGGTTAATCATTTTGGCTTCTCAGGCATTTTGGAGAGTAAGAATAGAGGCGGCATACACGCTAGCAGTAACAGCTTCTGAGGTGCCCTCCTGTCATGTCAAATATTTAATATATATAGAATTCCTTTTCCTTATAATATTCATACTTTTAGTAGGCATTTGTGTTTTTTTGCTTTAATTTATAAGCACATAGTGGTTGATCTTGTCTGGCATGCATTCTTTTGTGCAGGAAACTGATTTGACAGGCCTACTCCATTTGGTTAAGTTCTACAAAAGTCGCCGATTTGATCCTGATATAGGATTACCCAGGTCCTTCCTTTTTTTTTGTTTATTTGAAGAGTTAGTGGAAACTTATGTGTTGTTTGATGCATGTGTTAAGATAAGATTTTACTCAATTGCAGACCTAATGACTTCCGTGACATACCAGAATACTTCGTACTTGAGGTAATACAGTGAGGTAGGAATAATCATTAGCAAAAACACTCAGAAAGCAAACTATAATTGCAAAATTAGCCTAGCTAACCTCATTTGATAAAGTCCCTTCCTTTGCAATATTATAATTATCTAATGTTGCTTGTGCTAAAGTATTAGTAGAATTAAAATAATGTTGTTCTCAGTAATTTTTCATAAGCATGATCACAGCCTAATTTAGAAATATGCCCATTTTTTAGGCTATACCACATGCAGTAGCTCTGGCTAGAGGAGCCAATAAGAGAAGTCCAAGAGAAGCTATTGAGTTCATTCTACAATTGCTAAAGGTTGGTTCTCATTCTAATGTTTGTTTCTTGACTCTCTTAATTTTGTTTCTCAACTCTTTTAATTGTTATATACTATGTATGTTGCCAGTTTGCAATTTTGGATAAGATGATGTGATATTAAAATGGCACTGAATGCTTCTCTGACTTTATAACTTCATATCAATAAAATAGTAGGAACCCCTCCTAGTTAACTTAACGTTTGTCATGGATCCTTGAGGTTGTGTTTGGGTTATTTTGATTTCAGTTTAATATCTGGTCTTTAGGCTAGTTATGTTGAGCCATTTTCTTCTTTAGAATAATCTTTGTTTTTTTTAAGGGTGTGTATTGAGCCATTTGGTTGGGGACATGCATGCCAGGTTAAGCTAACAATCTTGGGGTTATGCTTTCTCAAGTTTTGGGTTGGGTAGGTGTGCCATTTAGGTAAATTTTGGTGGCCACTGCAGTAGTGATTTGGAGTCCCTGCCAATGATATGGAGAACTATTTTTTTACGGTTCGACCATCTATTTGCGTCAGAATTAGTGGTTTCAAAACGAAGTCATCATAAGATGAACCTGTTCCCATTGAGACATCTTGGTTATGATCGGTCAGTCTGTTTTCTCAAGGTTAGATCTGGTAGTGGGCTGGCCAGGTGTGGAGTTAGTTTTGTGTTTTCGACCTCTCTCACATACACACAAAGAAAGAAAGTTTTCACATACAATTCTGTTAGTTGATGTGAACTTGTGGTCTCTTGCAGTATAATGATAACAGTGGAAACCCTTACTCAGATGTATACTGGCTTGCTGCGATGGTCCAGGCAATTGGTGAACTTGAATTTGGTCAACAGGTATGGTCTTGTATATATTTTCCAAAGAATCATGATTGTTGAATTGTAACGCCAAAAATAATTTTGCCCTTATCTAGGCAAGTTAAATGTGATGAAGCCCCTGATATTATACTGTTAGTCAGAAAAAAATAATGAGAAATTCATTTGATACAGAGCATATCCTATTTGACGTCTCTTCTTAAGCGTATTGATCGGCTTCTGCAGCTTGACAGGTACATATAAAAAGAAATCTACTTATGATGTTTTTTTTTTTCTTAATTATTTGTTAACTGAATATATGATGCAGTTTCATGCCCAGCTATAATGGAGTGCTGACTGTAAGCTGTGTTCGTGCCCTTGCGCAGATTGCATTGAAAATGTCCACTTCGGTCTCTGTGGTAAGCAGAAGTATGCACCAGATCCTTGTCGGTACACTTCTCTGCATGTTTCACTTAATAAACCTTCAATCGCACATGTGCAGGGTCATATTTATGAACTAATCAAACCATTTCGAAGCTCAAGAAACCCTTGGAAAGTTCGAATAGAAGCAAGCAAAGTTCTCCTTGATCTTGAATTCCACTACAATAGCCTTGATGAAGCTATATCTTTGTTCCTGAAGTTTCTTTATGAAGAACAGTGTCTACGAGGTTCAATTTCTTTAGAACACTTGCAGCTTGGTAATGATTCTCTTGCTCTGTACTGATAAAAACTTGCTTTACAGGACAAAACAAGCTGGCGCTTCATGTTATGCATCTGTGCCAAGTTAATGTTGATTCGAAGATGGAAAGTCAAATATCATATGCTACACTAGTCGGTCTTCTTGACTTACTAACAAGTAGAATGTCATACAACAATGTTTATCTTCGACACCATGTATTCTGCATCTTGCACATTGTTGCAGGGAGGTATGTTTACTCTTTTCTTAATTGTCATACTTATTGTCTTTCCAGAATTGAAAAAGAAAAAAAAAACAGAGGGAACAACTTGAACTTTCATTATCAGGTCACCAACCCTTTATGGTGTTCCCAAGCCAATTCCTCCAACATCGGTTCCAGAAACATTTGGGGATGCACAAAACAATATGGCACCATTGGAGCCCCCAATTCAGGTTCCTCAGGAAGCTTCTGCTGATTTGCAGCCTTCAACCCTGGCGCCTTTAGAAGTTTCCGCTGATGTGGATCCACAACCTCACTTAGTTGTTGAAGTTTCCACTGATGTGGAGCTACAACAGGGTCGCAATATGACTGTAGAAATTTCTACAGATACATCAAAGCATTTTGATGTGCCCCCTGCAGAGGGCACAAGACTACTAGAACCTTCAACCGCTGCATCAAAGCAAAATGATGATTTGCCACTTGTAGAAATGATGCCACCTAAAGAACCTGATGCTTTACCTGTGGTAAAAGGTGCACTTTCTCAGGAACCTTCAACTGACACCTCAAAGCACTTTGGTGGTGTTCCCATCATTGTAGAAAATGTAAGGGAGGCAAACAGTGTCTCCCAAGGCAGCGAGAGGAGGCCAAATGTACTTAAAATAAGGGTGAGGCAATCGTCAAGCAAGGCAGATGAGGGCAGTACCAGGAATCTAGGTCAGACTCCAGCAAGAAGTGCCAGGGGTAATGAAAATGACGCGGGGCCATGTAGCTCTGTATCAGTGGATGCACCAGCAAGAAGTACCAGGGGAACACCAAATGTGAATAACAATGAGGCAAACTCATTTCATGATGGTGATTCTAGGATGACAACTAGCATTGCAAGTGCTAACAAACAAGTGAGCATGCATGATGAGATCTCGAAGGACTTGCAGTGCACTGCTGATTCAAAATATGAGGATGCTGGTGGTAATAAAGCTAAAATTCCATCAGAAGAGGAGGCAAAGGAGAAAAAGAAGAAAGAGAAGAAGGAGAAAGATAAGGAGAAGAAAAGAAAGCGGGAGGATAAACTGGATAAGAAGGATGACCCTGAGTACATGGAAAGGAAGCGGCTGAAGAAGGAGAAAAAGAGGTTAGAGAAAGAAAGGGCAAAGATGGAGAGTAAAGGTATTGTAACAGCTACTTCGTCTGAGCCACCTCGGGTTGTTGTTAAACCTGTTGGGGTTCCAGTTCCTGGGCCTAGCATTGTACCCCAAATATCAAGAGAAACAAATAAGGTCCAACAACAAAGTGGGGCTCCGAAAATAAGAATCAAGATCAAGGGGCTTGGTCTAGGCAGAAGTACCCCGTCAGAGAAATAGAAGAAAACCCAAGAGTTTCATGTCTTGTGTATTAGCCAATTTTCTTAGTTTAGGTTAGCTATAAAGTGAGGGTGCTGGGAGCTGAGTTTTCGTGTGTGATGGTTTTATGTCTCGAGGTTATTGATGGAAAGAACCTGCCGTTGAAAATTTCAGCTTGTCAGATTAGTTATGTATCTGATTCTCCAGCCCATTCTAATCTTTTGTAATTTTTTTTAGTCTTTAATTTTGATCATTTTATCCGTGTTCCTTTGTACAGTCTTGATTTTTGGTGTTGGCACATGCAGAATTTTCAACTTTTTGGTAACACGTGTTAGGCTAACAGGGAAAAACAAATAATCCGATTCCGTGGATTATAATAGCAAGTCCTCGAGAGGTGCTCTTTACTGATATGTAGCGAAGGTACGGTCTACAAGATAACACAGATCGTCCAAACCGTGAACGTCACAAGGTCTGAATTAACCAAGAAATGTAATGTAACATTATGACGAGTACCAAGTCTAATCAACCGCACATGCCGGTATGAATAGGAGCACAGATGATGCAATCATTCGATGCAACGCATAAATGAGATCAAAGTAGCGCGCAGATGATTTTTCTTATTCTGTTAGGTAAAGGTTAAAATTTAATCCTTATTAGATAGCTGACCGAGGTGCCGAACAAGGTCACTGAATACAATAGCACGTCAATACCTCTTATTGGTTGATTACCTCCTCTTGGCTCGGTTTGGATGAGGCATGAGAATAAGAAAATAAATTTATTATAAACAATCTAAACTCTTCAGAAAGTTACACACTTTCTAATACTTCTTTCCACTCCTTTCTTTACTCCTCTTATTTTCACACCATCCAAACGGAGCCTCATAAGAAAAGTATCATATAATTTTGATGTTAACTGAGCTAAAGGTCTGCGTTACTGGACTAAATTATTAAAGATCTCTGTTTTGGATATGTAATCACAGCCACATCTTTTTTACTTCAAAATTGTACAGAATCCTAAGATTAATTACAAATAAACTATTAGAAACATAAACTTATTGCAGCCATAAAAAGTTGAGAACATGATAGTAATTAGTGGATAAATTATTGGAAATGCACAGAAGCACAAAGTTCAACTATTGGTGCTGTCACCGATTCCCCATAAAGTTGCATTCACTGATTGCAATCCTTTCTACTTCCCTGCTAGATGTGGTTCTTATTTATTGCTTTTAATTATTGCTTTAAAAATTTAAAAGCAGTGAGCCAGTGAGTTCAAACTTGGACTAAATTTCTTTGACTCTTTGCAAATATTTAAGTTATAAAAATTTAACGTCTACTTTTATCCAATAAAAAAAATTAGAGAGAAAATATTATAGCAATCAAAATTTAACCTTTGTGGTAAATGACACAGTCATTTTATAGAATAACAAATTTAAACTCCAAGGATGCTGAAAGAGAAATTTTATGTCTTTGAGGCACAATTTTCTCTTTTTTAGAGAAGGCCTTGTATAAAGTTTTTTCTCTACTTCCAAGTTTTTTTCTTGAATACGACATGTAATAAAGTTGAATTTTGAAACAAGAGTGCACGGCACTTGCAAAAAGTTCAACCTAGACGTAGCCACTAGTAGCTTCCAAAGAAAATGATTTATTCATGGGTGCATTTGGATAGGTGTGGGAAGAAGGGAAGAAGGGAAAAAGTGGGAAAAAGTATTGAAAAGTGTGTAACTTTGTGAAGAGTTTGGATTGTTTATAATTTTTTTTCTTCTTCTTCTTTCTTCCAACAATCCAAACACACCCCATGAGAAGCATAGACACAGTTTTGAGGCTTCTGTCCAATTTTAACGAGTTTATGGTTGTCCTAATTAATAGCTCCCGTCCGTTCAATTTTATTTTTTTTCTCTTTAGGGTGTATTTGGATCGTTGGAAAAAAGAAGAAGAAGAAGAAGAAGAAGAAGAAGAAGAAGAAGAAGAAATTATAAACAATTCAAACTCTTCACAAAGTTACACACTTCCCAATACTTCTTCCCACTTCTTTCCTTCTTCTCACACCTATCCAAACACACCCCTAGAACAAATGGTCTCTTGACCATTCATATGTTTCATTAACTGAAACTTTTTTGATATAACATGTTTAAAATCTAAGCCCAGCTGATCAATCTACCTTTAATAGTTATAGTTATAAATAAGAGTTCAGATCCAGTCTAAACCATCTTATCTGAGAAATGGACGGTCTAGAATTATACAAACCATCAGAATGATCTGATAGATTTTATGGAACTAACTGGAGAGGAGCCGAATCGAATAAATAGGCCCACATTATTGAAGGCAGCCCATCGTAAAAAGTGCGAGCTTTTAACAAGCAGAACTGATATGGGAGCATCCCACTAATTTGACATCCTCCCATCCCACACAAATCCTAAGATTAACGGGCTGGCCCAACATAATCTAAGAGCCATAAGCTAGATGCTGACGTCACAGACGCTGTTGGCATTTAGATACTGGGAGTATTTAATCTGATGTAGGGAAGTAGATAAATGTGTTTTTTTTTTATAAAATTTTACAAATTTAATAACATTTATAATGAATCAAATTTCATCATTTTGTGCTATCCTAGTGTAACATAAGGGAGTATATATTTCTACGCAATGAATTAAATTATCTGTATTGATGGAGTACTTATTTTTTTTCAAAAAATTAGGCTTCAAGAAATTTGATTGTTTATTTGGTAGTACATATATAAACTAAGGGAGTATATACTTCATCATAAGGGTTCAAATAAGCACGCATAATATATAAACTGACAGAAGGGGTTATATTTTTCTACAGAAAGAATTACAATATCCATAATAATAGAGTACATATTTTTATAACAATTAAACTCAAATTCATAATAAATATATAAACACAATATTAAACTCAAATATAAGTAACAATCTATTCAAAGTGCACATCAAAATGTCATTCATAGGATCTGTCAACAAACGAAACGCAACCACAAGCTCGTCATCCAAATACCAATCTGGACAAAAAAGATAAATTATTAATCTGCAATAACCATTCATTTAACATATAAAGTTACTCCATTAAACAAATATAACTACACTATATGGAAAAATGGCAAAAGTAACTAATACCTATTCTTCTTTATTATATACTCTATTTTTCAATATATTTACTCTCTTATCGTGCAATAATTATACTTCTACTAACGGGTTAAAATATTGTGAAAACATGCCATAAAGGCCTAGTAGATAGATTATCTAATTAAATAATCCACTATATACAAATAAATTAATACATATTAAAAACTTTAAGTGAATAATATGCTACAGCCAAATACCAGACATCATAATAGACATTTAAATGCTCCCTTATATGTAAATAGAAGATCAATTTTATCAAAAGATCAAAATTAACCTGATAACCTGACACGTTTATCATCACTGTCATTAATCTACAAAACATAGAATTGTCCAATGTTATAACAAACACACCTGCCAGGTTCTTGATATGTACTCCCTTGTTAGATATTATTTACTCCTTTATCATATGTTTTGTACTCTTTAAGCCTATACTAAAATACCAAACACACCTGTCAGGTTCTTGATATGTACTTCCTTGTTAGATATTATTTACTCTCTTATACTATATTTTTGTACTCCTTTAAGATTATGTTAAAATACCAAACACACCTGCCAGATTCTTGTTATGTACTCTCTTATTAGATATTATTTACTCCCTTATCCTATATTTTATACTCCTTTAAGCCTATATTAGAACAACAAACAAACAACAAAGTTTCTTGATATGTACTCCCTTATTATATATTATTTACTCCCTTATCATATGTTTTGTACTTCTTTAAGATTATGCTAACATACCAAACACTCCAGTCAGGTTCTTGATATATGTACTCCCTTGTTAGATATTATTTACTCCCTTATGTAAATTAACAAATACAAAATCCCTTCTGTAAATTACCTGAGAAGATGGTACTGGCTTGTTGAGTAACTTGCAAATGAGAATCCTCAGAATGAGCAAACCACTGTCTTCGTCAAGAATCAACAAATAAATAATCCCCTAAACAAAAATATATGAAGTTATGAACTCATATGAACAAATAAGTAAAAATCTAGTTCTAACTGATCAGTACAATTGATTTCAAATAAAATGTAAAAATCTAAATTTGATTCCGAACAATAGATTTTCATAGAAGTTTAAAAGACTAGAATGGATCTGAATCTATTTCCAATTCCAAAACCACAATTCAAAAATGCAAAAAGCGCAAATCAAAGACATAATTTCAAACTACAAGAATAAAAATTGCGATCAAGTTACACTCAACTACCAAGTTTTGCAATCTTCTCAGTCAACCATTAAGTTCAATCTTATTCCTCAAGATCAAGGATAACACATTCACTTGCAATTCTGAATTTAGGCTTCACTTCATTAATCGATTCTAGTAATAGTCGGTAAGCAATGACACGCTTAAAATTCAATACATTTTATAATTTACTTTCTTATCCTATATTTTGTACTCTTTTAAACCTATAACAAAACACTAAGATATAATTATATAAATTACATTACAAGTTTGATAAACTCACCACTGACATCTCCTCTTTTAAGCCTATACTAAAATACCAAACACATCTGCCAGGTTTTTATATGTTCTCTCTTGTTAGATATTATTTACTCTCTTATCCTATATTTTGTACTCATTTAAGCCTATATTAAAATACCAAACACACATGTTAGGTTCTTGATATGTACTCTCTTGTTAGATATTATTTACTCCCTTATTCTATATTTTGTACTCCTTTAAGCCTATATTAGAACACCAAACAAATAACAAAACTTCTTGATATATACTCCCTTGTTAGATATTATTTACTCCTTTAACCTATATTTTGTACTTCTTTAAGCCTATACTCAAATACCAAACACATCTGTCAGGTTCTTGATATGTAGTCCCTTGTTAATAATTATTTACTCCCTTATTCTATATTCTGTACTCCTTTAAGCCTATATTAGAACACCAAATAAATAACAAAGCTTCTTGATATGTACTCCCTTGTTAGATATTATTTACTTCTTTATCCTATATTTTGTACTCTTTTAAGCCTATACTAAAATACCAAACACACCTGCCAGGTTCTTGATATGTACTCTCTTGTTAGATATTATTTACTCTCTTATTCTATATTTTGTACTCCTTTAAGTCTATATTAAAATACCAAACAAACAACAAAGCTTGATTGCATAACTTTGAACCACACAATTTGTAAAAGAATCAATAAATTGATAAACAAAATCAAGATCAAATAACTAAGATGCAAATGATAATTGGTGAATAGGTCATATGAAATCCTTCACTGAGCCATACTAGAACTAAAGAATTAAACAAATTGAACACAATTATGTAATGAATGTGCGAAAGAGAGGGACTAAGAAGACTACAGATTGAATACAATTATATTAAATAAATTGAACACAAAGTACTACCTTAATATTAAGGAGTATATAATTATGTTAAACAAATTGAACGCAATTCAATCTAATTTTACAGATAGCCTATAAATCGAACACAATTTGAGCACAAATTGGATCTACATGTTGAGAAACCTATTATGTGACAGTAAATTTATATCTCGAGCAAATATTGATCTAAATTAATCATTTCATGTGATTTAAAATTGTTACAAAACCTAAACTGAATTGTAAATAAAAAAAAATTATAGCATAAATAACAAAAACCTACTTCCAAATCTAGATCTAATTTAGGTTTAGGTTTTAGTAACCTAAACCTAAACGATAATTTAGAATAATAAAAAAAAGACATATAATAGAATAAATCGATAGATACCTGATGGAGATGTCGACGTTGATCCTCCGCTTTTAGGTTTTGACACGACTCCTTGTTTCTCCATTAGATCGAGAGATTGAGAGAGAAGATCTTGAGCAAACGATATATGAATGTTAATAGAGAGTAGTGACGATGACGATGGCAATCAAATCAGCCACAAAAAAGAATCACATAAAAATCAGCCATGGTGAAAGAGCAAAATCGAGCAAGCATGGATAGAGAAAAATTTTCGACACAGATAAAGCGATTATGGAAGAGAATTAGAGAGATCTCGTAGAAAGATGAGGGATCTCGAAGTGAGCAATTTCTCCGATCAAAAGAATGGATCTAAAATCAGATCTCAAAAACAAAAATGTCGTATCCATCCCTTTTCACGTGAGAAGCACGTGGATATGGAATTAATGATGAAATGATCTAATTGGGCCATATAGGCTCAAGCCCGCAGGATGGCAGGGATGTCCAGAGATTAAGATGGTACTTAGGATATCCGTTTAACAAGCAGGCAAGCAGCTAAACGTTATTTGTAATTGTAGGCCTGAAAAACGGTGATCGTTTTGTCTATCTTTTCGTTTCGAAACGGTTAAAAATTTGGGTCGCATTTCAAAAACGAAACGGTTAACGCAAGCTTGAAACGGTTCCGTCTATGTACATTTTCGTGGTATTTTCGTGATTTCGATCATTTCGTCCAAAACGAAACGATTAACGCAAATAATAGTCAGTTTCGTGTCCAAAATACAACGATCAACGCAACAATCTATTTATGTGATCGTTTTAGACGTTATGCAGCACTAGTTAATTATTTGGTAGCCTCTTAAAAAGTATATTGAAAGAATAATAAAAGCGGGCTTCGACCCCCATTTTTTTTAAAAAAAAAACAAAAACAAAAACAAAAACAAAAGCGACTCAAAGGAGAATGGAAAAAAAAAATCTAAGCAAGTCTTTCAACTTACTTTTCACACCGACGTTGCCTTTTAATAGACTGCTGATGGCATATTTCTCTATATATCTCCAGCGCGCACACAGAGAGAGGTTGGCTATACTACAATTTAGTGGTGTACGGATGTCTTTAAACACCAGAGTTGTTTTTGAAATTTAAAACTCAAACGATCAATTCGAACTCTTCAAATTGTTTTTCATATTGAAATCTTCTTGGAAACCAAATTTTATATTTTTTCGAAATTTTTTTATATATTATGTTATTTTTAAATTAGAGGGCCCAAAATGCTCCAATTAATTATAGTGTTTTTTTAAAACCATAACATACAGTAAAAAAATAAAAAACATATAAAATTTAGTCTCCAAAAAAATTTTAATTCGGAAAACAACTTGAATGGTTCAAATTGACCGTTCAAATCCCTCTCTTCTGTGTTTGTGTCTATATTATCAATGTCCTATAACATTAATTAGTAGATGGAACTAAGTTGTATCTGAGATTGTAGTTCCGGAATCTTCCAATTTGTGAAATTTTCTCATATATGATCATGAGTACTATTTTTTTTTGGATATTACTTGTATATGAAATTTGATACTTATTTGAAAATTGATGCTTATTTGATGATATTCATCGACAAAATGACGGAACTCTAAAAATATATACAGTCATATAAATAAACTTAAACTAACAAGTGCCAATAAAGTTATAAGATTTCAATCATGTATTAGCAAATTAATGTCAATGAAACTGCTGTAAAATGTATGCATTTTGCCAATCTATATAGAGTATATATGTCATGTATTATAGCAAATAATTAATGTCAATGAAACTGCTGATTGCGCTATTGAGAATTATTTTCATTTTTATGGTGATGCCATAGTTAGAATTACACAATAACTATATTTTATAAAATTCTAAACGAGCTTGAACTTGAAGCAAGACAAATCATGAGACTATTAAATTAGTAAATAAAACTCCAAAACTTTTATTTTCTGCCATATAGTGTAGTGTAGATCTCAACCCAATATATTTTTCAATTTTTTTCTACCAAATCATCATGTATGTAGTTCTCTTTTTCAATTTTTATTTAGTATAGAAATTAATCAGTGACTAGTTATTTAATAAATTTCTTACACAAAATTTAATGGCAACACGTACGATTATTCAATGATTGAGACAAGTATACAATCAATCACTAGGTCAATAGCCCATTCAAACATACATGCTCTAGTAGCGGTTACTGCCGTTAAATGGCTTTAGTTAGAAGAAATTTTGACCTGACGACATGCATTTGGCATTGACGGTTGACCACACAAACTATGGAACTCGTTAAAGACCACAATTAAACTCGTTCAAATTATTCCAGAATTCAAATATGATTTTAATTTGAATCACATATTGTATAACGTTTATGTTTTACTAAATTATTTAAAATTTCTCATAACATGAAAGTTCTTTTTAATTTGGTATATCAGTTTTTGTTTTCTTAATAAATAAGGAGATTTCACTAGCTTACTTGATTGATTAAGAAAATTTAACAAAAGAATAAAAACTTTTTGAGTAAGACCAGATGCTAATCAGCACTATAATAGTAAATTTTAAACATTATGTCTCATTGATATAAGCCAATAAATTTTTAATACATCTTAAAATTTTGATAAATTTACAATATTTGCGATATTGAAAAACTATTCTTATTAGATGTTTTAAATATTTTTAAACATATCCAACTTCTTCAAAAAAAATGAAAATAAAAGTTAAAAACATACCAGTTGGTTTTCTATGAGATTCTGATGTATTGATCGAGTTGAGTGCTTGATCAGCTATTTGAATGTGCCATAATAATCAAAATTTGAAAACACGGAATCAATTAACTGACGCTATACATAACTAGTTCATGAGTCAAATCTTTTAACTTTTAGATCTGAAGTTTAACATCGGAAAATTTGTTAATTTTAAATAATATACATATCATATAAATAAAGAATCATAATTCTTTTAATTATTTGATTTTATCGGTCTATTATTGTTTTTAATTTAAAACATAAATAAATTGATCTATATTCTGTACTATTTTACTTATAAAGTATGTACTAAAAATGCCAAAATTGCTGTTGAAACCAATTTTAAATTCTATTAGTTGTAATAATAGTTTAATAAACGTATTCTTATATCACAATTATTTTGCAGACTCGAGTCATATTTGAGCATAATCTTCTAATAATCACCACAAATCTAGATATTTTAACAGATTCCACGAATTTGAATATTTCAGCGGATTTTTAACCCGTTTAATTTAATGTTATTTACCATTCAACGAATCCACTTGACAAAAGCCTGCAAAAGTGCAAATAATAAATAGCCGCTTTATCACTCATTCACTCTCCAATCCAAACGCTAATAGTAATATCCCTGGCCTGTCTCCTCTCTGTCTCCAATCCCTTTCTCACTTACTTCCTAGTACCCCCTCTTTAAATCTACTCTCTCTTTCAAACCCTAGCAAACTATCTCCTTTTCTAAAAAGCTCAAAATACCAAAAAGCAAAGAAAGATGCTACCAAATTATACTAGCTTCTCCACCTTATCCGATCATGCCTACTATTTTGCCCAAGAAAGCGTACCTCCTCTCCCTTCTCAAATCACTTTCGAATCCGAACCCCAGCTGAATGAACTGCTACCAATTGAAGCGGGATCTGCTGCCACATCCATGAGCCAAGCACGCAAGCGAACGGGCCGTTCTGATCGTCATAGCAAGATCCGTACTGCTCATGGAGAACGCGACAGGCGCATGCGGCTCTCAGTACAAGTGGCGCACGAATTCTTTGCCTTGCAAGATCGGCTCGGTTTTGACAAGGCGAGTAAAACTATTGACTGGCTACTTACTCAAGCCAAAGATCCCATCGATCAACTAAGTTCTACCTCCTCCTCCGAGCTGCGTAAAGAGAAAATTCCAACTGATCAGTCACCTCTCTCTGATATTGAACCAGTGCATGCAACAGAAATAGCACAGAAACGAAATAAGGCAGTAGAAAGTCAACAGAGAGCAAAGGATTTGAGGGCTAAGGCAAGGGAACGAGCACGCGAGAGATCAAGAGAGAAGAAGATGGTTAGTTGCCAACTAGACCAGCTCGTGCCCGCTGCCGTTTCTTCTGCTGATGCTCTGATGGATGTTGATTGCAATGGCATGGAGTACTACTATGACCTCCTTAACGAAATTTTGAATGGCGGTTTTTGTAGTGTGGGTATTGAAGACGAAGAAGGTTCTACTTCAGCTGCTGTATATTTTAATTAATTAAGATTTAAGAATTAATGCTTTGGACTTGGAGTTGCAGGAGCTTCTCTAGATTAGGGTTTTAAGGTCTCCTTTTATTTTGAGCTATGGGTGGTTTGATATTGAGCATGGCAATTCATGAGAATGCTTAAGGTGAACCAATTGATGAACATTAGTAATTTTGTTCTTAAATTTCATGCGTTCTGCATTATTAAAATGCTTGTTTTCAGATGTGCTCTAGCTGGATTCAATAATTGAAAATTTGAAGACTGGACTAAAGATAGCTTAATATTGTTCATTGGTAGACCAGCTGGCGTTTTGAAAAAGAAACAAAAATAAAGTAAACCTAATTTTTATATCTTTGAAAAATTCTGTTATTTTTAAATAAAGGTTGATTTTTCGTGTTTAATTAGTAAGCTTTGCTGCAGGGAGGGTGCTAGCTTGTTTCCTCAAATTATAATTTTGGACATCTTTATGTTTTAAAGGTCGAAGAATATTCTAATTTAATGGTTTTTGTTAGAATATGGATAAGGGCTCAAATTTCACTACCACAGAAAAAGGCTTTTGCAACTTTCAATCAACAACTGTTTTTCATAAAAACAGTTAGCAACCAAATCAATGGCATTGTTGTAAAATAAGGTTCAAAACCATTACAACTGTTTTGGATAAAAACAGTTTCTAAAGTTAGCGCGAGAAAAGAAATAAATAAAATTTCCTGAAAATATTATGACTGTTAATATTAAATAACAGTCACAAAAGCCTTTAATAACTGTTAATTTAGAATAACAGTCACTGTTTTTTTCGCCAATTTTGGCTGATAATGGATGAATTGTGGTATGACAAGTGGGCCCAACTTTTTACGACCGTTTTTATTTAATAACAGTCACATAAACTCTTAATGACTGTTCTTATTTAATAACAGTCACAAAAACTTTTAATGACTGTTGTTTAGTAAAAACAGTTGCAGATTATTCAATTAGCCTTTTTTCCAAAAAAATTTCCATACGTAGTTACCTTTCTCTCCAGCCTGTGCGGCACTATAGCACGATATATAAAAAATAGAACCGATATTAATTTATATAACAAACTCCATTAATTTCTATTTTACACCACTCAAAGAAAAAAAAAGAATAGCAAAAAATATGTAAAAAATCTGAAAAAATAATCATTAGATAGAGAAAAAGAAGGAGAACGAATTGAACGTAATAAAAAATAAATTTTAATAATATTTGATAATTTTACTTTTTCCATTTTATTTCGATTTTTGTATATTTATTTGTGACACTGTTGATTTATTAGTTGTTTTTGTCATAATTTCATATCTCATTCAAGAGTGAAGAACTCAATCTATCTAATAAAAACTAAGTATTATCCAATCAAAAGTTTTCTATAATATTAGAAGAGTAATTATATTAATTATCTTGTGCCACTGAATATATGGATAAACGAATTGAATATCTATCGGATATGAATAATGTCTATAATTTTTTTGTCGAATACAGATATGGATCGTTTAGTGGTGAACACCATATCGGTATCCAAAATTTTGCCGGATACGGATTGGAGTGGATTTTATCCCCTCCATTTTCATTCCTAATTGTAGCCAACACAAAATTTTCAAAGAAAATAAAAAAGGCAAAAAAAAAAATGAAAACTCTAGAAAAAAATTAGCATTAGATAGATAAAGGGGCCGTTTGGATGGAAGTTGAAATTTGAGGAATTTGGGAAATTTCATATTCCTAGGCATAAATTTATTATAAACAATCTAAACTCTTCACAAAGTTACACACTTCCCAATAAAGTTACACACTTCCCACTAGTTGATATTTTTATTTTTTATTTCAGTTTTTAAATAGTTGATTATAATATTTATGATAAATTTTACTTTTTAAATAATTGATTATGATATTAATGATAAATTTTACTTTTTAAATAATTGATTATAATATTAATTGATTATAAATTTGAGCAATAGTGGATAAAATTCATGCATGTCATCATTATTGTCAGAATTATTAATCAAGTTAATCCTCAAAATCCTTAAACCCTAGAAACATATAAATCTAAAGTACACCATTAATCAGCTTTGTTGTCATTGATTTCGTCCAAAATCTATTCAGCACCTTTTTTTCTAAAAAAATTAAGACATGACTCCATATTTATGATATTCAGCAAATTATGTCCCTCATATGTCCAATTTTGTTTTAAAAATATTACGATTTTTTATGGCTAATCAATAGCTTTAAATAAAATTAACGTACTTAAAAAATCATTCTTCCCAAAGATCCACAATTAGCATCAATAAAAGTTTACACTTATAATTTATTTTAAGCATTAGATGTAAATTTGTTTCCTCCATATTTACACTTCATGTATGATTGTATCGTGTAAAATTTTTAAAAAAATATAAGAGCAACTGTTAATTGCAAATGATAGAATTATATATATTTTTTCCTAATTTAATATAGTCTGCTTATAATATGTAAATTGCTTTGCATTTTCATTTTTTTTTTCTCTAGGGTTCTCTGCCTCTCCCGTCACGGTAAGTCTCTCCTCTCTCGCTCTCCCCACTCCCCTGCGCCGGCAGCCAGCAGTTCCTCCTAATCCGGCCACCACTTCTCCTCATCTCTCTCTCTTTCCTACTTGGTCTCTCTCGTTCCCACTCTCACTGAGACCTTTCTCTCCTCTCCCTTGAGCCGCCGACACCACCTCGAGCTAGCGGTGCTCTGTCGCCAGCCCCTCCCCCGTCACCTCCCTCACAAACTTGGCATGATTTCCCTTCATTCTCTCTCTCTACCTCAAACCCGAGAACTCGTGCTTCGTCAATCTTGCGGAGACTGCTGCCACCAGAAGTGGCTGAGCGTGCCCGTGAATATGGTGCACCATAAGTGGTTGTTATCCCTGGTGAAATCGTGAATTTTTTACTGTGATTCAGGGTTTCGGTCTGGTTTTCCCTTATTCAAGAAGTTAATTTTATTCTTTTTGGTAGCTATGATGTATGGTTATTTTTTTTTTCTGATTCTAATATACAATTAATAGGATCACTAATTCGATTTACTTGTTTGTAGATATTGTGGTGGACAACTGTTCTATATGCAGGAACCATATCATGGATCTCTGTAAGGGCTGCTTCTCTTTGTTCTATGTTTTATGATCTTATAGGGTTTGCTTTTTTGTTTTCTTTTTTTGCTAATTTACTTTTTTTACTTGTGCAGGCATTAAGTGCCACCAGTGAAGAATGGCTGCTTGGGGTATGTTTATACCTTTCTTAAAGTATAAAGTGAAGTTCTATTTTCTTAATTTAATGGACTGCATAATATTGTACTGAAACAAGTTGAATGATTGAACATGTGCAGCAAAATTGAATTAGTAGTCTTAATTACTGTATAATTTTTATTGAAATTGAGCTCTAAAATTGTTCGCATGTTTACTCCATTAATTACTGTACAACTAGATGGAACTAGTTGAGAAGGGAAATGGCACTTGGATGTGACCATTTATGTGCTTTCACAAGCTCAATTTTGAAGCTGTTGTCAAATTGCTCCATCATTCCCGAATAACAAAGCTGATTCATATGGTACTTTTGGAGTAGATGTTAATCCCAATCCTCAATTTTGGAGCAGAGGTTAGTCTCCCTGATCAGGTTCATATTGTTTTTCAATACATAAGCGAGCATTTCAGATTTCAATCTATATTTTTAAACTATGCTCTATAGTTTTTAATGAAATTGGGTCAGCGGTGAACAAATTGAATGATGTGGTGGCTTTCTTAGTTGAATCTGCCAAATTTTTATACCAGTAAATGAGTGGTATGGTTAACAATAATTTACTAAAAATTTTTAATCATGACAGTTAAAAATGACATTTGAAGATATCTATGGAATCTTTATTCATTTGGAACACAAAACAGTTTTAGCCTTCTTCCTACATTTTTTTTTCTTTTGAGCTGATGCTGTAAATTTCCATGTACTAGGCTGATTTTGTAATTATACTTGGATATCAATCTGCAAAGTAGGCTTATTTTTTCTTTTGATTAGCTTTTGACTAAAAATTTTGGATATTTCTCGATGATAACTTTGGATATGCTATTACCAAGACTTAAAAGGACATGCAAAATAGTTGCATGTGGTATTAAAATAAAAATTTATTATTTCCTTTGTTTATGAGATAATTAGGCCACAAATCAAAGAAATGAAGGACCCAATAGCATGAGGTTCTTAAATTAGAGATGGAAATCACTATAGTATTATTTCATCATGAATAATTTCTAATTTCTAACTTTTTTTTCTTATACTGCAGGTTTTAAAATTAGAGATGGAAGTATTGGAAAAGTTTGGTTAGATTTTTTACTTTGATTATATAGAAGCTTGTATAAATATAAATTTGTTTTTTTTTTATTTGTGATATAAAATGGTAGAATGTTATTTGAAGTCTATTGTAAATGGTATCAGATTGTTAATTATGTGGATTATATTAGTATTTAATATTATATGATTTATTTGCGCCATTGTGCTATTTGATTGAAATATTGTGTATTTACATTTTTATATAATTTTACTAGTAATTGAAATAAATAAATAAAAATTTGTTGGGGGGTTCATTAAAAAAGATTTTCAGCGCGATAAAAAAACAAAAAAGCCTCCAGCGACCGTTGTTTTGCTAAAACAGTCATAAAATAAATCTTGAACGACTGTTTTAGTAAAACAACAGTCATAAAAGAATCTTTACTGCGACTGTTCTAGGTTAATAATAGTCATAAAAACCTTCTATTCTACGACTGTTATTATACCTTTAGCAACTCCCAGATTAGCAACTCTTCTCTACAGTTGCAGAAGGGATCGTTTTAACAGTTGTAGAATGGAAATTTTGTAGTAGTGTTTTTTATTCTTGTGTTGTTTGCGTTTCACTAAAATAAAGAATTTAGAGCTTATTCTTACCTGATTCTTGCGCATCCAAACACACCCGTTTGAATTGTTTAATAATAAAATTAAGATTAGTTATGAGGAGTAAAAAAATATTATTCCTAAACGATCAAAAATATTTTTTTTGGGATCTAAAGCGTTGTATTGAAATGGTCCAACATCCGGATTAAATTTTTATTCTTAAAATATTTTGATCATCTTCTTAATGTGGATTAGAAGTTATTGGGACCACTTTTTAATCTGGATTAAAAAAATGATCCAAACATCTTAAGAATAAAAATTTAATCCGGATGTTGGACCACTTAAAAATAACATTCTAGATCCAAAAAAAATTATTCTTGATCGTTTCAGAATAATATTATTTTATTCTAAATAACTAATCTTAATTTTATTTTTAGATGATCCAAACGCTCGAAGTTTTATCATATTATTCTTGCTTGTTTGTGTCTTTGGATGTTCTTGTAAGTTCTTAATATTCCGTTAAGAAACTACTGTTCTTCCTATATATACTTCTGATCAAAATTGAAATATTTGGTGACTGAAACTTTGTAATTATTGTTTCTAAATATATAATTATGTACGTACGTGGTTACGTATGAGAGACAATTTAAACAAATCCAACAAAAAAAAAAAAAAACTCGTGTTTGTCCATATGAATCATTGACTCATTATTAAACTAGCTAGTTCTCATGGGCTCCATATGAATCGCCAAGCTTAGTTAATTGCATGCATAGTAAATCATACCTTATCCATCAGATCCTTTGCTAGATGTTCTAGGGCATTATATAATTCCACCTGCGATAATAAACAGTCATCATGTGAATCACATGATCTTTTATCTTGGAGATCTTCTTATGTAAGATGCTTTTGGATTGCTTTAGAGTCACATTTCAACATTTTTAATTTCTTCCGCTAAATTTATTGATGTGCTTGTTTATAAAACTGATTGTGCATGGATATAAGTCCTCGACAATTACACTGAGAATAATTAGATGGGCAGTTGTCCTGGAGATCAAGAATAGAAGACTTATCTTGAATGAACAACGGCGTGATACATACTGAGGCTGATAGAGATATTAGAAATTGGGCCTAGTTGCAAAACAGGTAATTTGATTGTTGTTTTTTTTTATTAATGGAAATTATCATTTGACATCTTTCAAAAAGGTAATTATAACATAACAATCGTAAAACAGACTTTGATTTCTAGTACGTACGTACGTACGTACCACACACCAATCTGTGTTTACAAACAACAAAAAGTAAAAAAATATATATATTTAGGTTTTTATTTCGCAATAGGAATACTAAATATATACATACTGCTTAGTGCTTACAGCCCACCAACAATTCGGGAATACATTTTAAAAAAATTATTAGAAACTAGTTAAATATATTATTATTATTTTATTAAATTCTAATGGCTTAGTGCTTACCACGTATATGCCCAAACTCATAGTAACCTAGTCCTAATAGTAAATGATACGATATTACGATGCGAATACTAAAATCACCAAAAGCAGTATGCTTAACATAAATAATTACTTGTGATTGTGAATGTGAATGTACTGGACATGTGTGTACTGTGTAGTTATGAACCAGTCTGTCATCACAATTTAATAAACCACGGTGCCATTACATAATTTTTTCTCAAAACAAGCCGACAGGAAACTAACATTAAAACATTAAATTTAAAAGTTAACCTTACAGAGATAATTTTGTCAATGTAATTATACACAATGTATAACACATGAACTCTAAATCTGGTTATTCTCATTTACCAACGAGGCAACGAGTTACAGAAAATTAAGCACCAACATAATTTGACCAATAATGTAAGAGTATAAAAAGTATACTTGGCATGTCCCACGTGTTGTATGACATGCATATCCATTTGGCGTGACAAATAAAAATGGCACGACGCATGGTTTAAATTCATATAATTTCAAGGAAATTAAGTTGATGGATAAGAAGCGAAGAAAGAAAGAAAGAAAGGAGGTCCACTTCTATATAATGGCGTTGTACGTTCGCTCCAATGGGATTTTAGATTTGTTCTTGAAGTGCTGTTTTTTTTTTTTTTTATTATTGAACTTGAAGTGCTGCTAGTGTGATGCCCATGTGCTGATGTGCATCTCTTTCAAAGATAGAAAGGAGATTTGTTTAGTTGTCTTTTGTTCCTAGCTTAATTACATGATTATATCTGTCCCATTTTGGGAGGCTCTTAATTAATTAAATAATTAATTTAAAGTTGAACACGTCACATCTGTTTCCTTAAAATTTCGGAGGGGCCACTGGATTTAAAGTTGAACACGTCACATCTGCTTCTGGAAGGCGACAGAACTCTGACCCAAAAAAGTTTGGTAAAGTGTTTTGTTTAACAGAAAGATAGAAAGCGTGCCACATTTTGGTTGGTCTCATGGTCTGGCAAATCAAATATAAAAAAGAGTATTATGCATTCTCTATTAAAAAAGTAAAAATAAAAGATCTTCTTTGCTATCAATAATTAAGCAAAAGATATTTTTGTCCTATATTTATTTATTAACTCTATATATTCATGATTCCATCCCAGTGTGTTTCGTAGGTATTTGGCATTTTTGTTTAATAGAAACTTTTGAGTATAACCTAAATTGAGTTTCTTTGGCTTTTTTAGTACTTTGTTTAACAAATACTAAAATTTTGGTGTAACTAAAGCGGGAGTATGTGGTTCCTAGCAAGCTAGAACAGGCGTGCATTAAGCCTTTAGATCTAAAGCCATCAGATTTTAATTATATCATCTTTTGTATATCAGAAGATGTAACAGAATAGTTTCTTAGACTAATCCTAACTTTATTTTCCTCTTAGCAAAATTTATACGTTCTTTAATATCTAGGGGCGCTTGGATCATCTAATTAAGAATAAAATTAGAATTAGTTATTTAGAGTAAAAAAAATTCCTAAACGATATTAAGAATAAGTTTTTTTGGAATATGGAGTGTTATTTTTAAGTGGTACATGATTAAATTTTTAATTCTAGAACGTTTGAATCAATTTTTTAATATGGATTAAAAAGTGGTCCCAACAACTTCTTAATCAACATTAAGAAGATGTCCCAAACATCTTTAGGAATACAAATTTAATCGGAATGTTGGACCACTTAAATATAGCACTTTTAGATCTCAAAAATATATATATACTTAATTGTTTAGGAATAATATTTTATACTCCGAATAACTAATTTTAATTTTGTTCTTAAACGATCCAAACGCAACTAGATGTCTTATGAATTTTATTTTGCACGTACATAAATATTGCTCTCATTTTTACATCCAAAGCCATGCTCCATACAAATGTATGAAATTAAATCCACTAGTATGGGTATACTGCATGCTGCGTTTAGCGCCCACTAGTTGGTGACTTGGTGTGTTGACTGTTGAACACACACTATGGAGTGCATTTGCATTGATAATCACTTGTTTAATCCGGTGAATGCTCTAGCTCAATAAATGCAAATTAATGCAAAACATCTGTATCGAGGAAGCAATCTTGCTGGAAATAAAAACATGTTATATTTTTGCTATCAATTGGTTTTCCAATATTGTAATGTGTCTTCTTCTTATTTATCAAATTGAATCACAAAAAGCAAGTTGCTTATACTCGATCTTTTTTCTCTAAAAAACCTCAGGTCGGAGGATTAATTTGACTTTGACCTCCGTCTATTTTCCACAGATATTATTTGTGATTGTTTGTTAATTACATCATTATATTATATATTATTGCTCTCTTGTGTTTTAATCCTTGTAACTAGTTATGCGGCCTTTTTTAAGCAAAAATGGCCGGGTCAATTCCCCATCTTAATTTCATTAATGAAATAATAAAATAAAAATTTATTTAAGCCAGTAGCTAGTTATGTGTCCTTATATTACATCTTTTAAGCCAGTAGCCAGTAACTTATTAGCCTCTGGATTATATATATAAGCAAACACAGACACTGCTCCATTTGTTTGAATCAAATAGCTCGACGTCCAATAAATGATTTTTTTAAATTTTGAATTATAATTTCTTAATCGATATTTTGGTCAAATTTTGTAGCTCATTAGTTGTTTGACCCAGAATTATAATTGGCAGCGGCAGCCAATTGATAAAGTAATCACTCCCTTCATTGACTCAACAATTTTTCAGGGATAAAAAAATAGAAAGCAAAAAAAAAAGGAAAAACTTTTGAAGCAGTTAACAAAATGACAAGATTATAATAAAGTTACAATTTTCTTATTCCAGGATACCCTTTTATATTTGTTTTTTCTTATCCAGCGACACCAAACAGTACTTAAAATAGTTAGCTAAGGTCTAGGTTCTGGCATAGTATTATCGCTTTATTTTGACTGGCCTATAAGCTTAGATTTATAACGGTTACCTCACAATCTAAGTAGTTAGCGCGGTACTACATTTGTTGAGATTTTCTGTGTATAAACAGGAACCTGTGCAGCAGTTTCACACTTTCACTATTGAAATAATATCATATACTTAGAGGGATTCGCATCCTCAACAGCCAAATCCCTGACCGTACCATACAGCCAATCATTTGTTTTTTAATATTTTAATATTTTAAAATTCAAATGTTGAATCCAAACCGTTGATCTTGTTTAATTTTACGAGCGATATATTTTTATATAAATTTTATAAAATTTAGATTCAATTTGATACTTTATTAAATGACAAAATAATAAACGTATTAGAATTAATCAGTGATAGTTAACCAGATTCGTTCATTTGTTGACCACTTGATCTAGTATCAAATCAACTCCAAATTTTATAAAACTTATATGAAAACGCATCGCCAGTAAAGTTGAACAAGATCAACGGTTTGAATTTAACATTTAAATTTTAAAATGCTGAAATATTAAAAAAAAAATAAGTTGGCTGTACGGTACAGTCAAGAATCTGGCTGCTGAGGATGTGAATCCATACTTAGAGACCATGCTTGGAAACAGTATAAAGCTGAAATGGCATAATCAAGTACAATATACACCAGCTTAATTGATACAAGTCTTCAAAGCGCATTTTCATGAGGGGCTGCTACGACCAGGCTACAATTAAAGCTTGTAATAACGTCTTTCTAAAAAAATGCGATACTAAGCCTCAGCATGTGTATTTATTATATTTTTTTTTAAAAATGGTGTCAGCATGTTGTTGTGATACAAATTTAATTTATTTAACTTTCAAAACTTCACTTTATTGCTATCTTACTACACCAAAAAAGAGCTTTAGTACCATCCCATTAGTATCTGTTTTTAAAAAAACCGGTATAAAAAATAGTTGGTGGCAATTTTGTAATTGTCAGGCTTCATCTTTAGTACCGGTTTTTTAAAAAAACCGGTACTAAATGTTGGCGGAAAAATAAAAAAGACAGTTTATCTTTAGTACCGGTTTTTTTAAAAAAACCCGGTACTAAAAATAGTATCTTCAGCATCGGTTTTTAATAAAAACCGGTACTAAAGTCCGTAAAACTTTTTCTTAATTTTTTTTCTCGTTCTCCTCATTAAACCGAACCCTGCCTCTTTCTATTCGCCGCCTCTTCGTTCACCTCTTCGCTCACCTCTCTTTCATACCATGACCTTCTCTCTCTATTCTCACCATGTTTTTTTTTTCTGAAAACTGAGCACCAAGTCGGCCTCCTCGTCTCCTTCCTCGCCTCAATACACCATCGCCAATCATAACCTTTACGGGGCCTTTTTCATCTCAATCTCACTTGACACGTTAGTGCAACCTCAGGTACCTCGACGATCTCGATGAACGGAGTTACTCCGATGTCTCCGCTGCCTCCACGCCAGGAGAGATCACACTATCTCCGAGCAACCTTGAGATTGCTGATACCTCAGCCACTTCCCTTGCCTGATGAGGCTAGATTAGGGGCAAATCCATTAATTTTTGCTTCTCTTCAAAGGGGCATAGGCCAAGAAGTTGTCGCTTGCCATCTCCCTGAATGTATGTGTTCTGATCATTAATTCTAAATCCTTGTACGTGTTCTCACTTCTTCCTCTTCTTATTTATCTTTTATGTTTTTTTTAAATAATGGATGCTTTTATGGTTTTTTTTACTATTTCTAATCCAAATTGATATAAGCAACGATTGCTTAGTTCATTAATATAATTAATCCCTTTATCATCTATTTCTCTTTTACTAAAAAAATTTACAAACATGTAATCTGTGTTTTGTACCCGTGGAAATGGAGGGATGAACAATATTTGAGCTGTACCAGTGGGAATGGAGGGATGACCAATTTTCCATTTGCATATTTGAGCTGTAAATTTTTTTTTAATTTGAGAGAATGATTATGTTTAAAATTGGTATAATATGTTAGGCATACTGGTGCTTTGTGTGCAATGAAAGAGGTGAATATCATTCATTGAGATACCAAATCAATTGAATCTCTAAACCAGCTTGAACAGGTAAGTTGTTGGGTGCTTTTAATTTCAGGCATTAAAAATATAAATTATGAAAATATTTGGGTTCATACATATCACATTTCATAACTATTTAAAAATATTCCAAAAAAAAAGTTATTCGTTGTCCAATTTTATAATATCTTGCACTTTTCCTTAGCATCAATTATGACTTACTGTGCAATTGTACCTAACCAAGCCAAGGAAAAAAAATCAAAGGGAAAAAATGTTGGTCAAGTATCAATCAATTGATTGGAGTACTAATAAGTTGCCTATGGCCGTTCATCAAACAAAAAGAGTACTAATAAGTTTTGTTATTTTGTGCAATGCTTGACAGCTGACATCTGTTCTTTAATGCTCACTTTGATTGTTTTTGTTGCAGTTGGTTGGCTAGATAAGGTACCTTTTCTTCTAACTTTTTTGAAGCTTGTTTTTACTTCAATTTTCAAAATTCTGAAAAATTGATATGAATATTGTAGAAAATGTAGGAATTGAAGGACTTAAATGAAGTGTTACCTTACTAGTACCATATCAGGTGGTATAATGGTACAAATTTAAATTTTCAAGGGTAGTTTGTGATAATTTTTTTAAGTTTCAAGGGCAGCTATATTGGTCTCAGCTTGTCAAGTGTGAAAGGCTTTTTCTTTATTGTATATACTGGTGCCAGCTTGTTAATTATATATTTGATTTGCTGTCACTATTTTTTCCTATGCTTGGTATCTTGATCTCATGAATACCTGAGTAAATTCAAGTGAGATAAATTAACGTTGTCTTATTTCTTATTAATTAGTCATTTGGAGTGCTGCATCACGTAATTTGGGTTGCTAGCAGAATGAGCTAGCCCCAAAATTAGTACTTTTTTTTTAAAAAAGGTGGGGATCTTTAGTACCGGTTTTTAACTAATAACCGGTACTAAAGATAACATCTTTAGTACCGGTTATTAGTAAAAAAACCGGTACTAAAGATCTCTGCTTTTTTTACCGCGAATTTCAGCGCGTTTTTAGCACCGGCTTTTTAGTACCGCTTTTTAATTATCTTTAGTACCCCTATTATTAGTACCACTTCAAAACCGGTACTAATAATAGATATAAAACCGGTACTAAAAAACTTAATTGGCGTAGTGTCTACAACTATTATTTTTTATTTCAAAGTAATTGTCCTTCGAGGTAGCATTCACTACAAAAAAGGTATATATAAAGTATAAAGAGAGGTACATCAGCATTAATACTATATTAAAATGTGAAAAGTAGTACTAGTTTAGAATTTATTAATGTTATATTGTTATCATGTGGCCAAGAAGAGAGTTCTAAACTTGAACCCCAATTTATCTTCATTCTAAACAACTACCAAGCGTCGAGCTCTTTTCATGCGTCCAACTTTTCCCCGGCGGAACAGCCAACACGAATCTCAATGCAAATCTCTTTAATTAATTAAACATTATCATAGAAAACTCAAATTTTCGTCAATAATTTTGTTATGAAATCTTATGACTGCCATAAATAATTGTACATGGAGTTTTAGGGGGGGGGGGGGGAAGATTTTTACTATAGTCCCATGCATCGTGAAAGTTGCTAACGACCCCTTTCTTTTCATTCGGTTATTAGTAGTTCAATGTTCATTAACTAATTTCATTTGGTTTACAGTGATCTTTACTACTTATATAATTATAAAAGTACCAGTTCAAAGGTCTATCCAAAATTTGAACCGAAAGGAGCAAATAAATGTTTACCCAATGCAATATAGACCGTTTATTTTCTCGATTTGATCAGATCAGTGGTGTAGATTTAATACTGAGATAAAAGATTTAAAACTTTCGTATAGAGCTGTTAACATTTTACTCCAGCGATATTGCGCTCGTGCAAGTTAGCGCTAACGTAACCGGTTTGATTCTCCATTTCTTTTTTTTTTGTCGCACTTTTCATTAAAATTTCATTATTTTTTATATTCCTTTATCCTTTCCTCTTCGATCGATTTCTGCCGATATCCTTCCAAATTAGACAAAGCGCAATAAAATAGATCTCTTTCCACTTTTGCTTCGCTAGGGTTTGTATACTGGCGCCGCTCCCTTCTACTCTCTTTTTAGCTTCTTTCCTTTTGACTATTCATAACCCTAGACGCGGTTCCCTGTAAAGGCGATGGGAGGCCAACCACATCGCTCCCAATTTCATCATCCTAGGAGCATCTGGCTTCATCCATCAAAAATGGTGTCGGGATCGGGGATCTGCGCACGGCGCATCGTGGTGGATGCGAGGCAACACATGCTCGGCCGCCTCGCCTCCATCCTCGCCAAGGAGCTCTTGAACAGCCAACGCATCGTGGTGGTGCGATGCGAGGAGATCTGCATATTGAGCGGTCTCGTTTGCTAAAAGATGAAGTACTTGAGGTTCCTTCGCAAGAGGATGAACACCAAACCCTCTCATGGCCCCATCCATTTCTGTGCCCCTTTGAAGATCCTCTGGCGCACCATTCGTGGGTATGTCTTTCCAAATTTAATGAGTTTTGGTCTTTTCTTTTTTATTTATTTCCCCTTGCATTGCTAGAGTTATAGCTAGATTACCTTATGTAGTAGAGGACCAGGTGATAAATAGGAACATAAAACTGACCATTTTGGATGTATAAAGATATTAGGCATCAGATTAAAACACTTGGCTTAGAGCACATATCAGTATGATACTTTCATCAAATAGTATCTTTTAGACTTTGTAATTGTTTTGTTTCAATTAAATGTGTTATTGAAAATTTCATGTGCTCTTATGCAGAATGATTCCGCACAAGACAAAGAGGGGAGCAGCTGCTCTGGCCAGGTTGAAGGCCTATGAAGGTGTGCCTCCTCCATATGACCGTACAAAGCGCATGGTTATCCCAGACGCACTCAAGTATTTCTCTCTCCATCACACTCTCATTTATCACATTGTAATGGGGACTGAATCATTTGGTAAGGCTATTAGAATATTCTATTACGCCATCGGGCGTACCTTACAATGTTTGCCAATTTACATCGGATGTGTATCAGATACAGGTACAGCTGCAGAGCTGGTTCGATTCTCTGTAATGCATCGTTAAACTATTTTTTGTGTATCCGAGGCAACTAACAAATTGGTAAATGTTGCGAAGGTTCAGAGATTTGATTGTTGAAAAAGGCAATGCCTCAAGAAATTGTTTACTGTTCCCAAAGAATTTTTATCAGAATATGTGAGTAACAATTTAGAGTAAAAGTTCTGACTTATTGAAGGAATTGGGTATTAACTGGTTGTGTTTGGTCAATTACTCTTGTGAAAAATTATATTTACTTGTTCTTATTTTTTTTTATTCCAGATCCAGAATGATTCATCTAAAGATCCACTGATCAAGGTAGAGCAGTGTGAAAAGGAGATTGATACTGGGTAAGATTCCTTGAGAAAAAAGTTCGTTGCTTTCGCTCATTCCCCTCATCTGATCTTGATAAAGACGTTACATTAGTTACACATATGACAAACTTCTTTTTTCTGTATACAGTTTCAAAAATTTGTTCGAGCACATGTGAAACTAAAGGTTCACCTCCTCCTTACTCAGCTCTTTTCCTGATCAGATCCGATCTCCACCACCGTTCCCCGGCTCTTCGTACTCAACCAATCGCCAACACCACCACTCCGCCTTGCCGCATCTTGAGTTGCTAATTCTTTCTTCTAAGATCTGAACCACCCTTCCTAAGGCTACAGCCGAAACAACTAAAGGCCTCAATGCCCACAGTTGTCTCTGGATTCTTCTTCTCCGATCCAGAAGCCCCCTGACACAAGGTTGCTACTCTTTTAGTTTCTGTTCAATCAGAGCATTGTTTTGATTTCTATGGTGTCGTGAAGAATTCGGGGCTCAATTTTTATGGTTTTCTCAAGCTCATGAATTATATCAGGTCTCAGGTCTGTATTTGTTGATCCTCATTTTCTATGATGAGATTCTTATTCGTTACTAGAAGTTTCAAAATTTTGTAAGATATAGGAAGATCTTTTTTGTTTATAAGCAGATCATATGTTATGACGAATTCTTGTATTTATAGGATTGTCCTTGCAGAATTTAGTTTCTACAACTATACAACTAATAATAAAATAAAGCAGCTTTGTCAAATTAGTGATTACAGGGGGTGGTGCGGGAAATGTCATGGGACATGATCTTACAATTGTTTTGAATTACAAGCAAATCTTTGCAATCACGTTTTAGACGAACATTAGAAATTTTGCAACCCACTTGAAAGAATGATGGGAAAAAGCATGTATTTAGTGTTAGTAAGTGTGTAATTTTCGATTTTTATGCTAATTACAAGTTAATTAAGCCATCGAAACAACACACACAACGAATCGTGCACAAAAGCCAAGTTAACACAAAGAGATTAAGGTGGAAATTACCTCCCGCGAAATCGTATTCGCGGGGCTCGATCCTACGGCATAGAAATCGATGGCATGCTCTCCGTACGCCTTCACCATGTTAGCGGCCGCCTCGAGTCCACCAAAAGGTTAACCAATTTCTAAATCGACACGTGCTAGCGTTTCGATTAGAACGAGGCTAATCCCATGGAGCAACTCTCTTCTACACATCAACACTTTGATATAGGTGGAGAGTTGTAGCTCAACACATGAGCAATAAGAGGAGGAGGGAAGATGGCGCATGGCCAAGGGGAAGGGAGTGGATGGCGGCTAGGAGAAAAGAAGAGAGAGCCTTGTGCAAGGAGCCACCAAGGGTCCTTTTATAATGCTCAAACCCTAGACCAAAGATGCAACTATTTACATCTCATGCCACCCCACCTACCACCCTTCATGTGGCCGGCCATAAATGGGCCTCTTGGGCCTCATTTGTCCATCCAATTTGTTTCTAATCCATTTAATTAGAATCCCTTTTTATTGCTCTTTATTTGGGCTATATCTTTAATACATAAATATTGGCCCATTAATTCAATATAACTATTTATATTAAATTGTGTTAAGCTAAATATAATTATTAACTAATTAATAATTATTCTAGGATTAGCTAATACATTAATTCATTTCAATATGATCTATTTGACTTAATTAATTATAACGGTGTATAATTAATTAATCAACTTATCATATTTACGCAATACATACTGTTGCGAATAAATGAATAATGCACTGTATGGTTAAACCTTTATTTGTGTGACCCTTTGAGGATTTATGCTAAGTTGGACATGGAATTAAATCGCTATTTAATCCCAATAATCATAAGCGGTATCTAGCAACACGTTATGATTCCCAATTCGCATAAATAGTGTACTGCTACAGTATTTAAATCCTGCATAAGAGAATAAATATGTTTCTCTATTTTGATTCTTATGTCTCACGATATCATCGTATAATCCAAGATAGGAATGTGTCATTCTTGCAGATTATACGTTTCTTGATCTAGAGTTGATCGCCTAGTTGCGCGCATACGATCCAACTCCATCAAGGGGCCCAAACAGATATCGTCACTCACTAAGTGAATTAATGAGGGACATACGGTTTTCTTGATGATTAACTTTTCCCCGCACAATTCAAGAGAACATAAATAAAGTCCGTATAGCAGCCCTTATCGGGAATCAGCGGTAGACAGTATTTATTGAACCTATCCTCATGTGGAAAAGATAAACATCTCAAACTTAGAACCAAAATCATTACGAAATAAACAATGACACATAACACAATCCATATGTTTATTTCGATGGGTCAAGTCCTGTGCTATGTTCCATAACATACACATATGCAATTAAGTTGGTAACTCTTTACCTATGATTTGTAGAACTTAATCATCACTTAACTTGCATACTAATCTTATAAGATAATTAATGTTCCTTGTTAATTATCAAGATTATGGACCGTTTAGATTTATTATTGTCATTCTAAAGAATGATCCACAGAGATCTACAATTCAGATCCTCAACCTGAATAATCTGTCAATAATAAACCTAGGAACAGATGATAAAATATCATCCATAACATAAACTAATAATTAAGTCATTAAATTATTGACTTCTAGGACATAACTCCAACAATCTCCCACTTGGCCTAGAGTCAATCAGTAGTGACTTCTAGCCAACGAAGAATTGAGAACGATGTCATATATCTACATATATACATGTCTCGGACCTCAAAAGAAATAATACGCTTAAAGCTAGTTACTCATACGTCCACCACGTATGGATGCATAACTGCATCTCGTATACTGCTCAAGGTAGAGGTCATGCTAGAGTGTTCGCTGTGTTCGCGAACCTATCCAAAAATTGTTCGACCCTATATATATATACTACTATATATATGTTCTTGATCATCATCATATGATATCAAGTGATATCGTTATAGATCATATTTGAATCTCCAATGTAACAATGGGTTCTTTAGGAGTAAGTAATGGTTCGAGATGCATAGAACCATAATAACTCGACTAAGAACTCGATCCGAAATAAATTTCTTTTATTGCTTCACAAGTTGCTATGTATTTTACTTTGGTGACGGAAACGGTTGTAATATTCCATTTAGAACACTTTCTAAACTTACAACACCACCTTTTAAGCAAAATATGTAGCTCAATCGTGATTACATCAATCCTTTGAAAAACTTTTATCAGTGTAACAACTTACACGAGATTTCTTTCATCTTAAGAGATGAAACATTATATCACTCTTTCTCATAAGATACTCGAGGATATCCTTGATTATCGTCCAAATGTGTCTCTCTTATATCCATTTGACAACTGTTTGTCATATCATTTAGATATTACACATTGGGGCATATGCATAAATATGGCATACAAAATGAAACTCACAATGAAAGAATGCTTGAACTACTTCATGCACTTTCTCGAATTGAGTTGTAATAAACCGAGTTAAACACTCAAGTCATGCCATGTGACGTACAGTTAGACATCCTTTCTTGGAGTGTAACTTTCGTGTTTCTAGAACACTTCGTCAATATATGCATATTTGCTCAAACCTAACATCCATCATTATCTATCTTCATAGATTTGTTTCCTAGGATCAGGTGATTTCGCCCAAGTTCTCATTTGAGAAAGCATTCTCCAACGAGATCTTGACAATATTCATTTTTCTTAATGTTATTCCCAATTAATGAATTGTTATCTTGAACAATACAAATAATACAATTATGCTCCCACTGAATATCTTGTTTATACAAGATACTTTTTGACGAAGTTCAACTCCTTGACTTCCTTGTCAAAACTTTTATTCCAATCTCCACAACACTTGCTTTAATCCATTAATGGATCCTTGAAGCATGCGTATGTTTTTAGCAATACATAAACCTCGATTTGTGTCAAATGCACAACATCTTCCTTCATTCATACGAAGAAGGCGGTTTTATGTGTTTTTCCATATATCGACATATATGAAATACAACTATTGCTAGAATGATCTTTATTGACTTATACATAGCCACAAGCAAGAAGTTGTGCTTTGTATGTAGTCAACTAGCCATTGACTTAGACATAGCTACAAGCGAGAAGCCGTGCTTTGTACATAGTCGATTTGTTATCCATGTCAACCTTCCCTTTTGAAGATATAAACGTTCTTGATGGATTGCTCCTTCATGAACATCAACCAAGGTCTATACCTTGTTGTTATACATGGATTGCTCTTTAAAGATCATATGAATTCAAAACATATATGTGGAATTGGATCATTCCATCGTTTCTTTGTTTATCAACGGATTCTCATATGCTAAGTACGAGAATGTTGTGACAACCCATGCACCAAAACGGCTTAGGAAATTATCTCTCGTTGATCTTTTGTAGGATTTGTACTTGAGGTTCATGAACTTCTTCCATAACGATTTGTTGAATGAGTTCTTGACTCCTCATATATATTCCATGAGTTTCTCGAATCATCATCAACTCGTGAGATGGTTGAGTCCTCATTGGAAGGAGCGTACTATTAAACTTCTTTCAAAACAACTTGTGAATGAAGTTTCGCTCAACTCCCACTAAGTACCATGTATGGAGTGACAAGTTTCCCATAAGAGTACTTCTTTTAGTGACGCATAAACTATTTTAATGCTCACTTTACTCCCACTACTTCTTCTTGAGAATTTCAATTCATCAAGACTACATTATGATTAGCAACAACTACTTTGTTCTTATCATATTCGTGGAAGTAGTGCCTTTTAATATAAAGCATCCTACAAATATATAGTGTCTTATTTGGTTTAAGCTTACAAGTCCACAATACTTGAAATAAGCTTCTCAACACCAAATCTCGAGAAGTATTATACTTAGAGATCAAAATCTCCTAAGATATCTTCTTCAATAGACTTCGATGGAACATTATTCAGTGTAAACAATATTGTCCTCAAACATAATTCCCTAATACGAGTCGAATAAGTCAATTTGATTTATTACCGATCGAACTATACAAAATATTGTTCGATACCTCCATTCTTGGACATATTATTCCTCATGGAGTGAGTTATGAAACTACTTTCATACTCTTTAGATAATACTTCAAATCATATGACTTAATTACTTATTTTCCACGATTAATTGTAAGACTTCCATTTTTCTTGAACGGTCTTTTAAACTTCACTCTTGAACTCCTTTGAACTAGTCAAAAAGTTCATACTTATACCTTATCAAATAGATATGTTAATATCTACAATGATCGTTGGTTAAGTAGTAAAGTATCAATAACCTTTCATGGCACAAGTACTTATTGGTCTTTATACATCGATATGTAAAAGTCCTAATCAAGACACTTGTCCTTAAACCTTCGTAGGTTAAAGGCGCTTTTGTCATTTAACAAACATGATTCGCATATCAATCGATTTGAAATCGAATTGAATTACGAGCTCTACGTTACGAAGACTCTCGTAATGCGATTCTCGTTTATGTATGTGACTAAGCGGTTATATATAACATTAAAGTCAAATACTTTATGTCAAGTCTTACGCATCCTATTTGTCATTCAAAACTTTGTTTATCTATTTCAAGCAAATTCAATTAAGATGCATGAAATCATATAAACAAATCCAAAAGAACTTGTCTTTTACTAAACATAATCATCCATTTCATCGAATATGAAGTGGAGATGTTTTGAGAAGTTAGGATTAAGGTATGCAACCTTCAATTCCTAAACAAACTCTTAATAAAGATAACTCTACGTATTCAATGGTAATGCCTTAGACGAACAAGTCATTGCCTATACGGAGTTTACTTTACATCTCTCGAACATTCTCTTATTCTTCATTGCTAACACATTTCGTCAAATGCGAGCATATGAACTAGTATCAAGTTACTAGTGTAAATTAGAGATAGTGAGATAATTTGAACGACAAATACACTTTAGGATTAGAATATTTCTAATCGTTACAATCATGGTACTTCGGACAACCTTTCAAATGCCTCCCATAAACGGCAAATGAAACATCTCATGTGACACATGGTCACAATCAAGAGTCTCGAAATTTCAACTCATGCTTTGGCGAAGTATTTCTTGAATACTAAACCAATTACCTTTTTGCATCAACAAGTGTGCGAAGAAGGTAACATTATATCCTTTATAATTTCAAAGAGATCGTATGACAATATCAATAATCCTTGATATCGGAGATCAATATCTCTAGTTATCAATTAGCTACTTAAATCTTTCGATTTGTAAGCCAATGAAACGTTCATGTATCCTTTTATAAAAGAAGAATCTCTTTGTCAACTCATACTCTTTATACTCGATCATAAATGATGGAGTTAATATCTACTTTCTCCAAGAACACTTTCTTGAGTAAGTGGACAAGAGCGTACGAGTTAAATCTAGTCCATATGAATTCTCTAATTCAAAGGTCTTAGAAATTTCAAATGAGGATATTAGCCACACGCTTTATTGAATAACTTTTCGCCAAAAGTCAATCAATCATCGCGTTGCTACGTTCGGGTAGTTTGAGAAAAGTTTTGGGAATTGACATACTCAAGTTTCTCTTCGCTAAGATCGTGTCTTAGGAATCGGTATTACTTCTTTAAGTGAATACTTTTAGAAACGAGTTTGTTCATTTTCAAAGATTGATCGCAACAAAAATTAACAATTTAAACATCTATAACAAAATCAATTTAAGGTCATTTAGTTTATGCAATTGTTTTATTTATAACAAATAAAACTCCCACTACATTCATTTAATGTCCCAAATGTAGTTGGTTTTTCCAAGATCCCGGTTTTCATCAAGTAGAGCCTGCTATGGCACGTCACCCTACTTAATTAGACAAGGTAGGTTCTCCAACCAATCATATCGTTCCATATGATTCTTGGTTTGTGAATATCTAAGTATATTTACAAACTTCGCCCCGATGTCCAAACTCTAGTTGGGTCCATCGAAAAGTAACCTCTCACTATTTGCTCCTTGCAAATCTTAGCTATTTGCACCCCGACTACCGAATTGGCAATCATGACGTCCGCTTGGGCGGACCGCGCCATGAGTGACAATCGGCGTGAAGGGGATAGAGAGAAGGAGGGCGATTTCACTTAATCGAGTTTTAATTGGGACTATCAATCATATGACACTTGTTTGGTGGTCGTGTAAGCATACACCCATACCTAGCCTATGACAATTCATAGCAATCACAAGCAATCACATATAAGCATCTCATAGTTGTGGATTTGTATGGCTCCCGCTTGCATTAGTTTCGCCACATCGTCCATGGAGCAAAACTAATCTAATCCTTGTCCCTCCCACTAAATTCTATAAGGATTTAAATCCTATATAAAATAAAGGTGCAAAATACATGTGAAAACATCCTATTTCCATCCTAACCTTAGGGGCATGCAAGCCTCACAAGTTACATCAAAAATTAATCAACAAATTAATTAATTAATGGCACCAAAGGCCGCATTACAAACATTCACACATGCATTCAAATACAACCACAAGGCATTGAGTCTTGAGCCATACTAAACCCACTATCCACCTACAAAACAAAGTTAGCACATACAAGAACTTTGTTTCCAATTAACGATTTTCAAGCATCTTTGCGTATCGTTTGCCATAAGTAAATTCCGTGTACAAATCCTCAATTTTAAACAACAAAACTTGTTTAAATTCATTTAGAAAGTTCTTTCAACATCCCATAACAGAAAGGAGATCAAACAAGGAGTTTTCTAATTAATTTCAACTAGTTTGAATATTTAGAAAAACAGTAATTTATTAAAAAACGTAACTAATGGAATCCAATAAAAGCAAAGGTTTTAGGTCTCCAAAAATTCTCAAATAAATTACTTAAGCTCCTTATCATAGTTGTGATTACCAGTAAAAATTTCAAGAAGAGATCTTACACCATCTGGGAGAATCAAAAATGACAAATCTCTTACAAGTGCACGAAACACCGTCATGAGACTTTCAGATTATCCTCTCAACCATTTGGTCTGTTAGACCACCTTCTAATTAGTTTTTACATATACAATATACATAGAAAAACTAGTTTAGTCTATAGGCTAACTATCTATGAAAAGAAAACCACCAAGTTCAGTTCAAAAGGTTCGAGTTACAAACTAAACAATCAACAAATTCTGTACTGGAACAGACAGTCGATTGAAAAGTTCTAACCTAGTTGAAGGTCCTAACTTCCACGAAAAATTATGAAATTAATTTTCCTGGAATCCTAACTCAAAATAGAACAACTCCATTTAAACAGAATTTTTAAAGGAGTTCTCAGTTGGTACAGTTTATTAGAACAATCGATTCGCTCAACAAACTGGATCTGACGAGATCTTCCTTTTCATACTTGAAAACCCACAAATTAATCCAAGTCATGCAACAATTTATACATGCTCAGAGAGAGTTTCAAGTCCTCTTTAAATCTAGCCATAGAACACTGGTACTTATATTCAAAATATAAATCTTTCAAGCCATTCAAACAGGACAGTGCGAGCAGAAACTGGTTCTGCGCACTGTCGCCGTTTTATTCACAATAAATCTATACTAATTCAGAAAAATGTGAATCTAACGCCAAAAGAATCACAATCAACAGATCTACAACTTTCATGTAGATGGAAAAAACTTCCAGAGAACTTATCAAAGCGAAAAACGCGAAACAACACAGAAAATACCATTTCCAGACAGCAAACAAACGCATCATCTCTACTAATCCGTTAATTAGCCAATTTCTCTTAATTAAGTGTCAAAATAGCTTAAGTACGACCATGTGCTCTGATACCACTGTTAGTAAGTGTGTAATTTTCGATTTTTATGCTAATTACAAGTTAATTAAGCCATCGAAACAACACACACAACGAATCGTGCACAAAAGCCAAGTTAACACAAAGAGATTAAGGTGGAAATTACCTCCCGCGAAATCGTATTCGCGGGGCTCGATCCTACGGCATAGAAATCGATGGCATGCTCTCCGTACGCCTTCACCATGTTAGCGGCCGCCTCGAGTCCACCAAAAGGTTAACCAATTTCTAAATCGACACGTGCTAGCGTTTCGATTAGAACGAGGCTAATCCCATGGAGCAACTCTCTTCTACACATCAACACTTTGATATAGGTGGAGAGTTGTAGCTCAACACATGAGCAATAAGAGGAGGAGGGAAGATGGCGCATGGCCAAGGGGAAGGGAGTGGATGGCGGCTAGGAGAAAAGAAGAGAGAGCCTTGTGCAAGGAGCCACCAAGGGTCCTTTTATAATGCTCAAACCCTAGACCAAAGATGCAACTATTTACATCTCATGCCACCCCACCTACCACCCTTCATGTGGCCGGCCATAAATGGGCCTCTTGGGCCTCATTTGTCCATCCAATTTGTTTCTAATCCATTTAATTAGAATCCCTTTTTATTGCTCTTTATTTGGGCTATATCTTTAATACATAAATATTGGCCCATTAATTCAATATAACTATTTATATTAAATTGTGTTAAGCTAAATATAATTATTAACTAATTAATAATTATTCTAGGATTAGCTAATACATTAATTCATTTCAATATGATCTATTTGACTTAATTAATTATAACGGTGTATAATTAATTAATCAACTTATCATATTTACGCAATACATATTGTTGCGAATAAATGAATAATGCACTGTATGGTTAAACCTTTATTTGTGTGACCCTTTGAGGATTTATGCTAAGTTGGACATGGAATTAAATCGCTATTTAATCCCAATAATCATAAGCGGTATCTAGCAACACGTTATGATTCCCAATTCGCATAAATAGTGTACTGCTACAGTATTTAAATCCTGCATAAGAGAATAAATATGTTTCTCTATTTTGATTCTTATGTCTCACGATATCATCGTATAATCCAAGATAGGAATGTGTCATTCTTGCAGATTATACGTTTCTTGATCTAGAGTTGATCGCCTAGTTGCGCGCATACGATCCAACTCCATCAAGGGGCCCAAACAGATATCGTCACTCACTAAGTGAATTAATGAGGGACATACGGTTTTCTTGATGATTAACTTTTCCCCGCACAATTCAAGAGAACATAAATAAAGTCCGTATAGCAGCCCTTATCGGGAATCAGCGGTAGACAGTATTTATTGAACCTATCCTCATGTGGAAAAGATAAACATCTCAAACTTAGAACCAAAATCATTACGAAATAAACAATGACACATAACACAATCCATATGTTTATTTCGATGGGTCAAGTCCTGTGCTATGTTCCATAACATACACATATGCAATTAAGTTGGTAACTCTTTACCTATGATTTGTAGAACTTAATCATCACTTAACTTGCATACTAATCTTATAAGATAATTAATGTTCCTTGTTAATTATCAAGATTATGGACCGTTTAGATTTATTATTGTCATTCTAAAGAATGATCCACAGAGATCTACAATTCAGATCCTCAACCTGAATAATCTGTCAATAATAAACCTAGGAACAGATGATAAAATATCATCCATAACATAAACTAATAATTAAGTCATTAAATTATTGACTTCTAGGACATAACTCCAACATTTAGTTGCAAATGTTTCCAATCAGGGAGCTCATGCTACCCCTACCATAGCCTCTTTCTGCCTCAAGGTGAACTTGTTAGTCTCTTTTTATCACAATTCTGTTCTTTTTCTTGTTGGTAGGTCTCACAAAATAAATGCTGAATCTATGACCAAGCTTTCAAGTGTGACCAAGACATGCATTTCCACATTTTAAGGTATCTATTTTGATATTATTGATCTTCTATAGTTAGAAAGAAGCGTACAAGTTGAAGTGCCTCAGTTGATGTTTTTTTTTTTTTGCAGGTTAGGATGGATTCTTATAGAGATGCATTCTGGAATAACAGAAGTCTCTTAAATAGAACAATATTACTTGATGTCGGCTGTAGTACAAGAATATTAAGGTAAATTCCACTGCCAATTTATCATGTTTTTATCAATATTCTGATTGCAATAACAGCAATCAGTTTTTTTTTCCCAAATTTAATGGCAGAAATTGTCCTCACTTAATGTTCTTTGCTCTCTATTTAGTTTAGCAAAAGTCTAACGAGCTGATTGCTTCATAGTTGTTTTATTCAATTTCATTTACTGAATCTGTGAGTTCTGATTCATTGTTAATTATAAATATTTGATCCGTGTTCTTTGTCTGGAATGTTTGTTAAATTAGAAATTCTGTCATTTCTAATAAAATAAGTATCAATACTACTAGAATGCTTTGATGCTCATTAGTCAAATTTTATTTTATTGGTCAGGCTGCGTGGCACTCGTGTACAAAGGACAATGGGAAGAAATTTGTACCTGAAAGCTATAGTTTGCATTCAATAGGAACAAATTTGTATCTGATAGTTGGAAAATATGAGCTTTATAATTTTTTGCAAACCAATTTTTGTCGCGTTATTTCCCTGCTCTGAGTACTTTATTTTTATTCTCTCTTCTTTAATTCTAGGCACTTCAGTCTTTGCAAAGACTTACATATAAATTTTTCTCATTAACATGAAAATTAGATGAATTTCTACTTCATGCAAATAGAATTGAATGAAAATATATTGCTGATTTGTTTAAACAATTGTCTTATGAGCCCTTTCTTCTTACTATCCGGCATATGCAAGTAGCAATTAATTTGAGAAAAGGAAAGAACATATAGCATGCAGTGGCTTGGAATACAAACGAAAAAGAATTTTTATAGGAATTATAAGTCTACATTTCTCACATCTCACTCAGTTTGCAAATAAACTTAATGCAATGATAAACATATACTTCACTAAGCGACAAGTCCAGCAGATGTTGGTTAAGATTGAAAAAGAAATTTCTTAAAACAAAAATGACATGATGGAATGTGGAAGAATTATCATCAAATGATCCTAAAAAAAACAACTAAGGAAACATAGAGATCTGTAAAAAAATAAAAATAATTCTTATTAAGAAAGTATTTCTCATATATTGAAGTCTGCCCACATATTGGGTGGGCACTGCTGCTAGTATATTTAAACATTGCAGTTTGTTCACATCCTTCCAATTAATTTTAATGTGATATGATGATTTGATTACTAGCTAGATCCGTTGTTTAATGATATCAACTCAACTTTTGTGGTTCTAATGGCTAATTTGAATCATTCAATGTGTTCTTCATATTAAAATCTCATTGGAGACCAAATTTTACATTTTTCTGATTTTATTTACTATTTTTTTGAGATTTTAAAAAATCATAGTTATTGAAGGCTCCATTAAAAAAACAGTGTACATTAAAAAAACAGTGTACATTAAAGCTATCTACGCATGGATCTACATTAAAAAAACAGTGTATTACAAGAACAACATTTTATTATATGACCAATATATGTGATCGGTTAACTAGGTTTTTCTGAACTAATTAACCGATTTGGTCCTAATATATAATTGTGAAATTCGATACATTAAGCCATGCAACATCAGTAAAGTCGCATATTTTTGGTGCAATGTTCTGACTGCTACGAATTAATAAATCGAATCAATATTAGAAACAATTTTTCTTCATTGTCTCTGATAAGGAGACAAATTATCCAAGAACGTATTCAAAATGTATTTGCAACTTTACCTGAATTAATTACAGGATGATTTGGCTAAAATTATTAGATAGTAATAATAAAAAAATAATTAGTACAATTAGCTTATCCATAAATACCAATATAAATCTTTTCATTAGCATTTCACATTTAAACATGAGTCCAATAACTTTATCCATTACATATGTTAGAGCTTTTATTTTCTAACCCTAGCTAAGAAGCCTACCAACAAAGCAGAAACCATCAAGTCTGCTATCCTTGTAATCTCTATTAGTATCTAGATTTGCAATAACAATGAACCTGAATGAAAATTCTCAACAAAATTTAACAAAATCCTAACCATGCATTAGCCGCATCACAATTCTTTTACAACACTGCATTACTGTGGTTAAGCTGGAACTTAGTTGAACTAAAGCGTAATGCAATTTTCTATTTGAAATAAGTACCAAGTAGTTCCACAAATTTCATAAACTCATACACAAATATAATCTTTTCACTCTCTTAGTCACAGAGATTCCTTTCAAAGTGGTACTGTTAATTAAAATTATTCATTCATAAGTAACCTGTTATCACTTGTCCAGGTTAAACAAAATACACAAAAGGTGGAGCTTACCTTGATTAACCCTTTTATCTAATGGGGAAACCAAGTATGTAATAACATGAGCATCATCGATATGGCTAAAGTGAATGTGTATTAACTAGACTGTCACCTACACATTCATTCATCTAATGCATGTCCATACCAAAGTATTTACAAGTGATAATTACACCAACGGCAAAAATCTGACAATTCATTTTCAGCAGCCACCACTCGCAGGTTCAATTGAGCTTAAGAGACCGTTGCGCCTAAGCTGCCTGCAGTGCTCCTCTGCCTCAGCCTGGGAACAAATAATCACAACTGATAGCCCGTTATGGTGGGCCTCTTGCATTATATTTACGGCAGTGTCGAGTGTCATTCCTGGGATAACCTTCATCAAGACCTGAACTACATACTCTCTCCTGTTGATATCATCATTGTGTAGGATAACCCGATATGGTGGTGTGATTTTCTTTTTCTTCCTGAAATTTAAAATTAGTAAATTTTCTTAAGTGACACTCATATGAGTATGTCAAACCTTAACTGAAAGGACTTTTGCAAATTATTAAAAAAAAAAATGAAACTTTTGCAAGCATTTCCAAATTAATAGAGGATGCATTGTTATTAGAACCTCAACCAACTCAAATTCATAGAAAAGGTAAAATAACTGCATTGCCATTTGGACCCTACTTGGGTCAACAAGAAACTGTTTCCACCTAAACTCAGTTTTATGTCATTCAGTGTACATTCCCTGTTTCTCTCAATCCCATACACTGATTGACTTTGTTTAAAAAATGAAACTAGTGACGGTTATCAATTAAAGATAAACAAGTTCAATAGATCATAAACAAGTATTCACAATTACGTTGGATTTTCGCTTAAAGGCAGGTGTTTTTATGGAAGAAAGAAAAAAATATTGTCACAAATTCAGATTCACCTAAAGGCAGTGGAGCTACAAATCTTAAAAACACATTAGAATAAGAAAACTCGCTTACTTGATGTCAAATTCAGATTCACGGCCTGGGGGAGTTTTCTCTTTGACTGGTCGGTCCAACACACCACCTCCTTTACCTGGTGCAGTAGCTGACAAGGCCGTAACCATACCTCCAGTAAGGCTCAGAGCTTGCCCCTTGAACAGATAAAACTTATCCCCTTAAATACATAGTACAAACTGTAAGAATTTCAATCCATCTTCTAGCTAGGTAGAAATGAAAATACTGAATGGTCAAAACCTGAAATTGTTTCTACTAACAGTGAAGTCAATTCATCAAGTAAAGTACAATTTAGACTTTCTAAAGTTTTGAGATATAAAAAATTTTAGAAGTCTAAATATGGCACTTTTCTTGATAATTAAACAATTATAGTCGCTAAAACAAATAGACAAGATAAGCAAAAATTGCAATCAACTGGCACTAAAACAGTTGGGCAGGATCAATAGCAAAAATCAATATTAAATTCAAAGTGCCAATAATAAGTTATACTGTTACTTATTGCAAACATCACTTAACAACTCAGTACTACTTACAAACAACCACTTCATTTGGCCCAGTCTTAACTCTTAACTATAACCAGTAGAACTATATCCACTCTATTTGATAGGCATGAGAAGGTACTCAATTTCATTATTTTCTCATATAACAATAACAATAACAATTCCAGTATCAGTTCCTCTAATACGAATCAGATCGAATAATTGTACTTCAAATTGATCATACCCAATTCCAGATCCACCAAATAAGCTGGAACCACGCTAATTCACACAAGAAACAGTCCAAGTTTAGAAGCCATCAAGGCACAAAAAGGGAGGAATGGAGGAAGTTACCCTGTCTAGAATTCAGAAAATGATTAGAAGAGATAGGGAGTCGATTGTAGATCGCCGTCTCCATAGCCATGTCGATCACACAAGCACCGATTCTCACCTCTGTCTTCTTCTTTTTTTTCACTTTTTTTTCTGTGTGTTTTTTGCTCGTTGGAGACCTCCTCTCACTCTAGAAATCACACAAGCACACAATTTTTTGTGGAAGAGAGAGATAGCAAGCAAAATAATAAAATAATATTGTCAGCAGCTACGATTTTTTTACTGTTTATAATTTTAGGCCTCAGTACGACAGGCCTGTCATTAACTGAAAATTAACTAATTCGGCCCAATAGGCCGTTAAGTCACTCCATTGGGCTGGAATTAAGCATATAGCTCAACAGCTTCTGTTACCCCTTTCATTAACAAATAAGTTGACTCTTGTAGAAACCCATTTTAGGAAAATCCCATCAAAGGCATTACATGTAACATGTTGATCAATTCTTATTCGAAACCTCCTGCTAACAAAAAAGGGGTTTTGCTAACATCATTCTCTCCTCCCTTGGAAAATTATAGTTACTTACAACGTAACATTTACTCGTAAAATGTTATACTTTAATGCCACTGTAAAGTGTAAACCAATGCTATTATGGCCTTATACCTACTATCAAACTTGGCAGAAATTTACAGTATCTTGTATATGTTTGATACTACTATTTAGACTGAGATACTATAGAGAATCTAAAATCCTCTCTATTTTCATTGTTTTCTTGTGAAGCACAAGTGCCATCATTGCAACCTCCAGCACCCTTCTCCAGAGGAAGCCTTGCCAAGGCATTTAACTCATTTATGATTCGATAACTGGGACCTACCTCTTAACGTCGACCCTCGACTTGACCCGACGCACCAAGCCCTCCCCACGACCAAACCATCCATTTGTAATTACTAATAGTTCTTCATCTTTCACATCCTTATTGAACCCATCAATTAATTCAAGTGATATAATTTAAAGATGCAATTAAATCCATGTGCTTGTTCAGAATAGTTTCTTACGAATAAATATGCAATTAAATCCAGTTAAAAATAGTTTCTTACGAATAAATATGAATTTTAACTATACAAATTACCCTATAGGTGTTGAAAATCAGAATTTTAGACACAATCATACAACTTGGCACACTACTTTCATGCTCACCAACACAATATACATCCATATCATACAGGATTTGCATGCTCTTAATGCTGGTACAAACAAATCAAGTGTCAGATATTAGAAGCATACATGCACACCAACCGTTCAGAATTTCACATTTTCACACAAGATCCAAACCTGAAGCAACATAATCCCTTTTTAGTCTTCTATTCTAGGTCCACCCAAATTAGATCAATGATTTTACTCAAAAAAATTCAAATTTTATTGAACAAGCTGAAAATTTTAATTATGAACAAAATCAATTTCAAAATCAACAAAACATACACCATTATAATTTAAGCAAGGAAAAATGGGGATGAAAAGATACAAAAATTACAATTTCTCATACACACAGTTATACTGTGGGAGCCCCACTCTGCTGCCAGAGATTAATAATGTCAGTTGCCTGATTAAGCAGGATAATCATTCTCTTTTGTGAAACCCAACCTTTTTCCTCCAGCACGGCCTTCAGCTCCTCCCAGGCATCTTTTCTTGGCCAAAAGTAATACGGTGTGAGTGGTACACTTCCTTTACCACCCGGTATTAACTATTAGAAAGATAACAATATTCAATGTTAGAAACTGCAGGAAGACTGTTTGAGAATACCAGTTCCTTCTTGTATGCAAATGGAAATCAATATCTTGTTGAATATTTTTGACAGCTATTGAATTGGTTTTTTACAAATTACACATTTCTGAGTAAAACAGATACAATTTTCTTGTGTTTGCAACTGCCACAAAAAATTCTTCGGGGTGATTATACAGTGACTTAAATTTTCAGATTAGTGCGATACAAAGGGTAAACTAGGTCAAATGATAGTTGTTTACACACCTTTCCCAAAAATAAAAATAACCTCAAATGAAAATAATGAAAATAAAGAAAATAGAGGATTCCCTTGTTGGTCTCACGGTTCTTTACAGCACAATTTGGTTCAGTAAAGCTTGTGAGGTTTAACTGCTAGATGTCATAATTACTATACAGTTGCCCTTTTTCCCTTCGAAGTAGTTATCATTTGTGAAGAATTAATGAGAATGCCGAGGCAAATCACAAAAGTGAGATATTTCCCCTTGTTTGTCTTTTTTATGCTTCTAATATTGTGAAAGACTGGAACTAAATTGCGTACAGATAACTAAGTAAATAAATTTAGGCCACCAAATTAATTTAGATCACCTTCTCCAAGGCAAGGCCAATGTTCTTCTCCATCCAAATAAATTTGAGCACCATCGGGGCCTGCAACGAATCCTCTTCTTCCTCCTCATCCTCTTCCTCTGCTTCTTCTCCTTCCTCTTCCCCCTCTAGAAACCCAAAAATATTATCACCATCACCTTCTTCATTCTCTACCACCTGAAAAATTTACACCCAAGAGCCACTCGATGAAATGTCACAAAGAGAGATACAAACAACCAAAGGATAAACCCATTGTTACTTTGTTAGTGAATTGGAAGAAAGAATACCTCAAAAGATCCACCGTCCGCTTCTTCCTCGACTTCCCCTTCTTCTTCTTCTTCTTCAAATCCTTCCGGTTCAAGCGAATCCGCTTTAACAGCCAATTGAAATCTTCTAGAAAGGTGCGATGGCTTGAAAGAGGAGATGGGAAGAGATGGTTTGGAGGTGGTAGAAGGAATGGAAACAGAGAAGGGTTTGCGTTGGAGAAAATGGCGAGGGTGTGAGGTGAAGATGGAGGTGGGAGCAAGAGAGGTAAGGCAGGGAAGAGATAGAGAGAGCATTTTCGCTCACTTTTTCTATCTGTTGTGCTATCTGGATTAGTAATAGTAGATAGTACAAGAGAGCAAGGAGGAGCAATTGTAGAGTGAAGACGTTATTGGGCTTTTATTAGAATCTAAAACCTTCTTGGGCTTATTAGGCCTTGATTTAGAAACCATAGAGTGTAGCGGTATTCAAACAATAGAAATGATTATGGCTGCATAACGTCTAAAACGATCACGAAAAACGGTCGATTTCGTTAACCGTTTCGTTTTAAAACGAAATTGATCACCCATTTGCGTTAACCGTTTCGTTTTGGACGAAACAGTCGAAATCACGAAAATACCACGAAAATACACATGGACGAAATTGTTCTAAGCTTTCGTTAACCGTTTCGTTTATAAAACGCAACAAAAAATCTTAACCGTTTCGTTTCATTTTGGACGAAACGAAATGAAAGGACGGTCGAAACGGTGACCGTTTTCACCCCTAGAAATGATACCTATCATAAGCTAGTTTTGCCATCTCTTACCATCATTAAACACAAAGTGAATACATAAAACATACAAGATAAACATATAGATGATCAAGTAAACACTTACAAACAAGTAAGTTTTGTTATCTTTTATTTAAATTTTTATATGCATATTCAACTTATTTTTATTGAACTTATTTGTTTGTATATGTGCACTTTGATCACTATATATGTTCACCTTGTCTAATTTATGTGTTCATTTTATGTTTAACGATGGTAAGAAATGATAAAACTGCATATTACAGTAATCAATTTTCTAAACCAGTGCTCGTCTATCCAACATTTGTAATTGGTAGTTAATAAACACATAGGAAACATATCGTGGTTAATGAGGAATTAAAATTTTTGGTTGAGGATCGATGGTTAATGCTTTAATGGTGTAATAATTGATTGATAGCTTGTGCTTTTGACGTCTTATTAGCTAGAGAATTATCTTTTACATACAACTTCAAAAAAAAAAAAAAAGGAGTTATCTTTTACATAGGCTCTCTGCCCCAATTTGTCGCAAACAATCAACACAGTACTCTCCTAGAAACAATAAAAACTATTCAACATAATACTCTCTAAGCCCCCCCCCCCCCCCCCAAAAAAATAATAATAATAATAATAATGAAAAAGTGACGTGCAGAACTAATTGTCCTGGTACACTAATTATCTTATTAGTATATACGCTAATTGTCCTGATAAATACACTAAAATGTCATTAATAGTCATGGTAAATATACTAATTAAATGTCTTGGTGGATACACTAAGGGGCCGTTTGGATGTGTCCGGAATTTGCAAGAATAGCAAATTCTAAGTATAAATTTATTATAAACAATCCAAACTCTTCACAAAGTTACACACTTCCCAATAAATTTATGTCTAAGAATAAAAAATTTTCCAAATTCTTTAAATTCCTAAGCGATCCAAACAGCTCCTAAAATGTGTTATAAACTAAATTTTCTAGTATATACGCTAATTGTTGTGTTAGATATACTTGTTGTTACGGTAAATACACTAAATTTCGTACAAACTAGATATTTTGATGGATACACTAATTGCCTTACCATTGATCGTATATGTTTACTTTTGGCGCACCAACTGTGTGTGGGGAGGATGGTGGTGGCGGGTTGGCAAGAGAGGCGCGCGGGCCGGTCTGATTGGCGGAAGGGGCACTATAGGGTGCGTTTGGATAGGTGTGGGAAGAAGGGAAGAAGTGGGAAGAAGTATTGAGAAGTGTGTAACTTTATGAAGAGTTTGGATTGTTTATAATTTTTTTTTCTTCTTCTTCTTCTTTCTTCCAACGATCCAAACACACCCATAGATAGGTGTTGAAGTAGGAATAGGCGTTGGACGCTGGGTGAGCGAAGTGAATGATAATAATAGAGATGATAAGAATGATATGATTATATATAAGTAATTTTCATTTTTCTATAATCTTCGTCTTTAAAGAAATTTTTTTAGCATTTTGTATTGACTTTGTTTTAATGGAAACATGGGTGCTATTATGGAGGTGTTTTGGGTAACGAGATTTTTATTTGGAGCAACGTGATTTTTTTTTAAATGTCTAAATTATCCTTAGTATCAATTAAGATTTATTATCTAAATTATTTTTTCACTGTGTTTTTATTTTATTTCCTTAACCGTAATTTTGTCTTTTAGATTTTAGCAAAAAAAAATTGTATTCTACCTCCCTCGATATCTTACCAACGTTTTTTCGGCCTGCGCAACAAATGATGAGGTTAATATGATATAAAGGATACAGCTATTTTTCTAAAGAGCATTGTACTTTTTAGAGTTCTTTTACCCACATAGAGAGTTGACTAATTTACTCTTTGAGTTCAAAAGTTAGCAGAAGTTAATTTTAATAGAAAAGAGCGAAAAACAAAAAATCTGGTAAAAATTTATATGCTATAAAAGCAACATCTGTGTCAAGCATATACCTCTCTCCATGGCACTCAGCTTGTCTAACTTAGAATCACCATTTGCTGCCACCTCAGCAATATAGCTGATAGAGAATTCACGTGTATTAAACACTAGATGAAAATAAACATAAAATAGAAAATATAAATCCCAATATAAGTGGTAGGTTGTTCAGTATGTGGGTTTGGGTTTTTCATTGGCTCCGTTTGGATTCCATTTGGGAAGAAGGGAATAAGAGAATAAATTTATTATAAACAATCCAAACTCTTCACAAAGTTACACACTTCCCAATACTTCTTCCCTTCTTCACACACCTTATCCAAACGGAGCCATTGAGTGCCTCGTTGCAGAATAGATCGCCTCTTCTCTTCTTGCTCCTCTGTTCTTTCATTTAGTCAAGTGGAGAGGGGAGGAGAGGACAGGCTCAACGAATCTGCAATATTGATAGTAAGAATAATTTAGACATTTAGAGAAAAATAACGTTACTCCAAGTAAAAATTATGTTGCCCAAAGCAACTCCCGTGCTATTAATCCCATTTTTATTTCCGAAAAAGAAATGAGAATGTATGGAAAAATTCACTTGTGTTCGATTTTTTTACTATTGTTGGGAATATGTAACACAAATTGCGAATTTTCGAAGGATATTGATTGCAAACTCGCAAGATCTTTTTGAAATTAATTAGCATTTTTCAATGATAAGGTTTAATAAATTTTTTTTCTAAAAGTCCTTAATGTAAGAAACTAAAAATCTTTTAACATAAAAGAAATGATTTGCAGAAATATTTATTCAATTAGCATATCACCATAACTTGGAAAACAGTTTTGTTGCTAATTTTGTTAAAACTCTATGAATTATATTGTCCGTAATGATTTCTTTATTCAATTTATCAAAGCTTGAGAAGTTTTTGTGTTTTATGATGACTGTGTAACAACCTAATTTATGTCCTTACCTAAAAAGTGCAAATAAATTGCAAGCTTTCCTTCCTTGTTGTACAATTCCTACAATTAAAGAAAGCATGCGTATCCCGTCTTATTAGACTTTTTCCTAATTATTGTTGCACTTTACATTAATTTCACTACTGCCGTCTACTACAGCTTTGCGAACAAGGTGATCAATTTATAGTTACCACTTATAGCAGTTAGCTAGCTAGTTACAAATATCTTTTTTGAGGGCTAATTTTTTTTTTTTTTGAGGGCCAATCTAGTTACAAATTTCATCATACAGATCGAGATCACAAATAAGAGGAACGGATGAATAAAATAAACTTCATAACCACCGATTTTTGATTGATTAATTGATTGATTTATTTATTTTTGAGCTTACATATTATGGCTATCTCTATCTCTATCTCTATTTCTACTGTTATAAAAGACACGGATAAAGGAGTTGTTACACACTAGATCTAGCATGTAAATATATATTTTTGTTGTTCGATCGATGTAATCCGTGGTCGGATATTATCGTCATATGAAATAACAATATATTTTGATTTTCCGTCTAATAAAAAAATAAATTAAATATCATATCTATTTGTATTGATTCTAGATTAAACAATATATTTTTATTATCTAATATTATTTTGTTTCTTTATTTGCCCACATATGAGGGCATCTTAAGCTAGTATACATAAATTGAACTTGTAAAGTACCATCGATGCTTGAGCAGATAAATATCGGTTAGACAAGTAATCCAGGACCCGAAAGGTTCATTTATAGCATTAAATTGCTAAATAAAGACAATGAGATCTAAAATCTCAAATAAAAATTAAGATTAATCACTTACTAATAATTAAATCGAAAAAAAATGAAGACAATGAGATCTAAATTTAAATAAATAGTTTAGAACTAATTAATAAGAAGCCGTACAACAAGTAAACATCAAAATGTATATGTTTACTTTTCTTCATGACATGTAATTATTTTTTTTTAAAAAAAAGAAACTCAACGAAATCACCTTATATATGAAAATTACTGAATCGTATATAAACAAAATTATTTAATTTGGACAAAAATAAATGATACATATATTCAGCAAATAATTTAACTTCTGAAGCACTAACAAATGCAGAGATTATAATTGGATTACGATGTCCGTAGCTACATTATAATAAGGATAAATGTAGAACCTTTTTTTTTTTTAATGCAACCACGATAATGCTATCCTGCGTTTAAATGCCAACTTGCCAAGTCAGTATTAAATGGGACGTGGTGTAGTCGAATATATTCTCTGATTGAATTAAAAAAAAAATCCTACAAATTCTATGTATCACAGTAAAATCAGATATATTGCGCAGAATATATATACAATATAACCTTCTATGATTTATGATTTATGATTTATGATTGAGCAGAATATATATACAAAAAAATCCTACAAATTCTATGATTTATTAAGATCATAAATTATGAATTTATGATATTATCTGACAGAAAGGATTTGCGAGGCCGTACAAACACCCTTTATAAAAGGTATTCATTTAATTCATATTTTTTGGTAGAAAAAGGGAGCTAATAACTGATTTTTGTCTTAATTACTATGTACAGAGATTAACAAATTGTTAGCTTAACTAATCATAGATCGATATACACATAACAATTCTATCGATTAGTTAAGCTAAAATCCCTTGCGTGTTTTATTATCCCATCTATCATATGTTAGCTTTTGATCAATATTATACGTCAGATATTATTCTGTTTAACAGAACATGTCACTTGAGACAATTTTCTACAGCATGTAGTGAGAAGATGGTCATGCAAGATAGCATGAAACCCAAGTTGACTTTGCATTAAAACAAAGAAATTCATTGTTTTTGGAAACAAAGTAAACGATCACACTTGATCAACATTTTCAATCTCCTACTATGACCATTAATATAAGGAGATCATGAGCCTTTTATACACCCCCCAACACCATACCATGTAAAACCCCCCGTTTCTATCTTTTTAATTTCTTTATCAAGCCAGACAAACACAAGGAATAAATAAAACATTCCCTTGTATGTATCCCCCACCACTCCCACAAACCCCAAACCCAAAGAAGACCAAACCCTAACACACTTGATCGAACTCCAAATCCAAACACCTATACCCTAAAGAAAAACCCAAAGCCCCAAACACACAGTTAATTAATTAATTAATTAACTCATACTACTAATTAAATCAGTAAATCCATATTTATATAGAACCTTGTTCTTGCACATTGTTCATCCTCTGCCGCTTGATGCCGCCACTCGAGGACGATGAGTCTGACGAGGTTGCTTTCCTGTCCATCACTGAACGAAGTGCTTCTTGGATAGAAGCAATATATTCATGATGTTGACCGAAAGACACATCACTAGCACTGTCCTCTCCAGCAATAATAAGAACATTCTTCACACGACCGCCGAGGGTTGTGATCTCAGCCTTCCGTGTGCGTAGTTTCAATGATTTCAAGGTCCGTACAAGATCGGGGATAAGATCAGCACGGTCTTCGCAACATAAGGAGGCTCTCACAAGTAAGTTTCCTTCAGGATCACTCGTGGGGTCCACTGTAAGCTCATCTGCTTCGGTAGGTAGAGCTTGGCCATCCTCTTCAGTAGTGATGGCAGATGTTTGGCGTTTGAGCTCTTTGACATGCTCTATTACTTCTGCAAGGAGCGATGCTTTATCGGTCTGCATTAATAAGGAACAATATGAGCTGAGTACGATCATCAATATATAAAAGGCTAATGATTAATAGCACTGTAATGTAAAGATCAATGATACAAGATCCTATAAACAATCAAATAAGTACTTTGTTGTTGGTTTTTTCGGTATACAATATGATCATTTCGGTAATCTAGCATGCATAATCATGAAAAACATGCTCTAATGCTCTAATTCAGCAGAATCAGAATGGAATTCACATTCACTAGCTCTTCCTGTGAAATAGTTTATCCTAAATTATGAGTTATCACCCAAAAAAAGGAAAACGAAACTCTTGATCATATATATATATATATATATATATATATATATATATATATATATATATATATATATATATATACAACAACATGATGCATGCATGCAATTAACCCGCCGAAACTTATAATATTTGGAGGGTTAATACTTGATCATATATATAGAGAGAGGATTGTTAAAATGCTATATATAATATGGATGGCCTTCATGCTATGGATTTGTTCTTAAATTTCATGCTTTAAACGTTAGATCTAAATCTTTCATTATCTTCTCCACATTGAAATCTCATTTAGAAACTAAATTTTACATTTTTTTTCTTTTTTTTTTTACATTTTTAGAAAATTCTTAATCTAATTAATTTCAAACCCTTTAATAATAACGGTTTTCAAAAATTTGAGAAAAATAATAATAAAAATTTTAAAAAATGAAAAAATAAATTTTCAATAAGATTTCAATATGAAGAAAATATTGAACAATTTCGATGGATTATTTAAAGCATAAAATTTGAGAATGAACACGTAGCATAGACTCATCCGTGCAACGCATAGTATTGTAGTATAGTCTCATTATGTACCATCGAGTCATTTTTTAAGGTTCAAAATTCAAACAATCAATTCGAACCATTCAAATTGTTCTCTCTATTGAAATATTCTTCGAGACCAGATTTTTTATATATATATATATATATATTTTTTTTTTGCTATTTATTATGATATGAACGGCTTAAAAACTACAAGTACAAAATGCATATATACTCATTGGCAAATGTATCGTTTAGCAAGTAAGTTCATTCATAAAGGTATAAAAGTAGTACTAAAATTTCATACATTACTACTTATTATAAGTTACGTTCACTAAAATATTACATTTGAAATGAGAACAGAAATTGACGGATACAATATCGGACTATCAATTGGCAAGTTTCATAATTAAATTGCTTTTGGTCGGCATACAGTTCGTCTGTTGACTCATGCACACATTCTACAATATTTCATGCACCTTTTCCAATTGATATGAGATGTGAATTGGAACTAAGGCATGTAGAAGTAAAGCTTAGAACAGTGGCTACTTTTCCTTGTTATCAGCCTCTGACATGAGCGTGAGTTGCTGGACACTAGCAACAAAATTTTGTTTTTTGCCTAGAACAGCTAGAAACAGTTTCCCAGCAAATCTTTTCTGGTTCAAACTCTGCCTGATTTTCTGGTTCCTCTTTTTCCCGTCAAATTTCAACAAGGCGGCTCTTTGTCAGCTCTTGTCTTTTCTTATTTATTTCACCAGGTTTTATTTCAGGCTTCCATTTCCGAGGAATTAGTGATGAGTAGAGCCCGAGAAGAATATTTATCACTAAGCTTATAAAAAAAGTAAGAAAACACAGCACCAAGGTCTAGCTACCTAGCTTGTTTGCCCGTTTTCGTGCTCACTCATATCATAATAAAAGTTATAGATGTGATGATACTAATTTGAAAAAGTTTCTTCAAGAAATGAAATTCCGACCAAACCACCAACCAAAAATCAATCATATAAAAGAAGATTATAATTTGTAAACATAGACTATCTACGAAGTTGGAAAAAATGGAAATATATAATCCATGTATCTATTTTTAGAGTAAAATTTAGAAACATCGACAAAAGAATAATCATCCTCAGTAATCATCCCATATCAAACCGATTCTGATATCGTACCAATTGGTAAATTATTGTAAAATTTTAAGCAAACAAGAAGATTTGATCTCACTTGATATTTAACTTAACACAATAAAATACTTACCTTAGTTGTATTAGGGAGCATACTGCGCAACCTCGCAAGATGACCATTGATTCTTTGGCGGCGGCGGCGCTCTGCCTCGCTATGGCTCTTTGAGGCAGCAAGCGCTTTCGCATCCATCATCTCCTTTGCTGTCATCTTACCAAACTCTGCATGAAGGGTTCCAAAGAGGGACATCGGCCCCAAGCCCTTACCATGCAAAACCCCATCATAGATCCCGGTCTGGTCTGCGCATGCACCAAAAATTGCACCATCGTAGCCGAATTGATGCTCTGCGGCAAAGGGGAGGTGTGGAGTGGTGAAGTAGGGAGACGATATTGGGTGCACAGACGGGAGAAGAGCAGGCGGCCATGCTAAAGCGCTAGCTTCGCCTCCACTAGCGAGAAGGAAGCTATTGGTGGGGGTGTGAAAGCTCTCTTCCCACATATCCTATGTCGAATGTGGAACTCCACTATCTCTCTCTCTTTTGTTTCTCTTTTTCGCGATCCCTTTTGATCTCTCTATCCCTTTCTATCTTCCTTGCTTTCTGTCTTTCTCTCCAACTTTTCTAGTCAAATGGGGTCTCCTTTTAAGCTGCTCTTTAGTGGAGGGGAAAGGATTAGAAGGGGCTCGTGTACGGCACTAACAGCTAGCGCCTTTGCCTTATAATTTCATCCGCTTGCGCTTTTTCTCTTTTAGTTTTATTATATATTTGTTTAATCTCTCTCGCTATCAGAGTTCTGATGAGTTGAGGAGGAGGAGGAAAAAGGGGATACCGACCAACGCTGATCAAAAGTTGTGAGAAAGAAGAGAAATAAAACTAAAAAGAAAGAGAAGGAGAAAAGTTGCACCTGATAAAAGAACCACGTTTTGTCCCCTGCGCCTGCGCCTGCTTGGCCCTGTCGCTTTTTCTCAGATCCACGCCTACGCTACACTACATTCATCCCTTTCTCTCTTTCTCTTTCTCTCTTTCTCAGTCCCAAGGAACGACCAAATCATTTTGCTCTCCCTCTCTCTCTCTCCGTGGTTCTTCTCTCTCTAACTCTAAGTACTCCAATGTTACCTATATATTACTAGCTACTAGTACACTTCCTCTCTCTAACTCTAATCTAATAACCTATTAATTAGTATTTATTATGTTGTGTGAAGTATTAGGGTTAATAAACTATTAGTTGCCAAATTAAGTGAAGTACAGTTATTTATGCATTTGTTATGGATTGTATAGGTGGGTTTGAGACACGAGGAGGCGCGCATTTGGGTTTGATCGATTTGGCTAGCTATAGGTGGATATAGAAGGGACATATATGCATGGAGGTTTTGTTTAATTGGAAATTAATGTGGCCTATGACTATGAGAAGGAAATGATGCCACCAGCACCATCCACCATTCATTCAAGTGGGTCCATTTGTAAAGTCTCAGATGTAAGCACTACGCTGTCCTGACGTACATATGAACTCCTGTATAGAATCCGGTTTGCTCCCTCACTGACAGGTGGACCCGGTTAGAATCTTTCAAAGAATTTTTGCTAATATATAAATAAATGGGGGGCACTAATTAATATATAGGCGTATTAGCGCTCATGAGTCATGCCACACCAAACAACAAATTATACTGCCACATACATTTAATTTTTTTTTGTGCCGCCTTCGGTGCCAATATGATCTTGCGGCATACAAGTAAAAATTGTCAGCTTGTCCCCTGTTAATGTTACTTGATGGTTTAATTAATGTTGATATGCTGGTATATATTTTTTTTTCCTTTTTCGATGCGTGTTAAATGACCACATTTGAACAATAAATATAATAAATAATAACTTTATGACATACTGTAGGTCAAAGATCATGGCAATAGAAAGCTAATTTGTTACTTTATGACATACAATATATAGTAGGCCTTTGTCGAGGGGTCATTTGATATGTGCAATCTATAAAGATGGAAAACAAACATAATTTTTTTTCAAATTTTAATTTTGGAATATATTGTATCGGTTCATTAATTGTAAAAATTGATACATGATTCAAACCATGTCAAGGTAACATAACAACTCACATATATCTGATTTGATTAAAAAGACCGGCTATAAACTGGAAAACCCGAATAAAAATCAATTAATAAAATAATATTAATTTATTTAAATAAAGCGTTATTGCACGTAATGAACAGCCTTGTAATATATGCATCTTAATTAACAATAATTGTTAAACTACGATATTATCTTCATTACAGAATTAAAGAACATTGAACGACCAAAAGTATCTAATTTGACCAATTGGGCCGTGATATATAATTAATAACATCTGATTAACAATTGTTTATATATCTAATTAATTACAAAAAAGAACACTGTATCCAAACTTAATTAGTTATGTCTAGCTTAACCAAATTGTGCGGAAAAAGACTATTATAAAAGTTACTTACTTATATATATATATATATATATATATATATATATATATATATATATATATAGAGTTTAGCTACGGTGAGTCGCGACTCACGGACCCTCCGGTGAGTCACGACCAAAAGTCCTAGATCTAGATCAAAATGACCGATCCAAACCGTCCAATATGATCTCCCTATTGAAATCTCCGTGCAAACCAAATTTTTTATTTTTTCGAAATTTTTAAGTATTTTTTCGGATTTTTAAAAGCTGATGTTTTTGAATGGTTCAGAACCAATTAGATTAACGATTTTCTAAAATTTCAAAAAAATACTTAAAAATTTCGAAAAAATAAAAAATTCGGCCTACATGGAGATTTCAATAGGGAGATCATATTGGACGGTTTGGATCGGTCATTTTGATCTAGATCTAGGACTTTTGGTCGCGACTCACCGGAGGGTCCCTCCGTGAGTTGCGACTCACCGTAGCTAAACTCTATATATATATCCTTCAATATTTGCAACTAGAAGGTCCAACATGTACCTTCTTCTTCCCTAACGTGGTTGATCGAGAATTCAAAAATGGCAAACTTGAACAGAAGAGAATAGTGCAATTCTATAATAGGTCTGAACACGTGGCACAGCCCCGTTGACCTGCTGCCCATGCAGCCACACAAATCTCAAATGTGAAAGCTATAGTTACCAGATCGAAACGGCTCCTTTAAAAACATAATAACATAAAATAGTGCACCATACAACTTCCACTATTTCACACATAGGCTAGGCTCCTGCATGAAGGGACCCTTCAAACAGTTCCGTAATCTGTATCCACAACACACAGTCAAATTTCAAAAAGACCAAAATAAAAAAGAGTGGCATGTTGTTTCAGCAAAGGCGCTTGAAATTTGGACAGGAAAAGCTGCATGAACAGCCTTGTAATTTACTCCATGTACTGATGTACACAAAGCAAGAGTCAGGAGTCATGACAAACATTCCATATATATGTGATCATGATCATGATCATGCTAGTGGGTGGATCCTTGGCACGCACGCACACGCACGCACGCACCTAGTGCTTTCTCCCATCATGCGTAATGTTTGATCACACGGTAACATCATCAAGCATATGTAGTCATGGCATCCTCCAATTAAGCCGAGCTGGTCGCTCTTCGTTGGTAGCTTGTTAGGTGCATTAATTATATGGTTAAGTTTTTGGGAGAGTTTGAACAAAAGTACTCAATGTGTAATCCCTTTCATGATAACAGATTATGTTAGACATTTCTTTCTCTATGAACATGTTAGAGCACAATGCGAGAAAGAAGCAAGGGTCGCTTTTTTCTTTTTTCTATCAAAAGTTGTAATAAGGGTCTACTTAAAAGGAGTAACATTGATTATTTTTTGAATAAAGGTTGTTTACTTTAAGAGAAAGCAGACATTACTTTCTAATACAGATATTAAAATGCATGATTTGTTGTTGCTAATTCAAAAATGAACCTGGATTTATTTATAATAAATAATTAAATAATCTCAATAATTGTAAAAAATAACATATTGTTTTGACATCCTATAGTTTAAAAGTTATATATACTTATTTATATATATCGTATATATAAATTCTAGTGAATTTAAACTAAATTGTTTTATCAGCTCGATTTTGAATTAAAATATTTATATTAATTTGATCATGTTTGATGGAATACTATATGATTCTTAATTAATTGCACAACATATGATTTGTGCACTCTACGAGACTAATAATGTGCCGGAAAAATTTTAAAGTTAAATATTACTTAAAAATATTATTTTCGTTGTCGATCTGTTATTAATTGCTCTATATATTTCTAAAAAGTTCCATAATATTGCTAGAGAAATTTAAATTTCCATCTTAGTGAAATGTGTCATTATATGCATGCATGAAATTTTGAAAATTTATCCTAGCTCTTATAAATTTAAAATCTCCATTTGGATAGTTAAGGATTAGTATTACAAATTTAGAATTGTTTATTTGGAGCTAATGTGTGAGAATAATTAAAAGATAAATATTAATTTCATAGTGTGGGTAGGGCTGTCAACGATATACCGTTTCGCCGTTTTCCGTTCCGTTCCGTTCCGTTCCAACGGAACGGATAACGGTACGAATTTTCATTTCGTTTTCAGAAGCGGAACGGTAAACGGAATAATAGGGCATACCGTTGTTGAAACGGAACGGTAAACGGAACGAATCATTTCGCTTCCGTTTCGACAAATACAAGTGTTTTTAGTGTAAATATACGTTGTTCCGTTCCGTTCCGTCCAAACGAAACGAATAACGGAATGAAATGGCATACCGTTTACTGAAACGGAACGGAATATGGAATGGAATAGCATACCGTTTACTGAAACGGAACGGCAAACGGAATGAGCCATTCCGTTGCCGTTGTAAACGTTAGACACCCCTAAGTGTGGGATAGTGTTAGTTTTATGCTATACAGACAGTTGTTTTGATTGAACGGTTGAAATAGCTCTGATCTATATGATCAGGGCCAAATGCTTCTAAATTTATATCTAACTATTGCGAATCTCGCGCGTTGCGCGATTCATTTATATTTTTATTTTCTTAAATTCAACATTATAGATCTAATTTTAGTTATTAATCGGGTTGGTTATTAGATAATGGGGCATTATATATATATATATATATTTAGAACAAAATAAAGAGAGATAATACGTTGGACCTATAAATAAAATAAAAATAAAGAAGCCACTCTGATGATCAGTTAACGAATAAACAAAATTATCAATCATAGTACTGAATCTCTTTGGATGATTTACAATGAAATAAATATTGTGTCACACATTTAGGAGCACGCTATTTATCTCTAACATGTTTGTTGTCTATAAATAATGAAATTTGATATGTAAAAAAAAATTGTATAATCCAGAAATAATGAATATATGTACATTATTTTGTTTCAAAAATCAAAATACATTGATTAAAATTCCTATTCAAAGGGCTACCTGCCCAGATGATGTCCAGTTGATGTAATTAATAGCCAAAAGAGCCAAAGGTTATGCGTATATTGTTCCACCATCAATTAATTTACCTGATAATTCAATGCAAAAGAACACACAATTAGCATTTGAACTGAATTTCCTTACAATTGAAAAGGCTTTGCTTGATCGGGCCCTTATGGTGAGTATAAAGCTATAGTGTATTGTTGACAGAGAGAGGCATCTCCAACTTCTTCTGTTGTGGTTAATAAAACCATTGCAATTGACAGCCACTGGGTTTGAATAAATCAGATTTGAATAAATCATACTAAAATCACCAAATAATGTGAAGCCCGATCTCGCAAAAGACATTGTCGTCAGCACCTTCGTGTGCCATGGGTATGGGCATGAGAGCTTGGTTAGCACCGAAATTGGTTAGAGAGGTGAGTCTCTCTGGTGACCTCCGTAGCGTCATCAGCCATCGTCGATTAAGTTAGGATTCTGATCGAGCGAAGCGAGAGAGAGAGAGAAATGAGAGAGGATAAGCCTCAAGAGAGGCCAAGGATTGCCGACCATCAGCAATCGCCTCCCTCCCTACAGCCGATAACAATCCCTCTGTCGAACCTATCTGTCAGATTCTTCATGTGGAGGAACCAAGAAAAACTTAAGTAAAACAAAAGATAAAATAGCACTGAAATCAACCTTGCATATTGAAGAAAAAATCAGCCACCTTAACCCCAGATTTTGATAAGACATGGAGAGTAGTTCATCAAATATGTTATATGCGCCAAACCGTCAACCCGTTCCTTAATCTATTGATAGGACACACATATTAAGCTTGAGCATTTCAGCGAACACATGGAGAGCATTACAACATACACCGAGAAAATGATCAACTTAGTTTAGTTTAGTTCATGTTTTCATTATTGTCGCTAAGAACTGTTCAATACCTCCATCTTCGATAAAAAGAAATAACAAAAGTTAGATTCTCAGCATAAATTTTTTTCATGATTATGATTACGTCGTAACACAAAGAAATTAACATACTACAAAAGACTCACTGAAATCAAAACATAAATGAAAAAAAGAGCTTGGGATCAGGCACCGAGGTTAGAGAAAGAGTAAAATCATAGAAAGAGGACTACATACTAACCAACAACACCCTTATAGCCATCTCTGTAGCCTTCTTCCTCCCTGCTGTTGAACGACACCCCATTGCTCAAACTGGGTGAGAGCGGAGGCCGAAGGCGTCTGAAATCTAATGACGAAGAGGTTCAGTGCCTTTTTCCTTTTTCCTTTCCCCTTTTCACCTTAAACAACCTAACTCACAGCCAGTGGCGAAGCCAAGATTGAAAAATGACGGGGGTCAAAATCTGACTAAATGAAATTGAGAACAAAAAAAATTACAAGTTTAAGTATTAATTACCTAAAATAATACTAGCAACCATTAATTTTTCTTAACCAAAGCATCATTGAGCATAATATTTTCAGTCTAGAGGAGGTCCATGAAATTTAATCATATAAATTATCTTAATAAATTAACATATAGTTGGGAATATTCTAATTATTAGGGGGGCCCTGGCCCATGCCAGTCCCCCTCTGTCATCGCCACTGCTCACATCCACACGCCAAAAAGTAAAAATGATGGCAAAGAGGGAGAGTGATAAAGGATGTGAAGAGAAACTGTCGTTCCGTGCGCAACCCTTTCGAAGGTTGGCGCGGTTTCTATCGGAGAAGAGCGTAACAAGAACAGGGAAGAGAGATAGGAGAGATAAATCAGTTGAGACTTGAGAAGAATCACAAAGAAAACCCTCGCAATCAATAGACACGATTAAGTGAAGAGCAACCAACGGCCCAGATGAGTTACTGTAGTTAGTACAGTAAAATAGACCTCACGTATATCGCACAACTGTCCAGCTTTATATATTTCTAATTTCTAATTTCTAATTTCTAATTTCTAATTTTAATTCTAATTTCGGTGACAAGCTTACATCTACGTCGAGTATCAGTTGGGATCAAACAATAGGGAAGGGCTATTTTTTTTTTAAAGAATTTAGTCGATTTCTAATTAACTTGACTTCATGCATGGAAAAGGTCGAGGTACAAATTGATTTAAGAATTATTTTTGGAATTTTAATAATTTCTAAAATTAATGTAAATAATCATAATATGTTTAAGAATTAATTAAGAGGTTCAGTAAAATTAGTCACGACTAACGGATGAATCCGTCAGCCGGGATTATATTTTAATTTTTGGCGTTCTGGTAACTAATCTAAACCGTTAAATGCGTTCTCCATATTGAAATCTCATTGGAGACCAAATTTTATATTTTTTCTGAATTTTTTTACTATTTTTTTAGAATTAAAAAAATCGTTGTTATTAAAGAATCCTAAATTGTTTAGATTAAAAATTTTGTAAAATATCAAAAAAATTATATATAAAAAATTCAGAAAAATGTAAAATTTGGTCTCCAATAAGATTTCAATATGAAGAATATATTTAATGGTTCGGATCAGACTGTTAGAATTACGAAAATTGAGATTTAATCGCAGTTGACGGACTCAAATATCAGTGGCAACTGATTTTAGTCTAGTCATTAATTAAAGATGTAAAATTTGACTTTATGGACTTGAATTATGGTCAATTGCTCGGATTCTAATGCATGGCTGATTTTAGGCGGATCCATTTGAATCCAAATGGGTTTGTTTGAAATTTTTGTTTGATAAGTTTATTTAATTCTACATTTTATCTAACGGTAAGTTATTCGATTTAATTAAGATATTAAATTCTAACATTCATTTATGGTTTAATTTCCTTAGTTCAACCTTCTAACATCTTACAAATTCTAAATTTCAACTCTCATTTTTTGACTTAGGTTTTCTAGATTTACCTTTCTAATCTTAAGATCGTCCTGCATCTCTCGATATTAGGTAGAGATATATGTACCTCTCAGTTAATACCTATCCTATGGTATGCAATCAGAAATTGGCTTGGAATTAGGAATCTAATTATCTATCGATCTAGACAAGGCTTTAGTCTATTGGGTAATTATAAACCGTCAATTCTAGAAATTCATAATCAACAAGTAATCAATTCAATCAAGAAAGACAAATCAATAGATAAAATATAAAACTAGACAAACTTCAATTAACTACCAAGTATCGGGGGCGAAGCCAGAAAAACAATTCAAGGTGGGCCAAGATAAAAATTTGAGTTTTTGAAGGGGTCATTCTACATAATTGTTGAGATTTTCACTATATTTATCTTATAATTACTAATATGATCCAATAAGTTCGGTATGATAAAGACTAGTCCAAATTAGAATTGGTTCCCTAAAGACCAAGAAGGTTAGGTCATATTAAGGGCAATAGGCACAAAGATAGATCTCGGCTGCACTCTTCTTCTCTTCTTCCTTCAAGATCTATTTCTCCATGACTTAAGTTAACTGAAAACTCACACAAAATCGTGTAAAACACCTCTAGTCTAACACACTCTACTCTAGACGGTAACGCAATCAAACCCAACCAATATGCATAATACTAATGGTTTTTTTGCGAGCTGCGCGAGCTATTCTTTTACAATTTTATATCAATCGTTGATTTTGTTTTTTCATAAGCACGTCATATGTTCTTGCATAGCAAACTACACAATTTACATGAAAAAATAATTGTTTTGGACCATGAAAAAAATAATATGATAGAAATCAAAGAGAGTATCTATTTGAGAAGGGACTCAAAATAATTTAAAGCCGAAAATATAATTTTAAAATTACATACATAGAATAAAATAATCTTTAAAACTTTTATAAAACAACATCAAGATTGATAATAACACTTCATAGTGTTCAATTTGCGAAATTCATTGAAAATTTATTCATTGAAACAAATTTGGAAAAGCTTTCAAAAAAACATAAAACAATATTTTTTTAATTCACAAAACCAAAAATATTTAAAAAAACATAAAATGAAAAATATTTCATCAATAAGTCTGTGATAATTTTGTGAGCATACATTTAAAATTCATTGAAAAATATAATTTGAAAGGAAAAAAGTCATTCAAAAGCAAAATATATTTTTTAAACCATAAAAATAAAATATGATGATGTTTATAAAATTATTTATTCTGAACGTTAATAATAAAAAAAATTTACTGTTGAAAATTAAATCTATTTATTTTAACATGCATACAAAATTTTATGGCGAAATAATTTTGTAAGAGCCTGAAATAATAAAGAAACAACATATATTTTTGTAAACTTTACGAAGGCCTCCATTTATAAATAAAGTGGAGAGCACAAAAAGGAGAGATGGTAAGAAGTTATTCCTTTTTTTGTGGAGAAACTGCGTGAGTCACCCACATAGTTGCAGGGGCAGATCTAGGGAGTTGCGGGCAAAGACCTGACCTACGTCGAGAAAAAGAAATATCAGTATAAAATGTTACAAAATATCGTGCTAATTTTTTTATTTTATATATCCAGCCTACTTTAATATTGAATACTAAGCAAGCTTTTAAAATTCGGAGTATTATCGGCGTTTTATCAGAAAATTCGATTTTCCAAGTCCAACCGCACGATAACATCAAGTCAGTTTGGAAAAAAGCGGCCTCACGATTTAACGTAATTATCAGCGATAATTCGTTAAAATTATTCGTTTGTGCGGAAGAAAAAACGAAAGATGGGGTGATTTTCAGACGATTTGACCTTGACTCTCTCTTTCTTAGAACTCTCTCATCTCTCCTTCTTTGAATTCTCTCCATCAAAGAGCTTTCCCCACCATCATTGCTCCTGCTCCCTGTCCTCCTCCCACCTCCTCTTCCATCGCTGTCCTGCTCTGCCCTACGCCACCGGAGCTCTGCCCCCTCCTCTGTCCTGCTCCGCCCAACACCGCCGCTACTCCTTTGCCATCACTGTCATGCTCCGCCCAACGCCTCCGCTGCTCCACTGCGCCAACACTGCCACTACTCCTCTGACCTCCTCCTCCACCACTCCTACAGATCTCCAGTGGATTGAGAAAGGAGGTGAAGGCGATATCACTCGATCAAGCAGAAGTCACAAAGGATCGAGAGCCTTGTTGGCACCATATTTTTTTGGCCTATTTTTTTTTGCATCGTCGATTGTTTTTTGGTTTTCAATTGGAAAAGGGTTTAATCGTGGTCTTAATTTGGTATAACAAGCTATATCTATTTTATGTTGTCAAGAAATTTGACATTGATTTGATTATTTTTTGGTTGGGAATTATCAGCTCTTGTACCAGGATACCAGTTGAGTATCATGCTTATACGCCACTATGATTGTTCTGACATTTGAGTTCAGTTGTATGGAATGAATCTCACGCCTGTAGAATTATTTTATATCCCTTGTACCATTGGAACACATGTATAGTCATGCACGCATTTGTTTACTTCAAAGTCAAATAAAATGTCAAGTTAAGTAATCATATTTTTTTTAAATCATAACACTGATAATACACACCGTTTTATCATCGATAAAACTCCGCATCGTTAATTCAACTCTGAACCGCTAAATCGCATAAATCGCATTTTAAAACCTTGATACTAAGTTACAAAAGTGCAATTGAAGTTGAACGTCGATAATTCGGCCTACTCTATCTTACAATTATGGTTTCGCCCTTACACGGTTGGATTTAGGAATTAGATTCTCTGTGACAATTATTTTTGAAATGTGTTCGATTTTTGTTGTAACAACCACAGAAAATTTTACAAATTCATCCAAACGCGTGGTCCACCCACATGGTCAGATTTAGGCATCAGATCTTTTGTACCAATTTTCGTTTATTTGTGTTTGAGATTTGTTCCTCTTATCATAAAAAAATCACGTCTCTGTACAAATCTATCGTTTGGCCGTTAGCCGGTAAACATACTCCGGTGGGCAACGTACACAACACAGCTAATCCTTTCAATATCGGAAATTACACGTGGCTGTACTTTTGTTTTTTTTTCCTCCGTCGTTCTTTTCCACTTGCCACCAAGTCTGACCGATTTCCTCGGTGTGTCGATCTCTTCCGACAGCTACCCTCTCTCCCTCCTCCTCTTCGGCTTTTGTCTCTCCGATTCTGATTCTTCAATTTCAATTTCAAGCCTTGCATTGAGTTTCTTTTTGGAATATCGATCTTTCGACCAATGCAATTTATATTATGTATATAATCCCATCCATTGTAAAACAACTCTCAAAGCCCACAACGGCGCATGCCTCTCTCTCAATTCGCCTTTCTTTGATTCTGCTCCTGGTTCCGTACGGAGACCTTGATCCAATCGTTGCATCTTTTTGTCTCGGATGGAGTCTTCCATGGCACTCTTCAACCTTAAGTCCCTTCTCCTCCTACTCTACCATAGGAGGCTGTTGAATCATGCTAAAGAAACAAAGGGAACTCATTGTGACATTTTCTCGAACACCATGCTTGCATTGCAATCCAAGGATTTTATTTTAGTATGCGAAAGGTGTTTTCCAAAATCTATCATTTATAACTTGTTTGTGCATTTATGAATGATAGTATCTTTTGCCCTTGGAGCTATTTCAGAGGAAATTGTACATGGTGCTACATGATCTATAGGAGATTTCTTAGAATCTGTGTACAACTCTGGGCATTTCAACGTATAGATTAAATCAAACATGCATTTGTTCCATGCATTAGTGAAACATGCAGGCATTCGCTACACTTTAAAAAATACATATATATATATTTACATGCATATATGAATTAATAAAGAATTATAACTGGTTTGACTTTATTGCTAATGTACTTTACTAGCTTGCTGTGGTTCTTATAATTTCAAAATATCCTTTTTTTTTAAGATAAATTGGGGGTTCAAAATATCCTACTTATTCAGTTGATTTGTTTAATATTAGTTTTCTTGTTTTTCTTAAATATATTCTTTCTATTTATACTTGAACAGGCAGCAGAGCCATTTTTCTTATTGGCAGGCCCCAATGTCATAGAATCTGAGCAACATGCTCTCAAGATGGCTGGTCATATTAAAAGTGTGGCAACCAAGTAAGAAAAAAAGGAATTAACTCCATGTTATATCTTATCTGATGCATGAGCAGAATTGAGGGTTTAATAAGGAATTAAATCAATATTGAGTCTTAAATATGTTCTTAATTTTCCAATTTTACAGGCTTAAATTGCCACTTGTATTCAAGGCTAGCTTTGATATAAGCAAACCGTACTTCTTCAAAATCATTTCGTGGTCCTGGTATGGAAGAGGGCTTGAAGATCAGGTTATTCTGTCCATATGAATTATACAATTTAATGAATTTATATATTGTCTATTTCTCTTTCACAATGAATGAAAACATAATGTGCTAGAACTGAAAAGTTAATTTTATCCAGATATTAGAGAAGGTTAAAATGATGCACGGTCTTCCAGTAATTACTAATGTACATGAACGTGGCACCATGCACGGTTATAGTATGTTTTTCATTCCTCTGTACCTCTATCACACACTAATGGAGTCTGATTAATAGAATGCCATTGTCATAATCTGTAGACATATCTTGTATTTGATCCAAGAAACATGGAGTGGCTGAGAGATGCTGGTTGCCCTGTGGTTAATAAAACTTATTTTTTTCCCCCATAAAACTCGCAGAATTATATTTTTTGTTTTGCTCCAAGGCTCTAGCATGGTTGTTGATTATTGGTGAATAAAACCATATTAATTTCCATTTTGTTATTTCAGGTTGCTGACATCAGGGGCGGAGCCAGAAATAATAATCTAGGGGGGCAAATATGCAATTTTTAATGACTGGGGGGGCAAATTGCTTAATTTCTATACAATATTACAAAAAATAGTAATACTAATACACTAAAATCTCAAATCACGGGGGGTGCAACAGCCCTTGCCCGCACCCCCACTGGCTCCGCCCCTGGCTGACATTACTCATTTACTACAACAACCTGCTGGAAGAAAGGTTGGACTATTCAATTTTTTCCTGTTAAATAACGATTTGCGTTTTATTAGCTTATTGCGCTCTATGCTAGATAGTTTTTTCTAGGGTTGACAATCTATCATGACTATAAGGAAATATGTAGGTTCATATAATTGAATGCTGCCATATTTGAAATTAAATATTTTGAATTATCCGAGCTTTGCTTATTGCCACTTTTTCTTTCTAGTTTTGGTTCATGAATTTTATTAAATTTGTATCCAGTTTTCTGAATCTGGAATTGCCGAGCTTTGCTTCTAACAAATTGTTTTATTTATGTATGTTGTTCTTTCTGATTTGCTGGGCCGCTTAGACATCTGGAGGAGCTGCTAGAGGAGTTAATTGCCATAGCAGTATGTTTTATCGCTCCTTATTTTTTTGTCCATTTATTATCAGGGTTGCCATTCAAAATTAATTGTCATCCAGGACTGATCATTTCAACAAAATTCTGAAGGCCTTTTTTCTCATTTTCTATTGTTTCCAGTGTTCAATTTCTGAAGTAAAATTTGGGTTAAATTGAAGTTTGCACCTTTGTGATGGCTTTAAGTTGGGTTAGATTGACCATACCATTCTGGTACTGTATATCCTAATTGCTGATTTAACTGCACTTAATAATCTATAGTATAGCTGTGATCTGCCTGCATCTTTTGCTTTTATTTATTTTCTTATATATATTTTTTATTTTCAGGGCATTCTGATCACAATAGAAAAACAGATGATCCAAAGTTTCCAACTTTGTGCAATAAACTCACCTTTCCATCCCCTGAAACACATGAAAAACTTGATCTTCAGAGGCAGATTCAAATCCCAGATTATCTCAGTTTGTTCCCTCACCCAACCCCCTTGTTCCAACAATAGATATAGAAAACCGGTGATAAATTTACCATTTGTTGTCTGGGTCCACTTCAACTTATCAGATGAAAGGTGAAGGGGAGCAGATGCAAATACCTTTTGTGGCACTATAAACCGGAGAGATTTTGCCTTTTAAGACTTGCTCTCTCCCATTTTAGGAATTTTTAATATTTACCAAAAGAAGCCACTCAGGACATTTTTTTTTCCTTTTTCCTTTCATTTGTTTCACTTGTATTTTCTTATCTTTCACTGATTTAGAATGGATATGTTCCGAAAAATTTCTATTATGAAAATTGATTTTTACTCCTGGTGTACAAATGTTAGTCTCTACTTTTTCTTAATAAAAGTCGAAATGTATAATCTTTCAATAAAAGTCGCCAACTTTAATAAGCATGCAACTTTTGGTAACAGTTTCTTTCATTGATCTGTCTACCGGTTATGCTACTTACATTCTTTTAAGTCAGGTTAATTCTTCTTATATTTCATTTTTTTTTAATCCCTCCTTTTAATCGGAATACTACAAATTCAGTTGCTTAAGAAAGTAGATTTCGGTCATTTTTCACAATCACTATCCCATTGAAACTATGCCATATCTGAAAAATGGAATGTAGAATCAATGTCGAGTTTTTTGGGTTTATCAAATAATGAAAGCTTTTCTTATTGATTTCGGATAATTACAAATGATGTACACGCCTATAAATAGGCAGAAAGAGTAACGTTACAATTTTTTGACCGTTTGGTCCTAATATATACTTCCTAAATAGCAACCTCTTTTTGATATAAAAAGATTGGATGGCTATTTCTAAAAATGCCTATGATGAATAAATCTGAGGCAATCTCGTCCCTTGATTATGTGCCAGTGATGACTAATCTGAGGCACAATTATTTTCCTTTTTATTTCTCAACACTCCCCCTCAAGCTAGGATTGTATATATCGATCAAGCCTAGCTTGCTTGCAATATTATCAAAGGTCTTGATGCTCAATCCTTTAGTGAAAATATCTGCCAATTGATTTTGACTTCGAACATAAGGTGTTTCAATCTCTTTGGCTTGGACTTTTTCTCTAATGAAGTGACAATCCACTTCTATGTGTTTGGTCCGCTCATGAAAAACGGGATTAGCCGCAATATGTCTCGCCGCTTGATTATCACAAAACATCTTCATTGGCTCTTTATGTGCTATATTCAAATCGGCGAGTAGTTGTTTGATCCACGTCATTTCACTTGCGGTGGATGCCATAGCTCGATACTCCGCTTCTGCGCTTGATCGTGCCACGACATTTTGTTTCTTGCTTTTCCATGTGACTATATTTCCGCCTACAAATGTGCAAAAACCGGTTGTCGATTTTCTATCGAAACTTCCGGCCCAATCTGCATCGGAATAGCCACATATAGTATTAGTACAATTTTTTCTCATCCAAATTCCCTTTCCGGGAGAACCTTTTAGATACCTTAATATTCTATTAATAGCATCTAAATGAGGCGTTCTTGGTGCATGCATGAATTTACTAATTTGGCTTACGGCAAAAGATAAATCTGGTCTTGTGACGGTTAGGTAAATTAATTTACCAACAAGTCTTTGAAAATGACTTATGTCCTTTAATGGTTCACCTTTTTCATTATCAAGTTTTTCATTGACATCTATTGGGGTTTTGGCTGGCTTACATCCTAATTTACCGGTCTCTTTAAGCAAATCAAGAACATATTTTCTTTGAGATATAAATAGCCCTTTTGATGAATGAGCTATTTCTATTCCAAGAAAATATTTTAATTTGCCTAAATCTTTAATGTCAAATTTTTGTTTTAGGTTCTTTTTTATATTGTCAATTTCTGTTAGGTTATTACCGGTTATGATTATGTCATCAACATAAACTAAAACTGCGGTAGTATCATTGGTATTATGCCTAACAAACAATGATGAATCAGCTCCACTTTTTTTGAAATTACAAGATAATAAAAAATGAGAAAGTTTGCCATACCATGCTCTTGGAGATTGCTTTAATCCATAAATAGATTTTTTTAACCTACACACAAGGTTAGAAGTATTTCCTTTTTTGTGGCCGGGGGGTAAAGTCATATGCACTTCCTCTTCAAGTGTTCCTTGAAGGAAAGCATTTTTAACATCCATTTGGTGAAGAGTCCAATTATTATTTACTGCTATGGAAAAAAATATTCTAACGGTATTCATTTTGGCCACCGGTGCAAAGGTTTCATGATAGTCTATACCATAAGTTTGAGTATAGCCTTTGGCAACTAATCTAGCCTTATATCGTTCTATAGTACCATCACTGTGGTATTTAATTTTGTAAAACCATTTGCAACCAACTGGTTTTTTATTTCTTGGTAAAGTGCACAATTCTCATGTTTGATTTTTTTCCAAGGCATGAAGTTCTTCTTCCATTGCCTTGCACCATTTCGGGTCATTTCTGGCTACCTCATAATTTGTTGGTTCCTCAATTTTGTCCAAAGAATTTATAAATGCATAATGTTCATTAGAAATATTTTCGTAAGAGATATAATCTTGAATAGGATACTGTACCGAATAAGTAACGAAGTCCTTTAGTCTTGTAGAAGGTTGATGTTGTAGACTTGATCTTCTTGGTGGCATCTCTTCCTCTTGAGTTTCTTCTTGATTCTCAATGTGTCCTTCTTGTTCGGTTTCTTCAAATTCTTCATTTTGTATAATTTCTTCACTTTCTTCATGTGATTCTTCACCTGCAATATTTCTCAATTCTCTTCGAAACTCACTTGTTTCGATGTTAGTAACACAAGGATATATAAAATCACTTGGAAGAAAATTTTCAACATTGTTTTCATCACAATTTTCATAAAAAGGTTCATTTTCGAAAAAACTAACATCTCTAGAAATGTAAAGTTTTTTGCTTTTAGGGTCATAACATTTATACCCTTTTTTTCGGAAGAGTACCCAAGAAAAATAGTTTTGATTGAAGTAAAATCAAATTTGTTACCTTTTGTGTTGTGCATAAAACATTTGCAACCAAAAACTCTTAAATGACTAATATCTAATTTTCTACCGTAAACAATTTCTAAAGGGCTTTTAAAATCCAAGATGGCACTTGGCAACCTATTTATTAAATAAGTTGCGGTTAAAACGGCATCCGACCAAAAAATTTTTGGAACGTTATTTTGAAACAAAATTGACCTAGTGACTTCCAAAAGATGACGATTTTTTCTTTCGGAAACACCGTTTTGTTGAGGGGTATAAACACAAGTAGTTTGATGTAAAATACCTTTTTGTTTAAGAAAAGTAGAAAAATTTTGATTAACATATTCGGTACCATTATCCGTTCTCAAAATTTTAACTTTTTTCTCAAATTGATTTTCAACAAAATTCATAAAAGTTTGAAAATGCAAAAAAACTTCATTTTTATTTTTCATTAAATACAACCACGTGGTTTTCGAAAAATCATCAATAAAAATAACAAAATATCTATAATCATTGTAAGAAGGTATAGGAGCCGGGCCCCAAACATCAGAATGAACAAGTTAAAAAAAATCATTACTTTTAGAGCTAGAAATAGAAAAAGGGGATCTAGTATGTTTCGCAAGTTTACAAGTTTCACAATTACTACAATCTAAATTATAAAAATTAAATATTCTATTTAAAATTCTATCGGAAGGATGCCCAACACGCTTGTGCCAAAGTTTACTCAAATCTTCATCTTTACTAGTTTTGAAAACAAATTTATTACTATTTAAAAAATAGAGACCATTTTCAAGAAAACCTTCACCGATTTTTTCTTTGGTAGCCAAGTCTTGAAAAATAACATTTTTTTCTTTAAAAATTATTTCGCAATTCAAATCTCTAGAAAGTTTACTAATAGATAACAAATTAACGGAACAATCTTCAACATAAAACACATCTTGCAAAAACTTTTTTGACAAAATACTAATCATTCCCCAACCTTCAATTTTAATTTTTTCATTATTCGCAACGGTAAAATATTGCTCACTACTAATTGGGTGGTAATTTTCTAACAATTTTTTATTTCCCGTCATATGATCGGTTGCACCAGAATCAAGAATCCATTTAGAATAATTATTTTTTGCATTTATAATGGTAGATCCTATGGTAAGGCATCTATTTTCATTCGGTTTTGGCCTAACAGAATTTGAATCATCAAAATTTAAACCTTGATCATCGGTATCAATGATAGTATTACAATTTTTGAAATTTGTAAAATAAGTGTTAGGTTGATGGGCTGTACCAAGCCCATTATGAGATAATAAAAAATTTGGACCTTCAAGCCCGTGAAGCAAAGCCTCCAAGGCCCTTTCAATTCGGTCAAGTCTGTTATTAATCTTGCTCGACGAGAATTTCTTCTCCCCCTCTCTCGAGCCACTCTTCTGGCCCTTCTCGATGGTATCGCCATCTCCTCCTTTCTTCCAAGCCGATTTGGGACAAGAACAAGGGAGCTCGCACCTCTCCACCTCGTGTTCGCACGAACGGGAGCTGTCAGCAGCTTTCCTCCTTTTCCTTCTTTCATGGCTGGAGTTAAGGTTAGGTTGATGGCCGATGTTGATCCCTTGATCAACACCAATCACCTGATTTTTGCTCGAGAGGCTGAGGAGCATAGTACCAGGTAACTGATTTTGAGATTTGTCGGAGCTTGAATCAAGGCAACCCTTTTTGGCACTGTACCCGATTCTTCCTCCTTGTTCTGTCAGCTTTTGTGCCGAGCAATTTTTCGATTCTGGTTGGACTATGCTCGTTGAATCTTGTTGTTTTTTCTTAATGGAATTGATTACGATTTGTGCCCATGTGGCAGTACTCTTCTCTTTCAATTTGGCTGCCATGGGTTGAGATTTACTGGTAGGGGTTTGCTTTGAATTTGTTTGCGGAAGCTATTATCAGAACCTGGCTCTGATACCATGTCGAGTTTTTTGGGTTTATCAAATAATGAAAGCTTTTCTTATTGATTTCGGATAATTACAAATGATGTACACGCCTATAAATAGGCAGAAAGAGTAACGTTACAATTTTTTGACCGTTTGGTCCTAATATATACTTCCTAAATAGCAACCTCTTTTTGATATAAAAAGATTGGATGGCTATTTCTAAAAATGCCTATGATGAATAAATCTGAGGCAATCTCGTCCCTTGATTATGTGCCAGTGATGACTAATCTGAGGCACAATTATTTTCCTTTTTATTTCTCAACAATCAAATATAATAGTGCTTTTTGGTAACAAATGGTACTGAGAAATGTGCTTTCCTCAATAATTTCATTAGAGCAATTTTGCAAATGCTGATGAACAAAAATGAGGCCAATATAAGACCCTCTCAGCTTTAGCTTCACAGGAAGAAACACCAAACATATTCACATTGTAAACTTGCACAAGTGACTTTGATCTCTATGAATTATGAAACAGTTTGCACATTCTGTGCAAATTATCTATCTTTGTACAAGGGAATGTTGGGATCATCCTTTGGAGTTGACCAGGGGAATTCCATTGTTGGATCCCTGGGAAGTTTTCTGAAGTTGATAAATGGGGCCCACAACAGCAACCTTGTAAAGAAAAAAAGAACACAAAAAAAAAGCCATGTAAGTCAACTTACAATATCAGGAGATTAAATAAAATACAGTTTTTACTAATGAGTTGTAATTTTGGTCTTCATAAAGATAGTTATGTACTGTTTTAATCAAGGCTGAGATCAATTAGAGTCTAAAGTCTTTGCATGTGAGCTAATAATAATATTATAATTATTGTAAAAGCAATGTGGCTACTAACCCTGGAAAGAAGATGAAAGTGAACATGAATTGAAGATACATCTCAAGGAATTTGCGCTTGTACCATCTTAGTCTCATCCAGTTCATGATAATTGGCTGAAATCAATAATCGATCAGAGAACATAAAAATAATGAGAGGCCTTATGTCTTATGTCTCATCAGATCAGATCGGCTATGTAATAATCTACTAGTTTGCTTACTGGCGCAATGAACAAGTAGCCGAATGCAATAATAGCTCCATACAGCAAAGTTGTTAGGAGATCCTCCTCATTATTATTTTCTCCAGTCACAGCCAGAGCAGCCGGTGCCTCAACCTTAGCAAAGAAAATTAAATAGAAGAAAATGATTACAGCCTGATTTTTTTCATAAACTTTAACAAGAAAAGCAAAAATAGTTGGCTGGACTTACAGCAGCAAGGAAAGCACCATATTGTAGAACCGATAGCAGCTTATCAAAATGTGTTTTTGTAGGTTTTGAACTGGTAAGAACTGCGGGCTGCATAGAAAAACTTGTCAAGTAAAAAATATGAGAAGAACAATTTTTTGTTTGACTGTTTAGAATGAATTGTTGGTTACCTTGATTTTGTAAATAGAGAGGATTTTAAGCTTGGATTGAGGAGCTTGTTTACGGAGGGAAGCAGAGACCAAAGAGGAAGAAGGGAAGCTTGATATGGCATTCATACTTTTGAGAGGCCTGAGCTTCTTTCAGAAGTCACAACCTTATCTGTTGCTGTACACAATTTTGGGCCATTTCTAAGTTTTCTGGTCTCCATACTTGTATAACGGATATGAATTTTAAGACCTTTCAATTAGGCCGTGAAATTCATCCAATCGTCTGGTTTGGATCCTCTCCAATTGCAAGGCACGATTTGGAGGATGGGAAACGTATCTTACCCTTTGATTTCAGATAGCATGGTCCCAACCAGGCAATCATGTCTGAACAAGAAATCCTTCAAATTGGAAGTCTCTAGGTCAGAGAAGATCCAGACCATTTGATCTTAAACATACGCTGTTTTCTACCTTGAACATGTTAATTCATGTCCTAACAACTGGAGAGGATCCAGACTTAAGATTTCGGACAGACGTTCAACGATAGATGTAATTTTCTTAACGTGGTAGCATTTTCTTTATTTAATTTTTTTTCTTTTTGAACCAATAACTAATCCATACAATCTACTAAATCTTCATCAAGTGTCCAAACAGAATATCGAACTACTCTTCAGAAAAACATACTTCTACACTACAAAAACGATAGTCTAATAATAATTATAACAAAATTAATTAGTTTCACAAATGCACTGCTCTAACATCTGATGTAAATCGAAGCTTAGCCAGTAATGTACATTGAAACTTCAAGGAGAATGTCTCCTCCATTTTATAAATTGAAAATGGTACATGGGCTCATTCGGTCTTGACAGATGAGTCTGCTGGTCTAATTTGACAAGAAAAATATATGAGGAAAAATCAAAGATCGGCAAAATGTGATCAGGGGTCTGCTAATAGAGACATGAGGCCAAATACCAAGAAAAGAACTCCACTTGACAGTGCAACCTACAACCAAAAAGCATAAGAGAAGATATCAGTTTTAAGGTACTTTAAGAATCAATTCATTTTGGAAGGAAAAAAAAATTGATGGATTGAGATTGTGGCATTTCAGCAAAAAAAAAAAAAAAAAAAAAAAAAGAGGATTCCAATGCCTGTCATTATTTGCAGAAAATGCCAAATTACACATTTGTTAAACTATTATACCCCCTTCAAATATATCAGCACAAAAATCCATTTAAATTCAGTTCTATTCTTCATTTTTGCATCATTTCTCTACAACCATAATACTAACAATGTACTTAATTAGGGACTTGGCAGGAAAGAAGTTATTATGGCCCAATGCAAAGTAATGTCATTGACATGAAACTAGGCTGAGGAAGGAAAAGAAGAACTGAAACCTTGATACTGCATGACCAGCCTTTTGACCTGTTCATGTACAGTATCTAGTTAATACATGGGTGTGTGCGTAACTGAGGAAACCAGCCTTTTGTCTTGTTCATGTACAGTATCTAGTTAATACATGGGTGTGTGCGTAACTGAGGAAACCTCTGCATCTTGGGTTTTTACTGACCTCTTTTATTTCTTAGGTTTTCAGATTAAAATGTTAATTTATAATTTGTACATTTTTGTGTCAGTAATGAGACGGGTTCTGTCTTCTTTCAGAAAAGAACAAATCCTACAGGAAAGTTCTTATGGCCCAATGTTATGTCATTTTGTTTGTTGAAGAGGGTTTTTGCTGAAGAGGGCATAATTTCTCTAATCAGCTAATGGTCAAGTCAGTTTTGGTGTCTTTTGCCAATACTATCAACCACCAGTGCTCTTTGCAAATAAGGACAAATTATATATGACTTTGTCACAATTCCCTAAAAATTACCATCTTTTCAGATATTTGTGAAGCCAGGCTTTTCCCTCCAATAACTGCAGCTGTGGTGCACAGTGCTTGTCCCCTAATTCCAAAGTTAGAATAGTTTAAAAAAAAAATTACCAGCTACAATTTTAATTAAAAGTAATTGAAAAATTTTTGCAGCTTACAGAATTCCTCCAAGGACTACGCCGAACGGATCTTCGTCCGAGGCCATGGCAATTGTAGCAATCTAAAAGGGATAGAATTGCATGAAGAAAGGTATATAAGTGCCATCCAGAAAAGAATATGAAGAAAGTAAGGAAATAATGCCCTAAAGTATGGCAATTTCAAGCAGTTGCTCTAAAGTTTAAACCACCCTTTTTAATATTAAAAACATCATAGCAACTTTTAGATGAAAGAATGGGACCAAAAAAAAAGTGGCTATTGTTAATATTCCAAGAATGGAAAAAATAGTAATTCACATAGAAATAAATAGTAATTAGTAATACAAGGAGAAATTAACTTCAACATACTAACCTGGCTCTTATCACCCCATTCTCCAAAGAAAGTTATTGAAAATGCCTAAAAACAATAAAATTCTCAGCTTTAGGGGAAAAGGCAGTTGGGGCAAATCACTTCTTGAGGTTTATGAACATAAAAGGGATAAAAGAATACCTTCAGAAAAATTGGTGAAAAGAGCTGCAGAAGGAATGACCTCTGCTGCTTCTTTAGATCATCATCATCCTAATGTTCAATCAAAAATGGTCTTAGTTTAGATAATGGATGCTGGAAATCTGGAACAATCTCAACAATCTTAACAGATGTGGACTAGCAGTACCAATTAATTTGTTTAACAGCAAAACCTTTTTATTTTATCAATATTAAAATGGTATTGACAATCAACAATACCATACTAACCTTACTTTTAGCTCCACGTTTATCAGTCTTGAAATCAGCATTCTGATAATTTGATAATAGTTAAAAAGAAGAAAAGATGAAACATATGCAAATAAATTTTTTTGGTATCAAAATAATTTTGTACAAACCAACCAGCTTCTCTTCTACTTCTTTTAACTCTTCAGCATCACTGTAAAATAAAATACCATATCAAAAGATTGTCGAGCATGTTTGAAGAAAAGAAAACATAAAATTAATAAAGCACAAATGCAGCATTGCTAAAACATAGAATATATATACCCGTCTCCCTTAATTCCTTCCCACAATGTCCAAAAACCAAATCCGAAGAACAACACAGTGGTAACATGATGGGCCCATTTACGAGAAATCTGTGCACAGAAAGTAGTCGAACTTTAGAACATCAGTAGAGAAATTCATGACAGTTAAATAAAAAAAAAGGGATTATGTTCTACCCACGAAAAAGCCGACTAATCTATTGGGTATAGAAAAAATAAATTCATTTTATCCACACAAAAAGTTTAGCTCTGAATGGTTGGTTTAAATGAAGACATCATCATACAAAATATGTGCTGAATTAAAAAAGGAAAAAGAAAACCATGGGAATTTAGATGAAACATCTTATTTCAATATGATTTATTTAAACTGCCACTTACTAGATTTGGTGCAGCCCAGCCAAGTGTAGCAGATAAAATGGTCATAACCTACATACACAAATTAATTAGTAAATAGAGCTGATAAACTAAGTTTTGTTTAAAACAAAAAAAAAGTAAATACTCACAATTAATGCACTCAAACAGCCAGAAAGAACGATCTTCCTTGGGTGCCGCATCGCTAGGATCTAAAAATAGAGAAAACAAACAATCCTGAGACTTAAGAGCTGAGAACTGGATTGCTTGTGTCAACCAATACTGACAACAGATTAACAGAATTTTAATGAGCTGAGAACTGTATTGCAAATAATCAAATACCAATCACATACTAGAAATTCAAGAGAATTTTGATGATTTTTTTTATTATTATTAATGTCACCTCAATCTTTCCTAAGAAAATATCAGAATTTAGTTGATTCTTGCAAGAATCAACCAAAAGGCATAATTTTGAGGAAATTAGAAGTTGGCTGCTTCAGCAGATATGCGATTAGCTTTAATAGCAGGGAAAAAAATTCACAGCAGTTGTCAAAATTAACCTAGCATTTTTTTCTGGTAAATTTTGCAGGGTAGGTACAGAAATGTTCAATCTATAATAAATAATGTTGAAAAAACACTACACCGACCCTGTACTTAACTAGACCAGCAAAATTCCGATGCAGATCCCAACTGAGATATCAAATTCCACCTAAAATCTCACCAAAAAGTGAAAGACCAAACAACCAAAAAAAAAATAATAATAATAATAATTTACCGCTGCTGCAAAGAAAGTCTTATCTCCGATCTCCGACAAAACTGTCATCGCAAGAGACTTCGTAAACCCCTGTAAAATAACAAACAAATTGCATCAACCCAAAATAGAGACATTCAAATCCAGCAAATTCAATTCCAAAATTACCAAACAATCAAGCGCACCTCGATTAGAGAGAAACCCATTTTCCTCTGAGCTGAAAAGACGACCCTGAATCGATTTGAATTGAAGCTCAGAGGAAATTAAGTGCGAGGGAAGAGAAGAGAACAGATGTGGGATTGAATCAAGTTGAAAAAAATGGTGGGAGAGAGGTGGGACGACGTAAATTTCCCACCTTTGAGGTGCAGCCGCGCAAAGTGCAGACACAAGAAATCACAGAACCAAACTCATGCGGCTATATAAAATAGCTGAAAGGTCTTTTTTCGTATTTTCCCTTCTAAAGTTGTAAATTTTACCTTTACTTTTGGTGCCGTTGAATGATGCGTAGTATTTGTTGCTGACTGTGCTTTTATTATTTTGTTTTCTTCAGTTGACATGTTATTTATTATTATATTTTCTGATTATTTTTATTGCTAGTACATGCACTTACGGACATACGGATGGATTAGTTTTGTTAATATATTATTTATGATAGCAACGTTTGAAGTTCAAAAGGAACCCAGCAGCTTAGTCTTAGTGTTGATAGATACCCTATATAATAATAATGTATAAAATCATACGTATCATGGGTAATGTGGCTAATTATTTTCATGATTTTTTTTTAAAAAAAAAATTGGAGTTGTATAACGGCGGTTGAGGAATCCGTTTCAATCTTCCAAAAATGGTGGACGAAAAAAGTAAAATATTTATTTTAAAAAAAAAAGATCAAAATAAAGATCGTTCTTAAAAAAAAAAAAAAAGATAAACTTTCTTCTAACTATTTTTTTCTATAAATAAATGTAGTAAATTTCTGAATTAGCTGACTTTTTTGTTGAAGTTGTTCCACTAAGACTTTAAGAGAAAGAAAAGTTGTCCGGACAAAACAGTGGAGGTCCTAATCAATATGCTTTGTGTATATTCCTCCATTTTTTAAGAATATTTTTCCGCTTTTGTATAAAATGAAACACTCAACTTAATTGGGGGGGGGGGGATACGATACATCATCAAAAACGTAGACTTTTCAACAAGAATAGAGAAAATAAAATATACGATACACTCAGATTCCTTTTTTTACTCTAACTTTGAAAGTTTCGTAAAATGTTTTTATTTTTATATGTAAGCTATAATTGAAGCCCTGGATTTTACTATATTTTCACATTTGTCTTTTTCGTGGTACCATACTTTGGTTGCAATAAAGAAATGATGCAGAAATAGATACAAAATACCACTTTTTAATGAATATTGATGGCAAGACCAATTTAATACAAAATAGAAACTTTATATAAATAAAAATTATGGTAAAAGTAATTTTGAAAACTTAGCTCTTTTTATATCTCATTACATAACAAAACATTCGTCGAGGATAAAACTTGAATAAAAATGGAGCTAGGGGTCTACTAATTGCGTCTTTTGCGGCAAATTATAGATTATGGATCACCTTTTCGCTGTCAGCATTTTATAGAATTTCGATACATTTTTAATTCATCCAACCCCAGAGTATGGTCAGCTTTGTGAAATAGACATTTTATTCTCATGAAAAATGATGAGGTTTATTGTAAAATCATTTTTTGCAGCTTTTATTTAGTGAATCTGGAGGAACATAATATAAGAATTTCCAAAATTTGAAGGGTCGTCTTCAAAATAATCCAAAACTTTTTTTTATCATGTGTTCAACATTTTTAGCGGACCAACATGATGAGTGAGAACTGAGAACAGAACAGGGATGAGCTAGGAATAGGTATTTGTTTTGTTTCTAAGTACTGATTAAGCCATGGAGGCTGTAAATACTGTTTGATTGCTTTCACAAAGGAACAAAACCTGGTGATCTTTTTTGGACTATTATTTTCATAAAAAGAATTGAATTAAAGATATATTTAAATTTTAAAATAATCAAAATAGTAAAAATAATAATTTAATAAAGACTACTTCTGTAAATAATTTACTCACAAGAGTATTTTGGAGTTCATTCCTCAACAAACTTGGTCAAACATTAGTTATTAATTTTTAAATTGGAGGAGCTGGATCCGTTGTCCAACAGATCCAAAACTGATTAGATCATTTTTTTTCTTACTTTTTCTAGCCCCCGTCTAACGAGCGATAAGGAAAACTTCGTTTTTGTCGCGAGAAAAAGAAAAACAGAAAACAAAGCTTCACTGCTTCAAAGGTTAGGAGCTAAAGAAAAACCTGGTAATAAAATACTCTGAATCGGACATGTGATTAGCACATTCGTCCCTATCTAATAATTGAGCGCCTAGAAGATCTAGGTTTGAATTCCATAGACATAGCTACAACCTTCCAAGTCACCTAATATACATTTAATAGATCCTTATAATTGGATTAATCACCGCCTTGTTATCTATAGCTACTACCATTTTTGTTTTTGGAAATTCAGCGTTCATCTCTCTCTTCCCTCGGTTTCGCTCCCTCCCTCCTTCCCTTAACGCCACACTTACCCATTGTCTCATCCCCCTCCCTCCTAATTGAGAACAAATGTTCTAGTTAATATAGTAATTGTTCTAGTTAGTATATATAACTATTCTACTTAATATATATAATTGTTCTACTTAATATATATAATTGGTTCTAGTTAAAATAATAATTGTTCTAGTTAATATATATAATTGTTCTATTTAATATAGTAATTGTTCTAGTTAATATATATATAATTATTTTATTTAATATAGTAATTGTTCTGTAAATTTTGTTTAGAAATAACGTTATATCTAGTGAAGAAAATATTAATTGTCTTTATTTTTTTTTAAATAACGTTCTGTCCTCATCCCTTGGCTCTCACCCTCCCTCAACGCTCATCCTCTTATCCCCTGGACTTCTAAAAATGGAAGAGAGAAGTTATTAACGTGTTTTCTAAATATGAAAAAAAAATTAAACACGTCTGTTGGAGGATAATAGAAATGATGGATCTGTAGGATGATGGAAAGCAATTTTGTTTATTTAAGTGCTTTGTCATTATCATTGTCATTATTTTTGACAAAACAAAGGTTTAAAATTGATGTTTCAATTGAACTAATATTTCTTTTTAAAATTGACATTTACACAGAAAACTCTGTTCACTGTACAAATGTATGGCAGACCCATTGAGGGACAAATTTACTACATTCTAATGTATTTAAGTGTATTTTAGTGTTCATAAAAGAACCTCTTTTCTTCAAAGTGAGGTTCTTTTCTATCTTTCGTCAGGGCACATGCACGAGTGCTAGGGCCCTTTTAGAAACTTTCTCTTGTACTATATAATAATCAATTTTTTTTTATGGAAAAGGAACAAGAAATGGGAGAAATTTGTTAATTGATCGGACCTGTTTTATTATGCCAGAATCCTATTCTGGAATAGAATGGGAAAAAAGTGAAGGCAAGTTGTATGCCTCTGCTAATCTGTGGACCTATACTGGCGACAGACCGACAGTTGTAAATCTCTCTGGAAATTCTCTATTCGCACCTCTAATACAGCAATTTGTATTGCGGTCCTCTTTCTGGACAAACTCACATTTTAATAGGGTGGAAGTTTAATATCATTTGTGGTTTAGATTTATGTTCCAAGTTTTTTTTTTTTTGGTGTCTTTCCCTGTTCCTCCATTAAATTTATTATTACAAAAGATCCATTGACACGTTGTTGGACGGTACACTTCTTATCGTCCTAGTATTCTTTTTGAAGATAATTTATTTTTCATGTTCTATACAGATATACAATTATAGTGGATTCAGTGCATAGAGTCGGAGATAATAGTAATTAGCAATTTTTTTGGAAAATTTATATATTTTGAAGTGTATGAGTTTTGTAAAAGAAATTTAGAGAACCCCACTTCAGAGTTCAGACATATATTTAGAGAGTGCTAACACAAATTAAGCATTTTTTTAATTTATTATTTAAATATTCGTGAATTTATCTATTGGTTGAAACAAAAGGAACTGTTGTATTGTGAACTAAAATTTGCACAAATATGCTTCTAACCTCTTAACTTAAAAAAAATATATAACAACATCTTGGCAAGCACGAGTTGTATTTTGTTTTTCTTGGCTAAAATCTGAAAGTAATAAAGAAGGGAACTAAAATTTTATGCAATAGTAACTTGAAAGCTATTATCAAATTTTTTTTATGCAGTAGACCAATAACCCTGCTATACAAAGTGCAGCACAGCCGTTGTAACAGTTACAATATGGAATGTAACTGGTGGATCCCAGAATCGGATACTCTCTCCGGTCTCCACACAACACTTTTTTTTATTATTTTTTTCTTGATAATTCTCCACTCAAAATCAAATGTACCGGCTTGCCTGAGAAGCAGCAAAAGGACAACAAACTTTGTCCAAAGAAATTAAATCATTAATTAAAAGAAAAAGATGACACACGCTTTTCCATTCTACAAACCAACCAAGATCCTTTAAGGCGGATAGTTTTATTATTGTGCATAAAGTTGTTTATAGATATAATCATATATAGAATCCTGTGAGGCTGTGAAGCGATACATGAGTGAACAGTGTATATATTTTTTTCTCAAGTCTCAACTCTCAACAGCAATGTTGAACTGAAATTTTCATGTATTTCAATAAGATTGGACAACGTCCTAAGTTTGTTAGGCCTCAAGATGCAAAATTTGAAGTTTTCTAATTTTTTTTCCCAGTCTACACCGCCTAATCCGAATTGAACACATCCATCTGTTAATGTTATCAAAATGAATTTTGATTGATTATGGCATCAAATATTTTTTTCTATTAATCAATACAAAAGAAAAACAAGGACTCGATCCTTAGTTTTTATCTTAAAAAGTATTAAATTATCAAACTAATTCAATGCAGTCAACTTCTATTTTTTTTTTAAATAAAAAATAAAATTATGTGATATGAGCACATAATAAGGGCTAACAGGCGGGATAATAATTAACAAAAAATTGGTTTCTCCGTGGAATGGTCAAAGAAAACGATGTAACTCAGCCAAGTCGAAGAGATCAGTATCATCCTTACGCTTAGAATTGGCACTAAATAACAAATTATCAACCCCAAATGTCAAACAACGACTTGTTTCTTGATTAATAGTACATGGTATATGTATTTATTCCTAATTGGCTGGGTTTGTTGTTGCGTGGTGTGTTTAATAAATCATAATCATGCTCTGCGCAATATCTTTCTATGTTGAATCTTTACGGTCGTGTGATGAAGCCTCATGGTGTGACGAGTCACTTCCACACAGAGTGCATTCAATAGTTTTCATCTTGGGAGGCCATGCACTATGATTCACTGTACCGAGGATTATCAGAATAAGCCGCAGAAAATCTGAATCAAAACCTGTAATTGCACGTGATGTAATAAGTGGTGCTGTTGTGATGAAGTCATGCTAGTATTCTACAGGTTAGATTTGAAAGTAAAAAAAATATTGATGGCTCCGTTTGGACGGGCCTGAATTACAAATTTTGGATATTTTATATGTCAAATTTATTATAAACAATTCAAACTCTTTATAAAGTTACACACTTTCTAATAAATTTATATTTAGGAATTACAAAAGATGTGTTTGGTTCGCCCATGAACTAGGGATGAACAAGGGAGCCACGAACAACATCTAATTCGCGCCTAGTTCATGCCTAGTTCTTGAAAATTGGGGGATTAGGGACAAGGGAAGATGTTCGTGAACAGCCTAGTTCGTGATGTGTTTGGTTCGCGCGTGGTGGTATCCAAACACGCCCAAATTTTCTAAATTCTCCAAATTTCTACAACATCCAAACGGCCCGATAAGAGTCAAATATGATAATCATCTGTGTCAAACTTCAAGTGGCTGCTCCTGTTACAAGTCTCCGCTGTATGAATATGCCGGCATATAAAAACTGGTTCTATGAATAATAAAGGATGTAGGTTCAATCATTAATGACTTGTTACAGAGACGCCACCAGGGTTTAGGAACAGAATATTCACACTAGAGCCCCATATAAGGTGGTTTGTTTAATGTTAATCAGGAAGTTAAAAGAATAGTTTTGGTGGTTAATGTTTATCTCCTTCCATCTGGTCAAATTCAGATCCAGACTCCCAGATCCTACTTTTCAAACCATCCGATGTCACTAAATTAGAAGTTGTAACCATTACAACTTACAGTACTGATATGATAATTTTAAGGGAAAATTTTTTGTGTACCCCTCAAAACTGGGAAAATACAGGATTTACCCCCCAAAAGTCAAAACTGCTGCTTTTGCCCCTCGAAAATTCGAACCCCTCCTCTATTTGCCCTTCTGACATATTTTATAATATAAATAATATTAAAATAATAAAACTAATAATTTGTGACTGTTTTACCCTTTTGCGAAACTAACACACTCGAACCTAACCAGATCAATCCAGACTAAACCGAATGAACTCTGAATCGAAACATTTCTCCTCTCTCGCAGGATAAACCCCCATCTCCTCTCCTCTCGATCAAACTAGGATAAAAATTCTAAATCGAAACCTAGCTTCTCCTCTCCACTCGATCAAACCAGAACCCTATTTCTTGTTTCCTCTCTTTAAATCACGCACAAAATGGAGTCTCTTTCTCCTCCCTGACGATGAGTGCAAACCTAGATCTCGTGGCATCAGCTTGAACCCTAGATTCTCGTACAGCACCTCCGTCAGCTTGCCTCTCTCTGCAATGAATTTTCGTTCAAGCAGATTAGAGTCCTTCTCACATGCCGTGTCGTCGAGCGTCGCACCCATGGCTTTTCCTATACAAACACTACTTCCGATCTTAAGACTATAGGGGATAAAAGAACAGGTTAGTTATGCTTTGCGTGCTTGGAGTTTAGGAAACCAAAATCTGATTTGCGTGCTTGGGGATAAATGATCAGGCTTAGTCTGAGTGAGCACTTGTGGCTACTAGTTGTACTATTCATATCAAACTAAGGCATTTTCTTAACCAATTGTAAACATTTTTCCTCATGTTGTTTCAAAGTAACATTGAGATATTATAATTTTACAGCTGAAGATGCTCTAAATTTTTTTATTGGTTGGATCGATGCAAAGGTTTCGCAATACAAACATTGGGACTTTTATATAGCTGGGGAGAGCTACATTGGTAGGTTTGGAAAACTGAGATTGATATGCATCATATATTTACATTTTCATTTTATATGTTACGATTGAACTCAACTCATTATTATTAATAGGACATTACGTCCCTTAATTGACAAAGAAAATTGTGGACTACAATCAAGGTACATCAGAGCCCTTTATCAACCTCAAAGAAATTCTGGCGAGTAGCATTTTCCTTTCATTATATCTAAAATTGAAATAAGAGCTTACTTAAAAACTAACAAATTTTGTTAGTGTTATCATAATTTTCACCTTGGCAGATGATTTATGGACAAATTAATCATGATGCTGAATCTGAGCTAGTTGGTTGACTTGAAACTCAATTGGACAATTTGACAGATGCATTCAAGAAGAAATTTCAAGGCGATGAGCGAAAAATTGAAGCAGTTGTTGTTTTAATTGTAGTTATATGAATTCAGAAGTAGTGTGTTTCTAATCATATGTATGTTTTTGTTTTTTATGACACTTTAATGTGAGATACTCTATGTGGATGTAGTGTGATTAAGAACTGTAAAATAGACTTAATCTTTTTTCAGGGGTAGAAATGTTGTACAGTGCTCATTACCTAAACTATCTTGATGTTGTTATTTTGTAATGGAAGTAGCTCTTTCTATTGTAAGCTATGGATTAAATCAAGGGAAAATTAACTCTTTCTATTTGGTACCAGTGCTAAGATGTACCAGCTCTTTAAAATCAACTCTTTCTATTTGGTACCAGTACTAAGATGTGGTATTGAATCAAATTAAATCAAATTGCAATACATTGTGATATTTAGTATTGAGGATACAGAATTGAGGTACCCTTATACCTGTACCAATCGGTACCATACAAAATATCAGTCTCCCTTGACAAACATGACAATTATGAAGAGTTTGAAAGAAATGAAAAAAAAAACACAATCAGTACAGAATAAGCACCATCAACAAGCACAGAACAAGCACCATTTAATAAGCATATCTAAATCTAGACAAAATAAGAACAAGCACCATTTAATAAGCATCTCTAAATCTAGACAAAATAAGCATCATCAGTACATCAATAAGCACCATTTTTAAGAATACTACTATTACTAATATTAGTACATTCGATCAATACATCAATAAGCACACAAAACCTGACTTTCGAAACAGTACTCAAACTGATAACAATATATAGCATCTCTAAATCTAGACAAAATATAGCATTTCTATATAGAATAAATAACCCTAATAACTGATAATTTTCCCATATTATTACTAATCTACATAATTTCTATCTCCACCATTTCTATTGCTTCTATCAACAATTGTAGCTGATGGTTGACCACCATTTGTACCACTCTAGTTTGACCTGAAAAGCAAATAAAACCATTTGTTTACATAGAATTGAGATTGATAATAGCGATGTATAAAAACACAATGTCTTGTAACCAACCAAGTACCACTTTAAATAGCAATTAATTAGAGATTTTGGTAAAGCAACATTAGAACACCAAATCACTTGTTTCAAAAAGAAAGAAATAAAAAGCAATAATGACACGTCCAGCATCTATGGAAAATAAGCAACATGGTCAGTCTGTTTTACCTGGTCAGACTTATCAGTTTCTACACATGCTATCCGACCACAAAAAAAAAATTACATATCACATACAGAAGTAACAGCAAATTGAATTGCATAATTTTTTTGCATATATGTGTCATAAAAAGACGTACATGCTGAAAAGAAAAGAAATGCGGTGAAAAGGAAAGATGAACCCGGTTCATGCGAGGGAGACTGATTTCATGCGAAGGAAGAGCAGCGATTCGTGTGCGAGAGAGAAAAACCAGTGATTCGTGCCAGAGAGAAGATTCGTGACTTGAGTAGAGAAAGGCGACGAAGGTTTCTGTGCGATTTAAGGAGAGAAGAGAAGAACTTAGGGTTTGATGGTTTGATCGAGAGGAGATGAGAGAACTAGGGTTTCCTTTCTGGTTCGATTGAGTGGAGATGAGGAGTTCTGGTTTGATGGAGAAGAACTAGGGTTACTTCTCCTTCTCTCTCGCCTTGTTTCTGATCTCTCTGGAGTCTCGGCGTGCCATGCGAGGAGCGAAACCCTAAGATCTCCAATGGAGGATCCGCAATCCCACCCTGACCACAAAGCTTGTGGGTTTCTCCGTGCAGTCGTTTCTCTCCTCGATTGAAGCTTTTCTCCTGGTTTGATTGAGAGGAGAAGAGAGAAAGAACTGGTTCTTGCGATTCACTGGAGATGACGGGTTTTGGCGACCGAAAGTTAGTCTGCGTCGAATGGGAACCAGATCCTCTGGTCGGCAGACCAGAGAGATTGTCTGGTCATTTTTAGATCTGGGTCGTCTGATTTAATCTTAATGGCTATAGATGTCCCGTACTAGTACCACGATTGATAGGCCCGAAAAAATATTAACCGTCGAGATTAAATCAGACGGTCCAGATCAAAAACGACCAGGTGGTCGTTTGTAAAAAACGACCAGAGGATCCGAGTCCGCGTCGAATGAGTTAACTCGATCAAGGGTAAAACAATCACAAATTATTAGTTTTATTATTTTAATATTATTTATATTATAAAATATGTCAGAAGGGCAAATAGAGGAGGAGTTCAAATTTTCAGAGGGCAAAAGCAGGAGTTTTGACTTTTAGGGGGTAAATCCTGTATTTTCTCAATTTTGAGGGGTACAGAAAAAATTTTCCCTTTTAAGGAGGTTATAAATTCTGTAACTTTTTGTAAATTATAATATAAATTATGGGAATATAAAATAATTGCTATTTTTTAAATTGTTTTAGCAATTAGGCTGAAATTATTATATAAACTTTTTAATTCTTTGTACTTGTCAGTTAAAAAATATTAAATAATATAGGGAGACATGGTATGGTAGAAAATGACTTCATGGATTCTAACTTCAAACTAAATTAGATATGAAATTCAAGGGTACAAATGACCAATTCAAACTGCTCGATGTGCTCTTAATACTAAAATCTCATTGCGGACCAAATTCTCAGAACTAATTAGATGTGAAATTTTCTAAAATTACAAAAAAGTAAAAACTTCAGAAAAAATGGTTGGGAAGGAGATTTTAATGTAAAGAAAGATGAATAGAATAGTTTGAATCAGTCATTTAAATTTTCAAATTTAAAATAAAAGTTCATTTGACGGTATTATCTATTCGTATTGCTTGGACCGTATCACTTCTCTGTTAAATTCGTCTTTCTCATTAAAATTAGATATAGATAGGGGAATTGATTAACGCCATCGGGCGATTTATCATTGCGCGTCATCGTTGAGGCGCTCTTCTCACCCAGCGTTCGAGTGGTACCCTCACCCAGTGTGCATGTTTTTGTTCACTCTGTCGCTATAAGTGTTAATTTTATTAGTTATAAACGTCCACTTTTTGTTATTAGAAATACTATATGTGTTCAATATGTTTATTTTATTTTTTTTTATTTCTTATTCAATTATTATTTTATGTCTGGTATTTTTTTATATAAGTGTCGATCTTGTTATTATAAGTGCTCATTTTTATTGTTACAAATATTCATTTTGTTGTTTATTGCATATGATGTTTTTTGTTATTATAATTGTTCATTTTATTTGTTATATATGTTCATGTCGTTACATTAAGGGTTTAGTTTGTTCTGTTATTATTTCAATGTGAAATACTTGTTTTCACTTTATAATTAGTATTTAATAATATCATCAGTGGACACATTTAACGAAACACATTTGTTATTAAACTAAACATATATAACGGACATCTGCGCTGACAAGTCCAAAATTCATGCGAGGCTCACGTGCGATGACGATGGTAGTATATAATAAAATCATCAGTTGACACATTTAACTGAACACGTTGGTTATTAAACTGAACATATATAACAAACATCTACGTTGATTGGTCCAAAATTCATACGAGGCTCACGCGCGCCTGTCTTCTGTTCAGCGATGGGGCTCGATGATAAATTCAACGATGACACTTATCATTTCTGATATATGGAATAGAAGGCATGATGATTGATGAATTGATGGTGGCTTCCATAGTTCCATTGGCAATTTGGAATGACCAGAATAAGCCCACCTCTAAAATAGGCAGTCATTGGGCCCAAAATAAAAGACTAACTGGGCTGTTTCCAATCCAGTATAGATTTCCTTGTAGTCTTGTTACCATCGGAATAAGACTTTGACAACAATCGCTAATGACGACCAGAAACGTGTTTGTCGATAGAAAAATCCCACTGAGCCGTGTCGCAATACGAAATATATATTTCCGTGGCGAACATCGCAGAGAAATTCATGTAGCAAATTGTCAACCACATAGACCGTACCCATTCCACATAACACACAAAAGCCACATTATTATGTTCACTGAAGATCTGGTTCCCACCAAACAACAAACGACCCGAACTCAGGTTACGAGTCCTTGGGGGAAGAGTCGGAGAGGAAAAATGGATTCCGTTATATTCGTTCTGGAAATCGCGAATATACGCGACCCGAGAAAAGGAAGATCCGATTGGAATCGAGCATCCTTCCCTCTCCGATTCCCTTCCCCACACCCCACCTCCTGTTTTGTCTCTCCTCTCTTCGCGCTTCTATATATATACATTTATTACTGTGTTATCTTTCCCAATCCAAAGTTTGTTCCTTTTGCTTCGCTCCTACCAGGTAGCTCTGTCGCATCCCTTGATTATGTTAAATTGGAATAGAGATTGATTTTAATTGAGTTGGAAGAACAAAGGGAGGTTGCATTGTGTTATTGTTTATGTTACCTTGTTGGGTTGTTTGTAATAAGCTAAAAGATTTTGTTGGTCAGTCTGATAATTACCAGATTAGCTAGACAGATTTTATACTACCTTTGGAAATGCACCAGTAGAAGATATTTGTCATTGAGCATACCAGACCATAGTTTAGCACTTTGGTACAGAGGTACTGAAACAGGCTGATTATGAACTAGATTACTAGAACCATACCAGCACAGTCCAGGTCGGTTTTCGTACAGATTGTGAGTTACTGCAACAAATTGTCTGGTGCAGTACTTTGTCCATTTGATTAATTGTGCAAGCCTTTCTTATAAAGTGTTGTATTGAAAGGCTTGAAGCATAAATGGGAGCCGAAGATGCATCAAAAGCTAGATTTGTTGAGGGTCTATGTGGTGTACAAGCTGAAAGTGATGGATTAATCCAAGGATTACAATTTGGGTACGTGTTTTTTTCTTTCTTTTATATTTTTTTAATATCATTGATGTGCAATATTGTAATATCTGTGGAGGCTTGAACAAAATTAGTATTGTTATACTGATTTGGGGGTTTTCTGTGCTGTATGCATTTAAGTAAGCGGTATGTAATTAAATCAGGACTAATCTTTAATAATTTCTTATGTAATTCAGACAATTATGGCAGCAAAGACCAGCATGCTTCAGGCCAGTTCACTGTAGTCTTACATGTATGTAATAATACACATTTGCTACCGACTATTTTATCATGCAAACTAGTTTAAGTATTTGTAAGTCAATTATAATTTCTGGAGAGAATTGCTGAAGTAATTTCTGTGCTTACTAACAGGTGACAAGCATTGGAGAGAGACAATTGCCAATGTAATCACTTCAATTCCTTTTATTGTTCTAGGTCTCCAGGCTCCAAGGCAAGCTACTTTAATATTCTCTCTCTTTCTCTTTCTCTCCCCCAACCATCCTCCTCCCTCTCCTCACCTCCATCCCTCCATTATTTCTCTCCCTGGTCTCGACCTAAGGTGTGGTTTATTAGTGTCACAGGAAGAGCTGGAACAGTAAATTATATGCCAATTCTTTGATAGGAGTTGGAATTGCATCAACTCTGTACCACACTTCAAGAGGAGAGATTAGAAAATATCTCAGATGGGCTGACTACACCATGATAGCCACAACCACTGTGGTCAGTAGTGTACTAATGCAAACACAGATCCAGTATTTTAATTGTCCTTTTGTTCTTACTGAGAAGCATTTTCAATTTCTTAGATTTTTTTTTATTTCTTTTCCATTTATTTTGTAGTGTTTATCAAGAGCTCTTAGAGAAGAGAACCCGAAATTTCTAATGACTGCTTCAACATTGCTCTTGCCTTTTCAACCAATGATGGTTTCTGCTCTCCACATGGGTATGATGGAGGTAAAAGCACATTAAGCTGGTGAAACACACTCTATCTAAATGCTGAAAATTTCTGGCCTTCTCTACCAATAGTTTCTTCCCAAGTGTATTTGGAACTTGAATTAAGCAAAAACTAACCCAATGCTAGTTCCAAACTTAAGTGAACTTGTCAGTAGTGTATTTTTGTTGATCAGAACAGTGATGTAGAAGCATAAATGACCGATGATATTTTGTTTCCAATTTACTAAGTATATACCATCGCGCAGAAAGTTTCATTTTGATGTTTCAGTAATAAAAACATCTCTTTAATGGGCAGTAAATGAATTTTTTCAGGTGTCATTTGCAAAAAGAGCATCTGTCAAGCCAGATCTAAGAATGGCACATAACCTTCATACCATGTCTGGTTTGCTGGGTGGAGCCTTATTCTTTGCAGATGATTGTTTTCCTGACACTCCTTATCTTCATGCTGCTTGGCATCTGGCAGCTGCCATTGGTGTAGGCACATGCAACAAGCTTCTCGAATGATATTATTGAGCAGCAATTGGGATCTCATGTATATAATTTATTGGTCTTTTCCTTTCATAATATTTTTGGCTGTCTCCTCCTTGAGATTATTTTTCAATTGTTGGTATGATAAAAACCATTTTTCTGGGGGTTGGATGGGGATTTCCAATGTCAATTCGTCGAATTCAATTTTTGCTGTTGAATGAAAATTGGAAAATGCAAAGTAGATCATATTTATTTTAGATCTAAAGTTAGAATGTTAAATTATTACTCTTTTTATAATTTAATGATACTTGTGGATGATTGTATCTCTTACTGGAAGTGTGGTTTTCCGTTTTCGGGTGTTAATCCCAAATACTGGCTGGGAGTTCAAACTTGGACGTTATACAGTAAAATGCCAGGATGACATTTTTGCAAGTAAAAACTGAATGAAACTGATCTAATACAGACTAAAAGATATCGTCATTTCAGCAGTCCATTTTATCAAAGTACTTGCATTGTCTGTGCCTGGATACTAACACTGTGTTTGGTTTTGGAAAAAATAATAGAAAGGAAGGAAAAATATAAAAGGGAAGGGAAGGGAACAGAATGGAATGGAAATTTTTTTACATCAGTTTGTTTGGATTATTATTAGAAGGAAAGAAAAATAATTATCCTTTCTTTTTTTTCCTGTTTGGATGATCAAATTAAAAGGAGGTAAAAGTAAGACTAATTAATTACAAATGACCATTTTGACCATAGTATCTTCATGGAATCCACTGTTGCTAGACTGCTAGTGCCGAATAGTTATACAGGAAAATAAGAGGACTATGTATAATTAAAATCAATTTACGATTCCTTGAATGATTAATTGGGTATTATAATGTTTTCTTTGTAACAAGGCATACATCATTGAGAATATCATTTGGACGTTCACGTTTTTTTTTTCGAGTGAAAAGCATGGGTAAAATACAATAATTGGAATGTACCGAAGAGGAGACAATACCGACCAGATTTTGCAGTTCAACCCAAACATCATTAAATTTTCATGAATAGATACGGACTGGTACAAAGTGTACCAGCAGGCAATTTCACTACCAATTATGTTATATCTGATTGAATAAGCATCTAATAAAGGTTCATCTCTCAATTGCTCTCCTTGTACCGTTGTACCTATATAGAATCAGATGAGATAAAAGAGTAAAAGAGTAAAAACTTTAACTCAGTAGTGTTGAAAAGTTTTAGGAAGCACACTATTAATAATCTCGTTTTAGGAAGCACGTTGAAACAAAATAATATTCTATTTACCAGAACTAATAGTAACTACAAAAATCCCATTAGAGCATATCTCATTCAGAGAAATAAATTTTCAAGCCCGCTCATCCTCTCTTGTTTCATGCTTCTCTATCTCAGTAAAATAAATCCAAGGTTAACTCAATAAAACTATTTTGAAATAAATAACCAGTATATTTGCTTGTTAAAACCACATAATATGGACCTGATACAAAAAACCAAAGGTTGAAATAAACAAGAATAGACAACTGGTTGAATCAAATAAACAAAATCAAAAGTGAAAATTGGGCACAAGTAAAGGAAACGGACAGTGGAAGAATTTGTGTTGGAATCAACCTAGCCAAATCAAAAGTGAAAATTGAAATTACCAGAACAAAGCAAACCCTAGCTGTTAGGAGAGGCAGAAAGGTGTGCAAATTTATAGGAATCAACGGAAATTTCTTGGACTGAGAGGAATTGTGCGTCAAAGGAAAGAATCAATGAAGATTTTGGCTCTGGTCGCGCCAAAAAGAGGAGAAATCGCGAGGGCATCGTGGTCCAGCGAAAATTTTCGATTTTCTTTCCGTTTCGTTACACCCCGAATCGGGGGGGGGGGGGGGTAAGATTTTAGTACAGGAAGTAAAAATAGCGAAGGAAAGAAATTTCCATAGGTTAATGGTTTTACTTCGGACAGATCGATATCCAAACAGAGTAAAATTGAAATTTTCCTTCCCTTCCGTGATTTTACTTCCGTTTCCCTCAATCCAAACAGACTGTAAGGATATCATCAGGATCAGCTGCAATGCACTTCTAAATTTTGCCTCCAAATTTCAGAATGCCTTGCAAAGTAATCTTATTAGTTTTATACCCATTGCTTCCAAATTATTGATAAGATAATTTACTGGTATAAAATTTGCATTTAAGCCCCGGCAGAGTCATAAACCCTGATGAGATAATAACATTTTAGCGAAAAAAAAGATAATAATAAAGGAACTATCCTCAGACAGTTTAATATAGCTCTAATGGGGAAATGGGCTTGGAAATTCTTTTATAAAGATAGCCAAAATCTCTGGTTAGATTTGATACAAGTGAAATATAAGGGTAAAACTCCTCGTACTGTCTCATTCCATTGGAGAGCAATATGTAGTCTTTTCCCTATTATTAGGTTAGGAATTAGGAGAGTAGTTGGTAATGGCATCAACATTAGATTCTGGGATGATAGATGGCATGGACACTTCAAGTTAGCTACCATGTTCCCTGAAGCTTTTAGGAAAACTAAAAAACCTTCTGCAACTTTAGATGATGTGTGGGGCAAAGGTAGAATGAACTTATTTCTTAAAAGGGGAGTTACTAATACTCTTAAGCAGGAAAAGATAGATATAAAATTGCTTCTAGATAATACTTCACTTTCTCTTGAAAGAGATAGTGCAGTTTGGTTATGGCATAACTCAGGTTCTTACAATGTTAGTTCAGTATATAATTATCTGAATAATGGTGGTGTAGTTATTAGGAAATGTGATTCTCTTTGGCTTCTACCTCTTCCTCTTAAGGCCAAATTGTTCTTTTGGTTAGTGATACATAACAAGATTCTTACGCAGGATAACTTGGCAAAAAGAGAATGGGTGGGTCCTAATAAATGTTATTTATGTAATAACTGTGAGTCTGTTGATCACTTGTTCTTACACTGTAAGGAAATTAGTGATTTTTGGTCTTTCTTTAACACTTATAATTCTCGGGGTTTGTATTTCATTGGTTCCAGTATCTCTGACTTTTGGATTTATTGGCAGCACTTGAATAGATCTGATAAGATTTTTCTTGGCTCCTTATTTGTCATAAGTTGTTGGGTTATGTGGCACTTTAGAAATGGGATTTGTTTTTCGGAGAAAACAAAACCTACTTTTAACAGTATCTCTTTTTAAATTTTTAATCTCTTTTACTCTTGGATAGGAGGTCACACTGGCTTGGAAACCAGATTTAGTCAGCTTCATGCACGCTCTACTGCTATTCAAACTCCAGTACCAGTTTACAATACTCCATGACCGGGTGAAGATGGCCACGTGTCAGACGCTACTGAGTCTACTACTTAGTTGATGTATTAGACGTAGTTTCTGATGTGCTTAGATTGTGTCATCTTTTCTTGTTAGATTCTGAGTGTTGATAGTTTGTTCTATGTGCTGGTAGTTTGTGTTTCTTTAGGAGATCTTGGTTTTTATTTTCTGTTGGACGCTTTGTATCTAGGGCTTCTGGCCCTCGAATGCTTTTTTCTTTTTCGTAATTTCAGGTCCCCACCTTTGGGGTACTTTTGATAAAAAAAATAAATAAATAAATAAATAAAGGAACTATCGAAGATAGTTATCTCCAATATGGTGGGCCTGCAATGGTTTAATTGATAGTGATTTGAGCCTGGGATGTGATGCCGGACCTAAACTGGTACCGTATTTGTTAAAACTGGCTCAGAGTAGTCTAGATACAATAGAGAAATTCATATAGACGCATTGAAAGTAATAATGTAATATGCAATTCATGAGTGATCACAAAATATTCGAGAAGGTTAAATTGCAAGGTCATTTACCATCTTACTAATACAGCTTACAAGCGGCAAAGCCGATAATCACTTAATTCTTATGATTCCCAGAAAATAATTTCACCATTATCTCCAACCAAACCCAAATCTTTAAGCCTCCTTTCCTGGTAGTATTCCAATCCATCTAACTCTGATTCTCTGTTTCTGAAAATACTATCTATCTGCTGAAGCACCCTTTTCTCACCAGCTCTAATCCCTACGGCTATTTTCATCCTGGAATCCAAATTGCCACTTTCCATGAGCCTTTCATCCTGCATTTGAAAATTTTTAATTGATGAGCCTTTGAATGCTATTTTGCAAAAAAACATTACTGTTTGCCAGTGTGGAAAAAAAGGGGAAAAAAAAGGACACCCATAAGTTGCAGTACACATAGACCAATATTCTTGTTTTCTCAAGTTGAATTAATTCCTCTCTAGTTTCTACTTTCCAAATGCTTATTTTCTAAAAACCTTACCATATTCTCTCATTTCATGAGAAGATAATTGAAACATACAATGCTGTATATACATGAGGCACTTGCTTGCATAAGGACCCTTTTTTTAAAAACTAGCTATTAATGTTACTAGCTTGGGGCTTACCTAAAATAAGTGATAAATCTTTTACATAAGACAAATAAAATTCCTGTACCTCTTCTACAGAAGTATCATAGGCAGATAAAGCATTCTTGCATGCATCTCTCACAACACGGCAAATCGCCTCCTCATTTTCCCGGCTCACAGGCAGCTCAAGGTGGCCCCAGATAGTATTTCTGAAAATTGATTCCAAAAGAAAAGCATCGGTTCCACCAAGGGCAACGAGGCGTAAGTAGGGGAGCAGCTGAGGTGTCAGAGTCTGACCTAATACTATGTCAAAATATGCAGTCTCATTGAGACCGTTGGTTTCAACTATGTCAAGCTTGTCACCATAAAAAGGATCTGATTCAGCAATCTCTAGTGTCAAAGTGTATGTTTCACGGTTCATGTTTGATTCAATGAAACCATAGTCGAGTGCCAGCTCTGCATTGCTCTTCTCCAGGTCATACTGGATGCATACCTGTCAGAGGTATCTCCGTCAATCGATAACAACTTGAGGGGTGAAAAGCAGCACCACATTTACTTGCTTAATATAATTCATCTGAGGCATCTAATAAAGCCTAAAAAACTATTCATGTGCAAAATTCACCTGCTCCCCAGATTTCACGAACAGTGGGGCCCTCAATGTGAAAATCTGGTCCCTCCCGAAAAGACCTTTTCCTTTGATCTCCCATGCTAAATCTTCTGAAGTAATGTCCGGATTGTGATTAATCTATCAAACCAACATATATTTTTTTTAAAAAAAAAATAATAATGTACAAGGAGAAACTCTTACACAGTGTCTGGTAAGCACATAATTCCAAATTACTATTTTATATGGAATGATTGAAGAACGTACAAGATCAGCAAATGGGATGAGAGCAAGGTTGTCACCACGCAAGCGGGAAAATGATCTTGATCTCAGTATTCCAAATGCCCACAAGAAATCATCATATGTTATAGAGCCAGGAAAGAGATTCTTGCTTTTAAGAATGATTTCTTCTTCCACCTTGGCAAATTCACTTTGCACATACTCCTTCACACCAATCGTCGTGCTCAATAATTGTGTCCCTAGAGATTATATAATTTTTAATGTATTAGTATGTCAGTGGAAGTGCCATTCTGACCTGATAATTGCCTGGGCTGGCCAAGCAAACGCTAATTTAAATATGTTACTGGTCATAAAACATCCAACTGATATTTTTAACTGAAAAGAATAAATTCATTTCTATTAATTTCTTTATCACTCGGAGACATATCTATTAACTAAATGAGTACAACACAAATGGTCCTGAAAATATCATGAACAACTGTTTTGGTATTGATTTGTTCTGATTTATACAAGTTTGATCTGATCATCTGACGTATATCTTACTAAGTAATAATGCTATCGATCGGTTATCTTGTTGTCAAATCTTTCAATTTGAAAAAAGTTCATTTTTTATAATTTTGACTATGCATTCCATTCATCTTTTGATAAACGATAGACATAAAAAGTATCCAGGTTATACACTACAAGGGTAGTATTTAGCATCCTTTAATCCAAACAAAAGAAAACAAACTGAAAATAAGTTTGGTTGTACCTTGTATTTGGGAAAGCTCCTCTTCTGACCTGCACTGGAACCATCAAGAAATTACGCTCGCATTAAAATTTTAATTACCAAGTACCAACTAAAACAACCAGTAGGTCCAGTTTCCTACAAACAAATTTTAACATTATGCTAACTCACCAAAAGATGGTGGAATCAGTAGAGGAAGGGAGAACATCCAAATACGGCTTCCATGGGGAAGCATCACCTAGTGCTCTTTCTCGTAAAAGAAACAATGAAATGGAAACCCACGGTCTGAGGCCTCCGCAAAGCCGACCTATCTCCGACGAGGCAACTGTGTCAGCATCAATCCAGAGCTTCTTAGGAACCTCCACCACCACCTCGTTTCTTGATATATCTCTCTGTGCAATGAGACCCAGTCCCTCTGGCACTGGACCCGGTTTGACAGAGGGAGCCATCCCTCCTTTAGAGAGTAGCCAATTGGAGAAGTCGACGAGGGATGCGTCGGAGGGGAGTGAGGTGGCGCTCTCTTTTGATTGGAGAATGGCGCGAACGGTGGTTTTTCGAAATTGAGAGGAGAGAATTAGAGGAGATGGGAGGCGAGGTGGAGATATGATGCGAGGTAGCGCCATTTTTTTTCTGAATGGCAAGCTGAGAGTGAACTGAAGTGGATATTCTTTGCTTTCAAATGGATATTTTTCTTATCAGAATTCAAGTCCGGATTCTATGTTGCATAAGCCGAGTGTAAATTTTGTAACAAGTCAATGACTAGAACAAAAGTTAATCTGTTTGTCAGAATATATCTTTATTTGTTTTTGTTCTTGTTTTTTTTTTTTTGGGCAATTATTTGGAGGATGAATCATACAATTTCTTATTTGATTTTGAAATTTATTCTTTTACGGCCTAATTATTTATAACACCATCAAAATATTGTGCGCGTAATATTCGCGGCTAAAATGGAATTTGTACCCGTTGTTATCGCTGAAACGAGTAGCATGGTCGGGCATTGCTAGAAATTCATGTCAGCAAAATCCATACAATTTTTTTTACTGAAAACTTATGTACGAGTAAATGTCTAATATAGACATAATATAATAATTATTATCAAATAAATAATTCTAAAATAATGTAACATAAAAAATTGATGAAAAATCAAATATACCTACAATAACAACCTAAAATCTAAAATAATACATCCATCCAAAATAATAATTCAAGACATGGAAAAATAAAAATGGAATAATTCAGTACGATATTTTCTGATAATTTTGCATAATAAATTTATTGAAAATATCTCTTTACACTTATATATATACTTATATATATATATAGAGGTGGGCTAAAGTGCCATAGATGGCAATGCCATAGATGTCTTTTTTGAGATATTTTTTTAAGATAAGAAATTCAATCGGTCAATCCAAACCGTTCAAATTGATCAGCATATTGAAATACCATTGGAGACCAAATTTTTCATTTTTTTAAAATTTTTTTGGTATTTATTTTGATATGTTCAAATTGAAGGGTCTGAAATACTTCAATTATAACGGTTTTTTTAAATATCATAATAAATAGCAAAAAAATTCGAAAAAATGTAAAATTTGGTCTCCAAGGATATTTTAATGTGGTGAATAACTTGAATGGTTCAAATTGAGCATTTGAATTTTGAATTTCGAAAAACGACTTTATGACACGGGACCCTCTGTGCCATCTATGGCACATTAGCCATCCTCTCTCTCTCTCTCTATATATATATATATATATATATATATATATATATATATATATATATATATATATATATATATATAGTGGATTGATAAAATACACTCTGGTGTATGGATCATCTCCCGTACACCAGAGTCGTTTATGAAATCCAAAAATCAAACAGTCGATCCGAACCGTTCAAGTTATTCTCCATATTGAAAAACTCTCGGAGACCAAATTTTGTCATTTTTCGAATTTTTTTGCTATATATTATGATATTTTCAAAAAACACTACAATTGGAGTATTTCAGGCCCTCCAATTTGAAAATATATATATATATATAGAGAGAGATAGACTAAAATGCTTTGCAAAAAGTATATGAGTGTTGTGCTTTGGACTTCTGATCCATTGGATCGGCGTTTAGATTGGTGCTCAGATCGAATCGAACGGATACAGTTTCTATCGTTAGGCTTTGCTCCAGAAGGAGGGAGCTAGGACTAAGGAAAGGGAAGGGAGTTGAAGGAAGTTGAAGGAAGTATATGAAATTGGAAGAGAACACATTGTTCCTTGCTCCTATTACAAAAACTATAGATAGAAATTCAAAGCAGTTACCTTCTATATAATATACAAAAGAACAACATTACCCTTTTATTCAAATCATCCTCAAGGATCTCAACAGGTACCATCCTACAAATGAATTTTAAGTGCGTACCATCCTGAGAATGAATTTTAAGTGCGTACCATATCAGTGAAACGTAACAGTATCCTTTGTTTCTAAACAAAGAGATCAATAATAATAACCCATATCAATGGAGCAATTGTCATCCGTAAAAAAAAAGGAAAAACTCTTTAACAAAGTAATAGATATCATTAATTACTAGTAACATCTTACAACCAGTAAAGCTGATACTTTGTAATACTCCCTGATTTTTCTAATAATCACAAAAAGCTGATACGTACCAACTTACAACCAGTAAAGTTTACTAATATTTGTAACTAGTTTACTTCACAAAATATTCACCAAAAGTTGACACTACATGCAACTAGGTGTCAATATTTAGAGAATTGCAGCATCACGAAGCATTGTTAGAACGATAGTTTTGCGTCTCTGAATTGGACATCCAATAAACGCCCCTAACTTAGCTGGTTCATTGGTGAGATAGAGATATGCAGCATCTTGAACTTCTTCTTCAAGCTGAAGTTCTTCTAGATAATTCCATATCTCACTCTCTAGAATTTGAAGTCTTTGTTGAGTCTTCACCAATTGAGCAGTTGACTCTTTCATTGCATCAGCAAAAATTTTGAAAGATTCATTCAAGTTGATAGTCTCAGCATCAATTGATTTTTTGGTCTTTTGCTTCTTTTCCTTTTTTCCTCCACTACTCTTATTAAGAAGTGATTCAGGGTCAACATTATATCCACCTATATTAGCTTGATTTTGTGATACTAGAAAATCGATTTCTTCAATAGTCTGACCTATATGTATTTCACTTTCTAAATCATTCAAATGAGTATTTCTTTCTCTTATTTCAGCTGCAGTTTCAGCATCCTCTTCAACAGCACGATCATCGCCAAACAAACTTTCCAATTTCTTGTAATTACGTACCGGTTTGGTCATCCATACACTAGCCTCTGGACGATTCTATAAAAATAAAATCACAATTATTCTAAATCATGTACAAATATATGATGCTTAACATGTATTTTTTTTTTTTGAAAGTAAAAATGGCCCGTAGGCTTGATATTCCATAATAAAGTAGACAAGAAGCACCCAGGCTAATTAAACAACCAGCCAATCATATAGAATCACCCAGGCTAATTAAACAAACCCCAAAAGATTAGCCGTGCTTTAGTACACAAAAACTATACATGCAAAAAGGAAAAGAACAAAAATAAAAAAGAAAAGTCCTTCTATGCTGCCATACAAAAGCCCCAGGTGCAAATTAGAAATCTTGACGAAAATATAATCTAGCCATGTTAGGTGCCTCTGGATCGTACCAGTACATACAAAATGAAATACTTAACAAGTTAGAGGGAAAAAAAGTACCAAACAACGTTTATCATAATATTATCTAACATGAACAAGTTTCTATCCAATATGAGGCAATCAAACATTCTTATACCAGTGAAGCATTATTGTACCAGTCAAACATTCTTGTAAATAAAAACTAATTTGTGACAGTAATTGCATACCTTAAGCAAAGTTTCCCAAACGCTAGGTTCAGCACCCCAAGTATTTGTCACCGGGCTCCAAGAAAAACCACTTAATCCTTTAAAGAGATCATAGCAAGATGCAAAAATTTTTTTAAGATACTTGACACGGTTCTTTATTTTCTCCTTGTCAAAAGACACATCTTTAAACTTCCCAGATAATTCCTTCAAAATGTTGTCATAAGCTTTGGTTGTGAAAGTACCATTGATTCTATTACCAGCGATGCTTTGATATTCCAATGCATAAAGTAAAACATCATCCATGTTCTGAGTCCAAGTAACCAGTTCAACTAGAGGATTCTTTCTTTTCCCCATGAACAAACTGAAAAAAAAAAGAAATTCCAACAACATTTCAGATCAAAAGGAGGACATAAAACACAATTGAAGACATTGAATTCTAATTAAAGCACAACTACATAGTTCAAATAAAGAGTCACAACAGTAAAAAAAATATTACAAAAATCATGCTAAGTCAACATGTCATAACTTAAAACAAAAAAATACTACTAATGACTACAAATAATAGTCACGCCACATCTCATTTGCAATCCTATCTCTAATCATTTCCCCTAATTTAGAATCATTTTCATCTTCATTTGGATCATGAGTAGGTGGTTGAGGACGAGATAATCTTGCATTCGCCAATTCCCGATCAACTTCAGCAAGTATTTCATTATCAGGATCAACATCAAGTAAAAAGTTGTGCAAGATACAACATGCTAAAATGATGAGTTTTTGTGTGTTCTTATCATAATGTGGCTCCGTTCCAGTTGCAATTATAGGAAAACGCTTCTTCAACACACCAAAAGCTCGCTCAATTGAATTGCGTACAGAAGAATGACGAAGGTTGAATAATTCACGAAAAGTTTGCGGTGGGTTCTTATTAGAGAATTCTTTCAAATGATATCGCTCTCCTCTATAAGGTGTAATGAGGCCACTCTTGATCATGAAACCGGCATCAACAAGATAATATTTTCCTACAAATTAATATATGACTAGTTAAATATTTTTTTATAGAATTTATATAAAATGAATATTATGTATCTTTATCATAATATTTTTTTTATTTACCTTCTGGTATTTTTAGAGGATTTGTTCTTCTAAGCGCATTCTTCATAATTCTTGAATCTGACGCTGTGTCGGCCCAACCTACTAACACATATGTAAACTTAAGATTAGGGGTACAAGCAGCCAGCACGTTCATCGTTGGAATATCTTTTCTACCGCGGTATTTTGGAGCCTCCTTAGAATTGACCTTTACCCTAAAATGTGTCCCATCGATTGAACCAACACAATCCTGTTATACAAATTATGGTTTAGATATTGATTTTTACAATTAAGATTTTGATTTTAAATGTATTTATCTATACATATATTGATATACCTTGAAATAAGGAAAGAATCTACTATTATTGGCAATTTCTGAAGGAGTGGTTGATCCATCTGGTTGCTTCAAGTATGTAGCCTCTAATTCTATTAAGGCGTTGATTACTTTATGAAAGTCACGACTTATTGTCGCTCTCCCTCGATGGAAAAAGAAGCTCATAACACGGTGTTTGGTATTATGCCCTAACATGTAGAGAAATCTAGCAACTTGTTCTTGGACATTGAGTTGTCGGGTAGGTTTAAGACCACCTTCAACTTCTAATTTATGACAAAGTATGAAAAAAGCCCTTGGATCCATTCTAATAATGTCACGACATTTTTTACTCTTAACAAGGTTTGATAGTAGTTTATCTCGTGCAATACGAATAGCTTCTGGATTTTCTTCTTCTTCTTCTTCATCACCGTCATCATCATCTTCTTCTTCCTCTAACACTTGAGTTTTACTGTTCTCTAATTTACTTAATGCTAGTTGATATAATATGAATCCAACAAGATAAGCAAAAGCCAAATTATGCAAGTGGTTCACCAATATAACCAACTGCCTTTTTTAATTTTCCTGGTTAGTCATCTACACAAATTTTAAATTTTAATTATGTTGTCAGGTTTAGAAATATAGATTTGAAAACACAATTTAAGTTCCTAACAGTCAAGCATATCATCAAATGAGCAACTAAATAACATTATTTGTTTCTAATAACACAATGAAGTCTAATATCAGAATTAGTTTATCTTAACAGGAAAAAGAGAGAAGAAAATAATGACTAAAATCGTTACAGAAAAAAAGCAACTGAATATAGGAAAGAAATGACTAAAATTGGAAACACAAGTAATTAATGGTAAGAGAGAAGAAATCGTTACATAAATTTTTTATACCTTGCAAAAGGAAATGTCAAGCCCTGAATGTAATATCTACTTTTCTCTTATTCTGTTGGAGCAAGGAGGATTTTTCTAGAAGTATGGTCTATATATAGAGAGAAAGTTGCTGATTCTGACGGGAGAACACTAAAAATTGGGAGGGAAAACGCTAATTTTTGTGGGGTCCAATGTCAGAGAAAGGAAAGCATAAGAGTATTTTCGGTAGAGATTTCGTTGCTCTTCGTTACACTTCGAATTTGGGTGTAACCAATCTTCTCTTCAGACTAAGCCTCGAGAGCGATTCGATCTCTTTCATTTCCGTCGATTCACCCAGAAATACCAACGGGAGCAAGGTAATCTGATTCCTCCTCCTTCCCTTTGCCCTGGCTCCCTTCTTCTGGAGCGGAGTCTTAGGCTTCGTTTGCTCCCTCTCTCCCCGTTAGTTCATCTCTATCTCTCCGTTCTAGTATCTCTCTCTTCGTCCCTTCTAATCCAAGCTCTTTCCTTCGAAGACAAAAACCTAGAGGCAGAAGACGAATCGATCTCCCAAAACTCCGTCTCCTTCGCGACTACCTCCCCATCTTGGTCTTCCATCTCTCGCGACTTCCTTCACTGCCCCGACAACTCTTTCTTACCGCCTCCTTTTCATGCGAAACAGCGTTGGTTTACCCTAGCTTCGTCGACGGTCCAAATCAACATTTCTGACTGGTTATTAAGCAAAATGCTGTCATCAAATAGCTTACTGGTAAGTTACTGTTATAGGTACCAGCGTACTGACTGACAACGCTGGTGACTCAAGCACCGATGGTTTATCCTGTCACGTGACTTTGCTTATTCTCTCTACAATGTCATGTGATTAGCAGTACATAATCTGTAATTAGGATAGTTAGTTATTTCAAGAGTTGGGTTGTTGTTTCTTGTAAAGAAGAAGCTTGTATTATATATACTGGTACTGTGTGTATTATAAGCAATGCTCAAAATACAATTCATTCAGAGAAACTCTTCTCAATAATCTTTTCTATTTTATCTTCTCTGCTGCTTTTCTTGAGCTCGTTTATATTTTTTTGTTTGTTTATTTAATTTTGAGTGGCAGAATAAACAATTCACATGCAAATTTTGAGAAGTAAATGATTTGGCACTGTAGAAAATTGAGTACAAAATTTTAGCTATTCTTGAGTTGGCACTGTATTATTTGCCATGTACGCTGGTGATATGATTGTGCTATTTAGGATTATCAATTTGATGTAATGTAGCATGACCGTTGTTTTGATTTCATGTACTGTAATGGTTCAACTTTATCTATTTTTAGCTTCTCTAAAAAAAAACTTTATCTATTTGGTAATTTGGTTCTATTATGTTTCCTTTGGATGTCTGTTGCTTTGCTTTAATTATGTTGTTTAAATTGGAGAAAAGATGGGTATGTAATTATCACGTTTTCAATTGGGAAATTAATATTGTATGCCCATAATTGATAGGTACCAAATCGGTACCTGTTGGTACATCTCTGTTTTTGCTTACTGTTATGACTTATGCCTAAGTTTGATACTTTTCTCTGTATTAACCAACTCAGTTTCTTGATCTGATGGAAAAGAAAATAGGCAACATCTGATGTGGCGTTGTGTCAATTGATTGTCTCGACTTGAATCTTTGTTGATTGACCAACTAAACAAAATGTGGCAAGCAATGAAATTTGGCAGTATACAAAATGTAAGCTTCATAAATCCAGCACATATGGCACCAGGACAAAATGTAAGCTTCATAAATCCAAACTGTAAGGCGTAAGCTTTAGTGGACGAAGATAATATGGGCTTCACCATGGCGCTACCAGAAAATCAGGAATTTTCCTCAGCAAGAGCAAAAGATAGCTGCTGATTATGAGTTTTGTCAATTTCTTGTTCCAACTCTTGATTGCAAACAGTACATTTATAAGAACACAGCTGATGCTTTGTAAGAGACAAAATCGGGATGCTTATGAGAAGCATTGAAAGAGGATTCAATTTAAGAAGAAATGACAATTGTTTTTAGCATTTAAGATTTTGTATTTATTTGTGGTGTGGTAAGGTGAAAGGGCTTCTCAAAAGGGACCCTGTTGAGTTCTGACAAATGGGAATTTTAGTTGCTAAAGTTTACAGCATGTTTTGCAAATAAAACTAATTTCGAGCATTTCAGTTTAGCAAGTGAGACAAGGGCATGTATAAAAATAAGTGGGGCCCACTAGTCGTTCGCCTCGTCAGAGTTGTAAATGAGTGAGTGGAGATGGTGGAGGGAGGAGGCGAGCGGCAGATCAGGCGGCGACTTCGATCGACTTCAATTTTCTCTTTGATTTCCTTTTCTGGAGTGAGAGAGAGAGAGAGAGAGATGAGAGGAGAGAGGGAGAGGACGAGGGAAGAGGAGCCGGAGTCGCGGAGGGTGTAGACTCGAAGAGGAGGCAGAGTCGCGAATGGCGGAGACCCGAAAAGGAGAGATTAGGGGAAGAGAGGAGAGCGCTCAAAATCTGATCCCAGTTTGATCGAGCAGCACCTACCACTTTAACGGAGAAAAAGATGAAAAATTTTAAAATTAATGGAGAAACAGAGTGGGTAGCGCTCTCCATCTGAACCATCAAATTTGATATCTGCACGAATTTTGAACCCGATCCGACAGACCAGAAGTCCAAAACACAAAGGCTCTATACTTTGCAAAGCATTTTAGCCTATCTCTCTCTTTTAGCCTATCTCTCTCTATATATATATATGCTATAAGACAATTTCGTCTAAAAATCTTTCATTCTGTTTTAAGTTTTGTCATAATAAGCTTTATTGCGGAGAAAAAGATAATGCGATATGGGTCCCTGTGTAATTTTTCAGAAGTCCCTATGCGATTCAAATCAAACACGACTTATACACCGGATCCTTTAAATTTCTAAGGGTCCGCTCCAGAAGGAGAGACTCGGAGCGAAGGGAAGGGAACTCGGTACTCTCCGATTTTGGGAGTAACCGATCTCTCCCTCTATCTGTCTCTCTGCTCTCCTTAATTTCCGTCGATTCTCTCCCACTGGAGCAGGCTATCCGTACTCTCCTCCCTTCCCTTCGCTCCGAGTCTCTCCTTCTGGAGCAGACCCTAAGATGAGTCCTACATCCTTGTTTTTTTTTTTAATATACAAAACATTATGATCTCAAATAAATTTACCATGGAGCATATAGCTTGGCCCTTGAGCATGGTCTTACTATCAACTGCAACTTAGCCGCAAAATTGGAATTTTGGATGAACTTACTTATATTTGAAATCAGTGGCGGATCCGGACAAAATTTAAGTCATATTTCACCAAATATATAATTGGAATCAAACATATGAGAGGCATTATCTACAATATTTTTTTCCTTCATATTTATGTAGATTTCTAGATAGTTGATTTTATTTGGGACGGAAACCGCGCTATACCCTCTCTTTATAGAGCAGTTTATGACCTAGCTATAAGATACAACGCAGATCAAATCCGCGTTATAAGGTGCAATTTAAATATTTTGTGTTGATGTTACTTGCGGTCATGTAATGTCTCGGTTGTCGTTACTTGGTGTTGGGAATGGGAGTTGAGTTCCTTATTGTTTTGGGTCTAACAAGCGAATTACTTCAAGCACATTACAACTTGAGCGAGGTGAGCATGTCCAAAAGGTAGCCCGTGCTTGGTTGAGCAGTCTTTCTCAATTTTCTGATATGTTGTACTCACTCAGTGGCGAGGCCAGTAAGTGGCGAGTTTGGGCACTTGTCCAGGCTTGTTTTTCAAAAATAGAGGCCGGTATATAAGTATTTCATTAGATGTCTAGGCTTGATATTTGACTGTGTCTAGGTTTGAGTTTTGAAACTAGATTTTTAGTAATTCAATCTGTTTTTTTCTTTCTTGACATTTAGTTGATCCAATCAATGAAGACACAAGAAAAGATAAAAGAAAAGGTGATTTATGGGCCCGCAAAACATTTTTTTTCCCCCATAATTCCCTTAATATAACAAAAGATTAATGCAAAAACAATATATATATAGTTAGTGTAGGAAAAATTGAATATAACCCTATAATCATATAGTTAATTTGATGACAATAAAATTATTTATGAATATTATTTGTTATAAAAACAATATAAATTATTTTAAAATTAGATTTAAAAATTAATATTTTATTAAATATTATTTTAAATTTTATATTAAATTTAAAAATATTTTTTGTGCCCATGTTTAAAAAAAGTCTGGACTCGCCACTGTACTCACTGCATATTTCTTGGTTTTCTAATTAATGTTGTAAATTGGGATTCTATTCGTCGAAATTTGCTTGACAATTTGTAGCTCAGCCCACATATTATTATTGGCACCGTTTGGATGAGTTGAGAAGAAGGTAGGAAGAAAGAAGAAGGGAAGAAATAAATTATAAACAATCCAAACTCTTCACAAAGTTACACACTTTCCAATACTTCTTCCCTTCTTCCCACACCTATCCAAACGGAGCCATTAGTATTAGTAATAATAATAATAGTAATAATAATAATAATTATTATTATTAAAATAATTAACGAAGTTCAATATTATTGATGATTCTTTGAGAGAGAGAAAAAAAAAGAGACGAAGCATACTTGTTGAACTATTGGACTTATTCATGTTAGTTGTATAGGTAATCGTTTGGAAGTTGTAAATATATATGTAATTACTTCTTTTTTCATAATAAACCTTAGTTAATTAGAGAGGCATGGTATGATCTAATTTCAAAAACCAAATGTATCCCTTTTTATTTTATGCCACAAGAGGTTTGAACTCATTTTCATAGAAACATGACAGAACAATGGAGCATAGCTAGCTATATTGTATTCCACATTTTCTTTTTTTACTTTCTTAATTACGATAACCGAGACTTCGAAATTATGTTAAAAAAGGATGCAACACATAGCACTGGAGTCGAATACTTTAAGCAGATACCTAACTGCATTAATGCGGGTTTATAGATACCGAACTTAATTTAATCAATGCCCTTCGTCTTTATTAATGTGTTATTACATAAAAAAAAACGCTTCTAGTCCACCCCCCCCCCCCCCAAAAAAAAAAAAAAAAAAAGAAGAGGCTTTTATGATCCAGTGCATGCAATTAAACCCGCTTATTCCACCTAAAGTTGGAGCGAAAAAAGTACTGAATAGTACTTTACTAAATGAAAGTTTCCTTTACTAAATGAGGAGTTCGATTCTCCGCTCAAGCAAGTAATTTTGATACATTTATGCACTCTACTTGGGTCGGTTGGTTCGATTCGGTTTGTTTACAAACTGGTTCAAAAACTTAATAATTCTTCCCGGTTTATGAAGTTCTCACCTGGTTTTTTTCCGGTTCAACTGCATTCCAATATTATGGGTTTTCCATGCCAGTCGGTCTGGTGTTTAAAACACTGATTAATTCTTTTCAACATATTTTCAAATTATTCTCCAATTGTAATTCATAAATCTTGAAATTCTTTATTTTGTAAAAATGTCAATATATTCGTATATTATATATAAAAATTCAATAGTGGAGAGTGGATTGAAATTTAAATAATTCATGTAGAAAGATTAACAACTGTGATTAATTATGTCTCGAATGGGCATTGAAAAACTTATTGTCCACGAAAATTTCATATTTTAAATTTCGTCAAATTATTTTTAAATTATTCTCATAAAAATTTCGACAATGACTAGACAATGAAATCGCTTTGTTCCTATATTTGAAATTCCATCAATACGACCAGGGAATCTTCATTTTATATCACAAGTACTTGTGAATGCTGGATACACTCGTGACTCATGACTAGAGCTGTCAAACGTGATAGAAATGTACGAAATGGGCTATTTTGTTTGCCGTTCCGTTAAGGGACGCGGTATAGAATTCTATTTTGTTAATCATTCTGTTTTTTGAAACGATACATAATTCCGTTTCGTTAACCGTTCCATTTCAGAAATAACACATAAAACGATTTGAAATAAGGCTGAAACAGTCGAAATAGTACAATCTGGTATTTTGTTTACCGTTTCATTATTGAAACGTAATAAAAATTGGGATTGTTATTCGTTCCGTTTCGCTTAAACGAAACGAAAACTCGTGATATTTATTATCGTTGACATCTCTACTCATGACTCGTATCAACTGGGTATTAAACTCGGCTTTTGTTCGCGGTTTCTAATTCCTAGATTTAGGAGAACCGGAAACAGTCCAGTTCCTTAATGTTGTCTCTTATTTGGTATATCCTTGTTCCCGAACCGTTAGAAATCACTTCTAATGTTTTAGATAAATATTTTAGTGAAAGAAAAAATAAGTTTTTTTAAATACTTCACAACAGAATTTTTCTATTCATATGCTCATTTCTTGTATCTTACATGATAAAATGACTCTAACTTGTTTATATAGACTCATGACTCATTTTAAACCATTCAACAAAACACTAAATATCATTTAAAAACTCTTTTTTCCTAGGTCTTATGTAAAAATACGAATTTTCTAATTTATTTCTTTGACCACTCTAAAACTTTGAACCCTTGACTATAATTAATGTTTACATTCAACACAAACTGTGTTCTTGCTCCTTGGGTGTGTTTGGATAGGTGTGGGAAGAAGGAAAGAAGGGAAGAAGTGGGAAGAAATATTGGGAAGTGTGTAACTTTGTGAAGAGTTTGGATTGTTTATAATTTTTTTTCTTCTTCTTCCTTCTTCTTCTTCTTTCTTCCAACGATCCAAACGCACCCTAAAAGAATACAATGTAATCAAATAGTAGTGTAAAGTACGATATATTGTAAGTTTGCTAAAAAGTGTCACTCGAATATGAATATATGCCTTGGATATATATATATAGGGTGTGTTTGGATGCAACGGAATAAGCTAGGAATAAGGAATAAGAATAAGAAATTTCGATTTGCGTGCTTATCCTTATTCCTTATTCTTATACCATAGTTTTGTTAGTATAGGAATAAGGGCCCTTATTCCTTATTCTTGTGTTGTTTGGGTTGCACAAGAATAAGAATAAGCACGCAAACCAAAATTCCTTATTCCTATTCCCTATTCCCTACCCATTCAAACACACCCATAGAGAATGACTAACGTGCCATCGATGGCACGGAGGGTCCCGTGCCATCAAGTCATTTTTTCGAGATTCAAAATTTAAATGGTCAATCCAAATCGTTCAAGTTGTTCTCCATATTGAAATATCTTTGGAGACCAAATTTTATATTTTTTCGAATTTTTTTGCTATTTATGGGTGCGTTTGGATAGGTGTGGGAAGAAGGGAAGAAGGGAAGAAGTGGGAAGAAGTATTGAAAAGTGTGTAACTTTGTGAAGAGTTTGGATTGTTTATAATTTTTTTTCTTCTTCTTCCTTCTTCTTCTTCTTTCTTCCAACGATCCAAACGCACCCTATTATGATATTTTTAAAAACATTATGATTAGAGTATTTCAGACCCTCCAATTTGAAAATAGCATAATAAATAGCAAAAAAATTAGAAAAAAATATAAAATTTTGGTCTCCAAAGGTATTTGAATATTTTGATCAAGTAAGACGATTTGAATCGACCGTTTGACTTTTGAATTTCAAAAAACGAGTCGATAGAAATTACAGTGATTTGTCTGTATATATATTCTCAAAAGATGAATTTGATCTTTATGGTGCGGCATCACAAGACAAATCACTGGTTTGTTTCTATTTGGAATTCCACCAATACGACCAGAAAATGTTCATTTTGTATCACAAGTAGTACCCAATATCCAAAGAGGCACGTCAAGTAGCATTACAAATTACAATACATACCGACTTTTGACGGGTTAGAATGGTAGCTGGGTCTTGTGATTTGTGAATGCTGGAGTGTAGGCCTGCACAATGAAAAAATATTTACATAATTCCGTACGTTTTGTCTGTTGCGGAACGATTTACGAAAGATTTCTTAGTTTCGTTTGGGTTAGCGAAACGATCTACGGAATGTTTTATGGTTTCGTGAGTTTAGCGTAACGAATTACGAAACTATGTCCTTTCGTTTCGTATCTTTTCGCGAAAACGCATAATTATTTAATATATTAAATTATTTAACATAATTAATATAAATTATGTATATATATTGCCCACTGGGGAGGAGAGAGATTAAACCCTAATATATTTTTCTCCGCCTCTCTCTCTCTGAAGCGGCGCCATGTCTTTTCAGTTGCCTCTGTCGATTCGAGATCTCCTTTTGTCTCTCTATCTTCCCTGTCTCTATAATCTTCTCTGTCTCTCTCTCTCTAACGCATGCTCTTGGAGAGCTGATGATTGACGATTGATGACATCGAGTCATCTCGATGTTTGATTTTTCTCCTTTTTCTGTTGGTTTCGATGAAATCCTCATCATTAGTATCGAAACCCTAGACTGATTAGTACTCTCTGTCTCTTGGTTTCCAAAATCTTAGCTTAAAGTGTAGGCTTGGTAGCTTAAAAGGCTTGAGAAAGGTTATGATTGCTAGTTTTTGAGAGACTGGTGACAAAGTAGTTGATCAGTCAGGATCTGTTGGCTATATAAGATGAAGAAACAAGACAGAAATGAAGGAATGAAGGAAAAGAGGAAGAGAGAGAGAGAAAGGTATTTCTTCTCTGATTTTCTATCTTATTTTAAAATTTTCCGATTTTTTTATCAATTAGTTCTTAACTTAAGTTTAATTTTACTTCTCGTTCTTTGTAGGAAAAAAAGAAGAACGAAAGTAAAGAGAGACAGAAAGGTATTAACTTCAAAACTTCTATTTTGATTTTAATTTTTATTAGTTGTTTATTTTTTTTGTTTTAATTCTTTTCTTGTTCATTTGTGTTCTGTGACTCTTTTTAGAAAATTTACATAAATCTCAAAGTACCCTGACATGGCTGACTCACAGAGAGGGAGTGTGCAAGAAGAAGATTTTGATCTAATAGATGATGAGTGTGATTTCTTTTTTTATGTTTTTAATACTTCTGCTTGTTATTGGCGTGTGGCATGGGAGACATCAATTCCTGGCAGTATGTTAATGCCACTCATATGTGTGCTTGTTAATGTTATTTATATGTTGTATGCTTGTGCTTTGTGTGTTTGAATGTTTGTGCAATTGTGCTTGCTATGTGCCTTGTTTCATGGTTGCCAGGCGTGGATGTCTCCCATGACACACATTTGCAAGCATGTTATAGTTATGTAGAGTAGAGAGCAAGTTGAACTGCTTAAGATTATCATTTGAGTTGGTCATGACTGACATCCAGTCCTGGCAACATGTTGAATTGAGCAAGTAGAAATTAAGTGTTATGTCAGGGGTGGATGTCAATCATGACTAACCTTGGCAATCTATTGAATTGATGCACTGGTATGCACTATTATATCACTAGTAATCTGGTATGTATGACTTGATTGCTTCCAATTTATAGTATGGGACCAGGATTGCATTTTGAAACTGCAGAGAAAATTGAAAGGATCCAAATTGATGCTGAACTGGCTGATTGTGGTACTGGTACCCCAATCCCAAATGCTGATGGTGGTACTGGTACCCCAACTCCAAATGAATCTCAACCTGCTGCTAATAATGCTGATTCTTTGTTATATCTTATATGAACTGTGTCTTCACAGCGAAATTTAAATTTGATCGCGGTTGATCATTTTTTCGCGATTCTAGACGAAACGATTAACGAAATTTTTTTTACTTCCATTCTAAATACGCAACGAACAACGAAAAAATTTATACTTACGCTATTTTAGCGAAACGGATAGCGAAAGTACCTCCTTTCGCCACCGTCGTCTACATTAGACAGGTCTACTGGAGTGAACCTACTCTTGACTCATGAATCATGCCAGCTACATGTACATACGCAATATCGGGTTTTTATTTTCAAAATATTTTTAATATTATCCATTAAGTAAAATCGTTCTTTGAGAATGTACCAACTCTTGATCAAGTAACAAAGAGCAATGCACTTTAAGTGAAAGATTACAAATTCGAAACCCAATTGAGAATCTTTCATAAACAATTAATTTAAAAATAAATTGGATGACTTAGACTCCAATTTATCTTTAAAAAAAAGTAAAACCGTTCTTTAACTATAATTTGATTTATTAGATTTACTGCTATGAAATTTAAGTTTCGAACAAGCTTTAAAGTGAAGTAAGATAAAAATTGATTTCTTATATAAAATTAAGATAACTTTTTTTTTGCTATATATTGTTATGATATTTTCAAAAAACACTATAATTGAAGTATTTCAGGCCCTCCTATTTGAAAATATCATAATATACAGGAAAAAAATCGAAAAAATGTAAAATTTGGTTTCCTAGAGTTTTTTTTTAATATGGAGAACAACTTGAACAGTTCAGATCAACAATTTAATTTTTTAATTTCGAAAACTACTCTAGTATACGGAGGACGATCTGTACACCCGAGTGTATTTTATATACGCCTTAAGCTTGGACATATATTCGAAAGATGAATTATTTCTTACTGTGGCGGCATGATAACTTTGAGTTTTGTTTGAGAGTAAATTATCATGGCCTTATGATCTTAACAAGAAAATTTCTGTCAAATAGTAAATTTAAAAAATATGACTAATATATAAGTTTTATATATAATACATTGAATGCATTTAATTATCTGACTAAAAAAATGTACGCAAGATAATATTGTACGAATTTGTTGAGGAAGACAAAAGATATATTACTTTGTGGATATACAAAAAATATATAATAGGAGCGGATTTTTATTTTGGACATTTCAAACAAGGCAAGGGGAAGACTTGCATGTTGGTCAAACAGACAAATAGTATATGATATACTTTTTCTATATAAGAGGTTTGCATGGAGTTGCATTTCACAAACTGTAAGAAAAACTCGTATATTCTTTCTCCAGACTAAAAGAATAGCATGGCTAGGAAAAGTGCTTTTTCGTTGGTTGCATTTGCATTGTTTGTTCTTCTCGCAGCTAATCTCACAAGTATATCTTTCTCTCCCTCTCTTTTTTGAAAAAAAATAATAAATAATATTTCCGAATCATTCAGTGTGATATTCATAATGAAATATTATTAAATCAAATTATATATATTTTTTAAATTTTTTACTATTTCCTCAAAATAAAAAAATCGATATATATGATAAATACTTAAAATAAAATAGTAAAAAATTGAAAAAAAAATTATAATTGATTGCCATGCAAAACAATATGCATTAAAAGAAAACAAATTAATTATATGCATATATCACAAAAATTCTTGATATTATATATTTCAATTCGAATATGCAGAGTACCTCTTCATCTTTCAGAAAAATATCAAAATCAAGATCATGGAGTTGAAATAGAAATAATACAACCTTTCTACTCGATAAAAAATTACAAAATTAATATAATTTTTATTAATTAACAAAAAAATGTGTTACAACAATTATTGATTTCTTTATATTGTTGGTGTAAAATCAATCGGTGTTTGCTACGGGATGATTGGTGACAACCTCCCCTCACCTAGTGATGTGGTCGGGCTCTACCAATCAAAAGGCATTCGTGCAATGAGGATATACTTCCCTGACCAAGACACCTTTAATGCTCTCAAAGGCACTGGCATCGACCTCGCGATGGACGTGCCAAATGATGTGCTCCCATCCCTTGCAAATGATGCTTCTGCAGCTGCCAACTGGGTCCAAAACAACGTTTTGGCTCATGATGGAGTTTCTTTCAAGTATATATATAGTTTATGCTATTTTTGTTTTATTTTTACATGATTAATTAGCAGTTTCCTTCTAGCAAATTAAAGTCAACACAAAGAGACAAAAGTTTCCACCGTATATAATCAATTGAAGTGAAACGATCGATTAATATATATTATACTAATCCTAGATTAACACATTCCACAAAAAAAACAGTACAAAACTCCAGTCTTAATGAGTTAGTTAATTTGACGCATGTTTGAAACAATTGAATAATTAAGTCAATTATGTTACCGTTTGTCAATCACCTAGCATATATTTTCCTTTCTTTCAGAATTGTTGTTGACTGGAGCCGTCAACTAGTAGAATATATATTTTTTTGCAGTCCAACTATATGCTACGTACATCATTAATATAGGGGCTGTTTGGATTCCACCGGAATTTAGGGAATTTCGTATTCTTAGGCATAAATTTATTATAAACAATCCAAATTTTTCATAAAATTACACACTTTCCAATAAATTTATGTTTAGAAATAAAAAAATTTTCAAATTCTCCGAATTCCTAAGCGATCCAAACGGCCCATAAAGACTTGGCATGATATATAGCATCTACTAAATAATAGGTACATTGTTGTCGGTAATGAACTCTTTGGGGACGCTGCCAATGACATACTGCCAGCAATGAGCAAAATATGGGATGCACTATGCTCAGCAGGTCGTTGCAATCAAATCCAGGTCTCTACAGCAGTGAGTTTCGCGGTAGTAAAAAACTCCTACCCTCCCTCAAGTGGGGAATTTGGCGAATCATTCATGTTCCCCATAGTTAATTTCCTGAAAAATACCGGAAACCCACTTATGGTAAGTATTTACCCCTATTTCAGTTATGCCCAAAACCAAGCCCAAATTTCGCTTGACTATGCATTGTTTACATCACCTGGCCCGCAATTTTCTGATGGCCCATATCAATACCAAAATCTATTTGATGCGATGGTTGATTCAGTATACTCTGCCTTAGAGAAGGCTGGAGCCAACCCTGCCTTAGAGAAGAAGGCTGGAGGCAATCTTGCGGTAGATTACTCTGTTAGTCTTATTGCGGTGGAATCCGGGTGGCCAGGATCTGGTGGTAATCCGGTTGGTGCATCATTGGCTGTTGGCGCAACATTGAGTAATGCACAAACGTACAATCAGAATTTGATCAATCATGTCCGTAATGGCACCCCAAAGAGGCCCGGGAATTTGGAAACCTATATTTTTGCAATGTTCAATGAGAACAAGAAGGAAGGAGATGAGGTCGAGCGGCATTTTGGGTTGTTTAATCCAGATCTATCGCCTATTTACCCCTTAAACTTTAATTAGAAACATGGAAAAGTATTATATTGTCTCATATTTGCTTTTGCTGGATTCTTAAATTATCGATGTTCTTCTTCTCGTACGTGCATACAATTAATAAATTGTGCATATTATTTTGTAATGGATATTTCTACAATAAATAAAGTTTGCTTGCTTTTGTAATGGATATTTACAATTAATAAATTAAGTTGATAATGGTTGTATTTGATTGCACAAGAATAAATAATAGGATTTATTCCTTAATTTATGTCTGATCTTATTGTGTCTTACATCCTATTTTTTATTCCTGTCCAACTAAAGACATTTCACTGAATAATAAATTGGAATCAAACATATTCGTGCCTATAAAACTCGATCAGGTCTCAAATATTAATATAAAATTTGAACTGATCGATTCGACTATATTCTCATTAAAAACCAAAATTTACATATTTGTTAATTTTTCATACTAAAATTTAAAATTTGAAGAAAATCAAATAATCAATATATTCTGTGCCGTAAAAAACATAAAGCTTTCCTAAAAGACAAACAAAATGGTAAACAATAAAACTAAATAGTGATTTCTAACAAGATTTTAGTATGAAGAATTTATAAGCTACGTGAACCACTTATTTTAAATTTGAAATCTTATCATGTTTAACAAATGCGCACTTGTCAAACACATTTGACTCTTACATTATACATATTTCATTATTGTATAAAATATACTTGTGTCGATATCAATTCAAAATATTTTTAGACAACACGCATATATTATTTAACTACGCCGAGATTTTTCAGTTACTTTTACAAATTTTAATTCTCATTGTCTAAATCATTAAAATACATATTCAATTTTGGCAAAAAGCTTGTTCAATTATTGTAAACAAGAATGAATATTAGAATTTTCTTGGTAGCCTCTGCCAAGCATGTATCTAAAAAAAAAGAATGAATATTAGAATATTCTTTCGAAACTTGTTACTTTTTTTTTAAAATAAATTTGTAACTCAAAGTAAAAATTTTATTACTAGGTTATTTCATCACAATAATCTAAATTTAAACTCTCTATACAGTACAGAATATAATTCAGATCTTATTTATTTAAAAAGATTGGATTATATATAGTTATTACGCCAATAAAGTGAATATAATGCATATTCTGAGTATCATATGAGCATTTTAACTGTTTCTGTATTCATTTATTAGATTATACCTAGTAATTTCGCATATATAGTGCGAATAATGCATACCTGAATATTATTTGAGCATTTCAATCGTTTCGACATTTATTCTAAGTCGTTTCATCACAATATTGTACATTTAAGCTCCCAATATGGTTTAGAATATGACTCAGCTCTTACTTATTCAAAAAGATTGGAATATACATAGTAATTGCGCATATAAAGTCGATCCTTTTGAATTTTTAAGAATAGAAACTTAATCTCCACAGTACAAAGAGCTTAAAATATAAATTATAATGATCAAATGACATGAAATGAATGCACAATCGCTTGAAATACTCCAATTCTGTCCAGAATGCATATTATTTCCACTATATGTGCGTAATTGCCATGTATAATCCAATCCTTTTGAATTTTTAAAATCAGAAACACGTTCTCCACAGTATAAAGAGTTTAAATATGGATTATTGTGATCAAATGACTTGAAATGAATGCACAATCGATTGAAATTCTCCAATTCTGTCAAGAATGCACATTATTTTGCACCATATGTTCATAATATCCATATATAATCCAATTCTTTCGAATTTTTAAGATCATAAACTCATTCTCCACTGTATAAATAGGATAATATAGAATATTTTGATCAAATAGCTTGAAATAGATACAGAATGGCGTGAAACGCTCCAATTCTGTTCGGAACTTTCATTATTTGCACTTTATGCGCGTAATTGTCTTATATAATCCAATCCTTTTGAAATTTTATGATTATAAACATATTCTCTACCGTATAAAGAGTTTTAAATATAGATTATTGTGATCAAATGACTAGAAATAAATGCACAATCGCGTGAAATACTCCAATTCTGTCCAGTTAGCTCATTATTTGCACTTTATGTGCGTTATTGCCATGTATAATTCAATCCTTTTGAATTTTTAGATCATAAACTCATTCTCAATTGTAAAAAGACCTTAAATATAGATTATTGTGATCAAATTGCTTGAAATGATTGCACAATCGCGAGGAAAACTCCAATTTTGTCCAGAACGCTCATTATGTGCACTTTATGTACGTAATTTCCTTGTATGACTTTTGAATTTTTAAGATTATAAACCTATTCCCCACTGTATAAAGAGTTTAGATATAGATTATAGTGTTCAAAAGACTTTAAATGTTTACGCAATCCCTTGAAATTCTCCGATTCTGTCCAGAACTCTCATTATTTGCACTATATATGCGTAATTGTCATCTATAATAAAATCCTTCTGAATTTTTAAGATGATAAACTCAATATTCACTATATAAAGAGCTCAAATATAAATTATTGTGATGAAATGAATTGAAATAAATGAACAATCGCGCGAAATGCTCCAATTCTGTCAAGAACGTTCATTATTTGCACTTTATGTGTGTTATTGTCATGTATGATCCAATCCTTTTGAATTTTTAAGATTATAAATCTATTATCCACTTTATAAATAACTTAAATATAAATAATAGTGATCAAATGACTTGCAATGAATGCACAATCGCTTGAAATTCTCCAATTCTGTCCAGAACGCACATTATTTGCACTATATGTGCGTAATTGCCATCTATAATAAAATTCTTCTGAATTTTTAAGATGATAATATCGATCTTCACTATATAAAGAGCTTAAATATAGATTCTTGTGATCAAATGACTTGAGATGAATGCACAATCGCGTGAAATTCTCCAATTCTGACCAGAACTTTCATTATTTGCAATTTATGCGCGTAATTGTCATGTATGATCCAATTCTTTTGAATTTATAAGATTATAAACCTATTCTCCACTGTATAATGAGCTTAAATATAGATTATAGAATGACTTGAAATAAATGCACAATCGCTTGAAATTCTCAAATTCTGTCCAGAACGCACATTATTTGCACTATATGTGCGTAATTGCCATCTATAATAAAATCCTTCTGAATTTTCAAGATAATAAAATTGACCTTCACTATATAAAGAGCTTAAATATAGATTATTGTGATCAAATGTCCTGAAATGAATGCACAATCGCGTGAAATGCTCCAATTCTGTATAGAACTTTCATTATTTGCACTTTATGTGCGTAATTTCCTAGTATGATTCAATCCTTTTGAATTTTTAAGATTATAAATCTATTCTCCACTGTATAAATAGCTTAAATATAGACTATAGTGATCAAATGACTTGCAATGAATGCACAATCACTTGAAATTCTCCAATTCTGTGTAGAACGCACATTATTTGCACTATATGTGCGTAATTGGCATCTATAATAAAATTCTTCTGAATTTTTAAGATGATAATATCGATCTTCACAATATAAAGTGCTTAAATATAGATTATTGTGATCACATGACTTGAAATGTATGCACAATCGGGTGAAATTCTCCAATTCTGTCCAGAACTTTCATCAGTTGCAATTTATGCGCGTAATTGTCATGTATGATCCAATCCTTTTGAATATCTAAGATTGTAAACCTATTATCCACTGTATAGAGATCTTAAATATAGATTATAGTGATCAAATGACTTGAAATGAATGCACAATCGCTTGAAATTCTCCAATTCTGTCCATAACGCACATTATTTGCACTATATGTGCACTATTGCCATCTATAATAAAATCCTTCTTAATTTTTAAGATGATAAACTCAATATTCGCTATTTAAAGACCTTAAATATAGATTATTTGTGATCATATAACTTGACATGAATGCACAATCGCGTGAAATGCTCCAATTCTTTTAAGAACTTTCATTATTTGCATTTTATGTACGTAATTGCCATGTATGATCCAATCCTTTTGAATTTCTAAGATTATAAAGATATTCACCACTGTATAAAGAGGTTAAATATAGATTATTGTGATCAAATCTCGGAGTGCAAGTAAGTCGTGACAAGGATCATATATATAGAAAATGACTCACCAAATCTAACAGTCTCAACCACTTGTTTGAGACTAAAATCAGTCGTCACTATCAAGCTATCAACAAAAAAAAAAAAACAAAAAAAAAACAAAAAAGCAAAAGCTGTGATCATGATGTTTAAGGAACAGTAGATATATAATCAACAATTATATATCTAACTGAAAAAATTGTTGAAACTTAATTTGATAAAAGTAAATATCTAATAAATCAAAGGGAAAATTTTTATATGCCACTCAAAACTAGCGAAATTGGGAAATTGCCACCCAATTTTTCAACTTTCTGATTTTGCCACCCTAAATTTCGATTTTCTTCTGTTTTTGCCACTTTGTCCCTTTTTTTAATATTTTAAACATTAAAAAAATAAAAATAAAAATTTCAGACCAATCTACCCCTAGTCGATTGTAATGAACCAGAACCCCAATCTAACCCAATCGTTCGAATCAAATCTATTCGACTCATCTGTTCTCTCATACTTCTCTATCGCACACACAAACAGAACCCTAGATCGAAAGAAATTAGAGAGAACCCTAGATCGAAATCGAAGTCCAAGTCAAAGCCACACCACTGTCTCACATCGTCGTTGGAGAGACGGACAGTGAACCTAGACTTCTCCTCTGCTGCACACGATGCATCGTCATTTGAGAGACGGACAATCCTTGTCGCATTCGCCGTCGTCGAGTGTCGGCTCCCAGACAACTCGAAGTGAAAGTTTGCCTCTCATCCCGTGCCCAGACTGTGGTGTTACCGTGAAGAAGTTTGTGAGCAGAACCAAATTAAATCCAAATAGAGATTTCTACAAATGCATCAATAAGGTAAATTGCTAAATTACTTAAAAATTTACTGATAGTGTGCAATAAAAATTCAGTGTGTAATAAAAATTTACTTAACATTTGTCTCAATTTTCTTTTCTTTTCTTTCGTCCTATGTCTACACAATACAGTGAGAATTCAAAATAATGAACAACAGTTTACTGGTAAACGATGAAGCACAGTTTACTGGTAAGTGTGGCAAACTTGACTTCTGACTTTGATTATTGCACAAGCACAAGCACACGTGATTAATGTATTTTTATTTTTTTTATTTTTCTAAAAGTATACTAGGTGTGACTTCTGGAAGTGGGATACTGATTATGAGCGTTATGTAACAAAAGCAAGTAACAACATTCCATCTCTCGACTCTGAGCTACTTGGTACACTGCAAGCTCAAATGGATAATTTGACGAATGAATTCAAGAGAAAATGTGAATCTGATGAGCAGCAAATGAAAGCACTAGTTGCATCATTGCTTAAGATGAAGGTGTATAATTGTATAGGGATCATTGTTATTGTCACCCTTCTAATTATGGTGATTGCTCTTTTAATTAATTTAAAATAGTATTGTAGTGGATTTGTACTAGCTTTGGAGAATCTGTACCACTGTTTGTTGCTATGACTATCATTTGTAGTGGATTTGTACTAGCTTTTAACTACGACAATCAACATTTTACTTTTTTCATTGGACTTTGTTTTCATTTGTTGCTGGTACTCATTTGTTGCTGGTATTCGATACCCTATGAAACATCAAAATTCAGGAAGAGAAAGTACACAGATCTCTATGGGACCGTTTGGATGGGTTGGGAATTGGGGGAATAGCCAATTCTAGGCATAAATTTATTGGGAAGTGTGTAACTTTGTGAAGAGTTTGGATTGTTTATAATAAATTTGGCATAAAAAATTCCGGGAATTTGCAATTCCCACCTATTCCAACCTCATCCAAACGCCCCCTATGAAAGTAAGTAAGATGGACCTCTAGTCCACTTTCTTATAATAACGTACACAAGGGTCTTCACAAATATAATATCAAAAGCACTTATTTATAGGTACTTCTTAACACAGAAAAGAGAGGATTAAATCAGTACTTAACATCATGACATCAATATCTCTATTCTATTCTACCGTTTCTCAAAATATATCATGACATCGAAATGCCATTTGTTGTTCCACTCAACTCTGCACAAGTATCAGCACTTCTAGTTATAGTCATTCTCCTTACATCGGGATGCCTACTCATTTCATGCAGTTCCTTTAGTACACTTGGCACAATCTTTCCAGTTATTTTTCTTCCTACTTTCCTCCTTTTATCAAAAGACACCATAATTCGTCGCCTAATTTGATTAAGCAGCTCAACGACATGCAAATCCTTGAGATCTTTAATCCAATTATTGAAAGATTCAGATATATTGTTGGTGACATAGTTTACCTTCGAGGCCTCCGAGAACTTGCTTCTACACCAAAGCTGATGCTTCTCCAAATAATTGAAAGCCAGAACTGATGCTTTCTTGATTGCATTGAGGTGTATCTCACATTGCTCTATGGTGTATGCATAAGCAGCGGGCTTGAAATTATTATCATATATCTGCCCATGAAATCTTACTTTGAAATTTCTTTCCAAGTGATTAAAACACACCCTCCGCTCGGCTTCTGAAAATATATTTGTAGCACCATTATCTAATCCCTTGCATCCATCCGAGGATATAACAAGCCCCGATACGTCTCCAATTGCCTTCTTCAATTGAGCCATAAACCACGTCCATGTTTCGGTTGTTTCCGAATCAAATACACCATATGCAACTGGATACAGCCAATTGAACCCATCAACACCACATGCGGTCGCCAACTGTCCCGTATACCGGCCTATTTCAATAAACAGGGAATTTAGTTTAGATTAAGAGGTACACATAAAGTTAATTTTTGCTAACTCATACAAAATGAAAATTATCTAACTCATATCCAGTTCAGTATCTTAACAGCTTAATGCTTACAGAACCTTTAGTGTAAACAGTAAGCATCAAAATTATCTACATGAAAGTACAAAAAGTATGCACATGCTTAATGCTTAATGCTTACAGTAAGCTAAGAAATTATGTACATGAAATTGTGCACATGCATAGTTTGAAATCAATACCTGTCAAGTGAGTTGAATCCACAGCCAAATAAGGCCTGCAACCATGTAGAAACCCATCTACGCACGGTTTTAATGCCACAAACATCTTGTCAAACCGCATCTTACTGCCGTCTCTTTCGCATTCTATCTCCACAATGCTGCCTGGACATTTACTTTCCACCTCAGCTTTAAAATTGTAAATCAAACTGAAGCTATTCTCCCATGATCCTTGGACACCTAAAAGAGCAGCTGTTCTTCCTGCCCAAGCTTTACCATAATTCAATTCCACATGAAATTCTTCTACCAATTTACTTTGTACCGCCTTTGCTCCAGCCGATGGATTTCTCCTTAAGTAATCAGCAGCCCTATCTGTAACCCAAGACTTAGATACCATAGTTCCCTTAACCCTACATATGGATGGACAAGTATGTTGATTTGGTAAGACAGTAATCTGCATAAAACAAATTCAAATGTTCTGTTAGTTATTGTTACAATAAAGTCGAGTTAAATTGACTAAGGAGTTATATATACATATACCTTGAAGGTTGTATTATCATCTCGAAGCCTATAAGCCCGAATCCTCCATGGACAACCCTCATAGGCGCAATTGGCCATGAATCTTTTTTTGTCTGACTTCTTTGTGATATATTCAAAATCAGTTTTTATAGCAAAATGCCTCAATGATTTTCTAAAGGCATGAACATCAGGAAATAAGGCATTGAGCTCTATCCTCGGATTATCTGGATCATATAGAATACTATTGTCATCTTCAACAACTGCAGTTGGCTCCAAATTGGTTTCTACTTCTACAATTGGCTCTTGTGTACCATCTAGAGGAGTAATTACATCATCCCCATCTGAAAGATACATCTTCTCACCTTCTGCTTCCACATACTGTTCATACTCCTCATGCTCCTTATGGTTGTCGATTGGAGCAGAAATATTACATCCTTCTGAGCTTCTTTGTTCACTCTGAGTACCACAAGTAATACTAGGTGATTGTTGATTGCCACTACAATTTGTACCACTGAAATTGGTACTTCTGGCCATTAGGTACAAATCTGCATTTTTTTCAACTAATAGTTAAACACCAAAAGATAATCTGCAATTTGTACCACTCCACTTTTGTTCCATTAAGTAACAGTATAAAGGACTGGTGCTGTATATACGTATTTGGCTTAAGTAATTAAGCAACTAAGCAACCACCAGTAAGCAATTTTTTCTAAGCATGGAGCAGTAAGCAACCACCAGCAATTTTTGCTCTAACAGTACAAACATAGTAGTAAGCAATAATTCTAAGCATTTGAATTAAAAACTGGAGCCATTCTTTTTTACAGAGAATTGTGCGATACTCAAATAATAAACTAGAGCCGTTCTTGTTTACAGAGAATCGTGTGAACCTATTTTGAAGTGAAACTCGAATCAAGGTAGATAGCGATACCTGTTTTGAAGTGCGAGAGTGATTTGAAGTGCGAGATGGGACTCGATCTGGTGCTCGTTGAGGAAGGTTCTTCTGTGCTCGCTTCCCCAAGTGCGAAATCGCTTCCAGAGGTGCGAAATCGCTTTCGGTAGGTAAAATGGAGCTCACATTGGAGTAGAGAGAGAAGAGATGGACTTCGAAATCACTACCAGTAGGCAAATCTCCTCGAAAGGTACGAAGATAGTCAATCGATCAATTTCATTTTAGGGTTCATCTGCGAGAGAAAGAGATGAAGTTGGAAATAAGAGAAAGAGAAGGGATCGAATGGGTTGGACCTGGTTAGATTGGTCGAATAGGTCAGATTCGAGTTGGGGGGTAAAAGGGTCACAGTTTTAACAATAATATTAAAATATATTAAATATTTTATAAAACGAAGGAAAGTGGCAAAAACAGAAGAAAATCGAAATTTAGGGTGGCAAAATCAGAAAGTTGAAAAATTGGGTGGCAATTTCCCAATTTCGCTAGTTTTGGGTGGCATATAAAAAATTTTCCCTTTGAATTTTTAAGAATATAAACTTAATCTTCACAGTACAAAGAGCTTAAAATATAAATTATAATGATCAAATGACATGAAATGAATGCACAATCGCTTAAAATACTCCAATTCTGTCCAGAACACATATTATTTCCACTATATATGCGTAATTGCCATGTATAATCCAATCCTTTTGAATTTTTAAAATCAGAAACACGTTCTCCACAGTATAAAGAGTTTAAATATGGATTATTGTGATTAAATGACTTGAAATGAATGCACAATCGATTGAAATTCTCCAATTCTGTCAAGAATGCACATTATTTTGCACCATATGTTCATAATATCCATGTATAATCCAATTCTTTTGAAATTTTAAGATCATAAACTCATTCTCCACTGTATAAATAGGATAATATAGAATATTTTGATCAAATAGCTTGAAATAGATACAGAATGGCGTGAAACGCTCCAATTCTGTTCGGAACTTTCATTATTTGCTCTTTATGCGCGTAATTGTCTTATATAATCCAATCCTTTTGAAATTTTATGATTATAAACATATTCTCTACCGTATAAAGAGTTTTAAATATAGATTATTGTGATCAAATGACTAGAAATAAATGCACAATCGCGTGAAATACTCCAATTCTGTCCAGTTAGCTCATTATTTGCACTTTATGTGCGTTATTGCCATGTATAATCCAATCCTTTTGAATTTTTTAGATCATAAACTCATTCTCAATTGTAAAAAGAGCTTAAATATAGATTATTGTGATCAAATTGCTTGAAATGATTGCACAATCGCAAGGAAGACTCCAATTTTGTCCAGAACGTTCATTATGTGCACTTTATGTACGTAATTTCCATGTATGACTTTTGAATTTTTAAGATTATAAACCTATTCCCCACTGTATAAAGACTTTAAATGATTGCGCAATACCTTGAAATTCTCCGATTCTGTCCAGAACTCTCATTATTTGCACTATATGTGCGTAATTCATCTATAATAAAATCCTTCTGAATTTTTAAGATGATAAACTCAATATTCACTATATAAAGAGCTCAAATATAAATAATTGTGTTCAAATGACTTGAAATAAATGAACAATCGCGCGAAATGCTCCAATTCTGTCAAGAACGTTCATTATTTGCACTTTATGTGCGTAATTGTCATGTATGATCCAATCCTTTTGAATTTTTAAGATTATAAATCTATTCTCCACTTTATAAATAAATTAAATATAAATAATAGTGATCAAATGACTTCCAATGAATGCACAATCGCTTGAAATTCTCCAATTCTGTCCAGAACGCACATTATTTGCACTATATGTGCGTAATTGCCATCTATAATAAAATTCTTCTGAATTTTTAAGATGATAATATCGATCTTCACTATATAAAGTGCTTAAATATAGATTATTGTGATCAAATGACTTGAGATGAATGCACAATCGCGTGAAATGCTCTAATTCTGACCAGAACTTTCATTATTTGCACTTTTGCGCGTAATTGTCATGTATGATCCAATCCTTTTGAATTTATAAGATTATAAACCTATTCTCCACTGTATCAAGAGCTTAAATATAGATTATAGTGATCAAATGTCTTTAAATGAATGCACAATCGCTTGAAATTCTCCAATTCTGTCAAGAACACACATTATTTGCACTATATGTGCGTAATTGCCACCTATAATAAAACCCTTCTGAATTTTTAAGATGATAAACTCAATATTCACTATATAAAGAGCTTAAATATAGATTATTGTGATCAAATGACTTGATATAAATGCACCAATTCTGTCAGGAACTTTCATTATTTCCACTTTATGTGCGTAATTTCCTAGTATGATCAAATCCTTTTGAATTTTTAAGATTATAAACCTATTCTCCACTGTATAATTAGCTTAAATATAGATTATAGTGATCAAATGACTTGCAATGATTGCACAATCACTTGAAGTTCTCCAATTCTGTCCAGAACGCACATTATTTGCACTATATGTGCATAATTGGCATCTATAGTAAAATCCTTCTGAATTTTTAAGATGATAATATCGATCTTCACAATATAAAGAGCTTAAATATAGATTATTATGATCACATGACTTGAAATGAACGCACAATTGCGTGAAATGCTCCAATTCTGTCCAGAACTTTCATTAGTTGCACTTTATGCCCGTAATTGTCATATATGATCCAATCCTTTTAAATATCTAAGATTATAAACCTATTCTCCACTGTATAGAGATCTTAAATATAGATTATAATTATCAAATGACTTAAATTGAATGCACAATTGCTTGAAATTCTCCAATTCTTTCCAGAACTCACATTATTTGCACTATATGTGCGTTATTGCCATCTATAACAAAACCCTTTCAGAATTTTTAAGATGATATACTCAATATTCACTATATAAAGAGCTTAAATAAAGATTATAGTGATAAAATAACTTGAAATGAATGCACAATCGCTTGAAATTCTTCAATTCTGTTCATAACGCACATTATTTGCACTATATGTGCGCTATTGCCATCAATAATAAAATCCTTCTGAATTTTTAAGATGATAAACTCAATATGCGCTATATAACGAGCTTAAATCTAGATTATTGTGATCATATGACTTGTCATGAATGCACAATCGCGTAAAATGCTCCAATTCTGTCAAGAACTTTCATTATTTGCACTTTATGTACGTAATTGCCAGGTATGATCCAATCCTTTTGAAATTCTAAGATTATAAAGCTATTCTCTATCGTATAAAGAGCTTAAATATAGATTATAATGATCAAATGACTTGAAATGAATGCACAATTGCTTGAAATTCTCCAATTCTTTCCAGAACTCACATTATTTGCACTATATGTGCGTTATTGCCATCTATAATAAAACACTACTGAATTTTTAAGATGATAAACTCATTATTCGCTATATAAAAAGCTTAAATATAGATTATTGTGATCAAATGATTTGACATGAATGCACAATCGCGCGAAATGCTCCAATTCTGTCAAGAACTTTCATTATTTGCACTTTATGTGCGTAATTGCCATGTATGATTCAATCCTTTTGAATTTTTAAGATTATAAATCTATTCTCCATAAATAGCTTATATATAGATTATAGTTATCAAATGACTTGCAATAAATGCACAATCACTTAAAATTCTCCAATTCTGTCCAGAACGCACATTATTTGCACTATATGTGCGTACTTGGCATCTATAATAAAATCCATTTGAATCTTTAAGATGATAATATCGATCTTCACTATATAAAGAGCTTAAATATAGATTATTGTGATCAAATGACTTGAAATGAATACACAATCGGGTGAAATGCTCCAATTCTGTCCAGAATTTTGATTAGTTGCACTTTATGCTCGTAATTGTCATGTATGATCCAATTCTTTTGAATATCTAAGATTATAAACCTATTATCCACTGTATAGAGATCTTAAATATAGATTGTAGTGATCGAATGACTTGAAATGAATGCACAATCGCTTGAAATTCTCCAATTCTGTCCAGAACGCTCATTATTTGCACTTTTTGTGTGCGTAATTGCCATCTATAATCCAATCCTTTTGAATTTTTAAGATTATAAACTTATTCTGCACTATATAAATAATTTAAATATAGATTATTGTGATCAAATGGTTTGAAATGAATGCACAATCGTGTGAAATGCTCCATTTTTGTATAGAACAGTCATTATTTGCACTTTATGTGCATAATTGTCATGTATAATCCAACCCTTTTGAATTTTTAAGATCATAAATCATTCTCCTCTATAAAGAGAGCTTAAATATAGATTATTGTCATTAAATGGCTTGAAATGAATGCACAATCGTCTGAAATGCTCCAATTCTGTCCATAACGCACATTATTTGCACTATATGTGCATTATTTGCACTTTATGTGCGTTATTGCCATGCATAAACCCTTTTGAATTTTTAAGAATATAAACTCATTTTCCATTATATAAAGAGCTTAAATATAGATTATTGTGATCAAATGGTTTCAAATGAATGCACAATCGTGTGAAATGTTCCACTTTTGTATTGAACGGTCATTATTTACACTTTATGTGCGTAATTGCCATGTATAATCCAACCCTTTTGAATTTTTATGATCATAAACTCATTCTCCACTCTATGAAGAGCTTAAATATAGATTATTGTCATTAAATGGCTTAAAATGAATGCACAATCACGTGAAATTGCTCCAATTCTATCTAGAACGCTCATTATTTGCACTTTATGTGCGTTATTGCCATGCATAATCCAACCCTTTTGAATTTTTAAGATCATAAACTCATTATTCACTATATAAAGAGCTAAAATATATATTATTGTGATCGAATGGCTTGAATAAATGCACAATCGCATGAAATGCTCCAATTCCTTCGAGAACGCTCATTATTTGCACTATATGTGCGTAATTGCCATGTATAATCCAACCCTTTTGAATTTTTAAGATCATAAACTCATTCTCCACTGTATAAAGAGTTTAAATATAGATTATTGTAACCAATTGGTTTGAAATGAATGCACAATCGCGTGAAAATGTTCCAATTCTTTCTGGAACGCTCATTATTTGCACTTTATGTGCGTAATTGCCATGTATAATCCAACCCTTTTAAATTTTTAAGATTATAAACTCATTCTCCACTGTATAAAGAGTTTAAATATAGATTATTGTAACCAATTGGTTTGAAATGAATGCACAATCGCGTGAAAATGCTCCAATTCTTTCTGGAACGCTCATCATTTGCACTTTATGTGCGTAATTGCCATGTATAATCCAACCCTTTTAAATTTTTAAGATCATAAACTCATTCTCCACTGTATAAAGAGTTTAAATAGATTATTGTAACCAAATGGTTTGAAATGAATGCACAATCGCGTGAAATGCTCCAATTCTTTCTGGAACGCTCATTATTTGCACTTTATATGTGCGTAATTGCCATGTATATTCCAATCCTTTTGAATTTTTAAGATCATAAACTCATTCCACTGTATAAAGAGTTTAAATATAGGTTATTGTAACCAAATGGTTTGAAATGAATGCACAATCGCGTGAAATGCTCCAATTCTTTCCGGAACGCACATTACTTGCAATATATGTACGTAATTGCTATCTATAATAAAATCCTTCTGAAATTTTTTTTAAGGGAAAAAGGATGAATAACTGTAAGGGTTAAAGAGTTTGTTAAATTTTATTCTTCATATGGTTTTCTAAAAATCAAGGTTGCTCTCAGCTTGGTCCACTTAATTACTTACTCAAGTAAAAAGAAATGAATAAATTAGGTGTTAAGTGCTAAGCTCTGGATGTTAGAATAATTTTTGTTTTCTCTGTATGTTGTAGTTATGATTATGGCACTATTATTTGCTTTTGTAAATTAAGTATCAGTCTAGAATTGAACTTTTTTTAGAATCTAAATATTTTTGTTTACTGTTTCATTAAAGATTACAAGTTGCATCTTATAATTGTTATAATTAGGCAACATTATGAAAAGTGTAGTTAATGTTATGTATACTGTGGGGATGCATGTTTCATAAGGGTATAGGAATCATTCAAGTTAAAAGTGCATCTCAAATTTGTAGCTAGTATACTGCCTATAATACATGTAGTGAGTTGCATGGGTAGAGTACAGGTGCATGAAAAACTATTAGTTGTGTTATGTTTCTAGCACTTGCACTTAATAATACCAAGTTAAATTGTACTTGTTCATGGAAATTAATAATGGAATTTGCAATTGACGGGCCGTGGTTTATGTGGCTAAGGTTGATACATGATATCAGTTATCAGTTCCATTTTGTTTCTTTGTTTGAGCAAATAACAGTGAGCATGCCCTTGTTTTTTTTTTAGGTTAAAAACAGTTAGCTAATGGTTGTTCAGTACTGGATGAGGTTAGTTATGGTCTTTTAAGAAGTATAGAAACTTGGTACCAGTTGACACCAAGCTTGGTTGGTTGACTGGTACATGACTGTAGCTTGTAAGGATCATTATGTAAATATTTTTAAGCCTTAAGGACTTCTTTATAAATTATGATGAACTATGCAGGGACTCAAATAAAAAATTATTAATAATAATATGATCTTAATTGAAAAGAGTATATATGGTTAATGAGTTGTAAAGGCCTGTCCTGTTATCATATTATTTCTGTGGACTTACGAAAATAAACTCCTCTGTTGGGCTTTAAATTTGTTGGATTAACTATGGATGAACATGTAAATAACTAGCTACCACATTGCGTGTAGTTTATTATAGATGGCAATTACGCACATATAGTGCAAATAATGTTCGTTCTGGACAGAATTGGAGAATTTCAAGCGATTGTGCATTCATTGCAAGTCATTTGATCACTATAATTTATATTTAAGTTATTTATAAAGTGGAGAATAGATTTACAATCTTAAAATTTCAAAAGGATTGGATCATAACAATTACGCACATAAAGTGCAAATAATGAACGTTCTTGACAGAATTGGAGCATTTCGCGCGATTGTTCATTTATTTCAATTCATTTCATCACAATAATTTATATTTGAGCTCTTTATATAGTGAATATTGAGTTTATCATCTTAAAAATTCAGAAGGATTTTATTATAGCTGACAATTACGCACATATAGTGCAAATAATGAGAGTTCGGGACAGAATCGGAGAATTTCAAGGGATTGTGCAAACATTTAAAGTCTTTTGAACACTATAATCTATATCTAAACTCTTTATACAGTGGGGAATAGGTTTATAATCTTAAAAATTCAAAAGTCATACATGGAAATTACGTACATAAAGTGCACATAATGAACGTTCTGGACAAAATTGGAGTCTTCCTCGCGATTGTACAATCATTTCAAGCAATTTGATCACAATAATCTATATTTAAGCTCTTTTTACAATTGAGAATGAGTTTATGATCTAAAAAATTCAAAAGGATTGGATTATACATGGCAATAACGCACATAAAGTGCAAATAATGAGCATTCTGGATAGAATTGGAGCATTTCACGCGATTGTGCATTCATTTCAAGTCATTTGATCACAATAATCTATATTTAAAACTTTTTATACGGTAGAGAATATGTTTATAATCATAAAATTTCAAAAGGATTGGATTATACAAGACAATTACGCGCATAAAGTGCAAATAATGAAAGTTCCGGACAGAATTGGAGCGTTTCACGCCATTCTGTATTTATTTCAAGCTATTTGATCAAAATATTCTATATTTAACCTATTTATACAGTGGAGAATGAGTTTATGATCTTAAAAATTCAAAAGAATTGGATTATACATGGATATTATGAACATATGGTCATTCTTGACAGAATTGGAGAATTTCAATCGATTGTGCATTCATTTCAAGTCATTTGATCACAATAATCCATATTTAAACTCTTTATACTGTGGAAAATGTGTTTCTGATTTTAAAAATTCAAAAGGATTGGATTATACAAGGCAATTACGCACATATAGTGGAAATAATATGAGTTCTGGACAGAATTGGAGTATTTCAAGCGACTGTGTATTCATTTCATGTCATTTGATCATTATAATTTATATGTTAAGCTCTTTATACTGTGGATATTAAGTTTATATTCTTAAAAATTCAAAAGGATCGGATTATACATAGCAATTACGCATATAAATTTCAAATAATGAAAGATCTGGACAGAATTGGAGCATTTCACGCGATTGTGCATTCATTTCTAGTCATTTGATCACAATAATATATATTTAAAACTCTTTATACAGTAGAGAATATGTTTATAATCATAAAATTTAAAAAGGATTGGATTATACAAACCAAGTACGCGCATAAATTGCAAATATTGAATGTTCTTGGCAGAATTGGAACATTTCACGCGATTGTGCATTCATTTCAAGTCTTTTTATCACAATAATCTATATTTAAGCTCTTTATATAGTGAAGATCAATATTATCATCTTAAAAATTCAGAAGAATTTTATTATAGATGGCAATTACGCAGATATAGTGCAAATAATGTGCGTTCTGGAAAGAATTAGAGAATTTCAAGCGATTGTGCATTCATTTCAAGTCATTTGATCACAATAATCTATATTTAATCTCTTTATACAGTGGAGAATAGATTTATAATCTTAGAAATTCAAAAGGATTGGATCATACTTGACAATTGCGCGCATAAAGTGCAAATAATGAAAGTTCTTGACAGAATTGGTGCATTTCACCCGATTGTGCATTCATTTCAAGTCATTTGATCACAATAATCTATATTTAAGCTCTTTATATAGTGAATATTAGGTATATCATCTTAAAAATTCAGAAGGGTTTTATTATAGATGGCAATTACGCAAATATAGTGCAAATAACGTGCGTTCTCGACAGATTTGGAGAATTTCAAGCGATTGTGCATTCATTTCAAGTCATTTGATCACTATAATATTTATTTAAGCTCATTATACAGTGGAGAATTGGTTTATAATCTTTAAAATTCAAAAGGATTGGATCATACTTGACAATTATGCGCATAAAATGCAAATAATGAAATTTCTGGACAGAATAGGAGCATTTCACGTGATTGTGCATTCATTTCAAGCCATTTGATCACAATAATCTATATTTAAGCTCTTTATATAGTGAAGACCGATATTATCATCTTAAAAATTTAGAAGGATTTTATTATAGATGGTAATTACGCACATATAGTGCAAATAATGTGCGTTCTGGACAGAATTGAAGAATTTTGAGCGATTGTGTATTCATTGCAAGACATTTGATCACTATAATTTATATTTAAGCTATTTATTTAGTGGAGAATAGGTTTATAATCTTAAAAATTAAAAAGGATTGGATCATACATGACAATTACGCACATAAAGTGCAAATAAAGAAAGTTCTTGACAGAATTGGAGCATTTCACGCGATTGTGCATTTATTTCCAGTTATTTGATCACAATAATTTGTATTTAAGCTCTTTATATAGTGAGTATTGAGTTTATCATCTTAAAAATTCAGAAGGATTTTATTATAGATAGCAATTACGCACATATAGTGCAAATAATGTGCGTTCTGGACAGAATTTAAGAATTTCAAGCGATTGTGCATTCATCGCAAGTTATTTGATCACTATAATCTATATTTAATCTATTTATTTAATGGAGAATAGGTTTATAATATTAAAAATTCAAAAGGATTGGATCATACACGGCAATTACGCACAAAAATGGCAAATAATGAAAGTTCTTGACAGAATTGGAGCATTTCACGCGATTTTGCATTTATTTCAAATCATTTGATCACAATAATCTATATTTAAGCTCTTTATATATTCAAATTTAGTTTATCATCATAAATATTCAGAAGGGCTTTATAGATGGCAATTACGCACATATAGTGCAAATAATGTGCGTTCTTGACAGAATTGGAGAATTTCAAGCGATTGTGCATTCATTTCAAGTCATTTGATCACTATAATATTTATTTAAGCTCTTTATATAGTGAATATTGAGTATATCATCTAAAAAATTCTGAAAGGGTTTTGTTATAGATGGCAATTACGCAAATAAAGTGCAAATATTGTGCGTTCTCAACAGAATTAGAGAATTTCAAGCGATTGTGCATTCATTTCAAGTTTTTTTATCACTATAATCTTTATTTAAGCTCTTTATAGAGTGGAGAATAGGTTTATAATCTTAATATTCAAAAGGATTGGATACTTGACAATTACGCGCATAAAATGCAAATAATGAAAGTTCTGGACAGAATTGGAGCATTTCACACGATTGTGCATTCATTTCACGCCATTTGATCACAATAATCTGTATTTATGCTCTTTATAAAGTGAAGACTGATATTATCATCTTAAAAATTCTGAAGGATTTTATTATAGATGGCAATTACGCGCATAGTTCAAATAATGTGCGTTCTGGAAAGAGTTGGAGAATTTCAAGCGATTGTGCATTCATTTCAAGTCATTTGATCACTATAATCTATATTTAAGCTCTTTATACAGTGGATAATAGGTTTATAATCTTCAAAATTCAAAAGAATTGGATCATACATGACAATTACGCGCATAAAGTGCAATAATGAAAGATCTGGACAGAATTGGAGCGGTGACGGCATCTAGGGTTTCAGTGGAGTAGTGGCAGAGCTACGGAGATGGCTGGTGGACAGGCAGAGCAACGGGGGTTCAATCAAGAGGGCTGAGGAAATAAAACGTGAAAGGAGGAGGGGAGGATTTTAGAAAATAAGAAATAACTAAAATAAAAGGGTATTTTGGTCCGTACAAGAAAATATTGTATTTGGGAGAGCTTTCGTACCACATCTGTGGCATAAATCTAAATAAATTGAGTTTAGGGTGGCATAAAGCTAAGTAATAGTTTTGGGGTGGTATTTTTCTAATTTCATAGTTTTAGAGAGGCATAGGCCCAATTTTCCCTTATTAAAGATGGCAATTACGCACATTAGTGCAAATAATGTGCGTTCTGGACAGAATTGAAGAATTTCAAGCGAATGTGCATTCATGTCAAGTCATTTAACCCCTATAATCTGTATTTAAGCTCTTTATATAGTGGTGAATAGGTTTATAATCTTAAAAATTCAAAAGGATTGGATCATACATGACAATGTCGCGCATAAAGTGCAAATAATGAAAGTTCTGGACAGAATCGGAGCATTTCACGTAATTTTGCATTCATTTAAAGTCATTTGATCACAATAATCTATATTTAAGCTCTTTATATTGTGAAGATCGATATTATCATATTAAAAATTCAGAAGGATTTTATTATAGATGGCAATTACGCACATATATTGCAAATAATGTGCGTTCTGGTCAGAATTGGAGAATTTCAAGCGATTGTGCATTCATTACAATTCATTTGATCACTATAATCTATATTTAAGCTCTCTATACATTGGAGAATAGGTTTATCATCTTAAAAATTCAAAAGGATTGGATCATACATGGCTGTTACGCACATAAAGTGCAAATAATAAAAGTTCTTGTCGGAATTATTGGAGCATTTCACGCGATTGTGCATTTATTTCAAGTCATTTGATCACAATAATCTATATTTAAGCTCTTTATATAGTGAATATTGAGTATATCATCTTAAAAATTCTGAAGGGTTTTATTATAGATGGCAATTACACAAATATAGTGCAAATAATGTGCGTTCTCGACAGAATTGGAGAATTTCAAGCGATTGTGCATTCATTTCAAGTCATTTGATCACTATAATCGATATTTAAGCTCTTTATACAGTGGATAATAGGTTTATAATCTTAAAAATTCAAAAGGATTGGATCATACTTGACAATTACGCGCATAAAATGCAAATAATGAAAGTTCTGGACAGAATTGGAGCATTTCACGCGATTGTGCATAAATTTAAAGCCATTTGATCACAATAATCTATATTTAAGCTCTTTATATAGTGAAGACCGATATTATCATCTTAAAAGTTCAGAAGGATTTTATTATAGATGGCAATTACGCACATATAATGCAAATAATGTGCGTTCTGGAAAGAGTTGGAGAATTTCAAGCGATTGTGCATTCATTTCAAGTCATTTGATCACTATAATCTATATTTAAGCTCTTTATACAGTGGTGAATAGGTTTATAATCTTAAAAATTCAAAAGGATTGGATCATACATGACAATGTCGCGCATAAAGTGCAAATATTGAATGTTCTGGACAGAATCGGAGCATTTCACGTGATTGTGCATTCATTTAAAGTTATTTGATCACAATAATCTATATTTAAGCTCTTTATATTGTGAAGATCGATATTATCATCTTAAAAATTAAGAAGGATTTTATTATAGATGGCAATTACGCACATATAGTGCAAATAATTTGTGTTCTGGACAGAATTGAAGAATTTGAAGCGATTGTGCATTCATTGCAAGTCATTTGATCACTATAATCTATATTTAAGCTCTTTATTTAGTGGAGAATAGGTTTATAATCTAAAAAATTCAAAAGGATTGGTTCATACGTAGCAATTACGCACGTAAAGTGCAAATAATGAAAGTTCTTGACAGAATTGGAGCATTTCACGCGATTGTGCATTTATTTCAAATTATTTGATCACAATAATCTATATTTAAGCTCTTTATATAGTGAATATTGAGTTTATCATCTTAAAAATTCACTTGAATTTTATTATAGATGGCAATTACACACATATAGTGCAAATAATGTGCGTTCTCGACAGAATTGGAGAATTTCAAGCGATTGTGCATTCATTTCAAGTCATTTGATCACTATAATCTGTATATAAGCTCTTTATACAGTGGATAATTGGTTTATAATCTTAAAAATTCAAAACGATTGGATCATACTTGACAATTACGCGCATAAAGTGCAATAATGAAAGATCTGGACAAAATTGGAGCGTTTCACGCAATTGTGCATTCATTTCAAATGATTTGATCGCAATAATCTACATTTAAGATCTTTATATAGTGAAGATCAATATTATCATCTTAAAAATTCAGAAGGATTTTATTATAGATAGCAATTATGCACATATAGTGGAAATAATGTGCGTTGTGGACAGAATTGAAGAATTTGAAGCGATTGTGCATTCATTGCAAGTCATTTGATCATTATAATCTATATTTAAGCTTTTTATTTAGTGGAGAATAGGTTTATAATCTTAAAAATTCAAAAGGATTGGTTCATACGTAGCAATTACGCACGTAAAGTGCAAATAATGAAAGTTCTTGACAGAATTGGAGCATTTCACGCGATTGCGCATTTTTTTCAAGTTATTTGATCACAATAATCTATATTTAAGCTCTTTATATAGTGAATATTGAGTTTATCATCTTAAAAATTCAGTAGAATTTTATTATAGATGGCAATTACGCTCATATAGTGCAAATAATGTGTGTTATGGACAGAATTGGAGAATTTTAAGCCATTGTGCATTAACTGAAAGTCATTTGATCACTATAATCTATATCTAAACTCTTTATATAGTGGAGAATAGGTTTATAATCTTAAAAATTCAAAAGTCATGCACGGAAATTACGCACATAAAGTGCAAATAATGAGCATTTTGGACAAATTTGGATCCTTCCACGCGATTGTGCAATCATTTCAAGCAATTTGATAACAATAATCTATATTCAATTGAGAATGAGTTTATGATTTTAAAAATTCAAAAGGGTTGGATTATACATGGCAGTAACGCACATAAAGCGCAAATATTGAGCGTTCTGGACAGAATTGGTGCATTTCATGCGATTGTGCATTAATTTCAAGTCATTTGATCACAATAATCTGTATTTAAAGTCTTTGTACAGTGAAAAATATGTTTATAATCATAAACTTTCAAAAGAATTGGATTATACACGAGAATTACGCGCATAAAATGCAAATAATGAAAGTTCTGGACAGAACTGGACTGTTTCAAGCCATTATACATTTATTTCAAGCTATTTGATCAAAATAATATATATTTAACCTCTTTATACAGTGGATAATGAGTTTATGATCTTAAAAATTCAAAATGATTGAATTATACATGGATACTACGAACATTTAGTGCAAAATAATGTGCGTTCTTGACAGAATTGGAGAATTTCAAACAATTGTGCATTTATTTCAACTCATTTGACCACAATAATCTATATTTAATCTCTTTATATAGTGAATTTTGAGTATATCATCTTAAAAATTTTGAAGGGTTTTATTATAGATGGCAATTGCGCAACTATAGTGCAAATAATGTGCGTTCTCGACAGAATTGAAGAATTTCAAGCGATTGTGCATTCATTTCAAGTCATTTGATCACTATAATCTTTATTTAAGCTCTTTATACAGTAGAGAATAGGTTTATAATCTTTTAAATTCAAAAGGATTGGATCATACATGACAGTTACGCGCATAAAATCCAAATAATGAAAGTTCTGGACAGAATTGGAGCATTTCACGCGATTGTGAATTCATTTGAAGCCATTTGATCACAATAATCTATATTTAAGCTCTTTATATAGTGAAGGCCGATATTATCATCTTTAAAATTCAGAAGGATTTTATTATAGATGGCAATTACTCACATATAATGCAAATAATGTGCGTTCTGGACAGAATTGAAGAATTTCAAGCGAATGTGCATTCATGTCAAGTCATTTAACCCCTATAATCTGTATTTAAGCTCTTTATATAGTGGTGAATAGGTTTATAATCTTAAAAATTCAAAAGGATTGGATCATACATGACAATGTCGCGCATAAAGTGCAAATAATGAAAGTTCTGGACAGAATCGGAGCATTTCACGTAATTGTGCATTCATTTAAAGTCATTTGATCACAATAATCTATATTTAAGCTCTTTATATTGTGAAGATCGATATTATCATATTAAAAATTCAGAAGGATTTTATTATAGATGGCAATTACGCACATATATTGCAAATAATGTGCGTTCTGGTCAGAATTGGAGAATTTCAAGCGATTGTGCATTCATTACAATTCATTTGATCACTATAATCTATATTTAAGCTCTCTATACATTGGAGAATATGTTTATCATCTTAAAAATTCAAAAGGATTGGATCATACATGGCTGTTACGCACATAAAGTGCAAATAATAAAAGTTCTTGTCGGAATTATTGGAGCATTTCACGCGATTGTGCATTTATTTCAAGTCATTTGATCACAATAATCTATATTTAAGCTCTTTATATAGTGAATATTGAGTATATCATCTTAAAAATTCTGAAGGGTTTTATTATAGATGGCAATTACACAAATATAGTGCAAATAATGTGCGTTCTCGACAGAATTGGAGAATTTCAAGCGATTGTGCATTCATTTCAAGTCATTTGATCACTATAATCGATATTTAAGCTCTTTATACAGTGGATAATAGGTTTATAATCTTAAAAATTCAAAAGGATTGGATCATACTTGACAATTACGCGCATAAAATGCAAATAATGAAAGTTCTGGACAGAATTGGAGCATTTCACGCGATTGTGCATAAATTTAAAGCCATTTGATCACAATAATCTATATTTAAGCTCTTTATATAGTGAAGACCGATATTATCATCTTAAAAGTTCAGAAGGATTTTATTATAGATGGCAATTACGCACATATAATGCAAATAATGTGCGTTCTGGAAAGAGTTGGAGAATTTCAAGCGATTGTGCATTCATTTCAAGTCATTTGATCACTATAATCTATATTTAAGCTCTTTATACAGTGGTGAATAGGTTTATAATCTTAAAAATTCAAAAGGATTGGATCATACATGACAATGTCGCGCATAAAGTGCAAATATTGAATGTTCTGGACAGAATCGGAGCATTTCACGTGATTGTGCATTCATTTAAAGTTATTTGATCACAATAATCTATATTTAAGCTCTTTATATTGTGAAGATCGATATTATCATCTTAAAAATTAAGAAGGATTTTATTATAGATGGCAATTACGCACATATAGTGCAAATAATTTGTGTTCTGGACAGAATTGAAGAATTTGAAGCGATTGTGCATTCATTGCAAGTCATTTGATCACTATAATCTATATTTAAGCTCTTTATTTAGTGGAGAATAGGTTTATAATCTAAAAAATTCAAAAGGATTGGTTCATACGTAGCAATTACGCACGTAAAGTGCAAATAATGAAAGTTCTTGACAGAATTGGAGCATTTCACGCGATTGTGCATTTATTTCAAATTATTTGATCACAATAATCTATATTTAAGCTCTTTATATAGTGAATATTGAGTTTATCATCTTAAAAATTCACTTGAATTTTATTATAGATGGCAATTACACACATATAGTGCAAATAATGTGCGTTCTCGACAGAATTGGAGAATTTCAAGCGATTGTGCATTCATTTCAAGTCATTTGATCACTATAATCTGTATATAAGCTCTTTATACAGTGGATAATTGGTTTATAATCTTAAAAATTCAAAACGATTGGATCATACTTGACAATTACGCGCATAAAGTGCAATAATGAAAGATCTGGACAAAATTGGAGCGTTTCACGCAATTGTGCATTCATTTCAAATGATTTGATCGCAATAATCTACATTTAAGATCTTTATATAGTGAAGATCAATATTATCATCTTAAAAATTCAGAAGGATTTTATTATAGATAGCAATTATGCACATATAGTGGAAATAATGTGCGTTGTGGACAGAATTGGCGATTGTGCATTCATTGCAAGTCATTTGATCATTATAATCTATATTTAAGCTCTTTATTTAGTGGAGAATAGGTTTATAATCTTAAAAATTCAAAAGGATTGGTTCATACGTAGCAATTACGCACGTAAAGTGCAAATAATGAAAGTTCTTGACAGAATTGGAGCATTTCACGCGATTGCGCATTTTTTTCAAGTTATTTGATCACAATAATCTATATTTAAGCTCTTTATATAGTGAATATTGAGTTTATCATCTTAAAAATTCAGTAGAATTTTATTATAGATGGCAATTACGCTCATATAGTGCAAATAATGTGTGTTATGGACAGAATTGGAGAATTTTAAGCCATTGTGCATTAACTGAAAGTCATTTGATCACTATAATCTATATCTAAACTCTTTATATAGTGGAGAATAGGTTTATAATCTTAAAAATTCAAAAGTCATGCACGGAAATTACGCACATAAAGTGCAAATAATGAGCATTTTGGACAAATTTGGATCCTTCCACGCGATTGTGCAATCATTTCAAGCAATTTGATAACAATAATCTATATTCAATTGAGAATGAGTTTATGATTTTAAAAATTCAAAAGGGTTGGATTATACATGGCAGTAACGCACATAAAGCGCAAATAATGAGCGTTCTGGACAGAATTGGTGCATTTCATGCGATTGTGCATTAATTTCAAGTCATTTGATCACAATAATCTGTATTTAAAGTCTTTGTACAGTGAAAAATATGTTTATAATCATAAACTTTCAAAAGAATTGGATTATACACGAGAATTACGCGCATAAAATGCAAATAATGAAAGTTCTGGACAGAACTGGACTGTTTCAAGCCATTATACATTTATTTCAAGCTATTTGATCAAAATAATATATATTTAACCTCTTTATACAGTGGATAATGAGTTTATGATCTTAAAAATTCAAAATGATTGAATTATACATGGATACTACGAACATTTAGTGCAAAATAATGTGCGTTCTTGACAGAATTGGAGAATTTCAAACAATTGTGCATTTATTTCAACTCATTTGACCACAATAATCTATATTTAATCTCTTTATATAGTGAATTTTGAGTATATCATCTTAAAAATTTTGAAGGGTTTTATTATAGATGGCAATTGCGCAACTATAGTGCAAATAATGTGCGTTCTCGACAGAATTGAAGAATTTCAAGCGATTGTGCATTCATTTCAAGTCATTTGATCACTATAATCTTTATTTAAGCTCTTTATACAGTAGAGAATAGGTTTATAATCTTTTAAATTCAAAAGGATTGGATCATACATGACAGTTACGCGCATAAAATCCAAATAATGAAAGTTCTGGACAGAATTGGAGCATTTCACGCGATTGTGAATTCATTTGAAGCCATTTGATCACAATAATCTATATTTAAGCTCTTTATATAGTGAAGGCCGATATTATCATCTTTAAAATTCAGAAGGATTTTATTATAGATGGCAATTACTCACATATAATGCAAATAATGTGCGTTCTGGACAGAATTGAAGAATTTCAAGTGATTGTGCATTCATTGCAAGTCATTTGATCACTGTAATCTATATTTAAGCTATTTATTTAGTGGAGAATAGATTTATAATCTTAAAAATTCAAAAGGATTGGATCATACATGGCAATTACGCACATAAACTGCAAATAATGAAAGTTTTTGAAAGAATTGGAGCATTTCACGCAATTGTGCATTTATTTCAAGTCATTTGATCACAATAATCTGTATATAAGCTATTTATATACTGTGTATTGAGTTTATCATCTTAAAAATTCAAAAGTATTTTATTATAGATGGCAATTACGCACATATATTGCAAATAATGTGCGTTCTCGACAGAATTGGAGAATTTCAAACGATTGTGCATTCATTGCAAGTTATTTGATAACTATAATCTATATTTAAGCTATTTATACAGGGGAGAATAGGTTTATTAACTTAAAAATTTAAAAGGATTGCATCATAAATGACAATTACGCATATAAAGTGCAAATAATGAAAGTTCTTGACAGAATTGGAGCATTTCACATGATTGTGCATTTATTTCAGGCTATTTGATCACAATAATCTATATTTAAGCTCTTTATACAGTTGAGAATAGGTTTATAATCTTGAAAATTCAAAAAAATTGGATCGTACATGACAATTAAGCACATCAAGTGCAAATATTGAAAGTTCTTCACAGAATTGGAGCATTTCACGCGATTGTGCATTCATTTTAAGTCATTTGATCAGAATAATCTATATTTAAGCTCTTTATATAGTGCAGGTCGATGTTATCATCTTAAAAATTCAGATGAATTTTATTATAGATGGCAATTACGCACATATAGTGCAAATAATGTGCGTTCTGGACAGAATTGAATTATTTCAAGCGAATGTGCATTCATGTCAAGTAATTCGATCACTATAATCTGTATTTAAGCTCTTTATACAGTGGTGAATAGGTTTATAATCTTAAAAATTCAAAAGGATTGGATCATATATGACAATGTCATGCATAAAGTGCAAAGAATGAAAGTTCTGGACTGAATTGGAGCATTTCACGCGATTGTGCATTCATTTAAAGTCATTTGATCACAATAATCTATATTTAAGCTCTTTATATAGGGTAGATCGAGATATTATCATCTTAAAAATTCAGAAGGATTTTATTATAGATGGCAATTACGCACATATAGTGCAAATAATGTGCGTTCTGGACAGAATCGGAGAATTTCAAGCGATTGTGCATTCATTGCAAGTCATTTGATCACTATAATCTATATTTAACCTCTCTATATAGTGAATATTGAGTATATCATCTTAAAAATTCTGAAGGGTTTTATTATAGAAGGTAATTACGCAAATATTGTGCAAATAATGTGCATTCTCGACAGAATTGGAGAATTTCAAGCGATTGTGCATTTATTTCAAGTCATAATATTGAAATACCCTTGGAGACCAAATTTTACAGTTTTTCAAATTTTTTTGCTATTTATTATGATATTATCCTCTCTCTCTCTCTCTCTCTCTCTCTATATATATATATATATATATATATATATATATATATATATATATATATATAGAGTTTTGCTATGGTGAGTTGCAACTCACCAAAGCGTCCGTGAGTCACGCTCAAAATTCTGAAATTTAGTTCAAAATGATCGATCCAAACCGTCTAATACGATCTCCCTATTGAAATCTCCATGCAGACCAAATTTTATATTTTTTTGAAATTTTTAAGTATTTATTTCGAATTTTTGAAAACTGCTGTTTTTGAACGGTTCAGAACTAATTAGATTAATGATTTTCTAAAATTTCAAAAAAATACTTAAATATTTCGAAAAAATATAAAATTTGGTCTGCATGGAGATTTCAATAGGGAGATCGTATTAGACTGTTTGGATCGGTCATTTTGAACTAAATTTCGAAAATATGAGCGCAACTCACGGACACTTTGGTGAGTTGCAACTCACCATAGCAAAACTCTATATATATATATAGTTTTGCTATGGTGAGTTGCAACTCACTAAAGAGTCCGTAAGTTGTGCTCAAAACTCATAGATCTAGTTCAAAATGACCGATCCAAACCGTCGAATATGATCTTCTATCAAAATTTTCATATTGAGGAATTTTACATTTTTTCAAAATTTTTAGATTTTTTTTTATTTTAGAAAGTCATTAATCTAATTAGTTCTGAACCGTTCAAAAACAACAGTTTTTTAAAATCCGAAAAAATACTTAGAAATTTCAAAAAATATAAAATTTGGTCTGCATGGAGATTTCAATAGGGAGATCGTATTAGACGGTTTGAATCATTTATTTTGAACTAGATCTCGGAGTTTTAATCGCAACTCACAGACTCTTTGGTGAGTTGCAACTCACTAGAGCAAAACTCTACCCCATAATATTATATTTTTAATATTCTCTGCTTTTCTAGATATTTTTAAGATTTTTTTAGCATGTCAACATGTTTTCTATCATAAACTAAAATACACGTAGAAACAACCAGACTGTATTATTTTAATTATGAATCGTATTCATATCCAAATATATCCATGCCCAATAAAAAAATATGGATACGAATATAATTTCATCACTATTCGATCTGTATCTAATCTATTTTCAATGGGACACCATGGTTAAATTAACAGCATGCATCATCAGATTATTCATTAGAAAATTTTAAAATCCTTTATTCTTATAAAAATTTCTCGTGCCTTTTATCAGATGATCCGTACTCCATACATTTTAATTATTCCGTATTGTTTAATTATGTCTTAGCAAGCAAAATCACAGTGCGCCGTTATCTATCATATTTAGCTATTTATTATCTACAACAATTGAACATTCATTACTGTTGTTAATTTGGTACTGGATTGTAAGTAGCTTCAATAGGCCTTTTATTTTTTGTTTTTAAAATTGATTGGTTAATTAGTATTGATATGTTGTTAGTGCTCTTTTACTGGTATGATGACTGTGTCACACTGATTCCATCAATAAATTATTCTGTCAAATTGATTGCTTCTTTGTTTCGTGAATAAATATTATTAATTTATAAACTTTTATAGTGGCTTGATTTATAACTGATACAACATTGAGGTAGCACGAAAATAATAGTTGCATAAAACTTAGTTGAAAATCATAAAATTTATTTTATATTTTTTCTCTTGTTCTTATTCTTAGCTAACCATCTAAACAACACCGAGAACTACATGAATAAGCAATTCTTCACTATTTTTTATTCATCACTCTTGTTCTTGAATAAACTATTCTATTCTTATTCACCACGCTTCCAAACACACCCTTAATGTATTTCAAACTTCAAACCAAGGCGCATGGCATAATGGCAATTTCTTCTTTTAGTCGTGGCGTGGCGGCGTGAACTGATCGAGACATATCCATCAAGCAAAGACAACGAGTCAACGATCCGTGAAGTTTTCCTTGACAGCTATGTAAACCTTCCGATAAAAAGTGGCAATTTGGCAAACACTATCCCTAAAAATTGTCGCATGTGCTGGAAAAAGTTGTAAACACTTATCCTAAAGTGTTGTACGTGCTGGATATTTAAACTCAAAAGCCCCCACCATGTTTTATAGTCCATTACTTGTTGACTTGCTATGACTTACAAAAAAGTAATAACAACCTCGAATAATATCTCTATTAATTATTTATTCATTTCAACATATATATTTTCAAATTATTCTCCAATTGAAATTCATAAATCTAGAAACTCCATATTTTGTAAAAATGTCAATATCTTCATATAATATTTAGGAAAATTCAATAATGGAGAGTGGACAGAAATTCAAATCATTCAATTAGAATCAATCATTAACTCTGTGATTTCATGTCTCGATCGTGCTTTTAAAAACTTTCAAATCATTCAATTAGAATCAATCATTAACTCTGTGATTATCCATAAAAATTTTCAAATTTTAAATTTCATCAAATTACTTTTAAATTTTAAAATATTTTCAATTTGAAACTTTTGACAATGACTAAGCAAGTGATCATTGGTTTGTTTCTATATATATTTGGAATTCCACCAATACGACAAGGGAATCATGTGCATTTTATATCACGAGTGGTACCAATACCCAAAGAGGCACGTTAATTAAGCAGCATTACAAACCGACTTTGACGGGTTAGAATGGCAGGCGGGTTTTTTGAGTGCTGGATCCGCCACACTCGTCAGTCGTTAGTCAATGTCAGCTATACGCACAATACCGTTTTTATGCTCGCCTATCGTAATCGAACGCTAACATATATATATATATATTTTTCAATTTTAATAGTCTAGTTTAGCTGGGGGTTATAGGAATATATACAGCAATTAATGTGATAAAATAGTAGCATTAAGTACGATATATTGTAAGTTTGCGAAAAAGCGTCCATCGATTATATATGCCTTACACATATATTCACAAGGGGTGTGTTTGGATAGGGCGAGAATAGAGAACAGGAATAAGGAATTTTGGTTTGCGTGTTTATTCTTATTCTTGTGCAACCCAAACAACATAGGAATAAGGAATAAGGGCCCTTATTCTTATACTAACAAAACCATGGTATACGAATAAGGAATAAAAATAAGCACACAAACCGAAATTTCTTATTCTTATTCCCTATTCCCGACTTATTCCGTTGCATCCTGGGTGGAGGCCGGATAAGCATAAGGATAAGAATTGGTACGAGATTCTAAAATTTCTTATTCTTATTCAAATTCCATAATTTTGTTAGTATAAGAATAAAGAGCCGGATAAGCCCAAATTCCTTATTCTTGTGTCGTTTGGATTGCACAAGAATAAGAAATTTGGGGCTTATTCTTATCCGGATAGCGGGACACAATGAAAAAAATCTATATAATGACCGCCAACCTACGTCGCAACAGAAAAATAAACAGAATTAGTTACAAAGCTCGGTAACCATGTTTAGTAACTAGTTATTTATCAATGTAGTTTCTCTATACTTAATTAATATAGTAAAATTCAATAATATCAGATTAATTCACAAAATATTATTTAATGCAATCAATTATTTTGAACCAGGAATCAGCTTCAATGAAAATTGCCAACAATTTACTATCACATCACAAATCACCATCTACCAGGGTTGCGAACGGTTGATAGTACAATTCAGATATTCAAACGTACCATCACAATTGTAATAAATAAATTCAATCAAACGATAATATTAAATCAATCATTCAAGCGAAATTAAATACAGAAAAGTCTTGATCACCTAATGAGTAATGAGCAGTGCAAATTTCATAAACCAAATTGTCTAACAAGACTGGGACGTAAAATTGAGAATTTCCAATCGGCCGGTCAATTAAATATCAATCAAATCAGGCTTTGTAATCTATTTTGATTTTCTCTGTTTTTTCGATTTTGCGTAAGAAATGTAACCATCAAAATATTTCATGAATGAATTAACATGGAGGCTCAAGCTTCGGCCGAGTAAAAATTGAATGGGACAAAGATGATATGAGGTGTCAAAAGTATATGAAAGCAGCACATCATTATTTTTTCCCCCTTATTCGGTGAACGCACATAGGAAATCTCTACTATTATAAAAGCACATTGACGAGGTGTTACACGCGAAATTTAACATGTAAACGTGTGTTTCTATCATTTGATCGATTTGATCTGTGATCGGATATTAATCACCATACGAAGTAATAATATATTTTGATTTTTCGTCTATAACACTAGATATGAGAGTTGCAGCGTCGATGCGCTATGTTTTTTTTTTCCCAAATATATTTAATTTCTAAATTAAATAATGATTCGTATGATTATTTTTAATATATTTAACCAAAGAAAAAAACTATTTTAATCATAGAAAATACAAAAAATACTATTTTTTAATTATAAAAATATAAAAAAACTAATTAAGATTATAAACAATAACGGTAAAAATAAGAAAAATATCGCGAATTAATTAATATTATAGATTATAAATATCTATTTGTATCGATACTAGATTAAGCAATATATCTTTATTATCTAATACAAGATCATCTTAAGTAAGTAGATAAAAGAGAAAAATTAGTTTTATACCCCTCTAATCTTCTCTAATTGGATATACACCCCTCACTTCTTTAAAATTGAACATACATCCCTCTAATCTTATTTACTATGTATCAAGCTTTTAAATTTCGCCGAAATAACGGTGTTATTTTCGAAATTTCGGTTTTCGGACTAAAATGCACCAACGTTACAGTTTCAAACTAGAAAAATGTTAGAGATATGTCCTAGAAGCCAATCATATCTGGCTACTTCTGTGATTTATGTTATTGATGATATTTGATCATTTGTTCCTTGATTTATTTCTTGATAGGTCATTCAGGTTAAGGATCTGAATTGTAGATCTCTGTAGTTCATTTATAATTTAATAACAATAATAAATCTAAAAGGTCCATAATTTTGATAACTAATAAGGAACATTAATTATCAATAAGATTAGTATGCAAGTTAAGTGATGATTAAGTTCTACAAATCATAGGTATAGAGTTACCGGCTTAATTGCATATGTGTATGTTATAGAACATAGTACAGGACTTGACCTATCGAAATAAATATATGGATTGTATTACGTGTCATTATTTATTTCGTTAAGATTTTGGTTCTAAGTTTGATATGATTATCTTTTCCGCATGAGGAAAGGTTCTATAAATATTATCTACCGCTGATTCCCGACAAGGGCTGCTATACAGACTTGATTTACGTTCTCTTGAATTGTGCGGAGAAAAGCTAATCATCAAGAAAACCGTATGTCCCTCATTAATTCACTTAGTGAGTGACAATATCTGTTTGGACCCCTTGATGGAGATAGATTGTTTGCTAGCAACTGATACAATTATCTCTAGATCAAGAAATGTATAATCTGCAAGAATGACACATTTCTATCTTGAATTATACAATGATATCGTATGACATAAGAATCAAAATGGGGAAATATTTTTATTCTCTTATGTAGGATTGAAATACTGTAGCAGTACATTATATATGTGAATTGGAAATCATAACGTGTTGCTAGATACCGCTTATGATTATTGGAAATAAATGGTGATTTATTTTCATGTCCAACATAGCATAAATTCTCAAATGATCACACAAAAAGAGTTTTAACCATTCAGTGCATTATTTATTTATTCACAACAGTGTGTATTGCAAAAATATGATGGGTTGATTAATGTTCTAGCTAATTCCTAAATAATTATTATGTGGTTAAATCAAAACTCCACCTAAAGTCAAAACTTTCTTTTGGTTAGTCCTTTTGAATAGGATTTTAACGCAAGAAAATCTTGAAAAAAGAGGATGGCCTTCTATCCAAAACTGCGTGCTTTGCAATCTTCCAGAAAAAAAACCACCTCTCACCTATTCCTTCACTGCACCTTTGCAGTCTCGGTATGGCTTTTAGGCTTAGCAACCGGGGGGACTACATGACCATAAATGAAGAGGATGTAAAAGGATTCTGGATAAGGAGGAAAAGAAACTGCAACATATTGAAGGACACAGGCATCGCAGCTGTAATTTGGAATCTTTGGAAGGCAAGAAATGAAATAATATTTGAAGCCAAAAATGCAAATATCTGGCAAGTTGCAGGAAAAGCTATCCAAGACTGTGCTCTCTGAGAAGCATTTGGTTGAAGAAGCTTTTTAGTATCGAGTGTTATTAAGTTGTATAGGGTTTTTACCTTACTTCTTTTCCTTTTAATTTTCTTTCGAGTGTTGTACATAAACTTTTGTATATATTCTTTTAATTCAATTTAATCTTGTAGGTGTGGCTTTCGCCATCCTACCTTCAAAAAAAAAGTGGTTAATAATTATTTTAGCTCAACACAATTTAATATAAATAGTTATATTAATTTATTGGGACATTATTTATATGTTAAAAATATAGCACAAATGTAAAGTAAATGAAGGAGGTTCTAATTAATTGAATTAGAGACTAAATAGATGGATTTGAGAGGCCCAAAAGGCCCATGAGGAGGCCGGCCATATGAGGGTGGTAGGTAGGTGGCATAGCATGTAATTATGGTGAACTCTACCCTAGAGTTTATGCACTTTATAAGGAGATGCATAGAAGCAAATTTGGACTTGCTCTCTTTCCTCTTGACTTAGCCGCCACCAACCCTCTCATTCTCTCCCAAGGCCGGCGCCTATCTCTCTCTCTCTCTCTTCCACCATTTGCTCATGCGTTGAGCACAAATTCTCCACATTAATTAAGTTTGTTAATTAAGAAGAAAATGGAATACCTTAGGATTAGTTTCGTCCTCTTTGAATCGCTAGCACGATTCGATTAGGACTTGGTTAACCTCTTGGTGGACTCGAGGCCGTCCTGTTGGATCGAAGAAAGGTTGGAGAGCACGCCACCGATTCTCATGTATAGGCACGAGCCTCCTTGATACGATTCAAGGAGAGATACATCCTCCAAACCTTTCTCTTGTGTGTTGAATGCTTAAGCCTAGATCTATTGTGGTATATGCCTGTTTAATTAGTATTAATTGTAATAAAAATTAAAATATGGCATATCCAACACTTTCTAACAAAAAATGCGTAACGTGTCATTTCTGAAATAACGCCATTATTTCGGCAAAAAATATTCGTTTAGCGAAGAAAAACATAGAGCAAAGAGATTTTATACAATATTATAATATACTTATACATAATAATCGCGATAGTCATTTTTTCTGTCGAACTAAAACCAAACCCAAGCCCCTTTAATTAATTATTAAGTTGTATATAACAATTCTAAGTTGTATATTAATTATTAAATGATTAAATATTAATCTGTTTGTTACTAAGTTGTATTTATATATGCACCGTTTTTTCACCGAAAAAGCGTCGCATCGTTAAATCAACTCTGAAACATTATACCGAAAAAATCACATTTTAAAAGTTTGCTATGTATATTTACCCTTAAATGACAACTTAAATATAAATAATTAATTTCTGAATTCTATGATGAAATTACCCTCGTCAGTCTCATGTCAGTCAAGTCTCATGACTAGAGCTGTCAACAGTCAGAAAAATCACGTGTTTCAATAACGAAACGGTAAACGAAATACTAGATTGTACCGTTTTGACTGTTTCAGCCTTATTTCAAATCGTTTTATGTGTTATTTTCTGAAGTGAAACGATTAACAAAACGGAATTTTGTACCGTTTCAAAAACAGAACGGTTAATGAAATGAAATACTATACCGTATTTCTTAACAACACGACAAACGGAAAAGTTTATTCCGTGCATTTCTGACGCGTTTGACAGCTCTACTCATGACTCTTTATTGTGTTTTAATGAAAGCTGTTGCCTACAGGCCTTTAAAATAAAAAAAAGTCTCATGACTCGATTACCAACTAAATTTTTTCAAATTTTCTCACTTTCCTCTATGGTGATCTGTGTTTAAAGCCAAGGGCTTTGGTGAAAGATGCACAAATTAAATATTATTATTTATCATGGAAACTAATATTGAGACAATACGGAGACGTTGTGATACTTCTTTCATTTTCTTATTAATTCATATTATGAGCACCTAGCTGTAGGTTAGAAAATATACGGAAGCAATATTTTCAACCAACTTAACTTTTAATTGTTGAGTGGAAGAGCGTTGATTGGTTCATTGCTGCGAACATAAAATGGATTTTAAATTGGGTTGATATTGGATTAATGAAAAAAATGATATAAATTGTGGGCTCAAGTTAGTTACATTACACATATCCAGATTATTCCTTGTGAAAAAGATGCATATGGGAACAAAATAATTTTTAATCTGCGCCATGTTATTGCTAGTGTTTTAATAAAACCAACCTCTTTCTCGAGCAACATGGACACATTGAAATTCTTAATAACAGTATGTTAAGTAGAAGTTGTTACAAGTTAACAAAGAAATATGCTCGATAATGGAAGGAATCGTTATTTAAAGCACGTTGAGAGAGAGGAGACATGTTCAAAGTACCATCCTTACATTTGAAAAATTAAAACTCCACCTAAAGTTAAAATTTTCTTTTGGCTGTGCTTTTTTTTTTTTTTTTTTTGATAAAAACCCGTAGGTTGCAATGCATTGAAACATAAATACACGAGATACATTGTTTTCTCTTACAATAGACTGGTGCAAATTAAGTAGTACTACCCTACACAAATCGTTAGCTCATCCAGTAAGAACAGCAATAAGATAAAAAACTGAAAATAAATGCCCTTACTCCCACAGCTAACCTATTGCACCAGTAAAAGGAACAGAGAGAAAATAATTAAGGTGGTTCTCGTGGCACCCTTTGGAAGAAACGGTCATCAATAACCTCATCCACTTTTACTACTTGCTGGCATGCCATATGTGGATCACCATCATAATCAACCTGATTCCTTCTAGCCAGGATCGCTAGATCATTCGCCATGCTTATTGCTTGCCTCCTTACATGTCTTACCAGCATCACCTGTCCCCTTTCCTCCAAACTCTGAATGATGGCATTGACTGTATCAGCTGCCCTCCAAGATGGTATAAATAGGTTGTCTTGCTGATTTACTGCCTCCACCAGATTGAGACAATCAGAAAAGAACTCAATTGTAATAGAACCATGCACTTGTAACTCGCACACATAACTCATGGCTTTATGTAAGGCTACTGCCTCAGCATGAAAAGGGTCATGCGCTTCATAGGAATGCATCCCTACTGAATGCACTCGTCCTTGTTTAAACACAACATATGCCCCCCCTGCCTTTGCAGATGTAGCCCAGGACGCATCAACAATAACTTGCCAGCCCTCCCCTTGAAACTCATATTTGTCATGTTCCATCAAACCACACTGCCTCTGTATCACAGTTTCACTTATTTGCCTCCCTATACAGCCAATTTTTGCCCTTTGTAACACTTCCAGCGGCTTAAATATATTGTGTTCAATAACTGCTTTATTCCTCTCTTTCCAAATTTCCCACAGAGTATTTGCAAAGATTACTATTCCATCCTCATCAAGCCCTCCCATAACCTGCTGAAACGTGACTGATATGTCCATAGGAAGATCATGAACACGAATACCTAGAGGACCAGCAAACCACAATTGCCTCGAGGTATTACAAAAAAACATGCAGTGCATCTCGTACTCATTCTCTTCTTGGCATCTCTGGCACATCGGGCTGAATCTGTTTATTCTCCTGTGCATGTTGAGTGCTAGGGGTAAACCCTTATGTAACAATCTCCATAAGAAAATTTTTACTTTTGGGGTTAATCCCTTCCATTTCCAAATCATTTTCCAATCAAATGCTTGTGGTACATTTAAGCCACCAGGCCTGTGATTCAGTTCCTTATACCCTTCCTTGACCGAGTATCGGCCACTCTTCGCCTTGTGCCAAATGAGCTTGTCAGCCTGACTACCATGTAATGCTGGTTTGTTATCTCCTACCAGAATCATTTGTACCTGCTGAGGTTGGAACAATGTGGATAACCTCTGCACATTCCAGTCGCCTGTCTGGTCATCCACGAGTGAAGACACCATCAACTTTCTGTCAGCATGCGATGCCTCTAGCTGGACCGACCAATTCTGAAACCAAGGTTGAGACATGGCATGAACCTTCTTCCCATCTCCCAGTTTCCACTGGACTTGATTTGCAAAAAAGTCCCTCATTTTCACTACCTGTCCCCACATTCTGCTACAACCATTCGTGTTCTTAGCCCGCCAAAAACCGACTATAGGAAAGTATTTGGATTTACAAATTTGCACCCACAATTTGTTTTCATCTGCCATGACAGACCAAACCACCTTAAGAAACAAAGCTTCTCCAAAAATTTGCAAATCCTTAAGCCCCAATCCTCCTATCTCCAAAGGCTTACAAATCTTTTGCCAGCTTATGAAAGAGAGGTACCTATCCTGGTTGGTTTTTCCCCAAAAAAAACTTGGCCAGAAGGCTATTAATTCCCCTTATAATTTCTTTAGGTAGCAGCTCCAAAGACATAGAATAAACCGGGATTGACATGAGAACCGCCTTTATCAAAACCAATCTCCCTGCATGTGATAGCATATGAGATTTCCAGCCCGACAATTTTGCTCTAATTTTTTCCAGCAGTACCTGGCCATTCTTCTTTATATCCCCTCTTGAGCTTAGCATAATCCCAAGATATCTTTCATCTCCTTCAACTTTCCTGGCTTGCCATGCCTCTTGCACTCTGACCATTGTTTGTGTATCACAAGATTTAGAAAACCACAACCCTGATTTCTGTGGATTTATGCATAGTCCAGAGGCTAATGCAAATTGTTTCAATCGGGTTGTATATGCATGTACTTCCGTTTGGCACGTATCTCCCATTATGACTAGGTCATCTGCATAGACCGCATGTGTAATTTGTGGGCTCGTATGTGCCACTTTCACCCCTTTAATCACATTCTTTGACACGGCACATTGCAGATATCTAGACAAGACCTCCATGGAAATTATAAAGACATATGGTGACATCGGGCACCCTTGTCTGAGGCCTTGAGTGGGTGACAAAAAACCATCCCCTCTTTCATTTATGTTGATGGTTATCCTTGCTCTTCTATACGATGATGCCATAAGACTGATGATTTTGGTTGGCATGTTGAGGTGCTGCATTGCCAAAGTGAGGAACTGCCAATTCAATTTGTCAAAAGCTTTGTTTATATCGGCTTTTAGGAGGAAGGCTTGTTGCTTGAAGCGAGACTGTGCAAACGAATGCAGAATTTCCTTCACCATAATGATATTATCCGATATACACCTCCCTTTGATGAATGCATTTTGCTCCTGTGATATAACCTTTTTCAAATGAGGTCTGAGCCGATTTGCCACCAACTTCATGAATAATCTGTAAAAAATGCTGCCCACGCTGATTGGTCTATACTCCGCCGGCGTCTGAGGCTCTGTTGTCTTGGGGATTAGTGTGACATGGTCTTGTAGCCATTCAATCGGCACTGCTTCTGCTTGGAAAGCTTGAATGACTTGATCAGCCACATCTCTACCAATGACATGCCAATTTTGTTGGAGAAATCGAGCCGTAATCCCATCCGGTCCAGGACTTTTGTCCGGGCCCATCTCAAAAAGGATCCTTTTCACTTCATGGATATCAGGTGTGGCATTGATTTTATGATGGGCCGAAGTTGGAATAACTTGTTGTGGGTCGCTGCTTAATTCAGAAAAAATCTCATCCCTTGCTAAGTGAACACAATCTTCTTCATGTGCTGAATTGTGGATTGAGGGACAGTACAACTCTTTGAAATAATTAAGGAAAATTGCTCTGATAGTTTTCTCATCACCTGTCAACGTGTCATTTTCCTTTTTCACCATGGTGATTAAGTTGTGTCGCCTCCGATTGGTTGCCACCGTATGAAAGAAGCGTGTGTTCCTGTCCCCCTCTTTCTGCCATTGTATACGCGACCGCTGCTTCCAATATGCTCTATTTTGATCCTCTAACTTCTCATATTGTTGCAGCAGTTGCTCCTCTAGAGCATGGTCCCTTATAGAAGGGTGCTGGCACTGTACAGTGTGTATTTGTTTAGCAAGATTTTCCAGCTGTCTTTTAGGAGTCATGTGCTTACTTGCCCAGTTTTTCATAGTTGACTTAACCGCACTCCACCTCTGTTTGCAAGTGCTACCAGCCATGCTTTTCCATGTTTGAACCCATTCCTCATGAAAGGTCGGCTCCTCCAGCCACCAATTCTCCACTCCAAAGACATTGGACCTATCAGGGGGTTTTTTGACACGCAAAAGTATGGGGTAGTGATCGCTATGTATCAATGGGAGGTGATTGACATAAGCGTTCGGGTACATTTGCAGCCAATCCGGTGTAACAAGGACTCTATCAATCCTTTGATAGACTGCTTGTGAGACGTGGCGCATATTTGTCCATGTGTAAGCCGGTCCTTTGTAGCCCACAACCACAAGGCCGGATTCAAAAATAAAATTTTGAAATTGCACTGTGTGCGGCTTGATCCTGCCACTCCCACCATATTTTTCCTCGCTGCTATATATCTCGTTAAAGTCCCCCATGATGCATATTGTGCCATGTTCATTTATCAATTGGATCAAGGTTTCCCATAGCAAATTATTAGTGCTGTGGGTGGAGTCCCCATACACACCAATTAACACCCATGGTGGTTTATCCTTGACATGAATTCTAGCACAAATATAACTCAAAGAGGAGTTCAAAATCTGAACCTTGACCGATCCTACCCATGCCATGCACAGACCCCCCGACAAACCTCTTGAAGGGACTGCATAGTAATTATAATCCGGCATTGTTCGCATCAACCGCACCATTCTTCTAGCCGAGGACTTGGTCTCCGAGAGGAATACCACATCCGATCTGGTTGCACGCATCGTGTCGCGCAAGAAGTCCTTTTTCTTTGTACCCCTGAAGCCTCTGCAGTTCCATGATATTGCATTCATGAGTGAAACCTGGAAGGCGAGTTTGGATTCGCCTCCTTGGCCCGCTTGTAGTTTAAAGACCCGACATCTTGGTGTTCATTATCACCATTTCCTCCTGTCATGTCCATTGTAATCATCATTACTCGAGAATCATTGAGATCAATTGGCCTCTTAAGCCCTCTGTCGGTGCTTGTATTGGCTTCATTTCCTGCCCGGTTCATTTTGTGCACTTGCACAGGTTCAGTTGTGTTCCCTTCTTTGCACTGCGAACTATCCCCCTCGGCTTGATGGGGTCTGAGCCATCCCTGTGACCGCGGCACATAGCTTCTATCCATCAACCATTTCCCCACCATGGTCTCTTTGATCTGCTTACCTGCCAACTCATCTTGATGTTTTTCCTCTTGCTTCATTCTTTTTAGTTTGAGTTTTGCCGGGCAAGTAACATGCTCATGGCCTATCCTAGCACAAAACATACACACATTTGCAATATTATCATAAACCGCATATATCCACTTCCTTCCAAGTTGCGGGTGCTTCAGAGGAAGTTTCGGTTTGAGTGGTTGTCTCAGGTCTATCAAAAGCCTCCGCTTATACACCTTTTGCCCGGCCCAGTAAAAGCTCTTGTACTCACTAATTGGCGTTCCTACTTCTTTGAACACCAATTCAATGCCCGTATGGTCTAAAGATTCAGGTGGTATTCCATGAAGCTCCACCCAACATTCAAACTCATTGATTTGAGGATCTGTTAAGTCCTCTGGACCCACAGCCAGCCTCATAACAACCATGTCTTTGTTACACCTGAATGTTCCTTTTGCCATCACCTGAAGCAAGTCATCCTGGTTCTTAAATTCAACAAGGAAAACATTATTGCCAAGCCCCTGAGTCACTGTTTCTGGATGCACCGGCCAGGCCTTGCGCAGTGCAGTTGCAAAAGTTGTCTCGAACACCACTCTTGAGCCCATCACTTTCATTACCATGCAATTCTCCCAGTCCCAGGACTTAACAACACTTTGCGGCAATACTAATTCATTCACATCATCATCCCCACTAGAACTAAGAGCAGCAAACTGTGCTAACAACTCTTCATCAGAGACATTCATTTTCAACAAGCTCGTAGTTTGTTTTTGGAGTGGTTGTGGATAGGAGATTGTAAAGGGAGGTTTCAGTGTTTGTTTCTGTGGGTAAGGTCCAAGAATAGAGTTTTGTGGTTTTAGAGAACTGCAATTATTATCAATCTTTAATTGACTTAGGTAAAACTCACCTTTTCCAGTATCATTGCCAGCTTCATGGCACTGTAAATGTACCAGAGAATCAGCTAGGATCCGATCTCCTTTTATTTTTGTGGTTTCTAGCAAGCAGGGTACATTAGGAGCCTCCCAATAGTGAAAGGGAGTCTGTTGCTTTCTACATATGGCATAACTCGATATGTGAGATGGAGCATGCTTGGAGAGAGACAAAATCAATGAGAAGTCCCCACATTTTACTGTTAATAGGGAAGGGATAATCAGTTGCATACTTCCAACTGTCACAAGGAGAGGAAAGCCACAAGGAATCATTCCTAAATTACCTGGTCCATTCACAGAGGCCGAGGTGTGCAGAAGCATCTTTGGTGTGTATTGAGGTTGGGGGAAAGAGTATGGACTAGGTGCATCAATAGATTTCATGGACCACACAGTATTGGGCAGGCTAATGGTGAAGTTAGCCATACCAGGGACAAGAAAAGGCAGAAGCCAAGAGGAGATTAAAAAAACACAGGATCAGACCCAAAGCCGAGCTTCAACAACAAAATAGGGAAATGTGTTACCACATAGGTACAGAGCCGTACAGTAGAGAGGAGAAGCTATAAATGCTGGGGGAGAGCAATAACTGCCGGGAGAACAAGGTCTTAACTGGTTAAGAGAGTGAAGAGACCGTGGTGAGTTAAAGGCAGGGAGTAAATGCTCTGAGGCGGCTCAGCTAATGAGTTACTGAGAGGAACTTCAATGGGGCAAAACATCGAACAGCTTCATGGCGACCATTTTGGCTTCACTCTCGCTCGTACCATCCTCTTCCCGTTGTGATCTAACTTTTGCCTCCTCAATAATAAACTGCCATGGCATCAGGCATGCGTGTCAGTGTGTCCTGTGAACCATAAACATGATGATGCAATAAAAAAGTTTATTCGTAGTAGATGATCAGTTCTCCACGAAAGACGCATTTTGGCTGTGCTTCAAGATCGTAAAATCTCATGCTAAGTACAATTCCTGATTCCTAGCTATCCCACAAAATTATGACAAATTGCGGACATCATCTGAGCTGCTACATCTTAGAATATATGAAAGGCAAGGAACAAATAAATTTTCTCTAATGTTTCAACTACTCCGAAGTTTGTGCTGAAAAAAATTTGTGTATGTGTTCAATCTTGAATGAAACTTGTCTAGATTTTTATTTCTTTTAGACTTTTAGTGTTTTTATGCATAGGCTTATATTTCTTTTTATAATTTATTTTTTTATAAATATTTTTTATTTATTAAAATTTGTTGGTGTGGTACTTTGTCATCCGATTCTTTAAAAAAAAAAAAAAGAGAGAAGAGATATGATCACATGAGAAAAAAATTCAAGAAGTATAATGGGAAGCTTGGCGACAAAGAAGCTTGAGAGGGATGAGACTGATAATCTGGTCACCGAATTTAGAAATCAATTCTTTATATTACTTATGACGGTAAATATACATAGCATTTAAGATTAGAAGGATATATATCTTATTTTAAAGAAATGAGAGATATATATCCAATTAGAGAAAATTAGAGGGGTATACACCCAATTTTTCCTAGATAAAAAAAATCCACTTTAAATATTCTCGGGCAGCATCAACTCTACCGTCAACGGTCAAGGTCTGGTCAACATAGTCAAACAGACAAACAGTACATGATATACTTTCATGATTCATCTATATAAGCGGTTTGCATGGAGTTGCATTTCATAAACTGTAAGAAATACTCGTATATTCTTCTTCCAGGATAAGAGTATAGCATGGCTAAGGGAAATGCTTTTTCGTTGGTTGCACTTTCATTATTTGTTCTTCTCGCAGCTAATCTCATAAGTAAATTTCTCTCTCTCTCTTAAAAAAAATCAAATAATCTATCCGAACTATTCAATATGATATTCATATTGAAATCTTATTAATCAAATTATATATTTTTTATTTTTTTAGTAATAACATTTTCTAAAAGTCCAAAAAAATTCAATTGCTTTTCCAAATTTCCATGCGCTATTCATTTAAAGAAAAATTATATAAACATATATCTCACAAAGTTCTTGATATTATATTTTTCAATATAATATGCAAGAGCCTCTTCACCTATGCAATTAATAAAGTTGATAATGGGTGTATTTGATTGCACGATAATAAGTAATATGATTTATCCCTTGATTTATGTCTGATCTTATTGTGTCTTAAAATCTATTTTTTTTTTATTCATGTCCAACTAAAGACACTCTATATTTCACTGAATAATAAATTGGAATCAAACATATTTGTTCCTATAAAACTCGATCAGGTCTCAAATATTAATATAAAACTAGCAGACTTTGTTTTCGCGGCTTCACTGCGACCACCCTCATAATTCATGATCTTATGAGTAGCTCGTAAGTGTAACATGTGTTGTAACAGTGTAATATGTCCAACGAAGATTTGTAGATCAAAATTGTCAATTCGAATATCCGTTTTATATAGAAATGCGGATACATATATTTATCTGTATCCGTATCCGAATCTGTATCAATATTGCTTCACATATTCATATCCGTATCAATTTTAAAAAAAAATTCATATCCGAATCTATATCCGTTTGAATATAGATACGGTTCAGAGCAGATATTATCTGCCCCGTTTTCACCCCTACCTACAATATAAGTGGCCAAAAAATTAGTACATTTTTTAGAGATACATTATAGTACGCCTTTTGAAATGTTTATTCAAAAACCCCACTATACAAGTAGCTCCAAAGTGTATTTATTTTACGGGAAATCAAAGAGACCACAACATATTCATTTTTTTTTAGTTTATGAAGAATTTTTTCAATAATTAAACAAAAATTTTTTAGATAAATGTTCAAAAGTTGACTTCAAATAATATTTTAATTTTTTTATTTAAAAATGAACTTCAACAAAATTTGCACTCTTAATGATAATAATACTTTTACATGAAAATTAATCACGTGATCATTTCAAAAATTTGCACTTCTAAACAAATGCTATGTCTTCACTAGAAAAACACTTTCATAAATTGAAATAAAACCGTATATTAAAAATAAAATATTGGGCCCATCGCGCAAGTAAAACTGTTTATTCACAAAACTAACAGGAATTATAAGTGCCATCGGCAAATATACCATTCCAGCCATCGCTGCTATGTGTTACAAATGTTCAGTTTAATGCGTCAAAATCGCACTAGAGTCAGAGTCGCGCGTGGTCAAGAGGTGCGCTAGGAGGCAGGGGTAGAATCAGAAAAAATTTAATTTGAACCGGATCGGTTCATTTCCAATTCTAATTTTTACATGTATTTTTTGTCCGGTTCGTGACCCCTTCACTTGGTTTTTTTTCTTATAACAGTTGTATTTCTGTTGCAACTAACTTAACATTCATACTTATTAAACTGAGCATTTGTACTTATTAACTGAACATTCGTACTTACTAAACTAAAAATTTATACTTAATAAAATAAAACATATTTGCTCATAACATTTATATTTTCTGTTGCAACTAACTGAACAGTTCTACTCAATTAACTGAACATTTGTATTGACCAAACTGAACTTTTGGCAAAAAAAAAAAAAATCAAAATGAACATATTTGGTCAGCGAACACTTATAAAATAATGAACAATTCTACTACAAAGTGAACATTTGTACATATTAAAGTGAACACTTAATAATAACTAACTGAACAAAAAATACGGGCTGGATGAGTAGAGGGGTCAGAGCGCTAGTTGAGGTGCTGTGCAGCGCGATGGCTCGGATGGCACGGAGTGCGATGACACTAATCAATTTTCCAAAACTAACACACAAAGATTATCAGCGGACGGGCCCTTTTGGAAAATTTCTATAGTGCTCCGGCCCCTTAGGGAGTTAGAAATCCGGATCCTCTAGATGTTTTCGGTGATCGTTTTTTGATCTGAGCCGTCCGATTTAATATGAATGACCTGATTTTTACGGGCTGCATAAATATCTACAGACCAAGTATTAATTACGGGACGTACATTAGTGATCGGACAGACAAAAATTAAAGACGTCCAGAAGATCTCTCTAGAATGATATCCAGATTCTAGAGGATCTCGTTCCGCCCCTTTAGGAGATTTGGAAAAACATTTGAGATCTTTTAGAAAGAAGTCCCTCTCTACCTCTCTCAATTTTGTCATTTATTCTAACAACCTAATGTTGTCTTCTTCCCCAAATTCCATCTTCCTTGCACCTCACCAAATCTCCACTAGATTTCGTATAATTTTTCGAGTGTGCTACGAATTATGGTTCTGAAATTCGGATTCGAACTCGAAGTGTTGGACCGAGAAATAAAATCAGATGAGTCGAAAAAATCGAGTGAGTTGGATCGGAAACCCAAAATTTCATAAATAATCATTTTTAATTTTAATGTCTTAAAAATCAGAAAAAAAATAGAAAAGCATTTTTTGAATGAGGATACATTCGTTTAAGCACTTTAAGTCTTTAATATTAATATTTAATATAAAAGTTAGAACTATAGAGAATAAAATTATCAATTTTTATGTTTTTGGGACGATTTTTCACTTCTTAAATAACGTGGACTGTTTGATTTGAATTAAATGAAAATGGGAAAAAAAAACGAAATGGAGATCTCCAATACCCTTCCCATTCATTCTTTATTTCCCAATCCGGTCCCAATCGGGGGCGTCCTATGCAGCTCAACCATCTCAGTATAATTTCATTAAAGCACCTTGTTGTTTCGTGTGGGAGCCAGGAATTTTTGGGATCTAGTTATTTGGAGGTCAAAATGGTTATTTTTGATGCTTAGTATTTTAGGGGTCGTTTGGATGGGTTGGGAATTAGGAAAATAGTCTATTTCTAGACATAAATTTATTGGAAAGTGTGTAACTTTGTGAAGAATTTGGATTGTTTATAATAAATTTATGGCTAGAAATTGGAAGTTCTCCTAGTTTCCAACCCATCCAAACGACCCCTTAGTGGATAGTATTATTATGCTGCGCGGGTACTGGTACATAGTTTAGGTGTCTCTTGCTTTTGTTTATCTAATTAGGAGTTTCCGGTTGCCTTTAATGTGTTTATGGCAAATGTGGTAAGATATGTGTTAATGTTGCAAATGTTTTGTTATGGAAATTGTGGTCGGACATGTGTAACTATTACGACTTCTCTTTTTAATGGAGAGCCTACGGGCCAGTTTACTTTCAAAAAAAAAAAAAATTCCGGTCCCAATCCCTTCCCGTACCCACTCGTCTCCCGGAACACGATTTCTACCTTTCTCCTATCTGATCGTTCGATTTAATCTCAACTGTTAAAACTTTTTCGGACCTATCAATCTGATATTGTTCACGGAAAATTCATTATTGTCGAGATTAAATCGGACGGCTCAGATATAAGTAAGTCCATTGAATTTATTTTAGGCTCCGTTTGGATTTCATTCGAGAAGAAGAAAAGAAGGAGTAAGAAAATAAATTTATTATAAACAATTCAAACTCTTCACAAAGTTACACACTTTCTGATACTTTTTCCCACTTCTTTCCTTCTTTTTTCTTCCCACACCTTATCCAAATGGAGCCTTAGAGAAATACAGTGAATCTCGTTCGTCCCGTATCCACCTTTTCCGTTCTTCTCCTTCACTTCTCTTTCAGTTTCATGGAACAAAACCGTCATTAATGGTGATCTGAAGCTTCTCAAACCAAATCTGCCCCAACTCGGCAAAAAGTCGGATCAGTGACAGTGAGCTCCGAGTCAGTTTCAAAACCATGCTACGGACCTCTTGTGGTTTTACTCTAGAACACCCCTTCTTCGTGATATCTCGAGCATTTTCACTCCTACTCGACTCCAACCCATTTCTAAATTCTGAGAGCTCTTTGTGGTGCTAGTGAAAGAAAAGTTAGATATGACAATTGGAGTCGGAGTTACATATGGTGTTCGCTATTTGAGGTGTTTGGTCGATTTTTTTTTTTATATTTTTCTCGATTTTTTTCATTTTTTTCCTTCAATCTGATTAAAATCGAATATTAGTGCTCAATATTGTTTGTAAACTTTTCAAAATGGTCGAGCGTGGCTGTTCTTTTGTTCTCATCCATATGAACTGAGAATTTGATTGTGCCATTCTCTATTTCATTTTAGAATCTTGATTTCCATTGATTATAATTATCGTATAATTAACCATTGCATTACCATAAAGGCATAAACGTCCTCTTTCCAATTGAGAAGAGAACGATGATAGTCACTCAATCGAAGGAAAGAGGAAGAAAACATGAGGGCTGTTTGGATTCTCTAAAAGTTTTGGAAAATTTCATCTTCTTATCATAAATTTATTATAAATAATTTAAATTTTTCACAAAATTATATAATTTTCAATAAATTTATTTTTAAAAATTATAATTTTCTAAATTCTTCAAATTTCTAAGCGATCCAAACAGTCCGAGATAATCAATTTCTCTCGGCAAGGGGCAGAAAATTAGAACAAAATAGCAGGGAGGAACATACAAATGATAATCTTCTTTTTTTTTTTAAGTACACCCAGTGCATAGTTGAAGCATATAGATCATAATAGTAAAAATATCAATGCAGCATTTCTATAACAAGGTGTGCAGTAAATAAAATACACCAGGCACATGGAGAGGTCCAACGTGGTCTCAAATCTTGCGGGGCCCACCATGTGGATGAGAACAGGTAAGGGCGTTGAGTAAAATTCGTGTGTGTTCTCTATCTGAGTTGTTTTCCAATTTGACATGACCCGCTACATCATCGAAAAGATAAAAATACGGACAGGCTTGTTTGAAGCTCATAACTGCATCCACGTGATCAAGATCGGACAGACGTCAGACCTAAAAAAAAAAAAAGTTTCCCAGGCACATCCAATTTTTGTAGGGTATAATTTGAACTGATCGATTCTCCCTTTATGGGGAAAATTTTGCGCGTACCCCTCAAAACTGAGGAAATGCTGGAATCGCCCTCCGAAAGTTGAAACTGTTGATTTTACCCCCCAAAAATTGGACCGCCTCCTCTATTTAACCTTCTGACATATTTTATGTCATAAAATATTACTAAATAAACAACAAATAAATATATGACTATTTTGCCCCTGTTCGAATTTAGTTGATTCGATCCATTTGATCCAGACCAACCCATTCGACTCCTCTCTCCTGTCGATGAAAGCAGGGGACTGCTATCTCCTCTCCACTCTTGAAACTAGTAAACCCTAAATCGATCCCTAAATTCTCCTCTCCACTCGATCAAACTAGAAGAAATTCCTCTCTTCTCTCTTCGTTGAACCCTAAAAATCTCGAATTCATCCGTCTTTCCTAGCGAGTAAACCCTAGAAAGCTTATGTTCCCTCTATTTGCAATGCATCGTTCCAACAAATCAGAATCTCTCTCGCACTCAGTGTCATCGAGCGTAGCTCCCCAGCGAAGTCTAAAGGGAAATCTACCAATCGTGCCATGCCCAAATTGTGGTTTCCCTGTGAAGGAGTTTGAGAGTAGAACAAAAGACAATCCCGAGAGATTGTTCTACAAAAGTGTAAACTCGGTACATATTTTTGCTATTCTCTTTTCTCATTTTCGAAATGTGTTAATTTGATCAAAATAAGTAAAATTCAAGTAGGTGTTTTCTGATGGCCTTTTACCTCTCAATTTTGTTCTCAAACTCAAATGCGTGTTTGAGGTAGTGTCACTAATATTTCGCGTGACAGTGGCTAGGCCAATTTTGTTTGATTCCCTTGCAATAGGATTGATGAGAAATTGAGCCATCTTGGATGCTTATCTTTTTAAGCCTTTTTAGAGTCAGCATTGGATTTACTGGTGCCCGTAAGGTGTTCGATTAAATGTCTGTTAGTAATTAATCAAGTAATAATGGCTTGGATTTGTTCTTATCCCTATACGAAGCACATTTCTTTGGATTTGGCAGCCAAGTACATCTTTAAATAGCAACCATGTACCAACTGTTTCTGAAATTGTACAAAAAGACAGTCCCTATGGTATAATCCCAATTTAAAAAGGTGGTTTGAGCATGATATTTGTACCTGAACCAGTAGTGGTTTGAGCATGATATTTGTACCTACCAGCCAATTCTGGTTCTTACAATTGATTATGTAGTATGATATATATTTGTTAACTAACTAAATATTTCTTTCTAAAAGATGACTCTGTGCAGTTTTTGGAAGTGGGAAAATGAGTATTTGTATTATCTAAAAAAAAATGGTGTTATTCCTTCCATCAACTCTGAGCCAGATAGTAGACTGGAAGCTAAATTGAACAATCTAATTGATGAATTCAAGAAGAAATGTGAAGATGATGAGCGACAAATTAAGGCACTTGTTGCATCCTTGGACAAGATTAAACTGCATAATACCATCACTATTACTATGCTTATTGTTCTTTTAATAATTGTAGTTGTAAGAATTTAGTAGTGTTAGGATGGATGGATGTATGATTTAGGTTTGAAACTATTTAAATGTAATGCTTGCTATTTTGTAGGGATGTATGTTTTCCATTTAAATGTAATGCTATTTATTTAGTAATGCTTGCTATTTTGTATGATTCCTATTTAAATGTAGTGCTTGCTATTTTTTTTGTATTTGTATTCACTCTTTATATTTAGTTTTGATTGCTATTTAGTAATTGTATTCATTGTACAAATCTTACATGTGATATGGTGCAATATGGGAGAGACATTGAGTCTGACATTTAGTAATTGGGAAATTGCTATTTAGTAATTGCCGTTGCTATTTAGACATTGAGTCTGACATAAGCCATAGTAAGGTTCTTATGGTCGAAATGGAGAATAAACAGAAGAATGGAGAATAAACAGAAGAACAATTCTATTTCACGTAAAAGCAATAACAAATTGATATCATAGAACAGTAAATCCAGAGTTGGTTACGCATTCTCTCAATTTCACATTGTCTCAATAACAGTACCATATAACACAACACAAACTAACTAACTATCATTCTCTCAATAACATCATCAAAATTTTCCCAAATATCATAGAACACAACTAACTGCTATTCTCTAACTGCCATTATCTTATCAAAATATCATAGAACACAACTAACTGCTATTCTCTAACTGCTTTGCTAAACAGCATGCTGAACATCATTGCTTCTGTCAACAACACGTTTTCTAACAGCCATTCTCTTTCTGCCCAAAAAAAAAAGAAAGAAAATGGATTAATATGGTAGAAGAAATAGTACAAATCAGTTATAGACTTCTAGTAGAGCAGATAGTACCTTTTTCTATTGTTTGTACGTCCGTCATCGACTGCTTCTTTGCATGTCCTTGCTTGATGGCCAAATCTGTTGCATCTCTTACATTTTTGTTTCCTTGTACCCAATTCAAGACAACCTGGAATCCTTTCCTTTCTAGGTCTTCCAGCTGTCCTTTTTTTCATACTTGGTGGGCATACAGTAAATCCAGGATCTGATTTGACCCACTTGGATGTATCATAGTCTTCAAGACAGATTCCTCTAAGAGTGCAAATAAAGGCAATTGCATGACTACATGGCTTGCCGGAAATCTGCCATCCTCTACACGTGCATTGCTGCTTGTCTATCTCAACCACCTGAGTCTAAGAAACCTCTTTTGTTGTACCACTCACCTCTGCACAATTATCACCACCTCTACTTACAGTCATCTTCCTTACATCATAACTTCTACTCTTTTCATTTAGATCCTTCAGCACACTTGGCACAATTTTGGTAGTCAATTTTCTCCCCACTTTCCTCCGTCTTTCAAAAGTCACCATAAGTCGTCGCCTAATCTGATTAAGCATCTCAATGACATGCAACTCCTTGAGATCTTTAATCCAATTGTTGAAAGATTCAGATATATTGTTAGTCACATAATCCACCTTTGAAGCCTCTGAAAACTTGCTTCTACACCACAAGTATTAATAACAACAACATAACATAAAATCCTAAATCTATAAAATCCTAAATTAAAACTAATCTACCTTCTAACTAGTATTAAAGCTAAATTGAACTAACTGGTATTGATAACAACACTATTTCTGATTCTATTTATCCCTTATGCCGATACAATGCTACCTGACCCCCTCTAACAAAATAAATACGGTGAAATGAAAAAAAGAAGAAAAGAACCTAGTTCGTGCGAGGGAAACAGATTCCATATGAGGGAACAGCAACGAATTCGTGCGAGAGAGAAGCTTCGCGACGAGAAGAGAGAAAGGCCACGGAGGGTTTGTGTGTTTCTCCTGGTTTCGACACGATTTAGGAAAATGAGAGAAGAATTAGGGTTTCATACCAGATTGATCGATAGGAGAGGAGAGAATAACTTATATCTGTCTTTATGGTTTTAACGAGTAGAGAGAACTCAGTGTTGATTCAGGATTTTTCATCGAGAGGAGAGGAGAAAGAAGAAAAGGGTTCTACTTTGCGTGCGCGAGAGAGAGAGAGACGAGAGAGAAATAGTCGTGTATTTGGGTTTTAGTCTTGATTCAATCTGGATCAAATGGATCGAATCAACTAAATTCGAACAGGGGCAAAATAGTCATATATTTATTTGTTGTTTATTTAGTAATATTTTATGACATAAAATATGTCAGAAGGTTAAATAGAGGAGGCGGTCCAATTTTTGGGGGGGGTAAAATCAACAGTTTCAACTTTCGGGGGGCAATTCCAGCATTTCCTCAGTTTTGAGGGGTACGCGCAAAATTTTCCCTTTATGTTATACGGATGCAGACGTCGATATTGTATCAGATATAATGTGGGCGTGGAAATACGATTATTTTTCAAAAAATCTAAACTATAATAATACATAAAGTAATAAAAATAATTAGAATAATTTTTTTAATTAAAAAAAATTAATTTATATCAAGAAATTTAGCAAGTTAATAATTTATATTGAGAAATTTTATTTGTTTATTAATAGTTAATGATGTTAATAAGCAACAAATCCATCCCAAGTGCAACAATGTTATATGTCCGGTTTTTAAGGGAAGTTCCCAGAAGGGGTCTGGGAATTGCTTCATATACTCCTCTAGTTTGGAGATCCACATCTTTGTGACGAAAATATCCCTCATGTTTTAAATTGGTGTGTGAATTGAGACGTAAATTGAAATAGTGCAAGGGTATTTTCATCCACAAAGGAGTGGATCTCCAAATTAGAAGAGTAGAAGAAGCAATATTGGTGAGTGACTTGCCGTTTAATAGTTGGTAATAGCACATGCGCCAACGTGATTTGCCGTTTAAAAGAAAACAAATGAATCAAACAGTGTGGCTGACTGATGGGGTCGAACTTCCTCCCAGTTCCATCCGTATCCGCATCTACAATCGTCGCGCTTCACGCACAGTTTCGTCCGCATCCGCATCCACACTCCGCCCGTTTCCTTCTTCCAAAGAGTTCCGACCCTCTTTCATTCTCTAAGCTTTTTTCTCTCGATCTTTCTCTCTCCTATCGACCCAAAAAAATAGTTTTGGATGCTTCATTGCTTAAGTCCGAGTTTCGGATTGCTCTTTGCGGTGTACCGATCAACTGCTTTTCCTTCTCCGTCCATGATAGCCTCCGAAATCAGCTCACAACACAAGTGCCATGGATGAGTACATCGGTACATCCTCTTTCATTCGAGTACTGTTTCTCTGCCATGGATGAGTGCTTGATTTTCTGTCTAATTTCTCTTTCTCAATTATTTTTTTTAGCTTTCTAGGTTGCAGATCTGAAGCTTTTGGTGGGTGCTACGGACAAATTTTGGTACGATTAATCGATTATTCGTCCTCATGTTTTTAATTCTGACAAATCTGTGCCTTACCTCTGATAGCTTCAATTCGGATTCTGGACAACACAAATTTGTGCCTTACCTCGCTTCTAGAGAGACTTCGTACTTGAACTCATGTAAGGTTCTCAACTTCTGATCCTTCAAGTTTTTAGGTTTTACAAAGTGGTACTGAGGTTTTCTTTTATCCTCAATTAAAAACTTCACATGATCTTGACAGTGCAAAATTAGTTCAGTTTTGATTTTTGAAGGAAGCGTTGTCTGGAATTTTCTCTTTTGCTCCATTCCAAGCTCCTTCAATATTGTCAATTTCAATCCAGTTTGTTTAGGCGCTTTTAGAGCAAATTTATTACTCCATAATTATAAGCTATTTCATTTGTTTTGTAATCTATCAGTATCAGTTTATTGGTTTTCCTTTTCTCTATTGCTTTTACAAAAATTGGGTTTCGCAACAAAAAAGGCAGCGATTGTGCTGGCTCCATTCATTTGGAATACAGGTATCCGGACACCTTGGTTTTTATCAAGCAAAAGAGTAACGGAAGATGGTCCTAAAATATAAATTGAGGGATTAATTTAGCATATAATGGTAAGAGAGATCAGATTTTGTTTTTACCAGAAACTTTTTTTTTAACAAAATTGAGAGATTAGTGTACTTATTATGCTGACGAAGATTGCAATTTTTTTTCTCCCAAAGTTTCGTACCCATTTCTTGCCATCTCAGTAGTTGGCGGTTCTGAGTTGCTGTCTTTTTTATTGTCAGTCCACTGTTGGTGCAGTTTGTTTACTTCTTTTATCTTTTTTTTTTGGCTTATCCACATGCTTACCTTTCTGTTTTCTATTGCAGGTTGTTGAGCTTTCCTCCCTGGTGTGGTTTTTCTTTGTTGCCTTCATTTCTGCTCAGCTATTGGATTTTATTCAGGTTAGTTCTCAGCTTATTGTTGCATCTGTTTGTTTGTGTTACAAGTATTGAGACAACTTGCTGCTTATCAAGCAAGATAGCAACAAGAAATGATTTTAAAAAAATTGAGAGATTAATCTGACTGGTGGTGGTGAAAAATATTGTGTTTTGCTTTCATTGACAGAAATTTTTTTAAAAAATTTAACAAATTATTTTCTGGGTTAAAAATATTGTTTGGGTGAAAGATATTTTCTTTCGTTAGTCTAACTTTTTATGTTATTTTTGGACCTTTTGTTCACCCAAATTAAACACTTGCAATGTAGTGGCTGTATTTAACATATTTATTTTTCCTTTTTCTTCTTATGTCGGGCAGAAATTGATGCGCGAAGTCTATAGAAATTCAGCGAATAAATGATCTGGTGGATCTTATAAGAAGTGCGAAGGTGAAGTATGGCGCCGATTATCTGATTTGATTGTCAAATTTGGTTAGGAGGCATATTAATTTCTATTTTTTTGCTTTTAATTTTCTTACCAAGTTTATTATCATAGCTGGTAATAGTATAGTAGATTTTGCTAATATTGATTGCTTTTACATTTTAATGTACATTATGTTTTTATAATGGTGTCTACTGTCCAAGTCTAGAAAAGTTACAACATGTGCAACATAACTTTGCAAAATCTCATGTTGTATGTTTTGCAGAAAAACTTAATTTAGCTAATGTAATTTTCTTTTTTGCGATTTTTCTGATGGAAATAGGAACTTCATTGATGTAGCGAATCACAAGGCTGATGGAGGCATCACTGCTCTTCACATGACAACACTAAATGGGCATGTTCAATGGATTCAATTGATATTAGATGTTGGCGATTCAATTTCGGAGGTGACTGTACAAGATGGAACCACAAATTTGATAGGTATTTTTCTGTCTCTATGCATTATTTTTCTGTCTCAACAATGTGCACAATTTGGTAAATGAAGCCATAAAAAGAGGTCTATACTGGCACGAGTTCTCCGCTGTGCAGCAGCTTGCCAGGACCCAGGATGAAGGTTTTGCTGCACTTTGACAATGATTTTTTTTTCAAGAGCGTCTGATAGGTTATGTCGGGTATTTGTCGCAGCACAGTAAGGGAATTTACGGATGTTATTTCTCCTTTTTTATTTTGTTTTTTTAGTACTGGTTTTGAAGATGGTTGCCAGGGGTATTTACGGTATTAGGTAACTGTTTAAGGGAGAAGCTCTCCAAATTTTCTCAGAACTAGGAACTTTGTATGTTTCTGCATTTTAATTAGTGCTGCCTAAGGGCTTTACTAAAAAAAATCTTGCATTTTGTTATTCATTTCTTTTGTGACTTTATTTGAACAAATTCTTTCAATAATTGCTGAAAAAATGGTTTACAAAAACTGTTTTGAGCTAGGCATTTATTCTGGTTTGCATTCTTTAATAAATCTGCATTTTGCATAAGGTTCATTTATATTGGCGTGTGCTCTTCTTTTTCTCATAGTGCTTCATTTCCTTCTTACTAATGCATTCTCATGATAATATCAAGTAAAGGAATCATTAGACTGTTCAGATTTCTGAATAATCTAGGATAGGTGAATCAACCACCTGAAATGTCATGGCTCAATTTTCTTGCACATGTAACATTACCAAACTGCTACTTTCTTTTGGTTGTTTCCATAAGTTAATTCTAAAGGATCAAACTTTTACCGTTCCTTCACCAGTGCATACTCAAATCAAGAACATCAGATATGAGGTATAAAGATAAATGCTTTTTATTATGATCTCAAAACATTTAACCTATGAAGCTACTGATGAGTTGCATGTATGTATTTGTGTGTGTGTATATATATATATGTGCTTATTTCATAATTAGCTGACTCATTTAAATTTTAGGATTTCATTTCTGCTACTTTTCATCCAATGCACCAGGGTTAATTTTGTACATATGTTCGATAACACCATCTCAGCTGATTAATTTATTGAGATCATTTAAGCTTGATGTTATTAATAGAAATCTATATCCTCTCAAACTTTTCTGCGATTATATATTACAAATGATATATTTTGTACTCTTTCTATGGAATTTGCTTACAGTTGTTATCTTTCTCAAAGTTGGATATCTTCTTATTACTTCATTACTGTTGTTATTATAAAATCATTTCCCATTTGTTATCATATTTCAAAAACTTAAACCGTTACAGATAAAGCTATTTATACTTAGGATATAAACTTAAAAAAATTCATGCAATGTGATTCCAACGGTTAAAACCAAAACTGTTTTTTTCAAATAAAAAAACAATAAATTAATATTACGGATGTTATTTCTCCTTCTTTATTACTTTCTCGATTTGAGTTTTAGTTGTTCAATTGAGTTCTAACTCATATAGGGTCAGGCATCGTTTGGTTGTAGATTCGTTTTTTAAGGTTTTGATTTAATTAAAAATTTTCTATCAGGTTTCTTCGGCGAACATTACAGAGAATGATTACAGAGGTTGCTAGAGGAAGAAGGAAAAACAACTTTCAGGTATTTGTCGATTTTGATATTTTAAATGGTCTGGCAAATTGAATTTAGATAGGTCAGATTACTTTTTACTGATTTCCATTTATTTAGGAATCTCTTTAATCTCTTTTTGATACATGCCATCAGTCAAAAATCATATCCCTTTAGTATCTGGCATCTTCAAATGGAAAATATTTTTAACTTCTAAACTTATTAGTTCAGCTTGATATCGGATAATTATATATATATATATATATATATATATTTCTGTATTTTACTTCTGTTTCAGCCTTCGTAAGGTTCAGTGCTTCAATTAGATGATGAGATGCATTGATACAAAATTAACTGTCTCGCAAAAATCTTTTGTTTTTAATCATGAACGTGTCAGTAGAGGAATCTAAAGTAACTCATCCATGAACTGTTACATGATCTTTTACTCTTTTGTACTAAATTATTTTTTTGTCAACTATATCATATTTTTTCAGATAATTCTCAGATCAATTCCCTTCAGGGCTTGCTACCAGTGGCAAGCATTGTAATCCGGTATGTAAATTGAAGCATATTCTTTGTGATTTTTTTTTTTCTCTTTCCATTTTTGGTAAATTTTTCATACTCACTTTGTTGGATATGGTGAGGAAACTACTCCCATGACTGTTCAAATTCATGCTTTGCTGTTGGCTTTGGGAGTGGTGTGTGGGAAAGGAATGGTGAGCTCCAAATTTTATACTGACTGTCTGCAGTTACAGTAGATTATTGAAGACATGATTCCTGTTGAGGATGCACCGTGCCAGTGTTTTCATGGTGTTGCCAAACTGGTGCAACTTATGAGGTCCATTCCAATTTTCTGTGTAGACATTTGCCTAGAGACAAGAATCTGGATGCGCACAATTTAGTTGATTATGCTAGAATTAATCGCATTTTATGTACTAATTTTACTTTTCCTCTATGCCTAATTTATCCTTAATCTTGATTCTGGCGTTGTAGCTGCCATGTACTCTCTTTGATATTTTTAATGAATTTTGCCCAAGGGGTGTTGCTACAAATATATAACACACACACACACACTACATTCCTGAAAATTTTCTCATTATTTAATGGCCTTAGTAGATGTTCCATGTCATGGTAATTATTACTGTATTTTTTTTTACATTTTAGGTCAACTGCTCCCTACAGGCTCGCATGAATAGGCTATTAGTTTCTAAACTATATATGAAGGTTTCAGGTCTGATCTTTGTTGTTTATTTTTCTTTTTTTTCTATGTTTTATCCCCTCATCTAAAAATATTATTTTTTATATTTAATTTTTTCATATTATTTATTTTTTTCTGACACAACCATCTTATATAACAAATTTTACTTCTATCATAAGAGACATGCTCACAATAGCTATATGTGGTGAAAATAGGTCGCGCAACGCGCGACGCACCCACTAGTTGGGCTTATAGCATATTGGCACTAAAATCAAATGGTGGCGAAGCCACCTGCTTTTAGTCCTGTCGACAGAAGATTCGTCCACGCCATTCCGTGGACGTTCCGTCCTCACGGAACGAGTGGCGGAACAGATTTTGGTATACGCTTTCTAAACGAAACGGTAAACGGAATAGATTTTAGCATACGTTTAAGTGAAATACAGTGTAAATTGAATCATCACACTACGTTCCGTCCAAACGAAACGTCTAACTAATCGTTCCAATACATACCGTTGTTGAAACAAAACTGCAAATGAAATGACGCATTCCGTTGCCGTTGTAAATGTTAAACAGGCATACCTGCCTTCATCAAATGGAGTACTCCATCAAGTGATTACAACGATCCGTGATGTCAAACTTCCGATAAGAAGTGGTAAACACTATCCCTTTTAAAGTGTTGTACGTGCTGGAAAAACTTGTAAACTATTATCCTATACTGTCATACGTGCTGGATATTTAAACGCAGAAAGCCCCCACCATTTTCTTAGTCCATTAATTACTTATTGACTTGCTATGACTCACAAAAAAAAAATAATAACCTCGAATAATATATCTATTAATTAATTAATTAATTATTTTCAACATATCTTCAAACTATTCTCCAATTGAAGTTCATAAATCTATATATTCTTTTCAACATATAAATCTTCAAATTATTCTCCAATTTAATTAATTAATTAATTCTTTTCAACATATATATCTGAAATTATTCTCCACTTTATACGCAGAAAGCCCCCACCATTTTTTTAGTCCATTTACTTATTATTGACTTGCTATGACTCACACAAAACTGAAAAAGTAATATAACAACCTCGAGAAATATCTCTATTAATTTAAATCTTTTCAACATATATATATCTTCAAATTATTCTCCAGTTGAAATTCATAAATCTAGAAATTCCATATTTTGTAAAAATGTCAATTGTCTATTTGTCCTCATATATTTTTAGGAAAAATCAATAGTGGAGAGTGGACTGAAATCCAAATCCTTCAATGAGAATCAATGCTTAACGACTGTGATTTCATGTCTCGATCGGGCTTTGAAAAACTTATTATCCATAAAGATATCAAATTTTAAATTTCATCAAATTACCTTAAAATATTTTCAATTTGGAACATTTGACAATGACTAGGCAATTGATTGGTATGTTTTTGTATTTGGAATTCCACCAATACGACCAGGGAATGTTCATTTTATATCAGAAGTGGTACCAATTAATTATTAATACCCAAAAGGCACGTTAATTGACTAATTGAGTAGCATTACAAACCGACTTTCACGGGTGAATGGTAGGCGGAGTCTTGTGACTGCTGGATCCACCACACTCGTCAGTCGTTACTTAGTCAATGTCAGCTATAGTCACAATATCGTTTTTATGCTTGCCTATCGTAATCGAACGCCAACATATATATATATATATATATATATATATATATATATATATATATATATATATATATATATATAATGGCTAACGCGCCATCGATGGCACGTGCCATCAATTTTCTATCGACTCGTTTTTTGAAATTCAAAAGTCAAACGGTCGATCCAAACCGTTCAAGTTGATCAAAATATTGAAATACGTTTGGAGACCAAATTTTATATTTTTTCAAATTTTTTTGCTATTTATTATGATATTTTCAAATTGGAGGGTCTGAAATACTCTAATCATAATGTTTTTAAAAATATCATAATAAATAGCAAAAAAATTCGAAAAAATATTTCAATATGGAGAACATTTAAACAGTTTGGATTGACCATTTGAATTTTGGATCTTGAAAAATGACTTGATGACACGAGACCCTCCGTGCCATCGATGGCACGTTAGCCATTCTCTCTCTCTCTCTCTCTATATATATATATATATATATATATATATATATAGAGAGAGAGAGAGAGAGAGAGAGAGAGAGAGATTGGCTAAAGTATACTCCAGCATACGGATTAAACCCGTATGCTAGAGTCGTTTCTCAAAATCTCAAATTCAAACAGTCGATCCAAACCGTTCAAGTTGTTCTCCATGTAAAAATATCCTTTAAGACCAAATTTTACATTTTTTTCGAATTTTTTTTGCTATATATTATGCTATTTTTAAATTGAATGGCCAGAAATACTCCTTTACAATTCATTTATAGTGTTTTTTTAAAATAGCATAATATATAGTAAAAAAATTCGAAAAAAATATAAATTTTGGTTTCTTAGGAGATTTCAATATAGATAACAATTTGAAAGATTCGGATTGACTGTATGCATTTTATATTTTGAAAAACGACTCCAGCATACGGACTATCTATATGCTGGAGTATACTTTAGCCGATCTCTCTCTCTCTATATATATATATATAGAGAGATCGGCTAAAGTATACTCCAGCATACAGATTAAACCCGTATGCTGGAGTCGTTTCTCAAAATCTAAAATTCAAACAGTCGATCCAAACCGTTGAAGTTGTTCTCCATGTAAAAATATCTTTCAAGACCAAAATTTATATTTTTTTCGAATTTTTTTGCTATGTATTATGCTATTTTAAAATTGAATGATCAGAAATACTCCTTTACAACTCCTTTACAATATTTTTTTAAAATAGCATAATATATATAGTAAAAAAATTCGAAAAAAATATAAATTTTAGTTTCCTAGAAGATTTCAATATGGAGAACAATTTGAAAGCTTCGGATCGACTGTATGCATTTTAAATTGTGAGAAACGACTCCAGCATACGGGCTATCTGTATGCTGGAGTATACTTTAGCCAATATATATATATATATAGTGGATTGATAAAATACACTCTGGTGTACGGATCGTCTCCCGTACACCAGAGTTGTTTATGAAATCCAAAAATCAAACAGTCGATCCGAACCGTTCAAGTTATTCTCCATATTGAAAAACTCTCGGAGACCAAATTTTACCATTTTTTCGAATTTTTTTGCTATATATTATGATATTTTCAAAAAACACTACAATTGGAGTATTTCAGGCCCTCCAATTTGAAAATATCATAATATATAGCAAAAAAATTCGAAAAAATATAAAATTTGGTCTCCGAGAGTTTTTCAATATGGAGAACAAGTTGAACGGTTCGGATCGACCGTTTGATTTTTGGATTTCAAAAACGACTCTGGTGTACGAGGACGATCCGTACACCAGAGTGTATTTTATCACCCCTTTATATATATATATATATATATATATATATATATATATATATATATATATATATATAGAGTTTTGCTATGGTGAGTTGCAACTCACCAAAGCGTCCGTGAGTCGCGCTCAAAATTTCGAAATTAAGTTCAAAACGACCGATCCAAACCGTCTAATACGATCTTTCTATTGAAATCTCCATGCAGACCAAATTTTATATTTTTTCGAAATTTTTAAGTATTTTTTTGAAATTTTGGAAAATCATTAATCTAATTAGTTCTGAATAGTTCAAAAACAGCAGTTTTTAAAAATCCGAAATAAATACTTCAAAATTTCGAAAAAATGTAAAATTTGGTCTGCATGGAGAATTCAATAGGGAGATCGTATTAGACGGTTTGGATCGGTCGTTTTGAACTTAATTTCGGAATTTTGAGCGCGACTCACGGACGCTTTGGTGAGTTGCAACTCACCATAGCAAAACTCTATATATACCGTCTAATACGATCTCCCTATTGAATTCTCCATGCAGACCAAATTTTATATTTTTTCGAAATTTTTAAGTATTTATTTCGGATTTTTTAAAACTGCGGTTTTTGAACGGTTCAGAACTAATTAGATTAATGATTTTTTAAAATTTCAAAAAAATACTTAAAAATTTCGAAAAAATATAAAATTTGGTCTGCATGGAGATTTCAATAGGGAGATCGTATTAGACGATTTGGATCGGTCATTTTGAACTAAATTTTTAGAATTTTGAGCGCGACTCACGAATGCTTTGGTGAGTTGCAACTCACCATAGCAATTTTAATAGTCTAGTTTAGCTAGGGTTTATAGGAATATATACAGCAATTAATGCGAACAAACAGTAGCGTAAAGTACGATATATTGCAAGTTTGCGAAAAAGTGTCCATTGATTATATATTCTTTCTTGCCTACGGGCTTGTTGTCAAAAAAAAAAAAGATTATATATTCTTGGACCGATATTCAAAAGATGAATTTCTTACTGGTGCGGCGTGTATGATAGCATTGAGTTTAGTTTGCTCCTAGATAGTCTCTATCTAGTCTAGTGTTTCTAAAAAAAAACATTTGAGTTTAGTTTGAGAATAAAATATCATGGCCTTACGATCTTAAGAAGTATTTTTTTGTCAATTAATAAAATTTTAACAAGAATATATAATAAGTTTTATAATTCCTTCAATGCATTTTAATTACCTGAGTAAAAAATTGTATGAAATATAATATTGCACGAATTAGTTGAGGAAGACAAATTAAAGATATAAAAACTATAATAATAGGAATGAATTTTTAATTTGGTCATGCCAAACAAGGCAAAGGAAAGACATGGTCAAACAGACAAACAGTACATTATATTCTTTTTTCTATATAAGAGGTTTGCGTGGAGTTGCATTTCATGATGAACTTTAAGAAACAGAATAAGAGTAGCATGGCCAAGGGAAATGCTTTTTCGTTGGTTGCATTTGCATTTTTTGTTCTTCTCGCAGCTAATCTCACAAGTACATCTCTTCTCTCTCTTTGTTCTTTTTTTTTTAAAAAAAAAAATCAAATAATCTATCCGAACTATTCAATGTTGATACTAATTTTGAAATCTTACCAAAATCAAGTATATATATTTTTAACTTTTTAGTAATAAAATTTTCTAAAAGTTAAAAATCAATTGTTTTTAATAATTGTCATGCAAAACACTATTCATTAAAGAAAAAATATATAAAAATATCTCACAAAATTCTTAATATTATATATTTCAATTTGATATGCAAGTGCATCTTCACTATATTTCAGATAATATGAAGATATTTAAATTGAGAACTTGAGATCAAAATAATATAATTAACTTTTTACATCAATAAAAGAAAAAGCCGAATTGATACACCTTTACTATTTAACAAAAATATGCAACAACAATTAATTACTTTCTTATAGGAGTGAAATCAATCGGTGTTTGCTACGGGATGATTGGTGACAACCTCCCCTCGCCCAGTGATGTGGTCAGGCTCTACCAATCAAATGGTATTCGTGCAATGAGGATATACTTCCCCGACCAAGCCACCTTTGATGCTCTCAAAGGCACCGGCATCGACCTCGCGATGGACGTGCCAAATAATGTGCTCCCATCCCTTGCAAATGATGCTTCTGCAGCTGCCAACTGGGTCCAAAACAACATTTTGGCTCATGATGGAGTTTCTTTCAAGTATATATAGTTTATACTATTTTTTCTTTATTTTTACCTTGATTAATTAGCAGTTTCCTTCTAGCAGATTAAAATCAACACAGAGAGACAAAACTTTCCACCGTACATAATCAATTGAAGTGAAACAATTAATATTATAGTAATCCTAGATTAAACCATTCTACAAAAATAAAAACACAAAACTCTAGTCTTAATAAGTTAATTAATTTGATGCATATTTCACTTGAAAGGGAAAATCAGTCATATATCCTTACAATCTTATTTAATTGGAAATATACCTCTCTAATATTTGAAATTGAAAATATCCTCCCGTAATCACAGCTTCTATAGAAATTTACCCTTTAAGTTATTTTTAATAATATTTTAAATCTGACAAATCAATTTTTAGAAACATGGACGAAAATACCCTCAACATCTTTCTGAAAAGTAAAAGGAAAAAATTAATTCTTACCTGCATCTTCTCCTTACCAGCAATATACGCATTAAACTTTAAAATGTTTTACGTTTGTTCATTTTAGCTCTTACTGAATCGGATTACTTGGTCCTGTGCTTGCATGACTGATGCACAGTTGAAACAATCCACATATTTGGCCCTTGAATAATATCCTACCCTAAGGACCTATAAGCTTTTAAATTTCATTGGATAATGGACGAATGAGATGAAGATTTTCCATTATGATTTTTCATGGCAAGGTTGATTTTTGTAAACCACACCGCCTTCGTTCTATCAAATTAAATATAGAGATTATTGCAGGATGATTGCTTCAGCGTAAGCAGGCTTGAAAAGATTCCAATGAGTCGGAGAATAGTATTTTTGTTAGTTTAGAGGAAAGAAATCGAGCAGGAAGATTAATCGTCAGAAAGTCTGGGAGCATTTTCGTCTATATTTCTAAAAACTAATTTTTCAGATTTAAAATATTAGTAAAAATAATCAAAAGGGTAAATTTTTATAGTAGTTGTGATTAGAAGGAGATATTTTTAATTTTAAAAGTTAGAGGGGTATGTTTCCAATTAGCTAAGATTAGAAGAGTGTATGACTGATTTTCTCTTGAAACAATTGAATAATTAAGTCAATTATGTTGCTGTTTGTAAATGCACCTAGCATATATTTTTCTTTGTTTCAGAATTGTTGTTGACTGTAGCCGTCAACTAGGTAGAATATATATATATATATATATTTTTAGTCCAACTATATGCTGCATCATTAATATAAAAACTTGGCATGATATATAACATCTACTAAATAATAGGTACATTGTTGTCGGCAATGAACTCTTTGGCGATGCTGCCAATAACATATTGCCAGCGATGAGCAAAATATGGGATGCACTTTGCTCAGCAGGTCGTTGCAATCAAATTCAAGTCTCAACAGCAGTGAGTTTCGCCGTAGTAAAAAACTCCTACCCTCCCTCAAAAGGGGAATTCAGTGAATCATTCATGTTCCCCATAGTTAATTTCCTGAAAAATACTAGAAACCCACTTATGGTAAGTATTTACCCCTATTTCAGTTATGCCCAAAACCAAGCCCAAATTTCGCTTGACTATGCATTGTTCACATCACCTGGCCCGAAATTTTCTGATGGCCCATATCAATACCAAAATCTATTTGATGCGATGGTTGATTCAGTATACTCTGCCTTAGAAAAGGCTGGAGCCAACGCTGTTAGTCTTATTGCGGTGGAATCCGGGTGGCCAGGATCTGGTGGTAATCCGGTTGGTGCATCATTGGCTGTTGGCGCAATATTGAGTAATGCACAAACGTACAATCAGAATTTGATCAACCATGTCCGTAATGGCACCCCAAAGAGGCCCGGGAATTTGGAAACCTATATTTTTGCAATGTTCAATGAGAACAAGAAGGAAGGAGATGAGGTCGAGCGGCATTTTGGGTTGTTTAATCCAAATCTATCGCCTATTTACCCCTTAAACTTTAATTAGAAACATGGAAAAGTATTATATTGTCTCATATTTGCTTTTGCTGGATGCTGAAATTATCGATGTTCTTCCTCGTACGTGCGTACAATCAATAAAGTCTGCCTAATTTTGTAATGGATATTTTCACAATTAATAAATTTTGCTTAGTTTTGTAATGGATATTTACAATTAAGAAAGTTGATAACGGCAAAATGGGTGTATTTGATTGCACGATAATAAGTAATAGGATTTATCCCTTAATTCATGTCTGATCTATTGTGTCTTAAATCTTATTTTCTTATTCCTATCCAAATAAAGACACCCTATATTTCACTGAATAATAAATTGAATCAAACATATTTGTTCCTATAAAACTCGATCAGGTCTCAAATATTAATATAAAAATTTTAACTGATCGATTCTACTATATTCTTAATAAAAAGCAAAATTTACATATTTGTTAATTTTCCTACTAAAAATTAAAATTTGTAGAAAATCAAGAAATCACAATACTTCAGTATGATGATCATAACACTTAAGTCTAAGCGTCTAACAAAATGGTGAACAAAAAAAAAAATAATAAATAACAAGGACCAGGTGATGTGTTATCACTCCTTTGATGTAAATTCAAGCAGTTATGCAATCGGCATGGTGAACCAGTCATTTGACACTTAACCAATGTTGATAGGGATGGTGCAACATTGGTTCACATAGCTTATTAAATTCAAGCAGTTCACATACCATGGTGACAAGGACCTAAGAATGTATTATCACTCCTTTGATGTAAATTCAAACAGTTATGCAATCGGCATTGCAAGGTCTATAGATGGGTAAAATTGGAAAAAGTGTTAGAAAGGGAACCAACGGGTCTTTTGACGAAGCCGGAGTGAGAAATGGACACGTGATAAGGAAACTCAATTCATGTGTCGCGCAACACAATGGTGTAGCGCACATGAAGACAAATTGTAGTGTGGAAGAAAAATTAAAGGAAACCCATATTGCACCCAGAAAAGTTTAGATGAATAATCTTGATTTACACTTAAATTTCAGGATAACATATTCATAAAAGGTATAATCAAACCTAAAAGCCGACCTAGAAATATTTGAGATAAAAAGTCATTTAGAAATTAAGGATAAATCTAGATTTAAATACTAATAAAATTATTTTTATGAGCGACTGGCGTCTCACTGCTGAAAGTTCAGTATACAGAGAAGCCTTGCGAGCAACAGAATCATTAGAAGAGCCAGCCCTTGGTTTCGTTAAACCATCTGAAGCAACACAAAAGGGCACCTCAACAATTATCAAGCAGAACAACACAATCATCCAGCTGCTTGTTAAAATCAAAGAAGAACTAGATGGAGAAATGGCTCTGATGGTGACAATTGAAGAGCCAGAAACCTTGGAAGAGTTGGAATCAATCCAACTACTAGCATCTCTGTCTAGAGAAGGGCCGATGCTAGATTATTGTCCAATCTGGGATAAAGATGAAGAATCAGAGGAAGAATGGCTCAATCCATTCGCCTCTGAAGGTGATAAAGACAAACTGTCGCACTTTGCATACGCGGCAGAAGAAACAGAACTAGAATATCCTAAGATGAAGGCTTTCACAAAAATGATGGAATCAGCTTTTTCAACAGCTGAGAGCTCACTCACTCAGAGAAGGCCAACAGAACCAGTAATGGGTCCTGTTAGCTATCCACCAGCAAGCACATCACGGCAAACACCGATGCCAACAATACATGAAATCAGAGATCATGTTGGCAGACTCAAAGGAGGTTATGCACAACAGCATAGCGGGAGGTTCAACCTTCCAGATGCTCAAAGTGACAAAGGTGCAATTCTGGTATTACCAGAAGATATTGGGCAATACGGTGATGTAATTTCTCGATGGGAATCAATTACTCTCAATGTGGTTAATGACCGCAACTGGACGGATAACAAGAGTAAGGTGATTTTCATTGAAAATCTCCTAGGGGATGTAGAGAAAAAGATGTTTATCCAATGGAGAATGGCGTATCCCCATGAATATGAAGAATTAATAGCAGTTGCAGATGATCCCCAAAACGTAATCTCCTGCATTCGAAGGATGATACTGCTAGAGGATCCATACCAAGGGTCCACTGAAGAACAGACACGCGCTTACCAAGACCTTGAGCGCTTGTCATGCAACCATGTTAAGGATCTGTTCAATTACATGAATGATTACAAGATCCTTGCAGCAAAATCCGGGAGGATGTACATTTCCTCAGAACTCTCGGAAAAATTATTCAGAAAAATGCCACCTCTAATCGGACAAGAACTAGAAAAGGCATTTTTGGACAAATACCCTTGAGCAGCGATAGGCGTTATGCCAAGAATAAATTTCTCATACCAGTACCTGGCTGAAAGATGCAAACAAGCTGCACTCCAAAGGAGCTTGAAAGATCTCTCCTTTTGCAGCAAAATCCCATTACCAGGCTACTATGGAGAAAGAAAGAAGTATGGACTTCGCAAGTCCAAAACTTACAAAGGCAAACCTCACGAATCTCATGTGCGTGTTTTCAAGAGAAAACATGCTGACAAGGTCCGCAAATGCAAGTGTTTCATTTGTGGAGAAGAAGGGCATTTCGCGCGAGAGTGTAACCGCAAAACAGGAAACATTGCCAGGGCAGCCATTATTGAAAATATGGAACTGTCAGATAGCTGGGATGTCCTCTCAGTTGATCTCAATGAACCTGATAGTGACGCAATATGCTCATTATCTGAAGGAGAAGTTGGAAATGTTGCTTCAGCCGTAATCAATGATTTACCATTCGGCGAGCAATCATTTATGATGCAGGCAGAGCAATTGAGCTGGCGAAGTTATATACAACTGCCTGAAGATCAAAAAGATTGTCCCCATGATTGGCAGGACAATGATTCAGTTCCAACGGGACATGAAAAATGTTCCATGTGTAAGGAAATGACAACTGAATCAACAAGGGCATACTGTAAAAACTGCCGCCTAACAGTATGTCCTATGTGTTCCAGATTCAGGCTGGGCAGACGAATACGAACTAAGGTGCAGCCAATAGCACCTTATGATAGTAAGGATCAGCTAATCAATGAGCTGATGTCTTATGTTCAATACCTCTTGGCGGAAAATGGAAAACTCAAGCAACAACTGTTTGAGGCCAGAACAGAGGATCTCGAAGCCGAGTTTGATGAATTAATGAAGAAGGATAAAGGAAAAACCAAACTACGGTTTGAAGATGAAGAGGTAGATGAGGAAATAGAGATGGAACCAAGAAATCCAACGGGAGCTCTTCGAATAGCTTCTGCCAATACCATCTCTACCGAGGAAATTGAGCAATTCAATACAGTGGTCCAAGACCCTGTAAGAGGAAAAAGGGTTCTGAACAGACTCTACAACATGGAGATAACCTTTGAAATTCCAGGAGTCAACCCATTCAAGGTTCAAGCAATTCTTGACACAGGAGCAACTGTCTGTTGTGTCAACCAAGAAATTGTCCCACAAGAGGCATTGGAGCCAAGTGCCTATCCTATACAAATAAATGGGGTAAACTCGACTCAGATAGCCAGTCTAAAACTCAAAAATGGTAGTATGCTGATTGAGTCGAATAGGTTCAGAATTCCCTTCACCTATTCTTTTTCGATGGGGAAGAAGGAGGGAGTTCAGATGCTGATCGGGTGCAATTTTATCCGATCCATGCAAGGTGGATTGCGAATCGAAGGCCAGAACGTGACTTTTTACAAAAATATCACAACAATTGCAACCACAACAGATGCTGAGGTGGTACAAGTCGCAATTCCTGAGCTCGACCTGACGGGCTTGGAATACATTGAAGTAAGAGAAGCCGTAGCATACCACCAAGAGCAAGAGTCACAGCAGTTTAAGGAGAAATTCAGACCACTACTCAACAGACTAAAAGAGCAGGGGTTCATTGGAGAAAACCCCCTGAAACACTGGTCAAAAAATCAGGTGACGTGCTCTCTCGATATCATAAATCCTGATCTCCAGATTCAGGATAAACCCCTGAAGCATGTGACGCCTCAAATGAAAGAACAATTCGAAAAACATACAAAGGCGTTATTACAACTGGGAGTAATTAGGCCTAGTAAAAGCAGGCACAGAACCATGGCTATAATGGTCAATTCTGGAACCACCATTGACCCAATCACTGGCAAAGAAATTAAAGGCAAAGAGCGCATGGTATTCAACTACAGGTCCCTCAACGATAATACCCATAAGGATCAGTATAGCCTCCCTGGCATCAATACTATCCTTAAAAAGGTCGGTCACAGTAAGATCTACTCGAAATTCGACCTCAAGAGTGGATTTCATCAGGTGGCAATGGCACCTGAGTCAATTGAATGGACTGCTTTTGTGGTGCCTGGTGGACTATATGAATGGCTCGTTATGCCATTTGGATTGAAGAACGCACCGGCTATTTTTCAAAGAAAGATGGATCAGTGTTTTGCTGGTACCGAAGATTTTATAGCGGTGTATATTGATGATATTCTAGTATTTTCTGAGAATGAACAACAACATGCCGAGCACCTCAGAAAAATGCTAGAAATCTGTGAAAAATGGGGTCTCGTACTCTCTCCAACAAAGATGAAGATAGCAGTTAGAGAAATTGAATTCCTTGGAGCAATCATTGGAAAGAGTAAGGTGAAACTCCAACCCCATGTCATAAAGAAAATCGTCTCCTTTGATGAGGAGAAACTGAAAGAAAAGGCCGGACTCCGAGCATGGTTAGGCATACTCAATTATGCCAGAAGTTACATTCCAAAACTTGGGACTCTTCTAGGTCCCTTGTACACAAAAACCAGCCCTCATGGAGATAAGCGCCTTAAACCGTCTGATTATGAACTAATCAGAAAAATCAAGGAAAAAGTGCAAAACTTGCCAGATCTGGAGCTTCCACCAACAGGGAGCTATATCATCATTGAAACAGACGGATGCATGGAAGGATGGGGTGGCATATGCAAATGGAAACCAAAGAAACATGACCCTAGATCCATAGAAAAGATTTGTGCCTATGCTAGCGGCAAATTTCCGGTGATCAAGTCAACCATTGATGCAGAAATACACGCTTGCATGGAAACATTGAAGGCACTAAAAATCCACTATCTTGATCAGCAGGAGATAACGCTGAGGACTGACTGTCAAGCAATAATATCCTTTTTCAATAAGTCAGCCCAAAATAAACCATCAAGGGTTAGATGGATAAACTTTGTTGATTATGTAACAGGGACAGGGGTGCAGATTAACTTTGAGCATATAGATGGTAAGCTGAACAGCTTAGCAGATGCACTCTCCCGATTAACAACAAAGTTGGCTGTCACCAGTGAGATACAAGAACAGCAAGAGCTATTCTTAGCACATCTCGAAGGAGCATTCGAAGAGGCAGACCGATTTAGTGACAGCCTAAACAAGCAGATGAATGAACTAATTTTAAAAATTAGTTCCTTACTCTGATTCCCCTTTAAAAATCCAAACAAATGTTTAATTATTTTTGTTTTTCTTTTCAGGTCTGATGGTAATCTACGGAAAACCATTGATCTTTGGCAGTAATCTACGGAAAACTGTCTTTTGTTTAATAGTTTTAGTTTGTTTATATTTTTGCAGAAATGGTGCTGGAATATTTAACCCATATTTTTAGAAGCTATGAAGGATCTCCACGTTATAGTCTCAGGCCAGATTCCAGGATAGCGCTTAACAACGCTGTTCGCTGGGGAGCATCATGTGGCCAGACAGAAGAAATAGAAAACTATGAGACAATCACTTGTGATTTATTGTTTTCAAGGCCGACTTTAAATATGGAGGGAGGAATGAGAACAAGGCTTATGGAATTACATCAAGCCCAAATTCAAAAGTCCCTTACGGAGCTTGAAAAATTGCTAGTCATGAGTAATTTGCAAAAGGTCAGACTTGAACAAAATGCTAGCAAGGATAATTGGGCAAGGGATGCCCTCGAACCTGTTAACGATAATATCGAAAAGTTGATTGAAGCTCACAGTAAGCTTCGAATAATCCAGCAGAGCATCTATTATTAGGTAGAGTGCATAATATGCTTACTTTCGGTGCCAACCTGTTTGGTCTGTTAGTGGGCATCTTTTCTAAAAGGCATCTTTATAATGGTGCCAGTATGTACTGGTGTGTTTTAGTGCGCCACTTGGTGCATCTTTAGGCGCATTATTGAAGTAGTGCGTTTTCTTTATTTTGCTTTTGGACAGCACTGAGGTAGTGCTCTCCTTATTTCATTTTCAGATCGCACTAAGTGTGTTAGTGCGCATCTTTTTATTTGAGTGGGAGACAAAAGTATGTGGTAATCCAATTAATTGCATGACGATGGGGCCCAATGAGCACCCGATGCATTATTGAGATACCAGGCTCGAGTCTCTATAAAAGAGTGTCATTCAGAAGTTGCAAGACACACAGAAAAACTCTGAAGTCTTACTTCTTCTCTTGTAATCTCATTCTATCAATAAAAACTTTCTCTCACAATTCCATAAAAATCTTTGAAGCCAGCATTTCTTATAATCAGAAGTTTCAAAGTCGATCAGTTCGCTTCCACTTTAAAAAGTATGTGGTAATCCAATTAATTGCATGACGATGGGGCCCAATGAGCACCCGATGCATTATTGAGATACCAGGCTCGAGTCTCTATAAAAGAGTGTCATTCAGAAGTTGCAAGACACACAGAAAAACTCTGAAGTCTTACTTCTTCTCTTGTAATCTCATTCTATCAATAAAAACTTTCTCTCACAATTCCATAAAAATCTTTGAAGCCAGCATTTCTTATAATCAGAAGTTTCAAAGTCGATCAGTTCGCTTCCACTTTGGTATCAGAGCGAGGTTTGTTTCTTAATTATCTTATGGCTTTCTAAGTTCAATTTTCTAGGAAGGCAATTAGGGGAGGTTATACCTAAGCATTAAAACCGTTTAATACCTGAAAATAAAAAGTATAAATAATAAAAATAACTAAGGATAATAGTTTATGGAATGAAATTTCTTGAAAGATTTAGTTTAACCAAAAGAACCATCCTGCCGTACAGTACCTAAAGAGAGGGAAGATCGCGGGAAAACACGATGAGGTGAGGTTTTGCTAAAACCAGACAGAAAACATCAAACTATAAACTAATAACATGAACTATATGGGTACACAATTGGGGGCTACTTATCAAATAAAGATTAATCAATCCCTGAAATTTTGGCCTTTAGTGCGCTACAAACTTTGTAGCGCAACAGCTGATTAGGATTGGTGATAAGGGATGACAAGGACAAGAGGTACTTAATGTTCTATGAAGGAATAGACTCTGATGGGACCCGAATTCGGTGTAGCGCGGGACAGCGTGTAGCGCGCGTACGAGCCGTCTGATTTTGATCGGACGGTTCATTTTTTACGGGCCTATCAATCTAGGTTACATGCACGGAGCTCCCTTGTCCATTGGATCTTGATCAGACGGCTACGATGCCGCGCTACACGGTGTGCCGCGCGGCACCAGATCTGAATTGATGGGCATGTCAATTTTTTTGTATTTTCCGTTTTGTCCTTTGAACGCAACAAGAATTTGTTGCATTGATCGTTTTGTAATATTTAGGCGATCAAAACGTTAAATCGTTTAACCGTGCCTGTAATTACCATTACCAAACTTATGGATGTTGAACAGTGAGCAAATTACACGACAATCACAAATTACACTATGAATGCTGCCTACTAACAGGCCTGTAATTACCAAACATGCAACTTAGTAGTTTACCAAACATGCCAGTAATTACCAAACTTATGAATGTTCTCTAATATTCACCAACCATTAGCTGTCTCAGGCATCAAATTAAATTACAATACACCAGTAGAAAAAGACAACAGAGGAAGATTTTTACATGAGCACAAATTGATCAAACGTGCATTAATAAGCTAATAAGATCACAAATTAGAATAATTATAATGCTTGTTTATTATTACTTAATTACCGAAAAACTGGTACCAGTAAATTTTCAATAATTACAAAATAAGAATATCAGTCTCAAGAAAAACCATTTCTTAGAAAATTGCTCAACCAAAAATCAAAACCAGCAATCTTTGTGAATCGACCGAAATCTTAATACTGACCTGAAACCAAGTGAAGGACGAAAGGGAGCAACAACAACGAACTCGAACATTGTGAATTCTTGCAAGCGAGGGGAGGAGGAAGAATTAGCGGTGGCCTCAAGACTAACCCCTTGAGACTTCCCACCGAGTCTTGACTTTTCATGGGAAGCCGGAAGGTACCGGCAGTCCAGCGCTTGGTCATCACGCTGAGAACGCCAGTTCGATTCTTCCTTTATACAAAATATCAAATATGTTTCCGGCATAATTTCAAATTGCTTGCAGCGTTTCAATTCAATTTTGAAATTCGAATATTCTCCTCTTTCCTTTTGCAACTTTCTCTAATAAATCTTTTTTGAATTTTCGCGGAAAATAGGTATTGTGTAGAATGAACACCTCTTGTAATTGGTTCTACATATGCACTTAATTTTAGGTGATTTCTTTCATAGTTTTCAAATTAAGCGATTAGATTTAATAGTGGTTTTGGGCTTCTGGCTATTAGGATTAGGGACAGTGTTGTATCGTTGAGGAAATAGTCAAACCTAAGCTTGACCTATTATACTGCTTTTATTTATTTACTTTTGGTCTCTTTGTGAAGCGGTTTTATTATATTTGCTTTTGATTTTGTTTTATTTCTTTCTTATATGCAGCAAATTAGGAAATATTTGGTGTTTATACCACGGTCAGAATTTCAATTTGGTGGTGCCTTGAAGGTGTTTGAAGAAATGCTCAAAGTTCCAATCTGGCTGGTACGTCTTTTTAGCTCTTCCCTTCCTGGTATATTTCTTAATTTGCATCAATGAAAAGATTAAGATAGTTTCTTTTGGGACGTTTAAAGTTCTTTTTCTACATTGCTTTTATTGTAATTATCTTTATTCCTCTTTGAGTAAGAAACTTGGAGACAACATGTAACGGGAGGGAAACTGAGAGAACTGACAGAGAAGAGGCGACTAAAGCATTAGCAATACGCAACGAGGCACTTGCTTCACTGGTGAGTTGTAACGCCAGATCCAGTCGTGGCTTTTGGAGGACTTTTTTTTTTTTTAGAGAATGCTAGACAGTGACAATCTAGTGAAGGATGTGTGTTTTGAAAGTTATCTTTATTTTTTTTTTGAATAAAAATGGGGGTCTTGCCCTCATCTTTCTATTAAAAAAGTGTTTTTTTACAAGATGTTAGCCAGTGGCTAAACAAAATAAAGCAAAATAAAACAAAAGAAAAGAAAATCTAACTAAAACATCAACGCACTAAGCAGAGAAAATGAAAGATGGAAATCGTCTTCATTCCCAGAGGCAAAATTCAAGAACTGTGCTGAGGGTGCAGTGTTCTCCATTCAAGAAACACTTGTTCTACCAGTAAATTGAAGGGTTGCTTAACTTCTCTGAAAATCCTTGAGCACCTTTGTTTGCCTCTAAATTCTGCTGCACAAAGTCCTAAATAATTTCCTATCTTATCACCAAGATCCAAAACCATATAATCAAAGTCCCATCCACATAACCAATGACCCAACAAAATAGCCCTGATAATTGGTCATAATGCATGAAAGGAAAACACAGAAATTCTTAAAAAAAATGGACGGTAGATTAATTAATTACGAAGAACGCCATTATGCGCCTATGATATCCTTATAATTAATTACCGGAGTCCTAAAAAAATAGAAAATTTGTGGCAGCTAAATTCTTCATATTTTTGTGAGGAGCCATGCAAAATTTCATGTCAAATTGACCAATGGAAGGGCACCAAACAATTTTCTAAAAATAAAGCAGCCTAATTTTCCTCAAATATTCACTCAAATGGACAGCTCCATTTTCTGGAGCGAATGGAGATAAACCCACACTAAAACAAAGAAAATGGGGGTAAATACAGGTGGGCTTTTAAGCTAATAATAAATCCTGTCTTGGGCCAAGATTGAGGACCATTTGGATTATATTTAGGCCCGATTCAATTGCAGCAAAAAAAAACTTGTTGATCCGACGGCCACGATAAATCACGATAATCTTATCCAGAATCAACGGACGGATCCTGATCTAAAACCAAGACAACTGATGGGATTTTCTGATTGGTCGAAAGAAAGTGGGTCCCACAATTTAAAAGAAAAGAAAAAAAAGAGGAAAAGAAGGGATGAAACAGTACCGTCTGACACCGCGTCGTACACCAGCGGAAAGAAGAGATTCGCCGCCGTTCTGCGCCGCTTCAGCCCCAACTAACCTCACCAATAGATAGGCGATGCTTCCACGATCTCAGCGACACCAAATTTGCAGAGAATTGGAGAAGAAATGGCCTAATTTGGGGAATGAGGAGGCCGACTGTCAGAGGGGAAGTGTCAGAAATTAGGCACAGCGGGTGATGTAATTGTGCAATTGAAGCATGTTACATCTTCTCGAAGGGTCTAACAATGTACCTGATGAAACAGTTCTAAGCGAAGAAGCTTGTAAGGAAGGATGAGCTACCTCAGCTTCGAGCAAGAATGGCGACGATGTACAAATGGAAGAGAGAGGATTGAATACACTGTGCGAGGCAATAATTGAGCTTCGTGTTGAACAGGGAGCATGCACAGATGTTGTATGTGGCTTCTAAGGCTACCACAGTCGAGATGCCTTCTAACTGGACGTCTCCAGTGAAATGGGAAGGAAAAGACAAGAGGAATTGAAGGACTGGAGGGGACGATGACTGTCTTTCATCAGACTACACCCTGAAAAGAAAAACCTAGTATGGTCCCTTAGTACCGAGACCCCAGAGATAACAGAATGGTGATGTTACCTTCTGATTCAAGGAGAGCCGTCTGATGGGGGCAAGAGATGAAATGAAAGGCTATGATGGACAATTACTTTGTGTAATGGAAATGCCATGTGGCTAGGTACAGGTGTAGGCATGAGGAATCATGTGCATGGATCATATCTGGTCATTCCTTTACCCATCTGACTAAATGGATGGAGGGATGTAAGTGTTGGCAATACTGCCTCAAACACAGGTGCAGCCAAAGATGCATAACATCTCATGATGCACCAAAGCAGCACAATGCGCTTGAAAATGACATCACAAAGTAACCATGGGCATATCTGTCAATTGGGGCATGAGACAAAGCAATATGGAGCATAGTTCAATAGGGAATGAACATAGAGTTCCCATTATACCCCTCTGAGCCCTGCCACATATTCCAAATTACCAATAATTGGTGGCAAAATTGGGATCATAAATGCATAGTACACATCCAATTACATAGTAAGCACCAACAGAACCAAGTAACTCATGTGAAATGCTTGGTAAATCTGGAGTTGACTATGGTCAAAACTGAGATTAGGCAAATATAAAACAAAGCATGAAACTACTTAATGACCTCAACAAGTAGAAGAAATAGCCCAATTAAGAGTGCTAAACCCTTCAAATCCATTGCCAACTGGGTTGCAAAACACCCAACAACAAAAGCAGCAAATCAAATTAGGCCATGCATGCCTATACACAGTATTGATGGCTCGAATCATGGTGAAAACATAGAGTTTACCAAGCAAGTACACTGCCTCAAGCTCAATTAAGGCGCTGGGCAATGTAATTTTGCACCCAGACCCCTAAAATAGCAAAAGGGGGCAAAGTAGCTACTCCCCTAGACCCTAGCATTCAGAAACCATCACAACCTCTCATCAATTGATGGATAAAAGGAAATGTGCCACATATGCAGTAAGGTACTTGGCGCCAAGATTAACCCCTCCCTCAAGCACATTAGGAGCAAGTGTGTTTACCAAAAAACCTGGGACCCACTTGTCATGGTAATCCACCATGGCAGGTATAAGAAAGTAGAAGGGTAAGCAATCAAGCTACTGCAATTGCACAAGTGCCAGATGTCATGAGCATATTGGATAGTATGTTTGGACAGTAGAAATCAAGACTGGAGAAAGAAATGAAGAGGTAAGGCGGCAGTTTCACATTGTATCATGACCCTCCATCAAGGATCAAAACACAGAGATGATGCCATGTGTAAAAGAGGAAGAGCTAAACCCTAGAAGCCTTCCCCTATAAAAGAAGATGATCACCACCGAAGAAAAAGGAGAGAAGAAGGAGCAAGCTAAAACTCTGTCAAATTATTTAGTTACACTATTGTAATTAAGTAGAAGCATTTTCAAAGAGAGGTAGGAAAGCTACTGTGTCAATTTTCAATACAAAAGTGTTATTCCCCTTCTTGATTTTCCCTTCCAATCCTTGTGCTTCTCTTGTTTTCTTTATTCTCTCTGAAGATAAGTGTTGATTGTAAAAGGTCTCCATGTAGATCACTCGCTATTGCTGCTCTAGGGCTCAGAGACATGGGTAAGGGGTGCTTGCCAGAGAGCGCACACTTGCCTATGTCAATGAGTTTCTTAATGTTAAAAAAAATGCTAAAAGGAAAATTTCTATGGAGAGGCATAGGTTTATGCGTGAGGGGTGCTTGCCTGAGAGCGCACACTCATGCATCTATCTGTGTTTCAACATTAATAATAGTCGTTTCAAAAGTCATGTATAAAACTTATGTCAATGAGTCCCCTAAAATCTTAAAAATGTTGAAGCAAAGTTTGGTGGAGGAACATGGTTCCATGCATGAGGGGTGCTTGCCTGAGAGCGCACACTCATGCACATAACCATGTCTCGACAATTAATAATGGTCTCTTAAGTTTCATGAATAAGATTAATTAACAAAGGAGCTCAAGTCCAGCAAAAATGTAATAAATAGAAAATTGAGGGTCTATAGGTAAAGAAACAGTGGGTAGTAAAAAGGTAAATTTTAATATGCAGTAGCTACGCTTTATTTTGTCAAAAACATGCCTCCTTAGAACTAAAAAAAAAGGAATGATTAAATATGTTTAAGGTGTAACTGCAACCAGGGGTGCTTGCCTGAGAGTATGTACTTAGGAATAGAAAGGCATATCTGACATACATGAGGTACTCCCATGGCATGTCAAAAGAAAATTTTAAATCAGCATAGGTAGTAACAGAACACACTAAAGCTAGCCAAAAGAAAACAAATATATCTACTCAATAATAAAAAGTAGGGGGACTAAACTAAAAAATATTATTACCTCATCTATTTTTAGTAAAAAAAAAACAAACATATACAATGTTTCAAATAGGAAAACAGTGAGTAAGTTTACACAATTCACATATTCACAAGGGCATTTTTGTCTAAGTTCTTTGGTATATCTTATAGTATGAAAAGAGGGGCTCCTATCATGATCTAAAGAAAAAAAACAACAACAAAGTGAAATTCAGCACCAATGGATGATACAAAAGAAGAAGGATACACATGATGTCTTTGTCAAAGAAATATGGCCTGTATAAATTCATTAAAAAAATATGTATATGTAAGGCAAGCTTTTCAAGAAACATAAGGACTCCTTATATTCATACTGTAAAAAAAAAAGAAAAAGAAAAAAAAGGGACTCAACAGGTATAACCAGAATAATTAACAAGCTTGGGTGTCATTCTACATGATAACATCTTCAAATGAAAATTATGGTAGAGGCGACATGGGTCTGTGGTTTCAGTTTTAAAATCCTTCCCAATTCCAGTGAGTAAAGATGAACATCAAGCCTGAATCCAAACCATGAATGATCAACATGAAAATGGGGGGGGGGGGTCTGTACTAAACAAACAATCCTGGAGTTCAGTGTTGTGATTGAAATGAGTAAGATAAAATCTGGAGTTAGGATACCCCAATTGTCAAATTATATCACATTACGTTTCTGTGCCAAAACCTGAACTGAAATCAACATTCAGTGAAATTTCAAAATTAAGCCAAGACAGTCCCTAATGAGACACTAAGTCCTTCCAAGTGGTGGGCAACAGTGAGGTGTATACATATCAGAATGGAAGTGAATATTGCTAATTGAAGCCAAGTATTGGTTGCAAATATGGTGGGACTAAGACCGGACCCTAGGCTTAAGCCATGGTTAAATTACAGTACCTGTGCCTCCCTCTGTCGTGGTAAGTGACTTAAGAAAGCCCCCTCAATGCTCAAAAGGGCATCCCTCAACTGAGAATCTTCACTTGTGGCCCTCAATTTGCTCCCTGAGCATGTCGTCGGACCATGTTTGAAGCATGAAGAAATGTGACCAATTGGATAGGCACGACCAAAATTGAAGACGGGATGGAGAAGAGGGTGAGAAGACGACCTTGCAGAACCAACTCATGGTCAGAATGACAGCCGGAATCGCCGGGTCAACCCTCGTTGCCGACGAGTCAACAGAGACGAAGGAGGGAAGGAGGTTGAAACGAAGCAAATGCTGAACGAGCTCGGAGCTCAGATAAGCTCCGCTAACAGGCAGGACCCACAGAGCCAGCCCGACTCGAACTCGAACCCATCGGGCGTATAGGCGCGAGTGCAATCCAAGTGGCTCAGCCAGCTACTAACTCCAGCGACCCAGGAGGATCCTCTGTGACGCTGGCAGTGCAATGAATCCCTGACAAGCACAACACAAAACAGCAAAGCTACAACCAATCAGAAAATTCTGCTACGCGGGAAACTTCAAAAATACATTAAAAATAGCTAGATTGTCAGAAAAATTCCCATAAAATATCAAAATGTCAAGAAAAATATGAGGAATATTTTGATGTGCTATGTTATGCTAAAATACCAAAGCAAAAAATATTTTAAAATTAATAAGTTTAAGGGATGACCACAGATAATAATAAATTTATATTCATATGGTTAAATAAAAAAAAAAGAAGAAGAAGAAAAGGAAATAAGGCAAAAGAAAAATCATTTTGAATATTCTCTGTTCTGGACAGCAGGTACATTTGAACAAATTATGTTCTGGACAGCAGGTACATCTGAATAGCTTATGTTCTGGACAGCAGGTACACTTGACATTCCTTGTTCTGAGCAATAGGTACAGTCAAACACTAAAGCCCGCAAACAAAATTGAAATAAATAAAGTATACGCATCACCCAAAAAAAAAAAAAAGAAAAGGGAATTTAAAAGTACAAATTTAAAAGTCCAAACTCAAAATTTCAACCAAAGGCTGAAAATCTAAAACCCAAAAGTCACAACTAAAAAAAAAAAAAAAAACAGAGTCCAGAATGCCAGAATTCAAGAGTCTAAACCAGGTTCAAATTTTAAATTAAAGTCCAAAAAACCGAAACTCAAAAGCCCAACTCAAAGGTCAGACTCCAAAAGTGCTAACTTAAAGACTTAAAAGTCAAACTCAAAAGTCCAAACTCCTAATGCAAAATCAAAACTCAAAACTTCAAAATGACACAAAGTCCAAAGAAAATGACACAAAGTCTAAAAATAACACAAATTCTAAAAGTAACACAAAGTCTAAATGACACAAAATTTAAAAGTGACACAAAGTCAAAATGGCACAAAGCCTAAAAGTGATTTAAGTGACACAAAGTCTAAAGTGACATAAAGTCTTAAAAGTCAAAAGTTCGTCCCTTCAAGACTGCATCGCGTTTCGCCCTGAAGGAGACACCCTCCCGATGTTCAGATTGAAAAAAAAAAGGAAAAGTCAATTCTGAATTATCACTGAAGTTCCTGTCAAGAGAAGGCATAGCGCATCTGTACTCGCGACTTGAACGAAAATCCCAAAAATCCCTAAATTCCTCCAAACGATTGAGAACTGACCTAGAATACCCTATTTTCTAGCGTTGGACTCAAATCTAACAGCCTGTTTCTACGAGTTCACAGCATGTTTGACCAGAAGCAGACTGAAATCTGATGCCCAGATGACCAGAAGAAAAGTCAATCAGTGGCCATCACCCAAGTTCCTGTCAAGAGAAGGCATAGCGCATCTGTACTCAAGACTTGAACGAAATCCCAAAATCTCTATACCCCAAACGATTGAGGATTGATCTAGGATACCAAATTTCCTAGTATCAAACTCAAAAATCTCTGCGACAGCACTAAGCCTGATCCAACAAAGTGAAAGCAACCTAAATGTCTTAAAATGTGAAATTAAAGAATTAAATCACACCATTCATGTTTGCATAGTTCTGTTAAAATAACTGCCCTTCTGCAGTGCTTTTCACCCCGAAACTCCCTATCAAGACACAACCCTTTTATTAAAATGGACTTCATCCACTTACTGCATTTAAACTTTGGTTATCCCGATCTAGAGGTGCTCTTAGCTCAGTTCGTAACTGAGTCCGGAGGTAATTAACAGTAGGGGCTTGCGCCTACTGGAAAAAAGGACCTACGACAAACAATCAACTCTCAAGGTACTTAGAACCGCATTAGTGCCCTTCGCTCGTTTGGAATGGGTAGTAACGACGGGTCTCAAGATGCTTGAGGGGTATCTGATCCGCATTTTCTTCGCCCCATGGAGGACTATCTGATCTTCCGTGGTTGGACTGAAAAAGTGCGAGACAGATTCTGGCACGCCCGGTGGGACATTTTTCTCCTCTCATCAGGGCATAATCAAAGTTTAAGTATACAGGTGGAATTAAGTCCATAATATTCAAAGAAAATACTAATGATAGACTCTGAGTTCTCTCCATTGCAGGAAACCATGTTTACCTGGAGTCAAATCGTGAAGGGCGAGCGTCTTCGCCACATGAAGGCAGCAGCGACCGGGACTCTCTATGTGCCCGTTCAAGCTGTCGTGCAAATCTCTCCCGTGATGCTTGCTGGTGAAGCATCAGTGAAGGTCTCTGAAAAGCCCGCCCTTAGCACCAAGAAGGGCCAGGCAGCAACCATCCATGTCAAGGGGGCAACAGCCCCAAAACTCAAAAAGCAGAAGAGGACCAGGATCTCGAGGGCCCAAGCTCTCCACCTGGTCCAACAACCCGATACCATCACTGATCTGTCCCTCAGCAACACCTTCGCCCCCCTACATGTGCTCAAAAAGGGAGGTGAGGCGATGCGCCTCAGAGAGGATTGGGAGCTCCCTATGTATGCCCCCGTCTCGGAAACAGAGAAAGTGACCCACCCAAAACACCAGGCAGTGGAGGCCATTCATGCGGCCTTCAAGATTGTCAAGAGATCCCACAAGTCTCGCAGGATTGTCACCGCAGTTCCTGCCAACCCCAACAAGCCGTCCATCAAGGACAGGCTCAAGTTCCCGGCACACCAAAGGCTCCGCTTTCCCTATCGCGAGGACAACCGAGAGGGAGACGCGGACTATAGTGCGTCCGAAAAAAGGACTGTGGCCCACCCACCTTCAGTCTTTGACCGGCTTACCTTTCCATCACTCCAGCCCAACGCCCGCTCTATGAAGGCCAAAGGGAAAGTGAAGCAAGTCTGGAAGCCCAAACAACTGGAACCCATCCCCGCTCCCAAGCAAAATACAGGGGGCACCAAGCGATGGGTGCCAAAAGAAAAAGATACCTCTCTGGCTAGCCAGGTGGCGAGTCAGATGATGAAAAACAAAACCAAAAAGAAATATGTGATGAGGAAGAGGCGGAACGCTGGTTCTGTCTCGACATATCATGTGTCAGTTAACAATGACAAGGATGACGATGAGGAGACGGCGGAAGTCCGTATGGTCGGAACAGGTTCCCAGGAGCCGCCTCACTCTGAAAGTGTCCCCGTGGAAACGCGAGGGCAAAGAGGAAAAGTTTCAGCATCCAAACCTCCCAAACGGGTAGGGCGGCCCAGGAACCGCAGCCCGGTAGTGGAGGAAATTGTCCAGCAAACCACTGATAACATCGCAAGCGATGAAGAGGATCCAAATCCGGACCATGGAAGTTCATCTGAGGATGTTGATGAGGAAATTGAAATCCTCGAGGAAATATCTGACGAGATGGCCCAGCTTCGCAAGGAACTGGAAGAGAAAACAAAGCAACTTGAGCAACTCCAAGCGGAAAATGCTCGGGTAACCGCGGCATGCGCGGAAGTCCAGAAACACATAACCAAAAAGGGGGCACGCCCAAGCTGTGCTGTCTCAAACAATGATACACCCAAATCAACTGAAACCCAAAGAATGGCTTCCAAGCCAAAATCAAAAAGCAAAAAGAAAACCAAGAAATCTCGTTCTAGAATATTACGAGAAAGAGATAGCAGCTCCAGTGAAACCTCTGAAGAGGAGTTGCTTGAAAGAAAGGAAACTAATGTCATTGACCCTGAGGCCATAATGGAAAAAATGCAAAGGGCCATGGATCAGAAACTGCAATCTCTAGGGATTGGGGGCACTCAACTGCCCGTCAATTTCACAGGCCGACCTTACCCCGCAAGGTTCGACCAGCTGGATTACCCGAAAGGACATATAGTACCAAAATTTAAGGTATTTGATGGGGTTGGAAACAAAATCACCCCAAGTCAACACCTGTCACATTTTATAACCTCCTGCGGAAACACTGCTCGAAGGGAGGAATGGCTACTAAGGCAATTTTCACAAAGTCTGTCTGGAGTAGCATTTGACTGGTATGCTTCTCTCGAGGCAGATAGCATCAAAAGCTGGAAAGAAATGGCAAATGCCTTTTGTGCAAGGTTCAGGACGACTCCGCATCGGGTCTCCGTTACCAATCTAGTCAACGCCAGACAAAAGCAAGGCAAGTCTGTCTCCGATTATGTGTCAAGGTGGGAAACCATGTACACAGGATGTCAGTCAAACATAAGCGAATCTGAGGCGGTGCGTATGCTTCTGAACAGCATCCATGCGCCGATGAAAGTATGGATGGTGGGACACAATGTCACCACCTTTGAACATTTGGTAGCCATGGTTGCTCGATACGAGGAAGTGGAGCCTGAAATGAACCAGCTATACTATTCCACTAAGGAAAAAGACAAAGAAAAGGAAAAGAAGCTGGAAATCAAAACAACAAAGGCATTCAAAGCCGTCACTAACCAGGCTGAAGGCACTGGTAATACCCAATGGGGAAAGAATGGCGAGACGAAGGATGGAAATCCACAGTCCAGGGCTCAAAGGCCAACACTCAGGGAGCTGAAAAGCAAGCCCTACTCATTCAAAAAAGAGAAAACTCTAAAACTGTTTAAACAAGCTATGGAAGTTCTCGAGGTTCGGTTGCCCCAATGCAAAAGGCCCGAAGAAGAAGACAAAGTAAACCACCCTAATTACTGTGCGTATCACAGAGTTTTGGGTCATAACATAGAGAATTGCTATGTCTTCAAGGATTGGCTCGAGCAGAAAATCCAAGAAGGAGCAATCTCTCTCCATGATGACGCCAGGCAGGAGCCAGCTCCCCATGCCATCTCAAGCGGAGCCCCAAGTGCCAGCTCTCGTCGTGTCTCGGTCACTACTGACGGAAAACCACCCACGACATGGAGCGTATATTTGAGCAAAAACACCAGAAAGAAGTTGAGAGCCTTGCAGGCCGAACCTCAACTCAGATGGAAAACCCCTATCATACCAGTGGTCCCAAGAAGACTCAAACCAACGAAAATACAACCGAAACCAATGACCCGTAACGCAAAAACGGGTAATGTGAGATCTAGACAGGCGTTCTGGAGGAAAACCTCTCCCGAAACTGTCAAAGATCCCTATGTTCAAGAAAAACCAACACAAACAACCCTCGCTGATTTCATCTCCCCCAAAGTCGCAGCTCAAATTAGCGGACAAGTGTGGCGGGAGTTGAAAGGCGAAGGAAAAGAAAAGAAAGAAGAGGAGTTCTGGACAGCCGCATGCCACCATGTCTCAGGTAATGAGGGAGAACATGAAGAACCCTTTGACCAACAGGAGCCGGCACAGGCAGACGCCAGACCTCCCGAAACCTCAACAACAAATGAACAAAACCCTGCTGAGTCGTCATCCGGCTCAGTCCCAACCCAACATACCTGGTCGACGGTCACTGTTCAACCCGTGACCCAATCAGGAAAGAAAAAGAAAGAGACTCTTGAAATAAAGAAATTGGATAAGGCCCTGATCCGCAAAGGAAAGAAGCCAGACCGAATGACCCTACCTTTTAAGATTAATGGCCAAGATCGCAAGGTGTTTGTAGACATTCATGACGAATGCCTAGACTCAGAAGGTATCCCAAGCATAAAGAACCTGGGGTTCAACCTTGTCATACCAAAGAAAAAAGGAGAATCCGGGATTCCACCAGAAACCATTGCGATGCTAGCAGAGCATGTGTCTGAACTGATGAAACAAACCATTGCCGTGACTAGTTTTGTAAGAAACCAAGTAAACAAAGAGGCTTCCACCTCAACCGATACCCAAAATGCCCAAGATGTTCCCGATTTCACTGATGAGGAATATGAATGGTCTGATCCGGACCCTCCCAGCCAAGATGAAAGCTACGATTTTGGTAGCAACTTTGACAGTGATGAGGAAAGAGGAGGTGGTGGCTCTGGTGGAATCTCCTGCAACGCCATCTCAACACCGGCCATAAACGCACACCCGGAGGATAACTCGGGAGAAAAAGAGGAAAAGCTCACTAAAGAAGAGGAAATAGAAATGATTGCGCAAATAGAGGAGGCTACACATGCCATTCTCTCTTCCGCAGTCACGAACCAAAACCCACAAGAAGATGATGATGCCTTCTATGAGGAGCTGGAGGGATGCCAACCGGCCAGTTACAAGAGGATAAAAATATATATGAAAGCAAGAGAACAATGGAGAGACCTCTCTTACTGGTGCGGTCAAACCAACCTTCATCCCATCCTAGAGGCAGAAATCGCCTTGAACCCGGCCTGGTGGATCCAAGAGCTTATGCGTGGCGATGATGTGGACCAATTGCTAGCATCATGGCTGGCAAATAGGTTCTGGACCAAAGAAACACCTCTCAACATCTCTAAACAAAAAACCCATGACCCCGCAGAGCACTGCAGATATCTGAGTGATGCCGGGGAATCAGAAGAAGAAGCCGAAGAAGAAGGCGACGATTCGCTACCGCATATCTCTTTCAATGCTGTGGCAGAGTATGTGGACTTCTTGATGCAACTAAAAATTCAAGAGCCTGACCTGTTCCAACAGGAATTAAGGGTTGACGAGGAGATAGAAAACATGTCAGACTCCGATACCTATGAACAACAAGTTGAAAATATGGCCATAAGGAAAGCCGCGGTGGATATTGTGGTGCAAAATGAATGGGACAAGAAAGACCCAGACCCAAACCACCCTACAGATTTTGAAATCATGTGTGCACACTTGGCAAACACGGAGGACTCACACCTCTGGGAGAATATCGAGGTTACTGAAACTGACCTCGCGGAATATGAAAACAACATGGGTAACCAAGCCCACCTCAACCAGAACAGTCAAACTTTCCTGGCTGAGGAGGACCAGGCTAATGAATTCTCCCAGTATCTCAGGAACCTGAGAATCTCAGACCCGGTCGGCTACCATGGTGTGCTAAACCCTGAAAACCCTCAACAATACCAGGGATATGAAAGGCAAGTCATAACCAGGACTGTAAGAGAAATAGCTGATGAGACGGGGCGCGAGGAAGGAGAGATGAGCCCAGAAGCAACCCCACCAAGAACCACTCGACGCCGCAGATCCAGGAGGATTCGGCGCTCCAGGCATACATCAGGCCCCAGGGCCGAGGTGACATTCCCCACCCAAATAGAAATAGTTGAGACTTCCAACCAAGTCGATACCACTCAGGGTGAGTCATCCCAGCAAACCCCTGAAGAAGAAGAATACAATGAACATGACAGCCTGGTAGAGTGGTATGTGTCTGAGCTCAGGGAACTGAGAATCACAGACCCAAGGGCCTTCCCGCCGAGCTACCCACCCCAAAGATCCAGACTTTACGGAGGAATTTGAAAGAGAAGCCATAGCAACCGTCCTAAAAGAGGTTAACAAAGGCAAAACTCCCCAGTGCTCTGACTCTGAAGATAGCGGAGGTTCTCCGCGATTCTTCTTTTGTGGAAAAACATCTGATGGAAACGCCCAAAATAGCGAGTCCGATAGCGATGAAGAAGAGACAGAAAGGGAGCCTGAGGTGGAATCTGACCATGAAGAACCTCAACCAAGCACCCTCCAAGGAAGTTCAATCCTGATGGCATCTGGGTCTGGTCCGCCAGCCGATATAACCTCAGCTTTTGAAGGGTTGAATATCTCACAAGCAACCAGGATCCTCTCATATATGGAACACTTGAGACGGGAAGACCCTGCGTTCCTAAACTTTATAGCTCAGCACGCTGAGATGCTACAACAACCAGGAGCCAGTTATGAAAGGCTCAGGAGAACCCATCCACGAGAAACCGCCCGTTTCCGGGCACAAATAGAAAGGCTGTACAAAATCTCAAATGATATTGACAATAACAGTAGTGATGATGACGGCTCTGATACTGGAAACTGCCGTTACATCAGCGGTTCAGGGTCTGATGACTCTGAGTCCGAAAATTATGATCACCGTTCCGCCCGAATTGCAGCTTGGACGGATGATGATGAACCTTCCTCAAAACCATGTAATAAAAGAAGACAACAAGGAAGAAACGCTCGCATGACTGTCCGGCCACAACCCGAATGGGATGAAAATGCGCGGCGTGAGCTGGAACAGGCCATCGCTGAAACTGAGGCCATGACAGCCAGTGAGCTCATGAGAAACCTAAGGGTAAATAGCGATGATGATACTTATTGTCCCACCGAGGATAATGAGGAAGAGGTCAAGAGCCCTAAAGCCCTTAGAGTATACCAAAGAAGAAAGAAACCAGCAAATGAGAAGGAAATAATAACCTATCAAAGAAGAAACAAAGGAACTAACAAAGGAAAGAACAAGTTGCTCAAAGGTGAATCCTCTCGTGATGACGCCACTTGTCATCGAGTTGGCCATCATAATTCCGACAAAGGCGAGTCCTCTGAGGTGCCACAGCCACAGACCGAAGCCACAGAAGAACATCAAACTAACTCAGAGGAGATGGCCTATGATTATGAGATCGTGCTAGATCCTGCTGAACAAATGAACCCTGCCGATCTACAAGGACGGCAACCAAGAATGGTAAACCTGGATATCCATATTCCTAACATTCCGGGCCAACCCGACCTTACTCTCGAGGAATTGGGAGAAATAGTGCGGCAAATGGTCAACCAAATCTGGGAGGCCACGGCCACTGAAGAAGCGGATAGAGAAAATGAACCCGCTGAACCAGAGATAGAGGAAAATGCTAGTACTGAACAGGGGGCAGCTGCCACCTCTACTGAAGACCCAGCTGAAAATACCGCCCCTTCAAATCAAAACCAAGAAGAAAACCAAAACCAAAACTCTGAATTATGCCAAGGTACTTCTGAAAATTGTCGGACAATAACTGTGAGTGAGTCCGACACAGATAGCGAAGAGGAGGAATCTCCAATAACCCAAGGCGACAACTCACAAAATAAACCAAAACTCACTCAAAGGAAAACAGCCAAGCCAAAAGAAAGCCCGCTTGAATCTCAAGCAGCGGACAACTCAAAGAAAGCAACCCATGTAGGCCGAGATCCAACTCAAGGAGTCACAACAGATGGCCCCGCCCACCGCACAAGGTCAAAGCAAGCACAACCAAACACCGCTTTAGACAGGGGGCAAGTCCAACAACTGTCAAAAGAAGATAGCGCTGCCTTCACTTTGAGGGAAAAGCGTCAGCTCCTAATAGACCTAGATTTCTGCACAAATGCTCTGAGAAGAATGACTAGGCAAAACATTGAGATACAAACCTTAGTCGAAACCCTGATAGCCAGGCTAAAGACTGAGCGAAAGGAAAGGATCTCGATAGAAGCGGAACTCAAAGCACTGAAGGACCGCACCCAGAAACAGGGGGCAGGTCAGAAAAAGGCCATGAAGTCTGGCCATGCTACCTCAGGCAACTCGGGAAACCTCCCGCAAAGAAGGAGAGAAGCCGGCATTGTCATCCAAGAGGGACAAAGGCCAAAACCCAAAACTAATCATCCCCCAGGAAAAGGAAAAGGGAAAGCCAATGCGGAAAACCATCACCACAAACCAAAACACCTCTGGTTCCATGATAACCCGTTCGGGGGGCCTGAAACAGGCTGGCAAGAAAGAGGTGAGAGCTCACGTACGCGGGTGTGCCCTCCCATGAGGGATGGGTCTGGCCATTTGAGACACAGAAATGCCGAAATTAATTCAACCCAACAAATAAAAAATAGACAAAACCACGCAGGGCAATACCGCATGAAAATGAAATTGGTTAAGCTCGACAACGCTTCCCCTTGCAACAAATTACCACATAAAATCAAGATAACAGGGAAACTGAAACCAAAACATGGAGGTTCCGATGGGCACTTCAGACACAGGAACCGTGTAAACCCTTGGGAAATGCCAGAAGCTGAAAATGGGGCACTTCGGGCGCAAACCATAAATAGACAGCAAAAACCACATAAAGCAAAGAAAGGAAATGATGCAGGAAGAAAGGTGTACTGCCGATACCACCAAGTCTGGGGGCACTCCAGAGAGGAATGCCTGACATGGTCTTGGAATGACAATGACCCGTCAGATGAAGAAACAGAAGGCGAAGTGTGCCGCGCCATAACCCAGGGTACAAACTCTCAAACCTCTGACGAGGAAACTGCCTTTGAATATGAACATGATACTGGAGAGGAACTACAGTACAGTAGCTCAGAAGAGGAGCCTGTTGTACTGGCAATCAACTCCGCTGCAGTTAGACCACTGGGAAGTGATACTGACCAAAGCGAAACAGAGGAAAGAGAAATCAAATCACCACCAAAACCAAACAAGGTGTCCAACCTAGTCCGGCAGGTCTCTACTAGAATCCGGCCAAACATGAAAAACCACTGCAATGTTAGTCTGAGATCGGGCACTAGGATACCTGAGAGACAACCCCCCAGGGAAACGACCAACAATGAAATAAGGAACAGAAATAATACAACAGCAGAAAGCGAAACAAGGTCCGATAGCAGACCTAAAATGTCCGTGGGAGATTACAATGTGGTCGCTCATTTGCGGAAAATCCCCTCACTGCTCAGTGTCTTTGATGCCTTGACGGTATCTCAGGAGCTGCGTGATGCCTTAATTTATGCACTACAAAACCCTGCCAGCTTCCAGGCCTATTTTGCCCAAGAAACCAGCGAGGAGGTGGCACAGGTCGACCAGGAGCCATACATTACCTTCACAGATGAGGACCTGATGGCGGACACAGCCGATCATAATCGACCCTTGTATACCACAGGCACCATCTATGGCCGGAAAATCAACAAAGTCCTCATTGATCCCGGATCCTCAATCAGCATCATGCCATTAAAAACGCTGGTACAGCTGTCGCTCAGCATTAAAGAAACAAGGAAAGATAAAATCCGGATCCACGGGTTTAACCACCAATACCAAAAGGCCCTGGGCTCCACAGTGATCGACATCACCTTTGGGAACCTGGTCACTCCAGTCAAGTTCTTCATCATCGAAGCTGATACAACATACAAAGCACTGTTAGGGAGACCATGGCTCCACGCCAACGGATTGGTTCCCTCCATCCTGCACCAGTGCATTAAATATGTCAAAGACGGAAAACAATATGTGATTAAAGGAGATGATCAGCCATTTGAGGCACACGAAGCCGAGTTGGATGATGCTAAGTATTACAAACCCAAGTCCGGAAAGGGGGCAGCCACCAAACAAAGAAAGCCCTCTCCTGAAACTGTGAAGGAAGCAGTCAAAAATGCTGTGCTCAAAGCGGCTATAAAATCACAAATGCTCTTGGGTAGTGATAGTGAGACGGGATCGTCGGAAGGCACGGCCGAGGACATTAACTTACCCACTCGAATGCAACCAAATTATTCCAGTGAGGGTGAGGAGCAAAATACTCTGTCCATAGAAATCCTACCCCTAGAGCACTGTAAAGACCTAACACCTCGGGAAAGTGAAGAAGTCATCCCGTTCAAAACCTTCACTGTCCCACCCAAAAGAGAAGAGCTTGAAACAGGGCACGTTGTTCATCCCAGTATACAATTTGTCAAAATGGGAGAAATCGAACCCCAAAATGAAGAGTCAAACTCCGAAAACTGGGAACAATGGCTTGTAGAGGAAACCAGGAAGACGGGGATTCCCCCTCAGCTTCAAGACACCACCAGCACACGGTTGGTTGAATTGTTCCGTAAAGCACAATGCCTAGAGCCCATTCCCGAAAAGCGAGCAAGAATGTTCCGAGACATGTGGAATGGCTACTCTAATGAAGTCGTAAAACTCAATGGGAAGATTGCTAACACAAGGGGCCTAGGATTTAAAACTCAAACCAAGGACTCAGGGTCAAATACTCCTCAAAGACCACGACAGCACTCTTGCCACCGCATAACAATCACCGAAATCAAGGAGGGCGAAATAACCCCAGATGAAGGGGAACCTTCAGAAACAGAGCAATTCATCCTAGCAGCCAAAAATGCACCAAAGGAGCTAGAAGAAGGTGGTCAAAATACCATCGATAAATTGAAAAAAATCAACCTAGGAACAAAGGAAAACCCGAAGCCTACATTCATTAGCACCTCCCTCCCTCAGGAGATGCAAGATGAATTGACCAAATTGCTAAGCGAATACCAAGATTGCTTCGCATGGAGCTACAGTAAAATGCCCGGACTAAATCCAGCAGTAGCAGTCCACAAACTTAAAATTGACAAAGAACTCAAGCCAGTCAAACAAGGACCCCGGAGAATGAGGGTCGAATTGGAAGAAAAGGTGACAGCCGAAGTCAAAAAGCTCATCAGTGCTGGATTCATAAGGGAAGAAGAAACGCCCAACTGGGTGGCTAACATTGTCCCAGTGAAGAAAAAGAACGGACAAATCAGAGTCTGTGTCGATTTCAGGGATTTAAACAAGGCTTGCCCTAAAGATGACTTCCCTCTGCCAGTGACAGAAATCATAATAGACCACACCTCGTCCCACGGGATATATTCCTTTGTAGACGGATACTCAGGATACAACCAAATCAAAATGGATGAGAGTGACCAAAAGCACACTGCCTTCCGTACCCCAATTGGTATCTACTGCTATAAAGTCATGCCTTTCGGCCTCAAAAATGCAGGAGCCACATACCAAAGAGCCATGACCAAAATCTTTGACGACCTCATACACAAGGTGGTAGAATGCTATGTAGACGACCTTGTTGTGAAGTCCCATACCCATGAACAACACTTAGAGAACCTGAGGCTGATGTTTGAGCGGTTGAGACAACACACTCTGAAACTCAACCCCCTGAAATGCGCCTTCATGGTGTCATCAGGAAAATTTCTAGGCTTCGTGGTGCGGCACCGAGGCATTGAAATTGATCCTGATAAAATCAAAGCCATCCAAGAACTGTCCCCTCCACGGACACTCAAACAACTCCGGTCTCTCCAAGGGCGCTTGGCGTATATCAGGAGATTCATATCCAACCTGTCAGGCAAAATCAAGCCTTTTACCAGGCTCACCAAGAAGGATGTCCCCTTTAAATGGGACGAAGAATGCCAGAAATCTTTTGATGATATCAAACAATATCTGCAAAAACCTCCTGTATTGGCAGCACCCATCCAGGGAAAACCTCTCATTCTCTATACCACCGCCTTGGACGGATCTCTGGGGGCATTACTTGCCCAAGAAAATGAAAAAGGAAAGGAAAACGCTCTGTATTACCTCAGCAGAATGCTCGTGGGGGCAGAACATGCATACACGCCAATCGAAAAGCATTGCCTAGCCTTGATCTTCGCAGTAAAGAAGCTTAGGCATTATATGTTGGCCCACAAAGTCACACTAATCTCCAAAACTGACCCATTGAAATACCTCATGACCCGACCCATGCTTACCGGAAGGCTGGCAAGGTGGGCAGTGGCTCTAATGGAATTTGATATAACATATGCGCCCCAAAAGGCTATCAAAGGACAAGCACTAGCTGATTTCTTAGCTGCTCATCCTGTATCTGATGATTCCCCGCTAGCGTGCGACTTCCCTGATGAGGAGGCTATGCAGGTAGAGGAAAATGAAACTTGCTGGAAGCTATACTTCGATGGATCATCTTCCATCCAGCCAGCAGTCAAACCAAACTTACCAAAACGGCAAGCCGGCGTAGGGCTGGTGTTTGTCACCCCAGAGAAAGGCATTCTCCAGCATGCTCTGAGCCTGACCGAGCCATGCACAAATAATGAAGCTGAATATGAGGCCCTAATAGCTGGACTTGAAATTGCCCTTCAAATGGGTATTGAGCAGTTAGAAGTCTATGGAGATTCTCAGCTCATCCTGAGTCAGATCGAAGGCCTCTTCAAAATAAGAAAACCAGAATTGGTCAAATACCATGAAAAGGCCCTTGAGTTGATGGCCAAATTCACATATATTACCTTCCATAAAGTTCCAAGGTCGCTGAATGGTAAAGCGGATGCGTTGGCTAGGTTGGCTAATGAACTCAGTGACCCGAACCAGGAAGAAATCCAAGTCCTGGTTCACCGCAAGAGATCCTTGTCCCCTTGCTTCCCAAAGGAAAGAAACGAGGAGGAAGAAACCCTGTTTACTGACATCCGAACGCTCGAAAGGGAACATGAAAAAGAATGGAGGGAAATCACACAAACCATGACAACCGAAGGTTCGAACCAAGAGGACTGGAGACAGCCCTTCCTCGACTACTTCCAACAAGGAAAATTACCTGTAAACAAGGCCATTAGGGAGCAGACCAGAAAAAGGGCCCTAAGGTTCGTATACGTGAACAACACACTTTACTGGAGATCCTATGAAGGATCATGGCTTAGATGCATATCGAAAACCGAAGCCAACCAAGTTATGCAAGAAATTCACTCGGGAGTATGCGGAGCCCATCAATCGGGCTCTCGGATGCGAGTACAAATTAAATTAATGGGCTACTACTGGCCCACCATGATCAATGACTGCGAAAACTTCTCCAGACAATGCCATATGTGCCAAATTCATGGAGATTTTATACACCAACACCCAAATGTGCTACATCCTACAGTAGTGTCATGGCCCTTCGAAATCTGGGGAACAGATATCATAGGCCCCATTGACCCACCAGCCTCAAACGGGCACCGCTTCATATTGGCCGCTACGGATTACTTCTCCAAATGGGCCGAAGCCAGGTCATACCGTGAAATTAAGGCCTCTGATGTGGTCAGGTTCTTTACCACTCAGGTGCTTTACAGGTACGGAAATCCAAGGAAAATAATCTCTGATAACGGGACGGCCTTCAAGAATGCCAAAATTGATGCCTTCGCCGATAAACACAAAATTGAATGGAGATATTCCTCCATCTACAACCCAAGAGCCAATGGATTGGCGGAGGCTTTCAACAAAACATTGATCAAGATCCTTCGTAAAACCATCGGAGATAACCAAAGAAACTGGCATGAGAAACTGCATGAAGCATTGTGGGCATACCGCATCACCCATAAAACAGCAACCCAAGCCACACCCTATTCGTTAGTGTATGGAGCAGAAGCAGTCCTACCAATCGAAGTGGAACTCCCGTCACTGAGAGTAGCTATGGCAGCACAAATCCCTCTGACTAAACAAACGCAACTGAGGTTGCAAGAGTTGGACGGAATGGATGAAAAGAGACTGGCAGCTCAACAAAACTTGGAGTTGTATCAAGCCAGAATGACGCGAGCTTATGAAAAGCTATCAAGACCCATAACATTCAAGAAAGGAGAACTAGTGTTGGTTTTGAGGCGACCTATCCTCGGCCGACACCATGGTCCCAAATTTGCACCAAATTGGGAAGGCCCCTATGTCATAGAACAAGCATATGAAGGTGGAGCCTACCTACTCGCAGACTCAAACGGAAAACATCCTATCTCCTCCATAAATGGGAGATACCTAAAGAAATATTATGGACAAAACTACCCCGACGTTCCCGCAGCCCACCAAAGCCAAAGGAAGAGCGGCCAACAAACCGACTGGGTAGACAATTGCGAGGCGGTCGACCACCTCTTCACTTAGGTAAAAAAAATCTCTCACGTCCCACCGGGTCAAGGCTCGACAGGGTACTCCGTTCTTTTGAACACTATGGGGTATCCCTGAGCCAAAACCCTAAAGTAATAAATTAACCTTTAAATAAAATAAACCCTTCAAAATTTTCTAAAATAACCCTAAGTCGAAATCCTAAATGTAATCCAAGTCCAACAAAAAATACATCTTATTCCAAAATATAAAAGCACATGACCAAAAGAAACTAGACCAAGCTAAAATATAGCTCAAATAAAAGATTAAAACCAAATCTCCCTAAATATTCTCAAATCCCTAAATAAAAAGGCAAATTTCAAAGTCCAAAATCCAAAACTCCTAAAAATGTACACAAATTGTTCCGTCCCACTGGGCCAAGATAAGAGGAGTGTTCTGTCCTTAGGGACATTCATAGAGCATTTCCTTTACAAATGGCCTACACCCCAAAATACGACCCTAAAAAGTCTTGTGCTTTGTCCTTAAAACAAAGTACTAGGTGCCTGTTCATCTCACCGAACTAAAGGATGAACAAAAGTTCTGTGTCTTGAACTCTAAATTAAGACACAAACGGTGAAACTTACCAAACGGTGAAACTTACCAAGGGATTAGTCAAAACCACATCCTCAACAACTACAGATTGAAAAGACAACCTGTCTACTCAAAATGTAATCCTTCCCGAAACCTACCTCAAAAGAAATTAAGACCAAACTGAACCTGAATGCCCCTCTGAAAACGGAAAATACCACGGCTGATGTCCGCCAACCATGTCAAGGAATAGGCCTCATAAATCCTAATACCCAGAGGGGCCCATGGTCGTGTTGGGCCTTAAACCACCGACTACGGTATGTTCCTAGCTGCCGTACCCAAAGAGCCAGGAGAAAACCCATCTCACCACATCAGAAGAGTGATATGGAACAGACAAGTCCCGACGGTACGTCCCTTACCGTCATACCAAAACAACCAACAGAAAATGATGCACAAAGTCTCGCCGCGTGCCGCACCCACTGCGTGCCATGCCCAGGATGTCTATTCTACATGTCAGAGCGGTAATATGGAGCGAACAATTCCCACCGGAATGGTCCTAGCTACCGAGGCAACAATGTAGAATAAACAAATCCCACCGGTATGTTCCTTGCTGCCGTAACCAAAGAGCAGGGAGAATAACAAAAAATATCGGTCCCACTGGCGATATCTGATGTCGCTACCTATGACAATCTAAATCAAATCACTCATAAACCTCAACAAATATTCATAAACCAAGATCAACAAGACCAAGAGTTACTGGGCCTCCAAGTTGCCCTAATCAAACCATAAAATCAAAATACCAGACATAAATCATCCAAAATTACCACAACCCAAACAACAAAAAAAAAAAACATACGAAACGAAGCAATGAAACAACAAAACCAAATGATCAAACATCCGAGACTTCTTCATATCGGAGGCACTGGAGGCGCCTGAGCTGCGGCCATCGCCCCTACAAAGGTCTCTAAGGTGTTATGGATTGACTGAAGCACCGTCTCGACATTCTCCAGTCGCTGATCTAGCTCCTTAAAACGCTGGTCTATGTGTTCCTGGAGTGGAAAAGATTCTTCAATGGCTGAGCCGTCTGGAGAAGGGGGAGAAGCCTCTCTCACCGGACTATACTGATTCACAGCAGCAAACCTATGAAGGATATGACTGTTCACCGGGTAGTTGGGGTCAGGGACCAGAGTGCCATGAGCCATCTCCACCCACCCAAAGGAAGTCAGATCCAAGAGCAGGTTGCGCGGGTACAGGATAAGCCGCTCAGTGATTGGATTCCCCCACAGTGTCTCAGGCAATGGAATCTGAGCCCGCTCCATCAAGGCCTCGATTAAACTCCCATAAGGCAAATGGCCCTTGGGAAACCTCGTGACATGATGCATGTTTTGGAGGATGAGGCTAGGAAGATTAGCTTTCCCGCGTTTGAGGAGCAATAAGCGAAGGTAGAACAAAGTCCCTGGGCGAGTCAAATCTGATAACTCACCCTGAGGAAAGAGGATGTAGTTAATGATCAAGAAAAATAACCTGAAAGGGACATATAAACTTCATGGTCATGAACTTATCCTTCAGAGACAAACAAAAGAAACAAACAAAACGAAAACACACAAATAGCAAAATTACCGGTGAAGCGCGGGCAGATGCGTAGTAGAGACCAGTTCAGAACTTGCCTCAGATCTGGGTATCTTGAACCACTCACAATGGCCCCGGTATGTCCCTTGCTCACGAGGCCAACTTCCAAAGGCATAAACTGACAAGCCATTTAAAGTATCTGCGGCACCAATCAAGTCAGCCAAATCCTCCACCCCTATGTGAAAGAGCCTGCCAAAAAGATAAGAAGAGGCAGAAGGAGTATCATGGTGGTCAAATATGACGCGGAGGTTAGCATAAAATAGCTTGGTGATGTCCGGATGGTAAGGAGTGTCAAGTCTCGACAAGCCGTGAAGGCTCCAGGCACTAAGCCACCCTGTTATTAAATTCATATAAGGGGTGGTGAAACGCCCTTGAGAATGAAAGAAAAAGCAGGCGGAAGCTTCACGCCCCCCTTCACCAATGTTACTTTGATAACACTCAAAAGCCTCGTCGTCTCGAAACAGATAACGGTTGCCTGGGTCATATGACCAGTTAGGCTTGGAAGGTGGCGCGCCTTGAACAGAGGAATTACCCTCATCTCTGGGACGCTTGGGATTCCTTGGATCTATGACGCCGGCCATGGAAAGTGAAATCCGAGAAAGAAAATTCAGGAAAAGAAGAAAATGATACGAGATACGTACGCATGATGCCTCATATATATATAAAGAAAATTAGGGCACCAGAAAGCATACGTCTTTTCGAATTTACCCATAAATACAAAAGATCAAAAGGCGTGGCGGTTTGCAAGGAACATGATCGCTTCGCGGTCCAAGGATTTTAATGAAAAAATGATGAGCCCAATGACACCAAAATATAATATCCATGCCCATAAATCAACTACAATCAAGAGCCCAACAAAGGTCCAAAACATCACATAATCAGAAAGTCCAGCCGCTACAAAGTCAGGAGTGACCAACTAAACCAAGTCTAAAACTAAAACCATAACAAAAGAAAAGATACAAAGCGCCAACGCGCTACATAACTCCTACTCAAAGGAAACCCATCATCAACTCAACCTCTCGAGAAGCGTCCGCCACGAGAGAGGCAAAACAAGGAAGGGCTAGCACCACACCTGCGAGAGCCCTCTCGGAATAATCATCAGAATCAACATCCCTCTGATGAGCTAACGCCCCAACTACCGGCTCAACTAACACAGTACCCGGAGATAATGGTAAACCCGCTCCACTAGCAGATGAGGACACGGCTAGAGGAGTAGAATCAATGAGAAGAGCCTCCCACTCGGAGTAATCCAGTGGCGTCTCACCAGAAAACTCCGGAACCATGTCTGACTCAGGGAAAAGAAAATCACGGAGGGTCTGGAAGGGTGGAACGTCTGAGGGGCCCTCTCCTGAATAAAAAGGGAAAGGGTTATGATAAAAAATGAATGAAATGTACGTCACGATGACAAGAAAAAATATGAATACATACCTGAGCATAAGATAGAAGCATGATCCAGGATGTCCAGCTCCATGCCCATCACATGGCTCGTCAGCTCATCAACATTCATGAAACTCTGAAGGGACAACTGGTATAAATGGCACAAGTCCCGTAAGCCCAAAGCCCAAAACCCAATGCTGAAGGTCATCAGAGTATAAGGAAATCGACCTAGATGAAGCAAGACAAGAAAAAAATATAAAATGAAACACAAGGGGAATTAAGGCAAAAATCTCAGTGAAATAAGGCGTACCTAGACCTCGAAGCGCTGGAAAGATGGCCGGTGTCGGAGCAGTCTCACAGGAAGAGATAGTAACGGCGACAATCGCCCTAGAATCATCCGGAACAGGGAAGTCACTGGTCTGGATAAATGGAGCTGGAGAGATCAGCCTGGGGCGCAGAATCTCCTCAAACGGCACGACAACGGTCTCCACCTCGACCTCTTCCATCTCAATGTCCTCTGTAGTAACCGCGGACTCAGCCAGAGCGGCGCTACCCCATATGCCAGAACATGCAGTCCCTGAAAAAAATGCCATGACGCGTTCATAGCAAATCAAAATTAAATGGAACAAAGTCAGAAGAAAAAAAAAGACAGAAATAACATACATGAATATGGTGTAAGGAGAGGAGGCTCCATGGAAAAGCCGCCATCTGAAGGACTCTCCCTCAGCCGCCGTCGAAGCTCATACCGAGTCGCTTCTTCCGCCACCAAAGAATCCTCACGTTGCCTTTTCAGCCGCCTAGCTGCTTCCTCAGCCAACTCACCAGGGTATTCAGGAGAAGGACACCTTGAAGGGGCTAACTCCTCGTTTTCCATCGAAGGAGGGAGACTATGAACACCTGTGAAACCAAAATCATAACAATCCTACATTGGTGATAAAATTAAACAAAAAGGATGAGAAATGCAATACCTGAGTAGATAACCCAGCGTCTATAAGGCTCTGACATAAGAGCTTGGGAAGACTCTCCCTCAAGAGGAGAAATACCCTCTACTTTGAAGTGAAAATGACCAAAATCATATCCACCAAGACCTAGAACAAATCATCATAAGAAAGAGAGAAGGTGACCAAGAAGGTGATTCAAATGAGAAAGGAAAGTAACGAACCAGGGAAATGGCCGTCAGGAAGCGAAGGAGGGTCTACATACTCCAAAGACTTCACGCCAACCGGCACAAAACCGTCAACTCCAAAAGAATTCTTCAGTGGTCTGAAACCGCCTTGTCTAACCTCCGGATTTTGCGGAACAATCCGAGAACGAGGGTAAACTTTCTCCTTCAGGATGGCCACGCTGACATCATGAGGAATCTTAGACCAGCCCCTAAACCACCTGTCATAATCCCCAGTCAATGTCCCCTGGCGAGAAGCTGGAGGAACAATACAACTAGTGTCGGTGCCCAAACGCACTGAGAATGCACTAAAAGCTGCACATGACGGCAAAGTGACTCGAGGAGGGTCAGAAAAGCTGAAAACTGCTGGAATAGCCTGGTCATACCCAAACTGCCAAGCACAACGGTGAGGGCTGTAAACCTCATGGATCACCCTATTCCCCATGCGCATGGATAAACACCCCGCTCTGATACTGACGGCATAGTCTCGATCCCGCCTGTGTCGAGGGGAACACAACTTAGGACAGGCCCCCTTCTGACGAGGCGCCACGTCCTTAATGATGTATGACTTCCCGGTATCTTTAGGCCACCCCTTATTGAAAGCCTCAGGGCGATAATCCACAATGTACTGACTACTCTGAGAAAAGCACAAATGGGCGGTAATCTGATCCGGATCACGGACGGTGCAACCAGCGATATGAATCAAACCTGGCAATGACTGCCTCATGCCAGCAGAAGTCAACGGGGTATAACACTTTTCCCAGTAAAGATAAAACCAACCAGAAAGGATGTGTAAAGGCATAACCACTGTGGCCCTGGAAGGATCCCTCGAAGAAGTAAGCTCTCTCATGGACCTATAAAGGTTCACTAAAGCTGGAATAGCCAATGAGACCCGCTTACCGCGAGCCAAGGCATTCGCCACCACAAAGACCCCAGGACGGATATACCCAGCTGGCTCGTAGATAATCAAGAAATAGCACAACCACCAAGCCAAAAAAGCAGTCAAGACTGTCTCATCATCCAACTCATGGGAACAGAAATCTGAGAATGATACCCGCTCAGAGGGAATATATGTCTTGTCGGAACCCAATTTGATCGGCTCCAAAGGATTAGCAAAACGCGCAGCCCTCTTCTCAGGTATCAAGTCTGTGAAATAGCGAACCCAGTCTCTCAATGGAACATCCCTGTCCAAGCCACGCTGACCACGTGACATGGCAATCTCATAATAAATCCGGAAAACTGCCCGAAGTGATGAAGAATGCAGAGGGAACCCTTTATGATCAGGACCATAAAGCTCGAAATCAGGTGGTACCCTCTCCTCATAAACCAACCCCTCTACCGGCACCCCTATAAGGCCAGACATCTGCTGAAGATCGATGGTGGCGTCACGATCCTCTAAGGGAAAGGTATTATGAACATAATTCCAATTGGAGGCCATTGCTTTCAGAAGATTGGAACTCCATGTATACTCAAACAAAGCCAAAATCACACCTCCAAAAATCTCAACCTTATCCAATTTCTTTCCCATACTGCACAAGATATATCGGGTCCATTCAACTTGCCCGGGACTCCATTTCAAATCACCCTGAACCCTCAAATTCCCAGGAGACCAAGGGATAACATGCCCCTCCATCATCTCCATACTCAACAAGTGAAAATCAGCAGAAAAAGTAGAACGACCAGTGGGGCACAAAGTCTACCAGTAAATTGAAGGGTTGCTTAACTTCTCTGAAAATCCTTGAGCACCTTTGTTTGCCTCTAAATTCTGCTGCACAAAGTCCTAAACAATTTCCTATCTTATCACCAAGATCCAAAACCATATAATCAAAGTCCCATCCACATAACCAATGACCCAACAAAATAGCCCTGATAATTGGTCATAATGCATGAAAGGAAAACACAGAAATTCTTAAAAAAAATGGACGGTAGATTAATTAATTACGAGGAACGCCATTATGCGCCTATGATATCCTTATAATTAATTACCGGAGTCCTAAAAAAATAGAAAATTTGTGGCAGCTAAATTCTTCATATTTTTGTGAGGAGCCATGCAAAATTTCATGTCAAATTGACCAATGGAAGGGCACCAAACAATTTTCTAAAAATAAAGCAGCCTAATTTTCCTCAAATATTCACTCAAATGGACAGCTCCATTTTCTGGAGCGAATGGAGATAAACCCACACTAAAACAAAGAAAATGGGGGTAAATACAGGTGGGCTTTTAAGCTAATAATAAATCCTGTCTTGGGCCAAGATTGAGGACCATTTGGATTATATTTAGGCCCGATTCAATTGCAGCAAAAAAAAACTTGTTGATCCGACGGCCACGATAAATCACGATAATCTTATCCAGAATCAACGGACGGATCCTGATCTAAAACCAAGACAACTGATGGGATTTTCTGATTGGTCGAAAGAAAGTGGGTCCCACAATTTAAAAGAAAAGAAAAAAAAGAGGAAAAGAAGGGATGAAACAGTACCGTCTGACACCGCGTCGTACACCAGCGGAAAGAAGAGATTCGCCGCCGTTCTGCGCCGCTTCAGCCCCAACTAACCTCACCAATAGATAGGCGATGCTTCCACGATCTCAGCGACACCAAATTTGCAGAGAATTGGAGAAGAAATGGCCTAATTTGGGGAATGAGGAGGCCGACTGTCAGAGGGGAAGTGTCAGAAATTAGGCACAGCGGGTGATGTAATTGTGCAATTGAAGCATGTTACATCTTCTCGAAGGGTCTAACAATGTACCTGATGAAACAGTTCTAAGCGAAGAAGCTTGTAAGGAAGGATGAGCTACCTCAGCTTCGAGCAAGAATGGCGACGATGTACAAATGGAAGAGAGAGGATTGAATACACTGTGCGAGGCAATAATTGAGCTTCGTGTTGAACAGGGAGCATGCACAGATGTTGTATGTGGCTTCTAAGGCTACCACAGTCGAGATGCCTTCTAACTGGACGTCTCCAGTGAAATGGGAAGGAAAAGACAAGAGGAATTGAAGGACTGGAGGGGACGATGACTGTCTTTCATCAGACTACACCCTGAAAAGAAAAACCTAGTATGGTCCCTTAGTACCGAGACCCCAGAGATAACAGAATGGTGATGTTACCTTCTGATTCAAGGAGAGCCGTCTGATGGGGGCAAGAGATGAAATGAAAGGCTATGATGGACAATTACTTTGTGTAATGGAAATGCCATGTGGCTAGGTACAGGTGTAGGCATGAGGAATCATGTGCATGGATCATATCTGGTCATTCCTTTACCCATCTGACTAAATGGATGGAGGGATGTAAGTGTTGGCAATACTGCCTCAAACACAGGTGCAGCCAAAGATGCATAACATCTCATGATGCACCAAAGCAGCACAATGCGCTTGAAAATGACATCACAAAGTAACCATGGGCATATCTGTCAATTGGGGCATGAGACAAAGCAATATGGAGCATAGTTCAATAGGGAATGAACATAGAGTTCCCATTATACCCCTCTGAGCCCTGCCACATATTCCAAATTACCAATAATTGGTGGCAAAATTGGGATCATAAATGCATAGTACACATCCAATTACATAGTAAGCACCAACAGAACCAAGTAACTCATGTGAAATGCTTGGTAAATCTGGAGTTGACTATGGTCAAAACTGAGATTAGGCAAATATAAAACAAAGCATGAAACTACTTAATGACCTCAACAAGTAGAAGAAATAGCCCAATTAAGAGTGCTAAACCCTTCAAATCCATTGCCAACTGGGTTGCAAAACACCCAACAGCAAAAGCAGCAAATCAAATTAGGCCATGCATGCCTATACACAGTATTGATGGCTCGAATCATGGTGAAAACATAGAGTTTACCAAGCAAGTACACTGCCTCAAGCTCAATTAAGGCGCTGGGCAATGTAATTTTGCACCCAGACCCCTAAAATAGCAAAAGGGGGCAAAGTAGCTACTCCCCTAGACCCTAGCATTCAGAAACCATCACAACCTCTCATCAATTGATGGATAAAAGGAAATGTGCCACATATGCAGTAAGGTACTTGGCGCCAAGATTAACCCCTCCCTCAAGCACATTAGGAGCAAGTGTGTTTACCAAAAAACCTGGGACCCACTTGTCATGGTAATCCACCATGGCAGGTATAAGAAAGTAGAAGGGTAAGCAATCAAGCTACTGCAATTGCACAAGTGCCAGATGTCATGAGCATATTGGATAGTATGTTTGGACAGTAGAAATCAAGACTGGAGAAAGAAATGAAGAGGTAAGGCGGCAGTTTCACATTGTATCATGACCCTCCATCAAGGATCAAAACACAGAGATGATGCCATGTGTAAAAGAGGAAGAGCTAAACCCTAGAAGCCTTCCCCTATAAAAGAAGATGATCACCACCGAAGAAAAAGGAGAGAAGAAGGAGCAAGCTAAAACTCTGTCAAATTATTTAGTTACACTATTGTAATTAAGTAGAAGCATTTTCAAAGAGAGGTAGGAAAGCTACTGTGTCAATTTTCAATACAAAAGTGTTATTCCCCTTCTTGATTTTCCCTTCCAATCCTTGTGCTTCTCTTGTTTTCTTTATTCTCTCTGAAGATAAGTGTTGATTGTAAAAGGTCTCCATGTAGATCACTCGCTATTGCTGCTCTAGGGCTCAGAGACATGGGTAAGGGGTGCTTGCCAGAGAGCGCACACTTGCCTATGTCAATGAGTTTCTTAATGTTAAAAAAAATGCTAAAAGGAAAATTTTTATGGAGAGGCATAGGTTTATGCGTGAGGGGTGCTTGCCTGAGAGCGCACACTCATGCATCTATCTGTGTTTCAACATTAATAATAGTCGTTTCAAAAGTCATGTATAAAACTTATGTCAATGAGTCCCCTAAAATCTTAAAAATGTTGAAGCAAAGTTTGGTGGAGGAACATGGTTCCATGCATGAGGGGTGCTTGCCTGAGAGCGCACACTCATGCACATAACCATGTCTCGACAATTAATAATGGTCTCTTAAGTTTCATGAATAAGATTAATTAACAAAGGAGCTCAAGTCCAGCAAAAATGTAATAAATAGAAAATTGAGGGTCTATAGGTAAAGAAACAGTGGGTAGTAAAAAGGTAAATTTTAATATGCAGTAGCTAGGCTTTATTTTGTCAAAAACATGCCTCATTAGAACTAAAAAAAAAGGAATGATTAAATATGTTTAAGGTGTAACTGCAACCAGGGGTGCTTGCCTGAGAGTATGTACTTAGGAATAGAAAGGCATATCTGACATACATGAGGTACTCCCATGGCATGTCAAAAGAAAATTTTAAATCAGCATAGGTAGTAACAGAACACACTAAAGCTAGCCAAAAGAAAACAAATATATCTACTCAATAATAAAAAGTAGGGGGACTAAACTAAAAAATATTATTACCTCATCTATTTTTAGTAAAAAAAAAACAAACATATACAATGTTTCAAATAGGGAAAACAGTGAGTAAGTTTACACAATTCACATATTCACAAGGGCATTTTTGTCTAAGTTCTTTGGTATATCTTATAGTATGAAAAGAGGGGCTCCTATCATGATCTAAAGAAAAAAAACAACAACAAAGTGAAATTCAGCACCAATGGATGATATAAAAGAAGAAGGATACACATGATGTCTTTGTCAAAGAAATATGGCCTGTATAAATTCATTAAAAAAATATGTATATGTAAGGCAAGCTTTTCAAGAAACATAAGGACTCCTTATATTCATACTGTAAAAAAAAAAGAAAAAGAAAAAAAAAGGGACTCAACAGGTATAACCAGAATAATTAACAAGCTTGGGTGTCATTCTACATGATAACATCTTCAAATGAAAATTATGGTAGAGGCGACATGGGTCTGTGGTTTCAGTTTTAAAATCCTTCCCAATTCCAGTGAGTAAAGATGAACATCAAGCCTGAATCCAAACCATGAATGATCAACATGAAAATGGGGGGGGGGGGTCTGTACTAAACAAACAATCCTGGAGTTCAGTGTTGTGATTGAAATGAGTAAGATAAAATCTGGAGTTAGGATACCCCAATTGTCAAATTATATCACATTACGTTTCTGTGCCAAAACCTGAACTGAAATCAACATTCAGTGAAATTTCAAAATTAAGCCAAGACAGTCCCTAATGAGACACTAAGTCCTTCCAAGTGGTGGGCAACAGTGAGGTGTATACATATCAGAATGGAAGTGAATATTGCTAATTGAAGCCAAGTATTGGTTGCAAATATGGTGGGACTAAGACCGGACCCTAGGCTTAAGCCATGGTTAAATTACAGTACCTGTGCCTCCCTCTGTCGTGGTAAGTGACTTAAGAAAGCCCCCTCAATGCTCAAAAGGGCATCCCTCAACTGAGAATCTTCACTTGTGGCCCTCAATTTGCTCCCTGAGCATGTCGTCGGACCATGTTTGAAGCATGAAGAAATGTGACCAATTGGATAGGCACGACCAAAATTGAAGACGGGATGGAGAAGAGGGTGAGAAGACGACCTTGCAGAACCAACTCATGGTCAGAATGACAGCCGGAATCGCCGGGTCAACCCTCGTTGCCGACGAGTCAACAGAGACGAAGGAGGGAAGGAGGTTGAAACGAAGCAAATGCTGAACGAGCTCGGAGCTCAGATAAGCTCCGCTGACAGGCAGGACCCACAGAGCCAGCCCGACTCGAACTCGAACCCATCGGGCGTATAGGCGCGAGTGCAATCCAAGTGGCTCAGCCAGCTACTAACTCCAGCGACCCAGGAGGATCCTCTGTGACGCTGGCAGTGCAATGAATCCCTGACAAGCACAACACAAAACAGCAAAGCTACAACCAATCAGAAAATTCTGCTACGCGGGAAACTTCAAAAATACATTAAAAATAGCTAGATTGTCAGAAAAATTCCCATAAAATATCAAAATGTCAAGAAAAATATGAGGAATATTTTGATGTGCTATGTTATGCTAAAACACCAAAGCAAAAAATATTTTAAAATTAATAAGTTTAAGGGATGACCACAGATAATAATAAATTTATATTCATATGGTTAAATAAAAAAAAAGAAGAAGAAGAAAAGGAAATAAGGCAAAAGAAAAATCATTTTGAATATTCTCTGTTCTGGACAGCAGGTACATTTGAACAAATTATGTTCTGGACAGCAGGTACATCTGAATAGCTTATGTTCTGGACAGCAGGTACACTTGACATTCCTTGTTCTGAGCAATAGGTACAGTCAAACACTAAAGCCCGCAAACAAAATTGAAATAAATAAAGTATACGCATCACCCAAAAAAAAAAAAAGAAAAGGGAATTTAAAAGTACAAATTTAAAAGTCCAAACTCAAAATTTCAACCAAAGGCTGAAAATCTAAAACCCAAAAGTCACAACTAAAAAAAAAAAAAAAAACAGAGTCCAGAATGCCAGAATTCAAGAGTCTAAACCAGGTTCAAATTTTAAATTAAAGTCCAAAAAACCGAAACTCAAAAGCCCAACTCAAAGGTCAGACTCCAAAAGTGCTAACTTAAAGACTTAAAAGTCAAACTCAAAAGTCCAAACTCCTAATGCAAAATCAAAAGTCAAAACTTCAAAATGACACAAAGTCCAAAGAAAATGACACAAAGTCTAAAAATAACACAAAGTCTAAAAGTAACACAAAGTCTAAATGACACAAAATTTAAAAGTGACACAAAGTCAAAATGGCACAAAGCCTAAAAGTGATTTAAGTGACACAAAGTCTAAAGTGACATAAAGTCTTAAAAGTCAAAAGTTCGTCCCTTCAAGACTGCATCGCGTTTCGCCCTGAAGGAGACACCCTCCCGATGTTCAGATTGAAAAAAAAAAAGGAAAAGTCAATTCTGAATTATCACTGAAGTTCCTGTCAAGAGAAGGCATAGCGCATCTGTACTCGCGACTTGAACGAAAATCCCAAAAATCCCTAAATTCCTCCAAACGATTGAGAACTGACCTAGAATACCCTATTTTCTAGCGTTGGACTCAAATCTAACAGCCTGTTTCTACGAGTTCACAGCATGTTTGACCAGAAGCAGACTGAAATCTGATGCCCAGATGACCAGAAGAAAAGTCAATCAGTGGCCATCACCCAAGTTCCTGTCAAGAGAAGGCATAGCGCATCTGTACTCAAGACTTGAACGAAATCCCAAAATCTCTATACCCCAAACGATTGAGGATTGATCTAGGATACCAAATTTCCTAGTATCAAACTCAAAAATCTCTGCGACAGCACTAAGCCTGATCCAACAAAGTGAAAGCAACCTAAATGTCTTAAAATGTGAAATTAAAGAATTAAATCACACCATTCATGTTTGCATAGTTCTGTTAAAATAACTGCCCTTCTGCAGTGCTTTTCACCCCGAAACTCCCTATCAAGACACAACCCTTTTATTAAAATGGACTTCATCCACTTACTGCATTTAAACTTTGGTTATCCCGATCTAGAGGTGCTCTTAGCTCAGTTCGTAACTGAGTCCGGAGGTAATTAACAGTAGGGGCTTGCGCCTACTGGAAAAAAAGGACCTACGACAAACAATCAACTCTCAAGGTACTTAGAACCGCATTAGTGCCCTTCGCTCGTTTGGAATGGGTAGTAACGACGGGTCTCAAGATGCTTGAGGGGTATCTGATCCGCATTTTCTTCGCCCCATGGAGGACTATCTGATCTTCCGTGGTTGGACTGAAAAAGTGCGAGACAACCTTTCTCTCCAGAGAATAAAACATAAGACTGCCATGAGTTCTCTGTGTGACTTCATTTGGGTGCCATCCATTATGAATTCAGGATTTCTGGTGAAAGAAAGAGAGTAGAAGGCAGTAGAATGAAGCATTGCTTTTTGCAGAAATTGTGAGAAGAATGAACATTCATTGAAAATGTGCTCCACCGTCTCTTCACTGTTAAGGCATAAACTGCATCTATTCACTAACATCCATCCCCTCTTTTTGAGATTATCTACCGTGGCTATCTTGTCTTGAGCCACTTGCCAAATAAAGATTTTCATTCTAGGAGGTATTGTAAGTTGCCATATAGAGAAGAGATTGGAATCATGCCTGGGAAATGACTTTTGCAGCCTGTACATGGACCTAGCTGAGAAGGCTCCATTCGTATTCAAGTTAAACTTGAAAGTATCAGCATTTCCCAATGGAGAAAGATTTTGTTCCGAAATCAACTGTTGCACACAGGTCCATTGAAGTTGCGCTGAATCTGAGATGAGGAAGGCTGTTCTGAAGAGCTGTTCATTGTTCAACCATTTTTGGCAAAACCTCTGAAGAGTGATGTCTTTTTCCAATACAAAGCTGTATAAATCTTCAAAATTGTACTTCAGCAGCCCCTTTCCCCAATTGTGATGCCAGAAAAGAATGTTGGTGCCATCTCCTGGAATGGCCGAAATAGCACGTTGATGATTGAAAAAATTTCAGAAAAAGCAATTCTTAGTGGACTGAATACTGGCACCAAAGTAGTTTGGTTTTCCTGCAAATTGTAAGTCAAATTGGACCATATACTGTCTCTTTGTGAAATCCAGGCCCAAAGCCATTTTGCGAGCAAAGCTTTGTTCATCTCTGCAAGGCTGAGAACTCCTAAGCCTCCTTGTCTTTTTGGGTTGCATATCATATTCCATGGGATCAATATCAGTTTTTTAGAATGTTCATCTGCACCTTTCCAAAAAAATCGCATTCTTATTCTGTCCATTTCCATTATCACCCATTTAGGGACCTGAAAAACTGACATGAAATAAAGTGGAATGGCTGTTAAGCACGCATTTATCAAAACTAGCCTGTCGGCCGGAGAGAGAAGAGATGTTGACCATGAAGTTAATTTCTTTCTTATTTTTTCAATCATAGGGAAGTAGTCTTGCTTCATCAGCCTTTTGTCAGACAAAGGCAAACCTAAATAAGTGATAGGAAAATTGGCAGACCTACAACCCATTGCCTCTGCCAATCGTTCTACAAGTGTTTCTTGTGCAGAAGTGACCAATAAATCCGATTTTGTTCTATTCAAGCACAAGCCTGAAACAAACTGGAATGCCAATAGTACCATTTTGAGGAATTGAACTTGCTGCAGGCACGGCTTAAAGAAAATGATTGAGTCATCAGCATAGAAGAGCGCTGGTTGAATTCGTGCAAAAGGTAAAATTAGAGCTCCAGAACGGACTAAGGAATTAAGCCATCTCGCCAGAAAATCAAAAGCTAAGATGAAAAGATATGGTGAGATTGGGTCTTCTTGTCTTACCCCTCGTCTTAGCTTGATACTTCGTCCTGCTATGCCATTGACAATCGCCCTCGAGGTTCCTTTAAGCACACAGTTACAAATCCATCCGACCCACTGATTAGGAAATCCCACATCAAGGAGAACTTTTTTTATAAAATTCCAATTGAGCGTGTCGAAAGCTTTATGAATGTCAGCCTTGAATACTCCTAATTGGATGTTCTCTTTTGTTGTGAAGTTAATCAATTGCTGAGCATACAAAAAGTTCTCCGTGATGTTTCTACCGGGTATGAATCCTGATTGAGATTGGTCCACCAGAAAATCAAGATGTGGTGTGAAGCGGTTAGCAAGTACCTTGGACAATATTCTCTGCATAGAATGTATCATGCTAATAGGTCGGTAATATCTTTAGAAGTGTTCATGATGTTCATGATGTTGAATGTTATTATACATTCTTGTTCCTTGAGATTAATATGTAATATCTTTAGAAGTGTTTAAGAAGATGCTCGTGGTCTTGAACCATAGAACTCTTGAGATGAAAACATATAATCCTAAATGTATTTACAATCGTGGTAATTAAAGAGGAACAATAATTACCGAGCAAGATTGTCATGTCGATTGAAAGTACATTGTAGTTCTATAAATGTTGATAAGTGACTATCATTCAATGACATGAGTATATATAAAATGAGCATGCTTTATATATATTGAATATGACCTAACTGGATGGAATATTATATGGATTGTGTTTTGTGTCATTAATATTTCCATCGTGTCTTTGAATCCAAGATATGAGATGTATAGATTTCTCACATGAGAATCATGCAATGTAATTACTGATTAAAACCATCTTTTTACTGATCTTAGTTATCTGTTGATGGAGAGAATTAATAGTTCATTGTATGTGACTTGTGCGGGAGAAATTTATATGTTGATTATCATTGTCCCTCAGTCATTTGAGTTATGATATTACTGGGCCCCTTGGTAAAGTGGAATTATATAGCATGCAATATAACTGACGTAGTTATAATTATAATTCACTTGAGAGACCAAGAAAACGAATATAATGAAAAAATGACACGATCCTATTTTGCATATTATTCATAATATCATGAGACAAGGATAGACACAGATCAAGTGGATCGAGTACGTAATGACTATGTCGTTGGGGTGGCTATAATGTAGTGATAGAACCCCTTATAGTCTATAATATAAAATATTTTATATTATTACCAAGATGACGTAGATCCTCTATAAAGTCACACCAACTGAAGAGAAACAACAAGTATTTTACGTTTCATATGATGTATGAAAATACATGTGATGAAATGTTAAAATAATATGTCATAAAAATGACATGCTTAGACCATAAATAAATTCATGAAAGTATATGTATATTATTGGTATAATGTTAGAAAGCATTATAAGAATAATATAGACATCATATAATATAATAATATATTTCATATTATTTAGTTCATGAATTAATTTATTAAACAATTTATAAAATATATTAAAATATGAAAATATGATTTTCTCCTTTCTGGTTGGCCAGCGAACTTTTCATTTTTGGTTTCTTGCGATTTTTCCATAGGCTGAGATTTCTTGCGCAAAGGAAAAACAAGAAAAAGGAAATTGAAAAAATAAATGGAAAGAATATATTTCTCTCTCTCTCCTCATTTCATTGGCCGACACCAATTATTTTAATTGGTTTTCTCTCTTTCACGGTGTGTGCTTCTGTTCACTTGCGCAAAGAAAGAAAAAGAGAAAAATGAGAATTTTCATATTTCATATATATTTTTGCATATTAGTTTAGTCACCAAGAAATCAAATAGTTCGTTGATTGAAGATCTAAGGTGGTTGGATCTAAGCTTGAAACTCACCATCGATCTATCTAAGTGTTGGTTGAGTTTGTTGTTTAGGTTCAAGGTGAACCAAGAGAAAGAAACGCGCTAAACGACATCGACGAGAATCGAAGGTTTCCAAGAGACCTAGAGAGAAATCGACTTCTCTCTACTAAGAGATTTGACAATCTCTTTAGGTAAAATATTCCTTCTCCTCAAATAAAGTTATTTGATGATTTTGTTATGCACATGGGATGCTTGATTAAATGTTTAATCGTTATCTTGCTTGCTATTGTCATATAAATAAAGTCCTTTGTGTATCGAGTCAAATAAAAATTTTAAAATTCCGCTTTCTTGACATACACATGAAATTCCAACATCTAGGTGCAGCAAAAAAAGAAAGAAAAAACCTTAAGAAAAAACCTTAAGAAAAACGGGTTAAAAATAAAAATAAAAAAAACAGCAAGGAGTTCTAGCAGAACTTTTGGAACAGAGTTGCTTCGTGGACTATCCATTCATGGACTGTCGACACACTTTTCTTTTGGTTTCGAAAGATTTCATTGTTACTTTCGATCTAAATTCCCCAGGTAGCCACTGCTATAGTAAGCATACGAAGACTTGAAGAGTTTAGAGAACACAGTTATTGCAGGATTGAATGGACGGAGGAAACAGACATGTATCTGACCCTTAGTAAATTCCAGATGTGTGTCGCAAAAAGACATTCACAGAAGAGATGATCCTGTGTCTCCAACATAGGCTGATCACACATGAAGCAATTGGGATTAACGTTGATCTGTCGCTTTAGGAGCTGGTCCTGAGTTAAAACTCTTCCATGCGCCAGGATGATCAGGAACTGTTGCAAAGTTGGAGGAACTTTTAATTTCCATAGTCGTTTGAAAGGAGATTTCTTTTTGCGAGCCTCAATGAGACATTTGCATACAGAAGAGGCAGAGTAAGATCCATCCTTGTTCCATTTCCATATCAGCTTGTCCTTTCCAGTTGAAGCTGATACCTGCAAAGCTAAGTTGTACATGTCGGACTGTGCTGAAGTCAAAGGAGCAGGGAGGAGATTGTGCCAGATTGAAAGTGCTCTACTTACTGTTATGTTCTAGGAAAGGATATGGCCATCCTCAAAGCCATAGAAAGGCTTTTGTAGGACTTTGAGTGAGGTTAGTTCGTCTGGCATTAACTACTATTCTTTTATGCCTGATCGAGGATCAAAATTGCTAATTTGATGTTTGTTTGTCAAATTATAGGGCCCGATGACCCTGCAACCATTTAGATCTCCAAAACTTGAAGATGTTGCTACCATTTACTATAAGTTGTACCACTGGAACTCCAAAGTTATTTCAAAAATATTATCCTCTAACAGGGATAACCATAGCCACATACTTATATATTTTTGTTTATGTAGAAAATTCATTTTCTTCAATTTTGTTTATGTTCATATGTTTGTTTTACCTTTTCTTTATATTGAAACGTTGGCATGCTTACTATTTAAATTCATTTTCTTCAATTTTGTTTATGTCTATAGACGATGGAGGAGGCGACACACACCTCTTCAGTATCACTTACTTGACCGTGATTTTGGGTACTCTTTTTCGACTCAAAGCTTCTAATATGACACCAACATTTCCCTTTGATTGCAAAGAGTAACTTGAATTTTTCTCATAAATTAATAGGCCACAGTTGAAAACTTGAAGGAGCATATGTAGTATATCATAAACCACCCAGTTGAGATGAGCAAGCTGTCTAAGCTTAAAGCTGGGAAGTACAAAGTTGAAGTGCATCATGATGAATGACAGTGAAAATGTTATAGATCAAGGCGAGAAGATTGAACTTTTAGTTGACAAGACTGAAACCATACAACTTCAGGTGCACAATTGTTACAGATTCTTGTATTTTTTTCAGTTTCAAGAAAATACAGAGGCTAAAATTTCAAGAAATGCCTCTTTTAGTAGCTAGAAGTTGAATAAGACAAATGAGTGAATAAGAGTAGTGATAGATCATGGAGATGTAGTTTGTTGTTGGTATTGTCTAATATTGTTATTTGCTACTGGTATTAATCTTAAATTTCTGTTGTCTTAATTAATCTTTAGAAAGTGCCTCTTATATGATCTTGTTGCTCATGTTTACATGTGCTTTTATACTGGTTTGAGTGTGCTTTTATACTGGTTAAAACTGAGCATAATTGTAATTTTTAACTAGCAATGAAACTTCATTTTTAACCTCCATTTTATCTTGACTGATTTATCTTGTATTTTCCTGCTGTAGACCGCAAAGGAAAACTGGTACAGCCACTGAATTTGAAGTTTTTCTGGAGTTGACGGTGCCTTTGTACTTTTGTCATAAAAGTAAGAAGCATGATATATTTTTTACTTTTCTTTACTTCACTCATAAATAGTAAAAAAAATATGTTATGTAAAAATGATTTCTGAGTGATTACTTTGGATATAAAAACTTCACTATCCAAATTTAATAGACAAGACTTGCAAATGTATTACTATTTTCTAAAAATGATGACGACCGCATTGAAAAAAATTTTGATCACTGGCTTGTCAGAACTTGAAATTTTACAAACCTGATGGTACTTAGTTGTTAATTATGACATGATTTTCTTCATTAATTAGTTATCAATCAAGGTTGCTGCAACTTAGGTTTTTTTTTTTACTTTTTATTATTATTTTTCTTTTATTCCTTTGTTTCTTACATTTGTACATTTTTAGGGTTAGACCTTTTTTTTTGTAATTTTTTTTCTTATTAATAAAATTGTTGGCGTGACCATAAAAAAAAAAAAAGAAAGGTTGCTGCAGCTTGTGTATGTGACATTGTATATTTATGTGTTTGCTTGTTGCAAACACATAAACTCAAAAATCAAGCTTGCTGCAAAAAGTTTATGTTAAGGTTTATTTGTACAGCTGAAGGAAAGAAAACCAAATTGGAAAGGACTGTTTGGTGATTGGTATAGAAGCAATATCTTGTTGAGATGATAATATCATGTTTGGTATAGGATTAAAGATGGAGTAACTCTTTTAATCCACTTTTACTCCTCCAAACATGATTAAAATATAGTTTCTATTATTTATTTACTTGCTCCATTTTTACTCTATCTTTTCATATCAAACATGATAAAAATTAGAGGATTAAGATGGATTAACTATTTACTCCTCCTTAAGCTAATCCACAGTTTACTTCTCTACCAAACATGACCTTTTGGGATTAAACACTTTTTTTTTAACATCTTGTGTATATTGTCTGGGAGCTCTCCAGAATTGTGTTACACTCGACAAATCTTGACACTTAAATTCTGCAACTTGCTCAAGCCTCAGTTGTGAAAGTGTTTCTAGGTGCTGGTATGAGATTCAAAAAAAGTCTGGTATTAAAGTGTGGTATTGTAATTATTGAACGGACAGATGGTAAAATCACAAAATTCCATTATATGATTTTGTATCAATTCTTATTAAGCAACAAAACAACAATGTGACAATATTTTGTATTTATCAAGCTTTTTGTATGAATAAAAAGTGCAGCGACGCCGGATTAGCTGTCTGAGATGTGAAAACATATATTTTGCTCCATATACATGCTGAATATATTATTAATAAATATTTATTTTCATAATATTATTTTGTATTATCTATATTTGTTTGAGACAATATACTTTTATGTGAAATATTTTAGTGAGAAATATATTTATTTTATCGAATTATTTTATTGAGTTGTTCACATATCTATTTTTATTGATTATATTTGTTTAAACCGGTAAATACTGATCCTATCTTCAACATTGATCAAGACAATGTTGACTTGAAATATTGAAAATGCACAATATATTTGTATCAAATAAATAAAATTTTCACGTATTAAAATCCATATTAAATTCCGCGCGCACATTAGATGGGAACTTCTGCTACTACTTAATAGTTGGTCTCGGTGATTGATTTTCTGTAAAAAAAATAAATAAATTGTGTAAAATGTATATAGCATATTGGCACTCAAATAGTGGCCGTCTACCTCCATCTAGAAGTGCTCCATCAAGCGAGGACAACGATCCATCGAGTTTTCCTTCACAGCTATGTCAAACCTTCCAATAAAAAGTGGTAAACACTATCCCTAAAGTGTCGTACGTGCTGGAAAAACTTGTAAAACACTTATCCTAAACTGTCGTACGTGCAGGATATTTAAACGAAAAAATTTATAATTTTTGAGATTTTATTACTAATTTTTTTTTAATTTTTTAAAACATGTCATTTTTAGAATGTTATACTATTTACAATATTCCCAAAATGACATGTTTTACTAATAAAATTTAAAAAATTGTAAAATTTGGTTTGCAATTAGATTTCAATATGTAGATTAAATTGGTTAAATTAGATTTGTCAATTAGTTCGCGGTGCATAGAAAGTCCTATGCACTATAGTACATATTAAACTTTCTCAGAAATTAGTCCATTACTTATTGACTTTCTATGACTCACAAAATAAAGCAATAACAACCTCGAATAATATCTCTATTAATTAACTAATTCTTTTCAACATATCTTCAAATTATTCTCCAATTGAAATTCAGAAATCTAGAAATTCCATATTTTGTAAAAATGTCAATATCTTCAGATATTATTTAGGAAAATTCAATAGTGGGGAGTGGACTGAATCCAAATCATTCAATTAGAATCAATCATTAACGACCGTGATTTCATGTCTCGATCGGGCTTTGAAAAACTTATTGGGACTGTTCGGATCGTATAGGAATAGGAGGAATTTTCTATTTCTAGACATAAATTTATTATAAACAATTTAAACTCTTCACAAAATTACATACTTTTCAAAACTTTATGTCTAGGAATAGAAAATTTTTTCTATTCCTAAACGAGCCAAACGGCCCCATTGCTAAAAGATTTCAAACTTTAAATTTCATCAAATACATTAAAAATATTTTCAATTTGGAACTTTTGACAATGACTAGGCAAATGATTGGTTTATTTCTGTATTTGGAATTCCACCAATACCACAAGGGAATGTTCACTTTATAACACTACTGGTACCAATACCCAAAGAGGCAATTAAGTAGCTTTACAAACCTACTTTGACGGGTTAGAATGGTAGGCGGGCGTCTTGTGAGTGCTGGATCCACTACACTCGTCAGTTGCGACTTACGAGTCAATGTCACTATACGCACAATATCGTTCTTATTTTATTGTTTTAAATATCATTAAGTAAAACTCTTCTTTAACTGTAATCTGATTATTGAATTTACTTTTACACTGTGTTTGGTTTTGGGAAAAATAATAGAAAGGAAGGAAAAATATAAAAGGGAAGAGAATGGAAAATGATGGAATGGAAAAATGTTTACATCTATCTGTTTGGTTTATAAATTAAAGGAAAGAAAAATATTTCCCTTCTCTTCTTTGCTCCTGTTTGGTTGTTCAAATCAAAAGGAGGTAAATTATGATTAATTAATAATAAATGACTATTTTGACCTTAGACTCATTTAGTACGATTATCAACCTTTGGCTTGTACCGGTCTTGCTTCATGCTACAAATTCGTACCAATAACTGGTACATGTTTAATGTGAGGTGTGGACCATGTAATGAGGTGATACATAGCAATGTTTGAAAGTCACTGCATTTGTTGAATAACACAATCTCATATAAGTAGTAAATGCGTACAATGTCATACAAGTAGTAAAAACCTTCATTATATATGTTAACCACTCAACAATTTCACCAAATTGAATACACACACGACAAATTAACCTATGAAACATCTTCTCCTCATCACCTCAATGTGGTAAAATCCCTCTCTGGTACGATGCAACCCACTAAACCCCACTCGGTACCAAACTCATACCGCTGTAACTGTTATATATATGTTATATGGTTCCCCATCAAACTGAGCAAACACGAGGTAAAAACCGGCCTCACCAATGAGTTCCTTTCCTTTCTACGATATTATTGACCATGTCTCATAAATTGTGGTGAGCGGAAACGCCGAGACCTCATCGGGTAACCGGTACTGGTACATGTTACTGTACTATATTCCATTGCTCCAGATCGATCAAGCCAGGCACATACTCAAAATTCTCAAAACAAGCCAGGCTCATTAGAAGTGAAAATTGGGGCAAAAAATTCAGAAGTGAAAGTTGAGTGAGAAAAAAAAAAAATAAAGAATAGGGTACTGTTATGAATCGAATTTTTTTTTCTGAAACCTCAGAAGTGCGAAATTCTTGAATATGAATTGGAGAAAAAAATTAGAAGGGAAAATTGAGGAAAATAGAGGAATAATAAAGTACGAGCAGTACATAAGATTTTGATGAAATTACCTAGCACAGAGAGGAATTGTGTCAAAAATTGATTCCTTGAGGAAGTTACGAGGGAATAATTTTGGTAGAAATCGTGCAAAAATGAGAAGTCACAAGGGCATCGTGGTCCAATAGTTAAAGTTTCGATTCTCTTCGATTTTTCTTCCGTCAGTTACATCCCGAATCGGGGGGTAAGATTTTAGTATAGAAAGTAAAAATAGCGATGGAAATTTTTTTCCGTCAGTTAATTTATTTCCTTCGGACAAAACGCAAACCAAACGAGGTAATTTCATATTTTCCCTTCCCTTCGGTAATTTTCCTTCATTTTTCTGAAAACCAAACAGACTGTTAGGAAATTTCAACAAATTTTTGAGTTATATATATAATTGTTGATACATATATTTTTGTCCGTCGAAATTAATAAATCACCACATTACCGCACAAATCGTAATCGAACACTAACATATATATATTTTTTTCAATTTTAATAGTCTTGTTTAGCTAGGGGTTATAGGAACTAGTGGGCCTCGCGCGTTAAAGCTTACATCACTTATTTTAAAAAAAATTTCTTGAGATATTGCCAATTACAAATATATACATAGTACAATAAAAAAATTTGTAATGCTTACACGGTCTCTAAAATTATGAAGTGTTACTTGAATGCTTGGATAAATTCTCAATTATAAATAGAAGAGTATATAGATGAATATAAATAGTTGAAAGATTAACAACAAAATTTGTTGAGCACGTGCAAACGATTATAATATATTAAAAAAATCATCTTTTATACATCTGTTAGAGATAATATATTAATATCGAAGTTAATATATTAGTATCGAAGTTAACAATTGACTTTAGGGATATTAAGTAAAGAATAATAACAAAAAAAATACTAAAGTAATGAATTGAGTAACCAAGTCAAACATAATTTTTATTTAAGGAAAAAAAACGTAGCTTTAAAGCTACATGTTTCATCAAAGAAACAAAGAACACTACAAATTGCATCCAAAGAGCAGTACCAATACTAGTATCCTCAATCCATCTGTTAATTGGAAATATCTTCTTCTAATTTTTAAAATTGAAAATATCCCCCTTTAATCATCATTGCTTAAGATATTTACATTTTATTTATCCCTAATGATTTTTAATTCTGACAAATTATTTTTTAAAAAATTGGACAAAATTGCCCTCAAGCCCCCTGACAATTGATATTTTCGATTTCTCGTTACTTTCTGTTGTATGTAATTTAGGAAAGTAAATATACGATATCGATTGTTTTCTTTCTCCAATCAAACATTTTCCTTCGTACTTCAACTTCACCTGAAAATTTGTATTTCTTGTTAATCAACGGAGAACGCTTTAATTTGGTTTCTTGCTAGGGTAGGTGCCCCCAGAAAAATCTCTTCTGATTCCACTGACACTAGGTACTGCGTTACGCTAGGAAAAAAAAATAATTCAATAGCAAAAGAAGTGGGGCACTTGTGTGAAAGAACTAGAGAATACTTTATTTACGTACATCGTGCATTGATCATTTTGTTTAGCAGAAAAAGGATAATCTATTTGTCAAATTTTAACAAATTATGTATTTTGCGTTCGAGTATTATTGTATTAATATCCTGAGATCTTTGCATCAATAAATGAGAAATCTAATTTCTTTTTGTCATTGGAGAGGGACAGAGGGAGAGATGAGTTCTTTAAAAAAAGTCAAGTTGTGTAATTATTTTTCCATTAACCTCAATAGGAAACAATGTACATCTAGACATAATATAAGAATCTATAGATTGTCCGCTTTGATTAGCTAGCCACGTTTCAAGATTTATATCTGGAGTATACCAAGAACTTCAGGGGTTATTTCTTTATGGTTCTGTTTGGATGGATGCAAGAATAAAAAAATAATTTTTTTCTACTTCCAAATTTATTATAAACAATCCAAATTCTTCACAAAGTCACACACTTTCCAATACTTCTTCCATTATTCTTCTTATTCCCACACCATCCAAACAGAATATATTCGAAATTTCTTAACTATTAATATTGTATATTTCTTTGCGAGGGGGAGAGAAAAAGGTCTAATTAATCAGTACTCACCTGAAAGAGGAACAACCCGAGAATTCGTTTTTGCTGACATGATTTAATTTGTCTTTGTATGGTTTAACCAAAATGGTGAGAAATACAAAGCAAGTACCACAAAGCTGCTGTAACCAACTTAAACATTTGACTATATAATATCTCAAGCACAAATCGCATATACATACGCCAACTGTTTATCAGCTGAATTGAATAGATAATTTATGAACAATCAGATATTTAATTTAAATAATTAAACTGATCTATTTTATGAAGCAGTCTGCATTGTACGTTGCTCTCATGATTTTTTTTAAATTAATAAATCCAAGTAAAGAAACTAAAATCTTGTATTGTAATTTGATCCAAAAAATTAAACATAATATTGTTACCATGAACAAATGATGCGTCAGCCGACTTTTCTCGGACATAAAAGAATAGCAAGAGCTTTCTGAAATAAACAAAGTCATAGCCGAATGAAATAAGTAAAATTTACTCTTCTCATGAACAGAAGTCGGTGTACATTGAGTGAGGAAAGCTCTTTTACACTGAAATTCGTCATATCAGAAAGCTGCCTAAGCTCACAAACCATTAAATTCTTAATTACCTTATTTTTCTAGTGCTTTGCCTCTCTGTCGTCCCCTTATCAACTCTCTTTCCTTGAAAACAGAAGCAAAATGAAGCAAAATCATGAAAAACTAAAGAGAGACAAACAATGAGAACCAATAACCAGCATAAAAAGTTGGAAAAAAGAAAGGATAACATACAAAATGTACAAATTCAATCCTCAATCAGGAAGACCTACGAAACACAAATGGACAACACGACGCATGAATGAACCAGCAAAGAAAAAAGTACTGACCTGAAGAGCAGGAAAAGGAACAAAGGACACCCAGAACAGCATAGAACAGTGCACCAGTCGGCACACTTACAAAATACACACCCAAAAGAGTAAGTTCATTGCAAAGACTATACAACAAAATGAAAACTGAAAGAAGAAAACAACAACAAAAGTTGCAACGAAATGTAATAAAAGAAAAAAAAGAAGACAGCACCATGAGAAAGCAAAGCAAGAAAGACCAATTTCACAAATCAGAAAGGAAAAACTAAAGACGAGAAAAATATGGATAATCGAGGGTATTGTCTGAGTGATGTGATGTTCCAGGAAGCAAGGCAAACCAAGACCAGGGAATAGGCAACACCATCAGGAGTGGCCCACTGACCGATCCATGGTCCAGGAAGCACATAACAGTAAATGATCCAGAGGAAAATTACTCATTGCAAAAACATAGGGAGAACTCATCAGAAATCAAAGAGACAAGCTAACACATCTGTTCATCGTAGTCCCTGAGCTAGTAGTAAAGAAAAGCAACGAAGAAGAAGAGAGAAGGAAAGCGACGGCTCACCGAACCGAGACCACATGGCGGAAGAGCATCCATACACGATCCCATTTGCCTGGTCCTTTGAGTGCATATGCGAGAAACGATCAGAGAGGGGGGATAAGCGAAGACAACTATCTCAGAACTCTCGAGAAGAAAGAGATCCAACGGAGAAATACAATTTAATCTGACGATGAGGATTTTTCATGGAGATTGAACGGTCCAGATTCAGTTACCGTTCGTATACGGTGCTTATAAATGGTAATGAATCCGGATCTAAATACTTGCAGATTAATATATGTTTCGATAGATACAGCAATTAATGCGATCAAATAGTTTCGTAAAGTACGATATATTGTAAGTTTGCGAAAAAGTGTCCATCGGTTATATATCATATATGCCTTGGACAGATTCAAAAGATGAATTTCTTACTGGTGCGGCATGATAACATTGAGTTTAGTTTGAGAATAAAATATCATGGCCTTACGATCTTAACAAGAAAATTTTTATTAACTAATAAAATTTCAACAAGGATATATAATAAGTTTCATAATTTATTGAATGAATTTAAAATTGAACGCAAGATAATATTACACGAATTAGTTGATGAAGACAAAAGATATACAAAATATTGGGACGTTTGGATCATCTAGAAATATAATTAGAATTTGTTATTTGGAGTAGAAAATATTATTTCTAAACTATCAAGAATAAATTTTTTAAATATAAAAAAATTATTTTTAAGTGGTCCAACGTCCAAACACCCCTACGATAATAGAAATGGATTTTTAATTGGGCCATCTCAAACAAGGCAAAGGGAAGACTTGGTCAAACAGACAAACAGTACATATACATCTTTTTTTTCTATATAAGAGGTTTGAATGGAGTTGCATTTCATAAACTGCAAGAAAAAAACTCGTATATTCTTTTTCCAGAATAAGAGTAGCATGGCTAAGGGAAATGCTTTTTCGTTAGTTGCAGTTGCATTACTTGTTCTTCTCGCAGCTAATCTCATGAGTACATCTCTTTCTCCCTCTTTGTTTTTTTTTTAAAATTAAATAATCTATCCGAACTATTCAATGTGATATTCATATTGAAATCTTCTTAAAATCAAATTTTATATATTTTTTAATTTTTAGTAATAACATTTTCTAAAATTAAAAAAATCAATTGTTTATTTGTTTTTAATAATTGCCATGCAAAACGCTATTCATTAAGGCTCCGTTTGGATGGTGTGGGAATAAGATAGGAAGAAGGAAGAAGGGAAGAAATTTATTGGGAAGGGATAAATTTATTGGGAAGTGTGTAACTTTTGTGAAGAGTTTGGATGGTTAGAAATAAATTTATTGGTAAAAAGTGGTTATTCCTTATTCCTTATTCCGGAAAGAAGCCATCCAAACGGAGCCTAAAGAAAAAATATATATATAAACATATCTTACAAAATTCTTGATATTATATATTTCAATTTGATATGCAAGTGCATGCCTCTTCAGCTTTCAGATAATATCAAGATAATGGAGTTGAGAACTTGAGATCAAAATAATATAATTAACTTTTTACATCAATCAATAAAAGGAAAAGCCGAATTAATGCACTTTTATTATTTGACAAAAATACGCAACAACAATTAATTACTTTCTTATAGGTGTGGAATCAATCGGTGTTTGCTACGGGATGATTGGTGACAACCTCTCTCCGCCCAGTGATGTGGTCAGGCTCTGCCAATCAAAAGGCATTCATGCACTGAGGATATACTTCCCCGACCAAGCCACCTTTGATGCTCTCAAAGGCACCGGCATCGACCTCGCGATGGACGTGCCAAATAATGTGCTCCCATCCCTTGCATATGATGCTTCTGCGGCTTCTAGATGGGTCCAAAACAACATTTTGGCTCATGATGGAGTTTCTTTCAAGTATATATAGTTTATACTATTTTTGTTTTCTTTTTACCTTCATTAATTGGCAGTTTCCTTCTATCAAATTAAAGTGAACAAAAGTTTGACAATTCTAGATTAACCCATTCCACAGAAAACACAAAACTCTAGTTTGAAAAATTGATGCATGTTTGAAACAATTGAATAATTAAGTTAACTGAACAAAACTATATGTTGCATTATTATATAAAGACTTAGCATGGTAACATCTACTAACTAAATAATAGGTACATTGTCGTCGGTAATGAACTCTTTGGCGACGCTGCCAATAACATACTGCCAGCAATGAGCAAAATATGGGATGCACTTTGCTCAGCAGGTCGTTGCAATCAAATCCAGGTCTCAACAGCAGTGAGTTTCAGCGTAGTCAAAAACACCTACCCTCCCTCAAATGGGGAATTCGGTGAATCATTCATGTTTCCCATAGTTAATTTTCTGAAAAATACCGGAAACCCGCTTATGGTTAGTATTTACCCCTATTTCAGTTACGCCCAAAACCAAGCCCAAATTTCGCAGGACTATGCATCGTTCAAAGCACCGGGTCCGGTATTTAGTGATGGTCAATATCGGTACCAGAATCTGTTTGATGCGATGGTTGATTCAGTGTACTCTGCCTTAGAGAAGGCTAAAGGCCCCCGTGTTAGGGTTATTGCGTTGGAATCTGGGTGGCCAGGATCTGGTGGGGTTGGCGCAACATTGCTTAATGCACAAACGTACAATCAGAATTTGATCGAACATGCCCGCAACGGTACCCCAAAGAGGCCCGGGAACATGGAAATCTATATTTTTGCAATGTTCAATGAGAACAAAAAGGAAGGTGATGAGGTTGAGCGACATTTTGGGTTGTTTAACCCAGATCTATCTCCTGCTTACCCCATAAACTTTAACCCAGAGCAAAATGTTTGCAATGCTGTTTGATATTTCCTTTTGCTGGATGTTGAATTATCGATGTCCTTCCTCGTACGTGCTTACAATCAATAAAGTCTGCTTATTGTTGTAATGCATACTTTTACGATTACTAAAGTTTGCTTGTGTTGTAATGGATAATTTTACAACTCAATAAAGTTTGCTTAGTTTTGTAATGGATATTTAGAATTAATAAAGTTGATAATGGGTGTATTTGATTGCACAAGAATAAGTAATAGCATTTATCCCTTAATTTATGTCTGATCTTATTGTGTCTTAAATCCTATTTTTTTATTCCTGTCCAACTAATTAAAGACAGCTCATATCCTCACCGAAAAACAAATTGGAATCAAACATATTTGTGCCGATAAAATTCGATCAGGTCTCAAATATTAATTTTAAATTTGAACTGATCGATTCCACTATATTCTCGTTAAAAACCAAAATTTACATATTTGTTAATTCTCATACTAAAATTTAAAACTTGTAGAAAATCAATTAATTAAAATATTCTGAGCCGTAAAACATATAACGCTTCCTAACAGTCTAACAAAATGGTAAAAAAAAAAAAACTAAATAGTGATTTCTAATAAGATTTCAGAATTTAATAAGCTACGTGAACCACTTATTTTAAATTTGAAATCTCATCATGTTTAACAGATACGCTTGTCAAACACATTGGATTCTTACATTATACATATTTGATTATATTGCTTAAAACATACTTGTGTCGATATTAATTCAAAATATTTTTGGACAACGCCCACATATTTATTTAAATATATTGAGATATTATTTAGTTACTTTTACAAATTTTAATTCTCATTGCCTTAATCATTAAAATACATAGTCAATTTTCGTAAAAAGCTTGTTCAATTATTGCAAACGAGATTGAATATTAGTATATTCTTTCCGAAACTTGTTACTTTTTTTTTATAAAAAAAATACATATGTATGTCAAAGTAAATAAAACTTTTACTAGGCGTTCGAATATTGATTAAGTCAAAGTATAATTTGTTTAACTCTGAGAGCTGATCTTTTAAAATTTCTTTTTCAATGTTTAATGCTTCAAATTTTTCGAGACGAATATAATATTCTCTTTATCAAAATCTGCCGTGACTTTGTGATATCAATCGAAAATAGCAACTGGCCTATTTGTGATTCTTGTGAAAAATAACGATGAGCGGCTGTCCCAACAGAAGTTCAAATAAACAAATCGCGGAAAATTTTGTTTAAATCAGAATTTCTTAAAATAAAAAAAAGAAAAAGAGAATTCCAAGAGAGACAATCACGACCGCACAATTCGTCAGTGATTTATCCATTCGACCATTCCCTCTCTCGTTCCGACTCTCAGTCGATAGAGAGAGAGAATGGCAGCTATGAGCGCGCCACCAACGAACCTCTTCCCATTTAAATCGCACCTTTCTTACCCTACAATTCGCCATTGTTGGCGGTGTCATGCCGACAGAGATCCCGTCCGCGCCGCCTCCACTTCTCCTCGCATCCCATCTTCTTCCCCTGGCTTAATCTTCAGGTCGAGCTCCGACGCCACCTCTGTGGGGTTTCCAGTAGTCAAGCGCCATGTCACCGATGTAACCGAACGCTGGCTGATGTGGTGCAATTCTGGTAGTTCGATAGGATTGGCGACATCCAACAATGGCATTCACTGGGAAGAGATGACTGGCGAGTCGATTTTGCCGAGCCCTGACTGGTGGGTGTTTGACAATTTTCGGGTTGTCCCGTCGGATGTGCTTATAATGTCAAGCGACAAGCTTCGATTGGAAAGTGCGGTGTACTGGATGTACTACACTGGGTTCACGGATGAGAAGGTAGAGCTCCCTTTGGATGGTGGTGGTGTTGTTTGTAAATCTTTGCCTGGATTGGCTATTAGCCAGGACGGACAGCACTGGGCAAGGATTGAAGGGGACCACCATACTGGTGCGCTGTTTGATGCAGGAGAAGGTGGGGAGTGGGATTCTTTGTTTATCGCTGGGCCGAAGATTGTTTACCATGGTAACAAGGACCTAAGGATGTATTATCACTCCTTTGATGTAAATTCAGGTAGTTATGCAATTGGCATTGCAAGGTCTATAGATGGGCTCAGATGGGTAAAATTGGGAAAAGTGTTAGAAAGGGGTCCAATCGGGTCTTTTGACGAAGCCGGAGTGAGAAATGGACATGTGATAAGGGATGAAAAGGACGGGAAGTACTTAATGGTCTATGAAGGAATAGGCTCTGATGGACGAGTCAGTATTGGGTTGGCTGAGTCGGCTAATGGGTTGAAGACATGGAGGCGGTGCAATGCTGAGCCATTGCTAACGGGTTGCTTGAATGGGGATGGATGGGATTGTGAAGGGGTTACAGCACCTTGTCTAGTTCAATTAGGCAAAGGGGAGGGGTGGAGAATTTATTATACCGGGATTGGGAAGGAAGGAGGAGAGGGAATTGGAGTTGCAGTTTGTGAAGGATCGGAGCTTGGAACATTTGTGAAATGGAAAGGTTTTCAGATATAAGGTCAGTCAAAATTTGAATGTTGAGTTGGATTTTGTTATTACTATGAGTAATATGCTTGTTGTAGATTAGAGAAACTATATTAATGTTAGTTCTATGTACCTCTTTTCTTAAAATTTCACTGACTGATGTTCTTATTGCCTTGGTAACATTGCTGGTTGGAACTTATGGCAGGCATGCCGGGCTTATTATTCAATCTGGGCTCGATGGGCTGGTACTGGTCTGATAAAAACATTTCTGGCTAAACCAGCAAAGCTTTCTATGCCCATTTTTAGATAATGTTTATCTTAACTTTTGTTGGGCTTATAATTTAGAAGCCTTCATAGATATTGCAAAGAAGTTCAATGCTTAATCAGAGTGAAAGTCAATCAAAAATCTCAAGTGCCCTAGTATGCCAGTACTGGGAATTCTGAAACAGCCGACTTGAAACTGGAATGTTCTGAGGCCTGAAATGATGTGGATCCAAGTTGGAACTTGATCCTATCTGAGCCAGATTATTATAGATCTGTACAACTATAGATACAAAATGACTCAAATTTGGATCTATAAACCTGACCTAACCTGTCCCATGGTTACCTCCAGCTGGTCTTGGATTGCAGCTCTACTACTAAGCTTAGTTTGGTCACGAAGCTAGTGAGAGGCCAAAAAGTATAACACTTTGGTTTGCTTCTCTTTCTGGTTGGTTCTAAACAAACACATCTTATGTCATGATAACAGTTTGAACAGCCTCTATCAATGGCCATCATTAAAATCCAGGCAAATCATCAGGTCTCATAAAAGAAAGGATATCTTAATTGTATAATAAAGGTATCTTTACTCCTTTTCAATGTATCTGGTTCCTTTTGTAAGTCATACCAATATACCATAAAGTATATTGATGCCATCCATAACTACAATAGGCTTCCCTTTTTTTTCGTCAGAAAAAATGCAAAAATGGTCTACCTTTGCTTCATAGTAAATGCCGATATCTAGAAAGCAACTTATTCGAAATTGAGCAATTCTTTACTGGAAGATTCATATAATTTACAGTTGTTGATGGAATCAAATGGAAATTCATTTTTCCACTAGATAAGTGGTCCTTGGTACAGCATGCATTTAACATTTGCATGGCTCGTCGGCATCAAAGGCTAGCAAATAATCACACGCCCATTGATTGCACCCTATAGCTTAAGGTGCACTTCTCACTCAGTACACTGTAGATCTTCTCTACGTTTCTTCTTTTCCTATACAGACAGTTAAGTCTTGTAAAATCACAGTGGAATTAAAATGTGTAGTAGCATCCAAAACTTTTATCTTTCCATTTACTTTTTGAGGACAATTCACTGTAGGAGCCTCCCTATTACCTTAATATAGTCAGTACAGTAAAACCATCTTACCAGTCGAGTAATGCAACTCATGACTGAAACTTTTACTTGACGAAATGTGATCTCTGTGTGGTTAATCCTAAATTGCTAGTAAATGGGTTAACATGAGCTGGCTGTGCCCAATGCAACTTACACTGGCACATCAGAAACTTCTTTTTGCTGATTAAATTGAAGAATTATCAACTCAATTTATATGTCCTGCGTCGCCAGATTTTTTAGGTAAGTTTGAATTCTGGTTGGCCATTTTTTGGTTTGTTTCGTAGCACTAGTTTATTCTGGAGTAGACTCTGAACAAGATATATTTCAAAAGGAAAGTGACACACAGACACAAACACAAAAAGAAGACTGAATAGAGGAATAAGAAGACCAAGAAGTTGTTCTAGCCTTTTTGTGGAACACATTTTCTTCAAGAAGAAAGCCAAAATTATTTATCTATTATTTTCAATGTATCTCTATCTATTATTTTTTAAATCATTTCTGATCCTAATAATTGCTTCGCTCCTCGAAAGCATTCTGTTTAGCACCATCAAATAATTTGTGAAAGAGTGGAAAACTTTTTCCAAATAGCTATCTTCCATCCATTTCCGGAACACATGTACGGTACCAAACAGGGCCATTAAAAATAGTATTGCAATTATTTGCACCTTGGTAATAAACCTTCCACAGTCAAATTATGTAGATTAAAGACTACTGTTTTCTCATCTAATTTTCCCTGACAATAGTATTGGTTGACATATAATAATATAATAACTTATAACTCGGATGAAGAATATACTTGTATGTGTAGTTTGAAAATCATTGGTCGAAACCAAAATCTCAAATATGGAGTGGCAATATAGATATCTGAGCACAAAATTAAGGTGGCATAATTGAAGAAATTCACTTCCAGATTTAATTTTCCTGACAATAATCTGAAACTAGAATGACAATTATCAACCGACAAAGTACATTTGTGAATATGAATGTTATTCATCATCATGAAACAAAAAGATAGTGAAATTCACCTTTAATTGAGTTATGCAGTTGGATCAAGAATTAAAAATCAAATGCAGCCATAGAGAAAGTGGAAAGGAAAGGGAAGGGAACAGTGGGGCTGCTCTTAAATTGCATGATGTTGACTAATAACCATTTCAAAAATGGGGCCTACAAGTGTACTCTCTCTCTTTCTACCTCACTGCCAGGGATGTTTTTTTCGTTGTAATTCTTTTTTGGTATCTTCTTTTCTCAAGTCCAAGTCATCTGTTGCTGTTTCGTGCTTATACAGGTGTGGCAGCTCTCTTACAGGTGAAAGACACTATTTCTGTATGCTCTCTCTCTCTCTCTCTCTCATATTCTTTTTAAGCACAGTTTGTCAGTCACACTGCAATGATGGAAAACTTCTCCCTTTTCATTACTTTGAAATTTACTTCTACTATTTATGGTCTTCAATTGACCAGTAGTAATTTCATACTTTTGCAATAGGGGAAAAGAAGAGAAAAGGCACTCTACCTTGGTCCATCCCATATGTCCTTAGCCCCATGTAGGATTTATTTCAGTGGGGACGTATATTGGGTCTATTTAGTAGCGGGGATTCCCTTGTTAGTTTTCCATGAGATATATGATGAATAGTTTTAGTATTGGTAGGTTGAATTATTTGAAGAATGCTATGTTGGGAAAGATTTGATTCTGCATTAAAAAAATATGCATTCGAAATTTGGAGGCCTTTTTCAGTTGCATTCATCCAAGTAACAACTAAACAACTCCAAGCTATTGAATTCAAATTCAACAATGTTTTCGCCATATTCTACGGAAGGCCAGGCAAAAGATTTTACAATCGTCTGTCAGCTATTAACTAATTGCTTGTGCTAAACTTGTTGCAAGAGTAATTTTAGGTGCTGTAGTAAGTCTCAAATTTCCAAACTTGCATTAGAAATTAACAAATGCAAGGTTCTCTCTCTTTTTTCTTATGATTGTCTCACGGTACAGACTTTATGAAGGACATAAATTAATTCATTTTGTATGCCGTGCTTTTATTTCTCTTGCCCTGCCCTGTAAAAAAAAATTATACATTCTTTATTGTAATTTAAGGTGTTAATCAGTCAACTTATTCTATTTGAATTGTATGATTACAATCCCGAACCCATTTATTGTGGGCTGATCTAATTGAGATCCGTGTTGAACAGTTCAAATTCAGAGTAATTTTGTTCACGAACCAGCCCTTGATTTGTAATTACATATACATTCTTTTTTACTTGTATACAACTTTTGAGTAGAACCGACCTTGGTCCTTGGTCGGTAAAAACATGAATTCTTTGAAAAAGGAACGACTCCACTGATTCTTAGACAACAAGTTTGAAGTCTAAACTATGAAAACAATAACCAACAGATAATTGAACTTGATTGATATGACCTTTTATTCAACTAATTTCTCATTTTTACCATACAAGCAGATCAGAAGAAACTCTGTTTAGTTACCCCACTTGCTATAGAATCTGAAACAGAGTATTACCCCATGTCGGATTAGATATAGGTCTCCAATGAGAGGGAGGCAACTTGGACGCTGAGCTAACAACTGTAAAGTCATGTACTCATTTATTGCTTCCATCCCTACATTTTCAACAGGGATTTGGTAGTGATCTCCAGATGTTATCCTCAGATTATTTACTGAGGTCAAGTGGTCAACACTATTGTTGTCATCGTAAACCATGTGGCATTATTAGATGAGCTGCCTATTCTCAAGATTTGCTTATTCACCGTAGGAGATGTGTTTCATATTTTGAACAATTTTTCTTATTGTACCTTCAAAAGAATAGTTTTTCTTAGTGAGAGGGGAAAGATATGATGTGACCATGACCCCTGATCCGTTCCATAAAAAAAAAGGAAAATTAAGCTAGGTACAAATGACTGATCTTGATACACTATTCCTCATATTTATTATTATCCAAATACACATACTATTCCATGGCATGACCAAAAAAAAAAAAAAAAAAACAGAATAACCACCAGACTAGCAATTAATTTTCCACTTTGTTTCTTTTTATTTATTTTTTTTCAATTTGCACACTCTAAGAAGATGGAAACTGGTAGAATAACTACTATCCCAAAATCAAAATCAAATCATGATCATAGCGGGGGCGAAGAATTAACCAAATTCAGGATGCTATTCCAGTAATTCCTATTCTCTTCTCCATCCCCGTCTTCTTCGCAGCTCCCAACTTGAACATTGCTAGACTCACCACAGCAATCAGAAGAATTCTGTGCCTCGGAGCTATCCAGAAGCAGCCCTGTAAAACCAGCTGTCTGGCCAGCAGCAAACCAGGAAATATCTCCTCCGCAAAATGCGGGTCCGTTCCTCTCAATTTGGAACCCCAACAAATCCTCCTGTTGCTTTCCGAAGAACTTCATCTCGCCATCATCATAACACATCCTCGAATTGAATGGAACAAGATTGGCATTGGTACAATTACTATTACCAGTATCTGCATAATTCAGTGTAGAAGTGGGAGATTCCAAGTCGATCTTTCCATGCAATGCATGAAGCACCTCTAGTGGAGGAGGTGGCGACAGCTGATTGGTCGTGGTGCGGAGTTTCGACTCTCTGACAAGACGGGCCTCTGCCTCGAGACGTGCACTCTCCCATTGTGCCATGTGGCTCAGATTGGCTGCACTCTTTGATTGTCCATCGGCACCGGGACCCAATGCATCACATTTAGGCTTATGGGTTACAGGGTCAATGCCCATTTTCGCCAGGCGCTTCTTCAGGTGAGTATTCCAATAATTCTTTATCTCATTGTCAGTTCGTTTTGGAAGGTGAGTTGCTATAGCTGACCACCTGAATTGAGAATTTAGTTTGGCTTTTGTATTAGCAAAATTGGTTACTCGATGTTATAATTAACTGAATGCCACAAAATAGTATGAATGTACAATGAGACAACTTTTCTCAAATTTCTCTTAATTTAAGCAGATAATTCACAAGAATTCGAGAAACCACAAATTTCTTAGAGAATTCAACCTGGACTGATAGGAGAGAACAAAATTTTAAAAAATCTCTTGATTTCAGCAAATGAGACACCAAATTTCACAAACTTAAAAAGTTCATGGAGAATTCAATCTGAACTGAATCAATGTGACTCAAAATTGAGAATGTGAACCAGAAGTAGATAATTCAATTTACCTATTTCCTAAGAGAGCATGCAATTGGATGATCGTCTGCTCTTCTTGCATTGTAAATTTTCCCCTTTTGATATCAGGTCTCAGATAATTGGTCCACCTTAGCCGACAGCTTTTGCCACACCTTTGTAAACCTAACAATTCACAAAATAGATTCAAAATTAAACATATTTTCATCAAAATTCAATACAAAAGTTTTCAAAAAGAAGATAATTTTAAGTTAAATAAAACTTACCAGCTTTAGCTGGCAATGCACGCCAGCTCCCATGGCCATGCTCTTCAATATAAGCAAGAAGTTTTTGATCTTCTTCTGGTGTCCATGGACCTTTCTTCAAACCAACTTTCTCACAGCATGGTGAGCGACCCATTTTTTCTTTTGTTTTCTCTCTTCCGTCTTAGTATTTTTTTATTGATCTTGGGTAATGCTGGTTATTTTTTTTTTAGAGAAAGTATTAAGGCACTGAATTTGAGAGAGGAGGCAGAGTATTTAATAGGTGTTGTAAGAGTTATAGACTGCTTTCTGGCAAGGGGGATTGAGTGTGTTTATGCTTATGAGTTATGAGGATAAAGAAGGAGAGATGACAGAGTACTGGATAAATAGAGGGAGAGAGAGAAAGAGTGGAGAATGGTCAGCACTATAAATGACATGGAAATAAATTTTTTCTTTTGAGCGGTTTTGACCTATGTTCACCTATGGTATGCTACAAACTTACAGTGGAAACCAAGGAGATAGGTATACATCAGTACTGATTGTAAATCTTGTATTAGAATAGAAAAATTAATGTTCTTTTGGCATCATTAATTGTTTAAAGACATTTATAGTTAGATATCGTTCTTTGGGAACACATATATATATTTTCCTTTTGTATAATCTAAATTTCTAGTACATGTGTACATTTTCTACTTTTTTTATGGAATTACTTATTTAAAATAAGTTGTATTTATTTTTCCTGTTTTCGTTACAAATATCATTTCTACTTGTCCTTTGTTTCCATGTAAGAATAATATTAACTCAAAAACAGTATATTTTATTCTCGTTTGGATGCAATTTAGATACATTTTCTCTTCCGAAATATTGGTTAGTAAGAACTATTTTATCAGTCCAACATCTTGTAAAAGTAGCAAGCTTGGCACTTTTGGGATTATTATAATTTTGAATTATACAATCCAAACAATAATCTGAATCACTCTATTTCCACAACGAACCAAATACACTATTGAAATTACCTAAGGTAAAAATTATCCTATTTTTATTAATTTTTTTCTGCATTTCTGCAGAGTATCTGTAGATAGTTCCCAATTTTACATATTGCTGGAAACAAGGAATTCAATATTAATATTTTTGGCGATTTTTGTAAACTTCAATTCAAATTTTCTACGTATTCACCGAACGGTCGACTCAAATGGCACAAAAATTCAAGTTCACTGTTTCATAGGTATTTTTGGATAAAGACCTAGGTTTCTCCTCCTAATTAGTGCATAAAATAAGTATTAAGCATAGGTTGTTGACTAGTGCCCCAATGCCATTCAACCACAAACAGTCTCAGTTAACAAAACATTAATCACGTGAGGACTTTAAGATACTTTTGTTGGTTGCTTTCCTTAAGCATGTTCTGGTTCTCTGCAATTCTCACCACCATGATTAAAATGTATACAAAGTTATGCTAAAATACATCATTAAAATTTCAAGGAACATAAAAGTCGACATAAGCATGTTGCATCATTGTAGTTAACATAATTAAATCATTGTTGAAAAATGGAAGAACAATTTTTAAATTGCACTCGATTGCATGAATAAAAATTCCAGAGGAATGTGGGTATTTGTGGAGCTAAACTTGTTTGTGTACTCCCAGAGCATTTTAAATCCGGATTATGAATCATGATTTAATTAAGACTCGGATAATGAAGTTTATTCTTAGTTTGAGAATTGAGAGTGATTTGGACCTCTTTAGTAGAGACTAACGAATAATAGCACTGTTTGGAGGGACCACATCCAAGAGAGAGATGCTGGCTGGTTCTTTGTAACATTTTCCATGTAGGCCCCATGTGGTGAGCCACTGAACATATGCATTTTATAATTTTAAAGAAAGAACCTTTTTATTAAAGTTCTTCGAACTTCACTGATATAAATAATCTTTTCAAGGAATGTTTTAAATATAGCTTTTGAGTTTTCAAATATAGGGCATATTGGTTTTTAGATGTGTGAAATTTTATTGTCAGTGACTCAGGAAAGGATGTACCTCAGAAATGGACCAACCTTGTAGCGTTCAAGCAGTTGGTCATGATCCACACCATTATTGTCATACAATCTTTAAGATATATTTTTTTTGTCATGCAAATCTTTATGATATTTTAAGTTGGCCACTCTTTAAGGAAGTTTGAAAAAATGCCCCGCATTATCCATTAAATGGCAAAGTACCCCTTTTTGGGAAAAAAAAAATTGCTAGAAAACTTCAAAATTGAGGTTAATTTCGTTCTCCTTTTGATCAAATATTTTTTTTTAATATATGGAACTTGTAGTATTAGCAGGAAATATTTTGTAAACAAAATAACATTCAGCTCCCAAAATTACAACTATGATTTTATTGTTGACCACTGTACTAATAGTTTTTGTTTTGATGCCCATTTAATTTCTGGGGAAATGGTTCTTGCATCAATATGACACTTACAATTATTTTATTCTTTATAGATTATCTTGATGGTGAAAGTAATCCTATATTTCTTTTTTTTTTTTAATGTCAGACGGCGTTAGTAAGCAAAAAGCCAAAAAAACAAGTGCCTCTTAATTATTAACATCATGAGAATAAGAAAATCGATGGCGAGAAACTTCAAAATTACCATTTTTCCACAGTGCTATTAGGTACAATTTTTTTTTCAAAAAAAAAGTAACATTTTTTGTCAGCAGAACTTGAGACTTTGTGAAGCATTTTTTTCTAAACTAGTGCTAGAAAAATATCACTTGATATACATCGTTTTCCAAGAAGCAATTTTGTTTGATTAAATGTTAGAGGTGCTTGGTTTTAGATGGTGGATGGGGGGAACCTAGGATATCAAAATAAACCATTATTTAATATATCATCCATGCAATGTTCATAAATCATGATCAGTATAATTCCCTACGGCGAAACTTAGTTAGTATATGACAGATGAGTATGCATCATTAACAGTATAACTGGTGCCAGCTCATTTTTGTGATCTTGTTTGGATAACGGGTGTGAATTTCTCAGTTGGATCGAATTAGACAAGGTTCGAACCAATATCATTTTAGTTATGAAATATAAAGTTATAAACTAATCAGACCCTTGGGTCAAATTTTGCATGAACCATTCCGACCAATATAAAAAAAATTACTATTCCATTAACTTATTATATATTGATCTTTTTTTTAACAGGGATTAAAGAAAACATAAGAAAGTCTACATAAAATTTGAAGGATCCGGAATTGAAATAAAATTTCTACTTTGAATTTTATTACTTTTATTATTTTTCACATTAGGATATTGCAAGCATGACATATGTCCCGCCATAAATTTTAACATTAGGATATTTTTCACATTAAGAAAGTCTAAATAAATTTTAACATGACATGCTGTATCATGTCCTGCCAACATATGTGGTCGAGTTCGTGTCAATCATGTTCACACGAGTTAATATATTGAATGTATTGTGTCATGTTTTGTTGAGTGAAAGAATTATCTAACATGACAAGCATTATGATACAACATATCTGACACAACACGATGTGCTAAACGTGTCAAGTCATGTTAAAATTTATTTTAATTTATTCATTGAAAGCTTATTTAAAAATATTTAAAAAAATAAAAAAAAAGAAGATGTAGTAAAATGTTTGAATTAATTTTAACTTGATATATTACGATAAAAATTAATGTTTAAATAAAAAAAATTATGAATCGGCATAATCAGATTTATAATATTTTCATTTTAATTTAAAATTTTAAATAATATATTAAAAATAAATAATATTAATTTTAGTCACTGTCATGCAGTGGCGGAGGCAGGGGGAGCAGGGGTGGGCTGTTGCACCCCCCGTAATTTTAATTTTCCCTATATTGTTAGTACTAATTTTGATACTATTATATATAAATGAAGCAATGTCTTCCTAGACACCGAAAATTATAATTTTGTCCCTCTAGATATTTATTTCTGACTCCGCGCACTATTATCATGTGTTGTGTCAGCATGTATTCATGTTGTGTCGTACCGTGTTACGTATTAACTTGTGTCGTGTTAAAACTTATAAAGATTCGAGAGTTTTCAATACAACATAACTTTGTATTTTGACACAACATGCCAGCGTATCATATTATGCTATTATTTTTTTATATATATGTGTCGTGTTGTATCAACAAGCCAATGTGACGTACTAATTAATACGGCCGTACAGTGTTATTTTGGAGAACTTTTGACACCACAAATATCATAGGTGAATGAATTAGTCACGGATTCACATTTTTTTTTTCTCCAAAGCCAATTTGGCGATAGTCAAACTACCCAATTTTATTAATAACACGGCTTTACTTGTCACATGTGAGAATTAGTTTTTCTTTTACACAATTGAACTACGGTAGAATAAAGAAATCACTTGTCACATGATTTTCCTTTTTCTTAATACAAACCTTAGAAAGAAAAATAAATTTGATCCTAAAATTTTTAAATTGCTTACTAGTAGTTCAGCCTATTAAGAAATGTCTTATCTCTGCAACTGTTGAATGGCAATAGATATTTTAGAATTTCCACTTGCATATATTGATTGAATGTATAGAGTTTTGCCATGGTGAGTTGCAACTCACCAAAGCGTTCGTGAGTCGCGCTCAAAATTCTAAAATTTGATTCAAAATGACCGATCCAAACCGTCTAATATGATCTCCCAATTGAAATATCCATGCGGACCAAATTTTATATATTTTTTTAAATTTTTAAGTATTTATTTCTAATTTTTAAAAATTGCTGTTTTTGAATGGTTCAGAACTAATTAGATTAATGATTTTCTAAAATTTCGAAAAAATACTTAAAAATTTCGAAAAAAATATAAAATTCGGTCTACATAGAGATTTCAATAGGGAGATCGTATTGGACGGTTTGGATTGGTCATTTTGAACTAAATTTCAGAATTTTGAGCTCGACTCACGGATGCTTTGGTGAGTTGCAACTCACCATAGCAAAACTGGAATATATATATGTTAGATATGTAATATCGAATCAACCTGTTCAAATCACAAAAAAAAAATTAACACCCTAATGGGGAAATCATTTAATTTGTATATCATATATATATATATATATATATATATATATATATATATATATATATATAGAGGATGGCTAACGCGCCATCGATGGTACATGCCATCAATTTTCTATTGACTTATTTTTTCAAGATCCAAAATTCAAACGGTCGATCCAAATCGTTCAAGTTGATCACAATATTGAAATACCCTTGGAGACCATATTTTACAATTTTTCAAATTATTTTGCTATTTATTATGATATTTTCAAATTGGAGGGCCTGAAATACTCTAATCGTAATATTTTTAAAAGTATCATAATAAATAGCAAAAAAATTTAAAAAAATGTAAAATTTTATCTCCAAGGATATTTCAATATGGAGAACAACTTGAACGGTTTGGATTGACTATTTAATTTTTGGATCTCGAAAAATGACTTGATGGCACGGGACCCTCTATGCCATCGATGGCACTTTAGCCATCCTCTCTCTCTCTCTCTCTATATATATATATATAGTTTAGCTACGGTGAGTCGCGACTCACGGACCCTCCGGTGAGTCGCGACCAATACTCCTAGATCTAGATCAAAATGACCGATCCAAACCGTCCAATATGATCTCCCTATTGAAATCTCCGTGCAAACCAAATTTTTTATTTTTTCGAATTTTTTAAGTATTTTTTCGGATTTTTAAAAACTGATGTTTTTTAATGGTTCAGAACCAATTAGATTAACGATTTTCTAAAATTTCAAACAAATACTTAAAAATTTCGAAAAAATGAAAAATTTGATCTACATGGAGATTTCAATAGGGAGATCATATTGGACGTTTGGATCGGTCATTTTGATCTAGATCTAGGAGTATTGGTCGCGACTCACCGGAGGGTCCATAAGTCGCGACTCACCGTAGCTAAACTTTCTATATATAATACCTATATATATTCAGTAATTACCACATCATGCGCAGTTTCCTACTAGAGGTCTAAGTAATTCATCCCTAGAATCCCTTCATAATGAGGGTACCTTTATGATACTACCTACATGTATTCCATTTCAAGACAAATAATGCAACATTAAGGATTGCATTTACATCCTCGTGAGTACATTTGCCTAACAAGGTGAATTAAATGAGTCAAATGATACCTTTTGAGATTGGAAAAGTGTGGGTTTGAAGAAATTGCAGTGATGCGTAACCGTTGCAGTGTCCTCTTGAAACTTTCCATTCCCCATGTAGATTGGAGTAATTGGTGCACTTCTTGCCATGACCCAAATAAAAATTGAACATGGACCATTTTGTCAATATCACCTATTATTAGCAAATACCATATTCCATATCAAATGTACAGGCTAACGCTTACTGAAGTGCTTTTTATGGATAATTATGCTAGAAATAGGCCTTAATGATGTTCCTTTTATCTTTTGTCTGCACATGTGTCTGGTTTTAGTTTTGTTGATATGCTCCTAGACTATACTAGGACCAGGATAAGGGGTTGGTTTGAGAATCTTGATATTTTAGACTTCACTATTTAAAAAGGTTGGCTAAAGGTCATAGCGTATTTGTTGCGGAAAGTGTTTTCTCTTTATTTTCTTTCACTTTTGGGTAAATTATAATCACTTATTTTTTTTCCTCTTGTCAGTTTTAGTTTTTTGCTTTTAAACTTTTTCCCTAATTAAGAATTGCACAGAAATAAAAGCCTCACTTTTCTATTTTAATAAATTTTATTTCAACTTCTAGGGCCGTCTAAAAAGACATCAATCTTTTTTTTAGAGATACTTGGTAGGGGCTACCAAGTTAAGAAGTACATCAAATAAAAAACTAAGATAAAAACAAAGCGAACATGGCCAACAGAACAAAATTCCAAAGGGATCAATTGTCATCGCGCCAATTTCCTGCAAACATCCAATATCCATTAGTGGTTTGAGAAACCGCTGATCCTGCAGCACCTTCTGTACTAGCGACTGTACCATTCTTTTCTTTCCTCTGAACAACGGATTGTTCCTTTCACAATAAATTCCACAGTGACAGTAAGAACAGCACTTCCCATCTTCTTCTTAACCTGCTGAAAGTAAAATAGACATCAATCTTAATTCGCTCGAGGTCGATTTGATTTTAAATTGAGGTCGATTCGTTAAATTAGACTTCCAATCAAATGTAATTCGAGTTCGTACGTAATAACTAATAACGTAAACATTTTGGTTGACTGACTTGAGTTTGGCTTGAAATATTTCGATATATGTTATTATGTTATAACCAATTTTATAGTATCTAGTACTTAATAATATATTATGTTTTTATTTTTTGTATAAAAATATTAAATGCTTCCAAATTTTACTATCTGATATAGTAAAAGATCAATAAGTTAATAAATAGAATCTTAACTAGAGATAATGAACAATTTGCACATTAGTTATATAAGATAATTACAATAATATATTATTTATCTTTGTGTGGGATGTGAGTTTTATACGCTCGTGTAAGACTTTGTTTTTGTTCGATGGCTCATCAAATTATTTTCAGCTTTAGTCCGATATGATTTGATTTATAATTAAATTAAAAAAGTTGAAATCAGCTTAGTTTAACTAGATTTTTTTTTTTTTTTTTGTCAGTGTGCTATCAAGCCATTTTCCAAAATTTCCAAATATGCATAATTGGTTGGTGATGAGTCATGAGCAAATTGGACCCATCCGTTCCTTGGACGGTTGATATCGAGTTTTACCAAGTAGCTGTTTTTTCTTTAGCGGTGAAACACCGTATGCAGTAACTGTAATATTCCTGTCAACACAGTTTGAAATTTGTGGTAAGATATCGGATTTGAATCGGAACGAACGGTTGAATTTTGAATAATTCACCGACTTCCGCGTCTGTTTCATACAGCCATGTCCCTGTTGTTTTCACAGCAATAACAATTTCAGCAATTAATTCATTGTCTCATCCAAATTAATTGATAGCTTAAAACGAATCGAGTGAATTTCCATGTAAGGATTTAATTTACTACGTAACTGAAGTAAATTAGAGAGAGCGTTTTTTTTTTTTTTGAAATTGAGAGAGAGCGTGTCTAAAAGGTGGATATTGTGTGTTATAAATTTTTAAAAATATATAAATACTCAAATTGAATAACAATTAATAATATTAGTGATGATGATTTTTTGTTACATATACTTTTATATAGGGGTTTACAATGAATGAGTTGATGATATTTTATAAAAATTTGAACCTAATCTATTAATATCGAATTAGAATATAAATTAATTTAACCTGCCCATAGTCCAATCCAATGCATCAATTTTTTATATACGGGATTTGCAGGTTAGATGGTTTAAAAGATTTAAAATTTGATCAAATAAAATGCACACATAAATTATTGGTAATTAATACTTAGCATCCAACTAATAGCCATCCAACGGCATCCACAAGAGGGAGCACTTCCTCCTTCCTCCTTTTTTTTCTTGCATCTCCCCTCTCCTCCCTTCACTCCCTTCCTCCCGCTCTTTCCCTCTTCTCTCTCCTTTCAGCGTCTTTCCCTCCCCTCTTTCGCGTCTCCTCTCCCTCCTTCCCCTCTATTTTCCCTTATGTGTGCTTCTTACCCCTCCATTTCTTCTTCCTCTTTCTTTTCTTGATTTTGCCCTCGTTCTCTATTATTTTTTTCTCTATCTTTTCCTTAGCAGTTAGTAATACTAAGAAAATATTTAATAAATATAAGTGTTCAGTTTGTTATAACAAGGAGTATATAATATTTACTCAATTAGTATTACTAAAAGAGTATCTAATAGAAGTAACTGCTCACATAGTTATAACAAGAGAGTATCTAATAGCAGTAATAGTTCACTTAGTTATAAAGGGACCATCTAATATCTACTAAGTCAGTAATACCAAGGAAATATCTAATAGATATATCTGTTTACCTTGTTTATTATTTATGTTCACTATTTTATGTATAAATGTTCACTTTATCTTTTTGTATGAGTTCACTTTATTTGTTACAGATGTGTTCAATTTCTTTGTCATATAGGTTCAGTTTGTTGTTGTATCTGTACACTTTGATTTTCTGTTCATCTATCTTTATATCTATCCATTTTTTTATTGTATATGTTTATTTTATGAAACAAAACAAAATTCATATAGTGGAGGCGAAGGAGAATAAGACATATGAAGAGAAGAGAGGTGAAGTGGATGGAGAAAAATGCGAGACGAAGGGCGGAAGAAGGGAAGAGACGAAGGGGAAGAGAAGCAGAAGTGAGGGGAAGGAGAAAAGAAGCGAAGAGGGAGAGAGAATCAGAGAAAAAATAGGGAGACAAAAGAAAAGTGGAGAAAAAACGTCAGGGGAAGGAATGATGCTAGCGGAAGGGAAGGAAGGATGCCAGCGGAAGGGAAGGGGATGGGAGCGAGACCTGCGTGGTTTTTATTTTTTGCTCTGGATGGCGCGTATGGCAAATAAGTAGGTGTTATATATCATTCATGTAAATCATCATTTTATGACTACTACTATCTAGTTTGAGGCAAATTAAGGCGCATTCAAAACATCTTTCAATTTTCGAGGTCGTGCGAGAGGAAATATGGTGTGTGTGTGGCTATGGAGGACATCGAAGAATCATGAAAGAGGAGATCTCTGACTAGAAAAATGAGTAAATATGAGGTGGAGAGAAGTAATTAGTGATAAATGCATAGGTTCAAGTATACACGGATTTTTAGTGCAAAATCCATAACCCAACTTGTAGTAATGGGTTTGGAAAATTTACAATCCGTCTCTAAATCAACTTCTTGTAAACCGGTCCGTCTCTGAATCAACTTCTTGTAAACCAGTAGAAAACAGTTTAGATCAGATGAATTGAACGGATTGAACGGGTTAACGGATCTTTTATACAACCCTATTTTTATGTTATATTATTTCAATTACAAACAAAATATTGATGATGTGCCGCATTACATTTTATTATAAGAAGTATGTAAAAATTATTCAATTTAAAAAAATAATTTAGTTAACTAGGTAACTAACTTAAAATTTAGAGATGGAGTTCTATCATTCATTAGACTGTCATTGATGCTATCTATCCTCTATGCTCCATTCCTTCACTCAGCACACCTATTTTTGCATCTTCCCTCATTCCCTCCCCTTCCTTCACCTAGCGCTCTTTCTCTCTCCCATCCTAGCACTTCCTTCATCCTAGCGCTTTCCTCACTCTAGATCTCCCTTCACCCCAATGTTCTCCTCACTCCAATGATCCCCTTATCCGAGATCTCTCTTATTCTTTCCCCTCTCCTTCATGCTCCCTTAGGTCCCCTCTTTATTTGTCTTCTTCCTTTGACACTGGCCCTTCTAACTCACTTTATTTTTTATTTTTCTTATATATATATCTGTTCATTTTCGTTGTTATATGCATTCACTTTGTTTGTTATATATGCTCTTTTTATTACTTAGTCAACTAATTTTAATATCAGATTAATTTTTTATTGTACATGTTCATTTTGATTTATTATGTGTTCAAATTTTCATTTTATCTATTCATTTTATCTTTTATTTAGCTATTTTTAAATCTATTCACTTTGTTTTTGTGTATATGTTAACTATGTTGTCATATGTGTTCATTTTGTATGTTGAATCTGATCATTTATTTCTCATTTTGTAAATTTTAATATATGTTCACTTTATTGTTGTATATATTCACTTTGTTTTTTATATTTATTTATTTTATATTTTATTCGGCCAATATTTATATCTTATGTATTTATCTTGGGAAATTAAGTAGAGTCTGTTCATGGTGGAAGAGGAAGGGAGTGAGGTTGAGGTAAGATAAATGAGGGAAGGAAAATATGTGAGAAGAGAGGTGCCGGGACGGAATCATGAGAGATGAGAGGTGCAGGGAGGGAATCAGGGAGAGAGGAGAGATGTAGGGGAGGAAAATCGAAAGAGAGGAGAAAAGTGCGAAGAGAAAAAAAGCGAAGGAAAGGGAAACGGGGGATGAGGGGGCGTCAGGGGTAAGGAATGGGAGGGAATAGAGGGCGCCAGGAGGAGGAAATGGGAGGGAGTGGAGAGGTGCAGGGAGCAATTTTCATTTTTATCTAGAGCAATCTTCATAAAAAAAGTGAATGATGTGGATGACAAAAAATTAGATGACAGTTATCAGAGATGAGTTTCGGTACTTTACAAAATAAATTGATCCGATGGTTGATAAGACCTGGTGGGTTTCCATGGCATTTTTTCTAACCTATCTGTTTCACTCGGGTCTTATTTTTTAAAATCTAAACATTAAATAACTAATCTGAATCATTCAATTTTTCCTCTTACAGAAATCTACTAGATCATATTTCATCAATAATTAATTTTTTTAAAAATTTAAATGTTGAAGTCAAACTATGTGAGTGATGAGTTTTTGTATAGGTTTTATAAAATGTGGAGATGATTTGATATTTGATCAAGAGGTCAAACCATGAACGTATTACAATCAATATGTCATAGTTAACATATTCATTCATTGTTTAACCTCTTGATCAAATATCAAATCAACTCTAAATTTAATAGAACTTATATATAAACACATCGTTCGTTTAATTAGTTGTACAAGATCAATGATTTGGATTCAACATTTAAATTTAAAAATTTTTATTGATGAAAAATAAAGTTGTGACATTTGGTGGCACTATAAATTTGTGGCATCAAAATCTCTCTTCAAAATATCATAATATATAGAACAAAATTTTTAAGAAAAAGTACAATAGTTGGTTAATTTCTATGGAGATTTCAATATGAGAAAAGGATTGAATGATGTAAATTAGTCGGTTGATGCTTGAGTTCGAGAATTGAGGCCGAATTAAAGAAACAGATAATTTTGCAAGGTTCCGTAACCCATCTCAAATTTCTTAGATTTATAATAATATAATTTTAACGGTTGGTCAAACATCTGAAAAATTATACCAGATTACCAGACATGATATATGCTTATATTCAAGAGTAGATAAATAGAAAGCAATAATCAACCAATCCCCAATTTTTTTTTCCCAAATATTCTATATTGATGTATACCTTGACCCCCATACTCCATACTCCTGCCGTGGGCCCTCCTTGAATAACACATGCACACATACAAATATTTAATTTTTTTATCATTTAAAGGTATGTTCCAAAATATTTAATGGGCACTTAAATCCAATAAATCAATAATAAAATATAAAATTGTTCATTCACTTCAGGTTAGGATCCTCTTCATATCCATTCAGCAATTGAAGAAGAAATTAATTGGGGGCGGCATTATAAATTACATTTTATAGACAGTACATTAATTCTAAATTACACAATCAACGCAAGACACATTCATAATTTTCTCAATTAATTGAGATTGCACGACCCAATAAAACGGAGCAGGCCAGGTCAACAGCGTACGCGCATTCAATCTGCACCATGCAAATCAAATCAGACAACCCAAAACAAACAGTATCAACCTCTCCAATAAAAAAAAAGAAATGTGTTTTTAACTTTTAAGATCTGCAACGCATGATTGAGCACGTAATGTGAGAGAAGAGGGTGGTACAGTGGTAGGGACAGATCTATGATTTGGAAAAAAAGAGAGACCACAAGGAGACAATCGTCACGCATTCATTTAAGACGCAAAAATGGCACACGTACAATTATGAGCGAGGGAGTTGATGAGTTTGTTTTGCCTCTGCTGCTGGTTGCCATGAAAATGCAAGGCTGGAGGCTTTGCCTCTGCGCTCAATTCCCTTCCCCTTTTTTCCTCATTTATTTCTGGTCAATTGCTTTGTCTATGCACTCTCTCTACCTACGTCCCAGGACCACCTCACCTTGGTTAAAATTCTGTACGCTGATGCTCTTTGGTAGAAACATGCATATATACGGAGTGGCGTTCTCTTACAATAAGATTTAAAATCAGGGTATAAATTTTTTCACAATCTAGACAGATGTCAGGAGTTTGGCTGGTGGAAAGTAGAGTAGCATAGGTAATTAAAAAAAAAACAAAGGATGTAATTTATAAATTCAAATGTCAAGTTATAAAGATATTAATAATGAAATTGATTAGACTGCACAAATTATTATATATAATTTAAAAAGTGGGTTCTAATGGATTCTCCTTCGATAATATCTCAAAAATATCGTATCGTGTCAGGTCAAGAATGTGTGCTTGTCAAATGTTCCTAGATGTTTATATATAAAAAAAAAACATGTCTAAGAGCGTGGTACATCTATAGAAATGGCATAATGTGCATGTTCCTAAAATGTCCGAACAATTAAAAAAAATTCATTTCTTATGAAATAAAAAAAATATTACATATAGTTTTTAAATGTTAAAAGTTTTTTGAAGATAAATTGGAGGTCTAAGTCACCCAATTTATTGTTAAATTAAATGTCTATGAAAGACCCCTCCCAGCCGGCCCAGCCGGGTTTCGAACATGCGACTTTTTCACTCAAGGAGTCAAGGTGGATTGCTATTAAATGTTAAAAGTTATGGAAAATATTAAATTCAGAAGCACAATATATATGTAGGAAATTTTTTATACTTTATTATAATAAAAGAATAATTAAATAGAAAATGATATACTACCACTGCTGCCGGTTTTTTTTTTGTTGGAATAAAAAAAATAAAAAAGGGAAACTCATTTTATTTGTTGCTTGTTAAATTAACTTGTGAATTGCATGTTATGATTTGTTGCAATGAATGGTCATATCTAATTAGGACGTACATAACTTGAATTGAAAGGTTAATTAAATAAGTGTATTTCGAGATAGAAATCAAAAGATAAGCCAACTAATAATCGAAAAAATATATATATATATATATTTCTAGAACACCAACTAGTAAACTTGAGTGTAATTGACCAACAAGCAAGAGTAGAGGTTTAGAAAACTTGAGAGGTGTTTAAACTAAGTTCTTTACCAAATAACTTGACCAAAAGATGAAAGCTGAGGACTTATGAGTTTAGGGGGCGTTTGGATCGCTTAGGAATTGGGAGAATTGAGAGAATTTGTTATTTCTAGGCATAAATTTATTGGAAAGTGTGTAACTTTGTGAAGAGTTTGGATTGTTTATATTAAAATTTATGTTCGGAATTGCTTATTCCCGGAATTTGGAACGCATCCAAACGACTCCTTAGGTACTATTATTTATTAGTTGAACTCTTCACAGGACACACAAAACTAAGGGAAAAATACAACATTTACATAATGCATGCACTCACATGCTGTGGCATGCAAACCGCATGGGACACACTGTGTCTCGCATAATGTTATCTAGATAGAGGTCGCATGAGCCAATTTCAGCGACGAAAGACGACGGGTTGGCACGTTTTGACCAAATAGAAGGTGAAACTGAACCCCTAATACCTTATAACTTGCATATGTTATAAGAAAAAGAACTTTGAAAATTTCATTACTTTATAACACTTTAATATTTGCAACACAAAATCTACTTATACAAAAAAATGTCATAAAAACACTTGTATCTAGTTTTGTATATGATATATGATCAGTAACCAAATATCGTCCTTGTGGACTCGACACCCTGCTATATAAAACCTTAATCGTTTGCTTGCAACTTGATTGTGTGGAGCTAGGTATTTAAAGCACATCCAAACATAACGATAAAATTTTATATATTTTTTCGGTTTAAAAAGAAATGAGAGATTGTTTATGATCGAGGGTGTGAACCAAGGTCAAACAAATAAATCTTGTACTCGACTAGTCGCTTGTAGTAGAGTAAAGGTGTCGAACCCACAGAGATGGATATGAATATTATTCTTATTATTTCGTTAAAGCTAGACGATAAAGATCGAGAAAAGAATTGTAGTCACGAATAGAACAAATTAAAGGAAAACAAAGGAATGTAATCGCAAGCAATAAAGATTATGCAAAATAATTGAAATAAATATTTTTGGGGTTTTCTAACGGTTTAAAATAAGATAATAAATGTGCCTTAGGGTTCGATTTCACTTAGAACTGGCCACAGAGTCGCAAGACCTAGCACTGTCGTATTCGGCCTTGCTAATTCCACTGTGTAAATGCTGTGGTTTACCCTTTTGTTGATTTATTCAAGTCAAAGGTCCATCTAGCCAAACCTAACTCCCTAACCCTCCGCTTTCGCCTATCGGGTACAGTATTTGGAATGGAATCTAGTGTTGAATAACCCTCATCGAGTGTATTGCACCCCCAACTTTCGTTGTTCGGTGGACTTACTCGAGTTTACCAATGGTTTTCTACGAGGTATCTAGTTAGATTTTCGCCTAACTAGAAACGTTCACTTTTGGTTATTAATTGGTCGACTTTCTCCATTGACCTACCTCGAAATACTTGCACGGGACTCGATTAATATAATGTAAAGAAGTTCCCAACAAATGCGCGCGTACAAAAGTCGAGCAATACAAGTAGTAAACGATCCAAACACAAGCAATTTCAATTAAAATCCCAAGGGTAATTAACTTCATCCATCAACAAAACAAATAAACCAAGCAAAACCTAGATCTAAGCTACATCGTTCCCTAAAGCAATAAGTTTTTAGCCTAACATACTAAGAGAAACAGTGCAAATAACAGAATATAAATCCAAACAATCCATAAAACTAGAAAATAGAGAAATAGTACTAGAAATGCACAAATAAACCAGTTTTTGAGATAAAACCACTGCCAAATGCACACTAGAAGGTAGGGAATCTGTCGGAGCAGCAAACCACAGCGAAATCTCGAGTCTAACCCCTGTCCCAGTCGCCCAAAACCTAGAGAAAAGAGCCAGAATGTAGATCTGGATCTCCTGGAGAGAGAAGGATGGGAAAAGGAATGAAAGATAGCCCTTCCAAAGATGGAATATACTTATATTACTCCTCTCCCCTCTCCTGGACAACTGGGACGCGATTTTCCTTCATTTTGGGCGGAAAAATAACCTTCCTAATAGAGAAAACGCCTTCAGGATGCAGCCAGAAACATTTCCGTGTATAGCAATTCGGACCGAATTCCAGACAATTCGATCCGAATTAGCTTCTCTGTAATTTTCTGCGACGCAATTCGGTCCGAATTGATGCTAATTCGGTCCGAATTCTTGTGCCAGCATTGTGCACCAATAGAATTTTGAGCATAATTTCTTCATCCGGGCTCCGATTAAGGTGATTCAAAGATCGACGGAAAGCTTACAATGAGCTCTACAATGCTATTGCTTCCATTTAGCCATTTGATTCTCTTAAATCTACCATTTTATGCAATGATTATGCGTGATCCACCAAATTCCTACAAAACAAGTCAAATTTCGCGACAGTATCCAATCTTGCCAAACAAACAGAAAAACAAGATAATATCACGGTTTTAGTCACAATTTCGATGTAAAGTCTGGCCAAAATATCAGTATAATTATGAGATATCAGTATATCAATATTTAATATAAATATGATATACGTAAAAAAAAAAGAGTAATGCTAGAGTCAAATGCAATATTGAGTCTCAATTATTGAAATTTGAAGTGGCTGATCTGAACTGTTCAATGTAATCTTTGGATTGAAATTTTCTTGAAGGACAAACTTTAATGGTCAATCATGCATAAGAAATGAACGCGGTTTTAGTTAAAATTAATTAGTTGCATAAAAATATCTTTATGGGAGTCGCTAGTCTTCAACATATAGGACACATAAACTCGTTCATCATGATAAAATTTTAATTTTTAAGATTGACCGATTCGAATTTTTCAAATTGTTCTCCATAATAAAATCCCCTTAGAGATAATTTTTTTTACTATTTTTTTAAAATTTTTTAATATACTCAATCTAAAAAGTTATGAACCGTTTAATTTAAAAAAATTTAAATAAAGTAAAAAAAATTTGAAAAATATCAAATTTGATTTTTAATGATAATTTAATATAGAGATCATACTGAGATTTAAATTTAATTTTAGCGGTCGACGATTGGATCGTGTTTGACGTCCTATATGTTTGATTGTAACATTACTTTATTTATTTCTTTATTTTAGACTAAACAAAACTTTCAAAATATACTTTATGCACAAATCCACTAGGTCCCATAACATCCACTATACATTATGAAATAACTATTTTCACTATAAACTTCCTATCCGCAATTTAAATCTCAAATCTATATCTATATCTATACTACTTATAAAGCACCCATATAAAAAGAGTAAACTTGACATATAAAGTACCCATATAAAAAGAGTAAACTTGTCAGATAAAATGGTGTAAATAATTTTTATATCAATTATAGACCATTGATTTGTGCAATTTGATTTGATCAGTGGTCTAGATCAATGTTAGACTTTTCTTAAAAAAAATTAAGTTACTACCAAATTAGTTATTTATTTAAAAAAAGACTAAATTATTAATTTTACCATATTTTTATTGCCTAACATGTAACATTTTATATATAACAAAAAATAATATCAATATTTTATTTTTTTATTTACCCAAGTATTAAGGGTATCTTTTGCTAGTAAATAATAATGTACTATCCACTGCCAATGGAATGCTCTTGTATTGCGCTTACCCCTAATCCAAATCTGGTGACACGCTACACCAGGTGTCGCGCACCACGAGCCGTATGATTTTAATCGAACGGTTCATTTTTTACGGATCTATCAATCTGTTAATGCACGGAGCTCTTCTTATCCATTGGATTTTGACCACAGGATTTCAATTTCTCTTACCCCTGCCACCATCAATTGATATAAATGAAAAGGTTCTGGTCAGAGGATTTTTCTGTTTTGTTTGAATGGAAAATGGCACCAGGTGTTAAAATTGCACAATTTAAAGAGTTCTATTAAATTAGGCCCCTGTTCTTTTGAGTTTTGATTGTACCCCGGGCCATTTGAGTTAACGAATTTTTGGGATGAGCACTTACGTCGGTCTACTCAAAGATTGGAAACTCGATCTGTCGAATCGATTTTTATCAACTTTTAAGGATTTTTTTTGGTATTAAAAAAAGAATTAAAATGTTGTGTAACTTATTTTGTTTATTGTACTCTGCATGCATAATAAACTACAATAATATGAAATAACTCATATAAGATATGATGTGTATTTTAGCATTGTTCCACTAAAATTGTCGTAATTTCGATCAATTTTACTTGTCTCATCTTGATTGTTGTGTTTTTCATAGCCATTAGATCTACGATCCGATGCTTGATTTTCAGATGTCGGCAAGATGTATTGGTAACTAAAATATTTATTCACCCAGTGTGCTTTAATTTATCCTTTTGGATGTGCCAGTGTCATGACTTCCGGTTGAATTCATCGTTTGAATTTTTTCATTGACAATTCATCGTTTGAATTTTTTTTCCATAATTTTATCAAATCAACTAGAGTATACGTAGAGTAAAAACGAAATTTTTTTTCTTAGTTGGATTACTAATTTAATCCCTTATTTAACCAATAAAATGAGTTTTACTAGATAAAAAAAAATAGAAAGAAGGATACCCTATAAACAGATACTAGGAGAATTATTAAAGTACTTGGAGATGCATAGATACTTTAGTTGGACAAGCCTACTTAATATACTACGAGAATATACAAAGAAATAAAGGAACGAATTAAGTAAAAAAAAAAAAAGAACACAAATGAAATAAAGGATCTAAGGATTACATCTCCAAAAATCGAATGACCTCAAAGATCCCCCTTTTTTCTTCTAATAATTTTATAAAATTGTCGTGTAAGAGGTATCCAACTCCATGTGGCCCGCTGATTAATTAATGTAGTCACGCTCAGAGAGTTAAGTAGTTCACTAGAGGTGAATCGAACCATCTACAGTGCTGTAGGTGACAAGAAAGTTCAGTAAGAACAAGAATAAAATGTCATCTTATTATAAATGTCAAGAACCTCATTATAACATTAGTTTCCCCTCATGTAAAAAGAGAAATCTATCTGCACGCTACTGTACATTGTACAAGCCCTCAAGGGACCCAACATGTCGTTTGGATTTGCATTGCACTGCTGTCTTTCGTACAATTTTGGTGAAACTTGGTCAACCTTTTGACCTTAGATAAAAGTTTCAAAATACAAGTCAAAACTCAAAAGGGCGAGCATTTCCGTTAGCATTTGGACAAGACAATACACGCTGGAGAGAACTGTTTCAGAATTTCAGAACCATTATTACTTTCATAAGTACGGTTCCGTTTTTATTGTATCTGATTAATAGCTACCCTTCTTGAGCCCAAAAAAAAATAATAATAAAATAGGTACCAAGCACCTTTTATATTTGTAGCTTTAATTGTATATATTCAATCTTAATCGTCTATTTTAAAATACAATTTTGCATAAATTTATTTGTAGTTTCAGGACCATCTGACATATACCTCCATCGGAACCATCAGCATCACATTTTTTCACGATTTAATAAAAGTTAAAATAATCAGAATGTAATCAAGTGGTATAGTTGATATGAAAGTAACATTTCTGAAATTTGTATGGCGCTGATGGATTGATGGTGGTTTAAAATAATTTCTCTCTTTTTCTTTTTTCCTTTTAGAAGCAAGTGGTATAGTCTACGCTTACAATTATGTTTAATTATTCTTGTGAGGGTACGGTATTTAGATGTGCACGAAATATTTAATTTAAAAGTGAGAAATAACTTAGGATAATGATGGGAAAATGGGAGGAAAAAGAAACTAATGTATTGAAATTTGAAAGAATTGGATGAGCTGAGCTCATACAATATGAAAAGGGACCTTGCAAAATTAAGCTGAGGTCCCCACAAGGTACACTAGTTAGGGCTGTATATGAGCTGAGTTCGAGCGAGTTGGGGACAACTCAAACTCAGCTCAGCTGTAACTCGAGATGAGTTGAGCTGAGTTAGAAATACTTTCGAGCTTTTTAAGCTAGCTCAAACTCGACTCATCCCAAACTCGAGCTAGCTCATTGGCTCATGAGTTAGCTTGGAATAAACATATATCCTTCAAATTTTATTTATTTAATCCATATGTTATTCTAGTATTAAATTTTTTTGACATATACAATATTGTAAACAATAAAATTGTTGTATTTTATATTTTTTTTATTGATTTGAAACAAAATATGTATTGAAACTCAATCTATCATATGTAATATTATCTAAAATAAAAATATATAAGAAAAAAAATTCTTATTATTAATTTATAAATTTTTAATACTCATAAATTATGTTGATAATATATATTTGAAATATAAATTTATTATGTCACGAGTCAACTCACAAGTTGCGAGCTGAGTTGACCTCAATTCAAACTCGACTCGTCAACTAACTGAGTTAGTTCAGCTCAAGTTCTACCAACTCGAGTTCAGTTGGCTCGAGTTGCAATCGACCTTTTCTGAGTCGAGTTCGAGTTAGCTCACGACTTACGAGTTTTTTGCTCACCCTAACACTAGTATATCTTTTTGTTGCGTACGTGTACAGTTTTAATACGTATATTTGGAAGTTTTGGGCAGTTATATACTTCTCGTCCTGTATAGCCAGTATTTAAGACGCCATACAAATTATATCTTTAAAGGAGCTGCTATGAATCTCCAATTTGATATTTTTTGCTATTTTTCAGCGTATATACTTTTCAACTTTAGTTGGCAGGACCTAAAACTACTAGAACTAGACTATGGTTTTATGCGAGAGACAGCGAGACAGAGCCGAAAAAATTAATACTAACTTTACTGTTCATATTAATTTTGATAATAACAGAAAAAAAATCAAAATTTTAATACTAACGTTGCTGGATCGTCATCCCAGTTGACGAAAGCCCAATACCCTTGGATCGTCATCCCAGTTGACGACCCAAGCTTGGATCGTCATCTCGGATGACGATCCAATGATCCAAAAACAAAAAAAACACATATTTTAATTTTCTAAAATTTTTTTGTTTGGATCGTCATCCCAAATGACGATCCAAACAAAAAATTTTCAGAATTTTTTTTTAATGTAAATTTTTCATTTTAGCCCCAAAAGTCTTTATTATTACAAAATATATAATTTATGATTAAAAATTAAATATAATTAAAACATCTATTATAAAAATATAAGTATATAATTAAATTATGCATGTTAAATACATAATATTGTATATATTTGTAATATTTATTTATACATATATATATAATGTAACATATATTTTATATATTAAATATATATTATTGTATATAATTAAAATATATGATACATATTATTATGTACATATATTTCTATGTAAATTTATTTATACATTAAAAAAATTATATGAAAATATCTATATTTAATGTATAATATTTTTTATGGGACTATTATGTAAAAATAATAATTTTAGGGTCATCGGCGAATAGTGTTTACCAAAAATCCACCGGGTCGAACCCGCCCCGCCCCAAATCCGCCCCATGGGCCGGACCGCCCCGGACCGTCCATGAACCGTGATGGACCGAAGGGTTAGAACGGGGCGGGTCTTCGACGGGTTTGGACCGCCCTTTCTAAAAATACTCGTGTTAATCCGCCCCGTCTTAACCCGTGGAGCGAACCGCCCCGCCCCGTCAACCCGTCCAAAACTCGTGTTAATTCCGGAAAAAAAGAGGGTAACTTTATATAATTATATTCAAATTTTTTTCCTCTAATAAAAAAATTACAAATATAAGAAAACAAAAAAATAAAAACAGAAAAAATAAAGAAAAACGTAAAAGTAAAAAAATAAAAGTAATTAATGAAAAATAAAAAACAGAAAAAAATATTGAAAAAATAACACACAAAAAATAGCAAAAAAAACGTTATAGTGATTATATATGTAGTTTAATACTAACTAAAAATAAAAAATAGTAATAAAATAAATAAAAACCCGCGGACCGGACCGGATCGGACTGTCATAACCCGTGCGGGTTACATGGGGCGGGTTTAAAAAGGGTTAGGGTCAAGATTTCTAAGATGGACCGTGCTAACCCTCCCCGTCTTAACCCGTGGACCGCAGCGGGTTGAACCGTCCCGCCCCGCCCCGCCCCGTTTGGTAAACATTATCGGCGAATAACTTCAACAAAAATATATTCAATTTTTTCGCCGATGACCCTAAAATGATTGTTTTTACAATATAGTCCAATAAAAAAAATTTTATACATTAAATGTAGATATTTATATGTATGTAAATGTATAAATGTATATATTTATATGTAGATATTTATAGATATTTACAATACAATAAAAAAAATAGATAATGTATAAGTGTATATATTTATATTTATATAATGTATATATAAACATATTTTTTAAAGTATAATTTTTAATATATTTTATATACATATATTTTTTTAATATACTTATATATAGAAATATATGGTCATCGTCACCATATATTTTTTAATGTATAATTTTTTAAAAAAATTATATACATTAAAAATACATATAAAATATACAACAAAAAATTTTATTGGACTATATTGTAAAAATAATAATTTTAGAATCATTTGCGAAAGAATTGAATATATTTTTTGTTGAATTTATTCGCCGATGACACTAAAATTATTCTTTTTACATAGTAGTCCAATAAAAAAAATTTGTTATAAGATATTAATATATAATTTTTTTTAATGTATAAATAAATATACATTAGAAATATATGTACATAATAATATGTATCATATATTTTAATTATATACAATAATATGTATTTAATATATAAAATATACGATACATTATATATATACGTATGAATAAATATTACAAACATATACAATATTATGTATTTAACATGCAATAATTTAATTATATACTTATATTTTTATAATAGATGTTTTAATTATGTTTAATTTTTAATTATAAATTATATATTTTGTAATAATAAAAATTTTGGGGGCTAAAATGCAAAATTTGCATTAAAATAAAAATTTCAGAAAATTAAAATATGTGTTTTTTTGTTGTTGGATCGTTGGATCGTCAACTGGGATGACGATCCAAGGGTATTGGGCTTTCGTCAACTGGGATGACGATCCAGCAACGTTAGTATTAAAATTTCGATTTTTTTTCTGTTATTATCAAAATTAATATGAACAGTAAAGTTAGTATTATTTTTTTCGGGAGACAGAGTATGCAAAATTGCAAATACAGTTGTTGTTTTTTTTTTAGGTGAATGCAAATGCAGTTGGGCCTTACCTCTTATAAGAGAAAATTGGGCCGTACCTCTTTTACGCACGAAAAAGGGCCATGTGCACGCATGCTACAAAATACAAGACTGCATGCGTATGGCTGCATAACGTCTAAAACGACCACGAAAACGGTCGATTTCGTTAACCGTTTCGTTTTAAAATGAAATTGATCACCCATTTACGTTAACCGTTTCGTTTTGGACGAAACGGTCGAAATCACGAAAATACCACGGAAATACACATAGACGAAACTGTTCTAAGCTTTCGTTAACCGTTTCGTTTATAAAACGCAACAAAAATTCTTAACCGTTTCGTTTCGTTTTGGACGAAACGAAACGAAAAGACGGTCGAAACGGTGACCGTTTTCACCCCTGCATGCGTATATTTTGTTCATCCAAGCAATAGATGCCCAAACTATGCATGCAATAGATAGTTCTCCGACATAATGTTTTCTTTTTGAAATAAATTTTACAACTGTATGGATTATGAATTTATGGTAGATCTGATTTCTCCTTAATATTAAAGCATGGTAAAAGTATATAGCAAGTTCAAATTCACGAAGATTATAACATTCACAATTAAATACTATATATTGTTAGCAAACTTAACTAAATGCCAACACCCATTTAACTAATTGATGCCAACACCCTTTTAACTAACCAACTTAACCAATCACAACAAAAAATCCACTTTATTCAACCACAATAAATTGCAAGAATTCATTCCCCCAATCTAAATCTTATCCAATTGAAAATAAAATATAGCAACCGGATTAATACCTCTTCGTAAAATTAGTATTAATTTATATCAAGATGATTTTTCATAGTCAAATTTTGTCCCCTTTTATGGTTTTAACACTCTCCACCATTAGTGCTTTTCTCACTTAGTAAATGCATCAGGGAGATGGTATGAGAAAGTTTAATATGCACCATACTGCATAAGACTTTCTATGCACTATGGACTTTTTCGGATATATTTTTGTAAATTGTCAAATTTAATTTAACCAATCTAATCTATATATTTGAAATCTCGTTGCAAACCAAATTTTTTTATTTTTGAGATTTTATTACTATTCTTTTCGAATTTTTTAAAACATGTCATTTTTGGAATGTTGTAAATAGTATTTTGTTTCTAATAATAGCATGTTTTAAAAAATAAAAAAATAGTAATAAAATCTAAAAAATTGTAAAATTTGTTTTAGTATGAGATTTCAATATGTAGATTAGTTTGATTAAATTAGATTTATAAATTTATAAAAATACTTTCGAAAAAATTCGTAGTGCATAAAAAAATCCTATGCACTATGGTACATATAAAACTTTCTCAGATAGTAAATATGAATTGCTTCACATTTCAACACTAATGAATAGCTTATTTTTGAGGGAAGAGTAGAAATGCAGTTAATTAACTTTAACAAGACCACAACACCAGTAGTTATCGTGAATTATTGGCACTTGTGAAGAATGACCATGTCAGACCACGTCAATTACCAACTCCATATTCTAGTTCCACGATCGATCTCCTGACAAATTTTATATACTCGTCCAAAATGGTGTCATTTGTCTACTCTCCTTATGTGCAAATTACTGTCGGATTGAAGTATTCACATCATAGCTCAACTCTAATCAGATGCGAATTTGTCAGTGTATTTTTTTTTTTAGGATACATATTTATTTTTAACTTGATGGGTTTAGTTTCGATCTATGTTGTACGAATACTTCTAAAATACCGCCACATCCGTATCCGATACTGATTCTCGTGTAATTCTCATCCGATACTCCACATGATGAATCATATTATTTTTATTTTAATGTGTTTGACCGTTGGATTTTGTCTAAATTCGTCAAGATATGCGTTGGATTCATTTTTTTCAGTATGTTTTGAATATATTTTTGAGTTAGATACACTATAGTGGTAGTTGAACTATAAATAAATAATATATTTTCATATAAAATGTGATTTTTTATTATATATATATATATCCGTATTCTAACTTTTTGAAAAATACATAATCTCCGCGCCCGCATCGTATCCGATACGATGCCCGCACCTGCACATGCACCCGTGCAACGTAGATTTTCGATTATGCTCCTTGTTTTTCTTTATTAGGCTTGATGTAATATATTTTACTTTGTTAATGACATTGCATTTATTTTTGCCTTTTTAATCCCAGAAACATGCGTAAAACAGTAGCAAGAATTAATTTGCGCCGAAAGTATCCATTAATGTGGAAATAAATTTATCTTCATGGCAGAAAACAAAGTGTCAATAAGTACAAAAAATAGCTGAAAAGTTATGATGCAGTATAAAAAAATAAAAAAGAGAACTATTCATCACAAGTAGTGCAAGGACATAATTTTTTTGTTGCATGCGTGCTGTGGCCCTGTGCTCTGTTTTCACAGCCTCTATTGTAAAATACCATTTTTATTTATTTTTATAGTAGTGTCTTGTGCAGTGAGAAACTGACAGCGTGTCCATTATGATATTTTTCATGCTGAAAATACCTTGTCTAACTGTTATTTTCGGCCATATTTTCTCTGTTGCCTTCCTTTTGGTCTTTGTATTTGTAATTATTCAATTTCTAATTAATGAGATTAAATGCTCAACTATTTTTCATTTTTTGAAAATAAAAAACCAAAGCAAAACAAATATATCATCTTCATAATCAAAAGATATTTTTGAGAATACATCTAATTTAATTTTCCTCCTATATCTTGTTTAAAAAACAAGATAACGGAAAAGTATGTTTGTTCAGGTTTGTAACAACAAAAATTATTCCAAAAAAAGGGTCTGATAACGATTTGACACTTTAATTTTAGGCCTTGTTAAATGTTTAACTGGGCTGGGCCTAATTACCTTAAAGGAGCCGCATTCTAGTTATGTTTTCCGATTTATTTGATTTTCAGTTATGGAAGTGTACCTAAGATGATATCAAATGTAGCACTGGATATAAACAGAGATACGAATATTCTGTACGATAACATGTTACATCAGCTTCAATGCTTCAATTTGATTTCTATTACAATATAATATTTTCAATGTCCGTACTACATAAAAAATAATTCCAACAGTTATGTGCTTGTATTTCAACCATGAAACCCGCATTGCTGAGAAAATTTAAATATAGGTTCAATTAAATAAAGTGAAAGTGCAATCAGCACTTACGAGCTAAAATTCAATCATTGACCTATATTAATATTTGTCTCAATGATGAACTCATGTAGAACTTGTCAATTAAAACTTGGAAGCAACTGTTTGATTGAAAACTCAACGCCCACAAAATCTATCCCTTTTGCATGGTTGCAAACTCTTGTGCAAATACCTAACAAATTAACAACGGAATAGAATAAACAAAGAAAGAGCTAGACATATCTGTCAAATCTAAACAAGGTGCTGTTTAATTAGTGGTCCTTTATCTAATCAGAAAAAAAAGGTAGAAGATTAGCCTCATTATTTGATCAGTGCTTTTCAACAGGATTGGTTTTCTCAAACGAGAAAGGTTCTCTTTTCGTGCAAGTATCAAATGTCCAGCTCTTTGACCTGACTGATATGTTTATACACTAATGTTCGAAAAATAAACCTTTTCCCGTTTTGGTCCTCAAAAAATTTGTGAAGTGCTAATAGTATACTCTTTAATAATAATGAGCAGAAATTTTACGGAACAACAGAAATATAATTATTTCGGCCTGGTAGATAAAAGAAAAATTATAATTCGAGCTTAAACGGTATATAGCTAAGCTAGATTTGCATCATCTTTTTTAATGTAAAAATTGTTGAGGAACAATATGACAGAAATCTGAATATTTATGGGAGCACAAAACTACAAATGAATTGAAGTTATTTGAAAGACAAAAAAAAAAAAAAGAAAAATGCAATCCACTTAATGTTAAGATCACAAATTCGAAATCAGATTGCATACTTTCTTACATAAATATTTAAAAGTTGGCAAATATACATCTTTATTTCGTAAAAAGGAAAAAGGAAAAAAAAAATCGCTCTCCTCGTACGAATTGTTTGCAGAATTGGGGATGTTAAGAATTGATCACTGGTACAATTAATTTCAAGTTAAAGGTTAATGCTTCATATATAGATCTTCCTCAATCAATATCTATATTATTACTTAATCATATCTGAGGTGACAGAAGACATTATGTCTGTAAGGTAATTACGAAGATTGGGTCGCAGCACCTGGGAAAATTAGAAAAAGATCCCTCTTGCTTCTCATCTAGGAACAAAAGTGATTGTTCCAAGATGATACTAGTCAAACATTCTTTGCTTGCATAGGTAACCATATAATTGAGCAATAAGTATGATTTCCGAAATTAAGAACTCGGTGCTGGTTAGTTAAACAAAGGGGCCGGGAAACACTAATGAACTTCCATAGAAGACAAAAACATAAATGCAGTCAAATTGAATAATGATTATTATTAGAATTTTGTGGGATGATGGGACTATTTAAATTTCGGATATATGTAACTTCGTTTTCATTTAACAAAAAAATAATTTATAGAAAAGAATGTACTTTTTAGGAGAAAAAATTATAGTCGATTCTCAAAACGCGTTGCTCTCACTTAAAAAGCGTTGTTCTAATTATTACCAAATTAAAAGATGATTTTTATATGCTAACAAAGGGTTATATTATTATATTCTAATTTTTTTAAGGAAGTCATATCACTCAACCTTTTTATATATTAAATATATGTGGAGTTTGAACCTTGGCATTTTTTTTGGCCAGTCTAATATACTTCTAGGATTAAACATGAATAAGAATTAATTAAGAACACTATTTTTAAAAAAAATATTTATTTTTATCTTCCCTCTTATCCACTCTTCTATGATGCCATCTTTCCTTAACAGGATAAGGACACGTCATTTCAGCACTCGTTTAATAGCACTATTGCTTCTTCAAATAACATAAGAACACCTTTTCAGCACTCTTATTATACCGATTGCTTATTATAACCAGCCTTTGGTTTAGAGTTAGAGGATAAGTAGTTTTAATTGAGACTGTTGATTCGAAATTCCATTAAAATTTTGTTAGAAAACATTTAAAATTAGAATACTCAATCTCCGGTTTACCTCCAGAGAGAGAGAGAGAGAATCGTTAATGTTTTGTAACTATATATATCAAAAAGTAAACTAAAACAAATAAGGGAAAATTGGATATAACCCGTCATATCTTCTCCAAGTGGAAATAAACCCATCTAATCTTTAATAATGAATATAACCCCTTCTAATGAATCTTATTCCTTAAAAGGATATAACACTTTTGATTAATTTAAATCATATTTTAAATAAAAATAAATAAATTCTAAATTTTCTGTCCACTATACCCTTGAATGCTCATGCTCTTTTCATTCTTGTACAGACCTTTTGTCTCCCAGAGCAGCGTTTATCAAAAAGAAAATAAGTTTCCATTTTAATTCTTTAAAACCGAATTTGTTATTTTGAACCCACATTCGTTAACGCTTGGCAAAATTTCATATTACTAATCGGGGTATCACCTCCCAAGTCCCTTTATTTTTTTTTCGTTCTTTTTTCATTTTTGGTTGTGTTTCTCATTTTTATTTTGCTGATCAAAGTCGAAGCTCTTAGCCCCTTAATGTAGAGACACAAATGTTCGTTTTAGACATTTTATATATCTTGTTTGATCCTGCAATAATCATCTCCTTAAATTATTACTATCGAAGAAAATTCCAAACTCAAGGGAATGGTTTTTTTGTCAGAAATTTATTATCTTCTTCTACAACGCTGGTGAAAAGGTGAAAGGTCGAGACATCAAGAGGAAAAGACTTAGAATGGAGAGACTGGGATATATTGGTCAAATATTTAAAAACTACTTTTTTAATTAAAGTATGATATAAATAAACCAAAAAGTATTATATCCTTAAGAACCAAGATTAATTAGAGGGAGTTATAACCAAATGGAACAAAAAACGAAAGACAAAATGAGTTTCGTTTCTGAAAACGGAACCCGAATTTGTAAATGCTACTGAACGAAACGAAATGGAACACAGAAACGGACTAAATCAATGAAAATGTAACGAAACATGTGTTATGTTCCGTTGACTGAAACGAAACAAAAACAGAATGAAAACGAAACATTCTTATTCCGTATCCATTTTAGACTTTGACGGCTCTAACTACATGCATAGACATGTCGGAATATATACTCTAGTTGAAAATATCTGTCTGTATAATTGTATTTTAAATTGAGAAGTTGGTCTAAGCATACATGTAGTTGCCCAAGTTGATCGGTTGCGTAAGGTTGGTTACCTGAATCAACGGCATATCTGACTTGGAAATTCAACCAGATATCCTGAGAAGCAAAATTTACTGGGTAACACAATATATTTTGTCATATTACAAAAAGCACCCTACAATTTCGAAAATTTTCATTCATTTTCAACACCCATTAATAGAATGTTAAGCACCAAAAAAAAGTTGTTGCGATTTAAAAGAAAAAATATTCTTCTTTTGGTTGGCTTAGGAGGAAGAAGTAACTTTTCTTTTAATTAATTTTTTTATGATTTTGCTCAACTTCAGGTACCCATTATTTTGTTTTTGCGTTTTTCTACTGTTAGGCCGACATGAACGAAAGTCAAAAGCCCGAAAAATTAAAAGCTAGTGCGACTTTTTATTCGAACTTAATATTGTCTGTCAAAAGAGATGTCGTTGCGTATATATTTTCAAACTCCTTTTGGGATTTAATTTGGGTTTACTGTTTAGTAATTAATATATACGTACGAGGTACGATGTTATCTTTTTCGAGTGACTTAATTAGCATTTGATACGTCGACAGTAAATCATAATATTTTGTTAATTAATTCTATCATAACAATATTTTTTATGTTATTTCAAAAGTGTATTAATTCCTTCTTTTTCGAAAGGGTATAAAGTAAACACAATTTTTGTGATAATTGATGAAGGAATTAAAACTTAAGTCAAATAAATTTATAACCTTCGTTCTACCCTTACTAATCGTTGGGGCAAAGCTAAGGGTCGATCCTCATGGACAGTAAAATTGATTACCGGACTTAAGTTTTCTTAAAAGCTGGACAAATAAATTGTAAGGATTTGAATTGAAAGTAGCAATTAAATAACAATTAATTTTTAGAGAATAATTATAAAATATTTATGGGTTGATTTTTTTATGTTTCTAGACTTAAACAGATGCAAGAAAATGTCTTAAGGGTTGGAGTTCATTTAGTTTGGCTCGTATCTCACCCCTGACTTCGCTCTTCCTTTTCTATGTTCCTTCTTTAATTTCTCATTCTCCTCTCTTCCTTTTCAACTCTCTCATTTAGAGTACTTATTTTTTCCCTCTTCCTTTCATGTTTCTATTCTCTTCTCCTTCGTTCTAATCGTTTGTATTTTTCGTGACACTGCATCTTGCTTTATTTTGCTCAACTCTTTCACCATCAATCCAACCCTCTAATTGATACAACGAAAAAGAGTAAATATAAGTTACAATAATGTATCAGAGAAAGAGAGTATATATATTGTTAGTATGGAGTATATCATATCTATTAAGTGAGTGTTAAATATATTTTAATTTATGTTTTGTTATAGAAGTATATAATTTGTGATAAAAAAAGTAACTAATTAGTTTAAAGAGAATAATTAAATGAGTAATTATTTATGTGATCAAGTAAACATTATAAACAAGTAATTAATAGATTCAAGGGAGTATTTACTTAGACTCAGGAGTATATATATATATTTTCAAAAGGAAGTATTTTATAAAATCACATAGTTATATATCATAAAAGAATATTTTATCTGTATTATGAGAGTATTTATATTTAACGAGTGCCTAATAAGTTTAAATGAGCAATTATTTATGTGAGTAAGTAAACATTATAAAGGAGTAATTAAAAGGTTCAAAAGGAGTATTTAAGACTCAGGGAGTATTTTATAAGATCACATAGTTATATATCACAAGTGAGTATTTATATTTGACAAAGGATAAATATTTATAAGGGTACGAAAAAAAGAGATGACAAAAACAAAAAGGAGTGTCAGGGGAAAGAAAAGTAGAAAGTAAGAGTGTTGCGAGAGAAAAAGGTGGAGAGGAGAAAAGACATGCGTGAAGATGGAGAATGGGAAGAGAGAAGATGGGAGATAGTGGTGCACGTACATGGGTGGGGAAGAAAATGAGAGAGGAGGGGAGACAAGACGCTGTGGGGTAGCAGTAGAGGTGAGGCGGGGTGAGATCGAGGGTGACGCTCTGGTACAGGCACGGGTCAAAATGCAAGACACACACGTGAGGAGATACGATGCGGACGCAATTTTCATATAATTTGGCAAGAAAAAATGTGTTTTTTTTAGAGTTTTGATTGTCTGATTGCGTTAAGAGTTTGATTGCACTTATCAACACCGATTTTTTTTTTAAAAAAAATTATTAATGGATCAAGTTGGCCTCCATCTTTCCTTTTTATGAGAAATTTAGATAGGAAGTCTATGGGGATTTAAGATATATGGCTCGGTTTGGATGGGTGCAAGAATAAGGGAATAGTTTCTTTTTATTTCCAAATTTATTATAAACAATCCAAACTTTTCACAAAGTTACACATTTTTCAATAATTCTTCCCTTATTCCTCTTATTCCCACACCATCCAAACGGAGCGTTCTTGACAATATATATAGCGAAGAAAGGTGAAACTTTAGGGCAAGTTAATAATTGAGAAATATGTAGGACAAAAAAAAAACCAACACACACTGAGACTAAGCTCCATAAAGAAGTTCAGTTTTGATTAAGTAGTTAAAGACAATATGTATTTAATTTGAATAGAGAGGCCGTGAGCTAGAAATTCACTTATTGGATCTTTAAAGAAAAAATTCCTCCAAACATGCATCTGCGTAACAGTGTTCCCTATAAACGCAGGTTCATAACTAGGTTGTTGCATCAATCAAAACTGAATATTAGACGAATACTTGTATACCTAACTTAACGCTAAACACCATAAAGGATTCTACCTTTAGATATTATCTGATTAATTAATATTTGTGTATTTACAAGTTGAAGAATTCAAACTCACATGTTTAGCTAGCTGTATACTATCAAAACTTGATGCTTGAATATTTCCACTCCTAATTTTGATTATCAATGATTTAAATAGATTAGCAACACTTGACAATGTAATAGTAGTGTGACTTCGAGTTGACCAACAGCTGGGAATATTTTTTTTCTCAGACAGTTAGCAGCCAACTTCCTATTTTTTTAATAATACTTTTGTTCTAATGATATATATTGTTTGTACAACATACATATATGCTTCGTGCCCACCGTACTATATATGCAGATATTAATGTGACCGACATATCTAATTAACACTATGTTACTAATTAACTAAACACAGCTTCAACAAAGGCCTCTCAAGTTTGTAACTATAAATCAAATTGGGACCGTCCTTCCATATCTCCAGTTCATGATAGATTTAACGATCGATATAGAAATCACTTTACTACAATATAATTCGGTTTTGCATGGAATCAAATAAAATATTTTTAGTGGTTATGAAATTCATGGTAATGGGAGTGCCACAACATGTAATGGTGAAAATCTTGAATCCAATATGCAGTATGTTCTCTCAGACTCTCAGTTAAATTGCAGCAAATCTTTACTCAAGTTGCGGTGTTAGAATATTTGATCAAGATGGTACAAATGTACAATGCTGTCAGTGCTGTTTGTGATGTGGGTTGAGGCTATGCATATTATTATGCCTCTCTGTTCTTTTTTTTTTTTTTTTGAGTGAAATGCCTCTGTTCATTTTCTGACGCTATAATGCTAAATAGAGTATATAGCCATATATATAGTATAGTATAGTATGAAGTAAAATATATATTCTTCAAGTAAAATAATAACCTTAATTATATCCCAACACCTTATTTGTCAGCTAATGGCCAACCATAATAGCTAGAGTTTTAATTGTCAACAATTTTTGGTACTTTTAAAGAGATTAAGTACTTTTAAAAACGTATGAAAATTAATACAGTAGTCCGTCAGAGCAAGCTTTCTATTTTTTACTTGACAAATTAATGTACTGAAGCCGCTTAAATTTGTGTGATAAAATTAATTTTCTCTATTATTGGTGGCATTTTGGAACGTGTAAGGCGACTTCAGTGGTTTTGAAATTCACTTTTTGTTAAAGAGTACTGGAAGGTAACAGTAAGACAACTAATTAACAAAGAAAAACCTCCAATTAATCAAATAGCACCCTAATTAAGGCTATTTACAAAATGCTAGAGAAACTTATCTTACACAAAATGCCCATTCCTTCGTATAATCTGAAGCAAGCCTATATACATATATATAATAATACCCAATCAATTCCCTATTTCCACACCTTTGTTCTACTTCTTTCCTGGACAATTATACAGAAAGAACTACTTTAGCTCTAGTTCATGTTAATTGCCATCCATAATTTAAAAGCTGTTGTGTTATAAAATGAAAGATATGGATGGCAAAACATAAAACAGAGCTAGATATTATTTACACAATGTTGGTTTTGATATATATATATTAAAAGCAATCATACGCAAGATATGTTTGACGGGCATACAATGGTTCTTTACATAATACAATAATCCATCAGTAGTTCCAGCACATTAGACTTGATATCTCTTGATTTAACTCAGTAGTTAAACCTGTCTCCAGCGAAGAAGTGGCAATTTCAATCCCTCTATCATCACTTCTTTGTTTCAACTTGTAAAATGAATTTCCTTCAAGAGCCAAGCAACTCTCTCTTTCTCGTTCTTCTCCGAGAATTAAAGAAGACGATGATTCATTGTATGAACCTGGATTATCCCAAGAGCCGAAAGAAGTGTTTCTAGCGTACTTCGCATAAATCTCTTCTTGGCTGGAGAAGCAGTTCACGTGCGGCTCCACATCAGAGCCCGGAGAAACTTTTCTCGCATCTTGCGCAGTAGCTTTCTCCTCGCATTCAATCTTTTTGAAAACCTTACATACCACCCACTCATTCTACAAGGTATAAACAATGAAAATCAATTAATTTCCGGTACTTCTATAATTACTTTCGTATAACTAGCTAGCTATGTCAGTATTTGAGAGAGATTATATTGACGTACGTACCTTATTATAAGAACAATAAACGGAGTATTTTCCCTCTAGCCGAAATTCATGCATAACCCAGTCAGATTTCCGTCCCCTTGGGGCCCTTCCAGTATAAAAAACTAATGTTTTTTTCATGCCGACAAGGCTCTTTCCATGATGTATCGCCTTGTCTTTTCCAGTAGATTTCCAGTAGCCAGTACCAGTAGCTCGGTTCGCTCTCGTACCAGTTGGGTACTTCTTGTCCTTCGTGCAAAAGAAGTACCATTCTTTCTCTCCCATGTAATTAGCTCTCTCTACAAAACAAAAATATACAAAGATATATAGAAATAAAAGTGAGACAACGGACCGCCATCATGAGATTGAAAATAGAACATAAAGAAAGAAAAATGTAACATATCACAACTTTTCTATTATTTTTTTCCTTTTGAACTTCATTTTGGGACGACATAAAAGGTCTTCTTTTGGCTTAATTCCAGAACATTATACAAAGTTACAAACAGTTCAGATCAAGTAAGAAAAGAAGAAGAAAAAAATAAAAAAAACCTGGCAAATCCCATGGTTCGAACTTGATCAAGTCAATATCTCCTATGGCTATTGAACTGAAACTTGCATCGACTGCTTTTCTCAGGAGATAATGATTTATCAACTCTTCATCTGTTGGATGAAAACGAAACCCAGGAAGCAGGTTCATGGATTGCTTTCCTTTGTTCAGAGATACAGCTCTCTGTTCCATTAATAAAGAGGTCATCTGTAGCTATTATTGCACAATCAAAGGTACGTAGGTACACAAGAGTTATATTAATAGTTGTTGAGAAACAGAGAGAGGTAATGGAGAAAGGAGATTAAGGATCCGTTAGGAAAGAAAGTTGGTGGGTGAGGAGAAAGAAGCGACAGAGGCTTAAAATAATGGGGCCGGGGCCATTACTTGCGTTTAAGCAGAGACGTAGCACACAAGCAACACCTTACGTAGAGGGATTATGACATTTCAGAGATCCTATTAGGGTTTCTTTGTTCGATACTGTTTGACAAGTTGTAGAAACTGTGATTTCTCTTATTACATTAGTACAGATGTGATATAGACATATAGTGCTCCTTGATTTGTCCCCAGCATATAAAAGATGACAAAAACTTAATCACAACATATGAAAGATGATTTGTCTCCAGCATATAAAACATGACAAAGCCTAGATTTGCTAATCTCAAATATGCACAATCAAGCAAAAGATAGAAAGGTGTACAAATAAAATAATGCATACAAAATAAGTGTCCAGATTCCCTTGCCCATTTTATTTACCTAAGTTTGTTAGTTTCTATCCTCGTCAGGACAGAGGCAAGAGTCACAAAGCACTAAAGCATTTTCTATTGCACATTATTATGTAGTTGTTCAGATACTCCAAGTACTTTATTTTAATTTATTTTGTTTGTTTTGATTGTTGGACTGTTGGAGAATAAGCAAATTTAACTTTTATGGGTATTTCCCCCCTGTTTTTATAAAAGAAAATTGAGGCTCAAATTCCATATCTATCTGTGTGTCACCTAGGATTAGGGGTGTCAAACGCGTCAAAAAAGCACGGAACGGACTGTTTCGTTTTCCGTTTCGTTAAAGAACGCGGTATAGAATTCCATTCCGTTAACTGTTTCGTTTTTGAAACGGCACAGAATTCCGTTTTGTTTACCGTTCCACTTCAGAAATAACACATGAAACGGTTTGAAATGAGGCTGAAACAGTCGAAACGGTATAATTCCACGTTCCGTTTACCGTTTCGTTATTGGAACGGAATGAAAATCATTTCTGTTATGCGTTCCGTTTCGCTTAAACGAAACGGCACCACGTGCCATTTTATCACGCTGACAGCTCTACCTAGGATTAATTTGAATGAATTCAGTTTTTTGACTTAGTGTCAACAGGTTGCAGGCAATTACTCATTCAATGACTATTTAATTTGACACAGGTTACTGGTTACCTATTCAATGAGGCTCTGTTTGGATCTTATGAGAATAAGAGTAGGACTAGTTATTCAGGATTAAAATTGTTAGTCTCAAATTTTTAAGAATAAGCTTAACCTTAGAATAAAGATTTTTGTTTGGATGATGTAGGAATAACAATGAGTTTTATCTTTGACCGTTTGACAAATCAAAATCTTAATTTCACTCCTTATTCTAACATCTAGTCAGATTAACTAATCTTACTCTAATTCGGAATAAGCCCTTAATCCTAGACTGTTTGGATTGTCTCTTAATCCAGATTAGCTATTTAGTCTAGAATAGCTCTTATTCATGACTATCCAAACAGAGCATGAATTCTTAATTATACTGGATTTCTGTATGTTATTTACTTATTCTTTCAATGTGCACTATGAAACTTGATTTAGAAGTTTCATGTTCTTTTTTATTTTGAATTATAAATTCTTTATTCTGTACTAGGATATTATGGGAAATTTGAATGTGTACTACCAATCAACCATGGACCAATGAATTGTCGCTCTTTGTGACTCTTTCATTGGAATTATTGTTGAACAATCACAAATTGCAATGTTATATATGTTAGTTAAGTGCATAATTTTCATTTTATGATTAAATACTATTAATTATCCATAAACAATCATGCACAAACACGGATCTTGCACTAAGCCATTCACACAAGAGAGAAAGGTTCAAGGTATACCTCTCTTGAACTAGTAATCAAGAGGCTCGAACCGGCTAGGTTGTAGGTGGTTGTGCTCACGTCTAGCTCGCGCCTCCTTGTCGAATCGCCTCGAGTCCACTTGGTATTAACCAAATCCTCTACAAGTTATGCTAGTAACTTGGAGGAGATGCCTAATCCCTAGCTTTCTCAATTCTTCTAGCAAATCAACAAGTTATTTGTGGAAGAATGGAGGGCTCAACACATGAGCAATAGGGAGAGATGGGAGAGAGGGAGGCGCACACCAAGGGAGGGGCGGCTAGGTTAGTGGGAGAGAGAGAGAGGGGGATTTGCAACCATCCACATCCTTATATAGAGTGCAAACCCTACCTACCTCACACTAACTATTTACCAAATTGCCACCCCACCTACCACCTTGTTTGGCCGGCCACAATAAGGGCCTTTATGGGCCAATTGCATTGCCTCATGGGTCCACTTAATCATTCATTAAATGGCCTCTCTTGTTGCTCTCAATTTGGATCCCTATTGGGCCTTTAATTAATTATTTAATTAAAGCCCTATAGAATGCACATGTGTTAAAATAAATAATTATTAACTTAATAATAATTATTTAGGGATTAGATAATGCATTAATTTATTTCTATATGATCCCTTTGATTTAATTAATTATAACGGTCTACAACGCTATTTAATTAATTAATCAACTCATCATATTTTGCAATACCAATTATTGCAAATAAATAAATAATGCAAGCATGGTTAAAACACCAATTCTGTGTGACCCTTTGAGGATTTATGCTACGTTGGACATGGAGTTAAATCGCTATTTAATTCCAATAATCATAAGCGGTATCTAGCAACACGTTATGATTCCCAATTCGCATAAATAGTGTACAGCTACAATATTTCAATCCTGCATAAGAGAATAATAATATATCTCTATTTTGATTCCTATGCCTCACGATATCATCGTATAATCCAAGATAGGAATGTGTCATTCTTGCAGATTATACGTTTCTTGATCTAGAGATAATTGTATCAGTTGCTAGCAAACAATCTATCTCCATCAAGGGGCCCAAACAGATATCGTCACTCACTAAGTGAATTAATGAGGGACATACGGTTTTCTTGACTATTTAACTTTTCCCCGCACAATTCAAGAGAACATAAATAACGTCCGTATAGCAGCCCTTATCGGGAATCAGCGGTAGACGATATTTATTGAACCTATCCTCATGTGGAAAAGATAAATATCTCAAATTTAGAATCAAAATCATAACGAAATAAATAATGACACCAAAACACAATCCATATATTTATTTCGTTGGGTCATGTCCTGTACTATGTTCAAATAACATAAACATATGCAATTAAGTTGGTTACTCTTAACCTTTGATTTATAGAACTAAATCAACACTTAACTTGCATACTAATCTTATTGATAATTAATGTTCCTTGTTAATTATCAAGATTATGGACGCTTTAGATTTATTGTTGTCATTTACTACTAAATGAATCACAGTGATCTATAATTCAGATCCTCAACCTGAATAAACTGTCAACACATAAATCAAGGAACAAATGATATAAAATCATCCATAACATAAAACCATAGAAGTAGCCAAAAAGATTGGCTTCTAGGACATATCTCTAACAATATATACTTCATAAAACCTGCTAACACTGCACAAAACTAAATATATGTGGACAAATAATATCTCACGTGTCAAAATAATAAATAAAAAAATGAGAAATATAAGAATGTTTTTATATATAGGTTAAACATAGTGTGGACCTCACTCTAACGTGAGTTGCACCTACTGATGATGGAGATTGGAGCTGCCTTTTGTATGCTTATTAATTATATCTACTTTGTTGATTAATTGATGTGCACCTTTTACCAACTGTTAACTAACTTCTGATTTTTCTGTTGGTTCTATGAGTTAAATTTATGTGTACTTTTATGTGTTAGATAACAGTTGAGGATCTTTAATTAAGTCGGAATTTTTTTTTTTTTTACTGATGAACATGCATGTCTAGTTATTTATAGGCATCTTTCCTCTTACAAAATGCGTCTACCTTTTGAATTGTATAAATTCTTATGTATGAGAGTCGCAGTTTTATATGTGAACTCGAGAACATGGAAATACATTGGTTTTGGTTCTATCTTGTAGGGTGCGTTTGGATAGGTGTGGGAAGAAGGGAAGAAGGGAAGAAGTGGGAAGAAGTATTGGGAAGTGTGTAACTTTGTGAAGAGTTTGAATTGTTTATAATTTTTTTTCTTCTTCTTCTTTCTTCCAACTGATCGAGGTATAAACCAAGGTCAAACAAATAAATCCTTGTACTCGACTAGTCGTTCGTAGTAGAGTAAAGGTGTCGAACCCACAGAGATGGATATGAATATTATTCTTATTATTTCGTTAAATCTAGACAGTAAAAATTGAGAAGAGAATCGAAATCACGAGTAGAACAAATTAAATTAAAATAAAGGAATCGACTAGTCACGCTAATCGGATGTGCCATGCCCGGGTTGGCTTGGTATCGACTAGTCACGCTAATCGGATGTGCCACATCGGGGCGAGTGCATAGCATGGCATACATAATCGATCCGACTACAGATGGATACTTGAATCGCTTCATGTACTCCCGATCTGTCTCCGCTGTCGGACCTTGAGTCTTGCTCAAGTAAATGCCATGTGACATAGGCAAGAATCCCTTCTTGGAATTCGCCATGTTGTGTTTTTGCAACACCTTGTCAATATATGCATCTTGGCTCAAACCTAACATCCTCTTTGATCTATCTCTATAGATCTTGATTCCTAGGATGTAGGCGGCCTCGCCCAAGTCTTTCATTGAGAACACTTTCTTCAATGAATCCTTGACTGCATTCAATTCGGGAATATCATTCCCGATCAAGAGTATATCGTCAACATATAGAACAAGAAACACAACCACGCTCCCACTAAACCTCTTGTAGACACAAGGTTCCTTTTCACTTTGAGAGAAGTTCAATTTCTTGACTTCCTCATCAAAGCGCTTGTTCCAACTCCGTGATGCTTGCTTCAATCCATAAATGGATCGTTGAAGCTTGCATACTTTGTTAGCATTCTTTGGATCCACAAAACACTCGGGTTGTGTCATATACACATCCTCTTCCAAATTTCCATTTAGGAAGGCGGTTTTGACATCCATTTGCCAAATCTCATAATCATAGAATGCGGCAATTGCTAACATGATCCGAATTGACTTGAACATGACGACGGGCGAGAAGGTTTCTTCATAGTCAATACCATGAATTTGCTTGTAACCTTTCGCTACAAGTCGTGCTTTGTAAATGGTCAAGTTGCCATCCATGTCGACCTTTCTCTTAAAGATCCACTTGTTCTCAACGGGTTTTACTCCGTTGGGAAGGTCAACCAAGGTCCATACCTTGTTGTCATACATGGATTGCATTTCGGATTCCATGGCTTTTAGCCATTCCTTGGAGTCGGTTTTCTTTCTCATGTCATCAACGGTCAAAGGCTCATCGTTCTCCATAACGAGAATGTCGTGCAAACCCAAATATCTTATAGGTGGACGACTTGGCCTTGCCGATCTTCGTAGGGTAGAAGTTTGAGGTTCTTGAACTTGTTCCACAACGGTTTGTGGACTTTGTTCTTGAACTTCAAGTGAAGGTGCTTCCTCAACATCATCGACTCGCGATATGTTTGAGTTTTCATTTGAGGGAGCTTGTTCGTGAACCTCTTCTTCCACAACAACTTGTGGAATGGGTTCGGCTACAACCTCATTCGGTGCATCCACATTTTGTGCAACCTCATTTGGCACCAAATTGGGAACAACCACATTGCCTACTTGAGGCATGCTTTGTTGTTGCGGTTCTTGAATTTCTTCAATCACCACGTTGCTCGCACTACTTCTTCTTGAGAGAAACTCCTTCTCCAAGAACACGCCATAACGAGCAACAACTATCTTGTTCTCGTTGCGGTTATAGAAGTAGTAACCCTTTGTTTCCTTAGGGTATCCTACGAAATGACATTTGTCCGATTTGGGTCCAAGCTTATCGCTCACTAGCCTTTTCACATAAGCTTCACAACCCCAAATCTTGAGAAACGACATGCTTGGTTTCTTCTTAAACCAAAGCTCATAGGGCGTCTTCTCAACGGACTTTGATGGAACACGGTTTAATGTAAAAGTTGCGGTTTCAAGGGCGTATCCCCAAAAGGACATAGGCAAATCGGCTTGGCTCATCATTGATCGAACCATGTCAAGCAAAGTTCGATTCCTCCTTTCGGACACACCATTCCATTGTGGTGTTCCGGGTGGAGTGAGTTGTGGAACGATTCCACACTCCTTTAGATAGTTGCCAAACTCATGGCTCAAGTACTCACCACCTCGATCGGATCGTAAGACCTTGATCTTTCGACCAAGTTGGTTCTCAACTTCATTCTTAAATTCTTTGAACTTGTCAAAGGATTCGGATTTGTGACGCATCAAATAGATATATCCGTATCTACTATGGTCATCGGTGAATGTGATGAAGTATGAATAACCACCACGCACACAAATGCTCATAGGTCCACATACATCGGTATGTACAAGGTCTAATAAGTCATTTGCCCTTGTTCCTTTGTTAGGAAAAGGCGCTTTGGTCATCTTTCCCATCAAACAAGATTCGCATGTGTCAATTGGCTCGAAAGCGAATTGATCCAAGAGACCAACGGTTTGTAATCTCTTGATGCGTTTCTCATTGATATGACCTAAGCGGCAATGCCACATCAAAGTTGCATTCTCATGTGAAATCTTACGTTTCCTATTGTCATTCTCAACACTCAAGATAAGTCCGCTAGAATCAAGCAAATAAAGACCATTCAATAAATGCGCATCACAAAAACGAACTTCATTTCGAAACAAGGTCAACAACTTGTTCTTTATTACAACATCAAAACCATCCATGTCCAAACAAGAGATAGAGATAATGTTTCGAGTGATAGAGGGAACTAAAAATACATCCTTTAGTTCCAACACAAAACCGGAAGGTAAAGTTAAATCCACGCTCCCAATGGCCATAGCGGAGATGCACGTGCCATTCCCGACGCGGAGTTGAACTTCACCTTTCTCGAGCCGCCTCCTATTCTTTAGGACCTGCACATTTCGACAAATGTGAGCACACGAACCGGTATCGAATACCCAATCGGTGTTAGAGGTAGCGAGAAGGGTTTCGATGACAAATATACCTGAAGAAGAAGGTTGGACGGTTCCCGCCTTCTTGTCGGCAAGGTACTTGGGGCAGTTTCTCCTCCAATGACCCTTGTTGCTACAGTAGTAGCAAACGGTCTCGGGAGTGGCCGGGTTCTTCTTCTTCTTGGAACCCACGGGAGCACCCTTGGCCGAACCTTGGGGCGTCACCGGGCCTTTGCCCTTCTTGGCTTTACGGCCTCGCTTCTTGATCTTTTTGCTCTTGTCACTCACGGCAAGAACATCCTTTGGGCCCTTCTCCTTCTTGAGACTATCCTCCGTCTCAACGAGCATGTTTTGGAGATCATCCATGCTCTTGTCCATGCCATTCATCCGGTAGTTCACAACAAAACCGGTGAAGCTTGGAGGGAGGGAGTTGAGAATGAAATCTTGAATCGCACCCGTAGGAAAGGGCGTATCAAGCTTTTCGAGCTGCCGAAACAACCCCGCCATCTTCATGACGTGTGGCCCGACTTCATGACCCTCCGCCAAGCGAGTGTTGGCGACGGCCTTGATGAGACGGGCCCTTTCGGTGCGGGCCTTGGTTTGGAACATGTTCTTGAGACGAGTGATCATCTCAAACACTCCATATCCACTATCGATGAACTCCTTTTGGAGTTCCGATTCCATGACCGCAACCATCAAGACCGACATCTCCATGTCGTCATTGACGTGCTTCTCATATTCCTCTTGCTTATCCTTTGGATCGGTGTCCTTAGGAGCAGAGGGAATCGGAGTGGAGAGGAGGTACTCCCTTTTTTCAAACCTAAAGGCAAGCCTTAGGTTGCGGTGCCAATCCAAGAAATTAGCACCGTTAAAGGCGAGTTTCTCTTTCTCAAGAAGAGAACGAAGCGTTAAAGAGGAGGAAGACATCTACAACAATTATCGAATTAAAGGTCAATTAGTTTTATGTTTTTAGTTTTAACAAAAGTAAAACTTTCACTACACTTTTAAAGTCCCTAAGTATAGTGATTTCCAAGACCCCTATTTTCATCAAAATGGACCTGCTATGGCACGTCATCCAAAATGATTAGATAAGGTAGGTTCTCCAACCAATCATCTTACCATGACTCTTGGTTCGCATGAGCGAACTTCGCCCCGATGTCCAAACTCTAGTTGGGTCCATCGAAAAGTCACTTCTCACTATTTGCTCCTTGCAAATCTTATCTATTTGCACCCCGACTACCGAATTGGCAATCATGACGTCCGCTTGGGCGGACCGCGCCATGAGTGACAATCGGCGTGAAGGGGATAGAGAGAAGGAGGGCGATTTAACTTATTCGTTTTAGTTTGGGACAAACAATTCATATGACACTTTGTTTGGTGGTCGTGTAAGCATACACCCATACCTAACCTAACAAAAGTAATCACATAAGCATCTCATAGTTGTGGGTTTGTATGGCTCCCGCTTGCATTAGTTTCGCCACATCGTCCATGGAGCAAAACTAATCTATTTCTTGCCCTCCCACTAAATTCTATAAGGATCTAAATCCTATATAAAATAAAGGTGCAAAATACATGTGAAAACATCATATTCCCATCCTAACCTTAGGGGCATGCAAGCCTCACAAGTTACATCAAAAATTAATCAACAAATTAATTAATTAATGGCACCAAAGGCCGCATTACAAACATTCACACATGCATTCATTACAACCACAAGGCATTGAGTCTTGAGCCATACTAAACCCACTATCCACCTACAAAACAAAGTTAGCACATACAAGAACTTTGTTTCCAATTAACGATTTTCAAGCATCTTTGCGTATCGTTTGCCATAAGTAAATTCCGTGTACAAATCCTCAATTTTAAACAACAAAACTTGTTTAAATTCATTTAGAAAGTTCTTTCAACATCCCATAACAGAAAGGAGATCAAACAAGGAGTTTTCTAATTAATTTCAACTAGTTTGAATATTTAGAAAAACAGTAATTTATTAAAAAACGTAACTAATGGAATCCAATAAAAGCAAAGGTTTTAGGTCTCCAAAAATTCTCAAATAAATTACTTAAGCTCCTTATCATAGTTGTGATTACCAGTAAAAATTTCAAGAAGAGATCTTACACCATCTGGGAGAATCAAAAATGACAAATCTCTTACAAGTGCACGAAACACCGTTATGAGATTTTCAGATTATCCTCTCAACCATCTGGTCTGTTAGACCACCTTCTAAACAGTTTTTATATATACAATATAAATAGAAAAACTTGCTTAATCTATAGCCTAACTATTCATGTAAAGAAAACCACCAAGTTTAGTTCAAAAAGTTCGAGTTACAAACTAAACAACCAACAAATTCTGTACTGGAACAGACTGTCGATCGAAAAGTTCTAGCCTAGTTGAAGGTCCAAATCTCCACGAAAAATTATGAAACTAATTTTCCTGGAATCCTAACTCAAAATAGAACAACTCCATTTAAACAGAATTTTTAAAGGAGTTCTCAGTTGGTACAGTTTATTAGAACAATCGATTTGCTCAACAAACTGGATCTGACAAGTTCTTCCTTTTCATACTTGAAAACCCACAAATTGATCTGAGCCATGCAACAAATTTTACATGCTCAGAAAGAACTTCAAGTCCTCTTTAAATCTAGCCATAGAACACTGGTACTTATATTCAAAATATAAATCTTTCAAGCCATTCAAACAGGACAGTGCAAGCAGAAACTGGTTCTGTGCACTGTCGCCATTTTATTCACAGTAAATCTATACTAATTCAGAAAAATGTGAATCCAACGCCAAAAGAATCACAATCCACAGATCTACAACTTTCATGTAGATGGAAAAAACTTCCAGAGAACTTATCAAAGCGAAAAACGCGAAACAACACAGAAAATACCATTTCCAGACAGCAAACAAACGCATCATCTCTACTAATCCGTTAATTAGCCAATTTCTCTTAATTAAGTGTCAAAATAGCTTCAGTACGACCATGTGCTCTGATACCACTGTTAGTTAAGTGCATAATTTTCAATTTATGATTAAATACTATTAATTATCCATAAACAATCATGCACAAACACGGATCTTGCACTAAGCCATTCACACAAGAGAGAAAGGTTCAAGGTATACCTCTCTTGAACTAGTAATCAAGAGGCTCGAACCGGCTAGGTTGTAGGTGGTTGTGCTCACGTCTAGCTCGCGCCTCCTTGTCGAATCGCCTCGAGTCCACTTGGTATTAACCAAATCCTCTACAAGTTATGCTAGTAACTTGGAGGAGATGCCTAATCCCTAGCTTTCTCAATTCTTCTAGCAAATCAACAAGTTATTTGTGGAAGAATGGAGGGCTCAACACATGAGCAATAGGGAGAGATGGGAGAGAGGGAGGCGCACACCAAGGGAGGGGCGGCTAGGTTAGTGGGAGAGAGAGAGAGGGGGATTTGCAACCATCCACATCCTTATATAGAGTGCAAACCCTACCTACCTCACACTAACTATTTACCAAATTGCCACCCCACCTACCACCTTGTTTGGCCGGCCACAATAAGGGCCTTTATGGGCCAATTGCATTGCCTCATGGGTCCACTTAATCATTCATTAAATGGCCTCTCTTGTTGCTCTCAATTTGGATCCCTATTGGGCCTTTAATTAATTATTTAATTAAAGCCCTATAGAATGCACATGTGTTAAAATAAATAATTATTAACTTAATAATAATTATTTAGGGATTAGATAATGCATTAATTTATTTCTATATGATCCCTTTGATTTAATTAATTATAACGGTCTACAACGCTATTTAATTAATTAATCAACTCATCATATTTTGCAATACCAATTATTGCAAATAAATAAATAATGCAAGCATGGTTAAAACACCAATTCTGTGTGACCCTTTGAGGATTTATGCTACGTTGGACATGGAGTTAAATCGCTATTTAATTCCAATAATCATAAGCGGTATCTAGCAACACGTTATGATTCCCAATTCGCATAAATAGTGTACAGCTACAATATTTCAATCCTGCATAAGAGAATAATAATATATCTCTATTTTGATTCCTATGCCTCACGATATCATCGTATAATCCAAGATAGGAATGTGTCATTCTTGCAGATTATACGTTTCTTGATCTAGAGATAATTGTATCAGTTGCTAGCAAACAATCTATCTCCATCAAGGGGCCCAAACAGATATCGTCACTCACTAAGTGAATTAATGAGGGACATACGGTTTTCTTGACTATTTAACTTTTCCCCGCACAATTCAAGAGAACATAAATAACGTCCGTATAGCAGCCCTTATCGGGAATCAGCGGTAGACGATATTTATTGAACCTATCCTCATGTGGAAAAGATAAATATCTCAAATTTAGAATCAAAATCATAACGAAATAAATAATGACACCAAAACACAATCCATATATTTATTTCGTTGGGTCATGTCCTGTACTATGTTCAAATAACATAAACATATGCAATTAAGTTGGTTACTCTTAACCTTTGATTTATAGAACTAAATCAACACTTAACTTGCATACTAATCTTATTGATAATTAATGTTCCTTGTTAATTATCAAGATTATGGACGCTTTAGATTTATTGTTGTCATTTACTACTAAATGAATCACAGTGATCTATAATTCAGATCCTCAACCTGAATAAACTGTCAACACATAAATCAAGGAACAAATGATATAAAATCATCCATAACATAAAACCATAGAAGTAGCCAAAAAGATTGGCTTCTAGGACATATCTCTAACAATATATACTTCATAAAACCTGCTAACACTGCACAAAACTAAATATATGTGGACAAATAATATCTCACGTGTCAAAATAATAAATAAAAAAATGAGAAATATAAGAATGTTTTTATATATAGGTTAAACATAGTGTGGACCTCACTCTAACGTGAGTTGCACCTACTGATGATGGAGATTGGAGCTGCCTTTTGTATGCTTATTAATTATATCTACTTTGTTGATTAATTGATGTGCACCTTTTACCAACTGTTAACTAACTTCTGATTTTTCTGTTGGTTCTATGAGTTAAATTTATGTGTACTTTTATGTGTTAGATAACAGTTGAGGATCTTTAATTAAGTCGGAATTTTTTTTTTTTTTACTGATGAACATGCATGTCTAGTTATTTATAGGCATCTTTCCTCTTACAAAATGCGTCTACCTTTTGAATTGTATAAATTCTTATGTATGAGAGTCGCAGTTTTATATGTGAACTCGAGAACATGGAAATACATTGGTTTTGGTTCTATCTTGTAGGGTGCGTTTGGATAGGTGTGGGAAGAAGGGAAGAAGGGAAGAAGTGGGAAGAAGTATTGGGAAGTGTGTAACTTTGTGAAGAGTTTGAATTGTTTATAATTTTTTTTCTTCTTCTTCTTTCTTCCAACTGATCGAGGTATAAACCAAGGTCAAACAAATAAATCCTTGTACTCGACTAGTCGTTCGTAGTAGAGTAAAGGTGTCGAACCCACAGAGATGGATATGAATATTATTCTTATTATTTCGTTAAATCTAGACAGTAAAAATTGAGAAGAGAATCGAAATCACGAGTAGAACAAATTAAATTAAAATAAAGGAATGCAATTGCAAGTAATCAAGAATATGCAAAACAATTGAAATGAATAATTTTGGGGTTTTCTACGGATAGAGATATGATAATGAAAACGCCTTAGGGTTCGATTTCGCTTAGAACCGGCCACAGAGTCGCAAGACCTAGCACTTTCGTATTCGGCCTTGCTAATCCACTATGTAAATGCTATGGTTTACCGTTTCGTTGATTTGTTCAAGCCAAGGATCCATCTAGCCAAACCTAACTCCCTAACCCTCCGCTTTCGCCTATTGGGTACGGTATTTGGAATGGGATCTAGTGTTGAATAACCCTCATCGAGTGTATTGCACCCCCAACTTTCGTTGTTCGGTGGACCTACTCAAGTTTACCAATGGTTTTCTACGAGGTATCTAGTTAGATTTTCGCCTAACTAGAAATGTTTACTTTTGGTTAATAATTGGTCGACTTTCGCCATTGACCTACCTCGAAATACTTGCACAGGACTCGATTAATATAATGTAAAGAAGTTCCCAACTAATGCGCGCGTACAAAAGTCGAGCAATACAAGTAGTAAACAGTCCAAACACAAGCAGTTTCAATTAAAATCCCAAGGGTAATTGACTTCATCCATCAACAAAACAAATAAACCAAGCAAAACCTAGATCTAAGCTACATCGTTCCCTAAAGCAAAGAGTTTTTAGCCTAACATACTAAGAGTAACAATGCAAATAACAGAATATAGAACTAAACAATCCATAAAACCAGAAAAATAGAGAAATAGTACTAGAAATACACAAATAAACCAGTCTATGAGATAAAACCACTGCCAAATGCACACTAGAAGGTAGGGAATCCGTCGGAGCAGCAACCACAGCGAAATCTCGAGCCTAACCCCTGTCACAGTCGCCCAAAAACCAAGAGAAAGAGCCCAAAATCGATCTGGATCTGCTGGGGAGAGAAGGAGAGAGAGAAGGAATGAAGAATGCCCCCCTCTATACATGGAAGGCGCCTATAACATCCCCAGCAGCTGTCACATTCAATTCCCTTCAATTTGGACGGAAATCGAGGCTTCCAAATGGAGAAAACGCCTCCATAATGCTGCCAGAACGCTTTCCATCTATAGCAATTCGGTCCGAATTAGGAGGAATTCGGACCGAATTGATGTCGCTGGATTTCAGAAGATCTGTCTGCACAGGAATTCGGTCCGAATTCAGGGGAATTCGGTCCGAATTGCAGGGTCTGGTTCGCGAAACGCCTTGATTCGAGCGGGGCTGCTTCATTGGGCTGAGTTGGGGCTTGGTCTAGGCTAGGCATGAGTCATCTAGCACCTGAATTGCTGCTTTCCTTGCTGATTTCCTTGGATTCCTACAAATAAGATTAAAGTGCAAAGGGCAGTGCCAAAACTGGCAAAGAAAAGCAAAAACAGCAATAAATCAAAGTTTTAGTAACAATTTCGATGTAAAGTCTGGTCAGAATAGCAATATAAATATGAGATAACAAATCCCCCCAAACTTAAATCTTGCTTGTCCCTAAGCAAAACTCTAAATTTAGAAGAAATGACAAGACTTAGGCTTACGATCGAAATTGACATTTGGAGTTTGGAAATTGATTTAGTGCACAGTTCAGTTTGATTTCGATTCACGCTTTTCGAGAAATGCTCAATTGGGGTTCTCAAACTAGGGTCAAGTTGTTTTGATTCTGTTCAGGCAACTCTTGGTCCTAAGGAAACCTTCACCGAGGGCTAAGGGTCCTAGCTTCTATTCATTTAATCACAATGCAAACCCGAGCTTATTCACCCGTTCATTCCCATGACCCGAAAGGTTTTGCAAAAGAATTTTTGTTCTAATTAGAAATCTTATAGTGGCCCCCTTCTCAAAACAATTTTCGATCTTTCACCAATTTTTGATTCTGCAAGTCGAGTCGTGGGGCTTTGCACCCTAGAGGATTAAGCGCGAATCATTGACTTCGAGTGAGCTACTGGCACATGTCGCACCAGTGGGTTTGGTCTAGTTTCTTTTGCAATTTATTTGCTACGGTCCACTATGAGACTAGCAGGGACTACCCAATCGTCCTCGAGAGTTTTGAGGTATCGATTCCTGACAGCCCGCAACTAGCCCCACCCTCCAAACTTTGCTACTGGCACATGTCGCGCCAGGGAGGTCGGTCCGGTTTTTACACAATTTTTGCTACTAGCTCCGCCCCCAGAATTTGTGGTTAAGTTGGTGTAAAGAAGTCTCAACGCTCCTCGTTTTCACAACTATTTTAAAATTGTCCAATTTGAGGTTGCTTGTTGGTGATTCAAGCCTTAAAGCAATTTCATTCACGAGACAGGGTTCACTTTACAATTTCTAAGGATAACAAAGTCTTTCTTCAAAATCAAGCGGTTTCACAAGTCCGTTCACTCGGCGAAACAATTCAGTTTTGACTAACTCATGTTCAAATGATTCTTAAGCAACCACGTTTTGGACCCAAAAGCATTTAGTTTCGAAATCCCTCGGCCCATTGGTACTCAAACAAACCCAAAATGCCTCAACAACTAGAGTTTTCGAAATCCAAATTAAGATTTTTAGAAAAGAAGTTAAACACTGAGTTTTTGCAATGAATCAACATCAAGAAGAGCCTAGCTATGCTTAAAATCAAGTTCCCAACCCTCAAAATCAGTTTGAAAACAATCGCGACTCAGTTCAGAAGAATCAGGGAAGAATTCGGACCGAATTCAGACGAATTCGGACCGAATTGGACGTTCTGTCAAAAATCAGGCAAGCAATTCGGACCGAATTTATCTGAATTCAGACCGAATTCGAGGTTCTGTCCAAAAATTTCTCAACACGCACAGGAATTCGGTCCGAATTAAGGGTTCTGTTTTGCGAAAAATTTTCAGAAAACAAGCAATTTGACGAATTTTTCAAGAGAGTAAGGGCTTGTTTCGTTTTTCCTCCCCCCCCCCCCAAACTTAAATAAGGCATTGTCCCCAATGCAACACAGAGAAAAATAAAATAGGAGGGAAAAAGGAAACCAACCGGATCAGAAGAAGGAGAAATCATGCCCGCCTGAGGTGCGCGCGGGCTCATCATCCGAGTAGTGATGGGGGTTGGTGAAGATGTCGTAGGGGTCGATGTCTTGCTCTGGATAGTACGGCTGCGGGGCATTGTCTTGCCAATAGCCGTGCTCGTAGCGGAAATTCCATTCGGCTTGGTTTTGCTCGATGACATCAACACGCTCGTTGAGACGAGCGATTCCCTCTGCATTTTCTGCTGCTAGGCGTCTTGCCTCACGTGCATCCTCTCTAGTGGAGATAGAGAGGTTCATGAATTGAGAGAACCAAGCCGGTTGGTCCTGAGGCATGCCATGTGCTTGGGGCATTTGTGGCTCGGCTTGTGGTTCTTCTTCCATGTGCACGGGTCCGTGGGTTTCGGCTTGAGCTGCCGGTTCTTGGTGAGGTGGGAGGAGCCAAGTGTGAGGCCGGTAATCAACCGGTGCGTTGTAGGGTAAGTCAAGGTCGGGACGACCTTCTATCTGCAACTTGTACAGAATATGTCCACCTTCCCTCACAATTCTTATGAAGTGGACATCGGAGAAGTATTTCAGGTTCATGAGGCGGGGGCCGGAGCACGTCTCAGTGGTATTTATCTCGATCCCCTTTTCCTTTGCAATCAACGTGACATATGCTCCCATTGTAATGCTCCCCCCGGTCCTTCCCTTGTCCCGTACATTACCCCAATGCATAGCCATTATCATGGAGAGATAAGGCTTGACGGGTTGCAATCTCAACATATGGTCGATCAACCGACCCTCATCATCATTCAATTGATTAGAAGACTCACCGCGTGCGAAGATGGTTTGAGCTAAAACCCTTTGCATGATGCGAATGGTGGGGTGTTGAATGAATCGTGCCTTGTAACGCAGCGGTAGTTGCTGCCCAGTAATTGCCTTCCACAAGTCAAGTTTACCTTGCGGCCATTCCGCCCGATAGAGAGGCGCTTCGTCTACGGAGTCGGCATGAAATCCCATTATCAAGTCTAACTCATCCGAATCAATGCGGTGAGTTTCGTCGGAAAGTCGGAACTTGATGTAATTGATTTTGTCTTTATTGTTGTACTTGATCCTCAACGAGGACAAGAATTCAAGGGTCGGTAAGCGGTAAGTTTGGAAATTGTGATTCCAAAACTTGAGGCTGAAGCCGAGGGCTTCGGTGAGATGCACGAAATCATCTACGACACCCAATGTGTCCAGGGTGTTGAGGCATACAAGCCGGGTGTTTTCAATGGCCCGGTCGAGAAGTGCCTGGAGGTAGTGGAGCATGCGGCGGGTGGGGATGGAGAAACCAAGCTGCCGCTCGAGAGGCCGTGCCTCTGGGTCATAGTGGCTGTTCTCGTCCTCCGGGTCGGAGTCGTAGTCGACTTGGAGTGAGGGTCTCGGCCTGGGTTGCTTGGGCGGGGTTCGACGGGAAGACTCGCCTTGGGCTTGTTTTCTCTTGCCTTTGTCTTTTCCGGAGCCAGAAGAACCTCGAGTAACTCGGCCCGACATTGTTTAGAGTAAGAAGAGAGGGGCAGACGGGTCAGGCGGGTCGGGTTTGTTTCGGCTAAGGGAGAGAGAGATAGGAGGAGTGGAGGGTACCACGAGAGAGAGATTGGAGAGGAGAGCAGTTTGGCGGTCCGATCTAGTGGAGATAGAGAGAGGAGGCGGCGGCGCTAGGGTGGTGTCGGCGCCGAGAGAGGGAGGTTTTAGGAGAGGGGTTTTGGTTTGAGTTGATTTTGGGTTCGGGTAGGGAGAGAAGGGAGAAGAGAGGGAGAAAAGAGGGGGGGGAACGGGTCGGGTCTGGGTCGGATCCGAATTTTTTTTTTTTTTTTTTTTTTTTTGGGCCTGGGCTTGCCTTTGTTTGTTGGGCCCTTGTTGGGCCCCCCCCCAAACTTGAATTTTTCATTGTCCTCAATGGTATTCTAGGGCTGTCCTCAATGGAATTGTCGAGATTTGAGATTCAAGACTTCGATTCGGACTGGATTCAATGGAATTCGGACCGAATTCACCCCCTTCTCTGAAAATCGGAAAATAAGATTGGTATTAGTTTCGGATGTCTTGGCAGGAAACCCAAGCTAAATAAGTGTACTATATTAAGCGTTAGAGCAAAAAGATAAATAAGAGATAAACGTTAGCGTTAGAGAAATCTAATAAATAATTTAAAATGCGAAGAAATTTGAAATAACGAAATTAAAATAAAGAGAGAGAAAGTGAGAGAAAATCTTGGGTTGCCTCCCAAGTAGCGCTTCTTTAAGGTCATTAGCTTGACCCTCAGTCGACTCATAATTCGGGTGGATCGAGAAGCGAAACGACCCTTGCTTCTCCTATTTCGTGATTGGCGATGTAGTGCTTCAGGCGCTGTCCGTTGACCTTGAAAGGTTCGCAATTCTTGTCGCATATGTCCACCGCTCCAAAAGGATAAACTTTCACGACTCGGAATGGTCCGGACCATCTTGATTTGAGCTTTCCCGGGAAGAGCTTGAGTCTCGAATTGAAAAGCAACACCAGATCGCCTTCTTTGAACTCCCGCCTTGAGATATTCCTATCATGCAACAACTTCGTTTTTTCTTTATACAATTTTGCATTTTCATATGAATGGAAACGTACCTCATCTAGCTCGTGTAAATCCAAGATTCTATTTTGACCTGCTGCGTGCAAGTCCATATTGAGGGTACGAATCGCCCAAAGCGCTTTGTGCTCGATTTCAACCGGTAAGTGGCATGGCTTGCCATACACCAATTTGAAAGGGCTCATGCCAATCGGGGTTTTGAAAGCGGTTCTGTATGCCCATAGTGCATCGTCGAGCTTCATGGCCCAGTCCTTTCGTGTTCGCGTCACCGTCTTTTCGAGAATGCTCTTGATCTCACGGTTTGAAATTTCGACTTGACCACTCGTTTGCGGGTGGTAGGGAGTTGCCACCTTGTGCGTGACCCCGTGTTTCTTTAAGAGGTTGTCGAATTGACGGTTGATGAAGTGCTTGCCTCCATCGCTTATCACGGCCCTGGGGACACCAAAACGAGGAAAAATTATCCTTGAAAAGAGTTTGATTACCGCTTTTGAGTCGGCTGCCTTGCATGCGATCGCCTCGACCCATTTGGATACGTAGTCCACCGCCACCAAGATGTACTCATTTCCGTAGGAGGAAGGGAAGGGTCCCATAAAGTCGACGCCCCAAACATCAAAGACTTCCACCTCTTGAATTGGGTTGAGAGGCATCTCGCTCCGCTTGGATATGTTTCCCGTCCTTTGACACTGGTCACAAGACAAAACAAAAGAACGAGCATCTTTAAACAAAGTGGGCCAGTAGAGACCAGATTGCAATACCTTAGCGGCTGTCTTGGAGAAAGAGGCATGTCCGCCATAAGCTGAGGAATGGCAGTGAGCGAGAACGGGTCGGACTTCCTCATAAGGAATGCATCTGCGATAGACATCATCGATGCCCAACTTGAACAGGTAGGGATCCTCCCAAAAATAGTACTTGGCATCCGATTTGAGCTTCTTTCTCTGTTGGTAAGTCATTTCGGGAGGCAGCGCACCGCTAGCCAGGTAATTTGCCAAGTCTGCGTACCAGGGTGCATTGAATTCGGACCGAATTGGCTGGAATTCGGTCCGAATTCCAGGCTGAGAAATCCTGTCGGCAGCTCCAGAGGAACGAATTCGGTCCGAATTTGGTGGAATTCGGTCCGAATTCTGACATGAGAAAATTTCTGAAAATCCAGTGACTTCAATTCGGTCCGAATTAGGGTGAATTCGGTCCGAATTACAATGAATCATCATCAGATGTTCGTCTGGGAAGGATTCGTTGATCGGTAACTCTTTCCCTTCGCTATTTTCAACATGTAATCGCGACAAATGGTCGGCCACCGAGTTTTCTGAGCCCTTTTTGTCCCTTATCTCGAGGTCGAATTCTTGGAGGAGTAAAATCCACCTTATTAGCCTCGGTTTCGCATCTTTCTTGCCTAAAAGATAACGGATTGCAGCATGGTCTGTGAACACTATCACTTTTGACCCCACAAGGTAGGATCTGAATTTGTCGAGGGCAAAGACGATGGCAAGCAACTCCTTCTCCGTGGTGGTATAGTTCAGTTGAGCTGGGTCAAGCACCTTGCTCGCGTAGTAAATAGCCACGGGTTTCTTGTCTCGCCTTTGACCGAGAACGGCTCCCACCGCATAATCACTGGCGTCACACATGAGCTCAAAAGGCATGGACCAGTCCGGAGGTTGCAATATTGGGGCGGTGATAAGTGCTTTCTTTAGTTCCTGAAAAGCATGGAGACAATCATCATTGACAACAAAATCGATATCTTTAATCAATAGATTAGTGAGAGGTTTAGCAATTTTTGAGAAATCTTTGATAAATCGACGGTAGAAGCCGGCATGTCCCAAGAAACTTCGCACGTCCTTTACGTTGGATGGCATTCCGAGCTTCTCGATCACTTGAACTTTCGCTTTGTCGACCTCGATTCCGTTTGCCGTGACCACGTGTCCCAACACGACTCCCGTCTGCACCATGAAATGGCATTTTTCCCAATTCAAGACAAGATTGACTTCTTCACAACGCTGCAAAACTTTAGAGAGGTTAGTCAAACAAACGTCAAACGAAGTACCATAGACGGAAAAATCGTCCATGAATACCTCCATAACATTCTCAATCAAATCAGAAAATATGGCCATCATAGCACGTTGGAAAGTTGCTGGTGCATTGCACAGCCCAAATGGCATTCTCCTATAAGCAAATGTACCGTATGGACAAGTGAATGTGGTCTTTTCTTGGTCATCAGGGTGGATGGGTATTTGGAAGAAACCAGAATAACCATCTAGGTAACAAAAATAAGAGTGAGAAGCAAGTCTTTCGAGGAGTTGGTCGATGAATGGCAAGGGAAAATGATCCTTGCGAGTGGCAGCATTGAGTTTACGGTAGTCGATGCACATGCGCCATCCCGTCACCACTCGGGTTTGAATCAGCTCGTTTTTCTCATTTTTCACCACGGTTGTCCCGCCCTTCTTTGGAACGACATGGACTGGGCTGACCCACTTGCTGTCCGAGATCGGGTAGATAACTCCAGCATCGAGGAGCTTGAGAATCTCTTTTTTAACAACCTCTTTCAGGTTGGGGTTAAGCCTCCTTTGAGCCTCGATGGTCGGTATGTGGTCGTCTTCCATCAGGATGCGATGTGTGCAGAAGGATGGATGGATGCCCTTCAAGTCCCCAATCGAATACCCGATCGCTTTTCGATGTGCTTTTAGTTCCTCCAAAAGCTTCCCTGTTTGCTCATCATCCAAAGCAGCGTTAATAATAACAGGGTAGGTTTGATTTGGTCCAAGAAACTCATACCTTAAAGTGTCGGGTAGGGGCTTTAATTCGACTTGAGGTGCCTGACCAGGGGCTGGAATTCGGTCCGAATCAGGAGGAATTCGGTCCGAATTCCCACATGAGAAAACTGCAGAAATTCCAGAGCCATCAATTCGGTCCGAATTGGTAGGAATTCGGTCCGAATTGATGGTGCTTTGTGGTTCTGGCTCTTCTGTCGCCTCTCCTGTCGATTCCTCCACCGCTATTACTTCTTGTATTTCGCTGAGGAACTCGTGGTAAGTCGTGAGAGCATCAAGGTACCGGTCTTCGAGTCGCTTTTCGACTGGAATCTCCTCCACGTCGATTTGGTAGCAAGACTCGAGCTGGTTTGAGCATTTCATAGCTTGGTCGATGGAGTATTCCCATTGCTCACCGCCGACTCTCACCAGAATGGTCCCGTCTCTTATGTCCATCAAGATACCTGCAGTTCTAAGGAAGGGGCGTCCCAAAATGATGGGAACATCCTCGTCTTCCTCCATGTCCATTATTACAAAATCACCAGGTACAAAGAATTTATCGAGCTTGACTGGGATGTCCTCGATCTCACCAATGGGCAGTCGGATCGACGAATCTGCGAGTTTGAGAGTGGTGTTCGAAGGTTTCAATCTCCCAATGCCGATCCGGTCGAACACGGATTTGGGTATCAAACTCACGCTTGCCCCGTTGTCACACAGGGCCCTTTTAATCTGAGCTCCGCCAATAGTGCACGGTATGGTGAATCTACCCGGATCGTCCATCTTAACGGGCATCTTCTTTTGAATCACCATGTTGCAATGCTCTGTAATCCCTGCACTTTTGAACTCTTCTAAAAGAAATTTGTGAGTAATCAGATCTTTTAAGAATTTGGCATAAGAGGGAATCTGAGTAATTGCATCAGTGAAAGGAATGGTGATTCTCAAACCCCTAATTACCTCTAAGAACCTTTTGAACTGCTCGTTTACCTTCGCTTTAGCCAATCTTTGAGGAAATGGGGCTCTTATGCGCTGATCGGGAGCTTTCAGCAGTGGATTTGGGGCAGATGTACGTTTGGCCCCTTCGAATTCGGTCCGAATTGGCTCCGATTCGGTCCGAATTAGAGGTTCTGGAATTCGTTGCGAAGCAATTCGGTCCGAATTAGGTGGAATTCGGTCCGAATTCGCTTCAGGTCCAACTGCAGGTGCAACTTTCGGCTGGACTTCTTTGGGCATAGGCGGGTCCTTGTATTGGGTGCCACTCCTAAGTGTGTGCACCGCGTTGATCTCCGCGCGAGGGTTTGGCTCGGGTTGACTTGGGAGCTTCCCTTGTTCGCGAGTGTTTTGAGATGCAAAGAACCCCTCGATCATCTTTTCCACTCGCGAGGCGGCTCCGGCTTCTTTTTGGAGTTTGGCCATTCCATCAAGGAGCTTCTCATTTAAGGCATTTTGAGTCTCAACAAAGTGTTCGAGCTCAGGTGTAACGTAGGGTTTTCTTTGAAAATTCTGCCCTCGATCGTTGTTGGGCATGGGGCCTCGATTTTGATTCGGTTGAGGTGGGTTTCCAGGACGGTTGTTGTATATCCTCCTCGGGACAAACCCGCGGTTTTGGAAGTTGCCTTGGTTACCCCCTGTCTCATTATTCCCATTAACTCCTTGGTACCAGTTACGGACGTCCTCAAAGGAATTGACTTCCTCTGGTGCGGGATCTCCATACTGGAGAGGGCAATCTGGAGATTTGTGCCCTTCCTCCCCACACACTCCGCACTCTTTCGAGAGCAAGTGAGTGCCACTAATCGATTGCATCTTAGCAAGCTCGGCCTCGAGGTAGGCGATCCTGTCGCGAGTGTCTTGGACTTCCTTAACCTCGTGTCGAATTGGGTTGCCTCTTGACGGGTTAGGCGCCGGCCAATTGTAGTGCAGCGCACATCTCTCAATGGCTGCACGTGCTTGCTCCGCATCGAGCTGCGTGAAACTTCCACCTGAAAGAGCATCAACATTCACTTTAATACCATCATAAAGACCGTTATAAAATGAATGGATGGTTAACCAATCCTGAATTCCATGGTTAGGACAAGAATTCTCTAGGTCTCTAAACCGTTCCCAAGCTTCCCTATAAGATTCATCACCCCTTTGTTTGAAATTTGTGATTTCCCTCCTAATTTCAAAGGCTCTTTTTGCTGGAAAATACCGTTCAAGGAAAATACTAGCCATGGCTTCCCAACTATCTATTGACCCTCTTTTCAGTGTATTGTACCATTTTTTGGCCTTATCCCTAAGAGAAAAATGAAACAAGAGAAGTCTAATAGAATCCGGGGAAACCCCGTTGAATTTCAACAATTTGGTGCAATCAAGAAAGGCTTGTAAGTGTGCATGTGGGTCCTCTTGGTCAGCCCCATAGAATTGGTTTTGTTGCACGAGCGCGACATGCGCGGGATTGATTTGCATGTTGTTTGCGGCGATTCCTCTAATCACAATCGGTCCATCCACGTCTTGAACTCGAGGGGCAGAGTGTTCGCGGAGAGTTTTGTGTGGCCCCTGAGCTTCGTCGGGATTAACCGGTGCTCCATGGATGCTACCGCCGTCATTGAAATTTCCATTGCGCTCTTCCTCAAAGACGAGTCGCTCTTGCTCGAGGGCGAGTCGTTCTTGGAGAATCCTTTGCTGTGTGGCCTCTAACTCAAGACGTAGAGCCTCAAGTTGCCTAGCTTCATCAGTTCGATCGGCCATTGGAACGCTTGTTCCTTCGCCCGTCTGCAGATTCTGCAGGAATTCGGTCCGAATAGGTTGGAATTCGGACCGAATTGGACCTTCTGGAATTTGCTGAGTTTCGATTCGGACCGGATTGGGCGGAATTCGGTCCGGATTCGGTGCTGGTTGTTGTTGCTTCTTCCTCTTGCGAGCAACGGCTTGCGTTGTGCTCGAGCTAGAAGCTTCGTGAGGGTTGTCTCCCTTACCCCTTAGGTTGTATTCGTGTGGAATTTGGGGTTGGGTGTTTCTTGATCCTCTAGCCAGCATTAACCTACACACAAGAGATACAACAACAAATGTACCGAATGAGTAAAAAGAATAAAAGAATGAGTCTAGTCTCTAATTACTTTAATAAGAAATAATATCATAACGCCATCCCCGGCAACGGCGCCATTTTGATCGAGGTATAAACCAAGGTCAAACAAATAAATCCTTGTACTCGACTAGTCGTTCGTAGTAGAGTAAAGGTGTCGAACCCACAGAGATGGATATGAATATTATTCTTATTATTTCGTTAAATCTAGACAGTAAAAATTGAGAAGAGAATCGAAATCACGAGTAGAACAAATTAAATTAAAATAAAGGAATGCAATTGCAAGTAATCAAGAATATGCAAAACAATTGAAATGAATAATTTTGGGGTTTTCTACGGATAGAGATATGATAATGAAAACGCCTTAGGGTTCGATTTCGCTTAGAACCGGCCACAGAGTCGCAAGACCTAGCACTTTCGTATTCGGCCTTGCTAATCCACTATGTAAATGCTATGGTTTACCGTTTCGTTGATTTGTTCAAGCCAAGGATCCATCTAGCCAAACCTAACTCCCTAACCCTCCGCTTTCGCCTATTGGGTACGGTATTTGGAATGGGATCTAGTGTTGAATAACCCTCATCGAGTGTATTGCACCCCCAACTTTCGTTGTTCGGTGGACCTACTCAAGTTTACCAATGGTTTTCTACGAGGTATCTAGTTAGATTTTCGCCTAACTAGAAATGTTTACTTTTGGTTAATAATTGGTCGACTTTCGCCATTGACCTACCTCGAAATACTTGCACAGGACTCGATTAATATAATGTAAAGAAGTTCCCAACTAATGCGCGCGTACAAAAGTCGAGCAATACAAGTAGTAAACAGTCCAAACACAAGCAGTTTCAATTAAAATCCCAAGGGTAATTGACTTCATCCATCAACAAAACAAATAAACCAAGCAAAACCTAGATCTAAGCTACATCGTTCCCTAAAGCAAAGAGTTTTTAGCCTAACATACTAAGAGTAACAATGCAAATAACAGAATATAGAACTAAACAATCCATAAAACCAGAAAAATAGAGAAATAGTACTAGAAATACACAAATAAACCAGTCTATGAGATAAAACCACTGCCAAATGCACACTAGAAGGTAGGGAATCCGTCGGAGCAGCAACCACAGCGAAATCTCGAGCCTAACCCCTGTCACAGTCGCCCAAAAACCAAGAGAAAGAGCCAAAAATCGATCTGGATCTGCTGGGGAGAGAAGGAGAGAGAGAAGGAATGAAGAATGCCCCCCTCTATACATGGAAGGCGCCTATAACATCCCCAGCAGCTGTCACATTCAATTCCCTTCAATTTGGGCGGAAATCGAGGCTTCCAAATGGAGAAAACGCCTCCAGAATGCTGCCAGAACGCTTTCCATCTATAGCAATTCGGTCCGAATTAGGAGGAATTCGGACCGAATTGATGTCGCTGGATTTCAGAAGATCTGTCTGCACAGGAATTCGGTCCGAATTCAGGGGAATTCGGTCCGAATTGCAGGGTCTGGTTCGCGAAACGCCTTGATTCGAGCGGGGCTGCTTCATTGGGCTGAGTTGGGGCTTGGTCTAGGCTAGGCATGAGTCATCTAGCACCTGAATTGCTGCTTTCCTTGCTGATTTCCTTGGATTCCTACAAATAAGATCAAAGTGCAAAGGGCAGTGCCAAAACTGGCAAAGAAAAGCAAAAACAGCAATAAATCAAAGTTTTAGTAACAATTTCGATGTAAAGTCTGGTCAGAATAGCAATATAAATATGAGATAACACCAACGATCCAAACGCACCCGTAGGCATTTTCTTTACCGCTCCCTACAGATTGGCAAAAATTATGTTATCGAAGTTACATAAATGACCAAGATGCGAGTTCTTTTATGTATTTATCTACTGAGGCAGAAAAAGGAACACTATGTTCTTTTCATTTATTTGTACTTATAAGGAAAAAAAAGGAGCAATATAATTTTTTTTTTATTGGATCCCTTTAATTATATCAGCACCTTTTTTCCAATTTGGTGTTCCATCTTTCGAATATTTATTTATTTATTATGATAAAATGGGAGTTAAGGTTTTCAACTTATTTTGAAATTGAATATCATAAACGACGCTGATTTTCGAACCATCTTTTGAATACTTTAAATTGCAGTTTTCAATAAGATCATCAACTATATAGTACATTAAAAAGTTCCTTTGAGATTTGAGAACTTCAGTCGAAAAAATAAAATATTAATATAAATTTAGAATTTTTAAATGATTGATATTTTTAATTTCTATATCTCTAATAAGATTAAAAATATTAATAAAATCGCATTTAGTATTGATATGATGTGCATATTTTAATGCATACGGCCGCATATGTGATCCATTCGTCCAGGAATGAAATTCCTACGACTGTATATTACAGCACTACTACACCATTTTATTCAAATTATTTACCGTCACAAAAAGATCAGAAGTTTTGTGCACTTCACTAATCACTAGATTCCAAAAAAGTTTTAAAAACAAAAAAAAAAGGTTTGTCAATAGATACCAAAAGGTGGATTATGCTCTACAATTTCTTATGTACAATTGACAATTGTTGGACACATACTTAAATGGTTTTAAGTTTTAAGTTTTCCTGAAATTATCTATCTGTTTTAGTGCATTTGGATCGCCAAACAATAGTGCAAAGATAGTGAGGTTAAAATTTGTGGCGGCCTTGGAATTTTTGACCTTAAAATTCAAAATACGGCTTTACTTTTGCGTTGGCTTTGGAGATTGTATGACTCACCGAATTCGTAATGGTCAGTCCTTGCTAATAGGCTCTACTCGAAAAGAAATGGTTCAATACCGCCTCTGGCTTGGAATTTGGAAGGTTCCTTTTTTTGGAAGGACTTACTCAAATTACGCTAGTTTTTCCAAATTTCAACAAGAACAATTCTAGGAAATGGAAAGGCAACCCTGTTCTGGTATGACAATTGGGCAACAAATAAACCTGTCTATTTCCTGCCAAAAACCCGGAGGCCGTTAAAACCTCATCTCACGGTGGCTGCAGCGCAACACAACTGGCATGTTTTATTCCCTTCTCCTCTCTCTGAGTTGCTCACTGCTCACAAGTCCTTACTTGATGAAACTGTTCTAGGCATTGCTCAGGATCGACTTTTTTGGAAATGGACTTCGCATGGTCACTTCTCTGTTGCTTCGACTTATGAAGCTTTAATCACAGCTGGCAAGGCAATTTTTCCCTGCTGCTCAATTTGGAATTACAAGGTGCCGCCCACTATAAGGTTGTTTCTCTTTTTTCTGGTTCTTGATCGCTTGTCAACCCAAGAACAACTTCACATAAGGAATATAACGATACCACCGGGCTGCCCCCTCTGTGCCTCACCTATTTTAGAGACTGCGTTGCATTTGTTCTTTGATTGTTCCTTTTCTGCACGAGTCTATTTCCTTCTTGGTTTGAGTTGCAGCCTACCACCAGTTACACCTTCGGGTTCTGTCAGGGATTCGGTACAAATGTCTTTTGACAAACTGAAAGGGAATCAGTTCTTGACTATCGTGTTGGCAACATCTTTACACACCTTATGGCTGGAGCGCAACAATAGGATTTTCAGAGGAGTACACATATCGAAAGAAGCCATTGCGGATTGGATATTGACAGAGGGGAGCATTTTTCATAAACACTGTACTTAGTTTTCTGCTAGTAGGGTGCAGTAGGGGTTTTTTCTTTTTAGGATTAGTTTTCTATTTTTTCTTTTTCGGTTTCTTTGCTCTCTTGACAGTCTCTGTCAAGCTTTCTAAAAAAAAAAAAAAAAAAAGATAGTGAGGTTATAGTGTAAGATAAGAAGAGTGTGAAAAAAAAATAATAATAAACAGAATACTAACACGGATACTCGGATAGTGTGAGAAAAGCGTATATTATGTCCGCTCAATACTTTTATTTATTTACTTGGTTATCCCATTTTAAAAATAAAGAGAATTTCTTTTTTTGTGCTCCATTTTAAATTAATATTTTATAGGTTAATTTTTAACTCTACTAGTTATGAAATTATTCACATCCAAACTAAATCATGTAAAAGAATCGGAGTTTCGGAACCACCTCATCATCTCAAATATGGTTGTAAAGAAGATTAAAAAAAATAGTGCTTAAATTGCAAGTGAAAGTAATAATTTTCGTATGAATTGAGAATCAATGTTTCATTTTATAATTTGTCAGCTGTCATAAATAGCATCTAATTTTAAAATTCAATATTTCAACGGTGATCTAAACTATATTTATATCATACACATGATAAAATTTGATACAATATTTACATGTTATCAAATAACCTAGATGCTATTTAATTGCTAAAATGCTATGCATAGTACGGATGGTCTTCGTGCTACGGATTCGTTCTTGTATTTCATGTTTCAAACAACCGATCCAAACCATTCATTATCTTCTTCATATTGAAATCTTATTACAAACGAAATTTTACATTTTTTTGAATTTTTTTACTATTTTTCTCAGATTTTTTAAAATACTTAATCTAGTAAATTCTGGACCCTTCAATAACAGTGATTTTCAAAAATCTGAAAAAAATAGTAAAAAAATTTTAAAAAATGTAAAATTTGGTTTCTAATGGCATTTCAATATGTAGAAGATAATGAACGGTTTGGATCGGTTGTTTGAAGCATGAAATGCAAGAACGAATCCGTAGCACGAAGGCCATCCGTGCTATGCGTAGCATTTTAGCAATCCTCATCATAATATTCTATGATTAACAGCATTACATAATATTAAAATTGTATAAAATTTTGAGGCACAATCAAACACAACCGATTTACTAAGGTCAAGCACGGATTATTATTCTCTATAGCGGTTACAAAGTAGCGGATCAATTTTTGTCAATCCGATCTGAACTCGACAAACCTCGAAAAACCTCGAAAAACCTGATATTAATTATGGGACACCCATCTGTTAGAGATATGTCCTAGAAGCCAATTCATTAGGCTACTTCTATAGTTTATGTTATTGGTGATTTCAGATCATTTGTTCTTTGATTTACTCGTTGACAGTTCATTCAGGTTGAGGATCTGAATTATAGATCACTGTTATTCATTTAGTAGTAAATGACAACGATAAATCTAAAAGTTCATAATCTTGATAATTAACAAAGGACATTAATTATCAATAAGATTAGTATGCAAGTTAAGTGATGATTAAGTTATATAAATCATAGGTTAAGAGTAACCAACTTAATTGCATATGTACATGTTATAGAATATAGTACAGGACTGGACCCCACGAAATAAATATATGGATTGTGTTACATGTCATTATTTATTTCGTTATGATTTTGGTTCTAAGTTTGAGATGATTATCTTTTACACATGAGGATAGATGCTATAAATCATGTCTACCGCTGATTCCTGATAAAGGCTGCTATACGTACTTGATTTAAGTATTCTTGAATTGTGCGGGGAAAAACTAATTATCAAAAAAACCGTATGTCCCTCATTAATTCACTTAGTGAGTGACGATATCTGTTTGGGCCCCTTGATGGAGATAGATTGTTTGCTAGCAACTGATACAATTATCTTTAGATCAAGAAACGTATAATCTGCAAGAATGACACGTTCCTATCTTGGATTATACGATGATATCGTGTGACATAAAAATCAAAATAGAGAAACATAATTGTTCTCTTATGCAGGATTGAAATTTTGTAGCTGTACACTATTTATGCGAATTGGAAATCATAACGTGTTGCTAGATACCGCTTATGATTATTGGAATTAAATAGCGATTTAATTCCATGTCCAACATAGCATAAATCCTCAAAGGGTCACACAAAATTGGTATTTAATCATACGTGCATTATTTATTTATTTGCAATAATGAGTATTGCAAAATATGATAAGTTGATTAATTAATTAAATAGCGTTATGCACCGTTATAATTAATTAAGTCAAATGGATCATATAGAAATAGATTAATGCATTGTCTAATCTCTAAATAATTATTATTAAGTTAATAATTATTTATAAACAACACACTTAATTTAATTAAGTTATTTGGGCTTTAATTTATTTGTAAATAAAATGTCCAAATTAAATAGTTTTGAGTGGGCCTTTAATTAATAGAATCAAGGGACCAATTGAAGATGGCATAGTGGCCCATAAAAGCCCTATATGGGGCCGGCCTAGCATGGTGGTAGGTGGGAGTGGCACACTTGTAAATAGTGTGAACTTCTAGCTAGGGTTAAGAGGCTATATAAGGCACCTTATGGTAGCTCCTTTGGCTCTTCTTTTCTCTCCTCTCATTCTAGCCGCCACTCTGCCCCCCCCCCCCCAAAGGGTGCGTCGCCCCCTCTCCTCTCCTCTCCACTCAAGCTCATGTGTTGAGCATCCCTCTCTCCCACAAATTAGTTTGGTTCTTTGGTTGAAGAAAGGGAACGCTTGGGATTAGACTCGTTCTTCTCTTCGCTAGCACGAATTGAGAAGAACTTGGTTAATACCATAGTGGATTCGAGGCACCGCGAATAGGAGGTGTTTGGAGAGCACGCCACCGACACCAAACCCAAGGATTCGAGCCTCATGGTTGCTATACCAAGAGAGGTAAAAATCCATCCTTTCTCTTGTGTCAAATCGGCTTTTGTACTAGATCTGTTTTGTGTGTTGTTTTCTTGGCTTAATTAGTTAGTAATTAGTATAAAAATAAAAATTAGCACACTTCCTAACACCATCATCCATCAGACGGACCATAATTGATCAGCTACCGTGTAGCGGCCACAGAGATGTGGTTCTATGGCTGCATAACGTCTAAAACGACCACGAAAACGGTCGATTTCGTTAACCGTTTCGTTTTAAAACGAAATTGATCACCCATTTGCGTTAACCGTTTCGTTCAAAACGAAACGGTCGAAATCACGAAAATATCACGAAAATACACATGGACGAAACTGTTCTAAGCTTTCGTTAACCGTTTCGTTTATAAAACGCAACAAAAAATCTTAACCGTTTCGTTTCGTTTTGGACGAAACGAAACGAAAGGACGATCGAAACGGTGATCGTTTTCACCCCTATGTGGTTCCGGTCAAACACTACCAGTTTGTTGCACAAACGCAACCAAATCTTGGCCCATAGGCCTTACCACGACACTCCCCAGTATCACTGAAATAAGGCCTAGAGCTACCAAATCCTAACAATCCTAACACAATCCAAAATCCGAAAATTTTAAAAATAATATTAAATTAATATAATATATTAAAAATAATATCTTATAACAATATTTTTTAAATAGTATCACAAGTACGGAATTCCGGATTCCGATCTTAGCTAAAAAATAATATTTAAATATTAAAAATAATATTTAATTAAATATAAACTTAATTAAAATATAAATAATTATTTTATTTAATTAAAAAATAAATAATTAAGTTATAATTTTTTAATTAATTTACATTAAAATTATAAATTTTTAAACAACCATTTGATCTTCGTCTCGGGTGTTGTCCTCTGTATAGCCAATAAAAGACTCGGGAGTTTGTTGTACGAATCTTCCCATGATCCGAAAAGATGTTCGATCGCTCTCTCTCTCGCCCATGCCAAATCTTGTTATAAGTGGGCACCACATTCGGGTATTATTTCTCCAATAGAGGTTTCACGCCCTGTAAGGAAATACCGATATCTCTCTTTACTGCATTCCTGATACAGTTGGCAATAACTTCAGCCGTTAGATTATCATGCGTGAAGTCTCCGACTCTTCTCACGCAAGTATGCTCTTATTCATTTGTTATTATCTTCCAAATTTTATAATTTTAATGTAAATTAATTAAAAATTTATAACTTAATTATTCATTTTTTAATTAAATAAAATATTTATTTATATTTTAATTAAATTTATATTTAATTAAATAAATTAATTAAATTTTATTTTTAAATATTATTTTTAGCTAAGACCGGAATCTAGGATTCCGTAATTGCGGTCGGAATCCCAGATTCCGATCTTGTGATACTATTTTAAAAAATATTATTATATTGATATTAGTTTTAATATATTATATTAATTTAATATTTTTTAAAATTTTTCGGATCCAAAATCACCCTTTATCCAAACACAACTGCACAAGTCATGTTACCAGGCTTAGACCAGCATTTGTTTCTTGAAGCCGAGCAAGCTTCCTTTTGTTGCATCTTTGTTCACAGTTTGCAGGTCCCGGATCCTCTTTTAAAACGTCCAGTGATCGTCTATCAATCTCAATGGTTAGATCTTTTTTTGGACCTATCAATCTGGTATTAATCACGGGCATCCAAAAAACGTTCGGTGGTTGTCTATCAATTTGAACCGTTCTATTCAATCTCAACGGTTAGATTTTTTTTTTTTTTTGGCCTATCAATCTGGTATTAATCACGGGCATCCATTATTGATCAAACGTATACGGATCAAAGACGTCTAGAAGATATTGTTCCCACATAGACTTGGGCAACGTATAAAACAGAAACGGAATGAGGCATTCCGTATTCCATTCCGTTTCAACAAACGGTATGTACCGGCTGATTCGTATTCATTCCGTTTAGACGGAACGTAGCGGAACGGTATAATTTACACTGTATTTCACATAAACAAATCACGAATTGCATTCCGTTTTCCGTTCCGTTTGCGAAACGGAATGAAATTTTGTTCCATTATACGTTCCACATGGACGGAACGGAACGGTTTCGTGTATTCGCGGTATACCGCGCCCACCCCTATTCCCACAGTTTGTCGTTTGGTCAACTGTACTGTTTCTCTGTTTAATTTTCTAAAATGGGATGGTGGTTTATATGGACACAATGACAAAGTAAGATGAACAGGGAATATGATGTGTTTTGTTTTATCAAAAAATGAGATGGGGAAAGTAGCCGATAATTTTACATTTTGCTCTTTCATAAAGATCTCTGGCTGTTGCTGAAAGTAGCCTTGAAAAGCACTTATTCTTTGTTAAACATGTTTTACGTTATAATTGTTTACGATTCTAACACCTCGATACACGTGTATCAACGTATGTGCTGTTTTAAGACATCAAGTCTGCACGAATGGTGTTCGATGAAATTACTGAGAGAGTTTTGTTCTGATGGAATGCAAGTATCGATGAGTATATGAATTGTGGGAATTAGGAGGTAGCATTGTCGATGTTTACTAGGTACATAAGAGATGGATTCGAGCCTGATTTAGTGATACTGATACATTGTCTGATTGCTCTGAGCTAGGTGCAGTTGAGTTCAATGTTGAATACTCTGACCAACATGGGCATCAAGTGTGAGATTATTGACACTGTAATTGAGGTATTTGACAAAATGACCAACAGAGGCATTGTTTCTTGGAACACCAGGCAACCAAAGATGTGAATTTTTCATGATTTGCAAGGAATCAGACTCGAGGAAGCTGTTGGAATCATATTCCTATGGGCTCTCAACCTGCAAATATGCAGACCTGGTTGATGAAGTTTGAGGTATTTTGAAATTATACAAACTAACTATAGTCTGAGCCCCAACACAAAGTTGATCTTATGGGAAATCATACTTGTCAGGTGGCCTATGATTTCATAAAAGCCAATGACTTTATGTTCTCTCTGACATATGTATGCAAATTTGGTAAGATGCCAGTGACGTGCCAGATGTGTGATAGCAAATGAAATCAAGGCAAGTGCAAAACGACCGAGCGGGGCAATATTTTTTCCTAGTGTTTAAGTTATTACAGCTAATGTTGTTCTGGCATTTGTTTTGAACATATATTAATTTGACAGAGTCAGCTATTATTGTAAGCTCATGTCAATGGTTCATTATTTATTTTGGATGCGAGTGTATGTGTTTCTTATTATCTGCTAAATCTACAAAATTGGATACTTACTACAACCAAAATTAATTTGACACAGACAGTTACTTTCAAGTATGAGTGCTTATCAGCTGTGATGAGTTCCGAGGAAGAGGATAAAACTAAAACAATTAAGTTTGTCAGAACAGTGTTTATAAATACTTTATAGTCAATTTAAGTAATCAATTACTGATTATACTCAATTTAAGTAATCGCTTACTGATTATGCTCAATGTAAGAAATCACTTACTGATTATTCTCAATTTAAGTACAGACTGAGATAAACTTATTTCAGAATCGGTGATGATCTAAGCTAGCTATTCTCCTCTCTCAACAAAATTCATGAAATTTTCACCAATTTAATTGTTTGCCATTGCTTCAAATTAGACTCAATTTTCTTGTTGACATTGGCATAGAAGCAAGGATAAGGCTCATAATTGAACAATTTGTGGAATGCCTGCAAATCATTTCACATTAAAAACAAATAATAAATGCAATAGTGTATCACAACAGTTTGATTAAAAGAATATCATATAAGCTTGAAATCAGTTACCTGTAGAAAAATGAAGAAAGGTTCCATCAAGAAAACATGCGGTAAGTAGCCGGTAGCTGGGGCTTGTTTCTGAAACATTAAAACCAAATTTTGTTTCAGAATTCATCAATACCACTTTTTCTAGGATAATTAAGCTACATTAAAACCAAACAGTCGTTTGTTAGAGAGCTTACCTCAAAGACAGCATGACCAATTACTTGCCAAGGCCAACAGAACAACTGAATTGCTAATGCAATCTAAATGAATAAAAATTCAGAGTTAGTTTTTCCTGAAATTTTCAGGATATTAAAAACTATAGATTGATTTCACCATATATCCTAGGCCCTATTTAAACCTTTGATTAGACAATACTAATAAACTACTAAATGAATCAAATCAAATTACCTTCAATGAAAGAGAGAAACCAAGTCGATTAACAAGAGAACCACTACTAACCAAACAAACATAGCACAGAATGGAAGCCAAGAACCCAGCTTTTGGATCCAGCAGAAGAAAAGTAACGCAATAGACAGTGGCCAAAACGAAAGCAAGGTCCAACTGCCCCAAAATCGGAAATTGAATAATTGGAGGGGTCAAATGCAAAAACATGAAGATGGAGAACACAATTGGCCAGACGAAGAGAGTGTGAAAGATGTAGTTCACTGGGTGTGTGTGGTGCGCAGTGTACAAGGCGAAGTGGGTTTCTACATCGATCAATTGCTTCGCCATGGAATGATTCGGACTGAAAGGGAGTAGGTACTGACGGAGATTAAAGCCGAAGAGTCAAGACATCAATTGGGCCTGTTTAGGTTACGCGAGTTAACCAACATTTATTCGCGACTTTTTTTGCATTTTATATACGAGTTGTTGGAGATCTAGCGGAGAGTTTTTCACGAACAAGAGTTTTTTTTTTTTGTTGGAAAAGGGTCGTAGGCTAAATATTTTATTAATAAAAATCTTACAATCAATATTACATATCCATATACACTTCTTTAATTTACGACATCATACAATATCAATCTAAATTACTAATCTATTAATACACACATAAGCTAATAAACTATAATTACATCACACAATTATTGAAAATTAAAAGGAAGAAAAAAGGGGAAAAAAATGAAGATTCAAAAGACTTCCAACATGAAATATCTTCTTCTTCATAGGCTTCTTGTTTTTAATGTCGCTTCACCGTCAAATAAAGATAATTATTTCGTGATTGTTAAGATACCTGAAAAAACAACCACGAAACCATAATATAATCACAAACTATATATTAATTAAACTGTTTAGGTAATAAATGGAGAGAACATCAGAAAAAGAAGAGTAGAAAAGCGAGAAGTCAAAGAATAGTAGAGGAGAGGAGAAACGTTGAGAATAGAAGATGATTAGAAAGACATCACTGAACATGATTAACAAATCTTTGAAAAAAAAAAGAAAAATTAAAGAGAAAATAAAAATAAAACAGAAAATTAAGAAAATAAATACTTATTGAACAAATCAAACGACGAAGAAGAATTATAAAAAAGATCTAAATTAAAGATGTGACGGCGGAGGAGAGGCCTAAGCCTCTCCCCACCAGTGGTGGCACTCGGTTTTGGAGATTTTTTTCTTTCGCTTTTTTTTCTTTTCCGAAGAGGCGCAAGCGTCTTTGGATATATTGATTGATTATTGATGGTTCACGAACAAGTTATTCGCAATTTCACATTTTATTGCGTTTTTTAACTCATTTTAAATATTTTTGTGTTTAGCTCGCGAACTATTACTGAATTTGTTCGTTTTATTGCCATCCTAAACGCAATTCCTCAATTTTTTTTTCGTTTTAAACGCATTTTATTCACCAAATTGAATTATTCATTTATTTGTATTGGAAGCTCATTTATTCCGGAACCAAATCCTCTACTGTGACTGTAGAGGTCCACTCGTAAATGACTGCACAGGTCTACTGCCCTCTCAAATTTATTAAAACTTAAAAATTTTAAAATTTAAATATTAAATTCAAACGGTTAATATTGTTTAATTTTACGAACGATATATTTTCATATAATTTTTATATAACTTGAAGTTGATTTGATATCCTATTAAGTGACCAAATTATAGAATCCAGAGATGAAACACAAGGCCCTCATTAATTATCCCTATCCTTCTGTTTCGCTTTTCTTTTCCGTCCTTTTATTTCGCTCTTTTCAATAATTACGATATTAACTTCAACAACGATCCAACGTCTCTATTAACTGTTAAAATTAATATATATAAATATTATATTTATATATATTAATTGTTAATATGTATAACTATTGAAATTAATATAAACTAGCTAAAGCATCGCGCTTCGCGCGATGAAAGTTTAAATTAACATATACTTGTAGTCCTTCACTGAGGTGATATTTAAAAAGATATATATATTACAGTTCAAGCCATACCAAAGGAAAAAATAAGTCTATAATCATTTATTTTGCTAGTCCTTCCCAAGGACGAATGATCAATCTTAATTTTGTACGAATTTTATTCAAAGATTAAGATTATACGGTCAAATAAAAATTTTTACGGCTTGAGCCACCGTGCTATTATTGCACAACACAGTTTTAAATCTCAAATATTTAATAATACCACTCAAGACATCATCTACTTTATTTTTGCCATCTTACATCGTTTTCTAGCAAAGTACATGTAAATAAATCAAATCGAAAGTCATCAAATTAATTGTGTTCATCTAATATTGCTAGTTTGATGATGTCTTCAAACTTTTATCTTTTTTCTAGTTTGACATCACTATGCTCCTGATGACCAAAGCCAGTAACCCAATGTATCTTGCTATAATTTCTTTATCCATACGGATTTTCAATGGAGCTTTTGCTACAATTTATTTAAAAAAAAAAAGAAAAAAAAACTCACACGGTTAAAGTGCTAAAAACATACACGACGTAGTATTGCAAAAATATTTCTTTTAAGAGTACAGCTCATCAATCCTTTGAAAATACAACCACAATTATGATATATGAAACGCATAACATTACACCTTATAAGACACAATCTGTAATCAAAATCACATAAAATAAACAAAGTTAAAGCAAAAAAAATTCACAAGATATTGAATTATTGAGATGATTATTTGAGTTGCCTAATCAGCTTAGAAAATTAAATCTACTGCAGTTTCATAATTTAGTCCAGCAATATTAAGCAAAGAATTATGATAAAAAAAAAACTAAAGTAATAACATGACTGATCAAACCATAATCTCTTAGCTCCAATACTAATGTCAGGCACAAAGTAAAAACGACTACCAGAACAGGACCTAATTGTAAGCACAATAAAAAGGGTCGGATTAAATGAAACTTACCTTAAACAGGACATGAGGAAGAAACAATTCAATATTGTTCTTGAAACCATAACCAAAAAAAAAATTATACATTCTAAAACATGTATATTGGCTGAACTATTTATAGAATTAAATAATGATGCATAGCAATTAAGGGCAAAATCAACCGTAAAATAATAATCACCTGAACACAACTTTGCATTACAAATAATATTTTTCAAGGCCAAAAATATTTCCAAATTATGTGAAATTTTTTCTGGCTTCTCAAGAGTGCTTGACCTTGCTTGTTTCCAAAATTTTAATGTCAAGTTCTTCTGAAGTTTAAAAAAGAATCATATGTTATATTTAAAATATAAAGAACTGATAGCACTTAATATTTTTGTTGACCCTAAAAATTAAGCCTTGAAAACCAAAGTACAAAATACAACTTCAAGACAAAACCAAATTGCGAAAACCAAAAGTCAAGAAGCGAAAACCAAATTCCCAGATTGTCAAAACTCAAAACCAAATTACGAAAAATACCAAACAGACTCCAAAAATCACCAAAAAATATCCAAAAATTCCTTAAGAATTATGATGATTTATCATAATTTTTAAATCTCAGAAATACCCACACAAATGCCAAAATTTGCAAAGAGACCCAAAAAGTTCACAAAATTACCAAAATAATTCTATGAGGAATTTAGAAAAACCAGTTGAACCATTAAATTCCTTATATTTTTCTAAGCTTACCCATAAAATTTCATCCAAAAATACCCAAGGGAAGGCCTTAAAAAAAATTTATTTTGGATTGGCATTAAAGAATATGTGAAAAATCAATGGAAATCAAAGGAAATTCTCAGAAAAATCAGAACTCCATGTCGCGTGCATCCATTGGAGCGGATCCAGGGGGAAAGGAGATGGGCGCTGGCCATTTGAAATTCACCATTCCATTTTTCATGATTCATGTACACCGTGAACAAAAATTCAGACGAATGTATGTGGCTCACCGTAGGCTCAACGCACCCATCTTTTCTCTCTTATTAAATCTGACAAGAAGGGCCCACTGGTAAGAGCCTCCTTCTCCCCCAGTAAAAGAAAAAGAGGTGAAATTCACGATTTTCACTGTGAACGCCGGGTAAACTCGAGAGAATCGTCGACGTGGCTATTCTTTCGGCCACAGGCGCAAAACCACCAACCCTTGCCCACGGTTTTGCAAAACCCATGCCCCAGCGCAGCCGAATGCAAGCCGCTGGATCAAAATCCGAAGGTGGAAATGCCTCACGGCTAAAAGGCGAAACCCTAATGCAATTGCCTATAAAAGGCCCCCAAATCAGAAAAAAAAAGCGGAAGGAGGAAAAGGGGGTTAAGGTCGGCTAGGGTTTAGCTACTGTAATTCATTTTCAAATAGGCTAGTTAAGAGCAAATTGAAGAGAGGCATTGTATCGAACAGTGAAAAAGAGAGAGAAGAAGGTGGAATTGAGTGAGTTTTGCTTGTAAATTCTGGTGTTTAAATAAAGAGAAAGAAATTTGAAGCGAAATTGTGCTGTTTTGCCTCTCCTCTCTCCCCTCCAACTCTCCACCTCTCTCCATTAAGGTTTTCCATTGAGGTCTCCTCAATTGAAGACTGGAGAGAGGTGCCTACCTGCTTACCTTGATGCTATGCTCAAGGATAGGCAAAACAATGGCTTTGATTGAGGTCTCCTCAATTTTAGGCCAAGGTTTCATAGTTTGAGCTCAAAATGGCTCAAATTGTGAAACCTTTGTATAGTATAAATGTTATTTAGGTGTTATGCTGCCAAAATGGACCTAAGTACATAAAGTAGCATAAATTGTGCATACTCTTACGTGCCTTAAGTCAATTCCATAGTATTACCAAATCAAAAACATGTTTGTATATAAATCTGACCAAAGTTAAAACCAGCAAAGATTGAGTGCTTCATTTACATAAAAACACAAAAAGTCCACATGGACATGTTAAGTGATGTTTCTGCAAATCCATAGAAATATTGAGTATGTATATGAGTGCTTTATGGGATATCCTCAAAAAGAACAAAGTTACATCAAATATATGAGCATAACTATACAAAAACATTAAAGAGAATTTTTAACTATTCAAATACACTTCTTAGAGTGTGTTGAGGTGTCTGCAATTAACTTTCTTGCAACTGAGGCAACTCAAAACAAAAACCCTCAAAAACAGTGATAAAATTGCATAATTGATTCAAGTCAAAACTACAAAACATGTATAAACGTTCCCTACACAATCTTCCATGCATCAAACATCAAAAACAGCTGTGAATTGAGCTAAATAGGGTGTAAAATCAAACTGTATTGCTGTAAAATGAGTTACAGGCGAATGAGATTGAAGTAAAATGCAAATCTGTCCCCTTTGGCTCTCACACTAAATTGCGACGTCTCAAGTCAAAATAAAGGTGTAAACAAACTCAAATCAACTCCCTGGTTCTCTCCAAGCCATCGCTGGTACAAAAGAACAGTCGAGTGGGACCCACGGAAAAGACTCAGATCAGTCCCATTTCAAGTTGAAGTGGCTCAGTCCAATTCATCCCTCTCCAAGCACATCTAGGATAAATTGACTTCATCTCTGTTTGATAAATACGCCACTGAAGGAAATGAACCTGTTTCTGGCAAGAAGAAGGAAAGAGGAAGCTCCAAACTCCATCAATGGCAGTCCGAAATTCCTCAGCCCCCACCATACAGTACAAATCCCCATAGCTCAAATAAATGGCACAGAAATTCTCTTCTCAAGGCGACGACTACAACGCACCAAGTTTTGTTCGAAGTGGCGGCCTGAAACGCCGTAATTTGGCCGGCTAACTCTCAGGGGTCTTTTTGCAAAAGTACCCCGGTTTGGCGGAGAAGAAAGGTTTAAAATCGCGCCACACGCGATCCCCTGTGACGAATTTGTTTGGGGTGGGTCACTGACAAGGCCATGACTCATTACATCAAAACAAATAATAGCCGTGCCAGCTGCCACGTCAGCTAGACACGTCAGCGCCATGTCAATACAAGCAGCAAGCCAAATCAGCCTCTGTGCACACGTGGACCAATCAGAAACTTCAAAAATTCATTAAAAATAGTAGGAAACTCAGAAAAATACAAATAAAATATCCATAAAATTCTAAAAATCCAAATAAACCAAATTCACTGATATTTTGATATAAAAATCTGTCAAATTATTGGTCTTTTATATTTTTGAAGTATTTTCCATATTAAACAAATTTTATAAATTTCTAAAATGATATTAAACAAATTTTATAAAGTCTCAAAATGATTTCAGAACTCATTTCAACTCTTTTAATGAATTTATAAAAATAAATGTTGATGTAATTTCGAAAATAAAAATGATTTTTAAAGGAAATGTATTAAATAATAAATATTTTTGAAAATAAACATAACTAGAAATATAAAAAGATATTTCAAAAGTCTAAAATTAAGAATAAAAAATAAAATGAAATTGTGAAAATGGTAAAACCCAAAGAGAAACTCAAGAAATTAAAAGTCCAAACACGAAACCCGAAATCAAGACCAAAACCTCTTCATTGAAGGCGAACGAAGTTTCTTTAGCAAAACGAAGTCGACTCTAAGCAATTCAAAAATCAGAAAGTCTCACAATTGGTTCAAAATAGCCCCGAGAAAACCAAATCCAAATCTAAATCCAAATCCAAGACCCAAAATAGTCTTGAAATCCCAGTCCAAATCCAAAGGCCCAAAATAGCCTAGAAATCCAAATCAAACCCAAAGGCCTAAAATAGTCTTGAAATCCAAGTCAAATCCAAGACCCAAAATAGTCTTAAAAATCAAATCAAAACCCAAGGCCCAAAATAGCCTTAGAACCCAAACCAAATCCCGAGGCCCAAAATAGTCTCAATAAACTCAAATCCAAATCTAAACCCAAATCCAAAGGCCCAAAATAGCCTAAGGACCGAGAAACAACGCCCCCCCCCACATCAAAACCAAAACCAAGTCTGTCTCAAATAATAAAATCATTCAAGTGTCCTCAATCGGGTCCCGTTAACTAGGTCTGGTACACCAATCGAGTCCGGTTTAAACCAAAAGAAGTAAACCCAAAATAAACTCAAAACAAACGATTTCCCTAGCCTTTACATGTAATTCTTTCAATCCCTTAATCAGAGGTTCTCGTGAGCGATCACGGGGTAATTAACAGTAGGGGCTTGCGCCTACTGGAAAGAAAGGACCCACGAAATTAACAAACCTCTTTAAGAAGCGACTCATGTTTTGGTTCTCTTGTCGTAAAGAGATACTCGAACTGAGATCGAACCTTAAGGGGGGTGAATCCAAGGCTATGTTCCCATTTCTCGAGGAAGCCCAATTCCATTCTTCGAGGGATGACGAAAAAGCCGCGACAGATTCTCTGACACGCCCGGTGGGACATCTTTCTCCTCTCATCTCTGGGGTTTGAAGGGTATAATGTAAAGGCTATGGGAAGTCGTTAAAAAAAAAATTTTGCAAATATCAAAGGCCCATCGCGTGCCATACAGATTCTCTGGCACGCCCGGTGGGACATTTTTTTCCTCTCATCTTTGGGGTTTAAAGAATATAATGTAAAGGCTAGGAAAATTATAAAATTTCAAATAAACATTTCTAACGGTAACATTTGGAGTTCTTTTCTTTCAGGAAATGGGATCCACAACCGTTGACATGAGCAAGCCCGTAGGAGTGCTCACGATTGGGGCAGTTCCAATTTGCTACCAACATGAGTTCATGATCGGCAACATGCCATATGGGTACTCCTATGTGCCCATAGTCCAAGTAAATGATGGGAGTTTCCAACTTGCTCGTGTGATTGAAGAACCACAGAATGAGCCAGCAATAGTCTCTCCAGTCTTTGAGACTCCCACCGAAATGGAGCCTGAAAGGGAAGAATGGGCTCTTATTCCTCAAAGGGAGACTCACTCAAACCCAAGCTCGAGTCACAAGAAACGCAACTCCAACCACCGCTCTTCTCAAAAGAAAGCAACAACAAAGAAAGCCTATATGCCGGTCTCTCAAGGCACAAGAACTATTAAGAAAGTTCAAAGGGCTTACAAGAATGAACTGGATGCCAGGCCCAACCTCCCAGTAAGCAACCCATTTGCACCGCTTCGACTGGTTCGAAGGAATTCTCCTGTGGCGGTACTAAAAACAATGGAGGAATTTCCTCTTGAATATCGGGTCCAATTCAGGGGCAGAAATCCTCAGAAGAGACAGTCTATGAAAGAAAGGCTCACTTTCCCCCGCACTCCGGTCCATGAAAGGTTGGGACCAAAGAGGCAAAGAAGGAAATCAACTCCGGTAAAGGAAAGACTGGGGCAGAAAGAAAAAGAAAGAGCCACAACCCCAGTCAAAGAGCGATTGGGGCCTTTGCAAAATGAAGGAGAAGCCAAGAAAATATGGGTGCCTAAAGATAAGACTCGCTTGGTGGTTGAAGTAGCCAATCAAGGTGCACAAAGCAAGCGAAGACGCTTGGTATGGCGTGAAAAGGAAACGGTGATGCATGCTCATGTAAACATGATTACAATAAGTGAAGAACAAGAGATGCATGCATTCGTGAACATGACAAGCGATGAGGAAATTCCTCCAACAAGAAAAGATGACAAAGGTAAACAAGAGATTCCATCATCAAGTGGTCATGGCCAGCCTGAAGATGAACCAGTTGAAAGCGACCAAGAAAATGATGGTGATAACAATCGATGGGACGAAGGAGAAAATGCTCGACTGATGAGCATACTAGAGAAAAATGAAAAGAAAATGTCTGAATTGATGAAGGAAAGGGAGAAAGATAGAAAAATAGTTAAGAAAATGTATAAGCTTCTAGAGAGAAAAAATTTGCTTGGAGAACTTGAAAATCCCTCGTCCTCAGAAGAAGAAGACAATCACGAAAAGAAAATCTTTAAAGAAAGAAAGAGAAAAAGTAAGTATGAACCTTCTGATGAAGAGGAGGAAAGAAGCAAGAAGAAAATACTGAAAGAAAGGAGGAGTAAAAGTAAATATGGGTCTTCCGATGAAGAAGAAGAAAAGGCTAAGAGAAGGCCTTCCAAGGAGAGAAGGAACAAATACAAATATGAGTCTTCATCAGAAGAAGAAGAAGAAAGAAGGCATCATAAAGAAAGAAAACATAGAATCAAATATGAGTCAAGCGAAGAAGAAATTCCAAGGGCAAGGTCTCGGACAGGGGCAAGAAAGTCAGAATCAACAAGGCAAATCATCCAAGACATGATAAACCTACAACTCCAAGCAACAGGGGCGGGCCGCTTGGTCAACCTTCGCAAGAAATGTGGAAGGCCGTACCCAAAAGAGTACGAACAAATTTCTTATCCTTCAGGATACCAAATCCCAAAATTCAACCTCTTTGATGGCACAGGAAAAGAAGGCGTCACGCCAGATCAACATTTGGTGCAATTCAGAAATGCATGTGGAAATACTGCCCATGATGAAGCTCTTCTAATGAAACAATTCTCCCAAAGTCTAACAGGTGCTGCTTTCGAGTGGTACTCTTTATTGAAAAACAACTCGATTGAGACTTGGGATGAAATGGAGGATCTCTTTCGAGCCAAATTTGCTATGGTAAACCAAAGAATTTCCATGGCCGATGTAGCTTGTGAAAAACCAAGGCCAGAAGAGTCGCCTCTTGACTACATCAACAGGTGGAGAAACTTGAACATAAGATGCACTCACCAAATGCCAAAAAGGGAAGCGGTGGAGTTCCTAATAAGAAATTTGGACGATTGGATTCGCAGACCACTTTCTGGTAGCGATATCTACACTTATGAAGATTTGGTGACTCGGGTTGCAAGGATTGTGCATATCGGCCCGCCTAAAGAGACACAGACTTCATACAACAAAGGTGAACAAAGGACAAAGGCGCAAATTCCTATTAAAATAATGGGAGCCAATGAAACATCTATAAGCAAAGGAGGTGGTGGTTACAAAAACAACAAAGGAAGTGTTAACAACAATAACAATGGAGGTAATCAACCAAAAGAAAGTTTGGCGGAGCGCCTAAGCAAGCCATATTCATTCAAGAAAGAGAAAACGGCGGCGTTGCTCAAGCAATTGTTGAATGGTAAAGCCATTGAGCTACCTTATTGCAAAAGGCCGGAAGAGTAAAACAAGACAAATGACCCAAAATATTGTGCTTATCATCAAGTCTTGGGTCACCCCACAAGCGAATGTTATGTCTTTAAGGACATCGCAGAAAGGATGATCAAAGAAGGAGACTTAATCTTGCCTGTAAGCTTTAAACAAGAGCCGGCCTCACGCGCTCAAGCAAATGCGGTGGCACAAAGAGTCAACCCAAAGCGCAACGAAGATTGCAATGTCATAATAATAGTGGACGAAGAATCCGATCAAGAAGATTGCTACGTGCATAAGATGTCAAAACTGAATCTAAATGAAAACAAGAAAAGTGAGAAGGAAGGTGAAAATGAAAAGGAAGGAAAAATGAAAGAAGTGAAGAAGGAAAAGAAAGAGGAAAAGAAAGAAGAAGAACTGGGCACCTACTATTATGATGCTGAAGATGAAGACGAGGAGCCATATAAAGGCCTCTTTGCCAAAGGCATGTTTGAAGAAAAAGATTGCCATGTGAACTTGCGATCGGGTACAAACATTCCCGAAAGACAAGCACCCAAAGAAAATGAAAAGGAAAAAGAAAAAGGCAAAGGTCAAGAAGTAAATGATGAAGCGGGGCCGAGTCAAAAGGCGAAATAAACCGTTGGAGAATACAACATCTTGGCCCATTTAAGGCGCACACCCGCATTGATCAGTATATTCGAAGCACTGATGATGTCAAAAGAGCTAAGAGAAACAATGATGGAAGTATTGCAAGAGCCCGAGAAATTTCAGGCTTACTTCGCAGAAAAACACATGACCGAGGCCCTTTACGCGGAGCCCCAAAGTCAAATCACATTCTCAGATGTAGATCTAATGATGGGAACGGCTCGCCACAACAAGGCACTCTACATCACAGGTCAAACCAACGGAAGTCAACTAAGTCGAATGTTGGTGGATCCAGGATCTTCAATCAACATCTTGCCTCTCAAATCGATGAACCAATTGGCCTTAGGAGAAAGGCGACTCTCAAATGAGAATGTCTTCATCCATGGGTTCAACCAAAACTCAGAAAAGGCATTAGGGGCAATTACCCTCCCAGTGAAATTTGGAGAACTTGAAACCTTAATCAAATTCTACGTAATCGATGCCGACACCTCTTATGGAGCGTTACTCGGAAGACCATGGCTACATGAAAATAGTCTTGTGCCATCCACCCTCCATCAGTGCATCAAGTACATAAAAGATGGTGAACAAAAGAGCATCAAAGGCGATGCGCATCATTATGGAGCGCATGAAATAGAATTGGAAGAAATAGACCGATTCTACAATCCAGCTTCTCAAAGAAGTACCTCACCAAATGTGAGGACAAGAGTGGAAAACCAGAAAGAAATTGAAGAGAAAATAAGATTGAAAGAAAGGCCTAAAACTTCATGTGCCGTGAAAACTCCCTTTTATATTAGGTCATCTGATGAAGAAGATGAAAATGAAGTGCAAAGGAAAAAATTCTATGTGAAAAGCGAATCTGAAGATGATTGTGAACCAAAGCAAAAAAATGTCATCCATGTGTATGATACTGGCTCAGATGAAGAGGAGTTCAAGGAAAAAGAAGACTCCATGGCCATTGAACAAATTCCCATTGGCTACTTTAAAGAGCTAACACCAAGAGAAGCAAACCAAGTCAAAGAATTAGAAACTTTCTACGTCCCACCTAAAATCGAAATGATTCAAGGAAAGTTGGTGGTTCACAAAGAAATCTTGTTTTACAAAGCGGAGGACATAGATCCATCAAGCAATGCTCCTGATTCCAACAATTGGGAGAAATGGTTGAAAGAAGAAGAAGACGAGTATGAAAGGATAGAAATAAGGGGTTATTACAACAAGAAATTGACACCCCTCTTTGAAAAGGCTCATTGCTTGGACCCGATCTCCAAGCGAAAAGCTAAAGTCTTCCAAGACCTTTGGAGTGAAAAATCCCAATGGGTGGAAGGAGTAGATGGAAAATGGAAATGCACAAAAGGATTGGGATTCAAATTGCCCCCAAGAGAAAGTTCAATTCCACATGTCAATAGGCGGTATCTCAAGAAATACTCCGCCTAAAGGCACCATCTGCAAGAAAGAAAGAAAGGAGAAAACAAAACCAAAACCAAAACCAAAACACTTCGTTTCTAAACAAAAAGCCAAGTCCAAAAGCTTCAAAACCTAAATCCAAAATTCCAATAAAAAAAAACCTAAATCCCCAAGCTCCAAAACCCAAAATCCAAAACTCCAATAAAAAAAAAACTAAACTAAGACCCCAAACTTCAAAATCCAAAAATCAAAATTCCAATAAACTAAAACCAAAATTCCAAAGCCAAAATTCCAAAATCCAAAATTCCAAAACCACAAATTCCAATAAAATAAACCAAAGACCAACCAAAAACTACCAAACAAAATATAGGTAGAAAATTCAATAAAGTTTTGAATAAAACCCAAAAATCTAAAGCCATAACAAATAGCCAAAACTTTAAATAATAAGTCTCAAGTCCCATCGGGCTAAAGCTTGAAAGGGTATTCCGTTCTTTTGAACATTATGGAATATTCCTTTGCAAAGTCCTAAATAAATAAGGCAAAAATAAATAAATAAATAAAAGTCCAATAAAAGTACCCAACCTTAAAAGTCCAAATACAAATGAACCAAACCCAAATAAAATTCAAAGAAATAAAACCAAACTCGTCCCGCCGGGCCTAAAAACAAAGGAATGTCTTTGTCCTTTTGGACATTCATAGACATTTCCTTTATAAAGGCCTACATTCAAAAAAAATGTCAATACCGCCAATGCCGATATTGAGTGCTAATACATTGAGTGCCCATACCTAAAAAGAGAGGGTGAGAAATGAGAGGGTGAGCAAAATAAAGGGTGACTTGCCTTTATGGCCCCATAAGTCATTCCTTCCACCTAAATATTCCCAACTCCACAAAATCCACCAGCCAAAATGTAGTATAGGAAATTTTGCGACCGATGACGGATTCTTAAGAATCTCGAGGATGCAAAATTGTTCATATTTGCATCGCTAAGGCCGCTACAAGACAAGGATCAACAACAACCAAACTGGGGCAAGAGCCAAAAGATCAACCCAAACCCGATACAAATCAAAGGGACAAGAAACTGCCTAAAGAAGGTACAAGTGAAGTCAAGTATGCAAGAAACTGAAGCGTTTCGAGGCCAAAATTCAAAGGGAAAACCAAAACTGGGGCAGGGCCCTTGTGAAACCCAAACCCAAGGAAATACAGAAGACGGATCAAAATACCCGTATTTCAAGAAAACAAAACCATTGAAGACGGATCAAAATACCCGTATTCCAAGAAAACAAAACCATTGAAGACGGATCAAAATACCCGTATTCCAAGAAAACAAAACCATTGAAGACGGATCAAAATACCCGTAATCCAAGAAAACAAAACCATTGAAGATGGATCAAAATACCTGTATTCCAAGAAACCAAATCATCGAAGGCGGGCAAAAATACCCGTATTCCAAGAAAACAAAACCATTGAAGACGGATCAAAATACCCGTACTCCAAGAAACAAAACCACTGAAGACGAGCCAAAATACTCGCATGCCAAGAAACCAAACCATTAAGGATGGGCCAAAATACCCACATTCCAAGAAATAAAGTCAAGATGGAAAGAAAATCTCAGGCACAAAAGTCCAACCAAACACAAACCAGAAAGAAACCAAACCAAGACGAAAAACAAGGGGTCAAGAAGGGGCCACCAAAGCACGTCGTTCTGCCAAGGTCCTCACAGCGTACTTTGGTGGGGGGCATTTGTTGACCCTAAAAATTAAGCCTTGAAAACCAAAGTACAAAATACAACTTCAAGACAAAACCAAATTGCGAAAACCAAAAGTCAAGAAGCGAAAACCAAATTCCCAGATTGTCAAAACTCAAAACCAAATTACGAAAAATACCAAACAGACTCCAAAAATCACCAAAAAATATCCAAAAATTCCTTAAGAATTATGATGATTTATCATAATTTTTAAATCTCAGAAATACCCACACAAATGCCAAAATTTGCAAAGAGACCTAAAAAGTTCACAAAATTACCAAAATAATTCTATGAGGAATTTAGAAAAACCAGTTGAACCATTAAATTCCTTATATTTTTCTAAGCTTACCCATAAAATTTCATCCAAAAATACCCAAGGGAAGGCCTTAAAAAAAAATTTATTTTGGATTGGCATTAAAGAATATGTGAAAAATCAATGGAAATCAAAGGAAATTCTCAGAAAAATCAGAACTCCATGTCGCGTGCATCCATTGGAGCGGATCCAGGGGGAAAGGAGATGGGCGCTGGCCATTTGAAATTCACCATTCCATTTTTCATGATTCATGTACACCGTGAACAAAAATTCAGACGAATGTATGTGGCTCACCGTAGGCTCAACGCACCCATCTTTTCTCTCTTATTAAATCTGACAAGAAGGGCCCACTGGTAAGAGCCTCCTTCTCCCCCAGTAAAAGAAAAAGAGGTGAAATTCACGATTTTCACTGTGAACGCCGGGTAAACTCAAGAGAATCGTCGACGTGGCTATTCTTTCGGCCACAGACGCAAAACCACCAACCCTTGCCCACGGTTTTGCAAAACCCATGCCCTAGCGCAGCCGAATGCAAGCCGCTGGATCAAAATCCGAAGGTGGAAATGCCTCACGGCTAAAAGGCGAAACCCTAATGCAATTGCCTATAAAAGGCCCCCAAATCAGAAAAAAAAAGCGGAAGGAGGAAAAGGGGGTTAAGGTCGGCTAGGGTTTAGCTACTGTAATTCATTTTCAAATAGGCTAGTTAAGAGCAAATTGAAGAGAGGCATTGTATCGAACAGTGAAAAAGAGAGAGAAGAAGGTGGAATTGAGTGAGTTCTGCTTGTAAATTCTGGTGTTTAAATAAAGAGAAAGAAATTTGAAGCGAAATTGTGCTGTTTTGCCTCTCCTCTCTCCCCTCCAACTCTCCACCTCTCTCCATTAAGGTTTTCCATTGAGGTCTCCTCAATTGAAGACTGGAGAGAGGTGCCTACCTGCTTACCTTGATGCTATGCTCAAGGATAGGCAAAACAATGGCTTTGATTGAGGTCTCCTCAATTTTAGGCCAAGGTTTCATAGTTTGAGCTCAAAATGGCTCAAATTGTGAAACCTTTGTATAGTATAAATGTTATTTAGGTGTTATGCTGCCAAAATGGACCTAAGTACATAAAGTAGCATAAATTGTGCATACTCTTACGTGCCTTAAGTCAATTCCATAGTATTACCAAATCAAAAACATGTTTGTATATAAATCTGACCAAAGTTAAAACCAGCAAAGATTGAGTGCTTCATTTACATAAAAACACAAAAAGTCCACATGGACATGTTAAGTGATGTTTCTGCAAATCCATAGAAATATTGAGTATGTATATGAGTGCTTTATGGGATATCCTCAAAAAGAACAAAGTTACATCAAATATATGAGCATAACTATACAAAAACATTAAAGAGAATTTTTAACTATTCAAATACACTTCTTAGAGTGTGTTGAGGTGTCTGCAATTAACTTTCTTGCAACTGAGGCAACTCAAAACAAAAACCCTCAAAAACAGTGATAAAATTGCATAATTGATTCAAGTCAAAACTACAAAACATGTATAAACGTTCCCTACACAATCTTCCATGCATCAAACATCAAAAACAGCTGTGAATTGAGCTAAATAGGGTGTAAAATCAAACTGTATTGCTGTAAAATGAGTTACAGGCGAATGAGATTGAAGTAAAATGCAAATCTGTCCCCTTTGGCTCTCACACTAAATTGCGACGTCTCAAGTCAAAATAAAGGTGTAAACAAACTCAAATCAACTCCCTGGTTCTCTCCAAGCCATCGCTGGTACAAAAGAACAGTCGAGTGGGACCCACGGAAAAGACTCAGATCAGTCCCATTTCAAGTTGAAGTGGCTCAGTCCAATTCATCCCTCTCCAAGCACATCTAGGATAAATTGACTTCATCTCTGTTTGATAAATACGCCACTGAAGGAAATGAACCTGTTTCTGGCAAGAAGAAGGAAAGAGGAAGCTCCAAACTCCATCAATGGCAGTCCGAAATTCCTCAGCCCCCACCATACAGTACAAATCCCCATAGCTCAAATAAATGGCACAGAAATTCTCTTCTCAAGGCGACGACTACAACGCACCAAGTTTTGTTCGAAGTGGCGGCCTGAAACGCCGTAATTTGGCCGGCTAACTCTCAGGGGTCTTTTTGCAAAAGTACCCCGGTTTGGCGGAGAAGAAAGGTTTAAAATCGCGCCACACGCGATCCCCTGTGACGAATTTGTTTGGGGTGGGTCACTGACAAGGCCATGACTCATTACATCAAAACAAATAATAGCCGTGCCAGCTGCCACGTCAGCTAGACACGTCAGCGCCATGTCAATACAAGCAGCAAGCCAAATCAGCCTCTGTGCACACGTGGACCAATCAGAAACTTCAAAAATTCATTAAAAATAGTAGGAAACTCAGAAAAATACAAATAAAATATCCATAAAATTCTAAAAATCCAAATAAACCAAATTCACTGATATTTTGATATAAAAATCTGTCAAATTATTGGTCTTTTATATTTTTGAAGTATTTTCCATATTAAACAAATTTTATAAATTTCTAAAATGATATTAAACAAATTTTATAAAGTCTCAAAATGATTTCAGAACTCATTTCAACTCTTTTAATGAATTTATAAAAATAAATGTTGATGTAATTTCGAAAATAAAAATGATTTTTAAAGGAAATGTATTAAATAATAAATATTTTTGAAAATAAACATAACTAGAAATATAAAAAGATATTTCAAAAGTCTAAAATTAAGAATAAAAAATAAAATGAAATTGTGAAAATGGTAAAACCCAAAGAGAAACTCAAGAAATTAAAAGTCCAAACACGAAACCCGAAATCAAGACCAAAACCTCTTCATTGAAGGCGAACGAAGTTTCTTTAGCAAAACGAAGTCGACTCTAAGCAATTCAAAAATCAGAAAGTCTCACAATTGGTTCAAAATAGCCCCGAGAAAACCAAATCCAAATCTAAATCCAAATCCAAGACCCAAAATAGTCTTGAAATCCCAGTCCAAATCCAAAGGCCCAAAATAGCCTAGAAATCCAAACCAAACCCAAAGGCCTAAAATAGTCTTGAAATCCAAGTCAAATCCAAGACCCAAAATAGTCTTAAAAATCAAATCAAAACCCAAGGCCCAAAATAGCCTTAGAACCCAAACCAAATCCCGAGGCCCAAAATAGTCTCAATAAACTCAAATCCAAATCTAAACCCAAATCCAAAGGCCCAAAATAGCCTAAGGACCGAGAAACAACGCCCCCCCCACATCAAAACCAAAACCAAGTCTGTCTCAAATAATAAAATCATTCAAGTGTCCTCAATCGGGTCCCGTTAACTAGGTCTGGTACACCAATCGAGTCCGGTTTAAACCAAAAGAAGTAAACCCAAAATAAACTCAAAACAAACGATTTCCCTAGCCTTTACATGTAATTCTTTCAATCCCTTAATCAGAGGTTCTCGTGAGCGATCACGGGGTAATTAACAGTAGGGGCTTGCGCCTACTGGAAAGAAAGGACCCACGAAATTAACAAACCTCTTTAAGAAGCGACTCATGTTTTGGTTCTCTTGTCGTAAAGAGATACTCGAACTGAGATCGAACCTTAAGGGGGGTGAATCCAAGGCTATGTTCCCATTTCTCGAGGAAGCCCAATTCCATTCTTCGAGGGATGACGAAAAAGCCGCGACAATTTTCACTGAAATTGGATCAGCAACTCGTTTCCTATTTTTATAGCTATCAGCAAGCTAAAATCTTTTTATGTATCAGCAATCATTTTTTCAGTAGTATATTATATTTGTGCCAAAGTCTCTGAGTAATCCACACTGTAACCCTTTAATCCTAATTTGTAACAAAATGGATGAGATGAAATAAAAACTGCAAGCAGGAAAGAGAAGAAAGCAAATAGAACAACAGTCTAATATTCTGAACTCATCATGCAACAGCCTTGATTAAACACTTCCTCATCCCTAATTTGTTACAGCATTGTAATTTTTATTTAACAGAGGTCTTATTGGACTTTCATTGACTATATATAAGATGTGACCTGAAGCTGCACCAGTGAGATCGAACTATTTTTAAAACCAAATTGATGCAAATTATAGAAAGGAAATACTTACTCGATGGCTTCTTAGAAGAATGCGCGTGAATTTGATGCATCCATGGTGCTGTAATGTAAAAGAACCTCTGGAGGCTTGAACCAACCCATTTGAGAACCTTGTATTTGGAGGCTTAAACCAATTGAGCATTTGAGCAGTCATGTTGCTGGACAGTCCCATTGTGGCCTCTTGGCAAAGCACTGTCAGCATCCATAAATGAAGATGAAATTACTGTTAATTTGAAGTTTTTGACCAAAATCTAATTCAGGACCAGAGAAATCCATAATTACAGCTATTGGTCAATTAACTTGGTTCAAATAACCTACTTGTTTTGCGCATTAATCATATTGGTCCAAAATAATATTTTTCATGTGCTTAAAGTCAAGCGGAAAATCCCCTCCCAAGGGGTTAAACTGAAGCTAGTCTGTGACTTAAAATAATTGTTTTCTAAGCCATATCTAATAAATAAGACAGAATCACCAGCTCTGAGTCATTTTGCACCAACAAAGAGGCTCCAACCAGTTGTCAGAAGATGCCTCTTTAGTAGCCCTGGATTTAATAATCAGCATTTGTTAGAAATGAGGAGGATAATTTGTTGCATAAAATCACAAAATCTAGGACCATTTTTTTAGATGGACAATGAAGAACCATATACCACGATAAATGTGACGAAATGTCCAGACATTATCATGCAAATCTCTTACAATAAGCTCCTGATTTGGCAGTTGCATGGAATAATCCTTAAAAAAACATAATTGTAAAAGATACTATATATCAGGAATAATTTGTCATTTTTTTATGTTTTGTGCCATCTTATTTATGGCTTTATGTGGATATTGAGTTACTCTTTTCCAAAAACTTCACTAATTAATCCATCATTTCCATCTTTAAGGGAGATTTGGTAAAACCCAAAAATTGCAAGTTGATATATCTAGACCTTTGTTGCATACAGCTTAAGGGGTTGATGCATGTTACACAGAAAGTTGAGTGGTTTATGTTCTCTTCCATACTTAGGGAGTTTCTTTGGCTATATTTATTTTTAGTTAAGCTTTTAGTCAGGGTATGAAAAAGATTGACAACCTTTCTTTCAAGTGAGAGTAAAAATTATTTTTTAATTTGGATTTGAAATATTACCAATTAAAGAAATAGCTTTTCTACTGCTCATCGGGGAACTGAGAAGACACCATGTGTACTGGTGTCACTTGCTGTTAAATTCTCGCAAAAGTAATATGTTGGGTGTTTGCTTTTTGCATGCCCAAAATTTGGTATTGGTAAACTTTCGTTTTCCTAAAACGTAGAGGATACATTGGCATGATTACAAATTGAATTTAAATTTGTAAATTTAAAATACAAAAAGAAAAAAGTTTAAATTGCTTACTGATTGACTGGTTGAAGTGTCATTTCTGTATAGATCTCATCAGTTTCCTTGTCAGCCTGTGTATTAATCCAATTAAAAATGCACATTATAACTATTAAGTCAGATAGCATGCCAGCCCAGGGCACAAGTACACCGAATTCATACCAAATAGACAGCATAAGGATTAGTCCATGTCATGCTAAATTAAGATTTTTTTTTGGGATATTCTACATCAAAAGAACCATCATAAATAAACAGGCCTGCCTCTGGCAACCTATGAAAGATGAAGGAACATGAGAAATGATTTGCCTCAATAGTGACACTAACCCTCCATAATGAAATTAAAACAGCACATTTAATGAAAATCAGCTGCAAAAAATGAAACTAACCTTGAAACATACTCAAATTCACTGGATCATGCTTTATTTCACCCTTTGTGTGCATCTACACAGAGCATAGAGGGAACGAAAATAACAAAAATTTTTAAGAGAAGAAAACATAGAAACTGCTAAAATCTAATTCGTAAGCTATATAATTCAGTTCAAAAGAAGAAAAAAACATAAAATGCAAAAAATTTTATTAACATTTTAGAATGATTTAATAAGCTAATTCAGTTGAGAGAAAGAGGGGTGACCTGATAAGGATCTCCTCCAAGCTGAGATGGTTAAAATCTACAACGCTTGATCGGCAGAAACAGAGACAGCGGCACGATCGAGCAACCCCTTCTGATTTTTTAGGCCAATCAACTTGTCGAATTCTATCAATTTCAGAAACCTATTTGAAACGGAAGGCAAACAACTGTGCAACAAAATCGGAGAAAAAATCCTCACTACAAGGCAAAAAAAAAAAGAAAAGAAAAGGTATGAAGCAGAAGTCACGCAACTAAGCAAGGATTGAGAAGATAAGATAGCAGCTGTCTACCTGCACAACGTCCCAGTACGATAACGACTGAAAGGCTGAGAAGCCTCAAATTTCCAACCTCCAAGGCATAGAAGGAGAAGGATAAGAAAGAATCAGGCCAAAATGGAGCACATCGTAGAAAAAATCGTAAAGAATAACTCAGATTTGAAAACATGCGAGGAAGAGAAAGAAAAGAATGAGAACTGGGAATGGCCAAGAAGGGCATTCGCCTGGACTAAAAAGGAAGAAAGCGAGACGAAGCAGGAGATGCAAAGCTAGGGTTTCCTCGTCTGACACAAAGCTAGGGTTTACTCGTCCGCCAGAAAATTGAGGAGAGAGAGGAGAGACTGGAGAATGTGAGAAGACACTACACTCTAGGCTATTCCATAGCACGCACAAAGGTAACGCTCCCAGCCGTACGCATCGGAATGACGAGGCTCCGTCCGGAAAAGGGATGGGCTAGATCAGATACGGCAAGAAAGGAGAAGGGCAGGGATGCACGAAGAACAAAAGGAAGGAACGCACAGAAGCAACAAAGAGACGGAACAGAAAAGCCGAAGGAGCAGGCGCAGGACAGAGAGAGCGGAGACGGACGAACCAGATTCAATCCATCGTGAGCGGAACAGTAAGCCAGACCGTTGCGATTCGATTTCTTTCTACAGTAAAATGAAGCTTTGAAATTGAATACTTATAATAACTGTTGAACTTAATATAGTAACTATTAAATTTATATACATATAATTGTTCTATTTATATATATTAACTATTAATATATATAACTGTTGAAATTAATATGATATAACTGTTGAAATTAATATGATAACTGTTAAATACCGTTGAAATTAATATGTAACTATTGAAATTAATATCATAATTGTTAAAGCGAAATAAAAGGACGATCTGTGTGGCTTCCTTTCTGCGTCTCGTAATATTTACAAGTTTCAGAACCATTTTGCGAATCAATAATTAATCATCTTTATCCATTTATCTCTCGTAATTTTAAATTTTAAATTTTTTATAAAAAAAATATTTCTGAGAATTTCAGCAACTAGTTCTTCAATCAAACTTTTGACGTTGCACAAATTAAAAAAAAATCAAATATCTCCAGTACCAGACCACTAATTGCTCTTCCATTTTAAGCAATAACAAAAATCAAATTTCAAACGAAAACAAAAAACCTATCGTCCATTATAAAGTAATAAAGATCACATATGATCAATCAATTTTCACAAGGTAATAAGCTGTCTTCATGCCTCAGATATAAGTATTTTTCATTGTGAAAAACTCAAAGTATATTTAATAACCATCATCGGCATAATGATCAGTAATCCAACCAATGAAGAACAACATTTAACCAAAAATTATTATTATATTTTCTATAAAAAACGAAATATTTTCTGAGATAAAAAAACCAAGAAAGATTAAACTGAGTAATTAAAAATTAATTACCCTGCCTCAGTGGTAGTGACAATTCATAAATCGTCATTATAAAATCCGATAATAAGTAAATTTGTTTATGCATCATCGGCAGGTGATTTACATATCAGCTAATAATTAAATTACATTAGTAAAAAGGAAGTAAAGAAAAATCATTATTTTGCAAAATAAAAGAGCATCTGATTCCTCCTCATTTCCAAAATTTTAAAAAATCACAGAATCACAGAAGAGAATAAAAATGAAAAGATACAACAAAGATTGAAGCACGGATGAACAAAAAGAAAGGAGAAAAGATAGAGATCGAGAGAAGGAATACGGCCGCTTATAGGTAGCTAGGGTTTAAGAGGTGGAGAGAATTCATTTTTATAATTGCTTCGAGGCATTCTTTACCCGTCGGATCTTAATCCAAAGCCGTAGAGCCTTCTAGACGTCAGGAGAAGAGCCCAAGTTTTTATGGGCCGGGCCTTTGCTTTAAAGCCTTGATTAGAAAGTAGAGCCCATGATCCGAAAAAATTAATACTAGATTTACTGTTCAAATTAATTTTGATAATAACAGAAAAAAAAATCGAAATTTTAATACTAACGTTGCTGGATCGTCATCCCAGTTGACGAAAGCCCAATACCCTTGGATCGTCATCCCAGTTGACGATCCAAGCTTGGATCGTCATCCCAGTTGACGATCCAAGGGTATCATGAACATAATACACGCACAACCTTCCAAACAGTTCAAAGTTTATCATGAACCTTTATATACGCGCACAACTTTCGATGTAATTTAGACCAAATTAATTTTATCTGACATAGTAACATGAAGTCTATCTTTGAAAATATATTTTAATTGAATAAAATGACTACGGATTTAGTTTAATTTTTTTTTTTTGCTAAAAAAAATCAGTTTCGGAGGTCAAGCATTAAAGCTCTATGAAATTGTGTAGAAATAATTCCTTCTTATTAAATACAATATTACCGATGACTCCTGTGCAGTGTTCTCCAATCGTGCGTGTCGTGTCGTGTCAAACACGATCGTGTTAGAGTCTCGTGTCGTGTCGTGTCATGTTGATAAGAACTACTTTTTTAATCGTGTCGTGTTGACACGAATTACTTTTTTAATCGTGTCGTGTCGTGCTTAGTGGGAAGAAGAGGCAACACGGCACGTATTCTGACACGACACGACACAATCGTAGTATTAATCACGGATGACACGACACGACACGCATTCTGACTTCAGGAATATAATTAATTGAATACACAAGAATGTGATATCATAATATCATATCACGGAAGTAGTATTCTCCAAAATGACACGATACGATCGTGTTAGCACGATACGATGTGTGTGTTAGCACGACACGACACGACAAGACACGAATACAAAATTGGCACGACACGATCGTGTTATCGTGTCGTGTTGGAAAATTAGAAAGTTTGACACAATTCAATACGACACGATTCAACACGCAACACAACACGAACACGAATTAACACGACACCTCAACACAAATTTAATTATTAATGTTGATTATTGAAGCAAAATTAATAACAATTTATAATACTATATCATATTATTTACCATCATTTAAATCATAATAGTATTATAATCTAATTATTATTTTTATAAAAATTATTAATAAAAAGTTTAAACTTAATCAAATAATAAATTATCATGTTTAGTAACTTTTATTTTTTTAATATTTTTAATTTAAAAATAATAAATAATATGACACGACTAACACGTCGTGTCGTGTCAGAATGCGTGTCGTGTTGCCTCTTCTCCCCACTATGCACGACACGACACGATTAAAAAAGTAGTTCGTATCAACACGACACGACACGACACGAGACTCTAACACTATCGTGTTTGACACGACACGATACGCTTGACCTCCGAAACTGATTTTATATTGGGAGAACACTGCACGGGAGAACACTGCACGGGAGTCATCGGTAATATTGTATTTAATAAGAAGGAATTATTTCTATAAAATTTCATAGAACTTTAATGCTTGACCTCCGAAACTGATTTTTTTTAGCAAAAAATAAAAATTAAACTAGCTCGGAATCGATCTTTTTTAGCAAAAAAAAAAAAAAATTAAACTAGGTCTGAATCTCAACTAACTTTTGTCATATAAAAAAAATCGAATTTTAATCATGTTCCGTAGTCATTTTATTCGATTAAAATATATTTTCAAAGATAGACTTCGTGTTACTATGTCAGATAAAATTAATTTTGGTCTAAATTACATCGAAAGTTGTGCGTGTATATAAAGGTTCATGATAAACTTTGAACTGTTTGGAAGGTTGTGCGTGTATTATGTTCATGATACCCTTGGATCGTTATTTCGGATGACGATCCAAGTTTGGGTCGTCAACTGGGATGACGATCCAAGGGTATTAGGCTTTCGTCAACTGGGATGACGATCCAGCAACGTTAGTATTAAAATATCGATTTGTTTTTCTGTTATTATCAAAATTAATATGAACAGTAAAGCTAGTATTAATTTTTTCGGGCCCATGATCTCTTTTCTACTTGTTCTACCTTATCGCTCTCGCAAAAGAAAGTTGATTGACAAATTCAGTTTTCATCGTCATTGTCATCGTTAAAAAAAAAGTGAACATATAAAATAGATAAAGTGAACATATATAGTGATCAAAATGAACACATATACTCAATAAAAATAAGTTGAATGAATGTACATATAAAAATCTGAACAAAAGATGACAACACTTATTTGTTTGTAAGTGTTCATTTTAATCATCTATATATATTCATCTTGTCTGTTTTATATATTCACTTTGTATTTTGCGATGGGAAGAACTGACAAAACTGAATATGACAATTATCATTTTTGCACTCAAAACAATTCGAGTGGGAAATGGAACTATTTCGGAGTTAGATAACTGCAATCACAGTCCCTTGAGCAATTAAGAAATTAAATACTAAAAATAGCATACATATTTTTACTATCTCATTTTAAAAATAGAAAGTAACTCATTTCCTCTCCATCTCTCTCCTTCTCCTTTCCACTCCCTTGCCCTTCTTCTCACTAGCACACTCTCCTTTTGACATTTTTTCCTCCCGTGACATACTCATTCCTTCTAGTACTTTCCCATCCTGACATCTTTTCTACTGGTTTCTATCTCTCTTTTAGCACTTTTGTTAATATACTCACTCAACAATAAGTACTTCCTCGAGATGTATTAGATACATCCTTAACATATATTATAAGAATAATTAGATTTATGCCACTTTGAAAATTAGCTAATTAGAGATATGCCAATGTTAAATTACAAATTAGATTTATGCCATCATCAAATTGTGTAAATTAGATATATGCCATTATCTCTTTCCAAAATAGATTTAATTCTAAAAATACCATCTTGAATTCTCTTAATTTTTCTAAAAATTTCTAAACTACCATTGTTAACAAATCCTAATAAAAGGCATGGAAGCAAGGAGAAACGTAGGAACAAAAAATGATTTACTAAATTGGCAAAGTGCATTTCTTCATAATTTGCTAAATTGAAAAATGACGGTCAAAAGTTTCCTTTATAAAATATAATAAGAATAAAATAGGAAATATATATAATTGTATGGTTAAATAACGTTTGGTCGATTGGATTGACCTTACAAATCATTCTATAACAAAACTCATTTTAATTAATTTATAATGGCATAAAACTAATTTGTTATTTAGTGATATGGTATTTTTTAAATTCAAAATTTTTATAGTGGATAAAACTAATTTGTCGTTTAATAATGGTATTTTTGTAATTTCAAATTTTAATAGTGGCATAAAACTAATTTTCATTTAGTAGTGGTATTTTTCTAATTTCAAATTTTTGTAGTGGCATATTTAAAAGGATAAAATTGGTAAATCAACTTGTCGATGGCATAAAACTAATTTTTACGATTTTATAGTACCATAAAACTAATTTGTCATTCAGTGATGACATTTTACTAATTTCAAATTTTCACAATGGCATAAATCTAATTAACCCTATATTATATATTCTAGATCGGAGCGAATGAGAGATGAGGTAGTAATTGGGACTGGAGCAGAACCGAAAGAGATGAAGGGTCTAAATCGCGATGAAGGAGAGAAGTGAGGTGAAGGAAATTAGAGAAGAGGTGCGGGGATGAAGGGAAAAAGAGATTCACGAAGATGAGGGAAAAAAGAGAAAAAAAGAGAGATGCAAGGTGAAAGGAAGATAAGGGTGATAGAAAAAAAAAAATAGAGGCGCCTGTTCTCATTGCTTGAAAACTCTGATTGCTCAAAATAATTATAAAATTTTATTTTAGCACTTGTCATGGTCCAACACTCCCTTAATTACGCCATCCTAGTCCAATTTTTATTTAGAATTTAGAAAAACTAAAGTTGAAATTAGTAAAAAAAAAAAAAGTTCAAATTTTTAATGTTGGAATTTGAAATTTCTGTCTAGCTTAATGTTATCCGACATATAAATATCTTTAATGCTTTAACATCCCAAAAATTTTGATTTCCCGACACAGATTGGACAGAAAAAAATGTTATGAGGTCTCTTAATTTTTTTTAATAAAACAAAGTGTCATGTTAGATTTTGAATTAATTATCCCGACTTTTAACAGTTGGATTTTTTATATAAAAATAAATATGAACTTCACGGAAACTGTAGAGGGAAATTTAACAGTTCGAGTTTTAATTACCGGTTTTTGAAAGAGTCGAATTTTCCAAAGGTATCTAATCTCGCAATGAATATGAAATCTGAAAAAAATATTACGTTATTATTTATGTAAAGGTGTTATTCAGCCGTCTGATTTAATCTCAATGGCTATAAATGCCCCGTGCATGATACTAAGATTGATAGGTCTGAAAAAATCTAATCGTTTAGATTAAATCAGACGGCTCGTATCGAAAGATTAAATCAGAGGATACGCTCCCTTCGATTCATACCATAAAAAAGTTTCGGAAAAAACGCTCTCATTTTTTTAACCATCCTCTCGCCACTAACTGTTCGTCGGATAAGGAGCGCCGCCGCCGAATTGAGAAGGCGAAAAACAAAACCAAGTTCTCTCTTTCGCAATTCCCATCGTACATCTCCTTGTTCCCAGTTCTAACGAGAGAGATGCCATCGACTAGTGGCCAGTCGTCGCAGTTCAGGTACACCCAAACTCCATCCAAGGTGCTTCACCTTCGCAACATGCCATGGGAGTGCACAGAGGAGGAGGTTTTGCTTCTGTGCCGACCCTTTGGGAAGGTTGTTAACACCATGCTCAATGTCGGCGCCAATCGCAACCAGGGTTTTGTCGAATTTGTGAGTTATTTTACTCAGATGCAATTTGGAATTTGTGCAAGTTAAATTGGGAAGGAATTGAAGGTTGGTTCTTTGATTTGTAGGCGGAGGTGAACCAGGCAATTCAAATGGTAACCTATTTCGCGTCGTCGTCTGAGCCGGCACAAATTAGAGGCAAGACTGTGTATATACAGTATTCGAACCGGCAGGAGATTACTAACAATAAAACCACCGCGGATGGGGCTGGTAATGTGCTCTTGGTTACTATAGAAGGTGTTCAGGCTGGTGACGTCAGCATCGATGTCATCCACCTTGTAAGGGCTTGAATTTATTTGTTCTTTCTGTATTTATTATCGTGTGAATTGTATGTGGATTCGTGTATTGAAAGCTGAGGATTATGACTTTTTGTAGGTGTTTTCAGCATTTGGTTTTGTTCACAAGATTGCGACATTTGAAAAGACTGCTGGTTTTCAGGTTAAGCTCTAATTTACAACATGAAAAACCTGGTTGGCTACATACCAAAGCCTGTTTCAATGCTTTTAACGTATTTGTTTCTGTCAATATGTTACTGGAACTTCGTAGCTGGTACACCTTTGGCTGGTACACCATCGAAGCAAAGATTCTGTATCTGCTACTTTTCCAAAATGTAAAATAGGGCCTTACTGTTCCAAATTGAGCAGTCTGATTGAAATAAACAGACTGATTTTATACCAGTGAGTGATATTATTTGTGGGGTTGGGTGGGGGGAGTGTATTTGGTTTCGCTTTTGACTGGACGGTCTGATTTGGAATATTGCCCTATTTTCCTTTCAGCACGTGCTGGAATTGAAGTCATCAGAACATTATAATTACATAGGATACCAATGGTATAGTTGTGTGGTTTTGTACCATTATCTTGAATACCAATGCTTGGTTTTATCTTTTTTTTTGTGGTTTCTAAATTATGTATTGTTGAAGACTTATATATTGGGTGCATCCATTTTCCTCTTTTAGTTGTCAATAATATTGTTTTGTTTTTGTCTCTTTCAATTTTTGACAGGCATTGATTCAGTACACTGATGTGGCAACTGCTACAGAGGCAAAGAATGCATTGGATGGAAGAAGCATACCAAGGTTGTGTATGTTTACAATGAAATGAAATTTTTGTAGAAGGGAAAAGGAAAAGGAATCTAATGATAGTTTTTGGACTTCTAAGACTAATCCAGGGTAGTTTTCTTTGTTTAGATATTTACTTCCAGAGCATGTAGAGACCTGCTATTTGCGCATAACCTATTCGGCACACAAGGATCTGAGTATCAAGTTCCAGTCGAACCGGAGCAGGTATGGTTTTGGACACTGTTCTTATAAGTTTTCATGGTTAAATTTTGAAAAAAATCCATTAATCTTATTAAAGTTAATCTGATGTTTTTTCCTGTTTGAAATTGTGTAGGGATTACACCAATCCTTACCTTCCTGTGAACCCAACAGCAATCGATGTTTCCCTCCAGGTAGGTATTTTACAAATGAACTTGTTGTCTCTTTAATTTCGGATTTTGCGAGACCATAATAGTAATAAAAGTTTATTGTTTCCTCCTTATTGCATTAGCAGCCAACAGTGGGCTCTGATGGAAAGATAAAAGAGACGGAGAGCAATGTCCTTCTAGCTTCTATTGGGAATGTACAATATGCTGTTACGGTTGATGTACTTCACACAGTATGTGATAACCTGTTGCATATTTTTATCTTTGGCTATTCTATTACTTTTCCCTCGACATTAATTTTGTTGCTATTTTCAGGTATTCTCTGCCTTTGGAACTGTACAGAAGATAGCAATTTTCGACAAATTGGGAGAATTGCAAGCTTTGATTCAGTATCCAGGTGAGATTTTAACCTTGTCTGTAGTGAAATTCAATGTTTATCATGTTTAGAAGCATGCAAGTATTGAGAGTTATATTTTGTCTTTCTCTATTGTAATCTTTCCTTATTAGATGTGGCAACTGCAACCATAGCTAAGGAATCATTAGAAGGACACTGCATCTATGATGGTGGCTATTGTAAGCTTCATCTGACCTACTCTCGTCATACTGATCTTACTGTTAAGGTATCAAGTAGCAAATATATGTATAAATACTATTTAAAATTAAATGCGACATAAAGTGAATGAACAAATGTGAAAAGCAAATTAGTAGCGTGGAGCTGATACAGCACCACCTTTTGAGAAGTTATGTTTGTCAGCTGTCTGAATTTTTTAGTAACGTACGTTCATACTTCTTTCCTTCTCTTTGCTCATGACATGCTAGATTTGCAATTTGAAAGGGATGGGATAAACGAACAACCTGTGACAATTTACAAAATAGTTATTAAAAGAACCAATAAATAAAATTGCTGATATGTTCTTTATGGTTTAGAACTTTTTAGATAATCAATCTGCTTTCCCTGTAAATAAACTAATAAAAAGCTTATCTGCTATTTTTAACATTTTAATCGCTGTTTTGTCGGTTTTAATGAACTCAGAGGGTGTTAGCCAAGTTTGTTGGAAGCAGATATCCTGTTCATTGGATCAACAGGCAAATTCTGATATTCAAATTTACTTACGTTGTTTGTTCATGATTGTGCAAGTTCATATCTCAGCTTGTGGTGCTGAGCCATTGATTTTTAGAGTGATAAACCGAGCTGAGATGTATTATTGTTATATTAATTGCTAAAATCCAGAAAGTTAAATTCAAAATTACCATACTCATTTTTGTTCTTGGACAGCCAAATGTTTATAAAAATTTATCTACTTTTACTCAATTAGCAGATCATTTTGTTTCCCTGTTTTTAGAATGATGAGAGAAGCCGGGACTACACGATTCCCAGTGTGATGCCTAGGCCTGCGGTTCCAGGTGTCAGCCGGCAATCCACACAGGCAACTGCAGCTGCCTTTCCTGCAACTGTACCTTCCTCAATCCAGCCTGGAGAGGTTCCACCAACAGCTTGGAATCCTGCTGTACCAGTTGGATCATATGTACCAGAACAAAGCTCGTACCCAAACCCGAGCCCTACAAGCCATACCTTTGCTCCATCAGCTGTTGTGCCTACAGTTCCGGCAACTCAACAAATGTTGCCGCCACCTTATGGAGCTTCACCTGGTTCTGGACAGATTCCTAACTATTCATGATGGGAACAGTGAAAATTATACGTGATATGAAATAGTCGGGCGCTTCTTTTTGTGATCTTCCAACTGAATATTTACACCTGTCATATAGGTGATTTTAAGCATTGCATGTGAAATAGAATACTTGGAGCTGAGGGTGCAAGTGGCTAGTGTTTGCATGTGTATTCTCCATGCTTTTTTTCACAAATTGATTTTGTATTGTGAAGTTTTTTGTACTGAAGGAGAGCACCTTGTGAGGTTGATCGCTTTAACTGGAGTGTATTTCAGCCTGTTTCTTTGCAGAAATTAGTTGTCAAAAGTATCTTGTGAAATAGTTCTACAATGTGATGGGTTGTTGGCTCGTTGCTCTATCTTATTGTACAACCTGTGACCTCTAATTCTCCTTATGAGCTTGATAACTTTGTAGATTAAATCTCTATTTTTATTTCATATCACAGTAGTGTTCTTTCCAAATCTCAGTTGTTGAAATGTACGTTTCTCGGCAGCAATAAAATGAATTATAAACGTTTCGCAATCAAAGAAATTTGCTCATGATAGTAAGTATTGGTTAAATGCGTTAGATGCTATATACTTTTCTGTAAAATATGTGTTAGATTTGTGCATTTCCCTTGCCCCTTTCCGCGGCATAATTAATTTCGTCTGGGATTCATATCACTGCTCTTTAGTCTTTTTAAAAGGCTTTATCTAAGTCAAATCAACTAGTGGGCCTGTATTGTAATGGCCCACTAGATAAATAAGATTTTTCCCCAAAGCAGCACAACCAGATGGTTTTAGAAACGGGACTGACGTGGCAACTAGAATTAGCCACCAGACTAAATTCATGTCCAATAGGATGCCTGCGTTTGATTCTCCGATTCTGTAACCAGATAAGGGGCAGATAAGGACCAGTATCTGTCATTGGTGCAAGCAAACCCCATTTAATCCACAGCCGTTCATTCTCTAAATCTTTGTAAGATCAACGGCTGTCTACTCTTAGCAAACCTACACCACAATTGCCCTCCTACTTCAATACAAAGCACTGCATAGAGAAGCAATTCACACTACCACCTTCAATATTCCTTAGGAGGAAGAAAGAATTCCCAGAACTAAGAATGGCAACAGTCTCCACCCAAGCTTCAATCACAACTCTGCGGCCATGCACATCAAAATCTAGATTTTGTGGTGCACCAGTCAGAATTGCCAAAGTCACACCAGTTCTATCTCGCAAGGTGTTGAAGGTCGAGGCTAAGAAGGGCGAATGGTTGCCTGGTCTTCCATCACCTGCTTACCTCAATGGCAGGTAATATACAATTGTGAACAGTAGTTCTTCTATCCACCATACATTCTGAAATGTAATATTACTCTCTCTTTAAGATTTCATAGGCTGACAAATATGCTCTGTTACATTATTACTTTCCAGTTTGCCCGGAGACAATGGCTTCGACCCTTTGGGTCTTGCTGAAGACCCAGAAAACCTCAAGTGGTATGTCCAGGCAGAACTTGTGAACGGACGGTGGGCTATGCTTGGAGTTGCTGGCATGCTTCTCCCTGAGGTTGCCACCAAGTTTGGCATTGGCACCACCCCAGAGTGGTATGATGCCGGTAAGTCTGAGTACTTCGCCTCATCCTCGACCCTCTTTGTGATCGAGTTCATTCTCTTTCACTATGTCGAGATCAGAAGGTGGCAAGATATCAAGAACCCAGGGAGTGTAAACCAAGACCCAATTTTCAAGCAATACAGCCTTCCACCAAACGAGTGCGGGTATCCAGGTGGCGTCTTCAACCCACTTAACTTTGCTCCCACTTTGGAGGCCAAGGAGAAGGAGCTTGCAAATGGTTAGTTCATGGAGTTATTTAGTATTTCAGTTCCAAATTGTGATTTGAAAGGGAAAAGCTCATATCATATGAACATATTTCTAGAAAATAAACGAATTAAGTTTACTCAATCAATAGTTCAATACTCATGATACGTTGTATCTACCATGATAAGCGTCCCAATTACAATTTGAGCCTGCTCAGTAGAAATAAGTAGTTGTTCTAAATTTGTATTTAATTTGCAGGGAGATTGGCGATGCTGGCATTCTTGGGATTCTTGGTACAACACAACGTGACAGGAAAGGGAGCCTTTGACAACCTCCTGCAGCACCTCTCTGACCCATGGCACAACACCATAATCCAAACATTCAGCGGTTAATTCATTTCTACGCTGTATGGAGGGTTGTTGTGTTGGTTGTTGTCTATTCTTTTACGAGTGAAATGATGGGGTTTGATGTTAAATTACAATAGTGAAAGTGAGGGAGTGGGATAGGGAAGAGTTATGGCATGTACAGGGAATGTAATCTAGCATTGTACCGTGATCAGTTACCTTTTCTCAATGTGGTTCTCCTTGCGGCTTGAGAAACTAAGAATCTAAATCAATTAGATGTTGTCATATTGAAGAGTTTATTAAAAAAAAAATGATACGAACTGTGATATTAAGAAAATTAACCGATTAGTCTCTCAGTTTCACGGTATAGATTCCCATCAAGGAAATTATTTTCACAGTGATAATAAAGAAAGGAATTCTCACCGATTATAACATTTTGACACGAAAACACTGGCCTACCTTCACGTAAATTAAGCTAATTACTTACAAAAAAATAAAAAAACTAAAAGCTATTACATTCAGCAATGAGAAAACTAGGCAGTTTCAGTGGCAAATTATCAGAATATTCATTCAAAATTTTAATTCGAAATCCCCTTCTGCACATGCCAGTATTGTTCTCACCAGCCATGTATTAGCGGATACAACAATACTTGCAACTAGCCACACTACCCTCTGCACATGCAATCTGGAGCTGGGTAAGTGTAGATCGACTGATTTGGCTTTCTCAAACGAATCTGACCATATCTCCCTTTGTGGCCAGATCGAACGGCTTCTTCGAACACAGACCAACTCAAGCTCTCGTTCAAAAATAGCTGACTGAGCAGTGGCATATTTGGTCGAATCGACTTCAAATTATTATACGTCCTATGAGCAAGCTACACAACAACATTATAATCAGCTTTCTGGTCAAGAAAAATTTAATATGCATAGATATGTGTATTTTTTCAGAAAATTACTAAGTGAATTACTAATAAATAAAAAAAAAATGTATTTGGTACATAACAATTTGGTCTTTTTAATACTGGTTCTGAAGAATACTCAATCATGCTTATATTGCGATTGGATAGTAAATTGCGCATTTAAGTGGCAGTGATACATTTACTGATCATGTCTATTTGTGGAACGGGAAGTTCAAGTATAAAATTCATCTTTCATGTTTTATATATCCATACATATAAAATCTTAGTACTCACCACAGCATTATGCATATTGCCAGGGGAAGCTGAGATGAACACGTCACTATGGATGCTAAGATAGTAATCCACTGCAGCAAGAAGAGATGCCTTCCCTTGAACCTTTGCTAGTTCACTATCACTAGCAAGACTCTTCTTGTCTTCTATCAGAGGGAATAGCCTGCGCAAGCTCGATATCCTTGACTCACCCCCATACACCTGGAATAGTTTATCAATTCATAATTAATAATGCTCTGCAATTGAGTTAGGCTTTAGAGAGAAAGAGAGAGAGAGAGAGAGAGACCTTGTGAGAAGCAAGATAGAGACGAGTATTGTGATCAAACCCAAGGGCAGAAAGCAACAAGCCAATCTCTTCAGGGGTTAGGGGGCACTTGCCACCTCTTCGTAGCTCCGAATCAGTGAAACTGGATTTAGCCACTCTCCCCTGCCATATCACCTTCCTGTATTTTGCTAGTGCCAGCTTCTCTGCTCTGCCTCCTCCAAATTCACATGCAGAATGTGCTGCCATGTCCTGTTCACAAACTCAACTCTTTCAAATTAGCCTTTTTTTTAGAATTTATGATAGTCCTACATATATAATCCCTTTCATTTCAGTAATTTGCAGGATGAAGGAATTAACCCTTTACTCTCTAACAATAGATTGACCATGAACTAACAACCAAACCAATTCCTATAAAATTAGTGGTATCTTTGCAAATGAATAGATGACACATGCCCCTACCAAAAGAAGCTATATTCAATTCAATTACCTTAAAACATTTATATAATTAATTTGAAGTTAAGCATTTTTTATTTTTTTAATATATAACGTATAATTTTTAATTTGAAGTTGTTGTTTTATTCTTAATCTGTCATAAAAAAGGAAGAATAGAAAGGGTTTCAAAGACTAAGAAACAGTAGGGGACGCAATTTTTATTCAAAAGCATAGTTCTCAGATTACCTTGTCAAATCGAAGGTGTAAAACGACAAATTTGCCAGATACTTGAGAATTAGTCTGAATTGAGCGCCTTAATCTTTGAACAATGGTCTCACCTAGTGAGATTATGTGAGGAACAAAAGTCAAAGCTTGAAAATTAACTTTGCATCTCAACTGTTGAATATCCTCTGGCAAGTCATCAAAAGCTAAGCGGTGTGAAAAAGGTGCAATTGCAGCAATCCCATAGCTGAAATGGCCAATAAATTTATTGAAAATGTCTCAGAAGTTACTGGTAGGCTTTCTGACAAAATCGAACTGTCCGAATGTGTTTACAGATGACTAATACAATTTGTTTTACTGGGAGTAATACTCAGTTTTCAGATTTATAAAAATTTTGAGAATTTTCATGCGATACTGTAACAACCTAGAATTTTCAAACGCAATACAATTGAAATAATTAGGTAAATTTTAAAAGTATTACTAAGGTAAATAAAATTTTATAATTGATAATCCTAAAATGATTAAATGAATAACCACTGAGAAATTTATTCGAAATCGAAATCTTTTAATTTGTGTAGTATTCACAATTAACGTACACGATTCTAGCAAAATCAAAGCTTGAGTATACAAAAATTTACAATCAAAACAATTCAAATTCTAATAAAAATAAAAATAAATATTAATTTATATGAGTTGCAGCATCTTTAGCTACACAGTTGCTGCCACAGATAATCCCAGAAACCAATTTTTAATAAAATGTCCAATTTCGCTGGCCTCATCTCCTTCCTCCTCTCTTTTCCTCCTTTCTCGTGCGATCCGTTCGATCTCTCTCTCCTTTCTCTCTTCTTCTCCGATGGAAAACCACACTCGAAAATTGAGAGGGATTGACTGCGGCTAGCAAATCCCACTGTGCCACCTTATACCTCACCTCTAATTGGCTGATCCCTCTTGTTCTTATCCACTCGAGATGGCCAAGCGTTGAATCTCTGACTTGGCTGCAAGATTCGAGCTTAAAGGAGATCTTTGCCGTTGGCTTCTCTCTTCCCTCTCCTCTCTGCACTGACTATAAATACTTCCTCCTCTCCCCTATTTTGTCGGCTGGCTGGGCTATTAGGGTTTCCATTAGAAAGGAAGGAGGGAAACGAAGGAGGAGAGGGAGGGAATAGCTGCCAAAGATCCAAGGTATAGCTCAAACCTTCTGTCAATTGATTTGGTTGAGTTAATTTCTATTAAATTCTTGACTGTTAACAGTTAGGGTTTGAGCTTGATTTCAAAATTGACTTTGGCATCGTGTGTGGTGCTGAAGCAGACCTTGGATAGGCTGATTGTTAAACTAAAAACCTAATCTGTGATGTTGATTATGGTGAAAACCAAACTGTCAGGACCAGTGAGTCGGAACTAGGTTGGACAGTCGAAATTCTGTGATTCTGAAGTTATTTTCTTATATTGGGCATAAAGGAGTCCTGTGTGAGGCTTTGCGATGAGGTTTAAGACCTGGTACCAGCCCTTGGTACACTCGTTGTACCTCTGGTACCACACTGGTACGCTGTGGCGTGAGACAGGGACCTGTTTTGTAAGAAAAAGGACTTGTTCGTGAAGGAAAAGGATCTAGTTGTAAACAGAAAGGATTTAAATGTGAAATAATTTGATTCAGGGTCCTTTTGGAGAAAGGAATATAGGTTGCGGGTCGGATCCAGACCCCTCCTTATTGGATCCAGTCGGACCCGTTACGGTTGGCTCAGGTTGACCTGGCTCGATCAGTTAGGAATTTGTGCTGAGTTCGTTTTGGGCCTGGAATTTACTGGGCCAGAGGAAAAAAAAAATGGGCCTAAGCCCATTTATGTTAAGCAGGCCGAAATTTAGATGAAATTGGATTTAATAAAAACTTAATCTTTGATTAAGTTAAATAAATTGTGGGCTTAAGAATAAATAAATTAATTATAGGAAAGGCCGTTAGCCATAACTGGGTATTCCTTTAATTAAGTGGGATTCGATTTTATTTTTTCGGGAGATGATGAGAATAGTTCGAGTGAGTCAAGAACAGATACAATGACAATCAAATCACCGACTTTCTGATCCCAAACAAACCAATCAAATAATTTTGATTTTAATTTTCTATTTCCAATTGTTTTCTTGATTTTGGATTATAATTTTCTGATTTAAATTCTCGATATAACAAATAGCTAAATAATTTAATAAATATTAAGCAATGCAAATTAATTAATTAAGTATTAATGAAATAAATCAAATATTGCACAACTAAATGAATATTGGAGAAATACTATATAATAAATAAGTGAATATTTTCATTCTAAAATATAATTCATAACTCATATAATAAAAATAAATATAAACTTTTAATGACTGGAAAGTCAAAACCAATTATTAATAATAATATAAAATACGTAATAATATATTTTAAAATAGAATCCTCTAAATAAATAATCTGAACTTAACCATCCAAATCTCAACCAGTCTGGTTAACTTAGGCCGTCAGTATGGTAACCCAAGAACCGTCAATAATTAGGTTATTTAGGTTACTTTAAATATTTAACGGTTAGTAAGAAAGTCACTTGTTTTATTAGGAAATCGAACTAGAATCACTTGACACGTGATTATCAAGCCTAGCAAACTGTTAAGGGAGAGAATCCAAGTATGATGGCCGTCAAGCGTCCGAACCATCATGAGATATCAAGGAGCTACGCTTAAGCTTGCTATCCAGGTGCGGAATTACGTTGGATTTTTGTTAAAGTTTAAGTAATTAATAAAATATGTTTTATTCATATGCATATTGAAAACTCATTTGTCTGCATGACCGTATTCAAGCATTTTAAATGATAGTGCCCAATTATTGATAAAACTGCATTTTGAAAGGCATGTTCTCCGTTTTGAGAAAGTTGATAAGTAACAGTCAGATATTTGGAAATGCCGTTGCTATTGATAAATCCGACTTATGAATGATCTGACTGAAAGGAATGAAATGATGTGAATGAATAACTGAGATATGATATGATGAGCTTGATATGTGTAATTTGATATGTTTGCATCACTCTCCGGAGTCGGTTGGCCCCCGGCTTCGGCCAGTTCGGTAGCGCTATGCGGATTTGGAATCCCCTTTTGCCACTTGGGTAAGGGACGGATCCCTTTTGCCACCCAAGTTAGAGGAAGGTCTCCTTTTGCCACCCAACCGGTTGGGTTAGGAGTCCTGAGTGATTACGACTATGGAATTGTGTTAATGACATGCGGATATAGAATCCCCTTTTGCTACTTGGGTAAGGGACGGATCCCTTTTGCCACCCAAGTTAGGGGAAGATTTGTGATTTGCCCAGACTTATATTATGTTCAATTCTGCCATGCTCGGATTCCCTGACACGCTCAGTTTCCTATCATATACAGACATGTGTTGTCTGCGATGGGATTCGTGCCACGTGTTCAGTCCGACATTTATATGACTTCTGTCATAGTCAGATTTTGTTATTTTGTCCAATTGTGATTTCAGACTGGATAACATATTTTAAAAGAAGATTTGATATTGGTTTTATATAGATTGACACTTGCATGCTTTGTTTTATAATAAATGCAGATAATATTTTTACTTGTCTTGTTTAACAAATAAATGATTTATTTACGGGTATTATTTCTAGAACTTGGATTTTAGCTTAAATCCGCGTACTGGAACTAAAACCCGCACTGAGAATTATATTCTCATTCCGTACTTTTTGTATGTTTTCCACAATGGATGTGGGTTCCAGGTTGCAGAGACGGGCTCAATCAAGTCAAGTGAAGTTAAGCCAAATTGTCTTGCCATGAGGACTCAATGAGTCATAAGAGACAACATGGTAATTCATGGTAAGCTGAAACCTAAACCTTAAAGATTGTAGAAAAATGCCTTGCGAGTACACAGAAGTTGTGTGTTCGCGGCGAGAAACTGCCCCACCCCATTGCGGGCTGTGACAGATACTGTGGAAATTTTCTACACGGACAAACTTGCCCCTCCCTTTGGAACCAAAGCCATTTACTTGACCGGTTCTAGCAACCATTACTAGCTCAAATAATTAGATATTTTTGAGGACAAAGGCCAGTTTGCAAATTCAACTCCAGATAAGTTGAAAAGTTGACTGAGCTAGTTTAGTGTAGGCACCAAAATATGTTAGGCTCTGTGGTCTAATTCCAAAACAGAAATACTTCATGGTTATTGTCCTAGTTTTGAGGATGATATGCAAATACATAAGAACATGGGTTTTTCCTAGTTTATACTTTATTTCCACAAACCTTTGTAAAATTGGAAGCACATTCTCTATATACCAACCAGCTGATGCGTGAACTGGTGCAGTCTTAACTCTTGTGTCTCTGACACCACCGTAATAGTATTCCCTCGTGCTCCATGAGTACTCCTTCGGCAGCTCTCTTCTTATTGAAACTTCATTTTTTAGGATGGTGATAAATCTGTCCACATCATATATGTCCTCGAATGTACTAGGAAAAAAATGACAGGAAGAGAGCTGATTACAGGGATATCTTCACAGGGATATCTTCAACAAATAAATATGGAATAATTAGATATATTCCATTATGAAAATTCACAATTAGATAATATGCCATTTGTAAAATACAAATTAGTTCTAAAAATATGTCCTCAGAAATACTGCCATTCTAATTTTTTAAAAATACCCAAAATGTCCTAAGTGTAGATCGTTAATAAAAGGAAATAAAAAAAACTGACAAAAGAAAAACCAAAACTCTGCCTACATGTTAGCTCCTGCCCGCTTGCCGCCATGACTAGGTTTTTATCTTCTATATTTTTTCTGTTGATTAAACCTCAATATTTGACTTGTAAAAAATCCACCCGCCTCCTTCATTTAACTTGCAAATAGCTTTTATCTTACAATCCCCATTCGTAGCTCTTTGGGTCAGAAACTTTCTAATTCTTTTTAGGCCCATCGACTTTTCAAATTCACAACAATAGAATTTTCATGATTTTTTTAATTAACAATAGTACTTTGGTTATTAGCAAGTGTAAATTCAAGTTTGACTAGTTTTTTTTTTTTTTTTTTTGGAAAAGAAAAGTTTGATTAACAAGTTTGACTAATTTTGTTGCTATATAATTATTTGAGACTAACGTGCTTGATCATAGCAAATTCTTTTTTTTTTTGCAAGTATATAATATATTATTTGGGACTAACATGAATAAAATTTTTGTTGCAAATACTTTTATTTGGGGCTAATCAGTTTTTAGAAACTTGAAACTTTTAATGGCACATAATTAGTTTTTACAATTTTATAGTGCTATAACACCAATTTAATTGTTTTACAGTGGCATAAAATAAATTATTTCTTTTGTGATAGTATATATGTAATTTTAATATTTTACAGTGGCATATTTAAAAGGGAAGAATTGTCATAACAATTAACCGATGGCATAAATCTAATTTTATCATTTAGTAATGGCATAAAAATAATTTATTATTTAGTGATGGCATATCTCTAATTTCGAATTTTGTTACTGGCATAAATCTAAATCACCCAATAAATATTTGTAGCTCTTTTAGCTGACTAGTTCTGATATAGTTTTTTAGTTAGAGAAAATCCTAACAGTATTGTAAATGTGCTGTACCTTGAATCTTGCCAAACAGGATTTACTTCAAGGTACGGTATCAGGAGGGTTGCGTTTAAAATTTTGGCTACAGCAACAGCATCACATATCTAGAAAGAAAGAAATAAGATATATTTCAACATATTCTACTGAAGATTTAAGTAAATTCAATTTGTCTGCCTCTGAAACATGACTGTAAATTTGTTGCAAGTAATGAAATTGAGACAGATAAACCTGAGAGAAAAAAGAGAAGCATTACCCCCATTCTTTGTTGGTTCAATCCGCCATCAAGAAACACTTGAATGTATCCATTTCGCTTTTCAGGAAGTGCTGTGTGTATAGTCAACAGAAACAGAAATCAAAAGGAGAATTTTGGAAACACATTTTTAAAAATCTTACAAACTAGTTACTTTTAGTGCTGTTGTGGTGTGGAAAACTTTAGTGCCATTTGTTATGGTTTTTAGATACAAACTGGTGATATATAGTAACTATGATCCCTGCTGGTACCCAGAAAATTGCACCAATTAAAACTTTTGAAGGATATTCTAAGAATCACTGGAAACTGGTATACCACCACAAATTCAAATAATAAATAAATAAATAAATAAATAAAAGAATTAAACACTTACAACTTGTGCTTGGAGACTTTACACAGGGTTTCCATCCCTGATGATCCAAAGGCGCCCAAATCTCCTTCCTCCTTTCATCTGACTTCCAGAAAAAAACAAAATGTATCAAGCTACAACAACAATAGCTCACAACATAACATCCGTAGAACTTCAATTTAAGATATTAAGGCTAATTCTTACAACTTCTCTCTCCAAAGCTCCACTCAAAAGAGACGGGTGCATCGGCTTAGGAGCATTCCATTCCTGACAAAGAAAACGCATCTTAAAGAAGTCCAACAAAATTTAAACCGAAGATAATAGAATTACAACTAAGAGAGGGAAAGGAGCTGACAGAGAAGAGGGAAGGCGATGCGCGGCCGAGAGGAGAGGAGAGATAAGTAGGGCTGAGAACAGGCAAGAGAAGCACCAATAGAGAAGCGAACTCAGCTCCTCTGTGTGAATGGTGCCTATACGCCGACCTCAACGTGGCGGTTCCTCGCCACCTCATCATCCGACGAGGGGGGATCCCGATGCTTTTCTGTTCTCCACGCACTGGATCTGGCGGGAAGAGGAAGAGGAGGCAGAGAACCTGAGAGCTGATCAGAGGAAGTTAGTGCCTTTTCTCCGTTTCTGGGTTTCAATTTGGGCCTAATTTCGTATGGGCTGTTAAAAGGCCCCCAAACTTTACTTATATTTTCTGCTCAAGAGTCGAGATATGATATCCACAGCGCAATTGATTTTGGACCGGCCCTGTTTGTGAAAATTCGAGTTTTTCCATTTTGGGAGCGAACATTAGCAATGTAACTTAAATTGAAAAAAATAGAAAATTGATTACTGTCATCTGCAATTTTGTCATTCCTCGCCATCGCTAAACAAAAAATAAACACATAAAATAAATAAGATGAAAATATATAATGATCAAAGTGAACACATATAAACAAATAAGTTCAATAAAAATAAATTGAATGTACATATAAAAATCTGAACAAGAGATGGTATAAATTTTAAGTGTTCACTTTAAGTGGCTATATGTTTATCTTGTCTGTTTTGTACGTTCACTTTGTGTTTAACGATAATAAGACAGTTCAGAAAAAAATAATCTTAGAAGAAAGTTTGTAAATATATATATCCGTCTCATGATTAGGAACGTCATGTTAACATTGCAAAATTCACTCATGAAAATCATTATGAAATGATGAATCATCAATGGAAAAAATTTCACTCGTGTTATTATTTTTTTTTTACCATCCCTACTTGTAAGACGGTAGAAATTGGTCAAATACCCGTGTGTGATGATAACCAATGAGTCAAAAGCGAAAATTTTGTGATTGAATTGTTGGGTAAAAAAATTACTACAGTAAAAAATGGGAAAAAAAAGGGTCCATAAAAGATAGATAAGCAAAAAAGCAAAGGGAATAAGAGGCAATTAATGAAATGATCGGTCCCTTCAAATATACAATGGGTAAATGCAGGTGTGGTACGGACTGAACAGCTGAAAGCTGAAGCGACCATGGTAACAGAGAGAGCATTGAATGGTGAACAATTTTATCGTTTACTAGGTGTACTTTGGATCTCAAATCCATGCCATTTATGCATCTCTTTTGGTACATGGCAGCAACCAGAACTCTGAATCATAGCTTATCAGTTATCACACATCTGCCATGGCCCTGGCCCCTTTGCAATCTCTCTCAGTCTTTCAATCAATTATCTTTCATCTGCCCTTTTTTTTCTTTTTTTTTATTTTATTTACTTACCTCTGTCGCTGTGAAAGATTTGAAGAAAAAAACATTACAGAATCCAAGAATTAGTTGCCCAAACAACGAAGTTTGTGACCATATTTATGACGGACACATCAGTTATCCAAATAAATCTAGTAGTCGTACATTTATCGTTGCAAAATTTCATGGAGACAGGTACATCTGTACATGGTCCTGAATGGCCAACTTTTTTTTATTCAATAAACGAAAATTTTTACTTACTTTTTTTTAAATATAAATAATTTTCAGCATTTTATAAAGGGCTGCTATAGTATGTTCCAGTCCATGCTCCGTTCCGTTTGGAAAATAAAGAAAAAAAAAACATATGCTTGGTAATTTAAAGGTCTGGCTCTTCAAGGTCCGGAACTTAAAAAGTCCGGTTCTTTTTTTCATCTAAAATTTCAAATTTGGACCTTAAGCCGAAAAAGTATATATTTTTTTCTTATTTGTTCCAAAAAAATTGATTTCCGCTGCAACTTAAATTTCCGACATTCCTAAATTATGCTATGGTGCATCGCGATGTATTAAGGCTTTTGTACATCGCAATCATTATCCGTCAACCATTTTATAAATTGACAAATCTAATTAAACCAATCCAATATATATATTGAAATCTCATTACAGACCAAATTTTATATTTTTTTAATTTTTTTTTTACTATTTTTATCAAATTTTTTACAACTTTTCTTTTTTGGATACCAATTAATAATAAAGAAATTCAAAAAATGGCAGGTTTTAAAAAAATCGAAAAAAATAGTAAAAAAATTTAAAAAAATTTGGTTTGTAATGAGATTTCAATATATAGATTGTATTTGTTTAGTTAGATTTTCAATTTGTAAAACTATTGACAAATATGATCGCGATGTACAAAAACCTTAATACATCGCGATGCACCATAGCATTTCTCTTATTACTTTATTATAATTATCAATTATCCATTAGTATTTTGCATTTAAGCATAAAATCTAGGCCGGAGATGTATTTTGTGGCCCATCTCAATGTTGTGAACTTGTGAAATATGAAGTGATAAAATCAGGTTGTATGGATTGTTTAATTGAGTCCGAATAATTTTTTTTTTAAGAGAGAGACAATTTCTCATTAAATTTGAAGTGCATGGTCCGGTGCCAAGCGTCCAAGAAAAAATAAATAAATTTTGGATATTTATTATTAAAAATAAATTCGATTTTTTAGTTTTTATTTTTGGGATAAATTGCACATTCTACTGTTGTTCTTACCCGCTAAATATTTGCTTCCGGTCTTATTGAGCTGGTTGAAAAAAAAAAATTATAGATGTGGTTTACATAAGCTTGAGAATAAAATGGTCTTTTTTATCTTGTCGCTGCAAAATACAGTTCAAATGATACGACCGAGAATAATGTCTTTTATGAAGTATTTGTCGACTCGCCATGATGATTCTTTATCTTTATCCGACTTTGGTTACGACATATTTTTTGGGTGATTTTCTTTATTTCGTTTCAGTCATGCATTGAGTCAGCTAGCCATACCATGTTGTATGTACTGCTGTCGGTAAAAATAATTGCACCGAAAAATATGTAATGTGAGTGTAGTGCTGCATCGATTGAATAAAGAGGAGGGTTATGTATTAAAATTTTGTTGCTAATATTGCCACCACACTTTTTAATTAAATCAATAGTAATTTCATTCACAAACAATGTATCCACATAAAAATTAAATTATTTATTTATTTATTTATTTATTTCACATAAGATTATGAATTTGAATTGAATGAGATTTCTCGATTCTAATAAAGATTTTAGGAAAAAAAATTATTAATCATGCGATTGGGTGGATTTTTGTATTTAATAAATTAATCGTTAGTTTTGCAAATTAATGATTGTACTTTGTACAGAATGATCGTTTATTTAGTTGGAACTATTGAGTATTGATTGGATACTTTATTTTGGGTGTGTTTGGATGAGAGAAGAAGAAGAGGAAGAAGGAAGATGGGAAGAAAAAAAATTATAAACAATTCAAACTCTTCACAAAATTACACACTTCCCAATACTTCTTCCCACTTCTTCCCTTCTTCCCACACCTATCCAAACGCACCCTTTAAGATCTCGCCGTATTAAAACTATCTAACACTATTTTCTAAAGGGAAAAAAAAACTGAGACCTCGTAGAATTAAAGTATTGATTTATTGTTTTATAATGTTATAAACCTAGAATATTATGTTGTATTATTTAATATTAAAATGTATCGAATATATGGATTTTAAGTACAAACATGGCTTGTGAAGCTAAAAGTGAAAGGTCTAGGTTTAGAGCTAGTCAGTGTTTCATCGGGAATTGCTTCGTACATTCTCCAAAGTTGGAGATCCACTCCTACTTAGATGAAAATGTCATTTTCACTCTTTCAATTTACATCCCTCAATTCACCTAAATTTGAAAATATTTGAAAATAAAAGAGTATTTTCGTCCAACGGGAGTGGATCTCTAAGTTTGGAGAGTGTATGAAGCAATTCTCATGTTTCATCACATGCTCCATGACTAAGGTAATTAGAGGGAAAATGAGTACCGAGGAGGTGAGATAAGAGAGTTCACCCCAAATCATTAATCCTCGATTTTATGTTGTCAAATATCTGGCGGTCACCTAATCTTCCCGCACGTCATTTAATTGAAATGTTCTAGAATACAGCTTTAAAATGTCAAAGAAAAAATAATTATAAATTAAATAAGGTCAATTTTTAAATTTTTTTAAATTTAAGATTTTTTTTAAACATTAATTGTCCTTGAACAAAATTTTATGTTTTTTTGTGTCCTCTTGAGCATATAATATATTGCATGGTGGTAAACAAAGAATGCATGAATGTGTTTGTGTCAGCAACTCAGCATAGAATCCTATTATAAACATGTGCACATCCTCTGGTTTGGGCATGGGCAGAGTAATGGTCCGGTTTTAATTTCTCGGTGTAATTAAAGAGGACAACATGAGGAAGCTAGCAATGAACTCAGTTTCTCAAGGGAATGAAATATTTTCAAAAATAAATAAATAAATAAAGGAAGCTAGCAATGAATTCAGGCGCTGCAATATTTAATTGTATCTCTCTCTTTTGGGATGATTATTAACTACGACCGCTTTTAAGTCATAGGTAGTTATCATTGTCTGAGAATCCGTATATGTAAGCAAATACAATATTGCTAGTTATCATTTCCTCGGCTCAGCCACCAAAATTTCAGAAAAAGCCAGAAAGTAGAAAAAAAGTATCTTTCGTATAGCAATGTAGTTCTTGGTATTTCCGCGATTGATCTACTATTTTCAGAAGATATTTAGCACATCTATTTGCATAGTTGTCTATTTAGGAATAAAATATAATAAATAATATGACTTTGGTAATTGTCATTATCACACAGAACCATATACTATTATTATATGTATGTCTGATTCCATTATATATATATATTATTCATAAATTAGCACAACACATTTGGTGCAGCCATGTTTTTAGGCGCTTGTTCCGCTTAGAAATCAATGAGCTCTCCTTTACTATTATTATTTCTTGATAGTGACTTCAAGTTAAGAGATAAATATAGTTATAATTAGATATGAAACCAAAAAAGTATTACATCTTTTTTCTTTGGTTATAGACTAATACATAATTTTTAACTACCGAGTATCATCACATATGGTTTTGGTCAAGAAAAAGAAGGTACAATAAGAACTATTTGCGAGAGATGGAGCGTACATGAGAATATCAAAATAGATCCGGAGATCTAAGAGATGTGCTTAGCTTTAACTGTTTTCGTTAAGCGGGACAAAAATTAGGTACATGAGTGGGGCAAACATTACAAAGGCATAACATGCCAAAAGCACTGATCGCTTTGGAGCACAAATCTATGAGGAAAATGCTACAAATTTAGGTGATGCCTTGCCTTCTTTTTCTTTCTCTCTTTTGAAATTGCAGATTGTGCAGCTCAATCCTACCTAGCTTTCTTTTCCCTTTTTTTCCTCGCAACTACAAATCAGTAGTTGTTTTTGTCCTGCTGTCTTGTAACTAGGGAAGTGTAGGTTCCTACTAGGAACAGGAGCATTATTTACTCCTCTCCGTTTTCAACGGTAATGGAGAATACCTCAGACCTCAGTTAATGACAGATGTCAATCTCCTTTTGAGTAGTGCTGCATATCAATCGAGCTGGTTTGGATCTCTGATTTTATTAGTTTATGAATTAATGTCAATTGAATTTAAATTTAAGATATATTACTTATTGAGTTTGCGCTCTTTTTTTTAAAAAAAATCCCTACTTGATGCAATAATAAGCTATTAATATATATGAATTTTTTTCAATAAAAGATCAATAGTGTGCAAAATAATTAATAGTTTTTAAAATGATATAATTATCAATACTTGTTTAATTTATAATAAAATTGCAATATGTTTTAACATTCACATTGAATATATAAGCACCTTATGTTTTATGCTGGGTTGTTGTTTTAATAGAATAATAATTGGATCAAATTAGTCAATATATAATAATGACAAACTTAAAGTTCAATTAAGCTAGTCTAAATCATACACAAGCGTGCTACAAGTATAACCTGTACACAAGGGAGCTCTGTTTATATTTTTTTGTCGCTGAACATGTTTGGTTCTTCACTATTCAATTAAATTCATATTTAAATAACTCTCGGTTGGCGAGATGCTCCGGTTATTATGACGACGACGACGACGACGACAATAATATTACTTATTATTATTATTATTTTAAACAGATTAGATTAACATTTTCAAGTGTAAATATATATTTACAAAAAAAAAACTCTAGCCGGAATTTAAAATCCACATCCTCCACTACACCTTAGTAAATTTTACCAGGTATTTTGAATAAAATATTGTCGATAAAAAGAAAACCACTAATACTATAATTTGAAGAGAACTCTCACTAGCTTGATTTGACACAAGTTGACAAACCACTGATGTTTCTTTAATTAAAAAAAAAGAATAGGTACTAGGATTATACAGAAAATTGAATATAAATCCTCCTTGCATCTAGATGTTTTGATCTTGTGTCAAGAAGCAATGGAAAGAACCAAACCCATGACATCAACCAATCTCTATCTACAATATAATGCTTCTCCTTTATAGAGCTTTCACTGCCTCTTCAGCTAAAAGTTCAACTGATCTTTTCAGGAAATACAATAATTACCTCACTCCTACCTCCCTAACAGCCTAACCTCTCTCTCGCCTGTTTTTGGTCTCCTTCCTTTAGTTACCTTTGTTACCAAATAAAGGCATCACCACCCCTAATTTAATTTGACTATGACCTTACACCAGTTACATGGTCCATTTATTTTCCATCATAACTGATTTCAAGTTGTTGCATAGGCGTTGTTGCAAGTGCCTCTACATGCTTCTTTTTGTGTTTTTTTTATGTTGGGATTTAATTGGGTTTGAGTTGGGGGTTAACACTGTTATGACCTTTTTTTGGGGATCGGAGGGTTCATTATTAAAATAAGTTTGGGTTTTTGCGTTTTATGGGTGAAATAAACCGATGAAAACAAAGATATTTCCTTGTATGCACATAGTTCTGTCAATGCCTCAATGGAAGCGGCCATGAATCAAATTTCTTGTTTTTAATAAAAATGACCAGAAAGGGACCCAAAAAGAAATTGCGACTTAAATGCCTAGAGGAAAATGCCAGAAACCAACAAAGGATAAGGGGACCATTCATATTGCATGTTAGCACCTAACTATTAATCCCTTCCACAGTTAGAAATAGATTGTCTATCACCACTACAATTCCTAATAAGTTGAGCACCGGCGCATCAGCTAAACAGATATAAGATCCCCTGTGGCGCCTATATAGCAAAAAAGGGTATTGTGGGTAAGTTTTTCAGGGACCCAAAAACTTCATCATTGTATAGGAACACAATTTTCTTGTGACATTCTGACTCATCACACGATAGTACATATGATTAGATGTACAGAGAATCTGATATATTACAACACTAAATTAAAGAGAGTCATGAACCTGTTCAAATTGTACCAACAACCTCATGTATCTATCTCTCATGTACCGAACTCATAACTGATAACCAATTTTCTCTAAACGACATGGACAGAGACAGTTCAGAGCTTTTCTTGGATCCGTTTGGAAGTATTGAATACTAACTACTGTTAACAAACATGAGGTTGTTCTGCTGCAATAAATTGCCTGAACCTAATTTAGATTTTAAAATGTTAATATGATGTACTCTTTTGTTCTTATCTGTTTTTTTTACACTTCTGTGGACCAATCATGCCATGATGCTAATGATATGAATTGATGATTTAGTGGCTTAAAGACAAATATTAATCACTAACTTTGAAAGGAAGTACAAAAAATAAACTTCACTCAATCATCATTATTTGCAATTTAACTTCCAGTTTGATGGCTGTGTTAGTATTTGAGCTTGAGCAATGGTGGTACAATAGGGTCTGTATCCTCTGCCAACCTATTGAGGTTGGTAGAGGGCCAACTCTTGATCCGAGTCGTTCGATCTAATCTCGACAGTTAAGATTTTTCGAGCCTATCAATCTGTTACATGCACGGGGCTCCCTTAACCGTTGAGATTAGATCTAACGGTTTAGATCAGGAGTTGTCACTCTACCAATCTTAAAAGGTCAGTAGAGGATGTGATTCAGGTACAATATATCGGGTTTTATCTATTTGTCTTCGTGTACCGCCGTTGAATAGCATTCAATTACGCATTAAACTGTGCTTGGACTTATTTTGCATCTAGAAGGAACGAGTTAGTAAACAAAAATTAACCCTTTCAAGAGAATAAGTGATTGTGCTAACGCAACTCGAGACAAAAATAAAGATAGTTCCAATTATATGCAAGGGGCACATAATTCAAAGCGACTGTTTACTCTAATTGATAGCTCAACTTCTAAGTTTGAAAAAAAAAGTTCAAGTTCTTATAACAATTGATTGATTGGTATCTTTGCTACTTGGGATTTTGTATGCCTTTATTTTCTACTCACGGGCTTAAGTTTTCCATCACTTTCAGAATTATTTTAGAATTTCTTATTTAAAAACTTCTTGTAAAGTTTTTTAGTTAGTGACCCGATACGTACACGGTGTATCGTGCGTATATAATTGCGTGCTTATGAGGGTCCTGATCAATAGAAATGGTTGTTCCCATGCAGCTACCCAACGGCCAATAGGCTTTAGGCCTATACCTCAGTACTTCTGTTATGTCTCTCCAACATGAGTAACTGGCATATTAAAAAAAAAAACAAAAATAGAAAATGAGCAATACTGGCAGACCGTAAATGCATTGCATAATTATGGTAACAGGCTATTAGCAACTAGCAATCCGGAAAAGCATGGAGTTGATATTAAAAATATATATGAATATATGATATTACTACTTGAGATTTGGTTGTGTCAGACATATATGAGAATATTAAAAATATTTATTCAATGTCCGTAGGCCGTAGCATCCAAGATCCAACACAATTAAATTTATGGGATAATTTAATAATAAAGTGTACGTACACTTACACTCAGCGTAAATACGCCACTGCGTTAATTGCAAAACTCTAAAATCATCCTATATAGGTAGATTATCATAACTGTTTTACTAGAGTTCTTCACTTTTTGTATTCTTTACTCTGTAGTTACGTTCTTCTTAGTTCTTACATATTTTCTTTGGCATAAATCATGCTTATATAATAGAATAAAAACCATACTTAAATGTGCATACAATACGTGAACCAGATAAACTTAAAAAGGTTTTTAAACTTATTATCAGAGTTGAGAACTACAATTCGAGAAAACAAAATTCTCTAGGTCGTCGCTATTAAGATATTGTCTCGAGACAACAAAAAATCAGAGGTTTTCGGTTACACATAATTTCCTTGCCGTCCCTATGGACAAGATCCTCTAGCTAGTCATTTTTATAAAACGATCACGGGTCATTTTTTCATTGAGCCGTCTGATTCTCAATAAATAAGGATGTCCCGTGAATAATATCAGATTGATAGGCCGAAAAAATTTAACAGGTGAAATTAAATCGGATGACTCAGATAAAAAAACGACCACTTGTTCTTTTATAAAACGACCAGAGAATCCGAGTCCCGTACCTATATAGACAGGAGCCTAGTTAAGTACATTTCCCATTTTTTCAATCTAATATTTTTATTTATGTATTTTGTGGTTAAATGGATCATTTTTATTAGAAATTATACATTAATTTGAACTCCATAAAAATATGAATATAGCTTCCACCCTTAAATCGAATAAGTAAAGATAACATACTTTTGATATGATATTATTATGATTGTTATTATTATTATTATTATAAATTTTTATCTTATTAATTTCCATTGAAACATTTTCTAGTTCCGTCGTTGACCAGACCTATTAGATTAACAGTGCCAATGAGAAAAAAGAACTTCTGGCCCTCAAAAAGAAAAAAATAACTTCTCTAACGAAAGAAGCAACATCAAGTCCGTCTCGACTCTCAAGCAACACCAAAATAGCACTCATCATCAGAAAGTCCAATAAGAGTGTTCTAACACTCCTTGAGAGGTGCATTGTACATAGAAGATAAGTACGTAGAATTTGACTCTCGATCCACTCATTTCTCTCAAGCCATCAGTAGAAAGAACTTTTTTTGAAGGTCACCATAGGTAGAAGAATTAAGATGTTAATTTTTACATGTGAAATATATGAGCGAGATCTATATGTTGGTGATTAAAAATAAAGAGTTGAATTTCATTACGGTCCTAAATGAAGTATTATGACTTTAGAATAGGTATGGGAAGAAGGAAAAAAGTATTGGAAAGTGTGTAACTTTGTGAAGAGTTTGAATTATTTATAATTTTTTTTCTTTTTTTCTTCCTTCTTGCTACTTATTCTCAACGCATCCAAACGGAGGCTTTAATATATATATTGCACCTTACAGGGCATCTTTTATGAATTTCATGCAAGTAATTAACCAAATTTCAAAACATCCCATGCAATTCGATCCCTCTATGAATCCGGGCACACAACAGACTTGATCCTCTGGAAATGGAGAGAAAGTAACAGGAGAGGTGCTTTTTTTTTATCTGGTACTTTGATATGCGTGTGCGTGTGACTCAACCCAAGTCAGACTCTGACAAAAGTAAAGGATGCTCCAATGGTTCCTCTTTTGGAAATTCTTCAATAAAGTAATACAGTTTCTTTTGGGTGCAACTTTTTCTCCAGTTTCCACCGAGAACCTTTTTGGGTGCATGCACTTAGGAGGTGGGTAAGGGCAATTCAAAATCACGGAGGATTCTCTCTTGTTTGGATGGAGTGGAAATCCATAAAACACACGGTGGGAGAAAACAAAAATTATAAGAAACTGTATAAATGTTTATGTAGTGTTATTATTAGTATTATATGGTGGAGATATTATTCTAGAGGATCGCTATTGAACTGATAGACTGGCATTTTTTTATGAAAGATTGTCTTATCTGTTTATTTGAGCATCGATCCTTTATAAAAGAGATGTTAGACAAGGACTATTTCTGGTTCTTTTGAACAGAGAGAGACAAAAAGAGATAGAGATCCGCTATGGTGAATTGCAACTCACCAAAGGTTCCACGAGTCGCGCTCAAAAATGTCGAAATTTAGTTCAAAATGATCGATCGATCCAAACCGTCTAATATGATCTCCATGCAGACCAAATTTTATATTTTTTCAAAATTTTAAAGTATTTTTTTAATTTTAGAAAATCATTAATCTAATTACTTCTGAACCGTTCAAAAACATCAGTTTTTAAAAATTCAAAATAAATACTTAAAAATTTTAAAATAATATAAAATTTGGTCTACATGGAGATTTCAATAGGGAGATCGTATTAAATGGTTTGGATCGATCATTTTGAACTAAATTTCGAAATTTTTAGCGCGACTCATGGACCCTTTGGTAAGTTACAACTCATCATAGTAAAACTATATATATATATATATATATATATATATATAGAATTTTGCTATGGTGAGTTGCAACTCACCAGGCCTTCTGTGAGTCGCAATCCGAAACGTTGGATCTGCTTTAAAAATCGTGCAGATGAGTCGCTAGTTCGCTTGAATTTTCGTTCCGTCTCTTTTCTCTCCGTCTTCGTTGCTTTTATCTTTACCCTTCGTCTCTCTCTCACTCTCTTCCAAATCGAAAAATAAACAGATCCAACCTTTGCTTCTCCAAACCCTAGAAATCTTGTTTGTCGAGACTGAGAGAGCCAAAAACGGAGCTCCAAGCCTTTCTTCCACACCTCTCTCTCCGTCTCTCTACCTCCCCTTCGTGGCAGGTACTAGTACTCCTCTCCCGCTATCGTTCACTCTCTCAAAACCCCTAGTCCTTTCAATTTCCCATTTGCATTTCCTTACATTTTGCACTTTTTTTTTCGGTATTACCTTTGAATTTTAGTTTTAATTTTCTATTTCACTGCCAATTTTGTTGTGGCAGCGATAAAAAGGTTGCTAGTGGCCACAGTGCTTTGAAGCTGTCTGACTGAGCCATCTCCTCTCCCTCGAGGCCTCTTACCTCTCGTTGCTTAATTGGTTTAGTTTCCCTCGCACTTAATCTTTTGAGGTTTTGTGTGTGATCCAAATCAGTTCAATTTGCTCTCGAATTTAATCATTATGTGTAACTGATGGCTTGATTAGTTAATTTGATAATTATTCTGGCGTAGTGTCATTTGATGCATTGTCAAATTGGTAAGAAACTCTGTAACAAGCCATGTTGGGCCCTTGATCTAGGTCAACAATTCCACATAGATTGGCAAAAAGCAAATGAAAAGGAGAACGGATAAATTAAGGCAAGATGATTACTTCATTTTTATTTTGATTGTAGAATCTGTATTTTAGGTTCAATAGATCAATTTGGGAACCGTGAAAGAAAAATGTCATATTCAGTCCAAACTAAGTTAAGTTTTCCTAAAAGTTTATCGCTATACTTCAACATTGTTCTTTGATATATGTATACTTGATTTTCATTGAGATATATTGTTGCTTTAACCTAAAATGTTGATTTTCTTCTTTGTAATCTACAATTGTAATTGGTACTTTTAATTTCTAATCATTTACAGCACACGGGTGAACAAGTATGCACAGATGACACTGACAAGTGATCGAAGAAGATTACGACATATTTTAATTCCTAAAGAAATAGTTTTTTGTAATTTACTTTCCGTTTGAGGTGATTATAAAAAGGTTGTTTGTTACTATTTTTTTGGTGATTTGAACAAAGTTATGTATGGCAGATTTGATATATTTGTGGCATGTTTGAAATGTCAGTGTGTCATTTCAATTGATCTATTACTATGCTTGTGTCTCATTTTGTGCACGCTTAGATATACCTCATTTGATTTGCTCTTATTTCTAGCGTTTTACTTTTAAAATGGGTATCGCCATGACCAGTAGCAATGATATGCATGGAATTACACATCAAAATAAGAATAATGAGTGGCATGGTAGCATCATTCTTGTGAACAAACGCATGTACACAGTATGAATAATATATTACAAATAAGAATAGAAATGCAGGTACACAATCTGAACATTACAAATAATAATAGAAACGCAAAAAGTAAACTGACAGTTTAACAATAATGAGGGGCTAGCTTAGAAACGCATGCATCAGAAATTTGTTCAAAAAGTAAATTGAACTAGTAAACTGGTACATACAAGCTTAGAAACGCAAAAAGTAAATAACAGTTTAAATCACAACGATTCTTTGTAATTTAAACGAGCAATTAAATGCAAGCACAACACTGACTATACTTTCCAGCCTTCCGAAAGCAAATTAACATCCAGACATGAGGTATAGAACTCAAAGCAAATTTATCTCAAAGAGGTACAAAAAAGACACGCATGTAAATAACACATCTAGAACGTCCGGTTTGGATTGCTTTGGTAAATAGTTCACTTGCGTTTCAAATACACAATAAATGCCAACAAACCAAAAAACAATATGCAAATACAAACATTACCCGACCCGCTACCAGAGCTACATCAAATGCAATTTTTTATTTAATATCACCCCTATATAAATAAAAACTTTGAAAACTAAAAGGTAGCCAGTAGAAGCAATGCTTTTTCTCCATCACAGGAGCTGCATCTCTCATTTGAGTGCTCATGCCACTTTGAGTGCTCATTTTTTATCAAATAAATGATCCCTGCTCATGCCACTTTGAGTGCTCATTTTTTATCCTAAAAGAAAAAATAACATACCTTAGTGAGTACTCATGACTTTTATTACCACATAATCTAATTTCAGTTAGCGTACCAGTAATTAAAGTTCCAATAATAATCAAGCAAACACATTCTCTTAAACCAATAAAATTGTACCCTCCTAATCGAGTCAAATACTACAATTCTGCTCAAGCAAAAGTCGAAGAGTGAGCTTACTTGGATCATTAAAATTGAAGAGAGGAACGATAAATACGAAAGGTAATTGAAAAGGGGAAAGCAATGCTTCTTGGATCGCCTATTGCTGTCCTTTGAGATTGGCTGCTAAGTTCTAAGTGAGAGGGGAAATCTAGGGTTCCGCCAAATCGAGCAAGAGAGATTGAGACAGAGGTCGGAACGAAGAGAAATCGAAGAGCATCACCTTCTAGGTTGCTGCAGAGAAAGAGTTACTCAGGTGCGAGGGGCAGTAAAGCTAGTTTTTTTTTTTCCTTTTCGTCGAGAGATAGAACAATCTGCGATTTGATTTCAAAGAAAGGGGGAGACGAAATAAAGAAAGAGAGAAGGTAACGGAGAGATGGAACGGAAAATTTTAATCAATTCAGCGCCAATCCATCTCAGCTATTTGCACGATTTTTAAAGCATATCCAACGTTCCGGATTGCGACTCATAGAAGGGCTTGTGAGTTGCAACTCACCATAGCAAAATTCTATATATATATATATATATTTATCAAGCTTTTAAAATGCGTTTTTTTTGTATGACGGTCCAGAGCTGATTTAACGGTGCGGCGTTTTTCGGTGAAAAAACGGTGGCCTTAATTAACATTAATATTTAATGCATTATCCAATTATGCTGACTGGCGCATCTCTATACTACAAAGTATTAGGTTAAGAATCACTACCTAACCTGACTGGTTCATCTCTATAACAGATTAACAGTATAACAAATTAACAATATAAGTATATAACTATAACATACTAACATTATTCAATTGTGCTGCAGTTCAATAGTTCATACAACATAATGGTTCAGCAGAATCCGCAGTTAATTATCTCAGTTCATACAAGATAACAAGAAGGATCCATAGTTTCATAATTCATACATAACAAAGGATAACTAACACATACTGACAATCTGACATACATCAATTTCAAATTTTCAATACCAAAATGTCGATACCTAATGCCTAAGCCTAATTCAATTGGAGCCCCATCATCAATTTTTGGTGTGTTTGGATGGGTAGGGAATAGGAAATATGAATAAGGAATTTCGATTTGCGTACTTAATTCTTATTCTTGTGCAACCCAAACAACACAAGAATAAGGAATAATAGCCCTTATTCTTATACTAACAAAACCATGGTATAAGAATAAGGAATAAGGATAAGCACGCAAACTGAAATTTTTTATTCCTATTCTCTATTCCCGACTTATTCCGTTGCATCCAAACACATCCAAAATACCAAGATGACATGCAGCACAAGTGCACAACTAAGAGTCTAGCTAAGACATACATTAATTTTAAAAAACAAAAGAAGTCATCAATTGAAATTTGGAGCATACTAATTACTACCTAAATCAATACAACCTAAATTGGCATGTCATTTTCTTCCTCTGAACTATTAGGCTTTAGAGCATCCATCTCTACATCTATGTCATCTTCTTCCTATGATGAAGATGATGAATCAGATTCTTCTTCCTCCTCCTCCTCCACTTGGATAATCTTTCTCTTCTTCTTGACAGACCTGCTAGTAGATGTGCCACTAATACCACTTCCTCTCGCTTTTCTTTTCCCTGAAATTATGGTTCTAGCTTCTGACATACTTAGCTCAACATCAGCTTCTGCACTTGTCTCGACATTAGCTTCTGCACTAGCCTCGACATTAGCTTCTGCACTAGTCTTTTTCTTCTTCTTGTTAACCCAATCATTATTTTCATCCAAAATAACATTAACATTCGTTGCCTCAATTGGATCTCTACTTGAATCAGCAGTTTTTTCAAGAAGTCTTGAATTGAACTTGACATACACAAGGTCATTTAACCTCCAATGAAGCAACCTGGCTCTTTTCTTAGTATGCACCTAATTTGTTAAATAAAAGAAATAAGTTACTCTTTCTAGTCTGATTAAGCACTAGTTAAGCCATGAACTAAACATTAATGAAAGAAGAAAAGAAACAAAGCTTTAACTATTCACTAATGTATTTACCAGTAGCCTCCTTAGTTACTCTTTCTACTTTAATTTCTAGTTGGTACCTTACAAATTTGCTGGTGCATGTAATAAGAATATAAGATATTGTTATCCGAGGTACTAAGACCCCTTATTATTTTGTTTCTTCTCAGACATATCGTGGCACAGTTTGAAATCACCCATTAATTGATATCATTTTACACTCTTTCTAGAGACCCTGTGTAGCATAAGTTGGAGATGAGAACTTACTTAATCAAATGTGCTCCAATTCCTTTCGCAACCAGACGAGCTTCATGTCAAACTCAATATTCTCATTGCCAATTATTGTAGATGAGGTGCACTGCTACCATGATTTGCCCACCATGTTGCTATCATTTAAAAATTAAAGAACAGATTAGCATATTAAATAGTACACTAACTGGTAAAATTTTTTATTTTAAATTGTGGAGTTCAAAAGTGATACCTGGATTAAAGTTTCTTTTGGTATACTGTCTTTTGGCAGTGTTAATTGCAAAGGACCCGCGACAGTTTCGATAAGTGTCAAGCTCCTCTCGTAGGATCTTATCTTGTGCTTCATCATCAAGACCAATGGTTTCCATACAAGTGGTCAGACTGCCCCTAAAAATGGTATTTCTTTCCATCTCTGACTTGTTTGAATGGTAAAAGTATGGATTCAAATAATAACCTACCAAATGTAATGGAGTCTTAAGCTTGTCATCCCACCTCTTATCAACTATTTCCAAAGCAATTTTGTACTTCTTCTTCTCCTTCTCATCAAATCTAGAAGCAATTTCTCGTTTAGCATTTAGCAGATCACCATATAAGAATTCCATGGCTGGTGTATCACCATCTACTCTCCTTAACACCTCAACTAACGGCTCAATGATATTGACAGCATCCTCTATCCCTTTCCAAAACTTATCAGACCTAACAATTTCATCAGCTCTTTTTCCCTTCACTTGGCTTAAGTACTCCCAATCATTCATCTCATCAGATCGGAATAATTTTTTCAATTCATCTTTCTTTTCCAAGAGACTTTTCAAATTCAAATAAGCTGTTGCAAAACGAGTAACACCCGCACGAACTAGATCCTTCCCAAGGTGCTCTCTCATTAAACTTAAGACACGGTTATGAGCATAAAAAGACACAGTGATCACCTTTGCATCATCTATTGTGCTTTTCACCCTTGGTAAGCCACCTATATCTTCAAGCATGAGATCAATGCAATGAGCAACGCATCCTGTCCAATAGATACGTGGCCACCTTGTCCTCAACAAGACTCTCATTGTCTGGTTAGGTCTAGCGATGTCGGTGACAACTTGAACCACATTCTTCTCACCTATCTCCTCAACGCATCTATAAACCATATAAAAAATATAAGCACTATCCTTCTTTTTTTTTGAAGCATCAATTGATTTGAGAAAACAGACCCCAGCTTCACTATGAACCAAAAGATTCATGGTTCCTCTTCCCTTTTTATCAGTCCATCCATCAGTCATAATCGAACAACCAGTTTGCTCCCATGTCTCTCTCTGTTTCATAACTGCCTCTTGCACTTTCTTCTTGCGCTTCTGTAACAAAGGCCCACTAAGTTCATAAGGGGTTGGTCCCTTTAAACCTCGACCATATTCTCCTATAGCTTCCAACATACGGTCAAAACTGGGAAGTGTTGCTGCATTATGTGGAATACCAGCCTCATAAAACCATTGTCCAATGTATTCACAAGCACGATCCCTCCTTTCTTCTTTTTTCTTTGTGGTTACTGCAGATTGAGGTTTTTCCTTAACGCCCAGTTTTCTGGCTTCTTCAGGAGTTAGCTTACAGAAGCTATCTAGAGGTCCAATCCCAGTAGATTTCTTTCTCACAATTTTAATTACATTGGCTTGAGCCTCATCATCATCTGATTCTTCTCCTTCTGAGTGGCTTAAATTTACTGCTGCCCTCATTCGACTCACTTCCTCAACTCTTTTCTCCTTCTCCTTGGTTTTGGCAGTCACAACACCATAAACAAGCTTTCTCACATCATCAGGGACACTCTGGCATGGAGCAACATCTTTTGGAATTCCTGCCAAATGATTTTTTATTCGAGTAATCCCATGCAATATCTTTTTGCAGTACTTGCAAGTGATCTTGTTATGGTTTGCTGGATTGGCACAGAAGCAGTGGTCCCATGCTATATCTTTGTACTTTGGGTTATTACTTGATGCAGCGGTCGACATCTACAATAAAAGTAAAAGAAAAGTAGTACATGGTTATTCAAATAATTAGAAGAAACCTGAAACAAATTTTATTAGAGTACATGACAGAAAACAAAAAATTGAAACATATACACTATATCACATTGATTAACTTAATTTAATTAATTTGAGTATAGTGACTATAGGACATTCCTTCAATTTAATTTTATTTCTAAGTAATTGGAGAAGGTGCATGCATGAAAAATTGAAAACTGTTCAACACAAAAATCATTTGTCTTTTTTTTTTTTTATTGTAAGGAACATTTTCATAACAGTAAGTAACTAAGTGACTAAGTAACTAATCGTAAAGAGTCCAAGAGAAATAATGGATGAATAATTTTCATCACAAAGAATCACAGACTCACAGTAATTTTTTTTTTATGACAAGAACCCCAAACCAGGGTACCCAAGAAACAAAAGTACTAGTCACAACCCAGTGACTCAAGAACAGAGCAAAATAAAATGAAAAAAGTGATAATCGAATAAAAGAAATCAAGGAAACAATGTACTGATTTTATGACAAAATGTATAGTGCTTATCAAATGCTTATGACACCAGCCATAAGCCTATTCCATGTATAGTGCAGTGCTTTAGACAAGTGTATCAAACTGTCAACAATTTTACCCAACAATGCAGAGCTTTCTAATGGTCATTAGCCAATTTTAACACCCAACCGTTGAGATTATCTAAGCAAAACAATAACGCTTTTTAGTCTCTATAGTCTATATTAACCAGTCACATGTATCTAATATTCCAAAATCCCAAAAATTTTGGGCGTGATTTTGCTAATATAACAAATGGTAGAGGTTTACCAGCAACCCAAAGAAGGAACATTAACAAAAGAATTAGAAAACTGATGAAACATTAAATTTCAAGCACTAAGTAAACACATAATTTTTAAATAAAAACGACTCACAATAAAATTAAACAACTAAGTAAACAAAAACGACTCACATGTTGGGAATTTTCAATTTTTTTTCATTCTAGCTCAAAGATCAAAGACTCACAGTACTCGGAGTGGAGGAGGAGATCATAGTGAAGGCAGAGATTGGAGTGGCGAAGAGGAGATCGGAGCAGCAGTGCCTGTAGATGAAGAAGGACTGAAGGAGGAGGAGAGCAGTAGTGCTCTTGTGCTGCTAGTAGAGGAGATCGGTGGAGGAGGGGTGGCGGGGAGTGGAAGGGTGGCGGAGGAGTGGAGATTGGAACGATGAACAGGCCGAGAGAGGGAGAGAAGAGAGAGAGAGAGAGAAAAGAGAGAGAGAGAGAGAGAAAGAGAGGGAGTGGAGATTGAGGCGCTAGGGTTTTAGTTATGATCCCTGATTTTTTTTAATGATACCATTTTTCCGTTAAGTCTCCGCAAAACGCAATTTTCTCGCCGAAAAAATGCCGAAAAAACTAAAAAATCGCGCTACGTCATTTTCTCGCTGATAATTATGACGTGCGTGCGTTTTGATGTAAAATACCGTTTTTTTCGAAAAAACGCCGAAAAAATGCCGAAATTTATAAGCTTGATATTTATATATATATTTAAAGAGGGAAAGAGAGTTTTGCTACAGCGAGTCGCGACTCACGGACTCTCCGGTGAGTCGCAATCAAAATCTATTGATCTAGTTCAAAATGATCGATCCAAACCGTCTAATATGATATCCCTATTGAAATCTCAATTCAAACCAAAATTTTCATTTTTTCGAAATTTGTAAGTTTTTTTTTCAGATTTTTAAAAACTGATGTTTTTGAACGGTTTGGAACTAATTAGATTAACGGTTTTCTAAAATTTCAAAAAAATACTTGCAAATTTCGAAAAAATAAAAAATTTGGTCTGCATGGAGATTTCAATAGGGAGATCATATTAGATGGTTTGCATCGGTCATTTTTAACTAGATCTACGAGTTTTGATCGCAACTCACCGAAGGGTCCGTAAAGTCTCTCTCTCTCTCTCTTCTCTCTCTCTCTCTCTCTCTCTATATATATATATATATATAGAATGGCTAACGCGCCATTGATGGCACGTGCCATCGTTTTTCTTTCGACTCATTTTTCGAGATCCAAAATTCAAACGGTTGATCTAAACTGTTCAAGTTGATCACAATATTGAAATACCCTTGGAGACCAAATTTTACATTTTTTTCAAATTTTTTTTCTATTTGTTATGATATTTTCAAATTGGAGGGCCTAAATACTCTAATTACAATGTTTTTAAAAACATCATAATAAATAGTAAAAAAATTCGAAAAAATATAAAATTTGGTCTCTAAAGATATTTTAATACGGAGAACAAGTTGAACGGTTCGGATTGACCATTTGAATTTTGGATCTCGAAAAATGACTCGATGACATGGGACCCTCCGTGCCATCGATAGCACGTTAGCCATTCTCTCTGTATATATATATTTATCTGATGAGAGGCTTATGCACTGTTTGCTAGCTAGAAGATTTAATAATTATAAAATTATCTAATTCGGAAACTCTAAAATCAATGCTAATAAGCAATGAAAGGTTTTAAACTAAATTGTTAAAATTAATAGTACTGAAGTAATGCAAATTCATTTTAACTGATGTAAGTGGGCCTTTTGTATGCATGGTTGGTTTCAATAATGCATGGACAACTCATTGAAACAGCAGTATATATAATGCTCAGTTAACAAACAATGAGACGTCATGCTTTAATTTCTTGATCTCAATCGTTGAATCAAGATTAGGTGGTCTTGCTTATTATTCCAATATTATTTCAGATGCATGGTGCCCTGAGCATTGAAATCTCAGATCAAAAATTGAAATTGACCAGGGGACCTGCTACCTAACTTTGCGTACCAATATATATGGCGAAAGAGGTGGAATGCTAAACCAACTAGCGCTCCTTACGTGTATCGTAGTACAGTTAGGTTTGCCATGGTCCCTAAATGTTACTGTAGTATTGCGACTGTATGATGTTCAGATTGTTGGGTAATTCTGCACGGGACTAAAGTTGTCTTTTGTTCTAAATTGATGTTTATGTTTGTTATATAATTTGTTTCTTCTTTACTTACCAGGGTAAAGTTTTGTTTGTGTAATCAAATTATTGTACTCTCTCTCTCTCTATATATATAACGAACTACGATAAACTGTGGCAATCTTTTACATAGATAGTTTCTTATACGTGACTTGTAATTTCTGACATTTGATTTTTTTTTTTTGATGAACATTTCTGACATTTGATAATTTCGCTGACATCGACAATAACATTAAAACTTTTTTATAAATAAACTTCCAAATAACTTTCAGAGGAAAAAGAGATTAGGTCTGGGCGTCTCGCAAAACTCCTGATGGACCCACTACTAATTGGGCTGTCTCTACTAATTGGTTTGGTTCTAGGGTCCATTACAAAAATCGTACTGTACTAAATTAATTGTCTTTCATGTTATCTAAATTTTTTTTCATCTAATTATAAGATCCAAAAAGTATTTATTTGTAATATAATTAGCCTGACAATATAATTAATTTTCTCTGTAACTGCTTTTCAAGAGCGAAGCTAAATCCGTTCAAACCAAAAAGTATTTATTTGTAATATAATTTGCCTGACAATATAATTAGCTAACACTGTTGACCTAGTGACTACCGTTGCAAATTAAAAGTTCAAATGCATGCAAAATTGAAGCTAAATTCGTTATCCTATAGTAAATAAGTTCAGCACAGAAAGTGTGTTAGCTAGGTCCCAACATGCATATACAACATTACAATTTCCCATCCACTGTACAATCCAATCGGGCTTCATACAGACAGCATAGTAGAGTTCCCTCTGTCAAGGGAGAAAACAACAAATCATTACTATCTTTTTTCAATTCACATAAACACAGCCCAGAAATTAAGAGAGAGAGAGAGAGAGAGAGAGAGAGACAGAGGTAGAAAGAGGGAGCGCTAGCGCACTAACATAACACAACATAACGCCCCACACATGTGGTGAAATGACACCTACACGTGCGGTGGGGAGTTTGGAGGTTTGTTAAAGCAGTGAAAGAAAGAAAGGAGCTTGACAGCTGGGTCAGTCAGACGCTAGAGAGAAAAAAGCAAGGTGTTAGAAAGCGAAGTGAAATGCTGAATGTGAGAAGTGAGTAGCTAGCCGTGTGGGTTTCAGCTTCAGTTAAAGCTTTGCTTTCGTTTTCTCTTGCCTTTTCCCTTCTCTTGCTATTGTCTCTCTTTCGTTCTCGCTCTTACCATCCCTTTCTCTTCCTGTTTTCTTACACACTTTGCAAAATGTCAAGTGATCAAACTGCCATTCATGGCTTGAATGGATACTCCTCTTCCTCTTCCTCTTCAAGAATGTTCTTCCCAGAGATGGGTTCTCTTTCCATCCATCGCACCTCTTCTATGGACAGCAGCTATCACCACACCAAAACATTTCCTTTCAATTTGGAAGAACTTCCAAGCCACGGTGGCTTTGGAGAAGAAGATGAGGAAGAGGCCAACAACGCTATCGATGTTACAACTGGAGAAGATAGCCACATCCAAGATGGAGAAGGAGAGAACAATGATGAAAAAACAAACTCGTCTGGCCAATCAAAGCTATGTGCTAGAGGCCATTGGCGACCAGCTGAAGATGCTAAGCTCAAAGAGTTAGTAGCACTGTATGGCCCCCAAAACTGGAATCTCATAGCAGAAAAGTTAGAGGGTAGATCAGGTACCGTCTCTTTCAGTAAATATTTGATTGACTTTTTAATTAAATATATAATTTTATTTTTGAAACCTTTATTTATATACATAAGAGCAGCTGGAACATAAAAATTTATGTATGAAAAGATCATCTTGGATTTGATAGCAACTGAATATCTTTTTTAAAATGATGATAATGGTATTGGTCGAAAAGTAATTTACAAGGTAAACAACAGTAAAGGGAAAAAAAGGATACCTTATTTTGTCATTCTCATTTCTAAATATTTTGAAAGTTACTAAAATTATTTATGTTATTTGCCTTTTTCTATAATATGAAGGGAAGAGCTGTAGATTGAGATGGTTCAATCAACTAGACCCCAGGATAAATAGAAGGCCTTTCACAGAGGAAGAGGAGGAGAAGCTGATGACAGCACATCGGCTGTATGGCAACAAATGGGCCATGATAGCACGGCTCTTTCCGGGAAGAACCGACAACTCGGTGAAGAACCATTGGCATGTGATCATGGCGAGAAAGTATCGGGAGCAGTCAAATGCATACAGGAGGAGGAAGCTGAATCAAGCAGTGCAAAGGAGGCTTGAAGAAACGACAACTGTTCCTTCTTTCCCATTTCCTGCTGCCCTCGAGGGGTATTGCAGTAATGTTGCTGGATTCTGTACCGGTGTTGAAGCGCCATATTATTTCATTTCTGGTTAGACATTGACTTCTTCATTTGCCTAAATAAACTGCTATTTTGCTTTCTTCCAGTTTCTGTCTGTTTCTTTCTTACTTGATGAGGTATATCAATCCAAGTTTATTTGTCCTGCGTTTTGCTACTAGTGAATGCAAAAACAGTACTAGTTATAGTACTAAATAAGAGCTAGGGTTATGGGTTCTTGCAATAATTGAGGAATAATAAACTATAGCTCCTTTAATTAAGTATTAGTAGCCAATATATATATATTCTACTAATAAAATGGATCTTTAAACAAAGGTTCACTTGTCTGGACTGAAGGCTTGGAAACAGTCAAATAGACTCTGGTAAGATTAAGATTGTTGAGCTGCTCTTTGAGTTTGACCAAAATATTAGGTTTCATATCAAAAAGGAAAAAGCTATATTAGTTTTCTGGGGATTCAATCATTTCCTATAACCTATTAATCGTTGATCTATTGGTAATTTGATACATATGTAGGACTTGTATAGGTGTGAATACTATAGATGTGACTGTGATGCACAGTGCTTCATATAGTAACATACATAACCCATTTCTATTCTAAGTTTTCTAACATGATAGTCTCATACTGTTGGAAGATCTCAGATGACTGTTCTTGACACTAATCGATGCTTCTTTCCTATTGACTGTACTTATGCCTTTATTAGAGATAAGTACACACCTGGAACTCAATGATCTAGCTCTTAATTGAGATTCTTGAAGCGTGAAAGGGTAAAACAATAGTAGGTCTGTACAGTGTAACAAGTCAGATCAAACAAGTTGCACAGAAGTCATGTGTTGAGTTACTTGATCAAGCATACACAAGTGACTACCAACTCATGTTACTCCATAGTTCATTTATTGTCAAGTTAAGTCTATCATATGTAAAGTTTCCTATGAAGAGAAAGGTAGTTATTGTCTACAACCTAATTGAATTTATTCAGTGACACAATCATTAATGTACTTTATATGATTTTACAATCGAAGACTCTAAGTAATATATATGGTTCAATTAATGATTCAAAACCAACTACGTACACGTCCTTTTGAGATTGGAACTGTGCCAAAACAATCAGTACTTTGAGCTGAATAAAAATTAACGGTAGCGGAGTCTTTGTTATGAGATTGGGAAATAATTGGACGCAATTAGAATGGAGTTGAATCTCCAAGTTATTTGGTTATTGAAATATTTTGCTCTCTAATTTGGACATATGACTTTGATTCAACATTTGTAGCTCAGATCAGTACATACATAACATTGTCATTAAAATCTGTTGTGTTTTTCAACATTTGGGATCTTTCTGAAAACAAATGGTACATTTCAATACAGGTCCAAGTGCAGCTGAAAGAGCAAATTTCTATGGCAATAACTACTGGAATCGGCCAAGACAAGAGACCATTGGCTTCTACCACCATCCACCATTCTTACTTACAATGCAACCTCCAAGGAATCCCAATGCCTCCAACTTCCTGGTGTCATCATCTGATTCAACAGGATTCGAAGAGGATAGCGAGAACATTCACGCCTACCATGAGACCTCCCACTCTCCATCTTTCATTGATTTTCTCGGTGTAGGTGCGACATGAATGAGGTCTTGAGGGTTATTGACGTGTTAGTTGCCTCCGTTGCAAATAAATGTAGATGAGAAAGTCAATTGAGGCAGGTTTTAGTAGTTGTCCATGGAAGGCCTAATATGTTGATCTGTTTGTTTGCTCAGAATTTTCAGGTGTTAGTGCACCAAGTACAATATATGTATAGATCATCTAACAAGGGAAGTCACAAGGCATGTTTCTTTTTCGTTCTATCAGGGAAATGGTGATAGGTGCCTCGATATTTATCTCGCAATATATATATGTATGGTATTGACTGCAAATGTGGGATTATTTTCCAATGCGTAGTTTGCCAACTTGTCATTAGTAGTAGCGAAGAAGTTCCCCTTGTTGTATGGAGTATGGACCGACTGTGGCAGGACAGTTCAGGTTGTTTAGATTGCGTGTCATACATTGTATATACTGACCTCCTGGTCATGAGATTTGTGAATTCAACATTTATTGTTATGCAAATGGCAAATAATTTGGGTTTGATTGTGTTTTTTGAATTTGAGGAAATAACCAAAAGATGATATGAGCTTGACCCCTACTTTTTCTTCAAAAAAAAAAAAAAGAAAAAAAAAACATTTGAGGAAACACATTTCCTATTTCATTTTCTACGCTGCAATGCTTTTAGTAAAAAGTTTTTAAATATTTTGTTTTAACATAGCATGATTTGAATAGTATATTGGAAAAAATCTTCCCCTTTCATCATACGATTTACTTTTCAGAGAGTTCAGAAAGATATGATCATGGGCCATGCGAATCAACACGTGAACTAGCAAATAAATATAAAAATCAGAGATACTCCTAGGTTAAGTCCGACGGAAAACGATTTCTGACAACACATTTCTTGTATGAACTATGGAACATGATTCGGAGTACATGCATGTCCCACCTTTTTCCTATTTTTGATGCATCGAACAAACAACTTAACTAACAAATTTGGTGATAATTTGAGGATGAGGTGACCAATATAACATAAAAAAATGTCGAGAAATGAAGTTTTAAAAAAGAAGCCAAGAATGGCTCTGGTGAGTGATGTCCCACCCCTCGTGGGTGTTGCAGAGAACCTCAGAATGACATGGATTATCTTCTTTTTTCTCTTTTTTCAGCTGCCTTGCATTTATTACCCTGTCTTGTTCATGTCTGAACAGATGCTAGGTAAGATGCTCGATCCTGTTGATCTCTACAATATAACATTTTATTGAGTTTTGCTTGGGTGAGTCGTCACTAGAGAGTCTATGAGTCGCGCTCAAAATTTTCTAGATCTGATTCAAACTGTCTAATAAGATCTTTCTATTGAAATCTCCATTCAGACCAAATTTTATATTTTTTCGAAATTTTTTAAGTAATTTTTTTTTAAATTTTAGAAAATTGTTAATCTAATTAGTTCTAAATTGTTCAAAAATAGTAGTTTTTTAAAATCTGAAAAAATACTTAAATTTTTTTTAAAAATATATAAAACTTGGTCGTATGGAGATTTCAATAGGGATATCATATTGGTCGTTTTGGAATAGCAATTTCGAAATAGATCTAGGAGTCGCGACTCACCGCAGCAAAACTCCATTTTATTGGCAACATATAGATCACATATGATTTTCATGACAATTGACAACTTCAATTTTGATTTGAATTTCCATATGTGATATTCTACGTACAATATATCATTATTTTTTTTCTGATTTGGCAAATTCTCCCTTGAACATGCTGAAGTCATTTAATTTTAGTTGACGCCAGAAAAGGATGCTAAATAGGTAATAATTGCATCTACTATTTTAAAGGTGGTTTGGATTGTTGAATGAATAGTGTGAAAATATTACTATATATTTGAATTAACGTGAGACATGATGAGAAAGTGCTAATATGAATACATAGTACAGAAAGATTTTTAGTTTTGTACTATTACGGAAAAAATGCTACTCCTGCCAATTTAGCCGAATAATTCAGAATCATGTACAAAAAAACTGCTAATTCACTATTTTTGTAGGGGTGATAATGATCATTTTCGATATTCACCATTCTTATCATCCCATCAGTTATTAAACACATTTTCTATTTTTGGCTCTACGCATTTTCTATTTTTGGCTATCATCCTCCGTTTCGCTCTCTTTTTCCGCTCTTCTGCTTCCCTCCCTCTCGCGTACGCATATGCTCTCCCCCATCCTTCCCCCTCCCCTCTCTCTATCCCGCGTACGATGTCTCACCCACCTCTCCCTCCCTCACACTTCATAACCGTTGAAATTATTATGCATAAATGTTGAAGTTAATATCGTAATTGTTGAACTTAAATATATAATTGTTGAAGTCAATATATACCGTTCTTGAAATTATTATCGTAACTGTTGTATATATTAACTTCAACAGTTATGATATTAACTTCAACAATTAGGATATTAACCTCAATAGTTATATATATTAATTTCAACAGTTACGATAATAATTTCAACAATTGTTTATATTGACTTCAACAGTTATGAAGTGTGTGGGAGGGAAGAGGGGTGAAGAGGGACAGCAGCGGGAGAGAGGAGGGATGAGGGAGGAAGGGGGAGGGGGGAGGGGGGAGAGGGATAGCGTACACGGAAAGGAGGAGGAATGAGGGGGAGGGGGATAGCGTACACGGGAGGAGGGAGGAGGGGGGAGAGGGCAGCGTACGCTGGAATGAGTTAGTTCAGCACTGAATGACACGGAGATGGTAGAAGCTTAGGATGGTCCTAAGCAATTTCGTTTTTGTAAGATATTGAGGTAGAGCGATTATAATAGTGTTAACATGCACGCGCAATATAAAAAAAAATCAAATTTGTTAGGATGGTATTTAAATAAAATAACATAATCATTTTCGGGTCATTATTTTATTTTATTTTGAGAAAAGGCCAGAAAGCCGTGTCATTACTGAAACATTTTCAAACGCATTCAAACGTTTTTTAAATGTTTATAAAAGTCATTACCAAAAAGATATTCCATTGCTTTTCTTCGGTAAAATCTATATAACCCTTATTTGTTCGACAACTTCTCGTCGTTTGAACTCCATATTCCTGATCAGTGCTGTTACAACAAAGTACTAAGCGTCAACAGTTTGGTGCTTGACAGAAAGACAAAAGAAGATGCATATTACCATTCACTTTTTAGCACAAAATGATCCAATAAACTTTTCAAAATATATAAGAAACAAAAGTTCAAATAGCGGATTACATTCTTATGCTAGAGCGGATAACGGCCATTTAGTGAACACTATTAGTTTATTTCATCATATACATACTTTAATTAAAATTTAACATCATATTATATCAAATGCTTACATATTTTAGATTCTCTAAATGATACACCTAATATGTTTTTAAAGTACTACTTCACTATTAAATAAATAAAGTACTTAACTATCAAATAATTAAAATATTTATAAAATAATTAATAAATACTAATCAAACCACATTCCTTTCATACGTTATTTTGTCCATGAAATATCTAAAATTTAGGTTAACTCAAATTGCAATAATGTAGCTGATTTGTTAATTAAACTTTCCACAAAATTACGAATCACGTCAATTGAAGTTCATATGTGAAAGATACGCTTAAAATACTAATGTTGGCTGCTAAATTTCTGTTAAATAATTGCTAAATTCCACTAAGGTCCTCTAAACTACCTCTAAATGACTGCTGAAGTCTGCTAAATTACCGCTATCGGGAAAAAACAATAAATATATAATTTTCATTTTTTGGAACATAATATTTTTTTTCAAACTGCACCGCTAAACTAAAGTCCTCTCTGTTTAAATCCTGATAAGAAATAATGCAGCTCTCTCAGTTATACAAATTAAGATTACGTACTTTGAACGCATTGCCGATTTATTTTCTTCTCCTGACATGATAAAGGCGAGGCTTGCTCTTTTATTTTTTATTATGATCTAATCAAATAGAAATCATCTCATGCAAAACGTGATTAGGAGATTCTTTAATAAAGAGCAAAGTATACTTATGTAGTTTGAAATAGAAAATAAAAGAGAGAAATACGGCAGGAGGGGTGAAATAAAGTTAATCAAGTTCATATCAGTATAATAAATGTCAGGGAAAATCAGATCACAAGGGTTGATTGTGATCTAATTGTGGATTAAATTTTGTAATTGGGCTTAAAAAATTCAGATCACAATGGTCGGTTTGAAATTTTTGTCCACCATAAAATTACCGTAAATTTTACAAGTACTTTGGCCATAGTCAAAAGTCCCCTAACCACATAATCAGTATCCCAATTAATGCGACTTACACAAGAAGAAAATAATGTATTTATCTAGCTTAGGCTTAAGTAATATATCTAAATGGATAAGGTTGATAATTTGTGGTCCACTAGCTAGTTTGGATCTGACGACGTACGTGATTTTTAATTGTGTCAGCTAGCTGTGATAATAGAAGAATATATATATATGTGAAATATTCACTCACGTTGCGACGTTGTCGATTTTTTATGTTGTTATTCTAGATACACATTGGGTACGTTTAGCATACGAATTAGGATAATTATACTGAACATGGTCAAAATAATTCTGTAAATTGTTTGAAACTTGTAAGATGATTTTAGACTCAGTGCAGAAATATACATACCTTGTACATGTACTGCTGTGAGCCTTAATTTGATGATGATTGTACGTACATATATGTACTTGATTACATTTTTTTCCTCTCTCTTCTACAATGACGACTTCCCACACTCTTTCTAAATTTTCTACGATAAATCGATAAAGGCGATAGTTATTTACAAAATGCTTATATAGATTCTATGCTTAATCCAAAGTTATGATAACATATATAAATTGTTATTTTTTAAATAATTTGAATATGCTTGCATTTAGCCCATAGACATTAATTTTGTGGTTAAGGTTTACCAAGATAGTTGTTTCTTTTTTTAAAGAACAAAATTAAAGAAAAAGTTCGTTTGTGAAAGTTATGTTTGAAAGAGATTTTATTTCACAATATATTTTAAATCAATTCAAACAAGGATGAAAGTGGGGAAAAAAATTTATACGTCTATTGTTGGATATATATATATATATATATATATAGAGAGAGAGAGAGAGTAAATCTATTGTGAACCATGATGCATACAGGGCTCCGTGCACCATGACCGTTTGATCGGTGATTTTACAAATTGACAAATCCAAATTAACCAATTCAATCTATATATTGAAATCTCATAGTAAACAAAATTTTATAATTTTTGGAATTTTTTTCTATTTTTTAAAACTTGTCATTTTTTGCTACAAATTAATGTATTTATAAGCTAAAAATGGCCAGTTTTAAAAAATTCGAAAAAAATAAGTAAAAAAATTGTAAAATTTTGCTCGCTATGAGATTTCAATATATAGATTGGGTTGGTTAAATTAGATTTGACAATTTGTGAAACCACCGATCAAAACGGTCATGGTGCACGAAAGTTTGTATGAATCATGGTTCACAATAGATTTCAATATATAGGGTGTGTTTGGATGAGCCATGAATAAGGAATAAAAATAAGAAATTTCGGTATGCGTGCTTACTCAAATTCCTTATTCTTGTGTTGTTTGGGTTGCACAAGAATAAGAATAAGCACGCATACCGAAATTTCTTATTCTTATTCCTTATTCTAAGCTTATCCAAACACACCCATAGAGTTTAGCTATGGTGAGATGCATCACAAAAAATCTTCCGTGAGATGCGATAAAAACTCATGAATCTGGTTCATAATGACTAATCCAACCTTCTAATATGATCTCTTTATTGAAATCTCCGTGCAGACTAAATTTTATATTTTTTCGAATTTTTTAAGTATTTTTTGAAAGTTTAGAAAATCGGTAATCTAATTAGTTCTGAACCGTTCAAAAACTGTCATTTTTAAAAATTCGAAAAAAGTACTGAAAAATTATAAAATTTGGTCTGAAAGAAGATTTCAATAGTGAGATCATATTGAACGGTTTTGATCGATCATTTTGAATCAGATTCATGTATTTTGATCGCATCTCACGGAAATTTTTTTGTGATGCATCTCACCGTAGCTAAACTCTCTCTCTCTCTATATATACACACACGCACACTACCCATTAAATTTCATATAAGCGTCGTTTCGTGATGCATCAAAAGATGCCAATTTCAAATCGTATAAAAAACATTTGAAATCATTTGATGAACATTAACATATGAATCAAATTTCATCATCATTTTATAAAGATGCGATATTTAACACTATCGATTATGTCGATCTATAATGATGTTTTTCAAATTTAATCTTTATTGAATTTATTGTTATCAAGTATGAAGATAGATAATTGTCAAATAATACATTTCAATTTTGAAATAATCTAATTCCGAAATTGCTTAGTGTCACTCTTTTCTCAGCGTCATCCTCTCATCCCATCTAAAACACTTTTTATTTTTTTCCCATTTTCAAAAAGTACTTATCCAACGTCATTCCCTCTTAAACGCGTTAATAACTTATCTTCTATTTTTGAAAGTTCAGGGAATGAGAGGATGAGCGCCAGGGGATGAGGACAGAGTGAATCAAAAGGGAGGGAGGGGAGGGGAGAGGGGGGGGGGGGGGAAGCAAAATAGAGAAGGATAGAGGGGATGAGTCCCGAGGATGATTTATTAACTAGAATATTATATAATTAACTAGAATAGGTATATGTATTAACCAGAACAATTATTATATTAAATAGAACAATTATATATATTAAGTAGAACAATTATATATATTAACTAGAACAATTGCTATATGAACTAGAATAGTTATATGTATTAAGTAATAGAACAATTGCTATATTAACTAGAACATTTACTATATTAATTAGAACATTTGTTCTCAGAACTAGAACAATTAGGAGGGAAAGGGTGACACATGAGATAAGTGTGACGTTGAAAGAATAAAGGAGGAAGCGAAACAGAAGGGATGGGGAGGGAATGAAAATAACAGTTAAGATAGATTTTCAAAAATGAAAAATGCGTTTTCAGAAATGATGGGGATGATCCTTATCAGCCCGATCTGATTCTTATACATAAATTGGTAAATTAAGTTCCACAACACTACATTTCAATTTTGATATTTAATTAACACTATATCGATTATGTCAAATTAACACTCATGAATGGTTGTGATTATAGTCTGATTCAAAATAGATTATTATGGCAGAATTTCCCTAATACGTATTATATTAACCAATATAGTTCGATATAGTCATATTTGTTCTGATTGCCTTGGTAACTTAAGCTGATGAAGAAAATTATTTCTTGTATCATGCTAGTTGCGTAAGTGGACGACTGGACGAAGGCGCGCACAGTCATTATTTTTTTTGAATGTTTTTTTTTTCCCAACGAAATAGGCAAATTAAACATTAATATACAACAAATTTTTACGCTCTTTGGCTACGTCATCTAATTAGTGGCCTTAATTTACCCCCTCAGTTACATCATTGCACATTGTACCTCTAAATTATCGGATTCTAGAGCATCTGGACTAAGCCATGTTCAAAACTGTCCAAGAGATATAGACTCACAATTCTGACGCATAGCACTGTGCTTAACACAGCGCTTGGGAATTTGAATCAGCTTAGTGCATGACTGCATGTCAATGTGTCTCCTACCTTCTTCATCCTTTATGGGCTTTCAAATGTCCCTAGCTTCCAACCAATGGGGAGCGTATCCTCTGGATGGTTGTTACTCAACCATCCAGTGGACGTCTTTCGATACGAGCCGTCTGATTTAATCTAAACGGTTAGATTTTTTCGGGCCTATCAATCTTAGTATCATGCACGGGGCATTTATAGCCATTGAGATTAAATCAGACGGCTGAGATCGAACCATCCACTGGATGGCCATCCAGAGGATGCGAAGTCCCAACCAATGGGGCAACATCAATTTTTATAGATTATACTGTGAGGGAACAGTGCCAATTAATGTTCGTGGTGAAAACATATTAGACAAAATAATTGAATAAGACAGTAACCTGAGAACACACTATAGCAAAAGACTCGGTAACAGTATTAAAATTGTTACCTTTGATTGACTAGGTTTCAAGTTTCAACTAAGAACTCACAAGCATTGGGACTGGGAGAACTCTTTAAAGAATAGTCTTTAGCACTATGCAAGAAAATCGGTCAAAAGTCAAAAACTTGTATTAGAACATAACAAACTCTCTCAGAACTATATATTTTGGTGGGAATTGGGAAATATTACACACATTATATGCAAATATTACACTTACATTTTGGATTGCCCGGACAAACCATTGACATTATTAGCGGTTGAAAATTTATTTTTCTGCGTTGGACCAATTCTTTTACATAGGTTGAAAGAAAAATGATCATACTCGGGAAAATAAATGATTTCCCTCGAAAGTTATAAACAGCTATCATTAATTTGAACAAAAAAAAAGGCTTAAACCAAATTGAAAATATTGCTCCACGGCATGGCAGGATGTCCTTATTAAAAAAAAAATAACTTATATTAAACAAAAAATATCTACTACAATCTGGTGAACTGAAACATCTTAGTAGCCAGAGGAAAAGAAAGCAAAAGCAATTTCCGTAGTAGCGACGAGCGAAATGGGCGCAGCCTAAACCGTGAAAACGGGGTTGATATCAGCATTTCATTATTATTTATTTTATTTTTCTGGTACATAGTGCACACTTAACAAAGAGCAAGGTTAAAACTTGGAAAAATAACTAATTGCTATATTACTAGCAGTTGGTGTCAGCGATCATAAGTGAAATTTTAACGACCAAAATTATTTCCATTTGGAAAGGGCCTTTCGTGGCAGAAAAAAATTAAGAATTTAGTACTACAGGAACAGAGCTGTCATGACCGGACCTGTCTACCATCCATTCAACGTGTAGAATTTTCCTATTCATTACCTAATTTCTGACCTTTCTAGTTGTGACTTGTGAGTAATTTTATAAATCACGGAGCCCACTTATTTCTAAGCGGAGCCGTGACAGAAAATTTGGCAGTTAAGGATTTGAATTCTTCTCCCTAATCTATCTTAGACATGGTCCTTGGATTCACCTAATCTATCTTAGGCATGGTTCTCGAATTGATTTGATTACAATTGAATGTTTATAGTTTGTTGGTAGGAAAACAACACATCAGATATCTTTTATATTGTTAAAAAAAAAAGAAGCACCACAATATTTTTCCTTTTTTGATTAAAACAAACACACATTTTGCCCATTTACTCTTAGTTGATATTACCATTAGGGGTGCATAACGTGGAAAACGACCACGAAAGTGGTCATTTTCGTTAACCGTTATATTGATGCACGAAATTTTTATACTTATTGCGTTGATTGTTGCATCTGTTTAACACATGTTGCGTTGATTGTTTTGTTGATGGGAACGATCAAAACGGTTATAACCGTCTTTGACTACCTAACCGTTTTGCATTTTTATTAAGATGCAAAAAAATAAACTATTCTGCATTTTCTATGAAACAGAGATAGAGAAATGACAGGTTAGGTCAAGCGGGAAAGGAGGAGGAGGCACCATCATCACCTCTCGCTCTCGACGGCGATTGTACTAGGTGGTGCAGAAGAGAGAGAGATAGATGTGACTGTGTTCGGCGGATAAATGACGGGAGCGACGCTGCAGAAATCTAATTTATTCGTTTCTCCCTCGATCTCTCCGCTGAGGTCCTCTGCAATCTAATAATAAAATCATGAAAAAATTTTTAGACGAAATGCGCGAAATAAACGACCACGAAACGTACCAGTTTCACTAATCGTTCCATTCTAAGACGAAACAATATTTCTATTTGCGTTAGTTGTTCCGTTCCTTAAACGAAACTAAAATCCTTATCCATTATAGTTCCGTTTCAGACGAAACGAAACAAAAGAACGATTGAAACGGCTACCGTTTTCAGCCCTAATCACCATAGACTTCCTATGGGCTTCATTGACCCAATAAAATAATGGAACAACTTTCCTTGTGCTCTATTGGAAGGTTGTGCAAGGACAAGACAAGGCATCTTTAGCCGGGAGAGTATCCTCTGGATGGTTGTATTCAACCATCCAGTGGACGTCTTTAGATCCGAGCCGTCCGATTTAATCTCAACGGTTAGATCTTTTCGGGCCTATCAATCCAGGTATCATGCACGGGGCATCTATAGCCATTGAGATTAAATCAGACGGCTGAGATCTAAAACCATCCATGGATGGCCATCCAGAGGATGCAGTTCCATCTTTAGCCGGCCTAGATCAACCATTTGATCTTCTTGGGCTGGCCCAGAATGGTAAACTTAGAAGACTTCCAATTTGGTGGGCGTTAAAAAATCCAGGACTACTGAGAAAGAAGCTTTTGAATGATGAAACATTAGTTTAATTATATTCAATAATACAGAGAAAAAGGTTGCAAAAAGAGAAATTTACAACTCTCCAACAATCTCAGAATTCCCTGTCGGACTATGAAAAAATAAAAAAAGAATTTATATTTTGAACAATAAATAATAAAAGATAGATTTCAGCAAAAGCTTCTTTCCAGAAACTTAAGAAATTCATTGAAATCTATTCTTCCATCCTTGTTCTCATCATAAACCTCAATCATCCCTTGGCACTCATCTAACCCCACCTCTGCCTTGAACCCAAGCTCAGAGAGAACTCTCTGGAGCTCAGAAGCATCGATGAAACCGTCAGAATTGCTGTCAAAAACAGAGAACGCTTCTTTTGCCTCCTCCAAGCTTGGTTCTTTCTCTTGAAATATATCTGATACTTCTTCAAATTCTATCTTCTCTTTCATCTGTTCTCTTTTCATTTCCTTAGACATACCCATCTTTTGCATCACCATCTCCAAGTCTTCCCTGGATAGCTCAAGTTCTGACCTTTTTGAATTAGTGTTAGTAGTAACTGACGTGGTTGTTTCTACAGGTGATCTTGATTTGCACACATGGGGAAGACATAGAATCCCAAAAGATAATTTGTGGAGAGATGTGACCCAGAGGATCAAGACGTTGTACAAAAAGAAAACTATAGCATCTGTTGAAGAGAAATCAGAATGGTATACTGTGCTGGTTGATGCTTTCTCCATGTTTTCTTTCTCTCACTGTATATATGCTACAGGACTAGAACTATTTCTTTCTGCCTTCTCTTTTCTTTTCTGTTGTTGGTTATGAAGCGTTTATGTTTGCTTAATTGGCGTGGAGGGAAAGAGAGAGTAATGTTTGGTCTTTTATAGCTGAGCGAGAATATGGGAATTCTCTTGAAAAGACAAAAAAGATGTCAAGATAGTGAAAATATCAAGTATTATATTCATTGAAGAGTAGTAGTGAGCGAGTCAAAAAGGTTGATAATGTGGAAAAGAAATTGCTAGGAGGAAGGAACGGAGATGGTTCGTGGAAGGATCGTTGAACTTTCAAGCAATCCAGTTCAAAAGACTGGAGGAGTCCATTACGACAGGCTTGAAACATAAAACAATGTTGACTAATTAGAATAATTGAAGTCCTATCATTATTATATCTGAAGAAATATTATTATCTTAATAACAATTTTTTTTTATTGAAAAATATTCAATAGTATGTCATCATTATCTTATATTAATTCTTATTTACTTGTAAGGAATAGTATATAGAATCCAGTTTTTGTTCAATGGAGAAAATTAAAACCGAGACAAGAAGCTTGGAAAAAATTGGCTTGAAAGTTGACATGGACTTGAGCTTAATTTTTGACCCCTTAATCATTCAAGATTCTCTATATGGCAATAACAGCTGCACGGTTGAATAATTCTGTACCTGTGGGTCCCAGCTGTCATGGAAACCTGTACCGGCTCTATGAAAAATCCAACCTTCTCTGAAGCAAAAAGGAATGCTTCGCCAAAACTTTCCAAGCGAACCATTCTGAAACTTCTTGCGTGTTATTTTACATTGAATTTGTGTTGTGGAGAAATTGTGGTTGAGTTTATTTTTACAACATTTTACTATGTTTCTCTTTTGTTTTTTTAATCAAAAGAGAACACATATTTGTTTTTCTTTTTCCAAAAGAAATAATGTCAAGCTTTTCTTAATAAGAAAAGTAATTCAAAATTCGGAGATGGCCTTCTGCTCCTAGTGGGTCGACCACCAAAAGGTGAAAATTAGAATTAGAAATATATTCATTTGGTATGCCTTGAGTTGCACGTGAGGGGCTTTGGGCACTGTGGTTAGAACAGTTCCGAAATCCTGGCCGTTCATTTGCGTCTCTTCCATCTCAGCGGTTCAACGGCTCAGCCTGCTCTGCGACAAAAGAGTCGAAAACAGCTCCTTTCTCCATCGTCAACTCCGTACTCTCCCCATTCCTCGCTCACTGTTTCGGCTACCTGCTCTATCCCGCTCCCTTGGTGAGTTGTCGATCATCTGATGGATTGTTGCGGTCAATGCGACGTGCCTGCGCACAAATGTTCCGGGTATGCAGTTTGCCTGCCCCTCGCGTATGTGCTCCTCGCCTGCGATTTTACCTTTCCCTGTGCTCTGGTGTTGTGGTCCCGGCTTATTTTGGGATTAGCCGCTGCCTTTTGATTCATGTTTCTCCAATTTATGCGTGCCCCTTTCTATTGGGTTGGCCAATATTCCTTCACGATCTACTGCTACCTTGTCTCTTCTCCTCTCTTTGCTTCTTTTCCTTCATGCCTGTTACCTTGGTATGTTCTTCTTCCTTTTGTTGCCTATTTCTGTATTGATTGTTTTTCTTCTTTGGTTTGTCTGATCAGTTTCGTTGTTTGGCGTTTTGTGTGTGATTGGTGCTGACTAGCTCTTGGTTTCTCTGTTCTTCTATTTATTGTTCAGGTCAGCTGGTGCTGGGTGGTGTCCATTGTGAAGTTCTTAATACGAGATGAATTTTGGTAATTTTATTACTCATTGTGTGCTATCTGCTCTTTTTCTTTTTCTTTTTTTTGTTTTGGCTTTTCAGTCAGAAACTCCGGATTAACTGCACAAATGCCTGCTGTTCATTGATTGTTGATTTTTGCCTTTGTCTTTTTGTCTTTTGAGGTCACTACCTTCCTCGCAGTATCAGGGAGAAAGGATTGTTGTGCAAGGCTCGCTATCTTGCCAGGTGATAGTCTGTTATTTGTTCTTTATTATTTTGCTGCTTTTTCTTTTTGTTTATTGTCCTCAATTATATGCGTGTTGTATGTGAAAGTTTATATGGAAGTGCAGGTAGTGGTTAGAACAACGTGCGATTTGATAAACAAAAAGTGTATGTATGGGTGTCAACAGGTTTCTCAAGTTGAGTATCGGCATTTCTGGGTTGTTTGACATCATTTCTATTACAGTTCACATTGTAGGACAAAGAATGCCTGAATAAAGAAAAGTATTTGTGTGGGTACCAAAACAAAAGTAACAAGAAAGGTGTATATGTGGATGTTGTGAAGTTGGCTCAGGTTAAAGTCAGGGATGGGATCGAGGAGAGAAAGACAAGGTTTGATTCGACTGATTTGGTCAACTCCAGTGCGGTTTTTTTCAATTCAATGTGATGTGTATCCTAACAGTAAGCTGATCGATAACTGATTCAAGTTAGTTCTTATTTGGTGAAAATTATCTTGAATAATTGTTCTATCTTTTTTTTTTAACTAAGTTAAATATAGCATTATTATTCAATTTGTTCTTATTTTCCTTATTTAGGTGAGTACAGTTTCTGCCGCGCACACACTCTCTCTCCATCTCTCTACTGCTCAACCTCGGCTATTTATAGTAAGGGGAATTGATTACACTGTGGTCCATGCTTGAAGGTTCTAAAACGACTCATGGGTGCGGCAAAAAGGTTGTGCTCTCCTCTCCTCTCCTCTCCATGTATCCAACCATGATGTTATGAATACCTCTGGATTTACGGGTCTTGAATGCGAAAGTGAAGCGAAACAAGCGTATTTGTCGAGTAAATATTTTATTTATGAAAGAAAGTTTCTCTCTCCCCAAAGTAAAGTAGCAGCTTGGATATCTCAGACTACTTACCTCATCCTCAATTTCAGATTTGTTCATCAACTGCTATTTCTAAACTTTTAGGTGACTGAAATTTTATGCTCTTGCTACTGGAATGATTTCTGCAAACACCTCAATACTTGATTTACATACAAAAATTAATGTTCGAATAACCAATAAGCTTGTAGAATGATTTCCAAACCAATAATTACAAATTAATTTAAAATTATAAATTAATTGCTTTACATATAAAATTTGATTTCTAAACATTCCTCTATCTTTCAGCCAGAATGAAACTTCCATGCTGAAAATTGCTCACAATTAGGTCAGCATGCTCTGGTAATTCTTTCCCTATTCTTCTCTTTTCTGTTAAGTCTATAAAATTGGTCTTTATTTTCCTTCCGCTGCTTTTTTGTCAATTTATGTTGTGCTTGATATTTAGATATAGGCGGAAAAAGTTCAACATACAAGCATGGGAGAATCATGAGAATAGAAAGGTAAAACTGGAAATGAAGCAGGCGTAGATATGTAAAAACAAAGTATTTTTTGCTTTTTCCGAAGTCAGAAACATGGTAAAAAGAAAAATCAAATCTGATTTGACCGATGTTTTGGGTCATTTGGCAATGCTTTGCTTTCTCTTTTATGACCAGGGAGCTCCTTTGCTTCTATCTCTGGCCCTTCATCACTTAGCCTTTCTCCTTGCTCAGGTACATGCTTTCTCTCTTTTTTTTTATTATCTTTATTCATTGATGTTTATTTTGACAAATCACGGCATGCTCAAAGCTTCGGTGTATCCAGGTCATCATTTTATTGAAAGCCGGATTGGTCAAAGACAAAGCTTGGGCGTGTCCAGGTCCATCGTTTTATGAAGTCAAAAGATTTTATTTCTAATCCTGATTAATCAGTCAAAAAATGAAATCAGAGTTAAAATCAATTCTCCAAGTTAAAATTGCCTAATATGTCGCACTGGACATTAGTTCATGAGAAATAAATAACCATTAAGAATCACTACACTGGCAACATTAGACAACTAAAGAAAGCGATTCAGAAGCCCCTTCACTGAAGGCATGATACTTGCATCCTAATCATTGGTTCATTCATTGATACCCCATAATAACTTTGTTAGGTTTTTCACAACATGTATTTCGAAGGATCCGGGGAGCCCCCTGTTATTTGCCCCTCCAATTTATGCCCTGTTTGTACCTTTGAAAATGCCATTTATTAAAATAATTGACTGCAACCGTTAAAGTTTGCTAAGTTGCTATGGCATTTTTTTTTTCACCATGTAGTGTGGTTTTTTAACATGATATCTCGCTTTCTGTTGATATTCCCAGTTATTAAACCAGCTTTTATCTCCTGTTTATCCTGGATACAAGGCCCAAAAGATGTCTCCATCATGCAAGGGAGGCATTCTAAGGTCAGTGTCAGGGTAGTGCTTATTATTTTTTAGTTTTGGATTTAAGTTTTGCCTTTTCACAATTCAATAAAGGATCCACTTCCTCTATCAATTAAAGGTCAGTGAAACTAAGAATAAATAATAATATTACTAGCTTCAAATTGAAACAATGTTACAAAGTAAGCATCGATGATGGTGTGCCATCAGTTGCCAAAATAAGAGATTGATGTTCACTTCGATTTTAAAGGATTCTTTAAAGTAATTAATTATTGAAGTTCTCATTGATTCGAATTGTTTTGATATAATCAGAATTTGTTTTAATAGTGGTTAAAATTAGGGTCAGAATTAGGGCTGTCAACGGTACGCCATTTACCGTTATGTCGTTTCATTCAACCGAAATGGAACGGTTTGTGGCATAGAAAATTATACCTTTTTTTAAATGGCACAGACCACGGTTGATGGCACAGTTGGTTATACCGTTTCGATCATTTCAACCTCATTTCAAACCGTTTTATGTGTAATATATGGTTGATGGCGCAGAAATTTGTTCGTTTAATAAATAAAACGGTAAGTGGCATGTCGGTATTGTACCGTTTAATAAATGGCACGATAACAGTTTGGTGTCTTTCTGTGCCACTTAACACAGTTTTGACAACCCTATTCAGAATGCCTCCTCTCAAAGGTAACACTGACATGACACTGAGATTATTCACTTTTCACAGACACTTTATTCTATTGCAATTAGAAGAGTACTATAGATTGGTACACACTGCAAGACAATTTGATCCTCTGTCAAATGATATTGACATGTTTGATGAAAGTTTTGATGGGATTTGAAGAATGCAAATTCCACTCAAAATTAAAGTTGTTTGTTGGTTGTTACACAGAAATAGATTGAAGATTATCATTGTGGATATTATTCTCATATGGAAAGTATTTTTTACCTTTTCTTTATTTGTACTCAAAATAGAATTCTGCAGTAATGGTTGGTCAAGCTATTCAGTTGGTAATGGAAACCAAATCATATGAAGTAAAAAATTATTAGGTTCATTTGACAAGATGAGATTTTACAGTTTCCTGTGAGTTTCGATTTCTTCAATCTTTAATTCAGTAAAATTTGATGTAGTTTAACGAGATGGTCAAATTCAGGGTCATGTAATTTTCGATTGCATGCATATAATTTTTCTCATAATGTAATTTAGCTAATTTCTTTCTCTTTTATGCAGCTGTTTGGTTTTCTTTAATCTATTGGGTGTGTTTGGATAGGTCGGGAATAGGGAATAAGAATAACGAATTTCGATTTGCGTGCTTATTCTTATTCTTGCGCAAAACAAACGGTATAAGAATAAGGAATTTGGGCCCTTATTCCTATACTAACAATACCATGGTATAAGAATAAGGAATAAGGATAAGCACGCAAACCAAAATTTCTTATTCCTATTCCCTATTCACGGCTTATTCCGTTGCGTCCAAACACACCCACGTGATATGTTTACCGGTATGAAATCTCCTCATTTTAGATAAATATCTCCAGCAAAAAAAAAGAAAATTTTAAAAGTATTGCACTATGCAAACCTAGACCAGCTGCAAATGTTTGGCATTTTATATTTTTTAAAATGAACATTGGTGTAGTCACATTAAAAAATAATGACAAAACAAGATATTGTTGTTTGAATGTTCTAATGAAGTGATGTTGTTGGTAAGTTCAAACAAGTTGTTACTATGGCCATGTCTGAACTGTTTATTGCATTCAAAGAAAAAGAATGTGTCAATTAGTATGATCGCTTTCAAGGCCAAGTGTATGATTCCTTTGGGATCTCTACATGTTTGTCCTGGTACTGATGTTCTGTCATGCAGTATTTCATAACATATTCGGATAAAAATGGATCGCGCAACGCGCGAGATTAGAGCTAGTATACATAAAGTTGGGATTGGCATCCTCAGCAGCCAAGAGTTTCGTAAAACAGCCAATTTTTTTTTTTAATATTTCAACATTTTAAAATTTAAATGTTTAATTTAAATCGTTGATCTTGTTCAATTTTACGGATGATGAGTTTTCATATAAGTTTTATAAAATTTGGAGTTAATTTGATACTAGGTCAAGTGACCAAATTATGAACATATTAGAATTACTCAGTGATAGTTAACTAGATTCGTTCATTTGTTAACCACTTGATCTAGTATCAAATTAACTCCAAATTTTATAAAACTTATATGAAAACGCATCGCCCATAAAATTGAACAAGATCAACAATTTGAATTTGTAACATTTAAGTTTAAAATACTGAAATATTAAAAAAAAAACAGTTGGCTGTTTGGAACAACCAAACTCTTGGCTGCCGAGGATGCCGATCCCATAAAGTTGGGCAATTAATATATTGATTTTGATTGTCAAACCTCTGGAATATGCGAGAACGCTTGTTTAACATTCCGTGTTTCTTTTTCTTAATGACAATGTAAAAAACTAAAAAATAATTTATCATAGGTGGTCATTAAAGAATGAGATAATGGTATCACACTTGCAATTATTTCAAAGAAATGCTATTTCGTTCAGTTTATACTAAATATTTCTCGGAATTTACAGAACTAATTAACTAATTTTCTTTTTCCGGTGTTGTTTCGTTGAACATTCATCATTTTATCTTACTTATTTCAATGGCGGTAAACTGGTAATCGCGTACGTAGTTGCCTATTTTGACACAATTAATGTTTTGAATTTTTCATTTCGGAGTTGTGACAGTCAGTTTCTAATTTTGGCAAATGCCCCTCAGTTCCTGTTAGATGGCAATTTAACATCTCAATTATATTTCCAATAAACAGGGGCGGATCTAGTGGTGGGGCGGGTGGGGCTAGAGCCCCACTTACCGCCGTCGAGCCCTGAAGCCCCTCTTTAGCCTCAATGAATTTTTTAAGCCATTGGAGCACTAAAAGGTGGGGCTGAAGAACAGAAGAAGAGAAACCGTTCGATCAAATGATTCATTAGAGCACTCAGCCCCACCTAAATATTTTTGCTAGATCCGCCACTGCCAATAAAAGCTATTAAAATTATTCACTATTTTAAGAGACTAGCAAAATATGTCGTCGTGGAAAAATAATAAAAAAATGAAATTACTTGAGACCATTTTCTCCCTAGAGTCATTCCATCATCACATTTTTTTTTCATTTTCGAAACTTATCCAACATTCTTACATTCTCATCATTCATTTTCATTTCTGTCTCTGATTTCCATCTCATGCCATCCAGTTCCTAGCTATCCATTCCCTTGCTGTCCCCCGCCCCCTCCCTCCACACAACGCTGGCTCCCCACCTCTTACCTGACGTTGGTCTCCTAGCCCACACAGTGTCCTAGAAAATAAAAACTAATTGTCTTATATTATTGTATCTATCCTATAAAATAATACTGAAGGTCTTAGATTATTGATATAGCACATTTACATATATTTTAAGGCCGGACTTTGCCTCTAATCATAACTCAAAATGTTGATTTTATGTGTGTTTTTAGTTTGTATAGGTAGAATTTTGATACTGCTAGGTTTTTATTCCTTTTTGTAGGGATTTGGAGGTATTTCGGTGCAAATTTAGCATGATACGACACATTTGGCATGCACCAGAGAACCGATGCGGTCTGTACCAGATCTTATGTGACCCGTACCGGATCTTGTGTGACCCACATCGAACCCAAACACAACACCCATGCCGCTAGGGCTGTCAATATACCGCCGTTTCGAACGTTTCCGTTTCGTTCCGTCTGAAATGGAACAGAAGTGGAAGGAAAAGTAGTTTCATTTTCAGAAACGGAATGGAAATGGAACGTTGAAATGAGAAATTTCAATGTAAAATGAATGTGGAAGTGAAATTTCCGTTCCATTTAACGAAATGGAACGGAAATGGAATGGTTTTCTGTTTCGTATTTTGAAGTGGAATGGAAACGGAACGATGGATTTCCGTTCCATCTCACACGTTTGACAGCCCTGCATGCCGCATACAGCACCGCCATAGGTCTGATGACTCATTCCTAGCTCAGTGCGGTCCGTGTAGCCCATTATTCAATCTGCATTGATCCGGAAAACCCTACTTCGCTCCCTAATCCCTATAAAAAAAAATTTGGAGTTTTGAGCCCGACTCACGGACCCTCTTGTGAGTCGCGACTCACCATAGTAAAATTATATATATATAGAGAGAGAGAGTTTAGCTACGGTGAGTCGCGACTCACGGACCCTCCGGTGAGTCGCGACCAATACTCCTAGATCTATATCAAAATGACCGATCCAAACCGTCCAATATGATCTCCCTATTGAAATCTCCATGTAGACCAATTTTTTCATTTTTTCGAAATTTTGAAGTATTTTTTTGAAATTTTAGAAAATCGTTAATCTAATTGGTTTTGAACCATTCAAAAACATCAGTTTTTAAAAATCCGAAAAAAATACTTAAAATTTTCGAAAAAATAAAAAATTTGGTTTGCACGGAGATTTCAATAGGGAAATCATATTGGACGGTTTGGATCGGTCATTTTGATCTAGATTTAGGAGTATTGGTCGCGACTCACCGTAGCTAAACTCTCTCTCTATATATATATATACACACACATACGTATACATATATATTGACTTAAAAATTTTTAAAAATACAATATCTTATCGGCAATGAGATTTCAATAATGAGATAATGTTGGACGATTTAGATCGGTTATTTTGAAGTAGCTATAAGTGTTTGAATCAGTATGCATCAATGCTCCGATGCATTAATACGTACCATAGATATTTTCAAATTACAGCCCCTGAAATACGCCAATTATTTTTGAAAATACCATAATAAATTGCCAAAAAAAAAATTTGAAATTACTCCGGGGATATTTTAATACGGTTAACATTGAATAGTTTGAATTGACCATTTTAATTTTAAATTTCAAAAAAATACTCGATGGCAAATGTATTTCATGTGTCATCAATGATATGTATTTAAAACAATTTTTTTGAATCGTTTAGAAAAAAATTAGATTAACGATTTTCAAAATAGTGGTATTCTAAAATTTCGAGAAAACTAGACCAAGTATACAGAAGACTAAAAAGTCTAGATTTCGAAAGTCGAACCTAGTAAAACCTGTGATGTAATACCGTTGGTTCTATTTTGTCATTAAAAATGATAACCAACTAACGTAATAATTAAATAAATACATGAGACTCGGTATGACAATTACTTGAATATTAAATACAAGATATTAATACGGGCCCTTCGACATGGTCTTTTGACCAGTTTTACAGATTCAATACTTACATGTAAGGAATTTGTCTTGGTAGCTAGGACACAGCTGCAATTTTTTATGTGGTACGCGCAATTATGGTTTTACACTGGAATTGACATGTCGCATGAGTGTATCACTTTTTTAATTCTTTTTTTTTTTTTGCAATGATTTTTATTTGCAAAGATAGAAAATTATGTTTTAGATATTATTTTATCAGAGAGGTAAATTTTAGGTTTTTTTTTATAAAATAACATTAAAAATTCGTTTTGTACTCTTACAAATACAGAAGGAACACGTACAAAGCTGGTGCCTATTGAAATGCAGTAATGTACAGCTTTTTTTTTTTAAGTCGGTGGTGGCGATTCCGGCACCAACAAATTATATTACTTAAAAAGAAGATTACAGGACTAAGATAAGTAGATTCTATATCTTACATATTTAAACAAAAAGTATAATATGATAAAAAAAATTTAAATGAAACATTCTATAAACAAGAGATACTTTGTAAAGATCATATCAATTTCGTTTATATTAAGCAAATAAATTCACAATCCATATATACATAGAAAATAAACATTATTTACAACTTTGTATTATTTTCGGCTGCAGATCATCATCTGAATTAAACAATATACATGCTATCTGCTGTTTATATATGTAATTTAACTTTTAGAAATTTTTGTTATAAAAAATAAATATACATGATACAGTAATTTAAAAATGAAGATATGTCAATTCTTTTTATTCCTGTATTTTATCTGTAACTGTTGGAATAACTTGCGAAAGCACAAGCACGGCAGTGCCTTCTGTCAAGTGTCAACACGTACAGAAGTCATCAAACCGACATTACCAGGCTGACAAACGAAATTTGAGTTAGGCCCAGTCCAGAGTTTTCTAAAATTACATCCCAGGAACGCCATCAGCCCATCACATGCCCGATTGCCCAATAGTTTGCGGCTTAAGCCCAAAAGCCCCCAAACCCCTTGTTACACGTACAAAACGAGAAAAGAAATGATAATTATCATATGTAGTTTTGTCATGCTTGCTATTGTTTAAATAAAATAAACATATGATAACTGTCAGTTTCCATGCCTGCCCACAGATATATTTTTTCTCCAAATGTCGCTTGAACACTCTTGTCTTCTTCTTTATACCTTGATCGGTATTTGTTAATTCGCTTTTTAGATTTTGTAATTAGCACTTTGTTTATATCATGTTAGGCTGCATTTGGTAAGGCTTGGGTTAGTATTACTCCAAGAGTATTGAACTAACCTTCATAACCTCTAGAAATGAGTCGAAGTTAGTTAGTTTAGTTGCTAACCTTTTACTACCCTGCTGACCGAGTAAAGTGTTAGGTTAGCATTTCCCTTGCATTCAAAAGAAGAAATTTATAAAAGTTGTTTTTTTCATACTCCATTTTTCCCCTACAATGAAGATTAATATGCATAATCTGAATGTCTATAATTTAATAAATCAAATATCAATAATTAATAATAGTTATTGAAATAATAATTAGTTATTAATAATACCTATATAAATTTAAATAATTGTTAACATAAAAATTATAATAATAATGATAATTAATAATAGTTATTATAAAGATGATGATAATAAATAATAATTAATTAGGTAGGTTTTTATAATTAATAATTATATTATTATATTATTAATGACTACTAATTAATTAATAATATTTAATAATAATTATTGAACTTAAAATTACTTAACTTTAAAATACTAATTTTCCCACCAAACAATATTCACTAAACTTTACCCAATAATTGCCCACCGTTTTACTCTTCTAACTTCAAAAATAGTAAACCTCACATCACTGACGCACCCTTTATTTTGAAATTGAGATTCGCTACCGCGCGACACATGGTGTAGCACGGCATGCTGATCGCCTGATCAAGATCCAATGAACAAGGGAGCCTAGTGCATGTAATCTAAATTGGTAGGCCTGTAAAATGTGAATCTGATCCCGGATTGTTTATTTTGTAGCTCCCTTTCCCTCACCGACCTCCAATTGATGAGGACATAATTTCCTGTTAGGCCTAGCTAGTCTAGTACGACCGAATAAAATTGTGACTCGTGTGAGAATCTACATTACTAATTTACTATATAAAATGTTCACATATAAATGATATAATAGTCTTCTTTGAAGCTTATGTGGTAGGCGAAACCGCTTACCGGTCGGTTATCATTTAGTATAACAGATGTTTATCTTTAGAGATTAATGCATTGAATAATGTAGGTGGAAGAATGTTCGGTCTATGGCAGCATCAAGCACATTTCAAGCGGGAAACAACCAAGAAACGAATAAAAAGAGAATCTAAGCCGCGTCAGATTTGAACGCAAAATATAATTGTACTGCCTTTCTTGAAAAATAAACTGATTCTCCCATTACCAACTACTTTCACAAAAAGAAAACAACAAAGAAAGAAAACAGCAAAAGGAAAAAGAAAGATGCTCCATTTCATTCCTATCTGTTAAGATCAATCTCTGGCCTCTCCATACCCAAACTAACCACTCGCTTTCCCTCTCCAGTCCGATCTGAACTACATGCACCATTTGCCGCCTCCAGTTTCCTCTTCAGCCTGTGCTTCTCAGTGTCAGATACTTCATTCCTAGTCTCCAGTTTCTCGGACGAAGTGAGGCAGCTTTCGGTTGAACAGTCTGTATTCTGGGCCCCATTACAAAGAAATGGAGCTGTCCTGTATTGTGTTTCAACAGAAGAGATTAGCTCTGAGAGCTCTGTTTTGGAATCGCTATTGTATCCAGAGAGTATTTCTTGAGCACTTCTGAGAAGAGATTGCAAGTACTTCTCCTGTGTTTCTATCCTCAATTGCAAATGCCTTTGAACCTAGGGAAAAAGTTTTCAATATATCGATTGGGATTCAAATTTTGAACAGAGGAATCATACATTGATGACTTAATTAGAAAAAAATTACCACAATTTGCTCTTCCAGCTTCTTCTTGATTTCCAGTTGAGCTTGCAACACATCACTGAAAAGAAACATATCATAACAATGAGAATTGAGTCGTATAGGGAAAACATATGGATTTTAATTTTGAATTTGAAATCTAAATGGTTTTACCTGCTAATTTTTGGTACTTCCTTGCTCTCTTCATCATACTGCGGAGATCTGGCATTATGAATATATGTTGTAGCTTCTTCATCATAATCTGTTTATGAAACATCGTCATTTTGATCCACAACATGTTTTAGAAAAAAAACTTAAAAGTAAACATGTCTATTTTTCTTAGTGCATTAACGTACCTCCTCCATTGCTAACATGATTTCCATCATTGTCACGACTAATTGCAAGCCTATATTTCTGAAAGGTACAAATGTACATTTTCATGATCAAGGACGCAGAATTTATATTACAATTACAAATTCATTTGATTAAAAATAACATATGAACATACCTGGAGATGACTTTTCAGGTGGTACAGAGTAAGCCCAGGGACACCCATGACTCGTAAAACTGACTTTGGTGTCGCTCCTGACAGAGGAAACAAATAAAGGAAAATCTCTTAAATTTTGCATCATATGAAACAATTTTTGGAATATCATTATTTTTCATTTTTGTTTTCTTTAACATACTATCTGCGCCGCCGAGCTGAGATATGGCATGAACAAATTTTTCATGGAGCTGCTCAGTCCATCTAAGCCTTGGCTTCGCATCCACAGAGAGTGCCATCTCCCTTGTACACTTCTCCTCATATATTTCCTTGATATCCATGTAGAAAATTGATGCATCAAGTTGAACAAAAACATGAAAGTTTGCAAACAACCCTAAACAGAGCAGGGCAGATGGGTATAGCTAGATATTCTTCCACATGGATGTTTTATAAGAGGAGGTAAAGATTCCTTTCTCTTTCTGTGACTATGTCTACCTATTTTTCTCTATTTTTGTTATTTTTTCCTCACCTTTCACTCTCTTCCTCTTTATTGTTGCGGGGCTTAGAGTTCACTCAAACAACGCATGTATGAAAACAGAGGTTTGGAAGAATATATGGATGAGGTGCGGGGCCATCCTTTTTGATTTTATGGGTTCCTCTTTGTTGATTTCGTGTCATCTCTTCTTGTTTCTGTTTCACCTTTCTCTTTCGCTTCTTTGACTTGAAAGGGATGAAAGAATCTTTTGATGCAGCAAACAGGGGAAAGGAAAATTAGTTCAAATATTTGGGTCTCAAAAGGATAGAAAAAAAGAAAAAGTTTGTGGGTTGTTCTCTTGCTGCTGCTCTCCCCCACATCTCTTCCCTTTTTAACCTAACCTCTTATATGACATCTTATGTGTATCGAGTCATATATAAAGTATTACTAGCTGTTGTACATTTAGATAATCTTTCGGAGGCATCGATATATTAAAGTAAAGATCACCCATTTATAATGAGTGACCTAAATAATTTTTGGGGAATTTATTAGATTTTTTTTATAGAGAAGTGTAATTCAAAAAAAACTTGAAAAATTATAGTTATACCATGTAATTTTACTCTATTTTTTTCTTTGCCTCCGAAGTAGTTTAATTATTTTGATTTTGAAAACTATTTGATTGACCGTCACCATCATTAAATAAATTAATTGAAGAATGGATTCAATTAAATCAATAATTCTGTCAGATTTCAATTTGAAAGTTTAAATGACAGATCCAAACCGTTTATTATGATCATCCTATTGAAATTTCATTGTCGACCAAATTTTACATTTTTTCAAAATTTTAAACATTTTTTTATTTTTAAAAAGTGCTATTTTTAAGGGTTAAGAACAAATTATATTAACGATTTTCTAAAATTTTAAAAATAATAAAAAAAATATATAATTTGGTCAGCAAGGATATTTCAAAAAAGAGATCATATTAAACGGTTTGGATCAATCATTTGAACTTTCAAAATGGAAACATGATATAATTTTACCGGAGTCTGGTCAAATCGATTTGATTGTTTCTTTTCTCAATTTATTGTTATAAAGTTTATTTTATTTTACATGATTTTTTTATTCCTTTAAACTTTTCTCGTAGAAAATTTATGCTAGATGTAAACAAGGGGATAAAAATCATTCTAGATTTCTTGTTATTGTTGTGTGTGTATATATATATATTTAATTCTAGAGAGAATATCTATGAATCATTATTTTTTTTCAGTGCAAAATTGATAGTTTCTTTTCTCCTTTTATTTTATGATCTTCATTATTGTGAGTCGCTAGAAACATATTAAAATTTTGAATCAATTGCAACATTTGTCAGAATGAAGATGATAATAAATAACTAAAAACTAGTTAAGTTATGTTCTTTCTATAAGGTCTGAAACGTAACTTTATAATTACTAGCAAACGAGCCCACCCGATTGTGTGGGAATAATAAAGAAAATTTGAGGTGATTTTGTTAGATGGCGATTTTGGTATGATGAGAGAGGGTTGATTTGTTTTTTCTCTTTTCTTTACTATGCGCACAAATTAAGAAAGAATATGAAAGGAAACAACTATCTGAGCAGATGTTAACACGGTTTAAACAAAAAAGGTTTAAATCTTATCTCATTATTAAATCTACAATACTGATCTGATCAAATTGCAAAAATGGACGGTCCATATTGCATTGGGTAACAATTGTTTGCTCATTTGAATTCAAATTTTGGATAGAACTTTAGATTAGTATTTTTATAAGTAGTAAAGATTTAGATAATACAAATAACAAAACATGCCATATATATAGTTTCTTAAATATAGTGATATGCACGGACGTTAGAATGCAATATTAGTGGTTTTTACAAAATTATCACATAATCTTAAGAAGCGTGATGCTGAAGAACCGAATCAGCTATGTAAAATTACAAAAATTGCAACCCGCCGCATATATTGTTCAAAGAACATAAAGAAGCACTCCGGCTTTTAGACTCCATTTCCTTTGCTGGATTCTCTCCATTTCGATTAGCCCCACCACTTTGATAATTGGCGAACAATTTGGCATGCAAACTTTCTCAAGCACATACGCACAAACTCAATCTTTGCTTTGAGCGGAAATCAAAACACTCTTTAATCGTAAAACCCTTTTTCAACGCCAGGAGGGGAAAAAAAAAGGGGAAAAAACTAAAAAAGAAAGAAAGAATCAAGGAAAAACAAATGGTAAAGAGTAACGTTGCATCCGTAAAAGGCCCACATGGTTTACATTAATGGGTTGGAGACCAATTTTCTTTGGATGTTGTGGTGACAAGGAAATCAAGGAATCTAATCCAGATCTAAGAAGGAAAATACATGTCTTAAGCAGTATCATTATTATTCCATTGATGAAAGCATAGTCCAGATGAGACAGATAATTTCAAACTCTTTACTTTTTCTATGGCCATTTCCTATATATGCTACCTGAAGTATGATATTGATTTGTGGGTCCCAATACCTTATATCATAATATATTAAATAATGATAAATTTGTATTTTGATGGAGAGAGATGTCTTATAATATAAGTAAAGGCCACAAATATTGAGTTCTTTTTACTAACTATTAAAAATTATTCAAAATGATCACTCAAAGAAATAAAGATTCATGTAGTACATAATGATACACGTGTGCCTCCATTTAGTGGCACATTTAGTTTTTTTTTTTAAATAACATAAAATTTTCACGTTCTATTAAGAATTTAGTAAAATATTCGCGATTGGGAAATTATTATAGGACGACTAATTAGTAATTTTACAATTAGTTATAAAGTTGATATATAAATAAAACTGATAGTTGGGTTAGGGTGTCTGATCCATTCATGATTTCAACTTGAGTTCTAAATATGAACAATTTAAGTTAGTGTGAACTGACTCGATCACTTATGCTCGATTCATTGACATTTCTAAAATAATCACAGTATTTTTACTATTATGATAAATGAGAAAGAAATTATAAGCTCAAAAAGAAAATAACCTTTTCATTCTCTGATATCGTTCAAGGGAGGAGGGCTTGCTCCCATTTGGAGCAAGGGAGGAGGGCTTTGTTTCAAATATTTGTCGCTTTTATTTTTCTATTATCCTCGAATCACTAACAATAAATATTGAAGGTCCAATAATTATAATTATAAATATATAGAATCTTATGGTTTATTTCAATATTTATGATAAATTCCAACCTTACTTATTACAGTTGGATGTCTATCTGCGGATCTAATAATGTGCGCAATTATTTCAACGTGCCATCATATCACATTACATATAATTCGTTGTACATGGCTTCAATGACCATGATTTAATGTGACATAAAGACTGGAGGAATCTATGAAATTTGTTGCATAATTTGAAAACAAGTTATCTACAGCTAATTAACACAAGTCTCTACAGCGTTAAATACCGCAAGAGATTCCGCTAGGGATAATGACAATTAATTGCACAACAATACAAGGACTAGGAGTTAAAACCATGGGAAGAAACAGCCAAACATAAGAAAAGGACTTGATATGCTTTGCTTATGCGAAACTTCAGAGCAATAATTAGTAGGAGAGGAAATGCCCAAAGACTTGCTTGCTAAGCCTCTCTCTCATTTCTCTGCCACTACGAAGAAGGGGCCTCGAGAGTTAAAAAATACACTACTTAAATTGTACCATTATAAGAAAAACAGTTTGGTGATCATAAACACATGTGCTGGACAGAGCACGTGTTGTGTCATATGTATCTCAGTTCCAGTAAGTACCAACATCGACGGTTGCTGATATGATATAATTGCGGGCTTGCGGCCAGGGTGTCAACTTGGTACCGTTTCGAACGTCCGGAACGGAACGGAAACGGAACAGGTTGTATTGAACGTTAGTGTTCCGTTCTATCGAAAAATGATTGAAATCAATGAAAAAAATGGCTGAAATCAATGGAAACTGAGAAACGGAACGACTAACGGAACAAAATTATTATAGGACGACTAACGGAACGGAAACGGAATGGATTTCATTTTTCTGTGCTGGAACGGAACAGAAACGGAACACCCCTGTTCCACTTCTGTTATTAACGTTTGACACCCCTGCTTGCGGCACTCTCTCATTCAGTTTGTAGATTATTTTTTATATCTGGATTTTGCTAATGAATATCGATTTCTTGATTTCTTATTTGTCTTTCTAAATTCCATCGTATACTTCGATTCATTGAGCGATATATAATTACTTGATAAATTTAGTGCTCTGTTAAGAATCGAATTCGAATTTAAAATATATAATATAGGCTCCGTTTGGATGAGGTGTGGGAAGAAAGGAAGAAGAAAAGAAATGGGAATAAGTATTGGAAAGTGTGTAACTTTGTGAAGAGTTTGGATTGTTTATAATAAATTTCGTCCCTTCAACCCCTCTTCCCACACGGTATCCAAACGGAGCCATAGAGAAAGCCTTCAATCAAAGCGCTTTGACCGGAGTCCCGATTAAATCCCGTCAAATCTCAATTTTGAAAATTTAAATGACCGATCCAAACTGTTCAATATGATGTCAAATTGTCCACAAAATTTAAATATAAACTTTCCCACAAAAATTTGATTAATTTGCATAACCATTAATCGCCATAGACGATCCACCAAACGCATATTATTACATTACTGATCCAAACGTATATTAATATATAACTCGACATGTCCTGTTTTATTGTTTTCTTTTTTCAACAATAATAAAAGGGATTAAAAAATGGACATCCAGTCATATAGTGGATTGCAAATTCCATAGCAGACATGCTTCTTCTGTCATATATGATTTAGTTTTATAGCGATAAAAGTCTTTTAAAAAAAAAGTTAGAGCAAATTTCTTAGTGGATAAACTCTTGTCAATCAAATGGAGACTTCAAACGAAAATATGCTGAAATGGAAAATTTCAGCTATCAACTTGATGTTTCAACAGCTTTACATGATTATTCATGGAAACTTTGCAAATTTTAAAGAAGATTGATAGCAACTATTTTTTTCCCATGAGTTATTCTCAACTGCGATGATGAACTTATTACCACCAACATTCTTTAAAGAGAAAAAAGTTAGCCTCCAACTCAAAATTTATTTTGCATAGCTTTCATTTTTTTTTTCACTTTTGGATTCTTATAATTGAAAAAACCTAAAACCCCATAAAATATCGATCTCATAAATTAACTTTGACATAGATAAAAATTGCAAGTGATATGAGAGAGAGAATCTCAAGATGCATTTATGTTATACGTTTTCTTTCTTTGCATTTATTATTTATTTTTTTGGAAAAAGGTTTCTATTGTGCTAGGAGAAGAATCGTCCGAAATTGCATAGGATGCTATCACATTTGACAACATGCTAAAAGCAATGTTTTTAAAATCGAACCGGTCATCGAACCGGATGACAAAAAGATTCGACGATTCAACCAGTTGAACCAATAAACAAACCGGACTATTTTATCTATTATTTAAATAAAGTGTGGCCTAATTATACTAAAAGTCGGAGCTAGCCCAGTGGATGCACTGGTCTTTGCTCACTTGTCCAGGCTTCGATCCATGCTAAAAAACGATCCATGCTAAAAACGACTTATTTGCTTCGATCCATGCTAAAAACGACTTATTTGCTTCAATTTTTAACAACTCTTTCAAAGGAAAAAACTGGCAGTTTTTGTTGGCAAATGGACCGAATCAGGCATCGGTTCGCGGTTGAACCGGGTGGTTTGGTCTGGTTCACAAAATATTGGCTAAAAGTTTGAATCACACACGATAGGTTAAAGCAAATTGTATATGTCACAAATGTCAACTATATATAAATTTAGAAGAGGGTTCTGCAATTTTCTGGTGCCTCAAACGTCTCAATTTTATATTTTAACTACTTTTAAAAAATTTTAATAGTTCAGACCTAGAATTCAAATCATTGATCTTGTTCAATGTAACAAACGATACATTTTTATATAATTTATATAAATTTTGATGTTCATTTAATACTCGATTGAGAGTCCAAAACTTGAATGTATTACAATTAATCTAAGTCAATGAAATTCCTTCATTTTCAAGCTTTTGATTGAGTATCAAATAAATTTCAAAATTACTAATGCTTCTGAAAGTGTATCATTCGTTAAATTGAACAAGACAAATGATTTGGATGATGTGGGAATAAGAGGAATAAGGGAAGAAGTATTGGGAAGTGTGTAACTTTGTGAAGAGTTTGGATTGTTTATAATAAATTTAGAAGTAGAAAGAATCTATTCTCTTATTTCTAGGCTCATCCAAACATAGTCGATAAGAAGTAAAATTGAGTTTGAGGCATCCATATGCACCGAACCTGTCTCATAAATTTTTTTTATGCAACGTATAAACTATACACAAATATATAGATCCAAAAATAAGAATAATATACAAAATTGACATATTATATTATGTATAATCAATATATAAATATAATTGTATATATTAATTAATATGATTTACACATCGCACATTAAATTGTAGCAATATCGAATGCTTTAGCGATGTTTAGGCAAATTTTTAGTACGACAGTTAACAACTCTTTACTTTTCTTGGTTTTCCTTTTCCTACTGACCCTAAGCTTTTTTACTTTTTAACCATACTCGGAGGAAGTACTTCTCTCCTTTTTCTCACTTTTATTTATTCGAAAACCAGAAAAGGAGATTCTTGGATGATGCTTAAAGATCGACTCCATATCCTCTGTTATCATTCCCAATTGTAGAAATCTACAATTTAAAATCATCATTTCAAGACATGCGATTAATTGAACAATTGATCTCGCAACATAGCATGTGTTTCGGGCTTTCGGCAGATCAACATTAATGAATAATTTTAGATTTCCATGCTCGCTTTTATTGAGATATATATTTTTTTAGGAGAATAGTAATGGAATGAACAATTTGAAATTGTAAAGTCTAGAATACAAAAAATTTAGGAAGGGAAATGATTGTGAGAAAGGTATCACCAATAATTCTCCTAAAGAAACCATCAAAGGTCTATCAAACCGAAATTAAAGCATGGAATTAAAGGAGGTGAGAATATGGGCCAAGGAATCGGAAAAAGTAGCAAGAAGACATCACTTAGACCCTACCTAGAGAATTTCTACCTGCAAGATAACCCCGCAACATATGAATGAATTTATTATTTATTTTATTTTTTTTAGGTGTTGCTGAATGCTGAGATCAGATGGTTATCTAACCCACCTAATTGTTTGATCTATTATGCAAGCACTATATGTGTCATACTAATTTCGGTGAGAATCTTGAACTATCTACGCGAATGCATACTATAAATATTAAATAAGTGACAGATTAGTCTATCCTTGATGAATCCAAGCTACAAGCAATATCATGAAAAAAGTCAAAACGCATCTTATGGTAACCAACTTATTTATTTCATGGAAATTGACGTTGGATTGAATTATTCTAACACAAGGTTGACCAAAAATTCGAACTGAGCTTTTATTGGATTAAAATGCCCGTAAGCCCAAAGTAATTATTAATTTTAAAGAAGGCCTATTTCTCAGCCCAAAATATATGTTGGAGCATACTCTTTTATAAGCCCATAACTATATATGGGTTGTAGTAAATATTTCCAGTATTGTGTATTTGTGTTTCTGTATGTTTCCAAATGATAAATAGACGAAGACGACTGATGGGTCAAATAGAGAAGATAGCCACACAGCCCACACTTGCATATTATTCAAGCTCAGTGTGCAACTGTGCATGAATGGTTTACACTTATCTTTTCTTTATTTCTTTTCCTAATATATAGGTCTAAACAAGGACAACCACTTCCATTAAAAGACGTAATTAACAATCGGAATACATCGTTTTTTTTTTTAATTTTTGAATTGTACATAGTTTAGTTATTACTTATTACAACTCAAATCTTACCCTGCAGAACAGCATTGGTACGGTTTCATCTAGTGGTACCAGAATGGTTATACTATTGGTCTATCGCAAATCAGGCAGAAGAGATCATATAGCTATATAGTAAGTATCCTTTTTTATTGAATTCTTTTGGGTCTTCTTACGCTTCCCCAAAGAAATTCAGACATGCTTGATGTAGTCGCTTCGGTTGCTTATTGCTAACTCAATTCATAACCTAGGATAAGGAGAGGAAAAGAATTCCACTTTTATTGAGGTCGATCTTAAACTTTCACAGTTATCTTTATAGTAGTTACCCCTCTAAATCTTTTATATTTGTTAATTCCAAGTCAATCATATAGCTGAAATAGAGAATTCTCCCCTTAGCCAGAAATTAAAAGTTTCCCGGTGGCTTAGGAGTGTGATGATTGTTCGCTCCAGACGGTGGATAGTCATTTGTTGCTATGTCCATCCTGCCTCTGATCACCAGATCTTCTATTGAAGCATCATCTGTTATTGCCTGCATTTACATTATAAAGAGGGATTGCTTCCTTTCCTATAACAGTTTTAAACATACTTATTGTAAAATTTCAGTGAAAGCATGGGCCAAGGTCAAAAGAGTTTTCCTAACATTATGTTTATTCAGAATATAAAAAAAAAGATGAATCAATTGCTTTAGTTTTTTACAACGTCTACAATTAATTTTTACGACGTCTACAATCAATTTCAATAGCATGATAAAAAAATGATATATTATATCTTGGAATATGTATTTTTAAAACAATTTACAAATTTTAGTTTTGCTTCAGGTTTTATATACCTCACGAGTATCTGCAATGGATGAAATTCCTCGAGTTTCTTCCGATAATGCTTTCAGCCCTGTTATATGGAAAAAACATAGTTTTTGTTATGGCATAAATAAAGTGGTGAAAAAAAATATATATAGTTGTCTAACATTATGGAGCTAATACTAATAGGTTATTACTTGAAGAAGGAACAGCATTGGAGGTTACTAGGAAGATAGATAAAGCCAATGCGATCATTAGGTGGAAAGAGTTTCTCTTCATCTTCAAACTCACAATGGAGATTATTACCTTTTGTTGTCACAGCTCATTCAATTTATACACAAACCAAGATAAATAGGAATCCTGATTTTGGATTAATATTGCTCACTCAAAAAGTCAAAAAGGATAGGAAATATCTACCTAACTAAATCCACTATTAGCAAGTTGCTGTTTTGCAACAATTACGGCGCCAATTGGGCCTGATCTCACATCTTCTCCCATGTAACCACTATAAAGATTTTCTCTTATTGTACGGAACTCAAATGCACTGAAAACAGATTATGTTAATTTTGATGTTCCATATTTAATCAAACAAGAGAGATCAGTGTTGTATCCTAATAATTCTCCAAAGAAATGTCAAACATATCCTAGTTCATTAACAGAAGGCCTGTTTTCATCTCGACTAATTTGACATTATAAATTTACTGTCCAAATTCCAACTTCTTCCAATCTAATTATAGAATTTCAGTTACGTCTCATGTAAAATGCACAGTCCCAATTTATATGAAACAGTGCACACAACTAGAGAGCCGGATCCATTTGTGAAGGCCATACATAGAGCACTATCCTAGAAATGGATGGTTGATATTTATTTTAGCTTTTATGAGAGTTGGGGTGTGTTGGGTCAATTTGCAAAGCAAATTACTTAGTTGGCGTAACTCTGTCTAGAATTTCATAAAAAGAATCATCCTGGAATTTCATTTTATTTTTTTTCCTTTTTTTTGATGGCCTTCTGGTAATCCTCCTGGAAATTTGAACTTTCCTGAGTTTTAGGATTCTTTTCAGCAGAATTGGACTAACTAAACTTGACCTTTTTGCCCCCATGTTAATAATCAGTAATCAATCGTGTATTTGTTGAATTAATTTTCTAGTCATTCTACTGCAAGAATTCGAGAGAAGCTAGAATAGTCTTGAAATGGTGGTCCTCAGAACTCAATTTCCAATCAGTGGGGTTTTAAGTCAAAAGTAATATGCGGTGAATTGGCGGATATTGTTAGGAAAGAGAATGATACAATCAAATAAAGAAAAAAAAAAGACTTGATCAAGAGTGCTAGTAAGTTCTGTCTAATTATATTGTGTGCTCCACTCATCTATTTGTGGAATGACGGCTATTTCATTTTTTTTCGACTTTTACTATAAATGATTTACAGATGCAGTCATGATAATATTCATAGCATTCAACACATGCATTTTGTTTACTTTGACAAATCTTCTCAAGTACTCACTAGTAATACTTAAAAGCATTTCAATCCAATGTGTGGCATTATAGTGACATCATAATGAACATGTACTAGCTCATTTTATTGACATATCTTTTGTCTAATGTTGATTGTCATAGGATTAAAATAGAACTTTGTATTTTGAGTATGATTGTGAAGTGTAATGAAAATTCCTTTTTTTTTCTTTGATCAATTTTTTTTTTTTTTGGCCAAATCAGAAAAGTAGTGTTCCTTAATTGGTGAAATTTTTCTTTGATTTCAAAAGAGCTACATTACCACCGTAATTTCTTTTCTTGTTCTGAAAATGAATGCTCACTTGCAATTTTCCATTTGAATCTAAAGGTTTGGTCTTTCAATTGAAGTCAATATCTGTGCCGCTTATGCAGATCATATATAAGGAGTTGGATACATTTTTCAGTTAAAATCGTTATAGTTAATTGATGCTTCTATAAATAATTGGGATAAGTTACGGCATGATCTTAAGAAATACTGGATTGTGATCAACATACATAGAAAATAAAATAATAAAAAAGTTGCAGAAATAAAATCTTTGCAACAAAAAGTGATAGAAGCAAAAAGAATTTACTTCATCGATTCTAATTGGGGAAGCGTAAGAAGTTGGCATTTGCTCTTTATAATTCAAATAAAATCATATAAAGATAAACTATTATTTTTTTGAAACAAAGCGGCCTGAGATAGGCCCCCAAATGAAATTAACAAGCTAAGATTCAGAATACAACCATGAACATCTAAGAGGTATCAATCTACCTTACTAATCAAATCCCCTAGATATCCCCTTATGTAGCTTAAGGCTACCTACCTAAATAAGGGGAAGGAGGATTCAAGACACTTCTATAACTAAACCAAAACAGGTTCACAACACAATATCCATAGCATCCAAAACTGGTAAAGAAAACAACAACAACAACAGATTGAGAAACTGGTAAAGATAAACTATTATTATTTGTGAGAAACGAAAGGAAAGAATTTTTATATTTCTGTTAAAAATAGGATACAAGAATTGCAATACTAACTGATACTATCTATCTCCGCACTTCACTAAATGCTATTATCAAAAAATAAACTACAAAAAAATCAGATTGAGAATTTTCTAGCTTCCAGCATCTAATTTGTATATCGATCCCTACTTACCTTTCTGTCCTCCTTTGCATTTCCTATTAGGCAACTTTGTTGAACCACAGGTCCACAGCACTTCATAAGTTGCCCTTTCTCATCTCTTTTGTGTTTCCATCAATCCTTTCTCTTTTTGTTCATTATCGACAAAATGAAATTTACAAATTACAAAGAATCGATGAGATAATCTCCAAATTACAGCACTTCGACAAACAATCGCTACTACTTGTCAGTTGGAATAATAGTACCGACGTATCCAAAACCCATGATGAAGAAAGCAATAGATTGCGGGAAGAAATAAACAAAATAGTAGTCTCTGTTGTGCTTGAAGTCATACCATGTACATACCAAGAGAAACAAACCGACTGCTATCTCTAGTTTATTAAACCTATAAAAAAAACAAATGTGTTTAATTAAAATATATTAACTTGGCAAGGAAAGTACTGGCGCAGTATTATAGACAGAAGAGAAAGAGTGTAGTACTTTTTCCAGGCATTGAAATTAAGCTTCTTGGCAATGCTAATGTTTGGCTTAGCCTTCATCATGTCGCCCAATTTCTCTGTAACAATCCATTCATTAACCCTCCCTGCTTCGAACAGCCCTATGAACACTGCCTTGCACCGATGCAAGGACATCACATTTTCAAATAAGACCCAGAAAACTATCAAATGAAAAGACCTACAAGATAGAACAAAATATATATGCAAACCTAAGTCAGAAGAAATAACAAGCAAAATGTAATATCTCTATGAAAATAATAATAGCTCATTGATCTGAACCTTGGAGTTCCAACAGCATTCATCAATGTGATTGATGTAGGGATGTGGACAATGCCCCATATGGGTATTTTGACTTCAGAAAAAAATACCGAAAATGGTATCACCACACAATAGAAGGCGAATGTTACGAGGTGAGATACTAGTCTTCTTGAAATGAAAAAATGATATATCACGTAGAACTTCTTGTATATTGACACTTTCTGCGATGGTTAATAAAATTTTTTTTGCCGTTATTAGTACAATACTAATTCATCAACTAGTATCTCTAAGTGTGTAATAGAAAGTATCAGCTAACCTTGGCTAATACAATATCCCAAAACATTTTTCTGAATAGGTTTGCAGGGCCACAAGACCAGCGATGTTGTTGGTATCGGTATGCTTTGAAGGTACTTGGTAATTCACTTTTGACCTGTAAACATGCCATTGTAATTATATGTTAATTCAAAACATGTTCATCATTGACCACGAAACATTTTTCTGTTGACAGAATTTTGAAGTCGATCTTTGATCATATCTTAAACTCCTCCTCTGTTTTTTGGGTAGATCTAAAAGTTCTAATAAAGTTTTGGTCTTTCATATTGTTACAGAACAAGCTTTTTTTCATTTAATCTCAGTTTCTGACAAAGTTAAATCTACAATTAATAAAATAAATATATATACCTTTGTATCACCAAGGTACACAAATTTCCAACCCTTAAGACCTGCCCGGACTGCCAAATCCATGTCTTCAACTGTTGTTCTATCTGCCCAACCACCGGCATCATGAATTGCACCTATTCTCCATACTCCGGCAGTGCCTTCACACGAAATTAAATTAAAATTTCAAACCTGAACCCATCATGCTCAAGTATTAATATATTCATTTATGTCCTTTCTTGTTTGATAACTTTTTGTATAAAGAGTCAAAGAGGGAATATAATTAGGAAAGAATTAAGTATGGTACCATTGTATCCAAAAAATGCATTTAGTGTGGAGCCAGCTTCCTGTTCAACCTTGAAGTGGTAATCCATAGACATCTGTTGGATCCTTGTCATTAAGCACTCATTTGCATTCACTGTTAGTTCAAGGTTGCATAATCAATTGCCATAAATAAATTCAAAGATGAAACACAACTAATTTCTCAATTGTGTCAATAGTGTCTTATTGAATTGAATATACATATAGTTGATACTCACCAAACAACCATCGAGACTGAACAAGTGCAATGTCGGGGTTATGAACTAAAAACGGTACAGTTCTCTTAAGAAAGTCGGGTTCGGGCTGAAAGTCTGCATCAAACATCGCAATAAACTCACATTCATTCACGTAAGGGTGCTTCATTCCTTCTTTCAGAGCACCTGCTTTGTACCCCTTCCTGTTGGTTCTCGTCTCATATCGTATGTTCTTACCCTTGTCGAACCACATTGTGCATTCCTGTTTCACCAGGTCCTGTGATACAAGTTAAAAAGGGAATTTTTTGAACATGTGCAAGATGGTTTTAAGATGAGGTGCTGATCTAGTGATCTCTCTTCATAGTAGCAAGTTTACCTTTTGGTTTACAAATGGTAATCGCCCAGCCGAAACTTAGGTTAACCTATCTTCAAGCCCAGAATACATAACAGGCCCATGACCAAGCATTGTATCCAACTGAATAAGCCTTTTGGAAACCTTTTGCTTTTTTTGGATTGGGGTTGGGCGGTTGGGTGACGTTACTGAGTACTGACGTTGATCTTTTGTGGTCCAAATAGTCTCCTCGTGTTGCTTACGACATTGAGGCTCATGTGGGTATATTCGCCTATTTTCTTCTAAAACGATGCATATTTTTTGTGGTTTTTATTTAAACAGGAACAAATTAGAAACTGTTTGGAGCGTGTGTATATTAAATTTCGAAACATGGTCCACTTCCACTTGAACCAGTAATGCAAAAGACAGCATGTGCAAATCCAGCTAATAAATAGCTGCGATGCGATCTGACTACTCTCACGACATGATAAAGTATGTAATAATGAAAGAACACAGTAGAAAATTAGAAAATCCAATCTTGGGTGTATTATTTTATATTTTGTGAAGGGAAAAGGGCCGTTATGCGTTGAGAGCTTAGGTCAAAGAAATATTAATAAGTATGAAGGAGTAATGAGAAACTGTTTACAGTACGTGGCAAGTGGGGCCTTAGTTAATTAATATAAATAGCAATAAAATACTCCCACATAAAAGACAATAGACTTTATTCAACCCCTCTTTACGGCCGAAAAAAAAAACCCTGATGGAGTGGTTCCTAAGTGGGTCGCGGATACTATCCAAAAAATTATTTTATTTTTTGTTACAAAGAAAGTTCCGATATCACAATTTAGAATGTTGTCAAATACCACAACTTTATTTTTCATCAATAATTAATTTTTTTTAATTTAAATATTGAATCTAAACCGTTGATCTTATACAATTTAATAAGCGATGCGTTTCCATATAAATTTTATAAAATTTAGAATTTATTTAATATTTGATCAAGAGGTTAAACCATGAACGTATTATAATTAATCTGACATAGTTAACAATATTCGTTCATTTTTTAACCTCTTGATCAATTATCAAATCAAGTTCAAATTTAATAAAACTTATATGGAAACGCATCGCTCGTTAAGTTGTACAATTTCAACGGTTTGGATTTAACATTTAAATATTAAAATTTTTAATTATTGATGAAAAATAAAGTTGTGACATTTGAGTGGCACCTAAAGTTGTGGCAATAGAACATTTCTCTTTTATTACTTATTTTTATACAAAAATTTGGTTGCAGTACTATTGGACAAACTGAATCGGCTCATGATATATTTTTTTTTATTCATTATCAAATTCAATTTTGTCACGTAAAAGTCATCTGTATTATCTTAAGAAAACAAAATGGATAATATATATTAAGTACTTGTCAACTTTTTTTTTTGTGGGGTTGGTTTTCACATTATTATGTTCAGAACATATTAAAAAGGTCTTAGGAAAATTGGTCCACATTGATGTTGAAACATGTTCCTTAGTGTTGGGAAACTAAGTAGTTACAGAAATATCTCTTATTTAACTAATTTGGGAATTGATACAAAGAACTTAGTTGGCAGGAATATTTAATATCAAATCTTAATAATTCCACAAAACTTCATTATCACTATATAATAACAAAATCCTTTCTTGATTTTATGGCAACTACTAACGTAGTCGAAACCACTTCGGCCCCACTATGGCCCAAGCATTTGGGACTTATTTATACTATCTCGCAATTTTTGTTATTATTATATTTTTTTATAACGAGATCCTTAATGCAAGATTATATTAAACTGTTTCTTTTTTTTTAAAAAAAAAAGATGGATTAAATTTTTCAAAATTAAATATCTATAAAAAAATAAAAATATATCTATAAAAATTCTCTCATGGAGTTTCAAAACCACAACATTCACGTAAGATATGTTGTTCTTTACTACAAAAAAAAAAATTTGATTCTAACCTTTTTAATAGAAACAAAATTATTGAACAACTCTAACCTTAACTACAGGATCAGTTGAATCGTCTAGCACCTGAATTAGAATCCTGTCACCGGGCCACTCTAAGTTACATGCTGCTCCAATTGACAGTCGATACACCTATCATCACTCCAATTAGTATTATGACAAATATGCTTGTGTTTGTATACATGAGACAACTGAAGGACCTTTTAGGAAAAACAAAAGAAAAACAATTTGAGAAAAATAACTAGTTTAGGTCCACTGTCTATCTGGAAATCAGTGTAGTGCCAACTGGCAACTATCCACCAATGAGGAATCTCAATCTAAACCCCAAAAAATAATTAAAAAAAACACAAAAAATCAATAGTGGGTCCATACCTCTTTCTCATTATACATGGGTATTTGCACAAGCACCATGGGAAAGGCAGCGGATCCGGACTCCTCATCGGCCACTATCGGGTCGCATTTGTAAACCCGATAAGGCCTCCGGCGAAACACCTTAGCATACAAGCTTATCAAGCCCATGGAGGTTTTCTCAAACAGCACCATTAGAGACATTATGAGGCAGAGCACGACCGCAAGCCTGACGATTGGTACCAGTACAAACAACCGGAACATATACCAAGCATCGGCAATCTGTACCGATTGGAGTAATCCTTCGTATGAAGCCGCCATTTCGTAAAACCGTCCCACCCATACTGATTGGAATTTGGAGATCTCCTCTGCATTTATAGAGAGATAACTGTGTATCAGTTCAATTTAATAGCCAGAACAGAATGCTCTGTTTTTGAAAATTGAAACATGGTATTTATGGTACCGATCATTGTGGGGTTTTGATTATGGCGCCAAAAGAGGTGCTATTGCTTTGTTAGAGTGGGAGGAGGCAATGAAGTGACGAGGGACCGGAACTGAAATCAATAAGAGAGAGAGAGAAGATAGAGAAGGGGAAAGAATCAGTCTCTTGCACTAAGTCTCCATTCCCTCTCTGTCTGTTGATCTCTCTCTCTCTCTCTCTCTCTCTTTATATTATGTGATGTATCTACGAATAAGGTGAAAAATATTTGTCTTCTTACTTGTGAGATGTTTTTATTCTTACTTGGGCATGATTATTACTTTCTGGGTCAAATGATTTTGACGAATTAAGAGGAGATAATGTACTGCGGTCTGTGGTGAAGGAAGACTGGAAGAGGAGAGGAATTTACTTTCACTAATTACAAAAGGGAAGAGGTTTGGTTTTGACCATGTGAGCTGCACATGGTTTTTTATTGCATTTGGTTTAATAATTAATGGTAAAAGAGAGGCAGCTTAATAGTGCCTAAATGTTGGGCTAGTATATATTTATTTATTGTTGCCTCGTTTGTGACAGCTTCTAAGTTCTTACCTATGTCAGAGAGCATTCAGAAATTGATCAATTGATCTCAGGCAGCTGGGATTAAGATGAGGTAATGGGAATATGGGATCCAATGGCGAAATGGAATGTCGTAAGAAAATGTCATTATTCCATCTGCGTTTAGTTAAGTTTGTTAAAAGTTTTTGGTTTTTGGTTTTCTTTCTTTTACAACTTTTGTAATTAGCCTCTGGCTAGTTTTTAAATTTCAATTTAGAAAGATGGGGGCTTTGACCCTCATTTTTGCTTCAAAAAAAAAAAAAATTGTTAAAAGTTGAGACACCGTAAAGGCATTAACTTAAAGAAAAGAATATAAAAACCTCTGGCCTGAAAAATATTCTAGAGGTGGCTATTGATTGGACAGGATTGGGCTTCGATTTTTGACGGACTCAGATTTTAGATCGTCCAGAAATTTTGTTCTGATTTTTAGTATGTCCTTCCGCTTTCACTAATTAAATATGCATAAAAAAGGCTAATTTTGAACGAACAATATAAATTTTTGAAGGTTAACGAACAATATAAATTGTTCATCCTTGTTTCTTTAATTCATCCAAGCATACTTTTATTGACCTCGTAGGACTTTATCTAGAAAGGATTCACGGAGGGAACAGAGGAAATGATTAACTGAAGAACCTGTCTAAACTCTAAAACCTAAAAATTTAAAAGAAAATCAAGGAGAATGAGAAGGAATGAAACCCTTCTATAAAAATGTTAAAAAAAAAATGTAACTAAGATTAGTCTTATATTTGGGGGTGTATCTTTACTCTTCCCATTTTTTTCTTTCCTTTTCCTAGCTGATTATTGAGCAAGACCTTAGGGAGTGGTTAGTGTCAAACATATAGGACACAAGCATTTGTCCAACATGATAAAATTTAAATTTTTAAGATTAGAATGGCCGATCCAAATCGCTCAAATTGTTGTAAGTTATAAGATCTCTATGGAGACCTAAATTTTATATTTAAAAATTTTTGTTTTACTATTTTTTTTGGAATATGTTTATATGTTTAATATAAAAAGTTCTGAACCCTCCAATTTTAAAAATTCGAAAAAAACTGTTAGAAAATTCGAAAAAATATATATTTTGATTTTCAAGGATATTTTAATATACAGATCATACTGAGCGGTTTGGATCGGCCGTTTGAAATTTTAATGATCGACGTTTTGATCGTATTTTGACGTCCTATATGTTTGATTCTAACATTACTCTAATCTCATAGCCAATTCATCGAGTTTAGTATGAAATCTACTATACTAGCCAAATTACGACCGTGTCATGAGTTTTAAATCTAGAGCTTAACATTTGTGTAGAATTTGAGAGTTCTTCTCTTTTGCCAAGATGGACCGACACTAAAGTTGAGAGCATAATAGTTGGTCAGTGAATCCGTCGTTTATATTTTCATTGTGTACGGGAGAAGGATAAAATCTCTATTGAGTATCGACTCTACTACACCTTTCTAAAATAAATAGTCTTTATTCAAAATAGAAAATTGCATATTTTAATAATTGGATAGATAGTGATATGGCTAAATCAATCGCTCGAAATTGCTATCTTCTCTCTACTAATTATAAAAACACCAATCTAAAAGTGTAAACATTTAGTTTAACATATGTGCTCTTGACCATTGCTTGTCTAAATCTTATTTGTTTAATGGTTAGATGTGAACAATCATATAAGTTTACTAACTCTTAGTTTTAAATTAAAATAAAATTATCGCCAGAATGCAATATCTTTTTCATAATGAATTATTAGAAATAGATAACAAATGAAGCAATATCGGAGGGACATAAAAGGCAAGTCTAGTCAATAAAAGTTGTTTAGTAATGTATCAATCAATATGTATTCTCAATTTGAGACCAAAGATAAATTTTCTTTAGCTACTTTTTTTATTAAGCATATGATTTGTTATTTCACTCTATTTTTAATATCATTATAATTCGTTATTGGTCATAAAAAAATAATTGCAATAATAATAAATAAATAATTTTAAAATAAAATTTGTCCGTACATCGTTTCGGATGAGGGTGATTACTAGTTTAGAGAACAGTGTTAACTTAATTTATTCGGCAAATCTCAAGTTTCTCACGTTTTGGATCTTTTGATATAGGATATTTATTTACTTTATTATTTTGTCAATAAAAATCCCATATGCAGTACTAGATTCAGGTTTTTTATAAGAAATTTTATACGTTGACAGATCATTTCGAGTTTAAACCATTTATTTTTAGGGTCGTTCAGGTTTGGGATAAGTTGGATGTCGGATCAAAATAAATCTCAGTATAATTGGATTGATTTTATAGAATCATCCTTCGGATGGACAAAAGCTTTTGAGTCCGCATAGAATCGACCACAAAAAATGGTGTCATTATATAATTCATTCCAAAAGTAATGACATAATAAAAAGAAGCATAGTTTGCAACATATTAGGCTTTAGAGTTTGGCTTTACATAATTGCCCCAAAAATAACAGAACTTTCTTTAAAGTAAAAAAAAAAGAACAAATAGAAAGAGAGATGTTTTTTTATGAATACAGATCGAGCACTTTAATTATGAGGTTCTTTTTATGACAAATTAATGGTCGATGCTTCTCTGGGCTCGGCCATCAATCAGGATTTATATAAGGTTTTCAAAGAGGTAAGCAAAATTGAAGCCCGCCAGTTCGGGTGATAAATAATAGACTATAATTATTTAAATTCAATAATTAGTAAATAAATATTAACTCTTATTTCAGTTTCTTAAATATCAATATTATAAATAAAAATAATACTTAACTGATAATGTAAATTTCATTTTTGTTTTTTTTTACAGTGTTAACCAAAACTGGATAAAGTTTGGATTGTATACACTGCTGGTTGGCAGACAGTTATTAGCTTGTTCAATCTCAAATGAATCAAAGCTCAAAAGACAGGTGATAATTATAGCATTGATTTTTTTTTTTTATCGCAATAATAATATAACAGTACAAAAATTAAATAATAATTTTCATGACCAAGGTGTGGTATTTTGCCACCGGACCCTCAAAAAAATTTTCATGACCAAGGTGCTGTTATTGTATATCCTTGGTTGCTTTCTGATCCGATCTGAGAAGCAGTGAAATCTAATTATGTGTTCAAGTTGTCAGCCCAACTTGAAAAAAAACAAAATTGATTAATTGAACGTATGTACAAAATTTCCTTCATTCATTTATACCACATAACAGAGCAAGAGCACATGGTTGCTTCGGTCATTTGTCCCGTGAGGAAGAGAAGAAATATTTTAACACTGGTGGGTAATTATTGGTAGTAAGTTAATGTCTTAACGTTTCTTGGGCCTCTAATTAAATAATGTTCAATTACAATTGAGGTGCTGTCAGGTAGCAATTTTTGCGGTGTGTAGTTTTGAGCAATTTTTTATTGTAATATTGTCTATAGCATGCTAATCCAAATTGGTTTTTAAATAAATGAATTAATAGTGAAAGCAATATGATAAAATGCTTCTATGTTAAATTTTATTAGCTCCGTTTGGATAGGTGTGGGAAGAAGGGAAAAAAGAAAGAAGTGGGAAGAAGTATTGGGAAGTGTGTAATTTGTAAAGAATTTGGATTGTTTATAATTTTTTTTTCTTTCCTTCTTTCTTTTTTTTATTTTTTCTTAACGCATCCAAACAGAGGCAATATTATATATTGATTTATGCTCGACCACAAGAATCGCATCCTGGCTCAATCCTATATCATTACTAGCATTAGTTTTTAAGGAAACTAAGAAAAATTACAGAGTTTAAATGCTTAATTAAACAATTGTACTAAATATAGTAATAAAAGCCAAAGAGTTTAAAGTTTAAATGTTAATTAATCAATGTTTTAAATACCGTACCGGTGATCGAACCGGCCGAGCTACTGGTACGGGGTTTATCGATTTTACCGGTTGAACCGGTTCGAAAAACCGAATAACGTTACATAATTATTTAAATATATAAAAATTTCATTAATAAAACATTTAAAATATATATACATAATTAAATTCTGAAACATATTGTTGGTTCATTGAAGATACGAAAATGATTAAATTGGCATTTATTTATTGCTTTCCATTCGAAATAAAATGAATTAATGTTGATGTGCCCCACCGCTCCTTTGTTTCCTAATGAATTTTTATTTTATTTTATTTTTTTTTGATAATTGTCCGTAGACCCACTCACACACACTCTCAACCAGCAAATGCTGAGATTCGAACCCTGGTCTCCATAGAACCAGGCAAGTGTCTTAGCCAGCTGCTCTAGCAGCGCTAGACTGTTTCCTAATAAATTCCTAGACACTTTGCACTAGGATTAAAAGAAATCTTATCTTCTCCATTTCGTCAACCAGTTTGAAGAATTGAAGTTCATTTTTGTGCAGCCCATCATTCCATCAAGTTATCAACCAACGTTAACAATGTTTTTACTTGGATAAATGGACGTGCTCTCAATAAATTAAATGGAGATACTTGAGAAAGAAAAAGTATGCTTGTCGTTTTGCATTTTCCGTTCACGTGGTCGTGGCCTGAGACTGACATGCTGAGACGCGTGAGGTTCGATTTGAATGGTTAAGGTTTGAAAGTTTGAATCCATAAAAAAAGTAATAAACCGGCCGATCCGATACACATACTTACCCGGTTTTACCCTTTTTCATCCGGTTTTTCCCGGTTCTTCAACCTTCCGGTTTTTAGACTTAACTCTACCGTTCCAGGGTCCGGTTCCCGGTTTACCCGGTTGAACCGGCCGGTCCGGTAGGGTATTTTAATCATTGTAATTAATTGACCATTATTTCATTTCTTGTTGAGGTTGGTTTTTTATGCTTGACTTAATATAATCGTCAGATCAATCGATTCGAATCTTTTCTTCGAACCAAACGTGAAACATGCTTCTTGGGGAGTTGGGATCCTTATTCATTTAACTCCAATCAGGTTATAGAGCGATCGCGCGAAGTGATTCCCTCTTCACTGGCAGCAGTAACTACACATCACCGGATTGTCTCTTTTGAAAAAAATAAAATTGAATATTCGTTGTAGTCGGAACATTGGAATCAACTAAAAACCATGATCCAGGATCGTTACAGTGTTGCGTCGTGGTTTTCCATTTTCAATTTTGTCCAAAGTACTTGCATAATGTTTATTCCACAAAGGAATAATTAAATTGAATTGACCTACAGGAGTTGTTATAGATGCACATAATAATCAGAGTAATTAATTTAATACTTTTGCTATTTTGCGGTGCTAAATCTGATCATCTCTACATTGAATTAACCCAAATCGCATGCTAACTTATGCGAGCAATGCAAAACACCAGTGTTGCAGAACACTGGTGTTGCAGACCGCAACAATATGGTTACGGTCCGCATCAGGATCGATCATATAGTTCTCAATCATTCTTTCAAGATCATGAACCATATATATTACAGTTCGTACATAATTTCGTCCAGTAATTTTGTTAATCCAACAATCTTATTTTCATAAGAACAATTACACAGCTTAGATTGTCATGCATTCCTGAGAATTAAATGATTCATTTTCTGTCAGCTGCGAAAATTACAGAGCAATCGCTTTATATACACTAGCAAAGGTTTTAATTCTGGCGCTATTTAGTTTCAATATCCCAGTATAATATTAGGTTAGTTAACTGAAATGATACGTACCTACGCTTAGTTTCGGTAAAACTGTTGGAGCAGATAAATTACTTTCCAATTTTCTCTTGGTCAGATTTTGTATTTGCTGCTAGGAAGCACAACTTGTAAGTAAAAATCATTTTGTTACATACAGGTTGAATATATGAAGTAAAATAAGCTCCGAGGATCAAGAAAAAAAGTTTAAACATAAAAGAAGGAAAAAGAAAATTCTACATGTAAAGCTACAAAGAACAATGAGTAATTCCCAAATGGACTTAGAAATCAATCGAGAATTGGGAATTTGATGCCTATGATTATTATATAATTTATTGTCACAAAAAAAGAATAAGAAGCTTTTTTGGTTTAAGCTACAAAGAAATGAGTGATGTCGCCAATGCACATGGAAATCAATCAATAGTTTGGAGATTGAGTGCCTATATAACCAAAACCAGCAACAAAAAATGCAAGACTTTGAACAACGAGGTACAGAGAGTATCCTTTCTTAGAGATAGCAGCATCATAGTATCCACCAAATAATAAAAACACTCCAATAGCCAGTTCCGAGTAATAGAACCTGTTAACAAAACATAATATAAGATCCAAATGTTAACAATTTAAACACACCAAAATAAAGACACAAAAAAATAAAGTAATTCTAAATCAAATACAGGGTCAAAATGTCTGGTACTGCAAAAAGAATTAAGAATCAGTACTTAAGGTACCTGTCCGAAGGTCCTGCTTTCTTTTTCTTTATATTAGGAATGCAAGTCTTCGTAAGCTGTGAATCGACCAATTTTTCAGCTTCAATTTTGTCTATAACAACAGGCTTAGTCTTGTGAGCCTCTCCGAGCTTCTCAGTGACAACCCACTCATTGACTCTTCCTGCCTCGAATAGGCCTGTCAACGCCGCTTTAAGCTGGTGCAGTGACATCACATTTTCAAAGAGGATCCACACGAAGACTAGATGAAACGAACTAAAACAAAGAAAATGTGAGATGAAGCAACAGATCTATTAATTGTCTTTCAAAGGAAACTGTGTGGAGTTATATCTCTTGTGTTACCTTGGAGTGCCAACAGACTTGCATAAGGTTATGACTGTGGGAACGTAAACAACACCCCAATAAGGAATAACCACCTCAGGGAAGAAAACCGAGAGTGGGATGACACCGCAGTAATAAATGAAGGTCACTGTGGGCGACGCAATCTTTCCAATAAAAAAGAAGTCACATATAATGTGCAACTTTTTCCAGATCGACACTTTCTGATAATTGAAAAAACCGGGAGATAAAGATAAGAACACAGTCTTGACATATAGAAAAAATGATAATTTTGCAAGACAACGAGAGACTTACAGAGTTTTGTACAATTTCACTGAACATTTTCTTGAAGAGATTGGCAGGACCGCACGACCATCTATGCTGTTGAAATCGAAATGCCTTGAAAGTACTTGGCAGTTCACTTTTGACCTATTATAACATAAATTCAAGATAACTCATCAAAATTCTGAACCAAACGGCGACAGATGACAGTTTATCCAATCATTATAGATAAGCTTAAAGGAAGAAGAGCAATACATGCACATCATCAACATAAACAAACTTCCAGCCTCTAAGGGAGGCTCGAACTGCCAAATCCATGTCTTCCACCGTAGTGCGATCCTTCCAACCACCAGCATCTGAAATTGCAGTGACTCTCCAAACGCCTGCTGTACCTGAAAAAATACAACATATTGCACTTGGTACAATAATTCTAAAGGGGTTTTGCACCAAAATAATCATATCTGGGATGCACAATCTCATTTGTCACAGATTCGTACTACAAAAAGAAACTAATGAGGTACAAACAACACACTGCAATTTGTTTTAGAACGAAATTCAAATCTTAAAAATCCCACAAAATATATAGTGCATTCACCTGGTATCATACCAAAAAATCTGTGAGCTTCTGTCGTCTTGTCATACTAAAAAACAACCCATCCAGGCTGACAAAATGATTCCACTGGTATCATACTGTGAAATTACAGGACAAGTATACTGAATAAAATCTGTAACGAGTTGCACTGCACAGCCTTGGCTGTCGATATCAGCCCCTTACCTCATCCATTAAGGCCTCAACTTTAAAAGGACTTTCTCAGGCCATTTGGGCAGGAGGATTAATGTTTGGAAATAAGCTGGTATGACTGGTGTTTCAACTGGACACGTTACTTATATTAGTATATGAAAAGAACTATGATGCAAGTAATATCGATTCCAAGATTTTATTTTTTATTGCTACCATTAAAATTGAAAAACCCGAACATGGTAGACCCTGCCTGCTGCTCAATCTTGAAATGGTAGTTGAGCGACATCTCTTGAAGTCTTGTCATAAGGCATTCATCAGCATTCACTGCATGCAAGATCAATATTTAAGTATTTTTAAATTTTAATGCTAAGGTTGTGATGAGGATGAAAACGATATATAACTTGTGTTAGATTAAGTCTGATTTTATTATGAACTTAAACTCTTTTCATGCTTATTTTTCTTATTTATGTTTCTTAGGACATGATAGAGTTGGATGCTGATGTTTCCTTATTTTACAACCACCCAAGCTGGACTCATATCTCACGCAGACAAAAATATGGCAATTGGCAAGGAAACCAGAAAATTAATAAACGCCCAATTGGACAAATCTTCTTTCCACATCCAGTGTCCTGACATTTATGTAGTCAATCTCCTGTGGGCAGCCCGCTAACATTCCCAAATCAATCCACCTTATTAGCAATTAGTTTATTACAATGTCAAAGAAACGAAGGCCATTTATTCTCTGGATCTATTTAGAGCAATTGATAGAAGCCAATTAATTGAACAGATTGAGGAAAGGTATGTACCGAATCTCCAACGACTTTGAACTAGTGCGATGTCTGGATTATGAATTAGGAAAGGCACTGTTCTCAGAAGGAAATCGGGCTCCGGCTGAAAATCGGCATCAAACATTGCAATGTACTCACAATCTTGCACATAGTCCTGTTTCATCCCATCTTTAAGAGCCCCTGCCTTGTACCCTTCCCTGTTGTTTCTGACTTCATGTTTTATATTTAAACCTTTGCTCTTCCAACGCTGACATTCCAACTCCACCAAATCCTAGAAAATTAACAATTGCGTACTGATGAAAGAAATTACTTTCTTGTGAAAAAAAAATTAATGCTTTTTAAAGTATGACTGTGTGTCTGAGATGTCATAATATAACTAATTGTCCGGTCATTCAAAAATATTTCGATGGCTAAATTAAGTTATGGTGCTTATCGTGCATTCTTATAAAGTTACTTTGTCCGCCAATCTAGCTATTCTTTAAAAAATATTATTGGTCATTTAGATAAGGATGCTTCGCAGGAAAAAGAATTAAACAGGGAAGTTTTGTTACAATTGACCCATCCTGGTAGAGTGGTAGTATCAAAGGTACCTATCTCGTGTAAGTGAATATACAAGAAAAGAGGAAAGACGAATAAATTTCTTTTCCAGGCATTGTTTTTTTTGTTTTAGTGTAGTGGCAGTATCAATATTTTTCTAAGATTTGGCATTCACTGTTAGTTGATTATCGTATAATGATTTAGTGCATATAATGTTTTGGATCATAATGATCTGTATAAAACAAACTCAAAAAAATATATCATTTTAGACAAATGCGTGTTTCATAAAGATGAAAGATGTCTGCACTTTAGACATGATATTGTGAATTTAAAATATATATTATATTATATATTCTGTTAAAAGATAAAAAGGACATGTGAGATTGAATTTGTTAATAATTTAGGTACCAAAGATGAATACATATATATATAATGTTACCTTTAAAACAAGATCAGTGGAATCATCCAAGACTTGTATAATAACCCGGTCCGATGGCCACTCCAAGCGACATGCTGCTCCTATTGAAAGCTTGTATACCTTCGAAGACATACAAAAGCTTAGACTGAAATCTGAAACAATGCTAACAGTTTTTTTCTGCCTCTAATTGTAAAAATACACTACCTCTTTCTCATTGTACATGGGTATCTGAACAAGCACCATTGGATAGACAGAGCTCCCCATTCCATCATCTGGTTTAATGGGTTTCCATTTGTATTTCTTCTCAGGTTTTATTTTGAAAATTTGAACTATTAGGCTGACCGCTCCAACAAACAATTTCTCTATCAAAATCATCAGAGTCTTGGCAAGGCAAACTGCAAGCACAAACAGCAACAACGGCACCATAACGATTGACCGAAGCAGCTTCAAGGGGTAGAAAACAGACTTCGAAACATTCTCCCATTTTATGGTTGTGGGAAATTCTCTCTGCAGTCTTCTTAAATGAAATAGATTTGATGTATAAAGAGGCAATTGATCACCTGAAATACATTGCAATGAAGCAATTACATGAGGATTGGTACCCACAATGTGCATTGTATCGTCATGGTAGGAATCGGAAATGAGTTGTACCAATTATAAGATTGTCACACCCCTGACCGAAGTCCAAGATGTGAGATGGGACTACATCTTTTACATCTATCCGATAGTTCTTCAACCTACTTCGAAGAAAAATATAATAAACATATTTTTTTCAAAAAAAAAAAAGTATGTTCCTGCAAGCTATACAACAACAACAAAGAAATGGCCTTGTTTCAAACATAAATAATTAAATACAACAACAACAAAGGCTTTTAGTCCAAACAAGTTGTATATATAAAAATATTTTTTCTAGTTTTCAAATCTTAAAAGGATTCCCTCCTATAATTTAATAAGAAGTTCGCAAACTAACCACAGTAATATTTGTAAATTGAAGCACTTAACAAATTCTTTATGGTTATGCAAACTAAATTAGATATGCCATGACATGCATTTCTACTCATTCACAACTAAACGAATAACAGTGAAAAAGGACAAATCAAAACGTTCTCTTCAGAGTTGCAACCTATTTCTGAACACAGCAAGCAAAATGATTGGGTGTATGTATCAATGACGTATAACTTATTCAGGCACAGCGGTCATCTAGCTAGTAGTGGACAAAGCAAGGGCAAAGCAAAGGAACTCCCAATTTTCTAGTAAATTAATCAAAATAGAATTAGATACGCCATGACATGCATTACCTGGTTGAGCGATTCAATAAGAAGAAATGGTACCACATTGACTTTCCAAAATGACCTGCGATGCAAAATAGGAACTCCAATGAGTCCAATATATCCATCATGCCAATTCTAGCTTTACGCAGTATTTATATTCACCATTAGAAAGGAGTCAACAAGACAACTAAAGAGAATTTGATAAGATTAAACAAAATCCAACAGAAGTAGCTATATGCACCGATAAACAAATGATATATGCTTCTAGAAACTTAACTCTGTAATATGTAAACCACTTAATAAACTTCGTTTATAACTATGTGATTTATACATCCAACATAAGAGTTTAGAAGTGATCATACCAAAGAAAGAACTCAGGAAATCGCGGCCCGCACACCAAGCAATGCCACCAACCAATCGAGAATGATGGACGAGGAATCGAACGAATAGACCCATGCTTTTGGTCATTTGAGAACAAGGAATCAATTGGCACACGGTGGCTTTTGTAGCTTACGGAGTCGGGTAGGGAGTGGGTTAGGATTTTAAAGGCAGATTTGGAAGTAATAGAGGCACATGAAGGCTGATCCTGAAAGAATGAGTGTTTAAAAGAGCAAATTAAAGAGAGGTCTGGTAGGTGTTGGTAGTGGCTTCCAATGCTAGAAGTGGAGAACGTACTGAGTTAATTACGCTTTGTAGAAAAGAGAGAGAAGATGAGAACTGGCCTAGCTGGGCTGAGCTCAAGGCATGTAGTTATGGGATTTTTAACTGAAATTTGATTTAGTTCAAGTTGATACAAGCATGGATCCTATTTATTTGGCGTCAATCAGAAATTTGGTGTTTTAATTAAATGACCAAGAAAAGGGCCATGGTCCACTAAATGAGCATATTGTACCTGTTAAAAACTTATTATAGACAATATGCCAAATAAATTATTATAGACAAGTTAAACAAATTTGATATATATATTAATTAGTTCAAGTTGATACATACGTGCGTCCAATTTATTTGTCGTCAATCAGGAAATTAGTGTTTAAATTGACCGAGAAAATAACAAAGGGCCATGGTCTTGTAAATGTGCAAATTTAATCTCTTTAAAAATTATTATAAACATGTTGCCAAAATAAATTATTATACCAAGTTGAAATCTCCCTAAATATTGTCAAGTTGATACATACGTGCCTCCAATTGATTTTGACGTTATAATCAGGAAGTTAGTGTTTAAAATGACCAAGAAAAGAACAAAAAGGAACATGGTCAATACGCGAAGCACCTGCACCTGTTTAAAAATAAGTATAGACGAATTGCCAAAGTAAAATAGAATAGATCAAGTTGAATCTCCCAAATTTGATATAGTTCAAGTTGATATATACATGCGTGCCTCCAATTTACTTTGATTTCATCCAGGAATTGACCAAAAATAGAAGAAATGTACCCAACATGTACGAGCAACAGTTTGTATTTTTTGGGGTTAACAAGTTTTGAGAGTCCAGTATGATTTTTTATGTTTTAGCTAGTTTTGGATTGATAAAGCCGTAACAGCAGATAATTATCCACTATCCAAGGTTTTTTATTTTTTATTTTTTTTACCAGGTTCAAGTAATTAATTCTGGGCTACCAAACAACCTTTGAAGTACAAATCATTTTGTAATTACATACAGGATGAAAAAAAAAAGAGTACAGATAAGCTTCCTGGATCATCAAATTAAATTTAAAAAAAAAGGGAAAAAGGATATTAGATCTCTATCTAACCTGGATTTACAAACTAAAAAAATCAAGTCTTTGCAATAATCTACTTATTCAAATACTTTGTACAAAAAGAATAGCAGCTTTTTGGGGATGAACCTAGAAGAAAAGAATGATGTTGATAATGGACATGAAAATAAATCAAGAATCAGGAGTTTGAGTGCCTAGGTAACCAAAACCAGCAACAAAAAATGCAATGCTTTGAACAAAGAGATAAAGACAGTATCCTTTCTTAGAGATAGCAGCATCATAGTATCCACAAAACGATAAAAAAACGCCAATAGCCAGTTCTGAATAATAGAACCTGTTAACAAAACATAATAGAAAATCCCAATATAAACAATAAGAAATATGTGAAGCGAAGACATGGATACAGAGTTCAAATTGTCCAACACTGGTATGCATGAGAGTAAGACAATTAAGAAAGAATATTAGAGGTACCTGTCAAAAAGCCCTGAATTCTTTTTCTTTAGTTTCGGAATACAAGGCTTGGTAAGTTGTGAATCGACCAATTTATCAGCTTCAGTTATGTCTATAATGACAGGCTTAGTCTTGTGAGCATCTCCTAACTTTTCAGTGACGACCCACTCATTGACTCTTCCAGCCTCAAATAGACCTGTCAGTGCCGCCTTGAGCCGGTGCAGTGACATCACATTCTCAAAGAGGATCCAGACAAACACTAAATGAAACGAACTAAAGCAAAGAAAATATAAGATGGATTAAAGTCCCAGTTAATTTTCTTCCAATGTAAACTGTAAAGGGTTAAATATATCTCAGTGTTACCTTGGTGTGCCGACGGATTTACATAAGGTTATGATTGTGGGAACATAAACTATCCCCCAATAAGGAATAACCATCTCAGGGAAGAAAACTGAGAGTGGGATCGCAACGCAGTAATAAATGAAGGTTACTGTGTGAGACGCAATCTTTCCAATAAAAAAGAAGTCATACATCATGTGCACTTTTTTCCAGAACGACACTTTCTGATAATTGAGAAAAAGGAGAAAGATAAAAACACATTTTTGACTATTCTATTACATAATAATAGAGAATAAAATGTAAATTTACAAAGCAATGAGAGGCTTACTTGGTTATGTACAATTTCAAAGAACATTTTCTTGAAGAGATTAGCAGGACCACATGACCATCTATGCTGTTGAAATCGAAATGCCTTGAAAGTACTTGGTAGTTCACTTTTAACCTATTACAGCATAACATAAAGATGAGTCTTCAAACTTAATCCTGCTAAATTCTTAACCAAATGGCAACAAGTTATCCAATCATTATTGATAGGCTTAAATGAAGAAGAGTAATACATGTACATCACCAACATAAACAAACTTCCAGCCTCTGAGGGAGGCTCGAACTGCCAAATCCATGTCTTCAACTGTCGTGCGATCCTTCCACCCGCCAGCATCTGAAATTGCATTGATCCTCCAAACACCAGCTGTCCCTGAAAATATAAGACACACTAAACTTTGTTTAATAATTAAAAGAAAATTTACACCAAAGTTTTTTGTATCTGGAGTGTGTAAACTCATTTTTCAGTGCTTCATAATGCAACAGGAAAACTGTTGTTGGGACTTTTCGTCAAACACGTCACATGAACAAATTTAAGTACACTGACCTACCACAATATGAATGGGTTTTTTTTTTTTTCTTTTTTGTAGAACATACCACAATATGAATGGTACAGCACACTGCTTTCGTTTATGGACAGCCCAATATATAGAAAACAATTAATAGTGCATTCGCCTTGGTTTCAGCTGATATCCCAATACCATACAAACTGTCAAACTGATTACACTGGTATCATACGGTGAAATTACAGTTGTATGCCGAATTAAGCCTGTAACGAGCTGTGCACTGCACAGCCTACTCGAAGTTGATATCATTTAGTTGCCGCAATAGTCTTTTCTTGTCCGTCTGGCCCAACAATATTAACAGGCCATTTCTGGGCCATTTGGGCCAGAAGACATAGGTTAGGAATTAAGTGAAATAACTACTGGTATTCAACTCGACATGTTGCTTATATAGTTATATTCTCATGAACTAATGTGATGCTTGATTTGTGCAATACCATTATTGCCATGTAATATAATTCACAAAACTTCTGATTGTTACCATTAAAACCGAAAAAGCTGAACATGGTAGAGCCAGCTTCTTGCTCAACCTTGAAATGATAGTCAAGCGACATCTCTTGAAGTCTCGTCATCAGGCATTCATCAGCATTTACTACATACAAGTTCGACCATTTAGTATTTTTGAAGCTAAGATTGCATCGAGGCATATCTGTACTGGTATTAATAAAAAGAATGGTATGTACCGAATCTCCACCGACTCTGAACAAGTGCAATGTCGGGATTGTGCATTAGAAAAGGCACGGTTCTTAGGAGGAAATCGGGCTGAGGTTGGAAATCGGCATCAAACATCGCAATGTACTCGCAAGCTTGCACATAGTCATGCTTCATCCCTTCTTTAAGAGCCCCTGCCTTGTACCCCTTTCTGTTGTTTCTGACTTCATATTTTATATTTACACCTTTGCTCTTCCAATGTTGACATTCCATCTCCACCAAATCCTACAAAATAAATAATTCTCTACTGATGAAAGAAATTAATTTTTGGTGAAGAAAATTGATATTTTTATAGTGTCCGATAGAGATGTCATCTTATAACTAAATTTTCTACTAATTTAGAAACAACTTCAATATTGGGCTTCTTCGATTAAGTTGTTATGATGATTGTACATTGTTTAAAGTTATTTTGTCCGCCATGAAAAAATACTGTCAATACTCATTGCACAAGGATATACTCGCAGAAAATATATGGAATGTTTTGGTTACAACTTACAACTAAATTATCCTGGCATTATTAGAAAACCTATCGTCTCTATCTTTTTTTGATTTTTTCACAATATTTTTATAATATGCAATGCAAGTATTTTCCATTATGGGGATAGCTCAAAATTCCTTTTCGTTTTTCTTACTTTTGTCATTAACAGCATTATCAAGTAAATTTTATATCGACAAGAGAAGTTAGGTACAACATTAAATTAGCATATTGCGGGGGACCATAGACAAAGATAAGTAGATACAACTGTACCATTGAGTCACAAAAGATAGTGAGAACGCATGAACTCCCGAGGCAATTTAACTTTGGATCGGTGGCCATGAATAGGTTGGGTTGGAGAATTGAAGATTATTAATGGTTGTACAGAATTATTATTAAAATAGACAAATATTATAATGTTCAAATATCAAAAGACTTCCATAGCACTTCATTTAAAAACTAACACATCATTGATGTCACCATCCATATAAAATATATTTTAGAGATCATCAATGAAACAGAATAGCATGAACTGAATACCTAGGACTAAACTACAATAAAAATGAAATACATTATTTAATGAATATTAATGATTTAGATGACTTATTGCCAATTTTTTTTTAAAAAAAAGATTGAGATAGCTATTATTTTTTTACCATTATTTTGAACTATTGGTACAAATTTGCATTGAGACTTTGTAAAATTTATGTAATGTGTCAGAATAGTATATTTAGACATTTAGATCGATAATGAGAGTATGTTTTTAATTGGTTATAATGTTAAAATTTTGAAATTGATTTTATGTTATGTCATAAAATAGTATATTTGTATTTTACATTTTGTAAAACTAGAAATTCATCAAAATATTTTACAAAGTACAGACAAACATAACTTTGCAGGTGTCTGATTTCCCCGTGCCTATTGCTCAACAATTTCTTTTAATTTCGTACAATTGAAGAGGATCCGTACCCAACTTGCAAAACTCTCTTTGTCATTTCAACTAGACAGATTTCACTGCTTTTGAGCATGGATCAATAAACAGGAGGAAAATGGTGCTTATTAGTCATTATCTTGTAATGTCAGGCAGCTCATGTGTGACATCCCTGAATTTTAGGACCTGTTTGCAATACATCGAATTCTAAGGTCCTATTTGAAAAATGTTCATGTTTATCTATTTTGAAAATATCTATTTGATCTTATTCACATTTTTAGTAGCTAAGTAATCAATATTTATATAAATAATTTCTGATAATTAATATCTTTATAAATAGGCTCAGTTATTTTTATAAATAGTATTAATATTTTCAGAAATAATAGCTAAGTAATTCCTTTCTGCTTACTTAGCCATTAAGTAATCTAGAATATTTACCAATTTAGCCAGACCCTACTATAAATAGACCCCAGCCTCATTTCATTTCATTTCGTATATCATTTCTGTTTCTCTCTTCCTAGCAAATTGTGAATACCACCTTGGCTTTGAATAGTCGGCCATTTGGGAAATTCGAGTGTCGTTCTGATTAGTCAGTTTTGTCAGGTGAGCAACAAGACTATTCAGAGTCAGCCGACGACTACTATCCGGAATACGAGACCGAGGAGACTGGTCAAGACTCTATCGACCCTCCTGAGGAGTAGCCTCTCTATTTCCAGCTTTACCAGGTGTGGATGCCTTAGGTTTTGTTGATTCTTTAGTCTAGTAATTAAATCATTAATTTATTGTGTGCATTTCATGTCATTAACATTAAGTAAACAGTTAAACACGTGTCATTAATGAAATATTAGTATTGCATATATAGGATATGCATCCATATTAATAATGTGATTATTATACTTAAAAGTGCTATTAATCTACACTTGCATTGGGGCTGATCGAGACAGTGGTTATCATTGTTGTATTATATATTCATTTGGACCTGATTTGATCTCTGAGTTGAATGTACCGTTACATCAGACTTCCTCTCGACCCCCATGCATCAGTTTACCGGTACCGTGTATTACTGCCTACTCCTCGACGGGGGATGTAGGGACGGGGCACTTACGAGTTGTCGAGCATTTACGCGTAGGTTGTTCTGTGGGCACATGTGTTGACATTATCTATTTTTATTGGGTCTAGTGAGTTGGATTGACACAACTTTTGACCATTGAGTGCGGGTGTTTGATTCTCGTATTATTATGCTATTCTTCCGTACTTGTCTATACTTAGTATTATTAAATTTTTCCAGACATTTTTCAATTTATTTAAACATGTCATGCTTTGGGGAATGTTTCATTAAAACATCAAATACACTTCATGTATTGTAAATTTAAAAAGTAGTATGGTTTAGTTCTAGCTAGAATTAACCAGACCTTAGGCTCACTCTATCACCACACTGAGTATTCGCGTACTCAGCCCACAAAACTTTAATTTGTGGAGACAGGTTCAGGTTTGGGGGAAGAAGAAAGAAAAGTTTCAGAGGAAGGCCAAGCCAAGCTGGAATAATGATTAATGTATAATATTATGGTATTTTATGTGTGTTGTTTTCTGCTGGATTGTTTGTAATAAAAGCAAATAATATTTGGTTATGTATTTACTGTTTGTGATATTTGTATCTGTGACACTGTATTAAAGCCTTACGTGTGTACAGTAGAGTATATACACGTGGCGGGGTTGTCCATCTCGAATTATGGCTTGATTCGGGTATGACATTATGCTTAATGGGTGCGTTTGGATGGGTGTGGGAAGAAGAGAAGAAGGGAAGAAGTGGGAAGAAGTATTGGAAAGTGTGTAATTTTGTGAAGAGTTTGAATTGTTTATAATTTTTTTTCTTCTTCTTCCTTCTTCTTCTTCTTTCTTCCAACAATCCAAACACACCAAATGAGACGCACAAACCTGGCCTATCGGTCTCCTCCTCTTATGGTGGGACCAACCAACCACGATTGTTCATACATCATACATAAACTTTTCGTGGCAATGTCACGTGCGTAATAGCTCACAGTACTCCACTCCGGTCTCCGGATGAGGCAAGGCAACACCAATAAAAAATAATAAAAAAAAAACATCTCTAATATCGGGAAAAAAAAATGATCGGCATCACATATATACCTACGATGTTACTTAAAGTTAACATTATAAACTACATCAAGTTACTTTAATGTTGAACTTTTTTCCTCTTAACGTTATAAATTACATCTTGAAATGAATACATCCCATTTTTGTTAAGAAAAAGATTGGAAAAATTTCTAGACAGGGTCAGGTTGATAAAAAAAAAAAATTCTATTAAATGAAATGAAATTCCGTGTTACAAAAAATTCTAATCAGGGATTATATTGATATTTTATATTTTAAAAATATATTGATGAAGCGATGTTTTACGTCCAATTGACTGTTTACGTACTTATATGTGTTAACCATAATTATCTAATATTTGTGGTAAATACATAAATGGTAAAAAAAAAATCTGGCTTGTATAAGCATTCAGATTCAGAATATTTCCAATAAATTATATTTTTTTAATTTGAATACCAGCAAACGTAACTAACTCATGGCTAAATACAAATTTGGGAAAAAATAATAAATTTTTTTTGAGGGTCGAAAAAAAAATAAAAAAAATAAATTTAATGAAAATAATTATTGCAAAAGTAATAATTATTGAAAAAATAATAATTATACTTCAACAAAAGTAAAAATCGACATCTCAATCAAAAAATAATTTAATGAAAATATTTATTGCAAAAATTATAGATGAGAAAATTTTATATATATGCTCTACTTTCAAAATACAAAATATATATTATTATTTTAAGGAAGCTTTTCATATATATTGTGCTCTCTTTCCAAACACAGTGCACTACTAATCCAGCGATAATTTTTGTTTTTGTTTGAAGTGCAGAGTCAGTAAACTCATATCCCTCAATAATATCCGGTCATTGATTTAAACTATAATAATTAAGAATACAAAAAATAAACTATTATTACATATTTTATCTAATTATTTTAATCCTTAGATTGGTGTTTTTACATGTAGTTGGACTTCCATAGTCATCGTGATTCGTGGACACAAAAAGACAATTGTCATCGACTGGGAAACGATAAGACAGTTGATTAGACTGCTCAGGCTACACTTATTTAAAACTAAATTCCTCATAATTTGTCTTATCTTCTTTATGGCTGTGTTTGGAGGGTGGGAAGTGGGAAGTGAGAAGTGGGAAGAAGGAATAAGGAATTTTTTTTAATAAATTTATTTCTAACCATACAAACTCTTCACAAAAATTACACACTTCCCAATAAATTTATCATAAATTCACGGCTCCATTGGCATTTTGTATCATGTCAAGTTAAAATTATAAACATGCTTTTATTGAAAAAAAATGTATATAAAAAATTCACATTTAATTTGTATAAGATTGTTATAATGATATCATGAAAGTACGAACTCCTTTTTTATTTATATTTCAGAATTTATAACTCAAATATCTAATCCAGAATTAAAAGTTTTCAAATTAAAATGAAAATAATATTATAGTATTGTGGGTAGAAAGATACGCGCGTATAAGATTGAATTAACCAATAATTTAGGTACCAAATTTGAATAAACAAATAATGTTACCTTTACAACAAGATCAGTGGAATCATCCAAGACTTGAATAATTACCCGGTCCGAAGGCCAGTCTAACCCACATGCTGCTTTTATTGAAAGCTTGTATACCTTAGCACACATACCAAAGCTTAGACCAAAGACCAACAAAAATATTTACTACTTCATTTCCAACTTAAGAGGAAACAATGCCAATAATATTTCTACTTTCAATTATAAAAATAAACTACCTCTTTCTCATTGTACATTGGTATCTGAACAAGCACCATTGGATAGACAGAGCTCCCCAATTCTTCATCTTTCTTTATGGGTTCCCATTTATATCTCTTCTCTGGTGTTATTTTGAAAATTCGAACTATTAGGCTCACTGCTCCGACGAACAATTTCTCTAATAAGATCATCAGAGTCATGGCAAGGCACAAGACAAGCAAAAACTGCAACGATGGCAACACAAAGAAGGACCGAAACAGGTTCAACCCGTAGAGAACCGGCTCCAAAACATTCTCCCATTTTATGGTTGTGGCAAGTTCTCTCCATAGTCTTCTTATCTGAACTACACTTGATGTGAACAAAGACAACTGATCACCTGAAATACATTGCAATCAAGACATTACATGAGAGATTGGTACTCAAATGTGCAATATGAGTATATGACAATTTCTATTGAAGGATTGGAAATGAGTTGTACCGATTATAAGATTGGCTGTTCCATCAGCAGCTTCCATCCACACAGCGCCAGTAGCTTATAAGAGAGTTGAGAGAACCTTTTCTGCTTGACTCAGCTTCAACCTTCAAGTATTTTTCTGTTTAGTGGTGATTGGTGAAGAGCTCTTATGGTAAGTTATGGCTTGTCTTTTGGAATCAATTATTTAATGGGGCCAGAGATGTGTGGAGTGGAGACATATATAGAGAAAAGGACTACAAAAGCATGGAGATAAAATTTCCAAGACTAGAGAAAATTGCATGGCAATGAGAAAACATGTGAACTGTTTCTCCAAGGGGGTGTGAATGGGAAAGTGAAAGAGGATCAAGAGATTTATGACAACTGTACAAAAGCAGGACGCTGGGAAGGTGATCACTGATCATTGCTTAGTTGGAATTAGTGACGGAGCCAGAAAAATTAACAATGGAGTTCACTAAATTAATATTGTTCAAATTATCACATTGGAGCCGTTTAGATTAAGTAGGAATTTGGAAAATTTTTTATTCCTAGACATAAATTTATTATAAATAATTCAAACTTTTCATAAAATTACACACTTATCAATATTTTATGCCTAGGAATAAAAAATTCCTCCTATTTCTAAGTGATCCAAACGGAACCATTAAGTTTAGATAAAGTTATACTCCAAAATAATTTGTCAAATGATTAAACTACAAAATATGTATGGGATTCAACAATGAAAAAATAACTAAATGTTTATGGGGTTCAAATATTTGGTCCAGATAATAAAATTACATTTTATACTTACAAATTCTCATGACCAGGGATATATTTTTTAAAAAAATTGGGGTCACATTTACATCCTTTCTTCTACGTAAATCCGTCCCTGGTTGGATTTGGAATATATTAATGTAGTAAAAAGGGTAAAGCCACGGGTTGTTTTCGGTACAGTCTAGTACCAATAGGCGATAGCATGTTCTTTGGGACAGTAAGATTTTGGTAGGACTGGTCCACATTGTTTTCGGATGATTAGAAATCCACACTCAATAAATGATGGTGTTTTGCATTTCAGGAGGTTCATGTCAGGATGACAAGCTTCGCATAAGGCATAACATGCGGAGTAAACATAATTTCCTGACAACTTAAAAGATATTAGCACATGCGGAGCTAACAAAATTGCCTTTAAATTATATTAGGTAAAGAACAGTCTTTGATCTTAATGACAATAAACAATTCATTTTCACTTTTCAGTGAAAATGGCAGTTCAAAACTCGACAAGATTTAAAATCCAAAAAATTAGGAAGCTTATCCTCATTCTTTCTTTAAAAAGAATTATATGTGCGTAAAGTTTAAAAAAAACAAAGTTTTACTTATAAAAATTAGATATGAGGAGCAGAGTTCACGTGACTATATTTTGGATGTCCTAAATTCTCTAAAAATTCACTCTTTAATTATTATCATCAGAATAAAATTCAAATGCCGAGTTTAAACTGTTGATTGTGTTCAATTTAACAAACGATGTGTTTCTATATAAGTTCTATAAATTTTGAAGTTTAGTTGATATTTCATCAAATGCCTGAATGAGAGCATAAGAATTAATTTAACATAAATAACAAGATTCGTTTATTTTTACATTCTTGATCGAATATCAAATCAACAGTTTAGATTTAATATTTGAATTTTATTTGAAAAAAATTGTGGTGATGAAAAAATGAGTTTGAAATATTTGTGGTAGTTGAACACTTCTCCTCATTTAGGTATACAGTTAGACGGCTAATCTAGCAAATCTAAATTCCGACCAGAAACAGAATTCGGGGATTATTATTATTGTTTTGGATATAAAAAATGTTAATCTAAAAAGTTCCGGCAAACAAATGTCACTGCTCTTCCCAATAAAGTAAGAATAAAAAACAAAAAGCTTAAAAATTGACATACTAATGCAACTGCCACCTGACCCTAAAAAATAAATAATAATAATAATAATAATAATAATAATAATAATAATAATAATAATAATAATAATAATAATAATAATAATAATAATAATAATAATAATAATAATAATTGACTCACTAGACGTCTAGACACTATAAAATTGCATCTACAAAGAACATCGAGCGATTAGATCAGTTCATGTCCATTTACTACAGCAAAATATGTAGCGGGTCAGATAATTAAATAAAGCAAAAACAAAGCATCAACACGATTCAACACACGAGTTTCATGTTTAAAAATAATAGATTTTAAATATTGCACTTAGTGTATTAATTTTAACATGTATTGGGATGCATTCAGACATACGGGACGTGTTAAATTAATATGTCGTATTGTCGTGACGATATGTCGCATCTATAGATATTAAAATTTTAATACTACAAGATCAAGTGCTGAACACATAATATGACATGGAAAATTCTGCCATGAGGTTCAATTTTTGAATCGGGCTCCGATCACAACCGTTCATGAGTGAATGAATTAATCTTTCTTGAAAATGAATGATTGAGATTAAAGCCCGATTAAAAATTAGACCTCATGGCAGAATTTCTTGTATGACATATTCAATACAGATACTCGCGTGTTTCAAACTCTGACCTATTTTAGTTTTACATTTAAAAAAAATACGGATTCAACTTCATCTTAATTGCACCTCATTGTACTAAAAAGAATATTATGTATGTAAAAATATAATGTAAATTGCTAGAAAAGATTCGGGAAAAAAGAAAAAAATGACCATTTTATCCTTATATATGTTAATCCCATTATGCACCAAATTGGCCGATGTATTATTCTACTCATGTGTTATGTGTAGTAACTTTTGTCGTGGTAGGACAGAATAAGAACCTTCGTGTAATTGGAGAGGTGAGTGGCGACAATGAAGAAGCCTGATCTCTTGGCTCTTGCAATCTAGAATAATACAACTATACAAGTCAGTAAGTCACATGATGCAGCAAATCCGTACCCATCTCCACCTAATTTCTGTGTGACCTTGTCTCTGTGTAGTTAGGCCTGTCAACGGGACCCGAATTCGGTGTAGCGCGGGACACCGTGTAACACACGTACGAGCTGTCTGATCTTGATCGGACGGTTCATTTTTTACGGGCCTATCAATCTAGGTTACATGCACGGAGCTCCCTTGTCCATTGGATCTTGATCAGACGGCTCTGATGCCGCGCTACACGGTGTGCCGCGCGGCACCAGATCTGAATTCCTGTCAACGATATACCGTTTCCCCGTTTTTCGTTTCGCTCCATTCTAATGGAACGGATAACGGTACGAATTTGTATTTCGTTTCCAGAAGCGGAACGGTAAACGAAATAAGAGGACATACCGTTGTTGAAAACGGAACGAATAATTTCGCTTCTGTTTCGACAAATACACCTGTTTTTAGTGTAAAAATATTTTGTTCCGTCCCATTCCGTCCAAACAAAACGAATATCGAAATGAAATGACATACCATTTACTGAAACGGAATGGAATACAGAACGAAATAGCATACCGTTTATTGAAACAGAACGGCAAACAGAATGAGCCATTCCATTGTGGTTGTAAGCGTTAGACATCCCTATGTGTAGTGCTGAATAGTATGTGAGTTTTGAAACCAAAGAGGGGCCAAAAAAAAATGGTGAGTTATTTTTTAACCCATTCATTAACTACATATATAGATTTTGTTTGCAACGAATTCCTGGTCGCAAGATATTACTCAAACTATTACGCAAAACAGATTAATATTGACAGAAGAAAATTAAAAAAACAAAATTCCGAATGTCCCTTGATCAATTTTCTGTCATTGAGAAATATTATATCTTCCTGTCATTGAATAACTTTGATCTCAGATAAAATGTAAAAACTGATTTTTACTGTAGTAGCTTGCAATAGGCAATATTTCTCAAGTGAAGAGTATGGATACAAAATTTAATTGGAAATATTATTTTAAATAGATAAAATTGAAAGTCTTGCTCGCTTTTATTTTTGTTGCAAAAAAAAAAAAAAAAAAATTTCCCCAGGTGATTAAAATTCCTAGAGTAAAATTGCATTCCTTCATACCTCATCACTATTTAATAAGTTCAACAAATCTAATAATTGAGATTGGTCCTGACATATATCACATAAAGGAAACAAAAATGAATTCGATAAAGATCAGGAGTCTATATCTGTAAAAGATATGGTGTTGCCTACATTGCATCGATACAAGTATTGAACATGACCGAAATTCGTGAAATGCAATATACATATTCACATACATTAAAAAATCATTTATTTTCTATTGGAAAAAAAATATGGAGGAAAAATATAGTTTTCAGAACCAAAACAACTTAGAAAAAAAAAAAAACATTAACTGATTGGGTATATAATTTAACAAAATTAGGGGCGAAAACAAAAAAGCGCACTAACAAATTATTGAAGCATCCATTGATCAGGAACCGAATCCTCTGCGTGTTTTTTTTAACACGCACTGCAAGTTTTTTCTACCTGACGTCTGATTTAATCTTAACGAATCTAATATTAATCACGTCTGATTTAATCTTAACGAATCCAATATTAATCACGAAACATCCATCCTTGATTGAACGACCATGGATTAAAGACACGCTCTGCAAGGCTCCGCAGAGTATTTGGTTCCTCACCTTAAAATGGTCCTGCTCAAGCCCTCAACGGCTCAACTTAATCACTTCCTAATGCAGTCGATCCTCATGTGGCAGAATCGTGCTACCATTTATGTGGCGATACGCATTTGAAAGCATTTATTAAGAAAAATTCAGATTCTTTCCCAAGCTTATCAGATGCTATTGTATGCGAACCCTAGACAAGTCAGACACGGATTATAGGTTGACATATTATCTTAATAATATAGATATATAAACAATTTTATATTACTCGTTCCGAGTTCCATATACGAACCAGATCTGTCTTGGATGGTCCTTTCTGTTTTAGAAGGCCTATTTATTGAACTTAACTGCACTAAATTAGAATAGACCTAAATGTAAGTGCATTTGTGCTTGTTGGGTCCGGCAACTGAATTTACCGGTCTTAAATTACACCTCAACTTGTTCAACACAAATTTTTTTTTTATGAGATTTCATATTGAAAAAACTCAAGTACTATTTCAAAATAAAAGTTATTATAGCAAAGAAATAAATAAACATTATTAAGAATAATTAATAATTTTAATTTTTTGTTTAGTATAAAAATAGCTTAAATCACAATCTTCTACGTATACACATCTATTTAAAAAAAATTAACAGCATATATTAAACTAGAGAGGGTAGTCGCAGCTTCGATGCGTTATGTTTTTTTAGATGGAAGAATGATTCAGTCTATTTCATCAAACATGTCAAAATTTCTAATGTTAAAAAATATAAAAAATCTCCCTAAAAAACTTGCCAAAATTTCTAGACAAAAATTTATAAGTTCAAAACTAATAATTTCTATCATAGAAAGTCATCATATAAATTTGGCATAAATTTTCTACGCAAAGAAAACTTGCCAAAAGTAACTCCTTGCATAAATTCAGATGGATCGATCAGCGAAAATTAGAGGGTTAAATCCCATGTCGTATGAGAAAAAAAATTTCTATAAATCAGGCATGAAATACATTAGATTTTCAAATATATGTACCTTAGATTTTCAAATATATTTACTTCTTAATTAAATAATGATTAAATAATGATTAATACAACTATTTTTATTTTATTAAAAAAACTATTTTTAAATAAATCACTGCGGTCAAAATAAGAAAATGGAAATAGCGGTCAAAAATAGAGAAAAAAATTGACGGGATTTAATATATACTAGATGAGGGGTAGGCGGCTTCGTCGCCATTTGATAAATTTTGATGGCTAAATCTATCAATATATAAAGAAATATATGTTTTCAATATATCTATTTTATATTTATTTACTTTATATATAAAAAACTATCTTAGATGATTGGTACAATTATTTTTAATATATTTAATCAAAAAATATATATTTTTAATATATTTTTAATTAAAAGCCAATGCAATCATGGCTTTTAATTAAGAAGGGTAAACTTCTAGAATATATTCAGATTGATCGATCAACGAAAATTGGAGGGCTCAGATTGCATGTTGTATGAGGGGATAATTTTTTTTCCTATAGGTTAGACATGAACTACCTTAGACTTCCAAATATATCTACCTTAGATTTCCAAATATATTTAACTTTTAAACTATTTTTAATTTATATAAATAACAGTGTAAAAAAAATTAACTCTATTTTTTACTGCATTTTAAACTTGAAAAATCGGCCACGGTTTTTAATATATATATTTTAGATATATATATATATATATATATACTAGATGAGGGGTAGGCGGCTTCGCCGCCATTTGATAAATTTTGATGGCTAAATCTATCAATATATAAAGAAATATATGTTTCCAATATATCTATTTTATATTTACTTTATATATAAAAAACTATCTTAGATGATTGGTACAATTATTTTTAATATATTTAATAAAAATATATATATTTTTAATTAAAAGCCAATGCAATCATGGCTTTTAATTAAGAAGGGTAAACTTCTAGAATATATTCAGATTGATCGATCAACGAAAATTGGAGGGCTCAGATTGCATGTCGTATGATGAGATAAATTTTTTTTTCCTATAGGTTAGACATGAACTACCTTAGACTTCCAAATATATCTACCTTAGATTTCCAAATATATTTAACTTTTAAACTATTTTTAATTTATATAAATAACAGTGTAAAAAAAATTAACTCTATTTTTGACCGATATTTCAAGTTTAAATATCGGCCACGGTTTTTAATATATTCTAGATGAGGGGTAGGCGGCTTCGCCGCCATTTGATAAATTTTGATGGCTAAATCTATCAATATATAAAGAAATATATGTTTTCAATATATCTATTTTATATTTACTTTATATATAAAAAACTATCTTAGATGATTGGTACAATTATTTTTAATATATTTAATCAAAAAAATATTTTTAATTAAAAGGGTAAACTTCTAGAATATATTCAGATTGATCGATCAACGAAAATTGGAGGGCTCAGATTGCATGTCGTATGAGGGAATAAATTTTTTTTTCCTATAGGTTAGACATGAACTACCTTAGACTTCCAAATATATCTACCTTAGATTTCCAAATATATTTAACTTTTAAACTATTTTTAATTTATATAAATAACAGTGTAAAAAAAATTAACTCTATTTTTGACCGATATTTCAAGTTTAAATATCGGCCACGGTTTTTAATATATATCTTAGATATCTTAGTTTTTAGAAAAATAAAAAATGAAACTAAGAAGGCAAGTAGGAGTTCATGACCAATGCGGTGCCACCGCCTCGCACTGAACAACCCCTCTAAGATTGCTCTTTTTTTGGTAAAAAATTAGATATAACTCGCACCAAACTTCTCCAATTGAAAATAACCACCTCAAATTATTTAAAATTGGATTTAATTTCTTATCGGATATATTACCTTTTGATTAAGTTAAACCATATTTTAAATAAGGGTTAATTAGATTTATGCCACTGTGAAAATTTAAAATTAGTAGAATACCATCACTAAATGACAAATTAGTTTTATGCCATTATAAAATAGTAAAAATTAATTTTATGCCATTGTTAAATTGATTTGTCAATTTTACCCTTTTAAATATGCCACTACAAAATTTTAAAATTAGAAAAATATCATTATTAAATAACAAATTAGTTTATGCCACTATAAAAATTTAAAATTAGAAAAATACCATCACTAAATGAGCAAATTAGTTTTATGCCACTACAAATTAATTAAAATCAGTTTTGTGTCATGTAAAAATATAAAAATTAGTTTTATACCACTAGAACATCGTGTATTAATAATTATCGAGCTAAATATATACAACACAAAAAATAATGTCAAAATGCCTTTCAAAAAGACAATACAAATATTGTAATGTATTATCCTGTACTTTTTCACATTGCAAAAAGATACTACGCCGGATGCTTTTGAAATTAATATGTTTTTTTTACTGTACAAATCAAAATTTTCAAACTTTGGTGTTTGCATTCTTTTATTCACATCTCTGGTTCATATTTCTTAAGTCATGCAATTATTCCAAATTATAAATAAATAATATATTTTTGTGTGGTATATGTTAAAGAATAATACGTATATTAATATTATAACATAAGAGCCATATCATGCATTATTTCTCAAATAACTCCTTATATTTCTGCCGCACACATACAAAAATGAAACTAAAGTATAGTAATAAATAATAAATTTATTCATTATAGAATTATTATCGTCTTAATCGGACTATTAAATAATATATATTTCTACGCTCATATAAGAACGGAACTAAATAAGAAAAAGATATATGCTATTTTTTTCTTTCCATAAGTGTTTTTTCCTTTTCTTAATGTTTTAATCCAATGAGGGTAATTTAGAAATTTTTTAAATTTTTAGAGTGGCATATCTCTGATTAGCTATATTTGGGAGGAATTAATGTCATAAAACTAAATTTGACAATATTATAATGGCATATTTCTAATTTGCTATTTAAGAATGACATTTCTCAAATTTATCAATTTATGCAGTGGTATAAATGTAATTATTCCTTTAAATAAAGTAAAATTAAGTTTTAGGGTTAATTAGGTTTATGCCACTGTAAAATCAGAAATTAGAGAAAATGTCATCACTACATGACAAATTAATTTTATGCCATCACTAAATGAAAAATTTAAATTTATACCACGGAATAATTAATTTGACCATTATATCCTTTTAAATTTGTCATTCTAAAATAATAAATTAGAAATATGCCATTATAAAACATTAAAATTTAAAATATGTCACTGTTAAGTAATAAGTGATTTTCCGCCTTCATAAAGGAAATACAATTTTAAATTTAAAAAATTAAAATCTCAAAGTTGAAATTTTAAAATATAAAATTTCAAAATTTCAAAATTTCAAATTCGAAATTTTAAAATTCGAAAATCTAAAAATTTCGAAAATTTGGAATTTGAAAGTTCAAAATTTTAAAATTTTTAAAATCCAAAATTTGAAAATTTTTTTTTGTAAATCTGAAATTTTCAAATTTGAAATTTAAAATTTAATTTATTTCAAAAAATTTATTTGTCATTAATGAGAGGGTATTTGGGACATTTTAAAAAAGTTAGAGTGACATTTTTCTAATTTGAATGACATTTCTCTACTTTTCACCAAAAATAATGGCATAAAATTAATTTTAACCATTTTATGGTGGCACAAAACTAATTTACATTTTAAGAGTGACATATCTCTAATTATCAATTTTTATAGTGGCATATAACTAATTATTCTTAATTTTTATTATCTCTGAAATTCTGACTCATCTTCAATTTATATCTCTTCTTTATATATCTATCTTTTCTTTGCCAAATAAAAATGGAGACATGAGAACTGAGTTATTGGTGCTGCAGTATTGGTCGATACGAATTAATCTATTTTTTCTTGCGCAAAGCTTCATGCAAGCTGAATTCTAACGAAACATTGCTGGCAAGATGTATTTGTACATTTTTTTTTCATTTTTTTTTTGTTTTGATTGAACCAGATGCATATAAGGTTTTGGGTTGGTTACCATTCTAATTTATTTTTTGGAAACTCTATTTCATTACTGAGCATAAGTTAGATATAATGTGTTATCTAAAAGAAAATTTTAATAACATTTTTTTTTATGTTCTCTAAATACGCCAACACACGATTGCTCGTGCGTACGTATCCGTGGGAATATGAGGAGAAATGTCGCTGAATTTTTCTTAGACAACACATTGGATCTAACGTATCACTCGTAATCCTAAATAAGACAGAGTATCCAAAGAACAATCCCCAACTAGGACTATCCGAGATTAATCCCTAATGGATTAATCTCGAAAAAGCACGATCTAAAATAGTTCAAATTCTGATAATTTGGTCATATATGACAACACAACTAATATATGCAAATGCCAAATAATTAAATAATTAACCATACATACGAATTGATAATTTACCGAATTGAAATTATTGAGAGTTAAAATAGAAAATTACCGAATTTCTCTCGAAATGATGATTTTCTTGCTTTAGTAGAATCACCTTCTCTTCCTATCACATAAAAATGAAAAAAAAAAATCAATTACAAATATAAAAATTTGCTTAATTAATACAGAAATAATAAATAAAAAGATTTATTAATTAATGAATATACCTCAAATGAGAAATTTTTTAACTTCTATTTGCTCACATTTAGTTTCTATTTTATTTTAATTATTTTTTTCAAATTTTTCTAAATTTTTAAGGTGGATTTGAATTTTAGTTAATGCTTCATAGGGGAAAAAACCGATGAACAATAATAGTGGGAAGTGCGGCACCAGGGTTTGGGGAAGAAAAAATAGCAGAAAAAAAATTGATCTTTAGCATTGTTTTTCTAAAAAAAATCGGTGCTAAAGAGTTGAAAAAAATACTATTTTGTTTTAGCACTGGTTTTTCTATAAAAACGGTGCTAAATATTATATTTTTGAGCACCTTTTTTTTAGAAAAAAATCAGTGCTAAAACAAAGCCGTATTTTTTTTTTTTCAAACTCTTTACCACCAATTTTTCTAAAAATCGGTGCTAAGGTAAACTCTAACAATTATGAAATTATCACTGATTATTTTTAAAATCGATTTTTTTTAAAAAACATGTGTTAATATGGTGGTGCTAAAAATCATTTTCGTTGTAGTGCTATTGTGTGAGCTGACAAAAAAAAATGTCTGACCGTGTCTCTTAGAATTTTGATGCAACGAACTCAGAAATTAATTAATCAAGAATAAATAAAAAAATAGACACAAGATTTAACGAGATTCAGCACCAACTCGGTGTGTACGTCCTCCACACACACGCACACTATTTTTATTATTTTTTAAATAATCTGATTTGATACAATACAAGTAGAGAAAACTAATATTATATAACATTCCTCCTCTATTTTATATTGCCAACATTAAAAGAAAGATTTATTTTGACGTACAAGGTTGGTGTGATATCTTAGTTGCATATATTAATCTAATTATATATTATTACGTACGTATAAACAAAAATGCCATGAGGCTGGGTCCGTACGTGTAGGCGATGGACTCTTATTAAGCCAGACAAATAATGTGCTGGATGTAAACATTGTCTCGTCAGGCCACTCCAATCCACAAAAAAGGACACAGATCCATTGCTTACCTGTCCAACAAAAGAAACAAATCTCACCAAATACATGCCATTTGTGTCACTGGTGCTAATAATTGCCTCTTGCATCCTTATGTACACTTGTGTATGCTTGTTGGACATTTTTTGTTGAAGAACTCGCGTACGCAATAACTGACCTATTTTAATTTGCACTTTCATAAATATTTCATTTTTGGTTTCTTGTTTAATTTAGATTTTTCGGTTACAAACTCTTGTCTCATTCGGGCTTGCTCGAAATAGAAGAAAGAAAAAAAAATTTAAATGCAAATGTATCTAAATTGAAAATGCTCAAAAGTTTAGGTACTAAGAAAAGCAAGGTAGATTGATTTAATTTTTTTCCAACAAAAATGCTCAGTGACATATGCTTTTTTAAATAATCTTGACAATTTTTATGATTTAAATTAAGGTCAAATTTAAAAAGAGAAAATAACTAATTCAAACTACAAAGTATATTGGTGTAGCATGGAAATTTTGATAAAAGGCCACACCATTAATATAGATTCGTGCAAATTAAATTATTTGGATATAATACTAAAAATCTAAAAAGAAAAAAACTCCAAAAATTTATAGACTTCTACCATGACGTAATCTGTTCTACAAATTTTGATATGGCAGCAAAATAATTTTTAAAAAATGTAAAAAGTGTAAAATGCTGGACTTTTACCATAACAAGAAAATGATAAGTATATTAACGAAATACTTCGGAATGTATTATGTCCACATTTATAATAAACAATAGTATTATTCTTTCAAAAATAAAGATACTTCTTAATTACCTATAAAATCCATGACGGGCATAAAAAAAAAAGAGTCCGATTCTTTTGAACAGACATTGTTGAGCTCTCCCTGGGACCTTTTGGATCGCTTAGAAATAAGAGTAATAATTTTTTTCTAGGCGAAAATTTATTCCTAACCATCTAAATTCTTCACAAAATTACATACATCTCAATATTTTCCACTTAGGAATAGATTATTCCCCCTACCCCTCTGTGTTCTTTTATTTATACAGCAGTATACAACCAGCAAGAAGAACGTTGGAAGGAAAAAACAAAACAAATATAGAAACAACATTGTGAATAAGACATAACATGATGTTGAAGTCCCGCGAGTGTGACTTCGTTATTTACTAATTTTCCTTTTATGAGAACGACCATAAGTGTGACTTTTGTTGAGAGGATGCGCATCTTGTGGTCAATGCTCTCCTATTTATTCATATTGTTTTTATATTTTTCTCGTGTTGACGCAGGGAACGTATCACTTTTTTGGTACACGAGTGACGACCTTATGTTCCACGTTGGCTTCAGCCAGCTGTCCTTGATATTAATTAATTTTATAGTTGCGCGCGCATGGTTCTATGTTTTGCATTTTTTTAAAAGTTTAACATTTATTCTTTTTTTGGATCTCAGTATTTTTTTTTTATCGAGAAGTTTGGGAAAAGCTTATGGATTTAACTTGAGGAATTATTGGATCAATATCAAATATTGAACTTGAATATAATTAAAAAATTGAAGTTCAAAATGTCAATTTCAAATTTGTTTACTATGGTTGTGTTTGGATGGGAGTGAGAATAAGGGTGTGTTTGGATGAGCCTGGAATAGAGAATAGGAATAAGGAATTTCGATTTGCGTGCTTATCCTTATTCCTTATTCTTATACCATAGTTTTGTTAGTATAGGAATAAGCGCCCTTATTCTTTATTCTTGTGTTGTTTGGGTTGCACAAGAATAAGAATAAGCACGCAAACCGAAATTTCTTATTCCTATTCTCTATTCCCGGCTCATCCAAACACACCCTAAGAGAATAAGGGAAGATGAGAATAAATTTATTATTAAACAATTCAAACTCTTCACAAAGTTACACACTTCCCAATACTTCTTCCCTTTTTTTTTCCTTATTCCTCTTATTCCCACACCACCCAAACGGAGCCTATGTGTGTTATACTCCGGAGGGTTGAAATACTTATTGCTTTGTTAGTTCTATGTCTTAACAATTTTAGACATCTCAATCTTATACAATGTGTTGTCCCTAAAGGAGGCGGCTTAACAAAGGTTTAGCGGAAGCAATTGAGATTTTGGACCGGTTTGGTATGAACTATCCAAACACAATTCAATTGGTACCAATACAAGCAAGCACACAAGCAATTCAAGTATAGCAAGATAATAAAGAGAAAAAGAGAGAGAGAAATTGAACACTCGGTATGATTACGGAGTTCCGACCCGCTAGGAAAGGCTAGCCTTAGTCGTACGTCTCCGGGAGTTTCGCTACCAAACAAGGACGCGCTCCGTTCAATTCCAATAAGAACGGGTCTACAACTTCAAACCAAATCACCTCTTACACCAATTAATCGAGGTGGATCGGCCTAACTCAAATGGCACAACGCCTCATAGGAGAAGAGCTCTCAACCTATTCCAACCTACACCTAGCGATAATGTCGGGACGGTGGTGTTTGAGGCTACTAAATCTCTCAAGATGGTCTAGCTATGAAAAGCTCAAGTGGGAGAGTATCCATGTGCTCAAAGGCTCAATTCTGGTCAAATTTTGCAAGACAAAGCTCTCTAAAGAGAGAAAACAAGGGGTGGATATATAAAGAACTCGTCAAAATTTGCAAAACAACTCAATTTGCTGTTGTGCGTTACACAACGCACAGATAACCGTTATAATAAAACAAAGAAAACAAGCTATCCATTGCTAGTGCGTTACACGATCCAATATTGCGTTGTACGACACACTGGACGACCGTCATAATAAAACAAAACGGATAAACTAGTCGTTTGAGCTGTCAGGTGCGTTATACGACCCAAAACACCCGTTGTGCAACGCAACATTAAATGCCACTAAATGATCAGAATTTTGCTTCAAAAATGAGTGAAAATGGCCAGAGAAAAACCAAAGGAAGGTTGTACAACGTTTCAGTGTGTTATACAACGTTCTGGCTTGATTTGAGAAAATTGCGTTGCACGACGGGTAAGTTGCGTTGTATGATGCAGCTAGTGCGTTACACGACCCTCTGTTGCATTGTGTAATGCACTGTTTCTGTTAATTTAAGAAATGGAAAAAATCTGCACAATACTGGTGCGTTGTGTAACCAAATATTGCGTTACACAACTCACTGGTGCGTTGTACAACTCAATATTGCGTTACACAACGCACTGGTTTTGAGACAGAAAATTCTGCACAAAACTGGTGCGTTGTACAACACAATATTGCGTTACACAACTCACTGGTGCGTTGTATAACCCACTGTTGCATTACACGATGCACTGGTCCTGAGATTTAGAAAAATACTGATTTCTTGAGCTTTTCTGCTATCTAGACCATTTAAAGGATAAAAGGACTAAAGTAAACCTTCTATTTTAGTCTAAGTTATCCTACAAATTCTATAAAGACTTGATCTTGATCTTGCACATAGTTTTTATCCAAGTAATCAAACTTTGCATTTTCTTCCTATAAAACTCAAAGAAGAATGTTAAATGCCAAATGATATTATTTTGTAATCGACAAACTTAAAGACGTTTAGTACAACACAATGTAACCTCAAAAACAAAAAAAGAAATTAGTACCTGGATCATAAATAAAATATTAAAACCAACAATTTGAATTTAAGTTATCGAATAAAGTTTTGTGGAGTTGTAACTCAGATCAAATAATTTACCTTTTTTAGTTAATTCCTTGTACATTTTATTATTTGAAATTAATTCAGAGATTTTCGTATCAAGCCAATAAATTATATATGTGTCCAAAATCAGCCCTTAATAAACAGCAAAGCAGAAACTCTACTGGCGAGTCATTAGTGGACATTCAAAATTTGAAATAAGTTGCATGCCTTAACCTCTTTATCATAAACAAATAATTATATATTAAACTCGTATTAGATATATTTTTGTTTCTAGAGTATGTTTATATTTGCTTATTTATTGCATTATATTTATATGTATGTTGCTTTGATATTATCGATTCGGTCAAATGAATCATTTTTCAAGCCTCGGAGCTAGAGCTGGATAAAGTCGGGTAATTGATGAAGATCTGTAGAAAACTTTTTCCAAGTATTTTGAACCAGCCGAAAAATACCCAAATTGTTACATATAATTAGTTAAAGTATTAGTATTTGGTATTAAGAAAATAAATAGATGAAATAATATTAAATAAAATATAAAAATGTTCTTATTAACTTTGTTAGAATATAAAGTAATTAAATAAAAATATTAAATGTTAATGAATTTTAGGTATTGATTTTAGTTTATCAATCTATAGAACTGCTTTGTTTTACTCTATTTTAAGCCATCTTAAATTACTTCCAGTTGATAGCAAAAGTAAAATAAAAGAATCTTAACTTTCACTAGTCCAACTTGAACTAAGTCCGAAACTTCCGCTGGATAGTCATTGAACCTGACAGATTGCATCATCCGGTCATCCCGAACGAAATCCTCTGCGGCTTTTTAAAAAGCTCATTAGCTCAAGAGTCAAGACTATTGTCGGCCCAAAAAATCTGAAGACTTTTGTCGGCCCAAAAATATATAACAATAACAAACGCAGATTGAGATTGTGGCCTATTGTCGGCCCAAAAAAATGCTGAAGACTAAAGAGGATACTAATTGTAGCACATAAATGATAACTGCAATCTACAATTTTGTCATTACTTGAACAAAGTGAACATTTAAATAATCAAAGTGAATACATACAAACAAATAAGTTCAACAAAAATAAATTAAATATGCATATAAAAATAGAAATTACTATCTACCATCTCTTCACGTGCCATCCCATGCCATCGCGTATGTATTTGTTCACTTTATTCATTTATATGTCCAATTTGTTTATTTGTGTGTTCGCTTTATTTAATTATGAGTTATATTTTATTTTTTAATTGTTCTTCAGATTTTTATTTGCATGTTCAACTTATTTTTATTGAACTTAATTTGTTTGTATGTGTTCACTTTGATTATTTAAATGTTTACTTTTGTCTTTTTTTTATATGTTTATTTTGTTCAAACGATGATAAGCGTTGAAAAAACTGCAAATTTCAATTATAATTTCTAAAAAAAATTCGAATAACAATACACAAAAAATAAAATCTAACTCATATTTGAATAAAAGGAACACATATATAAACAAATTGGATATATAAATGATTAAAGTGAAAAAATACAAATGCGATGACACACGATGGCGTGTAGAGAGATAGTAGATAGAAATTTCTATTGTAACATGTGTATCTATTGCCCATTTCTCCAAAGGGAGATAAAAACAAAAGTATCAAAAGAGTTTGCTTACCTTTAATAAAAGGAGTGGCTGGCTAGTGTCTGTAGTAGGACACATTCACTTGTCCAACATGATAAAAATTTAATTTTTAGATTAGAATGGTCGGTATGAACCACTTAAATTGTTCTCCATAATAAAATCTCTATAGAGATCAAATTTTATATATTTTTTCCAATTTTTTTTACTATTTTTTTGGAATTTTTGAGTATGCTCGATCTAAAAAGTTATGTACCCTCCAATTTTGAAAATTCGAAAAAAGAATTAGAGAATTTGAAAAAAATATATAATTTGATTTTCAAGGACATTAAATATAGATATCCTATTGAGTGGTTCAAATCGACCATTTGAAATTTTAACAGTTGATGTTCCAATCGTATTTGACGTCTTGTATACTTGATTCTAACATTACCCTTAATAAAGATATATATACTTTGTCTTAGGCCTGCTGGCTTATTAAAAACATGATAAATTGTTTCCATCACACAATGACGCTGTTAGAGAATGATTCTCAGATTGCAAAAAAAAAAAAAAAAAAAAAAATAAATAAAAAAATACCGAACTAATAGTCCGTACTTTGATTCAGTTCAGGGCAACTAGCAACATAACTAAATTTTCTTGTATTCTATATATAAACCTGTCAAATGTGAAAACGGAACGCGAAAATGGACCGTTCCGCTTCCGTTCCGTTCCAGACGAAGAAAAAGAAATCTATTCTGTTTTCATTTCGTTTCATCAAACGAAACAGATTTCTGTTTCGTTTAACGTTCCATCCTTCATTTTCTATTGGTTTCAACCTATTTCCGTCCATTTCCGTGTTCCGTTTACGTTCCATTCGTTTTCTTCATTTCCGTTTCCGTTCCGTTTTAAAAAACAGAACTAATTTTCTATCCAGTAAACTAATTTAACGTTCGAAACGGTGGAACATTGACAGGCCTATCTATATATCAGGAATAGTAGAATTATAACTTTCTATTCCCGATTGACCAATGCAAATCGAATATTATTATTGATGCAATAAAACTCAATTCGGCATGAAAATCTAATCTCAACCTGTTGAACTAGGAAAAAAAGAAGGGTATTGTCTAAATTAGTTTAGCCAACGCCCAATATCAGTTTAACAAATTATATATTACAGCTATATAAGCCTATTCAAATATAATCTTCTTGTATTGTTTTAGATCTGTTGCATTTTGATGAAACTTTTTTAGTTATTAAGTTATAACAAATACCAAAGTAATATCCTCCCCCCAAGTTATTTACCAGTTACAAAAGCATCTTCAGTGAGCTATTTACATAGAATTTTTTTTGCAAAATGAATTCTATTACTATTCCGAATTAATTAACTAACGATTATTTATTAGCGTTACACAGATTTGTAAAGAATGGAAAAGAATAGAAAGTACAGTGAACTATCCTTGTTGCTAACAAAAATTAATGGTTGGAAGGGAATTATGCAACTATAGACATGTCATGAATCAAGAATTTGGTGTCGGAGTGCCTACATAACCAAAACCGACAACGAAAAATGCTGCGCTTTGAACGATGAGGTATAGGTAGTATCCTCTCTGTGAGAAAGCTATATCATAGTATCCACAAAATAATACAAAAATTCCGACAGTCAACTCTGAGTAATACCACCTGGTAAAAATTAAAACAATCGGAAGCCGAAATTAGCATCCAAGAATAGACTGCAAAATCCATAAAATCGAAGAACTCAAATTCAAAATAAAAACTTAAAAACCTCTGTCAAATGTATTGCAAGACTGGTCAATTTGATGTATATTGACAGGATAAAAATTCAATACCAGCTAAGTACCAATGTAACTAAATTTGTAGAAGTTGGATAGTTTTTTGCTGAAATAGCATGGTTTGGTTAAATACTGGAACTGGTAAAGCAGTACATGTTATCAGGAAACAAAATTAGAGTACCTGTCCCAGAACCGCGATTTCTTTTTCTTTAGTTTAGGAAGGCAAGGCTCTGTAAGTTGTGAATCTATCGATTTGTCAGCTTCCTTTATATCTATGACAACAGGTTTAGTCTTATTAGCATCTCCAAGCTTTTCAGTGACGATCCACTCATTGACTCTTTCGGCCTCAAATAGACCTGTGAATGCCGCCTTTAGCCGGTGTAGTGACATTACATTCTCAAACAATACCCATATAACCACCAAATGAAATGAACTGCAACAAAAAGTAGCAGAAACCAAAGGTTTATTGATTCAACTATTTATTCTGTAATGTCTACAGTTATTGTTTTTCTTTTGGCTTTTTCAGTACCTTGGAGTACCCATACATTTACAAAGAGTGATCATTGTTGGAACATAAACCACGCCCCAGTAGGGAATAGCCACCTCAGGGAAAAATACTGATAGCGGGATCACAACACAATAATAAATGAAAGTTACTGTATGAGCTACGAACTTTCCGAGAAAAAAGAAGTCATACATCAGGTGCAGCTTTTTCCCAAAAGACACTTTCTGTACAAGGAAACAAAGACTATGTCAGAACAAGAATTTGTGATTTCGAAAATGAAAATTAGATCTTAAATGGGTGGTTGGATGAGTACAGACCTCGTTTTGGATAATTTCTACTGCCATTTTCTTGAAGAGATTCGCAGGTCCGCATGACCATCTATGTTGTTGAAACCTATAAGCCTTGAAAGTGCTTGGGAGCTCACTTTTCACCTATTGCAATACAGTTTTGAGAACCATATATTCAACCTGAGTGAATTCAAGTATTTTTCTGATGCTGAGTTATCTAACTAGAGTCAGCTTCATATATAAATTCTCTGTAGCATGAAGAAGACCAATTTTAAACATTTTCAATTTGAAAAACATATTATCAGTAACAAATGCGAGTGCGCTTATGAAAAAGATTTCATAGGAATGAGAAGTACTAGGGCTGTACTTGTACATCACCAACATAGACAAACTTCCAGCCTTTGAGTCCTGCTCGAACTGCTAAATCCATGTCTTCAACTGTTGTGCGATCCTTCCAACCGCCAGCATCTGAAATCACCTTGGTTCTCCAAACACCAGCAGTTCCTGAAAAATACACCCATATTCTCTGGTATAGTGAAAAATGTTTGTTTGCTATTTCAACTGGGATATCTGAAGCAATTGTGAAAAATAACAATTTATATTATCTTGACTGTTACCATTAAAACCGAAAAATGCAAACATGGCAGATCCAGCCTCCTGCTCGATCTTGAAATGGTAATCGAGTGACATCTCTTGTAGCCTTGTCATCAAACATTCATCAGCATTCACTACAAGCATACAAGATCAAACATTCATCATTCAAGATCAGAAAAATCCTTCTTTACTACTACTGAATTAGTGAATTTGACCTTTTTTGTGTGAAATAAAATTATTTAATTTAATTGAAAAAATTATATAGTGTATAAGACAGTAATTGAATTTATAAGAATGGATATACCAAATCTCCATCGGGTTTGGACAAGAGCAATTTCTGGATTATGCATGAGGAAGGGAATAGTTCTTAAGAGAAAATCTGATTCTGGCTGGAAATCAGCATCGAAGATAGCGATGTACTCACAAGCTTCGACAAAATCATGCTGCAAACCCTCTTTGAGGGCCCCTGCTTTGTATCCTTTTCTATTGTTCCTAACTTCATGCATTATATTTACACCTTTGCTTTTCCATCTCTGACATTCCTGCCCCACCATATCCTGTAAATTAATTTAAAATTGAGAATTATGGTCTGCTTTTCATAAGGAAAACAAAATTATAAGCTTAAGGGATCAATATTTTAGAACTTTTTCTACGAGATGTAGTATTTCTCTTTTGTCAAAACAAACAATGGAAAGGAACAAAAAGAAAGACATAGATTTGGCTACGTCAAGTAACATTTACATGACAGAAGTGGAGAGTGAGAAAACGAGATTTAATGGGAAATATTAAGTGGCAAAGACAGTTGTACAATGACAGAAGAAAATGCTCATGCTAGTCCATAAGTTAAAAAACAAAATAAATAAATTCCCAGAAAAATTGAGATTTCGAAGTCTTAAGTTTGAATGTTGTTTAAAATTATAATCAACATATTTTTTATAATCTGCAATGACAGATTCATCATCATTATTATTGGGTCAACATTCTAAAAAAGGATAATTGGAATTTAAGTTGGAGTAGAACATACTTTTAACCTGTTTCTAGCTACCAAAACTATTAAACAAAAAATTTCTGAACAGCTTGGAGATAGGCTGTCAGATGTAAAGGCTCTGATTTTTAAATATTGGTCAATGCGATCTGATTGGACAATAGGAACTCCTGGATAGAAAGTGGATTTTTTTTAACAAAATTCGTATGACAAGTGACTCAGCTGTGCTGGTTGTTTTACTTTTGTCTCTATTCCAAAATGTCTTTCAAGGAAATTTAAATATACTTAGAAGTGGTAATTAAATAAACAAAAATAATTACCTTGCAAACTGTATCAGTAGAATCATCCAACACTTGTATTATTAACCTGTCAGATGGCCACTCCAGCGCACATGCTGCTCCAATAGAAAGCTTATACACCTTCACATTATAATATTTAATACATTACTAATGCTTAGAACAATGGCAGCCAGAATTTAGCAACTTTCCTAAAATTTCATAGCTTTCCAAAAGTGGTGTTGACAATGAACAAGACTTCTCTGTGTACCTCTTTCTCATTGTACATGGGTATCTGAACAAGCACCATTGGATAAACAGAGTTCCCCAATTCTTCATCTTTCTCTATGGGTTCCCATTTGTATCTCTTCTCTGGTTTTAGTTTGAAAATTTGGACGACGAGGCTGATTGCGCCGACAAATAATTTCTCTAACAAGATCATTACAGTCATGGTAATGCATACGACAATAGCGAACCGTAACAATGGCACAATCAGCATTGACCGGATCGGATTCCATACATGAAGAAACTGTTTCAGGGCAATTTCCCAATGTATACCTGAGCCGAATTCTCTCCATATTTTACTTAAATGAAGTTGACTAAGTCTGAATGTAGGGGATAGATCACCTGAATAAAACAATAACAGAACATTATAGAAGAACAAGTATTGGTACAATGTATTCAAGTAAATATGAATTTTGTGATATGATTTAAAGGTATGTACCGATAAGAAGATTGGCTGTTCCCTCTGCTTCCATTCACACCGTGAATTAGAAGGGAGAGAACTAAGCGATCAAATGGTCCTTGGCTCTGTTTCTTCTGTACTTTCTCTGCTTGTATCAGCTACTTTTTGTCTGGTATCATGGGACCCTGGATTGGCACATAGAGAGAGGAGAAAAGGATTAAAGGACCACTCAATTTTAGAGCTTTCTCAAGACATTTGACCTTGACACTTGTGTGTTTCAGGGGGAATGCGCCAATTAAATGGAAGGAGATTGAATACGTATATAGAAGAGAAAGAGAGCGAGAAAGGATCAAATCAAGAGAATTGCCAACAAACAATGTATAACGGAGAGGTGACTGGAAAGAGGTGGCGATTTAAGTGGGGGCTACATGGATTTAAATAAGAAATACGACTAATGTTCTACTTCTTTTCACATGGTAGCACTATACAACATGTGGTTTTGTCATGTTCTTTAATAGTTTATTTTTTCTGAATTTTATTGGAGTGTTTTGCTGGGATGATCCGACTTCTCAACGGAGTATAGAACTCAATTTGCAATTTTATTCATGCCACTTTGATACTTAATAATCTCAAGTTATGATAGAAATCAGTAGCTTGCAACTTTGGTACCAGTTCTCTAAAAACAAACAACGTCGGTACCAGTTAAAGGAGATCCAGATTTATTTAATTAGTACTTATTCTCTACCATTATTTGGGAATTGCAATGTCATGCAAGTTAACTTTAAAGAACTGACAGCAAAACATATAATAGAATATTCCATATTGTCACTATCACAAATTTTTTTTGTCTTTCATATTAATACAAAAACATGTTGTTATATATGAGGAAATTAAATATTATAAATTTATAAATTTGGAAAATATTATATACGGTGCTGTCAAAAAATTATGCGCACTAAAATAATAAATGCACCCAAATTTATTTATTATATTGTTAGTAGTTATCTTTTGATAATCGAATTTGCTTATATAATTTTAAACTTTACAATTATTAAGCACCTAGATTGTATCCATCGCTTCATTATAAAATAATATCAATGATTTCAATTCTTTATGGGGACTCTGATTTTGTGGATACATAGGAGAAAGTTTTCCCATATGTGGCACCAATAATTTGTTGCATTAGAATGCATATTATATTATGAATAATTAATGCTAAATTTTGTATAAAAGCTAATAATTGCATTGCTGAATTTTGGCTGGTATTAAATCGATGCAATAAGATTTTGTTATTTTGTTTTTAAAAAGATTTAAAATATGTTTATAAAAAATAATATTACGAAAATTTATTATTCCAGTAGTTTGTGACAAATAATACATTGATCCTCCTAATATAGCAGAGTAATTAGTAACTCTGGCCTTATTAGTATTTTTCCACTCCCAAATTATCGTACTGTCGGGATCGTTTGGATCGCTTAGAAATTTGGAGAATTTGGGGAAGTTGCAATTTCTAGGAATAAATTTATTGGGAAATGTGTAACTTTGTGAAGAGTTTGGATTGTTTATAATAAATTTATGGTAGGAAGATGAAATTCTCCAAATTCTTTGGAGAATCCAAACAGCCCCGTCAGTTGTTCGATGTGCTTATCTGATGGAAGCTTAATCTTTTTGCATCATTTGTTGATGCACATGTGACGTGATTTGGTACATGTCGCAAATTATTCCGACTATTAATATCCTTTGACGTTATTATATATATGTGGGTCCTTAATTTTTAAATTCAGAACTGGAACAAAAAAAAATCCATACCATTTGAAACTCTCTTCATGAAGTACTAAGAATGATTTTCCTCAAGGAAAAGTAACAATAAACACAGGGTTTATTCTTTTATGATAAAAATTTCGACCATTTCCCGCTATCTATTTAGTTTTTTTTTTTTTGTGTAGATAGGTCCTATATTCACAATGTATCATTAATTGGAATAATATCACAATAAAAAGAAAAGAGGTTGACTAAAATCAGCCACGACTAATGGATGAACCCTTCAGCCACGATTATATTTCAATATTTGAGGTTCAAATGCTAATCTGAACCGTTCAATGTGTTCTCCATATTGAAATCTAATTGGAGACCAAATTTCACATTTTTCTGAATTTTTTTTTGAGATTTATAAAAATCGTTGTTATTGAAGGGTTTAGAATTGTTTAGATTAAGAATTTTATAAAATATAAAAACATACTAAAAAATTTCAGAAAAATATGAAATTTGGTATCCAACGAGATTTCAATATGGAGAACCTATTGAATGGTTCGGATCGACGGCTATAATTTTAAAAATTGAGATTTGATTATAGCTGACGGTCTCATCCGTAAGTCGCGACTGATTTTAGTCTACCTCAAAAGAAAATTCAAACTTGCGAAATCCCAGAAATAAAAAAATTGTTGAATGCCAGAAATAAAAAAATTGTTGAATGCAAGAATCTAGGTGTTTATAAGAAAATTGTAAATGTCACCAACCATTTCCATTCGAAATTATTGCCAAAAAAACCTTCAGAAAACTCCAATTCCATTCGAGTAAACTTAAACCACTCACTTCATTCTAACTTGATGAAATGTACCAAGTTGTTCATCATTTTGATTTGCTAATGTTTTTTTTTTTTTTGAAAAAGAAGAAAGTGTGTCATTGCTTAATTTTGGTGAACGAAGATCAATAAATTTGAGAAAATGGTAACTTAAGATTTAGTAATTGCACGGAGGCAGATTGATAATTAATAATCAGGATTACCTTTGAAATTTGCTTAATTTTGTTGCCCAGCGTAGTATAATATATTGCAGGGTTTTCTCAGAGTCTAGTATAATATATTGCTAGAATATTAAAACAAGTTGAAACGTAAAATTGTAACCAAAGAAACGCAGAAAAAATATGAATGTTTTGTACAAAAAAAAATATTATAAGTTGAAGCCAATTGAAAATTAAAGAATTGTTTTCGTAGCTTGCTCCTAAATTTTTTTCCTCCAAAATTTCCATGGATTTTTTTTTTTTGTCATGGAGAGAATTTAATAACTTTTTCCTTTTAATATGTTTTACTTTTGTTCATGACTAATCTTCCATTTTTGTTTGGATAAAAGATAGTGCGAAAAATGCAAAAAAAAAAAGAGGAGAGAGAGAGAGAGAGAGAGACAAAAACGAACTCCAAATAACTAATTTTGCTTGGTTTGATAATTTTTTAGGACATTGCTTTGATAATCTCACATAACCTCTAACATATTATATCTGTTATTACTCGTCAAGTAAGAAAGTAACCACACAAAACAAGATTTCATATTTTATCTGTTATTACTCGTCAAGTAAAGGTGATATTCTTTTCTATTTTATTCCATTATCTGTTTATCTACAACATCTCTTTATCTTTATCTCATGCTAATCAAATAATGTATTAATATTTTATTATTCACAAAATCATTTACACCGACCATTTTAGATTTCATATTCTAAAACTTCTTATTTGTTAGATGAATAGATGCAAGGTTTGTAATTAAGAGTAATTTTTGGTTTTCTGATATGAAGTAGGTAGATATAGATTCCTAATATCTATCTACTAAAATTTGTTATTTCCCACAGAAGTGGATCTGGTGCCTCAATATTAAAGGTGTTTAATACAGGTTAATATTTTTTAGATTGGATCAACAGATCAAATTGCCTCGTGGATAATTAAGAGGTGCTTCGGAGGACAATATACTCGTCCAAATAAAACATATAAAATAACTTGGACAAAAATACCCCTAACCAATTCTGATTTTGTTCAGTTCTTTTGAGATCTAATTAATAAATTTCCTTAATTTTATATAATAAGCTAAGAGAAAAAAGAATTAGACACCGGTTGTTCTTCTTTCTTAGAAAATTACAATTTTCATATTGGTATATATAGGTTTTACAAGGCTTTCGTCTCTCTTCGTATGACGCCGATACACTAGGATCTTAGATTAGAATGTAGTATTATCTTTTACATATACAAGTGTCTGACATGATGTGTGCTCATTTCTTTTGTGCTTGGAAAACCTTTAAATAAAGAAGGAAAAGACTTCCTCTCTCTTGAATCTCTCTAGGGTCATAGACTTTTGGAGGCAGAATCTATAAGAAACATAATTCTAAATCATAAATTATATAGGTCCGTAACCGACAGAATCGAAATAGATGTGTTTTTGGGTTCGTGATCCAGCAGTCCGCTAAGCTAGAAAATTCTCCGCATATACCAATATTATATATATTTGATAAATTTCGTTGATATTGATAAAAAAAAAATTAAGAATAACTAGAGCTGGAACAACACTCGACTTGTTTATGCATTTATGATGTTACAATATAGTATTTACTTTCCAGCATTTTTTGGGACTATGGTCTCACGTAAACTATTCAAAATTGGATGGATTATTTGCTGAATTGCATCGGTTCATTCTCAGCAAACAGAGAGGAGGTTATAATGTCAATATTTTTGTTGTCCTCAAATGTTAACATTTCATTATTTAGTTATTTTTTTTCAAAATTTAAAATAGTGACTTCAAATTTAAACTGCTCATCTTATTTAATTTAACAACCAATGTGTTTTCATATAAGTTTTGTAAATTTTAGAGTTAATTTGATGCTCTATCGAGAGATAGAAAATTAAACGAACTTTATTAATTATGATAGATTCATTCTAATACGTTCATGTTTTAGTCTTTGATGGAGTATCAAATAAATCCTAAAATTTACAAAATTTTTATGAAAATGCATCGGTTGTTAAATTAATTAAGATGAGCTATTTGAATTTGACATTGCTATTTTAAATTTTGAAAAAGTAACTAAATAGTAAAATGTTAGCATTTGGGGTCAACTAAAATGTTGGCATTGGAACCCTACTCACAGAGGTGTTGTTCTAATAAGAAATGTCAAATGAGAAGATTAATTGAAGGTTCAGGCTAATTTTGAGGGCAGCATCGTCATTATTACAAATTTGACGTTGTTTGGATAAATAATCTGTTTTCCGGAGCATCTCCCTGGATTAAGCCGTTTGTTTTGGAAGGTTGTATATGAATCCAGTAGATCAGATTTAGTACAGGTTGTCAAGTCGATTCGCAAGAGTCAAGTGATCAAGTCATGTTAAAATAAAAACAGCTTTGATCCGTGACTATTTAATTACAAGTGGAAGAAGTTCCATTCATATTTCCTTTGGGAGATTGGATTTTGCATTTTTACATAGCTTCATTGAGGAATAATTGATGGAAAACTGAAGTACCAATATTCTAAAGTTAAAAGGTATAATCGAAAAAGATAACATATTTAATAAACATTAAACAATAATACAGAGTAATTTTTTTTTTCCAGAAAGGTCAAAAGTACCGAAGTAGCGTATTGTTATAATTAGGTAAATTGTATAGTAGTTCCAGCGAAATTTGACAAAATAATCAGAGTCCAAACTAATAATTATTCAATTCGATTATTCGACCCATGTCCATCATGCATCATCCCTGTTTCGGAACGAACTCGCACATCTTTTGGTCAACGGTATTTTTTTTAAAGATATTTGGTCAATGGTATTTAAATAAAAATCTTTTTGAGTTTTGAGGGATGGACGAGTATATAGGTGAATAGGTCGAGGTTGCGCTCTACAGGGAGAGCACTCTTCGACATGTAGCACCATGCAAAACAATCGGGATTACTCCTGACGTATTTAAATTGGGTGTATACCCCTCTAATTTTTTCTAATTGAAAATATACCCCTCTAATATTTGAAATTAGATATTTACCCCTCAAATCATGTTACTCTTAGATATTTATCCTTATCAATATTTTAAACAATAATTTAATGATAAAAATCAGTTTTATAATTTTAAGACTAAAATACCCTTACTTTCAGACCTTTCGCATGCCCTTTCTCTGACCATATTTCGCGTCATCCAATTGCTTAGTTTTATTCAAAAACAAAAATAATATTTTTATATGGTTTTCTAAATGCTAATTTTAATTATCATTTCATATTTCAAGTATAATACATATATCTAATCCATTTTTTATTTAATTCCTCTGTTTACATATTCGATTAATTAAGCACCTTGCTTTTGTTTTGTGGGTAATACTTCTCAATCGAAGCATCCTTGACAGCCATTGTTAATATTCCTAGATAAACTTCACTTTGGAAGTACCACACGGTACTTGAGGTATAAATCATAAGATACGTTAGAAAAAATTAATAAAACAGCGGAGACCAAAGCTTTCTAATTAGGTTTATATATGGTTTATCTATCGGATGATCGTAGGTATTGTAGACTTCCAAATGCAAGTAAAAATTACCATGGCTAGAGTAGAGGTAGACAGAAATAGATGTTGGGAGATGGGGGTATTTTGGTCTTACCGTTATAAAATTGTTTCTAGAAGTAAAATTATTTGTTTGATATATTGATAAGGGTAAATATCTAAGAGTAACATGATTTGAGGGGTAAATATCTAATTTCAAACATTAGAGGGGTATATTTCCAATTAGAGAAAATTAGAGGGGTATACACCCAATTTTCCCTTAAAATATATACCTATGGTGGTTTCTATGATTGGCTCGTTTTCTATTAGGGGTGTGTTTGGATGCTTCACGAACAAGGGATGAACAAGGAGAAGAACAAAAGCCTACGAATAGGCCCACGAACAAAACTAGTTCGTGAAAATCGGGAAACTAAGAACTAGGGAGAAGTTCACGAACTACGGTTGTTCGTGGGTTGTTTGGTTTGTGCGAACAGCGCTAGTTCACGAACTAGCTGTTCGTGACACATTCCAAACACACCCTAGGAGAACAACAATTGTGCAAAATCCAAGTTAAATTTACCTTAGCTTATCTTGGCTTTTAGAAAGTTCCTACGGGGTCGTTTGGATCGCTTAGGAATTTGGAGAAGTTGCAATTTCTAGGAATAAATTTATTGGGAAGTGTGTAACTTTGTGAAGTGTGTAAATTTATTGGTAGGATGATGAAATTCTCCAAAATCCCCAATGAATCCAAACAGCCCCTCATAAATCAACATTAACAAATTTCCTGCTATCATAAAAAAAAATTACCTACTAATACTAAATGACTAATTCCTAAAAGACAAAAAAAAAATCTATTTTGTGTTCCTAAGTTTCTAAAGAATTTGTCTCCCCAGATAAATTATAGACGGGTAAAAAGTTTTGTAGCTAGTATAAGACCCCAAATAAATTAATTTGGAGAATATTTATTTCTGAACCCAATTACAGCAATCATACGTGGAACTCTTCAGAATCAGTTTTGATAAAATATATGGAAATCTTGTAGATCGGGGTTTTTTTTTTAATTTAATTTAACAATCTTGACAATGATAATATTTTGTTTTTTTGAGCAAAAGGATCCGAGATGAACATCCATTTAAAAGAAAAGCAGTTTACAAAGACATACAAAGTCTACTGAAGAGCTATAAAATTCAAAACTTTCACCAACTTAAGGTTGAGTAAAAGGAATTGGATATCTAAAGTTTATACTACCACAGTGGCGAAGACAAAGGGGGACTGGCAAGGGCCAACCCCCCTAATAATTAGAATATTTTCTAATCATATATTAATTTATTAAGATAATTTATATAGTTAAGTTTCATGAACCACCTCTAAACTCAAAATATTATGCTCAATGATGTTTTGGTTAAGAAAAATTAATTGTTGCTAGTATTATTTTAGGTAATTAAAACTTAAACTTGTAATTTTTTTAGTTCTCAATTTCATTTAGTCATATTTTAGCCCCCGTCATTTTTCAATTCTAGCTTCGTAACTGTACTACCACTCAAACCAACTAAAAGAAAACTATTTTTCAACCCAAAGCGCAGCACAAGATGTTACACAGCAACATTAACACACAAATGAGACATCACTTAAAGTAAAGAAGAATGAAACACAGACAGCAGCCAATCAAATAGGCATCGATCTGATCCAACGAAGCCTCTGATGTGCACCCTAAACTGAGTCCACATCATCTGAAACATGCTCTTCACTAGTTTCGTTGCTTCTCTGCATTTTAGCCAGGTCTCTAAAACTTGCCTCCATTTGTGTGTTGAAACCTGTCCAAAAATGAAACGTATACAGAGTGTTAAAAAATAATACATGAGAGGTATCTTGACAATCATAATATAGTAAATTGAATTTGGAATGCTACGAAAATGATGTGAAGATGCCTATATGTTTTGCTGTTGGCCAAGTAATTTAAACTTTTCAATAGTTTGAAATTAAGGGCTCTTTACATGTATATCTATAATATTATTTTTGAAATGTGAATCTTATTGGAATTGAGTTTAAAATATATTATCAAATTTATGAAACCTATCCCAACTTGACCAAAATTATGTTAGAGCGTGAACATGAAAATAAATAAATAAAATATTCAAAGTAAATTGTAGAATAAGAACTTTAATTTATACTGAAAAATAGTTGATTTAAAATATGATTATTTGGGAGAAGAGTTTAGCTAAAGTGAGATGCATCACAAAAAATCCTCTGTGAGTCGCGATCAAAACTCTTAGACCTGGTTCAAAATGATTGTTTTTAAAAATGATTGTTTTTGAATGGTTCAAAACTAATTAGATTAACGATTTTCTAAAATATAAAAAAAATACTTAAAAATTTCGAAAAAAATGTAAAATTTGGTCTTCATGAAAATTTCAATATGAAGCTCATATTAGACGATTTGGATCGGTCAATTTGAGCCATTGCTAAGAGTTTTGATGGCAACTTACAAAGGACTTTTTATGATGCATCTCACCGTAGCTAAACTCTTGAAAAATGACCATTCTATAATGGATAACTGTAACATATGTGGTCTATAAATAGATCAAGAGAGTACATGTATTTTAGTTAGGTCAAAATAAACAGATGTAACGTCTAAGGATAAAAATAAAGAATATAATTGTTGCGACAATTACTAAAAAATATTTAAATAAATATTATTAAATTTTTGTACTATATATAGAATATTTGGTACCAACAATTTATGCCAATTACAAAGATATATAGGAGCTAGACTCCTATTTTTCATTAAAAAAAAAACCATTTATGCCAATGAATGTATAAATAGTTCATATATGAAACTTATGTTCGTATTGCTCACGTGACTTTCTGTTGTGCACTTACAATACAACACAACAATTTTTATTTCACTTTGCTAGAAGAATCCAAAGGTCGCATTTAATTGCCATATGATTTATACAGATCAGCAGCACGTTAGTAGCAGATATACGCGTCAATATAGTATGATTATTTATTCCTTATATTCGTGAGACATTCATATATTCTTCTATTTACATACATTATATATATGATCCATATTGTAATATATCCCTACAATACGTTGCAATTTAATTATTTGAGGAATCGACCTTTGCTGAGATCTGATCTATTATCTATACCACTTGCTGAAGGGAGCGATTATCTAACAATAGATGGGACCAAAGATACCTATGCTCAACATGAACAGTGCCCACCAACTATTGACCATTGCTGAAATTTGCAATATAATTGCCGAATTTCAGTTAGTTTATTGTTAGTAAAGATATTGATTACGGCTGGGTGGGACAACTTATGTCTAATTAACTTATTACATTATAAACCTAATATAATACATGACTAACTAGCAGTCTAGCACCTTAGAAAACTTTCGTTAAATATTAAGGCATGCATGGTGTGCTTTATATTAATTATTATTATATGCACAGATAAGTAGTCCAAACTTCTCCTAATTAATCAGTAATACACTGACGAAATATATTCAAGTAACATTGTAAGCAAGCAACCTAATGAAGCTCATCATTTCACAAATGTTCTTTTTGCTAAGATATTAATCAGAGTTATATTTTGAATAGTACAAGGGATTAATGTTTTCTATACATGACTGCATATTAATTTCAGGAGTTAATTAATTACTGGAATGACAACATTCAAACAGTGTTGCAAATTTTTACGCCGCGCTCGTATTTAAATATGCACGCCCAACTGAACTGAATTACCCAGTAATAACTATTGAAATGAATTACCCAGTAATAACTATTGAAAATTTGAAATTTTGATAGTGGAACTATATATTGCTCATAAATTTTAAATTTAGTTCGCCTACTACATAGATAACCGTCTGTTATAGAACAATTCCGACAATTTTATCTAACTATTGTTTTTTTTGTACACCGAGAAAAATGTTAAATAGCAAAAGAAAAAAAAAACAAAAGACTAGTCTTACTCAATGGTATTATTCTACGTTTTTTTCAATAGGAAATAGACTAAGGACAATTCTGAAAATATTATGCCACAAGTTACTACTAGTTTATTTATTGTCAAAACAACCTCATTAAAGGAAATGGAGTACCATTTCGTACTTTCTAGATTGGGTGCCCATTTTATAGGGAAATTGATTACTGTATTTTTATCATATTTTATCATCTTTAAATAGAAAATGAACACATAAAATATATAAGGTGAACATAAATTGTGATCAAAGTGAACACATACAAACAAATAAGTTCAATAAAAATAAGTTGAATGTGTATATAGAAATATGAACAAGAGATGATAACGCTTATTTATTTGTAATTGTTTACTTTGATCCTCTATATGTTTATCTTATCTATTTTATGTGTTCATTTTATATTTAACGATGACGAAAGATGATAAAATTACACATGACAGTTATTGTTTCTGATTTTACAGCGTCGCTCTAGCAAGATGACAGCTTTAAATTTGGACGGATGGAGGCCTGAATGGTCTGTTTCTAATTTTCAGAGTAAGGCATCATCTTTCTTTCATAACACATTCGGTTTTGGTATTGCTTTCGCCAGAAGCCCAAGTATTGATGGACTTGATGGACATGAAGTTGATTTCTCGATATAAGGCCCAAAATCAAACAAAGTCTTGTTATCTCGTCTGTATGTAGGGCTGAAAACAGAAGCCCGTTTTAGTGTTTTTCGTTTCATTTCACCCGGACGAAACGGCTAACGAAACAACAAAACGATTTCGTTTAGTTGGACGAAACGGTTTCATTCATGTGTAAATCACGAAAATTTTGTTAATTTCGATCGTTTCGTCCGGACGAAATGATTAACGAAATTAAAAATCTATTTCGTCAACGAAATGAAATGGTTAATGAAACACTCTAGTTTCGTCACTGTTTCGATCGTTTTGTAGCCTTATCTGTATGTACCTACAATCAGGTGACAGAATAATCACTCTGGAGAGTGGAAATTCTAGAGAATTAGAGGCTTGATAGCAAATCATGAAATTTGATTAAGGGCTCCGTCTGGATAGGTGTGGGAAGAAGGGAAGAAGGGAAGAAGTGGGAAGAAGTATTGGGAAGTGTGTAACTTTATGAAGAGTTTGGATTGTTTATAATTTTTTTTCTTTCCTTTTTTCTTCTTCCTATTTCTTCTCAACCATCCAAACATAGGCAAGGAAGAAATTATATTCAATGGACAAAATCACCCAACTAACGAAAAAGAAGGAATGATAAAATAGATTGGCTTCTATTATAGATAAATGAAACTGTAACTAATTCTAATCGAAATAATAATATTATAAAATTTAATAACTTTTGCATTAACGTATTTTAGAGATTTTAATTGTCATGATATGTTGCCATGTTTGGTAAAAACTTACTCATTAAGTTTAGGTTGAATAATATTGTTAGGTTACCTTATGCTTCCAAATTTAAGTTGTAGAATTCAAGAATTAGTAGGGATTATGATAATATATATATATATAGAGAGAGAGAGAGAGATTGGCTAAAGTATACTCCAGCATATAGATAGTCCGTATGCTGGAGTCGTTTCTCACAATCTAAAATGTATACAGTCGATCCGAAGTTTTCAAATTGTTCTCCATATTGAAATCTCCTAAGAAACTAAAATTTATATTTTTTCCAATTTTTTTACTATATATTATGCTATTTTAAAAAAACATTATAAAGGAGTTGTAATGGAGTATTTCTGGCCCTTCAATTTGAAAATAGCATAATATATAGCAAAAGAATTCGAAAAAATGTAAAATTTGGTCTTGAAGGATATTTTTACATGGAGAACAACTTGAACGGTTTGGATCGACTGTTTGAATTTTAGATTTTCAGAAACGACTCTAGCATACGGGTTTGATTCGTATGCTAGAGTATACTTTAGCCAATCTCTCTCTCTCTATATATATATATGAGTTGTTAATTATAAAAAGATCAAAATACATGTTAAATACGAAATTGTTTAAGATCATTCTTATAATTCTATCATTCCGCCATTTTTCATGCGAATGCGTTAATAACAGATGCGTTAATTTTATTTTTGGAAGTGCAGAGGATGGGAGGATAAGCGCCAGGGGTTGAGGACAAATGCGAATCAGAGAGGAGGGATGAGGGAGGGGAGAGGTGGAGGGATATTAAATATAACAATTGTTATAACTGTTCTAGTTAAATAAGTAAATGCTCTAGTGACATAAATAATTGTTCTAACTGTGAATTCTAACTGTTCTAGTTAAATAAGTAATTGTTCTAATTGTGAATATTAATTGTTCTAGTTAATATATATAACTGTTTCAGTTAATATAGCAACTATTCCAGCACAATTTTTTTCATAACAACTAGAACAGTTAGTAACATAAACTAGAACAATTAGCTTTTTTCGAGAACAATTTGTTTCAGAGTTTGAACAATTATTTATTAAATTAGAACAGTTAAGAGGGAGGGGTGGGGCAGCGGATGAGGATGAGGTCAATACTAGATGGAATAGGGAAGGGGACCAGAAAACAAAAGAGGGGATGAGAAGAAGGGGACCAGAAAAAGAAAAAGATGGAGATAGGGGATGAGTCCAGGGAATTAATCACATTCTAAAAAAGAAAAATGCGTTAATAACCGTAAGGGGATGATGGGATGATTAATTAATCACATTCCTAATTGTTTGGGGATGATCCTTATCAGTCCCGTTAATATACTTGGGGTGTGTTTGGATGATGTACGAACTAGCAGGAACAACTAATTCATGAACAAAATTTGCACCTTTCCTAGTTCCTGACGATTGTTGTTCATGAACAACTTAAATTGTTTGGAAGCATATTTGAAAACAAGAATTGGTACATGTGTATAATTTACAGTTTTTATCGGTACCAACAATACCACTTTTTGGCGCTAGTTGCTTCACAATTTTTTGCGCCAATCTGTTTTACTTTTGCGCTGAAAAATATCAGAACATTTTCACATATTATTACTTCAACAGAAAATTTAAAAAAATTCATAAAATTGAAAAAAAAACGTAGCATAATACATAAAACTCTGATGAGTATCACTACAGTATTATTTCAACCTAAAATAAAAAAAACAATAAAAATGAAAATCATAGCATTACATAATTGCCCAGATATTCAGTACAAACTTGAAGAACTCATTTGTTTAAAAATTTGACTAGAAACATGAAAACAACAACAAATTAAACAATTTACAAGAATCACTACAGTTACAATTCTCCTCCTTGATAATATCACAATTTACATCTTTTTCACCTGCACAAACAAACACAAATAGGTTATGAATCCATTTAACTTGATTCAAAAAATACTTCAGAAATTTATATCTTTTGTACTACACTTACTTGCCAACAACAACTCTTTTTTATTGCATTTGTTGCTATCCATTCTTTTCTTTTCACAAGAAAAAGAAAATAAAGTTAAGATGAGATATATTACCGTAGTACTTGCACCGAAGATAGTTCTCCATGCCTCAATTCCTTCGTCTCGTATTCCGCAACATATCTCTAATACTGTCTCTAAGTGCACCTCCTCTTTGAGCATCAGTGCCCCTAGAGACATGTGTTGAGGTAGACAGAGCGTCAGTATCCGAGTCATCGTTGCCATCACTAGAGGTACTCTCTGATTCATACACTTCTTCATCTTGAGACATCTCTCTCCAACATGGCACTGAACCCTTTTGGGTTATTTCTACCGTGTTGCTTGTTGCCAAACACATTCTTTGCAGTTAGCCATTCAACAACTTCAGTCTCTGACCATGTCAGAAATTGTTGTCCCTAATTTAAAGGCCTAGAGGGGGTGAATAGGCACAAAAATAAAATTCTAAACCGGTATGGTCAATATTTGGTTCAATTCAAACTTGTTCTAACAATAACAACAAATCACAAGCAATTCACAAAGCAAGGAAAGTAAAGAGAGAAGAAAAGAAGTGACACGCGATATATTACGGAGTTCCGACCCGGTAGGAAGTGCTAGCCTTAGTCGTACGTCTCCGGGAGTTCCGCAACCACGAAATAGGGCGCGCTCCGTTCAATTCCACAACGAACGGGACTATAATTTCGAACCAAATCACCTTGTTACAATAACTCTCAAGGTGGATTGGCCTAACTCAATATTACAATCACAAACACTCAAAGAATTGAGGCTCTAACCAAATCACTCAACAAATCTAGCAATTAGCACTAGTGGATTGGTTTACACACTCTAATCTCAATGGTTTTGCTATTTTAATGCTCAAACACAAGAGAGTTTTAGAGTTGGTTGATTGGAGCTCAAAAAGACTGATTTAGCAAGCTAGCAAAAGTGTTTTTACAGTCCCAAAGGGGCTGCTATAAATAGAGGGCGCCAAAAGCTCCAAAACAACTCAAAAATACCCAGTGCGTTACACGACGCAACTAATGCGTTGTGTAACGCTCAACTAGCCGTTATAAACAGGCCAAAAAACTGAACTAACTGTTACCAGTGCGTTACACAACGTAATAGGGCGTTATGTAACGCACAGATAGCTGTTATGAAAAGACAGAACGGATAAGGTATCCGTTTGAGTTGTCAGAGCGTTGCACAACGCAAGGGACCCGTTATGCAACGCATGAGCAAAGACAAAACTCAACGGCTAGAAAGGTGTCAGACGCGTTATGTAACGTGACGACGCGTTACACAACGCAAGGAAAACTGCTCAGGGATTAAAGGAGCACAGACGCGTTATACGACGCCTTGGTCCGTTATACAACGCCTCATTAAATGCAATAAATACTTGGAATTTTGGCTAAAGAGCGACCCGAAATTCCAGAGAATTTACAAAGGCGCGTTGTGCGACCGTGCAGAGCGTTGTGTAACCCTCTGTTTACACAGTCAAAGAGAAACGTCGCACAACGGAGGAGATGTGTTGTATGACTTTCCAGGTGCGTTACACAACGTTCTGGAGCGTTGTGTAACGCACTGTCTGTTGTAATCAAAACGAATAGAAGTTCAGCAAAGTACTGGTGCGTTGTTTAACGCGACAGATGCGTTGTACAATGCACTGTACTGAAAAACTAGCATTTTAACAGCAAACCGATTGAGATTAGTTTAGAGAAAAAATAAACCTAATCTATTTACTCTAACTAGTCCAATGCAATCTCTTGAAGCTCTAGGATGAGTGCCACACTTGCTTTAATCCATTCTTCAAATAATCTAGCTATGAAACACTAAATGGATATATTAGTAAAAAGGTTTTGGTGTTGTTTGGTTTTGGTGTTGTTTTGCAAATCGGCAAATCGAGAGAAAATGTTTAACCAACAATCTCCCCCTTTTGCCGAGTTGCAAAACAACACCTAAGGTAAATTTGGGACTTGATACAACAAGGCGGAATACCACAAATTATCTAAATCTCCCACTTTTTGCAAATAGGGAAAATGATACCCAAAAAGCCCTTGATTAAAAACTATAAAAATCCTCCCCCTTTCAAAAAGAATTTGGCGACTAAGTTCATTTGTTCAGGGGTATCTAACAAGGTTTAACTAAGTATTTGGACTAAAAGGCATGAAATAGAGAGTAAAAGACATATAGAGCAAAGGAGAGAAATTAAAGCCATTTAGCACACATAATCATGCAATCAAATAATATAACTTAAAAAAAAGCAACATATCAAATCCATTTAGTCATACTAGAAAAGAGTCATACAACATAAGATAAATCAAGTAGCCAAGCCAAAAACACCAAGCAATAAAAAAAACGAGGCAAAGAAACTACGAAAAGCATAAAACAAAAGAAAAGGCTAAGGGTTGGAGAGGGTTTCGGCCATGGTCTTGGAGAGAGCAAGTCAATCCTCCTCGGAATCAATATCCCCGGCTCCACTTGAGGACGCCGCTTTCTTGCTCCACTTGAGAATTTTCTTGAAATCGCGCTTCGTGTCACCCCAAAATTTTTGGAAATCAATTTGAAGGTTGGTGATCGTGGTAATGGTGTTTTGGCGGTGGGCTTCCTCTTCTTCCTTCCAAGTTGCGAAACCTTGTTCGAGGGTGTCCATGCGAATGCCATAATTGTCCAAGGTGTTGTTGATAATGCCAAATTTCTCGTTGACATTGGCATTGAAGGCATTGAATTGAGTATCCAAGTAGTCCTTGATATCAAAAGGCATGGATGAGGAGGAGGGACCCCTTGAGCCGGGTGGATAAACAAAGGTCGGCTCTTGGCCAATGGGAGCATATTGATTTGCCTTGGCGCCTAGTGCAACAATCCAAGAGTTCTTCTTGTCATTTGGATTGGCTATGAGATGATTATCGGCGGTAAGGACCCACCCCGTGGTCTTGAAGACATGAATGAAATTTTTGGGGCGTGAGAAGTCATTTGACGAAGGAGGTTGGCCCCACATATACATGTTCGGATTGACCCCTTCCTTGTAGAGAATGTGAGAGATGATGTGGCCATAAGGAAGAAACATTTGGGTCGATTGGCGGACCTTGTGCATGTGGCTAAGGATGAGATAGGGAATGTTCACCATGGGCTTCTTCTCAAGTAATGACCTCAAAAGGAACACCTCCCTCTTCTCAACATTGGTCTTGATGGTTCGCTTGGGAGCGATGACATTGTTGATGATCAAGAAGAAGAAGCGGTGATATGCCGGGAGCTCGGTGGCCGAGAAGTGAGCTAGGTCACATGCTTGCCAATAATAGAACCACTCATGATATTTCTCAAACGGTTCTATCGCGCCATCATAGTTGGAGGGCCAATCTTGATGCACATAAACGTGTTTGCCCTCATCTTTTAACCCAAAGTAATAGCAAAGTTTCTCAATGGTGAGATGAATGGGCACACCGCAAACATAGGAGTGGGCTATAGGAATGTCATTGGTAAAGGTGACCCGAAGGTTGGCATAGAAGAGTTTGACAAGATCGGGCCGTAAAACCTCGGTGCAATCCAAAAGACCAGATAGGGACCAATGATTAAGGTAAGGTTTGAGGCGGTCCCACTCGTAATTGGAAAAGGATATGGTGGTCTCTTCCGGGTGTTGCTTAAGGTATTAGCAATCGGTTAGACCACGGTTATTCCCAAGAATGCTACTATTGAAGTAACGGAAACAAGTGTCCCGGGAGAAAAGAAAATGGTTATTGCTTGTAATGGCCCAATTTTCATCCATGGAAGAGGGGGCCATGTCCATTAGTACATTTTCGGTTTGGTCGGGTTGATCCGGGTTAGAAGAGGAAGCAACCTTGGGGTTTCTCCTAGACCGTTTGTTTGTGGCGGTTTTGGGTGGAGCCATTGAAAAAGAAAGAGAGAGGAATGAGAGTAACCTTGAAAAAGAGGAGCGGGAATCGAAGTGAAGACCTTGGAGAGCTTAATCCCGAATCGATTGAAAATCCGACGGTCGGATCGTCGGAATTGCAAGTGATGACGGTTGCTAGGATTTTGGAGGCTTGAGAGAAGGAGGGAGAGAGAAAGAGTTTGAGTGGGTGGAGGTTGTAGAGGAGAGAGAGAAGAGTAAAAAGGTGGTCTCGGTTGAGAGAGAGAGTTAGGGAAGTGAGAGTATTGAGAGGGAGTGAGAGAGATTGAGGTTAGGAGAAGAAAGAAAAGCTCTGTCGGTTTGGAGAAGAAGGACGAGAAAGAGGCAGAAAAACGCAGTTAAAGGCGCCTCTTGGCGACAGAGCGTTGCATAACGCAACATGTGCGTTGCACAACGCACTGATAGCCAGTTCAGCGAAAAAAAAATGCATTGTACAACGTTGTACAACGTGTGGGAGAGTCAAGCAACGCAAAGAAGCGTTGTACAACGCAATTTCAAAAAAAAGGAACATTTTATAACATATTAACACGTTGTGTAACGTTTAACGAGCGTTACACAATGTTATATTGCGTTATATAACGTTCTACAGAAAGAATTTCAACAAAGCCAGCGATTTTAAAAGAAATCAGTGCGTTGTATAACGTGCCAGAAGCGTTGTATAACGTGCCAGAAGCGTTGTACAACGCACTGTCCAGAAAAACTGAGTTTTGACCAGAAAACTGAGAAAAAACCAACTAAAAAGGTTTTTCAACTAAAAAAAAATCAATCAAACAGTTTCTAAAAGGCACAGACAGCTATGCTAAGCAATGAAAATTAATCTTTGAGTTCAAGCATACCGAGCTTGAACCTAAGTTCAAGATGTTGTTGTGTTGGAATTGGTTTGGTGAAAATATCGGCAATTTGCTCCTTCGTGTCGATGTAGACCAATTCCACATCACCTTTTTCAACATGATCACGGATAAAATGATGTCGTATCTCTATGTGCTTGGTTCTAGAGTGCAATACCGGGTTTTTGGATATAAGGATGGCACTAGTATTGTCACACAAGATTGGTACCTTTTGGAAATCTAACTCAAAATCTCTAAGGGTTTGCATCATCCAAAGAAGTTGAGTACAACAACTACCGGCCGCTACATATTCCGCTTCCGCGGTGGAGAGAGCAACCGAAGTTTGCTTGCGACTAGACCAAGATACAAGTGAACCACCAAGAAATTGGCAAGTTCCACTAGTACTTTTGCGGTCCATGCGGTCATCGGCAAAATCGGCATCGGTATAACCTAACAAGTTCAGTTCGGTTTGTCTACCATACCAAAGACCTAGGTTTTGAGTACCCTTGACGTATCGCAAGATATGTTTTACCGCTTTGTGGTGAGATTCCTTAGGATTGGCTTGGTACCTAGCACATAGACATACGACATACATAATATCCGGCCTACTAGCCGTGAGATAGAGTAGGCTACCGATCATGCCCCGATAGAGAGTTATGTCCATAGGCTTGCCTTTCTCATCCGCATCGATATTCACACTTTTGTCCATGGGTGAGTCTAAACTCTTGCTATCTTCAACACTAAATTTCTTCACCAACTCCTTGGCATATTTGACTTGGTTCACAAAGTTACCATCCTTGAGTTGTTTGATTTGAAGCCCCAAGAAGAAGGTGAGTTCTCCCATCATGCTCATCTCAAATTCACTACTCATCAAGGAAGAAAACTCTTGGGCGAGAGTTGCATTAGTGAAACCAAAGATAATATCATCCACATAAATTTGCACAAGTAGCAAATGGTTATCTCTTTTCTTAGTGAAAAGAGTTGTATCCATTTTGCCCCTACTAAAACCATTGTCTAGAAGAAAGGTACAAAGTCTACCATACCAAGCTCTAGGAGCTTGCTTCAAACCATACAAAGCTTTGTGAAGCTTATACACATGGTCCGGATTAAAATGGTCAACAAAACCGGGTGGTTGTTGGACATAAACTTCCTCATCTATCCAACCATTTAGAAAGGCGCTCTTGACATCCATTTGAAATAGGGTAAAGCCTTTGTTAGCGGCATAAGCCAAGAGCATTCTAATGGATTCAAGACGAGCAATCGGTGCAAAGGTCTCCTCAAAATCAATACCTTCTTGTTGCTTGAAACCTTGTGCAACCAAACGGACTTTGTTTCTAACCACAATACCATCCTCACTTAGCTTGTTTCTATTGTGACATACGACTGTTTTGGCCCCTGACCAGACCATGTTTCGGTCGTGTAAAGCGTGGGCAGCAGCGATGCCTGTCACGCAATGTTGTTGGTTTGCCATGAACCTGCCTTGCATGTGTTGTGCATCATCTAAGGCAGCATGAAAATATGTTAATTGTGGGTGAAAATGACTTGTAGTGGTGACCCAAAGCAGGGCTGTTGGATAGGCCAAAGTGTATTGTATTGGCTGCCGGTTGTAAACCGTAAGTCGGAACGGTGTTTAGGCCGCTTCCCCAAGCGTGTGCTGGGTACTTAGCAACCTGGGCAGCAAGTACTGGAGGTGTCCAGTGGTTAGCACCAATGGAGGTGACCAATTGAACAGACCAAATTGCTTTTGACCAGCCCTTAGAATAGGGACACCTAGCAGCTTAGTCACTAGGGAGGAAAAGGGGCTGTTTGACACCTGTTCTCCCCTTCCTAAAGGTGTCTCTCCCCAGCCATAAGTCCCTCATTTGGGTAAAATTCGTACTGCTATGTCCAGCCCCAAAAACAGACCCAAATAGCAAAGTTTGAGAGTCTCTAGTGCATGAAATAGCTAGCCTGGACCATAACGGTATAGCTGGGGCAGTCGGGTGCGATGTACGGTGCATGATTGACCATGTAAATCACTCAAACCAGGCCAAGGTTGTGGCAGGGGTGGCTGTCAAGCATGATTCATGACTGCCACACCCGAACCAGACCCGCAGCGGTGTAAAGCGTGGGACTCGTGCGGTGAGACAGCGGCGATGACAGCGCCATAGAGATGGTCGGCTGGGTAAAGGTTAAGGTGCGGGTTTCCGTATGAACTTGTTAAGTTTCAGTTTATGATTTTAACTGCATAAGTGCATGTTGAACTTGACTTGGCATGGCATGGTAATGGTATGTGCTGAATTTATATGCATGGTAACTCTAATTTTTATAGTATGGCAGCTATGTAAATTGTTATGGAAATGCATGGCATGTGACTGTCATGTTGAATGGTTAATCTATTGGTAAGTGAGGGAATGGCTTATGGTATGGATTGGAAGTACTAAATGTGCGATGAATGGCATTTGCATCTTTGGAAAGCGGCGTCATGAACCGTTGTTCCAAGGGCCGTGAGATAAGCGCTTATGTTCCGGGACTCAATTATTGAGGGGGTAAATGTCCTCGGCATTTGTACTATTTGACTGGATCGTATTGGATTGGATTGGATTGGATTGGAAATGGAATCGCCCGTCGTGGGATTCCAATGGAATTGTTGGATTTGGATTGATGATAAACCAGCCTAGATTGTGCATGGTTAGGTGTCCAAAACATGGCTGGCTTTTGTATGACTTATGTTATTTGATTGCCTAATCTCGATCGGCTGGCCTATGCATTGCATGATGTTTTAAATGATTTCATGGCTGATGCTTATGTTTATTGAAAAGGTTATTTTCTAAAGTTGAACGTGTGTGTTTTTAGTTACCGCAATGTGAAACTTAGGAGTTCATGTGGCTGGAACTAAAAACCGCACTGAGATAAATTATGTTTATCTCACCGCTCCACTGTTTTGTGGGTTCCAGGTACGGCAAGAATCGGAGTAAGGAATCGTGCGATGGGAAGTAGATCAGCGGCAGTGCTTGGGTTGGGAAATTTGTGTGTAATTGACCACTTGATTATATTGAATTGCAAATGTGATTCCTGGGATTTTTATGCACTGTTTGTATTATGTCGTTGACCTGCATATCATGGTTTGGACTGTCTTGTGTACATGCGCGGCGCGCTGTGCACGGCAGGCTGTGGCACCGACATGGCTGCGGGGTGTCACATCTATAGACCCGTTTGGTACCAATAACTTGCTTACCGATTGGTAAGGGTACAAGTTCCCAAACTTGATTTCTTTCAAATTGGTTCAACTCTTCTTGCATGGCAACAATCCAATTTGGGTCAGCATTGGTCTCTTTGAAGGATTTTGGTTCAAGTTGAGAAACAAAGGCACAATGACCAATAGTTTGGTGCAAACTAGACCTAGTCCTAACACCTTCCCTAGTGTCACCTATGACATTAGTAAGAGGATGAGAGGAAACTTCTCTAAGCACTTCAGGAGGCTAATGAACCGGTTGGAGTGAAGGTTGAGGTTGAGGATCTTCATGAGGCATTTCATCTTGAGTTGTATCTATGGTGTTCTCCTCATGAGTCTCTCCCCCTAAAAAATTGTCATCAACCCGGTTCAAAGGCTCTTCAATTATCACCGGTGGTTGTGCTTGAGGTTGAAACTCGATTTCTTGTGTAGTTTCTCCCACTTGTGTACCTACAATAAAGTTACCTTCCTTGGATTTCTCAAGGACATTTTCATCAAATTTGACATTTATAGACTCAATAACTTGGTTACTTTAGGAGACTCATCAAGGACAAAATATTTGGAGCCAAATACACAGAAATAGGATATATTAGGAGTATGACCGAACCATAATTCAAAAAGAGTTTTCTTGAGTTGAGAACGAATGCATGCACGGTTTACTACATGACATGCCGTATTTACCGCTTCGGCCCAAAGAAATTTGGGTACGGCAAATTCATGTAGCATGGTGCGTGCTAACTCTTGTAAGGTACGGTTCTTCCTCTCCACTACACCGTTTTGTTGAGGGGTGCGTGGAGCGGAAAACTCTTGTTTATATCCTTTTTCTATGCACAATTCATCAAATTTAGCATTTTCAAATTCCCTTCCATGGTCACTACGAATTCTAGAGATTTTCAACCCTTTTTCGTTTTCAACCCGATTGCTAAATTTAACAAAATGGTCAAATACTTCTTCCTTGTGAGCAAGAAAGAAAACCCAAGTAAAGCGACTATAGTCATCTACCACCACAAAGATATACTTTTTCTTACTAATACTCAAGACATTGATTGGTCCAAACAAGCCCATATGAAGCAATTGCAAAGGTTGAGAGGTTGAGATGATCTCTTTGGTTTTGAAACTAGACTTGGTTTGCTTGCCCTGCATGCAAGCTTCACACAACCCATTCAAGTCAATTTTATGTGATGGAAGACCACGGACAAGTTTCAATTTCACAAGTTTCTTAATGGAGTCTAGAGAAACGTGACCAAGTCTTCTATGCCATAACCATGAACCGGTAGCTATGGCACTAAAGCATTGTTCACCATTGGTGAAGTGATCAAAGTTCAAGTAATAGACATCCTTTTTCCTTCGTCCCGTGTAAACAAGAGAATTATCTGAAATTTGATCCACAAAACAAGAGGAGTGATCAAACTTCAAATAATACCCCGCATCATATAGTTGGCTCACACTTAAAAGGTTGTAGTTGAGACCATCCACAAGGTAAACATTAAAAACCGTTAGATTTTGGTTTCCAACCGAGCCTATATCAATAATAGAGCTCTTCCTAAGATTATTACCAAAAGTAACCTCACCACCGTCAGAAGGTTCAAGTGTCTTGAAACAAGATTCATCACCCGTCATGTGATGTGAACAACCACTATCTATGATCCAAGCACTTCTCTTGAATGATGATAACAAACAAACCTACAAGAATACATATTAGTTAGAAACAAACAACTAATATATTATCCTTGTAATCTCTCCCCCTTAAGATTTGACAAGAACGCCCTTGGGGAAAGAAGATGGCTAACTAAGCCACACTCGAACCACTTCCACCAATCAAAACGGATGTGGAAGTGACTTTAGGAATCCAAATCATACTAGTTGAACCGGATGTATGATTTGCTTTCCTAACCTTGCATTCTAGTGTGACATGGCCATTCTTACCACAATAGTTGCAACAAGCACTAGTTGGCTTGTTTACTTGTGAACTTTCTTTAACAAAATGGGTTTCAAAATGACGCCTAAGCTCCATGGCCCTAATCTTTGGATCCTTAGAGAAAGTGTATGATTGAGAGTTTCTCAAATTTGATTTTTGAAAATTCTTTTTGTTTTATTGAGAGACTTTCTGATTTCCCCCATTGGTTTGAGGTCTAGTGTGTGTTCTATTCCTATTCCCACCATTGTTTTGAAAAGGATGAAAACACCCATCGGGTCCCTTGAAATACAAGTTGTTTGGGCCCCGATTGTTTTGGAAATTCTTTTGAGGTCTTTGAGACCCATTTCTATTCCTACCAAAACTCTTTTTAGCATCATTTTGAGAGCCAACAAAAATTCTTTTGCCCTTGCCCGTGTGTGTTTCTACCGTTGGTGCTCTTGTGATAAAGTCTCTCATTTTGTGTTGGGCTTGACATGGTTCTTGGTCTAGAAAAGCATTGATTCCTCTTTTTGAAGCCAAGACCCATTTTGTCATTGGGTTTTTGTCCCACAAACATTTTATCAAGATTCATCTTGGTGCTATGAGAAGCACTAGACGAACTCGAAGCCCTTTCATTTTTCAAAACATTTGTCTCACTCAAAGGAGTTTGACATTTTTCACAAACATTTGGTTTTTCAAAACTTTCAATCATACTCTTATATCTTGTCACCAAAGATTCAAGATCATGCACCTTAGTTGTCAAAAGACTAATTTGCTCTTTTTGACTAGCAATAGTCTTGAGAGACTCATCAAGATAATCATTCAACCTATCAAATTGCAAGTTTGTATCATCATTCAAGCACAAACCATTCTCACTATCACAATCGCTATTACTATAAGAGAATGAGTTTAGAAATACCTCATTTGTGACCTTAGTCACTTCAATGGCAATTGTAGATGGTTCCTCTTGGATAGTCGATGGAGCTTGGGTGAGGGTCGATGTAGAGGTTGATGCTTCATCAAGGCTAGCTTTGCTCAATGGATGCACATAGATGTTCCCTCGGTTGAACTCGTTGAAGACCTCCTTCACCAAGTCATCTAGGTTGTCATCCACCGGCATCACCACACCATTGACTTGAGCCACAAGAGCAAGGTTGTCAAAATCACACTCGGATTCCGAATCGGATTGAGAGGATGAGCTTGAATCGGAATCATTGTCCCAAGTTGCTTGCATGGCTTTCTCACCCTTCTTCTTGCTCTTGTAGTGTCCCTTCTTGGACATGAACTGGCCATCACCCCTTCTCTTACCACCATCTTCCTTATCCTTCTTCAATTGAGGAAAGAGCTTGAAGCAAGAGTACATGGTATGACCTTCCTTTTGGCACACGAAGCAAAGAGCTCTTTCATCATTCTCAAGTCTTTCTTTGTTGAACTTTCCCTCAAAGATCATGATGGTTCGAAACATCTTTGAGAGAACGGCTCCTTGCTTGTCCTCATCAAGGTCGATAATGCCCTTGGCCTTGTCATTTGAGTGGTGGTGTCTCCCTTGGTGGTTGTCATTATGGCGATTCTTGGAGGGAGATGCCTTGTTGTCACTTGCCGACAATGCCACAGTTTTGGGCTCATACTTCAATTCTCCAAGTTGCTTGAGCTTCTCTTCCACGCACCGGTAATGAGTGTAGATGATCTCCGGTGTGAGGTTGTTGTGGGACCTTTGTTGTGTCTCAAGAGTCGAGATGAGGTTGTCGAATTGAGGTCTTCCCACCAAAGCCCTAAGCAATCTTCCTATAACACGACTATTAGATAGGGTTTCTCCTATGTTGTTGAATTCATCGAGCAATTGTATAAACCGGGTATACATTTCCTCGATGCATTCACCATCCCGTATGCGAAAATTATCCAATCTAGACTCTAACTAAAATTATCGAGAGCTTTTGATTAGAGAATTTTCCTTATAGCGGTTCAAGAGAGAAACCCACATTTCATGTGCACTAGTAGAGCTACCAAAAATAGCCGCTATGGACTCATGTACCGAATTTAACAAGACATTCACGGCATTATCATTCTTGGTCCTAATGGTATTAGAGGCATATGTTTCTCTACCTTCACTATCAACTATTGGTGTATATGGCTTATCAACAACTTCCCAAAGATCAATCAAGTTGAGGTATACAACCATACATCTCTTCCAATAACGGAAGTTCTTGCAAGTGGAACCAAACTTGTCCGGTTTTTCTATCACCCTAGAGGCCATGAATCGAGGTTATCTACCTAATAAAATGGTTAAAAGATAACCCCCGCTCTGATACCACTTGTTGTTGCTAATTTAAAGGCCTAGAGGGGGGTGAATAGGCACAAAAACAAAATTCTAAACCGGTATGGTCAATATTTGGTTCAATTCAAACTTGTTCTAACAATAACAACAAATCACAAGCAATTTACAAAGCAAGGAAAGTAAAGAGAGAAGAAAAGAAGTGACACGCGATATATTACGGAGTTCCGACCCGCTAGGAAGTGCTAGCCTTAGTCGTACGTCTACGGGAGTTCCGCAACCACGAAATAGGGCGCGCTCCGTTCAATTCCACAACGAACGGGACTACAATTTCGAACCAAATCACCTTGTTACAATAACTCTCAAGGTGGATTGGCCTAACTCAATATTACAATCACAAACACTCAAAGAATTGAGGCTCTAACCAAATCACTCAACAAATCTAGCAATTAGCACTAGTGGATTGGTTTACACACTTTAATCTCAATGGTTTTGCTATTTTAATGCTCAAACACAAGAGGGTTTTAGAGTTGGTTGATTGGAGCTCAGAAAGACTGATTTAGCAAGCTAGCAAAAGTGTTTTTACAGTCCCAAAGGGGCTTGCTATAAATAGAGGGCGCCAAAAGCTCCAAAACAACTCAAAAATACCCAGTGCGTTACACGACGCAACTAATGCGTTGTGTAACGCTCAACTAGCCGTTATAAACAGGCCAAAAAGCTGAACTAACTGTTACCAGTGCGTTACACAACATAATAAGGTGTTATGCAACGCACAGATAGCTGTTATGAAAAGACAGAACGGATAAGGTATCCGTTTGAGTTGTCAGAGCGTTGCACAACGCAAGGGACCCGTTATGCAACGCATGAGCAAAGACAAAACTCAACGGCTAGAAAGGTGTCAGACGCGTTATGTAACGTGACGACGCGTTACACAACGCAAGGAAAACTGCTCAGGGATTAAAGGAGCACAGACGCGTTATACGACGCCTTGGTCCGTTATACAATGCCTCATTAAATGCAATAAATGCTTGGAATTTTGGCTAAAAAAAGAGCGACCAGAAATTCCAGAGAATTTACAAAGGTGCGTTGTGCGACCGTGCAGAGCGTTGTGTAACCCTCTGTTTACACAGTCAAAGAGAAACGTCGCACAACGGAGGAGATGCGTTGTATGACTTTCCAGGTGCTTTACACAACGTTCTGGAGCGTTGTGTAACGAACTGTTTGTTGTAATCAAAACGAATAGAAGTTCAGCAAAGTACTGGTGCATTGTCTAACGCAACAGATGCGTTGTACAACGCACTGTACTGAAAAACCAGCATTTTAACAGCAAACTGATTGAGATTAGTTTAGAGAAAAAATAAACCTAATCTATTTACTCTAACTAGTCCAAAGCAATCTCTTGAAGCTCCAGGATGAGTGCCACACTTGCTTTAATCCATTCTTCAAATAATCTAGCTATGAAACACTAAATGGATATATTAGTAAAAAGGTTTTGGTGTTGTTTTGCAAATCGGCAAATCGAGAGAAAATGTTTAACCAACACAAATAAGCCTCGAAAACCAGGATTAATATTAATCTTGTCCATAAGGTAGTCTTGAGCTACAACACTCATCTTCAAGGAACGAATCTTGTCAATGCTATCTTTAATCTCTTGCCGGTCATGAGCAGTTCGATCAGCACCAACCCTCATAGACTTCGCTAACTCAAACCCAGCTTCAGCTAGTCGGTCTTTATCTACTTGCTTTTGTTTATACTTTTCCTTATACCTTCTCCCCCTCTTTGAAGTTTCACCAGCTGATTTGTCTGTGCTATTTCGCTTAGAGCCATGAGATGCGGAGTAAGTACCGGCAGAGCTTTGCCTTTGGCCACCCCTCCTGTTGTTCGACCTACGAGCTGCCGAACAATCATCAGTGTCGTTTAACTCCTCAGGTTCATCTGAGGAGGCTTGTTCACTGACTTGGACTGGGCCTTCTTGTTCACTGACTTGAATTCTCAGCCATAACAATACTTAATTTAACATTACTGATAAAAAAATTGGCTGAACATACTTAAATAGAACCAATTAAACTGAAAGTGGAGTCTTCCTGGTACCAGATAAAAGCAATGACAGATCTTCAGGGACAGTGACTCAATGATCATATCTTTCAACACAACACAAAGCAAAAGAGAGAGAGAAAATTTGTATTTATTACGCAGGGGAAAAATACAAACACACATAAGCGAAAACTGAGAATAGGACCTAGTTTTGTGGCGTCTTTCAGATTTCGCTCATTTCATTTGTAACTAAAAAACAACGAAAATAAAAAGGGAAAAGTTAAGTTAATACCAGTAAATCGGAGATCTGTCTTCTCTCTGTCAGGCGAAAACCTAGGTGGCGCTGACGATTTCGTCGATTTCTCAGTAGGTCGGCGTAGATCTGTGAAGTTGTCGATATCTTGGCTGTGTGGTTGAGACTGGCGGAGGAAGAGTAGATAGGGTTGGCACAGAGTAATAAAGGAAAGTGTTTCTCTCACATGAGAATAGTATCGCCATTTTTTAAGAATTTCTCTCTCCAATGCAAAGGATAAAAATGTACTATTTATATTTTTTTATACATTGTCCACGGGGTCACAATACTTATCTCAGCAAAAAGTTGGAACCGGGAACTAGATTGCGAACTTCCTGTTCAACCCGTTCGTGACATGTTTGGGTCGCACGAACTATGTTTTTTCACGAACTTAAAGTTCACGACCACCGCATCCAAACACACCCTTGAGTGATGGAATTAACAACATTGTAAATTGCACTAATTTCTTAAGTTACTTCACGTACAAAAGAGCGGCAACTCATTCTGTCATGTCAGCATTTTTTTATATTCATACCATCACACATAAGTAGTCCTAAATCCTAATCCTCTTATTTTCTCATTTTAAAGTCGTGTTTATGACTTAACTGCAACTTTACTAAGTTAAGTAAGTGTTAAGCTCCTACCAAACATGCTAGGATATGAAATAACGAGGGCGTCATTGTAATTATTATCGATCAACTTCTAAGCATGGTTCAAAAAATCGGTCGATTCTAATTTAAATCGGTTGAATCAGATCGGAGTCGGCAGTGGCCGCATCGATTTTCGAGGTTTGTAGCGGAATCGCGTTTTGCTGGCTGGAATCGGCCGAATCGACCGAAATAGGTCTGAAAAAGTGAAAATTGAAAAAAAAATTGGAAAGGAAAAAGATTTACCGTCTCCCCACTCTCTCTCTCAGATCAATTATTGAACCCAATCAACCATTTTTGGAGACTAGAGAAAGGGGAAGAGAGAGTAGAGAAAGGAGAGAAATCGGCTTACTGGATAGTGGAGACCATCGCTGATCTCACGTCGTCCAGTACAAACCATCGCTGATCTCACATCTCCCGGTTGAGACCTGTGCGGCGGCTGTGCCTGGCTTGGTAATTTAGCATGATTTTTTTCTTTTACTTTCTCTTTTACTTCCCGTCTATGCCATCTACAGCATTCGTCCAATGGGTTTGGGTCAAACATCCACTGTTAGTGGGTAATGGGTTTGGGTAATTGGGTAATCGGGTAATTGGGTTTGGGTTTGACTTGTTAATTACATTTATAGCTATGGATTAACACTTTTCTAGCAGCTTTTTATCAAAAAAATGTATCATACGGAAAATTGTCTGATGGAAAAGTTTGTCTTATACAAAATTGTTTATATTTATTTTGTTGTTTATATTTATTTTTAAATTTAGAATTCCTTTAATTTTATTAGAGAGATGGATAGCGGTCAAGGAAGAACACAAGATATTGGTTGGGATCATTTTATTCCAGTCGGTGCAGATAAAAAAACTGTTAGGTGCAAATGGTGTAATAAAACAATAAGTGGAATAAGTAGAGGAAAGGAACATTTGGTCGGTATTCGTGGAAATACAGCAGCATGTACTCACGTTCCAGATGAAATCAGAAAACAAGTTCAAGAATATATGAGAAATAAAAAATTAAAACAGAAAAGGCAAAAGAACTAGACGAATTGGTAGCTGATGAACTAACTAGAGTAGATGAAGATGATTCAAGTAGTGAATGCTCGGATAAGGATTTACAAATGGGTATTCAAGCGAGTAAGGAAAGTTTTAGAATAGAAGAATTACAACGAAGGGGTGGAGAAGGTTCATCTAGATCAAGAGTAGAATTAGGAAGATCTGCATCAATGCGTGTTGATGAGTGTATTAGTCGTAAGAGAGCTACCAGATCACAGAATGTTGGTATAGGGCCATCTCTTACGGAACCAAGAGTTGATAATTATTTGTATAAGAAAAAAACAAGTAGGCGGCCAAAAATGAGTAATCATATTTTAAAAGGTATAAAAGATGCTAAATCATATATAGGCCGAGCATGGAGCAAATGGTTTGTTCATGATGCAATCGCAGCACATGCTGCGGATAGCATATATTTCAAAAGAGCGATTGAAGCAACTCAAGAAGCCGGAATTGGTGTTCGTTGACCGACCTCTTATGAAATTTACAACAAGTATCTTCCAATGAAGGTGGAAGACCAAAAAAAAGTAATAAAAGATTTTCACCGCCATTGGGATGAATATGGTTGTACTATAATGTGTGATGGATGGACCACAAAAAATCATAGAAATATTATTAATTTCTTGGTTTACTGTACACAAGGAACGGATTTTCTCAAGTCAGTAGATGCCACCAAAAATTACAAAAGTGGGAAATATATTTGCGGTTTGTTGGTGGAGGTGGTCGAAGAGGTTGGTGCTTCTAGAGTTGTTCAAGTGATTAGTGATAATGGGGCCAATTTCAGATTAGCAGGAAAACTTCTAATTGATCGGTACAAACATTGTAAGTGCTACAATGATTCTAGAATGCGGAATTAACCAGGAATTGTAAAATACCTCGTGCCATCGCTAATCGAAATTGAGTGTTGAGTGGATGAACTTGAAACCCGCAAGCCATGCGCGACTCCTCTTCAATCACATCTGCTCCGTATCCCAGTAGTGAGAGAAGCACTACAAAGCCAATGTGTCGAACCCCAACTGATGGTGTTTAACAGGGGTTGGTCGGCCTTGACTCGTTCCCTCTGAAAATTCCTTATCTTCTGGCTCTAAACTAGAGTTAGAACTGAAAGAAGCCTCTCACATACTCTCTGCCATCCCAGAGAAGGTATATATAGAGGATTCAAATCGCTCAGAAGATGCAAATGCAGTGTTTCAACCAAAGGGTGCGATGTTCACAACATTTTGTCCATATGTGCACTGTATCGATTGGAACGGACCGTTCCATTATGGGGCGGACCGCCCCAACTTTGTTCAGAGCACGGACCTGGAACGGTCCGTCTCATTATGAACCGACAGAATACTACATTCTCCCACTTGAACTTGCATCCTTTGCATATCATTTAAGATTAATAACTTCTGTTTTCCTTATGTTAAATTATTAGAAACATAACACACGAACTGTAGCAGTAAGTCTTCTGAGCGATTTTGAATTCCGTTATGAATAAACCCAACGTTTATTCCAAGTCAATCTTTATGATGTATTTCTCAACCTTATGATCAAATATATTCCATATATGTACGCACAATCAACACGAGAAAACATCCATACTTTTATTAAGAGTCTATACACAATCGTACGACTAATATAAACCATAGGATCAATTCCTATATATACCCGCTACATGATCTTTGAATTCCTTTAACTGCAGTATTGTTCAAAGAATCGGTCAGCTTCAATTCTATATGAACACACTTATGACCACTTAATTCTTCTTGATGCGCTCTTTCATAGTCAGAGATACTTAATGTCGATATGTTAATCTCGACCTTTTCCTTTATTATACTTGACTAGAAAGACTGTGACAGAATTATCATACAGAATCCTTAATTCCCTAGATTTAGAATTCATGATTCTAAGCCTCACAATAAAACTCTTCAAACACCATCGAGGGTAATCTCAAAACACACAACAAACTATACTTTATGTTGAAGTAACGAACAATGTCAATTAGACACTTCTTGATAACACAATCCCACTGGATAACATGTATCCTGAATTCGATTTACTGGAATCGAAACAACCTGTTTGTGTATCAAAATACTATCAACTTATCAGTCTGTTGAGACATAAACACATTATCTTTAGTACCTTAAAGATATATCAGTACTTTCTTAGCAATTTAACCGTGGTCTTTCCCTAATCACTATGATATTAGTACAAACATTCCAAATGGCAAAAGCAATGTCAGTTCTTGTGCACAACCTACCATACTTTATGCTTTTATCCTGCCTAAATACACATGTATTTACTATTTGTTCTCTTTTCTGAGTTATACTGAGGATACCGATTAAAACTAAATCTATCACCTATCTTAATAGGTACTTGACTCGGTGAATACCTTTCTTTTCGGAATCTTTCTAATCCCTATTGATATATGCTTGTTGAGATAGATCAAGAATATCTTGATTCCTATCTACATGGGCCTTTATGCTTGTCACAAACAAGACTTCACCCATATCTTTCATATCAATATTTTAGAAATAAATTATTCACCTTATATAACCATCTTTAATCATTAGTTACAAGTTAAACATTATCTATATATAAAATAAGTAAATAAAATCAACTCCCACTAATCTCCTGATATATGCACTAGTTCATCTTATATTTCTTCAAAACCGTATGAAGAAATTACCTTATGAAACTATTAACATCATTAGTGGAAAACTTATTTTAATTCTTGCATATAATACTTTAACTTGTTAACTAAATACTTATTACCTCTAAAGAAGACACTTTATGATTATTTAATATAATCTCCTCCTCTAGATCACAGTTAAGAATTACAACTTTTATATCCATTTGATGTAACTCAAAACCAATATGAGTTACTAATGCCATTATCATATGGAGTGAATTTTTCTTTAATACATGAGAGAAAACATTCATGTAATTCACTACTTCTCTTAGATAAATCATTTGGTGACAAGTCTAATTTCGTATTACTTTATGTCAACTTATGAATCTCATTGGTTTAAAGCAATCCGTTACAACCAATAGGTTTAAACCATAAGTAACTTAACGAAATTCATACTTCATTGCACACCATTGATTCTTACTGATCTTACTTGGCATTATTCCATAATATGGACTCACTATAATTCATTATCTTGAAAATGTAAGAGGATTATGCTCAACACTAACATCTTTATTAGAGTCTTGTAGACAAACTACATATCATTACTAGGAATAACCGACCTTATACTTTATTAGATCACCTTAATGTTGAATCTTAAAGTTCAACTTGATCTATTTTCTTATTATATGTCGGATAACGAATGTCAATAATTGAATTATCAATATTCAGTAATCCTTAATGAATATCATCCAATTATGTATTAGAGAAAATTTTCCGTATGATTTGAAACTGATCACTCCCACTAATCTGAACATTCTCTAGAACTTAATATTTCTAGATTCATATCCTAGTAATACTTTTAATCTCTTTACCTTTATTTGATCACACAATCTTCATTTGCTTACCGCATTGTATCTCTACTTCCACCTTGAATACATTAAAGTATGTAGAGATACAAATATTGTGAGTAATCATCAATTATAGATATAAATGGAATGCATACTTCGTGCTTGATGCATGCTAGTCATTTTTCTTACTTGTTAGTCATATCTCAATCATATGAATACTCTCAACTTTGTCCATAATACGTCCTTGATCCTATTAAACACATATGATCAGAAATACCTGATTGACCATTTTGTCCTTGCATGTGTTACATCTTTATAGGAAATCCTAACAAGACCATATTAAACTGGACAAGTATTCAAAATGAAATATACAAGTAATGACTCAGAAATTGTACAGACCCTTTAGTTGAACAACTATATCCCTAATTTTCATTATGTGCTTTCGCACACCTATAATGGTAATAAGTCTAAAAGATAAACTTTTATGATGAGTGTTACTATATTTGTCTTAACCTAAGAGACAAACTACTCATCTAATATCTTATGTAAGAACTTTACACTGACATGCACATCAACCGAATCACAAAATATTGAAAAATTTATTCTTGATAAACATGATACTTGAGCAGTTACACTACTCCCACTGTTCATAATAACCCATGTTCATAAGCTCAACTTCAATAGTAGATTCTACCAGTTGATCTTGATGGCAAATTTTATATTCTTACAACTTTAATGAAGGAGAACGGTATCCTTCCGGACCTTATAACTATTATCCTCAACTCAGAAATACTTGTACTTATCATTTCTAAGAGAAATATGCTATCCTTATGAAAGTAAAACCGATACGTGCTTATACTTTTATATTGAGACTTAACTTTCTACTTAATTTACCAATGCAAACTAAGTGATGTATCTTTATGAGTCAATTCCTGCATAATATTACCTGTGGACTAAATATCATGCTATAACTTTTTTATGTAATGAACATTATAACTTTATGAATCAATTTCTTACACAGTATTACCTGTGGGCTAAATACTATGATTTGATTCTACATACTTTATGATATAACTAGTTAATTATACTCCTATCCTTAATCCCTGTGGGCAAATTAAGTATTCATAATTAACTATCATATCCTAATATATTAAGTTAACTAAGTCAATAGTCCTGTGGGACGATATTAACTTTGTCAATTTAATCTATCACAATCTTGTGTCTGTTTAATCCAAATGCGATTATAATTTTATATATACCTAACCTTAATACACTAAGGATGCTGTGGCTACTCCTTAATCTATTAATATATATTTATCACTAGACACAAGTCATGTCCATTCTTCCTAATGTGATTTATAGATACACTATATAATAAATACACTTTAATGTAATTGAAGATGCTGTGGCTACTCTTCAATAAATTATAATATATTAATCACAGGACAAAACTTTATTATCTGTCATCAGTTGTAGCGATTTGCCAAGACCACAATTGGTCTACTTGCTACTTCAAGCGGTCCATTAGACCTTCAACAGTCCGCCTAGACACATAACAATCCATCTTGAACATACTATAGAATTCAACAAATGAATCCATATGTAACTATTCATTCTAATGGATAATGGTTTATTTCCTTCACTGTTACTAATAGATATGCTTAAACGCTTAACCGAATCGTCTAAACAAAACAAGTCCTAAAACAAACATAATACTTAGCGGTCCTTAAAGACTCAAGCGGTCCGTTTAAAAATACTTGCATTAAAAGACTTAACTAGAACATAGATTATCTAATTATAATTATCTATATCTAAATAATTACCGCATGTACAATTATTGTCATGTCCCTTATAAATACAATTTGTATAATACTACTATACCACATGCATAGTTATTCAAGTTTGTTTAATCAATACAATGCTTGTAACATCAATACTAATAGAGTACTCGATAGTACGATGGTCTGTAGACTGCATCAAACTTTACTACTACAGTATATTCAAGCATATCACTATTGACTAACCAATCTCTAACAAAGATGCCAACCATCTATATACAAATTCAGTATTTTGACAAATTGTAACTATTCTATAGATTTATATAATAATTAAGTAATCTACAAGGTTCAATTGACAAGAGAGAATCATAATATGTCTGATTGTACCTTAATTTTGTCATAAAAATCATTTCTGGACCACACTTTGTTGGAACGGGTCTTTCCAGACCCAGAACGGATTGTCCTACACGAAAAGGTGCGACCAGAGTTCATCCAAAACATTTCTGGACCACACTCTGTTGGAACGGGTCGTTCCAGACCCAGGACGGGTCGTCCTACACGAAAAGGTGCGACCAGAGTTCATCCAGAAACTTTCAGACAGCCTGAACACTCTCTGCTAATCTGACACTAATTTTCTCTATATTCATCTGTTTTCTGTGTTCTTGATCATCCTAGAAACTAGATTCAAAGATCTTTCCAGTGATATAAGTTTCATAAAAAACAAGTTTATATATCAAAAGTTATAGCCCTCGAAATACAGACTATCCCAGACGTAAACCGATAACCTGTCAGACAGACTTATATTGCAGACAGCATTTCTCACTGATAATTTATTGGAATTTTATAAATTTACATTCTATAGAAATATATATGAAATATCTACATATCAGTAAAATTTTATATAAATCTGAATTACCAATTAAGAGAAAAATGTCCCGTACTACTGAAAGGTCAAAATTTTCAGAACCCTGACAGTCTGTCCTCTTGTGATTGCGACTTGATTATCTCCCTGTATACCCGCTTGATTTTCAAGATAGTGGTCTCTTTGAAAAGTAGACCCAGAGATCTTTCCAATAATAAAAACCTCACTCAAATCAGATAAGCGAATCTTGAGATAATGATCCACGAATTCAGATAATCAAGAAAACCAGACAAAACTCAATCCACTCAACACCTACAACAGAATTTCTGTTTAACCGTTATGAAATTCTATTTCAATAAAGGCAATCCAGCGGTATAACCCGCTCTGATACCACCTGTAAGTGCTACAACGATTCTAGAATGCGGAATTAATCAGGAATCGTAAAATACCTCGTGCCATCGCTAATCGAAATTGAGTGTTGAGTGGATGAACTTGAAACCCGCAAGCCATGCGCGACTCCTCTTCAATCACATTTGCTCCGTATCCCAGTAGTGAGAGAAGCACTACAAAGCCGATGTGTCGAACCCCAACTGATGGTGTTTAACAGGGGTTGGTCGGCCTTGACTCGTTCCCTCTGAAAATTCCTTATCTTCTGTCTCTCTTGTCTAAACTAGAGTTAGAACTGAAAGAAGCCTCTCACATACTCTCTGCCATCCCAGAGAAGGTATATATAGAGGGTTCAAATCGTTCAGAAGATGCAAATGCAGTGTTTTAACCAAAGGGTGCGATGTTCACAACATTCAGTCCATATGTGCACTGTATCGATTGGAACGGACAGTTCCATTATGGGGCGGACCGCCCCAACTTTGCTCAGAGCACGGACCTGGAACGGTCCGTCTCATTATGTGCTGCCCGTTGTATTGATCTCATGTTAGAAGATATTGGTAAGGATGAAGTTATAAAGCAGTTAGTTCGAAAGGCCCAAAATTGTACAAATTTCATCTATAATCATCATTGGGCACTCAACTTTACTCGTGAGGCAACAAACAATCGAGAATTGCTTAGACCCGGTATAACACGATTTGCCACCAATTTCATTGCATTGCAAAGCATATATTCCTTTAAAGATGCCTTATGCGAATGTGTTTGAAACCTAGCTGGTCGCAACAAGTTGAAAATTTGAAAACTCGAAAAGAAAAAGAAGCTACTGAAGGTGTTCGAGATTTGTTATTTGATCAGGAGTTTTGGCTTTCCGTGGGAGAGACAATTCAATTGTTTGAGCCACTGATCAAAGTGCTTCGAATGGTTGATAGTGATGACAAAGCAGAAATGGGTTTCTTATATGAAGCGATGGATAGAGCAAAAATGCAGATTAAACAAAATGTTGGGTCTAGACAATATAAAAAATGGTGGAAGGTAATTGAAATAAATTAAATTATGTCTGTTAATGAAATAAATTAATTTATATCTGTATATAAATGAAAACCACCATGTAGCGAAAAAAATGAAGACGAACAATTGTATATAAAATAGACAAAATGTATTTATAAAATAGATAAAATGATTAATTTTGGTACGTACGTACATTACACCAATGCATTTAAATCCAAATTTAACTAATTGTTATTTGTTTAGGTTATTTTTTGAATCCAAGCTTGCAATTCTCAGAAAGGGTTCAGAATGATGTTGAGGTGATGCAGGGGTTAAGAAGAGTTATTGAGAAATTGCAACCTGAAATGTTTCTACAAATTCAAGCTGAAAAAGAGGTACAATTGTAATAATTACGAAAATACATTTTTGAATGAAAATATCTAATTACATTCTTGAACCAAAACAGAATTTGGTTGAATGAAAATGTCTAATTACGTTCTTTAATTTTAATTATTGTAGGCAGAAAAATATCGTAGAAGGCTTGGAATTTTTTCTTCTGCGAAGATGCTCGCTGCATCAAAACAATGCAGACCGGCAGAATGGTGGTCAATGTATGCATGAGATGAGTGTCCGACTTTGGTGCCTATTGCTGTTCGAATTTTGAGTCAAACAGTGTCTTCCTCCCAATGTGAGAGAAATTGGACCACTTTCACATTAATACATACTCGAGTAAGAAATCGTTTGGGAATGGAGCGACTTGAGCATCTTGTATTTTGTCATTACAATATGCGACTTCGAGAACGACATCTAAGGAGAATAAATCGGCATGAATCTGATCAATTAATTGATCTCGACAAGATTTTTCATGAGGAAGATAAGGTTATACATTCTATGGACCGATTTATTATAGTGCTTCTACTTATAAATTATTTATGCATAATATAATGTTTCATTATTAGGGAGCAAGAAGATGTTGTTCTTGATGATAGAGAAAATCCGTGGCTTGATGAGGAAATGACCAATGTCGAGGATAATACAAGTTCATCGGGCGGTGATAATGGAAGCAATATGAGAGCTGATATACCTAATACAAATGTAGAGGTCAATGATGATGATGATAATGATCCGAATCCAACTCAAGGTCAGACCTATACACAAGCACGGTATCTCGGACAATTTTCTCATGATGGTCATGAAAATGATAGGGAACGGTTTAGAAATATCAACGAATTGGCAAGGTTTCAAAATATAAACTTATATGGAGTGCCAGGATTAAGTGGTGGTTCTAATCCAATGCCATATTTTCAAGGAGTAGAATCAGAAAATAGTAGAACTAGCAACCATGAATATTCTAGTGATTACAATTCATATGGTGAAACTGAAGCACCTTTCATGTCTTTTATATTTGGCCCTACACAACGTGCTCCATTGTATTTCTACAACGAAGAAAATGAAAATATGCAACCAGCCCGTCACAGCTTTTGGGAGTAACATGCAACTATGTGATATGAATTAGTTTATGGCTTATATTTTATCTCATATTGGTAGTTTATGTCTCTTTATTGTATAATTAGATGATATGATGTACTTCTTAGTCTTTTATTTTTATTTAAGATATGTAAGTGATTGTAGGATGATGTGCGTAGTCTGCCTACTTGACTTTAAGACATATTGAGTTATTTTAGTTAATTTTAAGACTAATCTTTAATTTTTTTTCTTATTTATGAAAACGTAATTTTTTTCTATATTTTCAAATTTTTTTCTGATTTTTAACGACATAAAAATGTGTTTTAAAAAAAAATCCGATCTTTTAGGCCGATTCGGCCGATTCTTCCGATTTTTCCGATTCCGGGTCACGGTCCAAATGTCCGATTCCGATTCCGATTCCGAGTTTCAGAACCATGCTTCTAAGCATGATTAACAAAAAATTAAAATATTTGAAGACATATATTTTCTTAATCAGGAGTTTAAAAAATTATGTGAATTAAAATTAAAATTATTATTATTATTATTATTATTATATTATAAAAAGTATTAGCAATCGTCCACCAATTTTTACTGGACAATAAATTATTAATAGGAAATTCAGCCCCAAAGAGAAGCGCCAGCACCACACACGGATATTTTAATTTTAGGCACGTGATGCCGTTTCGTTTAAATGAAACGGAACGATTTGTGGCATAGATAATTATACCGTTTTCTAAACAAAACTGTACATGGCACAGTTAATTATACCGTTTCGATCGTTTCATCTTCATTTCAAATCGTTTTATATGTAATTTCTGAAGTAAAACGGTTGATGGAACAGAAATCTGTTTCGTTTAATAAATGAAACGGCAAGTGACACAGCTGATTTTTACTGTTTTTCAAACGAAACTGAAACGGCAGAGTTCAATTCCGTGGTTTTTTACCACGTTTGACACTGACACGGACACACCAAGCAACTAACCCAATGTCTTGGGAGTTGGGACAATAAAAGAAAGGTCTGTTTTTCTTTTCGGATCTGCGTGCAGCATAAATAGCAGATTCTTTGTTCTAATCGGACGGACACCATTTCACGGGTGAAATAGAAGAATAAATCTCACCTTCTGTTGAATGCGAATCGATTAGCAAAAAGCTCCACATCTGCAGCTCCTTTGGATATTGAACATCAAAATTATTTTCTTTGTTTATTAGATGAAATATTTTTGTTGGTTTAAAATACTTATTTCTATTTTTATTATATATGTATGCTTGTTAGTTTTTTTTTTTTCTTGACATCCGTGTAATACTTAACTTGGTATCCACTCAAAAATATTTAAGTAATACTAGAATCAAATGCGTGTGAGACTCAACTATTAAAATTACAATCGACCCAACTAAACTACTCATTTTAATCTATATATTTCTGTTAGAGACAACATTTTGATTTTTTTTTCAAAATTTGTACCTATTTTAATTAGATTGATTGTTTTTTTAAAAATAAAAATAATACAAAGTTGAAAAAAAAAATGTGAAATTTAATCTTTAAGGAGATTTTTTTATGGGAAAAAAATTGAGCAGTTTGAATTGATTATTGCAATCTTGAAAAATTGTGATCCGATCGTGTTTGATAGGATCAAATATCAAATACATTTGTCTTTGGCGTTGCTCAATATATTTTGCTATTATGGATTTTATATTTATAGCTTGATCCTTCCAAATCATAATAATAATAAAAAAAATTTCGTTTCTTTTGCCTTTCTTTATTTTCTTCCCCCCCGACAGATGTAAGTTTGTGTACTCTCAGTAATCCTAAACTAATTTTATATATTAAGTAGATTTTGCAGGAGACACTGCAGCCCCTTGATTTAGGAATTGAATGATTCAGGACATTGTAGTTTTTTCCGAAAGTTTGACAGCGGTTGCCAAACGTTTCAGGACATTGTAGTTACGGTTGCAAAAAAAAAAAATAATAATAAAAAAAAATTCCGTAAGGAAGAGAGATTTCCCATTTTCAACATTTTTTTTGTTTAAGTTAAATGGTACATTTGTCTCTCTATTATTATTATACATTTTTTTTAAGTTAAATGGTACATTTTTTTTGTCTACTCTTGAATCTATTATTATTATACACAATATCAAAAAATTTCACAAACTAATGATTTCTAAGTCACATTTTTTCACAATTTCTTTTTCATCTAATTACATTATATATATATATATATATATATATATATATATATATATATATTTTGGGACAGCGTGCTTGAAAAAAAAATTTACTACACAAAAAACAAATTGCGAAATATAAACACGAAATAAAAGTAAATAGAGGAGCTAGACACGTGTGCAAATTACAAGACTACCACAAAATCTCACAGGTGGATAATGTATTATTCCCGTTGTAATGCTTAAATAAACAAAATTATTTTTGTTGAAATCTTGATATTATGTATTTTTCTATATAAGAATATACAATAAGAAGTCGCACATACCGATTCAAATACACATTATGGGTGTGTTTGGATGAGCCATGAATAAGGAATAAGAATAAAATTTTCGGTATGCATGCTTATTCTTATTCTTGTGCAACCCAAACAACACAAGGTATAAGAATAAGGAATTTCGGTATGCGTGCTTATCCAAATTCCTTATTCTTATACCATGGTTTTGTTAGTATAGGAATAAGGGCCCAAATTCCTTATTCTTGTGTTGTTTGGGTTGCACAAGAATAAGAATAAGCACGCATACCGAAAATTTTTATTCTTATTCCTTATTCCATGCTCATCCAAACACACCCAAGAATAAGAAATTTGAGCTCTTATTTCTATACTAACAAAACCATGATATAAGTGTTAGTAAGTGTGTAATTTTCAATTTTTAGTGCTAATTACAATTTAATTAAACAATTAAACATCACACACAACGGATCGTGCACAAAAGCCAAATTAACACAAGAGAAAGGGGTGGATTTTTACCTCTCTTGGTGTAGCAACCGAGAGGCTCGATTCCTCGGCCTAGAAATCGGTGGCGTGCTTCTCCTTCTTCTCCAAATCGCCTCGAGTCCACCTAGAGATTAACCAAGCTCTCTAATTGATTTTGTGCTAGTAAATTCAATGAGAACTAAGCACTTGAGGTAGCAAATTCCTTCGTCTCCAATTAGTTATTTAATGAGTCCACCTAGAGATTAACCAAGCACTTGAGGTAGCAAATTCAATGAGTCCACCTAGAGATTAACCAAGCTCTCTAATTGATTTTGTGCTAGCAAATTCCTTCTTCTCCAATTAGTTATTTAAGCACTTGAGGTAAGCCAATCGCTCGAAAGAGGAGGTTAGTTTGCGACCAAAAGGTGTAACTTTTACTAATCCGACAGGACTTTAAATACCTCTAGAAATCCAACTAAACATACTTAAATAGCTAAATCAGAACGAAAGTATAGGTTTAGTTGTTTATGTGGCAAAAATCGAGTTCCAAGTCAAGTCAGAACCGAAATCGCGACAGCTGAGGTTAGGACTTAGGTTTGGTCGTCCAGTAGCCTTCACATAACATTGTGTAAAGATATCAAGTTGAAACAAGAGGTCTAAAGTAAGTTTTGGACAGAAACAGTATGGATTTCGGTCTGAAATCCATACATTTCGGTCCGAAATATGCCTATGTCTCGGTGAAAATTGTAGGCAAAGGTGCTTTGGAGCTAAACTAATTGAACACAAATTCCTAGGACATTATTTGCATTTATTTAGAGTCCAGAAAATACCAAAAAATTAATTTATTTAATTGCACTTTAGATAATTGTACTTCTAAATCATAAAACTCCAAAAAATTAATTGTCTAGTTTTCGTGAAGAAGTAAAGTCTGGTAATCATTTGTACCGTCCCTTGGTTCGACCCTAAAGCTTAACTAAAACGACTAGTGAGGTTAGCTCTAGGTTATAAATTTATTTGATACCTAGGTTTCATTTTCTTCATCACACGGCCAAGAAGAGGGAGAGGGATGATGGTGGCGGCTAGGAAGAGAGTAGAGAGAAAAAGGATCCCTAGGGGTCCTTTTATAGCCAACCAACCCTAAGTGCAACTTGCTAGAAATTACACAATTGCCATCCCCACCTACCACTCTATGGCCGGCCCTATTATGGGCTTTATGGGCCTTTTGCTCCTTCTTAAATGGGCTCTAATTCTTATTATTAAATTCATTTCCAATTGCTCTTTGTTTGGACTATAAATTTGCTATATACAAATTAGCCCAATAATTCAATATAACTATTTATATTAAATTAAATTGAACCAAAATAATTATTAACTATTTAATAATTATTCTAGGATTAGCCTATGCTATTATTTATTTCTATATGACCCGTTTGACTTAATAATTAGTACGTTATATAACGGTACATAATTAATTAATCAATTCGTCATATTATCCGCAATTTTCACTGTTGCGAATAAATAAATAAATAAAGCACTATCTTGGTCAAAACTTTATTTGTGTGACCCTTTGAGGATTTATGCTATGTTGGACATGGAATTAAATCGTTATTTAATTCCAATAATCATAAGCGGTATTTAGCAACACGTTATGATTTCCAATTCGCACAAATAGTGTACTGCTACAATATTTCAATCCTGCATGAGAGAATAATTATGTTTCTCTATTTTGATTCTTATGCCACACGATATCATCGTATAATCCAAGATAGGAACGTGTCATTCTTGCAGATTATACGTTTCTTGATCTAGAGATAATTGTATCAGTTGCTAGCAAACAATCTATCTCCACCAAGGGGCCCAAACAGATATCGTCACTCACTAATTGATAATTAGCTTTTTCCCGCACAATTCAAGAGTTCTTAAATCAAGTCCGTATAGAAGCCTTTATCAGGAATCAGCGGTAGACATGATTTATAGAATCTATCCTCATGTGGAAAAGATAATCATCTCAAACTTAGAACCAAAATCATAACGAAATAAATAATGACACGCAACACAATCCATATATTTATCTCGTGGGGTCCAGTCCTGTACTATGTTCTATAACATACACATATGCAATTAAGTTGGTTACTCTTAACCTATGATTTATAGAACTTAATCATCACTTAACTTGCGTACTAATCTTATTGATAATTAATGTCCTTTGTTAATTATCAAGATTATGGACTTTTAGATTTATCGTTGTCATTTACTACTAAATGAATAACAGTGATCTATAATTCAGATACTTAACATGAATGAACTGTCAACGAATAAATCAAAGTGCAAATGATCTGAAATCATCAATAACATAAACTATAGAAGTAGCCTAATAAATTGGCTTCTAGGACATATCTCTAACAATAAAAATAAGAAATTTGAATAAGCACGTATACCGAAATTTCGTATTCTTATTCCTTATTCACGGCTCATCTAAAAACACCCATAATACTTATAATAGCCTTCTTACTGCAACCATTGGCACCATCAACTTAGAAATCTAAATCTAAATCTAAATCTAAATCTAATCTAAAGTATTAATTAAATCCCGTGGGTGTCGGAGACCGCTATTTTTTTCCGTCAGCGACACGACAATCCGACCGTTGATTTTGATCTCCGTATTCGCAAATGATCTCCATGCTCATTCGCTACAACCGCCTCCTAATCTCCGAGAGAGTATCCTCTGGATGGTTGCATTCAACCATCCAGTGGACGTCTTTCGATCCGAGCCGTCTGATTTAATCTCAACGGCTAGATCTTTTCGGGCCTATCAATCCAGGTATCATGCACGGGGCAGCTATAGCCATTGAGATTAAATCAGACGGCTGAGATCGAAAACCATCCATGGATGGCCATCCAGAGGATGCAGTTCCCCTAATCTCCACCTGCGCGAACCTTCCGACCCAAACGCTAACCCTACCCCCACGCTCTTCCTTTCTCTCATCTTCCTCGCCTCTTCTCTCTTCCCATCTCCATCTCCATCTCCATCCCCATCTCCATCGCCTTCTTCAGCTCCAATCAGAGATGTCTTGCACAACGAAAAAACCACCACCTCGGCTCCTCCACGGCCAACCCCTCCTACCTCATCTGTCGACTTCCCCGCCCAAACAGATGCTTTTCGAGTAGAATTGTTGAGGTAATTTGTTAAATCTCAGAAGCTTCTACGATTTTCATCAATGAAAAACCTAGAAATTATCTAAAAGATACCCTTTTCTATTTTTTTTTTCTGATCTGCTTGGTTAACCACCTGAGGTTATTTGCTTTAAATGAATTATTTTCATTTATTACTTTAGTTAGATAATTGATGCGAAATCAAAGGCTATGACCTCAATACTAGAAATTTATTACTTTTGCCTGATTGCTTGTCTGTATTTTATTACTTTTATCACTATTGATTGATCCGTTCAACATGTTGGAAACTGGTACTGGAATTAAATTTAGAATATTCATGTTCAATACAAAAGCGGGGGCAATTTAGATCCATTGGAGATTTGGTAATTGGGATCAATTGAATCATAAATTAGTCTCTCAAGTTACTGTTAGTTAGTGTTTAACCAAACTCAATTCGATGTGCAATATCCAATGTCTATCACAAGCACATGCTTCATTGTAGATTCAATTGATGATTTTATCTCATTTCTAGCATCCTCATGAAACTACGCGAGCAATCAATTTGCTGTTCATGGATTTAATTTGTTTAGCAAACAGGATAAGGCAACGGTCATGCCAAATTTTTAATATCTTCATGGATTTAAAAATGAAGGTATGAATTTTAGTTTACCTTTGATTCTATAAAAATCTTTGATTCTAATGTTCTTCTTCTGTCTTTCTCTGCTTACTTTTATTCAAAGATATTGGTGGCAAATTCTTAGGAGACGAACATATTTTTTCTTTGCAATGTATCTATCTATGTACTTGGTTACTGATAAAGGTTTTTTAAGACATTTCTAACATATGTTCTCCGAATTTCTACATTTCCTCCCTTCTATCTAAATTATTTTTTGTTACCTCTGTAGGTTTGGCTTTGAAAGCAGCAATATTAGATGTTTATCAGTTTATGTACCATGTACAGATCAAATTAAGAGACAAGGTGAGTGCTGTTTTTTTTTGCCCCCAAATGCTTAGTCTATGTCTAATGCTACCTAGAATAAACATGGTACATATTTTAATCTTCACTGAATGTTACTTTTAGTTGCACTATTGTACATATTTTAGGAGAGGATATTATTATAACATATTATGAAGAAATTAGTGTGCCTTCTATTAGTAACAAAATATTGTTCGGCCTTATAGGTTAGGATGCTTATTTTCTTGCTCAATTATTTTTTATACTTCATTTGTTGCTGAGTTGCTTGGTTGCAGAGATAATTGCTTCATTGTCCTAACAGTTTAGGGTTAGGATTCAGGGTTAGGTTTGAGTAGTACATTTCAGATTCTACAATATTACAAGAATTTATTATGTTCTGTATATTCTACAACAATTTACCACTTCACAGCAATTTTAGAATTGTGCAAAGATTGGAAAAGGAATGAATCAATTCAGCGACAATCAGAACAGAAGCCTTCAATGTGTTGCAAAATTTAGAACCAGCATATCGTCCTTATCCCAAAGTATATTATGATACTGATCTGTATTAAACTTGGTGAAAAGAAAACTCTCATCAACCGAGTTCGCTCTAATAAGAATTTGTAACTAATCTGTGTTTGATTTTGAACAATTAGACGGATCTGACAAGGGATACACGTGCAATTGAGAGGAAGAAACCTGGCAAGGCAAAGGAAAGAAAGAGTTTCCAATAGGTCAAGCTGTAGTGGGTACAAAAACTGGTATCAATTTATTTTTGTTTATGGAACTTGATGTTTGCTTCCAACCAAGTGGTGTTTAAGCCACATATTCAATCCTTTTTGTGACAGTTAAAAATAACTTATATATACGTACAATTGATAATAATTTGAGCTGAGACTGGTATATGTTGTCCTAGAAGAGGATTCTGCATATAAAACTAACATTACTACTATAAAATTTATAAACTTTATATATTGTTACTGGTATGAACTGGTCGGTATAGACCGGTAACTGACGGCTGTGATTAGATGTTTGGAACTTCATATTTCCAAATGAAGAAGAAACCAACTGAAAAAAAAAATAGTTCCAATCTCGCCATATTAGTATAAAATCACAAATTTTCAAGTTATAAGAGCCCACCATAGCATCTGATTTTAGCGATGATCGGTAGAAATATATGCTGCTTTACATGGTTCAAGATCTCTTTCTTTTTATTTTCCTTCTTTTAGAGTCGATAGCTCCGTGTGAACTGTGAAACCTGCAAAATTGCTTTCAGTGTACCAATAAATGCTCCTCAACATAAAGTGAAAAGCATATCCATTGTCATGTTACCTGCTGATTTTGCGATGCCATGTTATATGCTGATTATGTGAAGAGCATGTTTACTGCTATAGACTATAGTGTTGTCCATCTTCTTTGTATATTCTTTTTCCGTCTTTTCTATATTATAAATTTGTTATAGGGTTTTTTCCATTTGTTCTCTTTGAAAAGGGAAGCACATAAAACTTATTTTTATAGCATTTAGGTTTTTATACAATAAAAATGCGTGAACAATATTTGTTTATTTTTTGGTTAGATCATTTGAAAGATGCTTTTGCGAAATATTTACCCAACTGTTGATCTGTGCATATATTTAGATAAAAAGGGACGAAATCTGCTTTATGATTGATGCAGAATGTGTTGGTTTTAATAATTGAGCTTTGCAGTAATTGAGAAGGTTATCAATTAAAAAAAATCAATTTTGTATTTAAGGAAAAAATTGCTAATAAAAAATATCTATATAATCACAATATTTAAATAATGATACTAATTTGTCTTATTTTCCCTTACGGTTCAAAAGAAATGAATCTTCGGAAAAAAAAGATGCACTTCAGAAAAAATTTACCAAGAAAACGGAATCCAGATTTTTTTTTATATATTCATTTATGAAAAGTTTTTCCCAAAAAAATTATAAAAATTTGTAAAGTTCTTTTGCAATTTTGTATTTTTAATTGTGTTAAATTACATTTCTTAAGAAATTAGATGTTACAAAATAAACCAAATAATTTTCCAAATAGTTTTAATTATTCTCAATTTAAATAAACGTAGCGCAGCGAAACTGCGACTACCATGTTTATCCAAATTTGAATGCAATGTATACAAACATCCCTTACCTACGTCAACGGGCAATAATCACACCAAAGAATGATGCAGTCGATTTGCTAAATGAATCAGTCTTGGCGTTAATACCGGGAAATGAACAGGAGTATCTAAGTGCAAAACTCAATAGATGGATCAAACAACATGTCAAATGACCTACAAATCGGAACAAGAGCCATAGCAACATAAATCGACCAAATGGTCTCTGTAATGGAACAAGAGCCATAGCAACTGCTCTAGAAACAAGAATCATACAAGCTCGCGCGAGTCATCATTGGATTGTATACAGATAGAGAAATTTGCATATCGCAAATTATTTTTATACACAAGTCAAAAATCCTTCCTTTCGTCCTGAGACAAAGACAATTTCCAGTGCGATTGTGCTATGCAATGACAATCAACAACAGTCAAGGCCAAACTTTTACGTGAGCCTATCTTTAGCCATTGTCAACTATATGTTGTTTTATCAAGAACAACCTCACTCAATGGATTAAAAATCCTCATCACAAACCAAGATGACTTATATGCAGGATATACCAAAAATATTGTCTTCAGACGAATCTTTTCTTTGTTAGGTAATAGTAATAAAATCATTTTCATTACTCTCTCTATGAAAATTATTATTAATTATCTAAATAAACAATTTAAAATAAGTTAATCATATAAAACTGATACCCTTTTCGATTACACAGGTTATGTTTAGGCTTTCAATACATAGAGATCACCGATTTTATTGGAGGGATCACCGATTAGACAATATAAACCTTGGAATTTTTTGTACCTACTCAATTTGACATGCATTATTTTATCATGCTGGCAATTATTTGAGTTTATTAAAAAGATGATATGGATGCTATCCTGCTCTATTTGGGTTTATTCAATTGCTTATATATATATTTTTTAAAATTCAATGTAAATGGATGCTAACGCAGCTCATATATGATGCTTATGCAATTAATTTTTACACTCACGTGAAAAGAAAAATTTTGACATTGTGCCTTTGCACTTATATGCCTGTCGGACACAATTTAAAATTAATGACAAATTATTAGTGATTTTTAAAATTAAAATACAAAAAATTCACTAAAACGCGGCGAAGCCGCGCTTCCCCACCTAGTAAAACATTAATTCAATAAAACGGCAAAATCGCAAAATGGTATACTTATCGAGAAAGCTATTTCCTTTTCTTTTTAAGCAAAATAAGTTCTTCAACAAGGGAAAAAAAATTAATTTCAATAAAAAATCATTAATAAAGAGTGAAAACAAAATTATATCGTCTGTCAAAATGAACTCATTTCATTTAAAGAAAACTTGTCACGCAGTACAAAAATTTGCTTCGATAATTTAAGCCTCTACTATTAGCACTAATTCTTTTACTGTGGAATAAGTGAGAAGTTAAATCTGACTTTTGTTCAGGTGGTGCCGAAAAAGAGTGCACAGAGGTAGGTAAAAATGGTTTTCTTAACAGGAATCCAACTTTCCACATTGCAATCGGACAAAAAGAATCAGTTTTACACACTCGACCGTCTGATCTCAAAACCTATCTTACGTGGCAAAATGTGAGAACCCCAATGCCTTCATACAAGGAGACAATCCGGATCCTCAAATTTCGAATCCAAAATATCTGTCTCAACCAAAAATGCGAATAACAACTCTCCAGGGACTGGATCTTTACCGAAAACAACATTTCTATTTCTTTATACGAAAATGACCTTTCTGTTGTACTAGGAGTCGGGACGGAACCAAAAGGAACGCAAGAGCGTGAGAGGGGTAAAATTGTCTTTTAACTTTTTATATGTTCACATGTCAATATAACAACCCAAAGTTTCTTTCCTTTTTCTTTCCCTTACGACAGCCCACCATTTCTCTTTCCTTGAGCTCTCTCGCTTCCTCGCAATCTCCGCCATTTGTAAACGGGAGAGGTTCTCCAGCAGAGCGTGTGAGTTCAGGTAACGATTCCTCTTTCCTTGATTTCTCTATTTGCATGCAATCGTTAGGGATTTTTGTTGTTACGTAATTGTTGCTGGGGTTGAGTTGTTTCTTGGTTTTGTAGATTTGATGTCTAGATTTGGTGGTATGACTGCGTAGATATGCAATTTTGAAAGTTTTTCATGCGTTGTGTAATGTAATTATGAATCTAGAGCCATAGATCGGGCTACTGAAGTGGAAAGGGAGAAGTGGTGAGAGGTTTAGTGTTTAAATTTCTCGACCTTTTATTCCCTTGGTGGTACCAGTTTAGATTTTTAAGCTTAGTCTCTACTTGGTTTTAGTATGTGAATCTTTCTTGTATGGACGAAAATAAGCTATCTTGGTTTTTTGTCAGTTGAAGTTATTTCGTCTGCCTTGCCCATAAGGTGTTCGTTGAAATGCCCCTGTCATCTGTGAAGTTATAAATAAATTTTGAGCTTTCTTTCTTGTCTGAGAATGAGAAGTTCATCATGAGAGGCTGTAATTGCAAAAGGAAATCATGAATTGCTGAATTTTTGTAATTAAGCAATTCTACTTATTGCAACTGTCAAAAACATTGAGCATACACAATTTAATCTTCTATCTCAATGTTTGTTTAGTTTCCATTTCTGTGCTAACAGATAATGGCAAGTGCAGAGACAACTGTTGTCAATCAACAGCATTAACCCTCTAAACACATCCCTCATATGAATTTTTTTGCAACACCTCAAAATTAATTGATATCATAGCTAGGAACTAGAAAGGTTGAGTTTGTTCTTGGTGGCTGCTCCCTTGGACAACATCTAACTTTAAATCGTGGAACCTGCTGGTTTCAAATGAAAGAGTCTATTGTGTTTAGCAACTCAGACTTTTCTTTTTGAAGTCAATTTCGGAAAATGAAAAAAAAGTTAGTTTCTTACTTTCTAATGATGCATAGCTAAAAAGGAATTGTGACTGCTTGAAATTGTTTGCACTTTAGTCTTTTCACTTTGAGAAATTGATTAACTGTCATTCTTAGGTCGACTATATAATTAGTGGACTACTCAGCCTGAAATTTGTTAAATACAAGTCTAATAGGATAGCCTGAAAAACATTGTTTGCTTTTTGTACAGGGCTGATTCTAATCAGTTGTGTTTATTGCAATATTGCATTCCAGTTTAGAGGAAAAAGCCTTCAAAATGCAAATTATCTACATGCTAACACTGGAGAAAGAAAGCTGAGGAGTGATGATTTACTGCATTAAGTGCTATTATCTATACTGGAGATAATAATTTTGTATATAATGTTATTTATTGCATTGCACAATTCAGGTAAGGCATTAACAATTCACCAAGATGGCATCAGCAGCTACAGTGACTATGTCAATAGGTTCTGTGGGCGCTCAGTCTCGTTTCACCGTCAGATCAAAGCCCTCCTCAATCCCTCTTACAACTTCTTATTCATCCTTCAACCGTCTCAAATCATCCTCTCTTTCTGTTGATTTCACTTCAACCTTCTTCTCCTCTCCCCTCCAAGCCACCAACACTCAAAGGCCTGTCCCCAAACTGAGAAGTGCAAAACACCTTGCACCCCAAGCAGCGGCCTTCAAAGTTGCAGTACTTGGTGCGGCTGGTGGTATTGGCCAGCCCCTTGGACTCCTCCTGAAGATGTCACCTCTCATCTCAGATCTTCACCTCTATGATATTGCAAATGTGAAAGGAGTGGCGGCTGATTTGAGCCATTGCAACACCCCTGCCAATGTGGCTGATTTCACTGGGCCTGCTGAGCTCGGAAACTGTCTCAAGGACATGGATGTGGTAGTCATCCCTGCTGGTGTCCCCAGGAAGCCTGGCATGACCCGTGATGACTTGTTTAACATCAATGCTAGCATTGTCAAAGCCCTAGTTGAGGCTGTTGCTGATAACTGCCCGGAGGCTTTTATTCATATTATCAGTAATCCTGTGAATTCTACCGTACCTATTGCTGCTGAAGTGCTGAAGCAGAAGGGCTTTTATGACCCGAAAAAATTGTTTGGCGTTACCACCCTAGATGTCGTCAGGGCTAATACTTTTGTTGCTCAAAAGAAACAGCTTAGGCTGATTGATGTTGATGTTCCAGTAGTTGGTGGCCATGCTGGAATTACCATTTTGCCCCTTCTGTCAAAAGCTAAACCATTTGTGGGGTTTACTGATCAAGAGGTGGAGGCACTGACAGTCAGGATTCAGAATGCCGGTACTGAGGTCGTAGAGGCAAAGGCTGGTGCAGGATCTGCTACTCTCTCCATGGCTTATGCTGCTGCACGTTTTGTTGAGTCATCTCTACGTGCTTTGGATGGTGACAGTGAGGTGTATGAGTGTGCTTTTGTCCAGTCAGAATTGACTGAGCTGCCCTTCTTTGCATCAAGGATTAAGCTGGGAAAGAGAGGGGTACAGGCAGTGATCTCTGATGACCTCCAGGGTCTTACCGAGTACGAGGCCAAGGCTTTAGAGGCTCTGAAACCAGAGTTGAAGGCCAGTATTGAAAAAGGGATAGCATTTGTGCAAAACCAGAAAGCTGCACCTGCATCTGTCTGAGATTAGTAGTGTTCTTTCCATTAATGAAGTGATGTCAACTTTAGGGTTTAGATAGAAAGAACAATGGTCAGTAATGGTTTTTAGTTGTTTTGCAGTTTCATGCTTACCAGGATTTTCCTTCTTCCGACCTATCATTGGCATCTTTTAGCTTTTGATTTGTCAGTGGTAGCATGAATATGAGATTGAAATAATCAGCTCTTTCCTTTTTTTTTTCCTTTTACTTTGGACATGTCAATGATGGCATGGATTTTGAGGGATTACAATGAGCAGCTTTTCATGTTGTTTTGGTTTTGGCTGGAATAATGAGTAAGGAATATCTCCAGAAATTTTACATAAAATGGACTTCTCTACAGTACATTGTAGTTTGCATCTGTTTAACTGTGTTTTGCTTTAGATTTCCATTTTATTAAATAAAACTAAAATGTTACACGGGAAAAGTAAAAGTAGTAATACACAATAGGTAGCATGCATCTACAATAGTGGTTTTTATTTATTGTGATAACTGTTGAATCACTTGATACGGTTGACAATAAGTCAGCCCTTAGAGGTATATCGATAGGGGGCGTTTGTTTGTGACTTAAAGGGTGCATAACTTAAGTTATGTATTCTTAAGTCACCAAACACCTCCTACATAAGATGCCTTAAGGGTACATAAGTTATGCAACCTAAATAGGTTGCATAAGTTATGCACCGGTCCTTTTTAATTATTTTTCCAACAATACCTTTAGAAATAATTATTAATAATATTTAATAATCTATAATAATTAATAATAATTAATAAATAATAATATTTAATAAGTAACAATAACTATTAAAAAATCATAATTAGTAATAAATATTAATTATTATAATTAATAAATAATAATATATAACAAGTAATAATAATAATTAATAAACAATATTGATTTATTATTAAATAATTAATAATATTTATATTATTTAATTAAAAATAATTAATAATATTTCATAATAATAAAATGATTTCTTATTATCATTAATAATTAATTTTTATAAAAATTAAAAATTAAAAATTAATTAATAAATAATAATACTTAATAAGTAACAATAATTATTAAAAAATCATAATTAATAACAAAGATTAATTATTATAATTAATAATATTTAACAAGTAATATTAATTATTAATAATAATGATTTAAGAATAATAATTAATTGAAGATAATTAATCAATAATAATTTTTATTATAAAATAAATAATAATATTTATAATATTTTCTTGAAAGTAATTATTAATATTTCATAATAATAAAAATGATTTATTATCATCATTAATAATTAATTTTTATAATAATTAATAATTAACAATAATTAGGTCACAACATATAATATATAATACTAATTCAAATTTAAGGGCATTTTAGTCTTTTGACATGAATATATGCATGCATTAAGTTAGTCATCCTTACTACACAACCAAACATCTATTACATAATACTACATAAACACTTAGCCATCCTTAAGTTATACAACTCCTTACTACATAAACAAACGCCCCCATAATTTTTCTGTAAATTTCTTTGCTTCTGATTGTTTAACAATACATGATGTATCATGTTTAAGTTGGAATTGTTGATTCATGGCTGATAGCCTGATACTGCAGTTTCTGTTTGATCAATTCTCAAAGAACAAGTTTTAATTTGATCAAATTGTATTGTAATGCGAGTAACCTCATTAGAGTGCAATGTTACCATAGTGCAAGGTGAAATGTAAAATAAGAATATTATAGATTCCGTCAGACTCATAAGTAACAAATTATTTAAACTATTTTTAGGGGCACATCAAAATCGGGAATGATAAGGATCATCTTTAAGATCCATCATCCCTATCATCTCAAGTGGGAACACGTTTTAACTTTTTCTGTTTTTTGAATATTTTGGTTCCCATTGTTTCTCTCCCTCCCATTCTTTTCTATTTCGGTCCCCACTGTTGCTCTCTCTCTCATCTTTTTTATTTTTGATCCCCACTGTTTCTCTTCCTCCCATCCTTTCCTATTTCGGTCCCCACTATTTATGTCCCTCTCATCTTTTCCATTTCTGGTCTACAACAATTAGTATATATCTAAACTATAACAATTACTAATATTAACTAGAAATTTTAATATTCCAACTACAACCACTACTCATATTAACTACAAAAGTTAGTATCCAAACTACAACAATTATCTATATTAACTACAACAGCTACATATATAATTTCAACGATTACATATATAACTTCAACAGTTACATATATAACTTTAACAATTATATATATTAACTTCAACAATTACATATATAACTTCAACAATTATATATATAATTTCAACATTACATATATAACTTTAACAGTTATATATATTAACTTCAACAGTTACATATATAACTTCAACAGTTATATATATTAATTGTTAATATATAACTGTTGAAATTATATATACAGAAGGGCGGGAAAGGGGACGAAACAAAAAGGCGCTGGATAATGTTGGATTTCATCTACGGGAGAATACAAGAAAGTTATGAGGGGACGAGGGATGATGAAAACGCGTTATTAATTGTATTTTTGAAAAATGAGAGATAAATTCATGCGTCATTAATGAGGCACTAGAAAGAGATATGAAACGATGAGAATGATGAAATTCAAATGATGATCTTAAGCAAAAATGATCCAATTAGCGAAATGGTTATCAAACAGACAAAACATTAAATAAATCCAGTGGGCAAATGCATGACTTTTTTTTTTTTATCACAACCCGTAGACACACTACACCCACGTACGCACACATAACCATCCCACTCCCAAGTGAGATTCGATCCCCTGACTTTCTCGTAGAAAGGCAAGTACCACTGCCAACTGGTCTAAACCAGCGGTGGTGGGCAAATGCATGACTACAGCACTTGCGTGTGAAGTTTTATGTGTATCAGATATTCTACGACGTAAACTTTTTCCAGCGTGTGGAGTTTCTTTTCCCAGCTTTCATACACTCACAAAATAATAATAATAATAATAATTATAATGGTGATGGCGATGATGACGATGATAAGATAATTCATGTTCCTCCAAAATATAGTTTGATTTTCATCAGATTTTCTTAAAAAATAAATCTTGAATTTTAATTTAATAAACTAGCTTTTGGTCTAGTGGCAAAGAGCAATGTACCTTGACTACTTGAGTGAAAGGTCGCAGGTTCGAAACCCAAATATTCTTTCATAGATATTTAATTTAAAAATAAGTTGGATGACTTAGACCTCCAATTTATCTTAAAAAAATTTAAAAATTTAATAAACTAAAAACTCGGTGCTTTATCCACAAACACGACACCTTCATCTGAAAAAATAATATAAAATATAAGAATATAGATTGAACTTAAGTGGGGAAAACGAATTAAACATATATAATTATTGAAAGCACATCTGAATAAACAGGAACAATTGACTTAATCAACAAAATACACAATTGAATAAAATATTTTCTCGTCTTTGATAAATTCCGTCATACTAGTCCAAATAGGACAGATGGCACCAATATATGAGATCGACACTTTGGCACCTACGCATAATCTATTTTCTGGTTAAATACATTACAAGATATAGCTCAGTTCACTTGCGCTTTATCACAAACACCTTGTGTACAGCAGCAAACACAGTTCCATGCGACCATGCCAGTACTGGAACAGGGGTAAATTTGTCGCCAATTTCAGCCAATAACAAAAATCAAGGACAAGGAGAACAAGAACATAGATTACCTCTAACATGGGCAAATTTTTTTAATACAATAATTAAGTGTTTATGCTTACAAACCATGTTCATCGATTTATGCTGTCATAGTCCTTTCTCTACTGAAATGAGGACCCAACAGGCCAACACTCTGTCTATTCAAGTCTCTCCTTTGTCACTACCTCCTTCTTTGCGTCTCTTCCAAATTAAAAGAGTTCGGCAATGGGCACTACCATATATCCACGTAGATTCTTTTTGTTTATTAGCTCTTGAGTTAGACCAGAAGAATGTTTGACAGACATCCTGATTATTTTTCATTAATACAAAATTTTAGAATTAATTAATTTTGATTTGTGCAAAATAATGCTTTAATTGTTATTGGTTTGACAATGTTGATATTTTGCCTTACCAACATGCCAAGAAGTTGAATAAAATTGTTGTTGTGTTCCTTTTTCTGGCAAATTTGTCCGAAAAAATCATCATGACTGAATTAAATACTCATGTTTATCACTAATAATGACTATTATTCTCTCTTATTACCTTCTGATAATGCTTAGAGTAGCCTATAACATTAATTATTGGGATCGGCAGCAGTATTCCTCATGGGCAAATAATTTTGTAAAACTGAATTCTAATCCTTCTGGTGAGTTTATCCTTGATAGTGAACAATTAGATCCTTTGTTGTTTGTCAGACTCATTTATTTTTTACGGGGTTGAAGATGACAAGGTATGTAATTTTGCAATTTATATACCATCGAACATCTTCTACCAGTAACTGGGGAGCTATTTATAAAGAACAAGTGATTGAGGTTTCATTGCTAAGAGCTTGATTAGATTATCTTTAAATGTCCTGTTGACCATACCTTTTTGGATTTGGATCAGATTAGACTAGCAGTTAAATATACAAGAAGCACTTGAATCTTTAGCAATTAAGGTCAAAAGCCACTCAATTGTATCGACAATTCAACAATGAATGGATATATCGCAAGAAAAATATATTTATTCGTGACTGTACAATTCATGACGTATCACTTATTAGTTAATGGAACAAAAGAAAATAACCCAGTAATGATGGTAACAATTATTGCACAAGAGCATAATTATTTTTATTTACTTGGCAAAACATTTCAGACCAGAGCCTGTTTATTGTCTTGGTGAAATAAGTGAAATACAAATGATATTATTGCTGAAATCCATGAATTACAAATAATATTATTATGAAAAAATACAAATGATATTACACAATCTGAAGTGAAGCATGATGATTCTTAGCTCAAGATCACAATCAGAACGAAGGAAAGTAGATCGATGAAGGACATGCACCGCTTGTGGGATAGATGGGGCAATTAATCAAAGTTGTGCCATAATAGTCGACACAGATGTAGATCTGATACAACTGATAGTGACCATATACATCCTTGTTGCACTCAATATAAGGTGTGAAGCCAATGCATCCTTGAATTGCTGCCTTGATGCTGCTCAAACTATAGGTTTTACCGTTAGGCGAAATTCCTGCAAAATTGTTTCAGCAAGCGATGCTCATATTGTGATAACCTTAAAAAAAAAAAAAAAAAAAAAAAAAAAAAAAAAAAAAAAATCGGAAATAAAAGGGGACCCAGCTCTCTCTCTCTCTCTTTTCTTTCGAACCAACAGAGAGGCTTGCGCCTCTCTTCTCTCCCAAACCGAGCCCCTCCCCTCAAACTCAATCCACCTCCATTTCTCCACCATTTCATCGGATCAAAGTACCCACACGTTCACCTCACTACCCTCTTGCAATATCTACCTTCGGATCGTCGATTGATGGCCTCTCCTCGTCGTATTTCTCGACGGAAGTTTTTCGGGAAATGGAGCGAACTCGTCGGTTTTGGCCGCCGTTCGACCTGGAGCACTCTGGGGTCCTCTCCATCGATTTCCAAGTGGTCTTGCAGAGTTCTTTCGAGGATTAAGTGGCGAAAATCGAGAAATGACGAATTCGACTCCTTTTGTCGCGTCGCCGGTCTTTGGCCGAAATTGAGTAAGTAACCTCTCTCCCTTTGTGTCTTGTTCTGTTTGCTTGACTGTACTTGACTGAGGCATGAAATATTTGAAATTGATTTGTGTTTGTGATGCCTTGAATTGAATGGTCGTTTGAGCTTTGTTGATCTGTTTGTGAGCCCGATTGAGGTTTTGTACTGCTTGGATTTGATCTGTTGTCGATTTGATGCCTCAAATGACTATGTGCTTAGCATCTGAACTGTTGTGAATGCTATTAGGTTTGATGCTTGTGTTGTTAGGGGTCTGATGTCTCAAATGTTCTATTAAATGGTCTGTTTAGTGGTTTAGAGAAATCCGTATCGATTTCGTGTTATTCCTTGGTAATCTATGGTACTTGTGTGTTGTTTAGCACTTGAGTTAATCGTTTAGGCTTACACCTTGTTGTGAGGCATGCACTCAATTTGTTATACTGCTCTGAAATCGCTATTTGAACTGTTGAGTCATTTGATTAAATGTTGAGTGTGTGCAATGCCTCTATTTGACCTGCTCCTACTTGTGTTTTGCTTGGGGCTTGATCTGATCTGTTAGGGATTTAAGGATGCTTGATTGAGGCTTTGTTTTGAACTGTTAAGTGTTGAATGTTTCTTTTAGGAATTTTGCTGCTATGAGTCTAATCAAAATTGTTAGATGTTATGCTTGATATTGGTTCAATCTAGTCTGTTTTGTCAATGGCTTGTTCAGTTGCTCGTTTGACTCTGTGAATGCTTGATTTAGGTTAATCTTCGATCTGTCAATTGAAAATCACTTCTGTTGGGTTTGTGCTTGTATGTTCCTTGTTTTTGTTGGCTGAATTTCCGAAATCAAAATTATTAAGTTGGATTTTGAGGAAATTAAGATTAGAATTAATTGAAGGCTTAAAATAATTATAACTTCGGTTTTGTAATTAAGTAAGAACTTAAGGTTATAATTTATTTTTATTAGAGTCAGAAAATCAAGTGTCAAGGTCGAGAAGAGTCAAAGAAACTGCTTGTGTACTTATTGATTGGATTATTTGGCTTGTCTTATGCTCTCGCTTGCTTTTGCTTTGGATTTGCCTAGCTATCAGGTACGGATTTCACTTGAGTTTTAATTATATGTGATATGTATTCTGATTATTGTTATTATTGTTATTATTGTTATTATTGTTATTATTATTATTATTATTAATATTATTATTATTATTATCATTATGCATTCTGAATTCATAATTGGAATTTTGCTTCATGAGATCATTTTGTGAAATTGTATATTGATGCATGATTGGAAAGTGGCATATTGAATGGTATCCGATTGAAATGTTAGAAAGTGACATATTGAATGGTATCCGATTGAAACGTGATTTGATTGAGGTAAGTACAACTTGTGTGGTTGAGATAGACACTCGTAATGTTTGGAGGTGGAGTCATGACCCATCCTACCAAGCACCGTGTAATAAGCGCTTATGTACCGGGACTCAGTAGGTCTAGTCTGGAATGGACCGGAGTGTGAGTGTTCCCAGCTTGCTTGTACATTTTGATGATTTAATTGATTGAAAATTATGTATGAATTGAATTGGCCGTTGGCATCCATCTATAGGGTGGTTCGCGGTATCTGAAGGAAATGACTGAAATGATTGACTTGTGATAAACCAGACTTGCATATTAGGTAATTGTCCAACCAAATGAGTCGGCTTTTGCTATACATTGATATTTGAATTGTTATGGAATTGATGCCGAGCTCACATTTCATATTGCATTGATTGAATTGATTTGACCTTGCTATTTCTATTGGAAACAAGTTATTAATTATTTGTTCAGGTAATTGAAATGATAATTGTCATATTTTGAATTCAAAGAAAAAAATTGATTTCTAAGAGTATTGAATTTATTTGTCTAATTGCATTGCTTGATTGAAAGTCTAGTTTTAATGTTATTGAAATAAAAAGAAATGAAATTTGATTTGGAATTGATTTGACTCAGTCTTGTATTTAGTTCCAACACATGATAATCAAAACTCAAGTGGCTGGAACTGAATACCGTACTGAGATAAAATTTATTTATCTCATTCCGTGCTTTTTGCATTGTTTTCCACTATTGGTTGTGGGTTCCAGGTTTCAGATCAAGTGCGGGACTGCAAGACGAGTAGCAAACCATTGGATATTGTGGTTAGTAATCCAAATATACCAGACCTTTATAGTATTTACGTTATATTTAAGTAAATAAATTATAAATTTCTAATTGATCGATATATTATTTGAATAGAATCAATATTAATTGGTAAATTAGGTATTAGTAAGCCTTGCGGGTGCAGCAGGCATCCGCGGCGGGCACTCCATCGTGTACTGTCCAGTTACAGTATTCGACGGGGTGTCACAAATGGTATCAGAGAATTGTTTAACAACCAAACCAGACCAATAGATTGCGTGAGAATGGGTACGTCTAAAGGGTTGTTTTGTAAGTAAGTTGATTTCTTACTATTTGTGCTAGCAAAATAATATTTGTCTAGCTTAGTTATAAGTATTATAGGATACAGATGCTTTGTATTTGTATATATCTAATATATTAATTGTTTATAGTTGCTTGATTATTTTATATATGTGTTGTAATTTTAAAAGTTATGTTTAATAGGTTGTAACAATTTTTGTGGATGAAATTAATAGAGCTTATTTTCTAATGTTTGAAATGTAAAGTGATTTTGATAAGTGCACAAAAAAAAAGAGTTGGTATGGCAAGTTAAAGGATTTTGGTTATTATAGTAAGCATGTTATATGTTATATTAATGCTAATTGGAATATTAAGGATTTCTGAATTTACTATAGTATGCACAAACTTTTGGAACTTATTTGAGTAAAGATTTTCTTATCTTTTGTTGGCACAAGGATCAAACAAGCTGACTGATCATCTGACTTGTTAACTGAATCTCAATAATATAAGAATTATTCTTACTTCCTTGACTGATCACCAAGGCAGTCAAGAATAATTTTGATATTACCGTGCTTCCTAAAAGATAAGAAAAGAACTGGATATTTCAAAATGTTACTAGTTACGAGAATTGAAAGATTTGTTTTTTTAAATGATAACGTAAGAAGTGGTAGTATTTTCTGCTTGTAGTACTCTGTTATTTGAATTGTTATAATGTTATGATATGGAATTGTCTGAATTGAATATGGAATTGATTGACCGTTGGCAACCCTCTTTAGAGGTGATTCACGGTATCCGAATATCTGTAATCGCTGGTTGCTCTCAGAGGAAGAGACTCGCGATATCTGACTTTGAATTGATTGACTTGTAATTGTGACTTATGATTGTCATGCTTGCATTTAAGTACCGAGATTGGGCCGACATTCTTGTATTATCATTAGTATTTTAATTTTGAATTGAATAAAATGTCGGGCTGAGTTGCATTACATAAATCGATAATTGTTGCATAATATGTTTGTACTATTTGATTGTATTATTGATTGCATGATTGCTATGTACTTAGATAAATTTCGAGGTCGAAATTTTTTTTATAAGGAGGGATGAATGTGATAACCTTAAAAAAAAAAAAAAAAAAAAAAAAAAAAAAAAAAAATCGGAAATAAAAGGGGACCCAGCTCTCTCTCTCTCTCTTTTCTTTCGAACCAACAGAGAGGCTTGCGCCTCTCTTCTCTCCCAAACCGAGCCCCTCCCCTCAAACTCAATCCACCTCCATTTCTCCACCATTTCATCGGATCAAAGTACCCACACGTTCACCTCACTACCCTCTTGCAATATCTACCTTCGGATCGTCGATTGATGGCCTCTCCTCGTCGTATTTCTCGACGGAAGTTTTTCGGGAAATGGAGCGAACTCGTCGGTTTTGGCCGCCGTTCGACCTGGAGCACTCTGGGGTCCTCTCCATCGATTTCCAAGTGGTCTTGCAGAGTTCTTTCGAGGATTAAGTGGCGAAAATCGAGAAATGACGAATTCGACTCCTTTTGTCGCGTCGCCGGTCTTTGGCCGAAATTGAGTAAGTAACCTCTCTCCCTTTGTGTCTTGTTCTGTTTGCTTGACTGTACTTGACTGAGGCATGAAATATTTGAAATTGATTTGTGTTTGTGATGCCTTGAATTGAATGGTCGTTTGAGCTTTGTTGATCTGTTTGTGAGCCCGATTGAGGTTTTGTACTGCTTGGATTTGATCTGTTGTCGATTTGATGCCTCAAATGACTATGTGCTTAGCATCTGAACTGTTGTGAATGCTATTAGGTTTGATGCTTGTGTTGTTAGGGGTCTGATGTCTCAAATGTTCTATTAAATGGTCTGTTTAGTGGTTTAGAGAAATCCGTATCGATTTCGTGTTATTCCTTGGTAATCTATGGTACTTGTGTGTTGTTTAGCACTTGAGTTAATCGTTTAGGCTTACACCTTGTTGTGAGGCATGCACTCAATTTGTTATACTGCTCTGAAATCGCTATTTGAACTGTTGAGTCATTTGATTAAATGTTGAGTGTGTGCAATGCCTCTATTTGACCTGCTCCTACTTGTGTTTTGCTTGGGGCTTGATCTGATCTGTTAGGGATTTAAGGATGCTTGATTGAGGCTTTGTTTTGAACTGTTAAGTGTTGAATGTTTCTTTTAGGAATTTTGCTGCTATGAGTCTAATCAAAATTGTTAGATGTTATGCTTGATATTGGTTCAATCTAGTCTGTTTTGTCAATGGCTTGTTCAGTTGCTCGTTTGACTCTGTGAATGCTTGATTTAGGTTAATCTTCGATCTGTCAATTGAAAATCACTTCTGTTGGGTTTGTGCTTGTATGTTCCTTGTTTTTGTTGGCTGAATTTCCGAAATCAAAATTATTAAGTTGGATTTTGAGGAAATTAAGATTAGAATTAATTGAAGGCTTAAAATAATTATAACTTCGGTTTTGTAATTAAGTAAGAACTTAAGGTTATAATTTATTTTTATTAGAGTCAGAAAATCAAGTGTCAAGGTCGAGAAGAGTCAAAGAAACTGCTTGTGTACTTATTGATTGGATTATTTGGCTTGTCTTATGCTCTCGCTTGCTTTTGCTTTGGATTTGCCTAGCTATCAGGTACGGATTTCACTTGAGTTTTAATTATATGTGATATGTATTCTGATTATTGTTATTATTGTTATTATTGTTATTATTGTTATTATTATTATTATTATTAATATTATTATTATTATTATCATTATGCATTCTGAATTCATAATTGGAATTTTGCTTCATGAGATCATTTTGTGAAATTGTATATTGATGCATGATTGGAAAGTGGCATATTGAATGGTATCCGATTGAAATGTTAGAAAGTGACATATTGAATGGTATCCGATTGAAACGTGATTTGATTGAGGTAAGTACAACTTGTGTGGTTGAGATAGACACTCGTAATGTTTGGAGGTGGAGTCATGACCCATCCTACCAAGCACCGTGTAATAAGCGCTTATGTACCGGGACTCAGTAGGTCTAGTCTGGAATGGACCGGAGTGTGAGTGTTCCCAGCTTGCTTGTACATTTTGATGATTTAATTGATTGAAAATTATGTATGAATTGAATTGGCCGTTGGCATCCATCTATAGGGTGGTTCGCGGTATCTGAAGGAAATGACTGAAATGATTGACTTGTGATAAACCAGACTTGCATATTAGGTAATTGTCCAACCAAATGAGTCGGCTTTTGCTATACATTGATATTTGAATTGTTATGGAATTGATGCCGAGCTCACATTTCATATTGCATTGATTGAATTGATTTGACCTTGCTATTTCTATTGGAAACAAGTTATTAATTATTTGTTCAGGTAATTGAAATGATAATTGTCATATTTTGAATTCAAAGAAAAAAATTGATTTCTAAGAGTATTGAATTTATTTGTCTAATTGCATTGCTTGATTGAAAGTCTAGTTTTAATGTTATTGAAATAAAAAGAAATGAAATTTGATTTGGAATTGATTTGACTCAGTCTTGTATTTAGTTCCAACACATGATAATCAAAACTCAAGTGGCTGGAACTGAATACCGTACTGAGATAAAATTTATTTATCTCATTCCGTGCTTTTTGCATTGTTTTCCACTATTGGTTGTGGGTTCCAGGTTTCAGATCAAGTGCGGGACTGCAAGACGAGTAGCAAACCATTGGATATTGTGGTTAGTAATCCAAATATACCAGACCTTTATAGTATTTACGTTATATTTAAGTAAATAAATTATAAATTTCTAATTGATCGATATATTATTTGAATAGAATCAATATTAATTGGTAAATTAGGTATTAGTAAGCCTTGCGGGTGCAGCAGGCATCCGCGGCGGGCACTCCATCGTGTACTGTCCAGTTACAGTATTCGACGGGGTGTCACACATATTATCACTACTAAAAATTAAAAGCATTCACAAATATCTCTTTTCATGATATTTCGAATGTATTACCAGCTGAATTGAGGCATTGAAGAATGCTGACTTGACCCTTTAGACTAAGAGCATCTTGGAAATAATCATGCTCGTTGAACACCGACTCTGCACATGTGCCATGCTTGCTCCATTCATGTGACCAGAAAGAGGTACTATCACTACTTGGACATGACAATGAAGGCCAATTTGTATCCATACTACTCAATAGATCTTGAATCTACAATGGACAAATTAATTGTAACAAATTAATCATGAAGTATTATATCATTTCCGTTATTTGTTAGTAATTTCTTTTTCCATTATTGTACAGCAATGAAATGAATATTCTCTTTTTGATAATGCTGATTAGTGAAAACAGAGTTTATTTGAGCCTAGACTAAGTCACTGCATTAAAATGAAGTTATTGAACATGTTCAATTGTGAATCTTTTTTCCAGGTATTGAGTGGAACAAGTTGCATTAGCATTCACAGACCCAATTGATGTTTATTAGACAAATAAATCTGTTTAATGCTCATCTAGTGTTATATTAAAACATTATGTACCTCATATTCATCAAAAGGGTAGCTTGAATCGCAGTTGGATGGATAAGAACCATCATTGTTATTAGGCCAAAGGCCATGAATTCCAAAATCTGATGGAGGTTTTCCATAGGTTGGATAACAACAGCTCGAGCTGGTGTCACAGTATGATCCTGGCCACTATTCCATCCAATAAATCATCGTTATAATTAATATTTATCCATAAATAGATGTTTCAATCATATTATTGAAAGAAATGATTCAGATAATCAACATGTTTCTCTGAAAAGTAAAATTTTTTATAAATCCCATTTCACAATACAAAGTTGGATAGTAGAAGAAAGTAGAAAATATATTGCATTTCACAATAATCAGCATGTTCTCTAATCCCATTTCACATCAAATTATTGCACAATCTGGAAAACATTTACCTGAAGAACAAAGTAGAAAAAATCATATTGCGCCCTAGAGACAAATGCCAGTGAAAGAAAAACAACCAAAATGAGAAATGCCTGACTCCTCATGGTGTATTGGTTTTAAATATGTTTTAGCTTCTGTGTGTTTCTAAGTAGTTGATACAGAAAAGTGGCTTAAATCATGTATTTATAGCCGCTCTAACGAATAGTATAGAAAACTTGGAATGGCATATTCCATTATATATGAACTTCCCCAAATATATCTCTCAAGGAAAAACTCATTATTTTTATCTTTAAATTTGATAAAAGCAAGAATAATCCTATGTGTCTTCAAATTATATCAATGCAAAAATTTTTATTTTGTCTAGAACGACTCGTCGTATAATTATAATTAATCAGTCGTGCACATTTAGCCAGATAGTCTTATTTAAAGTTTTTTTTTCATGTTATTTTCTTTTCTATATAGCAAGAAAAGTTTCTAGATACAACATAGTCCATATACATGAAAATTATTTGTATTTTCTAAAGCATGTATAGAACCGAAGCATCACTCTCCATGCTGTTAATTTTTTTTTTTTTGAAGCATAACAAAAAAAAAATGGATAAAATTTTAGACCACAGGTAACAGGTAATAAATTGCCCTCACACAACTATACATTTCAAGTGTTCTTGTCTTAGACAATTTTTTAAATGAAAAATGTCACCTGGTCAATTGTTTTTATGTGGAGGTGAGAAGAAGTCAGTGTGGACCACATTTATTTGCTAAGTCTTGCTGCTCCATTTGAGGTCCTTTATGATAAAAGTAACATCTTAAGGGTTAGCCTTTCATTTTTGAATGAAACATGTTTACTAAAAGGACCCTACAAAATATCTTCACAGCAGCCTCGTTGTTGATAAAAGATTCAACAGATAAACTCTCTGTTTTCAATACCCTACCGGTTACGGAAAATTTCAGTAATACTGAATACTGGAACAATGGTCGAAACGGTAATATCATTATTAAAAGAGAAAATACTCGGAAATTTCGAAAAAATAGCAGGTTTCGGCTACTGGCCGTTATGAGTACCGGTAGGGTATTGAAAATATTGGATAAACCTCCATCTCACAAATTGGGAATCAGAGATTTATTCTACAAGGTTTTCTACTTTGTAGAAATATATCTCATAGATAAACAAACTATGAGATCTTATTTATATTGTATATTTAGGGAAAGTGAGATCTTATTTATGTTGTATATTCATGGAAATTGTGTTTTTTTTTGCCCGAATTCGTCGGTTGACAATATGGATGGAATAAGTGCTGTTTGATTTCTTGTTTTATGTAGTCATTTTAATCTCTACATTTTGGATTTAAAATTCTGGGTCCAATCTGAGAGTTTTGTATATATATTTTTTTGGGTTAAGTAGGTTAATGCCTCCGTAAAAATTAGAAATTAGAGAAATGCCATCACTAAATGATAAATTATTTTTATGTCATCGCTAAATGATAAAAAGAGATTTATGCCACCGGATAATTAATTTTACCATTATACCCTTTTAAATTTGCCATCTAAAATAATAAAATTATAAATTGGCTACTATAAAATATGTCACCATTAAGTAAATAAGTAATTTTATGCCTCCAACAAAAGAAATAAAATTTCGAATTTTAAATTTCAAAATTTGAAAATTTTAAATCTCAAAACTTGAAAACATAAAATTTAAATTCAAACTTTCAAATTCGAAATATTCAAATTCGAAATATTCAAATTCAAAATTTTAAATTTGAAAGTTCGAAATTTAAAATTTTAAAAATCCAAAAATTCGAAAAAAAAAAATATAAATCTAAAATTTGATAATTTGAAATTTAAAATTAAATTTATTTCAATAAATTTCTTTGTCATTTCTTAATGAGTGGGTATTTTGGACATTTTTAAAAAGTTAGAGTGGCATTTTTCTAATTTGGGTGACATTTCTCTAATTTTCACTGAAAATAATGGAATAAAACTAATTTTAACTTATTTTATGGTGGCATAAAGGTAATTTACATTTTAAGAGTGGCATATCACTAATTATCAATTTTTCATAGTGGCATATAACTAAATATTCTTTTTTTAATCTTTTATTCTTTACTTTTTTAAATAATTAAAATCATACGTGTTAGACCCTTATTTTCAAACATAATTAAATATTCTTTACTTTGTTAGAAGTTTTGGTTTTGAGGATCTTTACTGATAAATCTATTCGGCCTAAATACATATTGTCATATTCTTTCATATGTTCTGAACTTCTGATTCAAATGCAATCAGTAAATATCACATTGATCTTCATCCAATGTTGTGTTTGGAAAGAAAGTCACAACTCACAATAAATGACACTACATTTTGACAATTTCGAAAAATTTGATCACTGAACTACTTATCGCAGAAGAAAACAAGTGAAGTCAAATCAAAGTTATTGAAATCATAAGAATAATACATTCTATTTATTCATATAAAAACAGACTACTGAGGACCTTCAGTGCAGTTCCATCAAAAATTAAACTTGGCTTGTAAATTAAGCACAAAACATTGACAAGATTTTAGAACATTGGAAACTGTGAATTGCGTTTGCCTCTTGGAAAGATGGGGCACTCGATCAGCTGAGAACCAGAACTGGGGGCACTCGATCAGTTAAATATACAAAAAGCATTTAAATCTTTAGTACCAAATAAATTAAGGTCAAAAACCACCCAATTGTATCGACAATTAAAAAATAAATGGATATATTGCAAGAAAAATAGATTTATTAGTGACTGTACAATTTATGACGTATCAATTATTAGTTAATGGAACAAAAGAACCCAACAATGATTGTAACAATTACTGCACAAGAGCATAATTAATTTTATTTACTTGGCAAAACATTTCAGACCAGAGCCTGTTTATTGTCTTGGTGAAATAAGTGAAATACAAATGATATTATTGGTGAAATCCATGAATTACAAATAATATTATTATAAAAAAATACAAATGATATTACACAATCTGAAGTGAAGCATGATGATTCTTAGCTCAAGATCACAATCAGAATGAAGGAAAGTAGATCGATGAAGGACATGCACCGCTTGTGGGATAGATGGGGCAATTAATCAAAGTTGTGCCATAATAGTCGACACAGATGTAGATCTGATACAACTGATAGTGACCATATACATCCTTGTTGCACTCAATATAAGGTGTGAAGCCAATGCATCCTTGAATTGCTGCCTTGATGCTGCTCAAACTATAGGTTTTACCGTTAGGCGAAATTCCTGCAAAATTGTTTCAGCAAGCGATGCTCATATTATCACTACTAAAAATTAAAAGCATTCACAAATATCTCTTTCCATGATATTTCGAATGTATTACCAGCTGAATTGAGGCATTGAAGAATGCTGACTTGACCCTTTAGACTAAGAGCATCTTGGAAATAATCATGCTCATTGAACACCGACTCTGCACATGTGCCATGCTTGCTCCATTCATGTGACCAGAAAGAGGTACTATCACTACTTGGACATGACAATGAAGGCCAATTTGTATCCATACTACTCAATAGATCTTGAATCTACAATGGACAAATTAATTGCAACAAATTAATCATGAAGTATTATATCATTTCCGTTATTTTGTAGTAATTTCTTTTTCCATTATTGTACAGCAATGAAATGAATACTCTATTTCTGATAATGCTGATTAGTGAAAACAGAGTAATTTTATTTGAGCCTAGACTAAGTCACTGCATCAAATGATAGAATTCATATATGGAGTTATTGAATATGTTTAAATCTTTTTTTGAGGGATTGAGTGGAACAAGTTGCATTAGCATTCACAGACCCAATTGATGTTTATTAGACAAATAAATCTATTTAATGCTCATCTAGTGTTATATTAAAACATTATGTACCTCATATTCATCAAAAGGGTAGCTTGAATCGCAGTTGGATGGATAGGAACCATCATTGTTATTAGGCCAAAAGGCCATGAATTCCAAAATCTGATGGCGGTTTTCCATAGGTTGGATAACAACAGCTCGAGCTGGTGTCACAGTACGAACCTGGCCACTATTCAATCCAATAGATCATCGTTATGATTAATTTTTATCCATAAATAAATGTTTCAATCGTATTATTGAAAACAATGATTCAGATAATTAGCATGTTCTCCTAAAAGTAATTTTTTTTATAAATCCCATTTCACAATACCAAGTTGGATAGTAGAAATTAATCTCATTCATCAGTTCAATAAAGCAACATTAATTTATGATCACATCAAATTATTGCACAATGTGGGAACATTTACCTGAAGAACAAAGTAGAAAAAATCATATTGCGCCCTAGAGACAAATGACAGTGAAAGAAAAACAACCAAAATGAGAAATGCCTGACTCATGGTGTATTGGTTTAAGTATGTTTTAGCTTCTGTGTGTTTCTAAGTAATTGATACAGAAAAGTGGCTTAAATCATGTATTTATAGCCACTCTAACGAATAGTATCGAAAACTTGGAATGGCATATTCCATTATATATGAACTTCCCCAAATATATCTTTCAAGGAAAAGCTTATTATTTTTATTATCTTCAAATTTGATGGAAGCAAGAATAATGGTATGTTTCTTCAAATTATATCAATGCAAACATTTTTGTTTTGTCTAGAACGACTCTTCGTATAATTATAATTAATCAGTAGTGTACATTTAGCCGGCGAATAGAGATGGTTTTATTTAAAAATTTTTTCCTGTTATTTTCTTTTCTATATAGCAAGAAAAGTTTCTAGATACAACATAGTCCAATATACATGAATATTATTTGTATTTTCTAAAGCATGTATAGAACCGAAGCATCACTCTCGATGTTGTGATTTTTTTTTTCAAGCATAACAAAAAAATAAATAATAATAAATGGATGAAATTTTAGACCACAGGTATCAGGTAATAAACTGCCCTCACACAATTAAACATTTCAAGCGTTCTCGACTTCTTGTCTTAGACTATGAGAGAAACCGGGGACAGAGTCAAGGGAGAAACAGCATCTCCAAAAGTTGCTGAAACTTGGTACTAAATTTTTTTTTATTTATCATATACCACTGACAATTTTTTAAATGAAAAATGTCACCTGGTCAAATGTTTTTATGTGGAGGCGTGAAGAAGTGTGGACCTTAATTATTTGCTAAATCTTGCTGCTTCATCTGAGGTCTTTTTTGATAAAAGTAACATCTTTAAGGGTTAGCGTTTCATTTTTGCATGAAACATCTTTACTAAAAGGACCCTACAAAATATTCTCACTGCTGCCTCGCTGTTGATAAAAGATTCAACAGATAAACCCTCTGTTTTTCAATACCCTACCAGTTATGGAAAATTCCAGTAATACCGGATACTGGAGCAGTGATTGAAACGGTTTTATCCCTATTAAGGGAGGAAATACTGGGAGATTTTGGAAAAATACTGGGTTTCGGGTACTGGCCGATATGAGTGCCGATAGGGTATTGAAAACATTGGATAAACCTCCATCTCACAAATTGGGACTCAGAGATTTATTCTACAAGGTTGCCTATTTTGTAGTATATTTCATAGACAAAACAAACTATGAGATTTTATTTATGTTGTATATTTAGGGAAAGTGTTTTTTTCCCTGAATTCCTTGGCTGACAATATGGATGGAAAAATTCCTGTTTGATTTCTTGTTTTATGTTGTCGTTTTAATCTCTACATTTAGGATTTAAAATTCTTGGTCCAACCTGAGAGTTTTGAATTTTTTTATCTTTTATTCTTTCCTTTTTTTAATAATAAAATCATACGTGTTAGACCCTTATTTTCCAAGATAAAAATAACAACACTTGTTAGAAAATTTGGTTTCAAGGATCATTACTTATCAATCTATTCGCCCCAAATGCATATTCTTTCATATGGTCTGAACTTCTGATTCAAATGCATATAGCCTCCGTTTGGATGAGAGAAGAAGGAGGAAGAAGGAAGAAGGAAGAAAAAAAAATTTATAAACAATCCAAACTCTTCATAAAGTTACATACTTCCCAATACTTCTTTCCTTTTTCCTTTCTTCCCACACCTATCCAAACGGAGCCATAGTGAATATCACACTGATCTTCATCCAATGTTGGGTTTGGAAAGAAAGTCACAATAAACGACACTACATTTTGACAATTTCGAAAAATTTGACCACTGAAATACAGAACTACTTATTGGCTTATTGCAGAAGAAAACAAGTGAAGTCAAATCAAAGTTATTGAAATCATAAGAATAATACATTCTATTTATTCATATAAAAACAGACTACTGAGGACCTTCAGTGCAGTTCCATCAAGAATTAAACTGAGCTTGTAAATTAAGCACAAAACATTGACAAGATTTTAGAACATTGGAAACTCTATTTGCGAATTGCATTTGCCTCTTGGAAAGATGGGGCACTCGATCAGCTGAGAACCAGAACTGTCAACACAGAGGTAGACCTGGTACAATTGGCTATTACCAGATCCGTCTACATTGCACTCAATGTACGGTGTGTAACCTGTACCTTGTTCAATCGCATCTTTGATGCTCTTCAAGCCGTAGTACCCCCCATCCGGTTGAATTCCTATAATTTGTACAATTTTTGTCATACAATTTGGTTATAACAACTTGGGTTCTAAGCACTGAACTAGTCATAATGTTTGTGCAATACCTGCAGATTGAAGGGACTGAAGAAGGTTGAGTGAGCTCTTGAGATCAAGAGCAGTTTTGAAATAACTGTACTCATTAAATACTGATTCAGCACATGTGCCATGTTTCTCCCACTCGTGTGCCCAGAAATTGGTTCCATCGTTGCTCGGGCAAGCTAATGTCGGCCAGTTTGATTGGAGACTGCTCAATAGACCTCGAACCTAGAAAGATGATAATACTTTCTGAGTAAAATTGAAATTATTTTTGTATAATGTACAATGTTGTTGAATGGATCATTTAGCTGTTGGTAATTCGTACAAAAAGCAATAGTATTTCTAGTTGCTCACGTTTGTGAAATAATTGTTAAGATGGATTTGGTACCTTGTCGTGTTGGTGATTGATTTTAGATAGAAAGGGGAGCAAACTATTAAGGAGAACATTTTCGGAAAGACAAAGCCTTTGGGTTAAAACTGGGGGAATTAAAAACGGGGGAAAATGGTAGGTTGCTAACACGTACAAGCAATATTTTTCTTTTCCTCGGAACAAAAATTCAGGTACTATCTGAATAGATGAAAAGTGTTGCTATTTCAAAATAATAATAATAATAATAATAATAATAATAATAATAATAATAATAATAATAATAATAATAAGAAAAGAGGTAATTAGATTTATTCTATTGTGAAAATTGAATATTAGTAAAATGCAATCACTAATTGAAAAATCAGTTTTATGCCATCGACAAATTGATTTGTCAATTTTGTCCTTTTAAATATGCCACTATAAAAATTTGAAATTAGAAAAATATCATCACTATATAACAAATTAGTTTTATGAAACTACAAATTAATTAAAATGAGTTATGTGCCATTGTAAAAATATAAAACTTAGCTTTTATGCCATTGATGCATTAAAATTATGGCATAAAACAAAAATTTATATTATTAACAACAAAAATGCGGTAAAATTATTTTTTATTCATATTAACTTATATCATTAACTTGTATCATTAATGAATAATGAGAAATAAAATATTAGGCAAATAGGTGTGACATTGCAATAAACTTGTTAAAAATCTATATATATATATATATAAGTTAATTAACGGTCAACAAGTGAGTAACAACACCATGGTTACTTATCATGGGTTAATTAATCTAAATTTCCAAAATACATAGTAAGAACGCCTTCAAAATAAAAAAAAAGGAAAAAATGTTTGGAGATTTGCACGGAATATTTTAGCGTATTTTAATGTGCAAATCTCCAAATATTTTTAGCTAATAGCAAGTATACAAAATACATACTAATTTTGGAGATAGACTTAGCATACTGAAAAATTTCTCAATTTAGCGTTTTTTTTTCAGCGTTCCATTTAGCATTTATTAACACAAGGGCAACTTGAATTTTTTTTAAAAAAATGAGAGATTTCAGGATGCAAGTTTTAGAATTTAATCTTTTTTAGGAATAAGATAATAGCATATATCTAATTTAAACAATTTGATAATGACATAAATTTAATTAACAATCTAACAATGGCATATTGCTAGTCAACTAATTTTTAAAGTGGCATAAATCTAATTAATCCTAATAAAAATAATAATCATTTTATAAGTACCAATAATCTTTTAGAGAAATAAATATTAGATATAAAATAGAATACTGAATTCTCTATAGATGCAATATAAAAGATACGATAATTTCTTGCCACAAAAATCTAGTTTTATAGATATTAAAACTTTTGGAAGAGGCAAAACTTCTCAATGTAAATGCACCCAACATGATGTATTGCAAGTAAAGTCTTTCCACTTTTACAAATAACAGATTCTGACGTAATCAATTTCCATGATATAATAAAAAACATTACCTTAGATTTATCAAAACCACTGCTTGGATCACAATTTGATGGGTATGAACCATCATTATTATTAGGCCAGAGTCCATGAATTCCAAAATCTGCTGCCGGCTTCCCAGATGTTGGGTAGCAACAGCTCTGTTTTGTGTCGCAATAGGATCCAGGCCACTAGTTTTATAACATAAATAGACGTTATTAGAATTATTTATAAATAAAATGAATGTAAAAGAAATAAAATATATCGTTAAAAAAAATATGCATAATATAACATGTACCTGAAGAACAAAGTAGAAGAAGTCATAAGCTTGTGCACTTGACAATGCTGCCAGTAGTAAGAGAATAGGCAGAGAGACTGATGCGGAGCTATTCATGGTACAATTCTCTCTTTTTCTCTCTTTCAATTTTCTTTCTTTTTTCCCTCTTTGTGTATGTGATAGAGGTTGCTTCAATTTGGGTTGATTATATATGCGACACTTTTAAGTTTCTTGCTTGAAGAAAAATGAAAGGTGAAGGTTTGCATTTATAGGTTTCATTTGGAAGGTGAGATACTGAGGATACACTAAATAGCATATTCCCTAGTATGAACAAGCCACTTTTGCTTTATTTCATATCAGGCGAAGAGGCGGGAGTTTGAGAGACAAAAAGGCCAGTGAGGCAGTAATGAAAAGGAGAGATTAATGCCGTCAAGCAATCCCATGCTTGGCTTCTATTCTGATTTCAACAAAATGGCCTGTTCATATTGGATGACGATATTCTCCAGTCTCCCTTGAAATGGAGATAAGAGTCCACACAATTTTTATGCGTTCAACTTTGTGGTTAATTGCTTAAATAATTATTCGAAATTTGATTACATTATATTTTTTATCGCGAATACTTACGGCTTAAACCTTTACTACCAAATCTTAGAATCGAAATTTTAACGCGATTGGGATTATCTGTATAATATTATATTACATTGCTAGTAAATAAATATGATGATGGATAGGCTTAATAGGCTAAAAGGTCCAACGAGATGTGTTCATATTTATTTTTTTGTGAATAAATGTGTACATATTAAATGAGTTGTTCAGAGCAAAGAGCCAGTTGGAGTTGGTGTATGTGCAATTATTGTTGCAAGTTTACAACATTAAAATTTTAAAAAATAAAAAAGAAAACTCAGGAATTCTGACCACCACAAGTCCACAACACATCGTTAAGAATTTATTTTATTTTGGTCGTTAAGAATTTTTAGAGGTTTTTTTCGAAGCAGTGATAATATGGTATATTCGTACCGGGGATTGAATTGCCATCAGGAATATTCTACTGACCATTGACCAAATATGAAATTATGCATACCTAACTAAATCTCAATTGAAGTTTAGTTTACGTTCATTTTATGGCAGAATACTCGCTTATTCTTATGTCTTGGCTCTTTTAGTTCGTGTTATTGTGGTAGTTTGTTAACATACTATGCTAAAAATTTATTCGTGTCCAAAAATCAAGGTGCGTTTAGATATATTGTTCGAGAATAAAATTAGAATTTGTTATTCGGGATAAAAAGTTTTACTTCTTATGTTAAAAATCTTATTCTCAACTCTCTAAAAATAATAGTTTTTATCCTTTATAACTAATTCAAATTTTATCCTCACGCACTCATGTGTTTAGAATCATAAAAAATTATTCTAAATTCAAGATAACTTAAAAATAACATTCTTAATTCAACAAATCATCTTTCAACCGTTTAGTAATAAAATTAATTTTATTTTGTAGCGATCCAAACACACCTCAAAGATTATAATTTTTTCCCTACGATTATAGAATGTCGATAAAAAAAATCGTGTTGCAGCACAGTTAATTTTGCTAATCATCATTACGTAAAAGAACAATATATATCTTCCACATGCAAAAATCAATTATCTTGTTGTTTTTAGTCTTAGCAGTCCTTATCCAGTTAACCTGATCTATCATATGTCACGGAAGAACGATCAATAATTAACAGCGTTTAATAAAGAAATAATACGAGGTCAATGTGTTCATACTCAAATTATGCAAATAATTGGTTGATAATGACAAATTATACTGTAATCAACTACTGTTCGAGATAACCACCAGATCCTTTTTCTTTTTGTCTCTTTCTGCCTTTCAAAATGTGAAAGTGCAGCTTGTGAAAACTGATACAGCAATTTTCATTCAGTAGTCCTTAGAACGCATATTTTTACAAGATGACCATAGATTGTATTTGACTATTTGGAGATATATAGTTGGGGTGCATTTGGCAACCCAAGTTTAGTGCTTCACCTGGGTTAGTGACTAAACTAACGTGAGGTTAGTTTGCCAAATGAAATAGGGTTAGTTAGGTTAGGGACTAAACTTTGTCTAACTTTCTACCACTGCCGATGGGTGAGTTAGCCCAACTATGTGTCCGTGAGGGTACGGAAAATTTATAAAGTATTGAGATAAAATCTAAAAATAATATCGGATGACTCTCTCTCTCTCTTCAATTATTATCCAACCGTTATCTCCTCTTCTCTTTTTTCTTTGATCAGAACAAAAACGAGGCTACTTCTTTCCTTAGGTCTACGAACAATCTCACAGAAATTGCAAAAAATGGCAACACCGCCTTACTCCTCGACTTACGACGACTGAAACGCACTCCGATTTTGTAAGGTTAGGCGAAAAAGGAGAAGTTGCAGGTAGATTACATTGGTCCCTTTTTTTGTTTAATACAAATTTTTAAGGACATATTCATGTCTTTTCTCCTCCTTTTAAGGGCATATTCATGTCTTGTCTCGGATGAAGGTTTGTTTCCTCGAGTAAGCGAGATTCGTGATCCATCCAACGAAGATGAAGGAGCGGAAGATGTGGGGGCAGGTGACTCACAAACAGGGAATGATTTAAGGGAGAATATTAAGGACATTTTATGGAATAACAGACAATTTTAGAAAAAATTAATGAATGACCGTATGTTTCTTTGGCATTTTAATGTATCATTTAGAATATTATAATTTAAGAATATTTGGTAATTTGGCACTTGTATCATTTTAATGTATCATTTGGCACTCGTAATTTGATATGTAATCTGTCTTTCTTGATACATTGTTATATATTTGTGTTGGAAGTGAATAAATACTTAGAATGTGTCCTGTAATCACTTCTTGCAGTTGTACAGGCCTTGTACCAGCCTTAATTAGGTGCACTCGAAATCTGGTACCATTCTGGTACGGGTTCCAGGGGGCTTATTCCTAAACATTTACGGCACCAGGGATTAATATATAAAAATATTTGAATTACGATGGGACCAATATGCGATACTTTCTGGTATTAAGGTCTCAACTATAGGGTTTATAGAATAAATATGATCTGAGGGCTATTGTGAAAAAAAAATGCAGATAACGGGTCGGATCTATTTGCGCATGGCTTTGTGTTGGAAAAAGTACAGAAAATACAAATTATCTCACTTTGACATATTTTTTTTAAATGACAAATTCATACTCTTTTATAACGTTGCATATTATTTTTTCGTACAATATCATTATACAGTGGGATCAGATATACATGAAATACATTTCCAATACACATCAAACACATACCACACCAATACACTTTGATGACATTTATAAAAAATTAAAAGTAATCCATAATTTATTCATTTCCCTCCATCACTAACCTCAATATACCACACCGAACAACATTCGCTAACCTTATACTATCACTAAACCCTTCAAATCACTACCCCTACCATTCTACCTCTCTAACCCCAAAAAATACTAACCTTACACACTAAATCCTACTAATCTTTGGGTTGCCAAACGCACCCTTGAAATGTCATTGTCAAACTGAGCTAACAAATTAGCGGTTCATGTCTTGACATGTACGTGGTCAGTTTGTACTGAATTGAGGAGAAAATTTTGAGCATGACATTTCCTTTTTATATTTTATTTTTAAGATAAGATGTGGTTAAGCTCTTAAACTAATTTAGAAATTTAAATGTCATTAGGATTCTTTAGCATGATTTTCAACCCCTAACCTCCACTAAATATAGTCTAAGTCTTTGAAGCTCAGGAGAGAGAATCAACAACTCCCAAATATATTCTTTGAAGTTTGCTTTTAGAAAAGGATATAATAAAAGGGAAACTCCACAATGCTAAACAAGCAGATTTAATTAATTCTTAATTTTTAAATTATATTAACTCATGAATTAATGTAAAAATTCAAGTCCAACACGTAAATGAAGCTATACAGTACAACTGTCAACTGAAGTACACAAAATATGTCAAAATGCTGGCAATTCAATCAAAATCACACAACAAAGGAGGCAAGGTATGTTCCCACGCGTGTATGGAATAAGTAAAGAATGTGATCAATTTCTTTTTGATTGGAGGTCACTGATGGTCCCCGTCACCCCGTAGGCCCGTATCGTTTCAATAGCAAACTAGAAAAGTTGACCCAACTATGCTTTACCATTTTGATTACAACCTATTCCCTCAAATTGTTTCAATAAAAAAAAAATATTCCCTCAAATTGTTCCCATACTTAGAAAAAAGAAATAAATTTAATGGTACTAGATAATTTTTCTGTGGTACAAATCATAATTTGAGTAATATATCTCAACATTAATTATTGTGACCTTCCGCTTAACAATGAGTAGAAAAGTTCAGGGAAACAGCATTAATGATTAATCAACACATAACCATGGTAGGCATTGAACCCCTAATTTTTTTTTCCTGGTTGGAATCATGAAATTCATGATCATACCAAACGCGGCAGCAAATTTCTTGCCATAATAAGAAGCTTCATTTTGCCGTTCCCAATTCAGACTCGCAACATAAAGAGAATTTTCAACTGGTTCAAAATTTTATCAATTTTCTGATAAACCTCCTTGTTCACGAGTCGTCCATCCACTCAAATCATGTGGCACAATTTGGTTCATTTTGGAGCCCTTTATCCTTCAATAACCTCCTAACATAGCCGTAGCCCAATAGGCCGCAAACGTAAATTACAATGAAATTATAAGCCTGGTCAAGTAACCTGACCCAACCCATTGACTAGACCACGCCACGCGAATACGCGATGGCAATTGATGCCATCGGCAAATATACCATTTCAGCTATCGCGCTGTTATGTGTTACAAATGTTCAGTTTAATAATAAGAAGTGTTCAATTTAATGCGTCGGAATCGCGCTAGAGTCAGAGTCGCGCGTGGTCAAGAGGTGCGCTAGGAGGCAGGGGTAGAATCGGAAAAATTTTAATTTGAGCCGGATCGGTTCATTTCCAATTCTAATTTTTACATGTATTTTTTGTCCGGTTCGTGACCCCTTCGCTTGGTTTTTTTTCTTATAACAGTTGTATTTCTGTTGCAACTAACTGAACATTCATACTTATTAAACTGAACATTTGCACTTATTAAACTGAACATTCGTACTTACTAAACTAAAAATTTATACTTAATAAAATAAACATGCTTGCTCATAACATTTATATTTTCTGTTGCAACTAACTGAACAGTTCTACTCAATTAACTGAACATTTGTATTGACCAAATTGAACTTTTGGCAAAAAAAAAAAAATCAAAATGAACATATTTGGTCTAGCGAACACTTATAAAATAATGAACAATTCTACTACAAAGTGAATATTTGTACATATTAAAGTGAACACTTATAATAACTAACTGAACAAAAAATACGCACTGGATAAGTAAAGAGGTCAGAGCGCTAGTTGAGACGCTATGCAGCGCGATGGCTCGGATGACACTAATCAATTTCCATTGATGTGATGCACCAACCTATTGTTTAGTTCCAGAATTTCAAATATATATAACAATAAATGTGATGCACCAAACTAGACTAGACTTTTCACCGAACAGTTATTTCGCTTCTCATTCGTCAGTCATCGCAATCCAATTTTTAATTCAGTAGGTTTATCTTCAGAAGCTGAAGAAGTAACATAGCACCTTCATCATTGGTCTGACTCCGAATCAGTGCGACACTGGTCCTCTACTTAAATTTTTTAGAAAAATGAAAAAAAGCCTAATCAATTATTAGGCCGACCCAGATATATTCAACCTTTTAGTTGCTACGGAATCTCATTCTCATAGCCTCTCTACCACACCGTTGACTCCCTTACCAGGAAGAAGATTTCTTGGCAATGGCCTCTGAGGGAAATAAAGCTCCAGCAATTGGGATTGATCTTGGCACCACCTACTCGTGCGTAGCCGCGTGGCAGAACAACCGTGTGGAGATCATTCCCAATGACCAGGGCAACCGCATCACTCCGTCATGTGTCGCTTTCACCGAGTACGGGAGGCTTGTCGGTGATGCGGCCAAGAACCAGACTGACATGAACCCCATCAACACTGTTTTCGGTCAGTCTATCTATTAATTCTCTCCAGTTTTCTGATAGAAGCAAACCTTACAGATAGTGTTATTCTTAATACCAATATAAGAAATGACATCATTCAAACTTTTTCCAATTTTGTATTTCTCATCTGTTAACGTTGGACCTTTTGTAATCACCCATGCAGGAACAGCCAACTTGTACAATCATTTGACAGTAGAAACTTATTGCAAAACCCGTTTGTATATTGATCGCTTAACCCCATTATTGGCTTTGGAACTTTTAAAACTGCAAATGAAGTCAACAAAGAATTTATATATGCTCTGAGCTTCTGAAGCAGAAGTTCAAAGAAAATTACGAAACATCTATAGTTTAATTCATGGTGAGCACATATTTGAAAAACTCTTGGCAAATACTCTATATCCTAATTCCTTTGGAACTAGTTGAGAGATTCCAATTAAAATGTTATTTTGCAATAAAATTCCATCAATTTGTGTCAATTTTCTGTCTATAACTTTATTTCAGTAAACAATCATTAAAGAGTTTTAAATTATGTTGGTTCTTTCAATCTATCAGCTATCAAACGTTTAATTGGGAGACGCTTCTCTGATACAACTGTCCAAAATGATATTAAGCATTGGCCTTTCAAGGTGGTTTCTGGGCCCATGGACAGGCCTAAAATTGTTGTCAGTTATCGAGGTGTCGAGAAGCAATTTTATGCAGAGGAAATATCATCAATGGTCCTTGTGAAAATGAAAGAGATTGCAGAGACATACCTTGCCTGTACTGTGAAGAATGCAGTCATCACGGTTCCTGCGTACTTTAATAATTCCCAACGACAAGCCACGAAAAATGCTGGTGCTATTGCTGGCCTCAATGTCATGCGCATCATGGATGAGCCAACAGCAGCCGCTATTGCTTATGGCTTTGATAAAATAACTGAACAAGCTGACGAGAAAAATGTACTTGTTTTCGATCTTGGTGGAGGCACTTTTGATGTGTCATTGCTATCCATTAGACATGGTAATTTTGAAGTCAGGGCAACTGCTGGAGACACCCATCTTGGTGGAGAGGACTTTGATGACCGTTTAGTTGACCATTGTGTCAGAGAGTTCAAAACGAAGTATAATGAAGACATCAAAGGAAATGCCAAGTCTTTGAGGAGATTGAGATCAGCATGCGAGCGAGCAAAAAGAATTTTATCCTCTTCTACACGAGCAATAGTTGAAGTAGATTATCTCTATGATGGCATTGATTTTAGTACTCGTATTAGCCAAGCTCGATTTGAAGAGCTCAATATGGATCTTTTCACGAGGTGCACAGACCTCATTGAGAATTGCTTGAATGATGCCAAGATAGACAAAAGAATGGTTGATGTTGTGGTACTTGTTGGAGGATCTACAAGGATCCCGAGAGTACAGCAACTAGTTCAAGATTTCTTTGAAGGTAAGGAACTTAGTAAGGGAATCAATCCTGATGAAGCTGTCGCTTATGGTGCTGCTATTCAGGCAAGAAATTTAAATGGACAAGGCTCTTTGGAGATGCAAAACATAGTTCTTGTCGATGTTACTCCTTTGTCCTTGGGTATAGGGACACAAGGAAAGAAAATGACAGTTGTAGTTCCAAGAAACACTCCAATACCAACAAAAAAGAAGTACACGTTTACAACAATTGCCGATGATCTCACTAGCGTGACAATATCTATATATGAGGGTGAGAACGCTGAAAACAAGTACAACAATCTGCTTGGTAAGTTTGCACTTCATGGCATTGACCCTGCTCCGAAGGGTGTTCCATACATTGATGTCTACTTTGATATTGATGCCGACGGTATACTAAATGTTTCTGCACAAGACAGATCAAGTGGACATAAAAATGAAATCGTAATTAGTAAGCATAATGGGCATCTGACACCTGAGGAGATTCAACTAATGGTACAAGAAGCAGCTCACTATAAAGCAGGGGATCAAGAGCAAAAGGCAAGGGGCTCTCTCGAGAATTATGCATACAAGGTGAAAGCAATGGCCAAGGATTCTGGAGTCTCCCCATTGGAAAATAAATCAATGGAGAACGCTGCAGAGAATGTCATAGCATGGTTGGACACAAATCGTCATGCGGGAATTGATGAAATTAATGAACGGCAGAGGGAGCTGGAAACTATTTTGCAGAGTGTGATGAAATTAAAGCATGGAGAAATTCCTTAAGACCATGTTCTGTTTATGTCATGAGGAGGACAATAATAGCCAACATATGCCTATTTACAAAAGATACGTATTTAACTCGTTAAAAATCTATTGTTTATTTGTTCTCCTTTTCATTTTTGAATATACCCTATCCACTAACTTCTATTTGCTGTTTTTGCTTTGTTTCATTTACAAAATGAAGCTGGTGGAGCTCCCACCTTTTTTCCGGAAAAAAAAAAAACAGCAACTTCCATTTGTTCTGTTAATATCAAGTTGATAGAATAATTATTCCTTTTTTAGTTGAGGCGATTCATTATCCCAAATAAAATTGGTATAGGCAGTAGTGTTATTTTCTTTTTTTCCTTTTATGTCATATTTTTCTTGGTGATGCTTTCCTTCAATTAATAAGGAATAATTACTGCTACAACCATTATAAATTAACAGAGGATCAATTAGCCTCCTTTGTTCACATAGCGATGTAATAATGATTTTTGCAAAGATAGCAAATTAGACTAAATTGTTTCAGTTAGTGTGGATAAATAATTAGCCTTCTCAGTGACTATTTATAATTATCATATCAGTTACTGATAAAAAAAATCATTAAGTAGCACAATCATTACATTTTTCAATTAAAATAAAACAGAGGATCAATTTGTTGCAGTTAGTGTGGATTTGTAATTTGTCTGTTTGGCTGAATTGTGAGGTCAAATTTACGTCTTTGACATTTGATTCTGGATTGTAAAGTTGCCCGCTATTGTCTTTGAGCACCGTTGATATATTATATAATAGTCAGATAACCTGCTTGAATTACTATTTTGTCAAAGAAAAGTACTTAAGAAATCTATTAGTTACTTAATTCGTCAGAAAAATTGATCAATGTCATCCTCCAAAAGCCATCGCTGCCATTGCTCGGAGAGGCTCCCTCGCTATCTCCTCTTGTCAGTGGGCTTCTTAAACGACGCGCTATCTCTCCCCTCACCTAGCGCTATCTCCTCGTTCCTTCCTTCTCTTTCGCACCTAAACGGTGAACACCCTTTTCTCCTTCTCTTTTTTCTTTTTTGCATTTTTCCCTCCCGTTCTCGCATTTTTCTTCTGTTTTTTTTCCTCCTTTCTCCTATCCTTCGTGTTCCCTCGTGTTTCCTTTTTATTTGTCTGTATCTCTTTTTCACTCAACCTCATATTTTACTTTGTGATATATGTCTTCATTGAACCTCCACTAAAGCCGGGGAATGGGTCGAAGCTTCCTAAGAACGGAAAAATGATGAAATCGAAGGGAAAGCATCAACTAGTTCCTTGCCTACCTAGCTCAATCTTCACATATCAATACCTTTCGTATATTTTATATCTGATTTTGTTTGTTATCATATATGTTCACTTTATTTGTTGTACCAACTCATTTTATTTGTTATATAAGTACACTTTGTTTATTGTATCGGTTCACTTTTATTTGTTCAATGTGCTCATTTTTTATTTTTTTTATTTATTACTCAACTTATCTTTCATATATCTTAATTTTGTTGTCATAAGTGTTCACTATATTTATACAATCTGTTTATTTTATTTATTTATTTCTTATACAATTTATATTTCATGTCTGTTAATTAATTTGTCGTTTATTGTATCTATTATCTCTATAGTTTATAGTTTGTTGTCATAAGTGTTCATGTTATTTGTTCAATCCATTCACTTTGTTTAATCGTGAGTTTACTTTTGTTTATTGTATCTATTCACTTTGTTGAGCTAAGAGGGAGGGAGGAGGAGGAAACATATAAGAAAGAACGGTGATGTTTCTTTTTTTGACGAGGGAAAAAGAAGCGGGGAAGCGAAGGGGAGGAGAAACGGTATAGAGAAGAGGCACGTTGTTTTTTTTTTAGGGAGGGCGATGGCAAAAGTCAGATTGTATTTATCATTTCTGATTCCGATTATTTTCCGAAATTTAACAAAATTGTAATACTGTTTTTTTATTTTTCGGTATATAAATCTTGGGGTCCAATACTAACTCGGCGCAAGTTCGTTCGACTGTACGGCATGAACCATTGCCCAAAAACAGCGAGGACTTCATGCTGGCCGAAAAAAGAAAAATACATATTACAGATAATCGAACTCATCATAGTAGTCCATAAAAAGAATATTATAATATTGCATGTATTTTTTTTGTCGTATTTAGTCACTTTTTATTGTCATTGAATTACTAAAATCAACCGACATACTATGGCATAATCTAAAATGTGTGGGGAGTAGGCTTGCGCAAATTCAAAGAGATACATATATACTTATTAAATAAAAAGTTGCTTAAATACAATCAATGTGCATTGCATATATCTAATTAACTTAATTTGAAACTGAAAACAAATTAAATATTTTGAGTCATTTCCTCTGTGTTTGGAATCATTAAAACAATGATAAAATATTAAAATCCGAAAATGTTTTGAAAACTTCTCTCACATTTGTCCCAATCCAATTGCAATTCAGTAACTAAATCTTCAAGCCTGGAAGAAATGACGCAGCCCCTTCGTTGCTCTAACTACGAAGCAGCGCAGCTCAAGATTCCTTGCGTTGGTCTCTAAAAATTAAAATTTCTTCGTATGAAAAAGAGCCAATCAAGCATTACACACCTAATCATATCCAAAGTCCAAACTGTAAAGGCCAAGCTATTAAACCCCTGTTAGTTGCCATGGATTGTCATTCTCCTAGCCTCCCCAACCCAACGTTGACTTTCTTACCAGAATCATAATTCTTGCAATGGCTTCCGAGGAGAATAAGGCTCCCGCGATAGGGATTGATCTTGGAACCACCTATTCGTGTGTGGCTGTGTGGCAGAACAACCTTGTGGAGATCATCCCCAATGACCAGGGAAATCGCATCACTCCGTCTTGTGTCGCTTTTACTGAGCACGGGAGGCTTGTTGGGGATGCCGCCAAGAACCAGACTGATGTGAACCCCACTAACACTGTCTTCGGTAAGACTTTGATTAATTTTTTTATTCTACTTTTGTGATAGAAGCAACCTTACCTTACCTATGTTACTGTCATAGGTTTAAATAGCGGCCGTAGCGGCCGCAATAGCGGCGCTATAGCGGTACTATTTGGTACACCGCTACAACGCTACAGATTTAGCGGCCCGTCCGATAGCGCGACCTATAGCGGGAAATAGCGGGGTATAGCGGGGAAATAGCGGAAAATAGCGGACGATATAGCGGTATAATGCGGAAATAGCGGTGCAGTTTATAATTTGCTGATATAGCAGTAGTATTTTGGACATAACTTTCGCATACGAACTCAGATTGATATGATTCAAAGTTCTATGGAAAGTTTACAAAACTGGCCACAATTTTTATGTTTTGAACATTTTCAAATTCTTAAAATTTAATGGTCAAATATACATAGAAAATAAATATAATTTTAATTAGCGTTTATTAGTTGCTTGAAATTATTTTAATTTTTTATTTTAGACTAAACTTGACCTTCAAAATACACTTGTGTGTGCAAATCCGCTATGGTCCGATAGCGGCCGCTAAATACCCGCTATCCGCTATCCGCTATGATATTAGCATGTCCGCTACGAGTCCGCTATCCGCCATTTAAACCTTTGGTTACTGTCAATAGACAATAGCAATGTAATGATTTTTTCATTAATTTTTAAACACAGACCACAGTATGTAATTTTTAATTAGGCTTATGAGAGAGAAGCTTACTGACACTGCAGTTACATTACTTAATTTCGATTATGTTAATTGAGATAAATTTAGTTGTTATTCTTCTACCTAGTAATTTCTTTTATATTTCTTTCGTTTTCCTTACATCAATAAATTTATGTTAGTTCACTCAACCTGTAAGACGTACCAGATCCAAAAACTCTTGAACATTGTACTATATACAGTTCTGTCAGAATTAAATTGTTTATAAGTTTAAGTTGTTATTTGGCATAAAAAAATGTCAATTCCCATGGTTTACATTATTACATTGAAGAGAAATTAAGAGGGTTATAACATAAATTGTTTCTTTCAATTATCAGCTGTCAAGCGGTTGATTGGCAGGCGGTACTCTGAGACGTCCGTCCAAAATGACATTAAACATTGGCCCTTTAAGGTAGTTGCTGGACCCATGGAAAGGCCTAAAATCATGGTCAATTATCGAGGTGTTGAGAAGCAATTTTATGCCGAGGAAATATCATCAATGATACTTGTGAAAATGAAGGAGGTTGCTGAGGCCTTTCTCGACTGCACTGTCAATATGGCAGTCATCACAGTTCCTGCATACTTTAATGATTCTCAACGTCAGGCCACCAAAAATGCTGGTGTCATTGCTGGTCTTAATGTCATAGGCATCATGGATGAGCCCACAGCAGCAGCTATTGCTTATGGTTTTGACAAGATACCCAAGGGGACTGGTGGGAAAAATGTGCTTATTTTTGATCTAGGTGGAGGCACTTTTGACGTTTCCGTGCTCTCTATCGGAGATGGCAATTTTGTGGTCAGGGCCACTGCTGGAGACACCCACCTTGGTGGTGAGGATTTTGATGACCGTTTAGTTTACCATTGTGTGAAACTATTCAAAACAAAGTATAATAAAGACATCGTAGAAAATACCAAGTCACTTAGGAGGTTGAGGACAGCATGCGAGCGAGCAAAAAGAATTTTGTCCTTTTCTACACGCGCAGCAATTGAAGTAGATTATCTCTATGATGGTATTGATTTTAGTACTTGTATTAGTCAAGCTCGATTTGAAGATCTTAATAAAGACCTATTCACAAGATGCACTGATCTCATTGAGAAGTGCTTGAGTGATGCCAAGATAGACAAAACAGGGGTCGATGTTGTCGTACTTGTTGGGGGATCAACAAGGATCCCAAAGGTACAACAACTGCTACAAGATTTCTTTGAAGGAAAGCAACTCTGTAAATGAATCAATCCAGATGAAGCTGTGGCTTGTGGTGCTGCTATTCGGGCTGCGAATTTAACCGGGCATAGCAATAAGGACATGCAAAATTTAGTTCTTGTTGATGTCACCCCTCTGTCCTTGGGTGTAGGTATTAATAAGGGATGCGAGGAGATGCTAGTTGTGGTCCCAAGAAATACTCCAATACCAACAAAAATGCAAGAAATTTTCATAACAGGTAAAGATCACCAAACTAGGGCGATACTACCTATATATGAGGGTGAGAGTGCTGATACCAATGACAACAATCTGCTTGGTGAATTCGTGCTTGAAGGCATTGACCCTGCTCCCATGGGAGTTTCAAAGATCGATGTATGCTTTGATGTTGATGTTGATGGTATACTAACTGTGTCTGCACAAGACAGATCAACCGGTCATAAGAAAGAGATTGTAGTTAGTAAGCAGAATGGGGCTCTGACAGAAGAGGAGATTCAAACAATGGTGGAAGAAGCAGCTCATTATAAAGCAGAGGATGAGGTGCACAAGGCGAGGATTTCTCTCGAGAATTTGACTGAAAAGGTGAAAGCAATGGCTATGGATGCGGGGCTCTCTTTTTCTGAGAAAAAAACAATGGAAAACGAAGCAGAGAATGTCATAGCATGGTTGGACACACATCATCATGCTGCAATGGATGAAATTAATAAACACCAGAAAAAGCTCGATGCTATTTTGCAGAAATTAATGAAATTAAAGAGGGGAGGTATGCCTTATGAGTTATGACCATTCGTTCATGTCACGAGGATCATAATATTAACCAAAATAGGCCTGTTTTCAAAAGATGAAATACTAAGTTGCCTTGTCAAAGTTGTAATGTTTATCTGTTTACTCGTGTATAAATCTGTTGTAGTTTAACTGTTTTGTTAATTTGTCCATTAGCTTAATTTCTTGTGTCTCTCTCTCTCTCTCTCTTTTCTGTTCTACTTTTTTCTGATCAATGGTGAACCACACCTCTGTGATAGATTCCTTAGTACTAGTTCATACAGGACACAGCTGACGGTAACTCAGTTCACTTAGGCAATATCACAAACACCTTGTGTATCGAGTTTTAGAAAGAAAAAAAATATATGGTCAAAATTTTATAAATTGAAACTTTTAATAAAGATACATTATAAAAAATGAGTCAAATTGGCAAACATCTTAAACTAATAAAATTTAAGGGGTAAATATTCAAATTTTATAAATAGAAGGGCAAATTTTCAAATTGATATGAGAGATATGCATGCAGCCCATTTTTAAGATTGTGATTTCAAAAGAAATAACTGCCTACTGTATAGTTTATACATTTTAAAGCGAAAATCCTGGGTTAGTACGGCTAAACCTTTACAATTAAACAAATATGCTAACATCATGAATTGGAAAAGATGTATAGGCTAATAGGTCCTAGCGAATACATACATACCAATTGGAAAAGATGTACATGCTAAAAAATTTCAGGGAATTCTGTCCACGGTAACGACATTGTTATGATTTTGTGGGAATTGTTCGGGACACTCCCATGTTTGCAAGAGCCAAGAGGGTAAAAACACTTCAATTTTTGAAATGAAAAGACCGAAATACCCTAAGCTGTTCTGGTGTAACATAAATATGGGCCTGTCTTCCATCCTATTTTGCGAAGCACTCCAATTTCTATTAACCATCACTATGTAAAAAGGATAATAAAGCATATGGGCTTGTCTTTTCTTCTCTAACCACATGCAAAATTGCAAAGTACTATTCACTAGATGATTCTAATCAAAGAAAGTCAAGTCCTTATTCAGTTATTTTCTTCTTTTACTTTATAACAATAGAATCATGAATAATTGATGGTGCTTAATTAACACATATACGAGGTCATTGTGCTCATACTCAAATGATGCAATTAATAGGATTATTATGAAATATTACAGTCACTTCAATTAACTACTGTTCGAGCAAACCACCAAGTTATGTCTTTTGTCTCTCTGTGCGTTTCAAAACGTGAAAGATATATTTCGGAAATACATATGGAACAGCCACGTTCAATAATCGAAAGAATGTATTTTTAATGCATGGTAATAGGTAATTTGTACTTGTAAATATATAATTGAAATGTCATTTTTGGATTAAGCAAACAAATTAGCGTTGTCAGTTCGCATTTGATAAGAATCTAGAGAGTGACACTTCCAAAACATTGACATTTCCCAAATACTCTTTTGAAGTGTAATTTGAAGAAGGACAAAAAGGAAACCCCAAAGTGCGATGCAAGCAGATTTAAAAATTTCTTATTTCTAAATTCTAATTCTATTAACTCATTATTTAATGTATTTAATGCACAATTTCAAGTCGAACACTCAATCTTGATGACACATACAACTGAAGTAAAATTCACAGAAAATGTCAGAATGTTGGTAATTTAATCACAATCAACACCACAAAGTAGAAATGATATGTTCCAATACGTGCTGAATTTAGCACCACCGCTGCATACAGGTGCTTTATTATGTCTGGTAAAGGATGCTCACCTTATTCTGGTATTTGGTGCATTAAGGTAACTCCTCTGTCTGATTTATTGCATACTTGCATTGCAAAAACGGATACTGACACAAGAAGTAATGCTACACTGTGATTTCACATTTTCACTTGGGGGTGTGTTCTTTGTTTTCGGTCTCAATTTAGAGTCTTCCTTTCACCTCTTCTTTCAATGTCCATACTTTATTTATTTTTGGCGCAATCTATCCTTGCTCACTGGTATGCATTTCCCCATTATTCTTAATTTTGCTGACATTTTTCTCTGCACGACCATATCATGCCCTGCTCAGTTTAAGGACAACAGTAGTACTTGTTTCACTCTAGCTCTTTGGTTTGTCCGGAGAGAATGAAATAAAATGATTTTCAGAATAATTCTTGCTCTAATGTACTACCACGTCAGATATCTGAAGAATTTCGATTACTGATCAAGCTAACTGATTGTTTCAAAGTTCATTCATTAGTTAGTTCAGAGAATTCACTTGTTTTTTTCTCCCTTTTGTATTTTTATTTTATTTTGCATTGAGTTCTCCAAAAACAGATACGTTCCCTCATGTGAATGGATTAAGTAAAAATGGAAACAATGATTCCTCCGAACAACGTTAATAAAGTTTATGGGCACCACCTCATTCAAGGGACTAGTGGTCTGTGCCACAAGCATCTACACCTCATCATATAAGTCCATCATGTGGGGCAATCTGGTGCTATTTAGAGCCCTTTCATCTTTTGATAACTTCCTCAAATAGACTCTCATTTCATTCAATAACACCAAAACAAATAATTGATTAATGATTACGATGGCTGATGGTAGGCACCAGCCTATATTAGAGCACATCATGTGGAAGAACCTAAAAGGCTAAAACCTCTTCGACCATGCTGCCAAAATGATACATGCTGGTAACACATCAGTAAATGCATTTTCATCGGTGTAAATACCAAAATTTATCAAGTTAGCCCTCCGACTAACAATAATTTTATTACATGTTCTAGAATAAACTATACTCAGATATATATATGGACTATTTTCATGTTTTTCTCCCCTCTCTTGTTTGGAACTCTTTGCCCTCTGTTTTGGTTTAGATTTATTTTAGTTTTCTAGCTTAAATTGTTTATTTTTTTGAAGGTTCCTAGTTGTTTAATCTTAGTATTTTTTTTCAATCTTTTAGCATCTCTCGATTGACTACTTATAATTCTATAAAAGTAAGCGCACGATCTTTTCCTTCTTCAAAAAAAAAAAAAAATCTTACTAAGATGTTATGGAATACAGCTCATTATATGGAACCTATCTTGAAAAGACGGTGTTTATTGATTATTTAGTTATTTATTTACGTTAAGACCACTTGTGTAGATGCTAATCAACATTAGCTTACTGTCCCTATTCGCCTGGTTCTGACCAGCACTTTGACTCGCGCATTTCATTCAAACAGTACCAGCGCTTCTCAAGGGTCACAATCCAATTTGAATTCAGTAGATTTATCTTGAGAAGGGGAAGAAGTAACGCTGCCTTTCTTTGCTTAATAAACTTCCTCTTGTTAGTCTCCAATTACTTTCATTTTTTTCTTATATTAAAAAATGGAAAAACTTAACCAAGCATAAGACCATGTCATTTCCAAACTGCGAAGGCCCAGTATATTCAACCCTTGCTAGTTGCTACAGATTCTTATTCTCCAAGTCTGACAACCATATGGTTGACTTTCTTACCAGGAACCCAAACTCCTACCAATGGCTTCTAAGAAGAATAAAGCGCCAGCAATTGGGATTGATCTGGGCACCACCTACTCATGTGTTGCTGTGTGGCAGAAGAACCATGTGAAGATCATTGCGAACGACCAGGGAAACCGCCTCACTCCATCATGTGTCGCTTTCTCGGAGGAAGGAAGGCTTATCGGGGATGCAGAAAATAACCAAACGAATATGAACCCCACCAACACCGTTTTCGGTCAGAATTAGTGTTATTAGTTTTCTTTCTACTTTTCTGATCAAAACAACTGTTACCTAAGTTATTCTCAATAATAATGTCAATATAAGAATACAATCATCACCATATGAACACAATATCTATCGCAATAATTGGTTTATTTTTATAGAAGCTTATTGAGATTGTAATTACATTGATTTATCTTGTGAAATTACATATATTAATGAGAAATGATACAATCAAATCGATTTGACCCCGTTATATCTCAAGTTTTGAAATTTGAATGACTGATCCAAACCATTTAATATGATCTCTCTATTTAAATCTCCTTGTCGATTAAATTTTATATATAAAATTATATTTTTTTACTAATTTTTAAAATTTTAGAAAATCATTAATCTAATTTGTTCTGAACCCTTAAAAAAAAAGAATAGTTTTTAAACATCAAAAAAAAAAAAATACAACGCTGTGCTCCAACATTACATTTTGGAGGGGTAGGGAAGAAGGTTGGGTGAACTTTTACTATTGTCTCACATTAAAAGCTGCAAAACCATTGCGTAGTTTGCTTACTGAACCATATTACAAGTTTCTACACGAAGATACTGTGGTTCAAGTCAATTAAAAATTTTATATATCAAGAAGGATTCAAGTAAAACATAACCAAATAATATATTTGATACATATCGAGATGTCACAGATAAAAAAAACTCTTTAGTCTACCAAAATACTTTCAGAAATAAATAACTTGTTCCATTTAAGATGTTGTTCTGCATGAAGTTCTTTAAAATTTATCTTGGTTTGTTTTAATTTTTTTTAAAAAATAAGATTTATAACATATGTAGCTTCTTTCACCTTATCAGCTGTAAAGCGTTTGATGGGCAGACGCTTCTCTGATACGTCTGTTCAAAATGACATTAAGCATTGGCCCTTCAAGGTGGTTGCTGGGCCCATGGACAGGCCTAAAATCATTGTCAATTATCGAGGTGTCGAGAAGGAATTCTATGCTGAGGAAATATCATCCATGATCCTTGTAAAAATGAAGGAGGTTGCAGAGGCCTACCTTGAATGCCCTGTCAAGAATGCTGTCATTACAGTCCCTGCATATTTTAATGATTCCCAACGCCAAGCCACCAAAAATGCCGGTGTCATTGCTGGCCTCAATGTCATGCGCATAATGGACGAGCCCACAGCGGCTGCTATTGCTTATGGTTTTGATAAAATAACAGAGAACACTGATGGGAAAAAACTGCTAATATTTGATCTTGGTGGAGGCACATTCGATGTCTCCTTACTTTCTGTTAGACCTGGTAATTTTGTGGTCAGAGCCACTGCTGGAGACACCCACCTCGGTGGCGAGGACTTTGATGACCGTCTAGTTGACTATTGTGTCAAAGAGATCAAAACAAGATACAATAAAGACATCACTCAAAATGCGAAGTCTTTGAGGAGGCTGCGGACAGCATGCGAGCGAGCAAAGAGAAATTTGTCCTTTATACTACGGGCAACAATTGAAATAGATTCTCTCTATGATGGTCTTGATTTTAGCACTCACATTAGCCGAAGTAGATTTGAAGAGCTTAATATTGATCTTTTCAAGAAGTGCACAGACCTCATTGAGGAGTGCTTGAGTGATGCCAAGATAGACAAAACAGATGTCGATGCCGTTGTACTTGTTGGGGGTTCTGAAAGGATTCCGAAGGTCCAAGAACTAGTACAAGATTTATTTGAAGGGAAGGAACTCTGTAAAGGAATTAATCTAGATGAAGCTGTTGCTTATGGTGCTGCTATTCAGGCTGCTTGTTTAAATGGGCAACATGATAAGAGGTTAAAAAATTTAGTTCTTGTTAATGTCACCCCTTTGTCCTTGGGTTTTGAGGTTATAGGAGACAGGACTGAAATTGCAGTCCCAAGAAACACACCAATACCAATAAAAATGCACTCTGTTGGTACAACATATCACGACAACCAAACTTCTGTGATTATTCCTATATATGAAGGGGAGAGGGCTGAAACAAAGTACAACAATATGCTTGGAGAGTTCACACTTGAAGGCATCGACCCTGCTCCCAAAGGTGATGCTAAGATCGACATTGTCTTTGATATTGACGCTGATGGTATACTAACTGTTTCTGCACAAGACAGAAAAAAAGGACATGGGAACAAGATTGTTGTAGCTAAGCAGGGTTTGACAACAGAGGAGATTCAAAAAATGGCAGAAGATGCAGCTCATTATAAAGCAGAGGACGAGGAGTACAAAGCAAAGGTTTCTCTTGAGGATTTCGCTGACAAGGTGAAAGCAATGGCTAAGAATCCAGCACTGTCTGCTGAAGAGAAGAAATCAATGGAGGCGGCTGCAGAGAATGTCATATTATGGTTGAAAACGAATCAACATGCTGACATAAATGAAATTAAAATACGGGAGGACCAGCTGGAAATGATCTTGCATAGATTAATGAAATTAAAGCGGGGAGGAATTCCTTATGACCATGTCCTAGTCTTGTCACGAGAACCTAAATAGGTTTATTTTGAAAAGATAAAAACCAATACTTCCAGGATCGAGCCTCGTAAAATTTCTAGTGTTATTTACTTATTTGTTCACCTATTCCTTGTGGAATGCCCCTCTACACATTCTATTTGTGAAGTTTATGTCAAGTTAATCGGATAGTAATCCTTTTCAGTTGAGCTGATTTATTCCGTCCAGATATAATTGGTTAGGGCAGTCGCGTTGTCAAAACAGAGGTTCTTTCAACCTCCTCTGTTTGTATTTCTTAATGTTTGTTTCATTTTTGAAACATATATGGCTTTAACCCTGGTGAACATGTTCAAGCCTGTATTCTGAAATGAGGAGGAAGATGTCGAGAGTGATTAAAATCTCTCAGTTAGTTTAGCAATGTATAAATGCTGGTTTGTTTGTAGTTTGTCTGTTCAGCTTTATAGCAGGTCAGGCTTATATGGCTTTGTAGTTTAGAAATGTATAAATACTGGTTTGTTTGTAGTTTTTGATTGCAAGGTTGGCTACTGTTGTTGTATTGGGAGCGTTGATATTGGGGCCGTTTGGATCAAGTGGGAATTTGGAGAATTTTTTATTCCTAAACATAAATTTATTATAAACAATTCAAACTCTTCACAAAATTATACACTTTCCAATATTTTATGTCTAGGAATAAAAAATTTCTCCTATTCCTAAGCGATCCAAACGGCCCCTAATTATTTGGTCAATGAGTATTGCATGTAATGTCCGTCTAGGATTGTTATTTAATAAAAAAAAATATTTATATTCTCAGTACTTACTAAAGGGCCATCTTTCCTTCAGCAAACTGGAAAAAAAAATAATAAATACGAATTAATGATTTAATTCTTATTGATTTTCTGCCCCTATTAATTGCGCCATCAAACCAGATCGTACTTTATTCAAACCTGAATCTTTGTAGCTTGACTCCAAAACAAAGATCTGAAGCATCATTTAAATACAATTGTTGTGTGACAGGGATGATCAATTAGGACTTTTAAATTTATATCTAAAAAAATTTTCTCTATAGGTCAATGTTTTTTAAGTATAAAGCATTAGACCTGGTCATTTCCAAACTATGGCCCAGAATTTTCAACCCTTTTTATTTGCTATCTATTCTCATATTCTCCTAGCCTCCCTACCAAAACCGTTGACTTTTTTTACTAGGAAGAAGAAATCAGGCGAATGACCGTGTCATTTCCAAACTGCGAAGGCCCATTATATTCAACCCTTGCTAGTTGCTAGAGATTCTTGTTCTCCAAAGACTCACAACTGGTTGGTTTTCTTACCAGGAAGCCAAACTCCTGCCAATGGCTTCTAAGAGGAATAAAGCTCCAGCAATTGGTATTGATCTGGGCACCACTTACTCCTGCACGGCAGTGTGGTTGGACAACCACAACCGTGTGGAGATCATTCCTAACGACCAGGGCAACCGCATCACCCCATCATGTGTCACATTCACTGAGGACGGGAGGCTTTTCGGGGATGCCGCCAAGAACAAGGCCGACGTGAACCCCACCAACAGTGTTTTCGGTCAGCTTTTATATAAATTCACTCTAGTTTTATGATAGAGATATAGAATCGAACCGTACCCTCCCTGTGTTATTGCCAATACTCAATACCAATTTGAAAAAAATGACATCATCATTATATATTATACACAGCATCTATTTTTGTGAGAGAGAAGCTAACTGAGCTTGAATTACATTAAATTGATATTTTTTTTGAGATATTAATGTAATAAAATGGTGCAAATTACATTATAAAGGAACTTCCAAATTCAGTGTGTGATTAGATTAATGTGATTAAACTATTAAGCTAATTACATGGCACTTATATGGTGTATTGGAAATACATGGTTGGTTTTCATTTTAATGAAATGACCATGGGTGGTGCAAAGGAATAGTCAAACTGAGAAAATCGATTTATATTATTAAATCGAGTGTGTTTGACGTTTTGGATTGTAGCGTATTAATTAATACACTTTCCGAGCGGATTGTTTACAAATGATCATCAATCGTTTATAAACGATTGAGGCGGAAATCGATTCGGACAGAAGTTAATTAATCGGCGCAATTTATTAGATGGACCAGATTTTATCAATCTTATTTGCACCCTTTTAGATATAATCTCAGCCATTAATTATGCACCCTTTAGTTTGCATCTACTGAGTGATTGAGGACCCCCTTTATATACCTATCATTCTGATGGAGAGTGTTAGGAGTATCATTTTCTCTCTGTCTCAAACTAAGGCACCATTTGAGAGGAACAGAGAGAGGAGAAGGGAGACGAGGTCAGGACCGATATCCGGAGTTCACCATCAAGGCAAGGGAAGCAGTTCGATTCTGTAGTGCTCTTCTCAGTATTGTTCTCTATAGAAATTCTATTCTACCATTCACAAGCGCAAGCATGGCTGGAGGTAACAATTGATCTTGGTTTATTCCGCATTCAAGGTCGTTAAATTACTAACAATTGGTATCAGAGCGGTTTAGCCTCTGTCTGCTTGTTTTAGACTGAATTTCATAAAAATTTTCGAAATTCAAGTCTTGTGAATGTTTGTAGATTAGTTCTGGTTGTTAATTTGTGATTTTTTAGTCTTAATTTCGTGATTAAGGAAGAGAACAAGGGGAAACCCTAAGTTCTGTCCAGAAACAGTTACTGTTCTGATTGACTGATTTCGTTGAGGCATATCTCACAATCCGCTTACTTGTTTTGAGTGAGGTTTTCGGCACTGGAAAGATCCTGGAGTCTATTTTCCATAGAGACCAATATCTTGGTAATCAAGTAAACGTACAGTGAGAATTTGAAGTTGAAATCAGTGGTTGTCAGTCTGTCTGTTTTCTGAAAATTCTGACCCTTCTAGAATGCGGGACGAATTTCTCTCACTCTGTAATTTGGATTGATATGAAATTTTTCTTGGTTATAGTTCTTTCATAGACCTTTCTAGAAAGTATTTATTTGTTTGAATCCGATAAAGGACGAGTGAGATATGATTTTCGCAATATGAGTTAGTCTGACAGTTTGTCAGAATCTGCCGGTGTTAGTCTGATTTTCGTGGGCTGTATTTTCGATATATAAACTTGTTTTGGATGAGATCTGATTTTCTGGAAAGATCTTTAAGTCTAGTTTCCAGAATGTCCAAGAACTCGCAAAACGGTTCACTATAGAGAAAGTTTTGGCCATTTTACCAGAGGGTGTTCAGACTATCCGAAATTTCTGGAATTTGACATTTTATGTTGTTATGACCCCGGAACATGTTGTTGTGGTCTTGTTGTGATCCATAATGTGTTGGGTGTTATGCAAAATGAAATTTACACGAAATTTAAGACATGACCAGTCTAATGATGATACTCCGTGGCCAACTAATGGTATTGATTATCTAACGATAGTCATACATATACAATCAGAAATTGTTATGGAATTGTGAGGTTTATTTCCATATTAACAAGTAAGGTATTCTGAATTGTAATAAATTTTTATGGATCAATCTAGATATATAGAATAGCTAGTTAGCAATTTGCCAAAATATGAAATTTGTGTAGAAAAATTGTTGGCATTTTTCGTTGAAACTTAATAGTCAATACATAAAGGATAAATGCTATGCTTTGTACAATACTATAGTAGTAAGTATTGATGTAGCCCACAGGTCATCATACTGCAAAGATACTCTATTAGTATTAGTACGATTTTTACAAGCATTGTATTGATTGGATGGACAAATTGGTTTTACTATACATATGGTATAGTAGCATATATTACACAAATTATATTTATAAAGGATATGGCGGAAATTGTGTGTATGATTACTATTCTATACTGTAATGACTAGATGATTTATGATCATGGTGAAGTTTGGCATTAATGTTATTTGGATCGGTAACAGATTGTTAATGGACCGATGCATGTTATAACGGCCATTATACAAGGATACAATCTGTGTTGAGGTCTATAATATGTTCTTAACGGACAATAAAGTTTACAACAGACCGTTTCATTTGGATTCAGATAATATTAAGTTATGTCTAGTGATTAATATATATTAAGTAAAAATTGGAGAGTAGCCACAACATCTTCAATTGTATTAAGGTATATATATTATATAGTGTATCTATAAATCACATTAGCTAGGAGTAAAGGACATAAATTGTGATAAAGTATATTAATGAAGTTAATATCGTCCCACAGGACTATTGACTGAAATTTGTATAATTTATTAGGATATAATAGTTAATTATAAATCTTAATCTACCCACAGGAATTAAGATTAGGCATATAGTTAACTAGTTATATCATAAAAGAATAAGAATCAAAACATGGTATTTAGCCCACAGGTAATACTATGTAGGAACTTGATTCATGAAGTGATAATGTTTTATTACATTTAGAATAAAGTACAATATTTAGCCCACAGGTAATATTGTGCAGGAAATTGATTCGTAAGGTTATGCACTTAGTTTACATCTGGTAAATTGAGTATAAAGGCTAAGTCTCAATATAAAGTATAAGCATATATCGGTTTTACTTTCATAAAGAATAGCAGATTTCCGTTTAGAATTGTTATATTCTAATGTTCCTAAGTTGAGGATAATATTTATAAGACCTGGGATGAGTTTGTTTCCTTCATTCATTCTAAAGACATTGATCTTGCTATCCGGAAGGATCAACCAAGAAAACAAATTTTGAGGATGAGCTTTTGAACATGGATTCTTGTGCACAGTGGGAGCGGTTTAACCGCTTATAGGTAATGTTCATAAAGGACAAACTCTCTCTATTATTTTGTGGTTTGGTTGAGAAGCATAACAATGTGTAGGTCTTAGTTAAGACATTAGATGAGTAATTTGTCTATTTGGATTAAACAATTGCAATGACGCTCATCATGAGGTTAAAGTCCTTAGTCTTATTACCATTACGGTTGTGCGAAAGCGCATGATGAATGTAAAATGTAATTGCTCAACTAAAGAGACTAGGAATGTTAATTTCTAGAAGAATTATCAGATTAGTAGGAGCGATCAATTTAATGATCATACATGTATTTCCTCTAATGTATAATTGGATGATATTCTTTCAGGTATTATGAATATTGACAATCCAATAACTGGTATTTCACAGTTGGTCAATGATACAATAATAGATCAAGTTGAATATTTCTATTCAATGGTACGATGATCTAATCATGTGATAAGGCCGGATATTTCTAGTGATTATGTAGTTTATCTACATGACTCTTATTAAGGTATAGGTGTTGAGCATGGTCAAGTTACATTTTTACAAGTTATTAATTGCAACAAGTCTACATTCTTTATAATGCCAAAAAGAATTGATTTATATAAGATGAATCAACTACATTGAGATATAATCTCTTGTATAAAGGAATGATTCACTTCATGTGATTTTGGCATTGGTAACTCATTTTGGTTCTGAGTTAAATTGGATGGATAAGATGACTGCATTTGTAACGATATTCTAGAGAAGATGGTTGTATGAAAAACCATAAGGTTTCTTCTCTAGTGGTAGTGAGCATTTAGCGTACAAGCTAAAGAAATCCATATAAGGATTAAAACAAATATCCTACATGTAGTATTTTGAGTTCTATGAGGTCATTTCTTCGTGAGGTTTGAAGAAAAATATCATGAACTGTTTTAAATACTAGAAGGTCAGTGGGAGTCAAGTTATTTCTTGTTTTATATATGGATGATATTCTGATTGTGATTAAAGACAAATGATGGTTCTGTAAGGTAAAATAATTTCTTTCTAAAATATTGATATCAAGGATATGGGTGAAGTCTTGTTTGTTGTAGGCATACAAGATCCATAGAGATAGGAATCAAGGAGGTATTCTTGATTTATCTCAACAAGCATATATCAATAAGGAATTAGAAAGATTTCAGTTGAGAAAATTATATTTACCGATTTAAGTGTCTATTTAAAAGACAATTGATTCAGTTTGAATCAGTATTCTCAAATTAACTTAGGAAATGGATTAATGGTTTAAATTCCATGAGCTTTGGTAATTGAGGCATAAAGTTTACAAAGGTTTATATAGACCTGATGACATAGTTTGTGTCAATGGAATGCTAAACCATTAATAAAGTAATCCAGGAAATAGACCACTAGTAAAGTGCTAAGAAAGTAATGAAACATCTTTAAGGTACTAAAGATAATTTGCTTATGTATCAATGAACTGACTAGTTTGAGATATTTAGGTATACAGACTACAGTAGGTCTGTGCATTAAGGAAGTGTCAAATAGACACTTATTGCTATCTCAACTATAAAGTGGTGTTCATTGTTTGTTTTTGAGATTCTTCCCATGGTGGTTGAGGAGTTTTATTTCATGACTTAGAATTATGGATTCTAAATCTAAGTCATTATGGATTTTGTGTTAATAATTCTACTACAGACTTTCTAGCCATGAGTAATAATGTAAAAGTCGAGTTAAGTGTTTCGACATTAAGTGTATGGCTTTGAAAGAACGCATCAAGGAGAATTTAGTGGTCATTACGGTATATTCACACAAAATCAATGCTGGTTGATCCTTTGAAGAAATGCATGCAATTAAGGAAATTCAAGGATCGTGTAGCGGATATAGGAGTTGGTCCTATTGTGAAATAAATGAATCGTACGATTGTGTGTCTAAAACTCTTCATATAAAGTTAATGTCATTCTTGTTGATTGTGCACAACTCATATTTGATTAATCATTAAGGTTGAGAATGACATTGTTAAGCTGACCTGGAATAAACGTCGGGTTTATTCATTAAGGTTATTTTATCAATCACATAAGGGTTAAATTAAAGTTACAAAGGTGCATTAAATGCATGGAAAGTAATATTCGCACAAAGATGACTTACTGCCATGATTCGTGTATCTCTGTATATTTTATTTTGACATAAAGATTGTAGATGTATTAAGATTTCTTAGAGGTGCTGAGATCAAGTGGGAGAATGTAATAAAATGGTGCAAATTACATTATAAAGGAACTTCCAAATTCAGTGTGTGATTAGATTAATGTGATTAAACTATTAAGCTAATTACATGGCACTTATATGGTGTATTGGAAATACATGGTTGGTTTTCATTTTAATGAAATGACCATGGGTGGTGCAAAGGAATAGTCAAACTGAGAAAATCGATTTATATTATTAAATCGAGTGTGTTTGACGTTTTGGATTGTAGCGTATTAATTAATACACTTTCCGAGCGGATTGTTTACAAATGATCATCAATCGTTTATAAACGATTGAGGCGGAAATCGATTCGGACAGAAGTTAATTAATCGGCGCAATTTATTAGATGGACCAGATTTTATCAATCTTATTTGCACCCTTTTAGATATAATCTCAGCCATTAATTATGCACCCTTTAGTTTGCATCTACTGAGTGATTGAGGACCCCCTTTATATACCTATCATTCTGATGGAGAGTGTTAGGAGTATCATTTTCTCTCTGTCTCAAACTAAGGCACCATTTGAGAGGAACAGAGAGAGGAGAAGGGAGACGAGGTCAGGACCGATATCCCGGAGTTCACCATCAAGGCAAGGGAAGCAGTTCGATTCTGTAGTGCTCTTCTCAGTATTGTTCTCTATAGAAATTCTATTCTACCATTCACAAGCGCAAGCATGGCTGGAGGTAACAATTGATCTTGGTTTATTCCGCATTCAAGGTCGTTAAATTACTAACAATTAATTCTTTGATTTCATTTCTTTGATACGAACTGTCTAAACATTGAAAGCTATTCCAAAACTATTGATTACTAAAACCTATTATTGGTATTGGAACTTAACAACTGCACTTTTTAAGTCAATTTTCTTTCAATTTGTCAGCTGTCAAACGTTTAATTGGTAGACGTTATTCGGATAATTCTGTCCAAAATGACATTAAGCATTGGCCCTTTAAGGTGGTTGCCGGACTCAACGACAGACCTAGAATTGTTGTCAATTATCGAGGTGTTGAGAAGCAATTCTATGCAGAGGAAATATCATCAATGGTTCTAGCAAAAATGAAGGAGGTTGCAGAGTCCTACCTCGGCTGTATTGTCAAGAATGCTGTCATCACGGTTCCTGCATACTTTAATAATTCCCAACGCCAAGCAACCAAAAATGCTGGTGCCATTGCCGGCCTCAATGTCATGCGCATCATGGATGAGCCCACAGCGGCAGCTATTGCTTATGGTTTTGATAAGATAACTGAGGACAGTAAAGAGAAAAGTGTGCTTATATTGGATCTTGGTGGTGGTACTTTTGATGTGTCCGTGCTTTCCATTGTACATGGTAAATTTGTGGTTCGGGCAACTACTGGAGACACCCACCTTGGCGGTGAAGATTTTGACGACTGTTTGGTTGACCATTGTGTCAATGAGTTCAAGAAAAAATATAATAAAGACATCACAGGAAATGCCAAGTCTCTAAGGAGGCTGAGGACAGCATGCGAGCGGGCAAAAAGAATGTTGTCCTCTTCTATAGGGACTTCAATTGACGTAGATTATCTCTATGATGGGGTTGATTTTAGTACTCGCATTAGCAGAGCTCGATTTGAAGAGCTTAATAAGGAACTTTTCACGAGGTGCGCTAACCTCGCTGTGAAGTGCTTAAGTGATGCCAAGATAGATCAAACAGGGGTTGATGTTGTCGTACTTGTAGGGGGTTCTACAAGGATTCCGAAAATACAACAAATGGCACAAGATTTCTTTAAAGGAAAAAAAATTTGTAAAGGAATCCATCCAGATGAAGCTGTTGCTTATGGTGCTGCTATACATGCAGCGAATTTGAATGGACAAGGTGATAAGGAAGTGCAAAATTTAGTGCTTGTTGATGTCACCCCTCTGTCCTTGGGCATAGAAACAATGGATGCCAACGTGATGTTTGTTGTGGTCCCAAGAAACACTCCAATACCAACTAAAAAGCAGAAAGAGTTTAGTACCTTGATTGATAATCAAACTGGTGTGCGTCTACCTATATATGAGGGCGAGAGTGCTAAACTGCTAATACCAAACACAACAATCTGCTTGCACAGTTCAGAATTGATGGCGTTGACCCTGCTCCCAAAGGTGTTGGTAAGATCGATGTATGCTTTGATATTGATGCAGATGGTATACTAACCGTATCTGCACAAGTGAGATCCAGCGGTCATAAGAAGCATATTGTAATTAGGAAGCAGAATGGAGATCTGACAACAGAAGAGATCCAAAAAATGATGGGAGAAGCTGCTCGATATAAAGCAGAGGACGAGAAATACAAGGCGAGGATTTCTCTTGAGAATTTGGCTGAAAAGTTGAAATCAATGGCTATGGATTCTGGACGCTCTGCTTCTGAGATGAAATCAATGGAGGAGAAAGCACAGAATGCCATAGCATGGTTGGAAACAAATCATGATGCGGACATTAATGAAATTAATAAACAGCTGAAGGAGCTGAAAACTACCTTTCCTGCATTATGAGAAGAATAATTAATGCAGAGAGGGTTTCCATACGATTGGGTCCTATATATATTTCAATATTTGGCAGACGAGCACAATTGTAACCGAAATAGACCTGCTCTCAAGAAGTGGAGAAGTGCTTAGTGTCTCGTCAAAAGTCTTTAAGGACTATTTATTTACCTTTTATTAATTTGTTATATGCACGAAGTTTATTTTTTGTTTTAATTTGGTTATTTCTTAACATTTTTATTTTTTGTGTCCACGAATTAATTCTGGTTTTAATTGCTGCCAATGAATTCAGGTTCTTTTTAGAATAATCACATTTATGCAGACTTGTTATTTTTCCAAGCACACTATAATTATTGAAAGACAGGCTAAATTTTTCGATCAAACAAATATATATATATATTATTGAACTATTATTAGCCCATAAACTATTTTTCAAATCTCTTGTTATTAAAATTATGTGAAAAAATTATATTGTTCTGTATCTTCCGTTAAACTAATTTTTTTTTTAAAAAGTTGATGCTCACCTATTCATTCAATCCAAAATTAATTCGTAAGGGCTGAAGAATTTTTTCTTTATTACCACATTTGGTAGCTATACCTTTGTTCAGATAATTACTAAAACACAATCTCAATTAATAAGCGAATAAATGCTAGAGCAGCATCATGTCGATGAACCTAAATCCCTTTTCAACCAATCCAAAATGGTTACATGCTGGTAACACACATGACACACCGCTGGTTACCTCCTAAACCTCCTCTCCTTGATTATTACAGGTCTGTTTGGCAACATCAAAGTTTAGTTAGTGAGATCAAGGGTTAAAAGTTAGCATTTGGAGATTAATGTTTGAGGTTATAGTTAATAAAAGTTAGTACTAACTTAAAATCATTAATGTTTGGTATGATAGGTTAAAAGTTAGTGATCAAATAAATGTATTTAATTATAACATTCATTTTAATCTAGACATTTTAGAATTAAAAAAATTTGACTTTTGATATTTTCAAAATTTAAAACTTTGAAAAATTGAAATTTGAAATTAGAAAATTTGAAATTTGAGAATTTTGAAATTTGAAATTTGAAATTTGAAATTTGAAATTTGAAATTTGAAATTTGAAATTTGAAATTTTGAAATTTTGAAATTTTAAATTTGAAATTTTGAAATTTGAAATTTTGAAATTTGAAATTTGAAATTTTAAATTTTGAAATTTGAAAATTTGAAATTTTGAAATTTCAAATTTGAAATTTTGAAATTTGAAATTTAAAATTTGAAATTTTGAAATTTGAAATTTAAAATTTGAAATTTTGAAATTTGAAATTTAAAATTTGAAATTTTGAAATTTGAAATTTAAAATTTGAAATTTTGAAATTTGAAATATGAAATTTTAAATTTTAAAATTTCTTAAGGTTCTTCTCATCATATACGATGTAAAATTTTTTTTTTGGTGTTTGAGAAAAACTTAAATATATGGCAAAGTTAGGAAGGTAGTGCTGATCCTGTTGATACCAAAGTTGTTTGGCGATGCAAGGCATGTAGGTTAGCTCGTTGACCCAAAAGTCAAGCTAAACTTGACACTACCAAACGAGCCCTACATGGCCAGATTAAGAAAGGAATCAAAGGATAGAAAAGGAAAGTCTATTGTCATTCACGCCACTTCTCCTGTGAAATCTTTTACCTTGTCTCCAAATTCGACAGGCCTCTCTTCCTTTCCTGGGCCTTCCTCTCCTTTACGACCCACTTCCTCTCAGGCCACTTCTCCTACAAATGGGCCCGCCTCACCTCCAAAACCTGAGGCGGTGACTTCAACCACTAACCCGATCACCTCCTTTGAACCATTGCTGGATCCTCCAACCTTACCCAACCCGCCTATTTTTTTAACCCGTTCAAACCCGATAGCTACCAGATCTGCTCCGCCATCCTTCCTAACCTGTTCAAATTCTTTAAAACCCATCCCTTCCAACCCAACCTCAAACCGTAACTAAACCCACCACTGACTGTAGCGACATGGAGGTTGATGCCTCTCTCCACTCTCCTACAACCCATTCACCCACGGACTCATCTCCACCTACCGATGGCTTACAACTTGCAGCCCGCTACATCTCTCCGGCGGATCGCCGTAACCCATGGCCCAACCCATCTTTTGCCGTGGTGCCTTTTGTTGCTCCGCCTCAACCCTATTCTCCTGTGACTTCTTTAGAACCTGGTAAGGAGATGTCATTAGTTATTTGGAAACCTATCCCTTAACCTTCTACTGCTACCACAACTGTTGCTGCATAGATCAATCTGGCCCCCTCTCCGGCTCAGACCCAACAGGATTCTCCTCTCAATATTTCTGATTCTGCATCTGCCTCTCCCTCTCCAATAGTTTATCCCAAGGAATTGAACCTGCATCCTAGGTACCTCTCGCTGGCTGATCGCCGCAATTCGAGAAGTGCTAAAAAACTTGTTTTCCATGCCTCTCCCTCCACCTCTACAGAGGAACAACCCACCACTGCACAATCTAGACGTAGCAACAGAAATCCGAAACCAAATAATTCTCTCAAAGGGTTTGTAGTCGGGGTAAACAAGAAGAATAAGCAAGCTGCTAACCCGTCCAGAAAGGCTCTACAAGCGGCAATTAAAGAGGCTGGTCTCAAACGCTTTATTATGTCAACTGCTTCTCTGACTGAGGAAGAACAACAATCTCTAAAGGGATATTGTGGCCTTCTGCCTTCCACTGAGCCTAACCTCGATTTGGCTGAATGTCGGTTTAACAAGTCGGCCTCCTATTCTTTTTTTTTATGTTTTTTCTCATTTTTTTATTCAATATTGTTAGCCTTTTAGCTAGCTAGTTCCTCTTATTTGTTGTCATGTTACCTTTAATTAAATCTTTATGCTGGAATGTTCATGGATTGTCTGATCCTAAAAAATGTTCTGTTATTAAAGAGACAATCAATGATTGTGGATGTTTTGTCTTCAGGAAACTAAGTGGTCTTCCTGTGATTTTTTTAGAGTCCGTACTTTTTGCTCTTTTCGTTTCAATTCTTTTACGGCACTTGATGCTAATGGCTCCAAAGGAGGTATCCTTTTAGTCTGGTCTAACATCTTTACTTGCCTAAACGTTTTTAATCTTACCTTTTCTTGTACGGCTATTCTTACCGTCGGCCTCTTCTCATCCATGATAACCGTTGTTTACGGTCCTATCGATGATCGACTCAAGCAATCTTTTCTTGATGAACTCTCTTCTATTAGAATTTTTCAGCTCTTCCTTGGATTCTACTAGGAGACTTCAATTTAATTCGTGATGTTTAAGACTCAACAGGTGGGCCTAGAAATCTTTCTACAATTGGTTGTTTCAATTCTTTCATTGCTAACGTCAATCTGTTTGAAGTTTCCTTAATTGGTCGTCAGTACACTTGGTCGAACAAGTGTCCTTCTCCTTGCTTTGCACGTATTGACAGATCTTTTCTTTCTCCTGACTGGCTGACTCTTCCTTTTGAAATTTCTTTCTCTGACCTACCTGCAACAACTTCAGACCATGGTCCTCTCCTTCTTTCTTTGCTTCCACCCCGTAGAAATAGGAATAGACCATCCAAACTCGAAACTTTCTGGCTTCATGCAACGAACGTAACTCAAGTGGTATCTGATGCTTGGTTAGGAACCTCCAATCACCCTAATCCGGCCAAAAACCTCACTTCTAAATTCAAGGCGGTTTGTTTGGCACTTTCCAAATGGGCTAATGTGAAATTCTCTAACAGCAACACCTTCTTGAAGTGAACGAAACTTGTTATACGGTTTCTTGATTTGCTGGAGGAATCTAGAACTTTGTCTTTATCGGAGTTTTCTTTCAGAATTTCACTTAGAGAACATGTTTTTTCTTTAATCCAGAATCAGGAAGAGAAATGGAAGCAAAGAAGTGGTATTACTTGGTTAAAACTTGGGTATAAAAATACCAAGTTTTTCCACGCTGTGTCCTCTTCTAGACGATTATTCAATACTATTAATTCTGTTTGCCTAGATGGAAATACTCTCTCATCTCAAACGGAATTAGAACTTGCTTTTCTTAATCACTTTTCCTCAATCTTAGGAGCCAGTCCACCACAACCACCGCCTTACAATCTCACTGGCAAACTTCGGACTCCAATCGATCTTTCGGCCTTAGGAATTCCTTTCTCTGAGTCTGAAGTTCTTCAAGCTATCAATCACCTTCCGTCTGGTAAAGCTTCTGAACCTGATGGTTTCCCAATTGATTTCTTTAAGAAATTTGGGAGATCATAAAACCGGATGTGATGCGTGCCATAATAGCTTTTCAGAACTGCAATGTAGACTTGTCTTTGCTAAACAAGGCAAACATTTTCTTAGTCCCGAAAAAAAAATCTTGTACAGAGATATCTGACTATAGACCCATTAGTGTCATCAATTCTTTTGTCAAAATCCTCACTAAAGTTCTAGCAAACCAGCTTCAACCTTTTATGGTGGATCTCGTGAGCCCCCTTCAAACTGCTTTTACAAAAGGTTGGACTATCATGGAATCTTACATGGTTACTAGGGAGGTTATCTCCTGCTGGAAAAAAAATAAGATACCTGCAGTCCTGTACAAGATTGATTTTGCAAAAGCTTTTGACACTATATCCTGGACATTCTTGACAAATATCCTGGTTGAAAGGGATTTCCCTCCGTTGTGGATATCTCGGATTCTTCAGATTTTCAGATCTTCGTCGTTTGCTGTCAAAGTCAATGGTGAATTCTCGGCCTTCCTCTTGCATAAAAGAGGACTTCGACAGGGTGATCCTTTGTCCCCGTTACTATTTATCATCATCACAGATGCTCTTCAATCCTTTTTTAATAATGCCTCCCCACTCATCTCAGGTTCTATCCTTATCCCTCCTCGAGCTCTTCAATATGCGGACGACACAATCATTCTAATGGAGGCTGATTCACATTCCTTGCTTGTAGTCTCAGAGGTTCTCACTAATTTTGCAATACTTTCGGGTCTCCGCGTCAATAATTCAAAGTGTCTTTTTGTCCCAATCTCCATTCATGAATCTTACCATTCCATTATCTCCTCCATTCTTTGTTGTTAATCAAAGGAACTACCTGTAACCTATTTAGGTTTACCTTTATCTATCCGTCGTCCTAAAAAGATCCACTTTCAGCATCTGATTACATTTCAACGCAAACTTGATGGCTGGAAAGCTCGGTTCCTATCCTTAGGGGGGCGTCTAACTTTAGTTAAGTCGGTACTCACTGCCTTACCCCTACACTTCATGCAAGCTTTGAAACTGCCTCCATGGCTCTTAAAGCAGTTGAAAGGGAACAAAAGAAGATTCTTTTGGAAATGAAAAGATAAATGTCTTGGAGGAAATTGTCTCGTTAATTGGGCTAAATGTTGTTTACCGGAATTTAATGGAGGTTTGGGAATTCTTGATCTTCGCCGACAAAATCATGCTTTACTACTGAAGTGGCTCTGGAAACTTAAGCATGATCCAAATTCAATTTGGTCATCAACAGTTCAACGTCTCTATGGTTCCTTGGAAGTAGACAACTTACTAACATGTGGTGTCTCTTATGGCTTAGCAGACATCCTCCAAAATGACCCTTTTTTAAATTATCTTCCATTCTCCAAAATGGATTCTCCGAACCGTTGTGGCATTGGACTTCCACTGGACTTTTCTCCTCTACCAGTGCTTACAGCATACTTTCCAATACTAGTGTCCTCTCAGAGTACCACTCGTACTTGTGGAAGTTAAAATCACCTCGAAAAGTCAGAATCTTTTTATGGTTGTTGTTACAAGATCGATTACTGACACAACAAAATCTTGTCCCTTTTCCTACAATGTCAGTTTGCGATTTCTGTTTGGTCTTTAGTACAAAATCGTTTCAGGCTTCCTCTACTCAACCTCACACTTGATTTAGGTGATTTCTGGCTCTCACATAGAACTCCTCATTTTCTAATGTGGGACACAATCTGGGCTGCTACGTCTTGGTTAATCTGGAAAGCACGCAACAGACGTATTTTCTCTGACTGCTCCACTGCTCCAGAATTTTTGCTTAAAGAAATTATTGCATGTGTACACTCCTGGATGAAACATGCCTAGCTAGTTTTAACTTTCTTGTTTATTTTTAGATTTGTATAGGTTGTAGTTTTCCTTCTTCTTAATTTTTCTTTTGTAAATATTTTATTTTATTTAATAAAATTTGCGGTGTGGTATTTTGCCACCCGACCCTCAAAAAAATACAATTAATAACGATTTCAGATTATTGCAATGGTGTATTCCATCGGAGCGAGCTGCCCTGTGCCACAAGTTGCCATATAGCTCTTTCATGCTGCTCAATCGGGTGCATTTGGAGCCCTTGATCATTCAGTACCCTCCAAAAAAAGACTCGTATTTCATTTTAATGGATTCATAAGCCTAGTCAAGTAACCGCATCCACCGCATTATGAAGATTATGCAATCACAATATATGTCACTTGAAACATGCTCGATCCCCATCAAGTCGAAGAAGGTGTAAGTGCTTTTTCATGAGTGGGAACACTTAATTTTACCATAACAAAAAAATCTTATTTTTCATCTCTTCAAACTCTTTCATAGCCTGGCCCAAAATCAAGCACTCCAACTGACAACAATCTTATTATTAGATTTTATGGAATATACCTCATTCATGAATCCGTCTTTGAGTAGACAGTCATTAGTGGATTATTTTTTGTTGAGGTCACTTGTCTAGCCATTTTAATCAGCATAACTCAATTAAAATACGTACCAAATTCCAAGGGACCAAGGTTTCCACATCCTTGAAGCACTAGCGAAAAGTTCAAATTCGTTTGGTTGTGCCGCCACATCTGGACTCTGGCATTTCATCGAACAGTAACAATGCTTCTCAAGCATCAGAATCCAATTCCAACTCACTATATTAATCTCAAACTATAAAGGTGTAGACTTGAAGTACTGCAGGCGTCCCTTTACTATAAACCAGTGCTGATTAAAATTCTCAATTTTTAATTTTTCTCTAAATCTCAAACTTTTTAAGTTTAAAGAGGAAGAAAATATATATATAAAGTATAGACCTGGTCATTTCCAAACTGTGAAGGCCCAGAAATATTTAACCCTTGTTAGTTGCTATTTATTCTCATTCTCCTAGCCTCCCTACCAAAACCATTGACTTTCTTACAGGAAGAAGAATTCCGGCCAATGGCTTCCAAGGGGACTAAAGCTCCAGCAATTGGGATTGATCTGGGCACCACCTACTCCTGTGTGGGCCACAACCGAGTGGAGATCATTCCTAACGACCAGGGCAACCACAACCGAGTGGAGATCATTCCTAACGACCAGGGCAACCGCATCACCCCATCATGTGTCACGTTCACTGAGGAAGGGAGGCTTCTCGGGGATGCCGCCAAGAACAAGACCGACATGAATCCCACCAACAGTGTTTTCGGTCAGCTTTTGTATTAATTCACTCTAGTTTTATGATAGAAATATAGAATTGAACCTTACCCTCCCAGTGTTATTGCCAATACTCAATACCAATTTTAAAATAGGAAAAATCAGTGGTATACCCTCAAATCATAGCTAATTAGAAATATCCTCTTGTAATTTACAAATTTGGAAATATCCCTTCCAATCATACTGTGTTTAGATATCTAACCTTTTATCACTTTTTCAATTAAGAACTTTTTCAATTAAGAAAAATCATTTTTAAAAGATTCAGACGAAAATTTTTCAATTTGGCGATTCATCTTCCCACGTTTAAGAAAAATATGATAGCAAATCTTTTCCTTCCTCTTATAACTGTCTCTCTTCTTGGACCATCGTGAGGGAACAACTTTTATTTCTCCCTCAAATTTCTAAAAAAAGATTATGTACGACTATACCTCCTTGGAACGAACACACTCGAAAGCAATCATTTCTGACAAAGAGAAGACAAGTAATGCAATTGTGATGCAGTGGGGGTTTATATGAAAAATTAAGGCACGTCATTATATTATTGTTTTGATGTGCGGATTTTGTTTAGTTAACAAAGTGTGCATATTTCATTCAACTATTATTTTGCAAAGAATTTTGCGTTGATTAATTTTAGTTATGTCCCTTATGTCATGATATTGGTAAAAGAAAAACATTACTATTGTACTAACTAGTAAAGGAATATAATTTACATGAGAGATAATAATTCTTTATATAATAAGCTACGGACCTATATTGAATACTTGAATGTAACATATGCTTACACCACTCTAATTACATCCTCTTTCATCATGGATAAGATATAATTAATAATTTATTATAGACAATTTAATCAACTAATTAGGATCTGTTGAAAACGTATTGCATATTTTGAAAATCTTTATTTGGGTCTAATATAAAAAAAAATTAAAAGACTATATCTCGAATGGATATATTGTGTGCATACAATTATATTAAAAAAACAAATTCTGACTTCAAGCCTAGTTGTATAATTCATATTTCATATTTGGCAAAAAAAAAAAAAAGTTATAGGCGAGTCTATCCCTTGAAAAGTTATGCAAATGAAGGAAAGACACAATTGTTGAAAGTACTATATTTCTTTCCGGTTAAATATCTAAGGGTGCGTTTGGATCGTTGGAAGAAAGAAGAAGAAGAAGGAAGAAGAAAAAAATTTTTAAACAATCCAAACTCTTCACAAAGTTACACACTTCCCAATACTTCTTCTCACTTCTTCCTTTCTTCCCTTCTTCCCACACCTATCCAAACGCACCCTAAGAAGATAAATGATTGAAAGAGGAAGGAGAAGTTCTGGTATAGTATATTTCTTTCCTATTAAACAGAACGAGCAAGCAGAGGAAGATGAATTGTGAGGCTATTTCTGTTCGAATTAGTAAAAAAAATGATATAAGGGTAAATATCTATGGACAGTATGATTAGTATGATTGGAGGGGATATTTTTAATTAGCTATGATTTGAGGGTATACCATTGATTTTCTCTTTAAAATATGACATCCTCATTATACATTATACACAACATCTATTTTTGTGAGAGAGAAGCTACTGAGGCTTGAATTACATTTTTTTTTAGATAAATTGGGGTGAGGTCTTCCAACTTATTTTTAAATTAAATGTTCATGAAAGATCCCAGACATGTTTCGAACTTGCGACCTTTAATTCAAGATGCATTACTCTTTGTTACTAGACCATGAGCTTATTCTCGAGACTTGAATTACACTAAATTGATTTCTTTTGAAATATTAATTCATTGATTTCATTATCTACTCTAATTTCTAAAAACAATAAATGCATTTTATCCGTGAAAATTTTAACAATTATTTTTTTAATTACTGATATTTCTCAAAATTTTCCTACTTGTATTTTGCAACTTTTTCACTTGAGTTTGTTGTATTTAACCATGCATGACCAACCAAATGTACAACCGTCCACATTGAAAGCTATTCCAAAACTATTGATTACTAAAACCTATTATTAGTATTCGAACTTAACAACTGCACTCTTTATGTCAATTTTCTTTCAATTTGTCAGCCATCAAACGTTTAATTGGTAGACGTTATTCGGATTGTTCCGTCCAAAATGACATGAAGCTTTGGCCCTTTAAGGTGGTTGCTGGGCCCAAGGACAGACCTAAAATTGTTGTCAATTATCGAGGTATTGAGAAGCAATTCTATGCAGAGGAAATATCATCAATGGTTCTTGTGAAAATGAAGGAGGTTGCAGAGACCTACCTCGGCTGTATTGTCAAGAATGCTGTCATCACGGTTCCAGCATACTTTAATGGTTCCCAACGCCAAGCCACCAAAAATGCCGGTTCCATTGCAGGCCTCAATGTCATGCGCATCATGGATGAGCCCACAGCAGCAGCTATTGCTTATGGTTTTGATAAGATAACTGAGGACAGTAAAGAGAAAAGTGTTCTTATATTTGATCTTGGTGGTGGTACTCTTGACGTGTCCCTGCTTTCTGTTGTACATGGTAAATTTGTGGTTCGGGCAACTACTGGAGACACCCACCTTGGCGGTGAAGATTTTGATGACAGTTTGGTTGACCATTGTGTCAAAGAGTTCAAGAAAAAATATAATAAAGACATCACAGGAAATGCCAAGTCTCTAAGGAGGCTGAGAACTGCATGCGAGCGGGCAAAAAGAATGTTGTCCTCTTCTGTAATGACCTCAATTGACGTAGATTATCTCTATGATGGGGTTGAATTTAGTACTCGCGTTAGCAGAGCTCGATTTGAAGAGCTTAATAAGGAAATTTTCATGAGGTGCACTGACCTCATTGAGAAGTGCTTGAGTGATGCCAAGATAGATAAAACAGGGGTTGATGTTGTTGTACTTGTAGGGGGTTCTACAAGGATTCCGAAAGTACAACAATTGGTACAAGATTTCTTTGAAGGAAAAAAACTTTGTAAGGGAATCCATCCAGATGAAGCTGTTGCTTATGGTGCTGCTATACATGCAGCCAATTTAAATTGGCAAGGTGATAAGGAAGTGCAAAATTTAGTACTTGTCGATGTCACCCCGCTGTCCTTGGGTGTAGAAGTAAGGGATGCCAACGTGATGTCTGTTGTGGTCCCAAGAAACACTCCAATACCAGCTAAAAAGAAGAAAGGTCTTATTACATTGTATGATAACCAAACTTCTATGTCATTACCTATATATGAGGGCGAGAGTGCCAATACCAAACACAACAATCTTCTTGGTAAGTTCACAATTGATGGCATTGACCCTGCTCCCAAAGGTGTTGGTGAGGTCGATGTATGCTTTGATATTGATGCCGATGGTATACTAACCGTATCTGCACAAGTGAAATCCAGCGGTCATAAGGAGCATATTGTAATTAGTAAGCAGAATGGGGATCTGACAACCGAGGAGATTCAAACAATGGTGGAAGAAGCTTCTCGATATAAAGCAGAGGACGAGAAACATATGGCGAGGATTTCTCTGGAGTATTTGGGTGAGAAGTTGATATCAATAGCTATGGATTCTAGACGCTCTGCTTCTGAGATGAAAACAATGGTGGAGAAACCAGAGAATGCCATAGCATGGTTGGAAACAAATCATGATGCGGACATTAACGAAATTAATAAAAAGCTGAAGGAGCTGAAAACTACCTTCCCGTCATTATGTGAAGAAAGTTAATGCAGGGAGGGATTCCATATGATTGAGCCCTATTTTTTTCGCAACGAGCACAAGAGTAACTCAAATAGGCCTGCTTTCAAAAAGTAAACAAGTGCTTGGCACCTCGTCAAAAGTCTTTAAGGATTATTTGTTCACCTGTTATTTGTTGTATGCACAGACTTCTATTTTTCGTTTTATTATTATTATTTCTGATTTTGTTATTTGTTCTTCCTTTTTTTTTTTGTATCCACGGGCTGAATTGTGTTTTTAATTGTTGCGAATGAATTTCAATTTTTTTTCCAAGCACATTGTTATTGTTGAAAGACGGGCGAAATTTTGCGATCAAATTAAAAAAATATATACACTATTGAGCTATTATTAGCCCATAAAACTATTTTTCAAATCAATTGTTGTTAAAATTAAGTAAAGAAATTCTATTGATCTGTATCCGCCGTTAAACTAAAATTTTTTGAAAAAAGTCTTACCTATTCATTCAATTAAAAATTAATTGGTAAAGGCTGAAATTTTTTGGTAGCTATACCTTTCTTCAGATGATTATTAAAGGCAATCTCAATTAATAAGAGAATAAATGCCGGAGCAGTATTATGTTCGATGAACCTAAAACCCTTTCAACCAAGCCACAATGGTTACATTATGGTAAAACACACCGGTAAATGCATTTCGATCAGTGGGATATGCCTGATTTTGCCGTTGCAAGCTCAATCAATTTTATAGCTAAAAGGACCCTCAAGAAAATAATTATAAACTAGGCCTCCGACTAGCAATAACCATATTACATGTTCTAGAATGGACTATACTCAGGCCTAAATTTTCTTTGTTATCCTCTTTTGGTAGGAGCTCTTTTCTCTCTGCTCATGATGTCTTTATTTTAGTTTTCTGGCTTAGATTGTTTTACTTTTTTACTTTTCTTTTCTTCTAGCTGAATGTTGAAACTAGGTAAACCCATGAGGTTATGACCCTCTTTCTTTTTCTTCTAATCCTGTAAAATAAAATAATCTTATTAGATGTTATTGAATACAGCTCATCTCATGTGTTGAATAGACGGTAATTAATGCATTATTTGCGTTAAAACCAGTTGTGTAGAAATTTATCGACATTAACTTATAATTAGTTATTATCCGTATTTGTCTGGTTTTGATATTCTGAGTTTTGCATTTCATCGAACAGTAACGGCGCTTCTGAAGTGTTGCAATCTCAGTATATTTAATCTTCCGAATCAGAAGAAATAATTAAGATCCTTCACTCTTCGTTCCTCTGAGTATGAAGCGGCTGCTATTAAAGTCACGTTCAATTAAATTCCATCGTATATAAAAAAAAAGTGGTGAAATATATTCAAGTATTAGACTAGGTCATTTCCAGACTGCGAAGGCCCATTATATTCAACTGTTGTTAGTTCATTTGGATTCTCATTCTCACAGCCTCCTTATCTCATTGACTTTCCTTCCAGGAAGCAGAATACCTGCCAATGGCTTTAGAGGGTAATACAGCTCCAGCAAATGGGATAGATCTGGGTACCACCTACTCGCGTGTGGCTGTGTTGCAACACAACCGTGTGGAGGTCATTTCCAATGACCAGGGCAATCGCTCCACTCCATCATATGTCGCTTTCACTGAGGATGAGAAGCTTGTTGGGGAGATTGCAATGAAGCGTTGTGTGAGGCTTGGCGATAAAGTTTGAGGCCTGGTACCAGCCTCATGTACGATGGTTGTGCCTCTGGTACCGTTCTGGTTCACTGCGAGGTTGTGATAGGGGCTGATTCGTAAAGAAAGTAGGGACGAGGACTTGTTCGTGAAGAAAAAGGATTTAATTGTAAACAAAAAGGATCTAAATATAAAATAATTTGATTTAGGGTCTTTTTGAGAAAAGTACATAGATTTGTGGGTCGGATTTATTTATTGGCTATCGGATCCTGTCGGATAGGTAGCGGACCCGTTATGGTTGGCTCAGGTCAACTGGGACAAGTTGACCTGGCTCAGTCACCTGCGAGTTGGGTTTGATCTGTTGTGGGCCAGAATTATTTTGGGCTCTGACCGAAAAATTTAAAAGGGAATTTCTTTGGCCCAGTGCAGGAATTAATTCTGTGGGCTTTTCTTTTTGGCCCGGCGCAGAAAATATATGGATTAGAATCAGATTTTGAGTTTAATGATGGAAACTAATCTAACTTAATCAATGATTAAGTTATTAATAAATTGTGGGCTTAAAATAAAGAGTAATTAAAGGAAATGCCATTTGAAATAATTGGATATTCCTCTAGTTAAGTCAGATTCGATTGTTTTTTAGGGAGATGATGAGAATAATCCGAGTGAAGTCAAGAACATATACGATGACTTATTTTCACTGATTTTCTGATCCCAAACAAAATAAATAAATCTTTTATTTATAAATTGTTATTTGCATATTTCCTATTTAAATCTCTTATTTAATCTCTTATGTATTCTTTGATATAATTAAATAAGTAAATAATTGATTATTAAATCAATGATTAAAAGATTAAATAAGGATTTAACAACAACAACTGGCAGTCGAACAAAATAATTAAGGACGAAATTTAAAGAACGAATAACAAACAATAAATCATTTAAAATAATTAACTCTAAGACTTAAATAATAATGAATAAAAATAAATAACATAACATAAATTAAAAAGACATTTTAATATTAAGTCAAACTAAAAGTTACTGAAAACACAAGCAATTACCATAATAATAATTAAATGTGAGTCAGTCTGGTAGTATAAGTCAGAACTTTTAGATTTTTAAGTTAAGGTCAAACGGAAACCGTTTGGTTAAATCTTAACGGTTTTTGACCAACTTACAGGGAACTTGACGGAGACGAGTTTTGATCCAACAACAGGTGCGGATACGTGGATTTTTATAGAGATCTATTCCGGTAACTTTAAATTATGCATGGCATGTTGACGAGTTCCGTTGAATGCATTATTCATTATCATGCTAGTATACAGGAACAAATATTGCAACTCATGTTGATGTTGATCTCATTGGTTCAAGTGATTATGAGTAATCAAGTAAGTTTGTGTATCCTTTTGATTATAAACGAGCTGAACTGTCTCAGTTAGGGCTGTATACGAGCCGAGTTCGAGCGAGTTGAGCATAACTCGAACTCGAACTCGTTACAACTCGAGTCAATTCGTGACTCGTTCGGGAGGCAGTTCCGAGCTAACCGAGCCAACTCGAACTCGCCATTTTGTAACTCGAGTCAACTCGTGACTCGGTATTCAACTCGTGAATATAGTGAATAAATGCAATAATTATTTATGAGTATTACAATAAAATAAAAAATAAATTTTATTATCAATTTTATTCTTTTCCATTGATTTGAAGCAAAATATGTCTTGAAACTCAAGATTAATACTCATAGATCATGGTGATGATCTCCAAAAAAATAAAATTTATTACGTCACGAGTTAGCTCATAAGTCAACGAGCCGAGTTGAGCCTAACTCAAACTCGACTCATTTATTAACCGAGCTGGTTCAACTCGAGTTATGCCAACTCGAGTTCTTTTAACTCGAGTTATAATCGAATTTTTCACGAGTCGAGTTCGAGTAACTCACGAGTTACGAGCTTTTTGCACACCCCTAGTCTCAGTTCAAATTAATCTTACCTGGAGAGTTGGAATTCACGTCACGAAAGGACAATCATGGAATTTTGACTTGGTATGAGAATTAATATCACTCTTCGGAGTTAGCCGGCCCCCGACTTCGGCCAGTTCAATAGCGCTATGTGGATTTGGAATTCCCTCACGTGCCCAGGGTTAGAGCTATTAGAGATATGTCCTAGAAGCCAATCTTATTAGGCTACTTCTATAGTTTATGTTATTGGTGATTTCAGATCATTTGTTCTTTGATTTAATCGTTGACAGTTCATTCAGGTTGAGGATCTGAATTATAGATCACTGTTATTCATTTAGTAGTAAATGACAACGATAAATCTAAAAGTCCATAATCTTGATAATTAACAAAGAACATTAATTATCAATAAGATTGGTATGCAAATTAAGTGATGATTAAGATCTATAAATCATAGGTTAAGAGTAATCAACTTAATTGTATATGTATATGTTATAGAACATAGTACAGGACTGGACCCCACGAAATAAATATATGGATTGTGTTACGTGTCATTATTTATTTCGTTATGATTTTGGTTTTAAGTTTGAGATAATTATCTTTTCCACATGAGGATAGATGCTATAAATCATGTCTACCGCTGATTCCTGATAAAGGCTGCTATACGGACTTGATTTAAGTATTCTTGAATTGTGCGGGGAAAAGCTAATTATCAAGAAAACCGTATGTCCCTCATTAATTCACTTAGTGAGTGACGATATCTGTTTGGGCCCCTTGATGGAGATAGATTGTTTGCTAGCAACTGATACAATTATCTCTAGATCAAGAAACGTATAATCTGCAAGAATGACACGTTCCTATCTTGGATTATACGATGATATCGTGTGACATAAGAATCAAAATAGAGAAACATAATTGTTCTCTTATGCAGGATTGAAATTTTGTAGCTGTACACTATTTATGCGAATTGGGAATCATAACGTGTTGCTAGATACCGCTTATGATTATTGGAATAAAATAGCGATTTAATTCCATGTCCAACATAGCATAAATCCTCAAAGGGTCACACAAAATTGGTATTTAATCATACGTGCATTATTTATTTATTTGGAATAATGAGTATTGCAAAATATGATAGATTGATTAATTAATTAAATAGCGTTATGGACCGTTATAATTAATTAAGTCAAATGGATCATATAGAAATAAATTAATGCATTGTCTAATCTCTAAATAATTATTATTAAGTTAATAATTATTTATAAACAACACACTTAATTTAATTAAGTTATTTGGCTTTAATTTATTGGTAAATTAAATGTTCAAATTAAATAGTTTTGAGTGGGCCTTTAATTAATAGAATTAAGGGACCAAATAGGAGATGGATTAGTGGGCCAAACAAGCCCACTAGGAGGCCGGCCATGAGGGTGGTAGGTGGGAGTGGCACACTTGTAAATAGTGTGAACTCCTAGCTAGGGTTAAGAGGCTATATAAGGCACCTATTGGAGGCTCCTTGGCTCCCTTCTCTCTCTCCCTCTCTCTAGCCGCCACCTTGCCCCCCCAAGAGGTGTGCCGGCCCCCCTCCTCTCCTCTCCACTCCACTCAAGCTCATGTGTTGAGCATCCCTTCTCCCACAAATTAGTTTGGTTCGTTGGTTGAAGAAATGGAACGCTTAAGATTAGACTCGTTCTTCTCTTCGCTAGTACGAATTGAGAAGAACTTGGTTAATACCATAGTGGACTCGAGGCACCGCGAATAGGAGGTGTTTGGAGAGCATGCCACCGACACCAAACCCAAGGATTCGAGCCTCTTGGTTGCTATACCAAGAGAGGTAAAAATCCATCCTTTCTCTTGTGTCAAATCGGCTTTTGTACTAGATCCGTTTTGTGCTTTGTTTTCTTGGCTCAATTAGTTGGTAATTAGCATAAAAATGAAAATTAGCACACTTTCTAACAAGAGCTTCGTCTCACACGTGCCCATGGGTTAGGGAAAGGTCTCCTCACGTGACCCAACCGGTTGGGTTTAGGTGACCTGAGTGAAATCACGATAATATGTCACGAGAGTTGATTGGTCCTTTATTTGATCTGACTTGTCATGTTCTGTTTCACGTTTATTTTCGCAGCATGATTTTGGATATATCATTTCTTGATCGGATGTACAGTATGAAGTTAACTGAAGATTTGCATTTGCATGACCTTTATTACGATGTTTTGTAGTTTGATATTTTACTCATTATTTATTATTTAATGTTCATGTTGATTAAACGGGTATTATTTCTGGATTAAGATTTCGACCAGAAATCCACGTCTGGAACTAAAACCCGCACTAAGAAATTTATTCTCATTTCGTGCTTATTTTGCATGTTCCTCGGCGGATGGGGGTTCTAGAGGACACATATCAGTAGGAGACCACCTTTTTTATGGTATATGAGGGTTCGTATACGCATGTCGGGACTTTGTTTTCCCACCTATATGTTACACTTCCTTAATATGTTTTTCAACTATAGTTTGTTTTATTTTTCTTTTACGTTAAATTATAGTTAAGTTAGGATTATATTTTGGCTACACTAGACCTAGTCCTTATTTTGATGTATACATACGGACCAGGCTAAGTGTTAGTGTATAAATTCTAGTCTTGTGTGCCAGACAGTTTACCTTATATTGTACTGTTATGAGCTATGTATGTATGCCGTAGTTTGAAGTTTTGTTCTGATTTGTTTGTTTTTAAAATTTTCTGCCTTTCATTTTATTTTTAACCATTAGTTGATAATATTCTTTATATTATCTATTTAGTAATAAGATTTAGGTTTTATTAAGCCTTACGAGAGTACGTTCTCATGTTCTTTCGTGGCGGAAAATTGTCCCACCCCATTGCGGGCTGTGACAGTGCAAGAATAAGGGAATAATTCCTTCCTACTCCTAAATTTATTATAAACAATCCAAACTCTTCACAAAATTACATACTTTTCAATACTTCTTCCCTTATTACTCTTATTCCCACACCATCTAAACGGAGCCAATAAAATGGAGGATAAGATGAGGTTCAATGTGTTATACTGAAGTTATATTGAGGCACATTTTAACAACCGGGAGTGTCTAGACGCTGAAATTATGTTCAATTGAGGACTACTTAGACAATTGAGGGGATACTGAAGCGTAATTAAGACGTGAAATTGTGTTCAATGTCTTATGTATGATTTTTAGGTCCTGACTGTAATTAATCTATAATGTTCAGTCCTTCATCTTTTTCCTTCATTTTTAAGACTATATATCAATCCCTATGATTTTTACCTAATTACTCAATATTCTTTATACAACTCAGATATGTCAGTTCATTCTACATATTTCTTTGTCAGGTAAATAAACAGCATGCAGACTGAAGCTTGTATCAATTCGGGTTTCAACTAGTTGACACCCTTGTACCAATGCCTCATAGACTGAAGCTCTGATGAGCGGACTGAATTTGATTTCTTCAATTGAAACCCTTAGGCGCACGCTCCAGAAAGGGGTACAAGATAGTAATGAAATGGAATGGAATTGACCATGCACCTGCCCATGGAGTTAACCTGCTCCAGAACTGAAATTTTATAATGCAAGAGGTGAATTAATGAAATAGGAGGTGAACTCTATGTACAAATGTTGTCATTTGATTCACTCCAAATTTGGGGTTAAGATTTAGCTCTTCCATCCTCTCGAATTCCATTCCATTATACTCCTTTCTAATTTCTGGAGCAGACCCTTGATCAAGTACACAATTCATCCTTTCAATATTTCTGACAAGTACAACTTGAAATCAGTAATTGATAACACCACTGTAATCTAATTAAAACAGTAAGATAACACCAATAGGATTTAGGCAGTAGGTTTATTGTTCCCTTGTACAGAAATTCTAATTGAAACTTCTAATTACAATAAAGCAGTTGCAATATCAGTACAGAAATTCTAATCGAAACGACAATTGTCCCCTTGTACAGAAACTTCTAATTACAATAAAGCAGTTGCTGCTAAATTACAACAACTGAGAATCCCATCTGAAAATTTTTGCTAACTGCTAAATACAACTTATCAGAACCATAAACTAAATAGATGTGGTATAAAGCTAAATACAACTGAGAACAAAACCCTACACAGTTGTCAGTTGTTGCTTGCTTCAAGAGTCCAAAGACAGCCAAACATGTGGTATAAAGCTAATAATTAAATAGATGTCTTCTCCTAAGTACAATAATGCGTTTATACATACAGTTAGCTCTTTGATTTCTTTCTCGTGAAGGGAGTTCTTATATTCCTTCTCCTATTGCCAAACCTCATCAACGCGGCTACGCCATGATCGATGATAAAGTTTTAAGTTAACCGTAACCTTCGTAGTGCTACCAGAGGAGAGAGCAACGGTTCGGATTTAAGACAGCGGTGCTTCGAGAGGATAAAGCGGAGGTGGAGAGAGCAAGGTTTTGATTGGAGAGAGACTGATCGGATGAGAGAGAGAGCAAGGGTTCGGATCGGATCGGAGAGGACTAAGTAAGCTAGAGGAGATCCAGATGGTTGGCTTGTTCGTGCGAGAGAGAAGAGTCTCGACTCTCGAATGAGTCCACTGGGTTGAAAATTGGAATCCTGTGGCGCGCGACTAGTGCACCAATGGACAAGAAGAATCTCGTACATGTAGATTGATAGGTCCGTAAAAAGTGAACCGTCCGATAAAAATCAGACGGTCGTGGGTGCGCGACACATGGTGTAGGTGTAGCGCGTCAGCAGATCCAGATTGCTAGGTTGATTGGAGATTTAGTCGAATTGGGTTATAATCGACTAGAGTGGCGAGGGTATAACAGTCAGGAAATTTAATTCTTATTGTTTTCATGTTAAATATAATAATTTATAAAAAGAAAGAAAGTGGCGGAAAAAATGAGTTCCTTTTTTAGGGGCCGTTTGGATCGCTTATGAATTTGGAGAATTTAGGAAATTTCATATTTCTAGACATAAATTTATTGAAAAATGTGTAACTTTGTGGAGGATTTAAATTTATGCCTAGTAATTGAATTTTTTCCAAATTCCCAACGCATCCAAACAGAGCCTTAGAGTGGAAAAACAAAAAGTTTGTGAGCATTTACCACGTAGAATTTTGTTTAGAGATATATTTGGAAAGACCTTAAAACAATTATGAATCTATATATATTGTGGAATTATAGAAATAAAATATCATAAGCTTGAAAAAATTATTTAAAACATTTTTGAACTATAATTTGAAACTTGGTATTAATTGATTCCTCATATTTATTTTTTTAGCGTCATAGTGCATCATAAAGTAGTTTATATTTTTAGCGTCATAGTGCATAATAAACTAGTTAATATGCTCCATACATCATAATGCATCGAAAACTATAAAACTAATGAAGCTTACACAAACGGTCATTTAGTCAGGGTGACGTATCTTGTCAGGGTCATTTAGTTAGCCGATGCCAGGGCGGTCAATGAATTGAATAGAATATTATAGAGACATTTTCGTTACCCGTATCCGTTAAATTTTTTTTAATTCATACCCTACTCATACCCGTTAAAAATTGACTTATTCGTACCCTATCCATACCTATTATGAATTAACGATAAGGATAGGATAACGATAAAAAATGAATAATAATGATAATAATTAAATAATAATAATGATAATATGGATAAATAAATAATATCAAATAAATATATTACTAAACTGCAACATTGAATAATACTTGAATTATAATAAAATTATATAATATCTTTTCATGTCAATTATTACAAAAAATATATATAACTAATTAATAATTATACAATATCAAATGAAATTGAGTGCAAATCAATTTACACATCAATGCAAATAGATTTGATAATGATTTAATTGCTCCATCTTCAGTAGCGCCCTCATCGGTTGAAAACATAGCAAGTTCAGAATATTATTTATATAGTTGAATAAATACTCATATGATAAATTTGGGAAAAATATACATACCAACTGCCATACCTCTCAACTAATCTTGAGAAATGATAGTTCGGAATTTATTTTCTGTGATGCGCGGAAAGTGGAATGAAATAAAAATTATTAATGTACTTGTCTCAAATATAACAATCTAATTGTCTTATGAGCTATTAACATATTAATTGAATATTCTAATCATATATTTTCTCATTATGACAAATATTATAAATTATATATTATATATATAACGGTACAGGTAAATAAAGGGTATGAAATAGCATTATCTATATTCTTACTCACTAAATTAGCAAAAAAAAAAATTTATCCATATTCATATCTGATAACTTAACGAAAATAAAATTTTATCCATATCCGTTTTATCGAATACGATACGGATAGAATAAATAGTTAAAAAAATGCATTCATGCATAGTTCACAGTCCACAGCCTTGAGCCATACGCTGATACGCGTGCCACATCGCTCAGTCATGTAGTCATGTTGAATGGCGCGACCGGATCTACTGTGGCTACATGATGTGTTGTTTTAATCAAATTACACATAAACTGTCACATAAAATAAAATATATTTACTGCGCTAACTATCGTGCCAGTCCCATCCGTGTACACATTGAAGCTTGTATAATTCAATTTTCAATTAATTTATGTTATTTGCATGTCCGTTACAAACTTACAATGTTCAGTTATTTGGTTAGTTGGATTGTATAATTTTATATGGTCAGAATTTTATATTAGAATTAGACTTTCGTGGGAAGTCAAAGAATTTTATATAATAATTTACTGCGCTATTTATAATCAGAATTTTATATTCTGGCCATATAATTAGAATTAGAACTTTCGTCGGAAGTCAAAGAACTTGTCATTAATTTGGTTAGTTGGATTGTATTATTGTAACGTCACATCTAATCCAAAACTGGTCCAGCATATTTTTGAACGGATCGTATTTTTTTTTTCAAGTATTTATTTCATTATTATTTGATCACAAAATTGGTCTGAGCATAGTTGCATAGTAGTGCGAATTTGTAAATGGGAATTAATTCTATTAAATATATATGTTACTATTTAATTTAAGAAGGAAAACAGAAAAGTTATTTTCTGTACTAACTACTAACTGAAATGATTTAAAATAAAATTATATTTTAGTAGGAATTCAAACCTTCTCTGAGTGTCACAATCCAAATTACAGTTATAAGTTATTACATTTAATTTTGAGAAGGGGGATAAGTGACACAGCACCTTCGTTGCTCTGACTAAGCAATGTCCATTAAAATTCCGCGTTAATTAGTGTGCAAAACCTTCCTATGAAAAGCACTAATCAACCATAAGACTGGGTCATTTCCACACTCCAAAACTCCGAAGGAACAGCTATACTATCGACTTCCATTTGCACATAGCCTCCATAGCTACACAAGGAAGAAGATTTCTTGCCAATGGCTTCCGAGGGATATAAAACGCCAACAATTGGGATTGATCTGGGCACCACTTACTCATGTGTCGCTGTGTGCCGGGAGAACAACGTGGAAATCATTGCGAACGACCAGGGAAAGCGCCTCACTCCATCATGCGTCGCTTTCACCGAAGACGAGAGGCTTGTTGGTATTGCTGCCAAGAACCATTCAGACATGAACCCCGCCAACACTGTTTTCGGTCAGTCTTTGATTAAATTTCTCTCTACTTATTTGATAGAAACAAATGATGCTCACTGAGACTGAAATTGCATTGATTTCTCTTGAGTTTCGTACAAATATTTAATTGCCTAATTTCTTTAATCTACTCTTAAACAAGAAATGCAACTAATATTCCCTAATTAAATTAATGAATTTGTACTCAATTACTGATATTTCGTAAATTTTGCCTGCTTTATATTATTTTGCATCTTTCATTTTTCCCGAAGTCTTGTTTGGCAAGGTGCGCGTACATCTAACAGTAATTAGATTAAGAAATAAAAGTCAAATTACAAGATTATAGGTACATGGACAATCTTAAACTAAAAAATACGAGAGCCAGTCAACTATCCAATATACAGGTGAATCTCTAACTCTTAACCCTGGTGTAGTTCCACATTGAAAAGCATCCTATTGCGTGAGCGGGCCTGATAATCAAAATTGCTTTCCTCGATCCGGTGCTTCCAAATTAAGCATCCAACAGGTTGCACTGCAGACCGTATTGCAATTAAAGCTTCCTCATCTCCATCTGCATTCAAAATATATTTTTGCATCCTTTTACTTTGGACCATAATTTTGTAATCGACCCTGGACATCCAATTTGTATACAATTGTCTCACATTTAAAACTTATGCCAAAACCACCGTGTTGCTTGATTTTTTAACACTATTATTACTCCCTTTGAACAGATCAAAAGCTACATTTCAAGTCAATAACAATTTATTTATCAAGCAGATGCTCAAAGGAAAAAAAAAATTATTTAATGCAATATAGTGAGATGCTAGAGAATACCGGTTACTCCAATTTTATGCCTCACTCCATGTTGGATATATATCTGTTATGGACTACGCATGTGATACACATCGGATACTTCACTTAGGCTCCGTTTGGATGGGAGCAAGAATAAAAGAATAGCTTCTTTCTACTCCCAAATTTATTATAAACAATCTAAATTCTTCACAAAGTTACACGTTTCCCAATACTTCTTTCCTTAATCCTCTTATTCTCACACCATCCAAATGGAGTCTAGTGAATCCTATTTTTTAATGTGACTAGCAGATTGATGGGAAACACGCCTCATTTCGATACATTTCAGATACCGGAATATAGTTATAAAAATGGATAATGCAAATTTTCCCTGGTGAATCCTATTTTTTAGTTGTTATTCTGCCTAAAATTATTTCAATATCCTTTACTATACTTTATTTAAATAAAAAAATTAAATGGTTATATATAATATCTGTTAATTCTTTTAATTTACAGCTATCAAGCGTTTGATTGGCAGGCGTTTCTCTCATTCTACTGTCCAAAATGATATTAAGCATTGGCCTTTCAAGGTGGTGGATGATCCCATGGACAGACCTAAAATTGTTGTCAATTATTGAGGCATCGAGAAGGAATTCTATGCCGAGGAAATATCATCGATGGTCCTAGTAAAAATGAAGGAGGTTGCAGAGACCTATCTTGGCTGCACTGTCAATAATGCAGTAATCACGGTTCCTGCTTACTTCAATGATTCCCAACGCCAAGCCACCAAAAATGCTGGCGCCATTGCCGGCCTTAATGTCGTGCGCATCATGGACGAGCCCACAGCGGCAGCTGTTGCTTATGGTATGGATAAAATAACTGAGGTCGACACCGATGAGAAAAATGTGCTTATCTTTGATCTTGGAGGTGGCACTTGTGATGTCTCCCTACTCTCTATCAAATATGGTAATTTTGTAGTGAGGGCAATTGCCGGAGACACACACCTTGGGGGTGAGGACTTTGATGACCGTCTAGTTGACTATTGTGTCAAAGAGTTCAAGAAAAAGTACAATAAAGACATCACAAACAGTGTTAGGTCCCTCAGGAGGTTGAGGACGGAATGCCAGCGAGCAAAAGAATTTTTGTCTTTTTCGGTACGTGGAACAATTGAAGTAGGTTATCTTTATGATGGCATTGATTTTAGTACTCGCATTAGTCGAGCTCTATTTGAAGATCTCAATATGGATCTGTTTACAAGGTGCACGGACCTTATTGAGAGGTGCCTAAGTGATGCGAAGATAAACAAAACAGGGATCGACGTGGTTGTACTTGTCGGAGGATCTACAAGGATTCCGATGGTGCAACAACTAGTACAAGATTTCTTTGGCGGAAAGGAACTCTGTAAGGAAATCAATCCAGATGAAGCTGTCGCTAAAGGTGCTGCTATTCAGGCAGCAAATTTAAATCGACAAGGCGATAATAAGGAGAAAATTTTAATTCTTCAGGATGTCACTCCTTTATCCTTGGGAGTAGATATTATAGGAGACAAAACGATAATTGTGGTCCCAAGAAACACACCAATACCAACGAAAAAGTATCATGTTCTTACAACAAGTTCTGATAACCAAACTGAAGCGAGGATAGATGTATACGAGGGTGAGAGTGCTGAAACCAAGTACAACAATCTGCTTGGTGGGTTCATAATTAATGGCATTGACCCCGCACCCCAGGGTGTTCCTAAGATCGATACCTGCTTTGAAATTGATGACGATGGTATACTAACTGTCTCTACGCAAGTGAGATCAACCAATCTTAAAAACGAAATTGTTATTTGTAAGCAGAAAGGGGGTCTGACACCAGAGGAGATTCAAACGATGGTGGAAGCCACAGCTCATTATAAAGCAGAGGATGAGAAGCACAAGGCGATGATTTCTCTCGAGGATTCCGCACAGAAGGTGAAATCAATGTCTCAGGATCCTGGACTCGCTGCTTCAGAAAAGAAATTAATGAATGAGACTGCAGAGAATGTCATAACATGGTTGAATGCGAATCGACATGCGAACATTAGTGAAATTAATGGACAACAAATGAAACTCGAAACTATCATCCAGACATTAATGAAATCAAGGCCGCGGGGAGGGATTCCCTACGACTGGATTTTATTTTTGTCAAGAAAAACACAATACTAACAAAAAAATTTGCCTGCTCTCAAAAGAAAAAAGTGTTTTCGGCCTTCCGACCTTGTCAAAATTATTTGTACACCTATATTGTTTTTTATATGCACGAGATTCTATGTGTTTTAATTACGGATGTAAATTACTTGCACTTTCTAAGACTTTGTCGACTTTTGTAAGTCCTTTTTTAATTAATACAATTGTTGGTGTGGCTATGTAAAAGTTATTTAATGTTATTTTAGAAAAAAAACACACATTCAGGTATGGTAGGTACGTCCTCTATTTATACAAAGTTTCTGTGTTTTATTATATTTCTGTTGAAGTGGCAATAGGATCTATTCCACAGAAACACTGTCATACAGAAAACTACGTACGGAAGACATCAAGTTCAGGAAGGATTGATTTCTATTCCGGCAATTTGAATGATAGGTTATTTTGTCATTTAATGTTTGTGAATTGTGGAATTAATTGTGGTTGCTCAAGTAGATGGATTCTATTGTTTATCTTATCCAAAACTGGTCCAATAGAAGTTGTTTAGGTAGTCAACCTATCAATGTGTTATATTGTGGCGGAGAAATTACTGGTAAGAAATTTAATTAATTTAATTAACCCGTTGAAATGGATCCAAAAACTTATGTCATAATTCATTTTACATAATTCTTTTACTTGTGCAAATTTTCAAGGTGATTATAAAGTAATATTTAGCTCTTTTTAAACATGTGTTTATAAACGATAATTAATAACATTTGATATAGTTTTATCGGATTAACGGCCAATATGTTACTAGCAATTTAAATGAATATTTTTCATTCTAAAAATACAATTATGGCAGTATTATACCTATCTTTAACTAATGTCGTGTTAGAATGGTGATTGTTACCTCTAGCTGTAGAAAACTGTTCACGAGACAATATATATGGTATCTTCTAATCTAGCTTTAATTTCAATAAAAAACAAAAGAATAGTTGCCTATAGATATATTTTTATTTTTTTAACTAGTAAATATGAAAAATAAAACTTAATCACGTGACATTTATGGGGGAAAAGCTGGATGTTTTATTTTTTTAGCAAAAAAGCATAACCGTTTTGAAATTCATAGAATATAAAAATAAATAAATAAAAGTAATCTAGCAAAAGTTAAACAAATCTATAGAACTAAATAATAAGCATAACTATAATTAATAAACATGCATTTTTAAGTGGTTATTAAATAAAAAATTTGACCATTGAGAGTGTGTTTGAATGCACGAGAATAAGGAATCGCATAAGAATAATCTTTAAATTCCTTGTTCTTGTGAAACCCAAACAACACAAGAATAAAGAATTTGAGTTCTTATCTATATTTTAAAAAAAATCATAGAATTAGAATAAAAAATTTGAGCAAACACGCATTTCCAAATCCTTATTCTAATTTCCAAAATACCAAGGTTTGTACAATGAATATCTTCACTCTGGCATTTCATCGAATACTTACACCGCCTCTCAAGCGTCACAATCTTATTTCAATTCAGTAGAAGTAACGCGGCCCCTTGGTTACTCTGGCTACGAAGCAGTGCTTGTTTTTGTCCTCAATACATTAAATTTCTCACAGCCTCTCTGCCACACCGTCGACTGACTCCATCGTCATGATCCATACCAGGTATAAATAAATAAATAAATAACTAGACCTCAGACTTGCAATAATCATATTACATGTTCTAGAATAATATGACTCGGTCATTTCATCGAATACTTACATCGCCTCTCAAGTGTCATAATCTCATTTCAATGCAGTAGAAGTAACGTTGCTCTGACAAAAAAATATAGGTTCATTACTCAATCCTGTAGTGGCTTTTAAACTAAAAACTTTATATAAACAATTTATTATGTCAGTCCGAAGGTCAATGTAAAAAAAAAAAACCAAACGAATATTACGTTCTTAAAAAATATTTCAAATGATTGATCCAAATCATATAATATGATCTCTAAATAGAAAGCTAGTACGTACAAACACGATTTTTATATTTTCAGAATTTTCTTACTATTTTTTCATATTTAAAAAAAATCATTATTTTAAAGTTTCCTAATTTTCTAGATCTATGATTTTCTAGAAACCTGGAAAAATAGTAAAGAAATTCATAAAAATATAAATTTTAGTTTTGTACTAGTTTCTATATGAATATTTAGGGCTGTACAAGAAAAATTCAAATCCGTCCAATTCATTTAACTCGTATTTTATCAGGTTCAGACATTATCCAGATTTGTCTAGCTAGGTTTTAATTTTATTAATCTGGTTGTATTGGTCTGGGTTATATTTTTACTTTTGATAATCTGATTTATATCCAACTCGTATAATTTTACCGATTCGTACTATTAGTCTCTATATTTTTGTTCAAATGTTTCTTCTAGTTATTAAATTTTGTGTTATTAAATTAGCATCAATAAGCTTGTTGATGCTTGGGAGTATTACGAACCAGCAGGGCAAACTTCAATTGTTTTCTTCTAATTTTTATATGCCAGATACACATGTCGCACCTCACAATTTCTTATGTTTCTAATTCACTTGCAAGTCCTCCAGAAAATGTAATCGATGTCTTAAAAGATCCAATAGTCGACCAAATTACGGAATGCTTTAGCAAATTAATTGATCAAATTTAAAATGATGATTTCGCAAAAGTCCATTTTTTTTATGTGTATCAGTACACTACAACAAAAATGGGTTACTACAAGACACGAAAGTATTGCCATGCATCCATATATCCCTTGCTAAATTATTTGGCAAGAGGAATTTTCATCTTGTTACATGTAGTTGTTACATGTAGTGTAGCGAGGTGTTATCGCAACACGATTTTCCTATGTTGGTAAAGATTAGAAACGTCTTGCAAATTAGCAACACGGATCTCTTGAACTATGGCAACACCAAATGGTCTAGCGTTATTCATTTTTTTATATATGCACTAAAATCGTAAAAATAAATTATTATTATCATTGCAAGACCAATTAGTCTTGATACATTGCTGGTATCATAAAATATGACGTTTAGCAAACAATTAAATTCGAATAAATGTTATATTGATCCACATTTATAGAAAATTACATTGACAATATAAATACAAAATAATTATGAGAATCAATGTTATAAGATCATAATACAAATAATTACAATATCACAAAAAAGAACCTACAAAATACTAACAATAAAATCCAAAGGCATTGAATTCCTAATCTAAAGTTTGCTATAACTTTATTAAACTTTTGCCTTTGCAACCAGCAGCAACACAACCTGAAAAATTGAAATAAACATTTTAAAGATAAGATTTGGTGCAGTAAATTAGTATCGAATTCATAATATAATGTTTAGTATTGCATTCCTAATCTCAATTAGATACTGTGACCCAGAATTTTGCATTTACCTCAATCTAATTCCATAATAGATTCAACCAGAACCTATTATATATAATGAAACATGACAAATTGGAAAAAATATACCAAAATTTTCACTTTAGTGAATTTTAATAAACTAGATGGATTCTAATTTAATCATATCAACGACTAACTCAGAAGCAATTAACCAAGCTTCTATTTAAACTGAAAATAAAATAAGAAAAATGAGTACTTACTAATTATTAATGGGCCTTCAAAAAGATGAGTGCTTTAGTCCCCCGCCACTTCATCTCTTCTGATCTTGCAAATAATAATTGGATATTATATATCAGGTAGACTCAAAATGCAAAAGATGAAATATTCTAACGTATGAAAATATGGTCACAAAATAGAGCATAAACAGCAAAGGAATATAAACGAAGAGGTTCCAAATTAGAATATCTTTTATTAAAGAAGAAATTTCATATCATAATAACTCTAATATCAACTTGGAGCTTAAGGTCTCCAAGCAAACAAAATTCAAACATGCCTGTTCAGTACACAAATTAAATCAGATTAGCATCAACAAAAAAACCAAGAAACACTATAGAATAGAGTAATGAGAGAGAATACTTTAAAGAAAATTTTAAAAATACCTTAAATTAGAAAAAGAAAGGAATACCTCAGCTTTTTCCTCCTCTACTGAGACACTACACCATGGTTGCAACTCAAGAAAAAAGAGACAGAGGAGGGCTTTGTGATAACCTTAAAAAAAAAAAAAAAAAAAAAAAAAAAAAAAAAAAAAAATCGGAAATAAAAGGGGACCCAGCTCTCTCTCTCTCTCTTTTCTTTCGAACCAACAGAGAGGCTTGCGCCTCTCTTCTCTCCCAAACCGAGCCCCTCCCCTCAAACTCAATCCACCTCCATTTCTCCACCATTTCATCGGATCAAAGTACCCACACGTTCACCTCACTACCCTCTTGCAATATCTACCTTCGGATCGTCGATTGATGGCCTCTCCTCGTCGTATTTCTCGACGGAAGTTTTTCGGGAAATGGAGCGAACTCGTCGGTTTTGGCCGCCGTTCGACCTGGAGCACTCTGGGGTCCTCTCCATCGATTTCCAAGTGGTCTTGCAGAGTTCTTTCGAGGATTAAGTGGCGAAAATCGAGAAATGACGAATTCGACTCCTTTTGTCGCGTCGCCGGTCTTTGGCCGAAATTGAGTAAGTAACCTCTCTCCCTTTGTGTCTTGTTCTGTTTGCTTGACTGTACTTGACTGAGGCATGAAATATTTGAAATTGATTTGTGTTTGTGATGCCTTGAATTGAATGGTCGTTTGAGCTTTGTTGATCTGTTTGTGAGCCCGATTGAGGTTTTGTACTGCTTGGATTTGATCTGTTGTCGATTTGATGCCTCAAATGACTATGTGCTTAGCATCTGAACTGTTGTGAATGCTATTAGGTTTGATGCTTGTGTTGTTAGGGGTCTGATGTCTCAAATGTTCTATTAAATGGTCTGTTTAGTGGTTTAGAGAAATCCGTATCGATTTCGTGTTATTCCTTGGTAATCTATGGTACTTGTGTGTTGTTTAGCACTTGAGTTAATCGTTTAGGCTTACACCTTGTTGTGAGGCATGCACTCAATTTGTTATACTGCTCTGAAATCGCTATTTGAACTGTTGAGTCATTTGATTAAATGTTGAGTGTGTGCAATGCCTCTATTTGACCTGCTCCTACTTGTGTTTTGCTTGGGGCTTGATCTGATCTGTTAGGGATTTAAGGATGCTTGATTGAGGCTTTGTTTTGAACTGTTAAGTGTTGAATGTTTCTTTTAGGAATTTTGCTGCTATGAGTCTAATCAAAATTGTTAGATGTTATGCTTGATATTGGTTCAATCTAGTCTGTTTTGTCAATGGCTTGTTCAGTTGCTCGTTTGACTCTGTGAATGCTTGATTTAGGTTAATCTTCGATCTGTCAATTGAAAATCACTTCTGTTGGGTTTGTGCTTGTATGTTCCTTGTTTTTGTTGGCTGAATTTCCGAAATCAAAATTATTAAGTTGGATTTTGAGGAAATTAAGATTAGAATTAATTGAAGGCTTAAAATAATTATAACTTCGGTTTTGTAATTAAGTAAGAACTTAAGGTTATAATTTATTTTTATTAGAGTCAGAAAATCAAGTGTCAAGGTCGAGAAGAGTCAAAGAAACTGCTTGTGTACTTATTGATTGGATTATTTGGCTTGTCTTATGCTCTCGCTTGCTTTTGCTTTGGATTTGCCTAGCTATCAGGTACGGATTTCACTTGAGTTTTAATTATATGTGATATGTATTCTGATTATTGTTATTATTGTTATTATTGTTATTATTGTTATTATTATTATTATTATTAATATTATTATTATTATTATCATTATGCATTCTGAATTCATAATTGGAATTTTGCTTCATGAGATCATTTTGTGAAATTGTATATTGATGCATGATTGGAAAGTGGCATATTGAATGGTATCCGATTGAAATGTTAGAAAGTGACATATTGAATGGTATCCGATTGAAACGTGATTTGATTGAGGTAAGTACAACTTGTGTGGTTGAGATAGACACTCGTAATGTTTGGAGGTGGAGTCATGACCCATCCTACCAAGCACCGTGTAATAAGCGCTTATGTACCGGGACTCAGTAGGTCTAGTCTGGAATGGACCGGAGTGTGAGTGTTCCCAGCTTGCTTGTACATTTTGATGATTTAATTGATTGAAAATTATGTATGAATTGAATTGGCCGTTGGCATCCATCTATAGGGTGGTTCGCGGTATCTGAAGGAAATGACTGAAATGATTGACTTGTGATAAACCAGACTTGCATATTAGGTAATTGTCCAACCAAATGAGTCGGCTTTTGCTATACATTGATATTTGAATTGTTATGGAATTGATGCCGAGCTCACATTTCATATTGCATTGATTGAATTGATTTGACCTTGCTATTTCTATTGGAAACAAGTTATTAATTATTTGTTCAGGTAATTGAAATGATAATTGTCATATTTTGAATTCAAAGAAAAAAATTGATTTCTAAGAGTATTGAATTTATTTGTCTAATTGCATTGCTTGATTGAAAGTCTAGTTTTAATGTTATTGAAATAAAAAGAAATGAAATTTGATTTGGAATTGATTTGACTCAGTCTTGTATTTAGTTCCAACACATGATAATCAAAACTCAAGTGGCTGGAACTGAATACCGTACTGAGATAAAATTTATTTATCTCATTCCGTGCTTTTTGCATTGTTTTCCACTATTGGTTGTGGGTTCCAGGTTTCAGATCAAGTGCGGGACTGCAAGACGAGTAGCAAACCATTGGATATTGTGGTTAGTAATCCAAATATACCAGACCTTTATAGTATTTACGTTATATTTAAGTAAATAAATTATAAATTTCTAATTGATCGATATATTATTTGAATAGAATCAATATTAATTGGTAAATTAGGTATTAGTAAGCCTTGCGGGTGCAGCAGGCATCCGCGGCGGGCACTCCATCGTGTACTGTCCAGTTACAGTATTCGACGGGGTGTCACAAATGGTATCAGAGAATTGTTTAACAACCAAACCAGACCAATAGATTGCGTGAGAATGGGTACGTCTAAAGGGTTGTTTTGTAAGTAAGTTGATTTCTTACTATTTGTGCTAGCAAAATAATATTTGTCTAGCTTAGTTATAAGTATTATAGGATACAGATGCTTTGTATTTGTATATATCTAATATATTAATTGTTTATAGTTGCTTGATTATTTTATATATGTGTTGTAATTTTAAAAGTTATGTTTAATAGGTTGTAACAATTTTTGTGGATGAAATTAATAGAGCTTATTTTCTAATGTTTGAAATGTAAAGTGATTTTGATAAGTGCACAAAAAAAAAGAGTTGGTATGGCAAGTTAAAGGATTTTGGTTATTATAGTAAGCATGTTATATGTTATATTAATGCTAATTGGAATATTAAGGATTTCTGAATTTACTATAGTATGCACAAACTTTTGGAACTTATTTGAGTAAAGATTTTCTTATCTTTTGTTGGCACAAGGATCAAACAAGCTGACTGATCATCTGACTTGTTAATTGAATCTCAATAATATAAGAATTATTCTTACTTCCTTGACTGATCACCAAGGCAGTCAAGAATAATTTTGATATTACCGTGCTTCCTAAAAGATAAGAAAAGAACTGGATATTTCAAAATGTTACTAGTTACGAGAATTGAAAGATTTGTTTTTTTTAAATGATAACGTAAGAAGTGGTAGTATTTTCTGCTTGTAGTACTCTGTTATTTGAATTGTTATAATGTTATGATATGGAATTGTCTGAATTGAATATGGAATTGATTGACCGTTGGCAACCCTCTTTAGAGGTGATTCACGGTATCCGAATATCTGTAATCGCTGGTTGCTCTCAGAGGAAGAGACTCGCGATATCTGACTTTGAATTGATTGACTTGTAATTGTGACTTATGATTGTCATGCTTGCATTTAAGTACCGAGATTGGGCCGACATTCTTGTATTATCATTAGTATTTTAATTTTGAATTGAATAAAATGTCGGGCTGAGTTGCATTACATAAATCGATAATTGTTGCATAATATGTTTGTACTATTTGATTGTATTATTGATTGCATGATTGCTATGTACTTAGATAAATTTCGAGGTCGAAATTTTTTTTATAAGGAGGGATGAATGTGATAACCTTAAAAAAAAAAAAAAAAAAAAAAAAAAAAAAAAAAATCGGAAATAAAAGGGGACCCAGCTCTCTCTCTCTCTCTTTTCTTTCGAACCAACAGAGAGGCTTGCGCCTCTCTTCTCTCCCAAACCGAGCCCCTCCCCTCAAACTCAATCCACCTCCATTTCTCCACCATTTCATCGGATCAAAGTACCCACACGTTCACCTCACTACCCTCTTGCAATATCTACCTTCGGATCGTCGATTGATGGCCTCTCCTCGTCGTATTTCTCGACGGAAGTTTTTCGGGAAATGGAGCGAACTCGTCGGTTTTGGCCGCCGTTCGACCTGGAGCACTCTGGGGTCCTCTCCATCGATTTCCAAGTGGTCTTGCAGAGTTCTTTCGAGGATTAAGTGGCGAAAATCGAGAAATGACGAATTCGACTCCTTTTGTCGCGTCGCCGGTCTTTGGCCGAAATTGAGTAAGTAACCTCTCTCCCTTTGTGTCTTGTTCTGTTTGCTTGACTGTACTTGACTGAGGCATGAAATATTTGAAATTGATTTGTGTTTGTGATGCCTTGAATTGAATGGTCGTTTGAGCTTTGTTGATCTGTTTGTGAGCCCGATTGAGGTTTTGTACTGCTTGGATTTGATCTGTTGTCGATTTGATGCCTCAAATGACTATGTGCTTAGCATCTGAACTGTTGTGAATGCTATTAGGTTTGATGCTTGTGTTGTTAGGGGTCTGATGTCTCAAATGTTCTATTAAATGGTCTGTTTAGTGGTTTAGAGAAATCCGTATCGATTTCGTGTTATTCCTTGGTAATCTATGGTACTTGTGTGTTGTTTAGCACTTGAGTTAATCGTTTAGGCTTACACCTTGTTGTGAGGCATGCACTCAATTTGTTATACTGCTCTGAAATCGCTATTTGAACTGTTGAGTCATTTGATTAAATGTTGAGTGTGTGCAATGCCTCTATTTGACCTGCTCCTACTTGTGTTTTGCTTGGGGCTTGATCTGATCTGTTAGGGATTTAAGGATGCTTGATTGAGGCTTTGTTTTGAACTGTTAAGTGTTGAATGTTTCTTTTAGGAATTTTGCTGCTATGAGTCTAATCAAAATTGTTAGATGTTATGCTTGATATTGGTTCAATCTAGTCTGTTTTGTCAATGGCTTGTTCAGTTGCTCGTTTGACTCTGTGAATGCTTGATTTAGGTTAATCTTCGATCTGTCAATTGAAAATCACTTCTGTTGGGTTTGTGCTTGTATGTTCCTTGTTTTTGTTGGCTGAATTTCCGAAATCAAAATTATTAAGTTGGATTTTGAGGAAATTAAGATTAGAATTAATTGAAGGCTTAAAATAATTATAACTTCGGTTTTGTAATTAAGTAAGAACTTAAGGTTATAATTTATTTTTATTAGAGTCAGAAAATCAAGTGTCAAGGTCGAGAAGAGTCAAAGAAACTGCTTGTGTACTTATTGATTGGATTATTTGGCTTGTCTTATGCTCTCGCTTGCTTTTGCTTTGGATTTGCCTAGCTATCAGGTACGGATTTCACTTGAGTTTTAATTATATGTGATATGTATTCTGATTATTGTTATTATTGTTATTATTGTTATTATTGTTATTATTATTATTATTATTAATATTATTATTATTATTATCATTATGCATTCTGAATTCATAATTGGAATTTTGCTTCATGAGATCATTTTGTGAAATTGTATATTGATGCATGATTGGAAAGTGGCATATTGAATGGTATCCGATTGAAATGTTAGAAAGTGACATATTGAATGGTATCCGATTGAAACGTGATTTGATTGAGGTAAGTACAACTTGTGTGGTTGAGATAGACACTCGTAATGTTTGGAGGTGGAGTCATGACCCATCCTACCAAGCACCGTGTAATAAGCGCTTATGTACCGGGACTCAGTAGGTCTAGTCTGGAATGGACCGGAGTGTGAGTGTTCCCAGCTTGCTTGTACATTTTGATGATTTAATTGATTGAAAATTATGTATGAATTGAATTGGCCGTTGGCATCCATCTATAGGGTGGTTCGCGGTATCTGAAGGAAATGACTGAAATGATTGACTTGTGATAAACCAGACTTGCATATTAGGTAATTGTCCAACCAAATGAGTCGGCTTTTGCTATACATTGATATTTGAATTGTTATGGAATTGATGCCGAGCTCACATTTCATATTGCATTGATTGAATTGATTTGACCTTGCTATTTCTATTGGAAACAAGTTATTAATTATTTGTTCAGGTAATTGAAATGATAATTGTCATATTTTGAATTCAAAGAAAAAAATTGATTTCTAAGAGTATTGAATTTATTTGTCTAATTGCATTGCTTGATTGAAAGTCTAGTTTTAATGTTATTGAAATAAAAAGAAATGAAATTTGATTTGGAATTGATTTGACTCAGTCTTGTATTTAGTTCCAACACATGATAATCAAAACTCAAGTGGCTGGAACTGAATACCGTACTGAGATAAAATTTATTTATCTCATTCCGTGCTTTTTGCATTGTTTTCCACTATTGGTTGTGGGTTCCAGGTTTCAGATCAAGTGCGGGACTGCAAGACGAGTAGCAAACCATTGGATATTGTGGTTAGTAATCCAAATATACCAGACCTTTATAGTATTTACGTTATATTTAAGTAAATAAATTATAAATTTCTAATTGATCGATATATTATTTGAATAGAATCAATATTAATTGGTAAATTAGGTATTAGTAAGCCTTGCGGGTGCAGCAGGCATCCGCGGCGGGCACTCCATCGTGTACTGTCCAGTTACAGTATTCGACGGGGTGTCACAGGCTTACGGTTGTGGTATGGTCCAAAGAGGAAAGCGTCAGAACTGAACGAGAGAGAGCATGCCGGTATTATCGGATTCGAGAGAGAGAGAGAGAGACGGAGGAGAGGTGGTCGCGTCGGCGGATAATCGAAGGGGCAAAACCCTAGCTGGGTTAGAGAGGTAGGAGGATTCAAACATGAGAGAGAGAAAGAATAAAGTGAATTGAGGAAGGGGGTTTGAGGTCCAGTGTGATAAATCCAGAAGATCGAACGGTCCACATAATTTATGGATATAAACATAGAACTAATGGCTCTGATTAGTCCATATTTAAAGGTCATTTTTAAGATAGAATAATTAAGAGGTTACCTATTTTCTGGTTCTAAATTAGATTCCAATAATAACATTTTATTTATAGTCAATAAACATGTTTAGCAATTTTCACTAAAGGATTTCATTAGACGCTATTGATGTATAATTTTAAAATCATGTACTCATGAATTAGTAAAATTTTCTATGATTTAAATTATAATTATAATTCAAATTATTAAATTAGATTTTTTTTTCCTATCGAAATTTACAACATCAAAGATTACAAGGTGTTGCATTTTAGCGCCAATGTGATTTTTCACAAAAAAAATTGATGAAAAGTTATACGTTATATATAGTTATCAAATATTATTTTTTTAAGATAAAATTTGATATTATGCATTTGCACGCGAGGTTGGTCCTGGGAATAATCAAATATTTATTTTTGCCACATGAAATTTGATCTTGTGGTTTGGTCTTGCCATAACATTCATCCTCCCAACATGGTATTTCATCTTGCCAATAAGTCTTGTGAAAGCATATAATTGGCAAGACCATGAAAACATCTAGCCATCTTAATCTTGCTATATCCCATTTTTGATGTAGTGGTAAAATATTTGACTAAATTTAAAATCACAACCATTTGACCAACGTAACTCATATGTAAAAAATCATATGAGTTGGTTTGAATTGCGGGTAGATCGATTAAATTTTTTTTTTCAATCCAATATAATTTGATTAGGTTAAGATTTTGATTAAAAAATTTGGACCCGTCTGTTGTACAGCCCTATGATTATCATATTATATGGTTTGGATTAGATGATTCAGTCTCAAAATTTAAGAACAATTGCATTGGATAGACCCTTCCGTCCAATGCATTATACTTTAGCCTTCCTCAAAAAATAATATATTGTTTATCCAAAAATTCGAAAAATTCTGCCATATTTCTTTCAGAAATAAATAGGTGTTCCCGCTCAACTTATCATTCTTCTAGGAATTTCTTTCAGTTTTCTTACTAATCTTTAATTGAAAATTTTAAGGAGTTTCAACATACCTAGGTCCTCTCGATTTTATCTGTTATCCAAGCATTTGATTAACAACTGCTTTATTATATTTCTAGCATAAATCACATTTTGCGAAATTTTTCCTTAAATTTCTTTCTTCAAATAAGAAAATTTAGAGAAAAATTAACAGATGTTGGTTCTTCAAATTCACCAGCTGTGAAGCGTTTGATTGGAAGTAGGGGTGAAAACGCCAACCGTTTCAACCGTCTAACCGTTCGTTTCGTCCGAAACGAAACGATAATGGTTAAGGTTTTCGATTTCGTTTCAGAAATGAAACGGTTAGTGCAAATAGAAGCCAGTTTCGTGTAATGAACGAAACGGTTAACGAAACAAATCTGTTTCGTTATCGTTTATTTCACTTATTTCAGTTTTAAATTCTATCTGATTGCTATTGTATGATTGCAGAGAGAAAAAACGACGGAGAGAACGATGGATCTAGGTCATCCGCGCCGCACCAAAATCAGTTCTCCTCTCTTCTCTCCCACGGAATCACATCCTCTACCGACCTTTTAAGGTTGGTAGAGTGACAACTTTCGATCTAAACTGTTAGATCTAATCTCAACGGTTAAGGAAGCCCCGTGCATGTAACTGAGATTGATAGGCTCGAAAAATCTTAACCGTCGAGATTAGATCAAACGACTCGGATCAAGAGTTGGCCCTCTACCAACCTCAAAAGGTTGGCAGAGGATACCCTCCCCTCTCCCACATCGCCTCTCTCTCTCGTTCTTATCTCATGTCTTCTCCACCCAAACCCTCTACATCTCCCTTCTCTCCGACCATCTCGCCACCTGAAATCAATAAATCAATGGTGACAACCACCACCTCCTCCCCCAATTCTCTTCTCTTCCACCAATCCACCTCCTCTCTCTGCCTCACCTCCTACCGCACATTTTTCCGCCGTATCTCATGCACCGCTGTCTCTACACCTCCTCCCTTCACCTCCTCCTTCCTTCCTCATCCTCCTCCACTGGCAACAAATTAAAGGAGGTGAAAGGGTTCTGTTTGAGGAGAGGAAAAATATGTTTTAAGTTGGTGAGAGGGTTATGCTCAGAGGAGGAGGTGGAGGGTGCACCCAAGAAGCTTCTCTTTCTGGTCCTTTCTCCTCACATGCCCTCTCCACGCTGAATGAAGACCAAACATAAAGGAGGTGAGAGGGTTTTGTTACCTCTCACTCCACTGAGCTAATCTCATTGATTCTCTCACTCATATCATAAGGTGATCAGACAAGCAAGTCTAGCTCAGGAGCAGCTGTTGAAGGTATTCCCCAATCGATCTCCATTGCTGCCAAGCTCAAGGCGGTTGGTGCCAGTGTGGTTTTGGGTAGATAGATTGAGGTAAGAGAAGAAGATGTGTTCTTTTTATTGATTAGTGTATAATGTTCTTTTTGAGCTCCTCTGTGGATTGTTGTGTCAATTTGAGATATCTCAATTTTGAGTATTTGAATTATTTAATTTTTGTTGTTGATGGTTTTTATTTAGAAAGGTTTGATAATTCCTCTTTTTAATCTACGCTAACAGTAGACGGCTTTCATGAATTTGTTAATTTGTGTTGATGCTGGGATTAATATAGTAGATAAAAAGGTATTAATTTTGATTATCTCAAATTTGTTGGTGCACTGGTATGATAGATACAGTGGTACCAGTGCAGCATACTATTGTGCTTTGTGATTGCTTGTACTATTGTGCTTTGTGGTACCAGTTTTGATTATCTCGATTTTTCCTATACTAGCGCAGTATACTATTGTGCAGAAGAGAGGTTAACAAGTTCATCGAATACTTACATCGCCTCTCAAGCGTCACAATCTGATTTCAATTCATCGAATACTTTCCTTGCTCTGACTACGAAGCAGCGCTCGTTTCTGTCTTCAATAACGCAAAGGGACCTTGCGTCCCTGCTGTCAACTTGGATAGTTGGATTGTATCATTGTCATTTCCATCTAATCGAAAAATGGTCCAGTACTTTTGAATGGATCGTATTTGATAAAAAAAATTAGGACCACTTAGCGTATTAATTTTTAGGTACCAAGATTTCCACAACGCATCTTTGACTTTGGCTCGGGCATTCTATCAAATACTTACATGGCCTTTCAAGCGTCACGATCTAATTTCAATTCGGTAGAAGAAACGCGGCCCCTTCATTGCTCTGGCTACGAAGCAGTGCTCGTTTTTGTCTTCAATAACTTAAATTTCTTAGAAAAAGTAAATAAAAAGCTAATCATGCGATAGACCGGGTCATTTTCAAACAGTGAAGGCCCAGATATATTAAACCCTTGTTTTTTTTTAGACAACTTAGCAGCGGCTGCTATATTAAACCCTTGTTAGTTGCTATGGATGAAAATTCGCATAGCCTCTCTACTACACCGTTGACTGACTCCATAGTCCATAGTCCATACCAGGGGCAGGAAGAAGAATTATTGCCAATGGCTTCCAGGAGGAATATAGCTCCAGCAATTGGGATTGATCTCGGCACCACCTACTCATGCGTGGCCGTGTGGCAGAACAACCGTGTGGAGATCATTCCGAACGACCAAGGCAACCGCATCACTCCTTCATCTGTTGCGTTCGCTGAGGACGGGAGGCTACTCGGAGATGCCGCCAAGAACCAGACTGACGTCAACCCCACCAACACTGTTTTTGGTCAGCCTTCCGTTATCCACTGTGTTATTCTCATTATATCAATATAATTAACTTTATTCAATAAAATATATCAATATAATTAATGTCATCATCAAAACACGGTATCTGCTTTAAAATAGGTTGATGAGAGAGAAGCCCAAATCAGTTAAATTGATTACTATTGTTTCAACTACATTATCTCTACTACTTATAAACGCACAAAACGTAGAGATATTACATGATAGATCTAGCATGTAAATATTAATTTTTGCCGTTCGATCGATTTGATCTGTGGTCGGATATTAATCGCCATACGAAATAAAAATGTATTTTGATTTTCCGTCTAATAAAAAAATAAATTAAATAACATATCTATTTGTATCGATGCTAGATTAAACAATATATTTTTATTATCTAATATTATTTTATTTCTTTATTTGCACATATATGAAAGCATCTTAAGCTAGTTTACTCTAACGCAATGTAGATGCTGCCATTACGTTTTTCCCATTTGTTTGTTTTGGGATTTACTATACCAAGCATGGAGATTCAATTTGTACAATTCTCACATTAGTGGCTTTTAGAAACATAATCATTATATGTATTGATTACTCAATCCTTTAGTGGGGAATTGCTCTGACTTGCTCAAATACTCCCCCCTTTTTTAAAAAAATGACATAAATATCCTCAATTTAGCATGAAATCTGCGAAAATAACATAGAAAATGTGAGGGTATTTTAGTAAATTTAGGAGTGTTTTAGCAAATCAGGCCTGACCTGAGCAATTCCCCCGGTAGTGGCTTTTAAACTAAAACTTTATATAAACAATTTATTATGTCAGTCCGAAGGTCAATGTAAAAAAAAAGCAAACGAATATTACGTTCTTAAAAAATATATTTCAAATGATTGATCCAAATCATATAATATGGTATCTAAATAGAAAGCTAGTACGTACAAACCCGATTTTTATATTTTCAGAATTTTCTTACCATTTTTTCATATTTAAAAAAAATCATTATTTTAAAGTTTCCTGATTTTCTAGATCTATGAGTTTCTAAAAACCTGGAAAAAATAGTAAAGAAAATTATAAAAATATAAATTTTAGTTTTGTACTAGTTTCTATATGAATATTTAGGGCTGTACAAGAAAAATTAAAATCCGTTTAATCCGTATTTTATCAGGTTCAAACATTATTCCGGATTTGTCTAGGTTTTAATTTTATTAATCTCGTGCGTATTGGTCTGGGTTATATTTTTACTTTTGATAATCTGATTTGTACCCAACTAGTATAATTTTACCGATTCGTACTATTAGTCTCTATATTTTGTTCAAATGTTTTTTCTAGTTATTAAATTTAGGAACAGTAAGCTTACTTTTAATAACGTTATTAAATTAGCATCAATAAGCTTGTTGATGCTTGGGAGTATTACGAACCAGTAGGGCAAACTTCAATTGTTTTCTTCTAATTTTTATATGCCAGATACACATGTCGCACCTCACAATTTCTTTATGTTTCTAATTCACTTGCAAGTCCTCCAGAAAATGTAATTGATGTCTTGAAAGATCCAATAGTCGACCAAATTACGGAATGCTTTAGCAAATTAATTGATGAAATTTAAAATGATGATTTTGCAAAAGTCCATTTTTTTTATGTGTATCAGTAAAATATTTGACCAAATTTAAAATCACAACCATTTGACCCAAGTAGCCCGTATATAAAAAATCATATGGGTTGGATTGGATTACAAGTAGACCAAGTAGCCCAAGTAGCCCATTTTTTTTCAATCCGATATAATTAGATTGAGTTAAAATTTTGATTAAAAAATTAGAAGCCGTCGGTTGGACAACCCTATGATTATCATATTGAATGGTTTGGATTAGATGATTCAGTCTCAAAATTTAAGAACAATTGCATTCGATAGACCCTTCTGTCCAATGCATTAGACTTTAGCCTTGATTAAAAAATAAAATATTGTTTAGTTTGTTTACCCAAAAATTTGAAAAACTCTGCCATATTTCTTTCAGAAATAAATAGGTGTTCCCACTCAAATCATCATTCTTCTAGTAATTTATTTCAGTTTTCTTAGTTAAATTCAATTGAAAATTTTAAAGAGTTTCAACATACCTAAGTCCTCTCAATTTTCTGTTATTCAAGCATTTGATTAACAACCGCTTTATTATATTTCTAGCATAAATCACATTTTGCAAAATTTTCCCTTAAATTTCTTTCTTGAAATAAGAAACTTTAGAGAATGATTAACATATGTTGGTTATTTAAATTCAACAGCTGTTAAGCGTTTGATTGGAAGGCGCTTCTCCGATTCTTCTGTTCAAAATGACGTTAAGTATTGGCCCTTTAAGGTTGTTGCTGGGCCTAGTGACAGGCCTAGAATTGTTGTCAATTACCGAGGTGTTGAGAAACAATTATCTGCAGAGGAAATATCATCAATGGTTCTTGTGAAAATGAAGGAGGTTGCAGAGACCTACCTCGGCTGTATTGTCAAGAATGCAGTCATCGCGGTTCCTGCATACTTCAATGATTCCCAACGCCAAGCAACCAAAAATGCTGGTACCATTGCCGGCCTCAATGTCATGCGCATCATGGACGAGCCCACAGCAGCAGCTATTGCTTATGGTTTTGATAAGATAACGAAGGACAGTAAAAAGAAACGTGTTCTTATTGACAAACTTTGATAATATGAGAGATAATATTTGGCTCTGGAATAAAACTTTGTATTAGAAAATCTGCCTTTACAACCTGCGCCTCCTAATCCTTATACATCTCTATACAATAGAATATGGAAATCAAATTGAATACTATAACCTGACTCTTTTCTATACAATCGTGATCTTTCCAAATACAACATGCCTTCCTAATAACAAGATGTTTAAACACGGCACAAAACTATTTCCTAACCTGGAGCCTCTGACTTGTGCGCCAAATCTCCAACCGAACCATCATGTGCTGAATATGTTGATCTATGCGCTGAATCATGATACTCAATATCCTGACATCCCCCCTCAAATTGATGATGGTAATCAACCATCATTAATTTGTTTATCAAAAAATGGTGTCGTGCTACTGTAAGAGCTTTGGTGAACACATCTGCTGTTTGTAGATTAGATGACACATGAGGTAGAGTAATTAAATTCTGTTCCACAGCATCACGAATATAATGACAGTCAACCTCAATATGCTTGGTTCGTTCATGAAAAACCGGGTCATTAGAGATGTGAATAGCACTAATATTATCAGCATAAAGTGATGTAGGGCCAACTTGAGAAAAAGAGAGATCTGCAAGTAACCGTCTTAGCCAAACAATTTCTGAACAAGCAGCAGACATAGCCCGATATTCAGCCTCTGTAGAAGATTTAGAAACACGATCTTGCTTTTTACATTTCCAAGATATGAGGGCATTACCAAGAAATACACACCAACCAGTAGTAGACTTCCTTGTGTTCGGGCAACCAGCCCAATCAGCATCAGCATAAGCAATCAATCTAAGATCATTTTTTAGAGGAAAGAACAATCCAAGATGAGGTGTGCCTTTTAAATATCATATGATACGATGGACAGCTGCCAAATGCAAATGTCGAGGCTTATTCATGAATTGACTAACCACATTAACTGCAAAAGAAATATCCGGCCTTGAGATAGTGAGATATATCAAATTACCAACCAAGCTTCGATACAAAGTGGGATTGTCCAGTAAGTCACCATCCTCCTTACGAAGCTTAAGATTAACTTCCATAGGAGTATTGGCTGGATGAGAAAATTGGAGATTGGCCCTAGTAATGATATCATTTAAATACTTGTGCTGGTTGACATAGATTCCTTGTACAGTGCGATGAATTTCAAGACCTAAGAAATATTTTGCTTCTCCAAGATCCTTCATATGAAAAGAAGTTGTCAAAGCCTTTTTAAGCTTAGCAATGTCTTGTAAACTACTGCCAGTGATCAAGATGTCATCAACATACACAAGAGCCAAAGCTATACCACTTGAAGATTTTGAAAGAAACAAGGAGGGATCATCAAGACTCTGCTTAAAACCTGCAGAAACAACAGTGCTTTTAAAAGTACGGAACCACTCACGAGGCGCTTGCTTCAGGCCATATAAGGATCTTTTCAGTTTACAAACTTCATTTGGATTACTAGTAGCCAAGCCAGGAGGAGGCTTCATATAGATAATCTCATTCAATTCACCATGGAGAAATGCATTTTTCACATCCATTTGAGTAATAGGCCATTGATGTGTGGCAGCTAGAGCAAGAACAACACGAACAGTTGTCATCTCCGCTACAGGTGCAAAGGTCTGAAGATAATCAATCCCATATTCTTGACGACAACCAAGCGCAACAAGGCGAGCTTTGTACCTGTCAAGTGAGCCATCAGACTTTAATTTGACTGTGTAGACCCATTTACATCCAAGAGGCTTCACATCCTTCGGGCACAAAACCAAATCCCAAGTATCATTCTCAAGCAAAGCATCCAACTCAGTTTGCATGGCGATTTTCCAGCACTCGTGTTTGATTGCATCCTTGAAGGAAGTTGGAACCGAAATTGAAGAGAGTGTTGCCATAAAACCATAGCGATCAGGAGGACGACGAGAGCGCATGGATCTTCTAGGCTGATCAGAGTTCACATCATGATGAATAGTAGCAGCCCCTGAGTCATCAGTGCCAAATGGACCAGAGGAATCCTCGGATATATAGGATTGTACGGAATCAATAGCAACAGTCCTGAGGTCACGCACAGGCACAGGCACAGACTGATCGGATTCAGTCCTGAGGTCACGCAGATGTTCGTCGAGAGCAATAAGAGGAGCTTCATCCACAGTCACAGCAGGTACATGAGCCGAGTCATGACAACCAATTACACATCCAGAAGATGGCAACAAGATCTGTTCCTGAGAAGAGTGGTAAGAAGGGGGCAAAATATTTGGTTGCTTTTTCCTTTGTCTGACATACACAAGGCCTGGCTTAAACCGTCCCGATGAAGGTAAGGAAGAAGATTGTTTTTGACTGGGTTGAAAAAGATGCAGGACAGAAGAAGAAACAGTAGGAGACAAAATATCACAATTTTTGTAATAGAAATCGGATTCAGAAAACAATACATTTCGAGAGACACGAATTTTTTTAAACTTAGGATCATAGCATCTAAAACCTTTTTGACCAATAGCATATCCTAAAAAAAACACATAGAACCGATTGAGAAGATAGTTTGGTACATTCAGAAGGGGGAAGGAAAACATAACAAATGGAATCAAAGGAATGTAATATTTAATAATTAGGATGCTTGTTATGCAAAAGAAAATATGGTGACTGATGTTGCAAATTTTTAGAAACTTGACGATTAATCAAATATACAGAAGTGCGAACTGCTTCATCCCAAAAAGTAGGAGGGACAGCCGCTTCCAAAAGAAGTGATCTACAAATGTCAAGAATGTGTCGATTTTTACGTTCAGCCACCCCATTTTGTTGCGGTGTGCCAGGACAAGATTTTTCATGAAATATACCTTTGTCTAATAAAAATTGTTGAAATTCATTAGAAGTGTATTCTCCACCAGAATCAGATCGAAAAGTTTTAACACTCATTTGAAATTGATTTTCCACCATTGCAACAAAGTATTTAAATATCTGGAAGACCTCCGATTTTTTTATCAATCAATAAATCCAAGTAAATCGAGTAAAATCATCAATAAAGAGTACATAATACTTATAACCCATGGCAAAAACAATTGGTGAAGGACCCCATACATCGGAATGAATAAGTTGAAAAGGACATGTAGTCTTTGTAGTACTAACAGAAAAAGGAAGAGTTTTACTTTTACTTAAAGAACACGTTGAACAATGACTAGGAGACACATTTTTATGAGGAAGTAAACCTTTCTCAAACATATAAGATAAACAACTAGAATTTAAATGACCTAATCTACGATGCCACAAAATCCACGAATCATTTGGAGATGAGGTAACCAATGCAGAACCAGCCAAAGCAAGAGTTTGTGTAGTCGGAACCGGAAAAAGCCTACCATCTTTACGCGCCATCTTGATTATCTTCCCAGTTATCTGATCCTGTATAATACAACCAGACGATGTAAAAAGCACATGATAATTATTATCCACGAGTTGTCCAATTGATATTAAATTAGTGGACAATTTTGGCACCAACAAAACATCCTTCAATGACAGATTGTTAATATGCACCTTGCCAATACCAGTGATCTCTAGATCAGTACCATCTGCTGTTGAAATGCTATCCTTACCATTATATGGAATAACATTGGACAAAGTACCTAACTGTCCTGACATGTGATTGGATGCTCCAGAGTCTATGAACCAGGATGTAGAAGATTTACCTGAGATGCCCATTGCAGAAAGTACAGACTGAATCATCTGCTGAATTACCTCTGTAGTAATAGTCGCCGACTGGGAGGTAGCGAGAGGGTCCTGGCGCTGTCCAGTTGTCGCTGAGGGTTGCTGCATAGCGGAAGTCAGAAACACAGAAGGTCCTGGCGCATGCTGATCGCGGATGGCTCCTGGCGATTGAGGCACGCAAGGCTGAGTGTATTGTTGCGTTCCAGAGAGATGAGCCGAGGTTTGTTGATACGCTCCAGAAGTCCTGTTCTGAGGTCGACGACGACATTCGGTGATGATATGCCCATCCTTCTTACAATATTTGCAAAACTTTTTCTTGCAATTTTTAGCAATATGACCAAATTCATTGCAAGAATAACACTTAACATCATGACCAGTCTTAGAACTTTGACCACGAGCCACAAAAGCCATATTATTAGAATCAACAACCGCCTCAAGACTGGATCGTGTAGAGATGGTCTGTTCTTCTCTGACGAGATCACGAAAACATTCAGTCAAGGATGGTGCAGGGGAGCGTGCCATAAACTGTCGTCGTAAGGGCTCAAACTCAGGACGAAGCTTCATAAGAAATTGATCTCGCATGGTTTTTTCCTGCAACTCCTGAACTGCAACTAAAGCCGTGGCTGGAACCTTAGAGTACATAATCGAATTATAATCAAGCCATAGTGTCATGAAGCCAGAATAATACTCTTGAATACTCTTGGTGCCCTGTGAATAGTCATGAATTTCTAGGTCAAGTTGGTACTTTCTAGCATCACTCTCATGAAGATACAGAGTCTGGAGATAATTCCACATATCTGCTGCAGTAAAGTAAGGTCTCAAATTAATTCCAATCTGTGGATCTACAGAACCAATGATCCAACTCATGACACGTGAGTTCTCCTTAATCCACTTTTTCAAAGCTGTTTTGTCTTCCTTGCCATCAGCATCCTTAAACACATCAGGCTTCTCTTCAGTGCCATCAACATAACCCCACAATTCTTGGCCTTGAATGAAACAACGAAGATTGAATTTCCACAAAACATAATTCGGTCCAGTCAACAGCGCTCTTTGAACCAAAATCCATGAGAGAGTATGAGAAAAAATTGAAGAGAGATCAGAGAGAATAGAGAAATAGCACCAAGAATTTCGTTGAAAAAAAATACTTCAATCAGAACCACAGTGCTCTGATACCATGACAAACTTTGATAATATGAGAGATAATATTTGGCTCTGGAATAAAACTTTGTATTAGAAAATCTGCCTTTACAACCTGCGCCTCCTAATCCTTATACATCTCTATACAATAGAATATGGAAATCAAATTGAATACTATAACCTGACTCTTTTCTATACAATCGTGATCTTTCCAAATACAACATGCCTTCCTAATAACAAGATGTTTAAACACGGCACAAAACTATTTCCTAACCAGGAGCCTCTGACTTGTGCGCCAAATCTCCAACCGAACCATCATGTGCTGAATATGTTGATCTATGTGCTGAATCATGATACTCAATATCCTGACACTTATATTTGATCTTGGTGGTGGTACTTTTGATGTGTCCCTGCTTTCCGTTTTACATGGTAAATTTGTGGTCCAAGCAACTACTGGAGACACCCACCTTGGCGGTGAAGATTTTGATGACCTTTTGGTTGACCATTGTGTCAAAGAGTTCAAGAAAAAATATAATAAAGACATCACAAGAAATGTCAAGTCTCTAAGGAGGCTGAGGACTGCATGCGAGCGGGCAAAAAGAATGTTGTCCCCTTCTGTAATGACCTCAATTGATGTGGATTATCTCTACGAGGGGGTTGATTTTAGTACTCGCATTAGCAGAGCTCGATTTGAAGAGCTTAATAAAGAACTTTTCACAAGATGCACTCACCTCATTGAGAAGTGCTTGGGTGATGCCAAGATGGACAAAACAGGGGTTGATGTTGTAGTACTCGTAGGGGGTTCTACAAGAATTCCGAAGATACAACAACTGGTTCAAGATTTTTTTGATGGAAAGAAACTTTGTAAGGAAATCCATCCAGATGAAGCAGTTGCTCATGGTGCTGCTATTCAGGCAGCAAATTTAATTGGAGAACGTGATAAGGAAGTGCAAAAGTTAGTTCTTGTTGACGTTACCCCACTGTCCTTGGGTGTCGATACAGTAGATGAGGGGATGAGTGTTGTTGTCCCAAGAAACACTCCAATACCAACAAAATTAAAGAGAGGATTTGAAACAAGTTATGATAACCAAACCAGTGTGAGAATAGCTGTATATGAAGGTGAGAGTGCTGAAACCAAGTACAATAATTTGCTTGGTGAGTTCGAGATCGATGGAATTGACCCCGCTCCCAAGGGTGTTACTAAGTTAGATGTCTGGTTTGATATTGATGCTGATGGTATACTAACCGTCTCTGCAAAAGTAAAATCCAGTGGACAAAAAAAGGAGATTGTAATTAGCAAGCAAAATGGGGAACTGACAGCAGCGGAGATCCAGAAAATGATAGTAGATGCTGCTCATTATAAAGCAGAGGATGAGAAGCACAAGGCCAGGATTTCTCTGGAGTATTTGGCCGAGAAGTTGAAATCGATGGCTTTGGATTCTGCACGCTCTGCTTCTGAGATGAAATCAATGGAGGATAAAGCAGAGAATGCCATAGCATGGTTGGAAACAAATCATCATGCGGAGATTGGTGAAATTAATAAACAATTGAAGGAGCTGAAAACTAGCTTCCCGGCATTATGCGAAGAAAATTAGTGCAGGGAGGGATTACATAGGATTTGGTCCTATTTCTTTCGCAAGGAACAGAGCAGTAACTGAAATAGACCAGCTTTCAAAGAATTAAAAAGTGCTTACTGCCTCATTAAAAAGGATTATCTGTTCACCTAATGGCTATTATTTGTTACATGCACGAAGTACTATTTTTAATTTTCAATTTGGTTATTTGTTCTCCTTTTATTATGCATCCACAAACTTATTTCTGGATTTAATTGTTGCCAATGAATTTGAATTTTTTTTTAGACTACTCGTATTTTATTTTATTAAGACCTGTTATTTTTCAAAAAAAAACACATTGTTATTGTTGAAATGCAAGCGAATTTGCAATCAAGCTTTTTTAAAAAAAATTATTGAACTGTTATTAGCATATCCAACTAGTTTGGAATCACTTATTTTTGAAATTATCTAATTACGAAATGTCCAGAAACCTATTCATTCAATCCAAATTTAATTCGTAACTAGATGCTTAAGTCGCGGCTCTGCCGCGACCTGTCTTTCATTTGTAATGTTGCGTGACATGTGGATTTTTTTGGGAGGATACAAAGGCAGCGATGACGGAGGATACAAGACAAGATGGGAATGAAGGCCTTTAATGCAGCAATAGCTTAGGCAAGATAGGTTTACCTGTGGAAGCGGATCACAAAAGAGCAGCCATGAATACTCACTGATTTTGGACCCCACATCCCATCCCACCACAATGTTGTCCACAATTATAGTATGCCTGTAGCAGGAGAGAAAAAAGACCTTACAATTGAAAGAAGAAACACCCAATAATCATCAATTGGGCGGCAATGACAGGCAGTCCTAAACACAAACCGCCAAGTTAGCACATGAACCATCAAAGACCTGGCCCCACTCATCAGTGCAAGCACAGAAACAGAAGACACAGTCCATTGCAAGATGTCCACCAATACTACTGTTTGCAGCAGGAGCAGGCCCCACAAACCTTCCTTTCACACATGACTGCCCGAAAAAAATAAGGCATACCACAGCTTGCCCGCGGTGCACCCTCCATATTATATACACACTGAACAATACCAACTTGTACACCGCACATCTAATAGGTCCACATGAGGGGGGGGGGGTGGTAAATCGTCCAGAAAACATTGCACACACACATTTAATCTGTACACCACGTTCACAATCTAACCACCCAACAAAACCACCCTGCAGCCTACCTGAAGAGGGATATTATGTACCGGATCATAATAAGCATAAAAAATGACTTACAGACGCTGGAAAATAAACACCCAAGTCGGCCACATTAGAACAGAGGCCTGAAAACCAAACAAACAAAGGCAAGGCGCAGCACTGATAAAGGCCGCCACACATCCATTGGACCCACATGAAGACATATTTGTTCACCAAACTAACAACGCCTAGCCCACCAAATAGTTCCACCTAATTACTGCCCTGCCCAAAGACGATCACAAATTGCAGCCACACTACACAAAACCATGAAGCAACCCTCCCCCCAGGCAACAGAAACCCGCCACACAAACAACCACACCAATAAAAAACGGCAAAATAATGCCCGACACTGTTCATCTTCATTCAAGATATATGGTTTTTTCAATGGCAGACAAATTATTTTATTTTATTTTTTTTATCAAATTTTGGTAAATGCACATTTTATCACATCATGTCGAAGAACCTAAAACCTCTTCCACCTATAGCAATAATATATGGTTACATGCTGGTATCGCACCGGTAAATGCATTTTCGTCAGTTGAAATCATACCTGATTTTACCGTGGCCAGCCGAAACAGGTATTATAGATAAAAGAACAAATGAAGACCCAGCTATGTTTAACCCGACATATTCGTATTTGATTTGTAATGGATACATAAGCCTAGTCAAATAAGCTGACCCAACCCATTGTGAAGGGCACGCAATCACAGTAGATGTGAGCAACAGAACAAAAATTTGAGATGCATCAGGTCGAAGATCGAATAACCTTTTTTCATCAACTCAACTAGTTAGACATGTTAATCAGGTCGAAGATAAGACTTATAATCCAAATTTAAACTGATAATTTTGGATTTTATTTTATTGAAACTATTAGAATCTTCTTTAATCATTTTTTTTTCAAAATATCTTTCTAGCTTGTTTGTATCCCAATTTAATCAGTTTATTAATATAAGACTTGGGAAATGAATATTTCATTTCTGTGATTTAATTTTGAGTTACTTAACAAAAGTCGTATGTTTGAGACTTGACTTTGATATATTAGACTATAAATTTAAAAGAACACAGTGAACAAAGTAAATCAGTCACATGCAGGGAACTTTTTGGTTGCTCCGTATATTGGGGATCTCAAAACTGACACGCTTCTTATATTGCATGATTGTTAGTAAGTTTTAAGATATGGAATGAATGTAACACCATTCTTATATTGCATGATTGTCAATTTATTCTCCTCTGAAAGAGTATTTAAAAATTTAATTAATTTATGTGATTGGATTGTCGCTTAAAACTTACAGTTGTTTTTCAGCTTACTGGCATTTCTATTGTCGGTATCTATAGTTCTATACTCCTGTCGTACGACTAGAATTAGAATTAATTGCGTGGGACACATGAAAGGGACCCTGCTATCAATTGAAGTAGTTGGATTGTATTATTGCCATGCCCATCTAATCGAAAACTGGTCCAGTATTTTTGAACGGATCGTACTTATGTAAGTGGTTATTAGATACAAAATTTGACCACAAGGCATCTTGACTCGGGCATTTCATCGAATGCTTACATCACCTCTCAAGCGTCACAATCTAATTTCAATTCAGTAGAAGAAACTCTGCCACTTCTTTGCTCTGGCTACGAAGCAGTAGTGCTCGTTTTGTCTTGAATAACTTAAATTTCTTAGAAAAAGTAAATAAAAAGCTAATCATGCGATAGACCTGGTCATTTTCAAACAGGGAAGGCCCAGATATATTAAACCCTTGTTAGTTGCTATGGATGAAAATTCGCATAGCCTCTCTACTACACCGTTGACTGACTCCATAGTCCATAGTCCATACCAGGGGCAGGAAGAAGAATTATTGCCAATGGCTTCCAGGAGGAATATAGCTCCAGCAATTGGGATTGATCTCGGCACCACCTACTCATGCGTGGCCGTGTGGCAGAACAACCGTGTGGAGATCATTCCAAACGACCAAGGCAACCGCATCACTCCTTCATCTGTTGCGTTCGCTGAGGACGGGAGGCTACTCGGAGATGCCGCCAAGAACCAGACTGACGTCAACCCCACCAACACTGTTTTTGGTCAGCCTTCCGTTATCCACTGTGTTATTCTCATTATATCAATATAATTAACTTTATTCAAAAAAATATATCAATATAATTAGGTAAATTTTTTTCTGTACCCTTCAGAAATGAGGAAATGGAGGATTTAATTCTAAATCAAAATCTCCTGATTTTGTCCCTCAAAATTTTAGATACTTTCCTCGTTTACCCCTCTACCATGTTTTATATAATAAAATAACAAAAATAAAAAAGTATGACCATTATGCCCTTTTAACCCAATCGTTCTAGACCAACCAATCGAGTCAAATCTCTTCTCTCTCGCACGAACAGAAACATACTTCTTTTTCTCCTCCTCCTCTCGCAAGCAAACTTCAATTGTTTTCTTCTAATTTTTATATGCCAGATATGTCGCACCTCACAATTTCTTTATGTTTCTAATTCACTTGCAAGTCCTCCAGAAAATGTAATTGATGTCTTGAAAGATCCAATAGTCGACCAAATTACGGAATGCTTTAGCAAATTAATTGATCAAATTTAAAATGATGATTTTGCAAAAGTCCATTTTTTTTGTGTATCAGTAAAATATTTGACCAAATTTAAAACCACAACCATTTGACCCACGTAACCCGTATATATCATATTGGTTGGTTTGGATTACTGGTAGATCGATTAATTTTTTTTCCAATCCAATATAATTTGATTAGGTTAAGATTTTGATTAAAAAATTTGGACCCGTCTGTTGTACAGCCCTATGATTATCATATTATATGGTTTGGATTAGATGATTCAGTCTCAAAATTTAAGAACAATTGCATTCGATAGACCCTTCCGTCCAATGCATTATACTTTAGTCTTCGTCAAAAAATAATATATTGTTTATCCAAAAATTCGAAAAATTCTGCCATATTTCTTTCAGAAATAAATAGGTGTTCCCACTCAACTTATCATTCTTCTAGGAATTTCTTTCAGTTTTCATACTAGTTACTAATCTTCAATTGAAAATTTTGAGTTTCAACATACCTAGGTCCTCTCGATTTTATCTGTTATCCAAGCATTTGATTAACAACTGCTTTATTATATTTCTAGCATAAATCACATTTTGCGAAATTTTTCCTTAAATTTCTTTCTTCAAATAAGAAAATTTAGAGAAAGATTAACAGATGTTGGTTCTTTAAATTCACCAGCTGTGAAGCGTTTGAATGGAAGGCGCTTCTCCGATTCTTCTGTTCAAAATGACGTTAAGTACTGGCCCTTTAAGGTTGTTGCTGGGCCTAGTGACAGGCCTAGAATTGTTGTCAATTATCGAGGTGTTGAGAAACAATTCTCTGCAGAGGAAATATCATCAATGGTTCTTGTGAAAATGAAGGAGGTTGCAGAGACCTACCTCGGCTGTATTGTCAAGAATGTAGTCATCACGGTTCCTGCATACTTTAATGATTCCCAACGCCAAGCAACCAAAAATGCTGGGGCCATTGCCGGCCTCAATGTCATGCGCATCATGGACGAGCCCACAGCGGCTGCTATTGCTTATGGTTTCTATAAGATAACTGAGGACCATAAAGAAAAAAGTGTTCTTATATTTGATCTTGGTGGTGGTACTTTTGACGTGTCCCTGCTTTTCGTTGTACATGGTAAATTTGTGGTCCAAGCAACTACTGGAGACACCCACCTTGGAGGTGAAGATTTTGATGACCGTTTGGTTGACCTTTGTGTCAAAGAGTTCAAGAAAAAATATAATAAAGACATCACAGGAAATGCCAAGTCTCTAAGGAGGCTGAGGACTGCATGTGAGCGGGCAAAACGAATGTTGTCCTCCGCTGTAATGACCTCAATTGACGTAGATTATCTCTATGATGGGGTTGATTTTAGTACTCGCATTAGCAGAGCTCGATTTGAAGAGCTTAATAAGGATCTTTTCACAAGGTGCACTGACCTCATTGAGAAGTGCTTGAGTGATGCCAAGATAGACAAAACAGGAGTTGATGTTGTCGTACTAGTAGGGGGTTCTACAAGGATTCCGAAGATACAACAACTGGTGCAAGATTTCTTTAAAGGAAAGGAACTTTGTAAGGGAATCCATCCTGATGAAGCTGTTGCTTATGGTGCTGCTATTCAAGCAGCGAATTTAAGTGGACAAGGAGACAAGGAGGTGGAAAATTTAGTTCTTGTGGATGTTTCCCCTCTGTCCTTAGGTATAGGTACAACATCAACCCTTGAAAAGATGCTATTTGTGGTCCCCAGAAACACTCCCATACCAACGAAAAAACAGAAAACTATAACAACAATGTTAGATGACCAGACTGCTATGAGCATACCTATATATGAGGGGGAGAGTACTGAAACCAAGTACAATAATCTGCTTAGTAATTTCTACCTTCAAGGAATTAACCCTGCTCCCAAGCATGTTCCTGACATCGATGTCTGTTTTGATATTGATGCCGATGGTATACTAAATGTCTCTGCACAAGACAGATCAAGCGGTCATAAAAATGAGATTGTAATTAGTAAGTAGAATGGAGATCTGACAGCAGCAGAGATCCAAAAAATGATCAAAGATGCAGCTCATTATAAAGCAGAGGATGAGAAGCACAAGGCGAGGATTTCTCTGGAGTATTTGGCTGAGAAGTTGAAATCAATGGCTATGGATTCTGGACACTCTGCTTCTCAGATGAAAACAATGGAGGAGAAAGCAGAGAATGCCATAGCATGGTTGGAAAAAAATCATCATGCGGAGATTGGTGAAATTAATAAACAGCTGAAGGAGCTGAAAACTACCTTCCCGGCATTATGCGATGAAAATTAGTGCAGGGATCATATACGATTTGGTCCTATTTTTTTCGCAAGGTGCAAAGTAGTAACCGCAATAGACCAGCTTTCAAAAAGTTAAAAAGTGCTTAGTGCCTCGTTTAAAAGGATTATCTGTTCACCTAATGGCTATTATTTGTTACATGCACGAAGTACTATTTTTTGTTCAATATTTAATTTTTAATTTTCAATTTGGTTATTTGTTCTCCTTTTATTATGTATCCACGAACTTATTTCTGGATTTAATTGTTGCCAATGAATTTGAATTTTTTACTAGTCGCATTTTATTTTATTAAGACTTGTTATTTTTCAGAAAAGAAGCACATTGTTGTTTGTTGAATGCAAGCGAATTTGCAATCAAACTTTAAAAAAATATATATATATTGAACTGTTATTAGCCTATCAAACTATTTTGAATCACTTTGTTTTTTGAAATTATCTAATTACGAAATGTCCAGAAACCTATTCATTCAATCCAAATTTAATTGGTAATGGCAGACACATTATTTTATTTTTTTATCAGATTTGATAAATGCACATTTTATCACCTCATATCGAAGAACCTAAAACCTCTTCCACCTATAGCAATAATATATGGTTACATTGCTGGTAACACACACCGGTAGATGCATTTTCGTCAGTTGAAAATACCTGATTTTACCGAGGCCAGCGCAAAACAGGTTTTATAGCTAGATACAGTTCATTCGTGGAACCTATCTTGAGTGGACGGTTATAAATGAATTATTTACGTGCAGACCACTTTTGTAGATTCTTATCAACATTAAATTACTACCCGTGAATGTATTGATCTGGTTCTGAGTTCTAACACGCATTCTGACTTGGGTATTTCATCGAACAGTTACGACGCTCCTCATGGCGTCACAATCCAATTTCATTCAATAGATTTGTTTTCAGAAGGTAAATTAAATAATTCAGCCCCTTCTTTTTTGCCTAATAAAGATCCTCGTGTCAGTCTCCAATTACTTAAACTAGTGGGGGCGTCGCGCGTTGCGCGACCTATTTTTCCTGCATAGTTGTAGTGAACCTTTGTCACCTACAATAGAAGTAAAATTTGTTATATAAGATAAATGTGTCTAAAGAAAAGAAATAATAAAAAAATAAAGGGGTGATAAAAATAAGGCTACCTGCCATGGTTTTAGAGGGAAGCAAACTTGAAGATTTGTATGGGTTTACTGAAGACTATGTTGAATCCATCAATGTCTATCGATAGTGAACTATAGCACGTAAAGGAAAAAAGCAGCACCCTTTGTCCATTCTCTTCCAAACATACACATTGACAAATCCCATCAGAGTATCAGACAAACAAAGAAGAAAACAAATATGAATATTGTAATAATCGATATGTAGTTTGTACTTTGTACTTGAAAGAAGGGTAAAAAGGGGAAGCATCAAATTAGAACACCAAAAGCACACCATTTTTTATTGCGGAAACATAAGTTTATTATAAAATCAGAACCAAAAGCACACCATTTTTTTTTTATAGAACACCATACAGAAACATAAATACTGACAAATTGTAAATTACCTAGTGTTTGGAAGGGAAGTGAGCATAACCCTAATTTCTTTTCTGAAACGAATTACAAAAAGTTCACAGTATTAATTAGTTACTACTTGATAGCTGTTGCTAAATGAGTTCCATCTAATTACTTGTTTTCAAAGAAGAAGCCACGTAAAAAAAAATCTGAAACGAAAAATATATACAGCAAGGAAGATAGAGCTACCTTTGAAAATATACCTCAGGTCATTAGCAGCCTATTTGCAGCAGTGTTTATATATAGGCGAAATAAAATCGTAACTACAATGACTATTACCTTCCCACATTTATTGATTCCATTAAAATTTATCAAATAGCAATTTAAAGCAATAACCAAATGGACATGATAGAGATCAGGTATGAACAGTCACATCTATTAGGTTTCTGAAAATAATTAATCACTAATTAAAATTAAGAAAAAATAATAACTGATAAGAATGAACATACCAAAATTTTACATTGTGTGAATCCTGATGGCCCTCTAATGTACACATACAATGTTCTGATATTCATAGTCCGCAAGCACTAAACATTTGTTGATGTACCGAATAACATTGCATTGATCTGGAAAGAAAAAATTCGGTATAAAAATTATATGTCAAATGAAATAAGGGAAAAATATAAGAAACATGTTTACATTAAATGAGGTATAAGAATTATAGTAAGATATATTTTCAAACTTGAACATGCAAAATCAAGTAAATAGGCAACATAAGCAAAAAATAAATGAGGCAACTGGTTAATGCAAAGAAGGGATCAAGTTTAAATAATTTGCAAAAAATCAAAGGAAGAACACCATAAGAATTATAAGCATACACTTATTCTGATGATGCACATATTTTAGAAAAGGAAAAAAAAATGAAAATCAACATTCCTTTTGAGACTGAAAATCAGAACCCTAGTTTTAATAAAAAAATTTGGCCTAGAAAAATTGAAATCATAATTTTTACAAATAATATGCACACAATGAGTAGGAACCAGCTATTGTCCCTTCATATTCGTTTGCTCCTCTCTAATTCTCCATATTGAGGAATTCCTTTGTGTGTTCCACAATATCAGTTGGAAAAATATTTGATTTTGTTCGAATCACCTAATTAATTTATTAATTTACCTCTTCTGGAGAGACAAATATGTATGCTCTCACAAAACACCAAGCCAGGGACGCAATTCTCCATAACAGGAGCAGAACAGAACAATTCCAGAAGCTCCGCAGTTGTTAAGACAATATTTTACGACACTATAGCTCCAGGATAAATGTTATGACAGCTAAGACAACGGAAATATTAAATTGCTAACAATGAAGATTAAAGAAGGGTATTTTATGAAATAAATAAGAAGTTTTTCATTTTTATTGAATTATAGTTTTGTTTATAAAATATCCAAGTAGGCTTCCAGTCAATTTATAGTGAATTACAAAATAATAAGGGTAATAATGGAAACTATAAAACATAGAGAGAATGATTGTTGCCATTAAATGACAGTAAAATCTTTCATTGATAGCTTTACTGTCAAATTAGAAGTCGCTTTTTTGTAGATCTAATTTTTGTTTCTATTAAAAAAAAAACTACATATGAACTCAAACCCATGATTAGTTGAGAATTGTTGTTTTATAATGTGCTTGACTTTATCATTATCTAACACATGCAATATTTTAATTATGAAAAAAATAAATTAGGAAAGGGTGAGGTATCGTACCAGAAATGAGAATACCTCACAGTATGTCAGCAATTTAATTTTTGGTTAAAGTTAGCTAGCAGGAGTTCTGACAGATTTAGAATTTTAGTAAAAGAGCAATTTATCTCCTTCACAACCTTCTGCAGTGAATTTTGAAAAACAGAAATGAGAAAAAAAAGCAAATAAAAAACTATGCTGTAAAAAGAGGAAACAGAAAGATGGAACCTCCATTGAAGTAATGCAGAAGGAAGAGATGCCACTGAAATAGCTGGGAGTCCCTGAAATGCCAGATCCAGAAATTGTTAGTTTCATGGTTGAGCAGTTATCGACCAATCCTATAATAGTTGATCTCATATGCCACGAAATAATCCAACAAAATGAAAGAACATATTCCTGATTTATATAGCTATAGATAAAACCAATTCATTACCTTAATCTTGTTATTTTCTTTTTAACCTTGAACACTCTCTTAATTTTTTTGATGGCAAACTGACTCCGTAAAGCTACCCTGAATGCAACACCCTCCTTGTTCTCACCTTATCAAATGATGTCATTCCAGACCACTAAAAAGACAAAATCATTATATATCAGACATATGAATTGAAACACATCTGAATTTTCGCAAGTAGAAAGGATTATTTGTTATTTGCATTTCTATTATGCATATGGCATCCGCAATTTTATATCCAATAATCCTAATAAAAATTTAACAAAAAGGTAAAAAAAATATTCCAGTATGAAGACAGTGACCACAAATGAGTATACCCAGCTGAAAATACAATGTACAATGACAGAACTTAAGCTCTTTATTTAGTCCATTTAAAAGCCCCCTCAAAAGAGCAAATGAGCAGCCAACACCATCTGTGCCTGGACTGAATTTTCTATTTCTTTTTCTTTTAGACACAATATGCTATTAGCATCTTTAGATAAAATTAACAAAATACAAAACCAAACTTTTTAAAAAGCTTTACTATCTCATGCTTCATAAATTTATTTCTAAATAGTGGAAATAATTAAATATAATAGCAAAATTTCTGTACATTTTTTAGAGCCGCAGGAATGCTAGAAAGGACAATTCCTGAAAAGTCGAACAACCAAATAAGTTAAAAAAACAAAGAAATCATAATTAGTGACAAAATCACAACGCAATTAATCAGCAGAGGACTATGAACTGGTCTTTTAAATTGAAAATGATAAAGGATAAATGATCAATGAAATACTATTATCAACAAACCTTTGAGAAACAACCACCACTCAGCACAATTTAACATGAAGTTTGAGACAGAACATAAGAAGAGACACATACCTCAACCTCCTGAAACCGTTTTTTTTTAAGCCATCAAGAATTCTCCCTTCTTCTTTTCAGTAAGAATTCTTCCCACCTCCTTTCATTTTATTAAAATGAAAAGCCCAAAACAATATCCTAAACCAAAGCACATATCCAGATTGATAAATAATGCAGAAATCGACAGTGAACAATCATATCTCTCTCTAGCGACAATTTGATTGAAATTAAAGCGAGATAAGAAGTATTACCTCCAAAATTTGAAGTCCCGACGCACAAGAACTATCTTTACTCTCTTTACCCCCTCTTCCTCTGCTTGGCTCCTATTTCAGTTGCAAGAAGCATCTGGGCACTCTAAATCAAAATGTGCAAAAACGCACAGTGTATCAGCCAAAGCAACAGAAAAAAAAATCAGTCCAATATCAAACAAAAATGCAAAGTAGAAGAAGAAAAACGAAAAGAATAGGAAGGAAAACCTTCATCTATGGACTTGAAGAAAATATTGTCTCGATGGATCTCTAAACGCAGATATCGCCGCTGTAAACAATGCCATGCAACTCGTTTAAAAAAAATATCATCGAAGTTGATAGAAAAATCGACCTCAAGAAAAGAAAAGATTTTCTTCTCTACATGGGTAAGCGTGCACAAATTAAAGATGAAGACTGAAGAGAGTGGCGACCGGCATGGGAAGAGAAGACTGACAACCTTCTCTCTCTAACATCAAATGGAAACTGAAAATGAGATGGGAGCACTGGAGCAACGGATGTTTTTTAGAAAAAAATCCTCAATGGCTCACAGAACCAAGATGAAGGGTCTACTCTCCGATCTCTTTCTTTTCTCTTCTGATCCTCTTTTTCTCAAGAGTAGGGAATCGGAAAAGCTCAGAGAAAGAGAAAGAAAGAGGGGTCGGAACTCTCCAGAAAAAGAAGGAAACGGGTGGAGCTAGATGCGGATGCGGACGGAATTGTGGACGAAGCGCGGCTACTGTGCATGCGGATGCGGATGAGAGTGGGATCAAAAGCGGTCCCGCCAGTTAGCCATACTGTTCGAACTACTGTGCGCTCACAGTAGTTTCGGAGGCGGATCCTATTCTGCGGAATAATATATGTTTTGATTTCTTCTTATATAAAAAAAAAAAAATTGGAAAAGTCTATGAAGCATAAGACGGTGTCCAAACTGCGAAGGCCCAACTATGTTTAAGCCGTATTTGATTTGTAATGGAACATAAGCCTAGTCAAGTAAGCTGACCCAACCCATTAAGAAGGTCACGCAATTACAGTAGATGCGAGGCACCAGCACAAAAATTTGAGAAGCATCAGGTCGAAGAATCTAAAACCTTTTTTCAACCGGTTGGACAATTAAAACTCAACTAGTTAGACAATTAATGCATGTTAATCAGGTCGAAGATAAGACATAATTTTTTAAGATTGATGATAGTCCTGCATAAAGCAAGAAGTCTTGGTATTGGCAAGCCTTATTTCTGATAACAAGAAAGCAAGCGGGTAAACTGATAATTTCGGATTTTATTTTTATTGAAACTATTAGAATCTTCTTTATTCTTTTTTCAAAATATCTTTCTAACATGTATCTTAATTTAATTAGTTCATTAATATAAGAGTTGGCAGTTGAATATTTCGCCACTGTAATTTGATTTTGATTTACTTATCAAAAATAGTATGTTTGAGACATGACTTTAGATATATATGAGTATAAATTTAAGAACACTGCAAACAATTGCAAGTAAAATCAGTCTAATGGAACTTTTTGGTTGCTCCGTGAATTGCGGATCTCAAACCTGACACGCCTCTCGCCATATTTTTTAAATATCATGTCAGTATGTTTTAAGATATGGAATGAATGTAACACCATGCTTATATTGCATGACTGTCAGTTTATTCTCCTCTGAAAAAGTATTTCAAAATTTCAATTGATTTATGTGATTGGATTGTCGCCTAAAACTTACAGTTGTTTTCCAGCTTAGTGGTATTTCTATCGTCGGTATCTATATTCCTGTCATATGACTAGAATTAGAATTAATTGCGTGGGACACATGAAAGGGACCCTGCTATCAATTAAACTAGTGGGGGCGTCGCGCGTTGCGCGACCTATCTTTCAAAGTAAAATATTTATTACAGAACGATTAATATATAAATCATACATTCACAAAATACAAAATATAGAAATAAATGAATTAACGGTCTTAATTATCACCAAGGCACAACACAAACTATAGGTGCGCTATATGTATGGAGAAAATTCAAAGTGCATTCTATAATATATATTTTGTTAAAAGAACTCATGGTTGAATTCACAATAATTGAGTTCTTAGTTCTTTCTATTCTCTTATCAAACATCCAACTTATATCTATAGTGCTATTCTCAGGCAACACACGATCTCCTCTTTCTTAATTGATATATCTGAATAATAAATAAGGAAGACGTTATATTGATTTGATTTTATTGAATTATCGTAAAAAAATGCCACTCAATCATAGAAATAAAAATACTTGCAAAATACCACAATGCACAATGCGCATGACCACTTTGTTCCTCACAATTATCACACCCTCCTAGACTTCACTATTTGGTCTATTACGCCAGTATTATATGAAGGTACTAAACCTCAAAATGACTCAATTCCCATTAAAGAAAACACATATTACTATGCCTTCATGCCATCAATACACAATAGACTTGTCATTCAAGTTTCTAACAATGAGAACAAATTTTTAACACAAAATAAAAAGATGAAAATTCAGCCTTTTTCAATTCCAAGGTGGTAATTTTAAAATAGCACCTTCAGTAATTAATTTATCGCCAAATAACCTATACATCCTTGCCAATTAGCCAATCCAAAATAGAATGCAGCAAGGATAAACATACCAACACATAACATGTTCAGGACTCAAAGTTCTTTCACCAGGACTTGATCTTTTGTTTAGGAGCTGAATACAGCTAAGAAGCTCAACCTTGTCGGTGCATTACTCCATTATACGGTCAGCCTATCAACTATAGTTACCAGAATGAATCAAAATTTAAGAACAACTGACCCACGCATATAGGAACATAAACCAAACAATTGAATTAAAGTGAGCCAATCCCCAAAATTCAGCCATGTATCAATTCCTCGCTATATATGAACTTATGAGAAATCTTCATATACATACTGACCTGATAATGAGATGAGAAATATAGAAAGCCTTATGATGCTCCTTCAGTGCAATCAGATTCTAAGCAATATCACATCCATTTCTTATCCTGAAATGCAATCAAATTATAAGTTATATCAGGATTAGCACACAAAAGAATTTCGATATTTGCAAACACATTAAAAAGAATCTGGCATGTTCTTTAGAATAGTAACAGAATTAGAACGAAAAAATACAGCAAGGGGTAAAACTGAAAATATTTTGCTATTTCAAACCAAAATTTCTGTCGGTTTAACATAAGAAACTGACCAAAACAGCATGTGGAGCAACCTCTTGTAGATGGTCTTGTAAGTCACCCTAGCAATGAGAAAAAAGATGGCAAGAGAACATCAGGTTCTGGATAGTTTAGCAACAACAGCATGTAGCAACCTTCTCAACCTATTGAAAATTAGATTCAGAATATTTTTCCACAGTTGCAAATAAGGAGTAACCTTAATGAGGAAAAAAAATAGTTTGGAATGTTCATGCACCATGATTTGCTAGCACTACAAATCTGTATTGAAATATATAAAATTGTTGTCAATTGATGCTTTACTTAAACATCAATCAAATAACAGGAAATGCAAACATTGGAATCGAAGCCATCCATACGATAGACAAACCAATTTGGCAAAAATAAAAATCTAATGAAACTAATAGAAGTATAACAGAGCTTTTTAAATTAGCGTCATATGAAATCATACTAATTGTACTGTTGATGACACTAATTATGTACATGTATATAAAGGACATTTACTATATCCTTATTTACTTTGAGAATTGTAACCAAAATAGGAATTAAAACACGAATCACATAGAAATAAACTGCAAATAAAAATAAAAACAAAGGCAAAGAACACAACTGACTTAGAAACATGAGAGAAAGGAGCGAGGAAGAGAGGAGGAAGCGACCTAGGAGAAGCACCACACAACGGCCCCCGAACGCTCGAATAGTGGAACCTGCAACCTCCAAAAAAGCCCAAATAACGAAAGAAATAAGCTTACCATTAAGAGAAGCAATAATTCGAACATGAAAGTAAATATGTTGAGAACTTCAAAAAAGGCAAATAGATTTCCTTTCAGGTTTGGACCTATCAGCTACCTTTCTTGTAAAAGAAGAAAAGAAACTGAAGGTGAAATTTCAGTAGCTTTTTTTTTATTTTTTTTTTCAATAAAAGATTTATTTGTGATATTTCAACATACCTGAAGGTTTCTTTGCAGTTTTTATAGGCTTTGATAGATCAGGCTTCAAACCATCTCCAACTTTACCTGAAAAAGAAAAAAGAAGATTTTAGTTTTCATTATTTGGCATGCTCTATAGAATTAGCCAGTTCAATTAAGTACACGACAAATAATATCTAGCCTTGTTAGTTAGATCCACGCTGCTATTTTGAAAGAGCATTGACAAAGTTCATATTTCAGTATAATCAAATATGATGTTGAAATTTACCTCAGGACTCAGTAGTCCGAGTTTTGGATTGAAATAAAATGTTCAGACTACATAGAGTTGAAATCCAGTACGATAATATGAAAATACAATTGCATAAAATAGATAATATTTCGAATTCTCGTTCTATAGACAACCAGATAGCAATCCCGAAATAATCGAAACCTTGAATTATGCTCTTCAAGGGAACCTCTTTCAAAACCCAATTGTATAGATAGGAAGACCAATCCTGATGGTTACTTCAATTTTAATTTAGATTACACTAAATCTCAAATATACTGATGGTAAATTGGTAAGACAATAGAGCAACATACCAGGTGGTTGGACTTGAAACACATCTCTTTTAGGTGTTTATTCTTGATATTCTGATACTTTTATTTTTTTTTCTGCCCCTCGATTTCTTTCTTTCCTTGACAAAGTCCCCCATAGAAACAAACAAATTTAAGAACGAAAAATACAAAATATTACTAAATTGTAACTACGATTGGTACTTGAAAACTCATTGTGCCGTTGGTTTTGGAAAAATGAATCACATGCACTGAATGGATTATCATGCCAATCTGTTCAGAAATAGAAATATGGAATAAAAATCGATGGTATATACCAATTTCTGGTCTAATTCTAAATCAGACTAATGCCAGCTACAATCCCACAAAATCAAACCTGAAATTACGTCGTTTCCAATTAAAAATTATGCAAATTAAGGAAAAATAAATTGCCTATATCATAAATTATACTTAAGATAGGGGTCCGAAATTTGCAAATTAAGGAAAAAGAAAAGAATAAAAGAAACGACAAATGTATAGAGCATGATATATTGTTGCATCTCAGCTCAGTTTGTCAGTTTGTCGCCTTTCATCCCCAGCTCATCCAAGAAAAAAAAAATCGGAGACAGGAGATAGGAACTGTGCCAGGGGTGTTTATCCCTCATAGCGCTTGAGCCTTTATCCAGTCGTAACATATCGTACCATAGTTATTGCTGCGAACGACATGGTCAAACCTAAAATCAGTAGAGTAGACAATAAAGAGAAGGGGAAAAAAAAGCAACAAAGAGGTGCAAAACTCAATGGAGGGAGAGGGAGCACTAACACCTTTAAATGATTCGTATGGGAGCTTAACAGACCTGTGCAAACTCGCCCAACCGCGCAGAAATCAGATCGAAAAGAAATTTAACGAATTCTTGCGAAAAACTGAAGGAGCGTCCTGGAAAATAAAAGGTGAGGTGTCGGAATTTTAATCAGAGCTCGTACCTGCTTGAATCCAAAATTATCGAGATATGAGGAAGAAAAATCAAAGCCCAAAAGAAATGATAGAAAAAGCAAGGAAAGGATTTCACACGCACTGGAGAGAGATATGGGTTCCATCGAAAGTGCAGATGGGAAGGAGGCGCTAGAGACAGCTTCGTAAGAGAGAAGAGGAATAAAGGGACTTCCTAGCGGAAACCCTCGGTACGGAGATCACATGGGCACGGACTTGAGGCCATTCCTCGAAAAGTAAGGGAGAAAAGTGGGGCGAGAAAGAATGATTGCCCTCAAATTCATCTAAACCGTGCGATATCACCCAACCAAAACAAACGGCCAGGATCCGAATACTGTCTGAACAACTGTTTACCCACAGTTGTTTCGGATCGGATCTGAATTGCGCCGATTAATATATTAAATGATAGTTGGATTGTATTATTGTCATGCCCATCTAATCGAAAACTGGTCCAGTATTTTTGAACGGATCGTACTTCTTTTAAGTGGTTATTAGATATAAGAAATTGATAACTGTTTATCTACAATTTTGTCATTTTTGTCATCGCTAAACATAAAATGAACATATACAGCAAATAAAATAAACATATATACGATCTAAGAGAATATATACAAACAAATAAGTTCAATGAAAATAAATTTAATATGCATATAAAATTCTGAACAAATGATGACAACAATTATTTGTTTGTAAGTGTTCACTTAAATCTTTTATATGTTCATCTTGTTTGATGTATATGTTCAGTTTATATTTAACGATAACAGGAATGGCACAACTGCAGATGGCAGTTATCATTCTTGTTAGATATATAATTTGACCACAACGCATCTTGACTCAGGCATTTCATCGAATGCTTACATCGCCTCTCAAGCGTCACAATCTAATTTCAATTCAGTAGAAGAAACGCTGCACCTTCGTTGCTCTGAGCCTCGGACTACGTAGGTTCAAATATATCGTTTATATAAAAATATGGCGAAAAATATCAAGCATTAGTAGACTGGGTCATTACCAAGCCGCGTAGGCCCAGCTATATTCAACCCTTATTAGATGCTATCTATTCTCATTCTCTTTAGTCTCCCAACCACACCGTTTACTTCTTACCAGTAAGAATAATTCCGGCCAATGGCTTCCAAGGGGACTAAAGCTCCAGCAATCGGGATTGATTTAGGCACCACCTACTCATGTGTGGCCGTGTGGCAGAACAACCGTGTGGAGATCATTCCGAACGACCAGGGCAACCGCCTGACTCCATCATGTGTTGCTTTCACCGAAGACGGAAGGCTTTTCGGGGATGTCGCCATGAACCAGACTAATATGAACCCCACCAACACTGTTTTCGGTCAGGCTTTGATTACTTCTCTGTATTTTTCTGATTCAAGCAGCCCTTTATCGTCCTTGTGTTATTCAGTTATTCTCAATAAATCTTAATAGCAATACAAGAAGTATTATCATTATATATAAACATAATAATAATTTTTAAAATAGGTTTCTGAGAGAGAAGCTAGAGTCCTACACGGCAATTATGTTATCTCTCTTAATTATCACATATATATCCCTTCAACAAGAAATACAAGCATTTCGTTAAAATCGTTAAGAATTTCACTGTCTATACAGCGAAAACTAGATTTTAGATTTGAGAAGTCACGATCCAAATGCAAATGTACAAAAATCGTATTCCTTATAGACTAGTCAGCACGAGAGTAGATAATCACACAATACATACAAAGAGAACACGAGATTTAACGAGATTCAGCACCAATTTGCTACCTACGTCTCCACACACACAAACTCTTTTTCTATTATTTTTTATTAATGTCTGAGATACATTGTTTGAGATAAAAAATAAATAAATAGACAAATATTACATAAGGGAATTAATCAGTTTGGTAAGAAACATTACTATAAAAAAATTCTTATTCTAAATTTTCAAATTTTCATCTCTTATGACACACATCAGATCATCTTCTCTATGGAAACATTCCATATTCGCATCCATCTTCTATGGAAAGATTTTGACAAAATTGTACAATTATCTTGTCAAATATACTCAGGCCACACATCAGTTCGGACTGAATCACAACAGTTCGGACCTAATTCATTTGAGTCCATAACCCACATTTCTCAATTCGGTCCGAATTCTCTATTTGATGTGATATATCCTTCCCTATTCGGTCCGAATCTATTTTTGTTCGATCCGAACAGAGCTTTGTGTTGATCTGTAATTTTCATATGAACCTCACTCTACACCATTTGATCTATACACACACATGTAGAGCTCATATATTTCAACGCTCCCCTCAAGTTAACATGTACACACTTGGAAATGTCAACTTGTGAAATTACTCATTAGGTTTGACATCCGTGATCGGTTCTTCTTTTGATCTTGATCAATCATGCTTTTTTTTTTGGAGAGTCATACATTCGATCTATAGCACGAACTCAAGTGGACATGTACTGATTTGTCATGTCTCACTTGCGTGGAGTGCTGCACACCGATACACACCGTTTGTCTTCATTAGCACACACATTCCACCAAGTTCTTCATTCAAACCTTTCATGAGTCGTGCACATGACTACGGCACACACCGCCACATGGACCAAAGACTTCACTTGACACGAGTCACACATCTTGTGCCAGACCCTAACGCCTTGCATCAAAACTCATCTCTCCCGGTTCGTGTCCTCTTGGCATGCCCCGTGCACCATAGCCAAGCCACCTCAACAATTCACACCTTCCATGAGTTTGTGCTGCACACCGTGTGCACACCTCAAGGTACACACCCTTTGTCTTCATTGGGACAAACATTCCATGAAGTTATTCATTCAAACCTTCCATGAGTCGTGCACACGACGACGACACACATCGCCACATGGACCAAAAACTTCACTTGGCACGAGTCGCACATCTTGTGTTAGACCCTAGCGCCTTGCATCAAAACTCATCTTGCCTTGTTCGTGCCCTCTTGGCATGTCCCGTGCACCATAGCCAAGCCATATTCACAATTCATACCTTCCATGAGTCGTGCTGCACACTGGTACACACCGTGTGCACACCTCAAGGCACACACTCTTTTTCTTCATTGGCACACACATTCCACCAAGTTCTTCATTCAAACCTTCCATGAGTTGTGCACACGACAACGACACACACCATCACATGGACCAAAAACTTCACTTGGCGCGGGTCACACATCTTGTGCTAGACCCTAGTGCCTTGCATCAAAACTCATCTTGCCCGGTTCGTGCCCTCTTGGCATACACCGTACACCATAGAAAATTCATCTTCACAATTCATACCATCAGGCATGAGAGATATTATTTGATTTACTAATCTTATACCAAGTAGATTCCTTGAACTTTTTCTATTGCATCATGTCTTCAACTTCTTCTTTTAATGATTTTGAATTCTTTGATCTGTCATATGTTAGACTTGAGCATTCTTTGCTTGACTCGCATATGACTTGATCTTTGCCTTCTTGGCCATTTTGTAGAATTCATTGTATGAAAATCACTTTTACTTGACTCAAGCACACTTGGATTAAGGTCTACATCTTGGCTCACCTTAACTATTTGATACAACTTGTACCATATGACATGACTAGAGCCTCTTGTCTCACGTTAAACAAATTATCTCATGCTTATTCTCTTGATATCTATATTGGACATTAAATATTTCTCTCACTTCAACTCTCCTCTTAAGAGAATTATTCTCCCAACTTAGACTACTTTTGACCCGCCATAAGCCACATCTTGATCAATACCAAAAGTCTCTCTCAACCTTACTCTCCCCTAAGAGATATTTTATTACACATACAACTTGTTTTATTTGACTTGATTAGGACTATCTTGTTTGATCCGACTTAGACCACCTTTGATTTTTGAACCACTTTCATGATTCGTCGTGAACTATCTCCTTAGATTCGACTCGGATCTCATCCAATTTTTTTTTCATGATTACAAATATTTCCAAAACAAACTATCATCCGAATATAAGAAAAAACAAATCAATCCATGTATTGGAATAGAAATATTTCCAGAAAAAAATTGTTTCCTTCACTGTAATAATATTTTTTCATTTTTTCTTTTCTTTTTTTCTTTCCTTTTTTTTCTTCCTTTTTTTTTCCTTCCTTTACGTGATTTCCGTAAAATTTTTTCTTCACCGTAAATTTTTTTTTTCCATTTTTTTCCTTCTTTCTTTATTTTTCACGGTTCACAATTTCTTTTCATGAATCACGAGTCAATAAAAAAAAAATTTATACAAAACATTTCGACTATTTACTATTGTATCATGCACTTGCCTACAAGTCGCACAACTCGAACGACGCTTTCGTGATAGCTTCATGCAATATGTTAACACCAATTTTATATAGTCGATGTCCCTACTCGTGCTCCAAAATCGATATAGAAAGCCACTCGAACGGTTATCTATTTCCATACACTCTTTTGGTCTAAGAAACACCCGTCTTGCATTTGCCACGAGTTTTTATTTGTCATCCATCACCTCCATTTCCTCCTTCTATATTTAAACCACGCTCTGATATTATGTTAAGAATTTGAACATCTACGCAGTGAAAGTTAGATTTCAGATTAAAATAGACACGATCCAAGTGCAACAGCACAAGAACCTTGCCCCTTAGGGCTAGTCACCATGAGGATCTTAGAGTAGATAATCACATAATTGATACAGAAAAAACACAAGATTTAATTAGGTTCATCCTCCACACACGCACATTCTTTTTGTTTTATTTTCTTTTAATATCTAAAATATATTATTTGAGAGAGAAACAAAAATAAATAGACAAAGATTATATAGCCATTTTAATAATAAACATTACTATAAAAATTTGTCCTAAATTTTCAAATTTTCTTCTTTCTGACACACATTAGATATTCTTTGTGACACCCCATCATTTTGACTGAAATTGAATAATGTTGACCAGAATTTTTACTATCTTTGACCAATATTGAGCATGATTTTGAATGTTGACCAGTCGAAACTTTTCACTTGTTTTGTGTTTCTCGACCGAATGAAATGAAAAACAAAAAAAAAAAATCCTTGCAGACTAAAGTTTTTGCCACATGCCCTGTAAGCCCACGTGGCTAGTTCACATACCATATGTGCATTTATAAAACTCCTTCCATGACCGATTAACTTCTCTCTCCCTTTTTCATTTCGGCAGCCTCAAAATACAATGAAAGCTCACCCTCTCCTTTGTAATCAAATTCATAAAATATATATTTGAGAAAATAATGAATCTCCATTGAAATTCCGAGTTCTACGTCGCAGTCGAATTGATTCTGCTTATGATTTCTGGACCGCTCAATCAGGTAATCAGACTTCTCTATATTTAATTTCGTATTGATTGATTGATTGATATGATTTATCGTTTGATTTTGATTGAATATATTTACTGAATTGTGATTGGTATATTTTACGGATTATCGGATTTGGAATTGGATATGGAATTGAATCTGAATTTTAAGCCCTGATCCTCCTGAGTTCGGGGAGGGGCCGGTCCTGATCCTCCTGAGTTCGGGGAGAAGCCGGTCCTGATCCTCCTGAGATAGGAGAGAGACCACTGTGACTGACTGACTGGCCGAACCCGATTATCTCCATAAAATATATTATTTGTGCTATGGATTAATCCGATTTGGTTGAATTTTGTTATAAAATAATTAAATGTAGAGAAACTGCGTCATTAAATAACCGGTTACTAAGGTTTGTACCTGACTCTGTTTGTTTTTCTGTTGCGATGTAGGTTGACGGGCAGTCGGATGGATACAGAAGATATCGTTCTGGCTCACGTCCCGCGACCCGTCGTTGCGGAACGTGACACTCTTCTGTATGAAAATATCCCATAATTCGCACTCATCTTTTATGAAAATATTTTGACACAATTGCACAATTATCTTGCCAAATTTGCTCTGGAGACGCATCAGACCAAATCATGTCAGTTCTGACCGAATTCATTTGAGTCCATAATCCACATTTCTCAATCGATACGAATTCTCCTTTTGCTATGATATATCCTTCTGTGTTCAGTTCGAACCCATTCTTGTTAGATCCTAACAGAGCTTGTGTTGATTTGTATTTTTCACATGAATCTCACGCTACATCATTCGATCTATACGCACACATGTAGATCTCATATATTTCAACAAAAATTGAATGGTAAAATTGTTCATTTACTGAATTTACTGCAAGGTGGGTTTGGATCGCCTAGGTATAAAATCAGAATTAGTTATTCGTATAAAAAATATTATTTCTAAAAGATGAAGAATAGTTTTTTTGTTGATTTAGAGGGATATTTTTTTAAAGTGGTCTAACATCTAGAATTAATTTTTTTTCTGGATTAAAAATTGATTTCAACAACTTAATCTTCATTAAGAAGATGATCCAAACATAATTGGAATAAAATTTTATTCTAGATGTTGGATTATTTAAAAATAACAAACTATATCCAAAGTACTTGTTATTGATTGTTTAGAAAAAATAATTTTTATTCCGAATAACTAATTATAATTTTAATCTTAAGTCTTCCAAAAGCACTCGTAAATTTTGCCTTATTTATATATCCAATCAGTTCACCATGATTTAGTTTAAAATCAACGATGAAAATTTAGCCAACAATACATTGTCAGTTTGTCACAAAGCTAAAATTATTCCAAAGATTTATGTAGTTTAAATACTACACAACACTGCCTTCGGAACAAATAACTGTATTTGAAGTCAATAAAGCAAATTATATTTGAAGGAGAAGCTCAGAGAACAAATTATGAGATACACACATCGAAAAACTCTTAAACACTGCACCACAATTGTGTCAGAAATAAATACGTTTTCCCATTTAAATTGTTCCTCAAAAATTTATCCATTAATTAATTTATTTATTGTTCTTTGTTTTAATTTTATTTTATGAAAAAAAATTAAAGGGTTTTATCATAAATATGTTGGTTCTTTCAAATTATCAGCTATCAAGCGTTTGATCGGCAGACGCTTCTCTGAAACTTCGGTGCAAAATGACATTAAGCATTGGGCATTTAAGGTGATTGCTGGCCCTAAAGATAGGCCTAAAATTGTGGTTAATTGTCGAGGTGTCGAGAAGCAATTCTCTACTGAGGAAATATCATCAATGATTCTTTTGAAAATGAAGGAGATTGCAGAGGCCTACCTCGAGTGCACTATTAAGAATGTTGCTCTCACTAATGCTGTCATCACGGTTCCAGCATACTTTAATCATTCCCAACGTCAGGCCACAAAAAATGCAGGTGTTATTGCAGGCCTCAATGTCTTGCGTATCATGGACGAACCAACAGCTGCTGCTATTGCTTATGGATTTGATAAGATAGCAGTTGAAACTAACGAGAAAAATGTTCTTGTTTTCGATCTTGGTGGTGGTACTTTTGATGTCTCCCTGCTCTCCATTGGACACGGTAAATTTATGGTGAAGGCCACTGCTGGAGACACCCACCTTGGTGGCGAGGATTTTGACGACCGTTTAGTAGACCATTGTATTAGAGAGTTCCAAAGGAAGTATCATAAAGACATGACAAGGAATGCAAGATCTCTCAGGAGGCTGCGGACAGCATGCGAGCGAGCAAAAAGAAATCTGTCCTTTTCTCCAAGGGCAACAATCGAATTAGATTATCTATATGATGGTATTGATCATGGTTCTGAAACTCGGAATCGGATTCGGACTCGGAATGTTGATCAAAGGAGTCGAATCGGATGACTCGGAAAAACTCGGGTGACTCGGATCGAAAACTCGGATTTTCATAAAAATCATTTTTAATGTCTTAAAAATCAGAAAAAACAAAAAAAATAAAATTTTGAACGAAGATACATTTTTTTAAGCACCTTAATTAATATATTATTTAAATTATAGAGAACCAAATTATCAATTTTTATGTTTTTTGGAATGATTTTTTAATCAATTATCCTTTAGTTTATAAAATATTCCACTTCTTAAATAACGTGAACGTTTGTTTTGAATTAAAAGAAAAATGATAAGGTTACAAAATAATTTCCAAAAAAATAAGTTAATAAATAAAACATTAAGTATAAAATAAACTATAATATAGAATAAATATGGTTATTTACCGGCCATGACATGTTAAAATTTTGTTAAAGAAAACCAATCAAATTGAAATTTCATGTTTAATAATATATTATTTGTATAATTCAAAATATCTTAATTCATCAGACGAGATCGTAAAGTATAGAACTTTCTTCTTTCTTAATATTCTGAGATCAGATTTTAGACCAAACTTTATGTTGTTATCAAATAGAATTAATCTCTAAAAAATATGGGCCGTTGGATCATTTATCAATTAATAAATGAGGAAAGGACATGTCCAGTTCGGACCCTTCTCCTCCCCTGTCCCCTCCCTCTTACCCGATCCCACTAACCACTTCTCATGCGCTGACGGAGGTACGAAACCACCCAAAGATAGAGCGGCGACCACCTCGTTGCCCATCCCACGGCCCCAAGGAAGCACCGTCGCTCCTAGCCGCCTCCGGAAGACTTTCTACACACCCCCTTCACCTTTCTCTTTTGGCGAACACCATTAATGGTGGAGCTCAACCGATTCCGTTCCACAACCCTCAAAATCGGATCGTCTCCTGCCGAGTCCGATCCGACTCGGCCGAGTCGACTCGGAATCGGGCGAGTTTTTGAACCATGGTATTGATTTTAGTTCAACCATCAGTCAGGGTCAATTTGAAGAGCTGAACAAAGATCTATTCGCTAGGTGCATGGACCTCATTGAGAAGTGCTTGGGTGATGCCAAAATAGACAAAGCAAAGGTCGATACAGTAGTTCTTGTTGGAGGATCTACAAGGATCCCGAAGATACAACAACTGCTACAAGATCTCTTTAACGGAAAGGAACTATCGAAGGGGGTCCATCCAGATGAAGCTGTTGCTTATGGTGCTGCTATTCAGGCAGCAAATTTAAATGGAGAAGTAGATAAAGAGGTGAAAGATTTAGTTCTTGTGGACGTCACCCCTCTGTCCTTGGGTGTAGACAAGCATGATGAACGGATGATGACATTTGTGGTCCCAAGAAACACTCCAATACCAACAAAAAAATGGTGTCTGCGTCAAACCGCTTATGATAACCAAACTTCTGCTTTAATATTAATATATGAGGGTGAAAGTGCTGATTCCCAATACAACAATCTGCTCGGTGAGTTCACACTAGATGGCATTGAGCCAGCTTCCAAGGATGTTTCTAAGTTCGATGTGTGCTTTGATATCGATGCTGATGGTATACTAACCGTCTCTGCAGAAGTTAGATCCAGCGGTCATAAGAAGCAAATTGTAATTAGTAAGCAAAATGGGGATCTGACATTAGAGGAGATCCAAACAATGGTGGAACAAGCTGCTCGATATAAAGCAGAGGATGAGAAGCATAAAGAGAGGATTTCTTTGGAGGATTTGGCTGAGATGTTGAAATCAAAGGCTATAGATCCTGGCCGTTCTGCTTCTGAGATGAAAACAATGAAGGAAGCAGGAGAGAATGCCATAGCATGGTTGGAAACAAATCATCTTGCGGAGATTGGTGAAATTAATAAACAGCTGAAGGAGCTGAAAACTACCTTCCCGGCATTATGCGATGAAAATTAACGTTGGGTCCCTCCATACGAATGGGTCCTTATTTTTTTCGCGACGATGTCAAAATAATCCTGGTTTCGAAAATACAAAAAATTATGCCTCGTCAATAGTCTAATTATTATTTTGTTCGCCTATTACTTGTTATATGCACAGACACCTACGCTTTTATTTATTAGATTTTTTTTAATTTGAATATTTGTTGTTGTATACGTGAACTTTTAATATTTTTGGTGTGTTTGAAAGTGAAGTGAATAAAAATGAACAGTCTATTTGTGAAAAATAATTTAGAATTGAAAAAAAATGTTGAAGAATCATCAATTCATGAATAACGAGGTGTTGTTTGAATTGTGTATTATAAATAAAAATAGAGAAAAAATAATAATGATAATAATAATAATAATATTTATTTGAAATGTGGACACCAAAATTTTAGACCGTCCATTTCATATCAATCGAACGGTCAAGATATGTCCATTTTATATCGATCTCTGTTTTTTCTCCGTTAAGTTGAACAACAAACTTTTTGCGACAGGGCAAAATAGTCAATCTAATTTTCACCTTCTCTCTCCGCTACCGCCTTCGAACCATTCCCATTTACATTACACAGCTGTCTCGAAGTCAAATCCCCCATAAATCTTTACTTGCCCTCTTCCTCTCCGATTCCAATTCCAAGTGGTGCTCATCTATTCGCCTCCCTTATTCCACCTACCCGTGCAAACACACCTCATCCGCATCCGCTGCCGCCGCTTGCTCTATCATCCTTTAACGACTCCTCTCTCTCCTCGATCACTTTTCCCCAGCTAGCAACGATCCGTGTTCGAAACTTCGGATCTGCACGACTGCACCGAGTATGAAATCGACGGTGTTTCCTCATTCGAGGCTAATTTTGTAATTTATACAGCTGATTATCAGAACAAAGCTGAGGTAGGAGAAGCACTCGAAGAGGCATTCAAGTCTGGTCTTGTCAAAAGGGGAGATCTCTTCATTACAACCAAGGTTACTTACTTACTTACTGCTACTATTGTTAACCTTACGAATTTTAATTTCGATTGTCAATACCTATACCTTCTCTTTATTATATTAATGGAACTTCTACATAGTAATGCTAAATTATTTTTTATTTCTATATTATTAGTTATGGAATTCTGACCATGGGCATGTGCTGGAGGCATGTAAGGACAGCTTGAAGAAGCTCCGACTGGAGTACCTTGACCTGTACCTGGTGCACTTTCCTGTTGCAACTCGTCATACTGGTATGTTACCAGTCTGGCTTCGAATTAGGTCTTTGTGTTTGGCCTTAGCATTCAATTTGTGTAGCATGAATTATACATAGTACCAAGCTATCAACTTTAGTTGTTTGATCGGATTATTTTCGTAAGATCACAGAAAGGAAAGGCGTCTCATCTTGTTCCCTCTTTTATCCTTTTGGAGTTTGTAATTATTCAAGATGTCGATTTTTAGGTTCAAGATTGTGAATCCGCTAATGCAAATTATCAGAAGGTACTTCTTTTATTTTAATCCAATTTTTTTTCCTATAAACACTCTTTGTTAGGGTTAGCTGATTGAGAGAAAATGGTACACAGAGAGCTAGCCGAGCCTTAAAATTTTCAATTTTGCACCAAAATTTTTGTAAATTAGAAAAGAGAACTACTTAGAGAAATGTCAAGAGGACAATGTCAGTGTTATACAGCAAGTATGCACTGCAATTGTGTATGCTGTGTTTTTCATTTTTTAACTACATCACCAAAAAAAAAAAAAAGTAACCATATGATGTGTTTGGATCTGCAAAAATAGTAATGTAGTTTCCTTTGTAGGGATCATTTAATTCTGGTGGGGAATCTCTGATATCTTGACAAAGGAGCTAAGATCATTAGAAGAAGAAAACACAAAATTAGACCAAGAGATTGACTTCCTCATGGATATATTTGCTACCGGTAAGAGATTTTGGTTTCGATCTTCTTCGATACATCTTTTCATTTTTTTTCAGTGTTTAACGGACAGACGGAACATAGACGGAGAGACGGGATATACCGATTTTACCCTTCTAATTTTATACGGCTGTGATTTACCGTTCAAAATTTTGTAAAAATTTTGGTGTCCACTGTAGTATGACCCTTATTATAATTATTAATGTGATATTTATTATAATAATATAATATTATTAATATTTGCTATTATATTATTAATATGGATACAGGGATTTATTAAATAATAATAAAAATAATTAATAAAAAAATTATTTAAACAATAACAGTAAAGAATATCTATGGTGTATATCGGAATTTCGGTGCATGATAATCAAAACTCTTGGAACTACTTTAAAATAAAATTGTCAATAGATAGGGTACGATACGGTAGAGACATTTTTCATATCCGTCTCCATTAAAATTTTCTTTATCCATACCTTATCTTTACCCGTTAAAATTTGACTTTACCCGTATCCCATCCTTAACAATTAATAATTAACGGTAAGGGTAGAGTAATGGTAAAACATGGATAATAATGTTAATAACTCAATGAAAAAATATCATACAATAGAGATAAATAAATATTATGAGATAAATATATTAATAAAGTGTAACATTGAATAACACTTCAAATATAATAAAATCAAACTATATCTTCTCATATCAATTGCAAAAAAAAAATTACATAACTAATTACTAATTATACAATATTATTTCAAATGACAACTAAGAAGAAAGGATCTTATGAAAAAGTTTAATATTTTTTTAACATATCAATTGAGTCTTACCATTATATCTTTCCAATTTAACGTAATATTATTTCAATCAAATCTTATAATTTAATTGCCTAGTTTAATTATTAACATATCAATTGAATCTTACAAATATATCTTTCTGATTTTAGTTTGTTATTAACGTATTAATTAATACTTACAATTATATTTTTTTGTTATGATAAAGATTAAGATACGGGTAATTAACGAATACGAAATAGGCTTATCCATACTCTTACCCAATAAATTAATGAAATTTTTTTTATCCATACCCATACCCAATAACTTAACGAAAATAAAATCTTACCCATACTCGTCTTATCGAATACGATACGAATAGGGCAACGGTTCAAAAGGTACCCATTAAAATTTTATTTAGCCATACTCTACAGTTATCCATTAAAATTTTATTTTACCCGTACCATATTTTTACCCGTTAAGAATTAACAGTAAGGGTAGGGTAACGTTATAAAATGGATAATATTGTTAATAACTCAATGAAAACAACATTATATAATAGAGATAAATAAAAATTATCAGATAAATATATTAATAAAGTGCAACATTAAATAATACTTTAAATATAATAAAATCATACTATATCTTCTTTTGACAATTGACACAAAAAAATTACATAACTAATTACTAATTATATAATGTTTTCTCAAATGAAAACTGAGAAGAAAGGATCTTCTGAAAAAGTTTATTATTTTTTTAATATAGCCCGTGAATGGAATAAAATAATTAACATATTAATGGAGTCTTACTATTATATCTTTCCAATTTAACATAATATTATTTCAATCAAATCTTATAATTTAATTGTCTAGTTTAATTATTAACATATCAATGAATCTTACAAATATATCTTTTGGATTTTAGTTTGTTATTAACATATTAATTCAATCTTACAATTATATTTTTTGGTTATGATAAAGATTAACGGTACGGGTAATTAACGAATACGAAATAGTCTTACCCATACCATTACCTAATAAATTAACAAAAAAAATTTTTTATCCATACTCATATCTGATAACTTAACGAAAATAAAATCTTATCCATATCCGTCTTATCGAATACGATACGATTAAGATAAACGATTAATAGGGTATCATTGACAGCACTAGGGTAGTTATATCTAATTTCTTACAACTCTGGAATGGAAAGTTATTAATGAATTATTTAAGACCACTTGTCTAGTTATTCTTATCTGCATCACTTACACAGAAATTATTTTATTTAAGAATTAGTATAAAAAAATTTTAATACAAAGAATTAATTATATTTTTTTAATAAGAAGAATTAATTATACAAAAAATGGTGTCTGCGTTTTATAAACGGGTACGAAGGGGAATAAATTCACCGCTTCAGTTACGTCTTTTGAGGCTTATCAGACCTTCGTACCCATTTATAAAACGCGTTCGAAACCTTCGAGCGCGTTTTATAAACGGGTACGAAGGCGTAAATATTTTGAAATCGAGTTATTACCGTTTTTTTCGTCTCTTCGTCTTTCTGCTCAAGACTAACAGAGACAGACGCAGAGAAGAGAGAAGAGAAAGAAGAGAGGAGGAAAAGAGAGGAGAGAAGAGAAGAGAGAAAGAAAGAGAAAAGAGAAGAGATTGTCGCCGGAGAAGAGGTTGCCGCCATTTCACTGATTGCCGCCGGAGAAGAGATTGCGGCCGTAGTTCGCTATCGAGGTATTCCATTTTATATTTAATGAAAAATATTGTCTGCAAAAAATAAAAATTGTAGATAAATTATTTATGCAATTATTGAAATTGTGTGGAATTTGTGCATTATTGAAATTGAGATTGTATGGAAGTTAGTGGAAATTTTAATAAATTGTGTATGGAATTTGTATGGTAATTATTGAAATTAGTGGAATTTGTATGGAATTTGTTTGCAAATTGAATGGAAATTGGTGGAAATTTTAGTAAATTGTGTATGGAATTTGTATGGTAATTATTGAAATTAGTGGAATTTGTATGGAATTTGTATGCAAATTGAATGGAAATTAGTGAAAATTTTAGTAAATTGTGTATGGAATTTGTATGGTAATTATTGAAATTTGTATGGAAATTAGTGGAAATTTTAGTAAATTGTGCATGGAATTTGTATGAAAATTATTGAAATTAGTGGAATTTGTATGGAAATTACTGGAATTTGTATGCAAATTGTGTACGAATTTATTGTAAAAATTAGTGGAATTTGTATGTAAATTAATTGAATTAGTGATATTCAATTTTTATTGTGTAGGGATTTTGTATGAAAATTAGTTGAATTATTGAAATTTTATTTGGTGGAATTTGTAGTAATGAAATTATTGTATGGAAAATATTTTAAATTGTACTCTAACCTATTTAAATAAAAAATTCAATTAGAAATGTGAAAATTTTTTTGTTGTTTAAATTTAATTGCACAAATTTAAAAATTTGTTACAAAAATTTGTGCAATTCAATGTTGTTTAAGTTTGTGTTATATTATTTGAATCAGATGAGTTCAGAAGAAGATGAGGCTGGTGCTTCTGGTTCTTCACCACCTCCCACCGAAACACTCCCCACCCAGCCTCGCCAAAAAAGACGTAGGCGTCGCGCAGCCCGTCCGAACGCGCTAAATGTCAATCCACCAGTTCAGCCAACCAACACAGAAAACCAACAAATTTTATTCGTTACAGATAACGACCATATCGTTGGTTTGTCTTTTGAGGAGGTAATATATTGTTGTTTGTTAATTTAGATTTTTTAATAATTTAGATTTCTTAATAAACTGTTGTATAATAATTTTTTATTTGTAATTAAATTGATAATATTTTTGTGTTAATGCTTATTATAAATTGTATTTAAAATTTTATTGAAAACAATTTATTTAAATCGTTAATTTTGGACGCAAAGTATTATTACAAATTTTATTAAAAAGTTTAATTGAGTAGTTTAATTGAAAATTTTCTATTATTGCAGCGTGAAAAAATTTTGGAGATGAGGTCACACAAGCGGACGATTGAGGTGGACGATCGGATTGAGGGAAGACTGATTAAACTGGACCTGAGTCACATTACAAAGGTGAAGCATGTAAACGTGGACATGCCATTACTGATGGCAATGGCTGAGTTTTGGTGTCTGGAGACGCATACTTTTCATTTTCCCGTCGGAGAGATGACTGTTACTTTACAGGTAATTTATTTAAACTTGATATTAAATTTTTTTTTACAATAATTTTCGTATTAATTTTCACAGTTAATTACAATTTAGTTTAATATTAAAATTGTAAAATTTTCATATAAAATTTCATTCAAATTTTTGCATTAATTGCATTATTTAAAAAAGATATTCGAATATTAATTGTCACATTAATTTTTGCCTTAATTATATTTAAAATTCAAATTTGAATATTAATTTTCTTAATAAATATATTTAAAAAAGGCATTGCAATATTAACATGACACGAATTTAATTTCTTTTGTAATTGTCATCAGGATGTTGCCTTCTTATATGGTTTGCGCTCGACGGGCATCCCAGTTAGATCCAATACGAAAGGGCCCTGGGAGGAAAAGATTCGTGCATATCTTTATCCTCATGAAGATTTGGAAAACTGGCACAGAGAAAACAGGAGCAGGGAGTAAGGGAAAAAAAGGGTTAAATATTGATTTTTGCTATTCAGTATATACTGCATTCCTTACTTGTATTGATTATTTTAAAGGAAAAATTGAATATAACCCCCTACAATCTTGCTCATCTGGATATAACCCCTCGTAATCTTTAAAACTGGATATAACCTCTGTAATCTTGTTTGTATTGGATATAACCCCTTATGATTAAATTTATTCATATTTAAAATTTAAAAAATCATTTTTTACATATTATGACTAAAATACCCTTATCATGGAACCTTCAAATCATAGCTGTTTTTTACTCCAGCTTTTCTCGCCCGAAATTAAAAAAAATAATAAAAGAAGCAAAGACAAAAATCTATTTTTTCTTTATTTTCAAATCGCTTATGTATAGATGGTACAAATATAGTACTTATTTCATTTTTTTCAAGTTGATATTGTACCATACTGTTTTCAATGACTAGCGAAGACACCCAACAACAAACCATTGATTATCCATTCCATTTTTTTTTTCCTTAGAAAATTGTTCATTCTGATGTACGGTTTCCGTACTTGATTTTCAGCCAGAATAAGCCCCAAATTTCGTTCAAATTACTTGTGTTTTTACTCATTTTCCTTTAAATTGTGCTAATGTTAGATGTAGGAAAGTTCAGCCGTAGCCCGGCAAGTTTTTTATACAGGTTCATCACACTTTGGTGCGAAAAAGGAGAAAATCGACTAAGTTGCACAGATCCAGCAAGCTGGAACGGGCCGCCCAATCTCAGGACGGGTCGTCCCAACTTAGTGCAGACGTAGGCAGAGGAGATCCAGACGACACAATCAGCCCATACTGGGACGGGCCGCCCCATATTCAGACCAGGCCGTCCCAGTCCACAAACAGGCCAGATAGCTATTTCGAGACTGCCAAAAATAGAGCGTCTGATTTGGTGAGGCGGTTTCTTCAGTTTCCACTGCCTTTCTGAGCCACAATGCCATGTTTTGGAACTTCCTGAGAAGCCTATATAAGCTCTGTCCTGGCTCCAAGTCGAGACAGTTCGAATCTGCTAAGTTTTGAAAGACAGAAAGGAGCAAGATAGTCATCCTGTCGCGACGGTCATCCACCAGCCTGAGACGCACCGCCCCAGGATCAGGACGGGCCGCCCCAGACAGGACAGAGCTTAGGAGTTGGACAATTTTCGAGCACAACTTGTTGTAACTCGATTTTTCCCTTTTCTTTGTACTTTTGTATGATGATACCTGCTTTTTCTTGCATTGAGTAGTTTAGTTTAGGGGCTATGGTTTGAAAACTTTTCTTTTAGTTGTTTGATTTGTTTGAATACTTGATTAATTGCTAAGTTAAGTTGCGTTTTTTTTTTCTGAAATTTGATTCTATCTTTTTGTTGCAAATTGTTAATGTTAGATCTGACTATTGCGTTAAACAAAGGCCTAGTTTAATTGTCAAAATAAAGTCTATCTGCAATAACAAGTAAACACTTAGATCAATTAGGTAGGCGATATCCGAAAGGATTAAACCAAACTTTAAGAAATTAGAAGTTTAACTCGACAAACCAAGAGGTTGAGAGTTTACCAAGACCCATAAATCAATTGGAAACATCTAAACCAAGAAACGAGAGTTGAAACTTAGGAGTTTTTAGGATTTGTCAAACAGAACCCCACAACTTGACCTGAACGAGAGTTAGAGCGCATGTCTGTGGGTTAGTTTTGGTCTAATTCACGTAAAAACACTTAGCAAATAACTAAGTAGAATGACAAAACAAACATCAGATGATTGGAACGGTCCGTTCCAAGGTCAGGACGGACCGCCCGAGAGGGGGCGTCCTGGCCTAGAACGGACAATTCCAGCCATCTGACAGGGTTAGGACGGCCCGTTCCAGAGATGGAACGGTCCGTCCCAGCCTTGACAGACAAGAAAAGTTAGACAACCTGAACCCCTAATCGTTTGTTAACTGTTTAAACTCTTAAATTAGTTAAGTTTTTCTAGGGAATTAGAATTTTAACTCTGTAACTACAATTCGCCTTTCTGTTTAGATTTGTTTGGAATTTAAATTACTCATTTAATCAAAAGAATTTAATTTAATACGAATTGTTTGAACTTAGAAAAGGAATAGTCCGTCCCCGTGATTCGACCCTTAAACTGTACTGCAAACGAATTAGTATCGGTTTTTAAGGAATTAATTTGACCAGTACCCTCAGCACCGATCAAATTTTGGCGCCGTTGCCGGGGACGGTGCCTTTTTCTAAATCTTACTTTTGCTTTAACTTAAATTCTTTCAATCTCTCTTCACTTTTTCTTTTGTTTTTGAAATATTGCAGTCGCATACGCTGGCTAACAAGGAGAAGGAACTAGGTAGCGCACGCGATACAAATTTTCGTCAACAAGGAGGTGGGAAACAGAATCATCAATCGAGCCCATCTTCATCTGGAACGGCCCGCCCAATTTTAGGACGCAACGCCCCAGATTTAGCTGAACTCACAAAGGAGGAGGAAGGCTCTCTGGTTCAGCCGTTTAGCCAGTTTTACCAGCGCAACCGCAGAAATCCAGGGAGAACTCTACCACCTTTGACACCACCCGAAGAAGACATGGCAGACAACTTGAATGGCAATGGGGGGAGACCTGAGAAGACTCCCGTCCAGCGGGCCCTTAGAGAAGCCCTCGAAGCAGCAAGGGAAGCCGAGGCCAATCGACTTCTTCGAGAGATCAGTGCACCAACAGCGACTAATGTCCGACTTGGAGTTAGACCACCGAAGGCTGAGCGAACCCGTGACTTTTACTACAATCCGAGCTTGATCGCTTTGATCAAGGACTCAGCTTTCGGTGGAGCCCCCAACGAAGATGCTAATCGCCATTTGCAAAGCTTCCTGCGCAATTGCACAACCCTTGTCCCTGAAGACGTGGATCCGGAAATAATCCGCTTAACTCTCTTTCCTTTTTCTCTTAGGGGAAAAGCTGAAGATTGGCTTAACAGTTTCAATGATGCACCGTTTGATTCTTGGGAAAACTTGACCAAAGCCTTTTTAGATAGGTTTTATCTTATGGTAAAAACAACTAAATTGGTTAGGGAATTGTTAACCTTTCAACAAGAACCAGATGAGAACCTGTTTGAGGCATGGGAAAGATTTAAAGACCTGCAAAGAATGTGTCCACACCATGATGTACCTGAAAATAGACTTATTGTCAGTTTCTATGATGGTTTGGATGATATGACTCGTCAGAATATTAATTCAACTGCAGGTGGATCGTTCCTTGAGATGGGTTGCAGAGAAGCGAAGGCTCTACTTGAGAATATGGCCAGGTCTCAAACCAACTGGTCAGTTAGAGCCCAGAAGAAAGGAGGACTCCTTGAAGTGGATAAGGATACCCACATGCAGTCTCAGCTGGACTCTTTGACCGTCATGATCAAAAATCTCAACAAGAAACCGGCTGAGATGGTATCTAAGTGTCAGTTTTGCGAGGAAGAAGGACATACGGCCAAGGCATGCCACTTGGTTGAGAGAGAAGAGACGACAGAAGAGGTGAATGCACTCATGAATCCTCCTTCGTTTTTCCCGCCAACCAATAACTATGCTTATCGCGACAAGAGAAACCATCCAGGCCTCTCTTACTCAAATCCAAATGGAGCCGCTAATCCCAGCCAAGCCGGACCACCAAGGAACCAACAACGCCCTCAAGAGACACTCACGCAGCCCATGGTGGAGAAGTTCATGCAGAGTCAAGGAATTTTCAATCATGCAGTCCATCGGGAGTTGGAGAAGATCAGGGAAGACATGGGTGCTTTTCTTCAAATATTCGACGAAAGGTTGTCTTAACCAAACCAGGTATGTTCCCTAACTAACCTGAACCGAACCCTAGGGAGGATGTGAAGAGTGTTTCGCATCAATTGAGGAGTGAAACAAGGTATGACGGGCCTGAAATGCCCTCAGACTCTCCTCCAGGACTATCTGGAACGGACCGCCCCACTCTGGGACGGCCCGCCCCACCTCAGGACGGAGCAGAATTTGATCAGGCGGACCAGCCCAGAGCTGAAGCAGACACTGGAACGGACCCACCAGCAGCAGGATAAGATGATGGAACGGACCGCCCCAATCCAGGACGGACCGTCCCAAATACCTCGACTGCCACAAGCAGGCAAGTCCCGAGAGCCGTCTCTCCATCTAACAGAACTATTGAGGTTCCATATCCACAAAGACTCGCCAAGGCTAGGAAGGACAGGGCGTACGAGAAGTTCCTGGACATTCTACGACAAATCAAGATCTCAATTCCCTTCACCGATCTCCTAACCAGAATGCCAGTACGAGAAGTTCCTGGACATTCTACAAAGAAGATGCCGGTAAAAATGAAAGATCCAGGCAAGTTCACGATCCCCTGTAAAATCGGAAATGCAGAAGAGAAAAAAGCGTTGCTGGATCTCGGAGCAAGCGTTAGTCTCATCCCCGAGACAGTCTATAATCAGATAGGGATGGAGGAGATGAACCCGACTCGCATGACTTTGAAGCTTGCTGATGGATCGATTAAACTGCCTTTGGGGATAGCAATTGACGTGCCAGTCCAAGTTGGCGATTTGATTGTGCCTTGTGACTTCGTGGTAGTGGATATGGAAGAAAATCCAGATATTCCAGTCATCCTTGGTCGTCCCTTCCTCACCACTGCCGGAGTATTCATCAACTGCAAGACTGGCAAGATGATCCTTGAGGTTGGAGATGAAAAAGTGGAGTTTGATGTAGAGAAAGCCATGAAGATGCCTGACCATATTGACTCAATCTTTATGGTGGAATCATTGGAAGCCATTGTTGAAGAATCCTACAACACACGTGTTGTTCAGGCATACCATTCCTTCTCGGCCACACCTGAAGAGGAGGAGGCAGACCTAATATTCAACGAAATTCTCCAAATTGTTGAATATTTGGCTGCCAGAGAGGAACAGAACGGACCGCCCCAGATCAGGGCGGATCAAGCCATCATGCAGCTGCGATCACCAGCTGAAATCCAACAAATTCTCAGCCTAAACACCCCTCAGGACGGACCGCCCCAGATTGGAACGGTCCGCCCCAATTCAGATGATGCAAAGTCCAGGCCATAATTGAAGGCTCTGCCCGGCAATCTCAAGTGTGAATTCTTGGGCCCAGATCAGACCTTTCCTGTTATTGTTAATGCCAATCTTGGTGCAGATCAAACAGCAAAGCTACTAAAGGAACTGAGGATTCATCAGAAGGCAATCGGATACTCGATTGAGGATCTAAAGGGTATCGATCCCTCGATCTGCACCCATCGGATCCTTCTTGAAGAGGACTCCAAGCCAACTATGGAGCACCAAAGGAGACTCAACCCGAACATGAGTGAAGTTGTGAGGAAGGAAATCCATAAACTTCTAGAGGTAAGGATCATTTACCCCATCTCAGACAGCAAATGGGTTAGTCCCATTCATGTTGTTCCAAAGAAGGGAGGCACAACCGTGATAAAGAATGACGAAGGCCAGCTGATCCAAACAAGAATCGTCACGGGATGGAGGATGTGTGTGGACTATCGCAAGCTGAATGCAGCTACCCGAAAAGACCACTTTCCTTTGCCATTTGTTGACCAGCTACTCGAACGCCTGGCTAAGCATTCTTTCTTTTGCTATCTAGATGGTTATTCTGGTTTCTTTCAAATACCAATTCACCCCGTAGACCAAGAAAAAACGACCTTTAAATGCCCATATGGGACTTATGCATACCGTAGGATGCCATTTGGTTTGTGTAATGCACCTGCAACATTTCAAAGAGCCATGATGGCTATTTTTTCTGATTTTATAGAAAAAGACATGGAGGTTTTCATGGATGATTTTTCTGTCTATGGTACGTCTTTCGATCATTGTCTAGCTAACTTGAAAAAGGTATTGCAGAGATGTGAAGAAGTTAACCTAGTCTTGAATTGGGAGAAGTGTCATTTCATGATGCAAGAAGGAGTCGTTTTGGGCCACATAATCTCAGAACAAGGAATTAAAGTTGATCAGGCCAAGGTGGAAGTGATTGAGAAACTCACAGAGCCTACTTGTGTAAAGGATGTTCGGAATTTCCTTGGTCATGCCGGTTTCTACAGGCGTTTTATCATGGATTTCTCTAAAATTGCTAAGCCTTTAACAAACTTCACTATGAAAGATGCAGAATTTATCTTTGATAAAAGTTGTGTTGATGCATTTGACAGATTGAAGAAAGCACTCGTGACAGCCCCGATCTTGCAACCTCCGAATTGGGATGAACCATTCGAATTGATGTGTGATGCCAGTGATTATGCAGTTGGAGCAGTACTCGGACAGCGAAAAGATAAGAAGCCATATGCCATTTACTATGTAAGTAAGGTGTTAGATGAAACCCAGATCAACTACACCACAATAGAAAAGGAGCTTCTTGTAGTAGTTTTTGCCTTAGATAAGTTCAGGTCCTACCTGATCGGTTCAAAGGTTATAGTCTACACCGATCATTCAGCACTCAAGTACCTACTCTCGAAGAAAGACGCCAAGCCAAGACTCATCCGGTGGGTTCTCTTGCTTCAGGAGTTCGATATTGAGATCCGTGACAAGAAAGGTACAGAAAACAGTGTTGCTGATCATTTATCCAGGATCAAAGCAGAAGGCACCAAATCCGAGACACTACCAATCAACGATTCATTTCCAGACGAACATTTGTACTCAATCCAGTCTGGAACGGACCATCCCAGCATGGAAAGGCCCGCCCCAACCACAGCAAATGATGTCAGGACAGCCGTCCCAACCAGAACGGCCTAGTCGGAGCCAGGTGATACAGTTGGGACGGCCCGCCCCAATCTGGAACGGTCCGCCCCAACTCAGGCGACTCCATGGTATGCTGACTTTGCGAACTATCTAGCGAGCGGAGTTATGCCCTATCAGATGTCCTTCCAGCAGAAGAAGAGATTCATAGCCGATGCTAAATACTACTTCTGGGAGGATCCTTTTCTGTGGAAGTTTGGAGTTGATGGAATGTTCAGAAGGTGTGTACCGGAGGGCGAAATCGAGCAAATCCTGCACAATTGCCACGCATCAGCTTACGGAGGACATGCCTCAGTGTCTAAGACCGCGGCCAAAGTTCTGTAATCTGGATTTTTCTGGCCCACGCTTTTCAAGGACGCAAGAAAATTTATCTCGTCTTGCGATCAATGTCAGAGGACAGGCAACATTTCGAGACGCCAAGAGATGCCTCAGAATCCTATTCTAGAGGTTGAGATCTTCGATGTTTGGGGGATTGACTTTATGGGACCTTTTCCTTCTTCATGTGGCTATGAGTACATTCTTGTGGCAGTTGATTACGTGTCCAAATGGGTGGAAGCTATTACGAGCAAGTATGCAGATTCAGCAACAGTCAAAAAGCTTTTCACCAAGGTCATATTCTCACGGTTTGGAATTCCAAGGACGGTCATTAGTGACGGGGGCAAACACTTCATTAACAAACAGTTTGAGAATCTTTTAAAGAAGTATGGAGTGAGACACAAGGTGGCAACTCCTTACCATCCGCAAACTAGTGGCCAAGTTGAGATATCAAATCGAGAAATAAAGAATATCCTGCAGAAAACAGTGAGCAGCACAAGGAAAGATTTGGCATTAAAATTGGATGATGCCTTGTGGGCACATAGGACAGCCTTCAAGACTCCTATAGGCATGAGCCCATTCAAGCTGATTTATGGAAAAGCGTGTCATTTGCCCGTTGAATTGGAACACAAGGCATATTGGGCAGTTAAAGCACTCAACATGGATTATAAATCAGCTGGAGAGAAGAGGATTCTGGACATGCACGAGCTGGAGGAAATAAGGCTAAATGTATATGACAATGCTAGGATCTACAAGGAGAAAATGAATCTCTGGCATGATCCGCCATTGCCGCCGTCTCCGCCGTCGACTCGGCCGCCTGACAGTCTCCCTCGCCTCTCCTCAGTCGCCATTCAACCCTCCTCTCTCCAGTCCGCTACATCCTCTCAATTTCACCGGAATCCGCCGCCGCCGCCACTGCCACCGCGCCTCCGCCGCCATTTCCTCAAAATTTTTCGGTAAAATCAAACCCTTTCTCCTCTCATTTCATTCCTTAAACCAATCCCATTGAGTTTGCACCAAAACTAGTACCAAACTCAAATCGAAAACTCGACGGAAACCATCTCTGGTACTTAACTATTTTCCTGTCCAAACCATAATTGGAACGGACCGTCCAATTTCTGGAACGGCCCGCCCCAACCACTAAACCCTGCCAACAGCCTTCGCCCCAGACCCAGACCACCCCGTCCCAGCCAAGACCTCTCCACCCTCCTAGTCAAGAACGGTCCGTCCCTACATCTGGACGGTCCGCCCCATAACCAAAAAACAGCCAAAAGCACTGCATTCCCAGCCAGACCACCCTGCTCCATTTCTGGACCGACCCGTCCCATGAAGAGAAGGAGTTCAGGGAGATTATCAGATAAAATCTCAAAATATTTTCGCGATCTCCCGCGCAAGCCTGGGAAGAGGAAGATCCTCGTGCCCAGATCATTCACTAGAGGCATCGGTGGGTGGGCAACAAAGGAGGACTTCCCCATTCCACCACTTGACAAATACCCGCTAGATCCGCGGGAATTCATGGTCAATCCGCCTCATGTCAATCAGTCCCAGTACACCGTAGAGGATCCAGATCAGATCATTCCATACGCTGGTTGGGGGAGCCTAGGAGATCATCCCCCTACGTGTGTTACTGGTCCGAGTTCGAGTCAGTCTCAGGTATGGCTGACGATCAGACCGAGCCAGCTGATACAGCTCAGTCCTACCAGCCTGAAGCTCAACCTGAGCCTGAGCCGGCTGCCACAGACGCAGAGATGAATGCAGCAGCTGAGGCAAAAGAAGAAGAGGTGGAGGATCTCGTCCCTGAGACGCAAACCTACCCCTCACAGCCCGCAGAAATTGAGCTCGCTGATGTGCACATCCGCCTCAAGGGCTCAGATGCTAAGCAAAGGTTTTAAAACCTCCGCAACAAGCATTTCCAAAGCACCAAGGACATTGACGTACTTACCAGATCTGTCGGGTTTCGCCCGAGATTCTGGAAGATCAGAGCTCCAGCCTATACTGCTCTCACCATGGAGTTTCTCTGTACCCTTGACCTCTTCTTCAAGGATGATCTTTGGCAGATGACATTCCGTGCGAACGAAAGGAAGATGATCTGCAATGAGAATGATTTCGCCCGGTTCTTTGGGCTTGAAAATGGGGATATCACGGATGAGTTCTTTGAGGAAAACCTTTGGGAGGAGTTGTCCTTGGAGCACAAACAGCCAGTCAACACCCGCTGCTCCTCCCACATCCAGCACCCGACTATTCGCTTCATTCAGCGGATGCTCTCTCTCACCATCTTTGCTAAAGGTGAGTCGGGTGTCAAGCTGATCCGTGGTGAGCAAGCCATTCTCAACCAGATCTTCTATCCAAAGGGAGAGGCAAAGCTCAATCTGGCCTACTTCATGATGAGACATTTCGAAAAACAGGCCAACAATCTCAGGGCAGGCACGGGACAGATTACGGTTGGCGGGTACGTGACTCATTTGATCCGCCAATACGATGTTCAGGTGCCTTGGGATGCGCTGAGACGAAGCGGGGGACCAAACCGGCTTGGCATGAGGCAGCTGGTTGAGATGGGGATGGTGGCCCAGGTCGGATCTGAGTATCAGTATTGTTTTGGCCGCCATCGGTTCCCGCTTCCATTCACTAGGTCCATTGATCTCCAAATCAAAAGGACATGGCTTCTGGTTGATAGAGATGGGCGACTGATCAACCACGAAGAGGAAGAGATGCAGCGCCGATTGGCTGAGATGGAGGCCGCTGCTAGAGCAGCTGGCGCCGGTACGTCGGCAGAGGCAGAGGCAGCAGGTGCCTCTAGCCACCCGTCTCAGCATCCCTCCCATTTCCCCTCGTGCCACACATTGAGCCCTTCGATGATGTTCAGGGCGAGCACTTTACTTGGGGTGGGATTCGCATGGAGGACATCCACCCATCCCCTTCTCCGCCACGCCCACATGGAGGGTTTGAGCCGCAGTGGCAGCCGGGATACGGCAGGGGTTCTGACCAGCACTACTTTGACATGCTGCAGGACATTCACACCGCTCAGTGGATCCTGCAGGCATCTTTTGATGAAGAAAGGGAGGAGAATAGGAGATGGAGGCAGCAGCAAGATGAGCGCAATGCAAGGAACGATGATCTGCTCAGTCGCCTCGCGAGCCACATCTTTGGTCCCGGACCATCAGCCCCACCGCCACATGACCCACCACAGTTCTGAGCCAGTTTCAGGTACGTTTTTCTATTTTTCTCTCCTTTATTTTCTTTCTTGCATCTACTAGGACTAGGGACAGTCCAGTAGATAAGCTTGGGGGGTTAAAGGATCGAAAAATCGAAAAAAACGGATAACTTAGAGCATCTGCATAGCATATTGCCAGTTTCAGACAGTATTGGAACGGATCGTCCCACCAATGGGGCGACCCATCCCAACAGGGCGTCCCAGTCTAGAACAGCCCGTTCCAACACTGTCTGAATCACTGAAACCAGTCAAGTATTGTGTCTGGGACGGTCCGTCCCACCATCAGGGCGGTCCGCCCCAGTGGGTCGTTCCACTCTAAGAACAGGCCGTTCCAGACATAATGCATTGGCAGGTTTTGTATATACATGTAGGATTTGCATAATTAAATCATTCGAGGTTGCATTTAGGATAGTTCTAAGGATCATTTAGCTAAACTTGATGTTTGTGACTTAGGAAATTTGGGCAGATTCTGAGAAAAACTAAAAACTTTGTTGAAAACTTGCAAAATGAATTTGACTAAACTAATTTGAGGCAAGCTAAGGATAGTAACCTTCATTTGACTTGGGAGTAATTTTGCTAAGCATTTGATAGTTAATTTCAAAAGCAATTATTCTGTTGTATTGAATAGAGCCGGCAAAGGGCTTGATTTAGTTCGCCTAAGATCATTTGAGTAACTCAAAAATAAGGATAACTGTAAGATGGTTTGCACAGATTTTCAGAAACTAAAACCTTCGCAATTTTCTTTTCAAAATCAAAATAAAAAAAAATAAATAAATAAAAAAAATAATAATAAAAAAATGGAAAAACCAAAAACAAAATAAAAAGGGGAACTAAAAAGTGGTGCAGTGCCATGGACACTGTATGAGGCTATAGGTACTTGCGGATTAAAAGAATTCCATAAATCATGGGTAAGAAACAGAAAGAGATTCATGGTATAAAAAAAAATAAATAAAAAAATAATAAAGAGGAAAAATCCTCTAAAAATCCGCTCTTATCTGGCCGACTTCTCCGCCTCGGGAAAAACCTCCTTGCCCCGAGAGAATTGTATCTTGTAAATAAATTTTAATTTAAGTTATTTAAATTATTGGTTTGAAGTATCGTAAATCTGTGCAAAACAACTTGGAGTTATTCTGAATTATTTGAGTTAAGCAGGTTCGATCCCGTTTCTACTTGATTTCTAACTGAATGAAAATTTTGAAGAATTAACTGATTTAATGCTTAGTGAAATGAAACAGAGTCAATGTGATGTGAGGATCTTTGGTTTGATTTCAGAAAAAGTTAAGTCGCTCGAAAATAAAACAATATGGTCCTAATGGAAAATTTTTTTGACGAAAATGCCCATGTAAGTTAAAGTCACAATCAGTTAAGTTTAACTAGAAAAATTCCTTGAACACAGGTATTTGAACTCAATTAGGGTCTAATTCAGGTCTAAGTCTAGAGTTTTGCTTGGGGACAAGCGATGTTCAAGATCGACGGAATTGACCCCGCTCCCAAGGGTGTTACTAAGTTAGATGTCTGGTTTGATATTGATGCTGATGGTATACTAACCGTCTCTGCAAAAGTAAAATCCAGTGGACAAAAAAAGGAGATTGTAATTAGCAAGCAAAATGGGGAACTGACAGCAGCGGAGATCCAGAAAATGATAGTAGATGCTGCTCATTATAAAGCAGAGGATGAGAAGCACAAGGCCAGGATTTCTCTGGAGTATTTGGCCGAGAAGTTGAAATCGATGGCTTTGGATTCTGCACGCTCTGCTTCTGAGATGAAATCAATGGAGGATAAAGCAGAGAATGCCATAGCATGGTTGGAAACAAATCATCATGCGGAGATGGGTGAAATTAATAAACAACTGAAGGAGCTGAAAACTAGCTTCCCGGCATTATGCGAAGAAAATTAGTGCAGGGAGGGATTACATAGGATTTGGTCCTATTTCTTTCGCAAGGAACAGAGCAGTAACTGAAATAGACCAGCTTTCAAAGAGTTAAAAAGTGCTTACTGCCTCATTAAAAAGGATTATCTGTTCACCTAATGGCTATTATTTGTTACATGCACGAAGTACTATTTTTAATTTTCAATTTGGTTATTTGTTCTCCTTTTATTATGCATCCACGAACTTATTTCTGGATTTAATTGTTGCCAATGAATTTGAATTTTTTTTTAGACTACTCGTATTTTATTTTATTAAGACCTGTTATTTTTCACAAAAAAGCACATTGTTATTGTTGAAATGCAAGCGAATTTGCAATCAAGCTTTTTTAAAAAAAATTATTGAACTGTTATTAGCATATCCAACTAGTTTGGAATCACTTATTTTTGAAATTATCTAATTACGAAATGTCCAGAAACCTATTCATTCAATCCAAATTTAATTCGCAACTAGATGCTTAAGTCGCGGCTCTGCCGCGACCTGTCTTTCATTTGTAATGTTGCGTGACATGTGGATTTTTTTGGGAGGATACAAAGGCAGCGATGACGGAGGATACAAGGCAAGATGGGAATGAAGGCCTTTAATGCAGCAATAGCTTAGGCAAGATAGGTTTACCTGTGGAAGGGATCACAAAAGAGCAGCCATGAATACTCACTGATTTTGGACCCCACATCCCATCCCACCACAATGTTGTCCACAATTATGGTATGCCTGCAGCAGGAGAGAAAAAAGACCTTACAATTGAAAGAAGAAACACCCAATAATCATCAATTGGGCGGCAATGACAGGCAGTCCTAAACACAAACCGCCAAGTTAGCACATGAACCATCAAAGACCTGGCCCCACTCATCAGTGCAAGCACAGGAACAGAAGACACAGTCCATTGCAAGATGTCCACCAATACTACCGTTTGCAGCAGGAGCAGGCCCCACAAACCTTCCTTTCACACATGACTGCCCGAAAAAAATAAGGCATACCACAGCTTGCCCGCGGTGCACCCTCCATATTGTATACACACTGAACAATACCAACTTGTACACCGCACATCTAACAGGTCCACATGAGGGGGGGTAGTAAATCGTCCAGAAAACATTGCACACACACATTTAATCTGTACACCACGTTCACAATCTAACCACCCAACAAAACCACCCTGCAGCCTACCTGAAGAGGGATATTATGTACCGGATCATAATAAGCATAAAAAATGACTTACAGACGCTGGAAAATAAACACCGAAGTCGGCCACATTAGAACAGAGGCCTGAAAACCAAACAAACAAAGGCAAGGCACAGCACTGATAAAGGCCGCCACACATCCATTGGACCCACATGAAGACATTTGTTCACCAAACTAACAACGCCTAGCCCACCAAATAGTTCCACCTAATTACTGCCCTGCCCAAAGACGATCACAAATTGCAGCCACACTACACAAAACCATGAAGCAACCCTCCCCCCAGGCAACAGAAACCCGCCACACAAACAACCACACCAATAAAAAACGGCAAAATAATGCCCGACACTGTTCATCTTCATTCAAGATATATGGTTTTTTCAATGGCAGACAAATTATTTTATTTTATTTTTTTTATCAAATTTTGGTAAATGCACATTTTATCACATCATGTCGAAGAACCTAAAACCTCTTCCACCTATAGCAATAATATATGGTTACATGCTGGTATCGCACCGGTAAATGCATTTTCGTCAGTTGAAATCATACCTGATTTTACCGTGGCCAGCCGAAACAGGTATTATAGATAAAAGAACAAATGAAGACCCAGCTATGTTTAACCCGACATATTCGTATTTGATTTGTAATGGATACATAAGCCTAGTCAAATAAGCTGACCCAACCCATTGTGAAGGGCACGCAATCACAGTAGATGTGAGCAACAGAACAAAAATTTGAGATGCATCAGGTCGAAGATCGAATAACCTTTTTTCATCAACTCAACTAGTTAGACATGTTAATCAGGTCGAAGATAAGACTTATAATCCAAATTTAAACTGATAATTTTGGATTTTATTTTATTGAAACTATTAGAATCTTCTTTAATCATTTTTTTTTCAAAATATCTTTCTAGCTTGTTTGTATCCCAATTTAATCAGTTTATTAATATAAGACTTGGGAAATGAATATTTCATTTCTGTGATTTAATTTTGAGTTACTTAACAAAAGTCGTATGTTTGAGACTTGACTTTGATATATTAGACTATAAATTTAAAAGAACACAGTGAACAAAGTAAATCAGTCACATGCAGGGAACTTTTTGGTTGCTCCGTATATTGGGGATCTCAAAACTGACACGCTTCTTATATTGCATGATTGTTAGTAAGTTTTAAGATATGGAATGAATGTAACACCATTCTTATATTGCATGATTGTCAATTTATTCTCCTCTGAAAGAGTATTTAAAAATTTAATTAATTTATGTGATTGGATTGTCGCTTAAAACTTACAGTTGTTTTTCAGCTTACTGGCATTTCTATTGTCGGTATCTATAGTTCTATACTCCTGTCGTACGACTAGAATTAGAATTAATTGCGTGGGACACATGAAAGGGACCCTGCTATCAATTGAAGTAGTTGGATTGTATTATTGCCATGCCCATCTAATCGAAAACTGGTCCAGTATTTTTGAACGGATCGTACTTATGTAAGTGGTTATTAGATACAAAATTTGACCACAAGGCATCTTGACTCGGGCATTTCATCGAATGCTTACATCACCTCTCAAGCGTCACAATCTAATTTCAATTCAGTAGAAGAAACTCTGCCACTTCTTTGCTCTGGCTACGAAGCAGTAGTGCTCGTTTTGTCTTGAATAACTTAAATTTCTTAGAAAAAGTAAATAAAAAGCTAATCATGCGATAGACCTGGTCATTTTCAAACAGGGAAGGCCCAGATATATTAAACCCTTGTTAGTTGCTATGGATGAAAATTCGCATAGCCTCTCTACTACACCGTTGACTGACTCCATAGTCCATAGTCCATACCAGGGGCAGGAAGAAGAATTATTGCCAATGGCTTCCAGGAGGAATATAGCTCCAGCAATTGGGATTGATCTCGGCACCACCTACTCATGCGTGGCCGTGTGGCAGAACAACCGTGTGGAGATCATTCCAAACGACCAAGGCAACCGCATCACTCCTTCATCTGTTGCGTTCGCTGAGGACGGGAGGCTACTCGGAGATGCCGCCAAGAACCAGACTGACGTCAACCCCACCAACACTGTTTTTGGTCAGCCTTCCGTTATCCACTGTGTTATTCTCATTATATCAATATAATTAACTTTATTCAAAAAAATATATCAATATAATTAGGTAAATTTTTTTCTGTACCCTTCAGAAATGAGGAAATGGAGGATTTAATTCTAAATCAAAATCTCCTGATTTTGTCCCTCAAAATTTTAGATACTTTCCTCGTTTACCCCTCTACCATGTTTTATATAATAAAATAACAAAAATAAAAAAGTATGACCATTATGCCCTTTTAACCCAATCGTTCTAGACCAACCAATCGAGTCAAATCTCTTCTCTCTCGCACGCACAGAAACATACTTCTTTTTCTCCTCCTCCTCTCGCAAGCAAACTTCAATTTTTTTCTTCAAATTTTTATATGCCAGATATGTCGCACCTCACAATTTCTTTATGTTTCTAATTCACTTGCAAGTCCTCCAGAAAATGTAATTGATGTCTTGAAAGATCCAATAGTCGACCAAATTACGGAATGCTTTAGCAAATTAGTTGATCAAATTTAAAATGATGATTTTGCAAAAGTCCATTTTTTTTGTGTATCAGTAAAATATTTGACCAAATTTAAAACCACAACCATTTGACCCACGTAACCCGTATATATCATATTGGTTGGTTTGGATTACTGGTAGATCGATTAATTTTTTTTTCCAATCCAATATAATTTGATTAGGTTAAGATTTTGATTAAAAAATTTGGACCCGTCTGTTGTACAGCCCTATGATTATCATATTATATGGTTTGGATTAGATGATTCAGTCTCAAAATTTAAGAACAATTGCATTCGATAGACCCTTCCGTCCAATGCATTATACTTTAGTCTTCGTCAAAAAATAATATATTGTTTATCCAAAAATTCGAAAAATTCTGCCATATTTCTTTCAGAAATAAATAGGTGTTCCCACTCAACTTATCATTCTTCTAGGAATTTCTTTCAGTTTTCTTACTAGTTACTAATCTTCAATTGAAAATTTTGAGTTTCAACATACCTAGGTCCTCTCGATTTTATCTGTTATCCAAGCATTTGATTAACAACTGCTTTATTATATTTCTAGCATAAATCACATTTTGCGAAATTTTTCCTTAAATTTCTTTCTTCAAATAAGAAAATTTAGAGAAAGATTAACAGATGTTGGTTCTTTAAATTCACCAGCTGTGAAGCGTTTGATTGGAAGGCGCTTCTCCGATTCTTCTGTTCAAAATGACGTTAAGTATTGGCCCTTTAAGGTTGTTGCTGGGCCTAGTGACAGGCCTAGAATTGTTGTCAATTATCGAGGTGTTGAGAAACAATTCTCTGCAGAGGAAATATCATCAATGGTTCTTGTGAAAATGAAGGAGGTTGCAGAGACCTACCTCGGCTGTATTGTCAAGAATGTAGTCATCACGGTTCCTGCATACTTTAATGATTCCCAACGCCAAGCAACCAAAAATGCTGGGGCCATTGCCGGCCTCAATGTCATGCGCATCATGGACGAGCCCACAGCGGCTGCTATTGCTTATGGTTTCTATAAGATAACTGAGGACCATAAAGAAAAAAGTGTTCTTATATTTGATCATGGTGGTGGTACTTTTGACGTGTCCCTGCTTTCCGTTGTACATGGTAAATTTGTGGTCCAAGCAACTACTGGAGACACCCACCTTGGAGGTGAAGATTTTGATGATCGTTTGGTTGACCTTTGTGTCAAAGAGTTCAAGAAAAAATATAATAAAGACATCACAGGAAATGCCAAGTCTCTAAGGAGGCTGAGGACTGCATGTGAGCGGGCAAAACGAATGTTGTCCTCCGCTGTAATGACCTCAATTGACGTAGATTATCTCTATGATGGGGTTGATTTTAGTACTCGCATTAGCAGAGCTCAATTTGAAGAGCTTAATAAGGATCTTTTCACAAGGTGCACTGACCTCATTGAGAAGTGCTTGAGTGATGCCAAGATAGACAAAACAGGAGTTGATGTTGTCGTACTAGTAGGGGGTTCTACAAGGATTCCGAAGATACAACAACTGGTGCAAGATTTCTTTAAAGGAAAGGAACTTTGTAAGGGAATCCATCCTGATGAAGCTGTTGCTTATGGTGCTGCTATTCAAGCAGCGAATTTAAGTGGACAAGGAGACAAGGAGGTGGAAAATTTAGTTCTTGTGGATGTTTCCCCTCTGTCCTTAGGTATAGGTACAACATCAACCCTTGAAAAGATGCTATTTGTGGTCCCCAGAAACACTCCCATACCAACGAAAAAACAGAAAACTATAACAACAATGTTAGATGACCAGACTGCTATGAGCATACCTATATATGAGGGGGAGAGTACTGAAACCAAGTACAATAATCTGCTTAGTAATTTCTACCTTCAAGGAATTAACCCTGCTCCCAAGCATGTTCCTGACATCGATGTCTGTTTTGATATTGATGCCGATGGTATACTAAATGTCTCTGCACAAGACAGATCAAGCGGTCATAAAAATGAGATTGTAATTAGTAAGTAGAATGGAGATCTGACAGCAGCAGAGATCCAAAAAATGATCAAAGATGCAGCTCATTATAAAGCAGAGGATGAGAAGCACAAGGCGAGGATTTCTCTGGAGTATTTGGCTGAGAAGTTGAAATCAATGGCTATGGATTCTGGACACTCTGCTTCTCAGATGAAAACAATGGAGGAGAAAGCAGAGAATGCCATAGCATGGTTGGAAACAAATCATCATGCGGAGATTGGTGAAATTAATAAACAGCTGAAGGAGCTGAAAACTACCTTCCCGGCATTATGCGATGAAAATTAGTGCAGGGATCATATACGATTTGGTCCTATTTTTTTCGCAAGGTGCAAAGTAGTAACCGCAATAGACCAGCTTTCAAAAAGTTAAAAAGTGCTTAGTGCCTCGTTTAAAAGGATTATCTGTTCACCTAATGGCTATTATTTGTTACATGCACGAAGTACTATTTTTTGTTCAATATTTAATTTTTAATTTTCAATTTGGTTATTTGTTCTCCTTTTATTATGTATCCACGAACTTATTTCTGGATTTAATTGTTGCCAATGAATTTGAATTTTTTACTAGTCGCATTTTATTTTATTAAGACTTGTTATTTTTCAGAAAAGAAGCACATTGTTGTTTGTTGAATGCAAGCGAATTTGCAATCAAACTTTAAAAAAATATATATATATTGAACTGTTATTAGCCTATCAAACTATTTTGAATCACTTTGTTTTTTGAAATTATCTAATTACGAAATGTCCAGAAACCTATTCATTCAATCCAAATTTAATTGGTAATGGCAGACACATTATTTTATTTTTTTATCAGATTTGATAAATGCACATTTTATCACCTCATATCGAAGAACCTAAAACCTCTTCCACCTATAGCAATAATATATGGTTACATTGCTGGTAACACACACCGGTAGATGCATTTTCGTCAGTTGAAAATACCTGATTTTACCGAGGCCAGCGCAAAACAGGTTTTATAGCTAGATACAGTTCATTCGTGGAACCTATCTTGAGTGGACGGTTATAAATGAATTATTTACGTGCAGACCACTTTTGTAGATTCTTATCAACATTAAATTACTACCCATGAATGTATTGATCTGGTTCTGAGTTCTAACACGCATTCTGACTTGGGTATTTCATCGAACAGTTACGACGCTCCTCATGGCGTCACAATCCAATTTCATTCAATAGATTTGTTTTCAGAAGGTAAATTAAATAATGCAGCCCCTTCTTTTTTGCCTAATAAAGATCCTCGTGTCAGTCTCCAATTACTTAAATTTCTTCATATATAAAAAAAAAAAAATTGGAAAAGTCTATGAAGCATAAGACGGTGTCCAAACTGCGAAGGCCCAACTATGTTTAAGCCGTATTTGATTTGTAATGGAACATAAGCCTAGTCAAGTAAGCTGACCCAACCCATTAAGAAGGTCACGCAATTACAGTAGATGCGAGGCACCAGCACAAAAATTTGAGAAGCATCAGGTCGAAGAATCTAAAACCTTTTTTCAACCGGTTGGACAATTGAGTTCTTAGTTCTTTCTATTCTCTTATCAAACATCCAACTTATATCTATAGTGCTATTCTCAGGCAACACGCGATCTCCTCTTTCTTAATTGATATATCTGAATAATAAATAAGGAAGACGTTATATTGATTTGATTTTAATGAATTATCGTAAAAAAATGCCACTCAATCATAGAAATAAAAATACTTGCAAAATACCACAATGCACAATGCGCATGACCACTTTGTTCCTCACAATTATCACACCCTCCTAGACTTCACTATTTGGTCTATTACGCCAGTATTATATGAAGGTACTAAACCTCAAAATGACTCAATTCCCATTAAAGAAAACACATATTACTATGCCTTCATGCCATCAATACACAATAGACTTGTCATTCAAGTTTCTAACAATGAGAACAAATTTTTAACACAAAATAAAAAGATGAAAATTCAGCCTTTTTCAATTCCAAGGTGGTAATTTTAAAATAGCACCTTCAGTAATTAATTTATCGCCAAATAACCTATACATCCTTGCCAATTAGCCAATCCAAAATAAAATGCAGCAAGGATAAACATACCAACACATAACATGTTCAGGGCTCAAAGTTCTTTCACCAGGACTTGATCTTTTGTTTAGGAGCTGAATACAGCTAAGAAGCTCAACCTTGTCGGTGCATTACTCCATTATACGGTCAGCCTATCAACTATAGTTACCAGAATGAATCAAAATTTAAGAACAACTGACCCACGCATATAGGAACATAAACCAAACAATTGAATTAAAGTGAGCCAATCATAGATTATGGTCTAGATTATGCACATTTATTAAAGGAGCAGCTGGGATACACCCAATAGGTGCATGGTACCGATCTCTGGTACAAAAGAACCTATACTGGTATGTTTCTGACATGCGCCTTGAACCCTAGGGGTTTGTTGTAAAGTAAAAAAATGTTCTAGGGGCTAAAGTGATGGGGAAAAAAAACATGAACTAAAAATTGCTACATAATTGTTTATTATCAATTACCAAGGGTTTAAATAGCAGCCGCTACGGCCGATTTAGCGGAACAGGATGCCAGAGCGCTACCACGCTACAAAATTAGCGCTGTGTCTGATCGCGCGCTTAATAGCGGCATTTAGCGGACGATAACACACTAATAGCGGATATTTAGCGGGATAATATCAGAAGTTAGCGGTAATCCCACGCACTTGCATGTGCGACATTGTAGTCAATCTGTTGCAACCCAGTACCAACCCACTTCTTTTATACTATCCGTTTATAAGTTCAATCCATCATGTGGGACTAATGTTGCACTTGAAAACCGGATAGAAAAATTGTTACATTTTATTGCTAAAATTGAAAATCGAACCCAGAACATCTGCTAACAGTCCAACGCAACAACAACCAAGCAAAGTTGCTTATTGTGACAAAGTTGTTTTATGTTATTTGTATATACGAACATATTATCCGCTATGGTCCGATAGCGGCCGCTAAATGACCGCTATCCGCTATCCGCTATGACATTAGCATGTCCGCGACGAATTCGCTATCCGCTATTTAAACCTTTGTCAATTACCAATCGAAACTTCATTTTTATCTATGGGTTAATTGTTATTAAGTTGTCTTGCTTTAGAGCTACACATTTTACTACGCAAGTTGTGAATCAAAGCCATTGTATTAATCGTTGGGTCGAATTCCAGTTTGTCATGACATTGTAAACTGTTGGTCTTTTTAGGCAGGTTCGGTCAAGAGAAGACAATGTGGACCCCTCTGAGCCTGAGAAAAGCTTAATGGGAGAAAGTTGTGGGAATTCAGAATTTGATATGGAAAGATATAAATTGGATTTGGGAATTTCATTAGAAAATATACACAAGATATATAACGATGGAAATTTACTACCTCAATTGTATACCTCAACGATGGAAATTCGTATTGCTTAGACTGAGATATACCTTGTAAAATCTTTAGCGTATTTATGTCATGTCAATTTATGTCAATTTACATTTCTAGCGCTATCATGTAGATGGTAATTAATAAAAGCATATGGTAATTAATTCCAATGCATGGAATTACCGTGTCTAAAATATAAAAAAGGTCTGGTTTCTTGTTATAAAGAAAATGAATGCATGGAAGTACGACATACAGAACGTCGTAATCCAGAATGCCATATTCAATGCAAAAATTTCAATTTTGGCAACGAATCAGAGCACCAAATGCTCATTTTGGACAAAACTCATGTATAAATTTAAGATAAAACAAACAGAACTTAACAACTTTATCAATGCAAAATAGATAAGTAGAAACGTAAATTGGAATCTTAGTCTCAACGCAATAGTAAGCTTTTTATTTCTCCGCCGATATGTCACTGATTTTCTTTTTAATGTCTTCATGTTGATTTTTCTCTGAAAATATCAAGCGATGAATAAGTTGTTTGCGAAATACTTCAGGATTGATCAAGCGACTTTTAAACATGAACGAACAGACTAGCTGAACTCGCTATGTCATTTTGTTTTCGTTAAAAAAAAGAAATGAATAATCCATATGAATTCTATTCGTTTTTTATTTAAAAAAAAAGAAAAAAAAATTCATTTGAAATTAAAGCATTCGACTTTTAAACATGAACTAACATATTAGCTGAACTCGCTATGTCATTTTGTTTTCGTTAAAAAAAAGAAATGAATAATCCATAAGAATTCTTTTCGTTTTTTATTTAAAAAAAGAAAAAAGAAAATTCATTTGAAATTAAAACATTCGACTTTTAATCATGAACTAAGAGACTAGCTGAACTCGATATGTCATTTTGTTTTCGTTAAAAAAAAGAAACGAATAATCCATAAGAATTCTTTTCGTTTTTTATTTAAAAAAAAAAAGAAAATTCATTTGAAATTAAAGCATTCGACTTTTAAACATGAACTAGCGGAGTAGCTGAACTCGCTAAGTCATTTTGTTTTCGTTAAAAAAAAAGAAATGAATAATCCATAAGAATTCTTTTGGTTTTTTATTTAAAAAAAAGAAAAAAGAAAATTCATTTGAAATTAAAGCATTCGACTTTTAAACATGTACTAAAAGACTAGCTGAACTCGCTATGTCATTTTCTTTTCGTTAAAAAAAAAGAAATGAATAATCCATAAGAATTCTTTTCGTTTTTTAATTAAAAAAAAGAAAACAGAAAATTCATTTGAAATTAAAGCATTCGACTTTTAAACATGACCTAACAGACTAGCTGAACTCGCTATGTCATTTTGTTTTCGTTAAAAAAAAATGAATAATCCATAAGAATTCTTTTCGTTTTTTATTTTAAAAAAAAAAGAAAAAAGAAAATTCATTTGAAATTAAAGCATTCGACTTTTAAACATGACCTAACAGACTAGCTGAACTCGCTATGTCATTTTGTTTTCGTTAAAAAAAAATAAATGAATAATCCATAAGAATTCTTTTCGTTTTTTATTTAAAAAAAAGAAAAAAGAGAATTCATTTGAAATTAAAACATTCGACTTTTAAACATGAACTAACAGACTAGCTGAACTCGCTATGTCATTTTGTTTTCGTTAAAAAAAAAGAAATGAATAATCCATAAGAATTCTTTTCGTTTTTTATTTAAAAAAAAAGAAAAAGAAAATTCATTTGAAATTAAAGCATTCGACTTTTAAACTTGAACTAACAGACTAGCTGAACTCGCTATGTCATTTTGTTTTCGTTAAAAAAAAGAAATTAATAATCCATAAAAATTCTTTTCGTTTTTTATTTTAAAAAAAAGAAAAAAGAAAATTCTTTTGAAATTAAAGCATTCGACTTTTAAACATGAACGAACAGACTAGTTGAACTCGCTATGTCATTTTGTTTTCGTTAAAAAAAAAGAAATGAATAATCCATAAGAATTCTTTTCATTTTTTATTTAAAAAAAAGAAAAAGAAAATTCATTTGAAATGCTAGACATCTTTCTATTTAATGAACAGTCCATATAGCTTATCAGCTGGATTTAATGAAAGATCTACTATAGTCGAATTGCTAGACATCTTTCTATTTACAAATATTTGTTGATAATTTCATACCTTATTTTTTTTCTTTAGGCCAGATTTGTTGTTAAATAAATAGCTGGATTTATATTTCAACTTAATGAAAGATCTGATATACCATAAATCCTCATATGTCAACGAATTGGTTGGAAAGAGAAAAAAAAAATCATGTGATAACCTTAAAAAAAAAAAAAAAAAAAAAAAAAAAAAAAAAAAAATCGGAAATAAAAGGGGACCCAGCTCTCTCTCTCTCTCTTTTCTTTCGAACCAACAGAGAGGCTTGCGCCTCTCTTCTCTCCCAAACCGAGCCCCTCCCCTCAAACTCAATCCACCTCCATTTCTCCACCATTTCATCGGATCAAAGTACCCACACGTTCACCTCACTACCCTCTTGCAATATCTACCTTCGGATCGTCGATTGATGGCCTCTCCTCGTCGTATTTCTCGACGGAAGTTTTTCGGGAAATGGAGCGAACTCGTCGGTTTTGGCCGCCGTTCGACCTGGAGCACTCTGGGGTCCTCTCCATCGATTTCCAAGTGGTCTTGCAGAGTTCTTTCGAGGATTAAGTGGCGAAAATCGAGAAATGACGAATTCGACTCCTTTTGTCGCGTCGCCGGTCTTTGGCCGAAATTGAGTAAGTAACCTCTCTCCCTTTGTGTCTTGTTCTGTTTGCTTGACTGTACTTGACTGAGGCATGAAATATTTGAAATTGATTTGTGTTTGTGATGCCTTGAATTGAATGGTCGTTTGAGCTTTGTTGATCTGTTTGTGAGCCCGATTGAGGTTTTGTACTGCTTGGATTTGATCTGTTGTCGATTTGATGCCTCAAATGACTATGTGCTTAGCATCTGAACTGTTGTGAATGCTATTAGGTTTGATGCTTGTGTTGTTAGGGGTCTGATGTCTCAAATGTTCTATTAAATGGTCTGTTTAGTGGTTTAGAGAAATCCGTATCGATTTCGTGTTATTCCTTGGTAATCTATGGTACTTGTGTGTTGTTTAGCACTTGAGTTAATCGTTTAGGCTTACACCTTGTTGTGAGGCATGCACTCAATTTGTTATACTGCTCTGAAATCGCTATTTGAACTGTTGAGTCATTTGATTAAATGTTGAGTGTGTGCAATGCCTCTATTTGACCTGCTCCTACTTGTGTTTTGCTTGGGGCTTGATCTGATCTGTTAGGGATTTAAGGATGCTTGATTGAGGCTTTGTTTTGAACTGTTAAGTGTTGAATGTTTCTTTTAGGAATTTTGCTGCTATGAGTCTAATCAAAATTGTTAGATGTTATGCTTGATATTGGTTCAATCTAGTCTGTTTTGTCAATGGCTTGTTCAGTTGCTCGTTTGACTCTGTGAATGCTTGATTTAGGTTAATCTTCGATCTGTCAATTGAAAATCACTTCTGTTGGGTTTGTGCTTGTATGTTCCTTGTTTTTGTTGGCTGAATTTCCGAAATCAAAATTATTAAGTTGGATTTTGAGGAAATTAAGATTAGAATTAATTGAAGGCTTAAAATAATTATAACTTCGGTTTTGTAATTAAGTAAGAACTTAAGGTTATAATTTATTTTTATTAGAGTCAGAAAATCAAGTGTCAAGGTCGAGAAGAGTCAAAGAAACTGCTTGTGTACTTATTGATTGGATTATTTGGCTTGTCTTATGCTCTCGCTTGCTTTTGCTTTGGATTTGCCTAGCTATCAGGTACGGATTTCACTTGAGTTTTAATTATATGTGATATGTATTCTGATTATTGTTATTATTGTTATTATTGTTATTATTGTTATTATTATTATTATTATTAATATTATTATTATTATTATCATTATGCATTCTGAATTCATAATTGGAATTTTGCTTCATGAGATCATTTTGTGAAATTGTATATTGATGCATGATTGGAAAGTGGCATATTGAATGGTATCCGATTGAAATGTTAGAAAGTGACATATTGAATGGTATCCGATTGAAACGTGATTTGATTGAGGTAAGTACAACTTGTGTGGTTGAGATAGACACTCGTAATGTTTGGAGGTGGAGTCATGACCCATCCTACCAAGCACCGTGTAATAAGCGCTTATGTACCGGGACTCAGTAGGTCTAGTCTGGAATGGACCGGAGTGTGAGTGTTCCCAGCTTGCTTGTACATTTTGATGATTTAATTGATTGAAAATTATGTATGAATTGAATTGGCCGTTGGCATCCATCTATAGGGTGGTTCGCGGTATCTGAAGGAAATGACTGAAATGATTGACTTGTGATAAACCAGACTTGCATATTAGGTAATTGTCCAACCAAATGAGTCGGCTTTTGCTATACATTGATATTTGAATTGTTATGGAATTGATGCCGAGCTCACATTTCATATTGCATTGATTGAATTGATTTGACCTTGCTATTTCTATTGGAAACAAGTTATTAATTATTTGTTCAGGTAATTGAAATGATAATTGTCATATTTTGAATTCAAAGAAAAAAATTGATTTCTAAGAGTATTGAATTTATTTGTCTAATTGCATTGCTTGATTGAAAGTCTAGTTTTAATGTTATTGAAATAAAAAGAAATGAAATTTGATTTGGAATTGATTTGACTCAGTCTTGTATTTAGTTCCAACACATGATAATCAAAACTCAAGTGGCTGGAACTGAATACCGTACTGAGATAAAATTTATTTATCTCATTCCGTGCTTTTTGCATTGTTTTCCACTATTGGTTGTGGGTTCCAGGTTTCAGATCAAGTGCGGGACTGCAAGACGAGTAGCAAACCATTGGATATTGTGGTTAGTAATCCAAATATACCAGACCTTTATAGTATTTACGTTATATTTAAGTAAATAAATTATAAATTTCTAATTGATCGATATATTATTTGAATAGAATCAATATTAATTGGTAAATTAGGTATTAGTAAGCCTTGCGGGTGCAGCAGGCATCCGCGGCGGGCACTCCATCGTGTACTGTCCAGTTACAGTATTCGACGGGGTGTCACAAATGGTATCAGAGAATTGTTTAACAACCAAACCAGACCAATAGATTGCGTGAGAATGGGTACGTCTAAAGGGTTGTTTTGTAAGTAAGTTGATTTCTTACTATTTGTGCTAGCAAAATAATATTTGTCTAGCTTAGTTATAAGTATTATAGGATACAGATGCTTTGTATTTGTATATATCTAATATATTAATTGTTTATAGTTGCTTGATTATTTTATATATGTGTTGTAATTTTAAAAGTTATGTTTAATAGGTTGTAACAATTTTTGTGGATGAAATTAATAGAGCTTATTTTCTAATGTTTGAAATGTAAAGTGATTTTGATAAGTGCACAAAAAAAAAGAGTTGGTATGGCAAGTTAAAGGATTTTGGTTATTATAGTAAGCATGTTATATGTTATATTAATGCTAATTGGAATATTAAGGATTTCTGAATTTACTATAGTATGCACAAACTTTTGGAACTTATTTGAGTAAAGATTTTCTTATCTTTTGTTGGCACAAGGATCAAACAAGCTGACTGATCATCTGACTTGTTAATTGAATCTCAATAATATAAGAATTATTCTTACTTCCTTGACTGATCACCAAGGCAGTCAAGAATAATTTTGATATTACCGTGCTTCCTAAAAGATAAGAAAAGAACTGGATATTTCAAAATGTTACTAGTTACGAGAATTGAAAGATTTGTTTTTTTTAAATGATAACGTAAGAAGTGGTAGTATTTTCTGCTTGTAGTACTCTGTTATTTGAATTGTTATAATGTTATGATATGGAATTGTCTGAATTGAATATGGAATTGATTGACCGTTGGCAACCCTCTTTAGAGGTGATTCACGGTATCCGAATATCTGTAATCGCTGGTTGCTCTCAGAGGAAGAGACTCGCGATATCTGACTTTGAATTGATTGACTTGTAATTGTGACTTATGATTGTCATGCTTGCATTTAAGTACCGAGATTGGGCCGACATTCTTGTATTATCATTAGTATTTTAATTTTGAATTGAATAAAATGTCGGGCTGAGTTGCATTACATAAATCGATAATTGTTGCATAATATGTTTGTACTATTTGATTGTATTATTGATTGCATGATTGCTATGTACTTAGATAAATTTCGAGGTCGAAATTTTTTTTATAAGGAGGGATGAATGTGATAACCTTAAAAAAAAAAAAAAAAAAAAAAAAAAAAAAAAAAATCGGAAATAAAAGGGGACCCAGCTCTCTCTCTCTCTCTTTTCTTTCGAACCAACAGAGAGGCTTGCGCCTCTCTTCTCTCCCAAACCGAGCCCCTCCCCTCAAACTCAATCCACCTCCATTTCTCCACCATTTCATCGGATCAAAGTACCCACACGTTCACCTCACTACCCTCTTGCAATATCTACCTTCGGATCGTCGATTGATGGCCTCTCCTCGTCGTATTTCTCGACGGAAGTTTTTCGGGAAATGGAGCGAACTCGTCGGTTTTGGCCGCCGTTCGACCTGGAGCACTCTGGGGTCCTCTCCATCGATTTCCAAGTGGTCTTGCAGAGTTCTTTCGAGGATTAAGTGGCGAAAATCGAGAAATGACGAATTCGACTCCTTTTGTCGCGTCGCCGGTCTTTGGCCGAAATTGAGTAAGTAACCTCTCTCCCTTTGTGTCTTGTTCTGTTTGCTTGACTGTACTTGACTGAGGCATGAAATATTTGAAATTGATTTGTGTTTGTGATGCCTTGAATTGAATGGTCGTTTGAGCTTTGTTGATCTGTTTGTGAGCCCGATTGAGGTTTTGTACTGCTTGGATTTGATCTGTTGTCGATTTGATGCCTCAAATGACTATGTGCTTAGCATCTGAACTGTTGTGAATGCTATTAGGTTTGATGCTTGTGTTGTTAGGGGTCTGATGTCTCAAATGTTCTATTAAATGGTCTGTTTAGTGGTTTAGAGAAATCCGTATCGATTTCGTGTTATTCCTTGGTAATCTATGGTACTTGTGTGTTGTTTAGCACTTGAGTTAATCGTTTAGGCTTACACCTTGTTGTGAGGCATGCACTCAATTTGTTATACTGCTCTGAAATCGCTATTTGAACTGTTGAGTCATTTGATTAAATGTTGAGTGTGTGCAATGCCTCTATTTGACCTGCTCCTACTTGTGTTTTGCTTGGGGCTTGATCTGATCTGTTAGGGATTTAAGGATGCTTGATTGAGGCTTTGTTTTGAACTGTTAAGTGTTGAATGTTTCTTTTAGGAATTTTGCTGCTATGAGTCTAATCAAAATTGTTAGATGTTATGCTTGATATTGGTTCAATCTAGTCTGTTTTGTCAATGGCTTGTTCAGTTGCTCGTTTGACTCTGTGAATGCTTGATTTAGGTTAATCTTCGATCTGTCAATTGAAAATCACTTCTGTTGGGTTTGTGCTTGTATGTTCCTTGTTTTTGTTGGCTGAATTTCCGAAATCAAAATTATTAAGTTGGATTTTGAGGAAATTAAGATTAGAATTAATTGAAGGCTTAAAATAATTATAACTTCGGTTTTGTAATTAAGTAAGAACTTAAGGTTATAATTTATTTTTATTAGAGTCAGAAAATCAAGTGTCAAGGTCGAGAAGAGTCAAAGAAACTGCTTGTGTACTTATTGATTGGATTATTTGGCTTGTCTTATGCTCTCGCTTGCTTTTGCTTTGGATTTGCCTAGCTATCAGGTACGGATTTCACTTGAGTTTTAATTATATGTGATATGTATTCTGATTATTGTTATTATTGTTATTATTGTTATTATTGTTATTATTATTATTATTATTAATATTATTATTATTATTATCATTATGCATTCTGAATTCATAATTGGAATTTTGCTTCATGAGATCATTTTGTGAAATTGTATATTGATGCATGATTGGAAAGTGGCATATTGAATGGTATCCGATTGAAATGTTAGAAAGTGACATATTGAATGGTATCCGATTGAAACGTGATTTGATTGAGGTAAGTACAACTTGTGTGGTTGAGATAGACACTCGTAATGTTTGGAGGTGGAGTCATGACCCATCCTACCAAGCACCGTGTAATAAGCGCTTATGTACCGGGACTCAGTAGGTCTAGTCTGGAATGGACCGGAGTGTGAGTGTTCCCAGCTTGCTTGTACATTTTGATGATTTAATTGATTGAAAATTATGTATGAATTGAATTGGCCGTTGGCATCCATCTATAGGGTGGTTCGCGGTATCTGAAGGAAATGACTGAAATGATTGACTTGTGATAAACCAGACTTGCATATTAGGTAATTGTCCAACCAAATGAGTCGGCTTTTGCTATACATTGATATTTGAATTGTTATGGAATTGATGCCGAGCTCACATTTCATATTGCATTGATTGAATTGATTTGACCTTGCTATTTCTATTGGAAACAAGTTATTAATTATTTGTTCAGGTAATTGAAATGATAATTGTCATATTTTGAATTCAAAGAAAAAAATTGATTTCTAAGAGTATTGAATTTATTTGTCTAATTGCATTGCTTGATTGAAAGTCTAGTTTTAATGTTATTGAAATAAAAAGAAATGAAATTTGATTTGGAATTGATTTGACTCAGTCTTGTATTTAGTTCCAACACATGATAATCAAAACTCAAGTGGCTGGAACTGAATACCGTACTGAGATAAAATTTATTTATCTCATTCCGTGCTTTTTGCATTGTTTTCCACTATTGGTTGTGGGTTCCAGGTTTCAGATCAAGTGCGGGACTGCAAGACGAGTAGCAAACCATTGGATATTGTGGTTAGTAATCCAAATATACCAGACCTTTATAGTATTTACGTTATATTTAAGTAAATAAATTATAAATTTCTAATTGATCGATATATTATTTGAATAGAATCAATATTAATTGGTAAATTAGGTATTAGTAAGCCTTGCGGGTGCAGCAGGCATCCGCGGCGGGCACTCCATCGTGTACTGTCCAGTTACAGTATTCGACGGGGTGTCACAAATCATATGTCAGGAAACTAATTGGTTGGAAAGTGACACGTTTGGTATATTTATGGAATGTGATAAGGCAATATCAAAGTGAATTGAATATCTTAATTGAGTACCGTCTTAATTTAAAAAAGGATCATACTTTCTATTTATTGACGACTCAGTGGCCACCGTTTGATATATTTTGAAACGGAAAGAATCAATTGCCCATTGTCTTGCTACCCGTTGCATATCAAAGTGTTTGGTTAAATAGGCAATATCAAAGTGATTGATTAAACAAACAATACCAAAGCGGTACAACTCCCATTGTGAGAGGTGGTACAGTGGTACCCAAACAGCGGTACCAGTACCCATCTGCTTGCTTTGCACAATTGAGAAAATGGACAATTCGGATGAAATTACACATTAAAAGACAGAAACTAATCCCATCCAGATATTATTACAGACAAACCAAAGTAAAAAGACAGTTTGTAAAATCACTCATTAAAATTTGCTAAAACACCCCTAATCACATCCCAAGGACTGGCTTCCTTCATTTACCAGCTGCTGCATCCCCATCTTCCCAGACAGTTGCTTCATATAAATGTGTAACTGCAATTGAAAGCTGCCATGTCACTGACAGTATTGATGTTTGAATTTTCCATTTTCAATTTTTGATATCCTCCTTGAGAAAAAAAAGTAATGTACCAGTTGAGAACTTTGGGGGCTTCAGTTTTGTTCTAATTACAATTTAGTGACATCAATACTTCACTGTACTTCCCTAAACAGGTTGCAAGGGATAGTAGCTAACATGATCAGGAGGCGGTTTGTAAATTAGTCAAGGCTTTGTACCTTGACACAACTTCAGGTGATGTTGTCAAGGATTCAGTGAGCTCAAAATCACAGATCACATGACAATGTTGATTTTAAGAGAACAACATTGATGTTGTAAAGGATTCAGTGAGCTAAAAAATCACAGGACAACATTGATGTTGTACCTTCATTGGCACATTATTATCATCCATTATGGTAATCCTTAGTTTAACAAATTGGAATCTAACTGACAAAGCACAATTATAGAAAACATAAATAGATTATGGCTAATAAGTGTACAAAGAAACAACTAAGTTAAAATACAACAGGTTTGGGCATTCCCTCTGTTACCATTAATTGAGCACCTCATAAATATGTTACTTAAGACAAAAATTTTTGCAAAAAAACACTGGGCAGCCATCAGAGATGCAGGAGCAAATGAAACATTATACAAATGAAACATTGGATGTCAGAAAAACTAACCATCATTTAGGTATTCGAACCAAATATATCGTCGCTGTCCTCATGGCCCGACTCACCTCCATTCTGCCTGCTAGATCATTTGAGCTTCACTAATGAAACAATGGGATCGAAGAAAAGGTGCGGTATCAACAGCCGCTAAATCATGGTTATGGCAATCATTGAAATCCTACACCCACCACATACCGGTTCGTTTGTCTAGTTTAACACAAAACTTGACCGGGCAGCCGCATCGGGTGAGCAATTTGTGCTGTCTTTTTCTGTTTGGCTTGTCGATATGCTTCTTCTCTCGAAAGCCATGTCTACTGCAATAAAACCGGTGAAATTTGATGGCCCCATTTGTTTTATCTCTCTTAATGATACTCTTCCTCACGCTAAACCCTATTCTCTTAGCATAAGCATTGAAAAACTCAAAAGCTTCGGTCTCACTTGAGAAAGTCATGTTGATGATGCGGTCATACTCCTTCAACGATGCTACGTCCTAAAAAAAAAATGATTCAGTGCCTTTATCTTTCAGGTATGGTGCTGTACCATTGAATTTATTTATGTATTAGTATCATACATGTTTGTTCATGACAAGAAAGTGAATACAAAGATATCTTTACATGGATTGATTATTATACTAATCAAGAAAGGTTATAGACTTTACAATAATAAACAGCAAGTATATTTTGGTTTGCAAGCAGTCACTAATTTCTTAAAGCTAAATAATCCCTATGACAAGTAACATTTTTTTATCAGAAGGTATCCACTGTATACATAAATTCAATCCAGTATTCCAGTTAGATATCAATCAATTTTCCTCAACTCAAATGAAATTGAGGCAAAAATGGAGAACAGATTCAAAACTTAAGTAATAAGGAAGCATACCATGAGTTTATCCTGTGATTTTTTCTGATACAGAAGTGGTGTACTTGTTGGTACCTCTTTCCTAGACACAATGTAAACAAACCTAATCACTCACTATTGTCATGACTTCATCAAATTAGTGAAACAGTGACAAAGGTAGCACTACAGAGTTTACTGGCATGTATCCATTGTACTTACAGAGAAGATACCATATAATTTCCTTAATATACCATAGTTAATATATTTAACACTGATAAGCAAAAACTTGCATTAGAACAAAATAACGTAAGTCAACAGAGACACAGTAATACTGGTTTCATGAAAATGTATCTGGTGGGGATTAAAAATACGTTTTCAACATAGACACAATAATACGTTTTCATGCAAGTTATAAAGTCAACAAGTTTTAATAGAGACACAGTAATACGTTTGCATGAAACCAGTAAATAAAAAAGTGAAATTGCTAAGGTGGGGCTGCATATGTTCACCTTTCAACTTTGGTACTAGCAATTAAGGAGAAGATTGAGGACCCTGATGAGCGCCTCGGTGCTGATATCATTCAGAAGGTTTATCTTTAGCGTATTTATATCATGTCAATTTATTTGCATTCATGCAGCCTGGTGAAAAAACTCATGCTACATTGCTAGTAAAATAGGACGAATGCGTCTTGCCTATATTACTGTACCAACTTATCTTGCGAAACGAAACCTACCTTTGTTCAAAATTGTTCTCGAGGAAGGGATGAAACTAAATGTTGAAATTGGAAGTGCTTTCTCCAGCACACATCTGCTTAAAGCTTTTCGCCTCATTCAAAATCAATTGTATAAGAAAGCAAGAGGAAGTCAGCCAACGAGACCTTAGTCTATTAAAAAAAAGGCAACTTAAGCCACTGGTACATCTACTCCATTTGCTTTGCCTTTTGTAAAGCATTAACATTCCCTCCAGAATATTTGCTTAGTTCTACTAGTCCGACCCTAAGTTTGGCTTAGTTCTAATTTGGCTTAGTTCTACTAGTCCGACCCTAAGTTTAAGGCAGTAAGCTGACATAAAAGAAAACCAAAAATTCAAATTTGTTTTTATCTGGACTGTAATTGGGAATGAAACTAAACATAACAAGGAAGAGAGGAGCAGTTGAAATCGGAAACCAATGAAAAACAAGTGTCTTTAAATCGAAGTAGCAAACTCAACAGGAACGACCTGCTTAGCCTTCTCAGACCTATTTGTTTAAATCGAAGTAGCAAAAAATAAAGTAGCAAAAAATCAAGGGAGAGAGGAGCAGTTGAAATCGGAAACCAGTGAAAATCAAGTGGCTTTAATGGGAAACAAGTGAAAATCGCTAATAAAAAAAACTCGAAAAATTTGGATTACCTCGAGGAGGAAGAGAGGAGCAGGTGGTGAACGGAAGAGAAGGACGAGTCGAAAGAGCAGGCGGCGAGAAGGAAGAGAGAAGCAGGTTGCGAGGGGAAGGGAAGGACGAGTCGATGGAGAAGGTGGCGAGGATGAAGAGAGAAGCAGGTGCCTTCAGGTTTTTCAGATTTTGTTCGGAAGGAGAGACGGAAGGAGAAAGATTATGATTTTTATTTTTGGAAAGAGATTTTGGTTTCGATCTTCTTCGATACATCTTTTCATTTTTTTTCAGTGTTTAACGGACAGACGGAACATAGACGGAGAGACGGGATATACCGATTTTACCCTTCTAATTTTATACGGCTGTGATTTACCGTTCAAAATTTTGTAAAAATTTTGGTGTCCACTGTAGTATGACCCTTATTATAATTATTAATGTGATATTTATTATAATAATATAATATTATTAATATTTGCTATTATATTATTAATATGGATACAGGGATTTATTAAATAATAATAAAAATAATTAATAAAAAAATTATTTAAACAATAACAGTAAAGAATATCTATGGTGTATATCGGAATTTCGGTGCATGATAATCAAAACTCTTGGAACTACTTTAAAATAAAATTGTCAATAGATAGGGTACGATACGGTAGAGACATTTTTCATATCCGTCTCCATTAAAATTTTCTTTATCCATACCTTATCTTTACCCGTTAAAATTTGACTTTACCCGTATCCCATCCTTAACAATTAATAATTAACGGTAAGGGTAGAGTAATGGTAAAACATGGATAATAATGTTAATAACTCAATGAAAAAATATCATACAATAGAGATAAATAAATATTATGAGATAAATATATTAATAAAGTGTAACATTGAATAACACTTCAAATATAATAAAATCAAACTATATCTTCTCATATCAATTGCAAAAAAAAAATTACATAACTAATTACTAATTATACAATATTATTTCAAATGACAACTAAGAAGAAAGGATCTTATGAAAAAGTTTAATATTTTTTTAACATATCAATTGAGTCTTACCATTATATCTTTCCAATTTAACGTAATATTATTTCAATCAAATCTTATAATTTAATTGCCTAGTTTAATTATTAACATATCAATTGAATCTTACAAATATATCTTTCTGATTTTAGTTTGTTATTAACGTATTAATTAATACTTACAATTATATTTTTTTGTTATGATAAAGATTAAGATACGGGTAATTAACGAATACGAAATAGGCTTATCCATACTCTTACCCAATAAATTAATGAAATTTTTTTTATCCATACCCATACCCAATAACTTAACGAAAATAAAATCTTACCCATACTCGTCTTATCGAATACGATACGAATAGGGCAACGGTTCAAAAGGTACCCATTAAAATTTTATTTAGCCATACTCTACAGTTATCCATTAAAATTTTATTTTACCCGTACCATATTTTTACCCGTTAAGAATTAACAGTAAGGGTAGGGTAACGTTATAAAATGGATAATATTGTTAATAACTCAATGAAAACAACATTATATAATAGAGATAAATAAATATTATCAGATAAATATATTAATAAAGTGCAACATTAAATAATACTTTAAATATAATAAAATCATACTATATCTTCTTTTGACAATTGACACAAAAAAATTACATAACTAATTACTAATTATATAATGTTTTCTCAAATGAAAACTGAGAAGAAAGGATCTTCTGAAAAAGTTTATTATTTTTTTAATATAGCCCGTGAATGGAATAAAATAATTAACATATTAATGGAGTCTTACTATTATATCTTTCCAATTTAACATAATATTATTTCAATCAAATCTTATAATTTAATTGTCTAGTTTAATTATTAACATATCAATGAATCTTACAAATATATCTTTTGGATTTTAGTTTGTTATTAACATATTAATTGAATCTTACAATTATATTTTTTGGTTATGATAAAGATTAACGGTACGGGTAATTAACGAATACGAAATAGTCTTACCCATACCATTACCTAATAAATTAACAAAAAAAATTTTTTTATCCATACTCATATCTGATAACTTAACGAAAATAAAATCTTATCCATATCCGTCTTATCGAATACGATACGATTAAGATAAACGATTAATAGGGTATCATTGACAGCACTAGGGTTGTTATATCTAATTTCTTACAACTCTGGAACGGAAAGTTATTAATGAATTATTTAAGACCACTTGTCTAGTTATTCTTATCTGCATCACTTACACAGAAATTATTTTATTTAAGAATTAGTATAAAAAAATTTTAATACAAAGAATTAATTATATTTTTTTAATAAGAAGAATTAATTATACAAAAAATGGTGTCTGCGTTTTATAAACGGGTACGAAGGGGAATAAATTCACCGCTTTAGTTACGTCTTTTGAGGCTTATCAGACCTTCGTACCCATTTATAAAACGCGTTCGAAACCTTCGAGCGCGTTTTATAAACGGGTACGAAGGCGTAAATATTTTGAAATCGAGTTATTACCGTTTTTTTCGTCTCTTCGTCTTTCTGCTCAAGACTAACAGAGACAGACGCAGAGAAGAGAGAAGAGAAAGAAGAGAGGAGGAAAAGAGAGGAGAGAAGAGAAGAGAGAAAGAAAGAGAGAAGAGAAGAGATTGTCGCCGGAGAAGAGGTTGCCGCCATTTCACCGATTGCCGCCGGAGAAGAGATTGCGGCCGTAGTTCGCTATCGAGGTATTCCATTTTATATTTAATGAAAAATATTGTCTGCAAAAAATAAAAATTGTAGATAAATTATTTATGCAATTATTGAAATTGTGTGGAATTTGTGCATTATTAAAATTGAGATTGTATGGAAGTTAGTGGAAATTTTAATAAATTGTGTATGGAATTTGTATGGTAATTATTGAAATTAGTGGAATTTGTATGGAATTTGTTTGCAAATTGAATGGAAATTGGTGGAAATTTTAGTAAATTGTGTATGGAATTTGTATGGTAATTATTGAAATTAGTGGAATTTGTATGGAATTTGTATGCAAATTGAATGGAAATTAGTGAAAATTTTAGTAAATTGTGTATGGAATTTGTATGGTAATTATTGAAATTTGTATGGAAATTAGTGGAAATTTTAGTAAATTGTGCATGGAATTTGTATGAAAATTATTGAAATTAGTGGAATTTGTATGGAAATTACTGGAATTTGTATGCAAATTGTGTACGAATTTATTGTAAAAATTAGTGGAATTTGTATGTAAATTAATTGAATTAGTGATATTCAATTTTTATTGTGTAGGGATTTTGTATGAAAATTAGTTGAATTATTGAAATTTTATTTGGTGGAATTTGTAGTAATGAAATTATTGTATGGAAAATATTTTAAATTGTACTCTAACCTATTTAAATAAAAAATTCAATTACAAATGTGAAATTTTTTTTGTTGTTTAAATTTAATTGCACAAATTTAAAAATTTGTTACAAAAATTTGTGCAATTCAAAGTTATTTAAGTTTGTGTTATATTATTTGAATCAGATGAGTTCAGAAGAAGACGAGGCTGGTGCTTCTGGTTCTTCACCACCTCCCACCGAAACACTCCCCACCCAGCCTCGCCAAAAAAGACGTAGGCGTCGCGCAGCCCGTCCGAACGCGCTAAATGTCAATCCACCAGTTCAGCCAACCAACACAGAAAACCAACAAATTTTATTCGTTACAGATAACGACCATATCGTTGGTTTGTCTTTTGAGGAGGTAATATATTGTTGTTTGTTAATTTAGATTTTTTAATAATTTAGATTTCTTAATAAACTGTTGTATAATAATTTTTTATTTGTAATTAAATTGATAATATTTTTGTGTTAATGCTTATTATAAATTGTATTTAAAATTTTATTGAAAACAATTTATTTAAATCGTTAATTTTGGACGCAAAGTATTATTACAAATTTTATTAAAAAGTTTAATTGAGTAGTTTAATTGAAAATTTTCTATTATTGCAGCGTGAAAAAATTTTGGAGATGAGGTCGCACAAGCGGACGATTGAGGTGGACGATCGGATTGAGGGAAGACTGATTAAACTGGACCTGAGTCACATTACAAAGGTGAAGCATGTAAACGTGGACATGCCATTACTGATGGCAATGGCTGAGTTTTGGTGTCTGGAGACGCATACTTTTCATTTTCCCGTCGAAGAGATGACTGTTACTTTACAGGTAATTTATTTAAACTTGATATTAAATTTTTTTTTACAATAATTTTCGTATTAATTTTCACAGTTAATTACAATTTAGTTTAATATTAAAAATGTAAAATTTTCATATAAAATTTCATTCAAATTTTTGCATTAATTGCATTATTTAAAAAAGATATTCGAATATTAATTGTCACATTAATTTTTGCCTTAATTATATTTAAAATTCAAATTTGAATATTAATTTTCTTAATAAATATATTTAAAAAAGGCATTGCAATATTAACATGACACGAATTTAATTTCTTTTGTAATTGTCATCAGGATGTTGCCTTCTTATATGGTTTGCGCTCGACGGGCATCCCAGTTAGATCCAATACGAAAGGGCCCTGGGAGGAAAAGATTCGTGCATATCTTTATCCTCATGAAGATTTGGAAAACTGGCACAGAGAAAACAGGAGCAGGGAGTAAGGGAAAAAAAAAGGTTAAATATTGATTTTTGCTATTCAGTATATACTGCATTCCTTACTTGTATTGATTATTTTAAAGGAAAAATTGAATATAACCCCCTACAATCTTGCTCATCTGGATATAACCCCTCGTAATCTTTAAAACTGGATATAACCTCTGTAATCTTGTTTGTATTGAATATAACCCCTTATGATTAAATTTATTCATATTTAAAATTTAAAAAATCATTTTTTACATATTATGACTAAAATACCCTTATCATGGAACCTTCAAATCATAGCTGTTTTTTACTCCAGCTTTTCTCGCGCGAAATTAAAAAAAATAATAAAAGAAGCAAAGACAAAAATCTATTTTTTCTTTATTTTCAAATCGCTTATGTATAGATGGTACAAATATAGTACTTATTTCATTTTTTTCAAGTTGATATTGTACCATACTATTTTCAATGGCTAGCGAAGACATCCAACAACAAACCATTGATTATCCATTCCATTTTTTTTTCCTTAGAAAATTGTTCATTCTGATGTACGGTTTCCGTACTTGATTTTCAGCCAGAATAAGCCCCAAATTTCGTTCAAATTACTTGTGTTTTTACTCATTTTTCTTTAAATTGTGCTAATGTTAGATGTAGGAAAGTTCAGCCGTAGCCCGGCAAGTTTTTTATACAGGTTCATCACACTTTGGTGAGAAAAAGGAGAAAATCGACTAAGTTGCACAGATCCAGCAAGCTGGAACGGGCCGCCCAATCTCAGGACGGGTCGTCCCACCTTAGTGCAGACGTAGGCAGAGGAGATCCAGACGACACAATCAGCCCATACTGGGACGGGCCGCCCCATGTTCAGACCAGGCCGTCCCAGTCCACAAACAGGCCAGATTGCTATTTCGAGACTGCCAAAAATAGAGCGTCTGATTTGGTGAGGCGGTTTCTTCAGTTTCCACCGCCTTTCTGAGCCACAATGCCATGTTTTGGAACTTCCTGAGAAGCCTATATAAGCTCTGTCCTGGCTCCAAGTCGAGACAGTTCGAATCTGCTAAGTTTTGAAAGACAGAAAGGAGCAAGATAGTCATCCTGTCGCGACGGTCATCCACCAGCCTGAGACGCACCGCCCCAGGATCAGGACGGGCCGCCCCAGACAGGACAGAGCTTAGGAGTTGGACAATTTTCGAGCACAACTTGTTGTAACTCGATTTTTCCCTTTTCTTTGTACTTTTGTATGATGATACCTGCTTTTTCTTGCATTGAGTAGTTTAGTTTAGGGGCTATGGTTTGAAAACTTTTCTTTTAGTTGTTTGATTTGTTTGAATACTTGATTAATTGCTAAGTTAAGTTGCGTTTTTTATTTCTGAAATTTGATTCTATCTTTTTGTTGCAAATTGTTAATGTTAGATCTGACTATTGCGTTAAACAAAGGCCTAGTTTAATTGTCAAAACAAAGTCTATCTGCAATAACAAGTAAACACTTTGATCAATTAGGTAGGCGATATCCGAAAGGATTAAACCAAACTTTAAGAAATTAGAAGTTTAACTCGACAAACCGAGAGGTTGAGAGTTTACCAAGACCCATAAATCAATTGGAAACATCTAAACCAAGAAACGAGAGTTGAAATTTAGGAGTTTTTAGGATTTGTCAAACAGAACCCCACAACTTGACCTGAACGAGAGTTAGAGCGCATGTCTGTAGGTTAGTTTTGGTCTAATTCACGTAAAAACACTTAGCAAATAACTAAGTAGAATGACAAAACAAACATCAGATGATTGGAACGGTCCGTTCCAAGGTCAGGACGGACCGCCCGAGAGGGGGCGTCCTGGCCTAGAACGGACAATTCCATCCATCTGACAGGGTTAGGACGGCCCGTTCCAGAGATGGAACGGTCCGTCCCAGCCTTGACAGACAAGAAAAGTTAGACAACCTGAACCCCTAATCGTTTTCTAGGGAATTAGAATTTTAACTCTGTAACTACAATTCGCCTTTCTGTTTAGATTTGTTTGGAATATAAATTACTCATTTAATCAAAAGAATTTAATTTAATACGAATTGTTTGAACTTAGAAAAGGAATAGTCCGTCCCCGTGATTCGACCCTTAAACTGTACTGCAAACGAATTAGTATCGGTTTTTAAGGAATTAATTTGACCAGTACCCTCAGCACCGATCAAATTTTGGCGCCGTTGCCGGGGACGGTGCCTTTTTCTAAATCTTACTTTTGCTTTAACTTAAATTCTTTCAATCTCTCTTCACTTTTTCTTTTGTTTTTGAAATATTGCAGTCGCATACGCTGGCTAACAAGGAGAAGGAACTAGGTATTCAAACAAATTTTCGTCAACAAGGAGGTGGGGAACAGAATCATCAATCGAGCCCATCTTCATCTGGAACGGCCCGCCCCATTTTAGGACGCTCCGCCCTAGATTTAGCTGAACTCACAAAGGAGGAGGAAGGCTCTCTGGTTCAGCCGTTTAGCCAGTTTTACCAGCGCAACCGCAGAAATCCAGGGAGAACTCTACCACCTTTGACACCACCCGAAGAAGACATGGCAGACAACTTGAATGGCAATGGGGGGAGACCTGAGAAGACTCCCGTCCAGCGGGCCCTTAGAGAAGCCCTCGAAGCAGCAAGGGAAGCCGAGGCCAATCGACTTCTTCGAGAGATCAGTGCACCAACAGCGACTAATGTCCGACTTGGAGTTAGACCACCGAAGGCTGAGCGAACCCGTGACTTTTACTACAATCCGAGCTTGATCGCTTTGATCAAGGACTCAGCTTTCGGTGGAGCCCCCAACGAAGATGCTAATCGCCATTTGCAAAGCTTCCTGCGCAATTGCACAACCCTTGTCCCTGAAGACGTGGATCCGGAAATAATCCGCTTAACTCTCTTTCCTTTTTCTCTTAGGGGAAAAGCTGAAGATTGGCTTAACAGTTTCAATGATGCACCGTTTGATTCTTGGGAAAACTTGACCAAAGCCTTTTTAGATAGGTTTTATCTTAGGGTAAAAACAACTAAATTGGTTAGGGAATTGTTAACCTTTCAACAAGAACCAGATGAGAACCTGTTTGAGGCATGGGAAAGATTTAAAGACCTGCAAAGAATGTGTCCACACCATGATGTACCTGAAAATAGACTTATTGTCAGTTTCTATGATGGTTTGGATGATATGACTCGTCAGAATATTAATTCAACTGCAGGTGGATCGTTCCTTGAGATGGGTTGCAGATAAGCGAAGGCTCTACTTGAGAATATGGCCAGGTCTCAAACCAACTGGTCAGTTAGAGCCCAGAAGAAAGGAGGACTCCTTGAAGTGGATAAGGATACCCACATGCAGTCTCAGCTGGACTCTTTGACCGTCATGATCAAAAATCTCAACAAGAAACCGGCTGAGGTGGTATCTAAGTGTCAGTTTTGCGAGGAAGAAGGACATATGGCCAAGGCATGCCACTTGGTTGAGAGAGAAGAGACGACAGAAGAGGTGAATGCACTCATGAATCCTCCTTCGTTTTTCCCGCCAACCAATAACTATGCTTATCGCGACAAGAGAAACCATCCAGGCCTCTCTTACTCAAATCCAAATGGAGCCGCTAATCCCAGCCAAGCCGGACCACCAAGGAACCAACAACGCCCTCAAGAGACACTCACGCAGCCCATGGTGGAGAAGTTCATGCAGAGTCAAGGAATTTTCAATCATGCAGTCCATCGGGAGTTGGAGAAGATCAGGGAAGACATGGGTGCTTTTCTTCAAATATTCGACGAAAGGTTGTCTTAACCAAACCATGTATGTTCCCTAACTAACCTGAACCGAACCCTAGGGAGGATGTGAAGAGTGTTTCGCATCAATTGAGGAGTGAAACAAGGTATGACGGGCCTGAAATGCCGTCAGACTCTCCTCCAGGACTATCTGGAACGGACCGCCCCACTCTGGGACGGCCCGCCCCACCTCAGGACGGAGCAGAATTTGATCAGGCGGACCAGCCCAGAGCTGAAGCAGACACTGGAACGGACCCACCAGCAGCAGGATAAGATGATGGAACGGACCGCCCCAATCCAGGACGGACCGTCCCAAATACCTCGACTGCCACAAGCAGGCAAGTCCCGAGAGCCGTCTCTCCATCTAACAGAACTATTGAGGTTCCATATCCACAAAGACTCGCCAAGGCTAGGAAGGACAGGGCGTACGAGAAGTTCCTGGACATTCTACGGCAAATTAAGATCTCAATTCCCTTCACCGATCTCCTAACCAGAATGCCAGTACGAGAAGTTCCTGGACATTCTACAAAGAAGATACCGGTAAAAATGAAATATCCAGGCAAGTTCACGATCCCCTGTAAAATCGAAAATGCAGAAGAGAAGAAAGCGTTGCTGGATCTCGGAGCAAGCGTTAGTCTCATCCCCGAGACAGTCTATAATCAGATAGGGATGGAGGAGATGAACCCGACTCGCATGACTTTGAAGCTTGCTGATGGATCGATTAAACTGCCATTGGGGATAGCAATTGACGTGCCAGTCCAAGTTGGCGATTTGATTGTGCCTTGTGACTTCGTGGTAGTGGATATGGAAGAAGATCCAGATATTCCAGTCATCCTTGGTCGTCCCTTCCTCACCACTGCCGGAGTATTCATCAACTGCAAGACCGGCAAGATGATCCTTGAGGTTGGAGATGAAAAAGTGGAGTTTGATGTAGAGAAAGCCATGAAGATGCCTGACCATATTGACTCAATCTTTATGGTGGAATCATTGGAAGCCATTGTTGAAGAATCCTACAACACACGTGTTGTTCAGGCATACCATTCCTTCTCGGCCACACCTGAAGAGGAGGAGGCAGACCTAATATTCAACGAAATTCTCCAAATTGTTGAATATTTGGCTGCCAGAGAGGAACAGAACGGACCGCCCCAGATCAGGGCGGATCAAGCCATCATGCAGCTGCGATCACCAGCTGAAATCCAACAAATTCTCAGCCTAGACACCCCTCAGGACGGACCGCCCCAGATTGGAACGGTCCGCCCCAATTCAGATGATGCAAAATCCAGGCCAGAATTGAAGGCTCTGCCCGGCAATCTCAAGTGTGAATTCTTGGGCCCAGATCAGACCTTTCCTGTTATTGTTAATGCCAATCTTGGTGCAGATCAAACAGCAAAGCTACTAAAGGAACTGAGGATTTATCAGAATGCAATCGGATACTCGATTGAGGATCTAAAGGGTATCGATCCCTCGATCTGCACCCATCGGATCCTTCTTGAAGAGGACTCCAAGCCAACTATGGAGCACCAAAGGAGACTCAACCCGAACATGAGTGAAGTTGTGAGGAAGGAAATCCATAAACTTCTAGAGGTAAGGATCATTTACCCCATCTCAGACAGCAAATGGGTTAGTCCCATTCATGTTGTTCCAAAGAAGGGAGGCACAACCGTGATAAAGAATGACGAAGGCCAGCTGATCCCAACAAGAATCGTCACGGGATGGAGGATGTGTGTGGACTATCGCAAGCTGAATGCAGCTACCCGAAAAGACCACTTTCCTTTGCCATTTGTTGACCAGCTACTCGAACGCCTGGCTAAGCATTCTTTCTTTTGCTATCTAGATGGTTATTCTGGTTTCTTTCAAATACCAATTCACCCCGTAGACCAAGAAAAAACGACCTTTAAATGACCATATGGGACTTATGCATACCGTAGGATGCCATTTGGTTTGTGTAATGCACCTGCAACATTTCAAAGAGCCATGATGGCTATTTTTTCTGATTTTATAGAAAAAGACATGGAGGTTTTCATGGATGATTTTTCTGTCTATGGTACGTCTTTCGATCATTGTCTAGCTAACTTGAAAAAGGTATTGCAGAGATGTGAAGAAGTTAACCTAGTCTTGAATTGGGAGAAGTGTCATTTCATGGTGCAAGAAGGAGTCGTTTTGGGCCACATAATCTCAGAACAAGGAATTAAAGTTGATCAGGCCAAGGTGGAAGTGATTGAGAAACTCACAGAGCCTACTTGTGTAAAGGATGTTCGGAGTTTCCTTGGTCATGCCGGTTTCTACAGGCGTTTTATCATGGATTTCTCTAAAATTGCTAAGCCTTTAACAAACTTCACTATGAAAGATGCAGAATTTATCTTTGATAAAAGTTGTGTTGATGCATTTGACAGATTGAAGAAAGCACTCGTGACAGCCCCGATCTTGCAACCTCCGAATTGGGATGAACCATTCGAATTGATGTGTGATGCCAGTGATTATGCAGTTGGAGCAGTACTCGGACAGCGAAAAGATAAGAAGCCATATGCCATTTACTATGCAAGTAAGGTGTTAGATGAAACCCAGATCAACTACACCACAATAGAAAAGGAGCTTCTTGTAGTAGTTTTTGTCTTAGATAAGTTCAGGTCCTACCTGATCGGTTCAAAGGTTATAGTCTACACCGATCATTCAGCACTCAAGTACCTACTCTCGAAGAAAGACGCCAAGCCAAGACTCATCCGGTGGGTTCTCTTGCTTCAGGAGTTCGATATTGAGATCCGTGACAAGAAAGGTACAGAAAACAGTGTTGCTGATCATTTATCCAGGATCAAAGCAGAAGGCACCAAATCCGAGACACTACCAATCAACGATTCATTTCCAGACGAACATTTGTACTCAATCCAGTCTGGAACGGACCATCCCAGCATGGAAAGGCCCGCCCCAACCACAGCAAATGATGTCAGGACAGCCGTCCCAACCAGAACGGCCTAGTCGGAGCCAGGTGATACAGTTGGGACGGCCCGCCCCAATCTGGAACGGTCCGCCCCAACTCAGGCGACTCCATGGTATGCTGACTTTGCGAACTATCTAGCGAGCGGAGTTATGCCCTATCAGATGTCCTTCCAGCAGAAGAAGAGATTCATAGCCGATGCTAAATACTACTTCTGGGAGGATCCTTTTCTGTGGAAGTTTGGAGTTGATGGAATGTTCAGAAGGTGTGTACCGGAGGGCGAAATCGAGCAAATCCTGCACAATTGCCACGCATCAGCTTACGGAGGACATGCCTCAGTGTCTAAGACCGCGGCCAAAGTTCTGTAATCTGGATTTTTCTGGCCCACACTTTTCAAGGACGCAAGAAAATTTATCTCGTCTTGCGATCAATGTCAGAGGACAGGCAACATTTCGAGACGCCAAGAGATGCCTCAGAATCCTATTCTAGAGGTTGAGATCTTCGATGTTTGGGGGATTGACTTTATGGGACCTTTTCCTTCTTCATGTGGCTATGAGTACATTCTTGTGGCAGTTGATTACGTGTCCAAATGGGTGGAAGCTATTACGAGCAAGTATGCAGATTCAGCAACAGTCAAAAAGCTTTTCACCAAGGTCATATTCTCACAGTTTGGAATTCCAAGGACAGTCATTAGTGACGGGGGCAAATACTTCATTAACAAACAGTTTGAGAATCTTTTAAAGAAGTATGGAGTGAGACACAAGGTGGCAACTCCTTACCATCCGCAAACTAGTGGCCAAGTTGAGATATCAAATCGAGAAATAAAGAATATCCTGCAGAAAACAGTGAGCAACACAAGGAAAGATTTGGCATTAAAATTGGATGATGCCTTGTGGGCATATAGGACAGCCTTCAAGACTCCTATAGGCATGAGCCCATTCAAGCTGATTTATGGAAAAGCGTGTCATTTGCCCGTTGAATTGGAACACAAGGCATATTGGGCAGTTAAAGCACTCAACATGGATTATAAATCAGCTGGAGAGAAGAGGATTCTGGACTTGCACGAGCTGGAGGAAATAAGGCTAAATGCATATGACAATGCTAGGATCTACAAGGAGAAAATGAATCTCTGGCATGACAAGCATATCCAAAGGAGATCCTTTGAAGCAGGAGATATGGTGCTTCTGTTCAATTCCAGGTTGAGGCTATTTCCTGACAAACTCCGGTCTAGATGGACAGACCCTTACGTTGTGAAGAAGGTCAATCCATTTGGAGCTGTTGACATCTACAAAGAAAGAGACGAGACTTTCAAGGTGAATGGGCAGATGCTCAAGCTCTACGTCGATCCAAATGCTAGCATAGAAGGAGGGGAAGTGCACTTTTTGACTAACCCCTCACCCGCAGAGACCTTAAACAAGCGCTTCTTGGGAAGCAACCCAAGGGTTCAGTTTTTAAAATTATATTAAGTTTATTCATTTTACTTTGTGTCAAAAATTCAAAAACAAAACAAAAATATGAAAAATAACAAAAAAAAAATTAGGAGTAGGCTAAATACCTAGAATAATTGGCTTAATTTGTGGTGTGATTGATTACTTTCAGGAGGAAAACGTGAAGAAAGCAACGAGAAATTGATGAAGGACTAAGAAAAACCTGATTGGAACGGACCGCCCAACATCAGAATGGCCCGTCCCAACCAGTGGAACGGCCAGGTTTGGATCAGGACGAGGAACAAATTCACATTTGGAACCATCCATTGGAACGGTCTGTCCCAATCATAGGACGGTCCGCCCCAATTCGAAATCCGATAGTTACGACCCTTGGCAATAACTACACATTAAACCCATTAAACCCATTAACCCACGACCCCACCTTTCTCTCTCTCTCTCTTTCTCTCTATTTCAAAACCCAGCCAACTCCTCTCCCTCTTTTCTCTCTCCCGACCCTCTCTCTCTGCCCCCGCAAATCCGACGAAGCGCCGCCGACGACGCCTCGCCGGAGCCATCCCCACTCTCCTACCACTCACCCACACCCTCTCTCTCTCGTTCATCTCTCTCTCCGCCCCCTGCCGCGCCGCGACCACCGCCAGATCCGCCATTGCCGCCGTCTCCGCCGTCGACTCGGCCGCCTGACAGTCTCCCTCGCCTCTCCTCAGTCGCCATTCAACCCTCCTCTCTCCAGTCCGCTACATCCTCTCAATTTCACCGGAATCCGCCGCCGCCGCCACTGCCACCGCGCCTCCGCCGCCATTTCCTCAAAATTTTCCGGTAAAATCAAACCCTTTCTCCTCTCATTTCATTCCTTAAACCAATCCCATTGAGTTTGCACCAAAACTAGTACCAAACTCAAATCGAAAACTCGACGGAAACCATCTCTGGTACTTAACTATTTTCCTGTCCAAACCATAATTGGAACGGACCGTCCAATTTCTGGAACGGCCCGCCCCAACCACTAAACCCTGCCAACAGCCTTCGCCCCAGACCCAGACCACCCCGTCCCAGCCAAGACCTCTCCACCCTCCTAGTCCAGAACGGTCCGTCCCTACATCTGGACGGTCCGCCCCATAACCAAAAAACAGCCAAAAGCACTGCATTCCCAGCCAGACCACCCTGCTCCATTTCTGGACCGACCCGTCCCATGAAGAGAAGGAGTTCAGGGAGATTATCAGATAAAATCTCAAAATATTTTCGCGATCTCCCGCGCAAGCCTGGGAAGAGGAAGATCCTCGTGCCCAGATCATTCACTAGAGGCATCGGTGGGTGGGCAACAAAGGAGGACTTCCCCATTCCACCACTTGACAAATACCCGCTAGATCCGCGGGAATTCATGGTCAATCCGCCTCCTGTCAATCAGTCCCAGTACACCGTAGAGGACCCAGATCAGATCATTCCATACGCTGGTTGGGGGAGCCTAGGAGATCATCCCCCTACGTGTGTTACTGGTCCGAGTTCGAGTCAGTCTCAGGTATGGCTGACGATCAGACCGAGCCAGCTGATACAGCTCAGTCCTACCAGCCTGAAGCTCAACCTGAGCCTGAGCCGGCTGCCACAGACGCAGAGATGAATGCAGCAGCTGAGGCAAAAGAAGAAGAGGTGGAGGATCTCGTCCCTGAGACGCAAACCTACCCCTCACAGCCCGCAGAAATTGAGCTCGCTGATGTGCACATCCGCCTCAAGGGCTCAGATGCTAAGCAAAGGTTTTAAAACCTCCGCAACAAGCATTTCCAAAGCACCAAGGACATTGACGTACTTACCAGATCTGTCGGGTTTCGCCCGAGATTCTGGAAGATCAGAGCTCCAGCCTATACTGCTCTCACCATGGAGTTTCTCTGTACCCTTGACCTCTTCTTCAAGGATGATCTTTGGCAGATGACATTCCGTGCGAACGGAAGGAAGATGATCTGCAATGAGAATGATTTCGCCCGGTTCTTTGGGCTTGAAAATGGGGATATCACGGATGAGTTCTTTGAGGAAAACCTTTGGGAGGAGTTGTCCTTGGAGCACAAACAGCCAGTCAACACCCGCCGCTCCTCCCACATCCAGCACCCGACTATTCGCTTCATTCAGCGGATGCTCTCTCTCACCATCTTTGCTAAAGGTGAGTCGGGTGTCAAGCTGATCCGTGGTGAGCAAGCCATCCTCAACCAGATCTTCTATCCAAAGGGAGAGGCAAAGCTCAATCTGGCCTACTTCATGATGAGACATTTCGAAAAACAGGCCAACAATCTCAGGGCAGGCACGGGACAGATTACGGTTGGCGGGTACGTGACTCATTTGATCCGCCAGTACGATGTTCAGGTGCCTTAGGATGCGCTGACACGAAGCGGGGGACCAAACCGGCTTGGCATGAGGCAGCTGGTTGAGATGGGGATGGTGGCCCAGGTCGGATCTGAGTATCAGTATTGTTTTGGCCGCCATCGGTTCCCGCTTCCATTCACTAGGTCCATTGATCTCCAAATCAAAAGGACATGGCTTCTGGTTGATAGAGATGGGCGACTGATCAACCACGAAGAGGAAGAGATGCAGCGCCGATTGGCTGAGATGGAGGCCGCTGCTTGAGCAGCTGGCGCCGGTACGTCGGCAGAGGCAGAGGCAGCAGGTGCCTCTAGCCACCCGTCTCAGCATCCCTCCCATTTCCCCTCGTGCCACACATTGAGCCCTTCGATGATGTTCAGGGCGAGCACTTTACTTGGGGTGGGATTCGCATGGAGGACATCCACCCATCCCCTTCTCCGCCACGCCCACATGGAGGGTTTGAGCCGCAGTGGCAGCCGGGATACGGCAGGGGTTCTGACCAGCACTACTTTGACATGCTGCAGGACATTCACACCGCTCAGTGGATCCTGCAGGCATCTTTTGATGAAGAAAGGGAGGAGAATAGGAGATGGAGGCAGCAGCAAGATGAGCGCAATGCAAGGAACGATGATCTGCTCAGTCGCCTCGCGAGCCACATCTTTGGTCCCGGACCATCAGCCCCACCGCCACATGACCCACCACAGTTCTGAGCCAGTTTCAGGTACGTTTTTCTATTTTTCTCTCCTTTATTTTCTTTCTTGCATCTACTAGGACTAGGGACAGTCCAGTAGATAAGCTTGGAGGGGTTAAAGGATCGAAAAATCGAAAAAAACGGATAACTTAGAGCATCTGCATAGCATATTGCCAGTTTCAGACAGTATTGGAACGGATCGTCCCACCAATGGGGCGACCCATCCCAACAGGGCGTCCCAGTCTAGAACAGCCCGTTCCAACACTGTCTGAATCACTGAAACCAGTCAAGTATTGTGTCTGGGACGGTCCGTCCCACCATCAGGGCGGTCCGCCCCAGTGGGTCGTTCCACTCTAAGAACAGGCCGTTCCAGACATAATGCATTGGCAGGTTTTGTATATACATGTAGGATTTGCATAATTAAATCATTCGAGGTTGCATTTAGGATAGTTCTAAGGATCATTTAGCTAAACTTGATGTTTGTGACTTAGGAAATTTGGGCAGATTCTGAGAAAAACTAAAAACTTTGTTGAAAACTTGCAAAATGAATTTGACTAAACTAATTTGAGGTAAGCTAAGGATAGTAACCTTCATTTGACTTGGGAGTAATTTTGCTAAGCATTTGATAGTTAATTTCAAAAGCAATTATTCTGTTGTATTGAATAGAGACGGCAAAGGGCTTGATTTAGTTCGCCTAAGATCATTTGAGTAACTCAAAAATAAGGATAACTGTAAGATGGTTTGCACAGATTTTCAGAAACTAAAACCTTCGCAATTTTCTTTTCAAAATCAAAATAAAAAAAAATAAATAAATAAAAAAAATAATAATAAAAAAAATGGAAAAACCAAAAACAAAATAAAAAGGGGAACTAAAAAGTGGTGCAGTGCCATGGACACTGTATGAGGCTATAGGTACTTGCGGATTAAAAGAATTCCATAAATCATGGGTAAGAAACAGAAAGAGATTCATGGTATAAAAAAAAATAAATAAAAAAATAATAAAGAGGAAAAATCCTCTAAAAATCCGCTCTTATCTGGCCGACTTCTCCGCCTCGGGAAAAACCTCCTTGCCCCGAGAGAATTGTATCTTGTAAATAAATTTTAATTTAAGTTCTTTAAATTATTGGTTTGAAGTATCGTAAATCTGTGCAAAACAACTTGGAGTTATTCTGAATTATTTGAGTTAAGCAGGTTCGATCCCGTTTCTACTTGATTTCTAACTGAATGAAAACTTTGAAGAATTAACTGATTTAATGCTTAGTGAAATGAAACAGAGTCAATGTGATGTGAGGATCTTTGGTTTGATTTCAGAAAAAGTTAAGTCGCTCGAAAATAAAACAATATGGTCCTAATGGAAAAAATTTTTGACGAAAATGCCCATGTAAGTTAAAGTCACAATCAGTTAAGTTTAACTAGAAAAATTCCTTGAACACATGTATTTGAACTCAATTAGGGTCTAATTCAGGTCTAAGTCTAGAGTTTTGCTTGGGGACAAGCGATGTTCAAGATCGATGGAATTGACCCCGCTCCCAAGGGTGTTACTAAGTTAGATGTCTGGTTTGATATTGATGCTGATGGTATACTAACCGTCTCTGCAAAAGTAAAATCCAGTGGACAAAAAAAGGAGATTGTAATTAGCAAGCAAAATGGGGAATTGACAGCAGCGGAGATCCAGAAAATGATAGTAGATGCTGCTCATTATAAAGCAGAGGATGAGAAGCACAAGGCCAGGATTTCTCTGGAGTATTTGGCCGAGAAGTTGAAATCGATGGCTTTGGATTCTGCACGCTCTGCTTCTGAGATGAAATCAATGGAGGATAAAGCAGAGAATGCCATAGCATGGTTGGAAACAAATCATCATGCGGAGATTGGTGAAATTAATAAACAACTGAAGGAGCTGAAAACTAGCTTCCCGGCATTATGCGAAGAAAATTAGTGCAGGGAGGGATTACATAGGATTTGATCCTATTTCTTCCGAAATTATTTTATATAGAATTTTTGACACAAAAAATTTTAATAGAAAGAATTATTTATTATTTTTTTAATAAGAAGAAAGTTCGAACGCGTTTTATAAAAGCGTACAGTCTCTCTCCTTCGTACCCGTTTATAAAACGCGCTCGAAGGCTTCGAGCGCGTTTTATAAACGCGTAAGAGGAGAGAGCTTCAGATACGCCTGAAAGGCTGGTCAGACTTTCGTACGCGTTTATAAAACGCGTTCGGAGCCTTCGAGCGCGTTTTATAAACGGGTAGGAAGGCGTAAATTTTTCGAAATTGAGTTATTACCATTTTTTTCCAAAATTAATAGAAAAATTAATGTGAAAATTTAAGTTAAATTTATTTTTAAATTTAATCTTATTTAAAAATGACATTAGAATATTAATTTTGACATTAATATCATTTTGTTTGAATAACTATCAAGAAAGTCACTTAATTTACTGCATTTCTCTTTTTAATGATTAATTTATGATTTTAAAAACCTTTTTAGTAGTTTAGAGTGGTTTTTAGGTTTACAAACTTTCAAAGTGAATTTTGGAGGTCTAGAGAGCGTTTTTTGTAACATGTGTAGATCTCGTCGCGAGCTTTCCGGATTGTCCTCGATCACCCCAAACGGACATTCCTATCAAAAGTTAAGCCTGTTTAAAGTTTTAATGTTCAAAATTATTTTAAAAATTTATATTTTAATTATTTCCATATTATATATTATTTGATTATATATATGGCTAACATAAAATAAAAAAAAAAGAGAAGAGACTACAATTCAAAAGATAAGTATGTAAAATTACAGGGTCGTCGGTGAATAATTATTCAAACAAAATGATATTATACACATGTTCAAAAAAAAAATATGTGCAATTAAATGCATCTTTATTTGGAAATAAAATTTTGATACATCTATTTAATATATCTTTAATTGGAAATAAAATTTTGAGAATTTTGTAAATATGAAACATGCAGGGACCTTATTGAAAAATATTATTTTTAATAAGTTAAATGTTGCGGTTTGATGGAAAATATGAAAAACTAATAACACGTTTATAAAACGCGCTCGAAGGCTCCGAACGCGTTTTATAAACGCGTACGAAGGTCTGACCAGCCTCTTCAGGCGTAACTGAAGCTCTGTCCTCTTACGCGTTTATAAAACGCGCTCGAAGCCTTCGAGCGCGTTTTATAAACGGGTACGAAGGAGAGAGACTGTACGCTTTTATAAAACGCGTTCGAACTTTCTTCTTATTGAAAAAAAAAATAAATAATTCTTTCTATTAAAATTTTTTGTGTCAAAAATTCTATATAAAATAATTTCGGCTATTTCTTTCGCAAGGAACAGAGCAGTAACTGAAATAGACCAGCTTTCAAAGAGTTAAAAAGTGCTTACTGCCTCATTAAAAAGGATTATCTGTTCACCTAATGGCTATTATTTGTTACATGCACGAAGTACTATTTTTAATTTTCAATTTGGTTATTTGTTCTCCTTTTATTATGCATCCACGAACTTATTTCTGGATTTAATTGTTGCCAATGAATTTGAATTTTTTTTTAGACTACTCGTATTTTATTTTATTAAGACCTGTTATTTTTCAAAAAAAAGCACATTGTTATTGTTGAAATGCAAGCGAATTTGCAATCAAGCTTTTTCAAAAAAAATTATTGAACTGTTATTAGCATATCCAACTAGTTTGGAATCACTTATTTTTGAAATTATCTAATTACGAAATTGCCAGAAACCTATTCATTCAATCCAAATTTAATTCGCAACTAGATGCTTAAGTCGCGGCTCTGCCGCGACCTGTCTTTCATTTGTAATGTTGCGTGACATGTGGATTTTTTTGGGAGGATACAAAGGCAGCGATGACGGAGGATACAAGGCAAGATGGGAATGAAGGCCTTTAATGCAGCAATAGCTTAGGCAATATAGGTTTACCTGTGGAAGCGGATCACAAAAGAGCAGCCATGAATACTCACTGATTTTGGACCCCACATCCCATCCCACCACAATGTTGTCCACAATTATGGTATGCCTGCAGCAGGAGAGAAAAAAGACCTTACAATTGAAAGAAGAAACACCCAATAATCATTAATTGGGCGGCAATGACAGGCAGTCCTAAACACAAACCGCCAAGTTAGCACATGAACCATCAAAGACCTGGCCCCACTCATCAGTGCAAGCACAGGAACAGAAGACACAGTCCATTGCAAGATGTCCACCAATACTACCGTTTGCAGCAGGAGCAGGCCCCACAAACCTTCCTTTCACACATGACTGCCCGAAAAAAATAAGGCATACCACAGCTTGCCCGCGGTGCACCCTCCATATTGTATACACACTGAACAATACCAACTTGTACACCGCACATCTAACAGGTCCACATGAGGGGGGGGTAGTAAATCGTCCAGAAAACATTGCACACACACATTTAATCTGTACACCACGTTCACAATCTAACCACCCAACAAAACCACCCTGCAGCCTACCTGAAGAGGGATATTATGTACCGGATCATAATAAGCATAAAAAATGACTTACAGACGCTGGAAAATAAACACCCAAGTCGGCCACATTAGAACAGAGGCCTGAAAACCAAACAAACAAAGGCAAGGCGCAGCACTGATAAAGGCCGCCACACATCCATTGGACCCACATGAAGACATTTGTTCACCAAACTAACAACGCCTAGCCCACCAAATAGTTCCACCTAATTACTGCCCTGCCCAAAGACGATCACAAATTGCAGCCACACTACACAAAACCATGAAGCAACCCTCCCCCCAGGCAACAGAAACCCGCCACACAAATAACCACACCAATAAAAAACGGCAAAACAATGCCCGACACTGTTCATCTTCATTCAAGATATATGGTTTTTTCAATGGCAGACAAATTATTTTATTTTATTTTTTTTATCAAATTTTGGTAAATGCACATTTTATCACATCATGTCGAAGAACCTAAAACATCTTCCACCTATAGCAATAATATATGGTTACATGCTGGTATCGCACCGGTAAATGCATTTTCGTCAGTTGAAATCATACCTGATTTTACCGTGGCCAGCCGAAACAGGTTTTATAGATAAAAGAACAAATGAAGGCCCAGCTATGTTTAACCCGACATATTCGTATTTGATTTGTAATGGATACATAAGCCTAGTCAAATAAGATGACCCAACCCATTGTGAAGGGCACGCAATCACAGTAGATGTGAGCAACAGAACAAAAATTTGAGATGCATCAGGTCGAAGATCGAATAACCTTTTTTCATCAACTCAACTAGTTAGACATGTTAATCAGGTCGAAGATAAGACTTATAATCCAAATTTAAACTGATAATTTTGGATTTTATTTTATTGAAACTATTAGAATCTTCTTTAATCATTTTTTTTCAAAATATCTTTCTAGCTTGTTTGTATCCCAATTTAATCAGTTTATTAATATAAGACTTGGGAAATGAATATTTCGTTTCTGTGATTTAATTTTGAGTTACTTAACAAAAGTCGTATGTTTGAGACTTGACTTTGATATATTAGACTATAAATTTAAAAGAACACAGTGAACAAAGTAAATCAGTCACATGCAGGGAACTTTTTGGTTGCTCCGTATATTGGGGATCTCAAAACTGACACGCTTCTTATATTGCATGATTGTTAGTAAGTTTTAAGATATGGAATGAATGTAACACCATTCTTATATTGCATGATTGTCAATTTATTCTCCTCTGAAAGAGTATTTAAAAATTTAATTAATTTATGTGATTGGATTGTCGCTTAAAACTTACAGTTGTTTTTCAGCTTACTGGCATTTCTATTGTCGGTATCTATAGTTCTATACTCCTGTCGTACGACTAGAATTAGAATTAATTGCGTGGGACACATGAAAGGGACCCTGCTATCAATTGAAGTAGTTGGATTGTATTATTGTCATGCCCATCTAATCGAAAACTGGTCCAGTATTTTTGAACGGATCGTACTTATGTAAGTGGTTATTAGATACAAAATTTGACCACAACGCATCTTGACTCGGGCATTTCATGGAATGCTTACATCGCCTCTCAAGCGTCACAATCTAATTTCAATTCAGTAGAAGAAACTCTGCCACTTCTTTGCTCTGACTACGAAGCAGTAGTGCTCGTTTTGTCTTGAATAACTTAAATTTCTTAGAAAAAGTAAATAAAAAGCTAATCATGCGATAGACCTGGTCATTTTCAAACAGGGAAGGCCCAGATATATTAAACCCTTGTTAGTTGCTATGGATGAAAATTCGCATAGCCTCTCTACTACACCGTTGACTGACTCCATAGTCCATAGTCCATACCAGGGGCAGGAAGAAGAATTATTGCCAATGGCTTCCAGGAGGAATATAGCTCCAGCAATTGGGATTGATCTCGGCACCACCTACTCATGCGTGGCCGTGTGGCAGAACAACCGTGTGGAGATCATTCCAAACGACCAAGGCAACCGCATCACTCCTTCATCTGTTGCGTTCGCTGAGGACGGGAGGCTACTCGGAGATGCCGCCAAGAACCAGACTGACGTCAACCCCACCAACACTGTTTTTGGTCAGCCTTCCGTTATCCACTGTGTTATTCTCATTATATCAATATAATTAACTTTATTCAAAAAAATATATCAATATAATTAGGTAAATTTTTTTCTGTACCCTTCAGAAATGAGGAAATGGAGGATTTAATTCTAAATCAAAATCTCCTGATTTTGTCCCTCAAAATTTTAGATACTTTCCTCGTTTACCCCTCTACCATGTTTTATATAATAAAATAACAAAAATAAAAAAGTATGACCATTATGCCCTTTTAACCCAATCGTTCTAGACCAACCAATCGAGTCAAATCTCTTCTCTCTCGCACGCACAGAAACATACTTCTTTTTCTCCTCCTCCTCTCGCAAGCAAACTTCAATTGTTTTCTTCTAATTTTTATATGCCAGATATGTCGCACCTCACAATTTCTTTATGTTTCTAATTCACTTGCAAGTCCTCCAGAAAATGTAATTGATGTCTTGAAAGATCCAATAGTCGACCAAATTACGGAATGCTTTAGCAAATTAGTTGATCAAATTTAAAATGATGATTTTGCAAAAGTCCATTTTTTTTGTGTATCAGTAAAATATTTGACCAAATTTAAAACCACAACCATTTGACCCACGTAACCCGTATATATCATATTGGTTGGTTTGGATTACTGGTAGATCGATTAATTTTTTTTTCCAATCCAATATAATTTGATTAGGTTAAGATTTTGATTAAAAAATTTGGACCCGTCTGTTGTACAGCCCTATGATTATCATATTATATGGTTTGGATTAGATGATTCAGTCTCAAAATTTAAGAACAATTGCATTCGATAGACCCTTCCGTCCAATGCATTATACTTTAGTCTTCGTCAAAAAATAATATATTATTTATCCAAAAATTCGAAAAATTCTGCCATATTTCTTTCAGAAATAAATAGGTGTTCCCACTCAACTTATCATTCTTCTAGGAATTTCTTTCAGTTTTCTTACTAGTTACTAATCTTCAATTGAAAATTTTGAGTTTCAACATACCTAGGTCCTCTCGATTTTATCTGTTATCCAAGCATTTGATTAACAACTGCTTTATTATATTTCTAGCATAAATCACATTTTGCGAAATTTTTCCTTAAATTTCTTTCTTCAAATAAGAAAATTTAGAGAAAGATTAACAGATGTTGGTTCTTTAAATTCACCAGCTGTGAAGCGTTTGATTGGAAGGCGCTTCTCCGATTCTTCTGTTCAAAATGACGTTAAGTATTGGCCCTTTAAGGTTGTTGCTGGGCCTAGTGACAGGCCTAGAATTGTTGTCAATTATCGAGGTGTTGAGAAACAATTCTTTGCAGAGGAAATATCATCAATGGTTCTTGTGAAAATGAAGGAGGTTGCAGAGACCTACCTCGGCTGTATTGTCAAGAATGTAGTCATCACGGTTCCTGCATACTTTAATGATTCCCAACGCCAAGCAACCAAAAATGCTGGGGCCATTGCCGGCCTCAATGTCATGCGCATCATGGACGAGCCCACAGCGGCTGCTATTGCTTATGGTTTCTATAAGATAACTGAGGACCATAAAGAAAAAAGTGTTCTTATATTTGATCTTGGTGGTGGTACTTTTGACGTGTCCCTGCTTTCCGTTGTACATGGTAAATTTGTGGTCCAAGCAACTACTGGAGACACCCACCTTGGAGGTGAAGATTTTGATGATCGTTTGGTTGACCTTTGTGTCAAAGAGTTCAAGAAAAAATATAATAAAGACATCACAGGAAATGCCAAGTCTCTAAGGAGGCTGAGGACTGCATGTGAGCGGGCAAAACGAATGTTGTCCTCCGCTGTAATGACCTCAATTGACGTAGATTATCTCTATGATGGGGTTGATTTTAGTACTCGCATTAGCAGAGCTCGATTTGAAGAGCTTAATAAGGATCTTTTCACAAGGTGCACTGACCTCATTGAGAAGTGCTTGAGTGATGCCAAGATAGACAAAACAGGAGTTGATGTTGTCGTACTAGTAGGGGGTTCTACAAGGATTCCGAAGATACAACAACTGGTGCAAGATTTCTTTAAAGGAAAGGAACTTTGTAAGGGAATCCATCCTGATGAAGCTGTTGCTTATGGTGCTGCTATTCAAGCAGCGAATTTAAGTGGACAAGGAGACAAGGAGGTGGAAAATTTAGTTCTTGTGGATGTTTCCCCTCTGTCCTTAGGTATAGGTACAACATCAACCCTTGAAAAGATGCTATTTGTGGTCCCCAGAAACACTCCCATACCAACGAAAAAACAGAAAACTATAACAACAATGTTAGATGACCAGACTGCTATGAGCATACCTATATATGAGGGGGAGAGTACTGAAACCAAGTACAATAATCTGCTTAGTAATTTCTACCTTCAAGGAATTAACCCTGCTCCCAAGCATGTTCCTGACATCGATGTCTGTTTTGATATTGATGCCGATGGTATACTAAATGTCTCTGCACATGACAGATCAAGCGGTCATAAAAATGAGATTGTAATTAGTAAGTAGAATGGAGATCTGACAGCAGCAGAGATCCAAAAAATGATCAAAGATGCAGCTCATTATAAAGCAGAGGATGAGAAGCACAAGGCGAGGATTTCTCTGGAGTATTTGGCTGAGAAGTTGAAATCAATGGCTATGGATTCTGGACACTCTGCTTCTCAGATGAAAACAATGGAGGAGAAAGCAGAGAATGCCATAGCATGGTTGGAAACAAATCATCATGCGGAGATTGGTGAAATTAATAAACAGCTGAAGGAGCTGAAAACTACCTTCCCGGCATTATGCGATGAAAATTAGTGCAGGGATCATATACGATTTGGTCCTATTTTTTTCGCAAGGTGCAAAGTAGTAACCGCAATAGACCAGCTTTCAAAAAGTTAAAAAGTGCTTAGTGCCTCGTTTAAAAGGATTATCTGTTCACCTAATGGCTATTATTTGTTACATGCACGAAGTACTATTTTTTGTTCAATATTTAATTTTTAATTTTCAATTTGGTTATTTGTTCTCCTTTTATTATGTATCCACGAACTTATTTCTGGATTTAATTGTTGCCAATGAATTTGAATTTTTTACTAGTCGCATTTTATTTTATTAAGACTTGTTATTTTTCAGAAAAGAAGCACATTGTTGTTTGTTGAATGCAAGCGAATTTGCAATCAAACTTTAAAAAAATATATATATATTGAACTGTTATTAGCCTATCAAACTATTTTGAATCACTTTGTTTTTTGAAATTATCTAATTACGAAATGTCCAGAAACCTATTCATTCAATCCAAATTTAATTGGTAATGGCAGACACATTATTTTATTTTTTTATCAGATTTGATAAATGCACATTTTATCACCTCATATCGAAGAACCTAAAACCTCTTCCACCTATAGCAATAATATATGGTTACATTGCTGGTAACACACACCGGTAGATGCATTTTCGTCAGTTGAAAATACCTGATTTTACCGAGGCCAGCGCAAAACAGGTTTTATAGCTAGATACAGTTCATTCGTGGAACCTATCTTGAGTGGACGGTTATAAATGAATTATTTACGTGCAGACCACTTTTGTAGATTCTTATCAACATTAAATTACTACCCGTGAATGTATTGATCTGGTTCTGAGTTCTAACACGCATTCTGACTTGGGTATTTCATCGAACAGTTACGACGCTCCTCATGGCGTCACAATCCAATTTCATTCAATAGATTTGTTTTCAGAAGGTAAATTAAATAATGCAGCCCCTTCTTTTTTGCCTAATAAAGATCCTCGTGTCAGTCTCCAATTACTTAAATTTCTTCTTATATAAAAAAAAAAAATTGGAAAAGTCTATGAAGCATAAGACGGTGTCCAAACTGCGAAGGCCCAACTATGTTTAAGCCGTATTTGATTTGTAATGGAACATAAGCCTAGTCAAGTAAGCTGACCCAACCCATTAAGAAGGTCACGCAATTACAGTAGATGCGAGGCACCAGCACAAAAATTTGAGAAGCATCAGGTCGAAGAATCTAAAACCTTTTTTCAACCGGTTGGACAATTGAGTTCTTAGTTCTTTCTATTCTCTTATCAAACATCCAACTTATATCTATAGTGCTATTCTCAGGCAACACGCGATCTCCTCTTTCTTAATTGATATATCTGAATAATAAATAAGGAAGACGTTATATTGATTTGATTTTAATGAATTATCGTAAAAAAATGCCACTCAATCATAGAAATAAAAATACTTGCAAAATACCACAATGCACAATGCGCATGACCACTTTGTTCCTCACAATTATCACACCCTCCTAGACTTCACTATTTGGTCTATTACGCCAGTATTATATGAAGGTACTAAACCTCAAAATGACTCAATTCCCATTAAAGAAAACACATATTACTATGCCTTCATGCCATCAATACACAATAGACTTGTCATTCAAGTTTCTAACAATGAGAACAAATTTTTAACACAAAATAAAAAGATGAAAATTCAGCCTTTTTCAATTCCAAGGTGGTAATTTTAAAATAGCACCTTCAGTAATTAATTTATCGCCAAATAACCTATACATCCTTGCCAATTAGCCAATCCAAAATAGAATGCAGCAAGGATAAACATACCAACACATAACATGTTCAGGACTCAAAGTTCTTTCACCAGGACTTGATCTTTTGTTTAGGAGCTGAATACAGCTAAGAAGCTCAACCTTGTCGGTGCATTACTCCATTATACGGTCAGCCTATCAACTATAGTTACCAGAATGAATCAAAATTTAAGAACAACTGACCCACGCATATAGGAACATAAACCAAACAATTGAATTAAAGTGAGCCAATCCCCAAAATTCAGCCATGTATCAATTCCTCGCTATATATGAACTTATGAGAAATCTTCATATACATACTGACCTGATAATGAGATGAGAAATATAGAAAGCCTTATGATGCTCCTTCAGTGCAATCAGATTCTAAGCAATATCACATCCATTTCTTATCCTGAAATGCAATCAAATTATAAGTTATATCAGGATTAGCACACAAAAGAATTTCGATATTTGCAAACACATTAAAAAGAATCTGGCATGTTCTTTAGAATAGTAACAGAATTAGAACGAAAAAATACAGCAAGGGGTAAAACTGAAAATATTTTGCTATTTCAAACCAAAATTTCTGTCGGTTTAACATAAGAAACTGACCAAAACAGCATGTGGAGCAACCTCTTGTAGATGGTCTTGTAAGTCACCCTAGCAATGAGAAAAAAGATGGCAAGAGAACATCAGGTTCTGGATAGTTTAGCAACAACAGCATGTAGCAACCTTCTCAACCTATTGAAAATTAGATTCAGAATATTTTTCCACAGTTGCAAATAAGGAGTAACCTTAATGAGGAAAAAAAATAGTTTGGAATGTTCATGCACCATGATTTGCTAGCACTACAAATCTGTATTGAAATATATAAAATTGTTGTCAATTGATGCTTTACTTAAACATCAATCAAATAACAGGAAATGCAAACATTGGAATCAAAGCCATCCATACGATAGACAAACCAATTTGGCAAAAATAAAAATCTAATGAAACTAATAGAAGTATAACAGAGCTTTTTAAATTAGCGTCATATGAAATCATACTAATTGTACTGTTGATGACACTAATTATGTACATGTATATAAAGGACATTTACTATATCCTTATTTACTTTGAGAATTGTAACCAAAATAGGAATTAAAACACGAATCACATAGAAATAAACTGCAAATAAAACTAAAAACAAAGGCAAAGAACACAACTGACTTAGAAACATGAGAGAAAGGAGCGAGGAAGAGAGGAGGAAGCGACCTAGGAGAAGCACCACACAACGGCCCCCGAACGCTCGAATAGTGGAACCTGCAACCTCCAAAAAAGCCCAAATAACGAAAGAAATAAGCTTACCATTAAGAGAAGCAATAATTCGAACATGAAAGTAAATATGTTGAGAACTTCAAAAAAGGCAAATAGATTTCCTTTCAGGTTTGGACCTATCAGCTACCTTTCTTGTAAAAGAAGAAAAGAAACTGAAGGTGAAATTTCAGTAGCTTTTTTTTAATTTTTTTTTCAATAAAAGATTTATTTGTGATATTTCAACATACCTGAAGGTTTCTTTGCAGTTTTTATAGGCTTTGATAGATCAGGCTTCAAACCATCTCCAACTTTACCTGAAAAAGAAAAAAGAAGATTTTAGTTTTCATTATTTGGCATGCTCTATAGAATTAGCCAGTTCAATTAAGTACACGGCAAATAATATCTAGCCTTGTTAGTTAGATCCACGCTGCTATTTTGAAAGAGCATTGACAAAGTTCATATTTCAGTATAATCAAATATGATGTTGAAATTTACCTCAGGACTCAGTAGTCCGAGTTTTGGATTGAAATAAAATGTTCAGACTACATAGAGTTGAAATCCAGTACGATAATATGAAAATACAATTGCATAAAATAGATAATATTTCGAATTCTCGTTCTATAGACAACCAGATAGCAATCCCGAAATAATCGAAACCTTGAATTATGCTCTTCAAGGGAACCTCTTTCAAAACCCAATTGTATAGATAGGAAGACCAATCCTGATGGTTACTTCAATTTTAATTTAGATTACACTAAATCTCAAATATACTGATGGTAAATTGGTAAGACAATAGAGCAACATACCAGGTGGTTGGACTTGAAACACATCTCTTTTAGGTGTTTATTCTTGATATTCTGATACTTTTATTTTTTTTTCTGCCCCTCGATTTCTTTCTTTCCTTGACAAAGTCCCCCATAGAAACAAACAAATTTAAGAACGAAAAATACAAAATATTACTAAATTGTAACTACGATTGGTACTTGAAAACTCATTGTGCCGTTGGTTTTGGAAAAATGAATCACATGCACTGAATGGATTATCATGCCAATCTGTTCAGAAATAGAAATATGGAATAAAAATCGATGGTATATACCAATTTCTGGTCTAATTCTAAATCAGACTAATGCCAGCTACAATCCCACAAAATCAAACCTGAAATTACGTCGTTTCCAATTAAAAATTATGCAAATTAAGGAAAAAGAAATTGCCTATATCATAAATTATACTTAAGATAGGGGGTCCGAAATTTGCAAATTAAGGAAAAAGAAAAGAATAAAAGAAACGACAAATGTATAGAGCATGATATATTGTTGCATCTCAGCTCAGTTTGTCAGTTTGTCGCCTTTCATCCCCAGCTCATCCAAGAAAAAAAAAATCGGAGACAGGAGATAGGAACTGTGCCAGGGGTGTTTATCCCTCATAGCGCTTGAGCCTTTATCCAGTCGTAACATATCGTACCATAGTTATTGCTGCGAACGACATGGTCAAACCTAAAATCAGTAGAGTAGACAATAAAGAGAAGGGGAAAAAAAAGCAACAAAGAGGTGCAAAACTCAATGGAGGGAGAGGGAGCACTAACACCTTTAAATGATTCGTATGGGAGCTTAACAGACCTGTGCAAACTCACCCAACCGCGCAGAAATCAGATCGAAAAGAAATTTAACGAATCCTTGCGAAAAACTGAAGGAGCGTCCTGGAAAATAAAAGGTGAGGTGTCGGAATTTTAATCAGAGCTCGTACCTGCTTGAATCCAAAATTATCGAGATATGAGGAAGAAAATCAAAGCCCAAAAGAAATGATAGAAAAAGCAAGGAAAGGATTTCACACGCACTGGAGAGAGATATGGGTTCCATCGAAAGTGCAGATGGGAAGGAGGCGCTAGAGACAGCTTCGTAAGAGAGAAGAGGAATAAAGGAACTTCCTAGCGGAAACCCTCGGTACGGAGATCACATGGGCACGGACTTGAGGCCATTCCTCGAAAAGTAAGGGAGAAAAGTGGGGCGAGAAAGAATGATTGCCCTCAAATTCATCTAAGCCGTGCGATATCACCCAACCAAAACAAACGGCCAGGATCCGAATACTGTTTGAACAACTATTTACCCCCACAGTTATTTCGGATCGGATCTGAATTGCGCCGATTAATATATTAAATGATAGTTGGATTGTATTATTGTCATGCCCATCTAATCGAAAACTGGTCCAGTATTTTTGAACGGATCGTACTTCTTTTAAGTGGTTATTAGATATAGGAAATTGATTACTGTTTATCTACAATTTTGTCATTTTTGTCATCGCTAAACATAAAATGAACATATACAACAAATAAAATAAACATATATACGATCTAAGAGAATATATACAAACAAATAAGTTTAATGAAAATAAATTTAATATGCATATAAAATTCTGAACAAATGATGACAACAATTATTTATTTGTAAGTGTTCACTTAAATCTTCTATATGTTCATCTTGTTTGATGTATATGTTCAGTTTATATTTAACGATAACAGGAATGGCACAACTGCAGATGGCAGTTATCATTCTTGTTAGATATATAATTTGACCACAACGCATCTTGACTCAGGCATTTCATCGAATGCTTACATCGCCTCTCAAGCGTCACAATCTAATTTCAATTCAGTAGAAGAAACGCTGCACCTTCGTTGCTCTGAGCCTCGGACTACGTAGGTTCAAATATATCGTTTATATAAAAATATGGCGAAAAATATCAAGCATTAGTAGACTGGGTCATTACCAAGCCGCGTAGGCCCAGCTATATTCAACCCTTATTAGATGCTATCTATTCTCATTCTCTTTAGTCTCCCAACCACACCGTTTACTTCTTACCAGTAAGAATAATTCCGGCCAATGGCTTCCAAGGGGACTAAAGCTCCAGCAATCGGAATTGATTTAGGCACCACCTACTCATGTGTGGCCGTGTGGCAGAACAACCGTGTGGAGATCATTCCGAACGACCAGGGCAACCGCCTGACTCCATCATGTGTTGCTTTCACCGAAGACGGAAGGCTTTTCGGGGATGTCGCCATGAACCAGACTAATATGAACCCCACCAACACTGTTTTCGGTCAGGCTTTGATTACTTCTCTGTATTTTTCTGATTCAAGCAACCCTTTATCGTCCTTGTGTTATTCAGTTATTCTCAATAAATCTTAATAGCAATACAAGAAGTATTATCATTATATATAAACATAATAATAATTTTTAAAATAGGTTTCTGAGAGAGAAGCTAGAGTCCTACACGGCAATTATGTTATCTCTCTTAATTATCACATATATATCCCTTCAACAAGAAATGCAAGCATTTCGTTAAAATCGTTAAGAATTTCACTGTCTATACAGCGGAAACTAGATTTTAGATTTGAGAAGTCACGATCCAAATGCAAATGTACAAAAATCGTATTCCTTATAGACTAGTCAGCACGAGAGTAGATAATCACACAATACATACAAAGAGAACACGAGATTTAACGAGATTCAGCACCAATTTGCTACCTACGTCTCCACACACACAAACTCTTTTTCTATTATTTTTTATTAATGTCTGAGATACATTGTTTGAGATAAAAAATAAATAAATAGACAAATATTACATAAGGGAATTAATCAGTTTGGTAAGAAACATTACTATAAAAAAATTCTTATTCTAAATTTTCAAATTTTCATCTCTTATGACACACATCAGATCATCTTCTCTATGGAAACATTCCATATTCGCATCCATCTTCTATGGAAAGATTTTGACAAAATTGTACAATTATCTTGTCAAATATGCTCAGGCCACACATCAGTTCGGACTGAATCACAACAGTTCGGACCTAATTCATTTGAGTCCATAACCCACATTTCTCAATTCGGTCCGAATTCTCTATTTGATGTGATATATCCTTCCCTATTCGGTCCGAATCTATTTTTGTTCGATCCGAACAGAGCTTTGTGTTGATATGTAATTTTCATATGAACCTCACTCTACACCATTTGATCTATACACACACATGTAGAGCTCATATATTTCAACACTCCCCTCAAGTTGACATGTACACACTTGGAAATGTTAACTTGTGAAATTACTCATTAGGTTTGACATCCGTGATCGGTTCTTCTTTTGATCTTGATCAATCATGCTTTTTTTTTTTTGGAGTGTCATACATTCGATCTATAGCACGAACTCAAGTGGACATGTACTGATTTGTCATGTCTCACTTGCGTGGAGTGCTGCACACCGATACACACCGTTTGTCTTCATTAGCACACACATTCCACCAAGTTCTTCATTCAAACCTTTCATGAATCGTGCACATGACTACGGCACACACCGCCACATGGACCAAAGACTTCACTTGACACGAGTCACACATCTTGTGCCAGACCCTAACGCCTTGCATCAAAACTCATCTCTCCCGGTTCGTGTCCTCTTGGCATGCCCCGTGCACCATAGCCAAGCCACCTCAACAATTCACACCTTCCATGAGTTGTGCTGCACACCGTGTGCACACCTCAAGGTACACACCCTTTGTCTTCATTGGGACAAACATTCCACGAAGTTATTCATTCAAACCTTCCATGAGTCGTGCACACGACGACGACACACATCGCCACATGGACCAAAAACTTCACTTGGCACGAGTCGCACATCTTGTGTTAGACCCTAGCGCCTTGCATCAAAACTCATCTTGCCTGGTTCGTGCCCTCTTGGCATGTCCCGTGCACCATAGCCAAGCCATATTCACAATTCATACCTTCCATGAGTCGTGCTGCACACTGGTACACACCGTGTGCACACCTCAAGGCACACACTCTTTTTCTTCATTGGCACACACGTTCCACCAAGTTCTTCATTCAAACCTTCCATGAGTTGTGCACACGACAACGACACACACCATCACATGGACCAAAAACTTCACTTGGCGCGGGTCACACATCTTGTGCTAGACCCTAGTGCCTTGCATCAAAACTCATCTGGCCCGGTTCGTGCCCTCTTGGCATACCCCGTACACCATAGAAAATTCATCTTCACAATTCATACCATCAGACATGAGAGATATTATTTGATTTACTAACCTTATACCAAGTAGATTCCTTGAACTTTTTCTATTGCATCATGTCTTCAACTTCTTCTTTTAATGATTTTGAATTCTTTGATCTGTCATATGTTAGACTTGAGCATTCTTTGCTTGACTCGCATATGACTTGATCTTTGCCTTCTTGGCCATCTTGTAGAATTCATTGTATGAAAATCACTTTTACTTGACTCAAGCACACTTGGATTAAGGTCTACATCTTGGCTCACCTTAACTATTTGATACAACTTGTACCATATGGCATGACTAGAGCCTCTTGTCTCACGTTAAACAAATTATCTCATGCTTATTCTATTGATATCTATATTGGACATCAAATATTTCTCTCACTTCAACTCTCCCCTTAAGAGAATTATTCTCCCAACTTAGACTACTTTTGACCCGCCATAAGCCACATCTTGATCAATACCAAAAGTCTCTCTCAACCTTACTCTCTCCTAAGAGATATTTTATTACACATACAACTTGTTTTATTTGACTTGATTAGGACTATCTTGTTTGATCCGACTTAGACCACCTTTGATTTTTGAACCACTTTCATGATTCGTCGTGAACTATCTCCTTAGATTCGACTCGGATCTCATCCAATTTTTTTTTCATGATTACAAATATTTCCAAAACAAACTATCATCCGAATATAAGAAAAAACAAATCAATCCATGTATTGGAATAGAAATATTTCCATAAAAAAATTTTCCTTCACTGTAATAATATTTTTTTCATTTTTTCTTTTCTTTTTTTTTCTTTCCTTTTTTTTCTTCCTTTTTTTTCCTTCCTTTACGTGATTTCCGTAAAATTTTTTCTTCACCGTAATTTTTTTTTTCCATTTTTTTCCTTCTTTCTTTATTTTTCACGGTTCACAATTTCTTTTCATGAATCACGAGTCAATAAAAAAAAATTTATACCAAACATTTCGACTATTTACTATTGTATCATGCACTTGCCTACAAGTCGCACAACTCGAACGACGCTTTCGTGATAGCTTCATGCAATATGTTAACACCAATTTGATATAGTCGATGTCCCTACTCGTGCTCCAAAATCGATATAGAAAGCCACTCGAACGGTTATCTATTTCCATACACTCTTTTGGTCTAAGAAACACCCGTCTTGCATTTGCCACGAGTTTTTATTTGTCATCCATCACCTCCATTTCCTCCTTCTATATTTAAACCACGCTCTGATATTATGTTAAGAATTCGAACATCTACGCAGTGGAAGTTAGATTTCAGATTAAAATAGACACGATCCAAGTGCAACAGCACAAGAACCTTGCCTCTTAGGGCTAGTCACCATGAGGATCTTAGAGTAGATAATCACATAATTGATACAGAAAAAACACAAGATTTAATTAGGTTCATCCTCCACACACGCACACTCTTTTTATTTTATTTTCTTTTAATATCTAAGATATATTATTTGAGAGAGAAACAAAAATAAATAGACAAAGATTATATAGCCATTTTAATAATAAACATTACTATAAAAATTTGTCCTAAATTTTCAAATTTTCTTCTTTCTGACACACATTAGATATTCTTTGTGACACCCCATCATTTTGACTGAAATTGAATAATGTTGACCAGAATTTTTACTATCTTTGACCAATATTGAGCATGATTTTGAATGTTGACCAGTCGAAACTTTTCACTTGTTTTGTGTTTCTCGACCGAATGAAATGAAAAACAAAAAAAAAAAATCCTTGCGGACTAAAGTTTTTGCCACATGCCCTGTAAGCCCACGTGGCTAGTTCACATACCATATGTGCATTTATAGAACTCCTTCCATGACCGATTAACTTCTCTCTCCCTTTTTCATTTCGGCAGCCTCAAAATACAATGAAAGCTCACCCTCTCCTTTGTAATCAAATTCATAAAATATATATTTGAGAAAATAATGAATCTCCATTGAAATTTCGAGTTCTACGTCGCAGTCGAATTGATTCTGCTTATGATTTCTGGACCGCTCAATCAGGTAATCAGACTTCTCTATATTTAATTTCGTATTGATTGATTGATTGATATGATTTATCGTTTGATTTTGATTGAATATATTTACTGAATTGTGATTGGTATATTTTACGGATTATCGGATTTGGAATTGGATATGGAATTGAATCTGAATTTTAAGCCCTGATCCTCCTGAGTTCGGAGAGGGGCCGGTCTTGATCCTCCTGAGTTCGGAGAGGGACCACTGTGACTGACTGACTGACTGGCCGAACCCGATTATCTCCATAAAATATATTATTTGTGTTATGGATTAATCCGATTTGGTTGAATTTTGTTATAAAATAATTAAATGTAGAGAAACTGCGTCATTAAATAACCGGTTACTAAGGTTTGTACCTGACTCTGTTTGTTTTTCTGTTGCGATGTAGATTGACGGGCCGTCGGATGGATACAGAAGATATCGTTCTGGCTCACGTCCCGCGACCCGTCGTTGCGGAACGTGACACTCTTCTGTATGAAAATATCCCATAATTCTCACTCATCTTCTATGAAAATATTTTGACACAATTGCACAATTATCTTGCCAAATTTGCTCTGGCGACGCATCAGACCAAATCATGTCAGTTCTGACCGAATTCATTTGAGTCCATAATCCACATTTCTCAATTCGATACGAATTCTCCTTTTGCTATGATATATCCTTCTGTGTTCAGTTCGAACCCATTCTTGTTAGATCCTAACAGAGCTTGTGTTGATTTGTATTTTTCACATGAATCTCACGCTACATCATTCGATCTATACGCACACATGTAGATCTCATATATTTCAACAAAAATTGAATGGTAAAATTGTTCATTTACTGAATTTACTGCAAGGTGGGTTTGGATCGCCTAGGTATAAAATCAGAATTAGTTATTCGTATAAAAAATATTATTTCTAAAAGATGAAGAATAGTTTTTTTGTTGATTTAGAGGGATATTTTTTTGAAGTGGTCTAACATCTAGAATTAATTTTTTTTCTGGATTAAAAATTGATTTCAACAACTTAATCTTCATTAAGAAGATGATCCAAACATAATTGGAATAAAATTTTATTCTAGATGTTGGATTATTTAAAAATAACAAACTATATCCAAAGTACTTGTTATTGATTGTTTAGGAAAAATAATTTTTATTCTGAATAACTAATTATAATTTTAATCTTAAGTCTTCCAAAAGCACTCGTAAATTTTGCCTTATTTATATATCCAATCAGTTCACCATGATTTAGTTTAAAATCAACGATGAAAATTTAGCCAACAATACATTGTCAGTTTGTCACAAAGCTAAAATTATTCCAAAGATTTATGTAGTTTAAATACTACACAACACTGCCTTCGGAACAAATAACTGTATTTGAAGTCAATAAAGCAAATTATATTTGAAGGAGAAGCTCAGAGAACAAATTATGAGATACACACATCGAAAAACTCTTAAACACTGCACCACAATTGTGTCAGAAATAAATACGTTTTCCCATTTAAATTGTTCCTCAAAAATTTATCCATTAATTAATTTATTTATTGTTCTTTGTTTTAATTTTATTTTATGAAAAAAAATTAAAGGGTTTTATCATAAATATGTTGGTTCTTTCAAATTATCAGCTATCAAGCGTTTGATCGGCAGACGCTTCTCTGAAACTTCGGTGCAAAATGACATTAAGCATTGGGCATTTAAGGTGATTGCTGGCCCTAAAGATAGGCCTAAAATTGTGGTTAATTGTCGAGGTGTCGAGAAGCAATTCTCTACTGAGGAAATATCATCAATGATTCTTTTGAAAATGAAGGAGATTGCAGAGGCCTACCTCGAGTGCACTATTAAGAATGTTGCTCTCACTAATGCTGTCATCACGGTTCCAGCATACTTTAATCATTCCCAACGTCAGGCCACAAAAAATGCAGGTGTTATTGCAGGCCTCAATGTCTTGCGTATCATGGACGAACCAACAGCTGCTGCTATTGCTTATGGATTTGATAAGATAGCAGTTGAAACTAACGAGAAAAATGTTCTTGTTTTCGATCTTGGTGGTGGTACTTTTGATGTCTCCCTGCTCTCCATTGGACACGGTAAATTTATGGTGAAGGCCACTGCTGGAGACACCCACCTTGGTGGCGAGGATTTTGACGACCGTTTAGTAGACCATTGTATTAGAGAGTTCCAAAGGAAGTATCATAAAGACATGACAAGGAATGCAAGATCTCTCAGGAGGCTGCGGACAGCATGCGAGCGAGCAAAAAGAAATCTGTCCTTTTCTCCAAGGGCAACAATCGAATTAGATTATCTATATGATGGTATTGATTTTAGTTCAACCATCAGTCAGGGTCAATTTGAAGAGCTGAACAAAGATCTATTCGCTAGGTGCATGGACCTCATTGAGAAGTGCTTGGGTGATGCCAAAATAGACAAAGCAAAGGTCGATACAGTAGTTCTTGTTGGAGGATCTACAAGGATCCCGAAGATACAACAACTGCTACAAGATCTCTTTAACGGAAAGGAACTATCGAAGGGGGTCCATCCAGATGAAGCTGTTGCTTATGGTGCTGCTATTCAGGCAGCAAATTTAAATGGAGAAGTAGATAAAGAGGTGAAAGATTTAGTTCTTGTGGACGTCACCCCTCTGTCCTTGGGTGTAGACAAGCATGATGAACGGATGATGACATTTGTGGTCCCAAGAAACACTCCAATACCAACAAAAAAATGGTGTCTGCGTCAAACCGCTTATGATAACCAAACTTCTGCTTTAATATTAATATATGAGGGTGAAAGTGCTGATTCCCAATACAACAATCTGCTCGGTGAGTTCACACTAGATGGCATTGAGCCAGCTTCCAAGGGTGTTTCTAAGTTCGATGTGTGCTTTGATATCGATGCTGATGGTATACTAACCGTCTCTGCAGAAGTTAGATCCAGCGGTCATAAGAAGCAAATTGTAATTAGTAAGCAAAATGGGGATCTGACATTAGAGGAGATCCAAACAATGGTGGAACAAGCTGCTCGATATAAAGCAGAGGATGAGAAGCATAAAGAGAGGATTTCTTTGGAGGATTTGGCTGAGATGTTGAAATCAAAGGCTATAGATCCTGGCCGTTCTGCTTCTGAGATGAAAACAATGAAGGAAGCAGGAGAGAATGCCATAGCATGGTTGGAAACAAATCATCTTGCGGAGATTGGTGAAATTAATAAACAGCTGAAGGAGCTGAAAACTACCTTCCCGGCATTATGCGATGAAAATTAACGTTGGGTCCCTCCATACGATTGGGTCCTTATTTTTTTCGCGACGATGTCAAAATAATCCTGGTTTCGAAAATACAAAAAATTATGCCTCGTCAATAGTCTAATTATTATTTTGTTCGCCTATTACTTGTTATATGCACAGACACCTACGCTTTTATTTATTAGATTTTTTTTTAATTTGAATATTTGTTGTTGTATACGTGACCTTTTAATATTTTTGGTGTGTTTGAAAGTGAAGTGAATAAAAATGAACAGTCTATTTGTGAAAAATAATTTAGAATTGAAAAAAAATGTTGAAGAATCATCAATTCATGAATAACGAGGTGTTGTTTGAATTGTGTATTATAAATAAAAATAGAGAAAAAATAATAATGATAATAATAATAATAATATTTTATTTACTTTATAATAATTATTATAATTATTAATATGATATTTATTATAATAATATAATATTATTAATATTTGCTATTATATTATTAATATGGATACAGGGATTTATTAAATAATAATAAAAATAATTAATAAAAAAATTATTTAAACAATAACAGTAAAGAATATCTATGGTGTATATCGGAATTTCGGTGCATGATAATCAAAACTCTTGGAACTACTTTAAAATAAAATTGTCAATAGATAGGGTACGATACGGTAGAGACATTTTTCATATCCGTCTCCATTAAAATTTTCTTTATCCATACCTTATCTTTACCCGTTAAAATTTGACTTTACCCGTATCCCATCCTTAGCAATTAATAATTAACGGTAAGGGTAGAGTAATGGTAAAACATGGATAATAATGTTAATAACTCAATGAAAAAATATCATACAATAGAGATAAATAAATATTATGAGATAAATATATTAATAAAGTGTAACATTGAATAACACTTCAAATATAATAAAATCAAACTATATCTTCTCATATCAATTGCAAAAAAAAAAATTACATAACTAATTACTAATTATACAATATTATTTCAAATGACAACTAAGAAGAAAGGATCTTATGAAAAAGTTTAATATTTTTTTAACATATCAATTGAGTCTTACCATTATATCTTTCCAATTTAACGTAATATTATTTCAATCAAATCTTATAATTTAATTGCCTAGTTTAATTATTAACATATCAATTGAATCTTACAAATATATCTTTCTGATTTTAGTTTGTTATTAACGTATTAATTAATACTTACAATTATATTTTTTTGTTATGATAAAGATTAAGATACGGGTAATTAACGAATACGAAATAGGCTTATCCATACTCTTACCCAATAAATTAATGAAATTTTTTTTATCCATACCCATACCCAATAACTTAACGAAAATAAAATCTTACCCATACTCGTCTTATCGAATACGATACGAATAGGGCAACGGTTCAAAAGGTACCCATTAAAATTTTATTTAGCCATACTCTACAGTTATCCATTAAAATTTTATTTTACCCGTACCATATTTTTACCCGTTAAGAATTAACAGTAAGGGTAGAGTAACGTTATAAAATGGATAATATTGTTAATAACTCAATGAAAACAACATTATATAATAGAGATAAATAAATATTATCAGATAAATATATTAATAAAGTGCAACATTAAATAATACTTTAAATATAATAAAATCATACTATATCTTCTTTTGACAATTGATACAAAAAAATTACATAACTAATTACTAATTATATAATGTTTTCTCAAATGAAAACTGAGAAGAAAGGATCTTCTGAAAAAGTTTATTATTTTTTTAATATAGCCCGTGAATGGAATAAAATAATTAACATATTAATGGAGTCTTACTATTATATCTTTCCAATTTAACATAATATTATTTCAATCAAATCTTATAATTTAATTGTCTAGTTTAATTATTAACATATCAATGAATCTTACAAATATATCTTTTGGATTTTAGTTTGTTATTAACATATTAATTGAATCTTACAATTATATTTTTTGGTTATGATAAAGATTAACGGTACGGGTAATTAACGAATACGAAATAGTCTTACCCATACCATTACCTAATAAATTAACAAAAAAAATTTTTTTATCCATACTCATATCTGATAACTTAACGAAAATAAAATCTTATCCATATCCGTCTTATCGAATACGATACGATTAAGATAAACGATTAATAGGATATCATTGACAGCACTAGGGTTGTTATATCTAATTTCTTACAACTCTGGAACGGAAAGTTATTAATGAATTATTTAAGACCACTTGTCTAGTTATTCTTATCTGCATCACTTACACAGAAATTATTTTATTTAAGAATTAGTATAAAAAAATTTTAATACAAAGAATTAATTATATTTTTTTAATAAGAAGAATTAATTATACAAAAAATGGTGTCTGCGTTTTATAAACGGGTACGAAGGGGAATAAATTCACCGCTTCAGTTACGTCTTTTGAGGCTTATCAGACCTTCGTACCCATTTATAAAACGCGTTCGAAACCTTCGAGCGCGTTTTATAAACGGGTACGAAGGCGTAAATATTTTGAAATCGAGTTATTACCGTTTTTTTCGTCTCTTCGTCTTTCTGCTCAAGACTAACAGAGACAGACGCAGAGAAGAGAGAAGAGAAAGAAGAGAGGAGGAAAAGAGAGGAGAGAAGAGAAGAGAGAAAGAAAGAGAGAAGAGAAGAGATTGTCGCCGGAGAAGAGGTTGCCGCCATTTCACCGATTGCCGCCGGAGAAGAGATTGCGGCCGTAGTTCGCTATCGAGGTATTCCATTTTATATTTAATGAAAAATATTGTCTGCAAAAAATAAAAATTGTAGATAAATTATTTATGCAATTATTGAAATTGTGTGGAATTTGTGCATTATTGAAATTGAGATTGTATGGAAGTTAGTGGAAATTTTAATAAATTGTGTATGGAATTTGTATGGTAATTATTGAAATTAGTGGAATTTGCATGGAATTTGTTTGCAAATTGAATGGAAATTGGTGGAAATTTTAGTAAATTGTGTATGGAATTTGTATGGTAATTATTGAAATTAGTGGAATTTGTATGGAATTTGTATGCAAATTGAATGGAAATTAGTGAAAATTTTAGTAAATTGTGTATGGAATTTGTATGGTAATTATTGAAATTTGTATGGAAATTAGTGGAAATTTTAGTAAATTGTGCATGGAATTTGTATGAAAATTATTGAAATTAGTGGAATTTGTATGGAAATTACTGGAATTTGTATGCAAATTGTGTACGAATTTATTGTAAAAATTAGTGGAATTTGTATGTAAATTAATTGAATTAGTGATATTCAATTTTTATTGTGTAGGGATTTTGTATGAAAATTAGTTGAATTATTGAAATTTTATTTGGTGGAATTTGTAGTAATGAAATTATTGTATGGAAAATATTTTAAATTGTACTCTAACCTATTTAAATAAAAAATTCAATTACAAATGTGAAAATTTTTTTGTTGTTTAAATTTAATTGCACAAATTTAAAAATTTGTTACAAAAATTTGTGCAATTCAAAGTTATTTAAGTTTGTGTTATATTATTTGAATCAGATGAGTTCAGAAGAAGACGAGGCTGGTGCTTCTGGTTCTTCACCACCTCCCACCGAAACACTCCCCACCCAGCCTCGCCAAAAAAGACGTAGGCATCGCGCAGCCCGTCCGAACGCGCTAAATGTCAATCCACCAGTTCAGCCAACCAACACAGAAAACCAACAAATTTTATTCGTTACAGATAACGACCATATCGTTGGTTTGTCTTTTGAGGAGGTAATATATTGTTGTTTGTTAATTTAGATTTTTTAATAATTTAGATTTCTTAATAAACTGTTGTATAATAATTTTTTATTTGTAATTAAATTGATAATATTTTTGTGTTAATGCTTATTATAAATTGTATTTAAAATTTTATTGAAAACAATTTATTTAAATCGTTAATTTTGGACGCAAAGTATTATTACAAATTTTATTAAAAAGTTTAATTGAGTAGTTTAATTGAAAATTTTCTATTATTGCAGCGTGAAAAAATTTTGGAGATGAGGTCGCACAAGCGGACGATTGAGGTGGACGATCGGATTGAGGGAAGACTGATTAAACTGGACCTGAGTCACATTACAAAGGTGAAGCATGTAAACGTGGACATGCCATTACTGATGGCAATGGCTGAGTTTTGGTGTCTGGAGACGCATACTTTTCATTTTCCCGTCGAAGAGATGACTGTTACTTTACATGTAATTTATTTAAACTTGATATTAAATTTTTTTTTACAATAATTTTCGTATTAATTTTCACAGTTAATTACAATTTAGTTTAATATTAAAATTGTAAAATTTTCATATAAAATTTCATTCAAATTTTTGCATTAATTGCATTATTTAAAAAAGATATTCGAATATTAATTGTCACATTAATTTTTGCCTTAATTATATTTAAAATTCAAATTTGAATATTAATTTTCTTAATAAATATATTTAAAAAAGGCATTGCAATATTAACATGACACGAATTTAATTTCTTTTGTAATTGTCATCAGGATGTTGCCTTCTTATATGGTTTGCGCTCGACGGGCATCCCAGTTAGAACCAATACGAAAGGGCCCTGGAAGGAAAAGATTCGTGCATATCTTTATCCTCATGAAGATTTGGAAAACTGGCACAGAGAAAACAGGAGCAGGGAGTAAGGGAAAAAAAAAGGTTAAATATTGATTTTTGCTATTCAGTATATACTACATTCCTTACTTGTATTGATTATTTTAAAGGAAAAATTGAATATAACCCCCTACAATCTTGCTCATCTGGATATAACCCCTCGTAATCTTTAAAACTCGATATAACCTCTGTAATCTTGTTTGTATTGAATATAACCCCTTATGATTAAATTTATTCATATTTAAAATTTAAAAAATCATTTTTTACATATTATGACTAAAATACCCTTATCATGGAACCTTCAAATCATAGCTGTTTTTTACTCCAGCTTTTCTCGCGCGAAATTAAAAAAAATAATAAAAGAAGCAAAGACAAAAATCTATTTTTTCTTTATTTTCAAATCGCTTATGTATAGATGGTACAAATATAGTACTTATTTCATTTTTTTCAAGTTGATATTGTACCATACTGTTTTCAATGGCTAGCGAAGACACCCAACAACAAACCATTGATTATCCATTCCATTTTTTTTTTTCCTTAGAAAATTGTTCATTCTGATGTACGGTTTCCGTACTTGATTTTCAGCCAGAATAAGCCCCAAATTTCGTTCAAATTACTTGTGTTTTTACTCATTTTCCTTTAAATTGTGCTAATGTTAGATGTAGGAAAGTTCAGCCGTATCCCGGCAAGTTTTTTATACAGGTTCATCACACTTTGGTGAGAAAAAGGAGAAAATCGACTAAATTGCACAGATCCAGCAAGCTGGAACGGGTCGCCCAATCTCAGGACGGGTCGTCCCACCTTAGTGCAGACGTAGGCAGAGGAGATCCACACGACACAATCAGCCCATACTGGGACGGGCCGCCCCATGTTCAGACCAGGCCGTCCTAGTCCACAAACAGGCCAGATAGCTATTTCGAGACTGCCAAAAATAGAGCGTCTGATTTGGTGAGGCGGTTTCTTCAGTTTCCACCGCCTTTCTGAGCCACAATGCCATGTTTTGGAACTTCCTGAGAAGCCTATATAAGCTCTGTCCTGGCTCCAAGTCGAGACAGTTCGAATCTGCTAAGTTTTGAAAGACAGAAAGGAGCAAGATAGTCATCCTGTCGCGACGGTCATCCACCAGCCTGAGACGCACCGCCCCAGGATCAGGACGGGCCGCCCCAGACAGGACAGAGCTTAGGAGTTGGACAATTTTCGAGCACAACTTGTTGTAACTCGATTTTTCCCTTTTCTTTGTACTTTTGTATGATGATACCTGCTTTTTCTTGCATTGAGTAGTTTAGTTTAGGGGCTATGGTTTGAAAACTTTTCTTTTAGTTGTTTGATTTGTTTGAATACTTGATTAATTGCTAAGTTAAGTTGCGTTTTTTATTTCTGAAATTTGATTCTATCTTTTTGTTGCAAATTGTTAATGTTAGATCTGACTATTGCGTTAAACAAAGGCCTAGTTTAATTGTCAAAACAAAGTCTATCTGCAATAACAAGTAAACACTTAGATCAATTAGGTAGGCGATATCCGAAAGGATTAAACCAAACTTTAAGAAATTAGAAGTTTAACTCGACAAACCGAGAGGTTGAGAGTTTACCAAGACCCATAAATCAATTGGAAACATCTAAACCAAGAAACGAGAGTTGAAATTTAGGAGTTTTTAGGATTTGTCAAACAGAACCCCACAACTTGACCTGAACGAGAGTTAGAGCGCATGTCTGTGGGTTAGTTTTGGTCTAATTCACGTAAAAAAACTTAGCAAATAACTAAGTAGAATGACAAAACAAACATCAGATGATTGGAACGGTCCGTTCCAAGGTCAGGACGGACCGCCCGAGAGGGGGCGTCCTGGCCTAGAACGGACAATTCCAGCCATCTGACAGGGTTAGGACGGCCCGTTCCAGAGATGGAACGGTCCGTCCCAGCCTTGACAGACAAGAAAAGTTAGACAACCTGAACCCCTAATCGTTTGTTAACTGTTTAAACTCTTAAATTAGTTAAGTTTTTCTAGGGAATTAGAATTTTAACTCTGTAACTACAATTCGCCTTTCTGTTTAGATTTGTTTGGAATTTAAATTACTCATTTAATCAAAAGAATTTAATTTAATACGAATTGTTTGAATTTAGAAAAGGAATAGTCCGTCCCCGTGATTCGACCCTTAAACTGTACTGCAAACGAATTAGTATCGGTTTTTAAGGAATTAATTTGACCAGTACCCTCAGCACCGATCAAATTTTGGCGCTGTTGCCGGGGACGGTGCCTTTTTCTAAATCTTACTTTTGCTTTAACTTAAATTCTTTCAATCTCTCTTCACTTTTTCTTTTGTTTTTGAAATATTGCAGTCGCATACGCTGGCTAACAAGGAGAAGGAACTAGGTAGCGCACGCGATACAAATTTTCGTCAACAAGGAGGTGGGGAACAGAATCATCAATCGAGCCCATCTTCATCTGGAACGGCCCGCCCCATTTTAGGACGCTCCGCCCCAGATTTAGCTGAACTCACAAAGGAGGAGGAAGGCTCTCTGGTTCAGCCGTTTAGCCAGTTTTACCAGCGCAACCGCAGAAATCCAGGGAGAACTCTACCACCTTTGACACCACCCGAAGAAGACATGGCAGACAACTTGAATGGCAATGGGGGGAGACCTGAGAAGACTCCCGTCCAGCGGGCCCTTAGAGAAGCCCTCGAAGCAGCAAGGGAAGCCGAGGCCAATCGACTTCTTCGAGAGATCAGTGCACCAACAGCGTCTAATGTCCGACTTGGAGTTAGACCACCGAAGGCTGAGCGAACCCGTGACTTTTACTACAATCCGAGCTTGATCGCTTTGATCAAGGACTCGGCTTTCGGTGGAGCCCCCAAAGAAGATGCTAATCGCCATTTGCAAAGCTTCCTGCGCAATTGCACAACCCTTGTCCCTGAAGACGTGGATCCGGAAATAATCCGCTTAACTCTCTTTCCTTTTTCTCTTAGGGGAAAAGCTGAAGATTGGCTTAACAGTTTCAATGATGCACCGTTTGATTCTTGGGAAAACTTGACCAAAGCCTTTTTAGATAGGTTTTATCTTAGGGTAAAAACAACTAAATTGGTTAGGGAATTGTTAACCTTTCAACAAGAACCAGATGAGAACCTGTTTGAGGCATGGGAAAGATTTAAAGACCTGCAAAGAATGTGTCCACACCATGATGTACCTGAAAATAGACTTATTGTCAGTTTCTATGATGGTTTGGATGATATGACTCGTCAGAATATTAATTCAACTGCAGGTGGATCGTTCCTTGAGATGGGTTGCAGAGAAGCGAAGGCTCTACTTGAGAATATGGCCAGGTCTCAAACCAACTGGTCAGTTAGAGCCCAGAAGAAAGGAGGACTCCTTGAAGTGGATAGGGATACCCACATGCAGTCTCAGCTGGACTCTTTGACCGTCATGATAAAAAATCTCAACAAGAAACCGGCTGAGGTGGTATATAAGTGTCAGTTTTGCGAGGAAGAAGGACATACGGCCAAGGCATGCCACTTGGTTGAGAGAGAAGAGACGACAGAAGAGGTGAATGCACTCATGAATCCTCCTTCGTTTTTCCCGCCAACCAATAACTATGCTTATCGCGACAAGAGAAACCATCCAGGCCTCTCTTACTCAAATCCAAATGGAGCCGCTAATCCCAGCCAAGCCGGACCACCAAGGAACCAACAACGCCCTCAAGAGACACTCACGCAGCCCATGGTGGAGAAGTTCATGCAGAGTCAAGGAATTTTCAATCATGCAGTCCATCGGGAGTTGGAGAAGATCAGGGAAGACATGGGTGCTTTTCTTCAAATATTCGACGAAAGGTTGTCTCAACCTAGCACCGGAGCTTTAACCAAACCAGGTATGTTCCCTAACTAACCTGAACCGAACCCTAGAAAGGATGTGAAGAGTGTTTCGCATCAATTGAGGAGTGAAACAAGGTATGACGGGCCTGAAATGCCCTCAGACTCTCCTCCAGGACTATCTGGAACGGACCGCCCCACTCTGGGACGGCCCGCCCCACCTCAGGACGGAGCAGAATTTGATCAGGCGGACCAGCCCAGAGCTGAAGCAGACACTGGAACGGACCCACCAGCAGCAGGACAAGATGATGGAACGGACCGCCCCAATCCAGGACGGACCGTCCCAAATACCTCGACTGCCACAAGCAGGCAAGTCCCGAGAGCCGTCTCTCCATCTAACAGAACTATTGAGGTTCCATATCCACAAAGACTCGCCAAGGCTAGGAAGGACAGGGCGTACGAGAAGTTCCTGGACATTCTACGGCAAATCAAGATCTCAATTCCCTTCACCGATCTCCTAACCAGAATGCCAGTACGAGAAGTTCCTGGACATTCTACAAAGAAGATGCCGGTAAAAATGAAAGATCCAGGCAAGTTCACGATCCCCTGTAAAATCGGAAATGCAGAAGAGAAGAAAGCGTTGCTGGATCTCGGAGCAAGCGTTAGTCTCATCCCCGAGACAGTCTATAATCAGATAGGGATGGAGGAGATGAACCCGACTCGCATGACTTTGAAGCTTGCTGATGGATCGATTAAACTGCCATTGGGGATAGCAATTGACGTGCCAGTCCAAGTTGGCGATTTGATTGTGCCTTGTGACTTCGTGGTAGTGGATATGGAAGAAGATCCAGATATTCCAGTCATCCTTGGTCGTCCCTTCCTCACCACTGCCGGAGTATTCATCAACTGCAAGACCGGCAAGATGATCCTTGAGGTTGGAGATGAAAAAGTGGAGTTTGATGTAGAGAAAGCCATGAAGATGCCTGACCATATTGACTCAATCTTTATGGTGGAATCATTGGAAGCCATTGTTGAAGAATCCTACAACACACGTGTTGTTCAGGCATATCATTCCTTCTCGGCCACACCTGAAGAGGAGGAGGCAGACCTAATATTCAACGAAATTCTCCAAATTGTTGAATATTTGGCTGCCAGAGAGGAACAGAACGGACCGCCCAGATCAGGGCGGATCAAGCCATCATGCAGCTGCGATCACCAGCTGAAATCCAACAAATTCTCAGCCTAGACACCCCTCAGGACGGACCGCCCCAGATTGGAACGGTCCGCCCCAATTCAGATGATGCAAAATCCAGGCCAGAATTGAAGGCTCTGCCCGGCAATCTCAAGTGTGAATTCTTGGGCCCAGATCAGACCTTTCCTGTTATTGTTAATGCCAATCTTGGTGCAGATCAAACAGCAAAGCTACTAAAGGAACTGAGGATTCATCAGAAGGCAATCGGATACTCGATTGAGGATCTAAAGGGTATCGATCCCTCGATCTGCACCCATCGGATCCTTCTTGAAGAGGACTCCAAGCCAACTATGGAGCACCAAAGGAGACTCAACCCGAACATGAGTGAAGTTGTGAGGAAGGAAATCCATAAACTTCTAGAGGTAAGGATCATTTACCCCATCTCAGACAGCAAATGGGTTAGTCCCATTCATGTTGTTCCAAAGAAGGGAGGCACAACCGTGATAAAGAATGACGAAGGCCAGCTGATCCAAACAAGAATCGTCACGGGATGGAGGATGTGTGTGGACTATCGCAAGCTGAATGCAGCTACCCGAAAAGACCACTTTCCTTTGCCATTTGTTGACCAGCTACTCGAACGCCTGGCTAAGCATTTTTTCTTTTGCTATCTAGATGGTTATTCTGGTTTCTTTCAAATACCAATTCACCCCGTAGACCAAGAAAAAACGACCTTTAAATGACCATATGGGACTTATGCATACCGTAGGATGCCATTTGGTTTGTGTAATGCACCTGCAACATTTCAAAGAGCCATGATGGCTATTTTTTCTGATTTTATAGAAAAAGACATGGAGGTTTTCATGGATGATTTTTCTGTCTATGGTACGTCTTTCGATCATTGTCTAGCTAACTTGAAAAAGGTATTGCAGAGATGTGAAGAAGTTAACCTAGTCTTGAATTGGGAGAAGTGTCATTTCATGGTGCAAGAAGGACTCGTTTTGGGCCACATAATCTCAGAACAAGGAATTAAAGTTGATCAGGCCAAGGTGGAAGTGATTGAGAAACTCACAGAGCCTACTTGTGTAAAGGATGTTCGGAGTTTCCTTGGTCATGCCGGTTTCTACAGGCGTTTTATCATGGATTTCTCTAAAATTGCTAAGCCTTTAACAAACTTCACTATGAAAGATGCAGAATTTATCTTTGATAAAAGTTGTGTTGATGCATTTGACAGATTGAAGAAAGCACTCGTGACAGCCCCGATCTTGCAACCTCCGAATTGGGATGAACCATTCGAATTGATGTGTGATGCCAGTGATTATGCAGTTGGAGCAGTACTCGGACAGCGAAAAGATAAGAAGCCATATGCCATTTACTATGCAAGTAAGGTGTTAGATGAAACCCAGATCAACTACACCACAATAGAAAAGGAGCTTCTTGTAGTAGTTTTTGCCTTAGATAAGTTCAGGTCCTACCTGATCGGTTCAAAGGTTATAGTCTACACCGATCATTCAGCACTCAAGTACCTACTCCCGAAGAAAGACGCCAAGCCAAGACTCATCCGGTGGGTTCTCTTGCTTCAGGAGTTCGATCTTGAGATCCGTGACAAGAAAGGTACAGAAAACAGTGTTGCTGATCATTTATCCAGAATCAAAGCAGAAGGCACCAAATCCGAGACACTGCCAATCAACGATTAATTTCCAGACGAACATTTGTACTCAATCCAGTCTGGAACGGACCATCCCAGCATGGAAAGGCCCGCCCCAACCACAACAAATGATGTCAGGACAGCCGTCCCAACCAGAACGGCCCAGTCGGAGCCAGGTGATACAGTTGGGACGGTCCGCCCCAACTCAGGCGACTCCATGGTATGCTGACTTTGCGAACTATCTAGCGAGCGGAGTTATGCCCTATCAGATGTCCTTCCAGCAGAAGAAGAGATTCATAGCCGATGCTAAATACTACTTCTGGGAGTATCCTTTTCTGTGGAAGTTTGGAGTTGATGGAATGTTCAGAAGGTGTGTACCAGAGGGCGAAATCGAGCAAATCCTGCACAATTGCCACGCATCAGCTTACGGAGGACATGCCTCAGTGTCTAAGACCGCGGCCAAAGTTCTGTAATCTGGATTTTTCTGGCCCACGCTTTTCAAGGACGCAAGAAAATTTATATCGTCTTGCAATCAATGTCAGAGGACAGGCAACATTTCGAGACGCCAAGAGATGCCTCAGAATTCTATTCTAGAGGTTGAGATCTTCGATGTTTGGGGGATTGACTTTATGGGACCTTTTCCTTCTTCATGTGGCTATGAGTACATTCTTGTGGCAGTTGATTACGTGTCCAAATGGGTGGAAGCTATTACGAGCAAGTATGCAGATTCAGCAACAGTCAAAAAGCTTTTCACCAAGGTCATATTCTCACGGTTTGGAATTCCAAGGACAGTCATTAGTGACGGGGGCAAACACTTCATTAACAAACAGTTTGAGAATCTTTTAAAGAAGTATGGAGTGAGACACAAGGTGGCAACTCCTTACCATCCGCAAACTAGTGGCCAAGTTGAGATATCAAATCGAGAAATAAAGAATATCCTGCAGAAAACAGTGAGCAGCACAAGGAAAGATTTGGCATTAAAATTGGATGATGCCTTGTGGGCATATAGGACAGCCTTCAAGACTCCTATAGGCATGAGCCCATTCAAGCTGATTTATGGAAAAGCGTGTCATTTGCCCGTTGAATTGGAACACAAGGCATATTGGGCAGTTAAAGCACTCAACATGGATTATAAATCAGCTGGAGAGAAGAGGATTCTGGACTTGCACGAGCTGGAGGAAATAAGGCTAAATGCATATGACAATGCTAGGATCTACAAGGAGAAAATGAATCTCTGGCATGACAAGCATATCCAAAGGAGATCCTTTGAAGCAGGAGATATGGTGCTTTTGTTCAATTCCAGGTTGAGGCTATTTCCTGACAAACTCCGGTCTAGATGGACAGACCCTTACGTTGTGAAGAAGGTCAATCCATTTGGAGCTGTTGACATCTACAAAGAAAGAGACGAGACTTTCAAGGTGAATGGGCAGATGCTCAAGCTCTACGTCGATCCAAATGCAACCCAAGGGTTCAGTTTTTAAAATTATATTAAGTTTATTCATTTTACTTTGTGTCAAAAATTCAAAAACAAAACAAAAATATGAAAAATAACAAAAAAAAATTAGGAGTAGGCTAAATACCTAGAATAATTGGCTTAATTTGTGGTGTGATTGATTACTTTCAGGAGGAAAACGTGAAGAAAGCAACGAGAAATTGATGAAGGACTAAGAAAAACCTGATTGGAACGGACCGCCCAACATCAGAATGGCCCGTCCCAACCAGTGGAACGGCCAGGTTTGGATCAGGACGAGGAACAAATTCACATTTGGAACCATCCATTGGAACGGTCTGTCCCAATCATAGGACGGTCCGCCCCAATTCGAAATCCGATAGTTACGACCCTTGGCAATAACTACACATTAAACCCATTAAACCCATTAACCCACGACCCCACCTTTCTCTCTCTCTCTCTTTCTCTCTATTTCAAAACCCAGCCAACTCCTCTCCCTCTTTTCTCTCTCCCGACCCTCTCTCTCTGCCCCCGCAAATCCGACGAAGCGCCGCCGACGACGCCTCGCCGGAGCCATCCCCACTCTCCTACCACTCACCCACACCCTCTCTCTCTCGTTCATCTCTCTCTCCGCCCCCTGCCGCGCCGCGACCACCGCCAGATCCGCCATTGCCGTCATCTCCGCCGTCGACTCGGCCGCCTGACAGTCTCCCTCGCCTCTCCTCAGTCGCCATTCAACCCTCCTCTCTCCATTCCGCTACATCCTCTCAATTTCACCGGAATCCGCCGCCGCCGCCACTGCCACCGCGCCTCCGCCGCCATTTCCTCAAAATTTTCCGGTAAAATCAAACCCTTTCTCCTCTCATTTCATTCCTTAAACCAATCCCATTGAGTTTTCACCAAAACCAGTACCAAACTCAAATCGAAAACTCGACGGAAACCATCTCTGGTACTTAACTATTTTTCTGTCCAAACCATAATTGGAACGGACCGTCCAATTTCTGGAACGGCCCGCCCCAACCACTAAACCCTGCCAACAGCCTTCGCCCCAGACCCAGACCACCCCGTCCCAGCCAAGACCTCTCCACCCTCCTAGTCCAGAACGGTCCGTCCCACCATCTGGACGGTCCGCCCCATAACCAAAAAACAGCCAAGAGCACTGCATTCCCAGCCAGACCACCCTGCTCCATTTCTGGACCGACCCGTCCCATGAAGAGAAGGAGTTCAGGGAGATTATCAGATAAAATCTCAAAATATTTTCGCGATCTCCCGCGCAAGCCTGGGAAGAGGAAGATCCTCGTGCCCAGATCATTCACCAGAGGCATCGGTGGGTGGGCAACAAAGGAGGACTTCCCCATTCCACCACTTGACAAATACCCGCTAGATCCGCGGGAATTCATGGTCAATCCGCCTCCTGTCAATCAGTCCCAGTACACCGTAGAGGACCCAGATCAGATCATTCCATACGCTGGTTGGGGGAGCCTAGGAGATCATCCCCCTACGTGTGTTACTGGTCCGAGTTCGAGTCAGTCTCAGGTATGGCTGACGATCAGACCGAGCCAGCTGATACAACTCAGTCCTACCAGCCTGAAGCTCAACCTGAGCCTGAGCCGGCTGCCACAGACGCAGAGATGAATGCAGCAGCTGAGGCAAAAGAAGAAGAGGTGGAGGATCTCGTCCCTGAGACGCAAACCTACCCCTCACAGCCCGCAGAAATTGAGCTCGCTGATGTGCACATCCGCCTCAAGGGCTCAGATGCTAAGCAAAGGTTTTAAAACCTCCGCAACAAGCATTTCCAAAGCACCAAGGACATTGACGTACTTACCAGATCTGTCGGGTTTCGCCCGAGATTCTGGAAGATCAGAGCTCCAGCCTATACTGCTCTCACCATGGAGTTTCTCTGTACCCTTGACCTCTTCTTCAAGGATGATCTTTGGCAGATGACATTCCGTGCGAACGGAAGGAAGATGATCTGCAATGAGAATGATTTCGCCCGGTTCTTTGGGCTTGAAAATGGAGATATCACGGATGAGTTCTTTGAGGAAAACCTTTGGGAGGAGTTGTCCTTGGAGCACAAACAGCCAGTCAACACCCGCCGCTCCTCCCACATCCAGCACCCGACTATTCGCTTCATTCAGCGGATGCTCTCTCTCACCATCTTTGCTAAAGGTGAGTCGGGTGTCAAGCTGATCCGTGGTGAGCAAGCCATCCTCAACCAGATCTTCTATCCAAAGGGAGAGGCAAAGCTCAATCTGGCCTACTTCATGATGAGACATTTCGAAAAACAGGCCAACAATCTCAGGGCAGGCACGGGACAGATTACGGTTGGCGGGTACGTGACTCATTTGATCCGCCAGTACGATGTTCAGGTGCCTTGGGATGCGCTGAGACGAAGCGGGGGACCAAACCGGCTTGGCATGAGGCAGCTGGTTGAGATGGGGATGGTGGCCCAGGTCGGATCTGAGTATCAGTATTGTTTTGGCCGCCATCGGTTCCCGCTTCCATTCACTAGGTCCATTGATCTCCAAATCAAAAGGACATGGCTTCTGGTTGATAGAGATGGGCGACTGATCAACCACGAAGAGGAAGAGATGCAGCGCCGATTGGCTGAGATGGAGGCCGCTGCTAGAGCAGCTGGCGCCGGTACGTCGGTAGAGGCAGAGGCAGCAGGTGTCTCTAGCCACCCGTCTCAGCATCCCTCCCATTTCCCCTCGTGCCCCACATTGAGCCCTTCGATGATGTTCAGGGCGAGCACTTTACTTGGGGTGGGGTTCGCATGGAGGACATCCACCCATCCCCTTCTCCGCCACGCCCACATGAAGGGTTTGAGCCGCAGTGGCAGCCGGGATACGGCAGGGGTTCTGACCAGCACTACTTTGACATGCTGCAGGACATTCACACCGCTTAGTGGATCCTGCAGGCATCTTTTGATGAAGAAAGGGAGGAGAATAGGAGATGGAGGCAGCAGCAAGATGAGCGCAATGCAAGGAACGATGATTTGCTCAGTCGCCTCGCGAGCCACATCTTTGGTCCCGGACCATCAGCCCCACCGCCACATGACCCACCACAGTTCTGAGCCAGTTTCAGGTACGTTTTTCTATTTTTCTCTCCTTTATTTTCTTTCTTGCATCTACTAGGACTAGGGACAGTCCAGTAGATAAGCTTGGGGGGGGTTAAAGGATCGAAAAATCGAAAAAAAACGGATAACTTAGAGCATCTGCATAGCATATTGCCAGTTTCAGACAGTATTGGAACGGATCGTCCCAGCAATGGGGCGACCCGTCCCAACAGGGCGTCCCAGTCTAGAACAGCCCGTTCCAACACTGTCTGAATCACTGAAACCAGTCAAGTATTGTGTCTGGGACGGTCCGTCCCACCATCAGGGCGGTCCGCCCCAGTGGGTCGTTCCACTCTAAGAACAGGCCGTTCCAGACATAATGCATTGGCAGGTTTTGTATATACATGTAGGATTTGCATAATTAAATCATTCGAGGTTGCATTTAGGATAGTTCTAAGGATCATTTAGCTAAACTTGATGTTTGTGACTTAGGAAATTTGGGCAGATTCTGAGAAAAACTAAAAACTTTGTTGAAAACTTGCAAAATGAATTTGACTAAACTAATTTGAGGCAAGCTAAGGATAGTAACCTTCATTTGACTTGGGAGTAATTTTGCTAAGCATTTGATAGTTAATTTCAAAAGCAATTATTCGGTTGTATTGAATATAGCCGGCAAAGGGCTTGATTTAGTTCGCCTAAGATCATTTGAGTAACTCAAAAATAAGGATAACTGTAAGATGGTTTGCACAGATTTTTAGAAACTAAAACCTTCGCAATTTTCTTTTCAAAATCAAAATAAAAAAAATAAATAAATAAAAAAAATAATAATAAAAAAAATGGAAAAACCATGGGTAAGAAACAAAAAGAGATTCATGGTATAGGTACTTGCGGATTAAAAGAATTCCATAAATCATGGGTAAGAAACAAAAAGAGATTCATGGTATAAAAAATAAATAAATAAAAAAATAATAAAGAGGAAAAATCCTCTAAAAATCCGCTCTTATCTGGCCGACTTCTCCGCCTCGGGAAAAACCTCCTTGCCCCGAGAGAATTGTATCTTGTAAATAAATTTTAATTTAAGTCCTTTAAATTATTGGTTTGAAGTATCGTAAATCTGTGCAAAACAACTTGGAGTTATTCTGAATTATTTGAGTTAAGCAGGTTCGATCCCGTTTCTACTTGATTTCTAACTGAATGAAAACTTTGAAGAATTAACTGATTTAATGCTTAGTGAAATGAAACAGAGTCAATGTGATGTGAGGATCTTTGGTTTGATTTCAGAAAAAGTTAAGTCGCTCGAAAATAAAACAATATGGTCCTAATGGAAAAACTTTTTGACGAAAATGCCCATGTAAGTTAAAGTCACAATCAGTTAAGTTTAACTAGAAAAATTCCTTGAACACAGGTATTTGAACTCAATTAGGGTCTAATTCAGGTCTAAGTCTAGAGTTTTGCTTGGGGACAAGCGATGTTCAAGCTTGGGGGATTTTGATGTACGGTTTCCGTACTTGATTTTCAGCCAGAATAAGCCCCAAATTTCGTTCAAATTACTTGTGTTTTTACTCATTTTTCTTTAAATTGTGCTAATGTTAGATGTAGGAAAGTTCAGCCGTAGCCCGGCAAGTTTTTTATACAGGTTCATCGCACTTTGGCGCGAAAAAAGGAGAAAATCGACTAAGTTGCACAGATCCAGCAAGCTGGAACGGGCCGCCCCAATCTCAGGACGGGTCATCCCACCTCAGTGCAGACGTAGGCAGAGGAGATCCAGACGACACAATCAGCCCATACTGGGACGGGCCGCCCCATGTTCAGACCAGGCCGTCCCAGTCCACAAACAGGCCAGATAGCTATTTCGAGACTGTAAAAAATAGAGCGCCTGATTTGGTGAGGCTGTTTCTTCAGTTTCCACCGCCTTTCTGAGCCACAATGCCATGTTTTGGAACTTCCTGAGAAGCCTATATAAGCTCTGTCCTGGCTCCAAGTCGAGACAGTTCGAATCTGCTAAGTTTTGAGAGACAGAAAGGAGCAAGATAGTCATCCTGTCGCGGCGGTCATCCACCAGCCTGAGACGCACCGCCCCAGGATCAGGACGGGCCGCCCCAGACAGGACAGAGCTTAGGAGTTGGACAATTTTCGAGCACAACTTGTTGTAACTCGGTTTTTCCTTTTTTTTGTGTTTTTGTATGATGAAACCTGCTTTTTCTTGCATGGAGTAGTTTAGTTTAGGGGCTATGGTTTGATAACTTTTCTTTTAGTTGTTTGATTTGTTTGAATACTTGATTAATTGCTATGTTAAGTTGCGTTGTTGATTTCTGAAATTTGATTCTATCTTTTTGTTGCAAATTGTTAATGTTAGATCTGACTATTGCGTTAAACAAAGGCCTAGTTTAATTGTCAAAACAAAGTCTATCTGCAATAACAAGTAAACACTTAGATCAATTAGGTAGGCGATATCCGAAAGGATTAAACCAAACTTTAAGAAATTAGGAGTTTAACTCGACAAACCGAGAGGTTGAGAGTTTACCAAGACCCATAAATCAATTGGAAACATCTAAACCAAGAAACGAGAGTTGAAATTTAGGAGTTTTTAGGATTTGTCAAACAGAACCCCACAACTTGACCTGAACGAGAGTTAGAGCGCAAGTCTGTAGGTTAGGTTTGGTCTAATTCACGTAAAAACACTTAGCAAATAACTAAGTAGGATGACAAAACAAACATCAGATGATTGGAATGGCCCGTTCCAAGGTCAGGACGGACCGCCCGAGAGGGGGTGTCCTGGCCTAGAACGGACAGTTCCAGCCATCTGACAGGGTTAGGACGGCCCGTTCCAGAGATGGAACGGTCCGTCCCAGCCTTGACAGACAAGAAAAGTTAGACAACCTGAACCCCTAATCGTTTGTTAACTGTTTAAACTCTTAAATTAGTTAAGTTTTTCTAGGGAATTAGAATTTTAACTCTGTAACTGCAATTCGCCTTTCTGTTTAGATTTGTTTGGAATTTAAATTACTCATTTAATCAAAAGAATTTAATTTAATACGAATTGTTTGAACTTAGAAAAGGAATAGTCTGTCCCCGTGATTCGACCATTAAACTGTACTGCAAACGAATTAGTATCGGTTTTTAAGGAATTAATTTGACCAGTACCCTCAGCACCGATCACATTCCAATTAGTAATTTGAGTGCACAACTATATCAAAGAAGCGTTCTTCCAAAAAATCAGAGATAATCAGTAATGATGAAAGAAAATATAATATAATGATATAAGAGAGCATTTCTCTCCGTCCAATCCTAGATGTAGCAAGCATATGAAAGGTTGTCCTTACAATCTGAACGGGGAAGTAAAATAACCCCCTCAATCTAGATATAAACGTCAAATTTGACTTTCTTCCTATTGTTCCTTACAATTAGCCAAAGGAAAGAGAAGAATATGAAAGGTTGTTCCTTACAATCGTTGGAGGAAGGAGAAGAAGACGAAATGTCTGCTGGCAATAAGGGTATATTGGTCCTAACATTTAAAAAATATATTTTTTTAAATAAAATATGATTAGATTTAATTAGAAGGGGTTATATCCAACACAAACAAGATTAGAGGGTGTTATATCCGATTTTGAAGATTACAGGAGGTTATATCCAGATGAGCAAGATTATAGGGGTTATATCCAATTTTACCTATTTTAAATTTGTACAATGTAGGGGCGTTGTTCTTGGCAACAACATCAAGTTGAAATGGTTGCGGCAAAATTGCAGAGGGGCGCCACAGCCAGGTGCTACTGATGAGGAGCTAGACCAATACACGCGTGCAGTGGCTCTAGAGGTATTTGGGACGTTGATATTTCCCGATATTTCGTCCCAGCATACTATTTTGAGCTCGTATCGATATAATTTTCTTAACTTAAATAATATTTTTATTTATTTCCTATGATATTAGAATTCAATGTTACAAATAAAATTAATATTGTTAATATTGTTTAGAAACTTAATATTAAATTTCAATATTAGAAATAGTTTTGCACTGTTAAAATTTAAATTTTGCACTATTTGCATTGTCATAACGAAAATAAATATCAATTCTATAACACCCCACTTTATAGATCTGATTTGATTGAAATGAATCAAAATTTTATGTGGTAAGAGCACTTGGCTCTCTTCTAAGAGATCCAGGGTTCAAGCCCGCATGCTTGCGATAGGCTTGGCGAGCCAGCGTAAAAACTCAGCCATATATACAAGAAATGACCAAAGGTCGGGGTGTCATTTCTAGCCTACCCCAACTTGTTTGGGATAAAAAGGCTTAGACTAGAGAGAATCAAAATTTTATGTGTTGACCAATTTTGACCAGTGTTTGACCGAAAAATTTGACCCGTTGACTAATCGTTGACCTTTTGACTAGTCAATTGCATATTAAATAAAAGAATGTTAAAGTCGGTTATGTTTCAAATGACCGCTTGGCTAGGAGGCAAAATCGTAGTTTGTTTCTACGTGTCTTTATTTTACCACCTGTGTCCACTAACGTGGCAAAATTTAATTAGTTTCCTTACTTGTATAACTTCTTATGTTAGAACCCTTCGAGCATATCATCTTCCTCCTGGTTATAAACTTCTTCATCATATCTTCCACTTTAATTTCTCTCGATGAAACAACCCAAACAAATGAATGGAATATATCAATAGAAATTTGATGAGTCGGCCGACTGGAATTCCTACGTCGCCGTCGATTGGATAGTTGTTTTGATCGCTCAATCAGGTAATTAGACTTCTCTGTATTTAATTTCGTGTTGATTGATTGATTTGATTTATCGTTTGGTTTTGATTGAATATGTTTATCTGAATTGTGATTGGTATATTTTACGGGATATCGGAGTTTGAAATTAGATATGGAATTGAACCTGAATTTTGAGCCCTGATTCTCCTGAGATCGGGGAGGGACCACTGTAACCGACTGACTGTCTGCATCCAATTATCTCCGTAAAATATATTATTTGTTATGTGAATTAATCTGATCTGATTGGACTCTGTTATAGTAATTAAATGTAGAGAAGCTGCGTCGTTAAATAACCGGTTGCTGAGGTTTGTACCTGACTCTGTTTGTTTTTCTGTTGCGACGTAGTTTGACGGGCTGTCGGATGGATGTAGAAGATACCGTTCTCAGCTCGCGTCCCGCGATCCGTCGGTGCGGGACGTGACAAATTCGTTGTTTAATTTAAATGCAGGGCAATTTGAATGAAGTTCCGAACTTCAATTGGGGAGCTGCCACGCTTGCTAGTCTATATCGTGCTGTCGACCGTGCCTCCATGCGTTTTAAGGTTGTGACGGGACCTTGTATGCTACTGTTGTTCTGGGCATGGTCATACCTTCCTATTTGTCGTCTAGAGGTTGCTCCTCTCAGCGGATTAGGACAGCCTAACATAGATTCATGTGTGGCATTTGGGAGGTAATAACTTATAATATTTTCTCGAACTATTCTAATATATAATTTTCTGTAAATTACAACACATAAGTGCTAACATTCAAAATTTTCAGAAAATGGGGCGAAACTCGGTCTTTCTTACGGAGCCAGCACCGTGGGGCAGTGGAGAACGCACAGGACTACATAGCCGTGTTGAACGTTGAAGACGTCAACTGGTTTCGTACATACTGGACAGGGCTTTGAAGCCACGGGTAGCACAGGAGGGTTCCATAGCGGAGCATGTTCGGTTGCCGCTCATTTTCTACCACATAGTCGCCTACTACTAACCCGACCGGTGTAGGCATCAGTTTGGACTGTACCAGATTACTCCTCCCTCGCTACCTGTGGTACGTTTATTATATCTTTTCAATTTATAATATGTTCAATTTCAATTCAAGTAGACTAAAAACCTGTAATTGAAGTAATGAGTTCATTTGAACAGAGTTGGGATGTGACAGAGAACCTGCTGGGTTTCCATCACGGTACTTATCGAGATCGTCTAGATTTTGCTACCATCTTTGCGGGTGCATATGAAGAGTGGGCTGATGAGACATTAGCAGCACGCCAGCTGGAGGCTAGACCATGGGGTGCTACTGATACCTTACGGTATTTTCGCTGGTTTTAGCGATACGGGGCCTCCGAGAGACCCACACCACGAGAGGATGTCGAGGCACGTCTCCAGCGCACTCAGCAGCAGCCTGTCGCTCAGAGGCAGTACACAAACATGGGATCCAGACTTCGCAATACAGTACGTCTTTTTATTTTTTTATATAAATGAATGTTTGATTGGTTAATATTTGCAACATGTCATTAATATCGAAAATTGTAGGGAAACTCTGCGCTGAAGAATGCACTTAATGCATTCGGACTGGTTGTGAAGAAGGGGTGCAGAAGGGTGGGAAAGACAATTCTCGCCAACTGTCGTTCACAACTAGACGATGCATCTTTGCCTTTGAGGTAATTTTAAATTATTTACTTTTCTAAATGCGTTTTTTCACATGCAATTCAACCTTTATGATTATGTCATTGTTCAATAATTTATAAATTACAAGTTGGAGTATTTGTTAGAGCAGCGAGGACTTCCAACAAATATTGCGCACATACCAAATTCTGGGGACGAGTCTTCCTCTGCACGTCCAACTATACCAACAAACTTTCAGGCGGAGGATCTGATGCATGCGGTTAGTATTTGTTCAGATGCAAGTTTCAATTTTAAAAACTAATTTATTTACATTGACATTAATTTTTTTAATATTATAGGATGGTCGATTGAATACCGGACGATTAGATGATATTTTAGGACCACACACGTTTTTTCCTACTCAGTTTACAGTCTCAGGTCCTACTCCTTCCATGCATAGTGCATCAGCATCGACCTCGCAGTTTGTTGGCATTTCTAAGGATCCCACTAGCATTTTCACCACCCACATGCCAGACTCATGGGAGGGACAGACTCATTCAGCACATTGCTACGGACGACCGCAAATGAGGAGGGAGACTATGTCCCTTTAGCGACTCCTCAGGAGGCTGGGCAGACCGTTGAATTTGGGCCCATACAAACGCCTCAGGATATGCCTCAGGAGGACCAGCATGAGGAGAACCAGGAGGAGGGCGATGGGGATACAGATTCGAGTGAGGATGGTGATGACCTTACTGTCCCGCGGAGACGAGATAAGCGTGCAGTGAGGGTGATTGACAGATTTTCACCTTCAGGACCTAGGAGCAGGCGGCGTTAGTGGTTTGTATGTATCATGTTTTGGATATGTAGATTTTTATGGACTTGTGATTTGTTTATGACTTCTGATGGACTGATTGTTTTTTTTTGTTTATGACTTGTAATGGACTTATGATGCTTATTACGTATTGATTATGTTTTTTGGATTCGTACTACTGATGATGGACTTGTGTATTATTTTATTTTGATTTTCTTTATGTGTAAATCAATATGAAAAAAAAATAGTGCAAAGTGCTACTTGAAACATAAACGTTTACGCATTGAAACGTTAATAAATGAAATACTACAAACAACAATGTTTATCCATTGAATGTCAACACATTAAAACCACAACTTATAGTGCAAAGCACTACAAAAAAATAAGAAAAAAATAAAAAACAACCATCAAAATAAAACATTGCATTAACCATTACAACTAACCTACATAAACAACCATAATAATAAAACACGTAAACATTACAATGAAATTAATACTTAGAGATTTTGACTATCTACATGTTGTAGAATTTCATCCCACCATGGTTGCTCATCTTCGTCATTCGGTTGTTGTTGATTACTCCCACCGGTGTTGTCAGCGAACTGAGCGACTTCGTTCCAAAAAGCCGCATCATCTTTTTGTTGATTACTCGGAACAGTGTTGTCAACGAATTGAGCGGTTTTGTTCCAAAAATCCGCTTCAGTTTTTTCTTTTTCTATCTCTATCATTCGGTTTGCTGCAATTCATCTTTGTTCTTCTCTCTTTTTCATTTCTTTCATTACAACCTTTTTTTTTCTTTGCCTCTTCTTCCCTTAGTTTTTTTTGACGATCCATTTCTTCCTCTCTTTCTTTAATAATCATCTGCGTCTCTCTGTCCCGAACTCTTTGTTCATTCTCGTCATGACGTTTGTGCTCATGGTAGTGGTCACGCAAAATGTTCTCTTTGTAATTAAACACTTGAGCACACCTTGTACAGATCACTGTGAGGTCTCCACGAAAGTTGTATATTTTTTCGTAAATAGTCCAGTGTGTTGGTTCAGGCGAGAAATATGATTTTGGTTATTGTTGGGGGATGGGTTGAGGTTTTTTGTAATATTTTTTGTACCAGTCATATCGCCTTTCTGGGTTAAGATTCTTTTCGTGTTCCCGCCATCGCCGTTCCTGGTACTCTTTCTGTTCCCTTTCCGGCCCACCATTAATGTGTCATTGGTAGTGTATTTTTAACTCGAGCACGTGGCCCTCTTCAGTCGTGTTTTCATGGATGTTGTATTTCAAAGTGCCGTAACAAGAGCGGCAAATTGCTTGATATTCTCCGTTTTCTGGTTGATTTCTATTTGCAGGGTAATGGAAGAAAGTTGGCCAATACTCAATCGGGGTTGCTGTTCGATAGTTTGGAACATTATTATTTGAGTTAGAGCTATTTCCTTTCTCCATTGTACTGAAGTTTTTAAGAAGGAGGTAGTGGGTGTTTGTGCATTCTAATTCAACAATGGCTGGTTTTATAAATAATTTCATAAGTTCAAAAATGACATTGTAAAATCAAATCTTGTCATATCTTTTGCAGTCTATATATCATAGCATACTTGTATTTTTTTTTCAGAAATGAAATAACAAACGGTAATAACTCGGTCCTGGAATCCTTCGTACCCGTTTATAAAACGCGTTGGAAGGCTTCGAGCGTGTTTTATAAACGGATACGAAGGTCTGACCTGCCTCAAAAGCAGTGAACGAAGCCTGGTGTTAATTTCCCTTCGTACCCTTTTATAAAACTCGTTCGAAGTATTCGAGCGTATTTTATAAACGAATACGAAGGAGAGATACTGTATGCTTTTATGAAACGCGTACGAACTTTCTTCTTATTAAAAAAATATTTAATTTTTTGTATTAAAATTTTTTAGGTCAAAATTCTTAAATTAAATAATTTCGGTCATTTAGGACGCTCGCGAAATTGCGAGGAACCAAGGTTTGCAAATTGCACACAGCACACCGCATATTGACTCGGACATTTTATCGAACTGTTATGACTGATGATTCTTCTGATGCGTCGTAATCCAATTTCAATTCAGTATACGTATTTTCAGAAGTGACATGACACCTTCGTTAGTCTGCCTAGGAAGCAGTGCTGCCGACTAGAGCTGTTAAGGTCGTGTCGTTTTACATGTTTTCCGTTCCGTTTTAGTGGAACAAAAACGTAATAGATTTTACTTACGTTTCAACCAGTGAAACCGTGGACGGAATAAAATGGTGTTTCGTTCAGTCAGACGGAACGTAAACGAAATACCACTTTTCCGTTTCGTTTTTTAACGTATTTCGGTCGGCCCATTTCAGTCCAGCCCAACTCTTTGATATGGTATAACCCTAAGCACCGTATGCAACATAGTGTTGCCTCTCTCTCTATCTCTCTTTCTCTCGACAGCATCGAGTTTATCTCGCTCAAAACTCTTCTCTCGATTGTAGCTCCCTCTCTCTTTGATTGAGATGAGTTGAGAGGAACTGGTTTGAAGAGTCGGAAAAGGGAAGGTGCCAGCGGTCAAAGATAGAAGCAGAGGTGGCGGATGAGGCTGGAGGAGCAGATCGGGCATCCGTCCAGGTGGCGATGTCTCGAGCGTCCTCGCGCGTAGAAGATGTTAGATGAAGCGGAGAGGTCAGGCGTGAGATCCATGAGGAAGCGAGAAACGGATGTGAGAATGAGAGTAGTGGTGGTTTAGAGGTGCGCCATTAATGGCGGGACTGATTCTCTCGGTCTCAGAGCACAACACCTATAGGTCAGTTGAGGTATTTCTTAATTTTCTGACTTTTAGTGATTTCAGTTTATTTTTTCCAATTTCAAATTATGTCTATTTCTTTCTCAATGTACCTCAATTTCTTTTCCAATTTCAAAATTATGTTGATTTCTTTTTCACTTTACCTCAATTTCTTTTCCAATTTCAAAATTATGTCGATTTTGATTTATTATTTCGACTCCTCTCTGCTGCTGCCTCCCCAATTTCTGAGAGCATAACACCTCTCCTCTTTCTTTCTGATTTCATTTAGCCTCTCCGCTGCACAATTTACTGATAAAGTATTTTACGTAGAGCAAATATTTTTAATCTATTCTATTAATATGTTTTTGTTTTGCTTTTGGTTGGCAGAAGCAATATGCCCACATAAGACATTAGCAATAATCTCTAGCTGTGAATTCACAAAGCCCCGCCTTGTGTTTTTCTGGTATTGAGTTTGGTGCTGCCTTCCTCTAGTATTGTTTTTGTTTTTTTATTTGTTTCTAGTAGATGTATCATGTATGTAGGGCTTTTGGCTTTCTGTTTCTTATTTTGGTTTAGGGGTAGTTTGGGAAGTTTAAGGCAGTGCACCATTTTCTGGTAAAGTTTAAGGAAAGTCATTTGCTGGTAAAGTTTAAGGAAAGTCATTTGCTGATAAAGATCATGTATTATGTAACTTCTGTTGTTTATTAGTAAAAGTTTAAGCCTAAGGGCAGTGCATATAACTTTGTTGTAATGGAACTTATCATTTTGTTATTTTATTTCGTTCTAATTTTTTTCAATTTTGAACTTGTGAAATTGTGAATTTTGTATTGTCAACGGAAGAAAAAATCAAACGTTATTTACGTTCTTCCGTTCATTACGAACGGAACGTACAACGTAAAAAATTTCATTTCCACTATAATTACGGAACATCAAACGGAAATAAAAAAATTTACGTGCGTAAAAAATTTCATTTCCACTGTAATTACGGAACATCAAACGGAAATAAAAAAATTTACGTGCAATTAAACGTAACATAAACGGAAGTTGTCATTTCTGTGTCCGTCGTGCACGTCAGACAGCCCTACTGCCGACTAGCGATTAAAATTTCTTAGGGGAAAAAAAAAAAGCTAATCAAACATTAGACCGGGTCAATTTTTTGAAACTGATAAGGCCCAGATGTATTCGATGAATACCTTGTTAGTTGCTGTGGATTTTAATTCTCTGTGACTCTGCATACTAAGAAAAAGAAGAATTATTGCCAATGGCTTCCGAGGGAAATATAGCTCCAGCAATTGGGATTGATCTCGGAACCACCTACTCATGTGTGGCCGTGTGGTACAACAACCGTGTGGAGATTATTGCGAACCTCGACCACGGGAATCGAACTACTCCATCATGTGTCGCTTTCACGGACGTCGACCGAAGACTTGTGGGTGATGTCGCCAAAAACCAGATTGACATGAACTCTGCCAACACTATTTTCGGTCAGCATTTATTAATTTTTTTTCTCTACTTTTCTAATAGAAGCAACCGTTATCAATACATACATATATATGCATATATATAGAGAGTGTGTGTGTTTTCCTACGGTGAGTTGTAACTCACGAGAGGGTCCATGAGTTGCCATTAAAATTCTTAGATTTAGTTCAAAATAACTGATTCAAACCGTTTAATATGATTTTTTTACTGAAATTTTCATGCAAACTAAATTTTAAATTTTATAAAATTTTTAAGTATTTTTTTCGTATTTTTAAAAAATATTATTTTTGAACAGTTCAGAATTAATTAGATTAATGATTTTCTTAAATATAGTTTGCATAAATATAAAAAGTATTTCATAACCATGGCTTCGTTTGGATTGCTTAGGAATAAGAAAGAATAGTTTCTTTCTAGATATCCAGACAAGTTAGAAATAAGGAGAAGAATAGTTTCTTCCTTAGAATAGTATTTTCCAACAATTATATATACATAATTTAAATAAAATTAGCTAAACACTAATAGTTAAATGAAATTATATATGCTCTTTAATTAGTACTTTATTTAATATTAAAATAATAATTTATTTAAATTAATATTAATTTGCTTATTCCTAACACACCATTCAAATAACATTTCTTCTTCTTAGGAATATGTTTTTTTCACTCTTCCCAAAAAGTTACACACTTACCAATATTTTTTTTTTAAAATTCTTATTCTTTCTTTATTCCCGTACCATCCAAACCAACCCTGTAGTTTAATCATTAAACCCCAAACCACTGTCTTTGGAACTGGTCCCTGCATTTCAAGTCAACAAAAAATAATCTATATAGTAATCTGACAAAATCCTCTCAGCGATAAATGTGTTTTCCCATTTAAATTGTTATTCTACAAAATTTGTCCACTAAATCCTTTTAATTTTCTTTGTTCTACTTCATTTCAATTAAAATATATTAAAGAGTGAATTTTTAACATATGTTATTTCCTTCAATTAATCAGCTGTTAAGCGTTTGATTGGCAAGCACCTCTCTCATACTTCTGATCAAAATGACATTAAATATTGACCATTCAAGGTGATTACTGGATCCAAGGATAAGCCGAAAATTATGGTCAATTTTTCTCTCAGTTTTTGGCTTGGGATTTCAATATAAAACTGGCAGTTTTCAAGGCTCTATGGACCGAATACTAGTCCGGTTCGCGGTTAAACCGGTCGAACCGGCCGGTCTAGTTCGATTTTCAAAACATTGGTTCGTTAGTTCCTGTCGGCATACTAACTCGGGCATTAAACCATCCGGAAGCGGAAGAAGTAATGGCCGCTTAGTTGACTAAAATCAATGTTTTAAAAATCAAACCGCAGCGAACCGGACTCCAGTCTGGTCCAAACAGAGCCGATTTTAGCCTTTTTGCGAACCACAACGAACCGGCCGGTCTGATTTTTAGTGGAACCGGTGAACCAGCCGTGCTGTTTGTTATTTTTCAATCATTTCTTTGTCTCTGGTTCATTGATTTATAGAAAATTGTGAAAAATAAATAATCAACAACAAAGATCAAACCTTGGTTCTCTAAGGTATTAACTATGAGCTTTATCCACTAGACTATATGAATCTTTTTGTTTAACTTAAGAATTATTTATATAAATTATATCATCCGGTTTTTAACAACCGGTTGACCAGTTAGACCATCGACCCTAGAGCTCTACAGGTCCTACAGAGCATTGCCTATTAAACTAACTTCGAGTTCGTCTCCAATTAATTACTTTCTAATTTTTTTTTTTTTTTTTTGAAACGAGAAAGCCCGTAGGCTTGTGTCTCGCAGGACACAACATAAACCTGGCCCATAAGGCCTTAATCCGCTCAGCGGAAGTCTCTAAGAACCGGAATAAAAGTGAAAAAAAAATTTAAAAAATAAAACAAAGTGACTGCTCTTCCGTAAAATGAAGGTACCACTCGTCTACTTCAAACCTCGAGAACAATAAAATGAATTGAACATGCCGCGCTGATGCACAGGAGTTGTGTCATGGAGAGCACAATACAAATCACTCATGCAATGTCACACTCCTAAATATACCGTCACCGTCACCTGCAACATTGCTGCACAGGCCGGATCGACTCTCTAACAGCGAAGATGCAAGTCTAAGAGGATACGCAGGGTATAGAGGAATGTTATATGTGAAAAACTAACAATCCGTGGATTGTTTAGGGCCAACAAGTTGTATTTCGGGACGAAATCCGAACACCGACAAAATTCCATAGCCAACAAGGATCCACCAGTCCGTTTAGGATCAATTCGTAGCAATTTAAACCCACTCGTTGCAGGTTGCCAAGCTGCAGTCATGGAGGGGGTTCAACCCACATTTTCCCTAGAGCAAATTCGAACACCGACAAAATTTCATTGCCAACAAGGGTCTAATTTGTTTATAAAAACTGGAAAAACGTCAAAATCCTAATCATCAGGAAAATTCATTTTTATTTTTTTTAACATTATTACCTGATTTTACCACCGCCTAAAAATTTTATATAGGATCACTCTGAACCAATGTTTTCAATATCCTATCGGTACCTATACTGGCTAGTGACCGAAATCTGGTATTATCTTGAAATCTTCTGATATTTTCACTCCGGATATCACCGTTTCGGCCACTGTTTGGTACCTGAAATTCTGGTAAAGATGGGGTATTGAAAACAGAGCTCTGAACCCTTTTTAGCTACCCCAAATCAAGCACTCGAACTAACAATAATCTTAAAACATTTCACGGAATTATACCTAATTTCTTAGAACTCATCTTGAACGAGAAAAGTTATTAATGGATTATTTAAGACTACTTGTCTAGTTATTCTAATCTTACCAACATAATTTAGAACACGCTCGCCAAGATCTTGACTCGGACATTTCACCAACCTTTTTTTTTTTTTTTTTTGAGGAATATTTCGTGGAACTGTTGCGACGCGTCTCAATTCTCACGCGTCATAATCCAATTTCATTTCAGAAATAGTAACGTAGCACCTTGTTCCGAGGAAGCAGTGTCGACTAAAATTTCTTAGGAAAAAAAAAAAGAAAAGCTAATCAAGCGTTAGACCGGGTCAATTTGAAACTGCTAAGGCCCAGATATATTCAACCCTTGTTACTTGTTAGTGGCTATAAATTTTCATTCGCATACCCTCTCTACCACACCGTTGAGTTGACTGACTCTCCATACCAGCAGGAAGAAGAATTATTGCCAATGGCCTCCGAGGGGAATATAGCTCCAGCAATTGGGATTGATCTCGGCACCACCTACTCATGTGTGGCCGTGTGCTACAACAACCGTGTGGAGATTATTGCGAACCTCGACCAGGGGAATCGAACCACTCCATCATGTGTCGCTTTCACGGACGACCGGAGACTTGTGGGCGATGTCGCCAAAAACCAGATTGACATGAACCCTGCCAACACTGTTTTCGGTCAGCATTTATTAATTTTTTTCTCTACTTTTCTAATAGAAGCAACCGTTACCATTCCGTGCTATTCTTAGTATCAATACATACATACATATGCATATATATAGAAAGAGTGTGTGTGTTTTGCTACGGTGAGTTGTAACTCACAAGAGGGTCCCTGAGTTGCGATTAAAACTCTTAGATTTAATTCAAAATAACTGATCCAAATTGTTTAATATGATTTCCATACTGAAATCTTCATGCAAACCAAATTTTAAATTTTATTAAAATTTTTAAGTATTTTTCTGATTTTAAAAAAATACTGTTTTTAAACAGTTCAGAATTAATTAGATTAATGATTTTTTAAAATTTTAAAATAATACTTAAAAATTTCGAAAAAATATAAAATTTTGTCGATATGGAGATTTCAATAGGAAGATCATATTGGACAGTTTGAATCGGTAATTTTGAACAAGATCAAAGAGCCTTGATCACAACTCACGAACCCTCTCGTGATAATGATAAATTTCATTATCATTTAAAAAATGTACTAAAATAGATTTATGAGAGAGAAGTTTAGTGAGACCAATTACATACATCTCTTGGAGGTAATACATATAAAAATTCCCTTATTTCGTTACTTACTCTCGAACAAGAAATGCATGCAATTTGCTAAAATTGAATAATGTATTTGCTTAGTTACTGATATTTCTGTAAGTTTTGCTTACATAATTTTCCATGCATGCAGTTGTGCTGCCGACCTGTACAGTTGTCTTAAATTTAATCACTGAACCCAGTACTGGTTTTGGAACTGAGAACCTGCATTTCAAAATTTACATATTAAGGAGAAGCTCAAAGAAACTCAACAAAAAATAATCTATATGTTCTTGGTTCGAAATCCGGCTGGGGCGGTTTTACATAGACATTTAATTTAAAAATAAGTTGAGTGGCTTAAACCTCTAATTTATTTTAAAAAAAATATTAAAGAGTCTTAACTTTTAACATATGTTATTTCCTTCAATTTATCAGCTGTTAAGCGTTTGATTGGCAAGCACTTCTCTCATACTTCTGTTCAAAATGACATAAAATATTGGCCATTCAAGGTGATTGCTGGATCCAAGGATAAGCCGAAAATTATGGTCAATTATCGAGGTACCGAGAAGGGATTCTATGCTGAGGAAATTTTATAAATGATCCTTGTAAAAATGAAAGAGATTGCAGAGGCCTACCTTGAGTGCACTGTCAAGAATGCTGTCATCACGGTTCCTGCATACTTTAATAATTCCCAACGCCAAGCCACGAAAAATGCAGGCACCATTGCCGGACTTAATGTCATGCGCCTCATGGACGAGCCAACAGCAGCAGCTGTTGCTTATGGTTTTGATAAGATAACTATTGACACAAATAAAAAGAATTTGATTGTTTTCGATCTTGGTGGTGGTACTTGTGATGTCTCCTTGCTCTCTGTCAGACACGGTAATTTCAAAGTGATCGCCACTGCGGGAGACAGCCACCTCGGTGGTGAGGACTTTAATGACCGTTTAGTTGACCATTGTGTCAGAGAATTCCAGTCAAAGTTCAATAAGGACATTACAAGAGATGCAAGTTGTATGGGGAGGTTGCGGACAGCATGTGAGCAAGCGAAAATAAATCTGTCCTTTACTACACGGGCAGCAATTAAGGTAGATCATTTTTATGGTGACATTAATTTTAATACCCGCATTAGCCGGGTCCAATTTGAAAAGCTCAATATAGATCTATTCACTAGGTGCACGGATCTCATTGAGAAGTGCTTAGCTGATGCCAAGATAGACAAAACAAAGGTCGATGCTGTGTTACTTGTTGGGGGATCTACAAGGATCCCGAAGATACAACAACTGTTACAGGATACTTTTGGAGGAAAGGAACTATGCAAGGGAATCCATCCAGATGAAGCTGTTGCTCATGGTGCTGCCATCCTGGCAGCGAATTTAAGCAACCAAGGCGATAAGGAGGTGCAAAATTTAGTTCTTGTTGATGTCACGCCTCTGTCCTTGGGTGTCGAGACACATGGAGAAAAGATGTCAGTTGTGGTCCCAAGAAACACCCCAATACCTACAAGAAAGGGGAGTGATTTTGAAACAGTAAATGATAACCAAACTTCTGCCAAAATTGCTATATTTGAGGGTGAGAGTGCTGAAATCAAGTACAACAATCTGCTTGGCGAGTTCAAGCTTATAGGCATTGACCCTGCTCCTAAGGGAGTTTCTAAGATAGACATAGTCTTTGAAATTGATGATAATGGTATACTAGCTGTCTCAGCACAAGGGAGATATAATAGTGTTAAGAACGAAATTGTAATTAGTAAACGGAATGGGGATCTGACTCCAGAGGAGATCCAAACAATGGTGGAAGCAGCAGCTCGTTATAAAGCAGAGGATGAGGAGCTCAAAATGAGGATTTCTCTTGAGGATTTTGTTGAAAAGGTGAAAACAATGGCCATGGATCCTGGACTCTCTGATCCAGAGAAGAAATCAATGGAAGAAGCAGCAGAGAATGTCAGAGCATGGTTGGAAACAAATCATGTTGCCGCCATAGATGAAATTAATAAACAAAAGAAGGAACTGGCAGCTACCATCCGGAGACTGATGAAATTAAGGCGCGGAGGGATTCCTTATGACGAAGTCCTTTTGTTGTCGCTAGAAGAAGAAGAATAGAACCAAAAGTCCCAAACAAGCCTGTTTTCACTTTTCAGTACCTTGCGCCTCATTTGTTTCCTGTTGTTTTTTAAATTTGAAGCGTCTATATAGTAGTGGTTACAGACTTACAGTGGTTTCGACTTTGGATTTGTTATTTTATTTGGCTGTTTGGTTTTATCAGGTCATATTTATATGACGTTAATCAGGATAATAATTTGGTTCGTTACTGGTATCGTTGGCATATGGATTGCAATTTTTTTTTCGAAACAGAAAAGGAAAAATCTTCTCATTTATAAGTTATGAATGGATGTGTTTGGATCTTCTAAGAATAAAATTAGAATTAACTATTTAGAGTAAAAATATTATTTTTAAATGATCGAAAATATTATTTTTAAACCTATTCATTCAATCCAAATTTAATTCGTAATGGCAGACACATTATTATTTTTTTTTATCACATTTGGTAAATGCACATTTTATCACATCATGTCGAAGAACCTAAAACCTCTTCCACCTATAGGCTATAGCAATAATATATGGTTACATGCTGGTAACACACCGGTAAATGCATTTTCGTCAGTTGAAAATACCTGATTTTACCGTGGCCAGCCAAAACAGGTTTTATAGCTAAAAGAACAAATGAAGTAGCCCTCCCACTAACAATACTCATATAGTCATATTACATGTTCTAGAATAGACTATATACTCGGATAGGCCTAAAGTAGCCCTCTTTGTTGGAACTCTTTACTCTCAGCATTGGTTTAGATTATTGTTATTTTTTTTAAAGTTTTCTAGCTGAAAATTGCAGCTTTCCCTTTTCTTTAAAATATAATTGACTTCTAAAAAAATATAAAAGATAAGCACGGTACTTTCTCTTTTTTTATTTTTTTTTTTAAAAAAGAAAAATAATCTTATTAGTTATAGATACAGCTCATTCATGGAACCTATCTTGAGTGGACGGTTATTAATGGATTAATTACGTGCAGACCACTTCTTGTTATAACAGTAACTTAATTCTAAACCAATACTAATGAATAAGCATGTTATGTTAGTCACTTAAACATTTAGTCAAACACATAACAGTCATTCAAATGTTAACATGTACAAATCCATTTAACACATGAGGTAATAGCCTAATCTAGCTGCCCAACTATTTACATAGCCGTAAGAGAAGTGTGGGCTACTGATTTCACACAAAATAATGTGTTAAAATGGTCAAAAAACTCGGCCTTCTCTCAGGCATTTCAACAAACACGTGGTGCTCATAGTGAAACATGAGTAGACATAGCCATTAATGCGGGGAGAAGCTGGTAAAACTTTGCAACTGCATTGTGTGAAAATCTAGAAGCCGAAATCAGCTGTAAATAGCATGTGTAGAATATGGAATTGTGTTAGGTGAAAACTTAAGTTATAAATAGAGGTGCTTGGTTCTTCAAATCCTCAAACCAAATCAAAATCACAAATAAACGAGTTCAGAGAGTTTGAGAGAGCGAGAAGGAGCTTGGGCAGGAGCGGGCTATAGCAGGAAGGGCGTACGGTGTCTCTCCGAAGAGTTCGTCGTTAAGGTAGGGGCCGTCCCGACCTTTGTTGTTTCATCCTCTTCCTTTTAAATTTCAATCCCATTTGATTGTTTTGATCCAAAATAATATTATGTAGTAACTTAATAATCATTTAGAATAGATATAAAGATATAGTTGTATATATTTTACTATTGTGTCTGTTGGTTCGACTAATAATGTTAAATAAAACTATTTACTGTTATTTAACAAACACGTTCGTAGTCCAGTTGGCTCTGTCTGAGTGTTTAAGGCTTTTTGCAGCCAAACCCAAGTTCGATTCCCCGCCATGAAAGTAAATATTTTTTTTTAATTTCTGATATTTCATTTGATTTCCATCCTAACTTTGAAATACCAAAATTCCTTCTATTCAACTCCGATTTTTACAAATTTTAGTTCGTTGGAAAGCTTATAAAAAGTTCTAAAGCATTATTATAATTTTATGAGTCAATATATTTAATATATGTCATTTTGATTTTAGAAATAAAAAGATATAATGATGTTATATTCAGACAAATAATATTTCTTACTTTAAATCTCAATCTTGCTATTAGTAATTTATTTTGAGTAAAAATTATACATTAGAAAATTTTCAGAACTTATTACGATAATATTACTAACATTTATGAATAATATGAGACTAGTATGTTCCATTTCATTAAATAATTAACGATTATATAAATAGTATGTTATTTATTTAAAAACTTTATACTATTTTTGTATGATTACAGATTGGTGATATATTGAATTTATTAAGGTGAAAGTATGTTTTATGGGAAAGACAATAGAATTAATGATTAAAATTTCACACGAGGAGAACTGATTATATTTGACCGGTACCTGGTTGGCGATGTTGGAATTGTGTTCTAAAAGTTATGTTATGGTGATTACTTTTATATGTTATATTTATGAATTGGTTGTTATTACATTTTGTTCCATGAGTTTATATTCGTATTTAGAAGTGTTCAAGAAGATGCTCTTGGTCTTGAACCGCAGAACTCTAAATAAAATGAATATATATCTCTAAATTGTTCACAGGTCTTGGATATTAGCAGGAACACTAATATGCCATACAAGACTGTCGTGTTGATTAAAAGTACGTTGTAGTTCTGTAAACGTTGATAAAGGATTATCATTTAATAACACGAGTATATGAAAAGTTTCATATATTGAACAGACCTAATTGATAAAAATATTATACGGATTGTGTTTGTGTCATTAATATTTTTATCGTGTCATTAATTCTAAAATTGATATGATATATTTTCACATAAGAAATATGCAACGTGATTATTACTTAAAGCCATTTGAAGCTTGTGGTGATAAAAGTAATAGTTCTTTGTATATAACTTGTGTAGGAGGGAAATATATATGTCAATAGCTAATTGCCACTCATGAATTGAGGAATGATATTATAAAGGGCCCCTTGGTAAAGTAAGATTATAAATGGATCCAATATAACTGAAGTGCAGTTATAATTATATAATCCTACTTATTAGAGACCAAGAAAAGATTATAATACGAAGATGACACAGCCCTACTTTGTATAATAATCATAATATCATATGGCAAGGAATAGACACAAGTAATGTTAATAACATTACTAGAAGGATCGTGTTTCGTAAAAGGATTTGCTAAACATCTATATTATTTGGGTAGCTATAATGTATGCTAGAGTACCGCTTACAGTTTATGGAATAAAATATTTTATTCTATTGCCAACATAATATGGATCCTCAATATAGGTCACACCAACTGAATGGGAAACAAGAAATATATTTTCTATGTACAAAGTTTCATGTTGTATGAAACAAAGTGTACAAATAGAAAATTATATCACATGACGTGATTAACTAGCAAGGAATAAATTTATTAAGATGTGAATATTATGAGTATAATATATGTTTCACATAATATAATAATATATGAATATTATTATAGAGTGTATAAATTTATTTAAAGCCCAAGCCCAAATATTTTAACAAATGAAGAGAGAAAGAAGGCATTAAATTCGGGTCAGAATTTGAGCCAACTTTAAACTGATAATTAGTATAGCAAATAATAACCAAATTAGACAAATGATATATGAAAATTATAGCCCTGGAAGTGTAGAATCCAATGGTTCAAGTTTCATGTCGTTTGGAGTTTTCTACAGAGAGTTATCAATGTTTTAGTGCTGCAACGTCAGAAATTAAAGTGTTGTTTTAATTTCTGATTAGTGGCTTTGAATGCTATACGAATTTGAAAGGTTTATTCTGATGTTTTAAAGGTAAAACAGATCAGAAAATTTGAACACAAGTAAGTCTTCATGTGTTGAAGCTTTGGCTTTCTCTTTCTCAAAATATTTGTTAAAATATTCTATCGATTAAGCAATCGATCAAGACACGGGTGGTGGAGCTAGGTGTTGACGGGGAATTCGCTAGCACGGATTCAACTGTCATTCTTGTTTCGGATTCAAGGTGAACCAAGAGGAACAAATCTTCGTTAGAGACCATAGGTATGGCTCAACAATCCTTATTATAGGAATATATGTGATTGTGATGCAAATATAATATAGGAAAATTAGCGATAATAAGAACGATCTTAGATGTTATCGGTTAATAAAAATTTTAAAATTACCCGATTCGCATCATGAAATTCTTCAATTGGTATCAGAATATTTGGTTCTTTATTATCGCTAATTAGGCTATTTTATTATGTAATTTTATTACATAAGTGCTTAGTTAATTGTTCTTTTGTGTTGCGGTTCTAAAATTCGAGCTGAATTTTTGTTACATGCTTTGCAATATTGTTATTAGATTACTGGTTGATTATTTTTGTAATTTCTAAAATTCTTACTATTGTGAAAGAAGTTTAGAATAGGATAATTATATAGATCAAGGTTTTTGGACAGATCTATGATGTTAAACATAAATAAGAAAAATAGCGCGTTGCTGGATTTTTCCAGCAGCAATAGCAATTTTGCTGAAATTAAAATAACGATTTCTCTCAAATGAATTATTGTATTTTGATGAAACCAGTTTCTAAATTTAGATATTGAAATCTAATGTTGAAATAATAAAACTTTCCTATACAAAATTCTTATGGATTTTCGTCACAAAGGCAAAATAGCAACAGTGCGCAGTTTTTCTATAACTAGGACAATAACGGTTTGAATTTTCTTTTAAATGTTTAAAAGATTATTTTTCAAACTATGGTGAAAATTGTAACAGAGAATTATAAATCATTTTTCTGGGATTTAAATGATTTAGAGAACCGCAATTACTTAAGAAATGGAAATTAACTAAAAGGTACAAAATAGTGCATCGGTATGCAATTCCTATTCTAATTTTGTTTTGTAGGGAACCGAGTTTGTATGTCTCAATCCAATGCCTTGTGTGATCTAAATTTTTATGTTATGTGTTTGTTTGATTGTAAGCAAGTTTAATAAGTGTTTATTAATTAGGCACAAAAGGCAATTTATGTATAGGATGCCTTTATTTATTATTTACATCATTTGCATTGTGAGATGAGATGGGTTCATAATACTTGCACTTAGCAAATTTTATTTTGAAAGGATTCATAATAAAGTTTGGGGCAGCATATTTATTTTATATGCAATTTTTCATCCAATGGTGCAAGAAGACAAAACGGTGGATGAAGAGAAGCGCAAGAGGCATACAAACTCACAAATGTTTTGTGATTGTGTTATGTGATGTGCTTTATGATTATATGTGAATGATATGTTAGGATAGGTATGGGTGTATGGAAACATGACCTACCAAACTATAGTCACATTTGAATTGTCCAATGAAAAATTAAGTATTTTTCCTTCATATTTTATCCACTTTAAGCTAAAGATTATTGAGATGCATGAGTGTAATCTTTAATCTTTAGAAATCGTGGAATGTGTTAGGATATATTATCAGGCCATTGATAGGTGGATTAAATGTGAGGCATTTGATACATTTATTTTATGGAGATAATATAGCCAAACATATTGACCAATAAAATAAGTTTGCTTAAAGAGCAGTCAAGATCTAGGCTTGAAGTCTCGGGAAAAATCGTTTGGTAAGAAAAGTTTCTTAATAAACAACAAGAGTCATAAAGTTTAGAAAATTGCAAAAGATTGCAAAAGTTTTCTAAAAGGTTATGATTAGTAAATGATTACTTACCTTGATTTTATATTTCGGATGAGTTTGATTTATTTATGATGGGATCTTGAATATACTGCATAATGGACAAATTTTAAATATGTAGTATGAAATTTTACATAAATATTAACATGAAATCCTTTAATTTATTTTATAGAATGACAAACAATGTACTTATCCGATCCATACTCGAAAAGTTTCCGTTGGAGAATGATGGTTCTAATTTCCTTGATTGGGAATTGAAACTCCAACTTATCATCAGGTCGGAGGATCTTGTTGATGTATTGGAGGAAGATGCTCCAGTACTAGGTACAAATCCCTCTGATGAGGAAAAGACCAAATCTGAAAAGTACCGTAAGGACGAACTGAGCGTTCAAGGTCTCATGTTGGCAAGTATGGCTGCTGAACTTACTAGAAAGTTCATAAACAATACTCCAAAAGAGATAATCGAACGTCTCTCCAAGATGTTTCTGGAGAATGCTCGTAAAGAGCGTTCAAAGATCACCTTAGCTTTCACAAGGTGTAACATGGCAGAAGGGTCTTCTGTCAACCAACATATGTTGAAAATGTTGGGTTACCTTGAGAAATTGGAGAAGCTAAATGCTCCAATGCATGCTGACTCTGCTGAGGATATAATCCTTGGTTCATTGCCTCCATCATACAGAGATGTAGTTATGCATCTTCACTTGCGTGAAAAGACAATGACCCTGGATGAGATCCATCAGACTTTGAAGCAAGCTGAGGCCGATATGAACAGACGTAAGGGAGAGAAGAATGTTCTTGCGATCTCACAGAATGGCAAGAAAGTTCAAAAAGGAAAGGGCAAAAGAAAGATATCTAAAAAGAACAAGGGGAATAGAGAAGCTCAAGCGAGCACCTCCAAAGGCAAAAAGAAAAATTCGCCAACTCCGCAAACCGAGTGCTATTATTGTCATGAGTTGGGACATTTCAAGGCGAATTGTCCAAAGTACAAGGCTGACTTAAACTCAGGCAAAATAGAGCGGAAGCGTCCCAAGGTTCCGAAAGGTATCTATGTTATTGAGATTAATTTAACCACATCTATTCATGATTGGGTAATTGATACTGGATCATGTGCTCATATTTGTGCAAATATGCAAGCACTAATGAATAGAAGACATCTCAAGAGAGGAGAAGTCATTTTGAAGGTGGGCAATGGTGTTAGTGTCTCGGCATTGGCCATTGGCTCAATAAATCTTCATTTATCTAGTGGTTTAATAATTAATTTGAATAATGTTTATTATGTTCCATCTATATGTAAGAACATTATATCTGTGTCATGTTTGGGCAAAGATGGTTATGTCTTTACCATTTCAAACTCGTGTTTGAGTATTGCAAAAGATGGAATTTTCTATGCAAATGCTACTGTTCATGATGGTTTATATTTGTTAGAAGTGAATGATAAACATGTTCTAAGTATCAATAACAAAAGACTCAAAGTATCTCATGAAAATAACACTCTCTTATGGCACTATCGTCTTGGTCATATAAATGAGAAACGCATTAAGAAGTTACATGATAGTAATCTTCTTGGTCTCATGGATTGCGATGCAATAGAGACATGTGAATCTTGTTTAGTTGGTAAAATGACTAAGAAACCATTCAAGAAGAAAGGTTCAAGGGCGAAAGACTTGTTGGAATAGATACATTCTGATGTATGTGGTCCAATGAGAACAAGTGCACGAGATGGTTTTAGGTACTTCATTACGTTCATAGATGACTATAGTCGTTTTGGCTATGTTTATCTAATGAAGAACAAAAGTGAATCTTTTGACAAGTTCAAAGAATTCAAGAATGAAGTTGAAAATCAACTGAGTAAGAGAATTAAGATTTTACGAACTGATTGTGGTGGAGAATACTTGAGTAATGAATTTGGTACATATCTGAAAGAGTGTGGTATCATACCACAATTGACTCCTCCAGAAACACCTCAGTGGAATGGTGTATCGGAAAGGAGAAACAGAACATTGCTTGATATGGTTCGATCAATGATGTGCCAAACAGAATTGCCTCTTTATTTTTTGGGACATGCATTGCTAACTGCAGCTTACACACTGAATATTGTTCCATCTAAATCTGTCGAGAAAACTCCATATGAGTTGTGGACAGGAAAAACTCCTGACTTGTCTTTTCTCAAGATTTGGGTTTGTGAGGCTTACATCAAACGATTGATGTCAACCAAACTAGAACCCCAAGCAGAAAAAATGCTTCTTTATAGGTTATCCGAAAGAAACAAAAGGATACTACTTTTGGCACAAGACAACAAATAGAATATTAGTTGAAAGGGGTGTAATTTTCTTAGAGAAAGAATTTCTCGAAAGAATCAAAAGTAGTGGGAGTAGTGTAATGCTTAAGGAAACTCAAGAAACACTACAAGACCTCGATCAGGTCATGGATGACAACCATGTAGATCAAAGTAGTCCAACCATAGTTCCGACGGCTAGTGGGAGCATTAGTGTACAAGTTCCTCAACCTATTGAGGAAGAGGTTCACGAATCACCACATGGTGTTCAATCGAGTATTGAACTAATTCCACAAGAGATTGTGCAAAAGGTTCAAGGTACTCAAAATGAACACAAAGAGCTACAAGAACTAAGAAGGTCAACAAGATCTAGGAAGAAGCCTGATATGTATCTAGGACTTCATGAGATCTTGGTAATGGATATGGATGATCCAAAGACCTTTGAAGAAGCAATGAAAGAGAAGACTCAAAATCATGGTATTTAAGTCAATTATTACTAGCCATTGCTGCATTTTATGATTATAAAATATGGCAAATGGATGTCAAAACAGCATTCCTTAATGGAAATTTGGAAGAGGATGTGTACATGGTACAACCTTCAGGTTTTGAAGATCCAAATAATGGCAGTAAAGTATGCAAACTTCAAAGGTTCATTTATGGATTGAAGCAAGCATCCAGGAGTTGGAACAAGCGCTTTGATGAAGAGGTTAAACGCCTTGGATTTATTCAAAGTAAGGAAGAACCTTGTGTATACAAGATGGTCAGTGGGAGCTATATACTTTTCTTGGTCCTGTATGTCGGTGACATACTATTGATAGGCAACTTTATTCCCTTAATGGAGCAAACAAAATTTCATTGAAATAGATTTTCTCAATGAAAGACTTGGGTGAAGCCCAATATATCTTGGGAAACAAGATATGTAGAGACATGTCACGTAGACTCATTGGCTTAAGTCAACGTACATACATTGACAAAGTGTTGAAACGATTCAACATAGAAAATTCCAAGAAAGGAAATGTGCCAATAAGTCAAGGTGTAAAACTTAGCAAGTCTCAACGTACTATGACACGTAAAGACATTGATACCATGAAGAATGTAGAATATGCTTCTGCAATTGGTTCTATCATGTACGCTATGGTTTGTACACGACCTGATGTCGCGTATGCTCTAAGTATGACAAGTCGTCATCAAGCCCATGCAGGTCCTGCACATTGGAGTGCGGTCAAGAATATCCTTAAGTATCTTAACAGAACTAAGGATAAATTTCTTGTGTATGGAGGGACAAGGGAACTCGTTGTAGAAGGCTACAGCGATGCGAGTTTTGCAACCGATTATGATGATAAAAGGTTGCAATATGGATATGTATTCATTCTGAATGGAAGCGCTGTTGGTTTGAAAAGATTCAAACATTTAGCAAACAACTGACTCAAGCATCCAATCAGAATTGATGGTTGTTGCTAAAGCCAACGAAGTAAATGTTTGATCAAAAAGTTCAATGAGGAACTTGACGTGGTTCACATTACAAGATCAAACATATGGATAGAAAGTACTTTGTCATTCGGGACTTCATAGAAGATGGTAAAATAAAATTGTTAAAGGTGGACACGGATGGTAACACAGCGGATCCGCTAACAAAGCCTTTGTCTCAATCCAAAAGTGAAGTTCACTTTGATTCCATGGGTTTAAAAACACATGGATAGTGGATAGAGATAACAGAATGAGTCAAAAGGCAACCCTAGTTTTAAAGTTAATACATAAGAATGTATAAGAAGTAACTTTAAGAACAAGTGGGAGATTGTTGGAATTGTGTTCTAAAAGTTATCTTATGGTGCTTACTTTTATATGTTATATTTATGAATTGGATGTTATTACATTTTGTTCCATGAGTTTATATTCGTATTTAGAAGTGTTCAAGAAGATGCTCTTGGTCTTGAACCGCAGAACTCTAAATAAAATGAATATATATCTCTAAAATGTTCACAGGTCTTGGATATTAGCAGGAACACTAATATGTCATACAAGACTGTCGTGTTGATTAAAAGTACGTTGTAGTTCTGTAAACGTTGATAAAGGATTATCATTTAATAACACGAGTATATGAAAAGTTTCATATATTGAACAGACCTAATTGATAAAAATATTATACGGATTGTGTTTGTGTCATTAATATTTTTATCGTGTCATTAATTCTAAGATTGATATGATATATTTTCACATAAGAAATATGCAACGTGATTATTACTTAAAGCCATTTGAAGCTTGTGGTGATAAAAGTAATAGTTCTTTGTATATAACTTGTGTAGGAGGGAAATATATATGTCAATAGCTAATTGCCACTCATGAATTGAGGATTGATATTATAAAGGGTCCCTTGGTAAAGTAAGATTATAAATGGATCCAATATAACTGAAGTGCAGTTATAATTATATAATCCTACTTATTAGAGACCAAGAAAAGATTATAATACGAAGATGACACAACCCTACTTTGTATAATAATCATAATATCATATGGCAAGGAATAGACACAAGTAATGTTAATAACATTACTAGAAGGATCGTGTTTCGTAAAAGGATTTGCTAAACATCTATATTATTTGGGTAGCTATAATGTATGCTAGAGTACCGCTTACAGTTTATGGAATAAAATATTTTATTCTATTGCCAACATAATATGGATCCTCAATATAGGTCACACCAACTGAATGGGAAACAAGAAATATATTTTCTATGTACAAAGTTTCATGTTGTATGAAACAAAGTGTACAAATAGAAAATTATATCACATGACGTGATTAACTAGCAAGGAATAAATTTATTAAGATGTGAATATTATGAGTATAATATATGTTTCACATAATATAATAATATATGAATATTATTATAGAGTGTATAAATTTATTTAAAGCCCAAGCCCAAATATTTTAACAAATGAAGAGAGAAAGAAGGCATTAAATTCGGGTCAGAATTTGAGCCAACTTTAAACTGATAATTAGTATAGCAAATAATAACCAAATTAGACAAATGATATATGAAAATTATAGCCCTGGAAGTGTAGAATCCAATGGTTCAAGTTTCATGTCGTTTGGAGTTTTCTACAGAGAGTTATCAATGTTTTAGTGCTGCAACGTCATAAATTAAAGTGCTGTTTTAATTTCTGATTAGTGGCTTTGAATGCTATACGAATTTGAAAGGTTTATTCTGATGTTTTAAAGGTAAAACAGATCAGAAAATTTGAACACAAGTAAGTCTTCATGTGTTGAAGCTTTGGCTTTCTCTTTCTCAAAATATTTGTTAAAATATTCTATCGATTAAGCAATCGATCAAGACACGGGTGGTGGAGCTAGGTGTTGACGGGGAATTCGCTAGCACGGATTCAACTGTCATTCTTGTTTCGGATTCAAGGTGAACCAAGAGAAACAAAGCTTCGTTAGAGACCATAGGTATGGCTCAACAATCCTTATTATAGGAATATATGTGATTGTGATGCAAATATAATATAGGAAAGTTAGCGATAATAAGAACGATCTTAAATGTTATCGGTTAATAAAAATTTTAAAATTACCCGATTCGCATCATGAAATCCTTCAGGCGATTCCTTCAGGATTAGTAGTCCGTCAGACGTGGCGGAAGTCGGTTCCTTCAGGGTGTTAGAAGGAACGTATTTCCACTGTGGCAGGTAGAAATGCCACTCCATCGGTGTTGGGAGTGCGAAATAGTTCCTAACTGACGTAGTCTGGATCCATTCCAAAGTGTGGCCAAAGTATGTTGATGACATTGGTTCCCCAAAAGATAAAGTACTTTTTATAATGAGTATTAGCTGAATTTTTATATACTCCATAGAAAGTATACATTTTATTGTGTTGACAAATAGTTGAATTTGATGCATTTCATTAAGTTGATTTATTAAATTATATAATCCTTGAATTTATCTCCGATTGACTTCCAGAGGTTGGAAGTCGAGATTATTCCTATTGAGTTGAAAATTATACTCATCCCTATTTTTTTAATCCACAGAGACAACGTCGGAGTAAGATTATTACTAATAGCTGGAGCCGCTGCGTGAAGTTAATCTAGAAGTTATTTAGTTTTTATTTATGAGTAGTTTAAGATTATTTATTAGATATTATCAGAAAGTTTGTTATTTTTAGTATGTTTTTTCGCTACGAAATTATAAACTCGTTTAGGGTCCGATGGATCTGATTTTGTATTTGAGACTTTATTATTTTAATGATGCTCAGTTTATAATTACTGTTAAGTTGTGTACATTCTGAGAAAAAAAATTTCTCTCGGGGTGTGACACTTCTTATCAACATTAAATTATTACCCGTGGTTGTATTGGTCTGGTTCTGAGTTCTAACACGCATTCTGACTTGGGCACTTCATCGAACAGTCACAACGCTCCTCAGGCGTATCAATCCAATTTCATTCAGTAGTTTGTCTTCAGAAGGTAAATTAGTAATGCAGCCCCTTCTTTGTCTAGTAAACATCCTCGTGTCAGTCTCCAATTACTAAAATTTATCCTTACATAAAAAAAATTGGAAAAATCTATGAAGCATAAGACGGTGTCCAAACTGCGAAGGGCCAGCTATATATATATGTTTAACCCGTACATATTCGTATTTGATTTGTAATGGATACATAATCCTAGTCAAGTAAGCTGAACCAACCCATTATGAAGGGAACGCAATCACAGTAGATGTGAGCAACAGCACAAAAATTTGAGATGCATCAGGTCGATGAATATAAAACCTTTTTTCAACCAACCCATTATGAAACTATTAGAATCTTCTTTAATCATTTTTTTTTTCAAAATATCTTTCTAGCTTGTTTGTATCCCAATTTAATCAGTTTATTAATATAAGACGGGAAATGAATATTTCGCTTTGTGATTTAATTTTGAGTTACTTAACAAAAGTCGTATGTTTGAGACATGACTTAGATATATTAGACTATAAATTTAAAAGAACAAAGTAAACAAAGTAAATCGGTCAAGGGAACTTTTTGGTTGCGCCGTATATTGCGGATCTCAAAACTGACACGCTTCTCGCCATATTTTTTAAATATCATGTCAGTAAGTTTTAAGGTATGGAATGAATGTAACACCATGCTTATATTGCATGACTGTCAGTTTATTCTCCTCTGAAAGAGTATTTCAAAATTTCAATTGATTTATGTGATTGGATTGTCGCTTAAAACTTACAGTTGTTTATTCTCCTCTGAAAGAGTATTTATGTGACTAGAATAAGAATCAATTGCGTGGGACATGTCAAAGGGAATTTAAGTAGTTGGATTGTATAATTGTCATGCCCATCTAATCGAAATCTGGTCCAGTATTTTTGAACGGATCGTACTTTTTTGAAGTGGTTATAATTTCGAAGGTACCAAGGTTTGCAGAAAGCATCTTGACTCGCCATTTCATCGAATACTTCCATCGCCTCTCAAGTGTCAAAATATAATTTCAATTCAGTAGAAGAACCGCAGCCCTTTGTTCCTCTGGCCGGCTACGAAGCAGTGCTCGTTTTTGTCTTCGACAATTTAAATTTCTTAGAAAAAGTAAATAAAAGCTAATCAAGAAATACACCGGGTCATGTTCAAACTGGGAAGGCCCAGATATATTAAAGCTTTGTTAGTTGCTATGAATTTTCATTCTCATAGGCTCATACCTCCCTACCACACCGTTGACTCCAAACCAGGAAGAATTATTGCCAATGGCTTCCGAGGGGACTATAGCTCCGGCCATTGGGATTGATCTCGGCACCACCTACTCATGCGTGGCAGTGTGGCAGAACAACCGCGTGGAGATCATTCCGAACGACCAAGGCAACCGCATCACTCCTTCATGTGTTGCGTTCACCGAGGACGGGAGGCTTCTCGGGGATGCCGCCAAGAACCAGACTGACATGAACCCCACCAACACTGTTTTTGGTCAGCGTTTCGTTATCCACTGTGTTATTCTCATTACCAATATAATTAATGTCATCATCAAAAACACGGTATCTGCTTTAAAATAGGTTGATGAGGGAGAAGGCCAAAGCAGTTAAATTGATTTCTATTGTTTAGAAACATAATCATTCTATGTATTGATTACTCAATCCCAGTAGTGGCTTTTAAACTAAAAACTGTATGTAAACAATTTATTATGTCAGTTGGAAGCTCCAATGTAAACAAACAAACAAAAAAAAGGGGGAGGCTAATGTCCAATACATTGGACAAACCCTTTCTGTCCAAGACGTTTGTTCTTAAATTTTACATTTCAAATGATTGATTCAAATCATTTAATATAGTCTCTATATTGAAAGCAATAAGAAACCGAATATTATATTTTTCAGAATTCTCTTACTATTTTCTTTCATATTTTTACAAAATCATTATTTCAAATCGTTCCTAATTTTTTTAGATCAATGATTTTCTAAAAACCTGAAAAAAAAAGTGAAAAAATTCAAAAAGATATATTTTTTTTTGTACTAGTATCTATATGAATATCATATTGATTGGTTTTGGATTGGTTGTTTGAGTCTCAAAATTTAAGAACAAGCAGATTGGACAGACCCTTCGGTCCAATACATTAGACTTTAGCCTTGCTCAAAAAATAATATATTGTTTACCCAAAAATTTGAGAAACTCTGCCATATTTCTTTCAGAAATAAATAGGTACTCCCAATCAAATAGTCATTCTACTATTAGTTCCTTTCAGTTTTCTTACTTATCAATTTATCATCAATTGAAAATTTTAAAGAGTTTCAACATACCTAGGTCCTCTCAATTTTATCAGTTGTACGTCCAAGCATTTCATTAACAAACGCTTTATTATATTTCTAGCGTAAATCGCATTTTGCAAAATTTTTCTGTTGATTTCCTTCAATTTCTTTCAAGAAAATTTTGAGAATGATTAACATATGTTGGTTCTTTAAATTCACCAGCTGTCAAGCGTTTGATTGGAAGGCGCTTCTCCGTTTCTTCTGTTCAAAATGACCTTAAGTATTGGCCCTTTAAGGTTGTTGCTGGACCTAGGGAGAAGCCTAGAATTGTTGTCGATTATCGAGGTAACCAGAAAGATTTCTATGCTGAGGAAATTTCATCAATGATCCTTTTGAAAATGAAGGAGGTTGCAGAGACCTACCTCGCTACCACTGTAAAAAATGCAATCATAACAGTTCCAGCATACTTCAGTGATTCCCAACGTCAAGCCACCAAAAATGCTGGCGCCATTGCAGGCCTCAATGTTATCCGCATCATGGACGAGCCCACAGCGGCGGCCATTGCATATGGTTTTGATAAGATAACTGTGGACGCTAACAAGAAAAATGTGCTTTTTTTGATTTAGGTGGAGGCACTTTTGATGTCTCCCTTCTCTCCATTGGACATGGTAATTTTGTGGTGAGGGCTACTGCCGGAGACACCCATCTCGGTGGTGAGGATTTTGATGACCGTTTAATTGACCACTGCGTTAAGGAATTAAAAAAAATATATAAGAAAGACATTACACAAAATGCGAAATCTCTGAGAAGACTGAGAACAGCATGTGAGCGAGCAAAAAGAATTTTATCCTCTTCTTCACGAGCAACAATTGAAGTAGATTGTCTCTGTGATGGCATTGATTTTAGCACTCGTATTAGCCAAGCACGGTTTGAAGAGCTTAATAAGGATCTTTTCATGAGATGCACGGAGCAAATTGAGGAATGCTTAAGGGGTGCCCAGATAGACAAAACAGGGGTTGATGTTGTTGTACTTGTTGGGGGGTCTACGAGAATCCCAAAGGTACAACAGCTCGTTCAGGATTTCTTTGAAGGAAAGGAACTATTTAAGGGAATCCATCCAGATGAAGCAGTCGCTTGTGGTGCTGCTATTTATGCAGCGAATTTAAACGGACAACGGGAAAAGGACATGCAAAATTTAGTTCTTGTTGATGTCACACCTCTGTCCTCGGGTGTAGGTATACGTGAGGGATTTGAATATATGCGTATGGTGGTTCCCAAGAATACCCCCATACCAACAAAAAATTATGCTTGTCTGACAACAAAGTACGATAATCAAACTTCTGTAAGATTTGCTATATACGAGGGTGAGAGTGCTGAAACCAAGTACAACAATCTGCTTGGTGAGTTCGAAATTAACGGCATTGACCCTGCTCCCAAGGGTGCTGTTGATATCGATGTGTGGTTTGATATTGATGCTGATGGTATTCTGAGCGTCTCTGCACAAGTTAAATCTACCAGTCTTAAGAACGGAATTATAATCAAGCAGAATGGGGATCTGACAGCGGCAGAGATTCAAACAATGATACAAGAAGCAGGTCGTTATAGAGCAGAGGACGAGAAGCACAAGTCGAAGATTTCTCTTGAAGATTTGGCTGAGAAGCTGAAATCATTGGCTATGGATCCTGGACGCTCTAAGTCTGATATGAAATCAATGGAGAAGGCAGCAGAGAAGGCCATAGCATGGTTGGAAAGAAATCCACATGCGGACATTGACGAAATTAATAAACGGCGGGGGCAGCTGAAAACTAACTTCCCAATATTATGCGAAGAAAATTAGTGTTGGGAGGTATTCCATATAGGTTCCTATTATTTTCGCGAGGATATCCTAATAGTCCTGGTGTCGAAAATATAAAAAGTCATGCCTTGTCGCCTATTACTTGTACAGTTGTACTTGTTATATGCACGCACGGACACTTATATTTTTTTTTCCAACTTGTTTGTAACAAAAGACTTAGTTGTTGTTATTATTGTTGTTATTGAATATTTATTGTAGTATGCATTAACTTTTAATTTTTAAAAGTGTGTTTGGAAGTGAAGTGAATAAAAATGAACAATCTATTTGTGAATAAGAATTTAGAATTATGAAAAAAAATTTAGAAGAATGATTAATACATGAACAAGGATCCTGTATTATTTGGATGGTGTATTGTGAATAAAAATAGAAAGAAAATAATACAATAATAATAAATGTATGTAACAATTTTATTTAATTTACTTTATAACAATTTTTATATAATATTAATTAACATGATACTCATTATAATAATATAATATTATTAATACTTATTATTATATTATTGATATGGATAAAATGATTTATTAAAATTATAATAATAAAAAAATTAATACAAAAATTATTTAAATAATAATATTAGAGAATATCAATGACGCATACTAATGTACTGGTACTTCAGTCCATACTCATCAAAATTCTTGGATCTACTTCAAATTAACCGATCCGTATCGTCCTATATAATCTTTCTGTTGAAATCTCCTTCCTGACCAAATTTTTTAAGTATTTTTTTCTGATTTTTAAAAACTGTTGTTTTTATAATTATAAGTATTATTACTACTATCATTATGTTATTAATATTAATTAATTGAAAAATTATATTAATTGTTATTATTCTTTTTATATCTCTCAGTGAATATTCTTATGTTTCCTCAACGAATATTTTGATATATTATTTCTCTCACTACGGGAAAAAGGACCTTCTATAAAGGCAATTCTGTAACGATTTTTGAAATAACCGTTACAGAATAGTGAGGCATTAGGCGGGAAAATTGGCGCCACAAATCTGTAACGGTTATTATGAAACAACCGTAATAACATTTCCGTCATGGTCAGGAAAAAAAAATGCATCAACCTTCTGTAACGGTTGTTGGATAATAACCGTTACAGATTTCTTATATTCTGTAACAGTTATTATCCAGCAACCGTTACAGAAAAAAAAAAGAAATATATAAATATCAACCATCTTCTGTAACGGTTATTAGTAAATAACCGTTACAGTAGATTACGTTTTTTTTAATGATTCTGTAACGGTTATTTACTAATAACCGTTACTGATATGGGACGAATTTTATTAATTTTTTTATGATTCTGTAACGGTTTTTTTTTATGATTCTGTAACGGTTATTTTTTAATAACCGTTACAGAAAAGTTCTGTATTTAGGTCTTCTTCCCCATCCCAACAAACTCACAGCTAGCGCCGCATGCACTTAACTCTTTTCTGATCTTCTCATTTATTGCGATTTGTGGTGTCCACTTCACTCCAAAAAAATAGCAAAAATTTTCTAAAAATTCTGAAAAAAATAATAATTAGAAAGAGAATAAGAAGGAGAGCAGATTTAAGGTAAAAAAAAATTAAATTTGAACCGTATTTTTTATTTTTACATTTTTTCTTATTTATTTTGATTTTTTCATTAATTTATGGTTATTTTTGTTTTTTTATATATTTTAAGATCTCATTGAATAGGAGAAGATCTTACATCGGCCGGATAAGTCGCACGATTCAACGGATCGGAAGTCACACAATTGAAAGTATATTTTCATGAACTTCTCTTTTTCAAAATTATTTGCATTTCGTTAATAATTTGCATATATATATATATAGGCATGATTTTCGTATTGTCATATAGGAACCAAATACCGGAACTCAACTGAATTTAGGTCATTGCCCGTCCGAGATTAATCCATTAGGGATTAATCTCGGATAGTACTCCCGGTCGGGAGTACTGCACTTTGGATACGATCTGTCTCATTTAGGACAGTGAGTTGTACGTTAGATGCAATGTGTTGTTTGAGAAAAATTCGGCGGCATTTCCCTTGTGTTACCACGGATACGTATGCACGAGCAATCGTGTGTTGGCGTATTCAGGGAACTTAAGGGGAAATGCTGCCGAATTTTTCTCAGATAGCACATTGCATCTAACGTACGCTCGCTAATGAGACAGAGTATCCAAAGAGCGGGCTAGGATGGTGACCGGTCCGAAAACCTAATATGACAAATTGGTCCGAAACCCTAATAATTTGCATAAATTTTATTGTTCAGATGGATCGGACGTGGATGTACTTAAGTAATCGATGCTCGTCTATATTTTTTAGAGGACTTGAAGAATTTATGGTTTGTGCTAAAGAGAATTTGAAAATAAAAGAATATGATAAAATGTATTGTCCTTGTCGTGTTTGTCAGAATTTGTTTAAAGGGTCTAATTTTGAAGAAGTGAAAGCTCATTTGATTATAAATGGATTTCAACCAGATTATGGTCGGTGGACACTCCATGGAGAGAATGGGGGGGATTGTTGTAATGTCACAAATGTATTGGATTGTGTGTATGAGTAAGAAAATGTATCATTGGATGATAAAATTGATGATGTCAATGTATTTGATAATGAGAATGTAGATGATGATAGAAATGTAGATAACTCAGAATTTAATACTGATTTAGATGAAATTGTGAATAATGTGGATGATAATTTTGTTGATAATGTTGAAATTTTTGGTATGTTACGTGAAGAAGATAAAATAGCTTTATATCCTGGTTGTGAATTGTCAAAACTTAATCCTGTTTTCAAACTGTTCAATATTAAAGCCAAAAATGGACGGAGTGATGCAAGTTTCACATCTTTGCTCAAACTATTACATAAAGAATTTGTTCCAAAAGATAACCAGTTGCCAGATTCAATTTATAAGGCTAAAAAGATGTTATGTCTTTTAAAAATTGGATTTAAGAGAATTCATGCATGTCCAAATGACTGCATATTATTCCGGAATGAGTACGGACACTTGCATAAATGTCCAAAGTGTAATGCGTCACGGTATAAACCGAGGGACGATCAAATTGAAGATGAAGGTAGTAAGGGACCAGCTGCGAAAGTGGTGTTTTATCTACCAATAATACCAAGATTCCAGCGACTTTTCTCTAACGCGAAGGATGCCAAATTGTTAAGATGGCACGCAGACTGCAGGAAAAAAAAAGCGATAGCATGCTCAGACACCCAGCAGACTCTCCTGATTGGATAAATATAGATAGGGAATTTGAAGATTTCGACAGTGAACCTAGAAATCTGAGATTGGATTTATGTACAGACGGGATGAATCCTTACGGCAACATGAGTAGCCGACAACCTACGTGGCCGGTCTTATTGTGTATTTACAATCTTCCTCCCTTGCTATGCATTAAAAGGAGATACATGATGATGCCCTTGTTGATTTCTGGTCCCAAACAACCAGGTAATGATATAGATGTGTACTTGGCTCCATTAATAGATGACCTTGGTGAATTGTGGCAGAATGGAGTGAAAATATATGATGCACACTCTAGAAGTGAGTTTAACCTCTGTGCCATGATATTTTGCACAATTAATGATTTTTCTGCATACGGAAACCTGTCAGGGTATAGGAATAAATGAGCGAAAGCGTGTCCTATTTGCATGTAAAAAACCAATTCTGTGTACCTGGAAAACTCTAGAAAAAATGTTTACTTGGGACACCGGAGGTTTATTAAGAACCGCAATCACCCTTACCGTCGAGACAAGGAAAGGTTTGACGGTACTGTAGAAAAAGACAAGGCGCCAATACCATTATCCGGTTCAGGGGTGTATCGACAGGTGAATGACATTAATGTAAAATTTGATAAGAAATTTGCAAATGAGATACCCAAGGGGATATGGAAGAAGAAGTCTATATTCTGGAATCTTAAATATTGGCAGAGTTTGGAGATTAGGCATTGCTTAGATGCGATGCACATAATAAAGAACATATGTGAAGCTTTGATTGGTTGCATGTTGAAAATTCAAGGGAAAACTAAAGATGGCGTAAATGCGAGGAAGGACATGGTTGAAATGGGGATCCGGCAAGAACTAGCGGCACAAGATAATGGAAAAAGTCGAACTTGGCTACCTGCAGCACAATTTAATTTATCAAAGTAAGAGAAAAAAAAGCTTATTAGAATGCTTGAAATCTATTAAGGTTCCTACTGGTTATTCCTCGAATATATCAAGAAAGGTTTCTATTAAGGACAACAAATTACTTGGTATGAAGTCACATGATTATCACGTACTACTGGCATAGTTACTTCTAGTCGCAATTCGATGAATTCTAAGGGAAGAAGTGAGGAAAATCATCACTAAGTTGTGTTTTTTCTTTAATTCAATTTGCTCTAAAGTGATTGATCCGAATAGTTTGGACAAGTTACAAGAAGGTGTTGTACTAACCCTATGTGAGCTGGAGAGAGATAAAAATGTGTGGTCCTGTATTTCTAAGATACATGTATCCTTTCGAAAGAGCCATGGGTCAATTGAAGGGGCTTGTTCGTAGCCGATCTAAACCAGAAGGAAGCATAGTGGAAGGATATGTGGCACAAATGTTTGTTCACCTTATTTAGCACAAATGTTCACTTAAAGCACAATATTTGTTCACCTTATTTAGCACAAATGTTCACCTAATTTGCACATTTGTTCACCTTATTTAGCACAAATGTTCACTTAAAGAAAAATATTTGTTCACCTTATTTTGCACAAATGTTCACTTAAAGAACAATATTTGTTCACCTTATTTAGCACAAATGTTCACTTTTAAGGTACAATTGGAGCTAGTACTCATATACCGGATCTTGCAATAAGAACCAAAGCACATATGAAAGTTCTCCAACATCTTGCTATTGTGGCGCCTTACATCAATGAACATCTAATTGAGTTAAGTGAACAATACCCTTCTTACACCGAAAACTTGATTACCATAGAGCATGAAATAAAATTTGTCCAATGGCTAGAAGATAAAGTACAGTCCCAGTTGAAAGAAGGAACAAAGGTCGATGAAACCGTGAAATGGTTATCAAGACGTCCTGATGCCGTGGTCGAGACATACCAAGGGTATGAGTTGAATGGATTTACCTGGTACACAAGGAAACATGATGGTAAAAGTGCCGTGCAAAATAGTGGAGTCACTGTTGTAGCTTTATCTAGTGATAATGTTAGGTCAGCTACTTATTATGGGTGGATCGAGGAGATTTGGGAACTAGATTACCTGAAATTTAAGATACCCTTATTCAAGTGTGCATGGATCGACAACGGTCACGGTGGAGTTAAAAAAGACAAGATGGGATTTATAACTGTTGATTTCAATAAAAGGGCTTATCGAGACGATCCCTTTATACTTGCAAATAAGCAAGCAATGCGAGTTTTTTACCTTATTGAGTACAAATGTTCATCTTATTTATTACTTGCCACTTTCAGGAAAAAGACGTATTGTCGGTGTTGGTGATGTCGTAGATGAAGAAGCATACGACCACTTCGAGGAAATACCTTCTTTTTCTATCGGTATCGACGATACATCACAGCCAGTATCGATCAGTTGTAGGCGTACAGATAACACCGAAGGCGTGTGGGTCGACACGCGAAGGAAAAAAAAAAGAAAGTAGCTACATAATAATTTTATTTTTATTTTTTGCAGGTCATTAATTGGTGAAATATTTTGTTAACAAGGAGCTAATGTATTTTTATTTTTGGTTAATTTTCTAAAATGTAATTTTATTTTGTTAGAAAAAAAGTAAAACAAAATTAAATTCATGTGCAACCAACACAGAAATTAAATTCAGTAAAAAAACTTAATAACATGCATGGATAAACCAACACTGAAAATATCAGTACTAAATGAAATTAAAACAGACACAAACTTTAAAATTCAAAAAGAAAATGAAATTAAACTAATCTGTAACGGTTATTAGCTAATAACCGTTACAGAAGGTTATTAGTAAAAAACGTTTGACCTTCTGTACCGGTTATTAGCTAATAACCGTTACAGATTAGCCTCTTCTGTAACGGTTATTAGCTAATAACCGTTACAGAAGGTTCAAACCCTTTATATTATTATCCCAGCCTGGCGTCTGTCCGTCACTTCTTTTCTTTCTCGATCTCGCCTCTTTCTTAAAACCCTAGCTCTCGACAGAAGCACTCAGCTCTCTCGGCGCCTCTCTGACTCCCTCTCTGTCTCCCTCTCGGCGGCCCTCTCTCGTAAAAGGTAATCCCTCTCCCCTTCTTCCCCCTCTCACTCCCTCGCTCTCTCTGAGTCCCTCTCATTCTCTGTCTCTCTTTGTTGTGCAGCTTCGATCCCTCTCTCTCTGCCGCTCTCTCAACTCCTACAGCCAGCAACTTCCCTCTCTCTCTTGAAGGTAAACCCCTCTCCCTCCCTCGTCTCCTCTTCCTTTCCCTCCCTGTCTCCTCTCTCTCTCTCTCACTGACTCCCTTTCACTGTCTCTCTGTTAGCAATCCCTTTGTCGCTCTCTCAGCTGCGACTGCCAGCCAACAACTCTCAACCCTCAACTCTCAGGTAATCCCTCTCTTTATTCTCTCAAAATTTGAACTGTTTAAATTATGGACTATTTTGCATAATTTGAACTGTTTTATTTTGGACTGAAATGCAAAATTTGAACTATTTTGGGGTTGATATGGGGCTGTGGTGCATAAATCACAATTTTAGGGACTAATGTGCATAAATTTGAACTGTTTGGGGGCTGTGTTTGGGGATGATATTGGGCTGTTTGTTGCTATGGTGCATAAAGCACAATTTTAGCGACTAATGTGCATAAATTTGAATTGTTTGGGGGCTGTTTTGGGGATGATATTGGGTTGTTTGTTGCTATGGTGCATAATGCACAATTTTAGGGATTAATGTGCATAAATTTGAACTGTTTGGGGGCTGTTTTGGGGATGATATTGGGCTGTTTGTTGCTATGGTGCATAATGCACAATTTTAGGGACTAATGTGCATAAATTTGAACTGTTTGGGGGCTGTTTTGGGGATAATATTGGGCTGTTTTCTGGTGCATAAAGCACAATTTATTTAATATGCACTAAAATGCAAAAAAAATGCTAGAAATTGATTATGCAAATAATAGGGACTGAAATGCAAAAAAGCTAGGAATTAATTATGGATAAGGAACTGTGCTAGGAATAGATGTGCATATGAATTGATTATGGATAAGGAATTGTGAATTGATTATTAGATATATATATGCATTGTGAATTGATTATGGATAAGGAGTTAAGAATTTTATTTAAAATGGAAATTAGATGGAGAAGGATCAAAACGTGAATAAGGTGGGGGAGGAAACACCTACGGTGGTACCAAAAAGGGTCCCGTTATACGGACTTCCCAAGAGAAGGGCTGTCTCGGCTGTACGTCGTCTCCCTCCAGGCTGTGAAAGGAGCTCTGATTTTAGTATGGGAGTTAAAATAGATGAGGGATCCTATGAGAATAAGAAGGAGGACAAGAAGAATAAGGAGGTTAAGGAAGAGAACAAGAATTAGGGTTGAATTGTCTTACGAATTAATAAAATTATCTATGTTATGTTGTGTGAACTTTATCTATATAATTTGAAGTTTATGTTATTTGTGTATAAATTCATGTTTGAATATTATTGTGTTTTAATTAAATGAATTTTAAATTTATGTATGTTTTAATTATTTGAATTTTAAACTTGTTCATGTTTGAATAAATTGAACATTGCGTCAAATATTAATATATATTATATATGGTGTTTTAATTAGGTAGTAATGGAGAAAGGTGAAGGAAGCAATTCAAAGGGAAAAAAAGCCGATCGAACGAGTGTACGTTAGGCGCAAAGTTCGTTCCAATCCATTCTCTCAAAACCAAACGAACCAAAACCAAGCCTCTCAAAACCAAGGCTAGCCAAGTCTCTCAAAATATGAACAGCATGCAATGTTTTTCAAGCTTTTGATTGACAAGCTTGTGGCACCGTACACAGAGTGAAAAGAAGAAGTCATTGAAATATCAGATGATGAAGTCATTGTTTTGTCGGATGATGAACACTAGTTTTAGGATTTAGATTTATGTCTCTGTCGGATGAAGAACACTAGTTTTAGGATTTAGATTTATGTTAATGTATTTTGTTATTTGATATTGAACTTGTTGTTTAATGTTTATGTTTATGTTAATATATTTTGTTTATGTTAATGTTAATGTTTATGTTTATGTTTGTTTATGTTTATGTTAACTTGATTTGATTGCTTTCATTGTTGTTAATTATTTGTTAATAGATATGTCTGGAGATCAAGATAGAGATTTACAGGGTGAACAGGCTGGTACAGAATCCAGCGATGAGGAGGTCACAACGTTCGAAATAAAGAAAAGGAGCAGAACGACAATGAAAGAGTTTGGGAGGAAAAAAGCTGCTGCGGAAAAGTATGAGATTAAATTTGACAAAAAATGAATGCCAATTGGTACTGAATAGGTGTCTCGCACTTTTTCAGTCCAACCACGGAAGATCAGATAGCCTTCTATGGGGCGAAGAAAATGCGGATCAGATACCCCTTGAGTCCCCTAGAATTCGAACACCACTACCCGTTTTACGAACGAAAGATAGCAATGCGACCCTAGGGACCTCAAGAGTTGATTGTTTGTGTGTAGGTCCTTTCCTTCCAGCAGGCGCAAGCCCCTGCTGTTAATTACCTCTGTTCTGAGTCCGAGTTGGGAATCAGACAAGAGCACCTCTAGATCGGGAATAATCAAATGATTAGGCATTAAAAGCAATCAAAGTCAGTTTTATTTTATTTTGATGACTAGCGTTTAGTGGGGTCTAAATGAAGGCAACACAAAATAGTCAAGAATTGAAATAATGCAATGAAAACATTCAATATCAAACATGAACAATGAAAATTATTGCACTAGGTCAGATTCTTTGGTCACAGTTTTGAGACACTTTGGTTCTCCTTGGGTTGACTTTACTTTGTTGGGTTGGGCTTGGTGTCGTCACTCAGATTTTTTAAGCTTGATACTAGAAAATTTGGGTATCCTAGATCAGTCCTCAATCGTTCGGGGATTTAGAGATTTTTAGGGTTTTCGTTCAAGTCTCGAGTACAGATGCGCTGTGCCTCCTCTTGACAAAAACTTTTGTGATGCCATCGGTTGACTTTTCTTGTGGTCACCTTTATTGTGATATTTTTGTTGTTTGTTTGTTGACTGTAGCGTTTGATTGCACCTGTTGTCTAGAATACTTTTTATCCAAGTGTACTTGTTGTCCAGAACATAAAATGTTCAAATATACCTGCTGTCCAAAATATAAATGTTCAAATGATTTTATTCAATTTCCTTAAGGAACTTAATTTTTATTTAACCATGTAAATTTATTATTTTCCATTATGGCCATCCTTTTAAACTTTAATTTTAAAATATTTTGTGCTTAGTGTTTTGGCATGACATGATATATCAAAATATTCCTCATATTTTTCTTGACATTTTGAGATTTTATGGGAATTTTTCTGATAATCCAGCTATTTTTAATGTATTTTTGAAGTTTTCTATTCCTGGAGAAAGTTCTGATTGGTTGGCCCCTGGCTGTTCGCTGTTCTGCTCGTCAGAGATTCGCTATACGATTTACGTCACAGAAGATCAAAGGGCCACTTGATTTGAGTTGGTTCAATCATTTGGTCTTCACCCGTGTCTGTGCACCATGTTCATCTCTCTCTTTTCTGTTCGAACTCGTCTCCCTCCTCCGTTCTTTCTGAGCAACGATTCTTCCTCCGACTGGATGGCTCCAGTAGCGCGCCAGTGGCGGACCCCGGCTGCTGCCCCGCCTGCAGTTAGGTCGAGGAGTATCGTGCTGGCACACTGAGGTTGGCTACGCTGCCCGTTTGATTTGCGTTTTACACTTTGGGAGGGGTTTTTGCCTCGAGTTGTGTCGGGTCTGACAAGAATCTGAGGCGACGGTGAACTGGTGGCTCTCGGCGGAGATTCTGGCCAGAGATGGCTCCTCGAGCATTATTGAAGTTCCTTGAAACTGTTTGTGATGTCAATTTGAAGTTTCGATTTCTAATTTGGTAATGACTTGACGATTTTGATTTGCTTCTGGTGGCTGTTCTCCTTAGATGGATGAATGTATGAGTATCAAGTGAGTGTCGGGAAGTTGTTGAAATCTTCAATTTCATAATTGGAGCTCTCTTCGATGGTGTTCAACTCAAGATGGCTTGGTCTGACGAGTTCAGGTGGCTTATCTGATTTCTGATTAACCTATCCCTTTTATGTTGTTTATCATATCCAAAGTGCGTTCATCAGTGATGACATTTCATTCTTACTTTCATTTTTTCAATTCAGATCCTAAAACCATTATAACTCCTTTTTCTTTTTAAGGTGGTCAGGCTAAGAGTAACATTATCCAGAGTACAACTTTTACTTTTGTTGTTCTGTAAACACATGTAATGGAACCATGAACAGAAAGAGAGGGTCCTTGACCAAACACAATCCCTGGTGCTCACTATTTATCATGTTTTTAATCCTTGTGCAACTTTCAATTCTGCAGCCAATTTACCAAGCTTTACTACATCACTTCAAGGTTTCAATTTGTTGCGTTCAGGTCCTCAAGAACATGAGTTATTTCATTCATCATTTTTTATACTTTCAAGTCTAGCTTCTTCAAACATTTAAGGGCTGACATAAGTGTAATTGTGCTATACCATACAAACTTATTTACTTACTGGTACTGAGTGGCCTGAGCTTAACCCATCAAGGTTTTGGTTTAGGGAATGCAATTTTACACATTTTAAGAACATGTTGATTATGAAACAAAGAAAACATGACAGTAAGACAAATTTTGGATTTTACTGACTTCACTTCTACTACTTGTTTTCTATATTTAAGTGCAAACCCACTATACCATTATTTTCTTTAGTATGCATGACCTTTAAACCTTTCCTAAGGATGCAACTCTTTTTTGTCTAGAACTAACGATACTTCCTATTTACTTAAATAGAACTGAAACCCTTTTATTCTAAGGAAATGTCCTTCAACTTCAGACTTATTCTTAAACAAACCTGATGAAAGGGACTACTTATTACATATTTTACTGGAAGGTACTGACATAAGTAAGGACACAGATTTCATGAAATAAAGGACTCCAACATGCACTTTTGGGTGTGATTTTTGATATCTATGCCTTTATGTAAACTTGGATTCTTCATTTTTTGACAGCATAACTAGTTGTTGTGTTACTTTATTATTATCTCTTTTTTTCTTTTGAACCATGCTATGGCCGACGTTCTTGACAATCAAACCATAGCAGGCCTTAAGATTTTATTTGTGGGAACCAATGAGCATCACCATGAACCATGGCAACAAGGTGATACCAGGTCGGCGTTCTTGACAACCAAACCCTTAGAGGTACCACCATGCTGCCAGTTTTGTAGCTTCGTCATAGTTGCAGCTTCTCTGTAGCTGGAGAACTCCTTTACCATGGAGTAGAAGAACTCCTTTACCATGGAGTGTAAAATAACCATCATACAAGAAAGAACCACACAAAGAAGACAGGTAAAGTTGTTTATTGAGGTGCTTAGTCTGGATACAACAAAAACAATTGCAAAGAAGTTTCAAACAAGCTAAGTATATGCACTTGAAGAGAGAAGAGGAAATTTTTTATTCATCAACAAAAGAACAGTACAATCATTTTCTTTTCTACCTTTTTCTTGAAAATCCTTTTTTTTTTTACAAGTCTTTTCCTAAAACGATTTTGGCAGCACCTTAGTGTGTTTCTCCAAAGTGCCGCCATGATTTCTTCAACTTCTGCTTCTTTTATAGGCTCAGCTTAGGGTTTCCATCCTCATCCAGCTTGACACATGGCAGTTTCTCAATTTCCTGAACTTTGATTGATGGCTATGATGAAGAGTTGGTGAGCCGACCTACTTTTTGCATCCTTGTCTCACTTCCCTTCTTTACTGCTCAATTCACCTTCCAATGGTTTTTTGACATGTGGCTTTCATGCCCACCAAGCATGGGAGGTGGCATGTTGATTTGGACTTGTGTTTCTCACTTATGCCATGTTGGCTGCCGAGTTCACAGTGGATTTCAATTGCATCTCCTTTGGGTTTCGTGGCATCAATTCCATTTACTAATTGTTACATATGGGTGTTTTTGAGGTGTAGTGGCAGCATATCATTGGTTTAATTAGTCTGGCATGTGGGGCCATATGCCATTTGGCAGTTTGAGTGAGAAGAAGTATGCTTGCTGTTGTTGTTTTACCATCTCAATCCTTTGGCGCCAACATTCTTCAATTGGTGTATTTGGTGATTCAGCAACTAGGTGAGGTAATGACTGCCCCTTCTCCATTTGTTTCCTTTTTAGATTTTGTATTAAGCTTTGACTGGAGAATCCTTTATGATGAGTTTAATTCCAAGAATGCCTATGATATATGCACTTATTAATCCTGATGCCCATTTTATTAAAGGCCCATAGCAAGGTTAATTTTGTCATGAAGCAAATAACATATCAAGGTTTGTTTAAGTTCAATCATTGAAAGTTTGAAGTTGATGATGTGCCAGTCATCCAAAGGCCATATCTGATCCATAGGTTGGTATGAGGCAACACATACGGCATCAGATTGAGACTTGGAGACCCTCTCTTTAAATTTTGCATCTCAGCCCTTCAATTATCATCTGATAACTGTAGAGGATGCTTGGGGGCCAAGGACTGAAAGCAACACATGGCAAAGAGGTAGGCCACGTCTCCCGGTAGCTAATTGTGGATGAGAGGGAGCCATAGAGAGGGGACCAGTGAGAGATGTACTCTTGCTTCTTCTCAATTGTGGCCAATGCCAATATCATCTCCAGTGAATTTAGGACACTTGTATCTCTTGTTCCACATCATTACAGCTTCTTAACATTGTGTTTAACATATTCTCAACATTAATTAACCTTGTAAATGACTGTTGACCGTGGATTGACCAATGCTTATCTCTGACCGTAACAGTAATTGGTGTTCCCATCTCCTGGGTTCATTCTGATTTCAATTGATTACATTCAACACATCATATGATCTCCGTCATGCTATACAAATGATCAAGTTGGGTTTGCATCCATTCAATTTGGTCAATTTCGAGTTTCTCTTGTTACTGTCTCGAATTTCTCTTTCCAAATTGAACGTGAATTGCATCACGAGAGAGATCGGGAGTGACACCACCATGTTCTCCTCATCATGAGCTTTCCAGCGGTTCTGAGAATTCTGACAATGGTGGAGGGAATCGTCGGATTGGGTTTCGTCAGAGGCGGAGAGAGCTTCGTCTCCGACTCTTTTTTTCAGTTCTTTCCGTTTAATTGTGGGGCCCATGGATGAGACCCAATGGCAGCTTGCCATTTGTGAGGAAGTGGACTGCCGACAGGTGGGGTCGAGTGCGAGAGAATGGGAGAGAAGCCAGTCATGGCTCGCCAGCTGTGCACGAAGAGGTGAACAGATCAATTGGAGAAGGAAGCTTCTTGGCCCTCTTCTCCATTTTCAGTATAATGGAGCTGTCCATTTCAGCGAATTTCCATTCCTTTATGTTCATTCTCAAATAAATTATTTGGATGCTCTTTCTTTATCATTTGATCTTGTAAATTTGCATGGATTCTCATAAAAATATGAGGAATATAATAGCCATGGATTTTCTATTTTTAGGATTTTTAAACTAATCAAATGAATTTTCTAAAGCTTATAGAACAATTCGTATAATTTATTTACGCATCCCTTGTTTCATCCTTCTAGCTTCTTGTTTTGCTCAATGATCCATGATATTTATGTCATCCTTTCATCCTGTTAATATTGAGTATTAAATACTAAATTAACACAGTCATATGGCGAACTGTATTAATATTAATATTAATATCAATATTATGGCTTTAGTCCAAGCGCGTCTTTTGCTTCAAAAATTGACCCCCTCCTTCTGAGAATCTGGACCCGACATACATTCATGGGTCCCATTTTCACCGCCTTGCGAATTATTGAAATTACCTCCTGTGGCAAAAATTAGAGGTAAACAATAGGCGGTGAACAAATTTGCATCATATTGCGGGTATCTGGCTAGAGCAAAAGTGCCAATCACAATTAATGATTGGCGGAAGGACGTTTCAAAGGAAACCAAACTTGAGTTGTGGTTGGACATCAAGATGAATAAATTTTCACTTAAATCATCTAATTTAAATTTCAATGCTACCAATTAACTAACGTTTCGTTATGTTTCAGAAAATGTTCAACATCGAAGATGATAAAGCCATGAACAATACTCTCAAAGCGATGGGCATAAGTCACAGGGCTTATAGAAGTAGGATTGCTGAGGAGTACATCACAAATGCCGATCCAAACAATCCCCAAAATCCATGCGATAAACACCCAATCTCACATAAAGAATGGGAAGAATTTTTCATGAAAAGGAGGGGTGCAGATTTTGTACAAAAGAGCAACAAAGCGAAGGAGTTGAGAAAGAAATGGAAAGAGTCTCATAGGATGGGTTCCACTGGCTATAGAGGAAAAAAAGGTTCATGAAAACTTACAGACAAGATTCATACCCGGGGATTCTGAAGGAGCCGGTTCTATGAGCATTACAATCGGCGATTTATTATATATGCTAACTTCAAATTCTGTTTTGTGATTATTAATAAGATTTGTTTGTTGCTTGTTAGATACTTACACGTTCCATAGCTCTGATTCGTCGACTATTGAGGCATTCAGTCGGTTGAGTGCCATGTCTGGTGAAATCAATTCCGGGTTAATACCGGAACAAGAAGTCTTAAATCGGGCGGTTGACAGGCCGGAACATCCAGGAAGAATCAGGAGATATCTTTTATGGACCAAGAAGGAAGATGTGTATAAAAAATCTAGAAAGGATGCGCATGAAGGATGGATGGCACCAGACCAGATTGAAGAATTGATGAGCAGGGTCACAGCTGAAGCCGCTGAGAAAAATAAAAAGGACTTGATTCACTCCGAGGAGATAATGAATGCGGCTAGACAACAAACTTTTCAGGTAATCCTTTTTGACAATCAAAATGTAATCAAAATGAATGAAAACTATTATTCATCATTCGGTTGCTTGATAATTTTCAGGAGGTCAAACAATGGTTGGCCGGTAGCGGATTGCAGTTTCAAGCACCGCAGCAATTTGTGACGCCGTACCAGCCATTCGTTGAAACTGAGGTAGACTCAGGAATGCCAAACGAGCAGTTATTCCGTACGGTTGCCTCAAACTATATGCCTCCGAATCCGAGAAGCGTTGTTCAGGTTTATATTGATCACTTTTCTCTTTTCTATTTAGATTTATATTTGGCTTAGCATTAGGGTTTCTGATTGAACTGAATTACAGGAAGAAACGCCGTGCGATCTCTTTTCCCTTGATCACCTTAACCAGAAGATTAAGGTGGCCGAGGGAAATATTATTCCGAGTGTTATTGGTCAGATCGTACACGGCGTGCCACTAACTGATCAACAACTCTATATCCATCTTCTCCGAGTAGGCGATGATTTTCGTCAGTGGCAAGTCCTTGGTAGGTCAGATGAGCTACTAGGAAATAATATAGAAGGGCGATTCCCATGGCCGTCATTTTTGGTGGAGATAGACCACAAGGTATCGTTTTATTTAATTATGATAATTTATTTCATCCATCTTTATTAGAACTCACTAATTAATTATGTGATGACATTGAATGCAGAGTTTGATAAAAAAGAAGCCAGATGCGAGCAAGGCGGTGGCGAAAAAGGTGATCGAGAGTCCAAAGGTTCCAAGTGCAGGTTCATCCAAAACCTAATTAGTTCAATTGATTGTTTCAGAGTAGATTGTTGCTCAACGTCGAATAATCTATTCTTTTGTGACTGATTATTTCAGGATCGATTGTTGCTCGCGATCCGCTACTTGAGCATCATGCGATTTAAAAGCTTACCCCATCCGAACCAGAATTGTATGAACTATTGATGCTCCAAACAGAGCTTGAGAAAAATTTTGAGTTGCATAAATGTGATGTTTGGGGTACACACAGCGGCGAGGTTAAGTTCAACGTTGAATTGTGCGACATCCTCCAATGCTTTAGAAGAGAATCTCTAAACGTGTCGATCGTCAAGTTGTACTCTTGGTATGAATTTTCAACCTTTAAAATATTTTTTTAAAGTACCGTATTCTATTGGAGGTGAAAAACGTATGAATTAATATCCGTGAGTGTAGGTTTTTGGATGAATGAACTTTCAGAGGGAGAAAACAACATCACCGTATTAGATCCAGAGATGTTGACTGCTCCTAAAATCAAACAAGAACAAAATGCTGTTGCGGACTACTTGATGAAGTCATTCGCGCAATATTCATCCAATTATATGATTCTGCCTTATTTACAAGAGTAAGGACAATTATAACTAATAAAATATCAATTATCTCGTTTACATGTTTGGTTCATTTTCATGAAAACAATAATCTCTATTCTTGCAGCTTTCATTGGGTCCTTCTTGTTATTAATGTCGAGAAGCGCACCGTTCAAATAGCAGATTCTATTGAGCGCAAGAATCCAAAGATATTGATTAAGGGATTCATAACCCAGTAAGTTTTCGTTTCTAAATGAGATTCTGATATTGAGATAAGGACTACGTACGGTTCTATTTAAGCTATTAATGATATTGTATGCAGGATATACAAGCGATACCTTATGGAAAATGGAAAATATAACGCAAGGACCCGAACAACATTTGATTGGTACAAAATTCAGGTACGAGACTTAAAAAATATTTTAGCTACCTAGGTTTTCTGAAACTGTGCAAAATCTTAACTATCTTTCTTGTTGGATCTTAATTAGTGTCCGATACAAAAGGGCAGCACAGAATGTGGATATTTCACAATGCTCGCCATGAAAAACGTATTATCTTATTGGATAGCAATTCAGGAAATACCTCATGTAAGTAACTTATTCTTTTAACTAATAACATTTGATCAAACAATTGGATTTTAGAATTTCATGATCTAACTAATAATATTTTTGACTTGTTTATCATAATATGCAGATGATCGAGCCGGTTGGAGTACCATACAACAAAGAAATGATTGATGGTATCGTGACAGAAGTTATGGACTTCATGCAAGGGGTATTATTTTGATTAAAATGTGTTATTTGATGACTTGCCATGTTTGATGATACTTGTGATATATGTAAATACTTTGTTTATTGTTTGTGTGATATGCATGATTATATATGTTTGATATATGTGTGCTTTGTGATATATATATATATATATATATGCTGCATGTGTTAATGTAAATTGGGTACCAATTTGGTACCAATTCGGCTAGCAAATTGGGGCTAGCCAATCAAACAGGCGAAACACAAAAAAAAATTAAGAATTTTGTAACGTTTATTAAGGAATAACCGTTACAGAATATTATAATTTCATTTTTTTAATTATAAATATTATTTGTAACGGTTATTATCTAATAACCGTTACAGAAGCCAGTCTTCTGTAACGGTTATTAGGTATTAACCGTTACAGATATTCTCCAAATACCATTCCTTTTCCGTCCACAATACCATAACGGTTATTAGATAATAATCGTTACAGAAGACTGACTTCTGTAACGGTTATTAGATAATAACCGTTACACATGTTCTACAAAAAACTGTACCAAATTTTCCCTTGCATAATAACCGTTATAGAAGAGGGGGCTACTGTAACGGTTGTTGTCTAATAACCGTTATAGATCTGTAACGGTTATTAGACATTCTGTAACGGGGGCTACAGTAATGTTTCGTGTACCGTTACAGAAGTCTTTTATTAACCGTTACAGAAGTCAAAATTTCGCGTAGTGTCTCCACACATTCTTATTCGACCAAATTTCAACATTTGATTTGAATTAGAATAAGGAAGGAAATTGGTAATTCAACTTACTCATAATTCATTTAATTCATGCGAATAAACCTTACTCACGAATTAATACTACTCTATCCTTATCTTTTGGCACTTTTGCCTTATGCCACTCCAGCAATTGTGGTAACATAAATATTGTAAAAATTAATTCGTGTCCAGGATTCAAAATTATATTTAGTGCCGCGTAATAAAAGAAGATAGATAAAATAACATAGCTGTTGGCTGTTGCAGCAGATTTTAATTCTTCTAATCATTATTACGTAAAAGGAAACATAAGAGCTAGCTAGTTTATTCTTCCCCAATCTGTTACCCTTCAGGCCTTCGCATGCAAAGAGCAATTAACTTCTTGTTGTTGATTTTAACTTAGTCTCCTTATACATGTATATAACAGAAGAAGGATCAACAAATCAACAGCAGGGGCGAGTAAGAAATGGGATGCAATGCCACCCATATTATTTTCCAATCAAATATTTCTATATATATACTTTTATTTAATTTTATATGGACAATCTTGTTAAAAAAAAAATCACTTGTTGGACCCATCAAATTAAAATAGAATTTCATTGTTGACCCCCAAAATTAAAATTTTTTAATTTTTATATCATAATACTATCGATATTAATAAAAAAACTAATTATTAAATTTTTATTTTATTTGAGTGACCCCATTTAAAAAAATTCTGGCCTTGTCAGTGCCCAATTAACGAACAAAATTGAACAATGCTAGGTTAGCCGTCAGCGTGTTCATACTCAAATGATGCAAATAATAAGGATTATGTGTACAGCTGACAGACTACACTACAATCAAGTACTGTAACAGATGCTGTTTTTGTCTCTTTGCGCCTTCCAAAATGTCAAAGATATATCTTGTGAAAACATATCATCTAGATCCAATACTCAAATTGATCGTGTAATTTTAAAGGATGGTCTCTAGTTATTCTTATCAGCATAATTTATAACACGCTCGCCAAATTGCGAGGAACCAAGGTTTGCAAATTGCACACCGCAACTTGACTCGGACATTTCATCGAACTTTTTTTTTTTTTTTTTGAGGAATATTTCATCCAACTGTTACGACGCGTCTTAATTCGCACGCGTCATAATCCAATTTCATTTCACTAGATTTATCTTCAAAATAGTAACGTAGCACCTTCTTCCGAGGAAGCAGTGCCGACTAAAATTTCTTAGAAAAAAAGAAAAAAACCTAATCAAACATTAGACCGTCCGGGTCAATTTGAAACTGCTAAGGCCCAGATATATTCAACCCTCGTTACTTATTACTTGTTAGTGGCTATAAACTTTCATTCTCATAGTCTCTCTACCACACCGTTGAGTTGACTGACTCTCCATACCAGGAGGAAGACGAATTATTGCCAATGGCTTCCGAGGGGTATATAGCTCCAGCAATTGCGATTGATCTCGGCACCACCTACTCATGTGTGGCCGTGTGGTACAACAACCGTGTGGAGATAATTGCGAACCTCGACCAGGGAAATCGAACCACTCCGTCATGTGTGGCTTTCACTGACGACGGGAGACTTGTCGGCGATGTTGCCAAAAGCCAGATTGACATGAACCCCACCAACACTGTTTTCAGTCAGCGTTTATTAATTCTTTTTCTCTACTTTCTAATAGAAGCAATCCTTACCATTCCATGTAATTCTTAGGCTGTGGTCTAGAAACAATCAACCGAGAAAGGGAGCTTAAGTGAGGTGAAGGGCAACGACAGGGGCGGAACCAAGCACACTTCTTGAAAGCCAATATTATAAAAAGATCCTTATAAAATTGAAAATTCTATGTTAATCCTTCTATAATGTTTAAAAATTATTGTTTGACATACTCTAAATACTCAAAAAAAAAAATATCTATTTGAAGATTCTGGTTCCGCCCCTGAACGACAAGGTAAGGCTCCCAAAATTGGGGATTACAAATTCGGAGCAAACTTTGTCTTGTTCATCCCGTCTCATCCAGATTGTGGAGCGAGTAAACACAAATAAATACTACTCGAATAGTAGCGATCAGCCGATCACTTCCTCTATCACCTCCTCTCGCCTTGTCTCCCCTCCTTTTTTTTTTTTTGCGTTCGGAGCACAGCCTTAGCATGCAATATATATATAAAATATATGTCATTATCATTTAAAAAGATGTACCCAAATAGATTCATGAGAGAGAAGTTCAGTAAGACCAATTACCTAAATTTCTCTTGGAGTTATTACATATATAATTTTCCTAATTTCGTTACTTGCTCTCAAACAAGAAATGCATGTAATTTGCCAAATTTGAATATTGAAGCTCTGAATTCATGCATATATTAAATCCCTTCTTTCATTAATTACTCTCAAACAAGAAATGCATGCAATTTGCTAAAATTGAATAATGTATTTGCTTAGTTACTGATATTTCTGTAAGTTTTGCTTACATAATTTTCCATGCATGCAGTTGTACAGCCGACCTGTACAGTTGTCTTAAATTTAATGAGTATTCAAAAACCACTGTGTAGTATAATCACTGAACCCCAGTACTGGATTTGGAACTGACAACCTGCATTTCAAAATTTACATATTAAGGAGAAGCTCAAAGAAACTCAACAAAAAATAATCTATATGTTACTCTGACAAAATCCTCTCATAAATAAATATGTTTAACCATTTAAATCGTTATTCTGCAAAATTTGTCGGCTAAATCTTTTCAATTTTCTTTGTTTTACTTTATCTCAATTAAAAAATATTAAAGAGTCTTAACTTTTAACATATGTTATTTCCTTCAATTTATCAGCTGTTAAGCGTTTGATTGGCAAGCACTTCTCTCATACTTCTGTTCAAAATGACATTAAATATTGGCCATTCAAGGTGATTACTGGATCCAAGGATAAGCCGAAAATTATGGTCAATTATCGAGGTACCGACAAGGGATTCTATGCTGAGGAAATTTTATCAATGATCCTTGTAAAAATGAAAGAGATTGCAGAGGCCTACCTTGAGTGCACTGTCCAGAATGCTGTCATCACGGTTCCTGCATACTTTAATAATTCCCAACGCCAAGCCACGAAAAATGCAGGCACCATTGCCGGACTTAATGTCATGCGCCTCATGGATGAGCCAACAGCAGCAGCTGTTGCTTATGGTTTTGATAAGATAACTGTTGACACAAATAAAAAGAATTTGATTGTTTTCGATCTTGGTGGTGGTACTTGTGATGTCTCCTTGCTCTCTGTCAGACACGGTAATTTCAAAGTGATCGCCACTGCGGGAGACAGCCACCTCGGTGGTGAGGACTTTAATGACCGTTTAGTTGACCATTGTGTCAGAGAATTCCAGTCAAAGTTCAATAAGGACATTACAAGAGATGCAAGTTGTATGGGGAGGTTGCGGACAGCATGTGAGCAAGCGAAAATAAATCTGTCCTTTACTACACGGGCAGCAATTAAGGTAGATCATTTTTATGGTGACATTAATTTTAATACCCGCATTAGCCGGGTCCAATTTGAAAAGCTCAATATAGATCTATTCACTAGGTGCACGGATCTCATTGAGAAGTGCTTAGCTGATGCCAAGATAGACAAAACAAAGGTCGATGCTATGTTACTTGTTGGGGGATCTACAAGGATCCCGAAGATACAACAACTGTTACAGGATACTTTTGGAGGAAAAGAACTATGCAAGGGAATCCATCCAGATGAAGCTGTTGCTCATGGTGCTGCCATCCTGGCAGCGAATTTAAGCAACCAAGGCGATAAGGAGGTGCAAAATTTAGTTCTTGTTGATGTCACGCCTCTGTCCTTGGGTATCGAGACAGATGAAGAAAATATGTCAGCTGTGGTCCCAAGAAACACCCCAATACCTGCAAGAAAGGGGAGGGGTTTTCAAACAGTATATGATAACCAAACTTCTGTGAAAATTGCTATATTTGAGGGTGAGAGTGCTGAAACCAAGTACAACAATCTGCTTGGTGAGTTCAATCTTATAGGCATTGACCCTGCTCCTAAGGGAGTTTCTAAGATAGACATAGTCTTTGAAATTGATGATAATGGTATACTAGCTGTCTCAGCACAAGGGAGATATAATAGTGTTAAGAACGAAATTGTAATTAGCAAATGGAATGGGGATCTAACTCCAGAGGAGATCCAAACAATGGTGGAAGCAGTAGCTCGTTATAAAGCAGAGGATGAGGAGCTCAAGACGAGGATTTCTCTTGAGGATTTTGTTGAAAAGGTGAAAACAATGGCCATGGATCCTGGACTCTCTGATCCAGAGAAGAAATCAATGGAAGAAGCAGCAGAGAATGTCAGAGCATGGTTGGAAACAAATCATGTTGCCGCCATAGATGAAATTAATAAACAAAAGAAGGAACTGGCAGCTACCATCCGGAGACTGATGAAATTAAGGCGCGGAGGGATTCCTTATGACGAAGTCCTTATGTTGTCGCTAGAAGAAGAAGAATAGAACCAAAAGTTCAAAACAAGCCTGTTTTCACTTTTCAGTACCTTGCGCCTCATTTATTTCCTGTTATTTTTTAAATTTGAAGCGTCTATATAGTAGTGGTTACAGACTTACAGTGGTTTCGACTTTGGATTTGTTATTTTATTTGGCTGTTTGGTTTTATCAGGTCATATTTATATGATGTTAATCAGGATAATAATTTGGTTCGTTACTGGTATCATTGGCATATGGATTGCAATTTTTTTTTTCCGAAACAGAAAAGGAAAAATTTTCTCATTTATAAGTTATGAATGGATGTGTTTGGATCTTCTAAGAATAAAATTAGAATTAATTATTTAGAGTAAAAATATTATTTTTAAATGATCGAGAATAATTTTTTTAGAATGTAAACCGTTATTTTTAAGTTATCCAATATTCGAAATAAATTTTTATTCTATTCCTAAAGTGTTTGGATTATCTTATTAACTTGGATTAAGAATTTTTTTAAGTTCACATTTAAATCCGGATTAAAAAATTGATCCAAACAAAATAGAAATAAAAATTTATTCTAAATGTTGAACCACATGGAAATAATAATTTAAATCTCCAAAAATCTTATTATAGTTCGTTAAGAAATAATATTTTTTTTACTCAGATTAACTAATTTTAATTTTATTTTTAGGCGATCCAAATGCAGGGGCGGAACTAAGGGGGCGGAAGTAGGCTAAACATACGCCAAACTTAGAAAATTTCATTAAGAGCAAGTGTTATGTCTCCCCTAAAATATGAAAAGTCTACTTGTTCTGTCCAGCTCATCTCTCACAGGGTGCGTTTGGATAGGTGTGGGAATAAGAGAAGAAGGGAAGAAGTGGGAAGAAGTATTGGGAAGTGTGTAACTTTGTGAAGAGTTTGGATTGTTTATAATTTTTTTTCTTCTTCTTTCTTCTTCTTCTTCTTTCTTCTAACGATCCAAACGCACCCAGATAATTACAACATATAGTTTTTAGGGGCTTTTATCCAATTCCAAGGAAAAGAGGCCACGTGAGGCGCTGTTGTTTTTTCTTTTTCTTTTACTAGAAGAATAAGATTGAAAGCAGAGCGAGGCATTAATGGTAAATTGGTAATAGTCTTTTGTTTTTTTTCTCTTTAGCTTTTCTAGTTAGACCACTTTAATTTTACAATTTAAGATCTTGTCCTTGTATATTTTAAAGCATATGATATTACTATATATATATATATATATATATAGAGATAGGCTAAATTAGACTCCAGCATATAAGAGCCTTGTATGCTCCAGTTTTATCGCCGTCGGATCTGAAATCCAAGGGTCCAAATTGAGACGCTGGAGTAGAGATGGAAGTCCCGTTTTCTATTAAATTTTCCGTCAACCTTCTCCGTTTGCTAATAGATCGGAAAGAAAGAAAACACACCAAGGGTCTGCCGCTTCTCTTCGTCTCTCTCACGCAAAGAAAAAACCTAGCTCGCTTCTTCCCTTCTCGCTGCCTCTCTCTCTCTCAAACGACCAAACTCCAGCTCCCATTTTCATCCCCTCTCTCTCCTCGACTCACGCTCCACCACCAGGCATCTTTCTCGAGCTCTAACGCTCGATGCTTCCTGTCGGCTGTCGTGCTCTTACACTCGCCCCTTTCTCACTCGAGAGAAGTCGGCCGCTTATCTCTATGAAATTTCCATCACAATACTCGAGCAACTCTTCTTGCATCTGATATTTCTGCTTAAAGGTACCAAATTGGAACTGTAAATTACTAAATATTAGTTATCTAAGTCCGTGATTTGGGCAATGAATCAACTGATTTACTTTTGTGGAAATATTTGGTGCTTGCTAAAAATTATTAAGTGTGCTAATTTGCTCAAATTCCTTGTCAGAAAAAGGTGCTTATATTTGTACTAGTTTTGCGGGTGTAAAGTTGTTTGTATTTGCTATGCAAAGATAAGTCCCATTATCCAAAAAAGGTGGCTTAATTGGGTCAGGCCAGTCAATTTTCATTTCAAATTTTCAATGCATACTGGTTTATTAAATAAACTTCATCATTTTTAGAAACAAGGAATATTGGTTTCATCAATACTGGTTCGGAGAAGTGAGGAGGTTTTGAGAAGCAAGGAATACTGGTTTATTATAATTTGATTTTTTTTTTCAGCTGAAGAAATAAGGAAAAAGTAACAAAAGAGAAAAATAAGAAGATGGTGTTGAATAGTGCACAAGAAGTTGAAGATATGGAATCAGATGGTGCATATGAATATGAAGAATGGTTATAGAATTGTTATATTTTGATATAGAATTGTTATATTTTGAGATAGCATGGTTATATTTTGGTATATTTGTTGCCTCTGTGTGTTTTTTTTTTTAATTAATAGAGCACTCATTTTCAGTTGATGTATTTCAGTGCTTCAATTGCTGCGTTTAAAAATTTGTAGGTCTCAAATGCTCCACATTTGTTATACAATCATCTTTTGAAATTTATATCACTGGGATTATTAAGTTTTTTTTTGAAATTTTATTGGAGTAAATTTCTTTGTAAAATTTCTAAAACAAATGACATTCTATCTTCTGTACAGTAGTTAACATAATATTCAACTAAAAAGTTTTGTATGTCAGGACATTAACATAATTTCTACTTTTAAACTTGTGTATATAAAAGACCAAATCAAGCAGCACTTGATAGTCATACTCAGGGCCAGTATAGAGAAGCATACCCATAGAAGCAAAAGTACACTTGGTCACTTGATAGTCATGCCCTGGTACACTTGGTACCAACAAGAATAGAGAAAAGACGCTAAAAATCAGGCAAATGCTTATAACATCTACTTATGTGTTAATGTCCTTTCTAATCAAAATCTGATAGTCATTCTCACGTACCACATATTACTAGTTATGTGCAACCTCTCTCTAGTTGTATCATATGGATATGTGCTACTATCTCTTTAATGGTACCATGTGTATAACTACCACACAAAAATAGCTAGTAACTATTATCCAGTAACTAAAAAGAGAGTCTAATGTATCAATTTTGTACTAAACAATTTTGAACTACCAAAATGTGACCATTCCAAACCCATTCAATTTTGTTTTGCAGGGAGTCTAATGTATCAATTTTGTACTAAACAATTTTGAACTAATTAAATACCAGTAAAATAAATCAATTTTGAAGTTAAAAAAGAACGGGAAATGATATAACCAAATGAGATTGATAGATGATGTTGACAACTATGTAACCTGTATAAGGCATCAATTGAAGTAACCAACACAAAATCATGATGTCTACCAGAATTCTAAACTGATGCCCACTAAATCTACTATCTACCAAAATCTACATAAAAAAACTCCTCTTTATGGCAAACATGATTGATATATACCAGTACAGCTGGTACCCGATTGAGAAAAAACCAAAGCAAAAACACCTATACCCTCAACCTCCAAAGGCCGGTAAGCACTAGTGTTCTGCTTATCTTCTCCATATGCCAACAGCAAATTACAATTAGGCACCTACATATGCCATATTGGGCTCAAGTAGAATTTCCAAGAATATCGTTCTGGAAGATTAATAGTTCCAACTTGGAGAAAATTCAAATATTGTTTGTGTCATGCCTGCATTTGCCTATCAAAAGGCCCTGAAAGAATTGAAAATTAAAAGATAATTGTAATATTATCCTTGATTGAGGTTATCAAAATAAATTCAGTCTAATACTACATCAGTCAATTCAATTCAGCCAAAATTCATGTACCATCATTGGATAAAATTTGCAATCAACATCTTATATGATTACAAAAAAGACCCTAGATTTCTCCCATGTGAGAGTAAGACCCAACAGTATTTGAGTTATATGCAAATAACACCTAACTACCTAACTGTATTTAGGTTCACGAGCAATGGAAGCATAATTTTTAATGATAACTTATCAAATATATTAGTTCCAGTTTGTGCTGTTTGTAAACCGAAATCAACTAAATTTTGAAATTGAGGAAGAAACCCACTTATTTTTTAAATTGGAAACGAAATTAGAAAAATAAACTGAAATCTCTGAAATCAAGAGTTCTTATCGAACCAAATTTGGACTACAAGTCAGAAAATAAAAATTACCTAAAACAACCTATAGATGTTGAGCTTCAAGGGAGAGGAGAGTAGTAGATCGAGTAAGATGCTCCGAGAAAAGGTGGAGGTGAAGAGAGAGGAGCTCCGCCTGCGTCCGAGAGATGTTGTGCTCAACCTCTCTTGAAGGTCTGTGACTCTATGTACTCTCTATATGAGATAGGCGGACGAGAGAGAGAGAGAGACGAAGAGGTCTCTTCGTTTTTAGATCGGGAAAAGAGGAGGTGGCTAGGCGGATGGAGGTGTCTTGATTTTAATCGGAAACAAAGGGGAGAAGAGAGCGAGTGGAGGAGAAGCTAGGTTTTCTCTTCTCTTTGTGTCAGAGAAAGAGAGACGAAGGAGGGGTCTCTTCGTCGTTTTCCTTTTTCTATTTCCGATCTATTAGCTGACGGAGGAGAAATAACGGAGAGAAAACGAGGCTTCGTTCTTATCCAGCGATAGAATCTGAGCCTTCCGATTTTAGATCCGACGGTTAAAAAACTGGAGCACATAGACCTCCTGTGTGCTGGAGTCTAATTTAGCCTATCTCTATATATATATATATATATATATATATATATATATATATATATATATATATATATATATATATATATATATATATATATATATGTTTTTGTGTATCATTATATATATTATATAATAACGCAATAAGCAATGTATTTACGGCTATCATTATAAATAATAATCTGTATGATAATAAATAGGTTAATGTTTTAGTTTCTATAATATGTTGCCTACGGCTTAAACAATCCAAATAAATAATATGTTATTAAATTATTATTCATGTGCAAGGATATAGGAAAAATAATATTTCATACCATCAAGTATTAAGTTTATGAGCAATGGTCAAATAATATTTATTTCAAATTGTGAATAATGCTAACGTTATTTCATGCTAATATTCAAATCTACCATTTAAATTTTTTATATAAAAAATTGTGCAACACATGAAAGAAAAAATTTTATATATTAAGATATATATTAGTTTATAAACTTTTGAAATCGATAAAAAAATAATTAATCACACAACGCACGAAATTATCACTAGTGTTATGAAATCTAAAACGTCCCAAATAAAATTTGTTGAAACATATACAGTATTTTTTTAATAATAATAATAATAATATATGATTATATGGACTCGTAATTCGTTTCTTCTCTCAAACGTATCTGTACGGCTACACTAGTTCTACCTCGACCCCCTCATCTCTCAATCCTGGTTCCGCCCCTGTCCAAATGCACATCAAAATTTTAACGTTATTTTTTTTTTACTTAAAAAGTTGTTCATTTATTTAATTTTGTTGTGTAGTATAATAGGTATATAAACGTTGGGGCCCAATATGACTTCGGCCAAGATCGCTAGCAAGTATCGCGTGGGATAAATATTCTTACTGGATATGGTTCCGTATGGCGTGACGCCGTGACCCATGGCCGAATTAACTGCGAGGACTTAGTACCAATTCGAAATCTGAAGGCATGATGGACCGTAAATGGAGGCGATAAGCTTTCTGTTTTTTTTCAAAAAATCAATTATCTCTTCACTCCAATTGGACATGTTTCATTCCCACAAATAGTCTTAAAAGGTCTTTCATCAGTACGTCCAACTGTTGATGTGAGAAGAATTTGATTGTGAATAATTTTCTTAAAAAAAAAAGAAAGGGGGGGAGGGGGAGGATGTAGCGTTCTAAATACGTGTCGTGCCGTGTCGTGTCGTGTCAAACACGTCGTGTCTAGATCATCTCTCGTGTCGTGTGGTGTCGTGTATAAATATTTCACGTGTCGTGTCGTGCCGTGTCTAAATCCTAAGAGATGGACACGACACGCCTAAGGACACGTCACGCCTCGTGTCGTGTCTTCTTTAGACGTGTCGTGTCGTGACTTGTTCAGACACGTTTAACTTTTTGACATGAATGTAATTTGTTTATGAAATTTAAAAATTATGTTTATTAAATACGTCAAAAATTAAGAAAGTAGACATGTTGTACCATTGAATTAAAATATAGATTAATTTTTAACAATCGATTAATATTTTGACAACTTCTTATCGGACTTAAGTAATTATTTTACTAAAAATAAATCAAACTCATGAAAAGGTACAAAACTATTTTCAATGACAAAAAATATTTGATTCTTTTTAATACAAATTACATATAGATTTCTATTTTTAATTTGCGTATGGTTCTGGACCCTTTTATTTTATTTGTGATTTAATTATTGAATCATCCTAATTATATTGTAATCTTTTGATTTTCAATTCTAATGATTTACAAGTGTTTTATTCGAAAATAAGTCTATTAATAATCATTGATTTATGATTAAACGTATCTTTGGCAAGATTTATGGAAAAACTATTATAGTATGTACATAACTAAGGAATCCATTGTATTTCTATAACACTATGTGTGTCTTTTTTTCGTATTTGGCGTGTCTATAATACGTGTCGTGTCTCTCGTATCGTGTCGTATCTCGTGCCGTGTCGTGTCGTGTCCAGACAATTCGCGTGCCGTGTCGTGTCGTGTCTATTTCATCAAAGTTGGACACGACACGCTTAAGGACACGCCACGCGAAATTCTCGTGTCGTGTTCGTGTCCGTATCTTACCGTGTCGTACCACCTCCGTGCCGTGTCGTGTCGTGCCGTGTTCGGACACGCCGTGTTTTTTTTAGGACACTAGGAGGATGTCGTGGTAACATTTCTAACGCAGAGATCATTATTATTCTAGATATGGATTCTAAACTTGAAGTGCTGAAATTATGAGAACTAGCGAAAACCCAGCGAGGGGATAAATAAGCCCGCCAACAAATAAGGCCCATCACTTTCTAATGGACCCTCTTTGCTCAAACCAAACTAAATGGGTTTGATTCCCATTTTTGCGGACGGCCGGACGGGACAATTTAATGCCACGGTAAACTAGATGTTAATCTTTTTGTTTTTTTTTTTTTTTTTTTTGAAAGCTAACCAGATGTTAATCAGTTCAAACCTGATGGCTGATGCCCTGATTCTCATCTAAACAAATATCTAATAAAGCGTCATTTGAATTAGTTTCTTAAGATTTCTGATTATTTAAATGTGTGGATCAATAATTCTACCCGGTTGATTATATGATCTTTTCCAAAATGGTACTAGTCATCCATATGGTTACAGAACTGAATAAGAAGACCTCTAACACCTATGATTACTTCGAATTATCTGACGAAAAGTAATGCCACATGGACATTGCAAACATAAGCACAATGATAACAAAGGTCTCAAGACGAAAAAAATAAGAGAAAAGAAAAATATTCAACTATATATGCAACACACGTCAAAATACCGCATGATCCATACAACCTGGACATATCTAATTAACAATCTGCAAGTCTCTCATTTCCCAAAAGGGCCACTAGCTTTCTCTTCTTGTAGTTTGCCTTAAAACAAGCTTGCCTAAGCCTTCTGGTATCTTCTTTCATTTGTTCTGACGGCTTCATCTCCATCAACTTCTGTTCTTTCTCCAGTTTTACAATTGCACTCCTCATCATGTCTCCTGCAGTTCCTTCCTTTTCCCCCAACTCCTGCAGCAAGTAATCAATTAGTTAATAACACTGATGATTGTCTGATTATCTCAACAAGATGCGAGTGTACAAATTTTGATATAAAAAAAATAAATTAGAAGATTTTCGGAAATTCTATGTTTAAATATTAAAAAAATTTATACAAGAATGTAATTGAAAGGTTATTCTTTTTTCTCAATTACCACTTAGTGATTGGGCAAGAAACACGATCTATTGAAGTGGGAAATAATATCCAGGGAAATTCTTGTTCATTGACATCTACTAAAACTTATAATTATGTTTACCTGCACATTATTTATAAGCTTCTGCATGCTTTTCATCTTCCTGTGTGGCCAACGTGGGATGCCAAGTTCCCTGCACTTCTTCTTTAGCAGTGTTAACCCAACATTTAATTCCTTGGCAGCTTGAATTATCGGCATGTAAAAATACTGTGACACCTCTTCTAAAGTCAATACCTGCTCCTCTCGTACCCGATTGTGATTTTGCTTGTTGATAACCATGCTCTCTTCTTTGATATTATACTGTGTAATCTTCTCATTTTCCTCCTTGAGCATGCTTGCATCCATGATGATCTCATCCCAAAGCCCATTGAGGTTTTGCTTGTTGATAACCGTGCTCTCTCCTTTGATATTATACTGGGCAATTTTCTCATTTTCCTCCTTGAACATTCTTGCTTCCATTATGATCTCATCCCAACGCCAATTTTTGTCATCACACAACGTTGCAAATTCTTCTAATGGTTAAAACAAAATAAATAAAAAAGAAGTTGAGTACGATGTGGTAATAAACAAATTGGATCTGGTTAATGAAAGAAAAGAGTTTGTAAAGATGTATGCTTGCCTTGAAAAGGATGTTCTGTTTGGTAAAATGTGTTTGAATAAAAACTTCCTTGCAGAGGAGTTCCAAAGACATCATCTTCCATCATCTCAAACTCGAGAGGCCACAGTGGAAAATGCAATGTGCTTTGAAAAATGGAACCAAATTTAGTAAGAAATCCAAGTTATGAATTAAGAATAATTAAAACAAAATACTCTATAGCTTCTACTAAATTACCATTACCAACACTTATAACACATACCTGAGTTCTGGATCTTTTTGTTTGGAGTCATAGTTCATCCAAAGTTTGTTATCCATCTCAATTAGCTAGCGAGAGGAGATAGTGAATTAGTGAGAGAGGCACAAATCGAGGATGCCACTGTTGGGTTTATATATGAGATCTTGAACTCTGGGAGGAAATGATGTCAAATAAAAGAAAATTATAATCGGGCGGCGCGCCATGTTTGCATGGGAAATAAAAGCCATGCAAAGAGAGCAGTAATTGAGTGGAGGCGTGGAAAGGAGTTACACAAAATCCACTCATTGGTGCGGTTTATTAATTAATTAATTTTATTACTGGCATTAAGTTATTTTCTATTGATGAGTACTTATTGAAAAGACAGGTCATTATCTGATCTCTATTCTCTGGATAATCTTCGGAACAAAGCACGAGGCATGCCTTTTTATTCGTTCGATTTTGGTATGATAAGCCTTTTCAAACTATGTATGCGCTTGTACTTTCAAGAAAAACATTTTCTTCTGAAGATAAACACGCTCAATTTTCTTTTATAAATTAGTTATAGACACAATTAAACCTATAATCATTGATATGTTAGTTATTATACAATTAACAACCAAAATCATCTTAATACATTATAGAAGATATATAGTCATGCGCTTTGTGTATATATTAAGCATGGACTGTTTAATAGATGTTTAATTACCGTGTTTCGAGTTAAGTTTTTTTTAAAAAAAAAATTAATGACTAGCTAGACTGAGCCATGAAAGTGGCATACTCAATTTCTAAGGTCTTTTTATAGAAAATTTTATTATTATTAGATGGGATATCATGTGAATAAATACATTTTACTCGAAAAATAACAGTATAGTACAAGTTGAAATGAAAATAGAAAAATTTGTTATTTCCTTTGCAATTTATTATGTACATCACATTGGATGATCGACTCATGAATTGTTATAATTTCGAAAAATAAAAATTTATAGTCAAAGCAACAAAAGCTTACAGTCAAAGCACTAAGCTATCTATATATTATAGCCAATCTTACATGCATTTTGATAAAGGAAAAATTGGTGGCGGGATGGTAATCCCAAATGTTTTGTTTTACAGTCATGTGTAGTCTTGAAAGGACCACTAATCATTGTTGATTTTTTTTTTTTAATAATGATTTTCAATTCAGGTATATATTACTGTGCCCATAATAGCTTATGATATCGACAGTTTTCAATGTCTTTTATCTGAATTCGGTTGACCAGTACAAATTACAATGATCCCTAATATATTTATATCAGTTAGATTTCTCATTTTGGTCTACTTAATAAAATATAATTAAACCCCCAGTACATCAATTCATTTTATTATGGAACTAATATCAATCGAAAATCAGTAACAATTTAAATTTGATTTACTACATTAAAAAAAAAAAAGTACCAATAATGGCATGTCGCTTCTAGGTTTTGAACAAGCAACTAGATCTTTTGCATGCTTGCTGCCCTTCTGGATTTGCATATCCAAAATAACCCCTTGTCGTATCCTAGCGCATAATTGCTACAGCGAGTTAATAACTACATCAGTCGTAAGTTTTTGCGCCAAATATCCCATTTGATAACGGTAGCCGACGTGCTAAGATTCTATAATGTTGTTTTACTGGATCGTCCGTGGCTGCAATGTAATAATAACATAACATGCAGAAAGTCGGCTGAAACCACAAATGCACATTGATGCAATGTGATAAAATGTTGATTTAAACATGCTTAATTATATGCATAAGGTCAGTGCAAATGCAGTGAGGGCCTATATATTCCGATCCAAATGTTTAATACAGTTTAATTTTTTTAATATTTTATTTTATGTAATAACTTTGGGTTTCTTTTCGTGAATAGAAAAGAGGTGGAGACTTCCATTATATATATATATATATATATATATATATAGAGTCTAGCTACGGTGAGTCGCGACCAAAACTCTTAGACCTAGATCAAAATGACCGATCCAAACCGTCTAATATGATCTCCCTATTGAAATTTTCATGTAGACCGAATTTTTTATTTTTTTCGAAATTTTTAAGTATTTTTTTAAATTTTAGAAAATCGTTAATCTAATTGATTCTGAACCATTCAAAAACATCAGTTTTTAAAAATCCGGAAAAAATATTTAAAAATTTCGAAAAAATAAAAAATTTGGTTTGCACGGAAATTTCAATAGGGAGATCATATTGGACGGTTTGGATCGATTATTTTGATCTAAATCTAGGAGTTTTGGTCGCGACTCACCGTAGCTAAATTATATATATATATATACATATATATATATATATATATATATATATATATATATATATATATAATTTTATACTATACATTATGCAACGAAAATAATTACAACTAGCTATTGCATCGCGCTACGCGCGATGAAAGTTTGAATTTAATTTGTACTTAAACTCCTTCACTAATATAAAATCGAAAAAAAATACACTTCAGAACAAAATACTTAAATACAATACAATGCAATAGGGCTGTCAATGAAATCTGTTTAACCGTTTACCCAACCCGTACCGTATCGTATAAGACGGGTATGGGTAAAGGTTTATTTTCGTTAAGTTAACGGGTACGGGTACGGGTAAGGAAATTTTTTCGTTAATTTAACGGGTACGGGTACGGGTAAAAGTTATTTCGTACCGTTTTCATAACGGGTAATTGTCACAATTAAAAAGATACAATTACATGATACATATGGCATCTTATATTACATGATTGGTAAAAAATTATTGCTAGATTTTTTTTTAAGATTTATAATTCTTTCCATTCAGTGTACGAAAAAATAAAAAAGCATAAAACTAAAATATTCGCCACCATTGTTGCACTTTATTAATATACTTATTGATATAATTTATTTATACAGAATGTACAAATTTTATTATTATTATATTCATTTTTTACCGTTACCGTACCCGTACCGTTAATTCTTAACGGGTACGGGTAAGGTACGGGTAAAACTATTTTTAACGGGTACGGATAGGGTACGGGTAAAGAAAATTTTAACGGGTACGGTAATGAAAATACCTTCTACCGTACCGTACCGTACCCATTGACAGCCCTACAATGCAAGCCGTATCAAAGGAAAAATATTACAATGCAAACTATACCAAATAATGAAAAACGAAAAAATTGAAATTCTTCAAGTATTTTTTTTTTCCAAAACCAAACAACAACACGGCTAATCTGACATTAAACCAAGCACTAAGCACAGGTATGGTAAGAAAGGAGAGAGACCTGTGAAAATAATTGTCAAAATTAAAAATCAAAGAATATTTGGTATCTTTAATTTAACATCTAAGCTTTCTTTCACCCAGCATCCTCGTCTTATGGCCTGCGTTTGGATCGTTGGAAGAAAGAAGAAGAAGAAGTAAGAAGAAGAAAAAAAATTATAAACAATCCAAACTCTTCACAAAGTTACACACTTTCCAATACTTCTTCCCACTTCTTCCCTTCTTCCCACACCTATCCAAACGCACCCATGGAGAAACAAAAGTAATTTATACTATCATCCGAAATTTATTCCCTAAACGGCAAGAGATAAATAACTTATGCCTGCGTTTGGATCATTGGAAGAAAGAAGAAGAAGAAGGAAGAAGAAGAAAAAAAATTATAAACAATCCAAACTCTTCACAAAGTTACACACTTCCCAATACTTTTTTCACTTCTTCCCTTCTTCTCTTTTTTCCACACCTATCCAAACGCACCCTATAAGAAGAATTTTGGACTGGTTTTGGTTTCATGGTAGCGCCGAGTATTTGCTTATCCAATTTCATTTTGTGTTCTCTTGATCGTTCTCTTTGCTCACATCACAACATACGAATGCGTCAATAAGACTTTTCAAACTAAACTTAATGAGGCAAGACCTTTGAGTATACCTAAAAAGAAATTATTGAAATTCATAAAAAAAAATTAAAACCTGTTTCGATCTGTGGAGACACACATAGGTTTGAGAAGATCTAGAACTTGAGCAGCTGAATCCATCGAGAATGCCTAATGTTAATATCACCTCAAATAAAAATTTTCAATCTTCCCTCAATTTAATCTAAATAATATGACCATCCACCCAAATTATTATCACCCAAAGCTAACTATCAGTATATATTGAGCAGGACCATAATTTCATATATTGGAGTATGTTTTGACTTTTAAGCTATTGTGATGATGTTCAGAGATATGAATAAATGTTATTTATTATCCCACAAATTCTTAAATTAGCTAGAAAAATAAAAAGAAATGAATAGTTAACATTTGTTTTACCTTCTTCTAGAGATCAATTTCCCTCATTGCTTTTGTACTCTATGTCAAGTGATGTGAAGCCTAATCATCAAAAATAAGGATTATATTATAACAATGAAAGCCAAGCTCTCTCACAGTTAAATTAGTCAGTTGCACTTATTAAATAATAAGGGCAATTAGAATAAAGTGTAGTAGCTAACAATTCTTGAGGTAAAAACTAAACTGGTACAATTCTAAGAAAGAAAATAATTGTTTTATGATTTATAGCTACCCATTGCATAATGCGATACTGCACATATTTCACTTATCAAGCAACATTTAATGCACATTCCAGTGATTTTTTTATGACAAAAAAGATTTGATTCACTTTATCTACAATTATAATAACTATAATTTCAATATAATAATGTATACAAAAAATGTCTTATTTAGAGTCTTCTTTATAGCTAACGTGCTGCGCATTTTGTATATATGGTGCAACCTTTTTCAATACGATGGTGAGCTTTGTTCATTTTTAGAAAACACGACTAATTTTAACATGAACATATAACCCATTTATTTAAATTGGAAAGAATCACTATAAGATAGCCAATGATGTTAGTTAGGATTCAACCTTGTTTATTTAAATTAAATGCCAAGAATAAATAGACGAACATTTTTACACCTTGAGATGATATAAAAAAAAGTGGAATTGAGCGAAAGCTGCAGAAAAATGACACTGAGGACCATAAATATGCATGAAATCCCTACAAAAATGTTCTAGGGGCTTCCTCTTATATATTTTGTATAGACCGTCAAATTATAGAAAGCAAAATATCCTACAGTACATGGTTTTCTTATGAACCGATTTCAAGTTAAAGCACATGGACCGATCTGAATTGACCGTGCATGTCCAATGAATAATCATATATCCATGACATAAATAGGCCTGCATAGCTCAACAAATGCAACATCACCAAAATAAACAAAAGGCAAAACATATAAATCACAGGACACAATTTAGAATACAAAATATCTAAACCACTGGGCATTACTGATACAACATCATTACAATAATTGAGGAGATCACAAACCTGGGGAGTAGTCGAACCAATCAAGTAAGGTCATGCGAAGTTCAATCACGGCAATTCCAATGGAAGCTATAGGGTCCTGTTGAGATCATAGAACGAAAACAGATCAAGTAAGAACACAATATTTTTCCCATAGTTAACTAAAGGGTCCGTTGATTGTGTTGAGAAGTAATTTCCAATCTCACGCTTGCTAATTTGATAAATTATTTATAGGACAAAATTCATATTTTCACTAATTAACTTTTTAATAAAGAACACATGATAATTGTAGACCGAACAATTAAAATAAGAAAAGGATGATGAAATCGAGAAGGTAGACATTGCTGAAAGTTTGTTTTTGTTGTCCTTATTGATTTGCTTGAATCAATCAATCAGGCTCCATAATATATTGAAACAAAAACCTCCTTTTATCTTCCTGAAACGAAAGAACAACCATATGAGAAATTAACTGTATTTATGCAGATATATTGTTAATTTGAAACACTGAAGTTAATTAACTAATTTAAGAACACTGAATTTAAAACATCATACTATTATTTTTAATATGTTCTTGAAACTTTGCTAAACTGTAAAGAGTTAATCGGGCCTATCAAGAAAAAAATAGAAAATATTGATTCCCACATAAAAAAAAATAGCATCCTAATTCCTAACTAACTGCACTTTCCTGAATTAATCACTCGTGTTCTAGCTGATTTTTATCCTTTGTTGTGTCATCGCCTATGTGATTGATATATTTTTATTTCTCTAGAAAACAATTCCCAAATAATAACGTGTCCAAACCAAAACCATTCTATGCCTAGCATTAGTATCAGTAATCATTTTTTGCACTTCTCTGGACAAATCCCAAGAAGAAGCACTATAAAAATGAGAACCAAAAGTATGGCATCATACCACCATATTTAAAACTGTACCAACAAAATTCCTAAATTCTTACTGCATATGCTCCTCTGATTTATGCATGTAAAAAAATCGACCGAATACTTATCAGAGAGTAAAATTTTAGGTACACTTGCATGTGTGAATTTTAAAATATGTATAATATCTCCACATTCAAAGCATATAACGACAATGCAAACACATTATCGCCAAAACAAATAATATAGCTTATTGAGAACTACATTTGAAGGGTATTCTGTATATACCTCTAAAAGGAGTTGTACTCTACCATGAAGCTGCATGTATCAAATTGGCTACATGGATTTATATTTCATAAAATGTGGATATCATACCTATTGTGATATAAATCAAGGAACTCAATTAAGTTCAAATACAGTTATGCGTAGAATGAAAAAAAAGCTAAAAACCTAACATTTTAAATAATGCGCAGAAGAAAGCGAAATCCTTATCGCAATCATATAAATGAGACAGCGACCTTAATTGCAATAAAAATAAGGGAACCTTCTAAATCAACAGTTGTTTAAATTTTGATCAATTTTACACAATTTTTGAAGGTTTCTTCTTTTGAAAGCAAAATCTAGTACTTTTGAGTTTATAGCTCTTCTTCAGGTATTAGTGTTGTCGGGTTCTTTAATCTCACTTTGCTTAAGAACAATAGATAATAGAAAGAAAACTGACCTGAGAAGAGATGTGCCAAATAACTCAGTAGCATAGTAGACACATGGCTACTACAATATACTGACAGCAGCCTCCAAACTATCTAAATTTTGAACAGCGCAAGCTGGCAAGGAGGTAAAAGAAGAAGGAAAAAAAATAGAATGTAAATGCGAAATCAGAGACGATTTGATTGGGTAAACAACTAAAACCAAAACTGATCGATCTATTTTGCCATGCCAAACTAAACAACAATAAAATAATTTCTAATAGTGACAGAAGAAAATCAGAAGAAGGAAGTACCAGTGGTGCATGAAAAGAGATGCGTTGAGACGCTGGAAAGGGAGCAGCAGAAGCAGTCGTGAGGCTTTGCTGCGCCTTGTGGCTTGATCGCCGGAAAGGGAGAAATCTGATAGACGGAAAGAGGGAGGGAGAGGTCGAAGGAGTAATTGTAGCAAGACAACTCTCTATTGCTTTCCTCTGCCGATCTAGCGCTCCTCTATTTCTTTCCCTCTGCCGATCTAGCATAGAAGCGTCAAGATCGGAAAAAATCACGCTCTGTCCTTGCTCCCTCTGCCGAGATCAGAAAAACCCTCGTGTGTAGTTTGGGAAGAAGGCTCTAGAAGAGAATAGGTATGGAGGATTGGAGAGAGAGAGAGAGAGAGAGAGATGCTCTATTGTGGTGAGGCGATGCCTCTACAGCCATAAAAAGGACTGCTCCAAGCAGTCCTTTTTATTTTTTTTAATTTGTTTAAATTTTAAAATTCAAATGGAGAATCCAAACCGTTGATCTTGTTAAGTTTTATCGGCGATGCATTTTCATATAAGTTTTATAAAATTTGAAGTTGATTTGATACTTGATTAAGTGGTCAATAAATGAACGAACCTGGTTTGATTAATTCTAATACGTTCATAATTTGGTCACTTAATCAAGTATCAAATCAACTTCAAATTTTATAAAATTTATATGAAAATGCATCGCCGATAAAACTTAACAAGATCAACGGTTTGGATTCTCCATTTGAATTTTAAAATTTAAACAAATTAAAAAAAAATAAAAAGGACTGTTTGGAGCAGTCCTTTTTATGGCTGTAGAGGATGCTGGTGCGGATTTGAACATAGCGATGCCACAGAGAAGCGACAACAGAAAAACCAAAGGAGGGGACGCAGGTGAGAGATAGTGGACGCGAAGGGCTCAGATGCAATCTATCGCGGACACAACAGTAACAGAGCCATTGCGATTTGAGCTCTTTCTACAGTGTTTTGAAGGATTGAAATTGAAGTATTTATTATTTTAGGATCAAAACCTACATGCGACATGCAGTTATTGGTACATGGTACTTTTGCAAAGTTCGTTTTAGGCCACTCAAGCAAATACCAACATATAATAAAGCCCATATTCTTAACAATTTCTATGCAACAGCCCAAAATAGATGAATAGTCTGCAGGCGGCATCAAATCAAAGATATTGTATTAACAAACAGGCCATAATATTGGCCCAGTAAAGATTTAAACAACTGCTGAACTGCTAGGGGTGAAAACGGTCACCGTTTCGACCGTCCTTTCGTTTTGTTTCGTCCAAAATGAAACGAAACGGTTAAGATTTTTTATTGCGTTTTATAAACGAAACGGTTAACGAAAGCGTAGAACAGTTTCGTCCATGTGTATTTTCGTGGTATTTTCGTGATTTCGACCGTTTCGTCCAAAACGAAACGGTTAACGCAAATGGATGATCAATTTCATTTTAAAACGAAACGGTTAACGAAATCGACCGTTTTCGTGGTCGTTTTAGACGTTATGCAGCCATATGAACTGCATATCTTTTCTATTAATTTGCATTTGAGGTATTGATTTCAGAAAAGGAAAAGGGACTAGTAGATTTGACACAAGCAAATACAGGGCCGTTTGGATCGTTTAGAAATTTGGAGAATTTAGAGAATTTTTTATTCCTAGACATAAATTTATTGGAAAGTGTGTAACTTTGTGAAGAGTTTGTATTGTTTATAATAAATTTATGCTAGGAATATGAAATTTTCCAAATTCCGATGGGATCCAAACAGCCCCATAGAGAAGAAAGAATGGTTATCCAACACGGTTGCGACATAGAACTCAAATTCCAAATTACCGACTATCTAAAACTAAGACGGTATTCAAAGTTGGAGGATAACAAAGAAAGAACTCACGAAATGAACGGAACGAGACTGAAAATCTACTTAAAAAAGGATGTTATTTAATGGCTAAGAAGGTAAATAATAAATTACTTAATGTCTAAATAAACAAAATAGAATTATTCAATGGTCGTTTTTAAAATATAGGTGACTATTCATAAAAATATTGATTACTTAGCTTTTAAGACGACAAAGGTCAAATGGATAGGAATGAATATGTTTTTCAAATAAAACTTCAAAGTACTAAAATACTTCAAATAGATACTAAAAGTTTGGAATGTTAAATTTACCCTTCTTATCCATCCTGCTGGTCAATATGTTTCCTTTCCTCGATTTGTTATTAATTTCCTCCCTCCAACATGCTTGGAATGTTATTATTTTGGATGCGACAAATAAAATGTTCTCCTCTGGTTAACATAAATTAGAAAAATATGGTGCCGCAAAAACACCTGTAGCATATTAAAATATTCAGATATTGTATGTCGCTAGTGTTATCGACATGTTTTTATTTGCTTTTTCTCAAAATTTAAGTTTTTTTCACATTAAAAAAATGAAAATATGAGTCTAAAGTTAATTTTATAATAATATTAAATATTTACATATATCGACAGTCTGCCAACCATAAAATGAATAAATAAAATAAAATTTAAATAAGTAAAAACGAAATTAATAAGGGTTGAAATTAGAGACAAAGGGGTAATCACTTTTGTTCTAACTGGTCACTTACATTTTAATATAAAAATTGATTAAAAAAAAGGGGGAAAAGCTAGAGAAAGAGAGAAAAATTACAGGCTCACTTATTTCTTAATTTTCAAATAAAAATAGCAAATTTCACAAATTTTTTTTCTGTCGTCTCTATCATTCTATTCCCTTTATTTTCCTCTCTCTTTTTACATTTCATTTATTTATTATTTTTTGTGAAGGATGTCTAAAAGAATTTTTATCGGTGCTCAGTAAAGACCGAAGGCTTGAAGCAATCTTTTTTGTACAGGCTGAATATAAATCTAGGCGGAGCTTATTGTAAGTCTGTGACAAACACACCTGTCATGCTGCCTGAAGCTTACTAGTCAAATAAGTTTCCATACAATTATATCCCCACTTTAGATCGATTTCCTTTTAATTAAATTTCTTCTGAAAATTAGATTCACATGGCAACTGCGACTGCTAACACGTATATACTGAGCTTAATAAACTATGAACCAAAGAATAAATAAACTTACTTCGATTACCCAAAAAAAAAAAAGTTAAGGGCACAGTGCAAGATATATAGGTATTTTACAATTTTTTTTAATTATGAAATGATAAAATAAAAAATTTAATCATATTTCACTTAACTACAGTGAAAATAAATTTATGAGTTAGCATGTACAATATCAAGAGTATAATAAAGAGCTGATTAAAATACCTATAGCAGACTTACTATTAGTGAATTTATTATTTGTATCTCTCGATGTTTTATAAACAAGCTAGAAATTTTTAAATTTTATTTTGACACCTTTCTTGTTAAAACAAAAAATTTATAATAATTCAAATCACGAATTTAAAATTTAAAATTATTAATAGTAAAACAAAATTATAACAATTTGGGTTGCTATATATTTTAGATTAATTCCCTCCTTATATATATATATAGAGAGAAAGCCTTCAATCAAAGCGCTTTGACCGGAGTCCCAGTTAAACCCCGCCAGATCTCAATTTTGAAAGTTCAAACGACCGATCCGAACCATCAAATATGATCTCCATATTGAAATCTCCTTGCCGACCAAAATTTTCATTTTTTTGAATTTTTTAAGTATTTTTTTCGGATTTTCAAAAACAGCAATTTTTGTAGGGTTCAGAACAAATTAGATTAACGATTTTTGAAAATCCGAAAAAATACTTGAAAAATTCAAAAAAATGAAAATTTTGGTCGGCAAGGAGATTTCAATATGGAGATCATATTTGACGTTCGGATCGGTCGTTTGAACTTTCAAAATTCAGAACCGATGGGGTTTAACTGAGTCTCCGGTCAAAGCGCTTTGATTGAATCCATTCTCTCTCTCTCTCTCTCTCTCTCTATATATATATATATATATTCATATCAACAGCGTATAAATAATAAGGATTTTATTTTTTTAGTTACCAAAACGAAAATAAATATAATACTTTAAATATTTTTCGTGCATCTATATCCTTTTTTATTTATTGAAAGTAGTAGAGTTTTTATACTCTATCACTTCCATTTGAAAGAATAATAATGACAAATTTAAATCGGAAGTAGCAAATAAAAAATGATAATACATTAATTGAAGATTCAAATAATCACGAGTTTAATTGTCTCATTTATTTCCTCTAGACAAATTCAATTATGATTTCATCGTTTATTATTGACGCGCTTGCTGTGGAAAGCCAACAAAAAGGAGTAAACTTCCATCTAAACTTCCAAAAAAGAAATAAACTAATAAAACTTCCATCTAATAAAGATCGCCTGGACGCGTTCTACCTCCAATAACAAACAACACATTCACTGCCACTGGGTCCCACGTACGACAACTCACTCACACCATAATCAAACTGGCGCAGGAAACATGCCTCAGGAGCACCACCATTTCCACCTCCTCCTACCTGAATCCACCGCCACGACTCCTCTCTCCTCTCCTCCACCTTTTCGGAGAAGCCCCTGCTAAATCATTTAATTACTAATCACACCACGATCTAACTCCCTCCTCTTCTTTGATGCGCCGCGCCATTGCCCGATCCAAAGCTCCAGATTCGACGGCCATGGCGACGACGAACTCCTCCAAACCACGCATGTCTCCTCCTTCGTCCTCTAAACGCCACAAATGCTGCTCATTTCTCCTAGTTTGTTTCAGCCTCGTTATTGGTTTCCTAATTGTACATCTTTTCTTTACCTTTTCGAGTCGGGATTTGAATTCCCGGAGATATTCAGTTATTATTGATGCTGGTAGTACTGGGTCTCGGGTTCATGTAATTGGGTATAGATTGTTATCGGGTGCGAAAGCGGTGCCGGTGTCTGTTGATTTTGGTATTAGTGGGTCTAAGAAGGTTGTCCCGGGTCTCTCGGCGTTTGCTTTGGACCCAGACAATGCAGGGAAGTCATTGATTGAATTGATTGATTTTGCTGAAGGGATGGTGGAGAAGGATTTGTGGGACCAGACTGAGATTCGATTAATGGCTACAGCTGGGTTAAGATTGCTTGATTCGGGAACTACCGACCGGATTTTGGATTCTTGTAGAAAAGTTTTGAGATTGTCGGGCTTTGTATTTGAGGATAAATGGGCTAGTGTAATCTCAGGCATGTCATTTCTATTTCAATCCTGTTGTTCTGTGCCTATTTGTGATATTTACTGCAATGCAAGGAAAATTTGATGGAAAATATTATAGAATTGCAGGGGCTGAGGAGGGAATTTATGCTTGGGTAGCTGCTAATTATGCCATGGGAACTCTAGGTGGCAACCCAAAGGATACCACTGGGATTTTTGAACTTGGTGGGGCTTCTGCTCAGGTTTTTTACTTTAGATTCTTTCCATTTATCTGTTTGTGTTCTTAGTTCTGCAATTATTTCTATTGTTCTATGAAATGTTCACTGTACTGATTTTCAGGTGACGTTTGTCAGCAACGAACCATTGCCTGAAGAATTCTTACACGTGGTCAAATTTGGAGAGATTAAATACAACCTGTACACTCACAGCTTTCTCCATCTGGGCCAGGTGAGTACTGTATACGTTGAGAAAGATTTCTACCAATACAGTGAACTGTCATGTCTGTAAGTTAGTGGCATTGCTATTGGTATTGCTTTTGGTTTGCAGAACGTGGCATATGAATCACTGCATGATTTACTTACCTCGACAAAACAAAACTCAGGTAAATTTCTTATTTCTAACATGAAATGAGTTTCTTTTGATAAAACATGTACAAATTACATGAATAAATATTTAAGAGGGACTTATTGAATATTTGTCATAGGATAAACCGATAAAGTGATTGAAAAATTAATTATAAGGAGCATTATATCTTAATCTCTCAAACCATAATGATTACATTGTGATGGAATTATTTACAATCATCTGAGGTGTATAATGTAAATTAATTTCAGCGTTTGTTAATTTTTACAATTTTTGCATTGTAAGTGGTATCCAGGTGCCACCCAAGGAGCAGTGGCATAGGATCCCTCATATTTTAAAAACACAATAATTGGAGAACTGATAGCTAGATTTCGGTTTAACATAGCTGGTGAATCAATTGAGCAAGCAATATATAGAGATCCATGCACACCTAGGGGGTACTTGCATGGGGCAAAATCAATCAAAGTATCTACTTCATATGCAGTTGGCAACTATACTGAGTGTAGATCAGCTGCATATGCACTTCTTCAACAAGGAAAAGGTATCACTCAGATTCAATCATTCATGAATATTCCTTTCTATGGAAAATAGATATTAAGTATGCATTTATGTAGCGTAGATAAATGTGCATATCCTGAGTGCCACATCGGATCAGCTTTTATACCTAAGCTGAATGGGCGATTTTTGGCCACAGAAAACTTCTTCCACACTTCCAAGGTTAGTTGTATTCAATATTTGTATTTTACTTGTTTATCTAGTTCACTTTTTATTTTATGTGATTTTAACACTTCTTTTTTCAAAACAAAAATTGCTGCAGTTTTTTGGTCTTGGCCGGAGATCATTTCTCTCTGAGTTAATTTTGGCTGGCGAGCAATTTTGTAGTGAAGACTGGTCAAAGCTTAAGAGGAAGTATCAATTAATAGATGAAAAAGAATTGCTGTTATATTGCTTCTCTTCAGCTTACATTGTTGCTTTATTGCATGATAGTCTGGGAATTTCCTTGGATGACGAAAGGTTAGTTACTTGGAACTTATTTCATTAGTGTTTTGTTATTACATATATGCTTGTCCTTTCTGAGTGGTACAAACTGCAAGCTCAACTATTTCTATTTGGGCCCGTGTGATGGCATATAGCCTCAATTTGTGCTTACCTTTTAACTTGTAAAATTCTTTCCAATTAAGTCTTATTTGCATGACTGGAGCGATGCATTTTTGTTATAATTTCATTTTAACTTAAGCTTGACTATCCATAACCATCCAATTAAGTTGTAAACAAAAGTCAACATCCCCAAAAGGAAACTAAATAAAAATATTAGTAGCTTCGCCTGTAGAAGGTACTGATGTAAATCCAACCTGTATTGTACTAATTATAGGAATAATTAGTAAGATCATGCACGTGATCGTGTTCTTGTATCGCTTGGCAGGGTGGATTTTGCAAATAAGGTGGGAAATGTACCAGTGGACTGGGCTTTGGGTGCATTTGTTATGCTTAAGGCATCTACTGATGACACAGGAGACCAACATTGGGTAAATTTTCTTGCAAGATATGACCTATCAGGTGTTAGCTCTCTCCTATTTTTCCCTATGCTGCTTGTGTTTGCTGCATGTTCAATTCTGAGATGTAAGAAGCCTCAGTTTAAGACAATATATGATTTGGAGAAAGGCCGTTACATCATAACTAGGATCAAGCGATAATTTATTAAATTGTTTCGATTGCATTCCTTGATTATAGCTATGTTCCATTGTATCTTCTAGCTTAGGAGTATATGTTGGTAGTTTTGGGTCCTGTTTGTATGTGTAATTACATACTGTAATTACAATTTTTACTGCCTTGGTTAACATCTTTCTATTTCTGTCCACCAACTGTATGCCCCAATTCTCCAAAACTAAAATATGACATAAATTTGATGATGGTATAAACGTATGATTTAAACTCATATCATATGAAACCAAAATGTGTGAGGAAAACATTTTGGGCAGTACATTGGATATGAAATCGCAGAATTTTTGTAGGCTGAAATTGCAAATATTTTCATTAGTATGTAAGAATGACGATGTGATAGCTTCATTGGCCATTCATTCCACTATCAGGATTCGATTTGAGTTCTTATTGCTAGCACCTTTTCCTTAATGATTTGAATAATTCAAATTTTCGCTTGTGCCATGTGGTCCAGGATTTATTGTGCTGATGTGGTTAGTTACCATCACACAGCACAGCATTTAGTGTTTAAAAGATAAGTAAAATTCTAAAGAAGAGAACTCTTTATCAAACCTTCCAATTGATTTCAACATAAGTAAATTTGATGCCAATAGAAAGCCAGTTGAGTCTTGTACCTGCATATACCGAATCATTATAGACCTATTGTGGATCTTGATAGACAAATCATTATAGACCACTGGTGGATTTTGGTAGACATAACATTTCCTCTCTCTTTCTGGCTTGTATAAGGATGGCAATTGTCTTGTTGACACTGTTTGAACTTTGATGCTTTAATTAGCTTAAACAGGAAAAACCTGTCTAGATTTATTTGGTACCCTACTGAGAGCCGCCTGTTATGTCTCGTAATTATATATTGATATTAAGCGGTATTGAAATTTTGAGATCCCTCTTTTTGCCCAGAGCTGGAAGTCTGTATCTTTGTGTTATAGGGTAAATTTGATAGTTCTTTGGTCCCCAAAAGTGCAAAAAGATCAGCATGTATAGGTGGGGTATATGTAAATGCAAATTAGTTTCATAGAACAGGTTAAACAAGAAAGCTTAATGCGGAGGGTGGTCCTTTGTATAGATACATATCGTATGAACTACGAACTTTTATCCATTCCTGGATGTATTTATTTGGACCACAATCCATGTAATGTACCATCAGACCATGATTTGTCAGAGAGCTTTTAGAAAGCAATGTACATACATCAATTCTGTACCACGCCATACACGAGCTAATTGCTGATCAGGAGAAACGTTCAATTTGACAGGAATGGTACAAACTATAAAAATGGGTGGACTCAGAAAATATTCGCATTACAGGTGTGATAACCATATTTTACGAACTTATTTTTGAACATCCTTAATGAATGTTTGAGGCATCATAATTCATAAAATACACTTATATTTTCGATATATACGAAGTTATTATGTTGATGCTTGCTTATCTCTATATTCTGTTTATGCGCATTTTGTCAATTTTAGTTAACAATTATTGAAAATTGTTCGTTCAGTTTTCATTATTTTGACAGTGTCAAATAATATTTTAATGTTCAAAACTAATTTTTTAAATTATCAAATGTTCAATTACTTGTATGCTCATAAACACTTCCCTTTTTGCCGGTATATTCCTACAATGTTATCCTGAGGTGATTCTTTAATAGAAATTTATCAAAAGAAATTTTGAGACGATTAGTAAAGGAGATGTTAACCAAGTGTCCAAGTGACCAAGTGTAAAATTTTTTTCCCCAATTAAGCGGCGTGGCAAGGGAACGGTACAAACTCTAAAAATGTTTAGAGCTACTGATACTGGAGTCACCACTTGCCAGCAACGTAGTTGTATATATATAGAATGGATTCAATCAAAGTGCTTTGATCGGAGTCTCAGTTAAACCCCGTCGGTTCTAAATTTTGAAAGTTCAAATGACCGATCCGAACCGTCAAATATGATCTCCATATTGAAATCTCCTTGCCGACCAAAAATTTCATTTTTTTGAATTTTTTAAATATTTTTTCGGATTTTAAAAAACAGCAATTTTTGTAGGGTTCAGAACAAATTAGATTAACGATTTTTGAAAATCCGAAAAAAATACTTAAAAATTTCAAAAAAATGAAAATTTTGGTTGGTAAGGAAATTTCATTATGGAGATCATATTTGACTGTTTGGATCGGTCATTTGAATTTTCAACATTGAGATCTGACGGGGTTTAACCGGGACACCGGTCAAAGCGGTTTGATTGAAGGCTTTCTCTCTCTCTCTCTCTCTCTCTCTCTCTCTATATATATATATATATATATATATATATATATATTTTAGTATTTGCTTTTCCATGTTTACAAAAATCTGGGTACTAAAAATACTTCGTTGTTCCCGAATACCCCCAAAATTTTTCATTCTACCGGGAACAAAACTGATGCCAACGGTTAAATTAAACTACATATCACAAACGAAAAAACACAATATCCTTAACAGAACACAAAAATATGGGAAAAAAATGTTAAAAAGATAGTACTATTAGGCATGCTGTGATCATTAAGATATAATCATTTCTACTTTTTCAAAAGAAGATGAAAGTGCATTCTTCATCACTAACCATCCTCGTGCGTTGCAATAAATGGGAAAAATACTACACCATGCGTCACTAATTTTTTCCATGCTTTTTACATTGTTTCTTTTCTCTTTTGATGTTCACATATCAGTAAGGTGGATGCTATTCTCTCTGCACCTAATGTAAAGGGCATAACTATTCAATTTAGGTCTCAATCGTTTAATAGATTGTGATATGGACTTGCATAAAAGCCCTTGTCATGTTTCCATTCAATTCACCATGATGTACATTCACGCATTTGATTCATTGACATTTTTCAAGACGCCAAAATTTAAGAGAGACTTATATTCCCACAATAATGTTTGTGTAATGTCTCCTTGTAAACTTTACGGGTGTGTTTGGATTGTTGGAAGAAAGAAGAAGAAGAAAAAAAAAATTATAAACAATCCAAACTCTTCACAAAATTACACATTTTTCAATACTTCTTTCCACTTCTTCCCTTCTTCCCTTCTTCCCACACCCATCCAAACGCACCCTACAATAAGAACATGGTTCCAAAGGGATGTCCTATAAGATACACAGATCAAGCTTTCTTTGAAGATTTACTACACGTACTATCGCACATTCGCACCTACAAATAATTTTGTTGCGTTGGCATCTCCTTAGCAAAATTTCACTCTAGTGATGGAACTCAATTCTTCAGTCAATGACGGACTAGTTTTATTGAAACCTGACGATCATTTAGTAGCCTTTATTCGGCTGATACATGAATAGTATTAGAATATATAGTATTATCTGAATAGTAAAGATAGAATGTTATCCAAATTTGAACTATTTGAAGAGTGGAAGTATTGTTTGATAAAATGCTGGTCGGAATAGTGCAATCACGAAATGTGTAGCGACAACGATAACATGGTGTTAATCTTGATATTAATGATTGTAAATTTGTAATGATGATGATGATGGTATAAATTATGTTTTAACTGTGACGATGATGATAAATATGACAAAATAAATAATCAGTAATTTACTCGTTGCTAATTAGCATATTATAATGCTATCCTGAAGCTTTTAATTCGATTCCAACTATGGTTTGTTGACTAGAATTCAAGAAAGTAGAGTGGAACGTGGCAATCGCAACCCTACCTTCAAAAAAAATAAAAAATAAAAAAATAGAATAGAAACTATACATAATTCTCTAGTCAACTTGATTTTTAAGGTCATTAGCTAGTTTCTCAAAAAGCACAAAATCCAAAACCAAAGATAATGATTTATATTCAATAAAAGGAAGTAATTTGATTTAGCATGATGCTTATATGTCGAGTGTGGCACTTTATCACCAATAATAGAATTTGAATAAGAAGAGAGCAGAAAGGGCATATATAGTTTTGTCGTAATCAAGCAAAATGACAGTGATTCTCATTGACCTCAATGTACAAACAAAAAAAAACATGTTCAATAATGACGAGCATTAAATTGTCTAGACATCGCATACCAATTAAGAGTTCTTGATCTTGTAATACTTTATTATGTATTTATGTCCAAACAACCCTTTCATCTCAACTTGACGGTTGATAACTTTCTTACCCACCTTTTTATTATTATTATTATTCTTCCATCGTATTATTGTCTACTTTTATAATCACTACAGAATTTACTATTTAGTACATTATCTGCGAGGGGCCAATGCAGTTGACTTATTAATGTGGTTTCATTGAGACTAAAATGCAAAATTTTAAGCGTGCAGTTTATCACGTAATCAGGTTGTTTTAAATGTTTGATGATTAGTTAATTTTTAAACTGCACTAAATTTGATACACAGTCAGATAAATGATAAAATGTATTAATAATCATATTTTTGTTAAATTCAATATGTACTATGTTGGTTTCAAGACTGCGCCATCCAACATTTGTTCAAGTTAATTAGATTTTCATATTCTATAGTTATTTAAACTCACATGATTTGAACATATCGAAGTAAAACAAACTGAAATCAGATATTCCGTCAAAATTATCTGTTACTCATTCTAACCTAAATCTAAATAATCTGGCATCAATTTTATCCCCATAAGCAAATTAGTTCAAAATCTAATATAATCTCTAACAGATTCAAGTACAATTTTACCTATCTGGTTTGTGAGGTCTGCTTTGACTTTCCATTCAGCATATATAACTTGAAACAGCAACCTAGTATTCCACAATGTTTTGAAAATCAGACAGGGTGTGAACAGGGGAGGCTACTGGATGGACCAGTTTGCCGGTCTAACTGGGGTTGAACCGGTAAAAGGAAAGGGGTCCTGTTGGTTTAACCGGTTCAACAGATCGGTCGTTCGATTTTCAAAACATTGGAGCTCCATTGGTCATAAGTTTTTCTGGAACAAGATCCTCCACATCGGTACATATGTGTTGCACGTTTCACATCCGTCCGATCTACTCTTGATTCAATCTGACATGAATTGTTGGACGGCTGGTTCCTATACCTCCCTGAAACGCATGATTTAAACGACAGACAAACTTGACCACCATTCCATATTTCTTCCTCTGATTTTAGATGAGAAAATTGGATAAACATTAACACTGAAGAATAGTTAAATGGAAATTGATTACTGTCATTTGCAGTTTTGTCATCGCTTACCATCGTTAAACAGAAAATGAACACATAAAATAAATAAAGTGATCATATATAATGATCAAAATGAACATATACAAACAAATAAGTTCAATAAAAATAAATTGAATATACATCTACAAATCTAAACAAGAGATGACAATACTTATTTATTTGTAAGTGTGTTCCATTTTGATCGCCTATATATTTATCTTGTCTATTTTACGTGTTCAATTTATATTTAGCAATGATAAGTGATGGTAAAACTGCAGTTATCATTTCTGTAGTCAAATAGTATCTGCATTTGAAGCGCAAGGATTGGACGCAAATGGGTCAACTCAAGTTGGGTACAGGCGTACAGCGGTACAGCCCGAGACGTTATGGGTCAAAACTCAAAAGTCAAACGTCATGAGGCTGGACCTGTACAGGGCCTACAGGCTGTACTAATCCATTAGCTCTTGTAGGATCTTAAGAGGTCGGATTATAGCCAGGTTTCTAACCCGTTTATCCAACAGTATCCAATAATTAATAAAACGTAATTGAAGTTGCTCCAAATTAATTATGTTTCACTCATTTATAAATTAACTCATGAATGAAAATTTTTAGTAACAAAGGCTAGTCATGCATGTTGAGTCCCGTTTTTATGTGAAATGCAAAATCATGTCGGATCACAAATCAATGGTCAAGAAATTATATATACCTGTTTATCGGGAATTGCTTCTTACACTCCTCAGTTTTTGAGATCCACTCCATTTTAAATGAAAATACCCCTCGAATTCCTTCATTTTACATCTCTCACTTCACATCCAGATGGAAATATGAGGGGTATTTTCGTCTAAAAGGAGTGAATCTCCAAAAATTAGGAGTGCAGGAAGCAATTTCCCTGTTTACCCATTTTGAAGAGCCATGAAATTTGATAAGTCGGACCAACAATTTCTATGTATTTTGACAAACCAAGTCTACAAAGAATTAAGTGGTCGCATGTGTTTCTCGAGGTGCTTGCATCATGAAATGATGTTATTCTGACAAAAGGACTTCTGTAGAATTGGATCCTAAAAACAGCCGAACAGGGTTATTTTGGTAGTGGCGTTGGTGCACTTAACTTTTGTTCGCTGTGCAAATGTCCTCTTGTTGTGACGGACATTGCAAGGCCGAATCATTCCAATTCTCAGATGCGTCACAGTTGAACCATGACCGTTAGGTTCCATGAATGTGATCTTGTATATATTTTTGGTTCCGTTTGGATGGCTTCTTTCCGGAATAAGGAATAAGTAATAATCACTTTTTACCAATAAATTTATTTTTAACCATCCAAACTCTTCACAATAGTTACACACTTCCCAATAAATTTACCTCTTCCCAATAAATTTCTTCCCTTCTTTCTTCTTCCTACCTTATTCCCACACCATCCAAACGGAGCCCTTAGTAGTAAGAATAATGTGCTAATTAAATATATATATTGTAAGAATAACACAAAGTCCGAGACTTTTTCCCGAATCCTATATAATATATCTGATTGCTAGCAAAATGGCAGAATTATTCCTTCTATTTAAAAAAATTGTTCAATCAATATTATTATAAAAAATTGGTAAAGCAGAGTATTGGGGTGTATAAACAGAAATCAAGCTGTTGAAGATCTGATGTCACAGGGACCATTATCCAGGCGACACACGTACACGCACGAACGCAGATAAGAGTACTATTTTCTGATATGTATATACAGAAACAGCACTATCTACTAAGTATGCAAATTGTGGCTTCAGAAATGCACATGTATTATTAGAGAATAAAAGTAATATATTGAAGGGTTGGCACTCCTAAAGAGACTAATTGGGGGTAGGTTTCAAGATTATGTTGTAGGCCAATTCAAATAGTCCCACTATAAACCAAATTTAGAAAAGTCTCTTTAAAGTGTCCTACATCAAACAAAATTAATGAGATGAGGCTGGAGCTACCCAATATATCTGGCTGAAAATCATGAACAGCCTCCATATTCCAAAGTCAGAGAGAAATGTGAAGGCTGAAAGGGGTGGCAATTGAATTGGCCTTTTGAAAGGTGGGTTACGTGGGGTGGCGTTGGTTCATGTTTAGTGCTGCCCGTTATTCCAAGAAGTTGACTTGTTTGTAAGGTATGGTATGGGGAAGGGAAGTGAGGTGAGGTGAGGTGAGATAAGGTATCCAGAAAATAGTGCTTTTGGACCTTTGTGTAGGATCTAACTAGGTCCCTAATCAGGATTTGCAATATTGTTTTCTTTCGGTCATGGGATAGATAATTGCAAGAGAGCTTTCTATTTGGAAAAAGGTGGTAACTATTACATGGTTGCTTGATTTGGAACGAAAGTAATAGTGATTAACTTGCAAAATATTACTTAATTTCATATTGAATTTGCATCTTGCAACCATCTACCAGTCAAAATTGGCCGAAATTAAAAACTCAAATAATATTACTTGTGTAATATTCGGCCTCTTGATTTTTTTTTTCTTTTTAATGCATTCGCCAGTCTCTGTCATCTGACAGTACAATCTCTCAATTCTCACCTGCCCAAAGCACAACACGAAATAATTAGTGCTCCCAAACATTTTTCGGATTAAATTTCTATTTGTTTTTTCATCCGACATACATAAGGCTCCGTTTGGATGCGTTGAGAATAAGGTAGGAAGAAGGAAGAAGGGAAGAAATTTATTAGGAAGGGGTAAATTTATTGGGAAGTGTGTAACTTTTATGAAGAGTTTGGATGGTTAGAAATAAATTTATTGGTAAAATATAGTTATTCCTTATTCCTTATTCCGGAAAGAAGCCATCCAAACGGAGCCTAAAATACTGCCCAGATTAAGATTGATTGTTATTACCCGTTACGCAGTTACCATATATCTTGCATAGTGGCAATGTTAAATCATAACCATCGATCTATATAGAATCCAGTAGTTGATCGTATAAACCAAGTGGATTTGTGTATAAATAAACCTTAAATACCTAAGCAAAAGTTTAGAGGAAAATATACTTTTATTATTCAAATTATCAAGTGGAAAATGGTGGAATCTGACAAGATGATAATACAATTATGATATTACAAAATTGTATAATATATAATATATGACTTCCTGGATGAGCGCATATGTTATTGCCCTTTGCTAGTTCTAGCATTTCTTCCTATACCATTTACGGAGATTTCTACATCTCATTACTCTCAACATTCTTCCCTAGACAAAAAGAAAGAAGGTTAATTTTCTCCCATCTATCAAAAATTCAAAATAGATTAATTTATAACCAAACTGTTTAAAAAAATACTAGCAAACGTACCCATTATGGGTGGGTAAATTAGAGATGATAAAATTTTACATACATATTCTATTTCCAAAAAAAAAATTATTATTTTAATAATTTTTTTCATATTTGTCGTGCTCTATTTTTTCAAACATAGTGCACAATCAATCTAGCAATAAATGTTTTTCTATTTTGATGAGTGCACAACCAATTTAGTAAAAATTTTCTTTCTATTAAAAATTTAAAATTGAAAAATTTATAAATTTATATCCATGGCTAACATATATTCAGGTATTGCTTTAAACGATCAATAACTAAGATTGTATTAGCTAGATTAAACAATTAATTATTTACATCTTTCGTCTAATTATTTTAGCCTTTAATATGTACTTTTATAAGCAAAAGGAATTATATCCTTATATTTGTTTGAGTTATATATATTCTTTCACCATATAAACCAGTATCACACAGATAGAGTTTGAAGGATTTTAGTTGAAAACAAGACTACCATCGTTTTTTTTATTATTATTATGAAATAGTTATTGTGATAAGTAAAGAAATTATATATTTCCATGTATTTTCTCCATTTTTGTTTCTGCATCTTTCCTCTCTTTATTCATACATACATACATATATCTATATAGAGAATGGATAAAATACACTCTGGTATATAGATTGTCCCCGTACACCCGAGTCGTTTTCAAAATTTAAAATTCAAATAGTCAATTCGAACAGTTAAAATTGCTCTCCATATTGAAAAACTCTTGGAGTCCAAATTTTAGATTTTTTTTTTTATTTTTTTGCTATATATTATGATATTTTCAAAATGGAGGACCTCAAAATTCTCCAATTGTAGTGTTTTTTTAAAAATATCGTAATATATAGTAAAATAATTCGAAAAAATATAAAATTTGGTCTTCGAGGATTTTTCAATATGGCACAACATAAAAGGTTCGGATCGACTATTTTATTTTTGGATTTCGTAAACGACTCTGGTGTATAGGGGACTAATCCGTAGACCAGAGTGTATTTTATCCATCCACCATATATATTATAAACGCACAAACAAGAGCTGTTAACTTGCTAGATCTATCATGTAAACACTTGTTTCTGATCTGTGGTTGGATATCAATCGCTGGTAAATTGAACAACATATTTTTATTATCCAATATTATTTTGTTTTTTTATTTACCCACATATGAGGGCATCTTAATTATGCTAGTATATATATATATATATATATATATATATATATATATATATATATATATATATATATATATATATATATATATATATATATATTCTTCCCTATCCTTGACAAACTTTCCAACCATCTTTACAAAGGTTAATTTTCTTTTCCATCTCTATCGATATATAGCACTTCTAATTTGAAGCTAATTATATTTATGAATTATTTTTAGTTTCTAATTTAGTAATTAAAATCGTGAGCATGTCTTATGGATGTCATTATCTACTGTCCTGTAATTTTTTTTTCGTGAATTTGCTTTAATCTTTCTGAGTCATTTATATTTTCACCAAACCCATAAATCCTATCAGAAGATAGAACGCTACAGGATTTCTACTTATACCTCTCATATGTTCTACCACTATTCACAAACTTTTTACCATCTGTATCGGCTTATACTTTTTATTTGAAGCTAATCACACTTTTTGAACTGTTTTAGTTTCTCATTCAGCAAAGTCATGTGTCATGTCTTGCAGATGTCATTGTAGAAGTCATCAGTTATCAAGAATAGTAATACTAATTTTATTATGTTAAACCAAACATATGAAACTAGCTTTAGTACCTCTTGCTTTCCCTACTATTCACTGAATTAAAGTTATATCAACTGTTATAAACATTTATTTACTCTATATTTTGTAGTTATTTATTAATTAACTAGATTTGATCGTAAGTATAGATTATCATGTACATAGAATTTATTTATCATGATTATCATATACATAAAAAATAGGGATCAAGTCCCCATCTTTTCATTAAATAAAATTCAATACAATTAACATGATTATAATTGACAAGAAGACTATTGTTTGCTTAATTATAATTTTTTTCCTAATTTCATAGAACTCCCTCATAAGACCTCTTCTTTTTCCTTTTTTCCTTTTTTTCTTTTTGCATACATAAGCTCTTTGTTTATTCTTGCGTGTCTCCCTCTCTCTGTTATTCGCAACTTTCTCTTCTAATCCCTCTCAAATGTTCCATCCCTCTTTAAAAAGGTAAAATTTTCTTCTGTATCTTTATCGAGATATACTTTTCATAAACAAATGATATTTTTGGAATTATTTTTAATTATTTCTCATTCAGCATGAGTAATGTAAATGGATTCTTAAGTTATCAATTATGAAAAATAAATATTCTGAATATAAATGATCAATGACTCTTTCGTTTTTTTTTTTTTTTTTGAGAGAGAACATGCTTAATTTTTACCAAAAGCAAAAGATAAATAAAATTTATTTCACACGCTTTAAATTTTGATGGTGCTCCATAATAATAATAATAATAATAATAATATTATTATTATTATTATGCCAAATAGTGACATAAAATATAGTTTTAACATCTCTGCCTTAACCTACTATTTTTTAAATGCAAGTTCTAGAACCACAAACGTCACAAATTTACTATTTTATTAATATTTAAATTAAAATTTTAATTTTTAATTTAAATCGTTGATCTTGTTCAATTTAACGAGCTATGTGTCTCCATATCTTTTATAAATTTTGAAGCTCAAATGATACTCAATCAGGAGGTTAAGATATAAATTTATTAGAATTAATCTATTATTGTTAACAAGATTCGTTCATTTAATCGAGTACTAAATGAACTTTTAAAAATTTATAAAAATTATATGAAAATATATTACTTGTTAAATTGAAGAAGATCAATGGTCTAAATTTGAAATTTGAACTTCTAATTTTAAAATATTAATAAAATAGTAAAATTGTGGCATTAGTGGCATCAACAACTCATGGCATTAGAACCCCTGCTCATATTTTACACCTTCATACCTCTCTTTATTCTTAATGTCCTCTTCCAGAAAATAAAAAAAGAAAGTTAATTTCTCTACCTCTATCAAAATATCTCTACTCTTATAAAAGTACATCCAAGAGTAATTACAGTTACTTTAGTTTTCTTCCCTTGCAGTCATGTCTTGTAGATAGAATTTGATAAGATTTTGAATTGACAAAAAAGCGACTATTATTTATTCTAAAATAAGTTTCCGTAATATTATAAGACTCCAAAGATAGACTACTCTTCACATATGTTATTTCCTCATTTGTTCTCGTGTCTCTCTCTTTATCGTTTCACACACTTTACTACTTATTAACTCTCAAATGTTCCTACTCACTTCAGAATGGTTCTTTTTTTTTCAATCTCTATCATGATACACTTATCAAATTTGATTAATCTTATCTTTGAAGCGAATTATATTTTTTTCCCTTAATTATTTCTACTTTCATTCAAGAAAGTTAACGAGTCATGTGTTACAGGTGGCATTCGAGAAGGTAGTTGTTAGAGATAAATACTAGCAAGACTTTTGTTATGTTTTCCAAGACAATAATTTAAAATTTTAGGGATAATTACAAACATGTTATCGCATTCCTTGTTTCTACCTCTCTGTTTATTCAAATGCTTTTCTACCTCTATCCAATTTCAAAACGTTCGGTAATTTTATAAAAAAAAATATTTTTATTTCATCTCTATCATGATTTAGTAACTAAAATTAATCATTTTTAAGGCATGTATGCTTGCATGTCTTGCTCATTCAGAAAAAATGTCATATTTCGTTTTCCTTATTTTTATTTTTATTTTTATTTTTTACAATTCCATTGGTTCTTGTATGTTTAAAACGAAGAAAATTGAGGCTATGATGTGTGTGTATCTAGATTTAGTTTGATCAAGGTTTTAAAATACGATTTTTGCGGTATAACTATACAGAGTTGATATAGTGATTCGGTGTTATATCGGTGATATAATGGAAAAAAAACGGTGTATATAAAAATAAAATTATACTACTAGTCTATCTTATCAGTAACTTGAAAAATTAAAATATGAAAAAATTAACAAGTCAAAAAGCAAAATAGACAAAATCATAGTTTTAAACACTAAACAAATTAGGACTTGATATAGATATAGATTTGTATTCATAAAAAAAAATAATTGTAAGTTCAATGACCAATCTATTTTTTCGTCGCCAAAAGCAAAAATTTTAAGTTATTTCGTCGATTTTTCGGAAATATAACGCTACTGTTATTTCGTTCTTGGTTGTTGTAACGTTGATGCGTTTTGCTGAAAAACCCCGTTATTTAAGTCATAACGGTGTTATTTCAGTGAAATTTAAAAGCTTGAGTTTGATAGATGGGTAAATAACGGTTTTATGTTGAACACAAATTATTGCATGTCATTGCTTGTCATTATTGTTGTTGTTGTTGTTGTTGTTGTTGTTGTTGTTGTTCTTGTTCTTGTTTTTGTTCTTGTTCTTTTTTCTGCCACATAAATATATCTGGACTACATTCCAGCTAGACCGTATAATGAAATATTTTTTATTTCAATATCCAATTTGTGATTTTCTAATAGAACATTTAATAATTTTTTAAATCTACTACTTTCTATTTTTGCGCTCATCCTCTTATCCTTGGATTTTTTTTATTTTTGTGCCCATCCAATCATCCTTTAGATTTTCTATTTTTGTTCGCTCATCCTCCTCTCACCTCATGTTTTCTATTTTCTAATTCTTATGTTCTAGTTACTATACATAATGGTGCAACTGTTCTACATAATATGAACAATTGTCCTAGTAATTAGAACAATTATGTATATGAACTACAACAGTTGTGTATATTAAGTACAATAATTATGTAAATTAAGTTAAACAATTATGTATAAGAACTACAACAGTTGTGTATATTAAGTACGATAATTATGTATATTAAGTAGAACAATTATGTATATGTTCTAGTTGGGGTGGGTACGTACTGGAAAATAGATTAGAAAATTGTCATTCTTCACATCTAATTTGTATTCATATACTTAATTGGTCTACTTAATGTACATAATTGTTCAAGTTAATAAATCTAATTGTTTTAGTTGGTAATTCTAATTGTGCTAGTTAATAAATCTAATTGTTCTAGTTGGGAGAGGGGATCAACGACAGAGGGATGGAGATGTGATGAGAACAGTGCAGGCACTGGATGGGGTGGGTATAGAGAAGAAGAAAGAAAGACAAATCCAATGAAGGGATGAGGAGAAATACATAGAAGGAAAGAGGGATTAAGAAGCGCTGAATTAGTTGGAATAAGAAAATGTAAGAATCTTGAAGCAATTCCAAATAACTTTTGGTATGTGTTTTTAAATAATCGAGATGTACTGTATCCTCGAAACTCAAAACTTCTCTAAATCATGTCTCAAAACTTCTCTAGAAATGAGTGGGGCAAGTCTTACACTCTTAGTTCGGCGAGGAGTGAAAGGACATATAAGACCCAAACACATATTGCGATTTCAAAATCTGCGAAAAATAATTTGATCAAATTTGGACAAAAAATTACTAAAAAAGTTCAAATTAAGGAAAACTATTTGCCGAAGCCACGTGATCCCTGCAGTTGTTATCTTTTATCCTTAGTACCTGGTCTTCGCTTTTATGTTAATAAAATCAAATGCTGTTATAATAAGCGATTAAAAAAATATAATGGATTTCCTTGTCTAGACTTTCTTTTAAAATTATGATGGTCGCATTATTGTCATTGACATTTACACATTTCTTTGCACTATACTTTTGGTTTCACCAATTGCCAGTATAGTCACTTTCATGCCTTTATTTTGAAGTTGGTGGGAAAAGAGAAACAAAATTTGAAAAATCCATTCAAAAAACTAATTCGAAAATTTGACACATTATTGCAGTTGTTATCTTTTGATTTGGATCGGTCATTTTGAACCAAATTTACGAGTTTCGAGCGCGACTCACGGATCCTTGGTTAGTCACGACTCACCATAGCAAAACTGTATATATATATATATATATATAATGTAATAAAATAAACACATAAAATAGACAAGATATACATATATATGATCAAAGTGAGCACATACAAATAAATAAGTTCAATAAAAATAAGTTAAATATCCATTAAAATCTGAACAAATATGAGAAAACTTTTTTTTGTATGTGTTCACTTTGATCATTTATATGTGCATCTTGTCTATTTTGTGTGTTCATTTTGTTCAAACGATAAAAAGCGATGTCAAAAGTACAGATGACAGTTATCATTTCTCATACATCATTAGTGAAGTTAAAACTGAAATTTGTATGAAGTCTTCCGAGTTTCTAATGAAGGTAAATATAAATTTAAAAAATAAAAAGACAAGTATAACTTTCTGGCTATATATTTGCATTACTAGCAAAATATATTTGTATTTATTTTCTTGCCATGTATTTTTTGTGTATTGTTGTTGTATTTATAATAATTTTAGCTCGGTTTAGATAAAAGATTTAAATTTTTTTTCTTATTATTAAATTCAGACCGCTGATCTGAATAGATCATAAAAATCCATAGTTTATATCGTATATTTTAAACATTTGGATATATCTTTGGACTCAAAATTGAATAAATGTACCTTTTGATATAGTTTGAATAGAATTTTGAATGTAATGCTTTTATAAAGAGTAGAGATAATCTTGGAACATTGAAAATTTTCAAATAAAGGAAATTTAAATTTCCAACTAAAATAATAGGGTTAATTTTGAGTTGACACTAGGAGATAGTAGTAGGCCTCAAAGTGGTGCAAAAATTTAGTGGTTCAGCTTCTAGACAGTTTGGTCGTTTTATATGCAGAGCAGAAAACTAAGAGGGTTTTGCCTCCTAATCGGCTAATCCTTAGTAGAGGATTAAAGGTGAAATTGTGTGAAGTAACGAGGAATAAATTATTTTATCATTTTAGGTAAAATAAAGTTACTCCACATGAATCAAGAGATGATTATCATTATTTAGTTATTCTTACTCTATATTTACTCCATCTTTTCATACCAAATATGATAAAAGTTAGAGGAGTAAAAGTAGATTAGCCATTTACTACTTCTTAAGGCTCCGTTTGGATGAGGTGTGAGAAGAAAGGAAGAGTGGAAAGAAGTATTGGGAAGTGTGTAATTTTGTGAAGAATTTGAATTGTTTATAATAAATTTCTTCCCTTCTTTCCTTCTTCCCTTCTTCCCACTCGGTATCATAGGCTCCGTTTGGATAGGTGTGGGAAGAAGAGAAGAAGAAAATAAGTGGGAAAATGTATTGGAAAGTGTGTAACTTTGTGAAGAGTTTGAATTGTTTATAATTTTTTTCTTCCTTTTTCCTTCTTCTTTCTTCCTTCTTCTTATATCCAAACATAGCCATACATGGCAATGGAACACATCTGGTGCATGTATTTGTCCTTGAAATTAAAATAAGGAGATTTGATCACGTGAATCTCAATCAATTGTATGTTTGGTTTACTGACGAAAGGGACGAACTAGAAACAGCTAGTTCCAGCAGTACTTCGCAGTTCGCATAAATCAGGGAATAAGAAACAAGACTCTACTAGTTCGCAGTTCGTCCAATTCGTGCATTGTTTGGTTCTCGCGAATTGGCGCTGTTCACGTTATTTGCCAAACACACAGAATAAAGGGTGGAAACTTTTTATGACGAAATTAATGTGATAATTTTAAACGACCGTACAAAAATATTCGAAACCTGAAATTTGATTTATATAGCTTTATATGTCAGGCAAAACTAATTTATGGAGATTTTTTTTAAAGACAAACAAGGGTCAAATCCTTGCCTTTCTCTGTTATAAATAAAAGGTCTAGTACAATATTAGAAAGAAGCTAATTGAAAATTAAAAAAAAGTAGCCAAATTAAAAGTAAAGCTAGCGTAAAGAAAGAAAAAAGAAAGATTGAAATTAAAAATCAAGGAGGCTTCCTGAGTGAATCCCAATCCAAAAATGTTTCAGAAATTAACTCAGCTGCCGATTTTTCCTTTTCTTGGAAATCCTATTGCACCTCTCCCTCCACAGACTGAACAAAGCAGTTGCCAAAAGGTCTCTGATATCCGGTGGTAGAGAGAATTTGAAGGAGCAGTAATTTATGAAGAATTTATATGTCAATGCACAAATAATAAAATTTATTGTAGGTTTTCCATTCATCAAAATTCTAGAATTTTACAACATATCAAATTTAATTGTCTTAGGTGGAATACAAATGATATTTAAGTGAATCTTAATACACAACGAATTTAATTATAAGATCAATAAAAGTTTAATAAAAATATTACGATCAAGGTTGTCAAGTTAACTATTGTTAATAATGTATCAGAAATATTAATTATTATCATAGACATTATATGTTTGTTGATTATTGGGGGGAAAAAGTTTGCTCTCTTTATCATAATAAAGTATTGCTTTTCCATGTGACTACTTAATAATTTGATCGGTCAACATTTTTCTTCGATTAGTACTACTTAAACAACTAGCATTCATATTCCATGAAATGAAACTTACTGTACTCACGGAACCTTCCAACACTTGTCCGGTAAACTTTTCATATTGTGGTTTAGGATTCAAATTAAATACTTTAATGTAATTTTATGTATTATTAGCCAATTTAAATGATTTATAATTCATTTTTAATGTTCTCATTGGAATGCGCGCGTTTGAGTATCATCAGTTTACTTCAAATTCGTTCGGTTTAAATATTATTTCATATTAATTTTTTTTATTGGAGCTCCACCAGACTTTAGGTTAATTTATCGAAGTGCCGCCGTAATAGGAACCCCAATTAAATTATGTCAAAAAAATTTTGAATAGTTTTCAAATTATAACAACAATCGTCGAAGTGGTAATTAGAGAACACTATTTTAAAAAATAAAAGAAATGAATATACAGCTAAGACCACTTGCTATGAGGGATAATCAACATCAAATGAGCTGTAAAATCAACAAGCACTAAGAATAAATAATATATTTAGTTAAGAATAGATTTTTTTTTTTTTTTGAAACCTAGTTAAGAATAGATCGAAGTGCAGTAAAAAGTAATTCCTCGTGTGGAGTTACTCCGGTAGAAACAAAAGGTTTCCGTTTGTAGTAAACTTAAAAAATAAGAAAAGTGCTTTATGGTTATTCTGATGTGCTCATTTCATTAATTTTCACGTATTTATTTTTCCTTTTTGAAGTAACGCTTTTATATCCATAATAAGAATATGCCTTAAATTTGTGAAGACATATACGTCCTACAATTTTGTGTGACCACATAAAATCACATTTTACTAATTTATATTATAGATTTTTTTTTTTTTTTGTAGCAGCACACACTGACTGCAATGGTCCCACAGCCTAATTGTAAATGGTCACTAATTTCTACAACAATGTTAATAGAAACAGAGAATATCTTTGTAGTTTATTTAAAAAAAAAAAGGAATTAACAGGTTGAAATGTTATATTTATTCTGAGTGCTAAATGCCTAAAAGCGACACCTGTTTGTGCACATCTTTTACTTGTCGTCCTAACTTCTCAAGTATCGAACTCCTCTATTTAAATATGATTTATTGGATGATTTATTCGGTAGATCAGGGCATGTTTATTTAAGGCTCCATTTGGATGATTTCTTCCCGAAATAAGGAATAAGAAATAACCACTTTTTACCAATAAATTTATTTCTAACCATCCAAACTCTTCACAAAAGTTACACACTTCTCAATAAATTTATCCCTTCCCAATAAATTTCTTCCCTTCTTCCTTCTTCTTTCTTCCTACCTTATTCTTAACGCATCCAAGCGGAGCCTAAGATAAGATTCAACAGTTAAAATGAAAAGTAATTTCTATTTAGTAAATTTAAAAAGCTGGGACTACTCTCCATAACTAAACACTAGTAGATCTGGATCTTTCAATTAAAAATGAATGGCATAGATATACTTTGGACCGATGGTCAAATTCTCTACAACTGGAGATGAACCGAAACTTGGTTTATAGAGATCTACTGTGGTCTGTGGAGCGTTGGTCAAATTTATTACAATTGAACGGTAATCTGAACCTACTTGACAACAGACACTACTAGAATTTTGTTTATCTGTGTCGGACCACCGACATATTCGAGTCGCTAAATCAAGTAGTGACGCAAAAAGAAAAAAACGGGCGGGAAGGCTTTTACTGGCACTACGGGAAAAAGGACCTTCTGTAACGGCACTTCTGTAACGGTTATTGAAATAACCGTTACAGAATAGTGAGGCATTAGGCGGGAAAATAGGCGCCACAAATCTGTAACGGTTATTATGAAACAACCGTAATAACATTTCCGTCATGGTCAGGGAAAAAAATGCATCAACCTTCTGTAACGGTTGTTGGATAATAACCGTTACAGATTTATTATATTCTGTAACGGTTATTATCCAACAACCGTTACATAGAGGCAAATAATTTTGTTTTTATTTTTTTAGTGATTCTGTAACGGTTATTTGGAAATAACCGTTACAGAAAGGTTATGTATAAATAAAATATCATCCTCACTCATCTAACTCAGTCGCGCGCACTTTTCAACATTCAAACGGATCAGAAGTTCAAAGTATATTTTCATGAACTCCTCTTTATTTAAATTATTTTGCATTTCGTTAATAATTTGAATATATATAGGCATCAATTTCGTTCATATAGTAAACGTCATCAAGTAGTAGCTAGCAATAATACACAGATCAGGTGAGAAAAGGAAGAGAGTGAAGGCAAAGTAAAGAAGAAAGCTCTTTGTTGATATTCCAAGAAGAAAATTTAAGGATTACAGCCATAAAGCATACAGAGCTAAACAAAACATTTAAGACAAAGAGAAGAAGCACTTAGAACTGCTGTACATTAAAGGAGGCATTAATAGCATTAAAGAACCAAGGCAGAAAACTTGAAGAGGCAATGGCTAAAAAGGGATCACCAGTAGCACAATGTACTGGCAAGGAGACACCAGAAGCTGATCCAGTAGGAGGAGCAACAGAAGCCGATTCAGTAGAAGTTGAATCGGTGTCAGTCGATGGTGGTGGAGGAGGTGGTGGAGGAGGTGGAGGAGGCACCCAAGGCCTGCCGGGGCCTACAAAAGGTGGTTCAGTGGGCCCTCCAACTTGTTCAAAACCTTCAATATGTACCCTAGCTCTGGCAGCTCGAGGGTCTGCAGAGATAACCAAATGATGAGGGATCTCTGAGGGATGAGCTCCTTTAATAAGCAAACGCAAATGAAGGAAGATCCCATCAGAGAAGTGAGGAGCAGTGAAAATTGGATAACCAAACCCAGACACCAGCATGTTAATGGCACTTCTATTCCAGAGATGAAGAGGGGGACCAGTAATTCTGATTCTGGTATGATAAAGAGGAGGTTCATAAACTGTACCAGCACGCTCAGTCCACCTTGTTAGAACCAATCTAACATTCTGCAGGTAAATGACACCTAGGCTGCAGATTTCATTCCTGACCCCTTGATTTGGGCAAACCAGAAGAAAATCTCCAGAGGTTGGGTGCACTGGAGAGAGACGATACTGGTGAACTGCAAAACCAAACTGACGTGCAAGTCTGAATCCCAAGCGGTGCTCAAGATCAGGCGGAAGTAATCCTTCTGCTTGGAATGTAACAATCGCCGCTCTGTGCAGAACTTCATTTTCAGGGTCAAGATCTTGTATAGGAGAGTAAAACACATTTAAATGATCAGGTCTGAGATCTTCAAACTCAGCAGCACTGTTCATAGGCACAAATTGCCAATCATGAAGGTTTGCCATATCTGAAGAAAGAACTAAAAAGGAGGAGAAGTGGAAGAGGCAGCAAGAGGGGATTGAGTATTAATAGATGGGGGAGGGAGAGGAGAAGGCAAAGAGATTAAAGGAAGAATTGAAGAAGTTCTCTGACAATTATGACCAAATTTAAGACAAACCAAGCACCTCTTCGGAAGACTACAACTTGATTCAGGTGTTCTGATATTGAGATTCTGATATTGATGATTCAGGTACGTTCTGACCAAATTTAAGACAAACCAAGCACTTCTATCTAAGCTATTAATGATATTGAGATTCTGATATTGTACGATTCTGATATTGAGATTCTGATTTGATTGATACTTGTGAGGCAAACTAAATACTTTGTTTATTGTTTGTGTAATATGCATGATTATATATATGTTTGATATATGTGTGATATGCTGCATGTGTTTAATGTAAATTGGGTACCAATCTGGTACCAATTCGGCTAGCAAATTGGGCTAGCCAAAGCAAAAAAAGCGAAACAAAAAAAAGGACCTTCTGTAACGGTTATTAAGGAATAACCGTTACAGAATATTATAATTTCATTTTTTTTATTATAAACATTATCTGTATCGGTTATTACCTAATAACCGTTACAGAAGCCAATCTTCTGTAATAAGTCCTCTGTAACGGTTTGTTTAAATAACCGTTACAGAAAGGTTATGTATTTAGGTTAAGTCTTCCCAGCCGCATTCCTTTCTCTCTTCTTTTCATTTTATTCAAAGAAATACCTCTCTTATCCCTTCTGTTTCACTCCAAAAAATAGCAAAAAATTTATAAAAATTCTGAAAAAAAAGAACAAAAATGAGAGCAGATTTGAGGTAAAAAAACAAAAAATTTGTATCGTATTTTTTCATATTTTTTCCTTATTTATTTCGGTTTTTTCATGAGAACGAGAGCAGATTCAACGGATCGATCGAAAGAACGAGAAGGAGAGCAGATTCAACGGATCGATCGAAAGAACGACAAGGAGAAGGAGAGCAGATTCAACGAATCGATCGAAAACTGGATAATTTTATATTTCTTCGGTACTTTCATAAACTCCTCTTTTTTCATATATATGCGATTTAGGGTTAACTGCTTTTTTTCCTTTTGCTTTTAAGTTGTAATTGACAAATAATTGAGCTTAATAATTGAGCTGAATTACGGTTGACAAACAATGCAATTTACATAGGCTGACAAACAATGCTATGGTCAATAGTGTCTGCCAATTGCATACCAGAGGTGTACATGAAGAAATTTTGTGTGTTAAGTTTTGAATTTCTCCTTGCATATGTATTATTGACCTCTGGTATGCGCATGAATCAAATTGCCTGTTGGCCACAAATGTCAAATGTCAATAGAAACCTTTCTACTAAAGAGCAATATATATTGTTTCAAGCTTGATTCTGTATCTAAACATCACAAACATACATCTAAACATCACACAATTCTTGCCATTAACAGTACAATACAACAATAAATAACTGAGAAGTAAAAAAAAAAGGGCAGCATCTAGGTAGAGGATGTGTCATCAGTAGAGCCATTGCTCTTCTTTGCTGCTTCCTGCTTCTTTGCCAAATCCATGAAGGTTTTTTCCATGTCTGTTTTCAAGTCAGTGCAATTATTGAAAAAGTTAAATGTATATTTATGTAGAGCTATTCTCTACACTAGGATTTATGTAGAGCTATTCTCTACACTAGGATTTATGTATTCTCTAAACTAGGATTTATGTAGGATTTAAACTATAGAAGTTATTTAGGGCTTTTGAACATATTGTCTAGAAAGAAGCTATTCTCTAAGCTATTTAGGACTTCTGCACATATTGTTACTAGAAAGAAATGTAGAGTTACCTTCTGTGGAGAATGACATCTTGCTGGGCTCCTCTGAGGGTGTCTTCATGAGTTCATCGACTGATTGGTCCTCAGTAGGAGTTGTACTGTCACTCTCTGTGTCAGTTTTTTCATCCTCATCCTCATCAGTATCAGTCTCCTGAGAGCTTAGGTTGAACCCAGGGGGTACACTGGGCCCACTGGTGTGCCCTGGGCCCTCATGTTGAGCTCTGTGGCTCTCTTTCCTAGCCTGTTTCATCTCCTTCCTGAACTGTGCCTCAAGATCTTCTTGTACTCCTTTTCCTTTAGAAGTAGAGCTTGTAGGTTTGATTACCCTGGTGTCTCCAATGAGAACTCCTGTCTCCTTAGTTCTGCTTCCTCCCTTGGTTTGTGATCTAGTAATCATTGAGGGGATGACCTCATCTATCTTCCTTTTTTTTGCTTGAGTATTATTGGGGGTTGTGGTTTTTGCAGCCTTTTTCTTGGCTTTTCTCTTGCTCTGTCGCATGGTTGTAGTACTGCCAGAATCAACCCTATCAGGTGGATTGATACTTTGCAGTCTTGCCTCATCAGCAGGGGACCATTCAATCCTAGGCAAAGCTTTGATGTATTCATGACGTGGGTTTCTGATTTGTGGTTCCTCAACTACGTACTGAACACGAAGTAGGTCAATTTTTCCATTCCTTCTGTGCAATTCAAATGCACGAGAGGCTGGTATTCTATCCCTATGTTCAACCAATACTTCTACTCTAGCAAATCTGGCATCTATACCCATGTATGTTGGTGCATCAGCATGTAAAACTGTACCAAAAGGGAAAAAGATGTTTGCTCCATACCATGAGCACCATCCAAATGGAAGATCAGCAATTCTTACCCATAGCCTCACACTGTCTGCTCTGGGGTCTAGTTCCCTTGGAGGATCAATGAGGATGGGAAATGGCCGCCTCATGTTGTTTCCATATGTGATTTCAATAGTGCCTTTTCTAAACATCTCATCGCGCCATTGCTCAGAGGGGCCGATGATGAGAAATCGGTTTTCTAGGAGTGTTGTCACTCTGTGTTGTCCTGCAGGGAGGCGTCTTCTCATCTCTATCATGACATCAAGCAAAGTTACACCTTCCATGGTTTGGATGACAATGGATTTGGTGATCTCTGCACTGGCCGGAGCAGTGATGTCGTCTTCATCAACTCTGATGGGATCAAGGTTTTCCATGGTTGGTTTTTGAGTAGAGAGATAGGAGGGAGAAGTGAGAAATTAGTTTGAAACTGAAAAGGCGTGGGGTTCTACAGTTTGGTCAGTTATAGTAGAAATGATGAGTTTGAAACTGAAAATATGAAGAGTTGCGTGCTTTAATTTGAATTGTAATCATATGAAGAGTTGCGTGCTTTAATGAGTGTTCAGATAAGCATCTCTTGGAGTACTGGATTGAATTGTAACAGTATGCTGCATGTGTTATCTAATGTAAATTGGGTACCAATTTGGTACCAATTCGGCTAGCAAATTGGGCTAGCCAAATCAAAAAAAGCGAAACAAAAAAAAAGGACCTTCTGTAACGGTTATTAAGGAATAACCGTTACAGAATATTATAATTTCATTTTTTTTTTATTATAAACATTATCTGTAACGGTTATTAGAGAATAACCGTTACAGAAGAGTGGCTTCTGTAACGGTTATTAGAGAATGACCGTTACACATGTTCTCCAAAAAGCTGTACCAGATTTCCCTTGCATAATACTATAACGGTTATTAGAAAATAACCGTTACAGAAGAGTGGCTTCTGTAACGGTTATTAGAGAATAACCGTTACACATGTTCTCCAAAAAGCTATACCAGATTTCCCTTGCATGATACTATAACGGTTATTAGATAATAACCGTTACAGAAGATTGGCTACTGTAACGGTTATTAGAGAATAACCGTTATAGATCTGTAACGGTTATTAGACATTCTGTAACGGGGGCTACAGTAACGTTTCGTGTACCGTTACAGAAGTCTTTTATTAACCGTTACAGAAGCCAAAATTTCGCGTAGTGTGGGTGTCGGTAGGCCGACACAGATTAGTTAGGACGCATAAATATTCTAATGAGAGACGCTCTCAAGTTCTGCACAGGGACGCGAATATGCTGAATACCATTGGCATCGATATTCCGACACATATAATGAGATACACATATTAGTTGAGACGCTCGAAGCCTTATGCTATTTCCTTTTTACAAGCGCGTTTAATATAAATATAATTAGAGTCGCTAGTTGACACATATAATTAGAAAAACTAATAAACAAATTAGTAAATTATTTCAATTGAAATTTTTTTATGGATCTAATATATTAAAAATATTAAAAATATTGAAGCATTTGATTCTAGCATTTCTCTTTCAAATATAAAAGTGAATAGGAAGTTAAAATTAGAAATCTACAGTCGAAACGATATGTCAAATCGCTCAGTCAAATGTACGAAACTAGTTATAACTCCGTGACATGTGAATTATTTGAATATTTATTTCGTAATATTAAATATTTATAAATATAGTTTAGCATAAATACACAATATGTTATCTAAAATTATCATCATAAGTAGTGTTCTAAATACATGCCATGTCGTTTAGTGTCGTGTCAAATACGTCCGTGTCCGATCATTTGTCGTGTCGTGTCGTGTCGTGTCTAAATATTTCACGTGCCGTGTCGTGCCGTGTCTAAATTCTAAGAGATGGACACGACATGCCTAAGGACATGGCACGCCTCGTGTCCTCGTGTCGTGTCGTGTCTTCTTTAAACGTGTCGTGTTTGAACACAATTGAATTTCATAAAATATAATTATATATTTATGTTTATGGGTGAATTAGACATTCAAACTATAAAATTATCCTTAAAAATATACAATATAAGGATTTTTCTTATTATTTTGTAATATTTACTATTTTTTATCCTGATTATAACTTGTTATGTCTCTTAGATTGTGTCGTGCCATGTCTCGTGCCGTGTCGTGTCGTGTTTCGTGCCGTGTCGTATCGTGTCTAGACAATTCGCGTGTCGTGCCGTGTCGTGTCTATTCCATCAAAGTTGGATACGACACGCCTAAAGACACGACACGCTTAAATTCTCGTGTCGTGCCGTGTCCGTATTTTACCGTGTCGTACCACCTCTCTACCGTATCGTATCGTGCCATGTTCAGACACGCCGTGTTGTTTTTACAACACTAATCATAAGCATATAGTCATATATATATAAGTTTTATGGTGTTTCATGATGCACAGACTCTTTTGTGGCGCGGGCAATTCCCCCCAAAAATTTTTGGCATACCTTTCATATAATCAAAACATATATTATTCGGCAGAATTAAATCCGCCTCCGAAATTACTATTCGCGTACAGTGCTTGGAACAGTAACGGATCCTGACCGTTCATTCAATCTCTCTGCATATCATAGCCGTCAGATTGGATCTTGGTTTATCTCAGTCGTTCGATCACTCTTCTAGATAGTTCCGCTGCTTTATCTCTCATCTGTCTCTACGTGCCCATGTGAGTGCAGCATAGATACATAAATCCTCGCTGATCTTGGTCCTGTGAGCCCATTAAGTATTATTCCAAAACACATGCGCCGATCATGGGCGAGTTTAAATGAAATGAATGGGGTGCAATGTCACCCATTCTTTTTTTCCAATCGAATATTATTTTATATATTTTATTGTTATATTGATAATTCTCTTATGAAAATCTCTACCTGAACCCCATAAAATTGCAAACGTAATTTCATTGATGACCCCATGATCAAAAATTCAATTTTTTTACATGACAATTTTATCAAAATTGATAAATAATAATTATATAATTTTTATTAATTTGAGTGAACTCCATTCAAAAATTTTCTGGCCTCGCCACTGGCGCCGATCCAATGCTCTCATTCCATTTTCAGACTTTCATTCCATCATTTGGAGAAAGTGGAGACAAATTAGGCTGTAAGCCTTTTGGCTCCCCGCCAGTTTTCTCAAAAAAAAAATTCTCTTTCTTCTTCATCTCTATGCACACTTACCTAGATAGAGAAGAAAAACACTCTTCTCCGGCCGATTCTTCTATTGACTCCGGTGATGTCTCTTTGAACAAGCTGCAAAATTATGCTTACAACGACGAGATCAACATTTAGAGATCCATCTCGATAGGAAAAGGAGGCGATTTGAGATGAGATGCGCTTGATAGAAAGACATCAACCTTGAGGTAATCACGCTTGATATAATTAGATTTTTCGTTAGTCATATAAAACTTAATGCGAGAGAAACCGTTCTTCGTATTGTTGGTATTAATTTTTTTACTGTTATGTATTTTTTTGTTCTTTGATCAAGACTCTCACAGGAACAATTATTAAGGCTTAAGTGTACACCCCTGCAGATTCTTTAGCTTTATCTTTGGGAAAAACGGAAAAGCTCACAAAATCAGGTTGATCGCTTTCTTTTCTATTTATGGACCTTAGTATAATTTATATTTTGTTTCTTACCATTTTTCCCTGATTAAATGCCTTTTCGCGTCACTGTGCTCATCTGGACAGATTGTGTATTTCAAGGTGTGCCCTTTTTATTCTATCTCTGTATTTCTTTTTTCTTCCCTTCTTTCTCTTCTATTTTCCACCGTTGTTTGCCTTTTGTGTTGTATTAGTGGTAAAAATGCTGCACTTTCCTTCTTCTATATTCCTCCTCTTGGTTTCTTTTTCTTATTGATTTCCGATTTCATGTTCTTTCTTTTCCTTTTCCCTCTTCGTTCGTTTGTTTTTTTTTCTGTACTTAGCTGATTTGTTCTTTGGGTATGTTTTATAGCTTTCTGAAGTGTTGTCTGGTGGATTGGTGCTGTGGAATGTTCTCTTATGCTGAGTGTGCTATTCAGTCTACGCTTCCTTCTGCTTCCTTGGTCAGTATTTTTTTTTTACTACTTCTGTGTAGTGTTTGTGTTTGGTGTTTACAGACCTGTCAGCGTGTCAGTGCTGTTGTGAAGTATGGAAATTATTTGTGATTTTATACTGAAACAATTTTTTTATACATGTCTAAGCACTATTTCTTTAATTGAGTTCAATTCTTTATAGTATTTGACAAATTTGTAGGCATCCAAGCTTTTTTCTGCATGCTCTGTGTGATGGGAGAGGAGGTGTGTCTCCATCTGCAGAAAGAAGACGATGCAACAGATAATTCATGCTAGAGGACAAGATTGAAGGTAAATTTTGTGTAAGTACTCAGTTCAATCAAACGTAGAGCATATCCATTGTATATGTTCTTAATCAGATATCATGAGTGGCCAAGCCATTTTTATTTTCTGATTATTCTGGCGCGAATTGTAATAATATCTTTAGAAATTATCATGGGTGACATTTGCCTTCACCAAATGTCAGCAGTGAAATATTTATTTGGCTTATGTTGAATTGATTGGCAACCTCCTTTTTCCTTTCTTACTTTGTGAGGAATTTCTCTATTTCTCTCTTAGGTTCCTTTTTTTTGACTCATTCATATTTTTTCATGCCTGATATGTAGCTTCAACGCTTGCCAATTGGAATTTTCAAAGATTGTCATTGCTTTACAGTGTTGCTTCTGGTGTGGCCTCTTCTGGCCAGGTATTTATCGCTAATAATTGTACCTATTTGCCGTTGATCTAAAATAAATACAGCTCTAAATGTTTTAAAATTGGACTTGTATGTTTTTGCTTATAATTCATTTTGAAGCTTTTGATGATCACAATTCATTTATTGTCTTATCTAATCTGATTCTTATAGTCCAATGGTACATGAGAGTATGTTGAACTATAAAATATTTTATTTTTTTGGTTCGTTTCATATTGTACTTTATAAGAGATTCAAAATGTAAATAATTTTTTACAATATTATATAATATAATTTTGTATGTTCCTATCTTTGATCTTATTTTTTTAATAATTTTTTATTTGCACTATGATTGATGGATGTAGCAAATTAAACTACAAATAAAATGTACTATAATAGTAAAATTCAACATAAAAAGCAAGAAAAATAGGTCGCGCAACGCGCGACAATCCCACTAGTTATAATAATTGTAATAGTGTACAATTATATGAATATATAGGATAACCTATCAATTGTACTCAGTAGAATTTGGGCGCCTCATCTTATATGCAAATTCATTTTGTAAATATAATACATTTGATATTTGTCTCATTAACTCAGTTTCCTTTTGTGGTGCATCTTTCCAACCATCTTTAAATATCATCCAATTTTAATACTTTTATTCAAAATTTGTAACCAATTTACAATTCATATTCTCATAATCGATAAAATATATTTTGGCTCAATTTCAAAAAAATTATTTTGAGTTACAACTTTAAGAATATCGATCTTGGGAAAAAAATATCAACTAAATGCTATTGTTCCGGTTACCATTTGAAAAATCAAATGAAATTGTCGGTACAAAAAAATAATATTTCAATGAATTACATAACTTTAATATAATTTTAGAGTCAAACATGTTTGTCTCTTGACATCGTCAAATATAATTTGATCTCAATCTCTTCAGAAATCAAATTTTATATTTGTAAGAACTTATATTTGTATATAAAGACAAACTTAAAAGTGGATAATGTCAGTTTTTTTTTAATAATATCTTTTCAAAATGAAATTATAATGACAAATTTACAATGCGTGCACCTAAATACTCGAACAATTTTAATCAATTGCTCTTTAATAAATTACAAATAAAATTTTAAAATGAAAAATACAATTTTTTTAGTTACAACTTGAAAAATTTCAATTTTTAAAAAAGATCAACTAACATATACCAATGAGTTACAACTTTTTTAATATTTTTTCAGATTTAAATAGAAATTATTTTTATTGGATGATCTATGATTATTTAAATTAAAAATTTGATCCATAATTATTTAGTAAACTTAAGGAATTTTTGGTGCGCCATGGAATTTGATCCATGTTAGATGTCTAGAATCTTCTCAGCCTTTTCATTCTCCATTTATAGTTTTTCTTTATTTAAATGTATTTGCAAAATCAAACAATCAGAAGCTGACAAGTGACATTTCTTGACTAGTTGCTTTAATGTGTCACATGTCGTCCATTGACGCGACACATCAACATGCTCGTGTCGTGTTATTCCAATACACGTTCGTGTCGTTGTGTCATTTTGAAGATACTACTTGCAATTATATATATCATACAATATTAAAAATGTCTATCTTAGAAGTGATTATATTTGTTTGTGAAAGAAAATCATATATAGTATTATAGTTGCATATAATAACGATTTAGGAGCTGATAAACTTAGTTTTTTTTAATATCTATTAACTGATAATCTTATTTCTTGTGTTTGTAAAAAAAAATTACCCGAACAATGTTAATTTCTTGTTATTTAATAAATTCAATTGATTTTATTTTGAAAAATGCAACATTTTTTTTTGAGTTACAACTTAAGAAAAATATCAATCTTAAAAAAATAATCCTAAATTTTAACTATATTGTTTGAGTTCCAACTTGATAAATGCAAATGAAATTGCAGACGAAACTATAGGTACTAAAGCTGGTGGTTAATTATGTATGGACAAATTATATCAGTATATAAAATGTGGTAAATCATATTATACTTAAAAAGTTGTAAATCATATTGTACTTAAAAGTTAATCACCTGCTCAACTACCTCGTTGATTTAATTTTGGATAGATAAGTAATTCATTCATTAGATTTTTTTTTAAAGAAATCTCGAACACATTTCTGAGCCGGAGAATGTATTATTGATGATTCTTCAAGTTATTCATGTAATTTATAAAGAAACTCTATGAAAAAAAATTATTATCTTAATTTCTCCAATTCCATTTTCAGAACAATCTTCTTAATTCGCTTCAAAAATTTATTAATTCAATTTTCGTAATATTTACAAAATTATACGTATATAATATAAGAAAATAAAATTGGTGGACAAACAAATTACAATTATATTCAATTTCATTTATTAGGTGCATATCAATTCAATCCCTTCATCTCAACGCAACATATTTCATATCCCATCACAAAATTTTTCCCAAAATTTTGCTTCCCTCCCTCCTTTCCCCCCCGCATTAAGTGTTTAAGTCCCCTCCCCATTTCACATTAATTTTAAATTGTCAGACTTTGCCCTAGCCGCCTCTTCCTTCGTAACCCTATACATCCTAACTCAACCCCCTCCGTGCCTCTCGTCGCCTCTCCCGATCTAGGCGGAGCAACGCTCCCATCCTCGGTCGCTTCTCATCTCATCTCAAGATCGGAATTGTAAGCTCACATTCTTTCTCTCTGACTCGTTGATTTCTCAGATTAGCTTTATTTTCATTTGTTTGATACTATAGTTGGGTAATCTAGCATACACGTGCCTCGAAATTAGTTAGTTTAGTGAGAATTTTAGTTGTGAGGCTCATTTAGACTTTAAATCCTCTTTATTTATCCAATCTCGTTCAATTCCAAATGTCCGATCTAGAATGAACTGTTCAACAAACATGCAATATATCTTATAACAAGACCAGATATTCTAAATTGAAAAAAGAAAGATGTTTCTTACATGTTTATCTTTGTTTTGTATTTTAATGGGGCAACAAAAGCTCTTGGACAAAATTCAAACCTCAGTACACCATGTCCGCTACAAAGGTCTGTTGCTCATTTCCTACCTCATCTAATTACTTATTTCCCCATTTTCATTTGCTTCACTAATTTTAATTTTTTATTAATATACATATGTTATTGTTTATTTTTGTTGAGCACCAAGATTTGCTTAATGCATTAGCATGTCTGTTTGTAGCAGGTTTGTTTCCTCCACTTTCTTAGGAGACATCTAAATCTTCAAAGTTTTCTTCAATTGGTGCTCGATTCAAAGTATGTTTCTTGTTTGTAAATTTAATTGGACAATTTCTTTGGAAAAAATCTAGTATATTGTAATTGATGTACAGAGCAATATCATGGAACTAAAATTTCTAGGAGTTGATTATAGCCATAAGAACCTGGACAAGATACAAAAATGAAACGCAAGAGTGGAGCTTCATTTTGTCCTTTGTTTTATGTTCAATTATTGCTAAGCAATGTCATTTTTGCTATGATAGTTTAAATTATTTCATTATCCTTTTTATACTTTTCTGACTTTCTTACTTTCTAGATGCGCTGTTTAGAGCACCAGAAGGCTAATTTTCATTATTACTCTGCAGTCAATATGAGGTAAATCATAAACTTTCATTCTTTATTTATGATTTTCTGCTAAAAGTAATTTAATTGGACAACTTACATATCAGTTGGTTCTCTTATGTCCCAGATAATAGAGATGAACCATGTAAGTAAAACCTTACATATGCGAGTAGCTCTATAGTTTCATACAAGACTACAAACAAAGAAAAAAAGTTAAAAGAGATACACTGTGAGGGTTTGTTGCTGAAGGACCCGGAGTTAATTTTATTTCCATTTCTATCTACTTATATGAATGCCCAAGTAAATGTTGGCATTGAATTTGAGTAATTTAATGAAGCCGTATAAGCCAACTTGTTTTGCAACTTATACTTGACATATTAATTTTATTTTTACGAAGATTAGAAAATGACAAAAGATATTTTCAAGTCTTTTACCAAACCGTGCTGGTATTTGGATTTTATACTAGCTAATAAAAGGACATCATGAGTCTAATAAAGGATAGGAATTCTAATAATGATTATGTTCTAATGCAGCAATTCTAGATGCTCTATAAGCACGTCACCATTACTAGAAATACCTATAGTTCCCAAGGGTCCTCTTTATGGAAGGTGAGATAATAACATACTTCATTCTCTGAGAACAATGATATACTATTTAAGAAGTATGGCTCAAAAATAAGAAGTTTGTGGAATGAAATGTGAAAGTAGCCTTGATTGTATTTTATCCAGTAGCCACCCAGTTGGAAGCGTGCATCCAACTAAAAATTGAAAGAAGTTTGTGGGATGAAATGTGAAAGTAGTCTTGACTGTATTCTATCCAGTAGTTAATTACTTGTACGTCTCAATCACATCCATCTAATTTGATCAATTTTTTATTAGTTTTGTTTTATTAATGGACTTCTAGTTTCATATGTTGGTCAATTTTTCAGCAACACAGAAGTTTTGCACTACCACCAATGGACAACAACACTTCATAGGGGGCCACACATGAAGAAGGCTTAAGTGGAGCATCTGCAAGCACGTCAAATGCTATGGGGGAATACACAACGCTACTTACTAATACTTCGCGCAAGCAAGTTGAACATGAGTATGTGTCTGGATATGATAATTTAATCTAGATAGACTATGAATTCTGATTTATTTCGAATTCTAAACATATGATGATTTTTGTTATTTCTATTGGATGATGATTTGCAATTCAATGCACAATATATATTTGTAAGATTTTTGTTTGATTCAATGTGTATTATATGTATGGCTGAGAATTCCAAAATAGCTGTGACTATTTGAAATCGTATGAATTAAATAGTGTGGTACCAAACTGGTACCGGGAAGAATTGAATGGCTGTATAAATGTAATTGACGTAGAAAAACGGGGATACAGTGGGCCCCTCTAAATTCTGACAATGAATTTTCTATTTCGGTGAGCAAAGGTGTCACTATATCGACTCTAATAGGTTGTGGGCTCCGCTAAATTTTGACAATATATTATTTGTGTCGCTAATAATAGGCGTCTGTATACCGACTATTATAAATTGTGGGCCCCGCTAAATTCTGACAACATATTATCTGTGTCGCCGATCAAAGGTGTCGGTTTATCGACAAATATAGTTTGCGGGCCCTGATAAATTCTGACAATATATCATCTTGGTCGCTTAATATAGGCGTCGGTATACCGACATAGTAACATCTAAATAGAGACACGCTTACTGTTTGATAAGCGATCGAAGAACATGGTATGTGTCGTTATTCCGACACAGATATAGGGACGCGTTAAGTAATCCGCGTCCTCGCGACACAGATGTTTATTATTAGCGGCTAGAGTATCGGAGTCGCTTAGGTAGCGTCTTTAGGTGGACACAGATAACATTTCGTGTCGGAATAGGGACGCCTTTTTGCGAAGTAAATAATTGATATTCTAGTAGTGAGAGGTTCTTTTTGTAATTAGATGGGAAACTTTTTCATAGATTATCCAAAAATCAAACAAAATTGCTGAGATGGTAATGGAAATTTAAAAAAAAATCACGGATTTCTTATACCGAAAACTTGTTGAAAACCAAATTCTATATTATTTTAAAATATTTTATTACTTTTTCTGCTAGGAAATTGACTGATATGAGTACGTAATATGGAGCCTCAGATTATAGCTTTTTAAAAAAATTTCAGAAGAAATAGTAAAAGAAAATCTTAAAAAAATGTAAAATTTAGTTTCAATGAGGTTTTAGTTATAAAACATATTGACTGGTTTGGAAGGGCAGTTCAATTATCAAATTTCAAGATAGGTTATTTTGAAACAGATCCGAGGGTTGAAATTAGTATACACCAGAGATAAAAATAATAATAATAAAAGAGCCATTTATAAAATCAGCAAAAAATACTTAAAATTTTAAAAATATATAAAATTTGGTAGAAAGGTAATTGGAAGATCATATTTGACGGTTTAGATCGATCATCTTGAAACAAATCCAAGAGTTTGGATTAGTATGCAGTGGAACTTTCATACATTAGTATGCAGTATGCACCATATATGTATTCTCATATTATATCACTTTTAGAACGGCATGGCTAAAAAAGGATTAATTTCTTAGACAATGTGTAAATGTAATTTAGAGCTCTAAAATCATGTTAGCATATTTTTCTTATATTTTTGGACTATTTATGAAAATCTTTCACTGCAAGGTACTGTGAATCTGGCAGCTCTTTGATTTTCAATAATCTAAGGATTCAATGCTGGCATGTACCAATAAAACTTGGCACACTAAAAAGGAAAAAAGAAGTAGGTACCAGTTTTCATTCCCGATAACAATCCGTACGTAGAGGGTATGTACCATTAACTCACCGTGCCAAATTGGTAAATACCAGTATATTAAGGTGTTATGATTACCAAATAATAAGGGTATTCTATCTGAGTTCTGATTACCAAATAATAAGGGTATTATATCTTATATGTACCGCTGTCAACCTAGTTTTTCCCATGTTTTAATTGCAGTTTTCTTCCCTTCCTTTCTTCCTCGTAATTACACTGACCGGAGGCAACATCCGGCATGTGATATGATATCATGAAACCAAGGAAAAGTATAAAACATTGTAGTACCATTTATGCAATATTCCCTTTCTGGCAGGAGGTGCGCTAGTAGCAAGTCTTGACTTTTCTCTGATCAGTCCTTTAAAGCTACCAAATTATAGCTACTATAATAATTGTTACCTGAGAAAACAAATCGACCTCTGACCTCTCTCTCCTTTAAAGGAATGCATGTCCTATACCATTTATGTGCCAATTAGTATAGAAAACTTATATTCAAAATAAGGATTTAAGTCCTCATTTTTGAAATTTCAACCAAATACTAAATTGGACATGGCTTAAAGAAGCAGTAGTTCCACACTCCAAACACCATCATCAATAAATTGAAAGAATATATTATATATTGTATATATATATATAAAGAGGTTTGTATATGCCTTAGCTATCACATAGATTCTCCGTAATATATTTGAAAAATAAATATATACATATATATTCCCATTACCACGCATGTGGCATTTAATTGGTGTAGCAAAAAGAAACAAGTCTTTTTCTTTTGGTACGAAAAGGATTTAAAATAATTCCAGCCGAAGGTAAATATGCACATCACCTCTTGGAACAGCGGTAGTTCCACTCATCAATAACCGCCTTTAAAAAATTTAAAAAAATAAAAAAATCTAAGAACAAAAAAAGTTTATATGATTTATGGCATGCTCTCTGCCACACAAGTGGTAATCGGGGTAGGAAGAATTTTAAAAAAGTAAATTTATTTTGGTAAGAAAAAGATGTTCTCATTTCTTTTTAAAATTCCAACTCAAGGTAAATATTGAAACGCTCCTCTTGGAAGAGCGGTAGTTCCAGTCACCAATCACCACATTCAATAAATTAAAAAAAGTTTTGGAAAAGTTGACACAAACATAAACGTCAAAGCTTTATTTCCCAATTTTGGTTTAAAAAAAATGTAATCATGACAATTGATGTGATGAATTCAACAAAAATACGAGAAGTCAGCTAATAACCATTGAGCAATTTCTCTTCTAGATTGTTCGCTAATGAAAGCGTCTTTAGATCATTTCCGAGTGTAAATCACGTTGTCTGTAAATATAATATAGTATTTACCTAGTTCCAATCATATACGAATTCGACACCCATTAAAATTACCACTTGTTGACGTATGCTTTAATTTCATTAATGAGTCGCGGAATATATTATTCTAGCGTGCAATAGTTTCTTTTTTTTTTTAAAAAAAAATAGAGTGTATAATTCACTTTATTTCCCAAAAAAAGGGGTAGTTTCTGTGAAACAGGTTCATCGTCGACTTACTTTGTGGCTAAGCATGAACAGTTAGTTAATGATAATTTTGTACCAGAAAAATTGCTTTAAGTATGATGTAATTTTCTGAGTGTTTATTTAGAGTCAAAATGAATGGTGTTAATATAAGCCACGTCGGTATATTGCAATAAAAAAAGAAATTTAGAAATATTGAATATCCGATTGAGATTCTGATTTTCTGTCATACGGTTCTAACTCCACATCCTATCAGTCTTAGTCTCTCAGAAACATAATAGCAGCATTATATGTTCCACTATTTGTTTGACATGATAGTAAATTCATTAGGTAGGGGTCAAGTTCTTGAAAAGTTATGAACTCGCACCAAGAACTATTACTATTTTAGTACCAATAAATTGTGCATAAAGTCTGGTAAAGAGTTTAACAGTGTAAACTGCTCTGGTTTTTCTTCTTCCCTTGCAGAGAGAAGAATTCTGGTTTCTCTTTACATGTTTTATCTTTCATTTCTTTTTCGTTCCCAAATGGCCAAACCTCGTTCAAACTAAGCATCGTCTCAGTTCGCTGGGAAAAATTATTGACCTAGCCAGCTGAATTTTCGAAGCACACCCTTGTTTTTTAAATAGTTCTTTCGGGAACTGATTCTATGCATGCCACCACCTCTCTGTTTCATCATTTCTCAACTATTTTGATCTCTTGACTGTGGAGAAGAATCAGATGCAATGTTATAAGTTTCTAAATTAAGGTTAGAAGAACCAGCTATTGGTCTAGTGACAAAGAACAATACACTTTCAGTGAAATGTCGCAAATTTGAAACCTGGCTGGGGTTTTTCATAGACATTTAATTTAAAAAGAAATTAGGTGACTTAGATCTCAATTATTTTCAAAAAATTAAGGTTAGATTATCATGTCAACGTAATTGATTATAAAGCGTGGATTGGACCATCAATGTGGCGATTTTCATTTTATTTAGGTTTTAATGTAATTTTTCATTATGTATTACAACGTAAAATTTAATTCGATGTTGCATTCAACAAGAGATATTAATTGCATCAATTTGGGAAAAAAAAAGGACAGCAGGTGAGTTCTCTTTTTTTTTTAAGATAAATTGGAGGTCAAAGTCTACCAATTTATTTATTTTTAAATTAAATGTCTATGAAATTGAAGATAAATTCGGATTTCGAACATGTGATCTTTCACTTAAGATACATTATTTTTTGTCACTAGATTAAGAACTGGTTCTCACAAGTGAGTTATCTTATTAGTTATATGCATTTCTCATGCTTAGCTTGCTAGCAAGTAGCAAAATTCTTTACAACTAAGGTCGATTAGAGTTTCATGAACTTTGGACATTGAAATGATTTTGAATGCGATAGGAAACAGAGAATTGGGAACATTGGTATTCATTGTCAAATTTAGTTTGAACTGAACACCTCAAAGTTAATCTTTATATCTAATCTAATAGAAACTGGTATCCGACGGTCCCCAAGAACTTATCATTCACGACTAGGTGCCTGATTGTGATATATATAGAATTTGTCTCAGATTGCATTATATCAAATCCAAAAGTGACGATATACCTAAATTAATGGGCTAATTAACAGAAAAACTTGCAGAATAGATCTTCGCTACAAAAAACTATGATTAAAACCAACAGTTTATATATAAGAAAGAAATTAGAACATTTGGGTACAATACTCCGGGGTATTTGTCCTTGTAATTAATTTTGTTAACAAATTTAATGTTAAAAATTTATTTAACATTTTCTAGATAATTTAACCCTTCAAAAACTAATTATTTGAACCGTTCATACGATCTAACGGATGGAGTTCGTTCTTAGTATTTTTCATATTAACCATGATGGTCTGCTTGCAAGCCCAATATAAAGGGCAGGCGCCAGGCGGTAAGATCTCAATCATTCGAGGGCAATTCAGGTAATTGGATTCAAAAAATCTTATATAAATTTTTAATGTTAATAGAAAAATTAATTAATTATAAAGGTTACTATTCTTAATTTTAATGATTTACAGAGTAAATACTTATATAAATATTATAAGGTTTAAGTTCCAAATTGGATGTTTCACAAGTATGGGTACATGAGACTCGAGGAGGGAAGATAAAGAATTATGAAACAAAGGAACAACATGTGTCATGAGTAGGGTTCTCCAGTGTGACAAAACACGATATGTGTGTTGGCACGACACGATACAAGTACAGAATTAGCACGATACGATCGTATTTTCGTATCATATCATAATCGTGTCATGTCAAAAATCCTGAAAAATTAATACGATTGACTTGACATGACTTGACACGTAACGACAACACAAATTTAATTTTTTTTTACTTTACCAAAAATAACATCATATTTAATAACTCATAAATACTTCATCTTTTAAATTTTTTTTTGACGATTATTTAAATTATTTTATATTAGTGCTCAATTTATAACTATACCTCTTTTTTTAACGTCTATTTAAATTTATTTTAATATTTTATTCTTTTAATCTGTTCAAACAGCAAACAAATGCGTTAAAAAATCATTAATTAATATTTAACAAAAATATCCCCACAATTTTCTACGGATTTGTAAAATACTCAAATAACAATATTTTGTCTCTATTTTAATATTTTATAAATTTTAATGAATTTTTATGAAAAAATAAAGAAATATTTCTAGCAAGATTTGGCACGACTAATACGACATGTCAACATGTTACGACACGACACACGATTGTATCAGTCGTGTTGTGTCAGAATGCAAGTTGTGTTGCTCTAGTTCTCAAACTCGGCACAACACAACACGACACGATTTAAAAAGTAGGTCATGTCAATACTACACGACACGCACGATTGGATAACACTAGTAATGAGGAGAAAATAATGGAACACGATAAACTACAATAGTACATGAAGATAAGCTTTAACTCAGGAAAATGATTATAAAATTAGATTTCACAAATACTGTAATGGTAATTTTGTACTGTGACACCCCGTCGAATACTGTAACTTGACAACACGCGACGGAGTGCCCGCCGCGGATGCCTGCTGCACCCGCAAGGCTTAGAACCACTCATTTTACAAATTACTGTGATTATACACAATTAATATATGTGTCAATTATAAATTTATAACTAATTACTTCAATATGAATTAAATCCTACAAAGTCTGGTAAATATAGGTTGCTAACCACAGTATCCAATGGCTCGCTACTCGTCCTGCTGTCCAGCACTTGACCTGAAACCTGGAACCCACAACCAACCGTGGAAAACAATGCAAAAGCACGGAATGAGATAAATAAAATTTATCTCAGTACGGTATTCAGTTCCAGCCACTTGAGTTTTTAGTATCATGTGTTGGAACTAAATACATGACTGAGTCAAATAAATTCCAAATTAAATTTCCATATTTATTTCAAATAACATTAAATCTAACTTTCGATCAAGCAATGCAATTAGAAAATAAATTCAGTACTCTTCAAATCATTTAAAAATTCGGAGTTTGCCAATTGTCATTTCAATTTATTAGAAAAGTAATTAATCATATGCAACAACTATCGTGTAAAAATATTCACATCTTGTTCCAACCAGAAATAACAATGTCAAATTAATTAAATCAATGCAATATGCAATGTGAGCTCGGCAATCAATTCCATAACAATTCAAATTCCAAAGTATAACAAATGCCGACTCATTTGGTTGGACAACTTTCTAGTATGCAAGTCTGGTTTATCACAAGTCAATCATTTCAGTCATTTCCTTCAGATACCGCGAACCACCCTATAGATGGATGCCAACGGCCAATTCAAAGTCAATATGTCGCGAGCACCTTCTACGAGGGGCTACCCCGACCAATTCAATTCATATACCATTCAATCAATTAAATCAACAAATGTACAAGCAAGCTGGGAACACTCACACTCCGGTCCATTCCAGACTAGACCTACTGAGTCCCGGTACATAAGCGCTTATTACACGGTGCTTGGTAGGATGGGTCATGACTCCACCTCCAAACATTACGAGTGTCTATCTCAACCACACAAGTTGTACTTACCTCAATCAAATCACATTTCAATCGGATACCATTCAATATGCCACTTTCCAACATTTCAATCGGATACCATTCAATATGCCACTTTCCAATCATGCATCAATATACAATTTCACAAAATGATCTCATGAACAAAATTCCAAGTATGAATTCAGAATGCATAATGATCATAATAATAACAATAATAACAACAATCAGAATACATATCACATATAATTAAAACTCAAGTGAAATCCGTACCTTAATAGAAAGCAAATTCCAAAGCTAAAATGCAAGCAAGCAATCAAACCGGTTCTATGTAAAGCCAACTGCTCTTACATTTCCACTCATAACCTCCTGATATCTAAACAACATAAATTTTCTTTTAAGTTTCAAGACTCCAATAAATTCAGTTTTATTTTTAGAACAGCCCTTAATTTACAAATTTTACTCCAAAAATGCCCCTTAAATATTTCAATATCCAACACAGTTCAAAAGAGATATAATCACAGTTCAAAAGAGATATCTAACTTAATCCTTTAGTATAGTCTTAGGAATATCTACTCATTCATTGTATAGCAATAAGACTGTGTGGTCTTCTAGATCAATTCACAACAAGCTTTCCTATGTTGACTATTAAATGCCTCAAAGGCCAAACAAGAACAGTTCACAGAATAATTAGATTGTATTGCTCACTGACATAGAGCATAACATGAAATACCTTTTCATTTCTTAAGATATATATTTGAGTATGCGGCATAAGTAAAGAATCAAGAATTGTAATGGAACACATCCGAACTATAGTATTCTGTGCTTGACAGTGTGTACCGAACAATGCAAGAGTGGTATCAAATGGTGGTTAGAAGGTTGAAAATTTTCTGGTACAACCAGTGAAGGGTATTTCTGACAGTTTACAAAAGTTATTTTTGTTTCAAGAACGGCTGATCGGAATCCAATGAAAATTTAACTGTGAATGAAACATAATATGACACATCTACTGTAAAAATTTCATGTTGTTTGGACATACAGATTAATTATAGTGAATTTTCGAAATCAGACAGAATCAGGTTTCAGAAAATCTGTTCCAGCAAATCGTGCCAGTAAATACGTCTGAAAGTTCCTGCCTTAAAACCCTTCAAATAAATCTCTAAAAATTTTGTAAAATTTACAGAAGTTGCGTCTGGATGTCTATTTTCAGACCTAAAAGTTTCAAGTCCTAACTGCAAACAGAGGATAAATAAATAAAAAAATAAAAACCGCACTGGGTCTGTCTGTTCCAGAAAGCTGTTTTCCAAAACTTGCCCTGGTTTCAAAAATCTTGTAAAAATACCAAATCAACTCAGAAAAATTCATATTAGATACCAAAATTTTTGTCTAGAAGTCTAGTTTCAAACAAAACTATTCTCACATCTAAATTCGAAATAGAATAACGACAGTTACTTAAAAACTGAAGCAAGGTCACAGTGGTATGTAAAATCAGAAATGTACTTATTCAATTTGACCCTTCAACAAAAATACCGATTATCTTTTCCTTTAACTTACTTCACTTGAACAGGAACCACAGGTGTTTCTCTTGTCATCTAAATCATTTAGTTAGAACATAAAGAAAGTAGAAAATACCAAATTTAAAGAGCTATCCACTTCGGCTCAGGGATTGCCACGGCTCGAAAATCTGCTTCCTAGGACAGTTCTTATCTTTCTTTGAATTTTCCTCTATCTTTTTCACCCTTAATGGCCGAATTTTCAAAAGTTTCTATGGCACAAAGAGTAGCTCGGTTTGAGGAGAGGAACAAAAGAAAATAAGGAAAGGGAGACGTGGGTTGGGGAGACCAGATCCCAAATTCCAGCCATAAAGCTTCTCTACTCCTTTTGTTCATTTGCACATGGTGCATTCTTAATCCCATGAACCTAAGACATACTACTATGGGTCCTACTTGGAAGGAAGCCAAAATTGTAAGGAATACTCAATTTAAGGACATAATTAATCCAACGATTTAGAGGCAGAAAAATATGTAAATATACTTTTATTCCAATTATTACTGTTTCACCATAAACATCCAGCTAATTCAGTTTGTAGAAATTTATGATGAATAGCAGCAACCTTTATGATACAAAGGAGAAGTTACAAATTTCTATGTTCTTATTCCAAAAATAAGAGCGAGTACGAAATTTAATTATGCCACATAAGTAACCTAATTAAAACTCTTTTAATGCAACTAGAAATTCAGAAATTTTCGTATTTCTATTTCAACACAACAGTTAATATAGAAATTTAATTTCATGCAACGATATTACTCAAAATAAAACTAACCAAGTGCACCTTATTTTATATTAAAAATAATTTTCAGAAACAATAAAAATTTCGGGTGTCACATTCTTCCCCCCTTGAAAACAATTTCGACCTCGAAATTTATCTAAATACATAGCAATCATAAAATCAGTAATACAATCAAATGGTACAAACATATTATGCAACAATTACAGATTTATGCAATGCAACTCAGCCCGACATTTTATTCAATTCAAAATTAGAATACTAATGATAATACTAGAATGTCGGTCCAATCTCGGTAAATTAAATGCAAGCAAGGCAATCATAAGTCACAATTACAGGTCAATCAATTCAGAGTCAGATATCGCGAGTCTCTTTCTCATAGAGCAGCCAGCGATTACAGATATTCGGATACCGTGAATCACCCCTAAAGAGGGTTGCCAACGGTCAAACAATTCCCTTTACAATTCAGACAATTCCATATCATAACATTATAACGATTCAAATAACAGAGTACTACAAGTAGAAAATTACTACCACTTCTTACGTTATCTCTAAAAAAAAAAACACAAAATTTTCAATTCTTGCAACTAGTAACATTTTGAAAGGTCTAGTTCATTTCTTATCTTTTAGGAAGCACGGTAATATCAAAATTATTCTTGGCTGCCTTGGTGATCAGTCAAGGAAGTAAGAATAATTCTGGTACTATTGAGATTCAATTAACAAGTCAGATGATCAGTCAGCTTGTTTGATCCTTGTGCCAACAAAAGATAAGATCTTTACTCAACCAAGCCACTGAAGCTTTTAAAATAACTCAAATCTAAACTAGCTCATATAAAATATTAACTATGAATTTATATATATATATATATATATATATATATATCATAGTTAAAAGTAAGTTAGACAAATACAAAACATTCTCACATGAGCAACCTTATCAACAAGTTAAACAAATTTTAAATCTACCGTCACAAATACTATGAAATAAAATCTACTTACAAGAACACCCATTAGACTCAACCCACTCACGTGTTCTATTGGTCTGGTTCAGTTGCTAAACCATTCTCTGATACCATCTGTGACACCCCGTCGAATACTGTAACTTGACAACACGCGACGGAGTGCCCGCCGCGGATGCCTGCTGCACCCGCAAGGCTTAGAACCACTCATTTTACAAATTACTGTGATTATACACAATTAATATATGTGTCAATTATAAATTTATAACTAATTACTTCAATATGAATTAAATCCTACAAAGTCTGGTAAATATAGGTTGCTAACCACAGTATCCAATGGCTCGCTACTCGTCCTGCTGTCCAGCACTTGACCTGAAACCTGGAACCCACAACCAACCGTGGAAAACAATGCAAAAGCACGGAATGAGATAAATAAAATTTATCTCAGTACGGTATTCAGTTCCAGCCACTTGAGTTTTTAGTATCATGTGTTGGAACTAAATACATGACTGAGTCAAATAAATTCCAAATTAAATTTCCATATTTATTTCAAATAACATTAAATCTAACTTTCGATCAAGCAATGCAATTAGAAAATAAATTCAGTACTCTTCAAATCATTTAAAAATTCGGAGTTTGCCAATTGTCATTTCAATTTATTAGAAAAGTAATTAATCATATGCAACAACTATCGTGTAAAAATATTCACATCTTGTTCCAACCAGAAATAACAATGTCAAATTAATTAAATCAATGCAATATGCAATGTGAGCTCGGCAATCAATTCCATAACAATTCAAATTCCAAAGTATAACAAATGCCGACTCATTTGGTTGGACAACTTTCTAGTATGCAAGTCTGGTTTATCACAAGTCAATCATTTCAGTCATTTCCTTCAGATACCGCGAACCACCCTATAGATGGATGCCAACGGCCAATTCAAAGTCAATATGTCGCGAGCACCTTCTACGAGGGGCTACCCCGACCAATTCAATTCATATACCATTCAATCAATTAAATCAACAAATGTACAAGCAAGCTGGGAACACTCACACTCCGGTCCATTCCAGACTAGACCTACTGAGTCCCGGTACATAAGCGCTTATTACACGGTGCTTGGTAGGATGGGTCATGACTCCACCTCCAAACATTACGAGTGTCTATCTCAACCACACAAGTTGTACTTACCTCAATCAAATCACATTTCAATCGGATACCATTCAATATGCCACTTTCCAACATTTCAATCGGATACCATTCAATATGCCACTTTCCAATCATGCATCAATATACAATTTCACAAAATGATCTCATGAACAAAATTCCAAGTATGAATTCAGAATGCATAATGATCATAATAATAACAATAATAACAACAATCAGAATACATATCACATATAATTAAAACTCAAGTGAAATCCGTACCTTAATAGAAAGCAAATTCCAAAGCTAAAATGCAAGCAAGCAATCAAACCGGTTCTATGTAAAGCCAACTGCTCTTACATTTCCACTCATAACCTCCTGATATCTAAACAACATAAATTTTCTTTTAAGTTTCAAGACTCCAATAAATTCAGTTTTATTTTTAGAACAGCCCTTAATTTACAAATTTTACTCCAAAAATGCCCCTTAAATATTTCAATATCCAACACAGTTCAAAAGAGATATAATCACAGTTCAAAAGAGATATCTAACTTAATCCTTTAGTATAGTCTTAGGAATATCTACTCATTCATTGTATAGCAATAAGACTGTGTGGTCTTCTAGATCAATTCACAACAAGCTTTCCTATGTTGACTATTAAATGCCTCAAAGGCCAAACAAGAACAGTTCACAGAATAATTAGATTGTATTGCTCACTGACATAGAGCATAACATGAAATACCTTTTCATTTCTTAAGATATATATTTGAGTATGCGGCATAAGTAAAGAATCAAGAATTGTAATGGAACACATCCGAACTATAGTATTCTGTGCTTGACAGTGTGTACCGAACAATGCAAGAGTGGTATCAAATGGTGGTTAGAAGGTTGAAAATTTTCTGGTACAACCAGTGAAGGGTATTTCTGACAGTTTACAAAAGTTATTTTTGTTTCAAGAACGGCTGATCGGAATCCAATGAAAATTTAACTGTGAATGAAACATAATATGACACATCTACTGTAAAAATTTCATGTTGTTTGGACATACAGATTAATTATAGTGAATTTTCGAAATCAGACAGAATCAGGTTTCAGAAAATCTGTTCCAGCAAATCGTGCCAGTAAATACGTCTGAAAGTTCCTGCCTTAAAACCCTTCAAATAAATCTCTAAAAATTTTGTAAAATTTACAGAAGTTGCGTCTGGATGTCTATTTTCAGACCTAAAAGTTTCAAGTCCTAACTGCAAACAGAGGATAAATAAATAAAAAAATAAAAACCGCACTGGGTCTGTCTGTTCCAGAAAGCTGTTTTCCAAAACTTGCCCTGGTTTCAAAAATCTTGTAAAAATACCAAATCAACTCAGAAAAATTCATATTAGATACCAAAATTTTTGTCTAGAAGTCTAGTTTCAAACAAAACTATTCTCACATCTAAATTCGAAATAGAATAACGACAGTTACTTAAAAACTGAAGCAAGGTCACAGTGGTATGTAAAATCAGAAATGTACTTATTCAATTTGACCCTTCAACAAAAATACCGATTATCTTTTCCTTTAACTTACTTCACTTGAACAGGAACCACAGGTGTTTCTCTTGTCATCTAAATCATTTAGTTAGAACATAAAGAAAGTAGAAAATACCAAATTTAAAGAGCTATCCACTTCGGCTCAGGGATTGCCACGGCTCGAAAATCTGCTTCCTAGGACAGTTCTTATCTTTCTTTGAATTTTCCTCTATCTTTTTCACCCTTAATGGCCGAATTTTCAAAAGTTTCTATGGCACAAAGAGTAGCTCGGTTTGAGGAGAGGAACAAAAGAAAATAAGGAAAGGGAGACGTGGGTTGGGGAGACCAGATCCCAAATTCCAGCCATAAAGCTTCTCTACTCCTTTTGTTCATTTGCACATGGTGCATTCTTAATCCCATGAACCTAAGACATACTACTATGGGTCCTACTTGGAAGGAAGCCAAAATTGTAAGGAATACTCAATTTAAGGACATAATTAATCCAACGATTTAGAGGCAGAAAAATATGTAAATATACTTTTATTCCAATTATTACTGTTTCACCATAAACATCCAGCTAATTCAGTTTGTAGAAATTTATGATGAATAGCAGCAACCTTTATGATACAAAGGAGAAGTTACAAATTTCTATGTTCTTATTCCAAAAATAAGAGCGAGTACGAAATTTAATTATGCCACATAAGTAACCTAATTAAAACTCTTTTAATGCAACTAGAAATTCAGAAATTTTCGTATTTCTATTTCAACACAACAGTTAATATAGAAATTTAATTTCATGCAACGATATTACTCAAAATAAAACTAACCAAGTGCACCTTATTTTATATTAAAAATAATTTTCAGAAACAATAAAAATTTCGGGTGTCACATGTACAACATATCATCAATCTTTCCATTTTCTTTTTTTTTAATTAATAGTGAAGACTCAGAAATCTTACATAGATATCAACTTTATACTCGTTGGGTAATATTTGAGCTAGCAGTTTCTTGAAGTGTCCTACAAAACCATTTGCACATCATCTAACTTCTGGAGTATGCACTGTTTTTTCAGTAAACCCGGACATGCAGCGGACACTTTTGTTCCTAAAATGGACGTCAGTGCGCGCGGTATTAACTAGGGCTGTCAATATACCGCCGTTTCGAACGTTTCCGTTTCGTTCCGTCTGAAATGGAACAGAAGTGGAAGGAAAAGTAGTTTCATTTTCAAAAATGGAATGGAAATGGAACGTTGAAATGAGAAATTTCAATGTAAAATGAATGTGGAAGTGAAATTTCCGTTCCGTTTAACGAAATGGAACGGAAATGGAATGGTTTTCTGTTTCGTATTTTGAAGTGAAATGGAAACGGAATGATGGATTTCCGTTCCATCTCACACGTTTGACAGCCCTGGTATTAACTGTGGGCCATTAAACACCACAAAAACCCAAAAAGGAGATCAGTTTTTTTGTGAAACTATCATGAAACGCAGATAATGTATATCATTACTCCCAACTATATTCAAATAATTCATAACCAAACAAAATCAAGCAAGCGATCGACCATATATTTGTGAGGTACAACATCCTCCTGCAAAATATAATCATTGCAAGCCTTACTATATGTTGAGATTAGAAGAGATAGAGAGAGGAGTGGTACGAGATTGGTACAGAGATCAGTGATGTTTTGGTGTTTGAGTTTCGCACCCAGGGGAACTCACGCAAGAAGCAACCATAGGAGAAAAACACAACAGCTTTGGTGGGCAGCGAAAAGTTGCATACCCAATTTTCTCATTCTTTGTTTTTATTAAACCAACAACAATTTACACAATCAACCCTATAAAATTAAATTATTACAAGGGTATAAAAGAAAGAGAAACATAGGCTACAATGAGGAGGGACCCAACAAACTCCTCCTCCCGACTCATGGAGCGCATCCATCAACTAAACCCGCCTTTTCACAACAAGCTTCAAGTTTCAAAGACGGTACCGGCTTCGTCAACATATCCGATCCATTCTCACTTGTGTGGATCTTCTCCAACACCAATTTCTTCTTCTCAAGCACATCGCGGATCCAATGATACCTCAAATCTATATGCTTGGACTTAGAGTGAAATGTCGGATTCTTGCTCAAATGAATTGCACTTTGACTATCACAAAACAACACATACCTCTCTTGCCGAACGCCTAGCTCATGCAAGAACTTCTTCAACCAAATTACCTCCTTGCATGCCTCCGTAATGGCTATGTACTCGGCCTCGGTAGTGGAGAGTGCAATGCATTTTTTGCAACTTAGATTGCCATGACACGGCTCCATTTCCAAAACACACCAAATAACCGGATGTAGACTTCCTTGAGTCTATGTCACCGGCCCAATCGGCATCCGTATATGCCACTAAAGTTGGGTTCTTGCCACCAAAACAAAGACAACGGTTGGTTGTACCCCTCAAATACCGAAGTATCCACTTAACGGCATTCCAATGCTCTTTGCCGGGGTTAGAAAGAAAGCGACTTACCACACCAACCGCTTGAGCAATATCCGGTCTTGTGCACACCATAGCATACATCAAAGAGCCAACAACCGATGCATATGGTACATCTCTCATCTCCTCCTTCTCCTTGCCACTCTTAGGACAACCATTACGTGACAACCTAAAATGGTTAGCAAGAGGAGAGGAAACCGGTTTACACTTGCTCATGTTGAATCTTTCAAGTACCTTCTCAATGTACTTCTCTTGTGACAACCAAAGCTTGTGTTCTCCACGATCTCTAGTGATTTTCATGCCAAGAATTTGCTTTGCCGAACCCAAGTCTTTCATGGCAAATTCTTTTTCAAGACTCTCTTTCAACTCTTTGATCTTTTCTAGATCACTTCCAACGACCAACATGTCGTCAACATAGAGCAAGAGAATAATGAAATCACCATTAGAAAATTTCTTCACAAAAACACAATTACCCGAGATGGTTCTCTCAAAATTGTTGTCACACATAAAAGATTCAAACCTTTTATACCAATTCCGAGGTGCTTGTTTCAAGCCATAGAGGCTCCTCCTCAATTTGCAAACCAAGTGCTCTTGCCCTTTTGTAACAAACCCTTCCGGTTGTTTCATGTAGAGCTCCTCCTCCAAATCGCCATGGAGGAATGCGGTTTTGACATCTAGTTGTTCAATCTCCAAATTCAAACTAGCGGCCAAACCGAGCACAACTCGAATTGAGGACATCTTGACCACCGGCGAAAAGATTTCTTCAAAATCAATTCCCTTCTTTTGGTCAAATCCTTTCACAACTAGCCGAGCTTTATATCTTGGCTTTGCCTCTTGACCCTCGGATTTCACACGATACACCCATTTGTTCTTGAGCACTTTCTTGCCTTTTGGCAACTTCACCAATTCAAAAGTGTTGTTCTCATGCAAGGATTTCATCTCATCTTGCATGGCTTCCAACCACTTATTTTTGTGCTCCGACAACATGGCTTCTTCATAACATTCGGGCTCACCACCATCTACAAGTAACACAAACTCATTAGAAGAGTACCTTGTATTAGCCCGTCTTTCTCGACTTGACCTCCTTAGTTCTTGCACTTGAGAACTATCACTTGAAGAGGTTTCGGTTTGAGAATCATTCTCTTCATTTTGTGGGACATTGGTTTCGGTTGATTGGCTAGGATTTGGGTGATTGATTTCGGTTCTTAGGTTGTTTCTTGAAATAGGAGTTAGGTCAACATGGCTACTTGAAGCGGTTTTGGCCTTGTCGAGGTTGCTCAAATTTTCAATGGTTTCTTGTTCAAAGAACACCACATCTCGACTTCTCACTAACTTCTTTTCAATCGGATCCCACAACCTATATCCAAACTCACCATTTCCATACCCCAAGAAAACACACTCTTTAGTCTTGCTATCAAGCTTTGACCTTTCATCCTTGGGTATATGCACAAAAGTCCTACAACCAAACACTCTTAGATGGTCATAAGAAATATCTTTACCTTTCCAAACCCTCTCGGGTATGTCACCATCCAATGCATGCGAAGGAGAGCGGTTGATCAAATGAACCGCGGTGTTCAAAGCTTCACCCCAAAAGCCTTTGGAAAGCTTGGAATGAGAGAGCATACAACGAATTCTCTCACAAATGGTGCAATTCATCCTCTCGGCCACACCATTTTGTTGTGGAGTTTTGGGCACGGTCTTCTCAAGTTTAATACCATTGGTCTTGCAAAACAACTCAAACGGACCACGGTATTCCCCTCCATTATCCGATCGGATGCACTTCAACTTCCGACCGGTCTCTCTTTCAACCTCCACAACCCATTGCTTGAACACTTCCAACACTTGATCCTTCGTCTTTAAAGAATATGCCCACAACTTTCTTGAATGATCATCCACAAAGGTAACAAAGTAAAGAACGCCGCCAAGAGTTCTATCTCCCATAGAACAAAGATCGGTATGAACTAAATCAAGCACACCCGGCCTCTTACTTGTTGGATTTCTCTTGAAGGCTACTCGATGTTGTTTGCCCGCCAAACAATGTGTGCATGAGGTAAGTGAAGTACCATCAATAGGCACATACTTCTTTTTAGAAAGAATCTCAATGCCCTTCTCACTCATGTGACCCAACCGCAAATGCCATAAATCGGTTGAGTTACACTCGGCGGCATTCACCTCACCACACACCTTTACTTGAGTGACATAGAGCGAACCGGATTTGGTTCCTCGAGCAACAACCAAATGACCCTTCAACAACTTCCACTTCCCACCAAGGAAGCAACTTTGATACCCCTCATCATCAAGGGCACCCACCGAAATTAAATGAAGCCTCATATCCGGCACATGCCGAACATTCTTGAGAGTAAGCTTGCATCCTAAACTAGTCTCCACACAAACATCTCCAATGCCAAAGATTTTGCAAACTCCATCATTCCCCATTCTAACAACACCAAAATCACCTTCCTTGTAGGAAGTGAACAAGTCACGTCTAGATGTGACATGGAATGAGGCGGCGGAATCAACCACCCAAGTGGAGTCTTGACTAGTAAGGTTCACAAAACCCTCATCGCAAGCTATGAACACTTCATCATTTGTAACAATTGCGGTGGTACTTTCTTTCTCATCATCTTCTCTTCTTCCCCTAGATTGATCTCTCTTGGAGCCATCATTCTTGGCTTTCAACTTCCGGCATTCACTTCTCTTGTGGCCGGGCTTTTTGCAATAATAGCATGTAATCCCCTTTCTTGACTTGGACCTCCCCTTTGACTTATCCCTATCATCATCACCATAAGCATTCCTTTGAGTACTCCTTCCACGATTTTCGGTGACAAGAGCCGAAGACTCACTAGTGATCCCCAACTCCTTACGCCTCAACTCCTCATTGAGCATGCTATCTTTAACCATGGCTAGGGTCACAACACCATCGGGTGCCGAATTACTCAATGACACCACTAAAGTCTCCCAACTATCGGGTAAGGAACTCAACAAAATCAATGCTTGCAACTCCTCATCCAACGCCATTTTCATGGTAGATAAACGGTTCACACAATCTTGGAACCGACTCAAATGATCCGACACCGAGGAACCTTCTTGGTATTTCATGTTTACCAACTTCCTAATATAGAAGGCCTTATTTTGAGCGGTCTTGCGCTCATACAAGCTTTCAAGCTTTTCCCACAACACCTTGTCATCGGTTTCAGATGAGATATGGTGATAGACGGAATCATCAACCCATTGTCTAATTATGGCTATTGTCTTCCTATTAGACACTTTCCAAACATCATCGGTGGTATTAGCGGGTTTGGTACCCGAAAGGGGTTCATATGCATCCTTGCAATACAACAAATCTTCCATACGAGACTTCCAAATGGAGTAATTGGAAGATGTAAGCTTAACCATGGTACCACTATTACTCTCTTCCATTTTAGACACAAACCCTAAATCCCAAATGCAATACACCGGTCAAAGAGAACCTCACCTCAATACGGCGGAGTAACGGCCACTCGCGACTCGACGGCAACAACCCGATCGAGGTCGGAAACGGAGGTGATCAACGGTTGCGGCTCGGCAGCGGCTAGGGTTTGACGGCGGTGACTCGACGGCTAGGGTTTCCGCAACAGCGACTTAGCGGCGACGAACCTTGCGCTCTGATACCAGTTGTTGAGATTAGAAGAGATAGAGAGAGGAGTGGTACGAGATTGGTACAGAGATCAGTGATGTTTTGGTGTTTGAGTTTCGCACCCAGGGGAACTCACGCAAGAAGCAACCAGAGGAGAAAAACACAACAGCTTTGGTGGGCAGCGAAAAGTTGCATACCCAATTTTCTCATTCTTTGTTTTTATTAAACCAACAACAATTTACACAATCAACCCTATAAAATTAAATTATTACAAGGGTATAAAAGAAAGAGAAACATAGGCTACAATGAGGAGGGACCCAACACTATATATCTTATGCTCTGTATACTGTGAGCTGGTCTTGCTAGCTCGTCTAGATCTGAAATGACTAAAAGATTGAATGATGAACATAGGGAAGATACAGATCATTTTCGTGGTCAAAATTCAGAAGTCTTTTTCAAGATTTAACGAGCATCTACACATAGGATGACACTCACTTGCAGCTTGGAGGCATTTGCATTTCCCTTTCTTTCTTTTTCCTTTGGAAAAACATTTACAGTTCCTTGAAAACTCCTTCAAAGTTACTGTCGCTTACAACATGATGCATTTTCTTCCTCTCAACAATTCTACAGTAGAACCAAACTTATATGGCTGATATTTGTATTGCGGTTGGAGACGTCAAGTATTCAACTTATCGCGCCGGCAAGTACGGTGTAGTGCGCTAAATGCAAGAACTGTCACTGTATAGATTGTGTTGTGGGCTTTCTCCTCTGAAAAAGAGTGGTGTATATAAGTTGTAGATTTGATGATGATGTTACATATTTTCTCTAATTATACTAAGTTTCATAGATGCTACTATTGTATTTTCTTTTTCTTCTGTTCCTTTTCATGTAAGTTGTTACCTTTTGTTCTAATGGAGCGTTGAACGTTAGTGTCTTTTTTACCAAATAAAAGAAAGAAAAAAACACAAGTAGAAGAACAAGCAAAACAGACATGGAGACAAACTCGGAATTATTGGTTGTACTGAGGAAACAAACATACTAGTCTCATCTAGCTAGAAATGCCGAGGCCAGTATTTATCACGAGCAGGTTCTTATCATATCAAAGGGTGCGTTTGGATAGGTGTGGGAAGAAGGGAAGAAGTGAAGAAGTGGGAAGAACTATTGAAAAGTGTGTAACTTTGTGAAGAGTTTGAATTGTTTATAATTTTTTTTCTTCTTCTTCCTTCTTCTTCTTCTTTCTTCCAACAATCCAAACACACCCAAACTGAAGCGCCAAATATTTATATATAAAAAAAAGACTCCAATATATATTAAAACAGCATGTGTCTTGTTAATTTCGATAAAATATTAGATTAAACTTGGCTAAAGATTATTCATGAACTCTTGAGTCGATATTTGCAATTTGAGGTTGCCTAATTAAAATTAGAAATTAAACCAAGTAATCAAATTCTATGATAAATCATCTGTAGGCTGTAGCTTCTAGCTGAATTTTCAGGAATTTAAATCCGTAGGAACAATAAAAACCTCAGTTCATATTCGACCCAGGTTAATTTTAAAAAAGTTACCTCACCTAGGATTACATTATCCTTTTATATCTGAAACAAGGTTGCGCGTTCATATAAAACTCAAAATCAAATTGAGGTTGAAAATTAATTAGCAAACTTTATTGACCACGTCTCATTTACTGTTAGGCCATTGACTTGATAGTTGATACCTACCAAAGGGTAGGCGTGCATAACTGTAAGAAGGATTTATAGTGATCATACATATGATACATTTAAACAAAACAAGGTGCATGAGAATTTTAGTAATTTCCCAGGGTAAAAGGTACCCTCGAGAGCATTAATTATCTGTCCTGTTGCACTTCAATAAATATGAAAACGAAGATTACATTGGACTTGGCTAGACTCAAATCTAGTCTTGTCATTTTCCAAAAAAATTACATATATATAAAAAGAAAAATGAAAAAAAAAAGGTTTATTCTGAAACCTGTCTTGTTGCCGTCTTCCCTCCACTATATGGGACTCAGAAAACACATCCTTTGGAAAAAGAATGGGAGGGATTTAGTGGAGAAGTCCACATTGAATCAATAAAAAGGCGTTAAAAATTAGTGTTGTCGCCTGATTAGAGGAAACCTAAAGCAACTCCACTCACAAATTCCAGCTGTTATGTAGCTTTGCACAATAAAGCTGGTTTGATTAATTTGTATGCCAAACTTAGAGAGCTTGATTAAACATTTAATCGCTTGACGGGCCTAACATAGACCTACCAACATGTCCGTGTTCAGGGGCGGATCTACCACCGGGGCGGGTGGGGCTAGAGCCCCACCTCACGCCGTCGAGCCCTTAGAGCCCCCTTTAGCCCCAGCTAATTTTTTCTGCCATTGGAGCACTCAAAAGTGGGGCTGAAGACTTAAACAAAAATTGTCAGACCCACCTTAATATTTTTTCTAGATCCGCCACTGTCCGTGTTCTAGGCACATAAAATGACCGCCCGCGCGTATCCATGCATGAAAAGAGAAGATTCAGACGCGGTAAATCTCTTCAAAAGAACAAATTTAAAAAAAAAAAAAAAGCGCAAAAGAAGCACGTCTCTACTTAATAGGAAATTAGTTGTTGATGTAGAGATACTTGATCCCATGTGTGTACCATAATAACGAGATATTAACGAATTATATCCAAATAAATCTGAACGTTTCGGCCTTCAGCAACAAACCAAAAGACTAGGCATTTAAATCCATTATTTGTGAATTATTTCCTTTTATTATGCCGGCCTCACTATTTGTGAATAGTAATTCACAATATAGATGTCCTTCATTCCAAACAAATTTTTTCAATGATTCATCTCGAGCAATTATAAATGAAAAAGCATTTTTTTTAAATTTCAAAGTTTAAAGTCCTGCTCGGAGGACTCGTGTTTCATACCTTTTTTTATCTAAAAAGAGATGTTTTTGGTGCATCTATAATATAATATAGAACAGACCTCTCGTTAAATTGAAAATCCTCCTCATTAATTCGTTTGTATTTTTCTGCATAAATTCAGAACAGACCTTGTTGTGTTTTTTTTTTAAATTGTATTCAAGCCTTTAATGCGTAGAAAAAATATATTTATTTGTTTTTAAAAAAAAATGTTAATCGACAGAGACTGTTTTATTTTAAAAATTTGAATTCCTTTTTTCAAATATATATTTTGTTAAAGCAATGTTCGGAAAACACCTAGCAAAGAAAATGCATATATTAATGACTATTTTATGATTGGAATAAAAAGAGAACACAATCATTTCACGAAAAAAGAGCATCCATCATGGCATTAGGATTTCAAGACAGCAATTAATGAATTTTGAATCTCAATTACGCCAATTATTGAATTTGTTACTATCATATGCACGGATTGAAAGAATTTAATTTTTTTATTCTCTATAAGGCACATTATTTTTCTTAAGTTGTAAAAAATATATTTTTTGGTGATATATTAATGACGAATTTTGTATTGGAATAATTTTTTTATATGAGCTGAAATACATAATTTCCTTCAAAATTATGTACTGTTTGCGATTTATCAGGTTCAAACTGAGCTGAAAATTAAAATTGGTCTACATATATACTAATTGGTTTAAACTAAAATATCCGGGGATTCCTCTGCTATATTGATCAAAATAAAAATTGCAGTATACCTTATTTACTACAATTGTATTCTACTTAACTTGCAGCTTTAATTATCGCATTCACCAGTAAATTAAACCGTTTGCTCTGTTTAAATTGCAGTTAAAAATTAATCACGACAAATTATACCTAAATTCTTGATCCAAGATTGTCATTCATCCATTAAAATAATTTATAAGGCTGTGCCTACTAGCTATTTTTATGCAGGACGAAATTTCATTATATATATATAATAATCACTGGATAAAATAATAAGTTACTCTGTTTTTGTCGAATAACTTTGTCTATATAAACGTTCTTTTATGTACTACAAGTGCTCTGTTTTTCAGTAACATTTGAAAGCTTCCATAGTAAAAAAAAAAAAAAAAGTAACAACTTAACTCAATAAGACAAGCTACACTAGCCTTCTTTTTTTTTCGTTTTCTTTCGACAAACTTGATTTTTCAATGAACTGGCATTGATGTACCAAGTACGATTCCTTTGAAACGACCTGTGACAAGAAGTTTTGCATTAAGCTTGGGGTCATTTCTAGCTACTGATACCAAACTTATAATGGAAGTTTGGTCAGAAACATCATACACTGGTCAGCTTCATTTTTTGTGCAAATAAAAGAAAATTCATCAGTTGAATGTTTCATTATAATCACTAACATAATGCTCTCATTGTAAGAGATGCACTATTTAAACCAGCTGATATTTTTCGCTTGGTGTGTGTATTCTTTATTTTTTATCATTTCAACAATTTAACAATTATCTTTTAATTAATTTTATACCATCTTTATCTTCAAATATAATCACATCTAATCAATCTGAAGATTAAAGTTTTACATTCTATTAATTGTGAACCGCAAATAGCAATTTAAAAGCTGATGTGAATATTTTACATAAAACATTAATCAAGTACAATTTTGAAACTAACAAAACTCTACATCTCAATAATTGATTTTGCAATTGCGATATATCAGCAATTGTTTTCAAGATGTATCAAAAATTAATCTTGTTAGTTTTCAGTACAATTTTAAAGTACAAACTGACAATCTTAAATGTACCTTTCTGGCCATTTTAGGGAAATTAAAAAATGAACAATATATATGCATCAAAAATATGTCATGAATGTCTTCACTTTCCGCCAATTTTAGCAGAAGCAGAATTACGTTACCAGAAACTATCGTAATATTGATCCGAAAGGGCCACTGGAAAGGAATGATTGGGTGCTAAATTCCATGTGGAATGAAAGATTGAAAACATAATAAAGTTGAATGGATACATGATACCAAGAGAGCCCCCCTCCCTCCTAATGGACGGCTCTAGAGAGAGGGAGACAAAGAAGATACCTTGATAGAGACTGGACATCTCCATTAGACCATATTTTATCAAAAGTTGACCAAGGTCTTCTATCCGGGAATATCTGAGCCTCCATCCCTGGACCTCCTCTATAAATACCATCCCACACTAACCACAAACATCATACACTCACACATCACATATTCACATTACATACAAACCAACAAAGAAAGTTTTAGAGAGAGAGAGAGAGACAGAGACAGAGACGTCATGGCCTCCAATGCTAAACCAGGGTTCTCTAATGAAATACATGACATTGGCATGGCTCAGAACTCCTCTCCAAAAGACCACAACATTTCAGTCACACAAATTTTCCCTCCATATCTCTTTCAAAAGGTCTTTCCAGAATCAAAATTATATATATAAATCATGCTCTTTCTTCTGAACTTACTTTCATATGTATATAGCACTATAGCAGGAACATTGTAATAGTTATGTGCGTCAAGAAATGACTCATTTTACTTTCCAAACTTTAATTTGTAGGTGGTAGCCGAGGTGATCGCGACTTTCTTACTAGTGTTTGTAACTTGTGGGGTAGGAGCAATAAGCAACAGTGATAGAAACCGTGTGTCTCAGCTCGGTGCCTCCGTTGCTGGAGGTATGATCGTGACGGTTATGATATATGCAGTTGGCCACATATCGGGTGCGCATATGAACCCGGCTGTCACTCTCGCCTTTGCAGTGTCTAGGCATTTCCCTTGGATTCAGGTTAGGCCTTACACAAACACCTTAGTTTTTCTTTGCTTTTTTTTCCTTCTCTTTTTATTTTTGTTGTTTCTTTGTTTTGTTAATTATAAGTGCATATATAACAACATGAAGTAGCTGGATGAGTTTAAAGCTGTAGCATGTGTTCAGTATGTACTCACTGCTGGATACTACACGAACATTAATCTTTTATACGCTACATCTTTCTTTTTCATCTGCGTAGAAGTTGAAACAAGTTATCCTTTTAATTTTCCCCACTTCACATTTAGTGGTACAAGCAAGAATAGAATCAGTTATCTAAACTAGTAGAGAATAACTTAAAGCATCTAAATTCACAATGCATACACTCACTGTTAGCTCCATATATATCCTAGAATCAGGAACAAGAGGTCAGTTTTTAAGACAAGGAACAAAGTTACTGTTTTCTTTTCTAAAGGGATAAATGCTATTTTTGAGGTCATTAGAAATTAGAAGTGCCCTGCCACTACAAGAATAGTAGGATTTCAGGAAGGAAATTACCTTCGCAAGAATATTCTCTATTTCAACAACCAAAAATGCACAAAGCTATAAAGTACTATGCCTTTGTTTGTTTTATTAATTACTTGGTATTATTTAAGTAGCTCTGGCTAATACGTACATACCTAGGAATTAACGAACAACAAAAGCAAAGGCAATGAATAATTTACATCTAGCGGTAACTAGTAATTTCTTAAAACTAATTCCAAATAAGTATATATAATTTTCATAGCCAAAACGAACATGACGAAGCCTTCTATCAATCATATATCGTATTTACGAAAGCTTAAGAAGTTAATGAAATAGTTAATTAATAGCAGATTTTCTAAGTATTTGTTAAACAAGCAACTTTTACTATCTCCAATGTTTCAACATGGCATGCACCGACAAATTATAAAGTAATGAAGATGTACGCAGTTTATGACAAGTTGCATAAGTTCCACGGCAATTGTGATCCAAATCGTATCTATCTTCTCAATTGCTATCTTAGCTAGATAGAGAGATTCACTTTTCTGATCTATAAAGTGACTTAGTCATTTCTTTTGATATACTTTTAAAATTAAAAGTTACTTAAATATCAAGGATCATTTTTTACCTGGATTGTCTTGTAGTAGAACACTTTTGGTGCACCCATGTAAGAACACAGAATATTTCTATATTAGCTCCTACATGATTTGATTTGATGTACATATCGTTACAGAAGGGTCAAAAATATAATGGAAAATTAGTTAACTGGAACGTGACTAGTCCATTTCAACTGATTTGGCGGTTTCACTTCTTGGTGGTGCAAATGATGAGTTACTAATCTAGTCCCAAAGGGTACATTGAATTACTATCATTTTAATTGGTTTTTGTCAGGAAGTCTTATATATATATGTGTGATTGGCTGATTGTTCAACCAAACTATATATGCCTTAGTTTCCATACAGTGTGCCTTAACTCTTAATGCAGCACAGCTACTGTTTTTGCTGGCGGTCCGTAAACTTGCATGTGATAGGCCACACCTAACGGATCTTAGTTCATGCATGGACCAGCCAGTGACACAGGTCCCCAAGGACCCATCTGATTGTAGTAGCAAACTATTCATGGCCTTATTAAATGGACGATGTACTTGTATGCACATCTAGGGGGGCAACATCAATACCTTATTTGTCCTACATGGATCATGCTAAAAAATAAATAAATAATAAGGCTAGTATCATAAAAGCTTTAAAATTTTCTTACAACGTAACTATATATATTCGCTTTTTTCCCACGACAGTACCACACATATTGATATGTTCTTTTCCAATAGATAATAAAAAAGAATAAATAGAACTTGAAAGTTACAATTTTAATCTATTCGACCTAGTAAAATATTTAAGTTAAACATAATATTTTGAAATAATAAGATTTTAACTTAAAAATGGTACCTTTTATTAAAAAAATGAAGTTTATTTATATGTTTAATTATCTCTTCTCAAGTTTCAGTTAAGCTCTCCATGTCAAATGATATGTGCTTGCACCCAAATATATAGAATTTATATTAGAGGATAAATTTGTCTTCTAGGGTCATATGTTCTATGAATATACGAATAATGATTTTAAATAGCAAAAGTTCATACTTTACGTTTAAACTTAAAACTCTTCTAATGATGTTTCCTTCAAGTATTAAGTGGCAAAATCGGAAAGAAAAGGACCTTTTTATTCTCTATAAAAGACTTTTCATTCTTTTCTAAGTATAGTCGGCTTCCATGTGCACAGATAAGGGGAGAATTTTTGGGACCAGATGAGCATTTAATAAAGTAGAGGACAAGTGCATTAAATTAATTTGCTGTTATAACTTATAAAACAACGAGAGACCATAGAAAATACAATCTTGCAAGCCGTGTACCACGTGGCAGGAAATTTTGCTCAGTTTACAAGGAAAATCTCCAAAGAGTTATCCCAGCCAGTGGAGGTGCCTTGATACCCCAATCATGCGTAAACAAAAGTCATTTCATGTTCCCAAACCTTTTTACAAGTGCTTTGATTATATAATTACTTTGATATATGATTTTGGCCCTTCTGGTCCAAATACTCGTCAGTGGTAGTACCTTTTTTTACCAAGCTGTCACTGATATGCATTCAGTTCATAACAGTTACACGGCAAAGGAAGTGGCAACTGGCAACTCAATAATTAAAGAGAGCCTCAATTATTTTGCATGACAGAATTGTAACATCACTGCACTTATCTGCAACAATAAATACTTCACAATTAATAAAAGCACCATATACATATCCAGAGTTAATTATAAATAATATATTAATATGTAATTCAGTTGGGCTTGAACATTTCTGATTTGTTTTTCAATTTTTATAGGTTCCCTTTTACTGGTCGGCTCAGGTGAGCGGCTCCATGTTAGCGTCGTTCACTCTTAAAGTGCTGCTCCATCCGATAACAAACCTCGGCACCACCACTCCATCTGGATCAGATTGGCAGGCACTGATCATGGAGATTATGGTTACCTTCGCCATGATGTTTGTTACCGCTGCCGTTGCAACTGATACCAAAGCAGTAAGCACTTAATTATAAATCAATGTTTTAGGAAAGAAATTGGTCTTTGTTAATGTTATCTGTATTGGAAACTGATATCCATTATTGGGTTTATGTGCAGGTAGGAGAGTTAGCAGGATTAGCAGTTGGATCAGCAGTTTGCATAACCTCAATCTTTGCAGGGTAAAATAAAAACATAAGCTAATTCAACTAGTTAAACATATTTAATTCACACATGGTCAATGCAAATTCATAGGTCCTAAGGCCCAACATGCAGTTGTTATGAGCCCAAAAATGTTTTCAGCCTAATTTGTTTAATTCACTATTATAAAGGCACAACTAGATAATGTAGAAATTATGTATCCCAATCAACAGACACAAATTATAAAAGCAAATGTAAATAGTTAGTTTACACAACGTGAGATCTAATGGAGCTATGCAGGCCGGTTTCGGGCGGGTCGATGAACCCGGTAAGGACACTGGGCCCAGCAGTGGCGAGCCACAATTTCCATGGACTCTGGGTTTACTTCATTGGTCCGGTCATTGGAACCTTGTCCGGCGCATGGTGCTACAATATGATTCGGGTGCCAGAGAAATCACCTCACCCTGACAAATTGTCTTCATTCAAATTGCGGCGCCTACAGAGTCAGCTGTCGGCCTATGAGGCCAGCCGCGATGCTGACAGTGTTGTATAAGTGTGTCATGTCATTAGGGGTGGGTTTACAAGTACTTCAAAATGTTGTGTGTGGTGTTTTCTATGTGAGCAGCTGTGCTAGTTGCCCTTACTACTGTGTCCTTTTTTTTCTTTTTTGCTGATTGTAAGGGACACTGAGTTCCTACCCCCTCCTACAATGTAACTGCGCATGCTGTAATAAAACGTGCTTCATCATTTTGCTAATATCAAGCAATCTCTGTTTTATTGAATGAGTCATTATACAGCAGTGCTTCTTTTTATATATATGTATAAAATGTTACTTAATTTGGACAAGTTGCTAAGCGAATATGTCCTAATTTTGGAGCTACAAGTCGAATATGATAAAGTATAGATAAGAAGGAGAAAAATCGCCCGAATCATTGATTACTTTCCCACTATATATGATAAAATATTAATAAAGATGGCTTTTAGTTTTTCAAAAAAAGATGGCTTTTAAAATACTTTTGCAAGAATCTTTTTCCTTTAGACTTATAAACAAGAATATAATAATCAATTGAACATCGCTGCGTCACAGAGAGTATAAGTTATATTCCAGAATATTATAACAAACACTGTTCAAACTTTAATTTCAAAGAAGCAAGAGCAGAGCTATAATTTCAATTTAGGCCCATTTCAAATTTAGAAATACTTATCATGGCCCATAGGCCATAGCAGATAACAAATATTAGACCCAAAAACTTCCCCAACTCATCAGCTTTAAACGCCTTATCCTCTTCAATTGAACGATTCAGATCTGTCGATCTCTCCCAAGAACTTTCTACATGAGCTCAGATTTTGTAAACTATTGGGCAGCAAGCCAACTTATAGCAAATAGGATCTGGTCCCGCGTAAGACGGTGCAACGCACCCATCCCGATCATCCAATCTATGATGGATGTCCCGTGAATTATACCAGATTGATAGGTCCAAACAAATTTAACTATCAAGATCAGATCGGACGTCTAGGAGGGTTCGCTGCACTGTCCCGCGCGGGAGGGGATAAGGATTAACTTTATAGAGCCTGGTGAGTCGAAACACAAAGTATAATACCATGTAAAAGTTGAAAGGCCTGAGAATTTCTCCCGGTGGGACCACCATGGTCCTCACGGGCCGATGGCGTCTTGCTGGCTGCTGAACTCCTCTTTCATATTTCTTGTTGCTCAATATTTGTTGTCTACAATGTTGTTGTTTTGATATTCACTTATTCGTTTCTCCGCTGCTGCGTGTACTCATGGTCATCCGATCCAATTCTAGAGCCTAGAGGTCAACGGCAGCCGTTTCGTCGTTATACCGTCACGTTGTCGGTAAGTGGAACGAAAAGTGGCAGGAAAAATTATGACGTTTCGAAATGGAACGGCAAACGAAATGGGTAGTGAAGCAGAATAGCACATGCCGTTTATTGAAATCGTGTATTTTGTACATGTCGTCTAACGAAATGGTAAATAAAACGGCAAACGGAACGTCGAAATTGTACCGTTTTATTAGTGGCACGACAAATAGAACACCATGTTCCGTTGTCACTTACCACATTAGGCACCCCTACTAGGCCCTGATTAAAATTCTGTTTTTTCTAACCAGCGATTTCAATTCATTTCATTTCATTGGAATAAATTTTGATCACTTCAAATAAACAGGGCATATAAACTTTTTTTTATCAAGTATGGAATTCCATAGTAACCAAATAAAGTTTTCATAACACCATAACTTTCATTTGGCAGTACGATAAAGAAAGGCATAGCTTTATTCCGGGATATGTTTTTATGTCACATTATCCTTGAACAACTTTAGAATATTTCAGAGATAGTTGCTAAAATTTTTATAAAATAAATAAAATAATTATAACTATATAAAGCTTGCGCGTCGTGCGCTGCACGTGAGGACTCATTTTACTGTAGTTAGCACAGTTCCAGCATCCTCTCCGTCCGTTTCGCTTCGTTCATCTCTCAGCCCTTCTATGCCTCAGCTTGCGTTGCGACAAAAGCGAGGAGAGCAGCTCCTTTTTCCTCTCCTTTTCTCTGTTGCCATCACCGTACTCCTCCCCATTCCTTGCTCACTGTTTTGGCTACCTGCTCTATCGCAATCCTTTCGTGTGTTGTCGATGGATTGTTGCTCTATCACCCTCTCCTTTGTCGCTTCTCTGTCAAATCACCATCGCTCTCTCTCTCTCTCCGCCGATTCCAACGAGCTAGGTAGGAGGAGGCGGTAATCTCTCTGCCTCCTGATCTTGGCCACTCCTATTGTCAGTTCGCAGCGTTAGTTGTGCAGATGAAGTCGCTTATTTTCTTCCGTTCCTCTTCCTGTTTGCTGCTATTCTATGTTTTTCTACCTTTTCCGTTCTACTTTTGCATAGAACTTCTGGTTTGCTTTAGGCTGATTGGGTTATTTTCTACCTCCTTTGCAGATTGTATACTTGATTTATAGATTTGGGGGTTGGTGCCAGTTGGTTCCAGGAGCTGCTTTTTTCTCTGGTGCTTCTTCGATCCATGCTTCCTCGCTTCAATTCTTTCTCATTTGGGTAACTCATGTTTTTTTTTTATTATTGGGTTTTTGTGATGATGTGTTTTGCTCATTTTTTCTGTTCTTCACCTCTGCTCATGTTTGGGTTTTTTATTTTTTATTTTTGTTCATGCAATTGATTTGCTACCATTTGTATCTTTTTTCCCTTCAGTTTTTAGCGATTCATTTTGGTTGCCTTGGTCTCTTTCATTATGCGGTTATATCTTCTTCCTGGTTGCTAGCTGATGCTCTATTGAGGTTAGTTTCCATTTTTTTTAATTAAACTTTTCTCTAGATTTATAAGGAATGCAGATTTAGCAACATACTGTGTAATCCTACTAATTAAGTAGGATACCAATGTTATTGAGATAAATAATCCGATTTTTCTATTTCGTTCAATATGTTAGGAGACTACTGAATTTCTGTTGTGTTTGTTCAGGTTGTTGGCTTGCTCAGAGTGTCAGGGACTAGAGATCGTTGTTTGTGGCTTCTCATTTTGCAAGGTGAGAATTTTTTTTCTGATCTGTTATGGTGGATGTTCATTTTGGGGTTTAAGTGTTGTGCATATGTTGGGGGATTAGCGTACCAGGTAAGGACAGATTCATGTAATTAGTACAGTTTCCTGTTGTGCACCTCTCTGATTGTCATACAAAAATTGTGTACAAAAATTATTGTTGAGGATAAAATTGGATCAGTGCTGGTGAGGGGATATATTTGCTTTCAGATGCAATCACATCTCATATCAGGGGTGCAGAGATGGGCATTTCCATTTAAAATTTTTTAAATTGTTTTGATGAATAGTTTTCATCGTTGTTGTAAGTATGTCGTGTCATCATTGCATATATGGCATCGAAGATTACAGGGGCATGTTTGTCATTTTTCATATCTTCTGGCTATTATATTGATTATTTGATTGTTTTTCCTTTTTGTTCTACAGCCTTTTCAGTTCTTAGATCTGCGCTCACTTAGCTTGGACTGATTGTTGTCGCTTGCTTGGCTGGTTGAAAAGGTACTGTGTCAATTATATTGGATTCTTTTTTTTTCTTTTAAACCTGTCATGCATTCTGGTAGGCTGTTAGGACATTTGTGTTCAGCAGTTTACTTTTGTTTATTTCTTTGGTATTTTCTACTTCATACTTCTGCTAGGATCGGGAACAGTAGCTGGTCACATGGGACCACACATACAGCCAGATCCATTTGTAGCAACTCCCCTCATCTCCTCGCACACCGACTCATACAACTTTCAGGTCTCACTCCTTGCGTCACCGTTTAAACAGTTCTTATTAACGATGAATAGGCCTCTCTCAAAAGAAAAAGGCACAACCATACCTCTCATGAAGAATGTCTAGAGAAAATTGGAGTTTGATGATGTCTCTTCAGGCAACATAGAAAGGTAAATCCATTCTGCAAACAAAAATGAACCGCCTGATATATGCACACACACACACCCCATCACACCAGAATATTGCTGATAGCATCTTTGTGTTTATAATCATCAGGAAACCACAACAACTCTGCCAGAAAAGTAGTATGGAATCCCATAACCGCCAACAAAACCGCCCGCCACTCTAAAAATTTGTATTTTGACGACCCACAATAGTTGCTGGGACTCCTTTTTATTAGTTTTGTCCACGCATATTGCGCCAGCTATTGGTAAATGCTGCTGTATTTTGTTTGGCTGGTATTTGTGAGTAGTTAAACTGTGGTGAACTCTTTAGAATGGTTGTGGGTGTTTATCTGTAGCTATGCTTAATCATTGTTCTACTTTGTTTAGTAGCTTATTATGTATAACTAATATAGTATGCATGGTTCCTGTGACACAATCTATGCATTGAGATACATGACTTTATGTGGTTAGAAGTAATCATTAGATAACGCTGTGATCCTGGCAAAATATAATATTTTTTTTCCATTCCATGCGATTGAGGATCATAAGTTGGCGTTGGTATGCACAACTGCATCATTGCTTTAGTACCTTTTCAGTATTGTCTCATTACATTTGGTATCTTCTGCCACCAGTACTTATGTTTTTTTTATCATTACCCATTCCGAACTGCTGATTTTCTGATTTCATTTAAATTTTTGTCTAAATTCCATAAAATAGAAATGGAATATTTTTGCTTGCTAGGACTATTTGGTAAAATAAAGTTCAAGCATCGGTAAAGCTTCAACTTCATTCATGCTGAGCTTGAGGATTGAACTGATCAGAGCATGAAGGAAGTCGTCAAGGGCATTAGGATAATCATCAAGGGTCAGCCTTCTATTCAATTGCAATTTACTTCGATTAAATTATCATGTTTAACATTAGTACAATCTCGATTTATTCTCCTTCCATGTTTTTTAAAATACTTTTGTGGTCTTTTTCTATCATCAAGGAAATAAAAAATAGTTTAGCCACATAATGCTGGAGCAAGATGCTTGATGTTTGCTCTTTTTCAGCTCAGCATAGTATTACTTTTATTTATTTATTTATTTATTTTAGGTGCTAAAAATGAGTCACCAAGGACTTTGTTTACAAAAAGGTAGAGCATTGCAACTAAAACTATGGATGTTGATTGTGTTGCAGGTACTTGCTGCTAATTTAAGCTTTAGCCAAAGCTATCATTTATTATGCAATCAGGTATAAAACCCGGATATCCAACCACATGTACCTGCTGTACCAGTATTTTAATGTTCCGCAGCAGTCAATTGTGCTGAAAATTATGTACAATGTATATTCTGTACACATTAGTTTCGCTCTTTGTTCACTTTCTTTGACAAGAATTTTGGATGTTTTTTATCTTAAAAAAAAGAGAAAAAGAAAAGAATTTTGGATGCTTTGACCAAAAAATGTCTGAATAATTGACGTTCAGACGTAGGATCAATTTAATGAAGTTGAACATTTTTGTGCGCAGATCATGTTTATTATATGTTTTCTATGATACCATATTATTTCGTGTTGCATAATTGCTTAGTTATTTTTTCTTTAATTGTTGCATTACTATTTAAAAAATTTTGTTTGTTACTTTGTTTGTTTCTCTTCTGAGTTTCTTATTGGAAACGGAAGGGAAAAGCATGAGCTTGCAGAGATGTGTGCGTTTTTTGTTCAGCTAAGCTTCCAATGTTTTTCAGTTCTCAATTATTGTATGGATTTAACTTCTACTATTTCTAAACTACTATTATTGTTTGCAGGGAATATGACTCAAATTAATGGTTAGGGACATGTAAAAGAAAGGTTTTATAGTTAAAGACAAGGTTTTATAGTTTCTTATTGTTTGCATGTCTATTTGCAATCAGTTAAAGATAAGGTTGTCAATTTCATTTTATTCTAATATTGATCCTAAATTGCATGTTTATTAGCAAAAATTTCTATAATATCCACGCCCATTAGAAAATCATTTCATCACGTATTTGTATAGGAATAAATCGTGCAACGCGCGAGATTAAAACTAGTTAGTTTTCAAGGTCAGAATTCGCTGAAGACTTTTTATGTGATCCGAATAATTATTAATCAATGATTTTTTTAAGATAAATTAGGGTTCAAGTCTCTAACTTATTTTTAAATTAAATGTCTATGAAAGATCCCCGGTCGGATTTCGAACTTTAATTTAAGATGCATTGCTCTTTGTCACTAGAATAAGAGGTAGTTTTCATTAATCGATGATTTTATTATGCGCCAATAAATTTAGTTCTAATAATTACAAATCTAATGTATAGTTGGGAGTTGTATGTAGCGTACTATCAAAGTCAAATTTATGAAAAAGAGAGCAATGGCCAATGAGATTTTTGCGGCAAAGGATGAGTAATTTTATCTAGAAAGATTGGATAAAACTTGAGGATTAATGTTGGCATTTATTTCTATGAAAAGGAATTAAAACCACACTTAGCTCTAGCAAATTACAGTGATAATAAAATGTGATGACTTATGGGGATACATATTCTTATCAATTTACTTGACAGCTGCTGTCAAGGTTCCCTAAAAACACATTCTATCTCTGATATGTTGGGATGCGGAGTGAATAAGATGAAAAAAAAAATATGATTAAGTCCAAATTTTTTTATTTTTAATTCTAAATTTTTGCTAGAATATAAATAAGCATTCGAATTAGACTACATTTTTTATTCATGTGTTGTTTAGTTTCACGCAAATAAAACTTATTTATTATTCATCTAACTCCACACTAAACAGAATTGCTGGAAGCCTGGAACAGAGGCATCATGATTTGTTTTTCATCTATTCCGCTATTCGGCATGGATAACGGAGATAAAAGTACTTTTCATCTATTCGGCGTGGATAACGGAGATAAGTACTTTTATCTCCGTTAAAACATGAACAGACCCATAATAAGTACTTCTCATCTGTTCATGATTTGTTTTTCATCTACGGAGAGTCCGAGATAGGTATTTTTGCCAAAATTCAGTGGCGAGGCCAGTAAGTGGCAAGCCTGGGCACTTGCCCAGGCTTGTTTTTAAAAAATAAAGGCCGATATATAGGTATTTCATTAGATGCCTAGGCTTGATATTTAACTGTGCCTAGGCTTGAGCTTTGAAACTAGGTTTTTAGCAATTCAATCTGTTTTTTTTTTTTCTTGACATTTAGTTGATCCGATCAATGAAGACACAAGAAAAGATAAAAAAAAAGGTAAATAGCAGAAATAGGTGTTTTATGGGCCTGCAAAACATTTTTTTTCCCCATAATTCCCTTAATATAACAAAAGATTAATGCAAAAATAATATAGATATAGTTAGTGTAGGAAAAATTGAATATAACCCTATAATCAAATAGTTAATTTGATGACAATAAAATTATTTATGAATATTATTTGTTATAAAAATAATATAAATTATTTTAAAATTAGATTTAAAATTTAACATTTTATTAAATATTATTTTTAATTTTATATTAAATTTAATAATATTTTTTGTGCCCATGCTTAAAAAAAGTCTGGACTCGCCACTGCCAAAATTGACGGAGATAAAACAGAATCGCGATGAAGTGGGACCCATCATGATTTGTTTTTCATCTATTCGGCATGGATAACGGAGATAAAAGTATTATCCAGCTGCCAAACAGCGGCCATAGTGATCTTTCAGCAAAATGGGTGCAAAAACACGTCACATATGTAAAATGTAATTTTGTAGCCTTTGAATGTTCAATGTTGTCCCAAAAAAAAAAGAGTCGCATTTAATTCTTTTAGGTCAGGAGATTAGACTTTTCATTAGTCAATAATGAAGTTAAACATCAATTTTCAATCTCATTATTAGATAACTTTTGCTGTACTATTTGTGCATACATTTTATATATGTATAAGGTGAGTAAAAGTACTTAATTTTGAGTGGGAAAAAATAATTCCGTCATCACTTTTGTTTTTTTTTTTTTTTGGTCTTGGAAGTGTATTAATGACCCTAACGAAAATGAGATCCACTGCCGCGCGACACATGGTGTTGCGCGGCATGCTGGCCGTCTGATCAAGATCCAATGGACAAGGGAGTCCCGTGCATGTAACCTAGATTGATAGGCCCGTAAAAAGTGAACCGTCCGATCAAGATCAGACGGCTCGTAGTGCGCTACACCGCGTGTCGCGCAACAGCGAATCCGGATTGACCCTAACGCCCTGCCACTTTTGCTAGTGCGTGAACTCTCTCTTTACGTCACCGTTTTCCGTGATATTCAGAAATGGAATTTGTTTGTTATCATTTATATCAGGTGTGGGAATAAGAGAATAAATTTATTATAAATAATTCAAATTATTCGTAAAGTTACACACTTTTCAATACTTCTTTTTATTTTTTTTCTCTTATTTTTCTTATTCCCACACCATTCAAACGGAGCCTATAAGAAGAAAATTTTCATAATGACTCCGTTTGGATGCAAGAAGAAGGAGGAGGAGGAAGGAAGAAGGGAAGAAAAAAATTATAAACAATCCAAATTCTTCATAAAGTTACACACTTTCCAATACTTCTTCCCACTTCTTCCCTTTTTCCCACACCTATCCAAACGGAGCCAATATGTTTGTCCAACTTTGCTACCTTGAATTAACGTGTCCGCATATTGCATTATAACTTACAAGTCTACGACAATGGAAGAAGAACAGGTGATATGCAAAATTTATCGTCAAGTAAATTATATCAATTCCTCACTACTTGACTTGTCAAGTAAATCAAAGATCAACGATTTAAATTTATTGTAAAAACTGTAACTGATATTGAGATTATAAGAATTTTAAATCATCAACCATCTGTAGACTAGTACACCGAAATTCATACTATTTGTACTCTCGTGGTATATATTGTACTTAGACATTTTTAATATTCTTCACGCAAATCTTGTCATCCATTTTCCCTTATTCCAGGGCTCAGTTAAAGTCTATTTTTGTTAAAACATGTATTAAAAGACAGTTGCCTTTACTACCTATATAATCTAGAAAATTAGCAGTCCAAGACTTATTATAATAATTAATTAGCTATTTTTTTGCAATGAGAAGAAAAAAATATAATTTTATAAATTTGATATATGATATAAAATATGATGAATATTGTACGTTTTTTCATACACATAAACAATAATAAAAATTTCTTGCAAACTTTATGATACATTCAATAACTTGAATTTACAACATCATGTTTTACAACACTAACAATAAAATCATATTTGATCTATAATAAATTTATAAGACTGACATATATCTAGCTTTCTATTTTTAATTTTTAAATTTTAATTTAATTTGGCTCCGTTTGGATGCGTTGAGAATAAGGTAGGAAGAAGGAAGAAGGGAAGAAATTTATTGGGAATGGGTAAATTTATTGGGAAGTGTGTAACTTTTGTGAAGAGTTTGGATGGTTAGAAATAAATTTATTGATAAAAAGTGATTATTCCTTATTCCTTATTCTGGGAAGAAGTCATCCAAACGGAGCCTTTGATATATATTATCAAAATCGTTTTAATTGTTCCATCGTGAACCCCATCCCACTTTTAAATCAGCTGCCCCAAGTATTAAATAGCATATTAATTCCTAGATTTTCCAAAGGCTGAAACGCAGCATATCCTGGTCCGCGGATTTGCTCCTGGAGTCCGGGTTAAGATGACAAAAAAATTGGTTTACGCCAGGACCACCACACCAAAAGCCACACCATGCTTCTACATTGCCACAATCTTTAGAAAGCTCAACCCGGAATCACAGGAACAACGAAATCATCATGGGTCCCACTTCGTCGCCGGACGGTCGGACCACTCTTCTCTTTAACGCCAGATTATTTCTACACCCGAACCTCTGTGGAATATTATGTAATCATCTTGTAGTCGACTGGTTGGAGTCAAAATAGTACTGTCAGAGAATCTCCACACGAAAGGTCATATGTCTTGTAGGTAGAAAATCAAGACAGATTCAGTTCAACTGTTAAGCGTTTCATATCGTCCTGCCCCAAAGATATGCGCAAACACCGGGATCGAGGACACTTGTAACTTTACCTTTATGACCCACTATCAGTCACATAGCTTTGTCCGTAATACATGGACCGAGTCCATTTAAAATTTTGATTGGATTAATGTTTCGGATCTTATATAAATGCTGGTCTCTTTCCGCGTGCTTCCCTTGAGAAAATTAAAAAAAACCAAGGCGAAGAGAGGAGGGGGGCGATTTCTATTTCTTTCAAGGTAAACCAATTTATTTTTTTAAATTTCGTTTGGTAGATTTTCTTCTCGGTTTATTTGATTTGGGTTAGATTGTCTTGTCGATTGTTTAGTGGAAAATATGTTTGGAATTTAGCTTGAACAATTAGGTGAGAAATTTGGCGATCCTAGGGTTCCTTCTGTTGTCTTCTCTGTCCGTACGATTTGGAAATTTTGATCTGTTTCAAGGGAATATATGTGCGATTTGGCGTGTTCTCTTCCAATTTTAAGCTAAATTGGTTTTTGAACTACCAAAGTAGACGATTTTCTCCCTTTTTTTTGTATTTTGCTGGTGCGAAATTGTGTTTCTATTATTGCAGAAAATAGGGACCTTTTGTCTTGTTTGGATGCTTGTTGCATTTTGAGATTGATTTGCTGAAATTATGATTAAGATCTTTTTGATTGTTTGGGCTTCGTGATGTTTAATGTCAGTTTTAGTCTTCCCCAATTTGGATCACGGAATAGTAGTTTTTCACTGGTATTAGGCGCCTTTGCAATCACATTTAATTTTACAACAAAATTTCAACGCTGAAATCTCCTTTTGCAAATTAGAAGGTAAAGTTGTATGTGAAACGTAATTGGTTTTGCTCTTTGTTGTTTACCAGGAATTGAGATTATCAGCCACAACTGATAATCTCACCCTTATTCACTAAAGAACTCGACCAACCAATTCCATAAAACCAATTTCCTGCTGAATGCAACTTTGGTGAACTCTTTAAACAAACAATGGGGGATCATGCTGTGATAAATGTCGACAAAATGGGGCACAGTGAACAGAAAAGAGAGAGGCAAGTAGCAATTAGTGAGGAAGAAGAACCTCTTGTTGGCATGGCCGAGTGCCGTATTTGTCAAGACGAAGATCTTATCAATAATCTAGAGAGCCCTTGTGGATGCAGCGGTAGCCTCAAGGTTTGTTTCCTATTATTTTCTGTTACATTTTTTATTGGATGTTAATTATGTGTTAGTCAAGGATTGTGCTACGCAGTCAGAGGTAGAGAGGCATAATTGCTTCATATTGTCTGAGGTGCAAGTGCAAAAAAAAAAAAAAAAAAAAAAAAAGCTTGTGCCTGAGGGGTTGTTTGGAACAAAATTTGTTAATATTTATAATCTTTTTGAAGTAATATATGTAAATAAATAACATTCTTTTTTATATCTCAAGCTACTACTTGTATATTTGTAAACAAGAGAACTTTTAAAGTCAGAGAGAGAAATGAAAAAAATTACAAAGAGATCAACGAATTTAGAGGTAGTGTTATAGTTTCAAGTCCTAAAGTTTTTTTTTATTTTTTTTAAGTTAGGGGTTAAATATGCAAGATTTAGGTGTTGTTAGGGACTAAAGGTTTTGTTGTTGTTGTTGTTGTTGTTGTGGTTTGTTACATAAAAGATCCATGAAACACTGGAATAGATTAGGAAAAACAGAATTAGAGTTGTGAGGAAAAAAAATTGATTTGAACTATGAGGTGAAAAGACACAATTCAGTTTGTTAGTCAAATTAATTGCATGGAGTATAATAAAACTATAACATTGATATTGTGTAATTAGATGGTAATATTAATACGCGTGAGTTGAAAAAGTACTGATATATTGCTTTGCATGAAGGGCAATCATAGTTAAATGCTCACTATTGCAATTGATCAATATTACTATACCTAATGCTAATGCAAAGCTTCTCCATGCATGTCATCTTCAAAGAAAAGGAAATTTAGAAGATAAACAATGGAACTTCTAGAAGCGCGCACTTTAGTCCAATTCGCCAGGCACTTAGTTGCGCTGAAGCACATGCCTGGAGAACCTTGCTCACATCTCCCTTACTAAAAAGCACAAATTGCCAATCTTGTTGTTCCTTTGTGCTTAAGCACAAGGGTTGCACATGTGTGATTGCATTGATACAGTTATAACTTTTCCAGACACTATTGTTGGACTAAACCAGTTTGGAGATTATGCATTAATAAGAGTTGAAAATGATGGGCCAGCAGAGGAATATTGCACTTAATGTGAAAAACAGTTGTTGATAAATAGAAATCAAGTCGACTTTAACACAAATTGTGACCTAACATACATATAAATTGTCACCTAACAAAGTTCCTGTCAGTTATGGACACAGAACCAGGAGACAAAATTTTCACCCCTTATTAAGCTAGAACCAGGATATATTTTTTCCCATTTTTTTCAAAGCTAGGGTTTCCTTTTTGTGGTTGATTATTCAAATATTTTAATGATGGCATTTGAATACTTTTTCATTCCTAACTGCATATTTAATCTAAATTTTGACTATTTTTTTTTTGTATGTTATAGTACGCCCATAGGGATTGTGTACAGCGTTGGTGCAATGAAAAAGGAGACATAACATGTGAAATTTGCCATCAGGTGAGGCATCTTTGTGTGTTTCTGCAATATTTTAGCCTAAAGTTTGCATTTGAATTTGCTAAAGTTTTTTTTTTCTTTGTTTTTCTAATGGCAGTCGTACAGAAATGGGTACACTGCACCTCCTAGAGCTATTCCAGATGAAACCACCATTGACATAAGGCAATTGTTTTTATATATTATTCACTTTTATATGCTTTTGTTTTGTTCCTTTCTAATTTTGTATATATTTTGGTTTTCAAATGAACATTAACCTTATTTTATTCATTGTTATTGTTTGGTAAAGTGGAACATGGACCATAACTGGAACACCATTGGATTTGCGTGACCCTAGAATTCTTGCCATGGCGGCATCACAGAACCAATTACTTGGATCTGATTATGATGATTATTCTGCCAACAATGGCTCCAGTTCCTCCTTCCGTATTGCTGCTCTGATTGTAAGCTCTTTCACTATTGGTTGACCTACTTCCTCAGAGTAATAGTTGAGAACTTGAGATTATTCTTGACCATATTAAATTCAATTAAATGCCTGCTGAATTATGTTTCTGCCCTATGCAAAATATCTAATAAATACTAGTTTTTTGTAACATGAAAAATCCAATGTACAGCAATATTTGTCTTATCAAACTATTTGTAAGAGAAAAGATCATTTTCTCCAAAGTGTTAAAACTACGTCTAATTGTTTTACTTGCATCAGTGCTTGTAAACTTCATGAACATGAAGTACTTTTGTGAATTGATGAATTGCTGATGGCAATAAAATCTCAATTTGAAACAGTTTATGGGTCTTCTTCTGTTGAAACCTGCCTTGTTCATTAATGATGAAGATGATGATGGCTATGCAATATTCTCTGTAAGCAAAATTGTATTATTTATGCATTGTCAAAATTATTTTTTCCTATATTTTACTACTATTGGTTGTTGTACGACTTATGGCTTCTAATATAAATTGAACAGCTATTTGTATTGAGGGCTTTGGGTTTCCTGCTCCCATTTTATATTATGGCATGGGCTATTAGCATCATTCAACAGAGAAGACAGACTCAGGTTAGTTAAGCACGCCACTTTTGTTTTTTAATAGTCTTTCACAGAGTCAGGTACGTGGTTTTGATGAAACTTGTTCTTCAATTTGAGTCAGAGAAATAAATTATAAAAAATATGTCAATATCAAAATTGCCCCAGCAAAAGTTTCTGTTTTTTTTTTTTTTTTTTTGCTGTCTTGCTAACTTGCAAGGTTAATTTTCTTTATTATTCCAAAGGCTTGCAAAGTTACAACTGTGATGTGTCTATAAGAGATAGTTTCTTTATTACTCCAAAGTTAATCCTTGTGTCCATATCTGCTCTGTTGCATGTCCGTAAGGAAAGAGAATAATGAAAATAAAATTACATTGTAAACTATATTCTTGTCTCTGTGATTTACCTGAGAGATATCACCTTTTTCATTTTTCAATCAATTATCCCAACTTTACTTTTAACAACATTATGTTGGGCATTGTTTTTGTTTCAGGACTTTAATTGACATTTTTTTTTCCTTTTGATAATATAAGACAAAAAATAAGGGCAAACAAATCTGAAATCACAACGTTTTACAACTAGTATATCCGTGGGCAATATCCGCAGACAATGTCAGCGAAACCACTAGATACAATAACAGCGTAGATGCATTCATGTGTCAAGGAGTAACCATAGATCAATTTTAGCAAGTGCATGCTTGAATTTGCCTTATTTATTGTGATACTTTATTTGCTTACATATGTAACACAGACACCTGAAAAATTGGGATAGCTGCCTGACATGATACTGACCCCCTTATCGGACACTTTTATATTTTTCTGTCAAAAAAATTTAAAAAAATTGGCTGCTTTGTCACCACAATGAAGGTGGTTAGTTACAAAATTCAAAGATTCAAAGATATTTGTCGTGCTCTTTAACAGAATGATTACATTTCTTGATAATTTTTTAGTTGAAATTTGTTGATCTAGACATGTATTTGTCATAAATACACCCTTCTCTTTACAGGAGGCAGCAGCAGCCCTGGCAGCTACAGAAGTGGCTTTTATACTGCAGTCAGGTCAAGGAAGTGGATTGCATTTTACAATTGCACCCGACTCACCCACCACTCCTCAGGGCGAACCTTAACTCCATTAATTGCTGTCATTAGTCATTGCAGCTCAAAATAAAATTGTTGTAATCTCAGTAGGCTGAATGTAAAGATTTATGAAATCACCTCCCATCTTATTTTAACATTCTGCCTCTTTGTTTTTGGTTTGCTAACAATCTTTGGCTGATATGGTGTATAGAGTTGAACCTTTGAAGAAATTATATGAACATGAAATATTGGTTTTCATATGTGCGCCACGCTCTGTACTTGGCCTTAGTGCGTATAAGATATCTGCTCCAATTTCGTAAGCGTAACAATTCATTTTCACGGACTGAAAGCAGAATACTTAACTTGAAAATTAGCGGGTATACTCCATTCTCTTACAATTTGCCAACAAATTGTATGTAACAAGCACCATCTAACCATCCAATTCGGCTTTTAGCAAACTCTACTAAACTGGCAAACATGACATTATTTAGAATCACCGAGTCAGCTTGTTTTATCCAAAATTGTCAGTACAAGGAAGCAATTATTTTAAAACAAGACAAACATGACATCCGCATTTGGTTCTCACTAGATTAAGAAACTAATTATTCTTACAAACAGAATTATAACATTTAGATTATACTATTAATCTTTTTACATGTCACTACAAAACTTCTGTGCAAACTTTACTAAACCCAGCATGTTACCAATAAGCAAAATCAGTAATAATCATGGGAGCAATCAACATCATCTCCTTCGCGGCCTCCAACAAAATCAGCACCACTACCATAATCATCATATTTCTTTCCACGCCCCATTAAATTCTTCAGTTGCCGGTTGTCATCAGGCTGCACCCGTCCAGTTATCTCTAAACACAGGCCACTGCTAAGCTTCTTGTTCTCTTTCCCTTTGGTTGGTTTCTTCACTGGCCCAGTTTTAACAAACATAGGTTGTACTTTCACTGTCGGGTTTGGCTTTATGCGGTTAATATCTCTTTCCTCTGGAGGTGGTGGCCTTAAAATGCTGAGATCAGATTCTAAATCCGAAGCTTCATCCTTATTAACAACAACCTGCCAATAAAACAGAACATCAACTTCGTAGGTTAGAAATAATATTAGTATTCAGAGGCTTCTGTTCTTCAAAATGCACATATAACAAGTGATGATATGCCTTGACTAACCTTGCGGCCAACCAGATCAAAGGTGATTATCACTTTTTTTTTCTTTGCTTCAGCTGCTTCTTCTGCTTCCTTTTGCTTTTTCATTATAACTTCTTTCTCCTGGTTAAGGAAAATTTTCAAAATGCAAACTTTGCAGTTAGCAGAATCTTTCAGCTCCAACTCTCTAGTAATTAATAAACAGTCAGATTGCATACCGCAGTTGATAACCAGCTATTTCCTTCTATCTCATAATAATCACTCTGATCATCTATGACTTTGGTTCGTGCAGCTGAGTTTCTGTCATAATCCACTAGCCTCTTGGCAAATTCTTCAGCTGCTGCTTCCTCTTTTGTAAGAGGCACATCAAATTCTGTTAGACCAGCATAAGTGCTGCCTTCTTTCAACACAAGAGCACCACAAAAGCTGCAAGGCCCTTCCCCTTCTTGTTCACACACAATCTTGCCACATGACAAACAGTTGCTCACCAGAGCATGCCTGAAAAATAAGTATTTTAGGAAAAGCTCATTCATAACCCAACAAAAGATCAACATATCATGGATGCCCTGGAGACACAAGAAATATCTCAGTTTGATCTATAATGCCTAATTGATGTTACCTTACCCAATTTCTAAAATCTTGAAATCAAATACACAAATTTTCCATGTTATGTATAACATTGACATTAAGGTAAATAGTGGAGAAGTAGGGGAAGTTTTGGCATCATTTCAGTAAAATAGGAGGGTAAATAGTGTGCTTTCACAAATTGTCATTGAATACAAGTTTGCTAGGCTATCAAATGATCTAGCATGGGCATTAAAGAATCGTGCCTTGTCCTTGTCCAACATGACACTGTCACTTGAGTCACAGTAGAAACAGAATAAAAAATGGCAAACTCATGTCATGCTACAAACTCCTGTCATGTTCATTATACACAGGTTGGACCTGCATACAGAATTGTTCCTTCTGTAAACGTACATGAAACTGGTACAAGACCAGTGAAAAATCTATATCCCACCTTCGGGCTTGACAGGCACAAGGTTTTCCTTTCTTGAATACAACAGAGCCCTTAGCAGCTTCAGCAAGGGAGATAGCTTTTCCAGCTTTCTTCTTTTTAGGTTTGCTTGAACTTGCTCTAACCTCTGGTTGACTCTTTGGATTTTGTGAGACAGGTGGGACTGCAGCCTCTTGTGGTGCACCTGAGGGTTTCTTACTGGAACTAGATCCACTTGAAGAAGGTTGAGTGTGAGCTTGTATGTTTTGGATCACAGCTGAAGGATCCACATGGCCTCTTTTCTGTAGGTATCCTTGGATCACGTCACGACCTGCCTCCTCACCGATTATATTCTGTTTACACAAAAATCAGTTACCAATAAACATATCCATAGTAACGGAGGAATAATAGATGACAACATGAATATATAAACAAAAGATCACCATATATACACCTGTACTGGTACATGCATGCCAGAATAAATAAAGCAGCATAGTACCTAGTTTTGATACAACAACTACATTCATAGAGCATTGGTCAGTGGATAATACACAATTGGTACCACCACTAACATGATGAGAACAGGTGTACAAAACATGACCACTAAAAAGTGCCAAAGTCTAGGGTGCAAATATAGGAGTCACAAACAACAATTCTGTATAGTGATCTATCTGATCTCATTAAATGATGATGCCAATATATTAGTAGGTGCAACAGATGGTAAAACTAAAAAGTATGTGCGTAAGTGCAAACCTTGATATAATCGGCGGCGTCAGAAGGAGGAGCGAGCTCGCAAAAGGAGACGAGGCCGGAGATGAGATCGCCGTCGAGTTGAAGCCCGCTCTCGATTTTCCCGCTCAATTCGTGCAGCGCCTCTTCCAGCCATTGCCCCGACGACATCTCTTTTCCCTTTCCGACACTCTGGAGTCTGGTCAGGTGAGACCAGAAAAAAGAAGAGATTTTAGATTTGATCGTCGCAGTTGCCCGAGGAGTTTCAATCTTGGGCCTTCACTTTCATTTGGGCTGTCAGTCAAATTGGAATACCGAATACCGAAGGCCTACTTTTTTTTTGAAAATTGATTAAACTCCGTGGCACAAAACGTCATCGGCTCATCGCTTGCCAACGCTGAGCAGCGTTCTTTCGTGAGTGGTCCCCTCACTCACCCAATACTTCTGTTATTTTTTTTTTTTTACTCTGTTGTTATAAATACTCAGTTTATTTGATTGTTCATTGTGTTCAATATATTTATTTTGTTTTTCTTTTCTTACTCAAATATTCAGTTGGGTAGGTACAAATGTTATGTTAATTAAGTATAAATGTTCAATTAGTTGTAATAAAAACATAAGTAATAATATCATCAGAAGTAAAAAATGTTATAAGAAAGTACAAATGTTATAAGTAAAAATGTTCATTTTATTTAGTATAAATGTTCAGTTTAGTAAGTAGAAATGTTCAGTTTAGAAAATACAAATGTTCATTTTATTAAGTATTATATTTCTATTTTTTAATAAGTGCACATGGAAACAGAAGAGGTCACGAACAGAACAAAAATACATGAAAAAATTAGAAGAGGTCATGAACCAGTCTGGTTCAACTAAAAAATTTTCCGACTCTACCCCTAGCGAGTCCCTCTCCAAGACTGACATGAGGCTCACACGCGATGGTATGTAATAATATCATCAATTGACGCATTTAACTGAACATATTTGATTATTAAACTGAACACATTGCTTATTAAACTTAACATATATAACAGATACGTTCTAGTCATGCGAGGCTCACACGCGCGAGCCCTCTGTTCAACGATGGCGCACGATGGCAAAAAAAGCGATGGCAGTTATCATTTCTGCCTTTTTTAGTCTAAAGGTTGGTCGATACATAGTAGAAGCGCTAATCCAATACCATTAAATATTATTTTTGAATTATTTTCAAAATTCTTGAATATTTTGATAATATTTTTAATTTTTCAGAATTCGTCTTCATCGTTATAGCGAGGTCCTCCTTGTCCACTACGTGCGATGCAGCTACTCTTCGTCCATATTCATAAGTCGTTAACAAACAATCAATTTCTCGATCTGGGGGTTATGTTGGCGTATTATGATGTCTTCTCGAACCAAGTTACCTATGACTCATCGTAATTTAACCTTCACAGAATTCCAACAACTCAATGTCAGATTAGACTAAATACATAATTTCTTGGAACGTTCTTGAATCTTAAGTCGTTTCTAACCCAAATACGATCCTAGTTCCGAAAGACTCAATTTTTGTGACGCCCCGTCACATACAGTGACTAAACAGTACATGAAGGAGTGCCCGCCGCGGATGTCTCTGCACCCGCAAGGCTTACTAACACTTAACTTGCAAATTAAAGTTAAATTATACACAACTAATAAACATATATGCATATCCAAAATAAAAATGTGAATCACATATAGTTTAAATATAAGCATTACCTATATCTAAATAAAAAATTATACAAGAGTAGAAAACTGATAAGACTAACCTTTTGAAATATCCATTTCAGATAAAAAGATTCATACAATCACGAATACATAAGCACTTGTATATAAGTTATTAGTTAAGTAGTCCGTTGAAAATAAAAGAGATTGCACGACTGACTTGCTTGTTTAGAGAGAAATCAAGACTATCTATTTCAGATATGCATTTCAGATAAACAATATATGCAATTATAAATATAAATAAGCATTCTATTAAAAAAATAATAAATAAAAACTGCAAGGACGCAAGTTTAATTTGACATATGGATTTTAGATTAAATCAAAGTAAGAACAATAAGACAACCATCCAAAATCTGTAGTTTGGATTTACAAAAGAATATTTACTCTATACATAGCGTACAAGAATTGTATGAGCATCAGATAAAATAAACTTGCAAAAGAATATGACCTCAAAATATAAAACATGAAGATTGCATGTACTATAGAATAGTAAAAGCTAACAAAGCTAATATAAAAAAAAATTCATGCCATTCAAAATGCAAAAGTGAATACAGTCAAATATATATACACTACTAAGTGCCAATGTGATTCACAAATTAACACCACTTTTATATATACACTCAAAGAAATAAAATGCAAATAGATATTGAGAGTAGCAATTAGTAAAGAAATAAAAACTTATGAAATTTCATTTTTACATAGGCACAAGCTAACTGTACCTCATCACAAAAAAAAAAATGTAAACATTTGCTTAGTTTAAAACTAGCAGATAATATACAAACAGTACAAGCTGACTAGATCATCATATCAAAATATACAGTATTTGGAGATCATGCAATACTCACCAAGTAACAAATAGAATGGCTTACTCCTTTACCACACGACCACGCTCGCTAATCCTGGAACCTACAAAGTGGAAGAGTGAGATAAATAAAAATTTATCTCGGTGCGGTATTCAGTTCCAACCACACGAACTTCAAGTACATGTTTTAGAACTAATTACCGACTGAGTAAAGAAAATACATAGCAATTATACAATCAATAATACAATCAGATGGTACGAATATATTATGCAACGGTTACGTATTTATGCAATGCAAGCGAGCCCGACATTTTATTCAATTCCAATTCAAATACAAATGATAACACAAGAATGTCGGCTCAATTTTGGTAATTTTCAATGCAAGGCTGGTAATCACCAATCATCATCACAGATCAATCAGACATATACAATCGTCCCTCCCCGAACTCAGGGGGATCAGGACTAATTTCAGATTCCATATACAATTTAGACAATCAGATAAACAAACATACTACAAGCTGAGAACACTACCACTATACGGACTGGATACCGTATAGAGTACCGGACTATAAGCGCTCATGACCGGAGTCTGGCCAGACGGGGAAGCCACTCCTCGACTCCAAACTTGAGAACGAGTGTCTATTCAATCACACAAGTAGTATCAACTTTTCCATATCAATTCTTTCAAATTGGATAACCATTCAATATGCGCATATAATACTTAATAATATCAACACGATATAATGCAAATATGCTTGCAGTTACAAACAATTCAAATGCAAGTAATTAATTTCTAACATGTAATCAAAGTTCTGTGGAATTCGCACCTCAAAAGCAATCAACAAAATCCAAAGCAAGCAAGAACATGCAATCTTAAAACAATTGTCGTACCGGCTGTCTCGACCCCAACATGCGAACTCCAGATTCTAAGTCAAAAACAAATTCAATTACTTCACTTTTTTCTTTTTATTCTAAATTTGAAATCTGTTTTTTTTTTTTAAAAAAAAGTACTAACATCTAATTATTAGGTACGGTTGGTTTTGTGGTATGCCAAACATATACATTGTATATTCTGCTATTTATTCAAGGTGGCATACTCAATTTGGTCACTTTATAGAATTATATAACTAATGGTACAAGTTGAGGCTGGTAAGAGAAATTTCAGTGAGCTCAGCTTGCAAAACTGAGCACACCCAATAGGCGCATAAAACCATGTTGGTTAAGCCAAAACATACTTCTATATTTAAGAAAAAAAAGATAATATTAATTCTTGTACTTTTTAACAAATGACTCAGCTCGTTAAACTGACAAGAATTCTAAAAAGAAATTCAGCAAATAAGTTTCAGATTAACCCTTGTAAAATCCAGAATAAAAAGATTTAGAATATTAATTTAAAAAATAAATTTCAGTTTAATACAAAATGAAGCCCATTGAAAATTTATGCACCATAGCCAACCAAAATTTAGTTGTAGGGTTCCAGATTTCAAGTACGATAATTATCAAAATTGCCCATGAAATTTCAGCAACAAAAATCTGAAATTCCAGCACTTAATTACCAGAAAAATACATGATAAAAACAACACACAAACTGATAAAAATTTCAACAGTATAACCTGAAGTTCCAGCACCAGTAATAACTACCTAAAAGCAGCAATATGAACTGAGATTTTCAGCATCTAATTACCAGAAAATAAATAAAAACAGCAACAAACTGAAAATTCCAGCAGTACATTTAGTTGCAAACTCACCACAATTGAAATTCCAACCGTAATTTCCAACAATGAAGATAGTTGAATTTTCCAAAATCTGACATTTGACTGGTTTTCAAAGAGATTGTAAGAAAAATTTAGAAATAGAGCTTTGAGAAGTGAAATTACTTAATAAAACTATACCAATAATCTATTTGACATACTTATAAGTGTTGACCCTAATTTGGACTCGGTTCCAACAGATTGTCAAAAATTTTATAAAACCCTAACTTTAATATCAAAGCTAACTTTATTAATAGATCAGAAAAGTAAATAAATAAATTTGGGTGTGTTTGGATGACTAAGGAATAGGGTATAAGAATAAAGATTTTCGGTTTGCGTGCTTATCCAAATTCCTTATTCTTATACCATGGTTTTGTTAGTATAGGAATAAGGACCCTTATTCCTTATTCTTGTGTTGTTTGGGTTGCACAAGAATAAGAATAAGCACGCAAACCGAAAATTCTTATTTTTATACCATATTCCTTAGTCATCCAAACACACCCTAAAAGCACTGGCGTTACTCAAAATAGATGATTCTTACTTGTGCGAGATGGTCCTTGAAGAAACCTCAAATCAAATACGGCTTCAACTTTTCAATTTTGCTGAAAGTTAAGAAAGAGAGTTTGCTCCACAATCAATTTCCAATTTTTTCTATCATTTTCGCTTGAATTTTGGAGGTGAAATTCTGGTGCGTGCTTGGAAAGAGAGAGGCTCAATTTGAGAAAGAAATGAAAAGTAACATAAGTGGTTGGGATGAGAAAGGAACCATGTCCCAAGGAATAGTGCACATATATTTCTAGGTGGAAAACTTTCAATACAAGTGAACATGGAGCATACTTGAACAATGGACTATAACATGATTATGACATGTGGGTCCTACTTGGAATAGACACAACTAAGAGTGAACCATAAAACACAATTAACAAATGACATTCATAAAAACCAGCTTTTTTTTTCTAAACGTTTTTCTTGTCTTTCACAAAATAATGAAAATTAGCATTTCTAAACATATTTGAGCAACCAAATAATTTTCAAGAATTGCACAGTAAAATAATCAAGTCAAAGGGGACAAATTTCAGAAATTATATAAAAAAAAATCAGAGTATTACAATTTTTATGTCACAATAACTCAGAAAGTTGTGCATTTGCTCTGATACCATCAAGAGGGAGATGTCACACCCCGAAAGCTAAATGTGACAGTTCTTCAACCACGAGAATAAAAAACTGCTCTTGTAAGGCTAATAGACATAGATACATTTTTTTTCATTACATATTCTATTTTCTTGATTTTTGTCCCATATTTGCACAACTATAAATAAACCAACCTATATTTTACATTAGTCAAACCATATTTTACAAAGTTGCAGAGCTTTTCATTATACATAGTACACTAATTTTTATTTGATCGGTTATATAGTACTTATCCTACTACCTGCTAGTCCTATATATTACATTCCTCCTTTAAGAGAAAGTTTAATATGCAGGCAGTAGGAATATCATAGTGCACCATAGTGCATAGGGCTTTCTATGCACCGCGGACTTTTTCTATATTTGTAAATTGACAAATCTAATTTAATCAGTGATTTACATAGCGCCACTACGAACTGCAATAGCCCCGCTATAGCGGTACGACTTGGTAGACCACTACGGTGCTAAATTAAAAGTGCCGCTATAGCGTGTGTACATTGGTATATAATAATATTCCTTAAAATTATATTTATTTTTGGCATTTTATTTCTTATGGTAGCTATAATACTAAAAAGTAGCAAAATATAGATGCATTATAATGGTATTTTTGAGAAATATAGCGACACAATCTATTACTTGCTAGTACAGTATTACAAACATATCTTTGGCATATAAACTCTGATCGACTTGATATAATATTAAGTACAATGAGATTTAACTATTGCAATAATGAATTGTAAAGTGTATTTGTTAGATTTAACTATCATAACATGCATATAATGTAATATGAAATTTAATTTTTAATTAAATATATGTATATGATGTAATAAATAAGTACATTTGTACAAACCTATTGTGATCCCATAGCAGCCGTTAAATGACCGCTACTCGCTATCTGCTATGACATGAGGTTGTCCGTTACCAACCAGCTATCCACTATTTAAACCTTTGAATTTAATCAATCAAATCTACAAAATTTAAATCTCAAAGAAAACCAAACTTTACAATTTTTAAAATTTTATTACTATTTTTTTAAAACATGTTATTGTTGGAAACAAACTACTATTTACAACATTCCAGAAATGGCAGGTTTTAAAATAATCGAAAAAAATAGTAGTAAAATTTTAAAAATAGTAAAATTTGGTTTGCTATGAGATTTCAATATGTAGATTAGATTGGTTAAATTAGATTTGTCAATTTATAAAAATATCCCTGAAAATATTCGCGGTGCATACAAAGCCCTATGCACTATGGAGCATTATTTACACTTTATATGCGTAATTAACATGTATAATCCAATATTTTTGAATACATAAGATATGAATCATATTCTAGACAGTATGGGACTGTTTGTATGGGTAAGGAAAAAGCAACAATAGCAAATTCCGGGCGGAAATTTATTCCTAACCATCCAAACTCTTCACAAAATCGATTGTGATGAAAAAACATAGAATGAATCCAAAATTGATTGAAATGCTCAAATGGTACTCAAAATTGCATTATTTGCACTTTATATGCGCAATTACCATGTATAATCCAATATTTATGAATAAATAAGATATGAATCATATTCTAGACAGTACACAGAGTTTAAATGTAGATTATTGTGATGAAATAACTTAGAATGAATTCAGAAACGATCGAAATGCTCGAATGACACTTTATATGCATAATCGTCATGTATAATCCATCTTTTTTAATAAAAAGGATATGAATTATATTCTAGACAGTATAAAGAGTTTAAATATAGATTATAGTAATAAATGACATAGAATGAATCCAGGAAAGATTTAAACGCTCAAATGATACTCAGAATTACATTATTTGCACTTTATATACGTAATTAGCATATATAATCCAATCTATTTGAATAAACAATATTTGAATCTTAGTCTAAACAATACAAATAAACAGCTTAAATATAGATTATTGTGATGAAATAACTTAGAATGAATCCAGAAACGATTGAAATGCTCAAATGATAACTCAGAATTGCATTATTTGCACTATATATGCGTAATTACCATGTATAATCCAATCTTTTTTAATAAACAAGATTTAAATCTTAGTCCGGACAGTGTAAAGAATTTAAATATTGATTATTGTGATGAAATGACTTAAAATTAATCAAGAAACCATTGAAATGCTCAGATACTACTTAGAATTGCTTTAATTGCACTTTATATACATAATTAACATGTATAATCCAATCATTTTGAATAAAGAAGATCTGAATCTTAGTCTGGACAGTATAAAGAGTTTAAATGTTGATTATTGTGATGAAACTACTAAGAATAAATTCAGAAATGATTGAAATGCTAGAATGATACTCAGAATTGTATTATTTGCATTTATATGCGTAACTACCATGTATAATACATCTTTTTGAATAAAAAAAATATTAATATTAGTCCAAACAATATAAAGTGTTTAAATGTAATTATGGTGATGAAATGACTTAGAATTCATCCAGAAAACCATTGAAATGCTCAAATACAACTCAGAATTGCATTATTTGCAGTTTATAAGCATAATTAAACATGTACAATCCAATCTTTTTGAATAAACAAGATCTGAATCTTAGTTTGGACATTATAAAGAATTGAAATGGAGATTATTATGATGAAATGAGTAAGAATGAATCCAGAAACGATTGAAATGCTTAACTGATACAAAGAATTGAATTAGTGGCAATTTATATGCGTAATTACACTGTATAATCCAATCTTTTTGAATAAACAAGATATGAATCATATTCTAGACAGTATATAAAGTTAAAATGTAGATTATTATGATGCAATGACTTAGAATGAATCCAGAAACGATTGAAATGCTAAAATGAACTCAGAATTGCATTATTTGTATTATAATCCAATCTTTTTGAATAAAGAAATATAAATCTTAAGCCGGAATATATAAAGAGTTTAAATGTAGATTATCGTGATGAAATGACTTGGAATGAATCCAGAAATGATGGAAATGCTCAAATGATACTCATAATTGCATTATTTGCAATTTGTATGCATAATTACCATGTATAATCTAATATTTTTGAATAAATAAGATATGAATCATAATCATGACAGTACAAAGAGTTTAAATGTAGATTATTGCAATGAAATGAGTAAGAATGAATCCAGAAACGATTGAAATGCTCAAATGAAACTCAGAATTGCGCTATTTGCACTTTATATGCGTAATTACCGTGTATAATCCAATATTTTTGAATAAACAAAATATGAATCATATTAAAGAAAGTAGAAAGAGTTTAAATGCAGATTATTGTGATAATGTGATGAAATTACTTAGAATGAATCCAGAAACAATTGAAATGCTCAAATAATACCCAGAATTGCATTATTTGTTATTTTTTTTGCCTAATTTCAATGTATAATACGATCTTTTTAAATAAATAAGATATTAATCATATTCTAGGTAGCATAAAGAGTTTAAATGTAGATTATTGCGATGAAATGACTAGAATAAATCTAGAAATGATTGAAACGCTCAAAAAATACTCGTAATTGCATTATTGGCACTTTATATGTGTAACTACCATGTATAATCCAATCTTCTTGAATAAACAAGATATTTCATATTCCAAACAGTATAAAGAGTTTGAGTATAAATTATTGCGATGAAGTGACTTAGAATAAACACAGAAATGATTGACGTGCTCAAATGATATTCAGAATTGCATTATTTGCACTTCATATGCGTAATTACCATGCTTAATCCAATCTTTTTTAATAAACAAGATATAAATCTTAGTCCGGACTGTATAAAGAGTTTAAATGTAGATCATTGTGATGAAATGACCAACAATGAATCCAAAAACGATTGAAATGCTCAAATACTACTCAGAATTGCATTATTTGCAATTTACATGAGTAATTATCATATATAATCCAATCTTTGTGAATAAACAAGATATGAATCATATTCCAGACAGTATAAAGAGATTAAGTATAGATTATTGCATTGAAATTACTTAGAATGAATCCAAAAAATACTGAAATACTCAAATGATATTCAGAATTTTATTATTTGCATTTTATATGCGTAATTACAATGCATAATCCAATCTTTTTAAATAAACAAGATATACATCTTAGTCTGGGCAGTATAAAGATTTTAAATGTAGATTATTGTAATGAAATGACCAACAATTAATCCAAAAACGATTTAAATGCTCAAATACTATTCAGAATTGCATTATTTGCACTTTACATGATTAATTACAATGTATAATCCAATCTTTTTTAATAAACAAGATATAAATCATATTTCAGACAGTATAAAGTGTTAAAGTATAAATTATTGCAATGAAATGACTAAGAATAAATCCAGAAAAGATTGAAATGCTCAAATGATACTTAGAATTCATTATTTGCACTTTATATGTGAAATTACAATGCATAATCCAATCTTTTTTAATAAACAAGATAGAAATCTTAGTCTGGACACTATAAAGAGTTCAAGTATAGATTATTGCAATGAAATGACTAAGAATGAATCCAGAAACGATTGAAATGCTCAAATGATATTCAGAATTTCATTATTTGCACTTTATATGAGTAATTACAATGCATAATCCAATCTTATTGAATAAACAAGATATAAATCTTAAGAGTTTAAACATATATTATAATGATGAAATGAGTAAGAATGAATCCAGAAATGATGGAAATGCTCAAATGATACACAGAATTGCATTATTTGCAATTTATATGCAAAATTTACATTTATAATACAATGTTTTTGAATAAATAAGATATGAATTATAATCTAGACTGTACAAAGAGTTTAAAGGTATATTGTGATGAAAGGACATAGAATTAATCCAGAAACGATTGAAATGATAAAATGATACCCGGAATTGCATTATTTTCACTTTATATGCGTAATTACCATGTATAATCTAATATTTTCGAATAAACAAGATATGAATCATATTCGAGATAATATAAATAGTTTAAGTATAGATTATTGCAATGAAATGACTAAGAATGAAACCACAAATGATTGAAATGCACAACAGATACTCAGAATTTCATTATTTGCACTTTATATACGTAATTACAATGCATAAGCCAATCTTTTTGAACAAACAAGATATAAATCTTAGTTCGGCATAGTATAAAGTGTTTAAATGTAGATTATTGTGATGAAATTACCAAAATTTAATCCAAAAATGATTGAAATGCTCAAATACTACTGAGAATTGCATTACTTGTAATTTATACGAGTCATTAACATGTATAATCCAATCATATTGAATAAACAAGATCTGAATCTTTGTCTGGACATTATAAAGAGTTTAAATATGGATTAATGTGATGAAAAGACTAAGAATGAATACAGAAATGATTGAAATGCTCAAATGATACTGAAAATTGTATTATTTGCACTTTACTTGCGTAATTAGCCTGTATAATCCAATCTTTTTTAATATAAAAGATATGAATTATATTCTAGACTGTATAAAGAATTAAAATTTAGATTATCGTGATGAAAAGACTTAAGAATGAATTCAGAAACGATTGAAATGCTCAAATGATTCTCTGAATTGCAATATTAATCAAATATTTTTGAATAAACAAGATATGATTCTTTGTTTGGGAAGTATTAAGTGTTTAAATGTACATTATTGTGATGAAATGACTTAGAATGAATCAAGAAATGAAAGAAATGCTCAAATGATACTAAAAATTGCACTATTTGCAATTTACATGCGTAATTACCCTGTACAATCCAATATTTTTGAATAAACAAGATATGAATCATATTATTTTGGACTGTATAAAGAGTTTAAATGTAGATTATTGTGATGAATAGACTTAGAATGAATCCAGAAATGATTGAAATGCTCAAATAATACTCACAATTTCAATATTTGCACTTTATATGCGTAATTACAATGCATAATCTAATATTTTTGAATAAACAACATATAATTCTTTTTTTCCGGAAAGTATAGAAAGTTTAAATGTAGATTATTACGATGAAATGACTAAGAATTAATTCAAAAATGATTGAATTGCTCAAATACTACTCAGAATTGCATTATTTGTACTTTATATGAGTAATTAACATGTATAATCTATTCTTATTGAATAAACAAGATCTGAATCTTTTATTTTTAGACACACAAGATCTGAATCTTTGTCTGGACATTGTAAAGACTTTAAATATGGATTTTTGTGGTGAAATGAGTAAGAATGAATCCAGAAACGATTGAAATGCTCATATGATACAGAGAATTGCATTATTTTCATTTTACATGCGTAATTAGGCTGTATAATCCATTCTTTTTTTAATATACAAGATTTTAATTATATTCTAGACTGCATAAAGAGTTTAAATGTAAATTATTGTGATGAAAAGACTTAGAATGAATCCAGAAACGATTGAAATGCTCAAATGATACCCAGAATTGCATTATTTCCGCTTTATATGCGTAATTACCATGTATAATCCAATCTTTGAAATAAACAAGATAAGATTCTTTGTTTGGGTAGTATTAAGAGTTTAAATGTAAATGATTGTGATTTAATGACTTAGAATGAATCAAGAAACGATTGAAATGCTCAAACGATACTTAGAATTGCACTTTTTGCAATTTACATGCGTAATTACCCTGTATAATCCAATATTTTTGAATAAACAAGATATGAATCATATTCTAGACTGTATAAAGAGTTTAAATGTAGATTATTGTGATGAATAGACTTAGAATGAATCCAGAAACGATTGAAATGCTCAAATAACACTCAGAATTTCATTATTTGCACTTTATATGTGTAATTACAATTCATAATCTGATATTTTTGAATAAATAAGATATAAATCTTATTACGGACAGTAGATAGAGCTTAAATGTAGATTGTTGCGATGAAATGACCAAGAATGAATCCAAAAATGATTGAAATGCTCCAATACTACTCAGAATTCCATTATTTGTACTTTATATGAGTAATCAACACGTATAATCCATTTTTATTGAACAAAGAAGACATGAATCCTTGTCTGGGCATTATAAAGAGTTTAAATAAAGATTTTTGTGGTGAAATGAGTAAGAATGAATCTAGAAACGATTGAAATGCACATATGATACAAAGAATTGCATTATTTGCACTTTACATGCGTAATTAGCCTGTATAAACCATTATTTTTTAATATACAAGTAATGAATTATATTCTAGACTGTATAAAGAGCTTAAATGTATATTATTGTGATGAAAAGACTTAGAATGATTCCATAAATTATTGAAATGCACAAATGATGCCCAGAATTGCATTATTTCCACATTATATGCATAATTACCATGTATAATCCAATCTTTTTGAATAAACAAGATATGATTCTTTGTTTGGGCAGTATTAAGAGTTAAATGTAAATTATTATGAGGAAATAACTCAGAATAAATCAATAAACGATTGAAATGCTCAAATGAAACTCAAAATTGCACTATTTGCAATTTATATGCGTATTTACCCTGTATAATCCAATATTTTTGAACAAACAAGATATGAATCATATAGAGACTGTATAAAGAGTATAAATATAGATTATTGTGATGAATAAACATAGAATGAATTCAGAAACGATTGAAATGCTCAAATAATGCTCAAGAATTTCAATATTTGCACTTTATATGAGTAATTACAATGCATAATCCAATCTTTTTGAATAAAGAACATATAATCTTATTACGGACAGTATAAAGTGTTTAAATGTAGATTATTGCAATGAAATGACCAAGAATTAATCCAAAAACGATTGAAATGCTCAAATACTACTCAGAATTGCATTTTTTTTGTAATTTATATGAGTAATTAACATGTATAATCCAATCTTATTGAATAAACAAGATCTGAGTCTTTGTCCGGACATTAAAAAGATTTTAAATACAGATTTTTGTGGTGAAATAAGTAAGAGTCAATGAAGAAACGATTGAAATTATTTGCATTATTTGCTCGTATGATACAGAGAATTGCATTATTTGCATTTAAATGCGTAATTAGCTTGTATAATCCATTATTTTTAAATATGCAAGATATGAAAATTATATTCTAGACTGTATAAAGATTTGAAATGTAGATTATTGTGATGAAAAGACTTAGAATGAATCCAGAAACGATTGAAATGCTCAAATGATAAACAGAATTGAATTATTTCCACATTATATGTGTAATTACCACGTATAATCCATTCTTTTTGAATAAACAAGATATGAATCATATTCTAGACTTTATAAAGTGCTTAGGAAGATTATTGTGATGAAAAGACTTAGAATAAATCCAGAAAGGATAGAAATGCTCAAATGATACCCAGAATTGCATTATGTTCAATTTATATGCGTAATTACCATGTATAATCCAATCTTTTTGAATAAACAAGATATGAATCATAATCCAAATAGTATTTAGAGTTTAAGTATAGATTATTGCAATGAAATGACTAAGAATCAATCCAGAAACGATTGAAATTCTCAACAGATACTCAGAATTTCATTATTTGCACTTTATATGCGTAATCACAATGCATAATCCAATCTTTTTGAATAAACAAGATATAAACATGAAATGATTCTCTGTTTGGGCTGTATTAAGAGTTTAAATGTACATTATTATAATGAAATGACTTAGAATGAATCAAGAAACGATAGAAATGCTCAAATGATACCCAGAATTGCACTATTTGCAATTTACATGCTTAATTACCCTGTATAATCCAATATATTTGAATAAACAAGATATGAATCATATTCTACACTGTATAAAGAGTTTCAAATGTAGATTATTGTGAAGAATAGACTTAGAATGAATCCAGAAACGATTGAAATGCTCAAATAATACTCAGAATTTCAATATTTGCACTTTATATGCGTAATTACAATGCATAATCCAATATTCTTAAATAAACAACAGATAATTCTTATTCCAGACAGTATAAAGAGTTTAAATGTATATTATTGAGATGAAATTACCAAGAATTAATCCAAAAATAATTGAAATGCTTAAATACTACTCAGAATTGCATTATTTGTAATTTATGAGTAATTAAATTATATAATCCAATCTTATTAAATAAACAAGATCTGAACCTTTGTCTGGACATTATAAAGATTTTAAATATAGATTTTTGTGGTGAAATGAGTAAGAATGAATCCAGAAACGATTGAAATGCTCGTATGTTACAGAGAATTGCATGATTTGCATTTGAATGCGTAATTAGCCTGTATAATCCATTCTTTTTAAATATAAAAGATATGAATTATATTCTAGACTGTATAAAGAGTTTAAATGTAGATTATTGTGTTGAAAATACTTAGAATGAATCCAGAAACAATTGAAATACTCAAATGATACCCCGAATTGCATATTTCCGCTTTATATGCGTAATTATCATGTATAATCCAATCTTTTTGAATAAACAAGCTATGATTCTTTGTTTGGGCAGTATTAAGAGTTTATATATAAATGATTGTGATGAAATGACTTAGAATGAATCAAGAAAAGATTGAAATGCTCAAACGATATTCGGAATTACACTACTTGCAATTTACATGCGTAATTACCCTATATAATCCAATCTATTTGAACAAACAAGATATGAATAATATTATAGATTGTATAAAGAGTTTAAATGTATATTATTGTGGTCAATCGACTTAGAATGAATCAAGAAACGATTGAAATGCTCAAATAATACTCAGAATTTCATTATTTGCACTTTATATGCTTAATTACAATGCATAATCCAATCTTTTTGAATAAACAAGATATAAATCTTATTCCGGATAGAATAAAGAGTTTAGATGTAGATTATTGCAATGAAATGACCAAGAATTAATCCAAAAACGATTGAAATGCTCAAATACTACTCAGAATTTCATTATTTGTACTTTATATGATTAATTAACATGTATAATCCATTCTTATTGAATAAAAAAGTTATGAATATTTTTCTGGACATTATAAAGAGTTTAAATATAGATTTTTGTGGTGAAATGAGTAAGAATGAAACCAGAAAAGATTGAAATGCTCATATAATACAAAGAATTGCATTATTTGCAGTTTACATGCGTAACTAGCCTCTATAATCCATTCTTTTTTAATATACAAGATATGAATTATATTCTAGACTGTATAAAGAGTTCAAATGTAGATTATTGTGATGAAAAGACATAGAATGAATCCAGAAATGATTGAAATGCACAAATGATATCCAGAATTGCATTATTTCCACATTATATGCGTAATTACCATGTATAATCCAATCGTTTTGAATAAACAATATGTGAATCGTATTCTTGACTGTATAAAGAGTTTAAAGGTAGATTATTGTGATGATTAGACTTAGAATGAATCCAGAAACGATTGAAATGCTCAAATAATACCCAAAAATGCATTATTTCCGCTTTATATATGCGTAATTACCTTGTATAATCCAATATTTTTTAACGCACAAGATATGATTCTTTGTTTGGGCAGTATTAAGAGTATAAATGTAAATGATTGTGATGAAATGACTTAGAATGAATCAAGAAACGATTGAAATACTCAAATGATACTCAGAATTGCACTATTTGCAATTTATATGCATAATTACATTGTATAATCCAATCTTTTTGAATAAACAAAATATGAATCATATTTTAGAAAGTATAAAGATTTTAAATGTATATTATTGTGATGAAAGGACTTAGAATGAATCCAGAAACTATTGAAATGCTCAAATAATACACAAAATTGCATTATTTGCACATTATATGTGTAATTACCATGTATAATCCAATCTTTTTGAATAAACAAGATATGGTTCTTAGTTTGGGCAGTATTAAGAAGTTAAATATACATTATTGTGATGAAATGACTTAGAATGAATTTAGAAACAATTGAAATGCTCAAATGATACTCAGAATTGCAATATTTGCAATTTATATTCGTAATTACAATGCATTATCCAATCTTTTTTGAATAAACTTGATATGACTCATATTCTAAACAGTACAAAGAGTTTAAAAGTAGATTATTGTGACGAAATGACTTAGAATGAATCCAGAAACGATAGAAATGCTCAAATGATACTCAGAATTGCATTATTTGCAATTTATATGCGAAATTAACATGTATAGTACAATCGTTTCAAATAAAAAAGATTTAATCTTAGTGCGGACAGTATAAAAAGTTTAAATGTAGATTATAGTGATGAAATGACCTGGAATTAATCTAGAAATGATTGAAATGCTCAAACACTACGCAGAATTGCATTATATGCGCTTTATATGCATAAATAACATCTATAATCCAATCTTTTTGAATAAACAAGATATGAATCTCAGTCTGGACAGTAGAAAGAACTTAAATCTAGATTATTGTGATGAAATGACCTAAAATTAATACAGAAACGATTGAATTACTCAAATACTACTGAATTGCATTATTTGCAATTTATATGCATAATTAACGTGTATAATCGAATATTTTTGAAGAGCTAAAATGTAGATTATTGTGATGAAATGAGTAAGAATGAATCCAGAAACCATTGTAATGCTTAAATGATACTAACAATTGCATTATTAGCAATTTATATGCATAATTACCGTGTATATTCCAATATTTTTGAATAAACAAGATATGAATCATATTCTAGATAGTATAAAGAGTTCAAATGCAGATTATTGTGATGAAATGACATAGCATGAATTCAGAAACGATTGAAAAGCTCAAATGATACTCAAAATTGCATTATTTGCGTAATTACCATGTATAATCCAACCTTTTTATGTAAACATTATACGAATCATATTAGACAGTATTAAAGAGTTTAAATCTAGACTATTATGATGAAATGAATTTGAATTTATCTAGAAAAGATTGAAATGCTCAAATGATACTTAGAATTGCATTATTTGCACTTTATATGTGTTATTTAACATGTATAATCCAATATTTTCGAATAAAAAAGATATAAATCATAGTCCGGATACTATAAAGAGTTTAAATATAGATTATCGTGATGAAATGACCTGGAATGAATCCAGAAACAATTGAAATGCTCAAATACTACTCATAATTGCATTATGTGCACATTATATGCATAATTAACATGTATAACCCAATCCTTTTGAATAAACAATTTATAAATATTAGTCTGGACAATATAAAGACATTAAATCGAGATTATTGAGACGAAATGACCTAGAATTAAAACAGAAACGATTGAAATGCTCAAATACTACTCAGAATTGCATTATTTGCACTTTATATGCGTAATTAACATGTATAATTCAATCTTTTTGAATAAACAAGATATGAATCATATTCTAGACAGTATAAAAAGATTAATGTAAATTATAGTGATGAAATGACTTGGAATTAATCCAGAGACGATTGAAATGCTCAAATACTACTCAGAATTGCATTATGTGCACTTTTTTATGCGTAATTAACATGTATGGAATCTTTTGGAATAAACAAGATATGAATCTCAGTTTGGACGATATAAAGTACTTAAAATCTAGATTAGTGTTATTAAATGACCTAGAATTAATACAGAAACGATTGAAATACTCAAATACTACTCAGAATTGCATTATGTGCACTTTATATGCATAATTAACATGTATAATCCAATCTTTTTGAATAAAAAAGATATAAATCTTAGTCTAGACACTAGAAAGACTTTAAATCTAAATTATTGTGATGAAATGACCAGTAATTAATATAGAAACGAATAAAATGCTCAAATACTACTGAGGACTGCATTATTTGTTCTTTATATGCGTAATGAACTTGTATGATCCAATCTTTTTGAATAAATAAGGTATTAATCTCAGTCTGGACATTATAAAGAGTTTAAATGTATATTATTGTAATAAAATGACATAGAATTAATCCAAAAAGATTGAAACGGCCAAATGATACTCAGAATTGCATTATTTGCACTTTATATGCATAATTACCGTGTATAATCCTATATTTTTGAATAAACAAGATATGAATCATATTCTAGATAATATAAAGAGTTCAATTGTAGATTACTATGATGAAATGATATTGTATGAATTAAGAAACGATTGAAATACTGAAATGATACTAAAAAATTGCATTATTTGCACTTTATATGCGTAATTACCATGTACAATCCAATCTTTTTATATAAACAAGATATGAATCATATTCTACAAAGTATGAAGTGTTTTTGAATAAACAAGATATGAATCATATTCTACAAAGTAGACTATTTGTGATGAAATGACTTTGAATGAATTTAGAAAAGATTGAAATGCTCAAATGATACTCAGAATTGCATTATTTGCACTTTATATGCGTTATTAACATTTATAATCCAATCTTTTCGAATAAACAAGATATAAGTCTTAGTCCGGACAGTATAAAGAGTTTAAATTTAGATTATTGTGATGAAATGACCTGAAATTAATCCAAAAACGATTGAAATGCTCAAATACTACTCAGAATTGCATTATGTGCACTTTATATGCGTAATTAACATGTATAATCCAATCCTTTTGAATAAATAAGATATGAATCTTAATATGAACAGTATAAAGACTTTAAAATCCAGATTTATTGTGATGATTTTGACCTATAATTAATACAGAAACGATTGAAATTGCATTTTTTGCACTTTACATATGTAATTAACATGTATAATCCAATCTTTTTGAATAAACAAGTTATAAATCTTAGTTTGGACAATATAGAGACTTTAAATCTAGATTATTATGATCAAATGACTTAGATTTATTCTAGAAACGATTGTAACGCTCAATTCATACTCTGAATTGCATTATTTTCATTTTATATGCGTAATTACTATGTATAATCCATTATTTTTGAGTAAATAGGATTTGAATCTTAGTCTGGACACCATAAAGAGTTTAAATGTAGATTATTGTGATGAAATGACTTACAATGAATCCAGAAGCGATTGAAATACTAAAAAAAATACTCAGATTTGCATTATTTGCACTTTACATGAGTAATTACCATGCATAATTCAATCTTTTTGAATAAAAAGATATGAATTATATTCTATACAATATAAAGAGTTTAAATGTAGATTATTATAATAAAATAAGTTAAGAATGAATCCTGAAATGATTGAGAAGCTCAAATGATACTTAGAATTGCATTATTCGCACTTTATATGCGTAATTAACATATAATAACTGTAATTTAATATTACAACTTCTGGTTATAGTAAAAATTTTATTTAATAATTTCTTGTTACTAAATCGTGTGACTGCGCAATTAAAATAATTTGAATGAAATAACTTCAAATTATTTTTTCATCTAGTGACAAGTAATAACTATTAATATATTAAATTGGGAATAACTTCATGTTGTGTTTCATCCAGTGTCTGATAGTAACTTCTTGTTACTAAGAAATAGAACTTCTGGTTCTTTCATAAAAAATTCAGCTTCCAATAATAAGTGCAGGTTATTTATCTAATAATATATTTAGTAGTGTTTCAAAACTTTTGGTTATAATAAATTTCTAATACAACTTGAAGTTCTAAGCAAATACATTCAAATATTAAGAACTTTAAGTTCTAAACAAATTATTTCAATGATTAAGAACTCCAGGCTCTAAACAAACTATTTCAATAAGAAGAGAGTTTCAATACCCACAATTTGAACTTCAGATTCTAAATAATTTAAAATTGAATATGAATTTTAGGTTCATCATGTAATAAAAACTTCGGGTTCTTGATAAACTTTCAAGTTTGATTCACTTCGGGGAATGATTCTCATAAATGCAAATAAAAAAAATTCATATTTAAATATCTTCATAAAAAAAACGAAATTAAGAAAAATATATATTATTTTCAATCAAACCTTCTTTTACTTATGTAATAACTTTTGCAATTTTCTTCCGATCAATTAGCCAGAGTAACTTGGTCATTCCTATTGAGCAATTCATGCTGATAATGTGTTGTAAAATTAAAATGGAAGGAAGAAACAAAGAGTAAAAGGGAGATAAATATTCTCTTATGTATTTCTTATTCTGAATTTTGGATACCATGTACAAAAGAAATCTCTTAACAAATGACAAGATATGTTTCTGGTACCAAAAGTATTGGAAAGTGTGTAATCTAGTGAAAAGTTTGGATTGTTTATAATAAATTTATGCTTAGAAATAGGCTATTCCCTAAATTTCTATTTGATCCAAACGGCCCCTAAAAAGAGATTAATGAAGGATGGTAACGCATGGGATTTAATTAGAGAGATTAAAATAGTTGTCACGTTTAGGAAATTAGAAGAATTATGATGGGAGATAAACATGTTAATGAATGACCTTTAGCACCCTTCCAAAATAACAATGGGGCCGTTTGGATCGCTTAGGAATTTAGGGGCCGTTTGGATGTTGTAGGAATTTGGGAAATTTGCAATTCTAGACATAAATTTATTGGGAAGTGTGTAAGTTTGTGAAGAGTTTGGATTGTTTATAATAAATTTGGCATATGAAATTCCGGAAATTTGCAATTCCCTCTTATTCCAACCCCATCCAAACGCCTCCTTAGGGAATTTGGGGAACTTGCAATTTCTAAGAATAAATTTATTGGGAAGTGTGTAATTTTGTGAAGAGTTTGGATTGTTTATAATAAATTTATGGTAGGAAGATGAAATTCCCCAAATTCCTTGGGGAATCCAAACAGCCACAAAAGACATGTATCTAATGTGGGTGTGTTTGGATGAGTTTTGAATAAGAAATTTCGGTAGGCGTGTTTGTTCAAATTTCTTATTCTTATACCATGATTTTGTTAGTATAAGAATAAGGACACAAATATAAATATAAATAACAGAGATGAACAATCCATATATAACAAATATAAATAATTTGTACCTATTTATAACATATTTTTATTTGACGAGAATCACTGAAGACACGCTCTACTTACTCATTTACTTCAATTATTTTCTAAAAATGACCATAAATATCTTCTCCTCTCCATATGCTTTTCCTAAACTTCCTATCTAATCTAATGAGTATATGGTCATTGTACAGAGCAATTCCCTTTTTATGACAAGCAGGATATACAGAAAAAGAAAGTCTGTCTTTAGTCTTTACTTCGGATAATAAACCAATCTCCCTAGTACCAAAAATGGCGTCTAACCTCCTCCTCCTCCGACCAACTCCCTTTGCGCGCGCGCTACTTTCGCCTCTTGCACAGCTCCCTTCGTTCCGAACCAACAAACCCACCTTTCTTTCTTCCAACAAATCCTTGATTAACCCTCCTCTTACTCTTCTCAATGGACCCAAGGACACTCTCTCCCTCCGTTCCCGATTCCAGTTTGAGCGGAGGAGAGGAACCTCCTTCACTTGCTCGTATAATGCCAAGGAGAAGCTTGAACCTGCTTCCTCCGAGAAGGTACTTTTGAATAAAAATGGACATGGATTCAAGCAATTTACTGTAATGAGAACAATTTTGTGGTGTTTTAACGAGCACTAATTGATCAAATAAAGCATACATTTTTAATTTTAATGGGAATTTCCATTTTATCTCTTGTATGGTTTGTAAGAAGCCGAAAATGGTTACTTATTTACAAGAAGATGGTTCTATTAAATAATGAATTGAGGAAATATAATGGAAACTAGTAATATATTGGAGGAATAATTAATGAAGTAATTACCAAGGAGAATTTTACTTCAGAATGGTTTCTTCTGCACTTCAAAGTGATTGGAAAACCCAAAATTATAGTATTTCTTTTAAATTATGTAGAGTTTGGATGAGGAATGGCCTATTTTTCAAAGATGGGATGTGCCTTGGGGGTGGCAGACTTGTTCTCTCACAATGGTTGCATGTGGTGTAGGGTATGATTTACAATTCAGAAAAAAATATTTATAATATTGAAATCTTGCTTATATGCTTCTCTGTTGTTGCTGATATACTGATACAAGACCAAATGTGCATTTTCTGTTCATATAGCATGGGAAATATGGATAATAAATGATAATTTCATGCACAAAATACCTACATGACATCAAAGATCACATAAATGTACCCTGAAGAGCAAGAAATATGTCAAATATCCCAATGGAACCTGAAAAGTGTCGTGCTTAACCCTTCCTCTCCTAATTTTTGTTTGGATCCTTTGTGTACCCAATTACCTTTACTTTGTTCCTTCATTAGGAAGGAAAGGTGAATTCAGGTATTTTATAAAATAATTGAGGTGGTATAGAAGATGTATTTCATGTTTGTAGGTTATTGCTATTATGAAGGAGTACATATTTTTCATTCCGCATGATTGTCAAGAGCATGCTTGAATCTTTAAATTACTACTTTTAAGGAAATATATGCTATAGCTATGAGTATTTTAGTCTAAACAAAATAAGAATTACTCAGAAACAGAAAGGATGGAAGAAGATAATAAATGGTACATCTGGTAGACTCTAATGAACCTGATAATTGATGAATGAAGCCAATCTCATATTTAATTCCTTGATATTTTGGAAGCTTGTTAAAATTGGTATTTTTACTGAACAGTCTTTAGACAGTTTTCTTCTGACAGGGTTGGTAGAACAATCTCTCTTGCCCTATCTAGGGTTCCAGGCTACTGAGGCAACACTGGATGAGAAGGCTGAAGTGCTTCTTATAGGACAGTTGTATGTAATAATTACATCATTGTACTTTTTCATTATGTTGTTACTTGCGTCATTTTAAAACAATCTCTAATGTCTATTAATTTATTAATAGCATTCTCTCTTTTCTTGTTTAATCTTGAACAGAAGTGTAACAGCTGTTGTGCTAGGTGTTATATTTGGCATTACTAATACCTTCAGGCCTTTTTCCGATGATCTATTTCAGTATGGTAAGAACCTTTTCTCTTATCATCTTACCTTTTAATTATATAATGGATAGCTGATAGTTGGACAATAATTCCCAGAGCTCTTCGTAAAGAACATCTAATGTTGCGAAACTCTTTCTGATAATACCCTGAACTTCTGATATTTGCAATTGAGACCTTACTATCTTGAGATATTGGCATCATAACTCAGCTTTATATGAATTTAAAGAAAACTATTCATTTTTGTAATGGGTTACAAAACATGAAAGCTCTTTCACAGAATTAATGTTAATACTTGATTTTAGGCAGTGGATGAGGCCATGAGGGTGATAATAAAAAAATTGGAACTCCAGGTGGTGTTTGTCATATATTAGAAGTTCAGGGGTGCATGCTGACAGTTCCTTTTTTAAACACTGTCAATTTTACTCTGGCTTCATATGAAGTTATATTTTGGAAATACAGATGAGTCAAAATAGAAACAATGGGTTATAATGGGTCTTGAGCTTTAATGTTCTGAGTTAGTTGAGTAAATATGGAATGTCAGTTTTACTTTTAGGGAAATTTTAATTAACCTTATCTTTGTAATAGCAATTTCCTGGAGTTTGCAGACGGCACAAAAAAAATTCTTCGTTCTATTGCAAATATGATAAACATTGGGTACTCTTAATGCAGTATATGTTATGTGTTCTTTGCTAAGGAACCTATTTATATTTACAAGTAATATATTTCTTTTCTACATTTCAGATGTTAGGGAACCTTTCAAATTACAAAATGGATGGCTTTTGTGGTCTGGTATTGGGCTCATAGGTGCAATTATAGCCATTGCTTTAGTTGGAGTTGTTACAGCTTTGTTAAATGGTGAAACCCCACAAAGAGAGGTGCAAATTTATACTATGGAGCAGTTTCATTTATGCTGGCAAATATCAATATGTCACGCCTATTCTGCCAAAATAGAGATATCTCATTTATCCTTCAAAACTTGGAAAATATCAGATATGCTCGTCATTTGTTACTTTTTTCCTAAAAAGGGTCAAATTTACCTTCTACTGAAACAAATGGAGAAATGAGGGGTAGTAAATACTTTTATATGTTCAAGGGTATATTTCATATGGTATCCCTTTCTGGATGGTAGTCACAATATTTCTTTTGTGGTTGTTATTGTATTATGACATGTTGCAGTATTACCAGTGAAGCTGCTCATTTATATTGGTTTCCCTGTTTTGTGCTTATTTATTGTTTCCTCTTTATTTTCAGACTGATGCACTGACTCGTTTATTGCCATTGATTGGCTCTTCAACCACGAGGTAATGATGGGTATTGTTCTATAAAATGAACTTGCTAATTGCATGTTTCTTGAATATATATATGACTTCTTAAATGTTGTTGCATCTGTTGTAGTACCGCCTCTTTGGTTATTATCACTGGAGTTTTGGCCCCACTTCTGGAAGAAACTATATTTAGAGGTTTTCTCATGGTTACCCTCACAAAATGGTAACTTCTTTTCTGTTTCTTAATTTTCTTTTCATTGTTTGTGTGTATAAAAACTAGAAACTGCAGTAATGTATGACATGGTAGTATCACCTGCAGTCTTTGAGTAATTACAAGTCCTTTCAGTTGACGATTAGATATTAGAATAAAGAGGTTGTTATTGCTAACTCACATCTTTCTTTTAGAACTAGTATGTTCTGGATCCAGTAAGTGCGCATCAACAGTATTGTTTGACAAAGCTTCAGGCCCTCATTCTGAAATTTACAATTTAAAATGTATTTACATCAAACCTATCAATTTGTTTAGTAGTCTAGTATCACATGCAGGGTGCCAACTCCAGTTGCAGTGGTCATTAGTGCAGCAGCATTTGCTCTTGCTCATCTTACCCCTAGTGAATTCCCCCAGCTATTTGTTCTAGGTATATAGCCTTGTTACCTTCTCTCTATACTTGTTTGTTACATGATAGTTTGTCCGCTAACAAATCTGTTTTACTTTGAGCACTTCCTTTTCTCTTTTACAAGAATTTACATGGATGCTGCATTACTTATAAACACAGGAAGGTAAAAAGGGTAAAATATGGCCTCTCTTTTGATAAATTAAAGAACTATGGTTTTTCCAAGTAGTCAGTCTTTAGCAGTGTTATTCTTTGGATTTAGAATACTGAAATGCAAGAGTGACCTAAGTCAAGCCAACCGAGTTTATATGGCTAATGGTTATCTTAAGAATATGGATTTTTCTTGTTATTTTGTCTGCACTTTAGGACATCTAGTTTTTAGCACTTTGGTTAAGTTTTGAAGTGCAAAATTGAATAAATACTTTTGGAGTTATATTTTAATATCTTATAATCATTTTTTTAGCATTATCGTTATCAAGGACCTAGTATAGTAAAATTTCGTAATTTATCCTGTGATTAGATCTTTTTTGGAGAAAAAAAAAACAACAAAATCACTGTAGCTTACAGCTTCGTCTTCGTGATGTAAAGGCTTCTTGTTCTCACCAGTTTCACAATGCTTTTGTTTTAAATTTTAAATGAAAATAGGAGCTGCTTTGGGTTTGTCTTATGCTCATACACGCAATCTCCTCACCCCAATTACTATTCATGCTTTTTGGAACTCGGGGGTCATATTATTGCTAACAGTTCTTCAGGTACATCTTTGTTGTCGCATTATCACTATATCATGCTTATATATTTTTGTCCTGTTTGTTAATTTGAATGAAAATATTTGCGAATTTTCAGCTCCAAGGATATGACATAAAGGAGCTACTGCAAGCAAATTAAGTTCCATGAAGATTACTCCTTTTGCGCTAATTTTTTAATTTCGTTTACTGTGATGTTAATATTTTTCTTGTCCCAAAAAAACGTTGGGGGGCAAAATAGACAGAGAGCGCTTTGGTAATTAGTTTACTTTCTTTGTTCTGGCATAGTGGCATTAAACTTTGTTCTGTGAAGCATGTACATATGATTTTACTTTACAGTTTCACTATATAGTTGTTGAACGTGAGATTTTGAATTACCTCCACTACTAAAATTACGGGTTCAGGTGTGATATACACCATCCGACAAAAAACCATCCACTACCATCCAACGTGAGATTGGGCTTTACTGTCATTTTTTGCATGATGACATCATCAATCTGTTGCTGACGTCATCAATCTACGTGCCGGCAATATCAATTCGCGTGCTGATGTCATCAAATTTTTTTTAGAAAATTTTTTGGGCGTTGACGTCATCAAATGGATTAGTTTTTGTGTTCAGTTAAAGACGTTAAGGGATGAACTTAAATTGCTTATGTGTTCAGTTAGTTGCATCTCAAAATTGAATTTTTGTATTTTTGCGTTCAGTTAAATACATTAAGAGATGAATTTAAAATGTTTATGTGTGTTAGTTAGTTGCAGCAGAAATTTGATTTTGCAGTTTTTTGTGCTAAGTTAAGCACGTTAAGAGATGAATTTAACGTGTTTACATGTTCAGTTAGTTGCAGCAGAAATTTGATTTCATAGTTTTTGTATTCAATAAAACTAGTTAAGGGATCAATTAAAAATATTTATGTGTTTATTAAGAATAATAATATCCATTATTTCAACCAACTAAACAATTCTATTCATAATAACATCCATTAATAATAACACAAATTCTACAAAGTTTTAACCACTACAAACTAACACATTTCATCAACTACTTTAATTTCTTCCGCACAACTCTTCTCGCCATGTCCTCTAATTCCGACACAAACAAAATAAAATATAATTAAGATCAATTACTAATTAAGTGCTCCAATAATATTTAATTTTTTCAGGCATGCGAAGTTTTTAAAAAATGCATAATGAAACAAGATGATTCCTTAAAGATACTAACTTAACACATATGATGACTAACTAATCCATTAGAGAACTAAACAATTAATTAGTATATCTGGATCAGATTAAAAAAAATTCAGAAAAATTGAAAGTGAAAAACAAAGTCTCCGTCTCAAAACGCTGCTTTCATTGAAAATAAGTTAGAAAATTATCAATTTAGAAAACGAACGTTAAATTAGATTTTCTTAAACAATTCATATACTTATCAAACAAATTCCTAAATTACTTCAATTTGAATTTTCATCAAAGTCATTTGACAATTTACCAGAGGAGAATGAAGCCTTGACCCAAATATAATCTCAAGCATAGAAAAATTGAAAAGGTTTAAATATGAATATAGTAGTAACTTCACTAATCAAATCAATTAATTGATCAATTTGAGAAAATTCTCTAATAATCCCCCTCAGAATAAATGAGTCCGAACCGTTAATCAAAAGATCTCAGAAGAAAAAAGAAAATCAGTTTCAAAAGACACATATTAAAAAAGAAAAAATTCAGAAACTAAAAACAAAATCAGGCAGAACAAATTTTTTTTTTTAATTTAACGCTGCTTTCACTGAAATTGAACAAAACCCTCGTGAGAAAGTCCGATCAAGTCAAATCTAAGAAAGAGAGATCTAAGATCAAGAGGCATACCAGAATCAGAAAAGAAGAGGGGAGAGGTACGACGGAAAGCGGAGGAGGAGCGCGTGGGCGTCAGAGCCGCCATGGGGAAGATCTCCGGCGCAGTGGCAGAGGGAGGAGCAAACGAGGGAGAGTGAGGTGCGCCAGCACATCGAGTTCTCATTGTTAGGAAATCGCTCAATTTTAATTTTGTGACTAATTACGCTTAATTAATCCAATTAAAACACAAGCAACACGAGAATCTAGTGCTAAGTCAATCGACACAAGAGATAGGTGGAAAATTTGTACCTTTCTTGGTATAGCAACCAAGAGGCTCGATTCCTCGGCCTAGAAATCGGTGCCGTGCTTCTCCTTTTTTTCCAAATCGCCTCGAGTCCACCTAGAGATTAACCAAGCTCTCTAATTGATTTTGTGCTAGCAAATTCAATGAGAACCAAACTAATCCTAAGATGACACCCTCTTCTTAATCCAACAAGTAGATGTAATTTGAGGATGTGTGGCTCAACACATGAGCAATAAAGAGGAGGAGAGGTGGTGGCGCATGGCCAAGAGGAGAGGATGGGGTGGTGGTGGCTAGGAAGAGTGGAAAGAGAAATTCAATCCCTAGGAATCCTTATATAGCCAACCAACCCTAAATATAAGTTGCTAGAAATTACACCATGTGCCATCCCTACCTACCTCCTCTTGGCCGGCCCCATTATTGGGTTTTATGGGCCTTTTACTCCTTCTAAATGGACTTTAATTCGTCTAATTAAATCTACTTTTAATTGCTCTATGTTTGGGCTATAAATTTGCTATATACAAATTAGCCCAATAATTCAATATAACTATTTATATTAAATTATTCTAGGATTAGCTTATGCTATTATTTATTTCTATATGACCCGTTTGACTTAACCAATTAGTACGTTCTATAACGGTACATAATTAATTAATCAATTCGTCATATTTTCCGCAATTTTTATTTTTGCGAATAAATAAATAAAGCACTGTCTTGGTCAAAACTCTATTTGTGTAACCCTTTGAGGATTTATGCTATGTTGGACATGGAATTAAATCGCTATTTAATTTCAATAATCATAAGCGGTATCTAGCAACACGTTATGATTCCTAATTCGCATAAATAGTGTACTGCTACAATATTTCAATCCTGCATAAGAGAATAATTATGTTTCTCTATTTTGATTCTTATGTCTCACGATATCATCGTATAATCCAAGATAGGAATGTGTCATTCTTGCAGATTATACATTTCTTGATCTAGAGTTGATCGCTTAGTTGCGCATACGATCCAACTCCATCAAGGGGCCCAAACAGATATCGTCACTCACTAAGTGAATTAATGAGGGACATACGGTTTTCTTGATAATTAGTTTTTCCCCGCACAATTCAAGAGAACATAAATAAAGTCCATATAACAACCCTTATCGGGAATCAGCGGTAGACAATATTTATTGAACCTATCCTCATGTGGAAAAGATAAACATCTCAAACTTAGAACCAAAATCATAACGAAATAAATAATGACACATAACACAATCCATATATTTATTTCGTTGGGTCAAGTCATGTACTATGTTTCATTACATATACATATGCAATTAAGTTGATAACTCTTTACCTATGATTAATAGAACTTAATCATAACTTAACTTGCATACTAATCTTATATGATAATCAATGTTCCTTGTTAATTATCAAGATTATGGACCGTTTAGATTTATTATTGTCATTCTAAAGAATGATCCACAGAGATATACAATTCAGATCTTCAACCTGAATGATATGTCAATAATAAACCTAGGAACAGATGATAAGATATCACCCAAAACATAAACTAATATTTAAGTCATTAAATTATTGACTTCTAGGACATAACTCCAACACTCATCGCCAATTTTTCGCCGATATTATCGCCATCGCCCTTTCTGTCACCACTTTTAAAACATAAATTCAAAAAATGAAAAGAGGTGCGAATAAAAGAGTATGGCAGCGATTCGGATGAGAGACAGAGAGAGTGATCTAGATTGATATAAATTGAGGGCCAGTCGCTGGATGGTCGGATAGCAGTTAGTTAGATGGTAAATAACAATTACCGAATTTTATTGTTAAATCCCAATGTGAATATAATAAATAAACTGAATCTTCTTTGGAGATCCAAAGCAAACTAATAAGCTGCCAAATTTCGTATTTTGAATTTAACATGAAAATGCGCAATTAGGTTATCGAATAATAGATTTTCATTAACAGCCATAACATACATTCATAGTACCTATGCAGCTAGTATATTATGACAGCTAATTCTAAATCTGGACTCTAATTCTTGTAGGTAGGTATAGAACAATAAAGTTATTATCTGTCGCACAACTATCCATATTTATAAAGTACTTGAGCGTATTAATACCAAATGTCAAGATGGCCGAGTTGGTCTAAGGCGCCAGTTTCAGGTACTGGTCCGAAAGGGCATGGGTTCGAATCCCATTCTTGACAAATTTCAAATTTTTTTTTAAATATTTTTGCATGTCAAGGTTTATACCAGGCGAGCTGTGTTATATGGTAAATATTTAATGCATAAGTATGTTATGATGTACTATTGAAGTTTTGATTGGTCTATCTTCTAGATTAATTTGTCATCGCCTACTATTCACATGTTGACTTTTTTCCTCATTGATTCTCTTGATTTGATTGGCTAAACCGAAGTCTGCACGGGAATCAACACAGGGAATCCTGTACTTATACTGTCCTTTCAATCATTTCTTTTAAAGAAACACAAGTGTCAACACCTTGCCTTGTTCTGTCTTTTGTGAAAGTTTGAATCATTTTTTGATGAGGCGTGGGAATAAGAAAATAAGAGAATAAATTTATTATAAATAATCTAAATTTTTCATAAAGTTACACACTTTTTAATTTTTTTTTTTACTTTTTTTCTTATTCCTCTTATTCCCACACCATCCAAACGGAGCCATAGAGAAGTATCACAGAGCAAATAAGGGAAGGGTAACTATAATCTTCCATAGACGTTGTAGTATAGTGGTCAAACTTTGTAGCTTAATGGAAAGCTTTTACTCAAAAAAAGTAAAATAAAATTATGGTTTTTTATGTTCCGAGGGGCTTTCCAATAAAAAAAGGTAAAATCGTTTACAATTTAAGGTTGAATGTATTCAACTTTTCTTGCAAAGTTGCAATAGAAGTCGTATGCTTTGTTTAGATGGAATCACAGCCTTGAATAAGTCAATAGTCCTGTTCCATCATATACCTTTGAGAGTTTCAATATTGTACCAATTTACCTTTCACAGTATTGGATATTCGTCTTTATATGCGCTAGAAATAATACATTTTTTCTTATTGATGTTGGTTCAGTTATTTTATATTTTTTGAAATAAAAATTGGAGTCCAGTCCCATCTTTGATTAATTAAAAGGGAAGTTTACAAAATTAAGCCAATGGCTAAACGAAATGTACAATAAGTTGAAAAAAGAAAATTTAACCTAAAATAGTGGAAAGTAATTTAAAAAATAATATTCAAAAGAAATTTGAATTCTAAATCAAAATAAAATGTACACATGAAAACGACTTATCACTTATTTATTATTTTTTTTTGAAGATAAATTGGTGGTCTAAGCCATCCAACTTATTTTTTTATTTTTATTCGTTCTTTAATTTTTACACCATTTATTTGTGTGTATATGAACATTTTTATCAGTATAGAAAGCAAGACAATACAATACAGAAACTCACAATTATCTTTCATTTACTCAATTTTGCATAAACAGGCAACTGTACTGACCAAAAATACCACAATCCATGGGAGATTCGAAATAAATCAAGCTTTTCAGAGCTGCGCTGAGCGGCTATGCCACAATGGTGTCGAAATTGATCTGCAGAATAGGAGTGAAGAATTTTCACAGAAGGTGCCGGTCCTAGTGCACCATGTAATATTTCAGATGCCTAGGGGAAAACTTTCAAGTTTCAAATAGACAATAAATAATCGTTTACATTTCAAAGTTGGAATTTCAACTTTTCTTGCAATAAAAGCTATGCGTTTGGTTTCAGATAGAAGCACAATCAGAGTAGCTTTCTTTTAATAAGCCAATAGACCTATCCATTCCATACCTTTCCAGAGTTTCATCATTGTACCAAATATTGCTTTTGACAGGCTACAGCAGTGATCCAAAATAACACAATCCATGGCAGAACCGAAAGAAATCAAGCTCTTCGGAGCTGCACTGAGCGGCTACGCCACAATGGTGCACCATGCATTTCGGCTCAAGGGCGTGTCATATGACTATGTCAATGTAGATCTGAAGAACAAGAGTGAAGAGTTTCTGAGGATGAACCCGGTGCACAAAAAAGTGCCGGTCCTGGTGGTTGATGGGAAGCCGATCGCTGAATCACTAGTTATATTACAATATGTTGACGATACATGGAAGCAGCCTCCTTTCATGCCTCAAGATGTTTACTTGAAATCCAAAGTTCGCTTTTGGGCTGATTTTATATACCAAAAGGTATGAAATTAATATAATTAATGATAATATAACTGTTTGAACAAATCCTAACTTACAAAGAGGAAATGATGATAATATAATTATGTAAATGATATGATCCTAATTGCAGATGGCACCGCAAACTTATGCCATTAGACTAAGCGAGGGAGAAGCACAGAAGAAAGCAGTGGAAGAATTTCTTGGCTACTTCAAAACTCTAGAAGATGGAATTAACAAGGATATATATGTGCAAGGCCCATTCGTCCATGGCCAGAATCCTGGTATCTTGGATATAATCATTGGAACATTGGGGGCCGGGTTAAAATATTTCGAGCAAGCCTTTCCCGACTTGAAGCTATTGGATAAGGAGCTGGTGCCACTGTCATGCTCCATCATTGATGCTTATGCAGAGCTTGACATTGTCAAGGACACTGCAGAGATGCTGAGTCAGTATTTGCATGCCTGATCTCGAGTTAATTAATGATTGTATCTTTATTACAAGAGTGCTGTTGTATTTTGTGATGAATAAATAAGTTTGTTACGTTGTTTGGAATCATTAAGTAGAATTTGCAATACTTGTTAAGTGGAAATGCAGGGGGTGAGATTTGTTAAACTTTTTGCACTAATATTGACTTAATATATAGTTGAGGTTTTCACATGTTGATTTGCTAAACTAACTGTCTGCACAGGAATCAACACAGGGAATCTGCCGCAAAATAACGGGTGGGGTGGATAAGTATAATCTTTCAGATGCTTACGGGCTTTCAAAAAATAAAAAGAAAATCATTTAAGAGTTCAAGGTTGATATTTAACTAATCATGCAATAAAAGCCATGTGTTTGGTTTCGGATAGAAGCAAAATCAGAGTAGCTCTCTGTTTTTGCAAATGATAGACTAGCTCTAAGTCAACACGTATCAGATCTGTTCCAACCTATTCCTTTTAGAGTTACAATATAAACAGGGCAGCGACCCAAAATCACTATCCATGGACGAACCCAAAGACATCAAGCTCTTTGGATCTGCACGGAGTGGCTACGCCACATTGGTGCACCATGCGCTTCGGCTCAAGGAAGTTTCGTATGACTATGTCAATGTAGATCTGAAGAACAAGAGTGAAGAGTTTCTCAGAATGAACCCAGTGCACAAGAAAGTGCCTGTCCTGGTGGTCGACGGGAAGCCAATCGCAGAATCACTTGTTATTTTACAATATGTTGACGAGACATGGAAGGAGCATCCTATCATGCCTCAAGACCCTTACTTGAAATCCAAAGTTCGATTTTGGGCTGATTTTATATACCAAAAGGTACAGATATATGATTTTGAAAAATAAGGCATTACAAAAAGGAAAAATGAGATTATGCATATATCTAGAGTTTTAATTTAATGATTTCATGATCCTCATTACAGATCGTACCACAAACTTATGTCATTATACAAAGTGAGGGGGAGGCACAAAAGAAAGCAGTGGAAGAATTGTTCGGTCTTCTCGGAACACTCGAAGATGGGGTTAAGAGAGAGCTGCATGTGCAAGGTAGTCTCTTCATCAACGGGCTGAAGCGGGGTTTGCTTGACATAATCCTGGGAGGATGTCGGAACGTATTGAAGCGTATGGAAGGCCTGCATGGTTTGAAGCTGTTAGATGAGAAGCAGATACCGCTGTTGTGTTCTATCATGGATGCTTATGCAGAGCTTGATTTTGTTAAAGAAACTGATGAGATGCTGAGTCAGTATGCAAAAGCATGATATCCAGTTAATTATCCACTAAAATAAAATGAATGTTTCCCATTGTAATGAATAAAGATCAATGCGTTTGTTTGTTTATTTGAATTTATTTTCTTTTATTTTAATCAATAATGCTCAATATATGTGTTAGGCTTTGGAAACTTTTTACCGTTCTCTGCAGAATAAAGTTACAACACTATCTTAATTTTCCACATGTATCAACTATCAACAACGAAATAGGCAAAATTAAACCATTTCACTATTTCAAGAGTAAGCCCGAATAATGAAAAAGAGAAAAGAAAATTGTGTGAAATATTCTCATATATATTTTTTTTCAGAATAGTAGAAAATTCAGAAAAAAAAACCTTTTATCACTCTTGCAATTTTTATAAATGTCAAATTAAAGTCTTTCGACTATTGAATAACATTATACTAATTTATTGATACTGTTTGGTTGAATCAGCTCTCCCTACCCCATGTATATAATTCAATTATGTCCTTTTCTTAACCAAATGTAATGACATGGCATCACTTTCCCCTTAAAGTATTATCACATCAGTACCACACCATCAAATAATGCTGCATATTCTTTATAGATATCATATTTTTTAAATTTTAATAAATGCATAAACGTTTTTATTTTATTATTTGAATTAAATAACCATTTCTAAAGTTAAAAAAAAATACAATGAAGTCCCTAAAAATAATATTGACGCCACTGGAAGCAAACTAATAGTCAAGTGTTGAGCGTTGACCAGACTACAGTGATAAAAAAACCATTTATTTACTAACTGATAGGGTTCGTACCAGTATTAGGCAGGGGTGTCAAACGTTAAAGACGGAAGCGGAACACCCTGTTCCGTTTTCCGTTCCGTTCCAGCACACGGAAATGAAATTCATTCCGTTTCCGTTCCGTTTCGTAAAACGGAACAGAAACTGTTCCGTTTAACCGTTCCGTTCCTCATTTTTCACTGATTTCAGCCTATTTTCCATTGATTTCAGTCACTTTTCGGTAAAACGGAACATTAACGTGCAGTACCACCTGTTCCGTTTCCGTTCCGTCTCTGAAAACGTAACCAATTTTCCTTCCGTTTCCGTTCCGTTCCGGACGGAACGGAACGGAAACGTTCGAAACGGTACCAAATTGACACCCCTAGTATTAGGCTTAGCTTGGGAAAGGGGTATGATATAACGTTGACATATTGACCAAGTAAACAGTACACTCTCCATATAATCGCTACCTCCACAAGCCAGTAAGGCTAAAATATTTTCAAACCATGACAACACCAAAGGAGGTCAAACTTTTTGGCGCTGCAGTCAGTGGCTTCTGCACCATGGTACACCATGCACTTCGACTTAAAGGCGTGGCGTATGACTATGTCGAAGTAGATCTGAAGAACAAAACTGAAGAATTTCTCAAGACGAACCCCGTGCACAAGAAAGTACCCGTTCTAGTGGTCGACGGGTACCCGATCCCCGAATCGTTAATTATATTGCTATATGTGGATGAGACATGGAAGGAGCAACCCCTCATGCCACAAGACCCTTACTTGAGATACAAAATACGGTTTTGGGCTGATTTCATCTACCAAAAGGTAATAAAATATTAATTGTACTTGGAATGACTTAAGCTTAGCTTTTTGTTGACCTGAATAATGTTGCATCTAACAAAAGAGACTGGCATCAGTGTCCTTTCTCATAGTTTTTTCATTTTAATTAAAATTGGTGTCACTTTTGTTAACAATTACAATTTTTATTTTTCCATTACTTGTTTATTAGACTAATTGGGTTTCTGTACCTAAAAAACTAGAACCAATGATAAAATGATATTTCTGACCTTGACAGATGATGCCAGTAAGCTATGCCATTATACAAAGTGAAGGGGAGGTACAGAAGAAAGCAATTGAAGAATTTCTTTGCCACTTCAAAACTCTAGAAGATGGAATTAAAAAGGATATACATTTGCAAGGCCCGTTCGTCCATGGGGAGAAACCCGGCATCTTGGATGTAATCCTCGGAACATGTGGGGCTGGGTTAAAACATTTCGAACAAATCCTTCCAGGAGTGAAGCTATTGGATAAGGAGCTGGTCCCACAGTTATGCTCCACCATGGATGCTTATGCAGAGCTTGATATTGTCAAAGACACAGCAGAGATGCTGAGTCAATATTTGCATGTCGGACAACAAGACAATTGATGATTGTATCTTTATTACTATTTTGTGATGAATAAATAAGTTTGTTCGTTGGAAACATTAAGTTGAAAATTTCAATACTGATTTTGCAATCAGTCGTGTTCTTCTAAGGGGAAATGAAGGAATTAAATTTGTTACACTTTCTGCACTACGAATGACAAATCATATAGGTGAAATTAATGCTCCAAAGAGAAAGTGCGCTGCTACTAAGTACTAATACAGGAAGCAGAGGCACAGAAAAAGCAGTGGAAGAATCAATTAATGATTGAATTAATGATTGCATCTTTATGCATGTCAAGGTTATACCACGCTAGCTTTACTGAACTGCTAAATGAGAATGTTCTGAGGTAAATAGTGCATTTGGTGAAGCTCAAAGTTAGTAAGGTTACTAGTTAGTGGTTGAGGTTTAGAACCTTTTGGGGTTAGTGGGGGTATAATTGTGGGGTTAATTGGAAGAAGTTAGTGATTGTTGTTTGGTATGGTATGTTGAGGTTAGAGATAAAAAAAAATGAATAAACTATTCATTTAATATATTTTCACTAAATAACATTTAATTATTATTTCTTTGTAACTAAAAAAGTCTGGCTTCTAACTAAATTATTGTTATGAGATAATTTAAATTGTGAAATTGCATTGCTAATAAAATGAAGTACAATTATTTTTCAATTATTACATTGCTGAGATTCTATTGGTACAGATGATTTCAACTTGAACTTACATGAAAAAAAAACTTTGATTAATTTAATTGTAGACGTTGATTGAGATTGTTAAAATATTTTTAACGAAATGACATGCTGTTATATACTAGAAACATCAATTCTTTCAATGAAAATTAAAATCAACAAATATTGTGTTGAATATCAAATCAGAAACAATTCACAAAAATAAATTAGATTGATAGAGATTAAGAACATCATGCTCATGTTTTAAATTTATTTTCTTTCCAGAAAAGGTGAAGAAAGCTTAAAGAAATGGTACATAAATATTTTTTTCACCTCTCCCCTCGAGCACGTGAGGAAAGCGCTAAACCATCCTTTTTATAAGTTAGCAAGCTAGTGAAAGGTTAGTAGCCAACCTGTCTAACCCAAGTTTTTTATTTTTGGTGATGCGATGTAGTAGGTTAGCTTACTTGCCCAGGATTAGACTAATCCCTTGTTCACAAAACGTCCTTAATGGATAACTATGTCATGATCTACTGTCAAAGTTTTCAATGATTTGTCTTCTAGTTTTGTCATCACCCACTATTCGCATTTTTGTCTTTTTTCCTCTTTTTTATCTTGATTTTGATTGGCTAAACCGAAGCCTCAATCATTGAATTGTTTACAATTAAAGGTTGCGTATTCAACTTGTTTTGCAATAAAAGCCATGTGTTTGGTTTCAGACAGAAGCATAATCAGAGTATGTCTCTTTGAAGTCAACAGACCTGTTCCACACTTCCACTTCCACCCTGTATAACTTTCAGAGTTCCTATAGTCATAGTGTACCAAATTGTTTTTCTGACAGGCTACTGAACTGAAGTGACCCAAAATAGCATCCATGGCCGAAGCGAAAGACATCAAGCTCTTCGGGGCTGCGTATAGCGGCTTTGCCACGATGGTGCACCATGCCCTTCGGCTCAAGGGTGTATCCTATGACTATATCGAAGTAGATCTGAAGAACAAGAGTGAAGAGTTTCTCAGGATGAACCCGGTGCACAAAAAAGTGCCGGTCCTGGTGGTCGACGGGAAGCCGATCCCCGAATCACTAATTATATTGCAATATGTTGATGAGACATGGAAGGAGCCTCCTCTCATGCCACAAGACGTTTACTTGAGATCTAAAGTTCGGTTTTGGGCTGATTTTATATACCAAAAGGTACAACTACATAGTTTTTTAAAACAATTAACATACAAAGTGAAAAAATGAGATTAGTGATGTTATGCCTTTTACTGATGTTATGATCCTAATTACAGATGATACCGCAAACTAAAATCATTAGAGAAAGTGAGGGGGAGGCACATACGAAAGCAATTGAAGAATTTCATGGCCAATTCAAAACTCTGGAAGATGGAATTAAGGAGGATGTACATGTACAAGGCCCATTCATCCATGGGGAGAACCCTGGTATCTTGGATGTAATCATTGGAACATGTGGGGCCAAGCTAAAACATTTCAAACAAGTCCCTCCCGGTGTGAAACTAGTGGATAAGGAACTGATCCCACTGTTATGCTCCACCATAGATGCTTATGCAGAGCTTGATATTGTAAAGGAAACAACAGAGATGCTGAGTCAGTATTTGCATGCCTAACCTCAAAGTCAATTAATGATTATATCTATACTAAGTAGTGCTGTTGTATTTTGTGATGAATGAATAAGTTTGTTCTATGTACTCATTGAGTAGAAATATTCATTACTGATAATTGCAATCGGTCTTGTTATAAGTACAAATGATGGGGTGAAATTTGTTAAAGTTTCTGCACTACTAATGAACTAATTTACATAGTTGAAATTAATGCTCCAAGTCCTAAGAGATGATATGTTGGTACTAAGTACTAATACAGAAAGCAGAGGAAGCATACAAGAAAGCGGTGGAAGAATTTCTTAGCTGTATCAAGCATCTCGAACAAAACCATGCCTGTTTCAACTTCAAGCTGCAGTACCAAGCAAACCCCACTGTTTGTGCTGCCAAGTCTCAGCTGAAGTTTTTAAACAAGCAGCTAATATTCTATATCAAAAATTGACTAATCGTTAATTTGCACTAATTTTCTTACCAATACCAGCTTATTGCTTGATATTCGTTTCTGATGGATCCCGTATAAGTTTCAATTTTAAGCTTTTGTTTTTGTTGGTGAAAACAGTGAGTCAAAACTTTGCATTAGGTAGCAACTATTGGTCCCCGAGCAACTTCTCCATGCCGAAATAAGTGAGGAAAATTTCACAGCATAGATATTTCTCAATACGTTCCAATTTGATATCACAAGTAGCCGTCTAAAATCAGTTCTTTCTTATTGGTTCGCACAAAAAAAATGTAAATATCGTTTAACATAGCTTAAAAATATCAAGTAACATGGTTCAAATAGAATTCCTAATTCCATTTGTGCAAACACCTCTTTTTTTATTTTTAAACCACCAGATGACCAGAATGAGGGGAAGAAGGTTAGCTTATAATGAAAGTGTAACGAGGGTATAACAATGGACACCAATTATACCAAGTATTATCATGATGAGCAAAGATAGGGAAGTCAAAAGGATACAAAACCAACAAAATGTTTAGCGAACATGCACAAAGCAACAAGGGGATCAGGTGTCCCAAAACTCCTAGAGAGATGAACATTACCACTAAAAGAAAAAAGATTAAACGCTCACTAAATGAAACAGTTACCTCACCGTACATAAAAAGAGCTAAAACACTTTGTAAACCACTAATCATATGGATAATCCACCACAAAAATATATGAGCCTTGAGTACGACTCAATTCTCATTTTTTTCCATTATGGATTTAGCTCTTGGCAGCTACCTTCTCCTTAGCCTTTTGAAGTTTCAAAACCTTCTTGACAATTTTTTGCTCTTCAACCAAGAAAGCCCTGATGATCCTGTACAAAAAAATTCCTTTGATCAGAATTTATTGCAAAGAGTGCCAATACAGACTAGTGTCAAATTGTCTGAAACATTTCTCATTATGAGAGACTTGACTGACGATGTACATTAACATTGATATCATTTCAACATGAGTTAAAACTAGAACATTACACATCCTTGTATCATTTTCAGCAGGCTTACAAAACATGTTTAACCAGATATATACCAATCAAACACCGGATACCATAGAAAGGCCAGGTTACACCAGATTGTCATCCTGACATAAACTTATTTAAAGTGGAAATTGAAATTAACCATATACCTATAATTATGCAATATGTGAACCCAGTATTAAACAGTGACATCTGGTCCCAACCCAACTTCACCAAAACCAACAAGGATACACCCAATATTAAACAGTACCATTTGGTCCCAACCACCACACACCAAAACAGAACAAAGAGAGAGAATACCAAACAAAAAACAATTCCCAAACCTTCATCTGGGTCGGATTACATTAACTGGTTTGGTACAGAACAACTGCTGCATCTTTGGATTTTTCATCATAGGAACAGATGTAAATGTTAAATTATAGCAATGTACATTACCTTTCTCTTACAGCACCTCCAGACAAGACACCACCATATGCACGGTTCACAGTTCTCCTGTTTCTAGGCAATCTTGACCTCTTGTACTCAGTGGGCCTCAAGTGAGGAATCTACACCAAGATGGAAAAAGCTTTAGAAATTTGCCCAAGTGAGGAATGTGCACAAATATGAAAAAAAAATGCAGACCATGTGATAGTGATCAAGTAAAAATTACAACTCTCAGTTACCGATTTAGACAGATATGCTGGCACAACTAATTCATCAATCCCATGATATGATAATCACACCAAAACAGGGACAGATCAATATCAACAGAAACAAGATACAAATTCTAATTTTCCAGTCAAGAAGATGAGGCAAAAACAATTGCAAAATGAACTAGTAAAATTGATAACTTATAGGGAAAAATATTATGAATTGGGTAGAAGTAGAACCATCATTATGGGATATGCTAACCACCTATGCCAAATTACACCTAGCTTAAAATAGCTGATAGAAATGCAATGCAATAGGTGCATTGTCTGAACAAACAATGAAAGGCATAATAATAACTACTAAAATGAACATCAACTAAGCTAATTTTAATTAGATTAAATAATGGAAATCCAAGCAAGCATTAAACACAGCTAATCAACTAAAAGAGAAGAGCATTGCTTACTCCTTGAATCCTCTTTCCAGTCACTGGGCATTTGGGGCCACTAGCTCTCTTCTTGGTGTACTGGTACACGAGCTTCCCACCTAAACCACCAAATCAAACCACACAATCAAACAAAACCCAACAAACACCTCAAAGTCCCACAATTCGACGAGATCTGAAATGGAGATTGCTAAGAGAAGGCAATAGAGATCTGACCTGGGGTTTTGACGACCCTAGTCTGGTTGGATTTGGTGGCATAGCTATGCCTCTTACGATAGGTCAACCGTTGCACCATGTCGCCGCGCCGCCTCTTTCGTCGCTCTTACCTCTCTCGTCTCTTTTTTCTCTCGTAAACGAGTTACGGCTCCAGAAGAACCCTAGAAGATAGATCGCCAGGGTTTATAAAGGGTTGGTTCTCAAGCGACCTAGAATGGACGGATGGGATTCAATCAATGTATATCGTGAGATTGAAATCGTTTGTACTGGATTGGGCTTGCATGGGCCTTGTTTTATAAGATTGTTAGATCCGGTTTTATTTTATTGTCTGCATTTTGGGTTCAATTAAAAGCGAGGTATAAGTTCCAACTAAACTAATTATGCAGGTAATGATTTGACCCATTTAACAATAATAACGGTAGTGAGATGAAGCCATTGTTAAAATGTTATGTTATGGGGTTTAATTTATATATTTAATTATTTATCCTGCTATTGTCCTACTAATGGGCTATAATTCCTAGAAAAGAGACCCCAAGTAATTCTCCAGTTCATTAAAAGGCAGAATTATATATAAGGTATAATTAGTGTGAACACATACATGAACAGTTCATGACTCCAATGTTCATATGACATGAGTGACTGTCGTATAAGCTGACATTGTCTTCGATTTCTGCGAAGACAATTTGATTATGCATAAATTTAGCTGTACAAAATAACATCAAGAAATTAGACAAAGCATTTTACTATTGAATAAATATGAAAGAACAACATCATTTATTTCCATTCACAAGGCATTAGAGGAAACTAAACGTCACATTAGAAATACCTAGATTATCCTAAATAAAATGTGATGAAAATTTGAGAGCTTGATATCCTAAGTATTTCCTCTACATGGGCTATACAAGAGTGAGTATTATCAAACTTTAGTAAATAAAATTTTGGCATAAAACTTTTGTTGTGTGTTTTTCCTACATGTGATAATAGGTTATAGGGTTTAGCGGTAGGAAGGTAGGGTACGATAAAGGGTGGGTTATCGTACCATTGATACTAATACCAATTAAGTTACAAGTTGGGATGACAACATTGGTCATTTTTGTCTTCTTTTTTTAAGAATTAGGATGTAATAAGTGTTCTATTAGTATCAATTTGGATACTAGCACGTCATGTAAATTTTTTTTATTTATATGATGTAATCTTGTTTATTTATTTAATTATTTTGATGAAAATTGCTAGTTCGACAACCCTAAAAAAATTTCTAGAATAAAAAGTTTTTTTCTAAAATGAAGGATCTCACAAATTTTTGAAAATGAAGACTACACGTTGAACACTACAAATTTTTAAAAAGATTTGTTAGAATGTTAGGATAGATGTGTATAGAATGTCAGAACTGATATAGGCAGGAACTACAAAAATTGTGATATGTATTACAATTGACCTGTATATCAATTAGAACACCTTCAATCAGAATCTATGATAAGTAACTAGAACTGTTAATTTGCTGACTAGAATAGTTATACGTATTACTTTGAAATGTTAGACATATTTTAGTTGGTAATTTCTCTATCCCAGTAATAATACAAAAATAACTGTTAATTGTTATGATATTATAGCCAACAGTAAGAATACTATGGGTGCCACCTGCCGCATTAGTCTATTCGTACGTACCGCTGACTGACATAACAGAAACTTAACTCGGTTGATGTGATTTTAACTAGAACTGTTAGGACATTAACTAAGAACAATTAACTAGAATAGTTTATTAAGTAGAAGAATTCAGTTATTTATATATTTGATTTTTCAAATAACAGGTCTGAGGTTGAATGGTGACAGAATTGTATTATACAATTCTAAGGGTGGCAAAAATAGATTGTGCAACCAGTGGCAGAGCTAGAAAATATTACAATGAGGTTCAAAAAATTTATAATATTAATACTTATTGTTTAATTGAAAGAAAAAATTCACACACCATTTAAACAAAATAAATTTAAAATTTATAAACTAAAAAATATAAAATTTATTTAATCAAACACTACTAGATAAAGTATTTACAAATAAAAATATAACAGATTTCAATTAACTTGTATTTTTTTCATTAGTAAATAATTCTACATAAGTCTAAACTATCGTATTCATATTCTATCAATATAAAACTTAACTTTGTGCTTCAAATAATGAAAATAAATTTATAACAATAGTTATATTGTAGCTATCGTAATACAGTTGTTGCTATAAGGCATATAAGAATTATGTACTTTTATTATCCATATTCGTTCAATTTTTAACGAAGAAGAATTGCATTTTTATTCACTTGCTGTAATTTATATCAAATAGAAGCAAGCTCCAATATCAAATCTTAAATTTCTATTGCACAAATTAGGAAATAAAATTATGACATTTTTTCTAAAAGTAAATGGGAGAATTGGTAACTTACTTGAATTTTTTTTTTGTCTCATTTAATGTGTCTTTATTCAAAATTGGAAAAATTTCTAACTTTCTACGCAATAAAACACTTCATGAGATACAACATGAATCAAATGAGGTTCAATAATGGAATGATATTTCTATAGTTATGGGGTTCATATTGAGAATAGTTATTAAAAAAATTATTTTATATGCATGAATTTGCATGTAAGATAATATTTTTGGACATAAAATGGGGGTCAATTGACCCTCATTGGCTCCATATAAATCCGCCACTGTGTGCAACACATCTTCTCACATGAATTAGACGTATTTTGGTGGCACGAGCGATGTTGTCCACAAAGTGCTAGAGAATATATTGAAAGATGTGGTGAACAATCCTGAAATCCTAAGTGATGATTTTGTCTCGTTGTTGATGTTGTACATTTTCACCATGTTCCTATTCCCCAATACCAACAGGTTCTGATGGGTTTATTACCCTTCACTGAAAATTTGGATCGCATACACATCTATTCCTGGGCAATAGCAGTATATGAAGTTATTGTGCAAAACCTATCTGATGGTCGCAAGGGGCGAAGAAGAAGCGTAGGTGGATGCGTGACTGCTCTCATAGTAAGAATATTTTTTTTCTTTCTTAACTTGAATTATAATTTATATTAAATAACTAGAACTATTAAATTCCTGACTAGAACAGTTATATGACTAATTTCTTTTCACGTTTTTGTTCTTCAAGTGTGGTTCTTTGTTCGTCGTGACATACTGAGCTACAATGTGTTTCCAGGTGGCATTCCAAGGTATTATTCTTGGAACATGACAAACATGTTCAATGCAAAATAAGTAGACATGATATTTAGTAGCATTTCTCCTTAGGAAATCGCCAATTAGACTAATATCTCATCCTTGAATGAAACTGAGGAGAGCATCATGGATTCTGGGTTCCTTCTTGCTTACATTCGTCATGGTGAAGTACTAGTTGAGAGAGCAGTAAGAAAGTTACCAGAAAATAAGAGTGGAAGGAAATAACTAAATGGACCAGGCACGAAATCTGAAATGTTGCTATGTTTCTAAGAATAAGACAATTTAACAGATGGTTCGTTTTTATTTTTTTTCTTTAAATTTAATATCATATTAAGGAATCTGTTAAAAATATTAACTATCCTATTATTTTTCCAGAAGATCAAACTTCAACAACAAGGAAGAGGAAAAGGTTAACGGTCAGGAAAGTAAGCCGGGGTAGTTCTAGTAATTCACAAGCTTCTGGTGATAAAACAAGCTCAACAATGATTGTTGAAAGAGATATTTTTCTTTCTTTCTTTATGTTATTGTTATTAATTATGTAGCCAACAATACTTTTTTAATTTTCAAAAGAAGCAGATCATTCGAAAACAATATTGCAAACTGCATACATAATGACATGTACTAATTATGAAAACAATTTTTTAACTTCAAGTTGTTGTTGTAGTTGTTTACCTCTAATTTCTGCCACATAAGGAAAATTCAACAGTTCACAGGCGATTGAAGTGGGGCCCATGAATGCATGACGGGTTCCGACTCTTTTAGAGGAAGGGGGTCAATTTTTTTAAACAAAGACGCACCTGGATTAAAGCCATAATATCGATATTAATATTAATATTAATATAGTTCGCCATATGACTGTATTAATTTAGTATTTAATATTCAATATTAATGGAAGAAAAGGTGACATAAATATCATGGATGATTAGGAAAAAATCAAGAAGCTAGAAAGATGCAACAAGGATGCATAAATAAATTAATTATATGAATTGTTCTATAAGCTTTAGAAAATTCATTTAATTAGTTTAAAAATCCAGAAAAATAGAAAATGCATGACTATTATGTTCCTCATATTTTTATGAGAATCCATGCAAATTTACATGATCAAATAATAAGGAGAGGGCATCCAAACAATTTATTTGAGAATGGACATAATGTAAAATCATGGAAATTCGCTTAAATGGACGGATCCATTATAAACGAAAATGGAGAAGATGGCCAAGGAGCTTCCTTCTCTAATCCGATTTGTCCAACTTCAGCTCTTCTCGCACAGCTGGCGAACCACGATTGGCTCCTTTCCCATTTTCTTGTTCCTGGTCCCGCCTGCCAGCGAAAGAACTCCAGACAGATGGCGACCCCCGATTCACTCTTCGTCCCTGGGTCCCACATCCAACGGAAAAGAACAGAAAGAACAAAAAAGAATTGAAGAGGAAGGAGCTCCGTCTCTGACAGAACCAGTTCTGGCGATTCACGCCGCCGTTGTCGGATTTCTTGATATCATTGGAATGCACAGACTAAGGAGAACACAGCGGTACCAATATTGATCCCTATTGTGGGCCCTATAAACACCAATTTTGACAAAGAAAGCTTGAGGCAGTAGGAAAAGGGATGCGAAATTGGAGCCATTGAAGATGAAATAGCTTAATCTGTTTGGTCAAATAGCTTCATAAGGTTGTTGGTGACAGGGTTTCATTGCCAATTTGAACTGAGATTGAGCCGATAGGTGGGACCACCATTTGATGCCACGACTTGTTTAGGAGTTGGTTAAATCCTGATTAACAGTCACTCGCAAAGTTAATTAACACTTAAAACATACTGAAAACGGTGTATAGATGCTGCAATGACGGAAAACTCGTGCCCAGGATATTCAAAACCGACTGGAGTTGATATTGGCATTGACCGCAATTGAGAAGAAGCAAGAGTACATCTCTCACTGGTCTCCTCTCTACGGCTCCCTCTCATCCACAATTAGCTACTGGGATACATGGCCTACCTCTTTGCCATGTATTGCTTTCAGTCCTTGGCCCCCAAGCATCCTCTACAGCTATCAAATGATAATTGAAGGGCTGAGATGCAAAATTTAAAGAGAGGGTCTCCAAGTCTCAATCTGATGCCGTATGTGTTGCCTCATACCAACCTATGGATCAGATATGGCCTTTGGATGACTGGCACATCATCAACTTCAAACTTTCAATGATTGATCTTAAACAAACCTTGATGTGTTATTGGCTTCATGACAAAATTAACCTTGCTATGGGCCTTTAATGAAATGGGCATCAGGATTAATAAATGCATATATCATGGGCATTCTTGGAATTAAACTCATCATAAAGGATTCTCCAGTCAAAGCTTAATACAAAATCTGAAAAGGAAACAAATGGAGAAGGGGCAGTCGTTACCTCACCTAATTGCTAAATCACCAATGCACCAATTGAAGAATGTTGGCGCCAAAGGATTGAGATGGTAAAACAACAACAGCAAGCATACTTCTTCTCACTCAAACTGCCAAATGGCATATGGCCCCACATGCCAGACTAATTAAACCAATGATATGCTGCCACTACACCTCAAAAACACCCATATGTAATAATTAGTAAATAAAATTGATGCCACAAAACCTAAAGGAGATGCAATTGAAATCCACAGTGAACTCAGCAACCAACATGGCATAAGTGAGAAACACAAGTCTAAATCAACATGCCACCTCCCATGCTTGGTGGGCATCAAAGCCACATGTCAAAAACCCATTGGAAGGTGAATTGAGCAGTAAAGAAGGGAAGTGAGACAAGGATGCAAAAAGTAGGTCGGCTCACCAACTCTTCATCATAGCCATCAATCAAAGTTCAGAAAATTGAGAAACTGCCATGTGTCAAGCTGGATGAGGATGGCAAAACCATTTTAGGAAAAGACTTGTAAAAAAAAGGGATTTTGAAGAAAAAGGTAAGAAGAAAAACAATTGTACTGTTCTTTTGTTGATGAATAAAAAATTTCCTTTTCTCTTTTCTTTTCTTCCTTTCTGGTCTTGTTTGTTTCTTTGTTTTTGCTTGTTTATGTTACAGCTAAACTAGTTCCTAGAAGAGTCCTTAGATCACTTGTCAACACTGTTTTGGGGCTCAGAGGCATGAGTGAGGGGTGCTTGCCTGAGAGCGCACACTCACAAATGTTGATGAGTTCTGTAATACTCTAAAAGTGACTAAAATGAAGCAACATCACAGAGCATGGCCTTATGCATGGGGGGTGCTTGCCAGAGAGCGCACACCCATGTCTTTGGTCATGTTCCAGTATATATTTAGTCGCCTTAACTGTCATGCACAAAACCAAATAACATGAGAAGCCGGACTTGGTAGAAATATAATAGAATAAAAGTCCAGGGTATGTATGCAAAAGAACATGTGTTCATTGATAGAGAAAAGTTATAATATGTAGAAAGTAGAGTCATGCATGTAGGAGTCCTCTCTTTCAGAAAATCTGAGTCCTTATTCATGTCAGCATCTCATAGTAAAAAACAATGTGTAATAGAATAGTCTTTTCTTCATTTCTATCTTAGAATAGGTCTGAAGTTAAAATAAAAGTCCTTGTCTCATTTAGTAGATGGTAAGTTGTAACAACCTAGAATTTTCAAACGCAGTACAATAAAATTAATTAGATAAATTTTAAAAGTATTACTATGGTAACTGAAATTTTATAATTAATAATTCTAAAAATGATTAAATGAATAACTATAGAGATATTTATTCGAAATCAAAATCTTTTAATTTGTGTAGTATTCACAATTAACGTACATGATTCTAGCAAAATCAAAGCTTAAGTATACAAAAATTTACCATCAAAACAACTCAAATTCTAATTGAAATAATAATAAATATTAATTCATATGAGTTGCAGTATCCTTAGCTACAAAGTTCCTTCCACAGAAAATCCCAAAGATCAAATTTTAATAAAAATCCCAAAATCGCGCTATCACCATCCCCTTCTTCCTCTTTTCTTTTCTCTCGTGCGATCCGTCCGATTTCTCTCCCTCCTTTCTTCCTCTCCGACGAAAAATTCACCTTGAGAAATTGAGGTGGGATGGACTGTGGCCGGCCAATCCTGTTGCGCCACCAATCCCCCTTCTCTGATTGGCGAGCCTATTTTGTTCTTATCCGCTCGAGTTGGCCGTGCTAACGTGGCTGTAATATTCGAGCTTGGGAAGGATCCTTGCCGTTGGCTTCTCTCTCTCCCCTCCTCTCTGCACTGCCTATAAATACCTCTTTCTCCATTAAAGTCGGTTGGCTAGGTGATTAGGGTTTATACTAAAAAGGAAGGAGAGAAATGAATGAGGAGAGGGAGGGAGTAGCTGCCAGAGATCCAAGGTATAAGCTCAGTCCTCCTCTAATTCAATCTGTTTGAGATATTTCTGTTGAGTACTTAACCGTTAACAGTTAGGGTTTGTGTTGGATTTCGAGACTTTGACCTTAGCTCAGTGCTGGGATGAGGAAATAGATTATTAGATTGAGGATATGTTAAACTAAATGCTTGATTTTGATGTTGAATTCGGTGAAAACCAAATGTTAGAACTAGTGGGTCTGAACTATGTTGAACACTTGAAATTTTGTGGTTTGATGTTGTTTATCTCTATTGGGCATTAAAGGAAACATGTGTGAGGATTTGCGACTGGGTTTGAGGCTTGGTACCAGCCTCTGGTACACTGGTTGTACCTCTGGTACCATACTGGTACGCTGTGACGAGAGACAGGGTTTGTTTCGTAAGAGAAAAAGTTTTCTGGGGACTTATTTGTAAATTTCTAGGGGCCTATTTGTAAGAAAAAGAACTATACTGTAAATTATTTTGATTCAAGGGCCCTTGGGGAATATTTGTTGTGATAGCGGGTCGGATCCTGACCCCTTCTTATCGGATCCATGCGGACCCGTTACGGCTGGCTCAGGTCAACTGGGTCAGGTTGACCTGGCTCGACCCTATTTATTTTGGGCTGGCTTTTCTGGGCCTGGACTTTCTGGGCCAGAAGAAGAGGAAAAAAATAGGCTTGGGCCCATTGCTGCTGGTTTGGGCCGAAATTTGAGATGAAATTTATTTTAAAAAACTTAATCTTTGATTAAGTTAATAATTTTGTGGGTTTATTAAATAACTAATTAGAGGAAAGGCCATTAGAAATAATCGGGTATTCCTTTAGTTAAGCGGGATTCGATTTTTCGGGAGATGATGAGAATAGTCCGAATGAGTCAAGAACAGATACAATGACACAAATAACTGACTTTCTGATCCCAAACAAACAAATAACATAATTTCGATTTTTATTTTCTATCTCCAATTGTTTTCTTCATTTTGGATTATAATTTTCTGATTTCAATTCTCAATATAACAAATGGCTAAATAATTTAATAAATATTAAGTAATCCAATTTAATTAATTAAGCATTAATGAAATAAATCAAATATTGCACAACTAAATGAACGTTGGAGAAATACTATATAATAAATAAGTGAATATTTTGATTCTAAAATATAATCCATGATTTATACAATAGAAATAAATATAAACTCTTAATGACTGGAAAGTCAAAACCAATTGTTAATAATAAGATGAAATACTTAATAATATATTTTAAAACAAAATCCTCTTAATGAATAATCTAAACCTAATCATCCAAATCTCAACTAGTCTGGTTAACTCAGACCGTCAGTATGGTAACCCAAGAACCGCGTAAGAATAGGTTATTTAGGTTTACCTTAAATATTCTATGCAACTGTTAAACGGTCAGTAAGACAGTCACCTGCTTTTATTAGGGAACCAATCTAGAAATCTTGACACGTGACTATCTAGCCTAGCATACCGTCAAGGGAGAGAACCCAGAGATGATAACCGTCAAGCGTCCGAACCATCATGAGAAATCGAGAAACTACGTTTAAGGTTTCTACTATCCAGGTGCGGAATTACGTTGGATTTTTGTTAAAGTTTAAGTGACTATTAAGCTATGTTTAAATGTCTGTTATTTTATATGGTTAGGTGCTTTGCTAAAGTAAATATATTTTTACTCATGTGCATATCGAAAATTCGTTTGTCTGCATGACCGTATTCAGACATTTTTTTATGACAGTGCCCAATTATTGATAAAACTGCATTTTGAAAGACATGTTCTCCGTTTTGAGAAATTTGATAAGTAACAGTCAGATATTTGGAAATGCCATTGCTATTGATAAATCCGACTTATGAATGATCTGACTGAAAGAATGAAATGATGTGAATGAATAACTGAGATATGATATGATGTGCCTGATATGTGTGATTTGATATGTTGCATCACTCTCCGGAGTCGGTTGGCCCCCGGCTTCGGCCAGTTCTGTAGCACTATGCGAATTTGGAATCCCCTTTTGCCACTTGGGTAAGGGACGGATCCCTTTTGCCACCCAAGTTAGGAGAAGGTCTCCTTTTGCCACCCAACCGGTTGGGTTAGGAGGCCTGAGTGATTATGATTATGGAATTGTGTTAATGACATGTGAATTTGGAATCCCCTTTTGCTACTTGGGTAAGGGACGGATCCCTTTTGCCACCCAAGTTAGGGGAAGATTTGTGATTTGCCCAGACTTATATTATGCTCAATTCTGCCATGCTTTGATCCCCTGACACGCTCAGTTTCCTATCATATACAGACATGTGTTGTCTGCGACGGGATTCGTGTCACGTGTTCAGTCCGACATGTATATGACTTCTGTCATAGTCAGATTTTGTTATTTTGTCCAATTGTGATTTCAGACTGATAACATATTTTAAAAGAAGATTTGATATTGGTTTTATATAGGTTGACACATGCATGCTTTGTTTTATATTAAATGCAGATAATATTTTTACTTGTCTTGTTTAACAAATAAATGATTTATTTACGGGTATTATTTCTAGAACTTGGATTTTAGCTTAAATTCGCGTACTGGAACTAAAACCCGCACTGAGAATTAAATTCTCATTCCGTACTTTTCGTATGTTTTCCACAATGGATGTGGGTTCCAGGTTGCAGAGACGGGCTCGATCAAGTCAAGCAAAGTTAAGCCAAATTGTCTTGTCATGAGGACTCAATGAGTCATAGGAGACAACATGGTAATTCATGGTAAGCTGAAACCTAAACCTTAAAGATTGTAGAAAAATGCCTTGCGAGTACACAGAAGTTGTGTGTTCGCGGCGAGAACTGCCCCACCCCATTGCGGGCTGTGACATAAGTACTATAAGTCCTTAACAAAAAAAAGTTGCTTCTCAAGTCAGGTTCCAAGGTCATATGTACTAGAAATAACAATGCATAGTAGGTTTGCATCTAAACACAAAGAATAAATTGTAGAGGTAATGCCTGTATGTTTTAAAGTTCTGTCACTGTTACAGCTTCCTTTTGGTTGAATTGATATGCCTCTCAAACCGTATAAAATCATGTCCCCTAAGTAAAATTTCAATGGTTCCCGTCCAAATCATTCAGCATTAGTAAGTGGATAAGTTTGTTTGTATAAAATGGTCACCCATGAAGAATAAAGAAAAATAAAATAAAAAAATATCTGAAGCAAGGAAATATATGACATCTGTGTCCTTATGTCAGTACCTCCCAGTAAAATACATAGTGAGTAGTCCCTTTTGTCATCTCTCTATAAGAATAAGTTTGAAATTGGGGTTCATTCCTTTCAAACAAGAGGTTTATGTCTTACTTAGCAAATAGGAAATACTGTAAGTTCTTGATAAAAAGAATTGCATCCCTAGGAAAGGTTTTAGGGTCAAATAAAAATCATATAATAATAATGGCATAGTGGGTCTGCATCTAAACATGGAGAACAAATTGTAGAAATGAAGTCAGTAGGTGTTAAAGTTTTAGCATGCCCTTAAAAATGTGCAAAATTGCATCCCATAAGTCAAAATGTTGATGGTTTCAGTCCAAGTCATATCTTACTACTAACCGAGCAAGTCTATTTTTTTTAATAAAATAATCATCCCTAAAATGTCCAGATATTAGGTTCAGTGGATGTTTGAAATTGTGCCTGCATTAATAAAGAGTGAAAAAGAAGTTGATTTCAGTATAAGATAGTCACATGAAAGCAAACAATTCCTGAGTACAATTTGAGTTACATGAAGTTATCCTAAAGATAAATTTGACAGTGGCATAAAAAAAAAACAAACACTCAAATTATAAATTTAAAAAATATGTTGCTAAATAAAGGAAATATCAAGGGCTAAAGTGAATAAGATGGTTCTGAGAATGTGTCATTAACCAACACTAGCAGAAGTGGTTTTGTTAGGCTGAATTGATTTTCAATTGTCTGAATGAATAAGTTTCACAGTCATAGATCATCTCCTAAAGCTTAAATGCATATATGTGATGAAAAAATGAAGGCAAGAATGAATAATCAAAGGTTTAATGTCTAAACACGAGTCATGCCACTCAGGTATGATGAATTAAAGGTGCCAACAAGAATTAACAGTTTCTGATGGTTCAATAAAGTGATTTACGGAATGGTTCATTCATTAAGTCAGTTTATTTTCGCAAACTTGTCAGACCAAAATTGTAGTCAAGTGCATACTACCTCAAATTGGGAATTGCGACATAAAATTGGATATGAAGGTAACTCCAGGACGCTCTCGAAATGCCTCATGATGCCTTTTCTGGGACAGTTCATTACCATGCCTCGTCAATTAGTCGGCCTTCATCATCGTTGCAGATCCAAACCAAAGTCGAGATTAGAATACACTAAACTGTCAAACGCAACTTCAATGGACGACAAAAACGGCTCTAGTAGGTCTCCATGACCCTTCGAAACATAGTTGCAGTCGCCACAGCCGCCGGAAGCTCCTACTGGTGTCGCCAATGGAGGCCTCCAGTCAAACGAGAGGGCATCAGACCAGCAAAGGAAGGAGGGAGACGAATTGAAAAGGAAATGACGTTGCATAGGCGTGGTGCACTCGGCAAATAACACCGACATGTGAAATCCATAGTCGAATCCGAACCCAACCCTGACTCGCTTGGCGCATAGTCACGGGCGTGAGCCAACTGACTCAGTCGGCCTAAACCCTCATCGCCCCTCACTGATCTTCTGTGTCGTTCATCCTGTAGCGAGTCCCTGACGAACATAACAGCAAAACAGCAAATCACAACCAATCATAAGATTCTGCGACGCAGGAAACTTCAAAAATACATTAAAAATAGCTGGATTATCAGAAAAATTCCCATAAAATATTAAAACGTCAAGAAAAATATGAGGAATATTTTCATATATCATGTCATTCCAAAACACTACAGCACAAAATATTTTAAAATTAAAGTTTAAAAGGATGGCCATAATGGAAAATAATAAATTTACATGGTTAAATAAAAATTAAGTTCCTTAAGGAAATTGAATAAAATCATTTGAACATTTATGTTTTGGACAACAAGTACACTTGGACAAAAAATATTCTAGACAATAGGTGCAATCAAACACTACAGTCTGCAAACAAACATAAAAAAAATATCACAATAAAGGTAAAAAAAAATATATATATATAAATTCAAAATGAAAACTCAAAAGTGCAAATTTAAAGGGTCCAAATTTAAAATTCCAAAAAAAAAAAAGATACAAACTGAAAAGTGCAAAAGTCCGAATTCAAAAGTCTAAACTTAAAAGTGTGAACTTTAAAGCGCAAACTCAGAAGCCCAAAGTCCAAACTAAGAAGTTTAAATTTCAAAAGGCAATTTAAAAGTGCAAATTTGAAAGTCCAAATTCCAAGAGCAAAACTCAAGAATTCAAACTAAAAAAATTCAAAACTCAAAAGTCAAAATCCGTCGACTAGGCGACTAGAGGAAAAGTCAACCGATGGCATCACAAAAGTTTTTGTCAAGAGGAGGCACAACGCATCTGTACTCGAGACTTGAACGAAAACCCCAAAAATCTCTAAATCCCCGAACGATTGAGAACTGATCTAGGATACCCAAATTTCTTAGTATCAAGCTCAAAAATCTGAGTGACGGCACCAAGTCCAACCCAGCAAAGTAAAGTCAACCCAAAGCGACCCAAAGTGTCTCAAAACTATGACCAAAGAACCTGACCTAGTGCGATAATTTGCATTGTTCATGTTTGGTTTTGAATGTTTTCATTGCACTATTTTAATTCTTGACTCTTTGTGTTGCTTTCATTTAGACCCCACTAAACGCTAGTCATAAAATAAAATAAAACTGACTCCGATTGCTTTTAATGCCTAATCACTTGATTATTCTCGATCTAGAGGTGTTCTTGTCTGATTCCCAACTCGGACTCAAACCGGAGGTAATTAACAGCAGGGGCTTGCGCCTGCTGGAAGGAAAGGACCTACACACAAACAATCAACTCTTGAGGTCCCTAGGGTCGCATTGCTATCTTTCGTCCGTAAAGCGGGTAGTAGTGTTCGAATTCTAGGGGACTCAAGGGGTATCTGATCCGTATTTCTTCGCCCCATAGAGGACTATCTGATCTTCCGTGGTAGGACTGAAAAAGTGCGAGACAGTAGTTTATACAATTATATATATCAACGAGCACAAGTTGTTGTTCAGTAACACTGAATATAGATCCATGTTTTACAATAATAATTTAATTAGCAACAATTAACTCAGAATCTCACCAGGTAATATAGATTCTATGTAGCTTAGAATCAAATGAAAAAAAATTATAAATTAAGTTTTTTCTATGCTGAGCAGGTGCCCATATTTGAGATTCTAATAGTTCTGACTATAGTACAAGGAGGGATATCAGTTATTCTGGTAAAGGCAAGACAGTGGCAGTTGACAAAAAATATGAAAGAAAAATGTTGAAGAAAGCTTTGCAAGAAAGTAGGCATTCAGCTCACGTGTGTAACACTGTAGCTACTGTTAGGAAATACACATATTTTAATTTTAGACTAATTACACTTAATTAATCCTAATTAAACAAGTGCAAAGGATCTAGTGCAAAGGCACTTCAACACACAAGAGAAGGTTTAGGAGGTTTCACCTCTTCTAGTGTCGTAATTAGAAAGCTCGATCCTTGGTTTTGGAGTCGGTGGCGTGCACGTCTCCACCACCTCGCCGGAGTCGCCTCGAGTCCACCTAGGTATTAACCAATCCCTTCAACTCTTGTGCTAGCAAGATGAAGAAGAAAGTCTAATCCTTAAGCTTTCTCTCTTCTAGCAATTAATTCACCAATTAATTTAGTGGAGAGATAACTCAACACATGAGCAAAAGAATGAGAGAGAGAGACCGACGGCTTTGAGGAGGGAGAGAGGTGGCTAGGCTTGAAGGAAAGAGACTTGTGCAAGGAGCCACCAAAGGGGTCCTTATATAGGCCTCAAACCCTAGCAATAAGTTCCATTTAATTACATGCTATGCCACCCCCACCTACCACCTCCTTGTGGTCGGCCTAAACATGGGCCTAGATGGGCCATTAGCTAATCTCATTAGGTCCTCAATTCAATTAATTAAAGGCCTTTTCAATTGTTACTTAATTAGACATTTAATTTACAAATAAATAAAAGCTCAATTAACTTAAATAAATTAAGTGTGTTGTTTATAAATAATTATTAACTTAATAATAATTATTTAGAGATTAGAAAATGCATTAATTTATTTCAATATGATCCATGTGACTTCATTAATGATTACGGTTCATGACGGTACATAATTAATTAGTCAACTTATCATACTTTTGCAAAATTCACTGTTGCAAATAAACAATTAATGCACATATGGTTCAACACCTATTTTGTGTGACCCTTTGAGGATTTATGCTATGTTGGACATGGAAAATAAATTGCTATTTATTTTCAATAATCATAAGCGGTATTTAGCAACACGTTATGATTCCCAATTCGCATAAATAGTGCACTGCTACAATATTTAAATCCTGCATAAGAGAATAAAAGTAATTTTCTATTTTGATTCTTATGTCTCAAGATATCATCGTATAATCCAAGATAGGAATGTGTCATTCTTGCAGATTATACGTTTCTTGATCTAGAGATAATTTTATAAGGTTGCATGCAAACAATCTATCTCCATCAAGGGGCCCAAACAGATATGGCCACTCACTAAGTTAATTAATGACGGACATACGATTTTCTTAATGATTAACTTTTCTCTGCACAATTCAAGAGAACATAAATAAAGTCTGTATAGCAGCCCTTATCGGGAATCAGTGGTAGACGATATTTATTGAACATATCCTCATGTGGAAAAGATAAACATCTCAAACTTAGAACCAAAATCATAACGAAATAAATAATGACACATAACGCAATCCATATATTTATTTCGTTGAGTTATGTCCTGTACTATGTTCAATTAACATAAACATATGCAATTAAGTTGGTTACTTTTAACCTATGATTTATAGAACTTAATAATCACTTAACTTACATACTAATCTTATTGATAATTAATGTTTCTTGTTAATTATCAAGATTATAGACCTTTTAGATTTATTATTGTCATTTACTAATAAATGAACTACAGAGATCTATAATTCAGATCCTCAACTTGAATGATCTGTCAACAAATAAATAAATCAAGAAACAAATGATATAAAATCATCAATAACATAAAATCATAGAAGTAGTCAAATATAATTAATTTCTATGACATATCTCTAACAGCTACTACTGCATAAGGTACTCGTCTTTACTCCAAAATTTTATTAGTTTTCAATGTGTAGTCTTCAATAGGTGCATTGGGCTTACATGGGCCTTGTTTTGTAAGGTTGTTAGATCCGGTTTTATTGTCTGCATTTTGGATTCAATTAATACCGAGTTCTCAGTTCCAGCTAATTGCCCAGGTAATGATTTGACCCATTTAACAATAACATTAGTGAGATGAAACCATTGTTAAAATATTATGTTATGGGTTTTAATTTATATATTTATCCTGCTATTGTCCTACTAATGGGTTGTAATTCCTAGAATAGAGGCCCTAAATAATTCTCCAGTTAATTAAAAAGGCAGAACGATATTATATAAGGGAAATTGATTAGTGCCATGCACTTCGTGTCATCCGAGTCATCGCGCTGCACAGCGCCTCAACTAGCGCTCTGACCCCTTTACTCATCCGGCGCATATTTTTTGTTCAGTTAGTTATTATAAGTGTTCACTTTAATATGTACAAATGTTCACTTTGTAGTAGAATTGTTCATTATTTTATAAGTGTTCGCTAGACCAAATATGTTCATTTTGATTTTTTTTTGCCAAAAGTTCAGTTTGGTCAATACAAATATTCAGTTAATTGAGTAGAACTGTTCAGTTAGTTGCAACAGAAAATATAAATGTTATGAGCAAACATGTTTATTTTATTAAGTATAAATTTTTAGTTTAGTAAGTACGAATGTTCAGTTAATAAGTACAAATGTTCAGTTTAATAAGTATGAATGTTCTGTTAGTTGCAATAGAAATACAACTGTTATAAGAAAAAAAACCAAGCGAAGGGGGTCACAAACCGGACAAAAAATACATGTAAAAATTAGAATTGGAAATGAACCGATCTGGTTCAAATTAAATTTTTTCCGATTCTACCCCTGCCTCCTAGCGCACCTCTTGACCACGCGCGACTCTGACTCTAGCGCGATTTTGAAGCATTAAACTGAACACTTCTTATTATTAAACTGAACATTTGTAACACATAGCATCGATGGCTGGGATAGTATATTTGCCGATGGCACTTATAATTTCTGATTATATAAGGACTAATTAGTGTGAACATACATGAACATTTCATGATATTAATGTTCATATGGCATGATGAGTGACTGTCGTATATGCTGACATTGTCTTCTATTTCTGCGAAGACAATTTGATTATGCATAAATTTAGTATCAAATAACATCAGCAAGTTAGACAAGCATTTTATTATTGAATAAGTAATTAAATATAAAAGGAACAAACTCATTTAATTAACATTCACAAGACATTAGAGGAAACTAAAGGTCACATTTAAATATCTAAATTATCCTAAATTAAATGTTATAAAAACTAGTGAAAATAACTAAAAAGCTAGCCCACCTCATTTGAGTGCTCTAAAGTCCCAGTTTCTTATAGCCTCCACATGCGTGGTACAAGAGTGACTATTATCAAACTTTAGTAAATAAACTTTGGGCATAAAACTTTTTGGTGCGTTTTTACTACAGATGATAGGTTTAGGTTAGTCGGAAGAACCTTAGGTTAGTTATCGTACACTTGATACTAATACCAATTAAGTTATAAGCTGGGATGCCAATACCGGTCTTTTTATTATTTTTTTTTGAGATAATTAGTTTTATGCCACTATGAATTTTGATAATTAGAAAAATATCATTTTTTAATGGCTAATTAAATTTATGCCATCACGAAATTGCTAAAATTAGTTTTGTGCCACTATTTTTTTTTAAAAAACATACTAAATTCTAAAAATGCCATTACCAAAATTGTAATTCTTTTTTTAAATGACCAAATTACCACTCACTATGAACAAAACCCTAAAAAAATGGCGCAAGAAGAAGGCTTATTGTGATCTAGTAAACTTTTTGTTTAATAGAAGCCGACGACCAGTTTTCATATTAAAAAAAAAGATTCAAGAATAACTTTATGAACATAGAGAGATTCATTGAATGAAATTTGTTGCCTTTGTGATTATGAACTGAACGGGATTATGAAAGTTTATCACGAGTATTTTGTTGAAGTGCAAAAAATTTTGAAACATGTAAGTTATGCAACGGGTTTTAGTGATAGTAAAAAAATAATTAAATTAAAAAAATGTTATAGTTTAATGGTGCATAATTGATTACGTGGCAAAAATTTAGAAAAAAATATTATGAAACGTGTCATTGTTAGATGTCTAATTAGATTTATGTCACTATTTTTATCCACTAGTGACATAGGATAATTTTGTTATCTTCCAATGACATAAAACTAATTATTATAGATTTATAATTGCATAAAACCAATTATATCTTTTGTGATGGCATATCACAATTTTTTTTAGTTTTATAGTGGCATATTTAAAAGGGTAAATTTATCATATCAATTTTTATGGCATAAAACTAATTTCTATTATTTTATAGTGGCATAAAAATAATTTATCATTTAGCGATGGCATATCTCTAATTCCGAGTATTACCAGTGGCATAAATCTAAATCACTTTTTTTTTAGAATTGGGATGTAAAAATTTTTCTAACAATATTAGTTTGGATACCTGTTCGGATAGCAATACTGTAATGTAATTTTTTTTATTTATTTCAATGAAAATTGCTGGTTCGGCATCTCTCAAAAAATAATTCTGGCATAAAAAGGTTTCTTAAAAATGAAAGATCTCACAAATTTTTGGAAGCATCAAGATTAATACCAGATTTGTGTATGATTGAAACATCTCACAATATTTTTTTTTCAAAAAAAAAAAGTCTTTGTAGGGATCTGTTCCATTTAAAAATAGACGAGTACATTAATTACAAGCCGCAATTATAAAGTAAACTTTTATCTCTAACATTTGAAGTATGAAAACTCTGCATTAAAGGTATCACATCCGTTTTACTCAATTAGCTCAGACAAAATTATTCTCACAATAAATAGTTCAAGAACATCAAAGTTAAAAGAATTCAGTGATCCGCTGAATAAAAGACGAAACTTTTTTTTTTTTGTTCCAATCACCTAATCACTATCAAAGATGTGATGCTATCACAACAATGTAACATTTTGCTCAGGCTTAGAACAGGTAAATTTTGCTTTCACAAATACTATATTAGTTATGTAGACTCTCTCTAGTACGATGGGGAAAAAAAAATATTATAAGCACAAAACAATATTAATAAACTTTTTTTTTTCTGCATCGTTTTATATAATTGTAACATTTTCTCGTTTTAGCTATACCGACCTTTTTTTTATTTTGAGCATTCATAGGAGTTCGTGATATTTATGTATTTGAGATAATGTAAAAGTAGTATTCTTTATTAATATCTAACGAATGATACCCAAAAAAAAAATCTTAAGATAAATGAAACGAGTTTGAGGGAGTAAAAATTAACTCGAGTTCAACTATTGTTTTTCTTTTGAAGGTTGGTTGGTGATAATCAACCAACAATATTATTAAAAAATATTAAAATATTTTAAAACAATTTAGAAAATTATTACATCAAATAAAGCAAAATGAAAAAGGAAAATTAACAAAGATCACGAATAAAATTAAAATATTATTACGGTTATCAAGACGAGTCAACTCAAAATGAAAATCTATATTACTTCAACTCGATTCATTAAATTTAGAGCTAAGTTTGATTTATCTTGCTTAAGTTCATGATTATGGAGTTGTAGAAGTTTTCAATATTTGAGCTCATCACTCGTCCGTACATTCTTTTGTTAGCTCGATCCGTTTAATATGACGAGAGATGAAATTTCAATATAATATGACGGGCCAAATTGCAATAATGTTGAAAATAATTACAATACGAAAAGAATACTATGATTTGGGGGGAAGGGGAAAAAAGTTCGAAGGGATCGAATGCAGACGCACCAGAGCAATTTTTCCCCAGAACGACCCGCTTATTTCAGCATATGCCGTAAACTTATTGTGAAATAAAGTATTAATCGGAAACTTATACAAATTGCTGGAGTGTGGATTTAAATAAATTAATTTTCTACATAATTTATATTTATAGACGAAAATACATAATATCCTGGCATGATGAAATTAATTAACAAACGCGAAGCAAAGTTGGACCAGACAAAAGTTGGCTGCACACTTATAATTTATCTTGAGTGTTCCTTATAATTGCATACCTCAATAACATATATTGACGTACGATATATTAATTTATTTTTTTTAAGAAAGATATATTAATTTATTTTTATTCATTTTATCAACATGTTAGTCGCTCTCCTACACTGAAGGTTGGTGTAGCATCTACTGTTTAGTGTGCCAAACTCCTGTTTAGTTCATGTTCATCAATCATCATCATGTGCATGACCTTCATCCTTTCATGACAGTTGAGTAGGTCGTGCCATGCGGATAAATGCTTATTGGCCAACTTAATTAATTAGCAAAGCACATAAACTAATGTCCATGTTGAATCATTTCTCTTAAATTTGCTTCCTGCACACTATTTTTATGAAGAAAAAATGTCTCACTTTTGTTCTCTTTTTTGTGTGTTGTAACTTGTAACTTGTTCACAAAAGATTAGCAATTTCCCAGATTAATGTATAAAACGTAGATGTCATTAAAAATAAAAATTATCCTCATTTCTTAATATTCTCGAATGTCTCCCAGCTACAAGTATATAATATTAATTACATATCTACAGGTATACATATACTACAGGCAAAATAGACAGCTGGTATTACAATAGCAAAATTCTTCATCAACATTCCTAACTTAAAACTGCCTTAATTTATTGTACATGATCATCGCCGTCAACTATTAAAATGGTATTTAAAAAAAAAAGTAAAATCAATATGTTAACAAGGGAACAGCAAAAAGGAAGGCTCCCTCTGGATCTTTCTGTCTACAAATGATATCTTATCAAGCTTCTTGTGGCACCATTGAAGCTGCTCACTAGTGATTTTCGGCATTTTAAGCACTCTTGATACCAACTTAAGGTCTACTTGAGAGAAGAAGAGGTCTTGATTTGATCGATCTTCTTTCGGCTTTTTGAACTTTTTAACAAGGCAGTTGCCTGTTTTCAGATGATCTTTCAACCTTTTCTCCTTCTGCATCAAGAGAAGGAATTAAATGAGTTTTATGATGAATTGGCCAATTTTTAAAGCCTGATATGAGCTATCAGACCTTGCAGCCACCAATACATACTGGGTTAATATTAAACAACCAAAGCTTCTTCGTTATTTTATTATGATATTTTCATATTATGTCCTATCTTGTTTTTGAAGTAGTGTAGTAACAAGTTGTAAGATATGGCCATGTGGTGTTAATATATTTTGGAGAACAATTGGTGGACAAAATCTGAGGATTACAACAATGTTCTAGACTCTGTAAATAAACAGACACGAAATAATCAAATAAGAAAGAAAAGTTGTATTGTTTCCTATTCTGAGAGCCCACAAGTAGGGCTGTCAATATTCCGCCGTTTCGCACGTTTCCGTTTCGTTCCGTCCGAAATGGAACAAAAGTGGAAGGAAAAGTAGTTCCATTTTCAAAAATGGAACGGAAACGGAACGCTGAAATGAGAAATTTCAATGTAAAATGAATGTGGAAGTGAAATTTCCGTTCCGTTTAACGAAATGGAACGGAAATGGAATAATTTTCTGTTTCGTATTTTAAAATGGAATGGAAACGGAATGAAGCATTTCCGTTCCATCTTGAACGTTTGACAGCCCTGCCCACAAGGAACAATATGTCAATACCTTTTGCAATATGGAATGAAGATGCATCATAAAGTCATAGTCTGCCGGGTCCTGAAGCTCTACTTGTGGACCCACCAAACCCTTCAAAAGTACGGGTGTTTCGTCTTTGTCAGCTTTGACAAACTCCCAGAAAACCCGAATACTCTCCTCCATTATGTCTTCCAAATCTTCACTCGTGACTATATAATTTCCTTTTCTGTCATCCTCCAATTTCTCCTTCATACTATCCTCTGGAATATGATAATGATTTTAGTCAAATTTCTTTACTACCATCTGAAGAGAGAATATCATTAAGGGAAAACTAAAGAAAGGGGCCATTTTTTTAACTTAGATTTTAGAAGAAAATTATGGATATTAAAGTCAGATTTTGTTCCTTAATACATTGAGGTAATATTCCTTTCATTATTTGTTTATAAATTGATTTATTTTATTTTCATATTCTGCGTTTTTTCGTTTCATTGCTTTAAGGCTTTATTGTGATAGAGGCTATTTGAGTGTTCAATTGATCTAAGGCATAATGATATTACAACAAATTGGACTGATCACTAGAACATACTGTTAAAAGACACAAGAATGAAAATCCACGATTTAAAATAGTCAGCAATTCAGCATTAATTACCTTTTACAACTGGCACTTGCAAGAGATTTCTCAAAACACAACGGTTCTTCACATAGTTTGGCAGCCTTGGTCCCTGAAATGGTTCATTCTCCACGAACCTGTTGACCAGAACCTGGAACTGTTGGAATTCACCTGCTGCCTGGTTGTACCGGTGGGACCGGTATGCATCTGACTCGGGCATTTCACGTGTCTTCTCATACTGCCACCTCAAGAACTCCCAGGAAAGGCACATTTGGCCCACATAAACCATCTCTAGGTCGCACCGTAATTCCCTTATGAACCGCTCCGATGGGTCATCAGTGGATTTACGGCGCCGGTAGAGGTTTTGTGAGAGAATGGAGGTTATCGTTGGCAGTAGTGGTTTCTGGGAGCCCATGGACTCTAGAGGGTTCTTTAGTTGCAGAAAACCTGATTAGAAAGAAGAAAAAATATTTGTCATGAGTTTTACCAAAAGGGAGCTGAGATTTTTAATTTATGCTCTGTAAGTTGGTAATTTTCAGATTATGACTCACGCTTAATAATGGAAAAGTCTGGTATTATTCACTTGGTACTGGATATGCACTTGCAAGTTGCAATGTACCAAAATGAAAATAATTTTTGTTTGTTTCAATTCAAAAAAACTGTCAGATTAATAAAAAATTAGTCTAAATTTTGATGGGGAAAAAGGTGAAAAGGAAATTTTTAGAAAACTTAGGAAGAAATTCAAGTGCACATACCTACAGCATACATCTTTTGGTAATTCAAGATATCAAACTTGCGCATTCTCTCACGATAGCTCTTATAAAACTTGTTCAACTCATCCATTGGGTCCTCACGCAGGAACTTCTCATCGAAATGCCATGGCTTTAAATCCTCTATGGTTGTTCTCGGGCTCTCTGATTCCTCCAAAATTGTGGGCAGGCCAATGGCTTTTGCTTTCTTGATCTCCATCTTCAATTGCTCAATAAGATCTTGATGCTCCCACAATGACTCCAGTTCATCATCATCTTCTTCATCCCATTCATTCAAATATTCCTTGCCTTTGTCTTTCGTCTCGCTCTTCTGTCTGTCAATTTCGTCTGTATCTTGTGTTTGCTCTTCAGTAGCAGTATCTTTTCTTGGCGATACAGTTTCTTGCTGGTTTAAAGTATCTGTGTTAGTTTCTCTGTCCAAATGCTCACATGTTGCAAAATCTTCTTGGCTCAATGTTGCTGTTTGGGCCTCTTTACTCAAATTCTCATTTGTTATTACTATTTTGTACAGTGAGCTATCACTTTCCATGTTTGTTTCCTTCAGATTTTCAGTTTCTCTGAATTTGTTTCCCTCTGATTCAATTGCTACTACTGTTTCAGCGCTTCCTTCTTCATTTTGCTCGTCATATTCTACTTTTGAACTATTCTCTAACCAAGCATCAACCTCATCTGGTTGATGGTGATCATACGAAATCTGTACAAGAGAGTTGCTCGAATCTGTTTCAGAACCATAAAATGATTTCTCTTGGCTCTTCTCAAGTTCCTTGATATGATCCATTAGTTTAGAGGTATACCTCACAATATTGGTTGATTCCTCAGCAGTGTAAGTTTTGTGTTTGGAATTATCAGACTCCTTTTCTGACAAGAACCAATCACTGTCTGAATCCACAACTAAATCCTTGACCGTGTACCCATCACTTACACTGGATTTAGAATCTGAATCAAAACCAGAAAACTCCTCGGATACAAATCTCCTTCTTCGAATCCGTCTACCTCTTTTACTTGAAACTGTACTTGGAGTGCTGCTGCTGCAGCTTAATTTTGGTTTCTCCAAAGGTTTTTCTTTTTTGGATCTTTTTCTCCTTACCAATTTTCTCCTATCTTGTCCAGGATTAGGTTTATTACTCAGCCTCTTTGGTTTCTCTAAGGGCATTTCTGGTTCAGAAGGTATATATTCTGATTCAGCAGGCTCATTTACCGGGTTAAAAGAACCTCTGTCAGAGATTTGCACTGACGCAGTTGTAGCATCATCAATGGGGTATTTGGAATTGGGGCCCAAAATGGTAGCTTTCTCTGTATCTATGTAGTTTGTGTATTCAGGTTTACTTTCGCTCCATGAATCCCTCCCAGAACCTTCATTCAGATCTTTTTGAGATTTCACCTCTGCATCACTTTTTGTACTGTATGATGGTTGTGGTTCTGGTTCTTGTTGTTCTGGTTCTTGTTCTGGTTCTGGTTCTGGTTCTGATTCTGATTCTCTCTCTGATTCTGGTTCTGGTTCTAGTTCAACTTCTGATTCTGATTTCGATTCTGGTTCATCTTTTACAGCTTGTGCAGGTTCAAATTCTGGTTTTAATTCAGGTAAAAGTTCATTGTTCGGTTTTGTTTCAACTTCAGTCTCTGGTTGAGTTTCAGATTCAGCTCTAAGTTCAAAATTGCGTTCAGGGTTTGGCATGACATCAGATATAGGTTCAGGTTCTATTACTAATTCTAGCTTCTCAGGTTCAGTAACCATATCTTCTTCTTGGATGATGTTTAGCTTCCCTTCTTTGAGAGCTATTTCTTTGGATTTCAGTTCAGTGTAAATGTCATTGATAGATATAGTCATGATTTCAGGTTGTTGGACAAACCCTCTCAAATTTCTCTCAGGTACTGTTTGGTACTTTTGAATGTTTGTTGTAACTGGTGATTCATTTGAAATTTGTGGTTTGTTTGAAATAGGAATTTTATTAAAAACATGAGATTCCTCTTCCTCAACCGGATAAACTTTAGGCTCTTGAAATTCTTCAGGTGTTTGGTGCTCAAATTTGAAACTCAAACCTGAAGTGATTTTCTCACTATCCTTGGGACTATCGCATTTTCCACCCTGTATAAAGTCGACTTTGGGTAACTCCTTTGTACGCTGTATATCATTTACCCTGTAATTCTCAACATTACTGTTCCAAAATGCCTCATGATCATGATCCCATATATAATCTAGTCCTCTGAAGCGATCTTTATCACATGAATTCTCTATCTCAGGATAGAATTTTGGTCCCGACTCGTGCTTCGCATCCCTAAAATCAATGAATTTAATAGATATTTTAGCAGGAATTTTCTATAATGCGATTAAGGAAAAGTGGGTCCTGTGCATACCAATACCAGTCCAATATCCGTAAATTAAACAATAGCCATCACATAGAACATCATTTAACATCGGGTCAAGGAAAAAGTAGGTGTTTATTAAAAGTTTAAAACTGATACCTAACTATTATGGATCAGGTTGGTGTGAGTGGTACACTGGCATTATCAGACTGGCCAAATGTCCTAAAGTACATATAAGTACCAATTTAATAAATGGAGCTTAAGTGATTATACCTGAAAACATATTGGAATATGAAATGTATCAAAACCGCCAGCGAAACAGCGACCCAAAAGACTGACGAGCTTAACAAGAAAAGCAATAATTTAAAGAATAATCCATTAAGTGACCCGCCTGAGATCGAACTTGTATCGGTCCCGTTTGTACTTAAGTTCATCAGATCCATCCTTCACCAAAGTTTTTTAAATATAGAATCCTTTAATTACATCTCAGTTTTAATCACGAAGTCACAATCAGGTCAAGAATCCTCAGATCTCCAAAAACCTAAAAAAAAACATGGGGAGGAAAAAAAATTGCATTGCAGAAGTCATTGTCAAAGAAAAATAATGCTAGCTCGGAGCAGTATGTCACCGAGGAAGAAAAAAAGAAAAAAAATAGAAGAAAATGTTCATATACAGAATTCAGGACAATCAATCCAACATGGAATTCAAGGACTAACAATTTTGTGATATTTGGTCTTAAAACATAGTACTTTTCTTTTTTGAGGGCCTTATTATTATTATTTTTTTTAGGGCCAACATAGTGCTTTTCTTAACTAAGCGAAAATTCAAAATTGTGAACTGACTTATTGTAAATTAATCTGAATATTTCTTTGGGTTAGAAATATTAGAAAATTATTCTAGTGCGGATTTAAAAAATTACGGCTCTGTTTGGATCGTATGAGATTAAGGATAGGATTAGCTATTCAGGATTAAGATTCTTAATCCTAAATTCTTAAGAATAAGCTTAATCTCAGATTAAGATTTTTTGTTTGGATGAGAAAAGCATAAATAATGAGCTTTTCTTTCTAATCTCAATTTTATTCTAACAAAATGTCGGATTAACTAATCTTAGTCTGGTTAAGAATTAATCCTGAACTGTTTGGATGGTTTCTTAGTCCCGAATAGCTATTTAGTCTAGAATAGCCCTTATTCCTAACTATCCAAAACAGGGCCTACAATACTAATATACATGTTAACACGTTTTTACTCTTGAAAGAGACCAGGTTGAATTTTTCTCAAGTTGATGCCTATGCTAAACCACGAAACAAATATACTATTGAATCTTTCCGTTCTTCTTTTTATTACTGATTGTCAATTCAAAACTTTGAATGACAAAAATATAATAGCAAAATATGCTTTTAATTTATAAGTTTTTCTATTATTATAACATATAGTACCCTGCTTTGGAAGTCAATAACGAAACAGTTTGCTTAGGAAGTCTATAGTTAAGCTGGGTCATAAACTATAAGTCTCCTTAAAAAAATGTCAAACACAAACAACTATTCTGAAACATCTCTCAATTAAACATTCAAACAAATAACAAAGAATATATTAGCCAATTGGGACAACATACGCTATAACGTTAAAACTTAAGTCATCCATGAAATTCAGACAAGAAATAGAGGCATCAACATTAATCATGCTAGAGAAAATTACTAAAATGCATAATTAAGGAAAGTATTTCAAAAAAAGAATAATTCAGCTGTATTGAATTTGAACAAAATGTGTTGTTTGATGAAGAAGAAGAAGAAGAAGAAGAAGAAGAAGGGAATTGGAGATTATTCCACCCAAAAATCCATACCTGAAATATAGAGAGCAATCACTTGTGGCAAACAACAATGAAACAACTCTCTAATTTCTTTGACTATCCTTCTATAAATTGGAGCTCATTCACTTCAGAAAACAGAGACACCCCACCTCTATCAATATGCTACTCTGCTCAGCAACTGGACAAAGATAACAAGACAAACATGCGAGAGAGAGATAGAGAAAACTCAGAAAAGAGAGAAACTAAAGGGATGGGTATGAATTGTGAGATTAGCTTTTATGGTGTGAGAAGGAGAGAAGAGAGGAAGATGAAGTCGCACCTAAAATTTTGATGGGGATAGTAAGAGGTGCGTTTTAAGAAACCAGAGCAAGACTAGAAAGGAGAACCACCTCTGTATTTTCAAATGGAAAACCCAGGAGAAAAGATAACATAACTGAATTAAAAGTTACCAAAAAGAAAATAAAACAAATATGAGGAATTTTGCATACACACCCCTCTAAAGTTTTGAACTCCTTGGCGCAATTGTTTATTTCCAAAATCATTGAGGAGAAAAAAGTAAAAATGGAAACAACCACTTGGTGAAATAGGTAATTACAGTTGGCTAGATTAAAAAAAATCATTGTATATTAAATTGTTGATTTGTTTGCTAATTTAAAAAACTCCGCGTAGGTCGTCTATGCTCTTTCAATCTGATAAGCATATATTAAAAGGGGTCATATGGAAAGTTGACAATGACAATATTAGGCGATGTAGGCTCGATATGGACCCACCAGGCACCATCATTGGGCCTAAACTTGACAAATTCCATTAATGCAAAAATTTGTTCATGGTTGAAATTGACAATTGACAGCGGCACCTTATGATCCTATACAGCGTATCACGTATGTAAAGCATCTGGGCTCCGGGGACCTCAAAACCGTAGCCCGTAGGATACAGGAGTGTACAATTATACAAAAAGTAAGTATCAATTATATTCATAATTTTTTATTTAATTGTTTAATTTTTAACTTTTCATGATTAAATTACGAGAAAAAATGTTTTCTCTACTTAAATTGCACTTTTGAATTTAATATATTTTCATATTATTTTTTACCATTTTAACTATCTTTTGAGATTTTTAATTCTAAACATCGATTCAAGCATATGCAGGAGTACACGACACAAGCACTTCACTCGGTTCCCAGACATGTTGTGCGAGTAGATATGTTATGTTCATGATGCATTTTTTGAACACCAAACAATAATATGTAAGGATCATCTTTAATATTTCTCGTTTCATTGTTCTCTGGAACCAGTGTTAATTACTCTTTCCTTCTATTTTAAAAGTCCGCGCTAATTACTATCTCCCTCTAATTTTAAAAGTTAGCACTAATTACTCACTCCCTCCCCTCCTAGCACCTATATCCCCACCCCCGAGCCTCGTATCCCACCCTTTCCCTCCCCACACATTATTTTCCTAATTGTTCTAATTATGAAAGCTAGCTGTCCTAATTTTGTAAATTAATTGTGACATTTAATTTATTACCAGGTCAGTTGGTATTATTTTTTTATCATCCTAGTTCTAAAAACTATTTGTCCTTGTTCTGTAATATAATTGTCCTAGTTTCCATGACAGTTAATAATATTTTTCAGGACAATTAATTGCCCTAATCTGGACTACTTGTAAGCTATTAGAATGAAATGTTATTAATTATCTTAATTGTCCTTGCAATCAATTGATTGTCTTAATTTTTAGGTAATTAGAAATAAACAGAAAGGGATTAAATGCGTGAGAATTCAATAAGACGTTTTTTAAAGCAAGTATAATTAAATGGAAAGGGATTAAATACGTGGGGATTCAATAGAGCGTGAGGATGATAGAATGATAGTAAGTAATTCCGATATTTCAGGGCCTGGACATATCAGTATGTGGCACAAGCACCTTTTTTAGTATTGCGGATCGAGCCAGAAAATTCTCAAATAGGATTCCAAAGTCATAATAGTAGTGTTATCATAATAAATTAAAATAAATTCTTATGATATAAATTCACATTTATAATCATAACGATTCAAAATTTCAAAAATAATATATTTACGAGGTTCAAATTAGTGTATATACAAAAGTTCATTTGGTAATTATATTCTTTTATATACAAACCAGTACTACTTTAAAAAAAAAAAAAAAGGTCAATTGACCGACCCCTTTGTTGCATGTAGTTTTGCCACTGCTTTTAAGGACACACACTTATCACACACGCAGGCGCAACACGGTCATGGCCTGGATGTAGTAATAAAAATTGGAGGGACATTTGCCGTCTATGTTTTTATTTAATATACATATATACATTTGAATATATTTTTTAATGCTTCATATATGTTTTTCTATAAAAGTTCATGTTTATTCCCCCATAATTATATTTTTTTCTTATAATCATTATTTTTTTTATGATGATTGTGTTAGTATCAATATTTTTTTATGGAATATGACTCCATCTAAAAATTTCTGAATCTGTCTCTGAAATGCTACTTCTAAAAACACTCTCCGGAAACAAGGGGTCTCATAAGTGTATTCATTTTTTCTTTTGTGTGTCTTCAACTTTGTATGGCGAAAGGAATTAAGAGTATCACGTGCAGGGACATGTCACCCTGATTCGGGCTTGATTGCTTTAAGCGTGGAGTCTCGGAGATGGGCAGATGGTGTCGTCCTTTGTTTTTTTGTTTTTTTTTTCCCTTCTTATTTTTTATTTTAATTTTTAATTTTTAATTTTTTTAATTTAATTTTAATTTTAATTTTTTATTTTTATTTCTTAAGTCCGTTGACAGTGGCAAGTCATACGGTCTGGTATGTCGGTAGCCAACATAAATAATCCGGATTTTCCTCTTGTTTGTTAAGAACCCATTACCCCAGTCTTGACTTTTATCTCTTCAATCTTCCATAATTTTTATTTTGGAATGATTGGATACGCCATATCTAACCCTCAGATCGCTGTTATTTTATGATTTCTTTCTTTGACAAGATATTGGAATTTGGAAATTTATTCACCTCCTAATTAACTCATGTTTCTGTTATTAATTAGCACAATTAAATGAAAATAGCTGTTATTCTTATGCGGTGTTCAAGGTAACAAACTGCATGTTAGCACTCCCATGGAGGGAACTAGGGAAGATCAAATGCTACTTTTGAATTACTAGCAAAAAAATGACCTCATATGGGGACAAATAAAGAACAAAATAGTGTTAGACAATAAAGATATATCGCTTATTTTATTAACAATACAGGTAGATATTCAACCACATATCAAATAGATAGAATGGTACAAACAAATAGATACACGCTAGATCTAGTGTGTAATTCTTCTTAGATCCGTGCGTTTATAAGGTATAGGTTGAATAATAGTTATAGGATGATTTAGGTTTATGCCACTAACAAAATTGGAAATTAGAGATATACCATCACTAAATGACAAATTGTTTTTATGCCATCACTAAATGATAAAATTAGCTTTATGCCATTGGTCATTTAATATGACCATTGCGCCCTTTTAAATATGCCACTACAAAATATTAAAATTAAAAATATGTCACTGTAAAATATTAAAATTAAAAATATGACACTGCAAAAAAATGATTCAATTTATGACACTATTAAATAATGAAAATCGGAGTTATACCGCTATAAATTGCAAAAATTGATAATGTGTCATTTGAATCTTTAATTTCATCAAAATATGAACGTTAGTCTCAAATTAAATTGTATTTGCAAAAAATGGATCGTGGTACCAGTTATCATGAGTATTCGGAAAAGAGAAACTAATAAACGAAACATAATCTGATTATACATGAGCATAACATCTAATTATTATAAAAAAAAATAATATGATATTATGACTTAGTGATATAAATCTGGTTATTTGATTATCCTAAGTTTCCAAAAATATTTGATCTCACAAAATTTATTGCATTGCAGGCGGTTTGATTTTTTTCCTTAATTTCGTCATTTTTTTTCCTTTTATTTCGCTGATGAATTATATCTTTAAGGGCAATTTGGATATTTTAAAAACTTAGAATGACATACTTTTAGTGAGAGTGGCATATCTCTAATTTAAGAAGAAATTTAGGGCATTAAATTAATTTTGATCATTTTATAGTGGCATAAAACTAATTTGTATTTTAAGAATGACATTTCTCTAATTATTAATTTTCATGATGGCATATATTTATTTATTCCATAGTTATATGCAAATGCATTGCAGCACCATATATTAGCAAATGGTATGGCAATTTCTTGACATGTGTTTTCTGTTTCTCGTTGAGTCTTGAGTGTTGTTAGTGGTCAAGGCACATGTTCACTAGAGCCAATTGCTCCACTAGACATCTACAAAGTCATTAATATTATAAGAAATTGCAACTTCATATAGAAAAATATTGTATAAATTTTCTTAGCAAACAACACTAAATAAAAATTTTGACTTCGTCTGTTACATATTCTTTTTAGCAAACAACATTACCTAAAAACTTGGCCTAATCTGTTACTAATTCTTAATCAGAAGCAAAAAAAAAAAAAAAACCCTAAACCCCTCGAACAGGAAATGAAAAATTAAATAAAATTAGCATCGCCAACGCAAATGGGAGAAGTGGAGAAAATAGAGTTTACAATTAGGACGATTTTTTTCTGGTTCTGGTTTGTAGAGTCACACTTAGTGATTCGGATGTTGTTTTAGTTTTATCTGATTTGGATCCCCTGCTTGGGTTTTTAGTTTCAAAAAAAAAAAAAAAAATTATGACCATTTGAAGGAGGCAAAATCATGCTGGTAACTTCTTTCCAAAGTGATTGACTTTGATAATTGAGAAAGATTTCGGTGCTACAATTTTTTTTCGGGACTGATAAGGATCATCTCCAATATTCATCATCCCCGTCATCTCCGTAACGCGTTTTCTATTTTTGAAAATTATTCCATCATCTCTCAGTGTACGCTCATCTCTTTCTCCCTTCGTCACTCTGTTTCCTCCCTCCCACGTACGCTTCCCCCCTAACTCCCCCCCCCCCCCCCCCTTGCCCTTCCACATACGCTGTCCTCCCACCCCTCCCCCCTCCCCCCTCCCCCCTCCCCCCTCCCCCCTCCCCCCTCCCCCTCACCCTCCTTCCTAACACTTCATAACTGTTGGAATTACTATACATAAATGTTGAAGTTAATATCGTAATTGTTGAAATTAAATAAATAGTTGTTGAAGTTAATATTGTAATTGTTAAAATTAAATAGATAACTGTTGGAATTAATATCGTAAATGTAGTTAATATATTTAAATGTTGAAGGTAATATCGTAACTGTTGAAATTAATATCAGAAAGATAAACCTTGGTTCTATTCCATCTATGCAACAAGTTTAGTATAACGGTTATATATATTAACTTCAACAGTTACGATATTATCTTCAACATTTAAATATATTACCTTCAACAAGTGTATACGATATTACCTTCAACAAGTGTGTATGAGGAGGAGGGCGAAGGGTGCAGGGGGGAGCGGTGTATGTGGGAGGGAGGAGGGAGAGGGGAGGACAGCGTACGTGGAAGGGAGAAGGGGGGAGAGGGGACAACGTACGTGGGAGGGAGAAGGGGGAAGGGGGAAGGGGGAAGGGGGACAGCGTATGTGGGAGGGAGGAAGGGGGAGGGGGCGGGGGACAGAGTACGCGTGAGGAGAGAGGAGTTAGTTGCAGTATACGCGTGAGGATGATGGGAATGATAGAATCTTAGGGATGATCCTAAGCAATTCCGATTTTTTTTGGTGCTACAAACATCGCATTTATTTTTTATTTTAAATTTTATAATTTCCAATATAATCATCCACCTAAACAGTTCATCTTATTTATTTTGACAATAGATGAGTTGTCATAAAAATTTTTAATATTTTAACTATTCATACTGTAAGAGGAGCAACGCCTTACGCCTATCAGCAAAATGATGAAATCGCACAAATTTGTTTGAAGTGAATTGCATTCTCCTCTTTTATAATCAGAAAAATTTAGTTCCAAAAATGTCTCGTACCAATAGATTCGCCACGATACTGGAATTATTTTTTTACATCTTTATCATATGATTCCATCTTTATTTTTTTACATCTTTATCATAAGATTCCACCTCTTCTTTATCATATGATGACTAAGTGTTTGTTATGATTAATGTTTTCTGAGGACAATGTTTTATTAACTGTATAAAGCCTAAGTATATCACATATCGAAATTGAACTTTGACCCCTTTATCGAAAGATACGAAAAGATGCCATATATTTATGACCCCAATTAGCAAATATAAGGGGATGATGTTTAGTTGTTCTTACTTACCGAATTAAAACTACGAACCTTTGAGGATTTAAATACTTTCACAATAAAAGTGTGCATGTCAAAAAATTATATGTTGTAGTTTAGTTCAAAGAATATTACGAGGCCTACAAGGGATCAGATACATAATTATATTGTAATAAAAAAAATTTAACATGATCATCTTCTGCCCATTTTTTATGTACACTAGAAATTTATAAATTTAGTTTAATTTTTAAGTGCATGAGTTCCAAGCAGCACGTCATTATAAAATATTTTGTGAAAATATTAAATGACAGTAATTTTGAGAAAACACGAAATTCAGACTTTGAACAAAATAATATCCAGGCGAGACTTCTTTTCATTTCATTACGTTAGAATTGATATTTTTTTTTTTTTGAGATTTCATTGGGTCTAATTAATAACATGGAATTTTAATCAAATGAAATGAAATCCATTTAATTTGATTAATTATTTTTAATGAAATGAAATGAACTAAAATCACGCGTGAAAAAAGTGTTTTCTCAATCAGGACCTTAATGATATTCATTAGACTTGCTACTAGTCGGTGGTAGAGCAAAAAAGTTTCAGCCATTTTCTTGTTTTGAAAATGAAATGTATCCAACACATTACACATTACAATTATGCAAATGCCCCTTTATAAACTTCATCGCTCCACTCATGAGATCCACGACAAATGCGGTTGGATAAACAATCCTCTATAAAAAAGTATAAATAGACCATATATAATCTGCTTGTATTTGATATCTTTATAAATACGAATATGTGCCGACGGCCTTTTAACTGCCACATAAAAAAGATACGAATAAGAATGGCTCCGTTTGGATGGTTTCTTCCCGGAATAAGGAATAATGAATAACCACTTTTTACCAATAAATTTATTTCTAGCCATCCAAACTCTTCACAAAAGTTACACACTTCCCAATAAATTTACTCCTTCCCAATAAATTTCTTCCCTTCTTCTTTCTTCCTATCTTATTCTCAACGCATCCAAACGGAGCCATTATATCAGATATGAATACGATTACTGTTATCAATTCAAAAGCGACTACGGATATTGATACGAATAATTGTTTGAATTCAAATTTTGATATTCAAATATCAATCACATAGTCTACCATATTTCTCTTTAATTCGGTATCTAATAATTAACATAGTATACATTGTCAACACGATCGATTTACTTAGTTGCAATGTCTCATATTTTATCTTCTACTAAGATCATAAGTTCTCGATTCACTATGATTATTAATACAATAATAGTTTTTCGTAGATCTTTTTGCAATTATATACAAGGCCTCATTATATATATAGAAGAGAGTTCCAATACCTACAATTTGAGTGCCCTCTCCAAACTCATTTTTTGATTATTTTTTTCAAATATAAAATTCAAACATTGAATCCAAACCATTGATCTTGTTCAATTTGATGAGTGATGTGTTTCCATATTAATTTCGTAAATTTTGAAGCTTGTTTGATACTCGATCAAGAAATTGAATACTGAATGACTCTAATTGAATAATATAGAATTTTAATATGTTCATATTTTAGCCTCTTGATCAAGTATAAAATAAACTTCAAAATTTATAAAATTTATATGAAAATGCATCGCTTGTTATTTGAATAATATCAACGATTTGAATTTAAATTTTACATTTAAAAAATAAAAAATAATTTGTGGGGCACGCACACACTTTTTAACTTACAAATTTCTCATGAAAATATTACGTTATTAACCTTTTAATTTTCATGTAACATGAAAAAATTATTATATGATATATATGTCATAATTTTATTAAATATCCAATTTATAATTCGAATGTATGTACATATTTATTTAAAATTTATATCTGTACACATTTAGTATCCAATCTGTATTTATGTTAAAAGAAAAAATATTTTTTTTGAAGAAAGAGGATGTTTTTTTCCATCGAACTTATGATCTGGCTGAAAAGGGTCTGTGAGGCCAGTCTAATGCTCTTATCATTGAGCCACTGAACCATAAAATGTGATGCAGTGGCCATAAAATTTGATTGCTTCAGCAATCATAAGTTCAAATTCAAAATAAAAATTCTAAACACAAGCATAATATTTTTTTTAATAAAAAACTGTATATTGAAGATATTAATATTTAAAGAAGTCCCCATCGTGCCCTAGGACTTTAAACGAAAAAAAAAAAGTGCCCATCAGGCCTTTTATGCACACGGTTTGAGCCGACTAAAGAGATGTGGACCCACGACCTGACGCTTATTTAAATACAAGAAAAGAAAAGGATCAAAGTTACATATCAAACAATTTGATTTTATGCGAACATAAAATCTTCTATTATGAATGTGCGTACTTTTTATTCGTTCAAAAACAAAACCAAAATAATAACTTTTTATGAAATTCGATAACTGCAATTAGAATTTTATTGCAAGAATAATTAAATCAGTTTTTGATTTAGCGACAAAAAATAATGTAAATTGAATGAAAGATCTCAGGTTCATAATCTAGCTGAAAGTTTTTATATATACATTTAATGTAAAAACAAGTTGGAATTTTAATCTCCAATTTAATTTCAAAGGAAAAAAAACAGACAATATCTTTGTAATTATGGAACTAAAAAAGATAATTAGTAGATCACAGTCCTTTTTAATATTTATTATATTAACTGATCACAATGTTCTTTTAACCAATCAATACTTTTAAGTTTTAAACCACCTAACATTTGTATCTTGTGCAAATTCTAAGAATACTTCAATAGAGCTTCAACAAACTTCGATATTGCTCTAACAAACTTTAACCAAAACTGAATTAGATAAATATGAAATCATTTCAACTAAATACTAACGATAATGTCGATAGGTATGAACATTTGAAGCTAAATAAATATGAAGAAAAGGCGCGCCGGATAAGTTGAACATTAAATACAAGGAAAGATGATAAAAAAATAACAGTCAGTTGACCCCCGATTTTCGTTTAAAAAAATTAACGACAGTCAGTTCTACGCTTGAAAGCAACAAATATGCCACATTAAACCCGCCAAGTTGAAACAGATAAATAGCCGTACAGAAAGATAGATAGCCAACCCTTACAAAACACCATAATTAAATACTTGGAGACTTGAAATTGATAACAATGGTATATAATTAGTGTTAAGCTGTCTACGTCATCCTAGTCAATCTTGTCCATTGCCATGTCATAATTTATTACCTGCTAACAGTCTACACTAACCTACCACCAAGGCAACTGTTCATGATATAACTCATATAAGCCGAATCCAGATCTGTGTCGCATGGCACAGGACCGTCCGATCAGATCTGGATAGATGAGGGAGCCTTGTGCATGTAACCAGATTGTAAGGCCCGTAAAAATTAAACCGTCGAGATCTGATCGGACGGTTCGGATCATGCACTACACGCTGTGCTGCGCAGCATAGGATCCGGATCCATATAAGCCTTTGTTAACAGAAAAGGAAAAAATAAGATATTATCATTTGGAAAAAAAATTTGACATATATAAACTTTTTGGTGCCACCAAATAGAATAAATTTGTTATTATATTTATATTAAGTTAAGATCAAATATTGATACTTAACTGTTTATTTTTGTTCTCTTTCGCAATGAATATGTCCATACATTTTTTATTATAATTTTGTTGAGTTTATTTCAAAAAAGTTAAATTATCCATTGATTAAACAAACCTAGTCAACTACGATAAATTGATTTTGATATGGTTATCATTATTATTTTTCGCCTCTCAAGTTTCTATAAAGTTAAATACTAGAAGTAATTGGTAGGATGGAGTATTTGCTTTACACATCTGGAGGTTTCAATATCTTTAATTGAGAAGTACTGGTAGCATTGGATGGAATCAGTAAGTAAAAATAAGTGCGATACTAAGTATATAATTTTTTGAACTTATTCTACGAGTTGAACAATAATGTTATTTGGACGGATATCGTTTAATTTATTCCCCCTGAAAGACAACCTTTTTTATGACTGGAAATAATCAGGATTTGAATAAAATTAAATAATAAGGCAAATTCTACTGTCCACTTAATTTTGCAATCCGGCTTAAATCTGGATTGTTTATTTAAATTTATAAACAAAGATAAATTAATGATCAAGATTCAAGCCCCGTTTAAAATTTATGTCCATCATAAAATCACTCAAATAAGAAATATCAATCTCTACATTTTAGGACAACCCAAATGTCGTTCCTACTTTTATATTACTACTATCACTCTATCAGTCTTTTCGGTCTATTTTTTTTTTTATTTTCCTGATTTCTAAGTTAACATAAAAACAAAACTGCAACGTAGGCGCCTGATTAATGATGATGAGAACACAACAGGACAAATAAAATAAAGACCACAATTAAGAAGATCAATAATTAATGGCGAGAAAAAGAAAGCAAGAGGGAATAGATATGTAGGGTGTCAAACGTACGAAATGGCAACAGAACTGGTATGTTTCGTTCTTCATTTTTTATTCATTTTAGTCCATTTCTCATTAATTGCAGCCCAGTTTTTGGTAAACGGAACACTAACGTTTACTCGTATCCATTTTTTCAGAAATAAAATTGATTTTCTTTCCGTTTTGAACGGACGGAACGAAAACGTACGAAACGGTACGATATTTAACAGCCCTATAGATATGTGATGTGGTAAGCAATTCATCTGCCAAGAAACTCGAGGGGGGGGAGCAAATTTGAATATATTCTTCCAACTGGGATGTTTGTGTCAATATTTTTTGTGACCACTGACCAGTGACCACAACCTCCTTCGGAAGAATGGCAGGTATAGTTTGAACCCTTGGATTTTGCATCTCTTTCGGCACTAGGAAAAGGTCAGAGGAATCTTTTGTTGCTTCTAAATTCTTCAATTATTATATAGCTATTGGAGTCTCCATTGAGAGGAAATGTTGTCGGTTTGCTGAATTTAGTTGTTCGTATGGTGCATCAGTGCAGCTAGACCTGTTTAATTTTATGCACACTACTATTTTTATACCGGACTTGTATGATTAGTTATGGATGAATTGAATCACTGTTATCATTAAGTCTGCTATGCTCCAAGATATGATAAAAAAAAAAAATTGGGGGGGGGGGGGGGGGGGTGGGGTGACAACTCGATATGATTTTAGTGCTTTAAATTTTCGCAGATTTTATAGCTAGTACTTATTCATAAAATTTTCGGATCTTATCATTTTATAGCTAGTACTTATTCATAAAATTTTCGGTAAAAAGGTGAATATTTATGTTAGTTTTGACAATATATTTTATAAATAATACATCACAATACAGATGTTTTTTTTAAAAGAAAACAAAAATTTTCGTAAATTGCATGTTACAAATTAATTAATTGGATATGTTTCTAAGGCAGCTTTAATATTAGTCAGTATTCCAAAAATATAAAATCATGAGTAATTTCTCAGTTACTCATAATGATCTTTATATTGGAAATGTATAAAAAATCTAGAAAATAATTATTATACGGATAAAGTTCTTTTTTTTTTTTTTAATAACATTATACAGATAAAGTTGAAGAGACGTGGTTAATCCGAAATGGACGGTGTTGGTATCTGAGCTCGACCGCCTCGCTGAATGGCTGAGCTTAATTCTTTTCAGAATACCGATAGACCATTTGTGGAATCGACATACAGCGACAATTGGGAGGAATATATTTCAGGTGAGGAAAGGACAAATTATAATTGCAATAATTAAAGTTGTTCTCCTACATTAAGCAAGCAAACCAACTTCAGAAGACCTCAAAACCATATAGATAATTAGATATTGATAGGTGAATGACTACGGTACACTCTAAAATACGGATCAAACGGTATTTTAGAGTTGTTTTTTAAGATTCGAAATTTAAATAGCCGATTCAAACTATGTAATTTGTTCTTCATATTGAAATATCCTTAGAAATAAAATTTTATATTTTTTTAAATTTTTTTACTATATTTTTTCAGATTATACAAAATCGCTATAAATGGAGGGTTTATAATGTTTTAGATTAAGAATTTTGTAAAATATGAAAAATATAGTAAATAAAAAAATTAAAAAATTTGTTTCTAAAAATATTTCATTATGAAGAACATATTGTACGATTTGAATCGGTCATTTGAATTTTGAAATTTGAAAAATAACTCTACACCACTCGATCCGTGCTTTAGAGTGTATCGTAGTCAATCTCATGTTAAGTGTTATATATTTATTTTATGAAATGTTCAACGTATCTTGTAGAAATTAAGAAGTTGTAAGCATAATAATAACTTTGGTTATAACTCGAGAAAATGAGGATTTATTTATTTTAAGATAAAGATGAGAATCAAGTTCTCTAATTTATTTTAAAATTAAAGTTACAAAAAATATCGAATTAGATTTCGATCGAACGTGCGATCTTTACTGAAAGTGTGTTGTTCTTTATCACACTACAACAAGAATGACTTTTACGTAGAAGAATGCTGGCCCACCTTCCAAATAACGGCTATAGAAGAAAAATGTACATATTTTCAGATCTTGTTGAGGTGACATCCATAACGGCACTTGGTTTATCAGTTTTTCGACAATGTTTGAAGCGGCGGTCAGTGTTAGATAACTTTAGCAAATTTTGTATGTACTAGTTCAGAAATTCAATTTTGAGTTAATTTTAAATTTTTTAAGAAAAAATTATGAAAATTTGTGTCATTTCTCTGTCATGTGAACACTTTCCTGCTCCTCTATTTAAGCAAACTTCATGCTGTCAATTCAGTGCGATAAAATAATAAATTTGAATAAATTGTTCCTTCCAGTATTAAAAACTGGAGGGATGAACATGAATATATATATATAAAGACAATTCCGTTGGAAGGAAAAAAAAAAAAGTAAAATGGTTGTCGTATAGGTAGTGTTTACTACTTATCCAAAAATAAACTTGCCATTTGGACCAGATCAGCCCTGTCCGGACGTAAACCGAAATGGATCGAAGGGATAGACCGGATCAAGTTTATCAAGAATTTAGACCGCCCTTCATAGAAAAAACTCACGTTAACTGGTGTATCGGACCGTGAACCCATGCTAAACCTCTAACTCTTGCAAAACCCTCTAAAACCCATCAAAATGTGTCCCAAACCTGATTTGGACCGCTCAAAACTCGCCCACACCTGCGTAAAAACCGTCCAAACTTGTGTTAACCCCCCCTACCTGGTGGACCGGTGGATCGATGTACTGGACCAGATTGTACCATGATAACTCACCCGGGTTGCATGGTCCGAATTTAGCGAAAATTTAGACTAAAATTTCTAAGATAGACCGTGATAAGCTGGATTGCGATAATCCATCAATCTACGGAGGACTGAACCGTAATAAACTGTAGACCGAAAGAGTTTGGACTGTACCACTCCGTCCCGGATCAGCCTAAATAGTTGCCGTTGGCTTCTCGTCTTGGATGATATTATTATGTGGCAGCACTGTTCAACTATTTCGTGGCATGTTAAATTGAATAAATTAGCTCCAATCTTACAAAAGACATCACATAATTTAAAAGTTTCCAAATAGGGGCATTAAAAGACAACAATTTTAAATAAAATATATGAAAATTGTTTTGATATGTTCTATATTGGGTAATACATTCAACATTAATACAAAGTCTCAAAATTATTTTTTTAAGAAAAAAGTAATAATTCGTACGAATTGAGGATATATAAAGACATGGTTACAAATTTTTTTTAAAACACAAGCTATCGACCAACACAATAATTACGTCATAAAACCTCAATATTTCACGTGTTTAAGATTCTGACCATTTTCACATTATGCGTTTTAAATTGGTACTCTATTGGGGAAAAAAAAAATTAAGCGTTGTTTTGTCTTCGCATATCATATTCTACGGAATTCTTTTTTAGGCTCGTTTGGATGCGTTGAGAATAAGGTAGGAAGAAGGAAGAAGGAAAGAAATTTATTGGGAATGGGTAAATTTATTAGGAAATGTGTAACTTTTGTGAAGAGTTTGGATGGTTAGAAATAAATTTATTGGTAAAAAGTGATTATTTTTTATTCCTTATTTCGGGAAGAAGCCATCCAAACGGAGCCTTAAAAAATAAAAAAATAATTGAAAATTTAGCGTCCGAACTAGTCCATGTAAAAATTTGCTAAAGTGGTCTAGCATAGACCGCCATTTCAATTGACAACCAGTCTCTACCATCTGACACCGCCACGTAGGACGCCACTCAGTAATGTCTGAAAATATGGAATTTTAATGTGGACTAGTCCAGACATTTTCAATTATCTTTGGGTTTTTTAAGGAAAAATTCCATATTTTACAGTATTTTTATTTTGGCGATGTATTGCTGTCCATGTTGTCAAATAAAAAGGAGGGAAATAGATTCATATATAAAATTTCATTATATTGATATTTTTAGATCACGAATGACTCGAGACCAACTAGCGTTTTCTTTTTTTCTTTTTTTCTTTTTGTTTTTTTTTGGAAGGCCATTTGTCATCTTTTTAAGCGTGCCATACTATTTGGCTTGTCTAAGTCATAAACAAACAGTGCAAACCTAGTCAGAAACGTACAATTGGATTCCAACAATTTAAGAGGAGCTCCACTTCCATCTATCTCTAAAAGAAATAAAATAAAAATAAAAAAATATGAATGGAAAGAAAAAGAACAGTCTAAGAAAGGAGCTTAAATTAATTAACACGTACGAACCAGACATCAAACTAGTAGAATTACCATTTTAACACATCAATCGGCAACAAAAATCAAATGGCATTATAATTAAGTAACTAAAAAGTTATTTTGAAAATTGAACTGGGATATTCTTTGGCAGGATCGGAATATTTTTTGACTAAATTATCTCCTTTTAGGATAAACTATTTTATTTTATTTATTTATTTTTTTTTTTGGAGATAGGTGGATAAGTGAAAGAACTCAAAGTAGTTTAAACTAGCAGGTCCAATTCACCGATCGATTCTTTTCAGTTTACAGCCGGTTTTCACCAGTTCAAAAACAAAAGATATTTTGTGATCAAAAGTTGAGTTTTTATTAATCCAATCATTTATAATTTGAAAGAATAATCTAAAATTCAGTCCACATCAATTATAAAAAAATTAATTAAAAAATAAATTAGTTTTTTTTTTCTAAAACGGACTAGTTAGAAAACCGATCTCGGTCAACAGATTAAACCGATTAATCCGCTTAATTTCCAAAACAGTGCCCCAATACGGATGCAAATATGGACATTGCAAAACACATGTGACATGTCACAAAAGACAAAGTAGTCAATACGAAGATAACGTCAGCTGTGGAAAGGCAATGAGTGAAAGACTGAAAGGTCTCCGTGCCAAAAATATATATAATAAATTAATACTAATAATAATGAAAGGTCTAAGGTTGTCGTTGTCGACGCAATACCAGGAGCTAACTCCACCTCAATTTGTGCAATTACCTAGTTTACAAGCTTTGTTCACAACTTTATGTAGAGCTTAGCTCTTGATTGTGAAAGTGGGAAATATTCACCTAGCTTTTGATTGTTCTTCAAGAATTTAAAAGGGTGCTTTTGTGAGAGAGAAATAAAGTTCATACGTTGTATCTAAATTCGGTAAAAAAAAAAAATTTAAGGGAAATTAACCCTTCGAATACACGCGTTTATGTAATTATATATTATATATGGAACGACTGGAGTCTGGACCCATGACCTTACCAAAATAATATTGGGGCCGTTTGGATCGCTTAGGAATTTGGAGAATTTGGGGAATTTCTTATTCCTAGGCATAAATTTATTGAAAAGTGTGTAAATTTGTGAAAAATTTGGATTATTTATAATAAATTTATGCTAGAAAAATTAAATTCCCCAACTTCCTAAAGGAATCCAAACAGCCTCATTAGGCGGTTCACTTGGAATTGCCAACGACTACTATTTTTTTTTCTTTTTGGTCAAAGTGGAATAATTTACGTTTCAACTATAAAGTTAAGGTCGGTCTGTTGAAATTGGATCAGTCTAGTTCTCGTTCAAATTCATTTACACAATAGTTTTTCTTTTTACTAGAAATAGAAAACATAATTGAAGAAATATAAACACTAATTCTTCCATATATTCTTGCTAATTTAATCTAAAAACTAATAAAGTTCGATTTATATTATATATGGATTATATTTTGTTTAACCAACCAAATAGATACTGATTACATATTTAAAATGTTTTAAAGGTTGTGTTAATCAATGTAATTTGTAAAATGAATTTTATAGAGGTGACCAAAGTAACAACAACAGCAATAGGAGGAGCAGCAGTAGAGAGAAGTAGTAATCGTATAATAATAATGCTAATAATAATAAATTGATATTAATATTAATATAATAATAATAATAATAATATTATTATTATTATTATTATTGTTATTGTCATTATTATTATTATTACTGCTGGTGTTTTTACATTTAGTTTTATAAATAAAATTGGAAAAAATTACATAATTTCACAGCTTCAAAAAATAAATATCGGTAAAGTGGATTTCAAGTTATGGTGGTTGATTACATATTGCAAAATGTCATAATCTGATAACTATAGAAGTACAGATAGACTTGAAAATGTCAATTAAAAGTCACCAATTTGATCTTTGTCCATCGCAATTAGCATCCGGCTGCCATTCAAAGACAGATGAGGTCCAGAAAAATAAAGTAAAAATACCATATAAACTTCATCCGACCAATTAAAATTTAATTCGTTTGACCAAATTGTATAGCACCCCGGCAGCCCATAAACGATCTATGGGGAGTCGTTTTCGTTTGGAGGGTTAGAAAAAAATTGTTCTTTGTTTCCATAAAATCTAGTAAATGGTATGATAGGCTAGCTAACTCTTTTCAACTCAATTTAAATTTCGATTAATCATAATCGTTCATTATTTTTAAACTAATAATCAGTTTTTTCAGTAATTCAGTCCATATAGAAAATTAGATCACTGCATTATTTACCCTTAAAAAACTATTAACTATATAGGACACAATATATAGATACTATGAATTTAAAAAAAAATTAAATAAATGTTTTGTATAAATTTTCGAAGCACTAATAAAAAATGTTTTTTAAGGGAATGCAAATGCTCATGACCAATTTGTTGGCGTAAGGAATCAACTCGGCACCTACACTGCTGGTTTCCAAAATCAATAATTTTTTTATGCTACATTTAACATTAGGTTTGAAATAGTAAGACCGTCCCTGAGGGGCAAGACCCGGATTTCCAAACACGGACAAAATTCTTTTCTCAAGAAATTAAACATTTCAAACGACATGAAGTGCAAGGATGCGACTACTGACCCATACTAGTGCTGCTTTACTAAGTCTTGGAAATACTTGCCTAATCTAAGAAAAAAAGATGCATTATAACTTTCATCATAAACTTAAACAAAAAGGATGCATTATAACTTTCATCATAAACTTAAACAAAACGCAACTAACTTTTGTTTTTCTAATTTCTCATTTGGAATTTTGTGCCTAGAGCTATTCTATTGCCTTGCTAAAATTTGTTGCTGAAGAGTCCTCAGGAGAAAGTTCTAAAATAATTCTCTTCAGAATGCCCCAAGTCTAATTTTGGTGACAATAAATTTCTTCTTCAAAGTTATCATGAAATGATGTCATACCTTGATAATATTTACGTTATTTCAAATATTTTTTTTTGCTGAAGAGTTTTTCTAACTCCAAGCTGGAACCTGCAAGTGTGAATGTTTAGCACATTTTGATTCCAAAAGTTCCAAAATTTGTTCTAGGAAAATAAAAAAGAAACAACAACCAAACCAAGTATTAATCTTGAAGAAAGTTAGCCCATCACCAGATTATAAATTTAAATGAGGCATAATAAAAGCAACTTGAAGCCCACTTAACAAATATATAGGACCGAAAAATTTATAACTAACATTACTGTTCACTCGAATTTCGATAATAACAGTTAAAAATTCGAAATTTTAAAAATAATGTCGCTGGATCGTCATCCGGATTGACGAAATCGCAAAACCCTTGGATCGTCATCCGAAATGACGACCCAAGCTTGGATCGTCATTCCAATTGACGACCAAATATTTTATGATTAAATTATGAAACTTTTATATCAAACTTCTATTATAAAAATATGTAAAAATATGTTGCCAAATTTTTTTTTTGTTTGGATCGGCAATTGGGATGCCGATCCAAACAAAAAAAAATTGCCTTATATTTTTTAATGTGAAATTTACTTTTTAGCCCCTAAAATTTTTATTATTATAAAATATATAATTTGTGATTAACATTTAATGTATAATCAAAAAAATTTATTGGACTATATTGTAAAAATAATAATTTTAGGGTCATCGGTGAAAAAATTAAATATAAAAATTTGTTATACATTGAATGTAGATATTAATATTATTTAATATATAAAATATATAATATATAATATATATAAATTAGTATTATACACACAAATAATATTGTGTATTTAACATGTATAACTTAATTATATACTTATATTTTTATAATAGATGTTTTAATTATGTTTAATTTCTAATCACAAATTATATATTTTGTAATAATAAAAATTTTAGGAAGGTAAAAAGCAAATTTCACAATAAAAAATATAAGCCAATTTTTTTGTTTGGATCGGCATCCCAATTGCCGATCAAAACAAAAAAAATTTTGCCAACATATTTTTACATATTTTTATAATAGAAGTTTCCTATAAAAGTTTCATAATTTAATCATAAACGTAATTGGGATGACGATCCAAGTTTGGGTCGTCATCCCAGTTGAGGATCCAGGGTTTTGCGATTTCGTCAATCCGGATGACGATCCAGCGATGTTATTTTTAAAATTTCGAATTTTAACTATTATTATCGAAGTTCGAGTAAACAGTAATGTTAGTTATAATTTTTTCGGTATATAGGATTTTGTCTTTTTCAGGCAAAGATATATATTGGGCTCAAAAGGTGGCCTGTATTACTAAAAAATCTTTCAATCCATAGTTTATTCAACAAAATGGCCTGGTCTAGAATAAAAAAAAATATCAACCTCTTCTCAGAGAAGAGTAAGTGGCAATTAAACCTCCAACATGGAAAAAGCAGAATCATAGATCACAGACTCACTGTTAGAAAGCTTCTCTCTCTCTCTCTCTCTCTCTCTCTCGCTGGAGAGCTCAGTAATGGCGCATTGTGCTTCACTGCATCTCTCTCTTGCACCAACAACTTCGGATCGGGCTGTTTCCTTCTCGCGCGCCGCCCGAACCCGCTTGGTTCGGGTCCGGTGCGTCTCTTCTCCTTCCAAGGTCGCCTCGTCCGTGATAGAGCGATCCTCTTCGCCATCCAAGGTAAAAATGATTAATAACGCAATTGATTGGGCAATTAAGAGAAATTATAGTACTTGTAGTTCCCATGGAAAATTCTTAATTACAATTGGTATTATTGGTTAGGCGTATGATGTAATGTTCTGGTATATAGACAATTTCATACATGTTCGACAGAAATGAGCAAATGAGGCTATTGTCATAGCTTACTGCTACAAATATCTTAGTGTAAAATAACTTATTTTATTCACAAATTTAGATGGTTACAGGAAGTTCAGAACAAGACTGTATAAAATAATTTTAAAGCACTTTTCTCCAACTCACAGTAAGTATTTCTTTCACTTGAATTTAAAGAAATATGGCTCTAATCTGTCTGACTGTCTCTAATTATCTCATTACCATCCACCTTCCATTTCAGACTGGAAAATGGCAGTGGAAATTTGATGGCAACTCAGTCAATGTGTACTACGAAGAGCACTCAGGGAAATCATCTGAAAATGTGAAGAACATTTTAATGGTACCAACAATTTCAGATGTGAGCACTGTCGAGGAATTCAGAACGGTGGCGAAAGATATTGTTGACCGGGAAGGATCCATCAACTTTCGTGCAACTATTGTCGACTGGCCAGGATTAGGTTTCTCTGACCGGCCTTCACTTAATTACAATGCTGATGTCATGGAGAATTTCTTGATTCAGCTTATCAACTCTCCTGACAGTCCTGTAAAGAGCTCAGGTAAAAGATGATTCATAATTGCATTATGTTATCGTGCTATGCACGGAAAAGCTATAATATTGTTATTGCTGTATCATCTCGATAATTTTGCCAAATTCAATATTTTACAGTTTTTTTAACAGAGATTTTTTGTGATTAACTTTGTTGTGACTCAAGAGAAAACCTTTTTGTGTACGGTTTTTGAGTCTTTCCTAAGTTCTTCACATGTATTATATTGGGACTGATAAAATATTAATTGACAGATCTTACCCAAATCTAAACTGATAATAACAAAATTGATCTCTCAACTGATTCATATGAAGGTCAACAGATTAGCGGCAGTGCCTAGGATTAGTCTTCTGAGGCATACTTTTAATTTTCCTTGTCCTGTTTGGTGCTGCTTTTTTTCTGAAACTGGGTTAGAACAAATTCATTAAGAAATGAAAAAATGTTCAAGTACCATTAAGTTTGGAGTTTATAATGGTTAGAATAGTCTGCCTACCAATCTTTATTTAGTATGACACATATCTGCATTGAGCAGAGGGGGACTTGATCATTTGTGGAGGGGGGCATGCTGCAACAATTGTGGTTCGAGCGGCTGGAAAGGGTTTGGTAAAGCCAGCGGTTATTGCAGCTGTGGCACCTACTTGGGCCGGTCCCTTGCCTATTGTCTTTGGTCGTGATTCCAGCATGGAAGCCAGGTATATCTTTGGATAGAATCAATCTATCTTTGTATAAGATGTCCTTACATAATTTTTTTCCCCCCAATTATATCGACATCTTTTCTTCCTGTTTGTTTTGTATCTCGCTTCCCATGGGATATATAGCGAGGATAAGTGGATAACTGAATTTGTAGTATTAGAGTATCTCATTGTTTGTATCATCTCAAGTGGTTCATTAAAAATAAATGCCTGAGAGAAACCCTCATAATATAAGAAATATATAACAGAAAATTGAATAGCCTTTAGAAATATGAAATTAAGGAAATTTCAAGCATAACTGATGATGATGTTCCTAAACTCAAATTGTTTATTTGTCTATCTGATGCAAAAAATCCTTAAACTCAAGCTGTAATTCATTTTTTTCATGCTTTTAAATAGCAAAATTATAAAGCTAACATTTCCAGCAAACCTTCTGGTACCATTGCTAACAGCCTAGCACCTGACTATGTGAACAGGTATGATCTTCTAAGGGGAACCCTGCGGGCCCCGGCTGTTGGTTGGATGATGTACAACATGCTTGTCAGCAATGAAAAATCTATCCAATCACAATACAAGTCTCATGTTTATGCTGACCCCAACAATGTCACCCCTACCATAGTTCAAACCCGCTATGAGCTTACTAAGAGGAAAGGTGCCCGGTATGTCCCAGCTGCCTTCCTGACAGGTCTTCTTGATCCAGTGAAGACCCATGAAGAGTTCCTCCAGTTGTTTGCTGATTTGGAGGGAAAGGTGCCTGTCTTGGTTGTTTCTACTGCAGGGGCTCCTAAGAGGTCGAAAGCTGAGATGGTCGCCTTGAAAGGTGCAAAAGGAGTTACCAAATTTGTGGAAGTGCCAGGGGCACTTTTACCACAAGAAGAGTATCCTTTAGCAGTTTCAGAAGAGTTGTATAGGTTTTTGTATGAGGTTTATATGGCAGATAGGTAATTGAGTGATAATTTGGTTAGTTCTTTGGCAAGCAAAGGTTGTAAACCAAGGAAAAAATTGGAGTTATTTTCAACGGTAATGATTGTGATATAGTCTTAAGCTGTGTTAAAAAAACATTTTGTGGAACTCTGTGATATAGGATTTGAAAATTACTGAATTGGGTACCCCCCAAAAAAACCAAAAAAAAAAAAAAATCATTCAACGTGTTACAAAAATTTAAACACAAATATATCCATCAATCTCAACGTGCTAAATGACAAGTTGGAAATTTTCTTCACTCTTCATACCCTTTATATTATATGAAGGAACTTTGCAAAGCACTAAATGATGGCGCTTTAATTTCTTAGACCGTATCTATGTCAAGTCAACATCTATGCTCAGAGCAAATGCCTTGGTATTTTTGGTATTTTGGTATGAGCGCAGATTTTGATTTGGATCTAAAAGTGTAAAAATTCAAGGCATCAATACCTTGGTCATTTGGTAAACACCTTAGCCTAACTCTGAAGTTCATACTGTTGTGTTATTCTGGTAATTGCTTTCTGAAGAGCACGGTGCTGACACAACCAAAAATGTCATCGTGCAATTTATGTTGAAGCCATGTGTAGTTGATTTCACCTACTTGTTTGTTAGCCTAAAGCTGAAGTTTTCCCACTTAAGAAATGGTCAAAATAATATTCCAATGTAAAATTTGGGACCAGTTAATCCGGATATTACTGTTAGGTCAGAAATTGTTGTACAGCTACATGATGTTCATTAATCTCGCACTGTTCAATAATTATGAGTCTTCAATCATAAAAGATGTTGACAGTCTCTATACAAATTAATATGCTATCCATTTTTTGTTATGTATGTACGTACCCACCAACATATTTTACTAGTAAAATTCATATAAATATACATAACTATTAAATAAAAATAAAAATATAATAAATCTTGCTATACGCACCGAATCACCTCATTTAATTGATTGACACTTCTGTATGCATTTTATGGGACAATACACTTTTCTTTGGTTGTGTTTTGTTCAATTTGAAGAAAAGACCATCAAATGATTTTTTTTTTCTTTTTTTTTGGGTTCGTAGATAATGTTTGTGGGGCACCAATGTTGTGGTGAATTGAGAGACATTATATGCGAATTGATTAGATTCACAGACATTGTTTATGAACAATCTTATAAAAAAAATTATTTGAAATAATTTTTCTCTTATTTTTATACTATAAAATAAAATAATATAATAGGGACATCTTATGAAAAGTATGATGAAATAGAGTAGTTCTCATCTACTATCTATGTTTCTGGTTGGATTCCTTCTGAACCCCACATGAAATGTAAAGTATAAGGCTACGCTGGAAAATTAAATGTGCATTTACTTGCACTCTGTTATATCATTTGTTTCAGGCCAAAGAAAGGAAGCATAAACAAAACCAGCTGTACTTCTGGGGTGTGTCTCTCCTTAGATAGAGACAGGTTTTTTGTACGTTCGAGAATTTTAGTGAGATCCCCTCTTTAAGTCTTTATTTTCACATGCTTTGCCTTCTCCAATGGTAGAAAAAATTGGACCCCTTTCCTCACCTATTGAAATAAAACTAGACATGTCCATTGCTTGGCCAATGAATTTCAGAGGGGCAAGCTTGCATGGTTGACAACACAGAAATTAATTGTGTGCATGTGGATAAGGTGTGAATCTGATTTATTAGTGGGGAAGAGTGCCCAATTTTTTGTTCTTATAGCTAGAAATCAAGACAAAGAGTTATTTCAATAATTTTCCCTTTTAAAAAAGGAATGACAAAGAGTTCGTCATAGCATTTGTGTTGATCAATGCTGAGAAGCATTTGCTGCAAACACCAAACTATGATTTTGGTAATATTTTTTATGATAAGGCGAAGTCAAATTTCTCAAACTATTTTCAAACTTAAATGTCTAGACGAAATTATAGCCGAGTTTCGAAATCGTTACCTTCAAGGCTTCAATCAATGACTGTTTTTTAAAAAGCTAATCTAATTACTCTGTATTAGTTTTGAGATTCTTATTTTGCGGTTCAAGATTTTGGTGGGCTTGACAGCACCTGTCAACTTGTAGAAAAAAGATTCTGCTTTCTTTACTTTTTTTTTTCTTTTTTTTCCCCCTCAAAATGACATATACAAGTACAAAATAGCTAATATTGCAATTGTTATGTAATTAACCTCAGTACCCCCTATTATACAATGGGGTCCCCTAATCAGATAATTATGTGTTTGTGGGGTAAACAACCTAGTTGCACCTGATCTATGTGAAATAGGGTCAATTCCTGGTGCCTTTAATAATTACTCAGATGGAATTTATTTAACCTACAATAGGACATGATTACAAAATCATAATCATGGCTCAAATATAATCTCAATGCTTGGGAAGTGATGTAACATGATTTCGAAATGATGCCAGATAACTTGTCTGACATCAGTTGGCCACAATATTAAGATCAACTCCTTCTCAATTTCTAAAAAAAAGGAGATGTCCATTTCTCAGATCAGTCTCCGTTTCGCTATTGCCGCCTGCAGGCTCGAAACTTGGAATCGCGCTGCCTCCATTTGGACCATTTCCTTTCCTTCTACACTCTTTTTTTTTTTTTTTTTTTTTTTTGATACGTGTCCTTCTACACTTTCACTTTGTGCTGTCGCCTCTTGAGGGGCGTTGTTTTTCCCACGACACCACTTTACAATACACGGCAAAATACATTATTAAGACGAATATGCCCTTCAATTATTTTGTGTAACATGATCTTTCGTCATAAATTCCAAAAAAATTTATATTCTTTCCTTTTCATATACAATGATTAAGAATTAGTTTCTTTCTAATTTTGACACAATAGAATATTTATTTTAGCGAGACTTTTTTCCGATCTTTTTTTTTTATTCTGCTTTATATTTTATAACCGCCACCACACAAATAAAAATATAACCCTTTCATTTGTGCTTATAAAAAATTTGAAGAGAATTTTGTCAAACAAAAAAGTTGAGGAGAACTATCACAATTACGAAATATTTGTACATCATAAATTCTCTCTGTGAGGTAACGAGAAATTTTTCCCTTACTGTTTTTTTATACTCCATTTTATAAGTTTCTAATCCATATTAATTAGAATTAAAGGGGAAAAAAAGACAAGTGTAACATGCATTTTGGGATTTGCTTCATACAGAACGTAATACTTGTGTAACCATACATAAAACTTATCCAATGTTGATCAATGGCTTGTGGATACCAATGACGAGCCATCAGAGAAGCAGCTGCGTGTATCAATCGTGTCCTCCGGTCGAAGCCAGAAAGAACCAAGAAGAAGATGAACGGGATGAACCAGATTGAAGCAATGCATTCGGATTTAAAAGTTTAGTTTCAAATATATAAAATTAAAACCAATATATTAAATGAAGTCCAATATAACAAACAAGAGAGCAATCTCAGATACATGCATTTTAATTAACGTAGGTTGTCAAACTGGCACAAGCTTAATCTGTTATACTCTAGAGTTATCATATTTTACTCCTAACAAGCAAAATGCCACTCCAATTTCTTTTACCTTGTTACTGGTTTTGGTCCCAGAAAGATAATATTGTTCATCATATCTGGTGACTAGCATACATACAAGATCACTTGGAGTAGAAATATTCAAGTCGTTTGGCACACCTTATATGGAGAAACCAGAAATAATCACTACAAATATATGGAGATGCTCACCCTGTATCTATCAGTCGTTTGGCACACCTTATCGTGCGAAGCTTTGCAACTACCATTGGGATGCTCTATTTCAGCTCGTAAGTGCCTGAGGACAAGGAAAAAAATTATGATGACACATCTGCTGGAGAAGGAATGTTGATTGAGGAACAGTCGAGAAGGACGTGGCGCGAACAAAGAAGCAAGTTTGGTTAGAAATAGTCGGCAATTGAGGAAGCCAGAGAGAGGGCCGAGGGTTGCGAGGAACAACTGGGGGAGAGAATTTCAGATTTGTGTGGAGACTGAAGAGACGGAGAGTTCAAGGATAGAATAAGGAGCATTTTTGTCATTTATTAAAATTTACCGTGTATTGCAATTCCGTGCCGTGGGGAAAGCAACGCCCCCTCTTGAGTCTTGACATAGTACACTATTCCGGGATTTTCTGCGGCATGACGACGATACACCTATCCATGTCGGGAGTAAAACTACTCAGTGCAAATGTGCAATGATAGTTTACACTGTGTTGAAAGATGACAAATTACAATCAATGTTAGTTAATGTTCGTATTTAAAGTCATTAGGGGGCCGTTTGGATCAATGAAGGATTTTGGGGAATTTCATCTTCCTACCATAAATTTATTATAAACAATCCAAACTCTTCACAAATTTACACACTTCCCAATAAATTTATTCCTAGGAATTACAACTTCCCCAAATTCCCCAAATTCCTAAGCGATCCAAACGGCCCCTAGAATCATTCATTTCTCGATCAGGTATTTAAAAATAGAATTAAATTTGGCAGTAATGATATTTAAATTTTCGCGTCCATATGTATTTGCTTTCAATGCGCGCCAATATACAATTAATTAAAAAAAGCAGGAATGAGCTTGATAATTATCTATTTAAAAAAATATAGATCATTATCAAATATAAAATTAAATTTCTAATAGAAGTTTCTAAGAAAGATCTACATGTACAAATATATGATACTTATAATAAAAACGACGAGGCTTGGTATATACTTTCCCGTTCCAATTGAATTTTTCAATATCTTGAAATTAACGATCTTAATGTATTTTCAAATAATATACCAGTACGTATAGAGAAATGCTTGTGTCCAATATATTGGATGGATGGTTATGTCGAAGACAGTCGTTCTCACGTTTCAAACTTCAAACATCCGATTTAGACCATTCAATATGTTCTCCATATTGAAAACTTATAAGAAACAAATTTTTATATATATTTTTAAAATCATTTACTAATTTTTTGGTATTTAAAAAAAATTCATGATATAAAGATTATGAATCGTCCAATAACAACGATTTTCTAAAATACCAAAAATTTAGTAAATTTTTTTTTTAAATGTAAAAATTGTTTTTTTTATATATGTTTTCAATTTGAAATTTGAAATGTGAGAACGATCGTATTGGACAGACCCCATCCATCCTATGTAGAACACTAGCATTCCTCACGAGTATAATTTGTAATTTTCAATTTTATTTGATTGTTTCAAATTATTGTCAATATTATTAAAAATAAACATTGTTAAGAGGTCTCTTATGTTCCTTTTTTTTGTTAAAAAAATAAAAAAAGAAAAATAAATAAAAAAAAGCAAAAAATGAAACCCCCAACCATCCTAGGAATCGTAGGATAATGACCATTCTAAACTTTTAATGCCCTTAAAAAAAGTGTTAAGTTCCATCACAGGGTACTGGTACTATAGCTAGTTCGTACGTACTGGCTTCATTATTAATTTGTATCTACGTACATCTTTCCAATGTCAGCAACTCTTGACAAATTCCAGCGCAGTATAATTGTGGAAAGTAATACTTATTAAAGAGTCATACATGTCGCACATTAGATACTGAAAACATTAATATTACTATATTTAAATTTCATCCATATTGTTCCTTTATTTTTCCCCCTCTCTCTGTTCACTACGTATTGAAAGTGCACACAATAGACGATGACACTTCTAAAGGCATAAATGATTATTGTTCTCCTTTCATTTGAAAAAAGACAACACAAAAAAAAGACTTTATATGTTAAAAGCATTTTAATTAACTCCAAATCCTTCACCTAGTTCTAATGCATGTTACCCTCGGATGTGACATGTCATCATTTCCACCAATTTGTCATGTCCTTTATAAGTTTGTCTTCTCTTTCACGAGCTAATGTCTTTTAATTAATTTGATCATTTTTGGAGGGACTAATCTTGGCTTGAATTTAAGAAAGAGCCATAACTTTTCTTGAAAGAAGAAATTAAGACGCTAGTACATTTGAGGACTCTGTTTTAAAACATATATAATTTATGAACATGAATTTTACATATAACCACACCTAACCAACACAGACCACTTGCTGCTTCTTAATTTCTGGTATTCTTTTTGAAGATAAATTGGAGGTTTAAGCCACCAATTTATTTTTAAATTAAATGTCTATGAAAGATCCTTTAGTCGGGTTTCGAACCTGTGACCTTTCACTCAAGATACATTATTTTTTGCCACTAGACCAAGAGCTGATTCTCAATTTTTGATATTATAATTGTAACTAATGAATTCACATTCTAAGAACTCGTAAGTAGAATAATGTAATTTACTATTAATGGCTCCGTTTGGATGAGGTGTGGGAAGAAGGAAAGAAGGAAAGAAGTGGGAAGAAGTATTGAGAAGTGTGTAACTTTGTGAAGAGTTTGAATTGTTTATAATAAATTTCTTCCCTTCTTCCCACACGATATCCAAACGGAGCCAATGATCCTCAAGACATCATTCCAAAAGAATTCTAAAAAACAACACAACAATTAATATACTTCAATTGTTTCCATGCTTACTCATTTGCAGTTTAAAATAATCAATAATAACTCTTATTATTGGGAAAAGAAAATTGGTTTAGGAATTATTATTCCTTATCTAATTAGTTTTAGCAGTATATCTTCTTTATATACAATATAAGTTTCCACAAATTCCAAATCTTCAGTTTTTATTTGAATATCAAATATCAGATTCAGAGGGAACAGCCTACAAATGTCTCCTTATGAACCCAGTCGGGTGCATTCGTGCTTTATTGGTAAAATAATCATAGAGAGTAAGTACTGGTCCCCTCTAGGTTTTCCGATTTCACCATGTTGATCAATTAAACGCCTTTAAATAAACAAACAATTAATTTATGATTTAAAGAAGAGATGGGCTAAAATCAGCCACGACTGACGGATGCAACCGTCAGCTACGATCAAATCTCAATTTTTGAGATTCTAACAGTCGATCCGAACCGTTCAATGTGTTCTCCATATTGAAATCTCGTTGGAGACCAAATTTTACATTTTTCTGATTTTATTTACTATTTTTTTGAGATTTTTAAAAATCATAGTTATTGAAGGGTTCAAAATTGTTTAGATTAAGAATTTTGTAAAATATCAAACAAATACTAAAAAATTTCAAAAAAATATAAAATTTTGTCTCCAACGAGATTTCAATATGAAGAACATATGATGTCGTATCATTCACCATACTGCCAAGTAATTATCATCATATATAATACTTGTTTAAATTTGTTAGCTTGATTCGCATTAAAGATCTGATACGATGTCGTTTTGTCTAACAAGAGTTGGACTGGTCTGACAGAGTACCTGTGTTTTGTGATCTCACTTCAATATCTGACATGTCATGTTAATTAAGGTCTGCTAATCTTGAATCACATCATAACACAGTCACAGTTGGATCGAATATAAATGTATCTAAAAAGTCTTTATATTTATAGAAAGTTATGACAATAGTACATATAATCATATCATTTAATTTAATGTGTAAATATCATGTTAATTCAATTGTATGCATACAAAATCTTCCTAGTTATGCAGATCTAGAAGACAGTCAATGAAACCGAGAGACAAATTACTTTGGTCAATCTTAACAGAATGGTTACAAATCTGATTATCTGCTGCCATTTCACACCCCAGTTAGGGGAGAAGTTATCAGTATTGAATAGTTTGCAATTCATCTATAATTATACAGTTACTTTACACCAGTAGCTTCACATTTCGTTTTTTATTTGATTTGTACAATTGTACTTGTCCTTTATTTACTGTCTGTGATACGTGTGGAGCTAGCTATCAGATACACTTGATTTCTCAGTACTTGCATGTGTGTAGTTTTTTCTTCCTGCTTGTTGGGAGTGCACAGAAACTAGGTGTGCACAATCATCCCGACACAAGACGTACGTGAACCATGATGCCGATTATTTTGGTCGGTGGTTCCATAAATTGTCAATTTAATTTAACCAACCCAATATATGTATTGAAATTTCATAGAAAACAAAATTTTAAAATTTTTTAATTTTTTTATTATTTTCGAATTTTTTAAAACTTTTTATTTTTGGCTATAAATTAGTGTATTTATAGCAAACAAATGCAAGCTTTAAAATATTCGAAAAAAATAGTTAAAAATTTTTAAAAATAATAAAAATTTGTTTTCTATGAGATTTCAATATATAGATTGGGTTGGTTAATTTAAATTTGTCAATTTGCAAAATCACCGACCAAAATGGTCATGGTGCACGGAACCCTCTATGCATTATGTATGGTTCACAATCGAAATTCTCTCTCTCTCTCTCTCTCTCTCTCTATACACACACACACACACACACACTATATGGTGTGTCGCGTTCACAAACTCTTAGATCTGGTTAAAAATGACCGATCCAAACTGTCCAATACAATCTCCATATTGAAATATCCATGCATATCAAATTTTATATATATTTTTTAAAAATTTTTATCTATTTTTTCGAATTTTTAAAAATAGTTTTTTTTAATGGTTGAATGGTTCATAACTAATTAGATTAACAATTTTGTAAAATTTCAGAAAAATACTTAAAAATTTCGAAAAAATATAAAATTTGGTCCGCATAGAGATTTCAATAGGGAGATCGTATTAGACGGTTTAGATCGGTCATTTTGAACCAGATCTAGGAGTTTTGAGCGTGACTCACGGACCCTCTATGAGTCGCGACTCACTATAGCAAAACTCTCTCTCTATATATATAGAATGGCTAACTTGCCATCCATTTGCCATTGAGTCATTTTTCATGATTCAAAATTCAAATGGTCAATTCAAATTGTTCAAGTTGATCACCATATTGAAATATCCTTGGAGATAAAATTTTATGTTATTTTGATTTTTTTTACTATTTATTATGATATTTTCAAATTGGAGGGCCTGAAATATTCTGATTATAATGTTTTTTGAGAACATCATAATTTATATATATATAGAATGACTAACTTACCATCAATAGTCATAGATAATAGTTTTATAATTTTGCTTGATTCATCACGTTGAATTGTAATTCCAGTTAGATTTTGCTATTGCTTAATTGTAAACAGTGTATATGTAATTGTATAATTGAAACGATGAGCATCAAACATCATTATCAAGAAATGTTTATGTGATTATATATTTTAATTCTTGATCATACCATTCAAATCGTCAGCCAGTTTCTGACCATAATTGAAATCTATAGCACTCTCAATATTAAAAATGGTTATGAAATAAAATATAATTTATTAAAAGTAGTGAACTGTCATGGATATGACAATTAATTAAAATAAATAAATAAACAACGGTACACAGAAGAGTGCAAGACAGGAATATATAGTTACCTTTTTATCGGCCATCTTTGGCATGACATCTATAGTAGTATTAATTAAATTCCGTGGGTGTCGGGGGCCGTTTTTTTTTTCCGCCAGCGACACGGCAGTCTGAACCGTTCATTCGCTTACGCTGAAATCTAATCGCCCCTACTCAACTCTTCTCTCTCTGCCTCCTCCTCCGCCGACTTCGCGCACCCCCATCCCCTCTTTCACACGCCTCTCTCGTCACCTTTCCGCCTCCTTCTTCTCTGCCAGTCTCGCTCCGACCTCCTCCCGATGTTGCGCAACCTCTTCTCTGCCAAACTCGCGCCACCTAAAACCCTCGACGGATTCTTCACTGGATCTTCACCTCCTCTGGTCTGCCCACAACTCCTCCCGTGCTGCTCCTTGCCCCACCCCCAACTCCTTTTCCTTCTTCACTGGATCTTCACCTCCTCTGGTCTGCCCACAACTCCTCCCGTACTGCTCCTTGCCCCACCCCCAACTCCTTTTCCTTCTTCACTGCGCTTCGTTATGTATTCTACGACCATGGCACTGCAACATTTCCCTAATTAGGTCCTTATGAATACAAATTCTTCATCAGGTCTCATTTTTTTTTATTTATTCTTTTAATTGCTCAATTGTTTGTTTATTTATTTCATCAGGGAATGTCTTTAGTGAAGATATCACATGTTACTAATAAATGATATCCAAGCTGCTTATTCTTCATCAGGTACTCAATTTTTTATTCATTATTTGTTGGCACAAGATCTGCTATGTATGAGTAAAGGGCTTAATGACAGTGTTATATACTTCTTTTTTTCATTGATTACATCTAACTTCAAGAAAAATAATATGTTCTAATTTTTAGTTTTATTGATTTCTTATTTGCATGTATTTGTTTGCTATGGTACATCAATTTTGTACTATCGATTTTAGAAGTATTAAAATTTAGGGTATTCAACTGAGATTAAAGATTCAATCAATGGAATTGAATTGTTGCTTGATTTGAAAATTTTAGTATTTCCCATAGCATTCCAGATTATTGTTCCCTCCAAATTTTAAGAGAAATTTATTTTACTTTTTCTAAATATGGTACAGTGGTGAAAAAAAGTAGGAAAAAATTTCAACATTGTTTCATGTTTCTACGATTATTAGAGGATAAGATATTAGCAAAAATTATGTTCTCTTTTTGTAAAGCTGAGATTCTTTTGACATAACCCATATATAATTGTCATTTGCTCAAAATGCAATAGTCATCCTTTTTTTAATAGAACCCCTTTTTAATTGTACCAGATGCTAAGAAAAAATTTAGGTCATGGAGTGTTATAAGTTTGTTCATTTGACATATTTTTAAATATAATTATCAGGATTGTACTAATTGAAAAGTTTGTCTCTATAAAGAGTAGACCAATAGTAGTGCATTTTAATATGGTTGTAGATGAAAGGAGTTTGTCTCTGGATAGAGATGTACTCTTTTACTGCAACCATGTCCTTTCTCCTCTCTTTATCCTTGCAAGTCTGCTTCTTATATTTGTGGTGAGAGATCCTTGATGTTGAGCTTTTATCTCCTTTTTTATGCCAGAATCCAAGGTTGCATATACATCGAGTACTTGAAGTTGATGCAATGGCAAGAATCAGATCTATGTTGAATTCCAATAATAAATTGTAAACGAAGCTTGAATCATGATACTCTTTATAGTTTATATATTTTCTTTCTGATGTAGATCACAGTATTTAGTTTTAGTGATTTTTTTAACTCAATTCTTCAGATTTCAAATTTTTTCACTTCCATGGGTACTTTAGTAAAAGAAAAAAAAAGAGCAAACTAAAAGATATTATGGTACAATCAAGCAGCTGTTACCAATAATCACTCTTAATTTGCAATTAAAAAAATAGAAGAAACCAATTGGTGGATGGCAATTATCTCGCCAAATCCGACACGTTGAAGGTGTGATTGCGCTATTTTGGTGTATTATTCAACGAGCTGTTACCATATTTGAAGGAAGAACAGTCAAATTTAGCTAAATGAGGTGATTCGATACTAAATGGGAACTTGCACAGTGTATCGTCTTCCAGTACCGGAGGTGTCCCATTGTTTTCAACTGTCGATCAGCTACTTTCTCTATTCAAGCCGTCATGCAAGGTGTTAGCAGATCTCAGAAGCTAGGTTAGTTTCCTTTAATTTTTTTTATTATATATTTTGTGGTTTGTGTTCGAGAAATTACATGACTGTTAATTTAGTCTGCTTTGTCATAGGTTAAATTTTGTCTTCTTGAATTTAAATTCATTTTTCTAGAGGCTTCGCATTATCAGTTTTAGACAAGTTTTTGTTAACTTTGGTTAACTATTGGTTGTGACCAGTGAGAAATGTCTAAAGATGAACTGGACAATGAAGTTAGGATTTCCAAAAAAGTTATTGGTTTACTTTTATAGCATTGATTAGTTTTGTTACGGATAAATTGAGTGCTGATAATAAGCAATCCAAGTGCGGAAATTCCTGAAGATATATTTGCCAGCTTTGAAAGCTGATTTATTTATACTAGAAGTCAACTTGGTTTCATTTTCACTGAAACTGGTGCGGTATATGTCTAATTTTGTAAAAACAAAAACCGAGTTTTTCATTTGTTTTCTTTATTCTGATTTGTTTTTGGAAGATAAACATAAAACAGGAGGTTACCAAGCACCAAAGGACATTAGGAGTGATAGGTCCATTTAAGGAATTTCTTTTTCAAAATATATGTCAAGTTTGTTATATGAATCCCCTGATGTGGTTTAATTTGCAAATAAATTTTGTTTTACACTTGAAAGATTGTTGCATACCATTTAGACTTAATGATAAATTATTATTGGTTTTTAAAATTGAAATAAAAAAATTCACTAAGGCGCGGCGAAGCCGCGTTTCCCCACCTAGTAGCAATTAAAGCGATAAAAAAAAACAAAATCATCCACTTTATATTTTATAACAAAGAGACGATCTGTTGATCTTTTAAACTAACCAACCAATTTTAGAACAAGACAGGCAAATGGATATTAAGGAAAAAGGAAAAATTAATGTTGATGACAAAAAGTACAAGAAATTATGAGGCAAATTAGCGTCCCTTTCTTAAGTTCATCAATGAGTGTGCGAATTTGATTACAGCTAGAGCTAACACTAATTAATTAGAAAAATTGATGTGAACTCACAGAATAAGGATATGGGTTTACGTGTGAAGACTCGAGAATATAAGTACCATTGTACAGGTCTAGGCGTCTAGCAACCTCCCTCCTGTCCGGCCGGCATCTGATGGCAATTCGCTGATCATTAAATTGACAATTATGTACGAAAAAACTGGTACAAATTATTAATTTATTAATGAAGGGAGATGATTTTAATTAAGAACAATGTTTTGAAAATTGAATCGAACCAACTGATTCTGATTGAAAGTAAATCACCATATATACCTATATAAAAAATTAGAACTTAAGACTCCGTTTGGATGAGGTGTGGGAAGAAGTATTGAAAAGTGTGTAACTTTGTAAATAGTTTAGATTGTTTAATAATAAATTTATTTCCTTCTTCTCTTATCCTCTTCTTCCCACTCCAATCCAAACACATCCTAAAAAAAATCATATATACTTGACTCCACTGTTTTGATATTCAATTTTTACCAACCATCGATTGAAGATTCCAAAACCAGTTAGTTATATACTGATTTGATTTTTTTATTATTACTTTTAAGAGAACTTTTATTGCACTGTTGTGATAGCAATGTCATACATGGTTCGCATCAGCAAGCAAAGCAGCTATAAAGTTCTGTACGACTTAAGTTATACCCACTTCGGATTTCTTTATAGAAATATAAGTTTTCATAACAAAACAATAAAATAAGATATGAATTTAGATGAAAAACAATTTATTCATTTTAATTGGCCCAGAAATTTTTTCAATATATAGTAGATAGGATACGAATTCGTGTCACGTTGCCATGTATGTAATGTGATGCAATATTGAAGATATAATTCGATATCTAGGTCTTGGAAATCAATTTTGCTGTCGATACACTTGCATATGGCATGTGAACCATCTGTCTTTCGCGTGGCACACGAGTACGGACACATTATGGACACGGCATGTCAACTGCGCGCCCAAAAAGAGTCGAGATACATACACACCGGCTACGTCTACCAATTATAAAAAAATAAAAAAAGGGAACAAAAAAAAAAGAACAAACCTCCTTAATTATATACGACTGCGTCAAAGAAAAAAAAAACACCGCCGGCTATGTCATAAAATTTTAAAATTACTTAGCTATAATTAATCAATAAGCGACGTGATGGTGTGGAAGAGCCAACGGGTTGGAGATACAAAGTGTATATATATTCTAATGGTAATTGCATAAGTATAGATTAAATAAAATTAAATAATATTTTTAGTATGAATCATATAGTATTCCACGTATCATACAATAATTACTGGTTCTTGTGAAAAAAATGGGCGAAAACTCCAAGAACACTCCAGGAAGTTTTAAAATTATTGAAGCAAGTATATATCTCTTTATAGATATATACACGAACGTACGAACACTCCAGGAAGGTTTAACATAATAAACAGAGATGAATGATCAAGATTCAAATCTGATTTTAAATTTTTGTCCACCATATAGAAATACCCTAAAAAAAAAAATTGTTTTTTTACTCCAGAAAATTATTTCCTAATTCTAATTATTATCAGTATAATAATAAAAAAATAATAGCATGTGTTTTATGCAAGCTTCTAAATTTCTCCGAAATAACGACGAAATAACAGAAATAGCGGTATTCTGTATCAAACCGCATGAACGTTATAGTCTTAATTGAGAAAATGACGTAACGCGTTATTTCAGTTATTTCGGCGATATAACGCGTTATTTCAGTTATTTCGGCGAAATAACAAGCTGTTATTGCTACTATTGTTAAATTGTGTATTCAATATTGAACTATTGTTAAATTGGTACAAGCTGCTACTGCTACTCAATATTGGTACACTGCAGTATATTGAATTTGGTATGGCCGTATGCTATTTGTATGGAGTATTGGAGATGTATAAACATATAAGTTGATAGTTATAGAATTGATGTGTGTCAAATTTTGAAAAAACACTACACCGTTATATCACCGTTATAACATCGAAATAACACCGAAATAACATGGGGACCTGGACCGTCATACCGAAAAAACCGAAATTTAAAAGCTTGGTTTTATGTGTGGCACTGTCCACACGTACGTCATCAAGGTATATGCTATGCCGTTATTATTTGCCGACAAAATTCGTCAATTACACGTTTCAACATGACACGTACGTGCTGCACGAGTATGTACTAAGAGCGTGCTGCCTAGCATGTCGATGCTAATTGAATTCAATTCACTATGTACCTCGAATTAGGATTTGAACCAATACCGAATCGGATAATTTTTTTTATATATCTATAGATTTAGTAAATAATTAAGTTTTATCCATCCTTACTGTTTAGATTTTTGTTATAATGATATCAACAATCATTTTCTTAACTCATTAAGATTAAACAACAATGGATGAATAATGAATGAATAACCGATAATTACAGAAACATTAATTGTTTATATAACCTAGTCAAGACATATATTACATGCACATAATACCATTAAGTTATAATACGAGATTATGTATGTTGGTCCCATTTTAAAATTTATGAAGTTGTGAATAATAGTAACACTTTGCAGGGCATGTCATGTTAATATATCTTATCATCCATACAAACAGTACATAAAATATATACGTATCTATATAAAAAAATTTAAATTTTGTCATATATAAGATTGCATCTTTATTATTTATTTTTGTATGATAACTGGTATATAAATTTATAACATATACCTTAATAAATTACTAATTGATAATATATATATTTTCTAACAAATTCTTACGTTAACCAAAGAATCGTTAGTTATACAAATTTTATCATGTGTATGTACAACATGATCAGTTTTTTATTGGTTAACGGGGATAAATTATTCTTTATATATTGCACGGTTAATTTTTATTGGCAAAAAAAGACGATATCAGCTTTAAACTTTTAATGGAAACTATAACAAAAAGAAAATGTTAAACTCACAGAACTAACTCCGACGAGACCGGATTACAGTTTGATGTTTCTTTCGGTAAAAAGAAAGACGATACGAGCATATTAACCATAACAATAGCAATAAATAAATACGCACATGTGATCATATATTAAGGGATGGTTTGGATTGTTTAGGAATAGAAAGAATAGTTTCTTTCTAGGAATAGTTTCTTTCTAGAAATAGCTTCTTCGTAGACATTCAAACAAGTTAGGAATAAGGGAATTAATTTATTATAAACAATTCAAACTTTTCACAAAATTACACACTTCCTAATACCTTTTTCCACTTCTTCTCTTATTCCTCTTATTCCCACACCATCCAAACGGAGCCAGAAATAGTTTCTTCTTAGAAATAACATCTTCCAACAAAATTAGCTAAATACTAATAACTAAATGAAATTTTATGTGCTCTTTAATTATTATCTTATTTAATATTAAAATAATAATTTTTAATAATTTATTTAAATTAACATCAATTTGTTTATTCCTAACTAATCATCCAAACAACATTTCTTATTTTCGGAATAACATCTTCCCATTCTTTCCAAAGTTACACACTTCCCAATATTTTCTTCCGAAAATTCTTATTCCTTCCTTATTCCCATACCATCCAAACGACCCCATAGTAATTACACACACTTTAGATATATATGAGAATAACAAGAATAGTTACAATGATCATGCCATATATATCATTCTGCAATTAACAAGTAGCAAATTAAAGAGACAGAGACAATCAACATGACACTTGACCTGGCTAGCTATCATTTTCAGATTTCAATAATATCAGTACTACTGATCCTGTCACAAGTCGTCATCTGTTATTATATATCGTACTGGTCACAGAAATTTTTTAAGGTTATTATTTGCAATTTAATTTGCGTACCTAATTAAAGAGATCAATATATATTAATGGATATAAGTACCAATTAATATATATAATGCGTATATTATTTTGCATATCCTATCGTCAGTCTGTTGCATGGTCGGGTCAGTAAATATATATGTTTTGTCATTTCTTTTTATTTATTATTTTTTTGCTTGTTTACGTGGGTTCAGTTAATATTTTCTGATGCGGAGATATTAATGAAGTGAGAGGCAAAAAGTGAAGTCCGGTGCCATTAATACATATATTTTTGGGAAAAAATATTAGGGTTTCCCTGCATGCATGTAATTAGTGACAGTAAGCAACCGACTAAAAAGCCAAAATCTCCATTAATACTCTAAAGCTCACTTTAAAATTCTTTACTAACCTTGGAAACTAAATAATGACACCACTGTCAATAGCAGTGCACCCCCTCTGGTAATATTAATCGTCTCTTTCTCTCTCTCTCTCTCAGGCCCCAAAACCAAAGTGCTTATCGCGGTGCCACCTCATTGAATGCGCACACGGCAGCATGAGAAACAACAGAAGAGAGAGAGTGAGAGAGAGAAAGCGAAGGAGTTAAGAGAGATCACTTCGATCCAATCAAGCTGACTTTGTGCAAAGGCTATACCATCCCCTTGTGTAGTAAATGCGCCTTGCTGTCCTCTTTTGACTCCCTTCAAACCCAACCTTAGCCGACTGCTACTCTCCATTTCTACCTCTTTCTCTCTTTCTCTTTGTCTCTGTCTGTATAGAGTCTGGGGTCAGGCGGTCAGCGCTTGTGAGACCCATCTTCTCTTGTTTCTTTCTTCACTTCTTTCCTTTATCCTTAATATATATTGACAGCAACCCACCTCTGCTTTGGACCCTTGTCTCTCCTCTTTCTTTTCTAATTCAAAGAGGGGAAAAAGAAAGGTAAGAAATCAAGAGAGAAAGGAGAGAAAAGGCATCTTCCTCATATGTTCTTCATATACTAGCTTGCAGTTGAAAACATAAGATTACAAAGAAAGGAAAAAGAAATTAGGTATAATTTAAGGAAATATGGGGAGGCCACCGTGCTGTGATAAGTTGGGGGTGAAGAAGGGACCTTGGACTCCTGAAGAAGATCTCATGCTTGTCTCTTACATCCAAGAGCATGGCCCTGGTAACTGGCGCTCTGTACCTACCAACACTGGTACTCTCTCTCTCTCTCTCTCTCTCTCTATTCCGTGGGTGTGAGCATGTGTAGATTTGTGTTGTTCAGTTAGATTTATGTAGATCTCAAAAAGGAAATCTTCACTCCATTGATTAGATCATAAAGTAAGATTCAATATTGTTGTAATTTCAGGTACGAGTATTATCTTGTTTAGATTTTTATATTAGGGACGCTACATATGTTTTGAGTCAAATTAGAAATACCTATGTGCCTATGACTGCACAAGTCTATTACTTCAGATTTCCTTTTCAACTTTTACGTATTTATTTATTTCTTTATTATTTCTGTGCTTGTAGGGTTGATGAGGTGTAGCAAGAGTTGTAGGCTTCGCTGGACCAATTATCTCCGACCAGGAATTAAGCGAGGCAATTTCACTGATCAGGAGGAGAGGCTTATCATACATCTCCAAGCTTTGCTTGGCAATAGGTACTTCAAGTTTCAATCACAAAATTCAATTCTTAAATCAACATTTTTTGCCCTTAATTTGTTCATGTCTTAATTTGATGTTATTTTGGTTCAAACAACATATGAGTTGTATCACAAGATTTCTTAAATTTTTTGAAGTTCAAGATGGATTAATCACAATAATGATCTATCGCCCGTTGTGTACACTTAATTTTCATGCATGCATGGACTAATCAGAGTTGCTTTCAATCAAATTTGAGTTGTTAGCTACCTTATGTTAACATCTCTACAAGTAATTTTCTACAAATTCTCATTCATATATATATCACGTCAATTGCATAAGAAATTTCACCTAACAAAAGTGTTGGAAATACTTAAATAATCAACTCAATTCACAATGATCACAGACAGAACAGAGAAAAAATTTTTGTGGTGTGTAAATCTTGCTACTGACCCCAGGACAAGGGATATTATATGAAAAAGAGCTTCTTTTCATCACTTGAATAACAGCATACTGACCCCAGGACAAGGGATAGTTACCAGATTACCAGTAGAAACCTGTCTAAGCCAACCAATTGCAATAATCTTAGCATTTAATTATTCATTTGTTTATTTTAACCTGAAAATAATAGAGAAAGCAGGAGAGGCTTTTATTTTCAAGTAGAAATATACAACAGCAACAGTTGATGATTTTGAATTGCAAAGGGGAGGTTAGGGAGAAGAAAATGAAGTTAAAGGAGAACTCCATAATACAAAAATTCAAAGAGCAGAATTTCATTTCAGGTCAGTGAAAATGCAGCGTAGAAACCAAAACACAAATATTTATTAGGTAGTACAGTAATAAAAGCAAAAAGATAACGTACTATAGAATGGACACTTCATCAAAATGCTATAATGAATCAAGAAATTATGTGAAAGTGATGTTTAGGTGCCGCTTCACCAAATTGGTGATCATTACAAAATTATTTGATTCAGGTATATATTGTAAGGAATTCCAAATTGGCAGGGGTTAGGTCCATAACTTGACAACAAACAGCTCTCCCTTTCCCATTTCTGGTACATAACAATCTTTAAGATGCCTCAGCTAGAAAATTAATATGGGTGTAACTTTTACTTACCAGTACCAGTGCGATATATATCAGCACCAAGTATGCTTCCATAATCTACATATGGAGCAAATATAGTTAGTACAGTAGAATAATAATTTCCGTCCACATAAAAAAAAATCAAACAATGTATGGCTTGTTATAAATTTTATTATATTTTTAACAATATACTATTTCAGATGTTGATATCTGAGAGAGGTCGGCAAGGAACAAATGCACTAATTAATAACTTCTCTTCATTCCCTGTCACACCTAACTAACTTAAAACTTGCATTGATGCACTTGCTTTATATTGGCAAAGTTTGCACCATCCACTTTGGATTTATAGCTTATTATTGCCAATATGATCTGCCTCATATAATTGATTTATAGGAACATGATGATGGCAAAACATGCAAAGCATGCAGCATGCCCACTAAATTGTGGAGCCAAGACTCTCAACATGTTACCATTAGTATTTCAGAATTAGTAATTCGCTACATAAATAGCCTCACAGAAAATATGAAAAAGAATTTTTAATCTATATATTACACAATGATATATAGGCTGTTTACAATGTGGGCTGCTTGCTCCTTTTTGTCAATTCGAGTAAAGGGCGCAACTTTGTTACCTACTTTAAGATCCTCTCTTTGCCAGTAAATATCCAAAGTTCCAAACTCTCATCCCCGACAACCATGTTACAGGGATTCAGAAAAAAAATGTAAAAAATAATAACAATAAATGAAGGTAAACAATAATGTTTTTTTTAGGGCCAAGATAAACAATGGGGCCGTTTGGATCCCCATGGGATTTTGGGGAATTTCATCTTCCTAACATAAATTTATTATAAACAATCTAAACTCTTCACAAAATTACACACTTCCCAATAAATTTATTCCTAGGAATTGCAACTTCCCCAAATTCCTCAAATTCCTAAGCGATCCAAACGGCCCCAATGATGTTATCTGAAAGGTCAACAAATAATTTTATGTTCGACATTGTTATCTGAAAATAATTTGACTTGATTAGGTTGCATACATCAGTTTTATATCGGAAAATGTGGTTTTCATCGTAAGTACACTTCAGTACTGACACAAAGTCAGCTCTGGGATGGGAAATTGAAGCTTCGGTTTGAAAAGGCCGCATGTTTCAATCATTATTAATGGTCCTGTGTGTAACTATATATAATGTTTGATTTGTGCCAAAAAAAATAAATAATAAAGAATTTGGTGTATGATTTGGCTATGGAGATGTGTTTGTGGTCGATAATGTTTCTTTTTTTTTTTTTTTTTGGTGGGTTGGGGGTGACTGGTGCCGCTCTTCGTCCTACAAACATGAATCAAAAACATGTCACTAATATTTAAAAGCGGCATAAATATATTTTAAATCGAAATGCTGACGAAAAGGAAAATTTAAAAAATTAAGGAGTTGTCAGATCGTTGATAATGAGATAATGATATTGGAGACTAATGATAGAAAAGTTTAAGAAAAGTTTCTGTTGGAGAATATCCGTGAAGCCATAAGAGACTCTACAGGGATTGAAATCGTTGATATCCATGGTACCATAAAGGAGTTGTATTATGGAAACCAAAGTTAGTCCGTTGGATGGCTTAACATCATCTTAATTCAAAAAAAAAAAAAAAAAATTTGCTACAATATTTTCCATATAGCTTAAATTTTAACCTCACATTCTGACTTCATCTGTGGTAATTTTTTTTTTCGTGTATCACAAGTTCCTTCGTGGTGGGGTTTGCGCCAGATGTTTTTGGATCTGTAGCGCGCTCTGCTGTCAGTCATGTTACTATTTGAGGGACCGTTTTATAGTTTCTATTATTCATTGGTTTTTTTTTTCCCCCTCTCCAAGGGGTTGCTGTTGCACTGCTATTTGATCCATGTCTACTGTTGGATAGTTTTTTCTTCGTCTCGTCCGATCCATCGTAAACCCTGTTTCATTTATATATTTTTTGCTACAAGAATATCATGTCTTTTTTTTCCTTTTTTTTTTCTTGAGAACAAGCCCGTGGGCATACAAGAATATCATGTTACAGATAATTCATTCTTGTAGATTATTTATATAATCAGTTAATAAATAATTTATATAATAGTTATAAATTTAATTTATACAAAATTTAAAAAAAATAATAAATTTATATATCATTTTCATATATAAGATGAGAGTGTTAGTAACTGAAATTCTTGTACAATTTTAATTTTTATTAACATTTAACAAGCAATTAACACGCACGAAATACCGGATCTAATTATTTAAGTAATTAACATCGCAAAAAGAGAAGAGTAGAAGGTTACCTCTTCCGAAATCATATTCGGAAGTCTCGAATCCAATCTCTTGGAGTCAGTGGAGTGCTCGTCACCCTCACAACTGCCTCCGGTTGTCTCGATTCCATCTAGAATATTAACCAAAGTCTCAAGACAAATGCTAGCTTGTCTAAGACGATAGTTAATTCCCTGTTTAACTCCTTCGTGCGATTAACTGTTTAACTGGAAGAAAAATCGCTCAACACAAGAGCTAGAGAAGGAGATGGAGGCGCATGCAAGAGAAGAACAAATTCTGTTCTTTTCTTGAGCCGTCGGCCAGAGAGAGAGAGGGAAAGAGATATTAGGGTTTTTCCACGTGTTATTTCCATAAACAATGCTGCTTATATAAAGTCCAGCTCTCTTCCAATTTTGCTTGGACAAAATTGTCCCTCCATGGCCTAAAATTTCAAAGCCCATGTGGGCTAATCCACATGATATAATGGCCCATTAATTTACTACTTTAATTCGTCTCATATCGGAATTTCAGTTAACTAATTAACTAAAAGACCAATTAGCTCAGTACAATAAATATACGTTGAACGAAATTAATTATTAACATATTAATAATTAATTTGGAATTAGCATATGCATTATATTATTTCTATATGATCCTCTTGAGTTAATTAATTATAACGGTTTGTAATGGTATATAATTAATTAATCAACTTATCATATTTTCACAATACTCTCGACTGTGAATAAATAAATAATGCATGTATGGTTAAAGTCCTATTTGTGTGACCCTTTGAGGATTTATGCTATGTTGGCCATTGAAAATAAATCATTATTTATTTTCAATAATCATGAGCGGTATCTAGCAACACGTTATGATTTTCGATTCGCATAAATAAATATTGTACCAATACAATACTTCAATAATGCATAAGAAAAAGTATCTTATTGTTTTGATTCCAATGTTACATGATATCTTTGTATAATCCAAGATAAGAATGTGTCATTCTTGCAGATTATACGTTTCTTGATCTAGAGTTGATCGCCTAGTTGCGCACATACGATCCAACTCCATCAAGGGGAACAGTAGATATCATCACTCACTAGGTGAACTAATGATGGATATACGGTTGTCTTGATGAACAGTTTTTTATCGCACAATTCAAGATAACATAAATAAAGTCCGTACAGCAACCCTTATCAGGAATCAACGTTAGACGATATTTATAGAACCTATCCTCATGTGGAAAAACTGAACCATCTCAAACTCGGAATCAAACACGTATGAAATAAATAATCACACAGAACACAATCCATATATTTATTTCATTGGGTCATGTCGTGTGCTATGTTCCAGTAATATACACATATGCAATTAAGTCGGTAACTCCTTACCCATGATTTGTAAAACTTAATCATCACTTAACTTGCATACTAATCTTATATGATAATTAATGTTCCTTGTTAATTATCAAGATTATGGACTCTTTAGAGATATTATTGTCATTTTAACTAATGATCCATAGAGATCTACAATTCAGATCCTAAACTTGAATAATCTGTCAATTATAAATTTTAGGAACAAATGATCAAGTATCATCAATAACATAAATTAATATAATAACCACCAACTGATTAGTTTTTAGGACATATCTCTAAGTGAGATTACCAATTAAACTTTAGGTAATTTTATTATAACTCACTAAAGCATCAATAGTCATTAAAGTAGTAGTATGCGCATTAAAAATTTCGCATGACATTTTTCATACATAGATCATAACTGGTGGATATTATATTTGAATTTTATGTTTTATGATTATTTATCAAGATAATATAATTGACACGATAATTCAAATGAATTAATGATAATTAGCAAATGTATGCACCCAATTGGTGGATAAATTGTAGACGAAAAATATTTACATATGTGCTCTCCGAAATGAAAAAAAAAGATAGTTATTGTTTTAATAAAATTTTACATATGTGTTGTGTTTTTTTTTCCAAACACAGTGCACGACCAATTCAACGACAAATTTCATTCTATTTTGATGAGTGCACAACTAATCAGTGATAACTTTTTTCTATTAACAATGAAGAGCTAGTAAATTTACATCCATCGCTAACATTCAGCCATTGATTTACATGATCAAATGTAAGAATGCATAGAGTAAATATTTGTTTACACTTTTCGTCTAATTATTTTAGCCCTTGAATACGTGCTTTTATAAATAGTTAATAATAATAAGTCATTTTATTTCTATAGTACTTATAAAAATTATGATTAACTATTTGATAAGTGGCAAGTGTACCTTGCCGGCTGCTATCAAGTTTTCGGAAAAAAAAAAAAACTATTTAATTAGTGATCATCTAAAAAATTCCAAGGTAATTGTCAAAATTAGAAATTTGATCTATATATAACTTGTAAAACATTAATAAATATTCTAGTTTATGTCACTGCAAAAGTTTGAAATAAGAAATATGTGATCATTAATTCAAATTTTTTTTATATTGCTAAAATAATTAAAATTAAGTTTATGCGATCAGTGAATTGATATGATCGTTCTACTACAATATTATGACATTGTAAAAAATTAAAATTTGACATCACAAAAGAAATAATTAATTTATACTACTACAAATAAATAAAAATTAGATTTATGATACTATAAAAATTATTAGAAAGAAGATGCAGATGGTCGGTGGATAGGCAGCGCAAGCGAAGAGTGAATAAAGTAAATTCATTTAATATCAAGAAAAATTAACTTGGCTACATCAACTATCTTTGTGTGAGAGGTTTCGAAAAAAAAAATATATCTTTGTGTGAGAAAATTAGTTAGCTACGGCCGGGGCGAGTAAAACGCAACAAATTTTGTTGAATGTGGTAACAAAAAGCCTTATTTTTCCTCTTGAGTTTTATTTAATTCCTCTGGATAGATGTGGGAAGAAGGAAAGAAGGGAAGAAGTGGGAACAAGTACTGGAAAGTGTGTAACTTTGTGAAGAGTTTGAATTATTTATAATTTATTTCTTCCTTTCTTTTTTTTTCCTACTTTTTTCTCAACGCATCCAAATGATGCCTAGGTGACCACAATAACTTAAAAAAAAAAAAAAAGTTAGAGGACCTTATAGTTGCAAGGTTGTAAATAATTAAGGAATTGACCAATCTAATCCGTCTCCACAAGCAGTGGACCTTGGTATTGGGAATGGCTTTTTACAACCGAATTTTTGCTGCTGGCAACTTAATATATTTTTAAATGACTAAACTGTCCTTGATATCAATAACGATTTATATTTTTTGAATTACCTAATTTACTTAATTATAGTTTCTTTCAATGGCTCCATCCCTCCATCCCTTCATTTTTTTAATGGCTTTCCGCTTTTGCATTCACAAACTAACATTAATTAAATTTGTGCTGAATATGTGATTTTTTTCTTATGAAAGGTTGAGTTTTTTCAAGTTATGTAAGGTACCAATTTGTTGAAATTAGCTCCAAATCCTAAATTTCTTAGAGAAAAAGAGGAACGATACATATATTGAAAATCCAAATTTCTGTAAACATTATTAGAAGGAGAACACGGTTTCTTAGCAAGAAATATAGAAGAAAAGGAAATATAATTAAGTAAATGAGATAAATCTAAGAATACAAATAGTAATTGATATCAAGGGCAGTTTAGTCATTTAAAAAAATATTATGTTGTGAGCAGTAAAAACTCGGTTGTCAAAAGCAATCCCCCTTGGTATTTTTGCCTGAAAATTAAGTTATGGGAGTCACGGAATTTTCGCAATTAAGTTTTAGTTTTCACTGTCTTAATTGTCCAATCTCGTCATATTAACTCTTGTGTTTTTCGTTTTACAAGCTTTGAAAGTTAGATTCAATGCATGTTTCACGACAAAAATGTCTTAGATATATATGTAAAAAGTGAACAGAGGTATTGTAACATGTAAGTGGCCTATAAGTGGCACATATTGTAAATTTGTAACATTTTAAGATATATATAGGTAAACTAACATGTCTCACGACGAGACATAAGTGGCTGAGTTTTTTTTTTTTTTCTTTATTTTTCCTGTCGCGACCTACACATCTAGTAGGCAGTAGACCACCGAGTCTCACGAATTCATATATAACACTACGGAAAAAGGACCTTCTGTAACGGTTTTTGAAATAACCGTTACAGAATAGTGAGGCATTAGGCGGGAAAATTGGCGCCACAAATCTGTAACGGTTATTATTAAACAACCGTAATAACATTTCCGTCATGATCAGGGAAAAAATGCATTAACCTTCTGTAACGGTTGTTGGATTAGAACCGTTACAGATTTCTTATATTCTGTAACGGTTATTATCCAACGACCGTTACAGAAAAGAAAAAAGAAATTATATAATATCAACCATCTTCTGTAACGGTTATTAGTAAATAACCGTTACAGTATGTTAACGTTTTTTTTTAATGATTCTGTAACGGTTATTTACTAATAACCGTTATTAATATGGCTCTAATCTGTCTGACTGTCTCTAATTATCTCATTACCATCCACCTTCCATTTCAGACTGGAAAATGGCAGTGGAAATTTGATGGCAACTCAGTCAATGTGTACTACGAAGAGCACTCAGGGAAATCATCTGAAAATGTGAAGAACATTTTAATGGTACCAACAATTTCAGATGTGAGCACTGTCGAGGAATTCAGAACGGTGGCGAAAGATATTGTTGACCGGGAAGGATCCATCAACTTTCGTGCAACTATTGTCGACTGGCCAGGATTAGGTTTCTCTGACCGGCCTTCACTTAATTACAATGCTGATGTCATGGAGAATTTCTTGATTCAGCTTATCAACTCTCCTGACAGTCCTGTAAAGAGCTCAGGTAAAAGATGATTCATAATTGCATTATGTTATCGTGCTATGCACGGAAAAGCTATAATATTGTTATTGCTGTATCATCTCGATAATTTTGCCAAATTCAATATTTTACAGTTTTTTTAACAGAGATTTTTTGTGATTAACTTTGTTGTGACTCAAGAGAAAACCTTTTTGTGTACGGTTTTTGAGTCTTTCCTAAGTTCTTCACATGTATTATATTGGGACTGATAAAATATTAATTGACAGATCTTACCCAAATCTAAACTGATAATAACAAAATTGATCTCTCAACTGATTCATATGAAGGTCAACAGATTAGCGGCAGTGCCTAGGATTAGTCTTCTGAGGCATACTTTTAATTTTCCTTGTCCTGTTTGGTGCTGCTTTTTTTCTGAAACTGGGTTAGAACAAATTCATTAAGAAATGAAAAAATGTTCAAGTACCATTAAGTTTGGAGTTTATAATGGTTAGAATAGTCTGCCTACCAATCTTTATTTAGTATGACACATATCTGCATTGAGCAGAGGGGGACTTGATCATTTGTGGAGGGGGGCATGCTGCAACAATTGTGGTTCGAGCGGCTGGAAAGGGTTTGGTAAAGCCAGCGGTTATTGCAGCTGTGGCACCTACTTGGGCCGGTCCCTTGCCTATTGTCTTTGGTCGTGATTCCAGCATGGAAGCCAGGTATATCTTTGGATAGAATCAATCTATCTTTGTATAAGATGTCCTTACATAATTTTTTTCCCCCCAATTATATCGACATCTTTTCTTCCTGTTTGTTTTGTATCTCGCTTCCCATGGGATATATAGCGAGGATAAGTGGATAACTGAATTTGTAGTATTAGAGTATCTCATTGTTTGTATCATCTCAAGTGGTTCATTAAAAATAAATGCCTGAGAGAAACCCTCATAATATAAGAAATATATAACAGAAAATTGAATAGCCTTTAGAAATATGAAATTAAGGAAATTTCAAGCATAACTGATGATGATGTTCCTAAACTCAAATTGTTTATTTGTCTATCTGATGCAAAAAATCCTTAAACTCAAGCTGTAATTCATTTTTTTCATGCTTTTAAATAGCAAAATTATAAAGCTAACATTTCCAGCAAACCTTCTGGTACCATTGCTAACAGCCTAGCACCTGACTATGTGAACAGGTATGATCTTCTAAGGGGAACCCTGCGGGCCCCGGCTGTTGGTTGGATGATGTACAACATGCTTGTCAGCAATGAAAAATCTATCCAATCACAATACAAGTCTCATGTTTATGCTGACCCCAACAATGTCACCCCTACCATAGTTCAAACCCGCTATGAGCTTACTAAGAGGAAAGGTGCCCGGTATGTCCCAGCTGCCTTCCTGACAGGTCTTCTTGATCCAGTGAAGACCCATGAAGAGTTCCTCCAGTTGTTTGCTGATTTGGAGGGAAAGGTGCCTGTCTTGGTTGTTTCTACTGCAGGGGCTCCTAAGAGGTCGAAAGCTGAGATGGTCGCCTTGAAAGGTGCAAAAGGAGTTACCAAATTTGTGGAAGTGCCAGGGGCACTTTTACCACAAGAAGAGTATCCTTTAGCAGTTTCAGAAGAGTTGTATAGGTTTTTGTATGAGGTTTATATGGCAGATAGGTAATTGAGTGATAATTTGGTTAGTTCTTTGGCAAGCAAAGGTTGTAAACCAAGGAAAAAATTGGAGTTATTTTCAACGGTAATGATTGTGATATAGTCTTAAGCTGTGTTAAAAAAACATTTTGTGGAACTCTGTGATATAGGATTTGAAAATTACTGAATTGGGTACCCCCCAAAAAAACCAAAAAAAAAAAAAAATCATTCAACGTGTTACAAAAATTTAAACACAAATATATCCATCAATCTCAACGTGCTAAATGACAAGTTGGAAATTTTCTTCACTCTTCATACCCTTTATATTATATGAAGGAACTTTGCAAAGCACTAAATGATGGCGCTTTAATTTCTTAGACCGTATCTATGTCAAGTCAACATCTATGCTCAGAGCAAATGCCTTGGTATTTTTGGTATTTTGGTATGAGCGCAGATTTTGATTTGGATCTAAAAGTGTAAAAATTCAAGGCATCAATACCTTGGTCATTTGGTAAACACCTTAGCCTAACTCTGAAGTTCATACTGTTGTGTTATTCTGGTAATTGCTTTCTGAAGAGCACGGTGCTGACACAACCAAAAATGTCATCGTGCAATTTATGTTGAAGCCATGTGTAGTTGATTTCACCTACTTGTTTGTTAGCCTAAAGCTGAAGTTTTCCCACTTAAGAAATGGTCAAAATAATATTCCAATGTAAAATTTGGGACCAGTTAATCCGGATATTACTGTTAGGTCAGAAATTGTTGTACAGCTACATGATGTTCATTAATCTCGCACTGTTCAATAATTATGAGTCTTCAATCATAAAAGATGTTGACAGTCTCTATACAAATTAATATGCTATCCATTTTTTGTTATGTATGTACGTACCCACCAACATATTTTACTAGTAAAATTCATATAAATATACATAACTATTAAATAAAAATAAAAATATAATAAATCTTGCTATACGCACCGAATCACCTCATTTAATTGATTGACACTTCTGTATGCATTTTATGGGACAATACACTTTTCTTTGGTTGTGTTTTGTTCAATTTGAAGAAAAGACCATCAAATGATTTTTTTTTTCTTTTTTTTTGGGTTCGTAGATAATGTTTGTGGGGCACCAATGTTGTGGTGAATTGAGAGACATTATATGCGAATTGATTAGATTCACAGACATTGTTTATGAACAATCTTATAAAAAAAATTATTTGAAATAATTTTTCTCTTATTTTTATACTATAAAATAAAATAATATAATAGGGACATCTTATGAAAAGTATGATGAAATAGAGTAGTTCTCATCTACTATCTATGTTTCTGGTTGGATTCCTTCTGAACCCCACATGAAATGTAAAGTATAAGGCTACGCTGGAAAATTAAATGTGCATTTACTTGCACTCTGTTATATCATTTGTTTCAGGCCAAAGAAAGGAAGCATAAACAAAACCAGCTGTACTTCTGGGGTGTGTCTCTCCTTAGATAGAGACAGGTTTTTTGTACGTTCGAGAATTTTAGTGAGATCCCCTCTTTAAGTCTTTATTTTCACATGCTTTGCCTTCTCCAATGGTAGAAAAAATTGGACCCCTTTCCTCACCTATTGAAATAAAACTAGACATGTCCATTGCTTGGCCAATGAATTTCAGAGGGGCAAGCTTGCATGGTTGACAACACAGAAATTAATTGTGTGCATGTGGATAAGGTGTGAATCTGATTTATTAGTGGGGAAGAGTGCCCAATTTTTTGTTCTTATAGCTAGAAATCAAGACAAAGAGTTATTTCAATAATTTTCCCTTTTAAAAAAGGAATGACAAAGAGTTCGTCATAGCATTTGTGTTGATCAATGCTGAGAAGCATTTGCTGCAAACACCAAACTATGATTTTGGTAATATTTTTTATGATAAGGCGAAGTCAAATTTCTCAAACTATTTTCAAACTTAAATGTCTAGACGAAATTATAGCCGAGTTTCGAAATCGTTACCTTCAAGGCTTCAATCAATGACTGTTTTTTAAAAAGCTAATCTAATTACTCTGTATTAGTTTTGAGATTCTTATTTTGCGGTTCAAGATTTTGGTGGGCTTGACAGCACCTGTCAACTTGTAGAAAAAAGATTCTGCTTTCTTTACTTTTTTTTTTCTTTTTTTTCCCCCTCAAAATGACATATACAAGTACAAAATAGCTAATATTGCAATTGTTATGTAATTAACCTCAGTACCCCCTATTATACAATGGGGTCCCCTAATCAGATAATTATGTGTTTGTGGGGTAAACAACCTAGTTGCACCTGATCTATGTGAAATAGGGTCAATTCCTGGTGCCTTTAATAATTACTCAGATGGAATTTATTTAACCTACAATAGGACATGATTACAAAATCATAATCATGGCTCAAATATAATCTCAATGC